>JAWQUS010000006.1:0-10000000 GCA_036365455.1 Macrosoma leucophasiata | reverse complement strand
TTCCAAGCAAGGCCAATAGTGGACGTGTTTCGGCTGAAGTGACGATGATGATGATGATGATAATGATGACGATGAATAGGTGATGAGCCTATTAACATCTCCTAGTATGTTACTAAACTCCGAGGCGCTGTAATCCCCGAAGGGGTAGGCAGAGGTAAATGCATGCATTCAATCATACATGCAAACACCCACGACTCGCCGGTTACGTTTTGGCCCATGTAACAGGTGGCGAACCTGTTGCCATCTCCGGGCACATTACCAAACTTCGAGGTACTGGGAAACTTCCAGAAAATAGAAAAACCCCAATATAAGTAGAGATAAAGAATTTTACACCGTTATCTCCACTATCCCCCGACCCGGGAATCGAACCCAGGACCGCCAGCGTAATAGTAGTGGCCTGCTACCACTACGCTACTGAGGCAGTAATTAAGAGTACATTAAGGTAAGAGTAATAAACTATAGAAAAATGTGGAAATCCCAATTCTTACTAACCCCCTGTTTCGGCCATCGAACTAAGTACCCCAGCGTCGAGGTAGTGGCTTGCTACCTCTAGATTTCTGAAGCATAATTGTAAATTAGTGTTTAAAACTCGTAATATACAATCATCTTTGTCTGATAATTATTTACGTGTAATAGATGGAACAATAACTCATCAAAACATTCCAACGATAAAGCAATCGGCAATCTTTATAATCATTATTATTTAAAGGATGTTATTCAGATTATCTGCATGATACAAGGTGTTTTGCTTAGCCATAATTGCTGAGAGTCTAATATATACGGAAGGTAGTTCTTGGCTCAGGTGGAGTTTATTTTTATCTTGGTGGTCGAGGGTGTAGGTTCGAATAGAATTTACTTTGGCACCTAATACACACAGGCAGATACTGTAATTGATTCAAGAAGCGAAGCGCGCGTGGCCCCTTGTCTGGTGTCAGTAGCGATCTATCTACCTAGTAGATCATTAGGTGTCGTTAGCGAACGATCTACTCGGTTAAGCGCTACGGGCGCGGTCAGGTGTGTGATGGGTGACCGCTAGTTACAAATTAAAACGCGCGTTTTCGTGCTACAGGGGGCACGTGCTAAGCCGTAAATCCCGGTTGCTATCGAAAGATAGGAGTCGTCAAAACAGTGTCAGAGGCGTTATTAGCGCTTTGAAAATATCCAACAGCGGGTTGGCCACTAATCGTTGGCCTTATCTCCACCAACCCGCATTGGAGCAGCGTGGTGGAGTAAGCTCCAGGCCTCCCCCCAAGAAGGGGAGAGACTCATGCCCAGCAGTGGGACGTATGCCCAGCAGTGGGACCTGCTGTAAGCTGGTCAGGAGTTGAATACCATTCGCATCAGATGCCGAAGCATCAGCTAGAAATTACCATTGAAGAAACAGGCAATAATATTTGAACACGAAACAAGACATTTAATTTTCATTCAATTAAGGGGCACAGAAAGAATAAAAAATAAAAAAAATGTTTTCACTATTTTACCCACTACACTATCTGCCTACCCCGTTAGGGACCTGGCGTGAAGATACATACATACTATTTTACCCGCCTAATTGATAAATCTAAGAAATGGATCGACTATTTCGGCTTTCGCAATAATGAATTAAAATATGTCATGTAATCTATATAAAGGCGTGACAACATTCGAAAAATTGCCTTGTCTTAGGTATTTGTGTGTAAAATATAAGGAAAAAACATGATACCTAGATAAGTATCGATATTATCAGTCAACAATATTTGTCTTATTAATTTAATTTCATAACACGAAGGTATTTACAGTACAAAACATTAAAGATTTATATTATTATGCAGATAATAACAATAGCGCGCAGCACTTTACGCGTTTTATCGCTATTATCAGAATTTCAGAGCATCCGCTTAGTAAACAAAGAGAAATTTCACAATAAACATTATTACGAAATAATTTTTCGTTATCGGTTACAAATGTGATAATTATATCAGTACTGACTCATAGAGTATTTAAAGACTGTGCATAACAAAAACAACTCATGAAATGTATCGCAATAGAACAAATAACAAGGTTATTTTCATGCGCAAATTTCATTATTCGCACTATATTCAGGGCAAATCTTTATCAGCTGCAATAATCTTCCTGAATAGGTAGTGGGATCGCTCATCATACCCTCATAATGCCGGCACTACACGTCGACAGATGCATCTGCAGACGCCATCTGCGTATGCGTCCGCCGACGTTAAATAAGCAGACGCTCAAATCACCTCCTCTACGGCCAACGTTAAATACCTACGTCCGCCGACATGTAGAGGAGGTCGGTGGTCGCATACACAGATGACGTCTGCAGATGCATCTGTCAACGTGTAGTGCCGGCATAATGTACCTATAGACAGGTGATAGGTAAAAGTATGTTTGATAAAATCGGTAATAAAAATTGTTGGTCACTGGTAGAGTTACAATGTTGGGATTCGAGGGCGTAAGCACCACCGCATTTTCATTGAGTAGGTATCAATCTGAGCTGAATATTTATAAGCTCGTCATCCAAAACCTTGTAAATCAGACTTTATCTCTATACAAATAAGGCGATTCGAAACACGCTCCGTACTACGCCGAGGATTGCGAGGCGAAATATTTATGGTCCCGACAGAACCGCGTGCGTATGACACGGTTTTAACCGCACAAAACAGTACTAGACGAGGGTGTACGGGTTTTTGAGCATGTTTTTGATCTGAACCATTGCGCGTGATTCACATATCCCCTCCTTATCTCATTCCACATCCACTGCTGGACAACCGCCTTCCTAAAAATTGCCACGACGCTGGGTGAGGACTGTTAAGTCCTGGGCAGGACTGTTAAGTCCTGGGCAGCCCTCATCCAGCGATTGTCCGCAACCTTCACCAGGTCGTCAATCCACCTCGTGAGAAGGAGCCTGTTTACGCTTCTTCTGTCGATCAAATATTCCTACCTACTCAATGAAAATGCGGTGGTGCTTACGCCCTCGAATCCCAACATTGTAACTCTACCAGTGACCAACAATATTTATTATCGATTTTATCAAACATACTTTTACCTATCACCTGTCTATAGGTACATTTGCTACCTATAGACAGGTGATAGGTATATAATGTTATAGTTCATTTGCGATAGCCGGAATTCCCGAATAACTAGGGTATTCACCGATCTGCAAGCAAGATAACCTACTGATTAATATTAATCTGTCTTATGGCACTTAATTTAATCACTACATGTTATTGTCAAATATTGAAATATTTTTTTAGACTTGTCCATCTACATTGTCACTATCTATGCAATTATAATGAGTTGCTATATAAATATTACATTAAAATAACACTACTTTCCACTTGTGTTTTACTGTACCACTATTGTATATTTTCTACTTCTGAACAACATAACAAAATATAATATTTTATAATGCAAGAAACTACTTCTACGTTATTCCGTAGCAAAGCTACGTAGCGCTATAGCAGACGCTCAAATCACCTCCTCTACGGCCAACGTTAAATACCTACGTCCGCCGACATGTAGAGGAGGTCGGTGGTCGCATACACAGATGACGTCTGCAGATGCATCTGTCAACGTGTAGTGCCGGCATAAGAAGGCCCAAGTTCACGCAAAGAGCAATGGAGGGAGCTATGCATGGAGTTTCTCTGCGAGATCGAATAAGAAATTAAGAGATCCGCATGAGAATAATAATCAGCAGATAATCTATACTCTATCTACACTAATATAATAAAGCTGAAGAGTTTGTTTGTTTGTTTGTTTGAACGCGCTAATCTCAGGAACTACTGGTTCGATTTGAAAAGTTTTTTCAGTGTTAGATAGCCCATTTATCGAAGAAGGCTATAGGCTATATATCATCACGCTATGAGTAAAAGGAACGGAGCAGCGCGGGCGCAGCCGGGGCGGGCCGCTAGTATGTAATAATACTACGTATAGAATGGACACTTCGACGTCCCGCCCGATTTTCCCGCATCCAATCACCTCCCCTCTTATGGGCGATGCTTGGTATTTTCTACGTGCTACGCACACAGGTGCACGTGTAAATACAAGAAAGAAGTAGTAGAGACAGATGTGTTTCTTGTACAGAAAGTACAAGAAACACATTCAATCAGTTCACTAAACACATTGTCAACACCTTGAAGCAGTTCAACAATATATGAGATATCATCACATAATAACTAAACTCAAAATACATACCTAACCCACTCTATACTCACCCTTCATCTTGATATTGACTTAAGTTGCCCGTAAACCGTAGCGAGGACTTCTGTCAAGTCATCCACAACAATACTCCTCTTGTTTAATTATACAAAGGAGAGAAAAAAAACGTGTAAATACACGTCACTGATTGATGTTCTGTAATAGAGACCAAAATAAGCGTTTGTATGGAATTTTGGCGGAATGTCCGCGGTGTGGTGCTGTGTACCTAAGTCGTTTATCGATCTCGTCTCACACTGGACAATATTGGAAATTATTTTGTAATGATCTGTTCCATGTTGTAATGTAGTAGACTATTAAAGCAGTTAATTAGTTCGATATACAATACGAATGAGTGCAGAGGCCCAGGAAGACCAAGACTGACCATGAAATAGGTCGTCGAATTCTGTCTGATGGTGGGTCAAAAAACTTAGGAATCGAAGTACATGTATGAAGAGAATGATGAATGTAGAGACAAATTAGATTTAGAGTGAAGTCATGTTGCCTTTTTCTGACTAATAACACTTCTATATAATTACTTATTAGTAGCATTCGATAAACCATGCGCTGATATATTACCCTCTTATTCAATGACAATCTTATCTATGCATCATCGAATCATACCGAAAAATATTTATTCTTCAAATGACTCATAAGCTCATCACTAACCAGGTATTTAGAAAATATTTACGTATTACATAGAAATTTTAACGCGCACATTGAATCAGAGATCGGGGATATCTAGCTAGTCAGCGTGAGTCATCGTTTGGCGCCAAATCGAGTCCGCGCCATTTTGTATTTTTATTGAAATTGTCAACATTTACTGACGCAATCGGGTGGTGGTGTTGATGGTTTGTACGTCGGTAATGTTGGTAAACACACTTTTTTGGGTTTACGTTTAGAGTATTGATTTTTTTTTTTTGGAGTTACGAAATGTTAATTAAAAAAAAAGAAAAATCATAAAAAACAACAAAAGAATTGTGGCAAATTCCAGACAGATTGCTACAAAAAAAAAAAATCTCTGTTACTTAGACAGTCCATTTAAATTAGAAAATGTTCTCAAGATTTAAAATTTTTCTCTTTGAACTTTTTAAATAATTATATAAAAAATATATTTTCGCACTGATAACGTATTCCCACTACCTACTTACCTAATAAGGTAATGAAAATATTATTAAGGTAAACTGAGCCGTGAAGGTACATGTGACAGTGAGACAAAATGGCGTCTTTCCCTTACTCACTTACCGCTTTGCGTTTCGATCGATTTTTGTAAAATCTAAGAAAAATTTGTAATATTTTAATTATTCTGAACAGCCTCATTTTCAAGCGCTCGTAACACTTACATAGTATTAATATTCTTCTTTAAGGCCGATAACAAGCGAGGATTACAATAATCAATAAATAAAAAAAAAACAAACGAGGTTTATAAACACAGATGTATTTGGCGCACCACACTCTGCGTCCTTCGTAAAGGACTTTTTGAGAAAATAATATTATTTACTATGTATGTATGTATGTATCGAAAAAAGCACGGGTATGTTAGAACCGGGACATATGACGCTCCACGGTATCTGCCTGCCCCGTGAGGGACCTGGCGTGAAGATACATACATAATAATGTTATTTACTATCAGTAGACACCGTCGTAATATTGCTTAATATTTTAACATTAAAATGTAAACAAAGAAAATTCAACGAAACATGAATCATATTTGATTTGGACCAACAACACTTACATCATTTTACTATAATACTCATAATAACATGAATACCCACAATTATACAAGTCCCATTGACGCAATTCTGATGTAGCGGTCGTATCATAAAAGTATGTATTTAATTGATTACATCACGTTTTTTTTTTTTATTCTGAACCATTATTCCTGGGAGTTTAGTCATACGTTGACTATGCCACCCCCGTACAGAAAAGCAACACAATAATACCTAAAACTAAAATACATACTGACATGCTGTAATAAATACCAATATTACATTATTTAAAAAAAAAAAATTGTTATGGGTACATCCTAACTAGCCACATAATTTCTGCTGATAGTGGGTTGGACAGTAAGGTGTTACACATACCAACATTATAAGTTAAAAGGATCGGCGGGCGAACCCAATCATTCCGCACACATTCCAATAATAAGTGATATACATCGTCTATTATGTGACAATCTATACAGTTCTGTGTGGTTGAAATACCCATAAGAAAATTGAACTTATTAGATGGTATGTGACCGGACCTTAGTCTTAACAATTTAACAATATGCTCCCTCTACATCACGTTTAAGATATTATTATATTACTAGCTATGCCCGCGACCTCGTCCACGTGAGTAAAAATATGTGACTGGTGTACCATAACGCTGAACACTACTATAGGTCGCGCCAGGTAAAAAGAACGCTGGCGGTCAAGCTGCGCGTCATGTGTTTTTATTTCATTTTATGTTATTCTATGTAATATAGTTTTCAATCTGCCTACCAATACACGAAACCGCAAGCGAAAGCTAGATCAAAAATAAACCAATAGGGCTAGTACTTTCGTGCGCGAGTGTACCGATGCGCGAACACATCCCTTCTACTTTCTTCCAGCGTTCTTTTTACGTGGCGCGACCTATACCTATAATGCGGTAGTGCACCTTTGAGTTCCGACACTGAAACTCTACCACAAGTAAACATGAAAACCATAGAGCAACACGGGCCACCGGCCGCCGCGGCGGACCGGAGGGTAGTAGCCATACACAGGCTTTCCCCTCTGTCAAAGTACAAGCCCAAGTGGTCCTACGCCTGTCGCCCAGATGTTTAAATATGTGCGTGAAATTGTTTATGTATTTTGCTAAAGTTAAGGTGTGAGTTTCGTAGTAATAGACGATTTTTGTAGTGTGTATGTGTATCACACGTAGTTCCCCCTGCAAAAAATGACAGACTGTTTTGCATCGGTAAGCGCTATGGCTATTCCCCTCCGGTCCGCCGCGGCGGCCGGTGGCCCGTGTTGCTCTATGGTTTAAAGTTATAAATAGATAGGTATATATTAACCTTATATTAATGTTTACTGGTGCTAGAGTTCAAACTCAGAGGATCGGTCTTTAGGTTTAAATCTAAATTGCTAAATGGTTGTGTTCGGCACTATCGTGTTTCGGTTGGATGGTAATATACGGCCCCGAACTATCACAGAGACATGACACCTTAGGTCTCAGGGATGGCAACGCATCTGCATTTTGATCACTGATTTTTCATGTAGATGTCTATAGGCTGCAATCATTAATGTGAGCTATGGGCTTGTATGGCAACTTCCTTCTATAAGATAATAGGACATAACTTAAAAATACCTCTGCCTATACCTTCGGGAAAGTGCGAGCGAGAAGATAATAGGAATGTTACATTTCAATCATGCGTGCAAAGTGCGCAAAAAATATTGCTGGTATCATTTAAGAAAAACCCAATGTTATTATATTGCGTAAATGAAACTATTTGTCTATAACAACAACGATAAATAAATATTATTGTATGTATGTATCTTCACGCCAGGTCCCTGACGGGGTAGGTAGAGAGTGTAGAGCGCCAGATATCCCTCTCGTGCCTCGTCTACCTTTCATCATTCTCTGCCGATTCCTAAGACTTTTGACCCCACTATCAGACAGAACTCGACCTATTTGGTCATGGTAGGTCAGTCTTGAACTTCTTGGGCCTCTGCAACCATCCACATTCGCATTGTATATCTGTTTAGTCATTCGCTCATTCGACATTCTTGCTATATGCCCGAACCATCGGAGCATGCCTTTTTTCATTTTTACAAAGAATAATAATAATATAGGGGGCAGAGCAGGTTGTGGCGAGCTGTTGGTGAGTAGCGACACCACCCCCTACCATCATCTCGAGTTACTCCGTGAGAACTGGGCTCCGCCTCGTCCGCCACACAGGGGTACGGCCGGACGGAGCATCAGGTCTCTCACCTCTGGCTTGCCTTTATTGGCCGGTAAGAGTGGGGCGCTAGAGGTATGGCATTTGCAGAAATTTGGATAATAGGCTGTTGTCTAAATTTCTGCAAGAGCCATACACTCGGGGAGAAAGTGTCTAAAGGCATAATAGCGGGGAGGCACGCTCCGAGCTCGAGATTACTCGCTCGTGATGGTGAAACCGGTGCCACACCTCTCGACACCCCCAGCATCTCTCGCCGTGTTGCCCCCCGTCGACCATTGGGTTGGCTGTTTGGGGGGGCCACCGAGGAGAGGCGAGTCACGTGTGCGTGTCTAAAGTAGGGTTCAATAATATGAGATGTTGAATATAGGGCAGGTGCCGGATCTCACTCCATAGGCCCAGCCAGCTAGTCCCCCCAGTTTTCCCACATAGCCCAAAGTTTGGCAAGTCATTTTTCATTTCAATAGTCCCATGTATTCTGCGGGATCTGTCTGTGTCTGTATTAACTATTGATGCAGTCAAAGAGAGGTCCCGCCGAATATAACCCATTACAAAGTAGATCAAAATTCTCGAAAGGGCCTTTACGTGTTGGACTCCCCATGTCCCCGCGCAAGCCTGCCAAAGGTCCGAGGTTCAAATTGGACCCCGTGCTGACGAGAGATATATAATAATAATTTTAATATGTCACAAAGAACGTCCCTGAGAACGCTCGCCTCACAAAACGCATCACTCTTGGGCGTGTGTTGCCCATCCTGAAGCAGAGTAGCTTGCCAATGAGCGCTCTGGCCTCGGCGATACGGCGCTCAATCCGGCACTGCCAGGCAGGCACGGCGGGTTTCGGTCGTGAGGTCATGTCAAGATTTGGGAATTTGACACGAGCCACACGACATGCCGCGATCGCCGCGCAGTACAGGATCGAGTGGGTATCGCTAAGGTCTTTACTATGTACGAAATTATGTAACTTACACCGATAAATACAATGATACCAAGAAAGAAATGGAAAGGTGATCACTAGAGCAAAATATGTACAAATCGAGTCCAGATTGCCAATCATTCCATCGATCCAAATTGCCAATCATTCCATCGATCCATTCATTGGTCCAAATCATTTAATATTATTGTAGAAGAAATAATTTAGTTGATTTGGCTGTTTAACTACTCGTATTTTAGTTATTCTGATGACTAGTAGAGAAACAGTAGGTACCTAAGGTGGGGTTTGTTTTTTTTTAGTTATTATGGCATCGCTGCTACTTATAATGTACATGTTTATGGGTTTCAGTATTCACTTACACATATCATCAATGTGAACCTATACTGGAGGTATGATGGAATCCTAGAAAAAATATCCAGTAAGAAAGTGAACCTCTCTTATCAAAACCCACCGCAAATTACAAAGTCAATGAGGACTCCATTATTATCAAACTCAAAAAATAGAATACGATAACTTTGTTTTTGGGTTTTCGGACTATTTGAATATTTGTTATTTGCAAAACTGGAATTCCCGATATGAATTTCTTATAAATGATGACTGGTAATTCCTAATTGACAACAATGGGGCAATTATTAATAATATTGATATGCATTACAATTATTGTTCATCGTATCTAGATATGACAAAAGCAGGAATAAATAGAATTATAATACTAATAATACCTAAATGTACCTAAATGTGCATTAAAGTTTAAATAAATAAATATATGTTATTTTAGTAACTGCGTCGGCGGTTTAATTTTAGATTATTATTATGTGCATCACTTCACATGAATGGTAAGTGAAGTTATACAGTTATATTACACTAGGTGGTAGAGCTCCAGCGATGGAGCTCGCGGGCGTAGACACCACCGCATTACCTAATATACCTACTTGCTTAATGGTAGTGTTCAGCACTATCGTGTTCCGGTCAGGTGGTAATGTATGGCCCTGTAATCTCCGGCACAGAGGCATAACACCTTAGAACTCGGGAGTGGCAACGCATTTGCATTTTGACCTCTGGACATTGTGTGGGTGTCTATAGGCTGCAGTCATCACTTAACATCCATGTGAACTGCATGATTGTTTTCCACTTTTATGACATTAAAAAAAAAAAGATCCTAATGCAGATGAGTTGCCACTGAGGAGGCCTCAGAAACAAAAATCTATATTAAAATAAAAAAATATTATTAGACCTAGATAAAGGCACGTTTTAAGGATACATGTAAAAACCCAATATTCAACAATTTGTCCCATGAACACTCAAAACAATTTCGAAGCCGAGGGTGACACTGATTTCGATAAATGGCAAAATACCAACAGCACATAGGTATACCCCCTGACCTTCCTCATACCCTACGTACCTCAGCGTAGCATGAGTGCATTTACCAGTAGACTTTTAAGGCAGTTAAAATAATAAATAAATAATGGCAACCCATTATACGTCCCACTGCTGGGCACGAGTCCATCCCCTTTTTGGGGGGAGGCCTGGAACTTACTCCAACCACGCTGCTCCAATGCGGATTGGTGGAGGTGGGTGTAGTAGGTTAGTGGCCAACCCGCTGTCGGATGTTTTCAAACCGCCCATAAGGCCTCCAACAAGGTTTAACGACTGCTATCTATCGATAGCAACCGGGACCGACGGCTTAACGTGCCCTCAGAAGCACGGAAACGCGCATTTAATTTGCCACTAGCGGTCACCCATCACACTACCCGACCGCGCCCGTAGGCTTAACCGAGTAGATCGCTTACGATCTACACCAGCCCCTGGGCCATGCGCGCTTCTTAAGGCAGTTACTTAAACATAATACAATTATCGTTATCAATCAACACGTCTGGATGATAAATTCCAGACAGTCTGAAGATAAAACCTATCCACCAACATTCGATAGCCGTAATCCTTGGATTGACTTATGACTATAAATTGGTACTATGCTAATAAAACATGTGACTTAATTCTGGGAATAACCTAAAGTATACGTCATTGAATATCTGTATTCCTTAGAACGCGTAGGCAGTAGAAGTGGGTTAAGCCGCGGACCCACCAAAGCGCAGGCAGTGCACGGGCACGCCACGCCTGGGTTAATTTCACTTGGGTGAATATTGATTCTTTTGCTATGGTGGGTCCGCGTCTTTATACCAGACGTATGTAGGGGTAAGCGTGAACTATAACCTTTACACAAATTAAAAGTGTAACTGGACTATGTCTGTACGTATGAGATATGCAAGAAGAAAATTAACAGGGGTCTTTATAGGTATGTATGTATGTATCTTCAGGCCAGGTCCCTAACAGGGTAGGCAGAGAGTGTAGAGCGCCAGATATCCCGATCCTGACATACCTCTCGTGCCTCATCTCGTTCGGGCATATAGAAAGATATCGAATGAGCGAATGACTAAACAGATATACAATGCGAATGTGGATGGTTGCAGAGGCCCAGGAAGACCAAGACTGACCTACCATGACCAAATAGGTCGAGTTCTATCTTTATAGGTCCAGTTGATAATGAATGAAGAATGCCACAACGAACATGTCTATCTGTCTTTATTTTTGTACTGATCACTAGAATTCTTTCTTACTGGTGGTAGAGCTCCAGTGACGGAGCTTGCGGGCGAAGGCATTACAATAATTAGAAGGACCACCGCATTACATAATATACTTGCCGCTAAATGGTAGTGTTCAGCACTATCGTGTTCCGGTCAGGTGGTAATGTATGGCCCTGTAATTTCCGGCACAGAGACATAACACCTTAGGCCTCAGGAGTAGTAACGCATCTTCATTTTGACATTGGTCTTTGTGTAAGTGCCTTTAGGCTGCAGACATCACTTAACATCAATGTGAACGGCATGCTTGTTTTCCACTTCTATTACTTTAAAAAAAATACTAAATTGAAGATTATCATCACAGTACCCAGAAAATATGTTTTAATGCAGTCTAGACATTGTCAAAGTCGAATTTTAATATAAACCTTGAACATACACCATACCTACGCAAACATTATTATTATCTCTCAGACAGTCTGGACATTATCACATCCAGACAATAATTCTGATAAGAAATCTCAAATATTATTGGAAACACATCAAAACATCTGCAATTCAATAACAAAATTTATCACAACTTCCGGGAACCACGAAATTATTCATCACTAGCTGTGCCCGCGACTTCGACCGAAGTATCCGAAGTAATCGAGTAAGAATATCCGAATATCCGATAGTATCCAAAGTAAGAATTTATGATTGCCTACCCGGACGAAGTCGTGAGCGCAGCTTGAATAAAAGTAGCCTAAGTTACTCCTTATTACATATAAGCTCTCTGCAAGTGAAAGTCGCGTCAAAATCGGTCAAGCCGTTCCCGAGATTAGCCCCAAGAAACAGACAGACAGACAAAAATTATAAAAAATGTTGTTTTGGTATATGTACCGAGTAAACATACATATGCATTTCGTAAAAAGCGGTTATATTAATATTACAAACAGACACTCCAATTTTATTTATTTGCATAGATGTATAAATATCAGCCGAAAGATGTCCACTGCTGGACCAAAGTCTGCCATAAGGGGGATATGCCATTATCGCCACGCTTGGCACGCGGATTGGCGATCGCAGTGGCGGTAGGTTATATAGGCGCATCTGCATCTTGACCTTGGTCCTTGTGTAGGTGTCTATAGGCTGCAGTCATGACTTAACATCAATGTGAACTGCATTTTTTATGTAATGGAAGTGCCAAACTCGCATGTAGTTCACATTGATGTTACGTGACGACTGCGGCCTATAGACACCCACACAAGGACCAAGGTCAAGATGCAGATGCGTGTCCACTCCTGGGACCTCAGTTATTTTGTCTCTGTGATAAGTAGTTATTACGGGGCCATACTTTACCATCTGACCGGAACACGATAGTGCTGAACACTACCATTTAGCGACAGATAAATTAGGTAATGCGGTGGTGCCCTCGAGCTCTACCACTAGTAGATTTATTAATTTTCATTAGGTATTTTTACAAATTGCAGCTTTCTAGTAGCTTCGTTGCGTACAGACAGACGAACATGGCGAAACTATAAGGGTGGTAGTCTACGAAACCCTAAAAAAATTTTAATTGGTTAAAAAGGCTATTGCACGACAAGGTATTCAGGGTCCGAAAGAAAGGTTGGGCGTGGCCTCGCGCCGGGTTGCCGCTTATTACACTATCCGGTCGCAGTATAAATACACGGGCCGCTCCGGTCGCCCTTATTAGGGCCCTAACTTCCTTAATGTTATACACTACCCTGACCCTTGCTATCGTACCCTGAATACCGTGCCGTGTAATAAGTCCTCAAGTCATGTATGGTTGGTTAATTGTCTTGAAAAATAATCTGCGTGACTGTACTATGACATGAATTCGGTTAAAATGTTAACGTGTGTCCAGTTGGCGAAAACAAAATGGTATTGTATTTAAGTTTTACTGGTGGTAGAGCTCTAGTGACGGAGCTCGCGGGCGTAGGCACCACTGCGTTACCTAATATACTTGCCGCTAAATGGTAGTGTTCAGCACTATCGTGTTCCGGTCAGGTGGTAATGTACGGCCCTGTAATTTCCGGCACAGAGGCATAACACCTTAGGCCTCAGGAGTGGTAACGCATCTGCATTTTGACCTCGGTCTTTGTGTGGGTGTCTATAGGCTGCAGTAATCACTTAACATCAATGTGAACTGCATGCTTGTTTGCCACAACCGTAACATTAAAAAAAAAATAAAAAAATGTGGTCACACGCAAAAATATTGTCGTGTCCAGACAACGAAATAACAAGTCATTACAATTTCACGTTTGACCAACTGGACACACGTGTGTCCGGTCGTCCGTATCGAGTTGACGAATAACCCAAATGTTGTGTCTCAAAATTGCTTGTAGTTCGTACAGCTTGATCTGTAATAAAAAATACGTAGGCATTTCCTGTCCAATACAAAACTATTTGAATGATTTAATTATTGCATCATAGCAAAATTATTATCCGTTGAAAACGGGTTCTCAGAATCCTAAAATATTTAAGACGGTCGTAGTTCTTTGGTTCGTCGAGTTTTTACAATACTTTTTTACTTAAAGAATCATTGCAAGTTTCATACATTGATTTGTACAAAAAAAGTTGGAAAAAGGTACAAGGTAAAACGGATTAGAAATATTATCTAGGGAACCTAAAGAACATTTTCTGGTATATAAATTATTTTTAAATCACCGGAATAAGAATCGTCTTTCCTAACAACAGTAGAACACACTCCATACTAAAGTTCAATTTCAAACTTCTTATTCCGGAGAGTAAAAAATATTTTAAGTATTAGGAAATGTTGTTTAGGTTCACTAGATAATATTTCCATGCTGTTTTACCGTGTACCTTTTTTTTTCTTTTTTTCTGTACAAATCTTGCCATGATCCTTTTATGACCGTACGAATTTTATTCATTAGTCAGACAAAAATATTCTAAGGTTTTGTGGAATATACTCATCGAAATAACATAAATTCGCGGCTGTATTCCCCGAAAGGCGTCAACATAGGTAAATCTATACAAATAAATTAATATGGAGTGTCTGTTTGTAATATAAATATAACCGCTTTTTACTAAATGCATATGTATGTATACACGGTACAAATATCAAAACAACATTTTTTACAATTTTTGTCTGTCTGCCTGTCTGTCTGTTTGTTCCCACTAATCTCGGGAACGGCTGGACCGATTTTGACGGGACTTTCACTGGCAGATAGTTTATGTAATAAGGAGTAACTTAGGCTCCTTTTATACTAGCTGCGCCCACGACTTCGTCCGGGTAGATACTGAACAATCATTCTCAAGCGGGCAAAGTCGCGGGCACAGCTAGTATTTCAATAAAATCTTTTCAGACATAGAGGAAAACCACTAAAACCTCAGGGGTGGGGTAACACATCGGCATTTTGACCATCGGTTTTGTGTAGATACCTCATACGAGTCACACGTCTATAAGCAGTACCTATTCACTCAATTAAATTGCACGATTGTTTGTTACCATCATTAGGTACATAAGAAAATACATGCAAATACTTACGATTCACCAGTTACGTTTTGTCGCATGTCATAAATAGGTGGCGAGCCTATGGGCATCTTCAGGTACATTAGCAAACTCAGAGGAGTGCACTGGGGCACTGCCGAAAAACCGAATCCCATCAATGTTGATGTTAAGCATAGAGCAACTCGGCCCACCGGTCGCTGCGGACCGGAGGGGAGTAACCATAGCGTTTATTACCAATGCAAAACCAAGAACAGTCTGTCATTTTTTGCGGGGGGGGGAAAGGTGTCACACACACACTACAAAAATCGCCTATTACTACGAAACTCAGACCTTGACTTTAACAAAATACATAAACAATTTCACGCACACACTTAAATATCTGGGCGACAGGCATAGGACAATTTCGTCGACAGGCATAGGACTTTGACAGAGGGGAAAGCCTGCATATGGCTACTCCCCTCCGGTCCGCCGGGGCCACCGGTGACCCGTGTTGCTCTATGATGTTAAGTGATGACTGCAGCCTATAGACACCCACACAAAGATCAAGGCCACAATGCAGATGCGTTACCACTCCTGAGGCCTAAGGTGTTATGCCTCTGTGGCGGAAATTACAGGGCCGAACATTACCACCTGACCGGAACACGATAGTGCTGAACACTGCCATTTAGCGGCAAGTATATTAGGTAATGCGGTGGTGCCTACCCCCGCGAGCTCCGTCACTGGATCTCTACCACCAGTAAAAAAAATTACTGGTAACATAATAATTTAGATATACGTAATTTTTTTTTATTAAATTTAGGTATGATTTTTTTTTCATTTAAAAGTGTTATTAATTTGTCTTTAGGGCTGGTCTTCAATAAATAATATTTTGTTTCCTTAATGAAATTGCGCAGTTCATTGATATTTTTACATGGATTTTCCAGCCACAAATATAGCTTCGCTAGTTAGGTATTTGTGGTGAGTTTGTCAAACAATGCTCAATTCCGTTAAATTATATTACATACATACATTTATATCACGTTCTCATATTGAGATACCTACAAGGGAAATAGGATGAGGAAATAAAATAACCAAATAATAAAAAATCTTTATTTCCATACATTACACATGTTACATTTTGAACTTATAATCAATGATCCCCAAACTAGGTCTACCTGTACCTATCTTGGGGATCACCTTCCATTATGTATCATATCAAGTTGGATTCTTACTACTTAAAAAATAAAATAATGAGAAGAAAAATACATTAAATAACTGATAAAATACTAAATTAGGCTTTTAAGTTATTTAACTTCTTATAATAAAATAAAAATAAAAATTGAGAAATATGCTCTGTGTGCTTACGTGCAATCGTGTGTGTGTGTGTGTGTGTGTGTGTGTGTGAATGTGTAAGTGTGTGTGTGTGCGAGTGTTGTCCTGTATGCCCATATCAAAATTGATTCACATATGTGATATTATAGAAATTAATATACTTTCTGTAGCATCATGACTCAAGGCAAGCAGATATTTCGTTAATTTAAATTTACAACTCATGTAATTAACAATATGTATACCTAATATTTTATTAATTGATACCTATTTACCTTAACATACATAAAGTTCAACCTTAACGGTCGATTTTTGAGTTTAATTTCCAAAGTTCATAACTTTTAACATTGTCACGTATTATACTCGTAGTAGTAGAAATACTGAACCCTCCGAGTAACGTTGGCCCTGTAAGACTAGAATTTTTGCAGGGATGAATCATAATATACTAAGTACAAAAACCATTGCCTGGCAAGGATCAACCCGTCACAAAATCTGGATTTCTGATGAGAAAAGTTACTTCCATGTTTTAGATTATAACAAAATTTCTAGGCTTACAGGCGTTCCGATACTCGAAGGGTTCACTAGCCCTTGGACTAATAAGGTATAGGACTTTGAAGTGACTTACAATTTAAACTCGAGTTTAGGTTCAACACCGTGTAGAACGATAGTAAAAGCCAACCATTTTATGTAATTAATTATTATTAATTGGTGGTTGGGTAACAATCATGCAGATGTGATCTGCATGATTGTAACATCTGGATGTTAAGTGTTGACTGCATTCTAAGGACATTCTACACAAAAAACAGAGGTCAAAATGCAGATGCGTTGCCACTCCTGAGACCTAAGTAATTGTCTCTGTGATTGTTATTTCGGAGCCATACCCTAAATAGATTTTAATTTAATTTAATTTTGTGAGGACGTGTAACAACACGTAGATAAAAAAAATATTTATTGAATTTGGATTGTGGAAGAAATATAAAATTCAATTATTTTAAGATTATAGTTTTATTATTTTTTAATAATAAAACGATAATCTTTAATCTTTGGTTCGCGGCCCCATTTGAAAAGTACCCGTTCGGGGAATCACCTGTCTCTAGACAGCGCGCTATCAAAGATTAAGTAAAAATAAAATCGATTTCATATCTTATTACTTTTCACTTTAGGTAGCTAGCTATAGTGAAAAGTAAAAGTACTATAATAATAATGGCAACACTTAAAACGTCCCACTGCTGGGCACAAGTCTCTCCCCTTTTTGGGGGGGAGGCCTGGACGTTACTCCACCACGCTGCTACAAAGCGGGTTGGTGGAGGGTTAGTTAGATAAGGGTTAGTGGCCAACTTGTTGTCGGATTGTAAATGTTCTGATAAAATAGCCATCGTTTTACTCATATTACTGACTCTGTTACATACACTGACTGACTGATAAACTAATAATTGACCGACTGATTCTGACTTTTAAGCTGCTTATTATGCATATGAAATATCGTGTTACTTGACACAGGTAATATGCGTAACAGCGATGCCATAATTTAAAAAAACCGGTCAAGTGCGTGTCGGGTGCCGTAGTTTTTAGGTTTGACTAATGTAATTAAAAAAACTATTTTATTTTTCTTTCGAGTTCTTCAAATTTTTCGAGTAAAATACATTTGGTCGACTATTACTTCCAAACTTGTAAAGCCAACTTAAGTGTGATAGTTTTCCTTTTAATTTCGTTATATGTAGCTGTTATTGCCGTAACGTTTGAATTTCTAACAACAACCGTTTAGTTGGTAGAGGCGGGGGGACACTTGACTCTAACGAAAAATGGCACTTTAAAGCTTAATAAGTCACGAACAGTTATTTAAATCTGAAAATGGTAGGTTAATTAGAACACCCCTAACATTTTTTTAAAGACCTATTCAACAATGTCTCACACTACATGTAGGGGAGGTACCTTAAAATATTTCTTTTTCATGTGTTTATTCTACCACTTTGACGGCATGATTCCTGGTGTATACTTGTGCCAAATTTCAAATCTCTAGTACCAATAGATTTTTCACTTAACCGCGGACGGACAGACAGACAGACATGGACATGGCGAAACTATAAGGGTTCCTTGTTTACTACGGAAACCTAAAAAGGAAAACTACCAAAGTAGTTCACTTTTTATTTAGGTAAAACGTAACGTAACTTCACGCCTGTAATCCCCGAAGGGGTAGGCAGAGGTAAATGCATGCATTCAATCATACATGCAAACACCCACGACTCGCCGGTTACGTTTTGGCCCATGTAACAGGTGGCGAACCTGTTGCCATCTCCGGGCACATTACCAAACTCCGGGGTACTGGGAAACTTCCAGAAAATGGAAAAATCCCAATAGCAAGCAGAGATAAAGGATTTTAAACCGTTATCTCTGATAGTCCCCGACCCAGGAATCGAACCCAGGACCTCCAGCGTAATAGTAGTGGCCTGCTACCACTACGCTACTGAGGCAGTTTATTTAGGTAAGTTAGGTAATATTTCATCCGTGTGAAACCAGGGCGGACCGCGAGTATAATATAAAGTGTAGTTACGTAAGTAATATATGCACATATGACCGCATATAATAAATAATACATCGCAATTCTGGATTCAAGGACAGGAGGCAACGTTGGAAGGTGGAAATATCCCGCCTTCCTTGTTATTTGCAAACTGTATCCATAATTATATTGTTACTATTCGACCATTTTGCGACGTTATATATTAGAATTTAAATAACCTAAAAGTTTATACTACTTGATACTAAATCTGCAAAACCACGAGATACGGTCAGTAACTTTTGCGTGAATCCGGACCGTTATGCCAGACGTCTCAGAAACAGGTGGCGCTAGCATGACATGGCAACGTAGTTTTCAGTCAACGTAATTTCTCGATAGATGGCGCCACTAGTAGTTTACATCGCACTAGGGTTGTGTTCTGTCTCAGCTATATAAGACCATGCAGAACATCGTCGAATGTCGGGTCACGCGCAGTTTAGGGTGGCGTAGATTTTAGGTTTGATTAATGTAATGAAAATAAAAATCTATGGAGTTGTTCGAGATTTTCGAGGAAAATACATTTGGTCGACCTTCACTCGCAAACTAGACCTGAGTCGATCACTCCTTCGTCGGGATTCGGGTCGATCGCGACCCATTGACAAGGTGATCGAGTCTAAATTACTCGATCGTTTGGGTCATTTGGGTCGCGACTCGATTTCGCTCAAACGTATACTGTAGCTCATGATTCTCGTGATTCGAGACCCATCTGATAAGGATGCGAGACTCGAGATCGCGATCCACACATTATGTCGCTGGTTATTTTTCATTTTAATACATTTCTATTATCACTATAATTTCATTCTTAAACTTTATAGGTATATAGCATAAATTTTACAATTAGATGACATGGTACAGGGGAGCTTGATCGATAAAACTGTAAACAAACTGAAGTGTACCTTATGCTTAATGTGATAGAGTTCACGAGAAACAAAGTACCCAATGACCCAAAGGACCCAAATGATCGACTTTTTTTGTACGTCACGACCCGATCACTTGTGTTTGGATCGTGATTCAATCAAAGTGATTCTATCGCTCGCGATCGACTCAGGTCTATCGCAAACCTGCTAAGCCAACTCAAGTGTAATAGTTTTCCTTTTTATTTCATTATATGTAGGTACTATTGCCGTAAAGTTTGAATTTCTAACAACAACCGTTTAGTTGGTAGAGGGGGGAGACACCTGACTCTAACGAAAATTGGCATTTTAAAGCTTAATAAGTGAAGAACGGTTAACTATATCGAAAAATTATATTAGCTCACCCCTAACATTGTTTAAAAGACCTATGCAACGATATCTAACATTAGAAAATGAGAAATAAAAAAAATATGTTACATGTAGGGGAGGACCCTAAATAATTTTATTTTTCACGTTTTTATTCTACCAGTTTGTTGGCGTAATTAAAGTATACTTGTTTCAAATTTCAAGTCTCTAGTACCAATCATTTTTGCGCTAAACCGAGGACGGACAGACAGACAGACAGACAGACAGACATGGCGAAACTGTAAGGGTACCTTGATTAGGTACTACGGAACCCTAAAAAAACATGTCTGCAATTCATACGTGGTGTAAGTCAAACCCTCATAAATTTTCGTAAGAGACACTGTATATTGCTTCCTATCTCATTTTCTACATTAAATCTTACGGATTTATGTATCTATCTCTTTTTACTGTCGCTTTTTCGTTTCATCGGCATTCAAATCAAAACGATGCTAAAAAGTTTACACTTCAAAAGCCGCCAAGTACGTGTCGGACCCATTAATGAATGGTTCCGTAGTAGGAAGTACCAAATATGATATGTTCTTAGGTTTTCGCGAGCTACACTCATTGAAATAAAACTATTTTTACGGATTTATCTCGCGTATATTAAACTAAAATGATTTTTAAAATCAACCCAACGTTTCGGTCGCTTTTCAGCTTCCGTGGTCCCGGGCAGACTGAGGTGACATTTGTCTGACAGAAGTTTGAAAAAATTATATGTAGCTACCTCCATCGATTTCGTAAACGCCTTGCGTAGCGTTCAGGATTAACACAATAATTACTTATGGTATCTTGAGGTCTTGCAGACTGCTGCGGCTGGGATTTAATCTTGCTAAGTATGGGATCCCATGATGTTGATAATCGCCATCCATCTTCTCTATTGAAATTTGGGTGTTTTTTAATTTCAATAGCCTCGCGTACCATTCGTGGAATGGGTTTGTGTTCTCTAGCGAGTATTAGAATTTTATCAAACCGGATGTAATGGTTCGGCTTATCCGCTATGTGTTCACAGACTGCAGACCTCCCTGTTCTTCGGTTTTTGACATCAGCAATGTGCTCTTTAACGCGGGTGGATACAGCTCTCTTCGTTTGACCAATATATGAGAGTCCACAATCACAATCTAATTTATAAATGCCAGAATTTTGTAATGGAATATTACTTTTAATGGGTCTTAAAATGGGTTTTCAAACCATATAAAAAGATTCATCAGTATTTAAGACCCATTAAAAGTAATATTCCATTACAAATTTTTGGAGGTAGCTACATATAATTTTTTCAAACTTCTGTCAGACAAATGTCACCTCAGTCTGCCCGGGACCACGGAAGCTGAAAAGCGACCGAAACGTTGGGTTGATTTTAAAAATCATTTTAGTTTAATATGCGCGAGATATATCCGTAAAAATAGTTTTATTTCAAGTACCAAATATTTACAGAGTTTTTAATTTGCAGTGTTCGAAAATATATCATACCTTTTTTATGTAACAAGCATGCAGTTCACATGGATGTGAAGTGATGACTGCAACCTACAGACATCTACACAAAAAAGCTGTGTTTTCCGTTACTTTCTAAACCTAGACAGATGATGCCTTATTTATGCACTTTAAAAAAATACATTACATAATCCACATCTATGAAACAATGCCAATATAAAACAAATTCTCGAAAACATGTTTACTACTATCGTACTTGCAAATAACTGCGTATTTTATTCGTTTCAATGATTTTTTTTATCAGTAGGTACCTACCCGGAACGTTTCACGGTCGTATCGAGTGACATAATGGTTTCATGGCGCAAAAATAACTGCTGACTCCTAAAGTATGTCTTGCGATTAAACACATACCTATTACATGACACATTATATGGTGAAACGTTATTTTTTTATTAGAGATGCCACGAATATACTATCATTAACTTTTTTAAATATTCGGTATTCGGCCGAATACTCAGCACTATTCGGGCGAATACAACATATCATTCAAGAATGCGATATTTTAATCACAAATGACTATATTAATACTTAAAATTTACCAATGTATGTTACGGTAAATAAAAACATTTTTTTCGGAATTTGTTAACAGTAAACAATTGCACTTTTCTTCATAAAATACCCGTTTCTGGAAAAAGTTTCTCACCATAGACATTACTGCCAGGAGATAATAGATAAATATTAGCGAATTTCGTCAGGACTGGAAATGATTTTGCGTTTGCCACTGACTTGCGCTCTTGACCACCTTTTGTATGGGTCTGCCGTCCGATTAAGGCGAACAGTTTTCAAATAAAAATCAATTTCATTTAAACACGGATTTTTTTTTCTATAACTATCTTCCCCGTTTTGCTTATTATTTATGCCATGGAATATTCGGCCGTCGAATATTCGGCCGAGGGGGAAGCAGAATATTCATTAATTGGCTATTCGGCCAAATCATTATTCGTGGCAACTCTATTTTTATGTCATGAAGCTTACGTTGATGGTGTATTTCTGATGTATAAGCTATCTTCTAATATACAAAATTATTTTGTCACAGTGTTTATAACAATATTCCTCTGAAACAGCTAAACGATCATTATGAAATTTTGTGGGTATATTTGGCAGGTATGAGAATCGGATGTCTATTTCCTATATCCCTAAATAGTAAGGGTGATTCTGACCAAATATTATTTCCGATTTTTTGGACATTCAACTGTTTGTCACTCCTGAGGCCTAAGGCCTCTGAAATTACAGGGCAGTACATGGATCACCTGATTGGAACACGGCAGCGCTGAACAGTACCATTTCATTTTGGCGGCTGGTAGATTAGATAATCCGGTGGTGCCTACACCCCCGATCTCCTACACAGGAAGTCTACCAAGTTTCAATAAAACTGTTGACTCTTAAAGAATGTGTTCTATTAAAATACATACTTAGGTTTTACGTGACACTTTGCACGGTGAAATGTTAACGGTTTTGAACCCGAAATCCCTGGACTCAGTTGTTTAAAATTTAGAAAAAGGGAGTGAAGAGGGTCAACAATATGTGATAAGGCAGGGAGGATCAAAAGACTTCCGACGTCTAAACTTGCCGCTAAATGGTAGTGTTCAGCACTATCATGTTCCGGTCAGGTGATAATGTACGGCACAGAGGCATACCTAACACCTTATACCTCAGGAGTGGTAACGCATCTGCATTTTGACCTTGGTCTTTGTGTGGGTGTCTATAGGGTGCAGTCATCACTTAACATCAATGTGAACTGCATGCTTGTTTGCATAATCTAAAAAATGATGCCACTCTTAGCAAAACTTGAACAGTATGTGATTTCATACGAGGGGGGGGACTGGTTTCTTTTATTCATCATCATCATCATCACTCAAGCCGAAACACGTCCACTGCTGGACAAAGCCTTCCCCAAAGATACCCAACACACTGATCCACGTCATTAGGGGAGAATATGCCATAATCGCCACGCTTGGCAGGCGGATTGGCAATCGCTGGCAGTAGTTTTATCGCGGGACGCTGCTGCCCATTATTATATTTGCTACCGTCCTATTGAAATGGTTTGACATCCAGTGTTCGGATGTCTGACTGCACTAGTGGTAGAATTCTCCTCCACAAGAGGGCGATAGGATCCTCACGTGCCGACGCCAAACAAAAACAATAGAAGTTGATTTCATTTTTTCAATGAATTTTGCTATGTCATTTGATACGACCGTGTATAATTTTACCCGAAATTATCATTGCTTAATACATAAAACTTTAATTGCGCAAAAATAACTGCTGACTCCTAAGATATGTATTATGATATCTATGTTAACCCATTTCAAAACACGTATTACGTGACATGATACAAGGCGAAATGTTAATATGATAATAGTTTTGAACATGAAAATTCTCGCATTGGTTGTTTCAAGTTAAAAAAACCAAGTGAAAGGGCCCTCATCTCAGCTATTTACTGCAGCAGGTGCTGCAACACCATACAGCAACACGGCCACTGCCTCGGCGGACCGGAGGGGAGTAGCCATATGCTGGCTTTCCCCTCTGTCCAAGTAAAAGTGCAAGTGGTCCTATGCCTGTCGCCGAGATCTTTAAAGGAGATGTTGCAAAAATTTATGGAACTCCGGCCATGTATTGTACACAATATCATTAAACAGACAAAATCAATATAAAAACGTTTTAACTGCATATTTTCAATTATTTAGCTTTGTTTGCAGTTACAAAACATTATTTGCAGTTAGAATTGCAACTTAAACCCAACATGGCGAATATGGCGGACGATGTCATTTTGACATTTTCATTTTTTAAATTGTTTTTTGATTATCTAGTACTTGGAGAAAAAAAAAAATTTATAAATACTATCGAAATCGATTGATACCAAGCGTTGGCTGTATCGCCATCGTGTGTTGAACATGGTTGAAAATGATAAAATTGTTTGAATTAAATGTGGTGGTAACTCTAAAATATATTCTTGATTAAATTAATTGTATTTTTTTCGGATTCTGCTATAATTTATCCATTTTTTGAGGACATGTACGAACCAGGGCCGAGCTCGCAACATCTCCTTTGTGTGTAATTTTATTAATGTATTTTATTAAAGGTGTGAGTTTCGTAGTAATTAATATAACCAGCAAAACGGTAATATTTGGACGTCTGAAAAAAAAAAAGGTAATTGTTATCACTCCATCCGATTGACGTCCACTGTTGGATAAAGAGAGCACACAGTTTTCACAGAGGCATAACACCTTAGGCCTCAGAAGTGGTAAGGCATCTGCATTTAGACTTCTGGTCTTTTTATGGGTGTATATAGGCTGCAGTCATCACTTAACATCAATGTTAACTGTATGATTGTTAACCACTTTCATTACATAAAAAAAAACTTTCTCCAAAGACGGTCACAACAGTGTTGTGTGTCATTAGGGGAGAGAATGAATTAATCGAATGAGAATTAATCGCCGCGATTGGCAATCTCAGAAGCGGTAGTTTTATCGCGGTACGCTGCTGCCCGTCCTACGTAGTTATTTTACTACCGCCCTATTAGAATGGTTTGGCCGCCATTGTTCGGTTGACTAACTGCACTATCGGAAGAAAGCTCCTACACTAGAGGGTCTTCCTAGTGATGGGCGAACGCGAATGAATCATTCGAATCATTTTTCGGATAGGCAGGTATTTGAATTATTCGATTGTAAGAATGAGCCATTCGTATGGTAAAAATCATTCGAATGATTTTACAACATTCAAATACCGAAAATTTATTCGAATGAAAAAAAAACATTCAAATGACGAATGACTATTCGAATACTAGTTACAAAATAATTCGATTGTGACTTTCATAAACAATCGCCCATCACTAGCCCTTACGTCCCGACGCCTTCATAGTAACAGTGTATGTAATTTTTTTTAAAGAATAACAAGTAATAGCTAAGAAGGCTTTACAAGTTTGCGAGTAACATTCGACCAACTGAAAAAAATGTACCGAACCGAAAACGATTCGACCACACACAATCTAGTGTACATTGTGCGTGGTCCGACACGCACTTGACCGCTTTTATATGTATACAGAGTGTAACAGAGTTAAAAATACATTTGTCCATATTGAAATAACTCGCTACATACTCGAAACACAAAAACAACTTCTTCAAAGAAACCAAACCAGTATAATAACAATTGATTAACAACACGAAAAACGTGAACAAATATACGAATAAAATAATAATAAGACTTGTTTAATTCATATGGACACGTGAACGATTATATAATGAGTTTAGCCGTTTGGCCGCACGTGACAGGCTAATAGGTAGCTGTTACGTAATGTCATTTAAAGTATTTTTGTTTAATTTGGTATTTTTAAGTATAATTATCTCTTGTGTTTTATGTCGTAGACGCAAATTGACTGTATTGGTGTTAATGACATGTTATTGACTATTTTCTGGCCTGATAGTCAGGGTCGGACTACGCCAGAAGGACGTAAGCAGTATTGGGAAATCCGGGTGTGATTAGCCACCGAACTACGGTGGCTACATCCAGTTCCTAATACTAAATGTGAAATGTTTGGATATTTCTCGTTTTATTTTTGAAAAGTCATTTTTGTCATTTTATATGTATCTTCACGCCTAGTCCCTAACGGGGTAGGCAGAGAGTGTAGAGCGCCAGATATCCCGGTTCTGACAAACCTCTCGTGCCTCGTCTACCTTCATCATTCTCTTCATACATGCACGCCGATTCCTAAGACTTTTGACCCCACCATCAGACAGAACTCGACCTATTTGGTCATGGTAGGTCAGTCTTGGTCTTCCTGGGCCTCTGCAACCGTACACATTCGCATTGTATATCTGCATTGTATTTCATTTTAATCATTATGTAAAATACTTTCGATATCAGTTTAATTTTTTTTGTATCTCTAATAGTTACAAAATAATCGTCTGTGCACACTTAACAATTTCACCCCGTATAGATCAAAGCAAATATTATTATTTATTTTTTTATGTCATTAAAGTGGCAAACGAGCAAGCAGTTCACATTAATGTTAAATGATGATTGCAGCCTGTAGTCACTCACACAAAGACCAAGGTCAAAATGCAGATGCGTTACCACTCCTGAGGCCTAAGGTGTTATGTCGCCGTGCCGGAAAATACAGGGCCGTACATTACCACCTGTCCGGAACACAATAATGCTGAACACTACCATTTAGCGGCAAGTATATTAGGTAATGCGGTGGTGCCTACGCCCGCGAGCTCCGTCGCTGGAGCTTTACCACCAGTAAAATATTTGGTTGCTCAGAAACAAGGACATCATATCTCGAATAAGTTTTTCTTTTTCTTCATTTATTATCATTGAAGGAATTGAAAAATTTTATGATTATTATGTTTTAACCAAGTAGTTTAAATTCTAATTTTTAAATTACTATTAATATATGATTTTGCTTTTACTATATGTAATGGTTATTCGCTCTAGGTAGTTTATGATTTATTGACGTTTTGAAAGTATCTGTAAAGATCTATTCGAAATAAAAATATTTTCTATTTCCATTTCTATCTACTGATGGTAGAAATTCAGTGACAACAATGCGGTCGCGCCTTCATCCGCGAGTCTCTATCTACCATCAGTAAAATTCTCCTTGTATTTTAGAATCTTCACAGTTTTAATCTGAATAAAAATCAAGAGAATCTGAACAAAAGTCATGGACTGGCAAACAAACATACAGTTTACAGTGATGGTAAGTGATACTGCAGCCTAAACCAGCGCTCCCCATTTGCCGGACCCGGTACCGGGCCATCAAAATAAAATACCGGGTCGCAACATTAGCCTTATTTAAAATATTACTTACTGTACATCGACGCATCGAAAATATTCTTAATAAATGTGAATATCTGCTTTACCTAATTGAATCAGGTAAGGTTTACTAAGGCTACATGAAACCATACATTTCATTGTAGATGCGTTGTCACTCCTGAAGTCTAAGGTAGTACCTAGGCTTCTGTGCCGGAAATTACGAATTGTATCTTGAGGTCTTACAGACTTTGCGGTTGGGCTTTCTAGTGAGTATTGGATCTGGATCCCATAATGGTGAAAATCGCCATTCATCCTCTCTACTGAAATTTGGATGTTTGATAATCGAAATAGTCTCGCGAACCATTTTTGGAATTGTTCTGTGATCTGTCGCGAGTATTCGAGTTTTGTCAAACTGAATAAAGTGATTTGGTTTGTCGATCAATTGTGTCCCGACACGCGCTTTTTGCCACGAATGTCTAATTGCAAATAGAAAAAAAATATCGTAGAAGAAATCTATAGATTCCGATAGTGAATGAGAGTTAGAACAATCGAACAGCGGTATTTGAAAACAGCAGTGTTTAGTAAATAATACTTTGTGTCTAACAATGTTAGGTTAACAAAGTGTTTAACAATTGTTTATTTGTTGTTATATCTACATTCTTATACGAGATTATTATATAGTAATATATATTATTGAAATGTAGTGTTATCGTGTGCGTATAGTTTAAGAGAGACACGGTCGTGAACCCGTCAAGACGAACCAAGACATAAGACCGGTCCGACAATCGTTCTCCTACGACCTATTTGCCAACACTTTCAAAGTTGATCCGCTGTTATGGCTCAGAAAAGAGCTGTTTTGGGCCATTGTGGTGGAAGGATTAGTCACGTCGCTCCAATATCGGCTTCGTTAAGCCGAGCTTTTTAAAGTATGCATTTTATTTGGAAAAAATATAGAAACAATATAGTGTGGTAAGAATTTATTATTAGGCATCTTCTGCAGAAATTGATCCACAAGGATCAAAACTCTGCCATCCGCCTATTTGTCGCTAAGTGGTAGTGTTCAGCACTTTCCACTGTTGGTAGAGCTCCAGTGACGGAGCTCGCGGGCGTAGCCACCACCGCATTACCTAATATACTTGCCGCTAAATGGTAGTGTTCAGCACTATCGTTTTCCGGTCAGGTGGTAATGTACGGCCCTGTAATTTCCGGCACAGAGGCATAACACCTTAGGCCTCAGGAGTGGTAACGCATCTGGATTTTGATCTTGGTCCTTGTGTGGGTGTCTATAGGCTGCAGTCATCACTAAACATTAATGTGAACTGCAGGCTGGTTTGCCACTTCTATTACATAAAAAAAAATCGTGTAAAAATGCTTGTTTGCCTAATGACATAAAATATTCAGTCGATTAATACAAATAATAATGAGTTTAAGAAGATTATTTCAGCATGGCTCAGGAATTTTGACTATGATGGTATTGAAGTTATCTTAGCAAATTTGTTTTTTTTCATGATATGGCGAAGTATAGACGTACACGATTTCTGATACACACAGTTATTACACACACACACACACACACACACACACACTCACAAAAACAAACACACACACATACACACACACACACACTTTTTCACTCACTCACATACTCACCCTTCTTTGTAAAATTTTTGATTACTTGATATATCTACCTTAATGTTTAATGACAAAATAATTTAAAGTGTAGTTATAACTCGGAGAAGCCACTGATTCCCGAAATACAGTGTAGACTAGTTCGGGAATCTATGGATTCAATTTTAACCATTGTAAAATGTTTTTGTCAATAAATGATTATATTATTATATTATATTATATTATAGATTACATAGATAGTAAACATCTTTAATTAATTACGAAGTGAAGCATGCGCCATTTTTTTTTTGATAAGGTCACTTGAACGGAAATACCGAGTTATTGACATTATCTATACCAATTATTGAAACTTATTCCGAGTAGCGAAATACCAAAACAAAGATATCAAGTATCATTTTTATCGTAACTTACCTAACTTCACGCCTGTAATCCCTAAAGGGGTAGGTAGAGGTAAATGAATATGTAGGAACTCTGCTAAGTGAATAACATTGATCTTGACGAATAAGTTTTTCTTTTTCTTCATTTATTATCATTGAAGGAATTGAAAAATTTTATGATTATTATGTTTTAACCAAATAACTTAAACTTTAAATTTTAATTTACTATTAATATATGATTTTGCTTTTACTATATGTAATGGTTATTCGCTCTAGGTAGTTTATGATTTATTGACGTTTTGAAAGTATCTGTAAAGATCTATTCGAAAGAAAAATATTTTCTATTTCTATTTCTATTTCAATGCATTCAAGCATACATGCAAACATCCACGATTCGCCGGTTACGTTTTGGCCTATGTCTAAGGTGGCGAGCCTGTTGACATCTTCAGGCACTCCAACTCCGAGGTGGTGGACAAATTCCAGAAAATTGGTAAATCGCAATAACCAGAGGTAAAAGATTTTATACCGTTATTTATACTAATATTATAAGGCTGAAGAGTTTGATTGCTTGTTTGCTTGAACGCGCTATTTCAGGAACTACTTATTCGATTTGAAAAAAACTTTCAGTGTTAGATAGCCCATAAATCGAGGTAGATTATAGGCTACTAGCTGTAGCTATAGCTACCGGGTAACTTCGTATCGCCCTAGAAAAAAAAATGACAAAAGATGTTATGAAAAATAGATGTTGGCCGATTCTCAGACCTACTCAATATCCACAAAAAAAATCATCAAAATCGGTCAAGCCGTTTCGGAGGAGTATGGCAACGAAAACTGTGACACGAGAATTTTATATATTAGGTATATAACATCACGCTAAGATGAAAAGGCGAGGGTAGGTAACATTGCACCCGGGGTGAAGCCGGAGCGGGCTGAACCCAGGTCCTCAGCCTAGTAGTAGTGGCCTGCTACCACTAAGCTACTGAGGCAGTTAATTAAATATTATAAAAATAAATAAAATACGCTTACCACTCACAGCCCCACAATAGGTATAAACCTGTGTCGTGGGTGCCGTTGTACACATACACAAACACCCAGACCCGAAACAAATATCTGTAGGTCATACAAATATTTGTCCCGGTGCGGGGATCGAACCCGCGACCCTTCGAATCAAACGGTCAACTCACACCGCTGGACTAACCGGGTCGTCAATAACTATTCTAATTAATGAAAGTTATTCCGAGTAGCAGAATAACAAAATATATCAAAAAATATTTTTATCACTTCGCAAAATAGCAATATTATCGACAGTGAGTATTATTATTGCAGTCATAACAAAGATAGCCTTCAATGTAGGCCATATGCAAAGATATTTTTTTCTGCGCACACGCACACAATTCACATTCATGGAATTCTGGAAAAAATCCTATTATATCAAATGTTTTATGTATAAGTGCTTATATGCACTGTACCCTACCCATGTATTGAATTGAATATGTTAGTTCTGTATTGTTAGGCTGTGTTTCACTGATTTTTTTTTCGAGTTTATTGTAGTTTACTCCTTAAGAAACGGCTCAATATAGACGGTTTTTGCAATTTTTTCTATATCTATTGATATATTATTATTTTCTTTAGACGTTTCCAAACTCGTACCAAATTTCAAGATTCTAAGTTCATGGGAAGTACCCTGCAGGTTTTGGTTCCCTTGCGAGTTTCGAAAATATGCGGGCATAAACGGCACGGCTGTATCTTTTGACTGCGTTGGCTTAGAAGTTGTTTTTTATCTCAGCTCCAAGGGACACGGACAGACGGACGGACGGACTACAAAGTGATTCTACGAGGGTGCAGGAGCTCGAGGGCGTAGTCGTCAGCGCATTACCTAATTTATCTGCCGCCAAATGGTAGTTGTTCAGAACTAGGTATCGGGTGCCGATTAGATGATAGTGTGTGGCCCCGTAATAACTTTCACAGAGACACAACAACATAAGTCTCAGGGCTGGCAACGCATCTACAATTTAAACTCTGGTTTTTGTGTTTGTCTATAGGCTGCAGTCATCACGTAACATCAATGAAATAAAATCCGTCTTGAATCTTGAACTGTTAAAGAAAATATAATAACAGTGATCTGCTTGAACTGTTAAGGTTATCCACTTATTTAATATGTACATACATAAACAATAATATAATTAATAAATATGTAGGAAAAATGTTTGTCTAGATAGCGCGGTAGTAGGAGGTATACCAAAGTAGTAAACATAGGGAAAAACCCAAAAGTAAAACAATTTTAATATTTTTAGCCTTTTTAGCAGGAAACTTAGAATATTTTCCTCTTATTAAATACTAGCTGACCCCGGTGAACTTCGTACCACCATATATGAAATACCTATTTTAAATATCGCATATAGCAATTTTAAATATTTTTCATTACATTCAAACCTTCTCTTGGCAGGAATAAATACATAAAAGAAAGATTTATCCAGCATATACATTGTGTTCCATGTAATAGCTGGCAATGGAGCACATTTCCAATCTCCGGGACTGTCACTGAGTATCATGCCAATCGGATAAAAACTTAATAGTAGCTACTGACTTATCATTACCACATTGAAATGGCCTATTAGCCAGTAAATAAATCATCAAAAATCGTGAGGGTAATCTATTTAATTTAAATAAAAATGAATCACCGAAATGTGTGTAAGCGCATAATTTCCAAACGAATGCAGCAAATTAAAAAAATACTCGTTATTATTGATTTGTAAATCACCGTAGAAGAATCAAATCATTAGTGATAAAATTTTAAAAACTTCCAATTTCCAAAAATTGGAAAATCCCCACAATTTGGTTTTGGAATTATACTCACAACACGAAGCTGAGACTACAAAGCCTAGAAAGAATTATCGATTTACAAATTACAACACTAAATTAAACTTTTTACTTACTTTAGTTATACATGTAATTGATTTATAACTAATGTTAAAAAGCTTGAAGAATTGTAAATATTATGAAACAAAATAGAACCCTCGAGTGATTGAAATAAGTGTAACTAAGAAAATGTTTCCACCTAAATAGACACAACGTCGGCGGGGTATAAAAAGGACACACCGTAGCGCGTCTTGCTATTGCACGATTCCTTGCCAATCGGCATAATGACTTTGCGACCAATCGAATGTATGCATTGTCTATATTGAAATAGTGAGTGTTTGTTATAAATGCACTCACAGTGCACAACAATTAATATTGCACATCGAACATCCGAAAGAGATGATCGGCTGGTTTCGACTTCGAAGAGCGTTATCTCTGTTGCACACTGCCCGTGTAAGCACTGACAGTCCGGTATTGGTCAAAACTTGATCAAAATGGTCGACAAACGTCAAATAGGTACGGTGCGAAAGAGATAACGCTCTCCCGAAATAATCCGAAGCCTTCCTAGGCTCGATGCAATGTTTGCGCAATATTTATTGTTGAGTATGTACTGTAACAAGTTTGTTTGCGTGAATGGAACCAAAATGAAAGCGATGATATGAGAGTTACATTTCTATATAATTTTATTCGTAGATCAATACTAAATGTGTACTTAAAGTAATCAACAATATATAATAATTACATTAAGACCTTCTAAGGTTATCAGATTGATAGCAATTGTGTAGGTATTATGGCCCTGAAGAAAAATATCTGTTCATATTCCGGTATTTCCCCGAAATACTTGAAATTGATAAATAATCTACGTCCAAGTGCTGAACAATAAATATTGCGCATCGAGCCAATCCAATCCCCCTGCCAAGCGTGGCCATTATGATATAATAATGGCAACCCATTTACGTCCCACTGCTGGACACGAATCTCTCCCCTTTTTTGGGGGGAGGCCCGGAGCTTACTCCACCACGCTGCTCCAATGCGGGTAAGTGGACAACCCGCTGTCGGATGTTTTCAAACCGTCCATAATATATCCGACAAGGTTTAATGACTGCTATCTATCGATAGCAACCGGGACCGACGGCTTAACGTGCCCTCCAAAGCACGGAAACGCGCATATTAAGTCGGTCGGTGAGTGTGGAACTTCACTCTTCGGCGAGTAGTGCAATGATGATGGTGATGATTGAAACAAATATGCTCAACGGTGGGATTTTCACGTTCTTTACTGCCCAGAACGTGTAAATTGTGGAACGAACTTCCCTCTTAGTTGTTCCCTAGGTGCTACAATATGGGGTGCTTCAAAAATGGCATCAAAAGAGTCCTTCAGGGTTGGCAGCGCGTTGGCAACTCCCCGGGTGTTGCAAATGTACATAGGCGAAGGTGACCACTTTCCATCAGGTGGCCCGTCTGCTTGTCTGTCACCCTTCAGACATAAAACATATATAATCTATGCCTTATTGATGTGGCATAAGTAAACATAATAAGTTTGGGAAAAAGTCTTTTCGCATTAAAGTATGTATGAACTTGTAATAAAATCTCTTTGGCTGTAGTATTTGTATCTGGCTGGTTTTGGTATCATTGAAAGTAAAAATTTTAAAGAACATAATTCCAAATTCAATTTAGGCAAATGTGTTTCGTACTGTCTAGATGAGTGAATCTTATGAAGAAATTCGATACATTTTAAAATTTTACTACAAAAAAGGTAAAAATGCAACACAAGCCGCGAAAAAAATTTGCGATGTTTATGGACCTAGTGCAGTGTCTGTGAGAGTAGCACAAATTTGGTTTAAGCGTTTTCAATCCGGAAATTTTGATGTCAAAGATGCACCTCGCTCTGGTCGCCTTATTACGGATAAAATGGATGCCATTTTTGAAAAAGTGGAGCAAGATCGACATATCAGTAGTTACGACGTAGCTGAAGAACTAAGAATTGATCACAAAACAGTTTTGGCGCATTTGAAAAAAGCTGGGTACAAAAAAAAGCTCGATATTTGGGTACCTCACGAGCTCACTGAAAGAAACCTAATGAACCGTGTACTCATTTGTCATTCTTTATTACGACCTAATGAAACCGAATCTTTTTTGAAGAAGCTGATAACTGGTGATGAAAAGTGGATCACGTACGACAAGAACGTGCGAAAAAGGTCGTGGTCAAAGGCCGGTCAGGCTTCACAGACTGTGGCGAAACCCGGGTTAACTCGCAATAAGGTGATGTTGTGTGTGTGGTGGGATTGGAAGGGCATTATTCATTATGAGCTATTACCACCAGGCAGGACTATCGATTCTGAACTCTACTGCGAACAACTGATGAGATTAAAGCAAGAAGTTGAGAGAAAGCGGCCGGAATTGATCAACAGAAGGGGTGTGGTGTTTCATCATGATAACGCTAGACCTCACACATCTATAGCCACTCAGCAAAAATTAAGAGAGTTTGCCTGGGAGGTGTTAATGCATCCGCCGTATAGTCCTGACCTTGCACCTTCAGATTTCCACCTGTTTCGGTCTCTTCAGAATTCTTTATGCAATGTTAGGTTAACATCACGAGAGGACTGCCAAATCCACTTGTCGCGGTATTTTGATGAGAAGTCCCAAAATTTTTATAGCAATGGGATCATGTCCCTACCTACAAGATGGCAAAAGGTTATCAAACAAAATGGTACATAGATACTTTAGTTAAATTTAAATAAACTATATAATAAAATGTTTTGAATTATCTTAAAAAATGCGAAGAACTTTTTCCCCAACCTAATATGAACGAATCAAAATTAGGATCCGTTGTTACCACCTCAATCATCTTCATATCTTGGTTTCTAAACCAAGTCATTGAAAACTGAATCCCATTCCATAACCAACCATTATTTGCCCTGTATCAACTCAACTTATTCCACATAGATCTATGTCAGATCATACATATCCAGTACATACGTTATGTACAAAGTGTATACGCTTACTAAGGTAATATTATGCAGAAAAACAACACTTATGTACTAGCATATATCTTGCGTAACCAATATTTTCCATCGGTAAAGTACATGAATTGTTTTTATATTCAGTTATGAAATCAGACATATATCATGTTTACGTGGGTTACGTAAACATTTTTTTTCCAAAGTCCCCATATCAAATGAAGTCGATATATTTTAAAATATCCCTGTCTTGGGTTACGTAAATATGTCACTTTATACGTATTTTGTGATTTGATTTCGGCTGTTTCTATGCTATGTACTGGTGGTAGAGTTCCAGTGTTGGAGCTCGAGGGCGTAGACACCACCGCATTAGCTTATCTATCTGCCGCTAAATGGTAGTAAACGTAACATCACGCCTATTATCCCCGAAGGGGCAGGCATAGGTATATATATAGGTATGCATTCAATCATACATGCAAACACCCACGATTCGCCGGTTACGTTTTTGGCCCATGTAACAGGTGGCGAGCCTATTGACATCTCCGGGCACATTACCAAACTTCGAGGTACTGGGAAACTTCCAGAAAATGGAAAAATACCAATAGAACCAGACATAAAGGATTTGCACCGTTATCTCTAATATCCCCCGACAGGGGGATAAATATAGGATAAATATATAGATAAATATAGCGTCGGTCAATATTTTGATTCGTTTGGACGATCACCGACAGGATTCCATAGATCGTTTTTGAATAGGAATTGTAGGCTGTGGAGTTTCAATAGTAAAAGGATACAGAACGATTGGACATCAGTTTGCGGAGAGTACTGTTTAGTATATTTGTATTACAAATTCATTGTTAAGAGCATGTTTGAATTTACACATGGATTTGACGATGGTGGTTCAATTGTAAATGATATTATACTTTTAGATAAGTTCAATGAATATTTTCAATAAAAGAAATGTCTTACATTTCTTTTACAAACGTGACGTTTTTTAAAATCCATTTTCGGTTCAGAGATTAACATTGCAGAACCCAAACTTTGCATACCCCGAAATTACCGGGTTAGGTTGAAGGGGGTTGCGCGCGAGCTTGCCTCGCCCGCCGCTCTCTTCGTTAGGTCTTTTTTTTAGTCAGATTTAAGTGGTTCTGTATTTCAATATTTCTGTAAACTACCAGTCGCCGAGAAAAATATTTATTTCAATTGTTGATTCGCCACCGGAGGTCGTGCGCCTCTTGGCGGTTTAAAAGTTGATTGGTAAGGGTAATTAACTATAGATGACATAACTTCAAGGTGATTAGTAATTGTTGGTAATTAAGTAAACGATGCATACGCTGGCGATGGTTAATTTAGTTTATTCAATTAGGTAACGAACTACGCACGTAACCACACCAAAAGCTATCTTTTTAACCGTTAGAGATATCAAAAAAAGGATCAGCGCATTCGCTCGGGCATACTCGAAAACCCCCAATTTACTTTTTTTTTTTTTTTTTAGCCGGCGTTACCCTCGAGTCAGCAAAACCACCCCTTTTTTTTCTTCATTGGGACAGCGGGACAGAACTCTGGAATCCCTACTACTCCCGACCCGGGAATCGAACCCAGGACCCCAGCGTAGTAGTAGTGGCCTGCTACCACTAGGCTACTGAGGCAGTTTCAAATGGTAGTGTTCTGGTAAAATTGTAATGTATGGCCCCGTAATAACTATCACAGAGACATAACAACTTAGGTCTCAGCGGTCTCAGGGGTGGCTGATCTGCATTTTGATCTCTGGTTTTTATGTTGATGTCTTAGACTGCAGTCAGCACTTAACATCCATGTAAACTGCATGCTTGTTAGCCATCTTTGTTACATTAAAAAAAAGGTAATGAAGTCGGTGAAGATTATCAAGAAAAAGTGGACCGAATATTACGTTAACTTTGAGGGGTTGGCAGATTTCAGGGGTCAAGGGTTTCACGTCAATTTTTTCTTCACACAATTTTTTTTATTTATAATATCCATGTGTGTTTTTTTGCAATAATTGCGAAAAAAGCAACTTATTTTTCAAATACCTATCTGTAGACGAACGATATTTTTTTTTTAGTTTTAGGTCCAATAATGGAGATCTCATATTCTTCTTTATTTTAGTATAAAAATCTTAAAGCGATTTACAGAATATAGCAATCGAACTTCAAGTATGTATGTAGTCTTTATAGTTTTGTAATAAAATGGCTGTGACATACGGACGGACGGACAAACAAACATGAAGAATCTGTAAAGATTCGTTTTGTTGTCATTTGGCTAGGGAACCCTAAAATCTTTCATAACATAATACTCAAAGCACGCGTCTTTACAATGTCGATTATTTTTCATAGAAATCTTGTTTAAACTCGTAATAACTCCGTTGTTTTGAAACTTAAAAAGTCCTGTTTTAAGTATTTAAAACAGGACCTACATACAAATACTAAAAGTAAAAAATGAAAATATTAATAAAAGTGGTTTTTTTTTGCATTTTGGTCAATATTAAAGTAACGGTAGCAGGTAGACGCTTAAAACTTTCACAGAATATTTTTTTGTATTTATTACCTGAAATAAATTGAATTAAACTGATTTGAAATAAATAATAAAATAAAAATAAAGTGAATATTAAAGGGGGCACTCATATAAAAAACGTGATTTTTTAAGCAATTTTTTTCATTCTAATTTAGGACAAAGGAAGAATCTTGAATATGACAAACGTGATTGTTTTTATAGGAGATGATGTACGGAAACCTTTGTGTGCGTGACCGCACTTGGCCGCTTTTTTATTATTATTCGTATCATGAATCTCTATCTACACTATCGAGCAATATGAGCGTGAACTTTTTTTTTCACAAACATACCTAAGTTTACAAAGCAAACTCATTTTTATTTTTTTTTATGTTTAAGAGTGGCAAACAAGCATACAGTTCACATTGATGTTAAGTGATGACTGCAGCCTATAGACACCCACACAATGACCAGAGGTAAAACTGCAGATGCGTTACCACTCCTGAGGCCTAAGGTGTTATGCCTCTGTGCCGGAAATTACAGGGCCGTACATTACCACCTGACCGGAACACGATAGTGCTGAACACTACCATTTAGCGGCAAGTATATTAGGTAATGCGGTGGTGCCTACGCCCGCGAGCTCCGTCACTGGAGCTCTACCACCAGTAATATATATATATTTATAACCTTAGTTACCAATGTTAACATGTATTTGAGCATGACGGATCGGGGCAGGTTTGTCCTTGACTTGTTCGAATCACACGTGACTATCGACTTGTTTTTATGTCCGTGACATTAAATATATTCCAAGTATAATATTCTTATCACCCAAGTGTGTGATGTAACTGTCCTTAGGGCTAGTTCGCATTGGAGTCAGTTTATATTGTTAGTGGGTTTATTTAAATTGTTCCTACACAGTTATATAACGTTATGAACATTGTATCGTACGTATCACGATAACATTTCAGTATAACATTTGCTACATTGTTTTTAACATTGTTTTTATATTATTTCGCATTAACACATGCTTGTGAAATATATTTTATTTTTAAAGAAAAATGGAAAAAAAAGAAGACTTCAGGCGAGACTCGAACTCGCGACCTACTGGGAATCTAGTCCAGCCGCTCTTCCAATTGAGCTACTGAAGCCCTGCCCGATTTGTCAAATCTCTCCTTCACATCTATTGCATTGCTTTATGGTAGCAGCAGCGCCATCTATTACCAACTATGCTAGTTAGGCAACTGATATAATAGACTTTTCAGTTTATTGAATATCGTAAAGAAGTCGCCTTTACCCTTTACCCTTTGACCCTAACCCCATTTCGGAGTACTCGGAGTTCTAACCCGACTAGAGATCGATTTTCAGAAAAAACATACTACCGATACGGCAGCAGAGTTCCAATTGCAGTCACTACTGAGAAGAAGCCTGTTACTAAACGAACTCAGTGAGATACTCTTTCCAATCAAAACCTAATCTAATACGGATTAAAATAAATTTAGAAAAGAATATGCAAATCTGAACGTCCAGGGCATAATCTATAGTTATATACATAATGCATAATATAACAATCAAAAACTTAATAGGTATATTTTTTTTTAATAGCCTCAACTGTCCCACTGCTGGGCAAAATCCTCTTTCCTCTCCCATTCTTTTTTTTTTAATACTCTTACACTCACAGCCCCACAGTAGGTTTATAACTGTGTCGTGGGTGCCGTTAAACACATATAACACATACACAAACACCCAGACCCGAAACAAATATCTGTAGACCATACAAATATTTGTCTCGGTGCGGGGATCGAACCCACGACCCTCCGAATCAAACGGTCATCTCAGACCGATGGACTAACCGGGTCGTCAAATATTTTTTTTTATTGTTTGTTTTTCCATTCAATATTTAAAAGTGGTAAATATTAATAGAAAATTATTGTTTCATTTTTTTATTTTTATAGTAAGCCTTTTTACATAGAGTGCGTTTAATTAATGCTTTGAATTTACTATCGGTGAGTTCAGCAATCCCGGATGGGATCTTGTTATAAAATTCTACACTATATTTTAAGAAAGATGTATTAGTTTTCGTCAGTCGAAAACTTGGCAGAGACAGCTTGTTCTTATTCCTCGTATCATAACTATGCCTATCGGAGATTTTATCAAACAGATGTAAATTTTTCCTCGCGAAAAGTATATTTTCATAGATGTAATGGCAAGGGACTGTCATTATATTTATTTCTTTAAATAGTTCTTTCAAAGAATCACGACTACGTAAGTTATACATCGCTCTAATGGCTCTGTAATACGAAAATTGATTGTACGTCAGCCGCTCTAGGACAGTAGCATTACTAAATGTCATCGTTGTATTGTGTCATACGTAAAATCCAAACAATATTTTAAAGAAGCATCAATCAAAAACAAACAATGTCGAAAACATTATGTAAACTACAATATAGTAACATACGATATGAAAATTAAAAGCAAACAGCAAAAAACCCTTATGAAATATTATAATTCTAATAATTATAATCTCCCCCAAGGAAATATCTTAGGTCCAGTTTTATTCATCATCATCATCATCATCATATCAGCCATAAGACGTCCACTGCTGAACATAGGCCTCCCCCAAGGACCTCCATGCCGACCGATCGGAAGCGACGTGCATCCAGCGGGTACCTGCAGCCTTGATCAGGTCGTCGGTCCATCTTGCAGGTGGACGTCCTACGCTGCGTTTGCCGATACGTGATCTCCACTCGAGAACCTTTCTGCCCCAGCGGCTATCGGTTCTCCGAGCTATGTGACCTGCTCATTGCCACTTCAGCTTGGAAATCTGCTTGGCTATGTCAGCGACTTTCGTTCGCCTACGGATCTCCTCATTTCTGATTCGATCCAGTAGGGAAACGCCGAGCATAGCCCTTTCCATTGAGTTTTATTATTGTTATTTAATTACGGCTAACAAATTTTATTGCAATTTATTAGGTATAATCTCGAATATTTTGTGGTCATGAAACCTAATTATTATTTTTTAACTGTTTTAGTTAACAAATAACAAACTTTGAAATAAACTTATTTGTATTTACTTCGTAATTTGTAGATAGCGTGAAATAAAATATAAACCATCCAACCATCAAATACCTTATCGAAGAATGATTAGAATAATTCACTTATTAATCAAGCTCTTACATGAATCGGAACTGAGAGAGCACTCCGAAACAGTTGGGTGGGGTCAAATAGGAAAAACTTAAAGAAATGGGAAATACTAAAAAAATCCAAACATTACTCATTTTGTACCCCAACAGTGGGAACATCACTTATTCTAGTATTAGACACATTAAATACATAAACATCAGAGTCCATTACATTCTAAATGATTTGGTACGTGCGCAAGTTATAAAAATAAATACTGCGCTGCGCTGATTTCAAAGTCAACGACCGCATTACCGCGCAGTGGTCGACTGATGGACTTCTACTAACAGTCGCGGGTTCGATGTTCAGATGTATCTTAAAGATTATTTTGTATAGATAATATAGGTAATTCTTACTTAACCGGTGGTAAAGGTAAGTTTCAGGAATGTAAATATAGGACGTAGACACAACTACCTAATCTATCTGACTTGATATGTTTCAGTTCTATGCTGTTCAGGTTAAATTAATAGCCGTCATAGCTATTCTCGTACCGACACTGGTATCTAGAGTCTATAGGCTGCAGTATTCACTTACCATCCATATGATCTTTAAAAAAAACTTACTTTCCCATATAAAAATATTTCTGAATTATATTCCATTTAAATATCAATACTTACATTTTTATGTCAGACATTGCTAATATGTAATATATCTCTCTCTATAAGATATTAGCAATGTTGGGAATAGCTTGTATTTTTAGTACACATCACGTGAATTAGAGTGACGCTTAAAAATTATGATAATATTATTATAATAGAGATAAGTAAATATAAATTATGCGTAGCACGTCATCGTCTCACCGTAGTACCTCTCAGAGTAAGCGACATCACGCTAGCTACGACAAAATGAAAGAAATCCAAGCGAACAAATATTCAAAGTCGTATAGAGACTAAAATTACTTCGTAAACCTGCGATAATCCTCTACAATATAAAAAAACCAACTCAACGCATAAAATTAACTCCCTAACGTAATAGTAGTTAGTTAACTGGGCAAATATTACAAAAATCAATCAAAATTTAGCAAAATCTCAATCTAATGGTATGCACCATTAGATTGAGATTTTTTATCACTGGAATTAATCCATTACCCCATTATAAATTACCCAAACTAACGCTTATCAATCGATTACAGATTTCGTAGAAACACAAAAACGCCACAAATACATGACTCAATCGCGAATTAGCTAAAAAAAAATTGGCCACTACATTGAGTCAATAGCGCCAACTAAAGTGATTACACACAGTCGGGCTAAGTTACGTAAATATACTCACACTAACGCAGGCACGCACACAATCAAAGCACCCACACATAGGAACGTGACAGTGTGTGCGTGCCGCAACCGTGAGTCGGTCGACCCCACTACAAAATTTAGTCGCACTCTAGACTTGGAAGAGAATAGACGAGTCCAAAGTGACTAGAGTACTACGCAGTCATTCGCAGTGAATTTCGTCATAACAACATTGTGATAGTGACAAATATTTTTCAGGACGTGAAAAGTGGGAGTGTTTAACATTTATTTGTTACATTTTAACGTACTATAAACTGAGCTGAACGTTTTGTGTTATTTTTGTGATTTATGACATTGTTGCCACAATTTGGATAATTCCCAATACGGAGTGCAATTTTGCCGCAAATATTTTTGTAAGTATTTTCTCTTTATTACATTTTTTTCCCATTTCTATGTTTATTAATTTAAAATACAATTTTGGCACGTAGAAAAATTAATTTAACTTCCAACTCGAATCTAATTAGAAGTTAAAACTAAAATCAAAAAAATAGATTTAATATCTTTTTTAATAAATTCAATAAAATGTAGCATTTGTATTATTTGAATTTGTTGTAAAATAAAATTGAAACACTTAAACATAAACAAAATAAAAAAAAACATAAACCGTAAATATTATACTACATTTTTCAAATGAAAATGACGGAATAACTGAAGTACTTAATTTTTTTGATTTATCAGCAACTGAAAGAAACCTCGGGTTGCGTATTTAAAAATTAAATTTCCAAAATAAATTACCGTGAGCAGTTAAAAAATTCTGTCTGTCGACATGCTTCCATTTGATTATAATACATTACAATATCAATGACTTATTTTGTGAGTTAGGATTGGTTTAAACATTTGTAACTTGTTTCATAGAATTGTTTTGGTCGGTGTCATTGACTTTCGTTCGAATTTTGTTTACTCATGCCCTCTGCATCTCGTGCCAAAACTGTTCTTTAAATCATATTTATTTCGGAATTTCTCGAGAATGCTTCCGAATGACCCTTCCTTTGATCTGTTGTCAAGTCTTTGTTTACAAAGTTCTACGCAAGTCTCATGTTTACTGCAATCACATAGCAAATTTCGTAAGCTCTCCATGTCTTCGTATCTGATAATTTTATATTATCAACAATTACGTCAGTATGGCTAGACTGATATTTGATAAAAGTAATCATCCAAGCTAAATAAGTAACTAAATCAATATTATTTAATAAAAATAAATATTGAAAGATTAAAGCAACTTCGCAATTAAAATTGGCGTACGAAATGCTTATGGGTAATTGGTATATTGCGCTGTAGTAATGTCGTAAACGGCGCCTGGCGCTGCGATTCTGTCGTAAGCCATTGTGAGGTTCTTACACAACTGGTTCAAGGTTCCAATCCGGCGTGCATTCGCCCGCGGATGTACGGAAATTAGACTTGCTACGATTTTTTAAGCAAGAATTTTTCAACTGTTTCCACTTTTGTTATGTTTGATTTGTTTATTTGCTTAAGGAGATCATAGAAAAATCTTTGAAAGTGCTTCAAAAGTTTATGATAATTACAGAGATAAAGACAATCATATAGGTCAATTTAAATTTATTTATCAAGTTTACAAAACAAACACTCTTTGTTAATATTAAATCTTCCAAATTACGATCAAGTAATTTTTTGGGTATTTATAATGTTTAACTATTCATATTTTAATTTTTGGCAAAAATAAGCTATGCTTTTTTGTTTTGTAGATGAAACCTATTGTCATTTTTTTTTACATTATCTAGTATACTTTTAACATCATCAAATAATTTTCTATTCTCCTCTCATTATCTCATCTTTTCATTTTAATCTCCTTTGTGTATGATATATAAAAATAACGTAAACATAAAACTATTTACAAGAACACATACTTCATCTGAGTAATTTCTTAAAACTACAAATTTCCTTTTTCCTCGTTGAACCGACGCCAAAACAATTCTCACAATCCGTTATAGATTAAAGCGGGCGTTGAATACAAACACGAGACCATGCAATTGAATCGATTCCCGTGTAAAGGTCAGTTCAGTCTATCTACGTATGACGCAATGTCCCCAGAGCTGTATTGCGCAATTGGCTGCAACACAGAGCAAACGCTCGTACTAGATAATGACACACAACTATACGCCGATAAATCAAACGCTGGAGGTCGCATTTAATACTGTTCCGGTCTCGTATCCATTTTAAATGAACTAACAAAGGAATGTAATAGAAAAACAGTTATGCATTTCGATGATGTAATGTAGGAACTTAGCGCAAGGTCCTCCGGAAGGTATTAAAGGTCGTACCCACATGCATACAGTTAATCGTGCATCATGACTTGCACGGCTGTGAATTTTAATTCTTTTAATCGTAACCGCGACCCTGGTACATAACACGCGTTCCAAATCATGCAATATGATACTCGTATCATCCAAACAGACGAAACTATTTTTACTCACAATATCAAAATAAAAATACCACTTCAATTACAAACAAAATATAAGTTTCATCTCAAATTTAAAACTTAAATAGGTACAATGTGTCTGTGAAAAAGAAAATATAGTTAAATATAATGTTTTATTCTTAGTACAGGGTAATTTGTAGATAATCTTAAGCCGTATCGACTGTCAACAAAATCACATTGGAATCCCGAATTCATTACACATAAGCGGTATCAGATATTATACCCAGCGTAACGTATATATTACGTAAACGGTTTTTTTTCACACGCAATAAACAACGGACAGCGATAATTTCATCGGTACGAGGACAAGCAAAGATAACTTGACCTATTTTTTTTTATCTCGCCTGTTCGCGTAACTGTAACCTACTTTGTGATGCGCACGTGAGTGTACACAACCAATTGAGACAAAGTAGTTCATGACGTGTCTCATTTTAGGTCCTAAACTTCCTACAAACGAAATTGGAGCATCAAATGACGCAATCCTAATATATCACAACATGAATCTTTATTAAATGCCATACCAAGGCTGTTTTCCAAGCTATACAATAGACAATTACTCTTGAAGGTTGCGTTAGGAAAGCGACCGTGACCCTAGATTCTATTACGGCGTCTAATATAATGGAAAGGGTCTTTAAAAATGTAGCGTGCATTTTAGCATGTTTACGCGATTGTAGGGGATTCCCTGTGACTCATGAAATAAGACACAAGTAGGAATAGACAAACTTTAGATTACATATAATAACGCGCAATGAGTCAATTATGGGAAACTAATTAGGATTGCTTCCTAGAAGCGAACTGCTCTCGTTACGTAAGATGCCAAGGTGGCTAATTTCGAAGAATCTAGCACATGTAAATAGGTTAAGCGTTTCTTAATAATGCTGCAATTAGTGTTGGTACAGAGCAAGGTCGATAAAGTAGGTCTTACTGTTTGTTGAAACTTGTCCAAACATAACGTATTTGTGATGAGATTATTTTTATCAGATATAACGGTCCTGTACCGGAAAAAAAATTATGGGCCTTGACACATTTCGAATTGGCCGTTTATCGCCAGAAGCGTGTTACGAAAGCAACCTTGACACCAAACCATTATCGCGAGGCGCCCGAGAGGCCACCCCGAAATAACCCGAACCCTGTTTGTTTAATTAGGCCTTACACTAAAATGCGAATGCGAAAAATCGGTCAAGTATACGCGGTTCTCATTGGAAAAATGCTTGAAACTCATCCAGAATTTCCGACCTTCCACACGTAATTCCCAACTTTAAATAATGTAGTTATATAAATTGGGTATAGCGCGACAAGGATCCGTGGCAGACATAACATATTGCCGATACATCGGATGTTTTAATAACATAGCTATTATGATGGATAATAAATGCTCAGCCACATACTCGGTAATTTCCAGGTAGGAACATGTAATAGTCCGCTGCGGAATATTGATTGTCTCCGTACAAATAATTAACATTGGCACAGTGCTGTAAACCACCACCGCAAGGCGGTAAAATGTCAAATCAAAGATGGCGGCCGCCCTACTTTTCCCGCGCATTAACCGGCGAGCGTGTGGAAAGTTACCGCTGTACTACTTTCTCTACTTTTTCCAAGATGGCTGATATTGTCTATGCTCAATAAACGGAAGGTCAAGAGCGATGGTATCTACTTTAAACGCGACATGAATTGTAAATGAGGTGTTAATTTTAGCAAATTTGAACTGGACGATTAATTTAAACGATGAAATTTATGATGATTTATGATAATAATTAATTTTTTGCTGATGACCACGTTTTGTATGATGTGAGATTTAGGATCAAACTAACCTAGGACAATATTTAGCGGCCAATGGCGTAATTAATTAGCAATTAGTTTTCACGTTCCGGAATCACGTTGCAGTTTATATAACGGTAGGTTTATTGCGCAACGCCCAACGTGAGGTTCAAGATCGACACGTGTCGAGTGCCGCGTGACCGCACGGTCGGCAGCACGTGCAGTGAGGTCGCATTGACGATCTCCTGGTCGCGACGTCGAGTGAACCCGAGACATTTTTCGTTAATTAGAAAATGGATTGGGTTTTTTTGAATTATCGAATTGATTTAGTGCGGGTAGTTTTATTTGTAAAATTAAAAAAAAACCTTTTTTAAATTTGAATGTAACGCTTTTGTGTAGGTGAATAAATTCTGTGGTTCCTTTTTGTTTTGTCGATAATTCCTACGTTCTTGTTTTTTGTCGACAGCTCACAGCTCATGTTTACGCATTAACATTACGCAGAATTTTAAGTAAGATATAGTACTTACTTAAATAAAAGATGACTTAACTATATAGTCATATCTAAATTTTAAATACAATTAGTCGGAGTGGTTTTAAAATTAAAAAAACATTGGTTACATGAAATTTACAGTCAGGTCAACGTACTCGCGACCCGTAGGCCAGAATAAGTCATGTTCAATGACGTCACGTTAAATGTTCGAGGAATATAAGACAATTAGTTGTTAGTCGACAATTAAAATTGATTACATAAAGCTTCAAAAATGTCTTGTTCAAATGTTATCGCGGGTAAACGGTGTGAGTCAGTAGGAAAGAGTCTGATAAGAGACTAGTAACAAATAATTAAAAAGATAGGCAACTGCAATTATATTATACACCTTGGTCTGTAATACAAATAATTGAATAAGTACTAAATTAAATTATTGATAATGTTAAGAAAAAACAAGAAACAAGTTTTCTTTTTTTTAGTTAGTGCAAAAATCTATGCAGTCTAAAAATGCAAATGGCCGCCGGCAATTTATGTTTATAATGTAACGAATAATTGCCACAATTTGATTACGTCGCATGTACAATGGGTACTGAGTCGTAATAACATGTTATAAATAGCCTAACCCTGAAGGAGGGCACGTGCGGGGCGAGCTCCCGCGCCCTCACATGTGACGATCTGATACCAACCAACCACGTGAACCCTCCACGGGTTTTACTTTTTTAATGACTGAGGCATAATATGCATACATAGAGCCTAGACGTGGCCCAGTCATGGATGTCAGTAAGAATAATAATTAATTAATGTCCCTCTTTTGTTTGTAAAATACCTATATTTGATAATTAAAATTAAAATTTATATTTTAAGAAAACGTTGCATTATTTGTAGCTTAAAGGGAAAAAGAATGTTTAAATAACAATTCCATTATCACTTATCTTAAAATAAAAACTTGTTATTCACGTGCTAAGTTTCATGATTCACATGTAATTTTAAATGAAAACGTATTTTCCTCGTCTTATAAACATTGTCCAATTAATTTTGACAATATATTTTTCCACAAACTGACTGTACAAAAAAATCCGTCAAACGTGACGCAAGAGCACGCGTAGAAAACGCAAAGGAATATAATATGTACCTAAAACAAACAAATTAATCTATATGCTCTTGCAATATTAGTATACTTGCCCAACCCAACCTTGAAACCACTAAGAGCGGTGACGAAACACCAAATAGCCGTTTCATAACAGTATTACGAGTTTTAGAGACCAGATGAGCATAAAAAACATAGCTATGTACCGTACGGACCCACTTTTTGGTTAACGGTTAACATAAGAAAGTACATGATTAGCTGTAACTGCGCAGCGTCGAAATCCGCTCGATTGTCCGATGGTAGTATCGATGATAGTATCCGTTACAGAACGGACTCTGGATCTCTGAAAGCAATTGCAACGAAAAATCGGACAACGGATTATGTACCGATAAATATCACCATTTATTTGGTAAAAAACGTGTATTTTAATTTTTATTAATTTTACAAGTCATTAATTTTTTTTTTGCAAAAAAATGCAAATACAATATTCTGTTTATTATTTGCAATAACTACCACTGATTACCAGCCGTTAACTGTGTGCTGCCAAGCGTCAAAGTAACGGAAAGAAACATTTTTTTTTCTCACAAATGGGGCATTCGACGTGTCTTTGTGAAAATAATTACGAAATCTTACATAACGTTACATTTTAATTGAGTTACGATTAATCTTTTCCCAAAATTAGCATTCAAAACATTTTCATTAAACTTAATTTACCGATGGTATTCAAATGAACAATGATGGTGAATATTGCATCATTACAATAATTGTGTTTTCACAATCTGTGATAGCTGACAGGTTTGAGGGTTTGACGTCACAACAAACGGTTCATTTGTGCTACTATCGAAATTAACACCTAATAGTGGGCGGTTCAACAAAAAGCGTATGACTTCACTATAACTGTGCATCGCAGTATCGGTGTAACGGGTGTCTATAAATCGATGTATTAACTGTTTAACACCAGCATTCCGTTTGCATGTATTAAAATATTTAATAGAGAATACTAATGATTAACGGGTTCCCGTGTTCAACATTGTAACAATTTCTATAATCTAGTTTGGTCTCTAAGAAACTTTCTTTCCCATAAAAATAAAAAGCGGGGGTTCTCACGTATCACTTGGCAATATAAAACGCAAGCCCCACTGACATTTGGTCCGACACCGACCAATTAGACTTGGTGCGATTAATCGAACAGTTAGCCGGTGTAACGGGTGCGCGCGCGCATCTAGGCCGGCCCACTGACACCGAACTGACGCTACGTTAACTGTAGCTATTGTACGGTCTTTAATCTCAATGTAATTATATCATTATTGATGTATAAAGGACTAAAGAAACAAAAAGAATAATTAAATCTTTGATTACGCAGCGTTTAACGTCAGCAAAATCGTATTATCATAAAGAAGGTATAAATTAAAATAGGAAGTGGTTATGTAAAGGATTCCGAATGCAATGATCACTCAAAAACATATTAAAATTCTCTAGCGTCGATCTAATGATCATTTTCGAAATTCATGCTGTGTAAATTGTGAATAAAGTCGTATAATTCGCTCGGCGCACGTGTACCGAGCCGCGGCATAGATACAAATACATGCAAATTGTCCTGGAAAAGCATAATTTCAGATTTAGAAAGAACTCTCACGTTGTTGACACGCCGCCCGCGTGCCTTCAAACGTGATCACTTAACGCTTTTTTCCTCGATAGTTTAAAAAGAGTTTAGCCAGTTTACGAGTTAATCACAATGGGTGATTTCAATTCATTGATAGCTGATAACAATTGAACGGTTTTTTACTTCACTTCCCGTCGTATAATTTTATGGTTTGAAAAAAACGGAATACGTTTTCGAAATCATACATAATTTTTCATTAAGCCGATTAAGGGTTCGCGTGGTTTACGTAAAACAAAATTGAGGGACGGAGTAACGCAAAGGTTATTGACATTGGATCGATATCGGGGATATTGGTTTCGGCGTGAAATAGCCGCCGCGGCATATTCCGGACCACGCTTCAGCAAACGTGAGCTCTTGCGAAACATACGTGTTACAATTATTACTTCATTAAATTTGTCTCGATGCATGCCAACTGACGGCGCACATCGCTCCCGGTATTGGTCAAGTACTATTACAAATTTAAAACCGCAACAACACCGAGGAAACGTGTATTTTGTAACGAATATCCGTCGTTACGTTAAAAGGTTTCGTGTTAACGAAAAGGTTAAGAAATACGATTTATTAATGAGTTTAACAAACATGAAGGGAGCGAAAAAACTGTAATGTGGCAACGTAGTTTCACAAAAGATCCACGTGTAAAATTGCGGCGGGATCTTGCGACATAGTTTTTGCAAGCGTCGCATTTTGTAATGACGTTTCTAACGTAACGTTCTCTGTTGTTACAGAACCACAGCGAGGAATTTTGCGGACCGGGCGTCGTCCGCCGAAACATGGTCGCCGAATTCATATTGACCACCCAACAACAGCTGATGAGCGCAGGAGGAGGTGGTAACCTCGGCCCTGCCCCGACACCCTCGCGCGTGCCTCCACCGCCGCGCGCCCGCCTCTCGGTCTCCCCGCATTTCCCAATGGACCAGTCCCCGGGACCCGTCGGCTCCCCCGGCGACCACCACGACTATGGCCCCAACTACGACTTCAACAAGCGCAAGGACTTCTTCGGCCAACGCAAGCAGCGCGAGTTCATCCCTGATAGCAAAAAGGACGACGGTTACTGGGATCGCAGACGGCGGAACAACGAGGCCGCCAAACGCTCTCGCGAAAAGCGCCGCTTCAACGACATGGTCCTCGAAAACCGAGTCGTCGAGTTATCCAAAGAGAACCATGTACTGAAAGCCCAATTGGACGCGATCAAGGAGAAATACGGCATCTGCGGTGAGACTCTGATCAGCATCGATCAAGTTCTCGCGACGCTGCCGACGTGCGACCAGGTGCTCTGCGTGACGAAGAGGAGTAAGCTGACGACTGGAGGCCTGTTCCCTCCGGCGCCGCCGCCACCACCGCCAGTGGCGCCTGCCTCGCCCCCGTCCCCCCCACCGCAGCGTGCGCCCGAGCCCTACCAGGAGAGGCTGCCTGCGCCCGAAGCCTACTACCCGATCCCCTCGCACTATGAGCAACCCGGCTCGGTGCTCAACCTGTCGAGACCTCGCCGCGTCCCCTCCCCCTATGAGCTGTCCTCGCTCTCCGGCTCAGGAGACGAGGCGGCGGAGCAGTACGCCCCCGAGAACAATGGACTGCCCCTCAAACTGCGCCACAAATCGCACCTTGGCGACAATCGCGACGCCGCGAGCGCGCTCCTCTCCCTGCAACACATCAAACAGGAGCCGGGGCCGCGGTCGTCACCGTCGTGGGACGGCGAGGGGTCTAGTGACGAGCGCGACTCGGGTATCTCGATGGGCGCTGAATACAGGCCGCAACGGACAGATGCGGAGGAGGAGGACGCGCACCTAAAGGCGGAGCTGGCGCGGCTGGCGACCGAGGTGGCGACGTTAAAGAACATGATGCACCAGAACAAGTCGCGTGCGCATGAGCACTGAGCGCCCGGCCCGAACCCGCCTGCGCCTGGACCGCGCAGCCGCCGCGCCGCCGCACCGCCGCGCCCGCTACGATATCGCTCGTACAAACTGTCTCAACCTCCCCTCCCTAGTAGTCGAAGTTACCACGTTGTAAAGAGATGAATATATTTGTATGATATTGTGCAGCTGTACGCGGCTAAGTCGCAACGCCTAATCGTAATCCTTCCTAGTAGTTTTATGTCGTTCTCGTAGGGTAAGAGATAGCCGCGGGCCGCCGGCGACCCGTCTGTGTCACTGTGAGACTTATCATTCGGTTTACAGACTTTTCGAGCAGATAAAACTTATCTACTCAGTGGTAGATTTTAAAAAGATGCATTTTTAGGGGTGAACTATGTGTAATGTATATGTAATATATTATAAGTAAACGCAGTAGATCTGTTTCATCTATTCGAAGACTCGGTAGTTAAAATCGATGGCTAAAGACTACGTTCTTGTAAGTTAGTTTTAATTAGTGTTTAAATAATTAAGTCCAATAGATTATTTATAAATTTTTAATGTGTATAGTCTTTCTCGATCGGAATGCCTGTTAGCAAACCAAAAATTGTAAAGAGATTGATCCTCTGGATAGCTGTCAAAATCGCAAAATAAATTTAAGTGTAAAGGTGTAGTCAGATAGCGAACGATTTAGTAAACAGGCTCTTTTCCATATGAAAAAGCTGTTTTGTACATTTAACATCGCAAAATCCGGAACGCTCTCTATCTGACTGCGCCTTAATAATCATATAATATTTCAGAAAGTATTGAATAATCAATTTAAGAATACCAGTGCCTTTAACGATACATACCTACCTATGGATACCTAAAATAATATTTTTCTACATTTTTGAAAAAATTGACGCATCCACACCGTACCATGTGTTGCCACCGTGTGCGATTCGATCGCATTACATGAGTATTATCGTTTAAATGTATAGTATGTAACAAGAAATATTGCGCATCGACCTTAGAAAGGAGACTTCGGCTTATTTCGGGTCTGTAGAGCGTTATCTCTTTCGCACCTTACCTATTTGACGTTTGTCGACCATTTTGATCAAGTTTTGACCAATACCGATCGATCAATGCTCTCGTAGGCAGTGTGCAGTAGAGATAACGCTCTACGAAGTCGGAACTAGATGTATGTCTCTTTCGGCGGCTCGATATGCAATATTAATTGTCGAGAACTTTAGAACGCATGGCGTTATCAGTGTATCTCGATTAATCTCGATATAATGTCTCGATCTCAAATCGAGTACGCCGTTAACACTTGGTAGGGTATAAAGTATAAATCCTAAGAAGGCTAGGTCGATAGTATTTTGTATTGTAAGTATCTACTCCTTTTATTGCCCTAAAGGGCATGTGATAGGACTGAAGGGAGATGACTAAGTATTTATTTATTCGGACCGTGAAAGAGGATTTTACAATTTATTATCTTTATATAAGAGACACTAAACGATATGAATAAATTGTGTACATTACAATTAAATTTTATGATTTTCATTTCCCTATCCTTTTTACCTGAAAATGATAGAAGTACATGAATTGAACACACACCCACACAATACATAACAAATAGAACATAACGTTTTTTATGAAAAAATGTAAAGACTTTTTGCTTCGAGCTGGATTAGAACTTGCGACCTCTTGATAATTAGCCCAGCATCTTTTAGTAATCCAGATGTCGCCAGTTCAAATACCGCCTGAGATCAAAACGTTTTTTCATTTTTTTGTTTTGAAATATTTTAATTCACTAGCAAGTGAATTGCAAGTATATATAACAAAATATACACCTAGACAAGATAACTAATTGAAGTTCATTTTTTTCTCTTAATTTGTTATAGAAAACACTAAATAATTAGTAATATAAATACTTACACTTATAATAATTCTTGTACAAAAAAAATAAAACAAAAATTAATTTGAACGTAACTATTGAAGACATCTTTAGAACAAAGCAGTTTCAAATTGAACATACTAAGATAGCACAGTTGACTGAGCAACTGAATACCGTTTTTAACGGAGGTTATCTATTGACAACGGACTTACGATCCGCTAAACCATCATATCGAGAGTTAATACATAGGTACAAAGTAAGTACCATCAATGGCGGTAATTTTACTGGTGGTAGAGCTCCAGTGACGGAGCTCGCGGGCGTAGGCACCACCACGATAGTGTTGAACACTATCATTTAGCGGCAAGTATATTAGGTAATGCCTAATATACTTGCCGCTAAATGGTAGTGTTCAACACTATCGTGTTCCGGTCAGGTGGTAATGTACGGCCCTGTAATTTCCGGCACAGAGGCATAAGACCTTAGGCCTCAGGAGTGGTAACGCATCTGCATTTTGACCTTGGTCTTTGTGTGGGTGTCTATAGGCTGCAGTCATCACTTAACATCAATGTGAACTGCATGCTTGTTTACCACTTCCATTACATAAAAAAAAATACATTATATACGTTACATAGGTACCTACATTCTATAATTATGCACTATACTATATTACTTAGGTATTTGTAGGATCGCAGGCACTCACTTAATTGCCTTAATAGCCTAGTAATATTATTTCGCTTTGTAACAGACGTAGTAATAATACATATTCTCTGGTAACAGGCCACTAATAAGCTGGGGTACGGGTTCGATTCCCAGGTCGGGGGCTATTAGAGATAAGGGTGTAATCCTTTGTCGCTGGTTCTACTGGGATTCAACCATTTTCTGGAAGTTCCCCAGTAGTTGAATGTAAACTGTATGCTTTTACTCTTCATAATATAAAAAAGTATAATAAATGAAATATAGTAAATTATTTCCAGCGGTACGACGACCGCTTGATCCAGGGTCGCGGGTTCGATTCCCGTGGGCATCTTTGCGTAAGGTTTTTGTCCAGCAAAACGTCTTTCGGTTTATGTGATAAACCATAATCCAGCAAAGCCAGTATATAAACAAGCGCCTATATTTACTTCAGTGGCAAAGCACTATTGAGCGTGTTCATAGAATAAAGACTTTACTCGTAGTTTTTTTTTTAATTTGAAATGGCATCGCTATTACGCATATTGCCAGTGTCAAGTAAAACGATATTTCGTATTCGTATAAATGCAGCGTTAAAGTTAGAATCAGTCGATCAGTTAATAATTTATTATGTCAGTCAAGTGACTCACAGTTAGTAATTCGAGTAAAGAGATGGCTACTTTAATAGAACATTTACAATGAAGTTTTGGAGGCAACCTGAAAGGCCGTGTTTTCGCACTGTTATTCTACTTCATTATACACGAACACTGTAATTAGCCTATATCAAACAAAATGCCACCAACTTTATTTAATATAACTCAAAAATACACCAAGAAAATGAAATAAAATAAGAGCACCACACGCATCCTTCAAGCTTCCCGCCAAAAACTCCTACTCGTAGTTGTGACTTAAAACTGATGGTGACGTAGTGGTGACTGCTACTGCTATGCGGAGGTCCCATAATAATATGTTTTAAGTAGCTAGAGTTACAGTTTTTTATATCATGAAGATGGCCTGGATGGATGAACTGCCTCAGTAGCGTAGTGGTAGCAGGCCACTACTATTACGCTGGAGGTCCTGGGTTCGATTCCCGGGTCGGGGATTATCAGAGATAACGGTTTAAAATCCTTTATCTCTGCTTCTATTGGGATTTTTCCATTTTCTGGAAGTTTCCCAGTACCCCGGAGATTGGTATTGTGCCCGGAGATGGCAACAGGTTCGCCACCTGTTACACGGGCCAAAACTTAACCGGCGAGTCGTGGGTGTTGGCATGTATGATTGAATGCATGCATTTACCTCTGCCTACCCCTTCAGGGATTACAGGCGTGAAGTTAAGTTTTTATAAAGATGGCAAGCAAGCATGCAGTTCACGTTGATGCTAACTGTTTTATTGTAATGAAGGTGGCAAACTAGCATGCAGTTCACATTGATTTTATGTAGATGGCAAGCAAGCATGCAGTTCACGTTGATGCTAACTGTTTTATTGTAATGAAGGTGGCAAACTAGCATGCAGTTCACATTGAAGTTGAGTGATGACTGCAGCCTATTGACGCACACACAAAGACCAGGAGGTCAACATTCAGATGCGTTGATACCCCTGAGACCTTAGTTATTATGTCTCTATGACAGTTATGACGGAGCCATACATTACCATTCAACCGGTATACGATAGTGCTGAACACTTCACTTCACTGCTTTTTTTCACTGGTGGTAGAGCTCCAGTGACAGAGCTCGCGAGCGTAGGCACCACCGCATTACCTATATACTTGCCGCTAAATGGTAGTGTTCGGCACTATCGTTTTCCGGGCAGGTGGTCATGTACGGCCCTGTAATTTCCGGCACAGAGGCATAACACCTTAGGCCTCAGGAGTGGCAACGCATCTGCATTTTGACCTTGGTCTTTGTGTGGGTGTCTATAGGCTACAGTCATCACTTAACATCAATGTGAACTGCATGCTTGTTTGCCACTTCCATAACATAAAAAAAAATAATAAAAAAAACACTACCATTTAGTTATTTAATTAGGTAATGCGGTGGTACTTACGCCCTCGAGCCCAACACTGGAACTCTACCAGCAGTAAAAACTGATGACTGCAGCCTATATTCACACAAAAATCAGAGGTCAAAATGCAGATGCGTTGCCATCCCGGAGACCTAAGATATTTTGCCTCTGTTATAATGACTTGTGTATAAATTACCATTTAATAAGAACATTACTAATTGGTAGCAGGTAGACAATTTTTTGTTTAGATTACTATAGGCTTGCTGTATTTAATATAAATGTGTATTTATCATCAATGTGAACTGTAGCTTGTTTGCCAAAGTCATAACCTAAAACACATCTATGTAAAGGGCCTGCTCACTTGCTACTTATTACAAAAATACTTGCCATACAATTGAGAATTCATAATCATTATTACCAGTGCCGGATAAAGCCGGTGTGGGGCCCGTAGCAAATGTGACCATGGGGCCCTAGAGTTACATTGCCTACTGAAATTTAGGATGTAAATAAAACAACATTTACGAAAAGGAATCGGAAACAAATTTAGGGGATTCCCCTAGTAAGTATTGTGGTATTGCCAACTTGCAACATAATAATATAGGTAATATAATTAGTGGTCAACGCTCCCTTTGAGAATAGCTAAGGTGTATTACATATTTGTGTTTTTTTTTGGGCACAGGCACGGGGCCCCCAATGGCGCGGGGCCCGTAGCATTTGCTACTCCTGCTATATGGCTAATCCGGCACTGATTATTACAAATACTTTAGTTAGCCAATATGAATAACAGAGTAGTCTTAGTAGTCCTTTTTTGCATATTGTTTTGAAAACAGAACTTAAAATCATAGGAATATGGTTCACTTTGTAAAAAAATAAGGTCATGTGTTATCTTTAACTACGTTAGTACAACTGACGACAGTTTTGAGTGCGAAGTTTGTTCGAGACTGTGCATCTTGGGTTTTTTGTACATCAATGCCGGTCATAAAATAATTTAAAAGGGCAGTCGCATACAAATGTGATAGTCGTATTTCACTATTAAAATTAAAAAAAAAAAAACATTATTTTTTAATGACTAATCAGAATTTTATTAATTGTCATTGTTCGTTTTTATTCGGTTGATTTGTTATCCTAAAATATTGATTATTTTTAATAAATTTTATTATTTCATTATAATTTTTGTGGACTAACTAATTTTATTTTTTCATTGTTAAAGGTATTTAATATTTTGTTGATATGTTTCCTTTCCTTACATAATTGTAATGAATGACTTAAACTCTTAAATATTTAAATTTTTATTTTTTATATATTTTCTCATATTTTAAAGACGTGATCTTCGGAAAATCTATTTTTTTTATGTAAAGAAGGTAGCAAACAAGCATGCAGTTCAGATATAGACTTAAGTATACATATATTCTACCAAAGATTACCGGAATAAACCAATTTTACACAGTAAACAAAATATTTTTTGGTCCGCCACTGTTCTGACGATCATCTCGTTACGTAACGTTCGTGTCACATCGGATTGAAACGTGAGATACACTGTCATGGAGGAGGTCACTGTTATTTACTAGCAATGCAGATAGCTTATGCAATATTGTCAATGCCTCAAGCTCTACCACCAGTGGAAAAAAAGTGCTAGAGAGTCAGGTGTGCACGCGCCACAACATTCGTGTATTTCAGCGGGCGACCCACTTACCCCGATAGAGGTAACGGTCGACAATGTTCACAGTAGGAATGGCATTAGGCAAAACCTGTTATGATAGATTTAAGTTTGATAAATAAATAAATAAAAAATATTTTTTTTTTTTTTAAATCATGTGATATATTATTTTGCTTTGTAACGTACCAGTGGCGTAGCTAACATGGGTGTATACATGCGAGCCGCGCCGGCTAGCCGCCGCCATGAAGAAGTGGCGCGCCGCCGCAGCCGGCGGTCCTCGCGAAGACGTTCACTGCTGAACAAAGGCCTCCCCCAAAGAATGCCACAACGAACGGCCCTAGGCCGTCCTTATCCAAAGATTGCCTGCGACCTTCACCAGGTCGTTGGTCCATCTTGTGGGGTGCCTACCTACGCCTCGTTTTCCGGTACGCGGTCGCCATTCAAGAACTGTCCTGCCCCAACTCGCTATTAGGTGAGCTATGTCGGCAATTTTGATTCTCATGCGGATCTCCTCATTTCTGATTCGATCTCGCAGCGAAACTCCAAGAATAGCTCTCTCCATTGCTCTCTGAGTGACCTTGAGCTTTCTTAAGAGGGCCATAGTGAGCGAACACGTTTCTGTCCCATATGTCATCTGGCAACACACACTGGTCAAAGACCTTTTTTTTTAGACACTGCGGTAGGTACCATAACAGGAGTGGGTAAAATTTGACACGATCTCCGTCTTGTCCGTGTTCATTTTAAGGTCCACTCATTGCGAGATCCTACTGAGGAGCATTGTGCCAAGGTCTTCCCGGGTCTCAGCCATGACTACGGTATCATTTGCAAATCGGAGGTGGGAGATATTTGCCGTTAATACTGATGCGCAGTCCTTTACAGTTCAGAAGCTTGAAGACATCTTCCGATGCAGAGGTGAACTATTTCGGAGATATAACATCTCCTTGTCTCACACCTCACTGCAGTTGGATAGGTTTCAAGTTCTGATCCTGAAACCGGACCGTCATAGTGGCGTTTTCATTCAAGCTCTTCAGCACCTGGATGTATGGATAATCAACTGGGCACCTCTGGAGTGACTAGCACAGCCCAAATCTCGACCGAATCGAAGGCTTTTTCATAATGCATGAACGCTAAACAAAGGGCTGGTTATACTCTTCGGTCATCTGTATAACCTGCCGCAGCGTGTGAATGTGGTCTATGGTACTAAAGCCTTTACGACAACCGAATTGTTCGGGAGGCTGGAAGTCGTCGAGTCTGCGAGATATACGGTTCCTAATCACTCTTGAAAAGCTGTTTTCAAAAGTGATTACGAACCGTCTATCTCGTCACCGACTCAGTGACTTAGAAGTGCGATGGGCCTATAGTTCATAAGAAGGGCATTGCCACCTTTCTTAAAGAACAGTACCACCACACTTTTGTGCCCGCCTTTGGCGTTTTGCCCTCGGATATGACGGAATTGAAAATCATTTGAAGAGCTTCTTCTAATACTGGCCTTCCGCCTGCTGTCAGGAGTTCAGCAGTGATTCCGTCATCAACCGGCGCCCTGTTATTTTTGAGCTGTTTGAGAGCCATACTAATCTCGTCTAGAATGACGTCCGGGATATCTTCGGTGTAGTATCGGGTCAGTCCGGCTCTAGGATCTTTAATAGTAATTATTTGTAAAGTTTACGAACGAACATTCCTTTGTGGTTGCGTAAAGTAGATCATGATTTCCTACTCCGTTTTAAGCGGTTTGGTAAAATGACATTTATTTTGTTGATGGAATAATAATCATTCGTATTTCCTTTACCATAGTAATTTTATTTTTTAAACAGTTGGTATTGCTTGATTTCAGCCTAAAAGTTAGATTATGGTAGAAAATAAAAACGAGCCGCCGGCTAGAAGCCGCCGCCACGAAAATGTTGGTGACGCGCCGCCGCCCACTATATCGCACCCGGCTCTTATGTCTACATGGGTGGTACCCAGGTCGGATGAGCAAAAAAAAAAAAGGAAATACTTCCCATTCTTTTCTGTACAAGTTTTATGATTAAACAAAGCAATCAAAACAAATATTATCCCAAAAAATGTTTAAGATATGATTTGATTACAGGAGAAATCTTGCATAAACCACATCGAGAAGCTTTCGTGAAATTGTCAACTCTAATAAATGCTGCATTCAGACTAACATATGTACCTGATTTGTGGAAAGAGGCAGAAGTAATAAGGATTCACCGCTGCGAAATCAAAATGAGTTGATTTCAAAATTACTGTCCAGCGTTGAGATCGAATTGGAGACCTCATACTCTACCACTAAGCTACCAGGTTTTGTTTGTGATACGGGATATATCAAAACTACACTTTTACAATTTTATACGTGTATTTAATAACTTAACAAATACACCGTCATACACACTTTTCATCCAAATTTATTTCCAGCTTTGCTAGAACGATCACATGATTCATCAATTTTACTTCGCTATCCGAAAGGCGTTATAGTATTAACATAAACAAAAAATGGACTGAGCAAAAATCCATACCATTTAATAAATTTAATGATGATGGTGGCAAACAGGGGTTCAGTTCAGTTCACATTGAACTGGGGGGGGTGCAGTTCACATTGATGGTAAGACAATTGCAGCCTATGAACATCAACATAAAAACCGATGGCCAAAATGCAGATACATTGCCACCCCTGAGGCCTAAGTTGTGTGGCTCTGTGATAGTTAATACGAGGCCATACATAACTATCTAACCGGAACACGATACTGCACTGCACGTACAGTATCATTTGGTGGCAGATAGATCAAAAGTTAAGTTAATAACTTCTAATCCCAAATGATCAGTCTATTCTTTGCCTATGAAAATTACAAGAGAAAAATTATCTTCTCGGATACTTTTAATATGAGATACTAATTTAAAAAATACTAAGGCTTATAGGTACCTACTTCGTAAATAAGGGTGAGCATTTTAAATCTGAAGTATTAGACATACTCACATACGTTGAATGTTCCGATTTAGGGCTCCCACTCATAAATATCTGCAAGCTCGCACGAATACATCGCCTGCGATACGGTGTCGCATCGCAGTCACACCGCGGACACTCCGCCAATATTCCATACAAACGCTTAATTTGGTCTCTATTACACAGACATCAATCAGTGACGTGTATTTACACGTGCACCTGTGTGCGTAGCACGTAGAAAATTCCAACCGTCGCCCATAAGAGGGGAGGAGGTTGGGTGATGCGGGGAAATCGGGCGGGACGTCGTAGTGTCCATTCTATACGTAGTATTATTACGTATTCTCTGTCGCACTTTTGTGTGGCCGCCCATAGACTGATACCACTGCGACTGCGCTGTATTGGGGAGAATTTCGTTCCGTTATAGACTAACCCCCTTATTCATAAACGTACATTAGATACTATTTAGCTATAGAATGCTTTGTCTTTGTCAGTTGCATTGTCAAATGTGCAGGATAGCAAAAGACAAAGGAGAGATTAGCAACACTTTAGCTAAAATACGTTTATGAATAAAGGGGTGACAGTATAACGGTCGCAGGTGCCATAATGAAAGGATATGACGTCATAACTGTACTGTGAGCATTGAAGTTTTCGAGGGAAGGTGATCTCAGTGGTTTGATCACGTGATCAACCTGACACTATTGTTTAATCGATTAATTGCCATTGAAAGATTCCATCGATATAAAAAAATGTAAAATTCATAGAAATTGTGTTTATTGCAGTGTGAAACCAATATTTGGTAAAATAAATTTAAAGTAACTTAACAAACTTACGATCGAATAGCGGTTACCACTATAATCTAAAGGAACAGCTTCACAGTACATTGAACTGACGTCACATCTTGCAGTGGCCGCATTGTATTTCGAAACATAGCCACGAGTCAATGAGGTTATCATAGCTTAAAATTATTTTTTGAGTAATATACGATACACCTAATAAGGCTGTAGACATCCCCCTGTTTTGTATCAATTTGTAAATGTTGTATTATATTATATACTTCACACTTGAATAATCGTTTTCATATGAGAAATATCCGATAAAATGGAAATTGATTTTTTTTTCTAGCTATATTTTATTTGACATTCGACATACTCAAATCATGTCAACTACAAATGATAATGTAAAGAAATATAACTCTTTCTTTTAATTTATTAAAAAAACGTAACTGCAATGATAACAGACACTCACACTTTCACATAGACAGCGCTAGCATTCGATTGGTTGCGACAAGGTTATTTCTCCGAGCGGCAAGGAAACGTGCAATATGCGCTGAAGTGTGTCCTTTTTATGCCCCGCCCACGGTGTGTCTATTTGTATGGAAACATTTGTGGCTCGGTTATATTCTTTACATTATTATTCGTTGGATGTCAATAATAATTATATACAATCGATATTCAATTGGCATTAATTAGATTATTAAAAATACTACATTTATTTTCACATGATTAAACATTAGGATTTTTATAACTAAGCCCAATCCTTGATGTTATCAAATACTCTAAATTATTAAATGGTTTATGAAACTTATACAATCATTAGATTAAATATTTTACTTTGATAGATAATTTTTGCATACCTTGGTTTTTGTAACAAGTATGTGTGTATTAAACAAAATAAGTTCTGCAATAATTCCTATAATAAATTATCATTGCATGTAGCAATTCGATAGTAAATAATTAATAATTTGACTAAATATAAACATTGAAAAACAATAGAATTAATTGTAAGATAAACGAAAAATTATTTGCAATCAAATTTTCAGTGCCTGATTTCCAATAGCTATTTAGTTCAAATAAATTAAGAAAATGTTAATGCATATTTATACATTTTACAGTAACTGAACAACTCCATAAATTTACCTGAAAAATACATTAACTGATGAGCTAACAAATGAGACGAAAAACTCACTCATACGATCCCAACTACACTGTTCTACATCAAAAGCTAAGCTTCAATATGGTAAGTAAAGAATAAGCGTGCGTTATAGCAATGACACAAAACTGTACGTCTTTTCGCTACGGTGATCGGCGATTAAATGAACATTTTATCACTGCCCGAAAGCGCACATCCTATGTATATCTCACTTACACCCGTTCAGTTCGCATTGCGCGCACGAGACCGAAGATCGTTCGAGCAGTGAAGTGGATTTCACTCAGTGGGTGCTGTAGGCATAATTTCTCCGCAGTTCAACGGTTGAATGTTGGGTAACGGTGCCACTTGTGGTCGAAGTTTGGCTGAACTAAGTTCGTTGCTCTGCACCCAAAGCTCCAGCTGTAAAAATATAAGATTAATAGTTATTTCGGTGAAAGTCTTTGGATACATCTTATTTATTATCATAGGACATAATTATAAAAGAATAGGTAATAACACTCATTGTTATTGTTATTTTACTTTGACTTTGAATACTCCTTCATACATATAACGTGTAAGCTGTCTATCGACACCTACCTGCAAAGGTTTCAAAGCCTGAATTTAGATGTGGTTTATGCTTCTGTAGTAGTGCATCTAAGCCAGCAACTACAGGAATTAGCATCTAAAGAACTGGATCTCGGTAGCACTGGATACTTCCATTTAGGCGCTTTGAGGATCGGTTCCTACGAAAGCACTAGAAGTATTATCAAACTCACCTCCGGCGGCATTTTGTCTGGCGGCGGTCGGCATGTGCCATCACAATGTAGTCGCAGCAACAGACCGGCAATAGCTGATGCAGACGTGTCGATCACCCGCTGTCTGCACACGGCCACCGCGTGGACGAATCCACCAGGTCCTATGAACTCGTGCTCCATGAACACTGTCTTGTCGTCCCAATAAATTGCCTGCGGAAGATGTAGTGTACCTTGAAATGTGGCAAACAAGCCTTCACGTTGATGCTGAGTAGCAACTCAAACTAGACATAAAAATAAGATCCAGCTGGCTTTATTTACGTCCAGAAAAACCATCACGAGCTTAAGGGAACAGAATGAAGATCAGATAGGTTTTATCGACTCCTACCAGGTTACGGAAATAATCTCGTACTTCCGTCGTGACCCCGCAGAGTAAGGGTATTCTAAGGTAGCTACTCTGCTGTTACTAAGCCGCCAACACAATGGCTGACATCGATAGAATCCTTTATGATCTTATGATGATATGGACGTGTCGATCACCCGCCGCCTGTAAACATAAGAACTCATGGTTCATAAGCACCGTTGTCCCACTGAGATTACCTGTTGATGGTATTTTAACTTACTTATATCAAACTCAGATATTAATAGCATTAGGTACGTCCTCTCATAGAAGTCGACAACCTAAAACTCTAACTGGTACTTACTATTCATGGAAACTAGAAATGAAGCTTTTACCAACAAGTTTCTAGAGATCTAAAGAAGTCATGCAAGAAAATAAACAAGTTTTTGATCTGCTGTTCAACTCTAAAGGACGCTAAGGAGGCTTTATTTAAAAAAAATAAAAACGTTGAATCTATAATCATGATAATGATGTCTTCATATCATCGTCTTCCTAACAAATCATACGGCAGCAAAGAAAGTGACTCTCTTGCCCAATGTTCCCATACCTTAAAAGTGATAATAAACCAAGAGTTAGTTATTAATAGCTTAATGAACCGATGGTATCTGATGTTAGCAGTTGACTGGTTGAATACTTGCCTACACCACCGGGTCTCCAATTGCCTTGATGAGAGTAGAAGGTACAAGTCAGTCATCTAGTAGAACTCGACTCGTTCAAAATATAACTACCTCTGTTTGTTAATGCAAAGCATTGGGTTTTTACTCTCGCTCTTCCAGATCGAAGAATTTTGCTTCACTGTTTAGTAAGCAAGAAAATATCATGTTGTCGTCCAAAATCAAAAGAACGAAGAATACCTCTTGCTTTATTACCGATTAGAATAGAAATTAGTATTGATAGTGATGACATGGTCTTATAATAATAACCGTCTTTCGCCCACATTTTTTACCTTAGAAGTGATAATGAACCGGGAGAACGGTTTGGTGAACCGACGATATCTGATGGTTGCGGCGGCCTGCATCACCGCACCACCGGCTGCCTTGATGTTGGCGTACAGGCCCGTCCTCCCCTCATAGAAGTCGGCTCTAGCAAAGTTCAGCTCGCGGAGGTATCGCGCATTGTTCATGTGGTAATGAATTCTTCTAGAGCCTATGTCGTCAAGGAGACGCGCGAGCAAAAAAAAGAGTTTTTCGTATTGTATGTTTGTATTTTCACGCCAGGTCCCTTACGGGGAAGGCAGAGAGTGAGGAGCGCCAGATATTCCGGTCCTGATATACCTTCCGTGCTTCTTCTACCTTCATCGTCCCTTCTTATTGTTATAAATGTATACCCTATTTTCCATCTTGTAATGGACTTGATAGATACTCAAATGGGTAAAATTGAGGATGGGAGGCCGGGGTGGGGGGTTGATTTGACGAGATTTGAGTTGATAGTGATGACATGGTCTTTTCAAATAATGGCCGTCTTTCGCCCTCTTTTTCTTACCTTAGAAGTGATAATGAACCGGGAGAACGGTTTGATGAATCGACGATATCTGATGGTTGCGGCGGCCTGCACCACCGCACCACCTGCTGCCTTGATGTTGGCGTACAGGCCCGTCCTCTCATAGAAGTCGGCTCTAGCGAAGTCCAGCTCGCGGAGGTATCGCGCATTATTCATGTGATAGAGAAGAGTGTCTATGTCATTTAGAAGACACCACGCTGGAATTATAAGAGGCTTATGCAAAGTCAGTGTGCTTGTGTTGCTTCATTTAATATAGATGGGTTATTTTAATAGTTCATAAAAGTGGCAAATAAGCATTCAAATGGACTTGATGGCAATTAAATACAATATACAAATATAATATATTAAATTCTCGTGTCACAGTTATTGTAACAATCCTAAACGGCTTGTCCGATCATTATGAGATTTGTGTATGTATTTGGCAGATGTGAGAATCGGTTGTAGTCTATTTTCAATATCGCTTGATGGTACCTAAGGGTAATTATCGCACAATTGTTTAGATTTTTTTATGATATAACAATACGTATAGCGCCCAATTTTCAGCCTTCTAAAAATAATCATTTTAGTTGAATATACGCGAGATAAATCGGAAAACTAGTTTTATTTCAATTAATAATCTCACATTGAACTTGAGTAGTCTCCAGAATGCAGGCCTTCTTTCTGAAGTACCTGGCCTTGGCAACCGTGTACATCATCCGGGCGAAGTATGCCACGTCCAGGGTCCCGTACAGTAGCAGGGTACCGGCTACCATGGCGGCACCCCATCCTGGCACGTACACCGCCCACATACTGTCTGGAATAAATTGACAGTATTTATTTAATGTAATGGAAGTAGTAAACAAGCATGCAGTTCACATTGATGTTAAGTGATGACTGCAGCCTATAGACCAAAATGTAAGGTCAAAATGTGCTGAGGCCTTAGGTGTTATGCCTCTGTGCCGGAAATTACAGGGCCGTACATTACCACCTGACTGGAACACGATAGTGCTGAATACTACCATTTAGCGGCAAGTATATTAGGTAATGCGGTGGTGCCTACGCCCGCGAGCTCCGTCACTAGAGCTCGCGGGCGCCAACGCCTATGTACCCGTTTTTATGTCTTTTATGTCTCATCCAGGCACAATCCAGGCTTCTGCCTGGATGAGACATATAAAAACGGGTGTCTGAAAAAATTGACATAATTATTTATTTATTTATTCTTTATATGCACGAAGATGGTACATACAGGCGGACTTAAATAATTATACACGTTTCACAGAATCCATCAAAATCATACCAGCAGACGGGCCACCTGACGGAAAGCGATCACCGTTGCCTATAAAGATATGCAACACCAGGGGAGTTGCCAACGCGCTGCCAGGCCCTGTTTTGACGCCCTTTTGAAGAACCCCATAATATAGAACCGAGGAAACACCTCAGAGGGAAGCTTGTTACACAATTAACACGTTCTGGGCTGAAACGTACGCGAACTACGGCAGTCGTGATGTGTGGTCTTGTCACACCGCGGACACTTCGCGAAAATTCCATACAAACGCTTAATTTGGTCTCTATTACACAGACATCAATCAGTGACGTGTATTTACACGTGCACCTATGTGCGTAGCACATAGAAAATACCAACCGTTGCCCATAAGAGCGGAGGTGGTTGGGTGAGGCGATTAAATAGGGCGGGACGTCGAAGTGTCCATTCTATACGTAGTATTATTACATATTCTCTGGTCTTGTCGTGGACGGTTCGATTTGGTCCTTATACTATAAAAGCGAAAGAAATATGTAAACTGGATAAAACAGCTGTAGATTGTTTGAACTAGACTTAACTAGAGCGTATTAATCTAAGATAGGGTGTAAATAGGACAATCTTTATTTAGAATATTATAGAATAGACTATCTTGAATACTTATAGTCACATCATCTTCAAAATACCGTTTATCGAAAAATTTACTGAGATAAGTTCTTGCTCACAACTTCAAATACATAAGGCTACTTTTTCTACGGTGAGTTGAATTGTAACATCTTGATCAAATTAAAAACGATTGCGGAATCAATTTATGTTCAAATGTACCTACTTACTTAAGTTTTTAAACTATGATTCAATAACAAACAAATGGATTTAACAGATCAATTCTTAGATGGGTACTATGCATATTTAAAATAGTGCGCAAAATTACTAAAAGAATTTCACAGAACGGTCGTGAAATTGGACCATAATTTTATTTTACGTGATTTTAAGTATAATATATACTTTTTGAGCCGATAGGTATACTATTATTTTTAATTTAATTCATTGATTATTACATTTTTATTATTATTACCTGCTTATTACTTCTGCTACCTACCTTATCACCGGCGAAGTTCACCACGATTTATTCATCACCATACTTAGCACTTAGTTATAAAATAATTATTATACGAATTAACTACCATATATGAAAGAAATGATAAAATATTAAAACGTATTTATAACAAAATAACCGAATATAACCTCACAGCTGATCAGAAAATGGGTTTTCACCATGAAAATGACAGATTGTGCGCGCGCATGGTGATCAATAAAGTCATATTTGTTACTCAGTGGGATTTTCGGCCTTATTTTCATGTGGCTCCAAGAGCTCCAATACAATTCACATGTCATTGTGTTGTGTCTTCCCTATTTTGTCGCAGCATGAAGCGACAAGTCATGGCGACATGGAGATGAAGAAGTCTCTATCAAGGTTGGAATCGATGTATTGCTGAAGCATCAAGAATTACACTCAAAGGAAAATGGAACTCGTTCCGAACGAAAATTATTACAGTGCTCAACAATAAGGAAGGAGATTCGACTTATTTCGGGTCTGTAGAGCGTTATCTCTTTCGCACCGTACCTATTTGACGTTTGTCGACCATTTTGATCAAGTTTTGACCAAAACCGAACCAATGCTTGTTTACGTAGGCAGTGTGCAGCAGAGACAACGCTCTACGAAGTCGAAACTAGCCGATTGTCTCTTTCATAGGCTCGATGTGCAATATTTCTTGTTTTTTATATAATGGCAGTGGCAAACAAGCATGCAGTTCACATTGATGTTAAGTGATGACTGCAGCATAGAGACACCCACACAAAGACCAAGGTCAAAATGCAGATGCGTTACCACTCCTGAGGCCTAAGGTGTTATGCCCTTGTGCCGGAAGTTACAGGGCCGTACATTATTGATGAGCACTGTACAATACATTCATAACACTACCAATTTGACGGTAGCTAAATCATTTAATGTGGTGGTGGCTACGCCTTCGAGCTCTGTCATTAAAACTCAACCACCAGTAGTTATTAATCTTTTATGCGAGAAAGTGACAAACAAGCATACAGTTGACGTTAATGGTAAGTGAATTATTACCATAGACATCTAGATTAAAACCAAAAATTTGAATGTAGACGCGTATACACGCCTGAGCTTCTGTGCCAGATATTACAAGGCCGTACATTGCTTCTCGACCGAGACACTATAGCATTGAACATCACTATTTTTCTTAAAGAGCAATAACAATAATCTAAATAATGTACTTTTTACTGCTTCATTTTATCTTTTACTGCCACGGTAGCCTAGTGATAGCAGGCCACTACTATCCTAGGTTCGATTCCCGGGTAGGGGACTATCAGAGATAATGGTGTTAAGTCCTCTATCTCTGGTTTTATTAGGATTTATCAATTTTCTGGCAATTTCCCAGTACCTCGAAGTTTGGTAATGTGCCCGAAGATGTTACCTGGGTCGCCACCTGTTACGTGGGCCAAAACGTAAAAAAAACAACTTTTGCTCATCGCGATTTGCGACTTTTTTCAAAATGTTGTTTATATTTTGGTACACCAAAATTACAATTTCGAATTTTGGTCAAATCGTAGACCTTCTATCGCTGCTACGGTATCAAACGCTACAGCGTAGCACGCGGGTACGTATAAATTGTAGACAACGTAGACCTTCAATCAATCTGACCTTCGCTGCACATGTAAAAGCAGCGCGCGCAAAGGCTGCATACGTGTTGTCCCAATTACATTGTTTATTAAACAAAAAGAGCAAGCTATCGGCCCGGAACAAACTCCGTGCCTATACGTCCTGCATAAGGCCCATACTATGTTACGCGTCCCCGGTATTATTCGCGGTATATATTCGCCCACGCGAAAAACATAATATTACACAAGCTTCAAACTTTGCAGAACCGATTCTTACGTAGAGCCGTAGGCGCGCCTTGGTACGTACGTAATAAAAACTTGCACATTGACGCAAACCTGCCTACCATTTATGAGCCTTACAGTTTATGAAGCGAGCTTCAGCTCCCTATTTCGATCGGGCGAGTCACCACCCGAATCCGCTGATCAGAGCGGCCGCGATTTACACTCCTTTTGATCGCGCCAAAAGGAGACGTCCAAGGCACGTCTTAAAAGATCCGGACGATGAGACCACGTTGACCATCGCCGCTATGAACAATCATTTACAGAATCACACTGCACAAACCGCCAACAATACAACGCGCCGACGCGTTTCGCGCCGCGCCCGCCCCTGATCCCGACCCTATCTCCGGCCCCGCGAGGCCGATGACATTCCGGTTATCACCAACCGAATGGAGTAGAGCGAAAGTTAATGCCCATAATCGCATATGTCTCATGTGTCCCTCTGCAACGTCCTAAGCCGAGGCACGGACCCGCATGGGTCACCCTTAGGCAGTTGCGCAAACTTTTTTGCTTAGGCTGGAGCGCCTTCTGCGCGCGACGTGCAATATTTATCTCAACAATAAATATTGCACGTCGAGCCTAGGAAGGAGAATTCGGCTTATTTCGGATCCGTACAGCGTTATCTCTTTTGCACCGTGCCTATTTGACGTTTGTCGACCATTTTCAAATTTTGATCAAGTTTTGACCAATACCGGACTGTCAGTGCTTACGTAGGCAGTGGCAAGAGATAACGCTCTACGAAGTCGAAACGAGCCAATCGTCACTTTCGCAGGCTCGATGTGCAATATTAATTGTTGAGTACTGTAAATATTAATTATATTAACAGGCGTCGGAACACGACGATACACGACAGTCTCTAATTACGTTAGAGGTAAATAGTAAAAACTCAAAAAAAAAAGAACAACATGAACCTAGTTAGGCAATCGCCCGACGCCCGATCCTGCTGACTACGCAGCGGACGTCCGGCAAGTGTTGTGTGGAGTGCTTATTCGGCAACCTAGTTTTAAGTTGTTATTTTAGTTTACTTTATGAATATCTTTTTAAATGTAATTTAGTCTTGTAGAATTATTTAAGCAATAAACTTGTACTTCAGTTAATAAATATATTTTTGACGTGACAACGTCTTAAATAAGGTTGCGGCTCGGAGTCACTCATGAAAAAGTGTAACGCCCGGTAACGTAACGATGAATCACCGAACGAGAGAGAGGCCTGCCGGACCGGCGAATGCCTTTCTACCGAGAAAAAGACGTTGTCACGTAAAATCTTCGCCCGTAAAACCGACTTTACAGGCAACCAGTTTTTTTATACAAATCCTTCCGCCGTAACTCACTAGCGGAAGAATTTTCTTCCACTGGGAGATAATAATTTCACTAGTGCTGTCAGTCAACCGAACAATGGCGGTCAAACCCTGCCAATGGGGGGTAGTAAGTGCAATAACGCAAGATGAGCAGCAGCGTCCTACAATAAAACTACGGCCACTGCAATCTGCGCAGATTACTGGTGGTAGAGCTCCAGTGACGGAGCTTGCGGGCGTAGGCACCACCGCATTACCTCATAATATACTTGCCGCTAAATGGTAGTGTTCAGCACTATTGTGTTCCGGTCAGGTGGTAATGTATAACCCATGGCCCATGGTGGTCATTTTAAGTCATGAAGTGGTAATTATCTAAGTAGATATATAGTTAACATTGATGTTAATTAAGTACCTAATACTTAGCCTGGGTTGCACCACGATATTTGTTAAAGTTAAAATTATTGTAACATTTCACATCCTGCTCTAACTTCAAAAGATTTATATAAGTTAGAGAAGGATGTGAAATGTTACAATAGTTTTAACTTTAACAAAAGTCGTGGTGCAACAAAGGCTTACTGTAACCTTTATACATTTAATGAAACCAGATATTTAAGTGTAGATGCGGCGCCACTTATGAGGCCTAAGTTTTTATGCCTCTATACCGGAAATTACAGGTCCGTAGGTATATTACCATCTGATCGGTAAGCTATAATGCTGAACACATTAGCGGCAAATGAGTTAGGTAATGCGGTGTGCCTACGACCGCAAGCTCCGTCACTGGAGCTTTGCCACCAGTAAAATAGTTTATGATAATATCTGTTGTACGTAGGATTCACAACAGATCGAAAAAAACGTTTTTTATTGATAGAATCATCAACAGATAAGTAGGTTTGTAAGTAAATAGTTAAGATTAACAAAACATCATATTACATAACGCAATATATGATTAACTTCATCAGATAAATGCAAAAGCATGCAAAGAACTTCACGTGCTACTCATCCACTTCAAAAGATCCCTCCAACCTTTAATTAATAAAAGATCGGGGAGGCCATGTTACACTGGGTACTAAACGTTGCCGGCCACGACACAAGATAAAGTCGGTGACCTAGCGTATGCCTTGCATCTCTATCACGCGTACTCAAAAAGAGAAGGACGCACTATAACTTACGATCCGACATTTTGACGTGATGCAGTGACGTTCTACACGAGGGAGTGTAAACAGTCTATTTAATCGTTCATAGCAACTGTTTACAATGCTTATTTCTGAGTTTTAATCCAGTTATAAATTAGTTTGATCGTAACAAAATGCCTCGTGAGTTTAAATACGATGTTATTAAACTTTTAGAAGGCGTAAGGGACCGTCCGTGTTTGTGGGACAAAAGTTTGGAGATTTATAAAGACAGAATGGAAAGGCGAACTGCTTGGGAGGAAGTGTTTAATATATTGGACGATAAATACGACGAGATGTCGCCCGAAGAGAAAAGGATAACCGGTGAGTGTGGATTATGACGTGACGTATCGTTCCGTTTTGTAGATACGAAGGTTATGCGTTGCGCTGTAAATGTACAAAAATAAACTCTTGCGACGTAATTAAATGTTTCGATCCGCATAAGTACCTAGAATTAATGTTTTTGAATGGTTAAGGATAAACTACTACTACTGATGTTACTTAGTATGTAGATTTGTAGGTACCTACTCGATACCTTTTTAGGGTTCCATAGTAAACAAAGAACCCTTATAGTTTCGCCATGTCCATCTGTCTGTCTGTCCATCCCCGGTTTAGCGCAAAAAATATTGGTACCTACTAGACACTTGAAATTTAGCACAAGTATACCTACATAGTGGCACAACAACCAGAGGTCAAAATGCAGATGCGTCGCCACCCCGAGTCCTTAGTTGTTGACTCAGTGATTTGAGTTAATTGCGTATGTAGGTACCTACCTATCAGAAAATAATAATGCCCTACTTTACCAATAATTACCTACTTACATTTCTTCCGAATATTTCCAGACATAAATAGTAGGCACAACTCGTTTGTCGGAAAGAAACTTCTTAAAGCGATAAGACCGCCTAGTTGTAATTGTAATTATTTGTCTTGATCACAGAACAGAAACGTTTTTTCTGTTCTTCTTTATGTGTTCTTTATGTATCTGTTTTTCTTTATGTGTTTGTGTCACTTTCGTGTACAACAATGTGTTACCTACTTACAAAATGATGCTATCCTTGTGAGAGACACACAGACAAGTAAAATTCATAGAAAAGAAAAAAACTACTTGCACCACCCATGACTAATTTAGGGGAGATCCCCGCCCTGATAACGCTCTTGCTTCAATTTCCACGAAGTTTTAAACAAATGTGAATAGAAACATATCGATTTAGGTGATATTTAGGTATATAATAGGTTGGGGAAAAAGTTTCTTCGCATTTTTTAAGATAATTCAAAACATTTTTTAATACAGTTTATTTAAATTTAACTAAAGTATGTATGTACCATTTTGTTCGATAACCTTTTGCCATCTTGTAGGTAGGGTCATGATCCCATTGCTATAAAAATTTTGGGACTTCTCATCAAAATGTGGATTTGGCAGTCCTCTCGTGATGTTAACCTAACATTGCGTAAAGAATTCTGAAGAGACCGAAACCGGTGGAAATCTGAAGGTGCAAGGTCAGGACTATACGGCGGATGCATTAACACCTCCCAGCCAAACTCTCTTAATTTTTGCTCAGTGGCTATATATGTGTGAAGTCTAGCGTTATCATGATGAAACACCACACCCCTTCTGTTGATCAATTCCGGCCGCTTTCTCTCAACTTCTTGCTTTAATCTCATCAGTTGTTCGCAGTAGAGTTCAGAATCGATAGACCTGCCTGGTGGTAATAGCTCATAATGAATAATGCCCTTCCAATCCCACCACACACACAACATCACCTTATTGCGAGTTAATCCGGGTTTCGCCACAGTCTGTGAAGCCTGACCGGCCTTTGACCACGACCTTTTTCGCACGTTCTTGTCGTACGTGATCCACTTTTCATCACCAGTTATCAGCTTCTTCAAAAATGATTCGGTTTCATTACGTAGTAATAAAGAATCACAAATGAGTACACGGTTCATTAGGTTTCTTTCAGTGAGCTTGTGAGGTACCCAAATATCGAGCTTTTTTTTGTACCCAGCTTTTTTCAAATGCGCCAAAACTGTTTTGTGATCAATTCTCAGTTCTTCAGCTACGTCGTAACTACTGACATGTCGATCTTGCTCCACTTTTTCAAAAATGGCATCCATTTTATCCGTAATAGGGCGACCAGAGCGAGGTGCATCTTTGACATCAAAATTTCCGGATTGAAAACGCTTAAGCCAAATTTGTGCTAAAAAAAAATCCACAGACACTGCACTAGGTCCATAAACATCGCAAATTTTTTTCGCTGCTTTCGTTGCATTTTTACCTTTTTACGACGTACAACAGTACGAAAAACAAATGAAAATCACACATTTTTCTAATTTGAATTTGGAATTATGTTCTTTAAAATTTTATTTTTCAATGATACCAAAACCAGCCAGATACAAATACTACAGCCAAAGAGATTTTATTACAAGTTCATACATACTATAATGCGAAAAGACTTTTTCCCCAACCTGTTATGTATTTTAAATTAAGTTTATAATTGCGCACTTTTAATTGAAATATAATGGTATATAACTTGACATTACCGCTTGACAACATGGATTTTACTGGTGGTGAGCTCCAGTGACGGTGCTCGCAGGCGTAGGCACTAGGGTTGCTGAGGATTCCTCTTCCTCTTCCTCATTATGAGGAAGTTCCGCAATATTTTGGGATCCTCAACCGTTTCCGCATCCTCAAAAATTAAAATAAAAAAATCCTCTTCCGCTACCGCTTCCTCAAAATTTAAGAGGAATTTATGAGGAATTTTGTTGCGCATGCGTGTCGCGTATCGATGGCAACGCACACGCCGCAGCACGGTGCCAGGCCAAACAGGCGAGCGAGACCTTCCCACCCGCCACCGGCGCTGTTTCTTGATTGTTTGTTTTAATTTTATTGACATACATTATTTTGTTTATACGGGTACTCAACTTAAAAAATCGAAATATTCGGGGCTTTACAGAACTGTATCTTTATAATACCTATCTTCTCTTCCATCAAATGTACCAGCAAACGACTGTTTAGCAATGCTGTATTGGTATATGATGAGCTATAAAACCGGTTGTTGGGGAAACAGCTTCCAAATATTTTTTTTATAAAATTTACCTCCCTGTTTCAAATAAATTTCGATTAATAGTATTCAATTATTTTATTTTGATTAATAATATTCGACTTAAATACCTAATTAACAAAGAAATAAAGACTGCATTCTTATTTTCATTTCAATTCCTAAATGAAATTGTGTCATTCACTCATCTTTTTTTTTTGGTGTGCGTGTGTTTTTTTTATATCTGTAGGTCTCTGTAGGTATGTCTCAGACAAGCAGACGGGCCACTTGATGGAAAGTGGTCACCGTCGCCTATGAACATTTGCAACACCAGGGTAGTTGCCAACGCGCTGCCAGCCCTGAAGGACTCCTTTGACGCCATTTTTGAAGAACCTCTTAATGTAGCACCTAGGGAACACCTCAGAGGGAAGTTCGTTCCACAATTTACACGTTCTGGACAACAACGAACGTGAAAACCGCACCGTTGAGCACTGCCAGGTGTCCAGTCGGTGTGGGTGGAACTTCTCTCTTCGGCGGGTAGTACGGTGTAGGAAAATAGATGGTAGCACCATGTCAAACAGTGCAACAGAGCACTCACCATTGTAGAGACATTGCAGGTACAACACGCACATACTCCCAATGTCTCTGCGTAGGCTCAGATGTTCGAGCCTGTCAGTAAGTCCTGAATCGTTAAAAATACGAACGGCGCGTTTTTGTAGGGAGTCAAGTGGGCCAAGCTAGTATTTGGGGGCTCCCGCCCACAAATGAGTATGAGTAGTAGTAGCTGCCCCGAAGTGAAAGTGAATACTGCCTGGCTTTGTTAAGCACCCCTAGCTTTTTGGATGCCAACTTGGTCTTACACTCAATGTGACTCCCGAATTGCACTTCGTTCGATATGTCAACGCCCAGGATACAGATACTCTTACCAGCGGCGATCGGAATGCCCTGGAACTGTGGTGCTACAATGCATGGCGTTTTTTTTAGCGGTGAACGTGCAGACTGCATTAAATTAAGTCGACCCCAATCCGAGACCCGCTCCAGAGAGTGCTCGATTTCAGACACAAGTCTAGTCCTTCTTTCCTCGATAAGTGTCCGAGAGGCATTTGCACGGCTAGTGTAGTGTGCATATCCCGTACTATCATCGGTATAGCAATGAAAATTGGAGTTTCGCTCCAACATTTCATTGATGTGCAGAAGAAAAAGCGTGGGAGATAGCACAGAGCCTTGCGGCACACCAGCGTTGATAGGTAGTCTGTCTGAGCGCTGACAGTTAAATAAGACTTGTATATAACACTCAGACAGAAAGCTGGCTGTCCAGTTGCATAGCCTCTCGGGAAGACCGTAGGATGGAAGTTTCGCGAGAAGTGCCCTGTGCCAGACCCGGTCAAAAGACTTAGCAATGTCGTTGTGTAGATATGTCACTGAACTCGTCCTTAACTGCTGGACCAATTTTGATAATTCTTTATCGTATGTGTTTTGAGAATGGTTTAGATTTTAAATTCATAGTAAAAATAATTAAAAGAGCATTTTGTAGTGGACCAACCACTACAAAATGCTCTTTTAATTATTTTTTTGTATATATATATATATATATACTTAGTTAAGTAGATAGAGACAGGACAGCGGATTTTAGGTTGGGTCCGCTAGTATTTATATCTTCGTATCATCCTCTTCTTATGTTTCTGTAGCGCGCAAGGCCTCCCGGCTGGTGTAGAACGCAAGCGATCTACTCAATTAAGCGATACGGGTGCGGTCGGGTGTGTGACGGGTGACCACTAGTGGCAAATTAAAATGCGCATTTTCGTGCTTAGGAGAGCAGGACGCCGACGGTCCCGGTTGCTATTGACAGATAGCAGTCGTTAAACCTTGTCGGAGGCTTTATGGGCGGTTTGAAAACATCCGACAGCGGGTTGGCCACTAACCCTTGCAAGTAACTCCACCAATCCGCATTGGAGCATCGTGGTGGAGTAAGCTCCAGACCTCCCCTCAAGAAGGGGAGAGACTCGTACCCAGCAGTGGGACGTTTCAAGAGTTGCTATTATTATTATGTAATCTGCTTCCTCTTCCTCTTCCTCATCCTCTTCCTCATAAAATATCCTCTTCCTCATCCGCATCCTCTAAATTGGCGCATCACAATTCCTCTTCCTCATAATCACTTCCTCAACAACCCTAGTAGGCACCACCGCATTATCTATCTATCTACTTGCCGCTGAATGGTAGTGTTTAGCACGATCGTGTTCCAGTCAGGTGATAATGTACGATCCTCCTGCGGTAATTGCCGGCACAGGTGCATAATAGGCCTCAGGAGTGGCAAATACGCTTGTTTGACACTTCATTACATAAAAAAATGGACACTACTCGGCGCGGAGGCTATAAAAGCTATAAGTAGGTATTTTATTGATTTTTTTTTGTATTGGAAGTGGCAAACAAGCATGCAGTTCACATTGATGTTAAGTGATGACTGTAGCCTATAGACACCCACACAAAGACCAAGGTCAAAAAGCAGATGTATATAATTACAAGGCCGTACATTACCACCTGACCGGAACACGATAGTGCTGAACACTACCATTTAGCGGCAAAATGATTTCGGATAAGTGGAAAGTCCCCTGACTGTACTTACTCGTAGATACTTTAATAATTACAATTATCTTTTTTCTCAGGTGAACTAGTATTGAACAAATGGACGAACATACGAGACACATTCGTGAAATCTTTGAAAACCAAAATGGGAAAACCTCGAAAAAAATATCTTCTATACGACCATTTGAAATTCCTAACAAAAAACATCCCCGAAGAAGAATGCACAGACTATACACAAATAGAAGAGTCTGTATCATATCTTAAATTCGAGGAAGAGAGTGCAGGAGAGTCGAGTTCGATTAGAGAATATAATACAAGAAAGAGATCAAGGAAGGCCGAGTACGAGTCGCCGCCGCCTGCCAAAAAGTCTATTGAATATGATGCTAATGATTTGGATTTCATAGAAGTGAGTCAGGCAAATGATCCACGAATAATGAATGAAGATGAAGCATTCTTCGCATCCCTTCTGCCGTCTATAGTGAAGTATACGGAAGAAGAGAGATTGGAGTTCAGGATCGAAGTGTTGGCTGTGATGCGTAGGATACAAGAGAAAAGAAAATGGGCCAGCAATGTCTAGAGGATCTTCAGATAGATTAAGTACCAGGAACACAGATAACATTATCTGTGCATGAACAGTATTGTTAACTACAGCAGAGAATATGTAATAATACTACGCTTCTAAAATTCCATACAAACGCTTATTCTGGTTACCTACTACACAAACACACGATCCTGATCACAGAACAGAAAAAACTATTTTCTGTTCTGTGATCCTGATTGATGTCAATCAGGATCGTGTGTTTACACGCACACACAGTTGCCCGCTCGCAACCTCAGTGTACGAGGCTTATCCCCGGGCAGAGATTATGTAATAATACTACGTATAGAATGGACACTTCGACGTCCCGCCCGATTTGCCCGCATCACTCAACCACTTCCCTTCATAAGGGCGACGGTTGGTATTCTCTACGTGCTTCGCACACAGGTGCACGTCACTGATTTATGCCGTGTAATAGAGACCAAATTAAGCGTTTGTATGGAATTTTGGCGTTGTCCGCGGCGTGATTTGGCTTGATAAAGCATACTGCCCCACATTTTACTTCTCGATAATACACACACTTGCTTCTGTCACAAAATAGCATTCTTCGCCGCTGCTTGTTACCCACTTCACGGACGCATTTAAGTTTTGTGCATACAGTACTTATAGGCAAAATAATTTTCGATTGTGAAAATTAAGTAAAATATTGAAAAAAACCTTCGAACAAAACTGAACCATATTTATATATTATCAGAGAACTTTTTGATTTCATCACTACAATAACTGTCTTTTCAATATCAAAATAAGACAAAAAAACATCGTAGTAACTGAGATTTAGTTTATTACAGCTTACTTGCGATTTTATTACACCAAAATTATAAATTACTATTTCAAAAAAAAATTTCGCAGTCTGTTTTGTCAAGTTATTTCAAAAATATATGGTCAATTTCGGCACATATAGATTCGACTTTAAACATTATATTTGTAATCAAATATGAAAGACTGATGTTAAAAAAATAAATATATTTCAAATAAAATGCAGTTTACATTAACAGGGAATGGAAAGAAAAGGCAACAAGTCTTTAATAGATAAGTTTTAATGATCATTTTTCTGTAGCATTTTTAAAAATAATGTTACATAATCACAAAAAAACACAATCGGGTGAATTTTTAAAAATAATGACGTAACCACCTAAACATCATTAGTTTCATTTACATGTAATAAATTTAAACTTATAAGTGAAAAAATATAACAAAAACGCATCTGCAATATTGTGTCTCATATTAATATCGGAGGCATACAACCTACAATATTATTGAACAATAACAACATATTGGATTATATAAAAAATTTTAACCTTACGTTTAGAAATGGCAGAAAAACATCTTTTATCTTTCTTTACCAAGAGAAAAAATACTTCAAAGGTTTCAAAAAACGTCACGGAAAACGCGCCTCAATTAACTTCTTTTTTATAATTTAGTGCCTTAGTCGAGTACGCTTCCAGCCCTGGTGTGGCCTGCACTCACACTGACTAGAGGCACGCGTAATTATTATTGTGAACTTTACCTAATACCTCTATCTTAAACTACATTGAAGTAACGTCCTCAACTAGGTTTTACATCGGTTTGGACTCATGAATCGAGTACACAAAAACGGCCAGATACAATTCGCTATCACGACCTCGGTGCGGCCGTACCACGCTAAATTCGCTAAAATCCAAACGCCCCGTAACTATATACAATATGCGAATATACTACGCAAGTATTGAGTTAATGCACACTTATATGTCGACGTCGAGAATCAATTGTTTAATCACCCATACACCTATTTGTTTTTTTTTTTTTTTAATATATACACAAGCTTTAGAATACTGCGAGTAAGTCTTGGCTTTAAGCCGATCGGAACGACGTTATTAGTTTCACAAGACGCATTAATCTGTAGTGACTAGACGGGCCCCTACTGAACCGGCTGGGGCTATATTTACATTTCAAACTATGGATATCAAACTCGTACTATATTAAGTTCAGCTACACTTTTAAATGTCCATTAACATCTATATTATAACGTCCATCGGTAAATAATAACAAGCGAGTCGCCATAAGCGTTGGCACAGGTATTTTTTTCTTTTATCATCACAAACAATAAACTAAATCTCAAAAATAAACGTCGAGATATTAAAGCTTACATCGTCATTTCAATTTGTGCATATCCCGTGGAAGTCGGCCTTTTAAAACTACGCATATAATACAGTATTCAAAATTAATATAAAAAAAAAAACATCGCTTGCACCGAATTTTAGTTGCGACACGCTAAAGAAAATCGTAATCAGTCTAGCATTATTTATGAAGGGCAACTATTATTTATTTTATGATAATATACCTATAAACGTTAAGATTAATTCACATCTTAGTATGGCCTGTTACAGCTATCGGAAACACTTACACCTAGAATGGAGGTAGCCTATCGAAATACATTTTTATACAATCCTATATTTATCGATACAATATGTATATGGATATATTACACGAAGTAAATTTTTTAACAATAAAACGCAAATAATCTTTTTAAAAAAAAAATAATAATAAGAGTACATTTACATGGAGGAAAATAAGAAAATATAACCTTTGAACTGACCAGTGTTAAGCCTATAAACAAATTTAAGGAACGAAACTTACTAATTACTTCAACAAAATAAATCACTTCAGAAACGGCTGATAAGCTAAATGTTTATTGTTATGTACAAAACAATTTCAACAATCATTATCCTTATATTACAGCTAAAGAAACCTCGTTTGTAAGAGATCGCAGTCAGTCTCGCACGAAGGCGGTCACATATCAAAATTAAGAATTGCCGCGAACACCGAGCGGTACATTCACTTGCTTAGGCTTTGCTACCATTTCTTACCCATAATGCTTGGTGCCTGTGAACACATCACTTTTAATACTGCGCGGTATTCGCGACGTAAGTCGTTTAGTTTGTAAAGTCAAGGGTCGGTTTTTTGGGTCTGGATTTCTTAGGTCTCGGCGGTGCGGGTGAGCCATTGCAGCAGTGGCAACCTCTCTTCACCACTCCACGTCCCGAAGCTCGCCGTCTCACCTCCGGGTCGGGAGAACGTTCGCCGGCTCTCGTCTTGCCCGACATGCTTCTTTCGTGAGCCTCCATGTGGTGGTAAATCCTCTTGGGCGGGTAAGTCCGGAGCGGCGGATGTGTTTCTTCGGCGGACGAGCCATCCGCACTGCCGCTCCTTTCGATACCCCTAGCGTTCTTTATGACGGAGTCGAGTCGCATGTGCGTACCCAAGCTAGAATCCGTCGAATTAGTTTCGTCGAGCGACGGGCTCTTGCAGCATTTGTCGCTATCGCTGCTGAAGTCTAACGGGCGTCGGCTCTCGGACCTCTCGGACGCGGAGTTCGACTCCCAGAACAGTTCGTGGCGTTCCGGCGACGACCTGTCGTCTTCTACGTCGCCCGTCATGGATTCTAACGTGGCGTCTCTCGAGCTGTCTTCGGCAACCATTTTCGCGTCGTCGCCCGCTATCAGAGCGTCCGGATCGTCGATCAGGAACCTCGCGTCTCGTTCCCTTCTATCGTCTTCGTAGCAGACTCGTCTGATGACTTGCGTCGCGTTGCCGGTGGAGTGCACGATAGCCGAGGTCGTGTTGGAAAGGTGCAGCTCCCTGGAGTCGGTGAGAATGCCGTCGAATCTGGTCAGGCCGTCGTCTTTGACTAGGACGGAGGATAGGTTGATGTTGTTCCCGTGCGAGGCGGTCTGTGAGTTAATTATGGTGTCGATGTTGGCGTATTTGACGTTGTTTTGTACGCCGCAGCTCTCTACGGTTTGGGAGATGACCCTCGTCTGAGGCGCCATGAGGACGGTGGCTGGAGCTCGGCCCGCGTGGAATATCGTCGATGTGATGGCGCGACCTTTGAGTCCGGTTATTGTGAATGGTGGTAACTGCAAAATAATAGAAATATTATATTGACTAGTCTGCCATGCCTGGATATATTTCAACACCACAAACTCTTCATTGAGAAGACATTTTTCATAATAATAAAAATTCATACTTATATCAATTCATTTTATGCATTGAGAATAAATGTAAGCTACGTAACTTCACGCCTGTAATCCCCGAAGGGGTAGGGAGAGGTAAATGCATGCATTTGAGCATACATGCAAACACCCACGATTCGCCGGTTCCGTTTGTCCCATGTAACAGGTGGCGAGCCTGTTGACATCTCCGGGCACATTACCAAACTTCGAGGTACTGAGAAGTTTCCAGAAAATGGAAAAATCCCAATAGAACCAGAGAAAAAGGACTTTACACCATTATCTCTGATAACCCCCTACACATGAACAGAGAACAAATGCAAGGGTAGTAGTAGATGATGCAGTGTTAGAACAGGTTGATGAAATTGTATATCTTAAATGTGCTTTTAGCAAGGATGGTAGGTACACCACTGACATAGAAAGAAGAGTGCTTGCTGGGAATTGCGTGAATGGAGCGTTGGGTAAGCTGCTAGAATCTAAACATCTCAGCCAGCGGGCTCGACTAGCCGTACATAATGCTGTACTTACTCCAACGCTTTTATATGGAAGCGAGAGCTGGGTATGCAGGAAAGAGCATGAAAGTAAGTTGAACGCGGTCGAGATGAGATCTTTGCGCAAGATCTGCGGTGTATCACTCACCGATCGCGTTCGTAATGAAGATGTAAGAAAGAGACTTTGTGTGAATGATAGTATCGGTGTAAAAATGAAAAAAGGCATGCTCCGATGGTTCGGGCATATAGAAAGAATGTCGAATGAGCGAATGACTAAACAGATATACAATGCGAATGTGGATGGTTGCAGAGGCCCAGGAAGACCAAGGCTGACCTACCATGACCAAATAGGTCGAGTTCTGTCTGATGGTGGGATCAAAAGTCTTAGGAATCGGCGTGCATGTATGAAGAGAATGATGAAGGTAGACGAGGCACGAGAGGTTTGTCAGAACCGGGATGTCTGGCGCTCTACACTCTCTGCCTACCCCGTTAGGGACCTGGCGTGAAGATACATACATACCCCCTACACGCGAATCGAACCCAGGATCTCAGCGTAGTAGTAGTGGCCTGCTACCACTAGGCTACCGAGGCAGTTATTTAAAATAATGGTTTACACTCAATGTCCTATTTTATTTCATGAAGTGGCGAACAAGCGTACAGTTTACATTGATGGTAAGTCATATTGTAGTAGCCTATATTATTAACTACATGATGCAAGAGATTTCAATGATGCGTTGTCGCTCCTGAGGCCTAAGGTATTATGCCCGTGCCGTTAAATAACACGGCCTTACATTACCACCTGACCGGAACATGATTGTGCTGTGCACTACCATTTAGCGGCTAGTAAATCAGATAATGCGGTGTTGCCTACGAGCTCCACCACTGGATCTCTACCACCCGTAAAATGAGCGGCAATAGTAAGTGAGCAGTGAGTAGACTATAGAAATCTACTGGGTTTTCTGTAGGTATATTAGTACATTGTATAGGCTATCTTTTTACTTTAGTTCGAACTACGAACTGCACAATTATTCGGGTGGGTGAATCTGTAAGTACTCTCTCGTATATGAAGAAGTACTTTGAGGCTATATAAAGATGTAACTGCCTCGGTAGCCTAGTGGTAGCAGGCCACTACTACTACGCTGAGGTCCTGAGTTCGATTCCCGGGAAGGGGTTTATCAGAGATAATGGTGTAAAGTCTTTTGTCTCTGGTTCTATTGGGATTTTTCCATTTTCTAGAAATTTCCCAGTACCTCGAAGTTTGGTAATGTGCCTGGAGATGTCAACAGGCTCGCCACCTGTTACATGGGCCAAAAAAGTAACCGGCGAATCGTGGGTGTTTGCATGTATGCTTGAGTGCATGCATTTACCTCTGCCTACCCTTTCGGGGATTACAGGCGTGAAGTTACGTATAAAGATGTAAAGTTAATGTCAGACTTTACGGAGCCGAACATTACCCGAAACTCCGCGCCGATGATCGAACCTAGAACAAGGACAGCGGGAGCTTCCTGCTACCGCTAGACCTACCTATACTAATGAGGCAATAAAAGTTTATATGTGAACCAACCTCTTCACCATCATCCGTAGGCTCACTATGGAACGTAGTGTTGGGGTGTGACCTCGCGAACTCCTCCTGATCCAAGGCAATGGTCGTCTGCATCCCGTCATCGCTCACCGTCACTATACCCACATCTTCCAGACCGAGACTCATGTCCAGGTCTTGGTGCTCCTCTTGGACATTTTCACGGGTGAGCAACTGGTCCGTCGCTATTTGATCGTCCATATCCGGTTGAGGTATCCCGCTTTGGTTGAGCATTGTTGGTTGTGCTGTTGGAAATAGATAAATGATTGATTTATGACCATATTCATTAGATAAAGATCCACAGACCGCACTACTACTTCACTATCTACATGAAACCAGCGATCTCAATGCAGATGCTTTGCCACTCCTGAGGTCTAAGGTATGCCTCTATGCCGGAAATTACAGGGCCGTACTTTACCACCCGACTGGAACACGATAGTGCTGAACACTCTCAATTAGCGGCAAGTAGACTAGGTAATACATTAGGCTCGAGCTCACTCACTGGAACTACTACCTATAAAAACAATATTTATAGGCCATACAATATTTGTCCAGGTATGGGGATCGAACCCGTGATCCTCGATTGAAACAATCACAACACAACACTGGACAAATATTTACGTATAACTTGATGGTTTTACCACACGAAATAAAAAAAACTCACGAGTTTGTGATTGATGGCCTGCATCCTGAGCTGGCGACGCGGCGAACAGAAGTTCCGCTTCGGGGAACAGCTCTGATGCTGACGGGGAATCCACGCCGAGGTCCTCGCACTCCTCCGACAGGGATTTCTGCAAGGTTAATTTCAATGAGATTAATATTTCAAATAATAATTATTTATTTAACACTAGCTGACTCGACAAACTTCGCATTGCCTGAGAATTAAATAATGTGTCAAAGGTTTGATTTGATAGACACGGACACGAACTATTTGTATGGCAAAATGAAATTGTGGTTTTTACTATTTCCCTTCAATTTCTTCAATTTTCTTACCTTTTAAACCTTCCCTGGACTTCCGAAAATAATTCAAAACCAATATTAGCCAAATCGGTCCTGCCGTTCTCGAGTTTTAGCGAGACTAACGAACAACAATTGATTTTTATATATATAGATTAATCCCAATTAACCTTTGTAGTACATTTTTGGTAGATTAGGTACATATTTTTTTAATGTAATGGATGTGGTGTACAAGCATGCAGTTCACATTGATGTTAAAGGATGACTGCAGACTATAGACACTCACACAATGACCAAGGTCAAAATGCAGATGCGTTATCACTCCTGAGGCCTAAGGTGTTATGCGTCTGTGCCGGAATTACAGGGCCGTACATTACCACCTGACCGGAACACGATAGTGCCACGATATTTCAGAGAGGATTGACATATAGGTGCACAATAATCATAAGATTTTTCACGTGAAGAGGGCGGGGGTGGGGGGGGGGTAGATAAAATGGTGTAAAGCAAGCAGGTGCCACGTTACAAAGAGTATTTATGGCGTAATGAGGTTGGTAAACAGGCATGTCCATCACACATGTCATTATTCTCTTTCTATTACAGTTGAATCGTTTCGCTGACATGCTATAACCGCGCGCGTCGTCTAAAATTTAAAACGAAGAACAAGCTGAGCAACAAGAGAAAGGTAGCACCCTATCCAGCTCAGACGATTTCAGACTGAATTTTCTATGATAGTTTAATTTTGTATGAACAACTTTTGACCACAGACAAGTAGGTAGGTAGGTAGACAAGTAAGTAGGTAGATAGACAAGATTAGAGATAGATTAAAAGTACACGAGGACGAAGTCGCGGGCAAAAACTAGTAATAATATACTTTTGGTAAGTATATTATTCCTTAAATTGTAGTCTCTATATGTTATTCCACTGTGTAACCTCTATTACTGTAAAGTTTCATCCAAATCTGACAAACATACATCCATCCATCCATCCATACATACTCACAAACTTTCGCATTTATGATATTAGTAGGATTACACAATATCTCACCTGCAACCGCAACTCGTGTTCCAATATGGCGTATTTGTGCCTCAAAGCCGCTGCAGACACAAGCCGTCTTTGCGTGCCATCTCTCTTCTGTACCACCTAAAACATTCTAGAAATTTCAATCTTACACTAACAATTATTACAGTAAAGTTAAAATGACACCTGTCTTTAAAATATCAAGATTCAAAATGAACCCCTAGTTTCGAGTTTTACGACCATTTATCAACGCTAATCAAGTTGTAACCGACTTTAAAGATATAAGATTGAATACAATATTTGGCACTAAACTCAAAATGTATCAATAAATAATTAAAAATTGTCAATAAATATTAGTCAAAGTTGTTATTAGATGCAACGGATAACATGAACATACGATTACATAATAATTTAAAAAATACAACCATAAATAAAGACATCTATAACAAATAGGCAAAAGTAATTCTTTTTTTCTAAATGATCATTTAAGCACAAAGCTAATTAATATCATTTTTGTAAAGCCTTTTAGATTTTAAGCCAATGTTTATGAAATGAGAGTTAAAGTTGTTTTTTAACGTGACAACGTCTTAGGTTGCGGCTCGGAGTCACTCATGAAAAAGTGTAACGCCCGGTAACGTAACGATGAGTCACCGAACGAGAGAGAGGCCTGCCGGACCGGCGAATGCCTTTCTACCGAGAAAAAGACGTTGTCACGTAAAATCTTCGCCCGTCAAACCGACTTTACAGGCAAACAGTTTTTTTTTTTAATTATTTTTAAAGTCTAGCTATAGATGTATTTTATATAGAACTATTAGTATACAAAATTAGTGGAATCATCCAAAAGTAATGGACATCTGATGTATGAGGGACATGCACGACCATGATGCAGGGTTACTTGATTATGGAGAAATTAGACACGTTACATGCAAAAATAAAGAAACGTTCAATTTAAACTAACTAACGGATTTAGAGTATTGGAAAGAAAGCCTGAGGAAAAACTTTCCAAATTATAATTGGAAGTAATATTAAATAGAAAGTAAATTGAAACAATAGTATTTCTATATAAAGACGTCTGGAGGCAACATTTAACTAAACGACTTAACAATAACTGACTAGAAGGTAACAATTATGGTTTTTCTTCGCTGTGTGCGGTAGATACCGTTAGGTATATATAAATATAGAAGCGACAATAATTTTAATATTCACTTATATACAACATCTATATAAAGCAGTACAATAATAATTGCTAACAAGCACTATGTTTTAATCTTTAATTTCCACAAGAAACTGAGTTCTTAAAAATATTATATTAAAAGAATGTCGCATCTACAGATTATCGAACCAACGGCACACCGACACCAAACGAAGAGAAAAGCGGACAAAATAAATCGAGGCGTGCAGGGCTACTAGAGGCTAAGTCATAGGGAGCAGCGTCAGTTCTACGATATGATCACCTGGTGGTAGGGCTTATCTTCGCAATCTGACGCGTCAATATCGTAAGCGCAACGCGGAGAATCGTCCTGGGAATCGACGATGTACGACTTTCTCGACTCTACGTCGAACATCTTATCAAATATCCTTTGCGCCTCCATATCGGGACTGTACCGACCTGTGATCGGGTCCTGAAGTTGAAATGGAACCATCACTAAATTTATACAGAGTCATAAATATTTTAAAATTTTAATACCGATGGTTCCTTTAACGACTATATTGTAATATAATGTTGGGCCACTTACCAACACAGTGCGGTCCATGTTGTCGGCGCGAACCGTTTCTTCGTAGATGTAATCGTGCGGGTCAGCTGAAGACGGTATGTTCCATGGCTCGGAGCCTTCGGGACTCGAAGTTCGGTCAGGTTTTTCTTCTCGGGTCCGTTCGGTCCATGGCGAGATGTTTGCCCGCGTGTCTACCAACTCGGGTGGTGTCGGTCCTGGAACCGGTGACGCTGTGCTATCTGGCGGCTGGGCGGTGGTGGCTGCGGCGATGTTGAACGTTTGAAGATTATGGAGCGCCGCTGTCGGTAAACGGACGTGTCGTACTCCGGGCCGCGTCAAAACTGGTTTCAAACCAGCCGGACCGATAAGTCTTTGAAGCAGCAAAGCGTTAGTGCCATCGCCGACAGTTAGCAACCTCGGTCCCCGATTTGTTACGATTGCGATTTGTTGGCCCTTCATCATCGACACAGGCAGGATATAATTTGCCGGCATTAATACAGCTGTGGCAGGTTTTCCAGCAGCGCCGCGAGCAACGGTTATTGTCTGACCATCGGCTACAATAACGTTACGCGGTGGCATAGGTCTCGGTGATGGCTGGGACTGTGATTCCTGCTCAAAAGTTAACCTCCGCACAACCTTACGTGGACTTTCTTGAGGAGAATGGCTCTCGAGACAACCCTCAGCGCAATCGCCCTGTGATGTGCCACAGCTACTATCTTCAGAGCCCATGGTACGGCAGGTATCTTCACCGTGGATTGGACTAACGTCGCGCATCCCAGGACGACGGGAACCACTAGAACTTTTCTTACGCTTCGATGATCCTGGATTCGAAGGTGGATTTGTTCGTCTTCGGGGCGCTGGTTTATCCTTATCTGGAGAATTCTCAACTTGTTCTTTATACTCAGCGAGAATATATAATATCCTTTGTGTAGTTTGTTCGTCTTCTAAAGGCTTTTGATTTGACGTTTTCGGCGGTACACTATTCACTTTCAAAGAGTTCGGTGGATTAGAAGTCGATTTTGGTCTCGATTTCGATTTAGAGCTAATTTTGTTAGATTTCGTTTGATTTTGTTGCGTAGACGTTTCTGAGGTTGCCGTCTCAGATGTAACAGTTTGAGATATTTGTGAAGATGAAGACGGGGAGTCCACTTCTGTGGAATCGGGTGATCGTACAAAGTTTGTTGTTGCTGCAGTTTGAACAGTAGATTTCCTATTTATGTACGTAACATTTAATTGCTGATTGTTTCCAATGGAATAAAGAACATGTTGTTGAGGTTCCGTCGAAGGAGAAGTGGTTGGAGTTGGACTATCAGTTGTATCTGTTGTTGACATTTTTTGGAAATTGTTAACTGGATTGCCATTCGGATTAACTGTACTCCGTTCTTTAACTTGTTCCAAAACCATATCAAATTCTCGCAGTTGCTCAAGAGTTGACGAACTCATTTGGGGCTCAGTTGAGGATTGTTCAGTAGGGACTTTTATTTGTTGTCTACTTGCTTGTGCTAGTGGTAATCTGATGGTTTGTTGACCTAGTGGCGGCGCTGCAGTAAGGACTAACTGCTGATATACTGGTTGATTTGTTCCTCCTATAACATTTCTTTGTATTTGAAAGAAGGACGGTCTTACAACTCTTGCCCCAGAAACTACTTGAGGAGTTTTACTCAACATAGGCAATTTAATTCGCATTTGAGTCAAGACTGGCTGAGTATTAGTGTTAGGTGTTAAATTTTCGTTTGAGGCATTTGTGTTAGAATTTCCTTCTTCTTGCGTATTTTCATTATTCGTTGCGGTTTGTGCCTGAGGTACTATTTTAATAATAGACGGCTCTATTTCACCCTGATTGACAAATTTTACATCAGTTTGCTGTTTTTGACCTGAATCGTCGACTAATTCTGAACTAGGTACAGTTATTAGATTAATAGTTTGACCTCCTCCAATATTAACTGGTATTTGTCGCGTGTAAATAACCCCACCCGGCATAGTTTGAATATTCATGGGGCTGATTGTTTGTTTAATTTGTTGCACAAGATTTGGCTGGGTTTGTGCAGGTTGTGCGGCCGGCGATTTCCTGAGTAACAGAGGTGGACTGCTAATCTGTCCAATATGCTCGAGATTTATAGCATTCTCTGATGGTTGACCTTCGGCAATTTCGCTGTTTGTGCTCGTGTTTGGGCCATGCGAATTATTAATTTCATTTGGCTTTTGAGCCCCATCCTGGAATACTTGTTTACCAAAAGCTTGGTTAAATTTTGGTAAACTCGTAGACTTTTCGATTATCGTTTTTGTAGGTCCATTTTGCACAAATTTAGCGTAATTTTCTTCAAATACAGATCGTGATTTAATTTCTTCTTTTGTAGATACTGTATTTGACAACGATGGACTAACTTCCTGTCCTTCCGTTGATTTTTGCGGAGTACTCGAAATATTTGGCGATTCGATTGGCTGCAATCGAAGAACCATGCTTCTCTGGTGTGGTGCATTTAATTGGATAGATTTTCCATCGGCTGATTTACATACAAATTGAACCATTTTTTGTTCGTTCATTCCTTGAACGTTAGCAAGATTTGTAAGGAGATTTACCCGTTTAAGTATCTGTCCAGTATTATTATTTTTTTGATTACCAGTATTAACAATTTGTAATAGTTGGTTACCACCTTGTTGCAAACCAGTGTCAACTAAAGATAAACCACTGAAGGAATTTGTATGTTGGACCGGTGTGGCATTGCTATTTGGACCCACTGGTACAGTTTTATTTTGCAAAATATGTAAGACTGGTGTAGTGTTTGGAGCGTTAATAACAGACTGTTGAGAATTATCAACCAAAGTTATTTGATTACCCGTAGATCCTTTACCTTGAACTATGTGAAGTACTTGTGCCCCAACTGGAGTGGTGGTTGTCTGTTGACCGTTATCTGTCACACTTGTCTGATTTAAAGGTGGTGGTAACATTTGCGCCAATGCTTGCTGAAGCGACATTGTACTTGTCACAGATGTCGTTTTAGGAAAATTGTTTGATGTAGCTGGTTTCGTATTGGCGTGAATTTTCTGTGATAACATATTAACTAAGGTTTGAGTTGCCGAATCTGGCAAAGAATCGGCAGTGGTGGTAATGCCTGCGGCGCTCATTGCATGGGCTATTTGGTCGGTTTTCTCAGACTGTCCACTTGATTTAGAACGTGAATATGATTCGCTTTGATCCGATGATAAGTAATTTTTATCTTGTTTAGTTGATGTATAGCTTTCTGTTTGCTTTGCCGGCGAATAGGTCTCATTTTGTTCAATCTTATTATATGTTTCACTTTGATGAACTTGATTATAACGATCATCTTGTTTCACCGGTGAATAGCGTTGATTTTGTTTATTAGCTGTATAACATTCATCTTGACTAGGTGTGTAGCACTCATTTTGTTCAGATATATACCGATCATTTTTTGAAGGCGAGTAACTAACGTTTTCTTCGATCCGAGAGCAATTCTCATTTGGTTTTGTTGCCGAATAGCTTTCGTTGTGAGGAGCTTGGGAATAGCATTCCCGTGATCCACTTTGAGAAAAACTTTCGTTTCTTTCAGACTGCCCAAAAGATGAGTTGTCATCAGACTGTGGATAACATTCTTTTTGTCCAGCTTGAGAATAACGATCCTGTTCAACTTCTTGCGAATAGCATTCACTACTGGGTGTTTGTGGGTAGCATTCAGTTTGCTCATTATCTTGATAGGTTTCACTTTCTCGAGACTGAATATATGATTCATTTTGCTCTGCCGGCTGATAGCTTTCCCTTTCCGATGATTGAGTGTAACATTCTTCTTGTTCAACTGAACGATAGCGTTCATTTTGCTCTGTTGGACGATAGTGTTCATTTTCTTCGCCACGCAAATAGCATTTATTTTGCTTATTTTGAGAATAACATTCAGACTCTTCAAGTCGAGTATAACAGTCTTTTGACTCCCCTGAAGGGAAGCGGTCAGGTTGATCGGTTTGAAGATAGCAATTATTTTCAGTAGCTTGGGAATAACTTTCTGTAGATTGCGAATAGTGTGCGTTCTCTGGTGATCTTGAATAACGCTGTTTAAGCCCGGATTCCGAATATAATGTATTCTGTTCGTCTTGAGAGTAACATTCATTTTGTTTAGGATGCGGATAAGAATCATTCATCTGTGTTGAAGTGTAGTCATTTTCTTGCGTCGATATATAATAATCATTTTTTTTACCGTGTGAATAACATTCATTTTGCTCTGATGGTGGATAAAATTCAGTTTGGTCAACTTGTCTATAGTATTCATTTTCATTGCTGCGTGGATAGCAATCATTGTCTTTGTCTATCGAGTTATACATTAACTGAATATGTGATGTGTGGAGGGATGTATCAACGTTATTGGATTCATACGCGTAATTAGCATTATTGTTTATGTGTTTATTTACCAATGTTCTTATATCACTCCCTTGATAAGTATTTTCTTCTGCAGCAGGATCAGGGATTTCTTCTTTGACCTCGATTTTTATATCACTCTTGATATCATCGTCATCGTCACTAGCCATTGACGTGACAAGAGATGCCATTGAAGCCATTTGGCTATGTTGTTGTTGGTATTGCTGCACTAATGGTAAAGTAAGATCAGCGGTCGTCAATTCTGTATATTCCGTTTTAATGACGGGCTGCGAGTCATCGTGTGGGCTGTTCTCTGCTGCACATTGGGAAGGACTTGCATCTGATACTTGTGTAACGCGTGGGTCACATGTAACAGGGTTTTGGGCTGCAGCACTTACAGGCAGTTGACCTACTTGAACAACTTGCACAATAGATTCAATTGGAGATGGCTCAAAACGATCCATAAAATAATCAAATGGAAACTCATTACTGCAATCTGATTTATAGTCTTTTGAATTCCGCATTATCCAACTATATTTCAACTCAAATGATGTTTTCTTAAAATATGATCGCACTTTTGTTTTTAAGTCAATGCAGGAGAAAAACCGTTTAATATTCTCCAAACTATTCTGATCAGTCTTTAGCACATTTTGAAAACCGCCGAAATCTTTATTTTCGGACGATAAAAACGGCTGAGTTTGTTTTACGTCCGACAGAGTCGCAGCCGAAAATTTTGACATTTCATTGTCCCCAACTTCCAAATTTTGTATGACTCTGCCGGACCTCTCACCAAAACCCATATTAAAATTAGTTTCGTTTATTTGGATGAATGGTTCGATGTCTTCGGATTCTCTCGCTATTTCCTCAGCTAAAGTTTGCTCTTTCGGGTCAAAAAATTGTTTACCATGACATTCAAGATCACGAAATAGATGTGAATCATGTTCAGTTATATCGTTAATTGCAATATCATTTATGATAGGCCAACTTTGTACAAGTTCATGAGTATCTATAAACTCTTTATGAAATGGTCTAGAATAAGAAAATTTTACGGTACTGCAGTAATCAAACAGTTGCTTGAACTGTTTACTATATGCAGAAGCGGACACAGGTAATTTTGGATGGTCAATATCTTTGCCTTTCCTATACCTCTTCTTGCTCACTTTACTGTCTACAAATTCAATCTTTCTTTTTTGACCTCTTCTACCATTATTCTCTTCGGTATCTTGTAAGCCATAATTCTTCTTCGAATATGTTTTATTCGGTATCAGCAATTGCAAATCTACATCATAATGTATAACTGTAGAATCGGTATTGATCACTTCAAATTTTAAACCTTCAACTAAGTCTTCACCTCTACTATTTGATACATCGCATCCTTTTTCTATATTGTTAAGCATAGGAAATACATAACAGGTCTCAATTAAATTTTTACAAAGATTGTTTCCTAACAATATTCCCGAGTCTTCATCACATAAAATAGTAACGTCATCTTTCTCGAATTTTTGACTTTGCTCTATTTCTGGATTGAATTTATTGTCCGCATTCGTATCCATCGGTTCTGTATTTTTAAAAGTCGCAACAACCTTATCTTCTTTATCATATTCGGTGGCAGTTATATCGAGATGAGTTTTAAGTATATCAATTTGATGTTTATATTTTTCTATATCAATTATACACTTTCCATCAGATTTATTTATTTCTATATCTTCACTTGATTTGTAACAAGGTAATATTATCGACATCGAATTACCTGAATCCAAATTAATTTCCATTTTAGCTGAATTAGAGGTTAACGAATATGCATCGATGTCTGTACCTTTATATGCGATATTTTCGTCCAAAATGTCAATTTCCGTGGAAATTCGTAATGATACACTTTGAATTTCATTACACTCAATAGTTGGATGGTCTTTCTTATCATCTTCAACGATATCGGTAAAACTACTGGTTTTACAAAATGTATGACAGGAGGTACTCTCCACGATAATTGTATTCGCCAGCATTTCTTTCCCTTCTTCAGTCTCTGTATCCACACATGAAGTATCTTTATTACTCTCTATATCTTTATAAGATTTATCCATGCCAACAAACTCTTCACTAGCAGCAAAATAGCCATTATTGTCAATTGATACTTCAGAAAACCTTTCATTTTCATTGTTTTTTGTAGAATTACTGTCTATTATAGTATCTTTTACAGATTTGGCTATCTTCGGTTTCATATTTTCACTTTCTATTTCATTTTTAAATGTAGATGTTAATATTATTCCATCTTCACTTGTGTTTATAGTTGATTGAATACCAGGTTCACTTGTACTCATACAATCTCTCTCTACTGTTGATGTCTCAAATATTAAGGTTCCATAATTATTTCCTCCTGTATCAATCTTAATATCAGTGACAGATTTTAAATCAGGCTGAGCTTTATCATTTTGACGGTGAAACTCCATAGCATTATTGTTTGGTTTAATTTTTGTTTCATTGTCCATGGCGAAATTAGTGCTTACTGAATGTGTAGGTATTTCTGTATGACTGGTGATAGACACATGTGAAGAATAAACTTGACTTATATCCATAACATAATTTTTTTCTGAAGGTGTTAATGCAGAGTTTTCAGTTGCATAAGGTTCTAAAGTCCTGACATCTACCACAATATCTTTATCAGTTTCTAATGAATTGATAGTTCCACAATTTTCACCATGAGTGCTACTACTATCTAAGATACAAACATTTGATTTCTTTTCAATTTCATCATTAATAGCTGAACTTGTACTAGTTGTATGTGCATGTATGTTCACACGTTCACTGATGTAATTGTCACCAAAGGGGCCATTGTTTTCGGCTGTTGCCCTCAATGTAGAAATTTCAATACATTCTGTGTTATCGTTGTCTTCTGTAATATCTTTTCGAATATCAGCTAAGAGAGTACAATGTTCTACACCTTCATTATGAGTAACATTTGCATTGACATTAGGTATTATAGATGATTCACTTTCTGTTTTGTTGTTGATAGATGATGTTGGTGAAAGAGTGCTAATCATTTGTGTTTTATTCTCCACATATTCACATAGGCTGTTATCTGAAATATCATGTTGGCTTATAACAACGGAATCCTTATCAGTTAATAGGTTCAATGATGAATTCTCCACGTCATTGTTTCCTGCTGTGGCATCATCCACCATATCTTTGGTAGCTTCAAAAGAAGTACATTCATGATTTGGATTTTTATTCGTATTTTCTGCGAAACGATTGATTGTTTTTATTTCTGAACCGTGGTCCATAGCTAAATTATTATTAGCATTATAAATATTGATGTCGATGCAGCAACTGACGCTATTTTCACTGAGGCTAACATCAACAGAATTGTTTTCTGTTAATGCTACCAATGATGTTCCCATCTGATTGCTATCTGTTGTATCATCAACCTTGCTGTATTCAAGTTCGATGGCAGGGATCGAAGAAGATTCATCATTTTGATTGTCAGTGTTTTCCACAGCACAATTGGTCGATTTAATTTCTGATTCATTCATCATGCCTTTATCTAAATCAGTGCAAGAGTTACCAATATTGATATCATTGCAGTCACTGTCGTTATTATCTTTTAAACTCACATCAACAGAATTGTATTTTGTCGATACTATCAATGATGTTTCCATTTGATTACTCTCTATTGTTTCATCTACTTCGCTATCTTTAAAAGTTTCAATTACAGGGATAGATATACATTGATAATTTTGATTACCAGTATTTTCCACGTTACTGTTCGTTAACTTCATTTCGAATTCGTGGATTTCATCGAAATCGGTGTAAGTATTATGAATATTCATGTTAATGCAGTCACTGTCATCATTTTCATTTAAGCTCGAGTCAACAGCGTTGTTTTCTCTTGATGGTATGAATGATGTTTCCATCTGACTGATCTGTGTTGTATCTATTTGGGTGTCTTTAATTATTTCGATGATAGAGATGGATGAACATTCGTAATTTTGATTATCAGTATTTTCAACAACAGTATTGGTAGAGTCTATTTTATATTTGGGGTCGTTATCAGTATCGGCGTTTGTATTATTAATATTGATGTCAATGCAATCACTGACTTTATTTTTTGTTAAGCTCACATCAACATAATTCTCTGTAGCTGTAATGAAAGATGTTTTAATATCATAGCTCTCTATTGTGTCATCTACCTGACTATTTTTAACAATTTCGATGGTAGCAATGGACGTACCTTCATTATTTCGATTATCAGTTTCCACAGCAAGATTGGTTGATTCCATTTCTAATTCGTGGTCTTCGTCTGAATTAGGGTAAGATTTATGAATATTGACGTCGATGCAGTCACTGACGTTATTTTCACTAAAGATCACATCAACATTGGTATTTTCTATTCCTGTAATCAAAGATGTTTCGATATGATCGCTCTCTATTGTGTCATCTACCTGACTATCTTTAACAATTCCAATGGTAGGGATGGAAGTACATTGATAGTTTTGATTATCAGTATTTTCCATTGCACGATTGGTAGATTCCATTTCTGAATCGTGATCTTCGTCTAAATTAGTATAAGTATTCTGAATTTTGATGTCGTTGCTGTCACTGGCATTATTTTCATTTAAGCTCGCATTAACAGATTTGTTTTCATTTGATGGTATGAATGATGTTTCCATTTGATTGCTCTCTGTTGTTCCTACTTGTTGTTTAATAATTTCGATGGTAGAGATGGATCTACATTCGTAATTTTGATTATCAGTACTTTCAACAGCACAATTTGTGGATTCCATTTCTGATTCGTGGTCTTTATTTGGATTAGAAAATGTGTTATGAATAGGGATGTCGTTGTAGTCATAGACATTATTTTTGCTTGGGCTCATATCAACAGACGTGTTTTCTGTTGATGCTATCAATGATTTTTCTATCTGAGTGTTCTCTGTTGTGTCATCTACTTTGCTACCTTTAACGATCTCGATGAGCACCAAGCTGTGTGTAACGGATTCCATATCAGATTCGTTCTCTATCACAGAAATAGTTTTAATAGCGTATGTATCTACATCCATTAGTTCATTAGAAACATCTTTATTTAAGCTATATGAATCCTTAATATCTGTTGATACTGTACCAATTTCATTGCATTCTATGGTACGGTTTTCTACTATATCTTTAACCGTTTTCATATTAATAATAGTTTCACAAGTTTGATTATGAGCAATACCCTGCTCACATTTGGTGGTTTCGTCTTTAGCTAAATTCGTGCTAGGCGTATGTGTGTTATGTTCATTCATATTATTATCACCAATCATTTGCACTTCATTTTGACTTAATGGAATAGAATCATTAATTTCAGTTGAATTTCCCACAGTAATACTTTGAATTGTCTTGTTTTCAAAATTATCGTTAAATGTCTCAATATTACGAGTAGTATTGGTAACAGCACTGAGGTCACGATGTCCATGATTGGAATCCCTCTCAACGATATCTGTATTTTCTTTCGGAATGTTCGTAACGTCTTTGTAATGTTCAGCGGAAACGCTTATGCTTAAATTGTCGATACCTTCACATATATTATCGCCAGTAACATCAACATGGTTAAGAGTAATGCATTCATTAATTTCACTAAACTCTGGCAGGTTAATTTTCGGAGTTTCGTTTATTTTCACAGATTTTTGTACAAATTTGTATTGGGAAATATTCTCATTGACACTACCTTCAATTACAAGTTTATCAAAATCTACTTCTAAATAGCAGGATTTAGGTTTATCGTTTAGTTTTTCATTTTGTTGCAAATTTATAGTTTCTTTACGATTTTCAAGTACATCTGGATTTGTATTATGACTCTCTTCGTTTAAATCTTGGTTAAACTCAGCTGATAAAGAATGACAGTCTTTGACATCTATTTTTCTGCGTTTGTTCGTACATACCGTTGCGTCAAGATCATTTGACTCATATGTATTTTTGTCTCGATTAGCAATTCGTTGATGTACGCTTGTAGGGTCACCGATGGATTCAAATTCCTTCAACGTTATACTTGTTCTGGTGTTTATAATTATATCATCAGATTTAATGTTATTATCTTGAGATAAATCATCACACATAGCGATACAGCTTGCTTGATTTTCTAACTTTAACATGTTTCTTACACTTGTAGTAGCTGTAGTTTCGAATTTTCTTTTAAGAGGTGTTTTGATAATCAAAGTTTCTGGGTTAAGATTATTTGCGAAAAAAGCCAAGACTAGTTTGAGAAGACTTGGCACTTTAGAGTCAATAACTGTTGGTATATTGCATAGATTATTTTCGATATCAGTAACAAACGTACTGTCATCATTGTTTTCACAGACACTGGTATCCCCAGGAGCAGCATTAGATTGGATACTATATTTACTATATACTCTTTTAAACAAATCATGCAAATTCAATTTAGTCAAATTCCACTCAGAATGACATTTAATTAAGAAATTCGTATTATTTGACATTGTAGTAGACGAAATGCTATCATTTGTGTAGGTCGTTTGGCCATATACGGAAAAATCATCCAAAATAGACAACGATCCAGTGCGCCTCATTCCGGTTACATTCCCACAAGGAACTACGTCATGTTTTTCACGATTTGAAACATTGACAGTATTTTCCAGACCTGCACCGCCGGTCTGTTCAGTATACAGTGAAAAATCGTTCAGAATAGATAACGATCCGCTGCGCTTCAATGTTGGTTCAGTTTCAAATCGTAGCTGTTCTGGTTCATCTGGCATATCTATGTCAGACTCTTTCGTTTTCTGTAGTAGTTTAATAAGTCCATCACATCTCTCTAACTTCACAAAACACGGCCTGTTCATAATTTTTAAACGCTCATATTTTTTCACTAGTTTATCGCATTTGGGAACTTTTAAAACACAAATCATTTTGGCCTGTTCAACCAATTCGCTGGAGTAGACTTGTTCCTTTTTTATATCGTCATCTTCAATTTCATTCGAAGCATCCTCTAAAACACCAACAAATTCAACTTCTTCTTTATTTATATTAAGCTCTTCGGTTGCAGTAGATTTATTCACTAAAGTTCCAATTACATTACTAAAGCACATATGTTTTTCATTGTGCACTTTCATTTGGGTTGATTTGTCTTTTGTCACATCTTCAATAATATTAATATCTCCCATAAGCTCTTTAAAGAGATGATCTTTCAAAACATTTATATCTGGCAGAGTTTGTACAGGTGTAGATATTGTATTATCTTTGATTTCGTCTAAAGTGGATACTATCTCAGTACAAATAACAGAATCATTAGACGAATCATCTAGTTCTATGACATCTGAAGATGTATCAACTATGATTTTTGTGTTTTCGGATAGTCCACTATGAGCTTCATTAGTATTGGCGACAGATTTATCTATAAGATCATTCAAATTTCGTGTCATATTCTTTAAAGCATTATCTTGTGATTCTTTAGACTCAAGATCGCACTTTATAAGTTTCACAATACAGTTTCGTAGCAATGATTCGTTGCGTGCTAGAGGATCATTATCAGTGTTTAATACAGATTCCGTTGATAGTTGACCAGTATTACCAATACCAATCTTCGCATTACTAACTTCTTCTTCGTCGTCGCTTATTAAATCCACAGTCTCTATTTTGTCAATTTGAGGTTTAGTATTTGCCGAACCTATAGTCTCAGAATGAGATTTAATTTTAAAACTAACATCTTTTTTATCCGAGGAACATATTTGTTTAATATTTAATGTACATTTTCTTTTGGACGGCAAACTACTTAAGAGAACAGATTTTATCGCCGGGTCCGCAAATAAGTAATCAATATTTACATGCAATTTTCCAGATATTGTAGCTTTAAAACAAACACTATTTGGAAGCTTTATCCTGATGATTCGTTTCAGCGGATCATCGCCAGCACTCCTAGGTAATTCTTCTATTTTAATTGTCTTTTTGAATTCTTCCGTGATTTCGAAATGGCCATCATCATCAGAAGCATCATTACGTTTTGAGGTAGATTTATTATTCACATTGACTGAACTCTGATTTGTAGTCCCTTTTTTTCTGCTTGCATTACTATCAACTTTATCCGGAACGGTTTGATCTGAATGAGTGTTCAATAAAGTGCCAATACTAGATGCAATACGGGCATTATTGTCATTGTTAGATGGTTCATTTATTCTTGTTGCTGCTGAAAATTCTTGATATTGATTTTGAGAAACGTCAGATGTTGTCAGGGGTTTATTTACAGAAGGAAACACGTTAGTTTGAGATGTGCCATGCATACTTTTACGTTTATTTTTTGAGTGACCTTCTATTTTGCTTGTTAGTTTAATCTCTTTTTCGTCTTGGTCTTTTTGGGGCATATTTGAATCATTATCGAAACTTGAAACCTTTTCAACATTGGCCAATTCAATAGTTGGATGATCAATTTCTTCATTCGTCCTAATATTAGTTTCATGTTTTGGATCTTTAATTTTGGCTTTGGAAGAGTTTTCTGTATTTTCAGCGTTACCTTTTGCTATTACAGAACCTAAGAGTTGCTCCTCTACATCAAGTTCTGAATTAAAAGCAAGTGTTTCATCAATTTTGGAAGCTGTTTCATTTTTTAAGTGGAATTCAGACACACTATTCTTATTAGTGTTTAAGACATTGTTTTTATTCATAGTTACTTTTTCTCCTCTTTTCTTCTTTTTCTTGCTCATCGTGGTTTTTTGTTTGCTTTTGTCTTGCACTGATAGAGCTTTAGGGAGTGACAAAACTGTATTACTGTCATTCTCTATGCCTACTTCTTTAATTTTATATACTTTATTCTTGTCTGCGGGTGCAGATGGTTTTAATCTAATTTTTGTCTTTCTGTTCAATACAACCCGTGTTTTCTTCTCATTCGTCAAACTTAAAAACTCATCTTTGACTTTAGACGACGAACGCAGTGATATGCGTCGATATGAAGTTTTTTCTGATTTATTTTCTTTTGTATTTTCTATTGATGGTACGTTTGTAGTTATTGACATCATTTCATCATGTTCTTCTCTGGGATTTTGAATCTCATTATTAATAATCGCATCTACGTTTATATTATTATTACTGGATAATGTTTTGATTTTTTCATTTTCTTTAAGAATTTGATCATCTAAAATTATTTTTTTTTGCTCAATGTCCTCGGCGGGTTTTAACGGCGTATATGTCAATGCAATTGGTCCTTTACTACTTCTATAATGTATTTTTCTATTGATGATAGCTATTCTTTTCTTTAATAATCTTTCTGCATCTTTCGTACCTTCTTTTCGTAGTCCTGTTTCCAGTATTGGTCGTCCGCAGTTTTTTGGATCTACTTTCTCCGATAAAAGTATGAGCTTTTCTTGCACTTCTGATAAAACTTTGCGTTCACTGTTTTTATTTGAATTCATATCTAAAATTTTTGCCTCTGTCTTCGGAATAATTTCTTCAACGGTTTTATACTGTAATACATGTTTATTTGTCGCTTCATTGCTTTTATATTCAGTGTTTATTAGAGCTTCAGAATTATTTTTTACAGTATTATGTGATGTTTTCGGCAAATTATGAGAAGGCAAATGTTTTGGAGTTCTTAAATCATTCGAAGGTAATATTCTATACTTGTTCATATCAGTACTATGCTCTATGGTATCTGACTTCACAAACAGCTGACTTTTATGGTCATTAGAAACACATGGTATATTTGACTCGATCTTACCGATGATGCGTTTAGATGTAATCTTGGTGCGATTACTGCTATTTTTAGCTTCTTTATAGGGAGAATCAATTACATTCGATCGCACATCGTTGTAGATAGGTGTAGATGTTGTCTTAACATTGTTAGATTCACTTATAACTCTATCCAATCTAGGAACATGTAATGTATTGGGCTGTACATTACTGTTGTCCACATATAAATCATTTGATATTCTTGGTTGCACATCATGCTCATTATTAACTTGAGAAACATTTGATATCTTTGATCGAATACTATTATCTTTGGGTTCATTCGTTATCTTTGGCCGTCTATCTTTATCACAATTCAATGATGTTTTCTTCACATAATTACTTTCATTGTCTGCTTTTGTCACTTGTAGATGTAAAACATTTGATACACTTGGCTGTGCATCATTATTTATATTTTTTGGTATGGTCTTGATATGATCTTTACTAATTTCTACATTGTTCAACAATTGTTTTAGTTTATGCTCGGTTGCTCGAGTCGATAAAGGCACCTGATGTAATACTGTGTCAGGTGATGAGTTATTCTTAATGGCTTTATCCTCAGTTCCTGGAAGAGTTGTATGCACAGGTTCTTGAGTGAAAGTATTATTTATTTGACCTGTATTTATACTTTGATCAATATTAAAGACATCAGTCGTCGTAATATTGTTGTGTGTCATGTCACTTCCAATTATGACAGGATTAATAACTGGAGCCGCAAATTGTGTTTGAAATAAAGTAATATTTGGTGTCGCATTCACAGCCACGTAAGCACTTTGTTGACATAAAGTCGCATTGAACTGTGGTTCCTGAAACTGTATTCTAGAATATGGATCATACACCAATTCAGAACCAATAACAACTACGTTTTGTAACGCAGTTCTTTGGGGTACTGTTGCCATTACAATATTTGTTGCGGGTAGAGGTGACGGTGCATTTACCAACGTATTACTGATGATATTAACACGATGTTCATCCTTTCTTGGAGGAATTATATTAGGTACTTTATGAATAACTGTATTTGCAGTACCTTGAGAAATAATTTGTGTTTTAGGAATGATAGGTGCTTTACAAGTGCCAGTTTCAGTATTCGAAATAGGCGTATGTATCACAATATTATTATTTATACTCGTCGACTTCACACATGTCTGATTATCTGATGATTTTTTAACGCTCATGTGATGAAGTTGCGACTTTGTGGTAAATCCAGTGACTCTAGGATTCAAAGGCATTTCCAAGACATTTGAGGAGTTATTTATACAGTGGGAAACAGATTCAGAATTTACTTGTTTAACACTATAATTGTTTCCTTGAAAGCTGCTGCTTGGAAGTATTTTTTCTTTGAATGAAGTCAACATATTTTGTTTTTGTGACGGTGCTGTTCCAGTAGATTTAGAGAAGACATTTCTGTTCATATTTTTCGAATCAACACTCGTCTTACTCTTTTGAACTCCTTGGTTTTGAGTGGTATATGTCTCATCATCTGACATTTCTTCGATTTCTTGTCGTAAATCGTCATCTATTAGTTCCCCTAAAAGTTCGTAATCAGAGTTGGGAATGCCTGATATGTAAGGGTCATGTTGTTTTATCAAATTGCTAATAAGTGGTTTTTTCTGTGAATCATATGATAGACGTTTCGGGATTTCTTTTTCAGCGGCTTTATTTGGAAGTTCTACTTGATTCTGTTTCTTTGTATTCTGTACTGGAATACAGGTTATGTTGAGATTTTTCATCACAGGTACATGCATTGCGTTAGTAATATTTACACATTGTTTCTTATTAACGTCGAGTTTGTCCGATTCTTTAACAACTAATCTTTGCGATCTCAAATCATTTTCAGGTTTGGTAGGAAATGAGTCTCTGTTAATTCTGTTCGGTGTTCTTTGCGCGGCGAGAGCATTCATTACCGTTTTCCAGTCCTGTGGTTCAGTAACGTCATTTGTCGGAGACATTTTATTTTTTGGTATATCATCCGGCTTTGTCTGGTATACCGTTTGGGGTTTATTCAAAGTCGATTGCACTACCTGATTATTCTTCAATGTTGATACTTTCAATTTGGACGTAAGATCGTATTGTGTTGTTGTGGGTCGACTAATATCGGCACTGATAGCTTTAAATTTGTTGCTAGGACCTTGAACTTTTGTTAAGTCATTGGTACTATGTTGTTTGCTGTTGACGTTAGAGTAAGTCAGATCAGAAGATGAACTTGCACTGCTAATAGTTTTATTAACATTTGAATCAGTCTTAGGTATATAAGTATTCAATTTATTTTGCTGTCGCAGAATAAGAAGTAGGTCATTTTGATCTTTTTCTGTAAATGTAGTCGTTGCTGGTACAGGAGACCTCATATTTTTTACAACCGATGAGGCCATAGGTACAGTATTTTTTGTTTGGTATGTTCGTGGTGTGTTTGAAGATAGCATATTCGTCAAAACCGGATATTCCTTCAGGTTACGTGTACTTGACACTTTTTTTGGTAACCCTTTTTTTCTATTCACAATGCCATCAACATGCTCATTTATAGTTTGGGTAAATGCACTGTCTGTTGTTGTTGAGGTTAGATTTTTACTAACAAACAAATCTTTAGAAATTTTAAAATCTTTTGCTCGTGGATCAAATTCTGTAACCACCTCACCATGTTTGAATTGATCGCTGTGTTTCGACTTCACCTCACCTTGTTTATTCTTGTGCATGTAACTAAGACGTGAAAAAGTATGGGGCGCATTGTCTACCTTCTTCTGCTGCTTGAGTATTGGATTTGGTTGTTTAGATAGAATTGATGGAATGAATGTACTCTTAATTGCATCTGATGATTTGACAGACTCTTTTTTAACAAGTTTCTCTTGTGTAGCCCCAGCGTTAATTGTTTGATGTAATTCTTTGAGAAACTGCTCAACATCTTTATGTTCATTCTTTCTCTGTACATTGTGTTGATAACTTTGAATGTTATCCTGTATATTTTTATTTTGAGGTACGTTACTGATGGAATTAGATGGCTTGTTTATACAATGTTTAATGACATAATCAATTTCATCTTGTAGTGCACTAATTTGTTTGGACTGATCTTTGTTTATGAACACTTTAGGTATATCTGGTACCGTTATAGATTTTGGACTAATTTGTTCTAATGAAATTTGATTATTTACTACTCTCTGTTCAATGGGATTATTTATTGTAGATGGTCGACTGTAGCTACGTTGCAATAGTTCGTTAGCTTTTTGACGCCTAAATTGAAGTAATTTTTTAATGCTATCCTTCACGTCCTCTCTAACGTGTGGCCCGTAAGAGACGTTTTCTGGATTTAAAAAATCTCTGTCTAAACTCGCTGCAGAAGACGGTCTTGAATGCTCGTCGTACTTGGTTGCTGAATAGTTTTGTATAACACCATGAGTTCGCTTATAACAAGTCTTATCAATGGATATTTTACCATTACGAACGGTCAACTCGTGCGGTTTGAGTAACGTTGATTTATAATTCTCACTTCGTTGTATAACAGTTTTTTCTGACGACTTCATCTCGTCCACTGAGAACACCCCATCAAAGAGTACGTCGGAGTTGTAACCTTCAGAGTTCAGGGATGTCAATGAATATTTCCCTTGGCTGTCATAATCGCTGTCTATGATAGGTATAGAATTAGGATCAAAGCCCGATGTCCTTTCGATTTTAACTTTGGAATCGCCTGCTCTAGCCACTTTCATGCCCACGAGACGAGATAAAGGACCAGGAGTTGTTCGTATAGTCTTTGGTTTCTGTCCCGTATCTATTTTTTCCTTTTTCTTTCTTTCCTTCTTTTCTTTTTTCTTTTCTTTCTTCTGTGAGTCTTTTCTTTCTTTGCTTCTTTCGCGACTGCCTTCTCGTGGCTCGTCCGTATCTTTTTTAGGTTTACTTTTCTGTTTACGTTCTTTACTTCTTTCTTTGCTGTGTGGCCTTTCTTTCTTTTTTTCAACTCTCTTAGGTTCTGGGTCGAAACTGAGTGGATCGACTTCTTCATCAGTGCTGTATTCGGTGCGTCTAGATTTCTTTTTGATTCGTCTCGGTATAACTAGCGGAATTTCAGACTCGCTGCTAAAATTGCTGTCAGTTTTATCGAAATCACTATATTCATCTTGCCAAATTTCATCTGGTTGAGTCTCTACTAAATGTTCGTAACCTGTAACGGGCGGGGCGAAAATAGTATAACAGTTTTCAACAAAAAAAAAAAAATTAAAAATGTCAAGCAGATTGTCGTATAATCTCAAACTATCAGAAATGAAGATCAGAAAAATAATTATTTTAAAAATTGTACATTTAATTATCAGTCAAATATCCCAGCAGTAACTAAGAGGTTGCTGTTTTGTCATAAGAGGGAAAGTTTATAAAAGATATAGAACCATAAGTTAGTTGACATTGTAGATAGTTTATAGCAATAATTATGACAGAACAACATTCATATTTAAAAACTGAAGTAACAGATTTACTTAATGTAATGAAAGTGGCTAACAAACAAGCAGTTCACATCGATGGTAAGTGACAGCTGCAGCCTGTTAACATCTACACAAAAATAAGCAATCAACATTCTAATACGTTGGTTCTCTGAGGCTTAAGTTGTTTTGCCTCTGTGAGAGAAACTGAGGTCATACCATTTAACAGTAACATGCATAGTACGATGGTGCCTACGCCCTTAAGCTCCATACCTGAAACCACGAGCACATCCCAGATACTCGACTAAGACATCAGCCATTTTTTCTAAATACGCCACTGTGTGCGTATAGCTCTTTCTCTACACTATGTTCACAAAATTTTGACCAATACCACACTTTCAGTGCTGACGTATGCTATATGTAAATAATTTTTCATTTTTATTTTATTTTATTAGTACCTCTTCCATAATAATGCACAGATTTTTAATAATTTTTATGTTTATACTTTTGACTTCCATGTTACTTTTGTTTAATTTTTTTTTTAATTACACATTTACAAATACTTCATTGTAGTTACGGATATAACTGAAGACTGACCTTTTTCGATGCCGTAGTACATGTCATTTTCGTCTTCATCTTCCTCCTCAGGTAAGTGTTGGTACGAGCTGAGGTCGAGGTTCAAGTACTTGAGTTCGGCTGTTAGCGCTCGGGTGCCACCCCTTGTGCGTTCCATGTATGTCTTACAGTTGTCTAGTAGCACTTCTCTGTGGATTCAAGATTTAATGTGTTAAGATTAATATATAAGTAATAATCTATAAGTAAGTTTTTAATATAACCCCCTTATTCATAAACGTATTTTAGCTTATGTGTTGCTTATCTCTCCTTTGTCTTTTTCTACATTGCACAATCTACAATGCACCTGTTAAAGACAAAGAATTCTATAGCTAAAACGTATCTAATGTACGTTTATGAATAAGGGGGTAACTCTTTGGCGTCGGGACGTGACGACCCCACCGCCCACTAGTGGAAGAATTTTCTACTGGAAGAGAATTCTTCCACTATTGCAGTCAGTCATTCGAAGAATGGCGGTCAAACCATTCTTATGTGGGGCGGTAGTAAGTGCAATAACGCAAGATGGGCGGCAGCGTCTTGCCTTGAAACTACCGCCACTGCGATCGCCAATCCGCATGCCAAGCGTGGCGATTATGGCATGTCCCCCTTATAGGGAGACTTTGGTCCAGCAGTGGACATCTTTCAGCTGATATGATGATGATGAAACATACCTATCCATATCCCAAGACAATGTTTTCAGTCTAGGTCCAGACAGAAGCACTGCTAGATCTTGACACAACTCCGGACTGAGCCCAAGAGTTTCACCCTCCGACAGTATAGCCGTCGACAACACATTCGTCTGCTGTTGAGTCTGCTTTATGTTCAACGTCTCAGATGTCTTCACGAAGTTCGTCATCGAACGACTGTCGGTTGCCCAGCTACCATATTCCGAATTCATCTCTTGTTTAGAGTCTTGTTTATCCTGAAGAAAACAAATATCAAAATTATATTTCAGGGAGCGTAAGAAGTAAACAATTTTTTTTTTTTAATGTAATGAGGGTGGAAAACTATTATGTCAAGCATGCAGTTCACATTGATGTTAAGTGATAACTGCAGCCTATAGACATCTACACAAAAGGCAGGTCAAAATGCAGATGCGTTGCCATCCCTGAGACCTTAGTTGTTATGCCTCTTTAGTAGTTATTGTGTGTGTAGACATCTGTATAAATCTAAAGTTTGAACGCAGATATGTTACAAGTTTAAAATCTGCTAGAATAGAATCGCAATCCTATCATCCTCATATCCGCCTCCATCAGTTGGCCCTGGAATTATTCTATATTAAGTATTAGCATTGAGATATTTCACTTCGTAAGAACTCCTCATAGAGTCCCCATCACTGGATCCATCTCATCATATTCCATACGGAAACAACCAATTATCGTCATCTTCCACATGGGCATCAATTAAGTATGTATGCATCTTCACGCCAAGTTCCTTACGGGGTAGGCAGTGTGTGGAGCGCCATATATCTCCGTCCTGACACACCTCCCGTGCTTTTTCTTATGTAGAAGATAAGTATGTATGTATCTTCACGCCAGGTCCCTAACGGGGTAGGCAGAAGAAGATAAGTAATGAAGAATATGAACATTAGTAAAGATTATATTTTATTTTAAAGAAAAATGGAAAGAAAAATTTGACTTCAGGCGAGACTCGAACTCGCGGCCTACTGGGAATCTAGTGCCTAACTAGCATAGTTAGGCACTAGATAGCATGGCGCTGCTGCTACCATAAAAAGCAATGCAATAAATGTGAAGGAAAGATTTGACAAAGCGGGCAGGACTTCAGTAGCTCAATTGGAAGAGCGGCTGGACTAGATTCCCAGTAGGCCGCGAGTTCAAGTCTCGCCTGAAGTCAAATTTTTATTTCCATTTTTCTTTAAAATAAATTTCACAAGCATGTGTTAATGCGAAATAATATAAAACAATTAGTAAAGATTGGCTTCAAAGGTCTTGAATCCATGGCGTAAAACAATTTAAAAAAATACTGACAGGCTCGTGAGCTGCCAGCGGCGCCAAGCTGGGCGCGGCCTTGACGTGGTCATACATGGTGGCGGCGGGGTGGACAGAGAAGGCGGTGAGCGAACACTCGCAACGCAACCGGTCGCTGTCCGACAGAACCGCGCCCAGCTGCATGAACCACACGCACAGCGTCTTCTCCGCCAGTCGCGCCTCCGCCTCCGCGTTTGGTTCCTGCAATGAAATATATAAGTCACATTTTTTTTTATGTAATAGAAGTGGCAAACAATCTTACAGTTCACATTGATGTTAAGTGATGACTGCTGCCTATAGACACCCACACAAAGACCAAGTTCAAAATGCAGATGCCGGACTCGCTAACGAACAAATTAAGCGTACATTTTAGCCGTAATTAATATAAGAGACTAACGGATCCGAAAGACATCCCGAGCCACGCTACCGTCGGTCCCATTGTGAATCATAGAAATCAGTTGAGCCTTTCTTGAATTCTTAGGAGACTAACACACGAACATTGAAGGTAGATTATATTTATTTAAACTGAGGAATGATGAGCTCGATTTTTTATTTATACCAGAGCATCACTCATTTCATCAATCTGCCCACGCGTTTGTTTCTTACAATATGATAGGCCGTAAAATTACTAGATATTATACAGCTCACACAAAATAATGGTCTTAAAAAAAATTATGTACGATGACGTGACGACCCCAGTAGCGGAGAAATTTTCTTGAATGAATAATGGCGGGCAATCTATTCCAAAGTGGAGGAAGCAAGTGCAATAATGCTTTGGTCCAGTAGTGGACGTCTTTCGATATTATGATGTGTATATTTTCCAAATTATGAAATATTATTTAACCATAAACATACCTTTTCAGTCTTGAGCCTCTCTAATTCGTTCATGCCAGTAGTAATCGCCCGAATGTATAACTCGCACACGAATGGCTTGCGCTCTTCTTTGCACTGTAAAACAAAACATAAATTTAAAACACTGCTTTCAAATGGTAAAATTACAGTTTAAGTCCATTCACGGATTTGAATAAAAAGCCTGGAATAGTTAATAAGATCTCTTTAAGGGAGCATAGGTAGATGCGAATCGCGTCCAGTATAACCTTGGTGCATTCGTGTAAGGCACCATGCGAGGGATCATCGAAAAACACGAGGGATTTGCTTGTGAGGGTTTACCCACTTAAAAAGAAGGACATCGAGGATGTTAACCTTTATTATGACGACCAAATTCATTATTTTCTCAGTTTCTTTTATTAATGCAGGAATTTGTAAATAATTGATTCTTTCTATATTATTCATAATTGTTTCGTTTCTTTTTAATGTATCATGTGTTATTGATTATTATTAGTGGTTATTCACTCTAGGTCAGTTTAAAAAAATGTAAAAGTGTACTCCAGGAGCCTAATTATATGAAACAAATGAATAAACTGGATAAGTAATGTAATGAAAGCGGTAAACAAGCATGCAGTTCACATTGATGTTAAGTGATGACTGCAGCCTATAGACACTCAAACAATGACCAGAGGTCAAAATGCAGATGTGTTGCCACTTCTGAGGCCTAAGGTGTTATGCTCTGTGCTAGTAGAGCCGTATTTAGTTTAGTCGAGCCATTCTCATGTTTTGCACCATCCGATCCCCTAGTAAATAAACATACCTCTGCGCGTACAGCCTGGGCCAGGGTGTGCAGGTGGCGGGCGGTGAGCGCGTGGCGCGCGAGGGCGGCGGCGGCGGGCGGCAGGTCGCCCGCACCCAGTAGACGGACCAACGCCTTCGTGCACTCGTACAGGGCGGCCCGGACGTGGCCCACGCATCGCGCCACCACCATACACCGGGTTATCACCACCTGGCGTACAAACAGTCGGGAGTTGCCGGTTAACATATTTGTTTTTCTTGAGTTAAGATTTTGTCAGATAAATTTATCTTTGCGGATGCATAAATTTATTATCTTTCACTTTGTTAAATCGTTTATAGTCCAGTCATTTTAGCTTTTAACCTCGGAATGAGAGGTTATAGGCTGAGCCTGGGTTGCACCACAACATTTATTAATTAAACTTAAAATTATTGTAACATTTGACATGCTTCTCTAATTTTAGTTCAAGTTAGAGTATGATGTGTAATGTTACAATTTGACATTTGATATCCTTCTCTAACTTTAGATAAAGAAGGATGTGAAATGTTACAATAATTTTAAAACAAATATCGTGGTGCAACCCAGGCTTAATATTTTTATATACCTTTATTTTGGCGTTCTAAAAGCTGCCTCAAAGTCTCATAAAATTTCGTGTCTGTACCAAAAGAAAAGAAGTTAAAAGGTAAAAAAAAATACAGATTTTCGCGATTATCTCAGTTTTTATTATACCACTGCGTGTGGTTCGCAGACGTGTTTACCCGCATGCGGGCAAACTCGCTTGACAGGAGAAAAGCCCTAACATCGCAGTTACTTATTAAAATAACATTCAATTCAATATTTATGACCAATCAGTGTAGCAACTTTCCACTCTACCAAACGTGGTACCAGATATGGCCTATTAAAATGCCCACTGTCTGTAACGAAACGGAACTTTTTTCAAAATTAAAGAACTACCTTCCATTTGTGGCACAATTTTTTTACAACTTTAGAATGTACACTGTATTTAATAATTTGTTATCGATATGCAACATTCCTTCAAGCTAATCTAAATGAATATGACCATTTTATAATTTACAGTTACCTGAGCAATCAGTGTCGCGACTTTCTTTGCATTCTTCCAAAGTTTCTTATCACGCGGTGACGCTTCCAGCCGGTTGCTGAGCCGCTCCACCAGCTCTTTGCTGTTGCGGAGCGGGATCTGCTTAGCCTGGTGGGAACATATTACAGATTAAAATCTAGGACTAGTGGAGGACAATTCTTTAGATAGATTTTTTTTATGTCATTAGGTGGACAGACAAGCAAGCAGACAGGCCACCTGATGAAAAGTGGTCACCATCGTCTATGAACATTTGCAACACTAGGGAAGTTGCCAACGCACCGCCAGCCCTAAAGGACTTTCTTGACACGATTTTAGAAGAAGCTCATATTGTAGCGCAGTCAATCATCCGAACAATGGGGGTCAACCTATTCGCAAAGGGGATTGTGGATGAAATCTGCATATTGACTTTTTTTATAGATGTCTATAGGCTGCAGTTACATTTAACACCCACGTGAACTACATGCTTGTTTATACAATTTCATAGAAAGAATACTAACAGCAGATAATGCAATTTTTGTAAACAAAGGTATTTAAAAGAAACAAGTGTTGACCTTACCAGTTCAATACATCTCGTGCTATTATCAACTTTGTGGAGCAGTACAAATTCAATGTCCATGAGTATATCCCGTATTTCTTTCGTGAAATCCGCCTCGGCTTTCAAGATATTCAGGAAATTCGCTTCATTGCTAGCTGCCTCTGGTTCATCTGTAGAACAAACAAAAGATCCATAAATAGGGTATTTGAGAATCTGTAATAATTTTCTTTTAAATGACGTAGTCCAATAGCAACATGAAAATGAAAAGTATAAACATAAAAATAATTATAATTAGTGCATTATTGCACAAGAGTTATAAAAATAAAAAAGTGAAATAAAAATCAAATTTAAAAATAATTGTTATTATTTTTAAATTTGATTTTTTTTATCAGTATTAGATTTATTGTACAAATACAAACAACTTTTATTATGCAAACTATTTACAAAAACACAAGATATTTTAAGACTTCTTGAATTCAAATTGATCTTGTAGGTGTATACAAGTGTTTGACGTCACAAGTCAGTACAACTTTGTATGAGCCATTGAGATCATACACCTGATTCATACACCATTTCACAACTTGCAACTTTCGAATGGTCTAAATCTCAAAAACGATTAGTTATATACTAGTGGTTCAAATGACGGTATTTACAAACATTTCTAATACTTTTTGAAATGACAATAAATTAAATATTAGTCAAATATCCTATTCAAACAATTTGTTGACTTAATGATACTTAAATTTTATTTTAAAAGCGTGTATAATTCACACGGGAAAGAAGAGAAATTTTTGAAGATTTCTCCAAAAAATTCAATAAGGGACACTGTATCATCTACATTATATATTATTATATACATTTAATAAAACTGTAGAAGTGTAAATTCTGTAAATTGATAATTACCGACCAAATAACGGCAGACAAACAAAAAAATACTTACGACATTTTTTTGTCCGACTGTTTGTTTTGGCATCACGCAAAACTACCGTATCGATTACAGTAAATCAATCTTGGTATAATTATACTTTAACAGCCTAAATACTTTTTGTCCCGGTGTATATGAGATAACGGTGTAAAACCCTTTATCTCTGGTACTGTTGGGATTTTTCAATTTTCTGGGAGTTTCCCAGTACCTTGGAGTTTGATAATGTGCCCGAGAGTGTCAACAGGCTCACCATCTGTTACATGGGCCAAAAACGTAGCCGGCTAATCGTGCGTGCTTGCATGTATGCTTGAATGCATGCATTTACCTCTGCCTACCCGCTCGGGGATTACAGGCGTAAAGTTACGTAATAATAATATGTTTTTGTTAAACTATTTTTGACAAGGTGTGTGGTTACCTCTGGCTTCAGCCTGGTCCGCATCGGACACGAGGGCGGTGCAGGCGCGCATGCGGTCCATGACGGCGGTGGCGAGGTGCAGCGCCACGTCCTCGCACTTGGACGAGGCCAGGTGGCGGAGGCGCGTCACCAGCATCACGCCCTGCTCCGCCTTCAGCCATTCTACAACTGTGAAAGAAATTGTCATTTTTTTATTTAATCTTCCACATTTATGTAGGTTTAAGGATACTTTATTCTCATAAAAGATTACAAAAATCACTTAAGTACATGAGAAGAAAAATACATTAATGTAAATTTCATGTCGTTCACGCATTCGCACAAAACACACATATTGTAACTTTAGATTTGAAGTTTTGTTACTATAAAATTAAACAGTATAAATAAAATTGTAATTAACATTAACAACCTCCCAAATTTTTTATATGGCTAGATAATTTTATTTTGAATGCATTTAGGTTTTCCGTTTTTTAATTAACGGTAATTTATTAAATATAAAATATGTACATAATTTTTTAAACTTGATTTGTGAGTACAATATAACTTACACTCATCTTCAGTAGGTTGTTTCCCCTTGGGGTCACAAAGTGCTGTGAACACCGAGTGACCCCAGGGGTCTCCCAGGATGCCCTTGAACCATTGTGCCCGCCGCCGCAAGTCCTGCTCCCAGGCCGGGCCGGCGGCGTCCCGGGCTGTCGCGGCATTGCGACATTCTTCCTCGAAGTCGTCGAGAGCCTCTTTGAGTCTTGTGTGATCATTTTTACTCTCTGGAGCTCGCCATTTTGTCTGGTGACCAAGCTTAAGTTTAGAATTTTGCATAAAACAATAAACAAGAGATAAAGAACAGTCTAAACTAAGAAAACTTGAATCACGCTCAAGATGTCTGGCAACATACCGCGATACTTGTCGAATGTCGTATGGCGAAGTTGTACAACTTCGCCTAACGTCGCTACAGACATAAGAAGCGCGATGTCGCCTGATATGTCAAATTCGCTATATTCGCACATTGATGTAAAGTGCTAACTGCATCCTAAAGACACTTACACAACAACCAAGGTCAAAATGCAGATGCGTTACCACTCCTGAGGTCTAACGTGTTATGCCTCTGTGCCGGAAATTACAGAGCCGTACATTACCACCTGACCGGAACACGATAGTGCTGAACACTATCATTTAGCGGGCGGTATATTAGGTAATGCGACGGTGCCTACGCCCGCGAGCTCCGTCTCTGGAGCTCTACCACCTTGATGGGTGTACTGTATAGTTGTAAGTTTAAACTTTACCTGCAAGATAGAGTTAGCAGTATGCCGATGTAGCCATGCGGCAAGGTGCAGGTGCGTGGAGTGCGCGGAGTGCACGCACAGGGAGTGGACGGTGCGCCACGCCTCGCACAGGTGCTGCGTGCGCTCGCTTAATTCGCACTCGCCACTCAACCGTGCGTCCAGCGACTGTGGATTATCATGGACATAAATAGGAGATCAAATGAAGGCGTCGGAATATGACATAGAGCAACACGGGCCATTTGCCGCGGCGGACTGGAGGGGAGTAGCCATAGCATTTATTACCGATGCAAAACTGTCTGTCATTTTTTGCGGGGGGAAATGCGTGCGTACACACGCACAGTACAAAAATCGTCTATTACTACGAAACTCACACCTTGACTTTAACAAAATACAGTAACAATTTCACGCACACATTTAAACATCTAGGCGACAGGTATAGGTCCATTTGGACTTGTACTTTGACAGAGGGGAAAGCCTGCATATCCCGGTGCAGGCTTTCCCCTCTATACCTCTCCTCCGGTGTTGCTCTATGGAATATGATGACCCCATCGCTAGTGGAGAATTCTTCTGCTAGTGCAGTCTGTCTGTCTGTCTGTCTGTCAACCGAACAATGGCGGTTAAAGCATTTCAATAGGGGCGGTTAATATGACTGTGCGGAATGGGCTGCAGCGTCCGTCGATTGGTCCGTGGACGTCTTTTGGCATCACTCATTAAAAGCATGGCAAAAAAATAGTTTTTTATTTGTCTTCTGTACCTGAAAAGGAAACATGGAACCCTAATAACATCAGTTGTGCGTCTGTCTGTCTATATGTTTATGTACTGGACCGATTGAAATTACAAAATTAATCAGATATAGCTTTTATTGCCCCCGCATAACGTGGCTGTGTTATCAAGTGGCCAGTTCCCTGATTGTACCGCAATAACTCAAACTCAAACATGAATATGTAACAAAAATAAGTGAATCTCCTATGCTTTTATCTGTGCCTTCAATGTTTTAGATGCAGTTTGAATGTCATTATGTGACTGTTGATTATATCATTCACGAACATAGACCAATTTGTGAACTACAAAATCTTATTTGTATTCATATCTATCAAATCTGTAAAAGACATACATAGATTCTGAATGTGTCATGAACCTGAAATGGAATGTTACATAAAAGTTGTTTAAAAGGCCACAAGAATGACAAAGACAGATAGAAGATAACAGATAAAGAGCTTGTATTTGTTTTTCTTCTTCTAACTAAATCAATACATTTTTTTACACTTATAGATTTACCCTAAAAAAACAAACCAAATTGGTAAGTAAAATTACAGAATATTTTGTTGATGCTCAGGATCAGGGAATAAATGACAATCTTTTTTTTATTCATTGACATCCCTGCAGATTGAAGCTTTTTGCAATTGGGACAACAAATATTAGCAATAATCTTGTTACTATAGCATGGAATCCAAAAACGAAAAGCATCACCTATCCTCTGAGGAAATAAAAGCATGATGTCATTTTTATATTCATCATGATAAATTTAATGAGTCCCTACTTGTGCTTTGAACATTTTTTATCTCATATTACAGACATGGACATTGTGGACATATTATTATGAAACGTAACACTATGGTAATCAACCAAATATGTCCATTGTGTTATTTGCTGAGTGTTTCTTTTTCTTTGAATTAACTTATTAATATCATTGTTTAGACTGTATTAAACTAACACACCAGTAAGAGAATAATATTATGAGGTAGTTTATTAAGCTGGACATTTCTAGTATGTTTATATGAACACAACCAAAGAATATGTATAAATACACTACTATGGAAAAGCGGCAAGATGGGAGTTAGACATCAGGCAGAGGCCTGTGTACATTTTGTGAAGAATCCTTTGTCTAAGATCGTACACTTTTATTAAATTTTCCTATAATCTGACCTGTAAAAAATTGTTTCTAGTTTTTTTTTCAAGTCAAGTCAAACATGAATCACATTAGCTAATTGAGCTCATCAATACATTTTAAATCATTCTATGTGGTTTTACTGACAATAATATTAATAATCAAAAGTAGAGTTGACATTATCTTTTTAAAAACGACTAATCTATTATACCTACCTCATTATATAATGTAAATAAGATAGATAAGATTGTCATTTTTACCACAATGTATAATCCAATTGTGATGTTTATCAAAATATGAAATAAAATTCCTACCAATATTTTGTGAAACTTTGCTCAATTACACAAAAACAACTAAAGGACAAGTTCCATGTTGCACACTATACCTGCATATGCCCGCACCTTGTACACTATATCAAAAATGGAGAAAAATATGTAGAATCATGGAAAAATACTGAAAAAATAATTTGAATTGTTGTTTTTTGTTGGAAATATTTATTTTATGTTATTTTAGTATGACAACAATATGTCACAATGTTGCTACTATGAAATTCTTCTTTTTTAAATATACTTACGACCATTAATTGAAGAGCCACCAGAGCTCTACCACCAGTATTTACTTAAAACTTTCATAAGTTTAGGTACTTCGAACATTTTGGAGAACCAATTCATCTCAGACTGTGTCTATTTTAATCTCTTTTGTGGTTTTTTAATCAATAATATTTTTTATCAGTGTCATTAAACACATAAATATGACATGAGGATGTGAATATGCAGTATATTACAATGAAGAATTCTCAATCATGAAACATTGCCTTAAAAGTGTAATATAAATAACCTTTTCTCTCTTATAACATAGTAATACATTGACAATGATGATTGTAGAAGCATGGGAGGTGTGTAAGGACAGATATATCTGTCGCTCTACTACACTCTTTGCCCACTCGTTAAGGGACTCAGCATGAAGATAAATATACATTGGCAACTATATAAAAATATTTCATAAAATCCTACTATTCAAATCAATCCAAAACTAACTTAAGATCCTAACTGTGATGCAACATTGCATTGATGAAACATTCACATAAAAACATGTTAAAATGATAGGTTTGACAGCAGTGCAAACGCTAGCACCAACAAGACATTCATCGCAATACATACTTTATTGACAGTTTATGCGATGAGTTGCGAAACATCATCACGTTTAATGTTTTTAGTGCAAACTAGGGGTATATAACTAAAAATGTTTACAACAAACACTGCCTTCAACTTTAACAGATAGTATTTTTTAGTAATGACTGAAAAATAATTATTTTTCTGTACACAAAAATGTAATCTAAACCACACAAAATAAGAATGATAATTATAAAGACTGCATGAAAATTTAAAATTATGTATAAAATTATCTGGAAATGAACCAAGCCAAAACATCTCACAGAATGACATACAAATTGAGTCATTTCTATGTGTACACACCAAACATGTGGTATGTAGCTACGTGACTTCAAGTATCACTGAGATGGCTGTCATGCATCATACATCATACAATAGCATATAATTTAAAAAGTCAAAATCACATATAATAAAAATGTTAACCTACCACTACGATTAGTGACTCCATAATAAACTCTGTCGGTACCAAAACGCCATACACACAATGTAGTAATCAAATAATCTCATAATTTTAACTATCACTTCATTGCCGAAAAATAGTAACATCAAAGTCTAACACAACAGTTCCCAGTCCCTACACAATTGTCCACAAAATATCTCATCACAAATGTCGACATTTCTTCATCCCACTTCGACGAAATAAAAGAGGTATTCCCCAAAATATACGAAAACAAGAACCCGAGAAGACAAACATGGCGGCCATATAGTGAACTTTAGGACCACAACGGCGTCACAATATATACACGAATTTCGAGAAATAAAACAATTACACTCACCTTATAAAGATCAATATAATATGATTTAGCTTTTTGGCCACTTGTTTGATTACTTTTCACGTCTTTTCCATCATTTGTAGAAGTCATTTCTCAAGAAAATATCGCGGAGAGACATTTATGCGCTTGTGTTTTCAAAATGGTGCTGTCAAATTTATTGGTGTTGCAAGTTTGCCGATTTGTCCTCAGTTTATTTATGTCTGTCTATGGTTCCTGTTAACCTTCCACTGCTGGGATCATCGGGATCAACATCCATCTGGAATATTTGAAAAAGCAGGGAGCATGTTTAAAATAATATAACCTTACTGTAAGGCCACGTGGGCTCTCCGTGTTTAACAAAGTTATACTTTTTTTCGGCACGACATGTAAATGTGACAGTCTGAAGTTAATAGCTATACTTTTTGTCGTTTTGTTTCATTTCTGGTTTATTGGATTATTACATTAAACTCCGCTAAAGAATTAGGCATAATTTCTTACGTGGGTACAATAATAAGTACACACACGGTTTTTTGATTGCCTCTGCCTAGCTAATATCGGCCGGTTTTATTTACCCATCTTTTATGCCTTGTACCCATATCATTTTTAAAAATGGGTGTCAACTAATTGATTTTTTGGGGTGCTGATTACGAAATTGACATCTTTTTTACACTCCTCTCTCGACTCCGACGGTGGTTGCTCACTTCCAAGCCTCCAACGCTCAACTACGAACACGTACACGTCAACCAGCTCCGGCGACGGTTTTCCCAATCGAACGCCTGGAGGTCTCTGCCAGGCCACTTACAAAACACCAGGTGTCCCCATTTTTCTTTTACCTCCTAAAATTCTTTCACCACTATAAAAGCTGCATTTTTATTGAGTAATTTCTAATCTACATTTTACATTCTTTGCACCCGTTCGAAGTCGGGGCGAGCCGCTAGTTATAATTAAAAGCGCTGTTTCTCAATAAAATTGCTATAAGGTTTTTTATCTGACTCACAAATCGCGTTTATAATTGACGATTAATGAAAATTATTGAACACTTTTAGGATTTTAGGATAATATTATAGAATAAACTTGAAGCCAGTGGGTGGCGTTTATGAAGTATCAGTATTGTTGCTGGATTGCAGGACATTACAGTGAAATCAGTGAATGGACTATTTTAGTGCAGAGGTTCCCAAACTATTTTTTCTTGTAGACCCTTTACAATTTTTTCTGATTTCTATGGACCCCCGTCCTTGCTACATTTATATCATCATATTTCCAATTTTTATTCACGCTTACGTAGACACCCATCGAGTCTCCCATGGACCACTTTGGGAATCACTGGCATGATGTAAGTAAATTGGTACTATCAGTGTATGTGTTGAGATCCATTATCGTGGACCCCCATTTTCATTTCATGGACCCCCAATTTTTTTTTCGCTGACGCAGACCCCTTTCACGTTGTCATAGACCCCCAGGGGTCGATATAGACCACTTTGGGAATCACTGCTTTAGTGTATGGTACATGGATATATATAATATTTATATTTAATAGTTATTATTAAGTTGGCTGTATTGTTAATTTTACAATGACTAGTTATTACCATAGATAAAAACACTATGGCTAAATCTATATTCTATAATAGTCTATAATTATCTATGGTCAGATCGGTGCGGGTACAAAGCAACGCGAGTTGTGTCAGTGTAAAATTAATGCGTTTTCTCGAACTAATTATTCCTATTGGAGTGTAGAATAAGTAATTTACCTGTTATACAAAGCGATAAATATGTACGTGATAATAACTCAATATTCTATTCTTGATTATACACAATATGCGTGGTAGTGATCGTGATCCATATAATCGAAGTGTCAAAGTATATACCCAGACAAGAATACAATAAATTATCACGTCGCCTTCGATTTGGGAGTGTTTCGCGATATCATTATTGTGTTCGTTATTTAACTATCTTCATTATGGTATGTAGGTTGCCGTAATTCTCGAGACTCCTTTGTAGTCCCACGCGCCACTTGGTACATCTGGCAATTGCTCTGACAATCTCTTCCGTTCTCTAATTGACTAGGAATTTGCTGTTTGTATGCAAGTATTCAAATGTATATTACACGATAATGGATCACGGCTCATAGTTATCTAAAAACTGTTTACACTTATTACGTGCATATTTCTCGAATTTTGTTTGTTCTTAGTAAACCCAGTGTTGTGATGTGTGTGCCGAGCGATATCGCGGTGTTTTTCTGTATTCTAATAGAGATATAAGTAAAAATGGCCAAGAAGTCGGAGAATACTGGTGGGAAACTGGTCACTGTGTCCGTAGTTGGATTGTCTGGTAAGTTATAAAAAACAGGTATATTTCTTCTTTATTCATCAGTAACATTTGCTATAAGAAGTGATGTTGAGATTTTCTAGTAAAATGACTCCCAGTGGAATCCTCATAGTTGAGTAAAGCTACACATGCTCATTTCAAGCTCAAAAGCATGCCACTTTTGAGCAATTGCTCCTAAGTAGTGTGTGTGTCGAGACATTGCTAATAATAAGCATGCTTGTTTCGAGCATGCCGTTTATGAGCATGTGTAATATTAGAAATGAATAGGCTACTTACTATAGGTTCATAAAAAAGATCATAACTGTGATGTGTGTGTATGCATTATATTTTACCTCTTGAACAGAATTATACTTCAGATTCAATTTCAATATTAGTTTTAAGTACTTGTGATGACATGAATCTTTTATATAATTATGATTGACTTCCACGTATAGGGACCTAAGTTTTTAATGTTTCAAGCACCAGGAGCCTGCCCTTGAGATGTTTAATTAGGTGATTTGCATAAACATGTGTCTATGTTTTAGTAATAAATGATTAATTTAGTAGAGGCAAAGGAGATGTTTGAGATATTTGGCATTGTATGACCACCCTATGAGGAGACTTTCACGACTTCACATTGTTGATTTATGTATACTGTAGTGGATCAATATAAAAACTAAGGTATCTATCTACGCAGATTACTTATGCCTTGCCATTATCTATTCTGGAAGTTATAGAGCTGTACAACACAACATGGATCTCAAAATTGAGGGATCAATCTGGCCTCATGTTTATTTTGACTCTCACTTTATAAAACACAGAATTTTTTTTTTATGTAATGGAAGTGATAAACAAGCATGCAGGTTACATTGATGTTAAGTGATGACTGCAGCCTAAAGACACCTACACAAAGACCAAGGTCAAAAGGCGTTACCATTTCTGAGGCCTAATGTGTGATGCCTCTGTGCCAGAAATTACAGGGCCGTACATGACCACCTGACCGGAACACGATAGTGCTGAACACTACCATTTAGCAGTAAGTATATAAGGTAATGTGGTGGTGCCTATGCCCGCGAGCTCCGTCACTGGAGCTCTACCACCAGTAAAAAAATATCTTGTAATTGTACACATGGCATGTTTCTATTGCTTTTGTTGGTGATGTGAAGTGTTTGGTTTTTTAATGTCATGAAGACTGAACTGAACACTTACCCCCTTATTCATAAACATATTTTTAGCTAAAGTGTTGCTAATCTCTCCTTTGTCTTTTTCTATCCTGCACATTTGACAATGCAACTGACAAAGACGAAGCATTCTAAAGCTAAAACGTATCTAATGTACGTTTATGAATAAGGGTGTTATTACATAGTGTTCCCTAATCACCTATCACTTGATCAATAAAAAATAGTTTTAACTAGTTGTCTTGGTAGAGCTCCAGTGATGGAGCTCGCGGGCGTAGGCACCACCGCATTACCTAATATTGACCTTGGTCTTCATGTGGGTGTCTATAGGCTGCAGTCATCACTTAACATCAATGTGAACTGCATGCTTGTTTGCCACGCCCAGATATTTAAAAGAAAAATATCTGTTGGCTTAGTTTACATGGATTTGTGTTTTTTTTAGTCAATTCAAAGTCTAAAAATCAACCAATTAACCTTATTGTTCTTTTTTACTTAATAAAAACAAATTGTACCTGAAACTGTAAGCTGGATTAAAGTAGTTCAAAACATGACAAGATTAAAGATACGAGGGTGCATTTTTAATGAGCTATACCTAGATAAATTAATTGAAAAATCAGAAAAATGTATTTGGGCAAAAATTTGCAAAAAATCAAAATAATTTTGTATTTTTATTCTCACTTATCCTCCATTCTGCAAATTTAAAAACGCCCACTCGAATCAATGTTTAGCAATATGCTTTTCTTTCTGACATTTCATCACATGAGCCAACAGCCAAAACATGTTGATTGCTAGACAAAATATTTCATGTCATTTTTCTTTAAAAACAGCAACTACTTAACTTTGCAGTTTATTAAAAATTGCAAAGTTTGTTATACTGGTTGCCTAACTTTCATTGTTAGCAATAGATGTTGTTACATCCAACCCAAGGCAATGCAATAAATGTGAAGGAAGAATTCGACAATCAGGTGTGGACTTTGGTAGCCCAATTGGATTCCCAGTGGTCACTGGTTCAAGACCCATCTGAAGTCATATTTTTCTTTCAAAAAATATTTTCACTCGCATGTTCTTTTGCGAAAAAATAATATAAAAATCAATTAAAATGCCTTCTATTCCTTATAGGTATAATATGTGATAAGTTTTGTTTAAGTTCATTATTTAGTTCTTTACTTTTTGCTTAAAGTATTAACAAACATTTTGTATATCCTCAGACATGCTTTCACTATATTATTAGAAACATCGTTTCACTATATTATTACAAACATGCAACACTAGCTCTCTATCTGTAATGATATATACCTACCAAAACTACTTACCTAGTCTATCTGTAATGATATATACCTACCAAAACTACCCACATGAGTTGGTATTAAAAAGCCATAAGATCAATTCATGGGATGTTATCAATTGTCAATAATATGCACCACATCTATTGTGTTATCACTTCCTCCTTTTTGTGAGCATTCACTGAACATATGATAATAGTTAAATTTAAATGAAATGACTGGGTATTTATAATATTTCGCCTTTTTTACGTCATTATACTTTCTACTTGAATATCAAGTTTGATTTATACAAGTCTTTGATTTATTGTATCTTCAAGTCTATGAGAGCAATTGCGATATTCTGACTGATGTTAAAACTTTAGTCCTCATCATCATAATCATCACTCCAGCTGAAAGACGTCCACGGCTGGACAAAGCCTTACCTAAAAACGCTTCCAACAGTATGGTGCATCACTAGGGTAGAGTATGGCATAATCGCCACGCTTGACAGGCGGATTGGCGATCGTACTGGTGGTAGTTCAATCGCGGGACGCTGCAGCCCATACCGCGTCTAAATTATTGCAATGATTTGAAATAAACCTATAGTAGGCGGTATTAAAGCAACAGTGATAATTAGATTTTCGTTATTTGTTTAATATTATTATGCAGTGGGAAAGGACTAAATAAATCAAAGACGTTAACCAGCTTATAAGTGTTTCGGATTTCGGGAGGCAGTCGAGCCGCTGGTCTGTTTCGGTTTCCTGAAATATTTTTCCGTCACCATCGATTTGCTAATGATTCATAATTTCAGTTGAACTTCATAAGTCCACTGCTGGATAAAAGCCTACCCCAAAGAGACGCTGTTAGTTATTACGTGGCCATACATTACCATCTAACCAGAACAGAACACATTAGTGCTGAACAGTACCATTTGGCGGCAGTTTTTTTTTATATAATCGAAGTGGTAAACAAGCGTGCAGTTCACATTGATGTTAAGTGATGACTGCAGCTTATAGACACCCACACAAAGACCAAGGTCAAATGCAGATGCGTTACCACTCCTGAAGCCTAAGGTGTTATGCCTCTGTGCCGGAAATTACAGGGCCGTACATTACCACTTGACTGGAACACGATAGTGCTGAAAACTACCATTTAGCGGCAAGTATATTAGGTAATGCGGTGGTGCTTACGCCCGCGAGCTCCTACACTGGAACTCTACCACCAGAAGAAATTTTAAAATATTTTGACTATTTAAAAGCTCTCATTAGAAGCCAACTGAATAGACATGCTATATCCGTACACGCAATTGTGCACAATTATGTTAATTATATAGTTCACATCACAGTAAAAAAAAACGTAACTTCACGCCTGTAATCCCCGAAGGGGTAGGCAGAGGTAAATGCATGCATTCAATCATACATGCAAACACCCGTGCATGATGTGATGCATGGGTGTTTGCATCAATACTCAGTAGAATTAAAGCCCAACCGCAACAGTCTGTAAGACCTCAAGATACAATTAATAACTTTTATGTTAATCCTGAACGCTTCGCAAGACGTTTGCGAAAAAGATGGAGGTAGCAGCTACAGCAGCGGCAATTATATTTTGACTAAATATATGATAAGAAATGAAGAATATCGCTATGCGGCTATCTGCTCCTATTTTGACGATGATGACGGCAAACTGAGAGTGACTTCAGATCCAGACTACCAGATCTCATTACAAAAGGAAACAGAGTATTTTACCAATTTATCATCTTATCTTATTGTGGGGCCAGCTTTTACGCTGGGACACTTCGATCCATTGGGATCTTTTGTGTTCAATTTTATTTTACCAATTTAAGGAAGATATTGATGTTTTTGAGAAGTGAGTTGTGGTGAGAAATTATTTAGAAGACTATTTTTGTTGATAACGTCATTTTTATTAATTTAACGTAATAATTTCATGTTACTGTTATTTGTTGATTTTTATGAAAATGTATGTTGTTAAGTAAAACTACTTCAATGTGATAGTGCTAATTATTGTTTCGGTTGACTGGCTTCTTCGGCTTGGTCGGCTGACTTCAAGACTAAGAAAGTTCCGTCAGTATTAATAGATTTAAAGTGATTTTTTAAACTTAAATATTGTACTGTAAGTATATTCTACGAAAAATTCAAAATGATTAATAAATTACTGATTACTCTGATGAAACTGTGTATTTGTCAGTACTCTGTTGCCCTCGTCAGTACTCTGTTGCCCTAGTCAGTCCTCTGGAAGCAAAATTCAGAAAATCCTAAATAATTCAAAAACTACTAAATAAATTGACTGGCCTGATTTAAGATAGTATATTTATTACATTACCTATCTTAAATACCCGAATACATAGTCATTGAACATAAAAACTCCTGGAAACAAAATATCTATAAAATTTGCCCTACTTTTGTATATCCACCCACTTAAAGATTATCCGCACTTTGTTCTAGCTATACCTACAAGATGAATGACATAGCGCGTATTAGTGCGCTATGCTATCTTAAATCATCAAGTCACGGTCACTCTGTTTAATCCATCAATCATAATACTTTCAAACTATGTCGTGAGGAGTGTTCTTGTCGTAAATTTACATAATATAGTATGTGAATGGTAATCTTATCTTAAATATCTTCAAAATTATTTCGCTTATAATCATAAAAAAGACTGATTGAGATTCTCACAATGTGTTACTTACATTTTGTACATTTGATGAGTGGTTAGACTTTTAGCCTGGGTTGCACCACGATATTTGTTAAAGTTCGTGTAAAAACGTGTAAATTGTGGAACGAACTTCCCTCTGAGGTGTTCCCTCGGTGCTACAATATGGGGTTCTTCAAAAATAGCGTCAAAAGAGTCCTTCAGGATTGGCAGCGCGTTGGCAACTCCCCTGGTGTTGCAAATGTGCATAGGCGATGGTGACCACTTTCCATCAGGTGGCCCGTCTGCTTGTCCGTCAACTTAATGACATAAAAAAAAATGTTATTGTAACATTTCACATCCTTCTCTAACTCAAAGAAATCTGTTAAAGTTAGAGAAGGATGTCAAATGTTACAATAACTTTAACAAATATTGTGGTGCAACCCAGGCTTTGACTATTGACAACTTAAGGGTTGCCACTGGAAAACTTCCAGAAAATGGGGTAATCCCAATAGGACTTATTCCTGATCGAACGCAGGACCCCATTGTAGCAGTAGTGGTTTGCTACCTAGAATACTGAGTCAGTGTGGCCAAATGTGTTCCATGTTTTTACCAATCTTTACTGGACAAAGAGTTCTAGTGTAGGCACTCGAGGGCATAGGTACCACCGCATTACCTAATCTATCTGCCGCCAAAGGTAGCTTTCAGCACTCTCGTGTTCCGGTTAGAAGGTAATGTATGGCCTTGCAATAACTATCACAGAGACATAGCAACTCAGGTCTAAGAGGTGGCAACGCATCTGCATTTCACCCTCTGGTTTTGTCTACGCTGCAGTCATTACTTAACATCAATGTTAGCTGCATGCTTGTATGACACCTTCTTTACATGAAAAAGTTCTTCATGGTCTTGATTGTGTGTTGATGTATATTTTCAGTTACACTTTTCCCCGATAACAATAATTAACAACGAACGATTAATTTGTTGCAGGTACTGAAAAGGACAAAGGCCAGCTCGGTGTGGGCAAATCTTGCCTCTGCAACAGGTTTGTCCGCACTGACGCTGATGACTACAACGTCGATCATATTTCCGTGCTCAGTCAGGTATGTGGTTCCCTTGGTTGTTTTAGTCATCCCATTTTTCATAAGTTCTAAACTGGAAAACCCCACCAAAAACACATTTCTCGTCAGTTTCACAATTTACGTAACTTATTTTCGTGAAGAAAGTAGACACAAAAACACCAGCCTGAAAAAATAATGCTCCGCCCTCTCTTAGCCTAAAAAAGTCATACCCAATCTCGAAACTCCTTTGCAGTCGGACTTCAGCGGTCGAGTGGTGAACAACGATCACTTCCTTTATTGGGGCGGCGTGGCCAAGGAGAACGATGATCAGGAATATCGGTTCGAGGTGGTCGAGCAGACGGAATTCGTCGACGACGCGTGCTTTCAGCCGTTCAAAGGTAAAGAGATGTAATACTTCCGTTTAGCCTTCTATTATGACGTGTTTTCGTCCGCAGGTATACAGGGTGTCCCAGAAATCAACGATAAACCAAAAACGGGTGATAGGCCAAGCCATGACAGGTATCAGAAAAATGTGAAAATAAAAAAAATTGTCATGTATTTTTAATATTATTAGGATTTTTTAAAATATCGGAAAAACCGACATCCTGCGATGATTCTTCTAGTCCCAAGACCACAAATATTGCTTTCTTGTAATTTCCCCCCTCTGTATTGTAGTCATGACTAACCCTTCTGTTAACTACAGTCTATAATTAAAATCTTAATAATATTAAAATACATGACAAATATTTTTTTTTCACATTTTTCTGATAGCTGTCATGAGTTGGCCTATCACCCCTTTTTCGGTTTAATGTTGATTCCTGTATACTTAAGAGCAAAATGTGTAAAAACGAAAGCATTAGAGTTAGGCAGTCAGCCACCAGGTCCATATTATTATTTCGAGGTGCGTATGAAACGCTATCAGTTTCATACATTCATTATGACTAGATTCACATTAGTGATTAGTACAGTCCCACCAAGAAATATTGATGAGGATGATAAGATTTCGGCTCCGTGGAGCGTTATCTCTTTCGCACACTACCTATGTGACATGTGTATTTATTTCTGCCTAGCCTTTTTGGGATTTTTTATAACATTACCCCCGGCGAAATACGTCCACTGCTAGACAAAGCCTTCCCTAAAGAAGCCCACAACAGCGTTGTGCGTTATTAGGGGAGAATATGCCATAATCGCCACGCTTGGCAGGCGGATTGGCGATCGCAGTGGCGGTAGTTTTATCGCGGGATGCTGCAGTCCATCCGCGTTATTATATTTACTACCGTCTTATTGGAATGATTTGATAGATATTGTTTTGGTTGACTGACTGCACTAGCGGAAGAACTCTCCTCTGCTACAGAGCGTTGGAGTCATAACGTCCCAACACCTTCATTATACATTTTTTTTTATGTGAAGAAGGTGGCGAACATGCTTGCAATTCACATTGATGTGCAGCCTATAGACATCTACATAAAAACCAGAGGACAAAATGCAGATGCGTTGCCACCCCTGAGACCTAAGTTGTTATGACTGTGATAGTTATTGCTAGACGTAACAACTGACATTACTATAGAGAGAAATCAACAAACGATTTTATATTTATTACTGGGCCATAATACGTTTTTTTTTTTTTTTTTAATGTAATAAAAGTGGCAAACAAGCATGCAGTTCACATTGATGTTAAGTGATGACTGCAGCCTATAGACACCCACACAATGACCAGAGGTCAAAATGCAGATGCGCTGCCACTCCTGAGGCATTAGGTGATATGCCTCTGTGCCTGAAATTACAGGGCCGTACATTACCACCTGACCGAAACACGATAGTGCTGAACACTACCATTTAGCGGCAAGTATATTAGGTAATGCGGTGGTGCCTACGCCCGCGAGCTCCGTCACTGGAACTCTACCACCATCAAACCGGAACACGATAGTGCCGAACACTACCATTTGGCGGCAGATAGAGGTAATGTGGTGGTGCCTACGCCCGCGAGCTCTGTCATTAGGCATCTACCACCAGTAAATTATTTATTTATATTTCCAGCTGTGGGCAAAACGGAGACGTACGTGAAACGATGCGTAGCAACGAAACTCCAGTCGGCCGAAAAGCTGATGTACGTCTGCAAAAACCAACTGGGCATTGAGAAGGAGTACGAACAGAAGTTGATGCCGGATGGGAAGCTGTCCGTCGACGGATTCCTCTGTGTCTACGATGTCAGCCTTGTGCCGGGCAGGAGTTGGGAGAAACAGGTATGTATTAAGAAGAAAAGAAGAAGAAATACATTTATTTACCTTACCCCACCAAACTTACATACATAATATAACAGTAAAGAGAAAAAAAAAATAAAAAAGAGGAGACAACTAACATAAACAAACTTTAACAGTATGGTCATGTGAAGCCAGGAAAAATGTCACCCATCTCAGCAATTTGTTGCAGCAAGAGCTGCAACGCCGATATTCTAATGGGCCCTTTGACGAACGTTGCGAACTGCAAGTGTAGTGTACCTACATGTGTGCAAAAAAACGACAAAAATAATAATAATAATAATTTTTGGTTAAAGTGGCTGCGTAGTTCGCACGCTCGTTTAGCAGTCCAGTTTCAGTCATCTCTGGAATCAGGCTCTCTCCCACAGTTTCTAACGACTGGTGTGACCCACCTGCTCCATAAATCAGGTAGTACCGCGGAACCCAAAAATTATAGACCAATAACTTGTCTACCGACGGTTTATAAGGTTCTTACATCCATTCTGAGAGTTAAAATAACTAAACACATTGAAGACTCCTCCATCTTGTCTCTCTCTCAGAATGGATGTAGGAGTGGGTCCCGCGGTACTAAGGAGCTACTCCTCATAGACATGGCAATTAGCCAGCAGGTTCGTCGCAACCGAAAGAGTCTGTCGACATGCTGGATAGATTATAAGAAGGCCTACGATTCCGTGCCGCATACATGGCTCATGCGGGTCCTGGAGTTGTATAAAATTCATTCAACTCTTCGGGCCTTTCTGGGCTCATGTATGCTGCAGTGGAGTACGGTTCTTCGCTATCCAGGGTCTCGGCAGCCCCTGGCGGTTGGCGAACCTGTGAGAATTGCCAGGGGCATTTTCCAGGGCGATAGTCTGAGCCCCTTATGGTTTTGCCTGGCCCTGAATCCTCTCAGCACGCTGCTAGAGGCTTCGGGGCTTGGCTATCGGTTGCGAAGAGGTGGTCGGACGATATCTCACCTGCTATACATGGATGACCTGAAATTGTTCGGTTCCAGTAATGCCAACCTGTCTGAGATACTGAAGGTAACTGAAAACTTCAGTAACTCTATTAGGATGGAATTCGGAATCGAAAAATGCGCTGTTATGCATGTACGACAGGGGCAGATAATGGAATCCGAGGGAATAAATCTCCCGGGTTCCATCCCGTTCCGAAACCTCTCTGCCACCGAGAGCTATAAGTACTTGGGTATGGCGGAGGCCTTAGGTATACGCGAGGTCGAGATGAGACAATCGTTGAGGGAACGTTTCTTTGGTCGCCTGACAAAAGTACTGAAAAGTCTTTTGTCGGGCGGTAATAGGGTGCGCGCCTTCAACGGTTGGGTCATGCCGGTCTTGCTGTACTCCTTCGGCATACTCAAGTGGACTCAGACCGAACTGGATGCCCTTGACAGGCGAGTTCGCTCTTTACTGACAGCGCACCGCATGCATCACCCACGGTCTTCGGTGATGAGATTATACATCCCACGGAGATGTGGGGGTCGTGGCGTTCTAAGCGCTAAGACCCTACACAACCGTGAGGTGTGTAATCTCCGAGAATACTTTCTGACCGCCGGCGGAGAGATGCATCGGGATGTGGTGGCGGTCGACAGCGGACTCACCCCACTCTCTTTGGCTAAAAAGAACTGGCGCAAACCTGAGGTGCTCACGACTAGCGACCGCAGGATTGTATGGCAAGGCAAGGAGCTACACGGGCGTTTTTACCGGGCCCTCCATGGGCCCGATGTAGATTTCTTAGTGTCTGTGGCCTGGCTGCGATTCGGTGACCTCTTTGGGGAAACCGAAGGTTTTGTTTGTGCAATTATGGACGAAGTGGTAATGACCAACAACTACCGGAAGTTTATCCTGAAGGATGGAACGGTCGACATATGTCGGGCATGCCATCGACCGGGTGAATCAATCAGGCATATTGTTTCCGGCTGTTCGAGTCTTGCCAACGGCGAATACTTGCACAGACACAACCAAGTAGCCAGGATAATCCATCAGCAACTTGCTTTGAAATACGGTCTTGTAGCCACGGAGGTGCCGTACTACAGGTATGTGCCCGACCCAGTTCTGGAAAATGACCATGTCACGATGTATTGGGACCGATCTATCATCACTGACAGGACTATTGTTGCCAATAAGCCTGATATAGTGGTGATAGATCGCTCGGAGCGCCGCGTAATGATCGACATCACCGTCCCGCATGATGAGAATCTCGTGAAAGCCGAAAAAGACAAGGAAATAAAATATCTTGATCTGGCTCACGAGGTTGTCGCCATGTGGGATGTGGATTCGGCCATCATTGTGCCGATAGTCGTATCGGTGAACGGGCTGATAGCGAAGAGCCTCGACCAACATCTCAAGAGGCTCTCGCTAGGTGGATGGATCAAGGGTCTGATACAGAAAGCAGTACTCCTCGGCACGGCACGTATAGTGAGGAGGTTCCTGTCTCTGTGTCCCTAACCACCGGCAGCTTGGACCCTGCTCTCGCTGCCGGCGGCACACAATTTTTTAATTTTTTATATATATGTTTGTTGTTTTTTTATACATATATATGTAAAAAATTATTTAATAAGTTGTATCAATAAATAAGTAGAATAATAATAATACAGAAAAAATAATACAATGGGGCAAAAATTATACAAAAGATTTTTCTTTTGAAAAATAGTTTTCTACTCAACCTAGAGGTTGACTGGTAGGAGAATGCTACCAAGCATTAAGTCCACCTCAATTTAGCCTCAATTTTTATTACAACTAGAAATTATTAAGACATTATTTTCTTTGTAAATATATTTTTTTATTTATTTATTTAACTTTATTGCACACACAGAAATGTTGTACAAAAGGCGGACTTAATGCTACTAAAACCTTTACCTTTGGGTAAAAAGAAAACAATGAAAGGCGCGTAAAACTTATAAAGTGAATAGTTAAGTATATAATACAGAATTTACCTACGAACCCTACCCTACCTACCCCGTTAGGGACCTGGTGTGAAGATACATACATACCTACGAATCAATTGTCATATTGGACCTCAAATCTTTTGGATATTTATCAGATGTTTTAACCAACTTCGTGGCGCTTTACCGCTTAAGTGGTTTGAAATGTACTTTACGACCGATTCTTATTAACATTAAAAAATGTCTAGTTATTCTGAACACAGACTGTCTGAGAACGCGCAAAAGCGGTAAATCACAACCAAATGTGGTTCAAAAGCTTTTTCTTTTTAAAACTATATCAACATTATTACAGGGCTTTTAGTGGCAGTCTCTTAATCCCTTTTGTCCCTTTTTTTTCAGCAAGTCTCTTAAAGTCCCCTTTTTTATGAAATTGGTCTCTTAATCCCTTTTTTGTCACTAAACTTCAAGTCAACTGCCAAAATATTAAAAGTGGTCTTAAAATTTTCTTTAAATAAAAGGAAGTCAAAGAACTGAGTAGGTTATTGCTTCGTTTACATCTTATAATATCCATTTATTTTCCTATAGTCTTAAAACTTATTGATACGTCTCAATTTTTCGGGATCAACGGAATTTTTCAGATTGTCAAAGATCGCACACTAAATAAAACTTTTGTGCCATATTCTACATCATTTTAATTGTGTTGTCTATATGTGCATTTAATGTAAATACATGTTGTTATACTCTCCATATAGCCCATCAAGAAATTATTGTATTGAATAAAAAAACAATGGGTTGCACTCTGTAAGTGCCGGCAGAAGTGAAAACTTGAATATTAATGTTGTGTATTTTTAATATTTTGGCATGGTTAGGTAATAATTTTGGACGAATTTCTTTAATTACAATATAAAAGTATTATCATTTATTTGGTCAAATACAATTATTACTAGTCTGGTCAAATTAGACTATAAAATAAATTTTTGAGAAATAAATGATCTTTAAACCGAAATGAGAGTGAAGCTACATAAATTGATATCGGCAGAAAATAAGTATTGTACAAAACACAATTAAAAACATTATTTCAAAATTCCCCATCCATCCGGTTAAAGAAAAAAAAAATACTTTAGGTAAAAAAAAAGGGTTCATCCCATTTTTATTCAAAACTAAGTTTTATCGTAAAATCACCTCAGACATAAACCGTAGATCGTAAAATGATCAAAATAGTATCAACTATTTCTTTCCTAAAAGCCACCGTTACTGAGATATAACGATGCAAAAAGTTGCAAGCGTATGCACACGTTTCCACGCCACCTCTGACGTACCTACTAGATTGTTTTAGGGCTCTTTTTTGGTTCCTTTTTGTCCCTTTTTTTGGAAAAATTCAGTCCCTTTTCCCTTTTTTGTAAGAGCGACTCTGCTAAAAGCCCTGTTATTATCATGATATTTATTCATGACTAGCTGTGCCCGCGACTCCGTCCGCGTGAGAATTTATTAATGTTCAGTACTACCCGGACGAAGTCGAGGGCGCAGCTTATATAAAAGTAGCCTAAGTTACTCCTTATTACATCAGCTATCTGGCAGTGAAAGTCCCGTCAAAATCGTCCCAGCCGTTCCCAAGATTAGCCAGAACAAACAGACGAAAAATGTTATTTTGGTATATGTACCGTGTATAGACACATATGCATTTAGTAAAAAGCTGTTATTTTAATATTACAAACATACACTCCAATTTTATTTATTTGTATAGATGTATAGATATTGATGTAGGGACAGAGTAAAGTGGGTAACAAGGATAATAATAATTATCATATTTACAACCCTTGTTTGTATAGTTATTTTCACTAATAGAATAGAAAGAGCTGTATCTAATGATAGTCTTACACCTCTTCCAGAACGAGATCCTAGCAGCAATTCTTCAGAACATCCTCAAACTGAAGAAGCCAGTTGTCCTCGTCACGTCCAAGAACGATGAAGCTTGCGAGCAAGGCGTCAGAGAAGCTGAGAGATTGGTTCAGCGCAAGGAGTTCAAAGGGTCCATACCTATTGTGGAGACGTCGAGCCACGATAACGTGAACGTCGAGCAGGCCTTCTTCCTGCTGGCCCAGATGATCGACAAGTCCAAAGCTAGGATTAAGGTAAGCATAGATATTTTTTATGTTAGGAAGATGGCGAACAATCTTGCAGTTCACATTGATGTTAAGTGATGACTCCAGCCTGCACAAAGACCAAGGGTCAAAATGCAGATGCGTTGCCACCCCTGAACCTATGTCATGTCTCTGTGATAGTTATTACGGGGCCATACATTACCATCTTACCGGAACACGATAGTGTAGAGCACTACCATTTAGCGGCAGATAGGTTAGGTAATGCAGTGGTGCCTACGCCCTCGAGCTCCTACACTTGGAACTCTACCACCAGTAAAGATCAAATAGATTTCAATTTTGGGTAGATGGGTAGAGTTACTTGTGCGAGAAACGGGGTTTGCGAACAGGGCGTATTGATTGCATCAGCGCAAAAAGTTTGACATATACATTGTGAAGTCGTTCAGCCAGTTTTTTTGATTAGACGCATGTAGACCGCTCGTCTCGAGACGGCCGTAATCTACTTCACCACCGGGTAATAGGGATGATGACTATTTTTTTTAAATTGTAATTTAAAAAAGTGTAGGAAAAATAAAAAAATATTGTCTTTGAAACGTCTACGCAATAGCTAATAATTTTAAGGATATACCGATTCAAAACGTTGCGAGTTGTGAAACGACTCAAAACGGCTCATACAAAATGATACTCTATTCTGATGTCACGTTAGAGTTAAAACTTGTGAATTGGATGGTGAAATCAAAACATTTTAAAATATCTTCGTCAATACTGCGTTTTTGTAAAAACATTCTTATTAAAATTTGTTGGATATTGTTTATAGAATGTAAAAGTGAAATTATTTTAAATTTAAACTTAACTTTTATGTTCACGAATTTTCGACACTTTTAAGTTCTTCTATCTCATACGATTCAACTCGAATTTTCATAATTTTTGTATCATTATATCTCATTTGCAAGTCGCTTTTATGTGATATGATACAAAGTAGTTGATTAATACCTAGTCATCATCCCTATTGATGAGTGTAATGGGTAAATTAAAAATAGCATGTGGCAGTTCTCATTGCACTCAATGCGAATGCAGTCGCAATGCAAATGTGTTATTATTCTTGAGATCTAAGGTCGAATAATACCGCAATTAATATAAGAAGTCTGTAACATCCATAGAGCAACGCGGCCCACCGGTCGCGGCAGACCGGAGGGCAGTAGCCATAGCGTGTATTACCGATGCAAAACAGTCTTATCATTTTTTGTACTTTAACAAAATACAGAAACAATTTCACGCACACATTCAAACATCAAGGCGACAGGTACGGGCCCATTTGGGCTTGTACTTTGACAGAGGGGAAAGCCTGCATATGGCTACTCCCTTCCGGTGTTGCTCTATGGTGGCATCTAAAGTAGTTTAGGTTTGGCTTCTGAACGCGAGTCCTCGCATTTGACCGGATTTTATAATGTACCTAATATATGTTTTTTTTCAAGGTTGCAAATTACGCCGAAGCACTTCGAATAAGAAGGGAAACACTAGATTTTGTTACCGAGGCGTTCACTCAGCTTATTAGAATACATGTTCAGGATCATAAGTGAGTACATGATTTTTTTTTCTTTCTGTTTTGGTTTATTCTTTTGTGTCTTTTATTTAAAAGAAATGAATCAGTCACCATTAATATAAATCTTAGAATGAACTACTTACTACTACTATTAAACTTTCAATGTTTTATTACAGAGAAATGTGGTCGGCAGCTAGCAAGAGGTTGTGCCATTACCCCGAATGGATCAAATTTGTTCAGCAGTTCGGAAACGATGGGACACAAGTAAGTTACTTATAAGCAGAGAATATGTAATAATACTATGTATAGAATGGACACTTTGACGTCCCGCCCGATTTGCTCGCATCACTCAACCCCTTCCCCTCTTATGGGCGACGGTTGGTATTTTGTAAGTGCTACGGACACAGGTGCACGTGTAAATACACGTCACTGATTGATGTCTGTGTAAAAGAAACCGAATTCAGCGTTTGTATGGAATTTTGGCGGAGTGTCCGCGGTGTGTTATTAGTATAAGGAGACTTCGGCTTATTTCGGGTCTGTAGAGCGTTGTCTCTTTCAAATAGGCACACTGCGGACACTCGGCTAAAATTCCATACTCTGGTTTTTGTATAGATATAGACTTATCTATAGGCTGCAGTCATCACTGAACATTAAAGTGAGATGCTTGTTTGCCACCCTCCTTACATAAAAAAATACGTCCACCATTACAGATTTTGACTTGAGGATATTTTTGTAAACTCGGTACAAGGAAACAATATTTTTTTATACAGGTGGTGTTCCGTCGACACATTAGGAGATTGAAAGAGGAACGTTCGGCTAAGAAGCTTCGTAAGCAGCTAGCCAAACTACCGCAAGTGTTGGCGCGAATGCAACTGCCTACTGAAGATTTACAGGAAAAGTATGTAAATCTTAATATATATAAATCTCGTGTCACAATGTTTGTCCTCAATGGACTCCTAAACCACTTAACCGATTATAATAAAATTCGCACACCATGTGTAGTTCGATCCAACTTGAGAGATAGGATAGTTTAAATCTCAAATTATAGTCGCAATTTTAATTTATTGCTAATTATTTGTCTGTTATTATTTGACAGTCACAATTATCTGTTAACTCCAAATGATTCTAACAGATGTCGATACCTTTCGACTGGGTTGAGTAAGTAATCAATAGATGGCGCTGCTATGGTAAATCTACAAACGTGTCATATAAGCAACATTTAACAGCATAATTACCACGTGTTGTTAACGCTATAAAATGAATTAAATTTATTTTGTAGTGAACGAAATACCGTATAATTCAATTATTTCCACTTTTTAAATCTTTGGTGTTAGCATAGCCGGCCACGTCAATATATATAAAAATGCAACCCGTTTTCCTTGGTCACGGCATCACGCGTGAATGGCTTCACCGATTTGGCTAATTTTGGTTTTGAATGATTTTTGGAAGTCTAGGGAAGGTTTAAAAGGTAAGAAAATATGAAGAAATTGAAGGGAAACAGTAAAAACCACAATTTTATTTTTCCATACAAATTGTCCGTATCTATTAAACCTTTGACACCTTATTTCATTCTGAGGCAATACGAAGTTTGCCGGGTCAGCTAGTGTAATTATAATAAGCATAATATATTACATCATTTTGTATGATGCTTGCTTATGATGGCGATATTAAGTCTGTTCGTACGGTGTTTAAAATATTTTATAACAATCTTTTATTGTTTTATGTAATTTTATGCTTAAAAGGAAAATATCGTTTAAGTTCCCTGATAGTTTATAGGCGACGGTGACCACTTTCCATTAGTTAGTCCGTCTGCTTGTCTGTCAACCTATTGACATTAAAAAAAACATGTGTGATTCACACGTGGTACAAGTGAAACCTTTGAAAATGTAGGAGACACTTGTACAATGTTTGCTATCTCATTTTATTCCACTTTAAATCTTATGAATTTATGTGTCTGTCTCTATTTACTGTCGCTTTTTCGTTTCATCGACTTTCAAATCACAACAATGCTAAATGTTCAGTTCAATAAGTATCTAACATGGTTATTTCATTGAACAGCGACTGGGCGGTGGTGGTACGACAGCTGCGAGCCCACCGCGACTTCTCCGTGTACTTCAGCGAAGGGCGGCCACACTCCTCGCCCTCCGCGTCCGGCTCCGACCTCGACAGCCCGCTGCCCACCGCCGACACTACGCTGCGCGTCGGCGAGCGCGCGCGCTACCAGGTACGTGACGGTGTGTCGGCGTGTCGGCGTGTTGTGTCGGCGTACTGCAGGGAGCGCAGCACTCCTCGCCCTCCCGCCCTCCGCGTCCGGCTCCGACCTCGACAGCCCGCTGCCCACCGCCGACACTACGCTGCGCGTCGGCGAGCGCGCGCGCTACCAGGTACGTGACGGTGTGTCGGCGTGTCGGCGTGTTGTGTCGGCGTACTGCAGGGAGCGCAGCACTCCTCGCCCTCCCGCCCTCCGCGTCCGGCTCCGACCTCGACAGCCCGCTGCCCACCGCCGACACTACGCTGCGCGTCGGCGAGCGCGCGCGCTACCAGGTACGTGACGGTGTGTCGGCGTGTCGGCGTGTTGTGTCGGCGTACTGCAGGGAGCGCAGCACTCCTCGCCCTCCCGCCCTCCGCGTCCGGCTCCGACCTCGACAGCCCGCTGCCCACCGCCGACACTACGCTGCGCGTCGGCGAGCGCGCGCGCTACCAGGTACGTGACGGTGTGTCGGCGTGTCGGCGTGTTGTGTCGGCGTACTGCAGGGAGCGCAGCACTCCTCGCCCTCCCGCCCTCCGCGTCCGGCTCCGACCTCGACAGCCCGCTGCCCACCGCCGACACTACGCTGCGCGTCGGCGAGCGCGCGCGCTACCAGGTACGTGACGGTGTGTCGGCGTGTCGGCGTGTTGTGTCGGCGTACTGCAGGGAGCGCAGCACTCCTCGCCCTCCCGCCCTCCGCGTCCGGCTCCGACCTCGACAGCCCGCTGCCCACCGCCGACACTACGCTGCGCGTCATTTACACTAAAAAATACCCACTCCAAAACCTGATAATCGCATAACTAATAAATATAAACTACGTTAAGAAAAACCGACTTCAAAACTGAAAAGTAAAAAATAATAAAGATTTAATTGTAATTATATACTACCTATTATTTATATGTGCTATTTACTGATAGGTTTGAAGTCGGTGCCAAGCCTTAAACAAATAATTATATTTTAATCACTTAAATATGAATACGAGCAAATTAATACACTGAATAAAACGTAACCGGCGAATCGTGGGTGTTTGCATGTATGCTTGAATTCATGCATTTACCTCTGCCTATCCCTTCGGGGATTACAGGCGTGAAGTTACGTTTTAATACAATGAAATGTCTACTTTAGTGACTTTGGCACCGACTTCAGACCTATAAGTAAATAGCACATATAATAATAGGTAGTATATAATTACAATTAAATCTTTATATTTTTTACTTTTCAATTTTGAAGTCGGTTTTTCTTAACGTAGTTATATTTATTTAATACTTTTTAGTTTATTGCTGCATTGCTAATTAGATTAATGTTCACATCTGTTAAATTTGTAAAATATAACTCTTATAGCTTCATGACAATTAGATACCTAATTTAAATTATTACACGACTATACGAAATCAATGAAAAAATGTTATCCACGAAGGAGTAAATAAGCTGTGTTGTGTCGTCGATGAAAAAATGGGTCATTGTCACTTGTTGTCATCTTGTTGTCATGCGCATTAGGACTATCTAGGACGTCAGTGGATTCAACGCACTGTATGACAATTCGCCGTCTATTAAAAAAATAAAAATGCTCATAAAATAAAAAACTGATGGGCTTATCTGAATCAAATTTTTACCAATTCGAAACTATTCCGCATCAAACAAAAAGATTTACGTAAATCGGTCCAGAAATCTCGGCGAAATTCGCGTACATACATAAAATATATATATACATATATATATATACCGGCCGAATTGAGAACCTTCTCGTTTTTTGAACTCGGTTAAAAAGTGAAAACTAACTGAATACAAATTTAGTCCCAAAGAAAACGTCATGGTTTAGGAATATTTAGAAGTCGGACGATATACGAGTATCTCTTGAGTTAGTTAATTGGCGGCCGGCTTTCTAAATATTTCAAAGGTATAAAAAACGTGTAAAGTATTTCTCGTTGGCACTGGATTGATCTGGTTTTGGAGTCGGTATATTTCCGTAATAAGTTTTTTTACTAATACAAATTACTCTTAATTTAGTATTTACACTTTTGAAGATTGAAGCAAATTGCTCTTGTTACTAGTATTTAGTATTTCCTAAAATCTAAACTTCAAGTAATCTCTTTATTCGTTAGTTTTTTTTATGTGAAAGTTACTAAAGATACTTAATTGAAATTATTTTGTTTCAGACATTGGGCCAGTCACAGAAAATACCTTATGAGATTTTAGAGACGAATGAAGCCGCATCGGTGTTCAAAACTTACCTTCACGAAGCGCAAGAGGAACAGCGAAACTATGAGTAAGTTGATTTGAGTTTGTTGAGTTTGATTAAATAATTATCTACTACTTTCAAGAAAACACTACTTTATTCAAATCAGAATAAGAATTGTCTTCCATCGCAATACAGTGAATGCAGAGCAGATGCTTGATTTCAATAATTCAATAAATATGCTTACTCTCGCAGGACTTTCTTTCTTATTTTGTGTCGAAATTGGCAAATTGTAAGTGTCTATAGGATCAATTTTATCTAGTACACAGTCCCTCAATAAATTCGTCTATAGGTACGTTCTATTAATCGACCGCAACGACCATGATCACGACCGGTGAAATTGCCGTTTCACTAACGTAAAAAGGCCGCGGGCGTTTTCGGCGAATCTTATAAGTGGAACGCACATCTTGAGAGCTATGCGCTCGCTTTAAGGCATGGTGAAATCGTTATCTTATCGAAATTTTGTGAAAGCCCACTCCGACAGTGACATCTTCTATGATGTCGAACGATCGCTCGCGACGAACATGAGCCTTAGGTGGAACGATACCAAAGAATATGTAATAATACTACGTATGGAATGGACACTTCGACATCCCACCCGATTTCCCCGCATCACCCAACCTCCTCCCATGGGCGACGGTTGGTATTTTGAACGTGCTACGCACACAGGTGCACGTGTAAATATACGTCACTGATTGATGTCTGTGTAAAAGAGACCCGATACAAAGGGCGTTACATTCGTTGCGGCCGTTTAGTGGAACGCGCCTTATAAGTGTCTATAAAAAAAAAACAATTATGATGGTGTCTGTTAGTCACAAACCTCTTGATTGATGTTAATACATACATTGTTTCTAGATGGTGTCAGCAATTCAAGCGTCTCCTAGAAGAAACTGGTTACGTGACCCCCGGCAAGCAGCTGTCGGAGGTCCGCGTGTTGCTCATGGGTAGGGAGTGCTACGAGGCCCTCTCGGAGGAGCAGCAGCAGAGGGTCTACGACCAACACCAGAGGGAGATACAGAGACGGGCGAAGCATAATTTGCAGGTGAGATTGTGACCTATCTCAAGTGTAATCAGAGAATATGTAATAATACTACGTATAGAATGGACACTTCGACGTCCCCGTTTCCCCGCATCATTCTATCTCCTCTCTTCTTATGGGCGACGGATATAAAACAATTATTAAGGGTAAAAGCGACTTCTTTACGATATTCAATAAACTGAAAAGTCTATTATATCGGTTGCCTAACTAGCATAGTTGGTAATAGATGGCGCTGCTGCTACCATAAAGCAATGCAATAGATGTGAAGGAAAGATTTGACGAATCGGGCAGGGCTTCAGTAGCTCAATTGGAAGAGCGGCTGGACTAGATTCCCAGTAGGTCGCGAGTTCGAGTCTCGCCTGAAGTCAAATTTTTCTTTCCATTTTTCTTTAAAAATAAAATATATTTCACAAGCATGTGTTAATGCGAAATAATATAAAACAACAGCTAGTATATAATATATTATAAATTTAATGCGAAAGTTTGCATGTATGGACGCAACTAACTAAAGACTGTTGCTTTTGTCTGTTTGTCAACCGACTTCAGACTGTCGATTTTATCTGTCGGGAGTGCGCGCGCATCGTAAAAAATCACTCATATTTTTTCCAATCTTGCCAAACGTAGTATAATTTCAAAACTTAAAGTATAATTAAACTTGAGCGCTTCTCATTGTCGTCAGGAACTACTATTGGAGCATGCCGACCTTTTCTACCATTTCAAGAGCATATCACCAACCGGGACTATCACGCAGGAGGACATCAAAGAGATCACGGACGTATTGCAGGACGATTTTCGGTAAGCTATTCTGGTTTTATAAAAACACTAGCGGCCCGCCCTGGCTTCGCGCGGTTGCAATGTTGCCCTCTCCGATTCATTTGAGCGTGATGTTATATAGCCTAAAGCCTTCCTCGATAAATGGGCTATCTAACACTGAAATTAATTTTCAAATCGGTTCAGTAGTTCCTGAGATTAGCGCGTTCAAGCAAACAAACAAACAAACTCTTCAGTTTTATAATATTAGTATAGATTATTCATGAGTATCTTCTATACCTAAAAGGCTGTCCCAGGGTCTTTTGAGAAATGTTGTCTCTTTTCCCAAAAGTACTAAAATCCTCGTGTATTAAGATCGCTTTCGCTCCCCGCCTTTAAATTCGCTAGGGTGGCGCTGTTGGCTTATCAGTACAATTGATAGCTACATAGCTTAATTAGCAATTTCAAGTGGTTGGTTTGGTTTGCAAGTTTCCAATGATTGACATGACGTCTCATGTAGCTAAACCCTTTTAATGTCTTAAGATATACTTCTAAATGTTTTTGATTTCGCAGGTACAAAATGTTGGACCGTATGGAGCAAGATCGCAAACTGATGTTGTTCCAACACCTCGGCTTCGTACATTGTCCCATGAGGGAACATTGTCCAGCTGGGCCACGCTGTCTGGACGCCGCGCTGCCTCTCATACTGAATACTAGAGTCGGGTAAGTTTGGTTTAGTTGTAAGTGACTTTAAGTGTAACCCCCTTATTCATAAACGTACATTAGATACGTTTTAGCTATAGAATGCTTTGTCCTTATCAGGTGCATTGTCAAATGTGTAGGATAGAAAGAGACAAAGGAGACATTAGCAACACTTTAGCTAAAATACGTTTATGAATAAGGGGGTAAGTGTTTAGTTGGTTTAACAGCACAGAACGGTCGGCAGTTAGTAGGATCGCAATCTGATGTTGTTCCAACACCTTAGCTTCGTACAATCCATGAGGGAACATTGTCCGGCTGGTCCACGCTGTCTGGACGCCGCGCTGCCTCTCATACTGAATACTAGAGTCGGGTGAGTATAATTCAGTTGTAAGTGATTTTAAGTGTGTTTAGGTGGTTTAACAGCACAGAATGGCCGGCATTTATAAGGACCGCAATCTGACGTTGTTCCAACACTTCGGCTTCGTACATTGTCCCATTTGAGAACATTGTCCGGCTGGTCCACGCTGTCTGGACGCCGCGCTGCCTCTCATACTGAATACTAGAGTCGGGTGAGTATAGTTCAGTTGTAAGTGATTTTAAGTGTGTTTAGGTGGTTTAACTGCACAGAACGGCCGGCGTCTATAAGGACCGCAATCTGATGTTGTTCCAACAAATGTTTATTTTTAAAAAACTATAGGCTGCAGTCATCACTTAACATCGATGTGAGCTGCATGCTTGTTTGCCACTTTCATAACATAAAAAAAACACGTTGGGCACACCGCGGACACTCCGCCAAAATTCCATACAAACGCTTAATTTGTTCTCTATTACACAGACATCAATCAGTGACGTGTATTTACACCTGCACTTGTGTGCGTAGCACGTAGAGAATACCAATCGTCGCCCATAAGAGGGGAGGAGGTTGAGAATACCAATCGTCGCCCATAAGGGGAGGAGGTTGGGTGAGGCGGGGGAAACGTGCGGGACGTCGTAGTGTCCATTCTATACGTAGTATTATTACATATTCTCTGTTTCGGGTTCGTATAAGAGTTACCAGTCCTGGGGACAGATTTTGATTGTAATCTTGAATACTACAGGTCGCTGACGTCAACGGGTGAATCTCAGTGTCAGGCCGGACCGCCGGCGGCGCCCTGGGCCCTCACCACAGACTCCAACCAGATTAATGTCATCATACTTGGCGTAAGTGCTTTTCTAACAATACTGTCGGCTGAACATTGTTTTTATATTATTTTCGCAATTACACATAGCAAGTGATATATATTTTTTTAAGTAAATGGAAAGACAAATTTGACTTCAGGCGGGCTTGAACCCGCGACCACAGGGACTCTAGTCCAGCCGTTCTCCCAACTGAGCTACCGAAGCAATAAAGGCTGAATATTCATCATCAAATAAAACCATTGACGGATTGGTGTGGCAGCCAGCCAGTCAGCGAACAAAGGCGGGAAAACCGTTCCAATTGATTTCGATTTAGATTCTTTACTACAGACGAGGCCTTAGTATCTACTGTGCCAGAAATTAACGGGACATTTACCGAATTATTTCTTTCCTACAAATATAAAATCACTTCTTTTTGATAGCGTATGAAGAACGTTTCATTATGTGTGTTCAATTCGTACACAGATGGAGGGTATAGCGGCGGAGTTCGGCGCGCGTCTGATCGCCGGTTGTGACGGAGACAGACGCGTTTCAGTCGGTGGCACGGCGTGGCGTGTTGACCAGCGCCTGCGCACTGACGACTTCGCTGCCGACCCGCCAAGAGACTTTGCGCCTAATGGTACGTATTCCTACTGATCATATTTGCACAACGCTGGATATAAAAGGTAAGCTTCGAGCATCGCGCATGTGACACATGCAGATTATGAAGATCAGTACGAAATCTTTTAGAACCGAACATTGACATGAATATTCTTTTGCTGACCAGTCGTGGAAGTTCGCGGCCAAACTTAGAGATTATAGAAAATAAACTTCAGTAATCAGTAAATTGAAAACGCTTTTTTCTGGCCTTAAGTTCCATACAAAAGCTTAATCTGGTTACATATTACATAGACATTAATCAGTGACTAAAAACACGTAAAGAAAAAGCGCTTTCAGAGGCTTAGCACGTAGGATGTATGTATAGATAGAGTATTGTAACTTAGGAGCTTTATTTATATCCCACAGGTTATTTCTGCGTATATCAAGACCAAGAATCTTTTGAATACATTAGAGGGTGTGCAGAGAAAACACTACTGTCCAGTTTAGAGCAAGAGGACAAGTTACCTTTTCAGGTGAGTCATTCATGAAATAAAAACTAATACTCTATAAAAAAAAATACTCTATTACATAGAAATGAATATAGTATCTTGTAGTATTATGACAGGATGGGATCCGACAAGATACTAGGGTTTATAAGTAAGTAGTTTAAAAAACCTAAAAAGATTTTGTCATTTTTACGTAAAACGTAAACGTAACTTCACGCCTGTAATCCCCGAAGGGGTAGGCAGAGGTAAATGCATGCATTCAAGCATACATGCAAACACCCACGATTCGCCGGTTACGTTTTGGCCCATGTAACAGGTGGCGAGCCTGTTGACATCTCCGGGCACATTACCAAACTTTGAGGTACTGGGAAATTTCCAGAAAATGGAAAAATCCCAATAGAACCAGAGACAAAGGCTTTTTCACCATTATCTCTGATAACCCCATACCCGGGAATCGAACCCAGGACCTCAGCGTAGTAGTAGTGGCCTGCTACCACTAGGCTACCGAGGCAGTTATGTTATGTCATTTTTAATAAATCAATAAAGTACTACTTTCAGGGGGTACGTTCGGGTCACCAGTTTGGCGGTTATTAGTGAAGTTGCCAATATAGAAGATTCTGCGTGTTCAGGTTGTGGAGGATGGATTGAAATGATAGGTCCATGTTGTAGTTGCTGCAGTTGTATTACGTTGACAAAAATTCGCGTCGTTAAAAGAAACACGTCGGGGTCAATTTGGTGGTCATTGTGGTTGCCATATATATATATATATATATATATATATATATATATTTTATGTAATGGAAGTGGCGAACAAGCATGCAGTTCACATTGATGTTAAGTGATGACTACAGCCTATAGACACCCACATGAAGACCAAGGTCAAAATGCAGATGCGTTACCACTTCTGAGGCTTAAAGTGTTATGCCTCTCTGTCGGAAATTACAGGGCCGTACATTACCACCTGACCGGAACACGATAGTGCTGAACACTACCATTTAGCGGCAAGTAAATTAGGTAATGCGGTGGTGCCTACGCCCGCGAGCTCCGTCACTGGAGCTCTACCACCAGTAAGTTTGAAGGTTGCGTGTTCATTTAGTTGAGAGTGGAAATGAGAGGTCCATATTGGTGATCACTATATAATGCGGAATTTACAGTTACATATTTGCGGTTACTTTAGCGGGCTGAGGTGCGTATGCGCGGCACTAAGGTGTTGGGACAACTGACGCGCCAAAGCTAAGCTTGCGGCGTCCGGATATTTATATGACACTTAATAATGTGATGCTACAGTACTTAAATTGCAAGGGAGTGGCTAATCTAATCTAGTATACCTTACAGGGTCTTCCGTTGGTGGTTATGTTCGTCCAAGACGAAGGCATGGACAAGAAGGAGCTAGCACGATTGCAGGAGGAAGGACAGAATCTAGCCGATAAGTGAGTTATCTAGCTTAAGCTTCGACGACCCGGTTAGTCCAGCGGTGTGAGATGACCGTTTGATTCGAAGGGTCGCGGGTTCGATCCCCGCACCGGGACAAATATTTGTATGGCCTACAGATATTTGTTTCGGGTCTGGGTGTTTGTGTATGTGTTTGTGTACAACGGCACCCAGGACACTTGGAATAGCATCGATACTTGGAAATTAGGTATCGAGTAGGTAGTAAGTATCGATACTTTTCAACTGATATAGAGTAAGTATCGATACTTGACGACGGATACGTTGTCGAATAAAAGTATCGATACCTCAATGGTCTCATCCCTAACTGGGAAGAAATGTAATCTGTACTAAGAATCGCCGGTTAATTTCCTGTGTGATTTAATTTTTAATGTTGGCTATAGAAATAAATCTAAAACAATGGTTTATAATAATTTGACGTGTTTATTTTGCAGTTTGCACTGTTCATACATGGAGGCGTCAGTGAACGAGCTAGGTACGGAAGCTTTAACGGCTGATGCCATACAGGAGCTGATACGTGCGAACCGCGAGAAGGCCAGCTACGCGCATCTCTATCGGGATTTGATTGTGTGCTTCGACTCTGATATACGGTGCGTTGATAGATAATTACCCAATACTCAATACTTATGTACTGTATAAATACAGGGTTGATCATTATTCCAGCCGAAAGACATTCACTTGTATGCTAGACAAAACCTTTCCCAAAGACGGCCATAATAGTGTTGTTATGCATTAGGGGAGTATATACCATAATCGCCATGCTTGGCAGGTGGATTGGCGATCGCAGTGGCGGTAGTTTCATCGTGGGACCCTTCTGCTCAACACACGTTATTATATTAACTACCGCCCTATTGGAATGGTTTGTGGAACTAGTAGAATAGTACACATATATAACAAAATTAGAGGAATAAAAACAGAGGGCCACATAAAGGTTTCATACATCAAATACATACGTATAGAAATAGTATAGATAAAGGTGCAAGTAAATAACTACTAAGAAGTAAACATGTTTAATATATATATAGGAGTACTAGTGGCCCGCCCCGGCTTCGCCCGCGCTGCTCTGCTCCTATTAGTCATAGCGTAATGTAAGCTTCCCTATCTCTCAAGTTGGATCGAACTGCACATGGTGTGCGAATTTTATTATAATCGGTTAAGTGGTTTAGGAGTCCATTGAGGACAAACATTGTGACACGAGATTTATATATATTAAGAAGACGAGTGCAATATCATTATATGCATATAATAATGTAACTAAGTAATAAATCAACATTTACGTCTTCTGAAAAATATAAATTGGTTAAAGACCGCCTCGCTGATTCCGCACTAGTTTCAAAGTATAACTGCCTCAGTAGCGTAGTGGTAGCAGGCCACTACTATCATGCTGGAGGTCCTGGGTTCGATTCCCGGGTCGGGGACTATCAGAGATAACGGTTTAAAATCCTTAATCTCTGCTTCTATTGGGATTTTTCCATTTTCTGGAGTTTCCCAGTACCCCGGAGTTTGGTAATGTGCCCGGAGATGGCAACAGGTTCGCCACCTGTTACATGGGCCAAAACGTAACCGGCGAGTCGTGGGTGTTTGCATGTATGAATGAATGCATGCATTTACCTCTGCCTACCCCTTCGGGGATTACAGGCGTGAAGTTACGTTCAAAGTATAAGAAAAATCTTTTGCCAGTGAGCGGGTAGGGTGGTCACGTTCCGACGCCAACCGAAACTATCAGGGGTTGCACCAAGATATTTGTTAAAGTTATTGTGACATTACATATCCTTCTCTAACTTAATGAAATCTGTTAAAGTAGGAGAATGATGGTTTTTTTTTTTTTTTTTTTTTATTTAATAAAAGTGGCAAACAAGCATGCAGTTCACATTCATGTTAAGTGAAGACTGCAGCCTATAGACACCCACACAATGACCAGAGGTCAAAATGCAGATGCGCTGCCACTCCTGAGGCATTAGGTGTTATGCCTCTGTGCCGGAAATTACAGGGCCGTACATTACCACCTGACCGGAACACGATAGTGCTGAACACTACCATTTAGCGGCAAGTATATTAGGTAATGCGGTGGTGCCTACGCCCGCGAGCACCGTCACTGGAGCTCTACCACCAGTAAAAATAAAAATGTGAAATGTTACAAAAACTTGAACAAATATTGTGATGCAACCTAGGCTTTATGTTTTATAATGTTGTCCAGTATAATGGTGTGCATGTTCTGCGACGACCCGTACTCCCCCGACCGCGTGCTGAGCCCGCTGCTGCAGCCGCGCGCCTGCTTCCTCACCGGGGACCGCTCCGTGCTGCTCGAGACCTTCCTCGGGGACTCCAAACGGAAGGTCGAGGTGAGGCCCGACATAGGGACAGTGTGATCTAAGTTTATGTATGGCTCCATAGTACCTACCACAGAGACATAGCAACACAAACAGGGGTGGCAACGCATCTGCATTTTGACATCTGGTCTGTGTGTATAGGCTACCGTCATCTCTTAACATCGATATGAACTGCATGATGCATTTAAAAAAAAAACATACGAACGCTCTAAGGGCGAGATTCACAGCCGCACTACGACTTTACTTTTGAGCAAAGTACGCTTCGAACTGTCAAAATCCATACATTTCTGACAGTTCTAAGCATACTTTGCTCAAAGTAAAGTCGTAGTGCGGTCTGTGAATCTCGCCCTAAAACAGACACTCTGCTAGCAAAACAAAAAAGGTTGTACCTATATGAGCAATTTTCGTGTCGAAACATTATCCTAAAATACGAAATTCTGCAGTCATCACTTAACATCAATGTGAACTGCAAGCTTGTTTGCCACTTCCATTACATAAAAAAATGTACTGGTGCTGACGCACCTCCCTTCTTCTACATTCAACATCCTTGTATACATGCACGATTGATTGATATTTTCCTATTTGAAATCTGAAGTATATTTATTGATTCACATTCATATCTATTTTCAGGTCATAATCTCAAGTTATCATGGTGCTAGTCAGTTCAGAGAAGAACTCATTCACGGATTTATTCTCATCTATTCTGCCAAGAGGAAAGCCAGCTTAGCGACGCTAAAGTGAGATTCTTTCGCTATTTAGTTGTAGTTTGAAACCGTTATTAAATAACTTATTCACATTCGAAATTTAGAAACCGATCATCATTGAACAGACATAAAACGACAAACAACTAATCAGTAATCAATACAATTCGGATTTCGATACAGACAGACAGACAAGAAAATATTTCTTTCCATTTTTCTTTAAAATATATTTCACAAGCATGTGTTAATGCGAAATAATATAAAACAATTATTACGGGTAAAATCGACTTCTTTACGATATTTAATAAACTGCAAAGTTTATTGCATCGATTGCCTAACTAGCATAGTGAGGCAATAGATGGCGCTACTGACACCATAAAGCAATGCAATAAATGTGAAGGAAAGATTTGACAAATCGGGCAGGACTTCGGTAGCTCAGTTGGAAGTTGGAAGAGCGGCTGGACTAGAATCCCAGTGGCCGCGAGTGCGAGTCTCGCCTGAAGTCAAATTTTTCTTTCCATTTTTCTTTCAAATATATAAATAGTGGCCAATGTGTAGCCATAAGTCCTTTTTTGACCCAACAATCATTGATTACAGTGCATTTTCAATGAACATACCGAACTTACCGATCCAAATGGTGGCGGTGACGGACGGCGGCGGGTCCGCGGCCAACGCTTTCTTCGGCACCGACGTGGGCCACGCGCTCATCACCGACGGGAACGCCACGGCCGACAGGCTGGCGGCACACTTCACCACCTACACCTATAGCTCCACTGGCACTGCTGACACTAAAGGTGAGGACTAACAGCGGCAATGAGAAGGTTAACAGGAATGACCAAAAATGGATTTCATGTACTAACTAGTTGTTTTTAGCGATTTCATCCGCGTAGTCATTGGTTTCGGCAGGAAAAAGTACCTCAAGTCCTTTCTCCAGATTGAAAGATTTTTCATATTAAAATTTTCACAATCATTAAACAACAGTTTTTACAATTAAACGGACCAATATACCTGGTGCGTCGTCCGTTTTTTTTTTTTTTTGTTATAAAAACCTGTTGGGTTGAGATTGTACTGCATTATCACAAAGATCAATACCAACTAGTAACAAATTGAATATGTAAATAAGTAATTTCCCCCCAGCGGCGTTCTACACGGCGTTCTTCAAGGAGGTGTGGGAGCGTAAGGGCGAGATCGAGCGTGCTTTCCGCATGGAGCAACCGCGTCGACACAACCTGCCCGACGTGGCCGCCGCGCGCCCCGCGCCCCCGCCCCGCCACCACTCCTACCTCAACCACAAGTACGTCACACGCCACACGCCACACGCCACACAACCTGCCCGACGTGGCCGCCGCGCGCCCCGCGCCCCCGCCCCGCCACCACTCCTACCTCAACCACAAGTACGTCACACGCCACACGCCACACGCCACACAACCTGCCCGACGTGGCCGCCGCGCGCCCCGCGCCCCCGCCCCGCCACCACTCCTACCTCAACCACAAGTACGTCACACGCCACACGCCACACGCCACACAACCTGCCCGACGTGGCCGCCGCGCGCCCCGCGCCCCCGCCCCGCCACCACTCCTACCTCAACCACAAGTACGTCACACGCCACACGCCACACGCCACACAACCTGCCCGACGTGGCCGCCGCGCGCCCCGCGCCCCCGCCCCGCCACCACTCCTACCTCAACCACAAGTACGTCACACGCCACACGCCACACGCCACACAACCTGCCCGACGTGGCCGCCGCGCGCCCCGCGCCCCCGCCCCGCCACCACTCCTACCTCAACCACAAGTACGTCACACGCCACACGCCACACGCCACACAACCTGCCCGACGTGGCCGCCGCGCGCCCCGCGCCCCCGCCCCGCCACCACTCCTACCTCAACCACAAGTACGTCACACGCCACACGCCACACGCCACACAACCTGCCCGACGTGGCCGCCGCGCGCCCCGCGCCCCCGCCCCGCCACCACTCCTACCTCAACCACAAGTACGTCACACGCCACACGCCACACAACCTGCCCGACGTGGCCGCCGCGCGCCCCGCGCCCCCGCCCCGCCACCACTCCTACCTCAACCACAAGTACGTCACACGCCACACGCCACACGCCACACAACCTGCCCGACGTGGCCGCCGCGCGCCCCGCGCCCCCGCCCCGCCACCACTCCTACCTCAACCACAAGTACGTCACACGCCACACGCCACACGCCACACAACCTGCCCGACGTGGCCGCCGCGCGCCCCGCGCCCCCGCCCCGCCACCACTCCTACCTCAACCACAAGTACGTCACACGCCACACGCCACACAACCTGCCCGACGTGGCCGCCGCGCGCCCCGCGCCCCCGCCCCGCCACCACTCCTACCTCAACCACAAGTACGTCACACGCCACACGCCACACAACCTGCCCGACGTGGCCGCCGCGCGCCCCGCGCCCCCGCCCCGCCACCACTCCTACCTCAACCACAAGTACGTCACACGCCACACGCCACACAACTGTATGGTTGGTTATAACAATTGACAACATTTCATATTTTTAACCTACATGTTTTATTACAAAATTCAAAAGTTAATCCAAAACTAGGGCACCCGTGTTTAAACATTTTTCGAATTTTTGTGCTTTTTATTCATAATTTCTACTTTGAAAGTTAGTGTATTCTAAAAAGACGTATGCGCCATATGACGTCACACATACGGTGGAATGGCGATAGAACCATTGCCTTGTGCCGTGACCCTAAAAAAAATTGTAGATGTCACTGTCTTGTCGTTGTCAGCTTGTCAAACTCGATGTAGGGCTGTTGATTTTTTTATTTTAAAAATATCAGTACCAGTGTTCGATATATCGAAAAAATTATCGATATATCAATATATTTTTTTTTTTAATCTTTGACCCTGTGTGTCGTCGATTAATTTCTTCCTTGATCCAACTACAAAATTATAAAAAGACGATCGAGCAAAAAAACACAGCGTAGCTTCTCAAAATATCAATTAAAATATCGAACGTATAAACATGTACATTTTAATTAGTTTTTAATATCCACGTATCGAAAAAAATATCGAAAAATATCAATATTATATCAATAGCCTGAGGGCTAAGTCGTTGTTTATAAGGGGCCATCCATAAATTACGTCACACGAACTTTTGGACCCCTCCCCCCGTCCTTGTCACAGGTTGTCACATTTTTATAAGCCCCCCCCTCCTGATGTGACGTCACATATTTTTAAAATTTATTCATGTACTCAAAAATAATCGAGAGAAAACAGCTTTTTCCATTTTTTGCTTATTTTTATTAAATAATCTTATAAAATCAACATAAATTCCAATATTTCAGATAACTGAAAAAACAACGACTAGTTAAAAACAATAAACGACTAATAGGTATTAACTTCGTCTTGTATTACTTGTTTTTTTTTGTCAGCATAGGCTACACTATAGGCGTCAAATAATCTACGGTAGAGAATACCTAAATCTATCTTTTTATTCATTTTAAAATAATTTAATGATAAATTAAACTGAGATAACTTTGACTGTCACTCGGCAAAAGACAATGGTCAAGTAAACAATAGGAACGTATTGAAGTCACTGCGCCGGCGCATGTGGCAGTACTTGTCGCAGGTCTCGCTAACAACCGACGCGCGGAACGGTAGAAAAGCGAGCGAGCACTCGCAGACGACTTAAACCTATTTAAACCCTTACCATTCAAAATTCTTGTGAAGTTGAGTCTCACTCGAATCAATAAATATAGTGAATTATTGATAAATATAGATCAAGTTCGTAGATTTTTAGAGTTTTTTATTCACATCTAGATTTCACGTTTCAGTATTTTAAATTTTAACATGTGACGTCACAAAACTTTCGACCCCTCCTGCCCCTTGTCACACATTGTCACATTTCGGTGATACCCTCCCTCCCCATTTACGTGTGACGTAATTTATGGATGGCCCCTAACTTTAGAACTTGTTTTTTTTAAAATAATAAATAAGTTAGTAGCAGCTTTTTATATACTTCGTAGTAGGGATGGCGATTCCATTTCAGATTTCGAAGTGTCCAAAATCCATCCACGATTAAATCGACATTGAAAAAATCGATCTTCGATTATCGATCTATTTTTGATTTGGGCTATGTAATACTACATTTCAAGGAAAACAACGACCAAAAAAAAAGCAACTCAACAGTGTTCAATGCTGGTATAATGCTTCCTATACTCACGTTTAAACGTTAAATCTTATGATCTGTATGTTTCCTATGTCCCTATGTGAATTAACCAAAAAGATCGATCATCGATTTTCCAGGGTATAGTATCGATTCACTAGATTCTTGATCAATCCAGTACTGTGGATCGAGTTAAATAAATTATTATAATTATTTAAATAAGAATCGGTTTTTGGGTCGTAAAGATCGCTTTTCCGATTAATCGATCTCAGGTCTCGGATCACCAACCCTACTTCCTAGTTTTATACTTTGACATTGACGTATCCGTATCAATTTGACACATCTTGTCACAGAGTATGTAACAATAATGTTTTCATCTAAAGATAGGTAATGGTAACTACTTCATTCTACCATATAAGTGACGTCATCACATGTTTTTCCGTTTTATTTTTTTTCACAGAAATTTAGAATTTAAAAAATACAGAATGGCGCACAAAATATATATACAAAAAACAAAGATGTATATTTGAACTCAGAAAATAAAAATAAAGAAACGGTATTTTTCTTTTAGGGTCGTGTCAATTTTGAAATGTTGTCAATTGGAATGGTTTGGCCGCCATTGTTCAGTTGACTGACTGCACTAGTGGAAGAATGATCTTCTAGTAGAAAAAAAAACATCTGCTAGTGGGTAGGGGGATTGTTAGGTCCCGACGCCAGTGGTAGTTTTTCCTATAATTTGTTTGATGATGGAATAATATCAGTAAGTAACGCATAACTGTCTTGCACCTCATTAAGATGGCAATCACTAGCCATCACTATTGACGTGTGTCACATTTTTACTACTTGTTCGGTGCGTGCGCGTCGATTTATCTGTGCATTCATTTCTGATTAAAAGTGTAAAACGTATAAAAACACCTTTTATTAGAGCTTCGCCCTCAACAACCCGTCATTTAAATTTCCCATTTCAAAGCTTAGTATTGTTACGATTATGTATTTTTGCAGAATGGAACACAAATTGACGAACTCGCTAGATCTATTGATCGGACCGGACTCGCGAGCAGACATCGATTCTGAATACAGCGATACATTGAATAACTCCAAGAACAGAGGCTTCCTCAAAGGTGGGTTGAAATTCCCAAATTATAAAACTAATAAGTACAGTGCCGTTAACTTTGCTCAATATAAAAATATAATAATAGGTTGGGGAAAAAGTTTCTTCGCATTTTTTAAGATAATTCAAAACATTTTTGATATAGTTTATTTAAATTTAACTAAAGTATGTATGTAGGTACCATTTTGTTCGATAACCTTTTGCCATCTTGTAGGTAGGGACATGATACCATTGCTATAAAAATTTTGGGACTTCTCATCAAAATACCGCGACAAGTGGATTTGGCAGTCCTCTCGTGATGTTAACCTAACATGGCATTAAGAATTCTGAAGAGACCGAAACAGAAGGTGAAGGTGCAAGGTCAGGACTATACGGCGGATGCATTAACACCTCCCAGCCAAACTCTCTTAATTTTTGCTGAGTGGCTATAGGTGTGAGGTCTAGCGTTATCATGATGAAACACCACACCCCTTCTGTTGATCAATTCCGGCCGCTTTCTTTTTTTTTTTTTTCTTTTTTTTTTATGTAATGGAAGTGGTAAACAAGCATGCAGTTCACATTGATGTTAAGTGATGACTGCAGCCTATAGACACCCACACAAAGACCAAGGTCAAAATGCAGATGCGTTACCACTCCTGAGGCCTAAGGTCTTATGCCTCTGTGCCGGAAATTACAGGGCCGTACATTACCACCTGACCGGAACACGATAGTGTTGAATACTACCATTTAGCGGCAAGTATATTAGGTAATGCGGTGGTGCCTACGCCCGCGAGCTCCGTCACTGGAGCTCTACCACCAGAAACTCTCAGTTCAACTCTGTTCAACTCAGTTCTCTCAACTTCTTGCTTTAATCTCATCAGTTGTTCGCAGTAGAGTTCAGAATCGATAGTCCTGCCTGGTGGTAATAGCTCATAATGAATAATGCCCTTCCAATCCCACCACACACACAACATCACCTTATTGCGAGTTAACCCGGGTTTCGCCACAGTCTGTGAAGCCTGACCGGCCTTTGACCACGACCTTTTTCGCACGTTCTTGTCGTACGTGATCCACTTTTCATCACCAGTTATCAGCTTCTTCAAAAATGATTCGGTTTCATTACGTCGTATTAAAGAATCACAAATGAGTACACGGTTCATTAGGTTTCTTTCAGAGAGCTCGTGAGGTACCCAAATATGGAGCTTTTTTTTGTACCCACCTATTTTCAAATGCGCTAAAACTGTTTTGTGATCAATTCTCAGTTCTTCAGCTACGTCGTAACTACTGATATGTCGATCTTGCTCCACTTTTTCAAAAATGGCATCCATTTTATCCGTAATAGGGCGACCAGAGCGAGGTGCATCTTTGACATCAAAATTTCCGGATTGAAAACGCTTAAACCAAATTTGTGCTACTCTCACAGACACTGCACTAGGTCCATAAACATCGCAATTTTTTTTCGCGGCCTGCGTTGCATTTTTACCTTTTTTGTAGTAAAATTTTAAAATGTATTAATTAGATTCACTCATCTTGACAGTACGAAAAACAAATGAAAATCACACATTTGCCTAATTTGAATTTGGAATTATGTTCTTTAAAATTTTAACTTTCAATGATACCAAAACCAGCCAGATACAAATACTACAGCCAAAGAGATTTTATTATAAGTTCATACAAACTATAATGCGAAAAGACTTTTTCCCCAACCTAATACCTACATAAATATATTACTAATAATAGGTGTAAAAATTTGAGAACAATAACGAAATATACGATTTTTATTGGTGGTAAAGATCCAGTGTAGGAGCTCGAGGGCGTAGGCACCACCGCATTACCTAACCTATCTGCCGCCAAATGGTAGTGTTAAGCACTATAGTGTTCCGTTTAGATGGTAATGTATGGCCCCGTAATGACTTATCACAGAGACAGAACAACTAAGTTCTCAGGGGTGGCAACGCATCTGTATTTTGACCGCTGGTCTTTGTGTGGGTGCCCATAGGCTGCAGTTAGCACACTTCTGAACGCAACGCTCACCCGTAGTTTACGTTTGAGAGACGAATCGACCCTTGGTCCAATCTTATATCCGCGATGTAATGTTTTGAGACCCATTTTTGTAAAAAGCACACTCCACAGATACATATCCAAATTGCGACAATGCCAAGGAGTTTGCTATCAAAACAGATGATGTGATATACAAATTCACATGAGAAACAATAATAAGAATGTCGATAACAATTTTGAAAGGCGATCGCAGCCCTGTGGCCTAATTCACGTAACATAAAGTCGTTGAATCGCAACAGAATCGATACGTTGTCTTATTTTAACAAATGCACGCCGCTTTTGTTAGAGCAAGTCAGCGCACCGATTCAATTTCGATTCAACCACATTGTGTTACGCAAATCAGGCCCTGGACGGAGTGAGTGCCGTTGTACACACACACAACACATACACAAACACCCACACCCGAAACAAATATCTGTAGGTCATAGAAATATTTGTCCCGGTGCAAATCCGCGACCCTTTGAATCAAACGGTCGTCTTACATCGCTGTGCTAACCGGGTCGTCTAATTCTTTTGTATAATTGCAGTACTAACGTAATGTCAATAGGTTTCAGCGTGTACCCACCGCCGAGCACGCCGCCCGAGCCCGCGCCCCCCGATCATCGCATGCACGCTGACTTATCACGTAAGTTACTATCATAATTACTAGACAACATGGTAATAATATGATTATTTTAAAGGTCCCTTTTTTATAGTCACAGTCATAAGTGAATTTTTCTACCAGAAATAGGAGTCAAGATAGTATTAGATCCGTATTTCATCCTGTTAGATTTTTGTAGGATCAAATGTGATTATAATGTATGGCCCTGTAATTTCCGGCACAGAGGCATAAGACCTTAGGCCTCAGGAGTGGTAACGCATCTGCATTTTGACCTTGGTCTTTGTGTGGGTGTCTATAGGCTGCAGTCATCACTTAACATCAATGTGAACTGCATGCTTGTTTACCACTTCCATTACATAAAAAAAAAAAAATTGTACAAAATAGATTCAAAATGCCAGCAAAACTTGTCATAAGTCGAAATAAATTGGAGAGAGCTTTAGACTGAGGGCAAGACTTACTGACCGCACTTCGAATTTGCTTTGACATAGAGATGCATTTTCAATGCTTATTTTGTTTCACAAACGTGTAAAAACTTTATTTACTTTGAAAATACCATCTTTAATAAGCAAAGAACAAGTTAAGTGCAGAAGTAAAATACTCGTCAAGAAACATTGCACATCAAACTTAAGAAAGAGACAATCTCCTAGTTTCGAGTTCGTAGAGCGTTATCTCTGCTGCACACTGCTTTCGTTAGCGCTAATAGTCCGGTTTTGGTCAAAACTGGATCAAACTGGGCGACATTAGATCGTGTGCGAAAGATGTAACGCTGCATATGATGTGCAATATATCTTACTGCGTATTATATAGTAAAATTCGAATTTGATACGTCTATAAAATGAAAGATTGAAGCCAAAATAAAGTCAATGTCGGTAATTTCAGAAACATTTTATTAATTTGATGTGTTACTAAAAATTAAATGGACATAACTACCCCGCAGGGGTAGGGAGAGGTAAATGCATGCATTTAATCATACATGCAAACACCCACGACTCGCCGGTTACGTTTTGGCCCATGTAACAGGTGGCGAACCTGTTGCCATCTCCGGGCACATTACCAAACTCCGGGGTACTGGGAAACTTCCAGAAAATGGAAAAATCCCAATAGAAGCAGAGATAAAGGATTTTAGACCGTTATCTCTAATATCCCCCGACCCGGGAATCGAACCCAGGACCTCCAGCGTAATAGTACCACACACATTTTTACCATCAAATAATACATATAAAATAATATGAATATAAACAACACTATTGTAACGCAGCGGATCTCAACTGTTCGGAGGATTCCCTCAGCACGCACGAGTCAGGTGACTTGCATGAGCGAAATTACGTTTTTTTTGTACTTACAGCATTTTGCGAGGGTCGGACGGGTGTAGTAATGGTTTTGTGAACGTTTTATGTTTTGTTTTGCTTCAAATATTTTGGTGGAAATTCACATGTTTTAAATGAGATTCTGATGTAAGTTAGAATTTCTTTTGTCTTAAAAAATTCAATAAATACAAATCAAATGATCGACTTGTAAAATAAATGAAAATTTTATAACTTTTTTTTTAAATATACTGCATACAGCTTCACCACCATCTAACTGTAATTACACCGCGGACACTGCCAAAATTCCATACAAACGCTTAATTTGGTCTCTATTACGCAGACATCAATCAGTGACGTGTATTGACACGTGCACCTGTGTGCGTAGCACGTAGAGAATACCAACCGTCGCCTATAAGAGAGGAGGAGGTTGGATGAGGCGGGGAAATCGGGCAGGACGTCGAAGTGCCCATTCTATACGTAGTATTATTACATATTCTCTGCTGTAACACGACAATACTGAATATACTCGTATTTGGTGGCAGACATATGAGGTGATGCGGTGGTGTTTAGCTACGCTGTGGAACTCTCGGATATTGGCACTCTGCGTCTAGAATACTTACACCATATTTTTGAAATGTGAATTTTTGTTTTGGCAGTGTTTGGTTTGCTATATAAAATGTTCAGATTCTTTCTTAATATTATTATTTTTATTCTTATTCTTATTTACTGGTGGTAGAGCTCCAGTGACGGAGCTCGCGGGCGTAGGCACCACCGCATTACCTGATTTACTTGCCGCTAAATGGTAGTGTTCAGCACTATCGTGTTCCGGTCAGGTGGTAATGTACGGCCCTGTAATTTCCGGCACAGAGGCATAACACCTTAGGCCTCAGGAGTGGTAACGCATTTGCATTTTGACCTTGGTCTTTGTGTGGGTGTCTATAGGCTGCAGTCATCACTTAACATCAATGTGAACTGCATGCTTGTTTGCCACTTCAATAACATAAAAAAAAATATAATCTTTCATTAAAAAACGAAAATTAATAAGAGAATAAACATAGAGCAACACGGGCCACCGGCCGCGGTGGACTGAAGGGGAGTAGTCATAGCGTTTATTACCATAAAGTCAATTTTTTTTTAATTATTTATCATACTTAAAAAAACATGTAGAAACCTAGTTTGAATGTGAATGGTCACCAAATTTGAAGCAGTTATTTCAAGGAATGTGTTTGAACGACGTTATTTTTCTGCATGGACTTTTTATATAGTAGTTTGTAGATTGTACCTTATTTTATGTTTTAAACTATCTTTATAAGTAATTGGTGTTAAAGTTTTATTAGAAGTAAGAGTTTAATTTTATCATTTGAACACACAGTTCTTTTCAAAATTCAATATTTTTAGATTTTGTGAAGCATGTTAATTACTTTTGTTCTTATTTAGTCTCTTACTAATTAAGATTTATTATTGTTGAGTATTATGAGTTTAAAAAAAACGTAACTGCACGCCTGTAATCCCCGAAGGTGTAGGCAGAGGTAAATGCATGCATTCAAGCATACATGCAAACACCCACGATTCGCCGGTTACGTTATTGGCCCATGTAACAGGTGGCGAGCCTATTGACATCTCCGGGCACATTACCAAATTTCGAGGTACTGGGAAACTTTCAGAAAATGTAAAATACCCAATAGAACCAGAGATAAAGGATTTTAAACCGTTATCCCTGATAGCCTCCGACTCGGGAATAAAACCCAGGACCTTCAGTGTAATAGTTGTGAGTTGCTACCACTAGGCAGGCTACTGAGGCAGTTAATGTTTTTTTAAGTCTGCTTAAAAATATCTCATTACTCTTATAAACGCAACGTCGTTGCGTCGTAATACATTTTAGAACACTTTATAGAATGATGTTCATTCGATTGAAAAAAATAAAGGTACATTGTGCCGCAACGAAGGAAAGTACTTCATGTCATCCCACATGTGAAATTGCCAGGGTGGGTAGGGGTGACTGTAATAATATCCTCACGTAGTTTTCGTATTCAAAACAATTATAATCAATATCAAAAATAATTTATTAATTTGGGTCACAACCGGACCCTTATTAACGTCATAATATAGAAACAAAAATAAAATTATACCACCAGAACCCACAATAAAAAAATATAAATTGCACGATGTGTTATTATCTATGTCGTATGTCGTATGTCTATGACGAACAAAATGGCCCTAACGGAAGACCAGCGCTGGTTGTCCCACAACCAGCACACGCTGAGTTGGGGCCAATTTGTAACAAATGTATAATTATTAGGTACCTTTGTTTTTTTTTTTTAATGTAATAAAAGTGGCAAACAAGCATGCAGTTCACATTGATGTTAAGTGATGACTGCAGCCTATAATCACCCACACAATGACCAGAGGTCAAAATGCAGATGCGCTGCCACTCCTGAGGCATTAGGTGATATGCCTCTGTGCCTGAAATTACAGGGCCTGAAATTACCTACATATGTTTCAGAAATTGTGTTGTTCATTAACATTGTTACATTTAAACATTTCTTTGTTTCTTATTTATGTTCGTGAAAGTGTTAATATTAAACCATATAACCGGCAACAGACGGCGGGGGCCTCTGGCAGCCGGCGGGGTACGGGCACCGCGCCTTCACGACGGGCCGCACGCGCCCCCAGCCGCCCCCGCAACGGTTGCGGCACTCGCAGACGCTCAAGGTAAGTTCTGTAGGTAATAATGTTATGCGAATTCGCGCCTGTAATCCCCGAAGGGCTAGGCAGAGTGCATGCATTCAAGCATATGTGCATACACCCACGATTCGCCGGTTACGTTTTGGCCCATGCAACAGGTGGTGAACCTGTTGTTTTGTCCGAGCACATTACCAAGCTTCGAGGTGCACTTACAGAAAATGGAAAAATCCCAATAGAACCAGAGGGATTTTACACCGTTATCACTGATATCCCCCGACCCGGGAATCGAACCCAAGACTCTAGCGTGATAGTAGTGGCCTGCTACCACTAGGTTACTGAAGCAGTTGAGTTTTGTAGATATAGTTGTTTAATATCAACATCATCTATTAGGTAGAGCTCCAGTGACGGAGCTCGCGGTCGTAGGTACCACCGCATTACCTGATATACTTGCCGCTAAATGGTAGTGTTCAGCACTATCGTGTTCCGGTCAGGTGGTAACAATGTACGGCCCTGTAATTTCCGGCACAGAGGTATAACACCTTAAACCTCAGGAGTGGTAACGCATCTGAATTTTTACCTTGGTCTTTGTCTGTTTGGGTGTCTATAGGCTGCAGTCATCGCTTTACATCAATGTGAACTGCGTGTTTGTTTGCCACTTCCATTACATAAAAAAAAATCGTCATCACTTCAGCTGAAATACTTCCACTGCTGGACAAAGCCTTCCCAAAGATGTATACAACAGTGTTGTGCGTCATAAGCAGAGCAATGACACATGATACGTTCATATTTGATGTGAATGCGCACCGGCTGCGCCTGTTACATCCTGGGCGGCCTCTACAGACCGCGCGTTACCGGAATTGCGCAACCCTAATTTTAATTATTATAAAACCGAACTGCATGTTCGTACCGCGCCTTTTGTCATCCACGAATCGGACCAATAGGACAAAACCTAGTTTTACTTAATGTCTTCTTGTTGCCTAAAATCGGATCATTAAGATATACCTTAATTAATAAGTTATTAGTATATAATATAATAAAATTGTGGACTGTGAAATAAACTGGTTCAAAAAGTTAATTGGTTTTTTTTGAGATCCATCGCTGCGCATCTCGTAATTGGCGCAGTCGGTAGGATAGTCGAGTCAGTGCGTGTGGAACTTTTTGCTAATCATCGTGATTGACTTTTCGTACGTGCTGATAACGTTTCTACGTCTAATCGACTACCTAAACGAACCGGGAGCAGAGCAGCGCAGGATCCAGCCAGAAGGAGGAAAACTGCCGGGAGTCACATCATCCAAACTTCGATGAGTCATCGTGTCACCGATATGTTTTTGTGAGCTATACATTTTTCTATGGAATTGGTTGCTCTTCCCCTTCCTGTGCCCAATTAACCACCAAAATTTTTCACCCACGATTTTCTAGGGGAATCGAACCCCGTGCGGTCTCTCGCATCGCGCTAAGAGACGCTAATAGAAACTTAGATATAGAAGAAGAAATAAATATGGTCGATAAAAATTGTGACGATATTATAGATAAGGTAATTAGGACTTTAAGATTAGTACCTGAATTTGATGGGAGTCCGAATTGTTTAATTCGATTTTTAACATTATGTGACAAATTAGTATTAACTTATGTCAATCCAGACCCAAATTTTGAACTTGCCAATCTCGCTGTTATTAACGGCATTTTAAATAAAATTACCGGGCCTGCTGCTAGGTCCTTAGCCACAAATGGCATACCCCGGGACTGGAACGGCATAAGGAATACATTGATTAACAGCTTTTCAGATCATAGGGATGAAAGTAGCTTATATGCCGATCTTTCACATCTTACACAGGGCTCAGACACTCCTCATGTATTTTATGAACGTGTACAAAATTTACTAACTTATATTATGGCGTATGTAGAGCTTCATGAGACTTTAACAGCTACAGTCGAATCTAAAAGAATTTTGTACAAAAATCTAGCATTAAAATCATATTTAAAAGGCCTGTATGAACCCTTAGGTTCACGTATTAGGTGCATGCGTCCTAAGTCTCTCGAAGAAGCGCTAGAGTTCGTGCAGGAGGAGATGAATACGTTATATCAGCTTAATCAAAATATGCCCACAACTCCCCAGCCATCTACGTCATCTCATTTTAAGCCGTGTAATTTTGGGAAAAATTTTTTCGTATCTAATATGTCTCGTTCTCAACCACATGTTTTTAACCAACCTGCTTTGAATAGACAGAAGCCTATTTACCAACCTGAATTTAGGCCATCGAGAACCCAAGAAATGTTTAGAGCTTTACCGAGATCTAATATGTCTGTTGGTTTCAAAATACCACCCCGACAATCACATTTAACACCCCCTCAGAATAGCCATCCTCAACCTATGTCAGGCATAAGTCACCCCGTGGCACGTACCCTACCATTAACAGCCCGTAGACCCCATGACTGGCGAATACATGGTAATCCGCCACCAAATAATTATTTTAAAACTCGGGAGGTTAACTCTAATGAATTTCATGAGAATTATTGTCACCCTAATGAATTAGACTTTACTAACTACTGCTACTGCACTGACTGTGACAACTCTGATTATACCTATAACCCTAATTATATCTATTGTGAACCGACAAATGAGAGTATTCCCTCTAATAATAATGAAGCAGATCAACAAGAAAATTTTCGGGAAATCCAGAAACAGAATGCCCCCGAATAGAATTGCATATACAAAATAAGAGACAATTACCTTTTATAAAATTTTTTATACACCCTAGTTTACCGCCTCTAAGATTTTTAGTTGATACTGGAGCAAATCAGTCGTTTTTAAGCCCCGAGGCCGTAGATACGTATTTTCCGAATTTTGATTTGAATTATGACCCATTTATAGTTACTAATATACATGCTACCACAAAAAATTTTTACTCAATTAGTGTACCGTGTTTTAAGGAAATTAACGATAAAGATCCTATAAAATTATATGTGTATCGTTTCCATGAGTATTTCGATGGACTAATAGGATGCGACCTTCTTCAACATTGGTCAGCAAAAATAGACCTCGGAACTCAAACGTTACAGACCCAATCTGCATCTATACCTATTTTTATGTATACTTCAGATAACATTAATTTATATGAAGATGTCGTTCAAGCGAAATCATCTAAATTGTTAAAGTTGCCTATTAATATCGCTAAAGGAGAAATTCACGTACAAGAACAGTCCGTTAGTGGTTGTTATATTAAAGAGTGCTTATCTATTGCTAGAAATAATAGAGGATTATTAGAAGTAGTTAACCCCTCTGATAACGACATCATATTTTCACTATCCGAACCAATACAAGCAAGTATTTTTAAAGAAGAGTCTGTACCCATTCCGGAATTCGACACTAACAGGTGTGATTCACGGAAACGTAACATACTATCGCGTTTGCGAACAGATCATTTAAATGCAGAGGAGACAGCCAATTTAAAATCCTTATGTGCTAAATATGCCGATGTATTTTATATAGAGGATGAACCTTTGACATTTACAAATGAAATTAAACACTCTATTAATACCACGGACGAGTTACCCGTCTACAGTAAGACCTATAGATATCCTTATATACACAAAGAGGAGGTTCAAAACCAAATAAAAAAAATGTTGAACCAAGGCATAATACAACCATCTAATTCTGCATGGAACGCACCTATATGGGTGGTCCCCAAAAAATCTGACGCATCTGGAAAGACGAAATGGCGTTTAGTCATTGACTATAGGAAATTGAACGACAAGACAATCGACGACAGATATCCGATACCTAACGTGACTGAAATATTGGACAAATTAGGTAAATGTAATTATTATTGCTCGCTGGACTTATGTTCTGGATTCTTCCAGGTCCAAATGAACCCTAGGGATATTCACAAGACAGCATTCAGTGTAGAGCATGGGCATTACGAATTTTTACGTATGCCTATGGGATTAAAAAATTCACCTTCAACATTTCAGCGGGTGATGGATAATGTCCTTCGAGAGTTAATTAATAAGATATGTGTCGTGTACTTAGATGACATTTTAGTATTTGCTACCTCTTTGCAAGAAATGATAGTTAATCTCACTACGATTTTTGAACGCCTGAGGCAGTCCAACTTAAAAATTCAAATGGACAAATCGGAGTTTTTAAAACGCGAAACTCCATATCTGGGACACATAATAACCCGCGATGGTGTGAAACCTAACCCCGATAAAATAAAGGCCATTACTCACTATCCCATACCCAAGACGACTAAACAAATAAAAGGATTTTTAGGACTGTTAGGGTACTACAGACGATTTATTCCTGATTTTGCCCATGTGACTAAGCCACTAACTTCTTGTTTGAAGAAAGGTGTTCAAATCCGTCTAACCCCCGACTATATAAAATGCTTTGAACATTGTAAGACATTATTGACGAATGACCCTATTTTACAATATCCGGACTTTAGTAAAAACTTCATTTTAACAACTGACGCATCTAACTTCGCGCTAGGAGCCGTACTCTCACAAGGTACAATTGGCTGTGACCGACCTATAGCTTACGCATCGCGGACCTTAAATGACAGCGAGATCAACTATTCGACTATAGAAAAAGAACTTTTGGCCATCGTTTGGGCCACCAAATATTTTAGGCCCTACCTATTTGGACGTAAATTTAAAATAGTTACGGACCACAAGCCACTACAGTGGTTAATGAATGTAAAAGAGCCTAACTCGCGCCTAACCAGGTGGAGATTAAAATTATCTGAATTTGATTATTCCGTTATCTACAAAAAGGGTAAGTTTAATACGAACTGTGACTCGCTATCACGTGTTGAGATTCATAATAACGAAACAATCTCGATGCACGTGAATACGTCACAAGCACCTCGACGGCAGAGCACGTCATCAACGTTAACTGCATCGTCACTTATTGGTGAACAGAGTAATTCATTGTCTACTCTGACCGCCGCCGGTAGCCCTATCTACAGTGAAACTTGTACAGAAACTGTTCATACTGGTGCCGAAAATCCAACGTTAGAAATACCTATTAGCGATCAACCCCTCAATAAATATAGAAAACAGATTGTTATGAATATAGTTAATCGCATGCCTAGGAAAAAACCTTTAGTACTGAAACCGTTCGACACTTATCTTCGTATTTCAGTAGAGATTTCTGTAGAAAATTTTGAGCAAGAAGTGGTCGATGTTATAAAAAAATTTGTAGATCCAAAATTATGTACCGCTATCCTAATTAAACCTATCGAAAAAATGTATAGTATTGTCCCGATTATTCAGAGAAATTTCCGTAGTTCATCAATGAAACTTATATTGGTCAAAAAAGATATCGAAAATGTATCTGAATATTTAAATCAGCAAGATATCATACGAAAATATCACGAAGGTAAAACTAATCATCGTGGTATAAATGAGACCTACCTAGCTTTATCACAAAATTATTTTTGGCCGAAAATGAAAATGGACATAACGAAATTCGTAAACGAATGCGTTGTGTGTGGTTGTGCTAAGTACGATCGTAATCCAGTACGCCCAGAATTCAGAATCGTACCACCCCCAAACCGGCCGTTTGAGATTGTTCACGCGGATGTTTTGACCATAGAACATGAAAAGTACTTAACAATCATAGACTCATTCACAAAGTACGCACAAGCATACTTGATGTCTGACAGCACCGCCCCTAAAATTATAAAAGCCTTACTTAATTATTGCACTCATCATGGTTTTCCCATGTCCTTGACAACTGATCAGGGAACTGAGTTCACCAACCAAGTTGTTGCTGAATTTTTGCGGCTGCATAAAATACAACATCATACTACCGCAGCTAACGCACCGAATGAAAACGGCATGATAGAGCGTTTCCATAGTACATTAATAGAACATATGAGGTTGTTGAAATTAAAATATAAAAATGAACCCGCTTTGAATTTAGTCCCCTATGCTCTTATAGCATACAATAGTTCGATACATAGTCTAACGAAATGTAGGCCGTTTGACTTAATTACTGGACATTATGACCCACGGGACCCAACTGACCTGAATATTACAGAAAGATTGTTACAAAAGTATATGCAAGACCACCGTAGTAAAATGGACACAGTTTACGAACTTATACATAACTCGTCGTTCGCGGAACGGCAAGCGACTATGACGCGACGTAATAGTGATAGGGAACCTGTAGTACAGTACTCACCTGATGAAGATATTTTTATAAGGAACCCCATGGCAGACCGACAAAAGTTAGCATCCCGTTTCACCTGTGATAAAGTAGTGACTAACTTACCTATTCACATCTATACCTCTCGTAAACGTGGACCCATAGCAAAAAACCGACTGAAACGACGTAAAAAGACTATGAACACCGACTCTAATTTGTTACAGGTTTCTACTGATATTGACACACCTGGCCCAAGCACAAGAGATCCGACTTGAAAGCCTCGACAATGGACCCGGAATCTTACCCTACAAGATGGGAGCGACTAAAATAGTTTCTCACTATCATACATTTCTACATGAAATTGACCTAGATATGATGGAAAACCATATATCTCATTTAAGACGGCAACTGTCTGATTTAATGACTCAGTTAAATAATAGCTCTTATTCCCTATTTAAATCTCAAATGAAATTGATTATTTTTAAATTAAATAAAATACAGTCTCAACTAAGTACATTTCAGCCCAATGTAAGAAGTAAAAGAGGCCTAATAAACCCGTTAGGTACGCTTATAAAATCAATATCGGGCAATTTAGATTATGATGATGCTGTAAGGTTTGAGAATGCATTACATTTACTAAAACGAAATGAAAAAATCATTTCCGACGAGTTTAATAAGCATGTAACTTTATTTCAGGCTTTTTCAGCTCAACAAATGCAGGTACTACAAAATTTAACTTTTAATCAAGTTAAGTTAAGCCAGGCACTCTCACACGTCATAAACATGACGTCATCAGATAGAGAGCGCACATTTAAGTTTTCGTATCTTGCCCAATTATTCGTAATACTCAGCGAAAATGTGCAAGAATTATTAAGCGAAACTATTAGGATAGAGAACATTTTAGCATTTAGCCGCACAATGTCTTTGCACCATTCTATTCTATCAGTTAACGATATTAATTTAATGTTAAGCAAATTGCGTTCGCTATATAGAACAGATGAGATTTTAAATTTTGATATTAGGTATTATTATGAAATAATTAGCTTAGGTACATATTATTCTAATAATAAAATTGTGGTTGTTCTTAAGTTTCCAATAACTTTAAAACTAACATTTCAACTGTATAGATTGTGTCCAGTACCCAATAAAGATCATCTTGTGATCCTTCCTTTATATCCTTTTATGGCTTCCAATTCTAAAGATTTTGTATACATAGAGGCTGAATGCCCGAAGGTAGATAGCATCTACGTCTGCGAGCAGCACCTAGGACATCAAATTCGCACGGGCTTTGACTGTCTGAATAAAATCATTAACTCACAGGAGGTAGATGAAACGTGCCATGTCACGCCTATCTCTATGAACAAGGAGGCTTTAACTAAGCTAGACAGTCGCCATTACATCATCTCATTTCCAAAACCTACAAGAGTGCAGTTATCCTGTGGACTAGAAAAGCATCAATTACTGGAAGGTAGCTACGTCGCAACATTACCTAAACGATGCAAGATTAGAACGCCGGAATTTACAATAGTCAATATCGATGATAGAATAAAAGGAATCAGTATCGAAATTATTGCACTTCCCACGGCAGAGCAATTTCGCGGAATCGAACGAAGTGGTCCACAAAGTTACCACCTGTCTTCGACAAATCTCAGTACATTGCACAACATCCAAAAACAAATCGCAATCGGAACACCTGTGCAAGTTGAATCAGATGCCACCAACGATGTACTTTATCACACGATTGTAACGCTTTACGTAATCGTGTTCGGAGTAATAACTGCAGCTGCAACTATCGGCGTCTTTTACTGTCTTCGTGTTAGAAGCCAAAGATTGAAAATTAGCAATTCGACGAATGATGTTGAAATGCAAGATGCAAGTAATCGAGACGCAACATTTTCCTTTAAAATAGGAAAATAGTTGCTCATCTGAGGAGGGAGATGTTACATCCTGGGCGGCCTCTACAGACCGCGCGTTACCGGAATTGCGCAACCCTAATTTTAATTATTATAAAACCGAACTGCATGTTCGTACCGCGCCTTTTGTCATCCACGAATCGGACCAATAGGACAAAACCTAGTTTTACTTAATGTCTTCTTGTTGCCTAAAATCGGATCATTAAGATATACCTTAATTAATAAGTTATTAGTATATAATATAATAAAATTGTGGACTGTGAAATAAACTGGTTCAAAAAGTTAATTGGTTTTTTTTGAGATCCATCGCTGCGCATCTCGTAATTCGCCCGTAAACGACAAACATTTTGAAATATTATCAAAATTTTACCTTTTGATACAATTTGTATTATTGTAATATTTATTTTTCGCAATAACACGTGCTAGTGAACTTTAGAAATTACAGAAAAATTGGAAAGAAAAATTGGCTTCGGGCAGGAATCGAACCTGCGACCTCAGGATAACCAGTCCAGCCGAAATCGGTTAAAAATAAAAAAAGGGAAAGCAATATTTGACGCATCGGTGTGGGACTTCGGTTAGCTTAGAGGTACGCTTTACCACGCTGTACGTTGGACTGGTTATCCCGAGGTCGCAGGTTCGATTCCTGCCCGAAGTCAAATTTTTCTTTCCGTTTTTTCTTCAATTTCTAATTTGCTTTAAGTTTTCTGGGACAACCGAAGTCCAGTATGAGAGAATGCTCCATAATGGTCTATAACTTTTCTCACCCTTAGCAACCGGGCAAACTGGATTTGACAAACTACACAATGGTTAGCGACGCGTTACAGCATATCACAATTGGACCACAGCATTCTAGAGAGAGAAAGGTGACTCCATACTTTTTTATATTACATTGTTTAATTTATTTAGTTTGTGTCGCTATAAATGTAGATAAAATAATACGCTAAGTACCTATTTAGCATATTAACTAGTGTATATGTATACTACTAATTTATACTTTTTGTACGGCCTTGTAGTTCCCGGCACAGAGGCATACGCCTTAGCCCTCAGGAGTGGTAACGCATCAGAATTTGACCTCTGGTCTTTGTGTAAGTGTCTATAGGCTGCAGTCATCAATTGACATCAATGTGAACTTTTTTTTTTTAATGTAATTGAAGTGGCAAACAAGCATGCAGTTCACATTGATGTTAAGTGATGACTGCAGCCTATAGACACCCACACAAAGACCAAGGTCAAAATGCAAATGTGTTACCACTCCTGAGGCCTAAGGTGGTATGCCTCTGTGCCGGAAATTACAGGGCCGTACATTACCACCTGACCGGAACACGATAGTGCTGAACACTACCATTTAGCGGCAAGTAAATCAGGTAATGCGGTGGTGCCTACGCCCGCGAGCTCCGTCCCTGGAGCTCTACCACCAGTAAAACTGCATGCTTGTTTGCCACTTTCATTACATAAAAAATAGAACCTTTCAGGTTAGGTTGTTTTGATCTTATCGTCTCGCCGATGTTAACTAAAACGTGGTCAATACAACGAGTGTTTTAGATAATTAACTTATTTTATTAAGAATATTTCGCAATAGCTAGACGTTCACGGTTGAATAAAAGCCTTACCCAAAGATGTTCACAATAGTCATTAAATAGATAATAGATGATATGCCATAATCGCCACCTATCACATATTTTTATGTACTAGCTGACCCGGCAAACTTCGTATTGCCTCACAATGAAATAATGTGTCAAATACGGACTATTTTGAGGGAAAAATAAAATTGTAGTTTTTACTATTTCCCTTCAATTTCTTCGTATTTTCTTATCTTTTAAACCTTCCCTGGACTTCCAAAAATCATTCAAAACCAAAATTAGCCAAATCGGTCCAGCCGTTCTCAAGTTTTAGCGAGACTAACGAACAGCAATTGATTTTTATATATATATATATATATATATTAATTTATGTATTGACTATTAGCCTGGGTTTCACCAAGATATTTGTTTAAGTTAAAGTTATTGTAACATTTCACGTCCTTCTCTAACTTTAACAGATTTCTTTAAGTTAGACAAGGATGTGACATCTTACATTAACTTTAACTTTAACATATATCGTGGTGCAACCCAGGCTAAATGTTATAATAATTTTATGAAATTGTTTCTATTAACAGTCGCAGCGATCGGGATGGTCTCACTCCAGCAGTCAGCAAGGTCACCATCATCACCCATCGGGGGTCAGTTCTGAGACCGAATTAGACGCGCAATATGCTCAGGTATTTTTTTTTAAGTGTTAAAGTATGAACGCTTAAATTGAATTCCATACAAATTGTTATTTGTTTTTTTTTTCTAAAATATGGAAGTTGATTTTTTTTAAGCAAACATGCAGTTGAAATAGATGTTAAGTGATGACTGCAGCCTATAGACATCTACACAGAAATTAGAGGTCAAAATGTAGATGTGTTATCAACCTTGAGACCTTGGTTGCTGTGACTGTGATAGATCATTACCATCTAACTGGAACACGATTCAGCGGCAGATTGATTAGGTAATACAGTGGTGCCTATAACCACGAACCCTTACACTGGAACTCTACCATCATTAAAACAGTTATTAGATCTGATATCTGATATCACTCTTTTAGGTAATTATCATCGAAAAGAGCATGTAAATTAGATGCAAAACTATTACCTATTAGTACACGTACCTATTAGTACGTATTTTACGTACTAATAGGTATGTGTACCTTTATTAAAGCGCGCATGGCCCAGCGGCTGGTGTAGATCGTAAGCGATCTGCTCGGTTAAGCACTACGGGCGCGGTCGGATAGTGTGATGGGTGACCGCTTGTGGCAAATTAAATGCGCGTTTCCGTGCTTCGGAGGGCACGTTAAGCCGTCGGTCCCGGTTGCTATCGATAGATAGCAGTCGTTAAACCTTGTCGGAGGCCTTATGGGCGGTTTGAAAACATCCGACAGCGGGTTGGCCACTAACCCACCCACCTCCACCAATCCGCATTGGAGCAGCGTGGTGGAGTAAGCTCCAGGCCTCCCCCCAAAAAGGGGAGAGACTCGTGCCCAGCAGTGGGACGTATAATGGGTTGCCATTATTACCTTTATTATGACGACCAAATTCATTCTTTCTCAGTTTCTTTTGAAATGGGGAAATGGAGGAATTTGTAAATAATTGATGCTTTCCATATTGTACAAAATTGTTCAGTGTCTATTTAATTTATTGTGTTTTTGATTATTATTGATTATTATTAGTGGTTATTCACTCTAGGTTAGTTTAAAAAAAAATGACGATGTAAAAGTGCTCTCCAGGAGCCTAATTATATGAAATAAATGAATAAACTGAATAGGTACGTGTATTTCATTATCCTATCATGATTATATTCAGTGCTCAACAATAAATATTGCACATCGAGCCTAGGAAGGCGATTTCGGGTCTGTAGAGCGTTATCTCTTTCGCACCGTATCTATTTGACGTTTGTCGACCATTTTGATTAAGTTTTCACCAATACCCGACTGTCAGTACTTACGTAGGCAGTGTGCAACAGATAAAACGCTCTAACAAGTCGAAACGAACCGATTCGACTCTTTGGCAGGCTCGATGTGCAATATTTATTGTTGAGTACAGTACGTATTAGTACGCAATAAATACAGATTATTTTTCGAATTGTTTTTTTTTCTTAAATTGAAAAGAGAAAACAAAATTCAACCTATCCTATTGGCATCGGGATCTTTATTATCTTTGCTATATTTTTATATTATCTTTTCTTATTTTACAGATAAAAGAAACAAATGAATACATGGAGGCTCCCTCTATGACGAGATTAAGAAGGCACAGGAGGCATGAAAAGGCGCCTCTACATCAACCATGTATGTATTTGTAGCATCATTTTATTAATACATAAAAAAAAAACTTTCCACCTGTTTTCATGATAATTAGTAGGCGGATGGAAGATGATGTTAGGTTAAACACAGTTTACACAGAGACGGAGTTCAGAAAGCTGTAACTAACGCTTTCAACTTATAACTTATCACAGTCAGATTATTTGCGTTATAATCTGAAGTTTGCAAGGAGCCGACTGAGATTTTTTGGGCTGATTTTTGTCAGATCATATTGGTCTTTCCAACTTTGCCGGTGAATGACAAAGAATGACGCTTTTTCTAATGTCATTTCTCTTTGTTATCAGTTTGTAAGAGGGGAAATGAGATATTCTATTGATATACTCACTTACATTAGTATATTATATTTAGTTTTATCTTAGTGATATTCTTGATTATATATTTTTTTTAGCTTGTAAATTGACATGTATATCAATTGTTATTCACTTTAATTTATTTTTTACTTTTCATAAGAGGTGTTTGTGATGATTGAGTGAATTCATTTATTCATTTAGAGTGCTAAATGAATAAATGAATTTCTGATTCTGCAACCATAAAGAATCATGGCAAGTTTCATACATTGATTTGTACAAAAAAAGTTAGATAAAGCTACAAGGTAAAACAGATTAGAAATATTACCCAGGGAACCTAAAGAACATTTTCTGGTATGTTAATTATTTTTAAATCACCGGAATAAAAATGGTCTTTCCTAACAACAGAAGAAGCACTCCATACTAAAGTTGAATTTCAAACTTTTTATTCCGGAGAGTTAAAAATATTTTAAGTATCAGGAAATGTTGTTTAGGTTCACTGGATAAGATTTCCATGCTGTTTTACCGTGTACCTTTTTTTCATTTTTTCTGTACAGATCTTGTCTTTGCCTCCTTTGTGTGAAGCACGATTTTATGCACGTTTAGCGCACTATATTCCATTCAATTTCATCCCATCTGTTTTGCGTCGAAGGTTTTTCGTGGTCGGGTTTCATTGTGACATGTACGTTTGTTGTAACTGTTGTAAGTGAATATATTTTGAAAAGACCCTACTGAGTTTTGTTTTGGCAGTTTTTTTTTCTCAGTAATGTGGGCCTTGGAACTCTGCCAGTGAATCACAAAGAATGTCCCATATTCTTTTATTTAGTCTTATCTTTCCGTTTGTAAAAGAGAGTATGGAACATTCTGTTGATACCTATTTTTATTATTGAATATTTTTAAACCAATATTTATTTAAATTTTGTTTACTTTGACATATTAATCAACGTATCAGCTGTTATTCGCTTTAATTTTGTAATTTGACCTATCACAAGCAAATTCTATTATTTCCGAGTGATTAAATAAATGTATGAGTTTGAGTTTCGAGTTTGACAATATTGCAGCGTTCTCGGAGACGGACAGCTCGGGGTCGAGCGAGGCGTCTGCGGGGGTGGGGGCCGGGGCGGGGGCGGGGGCGGCGGGGGCGGGCGGGGTTGCCGCGGGCCGGCCGCACGCGCGCCGCCGCCACAACGCGCACCACGCCCACCACGCGCACCACGCACATCGACATTACAAGAAGAGGTGTGAATTCATTAATGCACTAACATTTTATTCGCCTCTGAGCCGGGACACAAATTCATAATCAATAACTATTTTTTTTTATGTTGAAGATGAACAACTTACAGTACCCAAAAAGAAATATATTTTTTATCTTTAACAGCCAGCAACTCTTATTTGCGGCCTATTTAATTTGACTCCCGTATATCATAATAATGGGAAAAAAATAGCTTCAGTTTGATATATAAATAATACACGTCGTATGTATATAATATGTACGTTATGGACGTAAAAAGTTATCGGGGCGGAACGAAAATATGTAGGCGGCCAAGTGAGCAACGGTGGCCGTGATTTTTCAGTCTTTATACATATTGCCGTGAGGTGGACGATATTTTATTAAAAAACAAATAAAAAAATCTTTTTTCCAAAATGTCAAAAAATACTTGCGGCCATTTTTTGGTAGGCAACCTAGTGTATATATTATTATATTCTCTAGATTATAAATAATAATATGCGTAAAAAAATAGGTTTGCAGCATATCTGGATGAATGAAATGATTCTGCCACACCGCGGAAACGCCGCCAAAATTCCATACAAACGCTTAATTTGGTCTCTATTACCAAACCATGTCACCCAAAAGAAGGGAGGAGGTTGGGTGAGGCGGGGAAATCGGGCGGGACGTCGAAGTGTCCATTCTATACGTAGTATTATTACATATTCTCTGACTCTGCAGTGAGATCTTAACCCAAAACAAATTTAAAATATTAAATACCCAGTTAAATATCGTGTTGCAGATCACTGGGCAATCTGGTCGCAGTGCAGAGTCCGCGAGTGCCCAAGCTGGGCATGTTCGTGGGTCCGCCCGAACTGCCCACCGGGTATCGGGCGAGAACCCAGGAGGATAAAGGTAGGAATGAATTTCAAACTAATTAACTGCCTCACTGGCCTAGTGATTGCAGGGCACTACCACTACGCTCGGGTCCAGGGTTCGATTCCCGGGTAGGACTATCAGAGATAACGGTCTTAAGTCCTTTATCTCTGGTTCTATTGAGATTTTTCTATTTTATGTATATATACCTGGAAGTTTGGTAATGTGCTCGGAGATGGCAACAGGCTCGCCACCTGTTACATGTGCCAAAACGTAACCGGCGAATCGTGGGTGTTTGCATGCTTCAATGCATGTTTTTACCTCTGCCTACCCCTTCGGGGACAAGGCGTGAAGTATCGTTTTTTTTATTTTGAATTTTTCTAATCTTTCTTGTCAAGTTACTTTACCAACAGCACCGCGGACACCGCCAAAATTCCATACAAACGCTTAATTTGGTCTCTATTAGACAGACATCAATCAGTGACTTGTATTTACACATGCACCTGTGTGCGTAGCACGTAGAGAATATCAAACGTCGCCCATAAGAGGGCAGGAGGTTGGGTGAGGCGGGGAAATCGGGCGGGACATCGAAGTGTCCATTCTATACGTAGTAATATTACATATTCTCTGCCAACAGCGGCGAGCGACTCGAGTGACGGCAGCTCGGACGGCGACACACGACGGCCGCGCCCTCTGCCGCCACCACCGCACCACGAGCCCACGCATAAGGTTCACTTTGTTCATTGCTCATTTATTTATGAAACGGAGATAGCGAACAAGCATGCATGCATTCACTGGTGGTAGAGCTCCAGTGACGGAGCTTGCGGGCGTAGGCACCACCGCATTATCTAATATATTTACTGATAAATGGTAGTGTTCAGCACTATCGTGTGCCGGTCGGGTGGTAATGTACGGCCATGTGATTCCCGGCACAGAGACATAACACCTTAGGCCTCAAGAGTGGTACCGCATCTGCATTTTGACCTCTGGTCTTTCTGTGGGTCACTTAACATCAATTGTTTGCACTGATATAACATTAAAAAAAATACTTCTTTTCTCAATATAGCGTACAAGGTGCAGGCCCAAGCTCCATACATTTTGGAAGGTCTTCTTTAGTAATACATTGTAATGATGTATTGTGTACAGATGCTATCGGGTAGCGGCGGGGCGGGCGGGGCGGGCGGGGTGGGCGCGGGCGACTACCCGTCCTCGGCGCAGGACAACTCGTCGTCCAGCGCCGCCGACTCCCGCCGACGGAACCCGCCGCCCAAACACGACCGCCGACATAAGGTTAATACAACATATACTACATAATATTAGGTTGGGGAAAAAGTTTCTTCGCATTTTTTAAGATAATACAAAACATTTTTAATATAGTTTATTTAAATGTAACTAAAGTATGTATGTACCATTTTGTTCGATAACCTTTTGCCATCTTGTAGGTAGGGACATGATCCCATTGCTATAAAAATTTTGGGACTTCTCATCAAAATACCGCGACAAGTGGATTTGGCAGTCCTCTCGTGATGTTAACCTAACATTGCATAAAGAATTCTGAAGAGACCGAAACAGGTGGAAATCTGAAGGTGCAAGGTCAGGACTATACGGCGGATGCATTAACACCTCCCAGCCGAACTCTCTTAATTTTTACTGAGTGGCTATAGATGTGTGAGGTCTAGCGTTATCATGATGAAACACCACACCCCTTCTGTTGATCAATTCCGGCCGCTTTCTCTCAACTTCTTGCTTTAATCTCATCAGTTGTTCGCAGTAGAGTTCAGAATCGATAGTCCTGCCTGGTGGTAATAGCTCATAATGAATAATGCCCTTCCAATCCCACCACACACACAACATCACCTTATTGCGAGTTAACCCGGGTTTCGCCACAGTCTGTGAAGCCTGACTGGCCTTTGACCACGACCTTTTTCGCACGTTCTTGTCGTACATGATCCACTTTTCATCACCAGTTATCAGCTTCTTCAAAAATGATTCGGTTTCATTACGTAGTAATAAAGAATCACAAATGAGTACACGGTTCATTAGGTTTCTTTCAGTGAGCTCGTGAGGTACCCAAATATCAAGCTTTTTTTTGTACCCAGCTTTTTTCGAATGTGCCAAAACTGTTTTGTGATCAATTCTCAGTTCTTCAGCTACGTCGTAACTACTGATATGTCGATCTTGCTCCACCTTTTCAAAAATGGCATCGATTTTATCCGTAATAGGGCGACCAGAGTGAGGTGCATCCTTGACATCAAAATTTCCGGATTGAAAACGCTTAAACCAAATTTGTGCTACTCTCACAGACACTGCACTAGGTCCATAAACATCGCAATTTTTTCACAAATCACACATTTGCCTAATTTGAATTTGGAATTATGTTCTTTAAAATTTTAACTTTCAATGATACCAAAACCAGCCAGATACAAATACTACAGCCAAAGAGATTTTATTACAAGTTCATACATACTATAATGCGAAAAGACTTTTTCCCCAACCTATTAATACAATATAAAAAATTAAAATTCATTTAATTCAGGTTATTTCCACCCATATTCAAAATTACAATATTTTTACTTTTAATAAAATCTCTTAGTTAAAACTTAAAAAAAAATCACACAAAAATCATACAGTCAGTTAAGATGTCAAGTTAAATAAAAATCAAATAAATTTACTCAAAAGTCAATTAAATTAACATTGATAAAATAGTAATAATAATCATAATAATTACAAATTAAATAAATTTAGTGTTAATATACTAGTGGCCCGACTCGGCTACGCGCGAATGCAATGTTATTTATTTATTTAATACTTTATTGCCACAATGTAATACATATTGACAAATGGCGAACTTAACGCTAAAAGCGCTCTTTTCCAGTTAACCATCGGGAGTCTAGAGAGCTATCTGAGCGGCACAACAGTACCGCAGTACCGGCATGTTACCTACCCTCTCCTATTTATCTTAGCGTGATGTTATCCTAAAGCCTTCCTCGATAAATGGGCTATCTTACACTGAAATATTTTTTCAAATCGGTCCAGTAGTTCCTGAGATTCGTACGTTCAAGCAAACAAACAAACGTTTCAGCTTAATAATATTAGTATAGATTAGAGAGAAGAGGCACGAGAATTATGTTTAGCTCTCCACGCTTTCTGCCTACGCCGTAAGACACATGGCGTAGATTCAACCTACGAAAAATAGGTAAATGTAACTGTCATACTATCATCGCTTCAGTATTGACGGAGAATATGAAATAATCTACGTATAGAATGGACACTTCGACGTCTCGCCTGTTTTTAATGTAATGGAAGTGGCAAACAAGCACGCAGTTCACATTGATGTTAAGTGATGACTACAGCCTATAGACACCCACACAAAGACCAAGGTCAAAATGCAGATGCGTTACCGCACCTGAGGCCTAAGGTGTTATGCCTCTGTGCCGGAAATTACAGGGCCGTACATTATCACCTGACCGGAACACGATAGTGCTGAACACTTCCATTTAGCGGCAAGTATATTAGGTAATACGGTGGTCCCTCCCGCGAGCTCCGTCACTGGAGCTCTACCAGATTTCCCCGCCTCACCTACCTTGCGAGCCCGTTCGAAAAACTTCAACAGTGAAGTTGCGAGCGGGTGGGTGAGCGAGCGTTCTATTTTTAGTTAATTTGGTCACGTAGTCAGTGCGACGACTTATTTCACGATTATTTTGGGTCATAACCCACTGTATGGAATTCTCGCCGAGTGTCCAGGGAGTGGGAGTATTGACAACAATTAATGACATAAAATAACATAAATTTTAAAATATAAGTATTTAAGTATTTAACATACGTAGATGTTTACAAATGTTGTGTTCACCTGTAATTGGGTTGCATGCTACATTTATTATTTTTTCTATTCAATGTGAACACGTGAGGGGCCGTTCAAGTATTACGTAAGCAGATTTATTACAATTCTTTACCCCCCCATCTCCCTTGTCAGCAAAAGTAGGGAAAGCTCTTACCCCCTCCCCCCATGCTTACGTAAACATTTTTCAATTTATGTATTGTTTTTTTTAATATTATAATTATAATGTTATAATTCGTATGCATTATTTACGGGAATCCCCGAAAAAGCGTTTCGTTTTCAAGCAAAGACAATGTGAGGGTTGCCATTCGTGTAAAAAAGTAAATAACTACCGATGACGTAATCATCATCTAGACCCGCCATGTCATCCAAAATAAGCAGACCGAAGACCCCCCCGTCCCCCCATAGTGCTCACGTAATACTTGAACGGCCCCTAACCTGTTGGTGTACCTAATAAACAAATAAAATAGACGTGTGGCAGTCGGAGACTGCCGCGGTAAAGCTTTTGCATAACATTTGTTATCAACATGTAATTATAATTATTTATTTATTTTATTTATGCAGTATTTTTTTCCTTTGTTTTTCTTTGATATTCATTCAATTTTTTGAGGCGATACAACCAATGCCACCTAGAGGCGAGTTGCTGAACTAAAGAGACGTGTGATATTTAAAAAAAAGTTGTTAAAAGTTCTGTTATTCATCGATAGATGGCAAAACTTAAAAGTATCACCGCTGTGCCGGTCGGAGTGGGGAGGTGTTAGGTTATTTTCGTTACGGAATTTCTGGATTCGGTCATCACGCTCAAGGCAAGCGATAGAAGCTATGCAATAGCTTAACAATTAATTAAAAAACTGATAAATCATAACAAACACTCACACTTTCCAACACAAACAGAAAACGTAATTTTCCAGACAACATTCCTGCAACTTCCTTAGTCAATTAAAATGTTATGTAGCTATGTTATTCTTTTGCAGGAATTTTCAAAAAGTAAAGATAAGAAGAATTCATCTCAAGCAGCGAACGCAACAGCGGTACAGAATTGGGGACCGCAGGTAATTTTTTTAATATAAGTTATTACATTATTTAACAAGAGATCTTGCACACCAGAACAGAGGCAATCGGCTCGTTTTGACTTCATTATAATATAATTTAGGATTAGGTAATGTATTGGTGCCTACGCCCGCGAACTTCATCACTGGAGCTCTACCACCAGTAAAAGTGAACTTTTTTTATATTATGGCATCGCTATTACGCATACTGCCAGTGTCAAGTAAAACGATGTTTCGTATTCGTATTAAGCAGCGTAAAAGTCAGAGTCAGTCAATTTATCAATCCGTCAGACAGTCAGTAATTCGAGTAAAGCGATGGCTACTCTCCCAGAACATTAACAATTAAGTTTTGGAGGCAATCTGAAAGGACGAGTTTTCGCACTATTACTCTATTTCCACTAAAATGCCACCAACTTAATTTAATATAACTCAAAAATACACCAAGAAAATGAAATAAAATACCAAAATAAAGCACCACACGCCTCTTTCATGGTTCCCGCCAAAACTCCAAAAGTGAACTTGTCCACCTCTCTCCGCAGGGTCCTCACGGGGTGCCTCTGTTCGTGGAGAAGTGTGTGCAGTTCATAGAGCGAGAAGGACTCGCGTCGGAAGGGCTGTACCGGGTGCCGGGCAACCGGGCGCACGTCGACATGCTCTTCACCAAGTTTTATGAAGGTTAGTATAGCATTATGGTTCATGTAGGCAACAAACTGAACAAACCCGGTTAAACCATGTTTTCTCCAGCGGTGTGGTGGCCGTTTGATTCGAAGGGTTGAGGGTGCGGTCCCCGCACCGGGATAAATATTTGTATGGCCTACAGATATTTGTTTCGGCTCTGGGTGTTTGTGCACGGTGTAAGTTTAAGCGCATTTATTTATTTTTTATAAAAGCCAAGATTTCTACAGCGAACGCCGCCCTCGTCCAGCGATTGCCCGCGACCTTTCCCAGGTCATCAATACGTTGTATGCTCCCCATAAGATGGATTGACGACCTGGTGAAGGTCCTCCTGCCTACGCTTCGTCTTCCGGTACGCGGTCGCATTTGAGAACTTCTGCTCCAACGGCCGTCGGTTTCTTCACTGCCACTTGAGTTTTGTTTTTTTTCTGCCACTTTGGTTTTCATGTCGATCTCCTCATTTCTGATTCGACCTCGTAGGAAAACTCCGAGCATAGCTACTCTATTCTATTACACTCTCCATTGCACACTGTAATAGATTGATGGACTTACCCGATTTAGATCTCACATACGAACCTCAAAATGTTAAAAGGATTCTTCGTCTTTAAGCATTTGACATGGAAATATCTTTAAATTTAATATACTAAGTAAGTTCTTTAGCATTTCTTGTTAACTGAATAGCGCAGTGTAAAATAGTGATAGGATATATTTTAATTAATATATTACATACAAAGATTTAAGTTTTGATTTTCTCATTAGAAATGTGATCTTATTATAACTTTGTGTAATATTTAAATATTTTATTATTTTACTAAGCCTACTACAGTGTTTTGTGTTTTTTTAAGTCCATTCCGCCACTGCCTAAACACTACCATTTAGCGGCAAGTGGTAATGCTGGTGCCTTCGCCCTCGCGCGATTTTATCTATATATTGAGAATAGATAAGGTAAAAGCACCGTAATATATCCGTCAGTAAAGAAGTGGACACGGATACGGAAGGTAAAAGGTCCGCCAGAAAAGCAGCGGACACGGATACGCATCTCTTTTTTGCCTTGGATATCCGTAACATTACTAGTTTAAATATAATCAAACAATATAGAACTTAATATTGTTTTTCAGATCCTAACATAGACCTAGAGTCGCTAGACATACCTGTGAATGCGGTGGCGACGGCGCTCAAAGACTTTTTCTCTAAGAAACTACCGCCGCTACTCGACGAGGCTAGTATGGCGCAGTTGGAAGATATTGCGGGTAAATATCATCCCTATAATACAGAATTCAGTTAAAAAGTAATATGAAATAGTGTTGTTGCAATAGTAATATTCTATCGATAGTATTGTGAACTATCGTGACGTCGAAAAAATAGTCGATAGCGAGATAGTACTATCGAAAATATCGCCATGCTGCATCGATAGTATCGATACTAGCTTCGATAGTTTCGATAGTATCGATAATTTCGATAGTATCGAAACTATCGATACTATCGATACTATTGACCTTATTGACTATTGTTTATAACAATACTATTGATCTTTGGCAATAGTGTTGCTTATTTTTAACTATCGATACTATCGATAGTATTGATAGTATTGCAGCATGGCGATATTTTTGATAGTACTATCGCGCTATCGACTATTTTTCGAGGTCAACTATATATATATAACAGTGTTGCTTAACTATCGATAGCGCAGCTATCGATAGTTTAGCAACACTGATATGAAATAATTTGTTCCATTATTACTGTCAGTTTTCTTTTGTAGGTTCAAGTTATATTTTATCTTAGGTGTACGTACAATTTGTTGATAAGTTAATAGCTGTTACACCTAGTTTCCACTAAAAACAATAAACATGATGATGTTTCGCAACTTGTCGCATAAAATATGTATTGCGATATGTCTTGTTGGTGCTTGCGTTCGTACTGCTGTCAAACGTATCATTTTAGTTAAATATCTCAAGATTTGTTGTTATCTGCATGTAGTTTGCATTGACATAAAACATGTCTATTATTCATGTTTGTCTATAAATTTGTCTAAGTTGACGTTTGCATTGTCGCTATACAAATCACACATTATGTCTAATTTAGAGTGTTTTAAGTTTTCCGAACTGTCTAGGAAATAAGATCCGATACCCTGAGTGTAAATCTGACAACCTAATCAAACAACATGTTCCAAGACTGCTCATTGATAAAACTTGTTACAATTCAAGTCTTCAAGAATTGATTCAGCGATATGTGTTTTGCTTTTACATGTTTCATGCAGTGCATCGCGATACGATACAATTGTCAACAAACAGTTTTTATACGAATGTTTCATCAATGCAAACTCACGGTTATATCACGCTACTATGTCGCTTTTTATACATTGCGATACGTGTGACCTAAGTAGTCTTTTATCGCACGGTGCGAAGTTAAACTAAACGAGCGCGGCGAGGTTGGAGCTAGGCGGGTCGGGGGAGGAGGGCGCAGCCACCAAATATAATGTTCATATGCAAGACTGAAGCGCGAATGGCCCCGTGGCAGGTCGGTTGTGCGATACGGGCGCGGTCGAGTGTGTGATGGGTGACCGCTAGTGGCAAATTCGCGATTCCTTGCTTCGGGGGGCACAGTTAAGCCGTCGGTCCCGGTCGCTATCGATAGATAGCAGTCGTTAAACCTCGTCGGAGGCCTCGGTTTGAAAATATTCGACAGCGCGTTAGAGTGGCCTCTGAGTGGTATCTCCACCGAACCGCATCGGAGAAGCGTGGTGGAGTGAGCACTAGGCAGGGGTAGCTCTAGCTCGTGTAGCACCCGTGTGAAATGAACCCCCTCCCCCGCTCTCCCCCGCGTGGCTATATCTTTTATACTTTGCCGTAAAAAAGTAATTACATAAACAAAAAAAAATTGCCGTAATATTCCAACTAGCTATTTTATAAGTAGGTATGTTGCCGCCTTACGCGAGTATAAACTTTAATTACGTGAAATAGGGTTTATTTCGAGTTGAAACAAAATGTTCGAAAAAGAAGCCGCCCATAGATAGCTCGCGTTTGCCGCCACCGCGCTGGCTGGCCGCTTCTGTCATATCCTTGTTGTACCACGATGGTCCAAGACGATGCTCTTGGCTGGATGGATGGTCCAAGACGGTGGCGCCCGTGTGCATTACACACCCTGCACTATAGGTTAAGCCGCTCCTCGCTCCAGGTCACCCAAGAAGGGGAGTGACTCGTGCTCAGCAGTGGGACGTGTCAAGGGTTGTCGCTATCATGCAAGAGTGATCAGTTGGGTGTGTGCGGTGTGCGCATAGAGCAACGCGGCCCACCGGTCGCGGCGGACCGGAGGGGAGTAGCCATAGCGTGTATTACAGATGCAAAACAATCTGTCACTCTTTGCGGGGGGAAATGCGACACACACGCACACTACAAAAATCGTCTATTACTACGAAACTCGCACCTTGACTTTAACAAAATACGGAAACAATTTCACGCACACATTTAAAGATCTAGGCGATAGATACAGGCCCATTCGGGCTTGTAGTTCGACAGAGGGGAAAGCCTGCATATGGCTCCTCCCCTCCGGTGTTGGTCTATGGGTGTGCGGTGTTGCAGCGATGCGCGGCTGCATGGCGGGCGGCGTGGAGCTGAAGGACCGCAGCTGGCGGCTGCTGGCGCTGCGCGGGCTGCTGCACACGGCGCTCACGCAGCCCGCGCGCAACACGCTCGACTACCTGCTGCACCACTTCGCCAGGTGCGTGTTGTACCCTGTTTTCAATTGTAGTATCTGACCCACCAAACGTTCAGCCATACAATAAATGTTGTTGCCAATGACGCACAATTAAAAAAAACGGCTGTGCATTTGCCGGTGCGAGCGAAGCGTATGAATTTAATTGTTTTATATATATTTTTTTTGGTTTCGTATAATGTCTAACAAATTTATTACATGGACATTTTTTAATGCTTTTAGGACACAACAGACGCAAACTTACATGTTAGGTTTAAAGATACTTTATTCTCATAAAAGATTACAATAATCACTTACATGAGAAGAAAAATACATGATTAATGTAAAATCGATGTCATCGTTCACGCATTCGCACAAAACACACATTCTAAAGGTGGGTTTTTAAAGTGTTACTTTAGATTTGGAGTTTTAAGTCACTATATAATTAAAGAGTATAAATAAAATTGTTATCAACAACCTCCAAAACTTTTTATAAAGCTAAATAATTTTATTTTAAATGCATTAAGATAAAAAAATACGCTTACACTCACAGTCCCACAGTAGGTATAAACCTGTGTCGTGGGTGCCGTTGTACACATACAACACATACAAAAACACCCAGACCTGAAACAAATATCTGTAGGCCATACAAATATTTATTCCGGTGCGGGGATCGAACCCGCGACCCTTCGAATCAAACGGTGGTTTCGCACCGCTGGACTAACCGGGTCGTCAAAGATGTTCCGTTTTTTTAAATATTGACGTTGATTTATTATATAATTGCGTGAACATGCCAAGCGAATGTTGACGTTTGAGAGAAAACGTCAACATTCGCTTGCCATGTTCAATATCTCTGCCCCATAGCACACCGCGGACACTCCGACAAAATTCCATACAAACGTTTAATTTAGTCTCTATTACACAGACATCAATCAGTGACGTGTATTTACACGTGCACCTGTGTGCGTAGCACGTAGAGAATACCAACCGTCGCCCATAAGAGGGGAGGAGGTTGGGTGAGGCGGGGAAATCGGGCGGGACGTCGAAGTGTCCATTCTATACGTAGTATTATTACATATTCTCTGCCCCACAGGGTAGCGGACAACTCGAAACTAAACTCGATGGACAGCAAGAACCTGGCGATATGCTGGTGGCCGACGCTGCTGCCGGTGCAGTTCTCGGACATGGGGCGGTTCGAGATGACGCGCCCCTACCTCGAGGACATCGTGCAGACCATGATCGACCAGCACCCCTTCCTGTTCCGCGGGCAGGAGGCCTTCGTCATGGTGTGAGGAATGTGTGTAAGTTGACGCCAAATTATATTATTTTATTACACCGGTACAAAAGAGATGTTGCGAGCTCGGCTAACACAAAACTAATACTATCTGTATCTTACTAGTGCCTCACATATTATAAAAAAAAACGATGTATCGGTATCGAATCGATTAATTTAAAGAAGAACCGATGAATGTTTAAAAATTGGTCATCGATTAGTATAGTATTAACACATGAAATCGATTTCGATAGTATTTAGAAATTATTGCTTTTTTCTCCAAGTACTATATTATCAAAAAACAAGTTAAAAAATGAAAATGTCAAAATGACATCTCTCGCCATATTCGCCATGTTGGTTTTGAGTTGCAATTCTAACTGCAAATAATGTTTTGTAACTGCAAAAAAAGCTAAATAAGTGAAAATATGCAGTAAAAAACGTTTTATATTGATTTTGCCTGTTTAATGATATTGTGTACAATAATGGCCGGAGGTCCATACATTTTTGCAACATCTCCTTTATATGAAAATAAGAATAAGTATCGTTCGATTTTCGTTCGTTGAAATTAATTGGGATTGGGATATTGACTGTTTTTTTTTGTTTCTCCAAAAAGTATTGGATAAATAAATACTATTTGTCTTTGAACCTTAAAATGAGTCAAAGTCAATGAGTAATAGTTGTTTAGATAAATAAATTCACGTCGGGGTCACCAATTTGGCGGTCTATGGTCCACCACCGCATTACCTAATATACTTGCCGCGAATTGGTAGTGTTCAGCACGATCGTGTTCCGGTCAGGTGGTAATTTATTTATTTATTTATAGTTAACTAGCACGGACAACAAGTCCAATTACACTAACTAACTCGGATACATGTCATATCAAAACAAAAATAAAATACAGAAAATTAAATTAAAAGCATAAGATTTAGTAATGTTCAGAGGATTTCGCTGAACTGCAAACACACACTCACAACAGCCTTCCATCCATCCACAAACAAGTCGAAGTCGGGAAAGGCCTCCAAAAGAGTACAGAGGACAGAGAGTGCGCGCCGATCAAAGGAGTTAGCGTGTGCAATTGTCTGAGTAGATAGTACAGCGAGCAGTTTATGCTTCCTAGCTCGCATGTATTTGTCCTGGACGGGCGGGACGTATAAACGAGCCAACTCATTGTGCAGGCACGGAGCATCAATCAAACCACGGAAGAGTTTGAACATAATGACCAATTGCCCATTGGCTCTCCTGGTCTTCAGGGAGTTGTGATTGAGGCACCCCAGGAGGAAAGCCGTGGGTAATAACCAAACTTGTGTTTGTAAAGGTATCTTAGAAATGCCTTTTGTACCTTTTCTAGTAGGAGTTCGTGGGTGGAGTGATGTGGGTTCCACACGCATGAACTAGCCTCCCTCCTAGTTTGCTACGGACTAGCGCGTTGTATAAAAGCCGTATAACGCAATCACTACTAAAGCCACGGGTATTCCTCAGTACAAATCCTAAACGCTGGAACGATTCTCTTGCAACGGTAGTAAGGTGTTCATTGAAATTAAGTCTACGATCAAAAAGTAATGTACAAGTAATGTACGGCCCTGTAATTTCCGGCACAGAGGCATAACACCTTAGGCCTCAGAAGTGGTAACGCATCTGCAGTTTGACCTCTGGTCTTTGTGTGGGTATAGTGGGTGGGGTAGGCTACAGTCATCACTTGTTTGCCACTTCCATTACATTAAAAAAAAACGCAAGTAGCGTTTTCAGATAGTGCACGATGGAAATGCTTCAATTTTCATAAATTTTGTACTTTTACATTCCATTTACATTAAACTTTCATGTGATATGATAAAAAGTAATGATTTCGTACCTAACAAACATCCTCCATTAATCAGATGGATGTTAGTGTTTTTGGAATAAGGGAACTAGGCCGAAAACACATGTGCGAGCCGCTTTTGTGCTCAAACTCTAACAACGTCGTCCGGTTAGTTGTCATTGTGTATAAGACGCAGTCTCATCTATACATTTATACAAATAAATAAAATTGGAGTGTATGTTTTGTAATAGATGTATGTATACACGGTACATATATCAAAACAAATTTTTTTACAATTCTTATCTGTCTGTCTGTCGTGTTTGGCTAATCTCGGGAACGGCTTAACGGATTTCGACGGGACTTTCACTGGCAGCTTATGTAATAAGCATGCATAAAGCAGGAGTAACTTACGCTACTTGTTTACTAGCTGCGCCCACGACTTCGTCCGGGTAGATACTGAACAATCATATATTCTCACGCGGACGAATATGAATTTATATAGCTAGTCATTAATATGAATTTATGACGACCCGGTTAGTCCAGCGGTGTGAGTTGACCGTTTGATTCGAAGGGTCGCGGGTTCGATCCCCGCACCGGGACAAATATTTGTATGGCCTACAGATATTTGTTTCGGGTCTGGGTGTTTGTGTATGTGTTGTATGTGTACAACGGCACCCACGACACAGGTTTATACCTATTGTGGGGCTGCGAGTGTAAGCGTATTTTATTTATTTATTTATTTATTTGTTAACCAGTTTCCTAACACAAGAAATATAATTTCCAGGAACCCACAATGCATGTTGCATTCGTGATGGACGACGTTTGACGTCGACAATGTGACGTCTAGTGATCGTGTGAGTGACGTGACGGACCGTGCTTAGTGCGTAAGTCGCCTCGTAATATGTATCGCAACTCGTTTCGCGGTAGGTTTGGCTAAACGGGCCTTCGGTACGATAGCTATTGAAATTGATATAAAAATATTACTATAGATAGACAAGTTTTAACAAAATTTAGATGATATGCTTAGAGGCAGCTATGTTTAGTTTTTCACTTTCTCTGCCTACCTCACGATTGGAAGAATTTCCTACCAAATTTGACCTAATAATACTCAAAAACGCGTTAATTTTTTAAAATCAATTTCAATAGATGTAGACACCGATACCCGATAATATGTGTCTATAACGTAACGGTATCGGTAAAGATGGCCGACAGTCGGTTTACCCTAGATATAAATAAATACCGAATAAGGGTGCCGATGTTCGGACCGCTTACCCTTCCGTATATATCGCAAGCTGTCGTTGTTAATGTAGGCTCGATCCGATTGAGAAACGAATCGATTTAATTTTTTACAAGTGATGTCATATCATTCGCTTTCCGACTCGATCCGTGGACGCATCCACGTTCGGTCGAAGCAATTGCCCGTTGAATCGATCAGTATTTAAAAAAAAATAGCTGTTAATCGCATTTTCTATTAGATAAGTCGTGCACAAAAAGTATTTTAAAGGTATAAAAATGTTTTTTACGATTAAGTATTATTGGTAATTTGTATAATCGATTAATGGCAACACCACGTAATGCACATTCCGTTCAGAAAGGTATTGTTAATGTTATGATTATAGTGATATTTGTGTATCGGGTTTATAAACGGTGATATGTATGGGGGCTTTATTATGTTTATTAGAAATATTTGTAGGGGTTTTTGAATTAATTTGATGGAGCACTTCGGGTATCAAAAATGTTGAAGCGATTCAAAGTATCAATAATTATTAAAGATCCATTCACAATATTTTTAATACATACAGTCCGCTGTAAGAAATATTGCAAATCGACCTTAGGTAAGATACTTCGGCTATTTTCAGCTCTGTAGAGCGTTATCTCTTTCGCGCACTACCTATGTGACATTTGTCGACCATTTTGATCAAGTTTTGACCAATGCCGGACTATCAGTGATTACGTAGGCAGTGTGCAGCAGAGATAACGCTCTATGAAGCCGAAACTAGCCGATTGTCTCTTTCATAGGATCGATGCACAATATTTGTTGGCGGGTACACACTGTACAGTATAATAAATAATAATAATAATGGCAACCCATTATCAGTCCCACTGCTGGACACGAGTCTCTCCCCTTTTGCCTGAGGCCTGGAGCTTACTCCACCACGCTGCTTCAATGCGGATTGGTGGAGGTGGGTGGGTTAGTGGCCAACCCGCTGTCGGATGTTTTCAAAATGCCCATAAGGCCTCCGACAAGGTTTAACGACTGCTATCCATCGAAAGCAACCGGGACCGACGGCTTAACGTGCCCTCCGAAGCACGGAAACGCGCATTTAATTTGTCACTAGCGGTCACCCATCATACTACCCGACCGCGCCCGTAGTGCTTAACCGAGTAGATCGCTTACGATCTACACCAGCCGCTGGGCCATGCGCGCTTCGTACAGTATCCAACAAGAAATAATGCACATCGACCTCAGGAAGAGACGTCGGCTTATTTCGTATCTGTAGAGCGTTATCTCTTTCGCCCCTTACCTATTTGACGTTTGTCGACAATTTTGATCAAGTTTTGACCAATACCGGACTACGGATGCTTACGTAGGCAGTGTGCAGCAGAGATAACGCTCTATAAAGCCGAAACTAGCCGATTGTCCTTTTCATAGACTCGATGTGCATTATTTCTTGATGAGCACTGTACTATCTTATTGTATGGTCAAAACCGTGACTGCTTTTGGCTTATTATAGAAACAAATTATAACATTGAGTAAGGTATGTCTTAGGGCAAAAGTGTTTCAAAAGAAAATCAAGCACTTATAAATATTTAATTCAATAATTTTTTGTACTGGTGGTAGATCTCCAGTGACGGAGCTCGCGGGCGTAGGCACCGCCGCATTACCTAATATACTTGCCGCTAAATGGTAGTGTTCATCACTACCGTGTTCCGGTGAGGTGGTAATGTACGGCCCTGTAATTTCCGACACAGAAGCATAACACCTTAGGCCTCAGGAGTGGCAACGCATCTGCCTTGGTCTTTGTGTGGGTGTCTATAGGCTGCAGTCATCACTTAACATCAATGTGAACTGCAAGCTTGTTTGTCACATGATTACATTAAAAAAAAATTACCTTCTTTTACTTTGCGATATTGTTATGATATAAATGTAAAAATATTGCTCACTTACGATACACTGCGAAGTGCTCTACTGAAAAAACAAGTATTATCGTACGTTTCACGTTCCAAAATTACATATTAGTAAAATTGATACGTGCATTAACAACAAGGCAATTAATTTGTTCATTTAAAATGTATTTACATGCAATTTAAAGACATATTTTTGGCTTTTTTCGTAGCGCGCATGGCCCAGCGGCTGGTGTAGATCGTAAGCGATCTGCTCGGTTAAGCACTACGGGCGCGGTCGGGTAGTGTGATGGGTGACCGCTAGTGGCAAATTAAATGCGCGTTTCCGTGCTTCGGAGGGCACGTTAAGCCGTCGGTCCCGGTTGCTATCGATGGATAGCAGTCGTTAAACCTTGTCGGAGGCCTTATGGGTTTGAAAACATCCGGCAGTGGGTTGGCCACTAACCCACCCACCTCCACCAATCCGCATTGGAGCAGCGTGGTGGAGTAAGCTCCAGGCCTCCCCCCAAAAAGAGGAGAGACTCGTGCCCAGCAGTGGGACGTATAATGGGTTGCCATTATTATTTATTATTATTTTGGCTTTACCATAAAATGTCACTACTCTAGGCAGCGCATTATTTGATCAGCTTAAAAACGGAATGGTGTGTTTATGTACCTAACAGAGTCATGAAAGAACTTGATTATTTGTAAGCTATAGCATCTTGCCTTGTAAGCTGTGTAAATAGTAGTATCGTATTTATAAGCAAAAGGTTGGAGCAAATGCAACCGGACATTTCTGGTAAAAGTTTGACGTTACAAGTGTATTACAAAAACCTTTTTTTAACCGACTTCGAAAAAAAGGAGGAGGTTATCATTATTTTTTTTTAATCTTTAAGAGCTTTGTCGAACGTAAAATTTTATTTTGAACCATTCTCAGTTTATCGGTTTTGTTCGATTTTCGGTCCTGTTAATAATTAATAATATTTTTTTATGTAATGTAGGTGGCAAACAAGCTAGCAACTCTCATGGATCTTAAGCGATGACTGCAGCCTATAGACACCCACACAAAGACCAGAAGTATGTGTAAGTGTATATAGGCTGCAGTCGACACTTAGCCTGGGTTTGCACCACAATATTTTTTAAAGTTAAAGTTATTGTAACATTTCACATCCTTCTCTAACTTAAAGAAATCTATTAACTTTAACTTTAACAAATATCGTGGTGCAACCCAGGCTTATGAGAGCTGCATGCCTGTTTGCCATCTGCGTTAAATAAAAAAGTAAAAAAAAAAATCTGAATTTTACAGACATTCTTAATTGTTATCAACAAACTCCATAGAGTTTGTCTGTATGTCCATGTTCACTTGTATTACTTTAATGTCACAATTATTTTGCTTATAGGAACGAGACTAGATATAAATTCATACATTTTGTATTCACGGTGTAAGACACTGTTAAATAACACTTCTATCTCAAGCGTGGAAGTATATCATAATCAAATCATAGTTAGAAAGGATAAAAGCTCTTGTAATCTTGCCAAAAAAAAAACAAGCATGCGATGGTCGGTATTGGTATGTTAGGAAGTTTTATTTTTGTGAATTGTGACGAATTTAATTGCATACTTTTTTAGATATTGGGTGTAAAATTCGAAGAAGATATTAGGCGGCGCGAGAATCCTACCTCAATAGCTTAGCGATAAAACACCCAGTATGCCGGCAGACGGGGGTTTTAACCCTCCCAAGTTCTGAGTATTTTTAACTCATGTAACACTGTTAATATTTTTCCGACAGCTACTTTTATTCGACTTTTGTTCCCCTTGTGTGAGTCTTCAAGTATTTTTCGTCTTCCTTGCGAAATTAATAATTTTTTTGGAAGACTGAAGTTTAAAGTGATAGATGTCGAGTTTTGAATAGCGAATATTTTTGTTAACATTGATGTAATACGTTTTGTATGTGAGATGTGATTTAAGATATCCCAATGTCGTATTGTGTTGTGTAAACATGTATATTATACTCATTTAATTATTTATGTAATCGGGTATACACGCGGGTCGTGATATTGCTGTACTCTTCAAACAAGTGATTGAAGTGATAATTGGTTTATCACTTTGTGAAAGTGCTACAACAGAGTATTGGAAATATCTGGTTTGATGAAATATATGTCTATTAAATAAAGATACGCTTGGTTAGCGTTTACAGAGGTTTTTCTTTTGTCAAACGTGTACATTAGTACCAACACACACCGAAATCATTGGTATTGTCTATATTGAGCCCAGTTCTGTGTACTGTGTTAAGCTGTATTATATTATTAAAAAGACCTAAAACTGTTATGATCTATACATTAATTAGTTTAACTACAGTTTATTACGCTACGCTTCAAGTACGTTTTTAATAATAATATTTGGCAGCTAATTTATATACCAGTCATTGTGTGCTTTTTAAAGGAGATGTTGCGAGCTCGGCTCTGGTTCGTACATGTCCTCAAAAAATGGGTAAATTAAAGAAGAATCCGTTAAAAATAATTAAATATTTTGAATATTTTGAATATATTTTTTATATAAAAAATATATTCTTGAATAAATTAATTAATTTATTCAAGAATATTTTAAGAGTTACAATCACATTTAATTCAAACGATTTTATCATTTTCAATCATGTTCAACATGGCGCCGATACAGCCGACGCTTGGGATAGTACCTATGTAGATAAAACAAAACTAATGCTATCTGTATCTTACAGCCTGTATCTGCATCACAAATTATCAAAAAAAAAGAACGATGTATCAAATCGATCAATTTAAAGAAGACCCGATGATTTTTTAAAAATTGGAATTCGATAAATATAGTTTCAACATATAAAATCGATATCGATTTCGATAGTATTTAGAAAATATTACTTTTTTTCTCCAAGTATAATATAATCAAAAAAACAATTTAAAAAATGAAAATGTCAAAATGACATCGCCCGCCATATTCGCCATGTTGGTTTTGAGTTGCAATTCTAAGTGCAAATAATGTTTTGTAACTGCAAACATTGCTAAAAAAGTGAAAATATGCAGTAAAAACGTTTTTATATTGATTTTGCCTGTTTATGATAATGTGTACAATACATGGCCGGAGGTCCATACATATTTGCAACATCTCCTTTCATGGTTTTAGGTCTTTTTATTTTAAATGTACATGTGTTTATTTGTAATGTTATTGCAGCTTAGTATTTATTTTGAGACTGATTTTGTTCTTAAAACACACGGTCGGTTGTAGTATGTAAAGAATTTAAACTTGTATATCACAATTTATATCCAATTTTTATTAAAAGCATCACATTATTTGAATGTTGTGGTATTGTGTCGCGAGAGAGTGTGTAAGCGACGAGATTGAGCGAGGGATGGCCTATTTTGTATATTAAGTGTTTATATATAGACTGATGTAGAATGTATTTTGTTTTGCGCTCGGTATAATGTTTAGCTTAGTGATAAAGATCTTAATTTTGGTATATATTTATTATTAAGTATTTTAACTAATTCAGACGCTATAGCAATAAGCGTGTATGACTTTGATGCTTGAATTTCACAGCATTTTGTGTCCCTCATCCATTTTATAGTGTATTGTAATTGTTTTTTTTTCAACGTCGAATCTAAGTGCAATAGCAATTTTTTGACGTACGCACCCTTTACGCGTACGTAATTTTTTCTATGGATTTGTGTTAGATGCAAGAAATCACTGTAACTATTTATAAGCATAACATTTAATATATTAGATGTCTCCATTAAGTATAGGTAAGGTGTATCAACGTAAGTTTTTATCGATACGTCGTTATATCAGGCGTTTGGGGTGCGCACGCGTCGTTTTTTTTAAAGATGGAGACGGCGCGTGCGTTCTCGGAATCCGGAATATCGTGTCCAATAGGGGAATGATGCGAGGGAATTTTTTATATTTTACTATGAATCGAAAAAGACATAGAGCCTACTTGCGTTTTCGACTTCGTTCGAGTAGTTTTTTTTTTCGCTTATATTAGATCTCACGAGAACGTTTAGTTTCGTTCGAAACTTCCCCTCATTATTTAAAAAAAATGCAATTTTTCTATATAAATATTCGATGTAAATATTGTACATTCATTGATTTATTTTTCGTAATTTATTTATTGAGATATTTTTTTATTGAAGAGTTTTAAAAAGCCATATGTTTGTTACTCTATGCAATATGATTTTGTAGTTTTTTATGTTTTTTTTATTTTTTTTTGTTCTCAGCACACATTTTTTTTTATTTTATGCGATGTGCCATTTGATTTGGAAGTGTATGGTGATTTTGGTGATTCCTAAAATGTATTTCGAAGCTAAAAATTTCGAAGTTGTGTTAACGTCCAAAAATTTTTTCCTGTAGGTTCTCGAATGTTCTAAAGTAGAATCAATGTACGCTTGGCTAATTGTACACTCATTGCCTGTATGATATTATTTATTAACATATCAGATATTTCAAGTTTATAACATGATTTTTTTATGTCAATAAGGTATAAGTACTTATAAGTCGATGAACTAAACACCTTATTTTATTGGCAGCTTCTGTCGCGTTGGCAATTACTGGCATGATGATGGTATTTGATATGAAATTCCAAACCACTGACTATATGTTACCAGTTCGGTGCAGCTGTTCATTTCTGCACCATACCTGTAGAATATGTAACAATACTAAGTATAGAATGGACACTTCGACGTCCCGACCGATTTCCCCGCCTCACCCAAACTCCTTCACTCTTGTGGGCGACGTTTGGTATTCTCTACGTGCTACGCACACAGGTGCACGTGTAATTACATGTCACTGATTGATGTCTGTGTAATAGAGACCAAATTAAGCGTTTATATGGAATTTTGGCAAAGTGTCCGCGGTGTGACCATACTTATACCAACTGTTAAAAATATTTGTAAACTACCGGAACGTATTCTTTCTGCCGTTGCTAGCTAGTGACTTCTAAAAGCGTATTTTTTCCATATGAGTTAAAAACAAAGATTTTTTTTGTCAAAATGTGCCCAATAATAAGTTCAATAATAAAAAAAAAAGGTTGTCCGTAAACTCGGTTTACGGACTGGTAATTTTACGTGAAGCAAATATGCGTCACAAGCTGGTGACCACTTAGATTAATCGCCTCTATCGCAACGAACACAGAGCTATAGTCCTTTTTTTAGCATTAGACGGAAGGAATTTAGGTGTTTTTTTAGGTAAGTTTAAAGTAAAAGGTTCAATAATGTCGATCGTTGTTGTTGTTGTATCTTCACGCCAGGTCCCTAACGGGGTAGGCAGAGAGTGTAGAGCGCCAGATATTCCGGTTCTGACAAACCTCTCGTGCCTCGTCTACCTTCATCATTCTCTTCATGAAGAGAATGTCGATCGTAATTCCGAAAACTAATGATACCTATACAATACTGTATTATTTTCAAATATTCTTAAAACATTTTAGTGCGTGCAGCCGGCGTTCGTCGTCAAAATACGATAATCTGTGATCTCACCTTTATATCATACAATTGCGGGTACTTTTAATAATCTCAATAATATTTACTTTTTTCATGTGACTTATAATCTTTTTCATAATTATTTTAAATATTTAATTATGTAATTCATATCAATTGCTCAGTTGATTATAAAGCTAATTGATAGGAAAACAGCAAACTTAATAAGTTGCTCCTATTTAGTTCAGTTCTATTAATTTTGCTATACCTTTTCTTATATGCTTATGCATATGCTTATTTTTAGTTTTATTATTTTTGTACCTTGTATTCTTTTTTATCGACTATATTATTCTGTTTTATTGTCAATAATTGCGTTTTAAACCTTTATTTTTATCTATTTTTATTAAACTCATAGTAGAATGAACTGAGTGAAATTAAAGAAAACCGAAAAATATTTATTCATTATAAGGTGATACTACGTATATACGGTGATGTACGTGTATTAACCCCTTTCCGGTTAGAGGGAATATTTTTCCCACCAATATTTTTTTGTGTAGATAAACGACTTATTGTCCATATTTATTTTATAAACCTGGCAATATAAAATAGAGAAAAAAAAAGATTTTTTCGTAATTTGACATTGACAGATTGAAACGTTTCTTTTCGACTGACTTCGGTTTGAATATACAAAACAGGTGTTTTTCGAACTTTGAAATAAATCAGTATATATCTTCAAATCCAACAAATATCGAAAGGTAAGTTCTTTTAAAATTTGATTATTTATCTATAGTAACTCATAATTGATAGATATTTTTGGTTTGTAATGCTCATAATTTTTTTTTTCGTGATTTTTCTTGGTGGGAATAATATTCCCTGTAACTGGTAATGGTTATTTGCTTGAAGCGAAGTAAATTTACTAAGTTTTTCTTGGTGGGTGTTTCAACGTCAGCTACATACTTTTTCGTGGGTTTTTTTGGTGGTTTTTCTGCTAGAATGCTTTTTTGTTCATTACAGCTTGATAAAAATGAGCAAGTTACTGAAAGATCACGAAGTAGAGGCAGCATTACTGGAGATGTTCGATTTTCCATCTGACCCGAACCAATCGGAAGATGATAATGAATCGGATGAGGACGAAACTACGTACAATGCCGCGAAACTGCAGCGGATTTTACAGGAGATCGATGAACCAGGTCTGCGATCTACTGAGGTAATTAGGGTTTCACCTCAGCCTTCTACTTCAAGTGCAGACATGCTCTGTAGCTACCCTGATAGGATTGAATGCCATCCAAGCCCATTGCCTGAACAAGGACAGAATCGTGAACATCAAGTAGTGAGGGCAATTGACCGTGGGAGGGGAAGAATATGTGGACGTGGTGCAAGAAGACGCAGTACGGGAAGGGGAAGTGGACGAGGAACAGGACAGAAAAGGAGAGCAAGAAAGAGTGGTAAAAGTCCAGATCGTGAGGATAGTGATTCTACAGATGAAAGCGATTCAGCAGAGCCCGAAGTAGATCTAGAAGAAAATGCTTCCGACAAAGACGAAGACATGTGGAAGAAAAGGTTGTGGACTGATCATAGACCAGAGCCTGATATCTTCGATAATATTCCCTTGACACCATCACGAATGTTACCCTCAAATGCCCGACCTATTCGTCATTTCGAAAAATTTTTTACTCCAGATGTTTTTGAATTGATTGTAGGGGAAACTAACTTATATGCTAGTCAAAATAATGTATTGGGGTGGACTGAAATCGACATCAAAGAATTGAAAGCTTTCTTAGGAATCATGATTATAATCGGGTATAACATTTTACCCTCCATGGAACTTTATTGGTCTTCCGATCCAGCTTTTAGAGTTGATGAAATAGCTTCAACCATGCCATACCGAAGATTCAAGCAAATATTGCGATGTTTGCATTTGAATGACAATTCAAAGCAACCTATTAGATCCAGCCTCAATTATGATAAATTGTTCAAAATTCGACCCTTAGTGACACTTCTCAACAGTATGTTTCAAAATAATGCTAATAACTCTTCATCGCAATCCATAGACGAATCCATGATAGTCTTCAAAGGGAGGTCCTCATTGAAGCAGTACATGCCCCTAAAGCCTATCAAAAGGGGGTTCAAGGTCTGGTGTCGTTGCGACTGTTTCACTGGTTATCTTTATGAATTTGATATATATACCGGTAAAGATGGTGATAGGGTTGAAGACAATTTAGGAGCGAAGGTAGTCACAAAGTTGACCGAAAAATTGATAGGAATGGCAGCGGTGCATGTCACTTTCGATAACTTTTTTTGTGGATATGAAATCATGAAATCCCTGTATGATAATGGTATTCATGCCAGCGGCACTGTTCGCAGACAAAGGGCGGACCTACCTAAAATAGTGAAAAGCAACAGGAAATTGAAACTGAAGAAGGGTGAGTATAAATGGAGAGTCAAAGGTGATGTTGCTTTTGTGATCTGGCAGGATACAAAGGAGGTGCTATTCTTGACCAATGCTTTCCATCCAAAGGTCAATAAAACATCTGTCACCAGGACTCAAAAGGATGGTACGAAGATTGAGGTTGGGTGTCCTGCAGTAGTAAAACAGTACACGAAAAGAATGGGTGGAGTTGATCACTTCGACCACATCAAAGGTACATATGCGGTCGGACGACGGAGCAAGAGGTGGTGGTTACGCATATTTTACTTTCTGTTGGATGCCTGCATCACAAATGCATTTATACTCTACAGCATAAATTTAAATTCTACAAAGATCTCCAATTTGGAGTTTCGTATAACCTTAGCCAGAGGGCTTATCGGAGGGTTTTCGTCCCGAAAACGTCGTTCTGAAGGAGTAAACTACATAGTTAGAAAGAAAGTTGCAGTTTCGGATAACTATCAAAAGTCGTTCCACATTCACATGATTGCTCCAGAAATTCGCTTTTCCAACGTTGGAGAGCACATGCCAGTTGATCTACAAACATATCAAAGATGCAGACATTGTAGTACTAAAATAAAAGATAAACGGTCCAAGATAATGTGTTGCAAATGTGAAGTTCCATTATGCATAACGCCATGCTTTTTGAATTTTCATAGGCAAGCACCTGCATAAGTATTCACCAAACATGTTCTGAGTTTCGGCGTTTAGCCGTATTCGTCACTCGTCGTTCAATTTACATTATTAAATTAGGTTTGCTAATTTTTATAATAATGATTGCTAATTGTTGATTTTCATACCAATTATGTTTTCAAAGTGTTCATTTCCATACCACTTATGTTTTCTATGTGTTCATTTTCATACTAATTATGTTTTCTTAGTGTTTATTTTCCTAATTATAATTTTATCTGCAAGCGTAGAGTTGAATATGTGTTGATTTATTTTTAAATAAAAAACATTATATAAAAAAAACAAATAGTGTCTTATTTAGCCGAAGTCTGCTACTGGTAGAGGGAATATTTTTACCACCAATACATATATACATATATATGTATTTTTTTATATACATATTATTTTTAGGCACCATTAACAACCCAAAATTGAAATCAAATTCAAAAAACCTTGGCTAGATCGTTATGTCCGTTAAGGGGTTAAAGAGATTTTCAATGCAACCATGACAAGTCCTTGCGAACAAACAGGCAGTGTGTGTGCAATCGGCGATCAATTTTGCTATGTGCGTTTCAATTAACTGTAAAACACAGTTCAAAAGAATGTGTCATATTTTATAATAAATAACCATCTATGTAATATATTTGTTTTTCATTTACACCTGTTTTCACCTGCAATTAACATGCCTTCATCAAAGACATGTAAAAATATTCCCAAATCGTTATTCAAGATTGGTTTTTCGTTCAGAAATGACGGAGGACGACTCGTGACTACAGATAATATATTCGGGGTATGTTTAACCTTTTGAATGACGTGATATCTCGATGGTCCCTATTGAATTAACAAGTTCTGAAAGTAGAGAGTTCTTTCAATAGAGTAGTTTAAAATTTGTTTTGACAATAAAACAAACCAAGAATCAATAAAAACAAGATACTACACATATCTTAGTATTTTCTTTACATCAACTATCTTTTGAACTATTCTAAAGAACTAACTTTTCTACTTTGCAGAACCGATTGTTTTAATTGAGACTATCGATACTTGAGATATTGTGAAGAATATATAAGGTTGGGGGAAAAAGTTTCTTCGCATTTTTTAAGATAATTCAAAACATTTTTTAATATTGTTTATTTAAATTTAACTAAAGTATGTATGTACCATTTTGTTCGATAACCTTTTGCCATCTTGTAGGTAGGGACATGATCCCATTGCTATAAAAATTTTGGGACTTCTCATCAAAATACCGCGACAAGTGGATTTAGCAGTCCTCTCGTGATGTTAACCTAACATTGCATAAAGAATTCTGAAGAGACCGAAACAGGTGGAAATCTGAAGGTGCAAGGTCAGGACTATACGGCGGATGCATTAACACCTCCCAGCCAAACTCTCTTAATTTTTGCTGAGTGGCTATAGATGTGTGAGGTCTAGCGTTATCATGATGAAACACCACACCCCTTCTGTTGATCAATTCCGGCCGCTTTCTCTCAACTTCTTGCTTTAATCTCATCAGTTGTTCGCAGTAGAGTTCAGAATCGATAGTCCTGCCTGGTGGTAAATCGCGAATTAGCGTTTCACATTCCGCAGAATTTCACAACTTCATTTAATTTGTGAAATGCTAATACAGCATTAGCATGCTATCAATTAATGCAAATGCTAATTAATAATTCGCATTATTTGATAGCAATTTTAGCAGCATGCTTAGTTTTAACTAACCCATTACTAAAAACGCTTCCCCAAACCATCTTTTAACCTTATACTATACCGCCACTCACAATGGTGGCGGCACCCTAGACTGCCCTAGAGACCAAACTAATAAACTATGTAATCTTCATTTTTAAATTTGTAACGCAACGCGTTTACGCTTGCGTTCATGTTCCTAATTGTAAGATAAGTTTAAGTGGGCCGATCCCGGCGGCACTGCAATGCCGGGCCGACCCGTGACGGGAGTGGAGCGAGCCCCGAACATCCCGTCGAGATACAAAAATCAGTTTAATATACTGGTCCCGCAGTGCGGGAACTTTCAGATATTAAGCTGAAAAGAACAGATACTACACTTTGATCTTAGCCAAAAGGCCGAGAAGCGATACCATAATTTTGGAGCTCGAACTCTTTACCTTAGCTCCACATAAACTCTACAGCGCGAAGTAGTATCCCATACAGCGCCAATCAGCGCCATCTGTTGTAATCTTGTACAACCTTTAATAAAAAAAAACATATGCACCTGCCATGATAGGCACCAATACCCGAAGCGCCAAACCATAGCTTACACTTACACTATTCATAAGTACATTCGTGCACAGCAACCTTTACAATCTAGTTTAATAACGGACTTCCTTCATTCTTTCCACCCAACTCAAAAGTTGCACTGACTCGAGCACTACACACACAAACCCATCGACAATCCGTTCGACCCGATCGTTGTCAGCACAAAATGTGTTAATGGTACAATTCTACATCGTAATAGAAAACCTATTCCATAGCTTTATAATCTAAATAAAGACAATGACCACGGCAGTAGGTATGTAAAATGATTTCATTTTGCAAACACAATAAACTCTGTCATTCAGAAACGTAACTCATTGTCTCCATTGAAAGGAACAGCCGTCGGGGGCAAAGGGAACACAATAAGAAATCGGCTTCTGGCAGATCTAACAGGACTCGAACGTTGATGCTTCGCCAGCTACTTTTGATGTATTAAAGTTTAGTTTAATACTCAAAGCCAGCTACTAAAATCTTCTCATTTACCTATGTGTACTAAAAACAAACTAAAGTACTAGACTGGACATTCCCCTTAATAGCATGGTTCAAGTTTTTTGCATTCAATTACCTGCACGTTAATTGGTGTCTGTCTACTCTATATATTGACCTCATTGCCTGTCACGATTTTTTCTGCCGCTTTTAAGGCAAATAAATAAATTTTATTTTATTGAAACCGTGAGCTCTAAAGACATCTTAGAGATCAGTTGACATGAAAAATAATATTTTAAAATCCACCTTCATTTAAGCGTATAGCGCGCGTAAGGCAATATGGATGTAGCATACGGATTAAAATCTGGGAAGAGATAAGAAATAAGAGATCCTCTTTCAATCAGTCAACCCATCTCAGAGTAATAGAGGAACATACACAAGAAAAAGATTACCGGCTAATTGAAGATTAATTCTTTTTTGATGTGTGGAATATTAAAAACATAACACATAAAATAGGTCTAGGTCATCTAGGTTACAAATAAAACTGCATTTAATATACTAATAAACTCTTTCTTTCGACAAACATAATCAATTATACTTTCTTTACAAATCACAGAGTTTTAAATTAATTTAACAACGCTTACTCTCATCCATGTGTTTAATAAACTACGTAGATAAATATAATCAGTGCACTTTGTTTATATGATAAGTAACATGAATAAATTAATTTATCAAAATAACTGGATGATGCTATTTAAAATATTTCAACCAATAAAAGATCATAACTGAAACTTATATGCATAACATCGTCCAGTTAGCTATTTTTTACCAAGTATAGTGAGTGAACACATTGATGTGCTTAAAATGAATTAGTGTGCCAAAATCACCTAAACATTAGGCCTTGTCTACACTTATAAATAACATTGTGCAATACTATAATTGCGCGACAATATGGGATCGTCATCATGCTAACAACATATTAAATGAATAAAAATTTCGATTAACTAGGGAAAGTTTTGATAAGACCATTGCTATTGCATTCATTAGTGATGATCCTATCTCTTCTTGGCACAACCGGTTACATTTTGGTACCAAAGGAATTGGTTTCAAAGAGGTACGTATGTAGGTAATATACATTGAAATTAGATGTATTGAAATTAGCGCATCATCTCTTGAACGCAGCCTCTCCACATCATTCGCAACAACATTTTGCTCTACGACTTTTTACAAATCTTGACCCAAAAAAAAAGTTTAAAGTTTAAAAGAGCATTGCCGCTGCTGTGTTACTCCCCGTAGCTCCGCGCTGCCGCTGCTCGTGGTGATATTTTGCCCAGGCAGGTGCGTGGCATACCTACGCTCAGAGTAAATGTCAATTTAGAGGCAAAAAATAATTTTGTATCGGCAAAATTAAATTTAAAAATACTGTTAATTTTAAAAAGTCGTAGAACTAATGTTGGGTTTTATGTAGAGAGACTGCCTGCCTGGTGATACGCTAATTTCATTAAACATTCTATAGTGGATCTTAATTGACCTGCCTATTCGGAAAAGTAGGTTTAATAAAGGTCCCTTCAGATCCCACTTAGAGCCCTAACTCACTAGGATTCCATGGCTACGTTGCCGGCTACGTAGCCATGCAGTTGGTATGGTGTGGAGACGTCGCCACACCATCGTATCGTGTATTTCAATACTAGCTGCTTGGCTACGTAGCCGGCAACGTGGCCATGGCATCATAGTGAGTTAAGGTCCTTAATCAAGTTTCACTGTTCATTTAAATCACTGATATCTTCGTTCACATTAAATCCTACTGATATGTCCATGACTTCACCAAGAGCACTGTTGAATACGAAAATTAATTTAGCATTATCTACATCTGCAGTCTATTCAAGGTCTGTTTCATAGTCACACACATCCAGCCCCCCAGCATCCGCACCAGGGTATGGAGCCGTCTTGGGGTGCTGCTGAGAGTTTCCTGGACTTGTTGGTGCACGCTGATCCCAGGGAGTTCATGGAGGAACATACACTATTTGTACGCTCGTGCTCAGAGTGAGATGTCATCATCTCCTGAAATTGAGAAGGGTTGGGTAAATTGGTGCTTATTTTTGGATGGCAGGTTTTGGTGTCTTTCATTTGAATTTTTATGAACTAGGTATTCACTTTATTAAAATTTCTTTTTTATTGTCATGGAAGTGTAAAGTAAAATAAAAGAAAGAAGAAAGAAAGAAAGAATTGCCTTTATTGGCAAATAAGATTTATTTTTGTCTAAAGACATCTACAAACAATACTCGTGAAAAGCAGAGATCTAAATGCAGATGCTACTGATCTCTGATCGTTTGCTTCTAAACGAGATAAGCATAACTATCTAACGGGAAAACGGAACGAATAGTGTTGAACAATACTACTTGATGAGCAGTTTTAGTTTGAGTCTCGGCTTTCGACGGCGTAGATATCACTGCATCATCTAATATAATCTACCGCCAATCGGTAGTGTTCAACACTAGTGATCCGGTTAGGTGGCCATATACGAGTATATCCACGTAATAATTATAAGGCAAAACGACTTAAAAACTTAGGCATCATAAAGGCTGCAATGCCTGCAGTGCACTTATCATCAATGTGAACTGTATGTTTGTTTACCACCATCACAACAAACACTCATCTGTGGAGTGTCCGCTCAGCGAACAATGGCGGGCGTGCAGGCGGCCGTTCAACAGACGTCGCTAAGTGGCCCTTGTTTTAGTCACCTATAACGTTTTATGCCGCCATTCTTAAAGTCATCATCATCATCATCTTGTATTAGTCTAATTGTCTTTTTTAAATATCTACGTAATTAATGGTTAAATATGTATCTATTATGACATATTCAGGGTCGGACTGGCCATTATAATATAGTCAAGGCGTTTGCCAGTCGGGTCTATTCGAGCCCATCACGGATGGCATGCGGGGCTTGCCGCAAGGATCTGCCTCGGTCCCGGCTCCAGTATCCATGGTTTTGACTAACGAGAATAATAATTAACAGAGGAATGTGACTTATTATTCCGAAGATTAAAACAAATATTGATAGTTAAAATGAGGCCAAAGACTTCAAAGTCATTGCGCTACACTACAAACTCAAACTTCGTAATCTTATTGCCTATCAAAACTTGCGAGTTAGGTATATTATTTATTACGAATTTATATATAGTTACCCAGTAATAAAAGTTAATTGCACATTGCGATAGGTATGATTTATGGTAGTGCAATAAGACTTGGCATCTGCTTATTGCTTAGATTTTAATTCTTTCGTCGCCGACTCTGACGATGCCATTATTAAGAAATGAACCGTAAATGTGTTTCTCAAGATTCAAAATACATTCTATTACTTTTCGCTTACCGACATTTGTGTATATGACAAGATTAGACAGATGACTGGAATTGGTATCGAATAATATCGACTTTGAAGCGACACCAATTCTTGGCGACATGTTCACGCGATCCTGGCACTTCTATTGTCTTGTTATTTCGATTTATTGGCTATTTTAATAGAAATCAAAAAATGTTTAGACCGGGGTCTAACTTACATTCATGTTGAAGGCAAAACTGATCAGTAGATTTCTTAAATGTTATATCTATCATTATTTAATACTCGATCTTGATGTGCTACACCGCTGCACCTGGTATTAGTCTTTTCAAGTAAAATCCCTACCATGTAATAGCTTCTATTAAATTTCCCGATGAGGAAAACAAACGCAGATAATATGTAATAATACAAAGCCTAAGTCTAAACTAACCATCGTTAAGTATTCTGCGTAGAGGTTGAACTATCTACTCCAATTAAAAAGGTGTTAGTTGTAGCACAGTCTAAAGAAAACGAACGTGTTATATGTACTTATACTGTGGTTGTAGGCAGCAATATTTCGCGTGAATATAACTGCCTTATAAATGATGATTATTTTATGAGTTTGTTACTTTTGGAGAATTTAGGTATTAGATATTATGATGTTTAACCCATCTGTATACACACCGTTAACATTCAAATAACATTAAATGCAAGTGCCATCGTATACTTACTACCGATTACTAAGCTACAAAACGTTCATATACATCTGAAAAAAAAGGCATTTGGAATAATCCAGAATGATACCTGATAGCTGTCCCGCTTGTAGCGCGGGCCAGAGCTTGAAGACGACAGCGTGTTCCGGGGCCGATGCCTCGTGCAGTGCTTCGGCCTCTCTTGTTCCTCAATCAACCTCTCGTTGTCACTCTCCGCCTGCAATGGAACCCCATTTTTAACTACCCCATTCTTAGCCTCAACTTTCTTTTCACGTCTTTTTCTCTCCCTCTTTTTAAACGTAAGAGAGAATCGTTTCCTTTTCTTCATTTTCGGTGAATCTGGTCTCCTCGGAGCCGTCGATTTCTCTCTCTCTGATCGACTCGTGTCATCGTCTGGTGGAGGGACTTGTGATTCAGAATCAGTTTTCAATGTTATCTCGGTTCTTGTAGAAGAATCTGGTTCACCAGATTTATATGCCACTTCCTTCTCAAGATTGGCCAACTCCATCCGTCGTAGTCTTTTCGGTAGCTTGTTTACCGTCGCGTATATCGGTTCATCATGTTCGCCGACTGGCGCTGATCGTGATCTAAAGAGAAAGTCGAATTTCTTCGGTTTCACTGGCATCCGTCTTTCGACAAAGACGACAGTGCTCGCCACCTCTGTCGTGGTGGTGGTTGTCTGTAAATCTTCACCCGATCTACTCGGGCTGCTTGGAATGGGCGTCGTTCGTGGGTAATCGTAGGTCAGTTCTATGTTCTTCTCGGTCACGTAATGTTTGGGTTGTTCTTGGCACACTTCGGGTTTTACATAAATTTGTTTTTGGCAACAGCACGGTCTTTGCACGACCTGTCTAGTGTTGCACATGATTACGGAATTCTGCTGGATGTACGTGGTTTGTATCGTGGTTGGGGAAGCTTGGACGTCGCCGAGTAAGTCTTCAACGTTACCGCCGGTGTGGAACCTAGGGGGTTGGTAGGGTGCAATTACAAAGCCGGGCGGTGGGGGACTAGCGACGTGGCAGGGTCGGGGACTCGCGACGTGGCAGGGCGTTGACGTAATAGCTTGAAAGAATTTCGGTACGCTTGGTGTATCGTGGACGAGTACGTCGACAGCTCGTTCACGGCCATTGTCTTCCATCATTGGTTGGGCTCGACCATTGTTCGTTATCGGTTTTGTGGCATTCGCTTTGGTGTTTTGTTTACTGTCTTGTTTTGATTGTGTCGCTTCGTGTTGGCACTCATCGCAAGTGCACGGGGATTCGACACCGCTCTGAAAAACAAATAGTATCATATATGAAAGGTTAGGCATTAATACATGAAGCTATTTACAATTTAGTGCCTATGCAACAATACAGTTTAGCGAGTTTGTTTCATACTGATATTCTGTGTTTACAATGGGCATGCGCATACAATAATTATAATTAGCCGATTTCAAAGTGCGCAGGTGCTTGCAACTCGTGTCATTAAGATTCGTTTGTTAAATGAGGTCAAAAATTATTTATAGTTACCAAAAAGATCGTACGCTGAAGTTGTTTTTTTTTTTTAAATTACAAAAATAAAGATTGTTGTTAGTTGCAGTTAGATCACGCAATCATCAGGCAAAGGCATCTCTCTTGTCACTTTTCAAACGATCTAAGTATTATTTAGATATCAATTTGTATGCGTATCCGAGTATACAGGGTTCAGCCTTTGAAGATCAATACCAACAACATTTTGTTTTACGATTTTTTTTAAATCTTGATAAATAACCCTTTTTGGGTCTATCTACAATATATTTAATATCTACAAATTTTTTTTCAAAAGTGCAAAAGGGAATTACCGCCGCTGCGCCAAAACTATGAATTTTAAAAAGACGTAAAACTACTGTTGTTCGCATTGATGTAGAGGCTGTCTACAAGAAAGAGGTGATGCGCTAATTTCTAATAACCCTGTATATAGGTATCCCATACTTCAATGGGTTAGTCATCCCTGAATCCAACAAGTATCATACTGTTACTTACACCACTCGAGCGGACTATCTAAAAGCTCAAAACCTCTGAAAATAATATCAACTTCTCACTAAACCCTGGTTGGATCTAGGGCTGACAAGAATCTAACAATTCTTATGTTTAAAATCAAACTTTACAATGATGTGCATTGAAAAAACCATAGATTTATTATCTACTTCAAAAAACATGCAAATAGTGGATGATGTATAAATACAGCTTTCAAATTATGCCAAAGTTACGAATCCTGATGTACTATGGAGAGGACTATTAAACATAATAATATGGTAAAGAACATTCCCTACGGATTTATTACGTGTACAACCTGTGTGAGCAATCATTTAAAAAAATAATATTATGTATTTGTTTTATATTATTTCACATTAACACATGCTTGTGAAACCTAACTAGCATAGTTGGCAATAGATGGCGCTGCTGCTACCATAAAGCAATGCAATAAATGTGAAGGAAAGATTTGACAAATCGGGCAGGACTTCAGTAGCTCAATTGGAAGAGAGGCTGGACTAGATTCCCAGTAGGCCGCGAGTTCGAGTCTCGCCTGAAGTCAAATTTTTCTTTCCATTTTTCTTTAAAATAAAATATTATGTATTCTATCTTTGCCTAAATCATGTTATATTTGTATATGTGTTTCGTTATAATTCTATATTAACAGTATGAAATAAGACAAAACATTTTTATATATAAGTATTTATGTAAATCGTAAGCACAAATACAATGAACAAAAATATAATGCATTCATCAAAATATTCAATTTTAACACGTAATTTCAAATATTATATTTCAAGGTTGTTACTATTCCCCTGAGGACCAAGCCGACTCCATCATAACCATAATTCACCGATGTCATTAACGTAATATTTATTTTAAGTAATTAATTTCTAAACTTTGGAGGCAATTTTGAAATTAATTACTTTTTTTCTCCAATCTATATGCCAATGCACAGTGGCGGTAGTTTTATCGCCATACACTGCTTCTTATCGTCTTATCCCGAGTGATTGCGCTGACTACAGATCTATTCAAATGGTTTGGCCGCCATTTTTCAGTTGATTGACTGCACTAGCCGAGGAATCCTCCACTAGTGGGCGGTGGGGTCGTTACGTCCCGACACCTTCATCTTTTGTTGAATTACTAAGAATAGAACCCTATAACTTATAATAGGAAATCATTCACTAACGTGATCGGTGGCTACCTATATCCTTGCACCTTGTTAGATAGCCCATTTAACGAGAAAGGCTATAGGCTATATAACATTACGCTAAAATGAATAGTTTTAACGTAAGGGTAGGAAACATTGCCCTCGCGCGAAGCCGGGGCGGGCCGCTAGTTTGTCATAATAATACACCGGGTTATTCAGATTCGAAAGTGCGCGTCACGTCGCCATTTTTATGTGATGGGAGTGGCAAACAAGCATGCAGTTCACATTGATGTTAAGTGATGACTGTAGCCTATAGGCACTTACACAAAGACCAAGATCAAAATGCAGATGCGTTACCACTCCTGAGGCCCAAGGTATTGTGCCTTTGTGCCGGAAATTACATGGCCGAACATTACCACCTGACCGGGACACGACAGTGCTGAACACTACCATTCAGCGGCAAGTATATAACGTAGGTCCCTTCCAGCATGACGCCTTCATCTTTTGTTGAATTACTAGGAATTGCAGAACCTTACTACTGAAAATAGGATATCACTCACTAACGGTATATCTGGTGGCTACCTCTAATCTTGTAATGTAAAATCACAAACACGCGGTCACGTCATCTCTCCAAATTTGTCACATACCGGGTTATTATGATGCGGAAGTACGCCTCACGTCGCCTTCCAAAATTGAATATTAAATGTTCTGCCATCTACATTATAGTAATAGCTTAATGTATGGTCCCGTAACAACTATTACACACGCACTTCTGAGGCCTGAGTGGTGGCAGCGCATTGAACGCATCTGCATATTTAACTTCTGGTTATTGTGTAGTTGTTTATAAGCTGCAATCACCACTTACAGTTGATACTTTGGTGCGATCCGTACGGTACGTTTCAGAAAACAGCCTATAAATCAATCGGATTTAATATTTAGTGTTTTGACGGAGTGACCTGCACCTGCTGTATTAAGTATACTGTGGCAATATACTGACTACTTATATACTTGCATCGTAAACTCACAAATATGCGTTCACGTCATCCCACCAATTTTGTCACGTACTGGGTTATTATGATTCGGAAGTTTGCGTCATGCCATTCAATATCGAATATTAAACAGTTTTCCAAGGTGTCGTGTTGTAGGTAAAGTCAGGGAACTCTCCGCTTATACAAAATCAATCAAATATAGCTTTTATCGTCATCGCATAAGGTGCCCGTGTGATCAAGCGGCCTGTATCTGATATTACCGTTCAAAACTCAGAAAACCCTCTTTCCAACATTTCAAGCTGGAACAAAATCCGTTCACAACTTTCCGAAATTAGCGTAAACATACAGACAGAGAAAATAGCCGGAGACTATATTATGTAGTGATGACAGTGATAGTGATGGTTATAGTGATAGTGATAGTGATAGTGATAGTGATGGTGATAGTGATGGTGATAGTGATTGTGATATTAATAATATCGTTATGCTGTTTACACTCTTTATTTGTAGATATATTATTATATTTCGTCTGTTTTACGTACTTCACGTTAAGTTTATTGCACTTTCAATTTATCTCAGGATTCATTGCCCATCGCTGAAAATCTATAACCTACATGGAAACGGTTTGTAGTAGGTAACAGCTTTAATATTTAGAATCGTGACTGAATACTAAATTGGTATAAATAAGTACCTTTTTCATATAATATTTTTAATTCATAGATACTTACATGTACCTATGAATTAAAAACTTATTTACAGATATTTATTTAATTTGTATGTTTTAAATGTTTTTATTTCAATATTATTGTAGGGATAGTGCCTAGTTAACTGTCAAAATGATTAGCATAATTATTAATTAAAATAGACTGAATTTCATGCCATGAAGTAGGTAAGTCTGGCAGATCCTACTACGGATGACGCCAGAATACTGTTGCAACTATATCAATAGTCAATTAGCTAATGTTGTTTAATTATTTTGTTTAAATGAAGAATGTAATTCATGTGAACGTATAGAGCTTCATGGTCTTTGACCAAGCTCTTTAAATGGAGAAAAAAAAAAAAGTAGGTAAGTAACTTGGAAAAAGTAGGTACGTGGGCGATATTTACATCGGAAATCTGTGTCAGTTTTTAAAAAACTGGGCTTTCGTTCTTAATTTCGGAGTTGCTATTTTATTTTTGTAATTTACGAACACACTGAAAGTTAATTTAATTCAATATTAAAATTCCTTTCAACAACAATCTAATACCATTTAGACACACGCGCTATTTCAAATCCGGAAAAATTTGACAATGAGTTTAATCGAAATCTAACTATTTATAAGATACCCAACTGCCCCCACGACTAATAACAACACTTATTTTTAGTTACACATTCACGGACACAAAAATATGTAAACTCCATGCACACAAACCATGATAACACATCACACCGGACGGACAACGCGTGGCGTACTGAGCTTGATTGAGCTTATTTATAAATATACATTAGACTCTAATATTTTCTATGCCCGCCCTTGACTCATTTTCTCTAGTTATAAAATCTGTACTAAACAAGATGTAGGCAAAAGTATATCATTGTCTGTCAGCTGACATATGCGGTGATAAGATGGGGCCTCCCACTTATGCGCGTATCTACGAGTAGAGTTATGTACCAGAGGGTGTATCTCGGTTGCCATTTAAAAGCCACTTTGCAGTACATTGCTGTTTTCTTAAAACAATGACAATTATTACGTTACACCAAAACGGTTATGTACTGTAAAGTGGATATCGAAATCAAGTCAACCGAAATACATAATACGCCTTCAGTACGAATTTCAGCTTTAATTTTTTGTACCTGAAAGTTCGGGTGTTGACACCAGATTATTGACTTTTCTGAAGTAGGCACAGTCCACCAATGTTTGTTTGTGAACGAAATATGTCTCTTCACGCCAGGTACCGCACGGGGTAGCCAGAAAGTGTGGAGCGCCAGACATCCCGGTCCTGACATACCTCCCTTGCTTCTTCTACATTCATCATACTCTTCATACATACACCACGACTCCTAAGACCTTTGACTCCACCCTCAGACAACATTCGACTTATTTGGTCATGGTAGGTTAGTTTTGGTCTTCCTGGGCCTCTGCAGCTATCCAGGGAAGGAAAAAGGATAGGTACGTCAGTTAAGTTTCGGCTTGCCGTTACCTCTTGATTGATGTCATTCAATTTTAAAGGTTGGGCTCAGTGGCTTCGATCTGTTGAACATAAGTTGAAAACCAATCCAAAAAGTGAATTTTGACATTATTGTAGGGGAGATCCCAGGATGCTATTTTTGTATTTACTCGAGCGCGTCAGATTAAGATATGAGAGATATGATAACCTCCATAAAATCTAAAATTTGTGTATAGTGCCCGAAGGGTAGCCCTTAAAAATTCAAAAGGTCGCTACGATCTTACTCATCTTCCGAATCGTCTGAATTTTATACTACCTATTACGTTGATGCTGAGCCCTTTTCAAAAACATTTGATTCTATAAAAAATAAAGGTGAAAAATTACTCAAGAATGTCAGATTCTCAGAGAGGATGTAAAGTGAACCCAATCAAAGCTCCCATCCAATATTCTGACGATTTGGATGCGAGGCAACCTCGTGGCAGAAGCCCTAAGGATTGGGCCCTTTATAGAAATCGTAGATTTGGTGGAGGTACTGAACAGGATGCAAGGTATCTTCTATATTTTAATCTGACGCGCTGAAGTAAATTAAAAAATTCCCTCTTGGTGTCCCCTACCATTAGGTAAACATGACGCTTTCTGAAGTTATTGACCGTGAATCGTGTTGTGGACTGAAGCTAGTCTAAATATATAAAAGAAAAAGACGAGGACTGTCTAATTCTAATCTATTAACGAGACGGAGCAAGATGAAATTGGGAATGCCAAGTCGGTAAAAGCCTTCGCTAAGATTTTTTATGTATGGAAAGCGGCAAACTACCAGTACGATTGCGGCTACTATTGATCTAGTAACTAAAATTAAAGTGAATATTGATAAAAAAAATTTTGTTCTGGGCATATTTATTGATTTAAAGAAGGCGTTCGATACAGTCAGTCATAAAAAACTGCTTTTAAAGCTGAAGAACATTGGCATCACTGGCACAGCTCATCAAATATTAACTTCGTACTTGCAAAATAGGAGTCAGATTGTAAAAATAGATAATTTCACAAGTTCTTATCAAAATTTAAAAAATTACGGAATTCCTCAAGGCTCCATTTTGGGCCCTCTTATGTTTTTAATATACGTAAATAATATAACTAAAATAGGTCTTACTGGTCAGCTGACTTTATATGCTGATGATACATGTCTTTTTTACTTCGGCAACTCTTTTCAAGAACTACTAACTAACGCTCAGCTTGACTTGGATATACTAAATGAATGGTTTTCACACAATTTACTAAGTATAAACACAAAAAAAACTTCTTTCATGATTTTAGCTGCAAAAAATAAGCCCATTCCAGATTTTTATCCCCTCAAAATAAACAATGAATTAATCCAAAGATCACACCAGGAAAAATATTTAGGTTTGTTATTAGATGACAAACTTACGTGGAAACCACATATAGAGTCACTAAGAACAAAATTATCGAAGGTCTTAGGAGCTATTCGTAAAGTAACAAACTGTATTCCCAAAAAAGTTAAAACTATTATCTATAACTCTTTAGTTAAATCTCATATCGAGTATCTGATTGAGGTATGGGGATCAGCAGCACCAACTAATTTACTACCATTACAAATAATACAAAACAAAATAATTAAAGTGTTGTTTCATTATCATTATAGAACACCTACAGACGAACTATATAAAAAAACTAAATTATTTAACATTATACAAATTTTTAAATATAAAACCTGTGTTTTAATAAAAAACATAGTTTCTAATAAAATAAAATCAAATATAAAATTTGTGACAAAACAAAATACACATGGCTTGAGAAATAAACATAAATTAAACACTATTATACCTAGAACAAACTACGGAAAAAAAAGTATTTTATTTGAAGGCGTCCAACTATTCAATAAATTACCTAATGAAATAAAGGAATGTGATAGCGTTGCAATGTTTAAAAACAAACTTAAATTGTGTATTGCCAAATTGTAAATCACTATTTTAATGCTACATTTTTTTTTTTCTTTTCACACACGTTCTCAAAGTCAAACTGTTTATTTATCATTTTGGATTTCAAGCATCACTTATGATATATCAGAAATTAATAACTAAGTTAAATTAAAGTGAATAACAATAGATATACGTAACGATTTATAATTGTAAATATTGAGATCAAGAATGTCACTGAAAATAAATTTAGATACACTTATGTAATAAGTAGAATGTCTCATTTCCTCTTTTACAAACTGATAATAAAGAAGTGAGGAACAGAAAAGAAGGTTGTAATACTAAATAGTTTTATAAGTGCCAGAGGTGTAAACATTATATTCTATTCATTTTTAAGTCTCATTGTAAAAGAACTTATATGTTTGTATGAGATTAAATAAAGATCTTTAAACCTAACTAGTATCCAGCTCACATTGATACTAGCGAAATATTTTTTTTTACTGGAAAATAATTTTCTTCCGATAGAAGAGAGTTCTTCTACTAGTGCCGTCGGTAGAGAATATGTAATAATACTACGTATAGAATGGACACTTCGACGTACCGCCCGATTTCCCCGCATCACCTAACCTCCTCCCCTCTCCTCGTTGGTATTTTGTACGTGCTACACACACAAGTGCACGTGTAAATACACGTCACTGATTGATGACTGTGTAATAGAGACAAAATTAAGCGTTTGTATGGAATTTTGGCGGAGTGTCCGCGGTGTGCCGTCGGTTAACCATTCCAAAGGGGCGGTAACGCAAGATCAAGATCAAAACTTGACCATAATGGTCGACGACCGTCTCATAGGTAAGGTGCAAAAGAGATAACGCTCTGCAAAATAAGCCGAAGTCTCCTTCCTGAAGTCGGTGTGCAATATTTCATGTTAGATACTGTGTGGCCCTGTAATTATTGGCACAGAGGCATAACACCTTAGGCCTCAGAAGTGGAAACGCATATGCATTTTGACCTCTGGTCTTTGTGTGGGACACCCACACAAAGACCTATAGGCTGCAGTCATCACTTAACATCAATGTGAACTGCATGCTTGTTTGCCTGACAACAAAAAAATCTGTGCTTTAAACTCAATTATACAGGTTTCAACGGACAGATCGGCATACGAGTGATCCAATAAGGGTTCCACACTGTTAGAAGTAGTAAATTTGGCGCCTTCTATTTAGTCTGTGGAATTTGTTATCCCATGCCTATAATGTACGCACATCCCTAATTCTCTGTGCTCTCTTGCTCATCATCGCATTGTACGGTTCTAATGTGTTTTGTATTTTTCCGAACAATAAATTTGCTATGGCCTTTTTTTACACAAAATACTCGTTTAATTTAACAGGTTATGGGCCCAGACACCATAATATTTATTAGTTCGCGAGTTCTGTTGCGTAAAATCAGTGATCTTTCAGGATTAAATACCAAACCTCAACATACCGGGTGGTACAAGTTCGCGTGTCAATTTTTATATTTTCAAATACTGAATCATATTACAACTTACTTTAATAAAATGTCCTCAAATAATCATTTGGCACTAATAGAAAAATTGATGGGAAGAGATAACTTCGCAACTGGAGGAAGGTAAACAAACTAGATTACCATTTAAAAGTGAAGATTCCCGAGCAACCACATTGTTACAACTTGTTCACTCCGATATATGCGGACCAATGGATGTGCAGTCACAGGGTAATGCAAGATACTTTCTGACATTTACTGATGATTTTTCTAGAAAAGTAACAGTTTTCATTTTAAAGTCAAAATCTGAATGCTAGGCATAAATCTAAAGAATATAAAAACTGTTTAGTAGAAAACCAACTTGATTTAAAAATCAAAATATTGCGTACTGATAATGGAACTGAGTACTTGAATAATAATTTTCTCAATTTTTGAAGTCATCAGGTATACAACATCAAACATCAACTCCCTACACGCCTCAACAGAATGGGCTGTCGGAGCGTATGAACAGGACACTACTTGAAAAGGTCAGATGTATGCTAATTAATGCTAATTTACAGAAAAATCTGTGGGCTGAAGCAATAATGACAGCAGCATACATAGTAAACCGTTCACCGACCCGAGCGCTGAATTATAAGATACCTCAGGAGTTGTGGAGTGGAAAGAGACCTGCAGAAAGTCACATGAGGATTTTTGGTTGTTATGCAATGGCACAGATACCTAAAGATCAATTAAAGAAATGGGACTCCAAATCACAAAAACTTATCTTTGTTGGATACTGTGAAAACAGTAAAGGTTATAGATTATTGGATCCTAAAACTAAGTGTCATAAAAAGTAGAAATGTAATATTTCTAGAAAACAGTATAAAGAATAATATGTTATCAGTTTCCTTATCAGAATCACAAAATAAAGGAAAAGATGTTGGAATTGAACCTAGTTTTTCAGATAGTGAAGAAAGCGGCACAGACCAGTCAACTCATACTGCAGAGGATACCAGTGATCTAAACAGTTTTGATGATCCTAAGTATGTACCAAAAACGCCTGTAAAGTATTCTCCGGAGTCCAATATTACACTTCGCCCTCGAAATAAAACTAACATCATCACTGAACCTAAGTCTTACCTATGCTTAAATAATAATAATATGTTACCCTCTGACATTCCACAGACATATGAAGAAGCACTTTCATCGAAAGACTTCAACCTATGGATGATGTCCATCAAAGAGGTGCTGAAGGCACATAATGATAATGGTACATGGCAGTTAATGCAAAAGCCACCTGGTGCCAGAGTCATAGGATGCAAATGGGTATTTCGTATAAAAAACGAACCAGATGGACCAAGATACAAGGCAAGGTTATGTGCAAAAGGTTTTGCACAGAAAAGTGGTATTGACTACACTGAGACATTTTCTCCTACGGTCAGGTATGACTCAATCCGCTTATTGTTATCTAATGCTGCAAAACACAACATGACAATGATACAATTTGTCATAAAAACTGCTTTCCTGTATGGAGAATTAGAAGAAGACATTTACATGACACCACCAAAGGGCCTTACTGTACAAGAAAATATTGTATGTAAACTCAAAAAAAATCATTGTATGGCTTAAAACAGTCCAGGTGGCTGGCTTAAAACCCAGGTATTGGAATGCCAAGTTTGATAATGTTTTGAAGAAATATGGCTTTAAAACAGTCATGCTGATAGATGTGTATATGTAGGATGTATACTTATTACTTTATGTTGATGATGGATTATTGTTGTCGATAGATCCTTCAGCAGTTACATCGGTAATAAATGAATTAAAGAAGGAATTTGAGGTAAAGATTTGTGAATCGTCACACTTCATTGGAATGCAGATAGAAAATGTACTGAATATATTTTTGTACATCAAACCACATACATAGAGGAACTGCTTCAGAAATATAATATGAGTGATGCTAATACCAATAGCATACCAGCTGATCCAAGTGTCATTTTAGAGAAAAGCACTGAATCTGAAAATAATAAGAATGATATTACTTACAGAGAAGCTGTGGGTTCTCTCATGTTCACTGCTATAGTGAGTAGACCCGACATAATGTATGCTGTGTGCACAGCAGCGCGCTACCTCAACAGCTATGACCAAATATAAAACGTATCTTCAAATATCTAAAAGAAACAAAACATTTTGGGCTCTGTTTCAAGTCAAAACAAAGTAACATACTTGAATGTTACTCCGATGCCGATTATGCCAATGATCCAGATACAAGGAGATCTACTAGGGGCTATGTCTTCATGAAAAATGGTGCTGCAGTGACGTGGAGCAGTCAACGACAATCAACTGTTGCGCTATCTACAACCGAGGCTGAGTTTATGGCCTCCTGTTGTGCCACCAAGGAAGCTCTCTGGGTCCGACAATTAATGCTTGATATTGACCAATATAAACAAAGTTGTATAAATCTTCATATTGATAATCAAAGTGCTATTTGTTTAATTAAGAATAATGAATTTCACAAGCGATGCAAACATATTGATGTTAGGTATAATTTTATTAAAGAAAAGTATGTTCAAAAACTAATAGATTTAAAATATGTTAGCACAAACATGCAATTAGCAGATATATTGACAAAACCCTTATGTAAAGTAAAGTTTCAGTATTTCAGACATAAACTTGGTGTAATTGAAAAACCAGATATGTAAAATTTCAGTTTTGTTTCAGTCTTTGAACTTAAGTTTGTTTTAGGCAAATTATTATTATTGTTTTTTATGGCTTAAATTTGGAAGGGGTGTTAGAAGTAGTAAATTTGGCGCCTTCGATTTAGTCTGTGGAATTTGTTATCCCATCCCTAAAATGTACGCACATCCCAAATTCTCTGTGCTCTCTTGCTCATCATCGCATTGTACGGTTCTAATGTGTTTTGTATTTTTCCGAACAATAAATTTGCTATCGCCTTTTTTTACACAAAATACTCGTTTAATTTAACACACACCCTTTACGGTTAGGTACCCTAAAACATAGTTATAAAATTAAATATCTACACTGACTTTACTGTTCCGTTGTATTGGATCATTGCAGTCAATATAGATATCGAGTTATACAAATAGGTAGTTTCCCTCACATACTCATTACGTGCGAGTCAATCTATTTTTGATTTAGACATAAACGTACAGCAATCGGTCACGTTCGTGTTTAGCTGTTGAATTGTTTGAAACTGTTGTGTTCGAAGGAACGGGGAATGTTCGAGGCCAAACGTTAACAGTGCGCGCTGGTCAATCTTGACATTGATTTTGACAGAATCACTGCAGGTTCTATACATTGGTTTTTATAAGAATATGATATACTGTCCAAGGTGAAACAGCTGTGAAATATTTTGAGAACCTCTACAACAGCCATTCTCAAAGTGTGCTCCGAGGAGTCCTTTTTTTTCCTTTTTTCTTCTTTTAGTGCCTCTCCAATTAGTGAAGGTTGGCTGTCAGTTCGGAAAACTTTAATCTGTCCTTCGCGAGACGAAATAATTCAGGAGGAGTCCTGGGGCTCCGCAAAGCATCTGTCGGGGCTCCTTAATAATATTATACTTTAGAATCAAAAGTAACGCCAATCCGCGTTCCAAACGGAGCGATTATGGCATACTTTCTCCTAATGACGGACAAAACTATTGTAGGCGTCTTAGGGGAAGGTTTTGTCCAGCAGTGGACGTATTTCAGTGCAGTGATGATGATGATACGTTTTGGTTGATCAAACTTTGTTTTTTGTTGAAATCAAAAAATGATCCAATAAGGGTATATCCCTCTCTTCTAAAATGTACTTATTTATAAAAACATATAGCAATCAGTCACGTTCGTGCTTTACTGGAATTACGATATAAGATTCAAGGTGAAACAGCTATGGAATTGATATGCCAGTACTTAATTAATTAATAAGAAAAAACTCAAAGATTGTGAAGATAATTCTTGAGAATTTGTGTTTTTTTTATTGAAGCATTTGTCCATTTATCCAATGGTTTTGAATTGTGTTAAAACCAACGCACAAAATCTAAGAAATCGACAGCTTTATGTTGTACCAGTAATACATAAAACACCCACCTGTTCCATCTAGATAGTTTTTAATTAAATTCCTGAATAAAAATAATAAAAATGTTGTGATGGTAAAACCTTCGTTCGTCGCATTAATATTTTTTACTTCTTTGATGGGACGACACTTCATTAAGCTGCTTCTAGATTGGTTTGGGAGATAAAAGAAGAAAATAAGAGAGAGATGTAATAGATTACCTTATCTTCCGTGGGAGATTGGTAGAGTTTTCCCCGATATCTTAAACAGGTTTCCTTCTGATCCATCGATCTGTTAAAAAAAGGACGAAAATAAAAAAGCATTCACCTTAACTCCATCTTCCGCTTCTTCTGGAACCACGCTGAGGTCATGAAACGCAACACGGGCAGAGCCGTCTGCGCTGGCGCATTCTGGGCACGCACTGCACAACGACGCGCTGTCCTGCCAAGCGACAATGTGCTTTATTTATTGAATTTTTTAGTTTATTTTTAGGATGTTGTTTCGACGATATGGTAATAAGGTAATTAACATGTTCGTTTTGTTTAGACTGTAATAATAATTTCTGAAAAATGTATCAAATGCAAAACGGGCAGTGTGCACCAGAAGTATGCGCCAATACATTCTGGGCACGGCGTTATTTCTGTCAGTTTGGTATTGCACATAGACAACCGATTCATACTAGGTATTTTGTTTACATAATAATATAGTTGTTCCAGACTGTTATTTCTGGAACGATTTTTAGAATACACGTTGTCAAGGATTGTAACCACGACGTCCATTCTATACGTAATATTATTACATATTCTCTGACGCTTCAATGTGATTAGAGGCACGTACGTCCGAGTGTTCGGGTGAAGACCGGCGCTCGCGCAGCATTCTGTCGAGGCGGTCGTATTCGTAGCGCAGTGCAGATATCTCCCGTTTCAGTTGTTCGTTCTCACGTTTCAGCTTCTTTATGTCCGATTGACCTAATGAAAGTAATATTGTATATTAAATTGACATAGAATAATTATTTTTACTGGTGATGAAGTTCTCTACGCGGTAGCCTAGTGGTAGCAGGCCACTACTACTACGCCACACTACTATCCTATAACCCCTTACCCGGGAATCGAACCCAGGACGGTTCGATTCCCGGGTAAGGGGTTATAGGATTTATATTATATTAAAGGGTTATATTTATAGGGTTATATAGATAATGGTGCAAAGTCCTCATCTCTGGTTCTATTGGGCTTTTTCCATTTTCTGGAAATTTCCCAGTACCTCGAAGTTTGGTAATGTGCCCGGAGATGTTGACAGGATCGCCACCTGTTACATGGGCCAAAACGTAACCGGCGTATCGTGGGTGTTTGCCTCTGCCTACCCCTTCGGGGATTACAGGTGTGAAGTTACGGAACGTTTTTTATGAAGTTCCAGTGTCGGAGCTTGAGAACCTGGTTAGAGGACGTAGGCACAACAACACAACATAGATTATATGGTAACCTCGTTATAATTGACACAGAGGCTAGACAACTCAAGCCTCACTCATTGCCTCACGCATTTGCATCGCATGCGCATGCGCATCGCAGGATGCTTTAAGCCCAAGAGGGGATTTTTAGAATTTACTCCAGCGCGTCAGATTAAGATATTATAGGAGGTACCATGCACCCTGCTTAGTACCTCCACCAAATCTAAGATTTCCATGAAGGGCCGAACCCTTAGAGCTTCCGCCACAAGCTTGCCTCGCATTCAAATCGTCAGAATTTTGGATGGAAGCTTTGATTGGGTTCACTTTACATCCTCTCTGAGTAGGTATCTGACATTCTTAAGTAATTATTCACCTTCACTCTTGGCCTCCAGTTTTTGTTTAGACGTAGATATTTCTAAGCAGCAGTGTTTAGGGCGTTTACACAAAACTGCGATGGGATGCGACGCCGCTCGCAGGAAGCGTTAAATCTGATCATGTTGAAAGTATGGGCACCTGAATGGCATCGCAGCAATTCGCACCGCAAGTTCCGCAGTTTCGTGTGGGCGCCCTAACTTACCAACAATCTGATTTCCATAGGTACTTGTTAATTACCTCGATGGCTCAGCTCGACTACCGGGTAATTGATCTGAGAGCAGTGTTGTTGCAATAGTAAAAGTATATCGATGGTATTGTGATCTATCGTGATATCGGAAAATAGTCGATAGCGCGAAAAATATCGTAATGCTGCAATACTATCGATACTAGCTAGATCATAGAACACTTGTATTCTATTCTACAATGAACTGCTGGTTAGATTTGGCTCCCTTTACTTAAAACTTAAAACTGTATCTAGTCTATATAAATTACAACATACAGACAATAGCACGATGTAAATTCGTACAGCGCCATCTGTTGGCGTTGATCTTAAACTAATTTTTCTATAAATGATGGTTCGGTCATTAAAAGTACTAGTTTGCCTCTAGTATGGAATTCGTAGTAGGTACGTAAAAATATCGCATAATAATAATACTCGTATATATTTTTTTACTTTATTTATCATGCAAACAACAAATGTCTTCTCTTAAATATATTAGTATAGGTAGTATAATAAAATAATTATAATCTATGTACTGTACAAGTACATAGATCATAATTATTTATTTGGATATAGTTTCAGTATTCAGTCATCTGACCGACCCAACTTAAATAACGTACCCCTTTCAACCTCAGCGTTAATGTTGATAGTGCGCAGGCGCAGCTCCTCGTTCTCGTAGAGCATGCCCCGCGACGATTTGCGGTCCAACCTGCACCCGTCAAACTCATTAATATTAAGTTAGAGAGTTACCATACCATGGTTCTGACGGAGGCGGACAAATGGCACGTGTCGGAACAAAAAAGACACCAGTTTTTATACATAGTAAACTAGCTGACCCGGCAAACGTTGTTCTGCCAAACAATAAATGTTAAAGCCATTGCCTTACTAAAATTAAAAAAAACTTTAAGTGAGGGTCTCGCTCAGTGTCATGCCGATCATCAGTGTGAGCAACGCGTTTGATGGTTTAAATTAAATTTATTTTCTTCTTCTCTTTTTTAGATTGTTGGATGGCGAATCTATCCCTTCCTCTCTAGATTGTCGGCACCACTGCGTCATCTGCTGCCAAATGATAATGGTTCATCACTATGGTGTTCTGCGTAATTTCGAGAGAGATCGGGCGCAGGGACGGCTTTATGACATGTGCTCTCCGAGACACCGGTACCGGATGCCGGGTGCTGGTTTTTTTCTGGGATGAACCGAGGACCCGGCACCTCAGGCTTCAACATCGCCATTGCGACCATTGGATCGACGAGATAGTGGATTTCACATAGTAAATAGATTAATATATATAAAAATCATTGGCTAGTAACGTGGTATACGTAGTCGGTACTTACTTGCGGTTGGGTTTGATGTTGACATCTTTTCTGCGCGCGCGCAGCATGCTGGTACCCGGCAGGCTCGACATATTGCCTTGACGCCATGCGTCGAGCAACACCTGCGAAAAGAATGAAAATTAATTTTATGATTTAGTCGTTAATGGTAACTGGTTTATACGATAGAGATCTTTTTTGGGCTATAAGGGTTTGGTGTTCAGGAAAAAGGGAACTCCAACAACATCACTCGTGTGTCTGTGTGCCTATCTTTTTGTTTGTCTATCCGTCTATTACAGCCCAATTGCAATGATGCCAATAAGCTTGTTTGTTTCTAGCTGAAGAAATAATGCAAAGAAAAAGTTGACGTCGGTCACCAATCGAATCCGTGACCTCTGGATAATTAGCTCAGCCACTTTGTTATCATATTTTTCTTTAATGTCTTTAAATGTCAATCGCAAGTGTTTTTGCGAAAAATTGTCCTTAAATATTTCTCTAGTCTCTTAGGGGGCCAACGGGCTATAAAAGTGGCATTTTGGAAAGCAATTTTGATGACTCATATAGCTCAGGATATTTGCAACTCTAACCGTAGCTGCAATTTCATTGTGCAATACATTCTAGGTGTTGTTTAGAAAATAATCTGCAACTGATTATTTCTACTGGTGGTAGAGCTCCAGTGACGGAGCTCGCGGGCGTAGGCACCACCGCATTACCTAATATACTTGCCGCTAAATGGTAGTGTTCAGCACTATCGTGTTCCGGTCAGGTGGTAATGTACGGCCCTGTAATTTCCGGCACAGAGGCATAACACCTTAGGCCTCAGGAGTGGCAACGCATCTGCCTTTTGACCTTGGTCTTTGTGTGGGTGTCTATAGGCTGCAGTCATCACTTAACATCAATGTGAACTGCATGCTTGTTTGCCACTTCCTTAACATAAAAAAAAAAAAAACTGAATTGCTGAGAAATTTTGTTCGCGCGGCAATATCGAAGCTATATCTCAACAGTTAATGTCGAAATGGCGTATGGTTAAGGTAAATTAAGATGGTAGTGTTTGGGCTAGTAGAGATTAGGACGAGTAAGGTTCCCCCGCGATGTGACTAATGATCGATACCTCTTTTTGTATAAAAGTTTAAAATGTTATATCTAATTTTAGGATTTACTGTTGTTTGTGTATTCTTACATAAATAATGAATTTTAGCTGTAGGATTAGGAAGGATTTTAAGAATTTTGATGCTCATCAACAAACGAGTGAGTTAGAGACAAAATCAAAGTTTTTTAACGTAAAAAAATATAACTTCACGACCGTAATCCCTGAAGGGGTAGGCAGAGGTAAATGCATGGATTCAAGCATACATGCAAACACCCACGATTCTCCGGTTACGTATTGGCCCCTGTAACAGGTGGCGAGCCTGTTGCCATCTCCGGACACATTGCCAAACTCCGAGGTACCTACTGGGAAATTTCCAGAAAATGGTAAAATCCCAATAGAACCATAGATAAAGAACTTTACACCATTATCTCTGATCACCCACGACCCGGGAATTGAACCCAGGACCTCAGCGTAGTAGTAGTGCCCTGCTACCACTAGGCTACCGAGGCAGTTAAATAAAAGTTTAATAAAAGTTTTTTAAATATTTATACAATCAAAAGTATAAGAGCTAAGCAATCGAAACTTTGTGTATTTAATATGTTCACTATCATAGTCTAAAGAACATCATTAAGTACACATTTTGTACTTATCTATTGTAATTAAAACCTAAGTTTCATGAGTTCAAAACAACGAAAAAGCGTTTCGGAAAATTATAGGTAGTGTGGTAGTGTCCTCGCACTTCACTTGGCTTGCCTTGGTGGAGGCACTACTGTGTCCCTATATCACTGAAAAAAAAACTATTCAGGCTTCAGGGGTGGCAGCACATCAGGCTAAGCTTCATTTACATTTGTTTACCATCCATGCGATCCTTGTTTGCCAAAGCAAAACGTAATATATTTTTTTTAAGCTTCAGATCTCCAGTGACGGTGCTCGCGGGCGTTGGCACCACCGTATTACCTAAGATACTTGCCGCTAAATGGTAGTGTTCAGCACTATCGTGTTCCGGTCGGGTGGTATTGTACGGCTCTGTAATTTCCGGCACAGAGGCATAACACTCAGGGGTGGTAACGCATCTGCACTTCGACTTGGTCTTTGTGTGGGTGTCTATAGGTTGCAGTCATCACTTAACATCAATGTGAACTGCACGCTTGTTTGCCACTTCCATTACATTAGAAAATAAATAAATGAATTAAACTTCTCACCTCTGAAAACATTTCACCACCTATCATGCTTCCTAGTACTGGTAGTTACTAATTAAAATAATACTTCAAACTGAAGCACCACATTCGCAATACCAGCTATAGAAAATTGCAAATAATTAGGTTTATAAAACACTTAAACCGTTTTATAAGGTCTGATCCAATTAAGCCGCGACACGACGATGGGACTAATGAAACAGATGACGACACTTCACTTGCACTTCACTTCACTCATGCGCAGTGACTCCGCTGTAGTCAGTGTTTTATGTGTGCCTACGACCTCATATTTACTAGCCTTTGCCTCTGACTTCATTCACATTATTCACTTAATAGTATTAAGCATTGATGTTAAGTGGTGACTGCGGCCTGTCTATAGGCCTATCTACATAAAAACCAGTTGTCATAATGCAGATGCGAAGCGCGCATGGCCCAGCGGCTGGTGTAGATCGTAAGCGATCTGCTCGGTTAAGCACTACGGGCGCGGTCGGGTAGTGTGATGGGTGACCGCTAGTGGCAAATTAAATGCGCGTTTCCGTGCTTCGGAGGGCACGTTAAGCCGTCGGTCCCGGTTGCTATCGATAGATAGCAGTCGTTAAACCTTGTCGGAGGCCTTATGGGCGGTTTAAAAACATCCGATAGCGGGTTGGCCACTAACCCGCCCACCTCCACCAATCCGCATTGGAGCAGCGTGGTGGAGTAAGCTCCAGGCCTCCCCCCAAAAAGGGGAGAGACTCGTGCCCAGCAGTGGGACGTATAATGGGTTGCCATTATTATTTATTTATATAATGCAGATGCGTTGCCACCTCTGAGACCTAAGTTGTTATGTCTCTGTATTAGTTATTACGGGGCTATACATTACCATCCAACCGGAACACGATAGTGCTGAACACTACTATTTGGCGACAGATAGAAGTGATGCGGTGGTGCTTACGCCCGCGACCGCCATCACTAGAGCTCTACCACCAGTAAAAACTAATGAAAAATGAAACATTTCACTTCACTCATGCGCAATGCCTGTGCTAAATATATTAGTTTGATGTTTGCAAAGACCTAAAATGCTTAATAGCTGTTGCCTATAATTACTTTAGGTCCAATTTAGAATAATGAATTAACCTGGTACTTAGCTTCTTCATTTTGAATGTGATTTCATTCTCTACATATTGTTTTATTGCGTAACTTCACGCCTGTAATTTTAGAAGGGGTAGGGAGAGGTAAATGCATGCATCCAAACATTCACGCAAGCACAACTCGCCGGTTACGTTTTGGGCATGTAACAAGTGGCGAGCCTGTTGACATATCCGGGCACATTAACAAAATTCGAGGTACCTACTGGAAAACTTCCAGAAAATGGAAAAGTCCCAAAAGAACCAGAGTCGAAGGATTTTACACCGTTATCTCTAATATCCCCCAACCCAGGAATCGAACCCAGGCCACTACGACTACGCTGGGGCGTAGTAGTAGTGACCTTCTACCACTAGGCTACTGAGGCAGTTTTTTTATGTGCGCAGTTAATTCACTTCCTAACATGTTTGTATTTTTATGTAATCGAGTTGGTAAACAAGCACGCAGTTCACATTGATGTAAAGTGATGACTGCAGCCTATAGACACTTACACAAAGACCAAGAGCAAAATGCACATGCGTTACCACTTCTGAGGGCTAAGGTGTTATGTGTTACATACTTATGGGCGGTTTGAAAACATCCGACACCGGGTTAGCCACCAATCCGCATTGGAACAGCGTGGTGGAGTAAGCTCCAGGCCTCCCCCCAGAAAGGGGAGAGACTCGTGCCCAGCAGTGGGACGTATAATGGGTTGCTATTATTATTATTATTATAAGGGTGGGTACGGGTGCAGCTCTATTGTAAAATACCGCAGAATATATCTACATGCCAGAAATCAAAATTTTGAAATCCCTGTGGGATAAGTTAAGAGAACGTTTCTCTTTAAGAGAAATTACGAAGCCATAATCGCAATCTAATTGGAACATGATAGTGCTGATCAGACGTGTCATTGCTTGCCATCTGTCTATTATAAGGAAGGCTGATTGGTCTGTGATTATAGCATAAGAGTGAAAAGCACTAACTGTCATCACCCTTGATCACTGTCATTGAAACATTTGAAACTCTACCATACGTAAAGTTTTTAAATTCAAGATTTTAATGCAGGCGAATGACTTTTTTTATTTTTTCACTATAGAAAATAATGACTCTCAATCATTGATATACATTGTATATCAATGCTCTCAATTTATTTTCTATCCTACCTTAATTACCACCAGTGCGCCACGTTTGTTTGCATTTAATTAACATAATAAACCGGTCAAGTGTGAGTTGGATTCGTATAGAGGTTTCTGTATAAAACAGTGGCTGTCTGTAATTTTGATTTAGGGACGATAATTTTTCCTATTGCGTCACAAGGGGAACGTTTAAGCCCATAGAGCAACACGGGCCACCAGTTGCGGCGGATCGGAGGGGAGTAGCCATAGCGCTTATTACCGATGTAACAGTCTGTCATTTTTTGCGGGGGGAAATACGTGCGACACACACACACACTACAAAAATTAATAATTTTACGGAACTCACACTTTAACGTTAACAAAATATAGAAACAATTTCACGCACACATTTAAACATCTAGGCGGCAGGCATAGGCCCACTTGGGGTTATACTTTGACAGATGGGAAAACCTGCATAGGGCTGCTCCCCTCCGGTCCGCCGCGGCCGGTGGCCCGTGTTGCTCTATGGTGGTGATTATGAAATATTCTTCCCTAATGAGTCATAACGCCCACACAACGCACCACGCACATGACGCACCAACACTGTTGTGTGGGCGTCTTTGGGCGAAGGCTTTGCCCAGCTGTGGAGGTCTTTCAGCTGGAGTGATGATTTGGAGATACGGAACCCTTAAAATTGTGTCACTCCATAACATGTTTTAGTATTTAGAGATTTTATGTAAATAATGTAGTGTTACACAAAATTATGCAATACTTCCAATTTAATCCTATTGCGCCATATTTCACAATACATATTATTGCTAGATATTCAACTTACCTACACTAAAGAATACAATAAGACTAAAGAAAACAAGATAATGTTTATTAAAATTTATATGTTAAGAAAATTGCCTTTTTTGGTCGTTATTTGCCCGTTCTGTTTATTCCAGTTAGGCTTTTAGGGGAGAGTTGGATATTAATATTATAATAATGGCAACCCATTATACGTCCCACTGCTGGGGAGAGTTTTGGCGGGAACGCGGAAAAGAGCTGTGTCGCTGCGTGATATTATTTTCGAAATTTGTGTTTAGTCGCGTTTTTATGTGTAAAAATGGTGGGATTTTTATCATTAAGCATTCGATAAAGTTCACGAGTGTAAGAAAGTGATATTATGAAGTGAAAAGTGATTTTTCGTATTGCCTCCAAAACTTCGTAAAGACTTCAGTAAAGTCCCCATCACTTTACTGGAGCCACCCCATCATCTCATCATATTCCTCATGGAAGCATTTAATCATCGTCATCATATGAATATTCATTAATTTAAAGAAATGTAAAATTCAATATGTATACGACTGAAAGACTCTGTATCTATGGTCATGACAAATTATTAAAAAAAAAACCCACTGCTGGGCACGAGTCTCTCCCCTTTTTGGGGGGAGGCCTGGAGCTTACTCCACCACGCTGCTCCAATGCGGATTGGTGGAGGTGGGTGGGTTAGTGGCCAACCCGCTGTGGGATGTTTTCAAAACGCCTATTAGGCCTCCGACAAGGTTTAACGACTGCTATCAATCGATAGCAACCGGGACCGACGGCGTAACGTGCCCTCCGAAGCACGGAAACGCGCATTTAATTTGCCACTAGCGGTCACCCATCACACTACCCGATATTAATATTATCCTTTGCAATTCGCAGACGGCATGATTAGTACATGAAAAAATATGGTAAATTATGGAGGTTAATTTTGTTACGCATTAATCACTGTAAAACAGTTCATTCGTGAAAAAGAAATACCAGAAAGTATTACCTATTTGCATTTTTTTTTAATGTTACGAAGATGGCAACCAAGCATGCAGTTCACATTGATGTTAAGTGATGACTGCAGCCTAAAGACACCCACACAAAGACCAAGTTCAAAATGCAGATGCGTTACCACTCCTGAGGCCTAAGGTGTTATGCCTCTGTACCGGAAATAACAGGGCCGTACATTACCACCTGACCGGAACACGATAGTGCTGTACACTACCATTTAGCGGCAAGCGTATTAGGTAATGCGGTGGTGCCTACGCCCGCGAACTCCGTCACTGGAGCTCTACCACCAGTAAAAGAGCCTATAGAGATCTTCAAAAAAAACAGAAGTCAAATTTAGTCAAATACAGATGCGTTAACTCCCCTGAGACTTAAATTGGTACGTCTCTGTTATTACGGAGTCATATCACCATCTATCCGGAAGACGATACTGCTGAAAACCACCATTGGCGGTAGATAGATTAGGTAACGCGATGGTGCCTACGCCGTTAGAACTACGCTAGAACTCTACTACCAGTAAAATAATATTTGTATAAATCTGTGGCATCAACAAAATACAAAAATTTAACCAATCAAACGTAACTTCGTAACTTCACGCCTGTAATCCCCGAAGGGGTAGGCAGAGGTAAATGCATGCATTCAATCGTACATGCATCCACGATTCGCCGGTTACGTTTTGACCCATGTAACAGGTGGCGAGACTATTGACCTCTCTGGGCACATCATCAAACTTCGAGGTACTGGGTAACTTCCAGACAGTGGAAAAATCCCATTAGAACCAGAGATAAAGGATTTGACACGGTTATCTCTAATATCCCCCGACCCGGGAATCGAACCCGGGACCCCAGCGTAGTAGTAGTGGCCTGCTAAAAATAATTTTAATTTTATTTCAGGAAAAACGAAATTGAGTTATACAAATACGACACCTTATCTCAGTACTCTCACCCACGTGGGTTAGAAACAAACATAAGAACAAAGTAGTAGTTCGTAGTAGTAGTAGTAGTAGTAGTAGTAGTAGTAGTAAGATAAGATAAGAAACATTTATTTGACACACAGCGAGACACATAAAAGCAGACATAAAACGTAACTTCACGCCAGTAATCCCCGAAGGGGTAGGCAGAGGTAAATGCATGCATTCAAGCATACATGCAAACACCCACGATTCGCCGGTTACGTTTTGGCCCATGTAACAGGTGGCGAGCCTGTTGACATCTCCGGGCACATTACCAAACTTTGAGGTACTGGGAAATTTCCAGAAAATGGAAAAATCCCAATAGAACCAGAGATAAAGGCTTTTTCACCATTATCTCTGATAACCCCCTACCCGTAGTGGCCTGCTACCACTAGGCTACCGAGGCAGTTAAACGTAACAGGTAACAGAGAAAAGACAACACATTTTCTAAAAATTAATACATACCTATACACGTAATATGTGTCTCACGGCTGCCAAAAAGGTGTCCTGTTCAGCAAATGTCAGGTACCTTCATATAAAAGGTACCTGACGCTGGTTTTCAACAGGACCCTTAGTGAGTGAACCACGGATGTCAAATTTATAATAAAGGATAATTGTACTAATACTTATACAAGGTACATATGTAGTAGTAGTACTTTTTAGCTTAGTGGTAAGCTTGGTGGGACTTCGGTAGCTTAGTGGTAAAGCGGCTGGACTGGTTATCCTGAGGTTGCAGGTTCGATTCCTGCTCAAAGTCAAATTTTTCTTACCGTTTTTTTTTTCATTTCTAAAGTTCACTTTGTAATTCAATAATACAATATAGAGACTGCAGAGCTTATTCACAGAGAAGTATAAATTTATGAGCATATTTTTTTCTGGATTGCATCCTTTGTTTTTGTTGATCAATATCAGTTTCAGTTGAAATATTTTGTGTGTCAGAACCAGGATATATGGATCTCTACACTCACTTACCCCGTGAGGGACTTGGCGTGACGATACATTGAGATAATTGAATATATTTTTAATGTAATTTTTAAATTACAATTACCTACCTGTTTATTAATGATCGCATTGCAATTTTAATAGCTTTTTAAAAACACACTTATAAGTGGTGGGAGATATGTAGAACTACATCTGTAACAGTATCGTATGCTCATTTGCTATATTGTTTATGTATGTACTTATCCAAATAAAAATCGAATCAAGTACCTACTACTGCCTACCCTTACATAATTAATCGGAGCGACGAAATAACTATCGTATTCATAGGTATATATTATAATTCGTTGCATTCATTTTAAAATGCCGAAAGTAACATAAGGCTACTTAAAAAGTTAACAATAATACTTTGAGTGATAAAAAGGCCTTCCACCATCCTTCCATATCAGCACTAAAAATAGGTAGATTCCTAATCGAATCTTGAATAACAATTTCATCATACGTTACTTATCTCAACAGACTGCACACTAGAGTTTCACTTTACATCAACTGTTTATTTCGCTTGCGTGACGTCAGCATGCGCAATAACTTGGCAATAATTTCTCAATATATTGCACGACAGTTAGCACCAGAGTGTCGATCGAAACGGACGTGTTTCGTACTAAAAATATTACAGGCAACCCGCGACAATGTCTCTCTCTAACTAACCAAACGCCGTGTACGCGTGAACGAAACAAACTGTGTTTAGTGTGCATCTTTCTAAAATACACAATGGAAATGGACACGACCGTTTCAATCTTCGATGACAGCAACATATTTGCTAGAATGAAGGACAAGCGTGATATTGTGACTTTTGTAAAGGAAATCGAGAAACATTCGTGTTTGTATATGGAGAATTCTATAGAATACTCAAATAAAGTGTTGAGACGACGTACATGGATGGAGATTGCTAAGAAAATGGGTACTACTGGTGAGTGTATCTACATTTATTTCTATAAGTACAACTCTGGTAAGAAATAAGGACAATAAATTGTTACGTACGGTTTCGGCGCGGACAGTTGATAAACATTACTCAATAACAATGGATAATTGAGGAGTGTCGTAAGTCGTGAGTAGGGTTGTCACCAATTTTTTTAAAGAAATAAAGTTTATTGAGACCTGACACCTTAAAACAAATAGTATTCGGAAAAAGTGAACAGATTTTTTTTCAATGCTTTAAAAACCTAGTTTTAGTGCTTCTGGCACTATTTTTCAATTGAGAGTAATTAAGGCACACGAAGCCTTTAGCTTCGTGTGCCTCACTACACCGAAAATTAAAATTTGTAAATTGAAATTTGAAATAAATGAGGAGCCGATAATGCTGATATTCTGAATAAAATTCATCTATATGATCCAAATATGACCAAAGATCTTGATGATAATTTAATTACAAACAGACAATTAAAGACAGCCAATTAGTCTGATTGACATCAACTACTGTACTGAGCACTTTTCTAGTAGTTAGACACATTTTGATGCTAAAAACAGTATTTTGTATGGGTACTTACAGTAATACCCCCGACTTTTACTCGATAGGTGGGACCAAGCGATAGAAGTGTAAGTCGAATGCCCGTAAATCGGGGTTTACGGTTGCATATAAATACTAGGTGCAATGTGGGTATAAACAGGCGGCAGCGATCACTTAACATCAATGTGAACTGCATGCTTGTTTGCTACCTTTATAACATAAAAAAAAATAGTATAGGTATACTCGAACTTCTCGTAAACCGAACACTGACCGAGCAGAAGGAAATACCGATGGTCTACCTAGGTCTTAAATTTCAATTTTTACTAGATTATTTAATGAAGTTAAAGTTTAATTTGTGGCAGAATGATACAGTAAAACTACTAAAGCAGTTATGAAACATATTTTACAGTTGTTACCGCTATATTTAAGACAAATATCACATTTTTAAGTGAAATCAGTGTAAACTTATTTCACATTTGTAATCATTCGCAATAGTAGAGTCAAATCTTTACTTGACTCTACCGAGTATTGATTTGAAATTCTTCATTTTAATAGATTGAAAACCCACTGATTAAAATGTTACTAATAACAAAACATTACATTTTAATTTCTTAAATGAAAATTTACAATGTTTTATGGAGATAATAATTTTTTAACTGCCTCGAGAGCCTAGTGGTAGCAGGCCACTATTACTACGTCTTAGGTCCTGGGTTCGATTTCCGGGTAGAGGGTTATCAGAGATAATGGTGTAAAGTCCCTTATCTTTGGTTCTATTGGGATTTTTCCATTGTCTGGAAATTTCCTAGTACCTCGAAGTTTGGTAATGGGCCCGGAGATGTCAATATGCTCGCCACCTGTTATATGGGCCAAAACGTAACCATACATATCTACATACAAATAAGTCAATCTACTTATTTGTATGTAGATATGTATGGATGTATGGAAACAAAAGTAGCCTAAGTTACTCCTTGTCACATCAGCTATCTGCCAGTGAAAGTCAAGTCAAAATCGGTCCAGCCGTTCCCAAGATGAACTCTACCACTAATAGGCAAATTTAGAATTATTAAAACGTAACTTCACGCCTGTAATCCCCGAAGGGGTAGGCAGAGGTAAATGCATGCATTCAAGCATACATGCAAACCCCCAAAGTGTATCCGACTTTGACGGGACTGCCACAGGTAGGTAGCTGTAGGTAGATGTAATAAGGAGTAACTTAGGCTACTTTTATCTCCATACATCCATACATACATAATAATAATAAATAGGCCGAGAAAGACAAGGAACTTAAATATCTTGATCTGGCTCACGAGATTGTCGCCATGTGGGACGTAGATTCGGCCATCATTGTGCCGATAGTCGTTACGGTCAACGGACTTATAGCAAAGAGCCTCGACCAACACCTCAAGAGGCTCAAGTTAGGAAGTTGGGTCAAGGGTCTGATGCAGAAGGCGGTACTTCTCGGCACGGCACGTATAGTGAGGAGGTTCCTGTCTCTGTGACCCTAATCATCGACGGCTTGGACCCTGTTCCCGCTGCCGGTGGCACACTATTTTGTATTTTTTTATATATATTTGTCCTTTGTTAATATTATCTTTTATTATATTTAATTAAGTTACTTATATATGTAAAAAAATAATTAATATGGATAATTAATAAATGAGTGATAAAATAATAATATATTCTTTATTGTACACCAGTAAACATGAAATACATAAAAAAAACAGAAATAACAGAAAAAGGTACAGTGGGCGGCCTTATCGCTCAGGCAGCGATTTCTTCCAGTCAACCTGGTAATGGATAATAAATTAAGAAGCAGGTAGGGTGTACTAAATTAAGGTTAAAGCTACATTAAAAATAACATTTAAAAAAATAATACATTTACAATAAAACGAGACAATCAATACATATACATACATACCTACATACAAATAAGTAAAATTGGAGTGTATCCGACTTTGACGGGACTTCTACGGGTAGGTAGCTGATGTGATAAGGAGTAACAGGCTACTTTTATCTCTATACAACCATACATACACACATACCTACATACAAATGAATAGAATTTGAGTGTCTCCGATTTTGACGGGACTTTCACTGGCCGATAGCTGATGTGATAAGGAGTAAGTTAGGCTACTTTTATCTCCATACAACCATACATACATACATACCTACATACAAATTAATAGAATTTGAGTGTCTTCGATTTTGACGGGACTTTCACTGGCAGATAGCTGATGTAATAAGGAGTAACTTAGGCTACTTTTATACTAGCTGGGCCTACGACTTCGTCCAGGTAGATACTGAACAATCATATTTTTGCTCACGTGGACGAAGTCGCGGGCACAGCTAGTAATAAATATAACTGCGCTTGAGGCGAAGGCACCTATGCGTTACCTATTATATGAGATGTAAGTTAACGTTATTGTGTTCCAGTAAGGACTTAGATGGTAATGATACGACCCCGCAATTTCTGGCATAGACAGAACAACTTATAATTTTCGATCAAAGAATACGGCTGATATTCAATATCTCAAGTTCATTTCAAATAGATGTAGAGTTACGATGTCATTATGAGATAAAAGAAGATTATATTTAGTTTATATTTCTAGGAATTAAAAGATACTACGCATAATTTAAAATTTTAAAATAGTCTTTGTATTTGAAGGTCAAAATAAAAGATGACAAGTTTTGGTTAACCTAAAAAACAGCTTGTCAATAATTAGATATAACACTCATAAATACTTACCATTCTTTTTTTTAATTTCCAGTACCAGACTGCAAAGAGAAATGGAGGAAAATAAGAATAGCGTTCATGAGATCCTTGAAAACAGCTCAAAAAGGTAGCAGACCGTACTACCTGGCCAACCATCTACACTTCATTCTACCTGAGAACAGAAAGAAATCTAAAGAAGAAATCTCAGAACAGACAATTAATGTGTCATTTGAGAAAGAGACCCAAAACGATATTCCAACAAAAGAAGAAATGATTGATGAAGAAATATCAAGTGACAGTTGTGATAGTCCAAGTGATACCTCACACACAATTTACATGGAGCCATTCGAAGCAGTCAATCCAATAAAAATTCAAGATGTTAAACAAATTGAACCACCAGCACCAACTTATAAAAGAAAGAATGAAAGCTTAGAATCTGATCCACGAAAAATGTTCCTTCTGAGTTTACTTCCTGACATAGAATCTCTGTCTGAAAATGAAATGAGAAGGTTTAGGAGAGAAGTGGTAGTTGTGATTGACAATATCATATCATCGAGAGATAGTAGAGGAAGTGTTATAAGATAGTGACATTTAAACATAACGTAGGCAAATAAATGTATGAGACAAAAAGTGTCTTTAAACACTTAAGTATGTAAAAAGTGATTTTTATTGTAATTGGATTAAAGTAACGAGCAATAAGCTCCTCGAACTGAAATAGATTAAGATCGTAAAATTATACGTAACTGCGTAAATTCACGCCTGTAATCCCCGAAGGGGTAGGTAAAGGTTAATGCATTCAAGCATACATGAGAACACCCACGATTTTGTTACACATTTTTATTGAGCAATTTTTCAAGTTTTTCAAACAAGTTTTTCAATGAAACCACTGTTACTATGGTAATATGTAATTAAAAAGGCACTAAGTATTAACTTCTTTAAAATTATCAGATTAGCATTTTCAACATCTTTGATGTTCTAATTATGTAAAGTGTTTTTAAATCACATCAATATCTATTTCATATTATTGTTGTATAAATGACTAATTTTAAGCAAACAAGAAAAATTCAATACATTAACTAGTAGCTGTGTAAAAAGTAGGTAATTTTTAATTCTTATTACTTTTGAAAACTAGCTAGCTACTAGCTTGAAAATATAGGTGTCAATGTCAACACGTATTATAAACAATGTCTCGGGGTGATTTACGCTAAGAATTAGACCAAATAGGTGGCGCTACGGTTGAAAAAATAAGGTTTGGCGAGTCCATTATACACAAGGCTAAATTTTTTCAATACCAAGCTAAATCTTCATTTCATGAAATTATGATCTTCACGCTCAGTCCCTTACGGGATAGGCACAGCGCGTGGAGCGCCGAATACACACAGACCTATAAAAGGAAGTGTAGAAAATATCAACTAAATATTTAGTTACGTTAGACATTGCACGTTATATAACGTATCATAGAGAGAAAGTACTTATAAATGTTCCTCACACAACATTGCGCAACAATTCGAATTTCCATGCTTTCGAAGTAACAAGATTGTAAGTGTTTTGGTGATAGACATCATTATGTAAAAAATGTTTTTGTAATTTGAGCTGTTCAAAAAAAATTACATAGTACTAAATTTTGTAATGTTGTCAGCACGAATTGACTGACTGACTGAATGATAATCGCTGCTGTGTGCAAAGTTTAGTCCGAATTTTCGAAAGATCTTAATTGTTCTGGACAGCCCCAGTACATTCCTGATAATAATATGTGTGTATATAATAATATGTTGCTATATTATGCAACGTTATCATGTGTTTATAAAATGATCGGAGACTGATTATGAAAAAAAATAGGTAGTTTGCGCTAAAATTTGTAAGTATGTTTAAGTCGTCAAAATTAACCAAAACGCATCCGTGTGGGACTTCGGTAGCTTAGTGGTAAAGCGGCTGGACTGGTTATCCTGAGGTTGCTGGTTCGATTCCTGTCCGAAGTCAAATTTTTCTTTCCGTTTTCTCTTTAATTTCTGAAGTTCACTCGCATGTGTTATTGCGAAAAATAAATAGTACAATAACCAAAACGCTCCATAATAATGTGAAATTGAAATATTGTACGAGGCAATTATAGCAGGTATTAAGATTTGATTGTAGGTGAAATAATATTTTAAAGTGTTTGTCGGTAATACCACAGTAGATAGTTAACACGTTCGTTTTCTTTAGACTGTGGTAATACGTTCAATATTTCAATAACGCAATATATTTGCTAAACATTAATGTTTCCTGGTAACAAGATCAAGAAATAATGTATATTGCAATCCTGATGTGTATAAACATATTTTAAAAGTCGAAGTTATCACAATATTTTTTTTTAATGTTTTGGAAATGGCAAACAAGCATGCAGTTCACATTGATGTTAAGTGATGACTGCAGCCTATAGTCACCCACAAAAAGACCAAGGTCAAAATGCAGATGCGTTACCACTCCTGAGGCCTAAGGTGTTATGAATCTGTGCCGGAAATTACAGGGCCGTACATTACCACCTGACCGGAACGCGATAGTGCTGAACACTACCATTTAGCGGCAAGTATATTAGGTAATGCGGTGCCTACGCCCGCGAGCTCCGTCACTGGAGCTCTACCACCAGTAAAAAAACATTTTTTTTAGTTCTTGCAATAATTTTAACTAGCAATCAAAATATTGTGTATACCTAATTCGTGATATTGCATAGTCTAAGCTGAGTTTGACAAATTACCGGAGCACATAATCGTTCCATGAGAATTACATATTGCAATGAGAAAAAGGACAGAGATCCTGCTTTTGATTTATTTTTTTGTTTTCCTGTTTTGTGTAAATAGCTATTTTTGCTACGTGAGTTAGTACTCATTTTCGGTTATAACAAAGTATTATTAGTTTGTAATAAAGCTTACGTTATTATGTGAATGTTATTAATAAGAAAGTCATTTATTTCATCTTATTTATTATGTTCTTAGGTTAAAAAATAATAAATAAGATTGAAATAAAAAAGGTACTGTACAAAATAAGACCATATTTAAGTAAAGAATTACGCATGCAACTTGTTGAATCATTAGTACTGTCTAAACTTAACTACGCTGACACGGTGTTTGGGCCCCGGTTGTTGGGTCGAACTGAACGCCTCATTCAACGAGTGCAAAATGCCTGTGCACGCTTCTGTTTTACAATACCAGCCAGGGATCACATCACCTCGTATATAAATGACCATTCGATACTAAAAACGAAATCTAAACGTAAGCTTCACTTGGCATGCCTACTATTTGGTGTAACGAAATTTAAGGAACCTCTTTACTTGTACAATAAATTAAAATGGGTAGGTCAAACGCGAGAATGTTCTCTTAGACAATGCTCACGACCTTTGTCTATACAACCTCATAAGACGGCTTCTTTCAGAGGCAGTTTCCGCTATGCGGCTTCTAAAATATGGAACAATATCCCGCCACCGATAAGACAAGTCAGCTCTTTATGTACGTTTAAGAAATATCTCAAACAATACCTACTAGAAGAGCAGCGGAAGCTCGCTTCTTTCGTGACCAATAATACGTCACTTTTATGAGTTACGCATAGAAAAAGAAAAATAGGTAGGTAGGTTGATGATCGATAGTACGTAACGTGATAAGTGAAGAATAGTAAAGTTAATTAAATAAAAAACGTACAAAAAAGAATATGGGTAAGGAAACTTGCTTCATTCCGTGTAGGTAGTACCCGAATCCTAAGTTTGCGACGGCGAGCTAGGTGCTGACTCGCCAACTCTGATTGGCGGACTGCCCATAAGCAGGGAGAACCTTCACCCATCGTCGGTTATCACTGCATAACATCCTGGAGACCTGGAAAGTTATATAAACGATCGTCAAATATGACTACATCGTCGACAGCAGTTGATGTATTTTTGAACGTTAATACCTACCTACCTCCCAACAGCAATGGTATTACAATTTTCTTTAGGCTGTGGTATTCATATTTTTGCATTGGCAAATTATTTTATATATTATTTTTCCTCTTATACAATATTAAATTATATCATTATAAAAAAAATATAAATATAATACATTTCTAATTAACCATTAGCAGTTTTTAATTTTTAAAAAAAGTTACCTTGTATTTGCGGCCTTCAAACATATAATGCAGCAATAGGTATATAACAAGGACGTTCTCCATTTTGTTTATATCTTTGTTTATTTTTCTTTCACTGTGCACCGCCCTTTCCATATGAATATCATTAACTGCCATAGCGTTCCTCTGTAAATTATATAATAAGGATATATGTATAGGTACATAGTGATCATAAGGAGAATTGTTCTCATAAATAATTCATACAAGATGAGTCCACAAACCTTTGTAACGTTGTATACACGTACTACGCCGTATCACTTGTATGGATTGGTACCATGAGTGAAGTATTAAATACTTAATATGCCCACAAATATCGGACGTAAGTTACCTTAACGCGGTTTCACGTACGCGACACCGGCGCATCGGCATCGCAATAAAGCCTGCTGCGCTCGGCCGGTCGTTATCGCGCTGTGGTGCCTGAGGTGGGGATGACGTATCACTCCCGGTGACTCCCAGCTCCCGGCGATCGACGCGCCACCGCACAATTGCGTTATAATTCTTTCATTGCATATTATTATTATGATATTTAATAAGATGTTTTTTATCTACTTATATTTTATTTACTTTGGTATTAATCTATTTATTATTGTTTGTACCTACTAGTATGTATTACATTTATCGTTTAATTAAGTATGTTATTTTAATGGCTTATTATCTGTTTTATATCCGTATGTATGTACCTTGTATAAGTATTAGTACAATTATCCTTTATTATAAATTTGACATCCGTGGTTCACTCACTTAGGGTCCTGTTGAAAACCAGCGTCAGGTACCTTTTACATGAAGGTACCTGACATTTGCTGAACAGGACACCTTTTTGGCAGCCGTGAGACACATATTACGTGTATAGGTATGTATTAATTTTTAGAAAATGTGTTGTCTATTCTCTGTTACCTGTTACGTTTTATGTCTGTTTTATGTGTCTCGCTGTGTGTCAAATAAATGTTTCTTATCTTATCTTATCTTATCTTAAATAAAACTATTTTTACGGATTTATCTCGCGTATATTAAACTAAATTGATTTTTAAAATCAACCCGACGTTTCGGTATTTCTCCATCGATTTCCTGAACGCTACGCAAGGCGTTTACGAAATCGATGGAGGTAGCTACATATAATTTTTTCAAACTTCTGTCAGACAAATGTCACCTCAGTCTGCCCGGGACCACGGAAGCTGAAAAGCGACCGAAACGTCGGGTTGATTTTAAAAATCAATTTAGTTTAATATACGCGAGATAAATCCATAAAAATAGTTTTATTTCAATCTTATTTATTATTTATGAGGATGAAATTTTGAAAATTGTTACTCCTGCCTGCATTCAGAGTATAGAAAGAAAAACTACTTATCACATACATTAAATTTAATCAACGGGTCATTTCGCGATATTGATATTCGATAATAATATTAATTTAACCTTTAGTCCGACGTTTCGGTTCGACATTTTTGTCCAATGTCCCGATAAACTACGTAGCGAAAAATATTTTTCTCTATTATTAGACATATTGAATATCATGAAAATTGGTCAAGCTGTTTCCGAGGAATTAATTTACAAATACTGTGATTAGAATCGCATAACGATCCGATTTTATAATGTGTGTGTTAAGTGTGGAACAGGAGTGTTTTATAATTATTTAAACAAATATTTAAAATTTTGGTTCGTTTTATTTTTTTTGACGTGACAACGTCTTAAATTAGGTTGCGGCTCGGAGTCACTCATTAAAAAGTGTAACGCCCGGTAACGTAACGATGAGTCACCGAACGAGAGAGAGGCCTGCCGGACCGGCGAATGCCTTTCTACCGAGAAAAAGACGTTGTCACGTAAAATCTTCGCCCGTAAAACCGACTTTACAGCCAACCAGTTCTTTAAGTGAAAATTTGAGTCCGTCGTCAATATCTGCTTTCCTTGATACAACAGAAAGTATATTAAGTTCTATAATATCAATGTGAATCAATTTTCATATGCCGTCCATCCTGCCTTTCAAATCGATAGCCAGAGATTACATAAAACGGCTGGTCCTGGACGAGACTAGAGGATGGATGTCGTGTATGTCGAGGATCAATTTCGTGTTGGCATTTTTCAGTTTGATTTTTTTTGATAAAGGACTGGACACATCAATCTGGTGGGGCAATGACTCGAAGGGGTGTAACAGGTTCGGAGGTGTAGATGAAGCATCCTGTCATTGCTCTGTGGGTTATTAGTAAAGTTCGATATTCATTTCACTAGTTCTACTAATCTGTCTGATGGAAGAGTGGTGCTCCACTGGAGGGGAAGGGGGATGGGAAATATAATGCAGAGGGCTGTAGCGACTGTGTAAGGTGTTAGGTGAATCAAGGTTTTGAGTTGGGCCCGGATATTTTGGGCTCAAAAGAGTGTTGACTTATGAAGAGGAAAGATTGTCAGGGGTCACGTCTCCCCCAAATCTTTGACGGGGACTGCGTTTGAAGTCTCTGAAGGTTCTCTCCACCATTTGAACTCTACCAATTTTTTAATGTTCTCGTAACTGTACTGCGAGGTAAAATATACTTTTACTTTAATGATTAGGTATAATATACTGCTGGACTGGTAGCCCAGGGTTTGCGCGTTCGATTCCCGCCCGAAGTTAAGTTTTTCTTTCCATTATTTCTTCGGTTTCTAAATTCACTCGCATCAATTTTACTGGTGGTAGAGCTCCAGTGACGGAGCTCGCGGGCGTAGGCACCACCGCATTACCTAATATACTTGCCGCTAAATGGTAGTGTTCAACACTATCGTGTTCCGGTCAGGTGGTAATGTACGGCCCTGTAATTTCCGGCACAGAGGCATAAGACCTTAGGCCTCAGGAGTGGTAACGCATCTGCATTTTGACCTTGGTCTTTGTGTGGGTGTCTGTAGGCTGCAGTCATCACTTAACATCAATGTGAACTGCATGCTTGTTTACCACTTCCATTACAAAAAAAAATCAATGATTCTCTTATAGATCAGTCAGTTGCATCGAATATTTCTTATGTTTTATGCTGGTATAAAACTGTGTGCAAATTGCTTTTGATTGAAATAAATTGTTGTCCCCGTTGTAATATTTTTCCTGAATAATTAATTGTATTGATAGCCATTGAAGGTCATTTAACATTAGAGAAACACTTTCTGTCTGACTAATGTTACGAAATGTTGGATGCTTATAACAGTTTTGTACTGTACATTATTTAAGTTCCATTCGCATTACCTATTTTTTTTTTTTATTTACTGGAAATCGCAAACAATCATGCAGCTTACATTGATGTTAAGTGATGACTGCAGCCTATAGACACTTACACAAAGACCAAGGTCAAAATGCAGATGCGTTACCACTCCTGAGGCCTAAGGTGTTATGCCACTGTGCCGGAAATTACAGGGCCGTACATTACCACCTGACCGGAACACGATAGTGCTGAACACTACCATTTAGCGGCAGGTATTGCGGTGGTGCTTACGCCCGCGAGCTCCGTCACTGAAGCTCTACCACCAGTAATAACCTAATGTAACCTCATGTCTCTGCCGCCAAATGGTAGTGGTCAGCACTATCATGTTCCGGTTGGATGGTATTGTAAACCCTGGAATAACTATCACTAAGACATAACAATTGTTTGATATTATTTCGCATTAACACATGCTTGTGAAATATATTTTATTTTTTAAAGAAAAATTTGACTTCAGGCGAGGCTCGAACTCGCGACCTACTGGGAATCTAGTCCAGCCGCTCTTCCAATTGAGCTACTGAAGCCCTGCCCGATTTGTCAAATCTTTCCTTCACATCTATTGCATTGCTTTATGGTAGCAGTAGCGCCATCTATTACCAACTATGCTAGTTAGGCAACCGATATAATAGACTTTTCAGTTTATTGAATATCGTAAAGAAGTCGCTTTTACCCTTAATAATTGTTTGATATTATTTCGCATTAACACATGCTTGTGAAATATATTTTATTTTTTAAAGAAAAATGGAAAGAAAAATTTGACTTCAGGCGAGGCTCGAACTCGCGACCTACTGGGAATCTAGTCCAGCCGCTCTTCCAATTGAGCTACTGAAGCCCTGCCCGATTTGTCAAATCTGTCCTTCACATCTATTGCATTGCTTTATGGTAGCAGTAGCGCCATCTATTACCAACTATGCTAGTTAGGCAACCGATATAATAGACTTTTCAGTTTATTGAATATCGTAAAGAAGTCGCTTTTACCCTTAATAATTGTTTGATATTATTTCGCATTAACACATGCTTGTGAAATATATTTTATTTTTTAAAGAAAAATGGAAAGAAAAATTTGACTTCACATTTTTCTTTAAAAAATAAAATATAAGACATAACAATTAAGGGGTCAGGCAAGGTGAAAAACAAGCAAACCTACAGTTCACATAGATGTTAAAGTGATTGCTGCAATCAGTGCCGGATAAAGCCGGTGCGGGGCCCGTAGCAAATGTGACCATGGGGCCCTAGAGTTACATTGCCTACTGAAATTTAGGATGTAAATAAAACAATATTTACGAAAAGGAATCGAAAACAAATTTAGGGGATAAGTAAGTATTGTGGTATTGCCAACTTGCAACATAATAATATAGGTACCTATATAATTAGTGGTCAACGCTCCCTTTGAGAATAGCTAAGGTGTATTTATGTTTTTTTTTTACATATTTGTGTTTTTTTGGTGGGCACTGATAAGGGCGCGGGGCCCGTAGCATTTGCTACTCCTGTTATATGGCTAATCCGGCACTGGCTGCAATCTATACCAAAACGAATTCAAAATGCAGATGCGTTGCCACCCGTCTCTGGCTTAGTTGTTATGTCTCTGTGATACTTATTACGGGGTCATATATTACCATCTAACTAACCAAAACACGATAGTGATAAACACTACCATTTGGCGGCAGATAGACATGCAATGCGGTGGTGCCTAAGCCCTCAAGTTTCTACATTGGAACTCTACCATGAGCAAAATGCATTTGTATGTACGTATGTATCCTCAGGCCAGGTCCCTAACGGGGTAGGCAAAGAGTGTAGAGCGCCAGATATCCCTGTCCTGACAAACCAATAGTAAGTAAATTAAGTAAATTACCACTACAAATGCATTTGTAGTGGTAATTTATTTAAATAGTAGATTTTTTTTTTTTTTATGTAATTGAAGTGGCAAACAAGCATGCAGTTCACATTGATGTTAAGTGATGACTGCAGCCTATAGACACCCACACAAAGACCAAGGTCAAAATGCAAATGCGTTACCACTCCTGAGGCCTAAGGTGTTATGCTTCTGTGCCGGAAATTACAGCGCCGTACATTACCACCTGACCGGAACACGATAGTGCTGAACACTACCATTTAGCGGCAAGTAAATCAGGTAATGCGGTGGTGCCTACGCCCGCGAGCTCCGTGACTGGAGCTCTACCACCAGTAAATGTATCTTTACTCTATATACCACTTTACATAAGTCCCTTACGGGGTAGGTAAAGAGCGTGGAGTACAAAATATCTATATACATTACCATCTGACTGTAACACGACATACATGGAAGTTTAAGTTTTAAAGGAGAAGTTCAACGTTGGGCCCGCACCTTGTACACTTTATCAAAAGTTATAGAGAAAAATACGCAGAATCATGGAATAATACTCAAAAAATAATTTGAATCGTTGTTTTTTTGTCGGAAATAGATTTATTTTACGTAATTTTTGTATGACAGGAATTTGTTGCCATATCGCTACTATGACATTCTTGTTTTCGAAATATACCTACTTACGACAATTAATTGAAGATTTAATAAACGTTTTGAATAGCTGAAAATGATTTAGTATTTTATGCTTCATCTCTCATTATAATGTACATGGAGCGGGCCCAAGCTCAATACATTTTGGAACGTCTCCTTTTAAGCAGACAAATTTTCGTAGGCAACCTAGTGGATATATATATTATTCTCTAGCTTGTAAATATGCGTAAAAATTAGGTTTGCATATCTGGATGAACGAAAGGAATCTGCAGTGGGATCCTAACCTATTAGAATGAATAATTTAACAACACTGGTGGTAAAGCTCGAGTGACGGAGCTCGCGGGCGTAGGCACCACCGCATTACCTAATATACTTGCCGTTAAATGGTAGTGTTTAGCACTATCGTGTTCCGGTCAGGTGGTAATGGACGGCCCTGAAATTTGCGGCACAAAGGCATAACACCGAATGCCTCAGGAGTGGCAGCGCATCTGCATGTTGACCTCTGGTCATTGTGTGGGTGTCTATGGGCTGCAGTCATTAATTAACATCAATGTGAACTGCATGCTTGTTTGCCACTTTTATTACAATAAAAAAAAACACAAAATATATTTAAAGAATTGGTTGTCAGTCAACATTACATAAAAATTAAACGAACAGAAAAGCGACTTCAATTCGAGACCTATAGGTGTAAGTTGTGAATGAAGCCTGTCCAATAATGCAATAAATGAATAGAGGGGGGTCCATCACTTATGGTTAGAAACAGGACTTGTTTTCTTAGATGAAATGATGACGTTAACTGCTGGACAAAAGTCTTCCCAAAGATGTCCATTATACTGTGCGTCATAAGGGGACAGCATGCCACGCTTGGCATGCGGATTGGCGATCGCAGGGGTGTCATTTATATCGCGGGACACTGCTGACCACCACGCGTTGTTGTATTTGCCGTATATTTTATTTTTAAAGAAAAATGGAAAGAAAAATTTTACTTCAGGCGAGACTCGAACTCGCGACCTACTGGGAATCTAGTCCAGCCGCTCTTCCAATTGAGCTACTGAAGCCCTGCCCGATTTGTCAAATCTTTCCTTCACATCTATTGCATTGCTTTATGGTAGCAGCAGCGCCATCTATTACCAACTATGCTAGTTAGGCAAAATCGTTAGGTTAAACAAATCGGGCAGGGCTTCAGTAGCTCAATTGGAAGAGCGGCTGGACTAGATTCCCAGTAGGTCGCGAGTTCGAGTCTCGCCTGAAGTCAAATTTTTCTTTCCATTTTTCTTTAAAAATAAAATATATTTCACAAGCATGTGTTAATGCGAAATAATATAAAACAATTATTTGCCGTATGTTGGAATGTTTCGACCGCTATTATTCGATTAACTGCCTGGACTAGCGGAAGAATTTTCCTGCACTAGTAATATGAAATAATTTGTCATGTATTCAATGTAAGGTTTTTATTGAATACATGACAATTTTCACTGGTGGTAGAGCTCCAGTGACGGAGCTCGCGGGCGTAGGACCACCGCATTACCATTATGTATATACCATATGGTACAGCACTATCGTGTTCCGGTCAGGTGGTAATTAATGACCTTGTAATTTCCGGCACAGAGGTATAACACCTTAGGCCCCAGGAGTGGTAACGCATCTGCATTTTGACCTTGGTCTTTGTGTGGGTGTCCATAGGCTGCAGTCATCACTGAACATCAATGTGAACTGTATGCATGTTTGCCACTTCACGGATATAAATAAAAGTTCCTTTTTTCCTACCTTTTTTCACAGTTTCTGGTCACCCTACACATTAGCATCGTGACGTCAATTCAGCAGAGTGCAGAATGAGCACATCATTACATCAGTGTTAGACACGAGTCTATTGAGTGCAATTGTTTTAGATATATTAAGAACCTAAGGTAAATATTCAATATAATTTGTGCCAATTTCTCACCAAAGTTTATCAGGGGATAGCCAGAGACCGTGATGCACAAAATTCTGCCAACATCTTTTTATATTATAACTAGCTCTCCCGGCAAACTTCGTATTGCCTCAGAATGAAATAATGTGTCAAAGGTTTGATAGATACGGACTATATGTATGGGAAAATTCAATTGTGATTTTTACTGTTTCCCTTCAATTTATTCATATTTTCTTACCTATTAAACCTTTCCTGGACTTCCAGAAATAATTTAAAACCAAAATTAACCAAATCGGTAAAGCCGTTCTCAAATTTTAGCGAGACTAACGAACAGCAATTGATTATTTTAAATAAAAAGTTATTGACAAACACGCGCATTTCACGTGGATGTTAAGTGATGACTGCAGCCTATAGACAACGACACAAAACCAGAGGTCAAAATGCTGATGCGTAGCCACCCCTGAGACCTTAGTTTTTATGTCTCTGTGATAGTTACTACGGAGCCATACATTACCATCTAACCGGAACACGATAGTGCTGAATACTACCATTTCTGGAGGCAGATAGATAAGGTAATGTGCTAGGGTGCCTAAACTCTCGAGTCCCAATACTGGGACTCTACAACCAGTAAAAAGTATTGTTGAAAATTTCCAATAAAAAATATTATTCTATAGGCTTTGGTGAAAATGCTGATCAGTGCAGTACTTCTTGTGACCAGAGGTTTCACGGGATTCAGGGTGACGAGGGTAAGTGGATAATTACGATAATCTATAGTAGTCAACAGTAGTTACTATTGTCTATTGTAACTACCTCACTGAAATATAGTAGGTTATTGGTAGTTGGAGAAGTTTGAGAGAAGTTGAATCCCGAGAAAAATATAATTTTGTTTTAGTTATATATGAATACAAATGAGCCTTGTTCTCTATGAGAGAATGAAACAGAGCTAGTGAACTCTTCGAGTATCGGAACGCCTGTAAGCCTAGAAATTTTTGTAGGGATGAGTCATACTAAGCTAAATATGATAACCATCGCCTAGCAAATCTCAGCCCTGCACGTCATCTGGATTTCTGATGAAATAAAGTAAAATACGCTTACAATCACAGCCCCACAGTAGGTATAAACCTGTGTCGTGGTTGCCGTTGTACACAAACAACACATACACAAACACCCAGACCCGAAACAAATACCTGTAGGCCATACAAATATCGAACACGCGACCGTTCGAATCAAACGGTCATCTGTCACCGCTGGACCAACCGGATCGTCATAAGTTACTTCCATAGTTTTAGATCTGGCAGCCATAGTTTTGCGACCATAATAAAAGACGTCTTATTTATATTTGTAGTGGTGTTTCCATGACGACAGAAGTGTGTTTCCATGACTATGAAATTGTTAGGACGAATTCAATAAAAGAGATGTTGCGAGCTCGGCCCTGGTACACGTACGCGTGTCCTCAAAAAATGGGTAAATTATAGAAGAATAAGAAAAAAATACAATTAATTTAATCAAGAACATATTTTAGAGTTACCACCACATTTAATTCAAACGATTTTATCATTTTCAACCATGTTCAACACGGCGGCGATACAGCCAACGCTTGGTATCAATCAATTTCGATAGTATATTAAAAATATTTTTTTTTGTCCAAGTACTAGATAATCAAAAAACGATATAAAAAATGAAAATGTCAAAATGACATCGTCCACCATATTCGCCATGTTGGTTTTAAGTTGCAATTTTAACTGCAAATAATGTTTTGTAACTGCAAACAAAGCTAAATAAGTGAAAATATGCAGTAAAAATGTTTTTATATTGATTTTGCCTGTTTAATGATATTGTGTACAATACATGGCCGGAGGTCCATACATTTTTGCAACATCTCCTTTATGTATCGAGTGTACCTATCATGTAATGTAAATTGTACATCAATTAGCCTGCTATTGATATACGATTGAGAACACAAAAACTCAAAAACCAAGGAGTTCTTCTAAGTTTGTTTCGAATTAAAAAAAAATCGGTAATATACGAGCTCCTACGGAATTTCAATCTGCCACCTCGGAATAACTAGCCTAGCTGCTCCTTCCCTCCCTCCTTCCTTCTAATAAATCGACTGCTATAAAACAAATCATCTATACAAATAAATAAGATTGAAGTGTCTGTTTGTAATACAACAATAATAGCTTTTTACAGATTTCATGTACCTATGTTTACACGGTACATATACCAAAACCACATTTTAACAGTTTTTGTCTGTCTCTCTGTCTGTCTACCTGTCTATCTGTTTGTTGGGGCCAATCTCGTTAACGGCTGCACCAATTTCGATGGAAGGAATGAATTTCGATAAGGAGTAACTTAGGCTACTTTTATACTAGCTGCGCCCACGACTTCATCCGGGTAGATACTGAACAATCATACATTCTCACGCGGACGAAGTCGCCGGCACAGCTAGTTATAATATAAAATAGTTATTATGAACAATTTTACTGCTACGTACTGTTCCTGAATGCTACGTAGCTACGTAGCATTCCGCTACGAAGTCAATGCCGTTTAACTTTTTTCCTTTATTATAAAACTAAATAATAATGTATTTACTTGAATGACGCTGCTGTTCATCCCGGGTATTTATATATTTATAAAATACTAGCTGACCCGGCAAACTTCGTATTGCCTCAGAATGAAATAATGTGTCAAAGGTTTAGATACGGGACTATTTGTATCGGAAAATAAAATTGTGGTTTTTACTATTTCCCTTCAATTTCTTAATATTTTTTAACCTTTTCAACCTTCCCTGGACTTGCAGAAATTATTCAACACCAAAATAAGCCAAATCGGTCCAGCCGTTCTCGAGTTTTAGCGAGACTAACGAACAGCAATTGATTTTTATATAGATACATTTTTTTAATACCCAAATTTCACTATTATAACAAAAAAGATTTATCTTGTTTGATAGTATCCATTTAAATAGAGAATCTTCGTACTATAGGTACTATTAGGTACCTAAACGTAACGTCACGCCTGTAATCCCCGAAGGGGTAGGCAGAGGTAAATGCATGCATTCAATCATACACGCACACACGATTTGCCTGTGACATTTTGTCCCATATAACAGGTGGCGAGCCTATTGACATCTCCGGGCACAAACTTCGATATGCTAGGAAATTTCCAGAAAATGGGAAAATAGAACAAATAGAACCAGAGATAAAGAATTTTACACCGTTATCTCTAATATCCCCCGACCCGGGAATCGAACCCGGCATTTCCGGGACCCCAGCGTAGTAATAGTGGCCTGCTACCACTAGGCTACTGAGGGAGTTAAACTATCAAGAAACTCTCCCCTTGACTATATGAACGTCTTATACGGTAGCAATAAAATATAGAATATAATAATATTTGATTGATTTTGAATAAGCAAAGAGTTTTCTGACTGTAGGCACACAAGTAACTTATCTGCAACTTTTGAAAAAAAGAAAACTTGTGTAAGTACCTACCTTATATGAATCCACGGGACACCTTCAAGTAGAAGATTAATTTATATTTATATTCAATCTATACAATGGATTATGGAGTAGGTAGGCCATATAGTCGGTGGGTTTTACTGGTGGTAGAGCTCCAGTGACGGAGCTCGGGCATAGGCACCACATTACCTTGTATACTTGCCGCTAAATGGTAGTATTCAGCACTATCGTGTTCCAGTGGTAATGTACGGCCCTGTAATTTCCGGCACAGAGGCATAACACCTTGGGCCTCAGGAGTGGTAACGCATCTGCATTTTGACCTTAATCTTTGTGTGGATGTCTATAGGCTGCAGTCATCACTTAACATCAATGTGAACTGCATGCTTGTTTGCCATTTCCATTATAGGTATTAAAAAAAAATGATTATTCAATCAAATTATTAAAAAATTATTATAAATTATATATAAATTATTAAAGGCGATTTAAAAATTACATTCTGAAGTGCCTTGACAATATTGTACCTATATACGCCGCAATCCCTACACAGGTATTGTAATTTCAAGTCTGCATACCTATTTGGCCGTCAAAACGTTTCTATATTATGAAAGCCTACATGCACATTTTATAATGGCCGCCGTCTGTCTAGTATGTCTGACTCTGTTGGGTTGCGAAAGGCTTAAACCGCGCCGTGGAATCGCTAGCACGCCGTTCGCCGACTATTGTCTCTACCTCACTCCAACCTAAATACTACAACGCTTTGAAATATACAGTACAATGACTCTACATATTCTATACATTACGCGATCAACAGCCGTAGCGCTGAAATAACGGAGTTTCCAGCAGAATTGTACGTCAAACTATAATTTGTGTAGTGCACGTTACCGCGTGGCAATAAAAGCGGATTTCGTCGAGGCGTCTCACCGTGGCGGAGAGGGGAGCGGGGCGACGAGCAACGAGGACGGCGATAGGATACAGCGGGGGCGGGAGCGAGGCGGTTAGCGGACGCGAGAGGGGAGCGGTCAGCGGGCTCAGTCCGACACCGCGCTTCGCTCACGGTGCCCGTTGCCGCTCCCGCTAGCGCGTCCGCTCCGCCATAGAATGAAGGTGAAAGTGAAGAGCTTACGCTCGAAGAACATGGACAAACTCATAGCGGCTGTACAAGCTCGGGAGTGTCTGTGGGACAAGGCGTACAGAGGTCATAGGAATCGGTTTAAGCTCGAGAGATATTGGAACGAAGTCGCCGCTGAAGTTGGAACTACAAGTGAGTAGAGGTTGCCGCCCGTGCTCGCGTTCCGTTTGCCAGCTCTCGTGTTTGTTATTGTGCGCACACTGCTGCGCATTTGTCAAGATGGCGGACCGGGCGGTGTTTTTTTTTTGTTTATGTTAATCGCGGCTAACGCCATGAACATTAGTTAATGTACGCAAGATAGTTGTATTTTGGCTACATTTATTTTTAGACGTCAGGGGCTTAATAATGACTCCTATAGAAAGGAATGACCAAATTTTGGAAAGAAAAAATGGAAAATTTGGAAATAGATTATGAGAAAGATAAAATAATGAACGAAACATAATTAACAACACTAGGTTAAACTAAACTTACTAAACTAACACTAAAAAAACTCCAGTATTTTAGAAATTAAAGAAAAAACGGAAAGAAAAATTTGACTTCGGGCAGGAATCGAACTTGCGACCTCAGGATAACCAGTCCAGCTGTTTTACCACTAAGCTACAATAATATGTAAAAAAATAATTTTTCTTTTCGTTTTTTCTTTAATTTCTCAAGTCAACTCGCATGTGTTATTGCGAAAAATAAATAGGTATAACAACTCCAGTATTACATATATAGGTAGGTACCTATACTTTACTCACGAAATCTAACCGACAATTACCTACCTACTTAATGTCTATTTGAAGAAAAACTAATCTTCAAATAGACATTAATGAAGTTTAATACCTACTTAGGTACCTACTGCCCTTACCATTTTGATTTTTCGAAATAAAAAAGATGTCAGTAGGTAGATAAATCATACTAACCTTCCTAGGTAGATTTTTATACAGTGGCTATTGTAAATTATTATTAACAGAAAGCAAAAACTACTTAGTCCAAGTATTGCTGCAATTGCAGAAGTCGCAGTTTAATATGGAATAGGTTAGAGTCGATACCTACTTGCTCTACCTTTTATAGATTCCTTGATGCGGCCAGTATCGCAAAAAAGGTGTCGGTGCGATTTCTAGTAGGTAAGTTGCTTGAGTGCAACTTAACATAGGATAATCCAAATACAGGCCCATCCAGTAACTTTACGACGATATAGTAATAATTAAAAAACATAGCATTTATAGTAACGTTTAACCTAGATAGGTTGTTACCTATGTTTCAAAGAATCATGGCAACATTTATACAGAAAAAAAAGGTAGGTACACGGTAAAACAGCATGGAAATATTATCCAGTGAACCTAAACAACATTTCCTGATACTTAAAATATTTTTTACTCTCCGGAATAAAAAGTTTGAAATTGAACTTTAGTATGGAGTGCTTCTACTGTTGTTAGGAAAGACGATTTTTATTCCGGTGATTTAAAAATAATTTACACACCAGAAAATGTTCTTTAGGTTCCCTAGATAATATTTAAAATCCGTTTTATCTTGTACCTTTTTCTAACTTTTTTTGTACAAATCAATGTATGAAACTTGCCATGATTCTTTAAAACATAGTCGTAGGTATATCTTCAATTCACAATAACAACTTATTTAATATTTTACAATCATAATTCCAGGCCTAAACTGCAGAAAGAGATGGAAGAATCTAAAAGATCAATGCCGGAAGGAGATGAAGAAGAACCCCAACGAATCGGAATGGCCACATTTCCACAAGCTCAAATTCATACACAACCAGTTCCTGACGGAGGATGAAGAAGGTGATGATGATACAAACGATGAAGTATTTAATTCTCTTGATGAGTCTATGAAGAGACCAAAACTTGGGTACACAATGAGAAAGAAATTGTTAATGAATAAACGAAGAACGATTGATGTTGATATGAATAAGCTTATAGAATTGGTACAAGTTAGAGATATAATTTGGAATCGTCAGTTGAAGGGTCATCACAATTGGTACAAATTGGATGAAAGTTGGAAGGAGATTGCTCAAGAATTAGGAGTCACTCGTAAGTAACAATTTATTAATCAATCAAAATTAAAACTGCTATCGATGGACGTATTTAATAAAGATAGAGTGTAGTTTATTGTTCATAGCTAGAGCGAGGATTAGTGCCTAATATTGTTCAAGTATTTTTTCTATATAAGTGTCAGTCTCAAACTTAGGTAGAGTTCGATATTTTTCAAATAATAATAATGGTCTGTCTTAACTCTACATCCAGGTAGAGTTCGAATATCTTTCAAATAAAACAAAAAATTAACTAAGACAAACAATGTTTATTTGATATAAACTCAAATTACAATCACCTTCAATGATCACTTGCGTTATGAAGGTGATTGAAATTTAGCTAGTCCGAGCCTCTATTTTAGACACAAGTTCTTCCCTTTATCACAATTTTATAGGTACACAATTTAATAAACATGAATATTTTTCATTAACTTCTTACAGTAAGAGGTCACAAGTATTTGAAGATAAATATTTGTATTTTTTTATATAATAGAAGTGGCAAACAAGCACGCAGTTCACATTGATGTTAAGTGATGACTGCGGCCTATAGACACCCACACAAAGACCAAGGTCAAAATGCAGATGCGTTACCACTCCTGAGGCCTAAGGTGTTATATCTCTGTGCCGGAAATTATAGCGCCGTACATTACCACCGACCGGAACACGATAGTGCTGAACACTACCATTTAGCTTATATTAGGTAATGCGTGTTCGCCACGCCCGCGAGATCCGTCACTGGAGCTCTACCACCAGTTAAAATTTGAATTACTTTTAACTTGTGCATTTTAATTCGTATATATTCGATTGTATAACCATTTTATTTTGTATTCATATCTTTTACAGGCGACGAAGCGAGATTGAAATGGAAATACCTGAGAGACCAAGCAAGAAAAGAGGTTCGTAAACAAGACTCCGAATGGGAGTACCTCCCAAAACTACAGTTCCTTACAAATCAGTTCAATGACTACGAAGGAAACGAAGTACCTGATGACCACTTCGCTCAAGACTTCGATTCACCAGACCCAAGCAGCAGTTATTACAACATAGAACCAACAAATCCTGTCAATGATGTTAACGTTCATGTCAAAGACGATGAATTTGATGAATTTGATACAAAACCCATAATAATGGAGACTGATTTTTATGACGACGATGATGAAGCACAGAAGACTGCTAATAGCAGCACTGAGGCTCCTGAGCCTACGAAGGATGAAGATATTGGGTTCTTCAATAGCCTCCTGCCACATGTCAGGAAGTTGGGTCCAGCTAAGAAATTGATGTTGCGTATGAAAATCCAGGAACTAGTCTATAATACAGTTTATAATGAGACATAGTTGGAAGCTGGAGGGCCTCCTAAGGAAGGTACCTCCGCATCATTTTTTGATGAGTAATTTAATTTAGTGGTGTGATTTAAGGACTGACAAATAAATATACTATGTTAAACCATTTACGTTATTGGTTAAAGTAATCAATCAAACTGACATTGATGATTTAAATAAATGTTGTGTTGAGAGTAAGAAATCCATCAAACTGAGTTTGATGATTTGTTGAAGTAATAATCAATCAAACTGAGTTGGATTGATACTCCAACGAAAATCCTAAATAACCACAATCAATGCCACTTGGGTACATTAGTTTATAATAATTGATTCTAAGCCTGGGTTTCACCACGACTTTTGTTAAAGTTAAAGTTAATGTAACATTTCACATCCTGCTCTAACTTTAACAGATTTATTTTATTTTTAAAGAAAAATGGAAAGAAAAAATTGACTTCAGGCGAGACTCGAACTCGCGACCTACTGGGAATCTAGTCCAGCCGCTCTTCCAATTGAGCTACTGAAGCCCTGCCCGATTTGTCAAATTTTTCCTTCACATCTATTGCATTGCTTTATGGTAGCAGCAGACAGATTTCTTTAAGATAGAAAAGGATGTGAAATGTTACAATAGCCTTAACTTTAACTTAAGTCGTGGTGCAAGGCTAAGAATTTATTTGATTACTATTTTGAAGCAGTTTCGAAATAATCACCGTGAATATCTAAAAATAATAAGTAATAATCCGCTTTCTAGAGATAACTATTCGAAAAAACACTACCTTAAACATTAAGGATGTCATATAACTATTAATACATATTGAATGTAAAAATGTATTTTTTTAATAATTCGGTTCTTTTTGTAGTGTCCTACAACGTTTCTAGGCACAGGTGAAAAAAAATTGTTAATAAAAAAATACAACGTTATTGTTATGACACCACTCAAATAATTTATAATTTTAGACGGTATTCATGAACATCTTTTCATATGGGGCCAACCCTCACATCGCGGAAAGTAACAGCTTCTCCATACATTTGGTCTCGTGACGATAAAAAAATCGGTCCGGCAATCATTCTCCTACGACAGATTTGCCATTGGACTGTTCGACGACAGGACGATTAATTTATTTCCGCTTCCCCAGCAGAGTATTTCACCTACGGACTGTTCGCCGACAGAACCGTTGCTATATGGCATGGCATTTCGATGACACACCGTCTCACGTACTGTATGTTTTTTTAACTAGGTACAAGCCTTTTCATCTTTCAGTGTTGGTTGGGCGAGATGGGGACCGTGGGCGCCCCCGGTTTAGCCAAGTGAGGTCGAAGGGTTAGGTTAGGTGTTAGGTTTTTTTTCTTTGCTGACAGTCTTGTAGTATATTGTCTAGTGCTGTGGCTACACATTTGTATACTAACTAGCTGTGCCCGCGACTTCGCCCGCATGAGAATTTATGATTGTTCAGTAACTACCCGGACGAAGTCGTGGGCGCAGCTAGTATAAAATAAGCCTAAGTTACTCCTTATTACATCAGCTATCTGCCAGTGAAAGTCCCGTCAAAATCGGTCCAGCCGTTCCCAAGATTAGCCCCGCCAAACAGACAGACAATAATTGTAAAAATTGTTGTCTTGGTATATGTACCGTGTATACATACATATGCATTTAGTAAAAAGCGGTTATTTTTATATTACAAACAGACACTTCAATTTTATTTATTTGTATAGATATAGATTTACACAGTATGCATGCATCGGAGAATGATCCATAGTGGAAAGGTCCTATCGCCGAAACAAACTAATACGATCCATTCTGTCGACGAAACGTTCATGGGTAAATCGTTCTGTTGGTGAATCTCTCAAAAATGAATAGTCCCGTCGGTGATTAGTCCAAAGGAGAAACATGTGTCGGAGAACGCTTGCGGGATCAAAAAATTCATATGATTTTTTCGATATCAGTGTTAATCCTAAAATAAAGGGCTTTTCTTAATAATTATTTATTTATTTATTTATTTAAATTTTCTGCACAAACAAAGTACATGAGGCGGACTTAATGCTAGAAAGCATTCTCTACCAGTCAACCTAAGGGTTGAGTGGAAAACAAAGAATGGTAGTGCATTTGGAAAATCGTCAAGAATAGATAAAAAGCCATAATAGTCATTTTGAAAGTAATTTACAGAGCAATGGAAGTAATATTATGGAGTTACAGGATAACACATACTTAATAATGATATAATTAAATATATACCTACATCAAATAAAATATATATGACTTATATATACAATACAAATAATATTATACACATATCTATCTATCTATATATATATATATATATATACATATATATATGTCTGATTATGAAACCAACGTAAGAATGAAATATCAAATTCAAACCTTTATAGAAAATAACTCAAAGCATTTTGAGATAATAATCACGGAGCTTTCTTTTAAATGAGAATCTACTGGATGATTTTTTTATGTCCACGGGTAGCGAATTCCAGAGCTTTATTGCCGAAACTGTGAAAGAGTTGGCCATGAAACCAGTTCTGTGAGAAGGAATTTGAAGAGATAGAGATTCCGACGAACGGAGATTAAGACTATGAGAAGCGCCCAGAAAATTAAAATTGAGTTTAAGATAATCAGGAGAACTAGGATCGTTTAATATGGAGAATAATAAGCAGAGTATCCTGACGGACCGTCGCTGCCGGATAGGAAGCCACTTAAGCTTAGAACGAAAAGACGAAATGTGGTCGAATTATTATGCATAATGGCTTTTAAAAATTATTATCTTAAAATTTGGACATTGTCTTAAAAGTCGTCTCGCCGTGTCTATAACACGTCTAATATTGTTTGTTATTATTTAAACATAATCACAAATACCTGTCACGACAACATAAAATGATGATTAAAATATAAATAATAGAAAGAAATACGAAGTTTTCATTACTTTTGCTTTGAGTAGTAGGCTTTAAATGCTAGAAGATAAGTTTATAAGCTGTACGATATCGTATACAGTACTCGACAATTAATATTGCACATCGAGCCTGCGAAAGAGATGATCGACTCGTTTCCACTTCGTAGAGCATTATCTCTGTTGCACACTGCCTACGAAAGCACTGAGGGTGAAATTCATAGACCGCACTACGACTTTACTTAGAGCAAAGTATGCTTAGAACTGTCAGTACAGTATGGGTTTTGACAGTTCTAAGCGTAAGCTCAAAGTAAAGTGGTAGTGCGGTCTGTGAATCTCACCCTGACAGTCCGGTATTGGTTAAAACTTCATCAAAATGGCCGACAAACGTCAAATAGGTACGGTGCGAAAGAGATAACGCTCTACAGACCCGAAATAAGCCGAAGTCTCCTTCCTAGGCTCGATGTGTATTATTTATTGTTGAGCACTGTACCACAGTATAACTATATTTGCCTTAACAACCTTAATGAAGATCATTTACCTTTAAACATTGTTGCTTCTTTGTTTGCTACAAAAAAAAAGATTCTACCTCAGGCTTCGAATCTGTTTTAGCTTAAGCAAAAAGACTGTTTAATTTATAATAATACTTTTATTTTATAAAATTTGCTCCTAAAGATTTACAGCAAATTTATTTATTAGCAAGTCACGTACCTAATTGATGTTAGGATTAAATGGTTTTCGAAATTCGGGTGTACTTTTGTTTGCTACATTGTATTAATATGTAAACTATATGTTCGTTTATTATAAGACATGTATATTTAGAGATAATGAATACACTTAGATGTCCTTATAGATATAATGACTATTTGTAAGTTACAGTCATAAAAAATACTATGCATTCTATAACTGTGTTTTTATACATAAGCATGTCTGAATTTAAAATATTTAGGGCCAGCAATTTTCTTTTGTCCAGACTCCGCAAACTGACAATTTTACCTTCCGAAACCGCAGCAAACACCCTGTTACTTTAATGTGTCAAAAATGACAGTTGGGTAAAACGGCCTACACAGTACTACACACCATCCTGTATTCAGAGGCGATATCGGGACAGTTATGGTGGGGATGATCGTCCCTAAATAGTGAGCTAGCGATACAATTCTAAGGGCCTAGTGCGAGAAACGCAGATTTGTATGGAATTGAAGGAGCGTCATCTAGCGGTGAATCGATGACGCTCCTTCAATTCCATACAAATCTGCGTTTACTCTTTCCGATCGCGATCGGAAATCTCGCACTAGGCACTCTGGTTATGATTTGCATTTGATTTGCAAAGAAATGTATTTAATTAATTATTAAAACTTACAGAAACATTCATAATATAACTGTTGTTAACACTACTATTACCAGTGGTTAATATACGAAATACATTATAATATTTAAGTATTTGTCTTTAAATGCAGACTATGTATCTACGTTATGTTTACAGGTATTTAACAAGACCCGTTTTATTGATTTTTTCGTACCCACTTTAAAAATATGTAGGTTGAAGAAAAAGTTTCTTCGCATTTTTAAGATAATTCAAAACATTTATTAATATAGTTTATTTAAATTTAACTAAAGTATGTATGTACCATTTTGTTCGATAACCTTTTGCCATCTTGTAGGTAGGGACATGATCCCATTGCTATAAAAATTTTGGGACTTCTCATCAAAATACCGCGACAATTGGATTTGGCAGTCCTCTCGTGATGTTAACCTAACATTGCATAAAGAATTCTGAAGAGACCGAAATAGGTGGAAATTTGAAGGTGCAAGGTCAGGACTATACGGCGGATGCATTAACACCTCCCAGCCAAACTCTTAATTTTTTACTAATGACTTACGTACGTGACGTACTTCATAATGATAATTAAAATTACCCCTTAAAATTCGTATGATGACTTAAAAATTACCAGAATAAAAATAATTCGAACATAAAAAAACAAAATATCGATAATGATATAAACGATACAAAACAATAAAACCCCTTTGTTTATCCGGAAATGAGTCCTGGTTTAAATGACCTGGTTCGATTTTAGCTCTACATCACTAAATTGTTTTGACTTGATCCCCGCCAACGGAGAAATAGGTGGAAATTTGAAGGTGCAAGGTCAGGACTATACGGCGGATGCATTAACACCTCCCAGCCAAACTCTCTTAATTTTTGCTGAGTGGCTATAGATGTGTGAGGTCTAGCGTTATCATGATGAAACACCACACCCCTTCTGTTGATCAATTCCGGCCGCTTTCTCTCAACTTCTTGCTTTAATCTCATCAGTTGTTCGCAGTAGAGTTCAGAATCGATAGTCCTGCCTGGTGGTAATAGCTCATAATGAATAATGCCCTTCCAATCCCACCACACACACATCACCTTATTGCGAGTTAACCCGGGTTTCGCCACAGTCTGTGAAGCCTGACCTTTTTCGCACGTTCTTGTCGTACGTGATCCTCTTTTCATCACCAGTTATCAGCTTCTTCAAAAATGATTCGGTTTCATTAGGTTTCTTTCAGTGAGCTCGTGAGGTACCCAAATATCGACCATTTTTTTGTACCCAGCTTTTTTCAAATGCGCCAAAACTGTATTGTGATCAATTCTCAGTTCTTCAGCTACGTCGTAACTACTGATATGTCGATCTTGCTCCACTTTTTCGAAAATGGCATCCATTTAATAAGGCGACCAGAGCGAGGTGCATTATTGACATCAAAATTTCCGGATTGAAAACGCTTAAACCAAATTTGTGCTACTCTCACAGACACTGCACTAGGTCCATAAACGTCGCAAATTTTTTTCGCGGCTTGCTTTGCTTCCTTTTTTACCTTTTTTGTAGTAAAATTTTAAAATGTATCGAATTTCTTCATTAGATTCACTCGTCTTGACAGTACGAAAAACAAATGAAAATCACACATTTGCCTAATTTGAATTTGGAATTATGTTTTTTAAAATTTTAACTTTCAATGATACCAAAACCAGCCAGATACAAATACTACAGCCAAATAGATTTTATTACAAGTTCATATATACTATAATGCCAAAAGACTTTTTCCCCAACCTATTATACAAAAAACATTTTTTCATCGTGTTTAAAATTATTAGATACCTACATAATAAATAATCACTTAGTAAAAGTAGAGATGATTATAAAAATATTGTATATAAAGTTAATAAAGAGTTACAGAATATCAATATCGACTTTTTTTAAAACAGTCTTGAATTGTTTTACGGCCAAATACTCAAACGTCACTTAAATCTAAGTGGGACTTAAAAGTCTTCCTTAAAAGTGATCCAAAGCGATTATAAAATTTATTTATTTATCCTTTTTGTGTGCATTAAGCACACAAAAAGGTACATAAGGTGGACTTAATGCTACTACATGGAATTTTCAACCAGTCAACCTTTGGGTTGTGTTGAAAGCGACCTAATAGGTGCTGAAAGTTATAAAAAAGAAATTTACCTCTGTCTACTGCCTTTGAAGATTACAAGCGTAGTTACATTAATAAAAAAAAAACATTTTAGGTCAATTTTACTACCAAGACAAAATGGCTCAGCAGCTGACTTTTTTTCACGATTTCAGGGTTAGCCCAAAGTAATTAGCCAAGTACTTCATAATGATAATTAAAATTACCCTTTAAAATTCGTATGATGACTTAAAAATTACCAGAATAAAAATAATTCGAACATAAAAAAACAAAATATCGATAATAATATAAACGATACAAAACAATAAAACCCCTTTGTTTATCCGGAAATGAGTCCTGGTTTAAATGACCTGGTTCGATTTTAGCTCTACATCACTAAACTGTTTTGACTTGGTCTCCGCCAACGGAGTAATTGTTTGTGATGGCAACTCAAAATATGGTGGTCGAATTAGTTAACATGTGCACTCCTGTACCTATAAAATATGATTGATGTTTTGATGTAGTACTTAAATATATTTTTTTATGTAATGGAATTGGCAAACAAGTATGCAGTTCACATTGATGTTAAGTGATGACTGCAACCTATAGACACTAACACAAAGACCAAGGTCAAAATGCAGATGCGTTACCACTCCTGAGGCCTAAGGTGTTATGCCTCTGTGCCGGAAATTACAGGGCCGTACATTATCATCTGACCGGAACACGATAGTGATGAACACAACTATTTTGCGGCAAGTATACAAGGTAATGCGGTGGTGCCTTTGCCCGCGAGCTCCGTCACTGGAGCTCTTCCACCAGTATATCAATAGTAATATCCCGTATTTCTGAGTCAGTGGCTTAAAAATTACGTTTAAACAAGGTTTTATATTTAATGGAGGTGGCTAACAAGCATGCAGGTCACATTAATGTTAAGTTATGACTGCAGCCTACAGCCACTAATACAAAGACCAGAGGTCAAAATGTAAATGCGTTGCCACCACTGAGACCTTAGTTGTTATGTCTCTGTGATTGTTATTACGGGGCCATACATTATCATCTAACCGGAACACGATAGTGCTGAACACTACCATTTCGCGGCAGAAAGTTTAGGTAATGCGGTGGTGCTTACGCCTTCGAGCAGGTCCTACACTAGAACTCGACCGCCAGTAAAAAAGATTCTTACAAATAGATAATAAAACCAATAAAAGCCAACATTGCGCATGGCTCAACATGTAATTTCCTGGTTATTTATGAACTCTTAATTTTGAGTACTGTTTCGTAAAATATCAACAGAAAACCCGACGTAGATGCTTTGCTCCTCTTGAACCCTGATCAATCTGACCAGAATGCGATAGTGCTAAACACAAACAAACAGATGTTTTATTATGTATTAATTAAATTAACTGCCTCGGTAGCCTAGTGGTAGCAGGCCACTACTACTACGCTGAGGTCCTGGGTTCGATTCCCGGGTAGGGGGTCATCAGAGATAATGGTGTAAAGTCCTTTATCACTGGTTCTATTGGGATTTTTCCATTTTCTGGAAATTTCCCAGTACCTCGAAGTTTGGTAATGTGCCCGGTGATGTCAACAGGCTCGCCACCTGTTACTTGGGCCAAAAAGGTAGCCGGCGAATCGTGGGTGTTTGCATGTATGCTTGAATACATGCATTTACCTCTGCCTACCCCTTCGGGGATTACAGGCGTGAAGTTACGTTTTTTTTTTAAAGTAAATAATTGAGTTTAGGCTGAGAAATTAGGCAATTTTGTGGTGTCTATTCACTTGAATTGCGACATAAAATCTACCACGAGTAAACTTTTACACTGAAAGTTTTTACACCTAAATCTCCGTCAATGTACAAACAATTCTAATTGAGAAATAGTTTAAGTTCTTGGGTTACTGAACGACGAAAACAGCAGCGTTCGAAATAGGGTAGCAATGTTTATAAATATTACCAATGCAACATGATGAAATTGTTATTTCTCCAAATTGTTTTACGCACAGTTAGCAAATGGCATGCAGTTTATTTAAATAATACAAGTGACCAGCCCCTGCTTTGACACTATCTGGTGAAACTCTTAATAAACAAAATACTAGTATCGGATGACTCACTACAATACCACACCAACCTGACAAAAATAATCTCTAACTGGTGATAGAGTTCCACTCCACTTTTTTTGACGGAAATATTATTATGTATTCAAAGATATTTTTATGTTGTCTTGAATAATCTAAAAAGAAATCTTCAACAGACAATTTTTAAGAAAAATAGAAAGTAACATTTTACTTCGGTAGCTCAGTTTGAAGAGCGGCTTGACTAGATTCCTAGTGGCCGCGAGTTTGAGGCTCGCCTGAAGTCAAATCTTTCTTATTAATAATGGCAACCCATTATACGTCCCACTGCTGGGCACGAGTCTCTCCCCTTTTTGGGGGGAGGCCTGGAGCTTACTCCACCACGCTGCTCCAATGCGGATTGGTGGAGGTGTTGGGGTTAGTGGCCAACCCGCTGTCGGATGTTTTCAAACCGCCCATAAGGCCTCCGACAAGGTTTAACGACTGCTATCTATCGATAGCAACCGGGACCGACGGCTTAACGTGCCCTCCGAAGCACGGAAACGCGCATTTAATTTGCCACTAGCGGTCACCCATCACACTACCCGACCGCGCCCGTAGTGCTTAACCGAGTAGATCGTTTACGATCTACACCATCCGCCGGGCCATGCGCGCTTCATATTCTTATTATTTATTATTCTTTCTTATTATTTATTATTAAATTACCATTTTTCTTAAAAAATAAAAAATAAGGTAATATTTAGACTACCCAAAGCAGTGAGTCATATCGCAATAGGAGAAGTTATATAACTTCGTTTTAGTAAACTTTCGTAAATACTCTGAAGAATTATTGTGATATACATGTTGTATATACTCGGCACAGTTTGGTAAACATTGCGAATTCTTTATCTAGTGTGGCTGACAGGTTTAAATTCCATCCAAACATAAAAAACTGTATGTGTAGGTATGTTTTTTTCTACTTTTCGTTGAAAGCCACATTTTTTTACGTTATGAAATGGCAAACAAGCATACAGATCACATTGTATGCTTAAAATAAATACGCTTACACTCAAAACCCCACACTGGGTAGAAACCTTTGCCGTGGATGCGCGCACACACAACACACACACACAAGCACCCAGACCCGAAACAAATATCTGTAGGTAGGTCATACAAATTTTGAGAGCTAAGACACTGAAACTCTAACCTAGTAAATGGTGGTAAAGTTTCAGTGTGTTACTTGTTTTTCACCTTCGTTACATAAAAAACCGGTCAAGTGCGTGTCGGGCCACGCGCAGTGTAGGGTTGCGTAGGTTTTAGGTTTGATTAATGCAATGATAAAAATAAATAAATATTTTCTATGGCGTTGTTCAAAAATTTCGAGTATTACATTTGGCATTTGGTCGACTATTACGCGCAAACTTGTAAAGCCGATTAAGTGTGATAGTTTTCCTTTTAATTTCGTTAAACAGCTACAGCTACTATTGCCGTAACGTTTGAATTTCTAACAACAACCTTTTAGTTGGTAGAGGGAGGGGACACTTGACTTAACGAAAACTGGCACTTTAAAGCTTAATAATAATAAGTCACGAACAGTTAATTAAAAACAAAAATGTTGTTTGCATACCCCTAACTTTTTTGAAAGACCTGTCCAACAATATCCTACAATATAGAGAAAACGAAAAATAAAAAAATATCCGCGCGATACATGTAGAGGAGGTACCCTAAATAATTTTATTTTTCATGTTTTTATTCTACCACTTTGTCGGCGAGATTAAGGTGTATACTTGTGCTAAATTTCAAGTCTCTAGTACTAATAGCTTTTGCGCTAAACCGCGGACGGACAGACAGACAGGCGAACATGGCGACACCATAAGGGTTCCTTGTTTTCTATGGAACCCTAAAAACCAGTTAAAATTCTTGCCATAATTACGTACCAAGATTTTCTCCATGAGCAGAAATTATGGGACATTAACTTATTCGCGCACACGGCGTCGATAAAAACTAAAATAGTTGGCGATAGATTAACTCTCCAGGTGGCTTATCTTAGGGTATAGCAGAGAATATGTAATAATACTACGTATAGAATGGACACTTCGACGTCCCGTCCGATTTCCCCGCTTCACCCAACCTCCTCCCTTCTTATGGTTTGGTATTTTCTACGCATACAGGTGCACGTGTAAATACACGACACTGATTGATGTGTGTGTAATAGAGACAAAATTAAGCGTTTGTATGGAATTTTTGCGGAGTGTCCGCGGTGTGGCTATAGTGTGACGCAGTATTTAGTGTAATCCGGAAAAGAGGTGAAACTAGGAAAATCTGTCGACATAAATCAAATTACAAAAAAAAATTAAAACATATCCTGGACTTTATGTCCGATTATTTAAATTTGTTTTAATTACATACTATGGATTTTTTATCAATACTCAACAAATAAATAAAATTGGAGTGTCTGTTTGTAATATAAAAATAACCTCTTTTTACTAAATATCCACAATTTATGCATATGTATTCACAGTTGTTATGGGATGCTGACAGCGGATTGATCAAAGATATTTCGCAATCTAAGTAGATATGTGCGAGCCGCGATCGAAGGTGCAATATTGGGACCAGCTGTAAATCTTCTGAACTAACACCACCCATTCATCATTCATCCGAAAGACGTTCGCTGCTGGACAGAAGCTCTCTCCAAAGATTGTCAGGACGAACGGTCCGGGGCCGCCCTCATCCAGCGATTGCGATTGCTTGTCGTTGGTCCACCTCGTGGAGAGCCTGCCGACGCTTCGTCTTCCACTACGCGGTCTTCGAGTTAGGTGCCCTGCCCCTTGTCACTTGAGTTACGCTATGCGGTTACTTTGGTTCTAATGCGGATATCCTCATTTCTATTCGATCTCGCAGAGAACCTCCGAGCACAGCTATCTCCATTGTTATCTGCATGACATTGAGCCTTCTTACACGAGGCCCATAGACATCGGTGAAAGTAGTATTTTCATTCAACTGAGATTTATAACCACAATAATACACTTAATATTTCAAATAAACCTTCAAACTTATCTGCTACCATTAAAGCATCATCTGGCAAACGATAAAAATATTCAAAGTAATATTTATATTATCGATTTTAATCAAGCATGTTTCATCAGCTGTACGTAAAATCGATATAAATAAAAATGCAATGCCTGATGCATCGCAGTAACACTCGATCGACATCGCATATGCATTGAGTATGCATGGTTCGTTCACCTGATACTTTATTGCGGTTTGCTCATATAGATCTATATTTGGTGTGCAGACGCGACACGCGGTTTGTGAACATCTGATTCAATTTTACCCCCTTGAAATCTGTTATACCAATGGATGATATTTATAGGAATAGGAACAGGAACAGGGAAACAAATAAGACTAGATCTTAAGTTGCTTAATGATAAAGCGGTTGAACTGGTTATCCTGAGGTTGCAGGTTCGATCCCTGCCCGAAATATTTTTTTTTTACATTATGTATAATTTGTAGTACACAGTACACAATAATGTTCCGGTCAGGTGGTAATATACGGCTCTGTAATTTCTGGAACAGAGGCATAACCACTTAGACCTCAGAAGTGGTAACGCATATTCATTTTAAATCTATGGTTTCATATAGATGTCGAAAGGCTACAGTATTACTTACCATCAATTAAACTGTATGCAAATTTGCCATTTCATGACATAAAATGAAAGTTATAATATGCGATTCTGTTTAGCTAATCTTCTTCTTCTTCTGAATTGGGGTCACTCGAACGACACCACTGATTTGCTCTTATTGATATATATGCTATGCAGACGCGACGTACTTACTGTTTATTATAATGTTTGGCAAATTTTCTCATTTTTGCATTAGATTTCTCGTTGTATCTATTAGTTCAGGTAATAATAAAAATGACTAGTTTTTGAATTCAAAAAATCTACTTTGGGTGTGCATTGAACATGTTTGTTAGATAACACAGTCGTTATGAACACAAAACAAAACAGTGTGTAACATTATTCTCACAGAGACATATTGCGAGTAGGCAATGAACTATAAACAGGTCTATCTGTTTACAACTGAATCTTAGCTCGAATTTGAGTTTATTGCCGTCAAACCACGCGAAGCCAGAAATATAGATCGCGAAAATTTATTATAATTTATCTCCCGATTGCAGATAGATAGCACCATTCACCATTCACTAGTTGCTTTACTATTGGCGCTGTTTCAACAGTGAATCATATGCTTTTGATGTTTTTTAAACCTATCTTTTATTGTTTGAAACTGTATGAATATTGCTTGGCAGGTGGCTACCGGTACATAAAGTCACATTCGTTTTTTGAGAACACAAGTGACGGAGCTCGCGGGCGTAGGCACCACCGCATTACCTAATATACTTGCCGCTAAATGGTAGTGTTCAGCATTATCGTGTTCCGGTCAGGTGGTAATGTACGGCCCTGTATTTCAGGCACAGAGGCATAACACCTTAGGCCTCAGGAGTGGCAACGCTTCTGTTTTTTGTGTGGGTGTCTATAGGCTGCAGTTATCACTTTACATCAATGTGAACTGCATGCTTGTTTGCATAAGAGGTGCCTGTCACCCTAAATGAATAAATGAGTTTCTGATTCTGATTCTGAATATCAATCAAAAGTGAAGTCGACCTTGATATTTCTTGCGTTCCTCACAACATGGTGTTTTGTTTACTAAACAATGTCTTTTGTTATGTTCATGCGTTATTAAAATCTGTTCGCGTGTAGAATTATATTTTTGACGCGTTCGTCTATACTTCTATATTTATAGGAGTACTATATGTAGGTATACCTATTCTATATTACTTTATTTTATAATAATACTAGCTGTTGCCCGCGGCTTCACCCGCGTGGATGTCGTTTTATAAACAACTAAGTAGCCTATGTTCTTTCTCAAAGTCAGCTCTATCTTTGTACCAAATTTCATTAAAATCAGTTCAGTCGTTTGGCCATGAAAAAGTAACAGACAGACAGACAGAGTTACTTTCGCATTTATAATATTAGTAGGGATAAAGCTGAAGAGCCCCGGTAGCCTAGTGGTAGCAGGCCATTACTACTACGCTGAGGTCCTGGGTTCGATTCCCGGGTTATCAGAGATAATGGTGTAAAGTTCTTTATCTCTAGTTTTATTAAGATTTTACCATTTTCTGGAAATTTCCCAGTACCGCGAAGTTTGGTAATGTGTCCGGAGATGTCAACAGGCTCGCCACCTTATTACATGGGCCAAAACTTAACTGGCGAATCGTGGGTGTTAGCGTGTATGCTTGAATGCGTGCATTTACCTCTGCCTACCCCTTCGGGGATTACAGGCGTGAAGTTACGTAGGAGTTTGTTTGTTTGTTTGAACGCGCTAATCTCCGAAACTTCTGGACCGATTTGAAAATTCTTATAGTGTAAGATCGTCCATTTATCGAGGAAGGCTAGGCTTTAATATCACGCTACGACCAATAGGTAGGAGCGGAGCATCAATGAAAACTGTTGGTAAAACGGTAATAAATATTTGCAACGCAAACTGCATATGGCTACTCCCTTCCGGTCCGCCTCTGTCAAGGTACAAGCCCAAATGGGCCTATGCCTGTCGCCTAGACGTTAAAATGTGTGCGAGGAATTGTTTATGTATTTTGTGTAAGTCAAGGTTTGAGTTTCGTAATAATAGACGATTTTTGTAGTGTGTATGAGTATCACACGCATTTCCGTCCGCAAAAAATTAGGTACAGCCTGTTTTGCATCGCTAATAAACGCTATGGCTACTCCCCTCCGGTCCGCCGGCGGCCGGTGGCCCGGATGAAGCGGTGGAAGCGGATGTCTACGCCATTGTAATTAGATGCCAAAAATACTGATTTTTGGATCAAAGTCATTCACCATGTATAAACTTAAGTTAAACCTTCCAGTACGTTACGTTGAGGCAAAGGTTATGTTTAGCTTCAAGCTACGAGTACGTAGCGTGTAGCGTAGGCAATCATTTTACTCTCGTAGCCGAATCGAATGACTCACTGGTGGTAGAGCACCAGTGACGGAGCTCGCGGGCGTAGGCACCACCGCATTACCAAATATACTTGCCGCTAAATGGTAGTGTTCAGCACTATCGTGTTCCGGTCAGGTGGTAATGTACGGCCCTGTAATTTCCGGCACAGAGGCATAACACCTTAGGCCTCAGGAGTGGTAACGCATCTGCATTTTGACCTCGGTCTTTGTGTGGGTGTCTATAGGCTGCAGTCATCACTTAACATCAATGTGAACTGCATGGTTGTTTGCAACTTCCATAACATAAAAAAAAAACATGCCAAGAATTTTATTTTAAGTCTAAACGAACTTATTAAATGAACATACGGCCAAATACTCAAACTCACTTAAATCTAAGTGGGACTTAAAAGTTTTCTGTCTTTATAAAACACGTTCAAACGATAGAGATAGCGCTCATTTGAGGGTTGCTTAAAATTGAGTAACGTTTGAGTATTCGGTCAATAGTTTTATCACATAAGTAATTGGTTTTTTCAAAATATTTGTTGTAATTGCTAATTAGTCATAATTAACGGTTTGATTTCCAAATAAAAAAAAATATATTTTTTTATTAACATAAGAGTTATTTATTTTCGATCGAAAAGTAGCCAGCCGGCTTGTCGCGTCGTTGTCTTATGTTTGTATGTTTTTGGATAGCCTCGTTCAATAGTATCAATAGTTTTATTGATCGATCGTTCAGGATTTTTTGATCTAAAACTATTTATATTACACCATGCATAAGTTTAACGTAAACCTTTCAGTACCTTACCCAAACGTTTATACAGTATAACAAACAGTACAATTACTGTGCCGCGTAATGAACGTGGAAATAGAGTGGGCACAAATACATCCAAATGTTTTGAAACCAACTTTGTTTTATTGCAACAAACACAAATTTGGCAGTGAATAGATCTGTCTAGAAGTAGGAAGTGGTGGCAGGTTTTTAGGGTTGCGTAGTAAACAAGGAACCCTTATAGTTTCGCCATGTCCGTCTGTCTGTCTGTGTCTGTCTGTCCGTCCGCAGTTTAGCGCAAAAACTATTAGTACTAGAAACTTGAAATTTGGCACAAGTATACATCTTTATTATGCCGACAAAGTGGTAGAATAAAAACATGACATTTTTTTTCTATTTAGAGTACCTCCCCTACATGTAGCGCGCGGAATGTTTATATAGTGTAGGATACTGTTGGATAGATCTTTCAAAAACGTTAGGGGTGTTGTTAACGTGCCAATTTTCGTTAGAGTCAAGTGTTCCCCCCCGTACCAACTAAACGGTTGTTGTTAGGAATTCAAACGTTACGCCAATTGAAGCTTTATATAATGAAATTAAAAGGAAAACTATCATACTTAAGTTGGCTTTACAAGTTTGCGAGAAATAATCGACCAAATGTATTTGACTCGAAAATTTCGAATAAACCCATAGAAAACATTTATTTATTTTTTCTTTACATCTCTTACTCTTACTTACGGAACCCTACAATGTGCGTGGCCCAACACAAACTTGACCGATTTTTTTGTCATGTACGATTCAATTTGTTGTTATTTTTTTATAAATATGTACTAAATAGTAGGTATGCATGATACCTCTGTTCCCTTCAAAATGGTCGAAGAGAGCAATGGCTGCCACGTGCGTCATACTCGTGAACGGGTGCTGATTGTGGGGACTGGTCTGTTTTGATTTGCGGATTTCATTTTCTATCACGATATTAAGCTGTTGATGGGTATTTGCGTGTGTATTTATGTGCAAATATTTATGTACCCTGAACGTTCACATTATCTTTATTCTATTTTAATGTTTATTCTATAATGTATTAAATCTAAGGTGTTGACAAAAGAGCAGCACGCTGAGTTTGTTCGGTAGCGGAGTTCTTTTTAGTAGTGCCTGCACTTGGAATTTTCCTAAGTGAATGGCTATGATTACGACGAACAGATTTTTCCTTTTGAAAAATTTCTTCATTTATCGGTTAATTTTAATTTTAAAATTAATATTCATTAATATCTATTGGATTATTATTATAAGTCATTCATTATAGGTAGCTTGTCGACAATGCAAAAGTGTCCTTGTACCTAGACCAAATTTGATTTTCGATTTGATAATTATTATGGGGCCATACCACTATCATTTAAATAATAAAATGCCACCAATAAGCTGCTAAAGGCAATTATGAATAAATAGCACGTGTACAGAAACAAACATTCATTTTTTTCTAATGCTAGCATAATGTTTAAAGATAGCAGAGAATATGTAATAATACTGATGATAGTGATAAATCTAGATATTTCTCCGAAACCGATATGATATCACTAATGTTCATGTATCCATGTGTTTAACTGCCTCAGTAGCGTAGTGGTAGCAGGCCACTGCTATTACGCTGGAGGTCCTGGGTTCGATTCCCGGGTCGGGGACTATCAGAGATAACGGTTTAAAATCCTTTATCTCTGCTTCTATTGGGATTTTTCCACTTTCTGGAAGTTGCCCAGTACCCCGGAGTTTGGTAATGTGCCCGGAGATGGCAACAGGTTCGCCACCTGTTACATGGGCCAAAACGTAACCGGCGAGTCGTGGGTATTTGCATGTATGATTGGATGCATGCATTTACCTCTGCCTAACCCTTCGGGGATTACAGGCGTGAAGTTACGTTTTAATGTTCATGTCATTAGATATATATTTTTGCATTGGCATCTTGTTTTACAATCTCTTTCTCTGTTTCAAATCTGTGCCAAGTTTTTAAGTTGGATCATATTTATAGAATTGACCTATATGTCTAAAGTAGACAAAACACTACCCTTGGTTGCACGATCACAGTCAGAGTAAGTCAATTTACCAAATTTTCACATAATTACATATTGACATTGAAGCGCGCATGGCCCCGCGGCTGGTGTATATCGTAAGCGATCTACTTGGTTAAGCGATACGGGCGTAGTCGGGTGTGTGATGAGTGACCGCTACAGGCAAATTAAAATGCGCGTTTCCGGTTCCATCCATAGATAGCAGTAGTCAAACCTTGTCGGAGGCCTTATGGGCAGTTGGAAAACATCCGACAGCGGGTTGGCCACTAACCCGTATCTCCACCAACCCGCATTGGAGCAGCGTGGTGGAGTAAGCTCCAGGCCTCCCCCCAAAAAGGGGGGAGACTAGTACCCAGCAGTGGAACGTAGAATGGGCAACCTATTATGATTACATATTGAAAGTTGACGTGGAAACAACACTTCAACTCAAACTTAAAATACACAAGAAATTATGAGTGTCATGTTTTATTTTTATTCTATAGATGTGATTGCGTTAAACGCCATCTTGGCATATATGTCATTGACATATATTGTATCTTACTGGAACACGGTAGAGCTGAACACTACCGGCGCTACTTTAGAGGCAGGTAGAGCAGGTAATGGGATGGTATCTACGCCCGTCAACCCCGTTCCTGGGCTACCTGGCTCTACCATCAAAACGAATGTTGTGTTTTTGTCAGTATGAACTTGAACTACATCAAAGACCTTTTATCACCATCATCATCATCACTTCAGCCGGATAACGTTCACTGCTGGACTAAGCCTGCCGCAAAGATGCCCACAATATTTTCGGCGATCGCAGTGGCAGTAGTAAGTATTATCGCAGGACGCTTCTTTCCATCCCACGTTATTATTTTTACTAATAATATCCTCCAGACCGAAGTTCGGTCACGGCGGCCAATCTCAACGGAGACTAGCCAACTGCGCGGGAGATATTATAGTCCACAAGTGTATGCGCAAACACTGCACTCTATTCCTTCACTCTCATAGCCCGATTGGACGGCAATCCGACACGATTGGAGAGAGATTAGGCGCAGGACCGACGGCTTTACGTGCTCTCCGAGGCACGACCAGACTCCGGGCTACTACTGGGAATTTCCTTACAGAAAAAACCCAATAACAGATTTTCCCGACCTGGGGATCGAACCCTCAGGCTCGAGGACCTCAGGCTTCACCATCGCGATTGCGACCACTGGGCCAGCGAGGCAGTTCAATTATTTTATTTTTGCTACCGCCTATTGAAATGGTTTGACCGCCATTGTTTGGTTGACAGTGTGAACTAGCGAAAAATTCTCCTCCATTTCAAAATAATTATCCCGCTGGTGGGTCGGTGGTACGTTACAGCCCGACGCCGCTTTTATCTGCCTTTTATCATATTCGTACCAAACTACCAACTTTACAAGTTTGTACTAAATTTATTAATTGCAAACATAGAGCAACACGGGCCACCGGCCGCGGCGGACCGGAGGGGAGTAGCCTCTGTCAAAGTACAAGCCCAAATGGGCCTATGACTGTCGCCTAGAAGTTTGAATGTGTGTGTGAAATTGTTTAAGTATTTTGTTAAAGTCAACGTTTCGTAGTAATAGATGATTTTTGTAGTATGTGTGTGTGTCACACGAATTTCCCCCCAGAAATAATGACAGATTGTTTTGCATCGGTAATAAACGCTATGGCTACTCCCCTCTGGTCCACCGCGGAGGCCGGTAGCCCGCGTTGCTCTATGATAGCAAACAATGATTTTACTATGCCCGTAAGATATTTACATCTACGTTTTAACGACTCGACTTTTAGGTGTGATGTGAGGAATGGCGACACATGGACAAACAAGATTTTTTTAATAGATCTTCTTAGTCAGGTACGATATTTATACTCGGTACAGAAATAGGTACTTGGACGAATGGAGCACCTAATTTCAATCGTTTGTGAGATACTGCTGAATTATTTGCAAGTTTTGTAGTGGTTTTAAAAAAGTATTAAAGAAATTACAAATTAATCAATGTACCTTCACGCCAAGTCTTTTACGCGGTAGGCAGAGAGTGTGGAGCGCCAGATATCCCGGTCCTTCTATGTATATTCATCATTCTCTTCATACATGCATGCCGATTCTTCAAACTAACTACTAAAATCTAAATACATACTTCCCAAAAACTTAATAAGTAGGTATGTTTGTATGTATCTTCACGCCGGGTCCCTAACGGGGAGGGCAGAAAGTGTGGAGTGCCTGATATCCCGGTCCTGACACACCTCCTGTGCCTCATCTACCTTCATCATTCTCTTCATACATGCACGCCGATTCCTAAGACTTTTGATCCCACCATCAGACAGAACTCGACCTATTTGGTCGTGGTAGGTCAGTCTTGGTCTTCCTGGGTATAAGTAGGTAAATGTTAAAAGTATAGTCACTCCCCGAAGTGGAGCGTTAAAACTCTGGGTACTTAGTCTTAACGGACCAAAAAGAATGGACCGTAGTCAATTCGGCCGTAATCAAAGGTAGTTTTTTTTATTTTATAATAATAATAAAGTTATAAATTGAAATATTTTATTTTTAAAGAAAAATGGAAAGAAAAATTTGACTTCAGGCGAGACTCGAACTCGCGACCTACTGGGAATCTAGTCCAGCCGCTCTTCCAATTGAGCTACTGAAGCCCTGCCCGATTTGTCGAATTTTTCCTTCACATCTATTGCATTGCTTTATGGTAGCAGTAGCGCCATCTATTACCAACTATGCTAGTTAGGCAACCGATATAATAGACTTTTCAGTTTATTGAATATCGTAAAGAAGTCGCTTTTACCCTTAATAATTGTTTTATATTATTTCGCATTAACACATGCTTGTGAAATATATTTTATTTTTAAAGAAAAATGGAAAGAAAAATTTGACTTCAGGCGAGACTCGAACTCGCGACCTACTGGGAATCTAGATTCCCAGTAGGTCGCGATTCAATAAACTGAAAAGTCTATTATATCGGTTGCCTAACTAGCATAGTTGGTAATAGATGGCGCTACTGCTACCATAAAGCAATGCAATAGATGTGAAGGAAAAAATTCGACAAATCGGGCAGGGCTTCAGTAGCTCAATTGGAAGAGCGGCTGGACTAGATTCCCAGTAGGTCGCGAGTTCGAGTCTCGCCTGAAGTCAAATTTTTCTTTCCATTTTTCTATAAAAATAAAATATATTTCACAAGCATGTGTTAATGCGAAATAATATAAAACAATTATAAATTGAAATACTTAAAAATCTACTTTTTTTTCTTAAATTTGTATCATTTTCTTTTTAAAAAACAATCAACCACTTAAACAAATTGACAAAAATACCGGTCAAGTGCGTGTTGGTCCACGTGCAGTGTGTTCAATAATTACGAGTATTATATTTGATCGACTATTACTCGCAAACATGTTAAGCCAACTTAGGTGTGATAATTTTTCTTTTAATTTCGTCATATGTAGCTACTACAGCCGCAACGTTTGAATTTCTAACAACCACCGTTTAGTTGGTAGAGGGAGAGGACACTAACGAAAATTCGCATTTTAAAGCTTAATAAGTCACGAACAGTTAACTAAATCCAAAAATGAATTCGTACGCTTCTTACACTTTTGAAAGACCTATCCAACGATATCCCACAATATTAATATATTTGTGTACTTAGATTTCAACTATTAGATTAAATACTACTTTAAATATGTAAATATTTTATAGTGAAAATTTATAAACCATACGACTGTGACGTTTGCATGCGACTGTACTTTTAAATTATTTTATGACCGGGCCGTTGGGACGTAGACATTTTTTGATTAGGGCCGAATGGACTACGGTCGATTCTTTTTGGTCCGTTCAGACTAAGTACCCAAACTCGGGGGTCTAGGGACCCTGATCTTTTTTATGTAATATCCAGTTCACAGATGGTAATTAAATGTTCTAAATCAATCCTTAGGATATTTGCACATTAATAAATGAAGATGCATTTATGAAAAAAAAAATGTTTCTTAATTCAGACCACTCTAATCTCAATCAAAAATGTTGTATAACGATATTATGGGAACAACATAGAGGTAGGTTAACGTCTTTAAATTTTTGCAAACTGCCGACTTCACCCATACAAACGCACATTCATCAGGGTTGTCGCATTTTAGATTTTTATTAACGTTGTATGTTTAGTTTCGTTGTTGTGTTTTTATACACGTCGTTTTAAATTGTTGTCAGTAATAAAATTTAAATGATAACCGAATGTGGTGCTTACGTTCCCGCCCTACACTGGAACTTTACCACTTTTTTACATATTCACGACCTATCGATAGAGTATAACGTTTGCTGCATTATTCACTCAAAACTCTGCTACGTAGCCTCTCGAGAAAATGTAATAAGAGTAACTCCAATGACGGAGCTCGCGGGGCGTAGGCACCATCGCATTACCTAATATAGGTTCAGCACTATCGTGTTCCGGTCAGGTGGTAATGTACGCCCCTGTAATTTCCGACACAGAGGCATAACACCTTAGGCCTCAGGAGTGGTAACGCATTTGCATTTTGACCTTGGTTTTTGTGTGGGTGTCTATAGGCTGCAGTCATCACTTAACATCAATGAGAACTGTATGCTTGTTTGCCACTTCCATTACATAAAAAAAATGTTCTACAACATTCAATTCAATAGAGTGTCAAAAATAAATTAATAGGCCTAACAAACTAAACAGCCTTCCAACAATACCTATAATCCCAGGAGTCACGTGAATGCCAAGGATGCGAACCCAACCGTTGACGTAGGCTACGAACCAAAACCACATATTCGCCTTTCCCGCCTTGACGTTACGTCACGAAATTATGTCGTGAGATTAAGTTCCGAGGAATTTATAATTGATCTCGTAATGCCAAAGATTAGCATATTTGTCGGAGACTGACGTCGCTTATTGTAATATGGCTGACCAATTTTATTATCGGCTGCAGACATCAATGTGAACTGCATGCTTATTTGCCACGTCCATGACATAAAAAAAATCAATCATTCTTATAGCTATAACATAAGTACATTTTGTTTGTGAATAACAAAAGCGTTAAATTATCATTATAAATAGAAATAATTGGCGGTTCACAGATGTTTTTTTTAACAGCCGGGTTAGTCGAAACCACTCAAAATAAAAAAAAAATAAATTTCAAATTTCTATATTTAGTTAATTAGTATGTACAAATCATTACGGGGGAGGTGGGGAGGGGAAAATCGTGGAGGGGGTGAGGGGAGGGGACGGGGAAGGGTGCGGGGGTTGTGGGGAGATGGTATATACAAGGATAATGAGGTGAGAATAAAACATCCCTGCCTACCAATTATACAAACTTATATGTTCATAAGGAATCCTATTAGAAATGTTTTATTAACGTTTCTTATATATAAACCAACTACACGTTGGTTGTACATGAACTATGTTTATTCTAGTTTTAACGAGGGTCGAAACCACTCGAAACTGTGTTACGGCAAGGTAAGAATCTCGCCCCCCCCCCCCCCCCAGAGGGTTTCCGCCTTGTCGTGGCGGGGGGGCTCAGTACCCGGTGGTCATCCTCACACCGGCGAAGCCAAGAAGAACCCAGAGAGGGGGCGGCGTTTGGCGTGGACTAGGGGAAGTTCATCGCCCGACTGGAGAGCCGCCGGTGGGGTCGCGGATGTGTGCGATAGCGTCCCCGTGACCCCGCCACTGATGGCGGACGAATCGGAACACCCAGGGGTTTTTAGTGGGTAGACGGATGTCCTTTCCCGGAGTCCCACATAACCCACCTCTCTCCCCAAGGGTGGGTTATGCGTTACACATTTTCCCCTGGTAAAAAAAAAGCTAAGAATATCGCCCAAGCATATTCAATTAAGTATAACAGACAGACTTAGAAGCTAATTTCGAATAGTTGCTGCATTATTCACACAAAAATCGGCTACGTCGAGAAAACGTAGGTACTATTAGTAAGAACAAGGACAACATTTAAAACTAACAACCCAGCATTACAATTCTTTCGGGGTTCGATATTCGATTCGATACAAGAACAACCCATTACCAATGCTCATAAAGAAAGATTTATGCATTATTAGCATCATTTCTCTCAAGCTTTATTTGCCCACAACAAAAACCTTGTGTAAGCTCATTAACACAATTCTGACTTCAAACATTTGGTTTTAACGGATTTTTATACATGTTGACATTGTAATAAATTATAGTTTTTCTTAGTTTAGAGTTTTATGCTACTTGTATGTTTTGAATACATTCATAATGACTATGTAAAGGGATCCTATTTCATTTGCAGGGTAATTATATAAAAATGACTAGCTGACCGGCAAACTTCGTATTACCTCAAAATGAAATAATGTGTCAAAGGTTTGATAGATACGAACTATTTGTATGGGTAAATGAAATTGTGGTTTTACTATTTCCCTTCAATTTATTCATATTCTCTTACCTTTTAAACCTTCCCTGGACTTCCAAAAATCATTCAAAACCAAAATGAGTCAAATCGGTCCAGCCGTTCTCGAGTTTTAGCGAGACTAACGAACAGCAATTGATTTTTTATATATATAGATATAGATGATGACATAGTCGTAATGCGAACAAGAAAAAAAATGTCTGAGGTGTCACATGTGGGACGCCCGATTGAAACGAAGTTCCTCTTCAACTTCTAGTGAATCAATTTCACAATCCATAGTTTATTTTTTTAAATATTAAAAATAACTAAAATTAAATACACACGAACACGACAAAACAATGTACGCATACACAGCAGACGCGTTCGAACGTGAAAAAAGATTATAGTAGTATTGTGTAGTATTTACCTCGGTTTACTTGTTCTACACTGGCCTCGGGACGTGACGACCCCCGCCCACTAGCGGAAGAATTTTCTTCTACTGGAAGAGACTTCTTCCACAGATTCAGTCAACCGAACAATGGCGGTCAAACCATTCCAATGGGACGGTAGTAAGTGCAACAATGCACGATGGGCAGCACCGTCCTGTGGGCAAACTCCGCCGATCCCAATGCAATCGCCAATCCGTATGTCAAGCGTGGCGACTAGGAATGTCATATCCCCTTAACGTAGAATTATTACCTATTATTGGGAGGCTTTGATCCAACACCAGTCATCTTTCGGCTGACATGATGATGTTTTTTTTTATGTTATGAAAGTGGTAAACAAGCATGCAGTTCACATTGATGTTAAGTGATGACTGCAGCCTTTAGACACCCACACAAAGACCAGAGGTCAAAATGCAGATACGTTACCACTCCTAAGGTGTTATGCCTCTGTGCCGGAAATTACAGAGCCGTACATTAGCACCTGACCGGAACACGATACTGCTGAATACTATCATTTAGCGCCAAGTATATAAGGTAATGCGGTGGTGCCTTAACTGCGAGCTCCGTCACTGGAGCTCTACCACCAGTAGATGATGATGACTTGTTCCAATACAACTGTATACTTGTTTGCTATTTTCAAGACAAATTCTCGAAGGTTACTTCTGAAACGTTATAATGCAAAACGTAGGTATTTATTCCTATTCTATCGATAATTCATAGACGTCTATAAACTTAGAAGAGGGTTCAATTTACCCCCTACGGTAAACACGTGTAGTTTATCTCACTCGTCCATTATTGTCTAGACATGTCTGAGTGTGAGACGACATTCTGTTCTACGGTATGTTGACATGTATACATACAGACGTAAATTACTACGGCAAACGCAGCATTTTTTATTGATGATGACCCAGGCATTAGGCATTGTGAGAGAAAAATTGTTAGAAATCAATGAAGATATTGAAGACATGGCTGGACTTTACGGTCATTACACGAATCTTATTACTAAAAACAAGATCACTGTAAGGAATTGTAGCCAAGTAAAGTTACTATTGTTCAAAATCACCTTCATGTTGTTTTCATTTAATGTTACCGTGAGTTTGCATTGATGAAACATTCACATAAAAACATGTTAAATTCTTAGGTTTGACAGCAGTGCGAACGCTAGCACCAGCAAGACATTTATCGTAATACATACTTTATGCGACGAGTTGCGAAACATCATCATGTTTTATGTTTTTAGTGCAAACAAGGGGTAAAGTATTAACAAGTACAACAACCTCTAAGTATTGTATTTTGTAATTTTTTTATTATAAATCAAACAGATATGTGATGTTTCGGCTAATCGTTTCTAGGACCACAGGCCAAAACGTGTTTGTTTCAAAAATAAAAATTAATACCTTACTTCCGATAGTTACGTGAGCTATAAGTTTTCATAACTTCACATTTTTTGCCTTTTGAGTGGAATGCCATAGTGAAACGGTCTAGTAACACCATTTCTAAAACCAATAGACGCCTCAAAGAAAGAGAAATACTATTAAACATACATCAGCATTACAACGTACAAAATGAGATACTATGCAATTATACATTATCTCACATTTGCCTGCCGCGGCGTCGTTCACATTAATACCCGTGTGTTCAGCGACAGCAGATAAAGCCGCCCTACATAGCGCGGTCACTTCGGTTCTATTCTGGTGGCAGTGCAAATAGCCACGGAATTTCTCTAGGGAGACTACTGGAAAGTTTATCTGATCGATTGCCTTCATGTTGTCTTTCACTTGACGTTAGTATATTATTATATCATAGATCAACAATATAAATCTCGTCCTTTTTGGAATTTTCACTGAAATCAAACATTTTTTTGCGGATTCATTTCAAGTACATACATTGATACTTGATAATCTAACAATTGATACAATGACTTTTATAATCAACATGACGTGATAACCGTTCACTCACTTTTCAACTTTTGACGCATATTTTCCAAAGAACAGACCAAAGCGGCAGTACAAGGTGATGACTGCAGCCTATAGACGTCTACACAAAAACCAGAGGTGCAAAATGCAGATGCGTTGCCACCCCTGGGACCTAAGTTGTTATGTCTCTGTGATAGTTATTACGGGGTCATACATTTTTAATAATTAGCGAAGTTCTTGGTATCAGTATATATATATATATATATATTTTTATGTACTGGAAGTGGTAAACAAGCGTGCAGTTCACATTGATGTTAAGTGATGACTGCAGCCTATAGACACCCACACACAGACAAAGGTCAAAATGCGGATGCGTTACCACTCCTGAGGCCTAAGGTGTTATGCCTCTGTGTCGGAAATTACAGGGCCGTAAATAACCAACCGTACATTACCACTTGACCGGAAAACGATAGTGCTGAACACTACCATTTAGCGGCAAGTATATTAGGTAATGCGGTGGTGCCTACGCCCGCGAGCTCCGTCACAGCGAGCTTTTACAATAACACATGCGAATGAATTTCAAGAAGAAAGAACTGACTTCGGGAAGGAGAAGACAATTTTCTTTCCATTTTTCCTATAATTTCTTTTTTGGTGTCTGTCAATAACAACTCGCCTGAAGTTACTGAAATTGTGAACTGTGAAATCGTACAATCGTTAATTTACTTGGGAGCAATGATCACTAATACACCGAAATATAGTGAATACTAGTTCGGACATCTATGGAGTCATTATGTGAATTCAATGTAAAATCTTTTGGCTCGCCACCTGTTACATGGGCCAAAACGTAACCGGCGAATCGTGGGTGTTTGCATGTATGCTTGAATGCATGCATTTACCTCTGCCTACCCCTTCGGGGATTACAGGCGTGAAGTTACGTATCTTTTGTCAATAAATAAATAAATAATGGAGGATGCGTTGATGATCAAGCGACGGATGGCCATATCAAGGTCGGCTATGGAGAAGATCATAGCCACTTAAACCTAACGTATGCGAGCGTTGATTATTGCGATATTTCGCTACGTAGCGTTTCTCTATACAATGGACACTAGTCCATTGTATAGAGAAACATAAAACTGGAGAATTAGGTAATATGTAGCTGGATGAGGACAACCATCATTAGCAGAGACTTTTCTCCAGTAATGGACGTCTGTTAACTGATATGATGATGACAATAAAACAGAACAGATGAGAAACAAAGAAATAATTTGCTAGCACCCATGTTAATGGCATAGCTACACAAAGTTATCTTTTTTTTATGTAATGGAAGTGGCAAACAAGCATGCAGTTCACATTGATGTTAAATGATGACTGCAGCCTATAGACACCTACACAAAGACCAAGGTCAAAATGTAGATGCGTTACCACTCCTGAGGCCTAAGTTGTAATTTTTATTTATTTCAAGCAACAATTATTGAACACTTAAAGTAAAACAAAAGGCCCATACAAGTATATACCTTAAAATCTAACATACATATTTATTTAAACTAACATTAACGTTATGCCTCTGTGGCGGAAATTACGGGGCCGTACATTACACCTGACCGGAACACGATTAGTGTTGAACACTACCATTTAGCGGCAAGTATGTGAGGTAATTTGGGATATAAAAAAAACAAGTGTGTACTGTCCTAAATAGATCTCGGTCCTGATCTTACATTTTGTAACACACTGAACAAAATAACACTGCGATGTAAGTTAGCAAAACGCCATCTATTTGACTTTTTCAAAAACATTATTTCACATATAGAAGTCAAACTTATTGTATTGGTCGTGAACAATCAATATACCAGGATGTCGATTGAATAACAGTGTAACATAAATAGCACAGACAAACAGTCAATACATTGTATATTTATTGCGAAGTAAGTATAGAAAGTACGATATTATGATTGTTTTACGATGCACTAAAATCTGTGGAAAGTCGGTTAAATGGTTGTATCGTTTTATGAGTTTATGACCTTTGACGAAAAGTTATAAGTGTAAATAAAACGAAATAGAATCAATTAGTATTGAAAAAATTTTACTGCCTCAGTAGCGTAGTGGTAGCAGGCCACTACTACTACGCTGGGGGTCCTGGGTTCGATTCCCGGGTCGGGGACTATCAGAGATAACGGTTTAAAAATCCTTTATCTCTGCTTCTATTGGGATTTTTCCATTTTCTGGAAGTTTCCCAGTACCTCGGAGTATGGTAATGTGCCCGGAGATGGCAACAGGTTCGCCACTTGTTACATGGGCCAAAACGTAACCGGCGAGTCGTGGGTGTTTGCATGTATGCTTGAATGCATGCATTTACCTCTGCCTACCCCTTCGGAGATTACAGGCGTGAAGTTACGTTTTTTTAGTATTGAAATAAAAATTGTTCAACTTGACAACTCGATGTCCTGAGATGCTAGCGTAATTCGTTCGTCCGTTTATTATTTCAGCACATTTCTCTAAAAAGTGCATCAAATGTTTTTGGCACTCTTCGTAATAGACATACACTTGGACAATTTTTTTAATGACAAATTTGCCTAAATGTAATATATCTCAAAGATTTATCACAAGCAGGTGAAAAGAGTCTTAAAATTATTTATAAACGTTAAATTGTTGATGAGTTAGAAGATTAGTGAAATAGGTCAGTTTATAATAAAAACAGCGTTACTCCATTTCGGTCTCGGTAGTAGTATATGAATCACTAAAATATATAACGAACATTGTTTTTAGAACACTATTTATACACTATTTTCAATGTTAATGATCTGAAGATTGTTTATAAATCACGCAAAACTGAGGATCACTGGCTTGTTTGTAATTTTCATTGTATTATGTGTAATAGGGTTCTGTACGAAAATTAACGATGAAAATCTATTTTGTCGCATTTCAGTAGTAAAGCGGTAGTAGGTAGTAATGTGTAGGTAGTAGTAGGTACTACTAAACTACGCTGGAGTGCTGGGTTCGATTGCCAGGTGAGGGACTTATAGAGATAACGGTGTGAATTTGACGACCCGGTTAGTCCAGCGGTGTGAGATGACCGTTTGATTCGAAGGGTCGCGGGTTCGATCCCGGCACCGGAACAAATATTTGTATGGCCTACAGATATTTGTTCCGGGTCTGGGTGTTTGTGTATGTGTTGTATGTGTACAACGGCACCCACGACACAGGTTTGTACCTACTGTGGGGCTGTGAGTGTAAGCGTAATTTATTTTATGTATTTTATTTATTTTAAATCCTTTATCTCTGGTTCTATTGGGTTTTCTCCATTATCTGGAAATTTCCCAGTGCCTCGGTGTTTAGTGATGTGCCCGGAGACGTCAACAGGCTCACCACCTGTTGGACCAAAACGTAACTGGCGAATCCAGGGTGTTTGGATTATGGTTACATGCATGCATTTACCTTTGCCTACCCCTTCAGGGATTAGAGGGGTGAAGGTACATCGAATTTATTAAATGAATGATAGTGGCAAGCAAGCTTACAATTCAGATAGTATTGTTCTCGTATAAAAGATAGATATCTATGAAGTATTTCAGCATTTTATTTTTTCGTGTACGGCCTTGTAGTTTTCGGCACAGAGGCGTTACATCTTAGGCCTCAGGAATGCCAACGCATATTTGGTTTCAGGTAGATGTTTGCAGGCTAAAGCATTACTTACCATCAATGCGAACTGTATTATTGTTTGCCACTTCATGACATAAAATGCCATCGTTTTCTAAGACCTCGTCAACAATCAATTTACTGGTGGTAGAGCACTAGGGACGGAGCTCGTTGTCGTAGGCACCACAGCATCACCTCTATCTGCCGCCAAATGGTAGTGTTCAGCACTATCGTGTTCCAGTTAGATGGTAACGTATGGTCCCGTAATAACTATCACAGAGACATGGCAGCTTAGGTCTCAGGGGTGGCAGCGCATCTGCATTTTGACCTCTGGTTTTTGTGTAGACATTTGCTGCAGTCATTGCTTAGCATCATAGAGCAACGCGGCCCACCGGTCGCGGCGGACCGGAGGGGAGTAGCCATAGCGTGTATTACAGGTGCATAACAGTCTGTCATTTTTTGCGGGGGGAAATGCATGCGACACACACGCACACTACAAAAATCGTCTATTACTACGAAGCTCACACCTTGACTTTAACAAAATACAGAAACAATTTCACGCACAAATTTAAACATCTAGGGGACAGGTATAGGCGCATTTGGGCTTGTACTTTGACAGAGGGGAAAGCCTGCTTATGGCTACTCCTCTCCGGTGTTGCTCTATGCTTAGCATCAATGTGAGTTGCATGCTTGTGTGCTACGTTCTTACATAAAAAACATCGTCATTAACCAAAATACACAAAACTATAATGAATACACTTAATCTCTCGTCGTAAATCATTCTATTCATGGGTTAAAATTCCTGTGGCCGTAGGACTTTGTTTTATATACTCGTAGATAGTGATAAATAACATTTGACCGAAAAACTGCTATGGTAGGTATCTGGTACAAGGAAAGCGAGCACATTTCAAGGTTACGCTGTAATTCATGAAGATCGAGAAAGCTGTCCAACAGCTAGTACAGTCAGTAACAGTAACTACTTGCACATTTTTTTGTCAATATGACAAACAAGCGAGCAATTCGCATCGGTGGTGTCTTTTATATAATGAAGGTGGCAAACAAGCATGGAGCCCACATTGATGTTAAGTGATGACAACAAATAGGGTGCGGTCATCACTTCATCACCAACATCACACTTAACAGCAAGATACTCATGCAAAGACCAGAAGTCAAAATGTCTCTATGTCACTGTGTGTTGCCACCCCTGAGACCTTTGTCATTACGTCTCTGTGATTGTTATTACGGGGCCATACATGATGGTAAAATGAATACTACATTGGATGGTAAATGAATACTACATTCACAAATTCAAGAGACTTTTGTCTCTATAAAACACGTGCAAACAACAGAGATAGATTTGAGGATTGCTTAAAATTAAGTGACGTTTGAATATTCGTCCATAAATGGTGTAAATGCAGATGCGTTACTACTCCTGAGGTCTAAGATCTTTCACTTCTGTGCAGCAATTACCATACCAATTTGCGAGGGTGGCAATGGGAAATGCGCAATAATACGTATCTTCCCGATCCGGGGATCCAACCCAAGGCCCCAGCTGTAGTGACCCGATGTACGCTTCGAACTGTCAAATCCCATTCCGTACTGACAGATACAGCATACTGTGATCAAAGTAAAGTCGTAGTGCAGTCTGTGAATCTCACACTAAGGGCGAGATTCACAGACCGCACTACGACTTTACTTTCGAGCAAAGTACGCTTCGAACTGTCAAAACCCATACATTTATGACAGTTCTAAGTATACTTTGCTCAAAGTAAAGTCGTAGTGCGGTCTGTGAATCTCGCCCTAAGACAGCCTTAGTATTGGACTCGTATGAGAGTCACTACTCATAAAGTAAAAGACAAACTGAATAACGCAATCTGCAGCGCCAGAACGCTTCAGCCTCAGGGCATGCCAGTGCGCTACTAAAAAGATACATAATTGTTAATATTTGTCGCTGATTGTACTTAAATGAAGAAGTTGTTGATGAGAACATTTTAAAATAGACGTCACCTTCCTACAGTCGTAAAGGTGCGAATGTCAGCACTGGAAAAAAATGTTTTGTCGCAATCATCGGCAAATAACCCACGACATACGTTTTGAAGTGATGACAAATTACCCGCGAACAACTCATCAATTTTTGGGTACTTAGAGACGGTTCTAAATTTAGAAACAGTATTAGACGTATGAAAAACAGTTGCGTTTTTTTTGCACTTGTTTATTTTTTCTGACGGTACTTATCTGTTTACGCAAAATACGCAGCGTATCGCTCACCGATCGCGTTCGTAATACAAAATTAAATGGATGCAATTATTTTGTGTGACTAAGATTCATCATCATCATCATTTCAGCCAAAAGACGTCCACTGCTGAACAAAGGCCTCCCCCAAAGATTGCCACAACGAACGGTCCTGGGCCGCCCTGATCCAGCGATTGCCCGCGACCTTCACCAGATCGTCGGTCCATCTTGTGGGAGGCCTTCGCTTCGTTTTCCGGTACGTGATCGCCACTCTAGAACTGCTCTGCTCCAACGGCCGTCAGTTCTTCGAGCTATGTGCCCTGCCCACTGCCACTTGAGTCTCGCTATTCGGTGAGCTATGTCGGTAACTTTGGTTCTCATGCGGATCTCCTAATTTCTGATTCAATATCGCAGATAAACTCCAAGCATAGCCCTCTTCATTGCTCTCTGGGTGACCTTGAGCCTTCTTATGAGGAGCATTAGTGCGCGACCACGTTTCTGTGCCATGTGTCATCACTGGCAACACACATTGGTCAAAAACCTTTTTCTTAAGACACTGCGGTAAGTCGTACGAGAAGATGTATCGTAGCTTCTCGAACGCTGCCCAACCGAGTTTTATTCGGCGATTGACCTCTATCTCGAAATTGGACCGACCTAACTGGACCGTTTGTCCCAGGTATATATAATTATCAATAACTTCGAATGTAGTACCACAGTACAAATATGAACAGTATGGAAACTACGTACAAAACGTTCGAAATGGCACACTAACACAAACATGCGCATCGACGCTCGATGTAGCGAGTGACTCAGTACTGCAGCACCGCGAGAACCGCTTAGAGGCCTCGTCGATGCGCATGTTTGTGTGAGTGTGACGTGTCAAGGTTTTGTACGTAGTTTCCACACTATTCATATTTACATTGTGGTAGTACCCTCGACCATAAGACGGACAGACAGACAAACAGACGGCGAAACTATAAGGGTTCCTTGTTTACTACGAAACCCTAAAAACGAGATTTATAGACTCGCAAATCTATTATCTGTTTATTACAATGTCATCAATAGTTTCGAGATGTTTTGATTAAGCCATAAACAATTTAACAAAGAATTATTGTCACCTATGTTCTCTAAATTTAAATATATCTATCGCGTATTTAGTGTCATTTTAATATTATTTACTACACCGAATAACCCGAGTCCGAATATAAAAGTCACAAATTATCAGTGATAGCTGTTTCCGCTAGCATATTTATGAAATGGTGGAAAAAAAAACTATATATAACATATCACAGTGACGCCTTTACTGGTTTAAAGCTTTGTACACACGTCTGAGATGTGTTTTCACTGGTGGTAGAGTTCCAAGTGTAGGAGCTCAAGAGCGTAGGCACCACCGCATTAAATAACTTATCTGCGTTAAAGGAAAAAAATTACTTGGGGCAGGCATCGAACCTGCGACCTCAGGATAACCAGTCCAGCCGCTTAACCACTAAGTTTCCGAAGTCCACACCTATGCGTCAAATTTCGCTTTTCCTTTTTGATTTTTAACCGATTTAGGACCGATTAAGGTACAATTGAGATGAAAGACACGCAATCACATGTGTGAATCAGTGACATAAACAAGCAATGTATCGTAAATATCTGAATTTCAAACAATCGTTTTAGAAGATAAAATATATGAAAAAAAAATTAAGCATTTTCAAGCACTGTAAATTCTTGTTTTGAATACAGCCTACAGAATACAGCCACAAACCCGGCAGAGGTTTAGTTTGCGGTTGCATTCAGTTCGTGCCAGTACAGCTATGTAAACCATTAAATGATCACTATCCACAACGTTACTACGTTGTGTTATTCCAAGAAATTCTTAATAATTATATAACTAGCGCGAACGGAATGCAACCATAAACTAGCTCAGCCTAGTTTGTGGCTGTTTTCAAATCAACACGTACAATGCCTAGGACCTAGGGGATATATGAGACATCAATTACATTTACTACGCATTGATTTTAGTGTTCCGCACCTAAAAGGGTAAAAAAGGAAACCCATAAAGGATCCGTCGTATGTTGATTGTATATATGTTATTCTGCCCCCGACACGTACGTCCTTTGCTTAGATCAAATTGTTAAAAAGCCAAAAAACACGTTTTCTAAAACGTTTTTAGATGACTTTTGTCTGTTTTACATAGCAGTGTCCCGCGTTTGCATCCACATTTAAAAAGCCTCTGATGAATGAAAATCATGCCATCCTTCATTTATTTAAGTGCACCATTTTAAAACTATTAGCGACCACAAATTGTTAATCCAGACATTTCTTAATATCGCTACTAGATTTTTTGTCTTTATACTATGTTTGTCGTAAGTACCTGTGTCGTTCGATCAATAGCAAAGAACCGCCTCAATACTGATCCATTGACAATAAGACCCGGTTTGTTCGATCCGGTAAATTGATTGGTTCATTGATTCAAGGATTGCAAAAAGTCGCTCACTAAATCTGGTTTTCTATAAAATGGACACTTGGACACGTTCCTCAAAAAGATCAACAGTTCGTTTGAATCAGCGAGCCAGATCGATCGCTGCATATCACTCATTAGATAAATATCACCGGCTCCAGCCCTCCTTCGTTACAATCACTCACACACAATTTGTATTAAGTTCTTTGGAACCGTCATAGAGGTCTATAGGTTCAGCACTTATTTATCATCCATGTGGATTTCATGCTTATTTGATCCTCGTTACATGAAGAGCATCAATAACAATATTATAGAAAACGAAACAAATAATATGCCAACGCCTTAATAATCGTAATAAATCATACAAAGATGTCTGAAATTTGTTTTCAACGGAAAGGTTACAGCTCCATAGGTCAACAGTCCTGACTACTCTAACATTCGAAAGATCTGGAAGCTCTAAAACACGGTGATAGCAATTCGAATTTGCGAAAGCAAACAGGAAACAGTTTTTAGAAATTAAATAAACATTTCGTAAATAGGTATGTATCTGGCGAATTAGCCTTGGCACCTCCCGTTTCAACGCGTACTTCTTTTATATACAAATATAAATTATTCTATGTTGTTTATCTTGACTTCACAAATAGGTCAAGTTCTGGATGATATTTGAATGTTTTTATTAATCTAATGCGATATAATTTTGCTTTTGTAACGGTTTTATGCGACATCAAAAGCTGTTGTGAAAAACGAACACATGATTATCGGTTTATACTTGAAAGATCTATACAAATAAATAAATAAATAAAATTTGAAGTGTCTGTTTGTAATATAAAAATAACCGCTTTTTACTAAATGCATATGTGTATGTATACACTGTACATATACCGAAACAACATTTTTTACAATTTTTGTCTGTCCGTCTGTCTGTCTGTTTGACGGGGCTAATCTTGGAAACGGCTATACCGATTTTGTCGGGACTTTCACTGGCTTGATTTGACTCGATTTGCTTTCCATAGCTGATGTAATAAGGAGTAACTTAGGCTACTTTATACTAGCTGTGCCCACGACTTCGTCCGGGTAGATACTGAACAATGATAAAGTCCCACGTGGGCGAAGTCGCGGGCACAGCTAGTTCCAAATAAATAATGTGTTTTTTATGTAAGGAAGGCGTCAAACAAACATGCAGTTTACATTGATGTTAAGTGATGACTGCATCCTATAGACGTCTACACAACAACCAGAGGTCAAGACACTACTATTTGACGGTAGATAGAGGTAGGGCATGTAACTTTCATGATTTTGAAATGATACAATCTTATCATTATAATTACGTAACTTCACGTAATCCCTGAAGGGGTAGCAAGGGTAGTAGGTAAATGCATGCATTCAAGCATACATGCACACCCACGATTCGCCGGTTACGTTTTGGCCCATGTGGTGCCAACAGGTGGCGATCCTGTTGACGTCTCGGGGCACATTACCAAACTTCGAGGTAATGGGAAATTTCCAGAAAATGGCAAAATCCCAATAGAACCAGATTTATTTAATTATTTATCAAGTTTAAGGTGTATGATCGACAGTCTGAGACTGCAGCCTAACACACCCACACAAAGACCAAGGTGAAAATGCAGATGCGTTACCACTACTGAGGCCTAAGGTGTTATGCCTCTGTGCCTGAAATTACAGGGCCGTGCATTACCACCTAACCAGAACACGATAGTGCTGAACACTACCATTTAGCGGCAAGTTTATAGGTAATGCGCTGGAGCTCACGGGTGTAGGCTCTCCACCAGTAAATCGATAGTGTTGAACATTACTTTTTGGCGGCAGGTAGATCAGGTAAGGCGGTTGTGCCTAAGCCCTTGAGTTCGAATGGAACTCTAGCACCAGTACTCATTATGAACACCTACAGACTCCAGTATCGAATGCTGACTGCAGTCCTTGTTCAATTCCTTATAACAGGGTTTCTCAAAGTGGGCCTTATAAAGCTGTAGTAGCTGCCCCGATGTGAAATACTGCCTCGCTTTGTTAAGCACCCCAACTTTTTGGATGCCAACTTGGTCTTACACTCAACGTGACTCCCGAATTGCACTTCGTTCGTTATGTCAACGTCCAGGAAACCGATACTCTTACCAATGGCAAGCGGAATGCCCTGGAACTGTGGTGCTACAATGGATGGGGTTTCTTTAGCGGTGAACGCGCAGACTTGTGTCTTCGGGGGGTTAAACTGCACTAAGTTGAGTCGACCCCAATCCGAGACCCGCTCCAGAGAGTGCTCGACTATTCTTGCACGTGTCAATCTGTGAGATCGATCAAATTGTAAACGATTTCCTATTTGCAATCATAACCTGAGATATGATGAATCATGCAATATGAAAGAAGGAATTCTAATAAAGATTAATCAAAATAACATTCAATTCATACATTTAGCCACACATCGCAATTGGCATTGAACCCGACTAACTAGAGGAAGAGTTATGTGCAATGAAAGACAGATAAAACGGTGATCGGACAAAACTGGCTGGAGTGACGTCATTGCTGTTCGGGCATAGACAATGGACACATAGAGACTTATACGTCGGGTTATAGGTTTAATTGGTTTCAACTTAGATTCGGCTGGGTGGTCTTGATTTAAAATTACCGTATTGCCTAATCTTCTATTACTGAATGGCAGTGTGGAGCGCTATTGTGTTTTGACACAGAATAGTATAGGTACACAGAGCATTCACTTAGCAAAAACTTTTGAAATAAAATTCTATTCATGAAATTATTCAATAAAGTGCAAAGTTTAGTGTGATGGGTGACCGCTAGTGGCAAATTAAATGCGCGTTTCCGTGCTTCGGAGGGCACGTTAAGCCTTCGGTTCCGGTTGCCATCGATGGATAGCAGTCGTTAAACCTTGTCGGAGGCCTTATGGGCGGTTTGAAAACATGCGACAGCGGGTTAGCCGCTAACCCACCCACCTCCACCAATCCTCATTGGAGCAGCGTGGTGGAGTAAGCTCCAGGTCTCCCCCCAAAAAGGTGAACTCGTGCCCAGCAGTTGGACGTATAATAGGTTGCCATTATTATTATTTATTATTATGTAGCACAACAGTAGTACGTCTTCTTTCTTTACCTATGTTTACAGGAATTACGCTACTCTTTCTGTTGCGTAAGGATTTATTTATTTATTTATTTATTTACTCTTTTTATGCACGAAGATGGTGTACATAAAGGTGGACTTAATGCCACTAGGCATTATCTCCCAGTCAACCTTTGGGTTATGAAGAGAGCGACGATGATTAGATTAATAAGATTTACTCTAATTCATTACACCCACTTGCACATGTATCTATTGATTACACTCGTGCTAATTATAGAAAGAACATTTATACACACAAGTATGAAATAACAGTGTAAATCACGTTTTCTTCCTAGTAGACGTAATTTTCAAAAACTTAAAGATTTATTTAATTAAAAACGGGGAACTTTTGGTATCAGACCTCTTGAAACGGTGCTCTCAGTCTTAGGCATCATCGCAGTGGAACGAACTGCTTTGAAATGAAATAGGTTTACCCTTTCCTCCCGACTATTTGGTAATGGAAACAAATGTGCAACTTTCTTTCATGAGTTAAACGAAGTCATTAATAGGTCCGTTCCGCTCGCGTTGAATACTGGATTCTCTAGTAACAACACATCCATGCGAAAGATCTTCTTCAAATGAATTGCAATTTACATTGAAACCTCTAGTTTTATATTAATCTACAGTTTAGAATATTCACTTACAATTAATGTAAGCTGTTTGAAATTTTGTTTTATTTTCGACAGTTTTTCAAAACCTCTGACAGTTATCTAATCTGTATCGACTTGAATACCTTTCGTTCATTATACCCTCTTGCACATGCATCTATTGATCACACTCGCGCTAATATCGAACGAGAATTTATTGCTTTGTTTGCGATTAAACTATCTAATGGCGGAACTGGAAGATTCATAACGAGAAGTTATAAATAGTTCAATTGATTTTACCGCGTTGTTCCTTGAAGTCGTTGAAATTGGATTGTTCCAAGCTTTGATTATTCATATGTCTGAATAGAGCGATGCGCTTCAACTGAACGAGATCAAACATGGTCCGCACCACGAGTTAAAGCGACTCAAATAAGGAGCTACTAGAATTTTGTCTCATTTGATTACAATGACGGCGCGTATGAGGAAACGAGACAAAGCATTTGCGATTTATTTAGTCATGGTTGGTCAACAGGCTAACTTTGATAAGCTACTGTAAGTGACAGATAAGTTATACGATGAAACTGCATTCTTCTGCTTATCCTATGTCTGTGGAATGTACCTAATAGTTAATTACATTGTATTCGCTGCTGTTTCTATCGTAGACTATTCACAATATCCCGACCGAGTATTTTTTTTTCAGATTAAAGAAATTAAACTTAAGTTAAATAAATGTTATGAATATGGTTCCTTGAGACATACTAAAATAGATTAATAGGAAATGATATGTTAAACAGGCAGACATTTAACACCAGAGATCGCCATGAAATTGTGTTAATTAGCTAAGTAGTTGCGTCATCACACCAAAAAACATCATAAATAAGTATGTAAAATCTGTTTCTGGAGAATACTTTAATTGTTGTAAGATAAATTCTAAACTAATAAAAGTAAATTTGTTTCATATATTTACTTTTAATTAGTGTAGAATTTATCCTACGACAATGTAATGAAAATGGTCCTTCGAGCCCGACTCCAAATATTCTTTTAGGAAAAAGTAAACACAAGTAAAGTGGAGGCGACCTGTGTCCTCTACCCTCCTGAATGGCCCTTTTCACGGCCTGTATAATGAGGGACAAAAGGCTGCGGTCATTGTTATCTACGCGTGACATCTTGTATTCATGACTGCGAAGCCATTTTTATTTTTACAACAAACATGTCAAGATTATTCAGGAGTTACGTAACAACGCTATTTATGATTTTTATACAACTTAATTTTTGAGAAAAAAAACTGATAATTTTAAGTATATAATTAAGTAGGTATATTGACGGTTGTTAAGAAAACAGAATGTGATGTTTACAAAACAGACAATCGTATCATTAGAGGTCGCCACGGAGTTGAGTTATTAGCTTTAATATCATAATATTTTTTTTATTTTCTTACTGAGTTTCCACAGCAAAATAGCTAATCAAATCTGGATTTATTTTGTGTAGAATATTTTTATTGCTCTAGGAAAAATTGTGTTCTAATAAAAGTACTGTAGAAAGGTACTATTTATGGTCCTTCGGGCCGGATAAGAAATATTATATTCTTTGTAAAAAGTAAATACAAGTGAAGGGAAGCAAGCGATCTCTGTCCTAGGTCCTTCTGAATAACCCTTTTCTCGGGTTGTATAATGAGGGACAAAAAGGCTGCGGTACATTGTTATCTACGCGTGACATCTTTTATTCATGACTGCGAAGCTATTTTTTATTTTTACAACAAACATGCTGGGTGTTATGTAATGAGATGTCATATTTTAATTTATGAACAAAAACAGCTTAAAGGTTGTTTTCTTGTGAAAATTGTTTTATGAAAAATCAACGCGAAAAGAAAGGGAGCGCAGGCACCACTGCGTTACTTTATCTATGTAACATCAAATAGTACTGTCCAGTTCTATAGTGTTGCTTTTAGACAGTATTGTCATCATCATGATCAATACTTCAGCCGATTTGTGTCCACTTCTGGACAAAAGCCTTCTCGAAAGATGGTTACATAAATCTTGAGCGTCATTCATTAGGGGAGAGTATACCATAAGGGCTTCCGCCCACGTCAGATAATCGGTGACCGATTTTTTGTAGGCGAAAATTAGAACGTACTGATAGCAATAGTGCAACGCACACGTCCTACAAAAAGTCGGTCAGAAATAAAGTCGGTGCATCCCGACCGATCCGATAATCCGTGAAAAATGGAACGTTCGGAAATGTATGCGTCAACGCACACTACTCACCGACTCACCGACAGTCGACCGCATGCACTTGCAAGTCTAAGGGTGAGATTCACAGACCGCACTACGACTTTACTTTGAGCAAAGTACGCCTTTGAAGTGTCAAATACCATACTAAACTGACAGTTCTAAGCATACTTTGCTCAAAGTAAAGTCGTAAGTGCGGTCTGTGAATCTCACCATAAGAGCCGAACCTAGATCGACCTTCACCTATCTGTTTATCGAATTAACCACATTTTTTTAACAAATTTCATACATGAACAAACACGCCTTGCATGTATTGCCTATAGAAATGTGTTCATAGGTATGATTAATTGAAAAAAAAAATCTCTGAGAGATTATTGGATCAACCCAGAACTTTCTTTTTTCTTTTCTGTTCCTCAAAAGTCAATGACAAACCTTCCTGTGTAAATGCACCCTTTTATTCTGCTCTCTGTCTATGACATGCTGCTCCGCCGACAAAAAGACGGACGTGGGCGTTGAGTCGGTCACAAGATCGGTTATAAAAATCGGAGGAAAATTAGAGCCGATTATCTGTTCTACAAAAAGTCTGATGTGGGCGGGAGCCCTAATCGCCACGCTTCGCATGCAGGTTGGCGATCTCAGTGTGAATTTCACAGACCGCATTACGACTTCACTTTGAGCAAAGTACGCTTAGAATTGTCAAAACTCACTTTACTGACAGTTCTACGCATATATAATAATAATAATGGCAACCCATGGGGAGGCCTGGAGCTTACTCCACGCTGATCCAACGCGGGTTGGTGGAGATACGGGTTAGTGGCCAACCCGCTATCGGATGTTTTTAAACCGCCCATAAGGCCTCCGACAAGGTTTAATGACTGTTATCTATTGGACCGACCGTTTAAAGTGCCCTCTGCAGTACCATCCATGTTTGTCATTTTCATTTCAACTAGAAAAAAGTAATTGAAATCCATCATGTTTCATGTTTACTCAAACACGGTTAATTTTTCTTATTTCAAATATTCTTGACGCGTTATAAGTAATTCATGTTATTAAAGCTTTTGAGTTTGAGTTTATAATGAGATTTCAGACCCAGTACTCTCTCAGGGCGTCTTCGAAGGCAATGATCTTGATAAGCGACGTGGAACGAAAACGTTAATATTTTTGGGTTCAATATAGACCTGTACTACTGTATACAGAGTGCTTATTAAAATTTACAACGAAAATGAATTTTGCGCGTAGTATATACACATAAGAAACCATAGAGCAACACGGGCCACCGGCCGCGGCGGACTGGAGGGGAGTAGCCATAGCGTTTATTACCGATGCAAAACAGTCTGTCATTTTTTGCGGGGGGAAATGCGTGCGACACACACGCACACTACAAAAATCGACAATTACTATGAAACTCACACCTTGACTTTAACAAAATATAGAAACCATTTCACGCACACATTTTAAAATCTAGGCCACAGGTATAGGCCCATTTGGGCTAGTACTTTGACAGAGGGGAAGCCTGCGTATGGCTACTCCCCTTCGGTGTTGCTCTATGTAAGAAACTAAGTCTATTGGGGTTTCATAAGGTTTTAAAAGCCCGACTTAACCTGACGTTGACGACCTGGGGTACTTACTGGGCACTGGCACAATTATTTGTATGGCTTATAGATATTCGTGTACGTGTTGTATGATACAACAGCAATCACGGGACTATTCAAGCTTAGTGTGGCTATGTAATAATATGTATTTTTTTTATTTCTACAGTATTAGCGGTTTGAAGCGCGCATGGCCCCGCGGCTGGTGTAGATCTGAAGCGATCTTCTCGCTTAAGCGAATACGGGCGCGGTCGGGTGTGTGATGGGTGATCGCTAGTGGCAAATTGAAATGCGCGTTTTCGTGCTTCGGAGGGCACGTTAAGCCGTCGGTCCCGGTTGCTATCGATAGATAGCAGTCGTTAAACCTTCTTGGAGGCCTTATGGGCGGTTTGAAAACATCCAACAGCCGGTTGGTCACTAACTCTTATCTCCACCAACCCGCATTGGAGCAGCGTGGTGGAGTAAGCTCCAAGCCTCCCCCCAAAAAGGGGAGAGACTCGTGCCCAGCAGTGGGACGTATAATGGGTTGCCATTATTATTGCAAGCGGTTTACGAGTTACCTTTTCAGAGATAGTCCTCAAAATTTAGAAGATTGCTTAAAACTTGGAGATTCCCGTCATTTAAATAGTCTTTTGTCGTTCGTTCGTTCGAGAATCACAGTTTGCAAGAGGAAAAACATTGGCCACTCATAAAAAAGTTAGATTCAAGGCCAAACCAAAGTAGTACAACCAATTTGTGCTGAAACATTCCTAGGCACATGGACGTGGAAAATCACCACTTGGCAAGTCAAAGTAAACAAATAAATCCCTAGACCGCACTGGAACTGTTTTAATTGATCTCCGGTGAATATCAAATGATGTGAGATGTAGTTTATTTATTCAGGCTAAGCCCCTCCGTCTGTGGGTAGAAGTAAAGGACGTCTGCCCGGTGAGCTTTGTGAGTTAAATGGCCGCAAAGGAATTGACAAGATGTTAAATCTGCCCATCTTTGTTAATAGTATGTTAGGAATCCAGTGTGTATAAATTATCAGAATCAGATGTTTTTTTGGCACCACTTGTTTTTTTTTTATGTTATGTAAGTGGCAAACAAGCATGCAGTTCACATTGATGTTAAGTGATGACTGCAGCCACCCACATCCACAGAAGACCAGAGGTCAAAATGCAGATGCGTTACCACTTCTGAGGCCTAAGGTATTATGCCTCTGTGCCGGGAATCACAGGGCCGTACATTACCGCCTGACCGTAACACGATAGCGCTGAACACTACCATTTAGCGGCAAGTATATTAGGAATTGCGGTGGTGCCTACGCCCGCGAGCTCCGTCACTGGAGCTCTACCACCAGTGAAAAAAAAACTTTATTATCTAATCTGATCGATAGTGCTAAGTACTACCACAGTCTAAAGAAAACGAACGTGTTAATTACCTTATACTGTGGTACTACCGTCAAATGGTAGTACTCAGCACTATCGTGTTCCGGTGAGATGGTAGGTGGTAGTGTTTAGCGTAAAAACAATAAAGGTCTTAGGGATGGTAACGCATCTGCATTTTCGTCTCTGGTTTTAGTGTGAGTGTCATCACATAACATCCATGTGATATGCATGATTGTTTGCCACCTTCGTTACATAAAAAAATTACGTAACTTCACGCCTGTAATCCCCGAAGGGGTAGGTAGAGGTAAATGCATGCAGTGGTGGTTACGTTTTGTCCCATGTAACAGGTAGCGAGCCTTATTACATCTCCGGGCACATAACCAAACTTCAAGGTACTGGGAAACTTCCAGAATATGGAAATATCCCAATAGAACCAAGAGATAACGGATTTCATATTGTTATCTCTGATATCCCCGGAACCGGGAATCGAACCTTGGATCCCAGCGTAGTAGTAGTGGCCTGCCAGCACTAGGCTACTGAGGCAGTAAACAATACAGTCGTATAAACAAAATAGCAAAACACATGTGAACGAACTTCACGTATCCGCTAGAAACGCTGTACAGTTTCAAAGCAACTTTATATTTATGCCAGCATAAAGTCGCAGATCCACCGCCGCGTACGCTGTGCACAGGCACGCGACAACAAATAAATGAACTCGTGTCATTTATTTGACAACGTTGATCAGCGTTTCCACTGCAGCATACGCTTTACACGAATATTAACACAAAAGTCACGCGGCTTCGCGCGATGCAATGTTGCCTACCCTCTCCTATTCGTCTTAGCGTGATGATTATACATAGATATAGCCTAAAGTCTTCCTCGATATCTTTTATAGTTTAGGCAGCGTACGCAAAATAAGTAACTTTTCTGGTTGATTTTTTACACCTTGTGTCTGAAAAACTCAAATATCTTACGGAACCCTATTTTTTCCAAAATAAAATATAGCCTATGTTACCCGTGGATAATGAAGCTTTCGAATAGTGAAAGAATGTTTAAAATCGGTCCATTAGTTATTGAGCCCATTCAAAACAAACAAACAAAAAAATATTACCTCTTTATAATATTAGTTTAGATAAAATGCCATCGGAATTAACTTTCCCGACCGTCTCATTCACCACCCGGCCTCGCTTCTGTGTATCGCGTGTACAACGTGTATAGCCAATTCAGGCATTTTTTTATATAATGGAAATGGCAAACAAGCATGCAGTTCACATTGATGTTAAGTGATGACTGCAGCCTATAGACATCCACACAAAGACCAAGGTCAAAATGTTGATACGTTACCACTCCTGAGGCCGAAGGTGTTATGCCTCTGTGCCGGAAATTACAGGGCCGTACATTACCACCTGACCGGAACACGATAGTGCTGAATACTAGCATTAGCGGCAAGTATATTAGGTAATGCGGTAGTGTCTACGCCCACGAGCTCCGACACTGGAGCTCTACCACCAGTAGACTTAGATGCATAGCGTGTCCGTGAGTTGCAGTGGACACAATCTCACTTAATATAATAAATAATTATAATAATAATAATTTAAAATAATTAGAATAATTTTCTTCGAAGCTTGACCTACGCGCGTATCTCCTCCATGCGCTGTGGTGGATCCGCTCCTTTAACCGAAGCTTTATATTTACGCTAGCACAAACCGAACGTAAACCCACGGTAGCTGTCTACTGTCAATAAGTCGAAAGCTGACGCGAGTGAATTGCAACATGCATCTGTCCATCGCGGGTTCTATTCCTGGCGCCCTTGACATGCGGTTGCTACACGGGATACGTATCGGGTTCAATCAAATTAGTCTGCAATCGATCTGTTCAGGTTGATATTTATCCATTTGTTTTAAACCAAGACAGTGGCAAACACACAATTGGAACTTTTTTTATGTAATAAAAATGGCAAACAAGCATGCAGTTCACATTGATGTTAAGTGATGACTGCAGCCTATAGACACCCACACGAAGACCAAGGTCAAAATGCAGATGCGTTACTGAGGCCTAAGGTGTTATGCCTCTGTGCCGGAAATTACAGGGCCGTACATTACCACCTGACCGGGACACGATAGTGCTGTACACTATCATTTAGCGGAAAATAAATTAGGTAATGCGGTGCTGCCTACGCCCGCGAGCTCCGTCACTGGAGCTCTACCACCATTAAGAATTTTCTTCCACTGGAAGAATTCTCTTCCAGTGGAAGAACATTCTTCCGCTCATTACGTTTCGACGCCAGTCTAAATCTACAACTGCCAATAAATCAATGAGCTCTATTGTGAGCACTATTGTGCTGTATCAAATATTCGAAGTTGTTAATCATACTTGTTTTATAGAGGATACCGTTCGTTTGTCTGGGGTGAGTAATCTCAGGAATTCGCAGCCGAATTTTTTTTCGAATGAAAATATTTACTTTAGCGTGTTATCGATTGTTTAGATCAGTCTTATCGTAAATATAGTGGTTTTTAACGCTTATGTAGCTCAAAAGGAAATGGAGAAGCCTCGTAGGAGAGTTTGTCTTTCCGTCCAACTGTAGGGTTTATCATTTCAGCTGAAAAACCTCTACTGCTGGAGGATAGGATACGCCATAATCTAAAAAAAATAATCTCAAGTCCTATTTGAAAAATTCTTTCAGTGGTAGATCGCCTATTTATTGAGGAAAGCTTTAGGCTATATAACATCACGCTAAGATGCATAGGAGAGGCTAGGTAACATTGAAACCGTGCGAAGCCGGGGCGGCGGGTATATGTTTATAAAACGGATCGGCGTGGTGGCAGTTTTATCGCGGGATGCTTCTGCCCATCCTGCGTTATTGTGTTAATTACCACCCTATTGGCATTGTTTGACCGGCAGTGTTCGGTTGACTGATTGTACAACGGCAAAATTATCTTCCACAAGTGGTAGGAAGGGTCGTTACGACCCTAAACAACAACTTTTTTTTTGGCGGCGTCGTGTGGCGGGTTGCTCACTTCCCTCTAAAATGGTCGAGGAGGGCAATGGCTGTCACATGCGTCATACTCGTGAACGGGTGCTGTTGGTGGGGACTGGTCTGTTCTGGTTTGCAGGGGCTACATCACATTTAGTAGATAGCAGTTTATTTGCATCTATGCTATGGACGTTGACATTATTTGATTTTTCACGATAATCTGTACTAGATTTAAGCTCTCATTTAAAAGAGCTCTTACTGAGTTTGTTGGGTAGCGGAGTTCTTCTCAGTAGTGACTGCACTTGGAACTCTGCTAAGTGAATAACATTGATCTTGACGAATAAGTTTTTCTTTTTCTTCATTTATTATCATTGAAGGAATTGAAAAATTTTATGATTATTATGTTTTAACCAAATAGTTTAAATTTTAATTTTTAATTTACTATTAATATATGATTTTGCTTTTACTATATGTAATGGTTATTCGCTCTAGGTAGTTTATGATTTATTGACGTTTTGAAAGTATCTGTAAAGATCTATTCGAAATAAAAATATTTTCTATTTCTATTTCTATTTCTAATGTAAAGAAGGTGGCAAACATGCGTGCAGCTCTCATTGATGATAAGTGATGATTGCAGCCTATAGACATCTACACAAAAACCAGAGGTCAAAATGCAGATGCGTTGATTTAAGTTGTGTCTCTTTAATAGTTATTACGGGGTGATACATCAACTTGAGAAGAAAGAGGCTTTGTGTGAATGATAGTATGGGTGTAAAAATGAAAAAAGGCATGCTCCGATGGTCCGGGCATATAGAAAGAATGTCGAATGACCGAATGACTAAACAGATATACAATGCAAATGTGGATGATTGCAGAGGCCCTGGAAGACCAAGACTGACCTACCATGACCAAATAGGTCGAGTTCTGTCTGATGGTTTCGTCAAAAGTCTTAGGAATCGGCGTGCGTGTATGAAGAGAATGGTGAAGGTAGATGATGCACGGGAGGTGTGTCAGGACCGGAATATATGGCGCTCCACACTCTCTGCCCACCTCGTTAGGGACCTGGCGTGAAGATACATACATACATACATATACATCAATTTATAGGTAGGTACTTGAATATCTAAACTATTCAACATTATCTTCTTATATATAAAATTCTCGTGTCACAATGTTTGTCTTCGTACTCCTCCGAAACGGCTGGACCGATTTTAACCAAATTTTGCATGCATATTCAGTAGGTCTGAGAATTGGCTAACAGCTATTTTTCATAACATTTTTGGACATTTTTTTTTTATTTTCTAGGGCGATACGAAGTTTGCCGGGACAGCTAGTGTTTATATAAGTATACCAGGCATCTATATACTCGTAGTAATTAGGTCAAAGCGTCTGAGGCGTAAATACCCTCTCTCATATGTAAATAGTCTAGCCTAGGCTGTCAGTAAAAATTAGCTGATATAGGTCAATAAACCTAAGGAGACCTCAAAGGCTATCTATTCCAACATAGTAGAAATTAGGCTATGAATTAATTAATCTATAGGTACAAATATCGTAAAGAGGTAAAGCTTGTAACTTTTATTGTTTGTTTGTTTGTTTGTTTGTAGAGGCTAGTCTTCAGAAATACCGATACCTGAACCGATCATGAAAATTCTTTCACAATTAGAAATAATTTATTATGATAGTAGAAATCATAACATATTTTTTGAGTCTTAGGAATCGGCGTGCATGTATGAAGAGAATGATGAATGTAGAAGAAGCACGGGAGTTGTGTCAGAACCGTGTATATCTGGCGCTGCACGCTCTCTGCCTACATAGGGTAGGCAACTTGACGTGAAAATACATACAATGCTTACTGGAAATTCGAATGATATTATTTTTTTCGCTGCAGTAGTATACTTTAAAAGACTAAAAAACTTCTAGAAATTACACTCACATACACACACACACACACACACACACACACACACACACACACAAACACACACACACACACACACACACACACACATACTCACGCACACACGCACACGCTCACTCATACACTAGCCTTTGTTATTTTGTATAACTTTTAGGTTTTTTCTCGTAAAAAAAGTTATCCATAACCTAATCTACCATAATATTAGTACAATGCTTTCTACATAAATTTCTGTAATCCTTTCATAGGAGGGAAGAGCTGGTGTCCTGAAATACAGGCTCTGCTTAGTTTAGGCACCAGTCTCCCACAATTTACTTTAATAATAACTCACAACTTTTTGTTGTTAATATTATACGTTAAACTGTGTAGTTATTAACTAAGGTTATTGTGGTGATAGCAAGCCACTACTGCTAGGCTGTAGTTCTGGGTTCCAAGTCCAGGGAAGTTTCCCAGTGCCACCTTTCATAGTTAAGTTAGTTATGTGCTCGGTAATATATATTGTCTATGGGACAAAACGCAACTGGTGAATCGTGCAGACATATTTACCGCTGCCTAAGCCCTTTCGGAAATACAGGCGTAAAGATATGTTTTTATTATGTTTGGTAATCATAAATAATAGGTACATGTTTCTCCAACAAAAGACCTGCAATATACCTACATATTACTATGTTCAATTGACGTTTTTAATCTGAGTTTAAGCTAAATCTTTCTGAATGAACAGATGTTTTTATTAATATTTAAACCGGACTTAAAGTTCGGATTGAACGAATATTTTCATCAATATATGAGCTTCTGAGATTAAACTTCAATTATGTGTACCTAAATGAATGCATACAATATGCCCACGATTGTATGTGCCCTCTTTTTTGAGTCCTGTTTACTTTAGGCGTGCTTATCGATATCCGACATTATGATAGGTATGTGATTATTATAGGGACGAAAAAGTTTTTTCTCAACAACTGAATTTTTCAGATCTTTGAAACAAGTTTTGTAAGTTCTTAACCGTCCTGAACAGCCCCAATGAAAATCATTTATCATAGGGTTGAATATCGATAAGCCCACCTAGGGTGCATATTAGAGATGTAACGAATATTCGCATTCGCGAATATTCGCGTATTTCTGGACATTCGCATTCGCATTCGCTAAATTTATGCGAATATTTAGCGAATATGTACATCCGAAAAAATAAATAAGATGTCGATAACAAAAAGGTAAATTACCTTAACAAAGAAATACCAGTTTCTCTTAATATTTTTACAAAATCACACAGACAGTTATCTGACGTTTAAAGCTATCTGCCAGGTAAAGATTACTGATAACTTTTTCTGTTTCGCCATCAAACTCCCTGATTATTTATTATTTCGAAGTTATAGCGTACCAGACGAGATTAGTACGAGAATAGACCAGATTAATACGACTCTCAAACAGCTCAAAAACAACAGGGCGCCGGGCGATGACGGAATCACTGCTGAACTCCTGAAAGCGGGCGGAAGGCCAGTATTAGAAGCTCTTCAGTAACTTGATGTTTAATTCCGTCATATCCGAGGGTAAACCGCCACAGGTGTGGCAGAAAAGTGTGGTGGCACTGTTCTTCAAAAAAGGTGACAATACCCTTCTTAAAAATTACGGGCCCATCGCACTTCTAAGTCACGTCTATAACCTATTTTCGAGAGTGATTACTAACCGTATATCTCGTAGACCCGACGATTTCCAGCCTCCCGAATAAGCCGGGTTCCGTAAAGGTTTTAGCACCATAGACCACATACACACGCTGCAGCAGATGTATGTGGACAGAAGTCAGAAGAGTATAGCCAGCCCCTCTGTCTAGCGTTTGTGGACTATGAGAAAGCCTTCGATTCGGTCGAGATTTGGGCTGCACCACAGTCACTCCAGAGGTGCCAAGTCGACTATCGATACATCGAGGTGCTAAGGAGCTTGTACGAAAACGCTACTATGTCGGTTCGACTTCAGGACCAGAACTCGACCTATCCAACCTATTCAACTTCAGCGATGTGTGAGACAGGGAGAAGTAATATCTCCGTAACTGTTCACCGCTGCATTGGAAGATGTCTTCAAGCGTCTGGACTGGAACGGACTCGGCATCAACATTAACGGCGAGTACATCTCCCACCTGCGATTTGCGGATGATATCGAAGTCATGGCTGAGACCCTGGAAGACTTTGGCACAATGCTTAATGGCCTCAGTACGGCCTTCCAACGAGTGGGCCTTAAAATAAACATGGACAAGACGAAGATCATGTCGAATGTCCTCGTTACGCTCACTCCTTTTACGCTCGAAGTTGTTGACGATAATGTATACCTGGGACAAACGGTCCAGTTAGGTCGGTCCAACTTCGAGAAAGAGGTCGATCGCCGAATCCAACTGTGTGTGAGTGGCGACCGCGTACCGGAAGACGAAGCGTAGGCAGGCCTTCTACGAGGTGGACCGACGACCTGGTGAAAGTCGCGGGCAATCGCTGGATGAGGGCGGCTCAGGACCGTTCGTTGTGGCATTCTTTGGGGGAGGCCTTTGTGCAGCAGTGGACGTCTTTAGAAAATGTAACATGCGGCGGACTTAATGCTAAGTACAATTCTCTGCCAGTCAATATCTTCTCTTAAACTTTAATCAGTCTTTACATTAATTTTCTACTATTTTGAACTTCAAGTGATTCTTCTATTTTCAATCGAGAATAATAATAAACAAAACAAAAAAGTTAACCTCTATTTACCTTTTTTATTTTGTTTATTATTATTCTAAAACGTGTTTTAGATAAAAACAAAATACACACTAAGAATTATAATTATCACACATGTTCTTCTCCAAAAATCTACTTCCTATTAAGACAAAAAAAAACCTTTTAATGAAGTGAAAATATTAATATCAAACAAGATAATATTGCACTATTCAACTTATTATACTATACGTAAAATAAGTCCGTAATATTTCACTAGAGACTGATTTACTCATCTTAAAAAATCATTAAACTCACTCTAATCTCAATGATTTCGTATTTCTGCTAACAATCTTTCGTAAAGTAAACACAACATTCATCGGCCTGGTTCGGATCGGCTCGACAATGTTCGGAAAAACAAATGACAATGACAAATGCGTGCAAAATAAAGCCATAGACAAATGGCGCCAAATTGGAAAATGAATATTCGCATTCGCATTCGCATTCGCGAATGCCTAAAAATTGATATTCGTTACATCACTAGTGCATATGCAGTTATACCGTAAGTTTCGTAGAAGTGGTGGCAGAGCGCGTAGCGTAGCGTTGCGAGTCGCGGGCGTAGGCACCACCGCATTACCTAATATACTTGCCCCTAAATGGTAGTATTCAGCACTATCATGTCCCGGTCTGGTAGTAATGTACTTCCTTGTGATTTCCGGTACAGAGGCATAACACCTTAGGCCTCAGTAGCGGCAACGCATCTACATTTTGACCTCTGGTCATTGTGTGGGTGTTATAGACACCCACACAATGACCAGAGATGATGACTGCAGCCTCTTTAGGCTTCAGGTCAACTAAGGTCTCAGGAGTGGCTATTCATCTGCATTTGACCTCTGATTTTTGTGTAGATGTCTGTAGGCTACAGTTATCATTTTTTATTCATCATCCATGTGAACTGCCGGTTTGCCACCTTTGTTACGTAAAAAAAGTGTTTAAATCTTTTAGTGCTTTAAAAATAAAAAACCCTACAGTTTCAAAGGAAAGTCATGCAAATTTTAATGTAAAAATATATTCTCCTTGAGTATAAAAATAATGAACAGTGGAATAAACATGGTCAAAGATATTGTTTTTTCTAGACGAATTATTTGAATCAACATTTTAATATTTTTAATTACGCAAAATAAAGTTGTTATTAAATTTTCCAAATAAGTAGGTAGTAGGTATAAAAATATTATAGAATATTCATTGCGATAAATGTATGGTAAAATAAAAAAATACGAAAAGGAACGTATCTTCATGAAAATTATAGTATTATGGTAAAACTTCACAAGGATAAATATTGACTAAGTCATGAAGAAAGTTTCAAAACTTTTTTATGTAAGGTTAACCTTGCCAAAAGCACATTCTGCCTACGTAACATAAACTTTCAAAAGTCTTTCAGTTACATGCAAAGTTCCATAACCCATATTAAACAAGCATACCTCCAGATTGAATAAAATTGTGATATTTCAATTTAAATATTATTTTTGTTCTATTTGTCCATGACTCTTGTTTTTGATTTGACTTAAGATTTAATAACAAGTAAAGGTTTTAAAACTGACACAGTCGTTTGTTTATATAATGTACAAAGTATTTAGTACATGACTATAAAACTATACATAGATGTAAAAAATTGACGAAACATCTTACCTTAATCGTGAAAAACTTCAGGTCCCAAACAAGCCAGTACATCCAAGATAAACAAAACACCAACTAACACTATCGAACTGGTAAACCACGAGACGACACTCTTAGAAAGAACTTTCCAAACCGCACCAACCACACTTTTGTGTAATGGGTAACAATTTGTAGATTTTCACTTTAAAAAACACGATGGAAAACATATTGAGTAGCCGAGCGCGATCGTTCAACGCGTTGGCGATCGCGATTTGGACTGGCTAAAATTAACAGATTCGAACGGATGCAACGAAGATTCTGACGCTTAGGGCTGTCCAAAAAATCGGACAGACGTCTTGAATCTGACAGGCGTTGAAATATATCTATTTTCTTTGCTGGGAAATTGTGCATGATTCTGTCGTGTTCAAGGCCGGTGCTATTAAATATTTCAATTCGGTTGTGTGGATAAAAACCACATGGAAGTAGCGAAATGAGATTTAGTATTTTTTTATATTTTTTATCTCTAATTGGTATATGATTAAGCTGTTGGATGGAACTTTGTGTTTAATGCGTAGTAAATTACAGGTAGAGGTCAATTGCTGGGTAAGGGCGGCTCAGAACCGTTGGTTTAGGATTGTCCAAAAGTGGATGTCTTTCGGCTCAAATGCAAGTGGAGGTGATGATGATGAAATAGTAGATGTTCGATTATAAAAACCTATGGAGTTGTTAAGTGATATCGTTTAACATATTGGCGATCGCAATTTGGACTGGCTAAAATTAACAGATTCGAACGGATGCAACGAAGATTCTGACGCTTAGGGCTGTCCAAAAAATCGGACTGACGTCTTGAATCTGACAGGCGTTGAAATATATCTATTTTCTTTGCTGGGGAATTGTGCATGACACTGTCGTGTTCAAGGCCGGTGCTTTTTGATATATCACTTCGGTTGTGTGGATATTAACCACATGGAAATACCGAGATCAGAGTACGATGTCCGGGTCGAAAAATTAGTGAAATAAGATTTATTTCTAATTGGGAATTAAGTTGTTGGAAAATCTTGCCAACTAGTTTGTGTTTAATGTATAATAAATTACACGTCACGAGCAATCGCTGGACGAGGATGGCACAGGATCATTCGTTTTTGCATCTTTGGATGGCTTTTGTCCAAAAGTGGACGTCTTTCGGCTCAAATGCAAGACAAGTGACGGTGATGATTATGAAATAGTAGACGTTCGATTATAAAAACCTATGGAGTTGTTAAGTGCTATCGTTCAACCTATTGGCGATCGTGATTTGGACTGGCTAAAATTAGTAGATTCGAACGGATGCAACGAAGATTCTGACGCGTAGGGTTGTCCAAAAAATCGGACGGGCGTCTTCTGATAGGCGTTGACAATCACAGTGGCGATTATACTATGTAAATATATTATGTAAATACTGCCGCCTATAGGAATGGTCTGACCGTCACTGTTCGGTTGAACTGCACTAACAGAAGAATTGGCGTCTACGAGTGGGACATGGCAAATATTTTTTGTTAAAACTTTCCAACCGCTTTGTGTATAATGTGCAACAAATTGTTGATTTTTACTTTAAAATACGTTAAAAAATATATAGAGCTGCTGAGCACGATCGTTCGACACTTTGCCTTGGCAATTGCGATTTGGACCGGCTAAAATTAAGATTCGAACGGATGCACGAAGATGCTGACGCTTAGGACGGTCCAAAAATTGGACATACTTCTTAAAATCTGACAGGCGAAATATATCGAAATTATTCTGCAAAATCTATATAAATTAATGATACCCTTGTGACTACTTTACACTCTCTTTTCGTCATTTCACAAAAGAAGGTGATCCGATGTGTATGCGGTAGTGTAAAGTTGACTTTGCTTTTTTATTTTCCCTCGCATAGTTTCGTATGTCGAGACTGGAAACCGCAAGGCAACTGCGGATAACCCTTTCTCACGTTCTCTAAATGTGATTACCGCAAACATAAAGCGGACAGTTACTTTGTTTTCATTTATCGTATTTATTTTTATGTAATGTAAGTGACAAACAAGCATGCAGTTCACATTGATGTTAAGTTATGACTGCAGCCTATAGACACCCACACAAAGACCAAGGTTAAAATGCAGATGCGTTGCCACCCCTGAAGCCTAAGATGTTATGCCTCTGTGCCGGAAATTACAGGGCCGTACATTACAACCCGACCGGAACACGATAGTGCTGAACACTACCATTTAGCGGAAAGTATATTAGGTAATGCGGTGGTGCCTGCGCCCGCGAGCGCCGTCACTGGAACTCGACCACCAGTAAGTTATAAATTTGTCTCGTTTTATGTCCCAATGGAGATATGGAGCTACTTCTGAATGTTGTTTTTTTTAATGGACTTATGGAGGCAGCTCGTCTTCGGCACTAGTCTACTTGAACGAGCAATTGGCGAGCGCAAAGTCTAAATAAATTTACTTAACTGCCTAAGAGAGATCCCTGAGGGTCCGTTTCTTAGGTGCCGGTGTTGTGTGGGGGGAACATACGACATATGGGATTACGAGCATGGTGGGCAACGCGGCCCACCGGTCGCGGAGGACCGGAGGGAAGTAGCCATAGCGTGTATTATCGATGCAAAATAGTCTGTCATTTTTTGCGGGGGGAAATGCGTGCGACACACACGCACACTACAAAAATCGTCTATTATTACGAGACTCACACCTTGACTTTAACAAAATACAGAAACAGTTTCACGCACACATTTAAACATCTAGGCGACAGGTATAGGTCCATTTGGTCTTGTACCTTGACAGAGGGGAAAGCCTGCATATGGCTACTCCCCTCCGGTGTTGCTCTATGATTACGAGCGGAGCAAAAGTAAGGCTTAGGGTGAGATTCACAGACCTACGAATCTTCATTGTGGTTGAGTGAAGTTAGCTTTCCTTTTTTATTTTCCCTTACACAGTTTCGTGTGTAGAAGTACAATACTATATCTATTGTATTGAGTCGAAAACCGCAAAGCTGTCATGCAGCCTGACAGCATATATTTTCACGTTTGCTAAGTGTGGTAGCCGCAAACATGTGGCGTTTTTATTTGGGGTTTTAAGCTTCCCTTGGCTTGCAAGGAACCTACATAGTGAACTAGCTGTTGCCCGCGGCTTTGCCCACGTGGATGTCGTTTTATAAGTAACTAAGTAGCCTATATTCTTTCTCAAAGTCAGCTCTATCTCTGTACCAAAGTTCAGTCGTTTGAACGTGAACGGTGCACGTTCACACGATGCTATGTAAAGTGCCATATTTTTCTCTCTAGTCTAGGCCTGTCAATGAATAGGTCTTTAAAAATATTGAGGGTTTGAGAAAATCATTTTTCGATCAAAGGCTACGTTTAAGACATATTAAGGCTTGAAGTCCAATTTTTATAAGAGTCAATATTTCCCATTTATAAAACCCATAGAACATCCTGAAGTGGCGGAAAATGCTTGTGATGTGTGAGAAGAACGTTCATAATATATAACGCATGTTGTATTCATTGGTAACCCTGAGCTCACGGGAGCCAAATGCGCTCGATAGATTGAGTGATAGCCAGATAATGAACATTCATGCGCTACTTTTTAAATTAGCATCCGGAACTCTGCATCATGGGGTTAAATTTATGTATTATCTATTGCAATACATAATCTATTGCTATTATGAAGACATAATCATAATCACATAATCATAATCATAATATCTTTATTTGCTTTAAAACATGGTATACACAGGTGTTCATACAATAATAATTAGATCTATCACGTTTTGCTTAAATTCAAGCATGCAAATATTAAAGTGAAAATTATATTTAAATTAAACACATTAAATTATTTACATGTCAATTTTGTGATCCAGATACGATTTAATATTATAGAAATTATTTTCATTCAGCCATTCATACAATTTGATTTTAAATAGATAACAATTTAATAATTTTAATTTATTGGGTAATTTATTATATATCCGTACACACATAGCCAAACAACTTTTATTGTATTTTGTCAGTCTAGGTATCTCATCAAGTACAAGTCTGCGTTGATCACGTCGACTTCGAGAACATATAGCATCTACTGTTTTAAACAATTCATTGAATTTACGTACAAACATACATGACTCGTATATATACAATAACGGTAGTGGTAGTAAGCCAAGTTTTTTGAATACAGAGATCCACTAAACACCAAAAGACGTCCACTGCTGTCAACCTGACAGCAGTGGACGTCTTTTGGCTGAAATGATGAATTAGACGTATTGTACGACTCTACAAAGCTCGCACGAATCGAGACGAGCTGCTCCGAAATCGGACGAATACATAAGCAGCTGTTTATATCTATAATATAAAAGTAAGACGGGTTTTCCTTCCTGACGCTATAACTCCAGAACGCACGAACCGATTTCCACGGTTTTGCATTCGTTGGAAAGGTCTCGGGCTCCGGGAGGTTTATAGCAAAGAAAATTCAGGACTATAAAACGAAATCCACGCGGGCGAAGCCGCGAGCAACAGCTAGTGTATTATAAAATAATACAAATATTTCAAATAATATTAACTTTTTTATTTAATAAAAGAAAAAAAAATGTTTTCTTATCGGTCACCACGCTCAAAAAGTGTAACATGAATTAATATCAAAGAAAAAAGAAATACTGCTTAAATAAAATTAATAAATAATTATAATTGCATAAGTTGATAATAAACGCTATGCAATAGCTTTACCGCGGCAGTCCCCGAGTGCCACACATCGATTTTTTTTATAGGTAATCCAACATAACTAATTTAAGTACAGAACAAAAAATATAACAATATGTGTTTTATATTATTTCGCATTAACACATGCTTGTGAAATATATTTTATTTAAAGAAAAATGGAAAGAAAAATTTGACTTCAGGCGAGACTTGAACTCGCGGCCTACTGGGAATCTAGTCCAGCCGCGCCATCTATTGCCAACTATTCTTGCTACCATAAAGCAATGCAATAAATGTGAAGGAAAGATTTGACAAATCAGGGCAGGACTTCAGTAGCTCAATTGGAAGAGCGGCTCGACTAGATTCCCAGTAGGCCGCGAGTTCGAGTCTCGCCTGAAGTCAAATTTTTCTTTCCATTTTTCTTTAAATTAAATATATAACAATATGACCAATCAAGGATTACACTTAAAGTACATACAATGATAAATAGGTACAGTGTTTAAGTATTAATTTTAGATTAATTAGCAGCTCTGAGCGTGTGTGTGTGTATTTGAGTTGCTAATTTGAGTACTTTGAAATGCAAATCTTGCTAAACGACTCTATTTTTTCAAGGTTCCAAGAGAAATTCTAAAATAAATTACCTTGACATAAGCGTAAGAGCCACTACAAAAATTTTGCAAATGAGACGCCTACACGCTTCCCTAATTAGCAACAAAGAAAACCTGCTAAAGGTAATAAGCGACCTTGTATCATTGTACCCTTGACTTATTTCAGATTAGTCCTTTTTTCATAATTGGGAACTGACGCCTCGAAGCAGAGCTTTGTCTAATCGACACCATGTCTGACATTTCCTTGAACGGTCTGCATTATCGATTGTATTTGTGACTGGGAAAACCACCGCGTTTAGATCTCATTCGCCCCATATTTTCACCCCCGCGGTATTGGCTAGCGTACGCCGCAGCGGGGCACGACGGGGCAAGTTACACCAGTCGGTGTTCACACACGAACAAAACGCGGACGCAACGCGCAGTCGCAGACTCACCCCACCCAGCTAACTAGTCGGCAGAACCGGCAAAATCCTTCGACACCCCCGCGATCGCGACGAACACCTCGTTTTTATTAAATCACAAAAAGCTATGATTGTGCACAGCTTTATATGTTTCTAACACCGAAATGTTAGTTTTGAGGTTTGCGTTTTGATTTCGCGAGTGATCGATATTCGGGTATGTCGGTTTAAACTTCGGTGGTAACGCTGTCCAGGGTACGCTGCTGTCCATGTCGAAGAAAGAAAAGGACTAGGCTAGCGTCCCCCGATATAATGACTACGGAAACAACGCCGAACCAGGTATGTGTACCAAGTATAACTGTATATTTAAACGTGTTATATAAGCAAATTTTAATGCTGCATCACTAGGAGTATGTTTATTACTATTTTTATTTTATTTCGCAGTTCTCTCTTATAGTTTTTCGGTGTACTTTGATTTAAAAATTGGTACCGTATTTTATATTTCATAATACGAAGGTGTACTAAAACGTCTTTTGATTTTATTGATTTTGGAAGTACGCCAAAATAAGAACATAATGGAACCGATTTTGTTTTTAAAAAGTGCGGAAGTTACGCAATTTTGTAATATAACTTAATACTTTGCATTTTTTTTGTCAACTTTATTGTGAATATTTATAACATACTCGTATAGCGGGGAAAGAAATAATGAATTCTCTTCAAATTGTATTAAATTTAATCTAAATATATTAAAATGAATGTTTGTTTGTATGTCATTTAAAGAATTGTAACTTATACATTTGATCATGTAATTATCTCTAACAAAGTTGTTGTGCATGAGCCCACGAAGGTTTTTGAGTAGTTGCTACCAATTTTCGACAAAAAAATAATTATAAGAAAAACAAAATCGAAGTGTCAGCTAGTTGTATATGTATACACGTCTTAAATGAAAGCAATGTCTACATAGCTCACTTTATCAGTGGAAAAATGTCCATGCCTTTGCTGGTATTGTGGTATTGATTTACCGTAATCATAATGTAGGTACCTTGTCTACGGCACAGTAAATAGATACAAATACGGTATGAGTTTTATAGGTTATACATTTTTTCTTCGTCAAATACTATTATGTGATTAATTAATGTATATCGATTATGAATACTATAGAATCACTTAAAATGTTACGTTTTGTATTGTTATTACTTGAGGAACATTATTGTTTGGGTTACTTCTAATTTTGATATTTCATTTAATATCAGATTATATCAGATTAGAAGGGGAAAGCGAAGCGCGCATGGCCCAGCGGCTGGTGTAGATCGTAAGCGATCTGCTCGGTTAAGCACTACGGGCGCGGTCGGGTAGTGTGATGGGTGACCGCTAGTGGCAAATTAAATGCGCGTTTCCGTGCTTCGGAGGGCACGTTAAGCCGTCGGTCCCGGTTGCTATCGATAGATAGCAGTCGTTAAACCTTGTCGGAGGCCTTATGGGCGGTTTGAAAACATCCGACAGCGGGTTGGCCACTAACCCACCCACCTCCACCAATTCGCATTGGAGCAGCGTGGTGGAGTAAGCTCCAGGCCTCCCCCCAAAAAGGGGAGAGACTCGTGCCCAGCAGTGGGACGTATAATGGGTTGCCATTATTATTATTCCACTTATTTATTGATTCAACTTATTTTATAATTTTTTACATATATATGTATAAAAAAAAAACAACAAATATATATATAAAAAATTAAAAAATAGTGTGCCGCCGGCAGCGAGAGCAGGGTCCAAGCTGCCGGTGGTTAGGGACACAGAGACAGGAACCTCCTCACTACGCGTGCCGTGCCGAGGAGTACTGCTTTCTTTCTTTCTGTTCTGTATGTTTATTATTATTATTATTAGAAGGGGAAAATTCATTGTTGATGTGGATCATCATATAATAACCTTAAAAATATGGATGAGTAGGGAGTTAACAAATATTAACGACTTATTTGATACTACATATTTATGTAAGTTTTATCCCTCATATTCCATCTAAATAAGAAATCCGGACCAAGAATAGGTAGGGCCGGACAAAATTCGGACAAAGGTCTAGTCCGGACATGTCCGGTAAACCGGACAGATGGTAACCCTAAACGCAACCTTACACGTTGTTACAGAGACGTGGAAATAAATAAGTAACCATGAATTCTAAACATTTTCTTTGTAAAACCCTCAGTAAACTCTTGCCTTGCCTATCTATTATAAGCGGCCTTTTGACTTGAGCTCACTTGAGCTTGTTTGAAAAACATCGACTGACAGAACGGTTTTCTTTTTAAAACGTCGAGGGTCAAGGTTGATGCCTACTGTTGTAAGAAAAACCGACCAAGTGCCAGTCGCACTCGTGTCCAGGGTTCTGTACATTTTTTTAAGTAACTGCCTCAGAAGCCTAGTGGTAGCAGGCCACTACTATCTACTACGCTCGAGATCCTGGGTCCGATTCCCGGGTCGAGGCCTATCAGAGATAACGGTTTAATATCCTTCATCTGTGGTTCTATATATCCAGAAAATGGAAAAATCCCAACGATGGTAACAGGCTTGCCATCTGTTACATGGGCCAAAATGTAACCGACGAATAGTGGGTGTTTGCATGTTATTATTAGGTAATGCGGTGGTGCCTACGCCCTCGAACTCCTGGAAATCTACCACCACTGAACACTTTTAAAATAGTTTATCCCTAAATCGTAATCGGCAGCACTGCAGCGGCAGCATTGCTGCGGGCTGCCGAGTTCGGAATCGTACCTAATGGCCAAATACTCAAACGTCACATAATTTTAAGTAACCCTCAAATATACGCTATCTCTGTCGTTTGAACGTGTTTTATAAAGACAGAAGACTTTTAAGTTCCATTTAGATTTGAGTGACGTTTCAGTATTTGGCCGTTGAACTAAACTCAATTAAATTAGTTAATCCAATGGACATGCTAAAAATAGTGATGGGCATACAGAAGACAGTCCTGGAAATATAATCATAGTTATTAGGTACCTTACACTACAATTATACTGTAACTCGATTCGCAGATGTGTTACCTTGAATACAATGTATTGTGGTATCTCGTTGTCTGTGGTCTGGGTTAAATGTTACATTGTAAAACAGAAGTTCACGCTTGTATTTCATAAAGGGGTAGGCAATTCCAAAAATATGTATTCTTAATAAGAATTACATAAGAATTTCTTATATAGTTCTTATACAAAAACGATTCAATAACGAACATTAACTACTGCAATATTTTTATTTAATACACATGCGAATGTGTTCAATATGTATGTTCACGCCAAGTTCCTTACTGGGTAGACAGAAATGTATGGACAGTATGGAGGGACAGATATCCCTGTATTGTTTCCTTTACATTCATCATTCTCTTCATACATCCACGCCGATTTCTAAGATTTTTGATCCCACCATGGTCTTCCTGGGCCTCTGCAACCATCTGCATGAATTTAGTAAATAAAGAATACATGAAAAGAAATATTTGACTTCAGTCACTTTTCCGGCTTCGGTAGCTCAGAGGCAAAGCGGCTGACTAGGTATCTGTCGCAGGTTCGACCTTTGGCAGAAAAAAAAAGTAAAGAAGTACAATATTTCAATCCAAGTGTAATAAAATTTTGTTACACAAAATACAATTATAAAATCGAAATGTTATGTAAATACATACATATCTTAGGAATCGGAGAACGTGTATGAAGAGAATGAATGTAGATGATGCACGGGAGGTTTGTCAGGACCGGAATATCTCGCGCTCCACACTCTCTGCCTACCCCGTTAGGGACCTGAAGATACATATATATATATATATATATATATAGAAAGATTGATTTCATTTATTTGTATTTTTTTTTTTTATAAATACGCTTACACTCACAGCCCCACAGTAGGTATAAACCTGTGTCGTGGGTGCCGTTGTACACATACAACACATACACAAACACCCAGACCCGAAACAAATTTCTGTAGGCCATACAAATATTTGTTCCGGTGCGGGGATCGAACCCGCGACCCTTCGAATCAAACGGTGGTTTCGCACCGCTGGACTAACCGGGTCGTCGGGTATATATATATATATATATATGTAAATACAAATAAATGAAATCAATCTTTCTACTAACAAAGATTTCACTCGTATTCCCTGTGAAAGAAAGAGACGGTGCTTTGCATAACAGAATTACGGTGTAGTCAGTTCACACAACGGCCTTGACTTACAGGTAGGGCTTCCCGCAATCCTCGGTTTACACGATATTGAAGGGCATTAGGACACATTCCGAGAGTTAAGTCAGTTAAATTGCAAACATTATATTGTACTTTTGAAATTAAATAGAAACAGGTGGATTCCGTTTGAATGAAGTTTTTTTAAAATCCTCATCATAGGTATATCGACGACACAAGGCAGCTACGTCATATTAGTCCCAATTTTAGCGTAATCACGTGTCTTGATCCAACAAGATAATCCAATAGGATAATCATCATCATCAACTATTTATTTTCTTAACTAGTATACTTATATGTATTATAGGATATAGCTGTCCCGGCTAACTTCGTATCGCCCAAGAAAATAAAAAAAAATGTCCAAAAATGTTACGAAAAATAGATGGTGGCCGATTCTCAGACCTACCCAATATGCTCACAAAATTTCATGAGAATCTGTCCAGCCGTTTCGGAGGAGTATGGCAACGAAAACTGTGACACGAGAATTTTATATATTAGATAGTATAGATATAACAACATAAAATATCTCAGCCGCAATTACAGTATATGGATTTGTATAACTTCTAAATGAGTTCAGAACAGATGGAACGAGAAACTTTTTAATTCCGAGTTATGATCGAAAGTTGGGGCGCAGCTCTGTAGCGTGGCAAGGAAAAATTTGCTGACAGGTAACTTTTTGGGGCGGAATAAAGATACGCAGGTATCTTTATTCCGCCCCAAATACTTATCTACCGGATGTAATACTGTACTTTATACGCTATGTACAGTAGCAATACTGTCTAGTAGTAGTCTAGTAGTAGTTATATGTAAAGTTATGTTACGAACGCGTATTTATGTAACCAAGAATCTCAGGGCAAAACCTCAAACTGTGTTTTTTATAATTTAATTTATTTTAAAAAACACAAGCTCATTTGCAGACTTTTGCCTTTTGGATGTTTTAAGACTGCAGGGTACATTTACCACCAATACTTGTGTGTGTGCTAATATCATTTTTAGATTTAGTTAACTGTTCGTGACTTATCAAGCTTTGAAGTGTCAATTTTCGTTAGAGTTTAGTGTCCCACCCCCCCTCTACGAACTAAACGGTGGTTGTTAGAAATTCAAACGTTACGGCAATAGTAGCTACCTATAACGAAATTACAAGGAAAATGATCACACCTAAGTTGGCTTTACAATTTTGCGAGTAATAGTCGACCAAATGTAATACTCGACATTTTTTAACAACTACATAAACATATATTTTTTTTCATTACATTAATCAAACCTAAAAACTACGGAACCCTACAGTGCGCGTGATCCGACACGCACTTGACCGGTTTTTTTTTATTTAGGGCACTGTCGTAGTTATTTATCAGATATATACCTTTCATGTTACACAAATATTAGTGTCGGCCATGACACTCCTGTTCGTTATGACCTAATTAAGTGGCCGCGTCATTATTGAACTAAAATATGATACGTTTGACCGGGTGTTTTTATTAAGGCGTCGATCTAATTAAATAAGCTAGTTTTTTATGCCATAAAGTGGCAAACAAGAATATAGTTTACATTGATAAGTAAGTAATACTGTAGATAGTCCTCACGATTGCCTCAAAGATTTTAATGTAGATGCGTTGCGAACTGAGGCCTAATGTGTTTTGCCTCTGTGCTGGAAATTACAAATCGGGTCCCCAAAAAGTAGGCAGACGCAATTCTGGTCACGTGTCTGTCGTAAGCATTTCCGATCAGGATAACGTGTCCTGACGCGAGTTTAAATTTTTTTACCCACCACAAAATGAGGCGTTACGGAAATTTACAGTTCAAAAATTAAATCTGTGCTTTTACGTAGTCATCGCCAGGAGTAGTCTGACCGTCTGCCTCAGTAGCGTAGTGGTAGCAGGCCACTACTATTACGCAGGAGGTCCTGGGTTCGATTCCCGGGTCGGGTCTATCAGAGATAACGGTTTAAAATCCTTTATCTCTGCTTGTATTGGGATTTTTCCATTTTCTGGAAGTTTCCCAGTACCCCGGAGTATGGTAATGTGCCCGAAGATGGCAACAGGTTCGCCACCTGTTACATGGGCCAAAAAAAACTTAACCGGCGAGTCGTGGGTGTTTGCATGTATGATTAAATGCATGCATTTACCTCTGCCTACCCCTTCGGGGATTACAGGCGTGAAGTTACGTAGTCTTACCATTAATGTGAAAGCTCATTTACCACTATCCGGACATAGAATTATCACAAAATGGAATACGAATTTGTAGTAAGTAGTTTCTCTAATACTTACATATTTCCTCAATGTTAATAAGCTCGATATTAAAGCATTCCTTGGAAGCCCGCCGCTTTAATAAGGCGATAACGCTCATCTGGATTTCATTACAAAAAATTACCACGTAAATCTATTTACCTACTTATCATCGCAGAAATGTATTCTATATTCATACGGTTACTCGGCTACCCAATTATGTTTAATGGATTCATACTACGCTTATCGAAAAATTGTTCCAAGATTATCTGTGACACATTTATTTTATCATCCACAAAAGAATTGATAGATTATACAAAAAAAACACGACATTGAAGGGAATAGCAAAGAAATGGGGTTTTATAATTGGCATTGATTTTAATGGAGCTGTCTTTTATAATAATAAATTGAATTGATTAATTTGACACGCCATTATTATATTTATCTCTTTACCACTTAAAGTACCTATAATTTTCCAAAATAAACGAATTCCGTCCAGCCAAAAGATGTTCACAGCTGGACAAATCCTTCCCTATAGACGCTTACAACAGTGTTGTGCGTTATTAGGGATGAATATCGCGGGACGCTACCGCCCATCCTGCATTGTTATATTTACTACGAGCCTATTGGAATGGTTTGACCGCCATTGTTCGGTTGACTGACTGCACTAGTGGAAGTAATCTCCTCCACTATAGGGGGATGGGGTCGTCACGTGATTACGCGGACGCCTTATTTGAATATTATTTGAGCATAGATGGTCTACAGTTGTTTTCAGCATTCCCTAACCCTAAAATTGCTATATATTTTTCGAATCGTATACTTATTATTTATTTTATTCGAAACTCAAGTAAATTGTGACACCCGTTTTAAAAAATACCATACTGCTTTCAGGATAAGCTTGTTTGCAATACAAATTCATTCCTTCCTCAAACACGTCCCCTCCGGGTCAGCTTTAGATTTTGTTACTAAATGAAGCCACTGCGGCCCTATAAAAGTACAATTACAACGGTACGCTATCGATTTTTCCCTAAAAGCGTGATACCATTTTTGTCCCTGTCATACTTTGTGTATGGCGCTACTGCGAGCGATACAGATAAACAAATAATAAAGCCTATATACTTGCATCGGACAACTCCATACCACTTTTCTCCTGTGGTAACATCCCCAGAAGACTGGACACATTTCCATGTTGAATGGCGACGCTTCAATTTTTGTGCAAAGAAGAGACTGGCTCTCTAGTCATCACGCAGCGTCGGCCAAACATTTTGAAATGTCTTTAAATAAATATGAGCACTGGGACAGCAGCAGAAGATTAGCAGTAGCAGCACCGGAAGAACGCGCTGTATTTCGAAGGTGAGATGGCGCGAAGGGAACGTAGGTTGGGGTCCACCAGACCAATGGCCTACCCATCTTGCAAGGTATAATTGACACCGTCAGGTCTCTTACCATCGTCAATCATCACGCGCCAAACCATCGGAGGGATAGAAAGAAAGAATAAAAAAATAAAAATATGTAGGTAGAGATTCCGGCCGGACATGTATAATATGTATGTATAAAAGTGTTCTAGTATATTTTTTCCATAACCTGACAATCCTGACATGTAATATGTCCTTCAGTCTGTCTCTGACATATACATATCCATGTCCATATCCAATGTTAATTATCTGAATGATCACATATTTTATACATCTTCGGAATATTGTAAAACATTAAAATTAAATCTGACATAGTTCAATTAATCGCTTGCACTAATGCTCCAGCCTTGCAAATTACGAGAAGGGTGAATAAGTGCACGCGTGGCATTCGGTATGTAAGGTCTTGTTAAATATTTCTAATAACATCAACTTTAAACCCCGAAGGGATTGAAGTAATTGGTGTTTCTGCTAGGATGGTCTCCATACAGGCACTGGCTTTACGAAGTTCGAAGCCTAGCCTCGTCTACAACACTACATTACCTAATCTATTTGAGAGGGTAGCTGAGGTCGTTGAATTTTGATACTTGGGACTATTTGGAACAGTATTTTAAATTTAGAAAACAAAGCGAAAACAACTACAATTCAACCCGCAAAATTCTAGTAATATGCGGGTTGGATTGAAGATATTTTAACAGTTTTTTTTACACTTTTAGTTAACGCCGACCCAGTAATTAAAAATATTAAGTATAAGTAGTTTCTTGAAACCGTCGATAGTGAAATATTTATTTACTTTTATATTTTGTTTTTTTTTTTTCCAATTCATCATTTCAGGCGAAAGACGTCCACTGCTAAACAAAAGCCTGCCCAAAATTAATCAATCAATATAATTAAGTTTTTGTGATTGAATAAAAGTGTTAAATTATACAATTGCAGATAATGTAATCTGTATAATAACTTGCAAAATAAATGAAAATTGTGTTTTAGGCATTGTGATTTAATAGGTTGGGGAAAAAGTCTTTTCGCATTATAGTATGTATGAACTTGTAATAAAATCTCTTTGGCTGTAGTATTTGTATCTGGCTGGTTTTGGTATCATTGAAAGTTAAAATTTTAAAGAACATAAATCCAAATTCAAATTAGGCAAATGTGTTATTTTCATTTGTTTTTCGTACTGTCAAGATGAGTGAATCTAATGAAAAAATTTGATACATTTTAAAATTTTACTACAAAAAAGGTAAAAATGCAACGCAAGCGGCGAAAAAAATTTGCGATGTTTATGGACCTAGTGCAGTGTCTGTGAGAGTAGCACAAATTTGGTTTAAGCGTTTTCAATCCGGAAATTTTGATGTCAAAGATGCACCTCGCTCTGGTCGCCCTATTACGGATAAAATGGATGCCATTTTTGAAAAAGTGGAGCAAGATCGACATGTCAGTAGTTACGACGTAGCTGAAGAACTGAGAATTGATCACAAAACAGTTTTGGCGCATTTGAAAAAAGCTGGGTACAAAAAAAAGCTCGATATTTGGGTACCTCACGAGCTCACTGAAAGAAACCTAATGAACCGTGTACTCATTTGTGATTCTTTATTACGACGTAATGAAACCGAATCATTTTTGAAGAAGCTGATAACTGGTGATGAAAAGTGGATCACGTACGACAAGAACGTGCGAAATAGGTCGTGGTCAAAGGCGGGTCAGGCTTCACAGACTGTGGCGAAACCCGGGTTAACTCGCAATAAGGTGATGTTGTGTGTGTGGTGGGATTGGAAGGGCATTATTCATTATGAGCTATTACCACCAGGCAGGACTATCGATTCTGAACTCTACTGCGAACAACTGATGAGATTAAAGCAAGACGTTGAGAGAAAGCGGCCGGAATTGATCAACAGAAGGGGTGTGGTGTTTCATCATGATAACGCTAGACCTCACACATCTATAGCCACTCAGCAAAAATTAAGAGAGTTTGTCTGGGAAGTGTTAATGCATCCGCCGTATAGTCTTGACCTTGCACCTTCAGATTTTCACCTGTTTCGGTCTCTTCAGAATTCTTTATGCAATGTTAGGTTAACATCACGAGAGGACTGCCAAATCCACTTGTCGCGGTATTTTGATGAGAAGTCCCAAAATTTTTATAGCAATGGGATCATGTCCCTACCTACAAGATGGCAAAAGGTTATCAAACAAAATGGTACATACATACTTTAGTTAAATTTAAATAAACTATATTAAAAAATGTTTTGAATTATCTTAAAAAATGCGAAGAAACTTTTTCCCCAACCTAATATTTCAATAAATCACACTTCAATAAATCGCTTACACTAATGCTCCACCTCAACATATTTGAAAAAGGGTGAATAACAAGTGCACGCTGAGCAATCGGCACGTAAGTTCTAGTTGAAAAAAAAACTTCACTTTATAAGCCTGACGGGATTGAATTAATTGGCATTTCTACTGCGATGGTGTCGTCTGAAAAGTATAACACCGTTCAAGTGCTGGCTCTGTTGCAACGCCCTAATCGCATATGTCTTATGTGTCCCTCCACTCCTCAACGCTAAGGATCAGACCCGCAGGGGTCCCATAGGTAGTTGGATAAATTTATACCGACTGACAGGTCTTTGCGCTCGTTGATTGCCTGGTGCATTACCTAATTTCTTTAAAACGGTAAATATTGTTCGCGACATTCTTACATCGGCCATAATCTGCAAAATATAGTATTTATGCATGAAATCAGTCACACTTCTATAAATCGCTTGCACACTAATGCTCCACCCTTACAAATTAAGAGAAGGGTGAATAATGATAAGTGAACGCGAGGCATTCGGTATGTAAGGTCTTGTTAAATATTTCTCACAACATCAATTTAAAGTTTGACGGCATCGAGTTATTAATAAATAAATTTTAAATTTTGTATATGTATGTATGTATGTATCTTCATGCAGCGATTGTGGAGATGCCAGATAGGTATCCCGGTCCTAACATACCTCCCGTGCTTCTTCTTCATACGTACACGTCCATACCTAAGACTTTTGACCTCACTCTTAGACAGTACTCGACCTATTTGGTCATGGTAGGTTAGTCTTAGTCTTCCTGGGCCTCTACAACCATCCACATTCGCATTGTATATGTTAGTTTAGTCATTCGCTAATTCGACTTTCTTTCTCCATTCATCACACACAGTTTAGACTGGGTCGATATGCTACCCGGTCTCTACTATTTTCGATAAAAATATACTTTGTACCTTTATTCCGACGTTTTGGCTCCGTTGTACCGTGGCACTAACCCGGCCTACATCTATACAAATAAATAAAATTGGAGTGTCGGTTTGTAACATAAAAATAACCACTTTTTACTAACTGCGTATGTATGTATGTATACACGGTACATATACCAAAACAACATTTTTTACAATGTTGTCTGTCTGTCTGTCTGTTTGGCGGGGCTAATCTTGGGAACGGCTTTACCGATTTTGACGGGACTTTCACTGGCAGACAGCTGATGTAATAAGGAGTAACTAAGGCTACTTTTATACTAGCTGCGCCCACGACTTCGTCCGGGTAAATACTGAACAATCATAAATTCTCACGCGGGCAAAGTCGCGGGCACAGCTAGTAACAAATAAAATAAAATTGCGTCCTCTTAAAAACGCAACCCTCTTTGCAATGGACTAGGCCAGTATACCCAAAAATTATATAATACTTGCTATCAATGTTACATAAAAGAGTACAGAAGAATTATAATTATTATGTAACAAATTAATCACGCAAAGTTTAAAATCTACAATAATTGCACATTTAAAACTTTGCGTGATCCTCAAACTAGAGTTAATTTCCGTTTAAGTTGCAATTTTAAAATATTCCACATTTTACAACCTCAAATGTACTGAAGCACGTCTCGGCAGCTCGGTTAGATTTTTCATAGCCTATTACCACGAAATGCAAAACTTTTTCAGCGCTAAAAAACAAAAAGAAACAATTTCACTTTTATATATCCATAATAGAAGCCAAACAGTTATGCATTCTATTTAATGTTATATACATTTGTAGCAGCCACTAACAGCAGAAACGGTGACGAAATAGTTCCTCAAAGAACTGTTTCAGTACAGCACACATTCACGCCCAAGAAACAGGAAATAGTATAGTAATGGTACATAGTTCTCAAAAGAACTGTGCTGTACAGATGACGTTCGACAGAGACAGGATGGTAGCTCTGAAAAGAGCTGTTAGAGCTCTTCATCTTCAACCACGCTGTAACATCTTCAGTCTTCAACGTCTCCACTTCAATACTCACCGCACGACTTCAGTTCCAGCTTCAACTCATAACCATCAACACATTGATGGTAAGCGACTTACTATAGGTTGTAAACATCTGCTTAGATCTCTCTTACACCTCAATGAAGATGCGCTAAAATTACAAGGCCGTATTTTATTCCTCAAAGGTGCTCTCCTGAGGAACTATCATTTATGGCGAGTATGTGATAAGTTAGAATCCCATTGCAGAATCTTTTCGTTCATCCAGATATGCTGCAATCGGATATTGATTATCTGGAAAATATACATCCACTAGGTTGAAAATTTCACAAAAAATTAGGTCAAAATTTGGCCGCAAGTACTTTTTATTAAATTATTTTATTTTTAACAGCCAGCAACTCTTTCTTATATAAGGCCGATTTAATTTGGCTGCCCTTCATCATAATAATGAAAAAAAATGCTTTTATTTATATATATGTATATAAAAATCAATTGATGTTCGTTAGCCTCGCTAAAACTTGAGAACGGCGGGACCGATTTGGCTCATTTAGTTTTTGAATGATTTTTGGATTTCCAGGGAAGGTTTAAAACACAGGTCAGGACAGGAAGGACAGGTACCTTCCGCAAGATCTGCTGCTGGACTTCTAAAACTAAACATATAGAAAGAAACAAACATATGAGAGCTTATGCATAAAGTGTATAAGGCCCTTGGTGTATAATGTGGTATTCGTATGCATGTGTTCATCTCTGCCTATCACTTTTTTATGTCACAGACAATAAACTATAACAAAAAAAAAACTTTTTTGTGGCAAACTAGCATGCAGTTCAAGAAAAGAAAAGAAAGAAGGAAAAAGAAAAGAAACACATTTATTGGTGCAGCCCACATACCAATATTAGGTACTGCATACAAAAAAACAGTAAAAAATAAACATTTAAAATACACAGAAGGAAACAGTAACGTAAATCTCTTAAATTAAAAGTAACCTGGTTACAATAGAAAATAAAAAACCAGATCCCACCGCTGCACCAAATAGTCCCCAGTTCAGAATTAAGTCAAGCCGAGGCCGGACGCTGATTTTCAACTGGACACTACTCGGTGATAGATGTCAAGTAATGGCTGTTCACATAGATGTCAAGTAATGACTGCAGCCTATAGACATCTACACAAAAACCAGAGGTCAAAATGCAGATGCGTTGCCACCCCTGAGATCTTAGTTCTTATGCCTATGTGATTGTTATTACTTTTCCATCTAACCGGAATACGACAGTGCTCAACACTGCCATTTGGCGGCAGACAGATTATTTAATGCGGTGGTGCCTACGCCCTCGAGCTCCTGCAACTCTACCACCAGTGATGAAATACAGGTATGAATGAATACTTTGAAATAATAATAAATAGGCTTCTCTTTATCGATTTCGTTATTTTTTAGCGTCTGCCATCTCTACAGTCTTCCATCTTTCACGATCCATTTAACTATTCTAGGCTTCTGTCAAGGTTTCAGGTTATTGGAAAACAATATGGCGGTATTCATAGCCGTGCAGCCAGCCGTGAGCAGAGAATTCACGACAATAAAGACATAATAGGAGTTTATTCTTGAAATAGCTTAGATCGATACACCAGAATAGCGTTTAGGACAGTCGACATACGAAATTGGGTGGAAATAGTTTTGGAATATTATGTTAAAGTTGGGGTAAAATGAGGTTACAGACTTATGAAATAATTTTGTGTATTAGGTGAACTTACTGTGAACTCTATCACCTTTCCTATGTGAGTGATTAGCACTAGTATATTCTGGTTATGTGCTGTAAGTTACAGCAGTACCTGCCACAGATCTTGAAAACTAAAAATAAAAATAATGATATTGGGGCAGAGCAGCTTGTTGCGAACAGTTGGTGAGTAGCGACACCACCACCTCCTTCCATCATCTCGAGTTCCTCCTAGAGAACTGGGCTCCGCTTAGTCCGCCACACAGTCGCAGTCGTACGGCCGGACAGCAAAATAAAAAAAAACCATAGAAAAATATATGCCATTGATTGTGTGGACAAATGTTGCGAAACTGGCGTCAAAAGAGTTTGTTCAAATCACGTCGGGGTCACCAATTTACCAATATAGTTATTTACCACTACAATTTTCCATTAAGCCAATCGTACGGATTTGACTTACTACATATATGTGTTAGCGGACGTATGTAGTGTCACTTAATAAAGAAGATCCGCCACTTTGTAAGGGGCATTGGTACATAATTGTACAACAATAAAACTTTTACGTTTTCAGACATTAGTTCATATACTACTATTTAAAATATATTTGACTTCGTTGACGAATTGGGTTCGTGAGATATAGCAATTTAAAAAATGTATGATTGAAGTCGTTTTTCCGCCATATTTTTTTTATTCTCGTAGCTATAGGCGTTAATTTAAAATTGACGGTTTGTAGATTGCTAGAAGAAAGTGACTTTTACAATAAATAATCACGCTTGTATCCACAAATACATATGAATGCTTTTAAATAGCATTTCACTGTACACTGAGTACTTTTTTGGCAAACTCCAGTCTACTTTTGCAGATTACAATAAATTGTTTACAAAAAACTAACAAACACAAGATCAACTGACTTGAACAGAAACTTCTAGCACTACCTACGTAATCCAAATCGCAAGAGCACTCGTAATCCGTTTCAACAAGCACAAAAACAAGCCAGTAGTCAAAAACACAGAGAAGTCACAGAACGCCAACAATATCCAACGAGCAGAAGCAAATGAATGACGTCAAACGTCAATCATCAATGACGTGACAGACATGAGGTGACATATCAAAGCGTCAAAAAGTGATGTGTCAACATAGTCGGCTGTCACAAAATATCGATGTTTAATATATCGATTCATTAATCGAGTGGGTCACTTAGGCTTTTGTGTTGATTTTCAAACCTAAATGAATCTATTTCAATAAGTCTTCATCTGATTGCTGGCACCTTAAAATGAAATCTAACGTGTTTTTTCACTTATTTTTCTATTTATTATGTAACCGACTTTTTTTTAATATGATTAATCGATACTTTCTGATACAATAATTATATCCTACGCCATTACATTTCGTTACTTTCCTTTCCACGACATCATAAATATCAAAAGTACAATTTTTTTCAAAAACTGTTTTAAATACTTTTCCGGCGGGTTTCAGTATAATATTATACTGAAAAATATACAGCTTTATGTGCACACATTTTATGTAAAGTGTTTGTACATGTACACTCTATGTACCATTTTGGCTGATCTCCTTTATCACTGTTAACTGTTCACTAATTAAGAGTTCAGAAGGTTACTATTTGAGGGTTGAAAATGTGAAATTAAAATTAAGGCTAAACGTAATAATTATGTTACTATTGAAACGAGTATAACACAATAAAATACACTGGTATACAGGTACAGCCTAGCGAGCCTAGCGTTACGGACCGGCTACGGGGAAGGACTGAAGTCCGTAGTTGCATGAAAGTTTACAAAAAATGTTGAGGGTGTCGCATGTCGCTACAAATTCTTCAGGCCTGGCAGCGCGTTAATAACTCTGCTGGAGTTGCGCAAATGTACATAGGTGACGGTAATCATCCATCAGGTGGCCCGTCTGCTTGTTTGTCAACCTTTTTATATATTAAAAAGACACCTCTCCTTGTCGGAGGAGGAAAAACATTAACCATGCCTCCAAAAGCTTCAATTAGCATTTGCAATTTATCCTTAAAGGACACCATTACGATAAAATCTTACATTAAGATAAATTGGGTTTTGTAATTACAATCTGGTCATCCATTATTGGCTAGCACAAGAATTTGTTGCTTACTAATTCTATTCTGATTCAAATAGAGATTGATTGAGGAAAACCTTCTCAATTTAAATTTGTACTTTTCGAAGTCATAGATTGTACATTTGTTTTATGTAATAAAGGTGGCAAAAAAAAAGCATGCAATTCACATTGATGTTAAGTGATGACTGCAGCCTATAAGACACCTACACAAAGACCAAGGTCAAAATGCAGATGCGTTACTACTCCTGAGGCCTAAGGTGTTATGCCTCTGTGCCGAAATCACAGAGCGGAATACGATAGTGCAGAATATAATGGTAGTGCATTTAGCGGCAAGCACACCCGCGAGATCCGTCATCGGAGCTCTACCACCAGTAAAGGTGCGTTGTCATCCCTAAACATAAACGTAACTTCACGCCTGTAATCCCCGAAGGGGTAGGCAGAGGTAAATGCATGCATTTAATCATACATGCAAACACCCACGACTCGCCGGTTACGTTTTGGCCCATGTAACAGGTGGCGAACCTGTTGCCATCTCCGGGCACATTACCAAACTCCGGGGTACTGGGAAACTTCCAGAAAATGGAAAAATCCCAATAGAAGCAGAGATAAAGGATTTTAGACCGTTATCTCTAATATCCCCCGACCCGGGAATCGAACCCAGGACCTCCAGCGTAATAGTAGTGGCCTGCTACCACTACACTACTGAGGCAGTCATCCCTAAGACTTAAGTTATTACCTTAGGTCTCAGGGGTGGCGACGCATCTCCATTTGACTCTGTGATAGTAATTATGGGGCTATAATATGATGGTAATCCATCTAATCGGAACACGATAGTGCTTAATCTTATTTCTACCATAGGGTGGCAGATATTGTTTATTGTAGAATACATACAAAATTATCTAGGTATACTTCTATACTTCTTTACTAATAATATTATGCTGTAGAGTTCCTTTGTTTATTGAAATAAAACTATTTTTACGGATTTATCTCGCGTATATTAAACTAAAATGATTTTTAAAATTAACTTCTGTCAGACAAATGTCACCTCAGTCTGCCCGGGACCACGGAAGCTGAAAAGCGACCGAAACGTCGGGTTGATTTTAAAAATCATTTTAGTTTAATATACGCGAGATAAATCCGTAAAAATAGTTTTATTTCAATGAGTGTAGCTCGCGAAAACCTAAGAACATATCATGTTCCTTTGTTTGTTTGAACGCGCTAATCTCAGGAACTGGACCGATTTGAAAAATTATTTTAGTGTAAGATTAGATTTATCGAGGAAGGCTGTAGGCTATAACATCAGAGAGGGTAGGTAACATTGCACCCGCGCAAATCCGGGCCCTGGAGCTAGTTTTAAATAAAATCTCAAATTCCAGGTTGTAAAATAAAAGGCAATCATAGTATGTTTACTATGTCACTCAATATCTTCATACACTTGAACGAAAACTGCTGAAACTCAATATTTGTCGGAACATCTTCAGAACACTTAAATCGATGACTCACCATCTTAGGTTGGGGAAAGGACAAGCCTTATTCTTAACAAACATATTGATCAGACAAGCGAAAGAAAAAAATATTATTTAAGATGAAGGCGAACATGCGAACAGTTAGGTACTTACGTAAAAAGATAATATTTTACTTATTTATCTTATTTTATTCGGAAGACAAACAGTTTTTACAATAAAAAAAAGACGATAAAGAAAAAAAATAACTTAAAACAATTTACATGTCTTCGCATAAATAAATCCAAGTGCTTGTACAGTCGCATCAAAAAAAGAATCATTGCAAAAGGAAAAAGTCAAATTTTGTTTATTACTAAACAAAAAAAGATGTTGATATAAATAATAACACTATGATTAGGTACTTACTTAAGAAGAAAATAAAGCTGTAGGTACATATTATTGTGGTTAAGGATCCATTCGGTAATGTTCAACAAATATTGATTAGTTTTTTTTTTTATATTATTTCGCATTAACACACATTTTTCTTTAAATAAAATAAATATTGATTAGGTTTTTATAATTCTCTACAATACTTAATATAAGTAGTTTCAATAGTACATCCAGTCATTTATAACTCGATTTTTTCTGAAGAAGTGTATATTCGTAGTATCGTCGTTTTTACTGGTGGTAGAGCTCTAGTGACGGAGCTCGCGGGCGTAGGCACCACCGCATTACCTAATATACTTGCCGCTAAATGGTAGTATTCTCCACTATCGTGTCCCGGTCAGGTGGTAATGTATGGCCCTGTAATTTCTGTCACAGAGGCATAACACCTTAGGCCTCAGGAGTGGTAACGCATCTTCATTTTAACCTTGGTCTTTGTGTGGGTGTCTATAGGATGCAGTCATCACTTAACATCAATGTGAACTGTATGCTTGTTTACCGCTTCCATAACATAAAAAAAACATAGGTTGCGCTAGAATCGGGTAAGTAACTCTCTGTTCCAGGGTTGCCAATGAAATGTAATTTATAAATAATACTGCTACGAATTTTGGAACAGCTAAAGGAGATGTTGCAAAAATGTATGGACCTCCGGCCATGTATTGTACACAATATCATTAACAGGCAAAATCAATATAAAAACGTTTTTTTTGCATATTTTCACTTGCTTAGCTTTGTTTGCAGTTACAAAACATGATTTGCAGTTAGCATTGCAACTTAAAACCAACATGGCGAATATGGCGGGCGATGTCATTTTTACATTTTTATGACATTTTGAGAAAAAAGTAATATTTTTATATACTGTCGAAATCGATTATTTTTTCTTTTATCCACATAGGTACTATCCCAACATCGTTGAAAATCATAAAATCGTTTGAATGAAATGTGGTTGTAACTCTAAAATATTCTTGAATAAATAAATTGTATTTTTTTCGGATTCTTCTTTAATTTACCCATTTTTTGAGGACATGTACGAACCAGAGCCGAGCTCGCAACATCTCCTTTAGATTTTATTTTTATAAACGCTAAAACGCATATCGTGTAATGTTAAAATGTTATTATTTTATGCATATTTCAGGAGAAAAATAGACCTATAAAGATAATGCATTTTTAATGACTGCAAAGTTGTGGCAAATTATAAAGAAGATACTGTTCGCACGGGTGCAATGTTAACTACATTACTACTATCATAATAAAATAGCCTTTAGGACTCCTTAATAGAGTAGCTTTCTGATTGTAAAAAAAAAACGTGATCTGTTCAGTATTTCCGAAGATTAGCCCCTACAAACAAACAAACAAAGTCACAAACTTTACCTCTTTAGGTATAATATTAGTAAATATGAAAATGCCTATAGACACAATTAAATACCTATAATGCAAGTATTTGTAAGATAATTATTATTTTGTCACAATTTTAAAATGAACATCAATAATAAACGGAAAAAAAAACTTGGCAAACATGCTTCGCCGTTTCATCATACGGCCCTGTAATTTCTGGCACAGAGGCATAACACTTTAGGCCTCAGGAGTGGTAACGCATCTTCATTTTAACCTTGGTCTTTGTGTAAGTGTCTATAGGCTGCAGTCATCACTTAACATCAATGTGAACTGCATGCTTGTTTACCACTACAATTACATTAAACAAAATAACAACAACTTTTGCAATTATGACATCAGTCATAAAATATGCTGACGTTTATGTGGTAACAAAACGCCCAAGTCTCTCGTGGTAGCAAAACGGACAAGCACTCAGTAATGTTGGGTTTGTGTTAGAATCTTAAAAATGTTGAGTTAGAATCTTCGTTCTACAGGAGATCTGATAACTTTTTGGTATGAACTTCATACGTCTTAGCATCGTTTTACTTCAAAATGTTTATTTTGAGGGATTGCATATTTCTTAAATACGCAATCAGGAATACAACATTGCATAGAAAAAAGTCCAGCTTAACGTACAGTCGTGCAGACTAATTTAACGAGCGCACAATGACAAGCTCTCTCATTTGCGAAGCGTCGAGTACAAAGCCGTCTGGCACACTGTTGACTGTGACTGTACAAGTTTTTCAGCTCGCAGCGATCTTGTTTGATTGTTCGTAAGATTGTCTTCATTGACAACCCTATTCAGGCTTGATTAGGGTTGCCGAGTTGTAAATACAGACGCAGATCTCATTCGCTTTCTTTTGCAATTTAAAATTATTGTCTCGGTGACATTGTAGGTGTGTTCAGTAATAGAAGAATTAGAATGGCGACAGTCGACGAAATGACCACTGCTCCTAACCTATTTGCTTCCAAATTATGAGGTTCGATTTAGATCTATGGCAGCAGTATTTCTGTTATAGAACTAAAATATCTTTAGCTTCAGGAATGTACACTATCTGCATTCTGAGCTCTGTTTTCTGTGCAGACATCTATAGGTTGTATCATTAATTCACCAACCATTTGCATTCTAGCTTGTTCCTGTCATTACATTATAAAATCTAGACTAAATTGTTTTATTCTAATCACGAAAAAAAGTGTATATCATCATATTTTAGACAGTTATCCTAACAATTATATATATTTTGAAGAGGCAAGCAAATAAATATATGTATATAATACAACACTGCATAGGATAAAAGGCTAGCTTAACTGTACCGTCGCGCAAACCAATGTAACGATTGTACAATGACAAGCTCTCTCATTTGCGAAGCTTCGGGCACAAAGCCGTCTGGCGCACTGTTGACTGTGACTACAAGTTTTTTAGCTCGTAGCGATCTTGTTTAATTGTTCGTAAGATTGCTTTCTGCGACAACCCTATTCAGGCTTGGGTAGGGTTGGTGTGTCAGAAATGAAACTGTGAACTGCATGCTTGTTTGTCACATTCGTAAAATAAACAAAAAACTTAATCAAACAGGCTTGTACGTTTTTTTTATGATTAGTGGTCCGATTGTGCTTTGTCATAACCACACAGGTCATTATTTAACCCCAATCCGTTTTACCATTCCTAGAAGAATGCCTAACACGTTAACAAATCTAATTACATAGAACATGTCCATTTCATCCCCTCGAGTCCTAAAAGGCCAAATAGATATCCACAATACTATACGAATACTCAACTACTCCCCAAAGTGACGTCACACGATGACGTATACAGGACAGTCACGGATGGGGTGGTATTTGGGGTGATATCGGGGTGATTTATTAACCGGACACCCCGTCGGTGCGCGTATAATACCGCATAAGTAAAAATTCTAATAATGCCTTATTTCATACTTCATTGACATTGTGCGGTGGTTCTATTAGCAATACGATAGATCTACACATTTAATACACATGTTTGTTTCCAAAAAATAAAAAATAAAAATTTTGTACATATTTAAGTGTCTCTTTAACCATAACTCTCTCTTTAACCAAAAGGTTTTAGACGCTTTTTAGATACAAAGAGTAGCAGTATAATGAAATAACTAACAAAAAAATGCATTTAAAAATCAAGACATTTTAAAATTATCTACATCAACAATGAATTTTAAGCATTTAGCAAATATTGTTGCAAATTATACAAGGATATATTTTATTTTATAGAAAAATGGAAAGAAAAATTTGTCTTCAGGCGAGACTCGAACTCGCGGCCTACTGGGAATCTAGTCCAGCCGCTCTTCCAATTGAGCTACTGAAGTCCTGCCCGATTTGTCAAATCTTTCCTTCACATTTATTGCCCAAAGTAAGCCCAAAAAACTAAGTATCTAAATTACAATCTCGATCAAAACAATCCTACGTGAACCAAACTCGTAAAAGAACGAGTCAATTTACATTATCGGCTGATTTTTACATTTCTCAACTCAGTGGAAACCACTGAAAATCTCCCGGAATGTGGTTTTTTTTTTCTGGTATTTTATTAATTTGTATTATACCAAGTACTTGATACGTTGAGTACCCAATTCAGATGCGGAGATGCAGAGATATAAAATACTGATTGTATATCTTAAAATCTATCCTAGAAAGAAAAAGAAAGATTTTTTTTTTATTAGGACTACCAATGATCTAATTCAATCTTCATTAGAAATTCATCTTAAAAACTGATTTTAAGTCGTCTTACTTAAAATCAGTTTTTAAGTAAGATGAATTTCTAATGATAGGATAGATTTTAAGATATACAATCTATCAAAAATTTTACTTAAAATTAACATTAACAGAAGAAAAAAGGGGAAAAAAAAACTTACGTGGTATTGCATATCCACCCACGCACCCCACTGTCATCAGAATCGACAACCCTAATGCACTTATCGGGTTTTTGGGAATGTGACTTTGAAATGACTGTAATGTGAAACACGAGCAATGTTTGGGTGCATGTTTTCAAAATCAGAATTAACTGCCTCAGTGGTCTCGTGGTCGGGTCGGGACGTGACGATCCATCGCTCACCACTAGCGGAAGAATTTTCTTCCACTACTGCAGTCAGTCAACTGAACATTGCCGGTAAACCTCTGGGGCGGTAGTAAGTGCAATAACGCAACATGGGCAGCAGCGTCCCGGTCAAAACTACCACCACCGCAATCACCAATCCGCATGCTACTATCGCACTATCGCGTTCCGGTCAGGTGGTGATGTACGGCCCTGTAATTTCCGGCACAGAGGCATAACACCTTAGGCCTCGGGAGTTGTAACGCATCTAAATTTTGACCTTGGTCTTTGCGTGGGTGTCTATAGGCTGCAGTCATCAGTTAACATCAATGTGAACTGTATGCTTGTTTACCAATTCCATTACATAAAAAAGCAAAACAAGAAGTCGCGGTCAAAAGCTTGTATAATATACGTAGGTAGTCAACGTAAAATGTAACTACACGGGTCAGGGAATCGTCAAAGGATAGGTCATAGTTCAGACACTTAGGTAACATTTATTTCTTAATCCAATTACTTGTATACGCCTACGTCTCTGTAATATCTGTACATCTATACAAATAAATAAAATTAGAGTGTCTGTTTGTTGTATAAAAATAACCGCTTTTTACTTAATGCATATGTATGTATACACGGTACATATTATACCAAAGCAGTCTGTCTGTCTGCCTGTCTGTCTGTATCTCTGTTTGTCTCCGCTAATCTCGGGAACGGCTGGTTTGATTTTGAAGTAACTTTCACTGGCAGATAGCTTCAATTCAATTCAATATTCTTTATTGTACACCAAGGACAGAACACAGAAACGGAATACAAAAACGTTAAGTACAATTGGCGGTCTTATCGCTAACAGCGATCTCTTCCAGACAACCAAGTAGAGGAGAAATTAGAATAATAACATATGTGGGGGTGTACGGTTAATATATTATAAATGAATAATAATGATAATAATATATATCTAATATTATTAAAGAAGGAAATATATATTTAAATAAGTATGTCGTGCAACCTATGCATATGATCGATATATTACATATATTAAAGATGATATAGAGAAGTAAGAGAAAGAAAACATACTAATTATAGGATAAATACTATGTATTCAAGGAAAGATAATGTCTATATAAATGTTTTCTAAAAGTTTCAAGGGTTTGAACTCGACGAATATCCAAGGGCAACGCATTCCAAAGACGGATAGCAGTATTGGTGAAAGAGTTAGATATGAAGGAAGAAGTATGGGAAGGAATCTTTAAGCGCAGATTGTTGGAGGAGCGAAGGAAGTAGGTTAGCAAGGCTGAGGTAGTGAAAGCGTTCTTTAAGATATTGAGGAGAATGAGGATAGAAAAGTAAACAATAGAGAAGAGAAAGAATGTGAGTATGCCTGCGAAGGCGGATTGGCAGCCACTTGAGCTGAATACGAAATTCAGAAATGTGGTCGTATTTACGTAAACCAAATACGAACCTTATACACAGATCTTGGAGACGCTCAAGCTTATTTAGCTGCTCTTGGGTTAAATCAAGATAGCATATGTCAGCATAATCTAAGATAGGGAACAGGATTGATCGAGCAAGTGTAACCTTAGTGACATATGGTAAGAAATTATGCAATCTTCTCAGAGAACCTACAGCAGCAAACATCTTCCTGCTCACCTCACTAATCTGTGGAGCCCAAGTTAGACAACTGTCCATAATGACACCAAGATTTTTAACAGTATCACAGTATTCAATTACAGTACCATCAAATGAAATAGGCGGCAACACATCAAAATAAATTTTCCGAATCAACCGAGAACTACCGATTAAGATAGCTTGACTTTTGATGGGATTTACTTGAAGTTCATAAGCTCTACTCCAGTCAGAAATTCTCTTTAGATTAATGTTCATATTTAATTTAACTTCAGGTAAACCGTCAAGACCAGATTGTGTATAGAGTTGAAGATCATCTGCATACAAGTGGTAGAGAGAAGTTAAATTATTGCTGATTGAATTAATAAAAATTGAAAAAAGGAAAGGAGACAACACGCCACCTTGTGGGACGCCAGCAGCGACATCGCACCACGTAGAGAATTGATCATCTACACGAACACATTGCCGGCGACCAAACAAGTAATTAGAGAAAGAAATCAATCCGTCGGAGATATGTTAAAAGAACGAAGTATAGCCAGCATGATATCGAAATCAACAGTGTTGAAAGCGTTACTGAAGTCTAGTAGGGTCAAAACTGTAACCTGCTGATTTTCCATACCACGCCGTATATCTTCAGTTATTTTGACTAAAGCAGTGGCTATGACCAGGTCGGAAGCCGGATTGAAAGGGGTTGTACAGGTTGTTTTTGGAAAGAAAGAATTATTATTATTTATTGAAGTTCTCTTCTCTAATGCCAAACTCTTACCCGGAGTATATTATAGTCCATCTTTAAATATAAACTACTTCTCTTCCCTTGAAAAAACTCTCGAGGAGCTCCTGCCTCTTTACAGCCACACCATCATTATGGGTGACTTTAATACTTGTATTTTAAAAAACGACACAAGGTCTTCCCGTTTAAATTCTATAGTAGATTCAACTAATCTGCATCTTCTTCCATTGTCCGCCACACATTTTTTTCCTGACTGCACACCATCTCTTTTAGATCTAATCATTGTTTCTTCTCCTGGTCATGTTTCCAAACATGGCCAATGTTTTTCTTACCATGACCTAATATATGTGTCCTATAAGATCCGACCGCCTAAGGCAAAGGCAAAAATTCTCCTGCTGCGCAATTTTAGTGGAATGAATGTAAATAAGCTTCTTGAGGATGCAGCCAATATTAACTGGTCCGTGTTGGATAGTGTGGATGACGTTAACGATAAGTTAAAATTATTCAATTCTTTAATTACAAGTCTTTTCGACATACATGCTCCAATTAGACCTGTGACACTTGCCAGCCCCTTGGTTGACGGATGACATTAGAAATTTGATCACAAAGAAGAATCAAGCGAAAGTTAAATTAAAAATCAATAGCAGTTTAGAAAACCGAGAAAGATATGTTTGCATTAGGAACCGTTGCAACAAGGTGTGTAGAGACCCACAACGACGCCATATCCACAAATCCGTTTCAACAGGGGATCTTGCAAAAGTATGGAGATTTCTGAAATCACTAGGAGTTGGGAAAACACGTTTTGATTCCTCTTTTCTCATAAATGATGGCCTTAATCTCGATTTGCTAAATTTACATTTTGGTTCGTCTACCTGCATTGATGGTACTACAAAAACGAATACTTTAAATCTCCTTTCTTTGTCTCCAACTCCTGACTCTCCTATCTTCGAGTTTACTCAATTTACTGATCGTGATGTTAAGAAACATATTCTAGCAATTGAATCTGATGCAATTGGTAGCGACAATGTTAGCCGTAAAATGATCCTGCCATTAATCGATACACTAACCCCCATCCTGACTTCAACTATTCCATCGCCTCCTGTTCCTTCCTATCTTGTTGGAAAGATGCACAAATTATCCCATTACCTAAGAGACCCAATCCTAAGTATTTTACTGACTATCGACCCATTTCCATTCTTCCTTTCATATCCAAAGTCCTTGAGCGATTGGTTCATAATCAAATAAACTCTTTCATGTCTAAATATCATCTTTACAATCCTCTCCAATCTGGTTTCCGGCAGGGTAGTACGGCTACTGAATTTGTCAAAATTACTGAAGACTTAAGGTTTTGCATGGAAAATCAGCAGCTGACTGTACTCGTCCTGTTAGATTTTAGTAATGCGTTCAATAATGTAGATTATGAAATATTACTCGCAATTCTCCGTTCTCTTAACATATCTCCGACAGTGATTGACTGGTTTCATAGTTACTTGTCTGGTCGCCGGCAGCGTATTCGAGTGGATGATTCCTTTTCCACATGGTGCGACGTTACTGCCGGTGTATCGCAAGGTGGCGTGTTGTCTCCTTTCCTTTTTTCTACTTTCATCAGTATTATCACTCAAAACCTAACTTCTCTCTACCACCTGTATGCCGACGACCTCCAAATTTACTATCAAACTAAATTCATAGATTTGCCTGATGCCATTAAAATTGTTAATGATGATCTAGACCGCATCTCCAAATGGTGTCAATCTTTCGGACTCCATCTCAACCCATTAAAAACTCAGGCTATTGTTGTTGGGATCTCAAGGATGGTGTCAAAAATCGACTTTACAAAAGTACCACAAATTACCCTGAACAGTTCTCCAATTCCATTTAGTGATAAAGTTAAAAATCTAGGTGTGCTTATAGACAAGTGTTTAACATGGGCCCCGCAAATATGTGAAGTCAGCAAGAAACTGTTTGGCGCTGTTGGCTCTTTGAGAAGACTTCAAAATTTTTTGCCTACCTCCACTAAAGTTGCGCTTGCTCGATCTACTCTCCTCCCTATATTAGACTACGCCGACATATGCTGTCTTGATTTGACCCAGGAGCAACTTAACAAACTTGAGCGCCTCCAAAATCTTTGCATACGGTTCATATATGGCTTACGCAAATATGACCATATTTCTCAATTTTGTGTTGAGCTCAAGTGGCTTCCTATACGTCTTCGCAGGAATACTCATATTCTCTCTCTTCTTTACTGTCTTCTATTAGTTCCACAATCTCCTGACTATCTTAAAAATCATTTCAGTTACCTTTGCCAATCAAATGCTCTCTATCTACGATCCTCAGAAAATCTACTTCTTCAAATTCCTCGTCACTCTTCTTCCTTCGTTGCAAATTCTTTTACAGTAACTGCTGTACGACTGTGGAATTCCTTGCCCTTAAACATAAGGCAAGCACAGACTCTCGAGTCGTTTAAAAAACGACTCTTTGACTACTACTTTGCTTCTTTAACTTAACATCATCATTCCTATTGCAATATTATTAAGTTTTGTGTTTTAATTAGGTTTATATATTTATGAAATGTGTGTACCTATCTATTTATTTATTTATTCACAATGTTTGTCCTTAATTTGATGTACACCCTGCCTCTGTAATTTAACATTTCTCTTTCCACCGACAGGTTGTCTGGAAGAGATCGCTTTTAGCGATAAGACCGCCTGATTGTACTTTCACTTTGTTTTTTCTATTTTTGTTTTTATTGAACATTACTGGTGTACAATAAAGAATATTTACTTACTTACTTACTTACTGAGTTGCTGATGGACAAGACGCTCAAGCACTTTAGATAGGAATGGGAGTATAGAGATAGGACGGTAATCATGGAGAGACTTAGGATTAGGTTTTTTATGTAATAAGGATGTTAAGATGTTCTTATGTAATAAGGAGTAACTAAGGCTACTTTTTTACTAGCTGCGCCCACGACTTCGTCGGGGTAGATACCGAACAATCTTAAATTCTCACGCGGACGTAGTCGCGGGCAGAGCTAGTTGTATATTAATTTTCATGTCCCAGTATTGGATTTCGGTTTATTTTTTTAGTTCTTTTTAAGATTTCGTATCCTAACGGCAAAATCAATTTGCTTATTTATCATTTGGGATTACAAGAATCACTAACGATACGAATTAATTACTATTTTAAACTATGGTGGAAAAAAACGAAATCCTTATGAATTCGTTATGTCTGTCTGCCTGTCTGTCCATATGTCACAGTCACTTTACTCCAAAACTATTAGGACTACTTTGAAACTCGGTATGTAGATGCCATTTTGTGACCGCTTCATGTTTCTAATACAAAAATAAATAAAAAATCATGGATCGACACTTGGAACAGAAAATTAAAAAACCTTTTTTTCATCAAACCTTGGGGGCACGGGGTGTCTATGGACAGATTTTTGAAAATGATATTAGAGATACTAATAACTATTTTTTCTGAAAGACAATCGCTTGAAACATAAATCCTTAAAAAGGGGTAAAATGTGTGTTTTGAAATGAAAATAAAATATATTAAAAAAAAAAATACTGGTCTAAGACCAGCTCCAGTGACCGAGCTCGCGGGCGTAGGCACCACCGCATTACCTAATATACTTGCCGCTAAATGGTAGTGTTCAGCACTATCGTGTTCCGGTCAGGTGGTAATGTACGGATCTGTAATTTCCGGCACAGAGGCATAACACCGAATGCCTCAGGAGTGGATCTGCATTTTGCATTTTGACGTCTGGTCATTGTGTGGGTGTCTATAGACTGCAGTCATCACTTAACATCAATGTAAACTGCACGCTTATTTGCCACTATTAAAAAATAAAAAAAAAAAAACAAAACCTAAAAACGATTTCAATAGGAAATACTACTACTCAAATAAACTACCTGCCGAAATACACACAAAGCTAACTAATAAAAAAAGAAAAATAGGCAATTTAACCTTAACCATGATAATCAAAGTAAGTTATAAAAAGCTAGAATTGGTACGTAAATTGAAACGTTTTTATTGCTCCAATAAACAGAACTTGTGCATTTACAAATCACGGTTGAGTGTTACCCCATGTGGGGTGAACTACCCCTGTGGGGTGTGGAATAATTGCTCGCCCGTGTCCCTCTTACACTATTTGAGAACACGGTATGTGGCATTATTTTACTTTGGACTACCTAATAAGTAGATTATTAGGATTATTTTTGAACTAGGTAGATAGAAGAACATCACAGCGGGGTTACGAGCTTACGTTTTTATCCTATAGAATCTTTTGATATAAGTTACCCGCAACAAAAGACAGGCCTTTTACATTATATTAAAAAAATACAGAAAATTACGTAGAATTATGGAAAAAAACTCAATTTAAGAATAATTTAATTCGTTGTTTTTGGTCGGAATATTTAATTTTATGTAATTTTTGTATGACAATATATCACCTTAATTCTACTATGACATTCTTGTTTTCGAAATATACTTACGACAATTAAATGAAGGTATAATAAACGATTTGAATAACAGACAAAGATTTACCCCCTTATTCATAAACGTATTGTAGTTAAAGTGTGAGTGTGTGTGTGTGTGTGTGTGTGTGTAATATAGTATACAAGGTGAGGGTCCAAGCTCCATGCATTTTGGAAAGTCTCTTTTCTATTAAAAGGCTTAAAGAAGTATTAATTCAAATACATATCCCTAAAAAGGCAATTTTAATATGTTATACGTTCCAAACAGAAAACAAACATTGATCAAAGAGGCTTCGTTTAACAGTATCCCTTAGCCCGATCCCCCAGAGGATTCTAGTGAACTCGAGAGGTCACTAGAATCCCCTGAACGGAAATGTATATAAATATACACTTGGGCATCTACAAAATTAAAATATAATCCAGTAGATTTTATAATTATCAGTAAAAGTAGTCTAAATTATTTATAACATTACCAGCCAATGGAACGATAGCTAAGGATAGCACGGATGCTTCCCTATATATACACAATTTAGGGGGAAAAGATACGAGTAAATATAACGAAAACTATGATTAATAAAATGACAATGATGATTATATCAAAATTATTATACCACCAAATAGGAACAGGAAAAAGATCTATAATGATATAATTGAGAACTCGTTCAAGTTGACATTCATATTTATTTGACGGGAACGAAAGGAAATGAAGAATATTCATCTATAAAGATCAAAGTTCTGGAAAGCTTATATATTAATACTACTTACTCGTATTTACTTTGATCTTTGTGATCCTAATCACTAAACAAATATAAAATAGAATGATCGTAAAGATTAATAGGTACGACTAATAAAAGTAACAGTAGATATGTATTAAAAACATAAAATATCAGGTTTCATATAATAAATTGTTTTTATTGTATTGTAGATAGGATGTAATTTAATAAAAATATTGTATTTTACATTTTACGTAAAAATCATCTTCACAAAACATATTTATGTAGGTTTGAACTGAATATTTTGTATTTACAATACATGAAGTCAAGTAAGTATCAAAAGTCTTAGGAATCGGCGTGCATGTATGAAGAGAATGATGAAGGTAGACGAGGCACGAGAGGTTTGTCAGAACCGGGATATCTGGCGCTCTACACTCTCTGCCTACCCCGTTAGGGACCTGGCGTGAAGATACATATACAATACATGATAAATAATTCAAGGTGTAACCGGTGAAGTTTGTGTATTACGCAAATACATGTAATTTATTCAAAATCGACTTAACTTTATAGATAGGTACCTATTCAAGTATGATATCATTATTATTAATGTTAAACCTTCTCAGTATGTAAGTATATGAATACATTTTGTATATTAAAACATAAAAAAATGTGTGTTTATAATAATATTTTTATTATAACCACTTTTTTTTTTATGTAATGGCCTTGGCAAACAAGCATGCAGTTCACATTGATGTTAAGTGATGACTGCAGCCTATAGACACCCACATGAAGACCAAGGTCAAAATGCAGATGCGTTACCACTCCTGAGGCCTAAGGTATTATGCCTCTGTGCCGGAAATTACAGGGCCGTACATTACCACCTGACCGGAACACGATAGTGCTGAACACTACCATTTAACACTACTATTACTAACACTACCATTTGGTGCCTACGCCCGCGAGCTCCGTCACTGAAGCTCTACCACCAGTACCACTTGGCATTGACATATGTTTTATTTTGGTAAATCCGTTTTCTTTTACCTTCATGATTCAGTCAGAGTGTACACCAATTAAATGGAATGATTTATTACGATGTAAACATTTTTTGTCGTAAGTCGACGTATACTAAAAAAATATTTACTTTTTGTAACAAAATTAAACAATCTTGTTTAAATGGCACTTACTTTGTTATTGCAGTCATTAACACTAGGGTCACTCTTATCGATCCAACAAAACTGCATACTGACAATGTAAATAAAATCCAACATACATTTAAAATGTAAATATCTAATAATCAAATAAAAAAACGGCCAAGTGCGAATCCAAATTGTGTTCAATACGCTGATCCGCATAAGATGAAAATCGAGCGAGTCGATTTAAAAAATAATTTTGTAACTTAACTGCTGTTTAACTGCCTCAGTAGCGTAGTGGTAGCAGGCCACTACTATTACGCTGGAGGTCCTGGGTTCGATTCCCGGGTCGGGGACGATCAGAGATAACGGTTTAAAATCCTTTATCTCTGCTTCTATTGGGATTTTTCCATTTTCTGGAAGTTTCCCAGTACCCCGGAGTTTGGTAATGTGCCCGGAGATGGCAACAGGTTCGCCACCTGTTACATGGGCCAAAACGTAACCGGCGAGTCGTGGGTGTTTGCATGTATGATTGAATGCATGCATTTACCTCTGCCTACCCCTTCGGGGATTACAGGCGTGATGTTACGATTTTGTAACTTGACAACTTTTACGAATATGCGTAAAAATAATAATGAGTGCGGCTAGCAGAAACCTTTGTTTCGACCAGTACCTATTCACTATTACATATATTATTTGACGACCCGGTTAGTCCAGCGGTGTGAGATGACCGTTTGATTCGTAGGGTCGCTTTACGCATCGGGACAAATATTTGTATGGCCTACAGATATTTGTTTCGGGTCTGGGTGTTTGTGTATGTGTTGTATGTGTACAACGGCACCCACGACACACGTTTATACCTACTGTGGGGCTGTGAGTGTAAGCGTATTTTATTTTTATTTTTATACCGGACTACCAGTGGTTAGTGTGGTAACGTAGGCAGACTAGGCAGTGTGTAACAGAGATAACACTATGAAGTCGAAACTAGCCGATTGTCTCTTTCGTAGGCTCGATGTGCAATATTTCTTGATAGGTGTTGTAAACTGTACCAGCCATCTCTCTGTAGCACATTAATTACACAAAATATTATACTAGCTGTGCCCGCGACTTCGTCCGCGTGAGTATTTATGATTGTTCAGTATCTACCCAGACGAAGTCGTGGGCCTAGCCTAAGTTACTCCTTATTACATAAGCTATCTGCCAGTGAAAGTCCCGTCAAAATCGGTTCAGCCGTTCCCGAGATAAGCGGGCACAAACAGACAGACAGACAAAAATTGTAACAAACATTGTTTTGGTATATGTACCGTGTATACATACATATGCATTTAGTAAAAAGCATTTAGCAAACAGACACTCCAATTTTATTTACTTGTATAGATATATATATCAAATTATATACCTTTTCCACAATTTAAATCTCCCCCAATTAAAAAGTAAGCTGCTAAGAAAGAACTACTTGAAGATATTACGAGTCTGAACATACACCTCTTTATTCCTGCCCACTCCCGTGTGAACAGCGTGATGCTGAGTGCAGTCGAGTGCTCTCTTGTAGGTACTTCAAGGTGCTATCGATAGGGGAGTTGAAACAAGGCTCAGTTATATCCTTTTATTTGTGTTTCGGTCTTGAAATTTATTGGGGGTGTCCATTAATGACTGACTTTTAGGGGGAGTAATCGCCATACCCCACTGAATAGCGAATCTCATGTGGCAGTAGGCAGGACACATAGCTAAAACAACTGACGGCCTTTGGGGCAGAAGAGTTGACCACCGCGTACCGGCAGACGAAGCGTAGGCAGGCTCCCCTTGAGTTGGACCAACGATCTGGTAAAGATTGCAAGCAATCACTGGATGAGGGCGGCTCAGCACTAGTGTTGCTAAACTATCGACAGTTGCGATATCGATAGTTGACCGCGAAAAACAGTCGATAGCGCGATAATCCTTTCGAAAATATCAACATGCTCCAATACTATCGAAAAGTACTATCGATAGTTTCGATTGTTAAAAATAAGCAATACTATTGCCAAAGATCAATAGTACCTATCGACAGTATTATTATAAACACTATCAATAAGAAGAAGACTGAAGACCAAGACTGACCTACCATGACCAAATAGGTCGAGTTCTGTCTGATGGTGGGGTCAAAAGTCTTAGGAATCGGCGTGCATGTATGAAGAGAATGATGAAGGTAGACGAGGCACGAGAGGTTTGTCAGAACCCGGATATCTGGCGCTCTACACTCTCTGCCTACCCCGTTAGGGACCTGGCGTGAAGATACAACAACAACAACAACAACAACAACTATCAATACTATCGATACTGTCGATTGTATGCGTGTCAATAGAATCGATAGTATTGATAGTGTTTATAACAATACAATCGATACTATTGATCTTTGGCAATAGTATTGCTTATTTTTAACAAACGATTTTTAACTATCGATTGTGTCGATAGTATCGTCAAGGGTTGATAGTTTCGATAGTCCTATCGATAGTGGGACTGTTTTTTCAAGGTCACGATAGATCACAATACTATCGATAGGCTATTACCATTGCAACAACACTTCTCAGAACCGTTCGTTGTGGCAGTTACTTGAGACTTTTAGAGGGAGGAGGGGGTTGAGTCTAATTTGATCTAACCATAATTTCAGCTGAAAAACCTGCAATGCTGGACTAAAGCCTCCCCTTGAAGGGTAACAGGCCATTAATATGATGATTGGCGAGCGCAACGGTGGTAGTTTTATATACACGATGCATAGAAGTGTAAATAACTCAACTGCCTCAGTAGCGTAATGGTAGCAGGCTCCTACTACTACGCTGGGGGTCTTGGGTTCGATTCCCGGGTCGATTATCAGAGATAACGATTTAAAATCCCTTACCTCTGGTTCTGTTGGGATTTTTCCATTTTCTGAAAGTTCCCAGTATCTATGATTTTTGTAATGTACCCGGAGATGGCAACAGGTTCGCCACCTGTTACATGGGCCAAAATTTAACCGGCGAGTCGTGGGTGTTTTCATGTATGCTTGAATGCATGCATTTTTCTGCCTTCCCCTTCGGGGATTACAGGGGTGAAGTTACGTTTTTTTTACGCTTTTGCAATACTCATAAAAGATGGCACTGGGGATGAAGTTTGTTCAAACCGATGACATTTATAACAAACACAATATATAGGTATACGGATATGGAGGAAATCCGGTATCTCTCGAGTCGATATGACATCCTTTCGCCCTCGTGAACGGAAGATGAAATACAAAGCATACCCATACAATAACTAGAAATCTATATCTGCTACATAATTTTTAACTTTAATGACATGATGTTTCATTTTAAATTTAATACACGGTCAAATTTGTTTTGGACCCGGAAAGATTAACGTAGGTAATTAAATAAAACAAAAAATAAGAAAACTTTTTTTTTTTTAAAGGTATAGAAACCTTATGTATGCGAATTCAACTCGCGCTTTTATTATGAAAAAAAAGCATTCCTATGCTTCATTTTCGTTACATTTCTTCTGTCCATTTGTACGTTTACCTTTACCTGCCTTTACTTACATTACGCCCAGAGAAAATATTACTCTACGAATTCCCATAGCCCACGTAGTTGTGTTCACGATGCAGCCAAATTTATAGTAAATATAATAAAAAAATGCATAGAAACCTTGTAATGCGAATTCGACTCGCGCTTGCTCATTTTTTTATACACTTACTCAATTCTCCAGGCACCTGACGTTCAATACAATTTCGCATGACAAATTACCGTAGCCCCGACATTTTTGTTCAGTTATGTTGCTCTATAAACCGCATTGCAGGCTATGTGAAGCTTTGCATAAGTAATGACGTCGTATCGATTGTATTTCACGCCCTGTTTTATTTTGGAGATGTCTCTCCTTGATGGAAATTGAGTTGACATTGTGGAGTTTACTCCTCGAAATGATTTCAGTTAAAAGGCTCGGTATGGAAATTTTATCAATAACGACAGTTGAGGCGTTACGCGCGATTCGCCAACGAGCGCTACGACCGAGCGAACGTGTTTCACTCGACCGCACACTAGCGACTCGAGACGAGCCGTCGCCATACATCCAATGAAAAAAAAACAATAATATTAATAATAGGTTCCACTACTGGCCACGAGTCTTGCCCCTTTTTTGGGGGGAGGCCTGTAGCTTACCTCACCATACTGCTCCAATGCAGGTTGGTGGAGATACGGGTTAGTGGCTAACCCACTATCGGATGTTTTCAAACCGCTCGTAAGGCCTCCGACAAGATTTAACGACTACTATCTATCGATAGCAACCGGAACCAACGGCTAAACGTGGCCCCGAAGCACGGAAACGCGCATTTTAATTTGCCACTAGCGATCACCCATCATACACCCGACCGCGCCGTATCGCTTAACTGAGTAGATCGCTTACGATCTACATCAGCCGCGGGGCCATGCGCGCTGGAAAAAAGCCAAAGGCATCGTCTAATATGTATCCGCACTGAGAGATCGTGCATAGTGGAGTCTAACGCATCTTACGTGGGTATATCATGTTCAAAGAAAATAAGATCTGCTTCTTATTTACATTATAGAAGCCGCATCGTAATCGGTAGGTACATTTACACATTCAAACACACACACACACACACATACACCGACGTCAAACTTATTACACCCCCTTAGCGTCGGGGCCCGACGACGCCGATCCGACGGCTTCCGGATCTGGGTAAAGCCTCAGGTGAGAACATAATGTAAAGTATATGTTTATTGAAATATGTTTCTCTTCTACAGGCGGATGCCAGCACAGCCTTCCTGCGGGCGGCGCGTGCTGGCCAGATCGAGAAGATCATCAGTCTTCTGGAGCAGGGCGTGGACATCAATGTTAGCAATGCTGTGAGTATCTTTTTTCTTCCACCCTGTGTATCTCAGCGGTTGTACTTCTTCTTGCAATAAAACAGAATCGTTAATATTTTGTCTCGTTTTTTCATACGTGTCGATATATAAACAAATGAAACAAAATTTTGTAGTGCTCACATTGATTCGCAACATGACGACCAGAATGCGCCAAACTTAAATGCCAATGAGTGAAGTTGGCAGCGTAAACTATGTTGGCGGCGTAAGCTCACCCCTTATTCATAAACGTACATTAGATACGTTTTAGCTATAGAATGCTTTGTCTTTGTCAGTATCATTATCAAATGTGCAGGATAGAAAAAGACAAAGGAGAGATTAGTAACACTTTAGCTAAAATACGTTTATCAATAAGGGGGTTAGTCTTTTAGCTCACTGTGAGAAGGAAGCGAGCTTCAAACAATATTTTCAAGTTTAAGTCCTTTATTGCAAATTATGTGTAATGGTAATCCATAAATAGATCAACATGAAACCCTTTTGGGCATAGCAATTTAACTTAAATTAAATTTAACACAACTTTAAAGTGAGATAAAAACGTGAAAGTGTGTGTGTAAAGACTATTTGATTATTGTATTAGGTTTAATAATGGCAACCCATCCGCTGTCGGATGTTTTCAAACCGCCCATAAGGCCTCCGATAAGGTTTAACGACTGCTATCTATCGATAGATACCGGGACCGACGCGACGGCTTAACGTGCTCTCCGAAGCACGGGAACGCGCATTTTAATTTGCCACTAGCGGTCACCCATCACACACCCGACCGGCGCCCTTAATGCTTAACCGAGTAGATCGCTTATGATCTACACCAGCCGCGGGGCCATGCGCGCTTCGATTGTATTAAGTTAAATAATTAAAATAAATATTAATTAAAATATCTAATCTGTCTAATTGTAAGTATAAAACTTAAATATATGCATATATATATATATATGCATATATATACCTACACTAAACATTATTTGATTAGCATCAAAATAAAAATATTCGGTCTAGTGAGCACTCATTTTTATCACCAAATGTAATCGATGGGGACTCCCCTTTATTTACGTTCTCATGACGTTCCCAAGACTATTCTCTTCATTTACCCTATCCGATGACTCTTCGAAGCAATGAAATGTAACTCCACGGCTGTAATCCCCGAAGGGGTAGGCAGAGGTAAATGCATGCATTCAAGCATACATGCAAACACCCACGATTCGCCGGTTACGTTTTGCGCCCATGTAACAGGTGGCGAGCCTGTTAACATCTGCGGGCACATTACTAAACTTCGAGGTACTGGGAAATTTCCAGAAAATGGAAAAATCCCAATAGAACCAGAGATAAGAGACTTTATACCATTATCTCTGATGACCCCCTATCCGGGAATCGAATCGAATCGAATCCGGACCTCAGCGTAGTAGTAGTGGCCTGCTACCACTAGGCTACCGGGGCAGTTAATTAAGATTTCATATATCTCCCTAGTCTTCCATCAGAAGTTCCGAACTGCGTTTTAAGCCTCTTTTTGAGATTCGATGTCCCAGACTAAGGGTCATAACTCACTAGAGCCACACGGCTGCCGACCTCGAGCGGTCTGCGCTCATAATATCAACTCCGCTCCGTATCGACACCGGATCGCCTCGACCGCAACCCGTCAGCGTAGGCGACGCACGGTCTACGTGCGGACGTCGAGTATACCACTCTGTGACCAGCTTGTCTTGCGTTGACTTTGCATTGCCAACTCGCTGTTCCCAAGTGGACCGCGCGCTAACCGCGAGTGGTTCACAAGTAATATCGCGTCATTCGCCCGTGGACCACCCGTCGACAACGAGTAAACACCGTAAAACGAGGCGGTGCCGGGTGGGTGCGTAGAGAGCTGTGACCCTAAAGCAGAGGTTCCCAAACTATTTTTTCTTGTAGACAATTTTTTATAGTTTCTGTGGACCCCCGTCCTTGCTACATTTATATCACAGTCCCATATTTCCATTATTTATTCACGCCTACGTAGACCCCCATCGAGTCTCCCATGGACCACTTTGGGAATCACTGGTATGATGTAAGTAAATTGGTACTATCAGTGTATGTGTTGAGATCCATTATCGTGGACCCCCATTTTCATTTCATGGACCCCCAATTTTTTTTTACGCTGACGCAGACCCCTTTAGGTTGTCATAGACCCCCCGGGGTCGATATATACCACTTTGGGAATCACTGCCCTAAAGGAATAAGAATAGATGTCGTGTTGTCAAACAAGTTGAAGCCGGAGCGATATATACCCAGAGAGCGACGTCACTATATTTACGTTATATTATTAATATTTCTATGATTATAATAGAAGAAGAAGCAAGGCTCCATCTTTCTCTGTCTATCTCGAAAGGGGCTTAGCGTGAAGACACATACATAAACGAATAATCTACACTGAATTACCCTATCTTTTGCAGTATTCGTGACCAAAATCGCGTGTTAGTAACCCATATTTGAAAATAGTCGATTCTTTTCGGTAAAGAACAAAGCACTTTATAGCTATATACCCAAAAACTATTTCGGAGTAAAAGATATTTGGGAAATTAAAACATCATGCTTTTTTATGTATAGCACACCCTTCATCAAGTAATTTATTAGAATTATTGAATGTAATTAACTTAATAGGAACTTTATAATACTTAATATTTATTATATCTTGATTTAATATTGCCTAACGGTTTCTATTCGCCTTTACTGGACTAATATTTTTTTTATCATGTAACGAAGGTAGAAAATTAGCATGCAACTTACATGGATGTTGATGACTGCAGCCTATAGATATCTACACAAAAGCCAAATGCAGATGTGTTGCCATTTGCCATCCCTGAGTTGTTTTGTCTCTGTGATACTTGTTACGGGGCCTACTCTACCACTAGTGAAAACATAAGCAGATGAGACGAGCGATCTTCATACGGGCCAACTGCGTTTTGTATTGCAAAGTAACCGAGGTAGAACCTGACCTTGCCTTGATTTAGTTGATGTTGACCGACCTTAAACTCAGGCGTTGTTATTCCTAATTGATTTATATGGCTTCTGAGATATATTGAAGTCAGAGAATAAGTGGTGAGATGTATATTTAACAGCATTGGACAGGAACGCAGCTCGGCGTGGTTTGTGGTTAAGGGACGGAAGAGCGAGAATTATGATCTAACTTTGAGATTCATAGATCGCACTACGACTTTACTTTGAGCAAAGTACGCTTAGAACTGTCAAAACTCATACTTTACTGATAGTTCTGTTCTAAGCATACCTTATAAAGTCGTAGTGCGGTCTGTGAATCTCGCCCTAAGGGTCAAATTCACAGACCGCACTACGACTTTACTTTCTAGCAAAGTGCGCTTCGAACTGTCAAAACCCGTACATTTCTCACAGTTCTAATCATACTTTGCTCAAAGTAAAGTCGTAGTGCGGTCTGTGAATCTGCCCCTTAGGGCGAGATTCACAGACCGCACTACGACTTTATAAAGTATGCTTAGAACAGAACTATCAGTAAAGTATGAGTTTTGACAGTTCTAAGCGTACTTCGCTCAAAGTAAAGTCGTAGTGCGATCTATGAATCTCAAAGTTAGATCATAATTCTCGCCCTCAGAATGGGTTGCACCACGATCTTTGTTAGAGTTATTTTACATCCCTCTCTAACTGGTGGTAGAGCTCCAGTGACGGAGCTCGCGGGCGTAGGTACCACCGCATTACCTAATTTACTTGCCACTAAATGGTAGTGTTCGGCACTATCGTGTTCCGGTCAGGCGGTAATGTACGGCCCTGAAATTTCCGGCACAGAGGCATAACACCTTAGGCCTCACGAGTGGTAACGCATCTGCATTTTGACCTTGGTCTTCGTGTGGGTGTCTATAGGCTGCAGTCATCACTTAACATCAATGTGAACTGCATGCTTGTTTGCCACTTCCATTACATAAAATAAATAAATAACTTATAGAAATCTGTTAAAGTTAGAGAAGGATGTGAAATGTTATAATAACATTAACAAATATCGTGTTGCAACCCAGGCTTATGGTGAGATTCACAGACCGCACTACGACTTTACTTTGAGCAAAGTATGCTAAGAACAGAACTGTCAGTAAAGTATGAATATTGAAAGTTCTAAGCGTACTTTGCTGGAAGTAAAGTCGTAGTGCGGTCTGTGAATTTTATCTGTGGTGATAGTATACAATGACAATGTAGGTATATTTAGTGAGTTCTGTCAAAAACTTGATGAAAAATAGAACGACAATACAACCATTTTGTATGAAATATGATTCATTCGATTTTATTGGGGGTGGGGGAGAAAAGGTGTTGTCAAATATCGACGGCTTTTGATTACTGATGGTAGAGTTCCAATAACGGAGCTGTAATTTTCGCCGCTGAGGCATAACAGCTTAAATAGACCTATTTTAAGCTATATTGTGTGTGTTTATGTATATTGTAGGGGTTAACACATACAAATTGTAAATAATCAATTCTTTCCACATTATAATAACAGTTTGGTTTCTATTTAATATATTTTGTGTTATTGATTATTATTAGTGGCTATTCATGCTAGGTATATTAGCTTAAAAAAATGACGAAGTAAGAGTTCCGTCCAGTAGCCTAATACTAATATACTTATCTATACTTATAATAAAACTGTAGAAGTGTAAATTCTGTACATTGAAAAGATTGAAAAAATAAATACCAGGGGATGTTACTAGATTGATACCGAACACAAATATGTGATTAGAAAAATTTTTGTCTGTCTGTCTGTCTGTCTGTTTGTTCAAGCATCACACAAAATCTACCGGTCCGATAACGATGAAACTTGATATAATTATACTTTAACCTTTGGCGCACAACACTGGGTACTTTTTATCCCGGAAAAAAATCTGTTTGTCTGTGTGTTTGTGCACGCTAACTTCAGAAATGGCTTATCCGATTTGCAGCTTCACTAATATATTGTGGTAAGTTTTACTAAACATTTAGTGTCTGTTTCGTGTCAATCGGTTCAGAAATAAAAAAGTAATGACAATTTAAAGAATCATATCGAATATTTTAAACTATTCTGTATCTATCTTCTATCTTTAAGGGGGTTTCGTACCTAAAAGGTAAAAACGGACCCTACGGATTACTAATTCTCCGCTGTCTGTCTGTCTGTCTGTCCGTCCATCCGTCTGTCTGTCACCAAGCTGTACCTATCTCATAAACAGTTATAGCCAGAAAGCTAACATTTTTAATAATTATATATTTCTGTTACCGCCATAGAGGCAATATTAATAAAAAAAAATAAGAAATTGCAAATATTAAGGGGTCCAAGGGGGCAAAAATTAAACGTATTTATTTGCACAAGTTCGACTCGCACTTGGTCGTCCCGACGCCCAGCGTCCCAACGCCCAGCATCCCGACACCAAGCGTCTCGACGCCCAGCGTCCCGACGCCCAGCGTCCCGACGTGTAGCGTCCCGACGCCCAGCGTCCCGACGCCCAGCGTGCCGACGCCCAGCGTCCAGCATCCCGACGCCAAGCGTCCCGACGCCCAGCGTCCCGACGCCCAGCGTCCCGACGCCAAGCGTCCCGACACCCAGCGTCCCGACGCCCAGCGTCCCGACGCCCAGCGTCCCCACGCCCAGCGTCCCGACGCCCAGCGTCCCGACGCCAAGCGTCCCGACGCCCAGCGTCCCGACGCCCAGCATCCCGACGCCCAGCGTCCCGACGCCCAGCGTTCCCACGCCCAGCGTCCCGACGCCCAGCGTCCCGGCGCTCAGCTTCCCGACGCCAAGCGTCCCGACGCCCAGCGTCCCGAAGCCCACTGTCCCGACGCCCAGCGTCCCGAAGCCCACTGTCCCGACGCCCAGCGTCCCGACGCCCAGCGTCCCGACGCGCAGCGTCCCAACGCCCAGCGTCCCGACGTGTAGCGTCCCGAGGCCCAGCGTCCCGACGCCCAGCGTCCACCGTCCCGACGCCAAGCGTCCCGACGCCCAGCGTCCAGACGCCCAGCGTCCCGACGCCCAGCGTCCCGACACTCAGCGTCCCGACGCCCAGCGACCCGACGCCCAGCGTCCCGACGCCCAGTGTCACGACGCCCAGCGTCCCGACGCCGACCGTCCAGACGGCGAGCGTCTCGACGCCCAGCTTCCGGACGCCCAGCGTCCCGACGTAGAGCGTCCCGACGCCCAGCGTCCTGGCGCTCAGCTTTCCGACGCCCAGCGTCCCGATGCCCAGCGTCCCGGCGCCCAGCGTCCCGGCGCTCAGCGTCCCGACGCCCAGCGTCCCGACGCCCAGCGTCACGACGCCCCGACGCCCAGTGTCCCGACGCCCAGCGTCCGACGCCCCGCGTTCCGACGCCCAGCGTACCGACGTCGAACGTCCCGACGCCCAGCGTCCCGACGCCCAGCGTCCCGACGCCCAGCGTCCCGACGCCCAGCGTCCCGACGCCCAGCTTCCGGACGCCCAGCGTCCCGGCGCTCAGCGTCCCAACGCCCAGCGTCCCGACGCCCAGCGTCCCGACGCCCAGCGTCCCGACGCCCAGTGTCACGACGCCCAGCGTCCCGACGCCGAACGTCCAGATGGCGAGCGTCTCGACGCCCAGCTTCCGGACGCCCAGCGTCCCGACGTAGAGCGTCCCGACGCCCAGCGTCCCGGCGCTCAGCTTCCCGACGCCCAGCGTCCCGACGCCCAGCGTTTCGACGCCTAGCGTCCCGACGTCCAGCGTCCCGACGTCGACCGTCCCGACGCCCAGCGTTTCGACGTCGAGCGTCCTGACGGCCAGCGTCCCGACGTCGAGCGTCCCGACGCCCAGCGTCCCGGCGCCCAGCGTCCCGGCGCTCAGCGTCCCTACGCCCAGCGTCCCGACGCTCAGCGTCCCGACGCTCAGCGTCCCGACGCTCAGCGTCCCGACGCCCAGCGTCCCGACGCCCAGCGTCCAGACGCCCGGTGTCCCGACGCCGAGCGTCCCGACGCCCAGCGTCCCGACGCCCAGCGTCCCGACGCCCCGCGTCCCGACGCCCAGCGTCCCGACGCCCAGCGTCCCGACGCCCAGCGTCCCGACGCCCAGCGTCCCGACGCCCAGCGTCCCGACGCCCAGCGTCCCGACGCCCAGCGTCCCGACGCCCAGCGTCCCGACGCCCAGCGTCCCGACGCCCAGCGTCCCGGCGCCCAACGTTCCGACGCTTGATGTTGCCCGACGTTGTATGATACAAAATTAACCAAAAGTTATATCAAAAAACGAACAAAGTTGCGGGCACAGCTAGTTACCTATATAAAATGAATAAACTGAATGTGAAATGTATACTTGTTTACCACTTTAAAAAACCTGTTTAAAATCACTTAGGTATATAAAACTGCAACAAACAGAACTAAATTAAATTATAAACCAGAGTCTGAAATTCTAAATACATTGAATATGAATGAATGATAAAATACCACAAATATGTACACGGTAGCCATTTTATATTAAATTTCTACGTTAACTCTAGACTTGATTTAGGTTTGGCCGTCTAGCGTGATACCCTATCGCGACTGCGTTGTATTTTTATCTGAGACTATTTACTGTAATTTTCTAGACTTTTTTTTATTATTTTGTAGTCTGAGGAAATGAAAATTGATAGAACTTTGTTGAATATTCTTTTTCCTTTTTTTAACCGCCTTAGTAATATAGTGGTACCCTTATCAGTATAATATTAGCAGGCCACTATTACTTCGCTGTTATCCTTGGGTTTGATTCCCGGGTCGGGTGTTATCAGAGGCAACGGTGTGAAATCTTTCATCTCTGGTTCTATTAGGATTTTTCCATTTTCTGGTGGTGGAGTTCCAGTGTTCGAGGGCATAGGCACCACCGCATTACGCTAATCCAATTGCTGCCAAATAAATGGTAGTGTTCAGCGCTATCGTGTTCTGGTGAGGTAGCAATGCACAACTGTACTATACTGTATCTATATTTTGACCACTGGTTTTAGTAAGATGTCTTTAGTCTGCAGTCATCATTTAACATCCATGTGGACTGCATAATTGTTTGGCTCCTTCGTTACATAAAAAAAAATATGGTAATGTACGGCTCCGTAAATATTTGTCAGACGCAATATTTCGAAGCCGGCTCTTGACACTCCCCTATCGAATGATGCTGTACTTATGGAGGTAGCATTGCAATAAAACATGTCGTATAATTCATGTGACGTAATACATCGTAAAGTAGGGTAGGCAGGTTTTTATTGATATACCAACGAGGGATTGAAGTATACGTTACAAGGCTACTTTCTGACCATTACAATAAAGAATATGATACTCAGAAATGAGAGAATGTTGCTAGTGCAGGAACTGAATTTAAATTTCATGAATGTTGGCCATCTCCAAGAAATTTTATCTAATCGAAATGCAGATCGCAAAAGAAATAGGTAGTTAGTTAATTCCTCAACAGTAACATTTTCCTTTCTATTTCCATAAATTAATATGGTTTTAAGTTAGTACTGGGTACGATGGGGAAGACATGTCGTGTGACAAAACCTCTTTAAAAAATATCGAATTATAAAAAAAAAAAAGAATATGATACTACAGGTTTCTTGTCAATAAAAAGTTTTAATTAGTTACCTATTTATTTTTAATTTACGTATTGTACGAGTAGATACAGGTACATATCGTAGTTATTAAGGGTAAAAGCGACTTCTTTACGATATTCAATAAACTGCAGTCTATTATATCGGTTGCCTAACTAGCATAGTTGGCAATAGATGGCGCTGCTGCTATCATAAAGCAATGCAATAAATGGTAAGGAAAGATTTGACAAATCGGGCAGGACTTCAGTAGCTCAATTGGAAGAGCGGCTGGACTAGATTCCCAGTAGGCCGCGAGTTCGAGTCTCGCCTGAAGTCAAATTTTTCTTTCCATATTTCTTTAAAATAAAAACATATCGTAGGTTTAAAATGCTATTGCAGTTATTACGTGTCCTTAAATAATCGCGAACTGCATTTTAAGAATTGAAAACGGTTTGTCATGATTTCCGGCAAAACCACGAGTCCTATCCTGTGGGTATATAAGAAACATCTACAATTTTGGTATTTGCACTTTTTTCACATTATCTCAAAATTTAAGCAAAAAATTTTGTTTTTTATTTTTGTGCCTACAAAAATGTTTTTTTTTTTATTAAACTTGGTGACAACTTTACCTTTTTATGCCCCAAATAGGTAACTTTATCTTGTACTATGTAAAATATCTATTTTCCCCCCTTGTTTTGATTAAATATTAAAATATCTATAATTCTATTTTATTATTGTTTATTTTATTATTATACTGCTATTATTATAAATTTCAATCAAAAATTCGCACATCAAAAGATCTGTGCGCGTGTTTTTTTTAATTGCGAATATTCAATTTTTTTTATCGAAATTATCGGCACTGGTCTATTAGGTGTAGGAAGTCAATTACCATAGGTGATGATCATTACTGTAAATCAGGAAGCATATCAAGAAATAATGTTTTGTCAGTAGTTTTCTACTGTTTACACATCGAACTCAAACATGTATTACGAACGCATTGTTTACGTTCTATGTCAGAGTGATTCGCGTGTAAAATACACGGAAAAGCAATTTCAGACGAAAAATTTTCGATGTAAACATGGGAGTCATCGAAATAGCTATATAAAGGTCAATTACAAGGCCAAGGATGTACAATCAAACTGAGATTCCTCAAGCTATTCAGCTTGTACAAAACATGGTAGCATGGAAGTATATTTTATTTTTAAAGAAAAACAAGCACACACAAGCATGTGTTAATGCGAAATAATATAAAAACAAGCATGGAAGTAGATTGTGGACACTGTCGATTTTTTTAACTATTTGTATTAAAATTACCTATTTCACGGAGCTGGTCTTACCGTTTACCGTATATTGTGTTATATCTTAGTGATATTCTTGTTTATTTAAAAAAAATAAACATGTATATATATCACTTGTAGAAAGTAGACACAAGAGGTATGGCGCTCTACACTCTCTGCCTACCCCGCTAGGGACCTGGCGTGAAGATACATACTTGTCATTCCTTTTAATTTATTTTGTTTGTTTGAGACGTTTCATAAGTGGTGCTTGTCACCCTAAATGAATAAGTAAATACATTTCTGATTCGCCGTCGGTCCCGGTTGCTATCGATAGATACATGGATAGCAGTCGTTGAACCTTTTCGCAAGCCTTATGGGCGGTTTGAAAATATCCAACAGCGGGTTGGCCACTAACCCTTATGTCCACCAACCCACATTGGAGAAGCGTGGTGGAGTAAGCTTCAAGCCTCCTCCCAAAAAGGCGAGAGACTCGTGCCCAGCAGTGGGACGTTTCAAGAATTGCCATTTTTATAATATTATATTTGTTATCGATAGTTGATAGTATGTTCATTTAAATATTCATGCCTAGAGGTAACTTCAATTTCTTCAACGACCAACTAATTAGTAAAAAATGACTTACTTGTTACGATAAATATTCCTAAGAATTCGAAAAAGAAAACGGCACACGCTTGTCGCCTAAAAGACATGTTCCTAATCTCCTTTGTCTTCCACAGAACGGCTTGAACGCGATCCACCTAGCGTCCAAAGACGGCCACGTCGAGGTGGTCAGAGAGCTGCTGCAGCGTGGTGCAGCTATCGACGCTGCCACCAAGAAGGGCAACACTGCGCTACACATTGCCTCTCTCGCTGGACAGGAGGCGGTCGTCAAGCTCCTGGTGCAGAATGGTGCTCAGGTAAGATAAAGAGATGTGGCTTGGTCTCAAAAGTAAGAGAGCGTCCAATGTGTATATGAAGAAAATCGCCATCTAGTGTATATTACGGGAATAAGAAGAACAAGTTAAAAGAACTCGTGAAATAGGACTGATGACAATTGGCGCGCTCAATCGCGCTTGCAAAGTTATTATGGGAATTGCGATATATACAATTTCTTAGATTCCAGTAGATTGTGAAAATATGCATTAAAAAACGCTTTTATAAATTATATTGCCCGTTTAATGATATTGTGTACAATACATGGCCGGAGTTCCATACATTTTTGCAACATCTCCTTTATGAATCATATTAAGCACCATCTGTTATTATAATTAGTCGTTCGCAGAGTGAGCGATCGATCAGGTACCCTCGTCGTTTCCGACTTATGAACAATGGCTTCAATATTTCAGAGGTTGTTGACCGATTCAGCCTGAAATCGATTGCGATTAAAACAAATTGCTCTTTCGTGCGTTATTATTTGGATAAACTGTTCAATTACTTGGTTGTTTTATAATTTAATTGATTTTTTATTGTGTTTTAAATAATAAATTATTCCAAAAATAATAAGTTATTGCCATTGTAATAAATAACAGTACCCATCAATATATATTTTGCACATCGAGCCTGCGAATGAGCGTTATCTCTGCTGCACACTGCCTACGTAAGCACTGATAGTCCGGTATTGGTCAAAAGGCCAAATACGATCAAAATGGTACAATTTTATTGACGTTTACTTTATTCGATACCCTTTCAGCATAATCCAAAGAAAGGAGATGTTGCAAAAATGTATGGACCTCTGGCCATGTATTGTACATAATATAATTAAACAGGCAAAATCAAAATAAAAACTTTTTACTGCATATTTTCATTTATTTAGCTTTGTTTGCAGTTACAAAACATTATTAGCGGTTAGAATTGCAACTCAAAACCAACATGGCGAATATAGCGGGCGATGTCATTTTGACATTTTCATTTTTTAAAATTGTATTTTGAATAAATAGTACTTGGAGAAAAAAGTAATATTATCTAAATACTATCGAAATCGATTGATCCCAAGTGTCGGCTGTATCGCCGCCATGTTTAACATAGTTGAAAATGATAAAATCATTTGAATTAAATGTGGTTGTAACTCTAAAATATATTCTTGAATAAATTAATTGTATTTTTCTCGGATTCTTCTTTAATTTACCCATTTTTTGAGGACATATACTAACCAGAGCCGAGCTCGCAACATCTCCTTTAATTATTTGCACGTGTAATGATAATAGTTTTATTAAGTTTGCAAGTTTGCCTATAAATGATATCTTTTTTCATGTAACGAAGGTGGCAAACGAAATAGGTATCTCTAGGCCATACAAATTTTTGTTCCGATGCGAGGATCAAACCCGCGACCCTTCGAGTCAAACGGTCATATCACACCGCTGGACTAACCAAGTCGTCGAAGTGTCTATTCTATACATAGTTAAAGAAAATTCACTGTTAATTACCTAGAGTCAATGAGCTTATAAATCATCATTGCCTACAGTCATCCAACGAACGTGTAATGTCAGAGCAATCGTGCGGGGCGTGCGACGGTAGGGACGGAGGGGGCGGTACCAAGTAGCTCATACAAAAACTGTCAACTACTTGGTACTGAGCGATAAGGAGTGCGAGCTTTAAAATTTCTTTTACTTAGTTTTTGGAAAGAATATATTGAAAAATTTGTGCAATATGAATGCCTCCTCCGTCGGGGATTACTATCGGAGGTATTAAATTTTTAGGATTTTCGTATTTGTTCAACGTAAACAACGTAAATTAAAACCAAAAACGTGACAACCTTTATGAATTTGCGTTTTTAGGGATGAAGGCGGCATATTGCAAAACATCAAAGGCGATAAACTACTGCATGTACTTAATATATTATACTGTGGTATTATTACATATTCTCTGGCTACGTCCCTACTCTTATAATAATCAGTAATAATTATTTTGTTCAAAGGTCAACATCCAGTCCCAAAATGGCTTCACTCCCTTGTACATGGCAGCACAAGAGAACCACGACGCAGTTGTGAGGTTCCTCCTTGCTAATGGATCAAACCAGAGCCTAGCTACCGAGGTAAGTAAAATATAGGCTTACTAGCGGACCCCCCCCGGCTTCGCTCGGGTGCAATGTTACCTACCTACATTACAACTATATACGGTACTAATAAATAACTTGATGTAATTATTGAAACTACTTATGTAAAGGTACCTAACATATTTCTGATAAAGGAATGTACATAGGATTACGTAAGGGGTGTAAGGGGTCTCCACCAACACCATCGAGACTCAAGCCAACCTCACCTGCACGTGGTGCACCCTGCTGCACATCAAACGAGGCTCTGGCGACCTGCCAACACGCACTGGACCAGCGTGGCGGGTTATGGTCTAACCCCCCCAGATGGAAATGCAGACAAGGAAAAGGCCCCAAGTGCCCGGCGGCTCCAGTAACCGGCGTGGACGGGCGCTGGTCGAGCTCTGGAGCCAGGGGTGCACAACGGAAAACCGACGTAGGTTATCACTGGTAACATACAATACACGCACTTTAAGGACAGACGAGAAAATTGCTGAGCAGGAAGAAGAATTGAACAAGTTGCACTGGGACATCTTGGAGCTATCCGAAGTCCGTAGAGAGGGAGAGGATACGATAACCCTAAAGTCTGGCAACTTGTTCTTCTACCGGGAGGGCAACCAGCAGTCCCAAGGTGGTGTCGGGTTTATCGTCCACAAGTCTCTCGTTAACAACATTGAATGCATCACGAGTGTGTCGAGTAGGGTCGCGTACCTGATACTCAGAATATCCAAGAGATATTACATGAAGGTCATCCAGGTCTACGCACCGACCTCGGCACATCCGGACGACGAGGTGGAAGCTATGTATGAGGACATAAGTAGGGCCATACATACTTCCAAAACGTATTTCACTGTTGTTATGGGAGACTTCAACGCAAAGCTGGGCAAGAAATGCGATAATGAGCTGAGAGTGGTGCAATTTGGATGTGGGCATCGGAACCCTAGGGGCCAGAGGCTGGCCAACTTTCTGGAGAAGGAGGAACTCTTCATGATGAACTCCTTTTTCAAGAAGCCGCCTCACAGGAAATGGACCTGGATGAGCCCCGACGGTTCCACAAAAAATGAGATAGACTTCATTATGACCACCAAGAAACATATTCAATGATGTCTCCGTGATTCACAGGGTGAAAACCGGAAGTGATCACCGAATGGTTAGAGGCACATTGAATTTAAACATCAAGATCGAAAGATCTCGTGTAATGAAGTTTCCGCTCCGAACTACTGTTGCTCACATACAAAACCCCGAGAGCTTTCAGCTCGAATTGAAAAATCGCTTTGCTTGCCTGGAGGATTGCATCTCAGTGGACGATTTGAATGACAGGTTGGTAGAAACTGTCCATTCGGTGGGGTCTAAATACTTCAAAACCCGCCGACGAAATAGATCTCAAAACTCACCGATCAAACCCTCAACCTTATGGCAGAACGACGCTCAATGACACTGCAGACCTCTGATGAAGCTAAAAAATACCGGCAACTTAATAGACAGATCCAACAGTCCTTGCGGCACGACATCAGATCCTTCAACACAAAATGTGTTGAGGAAACGATAGAGCGAAATAAAGGCCGGCTGATGCAGCTGAAGACAGAGGACGGCAGTTTAGCGTCGACTAAGCCTGAGGTATTGCGGGAGATCGAGAGGTTCTATGGGCAGTTATATACCTCGGTCGCACAACCTGCCTCTGATTTGATCAGAGACCCGAGAGCCAAATTAACCCGACACTATACCGAAGATATCCCGGACATCAGCCTGTACGAGATTAGGATGGCCCTCAAACAGCTTAAGAACAACAAGGCGCCTGGAGAGGACGGAATCACGACAGAGCTTCTGCAAGCGGGTGGATCATAGTTACTGAAAGTCCTTCAGAAGCTCTTTAATTCCGTCCTATTCGAAGGTACTACGCCAGAAGCATGGAACAGAGGCGTGGTGGTGCTTTTCTTCAAAAAAGGTGAAAAAGCCCTATTGAAGAATTATAGACCCATCTCGCTTCTGAGCCATGTCTACAAGCTGTTTTCGAGGGTGATCACGAACCGTCTCGCTCGCAGGTTTGATGACTTCCAGCCCCCCGAACAAGCCGGTTTCCGAAAAGGCTATAGTACCACATACCACATACACACGCTGCGGCAGGTTATACAGAAGTCCGAGGAGTATAACCGGCCATTATGCTTAGCGTTCGTGGACTGTGAGAAAGCCTTTGATTCGGTTGAAACATGGGCTGTGCTGCAGTCTTTACAGCGTTGCCACATTGACTATCGGTATATCGAAGTGTTGAAGTGTTTGCATAAAAACGCCACCATGTCAATCCGAGTACAGGACCAATGCATGAGGGCGATTCCTTTGCAGAGGGGAGTAAGACAGGGGGATGTCATTTCACCTCTGCTCTTAACCAATGCAATGGAAAACGCCTTCAAGCTCCTGGAATGGCAAGGACTAGGTATCAATATCAACGGCGAATACATCACTCACCTTCGGTTTGCCAACGATATTATAGTCATGGCAGAGTCGCTGGAAGATCTCAGCAAAATGCTCAAAGACCTCAATCGAGTGTCCCAAAGAGTGGGCCTTAAAATGAACATGGATAAATCTAAGGTCATGTTCAATAACCTTGTATCGCCCACTCCAGTGTCCGTTGGGCACTTGATCCTCGAAGTTGTCGACGAATATGTCTATTTAGGACAAACCATACAACTAGGTAGGTCGAACTTCGAGAAAGAGGTCATTCGCCAAATCCAACTCGGCTGGGCAGCGTTCGGGAAGTTAAGGAGCGTTTTCTCGTCAAACATCCCGCAGTCCTTGAAGGCGAAAGTCTTAAATCAGTGCGTTTTGCTGGTGATGACCTACGGTGCCGAGACGTGGTCTCTCACTATGGGTCTCGTACGAAAGCTCCAAGTCACTCAGCGGTCAATGGAAAGGGCTATGCTCGGCGTTTCCCTACTGGATCGAATCAGAAATGAGGAGATCCGTAGGCGAACGAAAGTCGCTGACATAGCCAAGCACATTTCCAAGCTGAAGTGGCAATGGACAGGGCACATAGCTAGGAGAACCGATAGCCTCTGGGGCAGAAAGGTTCTCGAGTGGAGACCACGTATCGGCAAACGCAGCGTAGGACGTTCACCTGCAAGATGGACCGACGATCTAGTCAAGGCTGCAGGTACCCGCTGGATGCACGTCGCTTCCGATCGGTCGGCATGGAGGTCATTGGGGGAGGCCTATGTTCAGCAGTAGACGTCCTATGGGTGATATGATGATGATGATAGGATTACGAAAGGGTCTGTTTAATAATGGCAACCCTTGAGACATCCCACTCCTGGACACGAGTCTCTCCCCTTTTTGGGGGTAGGCCTCAACTCGACGGCGCTTACTCCATCACGCTGCTCCAATGTACATTGGTGGAGTTACGGATTAGTGGCCAACCCGCTGACGGATGTTTTTAAACCTCCTCCGAACAGCCGCCGACAGAGTTTAACGATTGGTATCTATCGTTAGCAACCGGGACAATTAGTTGAAATACAATAAATAATAATTGAGGAACAGAAATATTAGCAGTTGTAAAGGCAAACAAACAGATATATGGACAGACAATAAAAGGTTATATAGATCGATTGACGGATAGATGTGGAATAGACGAAACAAATAAATAAATAGACAGAAGAAAAGTCCAATTATACTAAATGAGACTAGATAATTAATCATAAAAAAACGTAAGCTGTAATCCCCGAAGGGGTAGGTAGAGGTAAATGCATGCATTCAAACATACATGCAAACACTTACGATCTTAATCATAATGATTCAATTATTGACTGCAATACCTAAAAGCTTTAATTTCATCTCTTTTTTCCACAAGGATGGCTTCACGCCTCTGGCAGTAGCGATGCAACAAGGCCATGAGAAGGTGGTAACAGTACTTCTAGAAGCAGATACTCGTGGAAGAGTTCGTCTGCCAGCTTTACACATTGCCGCCAAGAAAGACGATGTGAAGGCTGCTAACTTATTACTTGAGGTAAGGATACGACAACTGTGTTCCCTTCTATATAATTTTAGAGGACTTTCAACGGGCAAATAGCGCTACATTCAAAATGGTCAACTCAACTGTCAAACAATACCAAACTCCGCTCACTTGAAAACAAGAAGATGTAATCCAAAAGAGGAGACCAAATTCTAATAACATCGTAGTGGTTAGATTGTGAGATTGTGTATTCTCCCTTCAATTAAAGCTCGCCCTCTTTTTGCGGGGTTAATTAGCACATCAAAAACCAGAAAATAGTGTAGGATACTAACAGGTCAACAATGTTGCTAAGACTACAATACTCGACCTATTTGTTCGAATATGTTAACCAAATACAAAAACGTCCATGATGCGATTCTCCATATACCCCATATACCCGTTAATTTTCTATTTGTTTCAACAAAATTATATTATTGGGCGTACTTTAGAGGCTTCGTTAAATAATTTTTGTCTTTGAAGGTTTATTCAACATTTGACCTTTATTTTCCAGAAATGAAACAAAGAACAAATTGTCTGCCTCGTTTTCAGTAGGAAACGTTAATGTCTTTGATCGTATTCATTATTTTAATACCTTTGTTAAAATTCTTAATGCTTAAATTTTGATAAATTGCACGTTATGACCAATTAGGTCGGAACATTGTTCGAAAAGGGAGTCAAAATTCTTTAAAATTTAATGATACATTGTAATTTAAAAGCAGCACAAGCATTTTAGAAAGAATATTGGCGTTATGAACAGGTAGCCTATCATCACTACAACCGAAAGACGTCTACTGCTGGACAAAGTCTTCCCCAGATGCCCACAACAGTGTTGTGCGTCATTAGGGGAGAACATGCCATAATCGCCACGCTTGGCAGGCAGATTAGCGATCGCAATGGTGATAGTTTTATCGCGGGACGCTACAAAACAGAGCGTCAAACACGAACAATTCATCGACCCAAATCGTACCAACCACCCAGCCTCCATTTACTAGAGGACTGATATTTTTCTAGCAGTCTGTCTTTCAACTTCAATGTTTTTTTTTGCTGAAGAATGAACACAACCCTGACGTGACGTCCAAGTCTGGCTTCACACCACTGCACATAGCAGCGCACTATGGTAACGAGGCTGTCGCCAGGCTATTACTAGCCAAAGGTGCTGATGTGAATTGTGCTGCCAAACACAACATATGCCCGCTGCATGTCGCTGCTAAATGGGGTAAGTGTCCTGCAGATACAGACACAGTCTGACATAGATGATAAGATGTAGATAATTTATGTATCAAGTAGTTTAAGTAATACGACATACACATTATAACAGAATGAAAAATTAAATCCTCAAAGGTTAATTCCATATTCTTTAGATAGATCCTAGAGCTTTAGCAATGCTATTCTATTAAGTACTAAGCGAAGGAATGAATATAATGCTTCTCTGAAGAAGGAAGTAAAGGAAGGTCTTCCAACCAGATGAGATGGGAAGCATCTGGTGGGTCCTATTCCACTGATAAATGTTGCACAGTTGTTTCTAGGTCAAACCAAATGAAATCTATCTATAGAAATAGAAATAGAAAATATTTTTATTTCGAATAGATCTTTACAGATACTTTCAAAACGTCAATAAATCATAAACTACCTAGAGCGAATAACCATTACATATAGTAAAGAAAAATCGTATATTAATAGTAAATTAAAAATTTAAATTTAAACTATTTGGTTAAAACATAATAATCATAAAATTTTTCAATTCCTTCAATGATAATAAATGAAGAAAAGAAAAACTTATTCGTCAAGATCAATGTTATTCACTTAGCAGAGTTCCAAGTGCAGTCACTACTGAGAAGAACTCCGCTACCCAACAAACTCAGTAAGAGCTCTTTTAAATGAAAGCTTAAATCTAGTACAGATTATCGTGAAAAATCAAATAATGTCAACGTCCATAGCATAGATGCAAATAAACTGCTATCTACTAAATGTGATGTAGCCCCTGCAAACCAGAACAGACCAGTCCCCACCAACAGCACCCGTTCACGAGTATGACGCATGTGACAGCCATTGCCCTCCTCGACCATTTTAGAGGGAAGTGAGCAACCATCTAAGCGTCAACTCATCATTCATAATCTACACCGTACCTGTATGCGTTTCATACTTGTTAATTTTCTGTGTACTCCATCCAAATTACATTCCCGTGGCAGCTGTTAAGCCTCACACTGATATGGATCAATGTCACATATTGTCCTTAGCGTATGTCTAGCCAAGTTCAAAACCCTAAGCTTACTACTATTTCTCTAGTCCCACCGAGTCCAAACCGTATTCCGGGTTATCCGGTTTTACTGGTGGTAGAGCTCCAGTGACGGAGCTCGCGGGCGTAGGCACCACCGCATTACCTGATTTACTTGCCGCTAAATGGTAGTGTTCAGCACTATCGTGTTCCGGTCAGGTGGTAATGTACGGCCCTGTAATTTCCGGCACAGAGGCATAACACCTTAGGCCTCAGGAGTGGTAACGCATTTGCATTTTGACCTTGGTCTTTGTGTGGATGTCTATAGGCTGCAGTCATCACTTAACATCAATGTGAACTGTATGCTTGTTTGCCACTTCAATAACATAAAAAAAAAAAAAAAACCCATTAAGCCATTCGTATAATATGGATTTCATCACAGGCAAAGAAAACATGGTATCTCTGCTCTGCGACAATGGTGCCAACGTGGAAGCGAGGACCCGAGATGGACTGACGCCCCTCCACTGCGCCGCGCGCTCTGGTCACGAGAGGGTTGTCGAAACCCTTCTTGATAGAGGAGCACCAATTACTAGTAAGAGTAAGGTGAGTCTGCTTTTTCCTACGGAGTCTTTTTTTGTTTGGAAAGATTTCCTCTACAAAATAAGCTAGGATATTGCAGAGATCTCATAAATTGAAATTCAAAAGGATTAAAAAAAATTGAGGATTAACCAAACGCTGTAGCTTTTTTGCAATATGTTCAATATGGGAGCTTCTTGAGAACAAGACTGGTGTCACTTGACCATGTAGAAGTTGGTGATATCTGGAAGTTAAAGTTGTTAACTTCCAGAGACGTTGTTGTTTTCAATGTTAATACCCATTTCAATTGCCTAATAAGAATATACTTAAAAGAAGTGAAATTGGTGTTAACATTCGGAAATATAATAAGTTCAGAAGGCACAATATCTCGGTTGACATCAATTCCATAGTCACTTTGCAGTACCTTATGATAATTTGAGGAAAACGAAAGCACTGAACTGCAAAATGACGCGACGGGTACGGTTGCAGTTCTGTTGAAATTGCGTAAAACTTCTTCATTTGCTCTCTATTTTCCCAGAACGGCCTAGCCCCTCTGCACATGGCTGCTCAAGGTGACCACGCTGAGGCAGCTCGAGTGCTGCTGTCAAGACGAGCGCCAGTCGATGACGTCACCGTCGACTACCTGACTGCTTTGCACGTCGCTGCTCACTGCGGTCATGCTAAAGTTGCCAAGTTATTGTTGGATAGGTAAGTTTTGTAAGGAACTCATAGTGGTCCTAATAAAGTGGTCAAGCCCCTGTAAGATAAAGAGGTTAGGATGTCGATTTTTACATTTATTCTGAAAAGTATTAGATAAATAAATACTATTTTTCTTTAAAACATAAATAATAATTAAAAGTTGTAAAGATTTTATGATTTAAAACGTTGCGAGTTGTGAAATGACTCAAAATGGCTTATTTGAGGATTCCAAAGAGTTGTTTTTTTTTCTTTTATAAGAAATGCTGACGCGAACGCGAGGGCTCTGAACGGGTTTACACCGTTGCATATTGCATGCAAGAAAAACAGAATAAAGGTCGTGGAGTTACTTCTGAAGTATGGTGCAAGTAAGTACAGCCATTAAATTTTAATATTAATATGAGCAGTTTCAATGTTTTACTCAAAATGAATTTAGAGACTACAAATAATTTTGTGAGCATTCCGTTCTTTGAATCAAAGTTCTCGATCTGTATTGCGACCTATCTTTTAACGTTATCAACACCTTCGGTTGCCAGCCTCCAGCCAGGTGTATATTTATTTTTCACGCAGAAAAATTATCTGCTCTAAGAACTTACCACAGTCTGGAGTTTTGCTCACAGAAACAAAATATTTTCATAGGTATTCAAGCGACAACAGAATCAGGTCTAACTCCGCTCCACGTGGCCGCGTTCATGGGTTGCATGAACATTGTCATATATCTTCTTCAGCACGAAGCCAACCCTGATGTACCTACTGTTAGGGGAGAGACTCCTCTTCACCTCGCTGCAAGAGCTAATCAGGTAAAATACCCATTTAAGTAAAAGAATGTTACGCATAAATAGTGATTCCAGATACCTACTATCTGTCATCAATTCCTATGCAGCCACGCAAAATAAAACAATAAATGTTTTACTAAGTAGGTACAGATTAACAAAATTTGACAAGGAAATGATTTATATGAATTTGCGCAAAAAACGTGGCCACACGTGTTAATATAATAAATACAACGTGTATCGGTACAAACGCACATCCTGAAAACAGTTTGTTCAGAATCAATAACCGAATCGATTTCAGGTATTATTTAATTAAGTGAATTTTTTATCACGCGGTTAATTACAACGCAATTAAGTAAATTATGATCACCCATTTGGCAAACAGACCATCCAAACGAAAATGAGACTTACCTACGTCTATCCAAAATAAAATGCAAGAGAGAGATGCATTTAACATGTCTTTGCAGTTCCCGTATTATGATTATAACTCGATTTTCTAATTGGTGTGTTTGAGGGTGTGTATTATTTCCGTTACACTTTGTATAATGTCCTGTGGCTTATGAGTGGTCGGCATAAGACTATCGCTAGTTTCAAAGTTACCACAAGAAACAGATAATCTCTACAAAGTTTACAAGAATGCAAAACCATAACGAGAATACACCTATCGGTACACTTTCTTAATAAAGGATGCGAATGAAAAAAATAATTCTTCCAGACCGACATAATCCGAATCCTACTCCGAAACGGAGCAGCAGTGGAAGCGAAAGCTAGAGAGAGACAGACGCCTCTGCACATTGCGTCTCGCCTCGGTAATGTCGACATTGCGGTGTTGTTGCTGCAACACGGCGCTGACGTGCGCGCTATGACCGCTGACCATTACAACGCACTGCATATTGCTGCTAAGCAACATAATCATGATGTGAGTATATTGTGGATAAACAGTATCAAATTTTAGTAATAATAATAACCCACTGCAAGGCACGAGTCCCTTTTTGGGGAGAGTCCTGGAGTTTACTCGACCACGCTGCTCCAATGCGGGTTGGTGGAGATGAGGGTTAGTTGAGGGCCAACCCGCTGTCGGATGTTTGCTCCGACAAGGTTAAATGTTTTTTTTCAGCCGCAAGGCTATGCGCGCTTCGATTTTAGTAGCATCTCAACAATATCGAGGGTCCAGTGCTAAAACCCATTAAGTGAAAAATTATCAGAAAATGAGTTTTTTTGCGCATCTTAATCGATTTTTTACGCTCTTTCCAATGGTATTATCCAATAAACGAAATTCGCAGTAGAACCCCAAGTTTCTTGGTGTAATAACCCAATAAATTAAGGTGTTTTTTCAAAACTGATATACTAAAACACCCTAAAGAGATCTATCGGAATGAAATATATTTTTATATTACGCATAAGCCATATAAGTTTATTTATTTTAATTTAGTGTTAAATAAGTTTTACCAAATTACTTTTTAACGTTTATGGTAATAACCATGATCTATATTTATCGGGTTTTAGCTTTATCGATATAATTATGCAAGTAAATAAAACTAAATGGCAAAACCATTAATTCTACTTTTAGGTGTACTTATATGGATTAACTCATTTCATTATTTAAGTTTCTTCTAATGTGCTTTGTGGTAAATCCAAAGAAATCGAAGTGAGTTTTCAAATTATTAGATTTATTGATAGTTTAGTGCTTATGGTTGGTGTTAAATATTACGATGGGTGGACGCAGAAGAAAATTAGTGCAATTGGCATGCATGAAATAGGTAAATCCACACATAATAACAATGTTTTAAAACGGTTTTGAACTAACCTATTTTTATACAATCTTTGAAAAAGGGACGTAAAATATTATATGTATCTTTATCATCAGCATTTCAACCAAAAGACGTTTACTGCTGAACAAAGACCTCCCCCAAAGACGTTCTTGGGCCGCCCTTATCCAGCAATTGCCCGCAACGTTCACCTGGTCGTCGGTCCATCTTGTGGGGGACCTCAAGATGGACCAACGATCAGCACAGCCCTAAGGACAAATCTTTGGCGAACATTTTGGAGCCCTTGTTCCGCTATATGGCCGCTTTAATACTATCAGTATTCAACTGGCGAAGGTTGCGATTCAATGACTTGGATATCTGCCTGTTGAGCCGCCTGTACACAAAGCATCTTCAGAGGACTTCAGAACCATACCGCGCCTCTCCTCCATGAGCTTGAGAGTTGGGCTGGAGATCTTTATGGTCTTATTCGTAGGGCGGGTCTTGAAAAACTTAGGCCACTTAAACCACCATGCGGACAGTTTCCACGATTTTGGATTGGATTTGGGCAGTTCCTGGGCGGAGCGTAGACTTTATTAGTCGGGATATTTCGATCTTGACATTTATATTCAGTGTAAATAGCGTAAATGAAAATAAACCAGCCTTAAAAAGTGATGAAGATTGTTTTTAGTCTATTTTTACTCAATAAAACTATTAAATAAATGTTTAATTTGATCTTTCTCTTTGGGGTAAAACCCAATAAGTTTCTGCCTCACGTAACTTATTTTCCATTAATATATAAATGGTGTATAATGGGCAGTTTAGAATTGTTTTAGTAATCAGTAATATATAATATAAATACTTTCACCTCAAATGTGTTTTACGACGATATAATACGAATAGCAGGGGTATATTTGTCATTGAACTTTAAATGTTGATTTACTCAAAAGTTAACATTTTACACTTAATGGGTTTGAGCACTATACCCTCGATATTTAATTTATAAAAATAGTGGTAAAACGGCTGGACTGATTATCCTGAGGTCGTAGGTTCGAAGTCAATTTTTTCTTTCCGTTTTTTCTTTAATTTCTTAACGTTAACTTTTTTTCTCTCTTTAGAAACTTTATCATACTAAATGATGTAGTTATAACAAGTGTTAAATTTTAATGTAAAACATAATTATTTTCATTTCTCAGGTTGCAGCAGCTCTTATAGAACATAATGCACCCCTCACAGCAACAACTAAGAAAGGATTTACCGCTCTGCACTTGGCTGCTAAATATGGGAATCTGAAGGTATAATGAGACATACTTACCAGCTTTTTTTACCTTAATAACATGATTTATGCCACTTTAGTTTTAACCATTATGTTAAGTATGCTTTTTTTGTTTATGTCCTGTCTCAATATTTTTTCTTTCTTTCTTTCTTAACTTTCTTTCCTTTCTTTATTTCTTTCTTTCTTCCCTTTCTTTCTTTATTTGTTTGTTTCTTTCTTTAGTAATATTTTTGGGCTAAGAGTAGGGTCTTTTAGGCTAAGGTAGTGTAGTACTACACAGCTTCATTTCTATAAATTACTCACTATGATTTTTGCGGAAGTATTTTATAAATCTATTATGGCTAAGTTGTATGTCTCAGGTTCTGAATGAATTCTGTCAATGTAAGTGATATTGAAAATGTTATCGATATTATATCGGTTATGTTTTCAGTTATATCCTCCTCCTCCAATTATAAGGGATTTCCTTCGAAAAAATAGAAAAAAAATGAGACATCATTTGAGGTGTTATTTTTTTATATGAATATGATTGACAGGCAAGGAATCGGCCCATTTTACGAAAAATCACCTATGGACACTTAAAAACCAAGACTTGCTTACGCGCTTATGCGGTGGTATATCGCTACCACCCCAGTAGGACTCTTATACCATTACTTTTGAAACAATAGGGTGCTCTCTTTTGTTACACCTGGGTTAATTGTATAATTTTGATGTATTCATTCATATTTTCATTTCATTTCATTATCCAGGTTGCAAATCTTCTATTGGCGCACGGTGCATCACCAGACCAGGCTGGTAAAAATGGCATGACACCCCTTCACATTGCTGCTCAGTACGACCAACAGGCCGTAGCTACCACATTGCTCGAGAAAGGCGCTGATGCTAAGGTAAGAAATTATAAATCCTCTATTTAAAGCTAATCTAGCTAAGGAGTAATTAATCCGTATTTTCTGTTTATCGAATAATTATATACTAGTTTGTTTGTTTGCTTGAACGCGCTAATCTCGGGAACTACGGGTCTGATTTGAAAAATATTTTCAGTGTTAGATAGGCCATTTATTGAGGCTTTAGGTTATATAACATCACGCTAAGATAAATAGGAGAGGGTAGGTTGCAGGTAGGTGCACCCGCATGAAGCCGGGGCGGCTCGTATTATAGAAGTGTAAGCCGTCGCATCAACTTTCTAGATTACCATATGGGTCGTAGTTTTGCAAAGATTGCCCAAGCCCTTTAGGTAGCTAAGGTACTAAATCTCAATTTATGCCATCATGATAAACTTTTATTTCTTCCGTTGCCAGGCTATTGCCAAGAACGGTCATACACCACTACATATAGCGGCTCGGAAGAACCAGATGGAGACAGCAGCCACCCTGCTCGAGTACGGTGCGGTGACCAATGCCGAATCCAAAGCTGGATTCTCTCCATTACATTTGGCTGCACAGCAGGTTTGCAAATCATAAGTTTTGACTTTTATAGATAGGCTTGAATTTCAAATTTCAGCCACTTAACCCAACATAAGCCTACGACGGGATGAACACTCCAATGTTTTTTTCCAGCTAATATTGCTTTATTTTAATGTAAAGAAGGTGGCAAACAAAGCATGCAGTTCACGTTGATGCTTAGTGATGACTGCACCTATAGACCCTTACATAAAAAGACAGAGGTCAAAATGCAGATGCGTTGCCACCCCTGAGATCTTAGTTGTTATGTCTCTGTGATGTACCATTTGGCGGTAGATAGATTAGGTAATGCGGTGGTACGTACGCCTTCGAGCTCCTACACTGGTAGAGTATAATAAAAATTATATTATTATTGTGTTCAACAAATATTTTTTTTATTAGTAATCTTAAATTTCCGACTACATCAGATAATCCTAACAAAACTTTAGTAGCATGTGCTATTGCAAAAAATAAAATATGATACCTTATTTTAATACCTTCCAAAAAAAAGGAAATTATCTGTTTAAATTGCCTTCAATATTACACATCAGGCTGCAAACACCTGTTACTGTTAAATCTTTACTGAACTGACTGACTACCAGTATACTGTTAATACTCTAAACTCATCCAAGACATGATTTTGACATTCACCAGGGTCATGCAGAAATGTGCTCATTGCTGTTGGAACATGGCGCCGAAGTGGACCACCAGGCCAAGAACGGCCTCGCTGCGCTACACCTGGCTGCTCAGGAAGACAGAGTACCAGTGGCTCAGTTGCTGGTGAAGAATGGGGCTGAGGTAAAAACAATCACATATTTGTATCAACATCCGCAGTTTGGATGAGACAGGATAAAAAAATCTTTACTCATTAAAACGCCACTTCGTGTTATTTTTCTTAAAATTCCGTATGTTGTTTAGGATTCCGTCCCTCGAAAGGAAACAACGGAACCCTTATAAAATCATTCATCCTGTCTAACAGATTTTAACAGAGTTAAGGGACAGATAGACTCCCTTTACTCTGTTAAAACCGGACGACCTGATTAAATTTATGATGACATGGTAAATTATTCCTGTTGAGCCACGAGAAAAATATGACAATTGATTTTTTGTTGATATGCGGACGATAACGTCCGCTCGAAGCTCAATAACTAGTATCTTCTATTATCCTACCCTGTGAACGCGAGTACGACTCGCACTTGTCCGGTTCTTTTTATTCGGTATAATAGTTGGGGCCTAGGCCTCCCTGGGGGTATAGGCCTCCCCCCCAAAAAAGGGGAGAGACTCGTGCCCAGCAGTGGGACATATAATGGGTTACCATTATTATTATTATATAGTTGGGGAGCCCAACATTCCACCTATCGCCCAAGTTTTGGGCGATAGGTGGATAGGACCTACCTTGCTAGGACTTACCTGTTGAGGGCTCCCCTACAATAACTTTAATACATGACTTCAAAAAAATATATATTCAGTCTCATAGACTGAATAAGTTATCGAAATTCTTCGAGTTACCAATTAATAATAGATAATACGTTTTCCTACAGGTGGACATTTGCACGAAGGGCGGTTACACGCCCTTACACATCGCCAGCCACTACGGCCAAGCCAACATGGTGCGCTATCTGCTGGACAGCGGCGCCTCTGTCAAGGCGCAAACTTCCCATGGGTATGCATTTTGCAATCCGAATTTATCTCGCGTATGTATTCCTAATAAAATTATTATTTCAAATCAAAAAATTTAAAAGTCGTTCGCAACCTTTATTTCAATGAAGGTTCATTGAAATAAAACAATTTTTTTATTTATCTCGCGTATTTTAAACTAAAATTGTTATTTGAAACCAACCCGACTTTTTAGTTTTTTTGATTTAAATTAATCAAAATGATTATTTGGGTAGATCGCGAAAACATAAGAATATACTATATAACTAAACTAACTAGTAACTAATTTAAACTAAAATTCGCCATAGATATACTGCATTGCACCACGCCGCTCAGCAGGGCCACATCAATATCGTCAACATTCTCCTGGAACACAAGGCCGATGCAAATGCTACTACAACTGTAAGTGGTAGAGCTTTATTTTATTATAAGGCAATATACTGATAGACGAGTAGATGACTAAAAGTGGTTACCCACTTTCCATCAAATGGCCCGTACAAAGGTAAAATCGAAAGAAAGATAAGCGACGTAAAGACGTCGTTTATCGATGTTTGCAATATCAGGGGTGTTGCCAACGTGTTGCCAGCACTGAAAGAGTCTTTTGACGCCAGATTGGGAAAACTAATTTTGTGGCGATACAGGAAAGATATTACAGGCATAATAACACAATTATCCAATGTATCTGCGAAGGCTTTAATGTGATGTACTTACTAATGAATAGGTCACGTTATGTGTTAGCAGATACTAAGCTAAACTGCTAGTCTTAAGTTCTCTTGATGCCTCTTACTCTGAGTTTGGCGGATCTTGACGATCCCACCGTTTAATAGTGGAGGTAAATTCTTCTCCTAGTGTAGTCAGTCAACCAAAAAATGTCGCTCAAAACATTTTAATAGACGGTAGTAAAATAATTCGAAATGGGCAGTAGTTTTTACTGGCTCCAGTGACGGAGTTTGCGGGCGTAGGCACCACAGCATTACCTAATTTACTTGCCGCTAAATGGTAGTATTCAGCAATATCGTGTTCCGGTCAGGTAGTAATGTACGGCCTTGTAATTTCTGGCACAGAGGCATAATACCTTAGGCCTCAGGAGTGGTAACGCATCAGCATTTTGACCTTGGTCTTTGTGTGTGTGTCTAAAGGCTGCAGTCATCACTTAACATCAATGTGAACTGCATGCTTGTTTGCCACTTCCAGAACATAAAAAAGCAGTATCCCACGATAAAACTATCGCCACTGGATCGCTAATCCACATCTCGTGTCCTTATGACGAATAACATTATCGTAGACGTTTTTGGGAAGGCTTTTGTCCAGCCGTGTATATCTTTCGGCTGAATGACGATGATGATGACCGATGAATACTGACCGTAGGACTTATCCAATCTTTTTATAGAACGGCCAGACCCCACTGGACATAGCGTCGAAGCTAGGATACGTGACTGTCATGGAGACGCTAAAGGAAGTATCAGAGCCGTCCATGACACCAGCCAGTCTGGAGAAGTACAAGGTCATGGCGCCGGAGACCATGCTTGAAACCTTCATGTCGGACTCCGAGGAAGAAGGAGGTAAGGAGTAGAAATAAGTAGGTGAATTAGGTAAAAGACCAAAAATGTAGGAACCAGTTACGGGTCCAAAAGGGGGAATGCCCACTCTTAGCTTAAACCAGCCTTTATTTGTCATTTTGCTTTCACTTGCAAGATCATAGGTTTTAAGTTCTACGTCACGTTTGTCTGGTATTTTGAAGATATTCTTCTTCTTCTTTTCGAGTCAGCGGCTCGATACGTTTTAATTTTGTCAAATTTTGTCCTCCCAATACCTCGCTACAGCGACTGCAGCATCGTTTGCCTTTTGGAGGTCCTCTAAAGTGCAGGAGCACGGGGCTAATGGACAAAGAAGCATGTGTTGCATCGTCTGAGATGGAGCCCCACAGTCACATTGTTCCGTAGACGGCGAAGTGAAACCCCAGTTGTGCAGGTTTTGTCTGCAACGGCCTACTTGGGAACGTAATGGGTTCAGCGATTTCGTAGATAGATATTAAAATGTTTATAATATACATCTTGATATCTACGACTAATAATACGGGAAGGTAAAATTTTGTATCCCTTATTACGACAATTGTGCGGACGGTTTGAAATTTGATACAATTGTAGTACCTATATAAGGAGAAGAAGTGAAGAACATTTTAGCTATGCTTGATCATTTTAATTGATAAACTATGTTGTCGGCTAGTCAATAAACAAAAAGAATCAAGATAGATGTTAAAACTTAGGAAATATCATTAAAAACGTCACGCGTATTTACAAAAAAAGTAAAAAAATCGTAAAATAAACCAAAGCCAGTAAGTGCCGTACAAGTATATATAAGAGTAATTATCCTTAACTTTGTACAAATATTCGAAAAACGCCGGGCGACGACTTATACCTAGGACACATTGTATCATACGCTTATGAAACTTATTTATAATAATATAAAAATTTACATCATACATCCCATCAGTGTTTGACAGACAATAGTCAAAATATTTGTGCTGTATACATATTAATATAGACTTGTACGGTTTCTTAAAACATACCGCCCTTCCTGTAGACAAAGAGAGAGTCAATCCATATTAACATGAATCTAACAGACGACATGTTTTTCCAGATACTATCGACCTGTACCAAAAATTAAATTAATAAAAAAAAACTTGCAATCCTAATCGAATTATAGGTGAAGACACAATCCTGAACGACCAGCCGTACCGATACTTGACGGCCGACGATATGAAGTCGCTTGGGGACGACTCGCTACCGATTGATGTCACTAAAGACGAGAGGACAGAGTCTGCTATGAGCCATAAAAATATTATGGAGATATCTCAAGGTAAGCTTATCAGATTTATGATGTTTGTAAATTAAGGATTTTTTTGTCTGCCTTGTTAGATTTGCCGAGTTCCTGGGTGATCTAAGGATTTTCCTTTTGAGATGGTTTCCAGTAACTAAATAACTTGACTTCACCTAATGTTCTAAGTCCTCTAGATGGACAAAGGGAGTCTAGTGTTTTTCCAGATCATTCAGTCTTATGTTTGATTTAGCTGCACGACTTTCGGATGCCTTTCTCTTTCTCAATAATGGAACGACGCCACGTTAATTTGGGACGACCGTATTTCCGCTTCCCATACGGATTCCAATCAAGCGCCTACCTAGGAATATGATTATGATCCCTTCACAGAGTGAGTCGAAACCATTTCCATTTGCAGCGGCGAATTTGACTTTCGATCGGAATTTCATGACAGTAGTTCAGGAGTTCTTTATTTGACCATTCTTTATTTCTTTGTTTCTCGGCCCAGTATATACCTACTTACCAAGGATATTACAAAAGCATCGGTTTATGAACACTTGAAGACGTCGCTTGGGGTCTTCAGTCACATTCCACGTTTCGCACCCGTAGAAGAGCACAGACTTAACGTTACGTAAAGACAAAAGAAAATATTAACAACAGTTTTTAAAACACACCATACATGGACGTCAATAAAATGAAATATGACTCATTAATGACTGCTCCTGCGTCCGCTGTCCTGCGTCCTGCGTGCTCTGAACATGTTTTTTTTTTCTTTTTACAGTCTTATATTTTTTATTTCATCATATTTTGTAGAAAGAAATCACAATTTATTTTACCAAAACAATATTAAAAATGTTCAATGATTTAATGAAAAAAGGCATGCTCCGATGGTTCGGGCATATAGAAAGAATGTCGAATGAGCGAATGACTAAACATAACAGGTTGGGGAAAAAGTCTTTTCGCATTATAGTATGTATGAACTTGTAATAAAATCTCTTTGGCTGTAGTATTTGTATCTGGCTGGTTTTGGTATCATTGAAAGTTAAAATTTTAAAGAACATAATTCCAAATTCAAATTAAGCAAATGTGTGGTTTTCATTTGTTTTTCGTACTGTCAAGATGAGTGAATCTAATAAAGAAATTCGATACATTTTAAAATTTTACTACAAAAAAGGTAAAAATGCAACGCAAGGCGCGAAAAAAATTTGCGATGATTATGGACCTAGTGCAGTGTCTGTGAGAGTAGCACAAAGGTTTAAGCGTTTTCAATCCGGAAATTTTGATGTCAAAGATACACCTCACTCTGGTCGCCCTATTACGGATAAAATGGATGCCATTTTTGAAAAACTGGAGCACGATCGACATATCAGTAGTTACGACGTAGCTGAAGAACTGAGAATTGATCACAAAACAGTTTTGGCGCATTTGAAAAAAGCTGGGTACAAAAAAAAACTCGATATTTGGGTACCTCACGAGCTCACTGAAAGAAACCTAATGAACCGTGTACTCATTTGTGATTCTTTATTACGACGTAATGAAACCGAATCATTTTTGAAGAAGCTGATAACTGGTGATGAAAAGTGGATCACGTACGACAAGAACGTGCGAAAAAGGTCGTGGTCAAAGGCCGGTCAGGCTTCACAGACTGTGGCGAAACCCGGGTTAACTCGCAATAAGGTGATGTTGTGTGAGTGGTGGGATTGGAAGGGCATTATTCATTATGAGCTATTACCACCAGGCAGGACTATCGATTCTAAACTCTACTGCGAACAACTGATGAGATTAAAGCAAGAAGTTGAGAGAAAGCGGCCGGAATTGATCAACAGAAGGGGTGTGGTGTTTCATCATGATAACGCTAGACCTCACACATCTATAGCCACTCAGCAAAAATTAAGAGAGTGTGGCTGGGAGGTGTTAATGCATCCGCCGTATAGTCCTGACCTTGCACCTTCAGATTTCCACCTGTTTCGGTCTCTTCAGAATTCTTTATGCAATGTTAGGTTAACATCACGAGAGGACTGCCAAATCCACTTGTCGCGGTATTTTGATGAGAAGTCCCAAATTTTTTATAGCAATGGGATCATGTCCCTACCTACAAGATGGCAAAAGGTTATCGAACAAAATGGTACATACATACTGTAGTTACATTTAAATAAACTATATTAAAAAATGTTTTGAATTATCTTAAAAATGCGAAGAAACTTTTTCCCCAACCTAATATATACAATGCGAATGTGTATGGTTGCAGAGGCCCAGGAAGACGAAGACTGACCTACCACGACCAAATAGGTCGAGTTCTGTCTGATGGTTCGGTCAAAAATCTTAGGAATCGGCGTGCATGTATGAAGAGAATGATGAAGGTACATTTACCTTCATAATTCTCTTCATACATTACAATGAGGCACAAGAGGTATGTCAGGACCGGAATATCTGGCACTGTACACTCCCCACTCCCTGCCTACCCCGTTAGGGACCTAGCGTGAAGATACATACATACAATGATTAACTAAGATTTTACTTTCAGGGTCAGTGAATGGCATGCCGTACCAGCCCCAACAGGAGGTGGTGGTGAAGAGCATCAGCCGATACAGCACTGCACAGGCGCCCGAAGGATATTGCTACAATGTGGATCCTACCCAACCCAAGTCAGTACTTTATTGAAATAATAAACTACTTAATTACTCACTCTTACTTTTTGAAGTCGGTTAAAAAGTCATAAAATTTATTAAGGTAGACTTCTAAGTCTATGATGAAATAAGGATTGCAATCAAGGTGTCCATCATTGTAGTAAACCTATAATGATTGCTCTACTCCATAAGAGCATAGCAAGCAATAATAGCAAGTGCAGCCGAGTTATTTCGTCTCGCCAGAAACCGGGAACAATATGTCATAATGACAGCCAACCTTTGCTAGTCGGAGAGGCACCCCAAGAAGAAGAAGAAAAGAGCATAATATCTAGATGATTATAGACCATAACTTTTGCTCAGCATACAATATTTACTGTCCACTTCGAGGCGGTATTTACTCAATGAGATGATTGATTGTTAAAATGCCTTCTACTGATTAATGATCTTAACCCGACTGTGTTAATTTACACTTCATTTTAAACTTTATTTGAGCTTAAGTTGATTTGCTCTCAACAGTCGGACTAAAACGAATTGGGAGCCATAATTCCTTCGTCATTTACAAAACACTGTTGAATAAATAACCACGCGCGTACATTTGTTTACCGCAACTGTTTGCCCACAAGAATCCAGTGATATGTTTATTTCAGAACGGATTGTGAATGACTAATGAAATTGATTCATGTTCACGCTAACTGGATTGGGGTTCACAGGAGAAAGCTGCAGTGGAAAAAGTAAGTCATTTCCATATATTTTTTTGTTTAAATCAGTAGTCTAGTAATGTTTTTACAGGTTTTCGCGAGCTTCATACATTTTAGAAATAATATTTGCGAATTTTCTCGTAGGAGTCTCTTACTAGCTTGGCGGAGAATGTTATCGCTCTTTTAAATGTTCTTTTTTGGAGCTATGCGCGTATTGGAATCAGGTTGTTGTCCCTACATCTCTTCAAGTATACGTATTGCCAACAACCATGAGCGTTTGTTCTTCAGGCATTCCAACTCCTGAATATTCTTAGCTGTTACGCTTTGAAATAACGTTTTGCACACGTTTTGACATAACGCATGGAGTTTATTTTACATTGATGTTAAGTTACGACTGCAGCTTAAAGCCAGCCAGACAAAGACCAAGGTCAAAATGCAGATGCGTTACCACTCCTGAAGCCTGAGGTTGTTATGCCTCTGTGCCGGAAATTACAGGACTGTACATTACCACCTGACCGGAACGCGATAGTGCTGACCACTACCATTTAGCGGCAAGTATAATGCGGTAGTGCCTACACCCGCGATCTCCGTCACTGGAGCTTTACCACCAGTGAAGCGAGCTTTATACATTGTGGAAATCATATTTGCGGACTTTCTCGAGTCCACCCGTGGCCACGGTAGCTGAAAATCGACCAAAATGTCGGCTAAGAGAAAAAGTTTGGAGTAGTAGTACAAAATCCGCAAGTAGTCTAGTAGTCAGCTGGCTACTTCTGCTACAAGAGGTCCTTGGTTCAATCCCCGGGTCGGAGTTAAGTGCCACTATTTTTATTTTTCAGAATTTTGTGCTTATGGTGTCTTATTAACATTAATTTGTTCTTCCCAAGCTTCCTGGTATCATTCCTGGTGGATGCTCGAGGTGGAGCGCTACGTGGTTGTCGAGGAGGCGGCGTCCGGGTTATTGTGCCTCCGCTATCTGCCCAGCAACCAACTAGAATTACTTGCAGGTGATGTATCTTAATAGAGCTTATAATGGCCACCATTGGTACATCCCTCTGCTGGGCACGTGTCTCTCCCCTTTTGGGTCGGAGCCCTGGAGCTAACTCCACCACGCTGCTCTAGTGCGGGTTGGTGGAAATACGAGTTAGTGGCCAACCCGCGGTCGGATGTGTTCAAACCGCCCATAAGGCCAACGTTTAACGACTGCTATCTATCGATACCGAAACCGGCGGCTTAACGTGCCCTCCGAAGCACGGAAACGCGTATTTTAATTTTGCCACTAGCGGTCACCCATCACACACCCGACCGCGCCCGAAACGCACAACCGAGTAGACTGCTTGCGATCTACCCTGCGCGCTTCTTTGAGAGCTTGCAGCTTGCAAATAAAAGCTATTTAGGAATTGCATAAAAACAAGTTGATTGGACGGAGTTTTGTTGACTTGAAACTGTACTGTAAAAGAGTCCTTCAGCTTGTATGTCAACCTTCTAACATTCAAAACAAAACCTAAACAGAGATTGAGAAAAATCAATTGATAGGTATAATAATATGATAGTAGCTATGGACACACTCGTACAATGGATAAAATTTTTGTAATTTTGTTTTTTACGACATATTTTACCTTAGTCAATAACAAGGTTTTTGTTCTTTCAGATATTTGAAACCATCTCGCATTAATCATATGCCGCCTCTAATGGAGGGCGAGGCGTTAGCTGCCAGAGTTCTAGAAATGGGGCCAGTATCTGCAAAGTTTTTGGGGTATGTTGACTAAACAGTATTTCATAAAGGAAAAAATATTCTTAGCCTTGAACAGTGTATGTGTTCACTTTATTTAAAGCTTATTCCGTATCTAAATTATGAATGGCTTGTATTATATCTCTAACCATAGAGCAACGCGGGAGACCGGTGGGGTCGCGGCAAACCGGAGGGGAGTAACCATACCGTGTATTACCGATGCAAAACAGTCTGTCATTTTTTGCGGGGGGAATTTCGTGCGACACACACGCACACTACAAAAGTCGTCTAATACTACGAAATTCACACCTTGACTTTAACAAAATACATAAACAATTTCACGCAAACATTTAAACATCTAGGCGACAGGTATAGGCCCATTTGGGCTTGTACTTTGACAGAGGGGAAAGCCTGCATATGGCTACTCCCCTCCAGTGTTGCTCTATGTTTCTAACAATACGCCCCAGTGGGACGTATAAATACTTATTTTGGTATAGGTACATGTACGTGGACTATCCTTGTTTAAAATGATTTTTTTTTTTTTTTTGTAATAAAAGTGGCAAACAAGCATGCAGTTCACATTGATGTTAAGTGATGACTGCAGCCTATAGACACCCACACATTGACCAGAGGTCAAAATGCAGATGCGCTGCCACTCCTGAGGCCTAAGGTGTTATGGCGTCTGTGCCTGAAATTACAGGGCCGTACATTACCACCTGACCGGAACACGATAGTGCTGAACACTACCATTTAGCGGCAAGTATATTAGGTAATGCGGTGGTGCCTACGCAAGCTCCGTCACTGGAGCTCTACCACCAGTAAAAAAAATGATGTTGAGAAACAAAAATTAAAAGAAAGCAACATATTTCTAGGCCAGTCATTCTGGAAGTGCCTCACTACGCGTCCCTCCGTGGCAAAGAGCGAGAGATTGTGATCTTGCGATCCGACAACGGCACCAGTTGGCGGGAACACAACGCTGACGCGACAGACGACGTTGTTCAAGATATACTGCATGAAACACTGGAGATAGAAGGTCCGGCTTTTAATGAAGCTTTTGATACGTTACATACTTGTTACATTAGTAAAGCAGGCTGTTTGAAAGGAATGGTAGTATCAAGTTGCTACTTATTAGTCTGTGATCGCGGATTAGGGATGAAGGCACGTATAGACAGATATGAGTCCCATAACACGACATTAAGATCCCCTTTAGTATGAAAAAACCTGAGATTGTCTTAAGGACTGATATCTGATCATAAATGTGGATCTTAGTCATATTGGGCTACGATATGGGACTAATCTGGAATTTGTCAGTTTAAAATTTCATAAATATATGTATACTACTGCATTAACTACACATAAATCACATTTTCACTGGGGTGCATACACCAGTCACATTTGTAACTGGGACCTACTTATATTAATTAACTTAATTACCGAATACAACTCAGGATTTCAATAGAAATAGAAATAGAAAATATTTTTATTTCGAATAGATCTTTACAGATACTTTCAAAACGTCAAGAAATATGTAAAATACCTAGAGTGAATAACCATTACATAAGGTAAAACAAAATCATATATTAATAGTAAATTAAAAATTAGAATTTAAACTTCTTAGTTAAAACATAATTATCACAAAATTTTTCAATTCCTTCAATGACGATAAATTAAGAAAAAGAAAAACTTATTCGTCAAGATCAAAGTTATTCACTTAGCAGAGTTCCAAGTGCAGTCACTACTGAGAAGAACTCCGCTACCCAACAAACTCAGTAAGAGCTCTTTTAAATGAGAGCTTAAATCTAGTACAAATTATCGTGAAAAATCAAATAATGTGAACGTCCATAGCATAGATGCAAATAAACTGCTATCTACTAAATGTAATGTAGCTCCTGCAAACCCAGTCCCCACCAACAGCACCCGTTCACGAGTATGACACATGTGACAGCCATTGCCCTCCTCGACCATTTTAGAGGGAAGTGAGCAAATAAATTACACAATATAGAGGTACATACATATACAGAGTAGTTTGTTCAGAAGTTTATAAATTCATTATCATAATTAGTTTTTGTAACCTTTCTGGCTCAAACGGTTTTTTATAACCGGGCCTTAGGTAGAACGCACCCGCGCTCTTGGTCTCAAACGGTCAAAAAACTTATCGAAAGTTTTTTCTATGAAAATTTTGCGTCTTCTTTTGAATGCTGTATTCAGCGTGCCACTGCGTCAACCTGAACAATGAATCGTGCAAATGGACTTAGTTGTTATGAGTTTGTTTAAGGAACTAAAATAAAGGATTGATAATTTTAATGCTTATCATAATATAATGTCCTCAACAGAAACAAACGAAGACGAGAAAGGATGGGACGCACCGCGCGTGACTCGCATCCTCACTCACGACTTCCCGCAGTACTTCGCGGTCATCTCGCGCATACGGCAAGAGGTGCATGCTATTGGGCCTGAAGGTGATATTGTTTATGATTCATTTCCTCTATTACTGCTAAGTAGCGCTTTGTGCGGCAGATGCTACAACACCATAAAGAAATAAGTAAGTGGATAATAATTTAAAAAGAAAAAAAAAATGACTGAACGAATAATTACTGTATCGACATGATTCCTCCATCTTCGTGTCTTACTTCATACCACCAGAATTCACCTGATTCCACCTGAGAGACCCAAGAATTCACTTCTGAGCAGGTTGGTGTTTAAAGTCCGTGCTGATTGTTATATAAAGAATGTAGGACGAAGAAAATTACCCTCATCCAGCAATGGTTGATTTAATGAAGGCAAACACTTAACATTACAACATATGATCAACCATGTTTTTTTTTATATAATGGAAGTGGCAACCATGCATACAGTTCACATTGATGTTAAGTGATGACGGTAGCCTATAGACACCCACACAAAAACCAACGTCAAACTGCAGATGCGTTACCACTCCTGAGGCCTAAGGTGTTATGCCTGTGTGCCGGAAATAACAGCGCCGTAATGTACTTCCCTGTAATTTCCACCTGACCGGAACACGATAGTGCTGAACACTAACATTTAGCGGCAAGTATATTAGGTAATGCCCATAATACAAATGGTATTAAAACAAACAATACCTAACAAATATGTAAAATTCCAGGTGGCATGGTATCAAGCTCCGTCGTGCCTCAAGTACAAGCGGTGTTCCCCCAGGGCGCTCTCACCAAGAAGATCAAAGTCGGCCTCCAGGTAAACCTCTTCAAGCCCCGCAAGGGCGTCAAAGACAAAAATCTCAAAAAGATCACTGTGAACAATGTGTCCAAGAAAAAACGGTTCTCGCTCATTTGGTAGTACATTTATGTTTCTTTGGTGCATATTGACATTCTTTTAGAATAAATTAAAGTTTTTCATTAAATCAATCACTTTTTTTATGTAATGGAAGTGGCAAACAAGCATGCAGTTCACATTGATGTTAAGTGATGACTGCAGCCTATAGACACCCACACAAAGACCAAGGTCAATGCAAATGCGTTACCACTCCTGAGGCCTAAGGTGTTACGCCTCTGTGCCGGAAATTACAGGGCCGTAAGTTACCACCTAACCGGAACACGATAGTGCTGAACACTACCATTTAGCGGCAAGTATATTAGATAATGCGGTGGTGCCTACGCCCGCGAGCTTCGTCACTGGAACACTACCACCAGTAAAAATCATAAATTTCTTAAACATTTTGTGTTTGATGGGGATCAATTGCAAAATGCTCTGTGATAGCAGCCAATAGACACAATCGAGATTTTGGAATAAAAAGTTGGAGATTTCATTTCAAAACTGTATGCAGAGCCAAGTCTTATGATCGTTTGGTTAACCAATTAAATGTCTATCAGGTCTATTTGCATTTCGCAAGCCTACTTCAATAAATCTAAAGATGCCGATAACCATGCTTATTTCAATTAAGTGTGTTTTGTCTAACAAAATAACCTAGCAGGTCCTGCTTTTCATTTTTGTTTCGGGGAATGTCAGTAAGCGCCATAATGCATCAGTAATACTATAATTCATGTAAGATTTAGGTTCTCCGACGAGGTCGGAGGATTACTTATGATATACCGTAACATTAACGAATATTAAGACGATTTTATCTTTTGTAATACGTATTTAATAGATGTTCACATTTAGATGTCTTTTCATTGCATACTAGGATGGTTCTAGAACAATATTTTTTATATTTACTGAGTTTATGTACGAAATATTTTGTTGAAGCCAAATAATAATTGTGTTCGTGTGAAAAATAGTAAACAATAAGTACAAATGTATTTGCCAAATTTTACTCTCATTGCAGCAGTCTGTCAGCCATATAGTCTTAATGAAATAGCAAAGTATAATTTTATAAGATTTTTGTACTAAATCTATATATAGTCTTCTTCACATTTCATATCGAAAACTTAAAATTTTTATGGTTTTATTATGAAATTTCTAAAGATGCTTAAATTTTGCTATTGATATGTTTTTAAGTCGAGTACAAAAGCTTTTCCATTCCGTCTTGCATGTCTTAGATGTTTAATTTGTCGAATCGTTGTAATATCGCCGAATTTTCAACATAAAATCGCAGACGATATTCAATTTAAAAGAATATACATATATGTAATTTCCGGCACAGAGGCATAACACCTAATGCCTCAGGAGTGGCAGCGCATCTGCATTTTGACCTCTGGTCATTGTGTGGGTGTCTATAGGCTGCAGTCTTCATTTAACATGAATGTGAACTGCATGCTTGTTTGCCACTTTTATTACATAAAAAAAAAATACTAGGAATTTTGGTAGATTGAGATATAGAAGAAAAAAATAAATTGGTTCTTGTAATCTAAAAAGGAATGATAGTTTACAGTTTCGTACGGTCTGCCCTGCAATAAATTTTTGCGTATAAGTTAGTGTTGTAAACATGTGAGCTGAAAACGAAATATGTATTTTAGTATCTGAATTATAAATTTAAAAAATTAAGTACAGTGTGCTATATTGTCCTGTAATAAGTGGAAAAGAAAGTATTAATAAATGAGAGTTACCTCGAATTAATTCGAATGTGAAACATTGCTAAAAGTGAATTTAAGATCTAACAACATATCGTTACCAATAAAATGTGATTATAATGAAATATTTAGCACTTAGTAAGCATAATGATTTTAAGAGCGTTACTCATACTTATGTCATCATACCCAATAAATTTAGTATTTACTTTAAAAATACTTCGTGTTACTGTAGATGGATCATAAATAAAAATTGTATTTACGTCAACTTTGTCTTTCAATTTGAGCAAAGATTGAATTATATGAAATCACTTTCGCGGTACTTTCTCACACGGCGTTTGTCGCAATATCGTGTCTAAATGATTGTTTGAAGTTTTTGTTCTCTAGTTGGTCTTTAGGCGTGATATCAAGCATGTATATAACAATAAGTTTATTGAAAATATTTTGTGTGATGTATTGTATTATGCAGTTACGTTTGGAGTGTCGAATTGTAATTAGTCGTAATATAATAAAATCGTATTTTTAAGGACTGCTAAATTTATTGGGTAATTACGATTTATGTTTATGCACACTACTATTATATTGTTATGCGTAAACTGTTTATCCTAAAGACCAAACGTGAGATTTGCATGTACATGATATATTTTATTTGCCGTATTATTTTTTAGTGTTTTGAGCTTTTTAACGTGTGTGGCATATTGGTTTTTAAGCGCATGTGTGAGAAATGCAAGACTGTTGTAAAAGTTATCGAGTGTGTTGACTTACCTTCAAATGCTTTTCTTGTGATTTCATATGTTCATATTTGCTTAATTATGCACCGTCTGCTCTATGCCACCAACCTGTCTTTTTTGTTTAAAAAAATACTCGATAAACTAGAACGATTACTGGTAAATTCAGTGCATTTCCAGCTATATAAGTAAATTATATAATAATTTAAGGTAAGTATACACATATTATTTAATTTCTTTGTCACGAGCATCTATTTTCCCATCCCACACTTTAAGCATGAGCTTATGAGATATTGCGTTTGGTCTTTAGATAATCTCCTTTTTTTATAAGGCAGTAAATGGTGTTGAATAACTTTACAGGCCCAAATAATCGATTCAGAATTGACTGCTAAGCTACTAGGACGTGGAGTAGCAGTGTCTCCTGTCGTGACAGTAGAGCCGCGAAGAAGGAAATTCCACAAAGCGATCACTCTTAGTATGCCCGCTCCAAGACCTCATACTCAGGGCATGACCAACCAATACAGCACATCGTCAGCACCGACCTTACGACTTTTATGCTCCATATCAGGTACACATAAGATATTATGCTTTGATTATTTCCTACAGATAAATTTGGTTATGGGAAACAGTACCTGATACTGATTTGTTAATTGCATATTACCAAATACAGATATTTCATGACAGTCATTTATATTCACGTAAAATAAATTAAAAGTACAATGTAATACTTAAATAGTTCAATAGAAAATATTTTATATTGTTTCCAATAACTAATATAAGTCTGTGAAGTGTTGCAATGGAGTATGGCTTGTCCTTGCTATATATTGACGACGTAATTAGGCTTCAGCATTCAAAATTGGAGGTAAGTGAGCCTAAAACATTAGGTAATAAAAGCTTAACAAAGCGTATTATTTCGCTAATATTATTAGGTAATTATTTTATACCAATATTCCATTACAACACGCTAGCAACGTAGAAAGGTATAATTAATAATACATTTTACTTAAATTCAATTCTCAAGCCGAATAGTTACAATGTTACTTGATAATGGTAGTAACTAGTCTTTGAAATTTCTAGTATCGATAGCCAGAAAATCTTACTAGTTCAGTCTGTACCCTGATTCATAGAATTTTTTCTCTTTGATTAAATCGTGACTAGAGTAGCTAATGAAGATGATAATATTAGAATTCATATCCCAAATTTATAGACGGTGGGATGAGCATGTTTAAGCGAAGGATACTAGAGTAGTTTTTCTTTTCTTATTCAACTTAAAACTATACATAGCGTTAAATGGTAAATTCAAAGTTAGGGACATCATTCTAAATGCGCTTATAGCAAATACACTCAGCAGCTAAGGGGATTCGTCCCTGTGTGTGCGTTTTGTGCGTGTCTACATTGTCTTTGTTCTCGTGTGTTTGTGTGTGTTGCACGCTCACCGTGTGTGGCGCTAAATTAAACGCTGCCACCTTATCGGCGCGCACCATCAGGGGTATTTCGCAAAAGATCTCTCGAAGGTAAAAAAATAGAGGTACTATACAGATAACTATAAAACAAGATCAATTTGTCGGTTTTAGTTTCAAATTCCTTTTTATTTTTTTATTTTAATTTGATCCTTTTCAATTCTATTTTTGTTACACCCATTATTCATTACTCCAATGATGTTTATACTCATGAAATGTTTAACGTGGAGTATGAATATCAGACACATTGATTTTCTACCCTCTGTCACTTTTGAATGCTTTTTTTCATATCTTGCTTTTCATACATTCTTCCTTTTTGCACGGGCTGAAATATTTACGCTTTACTAAATCACATTCACTCTGTATCATAAATAATCCAATGGGTCTTGGAATATGGAACAATTGCACTGCGATATTTCACTCGATAATGTCGGCTTAGTATTGTTAAAAGAACAGGATTTAGCAAAAAGTTTATAACAATTATACTGGCACATTTTTAAAACATATACGTTTTGTTTACTTCGGAGATTAAACACCAACGATAATTCAAATCATAATTATCCAATATATCATTCTCATTTCATGATTCTGCGTCAATATCCCCAGAGTTTTATTTTTTTGCTTGTACTGAAAGTATTCTTTTCCAAAACGGCCTATCAGTTCTCTGTTTTCTTTTCCATCGTTTTACATTATTTGTTTTATTTTATTTATTTTCATTACTTCACTTTTATCAGTTTCAGATTTTTAATCATTTTTATTTATTTTTGAATATATGTCCTTCGAGAGATCTGTTTTTCGACAAATCAGACCAAAATCTTCACTAATTAGTTAATTATTAAATTTTTAATACCATTTATTTCTTTTACGACCAAAACAGCACTTAATTTTAAGAAGCCGCTAGAGATTGTACACAGTGTTCCACAATTTTAATCACATTTTCATAAAAAATAATGATGATTTGAGACGGTACGTTGTTTATTGTTTTTGTGTGGTGTGTCGTCCTTGCTTATTGTGTGTTTGCTATAGGCCGTTTTGGAAACGTTTTATTTTTTATTTTATTCTTTCTTAACCTGTCTTCTGATTTATGACCTCTAGCTACATTCGTTCAAATAAATTATTTTTCCTGTGTTAATAAAATTAACAAGCAACAATAAACTAGAATCTTATTCACATTTTACTTATACAGGTGTACTATTTATTAGATGATTAGATGATGAAGTAGTTAAATTAACATTGAAAGTAGAAAAAATATAGATAGCTGTATATGCTTTTGGCATGCATAATTTAGATACTGTCTAACTAATTGCGGCAGGTCCAAAAAGCGTGTATACCGCTAAACACTGCCTTTATAGCTTCTCAGATAATTGGAAATTTGAGAACAATTTTAGTGTAACAAGTAACGAGTTCGATTTACTAAGTATAGTAATTAATGTTTCGATTTCAATATAACAGGAGGAACAAACAGGGCTCACTGGGAAGATGTGACAGAAAATACTCCGTTGACGTTTGTAAATGATTGCGTATCTTTTACAACGACTGTATCGGCTCGATATTGGCTTATTGACTGCCGACATATCGAGGATGCAACTAAAATGGCTACTGAATTGTACAGGTAAATATGATAAAAAATATTACGATTTTGGCAAATCCATACTCATAGAAATATTCATGTTTGGACGTAAATTCCAAATACCTCGAGGGCATAATGGAAGTAGGCCACGCAACCACGTACTTACTGGTTCTCAGTTTGTTCATCGGTGATGACGAGAACTCTGACCATCTAACCTGCCAAACTTGGTTCCTTTAAGTTTTTATTCAATATCTTATACTAGCTGTCTTGTGTTCTCAATTTCAAACAAAAAAATACTACAAGGAGACTTTTTTTGTGTCTTTTCCAGGGAAGCAATTCATGTTCCCTTCATGGCACGTTTCGTGGTGTATGCAAAACGAACTGACGAGACTCAAGCTCAGTTACGTATGTTTTGCGTAACTGATGATAAAGAGGACAAAACTTTGGAACGCATTGAGCGATTCATCCAAGTCGCTAAGAGTCGAGATGTTGAGGTGAGTATAGTCTACCTAAAGACTTACAGGTTTTTTGTGTTTCATAAGGTTGGCAAACATGCAGACGAGCTTGATAGAAAACTGTTACCGTCGCCTAAAAACATTTGCAACGCCAGAGGACCGCTCTGAAGGATTCTCTCGACGTCATTTTTGAAGATCCTCATATTGCAACACAGAGAGACACCTAAGAGGAAAGTTTTAAATACCTACAATTTACACGTTCTGGGCAGAAACGAACGCGAAAACCGACCGTTGAGCACTGCCACGCGTCCAGTCTTTGTGGGTTGGAACTACTCTCTTTGGCGGGTATGTACCTACTGTTGGAAAAGAGACGGTATATTAAGCAGTTCAGCAGAGCTCTCACTGATATAGAGACGTGAAAAAACGCAGCCCATTGTCTGTGCGCAGGCCCAGATGTTCGAGCCTGTAAGTGAGTCTTGAGTAGGAAAATATGTATGCGGCCCTGTAATATATATATGTACGGCCCTGTAATTTTTGGCACAGAGGCATAACAACTTAGGCCTCAGGAATGGTAACGCATCTGCATTTTGATCTCGGTCTTTGTGTGGGTGTCTATAGGCTGCAGTCATCACTTAACCGTGAACATCTTCAACATCAATGTGAACTGCATGCTTGTTTGCCAACTGAATAACAAAAAAAAATACATGGATATAAACAATACAGGCTATCCATTGATAACAACATGCAGTCAGAGAGAGATCCTGCCGAATGCAATCCATTACAAATTAGATCATTTTCGAAAGGACCTTTTTGTGTTTGAACCATGTTTCCGCGTAAGCCTGCCTGACAAAGGTCCTGAGCTTAAATACCACTATGCTGACGGAAGACATATAAACTTTATTTTCCTCCATAAATATTAAGTTTTGAAACAGAGGTGAAACTTAGGCCTCGGGTATTGGCAACGCATCTAAATTTTTACTTCCTGTTTTTGTGTAGATGTCTATAGGTTGCAGTCGTCCATTTCCATAGAGCAACACGGGCCACCGGCCGCGGCGGACCGGAGGGGAGTAGCCATAGCGTTTATTGCCGATGCAAAACAGTCAGTCATTTTTGCGGGGGGAAATGCGTGCGACACACACGCATACTACACAAATCGTCTATTGCTATGAAACTCACACCTTGACTTTAACAAAATACAGAAACAATTTCACGGACACATTTAAGCATCTAGGCAACAGGTATGGGCCCATTTGGTCTTGTACTTTGACAGAGGGGAAAGCCTGCATATGGCTACTCTCCTCCGGTGTTGCTCTATGTCTATTTCCATCCATGTGAATCGCAGGCTTGTTTACCACCATTATGACATAGAAAAGGTCATCCGTCATTTACAAACATTTTATCATCTAGGTCCACGAAGGAAAACCGGTATACCTAGAATTTGGTGGGAATCTGGTGCCAGTGGCAAAGTCAGGGGAGCAACTGTCCATACCGTTCAGAGCGTTTCGGGAGAACCGGGTCGCGTTCCCTGTGATGATCAAGACTCAGGATCTGGAGCCGATCTGTAGGTGCCAGTTCATGCGGGACCCGAAAGTGCCGAAGGGTGAACCTTCACCAGCACCTGTAAGTATTTTTTCACTTCATTACTTGATAATCTTATGAGTAATTTATTTATGTTTCTTCCCCCTTTTCAATTCATATCGATCATTTTATCATATTTCTGCACCCTTTCGTTGCCTATCAATACTACCCAATGGTTGACTGGGAGATAATGTCTAGAGGCGCTAAGTCAGCCTTTTGTACTTATTTTGTGCAAAAAAGTTTAAATAAATAAATTATTATAATGTATGATAATAAATGCATGATGTATGATAATATTGTATTGATGATGCATGGTCATATATTAAAAAAGTTTACACAATCAAACCAGCCTGCGAGGCAGCTTACAATATTTGGAAGAATTCGTCGACTTCGGGCCGTTTACAATAACTTACCTTAGATGAAGCATAATAACTGTCTCCGGTTAACTTCAGGGACCAATTTATCTACGTTTCACTACAGTTTCATTGTGTTTTCCTTCGTAACTTCTTTTTACGAAAATGCTACATTCAAATGGAATCTTATTTCTTTTTTTTTTGCATGGAATGAAATCAACGGAAATGCATTAGACACAATACATATTACAAATATAAACGTAAAAAAACGTTATTAAATAGGAGCAAGCAAAATTTTAATAAATTATTAATAACAATATATAAGCGTAATATATACTAACGGACAAAACAAAGATAGGTTCTCTTATTAACATCATAATATATTAATAAAGTTACTTATTATTAATCTTGATATAAATAGATCGCAGTCCTGAACATCATGGTACCAGATGACCTGCCAACCGAGAGGATCTCGCCAGTATCAACAGACACGGTCCCAAGGCGCACGGAAGAACAGGAACAGATTTGGAGACAGAGGCTCAGCGATCCCAGGTACCTATGGTTTAATATTATTGAGATAGTTGCAAGCATATAGTGACTGGTGGTAGAATTCCAGCGTCGGAGTTGGAGGACATGAGTAACACCGCCTTATCAAATCTTTCCAAGCTTCTTTAAGATGTTATCTGCCGTCAAATGGTACTTCAGCACTATTGTGTTGCAATAAGATGGTAATATATATTATGGCCCTGTGATAACAATCACAGATGCAAAACACCTTAGGCCTCAGGAGTGGTAGCGCATCTGTATTTTGACCTTGGTCTTTTTGTGAGTGTCTGTGGGCTGCAGTCATCACTTAACCTAAATGTGAACTGCATGCTTGTTTGCCATATTCATTACATAAAATAATCATGATTACTTGCCACCTACGCAACATAAAAAAATAACGAAACAAAGGAACGAACCAAATGTATTATCTAATTTTAAGAATGTACCTACGTCAATTTAATAAAATAACGAAACAAAGGAACGACCCAAATGTATTATCTAATTTTAAGAATGTACCTACGTCAATATAATTTGTTACAGATTAGAAGATATTTGTAATCTACTTGGCAAAGATTGGGTAGCACTAGCTTATGAACTGGGTGTAAGTGTAGCAACCGTGAATCAGATTCAAGCGAAACGGATTACAGCGGCCGAGCAAGCGCATCTCATGCTAAAACTGTGGAAGACACAATCTGGCACTAAAGCTCAAGGTTAGTGAGATAAAAATGGTTTAATGTATAATATAATTTATTTTGTTAGAAGAGTAAAATTATGGTTACTCGAAAAGTGCTTCTATTCTGTATCAGAATGTGTTGACATGAAAAAAAAATCTTGACTGTATGTAATACTTGACATTTTGTATCCGTAATTTTGATTATTTAATACTAGCTGTGCCCGCAACTTTGTTTGCGTGGAATAGTGGCTTTGGGACATTAGGCAGCGCTTTTGGTTATACATTTTGGTTAATTTTGGATCATAAACACTTTTGGGTAGCTAAAAAAAACTATTTTGCAGTAATGCTTCTCTGTACACGATATTAGACGTATGACCATCAGGGATAAAAGCACACAGGCTGCTAGGATTGCGAAAGATTGCTAATTATGTGTTTAAACGCGCATCCATCCTATGCTGAACCGTATTTTCGAAAATGCCATTTTAAACTTCTATGCATAATATTATTTTATAGAAAATTATTATAAACTTTTGTAAATTCTCAGTCAATATTTAAACATAAAAGATAGATTTATGCATAATATAAGCACTCCGTAAGAGCCAGCAGAAGAGAAAAATTGAAAATTAACGTTGTGCATTTTTACCCACTAATGCCACCACCCCCACCACCACCACTACAATCGCCACCAACGCTATCAACGCCATCACCATCACCAAACACCTACGCCACCAATGCCACCAATGATACAAACGCCACCAAAACCACCACCACCACCACAACCAATGACACCAACGCCCCCAAAACTACCAATAACTCCATCAACATTACCAACGCCACCAATGCCTCCACCGCCAGTAAAACCACCGCCAGCACCACTAACGCCACCAACACCACCACCAGAGTCACCAACAACACCTATGCCACCAACGACACCAACGCCACCACCACCACCACCACCACCACCACTACAAACACCACCAATGCCACCAACACCATTAACGCCACCACCACCACCACCATCGCCATCATCATAATCACATCCGAAAGACGTCCATCCGTCTCCACTGGGCAAAGACTTTCCCGAAGATGCTCCTAAAAGTGTTGTGCGTCATAAGGAAAGAATACGCCATAATTGCCACGCTTGGCATGCTGAATGGTGATCATAGCGGAGATTGTTTTATGCCGGGACGCTGCTATGCGGTATGCTTAATGTTACTAACAGAGAAAAACCGGCCAAGTGCGAGTCGAACTCGTCGAACAGCCTGGGGACAGACAGACGGCTGGACGGACAGACAGGCAGACAGCGGAGGATGAGTAATAGGGTCCGTTTTTACCTTTTAGATACGGAACCCTAAAAAAGATAGATTCAGAATAGTTTAAAAATATTCTATATGATTTTTTAAATTGTCGTAACTTTTTTATTTCTGAACCGATTGACATGATACAAACAGTAAATGTTAAGTGAAACTTACCATAATATATTAGTATTTAAACTAAAAATCGAATAAGCCATTTCTGAAATTAGCGTGCACAAACACACAGACAAACATACATTTTTCCGGGATAAAAAGTACCCAGCGTTGTGCGCCAAAGGTTAAAGTATAAATATACCAAGTTTCATCGTAATCGGACCGGTAGATTTTGTGTGATGCTTGAACAAACAGACAGACAGACAGACAGACAGACAGACAGACAGATAGACAGACAGACAAAAAATTTTCTAATCACATATTTGTGTTCGGTATCGATCTAGTAACATCCCCTGGTATTTATTTTTTCAATATTTTCAATGTACAGAATTTGAACTTCTACAGTTTTATTATAAGTATAGATTTGACCGTATAGTCAGAATATCAATTATTATGTCACCATTTAAGTATTTTAAGATTCATATTTTTAACCGACTTTGAAAAAAGGAGGAGGTTCTCAATTCGTCCGGATCTTTTTTTTTTATGTTTGTTCACCGATAATTTGAAAACGCCTGCACCGATTTGGATTATTTTTTTTTTGTAGTTAACTAATTCATTGTTGAATTGACTTAATTTTATAGTAATGAATTTTGTTTAGATTTGCGCGTCGTATTGTGACAAAATGTACCCGGTTACCAGTATAATCACTTCCAACAATTGTTACCTACATTTTATGCAAATTAATACTTACTTACTGACTTAACAAAAAATATCATGATGATGGTATTTCCTTTATTACTTTTATGTTGTTGTTCAAGAGCGATACATTTATTAGAAAAGAGATACATAAGGTATAGCGAGATGTTATTCCGCTCGTTTAATCTCAATAGTCAATACAAATATAAAGATTAAAAAAAACATATTATCATTAATTAATTGCGTTTGACGTTTTCATTTAAACAACCCGGTTGTACCGGGTTGTTTAAACCATTTAAACGATTTACACAGTTGTTATTAAGAAAACGTGACTTTAAAATGTTATTGACAACTTGTGTTGTTCGTTTCAGATAATTCGTTAGAATTAGCATTATGTCGTATAGGAAGAGATGATATAATTGCACCACAATCTGAATTAACCAATGAGAGAAGAATTCAGAGAAATATTTACCAAGAAAGACAGGCATCCGAAGAAATCGAGGCTTACAAAGGTAAAATAATAAATACTTTATATAACGTAGTATGTCTACATTGCTGATATAAATAAAAAAAAAAGTTTATGAAAATTATTAATATAAAGCAAACAGAACTGTAAACAGTTTTTTACGCCTTTAACAACTTTATTTTAATCATTCAGCCGAAGAGGATAACAAACTTAAAGAGAAAATTTACGACGAAAATCACATCGCTGAACGTATGCATGAATCAGAACATGATCAAGATGAAGCTAAATATTCTCCAGAAGAAAAATCGATTATTGAGAAGAGTGAGATTGACAGAACTCCTACACCAAGTGAGGAAAGTGAAGAAGATGAAGGTAATGAATGCAACCTGATACTTATTATTTGAAAAGGACGTAGGTGTTACAGTTATTCTTCTACCATTTATAATACTTTCAGATGTAAAGAAAAGCGTAGCTGAAAGAAAGGAACAAATAACTAAAAAGTTAAGTTCAAGTAAAATTCCAGCTTCTAAACAAAAGAAAGAGATCAGGGAAGAAATTATAGAAATAAAGACTCAAATAAAACCAGATATTAAGAAATTTCAAGATATTGAACAACAGGTAATATTGAATATTTTAAGGGAAATATTAGTTTTAGTTAGCTTTAGATATTATGCTGACTATAATTAATCACTTTTTACGCAGGTTAAAGAAAAGGAACCGAAGTTAGAACGAACACGTTCAAAAACCTCGCCTGACAGTACAGAAAGTGAAGAACACAAGGAAACTGAAATCAGGCAAGAAACTATTATTGACATTAAAAAAGAAGAAATAAAACAAGAGCGACCTGTGGAACAATTTAGGAAATTTGATCCATCGTCCCCTGGCAAACCGACACCTAAACATTTACAAAGACATATGAGAAATGAGTCCATGAGATTCCCATCTGGCGATTTCTCAAACGTCACAATCACACCTAGGAAATCGATAACAACTGTTGAAACTAGTGATGTTAAAACCTCTGAAAATAAGATTGATACATTTACAAAAGAAGTAATTTCACAAAAAGAAATTGCAAGTGCAAGAGTTCAAGAGAAATTAGATGATGGTGATAGATCTCCAGACTTAGTAAGCGAGGAGGAAAAGGACTTAGCTGAAGCTACTTTAAGAGATAAAATCAGTGTCTTTGAAACTAAAATTTCCAAAGAACCTATTGATATGAGTAAACCTACTGTAAAACTGACAAAGGAAGCTTTAAAAAAGCACACTCTTGAACAAGAACAAGGCATTGAATATACTCATGAGTTTGTAAGAGAACAGTCAAAACAATTATCTAATATGGAAAAAAACATCAGTCACGAAATTTCTATAGAATCCAAAAAACATATCGAAACTGTAAAATCCGTAAAAGAAACTATTCAACAATTTGATACCAAAGTTAAACTTGAAGAAAAATCAAAACCTTTCCCCAAAGCAATTAGGACAGATTCTACGCTGGTTCAAGTTTCTTCTGAAGAAGATAGTGAGTTTTTGAAAAAATCTACGGATTCTGAAACTGAGACTGAATCTCAAACAACCGTCAAGGTTGATAAACAAAAACAAAAATTTGAAACTGATAAAAAAACTCTAGATAAAATGCTTGATTTAAAGGATGTGTATGATTCAAAATCTGGCTCGGGGTTGAAAAAAGATGACCAAGGAAAAAAGTCGGATGATGATAAAAAAGATGATCAAGCCGTGTATATTACAAAACAGAAGTTGGAAAAGCAATTGACTGATGAACTGAGATCAAAAGTTAGTGAAGAAGAAATCACTGAAGCTTTCGAAGAAAAGGATGTTTCGGTACAAAATAACATTTTGGAAAAGGTGAGTCTAATCTTAGGTGAATATAAAAATAATGTTTTATGTGTCATATTATCATTATATTCAAAGTTATCTTTATGTTTTTGTCCCCAGGTTGAAACGCAACAATCCGTAGCTAGCATTGTATCTGAATTAAGTAAACATACCAAAACTGACTCTATAGGTTCAGATATACAAGATTTGACGGGGCGGAAAGTTTCACAGGAATCGCCTGTTCCGTCAGCTATTGATAAAGCTGACTCACTTGCTGACTTACAGCAGAGTACAGAAAAAGACGTCAGTTTTGTGTCTCAAACTGAGTCAAAGGTATATAAAAACTTTATTTTTTAATTCTTGAATTGCATTTCTAATTAAGAGTAAACCTTTTTTTTCTTTTGATACAGATTTATTCAAAGGACTCCAAGCACAGAAGTGACTCATTAGATGAAGCGTCACAATTCTCAGACTTAGAAGATCAAATTGGCATGAGTCCTGCTCATAAACCAATTGCAGGTAAAGATGCGATAGAAGAAGAAAAAGTTGATTCAATATTATCAACAACTGTAATTGTCGAAAAAATAGATAGAACAACTAGGGATCAAACGTTAGAATTTTTGAGATATGAGAGTGCTCATAGTGCACAAGTTCATGCTAGTCTTGACGCAAAGGAAACTGAAAAGGTACAAGCACAAACAATATAATAAATTAATTTAAATCACGTTATTGTAATAGCAAGCATACTAAAAAGTATTGTTTTATAGGTATCCCCAAAAGAATCGCCAGTCATCAGTGCTAAGGCTCGCCAATTTATCGAAACAGTGCCTGAAGATGATTCCGTTCAAGAATGCTTCTTTTCCAAACGTATCTACTCGGATTCACTGGAAGATTCTGAACACACAGATTCCAGGAGACATTCTGAAGCAGAATCACTGAAGTCAGATCAATCAGACGTGAAAGCTAAAGTGTCATCATCAGATTTTGATGAGCGAGCTGAGTATGAAGAAACAGCAGATTCTGGAAGTGGATTTGGAGACGAGAAATTTGAAGAAAGTGTTGGATTCACACAAATCAAAATAGATCCAAAAGCGCTAGAATCTGATCAACAAGATTCTGATAGTGACAAAGCTGGACCAGAAGTTGTATTTAAAAAAATGACTCCTAAACGTCATTCTCGAACTGAATCTATTTCAATAACTAAGCTCAGTGATTTACAAACAGATGTTGAACAACCTAAGCCTAGGCAAAAATTCCAAATGATTGTCACAGAAGCTGAAGAAATAGAAAGATCATTTGACAAAGATGAAATGTCCGACAAAATATCATCCGAAAGCAGTAGAGAAGTTGAAATATCTGATCGAAAATCATCTGAAGGTATTTCTGACAGAATAAGCTCAGAAGATGCTGTTACAGACAAAAAAACTTCCTCCGAAGAAGAAGCACCTAAAGAGAGCGAGTTAATTGAGCAGGCGAAAGAGAAAGATAGTACAAGAAGTGTGAAAGATTTGATAAAAGATATTGAAAAGGCTGAATCGAGAACACAAATATTTAAAGAGGAATTAGGAGATAAAGGTATGTCAAAACCGTATACTATTTCAACATTCGATACATATTACAAAAGAAAGTGCCATCTATATGTCTGTCTGTCTCTTTTGACTTATTGTAGTGTAGGACTTATTGTACCAGGAACGAAGGAGATAAAGTTTGCTTTGTTTTCAAAAAATAAATAATTCTCAAATTTTAGTGGTAGCTTCGGTACAATCTTCCGTAGTTTTCATAATAATATGTAAATTTAAAAATATGACATATATAATGCGCTGTGGCTTCTTTTGATGTCGAATCTATATTGTAATGTGTAGAACGCGGCCTTCAAGGTATTCTTTACTGTCTTCGGAAACTTACATTAGAAAAAATTTTATCATGTATATTTCTAATTATCATTCTGGACTAATAGGTACTTAATCCAATCCGATTATGAATTTAACTCGCACACTAGTCGAATATGGTACATTACTTTTATCATCAATCTAATTATTTAAGTTGCGTCTCTCTCTCTTCTCTCAATACGACGTAAAAATATAAAATAAACGATATAAAAAAGTAGTAAATATTGTGCTTATTACGTTACGGTTCATAAACTTTTGTGAATTTTGATATCACGTTAAAATTAATTACCAAACCTCAAAGAAAAATATAAAAATATTTTTTTATTAGAATCACAGCTAAATGTGGTCAATATTTTACAGCTGATATTGCCAAACGTCAGTCGGTAACATCTGCAGGCTCAGGATCAGTAAGCGAATTACGTCTTGATGAAAAACGCTTGTCCGATGCTATGAGTTTAACCGAATCCAGAGATTACACTTTTGAGGAATCAGAAGATGATATAGGTACCCAGGGGACACATGTAGATGTTAACAAAGAAAGACAAGATACAAAATATGATATAGAAACGGAAGTGCAGACTAAGTTTTTAGGTAAGGGCGTTCCTTATATAATATTATTATTATTTTTTTAATGTTGATTATTGATCGCCCACTTATAGGAAAAAGTGAACAATTGAAACAAGCTAAACTGATACACGGAGATTCTTTGGACGACGTCGAAGGTTTTCCTGAAGACCATGTAACAGATTATGTTCATAAACTACCTCATATAGCCGAAACTGGGTTGGTATTTATTTTTATTTATTTATTTTGTATTAGGAATACTAACGATTATTTAAATTTGAGAGTAGATACAATATAAGAATCAAATAAATCATTTGTATGTCCCCATTTATAAAAAAAGTACATAGAGAAAAACATTAGCAATACAAAAAGCATTATAAAGAAAGGTTGTAGCTAATACATCATAATAATAATTATAGCAAAATGGTATGAATATACACTGATGCTTTACAAGTTTGTCAGTTAAACAAATAAAAATGTTTTTGTTGTATTGAGTTGAAAAAAACAGTATAAGTACTACAAATACGCATACACACATATATGTTAATATAAAAAACACGCTTATCATTCCCATAGAAAGTAACGAAACTATTATTTGCAGTGACTAATAAAAGTCTTTTTTCCCAGTGCCTTACCCGACAGAACCATTACTAGTGATTTTTTAAAACGGGAGCGTGAAGAACAGATAAAGCGTGAAAGTTCACATGTTAAAGCTATGGTAACAACTGAATTAAAGAAGATACAACCTGAGCAATACGTGACAGAAGACAAAGGTAAAGAAAAGTTTGAAAGTGTGCACAGAACCACTACGGAAGATGTAACTAAAGTCACGTCTATACTCAAGGACGTAAGTCATGCTGTTCCTGATGAAGATACTAAAACAGAACAAAGAGAATCACAAAAGACTACCAGAACAACAACTGAAATTATTACAGAACCATCAGGAGAGGAAAAAACTATAACTACTGTTACAGAAACAGAAAAAACTCCTACTGGACAAGAAAAAATAACAATTACTGTTACAGAGGTCATTAAAGCTCCTAATGGAAGCATAAGTACGTCAACCAGAGTAACGGAAACAACCAGGTCTATATCAGTCGAAGAAAAACATTACAGTACCGTAATAAAAGTGTCACAAGAGCCAGTGATGATAGACGGAGAAAAAATTATAACTAAATTTACGGAAAGTGTAGTACCAGTTGAAGAAAAATTTATTACAACTGTTACTGAGAGTGTGCCAATTCATAAAGAAGTAGAAGTATTTACAACAGTATTAACTGAACCCACACAAGAAGCAAAACCTGTTATAACCGAAATTATTCATCCACCTGTAGAAGAATCTTTAATTATTACTCAGATAGAAAGTCAACCACCCACTATTGTAACTGTGAAAACGTCAGAAACTGTTACAATGGTCAAAGAACCACTAAAGGAAATAAGAACCGAGAGCAAACAAGTTACTTCGGAAAAAGTACCTATTGAAACATTTAAAAAATCTACTGTTGAAAGTAAATTTGATGTCAGCAAAATTAGGACAGATACTCTTGGTAAATTTGACTTAGGTGATGATTTAGATAAAAATGGTAAAAAGTTTGTTCCCTCCGATCTCGATTTAAATGAAACTGTTGAAATAACAAAAGAGCAAGTAAAACCTGTGATTGATGATATTTTACAAAAAGGGACAATAGCAGCTGCAGCACGAAGTCCAGTACATGATAAAGATATTAAATCAATCACAAAAGATATTGTTGAATTAGAAAAAAGATCATATGATGCTAAAGTACCTCAGAAAGATGAACGTAGACATTCTTGTATCAGTCCAGCTATATCATTAGAAAGGATTGCAGAGTCTGAAATAGAAACGGAAGAAGAAGTAACAAAGCAGCAAAGTATTGCTACAATTGAAAGTTCAACAAAAGTAGACATCAAAAGTGAATTGAAAAAATCTGATTCTGCAATGAAACAAATGGCTGATAATATAGAAATAATTATAAAACAGGCTTCAGAGGATGTTGATGTGTCTTCAGAAGAACATGTTGTTGAAATTGTGGAATCAGAAGATATAGCTGGACAAGTTTCTGTAGATTCTATTATTGAAGAAGCAGTTACTACTGTAGAAGGTTATTTGGAATCGTCCAAAGATGCAAAAGATAAAGAAATTGAATTAAAAAAAGAAGTAGTATTTGAGGAAACCAAGAAATTTACGAAAGATAGACCTGGTTTAACGAAGTCACTTTCAAGAGACAGTGGCGAAATAGTTATCATGCCTAAGAAAAAACAAACCCGAACGTTTTCAGTACAGAGTTCTCCCGATGAAGTCGAAGAACAAATATATACTGATTCTGAATCTGGTTAGTATGTTTTTATTTTATTTTAGTTTTTATTAACAGAGATTCCACATATTTATCTATTTTAATAAACGCATTTAAGCAATTTACTGAATGAAAATTAATACAGTGTACCTTTACAGACATGGATAAAGCTAAAGTTTTAGAAATAATTGAACCTACTTCTGATCTTGATGGCAAGATACCAATTTCTAGCTTTGATACTAGAAAAATAAGAACAGATTCGCTTGATGATGCCGATGATTTTCCGGAAAAAGAGGTAAGAATATTTTTTAAATACAACTCAATAATATGATTACAGTGGAAAATAAAATAAGCTCATATTTCCTTATGGTAAGTGAATATTGCAGCCTTTACAAAGAAACCGGAGCTGAAAATGTAGGTGGTGTTAGTCATAGTTAGTGTCATCCCTGAGGCCTTATATATTTTGCTTCTACGATAGTTATGGCGCCAATCTTTATTATCTAACCGGATCACGATAGTGCTGAAGACTTCCATTTAGTGCCAGATAGATTAGATAACCCGGTGTTCCCTTCGCTCTCGAACTCTGATACTAAAACTCTACTGGTGGTAGAGTAAGTAAAATACAATAAAATAATAACATATTTGTTTTATTTTTCAGACTGAATATTTCGGTGAAGATGATAAGTATCCCGAAGAATCGGAAATCTTCGAACAACCGAAGCTTCATGATGCAACAACAACTGCTACTCCTAGCACAAGTGCCACACCTGTGGAGCAAGTTGATAAACCGTCTGAGCATTTTGTAAAGAAAACACATTTTGTAGATAGCCTTTTACGTTCAGATCTTGTTTCTAAATCAACTACGGAATCATCTGTTACTACTGTAATATCCACCTTAACAAAATCTTCAGACGAAGATCATAAATCTGTGTTAGAAGATGGTACGTCAGCCGACTTTTCTAAAATTAGTGGAGCCGATTTAGTTAAAGATCCATCGAAAACTTCAATTGATATAAAAGAAGATTCTAAAATAGATGAACAAGACGATCGGGGTACTCCTGATATATCTAAAAAGTCTATTGACCTGACTAAGGACTATTCGAAATCATCTATTGACAGCAAAGATACGTCGAGAGATTTTGCAACAAATGAGCTTTCAAAAGATTCAACAGTAGACTTAACAAAGGACTTTTCAAAAGCATCGATAGACAGTGTTAAAGAAACGTCAAGATCAATCGACGAGAAAACGTTTTCTGAAGACCACTCATCACTTGATGTTTCAAAAACATTGGCATCTGATGCTTCAGATGGCATTACAATAAGCAAGGATTTCATTGAAGAGGAGAAATCAATATCAAAAATAGTTAAAGTATCCACAAGTTCTTCTCAAGAAACTTCAGTTTTCACTGAGAGTAAATTGTTCAGTGAACAAGATGAAAAGGGTAAAATATCTGATAAATCTGAATCGGAAAAAGATTTTATAGGAGAAATTGAAGAGAAAATTGAGCAACTAAAATCTGAATTTAAGAAAGAAGAATCGTCGATAATTATTTCAGAAAAGAGAGATGAAAAAGATATTGAAGATCAAAAACTTGACGAAAAAGAATCTCAAGATATTGAAGCACCTGACATGACAGAACTTAATAGAAGATGTTCTAATCTGCTAGAAGATATATCGTCACAAGGTGCTTTAATACGAATTGACTCCAGCCACGTTACTCATGGTAAATTTTTTTATTTTTATTTTTGTGTGTTTAAAAATCATAAAGCGGTTCACAGAATACTACATATCTACCAAGTTTCAAGTATGCAGTCTTAATAGTTAGGTAAAGTGGCTGTCACATACGTACAAACGGGCAGACAGACATGACAAATCTGTAAGGGTTTCGTTATTTCCCGTTCGACTACGGGATCCCAAAAAGATATCGGGTTGAATTGCTTTTTATTAGAGTTTTTTTTTCAGATCTAGTTTCGAAGTTCTCCAAGACACCCCCACCATCACCTGTGGACTTGATTGTAAAAGACCGAACTAAAGGTGATGAAGGCACTAGCGACAAACAGTCCGGGCTACAACTCAAAAGTATGTCAATTGAAAAGAATCTTTGAAACACTTAAATAAACTAAACTTGTAATTGGTTATGTAAACGTAGTAGGTAATAATTAAGGGGCATCATTAAAATAATAATTATAGCGAGTTAATAGATAAAACAGAATTAATGTCATTCGTACGTGTTAAAATAAATTCACTGTATCGACAAATCAATAGTAGCATGTAGTTTGCTAGAGATCACACACACTGAGATCGATCATCCACGATGGATCAATGTTCATTGCATGTGAAAAAAATTCAATATGATGTGATTTTTTTGATATTACAGTAATTTCAAAACCTGTATTTGACTAAAAACTTAAACAACAAGGTAAATCTCTAAAATATTTCGAGTAAGTCGTATGTAGTACCTTTTGAGGCATCGTAAATTAATTGGTTACATATTGTAAGATGATTCTCTTGATGGCGAATCAAGAATTGAAGAAAGCTCAAATTCAATGATTCGACATAGAATTATATACTTACACATGACATGTGTTAATGCGTAAACGTTATAGCAATTATAAAATGTATTTGGGTCGAATTGTTGTACTATCGTGGATGACTAGCACCAACATTCGTAGTATTCGCTAGTTATAGAAGCTAATATATCACACCATCTAGGTTCCGAATCTTCGTTCTTGGACGCGAGTCGTCATTCTCCGAGAGCATCATCAGCTGGAGATAGCCTTATCAGTGAAACTGAGGCTCATCAAAGTGGTCAGTGCAATTGATACAACATTAATTGCTTTTACAACCAAACAATAACAACAATTATTAAAGACGCAAGGGTTAAGAGTTAAGATGTAAAGAAAGTATAAAAAAACGAATTCGAATATAATATTTATTTATTTACTATACTATTATTATATAATTTAAATTTTCATACTTAAATTTAATGTAAATGCAGTCAAATCTGAGCTTAATGCAGGCGGTAGTGGCAAAGTAGAGTCATAGCGAAACTTTACTCATGGCATAGTAGAAAATAAGTTAAAAAAATGTTTATTTGCCACACTATTTCATTTTGTGCCAATCGCATGTCAATTAGACAACTCACGCCCACGTTAGTAGTTAAAACTCATGCAACTTAATTTTACTGGTTGCAAGTGTTTTGTTTTTCATTTAAAAAATATTCATGAGTCATTGAAAAGCACTTAGTAAACAATACACATTACCTTGAAAATTAAATAATTTTTCATGACCCCCAAATATTAATAAAAGTATACGAATATAGCCTTATTACTTGCAAACACATTGTAATATTATAATATTTATCAGCACAGTAAATTTTATTTTCTTTCTTGCGGAGCCCTTACGTTGCTTTAGGTAAGTGGAGCCACAAGCGAACAGGATTATCACACTACTATCATTTGTTGCTTTTTATCTTCCTAGAAAAAACATATCGGTTCTCTTGTCATCGATTCGCATCACAATTTTTTATTTACACGTTGTTTTGATGTTTATGTCACCTTTGAGTAACGTTTCGCTTTGATTCAAAGTATTCTTCGTTTATTTTTACCATTACCATCACACGTGCTTTCGCCACTGATGTATCATTGTACTTTATCATATTGGCATTGGAAATTCTTTCTTTGAAACGCCTAGGTGCTTCTATCGGCCTCCAATAATATTACCTTGATTTTTTTTTGTGTAGGAAATGTGTTACAAATTAGAAAGTGTTAACAATGTTTATTAGTTCATTTTTTCACATGAAAATATTTATTAATACATATAAAATCACACATAATATCAAAATGCTCAAGGCAAATTAGTATAATTTGCATTTCTTTTGCAGATATATTGACGGAAGCATCCAAGGCACTTAAAGAAGCCGCCAGGCCCAAATCACCTACTAAACATGTAGCCGATAATTTATCTTTTGTAAACGTTGATCAACCAACTATAACTACCGGCGCAAGAGAACTAGTTGATCGTACAATTGAAAAAAGCATTGATGTTATTGACCAAATAAAAAAGGAGCAACTGGCTGTCAAAATGGAAGAAATGCAGAAATCAACATCATCTGATACATTCTTTTCGGAGTCTAGAATAGAATCATCAACATCGTCATCATCCATTCATAAAACTGTGGATGGACCCCAGTTAAAATTCCAAAGTATAGATCCTGAAGCAGTGATGTCAGATATGGTCTCAAAGTTTGGAAGCACCAGTGAATTCAGCACAGTTTTATCACACAAAGAAACCGAGACTAGAAAAATATCGGGCCAAGAATACTTTTCAGAAACAAAACAAGTATCTTCATCAGATGATGATTCATTGGTCATTAAAACAGAAACAACGCATGAGTTAAGAGGTCAGGAACATGAAGTAAAAGAAAAGACAACCGTTCGTAGAGAGGGTGATCAAACTGAAACATCGCAAAAAAAGTTAGAAAAAGCGCATGAGGCAACAGCTAAAAGATTAGACGTTGAAACGAAAACGGTATTTAAGAGTACAGATGACACGGACATAGTAAAAGTTGAAAGAGAATTTACTGAACAAGGTCTATACACTGGAAGGCAAACGAAATCGGAAGAAAGAATGACAGCCCTAAAAGACGAAACCATAAAGAAAAAACAAGAGGTAAAAATATCGGAAAGAGACATGTCACATGAGCAGTGGGGTAAAGAATATTTCACGGAACCGGGAGAGTTGGAAGATATCAAAGAAGTCGAAGACAACAAATCCAGAATAGCATTTGTTGATTCAGCACTCAAAATTGTAGAAAAAGATGAGGTCGTATCTAGTGTAGAAGTTTCAGAAAAAGGTAAGATCATAAGCTCTAAAGTTGAACATCATAAAGAGGAATCGGTGATAGAAAGTAAAGAACACGATGACCTAAGCTCTGATGCTTCTCATGCACCAAGCTTCAAGAGCGAACCAACGGATAGACGAGGTTCTTCTGAGGCAAGTCCTAAAAGTAAATCAAAATCATTCAAAAAGGATGATGAAGTCTATGAAGTGGATTTCATTAAAGAAATAAAAGTTTCTACATCACCAGTGAAGAGTACTTTCAGCAGAACTGGAAGTCAAGATACTCATTCTGAATCGGAAGCTGCGCCAGAACTTCCTCATGATGACAAAACGGGTGAAACACCAAAAAAAGAAAAATTGAGTAAATCGCCTATTAAATTAGCCCAAGAAGCTATTCAAGATCAAATAATAGAAGTTTCATTACGTACAGTTGATTCATTAGTATCAACCGATGATGGAAAATCTTCAATAGCTAAGTCAGCAACTATTGAAACAAGTTCTACTGCAAAGAGTTCAGATAGTGGTGATACTGTACTAGAAATTAGAACTTTTACTGAAACTAAGATGGATGAATCTATCAAAGCTGCGAAAGTGGATATGTCTCCTAGCACCTACGAAATATCTGATGAATTGAGTACTACGTCAAAAGATCTCATGATCAAATCTGGTGAAAGTATTGACACTGAATGCATGGTGAAATCATTAGAATTACATGAAGGAGAAATATTACAGAAGTCTATCGACTCTACTGTTAGTGCAGAAACATTACATGCATCTGAATTTTCTACCGAGGCTGACTCAGCTTATCTCACAGGAACGGACCATAAGAAAGAAGAAGTAAAATTAATAAAAGAAAAAAGTATGGAAGATATCTGTAGTAGTGGGTATGATACTGATCTCTCCTCTGCCGAGTTTCACGCTACGAAACTTGAATCAGAAAGGGTTGATTTTGATTCTTTAATATCTCAACCACTAGCCGACTTATCAGTTTTAGAAAAAACTATAGATGAAGTCAAACAGTCTCTTGAAGCAGCACAAGTGGAAATTATAAGCGAGAAAAGTGACGGAAGTATCAAATATAAGCAATCACCATCTGAATTTCAGTTTAAAATTCTTATAAGTCCCGAAAGACCTGAAGTTATAACTGAAGAGCCCCACCATGACGAAGTCATTGACAAAGTTATAGGGTCCGTGGAAAAAGAAGAAAAGTTGTTAGATAGTCAAATATCTGACAGTGTGTCACAAAAAGTGAGTTCTCAGGAAGAAACAACATTTTCTGACGAAGAAAAAGATACAGTTCAAATCAAAGAATCAAGCCCTCCTTTAGAATCTGCAGACATCTCAATAAGATCGGATAGCGGACCGCATTCAATTTTAGAAACTGAAAGTGAAACTGTATTTTCTGATAAAGACGGCTCATCAAAAGGTAGCCCTGAAGTTAAACTACGAGTTCAAAAGCACATAAAATCTAAATTGGGTGTGGTAGATCGACGGTCTGCTTCTGAAATTGAAGGTTGGTCTAGTTCAGGAGAAAGTCACTATCATAGCTTTGAGCAGTATGAAAGCCGACCCTTATCATCTGACGTAGATGTTATGATAACAGCACAAAGTGGGACAGAGTTTGAAACGGCTCTAACTAGCCATGATGTTTCATCTCAATCGCTCAGAACATCAAAAGATTATTTCACAGCAGGAAGTTCGCTTGCTTCAAGAGACAGTATGAAAAGTCTTGACTCAGATGGATCTAGTCACGTAGCCAGCATCGACATATCAGATGCATCAGAAACACTCGTTCCTTCGGCAAATGAACTAAAAGAGGAATTGATGGAAAGCAGTACATACGTTGAGCATTTTTTACATGAAACTGAAAAAGAAAAAGTAGTAAAAGTACTAAGTGATGAAGATGTTTCAGGTGAAGACGATGAAAAAAAACCTGACATAGAACCAGTAGGAAAAATGAAAAGATCACATGAAATGCGTTTTCATCCAAAAGATATGATACCTGAACATTTTCCCATAGAAGGAACTTCGGAAAGCATGGAATTCGACGAAGATTCTTCAAAAGGCCGAGAAGGCTCAGATACGACAATATCTAGTCAATTTAAAACAGATGAAGTTTTGTCATCATCTATTTCAAAACTTGATATGTCACCATCACAATCACTGCCAGAGTCAGATAAAGAAGAGATTCATGAAACTGTTATTAAAGCATCCACTCATTCAGAACATGCTGTACCATTCTCAATCACAAAAATCGATAAACCTCAGAGAGAGTTTGTGGATATAGAGAGTGAAATTATTACAGTAGGATCAGCAGAATATGAACAGATTGAAAGATATGGCAGCATTACACCTGAACCGAAGAAAATACATGAAGGTGAAATTCAAATTCTAAGAAAACATGTTTTAGATGAGGAAGGTATCCCCACTGCAACAATTGAAACACCAAAGGATGAAGTTTCTGAGGAATGTGTGAAAAAAATCGTCAAAGATGTCAGTGTTATTCCTTTTCCCATAACAGAAAGACCTCCGAGCCAACGAGAATTCGTTGATATCGAGGCTGAAGTAATTCCAGTCGGATCAAAGCAATACGAAGAAATCTTAAAATCAAAAAGTGACTCATCTGTACCAAAAACAAAGGTAGAAAAATCAGTCGTGAAATCACCTGAAAGTCTATTAGAAAGTAAACAAAGCTCTACATCTAGCTTAAAAACTCATGAACACATGTCAACACCGCATACGCCATTATCTGCGCCTAGCCAAAGCTCACTTTCGACAGATAATGGCCGAGAATATGTTTTAGACGATATGTATGATATATCTGAAACACCAGAACTTAAATCTGAATTAATTACTGAAAGCAGTAGATCGGAACTAATCGTGACAACAGAAGAAAAGACATTACACGCATACGAAAAAGAACAAGAATCCCCTACAAGTGATGAATTTGAAATGGTTGATAAACCAAGTGAAATGGATGATTTCGTCGTAATTGAAGAAGTAGCAAAAGAAGCACAGGAGACTGACCCAGAAGGTAAAAGTGTACAAATCAAAGCTCAAAAATATGTCAAAAGACATGATACAGAAGCGGAGGAATATTTGTCAAAAACATCGAAAAAACAGGATAGTACCAGCAGCGCCTCGGGATCACTATCGGACGAAGAATTACTTCAGTATGAATTAGACCAAAAAAGAATACAAGCTCAAGAACTAGCTGAAATAGAAGCTGGTAAACGTTGGATTCAAATGCAATTTGAAGGTGATCCGAGATATGATTATGAGAGGGTACCTCTAGAAGACATCAAAGAGGAAGAAATGACTGACTTTGACGCGAGTAGAATCGGCAGCTTAAGTTCACAAAAAGAATCTATAGGTAGCTACGGGAGTTTTAGAAATTCATACGGGAGTTTATCTGAGTCTGAAATGGCATCACGTATGAGATTCAGACTTAGAGGTGAAAATGACGACATATCTATCAGCTCTTTACAAGAATTTGAAAATCTTGAAAAAGCTTTAATGGAACAATATCAACAACATTCATCCTCATCTCAAGATTCTTTGAATGGTTCCTTGCCAAGACGATATATACTTAGTAAAAGTCAAGGTGATGACATCTCCGTTTCAAGTTTGAAAGAGTTCGAAGGACTTGAATCAGCCTGTCTTGAAGCCTTGAAAGCCGAATTACTTGCGAAACAAAAGGAAGCGTTATTATTGGCTGATCCTAAAATTGTAAGTGGTAGTTTCTTGGAACAAGAAAAACGGTCTTATGACAGCAGTTCTGACAGTAGCCCACCTCTGAAAAGTGGAAGCCCCAGCCAAAAAAGTGGCACTCCGCAGAAAGGAGGTAGTCCGTCTCAAAAAGGAGGCAGTCCTTCACAAAAAGTTGGAAGCTATGGGAGCCCATCACAAAAGTTGTTAGCTGATTCAGCAGCTATAAGAAAATTGATTGATCAACAAATGGCATTAGAACAAATGATCCAAGAGCAGTCAACGCCAAGGGTCATAACGGTTAAAAAATATGACAACAGAGGTGCCTTTTTCGTACCCGAACCAGATCTAGAGAAGTCAGAAACTAAACCATGTCAAGTTGTGGAAGAATGTAAAAAGACTTCTTCTTTTATTTGCGCTGCAGCCCCAAGTGATGGATCTGCAGAATCAATTCCTGGTGACTGTGAAGAAATGATGAAGATTCTTGATCAAGAAGAGAAAACTAAAAAGGAACAAGTTGTTACGAAAACATTCTCTGACGGTGGTGAAGTTGAAGTTGTTCGAACTACAACTGTAATTCAACAAAGATTCGTGGATGGAAAGAAAGTATCTGAAACAGTGACCAGTACCGATAGCGACGGTGCAATAGATATTCCATCTAGACCAATACAATACGATGAAAGTGGAATGTCTTTTGGCTCCGAAATGTCTTCATCATTGGCATCTCAACCTTCTGAATTGGATACCTTAATGACAGTAATGGAAAGGCATAGTTCTGAGGGTGAAGTCGTTACGTATACAAAACACACTATAATTACATCTTCAGATAAACCTGAAGATTTAGATTTCTCGAGAGAAAGCAGCGTGTTGCGTGAGCTCTCGCCCTCCTCTGGGAGGTCGATAGCTCACAGCATTGTGTCCCTCTCTGGTAAACAATTCACAGATCCAGCTAGTGGCTCGTGGAGTGGACAAGACGAAGAATTAAGTTCATCAGGAAGCTTCAGTCGGTAAATGATTTAACTGTCTCAAAATAGAATCAAATTATAGTGCTCAACAATAAATATTGCAGCTCGATGTGCAATATTTATTGTGCAATATTTACTAGGAAGGAGACTTCGGCTTATTTCGGGTCTGTAGAGCGTTATCTCTTTCGCTCCATACCTATTTGACGTTTGTCGACCATTTTGATCAAGTTTTGACCAATACCGGACTACGGATGCTAACGTAGGCAGTTTGCCAGCAGAGATAACGCTCTATGAAGCCGAAACTAGCCGATTGTCACTTTCATAGGCTCCATATGCATTATTTCTAAATTGTAAGTTTATATTCCAAATTAAGCAATTTCGAATGTAAAATAATTAACTCAATCAATTTAATTTGTAGAGCTCGCGCTGATTTGATGCTTGGCAGTACGGATAGCCTGGAAGCGACGAGTTCAAACGCAACAAGAGCGACTTTTAATTACGAAGTAGATACTCCCATGACAGGCAGCCTTACTTCTGGAGGTAAGCTATCGCTTTTAATTTACTATACTTTTAAGTATTATAATAAGTAAAATAATTTTACTTAATGCAACTTTGTTCTTGTAGCTTTATATGCCTACCATAAAATAATAAGCTTTACCATTTATTTATGTTTTAAGACGTTTTCTTATTTTTATGTTCTTATATTTAACAAAAACGTAGTTATAACAATATTAAAATAAAAACTCTTGCCAAAATATGAAGATTTGCATTTAAAATTGAGTGTATGTAGTTGTAGTAGAACAATAAAAATAATTTAACAACTCTGATTGTATCAATTTAATTAAATAAACTTCTGAAATATATGTCAAAGTCGAACTAAAAACTACTTATTTCATTGGAAAACGCCATTACGTAGACAAAATTAAACCAATGTTTCTAGTTAGCTTATTAAGGTACGATTCCGACTCCATTACACGCAGCAGCGCTGCCGCAGCACTTCTGGTCTCCATATATTCTCTACAAGCTTATATGAGACTGGTGGCTCACCCCGGCTTCGCGCGCTTGCAATGTTACCTACCCTCTCCTATTCATCTTAGCGTGAGTTATATAAGCCTTCCTCGATAAATGGGCTTTCTAACACTGAAAGAATTTTTCAAATCGGACCAGAAGTGCCTGAGATTAGCGCGTTCAAGCAAACAAACAAAGAAACAAACTTTTCAGCGTTATAATATTAGTATAGATTACATTCCGAGCCACGCGACAATGTTGCGGCAGCAAGGCAATAGAAAATGGAGAAATAAATGCTGCTGCGGCATGACTGCAGGCAGCGCTGTTGAGTGCAGCGGAGTTCGGAATCGCACCTTTAATCAGCATTTGACATTGACAACGATTTCAGCAACTGGGATTATTTTGTCATGCCGGTCAATAAATATGTTTGATAACTAAATACATATTTTACTATTCTGCCAAAAAACTGACAATTCGCTTTACGGTGACTTTTACATGATGCTTATAATGATGTACTTGTATATTTTAATATATTATATTATCAATGCATACAATTGGTGTTGTATCTATACCTACTTATTTCACTTAAAATGAACAATTTAACTTATGGTTAAAGGAGATGTTGCAAAAATGTATGGACCTCCGGCCATGTATTGTACACAATATCATTAAACAGGCAAAATCAATATAGTAACGTTTTTTACTGCATATAATCACTTATTTAGCTTTGTTTGCAGTTACAAAACATTCTTTGCAGTTAGAATTGTAACTCAAAACCAACATAGCGAATATGGCGGGCGATGTCATTTTTACATTTTCATTTTTTAAATTGTATTTTGATTATGATTATATAGTACTTGGAGAAAAAAGTAATATTTTCTAAATACTGTCGAAATCGATTGATCCCAAGCGTCAGCTGTATCGCCACCATGTTGAACATAGTTGAAAATGATAAAATCGTTTGAATTAAATGTGGTCGTAACTCTAAAATATATTCTTGAATAAATTAATTGTATTTTTTTCGGATTCTCTTTCAATTTACCCATTTTTTGAGGTCGTGTACGAACCAGAGCCGAGGTCGCAACATTTCCTTTGCTTGCCTGTATTTATCAATTCTTTCTTCAAGTGAAAATATGCAGTAAAAAACGTTTTTATATTGATTTTGCCTGTTTAATGATATTATGTACAATACATGGCCGGAGGTCCATACATTTTTGCAACATCTCCTTTTAATGATTATTGTGTACACAATATATTCTTTTTACTATATGATATTTATCCACTATACTTAACATCATTCCACTGAGCATGGTATTATGAGATTTCAGGAGCGCTCATCCTCGCTTTAATTTTAATGAGAACCATAACACTTAAGCAATTTTCAGCAAAGTACAGATTGGAGACAATCTATGTATATAAATAATTTAACAATGTCAATCAAACAAAGCGACTTAGAATCTCTTAGAAGATTAATAACTAGAAGAAGAATAGAATTCTCCCAAATATAAAAGTTCTATGGAATCTCGATAATTATGAAAAAAATCCTGAAAATCGCTTTTGTTATCGTCTCAATATGTATACGTTATTAACGATTGCTATCCCACCAAGCTTGATACTAATCAGAAAGATAACAGCGGTCCCCCCTCCAGGGTCGAATACAATGGTGTCTTCTCTAGACACCTTAGACCCTGTGACGACCGTACAGATGGAAAGTTTGGAGTTCCAGTCAACAAGTGAGCCGTGCTCCAATGATTATGAAGTACAAGAACCGGATTCTGATACAGAAAGACTGGTAAGTTAATTTTTTTTTTTCTCCTCATATCATTTACTTGCACTGAAATAAACATTCATATTATTTATAAACAACAGCAACAATCATGTAATATTATATCGACTATGTTCTTAAATATTGATGATAAAAATACCTTACCGATTTCTTAATTGGTATATGATTATAAGTTGTTACAATTGTCACGTCTAATAAAGTTCTGCACAACTGTTTGTATATTTTGTTAAATAATGACTTGTATACTGATTCGAATTAAAATGTTACAATCGTACATAATAATATTATAAGACATCTGTAATTGTTTTTTTTTGACGCCAGACATGAGAACACGCAGGTAGGAATTCCGTTCGATCGCTATCGATCACAATCACCGCTATCGGGCCTCCTGCTCAGCTGTAGCCACTTTATCGACGTACTCGACTATGACGTCACTTGTCGTTTTATCGAGCCTCCCACTCTTATCATTTTACCGACGCACCACGCTATATCGTCAAGAATTTAATATTAATCTATCTAATCTAATAATACCTTTAAACGAGCAATTCTTGTATATATATATATAGAATCAAGATCTCGGAAACGGCTCCAACGATTTTCTTGAAACTTACAGATTAGGGGTTTTTCGGGTCAAGAAATCGATTTATTTAGGTTCCAGGCCCAAGAAAAGCTCGGTTCCAAGTTAATAATAAATTTTCTTCATAACCGACGACTGACGCCATCTATTGATGAATAGAAGAACCATTAGTCTACTAACGTTAGTCGTATTTTTAGCAAAGAAGAAGTGTTTGATTTGAGGTTAGACCAAAAAAATCAATTGTTTTTATTCATATTTCTTCAGTATGCAATTCATACTAAACATAATTTTCAAAAATCGCTACGGAGCGAAGCTCGGTCAACCAGGTACTTATTGTTATACTCGGTACGTAATAATATGTATATGTTTACTATATTTTAACACTATCGGCTTATATACGTAATATAAGTATATTATGTAAAAAAATATTCATTGTAAACATTTATTTTTATGTATGGTATAATAAGAATATATGTATAATTATCGTAAATACGCTATATCATTTTTTCTGATAAAATATGTAAGTATATATTGTTAACCATTATTAATTTAAATTTGTTTGATCTGCTTGACATCCGTGAAACACCAGGGTCCCAGATGAAAATCAGCGTCAAGTCGATTGATGTTATCGACTTGACATGAAGCTGATCTGGGCTCCCATTTGGCCGTGAGACTTAATCTCTTTTTTTTTCTTTTTTAATTGTTATTGTTTTTGCTTTTTGTTTAATTGTACCTGTGTACCTAATCGTCTGGCAATTTGTATCGTCATGTCTCTGTGCTGTCCAAATAAATGTTTTCTATTCTATTCTATTCTATTCTGTTCTATTCTAAGTTTAGTATGAAACTGGTGATATTAGAGCTGAAAAATTTTTACTGACAAATTCTATAATAATATTTGATATGACAATGTTTTGTTTTGCTCACTGATTTTCATTCGTAATGAATGAAGAAGCAGATCTAGAAGATCAGTGATCTAGTAAAACAAATAATAATGTGCATGTACCGTTACTTCTTGATAAAGGATTGTTAATTTTAGTGTAAATGTGATGAAAATAATTTGATTTGGTTGTCTTTTAGGAATTAGACGGCCGGGTACCAAGAGCAAAGGAAAGGACAATTATGTTTGATAGTACTGATACACTGAGTGCTGTGAGTGGTGACGGTTCAGTGAGAGAAGCGACTGTAGAAGCACCCGCACCCACTTTCTACATTGGAGATACACCTATTTTAAGAGGTAAAGTTCTTGTTTTATCAGTCTACGGATATCTCACAAGTTTGGCATCTTAATGACTAATACTGTTTTTGTTGTTTTTAAAATTATGCCATTGAAACCAGTGTCTGGATACCAGATCTAATCAAAGAGCGAGCTGTAAAAAAAATTCTTTGAACGATTGCAGTAGATACAGTCAGCTGGATGAAAGTTTTCCCAAATCGTTATTTATTTTAAAGTTATGTCTTCTTCTTTTTAAAATGTATAAATTACGCGTCACGTTGTTTGTCTGCGATACACTCCTAAACTACTTAACCGATTTTAAACAAACTTAGCACACCGTGTGTAGTTTGATCCAACTTGAAAGAAGGGATAACGTATCTCTCAATTTATTGTTGCAATATTACTTTACCTAAATTGCACTCGTTTTAACTCATGAAATCATAAAAAAAATATTTTTAACTATCAGGAGAAAAGAAAGAAGATGACGACTGTGCACCCACGATTCTCTCTGGTAGTTGTCCAGCGTCTCTACCACCAACAACTCAATCTTCACCGCCCATACCAGCTCAGAGAAGGTAAATTCTATAGTGATTCATCACCTGACGATATTTTTAACGTATCTTAAAACATGTGTACGTAAAATTGTCTCTCTTTAAAAAAATCTGAAATGACATTTGTTAGTCTCACTAAAACTCAAGAACGGCTAGACCGATTTGGATAATTTCAGTTTTGAAATACTGGTTCAAATCCAAGTTATGATTAAAAATTAAAAATTGTAAAAAAAATACTTAAAAATACAATTTCACACCATTCAAATTTGTGATGATTAGGGCAGTAAGAGACTTAACTTTACATGTATTTTCATGCTATCAGAAAATTGAAAATTATTTAACATTCATCTCTTAAAATGTATTTAAACTGAATTGATTGTGCACAATATTATTCATCAATAACAACATTATAAGTGGAACGTCACTTTTATTTTTACTTACATTTTTACACATTACATTCGCTCGCATATTTCTCTCACACATATATTTCGTTGTTTTGCTATAAACAGTCCTATTAATTTCAGGCTTTTTCTACAATATTATGTATCATTTCCTTTTGATTTCATGCTTTGTTTTAGTATCATCAAAAACAAATATCACCTTTTGTTTGACTGGATGTACCTAATAAAATGTAATGTTGTCATTGCAGCTGCTATTGTTTAAGTCACTCTCAAGAAAAGCTCGACAAAATTAAATAGGTACACTGTTTATATTGTATCGCTTGTTATTGTTGTTTGCCTCATCGTCATTTATATACATTATTTTCGCTTTTTTAATTATTTACTTACATATTTTTTAGTTTAAAAAGCATCATTTTCATATCATTATTACTTCTAAGAAATATAACGTTATTGCTGTGTATTATATTTAGCATGGAGATTTGTTGAGAGTGTTTGAGTGATTTCTAGCGAGGGTCTAATAGTGTCAGAGAACCATTTGTGATTTTTTATTGCATCGTATAAATACATGCCATAATTATAAACTAAAAAAAACTTTTCAGCCAGCTCGAAACAAATGATGATTTTAAAAGTAATGAACATGTTTGATATCACCATTTGGTTCTCTGATCACTGTTTTGAAAACAGTGGTTGCTAAATAATACAGTTGGAAAGTAACAAGACAGTAAATCAAAAATATTTCGACATAATGCTTATAACCTTATTTTTTTAATTTACTGTCCGTTGCTCTGCAGACTGATTGTCATGAGTTTGACTGATTAACTTGAGACACGAAATAAATAGCGATCACTCAAGTGAGTTTCAAGTACTTGTACATCCATGAACATATTTCTTTTCAGATCACTCACAATGATCGCCAAGTCACCTCACTCAAGTTTAGATGAATCAAAGGAGTAGATCTAGAAGATTATTCGAAATACAAACTTTATTTTATTCTGCTGTTATTTTCTGATGTAAAAGTGTGGTCAGATGTCGGGTATGGAATTGTTAATATTATTACTATCAACTTAATTATTTCAATGACTTCTAACTTATGTTTATAAAATATTAGACACTATAACAAGTTACATGTTGGATTATTATTATTTTTTGGTTGCTAAATTGTCAGCCTTTAACTCTTTGATATTTGTGTAAGTAGAAGATTATTTGAAAGTAATCATAAAGTGATAAATGTGGTAATTTGAAAATCTGATATTTGGCCACATTTTGTTCGCTGCTTAAAAGCTTGGCGAATGCACGATGCTATGTGATATAAAATTATCGATGCAAACGTCGATTTAAGTAAATAATGACATTAAAAAAATGTTATAGATGATTCTTTGACTGCTGATAATTTTTAAATTACTTCACTGCACGATGTTCAAACGTTCGTATCAGAACGATATATACAATCTATAGATCTACAACTTCTTGACTACGGCTATTAACCAATTCCTAACTCTGTTTAGACGAATAGTAGATTAGACGGTATAACCAACATTTGGAACCAAGTATTTGTCACTTGATATCGAATTTATCAAATATTTGGTCAAATTTTGGCCATACACCCGAATAAAGTTTTGGATAGTATTTTGGTACTCAATTTTGTACTGTACCGTCGATTTTTAACGACACCGGTCCATATTACTTCGACCTATTAACCTCTTAGATAGCGCTTAGCTTAACTAGTCTTGAAATTGCTTATTCATATGATGTTAACACTGTAGTTCAACTATTAACTATTTTGTAAGGTTACTGTGTAAGATGGTGCATTTCTGAATCTATCCATTTTGATATTGAATTGAATCTAGAATTGGTTAATCATATTGTCCTTGTTACACCTGTATCGATAGATGGAGATAGATTGATTGAATTATGGGACATGAGAATTTAAATTGGATTTGCACAACTCGGTTTAGATAGAGGTACAAAATCTAGGGTAAGCAGTTCTACGGTCAACTTGCGCTCAGCATTGGGGAAATAGATTTCAATAAGATAAAAACAAACTAGTCATATGCTTTAACTTAATGTAAGATCTTAGTTATAATATTCTGCTGGTATATTTATTGTACATTTGTGTTGAACTTCACAAATTTTGGTACCATCCGATTGCAAGGTTACTTGGGAAAAATGTTATTTGGATGACACTGAATTAAAATCTGGCTGGTGGTAGAGTTAGAGAGGTAGAGGTCTGGTAGAGTTTTCGTGTCGGAACACTAGGGTGTAGGCACCCTCGCATTATCTATCTACCGTCAAATGGTAGTGTTCAACATTGTCGTGTTTGGATTTTATAATAATATATTATTATGGCCCCATATAAACAACTTAAATCTCGGGGATAGCAACGCATCTGCGTTTTAAACTACATCTGGTATTCGAGTATAGGCTGCAGTGTTGACTTACTATCAAGGTGAACTGCGATGCTTGTTTGCCACTTTTAAAACACCTACTGTTGGTAGAGCTCCAGTAACGGAGCTCGCGGGCGTAGGCGCCACCGCATTACCTAATATACTTGCCGCTAAATGGTAGTGTTCGGCACTATCGTGTTCCGGTCAGGTGGTAATGTACGGCCCTGTAATTTCCGTCACAGAGGCATAACACCTTAGGCCTCAGGAGTGGTAACGCATCTGCATTTTGACCTCGGTCTTTGTGTGGGTGTGTATAGGCTGCAGTCATCACTTAACATCAATGTGAACTGCGTGCTTGTTTGCCACTTCCATAACATAAAAAAACATGAGTTTAATCAATTTTACTACAAAGGGCTCGTTTGTTGATGTTTTTATAAACTCTTTGAACTGGTACATATTTTTTTACTCATTGAACAACACATTAATTTATACATTCATTATTTTGGTTATTTTGTAATATTTTGTAGAAAGTGTGTACCTCCGGTAAGATGTATTGTAGAATGATCTAGGTATGAAGGTGATAATTCTATATCATACATTTTTAAGATATATATTTTAACGATTGTGTATTAGCGTTGGCCGTAGATAATAATGTAATTAAGCTATAATTACGTCAGGGCTTGCTCACTTCCAGTTTATTTAAATAAGGCGTACGTATGATAATTATAAATAAGGGGAAGGGGGTAAGGTCGAGAATCTTAGGGGATGAGACTGATGGCAGTAAATTAAGATCTAGAAAGGTCTAGAAGATATCGGGAAGCTTAGGTAAACAGCATACAGGCCATTCGACATTTTTAAAGGTGGATAAAAAAAATCATGAGCGTTTTCGCTAATAGTGTTTATATTGTAGTAAATTTTGTTTAAAGTCGGTGTGCTTAAGGAAATTGGTGTTAATTAAGTGCTGAAGTCAATCGTTGCTGTATTAAGTTTCATGAAATGAGTTGCTTTGTTCAATTGTTTCACGTTGTATTTGTATCTGCTGGATATTCTATCGATAAACTAAAATATTATTGAATATTAAATAAAAACGCTATGTCTCATATTTATATTTCTGGTTTCATTTCCTGACCTTATTTATCTTACAAAAGTTCATCATCATCAGCCTTATCATCAACCTGTAGACGTCCACTGCTGAACATAGGCTTCCCGCAAAGACCCTCACACTGATCGGTTCTGGGCGGTCTGCATACAACGGCTCCCCGCAACCTTGATCAGGTCGTCGGTCCATCTCGTGGGAGGACGTCTCGTACTGCGTCTGCCTGCACGTGGCCGCCACTCGACAACCTTTCGTCACATAGAGCAACACGGGCCACCGGTCGCGGCGGACCGAAGGGGAGTAGCCATATACAAGCTTTCAAGCCCAAATATTTAAATGTGTGCGTGAAATTATTTATGTATTTTGTTAAAGTCAAGGTGTGAGTTTCATAGTAATAGACGATTTCTATAATGTGCGTGTGTATCACACTTAGTTCCCCCCACAAAAATGCTACGGCTACCGCTATGGCTACTGCTCTCCGGTCCGCCGCTGTTTTTTTTTATATAATAAAAGTGGCAAACAAGCGTGCAGTACACATTCATGTTAAGTGAAGACTGCAGCCTATAGACACCCACAAAGACCAAAGGTCAAAATGCAGATGCGCTGCCACTCCTGAGGCTTGAGGTGTTATGCCTCTGTGCCGGAAATTACAGAGCCGTACATTACCACGGAACACGATAGCGCTGAACACTCCCATTTAGCCGCAAGTATATTAGGTAATGCGGTGGTGCCTTCGCCCGCGAGCTCCGTCACTGGAGCTCTACCACCAGTGTTGCTCTATGTTTCGTCCCCATTGGTTATCAGTTCGACGAACGATGTGGCTTGCCCATTGCCACTTCAACATACTAATTCTCCTAACAAATTACTAATTACAAAAGTTACAATTGCCTATTTTTGTGCGAGTTTACACGGACTCCACATGTAGAGGGCACGTCTCGATTCGGCTCTAGTCTACTGCACCGGGCAATCCGCGAGCGCAGAGGGCGCTCTCAGCCTAAAACAAAGTTTCAAAGCGCAACTGCCTAAGGGAGACCCCTGTGGGTCCGAACCTCGGCTCAGGGCGTTGCCGAGGGACACATAAGACATAATAATATGCGATGAAGGCCGTGAGTTCTATTCAATAATATACAATACAAGACATAACAATACTATATACCTTTAACAGATCATTTGACCTCTTAGGTGTAACTTTAACACAAACACTGAATTTCGGCATTTACCTTAACAGCAAGGCTGAATTAGCTGGTATGAAGGTTGGGGTCCTGAATAAGGTTAAGAGGTACCTACTTCACACCACGCCAGTTGCTTGCTGCCTAATTTGTACCAAGCTCAAGTTCGGTCGTGCATGGAGTATTGTTGCCACCTTATGGACGGTTCGGCCAAATATCAGCTCGAGGCCCTCGAGTTGGTTGATCGGCGTGCTACGAGAGACTGATTATAACTGAGAATAATTGGAGACACAAAACTAGTAAACACGAAGCTGCTCAGTCTTGAACATCGCCGTGCCATGACTGAATGCCAGACCAACGTGCTTCATCATCGCCTACATCTTCACATTCCATCAGGTAAGTTCGTGGTCAAACGTGGGTTAAAATATTAAAAAAACAAACAGAATCATTATTGTCTTGATAGGTGTAAAATAAATAAAAAATACTCAAGTAAAACCAAGTCGTTGTAATATAGAAGTTTATTTAACAAAAACATATTGTAATAATTTTTCTACAAACTTACCAATATACGAAAAATTGGTAAAAACATTCACTTATGTCATTTTATCCTATCAAAATATGTAAAAAACAAACAATATTATAAAAGAAAATATTGGCACCGGTTGCGCAATATGAAGTTAAATTAAAAAAATTAAAAGGAGCAATGAAAACATTTCAAACGAGAAATCTTACCGTAAATAAATAAACTAATAAAATGTACACTAAAATGATTTCTCATTCAAATTATTTTCATTCGTTGTACTTAAATCTATGGATATGCTTACAAGTATTATGGCATTTATATGTTAAAGCTTGACCAAAAACAACTGACAGACTATTAACACTACAGTGCTCATCAAGATATAATGCACATCGAGCCTAAGAAAGTGACAATCGGCTAGAATCGTCTTTATAGAGCGTTCTCTCTGCTGCACACTGCCTACATAAGCATCCGTTGTCCGGTAATGGTCAAAACTTGATCAAAATGGTCGACAAACGTCAAATAGGTAAGGTGCGAAAGAGATACGCTCTACAGATCCGAAATAAGCCGACGTCTCCTGATGTACAATACTGTAAAGTATACAATTAGAAATATTGCACGTTGACCTGAGGAAGGAGACGTCGGCTTATTTCGGATCTGTATAGCGTTATCTCTTTCGTAAGTATGTGATATTTGTCGACCATTTTGATCAATGGTCGTCAAATTGGTGCCGTCATCATCATCAGTGCCGTAGGCAGTGTGCAGCAGGGATGTTTATAGACGACAGTATTACTTACTTACCATCAATGTGAACTGTATGCTGGTTTGCCACTACATGACATAAAATATTGATAAAGGGCTTCTAGTAATTATGCTATTTGATACATAAGCAAATGAACAAATGTTAAATAAATACGTAACTGTATGGCACAGGTAAATGCATGCATTCAAGCATACATGCATACACCCACGATTCGCCGGTTACGTTTTGTCTTATGAAACAGTTGGCGAGCCTGTTGACATCTCCGGGCACATTACCAAACTTCGAAAATTGAAAATTCCGAATAGGATCACAGATAAAGGATTTTGCACCGTTATCTGTGTTATTCACCGGCCTGGGGATCGAACCCAGGGCCCCAGCGTAGTAGTAGTAGCCTGCTACCACTAGGCTACTGAGGCAGTTATTTACCAAATGAATCTTTATAAAATAAAATATTTATTTTATTGACATATTATGACAGATATCTGTCATGTTTCTGGTCATGCTGTCGGAGAAAATATTATTTATAAACAAACACATTACAAATAAATTAAATCAGAAATAAAGATTTTAATCTAGAATAAATAGTAATAAATAAATTAAGTCTTCACTTTGGTGGTAAAAACGACGCGTATCAAGTGTATTTTGATCCGTGTAATAAAAAAAAGAGTGTGTGTATTTATGTAAGCACGTAAAAAGTTATAAATCTTTAGCATAACAATCCAATATACCAGAAATAAAACAAAATGACAAAAAAAGTTTAGCAAATAACTTCAGACTGTTGCTTTTATATGTTTTGTTCAGCAACTAACTTCAGACTGTTACTTTGTCTGTCGGTGAGCGCGCGCATCGAAAAAATTAGCTCTCATCATTTTTACCAATCGCGTTAAAAGAAGTATAAGTTGAAAAGTTATAAACTATAATAATATGCAGAAAAAATAAATAATTATTTTTTAAATATAGCCTCGAAGTTATATTACGAAACAGCTAATAACATTTTGTGAATCTCCTCTAGCTTCTATTGCGTATGTCTTTCTTCTATTCAAGTTTTTATACTTATTATGAAAATAAGTAGATATACATAATTTATCACGACTAGAACATTTTTATCGAACTAGTATTTCAGTAGCCCTTGGAATCTTTTTTTTATTAAAAAAAAAACCTATACTGTTACGTATTGTAATTATTGAAAGTTAAGTCCTTTGAAAAGTACCTCCAATAATTACGTACTTTCAAAAGGACTTTATGGGATCAAAAATACACTTGACAAAATAAATTTAAATCAGCCATTTTATTTGCACCATATCACAGGGAATCAAACTCCGACACGTCGCTCGTCTGAAAAAGATTTACAGTATCAATTAATAACACGTTTATTTTCTTCAAAAATTATATTCTATATAGGGTTAGGTATTTCTGATATCATAAAAAATTAAAAAACTTCAAATGGTCGCCGCAATTTTACTTTACACTTCCGAATCGTCTGAATTTTTAATAGGAGCTTTGACACTTTTTATATGCTCAAAATATCTGACGCATCCTTGACCCATGATGTTGACACCGTGCTCTTTTCGAAAAGATTTGATTCTTTCAAATATGAAGGAGCTAAATTCCTCGAGAATGTCAGATCTCAGTCCCAGAAAGGACGTTAAGTGAACCCAATCAAAGCTCCTTAAATTTTAACGGTTTGAATGTGAGGCAAGCTCGTTGCGGCAACCCTAAGGGTACGGCTGTACATAGAAACCTTACATTTGGTGGAAGTACTCAACAGGTTAGAAGGTATCTCCCATATAATCTGACGCGCTCGAGTTAATCCAAAAAATCTCTTAGGCTGTCCTATTTTAAGGGAAAGTGTTTAAATTGATTTCTAGGAACTGGAACTGTACTATCAAGGGGAGTGTCCTGTCAAGTACAGTGCTCAACAATAAATATTGCACATCGAGCCTAGGAAGGAGACTTCGGCTTATTTCGGGTCTGTAGAGCGTTATCTCTTTCGCATCGTACCTATTTGACGTTTGTCGACCATTTTGATCAAGTTTTGACCGATACCGGACTGTCAGTGCTTATGTAGGCAGTGTGCAACGGAGATAACGCTCTACGAAGTCGAAACGAGCCGATCGTCTGTTTCGCAAGCTCGATGTGCAATATTAATTGTTGAGTACTGTACTTTAGTAGATATAGGTCAATAATATATACAAATTAAATGAACATATGAGTTGGTGTAAAATGAAGATATTAAAAATTCGTGTGTGGTTTTGTAAAATGTAAGAGCTAGATAGAGAAACAAAACGTCTGAAGTGATTTTATGTAACACTTATCCCCCAAAAACGCATTTTATTATTATTGTTATTTTTTATTTAATTTTAATATTTTAATATAGTGTTGCAAAGTGTTGTCTTTTTTAATGTTACGCAATTAACAATGCTACTGACAAGATTAAGTAAAGGTATTATTGGCAAAACGTATTAAAGGGTCAGTCGAGTTAGAGCTGTGTTGATTACGGACTGGAATAAAGTATTAATATTTTCTCATCCTTTTCAAGGAAGCATAATGTTGGTTACGGGACAATGAAGGTGTTAAAAAAACTAGCAGAAAATTATCATGGACTCAGTTAAGGTACAGAAATATAATATACTAGCTGACCCGGCAAACTTCGTATTTCCTCAGAATAAAAATATGACATGTGTCAAAGGTTTGATAGATACGGACTATTTGTATGGGAAAATGAAATGGTGGTTTTTACTATTTCCCTTCAATTTCTTCATATTTTCTTACCTTTTAAACATTCCCTGGACTTTGGAGAAATCGGTCCAGCCATTCACGCGTGATGCCGTGACCAAGGAAAACGGGTTGCATTTTTATATATATAGATGATCCCGAATTAAGACTCTGTTTATTGTATGGCCTTGTAATAGTTATCAAATAGACAACAACTAAGTTCTCAGAGGTGACAACGCATCTGTATTTTGACGTCTGCTTTATATGTAGATGTCTATAGGCTTCAGTCATCATTTAACATCCATGCGAATGGACGAAATAATTCTGCAGCAGGATGCTAGAATAATAGAAACACGTCCGTCAATAAACGGCTTTGTGCATGGGACCGAAACGGTATGTGGCAGAAAGTGCTGTAAGGGGAGGAAAGAAGTGTTTTAAAAGTGTTACGTGGCAAAAGTGTGAGATGAAAGTATAAAATGCAAGTGAAGTGTAAGGTGCAAATACCCACAAGGTCAGGTTTATAGAGGTGCACGTGGGGCAGAAGGAATGTGGAGCCCAGGTCCCGCTCCGCCATGGTGTTCGCTTCCTACAATTTTATTTACATTATGTGCATTTGATATATAGGGGTAAATTATTTATTAACAATTATCACAAATTAATAACACTTAAAAAAATATCTACATCGCTATCATGAGTTTTCTGTGTTGATTAAAAATAATGTCCTCCAGACCGTATTTCGGTTACGGCGGCCAATCTCGTCGGCCATAGCCAACTGCGCGGGAGATATTACAGTGCACAAGTGTATGCGCAAACACAGGTGCACTCTCTATTCCTTCACTCTCATAGCCCGATGGGACGGCAATCCGACACGACCGGAGAGAGATCAGGCGCAGGACCGACGGCTTTACGTGCTCTCAGAGGCACAGGTTTCTCTGTTGATAGAGTCCTGTGGGAGTGACAGAACTCTAGGGCGTAGGCACCACCGCATTACCTAATCTTTCTGCCGCCCAAAGGTAGTATTCAGCACTAACGTATTTCAGTTTTATGATAATTTGTACTAATAAATCACAGAGGCAATACAACTGAGGCCTCAGGGTTAGCGGCTCATCTGCATTTTGACGTCCAATTTTTGTGTAAATCTTAAAATGTCCCAAAACAGGCAGTATTTACTTTCCATCAATATGAACTATATACCACCTTTGTAACACTAATAAAAGTTTTATTAAGTAACAGGAGTTATTCTTATTATAAAGGAGAACATAAAAGTTACAATGGCAGAAAACTAAAAAATGACAAGGCTTTCAAGCAATGAGGCTAATTAAATAAAGCAGACACGAGAAACCAAGTTTCGTTTTAAAATTGATTTGACATATATTTATTACAGACGTTTCTACGTCACCTGTCATGTTGTTATGTGAAAGTATGGTAAACTGACTACTGTAAACTGGAACCGTGTTACCAAGAGGAGTGTACTGTCTAGTCATTCATTCATCCATATTAGTAGGTACATAGAGGTCAATACTTCGAAGCATTTTATTTCCTTCGCGTGATGTCGAATGCATTGTTGGCACTTGATGCTTTTTTGCCCTTTTACCAGTAATTACTTACTGGTGGTAGAACTCCAGTGACGGAGTTCGCGGGCGTAGGCACCACCGCATTACCTAATATACGTGCCGCTAAATGGTAGTGTTCAGCACTATCGTGTTCCCTGGTCAGGTGGTAATATACGGCCCTGTAATTACCGGCACAGAGGCATAACACCTTCGGTCTCAGGAGTGGTAACGCATCTGCATGTTGACCTTGGTCTTTGTGTGGGTGTCTATAGGCTGCAGTCATCACTTAACATCAATGTGAACTGCATGCTTGTTTGCCACTTTCATAACATAAAAAAAAATGTTGGGTCCGGCGGCCGTATTATATAATAGGAACACGCTGACAGACATTTACCTGATGTGTGAGACGTGTAGATGACGCAGCTCTCCCGGTGCTCGCTGGTAGAGTACCGCCTACTGAGCGGGCTTCTGATAACGTTCTGTAATTAATATGATAGGTACAATCAGGGAACTGGCCGCTTGATCACACAAACACCGTATGAAATAGTAATAAAAGCATTACTTGATTTATATAGGACTAGCTGTGCCCGCGACTTCGTCCGCGTAGAATTTATGGTTGTTCAGTAGGTATCTACCCGGACGCAGTTGGGGGCGCAGCTGGTATAATTCATAAAGAAAAGCCTAAGCTAAGTTACTCCTTACTACATAAGCTATCTGCCTGTGAAACTCCCGTCAAAATCGGTCTAGCCGTTCCCGAGATTAGCCGAGACAAACAGACGTACAGAAAGACAAAAAAAAAAAAAATGTTGTTTTGGTATATGCATTTGGTAAAAAGCGGTTATTTTTATACTATAAAAGTATAGATAAGCGAAAAGGTCGGCACATCGAGCCTAGGAAGGAGACTTCGGCTTATTTCGGGTCTGTAGAGCGTTATCCCTTTCGCATCGTACCTATTTGACGTTTGTCGACCATTTTGATCAAGTTTTGACCGATACCGGACTGTCAGTGCTTATGTAGGCAGTGTGCAACAGAGATAACGCTCTACGAAGTCGATACGAGCCGATCGTCATTTTCGCAGGCTCGATGTGCAATATTAATTGTTGAGTACTGTATGTACATTTAATAATGTAAAACATAATTGACTTTGAAAGAACAAAAAAACTTACAGTTCACCAATCCTTCGTTCTGCATCTGTCCATTCTGACATGTCTTCTTGACTGAAAATTCATTGACATTACATTTTATAGACACGTGATTTTTTGACTCAGGGTAGTGTTTCAGTCTTGGAGCTTGGAACTCTACCACTAAAAACCGACATCAAAGCGACAATTTCATTTTAGTCGTCGGTCTGTCGTGTTGTCTATACGATCATTGTGCTAACCAAGTTATAATAACACTACCTGACATCTTTATAATACCTATATGTATATAATAAAGAGTATTCTTATCTTATGACTTAAGAAGCATGTCGAAGCGTGACAGTCTGCTTTAAATTTAGTCTGTCGTGTTTTATACACAATTATTGAGCTAATCTAGTTACAGAGATATTACCTCTCATCTTCCTAACACGTATATGACTTACGAAGTATGTCGAAGCGTGACAGTCTGCTTTGAATTTTGTCCGTCGTGTTTTGTACACAATTATTGAGCTAATCTACTTACAGAGATATTACCTGTCATCTCTTAACACCTATATGACTTACGAAGCATGCGCGACAGTTTGGCTTAATTATTGGTCTTTCTTGTGGTCGATATTATCATTGTACTAACCAAGTTATACAAAAATTACCTGACGTCTTTATAATACTTATATTACTTTCGAAGATTGTCGAAGTGTGAGTTTTCTTTGAAAGTGTCTCGAAAATCACCTTTTAGAGACATTACCTGACATCTTTATAATACCTATATGACTTCCGAAGCGTGTCGAAGCGTGACAATTCTGCTTCGATATCGGTTTTGTTGACCGACGACGTATCGTCGCGGTCGTTGAGCGTTTCGTCCGGTCGGATCGTTGTTGATACTTTGAAGCCTGCCGATACAAGTGCTCCTGAAAGATAAAATATTTTTTGTTTTTTTTTTCCTTTTATTATAGTAAATTAGCAAAAGATAAAATGTATATCATTTAATGCTAGTATTGGAAAACCACTAAGGTTTGTAAGTATGCTAACCTAATTTACATCGGTAGGCAGGTAAAAAACTGTACATACAATAGTTTGCATAGTATTGGTTGGGGATTTCTTTCATACGAATAATGTAAGATTTTTTCTAATATCCTGTTATGCTGTATTGCCTGTAAAGTACGTAGGTGATAAAAAACATTACCTTCTAACCCGTGGCAAACAAGCATGCAGTTCACATTGATGTTAAGTGACGACTGCAGCCTATAGACACCTACACAAAGACAAAGGTCAAAATGCAGATGTGTTACCACTCCTGAGGCTTAAGGTGTTATGCCTCTGTGCCGGAAATTACAGGGCCGTATTTCTTGTAACACTTACCCCCTTATTCGTTAACGTATTTTAGCTAAACTGTTGCTAATCTCTCCTTTGTCTTTTTCTATCCTGCACATTTGACAATAATAATAATAAGGGGGCAGAGCAGCTTGTGGCGAGCTGTTGGTGAGTAGCGACACCACCCCCTACCATCATCTCGAGTTCCTCCCAGAGAACTGGGCTCCGCCTCGTCCGCCACACCGAGGTACGGGCGGACAGAGCATCAGGTCTCTCACCTCTGGCTTGCCTTCATTGGCCGGTCAGAGTGGGGCGCTAGAGGTATGGCATTTGCAGAAATTTAGATAATAGGCTGTTGTCTAAATTTCTTCAAGAGCCATACACTCGAGGGTGGAAGTGTCTAAAGGCATAATAGCGGGGAAGCCCGCTCCGAGCTCGAGATTACTCGCTCGTGATGGTGAATCCGGGGCCACACCTCTCGACACCCCCAGCCTCTCTCAACAGTGTTGCCCCCTGTCGACCATCGGGTTGGCTGTTTGGGGGGCCCACCAAGGAGAAGTGAGTCACCACCTGCCTAAAGTAGGATTCGATAATGTGAGATGTTGAATATAGGCAGGTACCGGATCTCACTTCATAGGTCCAGCCAGCTAGTCCCCCCAGTTCACCCACATAGCCCAAAGTTTGGCGAATCACTTATCATTACAATAGTCCCATTATATTCTGCGGGGTCTGTCTGTGCCTGTATTAACTATTGATGCAGTCAGAGAGAGGTCCCGCCGAATATAACCCATTACAAAGTAGATCAAAATTCTCGAAAGGGCCTCTACGTGTTGGACCCCCCATGTCCCCGCGCAAGCCTGACAAAGGTCCGGGGTTCAAATTGGACTCCGTGCTGACGAGAGATAATAATAATAAATATTCTTTATTGTACACCACATGAAAGATAAAACAATGAACATAAAGAAAATAAAAATAACAATGCAGGCACAGCAGGCGGCCTTATTGCTCAGACAGCAATTTCTTCCAGGCAACCTTGTTACATGGATTACAAAATCAAGGAGCCGGTGGGGTGTACTAAAAATTTACATGTTACTTATGCAGTAATAATAAACAGTATCAGAACTATAACATAATAGAAGCACTTTTAAAAGTTTCAGTGATCGGATGAACCACACATAAGGAAAGGAAAGAGATAACCAAAAGAACATGAAGGAATTAAAAATGATAAACTTATAAATTTATTTAGGTAAAAATCTTTTACATGATGCTTGAATGTTGCAATCGTTTGAATCTTCCGAATCTCAACAGGCAAGCTATTCCAAAGAAGTACTGCTTGGACAGAAAAGGACTTATGGTAAAACTGGGAAGAATGTGAGGGAGTAGATAGGGCAAGATTATTGGAGGAACGTAGACAAAGGGAGTGGTGGTCATACAGATAATTAAAACGCTCCTTAAGATATTGCGGGGTTGCAGGGTTAAATAGCACACTAAACAGAAGAGAAAGAACATGTGTATTCCGGCGAAAGTTAATTGGGAGCCACTTGAGTTTTTTACGAAATTCGGAGATGTGATCATATTTACGTAAACCAAATATGAACCTTATGAAAACATTTTGGAGACGCTCAAGTTTATTATGTTGCTCCTGGGTTACGTCAAGATAACATATGTCAGCGTAATCTAGAATTGGAATAAGAAGAGCATGTGCTAACGCAATTTTAGTCGGAATCGGTAACAAGTTCCGCAACCTCCTCAATGAACCGATTGCCGCAAAGACCTTTCTACTTACTTCACAAATCTGAGGTGTCCATGATAAAGTACTATCAAATTTAACACCCAAGTTCTTTACAATTTTGCTAAACGGAATATCGATACCATCAAAAGTTACGTGAGGTAAATTGACCCAGTTCACTCTATTTTGCAGACTTTTACTACCAATAACTATAACTTGGGTCTTTTCAGGGTTGATTTTTAATCCATGAGTTTTGCTCCAACTCGAGATATAAGACAGATCATTATTAATAATAGATATCGCTTTAGGGAGATCATTTAATCGAGCTTGTGTATATATTTGAAGAGAAGTAAGAGGAAGACTAATTGAGTTGATGAAAATTGCAAACAGAAGAGGAGACAATACACCACCTTGAGGTACACCGGATTCAGCATGACACCAGGACGAGTAATTGTCCTTAATCTGTACTCGATGTCGGCGACCAGTCAAATAATTATGAAACCAGTTAGTTGCCGTTTGAGATATGTTAAGTGAACGCAAAGTAGCAAGTGGTATATCAAAGTCAACAGTATTAAAAGCATTACTGAAGTCCAGTAATGTTAACACCGCGAGCTGTTGTTTATCCATACCGAGCCGAATGTCGTCAGTAATTTTGACTAACGCAGTTGTCGTACTATGACCTGGGCGGAAACCGGATTGGTTGGGATTCAGTAGATTGTGCTTGGAAAGGAAGGAGCTAAGTTGTTGATAAATAAGACGCTCAAACACTTTGGAAAGGAACGGTAAAATAGATATAGGACGATAGTTGGAGAAAGTGCTAGGGTTCGATTTTTTGGGTAAGGGAATAATATTCGCGTCTTTCCACACAGAAGGGAATGTGCCAGAGGAGAGGGAGTAATTGAAAATGGAAGTGAATACTGGAGTCAGGATATCAAGTAGAGGAATGATCATATTACGACTAACGTTGTCTCCGCCAACGGCATTCGAATCGATGGCCATTACGTTCTTCTTAACATCAAATCAGCAACTTCACTAAAGACAAATTCAGGAAAGCTAGGTGTGGGGAGAGCAGAGAGATGAGACAGGGTACGAGATTTGATAACCCTGTCTATTGAATTAGATGAAGAAAAATACTGGTTAAGCATGTTGACGTTAATATTACTGGGGTGAGAATCTGCTCGTGATTTCCCTACTCCTAATGTGTTAAGGAATTTCCAAACCTTTTCTGGGTCTTCGTTGTGAACGGAATTGTAGATGTGGCGTTGTCTAGAATCTCTACATTCCCAATTGCAGCGATTCCGTGAAGCAAAGTACTTCTGCTTATTTTTCTCGGTTGGAACACATTTAAATTTGGTTTTAGCTACAATTTTCTTTTCTATTAATTTTTTGATCGAGTCAGTGAGCCAGGGCGCAGGGAAGTGTTTCAGTTTAACTGGTCGAATGGGAGCGTGCAAATCATAGAGTTGGACAGTTAGAGAATTTAATAAGGAAATTTTTCCATCAATATCATTTGCACGCTCAATCGCTGTCCAATCGACCTTTGAAGCGTCTTCACGGAGCTTATCAACATTCATACTACGAAAATTGCGAAGCAGAAGAATTTAAGACTTAGGTTGACAATGCAACAGACAAAGACAAAGCATTCTATAGCTCAAACGTATCTAATGTACGTTTATGAATACGGGGGTTAAACTATAAATTTTACGTAACTTCACGCCTGTAATCCCCGAAGGGGTAGGCAGAGGTAAATGCATGCATTCAAGCATACATGCAAACACCAACGATTCGCCGGAGCCTGTTGACATCTCCGGGCACATTACCAAACTTCAAGGTACTGGGAAATTTCCAGAAAATGGAAAAATCCCAATAGAACCAGAGATAATGGACTTTACACCATCATCTCTGATAACCCCCTACCCGGGATTCGAACCCAGGACCTCAGCGTAGTAGTAGTGGCCTGCTACCACTAGGCTACCAAGGCAGTTAAAAAATAAAAATATAAATTTTAAATACGTAATACTGTATTACCTTGCTTATTATGCCTATCTTTGTTCGCACTATATGACGACTCGATGCTATGTTTGCGTCGCATCTAGAAAAAAAAATACGTATAATTTATTTACAATAATGACGTGATATAGGTGAAATAAGTAAGTGCGTGTGTGTGTCTTAACAACCTGCTATAACAAATAGATATTTGATGCAATGCCTATGTCATTAAACACCGCCATAAAAGTAATTACAATTGATTTTTTTTTTTATGTAACGGAAGTGGCAAACAAGCATGCAGTTCACATTGATGTTAAGTGATGACTGCAGCCTATAGACACCCACATGAAGACCAAGGCCAAAATGCAGATGCGTTACCACCCCTGAGGCCTAAGGTGTTATGCCTCTGTGCCGGAAATTACAGGGCCGTACATTACCACCTGACCGGAACACGATAGTGCTGAACACTACCATTTAGCGGCAAGTAAATTAGGTAATGCGGTGGTGCCTACGCCCGCGAGCTCCGTCACTGGAGCTCTACCACCAGTAGCACTGGAGCTCTACCACCAGTATATTTTACCAGTAGATTATTTTTGAACGTTATCCGTTTTGCATAGGCCACCACGGTGGACCGGAGGGGAGTAGCCATAGCGTTTATTACCGATGCAAAACAGTCTATATTTTTATTGGGGGGGGAACTACGTGTGATACACAAAAAATCGTCTATTATTACGAAACTCACATCTTGACTTTAACAAAATACATAAACAATTTCACGCACACATTTAAACATATGGGCGACAGGCGTAGGACCATTTGGGCTTGTACTTTGAAAGAGGGGAAAGCCTGCATATGGCTACTCCCCTCCGGTCCGCCGCAGCGGCGGGTGGCCCGTGTTACTCTATGTCTGTTTTGTATAAAGTGGATTATTTTATTCTCTATTCATGGTGTCTGACAGTTGTAGATTCTATTAGCTGTTGTATTGACTCGAGGTATTTAAAAATTTACTTTTCTTTTTAAAAACATCAAAAATAAAGATTATACATTAAATTTCAACAGCTCTACAACAATTCTCTATTTGCTGGCAAGGAGCAACGATTATGAAATTATAATAAAAAGGATATTACACGAAACGGTTTTCAGGGTCCGGCAGAAAGGGTGGGCGTGGCCTCGCGCCGGGTTGCCGCTTATTACACTATCCGGTCGACAGCGCCCTAATTCAATCACAGTACAAATACACGGGCCGCTCCGGTCGCCCTAACTCCCTAAATGTTATTACACTACCCTGACCCTTGCTATCGTACCCTGAATACCGTGCCGTGTAATAAGTCCTTAATCCCTTTGACTATTTTGTGAATATACATCGCCAACTGTACCCAATCTTATATCAACGAGCACCTATTACTTGACCATTTTAGTTTGCTTAAATTATGGATAATTGTAAAAATATCCCTAAGAGATATTCTTAAAAGAGCCGACTGAGTTTTTTGGGCAGGTTTTTCTCAGATCATATTGGCCTTTGGAACTCTGCCGGTGAATGACAAAGAATGACTCTTTTTCTTTTCTTTTTACTCTTTGTTATCAGTTTGTAAAGGGGAAATGAGACATTCTACTGATTTAGTTTTTACATTAGTATATAATATTTAGTTTTATCTAAGTGATATTCTTGACTTTACATATTTTTTTTTATCTTGTTTGACATGTATATCAATTGTTATTCACTTTAATTTATTTTGTTTGTTTTTGACGTCTCATAAGAGGTGCCTGTCACCCTAAATGAATAAATGAATCTGATTCTGATTCTAACACACGCTCCCTTCTAACGTTAAGAATGCTCCGAGCAAAGCTGCGTTTAAATCCAGAGTCCGTGGGTATTTTTTAAAATCATTGTCGGTATCTAACAGCTCCTTTCTCTCTGCCGAACTAACTTGATTCATCACCATATTTCGTTTATCATCCGTTTTATTTATTGTTTTTAGTATAATTACTATTTATGTATTTACTTTTCGTATAAAGACATAATTTTATATAAGTACATTTAATTATTCTAGTGTATATAATGGACCTAATTAAGTATTTGTGTACTTATGGATAATTTTGTTGTTTACGTATTTTTATAAGTATATATACCCGTATATATATAAATATATATTTTTATATATAATATTTTTATCTATGTATTTGATATAATAATAATATATTATAATTCAATTAATTTAATACGTTAATACTGTTATTACAGTCTTTTTTAAAAAAAATTCTTGCACCTTTATTGCTTCTTTTCTTTACTACCCAATGGGGACTGGGAGAGAATGCCATGAGGCATTAAGTCCGCACATTGAGCATATGTACATATGCTCAATGTGCATTAAAGAGTAAATAAATAAATAAATAAATAAAAAAGTATAACTTACTTCATCACCAACAGTTATGACGCCAGACTCCAAGTAGCTGATCAATTTTGCTTCGTTACTTAGCTCCAAACTTCGTTTTCTGGCCAGATTATCTCGGCTATAATAGAAAAATATAGATTTCAATCATGTAAGTAAAGACTGCTGTACTTACTCCAACGCTTTTACATGGAAGCGAGAGCTGGGTATGCAGGAAAGAGCATGAAAGTAAGTTGAACGCGGTCGAGATGAGATCTTTGCGCAAGATCTGCGGTGTATCACTCACCGATCGCGTTCGTAATGAAGATGTAAGAAAGAGACTTTGTGTGAATGATAGTATCGGTGTAAAAATGAAAAAAGGCATGCTCCGATGGTTCGGGCATATAGAAAGAATGTCGAATGAGCGAATGACTAAACTGATATACAGTGCGAATGTGGATGGTTGCAGAGGCCCAGGAAGACCAAGACTGACCTACCATGACCAAATAGGTCGAGTTCTGTCTGATGATGGGGTCAAAAGTCTTAGGAATCGGTGTGCATGTATGAAGAGAATGATGAAGGTAGACGAGGCACGAGAGGTTTGTCAGAACCGGGATATCTGGCGCTCTACCCTCTCTGCCTACCCCGTTAGGGACCTGGCGTGAAGATACAAAAAGTAAAGACCAAATAAACTGAGGTCATTGCAAAGACAAAGGCATTATAAAGGCATATTTGCCTGAAATATGGTACATAATACGTTCTTAGTTTTAATAAATAAGATTCACATAGGTATTTTGTTAGATTCTTGACATGCAAAATAGAAATTGTAATACATTTTATATACCTATATGATGTCAATGACAACAATCAAATTTTATCTAAAATTTTGTTCAAAAACACAATAATTTAACACTTGTCAACATTTTCCAAAATAAATTTGTCTGCAATGCGATTACAGTAAGTGGCAAACAAGTAGGTGACAGTTTTTATTGATGGTAAGTGTAGCTCATAAACATCTACAAAAAATAATTTTACAAATCGGTTTCATCATATTGGCATACATGTGGCATATTAGCATTCACCTTGATGGTAAATGGATTCTATAGTCTCTAGATATTTACATTAAACCAGGGTTTTCAATATAGACGCGGGCCACTGATGAGACTTAAGCAGTTATGCCAATTAATTAATGCCCCGTATTCATTACCTCCTGATGGGAACACGCTGCAAACTTTTTTTTTTTTTTTTTTATGTAATAAAAGTGACAAACAAGCGTGCAGTTCACATTGATGTTAAGTGATAACTGCAGCCTATAGACACCCACACAATGACCAAAGGTCAAAATGCAGATGCGCTGCCACTCCTGAGGCATTAGGTGTTATGCCTCTGTGCCGGCAATTACAGGGCCGTACATTACCACCTGACCGGAACACGATAGTGCTGAACTCTACCATTTAGCGGCAAGTATATTAGGTAATGCGGTGGTGCCTACGCCCGCGAGCTCCGTCACTGGAGCTCTACCACCAGTAAACTGCCGTTCGCAAGCATATTAGGAAATACGGTGGCGACTACGGCCTCAAGCTCGCTGAAGCTCTATCACCAATACAACATTCTAAAATGCTATATAAAGTTTGTTTTTTTTTCTTTAATATGTTTAGGAGGCTACAGAACCACTGATAAGGTCTATTTCGTTACGAATTTTATTGGCAACAGACAGCATATGTCGAATACTTTCCAAATTGTTACCTGTCAGACTGGTGTGAATGTAGACGTGCTCTCGGTATCATGACCGCGGGCGCAGGAGGCGGCGGCGGCGCGTGCGCAGGCGGGTCCGATATCACGCACTTCTTGCTTGATGATGAGCGCTGCCGACCAATAGTTAGGTATTACAAGACCAGTCAACCGATTAACAATGGTTGTCAGCCCATTCTTAGCGGGTAGTTATAATTATAACATTGCGGTAGGGGTTTTGGTGGGAACGCGGCAAAGAGCTGTGTCGCTGCGTGATATTATTTTCAAAATTTGTGTATAGTCGCGTTTTTATGTGTAAAAATGGTGGGATTTTTATCATGTAAATGTACACAGCAAGATCAGTATAAAAACGTTTTTTACTGCACATATTCACTTATTTAGCTTTGTTTGCAGTTACAAAACATTATTTGCAGTAAGAATTGCAACTCAAAACCAACATGGCGAATATGGCGGCCGATGTCATTTTGACAAATGCCACTAATAACCATATTGAAAATGATAAAATCGTTTGAATTAAACGTGGTTGTAACTCTAAAATATATTCTTGAATAAATTAATTGTATTTTTTTCGGATTCTTCTATAATTCACCCATTTTTTCAGGTACTGTACGTACCAGAGCCGAGCTCGCAACATCTCCTTTGATTTGACAATTATGATTAATCTGAACTAACATAGACTAAGTACAATTTACTAACAAAATGAGTCTATGTTACTTAATTATTTTTTTTTTGTTATGGCATCGCTATTACGCATATTGCCAGTGTCAAGTAAAACGATATTTCGTATTTATTTAAGCAGCATAAAAGTTAGTATATTATAATCATCAAGTATAATATGTAAGTATTAAGTATATAAGTTAGCAAGTATAATATGTCAGTCAAGTGAGTTACAATCAAGTTATTCGAGTAAAGCGATGGCTACTTTACCAGAACATTTACAATGAAGTTTTGGAGGCAACCTGAAAGGTCGTGTTTTCGCACTGTTATTCTATTTCACTATACACGGGCACTGTAATAAACTTATATCAAACAAAATACCACCAACTTTATTCAATATAACTTAAAAATACACCAAGCAAAGCACCATACGCCTCTTTCAATGTTCCCGCCAAAACTCACGCTTAATAAATATATAATAATAATAATGACGCACAACAGTGTTGTGCACCTCTTTGTTCATCAAAAAGGTGCACAACACTGTTGTGCGTCTTCTCTTCTTCGTCACTCTCAGGCTTAGTCCAGCAGTGGACATCTTTCGCCTTGAGTGGTGATGAGGACAAGCCCACAAAAAAAAAGTTCGGATGGGCTGTGCCCTTGCCGTAATGGTCTGGTGACTCACTTTTTTTTTATGGAATGGACGTGGCAAACAAGCATGCAGTTCACATTGATGTTAAGTGATGACTGCAGCCTAAAGACACCCACATGAAGACCAAGGTCAAAATGCAGATGCGCTGCCACTCCTGAGGCATTAAGTGTTATGTCTCTGTGCCGGAAATTACAGGGCCGTACATTACCACCTGACCGGAACACGATAGTGCTGAACACTACCATTTAGCGGCAAGTAAATTAGGCAATGCGGTGGCGCCTACGCCCGCGAGCTCCGTCACTGGAGCTCTACCACCAGTAAACTTCACAATCATTACAAATTATAGGTCTGCTTCTGCAAAATTAGCGCTGACATCACAATACATATTTATAATCCGGTGCAATACCCATGACATGTTATTAGTAACATGACTAGCATGTACGACAAACAACGTAACTTCACGCCTGTAATCCCCGAAGGGGTAGGCAGAGGTAAATGTATGCATTCAATCATACATGCAAACACCCACGACTCGCCGGTTACGTTTTGGCCCATGTAACAGGTGGCGAACCTGTTGTCATCTCCGGGCTCATTACCAAACTCCGGGGTACTGGGAAACTTCCAGAAAATGGAAAAATCCCAATAGAAGCGGAGATAAAGGATTTTAAACCGTTATCTCTGATAGTCCCCGACCCGGGAATCGAACCCAGGACCTCCAGCGTAATAGTAGTGGCCTGCTACCACTACGCTACTGAGGCAGTTCACAAACAGTACGACAAACAAATTAATATCTATACATATTCTAAGTAGATATTTACCGCCTTATTCATAAACGTACTTTAGATACGTTTTAGCTATAGAATGGTTTGTCTCTGTCAGTTGCATTGTCAAATGTGCAGGATAGAAAAAGAAGAAGGAGAGATTAGAAACACTTTAGCTAAAATACGTTTATGAATAAGGGGGTTAATGTTTAAACAGCGTATCACCTTAGAAGGCATGTAAGGTAATGATGCATTTTGCACACTAGACGCATCGCCCGATTCTCCACGCTCGCTGATTAACGCCCTTCTGTCTGCCCTCTGCTTTGATGGCACTGCACCCTGGAAGTTATAAAAATAATTTATATTTATTTTCAGCCATATTTCAGCTTGTCTTAAGTTTTGTATCAGAGAGAGCACAATATTACTACCAATTAATACTATCACGTAACTTCACGCCTGTAATCCCCGAAGGGGTAGGCAGAGGTAAATGCATGCATTCAAGCATACATGCAAACACCCACGATTCGCCGGTTACGTTTTGGCCCATGTAACAGGTGGCGAGCCTGTTGACATCTCCGGGCACATTACCAAACTTTGAGGTACTGGGAAATTTCCAGGAAATGGAAAAATCCCAATAGAACCAGAGATAAAGGCTTTTTCACCATTATCTCTGATAACCCCCTACCCGGGAATCGAACCCAGGACCTCAGCGTAGTAGTAGTGGCCTGCTACCACTAGGCTACCGAGGCAGTTCCATTTAATACTAATTGTGCTCTAAAACCCACTTTCACTCTCCAATTTGAGGATATTCATATTCCAGGCATACTTTATCGCAATGCAACCTGTTGAGTCTAATTGTAAAATTGGAGCGTCCACTGTGACTTAAGCCACAAATTTCCACAATCGATCCGTAATCACACCAAATCGCCACGTTGTTGTGCCTGTGGCTTATTCTAATTTCTATCGTCTTGGGACGGCACTAGCCCACTTCTTAGGGCAATTGGCGAGCGCAAAAGGCTCTCAGCCTAAGCAACTTTACCCAACTGCCTAAGGGAGACCTGCGGGTATAAGCTACACTCTCGTAAATCTTCCTTGCCGCCAGTCACACTTCTGTTTACAAAACATAATAAACTTGAAAGTTCCAAATGACTTCGACTAACGAAGTCATTTGAAACTCGCTTCCACAGTGAAATGAATTAATACAACCGTGAGCATAGCTCTCATATGGCTCATATCTACTAGTTTACGATAAAGTAAAGCCAAGCCCCATTCAAGCGAAATTTACGTAACTTTTTTTTAAAAACATTATCATAGGCAATTGTAATATCTCTTCTTGCTCTCATTATATTATTTGCCGTTTTCTTCTCAATCATATCGTTATATATTTATAATATATATGTATGTATATTATGTATTTATTTATATATATTTTATGTACAGATTATATATTATATATAGTGTAATATTTATTCGTAGGTTAATTCCGTATTTTATACTTAACTATTTAATTTATAAGTTTTACGCGCCTTTCATTGTTATCTTTTTACCCAAAGGTTGACTGGTAGACAATGCCTTTTAGTAGCATTAAGTCCGCCTTTTGTACAAAATTTATGTGTTTGCAATAAAGTTAAATAAATAAATAAATCTCATTAATCTTACCTGATGCAAGCTAGGCATGCTCTGTATGCAAGCCACGATGGACCTGGGTGGTGGTCGGGGTCGTTTTGAGCAGGCTATCACCGCGCAAACAGCAAGAACCACCGTTAGTAGCGCACCCAGTACCACCAAGGAGATCAGCACCACTGAAAATTATAGTAACGATAGTTATGATATCAATTTATCAGGTATATTATTTAGTTTAATTTAATTATTTTTAGATACTAGTTTTATTAATGTAAATTTAATAAAAATTTTATACAATTCAAAAAAGACGTGTCAGAATTTAGTCTATCACTTATTTAATACAGGCACGCTGAGTCCAAAACCACTTCATTGAATTGAATAAAATTTTACCAATTCCATTTTTCGGTAGTCTGCAGTTCTCTCTCGGAGTTTAGTAATATTTGAAACATGTCAATAGGCTTGCTATCTCTTACATTCAAGAAAAAGTAACGTTTAGCCTACCTTGTCGAGGAACACGATATGAAGTTACGTTTAGTAACTAATAATGATCGAGTATTCCATTTTGATATCGGATAGTGTGTTTTTATAGTGCAAAAAAGACGGTAATTCAACTTTCGTGCCCTCTACATGCTGGCTTAAACTCTTACCCCCTTATTCATAAACGTACATTAGATACGTTTTAGCTATAGAATGATTTCTCTTTGTCAGTTGCATTGTCAGATGTGTCGGATAGAAAAAGACAAAGGAGGGATTAGCAACACTGTAGCTAAAATACGTTTATGAATAAGGGGGTTAGTCAATAAAGTTATGGCTACAAAACACTAATGGTGAGATTCGCAGACCGCACTACAATTTTACTTTGAGCAAAGTATGCTTAGAACTGTCAGAAATTAATGGGTTTTGACAGTTCGAAGCGTAATTTGCTCGAAAGTAAAGTCGTAGTGCGGTCTGTGAATCTCGCCCTTAGTAAGTAAGTGGTTGTCAGACTGATGTTTAAAATTTTTGGGATAGATTCGAACCCCTTAGCCTTCTCTGGTTCCGCTACTTCATATGCCTCCAGTGTCATCGCCAGGTGACGATTTCGGAGGGGGAAGATTCACTTTCCACCTACTTGGACGAGGGAACAGGTTGGTAAGTACGTGTATGGCGGATTTCTGTTAAATTTACTAGGCTATTTCATCACCTCTAGAAGGGAAAGCTGTTCTCTCACACTAGCGACACCTATCCCTGCTTTAACCTTACCGTAAATAAAGGCGTGAAACATTCAACTTACCTTTAAGATTGATGTGACAAGAACTACCGGCGTACCACTGGAAGCATTCGCAGAGCACGCGGCGGTCATCGCGGGAGTAGCACGCGCCATGGTAGTTGCACCTCTCGCAGCCTACTGGTTCCGCTGTAAGAATAGACAATGTTATTAGAAGGTTCAACGTTGCTTTACGCTTCTAACCTAATTGCTCTAGTGATCCAGTGTTCGTAGGTTCAAGTTCCACTCGAAGACATTTTTTTCCCCATTGTGCCTTTGAATTAAAGTAGAATGTGGTAGTACGTTGCCATGCCTGACGGCTGCGTGTTGAGATGTTTGGTTGCCATGAATTATCTAAGTTTGGTACGTTAGCGTCGACAATGCCTTGGCCACAGTTAGCTCTACTACTAGAACTCACATCTGACTATCACAATTGATGAGCCGTGAAGACAGTTGAGAAAGATTACAAGATATCACTAGAAGAAATATTTATAAAACAGTTAAAGTTAGAAATGGCGCAGGGTAAAGTCGACAATTAAATTTTACTTAAAATATAACAAAAAATACTAGGTGTTATCCAATGTTTCATTTGGCATCGTGCACTTACAGTAGATAGAAATACCCAAACTACTAATTGATCTCTGAGTCGTGGTGCAGGAATCAAACACTGCGACATAATTTATGAGAAAAATACTCATACTATAAAAAATTGTTCTAGAGATCTGTGATAGGAGGAGAGACTGGAATCTTAGAGAGACATGATCTAGGCATACTCACCTGAACAAATTCTGCCAGGGTACAAAGAGTTGACGCTGAGATCGGCGAATCCTTCTAAGCAGCTGCAAGTGTAAGTCCCGCGAAGATTGAAACACTGCGCGTGCTCTGAACAATCATGGAACTGACCGCTCACACATTCGTCGAAATCTGGAAGTAAGTAAATGGACCTCACAGGTATTCTAGTTTTGGCAGGTATTCATTGTTATTGAAAAGAGCGTACTGAGAGTGTTTCTAATGCGTTTTTATTATTGTAATGCTTTTCAATTTCAACTCTTTTTACAGTTTATTCAGTGATTTCAGTTTATTTTTTTTCATTTCCTCTGGAACACCATCAGTTCCTTCTTCGGCTATAGCATGACTATCTATTTTTCTTTTCATTACTCATTTTTTAAATGAAACACCATTAAGTGCAGTTGCTGTTTTGGGTTCGTTTAACAGAGTGAGAAGAAAATAAGTTGATTTTTTTTCTAAATAATAAATTTGGCGTGAAAATATATACAAGCATATTATTGCATCCTTTGATTAGTCTCTAATAATTAATTAGCCTCTAGTAATGTAAAATCTCTAACATACGAAAATCACGACATGTCATATTATAAACGAAAGACGGTTAATATGAAGTTGGTACACCCAATTGTTTAGCTACATGATTAATTAAAAATAGATTTAGGATAGAAGTTAACCTCCTCTGCTAAGGAATCTTTGCACGTTTTAATCAAAATTTATTTGAACATTTGCACCTTTTTCTTCATAATTTTCTTTAGTATCGTCATGATTATGATTTATATTCGAAAACATACCGCTAACATCTAATTTATCCATAAATTCTCCGGCAGCATGGACATCTGTGCCTCCTAGACTGTAGTTATTGTTCCGCAGATATTTCTCTATGACTTCCTTCAGACGGCTCTCGTGGGCATTATCGGAGAGCTGAAAAGACAACAACATTAGAAATGTTCGAAATATTTGTATGTAGTAATGACGGTAGCAAACAGCATGCATGATGGTAAGTCAATACTGCACCCAGTACCCAACTTCACTAAATCCGATAGGCAAGATATGTATATACGTTGAGGCCTAAAATTTTTTGCCTGTTAGTTATTACGGGGCATAATTGTTCACATTTCTGTGGCTCCACCGCATTATTATACCGCATATCTATCTATTTCTATTTCTAACGTTATCGCGTTTCTATTATTTTATATATTCGACTTCGATTTTACTTTATCATTACTTTACCTTTTAATTCCTGACTCCAAAAAATCTAGGGCTAAGAAACACCAACGCATTTAGACATTCAGTGAAAAAAATATATTTTACTGGTAGTATTCAGCACTATCGTGTTCCGGTCAGGTGGTAATGTACGGCCCTGTAATTTCCGGCACAGAGGCATAACACCTCAGGCCGCAGGAGTGGTAACGCATCTGCATTTCGACCTCGGTCTTTGTGTGGGTGTCTATAGGCTGCAGTCATCACTTATTATCAATGTGAACTGCATGCTTGTTTGCCACTTCCATAAAATAAAAAAACAAAAAAAAATGGTTTTCAAGAATTACCTGCACTCCATCCGCTTTCATCCCTTTAGATTTTATTTCTTAATGGGTACAGTATTTCAGGTAACAAGCATACAGTTTACGGTTAGGCAATAGCAAACTATTATAATAATAAACGTCCCACTGCTGGGCACGAGTCTTTCCCCTTTTTGGGGGGGGAGGCTTGGAGCTTACTCCACCATGCTGCTCCGCGGATTGGTGGAGGTGGGTGAGTTAGTGGCCAACCCGATGTCGGGTGTTTATCAAACCGCCCCAATAAGGCCTCCGACAAGGTTTAACGACTGCTCTATCTATCGATAGCAACCGGGACCGACGGCTTAACGTGTCCTCCGAAGCACGGAAACGCGCATTTAATTTGCCACTAGCGGTCACCCATCACACTACTCGACCGCGCCCGTAGTGCTTAACCGAGCAAATCGCTTATGATCTACACCAGCCGCCGGGCCATGCGCGCAGCAAACTATTGCTAGAACTTAAAATTATAACCAGTGATAGTGTACCTGTACGTAGAAGTCATTCATGACACCCTTGAAAGGTTCTCCATCAGCAGCTTTCATGTCCACTGGATGGAATCCAGTAATGTGTACTCCATGGAAGACATCTCTCAGGTCGGACTGCATCACCATCCTGTTAATACCCTCGTGGGTGGCCAGTGCCAAACTATGATACTCCTTGCTTGAATTATCTGACAGGTTTTGGTGGAATTGCAAACGTTCGTTGCCTTGCGAACCGAGAGCCAGTTTTACTGAATATGTGTATGTTGCTGTAATAAGATTATTTATTTTTCATAGATTTAATCGTTGATAAAAGAAAGTCAAAATATCATTTTTTAAATCCAATATTATTGATAATTAATGAATATTTCATTAATTATCAATAATATTTAACAATGAATATTTCATTAATTATCAATAATATTGGATTTAAAAAATGATATTTTGACTTTCTTTTATCAACGATTAATTCCAATATTATGCATGACGCAAAATTTACTGGATTAATAATTTACGTGACTTCAAATAATTAAATCAATTTGAAAAGTTCGCGACTCTCTTTATTACTTTTCCTACTATAAGTGTATTGCGGAGGCAATATTTAACAAAAACTGAAATATCAAATTTACTTACGTTTACATGGTCTATCCGGGAACATGCGAGCAAAACCGGGTCGGCACACGCATTTCATCATACCATCGATCCTCTGGCATCTCTCATTTCTGGACGCCTTACAATCCGGTTGGCATTCCTTTCCATAATTCACACCTGTAATATTTGTTATTAAATAAACAGAATAAAGAAAGTCCTTCACGAGATAGCTTTATACTTCACACACTTACCTGTAGGAGTGCCGACGTTCGTAGTCTCCAAGTATGGTGTTCCAGCTAACAGTATTTCCCCAAACAACACCTGTGATACTCCATTGCTGTTTACTTGTTCATTTCTTGTAATACCATCATAGTCTCCAGTTTCAATATCAGCATTAACTGGTGGAGATTTACCACCGTTCTGTGATTTATTCATGACTACGAAGAAAGTATCACTATCATTTTCACCTTCAGCTTCAATCTTTTGTATGTTCTCTGTTGTTTCATTATCATGGATAATGAAGTTTTCACTTTCTTCTGATGACATGGAAATATCGTCTAAGGCAACTTTCGTCACCGGATTGACTTCTTGAACAGGTGTCGGTTGAGGTGTAGGTATATGTTTCGTCACTGTCTCTACAATTGTTGTTGGTTGTACTTGAGTATATATTTCCGTTACAACATCAACGACAGTAGATGTGTGAGTGTTTGTTAATACCAATGTTTGGGTAACAGCGCCTTCTGATTGGCTGATTAAACTTGTTTTCGTATGCGTGACAGTTAATGTGTGCGTTAAATTGACATAGCCGATACTTGAAACAGTTTTAGGTGGTTCAGATAATGTTTTAGTCAGTGTAACGACCGTTGTTTTGAATTCTGTCTTAGTTGGAACGATTTCATCAGAAATTTTAATTTCATTACCAGCATGATGGGTACGTTGTAGACTTGTATCTTTGCTTATAGTTACGGTTGATGTGACAGTTTTTTCTGTGAATGATGTGTCTGGTGGCACAAAATTGCTGTTTATTACAGATTCACTAAGAATTTGAGTTGGTTTAATGAAATACTCGTCAATAGAAGATTCAGAACTTTCAATAATACTTGACGAATGTAAAGTAGGTGATCGCGTGGGTACTGGCCTCACAACTTTTCTGATGGATGTCGATCTTGTTGGATATAAAACTTCTGATCGAGATAAAGTACGCGTGGGTCTAATAATTGACGTTGGTTTAGATGGTAACTTATATTTACTTGTGCTAATCTTTTTGTCTTCATTCCTAATAGGATAAGGTTTGCGGGTTCTGTTTTTGATACCTAATGGTATGACTTTCATTTTATCCGTTGTGGTTTCTTCCTGACTTGATTCGTTAGGAATAGAATCACCAAATACTTCGCCAGACATAGGTTGAGATGTTTTAGAGGTAGACTCTGTACTAATTTCTTTCAAAACTGATTGTTTATCTACATCATCGGGTTTTTGTGAGCTCCTATCATCCACATATTCAGTTGAAACTTCAGGTTCATAATTATAGGGATTTTCAGAAGACTTTTCACTGGACAAGTCAAATAAACCAGTGCTACTTGATGGTGGCGATGAAGCATCCGGGAAGTAAACTGACGTTGGTGTCAAATCGAAACTAGAAGGAAACTCAACTCCGGATGAGGTTAACCATCCTGATGAAATAGGAGTGGGGAAGATGAGATTTGGAGATGAAGATGTAACAACTGTAGGTTTTGGTAATTCCTCTATCGGTGAAATAATTTGCGAAGAAGCAGATATTGGTGGTGGTAAAAGCTGTGACGATGGTTGATCTCGATGAATAATAGGACGTTTGACTTTATTCAGAATATCATAAGTTGGCCTGTAGGTTGAAACTTCATCTCGATTAACTGGTTTTCTTACCGGTCGTTGAGTCGGGAGTCTTGGAGGTAACGTTCTAGGAGGCATAGTTCTATATGGAGGTGGTGTTCTCACAGGTAGTATGGGTCGAGAAGTTGGAGGAGGTCTCGTAGGGTGCCTTATAGCTGGCGGTGTCCTTGGTGGTGGTGGACTCATTCCCATGATCATTTCATCATTTGTTGAAGGTTTAAAGTTGTAATCTAGAGTTGGTGGAGGAGGTGACAGATCAATTATCTCACTAGAGGTACGATTCAACTCTAAATTAGTCGTTATTGTGAATGTTGGCAACGTTGATTTCTCAGTTACGTCAACTACTAATGGTTTTTTATCTTGAATATGTACCGTTGATGTAATAATGTCAGACTCATTAGCAAAACGGGTAGTATTCGAGAACAGTGGCACAACTTTCCTAGGTGGTTGATTATATTTGATACCTAGGTCCAAAGGCCTGTATGGATTCCTATGAGTTGACGTTGGCTTGGCTGTAATAACACCAGTAATTTCTTCACCTGTGTTCAAATCTAGATTTTCTTCATAAGAAATATTACTTGAATTTTCCATCAATTGATTGATTTGCCAATGTGGTTGCTGTAGTTGATGATCTAATGGTGCTATTGTATTTACAGTGAATGGTCTGGGCTTCATATACGAGTTATTTTCATAAATAGGCTTAATAGTGTTGGATTGGAAAGTTGTTTTGTTATAAGATCTGAATGGTTTTTCCGTTTGTGTTCCAGAGTTGAAGTTCAAGAATTGTACCTGTTTGTTGTTGATATTATTTTTATGGCCATTTGATACTTCATCCTTCTCCAAAGTTGTTATTTCAGCCAATGTTACGTTCTCCCTTTCACTAGATGAAGTGATTATAGGAACTTTTACTGATTCTGAACTAACCTCTCCATCAACTTCACCAGCTATTTCAGCTTCTTCTTCACCATCATAAATTTCTTCAGAATTCTCATATACGGGCTTTACTTTATCTCTTAAAGGTTTTGTACTTATTTCATAACTGTTATCCCTTATTGGTATATCATAAGCCGGCTGTTTAGAGTCCAGATTAGAAGGAATATAATTAGGACTATAAGGTTTCTTGGTAAATGATGATATAGTAGATGAAATTCCCCCGGTTTGCTGTGGCTTAGAAAAGGGTTTTCCGATATTGAAATTGTTGATGGTAGGAGCATTATTATGACCCCAAAAATCAGTCGGTGGCTTACCGACACTGGCAATTTTTTGTCCAAATTCTGATACATTATCTTTTTTGTAATCATAATTCAAAGGAATAATTTTCCTTGTCGTAACTTCAACTTTGACGTTAATATTTTTTAAATTGTCTTCGTTTAAGAAGCTGGAGTACCAACCATGTGAGTTAGTAGAAATATTAGGTATATGTTTACCTGGTCTCTTTTGATCTAGTTTTTTTATATCGTCTGCAAATTCTACAACTGGTTTGATTTGGTTGTGAATATCCTGAGAAGATTCATGTTCATTGATCATAGGAAAGTTTGCATGACTATTTAATGATGATGTTATCGGTGGACTCACTTCCTTGTGAACATACGTATTATAAAAAACGTTATCGTTGTTGTTTACACTTAGCTGATTTCTTGAATCTGATATATTTTGTTCAGATAAAGAAGTATTCCATTCGTTCGTTTCCAATACTTTGCCAGGGACAAGACCGTGTTCATTAAAAATAATACCTGGTCTTCTATTACTATGTATACTCAAATCTTCATATTTTGCCGGATTATCTTCGACTGTAATAGCAAAGTTAGTTCCTATAGGAATATTGGCATTTAACTCACCATTTTGTGAGGTATCAACAGGTACTGCTACACTTGAGCCTATTACTTGACCAGGATCACCATTACTTGCAACATTTGTCGCTGTATTTAATGTCACTGTATAAGTGTTATCCTTCTCATTTATCTTGCTTGTTATAATAGACTTATTTGCCATGTTCGGTGATGATACGACTGAGAAAGAATTGTGAATTTGTGCAAAGTTTGCGTTCGATGACTGATGATGTAAATTATTATTTACTTTTTGTGTATCGCTATGTACAGGTGGTGAGAATGGAACATGAACAGTATATGTTGGAGTTGGTCTACTACTTGGCATTTGTGATGCAAAGTAAATTTCAGATGTAACTTTAGGGGGCATCTGTTCTTTAGTTGGTGGCTTAGGCACTGGGTGCTGTACGTTCAAAAACACTTTCATATCTTGTACAGGCTTAGTATGAACGATCGGCCTTTGATTATACGGTTTATTTTTATCCTGGTTGAAATTTATTTTTGGTGGAGGCGGAGGCGGGACTGCGAGATATTTTTCATATTCTTTATCAATTATTTCTTTTCCATCCTTAGGCCTGGAGCTGACCTTTATCTGATTATACTTTTCAAAATCTCCTTTATAATTATTTGGATCATACACTGTTATTTGAGGCCCAACTTGGACATGAGTTTCTTGATTGCTTGTAGGTGGAGGAATCTTGTTATAATCAATTGGACGCTTAGTATCTTTCCATTTTTTGATTTCATTTTGAATTTGGGATTCTTTGAATATGGATGGTGTATTCTGTGGAATATCTGTAGATGGGAAAGCACTTGGTTTGATCATGAAATGTTTATTATTTGGTGCTACATTATGAACGTTAGTCATTTGCGGTGCGTCTATACTGAAACTTCCAAAATATCCAGGTTCAGGATATGGTAAAGGATCGTCAACATAATCACCAGTTTTATGAGGTTCTGACGAACCTGCAAAGACTAGAGCAGTGGAACTTCCATGAGGTATCAATACATTCGCGACTCTTGATGGTTGTATATCTACTAAAAATGGCTGATTGACTGAGTCGGGATTCTCGACAGCGTATGATCCATCTGTTGTTATTTTAGTGCTTACGATTTCAGAAGAACTTGGGTTGTTATCGGGTATTTCAGCATCTTCTTTAGGTGTAAAGTTAATATGATGCTGGATAGGTACATCGATTATAGGTTTTGCTAAGGAAGGAATGTAATCCAAGAACACCGGTCTTCCATGGTTTCCTACAGGTGCATCATTTTTTATTTGGTGATGCATAAGCATATGATCATTAGTGGCATGTAATGTTGATGGTAATCTGTTAGAATGTTTGTGAACAGATGTTGGGTTTTGTGCGCCATAATGCTGTCCAGAAGGTCTATGTAGATTTCTGGAGGGCTTAGGTTTCAATTTGGGTAGATCTGGTGGTCTTAAATCAAAAGAATCATCATTTTTTGCTCCATGTAAGGATAATTCACTTTGTGGTGGTTTTTCCTTTACTATGTATTGATCGTTACTTGCAATAAAACTATCTATTAGGGGTGGTTTTACTGAATTTTGTAATTTAATTCCACTAGCAGCTAATGTTAGCGGGCCTCCTACAGCTGGTTTCCCAACAATAACATCCGAGTTGGCAGTAATGATTTCTCCAGGACTAATAGGTATACCCCCATTTACAAGAGGACTTTCATGTACGATTTTTGGAGGAACAATGTGAGCTTTTGGTTGTTTGTATTCCGCTGCCCAAGCGAAATTTTGTTGCAAAGTAGCATTTGTAAATGCTATTTGTGATTCTGATGTTTCAAGTTCATCTACTGGAATGTATATTGGAAAATTATTTTGTTTTGATTCAAAATCACTATCTACTCTTTTATTAGCACTGTATGAAGTAAGTTTTGCTACAGGCTTCATAGTAGTTGTTGATGTTGTTGTTGTTGTTTTATTAGTGTCTATACGTTTCATAAAACCACCCGTCATTTTTTCTATTACAGGTGCTAATTGAGATAATCCCTTAATACCTAAAGACCCAAGTTTAATAAGCTCAGCCATGACAAATTTGTTTTTGTTCTGTTTCTGTGGTTTATCTGTTTTTACTTTTTCAGGTGTTTTATTTGTCACTTTGTTTATCTTGGGTGGATTTGGAGCTTGTTCATTTGTTAATAACTCGCTCTCTTCAACAGAATTTGTATCTTTTTCGTCGGAATAGTCATTCATTACTTCAGTATATTTTTCCACAATTTTATCTGTAGGTGCTGCTGGGGTGTTACTTTCGTAATCATAGGGACGGTACTGGGTTTTTTTATCTAGGGATTCTTTATTTGTCGTTCTTACATCAAACTTTGTTGCTCCATATTTAGTAGTTTTCATACTATATTTATCAGGCCCAACTGCAGAAGGATCTTGTATATTTGTATACTTCGTTTTCAAACCTTCAGTTTTCGTGTGACTACAAGAACATGACGTAGTCGTACATGAAACATGACTAACTTCTGAGGGTTGAATTAAATCAAATGAATGATTGTCGTCATTTTGAGTGTCTATTCTTTTCTCAATTTTAGGAAGACTGCTCATAAACATGTTGCTAGAAGTAGATGGATGTATAGTCTTAACTTCCATATATTTTGTCTGAAATTCAAAATGTATTAGTAATAAAATAAATAAGTATAAATCGAACAATACATTGCATTTTATACAACGCAACATATGTGTATGTGTTATGGAGATATACAGGTAATAATAATTAGGCCATGTTATTCTAAATTGTTGCATTAAGTGAATTTGGATATTATTCATTTTAGAGTACAAAATGTTAAATCACATTTAGGGGTGAAAATATTAGAAAAAGCAACAAACGAATAGTACATTTGCTTTATGTGATCAAAATTAAGCAATTGCACTTATTTGTGTACTTAAAGATAGGGTGAGGGGTTTTATACATATTTTTGTGGAAATTGGAACCCAGGACGTTTGATATTGGTTGATAAAATCGAGGTTCCAAAATTATTAAATTCTTACTTTTGTCGGCTTTAATTCTGCTAATACATCTGTGGCGTACAAATTTGTAAGTGATTCAGTTGTGACTACAGATACAATAGTTTCGAAAGTTGATACAGCACTTCTTTTATTTTGGACTACAGTTGTCAAGTATGTGTATGTCGTCATACATGTCTTGATGATATAATTGTGTTTCATGAGTTGGTGCAATGGAAATAACGCGCTCATTTGTTGACGATTAATAACAGTAGCGACTGCAGATGATAGTAATGATTGTTTGGGTAATGAAGACGTACTCGCTTGATAAGGCGGTGATTTCAATGAAGTTATGTGCATAAACTTAAGTTGTCGCTGAGAAAATAAGAGAAATGAGAATGAAATATTAGCTAATACTACAAATAATGCTAATAATTACAAGCTAGTCTTATTACATTTTTTATTTTATGAATTATAGAGAAATTAAAATTAAAGTAGTAGAATGTTAACACAACAAGTAATGAACACGAGATCTGATTAGAAAAATATCAATAAGTACATTTCAAAATTTTAAATATTATCACGATTTTACCTGCTCTTGTTTCCCGTCTCCATTTTTATCTTTTACCAAAACCTCTACTCCATTGGACATTATTCTTGTAGCAAGATTTTTTAATCTTCTTTCATCCTCCTCAGTGACTGCTCGTTCTTCCATACTTATACCTCTTCCTGGCCTCCATGGTGTATTATCATACACAATCCCGTTAGTGTTAAATGCTGAAAGATGGTTAAACACCATTACATCAGCTGAATGGTTAACTCTAAAAGATTTTCAAATATATTCACAATATAAAGAAATAATTGTGTTAATTGTGATTTAAGGTTTATCAAAATGTAAAAAAATTATACATAATTTATCAAACGTTAACGTATGTCGTTTATCAGTATTAGTATCTTATTTCTTATAATCATATTTGAGGGTAAGTTATTTTTAACATTAATATTAAATTTTGTCTTACCATTGCAAATATCCCATATTCCAAACCAATGGTGCGGCGTGCTTGTGCTTCAAAATACATTATAAGCATTTCTACAACTACGATACTAAGAGCAACATAAGTGCAAAGTTAAAGATTAGTAAACTAATAGAAACTATACAACAGAATCCAGATTATGTCTAGAGGGAAAGATATTTACAATTTTGATGCAATATCAAGAGTTGCTGTGTACGTAGCGTGGATAAAGTGACATAACTTACTGATTTATATACACCCTACAACATTTCAAGTTTATTGTATTTAAATAAATGCTGAATTTTCTAAAAAAATATATTTTACATAACTCAGTTTTTACATCTACGACAAGAAATTATACAGATTTATGCCAATCAATATTTGTTCAATACTTTTTTTTATGTATTGATGATGGCAACTAAGCATGTAGTTCACATTGATGTTAAGCGATAACTGCAGCCTATCACCCACAGACAGATGCGTTGCCACCCCTGAGACCCGAGTTGTTTCATCTCTGTGGTAGTTACTACAGGGCCATAATAGTATATTATGAACATGATAGTGCCGAACACTACCATTTGGCGGCAGATATATTAGGTAATGCGGTTGTGCTTACGCTCTCGAGCTCCTACACTAATACTCTACCACCAGTTTTATGAGCTACTATAATATTTTCAGATCAGTGATATTAAAATGTGTTAGAAATTTGATTTATACAAAAAAATGTTAGTAGCTATCTGAGTAAGATATTTAAGAAAAATCGGTTTTTGAATCATTTTCCCCCATGTTTTATATCGAAAACTTCATTTAATGTATGTAATATATCAAAACTTTTAGCGTCGGTGAAAAATCCTCTTATAGTAAATCAACTAAGATTAGTTGTTATATTAGTTTGTTTTAATTTTCAGAGTCTTAATCTGTTATGAAATATATCTTACATTAATCATTCAGATGTTCTTTTCACATACGTTTATTTCACTTATTTAACTTTCACTATTTTTTTTATATTTTTTTAATCGTGTACGAGTATATAAAAAAGAACATCTGTATTTTATTTGAATTAGTTTGTAAACGTCTCAAAAGACTCACCTCTGGAGCCTGTTGGAGCGCGGGATGTGGAAGTGGAATCTTCCTGGGGACCTTCAGGATTCTTGAGACTGTCCCAGTCGTATATTTCGTATAGTGTCAGTCATAGAAATCTAAATATATTATTATTCATATTTCTATGGGGTCAGTTCAAGTCAATTGCGTCTCATGTCGTCAACTTTTATGCTGCTTTTAGCTTTCATCTAATGTTTTTCTATAAATTCTCACCAGCAATTCTTCTCTCATTATTACTTCGTTATATTACATAAGAACTAGATACAAAAAAGATCATTTTATAGGTTTGTTGCTACTTGTGTCATTCAAGACTTAATATCCAAGAATTTGAGACCATTGATCACTTTCTATCGTTAAATAACTCAATCTGCAGTATTATGCCATTATATTTATCAGGTATTACTAAATATTTGGAATCTAATGTAAAGGAATGAAACAAAAGAAAAATCTTTACAGTTTTATTATTTTTAACAATTAAGTCGTAATCCGCAATGTACAATTGTAAGCAATGAAATACGAGTATTACAAAAGATAATTACAATTAAAATTCATAATCTAAGGTATGATGAGTTAATCTTAGGCAGTGATTACATTAAGATTACCTAAAAATATTCTTTCGATTACATAAATCGAAACCTGGTAACATATCAGAAGAACATTTTTGGTGATCCAAAAAAAGACACATTTGTCTCGAATCGAGTATAAAAGAGTATTTCATAATTAAAACTAAGCCACTAAAACTATAAGGCACTATTCATAGTTAACTTACTATGATACAAAGTAAATAAATAACTAAAGCATTACTTTATACACCTAACCAGTTGTTCGGGGTTCACGAGACATCATCGACTAAACTTTGCTTATCATGCCTAACTATTGACGGGCTTCCTAACTTTACAACGTACGTTGGTGATGCGTCATATCTTATATGGTCACTCAATTTTCCGACAATACTTTCTAAGCTTTGTGTTTCAATTTGTGCATCATCTGATCCTACTGTGTATTTTTCGGTACTGGAAGACGCGAGAGCATTGTCTAAAATATCAGCTTGGGAACTAAACAATTCATCAATTGATGGCAATATAGATGGCAATATTTGAACATCCTCGTAATAAATTGCTTCGCGTTTACGCACTGATTGCGTATCATCTGTGACGACTGTCGAAAGTACAGTACTAAATTCACCGGGATGTTTTCCGGAAACGTATATTGTAACTACACTAGTTAATTTTGGTGGCGATGGCGGTGTTGGTGGAGGTTTTGGTGCTCTAATTCTTTGTCTACTACGAGAAGGTTGCGGAGATGGTGGAGGAGAATCCTCTCCACTTTCTTGAATGTCATCAGAGAAATCTTCATTGCTACTCAATTCAGATAATATATTAGGTTTAGGACTGTTGCTGTATATGTCATTGTTCAGATTATTTGTTCCAAGATTATTAGATAACAGATTGAGGTCAGGCTGAGCTAAGCCAAGTAAAGGATTTGGAGTTTGGAGAGCCAGAGGCTGTTGCTGCTGTTGTTGTTGCTGAAGAAGTAAAGGAAGAAGGAGTGAATTAATTTGAGGAGGTGGTGCTAACACGGTAGGTGTAGTTACTACTGTGTCTGTAACATATTCAGTGGCGGTGATAACATTTGTAGTTGGATCAACAATAGTAGTTAATATGGCTTTGCCTCTGAATGTGATTGGAAGAACTGTTTCCCTGGCATCAGTAACCGTAGTAACATATGTTGTAGTTCTGGTTTTTAATTCAGTTACAGGTGTTTGTACTACTGGTTGCTGCGGTAATAATCCCTGTCCTTGCAGAGCTAAGAGTGGGTTAATTGCTGGTTGTTGATTTCCAAGCAATAACTGAGAAAGTAATAAATTAGCAAGTGGGACATTGGCGTTAAGTTCTGGAGCAATTGTTTGTACTACAGGTTCTACATTATAAACTGTACTAGGCAACACGTGTGCAAATGACGTTTTACGACCTCTTATTGTTGTAGGTGTGAAAATAACTGTAGTCGTAGGAGTTTCTTGAAGAACAAATTTAGTGAGTTTAGTGGCACCGTTTTCTGCTAATTCCGTCGCTTCTTGAACAAGCACCAACTGCTGATTTCCTAGAGGTCCAATTGATGTTGATACTTGATTTAACAATAAGGTTTCGATACTAGGTTTAGCTGTCAATACATTCTTGTATTCTGTAATCTTACCATTTACTACTGGAATTGTAACTTCTATCGGCAACTGATGGGTGATAGTAATTTTACCATCGTTTAATATATTGTTAAAGTTATTGTATCTTTCACCACTCAAATTTTCGTACGAGTTCCTTTGCCTGCTTGACGCTCTACTGGTTGTGGTTCGCGTACGCGATCTTCCTGATGATCGTGTGGAGCTCGATCTAGATCTTTCCGTTTGTGAGCTTTTACCAGATAATCTTGGCGCTTTTGGTCTTGAAGAAATGGTCGTAGTTCTCGAAGAAGGCCTAGTTTTTCCTCTTCGATATGCTGGTGCTGATGTTGTTGTGGTTCTACTTTCGCCTCGAACAATAAATGGCTGTCGGGGGGATGATTTAGATGGTGCAGAAACTGTGGTCGATCTAGAATTGCTTGGTGCTCGGAATCGATTTCCCGATTTTTGTTTCGGTGCGGCAGGCGCTGGCGGTTCAGTTTCAGCTTCTGGTTCAGGACGACGTGTGCTAACTGATTTTTGTCCTGGTCTGCGGAAGTTTGAGTACTTTCTATTACCATAATCTACTTGACGCTTAGTACGCCTCTTAAATGCGAATGGTCTTATTTGTACTATATTAGTTTTTCTAGGTGCTTGCGTAGATGGCACAGCTACTTGTTGTTCTTTTCTGTCAGAAGATTCGTAGTCGTTATCCTCTTCAAATTCCTCTTCTTCTAATATTTCGTCACTTCCATCTACCTTTTGCTCATTTTCTCCAATTTCTTCTTCCGGTTCAGGTTCAGGTTGTTTAAATAGATTTCTTCTTGGGAATAACGCGTTGGGTCTTTGTCTTCGCAAAGATAGTAATGGATTAGGAGTTGTAGTACGAGTAGTTGTTCTTCTAGTAGTTGTGGTAATACGACCTCGAGTAGTAACACTACTTTTTCTAGCAGAGGGCGTGGTAGATCTTGGCGTAATAGCTGTGCCTGGTTGTCTGGCAACTGGAGGTCTTCTGAACCTCAACAAGGGATTATTTGTAGTTTTGAACGGCGATTCTGTAAACTCTTCCAATGGTTCTGTAACATTTTCATCTTGTTGGGTTGCATAAGTTTCTGCCTCATTTTGATCTGCATTTTGATATTGAAGTGAAGATGACTGTCTACCATTTCTTAGTCTAGATGATGCTGTCGGTCTTATTCTTGGAATAGCAGACCTGCTTGCAAAATCTAAACTATTGCTTCTAATTGAACTGGATCTAAACCCTGATCTCCTTGATGTTGGTTGAATACTGCCTCCCCTAGCAAAACCGCCTGACCTTGATGCTGATGGTACGTTGCCAGATAAATTAATGGTAGATGTTCCGCGCCCGGAAAATCTTCTACCCTGGCTGCCTGATAATACAATACTAGGAGTTTGTTTTCTACTGCCACCAAATCCACCAGAAGCACGAACTGACTTAAGAGTTGGTGTGGCTGTAATTGTAGGTGTAAAATCTGCTCGAGTAATAGTGGTAGCACTACTTGATAGAGGTACGCGTTTAGGACTAAATGTAGGCCGGTTTCTAGATGCAAATGGTCTTATGACAGGAGTGAATGAAGGTTTCTTAGTTGTAAAAGTAAGACGACCTCTCTTTCTAGGATTTGAATCATCGTCATCTTCTTCTTCAAGTAATGTTTCTGTCGTACTCTCTGGTTCTCCTACGGAACTTTCGATTACTTCTGGCGTTGGAGTTAAGATTGAACCTTCTGTTGTTGTTGTTGTGGTCGACGTTGTTGTAGATAACGTGGTTGATTCTTCTTTCAGTGTTTTATTATCATTAGTTACAATAGTGGAATCGCCAGAAATAACAGCTACCTGAGAGTAAAGTATCTTTTTCTCTGTGTCCACAGCAGGGACATTATTGTCAGCTGGCTTAACTTCTGCAAATAGATTGTCAATATATGTACCTAAAAGAACACTTGATGATACAGAAGATAGATCAGGTAATTTTGTTGCTTGAATTTCTTCTTTCAGGACTGTAGGAGTAATACGAATTTTTTCACCATTATCCTGAATGAGATTTTTATCAACCGAACCTGTTGGTACTTTTCTTCCTAATTGATTATCTTCCAACATTTTAGTATTATCCACTATATTGGTTACCGTTTCTAAGCTACTTCTGATTTGAGAAGTGTTGCCAGCGTAGAAAGTTGTGAAGTAAGTATATGTAGTATAGAACGTAGCTTTACCATCGTCTTGTTCTAAGCTATCGTCTACTACCGATGGTTTTAAATCAATCTCCAGATCTTTAGGCGGCAAAACACTCTCAATGTCAATAGGGGTAGTATCAATAGGACTGACTGTCGAAATAGATTGAACTGATGGTGTTACAACGTTAGATACAATTTCTTCTCGGCTAGTAATTGTTGTAGACTTGTCTTTATATAAAGTAGTCCAATAGGTAAATGTTGTGTAATATGTGATTGGCAAATTACTTTCCTCTTCTGGTTCTGATTTTGGTGTAATGGTTTCTGTGACGACGTTAGTAATTGTCTCTAATCGACTCTTGACTTTACTTGAATCTTTTCCAATATACATAGTGGTAAAATACGTGAATGTTGTATAGCTGGTTTGAAGTAAAAGAGTAGGCGACGGCAAAATTTCATCTATATTACTCTCCGAGCTAATTTGATCATCTAAAACATAATTATTATCTAAAAACTTCTTCTCACCCGTAGAAAACGATGATTTAACGTCTGTAACAACATTTTCGGATACTAAAGGATTCGATTCAACACTGAATAACATATCGACTTCTAATGGCGTTGGTTGTGGAGAAGATTGGACGATTTCATCATTTTCTTCCATACTTACACTGGTTTCTACTGATGAATTCTCATCTGTAATCGGTGGAGCTTGCATTTTAACTTGTCTACAGTTTCTAAAGTCAAACTGTGCTTTTGTACTTTGAACACTTAACGGATTTGTTTTTGTTGGAATTAATTGATCTGGACCAACATAATTTGTGTAAACTTCATTTCTGCTACAAATATTAGCATCCGAACCAACATAGATTGTAGTAAAGAATGTATAAGTAGTATAATAAGTTTTGACAGCGTCAGGCTTAATGCTAGCTATAATATCTTCTCCTAAAGTCGGTGTAGGGGTTTGGGCGCTATAATTTTCATCACCTTCAACTAATTCCAGAACTTCTTTCTTTTTTACAAGATCTATAATACTACTAACAGCATAAGATTCTGTAGGTCTGCCAATTCCTACATTCGTTGGTGCAATATCATCTTCATTAAAAGCACCTAGTAAAGATGGATCAAGTTTTGATAAGTCGACAGTAGAAGTAATGATATTGGTAACAACAGATTTGTGACTAGCGACACTTGAAGTTTGGTCTCCGAAAAATGTAGTAAAATAAGTATAAGTTGTATAAAGAGTTTTGTAAATTAGATCAATTTCATTTTCTTTGTCTTCTTCTGATTCTTCTGAATTAATTTGCTCAGTTGGCGTATGCTCCGTACTAACTGATACTTCAAAGCGACTGGTCGATACAGTTTCTGACACTGTTGTTCGCTTTTCTTCTACAATGTCATCATCAGATACTTTTTCTTCTTCCTCGAAAGTGGACAATGTTTCTTCTTGTTGTGATGTTGTTAGTACTTCTTTTTGCATAGGTGTTGTGTTTGGTTTATTGGTAGTTGGTACGTCTGTGACTATATCAGGGTGAGTCGCTGGAATATTATTTTGTTCAGATACAATTTCTGGAGCTTCAATATTACTTTGTTCAGATGATTTAACTTCCACAGAAACCACCGAAGTAGGTTCAATATTAAGTTTGGTTTTGCATACGTAATTAGTTAGAAAACCAATATCACTTTCAACAACTACATCCGATTTGATAGATGTAGTCGTTTCTGTGCTCTCCAATGGAATAAAATAAGTAGTCAAATAAGTTAATGTTTTGTAAGCCGTAGTCATCGTTGTCTGAGTTTCAAGACCGTCAGTGCAAATCACTTCTTCATGTCTATCGTATTTCATTTCTGTTGTTGTTTCAATTTCTTCAGAAGATTCGTCACTGTGTCCACTTTCAGTCGTTGTAATTACTTCTGATTCCGGTTCTGGAGTATTCTCTTCTTCTGATTCATCTTCCTCTTCTTCCATTTTCTCTGTTACTTCTTCTGCGGTGTTTTCAGTTTCTTCTTCAGAATTTGTGAAAATTTCACCAATATTGCCTTCTGTAACAACTGATTCTTTAAAAGTATCCATAATAATAGTAGATGGCGATAGTGTAGTCAATGGTTCCGTAGCCTCGGAATTATATTCACGAACAGGAACAACTTCTAAATCATCCGTATAGCGAGTGGTTTCTGCTGTTGTATAAACAGGTTCTGATGGTTGTATGACATCTAAATTTAGATCGAAACCATTATTGTTTTGAACACGAATGGAATCGGGAATTTTATCTTCGACTTCATATATAGCTTTTTTTAAACTCTCTTCATCGTTAAATAGAGCTTTTTCAGATCTATTCTCTTCGCTAAATGTGGGAGATAAATTAGTGGCTTCATTGATTTCATGTGCCTTAAAAGTAGATGTAGCAACGGGAATATCTGCAGCAAGGAAAGTTATTTTTGTAGCCAATTTGTCCGCAGGCTTAGCGGAAGGGAATACGTTTACTTCAGCGGGATTTTGAGGGCGAGCTGTTTCAGTATTTGGGGTAAATATTATAACGGTATCACCAACAACAGTAGTAAAATCGGCAAACCCAGCATAAGTGAATGTTTTCTTAGGTCTCGGTTCACTCTTCTGCCCGAACAACTTTTTAGGAAGTTTTGTTTGTTGGAATGTTTGAGGTGGAGAACGACGTGATTCAACATTATCAATATAATAAAATATTGGTGAAAACTCGTTCTTTATCGTAAAAGTTGGTAAATCGTAATTAGGTTTAACTTTAACTACATTGGACTCATTAATTTTTTCCTCTGAAAATTCTTGAGCACGAGAATCTATCTTAACAGGTTCATTAATAGGTTCATATGCTTTACTTTGTCGGTACAGTGTATTAACGTTATCAATAATGGAAGGTTGAACAACATTTTTTTTCTCGTTTTCGATAGCTGGACCATCAAGGTAATTGTAAGCTTCGAACTTAGGAATTTCATTATAAGGTTGCACTCTACGTGCGGTAGGTTCATCAAATATTTGATTTTCATTTTGATTTTCAGGTGAACTAAGTGAGTTCCATAATTTGAAACCATCCTGAGCAGGATTACTAGCGTATACAATTTCCATTTTGCTACTAGGTGCTAAATAATCAGTATTTTTAAGTACAAATTTATCAGGATCAATAATTCCAAGATCTTGCTTGACGTTCCATTGGCCATCGAAAGCGGAATGTACACGTGTTGGCTGAACTACAAACGGATCGTCAACATTTGAAGGTTTATTGTAAAGTACAAGAGAAGATTTCGTGAGAAGTTGTGCATAGATGCGACCGTTATCTAAAGTTGTGCCAAGAATTTGAGTGGCAAACTCTGTCGTGACCCCATCTTGTATGAAGGTCCTGGCAGTCGACGTTAGGAGTCCGATGAGCGGTTTCACACTGTGATACCTTCCGATCTTCGTGTTATAGTCGTTTCGTTTCTGGTTCTGATCATTAACGAGCAGTACAGTAAGGTCTGTGTCGTAGTAGTTACGTCATCGTGTCGTGGATAAGGAAGCGTGGAGGTGCGTCATATTTTACAAAGTCCGTTGGAGTTCGGATGTTGACAACGACCCGGGGATTAGATTTGAAAGAGAAAGAAAAACATACAATTAATAACGCAATTATAAGATAGAAAAGAAAATGAAGACTAATAGATATAGAAACAAACTTGCATGTTAACACTAAATTTGTACAAAGTTTTTGATGCGATTGGCAAAGATGATTTTTACTGTTATGTTCATTTCTGTTTTCATAGAACAAATTTATATAATTAACATTAAAATTATATGTAGTACCTAACTGTGATTTTAATCATATTTCGTAAATTAATAATATATAGAAATTTCTCATGTAAAAATCATCAAATCCAACAAATATCTTGCAAACATCTAACAGACTGAAATTTGAGATGTTAACATTAAAGGAAAAGTTAAATAGTAAGATGAAGTTCAAACAGTATGCTGTTAAAGATACGTATATAATAAATATAAGAGAAAAAATAAACGTATCCATTAAGAGAGAATTGGAAGCACAATTTACATAATAAAAGAGTGAAGATAGGTGATTACTAACCCCTGTTTTCCGAGACTCCTTCTCTTTTTATCCTTGATGCTTCTATTGATTCGTTTACATCATATTCTGTAACAAAGAGATAACAAACATTAGTAGAAAGTCAATATAGACAGTCCTTTTTAATCGACTTCGAAAAAAGGAAGAGGTTATCAATTCGTCGGAATCTTTTTTTTTTAATGTACGTTCATCGATAATTTGGAAACGGCTGAACAGATTTGGACAATTTTTTTTTGTTTGAAAGTGTATATTACACAGTTGGTTCTATAACGGTCGGTTGGTTCTGTAACCATGTCAATATGTGATGATGGGATCCTAGAGAAATCGAGGGAACTCTTCGAATTTCATAGCACACTTGAAAGGTTTTCGATATTTTTTATAACTTTATGTTATCAGGAATCCTTAAGTGGATGACTGGGTATCAACGACACTCTGGTTTGACGCCATGACTGGCGACAAGATGAGAACTCATAGTTAGATAACTTATAATACATCTGGATGTATTATTGTCTCAACGTATTGACTCATGTCAACGTAGGTCGACTAATAGTTCATTCTAAGCTATCGCTCTAATAATTGCTGACTGAAAAAACGGAGAACTAGTTACGAAATTAATTATGTGCCAATATTCGTATTAAGACGTTTTATTAATATCGCAGTGCCTGCTCGCCAAGGCACTGCTCTTACACCCGTGGAAATTAAATAAACAAAAAAAAATTGACATTAACATTTGTAGTATTTTTTTTGAATAGGTACATATTTCAGAGCAAATTGACATACGAGTATAGGTGCACAATAGTTATAGTATGGGCATTGTACCATTCTTCTTGCTAGGCTATTTATTACTATAGTCTGTGTTAAGAAGAAGAGTACCGAGTAGTATTAATATAGAAGAAGAAGAAGAAAGAAGAAATGAAGAAGAAGAAGAAGAAATATGTTTTATTTATGACAAATAACTTAATAACAATATCACAAACAACATATATAATACAAAATAAGTCGTCATAAATCGGCCTACAACTCAGCGAAATAGGACTTTTCTTTTCTTGTCTGTTTTTAACTGGCAGTTCAAAACATTCATTCCCTAAATAATATTACATTGTTTTTATAACGGCGTAAAAAAAAAATATTTCAAAGTAATTTTTGGGAAAATCTGAAAAATATAATATCTATACCGGTAGTAGAGTTCCAGTATTATGACTCGACAGCGTAGGCACCACCGCATTACCTAATCTATCTGCCGCCCAATAGTAGTATTCAGCATTATCGTGTTCCGGTTAGATGGTAATGTACGGCCCCGTAATAACTATCGCACAGACATAACACCTAAGATCTCAGTGAATTTTAACATCTGGCTTTTGTGTAGATGTCTATAGTCTGCATTCATCACTTAACATTCATGTGGACTGCATGCTTATTGGTCACGTTCGTAAATAAAACACTGACAGTTATCTACTCTGTATTAAGCTAAAAACGATTGTCATTGGTTTTCAAAGAATCGTCCCTGACTGTCAAATAAATTTATAAATCGGCTTGGGAACTAAAAAAAGTGAACCAATTGTTCGAGATTGATACAGTTTCGTAATTTGTTATATTAACCCAGATGTTACGTAGAAAGTAGTAAGACAAGGTCGTGGCTTTTATTACGAAAACAATCTAAGGATCGAGATTTTTGTGTGCGTGACTTAGCAAATTAGCAATCACATTGCCACGTTTAAACTATCCATAATTTCTTTTATAAAACGTAACTTCTTCTCTCTTTTTACTCTTTGATCCTAACCTTTAATCTATTTTGGTAAAACGATATTAGTAATTGACGACTGACCGTTATGTCAAGCGACACCTAACGTAACCTTTAAGAAATATCACTAATGGGTACGGTGGTGCCTACGCCATCAAGCTTCGATACTAAGCCTCTACCAGTAAGCATTATTTAATAGCAGATAAATAAATTTAACTTGCTAATTTTGTTTCATTATGACAGTTCTATATATATACGAGTACATATAACAGATAAATGCTTTAACGTCAATGACTTTTTTTTAGAATAACTCCTTTCTATGTAACCTTCTTACGCAACACAAGGTCACTGCTACAGACTTATCGACAAAAATAAAATACATCGGTAAGCAACTGTAGGAGTTTTGGCGGGAACCTTGAAACAGGCGTATGGTGCTCTTATTTTATTTCATTTTCTTGGTGTATTTTTAAGTTATATTGAATAAAGTTGGTGGCATTTTGTTTGATATAGGTTTATTACAGTGCCCGTGTATAGTGAATTAAAATAACAGTGCGAAAACACGACCTTTCAGGTTGCCTCCAAAACTTCATTGTAAATGTTCTGGTAAAGTAGCCATCGCTTTACTCGAATAACTTTAGTGTAACTTACTTGACTGACATACTTAAAAGTAATTGACTGACTATATTGTACTAACTTTTACCCTGCTTAAATAAATACGAAATATCGTTTTACTTGACACTGGCAATATACGTAATAGCGATGCCATAATTTAATTTTAAAAAAAGAAAAAAGCAGCTGTAGCTCGAGGCATCGATCGCCTAGATTTTATACACCCATTGGTTTTAACCGTATTCAAATTGCCAATCTTTTGTCTTTAGTAGGAACTACAAATGTCATAATGGTGAAATTTTAGTGGTTGTTTTACCGCAACAGAAAGATTTGCTTTTAGTAGCGTTGTATACGTTAATCAAATATATCACTAAAACGACTTAATATACCTATAATAACGAAATAGCCATCGCTTTACTCGAATAACTTGACTGTAACTCACTTGACTGACATATTATACTTGATACTTATCATACTTGATGACTATATTATGCTGGCTTTTACGCTGCTTGGATAAATACGAAGTATCGTTTTACTTGACACTGGCAATATGCGTAATAGCGATGCCATAATACCAAAAAAAAAAAATTAAATAAAAGAATTTTACTGACATTTCTAGTGAATAAATTTATATATAGAAACTCTCTTTGTACATTTAGGTAGACTCATCTTAATAACGATACATTTTGAAATAATAAGACGCAAACTTTACTGTCTTTCTCCTTTTATTTTATGTAACACTAGCTGTGCCCGTGACTTCGTTTGCGTGAAAATTTATGATTGTTCAGTATCTACCCGGACGAAGTCGTGGGTGCAGCTAGTATAAAAGTTACTATTTATAACATAAGCCATCTACCAGTGAAAGTCCCGTCATAATCGATCCAGCCGTTCTCGAGATAAGCCAAACAGACAGACAGACAAAAATTGTAATAAAAAAAAATATTTTGGTATCTGTACCGTGTATACATACATATGCATTTAGTAAAAAGTGGTTATTTTTATATTACAAACAGACACTCCAATTTTTACTAATTTACAACCTTATTTACTAATTTAAAAAGTTTTAAGTGAGATGCAAACTCAAAATAAGATCATACTTTCGTCATTATATAAAACTGATGTATGTTTTATAGAAAGCAAATCTATTTAAATAAATGATAATCCACATTCTACAATCTCTTAAAATAACGAGCTATGAATACATAAAATAAATTAACTTCAACATTAATTAATGCTGTAATTAATAAAGTTATATCACTCAGATTTTCATATCCCATTCCCCCTCCTTCCAAAGGAACCCAGAAGGAGACGAATTCGTTTTGAATACCTAAGTGTGTATCTTCACGGGGTAGGCGGAGAGTGTAGAGCGCCAGATATCCTGGTCCTGACATACCTCTCGTGCCTCGTCTACCTTCATCATTCTCTTCATACATGCACGCCGATTCCTACGACTTTTGACCCCACCATCAGACAGAACTCGACCTATTTGGTCATGGTAGGTCAGTCTTGGTCTTCCTGGGCCTCTGCAACCATCCACATTCGCATTGTATATCTGTTTAGTCATTCGCTCATTCGACATTCTTTCTATATGCCCGAACCATCGGAGCATGCCTTTTTTCATTTTTACACCGATACTATCATTCACACAAAGCCTCTTTCTTACATCTACCTAAGTGTAATACCAAAACTATTTTTTTTACTTATCACCACGGAATAGATAAACAATATCACAAACAAAATAAGATTAAGGCTTAAAGATCTATATTCTCATAATAAACATACAGTTCTCTTAGAATGAGATATAAATAGATTACATTAATTTATGAATAGAATGTTAGTAGAACCTAAGTAAAAAAAGCGTCACGAATTGTTGCCGAAAATGGTTTGCCGGTAGGTGCCGATAGACGCTCCGGTCACAAACCGTAAAGCATTTTGACGTGACAATGTCTTAAATTAGGTTGCGGCTCGGAGTCACTCATGAAAAAGTGTAACGCCCGGTAACGTAACGATGAGTCACCGAACGAGGGAGAGGCCTGCCGGACCGGCGAATGCCTTTCTACCGAGAAAAAGACGTTGTCACGTAAAATCTTCGTAAAACCGACTTTACAGGCAACCAGCTTTTTTTTATGCAATGAAGGTGGCAAACTAGCAAGCAGTTCACGTTGATGTTAAGTGATGACTGCCGCCTATAGACACCCACACGAAGACTGAAGTCAAAATGCAGATGCATTGCCACCCCTGAGACCTTCGTTATTATATCTCTGTGATAGTTATTACGGGGCTATACATTATCATCTCACCGGAACACGATACTGCTGAACACAACTATTTAGCGGCAGATAAATTAGGTAATGCGGTGGTGCCTAAGCCCACCGCATTACCTAATTCAGATACGCCTGAGATACGTTCTAGTAGGTATAGTAGTCCGTACCGTGTTAGTTTCCGCGCTTGGCACGGTCCTTGCTCGGTTATAGTATGATATGGTGTATTGGACAGAGTCCTTAAAGCACTAAGCCAAAGGCTCTACATTACAGAAAATACTTTTACTGGTGGTAAAGCTCCAGGGCAGGAGCTCGAGGGCGTAGGCATCACCGCATTACCTATCTATCTGCCGCCAAATTGTAGTGTTCAACACTATCGTGTTCCGGTTAGATGGTAATGTATGATCCCTTAATAACTATCACAGAGAAATTACACCTTAGGCAACGCGTCTGCATTTTGACTTCTGGTTTTTGTGTAAATACTCGTATCTATAGGCTGCAGTTATCACTTACAATCAATGTGAGCTGCATGAATGTTTACCACATGTTTTCCATACTTAAAAAAAACTTTTCGCGCCACAGGAACTCCATATTTACGGCAGCGAGTGGGCCGAACGTGTCTTGAATGCCGGTGCCACACTAACACGGATACTCCTTACAGACGGAATCAGTATTAAATCGTCATCGTCAGTTCTAGGCCGTGGTAGCTTTTACTTGGCAATTACTGTCAACCTGTTGTGTGTTTGGGACAAATATGCGTATTAAAATGTGGCCCATAATTTCACCGTTTTGAAATTATTTGTCTCCGTGTTTACACTACCTGATTGACTGATCTTAATTGCTGAATGGATTCTCTGTTTCTAGAGACTATCGCGTACTATTATAGCTTCTTTCTTCCTAGAATGTGGAACAGAATTTACTTTTTTTTTTCGAGTTTGATTGATCTACAGCAAACGAACAACAAACCTTTATTTTACGATTTTTAAGCCTTATTCTATTTTGTGGAGATTGATTTTGCTTTTCTCGCGTAGATACTAGATACTCCCAACTTCTTCACTTACATGACGTTTCGGTTTCTTTCCATCTACCGTAGTGGGTAGACATTCGATTATTTTCAGCTTGGCTTCATATAGCTTTGACAGGACAAAACAATAGCGCGATGTAAACTACTTAATATATTTGTGAATTGGATGTACATAAATAGGTACACATCATTCTATAAGATGCTTTAATACGAGTCTGGTAATTATTGAACCTTGTAAAACAAGACAATTGAACTTAATTCAAGATGAAACCAGAGTTTCCAATTTACAGAGGCAGATAGATGATTGATTGTTTAATTTTCTAAATTTGTCCATGTATTTTTTTTAATAGCTTTATTTGTCCCACTGCTGGGCAAAAGCCTCCCCTATTTTCTTCCACCTATCGCGGTCTTTTGCAACTTCGAGCCAATTGAGTTCAAAGGAATCGATATCGTTTCGCCAGCGTTTTCGAGGTCTACCTCGGTAGCGCCGAGTATCTGGGGTCCAATATGTTGCTATTTTTGCCCATTTTTCCCACGACATTCTGCAAACATTTGTATTTACTTATATAAAAATATTTTACAGATTTCCACAGACACACAGATTTTTACAGAGCTCCAAATAGACACAGAGTTATACTGAGTATACCTAATGCTTTCAAATAATATATGAGGAAACAAGACATTCATCACAAATTTCGCATAACAAAACTCCTGACTGAAGAAATAGATGTAATTATGAGAAAAAAATTGTAACGCACGATCGTCCATCTGATTGTCGAGCATTGTTCTGTTTCGTAATATATTTTTTCCCAAAGGGACCATTGCTTCATTGGTTTCATAAGCGACATTAGATAATATCTGTATGACTCAAATCATACATATAGCTGTCCCAGTTTGTGTGAAATTCTTGAGCTATTAAGACTTATTTATTTTTGCACTTTCTGGGCAAACGATCATATGTAGCCACTTGTGCTTCTTTTATCAGAGGTAGGTAAGTGGTCACTCAGGATTGATTAAACGCTTGAATAATAATATGATTACTGCTCTGAGACATATCAGAATCTCCAAGTGGGATCGAATTAAAGATGGCTTCCCCCAAGTCAACAAGTAAAAGGAAAATATGATGTCACGCTTTGCATAAAATTGATCCTTCTAATTTTATCTTTAAACCATTTTGCTAAAATAGTAAAATAAAGATATTAGTCGAACTTATACTGGATTTAAAATAGTTTTAAATCCAGTATAAGTTTTTATTACTGGTGGTAGAGTTCCAGTGACGGAGCTCGCGGGCGTAGGCACCACCGCATTACCTAATATACTTGCCGCTAAATGGTAGTGTTCCGTGTTCCGGTCAGGTGGTAATGTACGGCCCTGTAATTTCAGGCACAGAGGCATATCACCTAATGCCTCAGGAGTGGCAGCGCATCTGCATTTTGACCTCCGGTCATTGTGTGGGTGTCTATAGGCTGCAGTCATCACTTAACATCAATGTGAACTGCATGCTTGTTTGCCACTTTTATTACATAAAAAAAAAAAAAGTTATAAAATTATATAGATAAACTAATCTTAAACTTAAATGATAAGGTAAAACAATCATCTGCAGCATTTCTTGTTCTTTACACTTCTTTACTATTAGCGGGTATATGGGTTGCCACGTATATGGGTTGCCATTAATATTATTAAATTATAATAATGGCAACCCATATACGTCCCACTGCTGGGCACGAGTCTCTCCCCTTTCATCATTGTACCAAGGCGTTAATATTCTAAACTTAAAAGGTATGTCAGTAGAATTTACACACAGATGTTTTTTTATGTAAAGAAGAAGGTGGCAAACAAAAGTGCAGTTCACGTAGATGTTAAGTGATCAAAAAAGCAGAGGTCAAATTGCAGAGGCCCTGACACCTTAGTTGTTTTGTCTCTGTGATAGTTATTAACGGGTTACGGAGCCATACATCTAACCAAAACACGATAGTGCTGAACACTACCATTTGGCACACTACGACCTCGAACTCCTACACATGGAACTCTAATATATGTTAATGTTAGTAATTTTATTAATATATTAGATTAGATAAATAACTTAATGTAAATTGAACTAAAAATCACACATTTTTGTTAAAGTATTATTATTTTTTTAATAATAATTTTGCAGTGCCAGAAAATGGCAACTAAGTATTACTACAACCGAATTTTAAGACCTTTATGTATCTACTTAGTTAACAAATAAATGACTGTGACTAATTCCAGATATTCTAATATCTTTGGATAGGAATTCGAGCTGTATCTTTTCGATTCATCGGCGGCGAACCTTTCTCTTTCGCTCAAAATTAAAGTATCATTATTTCTACTAACATTGAACAGTTCTCACCGACAAGAAAATTATGCTATGTAATCTAACAGTAAACTGCTATGAATTGTTGACAAAATTATAATATCCGTTATATCTACCGACTATATCTTTGGTATTTCAGCATAATACGGTTCTGAATCTTATCCCAATGGTACAAAGTTCAAAATTAACAACCAGTAACAACCGGTTGATGAACAAATCTTTACAAAAGGAGATATTACACGCAAACTGTCAAAATAATTATTTCGCACGCTCTCTTTTCGAGTATGTCGTAGCTTGTCAATTTAATTACGGCCTTATTGCTTTGCTATTAAGTTGAAATTTATATGGATATGGACGTTTCAAAGTTGAATTGAGAAGTGATATGTCGGAAGGCGCCAATCGCATATCGTTATTTTGAAATCGCAAAAGGTTTGGGAATGAGCCCAATTTTCTTCAATAGGTGTGCTAGAGGGTGAATATAAATAAGCCTTTCGATAAATATGTCACTAAAATGTTAAAGGTCTTTTCGTGTCTGTGAAGTAGGTATATATCTTTCTTTCTCTAATGTTAATCTCGGGAACGGCTGGATCGATTTTGTCAGGATTTACCTACAATGGCGGATAGCTCTTGTAATAAGGAGTTTTATATTAAACTAGCGAAATCACTAAAAATCTTCAAAAAAAATACTTTGAGTATTATATTATACTAGCTAAACCCATGACTTCGTCTGCGTAGATACTGAACAATAATAAATAATAATAATGGCAACCCATATACGTCCCACTGCTGGGCACGAGTCTCTCCCCTTTTTGGCGGGAGGCCTGGAGCTTACTCCACCACGATGCTCCAATGCGGATTGGTGGAGTTTTGAACAATAATTTAGTTAAATAGTACTGAACAATAATTTAGTTAAATTCTACGCAGATGAAGTCGCAGGCACACCTAGTTTTCAATAACAATCGTTTAAACAACCAAATGTCGAATCAGTACATCGATAACAGTAACATTGACTTCTTTTTCGTCAACAAATTTTACTCGCTGTTATTTTTTTTTTAGTTTTCGTCCATTTCACTTTTACTTGCCATTGTGGGTGCCATGCCAACGAAAGTGAGATATTTTTTCTTTTCACATTTATATTTAGATTATGAGAATCATTTTCAGGTTTCTTACAATAACTTTTTAATTATTTTCTTTTTAATGAAAATGAAAGTGGCGAGCCATCATGCAGTTTTATTAAATAATAAATACGCTTACACTCACAGCTTCACACTAGGTACCTATAAACCTGTGTCGTGGGTTCTGTTACACACAACACATACACAAACATCCAGACCCGAAACAAATACCTATTTGTCCCGGTACGAGGACCGTGACCCTTCGAATTAAATGGTCGTCTCACACCGCTGAACTAACCGGGCTTACATTGATGGTAATTAAATTGTACAGACTATTGATATCTAAATATAAAGTAGGTAGACATCTTAATTCAGATCCGTCTCAAATTCTAAGTTCTGATATCTTAAACCTCAGTAACCGGAACACGATAGTTTGGCTCTCTACCTTTGGGCAGAGAATATGTAATAATACTACGTATAGAATGGACACTTCGACGTCCCGCCCGATTTGCACACATACACAACCCCTTCCTCTCCTTCCTTCCTTATGAGCGACGGTTGGTATTTTGTACGTGCTTCGCACACAGGTGCGCGTGTAAATACACGTCACTGATGGATAGAAACCAAATTAAGCGTTTGTATGGAATTTTGGTGGAGTTTCCGCGGTGTGCTTTGGGCGACAAATTGATGGCCAGAACATGTGAATAAAAGAAAAAATTCCTGGTTTAGGGGGCCGACCACCTAATTCTAATGCGTTCGTTTAGCTTCAGATTATGACATCGTCTAATCAGTTTCGTACCGCCTAACCTTTCTCTGAAAGCTTCCATGCGGTGTGTACCTATATGACCTATTAAAGCCTAAACTGAACCTTGATAGACTTCTTTCACTCCGCACTAGGTTACTAAAAAAATAACTTTACGTGGAACTACAAAGTTTTTAAACTTCAATAGGTTATAATTCCCTTCTTACTATCAATATTGCATCTATGACTGCTACTTGAGCATAGAAAGCATGTTCAACGCGTTAAAGTCGAATGCTTTAGATTGGCCCAGTTAGTATTCAAAATAAAAACAAGAATGACGGATTGGTCAATCTCGGTCGTTTTAGACGACAGCTAAATAACTGACAATAGACTATTATAAAACTTAATTTTGTTATTTATTTCGTAAAATATCACAAGTCGACTCGGTTCACAAGTGAAACCTGTCGCGGGAAGTGGCTTATAAAAAGTTGAACGTGTGACGAGGACCGGTGTATGGTGTAGTGGAAGTAAGAGAGGGACAGCTAACTGTGTCAGTGGGTGGGTTGAACGCACTTGCAGTTGCATGATTGCAGTTCTTATAACCAACCCTTTCTCAGCTTTGTAGAGTAGCTTTATGACTTATACTAGCTATGCCCACGACTTCGTTCGCGTGATAATTCATGACTGTTCAGTATATACCCGGACGAAGTCGTGGGCGCAGCTAGTATAAAAGTAGCCTAAGTTACTCCTAATTACATAAGCTATCTGCCAGTGAAAGTCCCGTCAAAATTGGTCCAGCCGTTCTCGAGATTAGCAGGAACAAACAGACAGACAGACAGACAGACAAAAATTGTAAAAAAAATTGTTTTGGTATATGTACCGTGTATACATACACATACATTTAGTAAAAAGCGGTTATATTTATATTACAAACAGACACTCCAATTTTATTTTTTGTGTGTAGATGTATAGATTACTGACGAAAGAATATGTAGGTATAGGTTTTGCTACATGCCTAAACATCAAAGATATTGCATACTTGATCTGGTGGTAGAGCTCCAGTGACGGAGCTCCTGGGCGTAGGCACCACCGCATTACCTAATATACTTGCCGCTAAATGGTAGTGTTCAGCACTATCGTATTCCGGTCAGGTGGTAACATCGACTGGAAGGCTGATTGGTCTGTGGGTGGTAATATATTTCTTCTTATAATACGGCTCTATTATTTCCAGCACCGAGGCATAACACCTTAGGCCTCAGGAGTGGCAACGCATCTGCATTTTGACTTCTGGTCATTGTAGGCTGCAGTCATCACTTAACATCAATGTGAACTGCATGCTTGCTTGCCACTTTCAACACATAAAAAAAGGGTAATGCGGTGGTGCCTACGCCCTCGAGTCACACTGGAACTCTGCCACCAGTAAAATCTATAATATAAAAATAAGTCGGGTTTTCCTTCCTGACGCTATAACTCCAGAACGCATGTACCAATTTCCACGGTTTTGCATTCGTTGGAAAGGTCTCGGGCTCCGTGAGGCTTATAGCAAAGAAAATTCCACGCGGGCGAAGCTGCGGGCAACAGCTAGTAAGGTATAAATATTTCACTATTTTGTAATAGGTATGAAAAAATAAACTGAATGGAATTAAATAACTTGTCCCTACTACCTTATCTCATTCGTATAGAATTAGGTACAAATTCTATCGCGGTCGAGTAGTGTGATGGGTGACCGCTAGTGGCAAATTAAATGCGCGTTTCCGTGCTTCGGAGGGCACGTTAAGCCGTCGGTCCCGGTTGCTATCGATGGATAGCAGTCGTTAAACCTTGTCGGAGGCCTTATGGGCGGTTTGAAAACATCCGGCAGTGGGTTGGCCACTAACCCACCCACCTCCACCAATCCGCATTGGAGCAGCGTGGTGGAGTAAGCTCCAGGCCTCCCCCCAAAAAAAAAAAAAAAAGGGGAGAGACTCGTGCCCAGCAGTGGGACGTATAATGGGTTGCCATTATTATTATATTATTATCTATTGAAAATCCGCCGTAACGATGAAGATTCGAATCCTTATTTTTCCTCGGATATCCGTGGATACGGATCCGGATTCGGATATTCGGCACATCACTATTGGCAACGCATCTACGCTTGTGATCTCCAAAGGGGTTGGCAGAGGTAAATGCATTCATACACCGTGATTCACCGGTTACGTTTTTGGCCCATGTAATAGGTGGCAACTCTATGGCGCGCCTAGTAGTGCAAGGGCGAGTGGAAGGCAGAAGATCACGGGGTCGGTCCCCAATCAGGTGGACTGACCTTATTAAAACCACAACTGGCTCCTCCATCACAGAGTGTACCCGCAGTGCAACACGTAGAGACCGGTGGAGAGCAATCGCGAAGGCTACGGTCAACACTGAGAGACCCGTAATCACGACCACTCTGCCAAGAGTGAACGACTGAGAAGAAGAAACAGGTGGCGAGCTTGTTGCCATCGCCGGACACATTGCCAAACTCCGAAGTACTGGAAAACTTTCAGAAAATTGATAAATCCCGATAGAATCAGATAATATGAAGGATTTCATATCGTTATCTCTGATAGCCCACGCCCCGGGAACTGAACCCAGGTACCTAGCGTAGTAAGTGGCCAATACTCATAGAGCAACTCGGCCCACCGGCCGCAGCGGACCGGAGGGGAGTAGCCACCAGGAGTTTATTACCGAAGCAAAACATCTGTCATTTTTAGTTCATTACTACGAAACTCACACCTTGACTTTAACAAAATACATAAACAATTTCACGCACACATTTAAACATCCGGGTGACAGGCATAGGGGCATTTGGGCTTGTAATTTGACAGAAGGGAAAGCCTGCATATGGCTACTCCCCTCCGGTCCACCGCGGCTGGTGGCCCATGTTGCTCTATGCCAAAACTCAAACCTAATTAAAACCCAAAATATCGAAACAGATCTTAAATCGTCACAAGAATCAACATTATTATCACATTTCCATGATTTCGCAAAAAAATCACACGATTAAGCTTCAAAGTATAAAAGGAGTGGCAATTATTTGCACAGATGCCACTGACGACACTGTGTTACCACATAATGCGATTCGGACATGTTGAGTTATGACAACACTGTAAAAACAATCGTGGACCAATGAGCAAAGGTCAATAAACTTTATGACCTTTCACACTTTGCACAATTGAAGTGCAATTAGTGGTTTATAAAAGGAATATGACATTAGATTCGAATTTTAACGTTTAATTTGTATTTGAATCAGGCAGGTTGATGTCACATTGCCTAAACAGGTTTTGATGGTGCTTATGATGCAATGAGAGGAATATTTTGAGGAGCGATTTGAAGATATAGGCAGCACATTATTTTTATTTTGTTATGAATATGCAAACATTTTATTGGTGGAAGATTTCCTGCGTGAGAGCGTAGCTAAGATGGCAATATCAGCCGCGAAATTTTCAACACTACCAACAGTAGTATCCGTAGAGCTCTAGTAATGGAGTTCGAGGGCGTAGGCACCACCGCATTACCTAATCAATCTGCCGCCAAATGGTAGTGTTCCTAGATAACTATCATAGAGAAAAAAGTCTTAGTCCTCAGGGGTGGCAATCTGCATCTGCCCTTTGACCTCTGATTATTGTGTAGATGTCTATAGGCTGCAGTCGTCACTTAACATACATGTGAACTGCATATTGTTTGCCACCACCATCACATAAAGATATATATATCTGCCGCATTTGCAAGTACTACAAGTATTTTGACCTATGGTAGGCTGGAGTCATTACTTAACATCAATATGAACTGCATGCTTGTTTGCCATATTCATAACATAAAAAATAGGTATTGTTTGTATTTTTAACCGACTTTCAAAAGGAGGAGGAGGTTTAAATGATAAAAAACACTGAGAAACCTTCCAAAAAAACTCAGTAAACTCCTTTCAAAATATCCTTTCAATTCTCATTGACTCGTATGTATAGAAAGCTAGTCCGATTTATTTTGTTCAAAGATATAGAATTCTCATTTCACACAAATCGTGTTACTTTAACACTTAACTGTACAATCAGGGGCTAGAAAGCCTATAAACCGGTACTAATACTGGATCTTACACAACTGCATTTAGAAATAAGGCTACTTAGTTCTGTGATTCTGTCGTTTCGATATAGGTACAGGGTGGACGAGATATGACAGATAAGAATACTGATCAGAATTGTGATTTTAGTAAACAAAAATTATCGGTGAACATACATTAAACAAAAGATCCGGACGAATTGAAAACCTCCTCCTTTTTTTGATGTCGGTTAAAAAATTACAAGATAAGACAAATGAGAATACTGATCAGAATTGTGATTTTAGTAAACAAAACCGCCAAAACCGTGTATCTTCACGCCAGGTCCATTAACGGGGAAGGCAGAGAGTGTATTGCGCCAGATAAGTTTATAATTATTTTTAATATGGTCATAGGTATCCAAACGTTATTGATTTACACCGACCTTGTTGTGACCAATTACGGCTAACATTTGAATGCAGTTCGACAGTAATTAGGTGTAGGTAAATGTTCTAGAAATAATTACGAAATTGACCTTAGCGGTTTAGAATTGATAAGTGGACCATAAATTTCAGTTAACTGAAGCCTAGTCTATTAGTAAACTTTTTTTTATGTCGTAAACGTACGTGCATACCCCATTTGTCTTGTAGCATTCCAGTTAGATGGTAATAATGTATGGTCCTCTAATCGATTGTGTATGTAAATGTATGGCCCCGTAATAACTATCAGAGACATGACAACTAAGGTCTCAGGGGTGGCAACGCATCTGCATTCAGACCGATGGTTTTGTGTAGACGTCCATAGGCTGCAGTCATCACTTAATGTGAACTGCATGATTGTTTGCCACATTCGTTACATTTAAAAAAAATCAAATAATAAAAATGTACACTCGGTATGTATATACAATGTGTAACAGGATTAAATGTACAACTCGACTCTAGTTTGTTCAGAATCGATATCCAAATCGATTTCAGACATTTTTAATATAAGTAACATTTTGTCCCAAAATTAATTATTATAAATAAAAGAAATGATGGTCACCCATTTGGTGAAAAGTCAATACAAACGAAAATGAGACTAACGTCTATCCATAATAAGATGTTAGTCTCAACAAGTTTATTAGAACTCGTTGAGACGTGCACTTTATTATAAATAAGAAGGAAGAGCGGCTGGACTAGATTCCCAGTGGCCGCGAGTTCGAGTCTCGCCTGAAGTCAAATTTTTCTTTCCATTTTTCTATAAATTAATATATTTCACAAGCATGTGTTAATGCGAAATAATATAATAAACAATTATAAATAATAATTTAAGAAATGAAATAGTGAAAATTAATCGTATTACTTAAATAGGGGTACGCAGGTTACGCTACATCAAATTGAGACAGTGTGTGTTTGTATATTATAGGTAAGTTTGTGTTTTATGTGCAGCCGTAGATAGCGGTATGCATACTACATTACTTTAAGTATGCATAGGGTATGCATACTGTTCGTACAAATTGAGGACAACTTCTCTTCTCATTATTTCTTAAATAAGAAATATGAAATACATAAACATGTAATTTTAGTGCATGTATTATGATTTTAACTCGATTTTCTAATCGGGGTGTTTGATAGTGGACATTATTCCCGTTACATTTTGTATTTATATCCTGACGCCAAGTTCCTTACAGAACCTCAGAACCTGGCGTGTGTACGTGTGTACGCGGTATAATCAAAAACCGTGGTGACACTAAAAATCGCTTCCTAACACCATTTAAGAATGATTAGAACATTAAAGCACAAAAATACAAATTAACTGACTCGTATAATTACCCAATAAATCCATCAATAAAATTAATTATCGATAGTTGCCGAACAAAATCCTTTATATGTATATAAGTGAAGTAAAAATCTAACGACAGACAAACATACAAGGACATCCAGTATTTGGTTACAAACATGTTTTATTAGGTGAACTAGGATTTCTGACGCCGATGACTAAGTCAATGAGGTCATCTGGATTTGTTGGACAATTGAAACTTGAAATCACCATAACTGATTTATTTCGTAAGTTATGTATGTAATTTCAGTTTCACTTGTGATAAAGCTCCAGTGACGTATCTTGCGGGCGTAGGCACCACCGCAAATACACGCAACACGGGCCACGGGCTCAAAAATGGTAAGTGTTATGAAAAAATATGTCAGGACAATTTTTGTAGATAATTGTCAGATCTCCAATTTTTGTCTGACATATTTTATCATAAAACTAACCGTTACGCTGAAAAATAAAAAAAAAACGTTTTTGCAACCTTCGACTTATGTTTATAAAAATCAATTGTTGTTCGTTAGCCTCGCTAAAACTCGAGAATGGCTGGACCAATTTGGCTAATTTTGGTTTTGAATTATTTTTGGACGTCCAGGGAAGGTTTATAAGGTAAGAAAATAAGAAGAAATTAAAGGGAAGTAGTAAAAACCATAATTTCATTTTCCCATACAAATAGTTCGTAATTATCAAACCTTTGACACATTATTTCATTCTGAGGCAATACGAAATTTGCCGGGTCAGCTAGTTTTGAATAAAAATGTTTGCAGACATGGGATGAGAGAGAAAAATATTAAAAATTATGTACTTTAAAAAAAGATCATTTTCAACAGAAACACTATATAAAATAAGTAATTTACTTTCAGTAAGGCAACTATATATACAACACATTGTATTAAGAAAACATAAAGAAGTTCCATATGACTCAAAGATACTAACGAAAAGAAGAAAAAATACTACTGTAGGGATCCCCAAAACAAAAACTAAATTTGCGAGAAACCAGTATAACATTATGTCGGGATATTTATACAACAGACTCAAAAAAGCTACTTTTGATTTGAAATAAAGATATTATTATTATATGGGATCGATGAGGACTTTTCACAATTTCATAACAATGGTATCCCTAACATCTATGTAAATTTTCAGCTTTCTGGGAATTTTTTGCAAGGGTCCATGTTTAAATTGACCGGACTGCATCGGCATTAGTTCGACTCATCTCTATTAACCTTGCATGAAAAAACTGGGGAATCCCCTTCTTGCCTTATGAACATTGATTTCGAAAACTTAACTGAGCAAATAATAAGGCTATGATATAATATTATACATTGCAATGCTGTTGAATGACTAAGGTTTACTTTCACAATCACTGCTTAGTTGTCTTTGTCAGTAAAATAGAGTTATGATGGAAACAAAGACTTTACTTATGTGTTTGGCGAGAAATATAAAGTAAGATAATCCATATACTAAATTCCTACTATATATATACAGAAAACACTCTTAAATTATTGTTTACTTTAAAAATCTAAGATCCGGAGATTTTCTGCTCCTTGACCTGATTCTGTGTTGTTTTCAGGTGGCAACCCTAGTTACTTAAATAGGGTTTGCGAGTGTTTAATTATAAGTAAAACCGCATCCAAAAGAGTCCTTCAGGGCTGGCAGACCACTGGCTATGTCCTGATATTGTAACTGTTCATAGGCAACGGTGACCACTTCCCGTCGGATGGCCGTCTACTTGTCTGTCAGTGTTTTGGCATTAAAAAGAAAAAATAGTGTTTGGAATTCAAAAAGGCCTCTTTATCTTCCCAAGGTCACATCAAAGTGTATGTGTACTAGGTCATAGCAAATCCCAGAACAATGGTTGTATGGGAAACAGTACTTGTTTCGTTTGCATATAATGCGAAGAGTGAAGCGAGAATTGAGATGTTCATGGTTCAATTGGTGTGGCGGTGATATTATTGTGTCTTTGTTTACGTTATTTACTGTACCTATTTCAGTTAAAAACTAAAAAACAAAACATTTTGAATGATTAAGAAATAATTGCCAGCCACATGCCCAACAGTGAGACAGTTAAACCTACTAAAAAAAAATTGTTTAGGAAATGCCAGTTACTTTTTTTGTCGCTGAATATTCCACTGTTTATTTTCACCCACTTTCCATTTAAATAAAAACAATAACTCATAACTGAACCGGTGACCGAAATTGGGATAAATATTATGATTGGCCCACTACTGAGCCACAGAGGAAGTTGAGGATGAACAAACTTTTGTAGATAAAGAAAATTCACAAATTACAATGTTTACTTTTTAAAATGATAAAGAATTTAAAAAGAACTACTGTGTATGAAATGTAAGAAAAGTGGCAAAAATCATGCTGACATTGATGTTAAGTGATGACTGCAGCCTATAGACATATACACAAAAACCAAAGGTCAAAATGCTGGGACCGTTACATCTCTGTGATAGTTATTACGGGGCTATACATTACCATCTAACCGGAACGCAATAGTTCTGAACACTACCATTTAGCGGCAGATAGATTTGGTAATGCAGTGGTACCTACGCCCGCGAGCTCCGTCACCAGACCTCTACCACCAGTATGCCTACTAAAAGACCGATTGAAATTAAATACAAAACACTGACTCGTATTGAAAAATGTCTAGTATCTTTATTACAAGCTAGTTTCATAAAATAAAAACAAGAATCCTGAATATCTTCGATTAAATTTTAGATATAATCGCGCATTTCTCCAATTCGAAAGCTTCGATTCAAGTTCACTGTTTTGGAATTTACGACTCACCAAAGCGTTTGTAACAATAAAAAAAGAAAACATTCCAAATACGAAAAACGAATTTGTGTAAGGCCAGTCCCAAGATGACCCCGCCGAAAGCGACAGTGAAAGTCTGTGGTAAAATATTTCAAATAGAATTTGAATTTCGATCTTTTTTTCACACAGCAAATTGTGAAGTTTATGATCGTTGATAAGTTCTTAATCAAATCTATATCTTTTTTTATGTAATAAAGTTAGCAAACAAGCATGCAGTTTACATGAGTGTTAAATGATGACAGCAGCCTATACACATCTACACAAGAACCAGTGGTCAAATGCAGATGCGTTGCCACTCCTCAGACCTTAGTTGTTATGTCTCTGTGACAGTTATTACGGGGCCATACATAACCATCTAACCGGAACACGATAGTGCTAAACACTACCATTTGGCGGCATATTGATTAGGTAATGCGGTGCTGCGTACGCCCTCAAGTCCCTAAACCGGAACTCTACCAGCAGTAATAATACATCTGTTTGATTTAATACCCATCAACAGATCAAAGAAGACTATCGGACAATAATTAACTTAGGTTTAAACGATTTATTAAGAGCAAACATTACGGTTTTTTGAATCTTTGCCTTTGAGGCCTACCTTCTCATTATTGTTTACTTCTGATAGACCAGGATCCCACTTCAGAAGCATTTCGTTCATCCAGATATGCTCCAAACTTAATTCTTACGCATATTTATAATCTAGAGAATATTTACTAGGTTGCCAATCAAAATTTGGCCGCAATTTGGAATTTTTTTTTTATATTTTTTCTTTGGGAACGATTTTTTTATTATTTTTTTTTAATAAAATATTGTCTACTTCACGGCTATATGTATAAACTGAAAAATCACGGCTGCCGTTGTGCATTTGGCCACGAAACTGAAAAGATAACTTCCTAAATTAAAGAATTTGAGTTGGGCGGTCGGCCCCTAGATACCTACCGCAAAGTTTGAAAGGCAGTTAACGATTTCATTTTTTTTCATTTCAAAGTGACAGTGAAAGTCTATGAAGAAAAATTTCAAATAAAATTTGACGTTCAGCTTAATTTTTTTCACACGGCTAATGTGATAATTCTATGTGTGTTCACGGCGTAACAACCGCGAAGAGGCTTTTGTTAAAGATGTTGTCATTCAAAATCATAACCTGTGTACCCACCACTTTATTACTCCGCCAATCTACTATCGACTTAATCTGTTTGACATAGAGTACATAATCGCGTTAAGAAACAGCATTTCGGCACAGTTACGTACTTATTCAATTACGCTCACATGCTTTCTATTGTTGGTATAACTATTTTACAACCGAAATTGCTTAATACGATAAAAACGATATACGAATCTTATGTGTATTTTAAGTTCAGTAGTTTCGGAGATAGGGGGAGGGAATGGTCAATTTTCGTCGTTTTTCTTAAATAACTTCAAATTTGTTTATGCAAAAATTATAAAAAAACTATATCTGAGATGCTGACAACAACTTCTTTTATTTGATATGTCACACGACACAGTTTACGATTTTTTTTTTAATTTTCTGTTTTACCCTCCGAAAGTGGCCCCCCTGTTTAAAATTTATTATTTTACTTCACTTGTTCATCTTTGGTCACCAATTTACATATATTCATCAAATTTCAACTCAATCGGTCGAGTAGTTTCGGAGCAAATTGGCTGTGACAGACGGACAGACAGACAGACAGACAGACGCATGAGTGATCCTATAAGGGTTCCTTTTTTCCTTTTATGGTACGGAACCCTAAAAAAATAGCATAATGTACAACAAAGACTGATATGTGCCATAAGTAGGGGAGCGAGGGGCTAGTTGTAACAGGGGTAAGTAGTAACAGTGATTTTTCACTAGGAATTTAAACTTTATCAACGTATTTTTTGGATTCAATATGGTCGCTATAACCCCCCGCATCACGTCATCACACTTAGTGTCCTGCCAGGAGGCGCAGTGAGTGGGTGTGTGAAAGCGTTCCTTTGTCGGCAGGTAACATATTATTTTACGTTCGTAATTTTTTGGTAGAGTTTCTTACTATCAACTAATTGGAGTTTTCTGTACTTGATTTGGTGTTATAATTTATGCATACATGATGTGGTGTATCGATTTTCGAGATTTCTGAGTTGATTTAATAGTGAAAGTAATAAATATTAAAAACTATGCCTTGGGGTTAGTTGTAACAAAATCGTGGGGCAAGTTGTGACATGTTACAACTTGCTCCTTTATTGTATTTTTTTTAAATGTAGTATATATTGTTATATAATATATTGTCGTGTTATTTATAATGTAATTTGTATTGTTATGTATATAATATATCTATTTTTTTTTAGACTGAGGAAGTATAAAAGAAAAACAGAGCGTGCAACACAAAATCAGGACGTATATGAGTTAGCTGCCGCTGCAGTTGCAAAAAACGTGTGTAGTCTTCGGCAGGCGAGTAAGGATAGCTGGCCCCAATAGCTGTTACAACTAACCCCAAGCACGGGGTAAATTGTAACACTTCCCATTTTTTACAAAAATCAAAGTTCTGAAAGATTTACTTATAAATTTGATATTTTTTCATTCAGACCTTATAGAAGAATGATTAGAGTATCAATCAAAATGTAGTTAGTGATCATTTAACCAACACATTTCAAGATATATCGGGTTTTTTTTTAAATGTTACAACTAGTCCCTCGCTCCCCTACAGGTACCAAAATGCTCCCCCTAAAGCTAACCTGTAATATTTTTAGGAGGGGGGAAGGTCACAGATAGTGTGACACAGCGTGACAATAGAGGGTCAAAAAAACTTACTAAGTACCTATAACGTGTTTTATGAACTGCCCATTAGCTAATTTGAAAAGAAGACAGAAAATGTAACATCAAATATTACTCGTACAAAAGTGACAGAAATGAAAGTTCAAATTAAAATTCGATACGCATCCCTACACGCATTGAAAATTCAAAATGAGGAAAACCGGAGCAGAATTAAAAAAATATCACGCGTCCGATGTCCCGCACTAGATTCGCATTTTACATCGTTCAAATTTGTGCTTTATTACACTCAGGTAGACTTTAATTTACATTGCGCCGATGATACGAATGTCAAGTACATGAAATCGATTATAGAATCGTTTGCAAATTTTTAGGACACTTTCGAAGTAAGGTTAATGACACCGGTGAAAGATATTAATTTACATATTTTTCCATCTGTACTTGATAAAATAATTGTATAAGTAGTGCGTATAGAGACTACTAATTGAAAATCTAAAGAAGGTATAAGTACCTAAAAGTTGATTTGATACCGAGACGTCTTATTAAATATAAAATAATTAGGCAAGTACATATCATTGACCTCTAGTACTAAATATATTAATATTTTTTAAAAGGATTCATCATTAAAAAATAATTATATCAATAAAGAATAAGGTATTTTACTAAAACTTGGCAAAGGAATAAAAAACGTTCAGCCAATCTGTCTTTATTCACATTGTTAATCCATACAGCCCTCTAACTTTCTTCCTCTGCTCTAACTAGTTTAGCTAGTAACTAGCTCTAATTAGTTTTTTCTTTAAATTTATAATTAACAACAATGTCTAATTGTCTTTATGCGGTTATTTATATTAATATAAATAATTGTCAATGACTAATCCCAATTTTTAAAATCAAGTCACAACAACATTGTTCAACGCAAAAATATTCTCTATTTAAAAAGCTAAGCGTGACAAATTATGAATATCAAACATTCTAAAATTGAACTTGACTGGAAAACGAATTTAGTTTACTTCTTTTTTTATAAAGTGACTATGGAAACAAGCAATAAAAACCGGGTCACAAGTTGAGTTGAGAGTGAAACTACATTTTTGTTACGCCCACGCCTCACTTGTACGAAGCTATTTGATTTTGTCAAACATTTTAAGTAGGTATCTACAAGCATTTAATATTTAAATATTTGCTCATAACAAACAGTGCGATTTTTTTGGAACAGGATATAGCCTGTATCCACTTTGCCGATGCAAAATGTCATTACTAATGAGACAAAAAAAGGAATAGGCTGTAGCCTACGGCAGACTCACAGACCAATCAGCCTTTCTTGCTGTAGCACAGATCACCCCCAAGGGCTGTAGGTTATTCACTTAATAATCATGTGAAAAAATGCTTTTTGTCATCTTCATTATTTAAAAATAGGCTCCACTCTGGTGTGACTTAGGATTTCCAAGGATTCCAATACATGATTATGAGAGAAACAAATCTAAATCCTTTCTAAAAGTAGGTATACACCATGCGTAGGAACACTCGTCCGAAGACAAGCATTCTGGGTCAATGGCATAGACTAATGTTGCTTTATCATTTATGGTCAATCGTGGTACAGACGCGACAAATTTTAAAATGGTTTCTCATTCTACGTTTGAATTTGTTTGTGATACGCCTACAAAACCATTTTCTACATTTATTTCCATAAAATATGATACAGTGAATAACAATTGACGTCAATCTAAAGTTTAAAATATATAAAAATATAAATTTACTGGTGGTTGAGCTCCAGTGTCGAAGCTCGTGGGCGTAGGCACCACCGCATTACTTAATATACTTGCCGCTAAATGGTAGTGTTCAGCACTTTCGTGTTCCGGTCAGGTGGTAATGTACGACCCGTATTTCCGGCACACAGGCATAACACCTTAGGACTCAGAAGTGGTAACGCATCTGCATTTTGACATTCGTCTTTGTGTGGGTGTCTAGGTATAGGCTACAGTCATCACTTAACATCAATGTGAACTGCATGCTTGTTTGTTTACCACTACCATTACATAAAAAAATATATCACGTCACTTTCTTTCAAACAAACAAATAAAAAGAATCAGGGATATTCAATGTCTTTCACAAGCAAAAATCTACAGGTACCATTAAAAAATAATAAAAAGTTTTGTTATCACTTCATTCGAAGTCCAGCAAGACTGTCTAAAAAAAAAAAGAAAAAAGAAACATTTACATTACTCAAGATTTGTCTCGTCTGTTCAAACGAAAATGTTAAAGCTATAAATAAAGATAAAACAATAACAAAATTAGCACCCAATGTTACTTTCATTTATAAGTTCAATACAAAAAGTACAGTTGCGCATAGTTAAAATTGAAAGTGAGCAAAGTACGAATTGTACAAACACTTCAGGTGACGAATATACCCGAATCGGGGTCGAGTTGGATGCTTTCCATCGCGAAACAGGTTCGCAAATTAAATTTGAATTGAATGAATGCGATTGTTTTCTCTCGATTAAAGTCAGGATCATGGAATCATATAGGCGTCCGGACGTGACGACTAGGGTTGCCAGATCGCCGGGATTTCCGGGATTGTCCCAGCATTTTGAGTATTGTCCCGTGTCCAGTAATTTTACTTTGTTGTCTCGGAATCAAAAAATACTGTAATTTTTTTACAAACTTATGATATGGCTGCAAATAAGAGTAGGAAAATTGCTTTTTTTGCTCACACAACTTTGTTGGCGTTGTATTTTGCCCAAATGTAAGACATTTTTGTGTGACCGAAGTCATTTTCTTTTTTTGCTCGGGCGTTCTTCCGACGTTGTACTGTCCAGGAAATGATTAGCCTGAATCTGGAAACCCTCTCTGATTGACAATAATTCTTCCGCTAGTACTGCACAAAAGCATATTTTTTCTTTTTTTCTGTGTAAGGTAATTTATAGAATTTACCATTTTTACATATTTTTTTTTACAAATACTTATTTCAATGGATGGCAACTTAAATTAATCATTGATTAAATATTCCAATACAACATATAAATAGTATTTTTTTAATAATCATGTATGTTTCGTCATTATGAAGTTCCGATTCTAATTATAATAATAATTAAAATTAAACGTGACTAAGTTTATGTGTTTAGTGCTCTTTAAACGTGATATAACATTACATCAATCCCGGACTTACTCAAGTTTAATAGTTGAATGTGATTCATCTTAAATGTATGTATGAAACAACTATTTTTTTTAATCAATTCTATAACATTTATTTAATTAGTATATTAATGATACATATCGATTAATTATGTTTTTTCATTAGTGACTTGTAAGTCATTACACTACTGTTTTTAGATTTTCAGATAGTCATTCATACACATACGCGTAAATAAAATTAGTTGCAAACACACTGAAACCATTGGTTATTTTGCTAACCATCTTACTATTGCACTGCTTAGACATTATGGTAGTCGCATGTAATATAATACAACGAATAAATTACAGCTAGGTATCCAAATAAACATTTTTTTTTTTCATTTAATTCATCCCCATTTTGAGAGAAAATGGAATTTAAAAAATTGACTTCAGGAAGAACTTGAAACCTTAAACTGCCAACTAACTGGGATCATAGTGCCAGTCGATTTTGTATCGCCCAGTGATCGTTCAAGTAACTCCTGATGTTAGTGTTTTTTTTAATATTGTTACTTATTTGGAAAAAATAAAAAAAATAATAATAAGTATGTAGGTATATAGAGTCAAACTCTACATATTGACATATTGGTAATTCTGGTAACGAAAATCTCTATTGAAGTGAACTCGAAATCAATCAAGTAAACAATAATGCTGATAATTTGTTTTCGAAACAAAAACTTTGTCATTTTAATCAAAAAATTATTATAAATGATTAAAAGAGCACAAGAACTAAATAGGATTCATTATAGTAATATAATCTGTTTAAAACATTTTGTAATTTATATATTAAGTTGATAATTGCTATCCCTCTTCATACAACCTTGAATGTATATTGAGAAACTCTATATACGGTTATACAAGTTTTTAGTCGATATGTCTTAATTCTGAACATTAACGAATATTCACAAGGATGTTTACAAAAAATTACCCATTTTCCAAACTAGGCTGTACTCAATTTTGCAAAGTTTACAAATTAATCAATTAATTCAAGAGATTTTGTTACGGTAATTAGTCGATTTGTTAACTTTCCATTGACCCATTTATACAAAAAAAAACTTGAAAAATAAATAATAAAAAACATGTTAATATGCAGTTAAAATATAAAAAATCCTGTGATTAATGTTCATTTACGGTATATTTATTTAAATACACTACCAACTTATTTAATTGTATTTTGTAGTTAGTGAAAGTTTTTTTTTATGTAATCGAAGTGGCAAACAAGCAAGGTCACATTGATGTTAAGTGATGACTGCAGCCTATACTCACACGTCACTGGAGTTCTACCACCAATAAAAGTAAAAGAACTTCAAAAAGGAGATTTTAATCCAAAACAAAGATTTTTGGCCTCAGAATGTATACTAAATGAACTGTAGACTTAAAAGATTAACAAGGTAAACATTACTGGTGGTAGAGTTCTAGTGCAGGAGCTCGAGGGCGTAGGCACCACCTCATTACCTTATCTATCTGCCGCCATATCGTAGTGTTCAACACTGTCGTGTTCTGGTTAGATGGTAATGTATGGCCCCGTAATAACTATCACAGAGACTTAACAACTTAGATCTCAGGGGTGGCAACGCATCTGCATTTTGACCTCTGGTTTTCGTGTCGTGGTTTTTTGTCTATAGGCTGCATTCGTATTATATTACATCAATGTGAGCTGAATGCTTGCTTGCCACCTTGTTAACATAAAAAAAAATCCACAACACTCTCTACCTGAATATTCAATACAAATCTCGGAAACTCAGTACAAATAGAATGTGTAACACAAACAGACATCCAGCGACCTCGAAACGGCCTTACTTTCTATACAAACTGGTCCTACATAGTTTCCTGTACAAAATGTCGAGATCTATCTATGATGAAAAAATATGAATATACCTATGTATGTATAGTATGTATGTAGTGTATATGTATATATTTATATATATATATACATATATATATATATATACATATTTATTAGTGGCTACCGCTACATAATAATGGCAACCCAGTCTCTCCCCTTTTTGGGGGAGGCCTGAAGCTTACTCCACCACTCTGCTCCAATGCGGATTGGTGGAGGTTTTTTTTTTTTTTTTATGTAATGGAAGTGGTAAACAAGCATGCAGTTCACATTGATGTTAAGTGATGACTGCAGCCTATAGACACCCACACAAAGACCAAGGTCAAAATGCAGATGCGTTACCACTCCTGAGGCCTAAGGTCTTATGCCTCTGTGCCGGAAATTACAGGGCCGTACATTAAAAAAGGTGGGGTGGGTTAGTGGCCAACCCACTGTCGGATGTTTTCAAACCGCCCATTAGGCCTCCGACAAGGTTTATCGACTGCTATCTATCGATAGCAACCGGGACCGACGGCTTAACGTGCCCTCCGAAGCACGGAAACGCGCATTTAATTTGCCACTAGCGGTCACCCATCACACTACCCAAACGCGCCCTTAGTGCTTAACAGAGTAGATCGCTTACGATCTACACCAGCCGCCGGGACACGCGCGCTACATAATAATATGTAATCATATTTATTGAAATTAATTACCTTTTTTTTTTCAAATTAAATTACTCTTCCTTTCGTATTTATTTCTGCACCTTTTCGTTGCCTTTCTTTTTATTACCCAATGGTTGACTGGGAGATAATGCCTAGAGGCATTAAGTTCGCCTTTTGTACTTTTTATGTGCAATAAAGTATGAATAAATAAATAAATGTAATGAAATATATAACAGTTCAATTTAGTCAATCTGCAGTCTATATTTATTAAATTATTTTATTTTTAAAGAAAAATGGAAAGAAAAATTTGACTTCAGGCGAGGCTCGAACTCGCGACCTACTGGGAATCTAGTCCAGTAAGAGCGACTTCTTTACGATATTCAATAAACTGAAAAGTCTATTATATCGGTTGCCTAACTAGCATAGTTGGTAATAGATGGCGCTGCTGCTACCATAAAGCAATGCAATAGATGTGAAGGAAAGATTTGACAAATCGGGCAGGGCTTCAGTAGCTCAATTGGAAGAGCGGCTGGACTAGATTCCCAGTAGGTCGCGAGTTCGAGCCTCGCCTGAAGTCAAATTTTTCTTTCCATTTTTCTTTAAAAATAAAAGATATTTCACAAGCATGTGTTAATGCGAAATAATATAAAAAACAATTATTAAATTATGTTATTAGTACGGGAGAAGAAACTTAGGTTGGTATTGGCAGCGGTTTAGCTATAAGGGTGCGGCGAGGACTGCCCGCACCGGGTGCCACCCGTTTGGGGGTGACACCCTCTCTTTAAATAAGCAAAACAAACATATCGCGACAGGCATAGGCCCACTTACGCATATGCCTGTCGCCTAGATGTTTAAATGTGTGCGTGAAATTGTTTATGTATTGTGTTAAAGTCAAGGTGTGAGTTTCGTAGTCATAGACGATTTTTGTAGTGCGACGTGTCACACGCATTTCCCCAAAAAATTACAAGACTGTTTTGCATCGGTAATAAATGCTATGTCCGCCGCGGCTGGTGGCCCGTGTTGCTCTATGCTCGTCATGTATGCCCCAGTAAATTCTAAAGATTGACCTTTCTACATTGCGTGGTGTGATACAAATAGATACAAGAGGTTTCAATAAACCAGTGACATGTAACAGGAAATATTACAATGTATGACGTATCATTTGTTATGTGATACTATTAAATATCACATAACTTTACCCGGTGAAGGGAATGGAATTCAAATTATATGTTACGCTTGAGACATAATAACAAAATTAGTAGTCTAAATTGTTCAAAAGAACATATAATTGTTTAACTGCCTTTTTTTTTTATGTTATAAAAGTGGCAAACAAGCGTGCAGTTCACATTGATGTTAAGTGATGACTGCAGCCTATAGACACCCACACAATGACCAGAGGTCAAAATGCAAATGCGCTGCCACTCCTGAGGCATTAGGTGTTATGCCTCTGTGCCGGAAATTACAGAGCCGTACATTAGTAGCCTAGTGGTATCAGATGAGTTTGTTGGGTAGCGGAGTTCTTCTCAGTAGTGCCTGCACTTGGAACTCTGCTTGTGAGGCAATACGAAGTTTGCGGGACATCTAGTAAATAATACAAAATAGAATCAACAATATCACAAAAGCATTTGGCTTATTATAACTACCTACTTCTTATAACATTACAATAATTATTGAAATAAAACTATTTTTACGGATTTATCTCGCGTATATTAGCTAGTAGCTCGCGAAAACCTAAGAACATATCATATTACAATAATTGTCAATATAATTATCACAGATTACGATTTTTGTTCTTATTGGTTGTTAAATCAAGATATTCAAAAAAATTTAATTTCGATACATAATTCAATACTTATGTTTCCGAGTCTGTGTTCGGTAACTGTTTTAGTAATATATTTATCAATAGCACAAGTTTCTTTCTGTTTTATAGTAATTATTTTGATCCTTTTAAATATAAAGTTTGATAATATTTATCTTCTCATTGTAAGATAGCTGTAATCAAAATATAAATAGAATTAACAATATCACAAAAGCATTTGGCTTATTATAACTACTTCTTATAACATACAATAATTGTCAATAGGTATAATTATCACATAACATGATTTTTGACACGATTGGGATAAAGGGTTAGATGAATAAAAAAAGATAGCGCTATCCTTTTGTGAGCACAAATCTGTTTCGCTCGGTGGTGTGGTGTAGAAGAGCGCTATTCTTTTCGCGTCGGAATCCTCTTTGATAGTGTACGGTCGATTTTTTAAATAGTTTTATGTATAAATCTATTTAAGATAAATATAATATAATTTTATTCGAAGTCGTTTCTAAAATTTTATTTTAAATTTATTTACTTGACTGTACTTTGTATGAGCGTGCGAGTTGACGACAGAAATATTAAGAAAATTCAAAAGGTGCCAAATCGCCGGATAGGGCGAGTCTTTGTCGGGCGAGATGACGAATAACCCTCCATTACTACGGCACAACCAATGTGCGAACCTATTGACATCTCCGGGCACATTACGAAACTCCGAGGTACTGGGCACTTCCAGAATATTGATAAATCCCAATCGATTCAGAGATAAATCATTTCATATCGTATCATCATCTCTGATAGCCTCCCAGGAATCGAACCTAGAACCCCAGTTGTAGTGGCCTGCAACCACTAGATTGAGGCAGTAATTTTAAAAGTTAGTTATTCCGAAATATCGAAATACCGTTTCCACAATAACGTTACAGTAAGCTCACGTCACATACCGTAACTGATGGGTTACGTCGCGTTACCGTTTCGTACCGTTCGTTTTGAATTTTATCGCACCGAGTTCGAACTGACCATAATGTGGAATATTTTTTTAACTGGTGCTAGAACTGCAGTGACGTAGCTCGCGGGCATAGGCACCACCGCATTACCTAATATACTTGCCGCTAAATGGTAGTGTTCAGCACTATCGTGTTCCGGTCAAGTGGTAATGTACGGCCCTGTAATTTCCGCCACAGAGGCATAACACCTTAGGCCTCAGGAGTGGTCTGCACGCATCTGCATTTTGACCTTGGTCCTTGTGTGTCTATAGGCTGCAGTCATCACTTAACATCAATGTGAACTGCAAGCTTGTTTGCCACTTCTATAAAGCGAGGAATCTGGTATCTTTAGAATAAAATAGAAATTTCAATCAAACACAACATTACTATGATTACAATTTCTTTATAATCCACATTCCATTAGACCCGTGTAGCAAATGATCCAACATTCTTCTTACTGCACTTAATTCCCTTGTAATCTGTCAACGTCATCTTTTATAATACTAGCAGTAACTCACGAGTACGCTTGTCATGTTATAAATTGATGGAAATACGATTTCGTCATCAAAATCCTACATATCTGTATTCTCATAATGTTTTTTATATTGTGTTTGAAAACGTAACCTTATTTCACGTCTGTATTTTCCGAAAGGGCAGGCAGAGATAGATGTACAAACACCCATTTGATATTACGTTACGTTTTGTTAGGGTAAAAAGGGGAAAACGCCTCACTTTTTTAAAAATTGGACAAAAAAAAACGTTTACGTAATTAGGAACAATATTTAGTACTGTGCTAATATTATGATAAAATAAAATAAAAATAAAAAAGCCTTTTATTTCTTGCTTGCATATACATAAAATAATTATAAACAAATATTAAATTTTAAGAATTGCAGATAATTTATGAAATTGTAATAAAATTTATAAAACAATTGTAATAATTCGTATTAAGATTAAAATTATATAAATTACTATTTCACATCTTTTTTTCTTAAATGAATTTCTAAATAAAATAAAAATTCCATCGTCAATCAACAAAATAAAAAGATATAAAATATATGTAAAGTAATACATGTGCTAATATTATATCAAACGTTTAACGTAATAGGAACAAAGGTTACTTAAATAATATTAAAAATAACAATAATAAAAATATTTATTATTGTTATTATAGCAAATTTATTACTTTGTCGATATACTTTGTCTTTGTCTATATCAACACCGATTCCTCCACCTAATTCAAGAAATGCACTTACAGCGGTATTTTACAGTACATCTAGTCTTTACATCGAATGACTCTGCAAAAATATTTAATGATAGACGCTTATAAAATCACGTTATATTTATCTTGAGACACGAGTCAAGTGGAAGTCTGCCATCTGTCGAGATATGTCGCGTTAGGTGGGCCCGTTATTGGTCAGAGCTCTTATGTTGTAAACTGTTTTATACGTGCTTCTATAATAGAATATTGTTTATGGCAGAGCAGCCGAAGAGGGGATTTTAAAATTTTACTCCAGTGCGTCAGATTAAGATATAGGAGATACCTTATACTCTGTTCAATACCTCCACCAAATCTAAGATTTCCATAAAGGACCGAACCCTCAGGGCTTCCGCCACGAGCTTACCTCTCCAAATCGTCAGAATTTTGGATGAGAGTTTTGATTGGGTTCACCTTACATCCTCTCGAAGTATCTGACATTCTTGAGTGTTTTGTCTGTGAGAGTTTTTCGCCTTTATTTCTATTACTCATCTTTTATCGCCCCCTATCAGTTTTTTGGAAAAATATTTAATGTACAGACACTCGATTTTCACTGTCTTATTATATGTATTGATATTGTAAACGTTTAATCCCTACTAATATTACAAATGCTAAAGTAACTCTGTCTGTCTTTCTGTCTGTCTGTTACCTTTTCACGTCCAAACGACTGAACCGATTTTAATGAAATTTGGTACAGAGATAGAGCTGACTTTGAGAAGGAACATAGGCTTTTCGACATCCACGCGGGCGAAGCCGAGGGCAACAGCTAGTATGGAATATTATTCAAAATATTATAGGTACCTGTGTCGTGATCGGATCGTTGCATTTTTATAGCGTAATCAATGGACTATGAAATCTTCATACATAAATAAAAATGAATCACCGAAATGTTTGTAAGCTCATAACTTCCAAACTACTGCATCAAATTGGATAAATCTTTCTTTTATCTGTTATTGTTAGGAGAAGATTTGTACGAAGAAACTACAAAAAATATCAAGGCAAATATTCAAAAATATCCATTAGTATAAGCAGTCTTCAGTGGTAAGTGAACAGCCCACAGATCTACATAAAGGCAGAGAATATGTAATAATACTACGTATAGAATGGACACTTCGATGTCCCGCCCGATTTGCCCGCCTCACCCAACCTCCGCCCCTCTTATGGGCGACGTTTGGTATTCTCTACGTGCTACGCACACAGGTGCACGTGTAAATACACGTCACTGATTGATGTGTATGTAATAGAGACCAAATTAAGCGTTTGTATGGAATTTCGGCAGAGTGTCCGCAGTGTGATAAAGGTTTTCATTGCTATGTTGCTTCTTTGGGGTCTAAAATGTTGCACCTTTATTCACCAAAAAGCGGACACTGACACATATTATGGTTTTAAATCATGTTCATTACGTACATTTTTATTTAGCAACTCTGAAAAGAACTTAATCACTGACATAAAGATTCGAAAACACATGGAAAGTTCTAGACGGCGAAATATCAAGGCTGTATGACCTTGCAAGGCTGAATACAGTATGCGGAATTAATAATTAATACTATAAATACTACCCGAAAGTAAAATCAAAATGGACGAAAAGCTCCTTCAAGTAGGTATATTCAATACTTATAATTAATTACCTAAGTAGGTATATTCAAGACTTACTATGTGACGGATATTCTCGTTTAACTTACCGAATATCTATAAAAAATATGTTAAGTAATTTATCCAAATTTATTTAATGAAATTGCGAAGGAGAAGTACCTTTGTACAGAGCAATAGGGTTTGACTGTGAATGGGTGACAGAGCAAGGAAATAGGCACCCAGTAGCTCTGATACAGATGGCTTCTTACGATGGACTATGTGTACTATTCAGACTGAACCATATGAAACCTCTACCAGAATCTCGAAAAATGACGCGAGGTACCCGACCCTCGACTGCTTCGTGGTCATGAAGTCAACATTGAAGATCAGACATTTAGCTGAACTATTCTATATTATTCTTACGCCAAATCCCTTATGGGGTAGACAGAGTGTAGAGTGCCAAATTTTAAGAATATTTGAAAAGACATAGTCGAATTTCAGTTTTTTTTCTAGGAGTGGTGGACTGATAGAGCAAAACTGCCTTTTAACAGCCAACTGCTGTTAAAAGGCAGTTTTGCTCTATGTGGGGTCACTTTTAAATAGATATCAGACAATTTGAAATAGTAAATAATAATATCGTCTGATATCTACAATTTCAACATGCGCCTATAGATTCAAACTGCTCGTTTTTGGGTTAGGATCCCACTGCAACCATTTTTTGATAGGCAACCTAGTGGATATATATTCTCTAGATTATAAATATACGTAAAAATTTGGTCTGCAGCATATCTGGATGAACGAAATGATTCTGCAGTGGGATCCTAACCTATTACCGGAAACGTAATTTCAATGCGCAAGTATAATTGAGAGGCACAACTAGTTAACCATAACTGTCAATATAAAAAAGCCACATATACTGCAATTTGCAATTAAGACACTATCGGTACTATCTGTTGGCAGATCGTTGCAGTCTTGTGCTCTGTTGAGCATGTAAACTGATTATCACTTAGACAAAGAATGATTTATAAGTGCTGGTATAAATTAACACGAGTTCCGCCCCTGTGTGGGAGGAAAAGAAACATTAGTTTACTGTCATGTCTGAATCGACAAAGAATAAAAAGTGACCAAAATTTAATTGTAATTGCAAATAATATAAAATTGTTTTCACGCGCATTCCATCGTATTTGTTGATTGTTAGATAGATCTGAAAATATTGGGAGGGGTTTAAGAACACCATTTTGCGATTAAACGATCCGTTAGTGGAATATTTAGCTTTATAGTGTAATTTTTTGGTTGAGCCAAGTGACCGGTTTTTTGAGTCTATCAATATTGTTTTGAAATTCATTGAGTAGCATGAATTAAGCAATCAATTAAGTATTTTGCTGTATCTCTATTATTAAATATGAACAAATTGTTATTCTGGCAAAGAATATGCAAGGTATGCAAAAAAGATCGATGAGTTAATTTAAGAAATCGTTAACAAAGTGTATTTTCCATAAAAAATATTCAAGGTGAAACAATCTGTCAATATTATGTTATTAATACCGTGAAGATACACAAAAAACGTTTGGGTCATACGTTTGGATCCTACGTCTGGTCACGACAATTAGAAAACCTATAAATCATATTCAAATATACCCATTATGGTGAATATATTATTATGAAGTATTCAATTAACAAATAAAAATCTTATTGATATAGCAACAATATCGACTGTTTCGACATGCGGTCGCAGCCCTGATTCGAATCGCACGCGGTATTGTCGACCGCGCCGAAAACGGGTCCCGGGAGCACCTCACTACACAGTATGCCACCCGAAGGAAGGACGATCCCGCGGGTAATCCTCGCCCCGGAACGCTAACATAAGGCCAACGGTCAGCGCCCGCGTGTAGACTGATACGCTAGCGAGTTAGACTCGGGCCTGCCAGTGGTGGCAGTGCTCAGTTAACTACATCATAGTATCAGGCCCGTCTGGGTTGTATTCCCGGAGATGTGCACAAGGCCCCGATTGAGCTCGACTGTGGTCTGAACCACCGATCGCGACTTTAACTGCGAACGCTGTCGCGAAAGTGGTGGCCGCTCGCCTTTGTTGGTGTGTCGATAGATGCCGATGACGCGCTGGGACTCTGCCACACCACTGCCACCTTAGCAAACGTGTCGGGGAAAAAATCGCCTCTTCTATTACGAAACGGGCGCACAAGAAGCCGAGGTTGAGGGGGTGCCCCGGAGCCTAAACCGCAATGCGCCCTGGCTTCCGCGACCAAATCGAAGAAGACCTCTCATAGAGCCACCGGCACACGGGCCACCGGCCGCGGCGGACTGCTATGAGACCACTGATATAGTATAGTCCTTTGAATAATAATATAAATTGGATGACTGAGGTTTTAAATTAATGATCCATAACGGATATACATAATATACTTAGCTACATCATCTTAAAATAAACATTTATTTTTAAATATTATAGAGCCACAAAAAGAACAATATACTGCGAGATGGCGTCATGCAACGCAAAAACATTTTGATGAAACGTTCGTTTCTTATTTTTAACACTGATAACTTTTTTTTATTTATATCCGGTCATTTGGTTGATACCAATATATTATTACTAGCTGTGCCCCCGACTTTATGATTGTATGTACTACCTGGACGAAGTCGTGGGCGCAGCTAGTATAAAAGTAGCCTAAGTTACTCCTTATTACACAAGCTATTTGCCAATGAAAATCCCGTCGAAATCTTTAAAGCCGTTCCCGAGATTAGCCCCAACAAACAGACAGACAGACAAAAATTGTCAAAAATGTTGCTTTCGTATATGTACCGTGTATACATACATACTTAGGCATGATATGTTCTTAGGTTTTCGCGAGCTACACTCATTGAAATAAAACTATTTTTACGGATTTATCTCGCGTATATTAAACTAAAATGATTTCTACATCTACAACTATCAGCAAATGAAACAATGGTCAGCTTTGATGTTGAATCCTTATTTACATGTTTACCGGTTAAGGATTATGTCGAGATTGTTAAAAGAAAGCTAATTTCTCACAATATGCCCCGTCAATATGCAGAACTACTTGAATGGTGCCTGACATCTGGCGATCTAATGTGGAATGGGGAATTCTACCTACAAATAGACGGAGTTGCCATGGGCTCCCCAGTTTCTCCCATAATCGCCGATATATTCATGGAGGACTTTGAGGAGAGAGCCCTGAGCACTACAACCATAACACCTCGCATTTATAAACGATATGTAGATGACACATTCACCATATTGGATAGCAATAATGTTTCTGTTTTTCTTTCACATCTCAATTCCATACACCATAAGATCAAATTCACTATGGAATTGGAACAGGACAATAAATTAGTCTTCTTAGATACTTTATTAATTAGAAACACCAATAACACACTCAGTCACACTGTGTTTAGGAAGTCTACCCATACTGATAGGTACCTTAATGGTGAATCACACCATCACCCGGCACATTTATCTGCCGTTGGCTCATCTCTATTTCAGAGAGCACGAGGCATCTGTGACGACCACCATCTTCAGGGGGAGCTGAAGCACCTACGCCAGGTGCTACATAACAACAAGCTCCATGTACCACCCGTCCGTCACAGAGGCCGCGTGAAACCACCTACAGTAGAACGACAACCAGCTATACTACCTTACGTTAAGGGTGTCACAGATATAATCAGCAACATTTTAAAAAAGAATTCCATTAAAACAGTTTTCAAACCCTATAAAAAGATTCATCAGTATTTAAGACTCATTAAAAGTAATACCATTACAAAATTCTGGCATTTATAAATTAGATTGTGATTGTGGACTCTCATATATTGGTCAAACGAAGAGAGCTGTATCCACCCGCGTTAAAGAGCACATTGCTGATGTCAAAAACCGAAGAACAGGGGGGAGGTCTACAGTCTGTGAACACATAGCGGATAAGCCGAACCATTACATCCGGTTTGATAAAATTCAAATACTCGCTAGAGAACACAAACCCATTCCACGAATGACGACAGTGACGGAGCTCGCGGGCATAGGCACCACCGCATTACCTAATATACCTACTTGCCGCTAAATGGTAGTGTTCAGCACTATCGTGTTCTGGTCAGGTAATGTACGGTCCTGTAACTTCCGGCACAGAAGCATAACATCTAAAGGCCTCAGGAGTGGTAACGCATCTACATTTTGACCTTGGTCTTTGTGTGGGTGTCTATAGGCTGCAGTCATCACTTAACATCAATCTGAACTGCATGTTTGTTTGCCACTTCCATTACATAAAAAAAGCTCGGTAAGCATTAGCTCTACATCTAGTTACACCTTTTAAAACATTCCTCTAATGGGTTCAGTAAACTTATCGAGACATAGAATTTTAAAATTTTAAGCATTTAAACTTGTACGAAGGTCAAGTCAAAACTATTTCAATATTAAATTTACCAAAACAAAATAAAACTATAAAAACAAATTTTATATATAAGAAATACTACAAATAGTTTTTATTATGAAAGTCGAACTGAGGTCGTCAATCAAAAACAGGCTGCATTTGTATTGCAAGACTGACAATATCGTGCAGTTTGATAGTAATAATTGTAATGCAGTGGTTCTAAGTACAAGTTTACTGTGAAGTGATAAAACTTTGATGTCAAATAGCAGACAAGATACCGTAGATAATTAATATTAATAAAATTAAAAACCGGTCAAGCGCGAGTCAGACTCGCGCACCGAAAGTACGTAACTACAGACCTGTAAAAATATAAAAAAATAAGGTTTTCGTAATTTTTCCTTTATACTGTATTGCACATATGAAAGAAAAACCCGAATTAAATTAAACTATAAAACATTGCTTCAAATTTCAAGATTATAGGTCGACTGGACGTACCCTTTGGGTTTATTTTTATTTTCGAGGTACGGAACCCTACTATGAATTATCAATAATAAATGTTTGTAAGCGCACTACTTCCACACTGCACCAAATTGGATCTTTCTTTTATGTGATAAAAATATTTCAAAAAAATCAAATATTTAGAAATCTGTGCTGGCGCATGGTGGTTCGGTAAGTTCGCCGAGGAAACTAGTACCTATTTCATATTTAATGATTCATGAATCTTATCTAGAAGATTTTCAGTCGTAGTTACTAACAAATTTTCTACAACTTAGAAAGTTTAAATCTGAAACGAAAGTCACTTGACAAGTTTCACCAATCATTTCACTATTGTGGATTTAATCGTTTTATTATTACTTCAGTGATACTTCACAATAGAATGCTAAACATAACACAAAGTTTACAAATTCACAGCTCATTCACAAATATCGGGATTCAAAAGAAATCACAGATCTTGTGTCGGCTTGATAAACTTTGTTGGTACCTACTTAGTTTAACTTTTTTTATGTAATGGATGCGGTAAACAAGCAGTTCACATTGATGTTGAGTGATGACTGCAGCGTTAAGACACCCACCTCCGTGTTACTCCACTCCTGAGGCATAAGGGTTTATGCCTCTGTGCCGGAAATTACAGAATTACATTATCACCCGACCGGAACACGATAGTGCTGAACATTACCATTTAGCGGCAAGTATATAAGGGGAAATACGATGTTGCCTACGCCCGCGAGCTCCGTCACTGAAGCTCTACCACCAGTAACAAAAAAAAAACAAGTTGGTCCGCCTCATAAAAAAAAACGTTGACTACATCGGACTTGACCACATCGGACCCCGCTTCATCTTCCGGTAACATTATCATATCATTATATTACTCGTACATTTATTTTGGTATATTTTACACTATCTGCTTAAATCATATTAGCATAAATATTAAAATTCCTATCTTCTTCGTATCCTCACTATTTGCGCTTTCTATAGAAACATCGCGATTTCACTCATACACCGCAGAAAACATACGAAATAGCATTCCGATGGCAATCGTTATCTTAAACTTCGAATCATCACACCGAATGTGTTACAAGATAAAGCGAATAGGTTACCCCATAGAGCAACACAGGAGGGGAGTAGCCATATGCAGGCTTTCCCCTCTGTCAAAGTACAAGCCCAAATGGGCCTTTACCTGTCGCCTAGATTATTAATGTGTGTGTGAAATTATTTCTGTATTTTGTTAAAGTCAAGGTGTGAGTCTAATATACTTGCCGTTAAATGGTAGTGTTCAGCACTATCGTGTTCCGGTCAGGTGGTAATGTACGGCTCTGTAATTTCTGGCACAGAGGCATAACACCTAATGCCTCAGGAGTGGCAACGCATTTACATTTTGACCTCTGGTCATTGTGTGGGTGTCTATAGGCTGCAGTCATCACTTAACATCAATGTGAACTGCACGCTTGTTTGCCACTTTTATAACATAAAAAAAAAAAAGAGTTTCGTAGTAATAGACGATTTTTGTAGTGCGCGTGTGTGTCGCACGCACTTCTCCCCGCAAAAAATGACAGACTGTTTTGCATCGGTAATACACGCTATGGCTACTCCCCTCCGGTCCGCCGTGGCCGGTGGGCCGCGTTGCTCTATGGAATACCTACTTTGTCTTTACAAATCTCTGTTAACACATTACTTCTTTTTATAAATATACCTACACAGGATGGACCTAAAACTTGAGTATACCAAGCATTCCAAGTATGCCTGCAATATCATAGTTCACAAACAAAAATTTTTAATCATTGTTACTTATACGAGTACAACCCTCGATATGAAGCTGAAATTATTTGAATATCCTCTCCGAAAAAATACAGGCGTATGTTCTAATTTGTTATGGATCTTTGAGATTGTCGACAGTTCACACGTAAGATCTTCTTATAGATAAATGTAAAATGTAAATAATGAGGTATATTAACAGAGATAGAACACTATGGCTTGTTCTGAACATCCTCTCGTGTGTCGCCATCGATTCACTAACAAGATTTTATGATCGCACCACGGAAGCACTACCCCGTTGACCTATACTAACTAAACATTATGTGCAACAAATTACTAATACTGTTATGTAAGTCACTTGTAACGTTACCCGATGGTGTGTTAGCAACACAGCATCTTGTTCGTTACAAAATTAGATTATCATAGATAATATCGTGAAGAAATCGCCTTCAATAATAAGTAAGTATGGTGTCTAACGCAGCGGAACAGCGCCGAATTTCGTGTCGTATTTTTTATATTTCTTAAATGTATTTTTACATACTTAAATATAGTATAATAAATAACATGTAAATTTTGTACCACTTAACTAGTTAAACTTTTAATAGGTATATTAGTACTGATTAAGTACAATACAATACTGTTAGCTGTTTTATCAGATTATTTTTAACATCTTTTCTTTTGTAGTGGAATATAATTAATACGGTTATATATCTTATACGAGCTACGTAGCGATATACGAGCAGTAACTGCTACGGAATAAATAGCAAACAAGCATGCAGTTCACATCGGTGTTAAATAATGACTGCGGCCTATAGACACAAAGAGCAGAGGTCAAAATGCAGATGCGTTGCCACCCCTGAGACCTTTGTTATTACGGGGCCATACATTACCATCTAACCGGAACACGATAGTGCTGAACACTACCATTTAGTGGCAAGTATATTAGGTAATGCGATGGCGCCGTAATGAAAAAGGTCGCCGGTGCTAATGAAAAAGGTAACCGTGCAAAGCCGGGGTGGGTCGCTAATGTCGCTATTTATACTACAATTATAAGCATATGCTTCAAACTGTCTTATCTTGAATCCACAATATTAAAAATTCGCATATAAAAAGCAGCTAATTAGCAGCGTGTAGTGGGTTTGTAATGAATTATTGAAACCGTCGCCATTTCAAAACAGGTTCAAGGCCAGTAATAGTTGATTGTAACTTGTTTCATACAATTATACAATGACCGACTTATGTATAATTAGTAAGTCAAGTTAAGGTGAATGCTCAGTGATCGAGTATTTTTTCCGATTTTTAGGGTTCCGTACCTTAAAAAGAAAAAAGGAACCCTTATAGGATCACTCGTGCGTCTGTCTGTCTGTCCGTCTGTCACAGCCAATTTGCTCCGAAACTACTCGACCGATTGCGTTGAAATTTGCTGAATATATGTAAATTGGTGACGCAAAGATGAGCAAGTGAAGTAAAATAATACATTTTAAACAGGGGGGCCACTTTCGGGGGTAAATCAGAAAATTTAAAAAAAATCGTAAACTGTATCGTGTGACATATCAAATGAAAGTGGTTGTTGTCAGCATCTCTTTTTGCATAAACAAATTTGAAGTTATTTAAGAAAAACGACGAAAATTGACCATCCCCCTCCCCCTAACTCCGAAACTACTGAACTTAAAATTTTGAAAAAAAATCTATGCCTATCTATAGGCAAAGAACTATTTTCCACATTTTACTGGAAAATCTATAAGAAGTTTGAGTATTCAAATTAAATGGAAAATTCTTAATAATATAACCCCCCCTGCCGGTACCACCGTAACCGCTATGTCCCTGCATTTTAAATCTGTAATATTTTCGAAAATATTTATTTAAATTACGGCACCCTCACCACGCGAGTCGAACTCGCACTTGTCCGGTTTTTTTGGAACAATAACCAAATTGGGAATTTGTTTACCCCATTAAAAAAACGGTTTACAAAATAGATTCACCTACCGAGTTTTAAGTGTAAACCTAATAGTTTTTGAGTAAAGTGGCTGTGATATGACGGAGCTCGCGGGCGTAGGCACCACCGCACCACCGCATTACCTAATATACCTAGTTGCCGCTAAATTATAGTGTTGAAATAGGACATTGCAACAGTGTCCTGGCAGATCCTACTACGGATGCCGCCAGAATACTGTTTAATTATTTTTTTTAATGAAGAATGTAATTCATGTGAACGTATAGAACGTCATGTACTTTGACCAAGCTCTTTAAAAGGAGAATAAAAAAAAAAAAAATTATAGTGTTCAGCACTACCGTGTTCTGGTCAGATGGCCGGAAATTACAGGGCCATACATTAGTATGGCCCTGTAATTTCCGGCATAGAGGAATAACACCTTAGGCCTCAGGAGTGGTAACGCATCTGCATTTTGACCTTGGTCTTTGTGTGAGTGTCTATAGGCTGCAGTCATCACTAAATATCAATGTGAACTGCATGATAGTTTGCCACTTCCATTACTAAAAAAAATGTCAGACATGATAAATCTATAAGGGTTCCGCTGTGTCATTTGATTAAGAGACCCTAAAAAACAAATTGAATTACGAGATGAATCTCAATATAAGCTTGGTTTATTAATAAGAACACCATTCACAACCATAACAAGTTAACTTAATAACCATAAATATATCATAATGGGGGCGAATGTAGTCCGAGTAACAGTTTGTGTGTCTGTCCATACGCGCCCACTAATCAACTCATTTGATGTTGTGTTACTGTTATTTCATATTGCTAAATCTATATAAACGTAAACGTAACTTCACGCCTGTAATCCCCGAAGGGATAGGCAGAGGTAAATGCATGCATTCAAGCATACATGCAAACACCCACGATTCGCCGGTTACGTTTTGGCCCATGTAACAGGTGGCAAGCCTGTTGACATCTCCGGGCACGTTACCAAACTTTGAGGTTCTGGGAAATTTCCAGAAAATGAAAAAATCCCAATTGAACCAGAGATAAAGGCTTTTTCACCATTATCTCTGATAACCCCCTACCCGGGAATCGAACCCAGGACCTCAGCGTAGTAGTAGTGGCCTGCTACCACTAGGCTACCGAGGCAGTTAGGCTAAATCTATATAATATATATAAAAATCAATTGCTGTTCGTTAGTCTCGCTATAACTCGAGAACTGGTGAACCGATTTGGCTAATTTTGGCTTTTGAATAATGTTTGGAAGTGCAGGGTAGGTTTGAAAGGTAAAAAAATGTGGAAGAAATTGAAGGGAAATAGCAAAACCACAATTTATTTTCCCAAACAAATAGTCCATATGTGTCAAATCTTTAACACATTATTTCATTCTGAGGCAATACGAAGTTTGCCGGGTCAGCTAGTATCTAAATAAAAAAATATAAATAAAAATATAATTTGTACATAATTCCAAATATGATAAAACACATGGCAGATAAGAACATAAGAACATTTGAATAATAAGTATTATTAATATTAATTAGTATTAATTTAAATAAAACTATACGTCACGTAGATAAAATTATTTGTTAATTGGATAATGCCACTTATTCTTTTTCATATTAAGCATGTCAAGATCAAAATAAATGTAAAAAATAAGAATATATTTTTTAATACACAGCTGCGCTGAATTTGGTAAACAATCTTGAAAGAAGAACATAACATACTGAATTTTTCAGTAGGTATGTTCAATGAAAAGAAGAAAAAAATCTAGTAGGTAAGAGAGAAATTTCGTAACTACCTGTATATGTCCGTAATTATTGTTTTGTCTTATTAGTGGCAAACATGCATGCAGTTCACATTGATGTTATGTGATGACTGCATACATAATGACCACAGGTCAAAATGCAGATGCATTGCCACTTCTGAGTAGTTTTGTTGCAATAGTAGGTAATAGTCTATCGATAGTATTGTAATCTATCGTGACCTCGAGAAAACAGTGACACAATCGATAGGACTATCGAAAATATCGACATGCTGCAATACTATCGATACTATCGACAGTATCGATTGTTAAAAATAAGCAATACTAATGCCAAAGATCAATAGTATCAATAGTATCGATAGTATTTGATAGTATCGAAAGTCTCTACTATCGATGGTATCGTCACAAGTCGACTGTTTTTCGAGGTCAACTATCGATAGCGCAACTATCGATAGATTAGCAACACTACTCCTGAGGCCTAAGATGTTATGCCTCTGTGCCGGAAATTACAGGGCCGTACATTACTACCTGACGGGAACACGATAGTGCTAAACACTACCATTTAGCGGCTAACGGTCATTGCCCGTGGTACACCTACTTAGTCCACCTGGATGAACCAAGGGTAAAATTTTCTGCCCATGGTACACCTCTAGTAAGTTAGGTATACCAGGGGTAAATTTTACTTCCGGTGGTCCACCTGCTAGATAATTCAGCGGAATGTATTGCCCATGGTCCACCTAACAATTTTCAATTGTGAAGAAAAGACTAATCGATAGAGACAAAAAACGTCCAAGTTGAATTTCTTTCTGGGTTTAACCGACATCGAAAAAAGGAGGAAATATCACAGAGGCAAAATTACTTAGGCAGTATTCACCTACCATCAATGTGAACTGCTTGCTTGCCAACATCATAACATAAAAAACACAGACCTCAAAAATATATATCACCGACTGGACACCTGGCAGTGCTCAACGGTGCGGTTTTCTCGTTCGTTTCTGCCCAGAACGTGTAAACTGTGGAACGAACTTCCCTCTGAGGTGTTCCCACGGTGCTACAATATGGGGTTCTTCAAAAATGGCGTCAAAAGAGTCCTTCAGGGCTGGCAGCGCGTTGGCAACTCCCCTGGTGTTGCAAATGTCCATAGGCGACGGTGACCACTTACCATCAGGTGGCCCGTCTGCTTGTCTGTCAACTTAATGACATAAAAAAAAAAAAAAAAAATTACCCATCATAATGTCAACCCCGCTAAACAGTGCTTGACTCTCCTAAGACTGGATCAGTTTACAACTAATATTAAACATAATAATCTGTGTCCGTCGGTCTGTCACTGCACCTTACATAACTTATTATGCAACTAGGTATGTACGTTTTGTCGATATTCGGTATCCGTAACGTAATACTTAACTTGATAAATACAGGGTGTTTTAAATTTATGTTACTGACGACCCATATAGTACAGCGGTGTGAGATGCTTTTGATTCAAAGGATCGCGGATTTGATCCCGCACCGGGATTAATATGTGTATGGATATTTGTTTCAGGTCTGGGTGTTTGTGTATGTGTTGTATATGTACAACGGCTTAGACACAGACGTAAGTGTATTTAATGTAAGCGTGTTTTTTATTTATCGAGGGATATGAATTATTATCTATAAAGCTGATCTTATCCATTATTAAAATTACAAGGAATATATAGGATATTTATTATAAATGCGATATATAGTGCATTAAATTTAATAATTGGCGCGAAATACAATTATCATGCCTAATCAAATTTCTTACATACAATAATTGAATTAAAATTAAATAAAAAAACACTCGCCGATTGCCCGGTAAAGTAGACATCGATCGTCTACATAAACCCAAATTAAAATATAAAAGAGCAAAAAAAAAATTGTTTAATTGAAGTGGATTTCGCAATAACACTTGCGAATATAATATTTTTAACGAAAAATTGAAAGAACAATTTGACTTCAGGCGGGATTTGAACCCGCAGCCAGTGGGATTACTAGTCTAACCGCTCTGCCAACTGATACTTATCTGATAGCCGTTTATAATTATACACACATCACTATTTTTATGATAAGTGTGTATCACTATTTTAATAATTTGTTCCCAGATTAAGGAACAAAGATTAAAAAATAATATTAATAACTTAAAATATAATCAGCCTGTATATAAATGCAATTATATGGTATTGCATGTTAATCTGCAAGATATCTGTGATCGTAGTGAATGTCGTTCACTTGTTTTGCAATTTAAATATTATTTAATATTCAAATATTCTTGAATATTCGCTTTATTTAATAGTTATATTATTGTTCGACTCGAATTCTGTGTTGACCGCATTACAATCTGTCGATATAAATAAGTGTTTCGGAAGATCTTTGCGATATTTTCTTATACCTAGTTATTTTTTTAATCATAAAATCGTAAAAACTTTTTGTTTTTTTATACTGCTAAACCCTGCCTGCTCTGCGCACGCAAAATTAGCTTCACGAATTTTTAAACTTATTATTTTGTGTTATATGTTTTACGTAGGTGACAAACAATGCTGTTTATATAGATTCTAAATGGTGATTGAGCATTTTGACCTCTGGACATTGTGTGGGTGTCTACAGGCTGCAGTCATCACTTAACATCAATGTGAACTGCATGCTTGTTTGCCACTATTACTACATAAAAAAATTAAATAAAGCGATAGTTGCATATACGATTAGGAAGGTACAACTTCCGCAGAGGATTAGATAATGCGGTGTCTACAGCCTCAAGCTCATCCACTGGAGCCCTACCACCAGTGAAAACATTTACCGCAAGTTATCTGCTCTGAATGTGTTTCTGTTTTTGCTCGTTACCTCGTGGGTCATGAGAACGTATGTCACTGGTTCCTATTGTGACTATGTTTTGGGATGTTGCGGGACAGTCTCATCTGCTAGATGGCGTGAAAGCTACAATTTTTTTTTTTTAATGTAATGATGATGAAAAACAAGCATGAAAATGGTAAGTGTATGTATGTATGTATGTTCACGCCGCTACGAGGTATGCGAAGAGTGTGGAGCGTTATGTGTATGTAAGAGCTCTTACTGAGTTTGTTGGGTAGCGGAGTTCTTCTCAGTAGTGACTGCACTTGGAACTCTGCTAAGTGAATAACATTGATCTTGACGAATAAGTTTTTCTTTTACTTCATTTAGTATCATTGAAGGAATTGAAAAATTTTATGATTATTATTTTTTTTAATTATTAATTTTATTATTAATTATGTTATGTGGGCCGACCCGTGACGGGAGTGGAGCGAGCCCCGTACATCCCGTCGAGATACAAAAATCAGTTTAATATACTGGTCCCGCAGTGCGGGAACTTTCAGATATTAAGCTGAAAAGAACAGATACTACACTTTGATCTTAGCCAAAAGGCCGAGAAGCGATAACAAACTTATGAAATTGAAACTATTTATGTATCTTTTAAAAAATCTGTACAGCGCGACATCGATTTGTGCGCATACTGTACAGCGCCACCTATTGGGTGATCCAATGTTTCTAACCCTCCACTGCCGCATAGCCATAATATGTGACGCCACACCGCTTTCACCCCAGATGCTCAGATTATAGGTGAACTACAAAAATTATAATAACACACTAATATTTGGTTTAGACATGGCTGTATAATAGTTAGGATCTCACTATAGAATTGTTTCGTTCATCCAGATATGCTGCAAACCTTATTTTCACGCATATTTATAACCTATAGAATATATATCCATTTAGTTGGCTATCAAATATTTTTTTTTCGGCGAAAAAAATTTTTTTTACTTGTTTTTTAATAAAATATTGTCCACTTCACGGCAATATGTACATAGACTGAAAAATCACGGCTGCAGTTGCGCACTTGGCCACCTTTACACATTTACGTTCTGCCCCGATACCTTTTTACGTTCATAACGTACATTTATTATTTATATATGTATATTTATATATGTATTATCAAATTAAAGCTATTTTTTTTCCCATTATCATGCTATACGTGAGCCAAATTAAATCGGACGCAAATAAGAATTGCTGGCTGTTAAAGATAAAATAATTTAATTAAAAATGCTAGCGGCCAGATTTTGATAGGCAACCTAATAAATATATATTCTCTAGCTCATAAATATACGTAATAATTAGGTTTGCAGCATATCTGGATGAACTTAATTATTCGGTAGTGGGATCCAAACCTATAACTAGTACCATGTTATTTGTTTTTATATTATTTCGCATTAACACATGCTTGTGAAATATATTTTAGTCAAATTTTAATATTATAGTCAAATTTTTCTTTCCATTTTTCTTTAAAAATAAAATAGTACCATGTTAGCTTACGAGTAATTTTATCGGATACATACATATGCTGATTCAATGCGTCAAATTAACCTGAACACTAAATTGTATGATCGGTATCAATTTAAGTCTTAAATTTAATCGTTTGTGGTTATTAGAATCTACTTTCCATTAAATGATAGTGTTCCGTGCTTCAGTATTGCAGTCAGGTGGTGTTGTATTGTAATTTCCGGAACAGAGACCTAACAACTAGATTTCAGAAGTGAACGCATCTACATTGTAATCTCAAATTTTTGTGTAAATTTTTCGAGGCTACAGAATTATTCACTTACCATTAACGTGTACTGTATGCTTGTTTGTCTCCTTGTGAGTACTTGTGACATGTAAAAAACAACAACCGAAAACGTAACCACAACAAAGTAGGAACTTTCCTGCATAATCCTTTGTATAATGGTCACCCTAGCTTCTTAAGTTCGGAAGCTTCGGCGACACGGTGTGTCGAGCTAATTATCTATTGTTCTTAACCTTAAGTGATGTTACGTGATTGTTTTATCGATATAAATTATATATTAACTGTTCGGGTTCGGAATTTATAATGTGTATGTTAGATATAACAAAATTTACTCTTAAAAATATTTTTATTAGGTATTAATAATTTCTGTAATAAAAATATTTTTTTTTACCTTTAGTTTGTGATTGACCGACTCTATGTGACTTTACAAGTGGCGTTTTTCCATATTATAAAAATCGCAGTTATTTTTATTTTTTCTTATTCGTGTTAAAGGATGCATTGCCAGTATGGTGTTTGCCTAAAACGACCAGTAAAATCATTTAAAGCAAGGCCTTGTGTATTACACAATATGAACATTAAAATTATACAATCCATATAAAAATCTATATCAAAGCGCACAACGCATATACTCGTATATATTCAAGGTTCAAGAGTTGTCCCGATTACAATTATTATGTGAACATTCATCAAGTATGTGTCAGTGTGTCTTAATTATAAAACATTAATCTATTTAAGACCCCGGTTCCGGATTTTAAATGGTCACACATTAATGTCAGAAAGGTAATGTCAGATTGTATGTAATATTTTAATCACTTTCCGAAAATAACCTGCTCACCATCATTCTAAGGTCGTTTGACGATTTCAAAAAATAAAATTCTCAACACTGACGCACCGACAAATATTAGTTTAGGTGGCGAATTGAAAAAAAATATTTAGATTTAATAATAGCAATGAGACTTCCTTAATATAGTAATAACAACTTGATCAACTGTCATTTATAGTATCTTGTAACGTATCTATGTCACATTTAAATATTTTTGGAGTAATTAAATGTGAGCATGGTATTAAATTATCCTGACATCCTGTTAGGTTAAAACATATATTTTTAGTGACAAACATGTGCACCGCTCTAAAAATCGCTAAACACGCCTGTCTTTGTGAGTATCAGTGGATTTGCAAAAATAGGACAATTGTGAGTATTATAATAGATATATTTATGAGGAAGGATAAGTCGAATGAGGAGGACCTCTAGGAGTAGAGCATATTTTTATGGACTTACGTAGGCGGCTCGTCTGTACTTAAGGGAGACCCTTGCGGGTCCAATCCTCGGCGTAGGGATCATAGGGCGTTGTGGAGGGACACATTTTATTAAGACGTATTCGATTAGGGGTGGTGCAACGTTCATTTTTACGGGGAGGCCGGGCGCAGCAAAAAATTTAAAAAAGCTAGCATGGTCATATATTTTTATATACCTATATATTTTTGGTCTTTTCTTAAAGTATACCACTTCAACCGGAATTATTTTTTCAAACAGTTTATTTAGCATTGACCATGGAGTTTTATTTATTAATTTAAACCCATTATGCTGTAATTTGAACAACAAAGCAGACGTGGAAAGTGCACAGAGTCACGAAACGGTACAAGGACGTAACAATTGATACGCCAGTTTAAAATAGGCTTGATTTTTTTATATAATAAGACGATTGGCGAACTTGATAACTGAGTGTAACTATTTTAAGTACACTAACTACGCAACTGGATGTTAAACATAACATTATATGTGTATTTTCCTAAAAGGATAGACAAAGGGATACATTGTGACTTGGTCTTAAACGCCCATGATTTGCCCTTGTTGTTTTTCCAACTTTCATATTATTATAAAAGCCTTCATCGGATACCATATCGAACATCGTGGGCTTAATTGCCAATCTTCTCCATAGGTTAATAACGATATAAGGACATATTTACGTCGTTTATATTTAAGTTTTTTTTTTAATGTAATGGACGTAGTAAACAAGCATGCAGTTGAGCATGCAGTGCATATTGATGTTAAGTGATGACTGCAGCCTATAGACGCCCACACAAAGACCAAGGTCAAAATGCAGATGTGCTACCACTCCTGAAACCTAAGGTGGTATTGTTCTGTGCCGGAAATTACAGGACCGTACAATATTAATAAGTTTGTGAAATACTCAATATCAATACTCATATTTAACATCCATTATTATTTAATTTTGTTTATTTTTGCTTTATATTCTTCGAACTATTAACTTATTAAACTTAAGTTTAATAATTTTTTTTTTTGGTTTATAATACCTATCTGGTGCAGTTATATTTATCGATCATTTTATTCATATGCTTTCCCATCACTAAACATTTAATGTGGTGTTTGTAAGTGGATCACCGTTATGTCTAGTTCTATTATGGGGTTTAAGTGCAATCCAATAAAACTCACTTTTATTATCTTTGCATGATTTTTATGTAAATCAAATTTAGTAAGAAAACAAACATTTTTTTATTGTTTCCATTACTGTTAGTCATCTGTTTTGGCTCATTCACGGCAATAACGGAGCCGTACATTACCTCTTAACCGATAGCGCTGAAGACTGCCATTAAACTAAAACGTAACTTCACGCCTGTATTCCTCGGAGGAGTAAGTAGAGGTAAATGCATGCAATCAGCATGCATTTACCTCTGCAGCATGCAAACACCCACGTTTCGTTTTAGCCCATATAACATTAAACTATGTTAGGAATAAAGAATGAATATATTATATAGGTTGCATACTCGTATAAATATGAAATTAAATATGAAATACTCTTTCCTTTGTCCACCTCTTCGGAAAAATACAGGCGTGAAGTTATATTACATATTTTAGATATCAATCAGGTCAATGTACCTATGTACCCATTGTGTTTAAAAACAAGAATGTAGTTCATACGCTTAAAAATATAAAATTCTCCTCATTAAAGAATCCAATGCACTTTTACATAAAAAACAATTGTTACATACCATAGTCACTACTAATTTCATCATATTATTTTCCTCTACTCTGCTTACCTGTAAATAAACAAAAACACATGAGAAATACACATTTTGACTACCTAAGTTGAATATTATAAGTTGCTAGTTAACTACTAGCTGAGCCGGCAAATTTCGTATTGCCTCAGAATGAAATCATGTGTAAAAGAATTGATAGGTACGGACTATTTGTATGGGAAAATGAAATTGTTGTTTTTACTATTTTCCTTTCAATTCCTCGATATTTTCTTACCGTTTAAACCTTCCCTGGACTTCCAAAAATCATTCAAAACCAAAATTAGCCATATCGGTCCAGCCGTTCTCGAGTTTTAGCGAGGCTAACGAACAGCAATTAATTTTTATATATGTAGATATCTATAAGTTATTTAGTACATGGTGCAAACCAACAGTAACTAACCGATTTCTTAACAAACCCCAAATACGGTTGCCTCATTAAATCGTCAACTCATCTCAAATTACACTTTTAATTAAGTAAATTCATACAACCTAAATGATTGAGAGAAAAAAAAACCATCTAGAAACCTAGATACTAAACGATTGCAAGCCGGATTCCTAGATCTCCGTATTAGACCCTAGGTTTGTATGACGTCCGGTTTCAATATATATAAAAAGCGAGTGTTTCTTCTATACGTGTGTCCTACTTGCAGATAGTATCAGACTTATCGATTTGATTAATGTTAATACATTACAAAACGTTATTTTTAACCAGTTTATGCAAATTTTTGACTTTAGCATCTTTTCTCTTTGGCATTTGATAAACAGTCTACTTGATAAAATACCCGTATCGTACCCGTTCAAATGTTGTTTTTAAAAATTAAATTTAAACATTGTGTTCGCTCCCATATTCCAGTTAGATAATTAATGACTCTGTAAAACATTTTTTATTTATCTAAAAATATACGAGAGATATATATTTTTAATGTAATGGAAGTGGTAAACAACCTCGCAGTTCACATTGATGTTAAGCATTAACTGCAGCCTATATGGATATAACCGGAATATGACAGCGCTGAACACTTTTTTTATTTTATGTAATGGAAGAGGTAAACAAGCATGCAGTTGTCATTGATGGTAAGTGATGACTGCAGCCTATAGACACCCACACAAAGACCAAGGTCAAAATGCAGATACCGCATCTGCATTTTGACGTGCATTATTACCACTCCTGAGGCCTAAGGCATCTGCATCTGTGCCGGAAATCACAGGGCCGCACATTACCACCTGACCGGAACACGATAGTGCTGAACGCTACCATTTAGCGGCAAGTAGGTATATTAGGTAATGCGGTGGTGCCTTCCTGTAATTTCAGACACAGACGCATAACACCTTAGGCCTCAGGAGTGGTAACGTATCTGCATTTTGACCTTGGTCTTTGTGTGAGTGTCTATCGATAGGCTGCAGTCATCACTTAACGTCAATGTGAACTGCATGCTAGTTTACCACTTCCATTACATAACATAAAAAAGTGTTCAACGCTGTCATATTCCGGTTCCAGACCGATCCGTAATTTCTGGCACAGAGGCATAACAGGATACGTCTTGGGAGTGGCAACGCATATACATTGAAATCACTGGTTTTTATAAAGATGTTCATATGCTTCAATATTGACCTTCCATCAATGTGAAATGTATGCTTGGTTGCCGTTGGCATATAACATGTTGACATATATTACTCTGAAGCGCGCATGGCCCAGCGGCTGGTGTAGATCGTAAGCGATCTACCCGGTTAAGCACTACGGACGCGGTCGGGTAGTGTAATGGGTGACCGCTAGTGGCAAATTAAATGCGCGTCCGTGCTTCGTAGGGCACGTTAAGCCGTCGGTCCCGGTTGCTATCGATGGATAGCAGCAGCAGTCGTTAAACCTTATCGGAGGCCTTACGGGCGGTTTGAAAACATCCGACAGCGGGTTGGCCACTAACCCACCTCCACCAATGCAATGGAGCAGCGTGACGGAGTAAGCTCCAGGCCTCCCCCCAAAAAGGGGAAAGACTCGTGCCCAGCAGTGGGACGTATAATGGGTTGCCATTAATATTATTTCACTGATTTATTCTTCTTATTATTTAGTATTTTTTTTATTATTATTACTAGCTGACCCGGCAAACTTCGTATTGCCTCACAATGAAATAATGTGTCAAAGGTTTGATATTATATAGGAAAATGAAATTAAATGTAGAGATTCCCGTGGGAATGAGTGATTTTCCCGCAGTAAAAAGTAGCCTAAATGTTGGTCAGGCTTAGTATCTATACACCACAAAAGTTTCATTCGAATCCGTTTAGTATCTTCAGAGATTAGCCTGGACAAAGGGACAAACAGACAGACAAAAAATTTTAAAATCATTGAAAAGTGTTCTAATACTATTTTAACATCGCCCCCAATTGGTTTTTCGTAAATATATACAATGTACAGACACGCGGATTTTACTGTTTTATTATATGTATAGATGTCATATAAACGCGCCTTTAGGACGGCAAACATCAAAGAAAACTAAAAAGAACTCTTTAAAGAGGTTTAAACCGGTTTATACCGGTTTTTTGATATACAATCCCTATAATTTTGCTCTTTAAGGAAACCGTTTTTTTTTAGGTTAAGGTAGAGCTAAACCTTTATGTACAAAAGCTCTTTATGTACTTGCGCTGATTAAGGTTTAATAATTAACCGTTAAACAAGTCTTGGTTTCAAGGACACAAATCAAGTTGTTATATTTCCTAGCGCATTACGAATTCCGAAAGTGCGTACGTCGCGGTCGCGGGCGGATGTCGCGTATAACTTTCTAAATCCTTTTCAGTCGGACAAGTCAAACGTGTTCGCACGACGGACGCACGATTAGCAATGTTAATATAGATATATTGACTTTCTATTGTTTATTGGTTTATGGGTCAATAGTTGTCAACGAACTCGGTAGTATAGTACCAGGTCATTTAATCTACACTGAGTTCTGGATTCGACCAGCGCGTAAGGGTTTTTTTTTTTTGCTGGGTAAATGTGGATGATATCTAGAGACGATCTATTTCTTTTCACTGGTGGCAAAGCTCCAGTGACGGAGCTCACGGGCGTAGGCATTACCTAATATACTTACCGCTTAATGGTATTGTCCAGCACTGGGTATCATGTTCCAGTCTGGTGGTAATGTACGGCCCTGTAATTCCCGGCACAGAGGCATAACACCTTAGCCTCAGGAGTGGTAACGCATCAGCATTTTGACCTGCATGCTTGTTTGCCACTTTCATCACAATAAAAAAAAGATAAGGGTCTTTTGGGTTTCAGCTAAGGGCGATGGTGAAAAGAGTGATATCAGATGTGTATCTGTGATCAGTAGAATAAAGGGGTATGCGATTAGGGATATCATCGCATATGCGTACCCACTCATAAGGTTTAAGTTCTCTTGCGTCTTCCATAATCAATTACAGGACCAAAATAGGTATTCACTCTCTCAAACTCTTCGAGATCCATTACGTATCCATTATCCAGAACGTGTAAATTATGGAACTTTCCTTTGTGTTCCCTAGGTGCTACAATATGTGGTTCTTCGAAATTGGCGTCAAAAGAGTCCTTCAGGGCTGGCACCGCGTTGGCAACGCCCCTGGTGTTGCAAATGTTCATAGGCGACGGTGACCACTTTCCATCAGGTGGCCCGTTTGCTTGTCTATCAACCTTCAGACATAAAAAAAATACCGGTACAATTTATTATTTATTTTTTATGTAATGGAAGTGGCAAACAAGCCTGCGGTTCACATTAATGTTAAGTGATAACTGCAGCCTATAGACACCCACACAAAGAGCAAGGTCAAAGTGCAGATGCGTTACCACTCCTGAGGCCCAAGGTGTCACGCCTCTGTGCCGTAAATTGCAGGACCGTACATTACCACCTGACCGGAACACGATAGTGCTGAACACTACCATTTAGCGGCATGTATATTAGGTAATTCGGTGGAGCCTACGCCCGCTCGCTCCGTCACTGGAGCTCTACCACCAGTTGCTTATCTATCAACCTTTAGACATAAAAAAAAAACCGATACATAAACATATCATTACCGATAAACCGGAACTAAAATAGGAACGAACATCACTATTTATCGCCAGTAATACTGATAACGATGATGTAACCAGTGGAATTACAATAAATATATTGGACATCAGGTGAAATCTATCTCGTTTCCTCACGAGGTCATCGTTCGGTGAAAGAACGTGGAAAGCGAATGTTGGTGAAAAAATGTTATTGTTGTTTTTCTTCAGTCTTCTTGCGTGGGACCAAACGTTTGATAGTATTTGAGTAACGTATTCCGATCCACTTAGCTGTTATTTAACGTTAAAGGAGATGTTGCAAAAATGTATGGACCTCCGGCCATGTATCATGCACAATATCATTAACAGGCAAAATCAATATAAAAACGTTTTTTTACTACATATTTTCATTTATTTAGCTTTGTTTGCAGTTACAAAACATAATTTGCAGTTAGAATTGCAACTCAAAACTAACATGGCGAATATGGCGGGCGATGTCATTTTGACATTTTAATTTTTTAAATTGTATTTTGATTATAGAACTTGGAGAAAAAAGTAATATTTTCTAAATACTATCAAAATCGATTGATCCCAAGTGTCGGCTGTATCGCCGCCATGTTTAACATAGTTGAAAATGATAAAATCGTTTGAATTAAATGTGGTTGTAACTCTAAAATATATTCTTGAATAAATTAATTGTATTTTTTTTAGATTCTTCTTTAATTTTCACATTTTTTGAGGACGTGTACGAACCAGGGCCGAGTTCGCAACATCTCCTTTGCATTGTTGGATGGTTCGGGCATATAGAAATAATGTCGAATGAGCGAATGACAAAACAGATATACGATGCGAATGTGGATGGTACGAGAGGCCCAGGAAGAACAATACTGGCCATGAGCAAATAGGTGTCTAAGGGTGGGGTCAAAAGTCTTAGGAATCGGCGTGCATGTATGAATAATAAATAAAATACGCTTACACTCACAGCCCCACAGTAGGTATAAACCTGTGTTGTGGGTGCCGTTGTACACATACAACACATGCACAAACACCCAGACCCGAAACAAATATCTGTAGGCCATACAAACATTTCTCCCGGTGTGGGAATCAAACCCGCGACCCTTCGAATCAAACGGTAATTTCACACCGCTGGACTAACCGGGTCGTCATGAAGAAAATGATGAATGTAGGAAAAGCACGGGAGGTGTGCTACGACCGGGATATCTGGCGCTCCACCTCTCTGCCTACCCCATAAGTGAAGGCGTGAAGATATATATTTGCGGATTTCTTGCGTATAGCACTATACTCCCAACTACTTCTCTTACCCGACGTTTCGATTGCTTTCCAGCAGCTCTCGTAAATCATCAATCGAAAATACGCAAATATAATTTTTACACACACACAATACGCAAATATGATTTTTACATTTTTAAAAGAGCCGACTGAGTTTTTTCCGGCAAGTTTTTCTCAGATCATATTGGCCTTTGGAACTTTGCCGGTGAATGACAAAGAATGACTCTTTTTCTTTTCTTTTTACTCTTTGTTGTCAGTTTGTAAAGGGGAAATGAGACATTCTACTGATATCCTTTTTACATTAGTTTATTACATTTAGTTTTATCTTAGTGATATTCTTAACTTTACATATAATTTTTATCTTGTTTGACATGTGTATATCAATTGTTGTTCACTTTATTTATTTTGTTTGTTTTTTGACGTGTAAATGAGTTTCTGATTCTGATTCTGATTCTGATACAATGAATGACGCGCGCGAAAACCTGCGAAAACCTTGTTAAACTTGCAGTTCTGTTTACTGCTGAAAGATCTCCAGCATCGGAGCTCTATTCGCGGATTAAGATAATATTTAAATAATTTCTTTATAAACGCCCGATATCGTTGAGACTACTGATAGCTACAATTTCGAAAAACTTATACTTAAACTTATTTCGATTAGAGTACTTGAACTAGCAACTCGCACACATGTTAGGGGTTTCAATTGAACAGGAATGGTGAAAGAGTTGTACACTGTTCGTAGTCTAACACGCAGTAAGTCGATTTATTTAAACATTTTACCTTGAGTCACGTTTTAACATAATAAAATAATTTACACCATCAAAATAGATATGAATCATCTTATCTTTTTATTTTATGACCTCTAAACCTCAGGTCCGAATATCGTTGTCACATGACCTTAGGAGTTCAAAAACAGGTCTTTAAATATATTCTCAATCTATTGTCATATAAAGCGTTGCGACGCAATTATTCTTATTCATGTATTAAACATTTTAAGAGATGCGACAACTTCATATTACTCATAGGCTAGGATCCCACTGTAGAATCATTCCGTTCATCCAGGTATGCTGCAAACCTAATGTTTAGGCATATTTATGATCTAGAGAATATATATATTCACTAGGTTGCCTATCAAAAAATGTGCGCAAGTTTTTTTTTAGGGGTTAGATTTTTTTTCAATAAAATATCGTCTATTTCACGGCAATATCTAAAAAGACTGAAAAGTCACGGCTGCCTTTGCACACTTGGCCACCCCCACATATTTTCATCGTTCCGCCCCGATAACTATTTACCTACGTTCATAACATGTATTTACTAAATATCAAATTAAAACTTTTTTTTTCTCATTATACAGAGGTAAATGCATGCATTCAAACATACATACAAACACCCACGATTCGCCGGTTACATTTTGGCCCATGTAACAGGTGGCGAGCCTGTTGACATCTCCGGGCACATTACCAAACTTCGAGGTACTGGGAAATTTCCAGAAAATGGAAAAATCCCAATAGAACCAGAGATAAAGGACTTTATACCATTATCTCTGATGACCCCCTACCCGGGAATCAAACCCAGGACCTCAACGTAGTAGTAGTGGCCTGCTACCACTAGGCTACCGAGGCAGTTATATATATGTATCTTCACGCCAGGTCCCTAACGGGGTAGGCAGAGAGTGTAGAGCGCCAGACATCCCGGTTCTGACAAACCTCTCGTGCCTCGTCTACCTTCATCATTCTCTTCATACATGCACGCCGATTCCTAAGACTTTTGACCCCACCATCAGACAGAACTCGACCTATTTGGTCATGGTAGGTCAGCCTTGGTCTTCCTGGGCCTCTGCAACCATCCACATTCGCATTGTATATCTGTTTAGTCATTCGCTCATTCGACATTCTTTCTATATGCCCGAACCATCGGAGCATGCCTTTTTTCATTTTTACACCGATACTATCATTCACACAAAGTCTCTTTCTTACATCTTCATTACGAACGCGATCGGTGAGTGATACACCGCAGATCTTGCGCAAAGATCTCATCTCGACCGCGTTCAACTTACTTTCATGCTCTTTCCTGCATACCCAGCTCTCGCTTCCATATAAAAGCGTTGGAGTTCCATATTTTTCTTTGGCAGTTATGCCAAAGAAAAATATGGAAAACAGTTTTTTCTGTTCCAATTTCGGGTACTTACCTTACTTTTTTATGTAGCAACAAGCATATAATGTACATTGTTGGTAAGTAATACTACAGCCTATCAAGAACTACATGAAACCAGAGATTCAATGTAGATGCGTTGACACTCCTGAGGCCTAAAGTGTTGTGCCTCTGTGCCGCCAAGTACAGGACCGCATATTACCACCTGATAGGAACACGATAGTGACGAATGCTACCATTTAGCGGCAAGTAGATTAGGTAATGTGGTGGTGCTTCACCCCTCGCGCTCCTACACTGGAACTCTACCACCAGTAGGTACCTATGTATGTATATTAGGAAAATCTTGACCAATACACTGAGCTGTTGCGACAATATTCATGAATGGCATATCTGTTTCGTTAATGGACTTATGATGAAAATCTTCTTAATATACCTACATAAATTATATGTCACGCTGTTTGTCCGTGATGGACTCCTAAACTGCTTAACCGATTTTAATCAAACTTTGCACACCGGTGCAATTTAACCAACTTGAAAGATAGCTTACATCTCAATTTTATTTATAGTCGCAAAGTTATTTTATTTCAAATGATTTGTTTATTATATGACTTAAATGTCCAAATAATAGAAAAAAAAAATTTGGTGAGGATCACCCTTACCATTTAGGTAAGGGGTCGCCCATAAGAGGGGAAGGGGTTGAATGATGCAGGCAAATCGGGCGGGACGTCGAAGTGTCCATTCTATACGTAGAATTATTACATATTGCCTCTGCCCAAAAATTGTTTTTGGGGTTGAGTTTGGGTGAAAATTCATTACTATTAGTGCTAGGTGTCTCAAATTGGTCAGGGATTCTTAAGCACATAGGTAATACCTAAGACGAGATTTCGCTAATTTCGACTCCTAAGGGTGTGTTTTTGGGATTGATAGTATGTATGAAATGGATACATCAGAGTCGGTTTGAGGAAGAGAACCCCTTTTGCAACCCTATAGATTAGTACCGTAATTTGTACGAGACATGCCGCATTACAGGCTGCCTCAAGCCCACTCCAATTGATAAACTCTGCCCTCTGGCTGGAATTGCTCCTCCTGATGTCAGAAGAGACGTCGCTTGTTGCGTTGAAAAAAGAAAACCAGAGTCAGTTAATCGACACCCCTTGTATGATTACTCTCTCCCCGCAGCAAGACTCAAAAGTCGAAAAAGTTTCCTGCGTAGCACGAAAGTCTCCTCAAAAAGACCTGCTGAGGAAAGAGTGATACGTTGGAAGATGAAACATCCATAACCTCCACACGTAAACCTGCGAAAAGAGCTCCCACCAGGTCATGATCTGCAATGGCCGATCTGGAGATCGCTTAACCGACGCCGCACTCAAGTAGGTCGTTGTAGACAAAACTTGTGCAACTGGGGTTTTCTCTCTCCGTCTTTGTCCCAATTCTTGTACTTTGGAGGATTTAAGGACTGCGAACGATAAAGCAATTGCTGTGGCGAAATATTGGGCTTTTGTCAGCCCGATTGAAGCCGAGTGTTGTCAAAACTTTGTTTCGTCAAAATCGGTTCATGGAAAAATGTTATGGTCAAATGAAAATTTACTTCAAGCACTGCTTCAAAACTTTTAAACAAAGTTGAATGCGGTTAACATAAACGTATTTAATTTAGACTAGCTGTGCCCGCGACTTTATCCGCGTAAAATTTAACAAAATAATTGTTAAGTGTCCATGCGGACAAAGTCGTGGGCACAGCTAGTTCATAAAATAAAATCCTTGAATACAGCCAGCCAGTCTCCACCTACGGAAGATATACTTTATATTCAAATATCTCTGAATCCATATTGCTTCTCAATATTATTATGTCTGTTGTAAAGATTTGAATGCGACCAGTTTTTAAAACCAGTTTCGTGTTTTGTTTCTCATATCGGACGACGAAGAAAATGTATTTATTGTTCTGCATTAGATTTAAAGATCTGCGAGACGCAGCTTTGCTTTCGTGGCACCACTAAGTAGGTACCCGTAGGTACTAAAAGCTGTTCAAAATAAGCATGATGAGTTTCCGATTCAAATAAGTAGGTACGTACTTACATAGTCACTCAGCGGTCAATGGAGAGGGCTATGCTCGGCGTTTCCCTACTGGATCGAATCAGAAATGAAGAAATCCGTAGGCGAACGAAAGTCGCTGACATAGCCAAGCAGATCTGCAAGCTGAAGTGGCAATGGGCAGGGCACATAGCTCGGAGAACCGATAGCCGCCGGGGCAGAAAGGTTCTCGAGTGGAGACCACGTATCCTGTCCCTAACATATATTTTGTTATTTTCTAAGAACTTTATTTTCGTCTTTTAAGATAACAGAGAAGTTGTTAATGTATTTTATTGATCTCAGTTAGTGCCAAATAGAAGATTATTTATTTAAAAAAAGTTCTTTTAAGTTAAAATGTTTGTAGAAAAAATAAAGGTCAATTCGTTAAAAAAGCGAGTTTCATTTGTAAAAAGGTCGCAGGGTAAAAATAAATAAAAACAAAAGAAATAAAGCAGTTTTATTGAGTATGTGATTCCCGGAAACGAAAAAGGGCAGGGAACGCGAAAGGTGGCAGCATTCTGCTGTCATGCTCCAGTTATTTGCTAATACACCTACTACCCGGTAATTTGCATAGAACCGAGTCATTACCCATCAGAGATGGCAACATATCCGTATTGAACAACATTCCCCGATAACACTTCTAACTAAACCAATTTAATGTACGGCCCTGTAATTTCCGGCACAGAGGCATAACACCTTAGGCCTCAGGAGTGGCAACGCATCTGCATTGTGACCTTGGTCTTTGTGTGGGTGTCTATAGGCTGCAGTCATCACTTAACATCAATGTGAACTGCATGCTTGTTGGCCACTTCCATAACATTAAAAAAAAAAAAAAACCATCGATGATCTACTCAGAGATTGTATAATAATAATAATGGCAACCCATTATACGTCCCACTGCTGGGCACAAGTCTCTCCCCTTTTTTGGGGGGAGGCCCGGAGTTTACTACACCACGCTGCTCCAATGCGGATTGGTGGAGGTGGGTGGGTTAGTGGCCAACCCGATGTCGGATGTTTTCAAACGGCCCATTAACGCCTCCGACAAGGTTTAACGACTGCTATAATCGATAGCAACTGGGACCGACGGCTTAACATGCCCTCCGAAGCACGGAAACGCGCATTTAATTTGCCACTAGCGGTCACCCATCACATTACCCGACCGCGCCCGTAGTGCTTAACCGATTAGATCGCTTACGATCCCCGATACACCAGCCGCTGGGCCATGCGCCATTGTATAATATACAGAAATATTATAAATTTTAGCGTGTCCAGTATGAAAATACTGGATATAAAATTCAAATACTCGCTAGAGAACATAAACCCATTCCACGAATGGTACGCGAGGCTATTGAAATTAAAAAACACCCAAATTTCAATAGAGAAGATAGATGGCGATTATCAACATCATGGGATCCCATACTTAGCAAGATTAAATCCCAGCCGCAGCAGTCTGCAAGACCTCAAGATACCATAAGTAATTATTGTGTTAATCCTGAACGCTACGCAAGGCGTTTACGAAATCGATGGAGGTAGCTACATATAATTTTTTCAAACTTCTGTCAGACAAATGTCACCTCAGTCTGCCCGGGACCACGGAAGCTGAAAAGCGACCGAAACGTCGGGTAGATTTTAAAAATCATTTTAGTTTAATATACGCGAGATAAATCCGTAAAAATAGTTTTATTTCAATGGTACCACATTTTTTTTTTAATATTTTTTACAACCACGGATTCAAGTCCTTAACAGAAAATTTTCAGTAATTTTTATTTTCGTTTCTTATGATAATGAATATCCATATTGAAGATGACGATGATTGGATGTTTCCATGTGGAATATGATGAGATGGCTCCAGTTACGTGATGGGGACTTTATTAGGAGATTTTACGAAGTGTTGGAGGCATGAAAAATCACTATTCATTTCATAATATCACTTTCCTACACCCGTGAACGTTATCGAATGTTTTATGATAAAAATCCCACCATTTTTACACATAAAAACGCGACTATACACAAATTTTGAAAATAATATCACGCAGCGACACAGCTCTTTTCCGCGTGCCCGCCAAAACCTCCCGGTACCATATTTAACCTAATAGTGAGGGACCCAACAATCGATAAAAAAATCGCAACTTTATGTTTAGGTAATTATACTATTGGTGTGCCAGTTTTAAGAATTATTGATCGATTTTATTGAAAATAATACATTATGATTCATAAAACTTATAATAAAAGAGCCTAGATAGCTAGTTTTCTTTGACTTTAAGTGTATTTATTTGAGAGCTGCCTCGCACGGCAAATGCCTCGCGAGGCTGCTCGCTCTATGTGGACGTGCCTGATGTGATCTCTATGCCTTGTTGTCACTTGATAAAAAAACCTTTTTCGATTGAACTTATGACTTATACAATAGCCTTGCTCTAGAATGTTCGTCTTCACTAAGATCTTGTTAACAAAAGATCACGTTCACGAATGTCTCATTATTAAGCGTACACGATCGTCGTACGCATGCGCAATCATGTCTTCATTGAACTTTATTGGCATGAAAAAAACAGCGTTAGGGCTGTCACATTTTTCGTTATTTTTAGAGATTAGAAAATTATTTAAAAAAAGATCAACCAACAAAAGCGTGAACTTTCCATCGTATGAATATTAATTACAAATTATTATTATACTGGTGGTAGAGCTCCAGTGTCGAAGCTCGCGATCTTAGTCACGATTGCATTACCTAATCTACTTGCCGCCAAATCGTAGTGCTCAGCACTATTGTGTATTTTTTTTAAACTATCGTGTTCCGGTTAGATGATAATGACTCCGTAATAACTGTGCTACCTGTAATGCTATCACAGAGACATAGCAATTTAGCTTTCAGGGGTGGCAACGCATCTGCGTTTTGATTTTCTTGTTTTTGTATAGATATAAATATATTATAGTATAGTCTATAAGCTACAGTCATGAAGCAGTTCGTAACATAAAAACATGAATCTACTTTCACGAAAAAAATTTTTTTAGGTGTGATCTATTTTTTTTTATACGTAAACCAAGGCATTTGGATATAAATTTTTATCAACCCATTGACTGTATATCCGTCTACCACTTTTTTTTTCGCCTGACATTCTCAAACGCGCCAGGGTCCGGTTGCGTCTACTTTCGATTCGAATCAAGGTCACCACGAAGAAATTTTACGTACCGGTATGGGTGACGCTTTCCACTGTTTATTTTAAAACATACTTTTAATATTAATTTAATTTAAAATTCCATTGTAGTTACGCAGCATTGTTTCTTGGTAACTTGGGTTTTTTCTTAGGGAACCGCTTTCTATCAGATTGCGTTGTGTACCTGGTGTAGAGCTCCAGTGACGGAGCTCGTGGGCGTTGGCACCACCACATTACCTAATATACTTGTCGCTAAATGGTAGTGTTCAACACTATCGTGTTCCGGTCAGGTGGTAATGTACGGCCCTGTAATTGCCGGCACAGAGGCATAACACTTTAGACCTCAGGAGAGGTAACACATCTGCATTTCGACCTCTGGTCTTTGTGTGGGTGTATATAGGCTGCAGTCATCACTTAACATCAATGTGAACTGCATGCTTGTTTGCCACTTGCATTAAATAAAAAAAAGCATATAAAATTTCACGCACACATTTAAACATCTGGGCGACAGCCGTAGGACCATTTGGACTTGTATTTTGGCAGAGGGAAAAGCCTGCATGGCTTGTGGCCAGTGTTGCTCTATGGGCTGAAGTGATAATGAAATATAGAACACTACACGCTGGTGCCATTAAATGGTAAATACAACACTATTAACACAGTAACAGAATTGGTAGCTGCACCTTAAACTTACACCGTATCTTAACCTTACTTACCCCAATCACTTACTGTTGAATTTAGGGTAACTACACCGAATCTAAGTCGCAAATTATCGTTGAGTAAGCGCAAATTCTGCGCAAAACACGCGAACCCCGTCACGTTTACGTCATTAGTCTTTCTCGTGAACCTTCGATGGTTATTTCTGGGGTTTACTTCAGAATCTGTAATAATATACCCATTTTTTTTTATGTAGGTAATGAAAGTGGCAAACTAGCATGTAGTTCACATTGATGTTAAGTGATGACTGCATCCTATAGACACTCACACGAAGACCAAGGACAAAATGTAGATGTGTTACCACTCCTGAGGCATAAGGTATTATGCCTCTGTGCCGGTAATTACAGGGTCGTGCATTACCACCTGACTGGAACACGATAGTGCTGAACACTACCATTTAGCGGCAAGTTAATTAGGTAGGTGGTGGCTACGCCCGCGTGCTCCGTCACTGAAGCTCTACCACCAGTAAAAATGTCTCTGTAGTTGTTATTTTGCCTTACATCACCATCTAACCGGAACACGATAGTGCTGAAAGAACCAGAGGTCAAAATGCAGATCCAGCCCTGAGGCTTTAGTTGTTATGTCTCTACGATAGTTATTACGGGGTCCTACATTACAACGACAGTACTGAACACTACCATTTGGCGGCAGATGTATTAGCTAATGCGGTAGTGCCTACGCCCTGGAGCTCCTACACTAGAACTCTACCAGGTTCACCAGGTTCGCCAAATGTATGAGTTGAAATTAAAATGTATACGATATTTGAATAATCGTGCGGACCATTTAACTTGCGCTAACCTAACGGAACGACTAACGGATGTTACTTATACTAACATCGCCTTCGACTTCGCACAGGTGTACTTGTAATGTGTCATCGCTTTTAATTAAATCGGAATTGGAAAATAATGTTGAAGATTCCCATAGACAAACTCGTTTATATGAATGAAGAGAGTAATGGCAAATGCCTCAGTAGCGTAGTGGTAGAGCTCCAGTGGTGGTAGAGCTCCAGTGACGGAGCTCGCGGGCGTAGGCACCACCGCATTACCTAATATACTTGCCGCTAAATGGTAGTGTTCAACACTATCGTGTTCCGGTCAGGTGGTAATGTACGGCCCTGTAATTTCCGGCACAGAGGCATAAGACCTTAGGCCTCAGGAGTGGTAACGCATCTGCATTTTGACCTTGGTCTTTGTGTGGGTGTCTATAGGCTGCAGTCATCACTTAACATCAATGTGAACTGCAGGCTTGTTTACCACTTCCATTACATAAAAAAAAAAAAAAAAGTGGTAGCAGGCCACTACTATTACGCTGAAGGTCCTGGCTTCGATTCCCGGGTCGGGGACTATCAGAGATAACGGTTTGAAACCCTTTATCTGTGATTCTATTGGGATTTTTGCATTTTCTGGAAGTTTCCCAGTACCTCGGAGTTTGGTAATGTGCCCGGAGATGGCAACAGGTTCGCCACCTGTTACATGAGCCAAAACGTAACCGGCGAGTCGTGGGTGTTTGCATGCATCCTTAAATGCATGCATTTACCTCTGCCTACCCCTTCGGGGATTACAGGCGTGAAGTTACGTTTTTTTTACGTTTAAGACTAATGCATACAAAAAGGCGCGAAAGTAACACGTTCTCTGTCCCGTAACAAACACAATATTTTAAATAATGCATATAGCCACATATATCTGTGGTACATATGCGATACATGGGCCAAGGAAGGGGTTAAATAGAGTTGAAAATTCGAATAGTATGATATAAGCAACTGAACTTAAAACAAGCAAAAGTAAAATCTTTACCAAAGATAGTCGCGTAAACCAAAATTATTTACAATATCTTTGACAATTTTTGAAAAACTGTTGAATCAGAGAATCAGAATCAGAAACTCATTTATTCATTTAGGGTGACAGGCACCTCTCATGACACGTCAAAAACAAACAAAATAAATTAAAGCGAATAACAATTGATATACATGTCAAACAAGATAAAAAATATATGTAAAGTCAAGAATATCACTAAGATAAAACTAAATGTAATAAACTAATGTAAAAGTATATCAGTAGAATGTTTCTTTTCCCCTTTACAAACTGATAACAAAGAGTAAAATAAGTATAAAGTTTATAAACTAGACGTAACGTAGGTAAGTATCGTCTTCCGGTCAGGTGGGGAGTGGCCTTATAATTTCAGGCACAGAAGCATAATACAAGAAGCCTCAGGAGTGGCAACGCGTCTACATTGAAATCTCCAATTTCATGTTGATATTTATAAACTATAGTATTTCTTACCATAAATGGAAACTTAAATAAAATAAACTGTTTGCTTGTTTGCCACTTCACGACATAAAAAAACATAGAAAGGTTTTCGTGTTATAATACTATACACTAATAACTATCAATGTACCAATACCATGGTCATCTAACCTATGCTTTTTTTAATAACTTATGGTATGTGCAAAGGACACTCATAACCTTTTTTTTAGAGAATTAAAAATTCATTGAAAAATTGCTAAATTAATCATTTGTATGGCCTTGTAATTTCCGGCACAGAGGCGCAACACCTAAGCCTCAGGAGTGGTAACGCATATGCACTTTGACTTTGGTCTTTGTGTGGGTGTCTATAGGCTGCAGTCATCACTTAATATCAATGTGAACTGCATGCTTGTTTGCCACTACCATTACATAAAAAAAAAACAAAAAATCCATGGAGTAATTGCAAAATTAAAAACAGTACGCGGATGCAACATCCAGCAATTACATCAATACACCGATAACATCAGATGCACCGTAATGAACAATTTCATTTTCTAATGCAAGCAGAGTAACGTGTATCGATCAACATGGGTTACATCTCGTCACATTCGAAGATCACGAAATGGAAACTGAAGATGAATCAACAACTACATACAGTTATTTATGTGATGAAAGTGGAAAACTAGTCATATCTAATGATAATAAGTGACTTTACTCTTGAGGCGTCGGTGGAAACGACCTCAGCCATTATCAGAAGAATTCTCCTCTATAATAATAATAATTGTTATTGTATTTGTCTGGGTGTCTATGGGCTGCAGTCATCACTTAACATCAATGTGAACTGCATGCTTGTTTACCACTTCAATTACATTAAAAAAAATGGTATCCCTTAATACGTCCCACTGCTGGGCTCGAGTCTCTCTTCTTTTTAGGGGTAGGCCAGGAGCTTACTCCACCACGCTGCTCCAATGCGGGTTGATAGAGATACGGGTTAGTTGGCCAACCCGGTTTCAGATGTTTTCAAACCGCCTTTATGGTTCAAAAACTTGCAAATCGAACAAAGTTCTCAAGCAGTAGCAACGTAGAAGTACTAAGTCGATTTCTGACACTGACACTACCACAAATAAAATATACCTCGGAACAATAACTAAATATCCATAGTTAGGAAATGTTAACATTGCCAACACAAATAATAACAATTAATGTATTGACACAGTTAGCGAAGTAGCTCGGAGCTCGGACAGGCGGAACTAAACGCACCACTTGCTACGAAAGTCGCTGACCCCATTGCTAATACATCAACTGGTGTGACAGTTCAATTATAGCTAACGTAACATTACGCTTTTCATCGGAGTAAGCAGAGGTGCATAGCGACGACACAGGATTTACTGAAGAGACTGATAAGTTTACGGAGCCAACTTCACTCAGAAGCATTTAAGTTAAATCACACCGCGGACACTCCGACAACATTCCATACAAACGCTTAACTTGGCCTCTATTACACAGACATCAATCAGTGACGTGCACCTGTGTGCGTAGCACGTAGAAAATACCAAACGTCTCCCACAAGAGGAGAGGAGGTTGGGTGAAGCGGGGAAATCGGACGGGACGTCGAAGTGTCCATTCTATACGTAGTATTATTACATATTCTCTGGTAAAGTTTTCGCTGTAAATACGAAATTTCAACCCTGTATTACTCAAAGGCCTCGAAAGACTCGATCGCCGCTCCGGCTGCCAAGCGTGGCGATTTTTTTTTTTTTTTTATGTAATAAAAGTGGCAAACAAGCATGCAGTTTACATTGATGTTAAGTTATGACTGCAGCCTATAGACACCCACACAATGACCAGAGTTCAAAATGCAGATGCGCTGCCACTCCTGAGGCATTAGGTGATATGCCTCTGTGCCTGAAATTACAATGCCGTACATTATGGCACATTCTCCCATAATTATGCACAACACTGTTGTGAGCATCATTGGGGAAGGCTTTGTAAGGCAGAGGACGTCTTTAGGTTGTGATGATGATGATTACTCGAAGGGATAGGCAGAGGCTAAGCGTCTATGATTCCCCAGTTACCGTTGCGATTCTGTTGAAATCGCCGATCGCTGGGCACATTGCCATAATCCGAATGGGAAACATCCGAAAAATGGAACGATCCCTACAATACTTACTCTCCGGTCACCGAACCTAAAACCTCAGTAAAGCAGTAGATGCTTATTACTACTAGGCGACAAAGTCAAGTGTAAGCTAATATTGACATGGTCAAGTTAATCTCAGAGAAACCTCATTAACTAATGGTTCAGTTATGGCGGTAATGTGTTAGCAGTCAATTAACTCGTTGTAACCTACTTTACACGTTTTTTCAACGGTAATTTGTGTATTTTCAACGAGAAATTACACAATTAAGTTTCAATCTTGTCTTTGAAGTAAATTGATAAGAAAAAGTCGTCTACTTAAATACCTTTAACGAAATGCGCCAGAACTATGACGTCTTGCTGCTACGGTTTATTTTAAGAACTGGCAAAATGTAGCTTTAATTGATTATTTTATATAATAATACTAGCAGCCCGCTCCGGCTTCGCACAGGGTCAATGTTACCTACATCACTACTACTACACACTAGAGGTGTGTCAGGACCGGGATATCTGGCACTCCACACTCTCGGCCAACCCGAACAACACTAGGCGTGAAGATACATACATACTAATACGATACTAATCTGTAGGGTTGCCAAAGCGATTGTTTTCCCTTAAAGCGACCCTGCGTGTTTGTTCCATACATCATACTATGAGCCATAAAACACACCCTTAGGGGTCGAACTAACAAAACGTAAAGTCGTTTAACAAAATCCTGTCTGACGTTTTACCTATCATATTTAATCTCACTGTTCTCAACCGTTTTTTAAACAAAACCGTTACCAATAAATCTCAGCGCAGAATGTTCTATCATGAATCATAAATCTCACTGCGTGAATAATAATAATAATAATAATGGCAACCCATTATACGTCCCACTGCTGGGCACGAGTCTCTCCCCTTTTTGGGGGGAGGCCTGGAGCTTACTCCACCACGCTACTCCAATGCGGATTGGTGGAGGTGGGTGGGTTAGTGGCCAACCCACTGTCGGATGTTTTCAAACCGCCCATAAGGCCTCCGACAAGGTTTAACGACTGCTATCCATCGATAGCAACCGGGACCGACGGCTTAACGTGCCCTCCGAAGCACGGAAACGCGCATTTAATTTGCCACTAGCGGTCACCCATCACACTACCCGACCGCGCCCGTAGTGCTTAACCGAGCAGATCGCTTACGATCTACACCAGCCGCTGGGCCATGCGCGCTTCTACTGAAAAAAATAAAAAAACACTCGTGGAACAAACTGCGTGAATATCCGTCGAGAAATGACATCTCTTTCGACTAGAAATCTCCAACAAGTGACACACCGGACACTGCGCATCACATAGGGATTGAAAAGCGAAATGGGAAGATTTTGCAACTTTCACCGCTCGGAACTGCATCTGTAATTGCCTGCATTGAATGCCCAGAGGAAATTACTTTGAAACACAAGTTTTCCACTTAGAAAACCGGAAAAAATTATCAGTGATTCATTTGTAGCATCTGAATATACCACTTTCGTTAAACAGTAAAAGCTTGTGTGAAGCAGCTCGTATCAAGTTATCTCAAGTTTTTCGAATGCTAAACTATTCGACAGCCCGGTAGATAAAAGTCAGGAACGTACAGTGCTCATCAAGAAATAATGCACATCGAGCCTATGAAAGTGAGAATCAACTAGTTTCGGCTTCATAGAGCGTTATCTCTGCAGCACACTGCCGACGTAAGCAAGTCCGGTATTGGTCAAAACTTGAACAAAATGGTCGACAAACATCAAATATATTAGGTAAGGTGCGAAAGAGATAATGCTCTACATATCCGAAATAAGCCGACGTCTCTTCCTGACGTCGATGTGCATTATTTCTTGTTGGATAGGTACTACTGTAATACAATATACTGATCGAATTCACCTAACCATAATTCAAATTACCGAAACCTTGTTGAAACGTATGTTTTTTTCATCAGTTCATCACTCCAGCTGTAAGACGTCCTCTGCTGGACAAAGCCTTTCCCAACGACGCCCACAACAGTGTTGTGCATCATTAGAGGAGAGTATGTCGTAATCGCTGCGCTTGGTAAGCGGGTTGGCGATCGCAGCTGCTGTAGTTTTATCGCGGGACGCTGCTCCTGTTGACTACCTGGAATAGTACTGGAATAGTTCGACTGCCATTGTTCGGTTGACGGACTGCTCTAGCGGAAGAATGCTCCTCCACTGAAAGGCGATAAGGTCTTAAGTCCCAATGCCTTCATCAGTTATTTAGTGGTTAACAGCATTATTGTTGTTTATACTTAAAACTAGCTGTTGCCCGCAGCTTCGCCCGCGTGGATGTCGTTTTATAAATATTTTTTCCTGAATTTTCCGAGACCTTTCCAACGAATGCAAAACCGTGGAAATCGGTTCGTGCGTTCTAGAGTTATAGCGTCAGGAAGGAAAACCCGACTTACTTTTATATTATAGATTTAGGATAAAGCTCGGTTCTTCGGTCTCACATAATTTAAACTGAGTGCCTTTTGCACTCATATTCCATTCAGTCCAATAAAAAGGGTATTATACCCCTTGTCGTTACTATAATATTTATATGTATAACAGATATTTTGGGAATATCCACTTTTGAGCTCAATAAAAAGTGAATAAAACATGGTCGCAGTAAGCATAGCTCAATATTGATTGGTCTTCCTGAGTCCGATCTACTTAATCTATCTTACATTCATAGATATCCATGACGACTATTAATTTAATCGATTCACATCCATCTACATCTTACAAGAGTAGTTTGGTCTGTTAAACGCTTGTAACAATTATATTAACCAGACGTTTAGAAATCATGGGACTTGATTGATCCCAAGACTATTTGTTAACTCATTAATGCTATGAAAGTTGTAATTAAGAGTAGATATTTTCGTAAGGAATGTAGTTTTTATGAAAAATCATATGTTATTCCAAAGCGATTAGATAACTTCACTATAAAGCTTTTTTTCTGTCTCATTGACATTAATAACGATTTTTTGGGTGCTCTATAATGCTAAGTCTTATTGTATGAAAACGAAAAAAATAAAAAATTGAAGATGCATCGCATATACATCGACTCTGAACGAGAATACCGAGATACCTAGTTCTAAAAATCACTATGTGACGATTGATCCTAGAGCTTTCCACCTTAACCTACTCAGTAACCTGATGGTAGAGCTCCATGATGATGGAATGAATGACTCTCCAAACTTTAGGCTATGTGGGTGAACTGGGGGGACTAGCTAGCTGGGCCTATGGAGTGAGATCCGGCATTTGTATATATTCAACATCTCACATTATTGAAATCCTTTCGAACGCCTTAGCCTTATTAACTATTTAGAGTCTAAATTTTAGACTATTATATGTGTACTTAATGTCAAATTCATAATTTTAGAAACCAAAGCAACTTATATTTCACCGTGTGTATTTGTCAGGCATTTGGAAAGCTAGTGCTCGTCGCATAGTTTTGTAGTCCTAGATCTAGGTCACTTTCTACCGCCCTTTCCCTTCAAACCTCTAATTGTTGCAACTGTTACGTCTCGCGACTTGCTAATACTTGGATAATACTAGTATCATTTTTAGTGAGGTAACAGATAATGCTTGGTGAAAGGTATGGTTTAACTTGAATTCAGACACAAAATCATGATAGCGAATTAGCTTGATTTCTAAACAAACAATGTTTAGGGTTCTGTTAGGCAAAAGGAAAACTAAACCCTTTTTTTTTTTTTTTTATGTAATAAAAGTGGCAAACAAGCATGCAGTTCACATTCATGTTAAGTGAAGACTGCAGCCTATAGACACCCACACAATGACCAGAGGTCAAAATGCAGATGCGCTGCCACTCCTGAGGCATTAGGTGTTATGCCTCTGTGCTGGAAATTACAGGGCCGTACATTACCACCTGACCGGAACACGATAGTGCTGAACACTACCATTTAGCGGCAAGTATATTAGGTAATGCGGTGGTGCCTACGCCCGCGAGCTCCGTCACTGGAGCTCTACCACCAGTAAAATAAAAAAAAAAGTCAATCTAACGCCGCTGCGATAGGCAACGCCTAATACTATTTATTTATTTAATAAAGCAACAAAGCTAATCATAGTGTTAGTAACAATATTACTTAATTTTGTCTTCCTATTCTAAAATTGAACTTAAATCAGTTTCACTATCACTATGTGAATCACTGCTACACGTCCAGTACAGAGGCGGATAGCTTACAGCAGTGATTCACATATAGACAATCCAACCTGCTCGAAATACAGTTCAGGATAATATTAAGGCTGGCCCGCACCCGGCGCACCAGGGAAGCGCATCGTTTTCTCATTGTCGTATTAAAACAGTAGACACGAGCTTCAGCAAACATATCTGATGCGCTACAGAAACGAGACAGCCCCATCAAAACCCTGAACACATTTTTTTTTGTGTAATGGAAGTGGCAAACAAGCATGCAGTTCACACTGCTGAGGCCTAAGGTGTTATGCCTCTGAGCTGGAAATTACATGGCCGTACATTACCACCTGACCGGAACATGAAAGTGCTGAACACTACCATTTAGCGACAAGTAAATTAAGTAATGCGGTGGTGCCTACGCCCGCGAGCTCCGTCACTGGAGCTCTACCACCAGTAAAATATACAATACGAAAAAAAAAATGGTATAACCTATGCCAAGCGTGGTGATAATAGCATATCTCCATCATGTGGAGACTTTCACCCAGCAATAGACGTCTTTCTATTGAAACTGGGATCTCTAATCCAGCCCCTCTCCAAACTGATCTACCGAAGTTCACACCTTACTGATGATTTTTTCGATCTGTGTAATTTACTGTAACTTATAATCATCTATAACTATACAAAACCAAAGAGTTGAATGTAGATGCGTTTTTACCTACTCGTTTTACACACCGCGGACACTCCGCCAAAATTCCATACAAACGCTTAATTGGTCTCTATTACACAGACATCAATCAGTGACGTGTATTTACACGTGCAGCTGTGTGCGTAGCTCGTAGAAAATACCAACCGACGCCCATAAGAGGGGAGGTGGTTGGGTGATACGGGGAAATCGGGCGGGACGTCGAAGTGTCCATTCTATACGTAGTAATATTACATATTCTCTGCCTATACAAAACCAAAGTTGAATGTAGATGCGTTTTTACCTACTCCTGAGAGTTGTAATGCATCTGTGCTAGAAAATACAGGGCCCTCCACTAGTACCTACTTTTAACATTCGCATTAGGGGAACACAAAAGCGCGGAACACTAGGGACAATTAGGTAATTCGATGGTGCCTACGCCCGTTAGCTCCGTCACTGAAGCTGAATTCATTCACTAGGATCGAACGAGGAAAGTAAAACATTGTTAGCATATTACCACTGAGCCAACAAGACAGTTACTCTAGACTGTCAATAAGTTAACTGGATTCAACTTTCTATAAAATCAAATTGAGGATAATTTATTCATGATATTTTAAATATATTAATATCAATATAAACCTCAGAATATCATGCTTCCATCATAAAAAGATGATTTGTATTTTGGATGACTACTTTCATATTGATTCCGTTATATACCGCTTTTTACTGGTGATAGAGCTGTAGTTGCGAGAGTGCAAACATCGCTAAAATAAGTATCGAGTTAAGATTAGATATTAATGTATGGTAACATAATTTCTTCAACAGGAATCGAACCGACGACGTCAGAAGGACTGGTTCTGTCCGACGACGGACAGAACCAGTCGAAGTAGCCGAAGAAGGACTTCAATAGCTCAGTGGTAAAGCTACTGGACTGATTATCATGAGGTCGCAGGTTCGATTCCTGGCAGAAGTCAATTTTTCTCTTTAATTTATATATATATTTATATATACGGCCCTGTAATTTCCGACACAGAGGCGAACACCTTGGGCCTCAGGAGTGGTAACGCATCTGCACTTTGGCCTTGGTCTTTGTGTGGGGGTCTATAGGCTGCAGTCATCACTTAACATCAATGTGAACTGCATGCTTGTTTGCCACTTTCGTTACATAACAAAAAAAAACAGTCGAAGTAGCCGAAGAAGGACTTCAATAGCTCAATGGTAAAGCGACTGGACTGGTTATCATCAGGTCGCAGGTTCGATTCTCGCAGAAGTCAATTTCTTCTTTAATTTCTATATTGACTGACATGTTTTGATTTGAATTTAAGTCGAATTCTTCTCTCAGACAGACTTCGAGTTAGACTATACCCTATGGTTTTTAGGGTTTCGTACTTAAATAGAAAAAGATTCTCTTCCAGTAGAAGAAAATTCTTCCGCTAGTGAACGGAGGGGTCGTCACGTCCCACCGCGAACCGAATAGGTCAGTAAAACAAAAGCGAATCTGATCTGAATCAATCATTATAAAATTAATTTCTCGCTTTAGTTACGCGAACTTTCAATGTCAGTGGATCAAACGGTCAAAAAAATTGTGTACGACACGGAATTGAACCGGCACTAATCTCCTAATTCAATTTGATAATTATTTGTTGTTTTTCTGTTAGTAAATTAAAATACTTTTTTAATTTACGAATTTGGCAAGCAAGCATGCAGTTCACATGGATGTCAAGTGATAACTGCAGCCTATAGACATCTAAAGCATGGTAGAGCTCCTCCGCGAGCTCCATGGAGCTCGCGGACGTAGGCACCACCGCATTGCCTAGTATACTTGCCGCTAAATGGTAGTGTTCAGCACTATCGTGTTCCGATCAGGTGTTAATGTACGGTCCTGTAATTTCCGACACAGAGGCATAACATCTTAGCCCTTTGGAGTAGTAACGCATCTACATTTTGACCTTGGTCATTGTGTCAGTGTCTATAGGCTATATCTTCTTATTTCGGCACTGTAGAGCGTTATCTCTTTCGCACCTTACCCATGTGACGTCTGACGACCATTTTGATCAAGTTTTGACCAATACCGGACTATCAGTGCTTACGTAGACAGTGTGCAGCAGAGGTAACGCTCTACAGAGCCGAAATAAGAAGAAATCTCCTCGGTTCTCAAAATGGTAAGGTGCGAACCTTACCCATGTGACGTCTGACGACCATTTTGATCAAGTTTTGACCAATAAGTGCTATCAGTGCTTACTCAGGCAGTGTGCAGCAGAGACAACGCTCTACGAAGTCGAAACTAGCGGATTGTCTCTTTCGTAGGCTCGATATGCAATATTAATCGTTGAGTACTGTAATTACTTACTGAGTACGTTATGAAATACTAAATTCCTTCAACTTAAACCTTTGGTCTGAATCACGAAGACTGTTACGCTGTCGTAACATCTTAAGCATATTATGATTCTTAGCTTAGTAATAGCCTGAACAGTGAACCGATTAATTTGAGCTTTGACCGCTTTTATTTGGGGTTGTAATTGGGAATTTGAAAATAAAAAATGTATTGGTTTTTTTTATGTTTTATAAAACTTCGTTATTAATTATATTGATGTGTCATGCGAAAAACTGAAAAAAAATGTTTTTTCATTTAATTATCAGCAATTAAAAGTTGATAAAATTTAAATAAAAATCACGTGACTATGAACGGGCCACGATTGGTTACCCCTAATTGTGACGTCATAATGTTATAGCTGTTCAAGAATAGTACAGCGTTTACGGCAATAAACTACATGTGACTTGACAATAATATCGAAATTGCTAAAAAAATTGTTAGTTGATTCCGTGTAGGTATGTGTGACAAAGGATTTATAAAGGCAAGGTCTGATAATATTCCTGATGTTGATATATTTATGACACAGACCAATCAGCCTTTTATTACAACCAATTTTTTGCCAAGTGATGTTCGGTTCAATTCTGCTTAAGTTCGAAAGTAAGTAAGTTTAATCTATACATATCTATACAAATAAATAAAAATGGAGTGTCTGTTTGTAATATTAAAACAACCGCTTTTTACTAAACGCATATGTATGTATACACGGTACATATACCAAAACAACATTTTTTTACAATTCTTGTCGGTCGGTCTGTCTTCCTGTTTGGCGAGGCTAATGTATGGAACGGCTGAACCGATTTTGACCAGACTTTCACTGGCAGATAGCTGGTGCGATAAGGAGTAACTTAGGCTACTTTTATCTCCATACATCCATACATACATACATACCTACATACAAATAAGTAGAATTGGAGTGTATCCAACTTTGACGGAACTTCCACGGATAGGTAGCTGATGTAATAAGGAGTAACTTAGGCTACTTTTATACTAGCGTAGCGGCCACGACTTCATCCGGGTAAATACTGAACAATCATATTTTTTCTCACGTGGACGAAGTCGCGGGCACAGCTAGTAAGTTGTAGCGTCCACTACATTAAGGCGCCAACTAGTGGTACACATATGAAAACCTCACAGTACTTGTCTAGTACGGTAGATGGCGTGCATTCGAATTACATCGCACATGCGAAGATTTCTCAAGAGTTGGCATATATACAACTTCCCAACGTCAATCGTTGGGCCGCGGCCCGCCAGGCGCTACCACCTCGCCTGGTCGGAGGATCCTCCCTTTTCGTCGGAGGAGCACTTCCACCCGTCCCTCCACAAAGTAATAAAAATAATGTTATAAAATACGCGTACTTACATCGAAATGATCTTCACAAGAAAAAAAAAATCGATTTTGTTTTTGGATTATCACGGTGCTGCTTGAAACCATTTATTTCGACGATTTTCATCTTGGGGAACATTTAAAAACATTTGTTTTTGTACCATTTCAGATTCGACATTTTCAATATAAATTTTTGTTTTTATATCAATGTCAACAGAATTAATTAGATCAAAACACTGTACGTATTGTCTCTGTATCAATTGCTATGAGTGGAAACTAACATTATGACGTCACATGCACTCGGGTTTGTTCGGGAGCTGTCGGCGTGTCTTCGGTACTGGATTCAAAAACTTATTTTTATTTTGATATAACTTATGAATTATAGCAAAAAAAAATAGTTTTGGTATAAAACTTAGGTATATACATATAATCTTTCTATTTATCGCCAAAAATTTTTTTTTTCAAAAACCCAAATATGCATTAATGCTAAGACTGTTTTTGGAAACTAGGACGTTATAGAAAACTTCAAAATATAATTTTATCAATGAAAAACCGGCCAAGTGCGTTACGATAAAAACGGCAAAAAAACACGACTGTAGTAAAGGAGCTCCGGAAAATATTTATGTTATTCTGTTACCAATTGTTGTTATAGCGGCAACAGAAAAACATTACTGTGAAAATTCCAACTGTCTAGCTATCATGGTTCATGAGATACTGCCTGGTGACAGACAGGAGGACGGACAGCGGAGTATGTATAAGTAATAGGGTCCCGCTTTCCTTAAAAATTTTACAAAAAAAATGCTAAGCTTCATAAAACTCATATAAATATAATTATTATTGTTATTACATGGAAGTCAAAAAATACTAGATATAATATGCATGCATATGTATTTACCATACTCCTAAGTTTATATCTAAATTGCCAATCAACTTTATCTCTTGTAGAAAATATAGATACAAAATGTTTATCTTTAAATTATGATAAAATCTCAAGTCAATACAATTGTATCTTAAATATAAATGTAAAAGTAGGTTACGTACGTCTGTGCAGATTTTAATAACAGGTTCGACTTTTCCATTCATTGTCCAAGGCCCTTCTGTAGTAACTTGTTCTGTATTATCAACCTGATTACACTCTGTACTCGGATTATATTTTTTAACTAGCTGTGCCCGCGACTCCGACCGCGTGAGAATTTATGATTGTTCAGTACTACCCAGACGAAGTCGAGGGCGCAGCTTGTATAAAAATATAATCCAAGTACAGAGTGTAATCACGTTTCAGCCTAAGTTACTCCTTATTACATCAGCTATCTGGCAGTGAAAGTCCCGTCAAAATAGGTCCAGCCGTTCCCAAGATTAGCCGGAACAAACAGACAGACTGACAAAAATTGTAAAAAATGTTGTTTTGGTATATGTACCGTATATAGACACATATGCATTTAGTATAAGCTCTACCACCAGTAAAAAACCACGCATGTAAGAACATTGTTCAATAAAAAAAAACTGAGCATCCTAAGCCATCGTTATTTTAATTTAACGAAGTAAATACCGAATCGAATTCCACTCTAGACCCTCGGGCCCAGCGGCCGACGAGAGACAATCTTCGGTTAAAAATAAAAGAACCAATTACTTTCACGACTGGTGAAAGTTTTATCATTATACGTTCGTCATTCGTCATTAAGTTTGCCTTTGGGGTCGTTAACATTTTGTCATATTTTTTCTACATATAGGTTGGGAACGATAAGACTTTTAAATGGGATAGACAGAAGGATAGAAATATTCCTTGTTAGAAACGTGCTTATTTGAGTAAGGTTTTTTTTTACATTATGGAAGTGGCAAACAAGCATGCAGTTCACATTGATGTTAAGTGATCACTGCAGCCTATAGACACTTACACAAAGACCAACGTCAAAATGTAGATGCGTTACCACTCCTGAGGCCAAAGGTACCTATTATGCCTCTGTGTCGGAAATTACAGGGCCGTACATTACCACCTGAGCGAACACAATAGTGCTGAACACTACCATTTAGCGGCAAGTATATTAGGTAATGCGGTGGTGCCTACGCCCGCTCCGTCACTGGAGCTCTACCACCAGTAAACCAGTATGATGCAACAACATCCGATAAACATCGTCGGGGTTTTCATGGCATCTACGATGCATATGGTCATACCGAACCGGTCATCGAACGCTGGAGCAGTGGCGGACTTACAAATTTGCCGCCCGTAGGCTAGCTATAAATTTTGATATCGTAGTCCACAATCATATCAATTACAGAACAATTATGAGAAAAAAAAAGTAAATATAACTAAATTTCAACAATAATATCGAATCGTCATGATCTTTGAAGTATATTTAAGCGATTAAACTTTAGCAATTATTTATGTAAAAATATAATTTGATTTAAGTTAAATATTTTAATTTCCTTTCAATTTTGCGAAATTCTTATTTTGTGTGTATATACATTTTTTTAAATTTGTAACTTGAAATATTAAAAAATATATATATAAACTAAATCTGCCGCCCCTTAAAATTTGCCGCCCTAGGCTCCAGCCTACTCAGCCTGTTGGTCAAAAAAAGCAGCCACTGCGCTGGAGAAACGTTATTTTGAAGGGACTCTAAATAGTACCTACATACTGAAGGACATACGCCATTCTTCGTTTGTATACCTTATTTTGAAATGTCAACCGGAGACCGGCTTACCTGAAAATAAAGAATCATTTATGAGTACAAGAATCAAGAGTAGGTACCTATTACTGATTGAAGTGGAATTTAAAGCTGGTTTTGTTGCTATTGCGTATCGAATCTGTATTGTTTATTCGTGGATTACGATTGAATATTTAAAAAATAATTGACTAGTTCTTGATAACTAGTGTTCCGTAAACTATTAAAAAAAAACTTTTTTTTAATAATATAGACATCAGCCGATGTGATGTGTTGATTTAAAAAAAAAACAGATGACGAATTAAGAAGTTTTCGTTTTTTTTAAGTTGTAGGTTTTTTCGTTGTATTTAACTACTTTTTGTTCATCTTATATTATATACTTATATTACAACATAAACAAACTTTATGTATTTTGTTGTTTTAATCGTTTGGTATCCTACTTCCTTCTACTGTTACGTATACTAAATTCTATGAGGATATAAATAAAAAGCGAGTAGGCGAAGTAATGCGAGGGTAATGCGGGTTTTTTTTTTAATTATGAGAATATTCAGAAATTTACTGGTGGTAGAGCTCAAGTGACGGAGCTCGCGGGCGTAGGCACCACCGCATTACCTAATTTACTTGCCACCAAAAAAAATGTACGGCCCTGTAATTTCTGACACAGAGGCATAACACCTTAGGCCTCAGGAGTGGTGACGCATCTACATTTTGACCTTGGTCTTTATGTGGGTGTCTATAGGCTGCAGTCATCACTTAACATCAATGTGAACTGCATGCTTGTTTGCCACTTCCAAAACATTAAAAAAAAAGAAAAAACTTGTCTGGCGAAATATACGCCTGATAGCATAAATTTAGCCATAAAATGCATTAAAAGTAATATTACAGCACTTAATAAGTTGTAAACATTACTCAAAGTTAACCTATTAGATTCCTATGCATGTCCCAAGCGAGCGATATGATAGACGATCATTAACGTTGGGCAATCACTAGCGTCGCTTAAGCGAACACTTTAAGTGCGTAATACAAACTTAATAAGGTATCATTGACATTAACTGGTATGGTCACTCAGAATTTCTTGGTATGGTCGACCACCTTATTTTAAATAATAATAATGGCAACCCATTATACGTCCCACTGCTGGGCACGAGTCTCTCCCCTTTTTGGGGGGAGGCCTGGAGTTTACTCCACCACGCTGCTCCAATGCGGGTGGTGGAGATACAGGTTAGTGGCCAACCCGCTGTCGGTTGTTTTCAAACCGCCCATACGGCCTCCGACAAGGTTTAACGACTGCTGTATATCGATAGCAACCGGGACCGACGGCTTAACGTGCCCTTCGAAGCACGGAAACGCGCATTTTAATTTTCCACTAAGTTTAACTTGCCGGTCACCCATCACACACCCGACCAGGCCCGTAGTGGTTAACCGATCGCTTACGATCTACACAAGCCGCGGGGCCATGCGCGCTTCTAATCATAACATGCAATCAAATAAGATAAATTAAAATTGAGCGTTACTCATTGTGAGACTGGCCTAAGATCTATCGTAACCTGTGCCTATAAATTAAAAGCAATATAATTTTTTAAAGTATTTTTTTATTCTATGAACGTATTTTGATATGCAATTCATTCAAGACGTGTTTGTTTATGTATGAAATTTGATAAAAACAATGTTTTATTTGGTAAACAGATAGGTCGACCTAGATTCGGATCTTAGACTAATATTGTAGCACCGAGGGAACACCTTAAAAGGAAATTCGTTCCACAATTACGTAAAAAAATATCAATTTTTTCCCTCTTATAACTTCCTTCAATCATATTATAAATGCGAAAGTTTGTTTCTTACTCCTTCACGCAAAAACTGCTTAACCGATTTTCATGGAATTTGGCACACACATTTATATTTATTTATTGTTATTTTGGCTTAACACATAAGGTAGTTTTTTGTCCCGAAAAAATGTTCCTATGGGATGCCATAGGATGATTTGATGAGTTTCCATAGGTTACGCGAAAAACGATCTTCACGCGGGCGGAGCCGCGGGCAACAGCTAGTATATCATAAACTTATTTATTAAATTGAGATATTCATATTTGAAATTGGAAAGAAATCTTTTCAAGATGGATCTCTTCTTATTTTACTTTTATATGCATAATTGAGAAGAATATTCGAATAACGTACAAACGTAAAGACAATGTATCCAGTGCATAATGCGTGTAAACAAAACATTTAACAGTCAAAACAATAAAAACACACAAACCGACAAGGTTGATATAATCACGTCCATATATTCAAATGTCGAGTAATTGTTCACTTGTAAAACATAATTATACAATGAGGAACGATATAGCATACAAATGCGCACGCGCCTTTCTGCTTCGTTTACATTCGGTAATGACAAGGACATTAAAAAAATTGTTTAAAATAAAATAAACATAAATACTGGTTTTTATACTGGTGGTAGAGTTCCAGTGTAGGAGCTCGAGGGCGTAGGCACCACTGTATTAATCTGTCTGCCATTAAATGGTAGTTTTCAGCACTATCGTGTCCCGGTTAGACAGTAATGTATGACCGCGTAATAACTATCATAGAGACTTGTGTTTTAGGCAAATTACGAAGTTAACAATTGGAATCTACTGTAATAGAAAAATCCCAATATCACTTAGGACCACAGAGACAGCTACAACACTAAGGGTGCTTTTCCACCAGAGATGTGCTATGCAGCTATGCTGCGAAGATGTGAAATCTACGCGAAGAAAAAATCTGGTCGTTTTCAATACTAAGCTATGCAACTGCACGAGAAAGGTGCGCTATGAAAATGCGACGCCTCAAAATGCGTGGTAATTGCAGGTACTCTGCTCTGCACTTTGTTACACCACTCACGACGGCCCATAGCACGCATCCATAGCACACATCCATCTATATAAAAACATAAACCTAGTTGAATCCGTTTCCACCAGTGCTAAGCTATGTGCACCAATGAATATGATTGGTGGATATCAAACGCACCGATGGCAACGTAGCACAGCACATCTCTGGTGGAATAGCACCCTAAGCGCCCTCACTAGCGGTTAGCCGCTTATGCAACCGCCTGTTATTGTACGCACTAAACATAACAGGTGGTTGCATATAATATTGTACGCAGAGAAGTTATTTATTTATTACCGTGTACATAACTATACATTTTAATATTGAGACTGTAACTGCCTCAGTAGCCTAGTGGTAGCAGGCCACTACTACTACGCTGGGGTCCTGGGTTCAATTCCCGGGTAGAGGCTATCAGATCTCTGGTAGTACTGGTATTTTACAATTTTCTGGAAATTTCCCAGTACCTTGAATTATGGTAATGTGCCCGAGAGTGTCAACAGGCTCGCCACCTGTTGCATGGGCCAAAACGTAACCGGCGAATCGTGGGTGTTTGCATGTATGTATGCTTGAATGCATGCATTTACCTCTGCCTACTGACTGAGGCTGTATGAACATGACGCAATGTAACATATAGATGAGAAAATATTTTTGGAGTTTTAGTTATCTCTTTATCAATCATTGATTCAAGTTCATAATTTTGTCACTTTTATCAATCAAAGAACCTAAAGTCGCAGGTATATGTTAATTGGGCATTTTTTTAAATTCTTAACACATGATAAATGTTAAATTGTAGGATAATTAATGTTAAAATATAATGGTCACTTGGTAGTTACTCCGCCTAATGTAATTGAAGCATAGTTTTATTCATGCAACGTTCTTTGATTACTTCATATCCGTGGTTTTCAGGGTTCCATCAAAAGATGAAGACGCTCACTGAAAAAGCATAACAATATCATGTAAATCATAAATTAATAAATTTTGGAGTCTTAACGTATTTTCACGTCTGTAATCCCCGAAGGGGAAGGCAGAGAGCAATGCATGAATTCAGGCATACATGCAAACACCCTAGATTCGCCGGTTACGCTTTTGGCCCATGTAACAGGTGGCGAGCCTGTTGACACCTCCGGGCACATTACCAAACTTTGAGGTAGGTATTGGGAAATTTCCAGAAAATGGAAAAATCCCAATAAAACCAGATACAAAGGACTTTACACCATTATCTCTGATAACCCCCACCCGGGAATCGAACCTGGCCACTACTACCAGGCTACCGAGGCAGTTAAGTTTAGTTAAGTTGCTTTTTATTGAGGGATGGCAATAAACGTACTAACCTTAATTATAGCATACAACTTTGATTCAAATGTAAACGCTTTGCATAACAGCCACGCAATATCTTAACATTTCAATCTCTTACATCTGGTCGGGTAATTTTGATAACAGAATAAAAACAAATAACCTCAGTTTGCAAACATCATTCTTTCGAAAGAACAATACGCACAACAATGAGATGATCCTATTGTTAACAATGTTATTGTCTATTAAACACTTTACCTATCAAAGATAAACAGGCCTCATTTGTTTTGTACATACATCTTCGCTGATTTTTTCTACGTAGTTTACCTAGTAGCCTGGGTTCAGATCACCAGCTCCTCGACCCAGGAATACTTTATGTAATGGAAATAGCAAACAAGCATGTCGTTCACATTGGTGTTAAATGATGACTGCAGCCTATAGACACCCACACAAAGACCAAGGTCAAAATGCAGATGCGTTACCACTCCTGAGGCCTGAGGTGTTATGCCTCTGTGCCGAAAATTACAGGGCCGTACATTACCACCTGACCGAAACACGATAGTGATGAACACTACCATTTAGCGGCAAATATGTTAGGTAATTCGGTGATGCCTACGCCCGCGAGCTTTGTCACTGGTGGTAGAAACAGTGAAAAAATACTTGTAAAATCCAATTGGGATTTTTCCATTTTCAATTACTCTACTTCGTATTAGATAGACAGGATTAATTAAAATCAGCCCATCACCTTTTACATGCAGCCTATCTACATCAATCCTTAAAAAAAATAAACGAACATTTTTTGTTTTTTTTTTTTCAACATTTCGCTTCTTTACAAGAATAATGTGACATTTCATATAGAACGATTTAGATGAAATGTCACGTTATTCTTGTAAGAATAATGTTGCATTTCATAAAGAACGATTTAGATGAAATGTCACATTATTCTTGTAAAGAGGCGATTTGTAAAAAGTTGTAGATCAAATGTTTTAGGGTTGGATGTAGAGAAGCTGCCTGCACGAGGTAATGCCCTAATTTCAAATAATCCTGTATATAGTCATGAACTACCATTTAATTTTGGCGGCAGATAGAATAGATGATAGGGTGACATCAGTACAAATAAGAACAGTATGGAAACTACGTATAACACGTTCGAAACGGCACACTCACTCAAACATGACCCTCGAGTAGCTAGTGACTCGCTACTGCAGCACCGCGAGAACCGCTTACAGGCCTCGTCGATGCGCATGTTGTGTGAGTGTGCCGTTTCGAACGTTTTGTACGTAGTTTTCATAATGTTCATATTTGTACTGTATCTACGATCTCAATTTCTGTCACTGGAACTCTACCAGTAAAACAGAAACACTACAGTCTGCATTAAAAACAAATGATCTAACAGTTTTGTGTATACTTTATCTGTGGTCATAATCATCTAAAACGAGCTTTACTTAACACACGCGTTCTAGTTTCAAAAATTACTTAACGGATTTCAATGTTATTTTCACGGTCCCTCGGATTTTTAATAATAGTGATTAAAAGTAATGCGCGCACGCCGTTGTTAGTGATTTCTATTGTTGTTGTAATTGATATTTGCATAATTTGTCGACTTTCGGTGGTTGAGGGCGTAATGCATGCAGCATTACGCCCTCAACCACCGAATAATTCCTAATATACTTAGTATCTGTCACTAAATAATGTTGCAAATATATGGATCACAATTGATTTTCATTGAGCCTTATCTATAAAAAATAAGGAATAATTTGACGACACAAAAATTGTCAGAGACAAAAAAAAATTTTTGAATATGCAGTAACTGGCATCCTAATTGCGCCAACTGGTAACTGTCTGCCAACTGGCTGCTCACATATATATTTCAATTGCGCTGCGCACACATACCGAGTCTCAAGTTTCGAGTTCCCCTGATCGTCAACGAAAAAAAAGTGCCTCGACTCATCCAAGAAAAATTGACAATGATTTTCATCCAGGATCCAGAAATCATCATCTCTTATCCCGAAAAAAACACTGCTGCACAAAAGTCTTCCCCAAAGAGTTCAACAACAGGGTTGTGCGTCACTTAGGGTGAATAGGTATGCCTGAATCGCTACACTTAGAATTAGCGATTTGGCTTTTATTTATGTTGTTTAATTGTAATTTCAACAATTTAAATTAGCGTTTATTAATACCAAAATAGATCAAAGGAGATGTTGCAAAAATGTATGGACCTCCGGCCATGTATTTGTACACAATATCATTAAACAGGCAAAATCAATATAAAAACATTTTTACTGCATATTTTCACTTATTTAGCTTTGTTTGCAGTTACAAAACATTATTTGCAGTTAGAATTGCAACTTAAAACCAACATGGCGAATATGGCGGACGATGTCATTTTGACATTTTCATTTTTTATATCGTTTTTCGATTATCTAGTACTTGGAGAAAAAAAAATATTTTTAATATACTGTCGAAATTGATTGATACCAAGCGTTGGCTGTATCGCCGCCGTGTTGAACATGGTTGAAAATGATAAAATCGTTTGAATTAAATGTGGTGGTAACTCTAAAATATGTTCTTGATTAAATTAATTGTATTTTTTTCTTATTCTTCTATGATTTACCCATTTTTTGAGGACATGTACAAACCAGGGCCGATCTCGCAACATTTCCTTTAAACTTTTTTTAATTATACTATTAATTAGAGTTATCACAATTTGAGATTCCACTCAAATCCGACAAACGCGCCTGCGTATCGAGGACATTACAAAATATGTTGCAAGTATTTTATAACCACAAATGTTTAGCATTATAAAATTGCTCGTAAAACAAAATAAAAAATTCAGTTCGACATATCAGTCGCCGGTTATACAACAGGTTGTTGACTTTGACCCGCTCTGGGTACACTCGTCCGCACAAGTTATGCAAGTGCACTGAACATCTGGTAGATGACATTTCAGTTATACGATATTATTGCTTGAGGAGTGATGGTTTTTTTTTTTGTATTGGAAAATATTTATTTAACCTTGAATTGATCCATAGGTACCATTGCAGCAGTATATAGGGTATATATTAGGATATATAGATGTACAGTGTTATTAGACCGCATTTAAATTAAAAATAAACAATTTCAGACACGCATGTATAAAGTTAAGAAATTTATTGATATTCATCCGGCATATTACCAGAACCCTGGAAATGCTACATGCAATTTACTCAATTTGAAAAACTCATCCAGACCTTTTTTTTATGTATGAAAAGTGGCAAACAAGCATGCAGTTCACATTGATAGTTATGACTGCAGCCTATAGACACCCACACAATGATCAGAGGCCAAAATGCGTTGCCACTCCTGAGGCCTAAGGTGTTATGCCTCTGTGCCGGAAATTACAGGGCTGTACATTACCACCTGACCGGAACACGATAGTGATGAACACTACCATTTAGCGGCAAGTATATTAGGTAATGCGGTGGTGGCTACGCCCGCGAGCTCCGTCACTAGAGCTCTACCACCAGTAAAAACTTTCCAGGCTTTTAACCTCTTAACCATGGGGATACAATAAAATAAGAAGTAATTTCAACAATCAAATTTAACAGCATTTATTCATACTAGGACTGATCGAAAGGTCAAAGATATAGTGGGTATATTTTGTTCTTATGTTACAAAATATCCTGGCACTTATGGGATGAAAGTGGGTGATTTATTGGGATGCAAACAGGGTTGAGAAAGTGAAATCACCCACAACTTGACTTTCTCCATTCAAATTAAAATTAATATTTGCTAGGGAAATATGCTTTCGCTTGCCGTAACAGATTCTGCACCCCACCCATATTTGCTATCCACGACAAAATATTTAAAAAAGTAAAGATATTTACAAAAAAAATGGAAAGAAAAACTTCTGGCGGGACTTGAACCCTCGACCTCTACCAAATGCAAATTAAAATGCGCGTTTCCGTGCTTCGGAGGGCACGTTAAGCCTTTGGTCTCGGTTGTTATCGATAGATAGCAGTCCTTATACGCAGTTTGAAAACATCCGACAACGGGTTGGCCACTAATCCTTATCTCCAACAACCCGCATTGGAGCAGCGTGGTTGAGTAAGGCCAGGCCTCCTCCCAAAAAAAGGGGAGAGACTCGTGCCATTATTATACAAATATTAGTCCCGGTGCGGGGATCGAGCCCGCGACCCTTCGAATCAAACGGTCGTCTCCCACCGCTGGACTAACCGGGTCGACAATTTGAACAGTAAGTAGTACCTTCCACTTCAATTTATCGTATCAAGTAATTCTTTCTGCTCACTCGAATGAAAAGTATAATTTCACCCATTAATTTCAACATTATGGATGACCCACGCCGGTCATTCATGCGCATCGATAACTATAATACTAACTGCCCAAAGTTCGCTTCGCTATCACCGAAGGCTATAGGAGCGTCGGTGAAAGTAAATTCCACCTGCGCCTGCGCAGTGAAACCTCTTTAAAGTAGGCCCTTGCGAATTTCTGATCGACGCTAACTGAATTATGAGATATTCGTGATTTTTGTGTGGTAACAAAACTTTGAAAGTGATGTGTCATATGTAAATAAAGAATTTACACAGATGCTTGTAGTTGTAGTGTATAACTTATTATTTTTTAATATTTTTGATGGTGGTAGTTTTAGTATTTTAGCTCGAGAACGAGGTAAACCAATGGTAGAGTTCGGCACTATCGGATTCCAGATAGATTCTGTATGCATGTATCTTCACGCTAGGTTCCCCACGGGGTAGGCAGAGAGTGTGGAGCGCCAGATATCCCGGTCCTGACATACCTCAGGGTCAAAGTTGGCAATGCATCTGCATTTTGACCTCCGGTTTTGGTAGATGTTTATGAGTTACAGTATGCACTTATGAACTATGTCAATAGAATGTTTCTTTGCCACTAACATAATATTAAAAAAGAAAATAAACTTGTTATCGACAGCCTAGAAAATATTAATAATATTCTACTGATCTTCAGAACCAAACTAGTGCAATGATTAAAATATTTGTGTCAATTACATCATGTGCATCGGGCATCTGACAAAGAATTCTTCTCAAACTAAGAATACTAATTAATTGATTCAAAAGTTCTACAAAAACCTACAATTACACTATCATTAATCCCATTAAAATAACAACAAGGCCATTATCAAAAAAATATCTCAAATTAATTATAGTGTATGCAATAAAGAACTTTTATGTAATTTTCAACGACGTTACGTATAAACAATGTTAAGTTTAACCGGGTTAAGTTAGGTATAGTTAAAATTACATAAAAATCATTTGAATGATTTCAATATATTTACACACTGTCAGGAAATGTACTGGTTTGTCCGAATACGGTACGGTTTAAGTAAATACGCTTTATTTGTAAGTATACTGGCATTTAAATGTAAATATTATTAGAGAAACTATGCAATATTTCTTCTAAAGCCGGCTCTACACTCGCGTGTGACGTCGCGCCACGAATTCACGCCGTGATCTGCGCGTGAACTGTATCCCTCCACACTCGCAAAGCTTCACAGTCTTGTATTCGACCTGGATTTCCCTACGGTCTTGTACGCTACTGCGGCAAACTCCGAATGTGGATGCATTCACGTTCGGGCGCCGCAAACCATTTGTCGCGGGCCAAAAAACCGACACTGATCGGGGAACGGCGCGAAGCGTGAACGAGAAGACCTGAACAGCGAAAGTCCGCGACACGAGATGTTCGTGTCGCGGACTTTCGCGGCTATTCGCGCCGCGAGTGTAGAGCCGATATATTATATTTTTACACATAACAGCTAATAATAGAGGTACGCTAGAACTCCATTGACGAAGCGAGAGCGAAGGCAGCATCCGAGGTCAAAGGATTCGTAATTTTTGGAAAACATTTTTTTGTATGATGGCAAACAAGTGTACAGTTCACATGGATGTTAAGTGTTGACTACAGCCTATAGATATCTACACCAAAACCAGAGGTCAAAATGCAGATGCAAGCCCTGAGACCTAAGTTGTAATGTCTCTGTGACAGTTATTACGTTCCATACATTACAATGTAACCAGAACACATGCTGAACAACATTTGGCGGCAAATAGATTAGGTACTTTACTGGTGGTAGAGCTCCAGTGACGGAACTCGTGGGCGTAGGCACCACCACCGCATTACCTAATATACTTACCGCTAAATGGTAGTGTTCAGCACTATCGTGTTCCGGTCAGGTGGTAATGTATGGCCCTGTAATTTCCGGCACAGAGGCATAACACCTTAGGCCTCAGGAGTGGTAACGCATCTGCATTTTGACCTCTGGTCTTTCTGTGAGTGTCTCTATAGACACCCACACAAAGCCTATGCTGCAGTCATCACTTAACATCAATGCGAACTGCACGTTTGTTTACCACTTTCATTACATAAAAAAAAGGTAAGGATTTGGCGGGAACCTTGAAGGATGCGTGTGGTGCTCTTATTTTATTTCATTTTTAACCGAGTTCAAAAAACGAGAAGGTTCTCAATTCGGCCGGTATATATATATATTTTTGTTTATGTTTGTACGTGATTTTCGCCGAGATTTCTAGACCAATTTACGTAATTCTTTTTTTGTTTGATGCGGAATAGTTTCGAATTGGTCCCATAAAAATTTGATTCAGATAGGGTAACCAGTTTTTATTTTATGAGCATTTTTTAACTTTTTTTTTAATGTAATGGGCGTGGCAAACACGCATGCAGTTCACAGTGATGTTAAGTGATGACTGCAGCCTATAGACACCCACATGAAGACCAAGGTCAAAATGCAGATGCGTTGCCACTCCTGAGGCCTAAGGTGTTATGCCTCTGTGCCGGAAATTACAGGGCCGCACATTACCACCTGACCGGAACACGATAGTGCTGAACACTACAATTCAGCGGCAAGTATATTAGGTAATGCAGTGGTGCCTACGCCCGCGAGCTCCGTCACTGAAGCTCTACCACCAGTAAAAACTTTTTTACTTACTTTCACCTCAGACTAAAGGAATAAGAATAGACGGCGAGTTGTCATACAGTGCGTTGTATTAATTTGCTCGTATTCATATTTAAGTGATTAAAATATAATTATTTGTATAAGGTTTGGCACCGACTTCAAATCCGATTAGAATTAAATCTTTATTATTTTTTACTTTTCAGTTTTGAAGTCGGTTTTTCTTAACGTAGTTTTATTTTTTTCTTGGTGTGTTTTTGAGTTATATTAAATCAAGTTGGTGGCATTTTGTTTGATATAGGCTTATAACAGTGCTCGTGTTGCCTCCAAAATTTCATTGTAACTGTTCTGGTAAAGTAGCCATCGCTTTACTCGAATCACTGTGACTCTGAGTGACGGTCTGATAAATTGACTGACTGACTCTAACTTTTACGTTGCTTATTACGAATACGAAATATCGTTTTACTTGACACTGGCAATATGCATAAAAAGCGATGCCATAAAATTAAAAAAAAATAGATAAGGTAATGCTAGGAAGACCATAAACGAAATTAAATCCGATCACTGCTTATCATATGACTTTCATACAAAAAGTTTACACATACACAAGTCGACCTTATAAACCAGTCGGAGAAATGTACGACTGTATAATTGAGGTCAACTTTATGTTCACCAGGATATATTCGACCATATATTTACCATTGAAAAAAAAATTAACATATTGTTATTATAGCCTTTGTGCAACTTAATATCAGATATTTACATATAAAGTGAGCCCGGCATCGTGGGATCAGTATTGATTTTACATTTTATTGTCATACATAATTTTGTTTTTATAAAACTAATAACGACCCGGCAAACGTCTTCCTGTCATACAATAAATGTTTAAGCCATATCCTTAAAATAAATTTAATTTAAACAGGGGGTCCTCTCGGTCCTTCTACCTCCGAGGAGTGAAAAACGCGTTTAAATGAAATTTATATTCGTATCGCGGGCAAAAAATATAATATTTTTTATATGTATGCGATACTAAGTTCGTCGAAATTGTCGCGGAAAAGAGAGCGCGGGAAGGAATCACCCTTACCATTTAGAGATATAAAAAAAACTACAACTGATTCTCTTGCCTACCAACGTAACATACACAGATAATTTCATAATGATCGGTGCGAATATTGTTAAAAACACTGTGACACGAGAATTTTATGTTTTAGATATATTAAGTATAATAATGTGCACGAAATGCATAAGGTACTTATCTAAAGTGTTTAATTTGATAAGGTTTAATACTGAATATACGCAGATATGGGTACAAAAGAAATAAAAAAGTAAGTAACACCATTCGAAATCACTTACACGCGGTGTATTGTAAAATGACCTTAACAATATTGATTATTATTCCGCCCCACAGAATTAACCACCTCTCGGCATGCACTTCCTGATCGGCTTAATTATCTGTGACATTGTCCAAAACAATTTTCGTTTGGTTAATCTTGAAGGTCTTATTCCTATTAATAGCTTGATCATGATATACATTGCATTATGGGAGATAATTTGACAGTTAATCGACTATCAATTAAAAATGTTTTTTTTTGATGTCGGGGCTAGAGGGCGTAAAAACCTCTAGTTGTATAGTGTAATGGAAGTGGCAAACAAGCATGCAGTTCACATTGATGTTAAGTGATGACTGCAGCCTATAGACACTTACACGAAGATCAAGGTCAAAATGCAGATGCGTTACCACCCCTGGGGCCTAAAGTGTTATGCCTCTGTGCCGGAAATTACAGGGCCGTACATTACCACCTGGCCGGAACACGATAGTGCTAAACACTACCATTTAGCGGCAAGTAAATTAGGTAATGCGGTGGTGCTTACGCCCGCGAGCTCCGTCACTGGAGCTCTACCACCAGTTTGTAATTTTATGATAGAAATAGCAAACGTGCACGAAAATACAGAAAATATTGTTTAGAGAAAGAAAAGGCTTAATAAATAAATTGCCCTATCAAGTCTTATGTGCTCTATCTAGTAATGCTGTATATTAGAAAACGTCAAATTTTGGGCAATATCATATTTAGCAACATTAAAAAATCTTCTGTTATTATCACATCATCGCGTCTTTCAAGAGGTTAGTGATGGGCGATATTCGTGACTTAGGTCACAAATCAGGAAATATCATAGGTATACTAAACGTTCACAGATTTATAACAGCAATTCAACACTGAAGAACCGTGATTATATCAAACTGTGACCTTTCCAAGTGATACAACTGTAAGTGCAGTGGGAAATGATGTAATACATTATATCATACAGTCCTCATAATATCTATAATGTTAGAAGGATGTCCTAATTTGGATAACAATGCATACAATGTTATCATTTAAATAGAGCCCTCCATGGTTTGGTTAAATAACTTCGTGTCTAAGTGCGAACTCATTTGCGAAATAATTATAAATATTTATAACAGTTACAAATAAAGCAATAATTATAATTTGAATAATGTATTGAATTTTAATTATCTAATATATAAAAATCAATTGCTGTTCGTTAGTCTCGCTAAAACTCGAGAACGGCTAGACCGATTTGGCTAATTTTGGTTTTCAATGATTTTTGAAAGTCCAGGGAAGGTTTAAAGGTAAAAAATATGAAGAAATTGACGAAAAATAGTAAAAACCACAATTTCATTTTCCCATACAAATAGTCCTATACGTATCTATCAAACCTTTAACACATTATTTCATTGTGAGGCAATACAAAGTTTTCCGGGTCAGCTAGTAATTGAATAATTATGAACTACACATGTCATGAAGTGTATGTGTTGTCGATATCGCTGTAATATCGCGAAACTAGCTCTAAATTTTTGATTTGATTAACATAATTCACCCACCAAAAAAATATCTAATGCAAATAATAGCTGATAGCAAAAGGTCATTTCTAGTTCTTTATTTTTTGCACAAAAGCTTATAACACTTAAATTTGGAGTAAAAATTTAATTAAGATCAAAAACATCTCAAACATCCTATAGTTTTTTGTTATTTTTGTGATAAACGCGAATTTAAAAGTAGCAAAATAGACATAATTTTGATTATTTTAAGTTCTGTGACCAATAGAAAATTATTCAAATTTAGTTATAGACCTCCAGGGTCAGAACACGAAGGCGTAGGCACCACTGCATTACCTAATCCATCTGCTGCCAAATAGTAGTGCTCAGCAATATCGTGTATGGCCTCGTTATAACTATCCCAGAGGCAAAAAGAGAATGATGAAGGTAGACGAGGCACGAGAGGTTTATCAGGACCTGGGATATCTGGCGCTCTACACTCTCTGCCTACCCCGTTAGGGACCTGGCGTGAAGATACATACATACATACATACAGAGGCAAAATCTGCACTGCGACAATTGTTTTTTTTTGCAGCTGTCTATAGGTTGCAGTGTTCACTTACCATCAATGATCAAGCAAACGCGCATGCAGTTTGCATGCGCGTTTGCTACCACCATTGCATAAAAAAGTATCAAAACTTCATTATTAAAATTGAAATCGTGAATCTTCTTTCGTAATAACTTTTAACAAAATACATTACGAAATCCAGTTCAGAAGACTGTTCATCAACCATTGTGAGGTTTGATTGACTTGAAATAAGTATCTTAATGGCTTACTTACTTTCTATTCTCTTTATTCTATCTTTTATTCTACTTGCACTTAGCAACACTAGATAAAGTTTGCCAACGAAACATATTTCAGTTGTGATTGATATATTTCAACGAATACTATTGCGTTGTGTTTTAGGTTTTAAAGCTTCGATAAAAGCTAGTTTTTTTATGTAATGGAAGTGGCAATGCAGTTCACATAGATGTTAAGTGATGACAGCAGCCTATAGACACTTACACAAAGACCAAGGTCAAAATGCAGATGCGTTACCACTCCTGAGGCCTAAGGTGTTATGCCTCTGTGTCGGAAATTACAGTGAACTGAACACTACCATTTAGCGGCATATATAAAAAAGGGCTACCGAGGCTCTAGAGGCTATCAATAAAAAAAACCTTTATTAAACTTCCAATAAAAATATTGTATCGTAACACCGCCCTTGAATTGACCATCACAAATATATAAACGAGCTAAAAATTAGAAAGTCGACAACATTGGGCACCTTCCCATCGCCTCACACACACATAGCTATCCAAACACAAGCGCGCTTGACCTTTAGAATGTTGTGAAAGTTTAGACTGTGGTCTTGGTGGACTTTTTTCCGCGATTATCACAATACTCTGTGGTGGGCATTGTTTTTAATGATTTGACAGGTGTGTGAAGAAGTATTGGATACAAAAATTCAGTTGTGTTATGCTTAATCTGTTTACTAAACTTAATCAATTTTACTGGTGATAGAGCTTCAGTGAAGGTTGTGTTCAGCACTATCTTGTTCCGGTCAGGTGGTAATGTACGGTCCTGTAATTTCCGGCACAGCGATATAACCTACCTTAGGCCTCAGGAGTGGTAACGCATCTGCATTTTGAACTTGTTCTTTGTGTAAATGTCTATAGGCTGCAGTCATCACTCATTATTATTTCATTTACATGACAAACGAATTTGTCATGTCTCATTCTTTCCTTTGTTACTTTTCACGTCTCATTAAGAAAACGCTCACGCTTATGCACGAAGCCTAACCTCTTAACTAAACCATAGATTGCAAGTATTAAGCTATTCGTCTAAGTGTGTTAAGCACCTTAATACGCGTTAATCATATTGATTGATGATCACTTTCCGTGATTAATTCACGAAAATTGAATTAACAGTATCAACGATTGAATTGTCAATAAGGTTTACCTGTTTCATTGGTTTATTGTTTTAAATAAAAATACTGTTTTAAACTTGAGTTTAAGAACATATATTTTTTGTAATATAGAATATAATTACGTAACTTTTACGCCTGTAATCCCCGAAGGGGTAGGCAGAGGTAAATGCATGCATTCAATCACACATACAAACACCCACGACTCGCCGGTTACGTTTTTGGCCCATGTAACTGGTGGCGAACCTGTTGCCATCTCCGGGCACATTACCAAACTCCGGGGTACTGGGAAAATTCCAGAAAATGGAAAACTCCCAATAGAAGCAGAGATAAAGGATTTTAAACCGTTATCTCTGATAGTCTCCGACCCGGGAATCGAACACAAGACCTCCAGCGTAATAGTAGTGGCCTGCTACCACTACGCTACTGAGGCAGTTAAATATAAGAAGAATATAATTATATAATATGATATTAACCTAATATGTAATATAGAAACCTTTCAAATAATAGCCTTAAGAAGTCCTATCACAAATAAAAAACTCAAATAAATAAAATAATAGCGATTAATTTAATATATTTATGTTTTTGTAAACATATATGACAACCATTTTGGTTTAGAAACCTTGCAAATTATAAGTCTTATAAAATCCTGTGACGCATAAAAAACTATTAAAACAAAAACACTCAATAAACTAATAAATTGAATAATAGCGATTAATATATTAAACTAGAGTCTAAAAACATAAAAATATTATTAAAATTTGCCAACCATTTCGATTTAGAAACCTAACAAACGATAGCCTAAAAATCCAATGACAAATAAAAATCTCTAATGAATAAGATAATAGAAATCGAATACCACAACAAAAAAATACCTTAAAATACGAATAGATGAAGATGTCAGATATAATATGTATCACGTTTTTAATTTACTGTGGCATATTGAATGTCCAAATTTAAAATACAATTAATATAAAATATGCTTGAGGAACCGGTAAAAACAATATAGTGTTAAATTTGTAAGTCAAATAAGAATATAAAAAAACAATAGATATAATAACGCTAATAGCTTTAATCGAACAAGAATATATTTAAGAAGTCAACATCGATGGATTTCATAATATTCATAATACTAATGACTTTTAATCATGCAATGCTCACTAATGCCGTATAAAAAAAGTATCCGATTTTTTATATCACGATTATGAAACGCGGATATTAATCGTAATCGAATAACATTAGCGAATTGTTAATCGATTACTTTTTAAACTGTGTGTCTAAGTGCTTACATTATCCAACTGTTTGATGTCTTATTGTAATGGATGCTCTACAAATTAGTCAAGATATTTAGTAAATCAGTAACTGTTAAAGAATAAAACAGATATTTTCCATACGTAATGATGGATCCTAAATACCTCGCAGCTCTTATTAGCAGAACCTAATTTTTTTAGCTACTCAAATGTGTATAAGATCCCAAATTTGCCAAAATTTCAATTTTATCCAAAAGCGCTTCCAAAAGTCCCAAAGTCATTATTATACGCGAACAAAGTCGCAGGCACAGCTAGTATAATATAATAATAAGAGAAAAGACTACATATTTGAGCCTATTGGAATCGAAACGCTAAGTTCATGAGGTTAGAGTGATCACCTTTTGTTTAAGGACATTTCTAAACGTTTGGTTTACGTGATCAGATTAGGCTGCTCAAATATTTAGATACTCGTATATTATTATATATACTATATATTAGCATTTTTTATGTCATTAGGATGAAAGACAAGCAGATGGGCCACCTGATGGAAAGTGGTCACTGTCGCCTGTAAACATTTGCAACACCAGGGGGAGTGGCCAACGCGCTGCAAGCCCTGAAGGACTGTTTTGTTGCCATTTTTGAAGAACAGTATATTGTAGCACCGATGGAACACCTCAGAGGAAAGTTCGTTCCACAATTACAGGTCTGATGTTGCTCTGATGATAAAGAACTATAGTCTGAATTCTAAACCAAAATTACGATGCAATATCTTCAGCGACAGATGCATATGGTAATCCAGTGGTGTCTACGCTTTGGAACTCTGACACTCTACTACCAGTAAACAGCTTACTTCTTTGAAATTTTCATTACCAAGGCATTCATCAACGCTGTTCTTACACACTTACTCTGCATGGGAACTAGAAAAAGTTAAATTGATCCATAAAATTTAATTTCGATGTGAACTTCCCGCAATTCGAGTAATTACACAATTGTTCGCTCCTTTCGCCCATTCCTACTTTCCTATTCTACAAAGATTTTTAATTATATTTAGTTCTAAATTTCTCTTTGGTGAAAACTTATTTATTTTTACTTAACGTTCAATGTGTTCAATCTCAATAAATTAATATATTTTAAGTATATTTGTATAAAATTACTTAAAAGCTTTATATAATATGGTTCTGTAATTGTCGGCACACACATAGGCATAACTGCTTAGCCTTAGGAGTGTATGAGCCTTAGCCTCTGGTTTCATGTAAATGTTGTTGGACTGTATTGCTTACCATCAATGTAAACTACATGCTTGTTTGCCACTTCATTATATAAAAAAATATTAAGTTTTGAATGTTGACTGAAGATGGTCCAACTAAAATAAGAATTATCAGGCGGTTCATGGGTTTTTTACATAGCTAACTGGAACGATACTTTAAATCCATTAACTCGTAAAACTATGGTATTAAAACTAACTGGTGGTAGAGTTCCAGTGCAAGAGCTCGAAGGCGTAGACACTACCACATTACCTAATCTATCTGCCCCCAAATGGTACTGTTCAGCACTATCGTGCTCCAGTTATCTGGTAATGTATGGGCCCGCAATACCTGTCACAGAGACATAACAGCTTGGGTCATCAGGCAACGCATCTGCATTTTCGTAACTTCACGCCTGTAATCCCCGAAGGGGTAGGCAGAGCAGAAGGGGTAGGCAAATGCATGCACATGATTTGCCGGTTACTTTTTTGGCCCATGTAACAGGTGGCGAGCCTTGCCATCTCCGGTCACATTACCAAACTCCGAGGTACTGGGAAACTTCCAGAAAATGGAAAAATCCCAATAGAACCAGAGATAAAGGATTTTAAACCGTTATCTCTGATAACCCCCCGACCCGGGAATCGAACCCAGGACCTCCAGTGTAGTAGTAGTGGCCTGCTACCACTAGGCTACTAAGGCAGTTACAGTTACTAAGGCATCTGCATTTTGATCTCTAGTTTTTCTGTACATGTCTATTGGCTGTAGTCATCACTTAACATTAATGTGAGCTACATTCTACTTTTTGCCACCTTCCTTACGTAAAAAAGCGTTTTTAAAAAATAACAAAATCACACAATAATATGGACATGAAACGCAAAACATTACTAGGGCCTATTTCTACACTTGATATCTTTTTATATAAAAAAACGTATTTTCTTTGTGTTAAAAATGTAAAGATTCATATCAAGTAAAACTTTTTTACGACATGAACCCAAAATACAAAGCCAACGACGACTTTGAGAAACTAACAACTTTTTACTGGTGGTAGAGTTCCAGTGACGGAGCTCGCGGGCGTAGGCACCACCGCATTACCTAATATACTTGCCGCTAAATGGTAGTGTTTAGCACTATCGTGTTCCGGTCAGGTGGTAATGTACGGCCCTGTAATTTCCGGCACAGAGGCATAACACCTTAGGCCTCAAGAGTGGTAACGCATCTGCATTTGACCTCGGTCTTTGTGTGGGTGTCTATAGGCTGCAGTCATCACTTAACATCAATGCGAACTGCATGCTTGTTTGCCACTTCTTTTACATAGAAAAAAAAAAAAAAAAAGTAAAACTTTTTACGACATGAACCCAAAATACAAAGTCAACGACGACTTTGAGAAACTAACAAACTAGTTAGTATAAATTGTAAACATTTCGCTATTATCATAAAAAGAAAAAGTATAACTTTCACTCAAACTTCATAGATAAGTATTAAAATATACGCAATAAACTGTAGATATTATAGTCTTCAATGGTAAATTATACTACTTCAACGACATTAATTTTTATAACATTAAGTTGGGCTAGCGAGATATTATTTCTTTACTATATACCTACTTGCTACTCCGAAAAACTTCGTATCCCCTTGCAAAAAAATTGAATTTCCAAAAAATTAAAAAATACGTTGAACTGCTTCAGTAGCGTAGTGGTAGCAGGCCACTACTATTACGCTGGAGGTCCTGGGTTCGATTCCCGGGTCGGGGGATATTAGAGATAACGGTTTAAAATCCTTTATCTCTGCTCCTATTGGGATTTTTCCATTTGCTGGAAGTTTCCCAGTACCCCGGAGTTTGGTAATGTGCCCGGAGATGGCAACAGGTTCGCCACCTGTTACATGGGCCAAAACGTAACCGGCGAGTCGTGGGTGTTTACATGTATGATTGAATGCATGCATTTACCTCTGCCTACCCCTTCGGGGATTACAGGCGTGAAGTTACGTAAAAAATACGTTTTGGTTAGACTCACCCTTACCATTTAGGGATATAATAAACAGACTACAACTGATTCTCATACCTGAACACCACAGCGCTAGGATCTGCACAGGGATATAGATTGGTATGTATGTTTGTATGTATCTTCACGCTAGGACCCTAACGGGGTAGGCAGAGAGTGTAGAGCGCCAGATATCCAGGTCCTGACATACCTATGCTGCCTCGTTTACCTTCATCATTATAGATTGGTAATGCGGTAAAATATCTCGCACGATATATTATGAATAACGACCACATAACAATTCTAAAGAAATAATATTTCACATCAACCAACAACACAGAAGAAGAACAACACACTGGTTTAGATCGTAAGCTATCTGATACTTGGTTAAGCTATACGGGGCAGTTGACTACTAGTTTAACCCACATCTCCGACAACCCGCATTGCAGCAGCGTGGTGGAGTAAGCTCCAGGCCTCCCCCAAAAAAAAGGGGAGAAACTCATGCACAGCAGTGGGACTTATCAAGAGTTGCCATTATTATGACCTATTATAACAACCTGGAGCCCATTTATATTATAATCAATACATACAATCTTTTATAAGAAAAACAACTATAATTTTACCCCGACCCGGTTAGTCCAGCGGTGTGAGATGACCGTTTGATTCGAAGGGTCGCGGGTTCGATCCCCGCACAGGGTCAAATACTTGTATGGCCTACAGATATTTGTTTCGGGTCTGGGTGTTTGTGTATGTGTTGTATGTGTACCGACGACACAGTACCTTCTGTAAGGCTGTGAGTGTAAGCGTATTTTATTTATTATTTATTTATGATACTCAAATGATTACAGCTTCGTGCGTGATACAGACAGGTTGTATGCGTAAAAATATTAATTCAAACGTGTTTTGTGATGAACTAGGCATTATTCAATTATTATTTTGAAGGAAAGCTTCAAAGTATACTCATCCTGTATGTCATTGAACAAGGAAAAAAAAGTCACCTGTGTATCGACAGCGACGTGCCCATCACTACACGCTGACCTAGTGAGGGGCAGGTTTCGAGGTGCGGTCGCGAGACGCTAGGGCGTAATGAACATTTTCACTTTTTGTCGATAGCTGTCACCGTTTTCTTTTATGCTCATAGTTTACAGATTTGATTAAAATAATCTATATATATTTATGACTAGTTGCACCGGCCAACTTCGTGTTGCCTGTCAAAGGTTTGATAGATACGGACTATTTGCATGGGAAAATGAAATTGTGGTTTTTACTATTTCCCTTCAATTTTTTCATATTTTCTTAGCTTTTAAACCTTTCCTGGACTTCCAAAAATCATTTAAAACCAAAATTAGCCAAATCGGTCCAGCCGTTCTCGAGTTTTAGCGAGACTAACGAACAGCAATTGATTTTTATATATATAGATATAGATTTAAAATAAAAAACAAAACTGCTTTGGTGAATTGTGGTAGCAAACTACTGCATCCGAGGTTCCATGCCGTTGCGAGTAATTGCAATTTATCCATTTCGTGTTCTGTTGTGTTATTGTCAATCTTCTAAAATGGCAAAGTGTATAAGTAAATTCCTCGCCACTCTGTAGTTTTTAATATGCCAGATTGGAATCAATCGACCCGCCATTTACTATAATATATATTATGTATAATTGAATAGGAATCAGAAAAACATACAAGCTCATACAAAAAGGTAAATCGTAGCGATTTTTTGACGCTTATGATTGTCAAAAAACCTTAAAAAAAAATACTTTCATTTTTTAAAATAAAGTAATAGTTCATCATCATCGTTTCAGCCGAAAGACGTCCATTGCTGAACTAAAGCCTCTTCCGAAGATGCCCACAAAGACCGGTCCTGGGCTCTCGATTGCCCGCAACCTTCACCAGGTCGTTATTCTACTTCATACCGGCCTGCCCACGCTTCGTCTTTCACTACGCGGTCACCATTCGATGACTGCAGCCTATATACACAAAAACACGAAGTTCGAATGTAGATGCTTTACCGTCCCTGAGGTCCTAGTTTTTATGTCTCTGTGGTAGTTATTACGGAGCCATACATTACCATCTTACCAGAACACGATAGTGCTGAACACAATCTTTTGACGGTAGATTGATAGATAATACGGTAGTGCGTACGCCTTTCGAGTTCCGACACTGGAGCTCTACCACCAGTAAAAAGTTCTCTATTTAATGTATCTCAAACTGTACCTATACCGATTTCTCACCTAAATTTTAACTGGTAATACTGCTTAGTTATAAACTCACTAAAAACGCGGTTACTCTAAATTTAAACCGTAAAAAATGTGGTTGGCAATAACATGCAAATGAGAGCATAATTTTAACGTTAATCCACCAAATAGTTTATTTAAACCGCTCAGTTAGTTTTTGGGTTAATAAAATTCACAGTTCGATAAAGTTAATGCTTTGTGAGTAATAGTTCTGTTTACTTAAAAAAAATATATAAAAAGTAAGCATAATTATTTCAAACATAATTGATTTGTTCCTGTTCGCAATTTTAATTTATTTATTTACATTTAACCCAACCACTACGTTACTGTAAGAAATGATAATTCATATATTTGAGGTTATATACTAATTAAATTGACTTGTTAATCAAAAACACGGTGAATTATGTATTAACATAACAAAAGTATGTCAAATAATACTAACTAATAACGATTAAACTATGTGCAAACTAAAACTAGTGTAACTATTATCACACCAAATTTTTCGACATTTTTAATGCAAGAGCATATTTTTTAATTAAAGCAATTAGTCATCGTTATGCGTAAACGTAATTATGACTTAATTAATTTGCATTGCTAATTGCAGATAGTGCGATGCTCCTTGCATCTCATGCATCCCTAGTACTTTTTCATGCAGTTTCTGTAAAAAATTATCTATTTCAGAGCTGGGCCTCCTTTTTTACAGTAATAATACATTTTAGAACTACCAACTTTTTTCTGTTGCTTCATCCGCATACTTTGAAGTAATAATTAATTTTAGAAACAAACCTATCCGAAGAATCTCAAAATATCACCAACTCACAATTTTTTCGACTTATCTTACATTTCATTCTATTTATCCTTGAAAACAAAACAAACAAGGATATAAAGGAGATATTCTAGTATAATAATAAATAGAATACTACTTAATACAAAATTATGTATATTTTAATTTTAAATACTGTCAAAGGGTAGGGCCAAAAGTCTTAGGAATCAGCGTACATGTATGAAGAGAACGAAGAATGTAGAAAAAGCACGGGAGGTGTGTCAGGACCGGGATATCTGGCGGTCCACACTCTCTACTGCGTTAGCGACTTGGTAATCTTGGTATGAAGATACATACATAGACACATAATTTATAATAGTTACAAACAGGCACTGTACATATTGATGGTTAGTATTGGTTAGTTGATATTGGACTTGTAATACACTTGTAATAAAAACTAGAAGTATCTATCAATACTCAGGCCTGAATCCCATTGCAGACATTTGTGCTGGAAATTATAAAGCCATTACTTATAAACTATAGTATGGATAATATAGAACACAGAAGTAGCAACCAACACCTCTGCCTTCAATGTAGGTTGCATGTCCGCTTGATATTAAACTCATAAAAAAGCTGTCAAGTTCGAATCGTTCAAAATGGTTCCGTAGCGCTAGAATGTATCATAAAAACACTGTTATATAGTGTTGATTGCTTCTATAAACTGTATAATATTTAAAGGTTTATTGTTTAAAATCACAATCAGTGTGATATTATCGATGGGCAATCAAATAAATCCACCAGTATTATTTTACTGGTATAACTCCAGTGAAGAAAGTCGAAGACCACCGCATTACTTTATCTATTTCCTACTTCTTCCAATAAGTTGATGCTGCATGGCTCCGTCATATCTGGCATAGAGGCAAAACAGTCTAGGCCTCGGGTGAATCAGAATCAGAATCAGAAACTCATTTATTCATTTAGGGTGACAGGCACCTCTTATGACACGTCAAAAATAAACAAAATAAATTAAAGCGAATAACAATTGATATACATGTCAAACAAGATAAAAAATATATGTAAAGTCAAGAATATCACTAAGATAAAACTAAATCAATGACAACGCATCCACTTTGAAATCTCTGGTTTTAATTGTAGACTTACAAAATTCTCCTAACATGAATGTGAACTGTATGCTTGTTTACCTCTACCATGACAAGCTTGACAAAAAAATATTTTATTGGTGTAACATAGATCGACGGATTACCAAATAAATCGAAAATGTATTTTAATTTGACAACGTAACCCTAAAAAAGCCACTGCCATCAACACCTCATCGTTTTGACTTACTATGATAACACAGAAATACATAAGCATAAAAAAACTGTTGAACCAGTTCGGAATAACCGTTTCTAATTGAATTACCACTAATGGCCTGTATTGGGGTTTGAAGTGACTTTGGTCCGGATTGGTGGTATGTTTTGGTGTAAACATTCGACCCAATATTGGCCGAGCTAGTCACGATCCAAAAGTGAAATCGATAGAGTTGCGTCAGACTGATACACTTTGTTTCTTTGCATTGTACTTAGTACTTAAATTGATATGTGTCTAGTTAGGAGAAGGCTCTTTGCATAATATAATTGAGTTGTTACGTTCGTTCAAATATTTTTTCATCAATATTTTTTTATTAAACTATCTATGTAGTCTAGTAGCAGGTTACTACAGCTAGTTTCCTAGGTTTGATTCTAGGAAGGGTCTTGCGGAGGGTCAGTATTATTTTTGCGGTAGTTTCTCAGTGCCACCCTCGAAGTTCGGTAATATGCTCAATCATCATCAAAATGTCAATATGCTCGCCTCTTATTACATTGGGTTTTAAACGTAACTGGCAAATCGTAGGTACACTTGAACGCATGCATATTTATCTCTGCACACCCTCTTGTGGAATATAGCGTTACTTTTCCTTAACTGAGAGTAATAGGTAAAGATCTCTATAAGAAATGTGTTTCTGGAAATTGATTCCCTTAGTCAATGGATTTCTAAAAACAAATAGTTATTCGCTAATGAGAGTAAGTAGAGCTTTATTAATGAATTTCAAGGACGCAAGCGTAATAACGTTACAAAATATATTTCCGCCCATTCATTAAAAATATATAGAAATGTAATAATTTCACAATCTAAAGACTCTTTGTCCTATTATCAGAGAATATGTAATAATACTACGTATAGAATCGATACTTTGACGTCCCGCCCGATTTCCCCGCCTCTCCCAACCTCCTCCCCTCTTATGGGCGACGTTTGGTATTCTCTACGTGCTACGTGATTGCCACTTCAGCTTGGAGATCTGCTTGGCTATGTCAGCAACTTTCGTTCGCCTACGGATCTCTTCATTTCTGATTCGATCCAGTAGGGAAACGCCGAGCATAGCCCTCTCCATTGACCGCTGATTGTCGAATTAAATTTTACATGAACGAGAAATAAATTTTCATACATCAAAACTCACAAAACCTTCACACATTTATACATTAAAATTGTAAAATGTTACACCTAACGGGATCTCCCGCAGACTTCATTAGTGAATGTTGTATTCTAAAACGCCTTAAGAAACGACATTATACGAATCATATTGATAACTAGCTGTGCCCGCGACTTCGCCCGCGTGAGAATTTATGATTGTTCAGTATCTACCCGGACGAATTCGTGGGCGCAGCTAGTATGAAAGTAGCATAAGTTACTCCTTATCACATCAGCCAAATAAATAATAAAGTCCCGTCAAAATCCGATAAGCCGATCCCAAGATTAGCCCCGCCAAACAGACAGACAGACAGACAAAAATTGTAAAAAAAAATATTTTGGTATATGTACCGTGGTCTCTATTACATACATATGCATTTAGTAAAAAGCGGTTATTTTTATATTACAAACAGACACTCCAAATTTATTTTTTTGTATACATTTATATGTTGTCAAAGGTTGGTATACAGGTAAACAATTATTGCGAGCTACACTCATTGAAATAAAACTACATTAACGAATTTAACTGGCGTATATTAAACTAAATACCTATCTAATATCCTTCTCAATAGGAAAAAATAACGATTTTCTAAAGAAGTACCAAACCAAAAAATTGCCTATAATTTTTTTTAATGTAATGTAAGTGGCAAACAAGCATACAGTTCACATTGATGTTAAGTAATGACTACAGCCTATAGACACCCAGACAAAGACCGAGGTCAAAATGCAGATGCGTTACCACTCCTGAGGCCTAAGGTATGCCTCTGTGCCGGAAATTACAGGACGGTACTCCACCTGACCGGAACACGGTAGTGCTGAACACTACCATTTAGCGGCAAGTATATGAGGTAATGCGGTGGTGCCTACGCCCGCGAGCTCCGTCACTGGAGCTCTACCTCCATTGAAAAATCTGCCTATCCATTAACCTTCTCAATAGCAAAAAAAATCGATTTCCTAAAGAAGTACAAACCCAAAAAATGGCCTATCGTTGCTGTTTCGTAAATGATGAATAAGCACGGGATGTGTGTCGGGACCGGGATATCTGGCGCTCCAAACTGTCTGCCTACCCCGTAAGGGACTTGGCGTGAAGATACATACATACATTTGGTATTTTAATAGGTAAAATATCGAGTCATCCAAATGACATTTACATTACCGTCCACTCACCTTTGAATTACGCAAACTGTTGCAAAACACGGGTCAAGCTGATTTACCCACTGTGGAGTCTTTACATGTGGAATTAAATACGTACTTCAAAGGTTAATGGTCATAATAGGGATAATGAAGAATTTCTTCTTTCTGTATTTCAAACGTATAGCAAAAATACTGGTTCATTTTTTTTTATGTCTTAAAAGTGGCAAACAAGCATGCAGTTCACATTGATGTTAAGTGATGACTGCTGACCCACACAAAGACCAAAGGTCAAAAAGCAGATGCATTACCTCTTCTGAGGCCTAAGGTGTTATGCCTCTGTACGGGAATTTACAGGGCCGTACATTACCACTTGTCCGGAACACGATAGTGCTGAACATTACCATTTAGCGGCAAGTATATTAGGTAATGCGGTGGTGCCTACGCCCGCGAGCTCCTTCACTGGAGCTCTACCACCAGTAAATATTGTCTTAGAAAGATCTACTTAACAACTAATCGTTTTTAAGATTCATAACAGTCGTGAAACTTACTCAAAACGGCTCATATAAAATGACTGAACATTATGATGTCACGCAAAATACCTGTGAACTGTATGGTGAAATCAAAACATTTTAAAAATCGTTACTACGTTTTTCTACAAGAATAATTAATAACTAGCGGCCCGCCCCGGCTTCGCGCGGTTTCAATATGACCTACCCTGTCCTATTCATCTGATGTTATATAGCTTACAACCTTCCACGATAAATGGGCTATCTAACACTGAAATATTTTTTCAAATCGGAGCAGTAGTTCCTGAGTTTACCGCGTTCAAGCAAACAAACTCTTCAGCTTTATAATATGAGCAGAGATAATTTTTTGTAAGTCGTGTAAATAATCTAAAGTTAACTTTATTTTTCACGTTTTTTCCCTTTTACATATCTTTATTAAGTTCTTCTATCTCGTACGCTTCAAGTCTAATTTTCATATTTTTTGTATGTCTATATATACCCATTCGTAAGTCGCTTTCATATGAAATGATAAAAAATTGTATTAAATAAATAGCGGCCCGCTCCGGCTTCGCCCATGCTGCTCCGTTCCTATTAGTCATAGCGTGATGATATATAGCCTATAGCCTTCCTCGATAAATGGTCTATCTAACACTGAAAAAAAAATTCTAATCGCACCAGCAGTTCCTGAGATTAGCGCGTTCAAACAATGTGGAACTGTGTAGTTTTTATTTGGTTTAATGTCGACATCAGATTTTAAATCAAAATGCAATACTTTTATTTTATCTTGAAATATTAAGCAATTTGTTGTTTTTTCTTCGTCAAAGCGCCATTATTTAAAACTATTAAAGCAATATGTTTTTCTACGAAATTAATTATGTCCCTAATGAAATCATTATATTTAAAATATTATTTTTTTGTGGTAAGTAATAAATTTAATTAATCTGATTTTCCTCAAGAAAACTGTCTTTTAACGAGTCCGGAAATATTAATATAATTTTGTCATGTGTAATTGGTAAGCTTCTAATTTGATTTTTTATTTAAATGAATTGTTTAGCTACATGGATAAAATTCTCTCAAAATTTGGGCTATTGAAATAATTATGTATTATCTTATTGCCCAATATTTTAGCACAACATATTTAATGATTAATGACCATCAATATAACTTATGAACAAATAAATGACATCAACCAAAAATTATAGAATGTTGAGCAACCAAATCATTAATTCGTGGCGCCTAATGAAACTATCATTTAACGATAGCTTACACGGAATCGTAGGTAGCAATTATGAGAAGCAACTTCGCATTAATTGGATCGTTACGAAGTAATCAATGTCGACATCAAGTAATGCGGTTTTCACCATACGCGAATTTTAGGTAACGATTGTCGGAAATATTCGAAGAATGTATGACTGAATGAACACACCTGTTTTTGAATGATTGAAATATATTTGTGGAAATCGATTTGAAATGTGGCGTAATACTAATGGTTTTATATTCAAATGAGATATATCATCCAGTAACTTAAAGGATTCATGTGAAAACTAACTGGTAGATTATTAAAAATATACACTAAAGTCGTATTAATGTGCAATCTTAATCTATCTTCTTCTATATATATAAAAATCAATTGCTGTTCGTTAGTCTCGCTGAAACTCGAGAACGGCTGAACCGATTTGACTAATTTTGGTTTTGAATGATTTTTGGAAGTCCAGGGAAGGTTTAAAAGGTAAGAATATATGAAGAAATTGAAGGGAAACAGTAAAAACCACAATTTTATTTTCCCATACAAATAGTCCGTATCTATCAAACCTTTGACACATTATTTCATTCTGAGGCAATACGAAGTTTGCCGGGGCAGCTAGTCTTCTATATATAAAAAAATCAATTGCTGTTCGTTAGTGTCGCTAAAACTCGAGAACGGGTGGACCGATATGCCTAATTTTGGTTTTGAATGATTTTTAGAAGTCCAGGGAAGGTTTAAAAGGTAAGAAAATATGACGTTATTTCATTTTCCCATACAAAAAGTCCGTATATATCAAACCTTTGACACATTTTTTTTTAATGTATTCTCATTTATTATACACATTATACAAAACAGGTTACAATCTTATACACATAATATAACATAATAATTATTAAGAACTAGATTGCAATACATATCCCACCACCTTTTTAATCTTACATGAATGACCCCTTTTTTATTATTTATATGTAAAGCACAATAAGACACATTATTTCATTCTCAGGCAATACGAAGTCAGCCAGTGTCTAATAAATGTTTAGGTAATTATTATTGCAAACAAGCTTAGATAAAGAAATATATATTTCACAAGCATGTGTTAATGCGAAATAATATAAAACAAGCTTAGATAAAATCAGAGATCAAAATTATGATGATCAGATGTTTTTAGCTAAAACTTTGAGCTAGTCTTAAGCCTAGGTCAGCCTTAGTTGTTATGCTTCTGTGATATTAATTACGGCTAATATTTATCAATAACAACGTTATTGTTAATAACGTTTACACATTGTTATTAGTAGTTAATATCAATGGAAATTTCTCCGAGCAATCGGCGAGCGCAGAAAAGTAAAGAAGAAGGAAGGTTTACTGGTGGTAGAGCTCCAGTGAAGGAGCTCACGGGCGTAGGCACCACCGCATTACCTAATATACTTGCCGCTAAATGGTAGTGTTCAGCACTGTCGTGTTTCGGTTAGGTGGTAATGTACGGTCCTGTAATTACATTTACATTGACTCTGATCTTTGTGTGGCTGCAGTCATCACTTAACATCAATGTGAACTGCATGCTTGTTTGCCACTTTCATTACATAGAAAAGGTGAATTGTCATCAAAATAAGATAATGTGTAAAATGAAGATACCACATCACATTCAAAAGATTTGGCAATAGATTTGAAGAGTTTGAAGTGTTTAGTTCATTATGGCAGTCAAACCAACATAAAACACGCATTGCAGCATGACATGTGTGATGAAAGTAAGTAAGTCACGCTTCTTACTGTACGTGAGTTGATTTAGAGCTTTTGCAATGAAATCTTGACCTAATTATTAAGTTGAGAGATGGATGGTGAGTGAAAGTTACACCGCCCTAATCGCATATGTCTTATGTATCCCCCCACAACGCCCTAAGCCGAGGATCGGACCCGCAGGAGTCTCCCTTAGGCAGTTGTGTTAACTTTTAAGGCTGATAGCTCATTGCGCTCCCCGATTGCCCGCTGTGGTAGTCTCGAGACGAGCCGCCTACCATACATACCATACATGAGTCCGTTAAAAAAACGGTTAGGCGTGATCACTAACTTTTTAATTCTGTACCTCAAAAGTACACGACTCCTTATATCACTCGTTTGTCTGTTTTTTTTTTCAATTTTTGTCTGTCTGTCTGTCTGTTTGTTCCCGCTAATCTCGGGAACGGTTGGACCGATTTTGACGGGACTTTCACTGGCAGATAGCTTATGTAATAAGGAGTAACTTAGGCTACTTTAATACTAGCTGCGCCCACGACTTCGTCCGGGTAGATACTGAACAATCATAAATTATCACGCGAATGAAGTCGCGAGCACAGCCAGTTTTAAATTGAACAATATGTTGAAAATATAGAGTCGATATGTGTTATATGGCACAGTTAAGTTATAGAGTTAGCTTTTGGGGAAATGGACTCGGGAAATGGAAATGGGGAAATGGACTCATTTGTAAATAATTGATGCTTTCCATATTATACAAAATTGTTTAGTTTCTATTTAATTTATTATGGGTTTTTGATTATTATTAGTGTATTTTTTTTTTTTTTTAGTTTTTATGGCATCGCTATTGCGCATATTGCCAGTGTGAAGTAAAAAGATATTTCGTATTTATTTAAGCAGCGTCAAAGTTAGTATAATATCAAGTATAATATGTAAGTATCAAGTATATAAGTTATCAAGTATAATATGTCAGTCAAGTGAGTTACAGTCAAGTTAAGTCGAGTAAAGCGAGAGCGGCTACTTTACCAGAACATTTACAATGAAGTGTTGGAGGCAACCTGAAAGGTCGTGTTTTCGCACTGTTATTCTATTTCACTATACACGGGCACTGTAATAAACCTATATCAAACAAAATGCCATCAACTTTATGCAATATAACTTAAAAATACACCAAGAAAATGAAATAAAATAAGAGCACCATACGCCTCTCTCAAGGTTCCCGCCAAAACTCCATTATTAGTGGTTATTCACTCTAGGTTAGTTTAAAAAAAAAAATGACGATGTAAAAGTGCTCTCCAGGAGCCTAATTATATGAAATAAATGAATAAACTGAGTAATTTCTACCACAGTACAAATATGAACAGAATGGAACTACGTACAAAACGTTGAAACGGCACACTCACACAAACATGCGTACGTAGTTTCCATACTGTTCATATTTGTACTGTGTCTACAATGAAGTTAGGTTAACAATGTAAAGACGGTAGAGTTAAACCAGGTTGCCGAGTCAACGGGTCACTCTCACGCTCACTCTTTTGCATGCCTCATTTATCTGTCTTTGTTTCCACCTGTTTCGGTTTACGCAAGACTTTGTTTTACTTCCTTAATGGTTGATGATTAAATTTAAAATTTTTCTCAGCCTACTTTAAATTTTTTTTAAAAATTCAAAAATTTTTGCTTCGAAATATAGAGCCAATTCTAAAAGTAATAATGATTAATATTTCATTCTAAATCCGAGTAAAATTTCTTGTTTTTGATTGAGAAAGGTAACGGGATACGTGTCATATTAATAAAGGTCAACTAATAATGTCATATATGCCATTACATATTGTTTTCTCACATAATATAACATTAAATATCACATATCTCACAATCCAAGTGCAGCGTAGGTATTCACGATACAATTTAAAGGTCATCAAGATTGAAAAAAAAAGACAATCTCGCTAAATGTCAGAGCTTAAGTACTATTTTATTTTAAATACGTAGAAAAATATTGACGCGCGTTGATGTATTATATGTATACACATATATATATATATATATATATATATATATATATATGTGTGTGTATACATAGCTCGCGGGCGTAGGCACCACCGCATTACCTAATATACTTGCCGCTAAATGGTAGTGTTCAGCACTATCCTGTTCCGGTCAGGTGGTAATGTACGGCCCTGTAATTTCCGGCACAGAGGCATAACACCTTAGGCCTCAGGAGTGGTAACGCATCTGCATTTTGACCTCGGTCTTTGTGTGGGTGTCTATAGGCTGCAGTCATCACTTAACATCAATGTGAACTGCATGCTTGTTTGCCAATTCCTTTACATAAAAAAAAGAAATACATTTATATGTATATATATATATATATACATATATGACTGTATTATTATATAAAGAACACTGAGTTTTATATATTATTAATAAGATTTTCGTAGAAAAATATTGTCGCGCGTTGATATCTTTTATACGAGCGCAGTAACATTGTAATTTGATATTTTAATAATTTACGATCGTAAATCATGATTTGATGACATATATATATGACCGTATAACATATAAAGAACACTGCGTTTATATATATTTAATAAGATTTTCGTAATTGGAAATATGAAATAAAAACATTTTCAATAGTGAAACAACACACTTACATCACTACCGTCGACTTCAAAATTTACTTTCCCATTCAAAATTAAGAAAATTTTCAACAACTCATTAGTAGAGCGAATATTAATGATATCCATATCGAAGCTTTTCATAATAAAAAGTGAATGTGTGTCATACAATCTCACCTTGACATGTGACGGCGACTAACACGAAAAAAAATACGACAGTCCATCCCCCCATCATACACACTCTTGGTTGAAGCATCACTACACTATCATTAGTCAATGTCCACAATCACAGCACTTTATTTGATTTACGAACGAAGCATACCGTAGCGTGGTGTTCGGGTGACGGTCGGTGGGTGACTGAGTCGGGTCGGCGTGTGCGCACCTCTCGCGCTCTGGCTTTTCTAAGTGGTCCACAACATTTGGTTATTAAAAAATATTTAATTAATAATGTTTTTGGAATGAATTATTTTAAACCAAAAACGTAACCGGCGAATCGTGGGTGTTTGCATGTATGCTTGAATGCATGCATTTACCTCTGCCTACCCCTTCGGGGATTACAGGCGTGAAGTTACGTACGTACGTATTTTATGTCTAAAGCTTGACAGACAAGCAAACGGGTGACCTGATAGAAAGTCAAAGTCAGCCAGGTGCAACACGGTGCCAGCTTTGAAGGAATCTTTTTGACTCCATTTTTAAGGATGGTGGTGTAGCCCAGCTCTAGGTGCGACCCCAAATGAAAAAAGGCGGAGCTATATAAATGATTTATTCAATTAACACGGGGTGTGGTTCAATACACATCTTTCAGACTCCAGACTGGTTTTGGCACTAATACTGTCCTGGGCAACGCTGGTGAAATGAGGTTGGCAACAGGGTGCGAACACGTGGTCACACGTGGTCTGCCGCGGTGGTCAAGCGGGTGCCCGTGGGTGGCTCGTCGCACGTGGCACTTCTTCGGGGCGCTTTGGGAGTCAAAGTTAATAGAAATATTGACGGAACGTGATTTAGTATCACTGTCCGTTCAGAGATGGCGGTAGCAGTAGCGCTGGACCGCTACAGTGGCAAGCCTGCAGTTCACAGGCTATATTGAAAACACCGAGGGTCTAAATGCAGATGAACATTTGCAACTCCAGTAGAGTAACCAATACGGAGTAGCTTTGAAAGACTCTTTTTGACTCCATTTTTGATGATGGTGGCAAGCTTGTAGTTCACAGGCTACATTGAAAAAACTGAAGGTCTAAATGCAGATGCGTTACTACTCTTGAGGTCTAAGTAGTGGCCTAGCTGCAGTTTTTATTCTGTACTAGTGATAGCGTGACCAACTAAAGAAATAAGGCTTCAGAGACGGCAGTGCATACTTACCTCTGGTTTTTGTACAGATATCTACCACAGTCACCACTTACCATCCATTTTTCATGTCTTGAAATGGCAAACAAACATGCAGTTCACAAGGATAAAATTAAACTGAAAAATTCTAAAAAAATTGCAGCTTACAGACACCTATATTTTAACCTATAGGTCAAAATGTATATGTGTCACCCCTATACCCTAACCCCCTTACTCATAAACGTATATCAGATACGTTTTAGCTATAGAACACTTTGTCTTTGTCAATTGCTGTCTTTGTTTGTTGTTGACAAAGGAGAGAGCAACACTTTAGCTAAAATACGTTTATGAATAAGGGGGTAAGGTTTTATTTTTGCATCTGCGACTGTAAGTATGTGGCCAGATATTAACACCTAATCAAAACATGATTTTTTTTCTTTATGTTTTAAAAGTGGCAAACAAGCATAAAGTTCACATTGATGTTAAGTGATGACTGCAGCCTATAGACACCCACACAATGACCAGAGGTAAAAATGCAGATGCGTTACCACTCCTGAGGCCTAAGGTGTTATGCCTCTGTGCCGGAAATTACAGGGCCGTACATTACCATCTGACCGGAACACGATAGTGCTGAACACTACCATTAAGCGGCAAGTATATTAGGTAATGCGGTGGTGTCTACGCCCGCGAGCTCCGTCACTGGAGCTCTACGACCAGAATGATTAGTTCTCAATGGTAGTATCGTTTAGCGGCAACTAGATGAGGTAATGAGGTGGTAGAGTTCATGCTCTCGAGCTCTGGCACTAATATCAGGAAAATTCTGTTAGATACGTATTTATCAAGTTGTAATGGCGGCAAACAAGCACGTAGTTTTTTATAGATAGTAAATTACTACTGCAAACAATAGATATCTACAGAAAAACCAGAGTGAAATTGGAAATGATCACTCTTGCTTTTGAAGGCACTTTTGCTTTTGTCATAATACAGGTTTTTTTATACAATGAAAGTGGCAAGCAAACATGCAGTTCACATTAATGGTAAGTGACGACTGCAGCTTTGAACACCCACACAATGACCGGAAGTCAAAATGCAGATGCGTTGCCACTCGTGAGGCCTACACGAACAACATATTATTATTTTAAAATTCAGAAGCTCCATTAAGTGGAAAATGTTGCGCCGCCCTGGCGGTACGGCCTGCAGGCTTCACTTTCAAACTCGGCCGACGCCACGCGGACACGAGCGGGAACTAAACCGGGAAATGCGAACGACCATTCGAAGGACGTCCCACTTCACCATATCGGGCTATCCTGTATTAGTGTAATTCAATGATATGATTTGTTTACGAAAGCACCTTAACTTAAAAACCTTACCTTACTTTTTATGTCTTGTACTTTTTTATGTTATGAAAGTGGCAAACAAGCATGCAGTTCACATTGATGTTAAGTGATAACTGTAGCCTATAGACATCTACACAAAAACCAGAGGTAAAAAGGCACATGTTTTACCACTTCTGAGGCCTAAGGTGTTATGACTCTGTGCCGGAAATTACAGGGCCGTATATTATTACCTGATCGGTACACGATAGTGCTGAACATCACCATTTAGCGGCAAGTATATTAGGTAATGCGGTGGTGCCTACGCCCGCGATCTCCGTCACTGGAGCTTTACTACAAAATGTTTTGTCATGAAATGGCAAATAAATACGCTTACATTCACAGCCCCATACTAAGTATAAACCTGTGTTATGGGTGCTGTTGAACACACAACACATACACAAACACCCAGACCCGAAACAAATATCTGTAGGCTATACAAATATTTGTCCTGGTCATCGTTGATTATCGCTTGCGCGCGGCGTGGTATAGGCTTCGAGGCACGTGCCCCTTTGCCTCGGTATCTTCTGCTTCCATAATAATGAGAGCGGCGTCTTGTCTGGGTGGCGCGGTGGTGAGCGCCGCATCGCCTATTACGGCGCAGCGACGGAGTAGGCGCCTCCCAAGAGTGCTGGGGCCGCGATGACAGCGGTGCCGCGGCGGTTGGTATTGCGGCGGCGGGGGATTTGTTCAGGTGCGCTGGACTAACCGGCTCATCAAAAAAATAAGCATACAGTTTACAGTGATGATAAGTGTAATACATTGATGGTAAGTAATACTGTAGGCCTATTATAATATATATTTTTACTGGTGGTAGAGCTCCAGTGACGGAGCTCGCGGGCGTAGGCACCACCGCATTACCTAATATATATGTATCTTCACGCCAGGTCCCTAACGGGGTAGGCAGAGAGTGTAGAGCGCCAGACATCCCGGTTCTGACAAACCTCTCGTGCCTCGTCTACCTTCATCATTCTCTTCATACATGCACGCCGATTCCTAAGACTTTTGACCCCACCATCAGACAGAACTCGACCTATATGGTCATGGTAGGTCAGCCTTGGTCTTCCTGGGCTTCTGCAACCATCCACATTCGCATTGTATATCTGTTTAGTCATTCGCTCATTCGACATTCTTTCTATATGCCCGAACCATCGGAGCATGCCTTTTTTCATTTTTACACCGATACTATCATTCACACAAAGTCTCTTTCTTACATCTTCATTACGAACGCGATCGGTGAGTGATACACCGCAGATCTTGCGCAAAGATCTCATCTCGACCGCGTTCAACTTACTTTCACGCCTATACCATGCATTACCTAATATACTTGCCGCTAAATGGTAGTGTTCAACACTATCGTGTTCCGGTCAGGTGGTAATGTACGGCCCTGTAATTTCCGGCACAGAGGCATAAGACCTTTGGCCTCAGGAGTGGTAACGCATCTGCATTTTGACCTTGGTCTTTCTGTGGGTGTCTATAGGCTGCAGTCATCACTTAACATCAATGTGAACTGCATGCTTGTTTACCACTTCCATTACATAAAAAAAAATAATAATAATAATGTCCTCCAGACTGAATTTGAGTCACGGCGGCCAATCTCAACGGAGACTAGCCAACTGCGCGGGAGATATAAGAGGGCACAAGTGTATGCGCAAACACACTCTATGCACTCTATATTCCTTCACTCTCATAGCCCGATGGGACGACAATCCGACACGACCGGAGAGAGATCAAGCGCAGGACCAACGGCTTTACGTGCTCTCCGAGGCACGACCAGACTCTGGGTACTACTAAGAATTTCCATACAGAAAAAACCCAATATCAGATTTTTCCGACCTGGGGCTCGAACCCAGGACCTCAGGCTTCACCATCGCGATTGCGACCACTGAGCTAACGAAGCATTCAAGTAGGTGTAGGCCTATTAACATCTACATGAAACCAAATTTCAATGGAGATGCGTTGTGGAAACCCATCTACATTAAAATCTGGATTCCTGAGGCCTAAGGTGTTATGCCTCTCTGCCGTACCTACATTACCACCTTACCGGAATACGAAAGTGCTAAACACTACAATTTAACGGCAATTAGATAAGGTAATGCAGTCGTGCTTACGTCCGCAAGCTCTATCACTGAAGATCACTTTTTACCACCAGCTAAAAGATAAATGATGAGTTCTCAGGTACCTTTTTTTTATTTTATTTAATGGGCGTGGCAAACAAGCATGCATTTCACATTGATGTTAAGTGATGACTGCAGCCTATAGACACCTACATGAAGAACAAGGTCAAAATGCAGATGCGTTACCACTCCTGAGGCCTAAGGTGTTATGCCTCTGTGCCGGAAATTACAGGGCCGTACATTACCACCTGACCAGAACACGATAGTGCTGAACACTACCATTTAGCGGCAAGTATATTAGGTAATGCGGTGGTGCCTACGCCCGCGAGCTCCGTCACTGAAGCTCTACCACCAGTAAAAACCTATTGGTACTTCTTTGTTGGGCTTTTTGAAAAGGGAAAATTTCCAATGCCACCCTTTGAGTTGTTGTATGGTAATGTTTTTTTATAGTATTACTATCTGATCCGGTAAACTTTGTATTGCCTCACAATGAATTCAATTTCTTCATATTTTCTTACCTTTTAAACCTTCCCTGGACTTCCAAAAATCATTGAAAACCAAAATTAGCCAAATCGGTTTCGCCGTTTTCGAGTTTTAGCGAGACTGATGAAGGTAGACGAGGCACGAGAGGTTTGTCAGAACCGGGATGTCTGGCGCTCTACACTCTCTGCCTACCCCGTTAGGGACCTGGCGTGAAGATACACACACCTAACGAACAGCAATTAATTTTTATATGTTGGCAATGTTCAAAGTTCAAAGTTTCAAAGTTCAAAGTTTTATTGCTTTCATGTAGGTGGTTTAGGTGTTATTTTAAAGTAATTTGTATCGACATGATACCCGTCGGGCGTAGCAATTAACATAGTTATATATTATTATTCTATATCTTAATCATAATACTTAGGCATTTTAATTATGAGTGAACGTGAAACAGAAAAATGAGTAAGTATGTGTATTTCGTCCATTTTAATGAGTACGGTTGTCACTGAAAAAATCACTCAGACTGTAATACGATTTCTCTATTAAAAAGTTTTTTAGACGTTTTATAAACACATTTATTTTTTTATTTTATTTTTATTTTATTTTATTGACACACCAACAGCATAGTACATCAAAAAGTTACAAAATATATCATAGAAGCATTGGTCTGATGCATATGCCTATTAAAGGTATGTACAGCATTCCAACTAAATCGAGCAACACAAAAATTAAATAAATTAAGTTCTAGATAAAATGTACATTTAAAACAATCAAGTCAGGACGTGATGATCCCACCCCCCAATAATGGAGGAGAATTCTTCCGCTAGTGCGGTCAGTCAATAGAACAATTGTGAACAAATTATACGAATAGGGCAAAAAAACTGCCTCAGTAGCGTACCGGTAGCAGGCCACTACTACTACACTGAAGCTCCTGGGTTCGATTCCCGGATCGGAGGCTATCAGAGGTAACGGTTTCAAATCCTTTATCTCTGTTTCTATTGGGATTTTTAGATTGTCGGGCAGTTCCCAGTACCTCGGAGTTTGGTAATGTGCCCGGAGATTGCAACAGGTTCGCCACCTGTTACATGGGGGAACGTAACCGGCGAGTCGTGTGTGTTTGCATGCTCGAATGCATGCATCTACCTCTGCCTACCCCTTTGGGGATTACAGGCGTGAAGTTACGTAGGGAAAAATAACGCGGGATGGAGAGCAGTGTCCCGCTATAAATTATCGCCACTGCAATCGTTAATCCCCTTGGCAAGCGAGGCAATTATGGCAAATTCTTCAAATGATGCACATTTTGTTTTTTTTATGTTATAAAAGTGGCAAACAAGCATGCAGTTCACATTGATGTTAAGTGATGACTGCAGCCTATAGACACCCACACAATGACCAGAGGTCAAAATGCAGATGCGCTGCCACTCCTGAGGCATTAGGTGTTAAGCCTCTGTGTCAGAAATTACAAGGCCGTACATTACCACCTGACCGGAACACGATAGTGTTGAACACTACCATTTAGCGGCAAGTATATTAGGTAATGCGGTGGTGCCTATGCCCTCGAGCTACACTGGAGCTCTACCACCAGTGAAATATATGTCATCACTGGCAACACACACTAATCAAAAATCTTTTTCTTGAGACTTCGAAAATATTCAAGAAAGTGTGTTTTGCAGCCAAGGCACTTCACATTAAAAATAAAATTAAAAATTCAAATAACAAAATTAAAGCGACTTGGAATGTAATTAATAGTGAAACTGGGAAACAAGCTGAACGCAACTCTGATTTTAAATTAATAATTGACAATAAACGTGTTACTACTGACGAAGAAGTTGCTTTAGCATTTGAAACATTCTTTGCTAATATTCCAGTTTCTTTGACTGGAGACCTCATTTCATCGCCTACCGTCGCCGAATCATTATTGAAAAAAAATGTACATCAAAGTAAAACTATATTTAATTTTAAGTTAGTTAATACTGCGGATGTTATACATGCCTTTAAGTCTATTAATATTAAGAACACAACTGATTTATGGGGCTTATCTGTAAAAGTTGCATATGAAATAATGGATGTGATTGCACCTTACCTAGCGGCAATGTTTAATAATAGTATTGTAAGTGGTATATTTCCTGACTTAATGAAACATAGTAAAGTGATTCCTCTTTTTAAATCTGGTAGTACAAGTGACCCCACAAATTTTAGACCAATTTCTGTACTACCTGTCTTAAGTAAAATTTTTGAAAAACTTATTTTAATTCAACTACTTGCACACTTTAACCATCATAAACTTTTACATTGTCGACAATTTGGATTTACTAGGGGTCGTTCAACTACCGATGCAGGTGTTGAACTTGTCAAACACATTTTTGAAGCTTGGGAAAAATCACATAATGCACTAGGGGTATTCTGTGACTTATCTAAAGCATTTGATTGCGTTCAGCATGAAACATTGGTCAGAAAGTTATATCACTACGGCCTTCGAGATACCGCTCTCGAGCTTATGACTTCATATTTAAACAATAGAAATATGTGTGTTGATGTAAATGGGACAAGATCTCCCGGGACTTCAATGGATATGGGGGTCCCACAGGGCTCTATTTTAGGGCCATTTCTTTTCTTAGTCTATATTAATGACTTACCCTACATTATCAATGATGGCCAAGAGATGGTATTGTTTGCTGATGATACTTCTTTAGTGTTCAAAATTAAAAGACAGGAGGTAGATTTTGACTGTGTAAACAATACTCTCTCTAATATAGTACATTGGTTTAGCGCCAATAACCTTTCGTTAAATAGCAGTAAGACAAAATGTATTAAATTTACTACTCCTAACGTAAAACAGGTTGAAACCAATGTTAAGATAAATGAGGAAGTATTGGAGATCGTAGAGTCCACGGTATTTCTGGGCATTACCGTGGATGCTAAATTGCAATGGGGTCCCCATATTGCCAAATTAGCTAATAGACTTAGCTCGGCAGCATTTGCTGTGAAAAAGATTAGACTATTAACAGACGTCGAGACGGCTCGCCTTGTTTATTTTAGTTATTTTCACAGTATAATGTCCTATGGCATTTTGCTATGGGGAAATTCCGCCGACGTCAACACTATTTTTGTACTGCAAAAGAGAGCTGTCCGGGCTATCTACGGGTTGAGTCCGAGGGTATCTCTTAGAGATAAATTTAAAGAAATAAATATTCTGACTGTAGCTTCGCAATACATTTATGAAAATGTATTATATGTCCGTAAAAACATTAATGAGTTTCCTACAATAGGTAACAATCACAGTATAAATACTAGGAACAAATACAAGTTGTCCATGCATGCAACGCGGCTGAATAGGGTCAGTAATTCTTTTAGAGGTCAATGTATACGGTTCTTTAATCAAATCCCCAAAAACGTTCAAAGTCTATCGATCAATAAATTTAAGAAAGTAATGAAAGAACGTTTATATAAATGTAATTACTATAAGACCAGTGATTATCTTAATGATAATACGTCTTGGGATTATAGCGATCGCTGCCAGGCTATTTCATGATCCTGTGATTTCGTGTATTCAGTAATTAGTATCTACTATTGTTAAGGGTTGAATAATGTGAATACCCTGGCTGAAAATGAATTCCATCTTTTATTTTGCCGTATGCATATCCGGAACAGTCATGCACGCTTAAATGTCTTTGCCTTTGGCGGCGTCGTGTGGCGGGTTGCTCACTTCCCTCTAAAATGGTCGAGGAGGGCAATGGCTGTCACATGCGTCATACTCGTGAACGGGTGCTGTTGGTGGGGACTGGTCTGTTCTGGTTTGCAGGGGCTACATCACATTAAGTAGATAGCAGTTTATATGCATCTATGCTATGGACGTTGACATTATTTGATTTTTCACGATAATCTGTACTAGATTTAAGCTTTCATTTAAAAGAGCTCTTACTGAGTTTGTTGGGTAGCGGAGTTCTTCTCAGTAGTGACTGCACTTGGAACTCTGCTAAGTGAATAACATTGATCTTGACGAATAAGTTTTTCTTTTTCTTCATTTATTATCATTGAAGGAATTGAAAAATTTTATGATTATTATGTTTTAACCAAATAGTTTAAATTTAAATTTTTAATTTACTATTAATATATGATTTTTCTTTACTATATGTAATGGTTATTCGCTCTAGGTAGTTTATGATTTATTGACGTTTTGAAAGTATCTGTAAAGATCTATTCGAAATAAAAATATTTTCTATTCTATTCTATTCTATTAAGACACTGCGGTAAGTTGGACGAGAAGATGTATCGACGCTTCCCGAGCCCAATCGAGTTTGATTCGACGATGGACCTCTTTCTCGAACGTAAGGTATGGTGGCGATAAAACTGAAAAATATATTTATTGGAATTTGGTAAGTAAGCAATTTTTTTTTAATGTAATGGAAGTGGCAAACAGTCATGCAGTTCACATTGATGTTAAGTGATGACTGCTGCCTATTGACACCCATAAAAAGACCAAGGTCAAAATGCAGATTCCACTCTCCATAAAAGACACCACACAAAGTGTTATGCCTCTGTGCCGGAAATTACAGAGCCGTACATCACCACCTGACCGGAACACGATAGTGCTGAGCACTACCATTTAGCGGCAAGTCAATTAGGTAATGCGGTGGTGCCTACGCCCGCGAGCTACGTCACTGCAGCTCTACCACCAGTAAAAACAATACTGGTGGTTTACTTTACTTTTTAACTCCTTAGCAAAAACGTTTGTATTAGTTATATTAGTATACTTAGGGGTCGTTCATAAATTATGTAAGGCGTTTAGGGGAGGGGGGGTGTTGACTGAATATTATAACTTCTTACTATAGGTAAGGGGGTCAGAGAATCTAAAATTACGTAAGATTTGAAATTGAAAATTCTACCACTTTCGCGCTAAAAATTGGCATTATTGAATAGCGCCATCTGTACTTCATCTCTTTAACTTGATATTGAATCTTACAAAAATCTTTTCTTACGAAAATTTCTTATTGAGGGGCAGGGGGGACTAGTCGTAATCTTATGATGTCTTACAGTAGGGGGAGAGGGGGTCAAATTAGCCCTCAAAACCTCTTACGTAATTTATGAACGACCCCTTACGAGCATTTGTGCATTGAGTAGAGAATAATGTATGTATGTATCTTCACGCCAGGTCCCTAACGGGGTAGGCAGAGAGTGTAGAGCGCCAGACATCCCGGTTCTGACAAACCTCTCGTGCCTCGTCTACCTTCATCATTCTCTTCATACATGCACGCCGATTCCTAAGACTTTTGACCCCACCATCAGACAGAACTCGACCTATTTGGTCATGGTAGGTCAGCCTTGGTCTTCCTGGGCCTCTGCAACCATCCACATTCGCATTGTATATCTGTTTAGTCATTCGCTCATTCGACATTCTTTCTATATGCCCGAACCATCGGAGCATGCCTTTTAAGAGAAGAGAATAGAGAGTAGAGAATAAAATAGATAATTATTAGCAGATCATATTGTTACGCTTCTCAGTAAACATTTTTTTATGTTGGTAAATTGAGTTTGATAAGTACTTTAATAACCTAAATATATATGTATATAAAAGTATGTTTAACAGAACTAAATGGCAAACCATTGTACTAGGGCGATATAAAACTAAGGCTGCTGCCAATAGGTATAGCTATTACATATAGATAATGTCTACGTAGCTATGAACGTAAATGGGCGTCACCAGTAAATGGTCCGGGATTATAGTACTCTGAGGGTCCGGGTAAGGGAGGAAGATTTGGTACTTATTATGTAGGTACCTACCTAGGGCGGATTGAAAATCTATGAATAGGGGCGTCGATAAAAGCTATACCTCTAGGGCTATTTTATACCATACTCATTTCACGTTACTATGTATGTTGCTTCTCATGAAAATCAACAATAAGCCAAAAAAGTTAAGCCAAAGAAATATCAGATGCAATAGAAAATCTGATAATAGAAAATTCTGAATTTTGTCTTGGTTAAACAAAATAGAAACAAGCGACATCTATGTGATATGATAAAAACAAACACAAGCAGTATGAATTAGGACATATAAGTTGTTTAAACATTCGCCACTAGAGGGCAGTAGTAAGTATATGTTAACAGCGCCATCTATCAGCATATTAAATAACTTTAACGTAACTAAATGACAGCAGATGTCATGGCTAACTTTTTTTCAAACACTCACCACATACGCTAGATGGCATTGGCAACCATTTTTTCACGACATTCACTATCGCAGTTACATTACAGTAGGTACTATGTCAGAAAATATGTACCTAATAACTATGTGTTAAATAATTGAATCTTTTATATCGTGAACACATAATATATAATGTGAGTAATAATTATGCACTATAATTGAATTATGAGTGAGTAAACCCGTTTTCTCACAAAAGAAGCGTGTAGTAGATTTGAATGCGTAAAATTCGATTGGTCACGGAAAATTGGTTGTTACTCCGACTGATCGTTCAGAAATACATAACGAATGTTATACCGACCGTATTTTTAAGTTTTATGGTTATTGTAATACTAAACAAATTTTTGAAGCGCGCATGGCCCAGCTGGTGTAGATCGTAAGCGATCTGCTCGGTTAAGCACTACGGGCGCGGTCGGGTAGTGTGATGGGTGACCGCTAGTGGCAAATTAAATGCGCGTTTCCGTGCTTCGGAGGGCACGTTAAGCCGTCGGTCCCGGTTGCTATCGATGGATAGCAGTCGTCTTAAACCTTGTCGGAGGCCTTATGGGCGGATTGAAAACACGCGACATAGGGTTGGCCAGTAACCCACCCACCTCCACCAATCCGCATTGGAGCAGCGTGGTGGAGTAAGCTCCAGGCCTCCCCCCAAAAAGGGGAGAGACTCGTGCCCAGCAGTGGGACGTATAATGGGTTCCCATTATTTTTATAAACTAAATTAAATATTCAGAAAATTAATAGGTATGCTGTATGTATGCCAAATAATTCATAGGTATTTATTTTTAAGGTACTCGTATTAGGTACTTAATCTTAGCAAATCACAGAATAGTGGTAGGAGAGCTCGAATGTTGAAGCTCGAGGGCGTAGGCACCACTGCATTGGCTTATCTATTTACCTCCACATTGTAGTGTTCAACAATATCGTTTTCCGATTAGATGGTAAATAGTAATTCTTATGACCCCGTAATATCTATCACGGAGGAAAAGCAACTGGCCTCAGTCACAGAATATGCCTCAGCCACCCCCTCCATCTGAAAGTATTTATGTCAGTGGGTCTGATTAATATCTACTATAATACTTAGAAGGCATATCAGCTTAAAATTTATACAGAACACTTCTGTGACCACCCCATAACCGAATTTTTTAAAATTTTCTTTCCTTGAAAATGGCAGCGCGTGGGCAACTGGGCATTTTAATTACTTTTCATCTTCTGTGGCAAAGCTTTCTCTGAGAATTGACTTTCAGATCGACAATTCTGGCAGCGAGAGCGACGGCCGAAATAAAGGTTTTGGGTAAATTCGGATATGGTGTTAGTCTATGCAAGACGATTTATCCCAGTATTTTTTTAGAGTTACCGACAGTGGGAACAAAAGGTACAAGTATCCATATCACAGATCCGAAATGTCATACCCATTACATCCCTATTATTAAACATATATTACTGGTGGTAGAGCTCCAGTGACGGAGCTCGCGGGCGCAGGCCACCGTATTACCTAATATACTTGCTGCTAAATGGTAGTGTTCAGCACTATCGTGTTCCGGTCAGGTGGTAATGTACGGCCCTGTAATTTCCGGCACAGAGGCATAACACACATGAACTGCATGCTTGTTTGCCACTTCCATTACATAAAATAATATAATAGAAAGACCCTGCTCGGGAGTACGACTTTTAAATCAAGATCGAGTTCGAATCGAGAAACGAGATCGAAATCGAATCGTTGTCGGGAGTAAGCCTGCTGATTTTCTAAGCATGCAGTCGCAAAACATGGAAAGGAACGAAGCCGACGGTATGAAGTAATTTGATGAGGTGTAATTCGCGCCGACGCGACGACGAGTGACGACCCGTTAATGAAATCATTGTCAACTTACACCGTAGGCTTATTGCACACTTGCGATTTTTAATAATTTTACTTTATTGGTAAGTAGTATAGTATTACTACTGAGGCAGTAAAGTTACTGAACCCATTTATTTTCCAATTGGGTGGATTCTGTTACGCCGGAGCCCTTTTTAAGAAAACTTCTAGACAATTAACAACAACAGCAATACACTTTATTAAGCAAAGCCTTGAAAGAAATACAGAGATGAGAACTTATATACAGTATGCGGCCTTCTTACAAGAGGAGAGATTTCTTCAAGACAACCTTTGGGTAGAGGAAAAGAAAGATATTACAGAAAATAGGACCGGAATGTACCTACATAAAATAGCGTAATTATTCATATTCTTTTAACTATAAATAAATGCATAAATAGACTGTTTCAGACTAAAAGTTCAGCAACAGAAGCTGTTATGCTTACAAAATATAAACTGATTTACTAAGAACTGACTTACAAATGGAAGTCTACAATTCCTACGATAAGGAATCATACAGGTTCAAAAAAGATTATTTTATTGAGATTTCTTCAAAATGTTATTTCAATTTTAGTTCCTGTTGTGTTAAGTAGATAGATCTTATATTATCTAACTTATTCTAGTGTGTAAATATATACTTTGGAATATGTATTACATAAAGGTTTCTCTACTTTCTTGTTTTTAGTGCTTCAACCGGCTTTATTAGCAAAAATTAAATTGAAGAATAGGTCTTAATTTAGTCACAAAACACTTGAGAATATTAAACTTATTATTTTTGATGACGCTGAGACTATTCGATTATCACAAATTATTGTTGTCTTACTTATGAAGATACTCTCTGTAATAAGTATAAATTAGAAAAAGTATTTTGTAGCTATGAGATATTTTTTTTTTTAATTAGAAAAAAAGTTTTTTCTAATAATAATATATCATAAAGTGGTGATTTCATTGTATTTCTGCTTATCAGTATGATCAGTATTTTGATGCAATATATCGTCTTCTCCACTCCTTATAAAAAAATCGCTTCCAGTTTTTGCTATCGAACACTTCCGATTCCAAAACGGTTTAACTGATTTTTATGAAATCTTTTATGCATTCTGTTCTGAGAGTATATCGTAAGCTATTTTTATACCTACCTCTAAGGAGATGTGAAGATTCCTCCGGTCTGTTAGCTTAATAGATCTTATTTAGCAAATATATCACGACATTCATGATTTAATTTGCGTTTATTTTAAGAACCATTAAGTGACCAGTAAATGAGCCAGTATCATCGATTACCTGATAAATATTCATGGTGTGATACATAATGCTTGGACAGATTTTTACATGTTAGTACTTTTAATGGTAATCGCCATATTATCTCTCAGATAACATTTTAGATTAGGCAACAGTGAAAGTGACCGCAATATTCAATAGTTATAGTGTTCTATGAAATAAACTACAAATCGTAAATATGTACCAAAAATATGTTATTACACATAATATGTATAAATAGTAGCAAATGTCTGCACAAAATCTGTACTCAGAGCAAATGTTTATTATACGAAATTATTTTAAAAAAATGCTTTATTATCGATGTAGGTCTATAAGATAAAAAACACAAATTTTATTATTGTAATTTAAAACAGTAACAGATTTACACAATTCTTTGAAAGCAATTTAGTTTCCAAATTGCGAAGTCACGATATTGTTATGGCATAGCTTCCTAACAGCTCCATACAGACGCATACCAACAAAGTCTTATTGATGGCAATTAAACTTGAGTCAGTTGCCTATTTTTTTGGTGAAAGAGCAATGTAAAAAGTACTAATGAAAAAAGTAATCTATCACATTTTACGATTGCTATTGCAATATTTCATTGCGCATAATCAATTAATTAAAAATGTATTATTCACTTCAATTTAAGTATAGCTTTTTGAAAATTTATCTTTAATTTTTTTTAACCTAACTGCATTTCAACCTTCGATTTTTCTGTAGAGGTCAATTATATGCTGCAGGCATCACATACGTTAACTGCTTGTTTGACACCATTACTTTAAGAAGTTCCCAGAAGGACGTTTTACGTCACTTCATGCCTGCTGAATCTGTAGACAGATAGACATAGGTAAATGTATGCATTGATGTATGCAACTGAATGCATATAATGTTTTATCCACGTAATGTGTGTGTAATAAAGGGGAGACATGCCATAATCGCCACGTTTGGCATGTAGTTTTGGCGATCGCAGTGGCGGCAATTTTAACATGCAACGCTGCTACCCATACTAAGCGCTGCCCAGGACCGTTCGTTGTGGCAATCTTTGGGGGAGGCCTTTATTCAGCAATAAACGTCTTTTGGCTGAGATGATGATGATGAATGTGTGTGTAAGTGGTACCTATTGCCATCATCTACATTTGCCGAGGAAAAAACGGAACTCTCAACAGCACTTTCCCTCGCCCCTATTTGAGGATTGAACCTGCTGTATTTATCGGTGTGCCAAACTCAATTGACTGGATAGTGAATCTTTTCCTGCCTCCCACTAGGTACCTCCCATTAGGTACTCACCACCTTATGCGGTGGTAATAAATAGTACGTTTAATTGATTTTGGATAAGCGAACAATTTCTTGACAGAACATCACGATCTACTCCGCGTTACTATCATTATCATGCTGAAGTTAAGCACTTGGGACCCCATGGCCTATCCCGAAAGGAATCCTGGAGGAATGCTTGATGGTAAGTGAATACTGAAGCCTATAGACATCTACATTAAAACCAAATTTCAAAATGCATATGCTTTGCCACCATTGAGGCTTAAGATGTTATGCCTCTGTGATAATTGTAACATAACAGAGCCATATACAAGGTTCGTTAATAGATAGGTCATATACTATGCATGTGAGAAATATATCAGTCATTTAAGTAAGTAATGTAACTATTTTTGATAGAAAAAAAATAGTCACAGGAAATAAACGTACGTTCGTAATCCCTGAAGCAGCACATGGACCCGATAGGGTTCGAGAACAATAAGAAATCAATTGTCATTTTTTTCTGGTGACCTGACGGTAAAAGATTAAATAAGTAAAAAAATGTTTCATAAAAAAAGTATTCATAATAACAAAGTCGCAATACACAATCGCAAGTTCGCAAACGCCCTTATACCATTGAATAGCTGACTGTGACAGGTATTAAATTTCATTGTATCCATATTTACGAAATATGTACCATTTTATATATACGGGGGTAGGCAATGTCGATCAAATGCAAAGCGTGGGTGCATCGGTGCCACGATATTTATAGACGACGTTATATTGTTAAATCGAAGGTTAATGGGACACTTTTGCTCTCTTTGACTGTCTTTTTTGTGATTGGAGGCGCATCGAGCATCCGCCTTAATTTTTTTTATCCATCTTATACACTTGATATAGAACTTAGTACCTACTAGGTAATAAATTAAAGCAGTTTTTTTTTATGTAATGGAAGTGGTAAACAAGCATGCAGTTCACATTGATGTTAAGTGATGACTGCAGCCTATAGACACCTACACAAAGACCAAGGTCAAAATGCAGATGCGTTACCACTCCTGAGGCCTTAGGTGTTATGCCTCTGTGCCGGAAATTACAGGGCCGTACATTACCACCTGACCGGAATACGATAGTGCTGAACACCACCATTTAGCGGCAAGTATATTAGGTAATGCGGTGGTGCTTACGCCCGCGAGCTCCGTCACTGGAGCTCTACCATCAGTTAAATAATAATAATATTTTTTATTTTGCATGTACACATACAAATCATTTTATTTTAAAGGGATGTTTAAAAAAAGATTTGTCACGTTTGATTAAGTATTTTGTATTTATTTTTAATACAATAATAAATACAAAATACTTAACGTAACTGTTTCAGTTGCCTAGTGGTAGGAGACTGCTACTATTGAGTATTGAGTAGGTATTACTGTGTTGGAGTACTGGGTTCGATTCCCTGGTCGGGGTCTATCAGAGATAATGGTGTTAATTCCTTTATATCTGGTTCTTTTGGTAATGTGGCCGGAGATGTCAACAGGCTCGCTACCTTACGGGGCCAAACATAACCGGCGAATCCAGTGTCGTAGCTAGGGCACAGACCTCAAGGGGGCGCACTTGCGAACCCCATGGAGACAAATCTTTTTGAAGTAATAAATGTATCAAAATGTAATGTATCAAATGTAAAAAAAATACATAATTTAGGTACAAAATCTCATTTTTGTTATTTTTGTACTTACTCGGTATTGCAATACGTAGTTACGCGGTATTGCATTATCGTAGACGATATGGCTTTGGCACGTGAAGAATATTGTTCGAAAAAATTTTAAGTTGTGGAAAATTTTAAATTTTAATGTTTTAGTCACAAAAACAGACATTATTAAAACATTTGAGCGAGTAAAAGCAACCAAAGTTTGAAGCTGTTTGAAATTTCGCTCTGCTTCTGAACGTACCCCGATTGCAGTGCTTGAATCATTGATATTGAATGCATGTATTTACCTCTGCTTACCCTGCCTGACCTGTCACGTGTAGTTAACGTAAAGTTACGTTACAAAACACTTATCCTTATTCCTCTAATTAAGATACAACCTGTAGGTAGGTATTTTAAATAGCACTGATTCTTCTTGGATTTTGTAACTGAAGTATGTACCTATATTAGAACAACTAACTTAATTCATTTAAGTATAAACACTAATGAAATGTTTAACAAACTTAGTGTAGGAAGGTACCCATGTAGAAGGTACCATCCATGTGCATTGTATGTTGTTGAAGTTAAAATACCTAAAATGTGCATTTAACCCACCCTAAGTCCAAGCGATGTCGTAGCTGAGAATATGTACCTAATAATACTACGTAGGTACTTAGTGTGGTCTGTGAATCACACCTATAGACATTCATTAGGTACATACCCATAGGCATGTAATCGGACCACAGCAACGATGAGCGCTGCCATTCAATTTGCTAGATTACAGATTATACAATACAAAAGGTAGGTAGGTATACCCTAGAATTTTTTCACCAGATCTACTAGGCCCCGTATTAATTTTACTGGTGGTAGAGCTCCAGTGACGGAGCTCGCGGACGTAGGCACCACCGCATTACCTAATATACTTGCCGTTAAATGGCAGTGTTCAGCACTAGGTCAGGTGGTAATGTACGGCCCTGTAATTTCCGGCACTGAGGCATAACACCTTAGGCCTTAGGAGTGGCAACGCATCTGCATTTTGACCTCGGGCCATTATGTCGGTGTCTATAGGCTGTAGTAATCACTTAACAACAATGTGAACTGCATGCTTGTTTGCCACTTCCATTACATAAAAAATTACTTCGCCAAAACTCCATACAAACGCTTAATTTGGTCTCTATTACACAGGCATCAATCAGTGACATGTATTTACACGTGCACCTGTGTGCGTAGCACGTAGAGAATACCAAACCTCGCCCATAGGAGGGCAGGAGGTTGGGTGATGCGGGGAAATCGGGCGGGACGTCAAAGTGTCCATTCTACACGTAGTATTATTACATATCTCTGTCTCAGGGGTGGTATGGCAACGCATCTTCATTTTGACCTCTGGTTTTTGTGTAGATGTCTATAGGCTGCAGTCATCACATGCATGCTTGTTTGTCACGTTCGTTCGTTTGTAAATGATGTTATATTAAGCTCATTGCCTTCGTTACATTAAAGTTAAATAAAGCCAGAGAATATGTAATAATACTACGTAAAGAATGGACACTTCGACGTCCCGCCGAATATCCCTGCATCACCCAACCTCCTCCCCTCTTATGGGCGACGTTTGGTATTCTCTACATGCTACGCACACAGGTGCACGTATAAATACACGTCACTGATTGATGTGTGTGTAATAGAGACCAAATTAAGCATTTGTATGGAATTTTGACGGAGTGTCAGCGGTGTGGTAAAGCTTAGTAGGTTTGTTAAAGCTAGAACAGGAAAGAAGGGCGAACACTGACATTCATTTTGGCGGCAACGTTTATCAAGTTATCCTAGGGTTCCTAGGTACCCAATAAATAGTAAATAGGTAATTACAATCTTAAATCATACAATCCCAACTAGGCAGAAAGAAAGGAATTTTACCTTTTTTACTGGTGGTAGAGCTCCAAGCTCCTATGACGGATCTCGCGGAGTACCTACCTAATCTTCTTACCGCTAAATGATAGTTTTTAGCGCTATCGTGTTCCGGTCATGTGGTAGGTAATGTACGGATCTATAATTTCTGGCACATAGGTAGGTATAACAACTTGACGTCATTAGTGGCAATGGCAACACATAAACATTGAATTCTCTGGTTTTTATGTCGATGTTTATCGGCAACAGATTTAATTACTTACCATCAATGTGAACTGAATTGAGTGCCACTTCATGGTAAAAACAAAATGTTATCAAAAATTACGCCCACTATCAAAACGACATAAAATACCTATGTACCTATCTAAGTATCTACATTTGTTACGATAATTTGTATTTATCTATGTCGTACCGTGCATCATGTAGGTTTAAGTATGTACCTTTAACATAACCATTCATGACAACACCTCCATTCACACACCGAACGCCGGTGTTGCCAAAATAACGCAATCCAAAACAAACCACTAATCAACAATCATTATAATTTTATACCGCCCGAAGCAAACACAAGGGCAAAAAAGAAATCCTTCCGTAAAGAATTTAGGAGTGTCCAAACCGAAGTCGAAATCCGACTTGCTTGTTATAAATTTTGTATAAGATAACAATATGTGCGTGTGGGTGTGTGGTAGAGTCGCTGACGAGTATAGTTACGGCACGCAATAACGCTAACAAGCGAGCGAGTGAGATGGAGATGTTTCTGTAGAGCTTCATCTCGCTCTCGCCGCTGGCAACATGGCGCGCTGACTCGGGCGCAGGCTCGAATCGTATCGCCTGCCCACTCAAGGTTCGCTGACTGCCGTTCTTTTGTTTTTAATGTTGCCACACTAGGAAAATTTGCCTAAAATTTCGGTTGAAATTGTTGTGGCTATTTAGATTAAGAAATCACCGTAAGATGTCGGAAGTTATGTGTATTTCAATAAAACATCGACATATTTTCTTTGGTGTAATATTTCATATTTAAAATTTGATTAGGTAATTATACCCAAACATTTTATATTCGATAAACGATTATTGAATTGAAATACTTTCTTATTTGCACTAATAGCTAACTGAATTATTATTAAATATCTCAGGCACCAGGCCTCTCCAATTCAAAGGCATTTTTTCCCAATATTTTATAATTGTTCTTGAGATTTTTATAAAACATTGCTGAAGAGGTCAATAAATGTTTATTGTTATTATTAATTATTATTTCTTCAATATATTGCAGCTAGCTAATTCTATATTATGTGTGAAACGTGACAACTTTTAAATATGTATAAATGTTCTAAACAACTAACCGCGAGAATAGTAAACTTATTAATTTATAATTGATTTCACTAATTGTACCACGCTATAATTGGTTGATAAATTATTAAATCTGCATTGTCGCTAGCCAATTATCTAGGACGGGGCTATTTGGCTCTAGGGGAAGGAAAGAGGGAGCAGTTTGTATTTGTTTGGCAGACAGCATTCAGGAGATGCTCTGAATTTGTATGAAGCTCAGTTATAATTTTTGGACCAGTAGCAAAACAAGAAATCTAAACATTTTAAAAACTATTCCAACTACTCAATTCAACTTTAAAAAAAAATGTTGGAAGTTCTTCGCACAGTACGATAGCGTAACTCAAAATGGCAGAAGAATGTATCACAGCCAAAGTACATTACATACCAGTACACATCAGAAACAATCCCGAATAGAGTTTTTTTTTATATCTTTAAGATATCTCTAGAAGCGAAGAATTTAAGCGTCCCTCCTATAGCCTCGGCGACGCCCACGCTAGATATTACATAAATAACTTTACGTGTATATAATTAAAATGTTTGTTATTTATTTAGTCTGAAATGTGGATTTTTATCTTAATACTATTTCCTTTATTAAATATATAATAATTTTGCCTTATATACTCATTTCATAACCTACACGTATATTATATTCAATAATAAAAAAACTAAACAAAGGAAATTGAAATACCAACGATGGTCACCCCGAACCGCAGACGAAAACAGCGTCAAGCCGAGGACCTGCTCAAACCGAACGTCTGCATACCGATCGTTGGTTTTTTATATGCGCATGTCGGTGCACGGCACGCAGCTGTGTGAGTGAAACGTGTCGGTGTGCGTGGCAGTTCGTTCTCGCGCGCGTCCCACCATTGTTTAGCAGTATAGTCGCGGCTTTCGGCCGGCCGTACGTTCCACGCTCCCGCCCCATCAAAATTGCCGGCGATAAACAAAATAATGAGTGTACCATATTACGTGCATCGCGAGTGCAACAAGCGACAACAGTGTGTGATAACGAGAATGTAACGTGCGTGTTGTGTTAAACGAAGTGAGTTTTGAACGTGTTTTTTGGAGTTGTAGGCGCGTGGTCGCCATGCACGTCGTGTTTAGGTATGTGCCGACCGATTAATTATGGTCCATCAGTGTTAAAGGGGTCGCTGGCCCACAATTTTCAATTCTGATACTGTCGGCCGTTGGACAAATGAACGAACTCGGTGTATTCGCATTTGTTTTTACATCCGTCAAGTTTATGTTTGTTCGGCGCCGTCGGCGTGTTATCAGGGCTTGGGAAGTGTGTCGATTAATTTATATTGTAATTAAATACCTTATCAGCACCCGGTGTAGTGATCGGGCGTGAACGCTGAACTTTGCATCCATTTCATTGGAGAGTGGTTGCCAAGTATTTTTGAAAACGGAACCATGTTTCCTGTCGTGTTTGTGTTTTTGAAACAGAAATACTTTAACATTGAACTTCTGAAGACGTTTGATTGAATTTTAAAGAAATACTATTACAGAAACAGTGAAAAACCAATGTATCATACGCGTTTGCAACTCAATTCAACTCATTTGTAAATCCTTCATCCTTCCATGTTAATAAAAAAAGGCAAAGGAACGACTAGGTACACATAATGTTTTTTTTTTTTTTTCATTTAATAATTAACGGACACCCCGATAATAATGCTTATCTACTTATTTATAAAACGCAATCTAAAGATCTGTGACAAAACAATGTTTTTCCCTGATTATACCTACCTAGTTCACAAGTTGAAAAACGGCTAGCGTACAAATGGCGGGAACGCGGAAAATATGAACGTTACTATTTGAATAAAATTTTTGCTAAAATTGCAACCGTAAACATTGTAACAATTTAAGTACATACCTAGGTACCTTTTATTTATCAAAAAGCTAGGTGCTTGTTCTTACATTCTCATGGTATTTTTCTACACAGAACAATACAGGCGGTATCTTACATGTTTTATTGCCAACAATAAAAAAATATTAAAACAATATTCAACGACAACACAGCAATAAAACCGGAACTCTTTCGAGAAAAAAGCATTTAAAAATTGCAATAACAATTAGGTAGGTTAAAGCTGCCATTTTTTTTTGTATTATTTATAGGTACCTACTTCAATTCTAATATTACCTATAAAGAGGAAACATTTCTGTTTTTGTGTGAAAACGTTACAAACATACATACAGTGTGTTTGTAACGTTTTCACACAAAACCTACTGGACCGATTTCAAAAAATCTTTCACCATTGGATAGCTGCGTCTTTAGTGAATGACAAACCTACCTACCTAGGCTATATTCCATTCAGTTTACCCGTGCAAGGCCGGGGCGAGCCGCTAGTCTGTAACATTTTAGTAATTAGGTATGACTTCAAGTCTAGTTCTAAAGTCAAATCAATCATGTCTAATCAATAAAAATGTTGGTAACAATTCACATCTATCACCTAACATGTGACGTTATCTTGCCACCCCTTTAAAATAACCACGATAACAACATTCCTCGTTGCTTTATGGAAGTTATTGAATCAAACATAAATAAAATACCTAGGTAGGTAAGTGTAGTTACATACCAAATAAACTACGTAGTTATGGTGTCGTATTGTATCCATGTCGTAGTCCATACACGTCTGCAAATAAAAAACAATTAATACAGAATCGTCCTTATCACATCTAAACTACCAATTGTAGTACTTACCTATTTGTAGTAGGTACTGTACATAACTATCTAACCGGAAAACGATAACGCTTGGCAGAAAATAGGTAGGTAGGTACCTGCTTATTGTGCCTACGCCCGTATTAATAAACAGATCTCAGTCCTTCAGACTATCTTAAGATTATGCTAAACGGGATCTTAATTTAGTACGTATATACGTAAAATGTAGGGATGTGTGATAGGGAGTTATTTGTCATCTTAATATTTCTGTCGTCAACTCGCACGCTCATACAAAGTACCTACAGCCAGGTAAATAAATTTAAAATTCAATCTTAGAAACGACATTGCTACTGCTGCTGACTTACTGTTGTTTTATTATATCTAAAACAGATTTAAACATAAAAATATCTATAAATATAAAAATCGAAAAAAAAACATATATATAAAAATCGGTCGTACATTATATTGACAATTATTGTATGTTATAGTAACAAGCCAAATTCTTTTGTGATATTGTAGATTCTATTTCATATTTTTGATTGAAATGTAGGTAGGTAGGTACATACTAAAATTATGATAAACATAATAATATTTTGTTCTATTTTGAAGACCAACCATAAAATAATAAACGTTTATAAAAAGGATTTTTGTAGTTGACTGTACATAGTTACCTCACAGTTTTATAATCGGGCGAGTTGACGACAGAAATATTAATTAAATTCAGAAGGTGCCATGCCAAGTCACCCGATCGTGCGAGATGACGAATAACCCGGCTGTGGAATCTGCAAAAAAAATTTAGGGATGTATCATTTGATAGGTACCTACATAGAATCTGCCTATCTACTTGTTAGCTATTTAAATTACAAAGCATCTAAGTTAATACTTTATGCATAATAACTACATAACCTTATTTCGTATATACGTAGGTACCTTCCTACAAATAGAATTGTAAATACGAGTACTTAAATAGTGACCGTAGTCAATGTACAAAGTCAAAGATATGAAATGTTAATCAATAATATTTGGATATGGGCAAGAATTGAATTGAACCGCGCATGGCCCAGCGGCTGGTGTAGATCGTAAACGATCTACTCGGTTAAGCACTAAGGGCACGGTCGGGTAGTGTGATGGGTGACCGCTAGTGGCAAATTAAATGCGCATTTCCGTGCTTCGGCGGACACGTTAAGCCGTCGGTCCCGGTTGCTATTGATGGATAGCAGTCGTTAAACCTTGTCGGAGGCCTTATGGGCGGTTTGAAAACATCCGACAGCGGGTTGGCCACTAACCCACCCACTTCCACCAATCCGCATTGGAGCAGCGTGGTGGAGTAAGCTCCAGGCCTCCCTCCAAAAAAGGAGAGAGACTCGTGCCCAGCAGTGGGACGTATAATGGGTTGCCATTATTATTATTATTATATGGGAAAGAATTATCAAGAATCAAGACTTAATAATAATACCTAAGTATTTACCTACTTAATTATGTCCGTACCTACACAGATTTAAATCTAAAAAAATACGCGTGATAGGTACCTAAATAGTCATAATGCATCGATCATGATAAGATTGCATTTTATTTGAAATCGGTATATCTACCTACCTAGGTATCCTGAATCATTTTAACATTCGATTTATACTGATAATGAGATTATAGAAGTCATTTACGGATTTTGCTTGAAATTAGATTTAATTTCAGACGTGTGTGTGAAATTATTGAGAATGAAAGAAAAAAGAAAATAGGTATATTTATTTCAGCATAAACTAACAAATGTAGGTACTTAACTAAATAACTGAATAACAAGTTGGAAATTGTTTACGCGGAGGTAAATTTACAGATAATTTTGACGGTGCTGCTCACACTAGGCAGGGCCTGTATCGTGGCCAATTTTAAGTTTTACGGTATTATTTTGTACTGCCTGGTAATTTAGGCCTCAGGAGTGGCAACGCATCTGCATTTTGACCTCTGGTCATTGTGTGGGTGTCTATAGGTTGCAGTCATTACTTAACATCAATGTGATCTGCACGCTTCTTTGCCACTTTTATTACATTAAAAAAATATATGGACGTAGATGTTGCTCTACCTTGAATATTATTATTGTATTGCATATTAGCTGACAAGGCAATCGTTATTCTGCTATACAATAAACATTATATTAATTGCCGTTAATTATACATTTTTATCGTGGGACGCTGGTCTCTATTTCGCGTTATTTCATTAACTACCACCCTATTCGAATACTTACTGACCGCATTAGCGGAAAAACTGTCCACTGGTGGGCGTGAGTCGTTACGTCCCGATGCCTAAGATGAAAGCTCCTCTCATTTCCAGAAAAAACGGCAAGATGTGATGAGTGAGATTCTACTATAAATAGTCTATTTTGTTTTATAAATTCTACAGTTGCAGTAAAAAATAAATAATCAATGTTCACGGATCATAAATTAAATACAAAAGTCTTGCCATATTTAGTGAATTAATGAATATAAACTTATAAAATCACTAGACTGTAAATATAGTTTTAAATGAATACATTTTAATTATAAGTTAATTACAAGATGATGGGGCGCCGCACAAATTAAATTACTTAATATATTATAATTTTATTAAAAAGCATTTTAATTTTTTTGCAATTACATTATTTTATCTAGCCATAAATGTTTAATTGATAATTTTACATTATATTTTGTTAAATATTACTATACCTATGTTTAGTTTTACAGATTCTATGTTTAATGCATGCTAAGATTAGTAACGACTTTTTTAGGAAGAATACACATTATTCGAGCTCACGCTAGCATGAAAAGGAAATATATAGGTAGGTACTTGGCGGTATATCTAAACCTATATTTTAAAGAGGAAACATTTGTTTTTTTTATGTATGTATTGTAATGTTTTCATTCAAAAACTATTGGACTTATTTAAAAAAAAAAAAAAATTCGTTCACTATTACAAAGCTGTAACTTCACTGAGTGATATAGGCTATATTATATTCATTACAACCGTGCGAAGCCGGGGCGAGCCGCTACTATAATTATAAAGTCATTCGAAGAATTAGTTGATTATAAACGTCTTATGGCTTCATAAACCCAACGAGTATGACCTACGCTCAAATTCGTTTAAGTTTTTAATTGTTTTGATTCAACTGTTAAAAAGATATTTAATATATTAACTAAAATGTTACATCCATAATCATGATATTAACACATATTTAATGATCCTTCCTCCTTAGTCGTTCACTCTTGTATAGGAATATAGTCCAGGAGAAAGGAAACTCTGCACACTTCAAACAATTCACCTTTTTATTCTGATCAACTTAATCACAACTTGTCGTTACCGAAGTCGGCACACCAATGCCCCTTCCCAACATTCGCCTTATTATATAAGCTCTGCTTATCAAACCCCCTCCATTTCTAAATGCCGGAAATACGAAAGGTATTTGCCGGTAATCTTATCGACTAATTACATTATTGAACATCAATAAAACAGTAATTATAGTGATTATGCTAACAGCTCGGCCATCTGACTCCTGAGACGTCCCCGTATCCCATATTTCATTACATACATTATTATTCATCATACATTCATTAGCCTAGCATTCACAAAAAATTAGTGCAATATAACTTAAGAATACTATAAAATATCTCTTAACCATTATATATAAAAAAAAAAATGTACAAATTTACAATAATTAATTATTATCTGTGTCTACTTGACTATCATTATCTGAACTATCTCCGAGGTCAGTGCTGAGATTCAACCACGGGCGAATTTTGTCGATCGCAACGACGGCCTCATATCTGCGATTGTTTTTCCGCGTAAGTGGGGTGTCTTCAATAACAAATCTCTCATTTGGAAGTATTTTAAGAATTCTATAAGGTCCTTGAAATTTAGAGACGAGTTTTTTTGATTTGCCGTCTTTTGTACTGATATCTCTTTCAACTCTTACGAGATCCCCTTCTTTGTATACAGTAGATTCTTTCGTTTTACTATTGAACCGTTCTCTATCTTTTTCTTGTTGTTTCCTAATAAGATTACCTGCATTTTCTCTAACTTCTTCTAGTTCATCGGGTGGAGTAATATTAATGGTGTCATTGAGAACGTCAACTAATATTGATTCTGCTCTGTGGGTTAATCGAAATCCGAATACGAGTTCTGATGGTGACTGTTGAGTAGTTTTATGCACTGTAGTATTAAGTCCTAATTGTATGTCTGCAATATAATCGTCCCATGTTCTATCATCCTTTCCATGAGTCTTTGTTGAAAGGGCGTCTAAAATAGTTCTGTTAAACCGTTCAACTTGACCATTGGCCCTAGGTGTAGCTACTGCATTAAGGATATGTTTTATCCCTGTATCATTGATAAATTTCTTGAAAGCTTGGCTAGTGAAGCAAGAGCCTTGATCCGTAATTAATCGCGTGGGAGTACCGAAAAAACTGATATGTTCCTTAATTACTCTAATAGCGGTTATTGATTTTGTGTTCTTTACTGCAGTTATATTCACAAATTTTGTAAACCCGTCAATAACTACTAAGAGGTAACAGTTACCACGTTTACTACAAATAAATGGACCTAAATGATCTGCATGAATGGTATGAAATGGGCGTTCGAGTTTTGGTATCGGATGCAATTGACCCTCTCGTGGACCACCTATAGCTTTATGGTGTGCACACTCTAGGCATGCGGCAACGTATTTTTTTACAAATTTACGAATTCTTGGAAACCAATAAGAGTCTTTAACGCGAGACAACGTTTTATCAAATCCAAAGTGACCAACGTCGTCATGATTCTGTTTCAAAATTTGCCACCGCATGGCTTTTGGTACTACCCATCGTAATTTTCCTTCATCAATAATTCTGTAAACTCTACCATTTTTTAGTTTATAATTTTTGTGGATTTCAATGATCTTTTCTACATTTTGGTTTTCTAATATGTTTTTTATACCTAAAATTTCGTCGTCTATGGACTGCGCTGTTGTAAGCCAGTTATCATTTTCAATGTTGAGAACATCTAAAACATGTGTTTCCGCAATAGCGGGTGACACAGGATTGCGACTCAGCGCGTCTACATGTAACATTTTGCTACCCGATCTATATTCTATTTCACAGTCAAATTCTTGTAGCTGTATCCACCATCGAGCTATTCGCGAAACCAAATCACGTTTTATCATAGTTGTACGCAGAGCATTGCAATCGGTGTATATTTTAAATGGGATTCCAATTAAGTACACCCTAAATTTATTCAACGAAGCTATCACTGCTAATGTCTCTAACTCAAATGAATGTAATTTTTGCTCATCAATGGTAGTTTTGCGACTAAAATAAGACACGGGTCTGAACAATCCTTCTTTACTGCGTTGCATCAGAACACCTGCTAAACCTATTTTTGATGCATCAGTATGCAGCTGAGTTTCTGCTAACGGATCATAAAGAGCAATAACAGGTCTTTCCACAAGTGCTTGTTTAAGCCTAGTAAACGCAAGTTCTTCGTTGAAAGACCATTTCCAACTATTATTTTTACGTAATAAATCAGTCAATGGTTGTGCCATAATAGCAAAATCCCTTATAAATCGTCTAAAAAAACTTGCTAGGCCTAGAAATTGCCGAATTTCGTGTTGATTATTCGGAGTTCGAAAAGATGCTACTGCTTCGGTCTTTTTACTGCCTGGTCGAATCCCTTCGTTACTAATCTCAAATCCTAGAAATTCTATATTTGTAAAAAAGAAATTACACTTACTTAGTTTAAGCGTTAAACCACCCTTACGTAATAGTTCAAGTACTTCTCTTAACCGTTGGATCCCTTCAGTAAAATCATGTGCCGGAATCAATATATCATCCATGTAAATTACAGCGAACTTAATTTTAGCATCAGCTAGAACTTTGTTAATCGTTCTTTGGAATACTGAGGGAGCATTAACAAGTCCAAACGGCATACGTAAGTACTCAAACTGTCCGTCTGGGGTAACGAAAGACGTTTTAGAGATTGAATTGTCAGCTAAAGGTATTTGATAATAACCTGATGCAAGATCTAAAGATATAAAGTACCGATGTCCAGCTAACAAATCAAGCTGATCTTCTATGCGCGGTAGCGGGTAATGGTCCTTTAAAGTTTTTCTATTTAATGCTCTATAATCTACGCAGAGGCGTTTTTCGCCTGATTTTTTTTTTACAAGTACAATAGGACTAGCGTATGGCGATGACGATTCTCGAATTATGTTTGAATTAAGCATTTCTTGGACCATTCCCTGGACAAGTATCCTTTCTGAATAAGGTAACCGATACGGGCGATACACGATTGGTTCGGAATCTTTTAGTGTAATTTCCATCTCTGATACATTTGTTAACCCTAAATCACGTAAATTAGCAGAAAAACAATCCTTATAATCTTTCAAAACTAGTTCTAACTCCAATACTTCTTGTTTTGTTAACGTATCCCCATGAATGATCTGGTGCTCATCTAGACATTCTTTATTTGCGATGGTAAGTATATTTTTAACCTTGTAGTCTGATACCGGATGGGCTCTAGTTATCAAAGAGTCTTTCACAAAAGTTATATTATTATTTGACAGATTTTGGATTAAAATCGAACTAAAACCCTGATTCACGGTATATTCTCCCGGAACAAGCAAGTACTCACTACCATCTTTACCTCTTACACTACCATCGATATATATTTTACCAGAATAGGAATCATTTGCGTAGACAGGGATTGCTTGAGACTCATTTGGACTCAAAATAAATTGTTGGTAAGCCATTACGAAAACCTTACTTTGTTTTATACTTTTTTCAAATATCAGGGATGTTGGTGTTTTAGTTATGACAATGCCTGGCCTTTCGGTGTAGGTATGTCCTAGAAGGAATGATGTTCTCAAAAGTTTATCTTTAACTACAAATATTTCCACGGTCTCTGCAATTCCCATAATGTCTACGATTGCTTTAGTCCTACCTATAGGTTTTACTAGATTTTCACCGAACCCTTTCATCAAAGGAAGATTCTCATAACTCAAAGTTAAGCGAATTTCATTCGCTTCTGTCTCACGAATAAAACAACTGTCACTTCCTAAGTCTACGAAACATGAAATTGGATTACCGTTAACTTTTATTGTTATGTTGTATTTATTAACAGGTGTATTTTCAGAAATTAAATTATTAATTTTTACTTGGCCATCATTTGTATTAATTTTTAACACTTGTTTTTCACTACTTTCCGGTGTTTTTCCGTTATCTTTCCTACGATTTGAACAAACATCGGAACGATGACCTAACCGATGACATACATTGCATTTCTCCAGAGGTTTAGGACATCTAAAACTGGGATGACCTTCGGTGCCGCAATTAAAACACCTTATGGGTGGTTTATTCATATATGTTACTTTGTCACTACCATTGACAGAATTTCCTGTCCTCCGATCGTTTCTAGAATTTTTGACGCTGTTATCCTTTAATAAGGTTACTTTTACCGATTTAAAATACTTTAGCACTTGTTCGGGTGTATTAAATTCTGCCGCTTGAGCTCCTAGCTTAATTGCCCTATCTTCGATGCCATACAGCAAGCAGTCGACTGCCGACTTGCCTTCTATTTGACATCTATGGAGCAAATTAAGTTTTGCATAATAGTATGGCTCTAATGGTTCCCCATACCTCACTTTTAGTGCCAACATTTCCGTCAAAAGTTCTGCGTAGTTTTCTCTACAGGGAAATGAATCAATTAACTTTGCTTTCCATTCCGACCAAGTGAACTTAACACTAGGCAGACTCTGGTACCATGATTTTGCCATTCCCGTTAATTTAGGTAATGCGTAATGTATCATTTCGCGTTCGTCCCAGTTATAAATATCAGCACATTCCTCAATTTTGGTTATCCAATGCCTGATGGGCTGGTGTTTTGACATAGGGTCGAACTCAGGAATTACATTGTTGCCAGAAGGCAATCTATGGTTACTGTATCTCGTTAGCTCTTTTAAAGCATTAATGAACTGTCCCATCATATAGTCATTTCTAGGATCGTGATGATATTCATGCCGAGGTGATGTCAATTCGCCTTCAGAGTCGTATTTTGAACGTTTCCGCGGAGGTGATTCTTCGCGAGTGCTCGGATTTCTAGAAGCATCAGGTCCCAGTTGCCGGTGTTGAGATCTCCCATCATAACGATCTGTAGTCGCTGATCGTGTCTCTCTTCCAAGTTCATTTCGTGGTGTAATTGGTAAGCGTCGCTCACGCTCACCGCTTTGCCAATTACGATCCACTGTTCGTGTGCGATATTCACGGTCCCTGCGTCGCTCATGCTCACCGCTTGAACCGTAATTATCGAAAATTGAACGCTCAACCAGCCGTTGCTCTTGCTCATCGTCTGGTGGATTAACTGAGCGTCGATCACTATCACTAGCAACCATCTGTAGGTTGCGTGCCATGCTCCTGGCAGTCACGCTTCTTAAAAGTTCTTCACGTAATAGCGTTTCATCATCATCAGGTTCAATAGTCTCCATGACTTAAGTTTGTCTGAAATCTCCAAAAAATATTTATTTAAAACCTAAAACTTTAATCTGGAGTAAAAAGGCAACAATCTCTATTCATTGTATACTAATGAACAGTGGGTAGTCATTCTGTGTGTAACTAATTTACAGTTGAATTTTCAAAATTAAAGTTTTTTTGTAAAAGAATTTAAAAAAAAACTGAAAGAAAAAAAAAATTAAATCACTTACGTTTTAATCGTGGACGTGGCGGGAGATAAAATATTCCCGTTGATCCCACTTCTGAACTATAGGAATATAGTCCAGGAGAAAGGAAACTCTGCACACTTCAAACAATTCACCTTTTTATTCTGATCAACTTAATCACAACTTGTCGTTACCGAAGTCGGCACACCAATGCCCCTTCCCAACATTCGCCTTATTATATAAGCTCTGCTTATCAAACCCCCTCCATTTCTAAATGCCGGAAATACGAAAGGTATTTGCCGGTAATCTTATCGACTAATTACATTATTGAACATCAATAAAACAGTAATTATAGTGATTATGCTAACACTTGACAGTGTCCGTGGCTGGCGATGATGCATTTTCTGCAGATGCTGCAGCTTTTGCGATGCGTCTCCATTTGTTGCGGTCTTCAGCGTCTCGGCTGTTTTGGTCTACCGATTTAATGATACAAGAAAGTAAGAAAGAGGATAAAGACTTTTATGTTACACTGATGTTTTGCGCACTCTTTGTAACCTCATTGTTCAATTGAATAACTCAACTCCAAGTATGAATTAATTTGATGTACCTACCATGCTTAAAACAAACTTTTTGAATTTTTTTCAAACTATATGTATATTTAAGTAAGTAACTAAATTAAGTACTTACTTAAATATATATATAATTTGAAAAAAAAAAACAAAAAGTTCATAGGATTTTTTTTTCCTTTCAGATAATTGGCCTTAGCAGGTTCAATGAGGTTAAATATAGAGTAGACAAGGGGATCAAACAGCCGGTTCCGTTTTTAAATTCATTTGACAGATATTTTGTATGATGTTTTCACGTCAGGTGTCATGTTACTATGGGAAAGTGCAGTTAATTGTATGCAAAAAAAAAAACTGGAACCATACTATCAAGGAGAATGTCCAGTATAGAACTTTAGTACCTATAGGACAATGAGCTAGTTAATCTTCTGTCAAAACCGATTACATAATTACGGTAGCGTATACACGTTTAGTTACACAAATACCCGCGAGGTTCTGTCACTTACATGATTTATATTGTCATAAATTAAAACAGCGATCACAGCTATTTGTACTGTAAAAAGTACAAATTGCCGCATGTCTCAGGCAATGAACGTACTTTTGAAAAATTTAATTTAATTCTGCCTTTTCCGGACCACACGCTAGCCGCTACAGCGAATTCGTAGGTTAACGAACTATTTATTATATAATTATAACAAAATACGCGCCACAAAACAGTTTTTTTTTTATTGCCGACTCCTATTAATTACTTAAATTAAAACTGTTCTGGTTTTTCGGATATAACGTAATCGCTTCGGATCTTATTAATTAGAATGAATAGTCGTGGTACTCCGTAAATAAAGGCAAAATCGTCTTGAATATATTTACAAACGTTTAAAAGGCAGCGGGAAGCTTAAAACATTTCATTGGTACATCAAAAGTCGAAACGGTAACAAATGGCATAAATTAACTTTATAGCGAGCGAGTACATCCCGCCATTATGAGTAGTTTACACAAGTATTTGTCCGTTTATTATTAGTAGTTTAACTATTCACACGTTTTTCATTTACAAAACGATTTTGGTTACCAGAAATCCGCTTTTTCTTTTAAGACAACAGACGTCTAACCAGGAACCACGGAAGACGGAAGACGTTTCGTACGCTTATCACAAGCGTACGAAACGTCGGGTTGATTTTAAAAATCATTTTACTAATATATGCGAGATAAATCCGTTCAAATATTTATATTTCCATTCTTATATGTATGAAAAGAACTATTTTCTATTTTTTTTTTTCAAAAATGTACCTTTGTCCTGTAGTTTTGGTTAAAAAAACAAATACCTAGTCATTTTTAGCTTATTTTCTTTAATGATTTCAAAACTATTCATTTTAAAATTATAAAAAAATATATTTGTGATTCTTACAACAAGACTTTATTAGGGACTTTTACGTATATCACACAATATATTTTTCAACAAGGTTTTGTTTTTAATTATAAATCTAGATCCCTACGAATAAGTAAAGGTTTATCACCAAAAAGCGACTTCAATATTTAAAATTTATTTATTTTCGTTACACGTACCTACATGTTTGGGTCACTTATTTACATTATATGTACCGATTTTCAACGCAATCGGTTGTGACAGACGGACAGACGGACAGACTCCTTTTGAGGTACCTACAAACCCCTTAAAAATTAAAAGTCTTGAAGTAAATTGAAAAAATGTGAAAATTTGGAATAAATAGCGATCAAAGATCGGCTCGCTCTACGCTGATCACCGACGCTGCTAGTATTGATCACTATTTCAACAAGTAAACACGAATTATTAATATAAGTGACTAGTACTGAGCATTAATTACTAAGTCCGTGTGAACTAGCCACTACGCCACTAGCCATCATTGTAATGATGTAGTATGGACAAGTAGATAATTGTCATGGCATTTATTTTTTACAAGACCATAACCCTAATAAATTATGAAATGGTAGGTGCAAATACACCTGCTTTGTAAAAACTTGGGATGACCATAAAAATATTGTATCGTCTTTTAATGTAACAAAATTATATGTTCTATTCCTGTCGAGCTCTATGTTAAATCGGTTTTTGATATCGCTAATTGTGAACCTTGTGTCGTAGATTGTATCGAACTGGAAGTGTTTTTGAAAAGTTGATTTTAAGTTTAATGGTAATAATTGCAGTCCATTCGTCTATGTAATAACAATAGGTGTGTCAATGTGGATCTGTTGCCACTCTTGGAGTCCAAGATCTTTTGGCTCTGCTCCATTTGGTAGGTACACGATTAGGGTTGCCAAATATATGGAAAATCTGGAATTTAATTAACGTGTCCCGTAATTTACTTTTCTTCACAAAAGATAATACCGAATATAATTGTCGTATCAAAATCGACCCAATGCAACGGCAGACAAAAAAGATAGTTGTACATTTTGTATAATTTAATTAATTAACATAAATGGTTATATGGTATAAACTCTACTACAATAGATATCATCATATATAAGGTTGGGGAAAAGTTTCTTCGCATTTTTTAATTTATTTAATTAAAAAATGAATTATGATGAATTATGTTCTTTAAAATTTTAACTTTCAATGATAACCAAAACCAACCAGATACAAATACTACAGCCAAAGAGATTTTATTACAAGTTCATACATACTATAATGCGAAAAGACTTTTTCCCCAACCTAATATTTCATCACACTTAATCAGATAGGTCTATTTAAAAAGTGTATTTGTTTCCAAAAATAAACACGTAATAAAAAATATTATTTTGATGTTCCTATTACAGATATGAAAAAATACCATTTATAACGCAAATGGCTGCAAATGTAACTGTCAATAATACCGGTTGCTACAGTATTTTTTAAGTGTCATTATACGTAAATAGTGGTTTACCCAGCTAACCCTGACATTCTTTCGAGATCTAAAATTATTTCGCAATATAAGACCCGAATTGTCGCATCAGAGCCATACCTCAACGCTGTCAAAATAAAAGAATTTACGCCTTCATTCTTTTTTTGAGAAAAAAAAATATGTCAAAAAACCCTTTTTCTTTTTTACGGCGCGCAGTAAAACGAGGGTCACGGGTGGCCAGTTCGGAAAGTTTAGTGTTCTCTTTATAAATTCAAAATAGTTTTTAGGCTCTTAACGGCCGGTTGTGTAATGATTTCACTTACCCGGCGATTGTTTTTAACTTTTTAAGGACACCGACTTTTAGTCGCCATTTTGCATAATGTCCCATCTTCGATTGCGTCATTTTGTTCTGATAATATCTCAATGAAAGAGTAGGTAGATTCTGTCATCATCATCATCATCACTTCATCCGAAAGACGTCCACGGCTGGACAAAGCCTTCCCAAAGACGCTCACAACAGTGTTGTGCATAATCGCCAATCGGCACGTAGATTGGCGATCGCAACGGCGTCAGTTTTATTGCGGGACGCTGCTGCCCGTCCCACGTAATTTTATTTACTACCATATTGAAATGGTTTGACCGTCTTTGTTCGGTTACGGTTGATACTACTGTATATTAACAATATTATTAATTAGGTGATTTTTAAAAAATGAACAAAAAAGATTAAGAAGAAGGCAATATATCTCTGGGTCTGGCTAAAAAGAGACCCTAAACCGTGGTCGTTCTCAGAAGCTGACAATCGTTTTATTTTAGTCGTTATCTCCAATGAATTATTCATATAATCGCATTTCCTACGCTCTGTGAGTAGTATGGACTCTAATTATTTTTTTTATTTGTTTACAAATAATCTTCACTATCTGAATTACCTTGTTCGTTTGACCAAACACACCCCTTATTGCTCTATATTTATTTAGATTTGTATGGAATTTCATTCGAAAGCATCCTTTCAGACCAACTTCACTGTTAAAGCTATGTTAAAACCTATGTTAGAAACTCCTACTTTAAAAAATCTGGGATACAAACATGTAGATCCTTTATATGCTATTATTTACAGACAAAGCTAGTTTTTCGAGAGCTTGCGGTCAGAACTAATTTTTATCAGTCAAAAATAGTTTTGACAGTTTTGACTGCAACATCATTAAAAATCGGTAATTTAAGTTTCAAAACTGCGTTTTCGAAAAGGTTTTACAACCGTAAAGCCTCGTTGGGTATAAAACGCAACTTTTATTGTTTTAACTTGGGTTTACGGAGACGCTATAAACGCGTGCGCATGCGCAGCGCTATGAGAACCCGCGCGAGAGTTGAGAATGTTAATGTGCTCGTGTTGTTCTGTGCGCACACGCAGAATACGGAATATCTCGCATTGTGCAACTAATGTTACATTACAAACTTGTCATAACGTTGCGTTCTAAATTGAAACTCGTCCACCTCAGAATACTTAAAAGATAAAGTGGAATCATTTTGACATGACACATTATAAAAAAACAAAATGCTTTTTATTTATAAGTTATCATCGAATATTTAATTTAACAACAATTATAACTTATAAATATGTGTCAAAAATATGAAGATACCAACTCTAAAATGAATGAATGGAGTAACAAGTTAAAACACTTTAAAATAAACAGTTACATTATAAAATATACACACATATAAACGTTTCATAATAAATCAACAGATTCGAACGCAATTTGGGCACCATACTTTTTAAAATGCAGTCAAACGCTCACATTACTGCTCGATAAAAAAAAAGAAAAGCATAAAATATTTATATTTCGAATCCGTCATTCGGGATTCAAATTGAACGGATATCGTACATGGAATTTTAAAATGGATTCGAGACGAGTTCACTTAGTAGCTTTATGATTAACATACGGGGTTCGTATTCAATTTTCGAATTGTTCGTTTGGTTCGGTAGGTTGTCTAACGTGGCCACACAAACGGTACTGGTGGCTGGTGGCCCTTTTACCTACCGTATACTTATGTAGGTACCCAATTTTGTATACAGTTCTTTGAATTTTATGGATGCACGTCTCTAAGATACATAAATAACTTCATAGCTGTGTTTTGCGTAAGGGTGGAGATACATATACATACTTTTTTGTCAATCTTATAGTAGGTATTTAACTAACACGAGACGGCTTCGTCTCGTGACGTTGGAAGCAGATAGAAGAACGAGGCGGTTTAGGCAGAGTTCCAGTCGGAGCTCGCGGGCGTAGGCACCACCGCATTACCTAATATACTTGCCGCTAAATGGTGGTGTTCAGCACTATTGTGTTCCGGTCAGGTGGTAATGTAGGCCTCAGGAGTGGTAACGCATCCTCATTTTCATTTATTTTCCACGTCTTTGTGTGGGTGTCTATAGGCTGCAGTCATCACTTAACATCAATGTGAAGCATGCTTGTTTGCCACTTCTATTACATAAAAAAATAGTTTCTTTTCACGCAGTACGCCGCTGCCCATCCCGCGTTGTTGGAATGGTTTGACCGCCATTTTTTGGTTGACTGACTGTGCTAGCGGTAGAATTCTCCTCCACTACAGGTCGATATTCAGAGCCTTCCAGATATTGACTTTAAAAATAACATTTGCCTATAATATGCGTAACATATAGGTACGTGGGTATATGTTACGCGTATAAGCGTTTAAGTACTCGACCTTGGAAGACATAGAGCAACACGGACCACCGGTGGCGGCGGACCGGAGCGAAGTAGCCATATGTAGGCTTTCCCCTCTGTCAAAGTACAAGCACAAGTGTTTCTATGCCTGTCGCTCAGATGTTTAAATGGGTGCGAGAAATTGTTAATGTATTTTGTTATAGTCAATGTATGTGTTTCGTAGTAATAGACGATGTTTGAAGTGTGTGTGTGTCACTCGTATTTCCCTCCGCAAAAAATGACAGACTGTTTTGCATCGGTAATCAACGCTATGGCTACTCCCCTCCGGTCCGCCGCGGCCGGTGGCCCGTGTTGCTCTATGTAATGTTGGTAGATGAATAAAGTTACTTTTTGCCGGATGATGAATGAAATCATTAAGTAAATAGTACATGAGTAACGCTTTTGTAAATACCTACGCAAGTGCGTGACATGTGTTACTATTACTATTTTAGTTATTCGTGTAGGAACTCAACGACATGTTGATATACTCAAGTGTTCAGATATTTTATTGGTGGTTGGCGGTGTTTAAAGCACCTCCATCTAATGGTGTTATGAGGTAGTATGATACCTATTTGTTTCAGATAGACATTTCTTAACGTAATTTCTATTATCTTGGTAGGGTAGGGTTACCTTACCTACTGACTCCGAACTGCAAGGTTTTGAATAAAATATAAATTGAGAACTGGAGTTTTTTATGTACCTAATGAGAGTGGCAAACAGCAGGCAGTTCACATGGATCGTAAGTGACGACTACAGCCTGATCGGCCTATAGACGTTTATACAAAGACCAGAGGTAAAATGCCACGTTGCCGCCACTCCTAAGACCCAAGTTGTAGTGCCTCTGTGAAAGACATCTATAGACACTTTACAGGCTGTTTTATACCTCTACCCATACCATACATGTGAACTTGTTAGCCACTTTTAAGACGAAAAATGGCTTAAACCAAACTATTCTAAAGAAAAAGGTACAGTAATTATGACATTGATGGCATATCTACCATTGCTTTTTAATCCGTTATTAAAAAAAACATCGTGGACAGCCAAAAGTAGTGTAGATATCTATAAGGGTTTATAGAGAAGATTTTATTATTTACAGTCATTAATTTTTTACTACCTTTCACTCCGCATCTGATAATATTTATTTGATGGATTTTAATTTCAAATGTGACACTGGCTGTTAAAACGTACCTAATTGGAAAATTCACAGATAAAACCGGTCATGTCGACCGTGAAGTAATAAATTTCGTTCAGCGGACGATATACGAGCCATTCCTAGAAAAGACAGGAGGCGTATGCTGTGTCGCATCCAAAAATGTATACAAAAAACGACAAATTCATTTTACCACATCCGTTGTCATCCGTAATGTAATGAGAATAGAGTTTAAATTTTCCTACCTTCTTTTTTATTGCAAGTAAACAGTGATCAAAGATCGCGCCAACTTTTTTTTTTACTTTTTTTCGCAAGGGCATACGCTGACTATTTGTCCTTCTGCCTTGTACTTTTGTCATTGTAATTTGTATGAGAAATGATCCAATGAAATATTGAATGTTTCTTTTGGTGCATTATGCATGACTTTGGTGTAGTTCAAAATGTCATGCTAAATGATCGATAAATTTTGTCTTCGCAATGTTTTAAATGTTATAATCCTCGAATTAATTAGCTTAATTGGTATTCAGTTTTAAAGAAGACGGCCCTGGATTTGTCGTTAATATCGTGATTAAGTGACATTAGCAGAATTAGGCACCTTGTTAATGGTAATTTAATTGCTTTAATTTTAATATAAACTATGAAAAATATGGTTAAGGAACCCAAAAAAGGTTTTATTGATAAACTCGAGCGGAGAGAGATATTGACAGAGTACCCTGTTAGGTACCTCCTTCAACTCTACTCCCTACTTTACACTCGGGCCGCAGACCGAAGCACACCGCGGACACTCCGCCGAAATTCCATACAAACGCTTAATTTGGTTTCTATCCATCAGTGACGTGTATTTACACGCGCACCTTTGTGCGTAGCACGTACAAAATACCAACCGTCGCCCATTAGAGAGGAAGGGGTTGTGTATGTGTGCAAATCGGGCGGGACGTCGAAGTGTCCATTCTATCCGTAGTATTATTACATATTCTCTGCCGAAGCCTAGCCGTAGGGCATCAGTGTGAAATTTCCAAAAAGCGACTACGAGCTAGCCTCTCATCCTAATCGTCAGAATTTTGGATGTAAGCTTCGTTCGGGATCCGTTCACATCTCAATCTTTGTGTTCCGGTTAGATGGTAATGTGGCCGTGATTTCTGGTGGTTAGATGGTAACGCGGCCGGTGGCCCGAGTTGCTCTATGCAAAGATCATACAATTTAGACTTTAGATGTGCCAATGCATCTGCATTTTGACCGCTGGTTTTTGTGAAGATATATTAATAGGTTGGGGAAAAAGTCTTTTCGCATTATAGTATGTATGAACCTGTAATAAAATCTCTATGGCTGTAGTATTTGTATCTGGCTGGTTTTGGTATCATTGAAAAATAAAATTTTAAAGAACATAATTCCAAATTCAAATTAGGCAAATGTGTGATTTTCATTTGTTTTTCGTACTGTCAAGATGAGTGTATCTAATGAAGAAATTCGATACATTTTAAAATTTTACTACAAAAAGGGAAAAAATGCAACGCAAGCCGCGAAAAAAATTTGCGATGTTTATGGACCTAGTGCAGTGTCTGTGAGAGTAGCACAAATTTGGTTTAAGCGTTTTCAATCCGGAAATTTTGATGTCAAAGATGCACCTCGCTCTGGCCGCCCTATTACGGATAAAATGGAGCCATTTTTGAAAAAGTGGAGCAAGATCGACATATCAGTAGTTACGACGTAGCTGAAGAACTGAGAATTGATCACAAAACAGTTTTTCCGCATTTGAAAAAAGCTGGGTACAAAAAAGCTCGATATTTGGGTACCTCACGAGCTCACTGAAAGAAACCTAATGAACCGTGTACTCATTTGTGATTCTTTATTACGACGTAATGAAACCGAATCATTTTTGAAGAAGCTGATAACTGGTGATGAAAAGTGGATCACGTACGACAAGAACGTGCGAAAAAGGTCGTGGTCAAAAGCCGGTCAGGCTTCACAGACTGTGGCGAAACCCGGGTTAACTCGCAATAAGGTGATGTTGTGTGTGTGGTGTGATTGGAAGGGCATTATTCATTATGGGCTATTACCACCAGGCAGGACTATCGATTCTGAACTCTACTGCGAACAACTGATGAGATTAAAGCAAGAAGTTGAGAGAAAGCGGCCGGAATTGATCAACAGAAGGGGTGTGGTGTTTCATCATGATAACGCTAGACCTCACACATCTATAGCCACTCAGCAAAAATTAAGAGAGTTTGGCTGGGAGGTGTTAATGCATCCGCCGTATAGTCCTAACCTTGCACCTTCAGATTTCCACCTGTTTCGGTCTCTTCAGAATTCTTTATGCAATGTTAGGTTAACATGTGAATGTAGTACCTACCTACCTACGTATTAGCAATTACTATAATTAAGTAAATGCCTCATCGAATTTAATTGCATGCTATACCCACCCGGGGGGCGGTACTCTTCTTCTTAACACAGACTATTGTAACAAATAGCCTAGCAAGAAGAATGGTACTATGCCCATAATTTAACTATTATGCACCTATATGTCAATTTGCCCTGAAATATGTACCTATTTCCAAAAATTGTACTACATAAGTTAACGTCAAATAAAAATTTCATTTCATTTCATTTCATTTCATTTCAACATCACGAGAGGACTGCCAAATCCACTTGTCGCGGTATTTTGATGAGAAGTCCCAAAATTTTTATAACAATCTCAATCAAATTTTAAGATCATGTCCCTACCTACAAGATGGCAAAAGGTTATCGAACAAAATGGTACATACATACTTTAGTTAAATTTTAATAAACTATATTAAAAAATGTTTTGAATTATCTTAAAAAATGCGAAGAAACTGTTTCCCCAACCTTATATTTTATAGGTACATATCTATAGACCGCAGTATTCACTAGTCCCCAATGAGAACAGCAAGCTTGTTTTCATCCTTTTAAGCAAATAAAATAACAAGCAAGCCAGCGTCGCAATGGACAGCCGATATCTTTCGAAGGATCGATAACCTACGAGAATATGGTCCAAGTGATGTTGATGACCTTGAGAACAGGATCCAAAGACCAAAACCGGTGGGGTTTGCCAATTAGGTGAGACCGCCAGTGGACAAACGAAGGCTGATGAATGGCAAGGTACTGTTTTTCTTAATAAATTGGATCATTTTAAAATATGTCTCAACATTAACTTCCTTGAAGGTTAGTAGGCTGAGGTCCTGGATTCGATCCTCGCGTCAGGGAATGTTGTTTTTTTTTAAACTTTTAAATGTGTTTTTTCATGTTTTGTCATCACTACAGGAATATGAAAAATAAGTAAGTAGATATTAGATACCTATTTAGTTTGACCATCATCATAGTTGACCATCACGATTGCTCTAAGTTGTGCCGTACCACCAATGTGTAAGCTAATTTCCATAGTTACAGAAAAGTAAAGAAGAATGTAATGCGTCGGTCGCGAGCTCCGTCACTGGAGGTCTACCAGCAGTGGATTATCCCCCAATGTTTTTAATTACACGTCCATTTTTGGGTCACTGTTAAGGGCCGACGCAAAATACTTTCGCATACAAAGGGGTGGAAGGGGGTCTAACTGAGCGTGACAAAATGTGACAGGGGGGACGGCGGGTCCACTCCAAATATTTCTAATTAATATTTCGTTAGACTATTCCTGATCAAAAAAAAAATCATTTTCAGGCCGGGTCTAAGCTTTTGGGACATACATTTTTAGGGGGGTCACAGATAGCGTGACGCAGCGTGATAATAGGGAGACGGGGGGAGGGGTGGTGGGTGGAGAAAGGGCTTATTTAATGGACGGCCCCCTAACACAATGTGCACCAAATTTCTCAGACGGACATACCGACACACAAACCTACAACAGTTCCGATTTCCCCCTTTTGAGTTACGGAACCCTAAAATGTCGAGAATATTTGGCTGTCAGCGTCTCGTGTGAATGGTTCCAAATGTCATGTAATCATACCAGTAATTGTGTTTCTTGGAACAATATCAACCCGTTATACTGTGTAAGCGGACATCTGTCGAAAGCTAACTTCAGCGTTTTAATGATGAATAAAAAGTAAGCTAGCGTAATTATATACGGCTAAGCACCTGTAATTGTCGGTGAAGTTGCAACTAACATAGTTTGAACTTCAATAGGTGTTACTATTTATAACGCAACTATACGCCTGTTTTCGAGTAAGGGAAAGGCAGTTTTTTTGTGTTACAAAGGTGGCAAACAAGCATGCAGTTCACATGGATGTCAAGTGATGACTGCAGCCTATAGATATCTACACAAAAATCAGAGGGCAAAGAGGGCAAAGTGCAGACGCGTTGCCACCCTAGAGACCTAAGTTCTTATGTCTCTGTGATAGTTATTACGGGGTCATACATTACCATCTACCCGGAACATGATGGTACCATTTGGTGTCAGATAGGTTAGGTAATGCGGTGGTCCCCTAACACGTCCTCGAGCTCATACACTGGAACTCTACCACCATTAGAAAATAATACATGTGAATACTTATATATATACCTAGTTAAGTATATTTACAGTAATACACACATAATAATAGGTTGGGGAAAAAATCTTTTCGCATTATAGTATGTATGAACTTGTAATAAAATCTCTTTGGCTGTAGTATTTGTATCTGGCTGGTTTTGGTATCATTGAAAGTTAAAATTTTAAAGAACATAATTCCAAATTCAATTTAGCCAAATGTGTGATTTTCATTTGTTATTCGTACTGTCAAGATGAGTGAATCTAATGAAGAAATTCGATACATTTTAAAATTTTACTACAAAAAAGGTAAAAATGCAACGCAAGCCGCGAAAAAAATTTGCGATGTGTACATCACGAGAGGTCTGCCAAATCCACTTGTCGCGGTATTTTGATGAGAAGTCCCAAAATTTGTATAGCAATGGGATCATGTCCCTACCTACAAGATGGCAAAAGGTTATCTAACAAAATGGTACATACATACTTTAGTTAAATTTAAATAAACTATATTAAAAAATGTTTTGAATTATCTTAAAAAATGCGAAGAAACTTCATATCATATCCCACTTCGTTATTACATTAAAATTAGGTACTGCGACCGTGCTCATGAATGAAATCAGTTAATTACATACAATTAAGTACGAAACAAAGACAACAAGTACGGCGGAAAGCTAAATCGCGCTAGCAAAGTTTGACACGAAGTTACACAGCTAACTGACCAATGTTAACCGATGAGCAGCGGTTCGCTAAACACTACCCACTATGGTTAGAGGATATCCTCTTTTCCTCTGAGGAACACGACATCCCGTTACTCCACACCATACACAATCGATATCATTATCGATCTTTTCACTATATCAATTAACACCAACTTTCTCGATCGTTTCATAGGCAATCAGATTATACGTAATTTGGTATATCGATGTATAATTTCGAAACGCAGACGCAACCCTCCGTACGCTGAGGCACAAAAGTAGTGATGTTAGGTTATAATAAAATTAAATAACATAATATATCGATAACCATTTCAGGTGGTAGAGTGCCTATGTTAGAGCTCGAGTTCGAATGCGTCAGCCACCGTATTACATAATTTCAGATAGATGAGATAATGAGGTGTCCTAATGGTAGTGTTCCGCACTATCATGTTGCGATTAGGTGGTTTACTGAAACAAACTTAAGCCTCAGGGGTGCCACCATCATTACACATTAAAAAATAACAACTGGGATAAAACATAAAAGGGATAAACTATAGATGGACATCCACGTATAGTTCAACAATGAGTGCTATAATCTTGGACTTGCTAGATCTTCAATCGATATTAAAAAAGGCGGGCTGATGATGACATTTGCCCAAGTAATAATAATAATTAGGCTTAACGGGTAATACGTTAACATCAACATTATCTAAAAATATTTCATGTAAATACCATATTAATGAAATGAATATACCACGGATTAAACAACACTTGATAATATTAAAATTCAATTCGAGGACCCGAAAGATTTCAACATGCACATCCATTAGGCCAACGGGATATGAAACCATCTCGATAACTCCAGTCAGAGCTCCACACATCCCTGACACAAACGTATAATAATAATCGTTTTTCTCAACGAGCTCACGCACATCCCAACCGGTTCCCCGGCTCGCCACGTAATGTGACACGAGAAAAAAAAACCCGAGTCCGATTTAAAATCGACCTTAATTACACTGCAAGAACTACCATCGATAATTTAGACTTCATCGTCAGATTTTTTTTCCATCAATTCATATTACAAATTGCTTTTGGTATTCGTTTGTCGAATTTCGCTTTAATTCCACCACGTTGTCTGTTGCTTTCAGTAACTGGTGAAGGATGTTTTCAAAAACGATTTTTTTATTTTAGTACGTTGTGTAAAATATACTGACTAGAATTTTGATACGCGAAAAAAGATTCTTACTCCTCATGTAACCAGATAATAACAATCCAACTTTGCTCACTTGAGTTGAATGTAAAAAAAACAATATGGCAACAGATTCCCAGTCAGTTAAAGTAGCATTTTTATGTTACAAATTGTAAAAACATGGCAATAATCGCATATCTTCACACGATGTCGTGTTGTGATAAATTAAAAAGTCTATTAAGTACACTGTTTTAATGTGAAACTTGCAATCGTACGTGTATCACGCTCTTTATTGCGCCGTCATACAATATATATTACTTTACTGGTGGTAGAGCTCCAGTGACGGAGCTCGCGGGCGTAGGCACCACCGCATTACCTAATATACTTGCCGCTGAATGGTAGTGTTCAGCACTATCGTGTTCCGATCAGGTGGTAATGTACGGCCCTGTAATTTCCGGCACAGAGGCATAACATCTTAGGCCTCAGGAGTGGTAACGCATCTGCATTTTTACCTCTGGTCATTGTGTGGGTGTCTATAGGCTGCAGTCATCACTTAACATCAATGTGAACTGTATGCTTGTTTGCCACTTTTAAAACATTAAAAAAATATATATATATTTAAAAAACGAAATCACTTTACTGGTATAAGTGTTACGGGTTGAACTAGTCGCGTCGGTTTAATTAGACAATCGATAAAGCACATATCGATGTACCTAAACCGATTCAACCAGTTTTCCGATACTATTTTTACACTTGCAGGCCATAATGACCCGTCTTTAGCCGCTGTCGGGTTACGAGCGTGAATCCTCCGTAATTATTGGTCGCTACTGGTCATAATGCCATGCTAACAAATGTGGTGCGAATTACCACACTGATTATTTGAATATTTAATTTCCATTGTCTGTTTTTATTAGCGAGTATTAGATACAAATTGAATATTCGTTTTTTGAATTTGTTTTACTAATCTTTGTCATATTGGCCTTGCAATGGATCAGTTCGAAATTTAGTTTAGTTAATTATTGAGGTTAGTTTCGTTTTTACTTTGTAACGATCGCAGTCTAAATAAATGTATTTACGTAATGATTAAAATTGATAACTTCCTAGTCTTATACTGGTTTACTGCCGTATATAGTGAAACAACTCTTGTCTATGACCTAAAGTTTTATACTTTAAACGTTAATTCACGTCGGTAATCTCGGAAAGGGTAGGCAGAGGTAAATGCATGCATACTAGCATACATGCAAACAACCTCGCCGGTTATTCTTTAGACCCATGTAATTGGTGGCCTGTTGCCTCCTGGCACATAATCAACCTTCAAGGTACTGTGAAATTCCAAAAAATGGAAAAAAGACCAATGTAACCATATTTAAAGTAATTCACACCGTTATCTCTGATAGTTCCCGACCCGGGAATCTAACTCAGGACCCCAGCATAGTAGTAGGAACCTGCTACGACTAAACTACTGAGGTAGACAGCATTTTTATTAGCCATTGCATACAAAATTGGGCTGGACAGATTTTGACGAGACTTTCACTGGTAGATAGTTCATGTAATAAGAAGTAAACTATGCTACTTTTATTTATAAATAATATTATACTAGTTGTGCCCACGACTTCGTCTGCGTAGCGTGATGTTATTTAACATATTTATACTTCCTCGATAAATGTACTTACCAACTATCTGACACTAACATATTTTTTTAAATCCGTTCAGTATCCTTAAGCACAGACTAACTGTGCCCACGGCTTCGTCCACGTTGATACTGAACAATATTTTTGTTAATTAAACTACGCGGACGAAGTCGCGGGCACAGCTAATAATAGGTATATGATATTGGCACGATATAAAATCCATTTCATTAATATTATTATTAAAGGATCGATGAAGAATTTAAAATGACTTTCATTCAAGGACTAACTTGGGCATCTAACGGGATTGTAGGTCGCAAAAAATGACCATTGTTCCACATAGTTTGGAAGGTTATAGTTTTTTTATCTCTGTATTAGACCGTATATTAAAATAGGTACTAGCGACCCCCCCTCACCCCGGCTTCACGCAAGTATAATGTTACCTACCCTCTCCTATTCATCTAAGCGTGCTGTTATATTGCCTAAAGCCTTCCTCGATGTCATCCTAAAGCCTTCCTTGATCAATAAATTATCAAACACTGAGAGATTTTTTCTAATAGGATTAGTAGTTCCTGAGATTAGCGCGTTCAAGCAAACAAACAAACGAAAATTTATAATATTAATATAGATTGATGGTCAAGTGTAGCTAAAGCGACAAAGAAATGCTACATAGTAATGTACATAGTTTTATACAGAAATATTAGGTAAATTCAAGAAGTGCCAAATAGCCCGAATGTACGAATTTTTGTCGTGCGAGATGACGAATAACTCTTTTAACTAATAATAACATTAATTAATTAAATTTAACTTTAACAAATTTCTTGGTGCAACCGTAGCTAAGATGTACGACGGAGAGGTTTAAATCTTTTATAGGTTTTGATTTAATTCGTCAAGATTCATTTGTAAATACTATCTTTATCAGTTGAATTAGCTATTGGTTAAGATGGAAAGAGACGAAAGAGTGACTAGCAACTTACATACGTTTATGAAGGGAAAAATAACTTCCAGTCTCAAGAATGCTTAGTCCTGCCAGCACCTTAAAGATTTCTAGATTTTATTTAAAGATAATTGCAGGCTGCAGTTTCATTTTAATATTTAAAAAATGCAATGCAAAGTACATGCTAATAATGTATGTAAATATATAATGAATATTAAAACACATGTTTATCTTTTGTTTTTTCAAAACCGCCAACGCGAGGCCACTGTCCGTAGATAAGATGTGATTATAGATATCCATAGATCAAGTTGGAATCGTGTTGAGATTATAGTAATGTGTTGCCACTTAATATGTTACACCTACAGATCGGCTGATTAGTAATTGATATTTCATGTTTTTTGTCTTATCGAAGTGATTAACATTCATAATTATTGTTGCTCATTTCGATAAGCACAGGAAATTGAGCGCTGTTTTATTATTATTTTGATTATTTTTACGTGCAAAACATAACTTAATATTATTATAAGGTCACGACGTCACGACTAAGGGGAGGGGGAGGGGCATACAACACTGCGATGCGATGCGACGACGCATCGCAGGCGATGTATTCGTGCGAGTTCGCAGATATTTGTGATGCGATGCGAATTCGCAGTTATGTGTGGGAGCCCTTATGCAGGAAGAAATGAGACATTCTACTGATGAACATAAATATAAGTATAATATATTTCTTTATTTTTTAATTTAATGAACGAAGGTGGTAAACAAGCATGCAGTTCAACCAGAGGTCAAAAAGTCAAAATGCAGATGCGTTACACCTCTGAGACCGTAATTGTTATGTCTCTGTGAAAGTAATAACGGGGCCATACATAACCATCTTACCGAAACACGATAGTGTTGAACACTACCTACACGATTCGCTTGTTACTTTTTTGTGTTTGATACGTTAATTTAATAATAATAATAGGTATGTTAATTTAATTATATTGATTTTAGTAATCATGTCTGTACGTTGAGCATAGCATAAAAAAATATCCCAAATATAATGCCACCACGAATTACTCAAGCGCTGAAGCCTAAGCTGTTATGCTTCAGTTCGTAATGCGGTAGTGCCTACGCTTCCGAGCTTCGTCACTGGAGCTCTACAAACTGATAAATTAATTTCTTCAATGTTACAGACATGTGTTGTTATTGTAGATGTGTCTATTTGCATGCGATAATCAATCATTTGCCGTAGCCGTATCACATAAAAATATGCTTCATTCACATTATAAACGCAATGAAATATGATACAAATATCGATAACTATAAATCGTGTGCGGTAGCTGTGCAGCGCACCGTTACGATGCGCATACGTCACTGGTCGGTGGGTTTTCTAGGTAATCGATATAGTGCTGCGCCGGTGGCCGTTTTTTATCGATACTTGTTTAGTATGTAGTATGTAGTCGGGCGTATGCTTGATGAATTACAAATTGAATTAATGATTGTTTGTTTCTTTATGTGGTTTTTAATTGAAATATATTTTAGACTTGTTATAGGTACGACTTGAGATATCATCTGCGAATTATATTAAATGTCGTTCATAAATTAATACGTCACGCTACGCTTTATTGATTAATGTACGCACGCGTTCATAAATCAATAAATATATTTTATAAAGAAATAATGTGTCAAAGGTTTGATAGATATTTTCTATTTGTATGGGAAAATGAAATTGTGTTTTTTACTATTCCCCTTCAACTTCTTCATATTTTCTTACCTTTTAAACCTTCCCTGGACTTTCAAAAATCATTCAAAACCAAAATTAGGCAAACAAGCATGCAGTTCACATTGATGTTAAGTGATGCAAAGAAAGATTTGACAAATCGGGCAGGACTTCAGTAGCTCAATTGGAAGAGCGGCTGGACTAGATTCCCAGTAGGCCGCGAGTTCGAGTCTCGCCTGAAGTCAAATTTTTCTTTCCATTTTTCTTTAAATAAAATACATTTTCTCTTGATGTTTATTATGAAAAGTATAATTTATAATTTTATACTTTAAATCGCTTTTGCTCGGATAGTTCGCGGCTCGCACCCTCGTTCTGATGAGGTGGTTATGTACGGCCCTAAGGCCTCAGTGGTAATGAATTTACATTGAAATCTCTGGTTTGATATACCTAGGCGTTTATAGGCTATAGTATGACTTACCATTAATGTGAACTGTATTCTTGTACTCCACTCCATGATATTAAAAAAAAAAGAAAAATACTTCACATTTTTGTGCGCATCAAGGTAATTTATTATATTGTAAACCATAAAACATTTTCGTATTTATCACGATGTTATTACTTGTGTTTTTTTTAAAACTTAATTCGAAGTAATTCTTCGCCGACCTATACGAAACTATCGGAATATCAAAGTACACACGCGTACAGAAATCCAAAACGTAGAGATAAAGCGATAAATATGTCCATTTTTTGCCGCCACCGTCGAATGTAAAGCATATTCAAATGAATCGTTTCCGCGACTGTACCTCTCATTGGCGCGATATGTAGGGTTGTCTTTAACTTTGAGCAGTTGGTATTTAGTAGGTTTTTTTATCTACATGCAACCCTTTAAATACTGAAGATATGTTAGCTATTTTTAAATCACTGTTCATCATATTTATTTGACTCATGACAGGAAACTTAGGTACATGTAGTTGACATTCAGTCAATATATTTATTCAACATATTTAAACCCATTTTAATTTAGTCTATATTTACACGAATATAAAACTAAATTAAATAAATTAAAACCTTTAGATTGACCTGCCTGACTACTGCAACTCGTGGATGTATTAATAAAAGGGATTTGATTTTAAAATTTTCGTCAGTTAAAGTTAACTCATCTCGCAAGGTACTGATTCATCGTTTACCTGTCTAATAATTAAAACTATAAACTTTCTAAAAATTTACGAATATGATATTTGTTTACAATATGTGTATTGTATATATTTTAATTTGAGAGGCTTTCTTGGAAAATATAGTACCTAAGCAACTCAACCGCTAGTATGATTTAAAAATAAACTGAAATTGTGTGTGGATTCAGGCAACCATATCAATCTAGCGTGACTAGAAACTTAAACGTAACGTTATACGTAATTAAATCGTCGCTATGCAAGCTTTTACATTGTAAAAACTTGTGAAAGAAATATTGATTGATTTTATCAATTAGTCCTGAATTTATTTTATTCAATTATCCTTCCTACTTCCTTACCTACTTATAATAATGGTCTACATACTGCCCGACCCAAAGTCTATTTTAATTAACAAAAGAAAAGGACTCTTGTATTATTTTCTGATCTGAATCAGCTTTTAATTACATCAATGCTAAGTAAATTGACTACAACGATTGAATCAATCGAAATATGTCAGATTTAACTACAACACTGCTTGTTTTAAAACAGGGCTACTATATTTACATAAACATTAGAAGACATTATATTACAACATACTCGTAGTTAACATTTCTGAAAATTCTCTATACGGGTGAATTTCACATGAAGAAAGGGACAATATCAAAATAAATAACTTTGTATTTCATTGATGGTTAGTCAGAAGTCGAAGAGGTACTTGTATAACACGTTAATCGTTAAACACTAAAAGCACCTAGGTACATGGAAATTAAAAAAAAAAGCGATGACAACCCTAACGTTTCGTGACTTTGAAGTTGTATACGTAATTAAATCATCGCTATTGTAAGCGCACTTAACTATGTAAATAGTGTGCGCGGCGTGTTTATGAATTATTGCGATCCGTACGACTTTTTTGCCGTGACTGTACAAGTGTACATGGTTAGATTGTGTACATTGTACATTCGTCTCGGTTCAATTAATACGACGTACGTTTGTTAGATGTTCGGCCAAAAACAATGTTTTTTTTTTGTTTTTTTGTAAACTACTTCTATTCATAATTATTTTATCCCAATCACGCTTTCGTCCGCGTGTTCTTAGTTAAATATATAGTAGCATATATTTTTACCCTGCATTCAAACTATAAGTATAATTTACCTACAGTACGCACAAAATTTAAATGCGTTCGTGAAGCAGCAGTCGCTTCAAGTTGATGAAAGAAGTCTATTTTAAGGTATAGAACAGGGTTCCTAAACTCATTTGTACTGTGACGTCCTATAGAATCAGTATTGTTTACGGCCTCAAAAATACCTTCCAATGTTATTGTCATTTTAATTATTACCAGCCTCTAAACATTTGCATTTTTTCTAAGAAAATAAGAACAAAGTCATAAACATACAAAAAAGAAATTACACACACATGGCGCCCCTGGAACAATGCTACGAGTGCTACGACGGTCCAGGACGTCGCGACACACAGTCTGACACAGTTTGGAAAAGTGTTGAAGGAATCCACGAGATGAAAAATGTGACCTAAAGCGAACTACTGATTCGCTTTAGGGCGTATTTCACCGTTTGCTCTGAGAACTGAATTCAATAAAACGCGTTTTAGCTCAAAATTTGCATCCAATTTCAACCTGATCATGAACAACTTTCGTCGGTGACATTCAAATAGTGTTATTGATCTCGATTAAGAACGTAAAACGCCTTTTATTACGACGGTGAAATCGGCCCTTGATAGGCCAACATTTAAACACGCCTTTTTTCTTGTCTGTGGTCGTCACGAGCTTAGAGCCTGGTGCAAAGTTTACGCAGACAACTTCACTCAAGTGGTATTAAGTTTTACACATTTGTAATATGCTGTAGCTTCATTTTACTAACCAATTTTTACCATACCACCAAGTGAAGGCATATCTGTCATTATTATGTCATAAAATATTCACTTACCATTTTTTTTTATTGCTTATTTGCCACTCTCACGCCTCATGCTTATAAAATATATCAAATAGGTACTTAATTACTCACATCAAGCTATCTTTCAACAAAAAGGCAGGTGTATTAAAATGTATTTTCAGTCTAAGGTGCGCTAAACGGCCATCGTGGAAGTGGATGAATTGCCGGTATAAATTACATCATAATTAGCTTAGGCGCACTGCCAGGAGCGTGGTTATCCTTTTGTGTGTAGATTAATGTGAGGGCTATTCGTCTTCGATGATGTTGTGCGAATTGTTCCTGATGATGTACTCTTGTTATGTGATTATGTGGACAATTTCTCACTGGTGGTAAGACTCCAGTGTCGGACCTCGTGGTCGTGACGATCGTGACTTTGGCTAATACTATTCGGGGGTACTACGATTGGTTTTTTTTTTTTTTTTTTTTTTTTTTTTTTTTTTTTTTTTTTTTTCGTTTTTTTTTTTTCGTTACAAGTAACGTTTTAAATTACGATTCGAGTTTTGGCGGGAACCTTGAAAGAGACTTGTAGTGCTCTTATTTTATTTCGTTTTCGTGGTGTATTTTAAAGTTATATTAAATAAAGTTGGTGGCATTTTATTTAACATAGGTTTATTACAGTGCCCGTGTAAATTGAAATAGAATGACAGTGCGAAAACACGGCCTATCAGGTTGCCTCCAAAACTTCATTGTAAATGTTCTGGTAAAGTAGCCTTCGCTTTACTTGAATTACTGACTGTGACTCTGACTGACTGACTCTGACTTATACGCTGCTTATTACGAATACGAAATATCGTTTTACTTGATACTGGCAATATGCGTAATAGCAATGCCATAACAATTAAAAAAAAAATACGATTCGTCTGTTATTTATAATGATGGTAAGGGGGCCCTTTCTGTCCACGGGGATCTCGGCTGAATGCCTAAAAGCCCCTAGGTAGATCAGTCCCTGCTTCCAGGTCGTAGGCGCACAACCGCATCACCTAATCTGTGTGCCGTCGAATGGTATTGTTAATCACTGTCGTGTTCCGATTAGTTGGTAATGTATGGGCCAGTTATTTCTATCATAGAAGAAAGAAATCTTCAGTCATTGCATTGCAAATATTGTAGAAGATTGATGTTAAGTGATGACTGCAGCCTAAAAACACCCACACAAAGACCAAGGTCAAGATGCAGATGCGTTACCACTCCTGAGGCCTAAGGTGTTATGCCTCTGTGCCGGAAATTACAGGGCCGTACATTACCACCTGACCGGAACACGACAGTGCTGAACACTACCATTTAGCGTCAAGTATATTAGGTAATGCGGTGGTCCCTTCGCCCGCGAGCTCTGTCACTGGAGCTCTACCACCAGTAAAAATATACACTATTCTAAAATAACTACATATGTAATTACATAATTGTTTAGTTTGAACTAGCTATCTAAAATGATTTCAACTACTAGGTCAATGTTTGACGGAGACCCACACGTGTTATGAAAAAAAAAAGCTCGAGAATGCATACTTTAGTGTCCAGTTACAATACGCGAAGCAAGCTAATTTGATCTTTATTGTTTAGGTAATACGGACTAAGGCTTACTTGGACTGTTCTGTATTAAATTTCAACAGTCAATAGATTATGATTCTTATTGCTATGGCATTAGAATGTAGCCAGAAACAAATTACGTAATTGTAGCATATGAATCGGATTACATGTTCGGGTCACATTGGTGTGTGATAAATAATGTTTGATTTATATTTAACTGTTTAAATACTGAGTTAATTGTTGTTTCTTAGGTTAGTGTCGATGTCTTGTTCTAAGCTCATTGTATCTATGCGTTTTTTTGTTTCACTTAGCCTTAGGTGAACACTGAAAGAATCAAGACAGAAATCGGGCCTTTTCTGATGCATATCACCTATTGTCAGATATTTACCTAAACCTAAATGTGAGAAAAGTAACTTGGTCTGTCTGTTACGCACACCGCCGATTGTGAAGAAATTCAACGAGGACGTACCTAGTTGTAATTTGAACCTTGACGCCTATCCAAACTCACACAACACAAGGCGGACGAAATTGCGGGAAACAGTTATCTAGTAAACAAAACAATAATAAAGAAAGGTTATATTCCATTGCCAGTTAATGCATTCAAGCGAAAAAAAAATCAACATTCGTTGGTTCAAATCCATTGCTGGATCTAACTCTGTTCTAACGAAAACAAGAATAACCAATTGCTAATCTAACAGTTATTTTTAATATGTTTTCTCTAGTGGTAGAGTTCCAGTGTAGGAGCTCGAGGGCGGAGGCACCACCGCATTTCCGAACTTATCTGCCGCTAAATAGTAGTGTTCAGCACTATGGTGTTCCGGTTAGATGGTAATGTATGACCCCAATAACTATCAAAGAGACATAACAACTAAGGTTTCAGGGGTAATGCATCTGCATTTTGACCTCTGGTCTTTTTGTAAGTGTCTATAGCTTGCAGTCATCACTTAACATCAATATAAACTGCAAGCTTATTTGCCACCGTCAGTTCATATAAAAATGACAAAATAAAGTACAAATGATGTATAAATTAATTACATAATTTTTCTCGAGTCTAGAGACAGTACAACTGATCATCCCCACAGGAAGCGATGTGCGTTCAGTGGATATGACGCGGTACACTGAAATGGCTCATAACATTGGTCTCGAGTGCGTTCGTTAACACGTTGTGGTCCGGATGTGATGGATCTGAAGATTATAGGTATGACATAAGCGTTAAACTCAATTGCGATCTTTTTTTCCCAACTTGTAATCAAATTTACCATAATATATCTACCTACTTCAAGTACTTACTTACGCCTTAGGGGTCGTTCATAAATTACGTAAGAGGTTTTGAGGGCTAATTTGACCCCCTCTCCCCCTACTGTAAGACATCATAAGATTACGACTAGTCCCCCCTGCCCCTTAATAAGAAATTTTCGTAAGAAAAGATTTTTGTAAGATTCAATATCAAGTTAAAGAGATGAAGTACAGATGGCGCTATTCAATAATGCCAATTTTTAGCGCGAAAGTGGTAGAATTTTCAATTTCAAATCTTACGTAATTTTAGATTCTCTGCCCCCCTTACCTATAGTAAGAAGTTATAATATTCAGTCAACACCCCCCCTCCCCTAAACGCCTTACATAATTTATGAACGACCCCTTAAGTGTCGCGACGTGTTAAATGCTAGCATGTATTTCACATAGATATAAAGTAGAGACTGCATCCTATAGAATACAGAAAAAACAGATGTCAAAATGCAGATGGTAGTGCTGAACTACCATTTGGCGGCAGATAGATTAGGTAATGCGGCGGTGCCTACGCCCCTAAGCTCCGACACTGGAGCTCTACCACCAGTAGAAATCTAAACACCTACTACCGTCACGACATACTTACTACATAAACTTTGAACAGAATTGGTAGTATTCAACGGTGCGATTTTCACTCGTTCATTTCTGCCCAGAACGTGTAAATTGGAACGAAATTCCCACCGAGGTGTTCGCTCGGTGCTGCAATATAGGGTTCTTCGAAAATGGCGTCAAAAGGTTCCTGCAGGGCTGGCAGCGCGTTGGAAACTCCCCTGGTGTTGCAAGTGTTCATAGGCGACGGTGACCACTTTCCATCAGGTGGCCCATTTGCTTGTCTGACATCCTTCAGACATAAAAAAAAGAATGCAACCAATTACTTACCACTTACTTATTAATCAAATTCATTCACTCAATATGAGGAAATAAACATCTTGTTCATCCCTACTTACATTTCCCAACGCAGGATTTATCAGAATCAGGTTTAATTATAGCATTAATGATAATAATTAAAAACCAATGGGTATCGCGCGGATATACTTCGCAAGTTTAATTTCGGTTCTGCAAAGTACGCGGTAAGTAGGTAGGTAATTGGAATTATTTCGATTAATGTTAATTTTAGTTGATCGCTTTAGAATTTCAGTTTTCTCTTAATGGATATGTATTTCATATTAATATCCTTTTAAAGACTTCTTACTTAAAGGAATGATTGCCAAATTTTCATCTTTGGGCGGATATTGACGGTACCCATAGCTGCGTTGTGTTGTCGATGACGGTATCTAACTAATTTAAATCAATTTAAAAAAATACATTTTAATCTCAGCGCCACACTAAGTATAAAACTATCGTTATACACATGTGTGTCAAAAACCCGCAACCCTTCGAATTAAGCGGTCGTCACACACCGCTGAATTAACCGGGTCGTCATTACAGGCTTAACAAAAATATCGATTCCATTAAAAAAATAACGTCGTTTTTCTGATTATATTAATAATAACTAGCTGTGCCCGCGACTTCATCCGCGCGAGAATTTATGATTGTTCAGTATCTACCCGGACGAAGTCGTGGGCGCAGCTAGTATAAAAGTAGCCTAAGTTACTCCTTATTACATAAGCTATCTGCCAGTGAAAGTCCCGTCAAAATCGGTCCAGCCGTTCCCGAGATTAGCGGGAACAAACAGACAGACAAACAATAATCGTAAAAAATGTTGTTTTGGTATATGTACCGTGTATACATACATATTATTATGCATTTAGTAAAAAGCAGTTTTTTTTATTTTATAAACAGACACTCCAATTTTATTTATTTATATAGATGTATAGATAAAATATTCAAAGGTATTGATAGCATCTACGAGAAAAATCTAAATAACATAACGAAACTTGTTTTGGCGTAAATAAAAGTTCAAGCTTCACGAGCAAAAAATATTGTAGGTAGTTGAAATAACGCGTAACACGACCATTCGCGTACTCTCATTTGCTCATTTGCATGTTAACTGCCGAGCGAAGCAACCGGGTCGCATCTGCTGTAAATAACCTTATTACAAAGTAGCGTATTATAATTACTGGAGTTCTATAAATTGCCAGTTTACCCGTGGTTTTACCTGCCTAACGTTATTCAATTAATTAATTTTATTTTTATAATATTAGGTTGGGGAAAAAGTTTCTTCGCATTTTTTAAGATAATTCAAAACATTTTTTAATATAGTTTATTAAAATTTAACTAAAGTATGTATGTACCATTTTGTTCGATAACCTTTTGCCATCTTGTAGGTAGGGACATGATCCCATTGCTATATAAATTTTGAGACTTCTCATCAAAATACCGCGACAAGTGGATTTGGCAGTCCTCTCGTGATGTTAACCTAACATTGCATAAAGAATTCTGAAGAGACCGAAACAGGTGGAAATCTGAAGGTGCAAGGTTAGGACTATGCGGCGGATGCATTAACACCTCCCAGCCAAACTCTCTTAATTTTTCTATTCTACTCCTTCTAAACGTTACGTCCTTCTAGCGTTATCATGATGAAACACCACACCCCTTCTGTTGATCAATTCCGGCCGCTTTCTCTCAACTTCTTGCTTTAATCTCATCAGTTGTTCGCAGTAGAGTTCAGAATCGATAGTCCTGCTTGGTGGTAATAGCTCATAATGAATAATGCCCTTCCAATCCCACCACACACACAACATCACCTTATTGCGAGTTAACCCGGGTTTCGCCACAGTCTGTGAAGCCTGACCGGCCTTTGACCACGACCTTTTTCGCACGTTCTTGTCGTACGTGATCCACTTTTCATCACCAGTTATCAGCTTCTTCAAAAATGATTCGGTTTCATTACGTCGTAATAAAGAATCACAAATGAGTACACGGTTCATTAGGTTTCTTTCAGTGAGCTCGTGAGGTACCCAAATATCGAGCTTTTTTTGTACTCAGCTTTTTTCAAATGCGCCAAAACTATTTTGTGATCAATTCTCAGTTCTTCAGCTACGTCGTAACTACTGACATGTCGATCTTGCTCCACTTTTTCAAAAATGGCATCCTCGCTCTGGTCGCCCAGAGCGAGGTGCATCTTTGACATTAAAATTTCCGGATTGAAAACGCTTCAACCAAATTTGTGCTCCTCTTACACACACTGCACTAGGTCCATAAACATCGCAAATTTTTTTCGCGGCTTGCGTTACATTTTTACCTTTTTGTAGTAAAATTTTAAAATGTATCGAATTTCTTCATTAGATTCACTCATCTTGACAGTACGAAAAACAAATGAAAATCACACATTTGCCTAATTTGAATTTGGAATTATGTTCTTTAAAAATTTTAACTTTCAATGATACCAAAACCAGCCAGATACAAATATTACAGCCAAAGAGATTTCATTACAAGTTCATACATACTATAATGCGAAAAGACTTTTTCCCCAACCTATTAAGTAGCCATAGAACATCACGGGCCACCGGCCGCGGCGGACCGGAGGGGAGTAGCCATATGCGTCGCCTAGATGTTTAAATGTGTGCGTGAAATTAGTTATGTATTTTGTTAAAGTCAAGATGTGAGTTTCGTAGTAATAGACGATTTTTGTAGTGTGTGTGTGTCACTCGCATTTCCCCCGCAAATATTACAGACTGTTTTGCATCGGTAATAAACCCTATGGCTACTCCCCTCCGGTCCGCCGCGGCCGGTGGGTCGAGTTGCTCTATGTAAGTAAGTAGTTGTGTATATTGAAAAATAAATACAGTATTGAAAATAAACGCCTCATCAACACGGTAAATAAATATTGCATTGTACTATTGTATTGCACATCTACATAAAACCTTGATGCCTGAATGCAGGCGCGTTGTTTCTCCAGAGTGCTTCAGAAATCACAGGCTTTACATACATTACCATATAATCAGTACAAGATATTGCTATAGACTACAATTTGGCTCCAGCCAGATGCAGACCGACTAAAAGCCTGACACCTGACATTTCTCGGATCCTGTCTACAGGCTGGTGTAATAAGAAACACGGAGTTAAAATCCCTAAGCAGGGTAATCGAGTGGTTTACATTTCAAGAGCTCTGCGTTAAAGAAAATGAAGCTTAAGTAATAAATAAATAAGCATAGCACACGTCGTATTTTATACGCGCAGGTTACGCGCGTATACGCACTTCATACGAGATTTAAACGCAATCTTGTAACCTAAGCACACGAGGCGATCGTGAAAAGCGCTTCTACTGCGCGTATACGCGCTGTAGTCGCTCGTAGCCTTTGCGTTTTGCAAAGGCTACGAACCCCCCGCCTCCTCTCTCTGCCCCTACTCCGCTCCTTTGTACGCGCGTTTGTATCGCTTTAAACGCGCGTATACGCGCTTCAGGCGCGCGCTTGTATCATCAATACAAACGCAACGATCACCGTCTACGGCGCCGAAGACGCGCGTTCCTAGTACGCGTGTCGCCTGCGCGTATAAATACGCCGTGTCCTATGGGCATTACACAAGAAACGATTTAACGTTTTATAATGAGTGGCATCTTAACTGGGGAGACAGGGCTCCAGAGAGTAGAGATGGCTAAGGTCTTAGGAGTGGCAGCTACATTGAAACCTCTGGATTTGTGTAGATGTTTCTAGGCTAACAGTATTCACTTACCATCAATGTGAATTGTACCTATGCTTGTTAGCCACTTGATCATGACTTAAAAAACATTACTTTTGAGGTTCGCGTTAAACTTGCATATTATAAAGCAGCACCGATTGGTAAGTTAGTGGGAGGAATAGATTATAAGTGGAGGCGAGTGATGTCAACACAATGAGATAAAATATCACTGAGGGAAAACTTTATGAATTATGTTCTTGTCAATAAATGAGATTAAGTTGATAATCGAATTTATATTGAAATCGTAATTAGTAGTAATTACTTACCTACTAAAAGATTAAAGTGCATTGTAGATGGCTTCGTTTTTGGAGTGATTTAGAACTATTTTTTTCAAGACGTAATGTACCTGCAAAAACTGTTTAAAAATAATGTAAGGTCTAAGTATCTACTTTTTTATATGACAGTCGAGTTGTCTTGAGATATCAATATTTTGTAGTAAACAGTTTTTAATACTAAGGCTACGTTTGAATTGTTCAGTTTCACAGTTAATTTTTCATTCAAGTAAAGATTGATAAAGAGTGTTGGTTAATATAATATTTGAAATCACAAATATATCCGAATGTTAGTGATGTAACTGCTCTGTTAAACTAGAAACGTTTTTTTTTAAGATACAATTTATTTTTCTTTTTTTATCTTATAAAGTCTTCTATTTAAGATGAATAAACAAAACAAACAAGTCTAGTAGGTATATTATTAAAATTATCGCCGCCTTCCATTACGTGTAGATAGATAAGCAAATTCGCTACACCCCGCAACCTCCGTATATTCTAACTGCATCGCCTTGCAGATAAAACAGAGTCCGTATATTTTAATACTTGAATATCAAAGGATACATGAATATTAAATACACTTGATGCAACATGTCACAATATTTAACATTGATCGGCCTACAGGAGTTGTAGAGACATAATGTATTCAAGAATTATTATTTATGATTATGTGTGCTTATTTGGAGATGTTGATATAAGATATAATGTGTATCTATGATACATCACTGGTTATGCATGTTTAATTACTTGATTCGTTTATAAATGTGATTTCTTTGTAGAATAACAACAATGCGAATATAGGGGGTTGTAGAGGAAGACCACAACTGTCCTCTCACTTTACCGGTGGTAGAGATCCAGTGACGGAGCTTGCGGGCGTAGGCACCACCGCATTACCTAATATACTTGCCGTCAAATGGTAGTGTTCAGCACTATCGTGTTTCAGTCAGGTGGTAATGTACGGTCCTGTAACTTCCGGCACAGAGCCATAACACCTTAGCCCTCAGGAGTGGTAACGCATCTGCATTTTGACCTTGGTCTTTGTGTAAGTATCTATAGGCTGCAGGCATCACTTAACATCAATGTGAACTGCATGCTTGTTTTCCACTTCTAAAAAAAATAACCATAAATGTCATTTGAACCAATAAAACCTTAAACTTTTTTCTTCATTGAAACTTTCAAACACTGGTTGCTCCATTATTCAACCGAACATAATACTTGTCTAATCATAATCTTGTAGCAATACAAAGTGTTTTATTATAATTGCAAATGTATGCGACGTTTTATATCAGTTACATGTTACATTATCGTGCGTGTTCTAGTTGATAAAAACAAAACAACCTGTATAATGTTGTTCAGTGAACCTCAAACTGTTATTACTTAAAAGGTTATCTAAACGTCCGGCTTTAGAGTCAGTTCATTTCAAATATGACTAGCTATTCTAAACATTGCTCTTCGCGACTTTATTTTCGACGAGGTAGGCAGGGGTATTTAACTTTGCCTCCGGCATTTGCATGCATTCAAGCTGACATGACAATGTTCATGTTCAACAAACAACCGCGATTAGCCAGGTGTCTCTGTCAACACAGAGTTCACTCCGTTTTGCACGTACTGAACTTATCTAGGAATTTCGCATACATAGTGTTGTGAAACAATATATTTAAGGATAGACGAGCAAGCTGGTCAGCTAGTTTGTAATATATTAGACTTTACTTGAAGCCAGTTACACCAGTTTATTTATCGGATTAGGAGAAACTGATAGCTTGTTAAACTGATCCTGGCAATGCCTGGCATATCTTACATATGAAGATGACTTTGATATAATCTGACTTGAAGATTCTATGAAATAATCGTGATATTTATCGCAAAAAAGTAGCCACCTATCGCTGACCACAGATTTGAATAGTATTCTTGGTTTTTACTGCAGGTATATGTAGATATTTGTCTCGAGACAGTATTATGGTCTTCATTATTTTAAGCTGTTGAACAGCGGCCGGATCTTGCGACCCGATGCGCACGCGCAAAAAATATTTGTTGCTTGACAAGACTGTCTGCTCTAATTTAGCTTAAGGAGACCCATAAGGGTCTAGGTTTTTCAGGAACAACTTCGACTTAGGGCGTTGCTGGGGAGGGATACCTATATGTGATTAGTGTTAAATTTAACACACCCCAGTCTCGCAATGCTAATATGGCGAAATCGTACCCACCGTCGTCTTTACTAGAATTTATATAAATTTCAACGTTTTTATAAAGTGAACCTTCTGTATTTTATTATCAAATATTATGTGGCAAAAGCAAAAAACCCCACCCGACCAATAGTGTCAACGCAAGTACACTGTGTTTTCCTTTTATGTACTCTCTACATCAATGTAAGCTCGTGTTTGCCACATTTCAGACACAAAAAATCACTTCAATTTTCAAATCAATTTAAACGGACCTCAAAAGTTACAGCAGTGTGTAATTGTCAAGTGTAAAATGTTAACATAAACTTTACCACACCCCAGACACAGTAAATAGATTGTAAACAGTAAAGTAACTACATACAAAGCGTTCAAAACGGCACACTCACACAAACATGCGCATCTACGAGGCCTCTAAGCGGTTCTCGCAGTGCTACAGTAGCGAGTGTCGCGTCGAGATGAGCGGTCACGTTGCGATTTGTTTTTATTTCCAAGAGTGTTTTAAAGATGCCACGAGCGTATTGCGTGGTATACGACTGTTTGAACTCTGCATCATCAAAACCGGAGCTATCGTTTTTTAAACTTCCCGGTGATTTCGAAAGGCAAGAATGATGTATTGTTATAATATCTAACATATTAAAAAAAATCGCGTGTGACAGTGTTTGTAACAATACTCTTCCGCAGCGGTTAGACCGATCATTACGAAATTTTGTGTGTATGAGAATCGGTTGTAGTCTTTTTTTATATCCCTAAATGGTAAGGGATATAAAAAAACATTTTTTTTTCGATTTTTTGGACAGTTAATTTGTTTATACCTCTAAGGCGACACGAAGTTTGTCGGGGTAGCTATTTATTATCCTGCCTACCCGAGTGGGTGAGGGGAAGAGAAACTCGCCCGGTCTCGACAACTCGTTGCAGTATTCCACAGATTGTACTGTCGTCAGAACTATAAAAAACACCCAAGTAATTAGCACTCAGTTTTGTAATTTTAAGACAAAACAAAAAACAAAGATCTACAAGTTATATCAAAATTAAACTGTCTGCCGTACTTAAAACTATAATAATAATAAGATCAAGGTTGGATATTGGGTCAAATACAGAAGGCGGTAATCCTCGGCACGGCACGTATAGTGAGGAGGTTCCTGTCTCCGTGACCCTAACCACCGATAGCTTGGACCCTGTTCCCGCTGCCGGCGGCGCACTATTTTTTAATTTCTTAAAGTATATGTTTGTTTTTTTTATAACTACTTATGTATGTAAAAAATATTAAACCTGTGTCGTGGGTGCCGTTGTACACATACAACATATACACAAACACCCAGACCCGAAACAAATATCTGTAGGCCATATAAATATTTGTTCCGGTGCGGGGATCGAACCCGCGACCCTTCGAATCAAACGGTGGTTTCGCACCGCTGGACTAACCGGGTCGTTTAGGCCGTTTTCAGTCATTTCACATATCTTAACAACTTTTAAGTACTTATTGACTATATGTTTCAAAGACAAATAGTATTTATTTATCCAATACTATTACAGGGTAACCAATAAAAAATAGTCAACATCCAAATACGATTGAGTAAACGTCAGTAAATTCAAAAATAATAACACCATTATTTAAAAAAAATAGTGACACCCCTGTTGCTTCAATGGAGTGTAGGTAAATATTTTATAAAATGGGCTTAGTTTCCATACTGTTTGTATCTATTTACTGTGCCCCAGACTCGCAAGGCTCATATGGCGCAATCGTAAAACCCACCATAAAACCATACCTGACCAAGATCCCATTACTGCTCGAAGATATTACCATTCACATTAACTGTTACTGTCTATTTAGTGTTTCCTATTTAAAGGACTCGTGTTTCGTTTTTACGGGCTTAGACATGCATTTTGTTTTTTTTTTATTTTCATTTTAATGTATGGGAAAGACATGTTCGCGATTTTTCGATGCAACCGATTTTTTTGGGCTGCTGGCATGCAATTTCATCGTAGTTTTTATCAGGTCATATCTGATATGGGGTACTTGCATTTCTACGAACTAATCAATATGCCGATCTTTTAATCTTTAGGTACCTATACAAAAAACTTCTACGTATATATTATATTTAAATATTGTATGACTACTCCTAGGATCAAAGGTTAAATCCGCGGGTCAGTAGGTGACTGCTACTGGGATTTTCCATTTTCGGAAGTTTCCCACGGCCTTGGAGTTTGGCAATGTGCCCGGAGATGTAAAAAGGCTCACCATCTATTATTGGGACAAACATAACCCGCGAATCATGGGTGTTTGCCTTTATGCTTGAATGCAGGCATTTACATCTGCCTACCCCTTTGCAGAAAACACTTATGAGTATTTTGATTAATTTTGCAAATGACTTAGCTCAGAAATATGGCAAACATTGAAATAAAATACAAATTATGTACCAATCGCATGGAAAAGACTAAAACCAAAACAAAACGCACCAAGACATTTATTTGCGGACGACCCATGTGTCAGTGGAGGAATCTGAAATCAGTTTCCTGTGATAAAAATAACGTGAAAAAAAGACGTCGCATACAAGACTTACAACGCTTAATGGAGTGTACATTTACTGTTTAATGAATGTTGAAATTACCACATTTATTATTATAACTTTTTAGATTTCAGACTCGTTGCATTTGTTATTCTTCTAAGCATAGAAGCAGAAATATAGGACTTATCGTATACGAAAAAGTGGCTAAATACCTTTACGTTCATACAGTCTTATCAATTTAATTTAAATTCTAGTTTTCAATGTGCCAGTAATCGAGACTTAACTTGGTAAAACACCTTTAGTAAATAAACCTCGCTAAAATTGACAGAAAATGCCAAAATTGATGATGAATTCGCGCTGCCTTCCGCTGACAAAATCGGTTGTCTGACGACTTGTATGATACTATGTTTGCTGATGCTGTCTTTTAATCTGCTAATCATCTACTGCATCATCTTAAACTGTTGTTCATCCAAGCCAAGTTACTTTGATTTCGACAAAAAATTGTCTACTGGAAATAATGCTTTTCCGTGAATATCTCAAAGATTAGTGCTCATATTTTTGAGATATTCACGGAAAGGCATACCGTAAACTTACAGCCTATTTGCAAGTATTGCACCAACATTCACATTCGAACGGGAACTAACCAAGCCTCGTATTCCAACATCGCACTCCCGACACACTTGATTTACTAGGCATCTAAAATTCACACCTATCGCGACGATAATCTACATAGATGATGTGTTTGTATTGTATACGCCTCAACATGGCGACATTTCCGCGCCGCTAATGGCTGCTTCGATCTCAGATCATTATCGGCCTCTAGATCTTTAGAATGAATCAGAATTGACATCACCGATATAAATACTTCGTGTGAAAGCTTCGCGTTTTAAGAAATCACGGAATCGTGTCGGTTTAGGAAAACAAGAAATTACATTTTTCGAATTACCCTTTGTTTCTTAAATATGTTACCTAATGAGCACCATTTCACGCCTTTGTTCAAAGCTTTGCATTAGGTAATTATAAGTGTTCTCATGACTTGTTTACGAAACAAACTAGGACCGCGTTTAAAACCTAGAAATTAAAAAAAAAATATAGATAGCTCACGTACCATTTAAAAGCACTTTGTATACTGATTTGATTAATTACACTTGCGACGTGGTACTATAAAAGCGTTGCTGGATATGAATAATGGATTCTCAGCTTTATAACACAGGGTTTAAAGTTTAAATTGAATGAAAGCAAATAAGTTTTAAATCATATATTATTTGTATACGTAAACAAGTTTTATAAAAAGTGGTCGAAAAAACGTAGGATTTTTCTCATCGGAATGAGATCCAGTTAGTTTTAGTATCGTATTTTCGGAGTAAAACATGATGGATGGAAGTGTAATATAAAAATAGATAACATTCCGTGTTCTAATGAAGCGGTAATAACTTACAACATATTACACTTACGGTTTCAAGATTTAAATGAGTTAAAACATCGATTTTATCATTCGTTTTTTCTCTGCATATTAAAATATTTGCTCGAAGCTTACAATCACAGTTCTTCTTTTCAAGCCGGTCTCATCCTAGATTAAGGTCGGATTTAAATACAAGCTCTAAGTCTTCGTAAGCCAACGCCATATCATTTACATGCATAACTTCCCTCGGGCGTGACGACTACGTTATTCATATTGCACCGCTCCAACACCTCTACGACATACCAACTATGACAAATGTATGCACCTAGCAACAATGTGCGTGCGCACCGCGCGTCGTGTAATCGGAAACAAGGAATATTGACTGCATTTTAAGCTCGAATGTTTATGAGACCGAGACTAATGTTTGGAAAGTTAAATAAATCCATTTTGACGACGAAATTTTTATGTAATGAAGGTAGCAAACAAGCATACAGTTTACATGGATGGTTAGTAAGGAATGCAGCCTATAGGTAGACATCCGAAAAAACCGGAGGTCAAAATGCACATGCGTTGACATAACATCCCTAAGGCCCAAGTTATTTTTTTTATGTAATGGAAGTGGCAAACAAGCATGCAGTTCACATTGATGTTAAGTGATAACTGCAGCCTATAGACACCTACACAAAGACCAAGGTCAAAATGCAGATGCGTTACCACTCCTGAGGCCTAAGATGTTATGCCTCTGTGCCGGAAATTACAGGGCCGTACATTAATACCTGACCGGAACACGATAGTGCTGAACACTACCATGGCACCAGTGGCAAGTATAATAGGTAATGCGGTGGTGCCTACGCCCGCAAGCTCCGTCACTGAAGCTCTACCACCTGTAAAGTTATTGTGCCTCTGTGATTACGGCGCCGTACATTATCATCTAACCGGAACACGACAGTGTTCTACCATTTAGCGGTAGATAGATAATATAATGTACTTGTGCCTATGTCATTAATGGAGCTCCTACATTGGAACTCCACCACCAGTAAAAAGACCGGAGACTATTTTGGAAAGCTAAATAAAGTGTCCATTTTGAGGCCGATATTCATGAATCAGATTTGATAGTACACAGATAAACGTTGTTAAGGGACCACTTTAAAATTTTCTTAGGAGAAGTTAATGGCAATGGCATATCAATTAATTCCAAACATATTTGAAAGCTATTCATTTCATTCCACGCGTTATCTATGTGGAAAGAATCCTAAACACGATCGGTGTCCACATTGCACCGCGCATTCGTCACTTTCTGGTAATCCGACTGCTGCCATACACAAATTCCATTCAATCCATACCAATCCACACTCAATGTACTTAAACGGCGTTTTGTTTTAAATTGAATCCATGTATAAATTTCAGCGATCTTTCAAGTACAAATCTATGCCAACGGATGCGTTGAGATGTTCACATTCTTCCTGTGCCTGATATATTGTGATTGCGCCTGCGCTTTCGAAAACGAGCATTTACTTAAATTGTTCTACGGCCGATGTGTTATTTCATTCACCCGAAGGGCTTTCTTAGTACTTGGCTCCGTGCCAAGAGACTTGACGAATACTTGACAAGGCACTTGACCTGAAATATGTAGTCGGTAATATATATAATGGCAGTTGTAGCGAATTACAAATTTAGCTTCTCTCGTTTATGCTCTTGTGAATATTTAGGATGTTTCGCGTACATTTACTCATGTTTGTTTTATCGTGTCTAACTCTGTTCTTTTCTCTCTTTCCAGATCAGCGCGAAATCTAACGGAACACCTCAATAGCATTTTAAGTTTTGACAAAAGTTATCTGTGATCTCATTTAAGTTAAGTAACAAAACAATCGCCTAAATTAGTTAAGTGACAATCGTGACTCCAATGTTGGTAATCCGGCTCGAGGACCAAGTTTGATTTGGGTTGATCAAAATGGAAATCTAGTGATCGGTCATGGATGACAGATAGTAGATATGTTTTGTTAAGGATGGGATAATGGAAGTAGGGGCGCTAGGTTCTTGAAAATGCCGCATGCGCACTCGAGTTCAGCAGCGAGCTCGGGCGGCGACGACCTGGGCTCCACGGATGAAGTCAAAGTGTTCAAGGACGAAGGTGACGGGGAAGACGAGAAACGCAGCTCCGAGAACCTTCTAGAAGAGAAGTCCAGTCTCATCGATTGGACCGAGAGTGAGGTACGTACCAAACTATTTTTGTATAACTATGTACAATTTTTTTGTATCATGTATTATTTTTAATTGAGGATATAACTAGCTTAGAAGTCGTTGGTGGTCGAAGCGATAAAATCTTACATTTAAATGTCTCCTTAAATGAATAGTTCCACCTTTGCTCATATTAGGAATTATCACAAATACGTCACGCGGCGCTTGGGCTTGTAGATCCAGAATGAATTTACAAACCACGCAATAAAGTAGGATTTTTGACATCGATCTCAATAAAATGTTCCTTTTACTTTTACGTTAAAGTTCAATTTTGTGATTTAAAAAGGTAGAGACCAAGATGTGGTCCCTGTGGCATTCCTATAGTCACAGTTCCCAGCAGGTGCCAACCTCAGGTAGGTCTCTATTGAAAGTGTTCCTCGTATTATAAATACAATGCCTTTGAATGGGATCACAATATATTGATTTGCTGTCGGTACATCCTTTCTATGCAAAATTTTTGATGCTGTTCCAAGATCCAATTTCAAAGTAATATCGTCCTTATTTGTTTCTATTTAAAGATCACAGGTTAGTTTTATAAGTAGTGATGCTGTAGTATAAGTTGCGTTTACTATTTGTACGTTTACACGTTTTTACACTTTCAAGTATTGTACCTTTACTAGGCCCATTTCAATTTGCTCAATAGTCCGCCCATTTAATCCTATTCGAGTATTTATTTATCCGCAACTTCATCTGAATGTATCAATTAGTCATGTTTACTGTGCACCGGGCTCTCACTGATGGCCACTTTACGTCAAGAATTTTGATAAAAAGCCTTTTACGACTGCATCGAATTTTTATACGCTCCCAAAATGTGTCGGACTTGTTAAATATTCATAAGCGGACGGTTCTTGACCTCGTTATGTCCAATTCTACGCGTAGATTAACATCGGAACTGTTAACTATAATAAGCAAACCACTCAATTAACTCCGGGACTACCACAAATAATGGTAGATAACATCTTATACATGGATAGACATGTCTTTGCTATCGCAAATTGCCCGTTAAACAAACACAAAACAACCGCAAACACCGAAACTAACGTCACCCAAAACACTGATCGGGAACAAAGCTGGCGCCGGTGAAGGAAAAGCAAAAAAAAATCACAGGTACGTTTCCGAAAATTTGTGTAAAATATTGTATTCCACCCGACATAAATTACTCACTTATTGTATTATTTCCGAAAACTCTATTATTCGATAGGGGGAGCGTAAACAATGAGAGTCTACCTGCGTTCAGGTATATCTTATAATAAACACGGACTCCCATCGCTATTGTCGACGAGTTTACCTGTCGGCCCCGAGAGGCGAGGGAACGCAAACACTGGACACCTACAGATGAACGAAACTGTTGTAGAACACTCGATCCTCGTCCCCCTTATTGAACCAAAAAGCAAGAACAACAAAGACAAAACACCCACTGATTTGTATAGGCATCCGAACGTATTACAGTCACGGATCGTATAAATATTGGATTATACTTAGGTGCAATTCTGTTTTGTATGTCATAAAAGCATCGATTATCGTACGTGATGCCATTACAATGCTCTTTGTACGTACAATTTTCTTGTAAGATTCGATTTCTTTTAGATTACATTTTTCGTTGGCCCGTGAATTGGATTTGAATCGTGCTTGGATTTTTACGCGTGCTTGATTTTTCGGCAATGATTTCATAACAACTATTTTGTTTGTTTGTACAAATAAGTGTTCTTGTATAAAGTGATATTTAAAGATGACGGGTATTTTTGTACTGTAACTGAATGGCGGAGCTTTTTATTAAATGTATGCGTTATTATTTTGTAAACGTGGTCCTTTTTCTCGTGAACAAGAATTACTTAGAAAGAGCAGCCTTTCACTGACATCTAGAAAAAGTAAATGTCTGAGCCATTTCCGCTGTGGTTAGGGTAGGGTCTGTACATCAATAATGGCGTACATCACGTATCTGATCCGTATACAGAAAATGAGGTCTCTTTTAGCTGTAGCTGTTTTATGTTTAGCAAATGAGCCTTTTAAGTATCTGTGGCATCTCGTAACAACTTAAGAAATATCGATCGAAAATATAATTCAATTCGAAGAAACGTTATGGTAGAAGGGGAAATTAGTATGGCTTTTCCAAAAGTTCAGGGAAACCTTTAATACCACATTTAATTATTGTTTGTTTCTTTTATTTATACTCGTAGATTATGAGCTTTTACCAGCGACTTCGGTACTCTTGAAACATTAAATATTGATGTAATAAGCTGTATTACTGGTGGTAAGGCTCCAGTGACGGAGCTCGCGGGCGTAGGCACCACCGCATTACCTAATATACTTGCCGCTAAATGGTAGTGTTCAGCACTATCGTGTTCCGGTCAGATGGTAATGTACAGCTCTGTAATTTCAGGCACAGAGGCATAACATCTTAGGCCTCAGGAGTGGTAACGCGTCTGCATTTTGACCTTGATCTTTGTGTGGTGTCCATAGGCTGCAGTAATCACTTAACATCAATGTGAACTGCATGATTGTTTGCCACTTCCATAACATAATAAAAAAATAAATAAGCAGTAGTCATTTACAAATAAGTATCGATATTTAACTTCAATCATGATGTTAGATGTCATCTATCTACGAGTCTACGTTCGGATACCTACAGCTATTGTAATCGGCAAATTTTTGTCAGTGTCAAAATCTATTAAAAAAATCCCGTAGGAACGGGATAAAAAGATTTTAAAAGATATGTTACAGCCATATAAACTCTTACCTGTGTACAAAATTTCACCGTACTGTCACAGTTTTAAAAGTAGTAAGATTAAATAAAACGTTTTGTGATTGCATTTTTTTTAACATAATTGTCACTGTTAACATCTCGTAGTTCCTTATATAAAGAAGATCCGATAATATGCCATTTAAAATTTCATTAACACACAAATCCCTAGTGTTCGCATTAGAAATTAAACTCGTGCAGTTCCATCGAGATCGTGCGTCTCGAAAACCACATCTATATTTAGCAAACAACGATCTCTTGTCCGTCCATCCGCTTCCGTTCGCCCGTCTTGCTCTGAAACCGATTTCTTGGTACAAGGTTCGGTTATTTCGGAGTTAACCGGGGTCTATTTGTTTGCGTCATTTGGAAATACACGTTTAGGTCAGGTGCAGACTTAGCTCGTGCTTTGTTTATTCGGCAAATGTGCTCAAAACTCTGGGTGCTTTTAACGAATTTCTTTATCAAAATTTATATATATTTTTTTATATAATGAAAGTAGCAAACAAGCATGCAGTTCACATTGATGTTAAGTGATGACTGCAGCCTATAGATACCCACATAAAGAACAGAGGTCAAAATGCAGATGTGTTACCACTCCTGAGGCCTAAGGTGTTATGCCTCTGTGCTGGAAATTACAGGGCCGTACATTACCACCTGACCGGAATACGATAGTGGTGAACACTAGAATTTAGCGGCAAGTATATTAGATAATGCGGTGCTGCCTACGCCCGTGAGCTCCTTCACTGGAGCCCTGCCACCAGTAAAGACCACCATCGAGACTCGAGACCATTATGGAGCATCACATTTTTGACTAAATATAACTATACCATTAGAAAATCTTTACTGCATGTTTATGATAATATATTATAATAATAATAAGATGCATCTCTGCCTTAATAAGATGCATGGTCAATTTCATTGTTTATGTATAATTAACATAAAGTTTTCGTAATTATAATATGAGTGAATATAATTAAAGTTCTATCTTGTCGATTATTTCTCATGGTTACTAATATTTTACGCCTGCATTGTTTGTTTTTTGGGTTACTAACGGAAAATTAAATTATTTTTTTATTTCACATAACAATGCATTTATTTGGCTTAATATTATAGTTACTGGATATATCCAGTTAGTTAGCTAAATATTATAATTTAGCTTTATCTTAATTAAATTTAATTTAATGGATAAGTATATTAGTTTCACTGGTGGTAGAGTTACAGTAATGGAGCTCGCGCGAGTTATTTATTTATCGCTAATTGGTGGTGTTCGGTACTATCGTGTTACGGCCAGGAAGTAATGCACAGCCCTGTAATTTCAAAACACCTGAGGCCTCAGGAGTTGCAACGCATGTTTCATGTAGATGTTGATAAGCTTCAGTATTAGGTAGGTACTTACCATCAATGTTAACTGTATGCTTGTTTGCCACTTCATAATATAACAAAAAACGGCGGCGCCCCGGCTTAGCGCGGTTGCAACGTTACTTACCCTCTCCTATGTTAGCCTTCCTCAATAAATAGGCTATCAAACACTGAAATATTTTTTCAAATCGGACTAGTAGTTCCTGAGATTAGCTCGTTCAAGCAAAAAAACAAACTCTTCAGCTTTATAATATTAGTGTAGATGTCTGAAAAGCAGGATACCTATTTTTCTTTATTTACATTGGAGACAATGAAGATAACTTTACACAGACAATCTAATTTTCTACATCCTACAGAACTGTTTAAGGCAGTTTGAATGTATTCATTGCTTTTGTCTTGCGGCAGACATACAGTATGGTCCCAGTTCCAGACGATAATGGCTCCTTAACTCCGCAAATCCACATATTAATTCAGCCTTGTGCGTACATTTGGTTAATTAGTATTTATTGCTTCTGACTTCCCTTCTTCGATGACTTTAATGAACGAAATCTGTTTACTATTGTGTATATGGTGGATATGGTAAAGGCTCTTATCGATGTACCTACTTCTTATAACTGCTTCGGTAGTCTTGTGGTAGCAGGCCACTACTACTAAGCTGGAGTCCTGGGTTCGATTAATCTCTGGTTCTATTGGGATTATTCCATTTTCTGGAAGTTCCAAGGTCTTAGTTGCCCCGTGTACCTTGGAGTTCGGTGATGTGCCCGGAGATGTCAGCATGCTTGCCATCGGTTACATGGGCCAAAAGGTGACCGGCGAATCGAGGTTGTGTGTATGCTTATATGCATGTATTTACCTCTGTCTACTCCTTTGGGGATTACAGGCGTGAAGACTTCCCTCCTTCGATTTCATAGTAATCTGTTCCATATTGTCTATTTTTTTTCTTATGTAATGTAAGATAAGTGATGACTGTAGCCTGTAGACACCCACACAAAGACCTAATGTCGAAATGCAGATGCGTTACCACTCCTGAGGCCTAAGGTGTTATTCCTCGGTGCCGGAAATTACAGGTCCGTACATTACCACCTGACCGGAACACGATAGTGCTTGCGGTGGTGCCTACGCCCGCAAGTTCCGTCACTAGAGCTCTACCACCAGTAAAATATGGTAAATATAGTAAAAGCTCTTTATCAATGTACGTTGCAGAAATGGCAATGGGAGTTTTGATAACTAATCAGTTTTGGCATATTTTGATAACTGTTGATAACTCGCTTTTGGATCACATGATGAGTTGATAGATGCAAGTGAATTGGAAAAATATACGATGTTATGTTTTTTTATTTTATTTTGGGTTAAATAATTTTTGCAAGGTAACCCTTCTAAACAAACAACGAACAAATTGTTTTATATTATTTCGCATTAACACATGCTTGTGAAATATATTTTATTTTTAAAGAAAAATGGAAAGAAAAATTTGACTTCAGGCGAGGCTCGAACTCGCGACCTACTGGGAATCTAGTCCAGCCGCTCTTCCAATTGAGCTACTGAAGCCCTGCCCGATTTGTCAAATCTTTCCTTCACATCTATTGCATTGCTTTATGGTAGCAGCAGCGCCATCTATTACCAACTATGCTAGTTAGGCAACCGATATAATAGACTTTTCAGTTTATTGAATATCGTAAATATCGTAATATATTTCACAAGCATGTGTTAATGCGAAATAATATAAAACAATTATTAAGGGTAAAAGCGACTTCTTGACGGGACAGCTAGTGAATTTATAAAAGACAAATAAGTGTAAGCCATGAATATTTGAATAACAAATTTAATTTTATACACCCAAGCAATATCAATTGAAAGCGTCGAACCTTCGTTTATTGTAAAGGATATTAACATTACAATAAAGACGATTATCTGTATGTATCTAGATGACCCTGTGTAAATCATTAGTGGCTATTAATTTCACATACCATATATGGGTATGCGTGGGCTACGTACTAACTTCCTAATTGCGATCTATGGATCAATGTTTACGTAGGTTCTGATCTAGCCTTGTGAGATTGAAATCTAGAATTTATTTATGCTGTTGCATACTCTCAAAGTCAATTAAGGGCTCAGGAACGCCAACGATTGCTTTGTGTGACAAGCAAGCACATAAGTAGATGAGATGTGCGTATAAGACACGTTATTAATTTATTTAAAAAAATATTATTTTTCAAAATCGAAGAAAACCACGGTTCCAGTATACTTTTTGTAATCTACTAGTGTAATTGAGGGAGAAAAGTGGTTACAAGTGACACAAAAATGGAGTTACTGTGATTTTTTTTGTGTCGTTTTTACAACTAATAAAGAAAAACCAAAAAAAAGTTAAGTCTAAATTCTACAAAATTTACGTATGTAAGTGGTGTCTGTTGTTGCAGCTCTTACATAAATAGGTTACCGAGATCAGTTATTTTTGGAGGTTAAGATGTAAATATGTGAACAGAAACGACTAAAACCATTATTTCCAAAATTTTCCCAAAATAAGATTTTAAATGAAGACATTATAAATTTAAATGTTATCACAGAGTAAAAAGTTTCAAGTTTAAATGTTATGTCAGCACAAAAGTCAAACAGCTTAACCATTTGTTTGTATAAAATAGAAAATCTTTTTTACAGATCCATATCAGTCTTAATTAGAATACGTGATTAGACAGATAATATTTTAATTGCCAAAGCTAAGGTGATCTTTGTCTGTAACGGCCCTTAGTTTAATGTAGATATTAGTTATGCGAAGTGAATTAGGCTTAATCAATTTGTAATCATTCTATACTTGTTAATCCGGTATCGTATTATTTGCATGATCTTATTAATAACTAATTAACTAGGGAATCGCAGTCAACTCATATGCTGTATGTTATTAAAAGTTCAATTGATTTTCGACTTAGCCTCCTCGGTTATTGCATTATCTTTTTACTTATTTAACAAGTCATCTACGGATAAACGCGAAGCGATTGTTATTACATTAGTACCATTAATAAAATGTCTTGATTCCACAAAAAACATGGTAAAAAATTTGTAGCGTTTTCTTTAATTTTCATTATAATGTAATTTTTTGCGCTAACGGCCCTTCGTTTAATGTATTAGTTATGCGAGTGCATTGTGCTTAATCAATATGTTATCATTCACTGATAGTTAATCCGGTTTTGTATTAATTAGCTTGATCTAATTCAAATGACCGTGATCTCATCTTAACTACTGATCTCATAGGCTTTCATTTATTAAAACTTGTATTGATTTTCGACCTATCTTCGATAATTAGGTACACATCTCTTTAAACTAAACATTGTCATGGTTTTAAATTTCGCCTCCTCAGCTTTTTCTGTGACACTTCTTAAATACATAAATTCATACTTATCACGACTTTACTCTTTAGTGACTGCTTTAATTCAATATTTATATTACTAACATCGACCACACAACCCAGCTTCACTTATGACAATAGTCTCGGATCTTGTGAGTTCAACGAATCATCGTTAAAATAAACTTTAATATGACGTTAGCTAATCTCTTAATTTATTTTAAAATAATGATTACTTTTACACATTTATCGCGTTATTATAAACCTGAAAATATTTAAAAAAATAAACCTGCTGTTTCCGTTTCTTTAAAATAAGCCAAATATTTTAATGAGCTTGCAAAAAACTTAACAGAAGTCTTAATTCGTAGTGTCTGACTAAAATTATCACTTTAATTATATTAAGTCATAACACAACTCGAACTATGTTGCATCCAATGTGATAAGATTAGCATATTCAAGGTAATTTTAAAAACGTAATAGATAAAATTTAATTATAGATGTTTGAGTTGCGTTGGACATTCTTTGAAATTGTTTTTTCTTAGAATATCATTGTAGATTGTTAGTGAGTAGTGCTTACGTATTTAATTAACTAATGCTTACTTAATGTGTGAGTGGATGTGGCTCTACTCAATCATACCTAATAGGGTTGTATGGATTGAAATGTCATCAATAACTTGTCACATGGCACCTACACGTCTTGTTTTAAAATTGAATGTAATGTATGGTTTCTGCCTCCGTAGTCTAGTAGCGGGTCACTATTGCTACATTTGCGTCCTGGGCCGGATCCGGGTCGGGAGCTAGCAAAAATAAAGGTTATCCTTTGTCTCAGTTGCGATTGAATTTTTTTTTGTTATCTGGCACATTCCCAATAATACCATTGGAATTTGAAAATGTGCCCCGAAAATGGCAATAGACTCGCCACTTGTTACCTAGGTACATGGACCAAAAATGTAACTGTGGGTGTGCATATATGCTTGAATGCATGCATGCATTTACCTCCGATATTTACCTCCGATTCGGGGAATATATTCGTGGAGTTACGTAATACCAAATTAAAGTTCAGTACATACTTATCTGCGGTTAATTACACTCAACTATCTTAACCCTTCAGATTCTGATAGTGAAAAAGGTTAAATTTTTAAATATGTACGTGCAAAATATAAAAAAATATAGTAAGTATTACGTTTATTAAATTCACAGGGTTTGATAGATTTATAATATAAATTTCTTCCTTCCTTTATTTACATCCATTTCTTTTTGTATTAACAATCTAAAGACCTACCATTTAGACTAGTACCAACATCTATAGTCTCGCGTTAACAACAGCATTAAACCTATCTTGATAGCCTATAAATAGCTTTACGACTACAGTCGACGTTAATTCGAAACTTGTACGTAAAAGAAGGCACGCCAGGAATTCGGAGACGTCATCTGAATCAGTATCAGAATGTTGGGAATTTGATGTGTGATCATAATTTTCGTTAAACGTGTTTTTCTCATGATCGAGATGATTGTGGATTTTTTTTTCCAAATCAGTGATACAAAATACTTCAGACCTCTATACAAAAAAAGATACAATATATCAACGCAGGAGCGTTGCTACTAGATTATTGGGTCATAATAATCATAACGATACTAAAACAATATTTTGTTCCAAACTTTTCAAAGTGAAGCAGAATGAAAACAAACCTTTGTTAAAGTGCATAATATATTCAGTTTATAGATTATAAGGTTTAAAAAAAATCGCCTGCATTTTTTATTTTCATCATCTTTTACAACTTGTAAAATTGTGCTCCCCTGGAATTCCGAGACGCTATCTGAATTTGTATCACAATAGCGGGTATTTGATGTATAATCACAAACTCTCAATATATGTAAGTAACTAGTTTGTCGCAGATAGATGGTAATGTATGGCCCCGTAATAACCTGTCACAGAGTCATAACAACTAAGGTCTAACAACTAACATCTGCATTTTGACATCTGGTTTTTTTATAGGCTGTAGTCATCACTCGCCTAACATTAATGCGAAATGCATGCTTGTTTGCCACCTTAATAACATTAAAAAAAAGATAGTTTGATGACGCTTTACTTCTAAATAAACCACCAATCAGAACTAGCACTCACATGCAATAATCATAAATTGTGTGTACTTCGAAACCGTATAAAAATCAGTTGGTTTAGAAAGTAGTTATCAACAAATCAATAATGTTGCGGCCAATAAAATGCTGATAGCTTATCGCCATGAAAGGTACCATAGTGGCGTCCCATCTGCGTATTGACCTTTTGAATCGCTAAATGGAGAGTTTCTGTGTAATAATATCGACAAATTATAAACATTTGATTCAAAGTTGTGTTTGAAATAATTTTAGATGATTAATTTGAATATAATATATATTCTTTTAAGTTTAACACATTAACCGCCATATTAAATTGTAGTTTTTTGATAAATTGTTTATTTTCTTAATAATAGTACTTAACATAGTTAAATAAACTATTTTTACGGGTATTAGCGGGTTATAGGTACTCAATTGAGTACAACGGCCGCTTAATACCGGTGACAAAGGAGATGTTGTGAGCTCGGCTCTGGTTCGTACACTACTACTATCTTTAATTTTCCAATAAACGAGTAAATTAATCCGAAAAAAAAAATTTACTCATGAATTATTTGTTAGAGTTACAACCACATTTGAACGATTTTATCATTTTCAACTCAACATGGCGGCGATACAGCCGACGCTTGGGATCAATCGAATTCTTATTACTCGTATTTAGAAAATGTTACTTTTTTTCTCCAAGTAGGTACTATATAATCAAAAAACTATTATAAAAATTCAAATGTGAAAATGACATCGCCCGCCATATTCGCCATGTTGGTTTTGAGTTGCAATTCTAGCTGCAAATAATATTTTGTAACTGCAAACAAAGCTAAAGAAGTGAAAACATGCAGTAAAAAACGTTTTTATACTGATTTTGCCTGTTTAATGATATGGTGTACAATACATGGCCGACCCTCGGCCATGTATTGTACACCATACATTTTTGCAACATCTCCTTTCACTAGAGTTTTCAATATTTAAAAGTTCAAGGTCAAGTTCAAAAGTTCTCAATATTATAAAGTTGTATGTTTTGAGTTTCTGTCGAAATATGGAATAACGAACTGCATAAAATATTTAAAGTTTCGAGGTTACTTCCTAAACTTATCATTTATGTACCTACTAATCATGGCGTTTTTGGTGTGGAAAACTAACTTGAGGCCATGTTATTTAAATCTGTTATACTTATAAATAAATCATACAAATACCTGTCCCGGTGCGAGGATCGAACACGCGGCTCTCGCATCAAGCGATCGTCACATTGCTGGACAACTGGATCATCAAACAACCTCGTGTAGTCATTTTAGATTTTTAGTGGAATAGACAGGTAACTTATAAAAAGCATTTATGTACCTATAATTAGGAAACCACAAGACACATCCTACGATGAAAAAGTTATTGACATTTTTTGTGGAGAGCTTGATGGTGCCGTGTCTACACCATCAAGCTTAGACACTGGATCTCTGCCACCCATCACACATAATTTATGAACTTACTAGTCTATTTTTTTAATGCAATTGAAAAATAAACTAGTTAGATCAACTAAGATAAATTTGTACTTTTCTCTTTAGACTTTACGACGCATACATTCTACCACATTTCAAAGATCCTAAAATCTCCAATCAAACGGTAGTGATTATAAATCTGTTGTTTAGAAGTCGAACGCTTTTTGTTTTGGCTTCGACTACATAAAGTTCAATGTAGTTTAAAACTATTTTATTGTACTTTAAAAGTTTACGGCGTTGTTACAGTGGATTTCTAGGAAACAATGGTTTTATAGGCACGAATATAGATTTTTGGGGGGGACAATGTTTGGAACAGTTGGCCAGTTGACCGTTAAAAAGGACTGTCTGCTTTTTTTAATGTTTGGGAGTGATTTGATTGGGGAAAATAAACTCGCTGGGATTACGTATAGGTACATATCGATCTCCTGATATTTATTTACTTATACTTCGTTTTCGAATAGAATAAGTGTATCTTAGTTGGTATATATGTAAAAAATATAATTATCATTTAAGTATATTACGACCGTGGAAAAGGATCCAATCCGGTTTGTTTTTTGAATTATCATCTAATTTTCATACTATTTTCTATCGAATTTCGCTGATTTTAGCCCGATACCTTGTTAGTTGAATCTCTGTTGACTCTGTCTATCGGTTGAATCTGTTAAAAACCACCGATGTTTTTTTAATGGACCCATGTTGGCCCATGGACACGTCTTGAGACGGCACTGGTTTTTTTTTATGTAATGTAAGTGGTAAACAAGCATGCAGTTCACAATGATGTTAAGTGATGACTGCTGCCTATAGACACTCACACATAGACCTAGGTCAAAATGCAAATGCGTTACCACTCCTGAGACCTAAAGTGTTATACCTCTGTTCCGGAAATTACAGGGCCGTACATCACCACCTGACCGGAACACGATAGTGCTGAACACTACCATTTAGCGGCAAGTACCTATATTAGGTAATGCGGTGGTGCCTACGCCGGCCTAAATAAATTTGGCGCAACTGGCTAAGGGAGACCTGCACTTCGGCTTGAGGCATTGCGGAGGGATGCATAAGACATATGCTATTGGGGGCGGTGCAACTTTCGCTCTAGTCATCGGTTGGTAATTAAACCACCGAGTTAATTCGCTTCAAAAGTTAAAATTGGATTTTTATTATATTTACATACATTAACTACGCGTTGACCCGCCTGTTCACGTCAATAAATTCGTCAAAAACAAACACGACCGGTCGATTCGAACATAAAAAATCGATTGCTCGCTCAATCAAGTCCTCAGTTTAATACTGATTCGAGGTATATATTAGAACAAACAAACCGATTGTAGAATTACAGTAGAGATTTTGTTTTTGTTTTGCTCATTTTATTGCTTTTTTCTTTTTAACGGTTTTGGCTTGTTTTATTGTTTTGTGGTGTACGGACAAGGCAATTTAATTGGCAATGATTTTTTTGAATACTCCTGCGTAAAACAATAAACTCGACTCGTTAAATGTAGTGATGTGCGTAATGAATTGATATAGACGTCTTTCTACATCTGGTCTCACATAGTGGCATTACCACCCTCTAATCTAAGATTTGGTCAACCTACAGGAAACAAAGTTTTATTTAAAAATAAGTATCGCGACATATCCTTTTTTTTGTTAATGTTCAACAAGGACATGAATAGTGAAAATCTAGGTATATAAATAAAAATTAATCACCGTAATGTTTGTAAGCTAAGTTTACCCGACAAACTTAGTACCGCCATTGCAGATTTTTTAATATTTGCATTTTGTTTGCAATTTGCTGCAATTTGAAAGTAATGTTTCAAATTGCAGCAATTTGGATAAATCTTTCTATGTTTAAGGCCAGGGAACAAAATGCAAATATTAAAAATCTGCGATGGCAGTACGAGTTCGTCGGGTCAGCTAGTAAAAAAATTAAACATTCGTAAATTTAAATAAAAAAATTACAAAGGAGATGTTGCAAAAATGTATGTACACAATATCATTAACAGGCAAAATCAATATAAAAACGTTTTTTGCTGCATATTTTCACTTATTTAGCTTTGTTTGCAGTTACAAAACATTATTTGCAGTTAGAATTGCAACTCAAAACGAACATGGCGAATATGGCGAACGATGTCATTTTGACATTTTCATTTTTTAAATTGTTTTTTTGATTATACATATTTTATAGTACTTGGCGAAAAAAGTAATCCTTTCTAAATACTAAATTTTCTAAATACTAATCGATTCCCAATTTTAAAAAAATCATCGGAACTTCTTTAGATTGATCGATTTGATACATCGTTTTTTTATTATATGCGATGCACTAGTAAGATACAGATAGCATAAGTTTTGTTTTATCTACATAGGTACTATCCCAAGCGTCGGCTGTATCGCCGCCATGTTAACATGGTTGAAAATGATAAAATCGTTTGAATTAAATGTAGTTGTAACTCTAAAAAATATTCTTGATTAAATTAATTGTATTTTTTTCGGATTCTTCTTTACTTTACCCATTTTTTGAGGACATGTACGAACCAGAGCCGAGCTCGCAACATCTCCTTTAGCCATTGAAGTATTTAAGCGTCATACATCAAAATGTATGTCATGAGTCCGCAGCGTTCCGCAGTTTTATAATAAACCCCGGCAGGGGGCGGTGGCGACGCATGCGCGGGGGCATTAGCCGGTGTCGGTTTACGGTAGGGTTGACACTTCAATGGAAGCGTTATTAGTAATTTGTAAAAAAATGTATAGCTGTGATTATTGAAATAGATAGGTCGATCTTTACGAGATGTTTTTCAAAGTCTTCAGTTGCAAATGTTACTGAAGTAGGTACTATCAAGAGTATTGGCCGCTTGATGTCACCTCGTATCAATCGGTCGGTCTAGTAGTTTTTGTGTGAAAACGTTATAAACATACACACACAAGCATAAATGTTTCCTTTTTATAATATTTTGGTAAGTATTTAGTTTAATTATATAATGAAATACCTTTTTGTGGTCCCATTTCATTTCGATAAAGTATTGATTCATTTTATCCCTTCTATAAAGTAATCGTCGTACATACATATAATACATTATTGTTATGCACACAGTGAAATTATTTTGTCAGAATCAGCAGCAAACACAAATATTTCATTAACTTCTTTTAAATTAAAACAAACAAGCGTTATCGTATTAAAACCGATCGCGCGCATTTTTTTACCATTAACGTTGAAACGTATTTACTGAGCGTCGAGGCGAATTGTTTTAAATTACCAATTAAGTTTGTAACTATTAGTGACGTCAATGCAAGGTTTCGAAGGTCGCGGTCACTCTGATCAACGTATGAAATGCTAATAGTCCTACTAATTCAATGATAATTAATTTAAAACCATTTTTTTATTTTACGAACGGAGGTGGCTTACAAGCGTGCAACTCACATGGTGTTAAGTGATGACTGCACTCTATACATATCTACACAAAAACCAGAGGTCAAAATACAGATGCGTTGCTACCCCTGAGACCTAAGTTGTTAAGTCTCAGTGATTAATTATTACGGGGCTATATATTACCATTTAATCGGAACACGATAATGATGAACACTACCGTTTGGCGGCAGATAGATCAGGTAATGTGGTAGTGCTTACGCCATCGAGCTTCGACACTGGAACTCTACCACCTAGTACTTCTGAAAGTTCTGACTTTTAATACCACCGAACCACCGAATGTTGATTAGTGGTAAATTTACTGAACAGACGTTTTCAAAGGCCCTGGAAGATATTGTTTTAAATCACCCTTAAATGACCTCATCAAGTATCAAACTGGTTGCGTTATCAAATGTGTTTATATGTATGTCGATAAGATATATGTTTAGGTATAGGTATCTTTGTATTCTACGAGCGAGCGACGCTTGTTTGTGGTAAAGACTTGATCTGTTTGTACACGTGTGAACGCATGTGTGGTAGCGAAAGCGGGCGCGTGAATGGCCGCAACGTAAGGCACACACACTGACACACGGCACATGAACACATTATCACCACATGCACCGATCGCACTCGTGAATATAGTAAGTAGGAAGCGCGTTAGCAAATCCCCCAAATCATGTAACGTGTAGTTGACGGTATGATTGGTCACTGTCAAACAGGTGGTCCGTCTGCTTGTCTGTCTATCTTTTGACATAAGAATAATGTTTTTTATCTCTAATCTCGCGGACGACGTCGCGTACAGAAGCTAGTTATCAATATTTACGCGCAACCCTAGTTTACGCTCACATAAATCGTTCGGGCTCGTCAATTACGTACTACGGTTATTTCGGGATGTTTAATTGCTATGCCCATGCGCCGACTCGGCTTTTTGAAGTGGGGACGCGTTTTGCTAAATTATAATCCGATTTTTTGGGATAGCCGGTTTTTATTTTGGTCTTGTTCAGATGCGTAGGTAAATAGTTTTTACGATTTTGGTTAGGATTTGGAAATGCTATGCCAAATAGGCTTGCCAGATCATTTTAAAGACTTGTAAAAGAGTGCCTTATACCTAAACTGGTCCAGTTTTTTTTTCTGGTCCATTTACACCTACTATCTATACTGGCAACGAAATAATAGTACCACTGATCATACCTTAAGAAGTAACATCTCAAACCCTTTTTCCCTTCCCTAATATAACAAGTTGTAGACACGCGACACAACACTATCTAAATACTCACTTATCGCCGCAAACTGGTACAACTTAAATTCTTTAAATATTAGCTTCCGTGACTAATCCGTGTTTTAGGTGTCGCCAGTCGCTACAGATGGCGGTGGCATTTTTATGTCTATGAATACCTTTCTTATCACTGTAAACACTGTCCTTAAGTTATTTAAAAGGTGTTGTAAGTCTTATGTTACACGTCTGATGGAAAGTGATGTAACCCAAAATTTGTCAGTTTTAGGATAATCGTTGCGAAATTAATTTGCATTATTTTCAATACAACGATTTTCTTATAGGTAATCTTGACACGTTGTTCACTGTTGGTAAAGCTCCAGTGACGGAGCTCGCGGGGGTAGGCACCACCGCATTACCTAATATACTTGCCGCTAAATGGTAGTGTTCAGCACTATCGTGTTCCGGTCAGGTGGGTAATGTACGGCCCTGTAACGGCCCAGCACAGAGAAATAACACCTTAGGCCTCAGGAGTGGTAACGCATCTGCATTTTGATCTTGGTCATTGTGTGGGTGTCTATAGGCTGCAGTCATCACTTGACATCAATGTGAACTGCATGCTTGTTTGCCACTTCCATAAAATAAAATAAAAACGTTGGTTAAAGTCGTGGATCATGCGGAGGTGTTGATGAAAAAAGGAGAAAGTTGCTCCATAGTCCATATAGGTATATTCTGGATTGACAATATTAAGGATTATCAGTCTGTAAACTGTCTAGTTGTTTGTAAATAAGCGATATTGGTCAATTTCATACTTGCCCCTTTTTTTCCACAAAGGAAGAAATAAAAAAATAAACGGACCGCACAATAGTTGTATTATAGATGCGACCCATAGAAACGCGTACGCAGATATATAAAAAATATAGTTATTTGATTGACAGATACAACGTGGCGCCTTAACGACCTGTCACAACTTGGTTTAAATGTTGCGAACAATTCTATTTTCGATTTTTGTTTGGTTTAAATGTTTACTCGTGGTAGAGTTCCAAGTGTAGGAGCTCGAGGTCGTAGGCACCACCACCGTATCTTATATTATGTAATCTATCTGCCTCCAAATGGTACTTTAGTGTTGAACACTATCCTGTTCCGGTTAGATGGTAATGTATGGCCCCGTAATAACTATCACAGAGATATAAGAACTGAGATCTCAGGAGTGGCAACGCATCTATATTCTGACGTCTCATCACTTAACATCCATGTGAACTGCATCCTTGTTCGCCCCTTCATTACATTAAAAAAAGTAATCACACGTAGGTATTTATGCGAATTAAATAAAAAGTTAATACAATTTAAAAGCGTGTGGCCGTGACATGTTCTAGATTCCGTGAAAAAAAAAGTAACCCGATGATTCCATAGCGGTTCAAATTTCGAATATGGAACCTCGACAAACAAGACCGTTGACTCACTCGAACAAATGTTATCTCTCTTCTTTTGTTTATTTCTTCAATATCATTCCGAGACCCGGATGTGGCCAGTTAGGTTAGACACCTGGATAACCGCATCTTCGGCAAGACGTCGAAGACATTACGGGTCATTTTAACCTGGTCGGTTATTTCTGTGGTCTTACTTAACGTGTTACCTCGCGCCTTAAATTTTAAGCGAATTTTTTAGACGCAAACAATTCGGTCCTGTTACTGTTGGGAAATTGTTTATTTTATGATGTAAATGTATATTGTTTCGAAATATTACTTGTTTATATATTTATCTTTATACGGGAAATTTCATTTCATGATTTCGATTCTATGCATGGCTTATTTTTGTTATCTTACGATTATAGTAAACAAGCGTATAGGTCGCGCCACGTAAAAAGAACGCTGGAAGAAAGTAGAAGGGATGTGTGCGCGCATCGGTACACTCGCGCACGAAAGTACTAGCCCTATTGGTTTATTTTTGATCTAGCTTTCGCTTGCGGTTTCGTGTATTGGTATGCAGATTGAAAACGCCGCACCTCATACCACCAAATAGATCGATAAATCGTCTACTGCGCAGCTTGACCGCCAGCGTTCTTTTTACCTGGCGCGAGCTATACAGTCCTATGGATGGAAAGTGAATACTGCAGTCTTAAAAAAAAGAAGAGTTTAGTTAAACAAAATGTTGAGTTGTTGTGCCTCGGTGATAGTGACGACGATGTCATACATTTTTTTTAGTGTAATGGAAGTGGCAAACAAGCATGCAGTTCACATTGATGTTAAGTGATGACTGCAGCCTATAGACACTTACCTACGTAAAGACCAAGGTCAGAATCAGAAACTCATTTATTCATTTAGGGTGACAGGCACCTCTTATGACACGTCAAATGCAGAGGTCAAGATGCAGATGCGTTACCACTCCTGAGGCCTAAGGTGTTATGCCTCTGTGCCGGGAATTACAGGGCCGTACATTACCACCTGACCGGAACACGATAGTGCTGAACAATACCATTTAGTGGCAAGTATATTAGGTAATGCGGTGGTGCCTACGCCCGCGAGCTCCGTCACTGAAGCTCTACCACCAGTGAAATTAAAAATTACCATTTAACTGGAAGGCGATTGTAGTGAATCACCAGTTGGTGTCAAATAGATTAGCTAAAGTGCCTCAGTCCTCTAGTTCCAACACTGGAACTCTACCACCAGTAGATTGACAGGCAGTATCCACTACGTTTCACTGCTGTCTTCCGAATACATAGTGAGGCTCAGAAATTACTTGCACAGTCATGATATTTTCAGAAGCAGCAACTGATCCTATAATCACTATCAAAGTCGACTTCCTTACATATAGGTAAATATTATAAATACGAAAGTTTGTATGTTTGTTTGTTTATGTGTTACTCCTTCACGCAAAAACTGCTGAACCGATTTTCGTGAAATTTAGCACACACATAGATGGTATCCCGAAAAAATGTTCTTGTTTGATGCCATGGGATGATTTGATGAGTTTCCACAGGTTACGCGAAAAGCGACCTACATACGGACGGAGCCGCAAGCATCAGCTAGTTTTATATAAATTACAATTTATTATAAACAATAGCACCGAAACATTCGGCGATATTTGAAGTGGCCTGCACTATCTCCCGGCATGATAAATGAGTGTTGACCTCTTATATTTGAACAATGCGATCATTATGTCGCGATCACTCATGTTTATTTATATTCCAGATTAAAATAACTGTTTATCTGCCGAAAACAAAAAAAAAATGTTTATTGTTCGTTTAAACTTACTTAATTGATATGTACCTAAGTGCAACGATGTTCGCCCAATTATTTCTATAGGTGAGCGGAGGTATTTCGGAAAGTTTCCGAATGGATTTTTTAAAGAATTCTTCCGGAAAACTTCCAAAATTCCCAGCAATTATGCAAGTTTTTAAAATTGATATATATTTTTTTTTATTTAATAAAAGTGGCAAACAAGCATGCAGTTCACATTCATGTTAAGTGAAGACTGTAGCCTATAGACACCCGCACAATTACCAGAGGTCAAAATGCAGATGCGCTGCCACTCCTGAGGCATTAGGTGTTATGCTCTGTGCCGGAAATTACAGGGCCGTACATTACCACCCGACCGGAACACGATAGTGCTGAACCACCATTTAGCGGCAAGTATATTAGGTAATGCGGTGGTGCCTACGCCCGCGAGCTCCGTCACTGGAGCTCTACCACCAGTAAATTTAATAACAGAAAGATCGTGTTGATATTTATTTTTCAAATTAAAACGGATATTAAACTGATTACAGGCTCTGATTTATTACTTAAACCGTGACTCAATGCCGTGAGTCCAATAAAAATAAAATTATTTGATAACGATTATATTTTTTTTTTTAAATAAACGCCTCAACATTGACAGCCATGAAGAAGTTTCGAATGTTTGCAGTTATAAATGGATGTATGTTACTTTTTCACGTAAAAACGACTAAATAAATTCGGATGAAAACTTCCGTGTTAATCATACGTCAATAATAGGTACAGTACTCAACGATTAACATTGCACATCGAGCATACGAAAGAGACGATCGGCTTGTTTCGACTTCGTAGAGCGTTATCTCTGCTGTACACTACCTACGTAAGCACTGACAGTCCGGTATTAGTCAAAACTTGATAAAAATTGTCGATAAACGTCAAATAGGTACGGTGCGAAGGAGATAGCGCTCTACAGACTCGATTTAAACCGAAGTCTCCTTCCTAAAGTCGATGTGCAATATTTATTGTTAGCACTGTATACCAATATGATATATCGCACGCGTATAAAGGTGCGATATAATTAAAAATAATGGCAACCCATTATAAGTCCCACTGCTGGGCACGATACTCTCCTCTTTTTGGAGGAAGGCCTGGAGCTTACTCCAACACGCTGCTCTAATGCGAATTGGTGGAGATACGGGTTAGTGGCCAACCCGCTGTCAGATGTTTTCAAACCATAAGGCCCATAAGGCCTCCGACAAGGTTTAACGACTGTTATCTATCGATAAATACTATTAGCAACCGGGACCGACGGCTTAACGTGCCCTCCGAAGCACGGAAACGCGAATTTTAATTTGCCACTAGCGGTCACCCATCACACCCGACCGCGCCCGTAATGCTTAACCGAGTAGATCGCTTACGACCTTTCGATCTACACCAGCCGCTGGGCCATGCGCTTCACTGTATATAGGCTACTCTTTATCCCCTGTTTTATCCCACGCATTCGAAGCCGCGCACGATAACTAGTGTTATATCTAGTCTTATATTTCTACAGTGTTGTACCGAAGATTGATCGTAGCTATTCGTCAATGTACGTTCGTAAATTCGATCGTATTTTTGTAAGCTTTTATAGTGATGATTGAAAGCTGTAAATGACTTGATGGAAATTTAATTTAGACTATTTATTATTGGGTGTTGAATCAAACACTAGTTATATTTATTTTTCGCTTGCTTGTTGGGTGATGTTGCGTTGGCCATCGATAGAAAGGTTTGGTTGTACCAAAATATATGTTTATCATAATAATAATAATAATAATAAGGGGGCAGAGCAGCTTGTGGCGAGCTGTTGGTGAGTAGCGACACCACCCCCTACCATCATCTCGAGTTCCTCCGAGAGAACTGGGCTCCCCCTCGTCCGCCACACAGAGGTACGGCCGGACAGAGCATCAGGTCTCTCACCTCTGGCTTGCCTTCATTGGCCGGTCAGAGTGGGGCGCTAGAGGTATGGCATTTGCAGAAATTTAGATAATAGGCTGTTGTCTAAACTTCTGAAAGAGCCATACACTCGGGGGTGGAAGTGTCTAAAGGCATAATAGCGGGGAAGCCCGCTCCGAGCTCGAGATTACTCGCTCGTGATGGTGAAACCGGGGCCACACCTCTCGACACCCCCAGCCTCTCTCAACAGTGTTGCCCCCTGTCGACCATCGGGTTGGCTGTTTGGGGGGCCCACCAAGGAGAGGCGAGTCACCACCTGCCTAAAGTAGGATTCGATAATGTGAGATGTTGAATATAGGCAGGTGCCGGATCTCACTCCATAGGCCCAGCCAGCTAGTCCCCCCAGTTCACCCACATAGCCCAAAGTTTGGCAAATCACTTTTCATTACAATAGTCCCATTATATTCTGCGGGGTCTGTCTGTGTCTGTATTGAATATTGATGCAGTCAGAGAGAGGTCCCGCCGAATATAACCCATTACAAAGTAGATCAAAATTCTCGAAAGGGCCTCTACGTGTTGGACCCCCCATGTCCCCGCGCAAGCCTGACAAAGGTCCGGGGTTCAAATTGGACCCCGTGCTGACGAGAGACATAATAATAAAAATCTTTATTCGGTAGATCAAATATGTTTTACAATTAAGCTGTGGCAAGGGACTCCTTTTAAGTATACAATACCTGTGTTAGGAGACCCTGCTCTTCCTTGTTAGTTATTACATAAATTATGATCTACGACATATTTAATTATTGAAAGTTAAATTAAACATCAGTAAAAGCAATAAAGTTAAGTGTGTGTGTGTGTGTGTGTGTGAGTGTGTGTGTGAGTGAGTGAGTGTGTGTAAGTGTGTGTGTGTAAGTGTGTGTGTGTAAGTGTGTGTGTAAGTTAGAGTGTATGTGTAAGTGCTATGTTTGTGAGTGCACATTAATTTTTGATGATTAATTCTGTTTCATCATAGCTAAGTGTCTTTAGCCAATTAGATATGACCTTGCTGCAGCGAAAGTGGGTTAATGGATAAATTTTAAGAATTTTATTTATATAATTGTACAAATGAGCCGACTGACTGTTGAATTGTCTCATAGCGTATGTAGTGTTAGATTGAGGTACCAGAGCTACTTTATCCTTCCTTCTTTTAAGTAGAACATTCGGGTTATAAGTAAGTTGTCTATGCATTCTCAAGACGGTGTGCAGTATATACAATTTCCTTACTGAGAGAACGTTGGAAATAGAATAGAGTTCTTCAGTAGGAAACTTGAACGGTTTGGAGTACATAACTTTTAACAAAGATCTTTGTGCCCTTTCCAATTCAAGAATTTTAGTTTTGGTTGCTCCACCCCAGATAGGTAAGCAGTATACAACAATTGACTGCACCAGTGATACATAAACACGATTCAGTATGGTTGGTCCTGCAACATGTTTGAGTTCCTTAAAAATCCATATGAATTTTCTGAGTCTGCCAACGGTCAAGTCTATGTGCGCATGCCAGGATAATCTCTGGTCCAAAACCACGCCTAGATATTTGGTTTTGTCTAATCTTTGTATTGTATTACAAGGACAGAGAGTATTTAAGCTGTTACTACAGGTGTGAATTTTAATTTTAAAATTTGTGTCTGGTTGCGTAGCATTATATTTTGTAAAACACACGTAGTTGGTTTTAGCAGTATTAAGAGTCAGTAAATTAGTATTAAGCCAGGAAGCTATCTTCATAAGACCTGATTCCGCCACTTTATGTACTACATCCCATGTGTTTGCATAAAATACTATGGCAGTATCATCCGCGTAGGAAAACAATTGACCTTGGTTAATGTTTAGGTTGCAGAGCGGATTAATGTACGCCAGGAACAAAGTCGGACCAAGTACACTTCCCTGAGGCACACCATAATCAATATTTGTCAGTTCACTGGTGTAGTCGCCAATTTTTACACGCTGTGTACGGCCCACCAGATAGTCCCTAAGAAGTTCTAACGGACTACCTCTTATACCTAATTTTTCAAGCCTTTGTACAAGGATAAAGACGGAGACAGAATCGAAAGCCTTTTTAAGGTCTAAAAAGACGGCTATGCATTTATTACCTGTATCTATTTTATTGACTATCATAGAAGTGAGTGCGATAACTGCGTCTTCAGTCGATAATCCATGTCGAAAGCCGAACTGAGACGTAGAAATAAGGTTATAACGCTTTAGATAATTGGTGAGACGGACATTTATTAGTTTTTCTAAAATTTTTGCTATGGCAGGTAATACTGAGATAGGTCTGTAATTATTGGGGACGTGTCTCTCTCCACTCTTGTAAACTGGTGTAATGATAGCTTGTTTTAGGAGCGATGGAAAAATCCCATGTTTGAAACAAAGATTGGCTAGGTGCGTTATTATTGGGACCACCCAGCTATGCGCCATTTTTAAGAAAAGTGTTGGAATGCCGTCTGAACCGACTGCACAATTGGTTTTAAGATTCATCAGAGTAGCATGAACTTCTACTGGGTCAACATCGGTCAAAACAAAGGATGATAGTTGATAATTAGTCACTTCATCATTGAGTAGATTTTGGCATGAATGTGTAACTTTTATATTTTCAGCAAGAGTTTGTCCAATATGTGAAAAATATGTATTTACGGAGTTAGTAGATTCATTTGGATTAGGTTTAATTTGTAGCAGATCTAAATATTGAGTTTTAATTTTGTTGCGATGTGTTACATTATTAATGGCTTCCCAAAGTTTCTTTGAATTTTTTTCGTTGTTAGATAATTGACTTCTATGATAATTGTATTTAAGCCTTTTTATAAGGTTATTACAGAAATTGCGATAACGCCTATATATCTCTTTGAGCTGTATGTTTCCGGGGTCAAATTTGAGCTTTTTTTGCATGTCGTTTCTATTTCTAATACACCGCAGAACACCTAAGGTAATCCACGGTTTGATAACACGTTCTTTACACGATATAACCTTTAATATTTTATTTTGCTCTAAACAAATCATATATTTAGTTAATGTTAAATTTTACACCCTTCTTTTACTTTAAAAAATTTGACAGACATCTACAAATATTTTGGTGCAGCCGAACCTAAGCGTGTAAATATTATTATTTATAATGTTTTTTTTTTATTTTACAAAGGTGCCAAACAAGCTTGCAGTTCAGATGGATGTTAAGTGATGTCTGCAGCCCATAGACATCTAGACTGAAAAAAAATAGTTTTCAGCACTATCGTTTTCCGGTCAGTTACGACTCTGTATTTATTCATCTTAGGCGTGGCAAGTGGCAACTCATCTACATTGAAATCTTTGTTTTTATTTAGACATTTGAAGGCTAAAGACCACTATGAACCACCAATGTGAACCGTGTTCTGGTTTGCCTCAAAAAATTAGAACTCTTGACAAAGTCTTATACTTATTTACTAAATCATCATAGTGAGGTTTAAGGCTTACTATGTGTAGGTTTGTTATTTATACTTAAATGATAATCGTCGATAGACACACATCACTTGTTTATTTGTCATAACATACCCGTGTCACGTAATTAACTAAAAGATATTCGTTCACCGTAAGCTTAATCTCGTAAACTTCGATTCGGTTTTTATAATAACGTGATTTTATCGTATTACCCGAGAAAAAACCGATACACAACACCTGTTTGAAACACGGCCGATGATTATGGTAATGCACTTCAAATTGGGTGGTGACCAATCAATTATCAACCTTAACACGTCCTACCGCGGATCAAATCCTATCAACCGATAAAAAGCCGTGGAAAAAACTTACCGTGTCGTAATGAACGAGGTATACGACAGGCGCCAATTAAGCGAAATAAACGCTTATTCTGTCCACTATAAAATTATATTAACGCAAACGAAAATAAAACTTATGCCCTTTCACATTCGGCGCTGTCGGCTCGACCGGCGGCGGAACAACGGACCTTGTTAAGAACGCTGGAAGTGTCAGAGTTGCGTAAGCGAAGAAGCGTCAGTTACGCCTTGTTACGCCTTGCCGGTTTAACGAGATGGAACGAGACAGGCGACGTTAAACAGGTGTGGTGGAAAAGGACGGTAGACAAACAGAACACTCGAAAAACACTTGTGAGATAACAAAGGCTGACTTCTACGAAGACGTTCAATAATTTGTCTTTTTAATTTTACGGCGGACTGGCATAGCTTTTAATAGTTGTTTTTTTTTTCTGGCCTCGGTCAAGACCATTAAGGTCGAAGGTTTGGAAACTCATTACCTACCTTAGTATTTTTTATGGCTTATTGTTTTAGCATTCAACAGCTATGTGCGCGGATTAGTAACCTGATTCATTTTTGAACTAAGAAAGCTTGCTCGTGCTCTGTTGGTAATGGTTTGTGAATTATATGATGTAGGTACTAGCTGTGCCCGCGACTTCGTCCGCGTGAGAATTTATGATTGTTTAGTATCTACTCTAGTAGTAGTACTCTAGTAGTCCCGGACGAAGTCGTGGGCGCAGCTAGTATAAAAGTAGCCTAAGTTACTTCTTATTACATAAGCTGCCAGTGAAAGTCCCGTCAAAATCGGTCCAGCCGTTCCCGGGATAAGCGGGAACAAACAGACAGACAGACAGACAAACATTGAAAAAATGTTGTTTAAGTATATACCTATGTACCGTGTATACGAGTACATACATATGCATTTATTGTAAAAACGTTATTTTTATATCACAAAAAGACACTCAAATTTTATTTATTTATTTTTCTATATATATATATATTTTTTTATATAAACAATGTACGTTGTTGCCATTTTTGGGTAAGGCCTTTGTCCAGCCGCGGACATCTTTTGGCTGAAAATATGATGATTTTTTTATGTAAGCAAGGTGGTAAACAACTACGCAGTTACATGGATGTTAAATCATAACGGCAGCCTGTAGACATCTACACAAAAATCAGTGATCAAAATGCAGATGTGTTGCCTTTTCCACAATTATCTATAAAAACTTTAAAAACACGATTCAAATTCTGTCCACCTTCAGAACAACAAACACAAAGAAATTCGGATCAGAATACATTATGACCCCAAAATCATAACTCTATGTCTGGGCAGTCAGGTAAAAAAAGGATTTTTATCTTTTGCTCGTGGCTTGGCCGTCTCGTATTATCATAATTTAATATTTATCACAATGAAATACAGGCAATCCTATAACTTTAACTTTTTTTACTGGTGGTATAGCTCCAGTGATAGAGCTCGCGGGCGTAGGCACCACCGCACTTGCAGATTTTCTCGAGTATACAACACTCCCAAACTTCTTCTTACACCCGACGTTTCGGTCGCTTTCCAGCTACCGTGGTCACGGGCAGACTGCCACTCCTGAGGCCTTAGGTGTTTTGCCTCTGTACCGGAAATTACAGGGCCGTACATTACCACCTGACCGGAACACGATAGTGCTGAACACTACCATTTAGCGGCAAGTATAGGTCATGCGGTGGTGCCTACGCCCGTGAGTTCAGTCACTGGAGATCTACCACCAGTTGTGTGTCTAACAATTTTCTAAAAAGGGGACAGGAACGCTGTTAGCTGTTAAGAGATCTGTATCCATACAACGAAGAACTAAAAAAATCGTCAATCTATTAAAAAATAGTTGAATTCATAACCGTCTTATTGAAGCCCATTATAAAGGTGAGCATATAAAAATATGAAATACTGCACAATAAAAGAATTCGAACCCGAAACCAGTTCCACACTATCGCTGTAAAAACACCATTCCACATATTATTACCCATTACATCCCCGAATCACAGGTCGGCCAATCGTCAGGATGTATTCGGAAATGGAACGATTCGATTTTATAAATTTGTATCACCCACTTATTCATAAACGTATTTTAGCTAAAGTGTTGCTAATCTCTCCTTTGTCTCTTTCTATCCTACACATTTGACAATGCAACTGACAAAGACAAAGCATTATATAGCTAAAACGTATCTAATGTACGTTTATGAATAAGGGGGTATGTTTTTATATGGCTAGTGTTTTGTTTAAATTACTCTCAGTTTGTTATTGCGTTACAATTTCAGAAAATTTCCTACGTATGGTGTTCTTGTATCATAAAGCCGTAGTACGTAGGCTGGTGGTAGAATTCCAGTGTCGGAGTTCGAGCCTGCCTAAAGCATAAGCTCCACCGCATTACCCAATTAATCGGGAAATTAAAGGTAAAATTTATAAAATCCTTACCTACCTTGACCAATAAGGTCGAGTACCTACTGTCTGAGAGGGTGGGGTCAAGACAAAAGTCTTAGGAATCGGTGGGCAGAAGAAGAAAATGATGCAGGTAGAAGAAGCACTTGAGGTGTGTCAGGACCGGGATATCTGGCGCTCCACACTGTCTGCCTAATACCTAAGGGACTTGGTGGGAAGATACATACATAATAAATTAAAGGAAAGTTAAGTTAGTAAGTTTGACCTTGAGCAGGGATCGAACCTGCGACCTCAGGATGACCAGTCCAGCCGCTTCATCACTGAGCTACCGGAGCCGAGCGTCGAATTTCTCTTGTCCCTTTTTGATTTCACCGATTCGGAATCGGTGAAGTTCATCTAATTTATATCTACCGCCTGATGGTAGTGATGAGCACTGTCATGTTCGGGCAATACGGTAATGTATGGCCTTGTAATAACCATCACAGAGGCAAAACAAAAAGCCTCAGGGTTGGCAACGAATCTTCTTTTTGACCATCCGCTTTTGTGTAGTTGTCTATAGGCTGCACTAGTTCTAGTTAGTATAGTACAGTAGTATAGTTGAATGAACATTTTAAAAGAATCTTTATTTTAAAGAAGCTATAGGAATAACTTTGTGGACTTGTCATTTATTACTTGGGACTTGAACAAAAAAATCTTACTGCTCTATCTATGAGTATCTATTTCTGTATATTCCTCCGGGGAAATAAAGGCGTGAAATTTATTTTTAATTTAAATGACCCAGCCTTTTAATCAAAAATACTATCGACTAAATGAAGTGTGTAACCAATAAGGTCATGTCGTATTAAAGATATCAATTTATCATCGCGCCAGTCAAGGGGGTATAACAGGGTTGCCCGTAATATTTCCCACAACGATTTATATTCACGGCATTTGTACAACCCCATTGGTACTCGCTAATGAGCGATTAGTGTTGCCAGTTAAGGATAATACCCAACTAATAGTCGGGGTGGAGGGTCAATTGGCAAGGGTGGGTTTTGTTCACATTTTAAGTTTTTTATGACAATCGTTTTCATTTTTTATGTAAGGGTAGCAATGATACGATGATTTTAAGTGATTACTTGGGCTTTTAGCATTGTAATAGGCTTGCAATAGTTATTACAGATGTGTTATTTTATTTCATGAAAGTGATGAACGAACTTCCTTCTGAGGTATTTTATACGCTACCTACATTAGGGATTGGCAGCGCGTTGGCAATTCCCAAATGTTGATAGCCGACGTTGACCACTTTCCGTCACGTGACCCGTCTGCTTGTCTGTCAATGTTTTGATATAAAAAAAAATAAGCAATGCAATATTGCCTACACCCTCGAGAATAATCTCTAGCCCCCTTATTCATAAACGTACATTAGATACGTTTTAGCTATAGAATGCTTTGTCTTTGTCATTTGCATTGTCAAATGTGCAGGATGGAAAAAGACAAAGGAGAGATTAGCAACACTTTAGCTAAAATACGTTTATGAATAAGGGGGTAGATCTTTACCAGCTATAGGTACCTTCAGGCCTATCTACGTCTACTACTTTTAAGCTCTGATATTTTATATATTTATCAGATTATAGTAGGTGATTAAATTAGAAATATTAAGGCAGGTAGGTGCCTTAATAAGTAGGTAGGTACCTAAGTATATTACATTATCTTAATATTCTTACTATTTCTTACACATCATATGAAGTGTACGTGTTTTGTGGGTTATGGTTTTTTATTAATCATTCCGTCAGCTAATCACTTCTTGTAATTCCGTAAACGCTTACCTATTCTTTGTCAGACTTCTCAGAAGTTCAAATACGGCTTCTAAGAAAAGTAACAGTGCGGTTAATTATAATTGCCTAAACAACACTCAGTTGTTTATATTAGCATATTATAACAAATCCGTGTTGTAGTTATGTCATGTATTAAGAATTTATTTTTATAACAGTGCCACCTTTTTTAACTATGAAGAAATACGATGTTGTGTGAAAATATGCAAGTACAGACAAGTGTTTTTAATATTTACAAAATACTAGCGGCCCGCCCCGGCTTCGCCCGCGCTGCTCTGCTCCTATTAGTCATAGCGTAATGTAAGCTATCCTATCTCTCAAGTTGGATCGAACTGCACATGGTGTGCGAATTTTATTATAATCGGTTAAGTGGTTTAGGAGTCCATTGAGGACAAACATTGTGACACGAGATTTATATATTTTTTTCGGGTAGGAGCAAATAACTTATAACATGTGCTTAGATTGTTTTTAATTTAAATATAATAATTATTCTGTTTTTAAGTACTAATTTACTTTAAAAGCATATTACTATTGACTAAGCAAGCACATATCATACAGTCAGTTGTATATTTAATGACTTAAGGCAACAAATTGCACTTACTTGCCGGTGACCTGTCACTTTCAAAATTCTACACCACACACTGGATATTATTACCACTGGATATCACTAGAATGACGACCATCTCAGATATAGCTGACCTGCAGAAGACAGCCATGCAATCACTTCATCAACGCATGGCTGAATTTGAAGCCAGTCTCAAGGCTTGTACACCAGGGAATGACGTCAGCTCTATCCACAAAGAATTTTCTGCTTTTAAACAACATGTATGGAGTGTTCTGTGTGCCTTACAGCAACAAATATCAGATGTAAGCAGGAGTATAGACCACATTGAAATGAGGCACCGAAGAAAATTCATTTTGTTGGGTGGAGTTCCGGAGGACCCTGAAGAGAAAGCGGGTGATGTTGTAGTTTCAATCCTGAGTAGCAAGCTTGGATTGCCTGAACTGGACCACAATTCCATTACTGTGTGTCACCGTCTAGGAAGGAGCACCGAGGGACGTCCCAGGCACATACTCATTCGCTTCTCTGATGCCGCTGTCAAAGATATTGTCTGGAGTAAAAAGACCAAATTAAAGGGTTCCAATTTTGCGATTTTCGAATATCTAACCCGCCATCGACAATCTCTTTACGCTCAAGCTCGCAAACTCCTTGGCATGAGAAATGTATGGACGTTAGATGGTAATATATACTCAAGACTACCAGACAATTCGCGTCGTCGATTGGTGAGTTTTGAAGATCTCGCATCAGTGGCTTCCACACTGGAGAAATCATCGGAGCCTTTGATCAGTACGATGAAATCCACTGGTCCTCAGTCCAAAGCGAGTGCCGGACCTTCTACCAGGCCCAAGAAGCTTGCTAAAAACAAATAGCCCGTTTTGTTTTAGACATTTTGTGTATTTTTCGCACTGTACGAGCCCGCATGCTTTTTCCATGTCGCTTGTAAGTATGTACTAAGTTCCTTTTCAAATTACGCAGTATTGATATTTACCTTACTTGTCTTTTAGTTAGTATGTAACTTTTATAATTTTCAAATACCTTCTGGTCTATTCACTTTGTAACTGTACATTATTAAAATACCTTGTTATAACAATAAAAAGTGATTTCTTTCTTTCTTTCTTTTGGTTAATGGCAACTACCAACTTTTAAGGGTAATTCTGCCAAAGTCCGGTGATAGAAGAGGCACAAGTGAAAGGAAAAAAGTGATTTGTTTACAATATCACATCAACTCGATTGTCATGCTTGACATGACATGACAGTAGTGACATGCACGTCAAATGTCAACTTTATGGTGCTCTTGTTTTTTTTTTTTTTGTGGTAATAAGCCTAAGTATTCCTAAGTTTGTTTAAAAAATCCTTGTTGTTTTGTTTGTTATTGTTATTTTACATTTTATTTTGTTTTGTATGCGGGTTTCGTCTTTTATCTTAGTTATCAAATTATTTATGTTTAGTTTACTATTTCTTCTCTTACCACTTAAGGTCAACCGGCAGGTTTTGCAATTTGTAGTAAGTATTGTATATATATAAATATTTTGTATATTTTTTTTCTTCGTGCTTGCGCTTTTTTTTTTATATATTTATTAGTTTTGTTTTACTTATATTTATTTATATTTTATTATTGTATATATATTTTTTTTATTTTCTGTAAATGTCCGATGACGAAGTCTATTTCTCAGCATGTAGTTCCTCTGCATCCTTTACATCTTTAGATGATACCCTGCCCTTAAACACTAGGCTAAGTGAAGAACTACTACAGTTTAATAATTTCTTTCACGTATGTCATGTTAATGCTCAAAGCATCCCTCAACACCACTCGGAGCTTTTGAACATATTTCCTAGCACTTGTGTACACGCTGTGTTAGTCTCTGAAAGCTGGCTCAAACCCGAACTCTCATCTACTTCGTATAGTTTACCAAACTTTGTTCTAATTCGCAATGATCGCTTGGGAAAAAGAGCCGGGGGTGTTGCCATTTATCTCCGTTGCAACATCCCCTATAATATTATTGCATACTCTCCATCGCCGTACAATGGTAGTCCTGAATACTTATTTGTCGAAATTTCTATCCGTGGGGTTAAAGCAGTTCTTGGAGTCGTTTATTGTCCGCCCGCTATAGAATATTTTTCTACTTTTGAATCTGTCTTAGATTCAGTGTCTTCGGATTGCAGGCATCTGGTGGTCATGGGCGACTTTAACACTAATATGCTTATAGATAACTCTAGATCACGACGCTTACGTTCAATCCTTGAGTCATCAAACCTTTCTTTACTTCCATTGAATGCTACGCATCATAATTTCGATACAGATGACTCTTGGATTGACCTTATGGTGACTTCCTCTTCCGATTTAGTGGCTAATTTTGGGCAGTTTGCTGTCCCTGGTATATCTAGGCATGATTTGCTTTATTTAACGTATAAAATTAAACCCCCCAAAATTCAACCGGCAACTATTATTATCAGGAACTTTAGTGCTATTGATATCGATCAGCTGAATGAGGATGCCAGAGCTCTTAATTGGACGGAGGTCGAGCAGGCTCCTACTGTAGATCTTAAAGTTTCTATTTTCAACCGTAACATTATTGGATTATTTGACGCTCACGCTCCTCTTCGTGCGGTCCGTGTAAAACGTACACCCGCTCCGTGGATGACAAGAGGAGTCCGAATAGCTATGTCGCGTCGTGATAGGGCTTTTCGTAGATTTAGACGAGATCGCAGCGAAATTCTATGGAATTTATATAAACTGGCTCGTAACCGCTGTAATCAAATGGTAAGAGCAGCCAAACGCCGCTACGTTCATGAAAGTGTTACGGATTGTTCTCCGGCTGATATTTGGAAGTTTTTGAAATCTTTAGGTTTATCTAAGTCTCGAGTCAATTTAACAAATATTCATATTTCTACAAATAATCTTAATAAATTTTTCGCATCATCTTCAACGATTGATCCTTATGCTAAACTTCACTCTCTTAAACAACTAACTTCCAAGCCAATTTTTCATTCTTTTACTTTTTCTCCTGTTACCAGCGATGAGGTTAATAAGTTGCTTTGCTCAATTAAATCTAAAGCAGTGGGCTGTGACCAAGTTAGTAGAACGATGATTTTTCTCATTTTAAATATAATACTACAGCCTTTTACTCACATTATTAACTTTTCTTTAGATACAGGGACTTTCCCCTTATTATGGCGTAAAGCGAACATCATTCCCCTTCCCAAAGTCAATAATCCCTGTTCAGAAAATCACTTTCGGCCGATTTCCATTCTCCCTTTTCTGTCTAAAGTTGTTGAAGCTGTTGTTCATAAGCAACTGGCCAGCCACATCTTTTCTAACAATCTTCTTTCGCAGTTTCAGTCTGGTTTCCGACAAAGTCACAGCACCACTACGGCACTATTAAAAATCACTGAAGATGTCAGAGCAGGCATGGATAAGTCACAGTTGACGGTACTGGTTCTGATTGACTTCTCAAATGCTTTTAATAACGTAGACTACGACTTACTGTTAGCTATCCTCAAGCAGATCGGCGCTTCATCACTGGTACTGGAATGGTTTTCATCGTATCTTCGCGGTCGCCAGCAGGCTGTTCGCACCGATCATGATCAATCGGATTGGTGCGACCTGGTCGCTGGTGTGCCGCAAGGCGGTATAATTTCTCCTTTGCTATTTTCTATTTTTATTAATTCCTTAACCAATGACCTTCGGTGCTCTTACCATCTTTATGCTGATGATCTACAGTTATATACGCAGGCTGATCCGGCTCATCTGGAAGAAGCCATCTTGAAACTTAACGTAAACCTTGACATTATAGATCAATGGTCACATCATTTTGGTATATCTGTGAATGCAAATAAATGCCAGGCGATAATTTTAGGTAGCTCATTTTTTATTAACACTATTAACACAAATCATCTGTCACCTATTGTACTTAGCAATACGGTCATTCCTTTTTCTCATTCTGTCAAAAATTTAGGTCTACATATTGACTCTTCTTTAAATTGGCATAAACAGGTTACATCACTTAGTCAAAGTGTCACAACTTCGCTGCGATCTCTCTACAGGTTCAAAAACTTTTTACCCGTTAATACTAAACTGCTGTTGGTACAATCTCTGGTATTACCTATTATAGACTATGCAGATGTTTGCTATCCGGATTTATCTCAGGAACTTCTCAATAAACTGGATCGTTTACTTAATAACTGCATTCGCTTCATTTACGGTTTACGCAAATACGACCATATTTCTCTTCATAGGTCGCGTCTGAGATGGCTCCCCATCCGACAGCGACGGTTTGTCAGGCTACTTTGTGTCCTTTTCTCTATTTTAAACGATCCAAATTCCCCCAACTACCTTAAAATTAATTTTAATATTCTGGGCGATTCTCATAACTTCAACCTTCGTTCATCTGAAAACTTACATCTTGCCACACCTTCTCATCGTTCGGGCTTTATGTCCAATTCTTTCACAGTTTCTGCAATTAGACTCTGGAATGCTCTCCCTGCTGATATTAGGAAGTCCTCTAGTAAGTTCGCTTTTAAGCGAAAGCTCCGGGAACACTTTTTGAGGTTGCTTTGAGACTTTTTCTTTTTCTTTGGTTCGTCATTCTATTATATATTTTTTTATTTATATATATATTTATATGAGTATTTATGTAAGTATGTGTAATATATACATAGATACATAAGTAGTTTATACCGATCCATATATATGTATATGTATCTTATTTCACCGTTTTACATTATATGCTTATTTTTATTTTCCCCTTCTCATTGCACTACATAAAATATTTATCACTACCCAAAGGTTGACTGGGAGAGAATGCTTTTTAGCATTAAGTCCGCCGCATGTACGTAATTGTGCAAGAAAGAATAAATAAATAAATAAACAAATAAATATATATTAAGATAGCTTTGGCCACAGCAGTACTGGCAATGTATCTGCACTGGTTTTTTATAGATTCCTATAGACTGCAGTACCTACTCAAGTTGATAAAATTATGCCTTACCTAGATATTGGTGACCTTGTGTTGTCCGATCCTAATGAATCTGTTTTGAACCTATTATAGACAAAGTAGCTCTTCCAGCGAACTCCGTATCGCCTTAGCGGTATAAGAAACAAAAAAAAAATCATCCAAATCGGTACAGGCGTTTCCAAATTATCGCTGAACATACATAAAAAAAGATCCTGACGAATTGAGAAACTCCTCCTTTTTTCGAAGACGGCTAAAAAAATTGTACACTACCTATTGTCGTACCTTCCTAATACAAACAAAATAAAAGGTCAAGCCGTTTCGGAGGAGTTAGGTTACAACCAGTATGACACGAGAATTTTATACATTGGGATGGGTAGGGTAAAATGGTGAAAAACGCCCTATCAGGAAATATGCCGCACTTGCAATATAAAGCACACCGAACTGTCATTTGTTCAATAGTTACAGCGCCAATCGATAGGTGGCAGTAGTACTCAAATTCGTTGAGGCAAGCGGCTGCAGTTCGTTTGTAGTTAAGAAAAAAAAACAAAGTCTTGAAAAAAATTGTTCGGATTGTATGTAACACAACTTACGTGGGTGAGTATTTATAAGTATTTTTTACCATATTCAAGTAATATTTTTAAATTAGAGTGAACGATTTATGATTTTAGATATGTACATAACCTTTTTTTTTTTTTATGTAATTGAAGTGGCAAACAAGCATGCAGTTCACATTGATGTTAAGTGATGACTGCAGCCTATAGACACCCACACAAGGACCAAGGTCAAAATGCAAATGAGTTACCACTCCTGAGGCCTAAGGTGTTATGCCTCTGGCCGGAAATTACAGGGCCGTACATTACCACCTGACCGGAACACGATAGTGCTGAACACTACCATTTAGCGTCAAGTAAATCAGGTAATGCGGTGGTGCCTACGCCCGCGAGCTCTATAAAATTACCAATTTTTTTGCAAGTTTATATTAGTTTTAGTTACTAAGTGCTGCTAATTTCGAACCACAATATAGGTACTTTATTTTTACTTACTCTAAACTGGACTGGCTCCAATCCCCACAGAAATTTCAAAATACATGAATTATTTTATTCCATTACTAGGTGACTCGACAAACTCCGTATTGCCTGAGAATGAAATAATGTGTCAAAAGTTTGATAGATACGGACTATTTATATGGGAAAATAAAATTGTGGTTCTTACTTCCCTTCCCTGGACTTCAAAAAATAATTCAAACCAAAATTAGCCAAATCGGTCCAGCCGTTCTCGAGTTTAGGCGAGACTAACGAACAGCGATTGATTTTTATATATATAGACTAGCTGTGCCCGCGACGTCGTGAGAATCTATGATTATTCAGTATCTACCCGGACGCAGTCGTGGGCTCAGCTAGTATAAAAGTAGCCTTAATTACTCCTTATTACATTAGCTATATGCCAGTGAAAGTCCCGTCAAAATCGGTCCAGCCGTTCCCAAGATTAGCCCCGCCAAACAGACAGACAAAAATTGTAAAAAAATGTTGTTTTGGTATATTTACAGTTCAAACATACACAAAGCGGTTATTTTAATTTATTTTAATATTGCAAACAAACACTCCTATTTAATTTATTTGTATAGATGTAAGTACCTATAGATTAACAACAAATACGATATCTTGACATATAAATGCTGGCGACTGTACGTGCTGTGAAACTATTGACATGTACCATACGGGGTACTAAATCTTTGAATTCAAACTCAGTACTCTATCAAACTCGAGTCACATAAACTGTATTGAGTTGAAATTATCTTAACCACATACGAAACTGGACTTTAGATCTTATGGCATAAGATTGAAAATTGAATATCACACGTATAATTTACTTTCTATCCTAGCTTAATCCTTGAATAGCGCCATATTTTACATCCAATTTAGACGGCTGTAACATTTTTAATGCGACTCATTGCTCGCTGACAATTAGGTGAAATATTCGCAAGATGTATTGGGCTATAGACCACCCACACTGTTCTAATACGTTGTTGATTACATTTATTGCTGGGCTTGTAGTCGCTTGTCTTGTTGATTTATGAATGTGTGGATGTTATGGAGCTCTGTGTCCGTAACTGAAACTACCGAATATATTAAATATTTAGCTATTCGTAATCGTATCCGAATTGGAAATAAAAGTTGCGGACAAATTAGAATATTAGCGTGGTAAACAAGCATGCAGTTCACATTGATGTTAAGTGATGACTGCAGCCTATAGACACCCACACAAAGACCAAGGTCAAAATGCAGATGCGTTACCACTCCTGAGGCCTAAGTTCTTATGCCTCTGTGCCGGAAATTACAGGGCCGTACATTACCACCTGACCGGAACACGATAGTGTTGAACACTACCATTTAGCGGCAAGTATATTAGGTAATGCGGTGGTGCCTACGCCCGAGAGCTCCGTCACTGGAGCTCTACCACCAGTTATAAATATTGAGACGTTTTGTGCTTATTGTGTTATTTTACTTGTTTTGGTTTTGTTCCGATATTTTGTATGTGTGTGTACCAATTTTTTTTTTAAGGGAGCTAACTGGTTTATTCGTAATACACCTTACAAAAATACAATACAAAATTTATTTATTTTTGGAACAATACAATCAGGTATTACATAACAAGTGTAAACGTTGACACTCGCAAAAGTAATAAAATACTGTGTCGCGAGAATCAGCGCCCTCCTCCACACATATACAGACAGGTTCCAATATAATACATAAGAACAACATGAAAAATGAAAACAAAAAGAAACAATAATAATATTAAATTTTGTGGCAGTAATGCGCATGTATAAAAGATGAGTGTTTATTAGGTGTGTGAATGTGAGTTTATAAAGTCTACCTACAATATTATGTGTGAGCAAGTGCGCGCGCGCGTGTGTTTGTGTGTGTGTGTGTGTGTGTGTGTGTGTGTGTGTGTGTGCGCGCGCTTGTGCGCTTGTGAAAGCGATTTGTGTGTGCCTCTGTTTATTAAATGTGCGTGTTATAGAATAGGTTTTAGCAGGTCTTCAGTATCTTCATAGCTCAGAGACAACAGCCACTTAACACTTTCATTTTTACATTGATACCAAGTGAGAGAATAGATGTATGTATACACGGTACATATACCAAAACCACATTTTTTACAATTTTTGTCTGTCTGTCTGTTTGGCGGGGCTAATCTTGGGAACGGCTGGACCGATTTTGACGGAACTTTCACTGGCAGATAGCTGATGTGACAAGGAGTAACTTCGGCTACTTTTATTTCCATACATACATACCAACCTACATACAAATAAGTAGATTGGAGTGTATCCGACTTTGACGGGACTTCCACGGGTAGGTAGCTGATGTAACAAGGAGTAACTTAGGCTACTTTTATCTCCATACATCCATACATACCTACATACAAATAAGTAGAATTGGAGTGTATCCGACTTTGACGGGACTTCCACGGGTAGGTAGCTGATGTTATAAGGAGTAACTTAGGCTACTTTTATCTCCATACATCCATACATACAAACCTACATAAAAATAAAAAGATCTTGAGTGTCTCCGATTTTGACGGGTCTGGAGAGTCCGGAACACTGGCAGATAGCTGATGTAATAAGGTGTAACTTAGGCTACTTTTATACTAGCTCCGCCCACGACTTCGTCCGGGGAGATACTGAACAATCATATTTTTTCTGAGCGCGCATGGCCCAGCGGCTGGTGTAGATCGTAAGCGATCTGCTCGGTTAAGCACTACGGGCGCGGTCGGGTAGTGTGATGGGTGACCGCTAGCGGCAAATTAAATGCGCGTTTCCGTGCTTCGGAGGGCACGTTAAGCCGTCGGTCCCGGTTGCTATCGATAGATAGCAGTCGTTAAAACCTTGTCGGAGGCCTTATGGGCGGTTTGAAAACATCCGACAGCGGGTTGGCCACTAACCCACCCACCTCCACCAATCCGCATTGGAGCAGCGTGGTGGAGTAAGCTCCAGGCCTCCCCCCAAAAAGGGGAGAGACTCGTGCCCAGCAGTGGGACGTATAATGGGTTGCCATTATTATATTATTAATATATTTTTTCTGACGTGGACGAAGTCGCGGGAAGCGCTAGTATATAATAAGAATACAGTTGGACCTAGTACACTGCCTTGAGGGACACCGAAAGTGAGACGACTCTTGATACTTTCTATAACGACTATTTGTGTACGGTTGCTAAAATAACTTTTAAAAAGTTCAAGAGCGGTTCCCCTTACACTGAATAAATATCTTTCTTTCTTTACATTTTTTTTAAGTAGGTACCTACTTCTTGTGTAATTTCATTTACTGGCGTATGCGTAAAATGCGTCGTGAGTGGTTTAATCTAGACATTTCTTGATCAGAGAAAGCTGCTATAGTTACTGTTTTTAAGTTGCAAATTAATGAGAAATAGATACAGTTGTGCAACCGTTCTCTCTAAATCTAGGTATCCGTAACCTTAACTATCCAAAACTAACTGTTTTACTGGTAGTAGAGTCCCAGTTCAGGGGCATGCGAGCGTAGGCACCACCTAATCTATCTGAATCATCAAAAAAGTGTCATGTGGCACCGCAATCTGTTTCAAAATCTTACTGACCTGCAAAGAGTATACCTGACGTGTATCAAATGGACTGCGATGCAAAATATGCTAACCTCTTACCATTGAAAAAATAATTGCTCTAACAAAAATAACAGTCGAAAAAAATACTTGTACGATACAAGTATTTTTTTTATATATCAGGCTTATAAGTTATTATCGACCAGTATTTCGAACAATAATTTCCATCCCCGTGCCCGTAATCAATGGATTCGACATTCGACTCCAAAAAATATTAGTTTACTGGTGTACAACGGAAGTAAATCAACGAAATATCACTAAGGAGGTCCACTAACAAGAGTTTAGGCAGAACAGACGAGCTAACAACTTGGACGCTAACTAGGAAAATAAAAGCTATGCGTGGTGCACACAAAATACCCGCGGGCGGTGCGCGCGCGCATGTACGGTTGGCATATAAAATTGGTTGATGTTAATTGACGAGTTTTTTTGTAGATACTTGACCTATGCTTGCTGAATTACTATAAAGATGGAAATGTCTACCATTAAAAAAGATTTGTGTGACCAGAATAGATTTATATGTATAAGCATAGACTGATTAAAATGTTATTAAAAGTGAATTACTCATGTGCTGGTAACATAGTATCCATGGTCAAGGAGAGAGAGGGTTAAAAAAAACAACATAATATATTAACATAACTAGACTTATGCACCTAGCACCTAGGTGCTTTTTTGAAACTTAGTAACACTGCTCTTCCCTGATGAGAAGACAAAAGCTAAACTAAAGGGAAAAAAGTAAAAAACTGACTGTGTATATAAAATAACAAAATGATAAGTCCTGGCTTACTGACCGATTTATTTATTTATATTTCAAAGCTCAGCCTTAACCTTTAGAACTAGAATGCTGATTTTTTCCACAGATGAAAAATAAGTATCGGCACAGAGGCATAACACCTTAGGCCTCAGAAGTGGTAACGCATCTGCATTTTGATCTCTAGTCTTTGTGTGGATGTGCATAGGCCGCAGTCATCACTTAACATCAATGTGAACTGCATGCCTGTATGTCACTTTCATTACATACAAAAAAAAAAATGTAATTATTTATATGCTGACGCTCCATCCAAAAAATCCAACCAGGGGAATGTTTGTTCATCGGGCGAGTGGCGACCGCGTGTGGCCGGTAGCAAGCAAATACCCCTGTTGACTGTACCACAAGAATCTCCTACTGTTTGCGCATCGGATTCGGCTACCTGCGTGTGAACGCCTTCATGTTTGTTCTGGTGATAGTTTAGATGTAAAATTATTGGGGCTTTACGCGAAAGTTTTTCGACTTCTATGCACTCACGGTGATAAACAAGCATGCAGTTTACATAGACCATCATTTCAAATGAAGGACGTCCCCTCTTCAACAATATAATACGTACCTTCAACAAGATTGACGCACAAGCAGACGGGCCATCTGATGGAAAGTGGTTACCGTCGCCTATAAACATTTGCAACATCAGGGGAGTTGCCAACGCGCTGCCAGCCTTGAAGGACTCTTTTGAAGCCTGTTTTGAAGAACCTCATATTGTAGCGCCGGGGGAACACCTCAGATGGAAGTTCGTGCCACAATTTGTACGTTCCGGGCAGAGTCTCTCCCCTTCTTGGGAGGAAGCGTGGAGCTTACTCCATCACGCTGCTCCAATGCGGGTTGGTGGAGATACGGGTTAGTGGCCAACCCGCTGTCGGATGTTTTCAAACCGCCCATAAGGCCTGCGACAAGGTTTAACGACTGGGAATGGGATCGACAGCTTAACGTGCATTTTAATTAGCCACTAGCGGGCACCCATCACACACCCGACCGCGCCCGTATCGCTTAACCGAGTAGATCGCTTCCGATCTACACCAGCCGCGGGACCATGCGTTCGCGTAAAAGGTTCATATGAGGAGATAAAGATTAGGTATTCAAGATGCAATAGAATAACGTGCCTGCAGATACTTCATTCTCATATTTTTTTTATTCCACTCAGATTGTACATTATTGTTTAATAATATAAACTTATCACATAGCTTTTTATAAATTTATATCATTCGCTATGGCGCGTTTCACGTATTAGTCACTTCACTTATTGAGAGAACATTGATGTAGGCAGGACACGTCCGTGGTATTTCGGATGCGGTATCTTAAATATTTTAAATGTCGATGTGATCTTACTGTGACTTATGTCTTTGTCAGCTACACTCATTCAAATAAAAACATTTTTTTAAAGAAATAATAAACCCTTGAGTTTTTTTTAAATAAGTTCTCTCATTTTAATTTACTTGCGTTCCACAATAATATATTGTAAAAACACAATAACTATGCCAATCAAAAATGTTTTAACAGATTTATCTCGCGAATGTTAAACTAAAATGATTTTTAGTCTACTAATCTTCATCATCCCTCCCTCCGCGCGAACGCAAAGGAGGGAGGGATGGTTCGGGGATTGAGGCGAATCCTCGTACCCCGGGCCTATCTGCCCCCGAAGCGTCGGGGGCGTGGTCCTAAATGGGGATTGTGACACGCGGGGAAACTCGCAAAGGGAGGTCATATACACACATTTTTTTTGTGTTTTTTATTTAGTTTTTTTTTTCTTAGTTTGTTTTTTTTTTGGTAGCTTTTTAGCCCATTTAAAACATTTTGTATTTTTTTTTATAATCTTTTTATTATATTTTTTTTTTCGGGCATATTCTTTTCTCCCCCTCAGCTATTCCCCCGCGTGCCGCTTACAAGTGGTCGTGGTCTATTAAATTAAATAGGTGTAAGTTCCCTATTGTGAGGGGCCACACGTCCACTCCGCTCAGTAGGATGCGGGTGAGTGGGGCCTGTCAATTGTTATGTGGGTGTCAGTGTGAATGTATGTGTAGCCGGCAATTACTATGATCCGGGGGATCGGAGCCTCCGGCGGGATGGGATGGGCGGCATCAGCCCGACGTGCTCCCGGCGATACGGGAGGGAGGATCTCGCGCGGCAAATTTTTAGTCTGTGAGACCTCAAGATACCATACCTAATTCAATTTAACGTTAATCGTAACGGGACGCAATAAATATTTTAAATGTTACAAATAAATACGTATTAAATAATTATGGCCTGTAAATCATTATTTGATAAGCTCTGAACACATTTAGATTCAGAACGAGATTGATATAAATGAATAGAAGGATTGTCTCGAGAGTAAGTATGTAGTTTAATGTGCAGTCAGGGAACTCACCACTTATCCAAAATCTTTGAAATATAGCTTTTATTACGACCGTGTAATGCACATGCGGTCGAACGGTCAGTTCTTTAATAGTACCTATAGAACAATGATGAATATACATTTGGTTTCAATGCCAAAGCAATTAGAAATTTAAATGTCTTGTTTGATTATAAAATAGGTACAAATGGATAACGTAGTTGTAACAATACATTAGATATTATTGTCCTTGAATATAGTGTCAATGTAAATCTTATAAATAAAATGAATAATCATCTAAAAATAACTAAGAATATGATATATGACAAGTGTATCATTTTTTTTCTGTAACTTTACTTATCACAAGCAAGTTATGATAAATCCAATCCAATTTTTTGCATTATTTACTAAAAATGACTGTATACAAACTGTTATATTTGCCTACAAATACCGCATCCGATGCACTTCTATTCAAACCCCAACCACCTCTCAGTTCATGTCATCCGATTGCCAGTCATGCACCCTAACGAATAGTTTTTTTTTTTCATTATAGCTACAGGTATAAAGGTTTTGTTTGCTTTGGCTCGGCCTATTGTTACAGTGTTTTGGTAGGCCTTTCATGTTACAGGTTTCTCGAATAAACGAGATTTTTTTTTGTTTTAATTGTTCCTTCGGCACCAATTGTTCTAGGATTGAAATTGGGAGCGGAAATCTTAGTAGTGCTCGTTTTCGGGGTTTGTTTCTTTAGCAATGAATTATACAATGTTCGTCAAAGTAATGTTGTTTGCCTGAAAGATTGTTTTGTTTTGATTAAATTATTTATATGAGAGAAGAATAATGTTTTTGTCTATATTATGTGATGTGCCTTAGAGCCGTATGTGTCAAAGATTTGACAGGTACGAACCATTGAAAAAAATAAATTATTCTTACTGACTATTTTTTGTACAATTTCTTCATATTTTCTCACGTTTTTAAACTTACCTTTGTCTTCTACGGATATTTCAAAACTAAAATTAGCCAAATCGGTCTAGCCGTTCTCGAGTTTTAGTTTTATATAATTGTTTTTGAAATTTTTTTTTTTTTTTATGTAATAAAAGTGGCAAACAAGCATGCAGTTCACATTCATGTTAAGTGAAGACTGCAGCCTATAGACACCCACACAATGACCAGAGGTCAAAATGCAGATGCGCTGCCACTCCTGAGGCATTAGGTGTTATGCCTCTGTGCCGGAAATTACAGGGCCGTACATTACCACCTGACCGGAACACGATAGTGCTGAACACTACCATTTAGCGGCAAGTATATTAGGTAATGCGGTGGTGCCTACGCCCGCAAGCTCCGTCACTGGAGCTCTACCACCAGTTAAGAAAGTTATTGTCAGTTACTTCACTTTGCAAGTATTACTTTTAAATAAAATCATAATTGTTCATATCTATACAATAACGGCATTATTTATTACAGTAGGTATATTTTATGTAACACGCTGTACAGTTCTCAATCATGAATATTAAATAATATTCAATGATCAAATTGCTTTCAATAAAGGTACTCTGTTATTTATGAGTACAACGACTGACATATAGTGTGACAGACGGATGATGTTGAGACAACATTGGATGAACTGGAAATTAATACAATTCCAGAATGTGTATGAATGTTCTTTTGATTTCGCCGACTTGTTATCATCGAGTGTGATTCAGTGTAGACGCCACAGCATTACCTAATATTTAAGCTGTTAAGGCCTATTTTTTTGTGTAGTGAGTGTTTTTTTATGTCATGAATTGCCAATCATGCATACAGTTGATGGTAAGAATCAGAAAATAAATTATACCTATCGCTTATCGAAGAGCACTTTTTCCACTCAAACAACACTTGTAAGTACACTACACTAGTCAAAAGTGTAGGGTAGTAGTGTTTTTTGAGTGGAGGGCCGTGGTAGAGCCAGAGTCCAGGGACGGATCTCGAGGGCGTGGGAACAACATTAACTAATCTATTCGGTACTAGCTTTGCCCGGGACTTCGTCCGCGTGAGAATATATGATTTTTCAGTATCTACCGAGATGAAGTCATGGTCGCAGCTAGCATAAAAGAAGCCTAAGTTACTCCTTATTACATAAGCTATCTGCCAGTGAAAGTCCCGTCAAAATCGGTCCAGCCGTTCCCGAGATTAGCGGGGACAAACAGACAGACAGACAGACAAAAATTGTAACAAAAAATAGTATTGGTATATGTGCCGGTGCCGTGTATACATACTTATGCATTTAGTAAAACGCGGTTATTTTTATATTACAAACAGACCCTCCAATTTTATTTATTTGTATAGATTATAGATAGAAACTGTAAATAAATAAAATTGAAAAATAACACTACCATTAGGTAGTGTTCAACGCCGCCGTGTTCCTCCGATCAGGGGTCTAACTAAGGGCCGATTTCAACAATATTGAAACACGTTTTACGTTCTTAAACGAGTTCAATAACACTATTTGGATTTCACCCACGGAAATTGCTTGTAATAAGGTTGAAATTGGATGCAATTTTTAGGCTGCAGTATTCACCATCACATGTGCATGTTTGTTTCCACATTCATAAAACAAAAAAGCGATATTTTGTTAAAAAAAACTGGTTTCTAAATATGTTTATATAACAGCTCTCGTAGATATGTTACTTAAATCGAAAAAAAAGTAAACATTAGTTTATTTTTTTTTAATATTCCCTTAAAACACTTCAAGTGTCGAACAAGTGGGCGGTTTTGAAGTGGCAGTGGAGACATCAGAAACGAGCACTTGTAAGCAATTTGCAGTCGCGTAGTTCTGGTGACCTTTTTGCAGAGACATTGCCTCGAGTTACTGTTGTGTGCAATTAGATAAAACACACTTGACAAATTCCGTACCTTGGTATTAAAGGTAATAAATACTGTAGTATATGATGATTGCCATGGAAACAGTAAAAAGCTCGTGGGGTGAAACTTAACGTCGGCTTATTTCTCTAAAATTATTATGTGCAGCTACCTCCATGCAAGACGTTTGCGAAATAGGTGGAGGTAGCATAATAATTTTTCATACTGCTGTCAGACAAATACCACCTCAGTCTGCCCGAGACCACGGAAGCTGAAAAGCGACCGAAACTTCGAGTTCGATTTAAAATAATCATTTTAGTTTAATATACGCGAGATAAATCCGAAAACTAGTTTTATTTCAATGAGTGCAGCTCGCGAAAACCTAAGAACATACTAAACCACAATTTAATATAGTACAAATAGTCTCTATCTATCAAACCTGTGACACATTATTTCATTCTGAGGCAATACGAAGTTTGCCGGGTCAGCTAGTATCCAAATAAAAAATGAGACGTCACCCATATCTTTCACATCTTGTGGTAAAGTATACAAACAAACAATGACACACCCGTTAAAAAAATCTTAAGTAATTGAAGAGTTATCTCAAGCTTAAGACAGATTAAATGCTGTGTGCCTTCAAGCTCAATTTCTTCTTATCAGTGGATTCGGGCCCACAATATTTGGTCACTTGAGTTTTTGTGGGCTAAGCTCTCATAGACACGGCAGGTAATTTTTTTTTTGAGATAAGAATAACAGAATTTTTAAAGACTTCTTATTTTAAACTTATGTTTATATTGAGCAAATATATATATATATACATATATATATATATGACATAGATGAACGATTTGTTTCATATTGGTAATTTTCGTTTGAAGGTGATCCTGGTGAATCGCAACGAATTGAAATTTGGATGCAAGAAATCATAATTTGTTTTCATAGTATTCATTTATTTATCAATTACATATTCTTGAGCTTGGTACCCAGTTTTAATGTGAAATTCATAAAACTATTCCGGTATTCCAATGTCAATGGCAACTAGCGAATATGACGTGCAAGTGTGTCACATGAATACCGGCATAATGCGCTCGGTGGTCAGATGACAATCAATGGCAAGACATCCGACATGCCAGACAGCAACATGACCTGCCGTACCGGTTACTGAAACATCTGACTTATAGAGAACTGACCTGATGTTTGTTGTCTGTTCTTCAACTGCTTAGGATCTCTGAATGACCTAGTTTGATCCTAAGGTTGAGATTTTTTTATGATGTTGGGAAGCCCCCTAGACCTTGTCCTATTTTCAAAATTAGATGTCAAAAGGCGAAGAACCGACGGCCGTTGGGGCAGAAAAGTTTTCGAATGACGGAGCGTAGGCAGATCCTCCGCCACGTTGACCGGCGACCTGGAGAAGGTTGCGGGAAATCATTGAATGAGGGCGGCTTATTCGTTGTGGCAAACTTTGGGGTAGGCTTTTGTCCAACTGAGACGTTTTGCTTGTACGAAAATTTTCTAGGAGTATACATAACTATCAAGAAGGCAGAAAGGTTCTCGAGTGGAGATCACGTATCGGCAAGCGCAGCGTAGGACGTCCACCTGCAAGATGGACCGACGACCTATTCTAGGCTGCAGGTACCCGCTGGATGGACGTCGCTTCCGATCGGTCAGCATGGAGGTCATTGGGGGAGGCCTATGTTCAGCAGTGGACTTCCTATGGATGATATGATGACACATAAATAACCATCTAACCGCGACACGACTGCCATAAACACTACCATTTGACGGCAAAGATTAGGTTGATTTAGTTTTGGGAGCACATAGATTAATGTAATGCAGTGGTGCCTACGCGCTCGAACTCCTTATTATGCCTAGGTACTCTGTATTAAACTGAGGGATATAAAATACATGGACATGGCATACATTACAATGAGAATAATTAAGCATTAGGCACCTATGTTGTAAATAAAACAATATCTGTTAGTCAGCATAGTTAACTTTAATTTTACAGTCTTATCTGCTCGTAGGTATGTCCCTGGGTTATGTAAGAATCTTATCTTGGTTATTTTTTGTGAATTATCTTCGGGTGAAATAAAGATAAACGGGCCGAGATGAACCGGCTGTTATCGGCGTGGCCAATTTCATCTCGATCGGTTTAGTCACGCCGCTGCAAACGTAAAAAAATATTGATGTTTTTTGTTTTAGTCATAATTGAACATTCGTTTGTTTTTCGGGATCTATTATATCTATGCATAGTAGAAATGTATCCTTTGAAAATATTTATCTCTAAGTTTCCTATATTGTCACTTATTAATTCTCAAAGTTAATACAAAATGTAGTAAATTCAATACAAAAATAAAAACAATATGAATAAGAATAACACTTGAATCTGATTATTTTGTATACTGATGATTTGTATTAAATTAAATATAAAAATAAATAAAATAATTTAAATAGGAATTAATGTTGCATGTGATCATATAAAAAATGTAACTGATAGTGAATGAGAAATTAATAAAAGGCTTTTATTTATTTATTTAATACGAAATGTGCCCAGGAATTTTTGATTCTAACAAATAAAAGTTAAAATAGATAAATTGAGCCAATTTAGTGCCTAGTTTCGTGTAGGCACTAAACGGGATCTTAATGCCATGTTCTGTGACCGAGATCTGTATAATACGGGCCTAGAATTTGCATCTCCGCACCAGGCGAAGAGAAAAGAAATAAAAAATAATCTCTGAACAATATAAAAAATGCTCTGCCATTATAAGCATTGATAAATAATGATACACACATTTAAATAATACTAACACACTTGTGAATCCATTTGTGAACAGGAAACGAGGTCATTTCGCGATGATTTATGCTTTGTCCCACCCCAGGGTCCAAGGGCTTACGTTACGGCCAAATTGTTTTCTTAATTATCTGTTAACTGGCCCTTACTGATATATGACCGGTACTACCTACTACAAAGATTTACTAGTGAGCTGCTCTTTGATTATACTGCATTATGTTTCGATTTTTTTTGTTTTCTCAGTCATCTCAGAGGCGGCATAATAATATGCACGAATGTTTGCATATAATATTCATCTTTACTAATCGTTAATACTATCTCAAATGCTCGTGAAAAAAATATTTTGCTGCTATATTTGATGTAATATTGAAATCCTTAAGTACTATAATAAATGGCCTCGTTATCAGTGTCACAAAACAGGCCTCAAGGGTGGCAACGCATTCTATCTGCATTTTCACGGTGTTTTCAGAAGTCTGTAAAATCTGTAGGTTTGCCGCCATCATTAAAAAAATATGTAATCTACAATGAATCTGCTAGCTTTTTCAGGCTTTACTTTGTATCGAATTAAAATAAAATACGCTTACACTCACACCCCCACAGTAGGTATAAACCTGTGTAGTGGGTGCCGTTGTACACATACAACACATACACAAACACCCAGACCCGAAACAAATATCTGTAGGCCATACAAATATTTGTCCCGGTGCGGGGATCGAACCCGCGACCCTTCGAATCAAACGATGGTTTCACACAGCTGGACTAACCGGGTCGTCGCATAATCGCGAATTAAAGTAATAATCATTATCATTATATTCCTTGATTATGACTGAACTGTGAACTTCATTGACTTAGTGACGTCTGACGTGACGGTGGTCTATAAAAATCCCGAAGTCCGAAGCAACAATAAAAGCATTCGCGTGTTAATAAAACGCGCTACTAGACGTTTAAACTAATTTGAAGTATAAAGAGTAGAGATTTTATAGCCACAAGCATGTTGTATCCAACGAGATAATGAGGGGAAACTAACAGTTACCCTAACAAGGTTTTTAATACCAGGGTCTTGTACCACGTGGTCCTCGAACGCAGAGGCGCCATAAAATACGGTTCCCGACGCGGCGCGGGCGCAGGTAGGTACGCCTGCCAAACGAGATCGTTCCTTTTTTTTAAAAAAAACAACAACTATAACAATGGAATTCGTATCCTAAGTTTACGGAACAAGGTTGAGTTCAGTTCGAAGCACACGACAACCCATTTCCATAATTCACTTTGGGCTTTCTCGCTTCTGAAATAAAGCTTCTTTTACGGAGCGCACAACCCTAACCGTGCGGTGCGCGGCGAACGAATTTGAATTCTAAATTCGTTTGCTAGGGTTGTCATTCGGTCGCGTGCCACCCGGTTTTTTTCTCGTCATACCAGATTTTGGTTCGTTGTTTTTTTAGTGACAGCGGCTGGACGCGGTGGGTGTTTTGCGGGGTCAGCACGGATAATAACTGTAAATTATCGTTCGGTTTATTGAAAATTCGAGCGGACGTGTTCTAATGGTGATAGCTGAGTTGTTACTCCTTCCTATAAGTAATGCGTACTAACTCTGATCTTGGGAGTTGATTCAAATTAGAGCGGTTAGGTAATTTTTTTTTATTAGTAAACTGGTATTATTTGCTTACATAGACAATATAGACATACCATTGAATGAAAGCTTGAGATAAAGTTTGTTAGATTCGCTGGTGCTGATAAAAAGTGTTTGAGAAAGATAAAGGTACCTACTTAATATTAGTTTTTTACTCAATAAGACGATTATAAAAATATAAATTTATATTTTTATTATCGTCATTGTCTTACATTTATGTAGACAACAGCATATCAATCTAGTGTATCTAATTGTTTTGTTAGTAAGACTGTCTCGCAATTACTGGTACAGTACATAAAACAATGACAGCAGCAGATAGAAGCTTTGAAATGAATTCCATTATAAATGTTAATTACGTCGTATTTACCCCGACGTTGTTTTTTAAATTCATTAAAATCCGCATTGGTTATGGTAAAAAGGCAATTTATGGTATTAATCACGCAATACTTATCCAAACATAGTTAACACAAACCAATAATAATGAAGTGTACGAGAAATAGCAAACAAGCCCGGGAATCAAACCCCGTATAAACACGCAGAGTAAACTTTGAAGCGAATCGTTCGGTGCGAATCAAATGCCAGTATGATCCTCAATCAATCGGGTAGAGTGAGTCGTGTGTGGTTTGTTGGTACGCGCGAGCGAGACAACACTAGTTGCCGAACCTTCGTCTTCTGACCGGTGTTAATGAGACGGCAGGGCTCTAATTGCGTGTGAACACACAAACGATGTAATAATACCTATTCTGTTAAGCTTTTAATGCGATATTTTTTTTCTAGCCATTATTTCTCTCCGCTGAAGACTGGTATAGTGTTCCTATTTCGCTTTGATCGTGAAAATCATTAATTTTTAATCGTAGCTTTTGTACTTTTAGAAAACTGGCCGTATTATCACACAGGCACCTTCTCATCATCATTTTAGCCGAAAAATGTCCACTGCTGTTCAAAATCCTCGGGGTTCCACGATTATTGGCGATGACAGTAGCTGTAGGATTCTGCCGCCCATCTTGCGTTATTGCACTTACAACCGCGCCATTGGAATGGTTTTGACCGCAATTGTTCGGTTGACTGACTGCACTAGTGGAAGAATTCTCTACCGCTAGAAGAAAATTCTTCCGCTCGTGGGCTGTGGGTTGTTACGCGTCGGGACCTTATGTGACAGTAATAAAAGCTATATTTGGTTGAGTTTGGATTCCTTTTTTTTTATGTTATGAAAGTGGCAAACAAGCATGCAGTTCACATTGATGTTAAGTGATGACTGCGGCCTATAGACTGCGACACAAAGACCAAGGTCAAAGTGCAGACGCGTTACCACTCCTGAGGCCTAAGGTGTTACGCCTCTGTGCTGGGAATAACAGAGCCGTACATTACCACCTGATCGGAACACGATAGTGCTGAACACTACCATTTAGCGGCAAGTATATTAGGTAATGCGGTGGTCCCTACGCCCGCGAGCTCCGTCACTGGAGCTTTACCACCAGTCATCACAGAGTCATTCCTCTCCTTGGAGTCTTTACTTCAGTTACATAATAAACAAAAGAAACGACGAAAATACATGCTTGATTAGTTTCCTGTTCAAATCAACTTAATATTGAAATTAAAAAAATCATTTTCGATTATTAGAAGTACCTACTTACTTAGGTACCAAAAGTCACAACTATGGAAATAGGACTTCTCCCTCCTCCCCTCGTCCCAAGACCAGTCTGTAAGGATATGAACCTCCATCTCGCTCTCTCTACCAGCACCAGTTAAATATGCTTTTATCCCTATTTTGGTATGGAGTTAGTTTGAGACCTTACGTAGGTTTTTTTTATCAAAAATCTTCCTCTATATGGTTTTAAATTGGAGACGATTTTTTAACGAATTCCACATAACATTTATTTGTAATTTTATATGAATGGTTGAATGGTATATTTCTAATAAGCTTGAACAGTAGGTTAAATGTTTCTTATAATATAAATTCACCAAATTAATTAATTTCCTACAAGTATAATTTCTACAATTCACAGTTAAAACAAATCATTTTAAATTGTTGTAAGAATAAAAACTGTGACATTAATTACTAAACGAACATTAATTTGAACGCTAATCTACCAAGAACTGGACTTCTAATTGTCATTTTTACAAATGATATATGCCTTCTCGTTTATTAAAGTATTAAATCGGTCAACCATCTATGCTAATAAATCATATTACAAAAGGTATTCATTCCAAAACACCCACACATACAGATAATAGGTAACGCTAACCTAAAATGCGAATTTTAACACGGTGCTGACGTCACCACACGACCGATTCGTGAGGGTTGCCAGAAAAAAAAATAAAAAACGTCCAAGATCCTTCCGAGAAACGAACTTGTTAGTATCACCATTTATTACGCCACAGGTAACCCCGACTGTTAACTACCAAATTGAAAAGTCAATTATTTGGATTTCATTGCGAATCCCCCAATCTTGGTAATTAATCGGTAGATGTTCGAGTTTTAAAACTGGTATCCATATTTTTATACCACACTATTCGATTGCGTTTACAATGTTTTGTACAGTTAGAGCGAAAATACAAATTATGTATATTAAAATATTTGTTACTGGTATTTTGTAACCGTTATGCGTTAGGTGTGTTTTTTACATTTTTCTTAAACATTATTTTAAACTCAAAAATGATTAATGGCCTAATTATCATTATCTGTTGATGTATTATTTTTCTGTTATATAGGTAACGAAGCTGACAAAATTTTGTTTTTTTCAAATTTATGCTAAATTAAAGAGTTTCTACTTTTTCAATTTAAATATTAATTAACTATCAAATAAGAAATACATTATGTAATTCACTACAAATCGACGACATCGTGATATTATAGGTATAACAATAATTAACTAAATTTGAAATAATTTATCTTACTGCTTGCTAAAAAAGACTTCTGAGAGTGACTTCACAACTTCACACGCATAAATCTTGAAATAAAACACAGGAATTGGATTATCTTGACAACATGATTTCTCGCTTTTGCCTAAATTAAAAAAGTTGAAATAAATTTTGAGCATTTATTTTATGTTACATCTTCAATAAAAAAAAACAACCGTATCACCGATGTGCTCGAATGTATTGCGATGCTTGGCATTCGGTTTTATTTCGCCTTTCTCAATTAAGTTTATTAGGTGTACTCTAATTAGGTATTGGGATTTCGGATTCTTAATTAATTTGAGTGTCCTGTACACTTAAAATGTTAATTTTTATATATTATAATTAAAAAAGTATTGAAGACTCGATTTATAGAACGAAATGAAGATATTTCATGAAATACGTATTAATGTTATATATATTAACTCATACTACACGTACATACATATAATAAAAGTGTAAGTGGACTGTACATAGGAGATAATAAAGGAAAAAATGAGAGGGCTCATAACAGGACCTGTATGTGCAATAATTATATTTTTGTTTATTTTTTGACTGTCTGTATGGTTGGACACGCATCGCAGAAAAACTGTTGATTGAAATTAGAAACGCCTTTTTACAATTAGCTTTTTATTGTTTTTAGTTAAAGTACAAATTGACTTGAAAATTTGACAGCAATGTCAATGACGACAGTATTGTCGATAGGCGGTCGGCCTCCAGGAGCCGCAAAGCATCTGTATTCAGGCCCCTAGTTTACTATGGAGATGTCTACACCATTCATATTACATTAATGTGGGCTGCATGATAGGTTGCCATTTAAATTACAAAAAACAAAAACATTCAACGAATTACACGTCATGGACATGCAATATCTACATCGCATATCATAGTTGAACTAATGACGTCATTCTACTCTATATTTAGAAATAATCCACGTTTTTGCTGGCGGTACATGACATAATCTTATCAATCATACAAACAAGAGCGATAATAAGTTAAAATTAGTACTCGCCGCTGAAAAACGGATGCGAATCGCCGAGTATTGCTTACCTTTAATGGCTTTAATGTATTGATGATTCCTATCTTTTAATTAATTGTGAATGAAGTTATCAATTAACAGCGTTTCAAAGGAAATGTATGATGTTGATATGATGATGAAGATATTTTATAAAACACTAGCTGACCGGCAAATTTCGTATTGCCTCACAATAAAATAATTTGTCAAAGGTTTGATACATACGGACATATTTGTATGGAAAAATGAAATTGTGGTTTTTACTATTTCCCTTCAATTCCTTCACATTTTACTACGTACATTTTAAATCTTCCTTGGACTTCAAAAATCATTCAAAACTAAAATTATCCGAATCGGTCCAGCCGTTCTCGAGTGGGAATGCCTACGCCCTCAAGTCCCTGCATTATAACTACCAGAAGTACCTATTATAATACTAAAACCTTTCCTGCATATACGCACGATTTACGTTATTATCAAACAATAGGTATCTAATATTTTATCATTTATTATTATTATTATCTAGTCTTCAATATTTACTATTATTTCCTCAAATATTATCCAACATATTATTCAAAATATTGAAATAACAACATTTTTTTTTTATATTATCATAAATATGGGTAAACACAATATTCAACATTAAAGAGTGGGTGGAACACGTTTTACATTAAAAACGTGTTTGTAAGTAGTGATGATTAACGTTATTATTTATCGATTGTGCTGGATAAAAATATCGATAGTAAGATAATGACGAATTAACTTTATCGTGGTTATCCAAAAAATGCGTCAGTACACCAACGCATTACAATCTTAAAATAAAATAATTGTAACTTCACTTTAAGGGTCATAGCTCACTAGAGTCGGTGCTCATTACGTCAACTCCGCTCCGTATCGCCACGACCGCAAGACAACGCGCGGACGGCGAGAGGACGGTGACTACTAGACGTTTTTTTTATGTAATGGAAGTGGCAAAAAGCATGCAATTAACATTGATGTTAAGTGATGACTACAGCCTATAGACACCGACACAATGACCAGAGGTCAAAATGCAGATGCGTTGCCACTCCTGAGGCCTAAGGTGTTATGCCTCTGTGCCGGAAATTACAGGCCCGTACGTTACCACCTGACCGGAACACGATAGTGCTGAACACTACCATTTAGCGGCAAGTATATTAGGTAATGCGGTGGTGCCTACGCCCGCGAGCTCCGTCACTGGAGCTCTACCACCAGTTTGAGCGTTGACTTTGCATTGAAAACTCCCTGTTCCCAAGTGGTTTACAAGTACCATCGCGTCGTTCACCCGTGGATCAGCCGTGGACCACCCGTCGACGAGTGGACGCCGTAAAACGAGGCGGTGCTGGTCGGGTGCCGGATGGCTGTAGTGAGCTTATGACCCTTATATTCTTCTGAAGGATCCGTATTTATCGGTAAATGTAAGTCTTCGAAATTGACCAAAAGGAAATCAAAGATAGTCCTCCTCAAAGATGTATCTACTTATAATTTATTAAGCTATGAATAGAAATAATAATGAAAGAAGTAACAGTTAATCTCATATCACATTGATGTAGAGTTATGATGAGTTATCTATGAGCTACCTACTTTTAAATAAGGAACCTTAAAAAGTATGAAAATGATGGAATGTAAATAATTTTTGCAATGGATGATCATAATATTATTTCTTGAATCAGATCCAATGCACAGATATAAGGTATCGTTGAAGCTGTTACGCCGCATCCATCATTTATATCCGTGGATTAAGATTGTCGACGATGCGCCGAGATTAGCGTTTGGATATCTACAAGTACGGTCGAGAGCCATCGAAATTTCTAGCTCAATAAAAGGTAAAATAAAACTTTTTAATATACCACTTAGCCCTCAGATGCTAGTCCTAAAAGGGGCTAAGTGGGAAATAGGGCTAAGAGAAGTTTACTTTTCTGTCAACTTTCCGACAGTTTTGATAGTATTAGATATAATATATATATATATATATATTATATCTAATACTATGATAATTCAAAAAATATAATATTTTTAATAAACACATACTTTATTATAAAGAAAATTGGAAAGAAAATTTGACTTCAGGCGAGACTCGAACTCGCGGCCTACTGGGAATCTAGTCCAGCCGCTCTTCCAATTGAGCTACTGAAGTCCTGCCCGATTTGTCAAATCTTTCCTTCACATTCCATCTAACCTAACTAGCATAGTTGGTAATAGATGGCGCTGCTGCTACCATAAAGCAATGCAATAAATGTGAAGGAAAGATTTGACAAATCGGGCAGGACTTCAGTAGCTCAATTGTAAGAGCGGCTGGACTAGAATAAATTTTTCTTTCCATTTTTCTTTAAAATAAAATATATTACACAAGCATGTGTGAATGCGAAATAATATAAAACAAACACATTTACATACAAAAATTACACAGTAGTTAAATAAGCTGAAAAGACCATTTATCAGCATTTAGCCCTGAATTAGACTAAGGGGGAACAGAACCAAGAGAATATTTCTTTTTCTGTCAGCTTTCTGTCAATTATGAATAAATAATTTTAGATGACAAAATAATTTAGATCCATTTAAACGTTAGGGAGTGAGTTTCAGGTTGGATTACAAAATTTCACCTGAACAAGTAAAAAAAAAATTAGATAAAAGTAATTTCCTAAGATATTAAGAATAATAAGCTATATAAAGAAGCGCGCATGGCCCAGCGGCGGGTGTAGATCGTAAGCGATCTGCTCGGTTAAGCACTACGGGCGCGGTCGGGTAGTGTGATGGGTGACCGCTAGTGGCAAATTAAATGCGCGTTTCCGTGCTTCGGAGGGCACGTTAAGCCGTCGGTCCCGGTTGCTATCGATAGATAGCAGTCGTTAAACCTTGTCGGAGGCCTTATGGGCGGTTTGAAAACATCCGACAGCGGGTTGGCCACTAACCCACACACCTCCACCAATCCGCATTGGAGCAGCGTGGTGGAGTAAGCTCCAGGCCTCCCCCCAAAAAAGGGGAGAGACTCGTGCCCAGCAGTGGGACGTATAATCGGTTGCCATTATTATTATTATATAATTTCCTAAAAACGAGCTAAAATAAAAAGACACTTCTACTACAATTACTATACAAGTATCATTTCACTTTTTTTTTTTACAAATTGTCATGTTATTAATCAACTACATGACATAATTATAACAGCAACACAATTACTCAGTCCGTTTACACCGGTACCGATTAACGGAACCGATATTTCACTTTTAAAGTTCAGATCGCCCGATTGTGTCTGGTCTAGACTTTATCGTATACTTCTTATTCTTAATTAAAAGTTTTAGCCCTTAATTGATTACTATCGGACATGTGGTGTGCTGTTACTAAATATAGTACGCTGGTGCGCCGATGACATTAACTTTGGTGCGCGTGGACTGGTTATAGCAATTATAATTTAAAGTGTATCTTCAATTGTATAAAATATCTTTTTTTTTTAGAAACTTGTGGATTTTGTTAATGTTTTGAAGGTGGCTAACAAGCATTTTTTTATGTAATGAAAGTGGTAAACAAGCATGCAATTCACATTGATGTTAAGTGATGACTGCAGCCTATAGACACACCTCAATCAAAGTCAACCTACTTCGCGTTGCTACTCCTGAGACCCTGTTACTCCTTCTCATTGAAAAATATTTACGAAACACCCCATGCCGTTACACATCCAGGTAGGCAGGGTAGGGAAGCAGTTCTATCGAGATTCAATACCCGTTGTCTACTCCGGGCGTTCCGGCACCATATAGGTAAGCAAGCTGCTGTATATGAGATCAATATATTATCTCTAGCCTTTAGAATAACAACACGTCTGCACTGCAGTTCCTTTTTGCCCTTTTTATGCTCATGGACATCACAAATTACTTAACGTTTATCCTTCATAATATACATGGCCTTCTAATTAACTCAAATAAAAAATTACATTTGCCCGCTCGGCTATATAGGTATGCTCCTCGATCTCACAACCGGCACCATAATAATTCACTCTGTCTTACTTGACAAAAACAGCGTGAACCCCCATTTATAACATTTTGTTTAAGATGACTCAGTAATGGAACTGGATTAGTATGACTTTAAACCTAGTTAAATATACCTACTGGCAGAAGAATTGTGAAGGCGCCCGGTTTGTGCTCGAAGGTAGAACGAGATACCATCGGTTTACCTAATCTAGCCAGCGTTAAGGGTTAGCGTTTATGTTCACTGGCACTGAAGGCATTAAATATTCGTTATTTGGTAGACTTTATACCTAATAGTGACGTCACTTAAACCTAAGCGGGACTTACGTCTTTTGTCTCTATAAAATACGTGCAAACGACAGTGATAGCTTATATTTGAGGGTTGCTTAAAATTTTGTGATGTTGATTATTAGACTACTTGTCTGTTTGTTCATTATAATGCAATATACTTACCACCGACTCTTATTTTACTAACATGGCTTAATTGGCTTATCATTCCTCTATTCACTGATGGTAGAGTCCCAGTGTTGGAGCTCGAGGGCGTAGGCAGGCACCACTTCACTACCTAATCTATCTGCTGTCTAATAATAGCATATTCAGCACCATCGTGTTTCACTGTTTCAGTTAAATGGCAATGCATGGCCCCGTTATAACTCTCACAGAGGCAAAACCTCTTATGCCTCAGGAGTGGTAACACATCTGCATGTTGAACGTCGGTTTTTGTAGATATCTATAGGTTATCAATGTCAACTGCATGTTTGAATAATAAAAGACGATATAAGAAGGTACCTAATACCGACTTTTGCTGCTTAAAAACAAATCTAACAAGAGACTAAAACAATTTCGTTGGTAATATAAACATATCATTGTCTATGAGCGTGTCAATAGATTTAGGGTCTTATTAAGTACATATTAACAGACATGAGATAATTTATTTCCTAACCCACGGGTTTAAATATAACCTCAATCATTTACCCCTTTTCCCCCATTTAACATTTTAATGGTCGCCAGTAAAGTGACATTTATGTAACATATTCTAAGAACCAACCTTATTTGTCATAGTATATCAAAACCGTTAAATTAGATAATAGTTAAAATGTTGTATGTTAATTAGATAATAAAATACATATTTTTGAGTTGTAATTATATTTTTGTCATAACACTAGAGTTTATGTTTCATGTTATTTATGATATGATAAGTTAATGGGTATATTTTCGTTTAATATTCATGTCGGTTAATTTTTATTGATGGTGTTACGTTACTGGTGATGGAGCTTGAGATATGCTTCCGTTTTTCCGGGTCTGTCAGTCGATAAATAATTTTGACAGTTTATGGCTGTGCCAGCGTTTACATCTCTAATCTCGGTATCAGCATTATCGATCAACTTCTGTCATCAATGTCGCAATCTTCATTACTGAAGGTCGTGCCCGTCCTGAAGTGTTTTGGTGGCTTTGGTCACCAGATTCTTCCAATCTAGCCTGGCTGCGGCCTTCTTCATGGCTTTTGTTATGGTGAGGCCAGTGAGTTTGGCCACTTGGTCAGTCCATCTGGTAGGAGATCGGCCCCGAGTTCGTTTGCCCTCTATCTTTCCAACAACTATTAGTTTTTCCAGATTATTTGGCTCCCTGCGTGCTATGTGTCCTTCTGTACAACTAATACAATTGAAACTGGACTATGTCTGCATTTGGGGATATAATAAAGACAAAAATAAGTGGACTCTATAAGGCCAGTAGATGCTAAAATGGTTTTGTTTTTTTTCTTCAGAGTTTTATATTTGTATGCCCATCACAGAAAAAGTACAGAGTGAAACTAGAAGCGATGTCCACAGTTATAGTCCTTCAGATCAAGTAAATTGGTGCTGTCTAGAGGAAGACTAAGGGCGTGATTCACAGACCGCACTACGACTTTACTTTCAAGCAAAGTACGCTTCGAGCTGTCAAATCCCATACTGTACTGACAGTTCTAAGCATACTTTGCTCAAAGTAAAGTCGTAGTGCGGTCTGTGAATCTCACCATAAGACTAACCCGGTTAGTCCAGCGGTGCGAAACCACCGTTTGATTCGAAGGGACGCGGGTTCGATCCCCGCACCGGAATAAATATTTGTATGGCCTACAGATATTTGTTTCAGGTCTGGGTGTTTGTATGTGTACAACGGCATCTACGACACAGGTTTATATAATACCTAATGTGGAGCTGTAAGTGTAAACGTATTTAAAAAAAAAAACTTGCCTTGACCAAATAGGTCGAGTATTGTCTGAGGGTGGAGTCATAAGTTTTAGGAATCGGCGTGCATGTATGAAGAGAATGATGACCATAGTAGAAGCACGGGAGGTGTGTCGGGACCGGGATATCTAGCGCTCCACACCCTCTGCCTAGACCGTAAGGGACTTGGCGTGAAGATACATACATAGAGGTACTTGGTGGTAGAGCTCTAGTGACGGAGCTCGCGGACGTAGGCACCACCACATTACCTAATATACTTGCCTCTAAATGGTAGTGTTCAGCACTATCGTGTTCCGGTCAGGTGGTAATGTATGGCCCTGTAATTTCCGACACAGAGGCATAACACCTTAGGCCTCAGGAGTGGTAACGCATCTGCATTTTGACCTTGGTCTTTGTGTGGGTGTCTATAGGCTGTACTGAACTGCATGCAAAAAAAAAAACAGAGACCTATTCAGATCATAGCTCATTAACGATATATAATACGAACAACTTTATACAAATACCAATGACCATAAAACATACATTTTAATGAACCGTAACAGAATTCATGCAATAACTGTGACAAATTCAAGTAGGTTCAGCGTCGTTCGTTACAGGTGACTTTTAGATGTCAAGATAAAAAGCAATTAAGTCCAAGTCCAGGTAATTGATGGACATCGTACGCTGTGGGTTCGATCGCTGGGTCGGGCAAAAAAATTATGTAGAGTCCGCCCCATTTCAAGTATTTGCTCGTTGTATTGAGTCGAGCACACACTATTGAAATTCGAGAAAATATTATTTTTTTAGTGAATTCTCTATTTGCTATTCCAATCTTTAAAGCAATGAGTGCTTTACTTTAGGTTTTTAATCTTTCGAAAAATACAAGATGATGGTGAATACTGCATTGAAATACACTTGGAATTGTGGAAGAATAGTGGTTTCAGAGGTAAATAATTGTAGGTGCCAAAATATCGGATTCCTAGAAAAAGAAATCAAAAAGTGAAATATCGTCCAAAGCTTTGAGTAATTAGTCATGTAATTGGACTATAGTCCAATAGGACCTATAGGACCTTTACAAAAAAATATACCGCAAAAAATATTTTGTTATATTCCCACCAGTAGGATTTTTTGGGAAATTCACTCTTAGTGTTGCCATACACTCCCCAAGGAGGAAGCTTACATGCCAAAAGAGTTACTGTTGTTTAATTCTGTGCCAAATCTATCATTGCCATGCCAAAAAAAATACATTTCAAAGATTAAAGGAAAAATAAAGTTAGTTACGTAATTTGATTATTTATAACAAATATAGATTTCTTCACTCTTTTTTATAAATTATTTCATAAAGAAGCTGACTAGTTTTATATTATAGGGAGTTGGACATTTGTGTATGATAAATTTATCTATACAAATCTCCAATTTATAGCTTACTTATGGAAATTAATAATATGATAAGTCGTCGTCCATTTCAATTTTATAAAGATGCATCTCAGTTCAGTCACAAACACGGAAGCTGTTATGCATCGGATACGTCTCAATTATGTTATAATATTAAATATACATGAGTTTATATATTCAGCAAGATGAATAATATACATTCTCATCTTCATATCAAAAGGGTCTTATAATTTTTATCATTACATCTCTCCCATATTCATTAAAATTTAATATTTATAGCGCGTTTAAACTGTTGATAGCCGAATTAATTGCAACGCATCATGCTGTTGAAGGTGATGATACTATATCTAATAAATAGCCGCGGGGTTCAACTTTATGTTATGTTGTGATATCGTTTGGATAATGATTTCGATGTTTTATAGGAGATGTTTTATGATTATGCGACGTTATCTATTGGAAGTTCCCATCAAAAACCCTACTGGAGGGCGTAGGCACCACCGCATTACCTAATCTATCTATCGCCAAATGGTAGTGATCAGCATTTTCGTGTTCCCGTTAGATGGTAATGTATGGCCCTGTAATAACTATCACAGAGACACAACATCTAAAGTCTCAGGGGTGATAACGCATCTGCATTTTGACCTCTGGTCTTTCTGTGGGTGTTTATAGGCTGCAGTAATCATTTAACATCAATGTGAACAGCATGCTTGTTTGCCACATTAGTAACAAAAAAAAATGTATAATTTCTTATGAAAATAAAATAGTAAATGAACTTGCAGTTAATGTCGGTGGCAAGGGACTACACACCTACACAGGCCATTTATTTATACCAAGAGTTTAGGTATACAGCCTAGCGAATCTGTTAGAGTATTTTTTATAAAGTTATTCCGTTATAGCCGTATAACAGTTTAATAATAGTTATTTTGTTGTCGTGACATCAGAGCGACATGATGAAAAAAATCCGGGGCGCACCAAGAATTTAATCAACGCTTCCGATGTACAAAAAGTGCGGCGAGCGCCAGGGTTGCCGCAATTTTGATATATTATTATTAATTTTTTATTTAAACATTCAAATATTTCAAAAACGTAGGACTTTATTAATTTATAATATTATTATGATGTTTATAGTTCTACTCTAAAACTGAAGGAGACATGAAGCATTAACATAAGACAGAAATCAATTTTAAGCCACATACAAAGTCTGACATCTGAACAGGAGCTGTCCCAGAAAATGAGTTCTTGTAATTTCGCTTTTTAGTAATTACCGTCCTTCATGTATACCTATATATAATAATAGTAATAATGGCAACCCATTATACGTCCCACTGCTGGGCACGAGTCTCTCCCCTTTTTGGGGGGAGGCCTGGAGCTTACTTCACCACGCTGCTCCAATGCGGATTGGTGGAGGTGGGTGGGTTAGTGGCCAACCCGCTGTCGGATGTTTTCAAACCGCCCATAAGGCCTCCGACAAGGTTTAACGACTGCTGTCCATCGGTAGCAACCGGGACCGACGGCTTAACGTGCCCGCCGAAGCACGGAAATGCGCATTTAATTTGCCAGAAGCGGTCACCCATCACACTACCCGACCGTGCCCGTAGTGCTTAACCGAGTAGATCGCTTACGATCTACACCAGCCGCTGGGCCATGCGCGCTTCCATACCTATATATGAAGGACGGTAATTACTAAAAAGCGATGGCTCAGAGAGTATTGACTTAAAAAAATTGATCAATGGTTTGTTTGATAGAATATAAAAATATAATTAAAAATATATTGCAGGTTAAAACTATTATGAAATGTTTACGCATTATATTTGATCTATTTTGTGGCCCGCGTCATTATTTCCGAACTTGTTTGACTTGTTGTTTGTTGTCAAACAAGATGACATTTTGTGTCTAGATTACAATGAGTGAGTACGATAAATGTTTGTAGGTGTTATTAATTTAAATGGAATTACAACAAATGGATAAATAAGTCATATTAGGAATGAGATCATGTCTCGTTCACCGTCACACACAGGTTCAGCCGCATTAGGTAGATATAATAATTTTCGCAAGATATTGTTTTATGTAACAAAACCTCACGTGGCAAGATTAGCCAGTTTTATATTTGAGTCCTATAGAGATTATTGATGATTAATTTCAGGGACTAAATACCTGACTTAGAACAGCACGACGTGCTTACTAGTATCAGCTTACTGTAGTAACTATTAAAAAATATCTAATTTAGATTTGTATTTGCAAAGTTCTGACGCTTCGACGAATAAAATTATAGATTTCTTTTATGTTGTCCCCTTTTTTTTGCTTGCATAAAAAGTGTGAACCCTAGATAGTGATTTACCAAATTCTGGTTAACTGGTGATGTTTGCAATGTTTGCATACATATTATTATACATAAGTCGCGTTATATTCAATTTGTCTCCTAAAAAGATATGATATTATTTTTTTCATATATTTTTTTAATTACATTATATCTACAATTAACCTAATTAGATTTCGACCTCCTATTTGACCACCTAACGAGAAATAAAAATAATAATAATAATGGCAACCCATTATACGTCCCACTGCTGGGCACGAGTCTCTCCCCTTTTTGGGGGGGAGGCCTGGAGCTTACTCCACCACGCTGCTCCAATGCGGATTGGTGGAGGTGGGTGGGTTAGTGGCCAACCCGCTGTCGGATGTTTTCAAACCGCCCATAAGGCCTCCGACAAGGTTTAACGACTGCTATCTATCGATAGCAACCGGGACCGACGGCTTAACGTGCCCTCCGAAGCACGGAAACGCGCATTTAATTTGCCACTAGCGGTCACCCATCACACTACCCGACCGCGCCCGTAGTGCTTAACCGAGCAGATCGCTTACGATCTACACCAGCCGCTGGGCCATGCGCGCTTCGAGAAATAACAACGAGAAATAACTAGAAACAATTTGTTAACACTCCTTTTAATGAATTCTTCATCAAAATCGGGCATCATAAACTAAGTGAAAGATAAACATAAATAAAAGTGGCTTCCCTTCACGCTTATTTGGCTATCGATGAATACTTGACGTAATAGCGCAAATCCCATTGTAAGTGGACAATGTCAGGTAAAAAAACTAACGTATTGGGGATGCTACCCCTGATTTGGAGTAAACACGTCCGAGTGGGGTAAACTGATTCGGACTCATCCAATTACGACCCCTGCCAAAGGATCACTAATGTGCGGGTCGCTATTCTGTAAATCATTCGATTTTTGCTAAATAAAAAAATAAATTACAAATACACCAGATTATAATTCTCAGTATTGTCAGCGGTTTCGTTGTTAAATAGAACGTGAGACTAAAAGAAAACTTTATCGTCGGTAAAAGAATAAAAAACAAATAAAGTAATTTCTTAAGACGTGAGTGATTCATTTTACTTGTGGTTGATTTCCAGTGTCGGAGCTCTAGGACTTAAGGACTTATTACACGGCACGGTATTCAGGGTACGATAGCAAGGGTCAGGGTAGTGTAATAACATTTAGGTAGTTAGGGCCCTAATTAGGGCGACCGGAGCGGCCCGTGTATTTGTACTGTGATTGAGTTAGGGCGCTGTCGACCGGATAGTGTATGCGGCCACCCGGCGCGAGGCCACGCCCACCCTTTCTGCCGGACCCTGAATACCGTGCCGTGTAATAAGTCCTTTAGACACCACCACATTCCGCCAAATGATGTTCAGTTAGATGGCAATGTATATGTATCCCCGTAATAACTATCCCTGTGGCAAAAGATCTATGACGTGATACGTGTACACTCGATACGACAGTATTAACTTATCACTCATGTTTGCCGCTTCCATAATTGCCACAGTCTTGATGTAAAATAAAATGTGTATATATATATATTTTTTTATGTAATGGAAGTGGCAAACAAGCATGCAGTTCACATTGATGTTAAGTGATGACTGCAGCCTATAGACACCCACACGAAGACCAAGGCCAAAATGCAGATGCGTTACCACTCCTGAGGCCTAAGGTGTTATGCCTCTGTGCCGGAAATTACAGGGCCATACATTACCACCTGACCGGAACACGATAGTGCTGAACACTACCATTTAGCGGCAAGTAAATTAGGTAATGCGGTGGTGCCTACGCCCGCGAGCTCCGTCACTGGAGCTCTACCACCAGTAAAAATTAAAAAAATAAGAATTTATTTCCCTGAATTCTTTTTATATCAATACGCTTACACTCACAGCCCCACAGTAGGTATAAACCTGTGTCATGGGTGCCGTTATATACAAACAACACATTCACGAACACCCAGACCCGAAATAAATATCTGTAGGCCATACAAACATTTGTCCCGGTGCGGGATCGAACACGCGACCCATCGAATCATACGGTCATCTCATACCGCTGGACCAACCTGATCGTCAATAATGAATAAGACAGGTATAAATTGTCAAATTTTCTTCAAACATTGAATAATTTGTTTTCACCAAGATGTCAAAATTAACTAGTCAAAATTTCAATTGTCAAAATTAACTAGTATGCGAAAAAACCATAATATGTCAATGTCCAGAATAAGCCACCATATCACAAAGGTGTTCAGATTTCAATCGGTCGATTGGTTCCGAGGAAGTCCGTGTCCGAGCTAATGGTAGCGGAAATATCTCTATTTGTTATGTCCATTATTATCTTAGTGCGGCACACTGGAATTAATTGGCCACGTTTTTTTTTTGTTCGTTTTCCAGTGACATGTAGGTATCGTTGTGTTGTGATTTGGGTGGATTGGATTTTAGTGAGTGTATAAGGAGCGCATCTATAGTTTTACCCCCTTATTAATAAACGTACATTAGATACGTTTTAGCTATAGAATGCTTTGTCCTTGTCAGTTGTATTGTCAAATGTGCAGGATAGAAAAAGACAAAGGAGATAAGCAACACTTTAGCTAAAATACGTTTATGAATAAGGGGGTTAGACTACACTTAATATGTATACGAAGGAATATTCAACTGTCTCTATCTTGTTACAAGGAAAAGTATTAGTAAGTAGAAAGCATTTTGAAACCTGTTTTTTGTGTAGACGTCTATAGGCTGCAGTCATCACTTAACATCAATGTGAGCTGCATTGCTTGTTTGCCACCCTGGTTACATAAAAAAAGTGTCCTTGTTAAGAAAAAGCTTGGAATAAGTAATTTGGAAGAAGCGAATCAGTTTTTAAAAGTGATCCCAATATTTTGTAACACAAATCGTATGTATAGAGTGTAAAGATAAAGGAGTACCGTATAATATGAACTTAATAAAAGATGAACTGTTATAATCCCTTGTATACTCATTGTTATTAATGCTTCGTTAATGTTACGCAATTGTTTATACATATAGACTAATATAGAGTTAAAAACCACGTCCTTCATATACATATGTTAATGACATCTTAACTATAAAAAAATCTTCGCTCAAAACAAATACGAAATAACCACGTGTTAATGTGTTCTCGTCCTAAATCTACATTTTTAATTGACATGTCAATTCGATCGTCATTATTTATATATTTTTTTACTTAATCTCCCGGATGTCATTAAAAAGTGTAAAAATAAATCGTTCTTACATTAATATACATACATTTTATTTTTGTGTGTTTACAAATTACGATTTATCTAAATATACGTATAATCAGGGTTGTCACAAATAATTAGACATTTACTATAAGTTTGAAGTTATTGTTGGCATTCTACTTGTTTATTTATTACACTTAATTAAAAGAGACAGCAGTCCATGTTAAGTCTAAAGGTGCGTTCGCACAACGCAAACTCATAAAGTATATGTATACGTCAATTCTGACAGCAATTGGGTTTAAAAAAAAATTTTTTTGCGATAAATAGAAAGATTATATGTATATACCTAAGTTTTATAACAAAACTATTTTTTTTGCAATAATTCATAAGTTATATCAAAATAAAAATAAGTTTTTGAATCCAGTACCGAAGACACGCCGACAGATCCCGAACAAACCCGAGTGCATGTGACGTCAAAATGTTAGTTTCCACTCATAGCAATTACTCATAGTACAGTGTTTTGATCTAATTGATTAAAAAAATAACTTTTAGTTATCGTTCTTGTTTTGTACCATTATGTACGAATACTACAAAAACAAATGTTTTTAAATGTTCCCCAATTTGAAAAAAGTCGAAATAAATGGTTTCAAGCAGCACCGTGATAATCCAAAAACAAAATCGATTTTTTTTTTGTTGTGAAGATCATTTCGATGTAAGTACGAGTATTTCATAACATTATTTTTATTACTCACTAGCTGTGCCCGCGACTTCGTCCACGTGAGAAAAAATATGATTGTTCAGTATTTACCCGGATGAAGTCGTGGCCGCTACGCTAGTATAAAAGTAGCCTAAGTTACTCCTTATCACATCAGCTATCTGCCAGTGAAAGTCTGGTCAAAATCGGTAGAGCCGTTCCATAGATTAGCCTCGCCAAACAGGCAGACAGACAGACAGACAAAAATTGTAAAAAGTGTTGTTTTGGTATATGTACCGTGTATACATACATATGCGTTTAGTAAAAAGCGGTTATTTTAATATTACAAACAGACACTCCATTCTTATTTATTTGTATAGATATGTATAGATTAAACTTACTTACTTTCGAACTTAAGCAGAATTGAACCGAACATCATTTGTCAAAAAATTGGTTGTCATAAAAGGCTGATTGGTCTGTGTCATAAATATAATATATCAACATCAGGAATATTATCAGACCTTGCCTTTATAAATCCTTTGTCACACATACCTACACGGAATCAACTAACAATTTTTTTTAGCAATTTCGATATTATTGTCAAGTCACATGTAGGTTATTGCCGTAAACGCTGTACTATTCTTGAACAGCTATAACATTATGACGTCACAATTAGGGGTAACCAATCGTGGCCCGTTCATAGTCACGTGATTTTTATTTAAATTTTGTCAACTTTTAATTGCTGATAATTAAATGAAAAAAAAAACATTTTTTTTCAGTTTTTCGCTTGACACATCAATATAATTAATAACGAAGTTTTATGAAACATAAAAAAAATCAATACATTTTATGTTTTCAAATTTCCAATTGTTGATGGCATTTAAATATTGGCAAGCTGAAGTAAATTTAACATTTTTCAAGTTGTCATACATAATAAAAACAAAATTATTTCTAATTTAGATAAGACAACATTGTTTTTATTGGCTATGACATTTAAAAATGGTGTTAATATTTTAATTAGAAAAAAGGGAATCCTTATAATGAGATCACTCGTGCGTGTGTCTGTCTATCTGTCTGTCCGTTTGAAACTTTGATTGAGTTGAAATACAATACATATTAAGAAAATTAATTGCCAAAATTACAAAAAAAATGAACATTTATGCTCCAACACTCAGCAACAACATGTCGACGGGTATTTTAGATTTATAATTTCATACGCATCTGAATATTTCGCCTCCTTACAAGAATAATGTGACATTTCATCTAAATCGTTCTTTATGAAATGCAACATTATTCTTACAAGAATAACGTGAAATTTCATCTAAATCGTTCTATATGAAATGTCACATTATTCTTGTAAAGAAGCGATTTATTACACAACTAAAATGTAAAAATGAGCTATCTGTACTTATAAATCGACTTTCATGAGTAAAACAAATCTCAGTTTCATTAATGGACATAATATAAGTAAATTTTTACGTCCAGCATCCATCATACGGATACGCTCATATATATACTTTTATCGCAATGCAAGTTATGCGCCCGCGCAATGCGGCTGTTGTGTCGTTGTATTTGGTTGGGAAATTTCTCCAATGTTTTAATGATGAAGTGGAGTCCATCCTTGGATATGGCGTGACTGTCCTAAACGGTACCAAGGCATTGTCGATACCTAAGGAGTCCGGGTCCACTTTTTATTTACTGTTGATATATGTGATGTTACTAAGCGAATTTTATGATGATCTAACATCTATTTTGTGACCAATGAAAACTTTTGTGTCTCTATCTATAATTGACGTGTCATGATGTTATCAGTTTTTAACCCTTTCACTATGTGTGTTCGAACTAGACGGGTAGGATATAGAAGAATAGCTTATATTCAAACAAAAAAAAACAAAAAACTGACATATTTTATACTAAGTTTTATAATGTAATTTTTTAATTTTCATATTTATTTATTACTGTGACAACCCTAACATTTTTTTTTGTTTGTTGCAGGAAAAGTCTGGCGAACCTTATTCCGGTAAACTATCGGTGAAGTCGGATTTAAGTCCTGTATTTGGTAAGTGATTTTATTTAAACTATACGAAAGACATAAAGAAATATTAAGACACTACGTGTGATTTGCCCAAGTAATCTTCCTTAGTTAATTATAGTTATTATCGAAGCACACACCTTTCTTTAACAATTCGAATTCTTTCTCTGAATTTGTGGTATATGGCATGCTAATTTTCTGTGTCTGAACCGGTTCAGAAGTTAATATTATTTGTTATTTTGTATAACAGAATTCTCATCGTTGAGATTTCTAATGATGTATATTCAATATTATAAACCTTGGCTTTGGGACGTGCCGATCCCACCGCCCACTAGCGGAAGAATTTTATTCTCCTCGAAGAGATTTCTTCCACTAGTGCAGTAAGTCAACCGAACAATGACGGTCAATCCATTGAAACCATTCCAATAGGGACTGTCCCTATTGGAAAGGTTTGACGCATAGAGCAACTCGGCTCTCCAGTCGCGGCGGACCAGAGGGGAGTAGTCATATGCAGGCTTTCCCCTCGGTCAAAGTACAAGACCAAATGGTCCTATGCCCGTCGCCCAGATATTTAAATGTGTGCGTGAAATGCGTGAAAAAGTGTGCGCCAAGCGTGTCAATTATGGCATATTCTCCCCTAATGCCGCACAACACTGTTGTGCGCATCATTGGGGAAGGCTTTGTCCAGCTGTGGATGTCTTTCGGCTGAAGTGTTGATCATTATAAAGAGATAAAGTTTTAGGTCGATCTTAATTCATTTTGGACCAGTATCTAGATTGGAATTTCTATATGGATGTAGACTGTAAAGGACAGAATCTAAACTCATAACTTAAACTGCAAAACAATGGTTATAAATAGATCAAAATAAATACAATCAATTATTATAATGCATGAATGATCTTGAGAATTGATTCACCGAGCCAAGATCTAATGTTAGTTCGAGATGCGTGGTTCCGTGATAGCGAATGTATTTGCATACAATCACACTTGTAACGTCGCATAACACTGAGTTACGGCTATCTGCCACACTTGGCACCTTGGGGCTATGTCTGGTGACATAAAAAAAAAACAATAGGTTGTAATACGTTGTTTATGTATACAAACGTTACCAAAATTGGGACTCATGTGATTCGTATGTTACGCCGATAGCCTTTAGCCGGCTTTCTTATTATTAAAGATCGGTAAAATATTTTTTTTTAATGTCAAGAACAGAGATGCAGTTTACATTGATGGTTAGTTATACTTTAGACTTAAGCCTATAAACATCTACATGAAACCAGATAGTTCAATGTAGATGCGTTGCCACTTCTAAGGCCTAAAATATGGCTCTGTGCCAGAAATTGAAGTCTGTAAAATTGTTACACTACCATTAAGTGGCTAGTAGTTTAGATAATTCGGTTGTGTCTACGTCCGCGAGCTCTGTCACTGGAGCTCTACCATGTAAATGTGTGTATATAATGTTCGATAAGTTCGAAAACTCAGGTTACATACCTATTTACTGATTCTCAATGTCTAAAATGTGTAGATTTTTTAAAAGTTTAATGTTTAACATCCATTCTGTATAATTTAAATGGAAAAGTTTGGTTGGTCACAATTCAGTGTAATAAATATTACGACGCTTTTAATCGTCGCGCCTTATCTGCACACGCCTTAATATTTCACAACGGTGTGATTTGAGCTTTTAATAATAAGGGCTGCTCAAATATATCATGGACCGTATTCGAAACGTCAATCGAAATTATTTATGTAGAATTATTTTCACTGTTTAGCGCAATTATTGACAATATTTGTTTCTTTTCTTTGATCTTTACATTAATAGTACTCGAATTTTACCAAGTGAACTATTGAGATCCCTGACGCTAATGCGGGTTACAGACCGAGCTTAGCTGACTTAGTTCAGTTAAACTCGCATAGCTAATGCAGTTTTTCGTTCTCGTTTGCAAAGTTGGCAGTCTGCGAACATAAATAATAAATATCTCGACGCTCTTAATCGTCGCGTCTTATCTGTACACGCCTTTACATTTCACAACGTCGTGATTTGAGCTTTTTAATATTAAGGGCTGCTCAAATATATCATGGGCCGTATTCGAATGTGTTATTATCGCAATGATTTGCGTTTCGAAAGCGATATCACGTACTTGTGATTACAGCTGTGATTGAGTGTTGGGGAAAATGTTCGTCTCGCAGGTTTTTGGGATTACTCATACTTACATTGTTGCTGTACATTTCACTAATTGTATTTAATCATACAGTATAGTATATGTTAACAAAGTAAGAGCAATTTTTAATTTATGAACTCCTGGTAAAGTTATCGTAGGCTGAATGGTTTGATACCATTGCCTTAAATGTACTCAAACACGATTAAAACACCTACATTTTTTTTTTTTATGTTATGGAATTTGTAAACAAGCATGCAGTTCACATTGATGTTAAGTGATGACTGCAGCCTATAGACACCCACAGAAAGACCAAGGTCAAAATGCAGATGCGTTACCACTCCTAAGGCGTAAGGTGTTATGCCTCTGTGCCGGAAATTACAGGGCCGTACATTACCACCATTTAAGCCGTACATCCATTTAAGTCAACGCCACTTTCACAATAGAAAAAGGAAGCATCAGCTTTACATCTGTTTATCAATAACCATAATTTGCATCTCAGCTGTTTGACTCGACACCATATCCTATCGCATCATTTAAAATAGCCATATAAATCCAAGTAAGCAAAGTTTCCTTCAAAAATATTTGCCTCGCATGTGCTACTGCAGAAAAGCTCATAAAATTAATCAAGTAACCCAGTTTTTTATAAACCAAAATATCTGAAACAATAGGAGTCAAATAGTTCACTTAGAACTGGCCGTCATAGATAACCACTGAATCTGAATGTGAAATTGATATCAGTAATACTACGCTCAAGGTGGGTATTACGGGGTGAAGCCTGCGCCTGCGCCGGCCAGCGGCCATTATGTGAGAATTATGTGTGTTTTATCGCCCGCTTATAATCATCTGTCACTATCGTTACAATATTTTCATATAATTTCATCTGACTCCACTTTGCCTAGTGATGTGGCGATATTTTATGATTTATCGATACGTTTTATCTTACTTAGTTGTAGTAGACTACTTTTGCTAGATGTGAAGTTTCTCTTCGTTTATAATTTATTTCTAAGATGATTTGTTTCCCATTGCACAATCTGAGATTGATAATAATAAAATACCCGATGAATATCAATACAGTTAAAAATTTTCTGACCATCTTTTGTTTAGTAGGGCTGAAAAAACACATAGTTGGCTTATGCTAGGCATCCATCTATAAGAAATAGGGTCTTGGAAATTATGTTATTTTTTAATGAATAGATTCCACCTACGCTTTAGCTGATGATATTCGTACCCACCCAGTCATCCTATTGGAATATCACTCAAATTATACTAAATCTTGGATATACGTTAATTACCTATTTGATAACTGAACGGGATCGATTTGATTTAGTACATTCACCAATATCTCATTAAATAGGTGCTATTGTTTTCATGAACCCTTTCTCAGACTGTTGCAATTTTTTTTTGCTATTCTCAATGACTAACTTATATTGACGTCATACTAGAAAAAAAATAAAACAATATCGATAAATAATCGACAACACCGCATCACTACCTGCGCCACGGCCGAACGCCTCGTTATTTGTTGTTATTAGTGTCGTTTTTTTTTTCTCATATTTTTTCTCATCGTGATGTTTTTGAAAACCGGTCGGGGGTCTAATCTGATCACCTCACCACGAACTGGGGAACGAATTCGAGTGACGTCGAGGCATGAAAGTATTTTTATGATATGTTGACCTCTGGATGGTTCTTGTTGTTATTGTGTCGATATTTTAGTTACAGCGATAATTTTATTTTACTTATTAATTTTGGCTGATTTTTTTTTAAGTAGGAAATGAATTTTGGTTATGTAGCAAATGGCCGTGAGAACGACATAGGTACACGGCATCCTTTTTTCTTTAATAAAAAAAACTGTTGCTATTATGATGCAATTGATAGTGTACAATTTTTTTGAAAAGTTTTATTATTGGTGGTAGAGAGTTATCTGCTATCTGCCGCCAAATGCTTATATTCCGCGTTATTGTGTTCCGGTTAGGTGGTAATGTTTGACCCCGTAATAACTCTCACAGAAACATTATAACTAAGAGGGGGTGGCAACGCACCTGCATTTTGACCTATGGTTTTTTTGTGTGGATGTGTATAGGTTGGCGTCATCACTTAACATCCATGTGATCTGCATGCTTGTTTGCCACCTTCGATACATAAAAGTACTCATTTTACAAGAAAAAGGAGGGTTAATTACAAAAAATTGTATACCTATTATTTTTTTCAGTAGGTAGTTAGTAGGTAGTTCAAGTAAGAGTCTCTTTTTTATGATTCAAAGGCGATTATCATTTTAACTGGATTAACTTTTTTAACTAGGATTGTTGGATGCAGCTAAAATTGGGCGCAAGAAAAGTAGGCAAGAAGGTCTACCCAATGTATCCCGGATGTTCGGCGCTATCGAGGCCGTCCAAGAAAACCCTGGCGGGACGATCTCGACCGCTTTGAACCAAACTGGCTTAAGTATACGGAAGACCGCGGTCTTCCTTAAAAATAGGTGGAAAAAGTGAGGGTCAGGCTTTTGCCCAGCTGCGGGACAGTTGAAGATTAAAAAAAAAACTAAGTTGGTCTAGATATTTTTAACTGTACTTACTACTATATGTTTTGAACTCGATTTAACTCGATGCATAATAAGGTAGACTAGGCACGAGAGGTATGTCAGGACCGGGATATCTGGCGCTCTACACTCTCCCTACCCCGTTAGGGACCTGGCGTGAAGATACATACATGCATACATAATAATTAAGTCACGTATCCCGCGCTGTGTAATACAAAATTTAGCTAACCTATATCAAATAAAACGGAGCTCACAACTCGTAGTAGAGGAAAGTTCAAGTTCCGATCACAAGAAAAATTACTACGATCGACACGTAACAACATTAATTCAGGTTCAACTCTCACGCATCCATCCATCGCCAAACAGGATAATTTGTCTATCCATCTCCTTCGCACACACCACCCCCGTATCGGCATCCCCCTCGCACGTTCGCACAGCGGCCACTGGTTTTATGTCATTATAACCGTCTTCTAATTGGAACTTGATATGCGTTCACAATTAAACCCGCTGGTTAGAATAATGAGCTTTTTACACCCGGCCAGGGGACTTTGCATACTTAATCGTGTTGTTCCGGATCGTAATTTTGCGTTAACTATGTTGTTTATGACGTTCTTTTTTAATGTGTTGTAGTAGTAGCATAGGGTCTACATTTTGAAGTAAGTAATAACTATAGCTTATGGAAATTTAAAAAAAAAAATTGCTGGTGGTAGAGCTCTAGTGATGGAGCTCGCGGACGTAGGTTTACCACCACCGCATTACCTAATTTACTTGATGCTAAATGACATTGAATATTAATTAAACAAATATTTTATTCACTTCAATCAAGGGTACCTATACGCTTATTAAAAATGTTAAAATGTGAATAAGTTTTTGTTATTTGTTTAAGGAGTTTTGTGGCTTTGTTGTGTGGACTAGTGAATAAATCACTGGTCAGTTGTGTATTTGTATGTCAAATTAACATGTGTCCTTACCTGATCCCTACGCTGTCACTGTAGCAAGCTGCAAAATGATCCCTACTAATATTATAAATGCGAAAGTAACTCTGTCTGTCTGTCTGTTACCTTTTTACTCGTTTATATATTTCGCCCTATAATTTCCGGCACAGAGGCATAACACCTTAGGGCTCAGAAGTGGTAAGTCATCTGCATTTTGACCTCTGGTCTTTGTGTGGGTGTCTATAAGGCTGCAGTCACTTAACATCAATGTAAACTGCATTCTTGTTTGTTAGTTGATGCTGAAATAAATATATTTTAATTTTAATTTTCATCAATTAGCAAATCCACCCACAAATTTATGTGAAGAATAAATGTAGCTACAATTTATTCTCCACATAAATAAATAAAAAAACATTTTTTGACGAAAGGTGGTTTCAGATCTTTTCGATCCACTTGTTTTGGCCCAATCCATGAAATTCTCTTTAAGTCACAGTTTTAGGCTTCCGCTGATCCCGATATGAGTCGGAATACTGACGGTTCAACGCGGCTAAGTGTAACGAGTCCCTCCCTATAACGAGCTTTTTAGTCTCGCCTGAATTGATACGCTGTGACGATGGTTCACCTGGAACCCGCGACGCCCCTAGAATTATCTTAGTACTTGCACTGAGTTACTTAGGTTTAACATAGGTATGCTTAGCGATACAAATAAAGTGATTATTAAATCACTGATGGGTATAATGCTAATCATAGCTTACCTTGAGGGAGTTGTGGTAACTTCGAAATATTTGGTAAATTTTAGTTGTTAACTAAAATTTACCTGTTGTTAGTTGTTGTAAGTTGTTTACTACAATTTATTTTTGTTATGCTATTATGGTAACATTTTCATAAATTTGTAGTAGTTATAAACAAGCACGTACTTCAAATTGCTGGTAAGTGCATACTGCCAGGTAAATATCTGGTTTATAGTCTACAACCACTACAGTTCACTTACCATGTATGTGAACTGTATGTTTGTTTTTCACTTCATGACATAAAAAATGAGAAGAGAAGATGTATTTACTGTACCATAATTTTTATTTTTTATTTTAACATACAACATTTCTGTATAACCCCAATACGATTACAAAACTCGGAGCTCCTTAACGTCCAGTTGATTCATACAAAAACCTCATACATTGCCTATATCTTGATTGATGATGTTGCACCCAAGACGGGTTGTGGGCTACAAAGCAATTACAGTGTTTATAGATAATAAAAAATTCGGGGGAATCTTGACTGGGTCGAGTGTTGATAATATTAATGTTTTTAATAAATATACTTGGTGACGCCACTAATCAATGTTCTAATTGAAAGGCCTCTTAGAAATGTGTTTATGGGATTGACTAGCTATTGCACGCGACTGTGCGAGTGGAGTTTTCAGCCAATTAGGGACTGAATTTGAAAAAAAAGGCTGTAAATTTTCGGTCAAAGATATCGTGTTAATTTTCGTAAAAAAAAATATTATCGTATCATTTTTTTTAATCTCTGAATTGTTCCATAGTTTTTTTTTGTTTTATGTTCCGTAAGTGGCAGTGGCAAACAGGTACACTTTTAGCGCACCTTTATACGAAAGGTGCTGTTGTACTGAATACTTCTATCACTTAACCAAAACACTACAATTTGGGAAATACCTAAAAAAAGTTATCCTGAGCGATAATTTTTGGAATTTCATGCAATGTGCGAGTCTTTAGGGCGAGGCCACACATAAACTTCATACTTTTTATTAATCAATCAAAATAATTTTGACGGCTAATGAATTTTTGTTCAAAAAAGTATTCGTTGTATACTATATCATTGAGCGTAGACGCCTACTTAAATATAATATTCATAGATTCCGCCTGCCATAGCCTAAACAAATATAATTTTACGACTAGCCTAACAATCGCGACCACAAAAATTCGTGAAACGCCCATGTCCGGTCAGAAATTCAAAGGCCGCACAGGTAGCTAACTTTTTATGTATAATTTTTATCTAATTTCGACTCAAAACGTGTGACTCAACGGACCTCTGATTTATATTGGTTTTAATATGTTAATGCGTTCGCTCACACTTGAGCGGTTAGCGCGTTTACTTTGGTAACACGGGTGGGAAATATATTCAAAATGTAGTTACGAATTCATAAAAACTCATAAAACATTGGATAGAACAAGTTACTGGTAAAATTCCAGTGTGCTTTAAAGGTAGTGTAGTGTTTATTGATATTGTGTCCCGTGTAGATGGTAATGTACTCGTATGCAACCGTAACTTATGGTACAGGAGCAAATCGCATTGAAGATACTTTTAAGTAGTCTCTGTGCAGATATTTCAGTATAATTATTGTTTATCTGATCAACGAATCCGAAGTTATGTGAGTTATATGGAGAAGAGTAAAAGTTACATAATTTGTCAACTAATACAGTTGACGCTTGCTTATTCCATTTAATGGGTTGGTATTTGGTATAAAATATATTTATTTACTTATTTAAGGAGAACCAACAGATTTTACTATCGTAATACGAGTAGCATAAAACGAATTTGAAAACATAGAGCTAATTAGAGATTCCCGCGAATATAAAACAATAAATATAATAAATAGGGAAAAGGAATAGCAGGTACTAAATCCACCTAACATTTTGAATATTAACATCGCGCTACATGCTTCAGTGTGATCGTACCTTTACGTTATTTTAATGTGATTTTTTGACATCGAGTTTTATTTAAGTCGGAGCCACATTATAATTTTATTGAGGATACTCGTACATATTTATGTTGCGTAAAATTTTAGGGGGCCATTGTGTTTAATGCGTAAATTTTGTTACGTTTCAAATGAGGTTTTTAGCCTTAAATACTGTTAAAAGTGGTTATGCAAATTTTTAAGTACGTTTTAGCGAGTTCATGCATGCTTCAATTGAGTAAGGGGATTAATTTATGTTCGGAGTGTCCAATAAAAAGGTTTTAGGATTCCTAATTTTTGTGGAGCGATACCTAAACATGACAAAAAAAAAATTATGTTCGTTTTGCGGTTGTTGAATTTCCAACATCCAAAATCAATACTACTGACCTACTATGACCAAATAGGTCGAGTTCTGTCTGATGGTGGGGTCAAAAGTCTTAGGAATCGGCGTGCATGTATGAAGAGAATGATGAAGGTAGACGAGGCACGAGAGGTATGTCAGGACCGGGAAATCTGGCGCTCTACACTCTGCCTACCCCGTTAGGGACCTGGCGTGAAGATACATACATACACAAACAATAGATTTGAGTGATGAATGCACCCTATAGACACCAACACTAAAACCAGAAGTCAAAATGCAGATGTGTTGCCACCTCTGAAACCTTAGTGATTACGGGGCCATACATTACCATCTAACCGGAACACGATAGTGCTGATCGCTATTTGGCTGGCGATTGATTTGGTAATGCGGTGGTGCCTACGCCCTCGAGCTTCTACACTAGAACTCTAGCACCAGTAAACTGAGATGACGTAAAAAGATATTGATACCTTGGCCTTCATTTCTGTAACTCCCGGTTACATGTCGCTTCTTTACAAGAATAATGTGACATTTCATCTAAATCGTTCTTTATGAAATGCAACATTTTGTTTTTCCATCTTTTATTTTGCCGTATGCATATCCGGAACAGTCATGCACGCTTAAATGTCTTTGCCTTTGGCGGCGTCGTGTGGCGGGTTGCTCACTTCCCTCTAAAATGGTCGAGGAGGGCAATGGCTGTCACATGCGTCATACTCGTGAACGGGTGCTGTTGGTGGGGACTGGTCTGTTCTGGTTTGCAGGGGCTACATCACATTTAGTAGATAGCAGTTTATTTGCATCTATGCTATGGACGTTGACATTATTTGATTTTTCACGATAATCTGTACTAGATTTAAGCTCTCATTTAAAAGAGCTCTTACTGAGTTTGTTGGGTAGCGGAGTTCTTCTCAGTAGTGACTGCACTTGGAACTCTGCTAAGTGAATAACATTGATCTTGACGAATAAGTTTTTCTTTTTCTTCATTTATTATAATTGAAGGAATTGAAAAATTTTATGATTATTATGTTTTAACCAAGTAGTTTAAATTCTAATTTTTAATTTACTATTAATATATGATTTTGCTTTTACTATATGTAATGGTTATTCGCTCTAGGTAGTTTATGATTTATTGACGTTTTGAAAGTATCTGTAAAGATCTATTCGAAATAAAAATATTTTCTATTCTATTCTATTCTATTCTATTATTCTTACAAGAATAACGTGACATTTCATCTAAATCGTTCTATATGAAATGTCACATTATTCTTGTAAAGAGGCGATGTGTATTTATTGTTATAACTAGCTGTTAGTTACCCTAATATTATAAAAACCATAAAAAATACAATAAGCCGAGCAATCGCATCTACAGCCGTGGCCTAACAACGTGTGTAATCCATCAATTGTGTCCTAACACGGTAGCAACTTTCACTGCACTCGACTTTGGTTCCGTACATGTGGTTACGTTTGTCCGGTCAATATTTGTTTAGGCGGACCCACCGCGGTATACCCGGAATCGTGCCTGGTACAGATTTCATAGGGCCTGTCATGGGAGAGCAGTTTCACGAGTGGCGACATAGTTTCGTATGTAAAAAGTGTAAATGTTTTTAAAGTAATAATACTGGTGGTAGAGTTCCAGTGCAAAAGGTCGAGGGCGTAGGGACTACCGTATTACCTATTCTATCTGCCGCCAAATGGTAGTGATCAGCACTATCGTATTATACGGCTGAGTGGTAACGCATCAACCTACAATACACATAATACATAATAGTACAACTACAATAAAGTATTTGGTTTATTATAGATGTTTAAAGACTGTAGTATTCACTTACCATCAATGTGATTATTACTGGTGGTAGAGCTCCAGTGACGGAGCTCGCGGGCGTAGGCACCACCGCATTACCTAATATACTTGCCGCTAAATGGTAGTGTTCCGGCACAGAGGCATAAGACCTTAGGCCTCAGGAGTGGTGACGCATCTGCATTTTGACCTTGGTCTTTGTGTGGGTGTCTATAGGCTGCAGTCATCGCTTAACATCAATGTGAACTGCATGCTTGTTTACCACTTCTATTACATTAAAAAAAATAAATGTGATTTGCATGTTTGTTTGCCAATTCGTGACAAAAAAAAATTAAGTAGGTAGGTATTTTAATTTTCGTATTTGTCGTAACACACGTCAGGATTTGGTACGTAGTGGTCAGCGGATTCTGTAGGCTCCGAACTAAATCTGGACGTGTGTAGAGGCGTCCGACAGACATAATTGTTATTCATCAAGTCCGATGCGATTTGCTCGCGTGGCTTTGGTCGGTCGCCGTACGAATTCGGTCGTGTCAAGTCGTGTGAAGCAAGTGCGGATTTGGTCCCGGACGAAATCCGGTCGTGTGTTACTATAAGTGTTTTATATTATTTCGCATTAACACATGCTTGTGAAATATATTTTATTTAAAGAAAAATGGAAAGAAAAATTTGACTTCAGGCGAGAATCGAACTCGCGGCCTACTGGGAATCTAGTCCAGCCGCTCTTCCAATTGAGCTACTGAAGTCCTGCCCGATTTGTCAAATCTTTCCTTCACATTTATTGCATTGCTTTATGGTAGCAGCAGCGCCATCTATTGCCAACTATGCTAGTTAGGCAACCGATATAATAGACTTTGCAGTTTATTGAATATCGTCGCAGAAGAAGAAGTCGCTTTTACCCTTAATAATTGTTTTATATTATTTCGCATTAACACATGCTTGTGAAATATATTTTATTTAAAGAAAAATGGAAGAGCGGCTGGACTAGATTCCCAGTAGGCCGCGAGTTCGAGTCTCGTCTGAAGTCAAAATTTTTCTTTCCATTTTTCTTTACTATAAGTGGTTACAAAAATTTGTGTATCAAAGATTAACACAATTCTGTTACGTCATATTTACAAAATGATACATTCAATGCAATTTTAAAATTGAATAATACAGAACTGATATAAATCAATTCAATAGAAATAAATCTACGGCATGTAATTGCAAGAAATGTTTATCTATCGTAATCTTTGATTATTTTTATCATAATCGTCGAAGAATTACGGATATAATAAAGATTATGGATGTTAAAAAACAATGCCATATGCTATAAGTTCTTATTTTTATTTTAAATAAATTACACCACTTATCAAATCTGAAATACATATTTAATTGTTAACTATAGTAAAACTTGCGCACAACTGAGCAAAGCAGGATCAAGTCTACGAAATTAAAATTCTGATTCCGTTCTGTGAACACTGAAAATCGTACTTATTTGAACTGGGGATCTTAAAATCGAATCCGGGATCGTAGCAGTCAACAGCACTAAAATTCAATAAGGAAAAATATTTTAAGTGACAGCAACGTGTGAAAATTTCCATTCGTAATAGAAAACCGCAATTATGCCATAATCACTAAAACAAAGTGCACGCCATTACATCGGCCACGTCGGCCCACATAATCATTCCACGCTCATACTAAATTGCCGACAAATTGGAACCGAGATGTCCTTATTCTGGAATAATGAGATGTTTGAAATATTCCTTTTTTATTTTATACTGAAAATAGGTATTTTTATTATTATTAAAGACGAATTAAATTATCATATTTTTATAAATATATATTTTGCCTCAGCTACATTTTATTTAAAAATGTTTAAACAATGTTGATACCTAAATAATTTTAAAAAGGTAATACCAGTTCACTTATTTTAAAGAAAAGTAATTTTATAAGACGGACGATTACGGAAAATATTCTTAAATTTAAAAAGCATGCAGCATTTAAATATTTCACGATAAAGACAATAAAAATGACAGAACACAAATTTTTTTTGACAGTGAATTTTAAGCTATCTTAAAAACAATCAAATCGATTGACATTGATTTTAATATAAGCTATATTTTTATTTTAAAGCTAGATATTGATTTAAGTATGAAGCGAATAGCATTTCAGTTTTAAAAATTAGGAGTGAATTTATTTTATTACTGAGACCAATAAACGCAAAAACTAAAATTAGATACGAGCAAGAGAAAAGTTACGATAAATTATTTACAATGACATACTTTAATTAATTATTTTCTTTTTGTCAATTATTTTTGTTAAAATAAACACGGAAGGTGTGTGCTTAGTACGCAGTGCTAATTGACCAGATAAAATCTTATCTATAAAACTAATTAACTCAAAACGGTACCACTCATTTCGTTATTACTGTTGGATATTTTTGTTTAATGAACGCAAAATAGAACCAAAGCGTAGATTTTTTCCAATTTTTTTTATTTAATTACCATGAGTAGTTATAAACAGTTTTAAAATTAAAGTTTTGTACTTAACTAGTCGAGTAATCGACTACATCGAGGCGTCAGATGTTTTTGAAGATATAATGGGTAAGTAGGGTCAGTTCATATTTCTTAAAATAAACTTTCGATTTTTTTACGCAATGAAACATATTCAGTTATTTTGTATGTTTTTATTCGATACGTAAAATACCTGTATAAAGTTTATTTAAAGAAATATAAACTGATCAGAATAAGCCTTTAGAATGATACTGAAAAAGTGAGCACCGTCGAATATTATTTAATTCATTTACTTGTTTCTTTCTGCTTTTTAAGCAGACCACTTCTTGCTGGTGCATGCATCCACCAGCAAGAAGTGGTCTGCTTAAAAAGCAGAATTATGGTGTAAGATCTAAGACATGTTTAACTGAAATTGTAATATTTCAAGAATCATATTCTGTTCACTTATGATCGATAGTACTATGTTCGATGTAATTTTTGTTACTTGGTCATTTTACGAGGTTAGGTTTTAAAATGATAATCTGAAGGTCTAAAGATGATAAAGAAGGCTATGTCAATATGTACATTTTCAAAAAGCTTTTACTAACGTGACGACTCCTAGTATGTTGTGTACAGTTGTGCAATTAAGCTCGCAAATGACTGAATGTAATTTTCCCTCCCTCCCGTCCTAAAGCTGAACGCTTTTATTTATTTATTTATTTACACTTTAATGCACTCAGTACATAAGGCGGGCTTAATGCCACAAGGCATTCTCTGACAGCCAACCTTTGGGTAGTAGAACAGCGTTGTGGAAGGTGCAAATGGAAAATCTTAAAAACAAAATGTAGTACATAGTTTATCATTTACAAAAAATAATAATAGTAAGCTTTTGTTTGTGATTGTACTTTCTGAGGTTTTTGAGAAATATTATGTCGTGATGTTAGTTAAATTATCAAAAAGCTTTTACAATAGTAGCAACTCCTAGTATGTTGTGTACAGTCATGCAATTAAGCTCGCAAATGACTCGCAGTATAATTTTCTCTCCCTCCCGTCCTAAAGCTAGACGCTATTATGTGTGATTGCATTTATGGTGTTATATGTTATATGTCGATACCTATGTCAAGTAAATTATATTTATTTTACAAGAGACTCCTAGTAGGTACCTATGTTATGTACATGCAGTTGTGCCATCAAGCTCGCAAATGACTCGCAGTATAATTTTCCCTCCCCTCACGCCTTATTTGTGATTGTACCTACTGGTGTTACATTTCTAGAGTTTTAAATGTTAGAATATAGTTACCACTACTCATTAGACCCAAGCCTCTATGAGATTAATAACGGAAATAGCTCCGTCCGTAAAAAGAGTATAGACTCATTTTATCAATTTCATTAAATTCAAAAATATCAAGTGTTTAAAACAATTTAATTAAGTGTTTTTTTTTCTTTCCAGGTAAATTCGAGCCGCATCCCGCAGCTGGATTCAATATGGGTTACCTCATGGCGCCATACCCTTACCCGAATGGGGGGGCTCATCCCCTGCCCGTTGCTATGGTGAATATAACCTTTATCTTATTATATTTTTTCACTTTATTATCGGTGCATAATTGTAATGTGTTATGGAATAAGTACGTGGGGAGTAGCATGTTATAGGTAGTTTGTGAATCAATTGATTTGGTGAGACACTTTTAAAACTATAAGCGGACATTTCGTGTAGACTTGTTTTTTTTTCGCCATTTCAGAGTTGATCTCTTAGTAAAACGTGAGGTTACTTCTGTTACGAATCAGTCAATTGAAATGAGATTAAAACATATTTCTTTCGGTATCTTTTCGATGTTTTTCTTTTGCAACTCCTTAGGTTGAATGGTGGGGGAAGTCTTATGGCATTAATTCCACCTTAAATAAATAGGTACCTACATATTTTCGTTTTGTTAAATTACCTACTGTGCAAACAAGATTAAAAAAAAAATGGTCTGTGCATAAATAATTGCCAAGTACTGGGTTTATTACATGAACGCCTACAAACATCTCAAAGTGTGAAGTAGGTAATCTTAATTTAATATTTATGAATTTTTGCGTTCATTTTTGTCTATAATTTGTGAACACACTTCTTTCAATAAACGTTATCCTAATAGTAATGTAATCTGTATTTTATATCTGTCTATCAACATGCAATTGCTTAGGTTCTACAAAGAACGGACCTTCGGAATAAATTATTTATGTACCATCGTAGAAATGACCGGTAGATCGCGTCGGTGCCTTATTTGTGTGGCCATAAAGTACAATTTGCAATGGTTTTGGATCACCGTAACCTTCCATGGTACTTACGTTTATCGATATCAAGATTTTAGTTTATCCTTACACGTGGGGGGTATTTTTAAATCGGACTTAAAATATATTTTTTAACTAGTACACCAGGTGTACGAACCGAAATCGGTCGTGTTTTTAAGCTAGGCTTAACGTGATTGATCGATCACACGGTGTAAATGCGTGTTTATTTTGTAATGGAGGTGTTATCTTATCAATGTTATCTATAGGTAACGTTAGGGTGCTTTTCCACCAGATATGTACTACTACGTCGCTATGGATGCGTTTGATATCCACCAATCATATTCATTGGTGCACAAAGCGTAGCACTGGTGGAAACGAATTCAACTGAGATATTTATGCATGTATATAAATGTATTTATATTATTGTTTTACTGTTGGTAGAGCTCCAGTGACGGAACTCGCGGGCGTAGGCACCACCGCATTCTCTTATATACTTGACGCTAATAATTTAACTTCTGGTCTTTGTGTGGGTGTCTATAGGCTGCAGTCATCACTTAACATCAATGTGAACTGCATGCTTGTTTGCCACTTTAATTACATTATAAAAATTGTCTAGATATGTATGTATGAATTTTCCTATAAGTATATATTCCTTACCTAGTATTATTTATTCATAAAATACGTTTTCATATAATGGCTTTTAACTAACTGTATCCTATGCTTTTGCAATGCACTACCTTCGTTTTCTAATCCTAAGGTTGACTGGTAGAGAATGCTGTCTAGCATTAAGTCCGCCTCTTGTGCGTTAATTGTGCAGAAAGTTAAAATAAATAAATAAATATGTTTTTTAAATGGAATGATGTGTGCTATGGATGCGAGCTATGGATCTTCCATTGCATCTTCCTCGTATAGCTTCATAGCTTAGCATTGGTGGAAACGGTCACATAGTTTCGTAGCGAAGATTTAACATCTTCGCAGCATAGCTGAACAGCATATCTTTGGTGTAAAAGCGAAATAACGAAAAGAAAAATTTGACTTCGGGCAGGAATCGAACCTGCGACCTCAGGATAACCAGTCCCGCCGCTTTACCACTTTCCGTTTTTTCTTTAATTTCTAAAGTTCACTCGCATGTGTTATTGTGAAAAATAAACAGTACAAGCATCCTAAGGGCAGAGAATGAGGTCTAAAAAAATGGCGATGTAAAATCAGCGGAATTAAAAAAAAAAAACACCGAAATTTGTTGCTTTTTTGTTGCTAATTAGTTGCTAGAAAATTATTTTTTTTGCTTCAACCGATCGCAAAAAATCGGCAATAACGCTAACTTTTCAATAAGATAGCGTGGAAATCACTGGATGTGGGCTGATCGATCAAGCGAATAGTGGTCAATTTGTTGCTAATTTGTTGCTGAAAAATGCTAGGGAGAAAAAAAAAATACCTAACACCGAACGGTGCGGCGGGCGAGCGGAGCTCGCCCGCCGCACCCTTCGACCTAACCTGGCTAAGTCGGGGGCGCCCACGGTGCCAGTCTTGACTGCCCAAGGAGAGATTCGATTCATTATTCTACTCCCCCTAATATTACTACCTGCGCTGCTGCTGTTCTACATACCATCTGGTTTATTTAAAATGTTAGTGGCCGGTTTGTTTATAAGCCGATCTCCAACTTCTCTTGACTTCCGGTATTTATTTTGTTGCTGACTCTCTATGCTAAAAGAAGCTGCAGTATGAGCAGCAACAAATTTTTACAATAGTTTTTCCACGGAAAAATCGTTGGTTAAGCTAGCGTGGCCGGTTTGTTTATAAGCGGATCGCCAACTTCTCCTGACTTCCTTTTTTCTATTTTGTTGCTGACTCTCTATGCTATAACAAGCTGTAGTATAAGCAGCAACAAATTTTTACAATAGTTTTTCCACGGAAAAATCGTTAGTTAAGCTAGCGTGGCCGGTTTGTTTATAAGCCGATCTCCAACTTCTCTTGACTTCTCTTTTTCTATTTTGTTGCTGACTCTCTATGCTAAAACAAGCTGTAGTATAAGCAGCAACAAATTTTAACTATAGAACTTCCACGGCAAAGTCAAGAGTGAAGCTAGCGTGGACAGTATTTATTTTGGCATAATTGAAAAAAAATCAATTTTTATTTTTAAAATTTTTTTTCTCCCTAGCATTTTTCAGCAACAAATTAGCAACAAATTGACCACTATTCGCTTGATCGATCAGCCCACATCCAGTGATTTCCACGCTATCTTATTGAAAAGTTAGCGTTATTGCCAATTTTTTGCGATCGGTTGAAGCAAAAAAATTAATTTTCTAGCAACTAATTAGCAACAAAAAAGCAACAAATTTCGGTGTTTTTTTTTTTTAATTCCGCTGATTTTACATCGCCATTTTTTTTGACCTCAGAGAATGTGTAATAATACTCGTACTACGTATAGAATGGACACTTCGACGTCGCGCCCGATTTCCCCGCCTCACCAAACCTCCTGCCCTTTTATGGGAGACGTTTGGTATTCTCTACGTGCTACGCACACAGGTGCACGTGTAAATACACGTCACTGATTGATGTAATAGAGACCAAATTAAGCGTTTCTAAGTAATTTTGGCGGAATGTCGGAATGAATGTCTATCGGTGCGGCGGTATAGTGATCCGTTGGTAAAGTTGTGGAGTTCGGGAGTGTTGGCCACTGCATAACCTCGTGCATATGACGTAGGCATTACCTATCTACTTGCCGTTAAATGGTAGTGTTCAGCGCTATCGTATTCCGATCAGGTGTTGTAATGTACGGGAGTAATATCTGGCACGGAGGTACAAAAACTTAGGCCTCGGGAGTGGCGACGCATCGACTTTCAAATCTACGATTTCATGTTGATGATAGGCTTCAGTTACAGTTTGCCACTTCATGACATAAAAAAGCATCACGCCTATAAGTCTCCGATGGGGTAGGAAGGTAAAGCAAGCGTGTTCAAGCATACCAAACCGGGGTGGCAATGGAAAACTTCCCTAAAATGGAAGAATTCCAACAGCACTTACCTTCCCGACGCGGAGATCGAACCCGATACCCCAGCGTAGCAGTAGTTGCAGTTGTAAAGATGCTAAATGAACAAGTTTATTTTTTTCGCTATTCTATAACAAGCAAGTGCGCAAAGCCTTTATAAGATAAGAATTCGGGATACTGAAAATCTTATCTATTATCACTTGTCAGCACCTCAGCGTAGTAATTTCTTGTTTTGATAGCGACTTTATGTAATTCTATGATATTATTTACATAAACCAGCTACTGGAGACTTCTAGTCAGGATAAACAGACTTTTTTGGTAATTAAGTGGGAAACAGAACAATGGCGGTCGAACTATTCCAATAGGGTAGTATCAATTACAACGCGCGATGGACAGCAGCGTCTACCATTTATAAGTAAGATTTAAATGTGTAAAATCCTTAACCCCCCTATTCATAAACGTATTTTAGCTAAAGTGTTGCTAATCTCTCCTTTGTGGGTTTTTTTTTTTTTTTTAATTCTCCTTTTAAAGAGCTTGGTCAAAGACCATGACGCTCTATACGTTCACATGAATTACATTCTTCATTAAAAAAAAATAATTAAACAACATTAACTCATTGACAATTGATATAGTTGCAACAGTATTCTGGCGTCATCCGTAGTAGGATCTGCCAGGACACTGTTGCAATGTCCTATTTCTAATGAAGCCCTGCGATGAGCCTCACCTCGAACACATTCAACCAAAATATGGTATACGTCTTCCTCCTTTGTCTTTTTCTATCCTGCACATTTGACAATGCAACTGACAAAGACGAAGCATTCTATAGTTAAAACATATCTAATGTACGTTTATGAATAAGGGTGTTTATCTCTGATTCTATTGGGCTTATCGTTTCTCTGGAAGTTTCTACCACGATTCTACCACGGAGTGTGGTTATAGGTATGCCCGGAGATGTCAACAGGCTCCCCACCTATTACATGTGCTAAAACGTTATCATTTACCTCTGCCTACCCCTTCAGAGATCACAGGCGTAAAATTAGGTTTTAAATAAGTAGTAGTAAAATTAATCGGATATTATTATTGTGTAGTGAATCGGGCAGGTAGCTAGCATTAATATTTTGATATCAAAACCAAGTATAACCTACCTACTAAATTTATAATATATCAGTAGGTACGCACATGAAAATTTGTATATTTATATAATTTAATACAGATAAACTAACTAAGAACCGATGTGTTGTAATATAATACGTATACTATTTTTATTTGATTATTTCCACGTAACCGCACCACGTGTCGGGGATCGAACCCGCGCCAGGAAACGATAACACAAACAGTTTTTATTTCTATCTTCATCCTGCTGTGTTTCGTATTTACCTTTTTCCGTCGTGTATAATTGTGTGTATTTTTATAAGGATAAATGTTTGTGGGTGAATTCGTGCTGATATTAAAAAAGTGGGTAGGTACGTGTGTATGATTTGATAATAAATAAAATTACAGCGTCAGCAAAAAATACGAGTATTGCGTATCGACCTTAAAAGAAATAAATAAATAAAATTAAATACGCTTATACTCACAGCCCCACAGTAGGTATAAACCTGTGTCGTGGGTGCCGTTGTACACATACAACACATACACAAACACCCAGACCCGAAACAAATATCTGTAGGCCATACAAATATTTGTCCCGGAGATCGAACCCGCGACCCTTCGAATCAAACGGTCATCTCACACCGCTGGACTTACCGGGTCGTCAAACCTTAGGAAAGAGACTTCGGTTATTTTCGGCTCCGTTTTTTTTTTATGTAATGGAAGTGGCAACCAAGCATGCAGTTCACATTGATGTTAAGTGATTACTGCAGCCTAAAGACACCAACACAAAGACCAAGGTCGAAATGCAGATGCGTTACACTCCTGAGACCTAAGGTGTTATGCCTCTGTGCCGGAAATTACAGGGCCGTACATTAACACCAGACCGGAACACGATAGTGCTGAACACTACCATTTAGCGGCAGATAAATTGGGTGATGCTGTAGTGCCTACGCCCTCGTGCTCCTGCACTGGAGGTTTACCACCAGCAAATTGAATGTAACACTTTTTGCGCAGCCTTAAAAACTTATTGTACCTACCTATCGTCGGAACTTTTTTTTTTTTTAATGTTTTAAAAGTGGCAAACAAGCATACAGTTCACATTGATGTTAAGTGATGACTGCAGCCTATAGACACCCACACAATGACCAGAGGTAAAAATGCAGATGCGCTACCACTCCTGAGGCCTAAGGTGTTATGCCTCTGTGCCGGAAATTACTACACAATAAATGCCAAGTTTCACCGGGTTACGATAGTTGCTTAGTGTACTAAGTGGTTTCGCAAATTCTCTTATAATAATGGCAACCCATTATACGTCCCACTGCTGGGCACGAGTCTCTCCCCTTTTTTTGGGGGGAGGCCTGGAGCTTACTCCACCACGCTGCTCCAATGCGGATTGGTGGAGGTGGGTGGGTTAGTGGCCAACCCACTGTCGGGTGTTTTCAAACCGCCCATAAGGCCTCCGACAAGGTTTAACGACTGCTATCCATCGATAGCAACCGGGACCGACGGCTTAACGTGCCCTCCGAAGCACGGAAACGCGCATTTAATTTGCCACTAGCGGTCACCCATCACACTACCCGACCGCGCCCGTAGTGCTTAACCGAGCAGATCGCTTACGATCTACACCAGCCGCTGGGCCATGCGCGCTTCATCTCTTACATCGCATGTAAGTACCCAGTTAGTTACATTAATACTAGTCTGGTTGAACTGTAACTAAGTACCTGTGTAAGTAATAAGTTAGGTCTTGTAACTGTGGGCTCAAAGAGCAGGCACTTTGGGTTTAAAGAGCAAGCCCTTTTCTATTTTATAGTGTTGTTATACATGATAGGTGCCTACTACCCATTCTTGTCTTCTTATTGCGCAACGAAGGCGGCAGACAAGCATATAGTTCACAGAGTAATTAGGTGATGCGGTCGTGTCTCGCCCTCGAGCTCCTACGCTGGAGCTCTACCACCAGTAAAATATGGAGTCCTACCTTTTTTTTTTTTTTTTTATGTAATAAAAGTGGCAAACAAGCATGCAGTTCACATTGATGTTAAGTGATGACTGCAGCCTATAGACAACCACACAATGACCAGAGGTCAAAATGCAGATGCGCTGCCACTCTTGAGACATTAGGTGTTATGCCTCTGTGCCGGAAATTACAGGGCCGTACATTACCACCTGACCGGAACACGATAGTGATGAACACTACCATTTAGCGGCAAGTATATTAGGTAATGCGGTGGTGCCTACGCCCGCGAGCTCCGTCACTGGAGCTCTACCACCAGTAAAAATGCTACCTCGAGTAAAGATGGCTCAATACAACAATTAACTACATAAATTATTATTGTTATAAATTATTTCTTTATTTATATTATCAGCGTTTTCACACAGCTTTACTGGAAGATAATTCTTCCACTAGTGCAGTCAGTCAGCCGAACAATGGCGGTTAAACCATTCCAATGGGGTTGGTACCTAGTTAGTGCAATAACGCAAGATGGGCAGCAGCGTCCTGCGATAAAACTACCGCCACTGCGATTGCCAATCTGCATGCCAAGCGTGGCGATTATGGCATATCTTGGGTCCAGCAATGAACGTCTTTCAGCTTATATGATGAATGCCTTAAAGCTACAGTAGTCTCTTTCTATTCCATTTTGAAATTATTCATTTAATTTGAAAAAAACTGCCTCGGTAGCCTAGTGGTAGCAGGCCACTACTACTACGCTGAGGTCCTGGGTTCGATTCCCGGGTAGGGAGTTATCAGAGATAATGGTGTAAAGTTCTTTTATCTCTGGTTCTATAGGGATATTTCCATTTTCTGGAAGTTGCCCAGTACTTCGGAGTTTGATAATGTGCCCGGAGATGGCAACAGGCTCGCCACCTGTTACATGGGCCAAAAACTTAACCGGCGAATCGTGGGTGTTTGCATGTATGCTTAAGTGCATGCATTTACCTCTGCCTAACCCTTCGGGGATTACAGGCGTGAAGTTACGTAGTCTCTATTATATTTATAGTATATTTAAAAAAAAAAATACGCTTTCACTCACAGCCCCACAGAAGGTGGGGCTATGAGTGAAAGCTATTACCCTGTGTCGTGGGTGCCGTTATATACAAACAACACACACACGAACACCCACACCCGAAACAAATATCTGTAGGCCATATAAACATTTGTTCCGGTGCGGGGATCGAACCCGCGCCCCTTCGAAACAAACGGTCATCTCACACCGCTGGACCAACCGGGTCGTCAAATTATTCATTTAATTCTAATTAGGAAACGCAGTTCGATATTTAAAACAGTTGAAGATGCATCAATAACAGTCAATGCCTATCTAAACCCGCCTAAGCCCGGTACGCATGCACCGCCATTCGAATTGTTAAGAAATGGGGAAAAGACAAAATATGATACTTCAAACGCAACAGGTTACATACAACCGTCTCATTCTTTTCTACTAGGATTTAAGTATCTCTGTTGTGCGGAAACCACCCCCAGTCGCCGCCCCCGCTGGGCGGGAAATTTAAATGAAGGTGGGGATGGAAATGCTTTTCTTTTTAGTCGCGGGGTGTGCTTTAGGGGTTTTGTCTGGGTGAATGCGGCCGGCGATTTCGGGCTTGCTTGGGTACCGTTTTGGAAATCTAACGAAATATTTTGATCGCGTACTTTTTTTACTCCGTGTCTTGTTTAGAATTTGAATATTGAAACGTAGTTATTGTACATGAAACTTTTGTATCGTATCGGTATTATTGCGGTGTAGAAACGTAGGCATGTCTCTAAAATGCCACGTGAGGGATGAGTAAACATTATCTAGGTTCTCCCTCAGGCCACCATAAAAATATGACAATTGATTTCTTATTGTTCTCGGCCCCAATCGGAACCACTGCGGCTTCAGGGATTAAAAAAAAACGTAATGTAACTTCATGCCTGTAATCCCCGGAGGGGTAGGCAGAGGTGCATGCATTCAAGCATACCTACATGCAAACACCCACGATTCGACGGTTACGTTTTGCCCAGGCGAGGCGAGTTTGTTGACAATCAATTTACTACCTAGGTACTTATTGCGTATCTTACGTTACCTGCCATCTTTCAGGATCAGAGTCCCTTGTTTTTTTTTTTTTTAATAATAGACTTCATTCCGTTTTATTATCGACATAATTAGAACTTAATGAAGATGTAAGAAAGAGACTTTGTGTGAATGATAGTATCGGTGTAAAAATGAAAAAAGGCATGCTCCGATGGTTCGGGCATATAGAAAGAATGTCGAATGAGCGAATGACTAAACAGATATACAATGCGAATGTGGATGGTTGCAGAGGCCCAGGAAGACCAAGGCTGACCTACCATGACCAAATAGGTCGAGTTCTGTCTGATGGTGGGGTCAAAAGTCTTAGGAATCGGCGTGCATGTATGAAGAGAATGATGAAGGTAGACGAGGCACGAGAGGTTTGTCAGAACCGGGATATCTGGCGCTCTACACTCTCTGCCTACCCCGTTAGGGACCTGGCGTGAAGATACATACATAATTAGAACTTTTCAAGTAATCATTGTTGATGTTAGTGGGGAATTTGTAAACATTTGTGATTGAGACTCAATTTTCTCGACTTTTTATTCTTACTTCTGTAATTGGAACTTACTGGTAGTAGCTCAATAGCAAATAGGGACGACTCTATCGTCCACTACCAGAAGAATTCTCTTCTAGTGTCTTCTACCAGTGCAGCTAGTCACCCGAACTGGTGGTCAAACCATTCCGATGGGTCGGTAGTACCTAAACCACCGCCACTGCGATCGCTAATCCATAAGCCAAACGTGGCGATTATAGCATATCCAGGGGGATACCTATAGGGTGGGGTGGCTTTCATCCAGCAGTTGACGTTTTTCGTCTAAAATTATGATAAGTAGGTACATACTGGTATCTCATCAATATTTCTTCAGAAATCTGATAGGACGATTAAAGAAGAGTAACTGTAATTAAAAACACAATTTTTGGATTTTTTTTTTGTCTGTCTGTCTTTCTGTTTGTCTGTCAGTCTGTCGGGTACGTTATAACTTCAAAACAGGTCACGGGTGGATTGCATATAATAAGGAGCTTTGTAAAAACTTTGTTCCGTCAAAATCGGTCAATTGAAAATTTACTTCAAGCACTGCTTGAAAACTTTTAAACAGAGTTGAATGCGGTTAACATAAACGTATTTACTTTAGACTAGTTGTGCCGGCGATTTTATCCGCGTAGAATTTAACAAAATTATTGTTCAGTGTCTACGCGGACGAAGTCGTGGGCACAAGTAGTGTATAATATATGGCCTTGTAATAATAGTTGGAGAGCCTAGTTTTTCGTTCTTTGCTACTAATTGTTTGAATACATAAAAAAGCTTGACGTAGAGTCAAATAAACAAAAAAAATTAACTAATGATCACCGTCAAATTAAACGCTAATTAAACTTAATTAACGGCGTAATTGCGTTGATTTTTATAATATTTTTTTGGAGAATAATATATGTACATATTTCAAACACAATTAATTCCTTATTAGAGATAACTTTACGTAATTAGAATGATTCAAAGTATCATAGAGAACAGTGTCCCGATGGCTTGTGTAGTTTGAACTCTGCTGCTGCACAGAGGCAAAACAACTTAAGCCTCATAGGTGGTAACGCATCTGCATTTTAACTCCTAATATTATGTACAGTTAAGTATAGGCTGGAGTTTTGCCATCCATGTCAACCGCATCCATCTGATTGTTATTTCAAGAATTGTGATAAATAAATGATAAGAATTACGAAATTTACGGGGAATTCCCATACGATGGTTGTTTTCCGAAGTATGTAATAGAATTATAATTATTTAAATTACATTTTTTATCATAATCTGAATTTCCTTATAACTGCACCTGCAACGGCGTTTGCCACTAAGGTTGGTAGAGAATACCACTAGGTATTATATCCTCCTTATTTACCTAGGTACCTATATTTCTTATGTACAAAAAGAATAAATAATAAAACTGTTATTTTACTGGTGGTAGTTCCGGCGACGGAGGTCGCGGGCGTAGGCACCACCGCATTACCTAATATACTTGCCGCTAAATGGTAGTGTTCAGCACTATCGTGTTCCGGTCAGGTGGTAATGTACTGGCCCTGTAATTTCCGGTAAAGATGTTATGCCACACCTTAGGCCTCAGGAGTGGTAACGCATCTGCATTTTGACCTTGGTCTTTGTATGGGTGTCTATAGGCTGTAGTCATGTCTTAACATCAATGTGAACTGCATGCTTGTTTGCCACTTCCATGACATGAAAAAAAAGGAAAAATATTTTTTTCGCGATTATGTCAAATTGCACCAGTTATGTAAACTTAGTGTTTGATAAACCCTAACTCAAAGCTAGACTTCCTCGTCTCCACACATCACCATAATCTACATTGCCAATATAAATCTAGTATCCAGTCTGTCGCGAGCTGTCGGCAGTAATTTTCCGTAATTAGCATTGTCTCGACCGATAACGCGGTTAATTTAATTATGGGTATTAATTACTCATTGTTATTGCATGGCCACTTACTTGTCGTAAACACATAAAATTTACGGGTCATGCGCAGTTGAGGGTGCTCTGTGACCATGGTAGAGCTGTTTTTCGTGAGCATTAATTTTGTAGATTGAATATCATTTTAGTTTAATATTCGCGAGATAAATACGTAAAAAAAGTGTTTTATTAAAATTTCAAAAAGTTTGTAATTTTTCTTCCCTTGAATTGCTTGGATTTAGTTAAATAGGCAACCACCGGTAATTCTATAAAACAGATTTAAGTATCAAAGGAGATATCAAGTTACTTTTTAATGAAAATAGAGGCGTTATATTAAACTATTTAAATTTTCAGTAATAAAACTAGATTCTAAAAAATAATTAAAATAAACTAAATACTATTCCTAATCCTATTAATTATAAAACGATATATCAATTGGATCTCAAAAATATAATATTTTACTTAGGTACCCTAAGTACACCCTAACTTTCATGTGGTTATATTTATGGCCTTCGTCAAATTTAACTCTCTAACAGTACCATTGACTTAGATTAACTTAAGCAGTTACTGTGAAATGCGTTGTACCAGCGTAATTTTGGCGTAGTCAAACTTATCAGGGTAGTAAGTGAAATAACATTTGACAGATAATTAACATTAACAATAACTTTAACGAGCGTATCTTGGATAGTTACAGTTATGATGTTATAGCATAAGAATCAGAATCAGAATCAGAAACTCATTTATTCATTTAGGGTGACAGGCACCTCTTATGACACGTCAAAAACAAACAAAATAGATTAAAGCGAATAACAATTGATATACATGTCAAACAAGATAAAAAATATATGTAAAGTCAAGAATATCACTAAGATAAAACTAAATGTAATAAACTAATGTAAAAGTATATCAGTAGAATGTCTCTTTTCCCCTTTACAAACTGATAACAAAGAGTAAAAGGAAAAGAAAAAGAGTCATTCTTTGTCATTCACCGGCAAAGTTCCAAAGGCCAATATGATCTGAGAAAAATTTGCCGGAAAAAACTCAGTCGGCTCTTTTAAAAATATCTCTTAGGCATATTTTTACAATTTTCCATAATTTAAACAAGCTTAAAATTAACAATATAATATCAACATTACACTTTGATTATTACATTTAGCACCTTTGTGGAGCTAGATCAGCATTTAGCCAAACATTTCTATCCTTGAGATAGTCCTCGAGTTTAACAATTTTCATAACATAACATCGTTTAACAATTTTCAAACATGGCTTCATTTTTTGCTTAACCACTACTTGAACAAGTTTGTTATTGCTATAAAGTTAATGCAAGCCAATCTAAGGAGTAAGATGGGCTATAGAATTCCCTTCCCATCAATTTTAAGCTTGCTTGGCACTTTCTAGACAATTAAAAACATCGCTACTCATGAGCCTAAGATTTAATGTCATTGTCTAATTATTGCTCCATACATTACCAACCGGAACAGAATTGTGGACATACCACAGTTAATGCTATGATGTCTACGCACCCGAGCTGCGGCCATTAATTATAATCAGTTTTGTGTTGCCTTGCTTTTTAATTTGTAATTATGTTATTTTTCTGTTCTCTTTGTGCGAACTTGTAATGAGAAAGAATAATAAATGAAATTGAAAATGTTTTACCTAATCTACCTGAAGCTTACAGGCAATGATTAGCGCTAATATGGAAATGAGATTAAGCGCAACCATGTTTGTTAGGATATTTTGCCTCTGTGTAATATATCAGGTGGTCGTTATCACTTTACTGTCTACCGCTAAATGGAAGTATAATTCCATTTAGCGGTAGACAGTAAAGTTTAAATGCCGCAGTAGCCTAGTGGTAGCAGGCCACTACTACTACGCTGAGGGTCCTGGGTTCGATACCTGGGTTGAGGGATATCAGAGATAACGGTGTAGAATCCTTTGCCCCTGGTTCTATTGGGATTTTACATTTTCTGGAAGTTTCCCAGTATCTCGACGTTTGGTAATGTGCCCGGAGATTGATATCAATAGCAGAGAATATGTAATAATACTATGTGTAGAATGGACACTTCGACGTCCCGCCCGATTTCCCCGCATCACCCAACCTCCTCCCCTCTTATGGGCGACGGTTGGTATTTTCTACGTGCTACGCACACAGGCGCACGTGTAAATACACGTCATTGATTGATGTCTGTGTCATAGAGACCAAATTAAGCGTTTGTATGGAATTTTGGCGGAGTGTCCGCGGTGTGTCAATAGGCTCGCCACCTGTTAAGTACCTACATGGGCTAAAACTTAACCGACGAATCGTGGGTGTTTGACTTTTTAACTCCCGACACTGTTGTTTCAAGTTCCACATCCATACTTCTATATCACAGAATCCGGTATTCCGGCGTTGGCTCATAATATCCCCAGTTTTTTATTTAACCCAACGTATTCAGACATGGTCTTATCGCGACCATTACCTGACCACGATAACAGTTAGCCGGTCACGGGGCATCACGACAATACGTGCCGGTGATGTGTCGTGAGATGTGGATGTAATTGGGATGTTTGGCGAGGAACCATGATAATTGGGTGCATCTTTTATATAGGAAAATACTTCCTGTTTTGTCTTTTTGTTTTCTGAATGTTCCAACCAAAGGAGACGTTCCAAAAATGTATTACTGGTGGTAGAAGACCAGTGACGGAGCTCGAGAGAATGGTAGTAGCATTACCTTATCTACTTGTCGCTAAATGGTAGTTTTCAACATTATCGTATTCCTATCTGCTGGTATTGTATATATGGTTTTTGGTAGATATTTATAGGATGCAGGATACTTGTCATCAATGTGAACTGTACCTATGCTTGATTGCTTGATGACTTGCTTGATTTTGATGACCCGTTTAGTCCAGCGGTGTGAGATGACCGTTTGATTCGAAGGGGTGTTTGTGTATGTGTTGTGTGTGTAACGGCTCCCACGACACAGGTTTATACCTAATGTGGGGCTGTGAGTGTAAGCGTATTTTATTTATTTATTGCTTCTTCAACATTGATATTAAAAACAGGCATATAGCAAAATGTAGATAACAGATTGCATTATTGAGGTGTTATCAATGTGAACCGTATGTTTGTTGCTATCATGAAGGAAAAACTAACCAACATCCGAAAACTTCGTCTACCTTCTCGCTTCGACATTCATCGGTTTTCGAAGATTTTGACGCTCCATCTTTTTTCAGAGATTTGAATCTGTCACTATTTTAGTGATTTCACAAGGAAGTCTATCCTGTTAGTCTGGAACTAGGTAAACATTTACTTAAATCGATACTCTCCAAGATTACCATATACGTCTATCACGAATCCGAGTCCACCGTTCATCGATTTCCGGTGCACCGGCCTTAAAAGGGACATCCAATTTCAGTCTCCAATTCGTCTCCGATACCGAGCATAATTCCGCCCGGGAAAATCATTACATACGCCCCGGTAATTCCGATCGGGCGGCCCTGCCTCCCTGCCTCCACGCTGCATCTCATTTTCAAATGCCACACCAACTAAACCCCTATATCCCACACGATACCCTGTCGGCCCGCCACCCGATCCTCAAGTCTATCCCCCCGGAATAAAGTCGCGTTTCCTACGTTCAAAAAGCAAGATACGCACGCCAATTGTAACCCTACCTAGCACAGTACAAAGTTACATTTTCTTTGAGTTTTCTTCGCTCGCCACCAACCGAATCTGCACCGTATCGCCCGGGGGAGGCGCAGGGAGGCATAATAGAGGGGTGATATCCTCTCTTATTTTTTCGTGAATTTTTTATTTAAGAAAGGGATAAGATTTTAATGTGGGCGCCCGCTGCCTTTATTACTTGCGATTGCGAGATGCGCCATTGTCGAGTCGTATGGGGTTTCCGCTTAAAGTATTTTGTATGGAGACACTCGTGGCCCGGGGACACCGGAGTTATGTCTGTAATGACGTTTTAGGAGATTTTCTTTTTTTTTTTGTTGTCGCTGGCGAGGGGAATGTAATCAAGATTTTTCTGCTTTAGGTGTGAAATCTTTAAATTCTTTCGTATTTTACTGTTTTTTTCTAGATCTGATTACGATGCGATCTTCGTTAAATTTGCAGTTATGAAATTGTATCGTAGTTTTAAAAATTTCATAATGTAGGTACTACAAAAAATAATCGATGACGTTCATTAAATAACTACAGATACATCATTTTTGATAGGTATATTGATACACTTACTTAGGACTTATAACTACTTTACCTCAATGTATTGATACATATTTTTTGAACTTCAAAGTCATTTTTAATGATAAATTCCTAGCAAGCAAGTGGAGTGTGTAGGTACATAGTTTGTTTTCGGTGCAGAACCCTTAAAACAAGCGACTCGAGCAGAATATAAATAACAGTCTTACTGCAAGAAACGAATCGCACTTTTGAAGGAATTAGGGTTTTCTAAGTGCCTCTCACAAGACAATAGCGTTGAAAATCCCCTGTAAAATTACAGTTTTGCTTTTATCACGCGTATTGTGTAATATGGACTGTATGTCTAATTGGTAGTCACATAGAAAAACTTCCAGTTCCTTGCAGTTAATCAAGTTGATTCGCAGAAATGGTAAATGGGCTCATTCTACACACAGATTCTATTGATCCATTCTACACGGTATACAGTGAACCGGGTAGAATGGATCAGTGAATCATAAGCATGTTGTAGTAATTTTTTTTACAATAGGTTAAGAAAAAATCATCTACATGATAATATTTAAAATCATAAAAGATCTTCTCGGTAGTGGACCGTTTTCATATTTGTAAGGTTAGTCATTAGTCACAATCGGCTAAGCTAATCCGTCAAGCTGTCAGCTAACTAATAAGTATTCTGGATGGGAACCGTCACTAGCGGAAGCTAGGCCACATTCTCCGTCTTCATCTGCCCTTGAACTGTGTTTTTATAACAATACGTATTGTGATGTGTGCCTTAAAATACTGACTGTAGCGATGTCAAGACAGTGATATTTAAAAATATAGTTTTTTTTACTGGGTAGTAGTATTGAACGGAACGTTCGATTTTCGAGTCGGGGGCTATCAGAGACAACGGTGTCAAATCCTTTATCCCTGATTCTATTGGGATTTTTCCATTTTCTGGAAGTTTGTCGTAGTTTGGTAATGTGTCCGGAGATGTCAACAGGCACGCCACCTGTTATATGGGACAAAACGTAACCGGTGAATCGAGGGTGTATGCATGTATGCTTGCACGCATGCATGCATACATACTAAACAGATATATATACAATGCGAATATGGAAGGTTGTAGAGGCCAGGAAGACCAAGATCTACCTTGACCAAATAGGTCGATTACTGTCTGAACCTTCAGACAGACTATACTTCTAAGACTGGGTTGAAGAGTGGGGAATCTGGGAGGAATCGGCGTGCATGTATGAAGAGAATGATGAATATAGAAGAAGCACGTGGGGTGTGTCAGGACCAGGATATCTGGCGCTCCACACTCTCTGCCAACCCCGTGACGAACTTGGGGTGAAGATACATTTAAACATACGTTTTTATAATGTGAACGTTTTCAAGATTAACTCGCTACATCTCATAACTTGAAAATTGATTGAGTCACCAAATCGGAAGTACGAATTACATTATTAGTGGGCCTTTGTCGGCTCGTTTTGGTACGCGACGCGGCCTTTGGCGATGCCGACTATTTCATTTCATGTTTTATTCACGATTTTCGCGCCTCCCGTTTCTTGGGATGAATTTTTTTTTCTATACTGGTTTAAACTGGTATTGAGCCAATACTAAAACTTGATGATGCGGGTTCAATCCCAAGGTGAGGTTTATAAGTTACTACCTGTTCGCCCGCGTAGATGTCGTTTAAAAAGTAAAAAAGTAAAGCTTATGTTCTTTCTCAAAATCAACTCTAACTCTGTACCAAATTGCCTTAAAATCGGTTCAGTCGTTTGGACGTGAAAAGGTAACAGACAGACAGACAGAGTTACTTTCGCATTTATAATATTTGTAGGGAAATAGGGATTAGGATTTCACCGTTCCCACTATAGAAGATTCTCAGTGACATTCAGAGAGTTCGGTAATGTTCTTGATGGATGTCATTAAGTTCGCCTATGTATAGTACGTATTAGTAATCCTATAATAAACTAGCGGACCGCCCCGGCTTCACGCGGGTGCAATGTTACCTACCCTCTCCTATTCGTCTTAGCGTGATGTTATAGAATGACATAGATGCCTTCCTGGATAAATGGGCTATCAAACACAGAAATACTTTTTCAAATCCGACTAGTAGTTTCTGAGATTAGCCCGTTCAAACAGACAAACAAACAAACTCTTCAGCTTTATAATATTAGTATAGATATTAAATCGACCATGGGAAGGAGACTTCGGCTTATTTCGGACCTGTAGGACGTTATCTCTTTCGCACCTTACCTATGTGACTTTAGTCGACCATTTTGATCAAGTTTTGACCAATACCGGACTATCAGTATACTTACGTAGGAAGTGTGTAGCAGAGATACCTAACGCTCTACAAAGACGAAGCTAGCTGATTGTCTCTTTCGTTGGCTCAATGTCCAATATTTCTTGTTTTTTTATGAAGTGGAAGTGGTAAACAAACATGCAGTTCACATTGATGTTAAGTGATGACTGGAGCCTATAGACACTTACACAAAGACCAAAGTCAAAATGCAGATGCGTTACCACTTCTGAGGCCAAAGGTGTTATGCCTCTGTACCGGAAATTAAAGGGATGAACACCTGGCCGGAACACGATAGTGCGGAACATTACCATTTAGCGGCAAGTATATTAGGTAATGCGGTGGTGCCTACGCCCGCGAGTTTTGTCACTTGTTGGATACTATACAGTTCAGAAAGATGTGTATCAACTTCTGTACAAACGCCTTTCCTGACGATCATCTTGGAGAGAATACGCCATAATTGCCACGCTTGGTATACAGATTGGCGATCACAGTGGCGCTAGTTTTATCGCCGGACACTGATGCCCATCGTGCTTTATTGCAATAACCGTCATTTTCGAATGGCCTCACCGTTATAATTAGGTTGACTGGCTGCAGAATTCACTGTCATCGTCGTTATAGACATGCAGTAAGTTTACATCTTTATTTATTTTTTTTTAAAGTTTGCGAACGCCGACTATGTCATTTTTTATTCAACAATTCGCGCGTCGACTGGAATGTAGTTTTTTGTTTGCTAAGGTTAAACATGAAAGTTAATACAACTGAAAATTTTCCTGAATCTACTTCTTACTCCACACAAACTAACCACACAATTTAACATGGAATCGCTTGTGACAGGCGGATAGACAGACAGATGCTAAGTGATCTTTTAAGGGTTCCGATTTTTCTTTCCGAGGTACAAAACCCTTAGAGCAATAATTATGATTTCAAAAAGTTTTTATATTATAGCCAGCTAGTACAGCTGTGCTGTGTAATATTATGCCTTTGTGCCAGAAATTACAGGACTGTACATTACTGTCAATGGAGCTCTAACACCAGTGAAGGAAAACTAAAAGTCTAAATGCAGATGCTTTTCCACTCCCAATGTCTAAGATCTTTTGCGTCTATGTAGAAATTATGGGGCCATATAGATAAATGAAACTTAACGGCTGTACAAACGTACAAACATATAATAATTCTATTAAAATGTAAGAGTTCTTTGTATAGTACATACTTACCTGTCTACACCATGATACATATGCAGGTAGGTACTTTATAAAGGACTTTTTCATTTCATAACAATATTTTGATCGTCCTGCATTCCCCCCAGTCGATACCACATAAAATAATCAGACGCAAGGGTTGGGGTGCTCGGGAGATGATGTAATACTTTTAAAAGCGCCCCGTACACCCTTCACTTTTGTGCGATATCGCATTGTGAGATTGATGCGACGTCACGAAATTAAGAAAATACTCTTATGAATTTTCTATTAAATACTGACTTTGGCCTCCGATATCGTTGCGGGGGATGTATTGTATGTATTTTTCTGCTAAAATTAAAAATACATATTGCATCGAATTTTTATATTAGTACATTTTTTTATAAAATGAGTGGTTACAATCCCTTGTGATTCAAAAGGGACAAAATAGTTTTTTTTTCTGTTTTGTGAAACTTATAACATTAATACTTGTATTTTTATCTGTCACAGATAAAAAATACACAAATACACGTGTAGCTTACACAAAGTTTTTAACACGACGATATTATTATGTAAACGTTGTTTTCACTATCGATATTCCTAAGATAATTTCAATGCCGCCAATACGAGATCCACTACAAACGTACAATTGGCTTCTAATTATGTTTGAATCATTTATCTGTTAATTCAAATACGTTAGGAGATTGATCAATGAATAGTTGATAGTGTATTGATTTTAATTTATCTGGCGCGATAATGGTGAACCGGTTTAATATTTGGTATAGTTTTAGTCGATATCGCTTGTATTCGAGAGCGTGATTGATGATAAAAAAGTGACCATGTGCGAGTCGGACGCGTGTGTACAGGGTTTCTCTCTATTGTGATGTAATTTTACGCCTGTAATCCCCGAAGGCAGAGCCAGAGGCAAATGCATTCGAACATACAAGCAAATACCCACGATTCGTACAAGTAACAGCTGGCGAGCCTGTTGACATCTCCTGGCTATTTACCAAACTTCAGAGTACAGCTACTGGGAAACTCTCATAAAAAAATCAAATTCCAATAAAAGTCTTGACGAAAAAAATATAATTGCTAATAAAAATCAATTGCTGTTCGTTAGTCTCCCTAAAACTCGAAAACGGCTCTACCTATTTGGATTACTTTAACGTTTTCAATTATTCCTGGAAGCCCAGGGAAGGTTTAAAAGGTAAATAAATATGAAGAAATTGAAGGGGAATAGTAAAAAACACATTTTCAATTTCCCATACGTTGGTTTGATCCGTAGATATACCTACGGATCAAACCTTTGACACATTATTATTTCATTGTGAGGCAATACGAAGTTTGCCGGGTTAGCTAGTTTATAAATATTTATGTAAATAGACATTGTTTTATATGATTCTGAATGATTACGTCCTTTAATATGTGCCATGATTCACAAGTCACCCTGCATAATATATTTCATCCTTCAAAAGTAGACCAAATTTTAGTTTTGAAGCAAATTGGATGCGATGGACGGACGGATAAAATACACTTAGGTACATCACATTTTTTCAAACCTATAATTTTGTCTAAAAAACCATATGATTGCGGCGGATTTAAGTAACGAAAAATTTTCCACTTATAAAAACATATAAAATGTCATAACTTAAAAATATGTAACCTGTGTTTTAAACTCAATAATTTAACCTTATTACCGACACTCACAAAGGTCCACAAACAGTGGAAAGTCACCATTTACCTCGACCGAAAGCATTTCGAATAAGATCATACGAGCCCCCAGTCGCATGGTAATTGCCTAGAAAGTCCTATTTCCATCCCCCTGGCACAGTTCCACCCGCCGCCCACCACCGCCTTCGGGGCACTATGCTGTTCGGTTTTGATGGACAGTATTTATAGTCCCAATATTTACAAGGTTTTTTTTATTTATAGATTAAAATGGATTCATTAGATCGAGATGTAATACAACTCGTCACAATTTTTTTATTTTCTTAATCATTTTGGATTTAACTGGTGGTAGAGCTCCAGTGACGCAGCCCGCGGCATGACCTAATTTACTTGCCGCTAAATGGTAATGTTTAGCACTATCATGTTCCGGTCAGGTGGTAATGTGCGGCCCAGTAATTTCCGGCACAGAGGCATAAAACCTTAGGGCGCAGGAGTGGTAACGCATCTGCATTTTGACCGTGGTCTTTGTGTGGATGTCTATAGGCTGCAGTCATCACTTAACATCAACGTGAACTGCATGCTTGTTTGCCACTTCAATAACTCGTAAATTATTTGAATGGGCGAATGGACTAAAAATCTATGCAAAATTTTTATTCATATCAACTTTATTTTATCTTTAATGTTTTATGATCACACTGATCGTAAAAAGCTCTTGATTCAAAATCCCTACATAAAAACTAGAAATATCAATGTAGATGCGTTGCGTAACTGCTGTTATAATGCTTCTTTGCCGAAAATTACAGAGCCATACATGATTACCGGAATAGAACACAATAGCGCTTAACTGCTCAACATTTAGCGGCAAGTACCTAAATAAGGTAATGCGCTGGTGCATAAGTCTTCTAGGTTTTTTTTAATGTTACAAAGGTGCAAACAAGCATGCAGTTCACATTGATGTTAGTAGACCAGAGGTCAAAATTCGTAAGGTGGAGTGACGGTTCCACCTTGAGTATTTTTTTTTTAACTTTTTGGAAACGGAAAATTTAAGTCAGGATTGTTCTGAAATCCGACAGCATGCATGGCCACCCTACTCAGTCAGCGCTAGTCTAGGATCTATGTGGATACTCTCACTTCGTTTCCACTGACATTATTCTGCGACAATTCTCTGTTTGAATTCTATACAAGATTTTTTTTATACCCCTTTTGACTTTGTCTATGCGCAATTTAACAAGTATTTGTGCTTTGATACGTACGTAGGATAATTTTTCTTCTGATAGTACGGTAGTTTGTTTATTAAGTAAGTGAAGATTGAATTGCTGAATTTCTGAAAGCCTTCCTTTCTTTATTAACTTTCTTTAATGATATGATAAACCTCCGGCCTAAGCAATCTTCTTAGAGATACCTGCCACCCAAGAGCTTAGTCATATTCTAAACAAATTATTATGATTTAGTAATTCCCGGCACAGAGGCATAACACCTTAGGCCTCAGGAGTGGTAACGCATTTGCATTTTGACCTTGGTCTTTGTGCGGGTGTCTATAGGCTGCAGTCATCATTTAACATCAATGTGAACTGCATGCTTGTTTGCCAAATCCATTACAAAAAAAATATTTTACGGATCCTGTAGATGGCTCATCTCAATCTTTACTCATATGACTGTTTTACCCATATTCTCCAATAGCAAACACTCCCCCACCGACCAATTTCAAATCGTGTATCAACGGGCTATTATAATCAATAACTAATGCAAATTAAAAACAAATTACCGACCGCGATCAAACAACCGAACCCCATTACACTCAAATGCCGGATTAACCCGATACTTAACGAGTGTACAATTTCACACAAGTGTTGCCATAAATGAAAATATTAAATCCAATTTAACAATCCCTCACACATTACCCCTTCGATTATCTATATAAAAAAAAACTGAGTTATGACTATTATAACCTCTCAAAAACCATTGTGCGGTAATCGCTGCACAGTGGGCCGACCCCGCTATTTGCTCGGCCAAAAAAGGAATATGATTTTATGGCAGGTTAAATCTATTATAAGTGGGGATTAAGTTATGAATAATATTTCTATTTGTGAAGGGACTGCTAACAAGTTATTTGACACGATGATCGGCTGGGGTTTTGATAGCCCGCAATTATCTCGCATGTTTTTTTTTTGTTTGCGATTTAATGATGGTTAATGTTTTGTTGGTATTTATAATTTTTACGGAGATTTTTTTGCTGAATTTAAATTGATTCTTTGACGATGAATGATAATTAAATTATGTTTCTAGTTATATGAAATGAATTTAATTTAGTTCTTGAGAATGTACCTACCGCATTAAAGCATCTATCAATAGAAATCTTATCATAAGAAATAGTGTTGTTCAATTAACCTAGAAATGTTTTCGTTACATACATTATTTAGTTGGAGAAGTTGTTAAGATTTATTTTAAGAGTTTTCAATACCGTTGTTAATTAGGTAATATGTCGGTAGGCTGTTGTAAAGTAGGTATTGTATAAATTGAGTTCTATGTGAGTTTAATTTTGATTCGCCACTAGGTCATATTGTTACCTTATAGCAGAGAATATGTAATATACTACGTACTTATAGTCAGTTATTACTATGCACTAGGTTCTTATGCCTTTCTATATCAGATGTTACAGGGCCAAACATTATCACCCCGATTACTCAACACAGTAATGCTACACTATAGCATTCAGTGGCAGGTAGATTTGATAATGCTGTACTGCCTTATATTTGGCTCGGTATGTACCGAGCGTCGTCACTGAACTGTACCTCAAATAAAATGTTATTTTAATATATTCTTTCTGTTTTTAATTCCAATCTATTCCTTCATAATATTACCAGTCTTTGTGATCTCAAAAAACCGACCAGCTTATCGGATTTCTGGTCTATTACATCTAATCTTGACCCAATGTCACCTTATCCATCAAATATGTACCCCGAATGTATTAATTTTGATAGAATCCATAATCAAAGGACCATATCCCAGGGGATAGGCCTAATGTGTCCACTCCGGACAAAGCGGATTATTTCCAATGTTGTCATATCTCCTATTAACATAATGCGGTGACGTGATTCCCTTGTCTCGGTTTTTTTATGTCCAATTTTTTACGCTTTTGACACCCTGTGTGGTCTTATAAAAGTTGATGTTCTTTTTTATGAATGACGCGGTCTACGGCATGAAAACTAATAGTATTTAAGCGTTGCCAATCCTGACTGATTTGCCTGTGTGTAGGGAATTGACTATCACAACACAACGTCAAGTCACACCGCGGATACTCCGCCAAAATTGCATACAAACGCTTAATTTGGTCTCTATTTCTCTATTATAATTTTCTTTTCTTTTTTTTATGTAATGGAAGTGGCACACAAGCATGTAGTTCACATTGATGTTAAGTGATGACTGCAGCCTATGTCAGACACCCACACAAAGTCAAGGTCAAAATGCAAATGCGTTACCACTCCTCCTTATGCCCCTGTGCCGGAAATTACAAAGCCGTACATTACCACCTGACCGGAAAACGATAGTGCTGAAAATTCAAAAAATTCAAAATTCAAACGCCCGCCCGCGAGCTCCGTCAATGGAGCTCTATCACCAGTGAAACTGACTATTTTTACCGTCGTTTGTTTCATCGATTTTCAAAGGACAATTTGTGGTGGAGTTTAGGAACTCGAGGGCGTAGGCACCACCGCATAACCTTATATCTGCCGCCATATGTTCAGCACTCCGGTCCACTTCCGGTTAGATGATAATGTATGGCCCCATAATAACTATCACTGATACATAATACCTAAGGTCTTAAGGGTGGCAACGCATTTGCAATTTGACCTCTGGTGTTTGTGTAGATGTCTTTAGGCTGCAGTCATCACTTAACATCAATGTGAGCTGCATGCTTGTTTGCCACCTTTCTTACATCCAATAAAAAAACAACGATGCTAAAGTTCTGACTTCAAAATGTCATTCTTTTCTTCCATAGAAACGATATGACCGCGTAACGTAAAAGCGTATTACGTGGCGAAGAGCAAACATATTTTTCCTTGTGTATCCGGTGGTTTAGAAAATAGCCGCACAAAGTGCATTATCTAATAAAGGGTTCAGTTATGTTTCTATTGACTGGAATTACAGGCACGTTTACCTTCCCTGCGTTTGCCAACTCGCGTAAACAGGGAAAAAAGAAAAAAGAGTATATATGGTTAACCCGACAACATTGTTAATGCGAGAAAACAACACACCATTACGCGCAGTTGCTAAACAAGCGAAGTTTTCCCACAAAACGCGAGTTTAACGTTAATATTTAACGGTTTATTGTTTGAGTAATTGCTCGAATCGCGAAATAACCTAATGGGTGTACTTGGAGCCTTGTAAAAATCGATTCACCCATATTTGTTGTTAATTATAGTCGGTTGAGCCGCCTTTCCGCCTGCGCTGGTTTGAATGCGATTTGAGACCCTCCCTGGTCCAATTACGGACTCCTCAAAAGTTCCCCCCCCCGCCGCCCCCTCATTTTTAGATCGAGCCTCGTTTTAATGACCTCTCGAGCTCCGATGTTCATTTGTCGCGAGGGTTTTTTTTTTGCTTACGATTATTTCGCATTTTTTTCGACCATGTAGCATTCAGGGTTGAAGCACTGGGAACGGTAAGGGTTGAAATCGGGTTTGGATTTCCACTCAAACGGATTGCTTTCATAATTCTGAGGATCGTGCAGGAAATGTTCCACGTGTAAGTAATGGATTCTGTGGAATTTTCGTATTTTTTGAGTGGTGTGTTTATGATGTAAGCTTTTTCGGAATAAATATGTCTTGAATTCTTGTATAGATACCTAATATTGTTTATCTAAGCAGTAGTCTATTGTTATGTGTCCAAGCCACATAAGCTGTACTGATTTGTTTTCCCTCCTTATTATAGACTTCCCACTATACCTAAATGAGTTTCACTAACTAAACTAAACTACTTTCTTAAAATTTGTTAATGGTGTGCCTTTCGATTGGTTTACTTTTTTTTTGGTCATGAAGTGGCAAGCAAGTATTCAGTTCACATTGATGGTAAGTGATACTGTAGCAAAGCCTTTTAGCCTATAGATAAATAAAATATACTAATTTTAATGTAGATGCGTTGCCACTTTTGAGATCTAAGTTGTTGTGCCTCTTTGCCGGCTATTACTTACAAGTACATTACCTAACCGGAACACGATATCATTTAGCGGCAAGTAGATAAGGTAATATCGTGGTGCCTACGTCCCCACGAAGCACAAGCTTTACCACCAGTTAGGTGTTTTTTGTAATTTTTAAATAAATAAGTAATGTTTTACCCTAATCAGTATTATTAGATATCCTCAAAAGTCTTAAAGATCTCCTGGCCCTAACAACAAATATAATTCGTATTTTCAATACTCCAAGCGTACTTTCCAGTTTTCTAATTGTTTAAAAGCCGCGAGCGCACCCCATATTAAAAAATTGTCCCCATTACAGTCGAGTATTCTGACATGAAGGGGCCCATTGTACTATGTTCGGAATCCTGTAATTTTCTATGATTCTGCAGTTTGCTCCGATTTGTTGTAATTATTAGTGGGGTGTATTCATTACGAATTATGCCCTAGTTTCCTTTGTTTGTTGTTTTTAATCTTCTATATTTATGAACTACAATAATGGTAAATTTCCTAAAAAGATCATGTCAATATCGCTTCAATTATTCTTACGTTTTCTTTTTAATCTCTCCTCTGTTCAATTGTTACGAGTACTTGGTCAGTATGTCGGCTATGTGTTTTTATTCTTAAAAAAAAAATGTTTTATCTTATAAACCTATACATTTAAATTAAGTACCAAATTTAACAGTCGTCAACTTTCACAATGTTATTTAAAGAAAATGCAATTTTTTTGCTTTTTTTTTTATAAAACAGAGTTAGCTGTTCATGCTGGAATAAAAAACACTACGTATTTTATTTAGTACAGTATTAATAATCATATAAATAATGAAAGTGCGTTATTCTAAAGTCTGATGTTGATTTTAAATTCTGAACTGGAACACTGTAAATAAAATAAGGGAAAACAATTACTTGATACAGCTAATCAAACATATTACGTATACACTTGACACAAGTTAAACAAATAAAGATCAAATAAACGACAGAACTACGGACAAACAGCGATCTTCATAAACAAACAACATTTTACATTGTGAACTGTCCATACTATACCTTCCCAGGGTTTACAATTTTATTTTACCATTATTTATTTCCGAAATCATCTTTAATGTCCACTGAATAAGGGTGAACGCTCCTATTTTCGGTTGCGCAACGCTCACAGATTTTTCAAAGCGAAATTTTAGAGCACGACTACACGACATGTGTCATCACATCATGTCAATGGAGGGATTATGATAACCATCGTACGGATGCCATCTAGCCGGGGGAATCACCCTTTGCGATCTCCGCATGAACTACGAAACAATAGAAAACAACTCGAGCCAGATGTCACAGGAATTTAGATTTTAAAACCCAGATGGAAAGTTCAAAAATACTCGTCGATCCTGTAAAAGCTCGAGGGTGATCCTGAAAAGACAATTTAACCCTAAAAAATGGTGCACGGACATTAATCCGCATGTAATATCGCAAATTTGTCATCGCACCGGCGAGCCCTGGCCCATCTGTCAGGCGAAATGCAATTCGATTTGCTCATATTAAATACAGCACAATGGGTGAGCCACTTGATTGAATGATTTAAGACAAAAAGGTTTAGGGAAATGATTAAAAATTCAATGTTCAGATTATTGCAGTTTTGTTTTACAGTAGAATACATACTCGTGTTGCGTATATGTGAACAAACATACATATCAAAGCACTTTCTATATTTAACTACGAATCTTTAGTGATCTGGGCCACTAGATAATACTATATTTCCACAATAACAATCGCAAATATAAAATGAACGTCCTTAGGTTCAAAATTAGCATGCGTTGCTAACCTATAGCACACCGCGGACACTCCGCCAAAATTCCATACAAACGCTTAATTTTGGTCTCTATTACACAGACATCAATAAGTGACGTGTATTTACACGTGCACCTGTGTGCGTACCACGTAGAAAATACCAACCGTCGCCCATAAGAGGGGAGGAGATTGGGTGAGGCGGGGAAATCGGGCGGGACGTCGAAGTGTCCATTCTATACGTAGTATTGTTACATATTCTCTGCCTATAGAGAGCACTAAGTGTTATACATGTACCCCCTTATTCATAAACGTATTTTAGCTAAAGTGTTGCTAATGTCTCCTTTGTCTTTTTCTATCCTGCACATTTGACAATGCAACTGACAACGACAAAACATTCTATAGCTAAAACGTATCTAATGTACGTTTATAAATAAGGGAGTTAGTCTATAAAACCATAGAGCAACACGGGCCACCGGCCGCGGCCGACTGGACGGGAGTAGCCATAGCGTTTATTACCGATGCAAAACAGTCCGTCATTTTTTGCGGGAAATGCGTGCGACACACACGCACACTACAAAAATCGTCTATTACTACGAAACTCACACCTTGACTTTAACAAAATACAGAAACAATTTCACGCACACATTTAAACATCTAGGCGGCAGGTATAGGCCCATTTGGGCTTGTACCAGAGGGGAAAACCTGCATATGGCTACTCCCCTCCGGTGTTGCTCTATGTATAAAACGAACTAATGCCGTTAGTCTCTCCATATAAATAGACTCCATTAAAATCGTTTAATAATATGCCATTAATCAACCTAACTAAATCATAATTCAATCCGACACTCAGATAGCAGTCACAAAATTAACATACATGATACGCGCATTTATCAATTTTAATAACTACCCTCCAACAACACGCCCCAATAATGTAACGCTTAATAAAATCCACGTGTATTTATGAGCAAATAAATTGCCCTTTTTGACGTCTTATTCAGGCGATTCACATGTCAGTGTCAGAGCGAGGGTACCGGGTTCGACGCGGTAATAAAAAATGTATTACTCGTTTCAATGGTGACACGCGACCGGCGCCGACATCTTCAGGTGGGAAAAAAAAATTGGTGCCTCTACCCTAATTTAGGTAATAATGCCTTGTGTATTCGAGCGATGGGTTTGTTGCGGTTTTTAGCGTGTGTTCTTTTACCGTGAGACCGACTGGTTCGTGATTTTAGTTTTCCGTTCAAATGCAATTTCAACAAGAATGGATTTGCTTCTTAATCTTTTCAAATGTTTTGTTCTTTAAAAAGTGCCGACTGCTTAGGTAGTTAATGAAATGGCGTAATGGTTTTGCATTGACGTTGTATCATTTTATATTTTTAATTTTATTGTTAACTAGCTGTTGCCCGCGGCTTCGCCCGCGTGGATGTTGTTTTATAAATAACTAAGTAGCCTATGTTCTTTCTCAAAGTCAGCTCTATCTCTGTACCAAATTTCATTAAAATCGATTCTGTGGTTTGTACGTGAAAAGGTAACAGACAGACAGACAGACAGAGTTACTTTCGCATTTATGGTATTAAGTAGCGATTAAAGTATATATAGATCTCTCCAAATTTAATATTACTGTCTGCTGAGGCATAATGAAAACATATGGAGCAAAGTTCTTCTTAGTAACTTCCTTAAGCTTCTTAGAGCTTTTATAAGAGCTACGGTGATAGCGTTCGACTCATTAGTCCCTAAAAGTGACGCCCAATATCTCAATCAATTTTTGATGACTCGATACTTCGGTCCGTTAGTCAAAAAGACGTCCGAATAACAAACAAATCTGCAGATGAATTGTTCTAGATTGCAAGAAACCTTTATATTTGTGATAAGATGGTCAATTCGTTAATTGCACGGTATTCTATTACGCAAATTCGACATCCGACTCGCACTTGGCCGATTTCTTTTAAGTACATACCCGCTGCTTATTACAAGCGATGTGTTCACGCTCATCGCGCTGTCGGCAGCAAGTCGTCGTCCTTTCGGATTATCTCGTCCCCAATAAACGAACTGTATGTATAGAACAGATACGTAGTACGAGTAGGTACTTGTGTTCGTGATATTTGGATTTGATTTGGGAAAAAAACTTTGGATTAGTGTTGGTGTCTTGTCTGGCCCTAGTCATGAATGTGAGATTAAACTTGACGATAGTGTTCTTTGGCGATCTCAGTGGACCCCGCGTTATTGTATTTACTGCCGCTATTGCAATGGTTTGACCACCAGTGTTGACTGACTGCACTAGCGGAAGAGTTTGTACACGAGTGGGCGGTGGGAGCGTAACATAGAGCAACACGGACCACCGGCCGCGGCGGACTGGAGGGGAGTAGCCATAGCGTTTATTGCCAATGCAAAACAGTCTTGTCATTTTTTGCGGAGGAAATACGTGCGACTATACCAAGGCATACGAATATTTTTCTTTCTTTATTTCTTATTGTGAAGGCCAAATATTGTTTGAACTTCAATTTCGCATCGCGATAGGCAGAAGGATCGTCGAACTTCGGGCTGGGCGGAAGCGATCCGGTATTCCGCTGCCGGTTTCTATTTGACCGGACACCGGATGTTGCGGGTTATTGGACGCCCCGACTTTGTCTATTTTTAGGACACCCGATGAAATGTGCCTACAATTTTGACACAGTTAGGGTTTTTTTTAATGTAGTGGAAGTGGCAAACACGCATGCAGTTCACATTGATGTTAAGTGATAATTGCAGCCTATAGACACCCACACAAAGACCAAGGTCGAAGTGCAGATGCGTTACCAGCCCTGAGGCCTCTGAGGTCTGAGGTGTTATGCCTCTGTGCCGGAAATTACAGAGCCGTACATTGCCACCCGACCGAAACACGATAGTGCTGAACACTACCATTAAGCGGCAAGTATCTTAGGTAATGCGGTGGTGCCTACGCCCGCTAGCTCCGTCACTGGAGCTCTACCACCAGTAGAAGTTTTTTTTAGTGGATCTTCACGCCTTTATAAGGCTAGGCTTCAAGCATACGTGACCCACATTTCCTTAGCTACGTTTTGTCCACCAAACTCGGACCACCACTGTCCACCAAACTCCGAGGGTGGCACTGGGAAACAAGCAGAATAATTTCAAAATCCCAACACTTACCTACCCGGGGATTGAACCCAGGTCTCCAGAGTAGCTTTGGTGGCCTGCTACCAATAGCTACTGAGGTAGTTTATTTGTTTTTAATCTTCGAAATTCGCTGCCTTGGTGTGTACTCCGGAGCAAGTAGAAACTGATCGAACTAAGTCCTTTCACCGACTCTTATATTCATACTTACTGTAATATGTACCTAGTGATTTACACGGTTTCGTATTCGACAACAACTTACTAAGTACCTACTACTGTTTACCCAGATTCGAACCTCCAGATTCCTCCTCCATTAATGTATTGTTCTATTGGGATTTTTCCATTATATGGAAATTTCCCAGTACCTCGAAGTTTGCTAATGTGCCCGGAGATGTTAGCAGGCTCGCCACCTGTTACATGGGCCAAAAACGTAACCGGCGAATTGTGGGTGTTTGCATGTATGCTTGAATGCATGCATTTACCTCTGCCTACTCCTTCGGGGATTACGGGAGTGAAGTTACGCACGTTAGTAGCACTACCAATGGCTTCATTAAATCCCAAATGGCGGAAACTTCAGGGGAAGTTACACGTTAATTTCTCTCAACTATTCCATTGACAAATATCCAAAACGTTTGCTGCCGGCTTAAAAAAAATTAAACGCACTCATCCGCCAGACGTCTCGTCGCCTCGACAGAATATTTGAATAACAAACCGTTTCCGTCCGCGACCGACGCGATCATCTACGTGATAATGCGTCGAATATCATATAATCAATTTGATTAACGTGTTAACTCGCATCGAAATGCGTGTTTTGTCGCGTTTGGAGTTGAAGCTATTTAGATGCAGATGTGATTTTGACTTACGGCGATATAGACGTCATGGGATTTCTTTTACTGAAGTGGGAAACGGATATGATGTTGGTGATGGCTCTATGCGCAGTTAATATCGTTATCAACGACCATTCATAAACGTATGAATTAAATGCAATGTAACTGCTGTAATCAAAAGTTATTAGTATACATTTTTGAAGGTTTCACTTGTACTACCTACGTTTGAATTGCACTGATGTTTTTTTTGTTCATATGAATGTATAACCGCTTATGACGACACGAAATGGTCCTAACGGAAGACCAGCGCTGGTTCTCTTTCAAGTAACACATACTGAGTTACGACCAATTTCCAATTTGTAAAAGGGTAATGTCCAAGATGATCACGACTCTCCCCCTCCTTCTAGGATCATCATTGCCTTTCATCGTCATCATCGTTCATGATCATCGTCATTTCAGCCAAAAGACGTCCACTGCCGAACAAAAGCCTCCCATAAAGAATGCCACAACGAACGGTCCTGGGCCGCCCTCATCCAGCGATTGCCCGCGACCTGCACCAGGTTGTCAGTCCATCTTGTGGCGGGCCTGCCTACGTACGTGCTACGTACGCTTCGTTTTCCAGTACGCGGTCGCCATTCAAAAACTGCTCTGCTCCAACGACCGTCAGAGAGTTCTTTGAGCTATGTGCCCTGCCCACTGCCACTTCAGTGCCTTTATATGTGTTAAATACTTTAACAATAGGTACTTATAACATTTTTTGGACGTCCTCCAAAAGTCTATACTCTATATTTAAAAAACCTATAAAATAAATAAACACGTTCCCTGAAAATATAACAATTCTGTCCATATTTTTCACCTTTACAGCGTTCCTTTCGCAATAACCTACATAAAGGTAGCCCTCGCGACAACTAGGAACGTTTGCCGTCTACCTAAGTAGTTCCTGCCTTTAACCCTAATCTGCGTCGCTAAAAGCCGTCTGCGCGCTGAGCACAGACCCATGAAAAATTTAGTACCTGCTTTTCTAGGGTTGGCACATACAATCTTCAATATTTTGGACTCTATGACTGCATAAATAAAAGTAAAACAATTGTTTGATATTATTTCGCATTAACACATGCTTGTGAAATATATTTTTATTTTTAAAGAAAAATGGAAAGAAAAATTTTGACTTCAGGCGAGGCTCGAACTCGCGACCTACTGGGAATCTAGTCCAGCCGCTCTTCCAATTGAGCTACTGAAGCCCTGCCCGATTTGTCAAATCTTTCCTTCACATCTATTGCATTGCTTTATGGTAGCAGTAGCGCCATCTATTACCAACTATGCTAGTTAGGCAACCGATATAATAGACTTTTCAGTTTATTGAATATCGTAAAGAAGTCGCTTTTACCCTTAATAATTGTTTGATATTATTTCGCATTAACACATGCTTGTGAAATATATTTTTATTTTTAAAGAAAAATGGAAAGAAAAATTTTGACTTCAGGCGAGGCTCGAACTCGCGACCTACTGGGAATCTAGTCCAGCCGCTCTTCCAATTGAGCTACTGAAGCCCTGCCCGATTTGTCAAATCTTTCCTTCACATCTATTGCATTGCTTTATGGTAGCAGTAGCGCCATCTATTACCAACTATGCTAGTTAGGCAACCGATATAATAGACTTTTCAGTTTATTGAATATCGTAAAGAAGTCGCTTTTACCCTTAATAATTGTTTGATATTATTTCGCATTAACACATGCTTGTGAAATATATTTTTATTTTTAAAGAAAAATGGAAAGAAAAATTTTTGACTTCAGGCGAGGCTCGAACTCGCGACCTACTGGGAATCTAGTCCAGCCGCTCTTCCAATTGAGCTACTGAAGCCCTGCCCGATTTGTCAAATCTTTCCTTCACATCTATTGCATTGCTTTATGGTAGCAGTAGCGCCATCTATTACCAACTATGCTAGTTAGGCAACCGATATAATAGACTTTTCAGTTTATTGAATATCGTAAAGAAGTCGCTTTTACCCTTAATAATTGTTCCATTTTTCTTTAAAAATAAAAATATATTTCACAAGCATGTGTTAATGCGAAATAATATCAAACAATTATTAAGGGTAAAAGCGACTTCTTTACGATATTCAATAAACTGAAAAGTCTATTATATCGGTTGCCTAACTAGCATAGTTGGTAATAGATGGCGCTACTGCTACCATAAAGCAATGCAATAGATGTGAAGGAAAGATTTGACAAATCGGGCAGGGCTTCAGTAGCTCAATTGGAAGAGCGGCTGGACTAGATTCCCAGTAGGTCGCGAGTTCGAGCCTCGCCTGAAGTCAAAATTTTTCTTTCCATTTTTCTTTAAAAATAAAAATATATTTCACAAGCATGTGTTAATGCGAAATAATATCAAACAATTATTAAGGGTAAAAGCGACTTCTTTACGATATTCAATAAACTGAAAAGTCTATTATATCGGTTGCCTAACTAGCATAGTTGGTAATAGATGGCGCTACTGCTACCATAAAGCAATGCAATAGATGTGAAGGAAAGATTTGACAAATCGGGCAGGGCTTCAGTAGCTCAATTGGAAGAGCGGCTGGACTAGATTCCCAGTAGGTCGCGAGTTCGAGCCTCGCCTGAAGTCAAAATTTTTCTTTCCATTTTTCTTTAAAAATAAAAATATATTTCACAAGCATGTGTTAATGCGAAATAATATCAAACAATTATTAAGGGTAAAAGCGACTTCTTTACGATATTCAATAAACTGAAAAGTCTATTATATCGGTTGCCTAACTAGCATAGTTGGTAATAGATGGCGCTACTGCTACCATAAAGCAATGCAATAGATGTGAAGGAAAGATTTGACAAATCGGGCAGGGCTTCAGTAGCTCAATTGGAAGAGCGGCTGGACTAGATTCCCAGTAGGTCGCGAGTTCGAGCCTCGCCTGAAGTCAAAATTTTTCTTTCCATTTTTCTTTAAAAATAAAAAAAAAGTAAAACAGTGTTGTTTTTATTTTAACTATGAATAATATAGTTATTTGAATATTTGTCTATCAATAACCTAAAAGATACAGTAGGTATGGTTTTGCATGTATTTAGATTTTGGATATACAGTTTGCTTTCTCGGAATATATGATATAAGTCGCTAAAGAAAAACTAAATCTGTAATTTTAATTTGCATATATCTAGCATTGGTAGTCGACCACTATTGGATCTAAAACCCCGGATTGGGACGTAATCAACATTTAACTGGATAATTTAATTTCAATTCTCGGAAAATTCTTGAGTTCTCGGAAAATGCCAAGAATTCTTGGAGAAAAACGTTGCCACTCCTGAGACCTAACCAACACGTCTCACTGTCGGAAATTACGGGGCCGGATATTACCACTGAATACATTCATTGGCAAGTACGAGAAGATAAACGAATGCGTTGATGCCTACCCTACGCCTAACAACACCATCATTGAAACTATCATGAATAAAATTGAACGCCATTTATTTTGAAAAATAAACGCTCACAGCCCTAGCCGAGATCCCGTGTATGTCTGAAATGTAGGTTTAGTTACGGCGCGAGGTTTTGAACCTCGAGGAAAGAAGACGCTTTATCCCGAATGTAAGTGACTGGGTTTTCAGAATAACAGCTAATTTTGCACCAGAGGCTGGGATTTTTGTCGAATGCTTTTAATGCGCTTTCACGTGAGTTCTTGGCATAACGTTTTTTCTTGCATATCATTGGAGCTAAGATGGGGCTAAGTGTTTTACTGTGTTGTTTTGATGTTTTACCTTTCCACTAAAATACTTTTTAAATAAGGCTTTCTCGAGTTTTTTTTTATGGACTTGTGTAGGTGGCACGTCTCGAGACGGTACTAGGCTGTGAGTCCGAACCGGCTTAGAGCGTTGCGGAGGGACACATAAGGTATCTGTGATTAGGGACGATGCAACTTTCGCTCTAGTTATCGATTGGTGATGACTGGAAACGACCACGCGAGTCGTTTTTTTCGCGACTTTACAGCACTTCACAGATTCTGGAAATTATATTCGCGGATTTCTCTCATGTGGAGGTGCAACACCACCAACGCGACGTTTTGATCGCTTTCTGGCTAATGTGGTCACAGGGAAAGTAATTCAACGTTTTTTTATTGGACGTATTTAGGCGGCTCGTATCGAGACGCCTGTTCTATGCCTACTTCACTACAATCGGCTGTATCAGTGTCACAGAATCTGCCTAATTGAAAAGAATCCAATAATTCATTCCTCAACTCAAGGATCAAACCAGTGATTTCATGCCAAGCTGTAGTGACAGTATCGCTGAGATATGCAGGCAGTATGGTATGTATGTATCCTTTTTTTTTCTGTTTCTATTCACCTCTAACGTAATTAGAGACTTTTTCAATCTTTTTCTATTTTACAACAAAACTTCTTTGTCTTAATTGATAAGAATTTTAATCTGTTTAACTTACATTTCTATTCTAAACTATTTTATCTATTTGCCTTCTACAAGCTCTTTTTATATATTTATTTAATATCTTTGTTTTCTTACTATTCTATTTATGCTAATGGTATAAGCTTGTATCCTCACGTTAAGTCCCTAACGGAGAAGGCAGAGTGCATACAGTATTTACAGGGACCGTAGATGACAGTAGGTCCTTGTAGTAGTCTTGGGTCTTAGGGTTGCACACAAAATATTTTTATGGGCCGAATTGTCCCAGGGCAACAGATAAGCCGCTAAATAGGATAAGACACGGCGAAGGCTGAATGAGCGAGAGCGAATGCCTAATGTCTCGGTTCTACATTCATATTTTTTTGATACATGCGCGCTGATGTCTATCACTCTTGAGCCCATCTTTGGACAGTACTTACTAGACTTACACCCATCTACAGTATCCAATAAGAAATATTGCACATCGATCTTAGGAAGGAGACTTCGATTTATTTCGGGTTTATAGACCTACTAGCGGCCCGCCCCGGCTTTGCTCGGTTGCAATACTACCTATCCTCTCCTATTTGTATTAGCGTTATGTTATATAGCCTAAAGCCTTCCTCGATAAAATCTAATACTGAAATTATTTTTCTAATCGGACCAGTAGTTCCAGAGATTAGCGCGTTCAAGCAAACAAACACAAAAACAAACAAACTCGAAAACAAAACAAACTCTTCAGCTTTATCATATTAGTATAGATACTATAGATAATCTCCTTCGCTACATACCGATGTGATGTTTGTCGACCATTTTGTTCAAGTTTTGACCAATAACGTAGGCCTCGGAACAATAATTAAGTGTGCAGACTGTGCAGCAGAGATAAGGATTTATTTTTTGATTCGATTTTAATCTTGTAAAGTGGGTGATCAGAATGTAATTTTTTTTAATTTACTTTAATAATTGTCAAATATTATTATTAATTATTTTTTTGCTTGTCTATCGCATTGGGTTTGCCCAACCTGTAATGATAGATTTAAGTATGATAAATATATAAATAAGGCTCTACGAAGCCGAAACGATCGATGGTCGATTGTCACTTTCATAGTGCAATATTTCTTTATTCTAAGCACTGTACATTCGCATTTTATAGATATCTTGTCTTGTCACTGGCAGGCAATATAAGGCTATTTTCCTTTTTCCTTGTCATTCAAATCCATATCATGATTTCTAAGAACTAGTTACTTTTCTCTTTTATTCTGTACTATACTTGTATGTTTCATTTCAACGAAGGACCATTAAATATTATATAATTATAGTTGACTATGACTTGATCGTGACTTGTAATAAAAGTGGACTTACATCATGTTCCATTAATTCTTTTAGACACGAACTAGATTGTAGATAGTGACGATGATAGCCTGTAGGGTTGCGAATAGATGACTTAATCGCCTGTTTAGACTTTTTTTAACTTTCTTGTCGTTAAGATAATTTAGGTTATTACTAACGTAGCATGTCCTGTAACGGGTGTCATTAGTGGATGGAATTAACCGGTTGAGTCTTCTTTTAAAGGTGCTTGTATACAGTACACGGAGTGGTATTCGAAAATAATATTTCGAAAACCTTATTATGAATACTTATTATAAATGTTTATTAATACGTGCTTAAGTGATGTTTTTGATGGTTTTAAATATAAAAAAAAAGTTTAGTTTGTTTACAAAAAGTTTAGAATATCCAACTTCATTTACTTTCACTTAGAATGTAGGTATAAACCAAAAAGAAAGTGGTTGTCGTCTTTGTACAAGAAAAGATATACAGAAGATAATTTCAGAGATATCTTCAATTTCATTTAGCAGTTAACTGAACTGCTAACTGAAATTGACGACCCGATTAGTCCAGCGGTGTGAGATGACCGTTTGATTCGAAGGGTCGCGGGTTCGATCCCCGCACCGGGACAAATATTTGTATGGCCTACAGATATTTGTTTCGGGTCTGGGTGTTTGTGTATGTGTTGTATGTGTACAACGGCACCCACGACACAGGTTTATAACTACTGTGGGGCTGTGAGTGTAAGCGTATTTTATTTTTATTTTTTTTATAAATGGAAAACTGTAAATGAATCTTGCGGGCTATAAACACACCATACACAACCATAGATAGCGTCACAATTCAGATACGTTGCTAGAGTGCACTGCTTATACATATACCTGTAATCATGGAGCCGTACTTAAAACATATATTACCACCTTACCGGAACACGATAACGTGGATCACTACCATATTGCAGCAGATAGATTAGGTAAGGTAACCTACGCCCCCGAGCTCCGCAGCATATGAGTATCAATTATTTATATACGAACACGTCCCGCTCTCTGTTTCACCAGCACTTTAGCTATTGATAACCTCATATCATAGTTATTAAGCACCCGAAGGCGTAAAGTAATATCTTTATAAAGCTGCGTTTTTACTGATATAGGTGCAATTGTGGATAATATTGCGTAATGTAATTTTTAATGATTTCTATGAATATAAGAGTAGAACTAAAATTGGTTATTCCGGATGATAATACAGTTACTCATGTGATATAAAATCTGATATTATAAATGTCTGGTTGAGTGTCAGATTGATTCTTGTGAGCTTTGAAATAAATCTAGATTACGATGCATGTTTTTATTGCAAAAAATCTATAACTGACTCCTTTAAAAACAAAAGGAAAATAAGTAGATATCATATTTGCATGATGCAACCCTTGAAATGTTATTTTGAGAACATAAAGAATATTTTACGATGCTTGTTCGAAATAGAAAGTTTAAAGTAAACTTTAATATATAGATGGCTGCTAGGTACCTACTGTTGGTTGGAAAGACCAATTTTAATCAAGTGAAGTAAAATATTTTACGTAAGTACCAGAAACATAAATGTTCCAGAGGTTCTCAAGATAACATTCCACAGATATTTCGCCTTCTGTTTGTTTTTTCAAAAATTAAAGTATGGAACTTGCCCCGATGTTATGAACGACGGCGTTCGCTGTTAAAATTTTGACATATGCCTGCTTAATACTTTTGCCAGTGTGCCAGTGACAAGTGTAAGTGTTTAAAGTTACACTTGACACGAGTCGAGTTAGTCTGGATCGAGACCACTTCATGGTTTACGTATAAACCATGAAATGGGTACTGTCATTATAAACTACTTAACACTGCGTATATGCTGTGAATACACTTAACACTTGACATATATAAAACCTGTTAACTAATCACTCAAACACTCGCACTTGTACTTAACAGTGTAAATGAGGCGTTGTTTTGATATAAGCATGTGTAGATTTATAAGATTTTCCGTTAACGTTATTTTTAAACATTTTTTTATCTAAACAAAGATAAAATTTTCCCATACCTGTAAAGCTATATTATATTGGTTCTCATCTGGTTCGCAGCCTTATATAGGTCAACCAGTTAACCAGTTGAAGCTCGTGGATATACAACCTTATAAATTAGAACTGGTTATCATCTTTGTCTAACTATGCAATAAATAACTTTTAATGGTCTCGATCGGCCATTTTGCGTATCGTGGGTGCTAACCACGCCCAGTTTTGGTGTACAACTCTGCCCACGGCTATTTGGTTTTTGCAGATTAATATGTTCTATTTTGATCTTTATGCATGTTGTTATAAACGAGAGTTTATTCATATTTTTTTATTGGTGGTGCTTGAGAGCATGTTCGCCACTGCATTACCTAAACGATCTGACGCTAAATAATAGCGTTTAGGACAATCGTGTTTTGTTTAGATCTGAGATTCGCGAACTTTCTTTCGCGTGGAAAACTTTTAAGACTTTGTTGGTGTCGATGACTTAAACTATATTTTTACTCGTACTTTTTTTAACGTTATGGATATGGCAAACAAGCATGCAGTTCACATTGATGTTAAGTGATGACTGCAGCCTATAGACACTTACACAAAGACCACAATGCAGACAAAGGTCGCAAAGCTAAGCAACGTAGGAGCCCCCCCCCCCTCCTTGAGAGTTCTATGGATCCTGGGGGTCATTCATGACCACTTTAGAGAATCACTGGGTTAGATAGCACTAAACAGAAGTAAACAGGTCAGTGATTTCTGACATTGAGACTGAAAGGAAGGTATTTTATCTTACACATGTAAAGACCTTCAATTCCATGCTAAATGCAAAATATGTAGTTTCATGTGAATTTGTCGTAAATGTCCAAATACTGACGTTAATAATTTTAAAAATACCAAGTAAAAGGCATTTAAAACAAATTGCAAAGATAATGTTACGATGAAATATATCAAATATTTTGAGATTAAATCCGTCACTCAATTTTAGAAACATCTTATCTTTTTGAGCCTCACAAAAAATTAAAGATATCATCAAATCTTTCATAAACACACAATAAAGACAAATATTTCGATAATCTCGCGAAATAATCTTTTTGAAGACGATCGTCTAAAGGTAAGAAGAAAAAACCGATTATCTATATCCGACCAAAGCTTAGTGACACGAGATGGAGAGATAGATAATTTTGCGGTTGTGCACTACGTCATAATAAAGTGAGTGATTTCAACGAGTCGGGTGTCGGGAATTAGTTCATGTGTCGGTTGAGTCAATTATCACATTCTTTTTTTAATTTAATGATGATAGCAAACAAACATACAGTTTACATGGAATGTAAGTGACGATAACAGTCTGAGGAATTTTGGCGGAGTGTCCGCGGTGTGCTTCTACACCGCGGACACTCCGCCAAAATTCCTCCGCCATCAATCAGTGAAGTGTATTTATACGTGCACCTTTGTGCATGTCTCTGAAGCAGCACGTAGAGAATACCAAACGTCTCCCATAAGAGGGGAGGAGGTTGTGTGAGGCGGGGAAATCGGACGGGGCGTCGAAGTGTCCATTCTTTACATAGTATTATTACATATTCTCTGCTAGAAGTCTACACAAAACCGATGATCAAAAAATGCGGTTGCGTGCAGCCTTGAAGTTGTTTTGCCTCTGTTATTACGAGATAGTTGTTACGAGACTATATGTAGATTTAGAACACCAATGGGTCGAAGTGTCCCAGTGTAACAGCTGGCTCTAAGTATCGTGTGGCCAATATTGAGTCTCATTATTTAAAATCGTAACATCCAAATGTGATCGAAGTGAGTGGACAATCACCAGCTATTTAATACTATGAATTATTAACAATTGATACTTCGCAGTTCTTTTGCTCGTGACGTAAAAAAAAGGTATACATTTGAATGTAATTTTATCTTGTGTTATGTCAATTGGGTTTTTTTCTGTGATCCGGATGTTTTCGTTGCGTTGGTTGAACTTTTGAATCATGACTCGTGCGTGAATAGCGGGATGGGTAGACCATCGAACCTTATACATTTCGATTAACCAGTAAATTAAGTAATTGTTACTGCATTCTTATACCTATTTGGTAGAGCTCCAGTAACGGAGCTCGCGGGCGTAGGCACCACCGCATTATTTATTATACTTGCCGCTAAATGGTAGTGTTCAGCACTATCGTGTTCTGGTCAGGTGGTAATGTACGGCCCTGTAATTTCCGGCACAGAGGCATAACACCTTAGGCCTCAGGAGTGGTAACGAATCTGCATTTTGACCTTGGTCTTTGTGTGGGTGTCTATAAGCTGCAGGCATCACTTAACATTAATGTGAACTGCATGCTTGTTTGCCATTTCCATTACATAAAAAAAGAACAATTTTTTATACAGTTATTCACCTTTTAATGATGTTTTTTGTGTCATGAAAGTGGTTAACAAGCCGTTCATATTGATGGTTAGTGAGTGAACTTCTATGCAGATGTTTGCTCTTTCTAAAGCCTACATTTTAATGCCTCTGTGCTAGCAAACGGCGGCGTACCACCTGAAGGTAAATTACATACTGCCTACTCCGTCTAAGACCGTCCTGTAAAAAAGCGTAAATTATAATATTTTGTAGTTCAGCAAAAATTAAAACACATTATAGAACGTAGGGTAGTCCTTAATTTCTGAGATTTATTTATATTAGGTTAGATATATTAGGTATTTGTTGTGGCTAAAACTCTATGTTAGTAAAAAAGTATAATTAACCGAAAAATAAGGCAAAATGCAAAAAGCATGTTCCGTGACTAGTCTTCACGGAACATGCTGGTCAAAAGAGTGTTATGGAGTGTTGTTTTTGAACCAACGATTTTCTATTTTTGGACAGAAAATTGAAAGTCATAGGTTTATTATTTAAATGCAAATAAAAAATCATACTTCAACTTCGTTTTTTCGCATTGCTCAAGAATTCCAAAACCGAGTGAGGAAGAGTAAGATTCTCTGACAATTTGTTTTCGTTAGCTGTAGGCTAACGAAAAAAAATTGTCCGAAAATCTTGAACGTGAAATGACTTTTGACAATTTTGATTTTTAAAACAAGGTAACCTATATTTTTCTTGTTTGGACTGCAAGATGTTTAATATTTTTTTCGCAGTATTGCAAATTTAGTAGGTAACTCGATTATCTACCTATTTATTATATAAAATACTTATAATAATTAACGTTTGCTCTATTGTTTCAGGTGTGTATCCAGAATCCAAACGATTTCAACTCATCGGTGTGTCAATTTTCAATTTAATACATATTTTATCTATGAATAAGTGATTGGAAAGATGTATATATATTATAATCGGTTATGAAAAATCGTCCCCATGTGACCACCCACCGTCCCACCACTACATTTTTTTATGTAATGAAAGTGGCAAACAAGCGTGCAGTTCATATTGATGTTAAGTGATTACTGCAGCCTATAGACACCCACACAAAGACCAGAGGACCGGAGGGTGCAAAAAGTCTTTGTGTGGGTGTCTATAAGCTGAAGTCATCACTTAACATCAATGTGAACTGCATGCTTGTTTGCCACTTTCATTACATCAAAAAAAAAACCACCAGTAACCTAGTGTAGAATTCTTCCAGTGCTTTCTATTAATGCAGTCAGTCAACAATGACAGTCCAACCATTAATAGATGGCAGTAAATGCAATCGCCAATCGCAATGCCAAGCGTGGCGATTATGGTACGTATTCCCCGCAATGTATAATGACGCACAACACTATTTTGGGGAAGGCTTTTGTTGAGCAGTCCACTGCTCAACAAAAGCCTTCCCAAGTATTACGGCTGAAGTGATTATGAGGACGTTTTACAAAAGTAAAACGTCAAAATACTTCCAAATTTGAATGCGATTGCTCAGCAGTTCAAATCCTAGGTGCCATTTTGAAACTGTGCTTTACATGTGTTACATTTACTATCCAATTATTTATTTGTAGACTTTTGTTATACTGTATTTCAGCAAAGATGACCTACTGTTTTTGTATACCTCGTCCCGGTGCGCTCGTGCATACACTTGGAACGTGGAATTGTCCCGATTTTGGGTAAAATATCCAAAAGTCTGTAGAAAATAGAAATAGAGTAAAACATGTCTTTATTAATAACGATCATCAATTCATAAAAAAATACTACTTTTGATTATCCTTCCATGCTAATACCCATAGGCACGAAGATAAAACCCGTGTCCACGCGTAACCCCGGCGGGGTTGCTGCTATAATTTTAAAATGCCCCGTTTTGAATGACAAGAACAATGGTCACCCTGTTATTTTGAATAGGAAATCCTAGATCACCCTGTTATTTTGAATAGGAAATCCTAGAAACCAGTTTGTTATCTGTGATCAGGCGATATAAAAGGACATAGGTCTTCCTAGGTCGCACGATATGAATATATTTTTGAGTGGATTTGGAAATAAAACAACTAGGTCTCTCCTTTTTTAGTCACGGTTTATGATCTAAAAATCTAGTTTTTTTTTCTCTTTCGAGATGGACCCAATTTTTTGCCCGTATGCGCCAAAGGAGCATTGTTTAAAATATTTTTTTGTTTTTTTTTTTGTATTTTTTTCTACGTTTTCAAATATCACTCTATTATTAATACTACTTTATTGGTAGATGAGGCACGAGAGGTACGCCAGGACCGGGCTATCTGGCGCTCAACACTCTCTGCCTACCCCGTTAGGAACCTGGTTTGAAGACACATACAAACATACTTTATTGAATCTGATATCTGGCAGATAAACAAAAAAATATTATCTTCATATTTCTTTTAGCTTCCGATTGGAGTGGTAGTGCTTGTTTCTTAATTACAGGCTGAAAACGATTTTGATACATTCACTACACTGGTTTTCTCCTAAAGAAACTCGTAATTAATAAAATTAACATCACCTGAGTACACCGGCAAATACCACGATCGGCCCAAATATACGGCGCCGCAAACAACCCGCCAACCGCGCCCCGGGCGCGAATGTTGAGGGGTTGGGGGTTGCCATCCCTTTGAAGTCGCCGCCGACGTCTGCAAGCGAAAGCTGGCTAACCGACGCTACGCTTTGTTTTATAGTTAAATGATAGACGTTTCTAGGAATTAGTGCGCGTGACGTGAATTTGGTCCTTCGAGCCAGATAGTTGTTTGACCCATTGATTTTTTTAAAAAAAATTTTTCCTACCCACACATACACAATGTGTAGGAAAAAAAAAATAGTATAAATTGTGATAACAAACACAATCGCCCAAACTCCGTTTTTCATAGCTGGTCACATTCAGTCTATTATAACATTGCTATTTCACTATCACCGAAGTTTCATTAACATATCAAAATGCGTATGTACCCAATCAGTTTAGTGGAACTAACAAAACATTTGCTTGCAAGACTGACATTGGCGGGCACATTACCAAACTCCGACATACTACTTAACACAATTACATCTATTTTATAAAGGGATGTAACATCAATGGCTACAATTTCATCTTGATATCGAATTACCTATAAGCTCTAATTTACTGACAACATCTTCTTTTTGATCCGGTTATTTACATTGTAAATGCCATTATTTTTTATAAGAAATAGGTATATTACCCTTTTGTTTCCTCAAAAAACTAAAACGGCTTCGAATCTTGGACACGCGCAAAATTGTTATGGGCATTCTGAAATGTAATTTCACTTCACAAAGGTGCTATGAATATTGTAACATACTTATGTGGGGTAGCCACACTCGCGGCCCGAATGGGACAGTCCGATCGCCCTTTGACATGCTAATGTACACCTAATATTTTGCCTGTTTTTTTAGGGGACCCTTGCATCGTTTCGCATACATCAGATTAATATGTAAAGTGTTTTATTAAAAATGCTCGCGTGCGTTTAGGTACCTACATATTGCTTTTTTTAAACATTATCTTTTGATCGCTTTATGTGAAACACGAGTGCAAATACGTTAAATTTCTAGAATCCCGTTTACGATAGGGAATAAGTGTAGTAGTCTCTCCCAATTCATATCAATTCGATGTTAAATGAACGTGTAGGTACTATGTTTGATTGTTTGAACTCGCTTATTGCTACTGCACTGCCTACTTGTCGAATTTGAAAAGAAGTTTTTCAAATCCGACGAGCAAGACATAGAGGCTTATGAGGCCGAAGAGTTATCGAGTGGCAACCGCGTACTGGCAACGGAAGCGTAGGCAAGCCCTTCTGAATCGACGACCTGGCGTATGTCGTAAGTAATCGCTGAATAAGGGCGGCCAAGGATCGTTTGTTGGGACAATTTTTGGGAGAAGCTTTTGTCCAGCAGTAAATATCTTTCGGATGAAATAATAAAGATTGTTATAGCACATAGTATGAGCCCTGGCTCGCACACATTATGCATGTTGTTTGCCACCCCAATAAAATGCTCCTAAGGATCACATCAGGACGTTATAAGCCTTCCTTGTAAGTCTGTAGATTAGCTGAATGATTGTGATGATGATCATTCAATGATTGTGATGATGATCATTCAACTAGTTTTATGAAAATTCTATGGATGGAAAATGCCTTAATCGTTAGACCTCCAACAGCACCTTTATACGGCCGTCATCATGTTTGAGTCCTTTAGCTCTTTCAATTTAAACCTTAAAACCTTCGACGACTCCACCAACCACTAGCGGCAGAATGTTCTTGTACTGAAGAGATTTCTTCCACTACTGCAGGGAGTCATTCGAATAATGGCGGGCAAACTATTCCAATGGAGCGGCAGTAAACGCAATAACCCAAGATGGGCCACAGCATCCTGCGATAAAACGAATGCCACTGCGATCGCCAATCCGTATGCCAAGAGTGGCATATCCCCCTAATGGGGAGGCTTTGGTCCAGCAGTGGACATCTTTCAGCTAATATGATGATGATGAATTTAAACCTAGTAGTCCACCCACAGAAATGTTAATATTATTCATATTTCTATGAATCCACCCAATATATATATATATGTATATATATCTTAAACAGCCTGATTCGATAAAGTGACATAGCATGGTCACATTGTATGTTTGGAATACCCTTACGCCCACCCCTCGGCTATTAATAAAACATACGAGGCACTGTCATGCGGAACACATTATGATATTATGAAACGATTTGCATTCGGCTAATCTATTCAAATTGTAGCGTTTTCTTTGATGTCTCCATACCCCATTATTGTTCACCTTTGGCCCGCTTTTCATGTTTTATTGGTTGACGTGTTCGTGTTTTAGTTAATATCTGATACCTATTTAAGCAGTTCCGAAAAAAAAAGTTGTTTTATACGTTTGTATGTGTGTTTATATATTTTGCCTGCTTTAACTGCTTTAGGAGAGTTATTCAGCACTCTCTATTTTCGATTGGATGCACATAAAACGCCACTCAGCCATGGAGATATTTGCGGTTATTATTTCTAAATTATAAGCACAACGGCAAAATATGTATATTAGGCCTGGGATCTTCATCGAAAGAGGTCTACTGCTGGGGAAAATCCTTCCCTTTATCCACAACCAGTGCCGTATTATCTTAATCCTTTATGCTCTCTTAATTCCTTGATAGGTATCCTAAGCAATATATCCTTGTGTCTTCCCCGTATTCAAATTTTCTCCGTGATCAGTGATGAGCAAAAAAAGGAATGTAATCCAGTATTTTCTTTTTTATCTCCATTGATTTCGTAAACGGATTACGTTCAGGATTAACGCAGAATTGTCTCATCGCACCTTGAAGTAGTACGGACTGGTATATACCTAATGGTAAGGTTTGTCCGCTATATGTTCACAGACTGCAAACTTCCCTGTTCTTCGGTTTGAGACGTTGATTTGATCACCAGTGTGAAATAAACATTAGCTATTTTCATCACATAAAAAAGAGGAAAGAGTAGGTACATCGCTTAAAACGTCGGAATAACTTGAAAATATGTCCAAAAATTTTAAATTTGAGCCACGCCAGCCGATCCATAACCAAGCATCCGACGTATAATGAGACGTATCAATATTCATAGGCGAGATGGCCACGTGCCGGAAGGAGGGAGAGGACGCTATTCACCTCGGCCATCCCTCTCGTTCGCGCCCACTCTTCAATTTCGAAACAATCTCGTTCGGAGTCCTGTCCCTATTAAAAATTCGAAGGCACACTCCTGTTTATTGTTTGACGAATGCCTCGGTTATTGTCATTTTAATTTTTTTTTCTAGTTTATTTTTTCCGTGTGCTTAGAATATTTTCGCCGCGTTGGGTGGGCTTTGTTGATTTTACAGAAGCTGTGACATTTGATGACTGACACTTTTTTTTTTGTAATTTGAGAAACTATTTAGATATCAAGTTTATAACTAGTTTCTGGTTAAAGAGGTAAAATGTATTTATTTTATTTAAAGAAAAATTTGACTTCAGGCGAGACTCGAACTCGCGACCTACTGGGAATCTAGTCCAGCCGCTCTTCCAATTGAGCTACTGAAGTCCTGCCCGATTTGTCAAATCTCTCCTTCACATTTATTGCATTGCTTTATGGTAGCAGCAGCGCCATCTATTGCCAACTATGCTAGTTAGGCAGTGACTTCAGTAGCTCAATTGGAAGAGCGGCTGGACTAGATTCCCAGTAAGCTGCGAGTTCGAGTCTCGCCTGAAGTCAAATTTTTCTTTCCATTTTTCTTTAAATAAAATATATTTCACAAGCATGTGTTAATGCGAAATAATATAAAACAATTATTAAGGGTAAAAGCGACTTCTTTACGATATTCAATAAACTGCAAAGTCTATTATATCGATTGCCTAACTAGCATAGTTGGCAATAGATGGCGCTGCTGCTACCATAAAGCAATGCAATAAATGTGAAGGAAAGATTTGACAAATCGGGCAGGACTTCAGTAGCTCAATTGGAAGAGCGGCTGGACTAGATTCCCAGTAGGCCGCGAGTTCGAGTCTCGCCTGAAGTTAAATTTTTCTTTCCATTTTTCTTTAAATAAAATGTATTTCACAAGCATGTGTTAATGCGAAATAATATAAAACAAAATGTATTTAGTTCCAGATACGGGTGGTTTTGTTGTAGCACTTGTAACGTAGCTGCCATTTTGTGGACACTTAATTTTATTATGTAATAAAAGTGGCAAACAACAGCAGTTCATTCACATTGATGTTAAGTGATGACTGCAGCCTATAGATACTTACAGGATGACCAAGATCAAATGCAGATGCGTTACCACTCCTGAGGCCTAAGGTGTTATGCCTCTGTGCCGAAAATTACATTGCCGAAAATTACATTACCACCTGACCGGAACACGATAGTGCTGAACAGTTCGCGGAAAGTAAATTAGGTAATGCGGTGGTGCCTACCCCCGCGAGCTCCGTCACTGGATCTCTACCACCAGTAAAATGTTTTTATTCTACCACTTTGTCGGCATGATTAAGGTGTATACTTGTGCCAAATTTAATGTTTCTAGTATCAATAGTTTTTATTATGGCTACGTTTGCAAGCCGGTTATTTTTTTTTAAATTTATTTTTTTTGTATCGAGATGGCCGTGCACTGGGCAATTGGCGAGCGCATAGGGAAAAGAATTCCTAAAGATTGAGTGCGATCTGTTAATCTCTTCCTAAGAGTTCCGTAGATATCCACTTACCACAACTGTGAACTGTGTGCTTGTCTGCCAATATTCTCCGTTTTTCAGACCCAAATGATACAAAAAAAAAACCTGTTCAGTATTACAAAATACTTATTTTACGTTTTTAGATCATTAGAAGCATTATTAGTCGCATCCGAGATAATATATATAATATATATAATTAGAGCAATACATGTCTCATCACGCGGCCCCATGTTGGGCGCCACGCGTCGTATCGTCGGTTGTGCATAATTGGCGGCCCGGCGACACGTTGTCATAGCGTGTGGTTGCCTTAAGCGTTAAGTTCGGTAAAAATCTTGGTTAGTTGATGAGATCATCTTGGTGAGATATTGTTATTTTGGATGACGGTATTGGTTGCATAAGGGTCTGAATTCTTACATTTATACGGGACTAGCTTTTGCTCGCGACTTCGCCCGCGTGGGTTTCTTAATCCCTATGACTGGACTTCCATACAAACTTTCATGCTCTATTTAAACACTTTAGGGATTGAATTTTGAAAAAAGTAGCCTATGTCCTTTCTTGGGTCTCGTACTATCTTAATTACAAATTTCATTGCAATCGGTTCAGTCGTTTTGAAGGGAAAGCGGAACATGCAGACAGGCAAACAAACACACATTTTCGTATTTATAATATTAGTAGGATAATAAAACTTCTGCCTAGTTTTACTAATTTACTAACATTAGTCTAGTTGGGACCATTTTATTGCGTTAGTTACACTTCTTTACATTGTTATTCGTAGGATAAGTCTGACAAAAAACTGCAAGAATCTCAGTACTACAATGGTTGTTATCAATCAATTGAAGTACGCAATCGGAGTGGGGTGGAGCTCTAGCATTTTATTTAGTTAATTAATGAGACCAAATTCAAACAAATCCAACTATTATTGATACACTCAATGCTCAGTGGGGGATTGTCTAGGGTTGGTACTTACGACAGGATAGTTAAAATTTACGTGTGCTGTCTAAGTACAACCAAACCAAAAGGCCATATGAAGCCAACGAATGCTAACTTAGCGGTTTGAACTAACTGGTAGACCCTTAATGGTGGTAAAGCCCTAGTCTCGGAGCTCGTGGCCGTAGGCACCACCGCATTATGTAATCCATTTGCCACTAAATGTTCAGCGATATTGTTTTTCGATTAGGTGAGTAATGTCTGGCCCTGTGATTTGTTTCAGGCAACGCATCTACATTGAGATCTCTGGTTTTTATGTAATAGTTTAAAGGCTATATTATATAGTATTCACTAAACCTTAATGTGAAGTGTATGCGTATTTACCACTTAATGACATAAGATAATAAAATAATAGTTTGTATATTCCATTCACTCCAAACCAGATAGATATATTGCATGATCACAGTAAATCACTAACGTTTTAAAATTCAAGTCAGGTTCAACCCTAATTTGGAGTGGATACGAGGGTCTAAGTTCGATCCCTATTGTGCAGTTTCCCACTTGTTTTTTAATACCGCACTGAACGAGGGTAGTTTCTATTATTTTCTATTGTACACCCGTTGTTTTCGAACGTTGACATGTACCGTGGTTATTGGATGAGGGATACTTTGGATCATTAATGACCTGTGGCTTTTTTGACTGGAGTATATTTTATTGAAATAAAACTATTCTTACGGATTTATCTCGTGTATATTGAACTAAAATAATTAGAAAATCAATCCGACGTTACGCTTGCCTTTCAATTTCCGTGGTCTCGCACAGACTAAGGTGACATTTGTCTGACAACAGTTTGAAAAATTATATGCAGCTACCTTCATCGATTTCGTAAACGCCTTGCATAGCGTTCAGAATGGAGTACCTATGTTATCGTTTTTTATTCGTACAGTACAAGAATACTGAACGAAAGTTATCAAAGAATTTAACTATATGGATTTGTGAGTGTAATAGTGAAAATATTCTAGGCTTTATAATGATAAGCAAACTAGGGAATTTTAATTCCTCTTGTATGAAACACATTTAAATCTTCGTAATATTATAGCGTAGGTTCTCATACAATACATTGTATCTAAATGAAACATTCACTTTTCAATGTTTTCTAAATAAACTTGTAAACCCCGTTATTTCTATCACAAAGGTAAAACAACTTAGTACTCAGGGGTGATAATGCATCTGCATTTTCACCTCTTGATTTTATGTAGATGTAGGCTACAGCTCACTACCCTTTATGTGTGGTATAGTGGAACATAGGTGTGAAGGTACGTTTTTATCCTATTACATAATATATTTTCAATAAAAAGCGAACGGGACTGTCCATAGATTAATCACAAAAAGAGGGTGGCTCTATCCGGAACAGCCACCACGCGTCCAAATTGACATGGCACGTCAATAATATCCTACATCCTAGTTAAATTTCGTTGCAGTCCATTAACCAATATAGTTCTCTTTCAATCAATCACTGAATAAAAGAAAAATATCATCGATTCTCGGCCTGGTCCTCTGAGACTCTGTCAAGCTACTTAAACAATAGACCCATTATAGTTGGGTAAGAAATTGCCTATTGTTCCTAACTACCATTGTATTGATAGATGTCACAATGCACACCTATTTGTTTTTCAGTTGGTTCAACTAATTCATACAATTTGCTTGTAGACGGTAGTGGTGGATAAAAACGCTTCACTTATAATCGTAGGTATGTACAGACCATTGATTAATCGTATGCTGTACAAATGAACCTGCCAAAGGTAAAATGAGACGCCATAAATCCGGCAGGTCTCCAAGAAAGGAAAAATACAGATCGTCTCCCGTTCAGATGAACGTGAAGTAATGAAGTGAAGAAAAAGCGGGTTATCGATGGACTTTTAAAGCTTAAGGCATATCTGCTGAACATAGCTAATATATAGTTTTCCAAACAACCTGCGCTGATTGATGTCTGAACTGGAATTGCTCAGTTCAACTTAAAACGCTTAATTATTTATTTCAAGTGTCTCAAGGCAGAAGCAGTTAATACGCGAGAACAATAGCACTATTTAATTATAACGACTTTATAATTAAACAATTCGCGCCTTACGTTTGCCCCAACAGCGTCCCAAGTCTCGAATGAGACGCATTTTTAATTAAACCCCACCGGAAGCCGCCATGTTGCCGCGCATCCGCCGCCGCCATCTTGCGGCGAGCGTTTGACAAATTGGAATGCCAGAGTGACGCGCAATTTTCCCGCCTATTGTTCGCTTTTCTCGCACAACAAAATGAAAAGTCGTGCGCCATTCCTATTTATTTATTTCTCTTTTCGGTAAATGTTACGGTTGAGCCGGCGTTGAGTATTGCGAAAATGGTTTTGTGTTTTTGCGGCCAGTTCATTTCTCGCTGTTGAGTTTTGTTTTCGGCGTTGTTGGCCTGTGACGCGCCTCAAAATTCTAAAGCTCGCAGTTTATTCAGCCACCGATTATATTAAAGTTATGTTTTGAAAAGAATCAACTAGTTACGGTATTATTATAAACACTATTACCATATGTTCGTTTTCTTTAGACATTAAATTGTTCTGTTTAGTTGAAAGAATTGATTTAGTTGAATACAGGACCAAAGATCATTACTAATCACAAATCACTAGTTGAAGAATTTACGCATGGCACTTTAGTATCCAGCTTTCTCAACATAAAGCCTATTTCATTATATCGTTTTGCATGGTATCCACAGAGAAAAATAGGCAGAAAAACAAGTTTTCTAACTTGTTCTCTTCTGGCATATACCTACTCCAAACATTTTGTTTGATGTCCAAAGCAAATCCAAAAGTCCCGTCAAATATAAAAAGCACGGTATCAACCCATCTAATGCCAAACAAATCCAACTGACGAACACAATGTTTCATCGTTTCAAAGGTGCACAAACAATGTTTGACATGTTATATACTTGCACGATGTGTGATTGACTTATTTAATCCCATTTCTTTGTGAAGAAAAATACGGAGGAGGGTTCTATTTTGACGATTTGCGTCAGAGCCGTGGGTGGCGAAATGACAGTATTGATAAGCGCATGCAATAGTCTCGGCCATCGTGAATTAATCTAGTGCCTTTTATTAAAAGATAACACCACTTGAATTGTCTATTTAATAAAAAGGATTCAAGGTTCATTTTGATAATCGAGCTATTTATTATGGTTAAACTTCCGCGATGTGTGGCGAATGGGATTAATTACAAATTGCCATTGTTCGTAGATTTTTTTAGGGAATCTGTTATTTATGTATCAAGATGATTGATTATTTTTTGAGATTGGAGCGTGGCTAAAGAAATTGTCTGGTGTAATGTAATGTTCGATTAGGTTGATCGATGTAGAGATGGTTTCTCGTGACCCTGCTGCTAATGGCTGAGGAGTTGAAATACGCCGTTCTCATTAACGAGTACTAGTGGGGGACGAGGAATGCCAAGCAAAAAAATAGGAAGATGTGCGTATGTCTTTGCAAGTCATTGCCTTCTTGTGTCAGGGCAACAAATGAGAGCTTTGGAGAACTGCATTTCTCAGCTCTTTGTCTTGTGTAATGTACATTAGGGTTTCACCGTTTCGAGACCGTATTCAGCATCTTTATGCGTAGCAGTAGAAGTCTACCCCTAAATTACTCAGACAATTCTAAAAACTTCTTAATGATATGGAAAAAGAATCTAAATGATCACTATAAAAACATTATTTACAGTCCACATTCCACAATCCACTCGTATTCAATGCCCACATTACTAATAACTAAGTTTATAGACTTCATTAGACCCAAATCAATAATAAGGGTGTTATACCCAATTTCCCGATTTTCAAATTGGCTCAAAATTGATTTTGGAAAAAAAAGAAATAGTTGAACTGACAGTAAGCAATACACAATTCGAACTAGTTACCGTCTATACGGCCTGCCTCATTAAAACCGGCGGCGAGATCAAAGGCGGCCGAAATACACTGCGAAGACCTATGTCATATTAGACTTGTCTTGGTTCGTCACGCTTGAAAATATTACTTTCCTCCTGCGATGGCTTTCGCGTGAACTTTTATGGGGATGTGAAATATCTGGTAATCTAGGTCGCGGTTTTAATGGCCTGGAGATCTAATTCGTTTATTTTTGTGTAACATAAATATGGGATCAGCGAGCTTACCTACCATTCTTTTTTATTGCGAACCTAAACAGAGTCACTTTAAGCTTCGTTTCGTTCCCTCATACGCGCTGACATGTAAAGAAATAAAAACGAAAATTTTGCAATTTCTAAATTGATTTGCAATAACATTATAGTACGGGCGTGTTGTCTGTTATTTAATCGTTTAAGATATTTTGATTTTTGATTGACAAAATGTCTAACCCCAGGGTGTGTGGTCCCCGGGGAAGGTAATTCTGTCAATTAAGACCTAGAGCACCTTTTTGTTTTTTCAGTCAATGAAAATTGGCCATTGAATAAATAAACCATTTCGTCAACTAATATTTCTGCACGAGAATCTTCATTTCTATTTCCATTTGCGGGTGAAGTGAATAGAAAATAATAGATTACACGAGTACGGTGTTAAAATTATTTATTGTCAAATGTCTAGAGCCTGTAATATGATAATCGTGTTCGTTATCTTTAAGATTCATTGACAAAACATGATTTTGAAATAAAAATTAAACACATAAAAATACGCTTAGTTTATTAATTCGTTATTCAAACGTATCTTATGCTATGTGAAATGTTTATGAAAATGTCAGTTTACTGCAAGAATATCTTAAAGGTTGCCTAAGATTTTATTTTCAATTTCCGATTCTGTAAGATTATGAATCTTACAGACGCACTAGTAAATTGTGTTTCACAAAACAGAATGGTCTTGAAAGAACATATATTTATGCGCGTGGCGACGCATGCGCAGTATGTTTTATTATCATATCGCCATTTTGGGGTGAACAGTAAGGACTTTTAACATCATGTCATAATAACTTTTCAACTTTTTTGTCTTGCCACAATGGTTAGGCTTCCAATTCGTCTGTGGCTTCCCGGTATTGTACAAACTAGCGAGACTCGGTTCATTTTTTTTATTAATTATTTTGTTGTTGTTTAATAAAAGCTTTAACCGCTCTACCATCGCTTAATTAAAGAGTCACATCCTCAAACGAATTAAAAATATTTTTACCTTCTAAATCCCATTGATTTTTATGACAATCCATCAATGCATGTTGAAAAGTTCAAAGTGTCATCGCTAATACGTTAATAAAAAACGCGTTTAGAGATAAAATGGGAATATATTTACATAAAATATATTCATAGCACGCAATATTAACCAGCCATTAGTCCCTAAACACAGTTCGATGCCACCCAACAAACAAATTCCCACTGAATATTTATAGAAAGCATTTCGAAGCTTAATTTATCGGTAGTAACGCCGATATAAAAACTATTTCTCATTTAACCAGTTCACAGAGATCAAGTTTTCCTATATCCATTAACTTCAACGGTTGTAAATTCCGGCCTTCTGTCATATACGTAATATATTGCGCATCCACAATGTTAAACGCTATACCGGGGATTGATTGGACCTAATTGGGTCGTTATGTGGAAGAATAATGACCAATTAGTAAATTAAACGTCCGATTTGAGATCGAAGGGGACTTTAATATCATTTTAGCTTTTTATTGCACCAAAATAGAGGAATAAAAACGGGCGCATGTACACTCCTTGAGGCATCCCTCACTCTAATCAATAAAAGATCATTTACTGATTTATCTAAAGATTACTACGCGTTCGTGGAAGCCTGCATACGTGATAGGCGTACATATTTGACTTATCTTTAAAAAATAAAGTGTCAAATCTGATGCATTAACGATATGAAATTCGATCAATATCTTTAATCAAATCTTAACTCGCGATGCATAATTCAGTCGGCACGGTCACCTATCGTTTATTATTTATTCCCATTATTCCGAAATTGTTTAATGATTTCTTTATTGTGGCCCATCAACTCTTATATTTTCCTATAAAATTAATCTTCAACAGTTTAATCTAAAAAAAGCTCCCAGTTTCGGTTTTTATTATGCCTCCATAAAATCTAAGAGCTCGTAATCGTGCATTGAGAAGAAACACGACTTTGTTCTCTTATAACGATCTTAACTTTTAGTCGTGGAAAATGGAAACTGGGACGTTGGAATCTATTTATAAATTTAAATGGTCATAAATCTCGCTTAGAATATGTAACTTAGAACAAGACTATACAGATTTATTGTCTTTGTAGGGGTAGGTAGATCTTTAAAAGAAAACGTAACAGAGGGAAGTGCATGCTTTCCTGCATACATGTAAACACCCACGATTCGTTTTTTAAACACCACGAAGGTAACTGATAACGTTTTTTCTCATGTAGTGCAGGTCATCTCATGAAGGTGGAGAACCTATTCATGATGTGCTAGAGAATGTCCCTTGGGACATTACTAAATAACAAGAGTGGCACTTGGAAACATACGAGTAATGGAAATATCCCTATAGCACTTCGGGGTAAGTGGACCCAGCGATCAAATCCGGGCGTAGCAGTTGTACCCTTCTGTCACTAGACTACTGGGGCAGTTACCAGGCTAGTTAAGTAGATCTTGTTATAGAGAACATATTTGTTATCTCGTGTACCAATAATCGTCACTTTAAGGCTACGTTTTTGATAATAGTATATATGTATGTACCTGTATCGTTGTAAAGTTGTTGTTTGGTCCTGTAATTACCGGCACAGAGGCACCTTAGGCCTCAGGAGTGGTAACGCATCTGCATTTTGATCTTGGTCTTTGTGTGGGTGTCTATAGGCTGCAGTCATCACTTAACATCAATGTGATCTGCATGCTTGTTTGCCATTTCCATTAAATTAAATAGAAAAAAAATATTCTAAAAAAGTTTCTCATTGATTCTAATATTTTTGATCGTTTCATATCTCTTTGTTAGCGTATTTTTTGCATTGGCATTCAAAAATTCAGGGCAGGCTTTTTATTCACATAAGCCGAGTTGAATACGAAATAATGCTTGGTATATAATCGGCCTGCGCTGTCCTCACATTTTATTTTTACAAATCGTTCCCAGTATCTTTTGTAAGTATATCATTCGTTAAAATTCATTCTGAGCGCCGTGGTGTAGTGTCATCAATTTCATCGTTTGACGTTTTTATGCATATTTAAAACTTCGCTTTGAAGAGCTTTGCGCTAGATTTATAGTGTGTATGGGACATACAGACACCATGCGTAGTTATCTATCATTCATTTTTTAAATCTCCGATATTATTAACCCGTTCTTTCACATTAACTTGCCATACTTATTGTTTTATGTTTCCTTTTCTTAGATGATCGCGAACGATAGTATCCATCAGGCAATATTGTACATAACGCATCGCATCTACATTCTACTGGTGGTAGAACTCCAGTGACGGAGCTCGGGGGCGTAGGCACCACCGCATTACCTAATATACTTGCCGCTAAATGGTAGTGTTCAGAACTATCGTGTTCAGTCAGGTGGTAATGTTCGGCCCTGTAATTTTCGGCACAGAAGCATAACACCTTAAGCCTCAGGAGTGGTAACGCATCTGCATTTTGATTTTGGTCTTTGTGTGGGTGTCTATAGGCTGCAGTCATCACTTAACATCAATGTGAACTGCATGCTTGGTTGCCACTTCCATTACATTTAAAAAATAACCAACAAGAAATATTGCACACTATGCATCTTCATTACGTCTTTTAACCGTTGACTTCTCGATCCGCATGCCAAGCGTGGTGATTCTGGCATATTTCCCTTATAGGGAAGCTTTGGTCCAGCAATGGACGTCTTTCAACTGAAAAAAATCGCTTTCTCGCTGTGTCTTGTGTCTAACTTCACAGGCGCCTTTATGTTTGGCACGTACTGTGTCTACATCTAGTTTATCTCTGTTGATTTCAGTGGTTGAATCACTGAATCCTGACTATTCCTGACCTTCCATGCAAATAGATTGAGAGATATGAGATAATTTACGATTTCTAAATGTATACAATCTTTTCTTTTATCTATTGGAATAGAATAAACAATAGCTTGACTGATAGTTATGATATTAATGCATCAGTGTATTATGTTTTCTACAATGCTTTTGATTTTTGAGTTTTTATGTTTCCTTAAAATAGATTTGGTAGTGTGTGGTGATACTTAGTTAAGCGCCAGTGTGCTCCTTTTTGTTGAGGATTGATTTATGATAAAAGCGGTAGTGGACATACTATACACTTCATTGCTACTGATAATGCTGCACGTTGTATACACAGCAGAGGCGGCTCATCCTAAAGAGCGCTGGTGCAGTGCACTCTCACGAAAATTATATAAATCCGCGAATATAGGACTTAGTCGTATTTTTTCAATCCGCGAATAGTGTAAACGTGAATGAAGGAAGCGCGAATAAAGAGCTTCTACTGTATTTACTTCGTAATAATATACATGTAATTTTATTTCTTTTTATTACATAGTATCCTTACATTACACTCTTTCTATACTTATACTCTTCCTACAATGCCCAAACAAGTTTATTTAATTATTTACATTAGTGAAGAGGTACTTTCTAGACCAACGTGCTTCATCTTCGGCTACATCTTCACTTTCCATCTGGTGAGTTGGTGGTCAAACGTAGTTCTATACAAATTTAAAAAAAGTAGATTATTGCTCATGACGAGCTGCCTACGTAAGTCTATACTTTTTTATACGCTCTTAAATGGATGAAACAATCGTTTGCGTCTCGCCTAAACATATCGTTTGATGTAAATATACGAGATCTAATAGTCTTGATGCCCGTGTGTATCGCAGTCATTTATACGTGTATGATTTATTAAAACGCGACACAATTTGGCAATGCCGACTGACCGGCTTTATATTTTTGATTATTCTAATAATCTCATTTATATTATCGCAATGGGTGGAACACTGAACGTTATGATTCATATCCATCTTTATAAATTTTGACTTTTACTGGCTCTTTGTGAGATGTGTAGGTTTTTTTGGGTTCCGTAGAGATTCCCGTGGGTGGCCTTGCCTGAAATCTTTACAGGTTATCTTTTTCAGAAGTATTTTAGAGGTGGTAGAGTTGCAGTGTTCGGGGGCGTAGGCACCACCGCATTAGGCCTTGCCTGAAATCTTTACAGGTTATCTTTTTCAGTAGTTTTTTAGAGGTGGTAGAGTTGCAGTGTTCGGGGGCGTAGGCACCACCGCATTAGCTAGCCTATCGGCCGCCAAACAGTAGTGTTCAGCACTATCGTGTTCCGGTTAGATGGTAATGTATTTGTATTGTATATAAATCATTAAAATTTGTAGTGTTCGTTTAACCAGAGAAATGTTTTGTCCCAGTTTGATTCACGCTTGATCTTTTTTTTTCAAAGTTTTCAAGCCATCAGACAGTAACGTAACACCCAAACTGACATTTTAAATGTTTTGTATGTTTTTCCTCGTGACCAGCAGTTAAAATGATGGGGCGTGGAAATAATTTTATGCCGCGTTCTGATATTTTTATGTGTTAGTTTTATTAATTTTTCCAATTAAAAATATAACGATCTTATATTTCAGTTGAGTTTGAGTATCTTTGGCATATTTCATTTGTTACGTTTTTCACGTTTCATAAACAGTCTAGCTTCTGTAATGATAGCAGGCCATTACTGCTGCTCTAGGTTCGCCGTTCGATCCCCAGGTCGGGTACTATCAGAGATAAAGATCCATTATCTGGTGGTACAGATCCATTGTAGGAGCTCGAGGGCGTAGGCACCACCGCATTACCTAATTTATCTGCCGCTAAATGGTAGTGTTCAGCTCAGCACTATCGTGTTTCGGTTAGATGGTAATGTATGGCTCCGTTATAACTATCACAGCGACTAACTAAGGAATCTAGTCCTACTTTTAAGTGTTTTCCCTTATCTGAAAGTTTCCAATGCTACCCTCGGCGTTTGATTTTATGCCCTGAGATGTCAATAGGTTCGCCGCCGGTTGCTTGGGTGAAAACTTAACCTTAACTTATGTCTGCTTGAATGCATGCTTTTACCTCTGCCCCTTCGGGAATATAGGCATGAAGTTAGGTATTAATATTCTGCTGTGTATTTGGAGTTGGATAAAAACGAAAGCCTTTGAGGCCTTTATTTTCTTTTTGAGGAATGCCTCGTTGACAAACATAATGGAACAAAATAAAATAAGACATCTTTTATATAAAAATAGTAAAAAAAAATGTTCAGATCAAATTCGGGCAAAGCTTTGAACGTCTCGGTGAATTAAATAGTCCAGTTGTTGCAGTAAATAGTACCTATTTGCGGATTTATGGTTTGAATTTGGTTTTGCGACCAGTGTGATGGCGCCAGTGTTAGAAAAATTATAACAAAATTATATACACCTTCTTCCTACCGATCTTTTTCACGTGTAGGCATAACATAAACTACTACAACAATGAAATTTGGACCCTATAACCCTAGTGTTAAGATTATTTTTCAGATCCCTCTTACGATTCTGCCTACCTCCGTTTTTCTCAGCGCCCGCTTTGCCCGTGTCACCGGCTGTTGACATTTCAACTTTTCAAATCTCCAGCCTCCCAGTTTACTCTAAATTCGCGTAGATTACGCCGCACCTACTCGGGGTTCTCGATTTAATGATTTCGAGTGCACTAGCTATTTTTTTAATGTACTCAAAGTGGCAAACAAGCATGCTATTTACATGGATTTAACATCCGGTAATGTATACAAAAACCACAGAGGTCAAAATGCAGATGTGTTGCCACCCTTGATAGTTATAACGCAGCCATACATCATCATTTAACCGGAACATGATAGTGCTGAACACTACCATTTGGCGGCAGATAGATTAGGTAATGTGGTGGTGCCTACGCTCTCGAGTTCCTACACTGGAACTTTACCACCAGTAGAATTGAGGTTAGAATTTTATAATGAGCAATACAATTTGGGTGGTAGTAAATACAGCAGTGTCCTGCGATAAAACTACCGCCACTGGGATCACCATGACAAGTGTAATTATGGCGAGTTTTGGCGGGCACGCGGAAAAGAGCTGTATCGCTGCGTTATTATTTTCGAAATTTGTGTATAGTCGCGTTTTTATGTGTAAAAATGGTGGGATTTTTATCATAAAGCATTCGATAACGTTCACGAGTGTAAGAAAGTGATATGAAGTGAAAAGTGATTTTTCGTATTGCCGCCAAAACTTCGTAAAAACTCCCAGTAAAGTCCTCATCGCTTTACTGGAGCCATCTCATCATATTCCTCATGGAAGCATTTAATCATCGTCATCTTCCATATGGATATTCATTATTTTATTTAAAGAAAAATGGAAAGAAAAATTTGACTTCAGGCGAGACTCGAACTCGCGGCCTACTGGGAATCTAGTCCAGCCGCTTTTCCAATTGAGCTACTGAAGTCCTGCCCGATTTGTCAAATCTTTCCTTCACATTTATTGAATTGCTTTATGGTAGCAGTAGCGCCATCTATTGCCAACTATGCTAGTTAGGCAACCGATATAACAGACTTTTCAGTTTATTGAATATCGTAAAGAAGTCGCTTTTTTCTTTAAAATAAATATATTTCACAAGCATGTGTTAATGCGAAATAATATAAAAACAATTATTAAGGGTAAAAGCGACTTCTTTACGATATTCAATAAACTGAAAAGTCTATTATATCGGTTGCCTAACTAGCCTAGTTGGTAATAGATGGCGCTGCTGCTACCATAAAGCAATGCAATAGATGTGAAGGAAAGATTTGACAAATCGGGCAGGGCTTCAGTAGCTCAATTGGAAGAGCGGCTGGACTAGATTCCCAGTAGGTCGCGAGTTCGAGTCTCGCCTGAAGTCAAATTTTTCTTTCCATTTTTCATTAAAAATAAAATATATTTCACAAGCATGTGTTAATGCGAAATAATATAAAACAATTATTTAGGGTAAAAGCGACTTCTTTACGATATTCAATAAACTGAAAAGTCTATTATATCGGTTGCCTAACTAGCATAGTTGGTAATAGATGGCGCTGCTGCTACCATAAAGCAATGCAATAGATGTGAAGGAAAGATTTGACAAATCGGGCAGGGCTTCAGTAGCTCAATTGGAAGAGCGGCTGGACTAGATTCCCAGTAGGTCGCGAGTTCGAGTCTCGCCTGAAGTCAAATTTTTCTTTCCATTTTTCATTAAAAATAAAATATATTTCACAAGCATGTGTTAATGCGAAATAATATAAAACAATGGATATTCATTAATTTTAAGAAATGTAAAATTCAATATGTATACGACTGAAAGACTCTGTATCTATAGTGATGAATAAATTATAAAAAAAAATTGATTATGGCATATTCTCCCTAAATGACGCACAACAAAGTTGTGAGTATCTTGGTGTTTGGTGTAGGCTTTTTGTGTAAATTACTGAATGAAATTTGGCATGATTCTTGGACATAATACATTCATATAGGCATAATTGCCTTAGGTATTGGATTTGCAATAGCTTTTTCATATTCTTTGGACACGATTAACAACGAGATTCGATATTTAGTTTCATTTTATATAGGTATATGGTTTCTTCGTCGTTTATTATTTTAATTACAGATTTCATTTGAGATTTTAAATTATATTTTTGAATTAATATAGAACAGTTACTTTAATATAACTTTAAAAACACTCGCGTTTAACACTCATTTCACTAATATTATGAACCGGATCGTGACGCGATATAGATATTGGGTAAAAACACTTTTTACCTTTATTCTGACGTTTCGACTAAGAAGTAAAAAGTAGAGGTAAAAAGTGTTTTTATCCATCGCGTCACGACCCGGTTCGTAAATTTAGTGAAATGAGTTACTTTAATAATAGTACCTACAAATTAAAAACACAGCGGATGTTGGTCTTCGTCTTTTGAACTTTACACACTAGATGTACACTCACGGGCATTAATATTTATACGCATGTAACATGCAACGAAAACTAATATCCAATTTGTGGTAAATAACTGTTTCTGAGATAAATTAAACATACGGATATATAGGTATGTTGAATGTATTTAATACTCGTAAAGACACGTTTATGTGTTTTTGAAATTACGTACCTTATCGGAAAGATAAGGTACACCATAAATAAATCTGTTAAAGTCAGATTTCGTCTCAAATTATTCGTCTTAATTATTTCGCGCAAGAGAATGGAGATGAATTTGAGAAAATGCAAAATTTGCCGAAAAAAACTAAGTTTTGATTAATCAGTAATGCAAGGAATCGTTAACTAATTTGAAAGATGTCGTGATTTTGGGTTTAATTTTTATTTAGGTAAGTATATTAAAATACCACCTCCTTCCTTCAAGAAATAATTAAAGATGTATTTAAGGAATTATAAAAATAATTATAGTAACGAGTGAAAGTGTATTAATTATTTAAAAAAAAAAAATACATAAAAGTGATAGTTTATCACTTTTTTGTCTTTTTTTTTTTCAATAAAATTGATTATTCTTTCCCACACTTATTCCCTTTGCAATTTTTTTACAAAATGTTGTTGTACGAACTTCACCTACTTCACTACGATTTTAAATACAAAATTTAGATGTAACTTTTATCGAATATATTACCTAATTATCGTGGAATTGTATAAAATAATCAATGGAATATTAGTTTTTTTTACAAAAACAGTTAAAATGTCCAAACTCCAGTGCGAATAATATTGACTTCTTTTTTTATCAAATGCGTGACCAAACCTATGCTCTTTCCATTCCCACCGTGCCACAGAGATTCCTTATCATATACCTACTTAGTTAAATAAATAATTAAAAACTTGAATCCATTTAATAACCTACCGTAAAATGTTAATTAAGAGAAATCGGTATATTTATTTTGTTTTCTAGACTAACGTTGTAAATCTCCGGAAAATTTACATAATGAAGTCATAAATAATTAAATATAGCACTTTAAATTAATCGGTTTTTCTTTTGGGCGGGAATCGTTATCTTAAGTGAAACTATAAAATAAATATTATAATGTGTTTGTTTAAAAGAACGATTTTTTAAATTATTTCTTAGTGACCTATGTGTGAAAAATGTTTGGATAATGCAATTGGATATTTATTGTTTTAACGCATTGTCTAAGATATTCGAGCAACTGTAAAAAACAGAAAATATCATTCACCTATATGTACTAAACAGACATACACTTTCCGTTGACTACACTACGGTTCCAGTTTCCAGAAGTCAATTGACCACCCTTATCTCTTAAAAGATCTGTCTGTCTGTCAAATTAATTTAAAAACGGAATTGGCTCTTTTTGGTTATGTTTCTATATTTTAAACGCATTGTTTTTTTTTGTGTTATGATGTTAGCAAGCAAGTATTCCATGTTGATGGTACCTAAGGTAAGTACGGTAGGTAGGTACTGCAGCCTTTAGACATCTACTCAAATACCGGATGCGTTTCAACCCTTGAGTCTTGGGTTCTTTTGCTTCTGTGATAATTATTACGGGGCCATACATTATGTACTCTATATTGTTATGTACCCATATGTACGAGTATATGGGTACTTTTCCGCATCATATTTTTGTTTTTTCAATTTCAAATATGTAGGAACATTTCTATGTCGCGAGTACTCGTAGTAGTGACCCCATGTTTACGCTCCAAAATGCGACCGTGACGCAATTTGTCACACCCCTCCGGGGGTGGGAGGGGGGCAAACTTCAAAGGGCTCGCCGACAAAGCTCTAAATAAGATGAAAAAAAAATACAAACGACAATGGACAGGGAAATCGGGGCCTTTCGAATTTTCTCGCTTTTCTCCTAGTTTTTCGCGCGAGTTTTTTTTTTCGCGTCTGACTGTAGTTTGCGATTTTTCGTCGCTCGATTTAACACGAGGCAATTTTTTTTTATTCGTAACGCCTTCCGGTGCACGCTTGTTTGAACAACGGAATTGGGAGAGCTTTGAATAATATTGATTTTTGTCTTTGAGCTTAACATACTATTAAAAAGGATTATTGTTAATCGTTTTTTTTTTCTATCTTGAAAATAGAAATCGCAAGAATCTAAGTTCACATTGATGCTTAGATATCTAAATAACAACTGTCGTCTACTAAGTCTCAATAATTCATGCACAGGGGTTCGACCGCCTATCGACATTGCTATTGTCGTTGTCATTGCTGTCAAATTTTCATGACGATTTTTGCTTTAACTAAATAACTGCCTCGGTAGCCTAGTGGTAGCAGGCTACTACTACTATGCTGAGGTTCTGGGTTCGATTTCCAGGTGTAAAGTCCTTTATCTCTGGTTCTATTGGGATATTTCCATTTTCTGGAAATTTCTCAGTACCTCGAAGTTTGGTAATATGCCCGGAGATGTCAACAGGCTCGCCACCTGTTACATGGGCCACATACTATACTATTTCCATTCAATTTCTTCATCTTTTCTTACCTTTTAAACCTTCCCTGGACTTCCAAAAATCATTCAAAACCAAAATTAGCTAAATCGGTCCAGCCGTTCTCGAGTTTTAGCGAGACTAACGAACAACAATTTATTTTTTATATATATATATATATATATAGATAAGATAAGAAGATAAGAAAATACTACTGACAGGAAGTTGTTCTGCCGCGGGAAAATAACCAATATAATTTCACCATACCTATCTACCCGTTGGTAGGTAATGTTTCGTTATTTGTGGTTCCTTCGTGCCTATATAATTACACAGACGGCAACACGATAGCATCGAACTGTCCGAACACTGCCATTTAGCAGATAGGTCTACTGCGCGTAGGTATTACTAGGGACCTGCTTCTGTCTGCGTCGTTTCACTAAATTCTAATCAATAAAACGAAGGAATAAAATTTAGTCTCAGGGATGGCAACGCATCTGCATTTCGACCCATGGTTTTTGTGTTGATGTCTATAGGCTGCAGTCAACACTTAACATCTATGTGAACTGCATGCTTGTTTGCCACCGTTGTTACATTAAAAAATGCATGATCGATGTAAACTGCATGCTCCAGGTACGATTCCGAACGCCGTTGCACGCAACAGTAGTGCCGCAGCACCATATTTCTCAATTATCTACCTACTGCATTGCTTCCGCGATTTTGTCGCGTAGCTAGGAATATAATCTCATATAAACTTATGGAGACCGGTAGTTTTTTTTGTTTTTAGTTATTGGAAGTGGCAAACAAGCATGCAGTTCACATTGATGTTAAGTGATTACTGCAGCCTATAGACACCCACACAAAGACCAAGGTCGAAACGCAGATGTGTTACCACTCCTGAGGCCTAAGGTGTTATGCCTCTGTACCGGAAATAACAGGGCCGTCAATTACCACCTGACCGGAACACGATAGTGCTGAACAGTCTGAACACTACCATTTAGCGGCAAGTATATTAGGTAATGCAGTGGAGCTCTACCACCAGTAAAAGTAAAAACGTAGTGCTTCGGCAGCCCTGCTGCGTACAGCGGAGTTTGGAATCGTACCTTTATAACACGTTGTAGCAAAAAAAGTCTAGTAATATGTGTACGTTGAAGTACACATATTACTATATCGTTCAAGTATTGATCTGTAAGTTACAGATAATTATAGATATAAAATAGACGTAGAACACTACAATAACACGCCAAACATAGAACGGGATTAACTGATAATGGCCGATAACAATTTGTAATCCGCCTATAATGGTACTTGATTCTTATCGATCACTATCATGATGTGTGATAAAGACGCGATGTATCTTGTAGGGCATCGGGCAAAGTGTGAAATTGCTAGTTTAGATTACGCCATACGAAAGGAAAATTGTAAAAGGAACATAGGAACAAGGAAAAGGTTAGGATCCCATCGCAGAATCATTTCGTTCATTTTGATATGCTGCATACCTACCCCCTGATTCATAAACGTATTTAAGCTAAAGTGTTGCTAATGTCTCCTTTGTCCTTTTCTATCCTGCACATTTATCAATGCAACTGACAAAGACAAAGCATTCTATAGTGTTAAAACGTATCTAATGTACGTTTATGAATAAGGGGGGTAATTTTTACGCATATTATAATCTAGAGATCTTTACTAGGTTGCCTATCAAAAATAGAAACTTTATAGGTATTTTGGTGGCGTCTGGACGTGACGACCCACCTCCCTCAAGTGGGAGAAAATGCTTCCGCTAGCGCAGTCAGTCAACCGAACAATAGCGATCAAACCATTCCAAAACTTCGGATATATGAAGTTATACGGTGCTGCCTACGCCCTCAAACTTCGAGATTGGAATTACATAAAAACAATAGAAGTACCTAACCGTTTGGATCGAAATCCTACAAAAATGGGTCTTTCTTGCGACTAAGGCAAAGTTTCGTGAATGTTTAATGAAATAACCTTCAGACCAATCTCGCGAATCTCCGGAGATCTTGTACGATTTACATGCGAGATTAATTCCGTGAAATATTCACGAGATCTCGCGAGATTCAGATCTCGTCCGAATGAGATTACATTCACTAAGTTCGTACTAATTATCGGATTGAGATCGTTTAGCTGGTACTGATAATTATGGCATGTACTAAAGTTGTGACCACTTTTTATTGACCTTCAGCTTTGTGTTGTTGTAGATTCAGTGTACATTAATGCCCCGGACTTACGCGATAGGTGGGACCAAGCCCCAAGCGATAGATACCTTTGCATTTTTTTATGTAATGGATGTGGCAAACAAGCATGCATTTCACATTTATGTTAAGTGATGACTGCAGCCTATAGACACCCTTACAAAGACCAAGATCAAAATGCAGATGCGTTACCACTCCTGAGGCCTAAGGTGTTATGCCTCTGTGCCGGAAATTACAGGGCTGTACATTATCACCTGACTGGAACACGATAGAGCTGAACACTACCATTTAGCGGCAAGTATGTTAGGTAATGCGGTGGTGCCTACGTACGCACTGGAGCTCTACCACCAGTAAAAATATGCAAGTAAATACTTGGTTCGAATTACAATTTTTTTGGTCTTTTGGAAGACATAATTATAAGTAAATCAATAATGTAGGTAGGTACTTCTCGTAAACCAAACACTGACCAGCGGAGTGGAAAGCCGATTGCGCGGTATCATAAAAAAACGGTGTGAGTATCGGAATTCGCGTAAAACAGGGTAGCGTAAGTCGGGGTATTAATGTATTTAGGTACTTTGAACATATTATTACTGTCACATTTTCAATCTCTGTAAGACGAGACTCCTAATCATTTTAATCGTATGCTACCGAAAAAAAGAAATTAATCATAAGTAATAATTTTTTCCCAAGAAATCTATTCTCGGTGATCCATCGCTACCGATACCCGCAGGAACACACAACATTGTTTAGATTCGTTAATTACATTTCTTCAGCCACAGGATATACATTTCAAAGTTCCTTTGTTTACACTAATCGCGTTCTATAAAAAGATTACAAAAAAAAACAACAAGCTCGCACAGTCATTTCCCAAGAAATCGGGTGAAGAAATCTCAGACCATTCATTAATCTCGATATTGGGCCTTAGAAGCGTATAAATCTTCGCAATTATCAAATTCTCAGCCTCGTCTCATCTGCATAAACGCACACTAGCCTAAATAGAATGTACGCACGCGCGGCGGCAAGATCAAAGAGAGTTCGACCCCTTTGTATGTGCCGCCGGCGCGTGCCGTCTTTTTCCCGGCCCTCGGTGACGGCTTAAAATCTCCGGGAGCGAGCGAGACAGCTATAAAGCTGATTGTATAGCTTGCTATGTGAATATTTCACCTCGTTATCGAGTCTTGTTTGTGTTAGATAGTGGTGGCCGATTTATTGTGTCGTGTTTATCGATAACCATGTCTTTTTTTGTTTCGATGCAGCGTGAACGTTAATTGGCGTGTGATTTATCTTTATTGATTTAAATACGCTAATTTTAGGTGCTTTGCAGGTCTTAACTTTTAGTAATCAACATCTTAGTAATGATTTAAAGTATTAATGTAATTATTAATGCTTTTTTATTGATTCACTTAGATTAGCATTTATTACTGACCTGAGCAATTTTAATGTCGTTTAATTCATTGTAAAAATAAATATTGTGTTTTATTTTAGATTCATGAATAAAACGTTTAATATCAAATAAAGTTACATTATTTCAAATGAAAAGATTTATTACATATGAATATTACAATAAAAAGTTGTTGTTTCTGATATTTTAATTGGTATAAATGTTGGATGCAAAGTTACAAAGTAAAGTAAATGTAATAAATAATGTATTTTTCGTACCATAGTTGCCTTAAAATATATATTTTAAAGGTATGTTTATGTTAAAAATGAGTTCAGAAAACTTTCATATATGAATAATTTTTCAATAAAAGTTCGAAAACATGCCTTCTCAGATATATAATATCTACTTGTATTATAATATTTAAATCATTAAGTAGCATCTTGAACAGTTTTTACGAATACCTCAATACTTAAGATGTATTCTTATTAATGTTATTGTGCATTCACAATAAGTTTCAAAATTTCATGACATAAAACAATAAATCTTATTTAGGTATGGCATGTATTGCCATTGTAACATATAGATCAGCTAAACGGAATTAAAAAAGGAATACAGGACAATTATGTCAAGTGCTCGCATCGATATGTTAAAATATATTCTTGAATTCAATATGTTTCATCGATAAGTCTAATAGCGTCGCATCCCTGTCAGTAGAGCACGGCTCCCGAGTAGGTAAGACAGGAATCTGCTGATATCGATGGCTGTAATTAAAATAGACTTATTGCGTCCGACGAACACCGTATTCGTACGTTATGGGATCGCCACTTTTTGTACCAAGCCATGAGAAAGTTATGTCAGGACGTACGTGGGTCTATTAGTGTACTTTTTAGGGATGTCAATTATTTGTTGATCGAAACCTGTCGATAGCGCTAAAATAGTAGTAATGGATGCTTCGCTGTGGGCTTATTTATTTCGACTGGTTTATTTTTTTTTGTTGCTTTAATTTTAATTTTATTGTTTTGTGACGTCATGAATGTTTGTATTTTATGAATAATTTATTGCAAGAATTACATTACAAAAATACCCCGTAAGGGACCGCTTGAAGATACATATTGCAAGAATTGCCAAGATGTCGGGACGTGACGTCCCCGCCGCCCACTAGCGGAATTCTGCGGCTAGTGCAGTCAAAGATCATTCAAGTAGCAAATGCAATTATGCGAGGTGGGAGGCAGCGTCCCGCGGTAAAACTACCGCTACTGCGATCGTCAAGCCGAATGCCAAACGTGGCGATATCACCATATCTCCCCACATGGTCTATTGCAGCATCTTTGGGAGAAGCTTTTGTCCACCAGTGGACGACTTTCCGTTTTTATTACGCGGATATTTTTACCCAAAAACTGACGTCCCCAAGAATCTGGGTAGGTGCTAAGTTTCCCTCTCAATTATGTCATAGAATACTTGAACTTTTATTTATTTACTAGCTGACCCGGCAAACTTCGTATTGCCTCACAATGTAATAATGTGTCAAAGGTTTGATAGATACGGACTATTTGTATGGGAAAATTAATTTGTGTTTTTTACTATTTCCCTTCAATTTATTCATATTTTCTTACCTTTTAAACCTTCCCTGGACTTCCCAAACCAAAATTAGCCAAATCGGTCCACCCGTTTTCGAGGTTTAGCGAGACTAACGAACAGCAATTGATTTTTATATATCCTGTATAGATTTTAATAATATTTATATTGAATAAATATATTTGATTACCCGTCAGCAAGTCTGTATGTGTATAACAGATTTCGCTTGATAAGATTAATAGGAAATCGTGTGAAGATAATATGAGACGCGTGAATAGTACGCTAATGCATATTTGCAATCGCTACTGGGAATTTATGTTTAGATATACATATCGCGTGACGTCATAAACATACAACGTTTTATGTTATTACTGTTGTAAATGTGACCTGTGTTGCAAGTGTTTGTTTTGTACTTGTTAATTTGTGTTTGTTTAAAAATAATGTTTTTCAAACAGTTTGAACTTGATGTTTATTATTATCTTAACCCCCTACTACTGTGGCCTATGGACTCAGGCTACTACGCTGGAGTCCTGGGTTCGGTCGGGGGCTATCAAATGTAACGGTGTAAAAGCCTTAATCTCTGGTTCTGTTAGGATTTTTCCATTTTCTAGAAGTTTCTTAGTATCTCGGAGTTTGGTTATATGCCCCGAGATGATAGGCTCGCCACGTGTTACATGAGCCAAAACGTCACCGGCGAATGGGTGTATGCTTGAATACATGCATTTACGTTAAATTACGTTTTTTATGTTTGTATCCAAATAATGACGATTCGACTTAAATCACGAAATATACAACAAAGCTAACTTACTTCCTTCAAATCAACTGACTTTCAACCGTAATGAATGACATCATATAAAGAAAAAAAGTCGTAAAAGCCCAGCTGTCAATAACATCGAAGACCCGTTTAAGCGTGGAATAAACAAAAAAATCGTCCGTAGACATGAGCGAACATCAAAAGGAAAAACTAATGCGACGGGTCGTAGGCGCCGTCATTTCCCTGTGAAATATTCACGGGGGCCGGGGAGGCCGCGCCCTGTCATTTCAGGGTTAATGCTGGCTAATGCGTCTCCTTGTTTAAGGTACGAATTGTACCGGATTACTCGACTTAACGAAGTCGTCGTGTTCTTTTTATTTTTTAATAAGGATTTTTCCGATTTTCTATTAAATTTTCAGCCGAACGCTTAGTTAATCGAAGTTTAAAAGATTTGAGAAATATTATAACTTGTTAGATGAAGGAGCAAGCGATCGAGACAGTTTAGTTAGCCGTAACAGGTGCGAATCCAGCGTGAAGTGGGATTTTTCTTTCCCTTCATGGAATCATTATAATTTAAATGTGTTAATGCGTATGAAATAATTAAAAGATTATGAATGCCTGATGACATGTTTAGAATTGAATCTTCTTAGGTTTTGGCATTATTTTTGTCATAAGGAACATCGGAAAGCATCTAAATTGAAGCCTCTATTTTAAAAAAATCTATCAATATTATGGAAAGGCCCAGTTAAGCGTGGAACAAACAAAATAATCGTCCGTAGACATGAGCGAACATCAAAAGGAAAAACTAATGCGACGGGTCGTAGGCGCCCTGTTATTTCCCTGTGAAATATTCACGGGGACCGGGGAGGCCGCGCCCTGTCATTTCAGGGTTAATGCTGGTTAATGCGTCGCCTTGTTTCAGGTACGAATTGTACCGGATTTTTCGTCTTAACGAACTTGCTGTTTTCTTTTGTTGTCAATTGTTTTAAAAAAAGTTTATTGATAAATTTTATGAAAATCAAATGTATATACATTTTAAGTTTATTTTCAAATGTAATAATCAGTACATATAATAAGACAGTGAAAACCAAGTGGCTGTTAAATATTTTTTCCAAAAAACTGATAGGGGGCGATTAAAAAAGATTAACAGAAACAAAAAAAAACATCTTTTTTTTTTTTATTTTTTGTTTGTGTATCTGTCTGTCTGGTACGTTATAACTTCGAAACTACTCAACGGATTTGAACGCAGTTTCGATTAGGAGCGTTGTCGAAACTTCGACAAAGTTTCGTCAAAATCTGTTGAGGGAAAAAGAAGTTATAATCAAATGAAAATTTACTTCAAGCACTTAATCTAGTTTGTGCTTGAATGTATCAGTAAAGATCTGTTCGACGTAAAAATATTTTCTTTCTTTCATAAGTTACACTTAATATTTCTCCTTCAAAAATCACGTGATCGTATTAAAAAAAAACTACCTGCCATAAAAGTGTAGGCTGTCAATACCATCAAAGGCATCGCAATACAAAACGTCCCTCAGACGTGAGCGAACATCAAAAGTAACTAATGTTGCTATTTTTTTTCTTCCTTAATCGAAATTTTATGAGGTCTCCTGAGACTGTTTGTGCAACCAATCAGATTTAGATGAAAATAAAATGACTCTTATAACGTATTACGCTGTAAGAGTCATGATATTGCTAACGTATCTTAACAGATTGTCAGTCAACAAACCAATATATTAGGCAATTTAAATACTATCTACAAGCAGACTTTATAAATGTGTCATTTCAAAGAAATAAAGTTATTTTACGGATTTGTCTCGCGTATATTAACGTCAAATAATTTTTAAAATCAATTCGATCTTGTTTCATAAACGCGAGATAAATCCGTAAAAATAGTTTTGCTTTAATATGTGTAGCTAACGAAAATCTAAGCCTAGGTCATTTGCTAAAGTTAAAGTAATTGTTACATTGCACATCCTTCTCTAACTTAAGCAAATCTGTTAAAGTTAGAGCAGGATGTGAAATATTACAATAACTTTAACTTTAACAAAAGCCGTGATGCAACCCAAGTTAAGAATATTTTTGAAAACATTTTTAGTCAAAACTGTTTAGCAGTGCCCACAAAGGTTAAGAGAAATCTGCACACGAGAGTAAAGATGTTTGATATCTGTACGTATTTATAATATAGACATTAAAATATAAAAACTTTAGTCGTTGCTCTAGTTTTTCAGCTCCCAAAAGGAAAGCTCTTTTTGAATTATCTTTTTGAAAAAGATTGTTGCTATAATGAACCGGTAACAAAATTGTCTTTGATTCAATTCGCCAATTAGAAATTTCCAGTCTTTATTTTCAATTCCATTAATAACATACGGTAGGTCTACGTGACCTGAACCCCGGCGGCGGCGGGTTAGATTACCGCTAAGCAATTCATCTAATATTTCCTTTGAAGTGGTGCCCCGGGCGTCGCGTCAACTGCAGGGTTAACCCTTACCTGCTCGCGGCACGTGGAAAATTGAGTGCGATGTTGCACCCATTCGTTTTTCATCGTTTTTCGGTGTAGCTGTTTTTGTGTTAAACGTTTCCGAGTTGCTGTTTTGAATCATTTATTATTTGTACGGTGTACGGGTTAACCGTTTTCAGGTACGGGTTAGTAGTGTGAGTGATATTGTTTTGCCTTAACTTACAAGTAGCTATGTGTGTGTTGAAGTTTTGAGATAACTACATATTGTCAACTAGCTATGTCCGCAACTTCGCCCGCGTGAGAATTTATGATTGTTCAGTATCTACCCGGACGAAGTCGTGGGCGCAGCAAGTATAAAAGTAGCCTTAATTACTCCGTATTAAATCAGTTATCTGCCCGTGAAAGTCCCGTCAAAATCGGTTAAGCCGTTTCCAAGATTAGCCCCGCCAAACAGACAGGCAGACAAAAATGGTAAAATATGTTGTTTTGGTATATGTACCGTGTACATACGTATGCATTTAGTAAAAAGCGGTTATTTTTATATATTACAAACAGACACTCCAAATTTATTTATTTGTATAGATATTCTTGTTTTTGGAGTTTAGGTACTCCTTCAGAAACGATTTGAGTTATGAGGCCTGATACGGAAATTTTAAGAGGAGTAAAATCAAGTGTAACACGAAAGAAAATTGAGGCGTTACGCGCGATTCTCCCGCGAGCGCTGCGACCGAGCGGAAGTGTTTCATTCGGCCCACACTAGCGATCTCCTTACGTAAACACGCCTGTAATCCCCGAAGGGGTAGGCAGAGGTAAATGCATGCATTCAAGCATACATGCAAGCACCCACGATTCGCCGGTTACGTTTTTGGCCCATGTAACAGGTGGCGAGCCTGTTGACATCACCGGGCACATTACCAAACTTCGAGGTACTGGGAAATTCCAGAAAATGGAAAAAACCCAATAGAACCATAGATAAAGGACTTTACACCATTATATCTGATAACTCCCTACCCGGGAATCGAACCCAGGACCTCAGCGTAGTAGTAGTGGCCTGCTACCACTAGGCTACCGAGGCAGCTAATCTCCTTACGCATACCGAATAAGTTTAGTAGTCTAGTTCTAATATAAAATTTATTTATATCAATCCGGCGAAGATTCTTCTAGAATTAAAAACCCGTAAATGACTCAAGTCCAATTTACAAACACCAGCTATGGAAATAATTATGAACATAAACGCCACTTACAATAAGTGACATCTACAAATAGAAATCCATTAAAAATTGAACTTCCAACAACCACCTTCGGTAATGAGGTGTATTTATAAAAATTAACCCCCGGGTCTAATCGGCCCCTAGCATTAACCCTTTGACGTGTCGCATGCATTAATTACCCCCCTGTTTGTTTATTAAATGTCCCCAGCACTATTTGTGCAGTTATTGAGCTTTGGAAGGCTTATTCTGATTCTCTTATTCTTTATTGAATCAATAGAAAGTACGGGTACAAATGGCGGACTTAACGCTTAAAGCGATCTCTGCCAGTGGGCCATAGGTAGTTATAAAGTTTAGTTAACGGTGCTAGAAAAAATAAAATAATCACAAAATATATTTTTTACCTTTGTTTGTACAGTAGTTTCATTACCTACCCATAAATCAAAGATACACTTATATACCTACATATTGACTTTGTTTATATACATAATAAAAACATGTACTTATAACATTTATAAGTACATGAAGGTATAATTATTAGAAAATCACAAATTATGGGTATAATAGGTATTACTTTTTTTTAATAAATTATTATAATAATAATAATAATGGCAACCCATTATACGTCCCACTGCTGGGCACGAGTCTCTCCCCTTTTTGGGGGGAGGCCTGGAGCTTACTCCACCACGCTGCTCCAATGCGGATTGGTGGAGGTGGGTGGGTTAGTGGCCAACCCGCTGTCGGATGTTTTCAAACCGCCCATAAGGCCTCCGACAAGGTTTAACGACTGCTATCTATCGATAGCAACCGGGACCGACGGCTTAACGTGCCCTCCGAAGCACGGAAACGCGCATTTAATTTGCCACTAGCGGTCACCCATCACACTACCCGACCGCGCCCGTAGTGCTTAACCGAGCAGATCGCTTACGATCTACACCAGCCGCTGGGCCATGCGCGCTTCTATAAATTATTATAAACAATTATTAAGGGTAAAAGCGACTTCTTTACGATATTCAATAAACTGCAAAGTTTATTATATCGGTTGCCTAACTAGCATAGTGAGGCAATAGATGGCGCTGCTGCCACCATAAGGCAATGCAATAAATGTGAAGGAAAGATTTGACAAATCGGGCAGGACTTCGGTAGCTCAGTTGGAAGAGCGGCTGGACTAGATTCCCAGTGGCCGCGAGTTCGAGTCTCGCCTGAAGTCAAATTTTTCTTTCCATTTTTCTTTAAAAAAAAAATATACTTGATTTATAAATAGAGTGCGTGTATAAGTTTATTATACGCAAAAGCGTCTTGTGGGTAACTTATACACATATTTTAGCTTTTTTGAATATTCATTCCTGAGGAGTGAAACATAGGGAAATAATTTGGTAAAATAATAGCTCAAAAACACGATTCGCATTTATTAAAACCGATTTGTCAATCAAGAATAACCACGCTAGGCAATTCCTAGACAATAATCGGACGACAACGACACGATCCCGTCACGCCCCCGCGTCGTCGCGTCAAATTAGCCCGCCCGTGTTATTAGTACTTATTACAATACGATTGGCCCTTTAATCATCGTTTAACTGCCCGTTAAACCCGACGTGCTCTCTATGCATCTTTTATTTGACCTCACATTAGATTTCTTTTGCCTGTCGTTGAATATTTCCTTATAAGAATTATTGAACTCGCTTTTGTAATGACAAGTTTCACTGCTGCATTGTTTTAAAAATAATCTTCATGCTTGTGAATCTCGTGTTAAGTACTTTAAAACACATGGAAAAGGCTTTGTGCGAGTGACAATAAGAGTCAAAATTAGGTAAGGTGGAAATGGCTTCACTGGTATAGTTTATATGTAGATTTGTAGATGTCTGTCGGTTGCAGTATTATCATCATCGTCGACGTGAACTGTATTTTTGATTGGCATAAAAATGAATATCTACATAAAAGCTGAGGTTTTAATGCAGCTGAGGTTTTAATGTTACACCCGATGATAAGTCTTGGTCATATATCAGTAAAAACACAATTTATTTATTTGTTTAAAAATGCTCAAACACCAAAATCAAATATACAGACAGAAAGAGAGATCCATACGCTTTCCTTTAAAAAAGAAAGAGACAGATGGAACGTGTTCCAAATTCAAAATAAAAGCATCATCAGTCATATAAATTGCGAACGCAGTGTCTTACCGTGTCGTAGATTGTATCGAAAATTCTTGCGATCTAATGGAGACAATCGCGAGGCGAATTCTGAATTGAACTCGATTCGAAATTCAACTTTATCACATGTTAATAAGATGTCTTTTTGACGTTCTTGGATAAGGGACGAATTTCGCGATCGCGAGGCGAATTTTGAATTGAACTCGATTGCAAATTCAACCTTAACCCATGTTAATAAGATGACTTTTTGACGTTCGGGGATAAGGGACGAATTTCGCGTTATCCGGTGAAAGCACTTTAATAAAAGATAAGCGGCAATGTGACACTTTAACGTGGACATTACGCGTTTTATGCAGTCAAATCCATTGCGATAATTGCTTGTTTTTATTTTTGTTATGCGTAAGGTAAAATTTATGTTTTTCTTATGTCATGCCCGTTAAAAACATTTTTTTCGAATATAGTGCCTACAAGGAGGATTACGAAATCATGTAAATGGAAAAAACATATAAGAGAAAAGAATTAAAAAAAAAAACCGGTCAAGTGCGTGTTGGCCCACGCGCAGTGTAGGGTTCCGAATTTAGTGTATTTATATAGTAAGAAATGTAATGAAGAAAATAAATAAATATTATCTATGGAGTAGTTCGAAATTTTCGGGTAAAATACATTTGGTCGACTATGGAGGTATATTTACTCGCAAACTTGCAAACTTGCAAAGCCAACTTAAGAGTGATAGTTTTCCTTCTAATTTTATTATAAATAGCTACTATTGCCGTAATGTTTGACTTTCTAACAACAACCGTTTAGTTGCTAGAGGCGGGGGGCTACACTTGACTCTAAAGAAAATTGGCACCTTAAAGCTGAATAAGTCACGAACAGTTAACTAAATCCATAAATGATGTTAGCACGCCCCTTACATTTTTGAAAGACCTATTCAACGATATCTCACACTACATAGAAACAAAAAATAAAAAATATATCCGTGCGTACATGTAGGGAAGGTACCCTACATAATTTTATTTTTCATGTTTTTATTCTACCACTTTGTCGGCGTGATAAAGGTGCATACTTGTGTCAAATTTCATGTCTCCAGTACCAATAGTTTTTGCGCTAAACCGCGGACGGACAGACAGACAGACGGACATGGCGAAACTATATGGGTTCCTTGTTTAGTACGGAACCCTAAAAAGAATATATAGGTAGGTATGCTATTTTACATGTAGGTAGGAATGCATTGGATTATAGCGTCGATTTCGCCTGTAATGTGGCTGATTTTTTCATGTACCTAATGAAGGTGGCAAACAAGCACGCAATTCACATTTTTTTTTTTTATAATTTGTCATGACCATAGATACAGAGTCTTTCAGTCGTATACATATCGAATTTCACATTTCTTTAAATTAATGAATATCCATATGGAAGATGACGATGATTAAATGCATCCATGAGGAATATGATGAGATGATGGGGTGGCTCCAGTAAAGCGATGGGGACTTTACTGAAGTTTTACGAAGTTTTGGAGGCAATACGAAAAATCACTTTTCACTTCATAATATCACTTTCTTACACTCGTGAACATTATCGAATGCTTTATGATAAAAATCCCACCATTTTTACACATAAAAACGCGACTATACACAAATTTCGAAAATAATATAATGCACATTGATGCCTATAGTGATACTAGCCTTAAGACATCTCCACAAAAACCAGAGGTCAAAATGCCATGTTGTCACCCCTGAGACCTTATCTGTTATGTCTCTGTGATAGGTATTAATCACCATCTAACCGGAACACGATAGGTAGTGCTGAAGACTACCATTTGGCGGCAGATAGATTAGGTGATGCGGTGGTGCCTACTCCCTAGAGTCCCTAAACAGGAGCTCAGTACACCAGTAGAAAAGTATTTATTCTTAACTTACCAAAGAATTTTGACACGTCTGTGTAACAAAATTAATACTGAAAGTAACACTTATCTTAAAGTAAGGTGAGTGAATATCGCCACATCAGCAGATAACCTTTTTTTTTTATGTTATGGACGTGGCAAACAAGCATGCAGTTCACATTGATGTTAAGTGATGACTGCAGCCTATAGACACCCACACAAAGACCAAGGTCGAAATGCAGATGCGTTGCCACTCCTGAGGCCTAAGGTGTTATGCCTCTGTGCCGGAAATTACAGGGCCGTACATTACCACCTGACCGGAACACGATAGTGCTGAACACTACCATTTGGCGGCAAGTATATTAGGTAATGCGGTGGTGCCTACGCCCGCGAGCTCCGTCACTGGAGCTCTACCACCAGTAACAAAGTAAACATAAAATTAATGCTTTTAAAATGAGTCACTCGACAACACGCCATTAAATGGATTCGAATCGGCACTAGTTTTGTTTGGTTTCGCATATTGTACGCAACCCTCACGCCCCTTGATAATTCCGTGAATGCTGTACTTTGTCATGTTCTATTATTAGGATGTCGATTTTAACTATAATTGAACTCGTCTGGGAAGATTTGTGGGCGGAAATTTTGTTGATTCTTTTTAACACACTTTATTTAACTTTTTTTTTTCTCCTTTGTATATGTAAACAAGAGGAGTAAGTGATGTTGTGGATGACTTGACAGAAGTCCAAGATGAAAGGTGTGTATAGAGTGGGTTAGATATGTATTTTGAGTTTAGTTATTATGTGATGATATCTCATGTATTGTTGAACTGCTTTAAGGTGTTGACAATGTGTTTAGTGAACTGATTGAATGTGTTTCTTGTACTTTCTCTTTCTTTTTTTTATGTTGTATAGTTGGCAAACAAGGATGCAGTTCTCATTGATGTTAAGTGATGACTGCAGCCTATAGACACTTACCCAAAGACCAGGGTCAAAATGTAGATGCGTTACCACTTCTGAGGCCTAAGGTGTTATGCCTCTGTGCCGGAAATTACAGGGCCGTATTGCACACGTTTTTTAAATGTTTTTGTGTAAATTGGGTAGGTAGAATACTGTAGCTAACCCTACTTCCCTACTAATGTTATAAATGCGAAAGTAACTCTGTCTGTCTGTTACCTTTTCACGTCCAAACGACTGAACCGATCTTAATGAAATATGGTACAGAGATAGAGCTGACTTTGAGAAAGAACATAGGCTACTTAGTAATTTATAAAACGACATCCACGCGGGCGAATCCGCGGGCAACAGCTAGTAGTCTTTAAAAACCGAGAAACTTCAATGCATACTTTGCCTCTCAATAATAACATTTTTCTTCAGTAATTACAGGATTGTAAACGAAGTTAAAACTGTACTTTTTCTTAACAAAATCACGTTGTTTTTCCATTGAAAATAAGTCATACACTACCATTTACAAAGCACATAATTTACCAAGCTCAGTACATAAGGGAAAAAAGCGACGTGAATGTTTTCGGTGCCTATACCAATTTGAACGGGCCACAGCGCCACGGAACGTCAAAAACATAATTGGCGTGCCCTTCGCAGACGATTGAGGATATAGGGTCGCTGGAAACGACATAAAGATCAATAGGTTTTGAAATTAAAAAAATAAATGTGCTTAGATGTAAAGTTGCACAATTTTTTTTAAATAACACTCTTTTTTTAAGGTTCCGTACCCAAAGGGTAAAGACGAGACCCTAATACTAAGGCTACGCTATTCGCCTCTACTTGTCTTTCACCGCGCTGTATCTCATGAACAGTGATAGTTAAACATTTGAAAATTTCCTAGAACATGTAATTCTGTTACCGCTATAACAATAAATACTTTAAACAGAATAAAATAAATATTTAAGGGAAGCACCCATATCAAATGTGATTTTTGCCGGCTTTTATTTATAGCGCCACCGAGCACTTCCTGCGCGAGTCCGACTCCCACTTGACGGATTTTTAATGTTACGATGTTCAGGTAAGCATACAGCTCATAGTGATAGTAAATGAATAATGCTGCCAGAAGCAATTTGAAATGTGTAAAAAATTCTCACTGAGAATAAACTAGTTTTAGCATCACTTAAATAAAAATAAAAAATAATCCGTCGTCAGTCATTAAAAACATCAACTAATCTCGTAGATATGATGGTTTTTAGTTTCTATCTAGCAGATGTCACAATAATTGATCTAACTTTACCTACTTATATCTAAGTAAAAGTAAATTTAATACCTAAAAACTTAACAATAAAAAGTAAACTTTATGACGCTTCCATTAACTGAACATCTATATCTAACGCATATATCTGCATAACTGCCTCCGGAAAAAGGTCAACAACCCCCATCTCCCCTTCGGGGCAACCCCCGATATTCGTAGATTTGAATATCGCAACCCTCCAGTATTTAAAGTATTAGATTTTCTCGGAAACGCGGAGTCGGGGAGTATTTGAAAATCGAATAACTTTCATCGGATATGATCATCTAAACAGGTTTCACGTCTAGATATCTAGATGTACCTAAGTCCTATTTAGTAATAGTGTATAGGTATAAAATTTATTATTAACATCGTTCTTATTTCCAAGAAATTTAAATATTTCTGCTACAGTAATGAGAAACCTGTAGGCAGATACGTTATTAACCTTGCCGATCCCCTTTTCTCGTTATAAGTTTCCGGTGGCGCTTGCATCCGGCCCGAAGGACCAATGGCGGAAATGGATAAGAAACGATGCGGAATAATCAGCTTGGGTACACTGATTTTTCAAGCGCACCATTTGCACAAATTTATAACTCTTTACCTTTACTTAATAAGCAAAAGTTACTTTACTCGTTTGCCAGTAACCACAACATTGTCTTGTTCAAGGTCGCTCCATTTATATTAACTTATCCAGAACGGTTTAATAAGAGAACAGTTGCTATAACTAGACCGAAACTTCCAAGGTCGGCGCCCAGCCTAAACGCACACAAGCGAACGCCTCCCTCCACCCACACCGTCGCAGAGCACGTGTACGCTCGCCCCTACACATGGTTGTCATAGCAACACAGCATCCTATTTCCACGCCCACTACCCCCGGGGCGAACTCTCAAGATATTACGCCCTACTTCGTTCGCATTGGTGAACTAAAGGGGTGTACACGGCGCGCCTGTGTGTGTTTAGATCCAGTGCGATCTCGTGAAATTCTATTTTGAAGGGAAATTTCGTGACATCGACGTTCCGATGAAAATGGCCGCGTTGCAGGCACAGAATGTTTACGATTTAGAAATTATACGTAATACGCTCGACACAAGTATAGGTTCGCTAACTGAGCGAGCACTCGACTACATTCGTTACATTCAGCCGGCCGCTCGTTAACAAACCTATTCAATTTTGAAGTATTAGTCGATTGAGGCAACATTTCTCGCGTCCTATCGCCGCGAGTTCCAATTAGCGACTGGTGCTTGTCGCTTGAGTGGCGGTGACGTCACGCCGCTTTTATGCGCCTTCAATAACTACCCTCTTCACGGTACCTTCAATAGCCGGCCACTCCACCTGGCCTTCATTAGAGACCTCCTCAATGTACACGCTGAGCTGAAAAGGCGACGCGAATCTACTAATTTTAAAAATGCAAGTTTTAACGAGAAAAGTTGTTTAGCTAATAACTAGCGAGTGCTATGATACCTATAGCCATTTTGGTAATTGCTTGATTTAGCTCTGTGTTTTTTTTTTCTTAAATTATTACGACCTGTCAACGAAACAAAGCGCGCTCGGTCTTTTGTTTCTACCGGTCGCTCCATAGACAAATCTTATTATGGAAATATTTTCAAATTAAGAACGCGCTCCGCTCCCGCATTATGCGTCTCGACTGTCATCATTGTCTATGGACTTTTTGTTCGTCCTCGCATGTCGAGGTTTTTCGACCACCGTTTCGGTTATTTTTTTCTCTTTTTGTTTTTTTTTTCTCTGCCCGCGCTGTCCCGAGCGTGAATGGAGGGCTTTGTTTGTGCGTGTTTTATTATTAATTAGTGGGGACTCTTTGTTCTTGGTAATTATTGTCTTAATAAGCAGTTCCTGTTCTTCGAATATGGAGGAGTGGTGATGGAATTGTCAACCGTTTTGGTTTGTAAATGAGTTTTGAAATGAATTGGTATGGAACCGGTTTGTAGGAGCTTTATCGTCGTTTTGTCATGTTCAACTTGTTTGTTGAGTCAATCTGTTTGTTATTGTGATATATATGTATTTAGTAGGTAATGTCGCCGATTCTTAACATTTTCTGTAAAAGTCATAAGGTAATAAGGCTTGGATTCAAGAGAAAGCAGTGGCAGAGTCTGTCAAATGTTTATTTTATTCAGTTTTGTATGAATAAATAAAAAATGCTGCAATTGAGGTTCTACCCTTAGACATTCTAAAGCCCACAACGAGTCGCAATTGAATATCAGTTCTTACAAGTAATTACTTAATTGCTTACAAAAAAAACTCGGGAAAAGGAGCCGTGGTTCAGATTAATAAACTCATAATTAATTTACGCCTACGTGTCGCCGTCCTGTCGTTTATTTCGTATAATAAAGTGGTGAAAAGAAGATCCCGGTTTAATTAGAGGTGAGACTCGGCTCGGAAGTGCGACGCGGCTGAATGGTCCTTGTTGGCCGCCATTTTGCATAATTGGGCGTTGGAGGGTAGAACGAAATTTATACGGGCCTGGCGCCAATTTACTTGCTAATGATGCGTCTTCTCGCTAAGTGTTGCACGCTTTTTTTTGTTGTTTTTCCCCGTGCCATCCGTATTATATGGCTACCATTTTTCGGTTTGTTATGACATTTGAGATTTTTCTGTTGTTAAGTTGTAACCTCAAAGCCTGAAATATATTATAATGAAAGATTATTATAGTTTTAAATGGATTTTTCATTTTATCCATTCATTGATTTGCTGTCACTTTGTAAAATAAGTAGCGAATATTACAATTCAAATTTAAGGTAGGTACTTCGTTTTTTAGTTCTGGCCTTTAGTGTCTTCTGGTTTCTGGTGGTAGTGAAACAACATACGTCATTCAAAGATTTGTTTCTTACCTCTATAAAATGAGACGTATTATTTCAAGGAAATTTCGTATTGTTTTTTAAATTAAAAGTTAATTGATATATATTTTGTCGACAGACGGGGAAGATGGGTCTGCCCGCTGGAGGTGGTCTGTCGCTGTTCTGTCCCGGGGGCGAGTTGGGGCAGCCGCCACCCGCCCACATGGGCATACCGCCGCCCTACCAGCTAGACTCCAAACTTGGTGAGTGCACTTAATTTGTTAGTATGTTTCCAGATAGAGTTAGAAGAAAGAACATTTATTTGGATAATTTTACACAGAATTTTAAATTTAGTAGTAAGACCAATTAATGACAGATTTTTTTAATTTCTGCCGTTTGACTTTTTAGAAGTTCAAGTTCAAGTGCAGCTCTATGAGGGTGCCTATTCAAAATAAGTCTTTTAGCTCTAAGTTCGATTTCACTAATACTATGTAAAAATATCTTCAATTACTGACTGAGTGATTGAGTAACTGGCAGATAACGCAACGCACAGCCGAAACTACTTGGGCGAGATGGCCTATTGAAATTGTTTTCGACATTGGTATTTCTGTCAATTTATCATGTCAATTGTGATAAATCTGACTGATGTTCTTTCGTAGATGATAAACAAACGATATTGACAGTCAGAATTATCGTTTTTGCTTTTGAAGGAGGTACAAATTGACATGGCAATTGACAGTAATTACAATGACAACAATAATTTGGAAATTAAAAAAAAATGGAAATAAATATTTGACTTCGAACAGGGTTCGAACCTGCAACCTCAGGATAAACAGTCCAGCTGATTATTCTGAGGTTGCGGATCGATCAAAAGATCATTTGCAATCTAGATTGGTGCGATCTGCGATCGTAGGTGCAATATTGGGTACTGGGATTTAAGAATATATCTAGAATTGCATGACCACATGTAAGTCTGATAAAATAAAATCTTCTTTCTTTTTTGTTTCAGCGGCGGGTCTGGCGCGCACCCCCATGTACCCTTTCCCAGGGGGCACGTACCCCTATCCGATGCTTAGTCCGGAGATGTCGCAAGTGGCCGCTTCATGGTCAGTATTGCATAGGTACATACATACATCATACATATCATATTTTTATGCGTGCATGATTTAGGGACAAAATTGTTTTGTTTGTAAAACCCATGAAAATGTTGGGAACTAGATCTTCCTTCAATAGTATTAACGAAACAAATGTAACAAATAAAAAAAAACCTTTTGTATTCAAATAATTTAAGAAATTAGTATCATCTCGAAATCGTGAGAAATAGACTCTCAGACAATCTGAAAAGTGACCGTAATGTCTGGTTGATTTTAAAAATTATTTTAGTTTAATATACGGGTAATAAATCCATACAAATAGTTTTATTTCAATGAGTGTAACTCGCGGCAACCTTAGAATACATCATACTATGTACTAATACAGTATGTACTTCTTGAACTAATGCACACAAAACCCCGTTCGTTGCCGACAAATTGAAAAAACAGTGTATATTCAAAAAAATAAGCTCAAGTGCCTTGTGAATCTTATGATACGGCATAGGTATCTAATAAAAAAAAATTATACATTAACTACCAAGACAAAATCATAAAAAATACACCGTGTAAAAACCCGGCCATTTCGGTTCTGCTCAAAATTACAATCCCGAGAAATATGAAGTGGGGTTTTCAGACAAAACAGTTTTTTCGAAAGCTTGTGGTTAAAAGTAAGGGGGCGTCCATAAATTACGTGAGGTGGATTTTTTTTATTTTCTGTCCCTACCTCCCCCCTGGTGTGAGGTCGTGAGATTTTATTCAACCCCCTCCCCCGTCCCCCAATCTCACATGAGATTTTTCAAAAAGTAGGTACCTATGTAAGCGCTTTGGATTTTTATTAAAAAAGAAAAAAAAAATGCTTCGGAGGTACCTACTTACTTTTATTTACAACTAGTTAAATCTATTAATTAATATTGCTGATAGCTATAAGTGTGATGAAGAATAAGCAATAGAGTACGATTATCGAAACGATTGTGATTAAAAAAATAACATCTACTAAATCAGAAAAAAAATTGCGTGATATTTCCCGAGACCCCCTTTCTCCCCAACGTAAGATTAGATGAGATTTGTCTCAACCCCCTCCTCCCCTTAAACATCTCACGTAATTTATGGACGCCCCCTAACAAGCTACCTATCTGCTTTTGACTTTTGCAGAATTTTGCAAAATGTATTTTATATGTCTAATAATATTTGTGTGTGTTGTCCAGGCATACCCCCAGCATGTACCCTATATCGTCGGCGGCTAGCGGTTTCCGCAGTCCTTACCCCACGTCGCTGCCGATCAGTACTTCTAGTCTATCGAGGTAAGCACCATATTCTTCTATGAAAAGCAAACAGATGGATTACCTAACACAGGAGATCGCAACCTGGGAGGCCAGAGATGTCAAGGGCGGCCGAGAAAGGTTGGCTTTTAGAAAAGAAAAAAAAATCTAATAAAGGACTGCCCAAATAGGTGTCTCTCAAGGGGGGCGAGAGTTATCAAGGGAAAAGTTGCCTTCAATCAAAGAAAAAATATATATATCTCTAACGCAGATTTTAGATTCTCAACCAGTGAGGCGTGAATTATATCGGGTTACAAAGCCCTTTATATATCAGAAGTTGAACCATCTTATTTCGCCCGCAGTGAGCTGTACCGGTTCTCACCGACGTTGGGCGGTGGGCTCGGCCTGGGTCTGGGCCCCGCACTGGCGCCCGCGCCGCCATCTAAAGTCGACCTGTTTACGCATCATTCGAGGTTAGTATCATCATAATTTCAGTCAACAGACGCCTAGAAAGAAGCCTCCCCAAAAACTTCTATAACGAACGGTCTTTAGCCGCCCTCATCCAGCGATTGCTTGCAAGCTTCACCAGATCGTCGGTTCACCTTATGGGGACTCATTTTCCGGTAGGTACGCGGTCACCATTGGAGAACTCTTCTGCCCCAACGGAGGTCGGTCCTTCGAGCTATGTGTCTAATAGCTATGTAATTTATTTTGGTTCTCTCCTCATTTCTGATCGATATCGTTGAGATACGCCCAGTGTAGCTCTCTCCATATCTCCATTCAAAATTCAAAAAATTCGAAATTCAAATCATTTATTTCAAATTGGTCTATAAGGATACTTTTGCATTGTCGGGTTATAAGCTACCTAGAGAGAATGACTTATAATAATAATCCAATAGGTATTAATAAATACCAATAATAATATTTAACCGATACGTGAATTATCAAATTTTTCAATTCCTTCATAGAAGAAAAATAAAAATCTGTTCGTCATAATCATAGTCATTCACTTAGCAGAGTTCCAAGTGCAGGCACTACTGAGAAGAGACTACATTACCCTGTCTGTTTTTCTTCTGTCTGAGTTTTCCTCATGACCGTTACAAGAGCAACCACGTTTCAGTTACGTATGTCGTCACCGGCCACTGGCAACATACTCAAAGACCTTCGCTTGAGACACTGCGGTGAATTGTACGAAAAGATGTATCGTAGCTTCCCAAACGCTGCTGCCAAATTAAAATGGTCCATAACCACGAGGTTAGAGTATGGCATGTGTTACCTATGTCTTCCATGATAGGAATATATGTTAGGTTGGTTTTGTATAGTGAGGAATTTATTCGAAAAGTAGCTTAGTTAACTGCTTATTTTTTATGGTTCCGTACCTCAAAGAAAAGGTAAAAACGTAACATCTTTTAAGAGCACTCGCGCGTCTGTATGTCCATCTATCAGCCGATTTCCTGTGAAGTTACTCGGCCGATTGGTTTGAAATTCGTCAATTCAATTCAGCGTCGTGCGATAAAACTAGTACGAATACCAAGAACGGCTAATATGGCATATGCCTCTTATGGAGAGGCTTCATGTGGAGGAGATATCTTTCGGGTGATATGATTTTGAAATCTGTATTCTGTTAATTATTCCATTTTAGCGATGCGAGCATCTGGATTTTGAAGTCAGATTTTTTTTTGTCAAAATGTTTTTTGTTATATTAAAATTTTTCAACAACATAATTCAAAAATGTACCCTCTGACAAATCTCGTAACTACTTAATAGCCTGTCTAATTCCCCGCACGCGTTCATAATAACATATCGCGAGCGATATGTAACAGCGATATCGCCTAACAATGCCTAAACGTTTCAATGAACGTCAACGCACAATCGAGCGCACCCTTGCTGATGCTATCGTCAATATTACACGGCGATAACCATCGCCAGATGCGATGTTTTGGGGAAATTTTAGATTTTGCAGCTTCGATGTTGTGTTTTAAAGCGTTAGGGTACTTACATTTCTGGCACAGAGGCGTAACAGGCCTCAGAAGACCAACTTTTTGCATCAACTTTTTATGTAAAGGAAGATGGCAAACAAGCATGCAACTGACATTGATGTTAAGTGATAACTGCAGCCTGTAGACATCTACACTAAAACCAGAGGTCAAAATGCAGATGCGTTCTCACCCTTGAGACCTAAGTTGTTATGTCTCTGTGAGAATTATGGGGGCCATAACACTCCACCACCAGTAAACATTGAAATCTCTGGTTTTGAAGTTTATGTTTTTTCTAGAGTTCCTGCGTAAGAACTGAAGGGCGTAGGCACCACCACATTACCTAATCTATCTTCCGTCAAATGGTAGTGTTCAGCACTATCATGTTTCTGTATAACCCCGTAATAGTTATCACAGAGACATTATAACTAAAATCTCTGGTTTTTGTGTAGGTGTCTATAGGCTGCAGTCATCACCTAACATCTAAACTACATGTGACTAGCTACCTTCATTACATAAAAAATGTTTATATGCCATAGTTTTCAATTACAATCGCAGAGTATGCCTGTTTAAAAAAAATCTCACTCTTATGCGCAGATATCCATGGCCCAAAACTAGCGTCCATTATTTCACCCACTTACAAAAGGAGTATGTTGAAAAAAATGATCACAACATTAATCTACTCCAGGTGTCGAAAACATCCAAATTTGGCGTCGAATAAATATGGTGTCCGAACAACGGGCACGGGTAACTGTTCACAAGGGAATCTGTAATGCAATACTCCTGGGGTGGGGTTGCAGTGACCGCGAAACTTGAAAACGAGGGCCTGGGTCGGGTGTCAGTGACAGCGGAATAAAAAAAGGTTTTTTAGGTAGGTCCGTGGTGTCTACAGTATCGAGCTCCGACATAAGAGCTCTACCACCAGAAAAGTGAATACATTGGCTTAAAATTTCACTAATGTAATGACACTTCCTTGTTTAGTCACTAGTAACTAGCCAAATACACAGAGAGAGGTTCTTTACACACACTTGTTTTTATTTCTACTTTTTCTTTATAAAAAACAGTTTTATGGTTTTATTTTTAGGACCAAAACTATTCAATTTTTTTTTTGCTTTAAGCAATTGTTATCCTTCGGATGAAAGGGCACTGCTGTCTGAGATACAAGCTTGTCGCTTAGTTCAGACGCAGATGCACATTGTAATATTTGTGATATTTTTGTAGCAAATAAATGAATTTTATTTTATTTATTTTTTTTATAAATGGTCAGGAAATATCGAGCTCTAAAGACATTAACATAAAAACTAGATCTTTGAATTATGCTTCATTCGGACGAAAAAGTATAAGGAAATGATATAAAAGGATGGTTCTTCAAATCCACTATCCCAAAAATAATATTAAGTTGTCATAACTGTAATGAGAACGTGGCAGCAGCGAATGCCTTCGCATGGAATGATGTGGCAGATAAGCAGATGTTGGTATGTACACTATCGAGCTCATTGAAGTTGTACCATCTGTAAAAAATTTAATTTCTCTCGCATATTTACTCTGCCGTAGGTTTATCAAGTCAAGAGATAAATTGTAATTTTAACCCGGGGAGCGTAAGGTTGGGTGTATTACACCCAGCCTGTAATAAAGCGTTTGATATTTTCGATTCCGTTCGTTAAAATAAGTTGTGCGCTTGAGTAGCTGGGCAGGGAGAGGTAAGTAATTGTTGTGTTTCACGCCACAGATGACCGCCGATTGGCGAGGTCTTTAGATGGTGTCAAAGTTGCCGGGTGCATCTCACCCACCTTACGCTTCGTGTTACAAATTCGAGTAAACACTTTTTGTTATATATTCGTTATATTTCAGTATTTATTTTATTTTTTTCAGCTAAATAATTAATATGTCATACGAAGAACCCCAAAGAAGATTATTAAGGATTTTCGAAGCAGCTGATCAGGATGATTCTTGTGATGATTCCGATAGTGGCTTCGAAATCGATAATGTTGGCCAAAGAAGCTCTGAAATTGATTCGGAACGAGAGATAGGAACACCAAATAAATATTTTATTATATATACCTATATATCTATATTATATTTATGTTATAAGGTGGCAAACAAGCATACAGTTTGCATAAATGGTAAATAATACTGTAGCCTATAAACATCTACATGAGACTGGAGGTTTCAATGTAGATACATTACCACTCCTGGGGTTTTAGGTATTATGCCTCTGTGCCGAAAATTACAGGACTGTATATTACCACCTGACCGGAACACGATAGTGCTGAACACTACCATTTAGCGGCAAGTAAATTAGGGACCTAATGCGGTGGTGCCTACGCCCGCCAGCTCCGTCACTGGAGCTCTACCACCAGTAGATAATAAAGTTCCTAAGCCTATCAGGAGATGTGAAATATGCCCTACTAAAAATATCGCAAGAAATAAACACACTTGTTATAAAGGCAATCGATATTTATATATGGAACATGCTGTTTTTACGTGTCAACATTGCGCTCAAACTGAAGATAATTACGAGATCTCTGAATAATTATATAGTACTAGCTGTTGCCCGCGGCTTCGCCCGCGTGGATGTGCTATAAACCTCACGGAGCCCGAGACCTTTCCAACGAATGCAAAACCGTGGAAATCGGTTCGTGCATTCTGGAGTTATAGCGTCAGGAAGGAAAACCCGACTTATTTTTATATTATAGATAAATTTCGATCTCATTTATTTGCTTATTTCATAAGCTAGAAGGAAAAGCTATGCGTTTTGTTCTATTTTAAAGTTTTTTTGTTTTTATAAAATTATAATACTAAGTGTTACTCTTTGTTTAAATAAAATTGAGATTTTGTTAATTTCGTAAATAAAGATTTTAAAATATTTGTTTGTTGAAATAAAACTATTTTTACGGATTTATCTCGCGTATTTTAAACTAAAATGATTTTTAAAATCAACCCGACGTTTCGGTCGCTTTTCAGCTTCCGTGGTCCCGGGCAGACTGAGGTGACATTTGTCTGACAGAAGTTTGAAAAAATTATATGTAGCTACCTCCATCGATTTCGTAAACGCCTTGCGTAGCGTTCAGGATTAACACAATAATTACTTATGGTGTCTTGAGGTCTTGCAGACTGCTGCGGCTGGGATTTAATCTTGCTAAGTATGGGATCCCATGATGTTGATAATCGCCATCCATCTTCTCTATTGAAATTTGGGTGTTTTTTAATTTCAATAGCCTCGCGTACCATTCGTGGAATGGGTTTGTGTTCTCTAGCGAGTATTTGAATTTTATCAAACCGGATGTAATGGTTCGGCTTATCCGCTATGTGTTCACAGACTGCAGACCTCCCTGTTCTTCGGTTTTTGACATCAGCAATGTGCTCTTTAACGCGGGTGGATACAGCTCTCTTCGTTTGACCAATATATGAGAGTCCACAATCACAATCTAATTTATAAATGCCAGAATTTTGTAATGGAATATTACTTTTAATAGGTCTTAAATACTGATGAATCTTTTTATATGGTTTGAAAACTGTTTTAATGGAATTCTTTTTTAAAATGTTGCTGATTTTATCTGTGACACCCTTAACGTAAGGTAGTATAGCTGGTTGTCGTTCTACTGTAGGTGGTTTCACGCGGCCTCTGTGACGGACGGGTGGTGCATGGAGCTTGTTGTTATGTAGCACCTGGCGTAGGTGCTTCAGCTCCCCCTGAAGATGGTGGTCGTCACAGATGCCTCGTGCTCTCTGAAATAGAGATGAGCCAACGGCAGATAAATGTGCCGGGTGATGGTGTGATTCACCATTAAGGTACCTATCAGTATGGGTAGACTTCCTAAACACAGGGGACAGTTGTCTGTCAGACAAATGTCACCTCAGTCTGCCCGGGACCACGGAAGCTGAAAAGCGACCGAAAAGTCGGGTTGCTTTTAAAAATAATTTTAGTTTAATATACGCGTGATAAATCCGTAAAAATAGTTTTATTTCAATGAGTGTAGCTCGCGAAAACCTAAGAACATATCAATATTTGTTTGCTTTATTTTTCTTTCTCAACCAGTTCTTGGCTTATTAAATATGTTTATTATTAAATAAAAACATAGTAAAAAATTAAGGACACATTTTAATATCTAGTCCAGTATATGGGTTTGATACACCCAGCTTACGCTCAATGTAACAAATATTAACCTTACCTCGCCGGGTTAAGGCACAACGCCGTACAAAACATCTCAAAAAGTAAAATAAATGCATCAGCCGCCTTCTGAACTTTACCAATGGATTTTCAATATTTATAAGTGTTCTTACAGTTCCGATCATAAAAACATTGTTCGGTTCATATTAACTTAACGAACAATATTTGTAATACGACGCGTCAAAAATTGTACCGCCGAGCCCGCCGACACTCGAGCCCCACGAATGTACAATCATGTAAATAAGTGGCAGAGAAATTTAATTAAGATGATATACGAGACGCCCACAGTTACGGTGTACAGTCGACAGAAGATTCAGCGATAACAGTTTTTATGTGACACTAACTACTAAATGACAAGTGAACTCGAGACGAAAATACGTTATGACGACCAACATTAATTTGTTGATATTTATTTATATTTTTATGCGTACACGGAACAAGATTGAATTGGAGCTGTGATTTTTTCAAGTTTGATTTTTTTTTGTGGTTTGCAATAGAAATCTCCTTTTATTTTAAGTAGCTTAACTGAAAACTATGAAAAATATTGAATAATATTTGCAAAATGTAGCACTTTAAGTTGAATCACGTAATGTTTTCCCTTTAAGATAATTATCGTTGAGTATTGGCGATCTACTTCTTCTATTTTTTATGTAACGAAGGTGGCAAACAAGCATACAGTTCTCATTGATGTTAAGTGATGACTGCAGGCTATAGACATCTACACAAAAATCAGAGGTCAAAGTGCAGATGCGTTGCCACCCCTGAGACCTAAGGTGTGATGTCTCTGTGATAGTTATTACAGCGCCATACATTACCATCTAACCGGAACACGATAGTGCTAAACACTACCATTACGCGGCGATAGATTAGGTAATGCGATTGTGCCTACGCCCTCGAGCTTCTACACTTGGAACTATACCACCAATGAAAGACAAGACTTCGGTCAGCCTTTGCCATATATATTTAAAAAATGAAAATGAAAATTGTTAACATATTAATAAAATATTACGTACCTAGTAACTTATGAAATAAAGTATGCAACACAAAAATGCCCTCAAAAAGTGCATTCCTCTGAAAACCTGTTGTAAGAACAAAATAAATCTGCGAACGGTACAAAAATAATTACGGCTCGCGACGAAGAATACCTCGTTTGACTGCGTACGCGCATTGTGTCCGGATTTTTCCTTTTTTAGGGTTCCTCATTGCGAATAAATAAATGAGAATAAATTGGGAAAAAACTTAATTTTCTTACAAAACACAATTTTAAAGTGGCATTACAATTTTTAAGTTGGCAAATAGAACACTAAGTATGTGCATACAATTTTGATAAATTAGACGTTTAACCATTGTTCGTTTGACTGACCGCATTAGCGGAATTAAATAAATTAATTGAAAGTATGGGGGGGACACATGCATTTTGAACAAATGAAACGATTTTTTAATAATTTTAGTTATTCAAGTAAAAGACGAAAATTCCTTGTCCTTCGCTTTATCTCCGAAAATACTAAGCACAAAAAAATATCAAAATAATTGTGTAGATGGTAGGGGATAGGTATGATAGCTAGGTATATGATCTCAGAAAACCTGAAAGATATAATTTAATGTTTCAGTTCATTCAATTTCGTAAGAAACTCGTGTCTTTCGAGTTGAACGTCGACGGCTCGAACTTGGCTAGTTTTTTTTTTTCTCCAATTGTCTTTTCGAAAACCATTTCCAATTTTAAACGCAACGGAAGCGGCCTTTTTATTCTCGGAACTAATTTATCGTATAAAAGTCTATATTTGACATATTGAAATAACAGTTATATGTCACTGACAATATATTTTATAGTTTTCTATTTCGGATTTACTGGCTCAGGAAGTCGTTATTCAGCATTCTCGTCTTGCGTGATTATTAATTTTCTAGTTCGGCCATTCTTATGTTTTAGTCGAAATGTTATGGATGTCTGTCCTTTTTTTTTAATTGTACGCCTCGTCGACGCGCTGATATTCTTATGTTTTAATGTGTTAGGTTAAATGTTAAATGCGTTTCTTGAGTTGGTTAGTTTATGTTTATAGTTTTTTTTATTTATAATAAGTTATACATATTAGGCTTCGAGAAATGGCCGCGCATGGTACGTGTCCACTACACGTCATTAAGATGTCGCTATACTGCAGTAACCTCTTCCCAAGTTACCAATATGCTAGTTGTATGACGAAAAAAATATCGCTCAAATACCAAAAATATTTTATAGGTTTTTAGGTTAAGTATATTGCATAGTATTTTTTCCATTCTCCACATCTAGGAAGCAAAAAGGGCAAAGCAAAATAGGCTCACGTACCTAGGGATACAAAAATATTAAATAAGTTCATGAAATAATCTAAACTTATAATAAATCTGTAGAAGTGTAAATTCTGTACATTGAAAATATTGAAAAAATAAATACCATGTTACTAGATCGATACCGAACACAAATATGTGATTAGAAAATTTTTTGTCTGTCTGTCTGTCTGTCTGTTTGTTCAAGCTTCACACAAAATCTACCTGTCCGATTACGATGAAACTTGGTATACTTATACTTTAACCTTTGGCGCACAACACTGGGTACTTTTTATCCCGGAAAAATGTCTGTTTGTCTGTGTGTTTGTGCACGCTAATTTCCGAAACGGCTTATTTGATTTGTAGTTTTCACTAATATATTGTGGTAAGTTTCACTTAACATTTAGTGTTTGTTTCATGTCAATCGGTTCAGAAATAAAAAAGTTACGACAATTTAAAGCATCATGTACATATTATCGAACATTTTTAAACTATTCTGTATCTATATTCTGTCTTTTTTAGGGTGCCGTATCTAAAAGGTAAAAACGGACCCTATTACTAAACCTCCGCTGTCTGTCTGTCCGTCCATCCGTCTGTCTGTCACCAGGCTGTATCTCATAAACAGTAATAGCTAGAAAGCTAAAATTTTCACATATTATGTATTTCTGTTACCGCTATAACGACAAAATTAAATACTAAAAATAAGAAAATAAAAATATTTAGGGGTCCAAGGCGGCATACAATAAACGTGTTTTTTTTTCGTATATTTATTGCTCGATATCAATAACGGAAGCAAGTAGACGGTTTAACATTTTTACAGAATTTTTAGGTCTTATGTTGTATATTACCTTTTAACAAACGTAATTTTTATGCCATTTTTGTACGGAACCCTTCGTGCACGAGTTTGACTCGCACTTGGCCGGGTTTTTTCTCTGTTAGTAACATTAAGCATACAGCATAGCAGCGTCCCGGCATAGAACAATCGCCGCTATGATCACCATTCATCATGCCAAGCGTGGCAATTATGGCATATTCTTTCCTTATGACGCACAACACTTTTAGGAGCATCTTCGGGAAAGGCTTTGTCCAGCGGAGACGGATGGACGTCTTTCGGATTTCGTTGATGTCGTTGGTGGCGTAGGTGTTGTTGGTGACTCTGGTGGTGGTGTTGGTGGCGTTGGTGGTGCTGGCGGTGGTTTTTAGAGGCGATGGAAGCATTGGTGGCGTTGGTGACGTTGGTGGTGTTGTTGGTAGTTTTCGAGGCGTTGGTGACATTGGTTTTGGTGGCGTTTGTGTCATTGGTGTTTGGTGATGGTGGTGGCGTTGATGGCGTTGGTGGCGATTGTAGTGGTGGCAGTGGTGACAGTGGTGGTTATGATGGTATTGGTAGTGACGATGGTGGTGGTGGTGTTGGTGGCATTAGTGGGTAAAAATGCACAACGTTAACATTCAATTTTTCTCTTCTGCCGGCTCTTACGGAGGGCCTATATTATGCATAGATCTATCTTTTATCTTTCATTTTCTATTAGAAGCACTAATTGACCGAAACTTTAGAAAAAAATATAATAATTTTCTATAAAAAAATATAAGGTACCTACCTATGCATAGGACTTTAAAATGGCCCTTTCGAAAATACGGTTCAGCATAGGATGGATGCGCGTTTAAACACATAATTAGCAATTTTTCGCAATCCTAGCAGGCTGTGTGCTTTTATATCCAATGGCCATACGTTTAATATCGGGTAAAGAGAATGCAAAGATGATTTTTTAAGATACCCAAAAGTGTTTATGATCCAAAATTAACCAAAATGTATATCCTAAAGCGCTGCCCAAAGTCCCAAAGCCACTATTCCAAGCAAACAAAGTTGCGGGCACAGCTAGTAAAGAATATAATAGATCGATAGTACTACCAGTATAAAATCATTTTGCTGCGGGATAACAATTACAAAAATTTCACGTGCATGATATACGGTCGAAGAATCGGATAAATAACTTGATTTTTATGGGAACTAGATAGACCAGACCATTTTACTGGTGGTAGAGCTCCAGTGACGGAGCTCGCGGGCGTAGGCACCACCGCATTACCTGATTTACTTGCCGCTAAATGGTAGTGTTCAGCACTATCGTGTTCCGGTCAGGTGGTAATGTACGGCCCTGTAATTTCCGGCACAGAGGCATAACACCTTAGGCCTCAGGAGTGGTAACGCATTTGCATTTTGACCTTGGTCTTTATGTGGGTGTCTATAGGCTGCAGTCATCACTTAACATCAATGTGAACTGCATGCTTGTTTGCCACTTACAATTACATATTAAAAAAAAAAATTGACTTGAAATATAGTTTGGATACAGACTAGGAAAAAGGGAATTCGGACACTTATAAAATTTTAAATCACTACAAGTGAATTGACAGACCATAGTGCGAATAGAAATCACATCCATATACTCTATCTACAACACTACATGTAAGTCTGTGCACACAAGTGTCGCCGGAAGGCGCGCGTCTATTTCCAACCGGACGTGCGTTTATTGTCGACTGTCTGTGTGTCTGGGTGTCGTTAACACTGAAACTAGTTAACATATCGTCCGATACGATTTAAGGCAGGTACACGCCAGCTCGAACGATGCGTTCGTGTTTTGTATTTGGTATTTAATTCTTAAAAGGTATAAATCGCCTATCAATTAGGTCCCATTTTTACATTTACCTTTTACTAATAAATAAAAACGACGTATAGGTAAGTAATTTATAGCAACAAAGCTTTATTAGTTATTTCGGCCAAAGGATGTGCAGAGACGATGAAAGTGTTTTAAAATGAGTTAAAATGTGCTTAGGAACAGCGAAGGCAAAGATCGCGCGATCATTGACCAACAAGGTGGGTTGATCAAATGAAAGACTCATCGTCCTCTTAATTCCACGTGGTCGAATGATACGCCTTTGGCAGAAACTGGTGGTGACAGATCAAGCTGATGCTGACTACCATCCACAGACACAAAATATAGAGATGTATGGAATGGTTGGACCGCCATTTTTCGGTTGACTGACGGCACTAGTGGAAGAATTCGCTTCGAGTGGAAGAAAATTCTTCCGCTAGTGGGTTGTTGGGTTGTCCCGTTCCGATGTCAGAATGTTGGTAGGTAATATTATTATTGGACATTATACTCTTTATATGGGACTCCAAAGAACGTGAATCGTAGTGCTAGAACATATATACGCCATCCACTTTTCTTATCACGGTTAATTATTTTTGTAACTATAGAGCAACACGGGCTACCGGCCGCGGCGGACTGGAGGGGAGTAGCCATAGCGTTTATTACTGATGCAAAACAGTCTGTCATATTTTGCGGGCGGAAATGCGTGCGACACACTCGCACATCACTAAAATCGTCTATTACGAAACTCACACCTTGACTTTATCAAAATACAGAAACAATTTAACGCACACATTTAAACATCTAGGCTACAGGTATAATCCCATTTGGGCTTGTACTTTGACAGAGGGGAAAGCTTGCATATGGCTACTCCCCTCCGGTGTTGCTCTATGTTTGTAACTTATAATTTTTGCAAATAAATGTCTGTAAAAGTCGGAGGTCAATCGTGTTGGTGTGGCTCCACGTTAAGCTCGTTAGCATGTCGGCCGGATAATGTGATCGATAGCTTCGACGTTTGATAAGTTTACCTGTTATTTGGTGGATCGGAGATCGTTCGAGATTACGCTCACATTTTTATTGATTGTTTTCTGATACTGCTCTTTTTGGTGCTATAATCGACCCTTTTGGAGGCATGAAATGTGTTAATTGTAATAAAGAACTTCTGTGACAGAGTAACAAATAATCTACTTGCCCCTATATGGAATGAAATAAAATTGAAATGTATGTTAAATTAATTACATTACTTTATTTGGAGTTACCCTAAGACATGACTTAGGCACATAACATAGGTAGTTTAAGTAAAAAAAATTGCTTAAACTCACAGCTCCACATTAGGTATTATATCAACCTGTGTCGTGGATGCCGTTGTACACATACAACATATCTGTAGGCCATACAAATATTTGTTCCGATACGGGGATCGAACCCGCGACCCTTCGAATCAAACGTGGTTTCGCACCGCTGGACTAACCAGGTCGTCAAGTAGAACAATCTAAGAAAAAAGAACATAAATACAAAACAAAAAACTAAAAATAAAAACACAAAAGTAACTAAACAAGTTGTTAAGTAGGTAGGTCCTTAACCTTATTCTTAAAATACCTACCCACCAAGTACCAACTTACTATACTAAGACGGACTACCTAAGAGATGTCTCACGGCTACACCAAATAACTTCCAGTTCAGCATTTGTCAGTCCAGAGACACTCTGTGAAAGTTATTGACAGACAAACAGTGCTGAACACTACCATTTGGAGGCAGAGAAATTAGGTAATGCGGTGGTGCCAACGCCCTCGAGTCCCTACACGGGAACTCTACCACAATTAAAATTAACAATCGTAACCCAAACCATTTCCAGGTCACAAGTGGACAAAGGCAGCAGCAGTTCGGCGGACAAGCCGTCAGACAGCCCAGCTGGTGCTAATAGTAAAGAACAGAACAAGAAGCCCCACATCAAGAAGCCCTTGAATGCCTTCATGCTATACATGAAGGAGATGAGAGCAAAAGTTGTGGCGGAGTGCACGCTGAAGGAATCGGCGGCGATCAATCAGATATTGGGCAGACGGGTGAGTGGACATTGAATTTTCTTTTTAATATTTTGCTCGTGTATGATCTGGAAGCATTTATTGTATACTCAAAATCATACTCATTGTTCAGAACCTCAATAAGCTCACCCATTACTTAATAATTGTGTTTGCAGGCAACGGTAACGAATTTCCATCACGTGGTCTGTTTTATATTTTAACGAGCTGGAAATGTCTTAGCATTCAACCGGCTCTCTAGGGGGAAAAGCCGGGATATGATGGACTAGAACCCTCTAAAACCACCTCGGTGTCGACTTCAGTGCATGAAGGGAGGGATTCGGGTACACTAAAAGCACTGCTCTGGTTCCTCCCACGCATTTCGCCTCCATAAGGCTCGTACACGGGGACTCAGACAGTCCCTTTCAGCGTGTACAACGACCTGCGGCTACCACGGTCGCCGTTCTCACGGAACCGCGAGTGCTGGACGGCTAGAGCCCCCACTCTGGCCGCCCGCGATTCATTCCCACTCTTAGTCGCTCTTTTCTCTTAAGACAGACAGAGGATACCTCATTCCTATTCTACAAGCCCGGTACTGCAGGGCGCATCACGTGGTCTATTTGTCTATTCAACTCAGAATAAAAAGAAAAGTATATTTTGCAGAATATAGTCAGACATATACTACACTCTGCATCTGAGAATATTGCCAATTATAAAAAGACCAGTGAAACCTGGGAAGTGGTATCTGAAAGGAGCCATATTCTTATCAATTATAATCGAAAAAATCCAGGGAGCCTCAGTTACAAGGTACAAAGGTTTGGAAATGCACAGTAACATAGGGACAATGCAAAAATGTTGGGACCTTATTGTTATTATCAAACATACAGAAGTTTCTCACTTATCCAGGTTTCACTGTAAAACTCGCCCTTCCCAATCAGCTTTCTTTCACCAAGTCCCAGGCAGATGGGTAACTACGAAGATATAATCAGTTAGCAGATAATAAATGAAAGATAATTCTCAATCTACGAAGGGAACGAGTTATTATTGTGACTATTCCTTGACCCATTTCAATTGCTCCCATAGATTAATGCGCCCATGTCATGGGAACTATAATGAATGCTTCTTGATCAATCCACGGTTTCTGTGTTCACTGGTGAATAAGTGTCTTTATTTTCAATGTCTTTATTTATTGATTTTGTTAGATTTACTCACGAACCTTATACGAGATAAACATATCTGTCGAACATAACATTCGAATGAGAATCTTCAGTATGAAACTGGATGTGAAGGCAGTGTCATCTATTTGGACTTTTTTTTGCTGATGGTTTTTTATTAAGAGATACATTTTTAATAGTTTCCAGAATAAAAAAAAGGCTGTTCAATTGAAAAAGAATAAGTTAATCTTAAATTTTATACAGATTATTTTTTTTATGAAGTATATGTAGATCAATAATGTTTTATATGTTTGTCATACTGCAAGCTCATTGTTAATCTTGTTAGGAATACGGTTCGTGATGCGCGCGCGCCGATCGTGTAAACAATCTGAGCCTCACAATGCTACCGATCCTATCTGCGATCTACACTAGATGTATTGAATAATAAACGTGCAATGTAACACGGCTACCGGGAACCGAACCCGTTACGCTTCCGAGAACGCAATCTCATTCCTAACAAGAATAGCATGCCATGAGCGTTCACTCCGAACGCCCATGCCCGCCGCCGTTCACGATACGTTATGTGAAAAACCTCATATCATAATACGCAGTGGCATTCGTTGAGTCGCGAGGAGCAGGCAAAGTACTATGAGAAAGCGAGACAAGAGCGCCAGCTGCATATGCAGCTGTACCCCGGTTGGAGCGCGAGGGACAACTACGGTTACGGTTCCAAAAAGAAAAAGCGGAAAAAGGACCGCGGTCCCGCTGAGCTGGGAGGTATTGGACCCTAGGACGACACGAGGGACTGGGTTGTCACGTCGACGCTTCTGTACACTCGCTTCACCCACCCCCGTCCCCCCTCCCGCACCCCCACTAACTTCCCGCTCCCGGGGGTACCCTCGCTTGCGCCCCGGGGACCTAACACGACTAACCTCGTCGCCGTCGAGTCCGTAACCCGTCCCGTGTATGTGAGTGTGTGTGCGTGTTACTCAACTGTGTTAGTGCGGCGGTGCTGTGCTAGAAAAGCGGCTGGAACCGTTTGCTCACGAGTCGGAGGCGGCGCGGCTCGGCGACGGCCCTCGCCGGGACCCTCGACCTCGCCCGACCCATGCGACCCGCCCGACCCACCCGGCCGGGCGGTCGCCGCGCCGCGCCCGTTCGCTCTTGCGTGTTCTGTGTACCTTAGTCGTCGAGTGACCGTCACCGTACACCCTACACCCTTACGGAAACTATATTGGTTTGTTCTATGTCTAGACGATCCGCGACGATAACCGACCGCAGAATAGGTTCTGTGAGGAACGTCACAATTGGCCATTCTCATTTGGGTAGGATCAAAATTCGAGGGGGACGCTCACGACGCTGTTTTTCTAGCACCAGTAAACACTAGGGTCGCGGCGCGTATCACCGTCGAAGTGCATTTCTCTTTTCTTTCCATATTGCGGCGCGTTTGACCGTTCAGTGGCATGCGCTCGGACGCGAGGAGCAAGCCAAGTATTACGAGTTGGCGCGCAGGGAACGCCAGCTGCACATGCAGCTGTATCCCGATTGGTCGTCTAGGGCTAATACGCAAAGGGGCAAGAAGAGGAAACGAAAACAGGAGACAACCGATGGAGGTACTGCCTTTCGCTGCGTCGACCGCTCCCGCCCGCTCCACCCCCCGTCGACACCGCGTGACGGCCCAGAAATATTACAAAATACAGCCGTCACGACTCCCCCCGCGGCCGGCCCACGACTCGCGGCTTATTAAAAAATGAGGTCAATTAATGAAGGATTAGCCGCGAGACGTCGGCCGGCTCCCCCCCTCCCACCGAACTCTCCCTTCCCGCGGGAGTTCAATTACTTTGAACTCCGCTCCCGAACGACGAGTAGAATTGCCGAATGTCTATGGTTGAAGGGGTACAGGTTGTAGCCGTATATAAAGTATTCTCATTTATATTAATATTTATCGCATTTATATATTTTTCTTTTTTATTATTTTTTTTTTGTAAAAACGCTGTTTTATGATGAATACCCTAATGTAAGTGGCACTCCTTCGAAGGTTGTCCCGGTTTTTGGCTTTCCGTCTGCTCCGAAGTGCCGCCTACGATTTCGGGGAGCGTGCATGTTTTATTCAACAGTCAATATTTGAACACTTGAGTAATTGCTTTGCAGGGAAGTAGATAACGCTCTGTAACAGGCTGGGACAGCCTTCTAGAGACTCAAGTATGGAGGCGTAGTGTGAGACTGTATGCATGAAGAAGAGCTATGCAACGATGCGGAGTACCAAGGATACGAGGTCGACTAGAGTCATAGATAACAAACAAAAAAAAGCTACCGATGCTTACTGTGTCTGCGGTGTTTATTTATAATGATACTGGCCAAATGAACACAAATATTTATTTTGATTCCGGAGAACCTATTCTGCTTCAATTTGCTTATGAGCGTCATGTTTCTTTGTGATTTTTTTTTTCGATATTAGCGTAGTTAGATACCTTTATATTTTTTTTTGTTTTGTTTCCAAGTTTATGCGTGTAGAAACCAATGTTTTTTCCGTTTCAACCATTTCATTTGTCCCGTCCCCATCCTTGCATGTGACTAACATTAAGGGGTTTGGTGCATGCTGCTTGTTCGTAGATCAGTAGTTATGGTATGCTTTCGATATGTTTTTTCTGATAATTTTCGCTCACTATTATGACGTCATCCTTAAATGCAGCTTAATAATTTGAACTGAACGACGTCATTGTTTTATTTCGAGTCACAATTAAAGTATTCGTTTGCCAGAGAATCTTTGATTTGCTGCAAATTCCAATTCGAGACAGACCTGTTAATTTTATCCGTATCACAGAAGATCTGGCACTAACATGTTTTATGTGAAACTTTCAGGAAATAATTTGAAGAAATGTCGAGCGAGGTACGGCCTCGACCAACAGAACCAGTGGTGTAAACCTTGCAGGTGGGTCCTTAGCAGTATCTTTTTTATTTTTTGTTTCGCTTTAACTTTTCCATTGGCATAGTCCAACTGACAGCTTCTGCCAGTTGTTAAATCGAACCTATATTGTTTCTATGTGGAAAGACTTGGCTTACCTTTTAGTCTTTATTTTAAACGACACTTCCAAGAGGAGCCTGGTCGTAACATGTTTTATTTTCATATTAGTTTGTAACCAATAATCTGTAGTGGTTGTTGTGTATTTTTTATATTGTCTTTAATATGAAACTATAATGTTACGCCGCGCTCTTTTACATAGAATTAGCATAAGGTACAACAAGAGCGTCAGATTCAGAAAATGTGTCTTTTCACAAAGAAATAACATGAAGTAGAATCACACGGAATAGATTTTTTTGAAAGTAGACAAAAGTGTGGAATTGTAGTGGACATAGGATTAGTGATAGAACACGAGATGAGAGGAAGGGCAATCATTTGTCGATGAAAGCTTTCAAAAAAATCTGGACACATTTTCTGAATGACGCCTTAATTATTTTTGTTTATATTAAGTTAAATTATACTGTGAAGATGTGATGTACTCATTGAAATGTTTTTCTCCACTCATGATTGCCGCTTCTCGTGGAACAATGGATTCTGCTGGCACTATTGGTGACACTTTTTGTTCATTTGTCCGTACGATTTTGTATTTACCAAACGCCACTTGACTCTCCATTTGATTTTCAACTTTGATTGCAATAATTCAAATGCTTTTGAACATCTTATTTGATATGTTTTTCACTTTGTTGTACTGTTTCTAAATATTGAACGTATATTGTATCCTTCTTAATCGCTGTTTGCATTGGCTTCTGCATTTTAAAACTTTAATATCCTATGTCCAACATCGTATTAATCCTCATCATAATGTTCCCTTTACTTTTCATTACGTCTTTTTTTCCTATTTTAATGTTTTGCATTTCTCTTTCACTGCAAACAACCCTTGATTGTTGACAATTACTTGTTAAATTTATATTCGAATGATCACATCCATATCTTTTTCAATATCTTACTCATCCTTTTTTCGTTATTTTGATTTATTTTCAATATGTATTATTATATATTACTGTTGTATTTTTTATATGGTCTTTGAAAAATATTTCATGGAAATATTATCACTTTTGACTTTAAATTTTCATTCTGAACTCTATCTATGTATGTTACTTGTTTTATTTAATTTGTCTTCTATTTATTGACATTATTAACGTTTACTCTATCATTTATATCTCCTCCCGTCTTACTTCACGTTTACAATCTACATTCAATCTCATTTGGATACCACCACCACTTCATGACTAACTAACATCAGCCCCGAGTCAAGTAGCGTTTTGGTGTCGGGCGGGTTGGGTCTCCTGCGGCCGGAGCCGGCGACTCCGCTGCCGGCCGCGAGCCTGGTCGGGAGCCCCCCGCAAGAGCCCACCTATGTCAACCTCTAGTGCCGGCCTGCCCCCGCCGCAGCCGTCACGGTCAGTCCAAGGTTTTGCGGAACAGATGTAGGAGTAGTATTGGTGTTGAATTTCATTGTGTGTTACATCAAACGCTTTATATAAATCCAGAGTGATATAAAAGTTGATCAAGCTGCTACTAGTTATAAATAATTTCGTTTGCTTACAACGTGATAACATAATAAAAGTATTAAGTTTAAAAAAGTAGATTCGATACTTACACGAATGTAATACTAATTTTAACGGAGTTTTTTTCGTGTTTCAAACGCTTTGTTAGGTACTAGACAGATATAAAATGTACGCGTTAACGTAATATATGTATTAATTTATTTTAAGCCCACATTTGAGTGATATATTTTAACAGCTTTCCCAACTGACTTCGGTAGGTCATTTGGGCGAGCGGCTGGAATAGAGACTCCAACAGTCGCGGGTTCAAGTCCCGCCTGAAATATTCTTTTTCTTTAAATAAAATAGAAATAATAGTTTTTTACTTTCAAGTAATCTTAAAAGAGAACTTTGAAGATTGATAATTGCAACCCATTGTACGTCCCACTGCTGGGTACGAGTCCCTCCTCTTTTCGGGAGGAGGCCTGGAGCTTACGAGCTTACTCCACCTCGCTGCTCCAATGCGGCCACAGCGGCCAACCCGCTGTCGGATGTTTTCAAACCGCCCATAAGACCTCCGCAAAGGTTTAACGACTGCTATCTATCGATAGCAACCGGGACCGACGGCTTAACGTACCCTCCGAAGCACGGAAACGCGCATTTTAATTTGCCAGTAGTGGTCACCCATCACACACCCGACCGCGCCCGTAACGCTTAACCAAGTAGATCACTTACGATCTACACCAGCCACGGTACCATGCGCGCTGCGCGCTTTGAAGATTACTTGAATCCAACAGTCAAGCCAAAAACTGCTTTGACTCTAAACACTTCTAATGATTTCTTTGATACAATTTCAATCATGAAAGCTCGCATAAAGTAAATGTTACGTACATCTCTGATCATAATCTGTCTAATCTACTTTGGCTTTACGTGTATTTACGATCAGAATTCAATGTATCTCTTAAATAATTTTGTGGTAGAGTTCCACTACAGGAGCTCGAGAGCGTAGGCACCACCGCATTACCTAATCTATCTGACGCTAAATGTTAGTTTTCAGCTCTATCGTATTCCGGTTAGGCGTAGGCCATACATTAGGCCCCGTAATAACTATCACAAAGGCTTAACAAATAAGGGATCAGATGGTAATGCATGCAGTTCACATAGATGTTAAGTGATGCCTGCAGCCTATAGATAGACACCGAAACGTAAGACCAGAGAGCCGACCGCCTAACTCAAATGCTTTCATAACACCGACCCTAAATCGGTTAAAAAACAAAAAGGGAAAGCAAAATTTGTCGCATCGGTGTGGGACTTCGGTAGCTTTGTGGAGAAGCGGCTGGACTGGTTATCCTGAGGTCACAGTTTCGATTGCTGCGCGAAGTTAATTTTTTCTTTAATTTCTCAAATGCTTTTGTTTAGCTTTCGATTATGACATCTTATCAGTTTCGTACCGCCTAACTTTTTCCTGGAAGTGTTTTCGTCCACAGGTATATACTTAAGAATAAATTGTTTTAACAGGCGGTACGAAATGGACGAGATAACGTCCTAAACGAAAGCATTTCAGTTAGGCGGTCGGCCCCCAGACTTCAAAATGCAGATGCGTTGCCACCCCTGAGACCTTAGTTGATATGTGTCTGTATTATATAAGTCACTAGCTGCCCCGGCAAACTTCACATTGCCTCACAATTAAATAATGTGTCAAAGGTTTGATAGATACGGACTAAATGTATGGAGAAATAACATTGTTGTTTTTACTATTTCCCTTCAATTTCTTCATATTTTCTTACCTTTTAAACCTTCCCTGGACTTCCAAAAATCATTCAAAACCAAAATTTGCCAAATCGGTCCAGTCGTTCTCGAGTTTTAGCGAGACTAACGAACAGCAATTGATTTTTATATATATAAATTACGGGGCCGTACATTTCCATCTAACCGGAGCACAATAGTGCTGAACACTACCATTTAGCGGCAGATTGATTAGTATTAATGCGGTGGTGCCTACGCCCTCAAGTACACTGGAACTCTGCCTCCAGTAAAATTCGATTGAACTATTGAAATTCATGTCGATGCTACTCCTATTTGATTTGTATCTGTTCCCAAGAGCATGAGAGTTCGTTTAGTTGTTCTTTTTCTGTAGGATTGCGATTGCTTCTTTTGATTTAGGTAGTTTTTTTTTCTGTTTCCGTGTCAGTGTTCTGTGTGATTTTTTGTTTTTTTCGTTGCGTTTCGTACTCGCATATGAAACGTAGCTTGTACGTCGTAGCTGATTTATATTAACTAAGACCTCAAACTGTTTACTTAATTTTTATTAATTTAGACTTCATACATTGATTTGTATAAATATAATAAGGTTCAAGATGAAACACCTTTAAGATAAGATAAAAATTTATTTATTTTTGTAAGGTTATCTTGAAAATCTAGAAGATGGCTAAGTGTTTAAAATATTTGTACAAATCTTGCTATGATCCTTTGAAATATTTATGTTAATTCAAAAGGAAATAAATAATGCTGTAATGTTTGTATTATGTGCACAATATAAATATATAACAATATTTAATCAATCTGAAGCTCTAGAGCTTCCATATGTGTACCTATAGTTCGGATTTCTCAACAAGTTGGTCTATTTTATGCCTAAAACAGCTAACTTGTGATTAAGCTAATAAACAAAAATATATTTACAAATTAGTTTTAACTTAGAATTAAGTACTGCATCATTATTAACAAAGAGCCAGATTTTATGAACCACGCAAAATGCACACAGCCCAATAGATTGAACAATTTACGTTCAACCATGGGCTGGCAATAGATATTTTTTTCTTATGACATTTATTTTTACAAAAATAATAAAAAACTTCATTCAATAAAATGAATCGATTGACACAGTGTTCAGTACACAGAAAATAACGTTTATTTTTTATTGTACGTATGTCAGCGGCTCGTCTCGACACTGCCGCAGTTTACTTCACTTTGCAGTCGACGAACGCAAAGATATTTAAGAGATTCTGTTAAAATATAAAACTACTTCAAAGACTAATTTTCTTATCTGAAAAGCACTTTCTTATATTACGAGTATGTAAGCTAAGAATACTTCATAAGGTAAACATTTTGTTTCGTTCCCAAAGAGTGCAACAATGCATTGGATTCTTAGTTTTTTTGCATATTTTTTTTTTAATTCTTTAATTTAGCATGAGTGTTCGATGTCGGTGTGTCTACGAGAATTAATTTAACATTTTCCAAGCATGGATTTTTGATTTTAACGGAATTTGTGTTAGATTTCCTTTTATGTTTTTTTTTTGTACTTAGGTGTATTTTTAGACTTGTGGGAGTATTTCGCTATCTACTGTTTTTTAGATATCATCATTAAGAAACATGTATACATCTTAAATTAAAAAAAAATGTTCTTAAATTTGAGAACTACTCCCATATGTCTGAATTACTTATTTCATAACGTTCTTGATTTTGATGTTGTGGTAGTTTAAGATCTAATATTGTATAGATTGCATAAATTAGGCCTATGCACTTATGAGTCTCATATTTCCAAATAATTTCAGTTTTCAAAAATACATTTCGAAACTAGAGATTCATTTTTCGTGATTTGAAATTGTAATACATATTTTAGATTAAACATTATTAATCAGACCTCCATGCTCTCTTTTTTTCTCTCTCTTTCTCTCACTCTCTCTCTCACGTGTTATCCCACAAGATTTATGCTTTACTGAATGATTCTCTTTTGTTTCCTTTCTACGCCGTCATACCGTTTTGGTTATACCAATATGGAAGCAAAATTAAATGAAGTCAACTAACTAGTTGAAGCTCTGCAAGCATTAGTTTAAGAAGAGAGTAGTGACGACGCATTTCATATATTAAAAAATTAATTAATTAACATTTCTTTATCACGAAAAGTATCATAATATTAATCAACTTGCGTGCCACTTCAGCCCTATTTTACTTTTAACATGAAACTAACTTAAAAATGCATGCATTTGCAGGCGGAAGAAAAAGTGCGTACGCTACATGGAAGCCCTGGCCGCTGCGACGAGGAACGTGCCGATGCCCATGCCGATGCCGCAGTCCCCCTTTTCTGAGGAGTACGTCAAGCTTGAGGAGTTGTCGGACGCGTCGAGCGACGAGGCCGACACGCCCCTCAACTCGGCCTCCAGCCCCGGGGGGCTCAGCGCCCTCTCCTCCCTCGCCTCCCCCGCCTCCGACCCCCCACCTCCCCCCAGAAACCCGCCCGTCGGCACCAACCCCCGCGACGCCAACAACCCCCTATCCGTCGGACAACTCACCTCCCAGTCGTGGCCCCGCTCCGCCCAACCCAGGCCCGGACACGAAGTCATATCCGTCTCATAGTGACGGAACCCGTCCGCCCGTTGCGCGGACCCCACGGTGTTCTCTGTGATAATTTTAACACGCGAACTGTTACACCGAGCTAAAATTCTAACAGAGGCCATCGTTGTGAACTTTTTGAGTGACACCTGGCCGGCCAAACGTGGTTGTGAGATACCAAAACTGTTGATGGTACCGACTCGGATATGTGCGGTTCTTCTCGGGTGCTATTTCAGCGGGTTGTTTGTGTGGTCGCGGGAAGTACCCGCATTGCGTGTTCGATGCAACCGATAATCGTGAACGTTTTGTTTTCGATTCCAATTGAAGGCCTAATTCCACCGAATGCGCGGTATTCCCCGCGACCGATCCGTACTGTAAAAAAAATGTGTATAATACATAATTCACACCCCAGATATCAGTCATGATGATCTCAAAATTGTAAGCCCAAGTCATTTACGTTGCATTTTCTCACCTACTGCCCAATCTTTTGTAACTAGTCACAGTGTCGTGCCATTGTAACATGGCGGGATTTTCTAACTTCAACTTTTATCGCATTTTTTATGTTCGAACGAGTTTGGGCTTTAGTCATAATCCTGTATTTTCCATTCGAAACATCTAAATGTAATGTTTATTTCATTATGAATAAGTAAATTAAATTCTATATACAGCGGCATAGTAACCGAGCTGATTATAATATGCAAAAATAAAAATAACTTATAACTAAACAATATATCATATTTTAAAATAAATGACACTTACATATTTTAATCATTTTTGATTTCCATCAAGTATGTCTTAATTTCGATCAGAAATTGAAAAATTCTATTTTTTGTTGTTTGAGAATTATTTTATTTTGACTATATTTTGGATATCGATATTTTATTGCTCTTACTATGCCTATCGTTTTAGTCATAGACGAGACATTCTGCTCTCTCACGGACTCTTATGCGGCATATGCCCGTTGGTCGCTATTCTGAATATATTTAATCAAATAAACATCTCTTTTCATCAATGATTTTAATCCATTTTTATAAATTAGTGATTGTTTTCATCAATTTAATATGACAAAAGGATACCTAATTATATATTTTGTTGATTGTCCAAAATGGCGAACGTTATTAAATGATTTTTTCCCCAATTAACAAAGTGTACCAACGGGCGTATACCTTAAAAATGACCTCAGTTCACACGGCCTGCAGTAAAAGGTTCCATGTAGCATTAGATACGTTTAGTTCATAAAATATATACTTTTCCCTTCGCTGGCGTGTAAAAATTAAAGATATAAGGCGAGTTGAAGGGAATACTGTTTTTCCGTTGTGCGGAATTTTTGTTAGACTGTCGTAGTTTAGACTAGACCACGTTGTATGAGTGAAACTATTATTGGATGGTGTACCCGACGCCTTACTGTGATTTTATGCATTTGAAAAATAAAGCCCATTTTTTATTTAATTTTTGGTGACTGCAGTTGTGTCACTTCGCTTTTAAGGTTTAGAATTGTGTCTTTTTATTTAAATGGGAATATTTTTTATGTTTTCAGTCGATCAATTCGATTTCTGGATTCTGTTATGCATTTCCGGTTACAACTATTTTTCAAAGAAGATGTTATATGCACTAAGTAATATAACAAAAGTGTCCCAAATATTTACTGACACTAAATTATATACACGAGCCTGCATTTAGTGACAAAAGATATCATTGTTGCCATACATAAACTTGTAAACAATATACATTAAATAAATCGTAGCTATTTACATTAAATCCGTCGCTTAGAGTGACCTTCTTTTAAGAAAATGTAAGTAAATATTCCCACAAATACGCAGCGATGGCGTACGGTACAGCATCACCCTGTATATCTGGAAGTACACGCGGTGTATATGTATAAAGTCTAGGTGTAATCTAACTGTGTCATATTAGCAATTAAGTGTACTATTCTACTTAACATATACATTATAACTATATAAAAATGGAGTTTAAACGGAAAATATAAGTTGAATACAGACACAACACGCATTTTTTAAAATGTTTATTTGGCAAGTATGTAAATACATTTGTTCACAAATATTTAGGACATTTTTGGGTTAAATGAATATTGCATTTATTATTATAAAAAAATAAATATTAACTCGGAATGTTCTCAGATGGTTTGCTTCTCCGAAGTACTTTTTGTTAATTAATTTTTTTTTATTGTTATTATTAAGAATTTTAACGTTGTTAAATGCAATAATGACCCATGACTTGACGAATTGTGCTCTGGTGATTGTGAAATTAATGAAACTATGTTTATATTTGACGATAAACTTTTAAAATCATTTTTATAACACGACGATTTCCAATTGCCAACGATCGCATGATTTTGCATGAAATTCTATTTAGTGCAATACTGAACGATATGGGTACTGTATATTTCTTATTACTTTAAAATTAGATTCGTTCCGTAAAGTAAGTTTTAAGATTGGAATAATGAAAGTTATATGGAATTTTGATTTATGTTTTTTTGCTCGCACAAAATTTGTTTTTTTAATTTAGATATTGTTATTTGCTAAAAAGCGAATAAGTGCCAAAACCATCTTAGAACCTGGGAAATATGAATGGACAGTAATTATTTTACTATATTATATCTGTGCCAAATTTATCTATAGCTTGGTATTTTTCATGTCGGAATACCTCCCGAAAGGTCTTTTACGTTGATAGATTTTATAGGTTGTTTTTATTGTTAAGAGGGTTAAAGACAAGCGGTTCTGCTGAGACCGTTCATATTTTTTTTGTAGGGAAAATTTTGTCAAATTAGAAAACTCAATTATTAGGTCTGGACCCATGTCTTGTGTTCAGTTGAACGAATATTATTTTAATAAACAACTTGAAAAATTATGGTTTTGTTTTATTTTCTTACCTTAATCATAATTACGGAATCAATTACAAATTCATTTTAGATAGCGAGACAATAAGTATTGTGATAAATGTATCTTGACCTTTTGATAGCGATAATAATACTTAATATTATCGTTGAAATAAAACTATTATATTACCAATGTGGACTCTCGTATATTGGTCAAACGAAGAGAGCTGTATCCACCCGCGTTAAAGAGCACATTGCTGATGTCAAAAACCGAAGAACAGGGAGGTCTGCAGTATGTGAACACATAGCGGATAAGCCGAATCATTACATCCGGTTTGATAAAATTCAAATACTCGCTAGAGAACACAAACCCATTCCACGAATGGTACGCGAGGCTATTGAAATTAAAAAACACCCAAATTTCAATAGAGAAGATGGATGGCGATTATCAACATCATGGGATCCCATACTTAGCAAGATTAAATCCCAGCCGCAGCAGTCTGCAAGACCTCAAGATACCATAAGTTATTATTGTGTTAATCCTGAACGCTACGCAAGGCGTTTACGAAATCGATGGAGGTAGCTACATATAATTTTTTCAAACTTCTGTCAGACAAGGCTTGCCAAAGCTTGCCACTTTGGAGAAATACAGTCTTATAACCAAATGCACAAAGTAAAATAAAACAAGTCTGGAGATTACATTGTTTATTTGTGACAATGCATAAAGAAGAGATACATAGTAAACAAACATTGTAAAAGGCTATAAAATTGTGATGCAACTCGTAAAGACTAGGTTATAAAAGTTTCAAAACACTATTCGGGTTTAATTTGTACTGAGTCGTTAATTCTAAAACTGATCTTGGACTCATTCAATTTGTTAAAACAATCTGCATAATAAAATGAGATTTTTTGGATTAAGTTACACTAATTTAAATATAAACTTTATGTATGCTAAACATACGCAAAGTTTTTTATACATATAAATAACTTTATTTAGAAAATAAAGAAATGTAAGTAACAATTAATTTTCTATCAATAACTAATATGGTTGAGAGACATTAAGTGGTTGATAATACACTTAAAATTATTTAAAACAAACTGTTTAGATTTTTTAAGCCGAAATTTAAAATGGTGGCAACGTAGCGTAGTGCACTTTATCAACATCAATAAAAAAAAGCAAAATTATTGAAATTAAAATATATACAAAAATAGGTGTTCATATGCGTGCATATTTTTAAAAAATGAGAAAAATTAATCATGATTTAAATTTTCAATAAAAACAATTGTCATACTCGGCGTGGGGGAATACCATTTTTAAATTGAGATTTAACATTCAATTTAAAGAATCATAAAATAAATGCTGCGTTAAAAAAACGTATTAACTTGTGTTTAAAAACAAAAAATATTCAACATAACTTTTTGGTTACATTTTTAATTATTTAACATTTATTTTGCTAAAATCAACAGTGATGCGTTATAATCGTTATATAAAGTAAGGAATCACGATGTTTTTGACACAAATGGACAGAGGATACTTTTTACAAGTATAAAGGGAGGTTTTTACTTTGGTCAAAAATACAAAAATCTATTCTAAAGTTAGTCAAGATGGAATTTTATCAAGTTACAGGGGATTGTTAGGATATGTAAAATTATAAAAGCATTGTCAAAAAAATTTTGCTACAGTTATAATTTTAACGACTACAATTTTTTTTCCAATAAATAGATACATTCTGCAACTTTGTACTACTATATGATAGTTGTATAACAGTACTATTGTATATAATCGATACACTGAAAGCTTTTCGTTCTATATATATTCCATTAAATACATTTTGTGACTTGATAAAACTTCACCTAAATTATAATTATGTCTAAATTACAGTACAGTTATTGAGAAACACGTCTAATATATTCACTAAATTCGAATTAATACACTTTTATATGTTGAAACAATTTGCTTGTCTGAGCGATTACTAATTGATAATTGCTGAACAGAATATTCAGCAATTTTTCAAATAACGAAGATTAATAAACCAAAACAAGAAATATCTTGTATCAAAATAAAAAAAAATACTTAAAAAATGATTTTCATACACACGCTCATACAAACAACATACATAACGGATTTTCCTATTGTGTCTACATTCAGTCTATGTGGGTACAGAGAACAAATACAATAACTTACATGCAAACGATAAAGCAGTCTAACACGAACATTAATTATTTAAAGAACATTAAAAAGGGACATTGATTTTGTATTCTACTAGTTACCAATCATAATGTATGGCCCCGTAATAACTATCACAGAAGCTAAAAATCTTAGTCCTCAGAGGTGGCAACGGATCTGCACTTTGACCTGTGGTTATTGTGTAAATAGATGTCTTTAGGCTGCAGTCGACACTCAACATCCATGCGAACTGCAAACTTGTTTGCTACCACAACTTGTACAAAAATTATGAAGTATCAATCAAAAATTTCAACAAGTTCATTACAATAATAAGATACAAATAAATTAGGGAGAAAAATCTTTTACCTTTTAAATCGTAGGACCACCATGCATCGTCTTACCGGGATTTAATTTAGATAAGGTTGCATGGCCTCAAAAATAACTATTGCAGGCATAACAATTTAGGCCACAGACCACAGGGGTGGCAACGCATCTGTATTTTGATCTCCGGTTTTGTGTAATGTCTATAGGCTGTAGTATCATCTATCCACTATCATCACAGAAAAAAGAACACAGTGGTGTCATACATCTTATAAAATGGCTATAAAATCTATAAATATTTAATGTCAAGGCAAATATAGATTATATTACGACTGACTTAAAGTTTACTTTTCGTTGACGTTCGTCATGCTTGACGTTTGACGAACGTCAACGAAAAGTAACTTTTAATAAGATTGCAATAAGACTGCTTTATGTAATGGCGGTATGGCCCCTGGTGTTCCTAATATAGTAAAAGCAGTTTGCCATTTTGTAAGAGACCTAAACAAGTACCTTGGGTCGCTTGCAATGGCAGTCGGCTTAATATTTTGATAACAGTTCCCTTTCATACAGCTACCAGACAAATCTAGTAGAATACAATAATCAGTAAATAATCATACGTTTCCCAATCAAATTGCTTGAATTATTTAGACAATTAAGTTCAATATTCATGTAGGTTATAACTTCAAATTCACAACATTACAACCAAATCAAACGAAATCTAAATAAAAACAATCGAATTGGTAACGTATGTAACAGATAAGGACATTCAAGACTCGCGCAAAATCAAATTATATCAAGAAATATTTCACATCGAGTTTAAGAAAGAGTCAATCGGCTAGTTTCGGCTCTGTAGAGCGTTATCTCTGCTGCACACTGCCTACGTAATCACTGATAGTGCGGTATTGGTCAAAACTTGACCAAAATGGTCGACAAACGTCAGATAAGCTGTGTGCGAGAGAGATAACGCTCTACAGAGCCGAAATCATCCGAAGTCTCTCCTAAGATCGATATGCAGTATATCTTGTGTACTGTACGCTTTTATGCTTGTGAAAAAATATTAAATAATGGGCGTGCATTATTTGCTTCTTCAAGCTTAGACCTTATAATCAACCGAGAAGAGCTACAATATTGGTGATGGAAAAAAGACATTTCCAATTAATTTGTTAAAATTAAAAATACACGATTGTATTATTATATGTAAGTATATAAATTCCTTAAATTAGCATTTTTTTCATTATACGTAATTTGCATCAAAAACCTAAAGAAGTAGGAGAAAAAAAAGTTCTTGTCTGTAGTTCAAAACTGCTGGTAGGTACGACGATTTGGTAGTGGTTTAAAACTACCAGATCATATCAAGTCAACTTGTTACTCTTCAGAGCACGTATTATATTCTCTAAGTTCCGAGTGTCTAACTCATAGAAGGGTCGAAATTAGTAGCAAATTATATAATTTACGTCCAGCCAAGTCGATTTCTTAAGTCTAGTTTTGGCATATACAATAATAAAGTAAGTCCACAAATTTTATATACTAAAATGACAATTTTGTGATGAAAATGATCAGCTACCAAAAGTACTTTTTTATTGGTTTAAAAATGACAAAATCAACGTAATAGACTCGCCACATATGGTTTAAAAGTCGTTACAATTGAATCGCGGTAATGCATGAATTCATGCTACCTCTGTTTACCTCGCGAAATAAACGGGGGTGAAGTTTTTTTTAGTCTATAAAATTCGAGGACATCACTAATTCCATCGAAAAATAAATAACAAATAAAATTAATAAGTGTCACGTTATATTTCCCCACAAGCAAAAGCAAAACTAGCGCCATCCAGTTGTGTCCGGTTTGAACCGGTTTGAACCGGTCCGATCCTGTTTACCAGAGGCCGGACGACTTGCCGCCGGGTGGGTTCCGTACTCGCACTGATGTCTTCGTGTCCAGGCCCTCTACTTCTTCTGCAAAGTCAAATAGAAAGAAAGTTATAGCTGTATTCAGATTTAAGAGCATTTCTAAAAAAACAATGGTTTTAGGTATATCTATTATAGGTCGTTTCTGTGATGGGAATGGTGTACTGTAATGCAACAGGACGGGGATAGCGATAGATCTACTAGATAGGTACGACAGCTGGACTCTGATAGGACAGGTCTACTGTAGTAGGACTGGTCTACTGTGGTAGGACAGGTCTTTTGTAGTAGGACAGGTCTACTGTGATGGGACTGGTCTACTGTAATTAATAAGACAGAAAAACTGTGGTAGAACAGGACAGGTTAACTGTAGCAGGACAGGTCTAAAGTAGTAGGGCAGGTGGACTGTGGTGGGACAGGCCTACAGTGAAGGGACAGGCCTATTGTGATGCGACTGGTCTACTGTGTTGAGACAGGTCTACCGTGTTGAGGCAGGTCTACCGTGTTGAGACAGGTGTGTGCCTACTGTGTAGGGACCGGTCACCGGTGTAGTGCGAGAGGTATGAGAGGTATACTGACTGCTGATGGAGAAGGTGGAGTTCTGCAGGTCGCGCTGGCCGGGCTCGCGCATCTTGCGGCCGGTGGGCGTGCTGCAGCCGGAGGAGATGCCCATGCCCTCCAGGTTCTTGTTCACCAGGGACAGGTCCACTGTGGTGGGAGAACAAATCATCTTTAGAACTTTGCTATACTTACACTTAGTTATCTTTACTTAAATACACATAATTTAACAATAATAAATTTACACATATCATAAAACAAAGTTTACTAAGTTTACTGGTGGTAGAGCTCTAGTGACGGAGCTCGCGGGCGTAGGCACAACTGCATTACCATATATACTTGCCGCTAGATGGTAGTGTTCAGCACTATCATGTTCCGGTTAAATGGTAATGTACGGCCCTGTAATTTCCGGCATAATACCTCCTCTGGCCTCTGAAGTGGTAAAGCATCTGTATTTTGACCTCTGGTCTTTGTGTGAGTGTCTATACAGGCTGCTGTCATCACATAACATCAATGTGAACTGTATACTTGTTTGCCACATTCATTACATAAAACCCCCCCCCCCGCCGCCGTGTCTGTTTTTTTAAATGTCTGAAGGTTGACAGACAAGCAAACGGTCCACCTTATAGAAAGTGGTCACCATCAGCTTTAAACATTTGTAACACCGGGGAGGTTATTAAACTTTTGAAGTCATTTTTGAAGAAAATATTGGAGTTGTCGAAAAGAACACAAGCCACCTAGGAACTTGCATCGAAGACACCATCTAAACATATAGAGATATAACAAAACAATATATATTGAAAAAATCACATTTTGGTAAATCTACAAAAAACAAATATCTTGAAAGGATAATTTACCATACCCATTATAACTTCACATAAAGGTGTATTACCCTTTATCTCACATGCTATTAGGATTTTTCCATTTTCTGAAAGTTACCCAGCACCAACCTCAAAGTGTTCGAGATTAATTATAAATTAATATATATGTGATATATGTGTGATTATTATCTCAAAATGCTTTGAGTTATTTTCTATATACGTTTGAATTTGATATTTAATTCTTACGTTGGTTTCATAATCAGACATATGTATGTGTGTATATATATATATATATATATATATATATATATATATATAGATGTGTATAATATTATTTGTATTGTATATATAAGTAATATTTTTTTTTGATGTAGGTAAATATTTAATTATATCAATATTAAGTATGTGTTATCCTGTAACTCCATAATATTACTCCCATTGCTCTGTAAATTACTTTCAAAATGACTATTATGGCTTTTTATCTATTCTTGACGATTTTCCAAATGCACTACCATTAGAACAGGTTGATGAAATTGTATATCTTGGATGTGCTTTTAGCAAGGATGGTAGGTACACCACTGACATAGAAAGAAGAGTGCTTGCTGGGAATTGCGTGAATGGAGCGTTGGGTAAGCTGCTAGAATCTAAACATCTCAGCCAGCGGGCTCGACTAGCCGTACATAATGCTGTACTTACTCCAACGCTTTTATATGGAAGCGAGAGCTGGGTATGCAGGAAAGAGCATGAAAGTAAGTTGAACGCGGTCGAGATGAGATCTTTGCGCAAGATCTGCGGTGTATCACTCACCGATCGCGTTCGTAATGAAGATGTAAGAAAGAGACTTTGTGTGAATGATAGTATCGGTGTAAAAATGAAAAAAGGCATGCTCCGATGGTTCGGGCATATAGAAAGAATGTCGAATGAGCGAATGACTAAACAGATATACAATGCGAATGTGGATGGTTGCAGAGGCCCAGGAAGACCAAGGCTGACCTACCATGACCAAATAGGTCGAGTTCTGTCTGATGGTGGGGTCAAAAGTCTTAGGAATCGGCGTGCATGTATGAAGAGAATGATGAAGGTAGACGAGGCACGAGAGGTTTGTCAGAACCGGGATGTCTGGCGCTCTACACTCTCTGCCTACCCCGTTAGGGACCTGGCGTGAAGATACATACACTACCATTCTTTGTTTTCCACACAACCCTTAGGTTGACTGGTAGAGAATGCTTTCTAGCATTAAGTCCGCTTCATGTACTTTGTTTGTGCAGAAAGTTTAAATAAATAAATAATTACCAGGTGTAGATGTGCCATTGGAGTATCGTTCATATTTGTCCTGAGCTGGTGACTCCGAAGCGTACTCTTGCGGCGCATCGGGGACTTCGCCCCCGTACACGTAGGGGCTGCTTGGTGGTGTCTTCAAAAATTTTCCGTAGCCTGTAACAATCGAGCCGGTATTCGGTCGTCGGTCCCGGTTGCTATCGATAGATAGCAGTCGTTAAACCTTGTCGGAGGCCTCATGGGCGATTTGAAAACATCCGACAGCGGGTTGGCCACTAACTCGTATCACCACCAACTCGCATTGGAGCAACGTGGTGAAGTAAGCTCCAGGCCTCCCCCCATAAAGGGAAGAGACTCGTGCCCAGTAGTGGGACGTCTCAAGGGTTGCCAGTATTGTGCCATAATCGCCACGCTTGGCAAGCGGATTGATGATCGCAGTGGCGTTAGTTTTATCATGCGACGCTGCCAGTGCCGGATTAGCCATATAGTAGGAGGGAGCAAATGCTACGAACCCCGCGCATTGGGAGCCTGTACCCAAAAAAAAAAAGTAATACACCTTAGCTATTCTCAAAGTGAGCGTTGGCTACACTGTAATTATATAGGTTGGGCAAGTTGGCAATACCACAATACTGACAGAGGGAATCCCCTTATATTGTTTTCGATTGCTTTTCTTAAATGTTCTGTTTTATTTACATCCTAAATTTCAGTAGGCAATGTAACTCTAGGGCCATGCAGTGCCGGATTAGCCATATAGCAGGAGTAGCAAATGCTACGGGCCCCGCGCCATTGGGGGCCCCGTGCCTGTGCTCAAAAAAAACACAAATATGTAATACACCTTGGCTATTCTCAAAGGGAGCGTTGACCACTAATTATATAGGTACCTATATTATTATGTTGCAAGTTGGCAATACCACAATACTTACAGGGGGAATCCCCTAAATTTGTTTTCGATTCCTTTTCGTAAATGTTGTTTTATTTACATCCTAAATTTCAGTAGGCAATGTAACTCTAGGGCCCCATGGTCACATTTGCTACGGGCCCCGCACCGGCTTTATCCGGCACTGGGGCCATGGTCACATTTGCTACGGGCCCCACACCGGCTTTATCCGGCAGTGGACGCTGCTGCCCATTCCGCGTTGTTATTTTTACTATTTCCCTATTGCAATGGTCTAACCATTGTTCGGTTGACTGACTGCAAAACAAAACGTTCTTTCTTACCTTCCGCAACTCTGAGTTCGCCATCGTCAAGGCAAACTCGACCGTTCACAATCACATATTGCGGGCTGCCTACAACGTGCGTACCCTGTAAATAAAATATATTATATAAGTTATTAATAAAAAAAAAAAAGTAAGCGCGTACATGCGCCGGTTACGTTTTGGCCCATGTAACAGGTGGCGAGCCTGTTGACACCTGTTACACCGGGCACATTACCAAACTTCGAGGTACTGGGAAATTTCTAGAAAATGGAAAAATCCCCATAAAACCAGAGATAAAGGACTTTACACCATTCTCTCTGATAACCCCCTACCCGGGAATCGAACCCAGGACCTCAGCGTTGTAGTAATGGCCTGCTACCACTAGGCTACCGAGGCAGGTATTAATTAGTTGAAGAAAAACAATACAAACTGTGTGCTGCAGTTCTCACTCCATAGAACTTTGATATCAACTTATGACGACCTTTTTCAAGGCTAAGGGCACGAATAAAATTGAATGAAAAACAAGAATCATAACTTTTTAGGTAGTTAGAATAAAGAGCTTGATAGGAATTTAAATTAATTGGAGATATTTTTATACCTACTCGGTCTCTGTACCTATTACTAGAATTATGCTAGATATTAAAATGTAGAATTTTAGATAATTTAAACTTAATGATTTTATTTATAAGGATCGATAGTACCTATCTCTATAATGAGATTAACTTCTATGATAAAATGGGCCAATATAAACAAATACTCTGTTTTAGCTTTTGTTAATATGATACAAACTAAGTGTAATTTACTAAGTTTCTTTTTTGTTTTTCTTTTCTTTGTATCAATTTGTCTGATACTTTTGATATAGGTACTAGCATAAGCATTGCATGTATCTTCCTTACTGTTATATAAAATTTACTTTTAAGGTGGTATACTATGTACTAAAGTTATAAAATTAATTCGATTCTATTTTAAATTCTAACCCTCTTATTTATAATTCAACGTATTTTAGCTAAAGTGTTGCTAATCTCTCCTTTGTCTCTTTCTATCCTGCACAATTGACAATGCAACTGACAAAAACAAAGCAGTCTATAGCAAAAAAGTATCTAATATACGTTTATGAATGAGGGGGTTTATCTAAAGGCGATTATATTTAATGAAAATTGTGGAAGTAATAAAATACAATGATTCCATACAACTGATACAACTTAATATAAATATTATATAATCAAATTAATCAACGCCATTATAATAGTATCCTGCTATGATACCGGCAGCAAACGTGAAATATTAAGATTTTTTTTTTTAGTTCAAGTCAGAGGTTCCCAAACTATGTTTCTTAATAGACCCCTTTCAGTTTTTTCTGGTTTCGGTGGACCCCTTTGCACACACCTTTGCAACACTGTCCCATATATGTCATTTTTATTTACGCACATACGTTGACCCCTTCGAGTCTCCCATGGACCCCAGGGAGTCAACATGGATTTGGGTATCACTGGTTTAAGTTATTAGTCATTTAAGTGGGCCGATCCCGGCGGCACTGCAATGCCGGGCCGACCCGTGACGGGAGTGGAGCGAGCCCCGAACACAGTGTTGCCAACTCTACGTCTTTTTACGGAGATCTACGTATTTTAAGCCTTTTCTGCAAACCTACGTACTTTAGTCCCAGAATCTACGTATTTTCTATCAAAATAGTTCAAAATTGCAAAATAACATCTCATTAGACTAAATGGCCATAATTTCCATTACTTTCGCAAAAAAAAATTAATAAACTTTCTGTTCGATACTAATGTGCACTCGCCTCGTCCCTTAACACGTCGCACCATTTATTTTAAAAACCAAGTGTCGATTCTATAGAACTGTGATTCATGTGACTGTGTTAAACAAAACGTTTTAAGGTGATCTTGCCGCCGTAATAGTGAATCTTAACCTAAAAATTGAATAATTTGAATAAATTGATAACCCTAAAAGTAGTTAACTTTCTCGAATTATTAAGATGTGGTAATTCATATAATTTTTTTGGTGCTAATGGTTATTTTTTTTTTATTTAATAAATATGCTAATATTTATGATTTTGTCGAAGCCATTTTAAATTTCTTTTAATTTTAAAAAATTTACCGTTATCAAAAAAAATTCTACGAATTACCACATGTAGATAATGCAAAAACTAACAATTACCCATATCGGCTATTGAAATATTATTTTTGTTCGCGGAGATATCTCTAACCGAAGTTTGATTTGTCTGCTGTTTGCTACTTTTAAGGTTTTATAAATTATCGATTTATTAACTTTTACCTATTTTACTCTCTACATCTAATTCAGAAAAAAAGTACGTAGATCTACGTATTTTTCATAAGGAAATTTGACCATTTCTCCGTAATTTTCTTATCTGACCTACGTCTTTTTCAAAATCCAGGTTGGCAACACTGCCCGAACTAGCGATGGGCGACTCGAGCTAAATTGCCCGCACGAACCGAGCATGTCAGCCAACCCGAAAATTCGGGTTCTCTTTGCGCTGTAACGGGTTGACCCGTGGCGCCATCAGGCTATCAGTCTCACGCGCGGGTCACGCTTTCGTCGTCGCCGCCGCAGAACAATTAGGTACCTTGCTTTCGGGCTGCGTAGCCCGCGTAGCCGCGTACTCGCCGCGCGGCGTGCGATAACCGAGATGCCTACCCGAGATGCCTACCCGGTTAATTGTTTCATTAGGTAATAGAACGAGAGAGAAGGTTTACGGGTTGACGGCGTGACGGGTTGCGTTATATAGTGTGTAAATGAGAAAGGCAAATTATTCCAGTAGGTGATTGAATGAGACAGAAGTCGGGCAGCAAATGAATGTATATAATGTATACGGTTTGACGGGTTGCGCATGCGCTCTGCTCGTCTGTCCGCTACTCCACGTTATGATGGATGGATAGGTATATGAGAAAAATGTTTCTTGAGAGGTATAAATAAATAATTTGTTACACATCATCATACACGTCATCACATACATTATGGCTAACATGACAAGTCGAAGTAGAAGAGTAATAGGTATTTCAATTTTGAAATTATTAATTCATTCAGAATTAAGCATACACTGTACATATTACTATTTTAGTAATAAATATTTAATAACATGTATTACCTAAATTCTGAATTTATTATCTCACTACGAAACCCTAAAAATAAATCTTTAAAACCCATATGTTAACATCAAGGCAAACATCCTCAGGTATATCAATGCTCTAGTGGTCATTATTGCGTGCCATCTAATCTAAGTGAATTAAATTAGTTTTTTGGCGGGAACCTTGAAAGCGCATGCGCTATAATAGAGTCCAGTGCGCATGCGCGCTAATAGAGTCCAGTGCGCATGCGTGCTAATAGAGTCCAGTGCGCATGCGTGCTAATGACGTGGAGCGCAGCTAGGGATGGCAATTCTTTCTGAAAAAGATCGATCTTTGAATCGATTATTATTTTATTATAATTTACATTTATATTTTTCCACTTAATCAATTTATATTCGATTTGTATTATGTAATACTAAGAACTCAACCGACAGGAAGCCAGATAATGACAGATACCTTATTTTTGGCTCATTTCTTATCCTTGGTTGAGTTCTTAGTAATCGCCATCCTTAAACGGAGCGCGCATGCGCGTGAGCGTTCTAGTCTTACTTTGCTTGGGTGTTTTGGCGGGTTTTTATTAGTTTTATTTCGTAAAGCGTTCGACTACGGATAAGAGTGTAGGAAAGTGATTTATTGTAGTAAAATGTGACTTGTCGTGTTGTTTTCAAAACTCCATAAAAAGTTTTTAGTAAAATCCCCATCACTTCACTGGACTCATCTTATCATATTAATTATTTCTTATGGAACTATCTAATCATCGTCATCTTCCTAATGGACATTGGACATTCAATAAGAAAAAAGGACGCGGTGTTGAAGTTGGTATACCTACCTATATTTTATCTTTCACTCACACTACGTCATAGAGTAAGAGCCAGTAAGAGGTAACGCGTTAAAATATTTGAAGTAAGTACATTAACACAATACGAATTTAGCGCGTTCTTACTGTTATGTTTTGATTTTTTTCTAATGGAGTGATGGTGGCAAACTAAGCGAACATGCATGTAGTTTGTACACGGATGTCATGTGATGATTGCAGCCTACAGATGTCTACAAAACCAGAGTATCGTTCAGCTTTTCTGTATAGGTATGGTTACGAAGGTTCATTGTTGACATGTGAACTACTGTGAACTTAGCTCAAACAATGAAGGCATTGCAAAGCAAGTAATTTCTCATACTAGGTACTTTTTATTTATATTTCAACCCGAATCAACCCGAGATGCAACCCGGGCTAGCGTCTATATTAATTCGGGTCGCCCGGGTCGATAAATTTGCGACCCGTCCCACCGCTAGCCCGAACATCCCGTCGAGATACAAAAATCAGTTTAATATACTGGTCCCGCAGTGCGGGAACTTTCAGATATTAAGCTGAAAAGAACAGATACTACACTTTGATCTTAGCCAAAAGGCCGAGAAGCGATACCAATCTAAACGTACTGTGACTACTTACGTTCGTGCCAACAAATCTCTACAGCGCGAAGTACTAGTATAAGGACATATAGCGCCATCTGTTGTCAGGGATAGTAAATAAACGTATATTAATACATTATCAAGGTCACATCAAATGCCATCACATAAAGTCATACTATTTACATATCTTTACTGTGGTGCATATGCCTCTGTCATTGACGTTATTTTTCGATTATAAGCGTATAAAATGTCATATTGCCTATATGTAATTTTATAGCTGTACAGCGCCATCTATTAAAGACTATGAAACCATCGTTCCATTGTATACTTGTAAAATACACATTATTTCATTATAATCCAATACAGTGAATACAGTATACTTTATTCATCGTTATAATAAATACATTATTTTAACTATGCATTTAGAATAGGTATATAATTGTATTGGTCATTGCTTTAGTTATATTAGTAACTAACATTATTAAAATCCATAACTATCCAATTTGTTATACTAAATTGAGCGTAATAATATGTTGGTATGTAATTTTAGTTGTTTCTCTAATTTATAACTTAGTAATGGTCATTTTCGTACCAACATATTATCACATTTCTTATATCACAAGTGCTTCTATTTCTTATTTAATTATTTTAAAACACCATTATTTGTAACTTAATACATAGTTACTTTTTTATATATATTTGTTTCTTTTTATACTTATATATGAAAAATTAATTAATGGTGCTGTTGGTGGGGACTGGTCTGTTCTGGTTTGCAGGCGCTACATCTCATTTAAAAGATAGCAGTTAATTTGCATCTATGCTATGGACGTTCACATTATTTGATTTTCATGATAATCTGTACCAGATTTAAGCTCTCATCTACAAGAGCTCTTACTGAGATTGTTGGGTAGCGGAGTTTTACTTAGTAGTGACTGCACTTGGAACGCTGCTCAATGAAATAGAATAACAATTTCGTTTACAATAATCTTATCAAAAACATAAACGATTCAGGTAAATAAATTTAAATTGTTATTAAAGCTGCCTTTTTAAGAGATTTTATTTGAGAACTTTCTTTTTTCAGTGTAATGCAGTCAAACATGAACACATAACTGTGTTTTGGGAAGCAATTTGGATTTTTATTTTACCCATCTTCGCCTTTGATTATTTTCAGATATATCGAATTTAACGAATATAATTATTGTAGAATGTTTGCAATTTTTGTTTACTATTTCTTAAGCTACAATGGATATCTACAATTTAATCCGTTGTATATAAAGGATCAGTAGGAAATCTACAAACATAAGAAAAGTATATTAAAAAATAACAAAAAAAACGTAACTTCACGCCTGTAATCCCCGAAGTACGTAGTAAGTAAACATAACCAGGTTGGTCATTCTCTTCCAAACATTTTGCGAGATTGTTGGTTCAATATGTAAAAACAAAATTAGTAAATTAATATTAAATCTATCCATACTTCATTTTTTATTAAATTATAAATGTGAAAGTGTGATTGTTTGTCCGTCTTTCACGTCAAAACGGAGCAACGGATTGATCTGATATTCTTCTGATTTTTATTTGCTCCGAAACTACTCGACCGATTGAGTTGAAATTTGATGAATATATGTAAATTGGTGACCCAAAGATGAACACGTCAAGTAAAATAATAAATTTTAAACAGGGGGGCCACTTTCGGGGGGTAATCAGAAGGTTTTGAGGGTCACGCTACAGCCCCTCAACAGGTAGTTGAGGGGCTGTAATATATGGTCAATAACTTAATTTAATTTTTATAAGCTAATCTTTATTGAAAACGTGATGTCGTTTTATGTGGTATAAAACGACATCACGTTTTCAATAAATCCCTCGAATCAATTCGCCTTTTTAATGAGGAAAGTAGCTTCTCCCAACTGTGATATTTGTGGTACGAGGGACGATGTTGACAGGTTGGACGGTTGGAGGTTGACAGAACGAATTGTATGCAATAAATTGAACATTCTCAGTCTATAGGAAGGCTGATTGGTCTGTGCCTTGTACAATGGGCGTATTCCGGTGTATATTAATGTTATGTACAATAAAATGTATTGTTTAAGAAGTCTTATGAAAGATGAAGCACGCACGTGATTATATAGAGATGTTCACTTGCATATTATCGCCATATGTTTCACTGTCATAACAGGTGCAACAACGTCCAAGTATTTATAAGGAATATGTGGGCCGATCCCGGCGGCACTGCAATGCCGGGCCGACCCGTGACGGGAGTGGAGCGAGCCCCGAACATCCCGTCGAGATACAAAAATCAGTTTAATATACTGGTCCCGCAGTGCGGGAACTTTCAGATATTAAGCTGAAAAGAACAGATACTACACTTTGATCTTAGCCAAAAGGCCGAGAAGCGATACCAAATTAATAGTACTCTGACTACATACATTCGCGCCAACAAATCTCTACAGCGCGAAGTACGAGTATAAGAGCACGTAGCGCCATCTGTTGGTAGCAATAGTAGCTACAAACGACATTGACTGGTGACGTCAGAGCCCATGACATTGACATGACATGAATAGATCATCGCAAAACGTTCAGCTGCTGTTCAGGCCACGAGGGTGGCTCTCTTGCCCGGGCAATAATCTGCCTTAGCTTCGACGACGGTTGGTTGACGTGAGCGCAAGGAATCACTGGAGGGTTTATAATACTTAGTTTTTTTTAAATTTAGGCATTTTTTTATTTATTTTAATTTTATTTTATTAGCCTTAGCCCATTACATTATGGTGCCCATGGCGTCAAGTATACATCCTCTTAATTATATTTAAAATATCAATACCAATAGGTAAAATATATAAAATACGGTTACTCTCACACTACACATTAGGTATTTTATAAACCTGTGTTGTAGATGCCGTTGTACACATACATACACACAAGCACCCAGACCCGAAACAAATATCTGTAGGCCACACAAATATCTGTTCCGGTGTGGAGATCGAACCCGCGACCCTTCGAATCAAACGGTGGTTTCGCACCGCTGGAATAATCGGGTCGTCAAAAAAAGTCCTGGACAACAAAAGTCGAGGTAAGACCCAGGCACGACATTTGTTAAAGTTAAAGTTATTGTATCATTTCAAATCCTTCTCTAAGCCTGGGTTGCACCAAAGGAGACGTTCCAAAATGTATGGAGCTTGGGCCTGCACCATGAGACACTATATTGAGAGATGAAGCATAAAATACTTAATCATTTTCAGCTATTCAAATCGTTCAATAAATCTTCAATTATTTGTCGTAAGTATATTTCGAATCGAAGAATGTCACAGTAGCGATATGGCGCCATATTGCTGTCATACAAAAATTACGTAATATAAATATTTCCGACAAGAAAACAACGATTCAAATTATTTTTTGTGTATTTTTCCATAATTCTGCGTCTTTTTCTCTATCGTTTGATATAGTGTACAAGGTGCGGGCCCAACGTGGAACTTCTCCTTTGTTAAAGTTATTGTAACATTTCACATCCTTCTCTAACTTATAGAAATCTGTTAAAGTTAGAGAGTGATGTATGATGGGAATAAGTATAATAACTTTAACAAATCTGTTAAAGTTTAACTTTAACTTTAACAAATATCTTGGTGCAACCCAGGCTTACAGTCTTAGCGAAACTAACAAACAGCAATTGATTTTTGAAAATTGCCTGGTTTGTACAGTTTCGATAAATGTGTGTGTGTATGTGCGTGTGTTTGTGTTGAGTAATAAAAAAATTGGTTTCAAACGGCGTTCTGTGTCTTTGTGAGTTAAAGTAAGAAGTAATACTTTGTATTTATGTTTTAATTTCTGCATATGACACTTACCTCAAAAATATTGAACGGCACCACATGTTTGTGTGTGGCAGCGGATATGGTCCTCTCGAGGCGCGGGTCCCACACCACGATGTCGGCGTCGCTGTTGACGGCCACGCGGCCCTTGGCCGGCCACAGGTTGAAGATTCGTGCTGCCGTCGAGCTGGTAGCTGCCACGAACCGGCAGGGGTCCATTATACCTGTAATATACAGTTTTATTGTTACTAGTGATCGCTTAATGTTCGAAATGCGACCGCAATATATGCAATGTACTTACAGTACTCAACAATTAATATTGCACATCGAGCCTGCGCAAGAGACGATCGGCTTGTTTCGACTTCGGAGAGCGTTATCTCTGTTGCACACGTAAGTACTGGCAGTCCGGTCTGACGAGCCAAGCGAAGCGCAAGGGCACTACCTACCTTTTCTCGAAACGTTTCGTCGTATTTTTGAACCCTCGTAACTTTGGTTTGGATAATGCGATACTTAAAATTTTCAAGATATAATACCATTAGTACAATAATTAAACATGCAAATTCAGATTTTATAGATATCCAAAAACCCATAATTTGGTCACTGACTCACTGACTGATTCACTGATCATCAAAATTCTTAGGGTACTTCCGGAAGTCTTAGAAAGCTGAAATTTGGTATGTAAGCTAATATTAGTACAGAGACCACAAAAAAAAATAAAAACCCACCCTAACCTAACCCACATCCTTGTTATAGCGGGTGGAAGTTTGTATGAGACTAGTACTATTTCTCGTGCTAGATATGTTAATATTAATTAACATACTTCTTTTAACAAATAAAAAATTAGGTGTGTGGAAATGTTTCGAAAATCTTCCTCTAATTCCTTAAAAAGGGAGGTAAAAGTTTATACGATATTAGTAACGGCGGCCGCCGCTAGATGGCGCTGACTGTGTTTGCAACACGCTATCTTCGCTATGGTTCTGGCAGCCTTAAACCATTCATTTACCGGAAGCAATTTTCAATCTGCGTTGCACAATAGGCGTGGGAGAAACGTCTCACCTTCATCATCTACATTAATACATTAGCATTTGAAACACTCAACTGTTCTGAATCTTTATATGCATTATTTCGAACATTGCGTCAAAGATCTATTGTGGCGAAAGTCCAAAACAAACAACTCTGCTCATAAAAGCAAAATAATACAAACAAAAAACGCTCTTAAATTATTCTTCTTACAAACGCCATAGTCATTATTACGTGCATAAGGTACTGTATAGGCGCAACGGAATAAGTAAAAAAATATAATCTCATTTGGTATCCCACTCTCACTTGCTTAATATTGTATTGTTATCTCGCTCTCTCGCTTCGCTAGCTGATTCAGATTCAAATGTTTCAAATGTCAAGCGTGTCGGTTGCGGTCATGCGGTCACACTCAATCACTCAAGCGACCTGAACGCGCTAAACAGAAAGCAATAATTTCGAGTTCCAAATGTTCTAAATGATGCATTTGAAATATTATTGGTGTTTCAATCTTTCGGAACATCGAAATGTTTCGGAACAGTGAATCAGAACAGTAAAGAGTTACACACGTCTATTGCACAAGCTATAACGATTCAGAAAAGCTAAGGGTTAGTAGAGTATGTGAAGTTAGGTCGCATTTATGGAGCTTGGCTTTATACGATATCTGATTCCTTTTTACAGGATAAGCAAACTAGACTCGTCTTGGCAACATTTTTACATGAAAATGTTTTTGGTGGGATATTAATAGCACAAAAAAGATTTGCATGGCGGGTTTGAAATTTTAACCAATACAAAGCTTCTAATAATATCGATATAATCTTTTAAGATATGCTCTTTTGACATAAGTAAAGGGTCAGTGGTCACAAACCTCGCATTTTCCCTACTTAATAATCTCTCCAGACACGAGAAAAATATGACAATTGAAATACAATTGAGTCTCGCCGCCGGTGGCCGTACGATCTTGAAGGATTAAGGGAATGCTGACAAATTAGCAAGTCTAGTACTTAAATCTGATACAGTTTGAATTACTCAAAATACGCAACCTACGCAGATTTACAGGTTGCAAGATATTTTTGTTTGATTATGTGGGCCGATCCCGGCGGCACTGCAATGCCGGGCCGACCCGTGACGGGAGTGGAGCGAGCCCCGAACATCCCGTCGAGATACAAAAATCAGTTTAATATACTGGTCCCGCAGTGCGGGAACTTTCAGATATTAAGCTGAAAAGAACAGATACTACACTTTGATCTTAGCCAAAAGGCCGAGAAGCGATACCAATTGATCGGTACTCAAACTACTTATGTTCGCACTAGGGATTATCCATAGCGCGAAGTAGAATTACCTGCAAAGTGTACAGCGCCCTCTATTTAATACAATGTGATAATAATGTACAGCGCCCTCTATTTAATACATGAAAGATGGCAGCATAGAGAAACAGTGCTCTTTGATCCTAAAGTGCTAAAGATTTCGCTCATAGTTAGTTAGTTAGCTCATAGACGGACATGGCGAAACTTTAGGGTTCCTTGTCGGTTACGGAACCATAAAATTAAATATATTACATTGAAAACCAGCGTCGGACTCCGGTTTGAGATAATGCTGAACTGGAAACTATTTGGTGCAGCCTTGAGATCTATCTGATATATGAGATCTGAGCCGTTTTTTTTGTTAGGTACTTTTTTTAAATATTTTTTTAAATATATATACCGCTTATATTGCGTTATTTGTTTTTAGGTGCTATTTGTATGCAGACTATGTAGTAGTATTGTCGGGTGCTGTTCTCGTATAAAATGTTATTCTTTCCTTTTTTTCTTACATACTATGGATTATAAGACAAAATCACTTTGTTGATGGAAAACAACCACCAATATTTCGTCATGTTTATGTCCAAAAGTTATTCTTACCAGTATTAACTCCCTTTTGCCAGAGTATAGACATGCGGTCTTCGACGCCGTTGACTCCGTTGGGGATTTTAGCAAAATTATCCTTCCCTAACTCTTTGTCCTTCTCGTGGAATGTGCAGTTGTCGCTGGCAATCAATTGCAGGTGGTCACTGCAATTATTATGTTATACATGAATCTATTTATCGAATATAGGTATTATACTAAGCAGACTAGAGTAAATGAATTATTACAGCTATCTGAATTCAATTATTCTGGGGAAAGGGAGAGACTTTTAAAGAGTAATCATTAGGTGCCAACTTTTTAAATAAATTAGATGTGTTATGAAGGGATAAAATAATTAAGCATACGAAACTAAAATTAAAGTAGAAAAATGTCTTAAGAATTTTGTACACTGTTAAAGTAAGTGTTACAATTTAGTAAGTATCTATATTGTTTGTGTTGGGTCGAACGGGGCAGCCGATTACAATATCTACAACCAACATTGAAGAATTGTAATTGGCTTCATAAAGACTCACAGTTACATATTATTATGTTGGTAGGACATGGAATTAAATTTTCCGTAACCATAGAGCAACACGGGCCACCGGCCGCTGCGGCGGACCGGAGGGAGTAGCCATAGCGCTTATTAACGATGCAAAACAGTCCGTCATTTTTTGGGGGGAACTGCGTGTGATACACACACACTACAAAAATCGTCTCTTGCTACAAAACTCACACCTTGACTTTAACAAAATAATTAAACAATTTCACGCACACGTTTAACCATCTGGGCGACAGGCGTAGGACCATTGAGACAGACACAGAGGGGAAAGCCTGCGTATGGCTACTCCCCTCCGGTCCCCCGCGGCCGGTGGCCCGTGTTGCTCTTTGCCCGTAACTTACTCAGCCAAAGCCTCGACCATAGCCTGCGGCGTGTTGGGGTCGGGGCGCAGTGGGGGTGACAGCACGTGCGCCGCCGCGTGCCGGTAACAAGCGTTCTTGTAGTGGCTGCCTGGAATAGGGATGTGGAATAGTTTTTTTAATGTTATTTCAAAAAGTATTGCAAAAATACATAGATATTTCCTTTAAAACATCTACTCTATAACGAATAGTTTTTAAGATAGGACGAATCAAAGCGTATGTGAGTTGTGACACTGACTCAAAACGGCTCAAATGACTGAACATTATGACGTCATGCGCGGTCTAAACACCTGTGAATAGTATGGTGAAATTAAATTATTTTAAAATATCGTCGTCAATACCGCCTAGTTATATATTTATATTATAGTTTCGCCATGTCCGCCTGTCTGTCTGTCTGTCTATCTGTCCGTCTTCGGTTTAGTGCAAAAACTATTGGACAAAAGTATACAACTTAATCACGCCGATAAAGTGGTAGAACAAAATAATGAGTTTTTTTAATTTAGGGTACCACCCCAACATGTTACGCGCGGATATTTTTTTAATTTTTCGTTTTCTATGTAGTGTGGGATATAGTTGGATAGGTCTTTCAAAAATGGTGTGGAAACATCATTTTTCGATTCAGTTAACTGTTCGTAACTTATTAAGCTTTAAAGAGCCAATTTTCGTTAGAGTTAAGTGTCCCCTCCCCTACCGACTAAACGGTTGTTGTTAGAAATTCAAACGTTACGGCAATAGTAGCCATATATAATGTAATTAAAAGGAAAACTATCACACTTAAGTTGGCTTGACAAGTTTGCGAGTAATAGTCGACCAAATGTATATTACTCGAAAATTTCGAACAACTCCATAGTAATTAGGCAATAGATGGCGCCAGGCATCATTTACATCGCGCTATATTGTATATGTTTCGAAATTATAGATATTTAGTCAGAAGCACACTTCGGTTTGCCCGGATGCATATCACGCTTTGATTAAGGCAACACCGGGCCTCACCCCGGGCATATACCAGATCACCGAACTACTCTACATGCCCGGCGTGAAGATTGAGGCCTGGCGGGGGAAGAGGGGACCGGCTCAGTGCCACCGGTGCCAACAATTCCGCCACTCCTCGCATGGCTGCCACAGGCCCATCGCCTGCGTGAGATGTGGCGGCGCACACGCCGCCCACGAATGCGAGCGACCCAGAGAGGACCCAGCAACGTGCGCAAACTGCGGCGGGCCGCACCCAGCAAACCACAGAGCATGCCCAGTGATGATGAAGGAGGCCCGCAATAAGAAAGCAGGCACCGTGGCACGCACCTTCACTGCCTCTACCACTGACCACGCCGGTCCCGCCGAGCTACGGTCAGAACAGCCGGCAACCTCGCTGATGGCCACGGCGAATGACCCCCCCGCGCGCGGAGCAGGAGGAGCCAAGCATAAGAGCAGGAAGAAGAACAAAAAGGCCCAGCCAGCCGCGCCCGCACCCACACAAATAGCAGAACCCGCGACCGCACCCTCTACGTCGGCTGCCGCAACCATCGCGACCATCGATGTCTCAGCTGCCATCCCGGTAGCTCAGCCAGCACCTCCGATTACCCGGGGAAGAAAGGCAAGAGACATCACGACCCCGACTGCAGCCAGCACCTTAGAGACAGGAGACACCACTAAGGAAATTCTCTCAGCCGCAGTAGAGGTGTTACAGGCGGTATTAAATGCATTGCGGGCCGGCGAAGATCCAGTGCCTGTAATCCTCACAGGGATGGCTGACCTGCTCTCCCGGCCTAGATAAACTGCGGTTGATATAGTGGAACGCCCGCGGTCTTAAAAATAAGGCTGCGCTCCTCCGCGTCGTGCTGCGAGAGCAGAAGATCGACGCGGCGCTGATCTGCGAAACCTGCCTTGCGCCGGCGGACAAGGTACGGTTTCCAGGCTACCACATCTACCGCCAAGACGAAACTCAGACCTATGGACGGGCCTACCGTGGGTTGGCAGTACTCATAAAGCGTAGAATCATCCACCAACCGCTGCCACAACTGCCGTTAGATTTTGTAAAAGTGCTGGGCGTCGAAGTACTTATCGCCGGCTACCACACAAAATATATGCCACCTACAAACCACCAGGACAACCGGGCTTCACATCAGACATCCAGAAGATACTAACAGATGATACTGCAACGATCGTGGCCGGCGATTGGAACGCAAAACATCCAGCATGGAACTCCAGCACAACGAACCGATGCAGCAGAGCACTATTCATCGACGCCGTAAACAAAGGTTATGACGTCACGGGACCGACCACACCTACCAGATATCCGGATTCCACGGTAGGCATACCGGATGTAATCGACCTCATAGTCCACCAAGGACTTCTCTGCCAACCCACGCTTGAAGTACTGGACTACGAGCTCCACTCAGATCACCAACCCGTCCTAGCAACCAGATGCCCAACACTCAGGACAACGCTCAACAGACTAGCGGAACGCGTCAGGACGGAGCTCGAGGCCCACGACGCCGAGAACTGGGAAGAACACGTCACTACCATGAGTGACGACTGGAACTCCATCCACAAACTCTGCCGCCAAGTCACTAAAACCCCAGATCCGGTCGGGCCTCTCTTGCACGAGGACGGGACGCTCAGATACCACGCACAAGACCGCGCTGAGATCTACGCAGACCATCTCGAACGCCAATTTAGACCAAACCCCTCGACAGAAGCCGCGCACGTCGCAACAGTCGAGCAACACCTTAGTGACTACTTTGGAGAGCCAACACCTGCTGACGAAGATCCAGCGGTCATCACACCTGCCCATGTACAGCGAACCATACTCAGCGCTAAGCCCGGAAAGGCCCCGGGCGCAGATGGAATCACAAACACCGCACTACGTCACCTGCCGCGAAACACAATAGCGTCGGTGACACGACTCTACAATGGCATCCTGCGCTCGGGACGCTTCCCTCAAGAATGGAAAACCGGGCAGGTGATCATGTTCCTGAAACTAATGAAGGACCCAAAGAAATCAGCCTCATACCGACCCATTACCTTACTACCAACAGTCTCTAAGGTGTTCGAACAGCTCCTGTTGCGGCATTTACTACCGCACATCACGCCGCGCCCTGAACAATTCGGCTTCCGCTCAGAGCACAGCACAACACTGCAACTGTCCAGAATGCTGCACCACTTGACGGCCACGAGAAACAAGAAAGAGAAAGCCATAGCAGTACTTTTGGACATACAGCAAGCGTTCGACAGAGTTTGGCACGATGGTCTGCTGTTCAAGCTCTCGAACACAACAGCGCCCCGCCGCGTAGTAAGAGGCCATCTGCTTCAGCGGGGGAACTCCTCCGCCACCACTCAAACTTCTCGGACAAGACATTGGCTGGGCCCCCACGGCGAAGTACCTGGGGGTCATCTTGGACCGCCAACTAACAATGAAGCCGCACGTCAAAGAGGTCATCAAGAACGCCAACATAAACTGCTGCCTCCTCCGCCCGGTGCTCAGAGCCAAACTCCCTCTGAGGGTGAAGATCGGGATCTATAAGACGTACATCAGACCCCGCTTCACGTACGCGGCCCCGCTTGGTACGCACTTGCAGCAAATTATAACAGGAAGGCCCTTGAAACAGTCCGCTGCGCCGCATCGTCGAGGCCCCTCGGTACGTGAGGAATACCACGATCCAGAGGGACCTCAGGATGGAGAGCATTGGGGAATTCGTCACGAGACTAGCCGCAGCCATGTTCGCGCATGCAGACGCATCTGAACACCCACACATTCGCGAGGTCGCGCCACTGCACGCGCGACCGCCAGACGGGAGGTTCTAACCCCGTGACCTACTTCAGAACACGGAGGACTGACGTGCGGCCTCTAGTCGAAACCGACTAGACTCCCGGAACCCCTGCGCATTGACAATGTCCGCCGGTCACCGACCGCACTTGCCGATGCCACGGACCAACGGTACCCACCTGAAACGACTTTTGCCAAACCCAAGGACCTGACCGTATTTACGGTCAGCGAACAGAGACCCCACGCATAGGGCACAGCTCTGAACATGGCTCCTCACATCCCCTCAAAAGATGTGAGATGAAACCAGCGACGACACTTCGGTTACGAAATTTTACCAGTTTGTTTACTTTGTTTATTGTAAATTCAAGTTAATTGCGTTAAAAGCGTTGATCAACATAATAAGTTGTTCCAAATCGTACAAAGAATCTAAGTGATTTTTTATTATTTTACAATTAACTTTATATTTCACATATTTTCGTCACTTTTACATTATTTAAATAATTGTTATATGTTGTTTAATTTTGCTAAAAAAAACGGTGTTTTCAACAACAAAACTAGTAGCTGTAGTCTACAAAATATGTGTATGTAATATAAAATCACATTTACCCAAGGTATGATCTTATCTTACCTTTAAATCTATGATTCATGTTTGCGACTCCTTTCTTTGTTTAAAACCGCGCTTGATTTCATCATGTAGAATTAAATGTTTAATACATCTGCAGGTCACTTACCATCGGTACCAATGGTGGCAGCGAGGGTCTCCCCGTAGATGGGTTGCTTCTGCCGAGAGCGGGCGATACGGAGCGCCTGAACCGCACTCTTCGACATCACATGCACGATGTACAGAGGCACGTTTGCCTGGAAAAGTCAGATAAAACGCCATAGGCAGATGTTGCTTTGAAATTTTGGAGGGAAAGGCTTAGGTAGCCCGAAGGTCGTGTTATGGGTTCAAGCAAGGCCAGAATCTATCTCGAAATACGTGTTTAAAAGGAAACGGCCTAATAGCAATGCTCCAAAATTTTTGATCTCGACTGAGTCAGCTGACGGTTTTTCCACCGCTACACAAGCAGCTGATTGTTGTTTTTATGGGCTTAATTATTTGAAGAATCACGTAGTTAAATTTCATCCGGCGTAATATATGTAACTTTATTTTACTTTTTTTTTTACAAGTTCATGCTAGCAGCTGACGCATGAAAAAAATCGTCAGCTCAGTATGATGTCAACTATCTATGAAATCATAAGGGTTGGCTATTTGGATACTCTGCAGCATACGCTTTTATAAAAACGGATGTTGTAGGTTGATAATAACCGGAATATTTTCTCTTTTACCCACATGGTTAGACACAAACATTACTGGTTAGACGTAGATATAAGTACAGTCTACCCTTTTTTGGGTTTCAAGAGTCAGGGCATATGTGGATTACAGGGTGATAGTGATGATTTATCATCGTAAAGAAACCTAGTCAGCAATAACACTAACGGCTATCACATTCGGCCTCAACTTTTTCATTTTTCAACTATTTCTCCTAGGACTGTCAATGCCTTTGAGGATTTGAACTTTGTGAAAAAAGGTCTTCGTTCTATTGGGATCGCAAAACACACAACAGGGGCGTGCATGTCTATAAGCAAGAAGCCCTAATTGTAACTCTAACTCAAGATGTCTTTTGTGGAAATATTACAGCCCCAATAATACATGATGAGCGTTTTACCATGTTAAGCTCGTTAGGAGTCCCACACTAATATTCGCCACGCCTTCTTGCTTAGGGTGGCTTTGGCAATTAGGAACAAAACTTCGTAAAAAAAAATTCTACATTCGAAATGTGCCGTGTATGCAAGAATCCATATTTTGCCTACCCTTTTCGAGTTCCAAAATTACCTGGTTAGCAATAACACAGGCTCTATTCACAGCCTCGGCCTCAACTTCTTCATTGCGCGAGCGCTCGTGCCCGTCAGGTGTGGTGATGCCCGCAGCCAAGAGTTTCTCCGTGTTGCGAGCAATTATGTGACCGTTCTCTGCGTGCACCTGAAGTTACAAGATGACATTTGGATATTTTTGGATAGGAACTAGAACTGTTACTATAATTGGAAGACCTGAAGGGGTATTACCCACGCAATGTGATAATTGCGATAATTTTAGGAGAACAAGAATGTACTGTAAATTGGCTTTCAAATTGATGGCTACCGAGTTACAGAATATGCCTGCAGAGCCTGAATATGTGTGATAATCTTCTTAGGCTTAGTACTTAGACCTGAGATTCCACATAGGGAATAAGGATAATTGATCTTTACTTTATAATTTGATGTTAGGGTCGATTAATTTAGAGAACCGGGAAGAAATGTACCTTTTGACAAAAAGGGATGATGGTGAAAGCACTTGGTATACCATTGTTTTGATGTTAGGGTCGATTAATTTAGAGAACCGTGAAGAAATGTTCCTTTTGACAAAAAGGGATGATGGTGAAAGCACTTGGTATACCATTGTAACGACTATTAACGAAAGTGTATACCTAAATAGGGCAACTAAAAAAAAACTTCGTACAGTGCGCATCAAGAAATTTTGCACATCGAGCCTATGAAAGTGACAATCGGCTAGTCTCGACTTCGTAGAACGTTATCTCTCCTGCACAATGCCTACGTAAGCATCCGTAGTCCGGTATTGGTCAAAATTTGATCAAAATCGTCGACAAACGTCAGATAGGTAAGGTGCGAAAGAAATAACGCTCTACACACCCGAAATAAGCCGAATTCTCCTTCCAAAGGTCGATGTGCAATATTATTTCTTTTTGGATACTGTAAGTGTGATTTTGCGCGTCATTCGATATCGTTTAAGCTTGACAAGCGCTGCAATCAGGTTATGTAACGGACAGGACAATGCCAAGTCTGCTAGTGTAATGTGAGAAAACATACCTGCGGTATAGCCCTCAATTCGCCGCAAGTCTCCATAGCCTGATACAGATCGTAGTCATTCAGCATCCAGGCGTCCTTGTAAGCCATGAACATCTTGAAGGAGTTAACGCCGTACTGCTCGGTGGTCAGTTGCTGCATCTCTTTCTTCACTGATGGTGACCACCAGGTTACGCCAACGTGGAGAGCGTAGTCACAGCACACCTGGAGAGGATAATTTAAGGAATTGAAGCGGCTGTTAGTCGCTTTCCACATAGAGCAACTATTGCAACAACTGGCAACTGTCTTCCAACTAGCTGTTAACATATATTTCAATTGGACTGCGCACACATAGCAACTCGAGTTCCGAGTTCCGGTGATCGTCAAGTTTTTAGTTGCTGTAATCGACGACTAGGTTAGTTTCTAATTGCCGCAACTAGCAACTGTTAAATATTATAGCTTTTTAAAGTTTCCGGTTTCCTCAACTATCAATCGTAACGTATCGGACGATTTATTTTGAAAAGACCCTACTGAGTTTGGTTTTGGCAGGTTTTTTCTCAGTAATGTTGGCTTTGGAACTCTGCCAGTGAATGGCAAAGAATGTCCCATATTTTTTTGTTAAGTCTTGTCTTGCCGTTTGTAAAAGAGAGTATGGAACATTCTGTTGATACCTATTTTTATTATTTAGTATTTTTGGACCATTATTTATTTTGTTTACTTTGACATATTAATCAACGTATCAGTTGTTATTAGCTTTAATTTTATATTTGTAATTTGAACTATCACAAGCAAATTCTATTATTTCCAAGTGATTAAATGAATTTTTGAGTTTGAGTTTGAGATTATTTCCAAGTGACATATACAAAAAAAAGATTTCACACCCTCCTCCCCCCTCTCGCTATCCCCGGCAACTTGCTCATACATTGCCATAAAATTGCGGCATTTAAAAGTTGATAGTTGCCTCAAGTTAAGTTGCTCTATGTGCAAAGCGCCTTAAAATCTTTGGTGTCACGAAATGGAAAGCCTGTTATTGTATTACTTTTTTGACACTAGTGTTAAAAAATTAAGTATATCAAGATTTTCGTTTCCAATAGTAACACAGTGATTTTAAAGGTTTATTCTTAGACTATTAATCACTTATCTACGTAGCTATGTTTATCTACAATCTTTAGTACTTACCTTGTTGTCTGCTTTCTCTCTCCAGTTCGCATAAGCGTCGAGCAGCGACTGACCTTTCTGGGGCAGCACGAAATCAACTGAAAATTACGAAAAACTCTATTAATAAAAATAAAACCTCCTAACTAAATCGCTTTTGTCCTCGATTATGAGAGTAACAACGATAATTCGATCATCGCTATCGCTGTACATATTTTCTTCTAAAGTAATAATGTCAGTCAGTTCGGTGTTGAGCTGCGGTTACTTTTGTTACTATGCCTTTTGGAGGGTGTAAAATTCTCGTTCAGGATGAACGATGTTCACGTCAGTCGAATTCTCCTGGTTGTGGAAGCCGATCACACACAACAAAATAGCCTCCAGCGTATTACTTACTGAGTAGTAGGGCCACCAGCAATAGCCCTTACAAAATTCATCAGTGGTCACCCCTTCCATCATCTCCGGCTCTAAGTGTCCCAGCATCACAGTTTTACTTTCTGATAGTATTTTATTTTTAAAGAAAAATGGAAAGAAAAATTTGACTTCAGGCGAGGCTCGAACTCGCGACCTACTGGGAATCTAGTCCAGCCGCTCTTCCAATTGAGCTACTGAAGCCTTGAGCTTCGAGCCTCGCCTGAAGTCAAATTTTTCTTTCCATTTTTCTTTAAAAATAAAATATATTTCACAAGCATGTGTTAATGCGAAATAATATCAAACAATTATTAAGGGTAAAAGCGACTTCTTTACGATATTCAATAAACTGAAAAGTCTATTATATCGGTTGCCTAACTAGCATAGTTGGTAATAGATGGCGCTACTGCTACCATAAAGCAATGCAATAGATGTGTAGGAAAGATTTGACAAATCGGGCAGGGCTTCAGTAGCTCAATTGGAAGAGCGGCTGGACTAGATTCCCAGTAGGTCGCGAGTTCGAGCCTCGCCTGAAGTCAAATTTTTCTTTCCATTTTTCTTTAAAAATAAAATATATTTCACAAGCATGTGTTAATGCGAAATAATATCAAACAATTTCTGATAGTAGTAGTCCCACCGGCAATGGAAGCTCGGGTGCCCTTGTAGAAGTCATCAGCCGGGACAGCTTTCATCATCCTTAGCAAGAAGTGCGTGTTGGTTCAGCCGCCCAGCATCAGTTTTACTTACTGACAGTAGTAGTGCCACCAGCAATGGCAGCTCGGGTGCCCTTGTAGAAGTCGTCAGCGGTGACCGCGCCCATCATCTCTAGCTCGAAATGAGTGTGGGGGTCCACGCCGCCCGGCATCACCAGTTTCCCGGTAGCATCTATGGTACGGGTCCCGCCGGGGATGATTAGGTTCCTGCCCACTTGCCTGGAAAGACCAGATGGTTTGGTTATTGATTTCGTGACAGTGAGGCGAGTAAATGGTCGTGTTATCATAGTCCAGGCAAAGGTTTTGCACGATCAAAGACGATAAGGTGTCTGCCCATTTGCTAGGGAAGATGAGGTTATTCGTTTATTGAGGCAGGTTTTGACGTGACAACGTCTTAAATTAGGTTGCGGCTCGGAGTCACTCATGAAAAAGTGTAACGCCCGGTAACGTAACGATGAGTCACCGAACGAGAGAGAGGCCTGCCGGACCGGCGAATGCCTTTCTACCGAGAAAAAGACGTTGTCACGTAAAATCTTCGCCCGTAAAACCGACTTTACAGGCAACCAGTTTTTTTGTTATATTGTGGGCTTGGAAGTATTGAATTTTACTTCTAAGGTTAATAATTTGGCGAAAGGGTAATCACCAAAAATAAACACCAATGATTACAACAGTGTAACCAGGAGGTAGATCCCAAACATGTAGACCAGAGAACGCTGTAAAATGCAGATCAAATATAGTGAAATTTTAACAATCTTTTACAGGTTTGTAATATGTTTCCAATAATAGCACCGAATCACGACACCAATGGTGTCAAAATTGTGCAGTTTTGCAAAAGATGAGAACTATAACTTTAATTTAAAATATACCACCTATTTTAATACAATACATACGTTAAAAAAGCGGCCAAGCGCCAGTCGGAGTATACAAGAGTATACTATGCTCGTATGCGGATGGTTACTTCTTATGCTATTTGAAATACCAAACCAGAGACATCTCATATGTTTTTTGTAGTTTCCTTGTAATCTATAGATTAAAAACTATTTTCAGGATTTTTTTTTTAAATTTTAGGTCTTGTAGTTACGAAAAAAATATTGTAAATTTTCATCTATTTTCTGTAATTACGGTTAAAATAAGGGGTTTTTTCCCTTTAGATGTCCGGACCGTAAAAATAAGTTAACAACTTTTTTTTAACTATAATTTTGACCAGCATAACATCACTCTTAAAATTGATAGTTAAAAAGTGATGAATCACCGCTATTCAGCTTTGATTTGTGTTATGGACCTAACAAGGCGATTTAATTTAACCAATTGTCAAATCAGTTAACGCCACTTTGGGGGTTAACAGCATCTGACCTGATTCATTATTATGCGATGCGGGAATGTGATTATAGCCTATTAAAATTAACGAGGTTATTATTTTTTTAATCTATGATGCCGTCTTATTTTTTTTTTACATTTTAATTAAAAAGTTCTGAGACCACCCGATGATGGATGGTTAGCAGTTTGGGTATGATTCCGGGATCTGTCAGAAGGGTGGCAAAATAGAGAATCAATATTTCGTTAGGTTATATGAACGAAACGGTATTTATTACCCGTCACGTTCCAGGGCGTAGGAGTAAAAGATCTTATGCAAGTAGTACTGATTAAAAAAAAGTCAAGTGCGTGTCGGGCGACTGTAGGGTGCCGTAGTTTTTAGGTTTGAATAATGTAATGAAAATAAATATTGTCTATGGAGTTGTTCAAAATTTTCGAGTAAAATTCTTTTGGTCGACTATTAAATTCAAATTCAAATTATTTATTGCGTTATGTGTCATATGGGTACATAGGTGGTACTGGTGGTACATTAGGTACCTACTCGCAAACTTTTAAAGCCAACTTAAGTGTGACAGTTTTCCTTTTAATTTCGTTATAATATGTAGCTACTATTGCCGTAACGTTTGAATTTCTAACAACAACCGTTACATGTAAGGAGGTACCTACCCTTAATATTTTTCATGTTTTTATTCTACCACTTTGTCGGCGTGATTAAGGTGTAGGTATACTTGTGCCAAAGGACATGTTGCAAAAATGTATGGACCTCCGGCCATGTATTGTACACAATATCATTAACAGGCAAAATCAATATAAAAACGTTTTTTAATATTTTCACTTATTAAGCTTTGTTTGCAGTTACAAAATATTATTTGCAGTTAGAGTTGCAACACAAACCAACATGGCGAATATGGCGGGTGATGTCATTTTGACATATTCATTTTTAAATTGTTTTTTGTTTTTAAAGTATTTGCAGAAAAAAGTAACATTTTTTCTAAATACTATCGAAATCGATTTCATGTGTTAATACTAAGAACTTAAACTAATCGATTGCCAATTTCTGTAGAAACGTCGGCTGTATCGCCGCCATGTTGAATATGGTTGAAAATGATAAAATCATTTGAATTAAATGTGGCAGTAACTCTAAAATACATTCTTGAATAAATTAATTGTATTTTTTTCGGATTCTTCTTTAATTTACCCATTTTTTGAGGACATGTACAAACTAGAGCCGAGCTCGCAACATCTCCTTTCAAGTCTCTAGCACCAATAGCTTTTGCGCTAAACCGCGGACGGACAGACAGACAGACAGACGGACGTGGCGAAACTATAAGGGTTCCTTGTTTACTACGGAACCCTAAAAAACGAACCGTCGTATTGTTGACGTTTGCATGTACTCTTTTATCCTCTGTCTACCCCTAATCTGTATTCCCATATAGTTATTCATTCGCCTGTATTCTCGGACGGATTAATGGACGGCTACAACCACTAAATTATCGTAACTTCAAACTTCAAATATGTATTTCAAATTGATCTACAAGGGCATTTTTGCATTGTCAGGTTACAAGCTACCTAATAAATGTATAATCAATAGGTTTTTTTTATTTTTTTTATGTAACGGAAGTGGCAAACAAGCATGCAGATCACATTGATGTTAAGTGATGACTGCAGCCTATAGACACCCACACAAAGACCAAGGTCAAAATGCAGATGCGTTACCACTCCTGAGGCCTAAGGTATTACGCCTCTGTGCCGGAAATTACAGGGCCGTACATTACCACCTGACCGGAACACGACAGTGCAAAAACACTACCATTTAGCGGCAAGTATATTAGGTAATGCGGTGGTGCCTACGCCCGCGAGCTCCGTCACTGGAGCTCTACCACCAGTTAATAATAACCAATATTTAATAATAACCAATGTATCAATAAAATTTAACCGATAAATGATCAAATTCCTTCATAGAGGAAAAAGAAAAATCTGTTCGTCGTGTTAATCTTACATCTCCATATTTTATGTCTTGATGTAATTTATTTACTGCAGGAGTTATCTAAAGTACAGTTCATATTTTATTTAAATTATTGACATTAGAAAGTGTATATTTATAATTTTGAATAAACAAACTTCTATTTCTAGAATACCTATCATATTGTCTTACATCATACTTTCACTTTAAAGAGCGGTATAAGTTCTCGTTATGTTAATTTTCAGACACATTATAAGCTAAATACAATCCTCAAATAACCGGTAGGATGAAACGAAAGGAAGGTGCGCAAAGGTCAAGTAAAAAGAGAAAAAAAAAATTTTTCAAACGGCGATTCTTGTAAGACAGGTGGTTAAGTCCATCGGGGTAAGGATGTACTAATAAATATCGTTGTTTCACTATAGGACTTATTACACGGCACGGTGTTCAGGGTACGATAGCAAGGGTCAGGGTAGTGTAATAACATTTAGGGAGTTAGGGCCCTAATTAGGGCGACCGGAGCGGCCCGTGTATTTGTACTGTGATTGAGTTAGGGCGCTGTCCACCGGATAGTGTAATAAGCGGCAACCCAGCGCGAGCCCACGCTTACCCTTTCTGCCTTTCTTAATACCGTGTCGTGTAATAGCCTTTTATTATAAAGCAGAACAGTGTTTCTCAAACTTATAAGGATTGCAAAATGCAAATATACTCATTATATTGAAATATGAAATCACTAGATTTTGCCCGCGATTTCGTCCGCGTGTACTTTTAATCATTGCAAATTGTAGCCTTTATGTTATTCCAACGTATATGTAACCTATATTACTGTAAAGTTTCATCCAAATCCATCCAGTAGTTTTTTTCGTGAAAGAGTAGGTAACATACATCCATCCATCCATCCATACTCATAAACTTTCGTATTTATAATATTAGTATAATTAAATCATCATGATCAATGATTATGATCATTCACTGCTGGACAAAAACCTCCCCCAAAAATGTCCACGACGACCGGTCCTTGGCCTCATCCAGCTATTGACCGCGACCTTCACCCGGTCGTCGCTTCACCTCGGTGGTGGACCTGCCCACGCTTCATCTTCTGCTACGCGGTAGTCACTTGAGAAAATGAGAACCCAGCCCCAGTGGCCGTCGGTCCTTCGAGCTATTTGTCCTGCAGTGCCCAGGACAAATAGCCAATTTGACCTCCAATGAGTTTCGCTATTTCATGGCCTATATCGGCATATAAACACGACAGTGCTGAACACTACCATTTAACCGGCAAGTAGATTAGGTAAGGCGGTGGTGCCTACGCACGCCCGCTTTGTCACTGGAGCTATGCCACTAGTATTTGCCCTAATTTGTAATCTCATTTATGGATCAAGCAGGGCAACGCAGATCATTATTGGCATTATCTTCATTGCTCCATGTGTGTATATAATATACGTATTACGTAATTCATACTGATTGCTAAGTAAGAGTCCCGAGTAGGTTCCAGAGTTTTGAAACTTTGGAAGGCAAATCCTTTATGTTCAAATCTAACCCTTAGATTTTAATTTTAGCATACCAACCTAATAATAATAATAATGGCAACCCATTATACATCCCCTGCTGGGCACGACTCTCTCCCCTTTTTGGGGGGAGGCCTGGAGCTTACTCCACCACGCTGCTCCAATGCGGATTGGTGGAGGTGGGTGGGTTAGTGGCCAACCCGCTGTCGGATGTTTTCAAAACACCCATAAGGCCTCCGACAAGGTTTAAGGACTGCTATCCATCGATAGCAACCGTGACCGACGGCTTAACGTGCCCTCCGAAGCACGGAAACGCGCATTTTTTTGCCACTAACGGTCACCCATCACACTACCAGACCGCGCCCGTAGTGCTTAACCGAGTAGATCGTTTACGATCTACACCAGCCGCTGGGCCATGCCAACATACTCGTAGCTTAATGTTTGGTTTAGAAATAATTAACCTGAAAATATAATTTTACGCTGAGCTTGACTTATTATTATAAACTTTTTGTATGCTTTAGTTATATTGACAGCTGTGCTTTTCTCAATAATGTGGGCTTTGGAACTCTGCCAGTGAATGACAACAAATGTCCCATATTTTTTTGTTTAGTCTTATCTTGCAGTTTGTAAAAGAAAGTATGGAACATTCTGTTGATACCTATTTTTATCATTAAGTATTTTTGGACTATTATTTATTTTATTTTGTTTACTTTGACATATTAATCAACGTATCAGTTGTTATTCGCTTTAATTTTATATTTGTAATTTGACCTATCACAAGCAAATTCTATTATTTCCAAGTGATTAAATGAATTTTTGAGTTTGAGTTTGTGCTGTTATATTACATGTAGATATACTACAGCTGTCTCTATTGCACAATGCGTTATAAATAGAATTATAAATATAATAGACAATTATTCAAAACACCACCCAGTTATGGTGCTGGAGGAAGCGGGGTTGTTACCACATTGGTTGCTTCCGGCGCGTGCGCTTGCGCATTCTGATGACGCGTTCGTGTTCCCAATTTGAAAATATTGAATAAGTACTAGCTGTTGCCTGCAGCTTTGTCTGCGTGGATGTCGTTTCTATCTGAAACTAAGTAGGTAGGTATGTCAAGCAGTTCTCGATAGGTAACGTTTCGCTTTTATAATACAATGACATGGATAAAATTATTTCCTCGTTATAACGTGTGCAGATTGTTTTAACATGTCGTGTTGGTGGAACATGGATGGAATCTTAATATGGCCAACAGATGGGTACATTGGGCACGGCTCTTTATAGCTATCATGCAATGACGCAACAAATAGACTCGTTAAATGTTAATATGAACCCACCAAAAATAGCTTTAAATTTGTGTCCTATACAGTCTGTCGAAAAAGGGAAGAGCTATACGCAAAATCAGTTGTTCAAAAGAGATGTGTAAAAAAAAATTATTTCAAGCGCGGACTACACCTATTAACCTTTGTAAAGAATCTTTTATTATAGCCTTTTCATGTTAAGGTTTCTAACTTACTTGAAGCTAGTTCTTTTGATCAACTACCCCGTGGTATCAGGCAAGGCAACTACTGCTACGCTGAGGTCCCAGGATCAATCGCCGGGAGTTTAAGTGGTATTAGCATTTCCAGTGCCAACCTTGAACTTAAGTAATGAGCCCGGTACTTAATTAAAGAAATGAATGCATGCATTTGCCTCTATCTACCCTTTGGAGAATACAGGTTTGAAGTAACATTTTAATTTTTGATCTTAAAAGAAGGGGACTAAGTACGGCCAAAAACACAGTACCTATACACACAAGTCAGGAACAAATTTTATGATAAAGATAGGTATATCCATAGTTGAGCAACACTGTACACACATTTTTTACTGGTGGTAGAGCACCAGTGACGAAGCTCGCGGGCGTAGGCACCACTGCATTACCTAATATATTTGCTGCTAAATGGTAGTGTTCAGCACTATCATGTACGGCCCTGTAATTCCCGGCACAGAGGCATAACACCTTAGGCCTCAGGGGGGGTAACGCATCTGCATTTAGACTTCTGGACTTTCTGTGGGTGTTTATAGGCTGCAGTCATCACTTAACATCAATGTGAGCTGCAAGCTTGTTTGCCACTTTGATAACATAAAAAAATAAAGCAAAGTATTTTTAAAAACAACTTTTTCAAAGGAGAAAACACAATTTCTTTACAAAAGATAACTAGATATGACTTGCAGTTTTGTTTGATCGCTACAACATAATTATTTTTTGCAAATGTTACAATGACTTTGAAAATGTTGTGTTGTTTTTTTTTTGTTATAATGAATTTTATTCCGTTCTTACCTAGAAAGTACACAAAAGTTTTAATCTGATTTGCTATACCATTTTTTCAAACGTGTTAAAAGGTCTTATAATAAAATATACCTATTGATATTTTTTTTTTGGGATCGTTTTATGGATAAAGAGTTGGATACTAAGTCATACGTACTACACTATACGAAACTTGTTACCTGCCAAAAATGGATGAAAAGAAGTTTAATGAAAATTAAAAAAAATCAAAAGATAAGAAGCGAACACATCAGGAAAAAGACTAATCCCCTTATTCATAAACATATTTTAGCTAAAGTGTTGCTAATGTCTCCTTTGTCCTTTTCTATCCTGCACATTTCACAATGCAACTGAAAAAGACAAAGTATTCTATAGCTAAAACGTAGCTAATGTACGTTTATGAATAAGGGGGGTAAGTTAATAGACGCTCTAACGCAAAAGTGGCGCTGGGCAGGACATCTAGCAAGATACACGGACCACAGATGGACCGTAGAAACAACAGCATGGCATGGGCCAATAGGCAAAAGAATAAGAGGCCGCCCAAAGTACAGATGGATCGACGACATAATCGAAATAACAGGAAAAGGATGGAGAGAGAAAGCAAAATGTAGAAAAACATGGCGTAAATTGGAGGAGACCTATACCCGGCGAGGGGTTCCAATGACAAAATTAAATGCATACACTTAGTTACTTAGTTATAAGAATAACTTGTTATATAAGTCTGTTGGAAATAATAAAGGTTGAATAAATAAATAATAGGTACTATTCTACACTTAAATCTGTAAGTTACTATAATTGCCATAAATGTTAAGGCATCCAGCTGTTCTACAACTGAATAACCTTTTGTATGTAAGGAAGGCGGTAAACAAGCATGCAGCTCACATTGATGTTAAGTGATGACTGCAGCCTATAGACATCTACACAAAAACCGGAAATCATAATGCAAATGCGTTGCCACCCCTGCGATTTTAGATGTTATGTCTCTGTGATATTATTTATTCATATAGGTACCTAATACAAATATTTAAAAAAAACCTTAAACAAACTATCTTAAAATTAATAAATAATCTAATAATCTCTGTGATAGTTATTACGGGCCCCATACATTACCATATAACCGGAACTCGATAGTGCTGAACACTACCATTTAGCGGCAGATAGACAAGGTAATGCGGTGGTGCCTAGTCGAGCTGCTGCACTGGAACTCTACCACCAATAGAAACCTCAACTTCAATTCTCAACATTTTACCTATTCGAGGAAGTATTTAAGCCAACTCTTCAAATTAGTTACACATTAAAACAACAATAAAAAATAGAGAGTACAAAAACCATTGTTCGTGACGTAACATGACATGGTCTCATGGTGGTTTTCATATTATTTAATTGCAATAGCCGAAGTGTATGAGATGACGGCATAGGTACATACATTCATTAATATATGATGTAATATTTAACGGCCTATCGGAAATAGAAACGTGGTTTCGAATTTTCTATGATTACGGCATTTACGGCAAACAAGCATGCAGTTCACATTGATGTTAAGTGAATGCCTTATCCTATAGACATAAAAAACACAGACCAGCATGCAGATTCGTTGCTATCGCTGAGGCCTAATTTATAGTTTTGTTTTTTTTTATACCAATCGTTTAATTGTAGTTAGTAGATTTACCCACTTTATTCATAAACGTATTTTAGCTAAAGTGTTGATAATCTCTCCTTTGTCTTTTTCTATCCCGCACTTTTGACAATGCAACTGACAATAACTAAGCATTCTATAGCTATAATGTATCTTAAGTACGTTTATGAATAAGGAGGTTAGTAGATAGTATCTGTTCTATAGTCATAGAGCAACGGTGGACCGGAGGAGAGTAGCCATAGCGTTTATTACCGATGCAAAACAGTCTGTCATTTTATGCGGGGGAGAAATGCGTGTGACCTACACACACACACTACAAAAATCGTCTATTACTATGAAACTCAGTGCCGGATTAGCCATATAGCAGGAGTAGCAAATGCTACGGGCCCCGCGCCATTGGGGGCCCCGTGCCTGTGCCCAAAAAAAAACACAAATATGTAAAACACCTTAGCTATTCTCAAAGGGAGCGTTGACCACTAATTATATAGGTACCTATATTATTTTGTTGCAAGTTGGCAATACCACAATACTTACAGGGGGAATCCCCTAAATTTGTTTTCGATTCGTTTTCGTAAATGTTGTTTTATTTACATCCTAAATTTCAGTAGGCAATGTAACTCTAGGGCCCCATGGTGACATTTGCTACGGGCCCCGCACCGGCTTTATCCGGCACTGATGAAACTCACACCTTGACTTTAAAGTCAAGATGTGAGTTTTTATTAAAATAACAAAATACATTTACAATTTCACGCACACATTGAAACATCTAGGCGAGAGGCATAGGCCCACTTGGGCTTGTACTTTGACAGAGAGGAAAGCCTGAAAAAATATGTTTCGTTAGATAGTTCATTCATCCAGAATGGTTAAAGGCTACAGTATATATCACGTTGTAGTCACTAGAATTTACTACACCCCCTCTCCCCTCTGAAAGGGTCCCTTTTTTACCACCATCATAATATAAAAAAAAGAGCATCAATGAAAAATTATGCTTAAACGGAAAAAAAACTGCGCAGGCGAATGTCGTAAGCACCGTTAGTTTTAAAGCAAAGAGCAAACCATGCTCAGTATAACGATTGCAGACTAAACGACGCCTGCGCAATCTATGTTTACAAATGCACCGCATAGCCATTGTGGGCTGTGGCTCATAGTAACGGATATACTTTGTTTATTGAATGCCATTCTTTGATCATTCTACATTCATCTGTGTGGACACTGAAATAGATGTTTGAATAAACTTCAGATGTTTTCAATGAGTATTAATGTGTTCAAAATATACAACAAAGCTATTATTTATATCAACTATAGTTGATGTATATTTTGGGAGGATTTTGATGTAATCTTCGAATCCTGGCAATTAGCAGAAGAAGCAAGAAGGCTCTGGATCGGAAGGTGGACGGATTTTAGAGTAGGATAGAATATGTATAATATAGATACCTATATGAATAGGATTTTTTTTGTGACACACAAGCATGTAGTTCACATTGATGTTAAGTGATGACTGCCGCCTATAGACACACACACAAAGACCAAGGTCAAAATGCAGATGCGTTACTACTCCTGAGGCCTAAGGTGTTATGCCTCGGTGCCGGAAATTACAGGGCCGTACATTACCACCTGACCGGAACACGATAGTACTGAACACTACTATTTAGCGGCGTGCAGGTATATTAGGTAATGCGGTGGTGCCTACGCCCGCGAGCTCCATCACTCATCTTATTGTGTGGCTCTGTATTAACTATCACAGAGACGGCAACTAAGATCTCAGGGGTGGCAACACATTTGCATTTTGACCTCTGGTTTTTGTGTATATGACTATAGGCTGCAGTTATCACTTAACATCCATGTGAACTCAATGATTGTTTGTCACCTTCGTTACATAACGAAACGCGTTTAAGTTTTAATGCGATGTGTATTATGCGGTAGTCTTTAGTAGGAACCTATATAAAATATTTCCGTTAAAACTCAACGGATCCTTAGAAAACAAGTTCTTTTAACTCACTGCTGACGTCACTCGTGACGTAATCCAATCCTACCTGTTCCTAATTAAAAACAGCTAATCAAGGGGTGGTCATTTGTAATTTGTGCGAAGGCGCGACAGACACACATTATATTATCACGCACACAATCCAATGAAACGATATGCATACTAATTAGTGTCTCCAAAACTAAATCCTACTATTAATACATATTATAAATGCGAAAGATTGTGAGTATGGATGGATGTTTATTACTCTTTCCACGAAAAAACTACTGGACGGATTCGGATGAAACTTTTGCAGTAATATAGGTTATACATTGGAATAACATATACATAGGCCACAACTTGCAATAACGAAAAGTACACGCCAATAACTTAGTACACGCGGACGAAGTCGCAAGCAAAAACTAGTGAGAAATAAACGTACCTACCTACATGGTTTATGGACAAGTCAAAACTGAGTTGGAAAGATTCTGCACGTACCTGGGTACCTACTTTATGGTTTTTTTTTAAGGAAGGTGCGCAGCTTATATTGTTATTTAGTGATGACTGCAGCCTATAGACATCTACACATAAACCAGAGGTCAAAATGCAGATGCGTTGCCACCCCTGAGACCTAAGTTGTTTTCTCTCTGTAATAGTCATTACGGGGCCATACATTACCATCTAACCAGAACACGATAGTGCTGAACACTATCATTTGGCATTAGGCGTAGGCCAAGTGGAGCCAAGTTTCTTCTATATTATTATAGTCTTAGTAAGGTTCTCGAGTGGAGACCACGTATCGGCAAGCGCAGCGTGGGACGTCCACCTGCAAGATGGACCGACGACCTAATCAAGGCTGCAGGTACCCGCTGGATGCACGTCGCTTCCGATCGGTCGGCATGCAGGTCATTGGGGGAGGCCTATGTTCAGCAGTGGACGTCTTATGGCTGATATGATGAAGGATATGGTTCCCAAAATACAGCGAGACACACACAGAGTTTCACACTACTGGGTAGTAACTTTCATTCAAAGACAAGTCTGAAAGCGGCCTGTGAATCTTTTAGTGATAATCAGACGCACGCATGGCTTAAGGCTTTAACAATTGAATGAATATATTTGGTAACCTTTGGGGATGGAACCGAAAAAGGCTTCAACGTTATAAAAGTATGTACGAGATTCCTATCGAAGTAATAGGTATGTTGATGTCTATCTAATAGAATATTCAGCACATATACGGATATGTAAATATGTTAAAAGAATAGAAGTGGACAGCGAGAGTGAAAGAGGGAAACGCAAATAAATTATGATCAGTAGCCGGTACCAGCGAGTACCGATCAATATTGACTTCACGTGTGATAAGCACAGTGCATAAGCTGACGCAGGAGCGGGCCAGATGTTGTGTATTGTGTACTATAGCTTGACCAGAAGCGCTGTACCGCGCCCTAGGTATACACGGCGAGTCGGGGTGACGGAAAGAAACACGAAACCATAGGCGATGACGGCAGACTGACAGAACGCTACTTACAGCCTACGCGGTACACTGGTCAAGATACCTACAGTGGAGTACACAAGGTATAGAAGACTTATCTTATTTTGTAACAGAAATCTTACTTTTTGCGTGCCAGTTTTAACAAATGCAAAGCTCCCTTTGATATTGAATATCGCGTATCTGTAATAAGATGCGACTTAAGTCATTTAAGGCGAGGGTGTGATAGGAACTATCAATTTCACGAAGACACGGTTGCATGAAGTTTTAAATATTTTATGTAAAATGATTCCATTCAGCAACCATCATTCATGGCTAATGAAACTGAATGACGCACGAGTGTGTGATGGATATCTATTTCAGGTCCGTTACAAACATACGTTTTTATATCCCTGGTACAGATTGCGAACTGGATATTAGATTAATCTGTAAAATCGCTCTCGCTCCCGCTTGTCCACTGTATACTAGTTGACGTAATCTCAAGCCATAGTGTCACGCGATGTAATCACGATACTTCTCATGCGTTTCAAGTTAGTTTTGGTCGAGCAAAATTATATAAGGAAACGCTAGTGGTCGTGGTAAGGTAAATGGTTGAATGGCAGGCAATGAGAATCCAAGGTCATATTTCAACTATTATTTAATTGGATTACGGAAAGGTTATAATAAAGTAACAGTTGTTAGCAGCTCTACTTAAGCCTTTTGTTTTCACCATTACCTTCCTTCATTATTTTAAACTAGCTGTTGCCCGGAGCTCCCGCCCGGTTGTAGTTCGCTTTTCGCGTAACCTATGGAAACTCATCAAATCATTCCATGGCATCCCACAGAAACATTTTTTTGGGATAAAAAGTATAATAAGATAATCCTATAAACTAATATTCTGAGAGCCTGCGACGCCCAGACCTTCGTTATAATTATAAAACCTGTAAATTCTTCTATATATGTCCCCTATATAGGTATAAGCAAAACCAAAATATACAACCTGGGTAGCGGTGGCTTTGGCAGGTAAAAGGTAGTAAAGGTGAGTAAAATTGTGTTTCAAATTTGTGATAGTATAATACTTAGTTTTCATATATTTTAACTTACAATCATATTAGAAACCGCCTCGTCTATCGGCGGACACTTTGGACAGTGGCAACCCCTTGCCAGACACCCTCACAGTCTAATTATTTATAAATCTACTTTCGTCATAGTATAAAATCTGACTTTTATATATGTTATTCAGAAAACTATACGAATAATGTTTCCACAATTCCCAGTCACTTTCGATAGTTCCCCTATCTTCCCAGGCACATTGAAGTCTACTCCAGGCGTGCGCGCGATGAATATATATGTACGTTGGTGCGAGTGAAATAGCGCGATCTATACTCTAAATTTATCAGAAAAAATAATTATGTAGATTTATAGCCGATTAAAACAGTTAATTTAAAAAAAAAAATTAATGATATTTTTATATCAACAAAATATGAAATCATACAAATAATTAAAATTGGAGTGTCTGTTTGTAATATTAAAATAACCGCTTTTTACTAAATGCATATATATGTTTACGCGGTACATAATATATACCAAAATAACATTTTTTACTACTTTTGTCTGTCTGTCTGTCTGTTTGGCGGGGCTTATCTTGGGAACGGCTGCACCGATTTTGACGGGACTTTCACTGGCAGATAGCTGATGTAATAAGGAGTAACTTAGGCTTACTTTTATAACAGCTGCGCCCACGACTTCGTCCGGGTAGGTACTGAACAATCATAAATTCTCACGCCGGCGAAGTCGCGGGTATAACTAGTCAACAATTGAATGCGATTCATTACGCTATTAACTTTTACAAATTATAATTAAATTTTGCATTTAACTAAAATTTGAATTTTTCAAGTGAATTTTATGGAATCAAGTTATGATTTAAGAAAGTTGTAAAAAAATATCTATTAATTTTAAGTATTGTGCAGAAAATAATAAGAAAAATCGGCAGTCGATGATAAAATTCTAGAAGTTTAAAGTTAAAGCATGTGTACGGGTAGATGGTAACATGTCACCCTGGTTTGATGTTAACATCGGTGTCAGACAGGGTTGCGTGCTTTCGTCTAGGCTGTTTATGATATATCTGGACAAATGCCTCCAGAGGGTGAAGTAGATGGATGTGGAAGTTCGTATGGGTGACTTAGTGGTGAACTGTCTGCTTTACGCAGATCATGCGGTAATTGTTAGCTCTACACCATCTGGGCTACAAGCACTAGTCACAGTCATGAAAGCGGATTGTATGGATAAAGGCGTACAATTGAATGTGGATAAAACTAAAGTATTAGTATTCGAAAGAGATGAACAGAGAACAGACCCCCGCGCCTCTTTCGCTTCGCCAGGACCATCCAGCCGCGCGCACTGATGAACACCTGACCGTGGGCCACCTGAATATTAGAAGCCTCGGTGCCAAGACCAAACAACTGGAGGTACTATTGACAAACGAACTACGTTGTGATTTACTTATATTAACTGAACATTGGCTTAAAAGCCTCGAAATTATGTCTGTTACTTTAAATAACTATGACCTTGTATCTTACTATTGTAGACCGAATATCGCTCATGGTGGTTGTTGCATTTACGTTCGCACGGGAATTTCGGCCATCAATAAACAAGATTTCTGTGACCTGTCGCAGGAGCAAATATTTGACGTGTGTGCCGTGCAGCTCATTGAAAATAATATTCTTGTCGTAGGCATATATCATTCAAATTTGACAGATGACAATGAATATTTAAAATTATTTGAAAGTCTGCTAACTAAAATATGTGATGAGGGTTTAGATGCCATTATAATGGGCGATGTTAACATAAACTTACTGAAAAATAGCAAACAGAAAAAAGAACTAGTCGATATACTATCCAGACACAATTTCTTACAGCTTATACAAAATGCTACCCGTGTAGAGGGCAATACCGCGACATTACTGGACCATGTGTACACGAACCTCCCCGAGGAGCGCATAGTGAGTGCGGTCGGCGGCGTCGCGACGCACCTCAGTGACCATGACGCTCAACGTCTGGTGGTGTGGCGTGACACTCCACGTTTGTTGCAACACGTACCGAAGCGATCGTTCACAGTGAGTAATAAATTCAATTTTCGGAACTCACTCGAATCTATCGACTGGGTTTCGGTGGTAGATCGGTCTGGAAATGACTGTCACGCACTCGCTGAATCTATACTAAACATAATATGCTACAAATTTAACGTATGCTTTCCAATCAAAAATCAACCAGTCATCTCTAGACTGAATACATGGGTTGATAATGAAGTGTGCAATTTGAAAAACATACTATTTGACGTTCTACAAATGAAAAATGTTTTCCCTGATAATGACGACCTTACGAGAATTGCCGGTAATTATTTATCGAAATACAACACGTTACTAAAACAAAAACGAACTAGCTATTACTCTGAAATTATACAAAAAAATCCCAATAAGATGAAATGTATGTGGAATATTGTCAAGACAGAGTTAGGTCGTGGAAACGCGAGAGTCGACTACACTGACGTGGTACGTGATTCAAGCGGAGAACCCTTTGAATCCAAAAAGCAGCTGGTAGATGCGTTGAATTTAGAGTTTACGACTGCAGCACGCGTGTGCGGTGCGCCGACAGCTGACATCTCCCGTGCATGCGCAGCACTTAATTGTGATAAAACTGCGTGTGATTCCTCACTGCGGTTGCACTTGTTCTCTCCGCATGAAATAGTGACTATTGTCAATAAACATATAGCCTCAAAAAACAGCACTGACCTATACGGCATTTCCGCTAAATTACTAAAAGTAATCATTGACGTCCTTGCTAACGTTGTAGCCTATCTCTTTAACAAATGTATTAGGGAGGGCGTATACCCGAAAGCTCTCAAAAGGGTGAAAATATCACCCCTTTATAAAGGGAAAGGTAAAAAATTTGAAACGAAATCCTATCGACCGATATCTTTAGTACCCGCTATCAGCAAAATATTTGAAGTTGGGCTCAATAAACGGCTTTTGTCTTTTATTGAGGAACGCAAAATAATTACGGAGAGGCAATATGCCTACCGAGCCGGGCGCGGCACTACAGACCTGGTGCGAGAGGTTGTACGGCACGTTCTCAAAGCGCGCGAGGCCGGCCTCAGCGTGGCACTACTGTGCTGTGACCTCTCACGTGCGTTCGATACCGCCGATCACCATCTCATAATTAATAAATTAAACTTCTACGGTATTCGGGGTCACGTGTTATCATTAATCGCCTCTTTCATGTCTGAACGCACTCAAACTGTGATCGGTGACAGTGGCCACGCGCGCTCGTCAGAATTAACGAATGCTATAGGAGTGCCGCAAGGTTCATGCTTATCGAACACGCTGTTTAGTCTCTTATTAAATGACCTTCCGAACGCTATAAAAGACGCCGACGTGTATATGTACGCCGATGATGTCGCTGCCATAGTAACCGCACAATCTCGACTCAAACTGGAACAAAAACTGAACGATGTGACTCAAAGATTAGAAAAATGGTTCCAGTCAAATGGACTAGCACTAAATAAAGAAAAAACCTGCTACATGCCATTTCTTCTAAATGGCCACAACCCACCGCAATACTCGGTGACTGTGGGGAACACCACACTACAAGCGGTCAGATCGACGAGGCTTCTTGGCTTCCAAATAGACAGCGGTCTTACATGGGAAACCCACATCGATGGACTCTGCTCCAGACTAGGCCGAGCATGTTTCGCGCTACGCCGTCTTGCCAGTACTGCAAATCGTAGCGTAGTGCTGTCTTGCTATTTCGCGACCGTCCATAGCCTCCTCACATACGGAGTAGAGCTGTGGGCACGAGCAGCCGACGCCGACAGAGCTTTCGCCATGCAAAAGCGAGCGGTCCGTGCGATTGTAGGAGTATGTGAGGATGTGTCGTGTAGAAACCTCTTTACAGAATTAAACATCATGCCTCTGCCTTGCGAACTAATATATCAAATAGCTATGTTTACCTATAAACATCTCAACACCTTTAAAACGCGAGGCACGTGCTCCTACCGTGCCCTCCGTAGTGACAAGCTTGCTCATCTCCTTGCCATGCCCTTTAACAAACTGCGTAAATCTGAGAGGTGCGTGTACACAATGGGTCCATTGGTTTACAATAGGCTGCCGGACACAATTAAAAAAAGTGCAACTTCCACCATGATATTCAAGAAAAGACTGAGAAAATGGTTAAACCGGTGTGCCTTCTATTCAATAGAAGAATTCTATGAATTGCCAGTATGTTAATAAATGTACCAATTTACTGATATTATTCCTATTTTATATTTTTATAATTTACGCTTTCAATGAAATTGTATGATAATTTAACTAATTAAATTAATTTTATTGCTATTTAAATATAGGTAATATCGAATATTCAATTTAATCAATATATTGTGAATATATTGTACCTACTAAAAATGACTTGTAACTTGGTGTTACTAATAAAGATATTGTATTGTATTGTATTGTATTGAACAAATGCAAGGGTAGTAGTAGATGATGCAGTGTAAGAACAGGTGGATGAAATTGTATATCTTGAATGTGTTTTTAGCAAGGATGACCACCGACATAGAAAGAAGAGTGCTTGCTGGGAATTGCGTGAATGGAGCGTTGGGTAAGCTGCTAGAATCTAAACATCTCAGCCAGCGGGCTCGACTAGCTGTACATAATGCTGTACTTACTCCAACGCTTTTGAAGATGTAAGAAAGAGACTTTGTGTGAATGATAGTATCGGTGTAAAAATGAAAAAAGGCATGCTCCGATGGTTCGGGCATATAGAAAGAATGTCGAATGAGCGAATGACTAAACAGATATACAATGCGAATGTGGATGGTTGCAGAGGCCCTGGAAGACCAAGACTGACCTACCATGACCAAATAGGTCGAGTTCTGTCTGATGGTGGGGTCAAAAGTCTTAGGAATCGGCGTGCATGTATAAAGAGAATGATGAAGGTAGACGAGGCACGAGAGGTTTGTTAGGACCGGGGTATTTGGCGCTCTACACTCTCTGCCTACCCCGTTAGGGACCTGGCGTCAAGATACATACATACATAAGTTTAAAGTTAAGGAGATCAATTTTTATGTATGTCGGTTTTACTATAAGGAGAGAAAATAACTTAGATCGTATAATTTAATTCTTTTAATTATAGCCATTACAAAACAAAGTAAAAAAATAAAGTTTGGTTTAATGGTGTCGGAGATTTTGTTGCGAGTTCAGTAGTTAACTCAGGTACTACCGGTGTATCTGGCGATGAGTTGTCTACACTGAACGACTTCTTGTTTACTCTTTTTTCTTTTTGAAAATCTGCAGGCTCAGAATTGTAGTGTAGTACGCCTGTGAATGTTTTATGGCATTTCCGGTGATAACCTCCCTCTGTATATTTATCACGTAAAATAATGTTCGCATATTTAAGGTTATGTTTTTTTCTGACTTTCAGTTATAAAAATACGCTTACGCTTACACTCACAGCCCCACAGAAGGTATAAACCTGTGTCGTGGGTACCGTTATACACATATAACACATACACAAACACTCAGACCCGAAACAAATATCTGTAGCCCATACAAATATTGGTCCCGGTGCGGAGATCGAACCCGTGACCCTTCGAATTAAACGGTCATCTCACACCGTTGGGCTAAGCGGATCGTCAGTTTGACATTTCTTTAATGTCTCTTCAGAACAAAATTATTTTTCCCTCACTTTTTCTCTGTTTATATTTCTCTGTTTTTATTTGAATTCTAGTCAACTTTTCTATGTAGACATATCTAAGATCCGCGACGTGAATGAATTGAATTAAATGAATTGACAGTTAGTAAAACAAGGAAGAACAAAAATTATGAGTTCCTCGACGGTGCTCCACCCCTTCCTATCACGCGGTTCGTTTGATTGTTCGTCAAGTTAAAAAAAACTCTGTATACTTGAGATATACTATTTAACTATCATAATATATAGGTCATAGGATACATAGGTCGAACGAACGATTTTTTATCTTTTATTTCTTTGATCAATTAAAGATTTATTAAATCGAAGTTTCATAGTGAAGGCATGCCAAATAAATTTGAACTCAAATCTCTTACACATTAAGCTCATTTCTACTGTAATCATTTGTTGATACTTAACATCTATGCGAACTGCATGCTTGTTAGTTGTCTTGTGCTTTGCTAACCGGGACACGATAGCGGTTAACAGTAAGGTGTAGATGTAAATAGATTATGTAATGCGGTGGTGCCTACGTCCTCAAGATTTCAATTTTCAATCTTAAACAAGTGGCCAAGACATAAAGACAATGAATTGCGACGGAGTCGTTTCAAAGCACACCTTGCAAAGATTAGTATGGCGGGCAGATGGCAGGCAATCTGTCACTTTTTGCCATAACTAATGCGCTGTGCACCATAATAGGCACACACGCGCAGTAAGAAACTAGGCTTGGGTAAAAATAATTGACATATCAAAATATCGACGGGAAACGAATTAAATGAATTTTGTGTTTCTTGAATAATAATAACTATTACTTAATAACTAAAATTGTGAAAAGTGTATTTAAGTTTTCAAATTACGGATATTTTGACAAAGCTCGTAAAAGAAAATACCTATAACATGTAAAAATATAGTTTTTTTTATGTCATGAAAGTGGCGTGGCAAACGAGCATGCAGTTCACATAGATGTTAAGTGATGACTGCAGCCTAGACACCCACACAAAGACCAGAGGTCAAAATGCAGACTCATTAAGTATACCACTTCTGCGGCCTAAGGTTATACCTCTGTGCCGGAAATTATAGGGCCGTACTAATCGATGTTTATTTTGTGTCATGAAGTGGCAAGCATTTCAAATTCATGTAAGTAAATACTTCTATATTATTATTATTATTCATTTATTCGTAAACAATTTTACATTGTGTTCGAACAAAGCACAAGATACAAAAAAAGGTATTACACAATTATACGTATTATACATACACAAAAATAAAAAATACAAAATTTTAATAATGTTAACAAAATATGACAACAATGCCTACACAAACATTAAAATACATACAAAATACATTTATAATATTACATACTTCTCCTCAAAAATCTGCAAGACTGTAACAACACTTTTCCAAAAGGTACTGTTTCAATTTATTTCTGAATGTATTTACTTTTGTTACAATCTTAAGCTTTATAGGCAGTCTATTAAAAAGTTTGACCGATTGATAGCGACTACAATGCTTTACTACTTCCAGCCTTGGTTGTATAACATTATTCAAATCCTTACGTCTAGTTTGAAGTCTGATAACCATTTCTTCATCAGTTTCGTATTTATGTTTATTCTTTACTAGGTAAGTTAATACTGTTAGAATAAACAGACTTGGTACAGTTAGAATACCTAATTGTATAAAATAGTCCCTGCAAGATTCCCAAGGGGGTATTCTAACTAAGGTACGAATAGCTCGCTTTTGGCTTATGAATGCCCGCTTTACATTATAGGCATAACTAGCTCCCCAAAGTTTAATACTATATCGCAGTTTAGACTCAACTAAAGCGCTATACACCATTTTAAGTTGTTGTTTGGTCAGCACGACTCGTAGACTGCGCAGCGCATAGCATGCAGAACTTAACGAGTTCTCTATGTGTTCTGGCTCTGATTGCCAATTTAACCTTGCATCAATATTAACACCCAAGAATTTTACAGTTTCTGTTTCCTCAATACATTCATTTTTAAAATTCAAGAGTATGTTTGGTACCCGACTACTTCTTGCAGTTTTGAAGCAAACAACTTTAGTTTTACTAGTGTTGAGTTTAAGATTATTTATAGTAAACCAATGATTGAATAAAGTAAACAAGTCCATAAGTTTCGATACCACATTCTCATGTGTATCAGCTGAAACTACTGCATTAGTATCATCCGCAAATAATGTCATCTCCACCCCCGCTATTTTGTTACGTATGTAATTTATTAAATCATTGATGAAGACAACAAAAAAGAAAGGCCCAAGCACCGATCCCTGAGGCACTCCCTTAGACCTTGTAATCAGTCTTGAATGGCATGTTTCCTCAAGACCATTAATACCCGTTCCTTTAATCTCTACAAATTGCTTGCGATTACTTAAATAAGACTCAACTAGAGCTAGCATGCTGCCTCTCACCCCATAATGTTCCAATTTAGCAATTAGTATATTGTGATCTACACAATCAAAAGCCGATGATAAGTCCAAAAATAAGCCAGCCACTGTCTTACTCTCGTTTAGCTCTATTAATATGTCATGGATAAGTGTATCAATAGCATCACCTGTACCAACCCCAATCTGATAGCCATATTGTCTAGGGTTAAGAATCGCTTTTGATACGAAGTGTGACATAAGCGAATCCTTGATAATTGTTTTCAAAAATTTTGGATATTACTGGCAAAAGAGAAATTGGTCGAACATTTTTAGGATCCGTTCTTGAATCCTTCTTGTGAATAGGTACAACTTTGGCAATTTTCAGTTGTTCTGGAAATATAGACGAAGCCATGCATAGATTGAAAAAATGTGCCAAAGGCTTAGCCAAAATGTCGATATTTTCCTTAATCACAGATGAAGGTATATCATCATATCCACTTGCTTTTCTATTTTTCAACTTTCTAACTACACTTTTAATGTCTTTAATACTTATACCTTTCAAACTTATATCTGTCTCTACTCGAGCTAAATTCTGATGCAATAATGCTATGGCTTCATCAAAATTTACAGCAATGCTCATAGTTTTTGTAAACTCTTTATTTAATATGTCTGTTATATCACTACTCTTATTCACTATTTTCCCTCCCATATTAAGTATTAAATTTGGCTGTGTTCTATTTGAACTTTGATTTGTATGCTTGTTCACAACTCTCCATAGTTCTTTTGTGGAGCTTATTGCTCCAATAACATATTTTTGAACACTTAACGATTTAGCAATTTTTAGTGTCTATCTATAATTTTTCAAATATAAAATTTTGTAGTTAATTATAGATGGGTTACTATAACTTCTATTTACACCCGTTAAAATTCTTTTCATTTTACTAGACACTTTAATGCCTTTGCTGATCCATTTAATTTTATATAGCCTTTTTTGCTTTATTTTAATCGTTTTCTTTTTGTAACAAGTATTAAACATTCGTCTAAACTTATTCAGAAAACTATTTACTCCTAACCTTTCCCATTTTATTTCACTAACCATTTCCCTAAAGATATCTCTATTTTTGGAACTACTTATCGCTCTTCTCTCAATTAATTTAAGCGGAGCTTGATACTTTTTGTTCCCTTTTTTTACAGCCATTTGCAATAAAAGAGCAACATGACCATCAGATAGTCCATTGTGATCAACTTTGACCCTAAATAAGTCGTCACTGGGAATGATAGTGTAGATATTATCAATATACGAATTTATATCATTTCGAATAAATGTAACTTCATACACTAAATGCCTAAAATTATAAGACTGTAACAAATTTAGTATTATCCTTTTGTTATTATTTTCTGTCAACATGTCCACATTAAAATTTCCACAAATAATACATCTTTTATTGAAACAATGTTGCAACAACAATTCCAATTTTAGTATAAATTGATCAAATTGCTTATTATTTTGGTAACAACAAAATATACATATATTAGTATCTACATCTTTAACACCGCATAACTCAAAGCATTCCACTCTACTCAATTTCTTACATATTTCCAAAGTCTGAGTTTTTCTATTACATGCAAATATTAAAGGACCTCCTCTAATTTTTGTTTTCCTTGAAAAGTGTGTTATTAAATCATAATTAGTTAAATTAAGCAATTTAATGTTTTCTTCATTTAAGAAATGCTCAGTTATGCACAAAAAGTCCGGTATTCCATTATCACTCATATCATCGAAATACAATTCCAGCATCTCTTTTTTAGTATTGATGCCACATACATTCTGATAATAAATTTTAAGGATATGTACATGTTCCGAAGTTACTCTTCAGGCTAACATCAGACAATGTAATATTAATATTGGATTGTGGAGACACCTTAGTCACGAAAAAATGTTTCACTCTTATCATTGTACACAGCTTGTCCTATTGTATTACACAATGCATGAATAAAATCCCGCAAATCTGATATAATATATTTTATACCTAAATTGTTTACTCTGCCCGACCATACCGAAAACATATTGAGCTGCAAATTCAAGTTCGAATAAAAAAAATGGGCATATCCCTCGTTTCTGATATCCCTATGCAACAAATTAACAAATTTTTCTACTTTGTAGTTAAAAATCAAGTGTCCAGTTCTATATGTTGGCGCAGCCAAGATGACATTAGTATAAGTTACATTTAGCAAAGTTCCGTAATATATTTTATTGTATGAATATGATCCACATGGTTGGCAGCATCTAAATCTCCTAACAAAATCAAGGTCATACCCTCGGTTTTTATTTCAAAGTCTGCTAATAAGTTTTTAACTCCTCCACCTGGAATAGCATAGTGACAGTAGTCCAGGTGGCCAAAATTGTGCTGAATAGAAGACAATATTTTATTTTTATTATTATTACTTAATACTAACAGTCTACGACGTAGACTAGGATTGAGCACGTTGTCCTTAACAGTAGGTGATATTTCACCATGCTGCTTCACGTCTACATTTACCTCCAAATGGGGCGATTCTATTTGCGTCAATTCGCTACTAGGGGTGAAATATTCATGCTGTTCTACATTCAAAGCCGCAAAACTGTTGTTCAACTCTGGTGTTCTATTTTCTCCAAACAATAAAGTCTTCCCGCGCAAACTTCGCGTCTTTTTTTCCGATCGGGAGAAACTCTTAGTTGTAGATCTACAAATCGAGTTTAACTTGCATATTTTGGATTGATATTCTGCAATTTCCTTTATAAGCATGCCATTCTCAGATAGAATATTCTCGATTTAATTGTCTGCTATGGTAAGCTTTTCGCGTAGGTCTCTTATTTCAGCCTTTAAAACATCCAGTTCTTCCCTATCGTAGTAGTTTATATCCGGACAGCTTCTATTTATAATACCAGAATTTTTCCCAACATCTAAGTCATCATTTGAGTCGAGAGAACTGTAAGAGTTTTCGATGGGAATGTTATATTTTATCTTTTTCCTCTGAGTCACATTTATGTGAACAGGCGTACTAGGATCCGGTATTAGTCTAGATTTGCTGGCACACGAGAGACAAGTCCAGTGCTCCCTTTTTTCTTTATCCATTAAATAAAAACGTTTCAGTGTCACGTTTGCTGTACAGTCAACATGATAAGTTAGTGTACACCTTGAACAGTTAAGAAATTGTCTGTTAGTTATTTCCTTGCAACATTTCATACATTTCTCAGCCATTTTCAACAACAATATTTGCGCGAAACAAAAACAAAACTGATTGTCCACTCACAAGTCTAGTAAACGTACGTAGAGCTCGGTACGTAGGGTGTCCGCGGCAGTGAACGCCTCGTGCGGGCAGTACGGGCGCTCGGTGGCCGCTCGCTCGGCCTCGGCTCAGCAGCCCGAAGTCTTCCGATCCTCCGTTGCAAGCAAGGGACCGCTGCAGTGACTCACGCCGGCCGCTGGTCTCGGGTTGGGGTAGGTCACGTCAACCAACCGTTTACCAAATTTTTTGAAATGTTTATGCTTATAAAAACTGAGCCGCTATAGGTATTGCAATATGGTTTTCACTACAATATAGCTGATGTTGCTAGCTATACAACGATACTACAATCAACGTTAAAGATTAAAATTAAACTACTTTTTGACAGTAAAATTAAGAGAGCTAACAACAACACGTCTGCCTTGTTAACACTTTTAGCGGGCGAATAAAATAAAAAATATAAACATCTACAATGCAATTTTTATTTTTAATTTTATGGAAGTGGCAAAAGCATGCATTTCATTGATGTTAAGTGATGACTGCAGCCTATAGACACCCACAAAACGATCAAGGTCAAAATGCAGATGCGTTACCACTCCGGAGGCCTATGGTGTTGTCTCTGTGCTGGAAATTACAGGGCCGTACATTACCACCTGACCGGAACACGATAGTACTGAACACTACCATTTAGCAGCAAGTATATTAGGTAATGCGGTGGTGCCTACGCTCTCGTCACTGCAGCTCTACTACCAGTAAAAATAATATTCACATTGATACGATTTTTTATCGATATTTTTCGTCTCTGACCTCATCTCTATACCTACAACTCCTACAAGACCATAAAAAACGAACATGGAGACTTTCTTTCTCGCTTTTATTATGATAATTAAAACTGATTTAAAAGTAACATTACATGAAGTATATTAGCCATATCATTATAATTTGAGAGCAATACACATGACTGTAATAATCGTAATATCTTGTCGTAATTACAGTCATAAAAAAATTACAAAGTTTTTTATGTATGTATGTATCTCCACGCCAGGTCCCTAACGGGGTAGGCAGAGAGTGTAGAGCGCCAGATATGCCGGTTCAGACAAACCTCTCTTGCCTCGTCTACCTTCATCATTCTCTTCATACATGCACGCCGATTCCTAAGACTTTTGACCCCACCATCAGACAGAACTCGACCTATTTGGTCATGGTAGGTCAGCCTTGGTCTTCCTGGGCCTCTGCAACCATCCACATTCGCATTGTATATCTGTTTAGTCATTCGCTCATTCGACATTCTTTCTATATGCCCGAACCATCGGAGCATGCCTTTTTTCATTTTTACACCGATACTATCATTCACACAAAGTCTCTTTCTTACATCTTCATTACGAACGCGATCGGTGAGTGATACACCGCAGATCTTGCGCAAAGATCTCATCTCGACCGCGTTCAACTTACTTTCATGCTCTTTCCTGCATACCCAGCTCTCGCTTCCATATAAAAAAGTTTTTTATTTTTCTTATTATACAACTTTTTATTTTTCTATTGCTGCATGCCCATAAACATTAAACGTACATTTTATTTAAAGAAAAATGGAAAGAAAAATTTCACTTCAGGCGAGACTCGAACTCGCGGCCTACTGGGAATCTAGTCCAGCCGCTCTTCCAATTGAGCTACTGAAGTCCTGCCCGATTTGTCAAATCTTTCCTTCACATTTATTGCATTGCTTTATGGTAGCAGGAGCGCCATCTATTGCCAACTATGCTAGTTAGGCAACCGAGTCTCGCCTGAAGTGAAATTTTTTTTTCCATTTTTCTTTAAGTAAAAATATATTTCACAAGCATGTGTTAATGCGAAATAATATAAAACAATTACTAAACGTACATTTGAAAAGATTTATTTTTTTGCCTCATCGCCTATACGTCATCACCACTGAACATAATATACCAACTTGCAACTCGAGAGTGCAGGCATAAATTGATAGAGTGGTTAAAACCGAAAACGTTTGAAGAAATAGAAAATTTATTTAAAATTAATTTTTAGCGTGTTAAGAATTGTGATGGTTAATTGTTAGATTGAAACTAAAACAAATTTACATTAAATAACTTAAATTAAATTGTGAAGTTACATGCATTATGTTACCTTTTCTAGATGTTTGTGATGATGTTTAATGTTTTTTTTGTACTTATCAACACGTCACGGCTGTGTGTGTGTGTGTGTGAGTGTTTTTTGCCTGGTTTTGATACTTTAATTAAGGAACAAATTTATCATGTAAGTTAGTTCAGTTATACTTAGTTACCTAAGCTATAGAAGAGCGGGGCCACCCGGGACAGGTCTATTATATAGCCTACTGGGTTGGTCCTAGCACTTGTTTATAGATATAAGTATATTTTGTTAAAGAAATAAATACTTTTTGATCTTTTTGATTTGATTTTTGAAAAAAAAACATTAGCTTATGGTCTTGCGACCGATTGCCGACAAAATTGCAAGAAAAATATATTTTTTAAAGAAGTTCAAATTTGTAAGTTTAGTAGGAGGTTTTACAATATTATGTATGTTTATTTTCGTGGGGCAGTATATAGAATATACATACATATACATGGTGACCAGTAAGCAGCTCGACAAACTGTGGGATGATAGCCTAGGTTAAGACCTAAAAATCAGTGGTTCTCAAGTTATGTAATATTTAGTATAATAACCATAAAATACCTTGCACCAGATCAATTTAAATCGTCCTAATAGAGACGTTCAGGCATATTTTAAACTAGCTGTACCTGGCGCGTTGCCACGCCACCAACTAAAAAATTACAGTGGCGCCATCTATCGAATTTGCCAACTCAGAAACCTTCGTGGGCTCATACACATCAACTTTACTAAAGATCATCACATGATCAAATGCGTAGCTTACGATTCTATAAAGGGCATACAGACAAACATTCATTTTTATATCTAAAGAAAAATACTTTACCTTGTAAAAAAAATTAAAAAGTTTCGCATTTTCCTATCAGCGTGCAAACCCTACAGCCGCATAGCCGGGCACAATGTAGACGTCACTAATTGGAGCGGGCCAAGCAGGCGGAAGTGTATGACCCGACATTGTGTTATGAAACTGCCTTAGCAGTCTAGTGGTAGCAGGCCACTACTACTATGGAATAGAATAGAATTTATTGGCACAGATGGACACAGTAAACAGACATTAATAAAATAAGGTTTAAAAACACTAAATTAAAACACAGAAAAAAAAACGGAACATACAAGAAACAGGTATACTTAAGCACTAACAAAACAAAAACAAAGAGATAAAAATTAGGTCTAAAAAGAAAAACAAGTACCTATTTTCTATGAAACTTAAATCTACCCATAACACACCCTTATAAACTGTGTCTCACGTCTGCACCAAAAAAGGTTCTAATTCAGCTTTGTGTCAGGCCGGAGCCTGACTAGGTATGCTAGCTAGGGTCCTGGGTCCGAAGTCCGAACACGAGCTCTCAGATCTCATCCTGTTGGGCTATAAGAGATAAAGGTGTACTTATAATAAATAATAAGCACGAGTCTCTCCCCTTTTTGGAGGGAGGCCCGGGGGTTACTCCACCACGCTGCTCCAATGCGGATTGGTGGAGGTGGGTGGGTTAGTGGCCAACCCGCTGTCGGATGTTTTTCAAACCGCCCATAGGGCCTCCAACAAGGTTTAACGACTGCTATCCATCGATAGCAACCGAGACCGACGGCTTAACGTGCCCTCCGAAGCACGGAAACGCGCATTTAATTTGCCAGTAGCGGTCACCCATCACACTACCCGACCGCGCCCGTAGTGCTTAACCGAGTAGATCGCTTACGATCTACACCAGCCGCTGGGCCATGCGCGCTACAAAGGTGTACTTATTATCCTTTATCTCTAGTATGACAACTCGGTTAGTCAGATATAGAGATCACCGTTTGATTCGAAGGGTGGCGGATTCGGTCTTCGCACCGGGACAAATATTTATATGGTTTACAGATATTTATTTGGGGTCTGGGTGTTTGTATAAGTAATAATAAATAATAAAATTCATCATTTGCTACAAATATATCACAAATATTACAATGTGCATCTGCGTCTGAACTAAGCGACAAGCTTGTCTCTCAGACAGCAGTGCTCTATCATCCGAAGGATAACAATTGCTAATAGTATAAAATGGAATAGTTTTTGTCCTTAAAACAAAACCATAACACTGTATATATGAATCTGAAAATCTGAGTCGTGGTTGCCGTTGTACACCTACAACACGTAGGTGTACAACGGCAACCACGACTCAGATTTATACCTAGTGTGGGGAAGCGTACTTATTTATTGGGAACCATATTCTGGAAGGTTCCCCAGTATGCCCGAAGATGTCAACCGGCTCTCCACCTGTTACATGGGCCAAAACGTAACCGGCGAATCGTGAGTGGTTGCATGTATGATGCATTTACCTCTGCCTACCGCTTCGAGGAATACAGGCGTGGATTTCCCTCTTTATGATAAATTAGCGGCCCGCCCCGGCTTCGCGCGGGTGCAATGTTAGCTGTCTACCCTCTCCTATTCGTCTTAGCGTGAAGATTGTAGATATAGGCTAAAGCCTCCCTCGATATCTTTTATAGTTTAGGCATCGTACGCAAAATAAGTAACTTTTCTGGTTGATTTTTACACTTTTCACCCGAAAAACCCAAATATCTAACGGAACCCTATTTTTTCCTAAATAAAATATAGCCTATGTTACCCGTGGATAACGTAGCTTTCGAATAGTGAAAGAATTTTTTAAATCGGTTAAGTAGTTTTAGAGCCTATTCAATACAACCAAACAAACAAAATTTTCCTCTTTATAACCCGGTCGCGGCGGACCGGAGTGGAGTAGCCATAGCGTGTATTACCGACGCAAGTGCAAAACAGTCTGTCATTTTTGCGGGGGGAAATGCGTGCGACACACACGCACACTACAAAAATCGTCTATTACTACGAAACTCATACCTTGACTTTAACAAAACACAGAAACAATTTCACGCACACATCTAAACATCTAGGCGACAGGTATAGGCCCATTTGGGATTGAACGTTGACAGAGGGGAAAGCCTGCATATGGCTGCTCCCCTCCGGTGTTGCTCTATAGTGTAGATGAGAAGAAATAAAAAAAATCGCATATATTAGCACGCAAACCCTGCAGCCGGGAACAACGAAGACGTCACGTCACTAACGTCACTAATTGGAGCAAGCAGGTGTTTGACCCGGCATTGTGTTATTGCAACACAAAGCTACTGAAATAGAGAGCACGCTGAGAACGCATTGTTGCCACAATTATATTTTCTATTGCATTAAATATGGTAATTTATGGTATGGAAACTTTGATGGGGTTGGTTTTTGTTTACTTTATTTTATACAGATTGTATAAATTTACATACGTCTTCGACTGTCTTACATTTTTCCGGGTTTCTGTAGGCGTTTAATTTACATAAGATAACAAAAAACGTTCATAGGTAGGTACATTTCTTCAATTGTCGGTTTCTAAGTATTTACTGGTGGTAGAGCTCCAGTGACGGAGCTCTACCAGTAAGTGGATACTTGCCGCTAAATGAGAGTGTTCAGCACTATCGTGTTCCGGTCAGGTGGTAATGTACGGCCCTGTAATTTCCGGCACAGAGACATAACACCTGAGGCCTCAGGAGTGGTAACGCATCTACATTTTGACTTTGGTCTTTGTGTGGGTGTCTATAGGCTGCAGTCATCACTTAACATCAATGTGAACTGCACGCTTGTTTCCCTTCCATTACATAAAAATTGAAAGAAAGGATATGTTTCAATGCTTCTTCCTGGTAGAGTTCCAGTGACGGAGTCCGAGATCGTAGGCATCACCGGATCTGATCTATCTGCCCCCAAATGGTGGTGTTCAGCACTATCGTGTTCTGGTTAGATGGTTTTGTTTGGTGCTGATAACACATCTGCATTTTGATGTCTATACATCGACACAAAAACCAGAGGTCAAAATGCTTAGTATAGAGGTAGCAGTAATTACTTAACATCCATGTGAACTGCACACTTGTTTGCCTCCTTCGTCATTATTATTATATTGACGAAAGAGATAACGGTGTCAGATCCTTTATCACTGGTTCTATAGGGATTTTTCCATTTTCTGGAAGTTTCCCAGTACCTCGAAGTTTGGTAATGTGCCTGGAGATGTCAATACGCTCGCCACCCATTGGGCCCATGTAACATGGGCCCAAAACGTAACAGGCGAATCGTGGGTGTTTGCATGTATGATTGAATGACCTCTGCCTACCGGGGATTATAGGCGTGAATTTACGTTTGAAGTTACCTTTTAGGTACTTTGTACTCTACTTATAGCATTGAAAGGCAAATCAAATAATAATTCGCCTGTTCCATTCACATCTTACCAACGAGTATTCAAAACGCATGTAGCGTACCCATGTGGGTCAAGTCTAAATATTCCAGACAGACCTAGGTTATAACTGGCCACTGACTCATTCACGTATTCACGGCTACTCGACTAGTCACCATGCCTTACATAACAAATCATAATAAAAGAAACAACTGTATTTACTCACCGCTAGACCAACTAGGTAGGTACATCTCTAATCAAAGAGTCGTTCAATGGTACATACCTATATATGTATCCAATCCACACTATTCACTATTCTCCTATTTGAAGACACAGGATATAGTACAGTATCCAATCCAACAAGAAATAATGCACATCGACCTTAGGAAGAGACTTCGGCTTATTTCGTGTCTGTAGAGCGTTATCTCTTTCGCATTTCACCTATGAGACGTTTGTCGACCATTTTGATCAAGTTTTGACCAATACCCAGGGTTTTGCTGTTCCTCTAATCTACCGAATCAGTTATTGTTATTAATTCCTAGAGTCGCATCATGAAAATGAGTACGCACTTTATAAACAAAACGTGATTGCAACAATAGTTGACAAAAGGTAGGATTTTCTAAAAAAAAAAACTTAGGAATATCGCGTGTAATGTAAACAATGAAGAAAGTGAAGTTCGAACAAAAACCTTCACACCATTATCACTTTTACCCAATCAACTTTTTTGTGTTGAATTTATGAATAACTAGCTGTTGCCCGCGGCCTCGTCCACACTTTCTTTATTTAAAAATAATCCTCATTTTTCTTAAAAAAAAACAAGACGTTTATCCATGTGGTTCATTCGTATATTATATTTCGTTGATTAATATAGAGAGTTTGGCTATTTTCGACTCTGTAGAGCTGATCTCTTTCCCACACTACCTTTGTGACGTTTGTCAACCATTTGATCAAATTTTGACCAATGCCGCACTATCAGTGCTTACGTATGCAGGGTGCAACAGAGATAATGCTCTACGAAGTCAAAAGTCGCTTGTCTCTTTTCTTAGCTCGATATGCAATACCTATTTCTTGACTAGTAATATACCTACATAGTAAACTGACAATGAGTTAACATTAATAGCAGTAGATAGGTGATTACTGTCGCCCATGTGTAAAATCTTCTCCTAAGTCTGAAGATACTTTCATATTAGCTAATAACAGTCGTTTCAGATGCAATAGAAAAAAATCTTCAACTGCTAAGTGAACTGGTTACAATAATGATAAATAATGACGGCGAAGAAAATCACGATTCCGTAGGTAAATTATTAAAGAAAGCGCTTCTTGTTGAGTATAGTTGATCAACTCAGGAATTGACGTGTTTTTTTATCATGTCACAATATATTACTAATTCGTAGGTTACAATTTGTATTTCTGTGACAAAAGTGAATAAGAGGAAATTTCAAGCTTTTGAATAATTAACTAAGCCAAGAAACTTAACCATCTATCCAATCTAGTTCACAAGTCCTTGTAAAAATACACCGGTAAATATTATCTATAGATATCTACACAAAGCCAGAGCCATAACTTCACAAGTCCTTTACGGGGCAGGCAGAGTGTGAAGCGCCAGATATCCCAATCTTGACTTTGACACACCTCTTTTGCTTCTTCTACATTCAGCATTCTCTTCGTAGGTACGTAACATACCTAATATACTTCACTTTGGAACGTTTTATCTTTCAACTAACTTATACACAGAATTCCTGCAGAACCCTTAATGTGTTACGGCTCACATAACGCCAGTAAAGAGCACTCATGCATAATAAAGTCTGCAACTTCCTCACTCTACCTGACAAGCGTAATTTCATACTCCACTTTGTTCAACTCACAATAATTTTAGTAAATAGGTACATGATATTTAAAGGATACAGTCGAATAATATATAGTATAATAATAAGTTTAATAAAATTAGTGCATGTGATTTGAAAAAATATTTTTTGATAGCTATACTCAAAGTCAAAATTAAAACGTTAACCAAGAACGTTAAGCCTGGGTTGCACCAACATATTTGTTAAACTTAAAGTTATTGTACATTTCATATCCTTCTCTAACTGCCTCGGTAGCCTAGTGGTAGCAGGCCACTACTACTACGCTGAGGTCCTGGGTTCGATTCCCGGGTATGGGGTTATCAGAGATAATGGTGAAAAAGCCTTTGTCTCTGGTTCTATTGGGATTTTTCAATTTTCTGGAAATTTCCCAGTACCTCAAAGTTTGGTAATGTGCCCGGAGATGTCAACAGGCTCGCCACCTGTTACATGGGCCAAAACGTAACCGGTGAATCGTGGGTGTTTGCATGTATGCTTGAATGCAAGCATTTACCTCTGCCTACCCCTTCGGGGATCACAGGCATGAAGTTACGTTTTCTCTAACTTTGACAGTTGGAGAGATGGATGTAAAATTTTACATGTGGTAGAGATCCAGTGACGGAGCTCGCGGGCGTAGGCACTACCGCATTACCTAATATACTTGCCGCTAAATGGTAGTGTTCCGCACTATCGTGTTCCGGTCAGGTGGTAATGTACGGCCCTGTAATTTCCGGCACAGAGATATAACATCTTAGGCCTCAGGAGTGGTAACGCATCTGCATTTTGACCTTGGTCTTTGTGTGGGTGTCTATAGGCTGCAGTCATCACTTAACATTAATGTGAACCGCATGCTTGTTGCCACTTCCATTACATAAAAAATAACAAAAACATAAACAATGATTTTAACAAATATTGTGGCGCAACAAACCTATTTCTTTTCATAGAACTTATTTTGCAGCTCGTGCAATGAAATTGCGTGTTTGAGTTCGCTGATCCATTGAGTCATTTCATTCCTTAAATATACATCTTGTTCATAGTCTTACGTCTTCAGAAATTATCAACTTTGCAATATCCCTGTAATTTCCGGCACAGAGGCATAACACCTTAGGCCTCAGGAGTGGTAACGCATCTGCATTTTGATCGTGGTCTTTGTGTGGATGTCTATAGGCTGCAGTCATCACTTAACATCAATGTGAACTGCATGCTTGTTTTCCACTGCGATTAAATAAAAAAAAAAAAAAAAAAAAATATCAGTTACCCACGTTTGTTGATTCAAGCGATGATTTCTGGTGTCTAGATCTAGCTCAAAATAATAATAATAAGTTGGATCAAGGGCTTGGTGCAGAAAGCGGTACTCCTCGACACGGCACGTATTGTGAGGAGGTTCCTCTCTCTGAGCCTCTAACCACCGACAGCTTGGACCCTGCCCCCGCTACCGGTGGCAACCTTTTTATATTTTTTTAAATATATGTTTTGTTTTTATTTTTTAATGTATATGTAAAAAAATATAAAATGTGAATCATAATAAATGAGTGTCATAATAATAATACGAGTGTAAGTTTATTTGCATATAAGAAATTACAATAAAATGAAGAACACAGTAGTACATTTATGAGGAATCCTTATTAGTAATATGATTTCATAATATTATGTTTGTCGCAACTAGCACTTTTGCTAAGTTATTAAGAATAACTTGTGTTAAAAGCACTAGTCCCAACCCTTGCGTAAAATATTTCCATTTATTACAAGTTTGTTATGATAAGCGTAAGACTGTGAACTATTGCCGATTATCAGCAAACAGCTTAAAGTTAAGAAAACTTAGGTTAATAAAATAAATAAAAAGTACAAAAAAACAAAACTAATGTAAAAAATAGTAAAGGAATGATATATGGCAAAAATGTATATAAATTAATAAATGTATATGTAAGTGGTGTGTGTTTGTGTGTGTGTGTGTGTGTCTCTCTCTCTCTCTCTGTGTGTGTGTGTGTGTGTGTGAGAGTGAGAGAGAGAGAGAGAGAGAGAGAGAGTGTGTGTGTGTGCGGGTGTTTGTGTGTAGGTGTGATTATTCTATATGTGAAGTCTGCTAGCCTACTAGGATGTAGGTAGTATGAGTTATTACAATTTTTTGATTTCAATTACCAGTGATACATTGTTCTGTATTTACATAATTTAATTTTTGAAGCCATTGGGTCACGATTATTTTTAATGTTTTGCTTGATAACGAATAAATATTAAGGCGTTTATTAAGTTTATTATATAACTGTGGGCCCTGATAACAGAAGAATCTTTTAGCAAATGCATAATTCGTTTTGTAAGGAAGGCAAACTTTATCCTTACGCCTTTTATTTATTACTCTATACGGCGTGTGATGGTGTTGCAGTAAAATTGTATTAACAACAAATAGTTGCCTAACTGTAAGCACCTCACAGTTCTTGTATAATTCTTCAGTCGAGTAAAGAATAGGACGGTAAGTAGCGACTTTAAGCACAGCTCTTTGCGCTCTCTCTAGCTTTAAGAGGGTGGTCTTTGGAACCCCACCCCAGACAGCTACACAGTAGATCAGGAGCGATTGGCAAAGTGCAAAGTAAATTCTTCTGACCACCTTAGATTGATCTATCGTTGATAATCAGACCTTTTTTTATATCATGAAGGTGGCAAACAAGCATGCAGTTCACATTGATGTTAAGTGGCGACTGCAGCCTATAGTTAGGTACCCACACTAAGACCAGAGCTCAAAATGCAGATGCGTTGCCACCCCTTAGACCTTACTTGATATGTCTCTAATAAGTTATTACGGGTCCGTTCATTACCATCTAACCGGAACCCGATTGTGCAGAACACTACCATTTAGCGACAGATAGATTAGGTAATGTGGTGGTGCCTACACCCTCGAGTCCCTACACTGGAATTCTACCACCAGTAAGTAAGTTTAACTTACTTGATAACTCCATCTTCAATGTAGACGTCAGCATCCTCCATTCCATCTTCGTTGACCACTCGTCCATTCTTGATCAGCAGCCGGTTTTGTGAGCTCTGTAACAAAATACGGATATTCTTATTAATTATTACTAGTGATCGCCCAATGGTCATTTCATTCGTCCAAATGTCTTTTTTTTTATTACAAACAGTTTTACCATAGGCTGGTACACAGCACATGTAATTATATTTGACATTTTGACATAAACAATGTGAAGGTAATTTATTGCGTTGTCAAATACATAGCAGTGACTATTTTGTTTTATAAACGCATGGTAGTAAGTGAAATGTTTTATTTGTTGATTTAATGTACTTTATAAGCATTATTATTGAAAAATATTAGCGTTGTGCACTTCTTCCAAATATGGACTATAAGTGTGCTAAATTACATACTTCTGCGTAAGCGCAATTTGAGTAAAAAGGGATCCAAAGTTTTTGCTTAGTATAATGATTTACCAGAATATCTATACTTATAATAAATCTGTAGAAGTGTGAATTCTGTACATTAAAAATATTGAAAAAATAAATACCAGGGAATGTTACTAGATCGATACCGAACCCAAATATGTGATTAGAAAAATTTTTGTCTGTCTGTCTGTTTGTTTGTTCAAGCATCACAGAAAAACTACTGGTCCGATTACAATGAAACTTGGTATGATTATACTTACACTGGGTACTTTTTATCCCGGAAAAATGTATGTTTGTCTGTGTGTTTATGCACGCTAATATCAGAAACAGCTCATTCGATTTGCGGTTTTCACTAATATATTGTGGTAAGTTTCACTTAACATTTAGAGTGTGTTTCATGTGAATCGGTTCAGAAATAAAAAAGTTATGTCAATTTAAAGAATCATATCGAATATTTTTAAGCTATTCAGTACCTTACTTCTATCTTTTAGGGGGTTTCGTACCTAAAAGGTAAAAACGGACTTTATACTCTCTCTAGGATCTCTCCGCTGTCTGTCTGTCTGTCTGTCCGTCCGTCTGTCTGTCACCAGCCTGTATCTCATAAATCGTGATAGCTAGAAAGCCAACATTTTCACAAATTATGTATTTCTGATACCGCTATATCTATACAAATAAATAAAATTGGAGTGTCTGTTTGTATTATTAAAATAACCGCTTTTTACTAAATGCATATGTATGTATACACGGTACGTATACCAAAACAACATTTTTTACAATTTTTGTCTGTCTGTCTCTTTGGCGGGGCTAATCTTGGGAATGGCTGGACCGATTTTGACGGGACTTTCACTGGCAGATAGCTGATATGACAAGGAGTAACTTAGGCTACTTTTATCTTCATACATCTATACATACATACATACATACATACCTGCATTCAAATAAGTAGAATTGGAGTGTATCCGACTTAGACGGGACTTCCACGGGTAGGTAGCTGATGTAATAAGGAGTTACTTAGGCTACTTTTATCTCCATACATCCATACATACATACATACATACCTACATACAAATAAGTAGAATTGGAGTGTATCCGACTATGACGGGACTTCCACGGGTAGGTAGCTGATGTAATAAAGAGTAACTTAGGCTACTTTTATATCCATACATACATACCTACATACAAATAAATGGAATTTAAGTGTCTCCGATTTTGACGGGACTTTCACTGGCAGATACCTGATGTAATAAGTAGTAACTTAAGCTACTTTTATACTAGCTGCGCTTACGACTTCGTCCGGGTCGATACTGAACATTCATATTTTTTCTCACGTGGACGAAGTCGCGGGCACAGCTAGTCTATCATATTATTATCCGAAGGCAATGACTGTCTCGAGAGGTAATCTTGAAATCACGATTGCGGCCAGTGCTTGATTGTTGTTGGTTATGGATGTACGTGACAATGTGTACATGTCCAATGTCACAATGTGCATGCCTTACGGAGTGAACACTCACGCGGCCACTCTCACTTGTGTGCAGTGACTTGCACACATGCATTCACATGTTTACGGACACCTTTACTGCAATCAAGCGCTGGTTAATAGTAAAGCCTATAAGCTATAAGTAAGGTTGATCCCTACATTGGAACAATTAATTATAAAAAGATCTTGATTCATTGATTCCAAATGTGTTTGTTGTTTAACAACACATGACGACAAAGGATAGCTACATAGGTACAGTTAATCGTTAAATAAGTAACCTTTTTACTAATTATTTTTTGGGATTCTATCCCAAAAACACAATATTTAATAGAAAAGGAAAACAGCTATGAATAGTCTTCTATTATATTATTTATCTTATATAACTTGTTTGTAAAATGAAAATAAATTGTCAAAAGACTTGAACTTGAAGATATAAGAAGAATAGGGAAGACTAACGGAGAGTCAAAGTCAGTAATAGTAACATTGCTAACCGTCCATAGACTGCAGTAATGATGAATAACGGAGGTTTTTTAGGGACTCCCCAGTTTAAATATTAACCCGTCAGCTCGCGAGAAAATATAATTGATTTCTTATTGGTCGTGAACCGATATCGGTCCAACTGCAGCTTAACCCTTCAAGGATCGTGAAGCCGCCGGCGGTTAGACACTTCAAAACCAATTGTCATATTTTTCTCGCGACTTGACGGGTTAATTTATAGTATTAATATGTTTGCTGCAGTTGGCTTTCAGTTATACTGTAGAACTAAAAGGAACGAGAACAACGACGTATTCCAAAGACAACAACATAACGTGATATTTGCATTCCAGTTGGGAATGAATTGTTCAAGTAGTTTAATGATTAGGAGGTGTTAGACCACTACCGCTACGCTGGGTCTTGGAGGTTAGATACCGAGTCGGGAAGTAAGTGCTTTTGGGACTTTTCCTTCTTCCGAAAGTTTTGCCCTCAGTTGCCCCCTCGATAACGTACCCGGAAATGGCCATAGACTTTTACAAAAAAACACCTTGAACCTATATTCGCCGAAAGCAGAGGTTAATGCATGCATTCAAGCATACATTCGAACTCACACTAATCGCCAGTTTTGTCCCATATACAACAATGAGAATAACGAGAGGTACCAAGGTCGACAACATATTACGTGATAAGATCTGAATGCAGAACTTAACTGCTAAGTAACGACTGTCCTGAAGTTATGTAAGTGTAGTTTAATTGTAATTGTTTCTTGTGAAGCCATAATATTACTATCTGGCCCATCGACGATAGAACCCAAGCTGTGCTGTGTCACACCGCGGACAATCCGCCAAAATCCGCCATACAAACGCTTAATTTTGTTTCTATTACACAGATATCAATCAGTGACGTGTTACACGCGCACCTGTGTGCGTAGCACGTACAAAATACCAACCGTCGCCCATAAGAGGGGAAGGGGTTGAGTGATGCGGGCAAATCGGGCGGGACGTCGAAGTGTCCATTCTATACGCAGTATTATTACATATTCTCTGGTTGTGTCGTCGATGATCTGGCCGCAACACGAAACGCTAAGCGGAAACATTTAGCGCCAAACAGTTCATTGATTGCATTGTCATACCTCACTATTACGTATATTTAAACAAGTGTATCAGGTATCACAGTTACTTATATAGTCTTTCCATTATATTACACATAAATTACGATTAAATTAAATTTGACGAACATTCGAATAATGAAAAGAACAAAGGGTGTTTGCAACTCTTCTAGGAGACAGAAATTGAACTAAACATTTCATCTGAGCGGAGCTTAGAAGGAAAGCTTTTTTAAGACCAACACGAACACCTTATGAATGATGAAGATTGTAATATTATAATATATTAAAATATATTTATTGCTTCAGACAGTCCTATCTGCAAGAGAAACGAATAAAAAGTGATTTAGTGTCTGAGCGCAACACTTACTTTACGACCCTGCGGAACACAAATCGATCTTCACATTCCTCAGAGGCTAAGAATTTCTTAAAAATCTAACGTAATTGCCTATCAGTGTTCTTAATTAAAAGATGAAAATCCTCATCAAAAAGCTGACATTCACGAATACATGAATAGCAAGAAACATCTGAGTACCTCAATGCAGAAATTTCTATGGCATGATAGATATTAATCTTCTTTTTTGGTAGATAATGTAATAAGTGTGAATAAGACGAAAAGAAACAAAGCAAAGAAAGTTAATTATGAACAATAGACGCACAAAACAATGGGGATCGATAAAGAACGTTAATCGACCAAATCACAATGTTTTGTGCGTTCAATTGAAACAATAAACTGATTAAATTAAGTATTTTGCTCTCAAAGCACATTGCACTTTATCCTTAGAACTGTCACTTCCAAAGACACGCCGGTATATATTTAGAAACACCGTATATGGAATGTATGCCTAAATAGTAACAAAATAATATAAAATCTCACTTTTATATTAATTCCAGAGACAGTAGTGGGCGAGGAATCTGCGGTCATTTTCACGAATTTATGAAAAAAATTTTGCAAAATCCAATATGGCGTCTGGCGCGCCTGACGCGGTGCGTCTAACTGAAAATGCGACGCCAAAAATAGGAGTTTCACGCTCCCCTCGCGTTAACGAGTCACTATTTGTTTTCACTACAAGAAAGTGATAGGATTGTGTGATAAACACGCCAAGTTAGTCATGCTTTATTTGGCTTGCATTTCCTAGCCGGTCTGGGCAAATATGGTCTGGTTGACAAGCTTTCTGAATCTAATCGTATCCATATGCTCCCAAGTGCGAATTACACTGTGATAACGTCACAAATGTATACCCTTCATACAGATTCATTATTTAATTAGTAAACTTTTATCTAGGTATTGCAAAAGGGTGTGCAAGCAATGTTTCGATTCGACCCTTTATTTCAGCTACACAGAAACATCAACTGATTTCTAAAGAGTGACAAAGCATCTGCAATGGACATCACATTTTTAGGCTGCAGCAAGTATTCACTTATCATCAATGAGATGAGAACTATGCTTGTTTTCAACCACTTAAGACTAAATTTCATTTCAATTATAATCTGAATCTGATAGTCTTCAAGACATCTTGCCATATAAAACCAATAGTAACTCACTTTCTTCGATAAACATCTCGGAATCAGAAGACCAGACAGTTTCTGTCCCTTTCCTCCACCATACGTCACGAGCAGGAAGTAGGGGATCTCATCGATTAATTGAAAGTGACAGCTCGCGCCAGACTCACACCAATTTCGTTTGATATAAAAGTGCCCAACGAATGTGGTGGGTCTTTGAAATGTAAGGTTGATGATTTCGTTGACTAAATAGACTTATTACTGGTAGAGTTCCAGTGTCGGAGCTCGCGTCGCATCACCTAATATACTTGCGGCGAAATGGTAGTGTCAGCACTATCGTGTTCCGGTCAGGTGGTAATGTACGGCTCTGTAATTTCCGGCACAGAGGCATAACACCTTAGGCCTAAGGAGTGGTAACGCATGTGCATTTTGACCTTGGTCTTTATGTGGGAGTCTTCAGGCTGAAGTCATCACTTAATATCAATGTATACTGCTTGCTTGTTTGCCACTTCCATTACATAAGAAAAATGATAGGAACTTGGACTTAATCTTTGTTTTTGTCGGATCTATCCGAATAGCAGCACTGTAGTCTCTGCTACAGGATACCTATTGCTCTCAGCAGGTTTTCTGTTTTTTGGCCTCTTTAGTTACTTATTTCTTCTTCATTTTTTTCTTTTGTTCTTAATGTTGTGTAAGCCAATAAAGTGTTTTTCTTTCTTTCTTATTTTTTAGGAACCGTTTACCACGAGTTCGTTCGCAAGCACTTGGGTTGACTGGTACTTTTGCTTCCTCAATTTGAACAGATTTTAAATAAACATTAGGTAGAACCTCTTGTTTACTTGAAATCATTCAGCTGTCTTTTTTAAATGTTTTTTCACCAATATCTCCGTCAATATTGTGAACGATTTTTTTTTTTGTTGAATTATTTGATTTATATATTGGTGTGTTAGTTAAAAGTGTTAAAACAACTTTAAACTTATAAAAATCTTGTCATCCAAGAAGGTAAAGAAAGATGCTCATGAATGAAAAATTTAGTTTTTATGGAATCGAAAGGCCACTATTTACTTATATATAGGCACATAAAAAACATAGCCACCGATTTGAAAACCTTCTTTTTGAGGTCGGTTTATGATTACTAGCGTTATTTTCTACGACTGATCAATTATGATCCAAGACCAAGATTTTACTGTTCGTTCAATTGGAAACGGTCGGAATCGAATGGGAAAGTTGTTCAAATGCGGTTTTCTCGTCTGTCCGCATTTATGGGTTTGTCCCAAGATGCTTCTTCATATCACTGAGGAATATTACTTATCGGTTATTTGAAAAACCTTTAAATGTGAAAATAAGTTAATAAAAATATTTAAGTACATAAATAAAAGAAAAATCATCATCATCATATCAGCCGAAAGATGCTGCTGGACCAAAGCCTCCCCATATGGTAAAATGCCATAATCGCCACGTTTGGCATTTGGATTGGCGATTGCAGTGGCGGTAGTTTTGTTGCCGGAGGCTGCTGCCCACATAATAGATTGCTGCCCATCTTATTGCACTTACTACCGCCCCATTGGAATGGTTTGAAGGCCCTTGTTCGGTTGACTGATTGCACTAGTGGAAGGATTCTCTTTATAAAAATTCTTCCGGTAGTGTGCTACGCATTTCCCTTACACCTATAATACACCGCGGACACTCCGTCAAAATTCCATACACACGCTTAATTTGGGCTCTATTACACAGACATCAATCAGTGACGTGTATTTACACGTGCACCTGTGTGCGTAGCACGTAGAAAATACCAACCGTCGCCCATAAGAGGGGAGGAGGTTGGGTGATGCGGTGAAATCGAGCGGGACGTCGAAGTGACCATTCTATACGTAGTATTATTACTTATTCTCTGCCTATAACCTACGAATAATATCATTTTTGGTACAAATATAAAGCCTACCGTCATACAGGCCGGACACATAAATATTTGGCCGGACACGGCCCAAAAGAGCTTAGAATGACTAGATGGTTAACCCAAAGCGGAGGGCCTATTGTTTTATTAGGTAGGTATGTGAATAATTTTGGTCCCATGACCGATGTACTTTTCGTGACAGAAAGTACTAAAGCATAATAGATTTCCAAAAAAAATACACTTTTATTACCCATTGTACACTTGACAATGTGAATGTTGTTGGTGTGGAATTGTTTTTTTCGGATTCCGTACCTCAAATGGTAAAAAGGAACTACTATTGTGTCGATATTACTAGTGTCTCTCGGCTGTCTGTCTGCCTGCCTGTCACACTCAGTTCAAGTAGGTACAAGTATTTAGGTAAATCAGTGACTCATAATGAATATTAATCATGATTGCCATTTTGCGGGGTTAAGTTACAAGCTAGAAAATCGAATTCGCTACCACCGGTGACAATTCCAATTGATTGTACAGAATCACGTGAACAGATAACGTGGTCTCTCACCATGGAACTCACTAGAAGGCTCTAGATTACGCAACTAGCAATGGAAGGAGCTATATTCGGTGTTTGTCTGCGAGATCGAAGGATATCCGCATGAGAACCAAAGTAGCCGACATAGTACCTACACCGAATAGCGACACTTTTAGTGGCAGTGGGCAGGACACATAGGTCGAAGAACCGACGGGCGTTGGGAAGACGAAGCTTGGTGCAGCCCGACACAAGGTGGACCGACGAACTGAAGGTTGCGGGTAAACGCTGGATGAGGGTGGCCCAGGGCGGTTTTTTGTAAACGTAACTTCACGCCTGTAGTCCCCGAAGGGGTAGGCAGAGGTAAATGCATGCATTCAAGCATACATGCAAACACCCACGATTCGCCGGTTACGTTTTTGGTCCATGTAACAGGTGGCGAGCCTGTTGACATCTCCGGGCACATTACCTAACTTCGAGGTACTGGGAAATTTCCGGATATTGAAAAAAAATTAATAGAACCAGAGATAAAAGACTTAACACCATTATCTCTGATAACCCCCTACCCGGGAATCGAACTCAGGAGGTCAGCGTAGTAGTAGGAGCCTGCTACCACTAGGCTACCGAGGCAGTAGGCATATTATGATGATGATGTACAGAATCATCAGTGCGCGAGTTAGAGTCGGACTAGCACTTGGCCGAAGCGCGTGAGTCCGACTAGGACTTAGCCGGTTTTGCTGTACCTATTTAAAAATGAATAAACATCTAGAGATGAACAATGGAATTGTTTACAACAATTTACTCTCACTGTCAAGTTATCGTACAGTTATAATTGTTCACAAGAAAACGTAATCGATGTAATTGGAATGCGATGTGAAATCACGATTGTTTATTCGCACGATTTATACGATCGCATGTGTGTTCGACATGTGGTTAGTATGATTACCAGATGTTACGGTTTATATTATGTCTAGGGTTCAACCCTAGACGGGTTGAATATACCTAATATTAAAATTTGAATCGTAATTCGCATGCGATTCGTGACTAGCGTGGCTATATGCTCCGTTTTGTGTAGGACAGTCCCGCTAAAGTATAGATTCCATAGATAACTACAATAGTATCCCAACCTTTTTATTGTTGACGCTCCCGGGATGCGCGCGGCCATAGAGCAACACCGGAGGGGAGTAGGCTTGCCTCTCTGTCAAAGTACAAGCCCAAATGGGTCTATACCTGTCGCCTAGATGTTTAAATGTGTGCGTGTAATTGTTTCTGTATTTTGTTAAAGTCAAGGTGTGAGTTTCGTAGTAATAGACAATTTTCCCTCCACATCCATCCACGCATTTCCCTCCGCAAAAAAATACAGACTGTTTTGCATCGGTAATACACGCTATGGCTACCTACTCCCCTCCGGTCCGCCGCGACCGGTGGGCCGCATTGCGCTATGCGTGCGGCTTATGTTAGAGCAAGATAATAAATCGATTCAATTGCGATACGACTCAACGGCTGTTATATTACGAGAACTATTTCCTCCGTATTTGGTTGCCAGCCTGTGCGTGGTATCGTGTCATGCTCCACGAATGTCCGCGATTCGACGACACGACATTTGTAAGCAACGCTTCCACCAATCAAGCACAAGGTAAATATAATATAAATATTAATTGCAACCCTTGATACGTCTCATTGCTGGGCACAAATCTCTCCCCTTTTTTTTTTGTTTTTTTTATTTTTTTTTATTTTATTTAGGTCAACAAACAATTACACTCATAAAGTAACAAGGACAATTACTCGGTACATAATTTTACAAGGAGCGTAATCAACCCCGTTGTCCACAAATTAACTATTAGGACATTTTAGGGTAACGGTGTGAAAATACAAAATCATTTTTTTGAACAACAAAAAAAAATAACAAATAGAATACACCACAGATGTTAACACAAAGTAAACAATGTCTCCCCTTCTTGGGGGGAGGCCTGGAGCTTACTCCACCATGCTGCTCCAATGCGGGTTGGTGGAGATAATGGCCAACCCGCTTGTCGGATGTTTTCAAACCGCCCATAAGGCCTCCGACAAGGTTTAATGCAACAATAACGGTAACATTGACTTTAACAGTTAGGTACTGCAGAATGCGTTGCACAAACGTATTTTTGACATTGTTAAAGTTATCAGGGTTGACAGATTGCCTTATAATCTGACAGATAATTTTGAGGTTAACTTTAACACTTACCAGCGCAGCTCGGCCAGCAACTGTTAAAGTTAAATTTATGAAATAACTATAGACTTAACCGGTACTTTAACAAATTTGTTAGAGTAAGATGGTGCAACCCGGCCTAAATAAAAAATACCTACACCATAAAAATTGGTAGGTAAGTGTCCTTGAAATAACTACTCTTCGAATAGAGCTACTAACAAATGAATTTTTAACTCCCGACCAACTGATGCGATAAAAGAATTCTGATAAGGATCTTTTCTTGGGTCATGTATGGTTCACGGTTGGCGAACAACGGGGAAATAACTACGTGGTGGCACCGTAATGCTTCAAGTTTAGTTCCAAATATGTCATGTTTTATTCCGTTTAGTTTGTATAGATCTAATAATTTTTATTACTTATAAATATTATGTAATGAAAATTGCTGCTTTCATGGTTTAGTAAAATTGGAAATCCAAAGGCGCAGTAGGCCATTAGAGCGAAGCGAATTTACATTCACAGAAATCTCGAAAACATCTTTGTTTTGAGTTCAGAATAAATAAATAAAATACGCTTACACTCACAGCTCCACAATAGGTATTATATAAACCTGTGTCGTAGATGCCGTTGTACACATACAACACATACATAAACACCCAGACCCGAAACAAATATCTGAAGGCCATACAAATATTTGTTCCGGTGCGGGGATCGAACCCCCGACACTTACCCGACCCTTATAACCAACTATCATGAAACTTTGTACACATATTCTTGGAGGTATTAAACCGGGCTAGCCCTGTGGTCGCGGGTTCAAGTCCCGCCTGAAGAGACATTTTATTTTCTATTTTTTTCTTTAAAATATGCGAATGATTGTAATAAATAAAATTAGAAAAAATGAATACAAGACGCTTAATAAGAAAAAAATAGTAGCGTCGCATGATGTTGAATTGCAAACCTGCACTTAAAAGGATTCGGAAACTCCTAAAGTACAACCACTAAAAAAGACACCACCCTTGAATGTATTTGATTAAAAAGAATAGTAATCATGACATACAAAATCACCAACATAGTACTAAAAGTATTGCGAAAGAAAGAACGCAAACTCAAAAGAGGCTGATAAGTCTGATAACAAACTTATCATCAAACCATAACAATGATAAAAGATCTTCGTTCGACCTTAACTTATTTGCAAGAAGCCTCGGCCTCTTTTAAGAATGATATAATGGTTCTTTCCGCCTCTACCAACCCCTACCAACACCAGTAGGTGAGGTGGTAGAGTTGGAATGATGGAGTTCAAGGGGGAAGCGTAGGCAAACTATGTGACGATAAAGAATTGAATAGAGAAAGTCTTTTTTTTTCTTCTTCTTCTTTTAAATTTAATAAAATACGAACCTTTCACTTAAGAAAACATATAGGTACACAAGACGAAGCAAAGGGCACATGTGTCCAAGACATTATCACACTCCCACGCAGCACTTTCGATGGTCGTAAACGGTGACCCGAAAGCAAACAAAGATTTCACTGTTGTACCCTTCAATTAAAGCTTTCGAAACCAATAAAGATGACCACACGATTAGAATTTTAAATACAAGATATGGAACACGGATGTTTAAACTAGATGACTGACTGTTTTGGCGTCTTAGTGTTATAGCTCACTACAGCCACCCGACATCCGACCAGCTCCCGACCGCCTCGAGCGGTCTGCACTCGTTACATCAACTGCGCTCCGTGTGTGCCTCAATTGCAAGCCGTCAACTCGCGGTCCACGCGCGGACGCTGAGTGGACCACTCGGTGATAACTAGCTTGTCTTGCATTGACTTTGCATTGCCAACGCGCTGTTTCCAAGTGGACCGCGCACGTCGTTCTCCCGTGGACCACCCGTCGACAACGAGTGGACGCCGTAAAACGAGGCGGGGCTGGTCGGGAGCCAGCTGTAGTCAGCTATGACGATAAGAGATGTAGTCCGCTAGTGCGTTGCATCTAAGGCTAAGCAGTAATGCTTCTGTGTCGGAAATAACCATCTGACGGCAACACGATAATGCTGAACATTAGGTACCATTAATTGGCAAGTAGATTAAGTAAGATGGAAGTTTTACTTTTTCGAGCTCCGGTCGTAGAAAAAATTGTATTTGTTATGTTTGTGTTCTGATTGATTATTTATAAGGGAATTTTTAATTGCACCTCTATTTAAGCTAAAATTTAAGCAAACAACAATTATCCACTAATAATGTACCAGCATATCAAATAAAAGACTGTTTATCAAATTAAATAATTGTATAATGAATGAAAATACTTGACAAACAAATTGCTATTTAACGTGTTTATAAATGATATAGGATCATGCTTTCATTTTACCGAATTTCTGCTGTATGCTGATGACATGAAAGTGTACAAAAGCATCAGTACAATTTCAGCCAGGAGCTAAAATGTAAAGAGTCAGGTCTGGTGACGCGGTAGCAAGCGAGGTACAGTTGCCCGTGTGAGAAGCAACTCGTCCTGAGGTTAACACCCGCTGACCTCAATGTCTGCCCCTGTGACTTATTGATGGTCATCGCGAAGCAAACATTCAACTGTACGCGCTTGAACTGGAACGTGAAGTTATTAGGTATGAGGGGAATGCGTGGTATAAATACTGCCTCAACAATGCCACAACCCGTAAGAATTTCCGCCTCAATAGTGTGTCTGTGGAGCGAGATGGCTTTAAGGCGGGTCCCGTTATACAACTTCGGAGGAGATAAGTTCCGAAGAAGCATAATCGGGACACCTTCCTTCAGCTTGATTCCGCTTGCTGACAGGAAGTTCAGAAATGCCATGGAATAATGTGTGGCGTCATCTTGCACGACGACAGTATTTATGGAGGTGTACTGTACCACTTCATTTCCTATTAATTGCTGCAGCCTGATCATTTTTGGGCGTCAAAATGGCCCGCTCACACACCCGTTGTATTCTTCTGGTGCGGTATACGACTGATGTCGCTGTAGACACCGAGGATGAGTTCTTCTAAGCTGGATACATCTCTGCCGAGAGACTCCACGAAGCACCATCTGTCCACCTCTCTCTTCTGGTAGAATGCTTTCGCGAAGACTTAAAAGGACATCAGAAAATTCTTGAGCACGTGCATTGTCGCCGAGCCGAGCTCTCATATTAAACTCGAACTCGTTAAGATCGTTTCAACAAAGCATTCACCTCGTCAGCCCGCGATTTTTGCGTTACCACGGGTAGCGTTTGCCGGAAATCGCCAGTGAAAAGTAATATGACACCACCTACTCAAACGTTTGTTCCTGCGGATGTCCTGCAGGGTTCTGTCTACGGCCTCAACAGCCTTTCTATTGGCCATAGTACACTCATCCTATACAATCAGGGAGCAATCCTTAAGCTCGTGTCCCTTATCGCTGTTCGTTCGTTCGTTCGTGTTAAACAGTCGTTTCGGCGCTCTCTAAATGTAAAGGAATTTTAAACATGGCATGTGCTGTCATGCTATCTGGAAGTAGTTTGGCAGCTATTCTCGACGCTACAGCAATAGCAATTTTGCCTTGCCTCCTGACCTCTGCAAGTATGCCAGTGGTAACAAATGTTTTTCCTGTTCCACCAGGAGCATCCAAGAAAAACATTTTACCCTGGTTTTGTCCAACGCTTTCAATGACGGTATCATAAATTAGTTTTTGCTCTGAAGAGAACAAAGCGACATGGTCATTTCGCCCGGATCGTAATTTGTCTCAGCGTTATACTCCCAATTTCTACGGACTTGATACGGTGATGATTGGGTAGCTGGTAACCCATATTTGATAGTTCAATCGGTGGTGGAAATGACCACATGTTGAAATAATCTAAGACAGGTGTTCAGCATGCGTTCATTAGTTACTTCGACTTCGTCTCCAGTAGCACGTGTCTCAAAGCTCATAGAAAATCTTCAGACAGATGATGGCGATACTTCTCCGTCACTGACGCTTGCCTCCACGAGGGTGTCATCCCAGTTTTGGTCACCGTCAAGAAGGTGACATGCTACGCAGGCTGCGCGGTAAGTGGGATACCATCAAATGTCCTCAGAAAAGCGAAATACGTTGGGCCTCGGACTGTGTGAAGTAACAACCGCAAGAAATAGCAATCGCCATTATTTGGATGCACGATAGGTACCTATTAACCTTACCCAATGCGGTGTCCTTGAAAATTACCGGATATTCATGCGAAATTTGAAGTAAATCCATTAAGTACTTTTGAGTTTAGCCCGGACATACATACAGACAAACAACAACAGACAAACAAACACTATATTTGGTTTCGATATCGATAGTAGATCACGCCCCAAATATTCTTTAAAACAAAAAATCAATGTACAGTTTTGACATTCCTACGATTTTAAAGATTCACAGCTGATTACTGATTTGCACACTAAATTATCCATATTTAAATTATTATATTACCACCGAATCGCTAAAATCATTATCTAAAATTGCATAACAAAGAATGCATGTTTTAGGTTAAGTTAGGTTAGGTTTTTTTTTTCTTTAAAATTTAATAGGTGACGTACCTATTCCAAAAAAGACAGATTAAATGTATCGTTGCACTATAAGGATAATTAGATTTACTATAAGTTACCAGATAGTAATTCAGTAAAATAGTTTAGCTTTAAACATCAAACAGTGTAGTAGGTATATTTGATTTATTTGATGGGCAAATTTAGTGTGAAATTCAGTATTTTTGTTAGCAATTTCGAATACTTTGATAGAAAAATGTGGATTTACAGTTGTAAGATTAAATACTACCCATTATTAATTATGTTTGTACAAAAACGTTATGAACAGTTTTGTGTCAGTTCCACAACTCCATTCACACGAATTCCACGAACATAACTGATTGGTTTATAGCGACACCTCTGTCTTCCTTTTCACAGGAAAACAGTCGGAAAATTATAATAAAAGTTATTTACGAAGTCTTAGCTTTAAGAGGACGAAAATAAATCCGATAAAAGCTGTAAATAATACCTAGTCCTCCCTTTGTTTGTGGTACTAAAATCGGCTTCAGTGTGGAATCAGATTACATGTCATGTTTACTCATACAGCAACACGGGCCACCGGCCGCTGCGAACCGGAGGGGAGTAGCCATATGCAGCCTTTTCCCTTTGTCAAAGTACAAGCCCAAATGGTCCTACGCCTGTTTAAATGTCTGCGTAAATTTGTTTATGTATTTTGTTAAAGTCAAGGTGTAAGTTTAAGTAGGTAATAGACGATTTTTGTAGTGTGTGTGTATCACACCTAGTTCCCCCGCAAAAAATTACAGACTGTTTTGCATTGGTAATAAGCGCTATGGCTACTCTGCCGCGGTCTGCCGCGGCCTCCGGTCTGCCGCGGTGGCGGATGGCCCGTGTTGCTCTATGTGTCCACTAAGATAAGTCGTATCGGTACCCACCCCATAAAGGTTCGCTTGCACCATAGTAATGATTCTATAACTTTAATCATTACTGTGGTGCAATTCAAACTCAAAAATTTATTGAATATTTGGAAATTGGAAATAATAGAATTTGATTGTGATAAGTCGAATTTCAAAATACAAAATTAATGTAACAGGTGGCGAATCTCCCAGGTGCTGGGAAATTTCCAGAAAATGGAAAAATCCCAATAGAACCAGAGATAAAGGAAGTCCCCTACCCGGGAATCGAAGACAGGACCTCAGCGTAGTAGTAGTAGTGGCCTGCTACCACTAGGCTACCTAGGCAGTTATCACGGTTGACAGATTTCCTTATAATCTGACAGATAATTTTGAGGTTAACTTTAACATTAACTAGAGCAACTCTCGTTAGTTACGGATAAAGTTAAATTTAAAACGTTATTTAACAATAAATAAACTCACAGTAGTAACAACGCGTGTGTCAATCCGGTCAAATAAGACCAGAAAACAAGAGCAAAAATCCCACCCAGCTGCAAATGAGTAAAATTGTTCAAAACATAGTTAACAATAAAACTCCCCACATAATAAAGATATGTGATTTTTGTTTTTACTTAATCCTACCATTATTGTAAATGTGAAAGTTTGTGAGTATGGAATAGTATGGATGGCTGGATTTTGTTACTCTTTCACGAAAAAACTACTAAACAGATTTGAATGAAACTTTACAGTAATATAGGTTATACATTGGAATAACATATAGGCTACGATTTGCAATTATAAAAGTAACTACACGCGGACGAAGTCGCGGGCAAGAACTAGTCCAAAATAAACTGAGACGCTAGAAATTGAAATAAAACATCTTGATTGAAAACGTGTTTTGTTACCATTTAAAGAGACCTAGATTAATCTTCAATTTGTATTACAACAACGTACATGCATGCTCATTTGCATAATCCAGTAAATGTACCATTATGGTATTCTATGAGTGTCTATGACGCGATGACGTAGGGCATTGTTAATACCGTACCAGCAGACGTATTAGTTCTCTCGGGAAGTCAATCCAAAAGTCATTTTACAGTACATTGCTGTTCTCCTAAAACGAATGTAATTATCATGTTACGTCAATACATCAATGTAGTGCAAAGTGGCTATCGAAATGATGACAACCGTGATACATAATGCGCCTTCAGTGCTTTGTATTCTACGTCCTTGGTCAACAATACTGTCAAGTTCGAATTGTGAATAGAATTGGGGTTACACTGACAATGACTAGTTTGCTTCCCTTAAAACGATTGATTGATTTCTGTCTTTTGAATGGTGAATCGAATTTCATAAAGTAACTGGTGGTAGAGCTCCATCGACGGAGCTCGCAGGTGTAGGCACCACCGCATTACCTAATATACATATAATATATCGTGTTTCGGTCAGGTGGTAATGTACGGCCCTGTAATTTCCGGCACAGAGGCATAACACCTCAGGAGTGGTAACGCATCTGCATTTTGACCTTGGTCTATTGTATAGGTGTCTATAGGCTGCAGTCATCACTTAACATCAATGTGACAAAAAAAGCATACAGCTTGTTTAGCCACTTCCAATACATAAAAAATAATAAAGTAAACTTTTGTTTCATAATTCTTTATGTGAGAAGATTAGTAGATTAGATATAACATGTCAAACAAGCTAAGTTGCGATAAATTCAAATCGTAACTTTTGGAAGAGAACAAAGCAATTAAATGACTATTACATTACCTAATCTATCATTTTTGAAGTGTGACTAATTGTTATTTACCTAGTTATGCTCCTCGGTAATGCCAGAGATTCCCATTAACCAAATATAGTTGTACTATTTATTTTTCGCAACAACACATGCGAGTGAACTTTTGAAATTAGAGAAAAAACGGAAAGAAAAATTTGACTGTCTTTCCGTTTTTTCTTTAATTTCCATATAAATCATCATCATCATCATTTCAGCCAAAAGACGTCCACTGCTGGACAAAGGCCTCCCCCAAAGAATGCCACAACGAACGGTCCTGGGCCGCCCTCATCCAACGATTGCCCGCGACCTTCACCAGGTCGTCGGTCCACCTCGTGGGGGGCCTGCCTACGCTTCGTCTTCCGGTACGCGGTCGCCACTCTAGAACTCTTCTGCCCCAACGGCCGTCAGTTCTGCGAGCTATGTGCCCTGCCCACTGCCACTTGAGTTTCGCTATTCGATGGGCTATGTCGGTTACTTTGGTCCTCATGCGGATCTCCTCATTTCTGATTCGATCTCGCAGAGTAACTCCGAGCATAGCCCTCTCCATCGCTCTCTGAGTGACCTTGAGCCTTCTTATGAGGCCCATAGTGAGCGACCGTCCATATAAATACTTTGCTTGAAATGTTAGACATACCTACATTAGTGGCTAGCGTATATTTTTTTTTATTGGACGCAGGCCGCTCGCTGCCCAAATCTTGCCGATTGCCAAATTTACCGGACAATCTGCAAGCTCAAAGACAAGACCCCAAGGAAATCTGAGGGTTCTGAGGAACGCAGGAAAAAACCTTTTAAACCCTCCAGACACGAGAAAAATATAACAATTGAAATTCAATTGTGTCTGGGCGCCGGTGGCTTTACGTTCCTTGACAGGTTAAGACAATTTTTTAACAAGACAAAGTTCTGCAACATTATATGTATGGAACAAGAGCAATGTCCTAGTTTAAGTGGATAAGGTTGTTGCGCGATATCTAATTGTGCTAATCGAACCCACTACCAACATTGATTAGCAAACGGCACTGAAGCTGACGGACGTGGACGTTATATTTTACGACTAACAGACAGGATTGCCAACAGGTTGGTTTTTGACCGGACTGTTGGATTTTAGAAGGAATTTTTGGGGTCAGGTCGCTTACTTCCGACCGGATTCAATTTGTCCGGTCAGCATTTATTGTGAACGCGGGGCGTGAAGTACCACGACTCACGTATCGATCACACGATCATCTTCAGGGGTTTGTTGACAGTAAACTTATAAACACCTTTTAAACACTTAGAAAAACTCGATACAAAAAGTTCCAAAAGAGAGGGGAGATTAGGAAAAATATTTAAATATGTTGCCACTGTATACAAAGTAATAACCCAAAACTCGGGGAACACATCAACCTCAAAGACAAAACTTTTTCATGAATACTAACAGTTTTTTTTTTTTATTTTGACCAAGTACCTATGATAAAACTTGTTGTCCGGTTATGACGACTGGAAAAGTTGGCAACCCTGCTTACAGACCCAGTACTATGAATAAGAACGTCAAAACTACATCCAAGTAGGTACAGTATCCAGAAATATTGCACATCGACCTTAGGACAGAGACTTCGGATAATTTCGGCTCTGTAGAGCGTTACCTCTTTCGCACACAACCTTTGTCAACGCGACGTTTGTCGACCATCTTGATCAAGTTTTGACCAATACCGGACTACCAGTGCTTACGTAGGCAGTGTGCAGCAGAGATAACGCTCTACGCAGTTGAAACTAGCCGATTGTCTCTTTCGTAGGCTCGATGTGCAATATTTCTTGATAATGAGCACTGTACCACACCGCGGACACTCCGCCAAAATTCCATTCAAACGCTTAATTTGGTCTCTATTACACAGACATCAATCAGTGATGTGTATTTACACGTGCACCTGTGTGCGTGGCACGTAAAAAATACCAACCGTCGCCCATAAGAGGGGAGGAGGGTGGGTGATGCGGGGAAATCGGGCGGGACGTCGAAGTGTCCATTCTATACGTAGTATTATTACATATTCTCTGACTGTACTATGATTACCTCAAAACTACATCCAAGTAAACAAAAATAATCATAACATTCACGGTCTTATTCATAAAAAACGCTTACAGAAGGTTTATAGCATTCATTAGTTGAAATGCTCTATAAGCCTATAAAACGTCAACCGTCTTCAGATAAAAAAAAAATCAAAAACTCCTTACTGTCCGATTTTTATTGAAATTTTTTACTTTTTAGGTGCCTAGCGACTCCTGATCTTGTGACCTTACACTGATTTTATTTACAATCAAAATTATTTTCTCTAGACTCACAAAAAATCTGGTTTTTCAAACATACCTACCTATCTTAGAATACCTAGTGAAACATAAAAAGTATCGAAATCACTGCTTGATTCTAATACTTTTTAACCGACTTAAAAAAGAGGAGGATGTTCTCAATTCGTCCGGATCTTTTTTTTAAAAGTTTTTTATGAAATATTCCGTCTTCTCGTGACGACTAAATTAAAAAAGCTACCGAAACATCAACAAAAAAACCGGTAAAGTGTGTACCGGAACACGCGCAGTGTTCCGGGTTCCGTAGTTTTTAGGTTAAAAAAAAATGAAAAAAAAAAATTTTTTTCGAAATTTTCGTGTAAAATACTTTTGGTCGAGCATTATTCGCAAACTTGTAAAGCCAACTTAAGTGTGATAGTTTTCCTTTTAATTTTGATACATATAGCTACTATTGCCGTAACGTTTGAATTCTTAACAATAACCGTTTTGTTGGCATAGGGCATTCTCTCGTGCGTGCAGCCTGTTTCGCCGCTGCGTTCCTAGATTTTAAGACGGTATCACATAAATAACTGGTATATGGTTTAAATACACGCGAGTTACATAAAAGTTACATTTAAAAAAATAAACTTACTGATTCCATGTCCAGAGTTCTCGTTAGTTTGACGAATAAAATCCAACTGTGGGTGTTGGTAATACGATCAACATAATTGTAGAGTTTATCTTTGTCTTATCAGCTTGAATGGCCACTTGAAACGTGACATTAGAGTGTGGAGTAGATATCTTGATATCGTAGGTTCGGTATTTAGGTATTATTTTGTATTATTATGTATTTTCCGAGAAATGGTATGTTGTGGTTGTTAGATTGACACACAAAATATTTGTAATAGAATCATCACGACCACATCACGAAAGTAGTAATGGATTAATTAAGCATTTGAATTAATTGATAGCATGCTAATGCTGTATTAGCATTTCGGAAATTAAATGAAGTTGTGAAATTCTGCGAAATGCGAGACGCTAATTCGTAATTGTTTTGTTATTATCTTTGATTAGTTTGCATTTAGCATCGTACATTGAATGAATGCGTGAGCTTTTTGAATAATAATTAGTGTGGCACCCTTTAACATTAATTAATTTGCATATTAACAGAAATTATACACTTCATCAGGTATCAATTATTACCATATTAGCAAATAGCATAGCAATAGCAATAGCAATTAGCAATTAGCATGCTATGACTCACGAATTCATATGCTTATTAAATTAACGAGAAATTTACTAAAGCCGCTAAATGGTAGTGTTCAGCACTATCGTGTTCCGGTCAGGTGGTAATGTATGGCCTTGTAATTTCCGACACAGAGGCATAACACCTTAGGCTTCAGGAGTGGTATCGCATCGGCATTTTGACCTTGGTCTTGATGTGGGTGTCTATAGGCTGCAGTCATCACTTAACATCAATGTGAACTGCATGCTTGTTTGCCACTTCCATTACATAAAAAAATATTAATAGCCATATCGCTATACGACAGCCTTCTTTCAAAATTTATTTAATAAATAAAATTATTATATATATATTTAAACGGTATTTTTCTCCAGTCTCCTTTAACTTCGGTTAAACATTCTTTATAATCAAACAACTGTGATGTGATAATGCAAACAAAAACAATTGATAAGAAATATTTATACAAACGATTTGTGATTATCGTTATTACATAATGTTTGTTTATTATTTTACGATCCATACCGGTCGGTGCTTCTTTCATCCGACTTTAAATTAAGAAGGGCGGACAGGCGGACAGGCGGACAGGCGGACAGGCGGACAGGCGGACAGGCGGACAGGCGGACAGGCGGACAGGCGGACAGGCGGACAGGCGGACAGGCGGACAGGCGGACAGGCGGACAGGCGGACAGACGGACAGACGGACAGTAATTGTAAAAAATGTTGTTTTGGTATTTGTACCGTGTACCATATAGAACGATTTAGATGAAATTTCACGTTATCCTTGTGTTTGGCTATATGTTTAAATATAAAAAAAATCAAAGCAGGTACCTACATACGTTGCTACTTCAATTCTTTATGGGAAAACTAGTCATAATACAGCTACGGCAGTTTAATAAATTCTGCAAAGCTTTCTATGACTCACAACAAATCGATTCAGTAATGGCAAGTGCCTAAAATTTCTTCATTCCCTTTGAAAATATGGCGTTGCCAAGAGGGTGGAACGGAATCCTAACCAACCCCAGCAATGCGATAAACATGGCAGACATTTTTGGAAATCGACATTGGGTAACTTTTTTAACAATTGATTATGAGTCAGCATTAATACAGTTGTTTTGTTTGCGAAATATTAATTAAGTAAGAGGTTAGTAGCTTTTATATTGGTAGGGCACCCTACTTTTAATCAATATGTCTATTCTTCGCGATGCCAATTAATTGTTTTCCAGTTTCATGTATGTACCTTATTGGTGGCGTACCTATTTGCATTAATTTGGCACATCTCTAAAGTCCAGGGACGTTCCTGAAAATCTTCACAATAAAAAAACAAATCATTTACACACCGAGATTAGTACTCAGGAGCTCAATCTCTTTTACCTACTTACGAAAGTGGCAAACATGAATTTCACCATGACTACAGCAGCCTTGTGTCTACAAGGCTGCTGTAGTCATGGTGAAATTCTGGTCTAATACAGGGGTTAAGATGTAGAAGCGTTGCTATCCCTGAGGCCTAAGTGGTTTTTCCTTTGTAATAGAAATCCCGTGAATTGAACCCGGTTAGAACTCATCTTAGAAGGACCGGGACGCGACATTGCCGAACTGCCATTTGGCGGTAGATGAGATGTGTAAAATGCGCGGCATTATAGACCTATGTTTTAATTTCCATTTATTTTTTTATATCACTTCACTTTCAAAAATCTTACACCCATATTGTAAGACGTTACTCGAAACATTCCTTGACTCACATTCAGCTGAGGACACTTTATGAGGACGCCTCGAAATCCATATTCTTAGTTGTATTTCGACAGTAACTCATGTGTACCATATGCACCATGTTATCCTATATACAAAGATAGTTCACAATGTCTTGAGAATCTTTTTTTATAGAAAAATATGGTATTTAATAATATTTCCAGACAGTTTCGACACGAAACTTCAAGGTAGGTCGTGACTTCGTGACGTACCTTGGAGTTTGACAGTTGCTTTCTTACCTCAAACGGAGGAGAATGTCGAGTTGACGTTATTAGTTACAACTAAGAATACCAATTTCCTTGAGTAAGGTGGAGTTAAGGTCGAGGTTACGACTTAGAATATGGGTGTTAGAATATTATATGTATATTTACGTAACGTAACTTCACGCCTGTAATCCCCGAAGGGGTAGGCAGAGGTAAATACATGCATTCAAGCATACATGCAAACACCCACGATTCGCCGGTTACGTTTTGGCCCATGTAACAGGTGGCGAGCCTGTTGACATCTCCGGGCACATTACCAAACTTTGAGGTACTGGGAAATTTCCAGAAAATGGAAAAATCCCAATAGAAGAACCAGAGATAAAGGCTTTTTCACCATTATCTCTGATAACCCCCTACCCGGGAATCGAACCCAGGACCTCAGCGTAGTAGTAGTGGCCTGCTACCACTAGGCTACCGAGGCAGTTATATACGTATATTTAATACGACGAAATCGCTTTACCATTTGTTTTTTTTTAATTATTTATTTAAATGTCTTCATAATTTTTGGAACGACATTTTAGTTAAACTTACTTGCCGCATATTGTACCTATCTGTCTCACGAACAGTGATTTTTTTAGCGCTTTACTTTCTCTGGCTACCCTGTTATTAAGAACTTGGCGTGAGGATTGCAGAATCTGCACGATCATTATAGTTTTAACATGACACATTCAAAAATACAAACGTTGCATAATGGTTTAGCTAGTGGCATTTTTCTTAAACCCATTGACCCACTTCCCATGTGAGTGTCAGTGTGGTCGAGATAAGATTATCTGTACGACTAGATTCAAAGGAAGTTAAATAATAAGATACTACTAATGTATGAGTATTCGAGTACTAAAATTCAAGTCATGCAATAGATGTGAAAGTTTGTCTTTCGATGTTTGTTTATTTCATTACGTATGAACCTACATTTGAGGTTGCCACAGATTTCTGTGATTCCAATGATTTCAAGTCCATAGCTGCCGGTAGTTATTGTTTAATAATATTTTGACTCATAGTGCAACACGGGCTACCGGCCGCGGGGGACCGGAGGGGAGTATCCATACACAGGCTTTCCCCTCTGTCAAAGTACAAGCCCAAATGGTCCTACACCTGTCGCCCAGATGTTTAAATGTGTGCGTGAAATTGTTATTTTGTTTAAGTCATGGTGTGAGTTTCGTAGTAAAAGACGATTTTTGGCGGAGTGTCCGCGGTGTGCTGTTTTGCATCGGTAATAAACGCTATGGCTACTCCCCTCCGGTCCGCCGCGACCGGTGGGCCGAGTTGCTCTATGATTTTGACTATACAAATAGTAGTATAGACAGAATATACAACAACTATGAAGATAATTATGAATGTAGAATAAAGCACGGGAGGTGTGTCAGGACCGGGATATCTGGCGCTCCACTCTCTGCCTACCCCGTAAGAGACTTGGCGTGAAGATACAAACATATTCTATCAAATTCAGGGCAATATGTAATGAAAAATCTATAAAAGCATTTGACGTACAATAATGAAATTGGAGGGGGGAGATGGTTTAGTTTAAAGACAGTAAACGACCTAAGAACGGATTTTGTAAACAGGGCCAGAGTAAAGTTCCCACAAGTTTTTGAAAATAAAGTCCTCAATTTTTTGCTACAATCTTTGCATTTTGACAGTCACTACCTAGAAAACGTTAGCTTAGAACGGATTTTGTGACAGGGCCAGACGAAGGAGGTCTAAAACTTCACACATGTTACATGTAAGTAAGTATAATAAGTACCTATATGTATAATTCTTTACAGATGCCCGTTTTGTTATGGATAAAATGTGGTAATGATCTAAAAACAATGTGGATAAATATTCAAGAGGTTAAGAAGTTTTGTATTGGAAAATGGAACACATCCTCAATTTACAAAAGTTTATTATCTTATTTAAAAATATCTGAACGTTAAGTTCAGTGATTTACATTAACATCATTCGTGTTGAAAGTTAAACACAATGATCTCATTTTAGACCAGATAGTGAGATCAAAGTGTTTGTATACTTTGTATAAGCGGGATTTAGAGTTTTAGAATTATGTTTGTTCACGAAGAGCCTAGTACTGCAGGGCGGTTAATCTCAATAACCGTTTTGCAGGGCAGTATCAAACTATTAATTTTGTCGGATTATAGAGTAGGTACATACCTACGGCCCGAACCCTCTATAGCTGTTTTTTTTTTAAACAAAATTTAAAGATAAAAGATTTTTGATAAATTACCGATCCAATGATAAGATTCTTTGTATGGCATATTTTATTTTTTGAAATAACACATGCTTCGTCTTGGGCGAAGTGTAGACTACGATTTTTTATCAGATTGACCGTCTGAAGAAACGGTTTTCAGGTTTTGCGCACTTAACACTACCTACACCCTGTATAAGAAAAGCTGGAGCCACCCCAATTACTCGTATAATCACCAGGAATCGCCACTGTATAGGTTTACTACCTATGAGTTCTGTTAAGGCATAGGGATGTGACGACTCCACCGCCTACTTGAGCTGTGGAAGAGAATTCTTCCGCTAGTCAAGCGAACAACGGCGGTCTAACAACGGTATTTTACTGGCGGTAGAGCTCCAGTGACATAGCTCGCGGCCGTAGGCACCGCCGCATTACCTAATATACCTACTTGCCGTATGGTAGTTGAACACTACCATTATCGTGCATCGCGCACTATCGTGTTCCGGTCAGGTGGTAATGTACGGCCCTGTAATTTCCGGCACAGCGTCATAACACCTTTGGCGTCAGGAGTGGTAACGCATCTGAATTTTGACCTTGGTCTTTCTGTGGGTGTCTATAGGCTGCAGTCATCACTTAACATCAATGTGAACTGCTGTTTGTCACTTCCATTACATTAAAAAAAAAGTATGCGGTGGAGTCGTCACATCCCGATGCCTTAACAGAACTCATAAGAGATTAGGTACTATACATACACAGAAGGCAATGTACTTTATGTACACATGGTGTTATGATCATAAAAGCACTTGAGTGCGCCGAGAAATAATTAAATAACATGCTTATAAATATTCAAATTAACTCGTTCGTATAAATGAACATTATTCTGACGGATTAACTGAAGCGCCAGTCCAAATTATGAATGCGATACGGACGGAGGCATGTTGGAATTTTTAATGAGGAGCATTGAAGAGCAGTGATGTATTATGAATCTGGCAATGGCATTAATAGATTTGTTTTTGAAAGAGAAAAAGAAACATTTTTTATTTCGAATAATCTTTACATACTCTTTCAGTAGTCTAGCTACTGCTACTCGGTCCTAGGTTCGATTCCCGGAGACTACCAAAGAAACAGGTGTAACATTTTCATGTACATACGACCTCGACCGCTATGAACCCAACTTGGCTTGAAGTTGCGGAAGACCACGATAGGTGGCAAAAGTTAGGGGAGGCTTTTGCCCAGCAGTGGGACAGTTAAGACTATTAAAAAAAGTGTTGAGAGAAGCCATGGTTTTAAATAACCTTGTATATTCTGACATATTCTGCACAGTGCTGTTCTGATTCCATACCATGGACCACTCAAGTTGAAAGTAAGTGTGCACATCTCACAACTCCAACTGTAATAGTCCAAGTAAAATTGGCAACTTGACCCAGTTCTTGGATTGCGGTCGACACTTATGTGACATGCAGTATCTGAAATCTGAAAGTTTAATTGGACGTAACTTGATGAAAGTGTTAGAATGAGTCGCTAGATGTTAATTATTTAAATATAGAGGTATATAAAAGGAAAGGGTTACTGTTCTACTGATAATGAACGCACAGTACAAACCACTGAACAAAAAATTTGGCTTATAATAAAGGTGGTTATTATGATGTAGGCATCCTCTTGCTCCGTGAAGTAGACCATAAGGATGTCCCGAGTGAAACCCTCTATGGAAATCCAAAAAAACAACAAAAGGAAGGAATCCAGCTAAAAATGTGATTGAAAATTTCAACCCTAAAGGGAACAAGGCGAAAGGAAGTTCATGTGCAAATGTGTGGATGATGTTATCATTCATCATAAAAAGTAACTGGAGAATACGTTTGCACCTATGATTGAATGTATGCATCTACCTCTGCCTAACTCGACACATGAGCGACATACAGTAAGTATCTGAAATCTTAAGTTTAATTGGACGTAACTTGAGTGTTAGAATGAGCCGCCAGATCTAATTTCTAGTGAATTGGTGTTCAGATAGTCAGATATTTACTTAAACGTACTTGTGAGTATGGATGGATGGATGGATGTTTGTTACTCTTTCACGAAAACACAACTGGACGGATTTGAATGAAAAAAATGATTTACAGTTATATAGGTCATACGTTGTAATAACGTATAGGCTACAATTTGTAATGATGAAAAGTACTAGCAAAAACTAGAAGGTATTTATATAACTTTTACATTGCACATGAGATGGTGAGAGATTAGAGATATTATACTCGCATAATTTTGTACTGTAAATTTGCGAATATCCCATTGCATTCTATATTCACACTTTCTTCACATCAAAGACTTTCACCATGAGATAACTGAATTACTTACTTTCAATCGGTTTCATTTGGTCAAGGCAGGTTTCAATTTATCCTGGGCTTTGTATTCAAGGCAAAGATAGGCAACTCACATTTTTAAATTTTGAACTTACCCGAGACACACCGCGGACACTCGGCTAAATTCCATACAAACGCTTATTCTAGTTAAAAACACGTCCTGATTGATGTCTGTGTAGTAGACACAGACATCAATCAGGACGTGTTTTTTTTTTTTCAATTTAATTCAGGACGCTCACACAGTTGCCCACTCGCAACCTCAGTGCACAAGGCTGCCGGCACGGTACTCAAGGGGAGGTGCGGGCTGCAAGAGGGGAAATGCGTCAAATAGCTTTTTAAAAAATAAATTTGATCATAAAATGATTTTAATTAAATTGAAAAATATTATAATGTCGACAGAAAAAATTGAAAATAAAATTGTACAATTTTTTAAAGTGATTTGGGAAGAAATTAAAAATGTTTTAGTAAATTTAATTGTTGGAGAAGTAATGGTTTAAGTTTGTATTGGGTACGATGGGGTTGACATGTTGTTAGACAAAACCCCTTTAAAAAAAATAGAATTAAAAAAAAAAAAAAAAAAAGAGGGGAAATCAAGCAAGACGTCGAAGTGTCCATTCTATACGTAGTATTATTACATATTCTCTGCCCGAGAGTAAATTGGAGATATCATGCCTAAAGCACACAATCTCGCGAGATCAAGCCGTTAAAATAGTTTTATTTCAATACAGTATTTACATACCTATTACCTATAGTATTCTCTTTTCTAGGCTAAAGTACTTAAAGTCGGACAGGATACGGTCATAACAATAAGGTCTCTAGTTTACAATGTATTGTAACATACATGTCATGTATCATCAACAAAAGCATTAAAGTTGAGATATTTGTCGATTTTCTTGACATACCAATTATGGAAATTAACTTAAGATTTAGCTACTTTAAAGATTGAAGAATTCAATTTTGGTAAATTTTATTAAGTGCATGAAACAATTACTAAGTCGTTTTTTAAGTACCTACTTTTAAAAAAGTTTAAAAAGATTTCAAATGTCTGGTTTAATTTGAATGATACCATTTATTTAATGTAAAGAAGGTGGCAAACAAGCATGCAGTTCACGTTGATGTTAAGTGATGACTGCAGCCTATAGACACTTACACAAAGACCAGAGGTCAAAATGTAGATGCGTTGCCACCCCTGAGACCTTAGTGGTTGTCTCTGGGTTAGTTATTAGTTATTACGGCTATACTAAATGAATGAACTGAGCGATTTCCTTATAAAGATCACGATATTTTTTTTCAAGGTTTTATGTTACTTACTGGTTTTGTTACGAGTACACTCCATTTCATAGAGGCGGTGTATAAAAATAAAATACAATGGTACGAGAATGTATCCGAATAATTAATAGTTACCGAATATTCGAAGTAAATAGTGAGAGATATAAGAATTAGCACAAAATGCACGACTACTGATAATCTAGTAACTAAAAAAAAAGAAAATACAGCTACATCGTTCAATTTAGAAATCAGAAACGGATCAACTTACAATGTTGACTGTACTGGTAAGTAAAACAGCACACGCAAGATGAATGGCGGTAGTTAAATGCTATTTTAAACGTTTTCCAATACGTGCGTTTTAGGGAGAAAGTGCTATGAGAGAAGTTCTGCGTATTCTGTTTTAGTTGTGGTTTATTGATTTTGTGTTGTATTGGATTCGTCTTGGCAATTATTGGGGATTTAATTGTAATGACAGGTTTCCTGTTGGCCTAATATCTAAATATCTATGTGTATAGATTATTAGAAGCTGATCACTGGAAGAATGATCACTCAGCTCATCACGAAATCTCAGAAAATACAAGCCCTAAGCGTTTCAAATTTTGCATATGACAGGATATTATCACAATTTGACCCGTAAAAGATCGTTTTTGGACCTAATTTCGTTTCTACAAATGCTAGGAGACTCAAATATTGGACAGGCATTCTTTTAATAATTACTATTGCTTCCATGGCTAAAATATATACCTAGGTACCTTTCGTTTAAGTCATCGGACGGTACGACAACAACAATAGGTACTACAGTTCTTTTTTTGTTTGGTCGGGCTTTGTGTAGGCGGTCTGTCTCGAGACGGGACTAGTCTACTTCACCGGGCAATCGGCGAGCGCAATTAATGTATGGCCCTGTAATTTCAGACATGGCCTCAGGAATGCTAACGCATCCACATTGAAATCTGTGACTTTTATTTAGATGTCTATAGGCTTCAGTATTCACCTACTGTCTGTATGTATTTGTTTGTCCGTTCATGACAAATAAAAAATGATAGGTACATATTTATAACTAATAAAAAGAATTGAATTGTTATTAGTTAATTGTTTGACGCAGATTTGCATTTGTTACAAGCTTCAGTGGTTTTAAGTAATGCATTGTTAAAAAAATTATATTATGTTATTTGTAGATGTTAAATAAAAAAAAATACTTGAACAACGAGTATATGTAGTCAGGGAACTCTCCGCTTATCCAATACCAATCAAATATACCTTTTATTACAACAGCATAGGTCAAGGCCAGTGCCCTGAAACTACCTTCTCTGGTTAATGATCTGCGGAATACCTACTATTACACATTTTAATATGGATTTGTTGTTCAAAATGCAACAGGAACACCATTTAGAATTAATATTTCCTAAATGTACGCTTTCAAATGTTTGTTATATTCGAGATTATTCTGATAATGCGGGGTGTCCTTCAACGTTGTAAAAGACTCTATTACAACTTGACAGATTGCTCTATTAAATACAGCAATCTGTCAAAGTTTTGTCGCTCTCGCGATATTAGTGAGTCATTTAACAATAAGCTTATTTTTAGAGTTTTATATACCTACGTAATAGCCAAATGGCATAAAATATGTTCTTCATGTCTGTCTGTCAGGCCGTCCGTCCGTCTGTATGTCACATCCACTTTCCATACTTTACTCCAAAACTATTAAGACTACCTACCTACACACTTGAAACTCGGTAGGTAAATATTTTTCTAGTATTTAGTAGGTATTCTGTGAACCGCAACAATGTTTTTATATATAGGTAGATAAATTAATTTTAACTATCACAGAGCAGCCCGTAATAGGTAATTATCACAGAGAAATGACATAACAACTTAGGTCTCAGGGGCAGCATTGCATCTGCATTTGAAGTTTGGTTTTTTTGTAAATGTGATGTCTATAGGCTGCAGACATCCCTTAACATCAATGTGAGCTGATTGCCTGTTTGCCACCTTACATAAAAAAACGTGTGTGTGTGTGTGTGTGTGTGTGTGTGTGTGTGTGTGTGTGTACTTATGTACGGACGTAAGAAGATAAACTTCTATAGCGTAACGATCCAATATTATTCACATCAGTCTTAATACCATTCATTAAAACAAAACGGAGAAAAGTTTACCATCTAACTTCAGACTGTTGATTTTATCTGTCGTTGTGCGCGCGCATCGTAAAAATTCACTCTCATCGTTTTTTTTAAATAGCGCCAAAAGATGTGTAAATCCATAAAATTTACTATTACAACGAGGTAAAAATTTTACATCAAACAGAAAATGTTCTTGAGGACAGCAATTTCACATTGTACCTACATTGAAAAAAAAATCCCATACTTGCCATATAACTTTTTGTCAAAATATGAGCTAAAAAAAAGATCCTTCCCATGAAGAATACACTTCATATTCAAATGTCCTGATGCATCTCACGCTATGCGTCTGTATTTAGCACCCACATAAATAATTGTTTACTACCCTCCGAGGGGTCCTCCCCTCGTTGTCTTGCTAGACTCCACTCGCATTTGTGGTTACTCTTAAACTTTAATACTTTTTTACTCGTAGACGACGAAGTTTAAGCGATGACTGTCCAATCTCGTATCAGTTAAATCAAAAAGGAAAGAAAACTTCGACGTTTGGATGTGGACTTCGGTGACATATGGTGAGATTCACAGACCGCACTACGACTTTACTTTGAGCAAAGTACGCTTCGAACTGTCAAAACCCATACATTTCTGACAGTTTTAAGCATACTTTGCTCAAAGTAAAGTCGTAGTGTGGTCTGTGAATCTCACACTTAGTTTTTGACTGAGTAATTGACACTTGGCTGATGTAAAAACCTATAAGTAAACTGCGGAACCCTACACTGCACGTGGAATGACACGCACTTGACCGGTTTTTAACTTTATAATTCTATGGGTGTAATGTAGGACAAACTTTCAAAAAGTTTATTTTTCTCCACCATCACACTGTCAGTAATTATATCCGGGATGAAGTATCGACATCTAAAACTATACGGCACTCACTGCACCTGTCCGGTTTATTTTGGGTAATATCACTTATCGATATCGATAAAAGTTGTTAATCCGATAAAAGCTAATGTAATGTTGGCGTCTCGTATCGATACATCACGTCAAAACGTCGGTACTCATCGACTGTATGTATTTTTATCTCGTGTTCCTGATACCATCAGATGTAAGGTTATTGCTTCATTGAGTAGTGTCTGTAGTATTATTTATACTAGCGACACGCCGCGTCTTCGCGCATTTCATCATCATTATCACTACCTACTACAACCTAAATAATTGACTCAGTGTAGTACAAGTAAGTACTAGTAGTAAGGCGCTACTACGTTTTTTTTTCATAAATTATCCTATACACAAACTTTTCTCATTCAGGGTCTACGATATAGCTTCAATTTTACCACATTTTTTTTTTATTTTTTTTTTTTTATTTATTTAGGACAACAAACAATTACACTCATAAAGTAACAAGGACAATTACTCGGTACATAATTTTACAAGGAGCGTAATCAACCCCGTTGTCCACAAATTAACTATTAGGACATTTTAGGGTAGCGGTGTGAAAATACAAAATCATTTTTTTTGAACAAAAAAAAATAACAAAAAGAATACACCACAGACGTTAACACAAAGTAAACAATATTAATCTTACATTATGTTATTATTAATGTTCTGCATTACATTTAGAACATTTCGCTTAAATGCGTTAGGTGACGTTTCAAAAAATTCTACCTTAGTGAAATATTTGTTATATTGTTTCATGAGTCTATTTATAGGTGCTCGCTCACCTGCATTAGTTTTACAATTAGGGGGTGCAAATAGGTTGTTCTTACGGGTATTTCGTGTCGTAGAACGACATGGAATACTAATATAAACTTGATTATTAAGTCTATTGCAGTCAAATTTGTAGTTGACCTAAAAGCAATCTTCTCATTTTGAGTGTTGATAAAGAAAATTTTGATAAAAGTGTTTCATAAGGGGACTTAGAAGCAAAACAGCGATAATTCAAGGATCGTAAAAACTTACGTTGAACGGTCTCTAACTGTTCGCTGTATTTATCATAGCATGGATTCCATACAGAAGTAGCATAATCTAGTTGAGATCGGATAAGAGATTTATATAAAAGTAAATAAGTTGCAGGTCTTTTAAAAGGAATACATGTCTTCATGACAAAACCATACAGTCTGAAAGCTCTGTTCATGACTATATTTATGTGAGCATCAAAGTGAAGTTTTGAGTCCATAACAATACCTAAATCTCTTATCAGTGGTACTTTTTCCAATGGGCTATTACATAAATTGTAAGTGAAATCGATTTTGTGTAGTTTTTTAGTAAAGGTTATAGATTTACATTTAGATAAACTCAGATGAAGCTTATTATGGTAACAATAACTTGTCAGACGACATTCACGTCACATTGTCTCAAGTCGAAGATTTTGACCCGAATGTGTGTTGCCAGTGATGACACACGGAACTGATTCGTGGTTGCTCACTACGGGTCTCATAAAAAAGCTCATGACAAAACTACGGAGTGAGCTATGCTCGAGTAACCTTGCAAGATCGAATCATATATTAAATCAGCATGAGCACCATATTACCTATACTTTGATGGTCGCGGTTTTCGACTCCCACCTCCAAAGTATAGACCAACCAACAGCGAAATTCAAGTAGCAGTGGACAGGGTATATTAGTATTAAGCTTGAAGAACTGACGGTCGTTGGAGTAAATGGGTCTCGAGTGGCGACCGAGTGAAGCGTAAGCAGTGGGCAAGCCCTTCACGAAGTGGACCGACGACTTGGGGAAGGTCGCGAGCAATCACTAAATTAGGGTGGTAGTGCGAACGGTACTACCACCCTAATTTAGTGATGGACATCTTTGGTTGAGGTTTCCGTCCATGTGTCTGCCATGACGATTGCAATGATGATGATAATAATCCAGAATCTTAAAAAGAGAAAGTCCAAACTCCTTGCAGACTGACACTTTGTATGCATTAAAAACTTCTTGGTCTACGTTTATGTTATCAGCTACCAAAATAGACTATGAAAATCCTACATCCTACGCCAACTGAACTAGAAACACTAGACGTGCTAGCAGATGCGGTAAATTAATTAACCTTGAATTAAAACGGTCTTACTTTTCGACTAACCGAAACGAATCTTATGGTAGTCTTGCTGTGCTGACAATGGTTTTGGTGCCCCATTGTTAACATGATCATGGTTTCATTGATTGCATAATGTAGGTACATTATTACATAAGTACATTGTTAGTTTTTTGGCTAAGGTCAGGATTTTGAATTTAATCGACCTTTATAGTTTTGGATGTCCTTAGCGCCACAAAGGGAGAATATATGCCATGAACGCTGACGCTTGGCATGCGGATACACTAAAAAAATAATACCGTCAGAAATTTAACGCCCTCGTGTCATTTATGAATATAATTTTTTTAAACTAACACCAAGGCTGGGTTGCACCATAATATTTGTTAAAGGTTAAAGTTAATGTTACATTTTACATCTTTCTCTAACTTTAACAAATTTGTTAGAGTTAGAAAAGGATGTAATATTTTACACTAACTTTTAACAAATATGATGGTGCAACCCAGCATTACACTAGAAAATTATTAGCATTCGATAGCATAAGACGTAAAGGCATAATAGTTATACTGATTTTGTTTGTTTTTAACTTTTTAAGTATACAGAAAATCTGTACAATAGTGAGTGCTCTGATGAACTGTTCGAATTGCTGCCATCGTCTCCATTCCTACATCGCACCACCCGAAGAGAGAAGCTCCACCCGCACTCGTTGGCAACCCCCTGGTGTTGCAAATGTTCATAAGCGACGCGGACGGTAACCACTTTCTATCAGGTGACCCGTCTACTTATCTGTTAATCTTTTAACATAAAAAAAATACAGTTGCCCTCTTTGCAGTGACTTGTAACTAACATCACAGACGTTTAAGTCACACATTTAAGTCTTGCATTTACTGTGACTAGTTAATTATTGATCGAAATTGGAATTGTATTTTATTTAATTAATTCTCTTGGTCTTCAGTGTGAAACCTCGAAATTAACACCTCTGCAAACAGTCTAGTTCATTAGATCTGGTCAGAAGTGCTGCTATTGGCAATTATAATTGGTTAATTTCCCAGAAATACACATGTGAGGTCTAATTAGTGAATGACGTCAAATAGGAAAGGCAATGCCCGAAATTAGCGCTCTTTCCACAGAAGCGAGAAATATTTTGCAGAAGCGACATGAAGGTAAAATTACCTTCATGTCGTTTCAGCAAAATATTTTTTTAACATCAACATGAAAGATATGATTTTTAGTGAATATTCAAAATTATCGCAACTTTTTCTTGAAGGATCAAATTTTAATGTCTAAATATAAAATTTCTTTTGTAATGATCATCATCATTATTATTTCATCAGATAGACGTCCACAGCTGGACAAATGTCGCCCCCAGATTGCCACAGTGAACCCCTTCCCGGGTCGTCCTCATCCAGCGATTGCCCGCTATCTTCATCAGGTCGTCGGTCCATCTCGTGAGGGGCCTACGCTTTGTCTTCCAATACGCGGTCGCTATTCGCACACTTTTCTGCCCCGACGACCGTCAGTTCTTCCAGCTATGTGCTCTGTCCACTGCCACTTGAGTTTCGCTATACAGTGGGCTACATCGGTTACTTTGGTTCTCATTTTTGGTTCGATTTCATAGTGAAACTCCGAGTATAGCTCTCACCATTGCTGCGTGACGTGCTTATGAGGCCCATGGTGAGCGACCACGTTCCAGTTCCATATGTCATCACCATCAATTTATAGTTTTTAGAATACCACCTCAAGATGTATTATAGATCAACTAATTAAGTATCTATTTACGATTAAATGGTCTGATATTCTTATAATTCCAACTTCTCTTGAGATAGCTTTATTGATACGGGCGGTGCTTCAAAATACTCTCAACGATGATGCGACAATAGCCGATGAGCGCCGTTAAATAAACAGTCATATTAAGTGTCACAAACAATTAATGATATATCCAATGACACAATACCTACAATACATGATAAAATATGATCATATCATTGCAGCAAGTAACGTTATAATAATCGTTAATGATTTAGCTACTTGTTAGATGTTGATGAGTTGAATATAGGTATGATTAGCTAGGTATATTGTGCATTAACAGTATCTTTATGGGTAATTATTGAGGTATCGATAAAATTGGCAAAGCAATCTGCTGAAAATCCATTTTAGCAAGAACTTACTTCAGATACTGGGAAACTGCCAGAAAATGGAAAATTCCTTTTTTAATTTCATTCCAAAATATTACTGATACTTTTATATAAAATATTACTTATACTGTGGTACTATTCTGAGTATACCTAAGGAATAGACACGATCAGCCATTTGAGTATTGATGATGTAATCTACCTACCTATTATTTTCGGAAATCATTCGTGACGTGACAAGCGAATTTATCTGCGCACAAGTATCGTTTGTAATATAATACCTTATTATAGTTTTTATAATATTGGCAACCTTGGCTTCATCCTCGAAACATCGTAGGTCCATAAAAGGCAAGGCATGTATTACCTATTCAAATGGTAACCGACATGGAGAAACACGGGCCACCGGCCGCGGCGGACCGGAGGCACACCGCGGACACTCCGCCAAAATTCCATACAAACGCTTATTTTGATCTCTTTAACCAGACATCAATCAATGACGTGTATTTACACGTGCACCTGTGTGCGTAGCACGTAGAAAATACCAACCGTCGCCCATAAGAGGGGAGGAGGTTGGGTGATGCGTGGAAATCGGGCGTAACGTCGAAGTGTCCATTCTATACTTAGTATTATTACATATTCTCTGCCGGAGGGGAGTGGATATGCAGGCTTTCCCCTGTGTCAAAGTACAAGCACAAGTGTTTCTATGCCTGTCACCGAGATGTTTTAATGTGTGCGTGAAATTGTTTATGTAGTTATTTGGTGGAAGTTAAGGTGTGAGTTTCGAAGTTATAGACGATTTTTTCGTGTGTGTGTGTCACACGTACTTATTTCACCCCGCAAAAAATGACAGACTGTTTTGCATCGGTAATAAACGCTATGGCTACTTCCCTCCGGTCCGCCGCGGCCGGTGGCCCGTGTTGCTCTATGAAAACCGATGACTGATCCCTTCGCAAACTTCGCATAACAGATGAACCAGTATTGCGGTACACGTTTTAGAGGATCCTTGTTCGCATGATCGATTTCTATTGGCAGGGTCTATTTATATTCATGGAAGCACGTTCCTCGCTTTGGACACGTCCAGAAAGTGTTGGGAGAAATTGGATAGTTTATTGAGGTACCTACTTAGTTGTAGGTATCCCTGTCCCATGAATCACACGTAAGCATTCGTATTGCTTAATTTAAGGCTTACATTTTAAGCTATTGTGTTTGTTGTGGACAAGGAATGGGTTAAGCGAATTTTTAACCCCTCCTCTCCTTCTGGTGAGATGTCGTGAGATTTGACTCAATCTCACAGTTTTTTTTATAATGAGTTTAGGTAGTGTAAATGTTTTTTTTGTTATTAATCCCTGAAGCCGCAATGGACCCACCCTATAGGGTCCGAGAACAATAAGAAATCAATTGTCATATTTTTCTGGTGGCCTGAGGGATAAGTACCTATATTTTTAATTATTCTAAACAGAAAAAATATTTATTTATAATACTATAGGTAAGTTTATATACTAGTAAGTAGGTACCTATTTAAAACTACTCAAAAAATGGTCTTATGGTCGATTTCAATCATTGATAAAAATTGTCAGCACATTGAAAATGTAATCTGTTTTGACAAGGAAGTAGGTAGGTATGTACCTGTCTACCTACCTACTTAATTTCCTAGCCCATTTTTCTGAATCTCAGAATCCTAATTGTCAAGTGGATGCAATGCGCATGTCACGATCGGTTACCAACCTAGACCCTTGGCCTCCACCCATGCAAACATAAGTAGGTACGCTAGCTATAATACACCCATGAGGTCATTCACCGAAAAACGGCATGAGCCATCTGCTAAATTAATTAATCTTTGAACACGGAGTCGGAAAAGTGGAAATTCAGGGCACCACGCCCTAATCCAGATTATTATTTATTTTTCTAAAAGCCTACTTACTAGGTAGGTTCGTTAAAAGCGTTTAGAGGCGTGTCTGTTTTATATTTTGTTCAAAATGAATACTTAGGTATGACAAAATTAAATAGGTACATATAAAAAACGCAATTGAAGGTTGATATTAAAATGTATTAAATCTGCATGTTACGTACAAAAGACACACTCAGGTTAATTGTATTGTAATTTATTACGATAAAAACAATAGCTGGTGAAAAAATGTTGCATACGAATGTTCTGATTCTGTCTCATATTGACAAACATCGCAGTTTTCACGAGCCAGCCGCATTTATCTACGTTGTGTTTGATAATCCAACGAGCACCAGCAACCTTATTTTATTATAGAAATAGGTCACGCCTTATCCATGTAAAGAAATAATTGCAAAATGGGTATAAAGCAAAAACAGTCAAATGAAAAGACTGGCCGCACATAATAACATTGCATTTACATAATCTAAATAAGAAATTTTAAAAGTTCCAGTGTTCGAATTACAAAAAAAAATGAAAATGAAAACAACAGGTTGCACACGCCACTTACCTGCAAATGTATAGGCACTTTTTTCACTGGTGCGGTGGTCATTTTACCAAAATCAAATCCACTGATAGCACAAACACGATGATTTTATTTATAAAAACCGTGTAGGCGGCAACGGTTACAATTTTCACAACGAGCCGGCAATAAGCGACAACACAACACGATATAGACAACCGGTTACCTACCTACTGATTATTTTCATTGAGTTGAGCAAGCTCCCCTCTTTACTACGCATGTGCGTACGAAACGTTTCGTTTTGATTGGGTGATAACTAAAACGGATTAGTGGAGCACTTCGCTAACGATTGTAATAGTTGATAAAAAATATTACAGATGGCGCTGTTACCACTCGGAAATATACACCAATGTATTTAGCCCTTTGTACGAATATCTAAAACAGATTATGCCAATATAAAGTGTTTTTGAATGGAAATTTAAATTATTTACACGAATTTAAAATGTATTCACAAATTTAATTGTTGTAGTTTTAGCCAGTGCTTACCAAATACCGTTTCAGAGGACGGAAAGTCAGAATCACATAGCATCTAGTACTTCAATGTTTTGACAGATAGCGCTGTTTACGGTAATCTAAAAGTCGATTATTATGGTGTACAGGGGCACCGCACCGACTACAGCCGACCAAAACATTCAATCGAACCATGACTCGGGTAGTACAGATTTTTCGCGCCCGTTTTATACGCGAATAATGCAAAAGACATTTTAAAATATAAAATAACAATCGATGTGAAGTGTTGTGCAAGTTCAGTTGAATAACTCATCAATGCCCACACTGCACCTGAAACCTGGATTAACGGTAAAAATATTTCACGCTGAAATTATTTTAAGCATATTTTAAGCACTGCCTTAAAAATAGAAACGAATTCTCTTTTAAATACGAGGCTACGATGGGATGAGTACTATACAACAGTGAAGGTACAAACGACAAAAATATATTTTTCTAGTGTAAACGACACGAAAATGGGCCAAAAACGGTGTTATACTGAAAATTTTATCAAGACAAAATGAACGCTCCCTTTCAGCGACGAGTCTTGTCTTCGTTACTGTAATTAATTAATTTTCATTTATTCTGATTGTGCGTCTAGTTTCGTGACGTGTTTGTGAAAATTATAAATTTTAATTTTGGTCACGTCTGTATTTAATTAACTCTATGTAAAAAATATTTTATTTAATTCTTTTACCTACCAAATTATTCATAGAGGTAAAATACGTAGTACGAAATAAATACCTACCTACCGATAGTGCCTAGGTGTAGAGCTATCTAGCTAAGTAGGTATACTTTTAAGAATATTTGAAAAATTTGTTTTATTTAAGCACTGTTTTTTGGACTTGGATGTCATATTTTACAAAAATTTTACCAAACTATGGAATGCAGAGAAGGGTAGTAAAATATGTCACGTAATGTGTTCATTAGTCAATTTCTTATGAGATTCTTTTTACTAAATTTATTAAATAGGTATAGGTAATATTTAATTGATACCAAATTACTTCAACATTAAAAGCCTAGTAGGCGACTTTAAATATGAATCCAACTTATAATAGACTAGCTGTTGCCGGCGGCTTCGCCCGCTTGGATGTCGTTTTATAAATAACTAAGTAGCCTATGTTCTTTTTCAAAGTCAGCTCTATCTCTGTACCAAATTTCATTAAAATCGGTTTAGTCGTTTGGACTTTTCACGTCCAAAAGATAGACAGACAGACAGACAGAGTTCCTTTCGCATTTATAATATGAGTAGGGAGTAGAGATTGTATAGATATCGCACATTCCTAAAAAAAATGTTTTTTAGTAGGTATTTACCTACCTCTTAAGTAGTAGGTTGCGGAAATAAAAGAGGAAGAAAATAGATACCTACTACTGTGAGCATACTTTGTTTAGCCTCTATGACAGCAATTACGGAACCGTACATCACCATTTAAACGGAATAAATAGGTATAGATACCTATAAAGTAAAGCTGTGGTACCTATGCCTAGGCTTTCGGGATTTGATACTGGAACTTCAACACATTATCATATTATCATTTATTTAAGGAGGTAGGTATTACTGTTGGTAGACTTACAGTGCAGGATCTTTCTACGTAGAGCTGGTGCTTACGCCGCGTAGGCACCACCGCATTACCTAATTTATCTGCAGCCTTATGGTAGTGTTCAGCACTATCAGAGAATATGTAATAATACTACACTATCGTGTTCCGGTTAGATGGTAATGTATGGCCCCGAAATAACTAGGTATCATAGAGACATAATAGGTAAGGTCTCAAAGATGGCAACGCATCTGCATTTTAACCTGTGATCTTTGGGTGGGTGTCTTTAGGCTGCAGTCATCACTTAACATCATTGTGAACTACATGCTTGTTTGCCACCTTTATCACATAAAAAAGTAGTAATTTTCAAACACTACTACTGTTTTCTAAACTCGAATAGGTACAAGAGAGTAACGCAGCAAGAGAGGGGCGGCGGGAGCGGCCCGCACCGGGTGCTACCCGTTTGAGGGTGTCACCCTTTCTATGTAAAAAACTGGTTGCCTGTAAAGTCGGTTTTACGGGCGAAGATTTTACGTGACAACGTCTTTTTCTCGGTAGAAAGGCATTCGCCGGTCCGGCAGGCCTCTCTCTCGTTCGGTGACTCATCGTTACGTTACCGGGCGTTACACTTTTTCATGAGTGACTCCGAGCCGCAACCTAATTTAAGACGTTGTCACGTCAAAAAAGGTTATTTAAAATAACCTTTTTTTACATACATAATTTTACAACCACGCATCTTCTGGTTACAGAAAACTAATAAATTTCATATAGAGTTCTTTACTGTACTTTTGTAATGAAGTATATATTATTATTATTAAACATAACTGGTACTTACCTTATCTAGACTCAGGCACCCTAATATTTGACTAATATGACCAGTAGGCAAACAAATAACGTGCATGTCATTCATGCGTGATAACTACCTAGGTATCATAAAATTATAAGCTCTAACAACAATGTTATCTACGACTTGCGTAGTAACTAACTAGGTACTTACTAATTATTCCGTAAATGTTTGTTTATACGAACTGGGTGGTACACCGAAGATTTTATATTTGATAATTCTAGCCGGTAGAGTCCCAGTGACGGAGCTCATGGGCGTAGGCACCACCGCATTACTAAATGTTCATGCCGCTAAATAGATGTGTTCAACACTATATGTTCCGGTCAGGTGGTAATTGTACGGTTCTGTAACTTCTGACACAGAGGCACAACAACTTAGACTTTAGGAGTGGCAACGCATCTACTTTGAAATGTTTTGGTCTGTAATAGTCTGTATGTAAATGTTTATGGGCTTTAATATTGTCTTACCATCAATTCGAACTGTAGACATGCTTGTTTGCCAGTCCATGATATAAAAAAATATTAAAAACTTTATTTATCTTACTTTATACTTAGAATGCTTTGTCTTTGTCAGTTGCATTGTCAAATGTGCAGGATAGAAAAAGACAAAGGAGAGATTAGCAACACTTTAGCTAAAATACGTTTATAAATAAGGGGGTTAGAAAAAAACCGACTTCAAAAACCACATTATCACATCCCTCCTATTTACTTCCCTACTAATATTATAAATGCGAAAGTAACTCTGTCTGTCTGTCTGTTAGCTTTTCACGTTTGACCTTTTCATGACTGAACCGATTTTAATGAAATTGGGTACAGAGATAGAGCTGACTTTGAGAAAGAACACAGGCTACTTAGTTATTTATAAAACGACTTCCACGCGGGCGAAGCCGCGGGCAACAGGTTTTATATAAATTTAAAAAAGTAGGTAGGTACTAATATGTGAAAAACGTTTTCAAATCTTATACCTCCATTATTCGTTCACGTAAATAAAAAGACGAGCGGAAAATTGAAGTGGAAAGGGCGAACATCCCACTGGCAAACACACTCGGGGTCCATTATAGGAATCCATTACAACCAGTTGGCAAATACCGATCAAAATATTGTGATGGTTGATGGTTGAATTTGAGAGTGTTGATACTTTTTAAATATTGTAATTAAGCTCTTACTGTACCTACTAATGTAGGCAAAACATATTAATAAAAAATGTCGCCAATATAATATAATTTTGTAGGTACATATAAATATGATATACTTAAATACATAGGTATATCATACGCACGTGTTTGCGTATGATATAAATACATATATTATTATATCTACTGTAAAAAAGTTATTAGATCTCATAAAGAGTCAAGTTCCTAACTATGCACACTCTACCTCCCTACGAGATAAGCCGGAACAAACAGATAGACAGACACACGGAATAGTTTATCTATTCTGTGGACAGACAGACAAATAGACAATATTTAAAAAAATACAAACACTCCAATTTAATTTATTTGTATAGATTATTTATTTGTAGGAATATAGATAGTTCTTGTAGTAATTAAACTTTTAACCCTTTACTGAATACTGTTACTTATTGAGCTAGATATTCACACCTGTATTCTCCGAAGGGAAAGGCAGAGGTAAATAGCCATTTAATTTTCATTCTTAGTTGCTTTTTTAATAGCTGGCGATCCTTTTAACTATTAACATTCATTGTGTTCATCACCAAGTTCCAAAGGTGGCAATGAGCCCGCTGGCATTAAAATTCTTCGTAAAGTGGTAAAATTCCATTAACACTTTACATTCCGACTCAGGGATTGAATATTGGAATGCCGCCACTGCCTACGGAACTGAAGGATTTTTAATTAAACATGGAAAAATCTCACGAAAAACATTAAATCGTTTTTGGAATTTTTGTAATGAAATGGTTAAACCGTTTAAACCACAAAAACTACCTAGTAAGACCAATTCCAAGAATGGTTCGCGAGGCTATTGAGATTAGAAAATATCCAAAGGAGATGTTGCGAGATCGGCTCTGGATCGTACACTAAATCAAAAAATGGGTAAAATAAATAAGAATCCGAAAAAAATACAATTAATTTATTCAAGAATACATTTAAGAGTTACAACCACATTTAATTCAAACGATTTTATCATTTTCAACCATGTTCAACATGGCGGCGATACAGCCTACGCTTAGGATAGTACCTATGTAGATAAAACAAAACTAATGCTATCTGTATCTTACTAGTGCATCACATATTAACAAAAAAACGATGTAACGAATCGATCAATTATAGAAGTTCCAATGAATTTGTTTAAATTGGAAATCTATTAGTATCGATTATTAGTGGAATTTGTCAAAATGACATTGCCCGCCATATTCGTCATGTTGATTTTGAGTTGCAGTTCTAACTGCAAATAATGTTTTGTAACTGCAAACAAAGCTAAGTAAGTGAAAATATGCAGTAAAAAACGTATTTATATTGATTTGGCCTGTTAATGATATTGTGTACAATACATGGCCGGAGGTCCATACATTTTTGCAACATCTCCTTTCAATAGAGAAGATGGTTGGCGATTGTCACCAACATGGGATCCAATACTCAGTAGAATTAAAGCCCAACCGCAACAGTCTGTAAGACCTCAAGATACAACTAGTAACTTTTGTGTTAAACCTAAACGCTACGCGAGACGTTTGCGAAATACATAGATGGAGGTAGCTGCACATAATAATTTTTCAAACTGCTGTCAGACAAATGCCACTTCAGTCTGCCCGAGACCACGGAAGCTGAAAAGCGACCGAAACGTCGGGTTCTATTTTGAATAATCATTTTAGTTTAATATACACGAGATAAATCCGAAAACTAGTTTTATGTCAAAGATTGTAGCTCGTGAAAACCTAAGAACAAAATAAACTTACCGAGTTTCTGAAGGACATTACAATACCGTTAGTTGAAAGTTGAAAGGAACGATTTCAATCGTGATCTCTCCAGCGAATCGTAAATTTTTAATGGACCTCTGAACATCTGGCGTTTATTTTCAGTTTTCATTGGATTCACGGAATACGTGATGTTCTTCTGACGATAAGATGACGTTGAATTATTGTTTGGATATCTTCCTGTTGTTTTTCAAGATCAGAGAGTGTATTTTTTTACAATATAAAAGCTACTTTGCAGTAAATTGGTTTTCTTTTTTTTTGGGGTTCCGTAGTAAACAAGGAAACTTTATAGTTTCGTCGCTAAACGCGGACGGTCATGTCCGTCTGTGTGACGGACATGACCGTCCGCGTTTAGCGCAAAAACTATTGATACTAGAGACTTGAAATTTGGCACAAGTAGGTATACACAGTAGTCACCTTACGACAAAGTGATAGAATAAAAACAAAAAATATATATTTAGGGTCAAAAATTGAAAAAAAAAATCCGATTTTTTTTTATTTTTGATTTCCTTAGTGTAAAATATTGTTGGATAGGTCTTTAAAAAATATATGGATTCGAGCATAATTTTTCGATTTAGTTAACTGTTCGTGATTTATTAATTAAGATTTAAAGCGAAAATTTTCGTAAGGAGTCAAGTGTCCTCCCAATTACCAACTAAACGGTTGTTGTTAGAAATTCAAACGTTACGGCAATAGTAGCTACATATAACAAAATTGAAAGGAAAACTGTTACACTTAAGTTGGCCTTCCAAGTTTGCGAGTAATGATCGACCAAATGTATTTCATTCAAACCTAAAAACTACGGAACCCTATACTGCGCGTGACCCGACACGCACTTGACCGATTGTTTTTTATGTAATAAATATGGCAAACAAGCATTTCACATTGATATTAAATGATGACTGTAGCCTGACACTCACACAAACACCAGAGGTCAAAATGCAAAGGCGTTGCCACCCTTGATACCTTTGTTGTTGTCCCTGTGATAGTTATTACGGGCCCAAAATCATCCTAAAAATATGTACCTATGTACCTTCCTCTAGGTAAATTATGTATCTTCACGCCAAGTCTTATGAGGTAGGCAGAAAGTGTGGAGCTTAAGATATCCCGGTCCGGTAGACCTGCTGCAAGTGGCTTTCCATTAATGATGTCAACTGATGCATAATAACTACACCTTTCGAAGTTCGTGTAAAAAAAAACATTTCTACTCTTCTCGTTACAGGATCTGAACAAAAACTCAAGCAACTTATTGCCAAACGTAACTCAAATCTAAGTGGGACTTAAAAGTCTTCTGTCTTTATAAAACACGTTCAAACGATAGAGATAGCGCACATTTGAGGGTTGCTTAAAATTGAGTGACGTTTGAGTATTCGGCCATTGAACAACTAATAATAAGTAGAGATCACGGATATCATCTCTGAAAAAAACTGTGATTCTAGGTAGGACAGGTAGGTACTAGTACACCAGAGAGCTTTCGTTGTATTTTTTTTGCATGACGAGCCTTTTCTATAGACACCCACACAATGACCAGAGGTCAAAATGCAGATGCGTTGCCGATCCTGAGGCCTAAGGTGTTATGCCTCTGTACCGGAAATTACCACCTTACCGGAACACGATAGTGCTGAACACTACCCTTTAGTGGCAAGTATATGAGGTAATGCGGTGGTGCCTACGCCCGCGAGCTCCGTCACTGGAGCTCTATTCCATTATTGTGTAAGAGTTTTGTACCTAAACTACCTAATTGTTGAGATTCTATAACGAAATTCAGAGACTTAACGTATTGCGGTCGAATTTCGACCATTAGACAATCACTAGTTTTATTTAAAGAATAAACAAACGGGCACTTACACAATAATGGAAACCATAAATCATATTGATCATACGAGCTTATCCATTAAATCACTAAAAGCTTTCATATTTATTGATCTCAGTATTTAATAAGCCACATCTTACAGATACGTGACACAAGAGCTATCTTCCAGCTTTGTTTGGTGTAATACTCGTAGATTAGTTATTTTATTTGTACGACAAATATTTTTGGAAAGGCCAAAAGGATGATATTCAATTATTTGTAATTTCGATATTGAATTGACGCGCTACGTTATTTGCGAATTATTTCTCTCTATTAATTTAACTGCCTCGGTAGCCTAGTGGTAGCAGGCCACTACTACTACGCTGAGGTCCTGGGTTTGATTCCCGGGTAGGGGGTTATCACAGATAATGGTGTAAAGCCCTTTATCTCTGGTTCTATTGGGATTTTTCAATTTTCTGGAAATTTCCCAGTAGCTCGAAGTTTGGTAATGTGCCCGGAGATTTCAACAGGCTCGCCACCTGTTACCTGGGCCATAACGTAAATGGCGAATCGTGGGTGTTTGCATGTATGCTTGAATACGTGCATTTACCTCTGCCTATCCCTTCGAGGATCAAAGGCGTGATGTAACGTTATTAATGAAGGCGAGAATTCTCACTTAATGACGCATAATAGTAATGGCATCATTGGGTAAGGCTTTTTTGCCCAGCAGTGGACGTCTTTCATTTGAAGTGACGATCTTTTTTTGTGTAATGAAAGTTGCAAACAAGCATGCAGTTCACATTGATGTTAAGTGATGACTTACAGGACCTTACATTACTATCTAACCGGAACACTACCATTTAGCGGCAGATAGGTTAGGTAATGTAAAAGCCAAGCTTAAAAATCTTAAAAATCTTTTTGAATATGGAAGTGTCTAGGTCAAGAACACAAGGTCAGTGAAGAGAGTTTTGGCGGGAACCTTGAAAGAGGCGTATGGTGCTCTTATTTTATTTCATTTTCTTGGTGTATTTTTAAGTTATATTGAATAAAGTAATATTGAATATATAAATAAACACGACCTTTCAGGTTGCCTCCAAAACTTCATTGTAAATGTTCTGGTAATGTAGCCATCGCTTTACTCGAATAACTTGATTGTAACTCACTTGACTGACATATTATACTTGATAACTTATATACTTAATACTTACATATTATACTTGATGACTATATTATACTAACTTTTACGCTGCTTAAATAAATACGAAATATCGGTTTACTTGACACTGGCAATATGCGTAACAGCGAAGCCAAAAAAAAAATAAAAAGGTCAGTGAATGACGTGAATGTGCGTGAAATCTGCGCTGCTAAGCCTATCGTCGCTAAATCTCTGTCAACAATTGAAGTTAAGGCTCCGGACAACGCCAAAGACTGCCTTGTATGGCGATGGACGAGGACAAGGGCATAATATCCAGATAAAATATGCGTATTCGGACCAGTTATAAATTTATCAAAAATTTGTGTATGTTGTTGCTAAATAAAAAAAAAACCTCGTAATGTGCGGTATGCTTTTTGCACTCACTTGTAAAGTTTCATATTGTTTTGATAATAATTATTACAACCAATAAAGAAATAGAAGAATCTTCAAAAATTACAAATAGAAATTATTTTTCTTTTCTTAATAAGAGTCGTAGAAGAAACCATCTATCTACATATACAAAAATCAATTGCTGTTCGTTAGTCTCGCTAAAACTCAAGAACGGCTGAACCGATTTGGCTAATTTTGGTTTTGAATGATTTTTGCAAGGCTTGAAAGAGAGAACCTTCTCGTTTTTTGAACTCGGTTAAAAATATGAAGAAATTGGAGGGTAATAGTAAAAACCACAATTTCATTTACCCATCCAAATAGTCAGTATCTATCAAACCTTTGACACATTATTTCATTCTGAGGCAATACAAAGATTGCCGAATCAGCTAATTTTGAAAAAAAATGGTGACGAAAATCAGTTATTTTTGGAGATATTGCGTGAGATGGGCCTTAAAATAAAATCTTAATCTGGTACCTCCCATTTCGGTGGCTTATTTCGAACCTTGAATATACCTTTATACTGGCGAATTTGGCGATACAGCGCGGAGATTTTAGGAGTACGGCCATGCATGTTTACAAACATAAAACTCTTTTCGTATATCCAGTCAGTTTGCAATCCAATATTGGTTATTATAGCTTTATTATGCAGCTCGGCAGACGGTAGACAGTAAAGCAAGGGATGCGTACTAAAGAGCGGTGACCTTGGCTCCAGAGATAAATGGATGAAAGGATCAAGCTACCGTAAAAGCAAATCGTGTAGGTCACCTTCAGGAATATTTGCTTTTGTCATTGTGAAATTCTCAGAATAAGATTTCTTGCTCATGGTAGAGTTCCACTGTAGGAACCTAGGAACTCGAGGGCGTAGGCACCACCGCTATCTATCAACTGCCACATGGTAGTGTTCAACACTATCATGTTGCGGTTAGATGGTTATTGGTATATAATAATGGCAACCCTTGTAACGTCCCACTGCTGGGCACGAGTCTCTCCCCTTTTTGGGGGGAAGCCTAGAGCTTACTCCACCACGTTGCTTCAATGCGGGTTATGTATGCCTCGTAATAAGGTCTCAGGGGTAATGCATCTGCATTTTGACCATTGGTTTTTGATGTCTATAGACTGCAGTCATCATTTAACATCCATGTTACCTGAATGGCTTAAGCATTTATTGTATGGCAGGACGATGTTTGCCGGGTCAGCTAGTCGATTAATAAAGTAGAGCATCAAACTCAAAAGGCTATTACACGGCACGGTATTCAGGGTCCGGCAGAAAGGGTGGGCGTGGCCTCGCGCCGGGTGCCGCTTATTACACTATCCGGTCGCAGTACAAATACACGGGCCACTCTGGTCGCCCTAATTAGGGCCCTAATTTCCTAAATGTTATTACACTACCCTGACCCTTGCTATCGTACCCTGAACACCGTGCCGTGTAATAAGTCCTTTAATCATAGCTCTGCGTCACTGCGTCTTCCTTTCGGGTTAATTAATCCAAGCAAACGAGAAAACAGGAATGATCGCCAACGACATTATTAAATTATTTTTAGCTAATCTTTTCAATTTTTAGGCAGTTTCCCAGTGCCTCGGAATTTGGTAATGTGCCCGGAAATGTCAACAGACTCGCCACCTGTTGTTACATTGGCCAAAATGTAACCGGCAAATCGTGCGTGTGTGCATGTATGCGATAATACATGCATTTAACTTTGCCTATCCCTCTAGCTCCTTCGGGGATTACAGGCGTGAAGTTACGTAACATTTTTTCTAAAATGTATTATACCTATTTTTACTGGACAAGTATTGATTGTGCCTTATTGTGTTTCAGACAATCTAACTGTCAAGATCAGCTCCAATCTGCCAGTGTAACTTATTTGCTCTCGGCGTTATTGAATTCTTCGCTAATAACGTAGGGGAGCCCAGGATGCTATTTTTTTATTTACTCGAGCGCGTCAGATTAAGATGTGGGAGATACCTTGAACCCTGATGGTTACCTCCATTAATGTTTGTTATATAGAGCCGCGCCCAAAAGGTAGCTCTTAAAAAAGGTTTCAATAGGTCGCTACGATCTTACTCATCTTCCGAATCGTCTGAATTTTGGATAGGAGCATTGTGTGGGCACATTTTACACCCTCTCAGAATATCTGACACACTCTTGACCTATGACGATGATGTCGCTTTTGAAAAACATTTGATTCTTTCAAAAATGAAGGTGAAAAATTACTCAAGAATGTCAGAAACTCAGAAGATGTAAGAAAGCTCCCATCCAAAATTCTGACGATTTTTATGCGAGGCAAGCTCGTGGTGGAAGCCCTAAGGGTTCGGTCCTTTTTGGAAATCTTACATTCGGTGGAGGTACTGAACAGCGAGCAAGGTATCCTATATCTTAATTTGACGCGTTGGAGTAAATTCAAAAATTCCCCTTTGGGCTCCCCTACCCACTATAAGTTCTAGGGATAATATAAGTTTAGCCCCTGGAGCAATGCTCTATGGTTTAGCCAATTCAGCCGGAAGCGATAAGCGATGCAAAGAACATTGTCATTGACTAACACTTGACTAAGGAACCGACATCTTATTTTTAACCGATAGGTATCAAAAAGCACACTAAAAAATTTATAAATGTGGCTGCTTTAAAATTAACAGATCGATACAAAATCTAAACCGGCATAAAATATGCCTAACAAGGGGTTCCGATTATGCTCCAGAAAATCCTAGTTGGACTACATACCTCCTTTTTTTTTCTTTTTTTTGGCATACCTATATGTAATTTTAAAGCAGACGCTTATGGTCAGACATCATTTCGGTGCCTTGATAGCTTTATGATAGTACTAAGTAACTAGTAACTGGTACTGCTTGACCTGAGATTTTAAGTTCTAATCCGAGTTACTTTTCAATATTTTCACTATGAATATACTATAAAATATACTTCAGTTGAAAGATGACTACTGCTGGACAAAAGCTTTTCCCAAAGACGCACACAATAGTGTTGAGCGTTATTAGGGGAGAATATGCTATGCCGTAATCGTCATGCTTGGCATATGGATTGGCGATCGTAGTGGCGGCAGACATATCACGGGACGCTGCTCTACCTGCAGTTACTTGGCACAGATTATTTACCTACGGATCTCTAAGAAGAAACAATGGAAAAACCAAAAAGTGATTCGTAAACATTGCCTTTACGCAGCATTAGAGTATCGTCCTTACCCAAGGTCCGTCAATAGTTTTATCACGCTCTAGATAATGAAAGTTACATTTCTATTGATTTAACTGAAAGGTGTATGTAGTTAACGTAGATAAGGGGGCTATTTATATATACCTAGTTGTTTATTTATGCTCGCAACCAATCTTAAAATAAACAGCGAAATCATTTCAGTGTCACCAATATTAGTCTTATTTTAAACCTATAGTAAAAGTGATGAAATAAATGACCTATTAAAAGGATGGTGACTGCTAAACTTTAAAAATGACAATGTGTTAGATAATGAAAGATACGCAAAGTAAATCCTGTCGCAAACCTTCTAGGTATATCACTGTTTAAAAGAGAAACTTTACCTTATAAAGACGCTGAAAGTTACGGATATTCATTTCACGGATTTGCTTCGTCTGAAGAGCAGTATGCTATTTCCTGTAAAAAGATTATTTCCTATTGCAGGATCTCTCTTTGTGTCTAATGTTATGACCCAAAGATAAATTCATCATCCATCTAACAGCTAGATACCTAACAAATATATTACAAAATACTACTAAGTAGTTTTCGTATTTATCTCGCATATATTAAACTAAAATAATTGCTTAAAACCAACCCGACGATTCGGTCGTTTATCAGCTTCCGTGGTCTCTGGCAGACTCCACGGAGGCTGAAAAGCGACCGAGACGTCTGGTTGATTTTAAGTAATCATTAAAGAAGAAAGAAATATATAAGAAATAATGCGGGACTAGATTTTACATTCTTAAGTAATTTTTAATCATGCTAATGGCAAATATAAAAAAAAACTTTCTTACATCTAACTCGAAGCTCGAATTTCGAGCGTACAGTTTGAGAATAGCCCCATTAACCCACGTGCGCTCGCGCAGTAGTGATCCTCATCGTTAAAATATAGTTTGGTGATGATGGATTTTATGTCCAATCTCATGTGTGCATGATGTGAACGACCTATTCTACTGCATTGAAGTCTCACACAGTTTCATGAGCTTTAAATAAATTCTAGCATACATGCAAACACTCACAATTCGCCACTTGCGTTGTGTCCCCTGGGCATTATACCACACTCAGAGGGTGGCACTGGGAAACTTCCAGAAAGTAGAAAAATCTTAAAAGTACTTACTCCAAATCTGGGGATTGTACCACGGAGCCCAGCCAGGCCCAATGTAGTAGTAATGGCCTGCTTTCACTAGACTACTGGGACAGAATTGATTTTAAGTACTTTTTGGGGCGGAAAAAGATGTTTCACTTTTTCCCTGATCAGCTCCAAGAGCTACTTAGTCATCTAAACACCAAGAAAAAAACAATGTTAAAAACCTTAATAAAATGGAGCTACATTAAAATGCGTTAAAATAATGGGAGGATTTACTGGTGGTAGAGCTACATTGACGGAACTCGCGGGCGTAGGCACCACCGCATTACCTAATATACTTGCCGCTAAATGGTAGTGTTTAGCATTATCGTGTTCCGGTCAGGTGGCAATGTACGGCCCTGTAATTTCCGGCACAGAGGCATAACACCTTGGGCCTCAAGAGTGGTAACGCATCTGCATTTTGACCTTGGTCTTTATGTAGGTGTATAGGGTATAGGCCGCAGTCATCACTTAACATCAATGTGAACTGCATGCTTGTTTACCACTTCCATTACATAAAAAAATATATATGAATTCCAGAGAAGGAAATACGTAAAATAGTTATTTTCAATAGCTTACAGAAAAAAAAAACTAGGTATAAGATACAATGAAAGGTAACATTTTCCACTTTTCCAAGCACTGGGTTTGCAAGTGACGTGCTACGCAGTTGGAAAATAAAACCACATTTCATTTTCTTAATAAACTAAGGGGTCGAAACTGTAAAAATATGAAGCTATATTGAAATGCGTTAAAACAAAGAGACCAAATTAAGGTCAGCATCACTTCAGACTGGAAATAGACTCGTTGAGTCCGGTCCCTTTCAACGAATTTGTTAACGTCACCCTAATTAAACGTGTCCGAAATTGTTACGTCCTTTTTAATTATGATGGTACTTGTGGCACACCGCGGACACTCCGCCAAAATTCCATACAAACGATTAATTTGGTTTCTATTACACAGACATCAATCAGTGACGTGTATTTTTATTTACACGCGCACCTGTGTGCGTAGCACGTACAAAATACCAACCGTCGACCATAAGAGGGAAAGGGATTGAGTGATGCGGGCAAAACGGGCGGGACATCGAAGTGTCCATTCTATACGTAGTATTATTACATATTCACTGCTTGTGGTAGAGTTTGTTGACGCTTTAGGACATATTGGCATCATCGCTATTCTGACAGCCGCTGAATGATAGCAGCAAGCAGTTTGAACATTACGATAATGTTCAGCATTATCGTAATGTTCAAACTGCTTGCTGGACAGAACTGAGCTGCTTTTTAGTTTGTCGTTACTCTTTTGGTTTTTTTTTCATTCATTCTACCTTTGAGACCCGTTTAAGAACTTAAATTCGTTCTAGAGGAGTAACGTGGGAGTAATAATGTATTGATGTGCGCATGGCCCGGCGGCTGGTGTAGATCAGCGATCTACTCCGTTAAGAACTACGGGCGCGTGACCTAGTGTGATGGGCTGCGCGTTTCCGTGCTTCGGAGGGCACGTTAAGCCGTCGGTCCCGGTTGCTATCGATGGATAGCAGTCGTTAAACCTTGTCGGAGGCCCTATGGCGGTTTGAGAAACATCCGACAGCGGGTTGGCCACTTATCCACCCACCTCCACCAATCCGCATAGGAGCAGCGTGGTAGAGAAAGCTCCAGGCCTCCCCCCTCCAAAAAAAGGGGAGAGACTCGTGCCCAGCTGTGGGACGTATAATGGGTTGCCATTATTATAAGCGAAATTTCTCCGCGAATAGAAAACAAAACAGCATCCTCTTTTCCGCGATTTGCGTAATAAACTAAAGCCAGCATCACTCAAGACTGGATATAGACTCGTTGCGAGTCCGGTCCTTTTCAACTAATTTGTTAACGTCAACCTAATTGAACGTGTCCGAAATTGTTAAGTCCTTTTTATTTTTTTTATTTAAAGTGGCAAACAACCATGCAGTGCACATTGATGTTCAGTGATGACTGCAGCCTATTGACACCCACACAATGACCAGAGGTCAAAATGCAGATGCGCTACCGCTCCTGAGGCATTAGGTGTTATGCCTCTGTGCCGGAAATTACAGGGCCGTACATTACCACCTGACCGGAACACGATAATGCTAAACACTACCATTTAGCGGCAAGTATATTAGGTAATGCGGTGGTGCCTACGCCCGCGAGCTCCGTCAATGTAGCTCTACCACCAGCATTGTTGTTATTTTATGAAAGCTGTAAATAATTACCATCTAATCTTCATCATCCCTACCTCTGCGCAAACGAAAAAGAGGGGGGAGGATGGTTATTTATTTATTTAATCTTTATTGCCACAATATACATAATATATGAGCAAATGGCGGACTTAACGCTAAAAGCGCTTTCTACCAGTCAACCATTGGTAGTGTAGAAAAATTGGTTGGCGGAATTAATGAATTGTAGCATTGCACACAAGGCAGTTTCAATTGTTTTTTTTCAAAAGGGGAGGGGTTGATGTAGTATTGCACACAAGGCAGTTTCAATAGCGACTGCCCCCTCGCCTTGCGGAGTAGGAAAATGAGTCAGTCGTCGCTTGGGCGCGGTGGTAATAACGCATTTTTATTGTTTTTTAACCTGTATGTATGACTAATAAATATTGTGTGAAGAAAGTTCAGTTGTATTCATGAACACTATATTACCCCAAAGAATAATTAGGAAAAAAAATGACTTAATACATACACTCAACAGTACGTACATATTATAATGAAATATACTTAAATACATATCTAAATAATATTCTGAATTTTATAAATATATATATATATATATATAATACTAAAATTATGAAATTATAATACATAAATGTATAGATATAGATATATACATTGCTTATAATAGATGATGATTTTGCTGATACTTACTATTTTCCAAAGTATGCTTTGACTCTTTTTTTGAAAGCAACCTTTGAAGTGAGTCGACGTATATCCTCCGGAAGAGCATTCCACAAACGTACTACTTGAATGCCAAATGAGCTGGATATAACGCCGGAGCGATGAAGAGGGATGGAAAGGATGTTAGAATCACTACAGCGTAGTTGTAGTGAGTGTGAAGATGAAAGATGTTGAAATTTACACTTTAAATAAGAAGTATAGTCCACTACTATTACGCTGAAGGTCCTGGGTTCGATTCCCGGGTCGGGGGTTATCAGAGATAACGGTTTAAAATCCTTTATCTCTGCTTCTGTTGGGATTTTTCCATTTTCTGGCAATTTCCCAGTACCCCGGAGTTTGGTAATGTGCCCGGAGATGGCAACAGGTTCGCCACCTGTTACATGAGAGTCGTGGGAGTTTGCATGTACGATTGAATGCATGCATTTACCTCTGCCTACCCCTTCGGGAATTACAGGCGTGAAGTTACGAGTACAAGGATCTGAAAGAATAGAAAAGAGTTGAGAAAGAAGCCGTGTTTGTCTTCGTTGTCGAACTGGGAGCCAATTTAGTTTTGATCGAAATAAAGAGACATGATCAAACTTACGAAGACAAAAGATGAAGCGGATTGCATTATTTATTAATCTATCAAGTTTGTCTAGAAAGGTCTCATTCAGATCCAAATAACACACATCAGCATAATCAATAATGGGGAAAATGAGGGCCTGAACAAGACGAATCTTAGTATCAATGGACAGAAAATTTCTAAGTCGGTTCAGGGAATGGTGGGATGGTTCGGGGATTAAGGCCTATATATATATATATATATATATATATATATATATATATACGGTTGGGGAAAAAGTTTCTTCGCATTTTTTAAGATAATTCAATTTTTTTTAATATAGTTTATTTAAATTTAACTAAAGTATGTATGTACCATTTTGTTCGATAACCTTTTGCCATCTTGTAGGTAGGGACATGATCCCATTGCTATAAAAATTTTGGGACTTCTCATCTTTTTATGAGAAGTCCCAAAATTTTTAAAATACCGCGACAAGTGGATTTGGCAGTCCTATCGTGATGTTAACCTAACATTGCATAAAGAATTCTGAAGAGACCGAAACAGGTGGAAATCTGAAGGTGCAAGGTCAGGACTATACGGCGGATGCATTAACACCTCCCAGCCAAACTCTCTTAATTTTTGCTGAGTGGCTATAGATGTGTGAGGTCTAGCGTTATCAAGATGAAACACCACACCCCTTCTGTTGATCAATTCCGGCCGCTTTCTCTCAACTTCTTGCTTTAATCTCATCAGTTGTTCGCAGTAGAGTTCAGAATCGATAGTCCTGCCTGGTGGTAATAGCTCATAATGAATAATGCCCTCCCCAATCCTCCCCTGCCAATCCCACCACACACACAACATCACCTTATTGCGAGTTAACCCGGGTTTCGCCACAGTCTGTGAAGCCTGACCGGCCTTTGACCACGATCTTTTTCGCTCGTTCTTGTCGTACGTGATCCACTTTTCATCACCAGTTATCAGCTTCTTCACAAAAATCGAAAGAATCACAAATGAGTACACGGTTCATTAGGTTTCTTTCAGTGAGCTCGTGAGGTACCCAAATATCGAGATTTTTTTGTACCCAGCTTTTTTCAAATGCGCCAAAACTGTTTTGTGATCAATTTTCAGTTCTTCAGCTACGTCGTAACTACTAATATGTCGATCTTGCTCCACTTTTTCAAAAATGGCATCTATTTTATCCGTAATAGGGCGACCAGATCAAGGTGTATCTTTGACATCAAAATTTCCGGATTGAAAACGCTTAAACCAAATTTGTGCTACTCTCACAGACACTGCACTAGGTCCATAAACATCGCAAATTTTATTCGCGGCTTGCGTTGCATTTTTAACTTTTTTGTAGTAAAATTTTAAAATGTATCGAATTTCTTCATTAGATTCACTCATCTTGACAGTACGAAAAACAAATGAAAATCACACATTTGCCTAATTTGAATTTGGAATTATATTCTATAAAATTTTAACTTTCAATGATACCAAAACCAGCCAGATACAAATACTACAGCCAATGAGATTTTTTTACAAGTTCATACATACTATAATGCGAAAAGACTTTTTCCCCAACCTATTATAAATGGCAGTGTTCAGCACTATCGTGTTCCGGTCAGGTGGTAATGTACGGCCCTGTAATTTCCAGCACAGAGGCATAAGACCTTAGGCCTTAGGAGTGGTAACGCATCTACATTTTGACCTTGGTCTTTGTGTGGGTGTCTATAGGCTGCAGTCATCACTTAACATCAATGTGAACTGCATGCTTGTTTGCCACTTCCATTACATAAAAAGAAAGCAAACAACCTAAAAACCTGTCAATTCCGAGTCAGGTTCCGTATCTACCCGTACTAATTATACCTAAGTATAATTTTCATATGCTTCTTGTAGCGTTTCCATACAGCTTCCATACAATTTTCAAATGAAAAATGAATTGTTGCAGATGGCTCGTTACAAGAAGACTGGGTTCATGGATGACGACGCGGGCAGCATCAGCTCGATCCAGCTCAACGAGGGGGTCAGGTCTGGCGGTACACATATACGGTACCATATGGTAAGCTATTTAAAGCATATACTTAAAGCTGAATAGTTTCAAGGTCAATCCCAGGTACAAGTTTGGTAGGATGGGTGCATATTTGTGACTCAAACTGAAACATTTTCACAGTGACACTTTCATGCAAAACAGAAAAAAGCGTATCAATGGTAATTATTAGTGATGCGCCGAATAATGGTTTCACCGAATAACCAAATACCGAATAATATTCGGTTTAACCTGTACCGAACTGAATATTCGGCCGAATTATTCGGTTTACCTTATTATTGTTTTGCTGCGTAAACTCGGGCCACACTAAAAGTGCTTAGAAAAACAAAAACTGAGCAAACTAGCCAGCTATAAATTTTATTATACCTTCTCAAAATAGTCTCCAATAAATAAAAATCGCAAGGTGCGAGGTCGGGACTATACGGCGGGTGACCCAGTATTAAATAGCCAATAAAATAGAAATATTGGAACATTCGAATATTTCTATTCGAATGTTTTGGAACCGAATATACCTATTCGGTACCAAAATTTTCTGTTCTGTGGTGGAACAGATGCCGAATATGCCGAATACCGAATACCAACCGAATATTCGGCGAATCTCTAGTAATTATGCTGTAGCCTTTAAGCATCTTTTCGGCAATCCAATCCAAACAAAACCAATCTACGAAATTCGAATTAATTACGAGGTCATAAACAAGTAGGTATATTTTAATCGTTTAACGTGATTGTTAATTTTTAATTTTAGAGTTTAGCTTCACATTATTATAAGGGATAAAATTTACAACCATACTGTAGTTAAATTTTAGATATCTACAAAATCAAGATGCGAAATATGCCCGTGAGTAAAACATTTTATCATTCTATAGCGCCTCAATGAAATTGCATAGCAATACGTATATCTTCTTATTAACTCAATCGTTTCATTAAGGCGCTGTAGATTACACGATCCGAAGAGTGGAGGAGGCGAGGTAATATAATAAACGAGACACGCTCACAACATACGCAATATAGGATGGATTTTGACATAAAATTGTCTTGTTCAGTAATTGGGTAAATAAAATACCTATATATTGGTGAAGTATGGTCCCGTAGGTCCACGTGGAAGCGCGCATGGCCCAGCGGCTGGTGTAGATCATAAGCGATCTACTCGGTTAAGCACTACGGGCGCGGTCGGGTAGTATGATGGGTGACCGCTAGTGGCAAATTAAATGCGCGTTTCCGTGCTTCGGAGGGCACGTTAAGCCGTCGGTCCCGGTTGCTATCGATAGATAGCAGTCGTTAGACCTTGTCGGAGGCCTTATGAGCGGTTTGAAAACATCCGACAGCGGGTTGACCACTAACCCTGTATCTCCACCAATCCGCATTGGAGCAGCGTGGTGGAGTAAGCTCCAGGCCTCCCCCCAAAAAGGGCAGAGACTCGTGCCCAGAATTGGGACGTATAGTGGGTTGCCATTATTATATGGTCCCGTAATAGCGATCACAGAAACTTAACAACTAAGGTCTCAGGAGTGGCAACGCATCTGCATATTGACCTCTGGTTTTTATGTAGATGTCTATAGGCTGTTGTCGTCACTTAATATCCATGTGAACTGCATGCTTGTTGGCCACGTTTGTTACATACAGAAAAAAAGGGTTACTTTTTGCCAGTGTTGGGTAGCCTTTGGCGGTAATTAGAGGTATAACATATATTAGATTGGGGAAAAAGTTTCTTCGCATTTTTTAAGATAATTCAAAACATTTATTAATATAGTTTATTTAAATTTAACTAAAGTATGTACATACCATTTTGTTCGATAACCTTTTGCCATCTTGTAGGTAGGGACATGATCCCATTGCTATAAAAGTTTTGGGACTTCGTTTTGGGATACCGCGACAAGTGGATTTGGCAGTCCTATCGTGATGTTAACCTAACATTGCATATAGAATTCTGAAGAGACCGAAACAGGTGGAAATCTGAAGGTGCAAGGTCAGGACTATACGGCGGATGCATTAACACCTCCCAGCCAAACTCTCTTAATTTTTGCTGAGTGGCTATAGATGTGTGAGGTCTAGCGTTATCATGATGAAACACCACACCCCTTCTGTTGATCAATTCCGGCCGCTTTCTCTCAACTTCTTGCTTTAATCTCATCAGTTGTTCGCAGTAGAGTTCAGAATCGATAGTCCTGCCTGGTGGTAATAGCTCATAATGAATAATGCCCTTCCAATCCCACCACACACGCAACATCACCTTATTGCGAGTAAACCCGGGTTTCGCCACAGTCTGTGAAGCCTGACCGGCCTTTGACCACGACCTTTTTCGCACGTTCTTGTCGTACGTGATCAACTTTTCATCACCAGTTATCAGCTTCTTCAAAAATGATTCGGTTTCATTACGTCGTAATAAAGAATCACAAATCAGTACACGGTTCATTCGGTTTCTTTCAGTGAGCTCGTGAGGTACCCAAATATCGAGCTTTTTTTTGTACCCAGCTTTTTTCACATGCGCCAAAACTGTTTTGTGATCAATTCTCAGTTCTTCAGCTATGTCGTAACTACTGATAGGTCGACCTTGCTCCATTTTTTCAAAAATGGCATCCATTTTATCCGTAATAGGGCGACCAGAGCAAGGTGCACCTTTGATATCAAAATTTCCGGATTGAAAACGCTTAAACCAAATTTGTGCTACTCTCACAGACACTGCACTAGGTCCATAAACATTGCAAATTTTTTTCGCTGCTTGCGTTGCATTTTACCTTTTTTGTAGTAAAATTTTAAAATGTATCGAATTTCTTCATTAGATTCACTCATCTTGACAGTACGAAAAACAAATGAAAATCACACATTTGCGTAATTTGAATTTGGAATTATGTTCTTTAAATTTTAACTTTCAATGATACCAAAACCAGCCAGATACAAATACTACAGCCAAAGAGATTTTATTACAAGTTCATACATACTATAATGCGAAAAGACTTTTTCCCCAACCTATTAAGTTGCTTCGATGGTGTAATCGTAGCAGGCCATTAGGTATTACTACAACAAGGAAGAGCCTTTCGAGAGGATTTTGATGACGACCCGGTTAGTCCACCGGTGTGAGATGACCGTTTGATTCGGAGGGTCGGTTCCATCCCCGCACCGGGACAAATGTTTTTATGGCCTACAGATTTTTGTTTCGGGTCTGGGTGTTTGTGTATGTGTCGTATGTGTACAACGGCACCCACGACACAGGTTTATACCTACAGTGGGCTGTGAGTGTAAACGTATTTAGTGAATTAAAAAAAAAATGTAAGGAATATCAAGATATGTTCTTAGGTTTTCGCGAGCTACACTCATTGAAATAAAACTATTTTTACGGATTTATCTCGCGTATATTAAACTAAAATGATTTTTAAAATCAACCCGACGTTTCGGTCGCTTTTCAGCTTCCGTGGTCCCGGGCAGACTGAGGTGACATTTGTCTGACAGAAGTTTGAAAAAATTATATGTAGCTACCTCCATCGATTTCGTAAACGCCTTGCGTAGCGTTCAGGATTAACACAATAATTACTTATGGTATCTTGAGGTCTTGCAGACTGCTGCGGCTGGGATTTAATCTTGCTAAGTATGGGATCCCATGATGTTGATAATCGCCATCCATCTTCTCTATTGAAATTTGGGTGTTTTTTAATTTCAATAGCCTCGCGTACCATTCGTGGAATGGTTTTGTGTTCTCTAGCGAGTATTTGAATTTTATCAAACCGGATGTAATGGTTCGGCTTATCCGCTATGTGTTCACAGACTGCAGACCTCCCTGTTCTTCGGTTTTTGACATCAGCAATGTGCTCTTTAACGCGCGTAGATACAGCTCTCTTCGTTTGACCAATATATGAGAGTCCAAATCATTTTAGTTTAATATACGCGAGATAAATCCGTAAAAATAGTTTTATTTCAAGGAATATCAACAAATTACAACTTTTCAAGGGACAAGTTGTAAACCATAACGGTTCACAATTTGTCCACTAAAAAGTTTATTATGTATTTAATTTTATTGGTTACTGGTGGCAGAGTTCCAATGCAGGAGATCGAGGAAGTATGCACCACCTAATTATTTAATCTATCTGCCGCCAAATGTTACTGTTCAGCACTGTTCCGGTTTGGTGGTAATGTAGGTATGCCCCCCCCTATGCTAAGCTAGCCTTACTTAACACCAGGGAACCCAACAGGGCACCTAGGAGCTAGGAGACAGCGGGTTCTCGTGAGACTTGGGTGTCTCTTGTTCACTGAACCCCTTTTGAATCCTTATCCCTTATCTAGGGAACAGACGACGGGGAGAATGGTACTCTAAAATCTAGGGGTGTGCTATTCGTGCACCTATAGCGACGAAGTTATGTTAACAGTTTTGTTATACGTCTGCCACTCTGCCGGCCGTGCCGTCGGCCGCCGCCAACCGTTTGTGTGTAAAACTGCGAACTGGTTTTATGTCCAATTCTTTCACTGTTTCTGCAATAAAGCTCTGGAACGCTCTCCCCGCTGATATAAGAAAGTCCTCCAGTAAGTTTAGCTTTAAACGGAAGCCGAGAACATTTCTTGAACATTTAATTTTCTTGAGTTTGCCTTGAGACATTCTTTCATTTGTTTTATTCATCATTCTATATAATTTAAGGTTTATGTTTATATATTTATTTAAGTATGTATTTGTATATATGTATATATTTATTTTTGCTATTCTCGTATGTAAGTTTATTTATAACTTGTATAATAAAATACTTGTATGAATTTACTTGAAATTTTGATGTTGGTATTTTTTAATTTTTTATTTCTCTTAGTTTTTCTTCTTGGTCTCTCACTGCACCTCAGTAAAATTCTCACCACTACCCAAAGGTTGACTGGTAGAGAATGCTTTTTAGCATTAAGTCCGCCACGTGTACCAATTTGTGCAAGAAAGTTTAAATAAATAAATAAAACTGCACGTAAACTAGCCCGGCATCTATCTCCATTCGGACGATGGTCTCCGCTCGGTGTTTCCTGTTAGGGGCCTAACAATGGCCTAGCTAGCCTTTTACGCGGGTAAACCTATCATGGGCACCCAGCGTCTAGGAGAATAGTATATTTGAGACTTAAGTGATACTCTTGCTCACTGAAACCCCGCGCTGATCTGATTCGACTCGTCCGCTTTCAGCGACATGGGAACCGTGTTGTACTACATCCGCGGCCCGTCGTCGGCAACCTACATAGGGCAGACCTGGAAAAATAATCAGGAGGGCGCGAAGCCTTCTGGCCGCAACATACACTAGTGGCATATGCATATGGAACACCTGCACGCCTACCAGTTCGAAACGATTCTCGTACCTTAGGTATTCTACCGCATAGAGGAGTATGTTGGGGCGGCAGTTGGTCGCCTAGCCCTAGGCGGCCCTAGCTGCCCATTAAGTTATCTTAGCTTATGGTGCTCACAGTCCATTTTGACACGAGTACCCACATCGATCGCAATCTACTTATTAATATATGATAAAAACAATTATTTACATAAAAATAAGCAATTCGCACGCGAATGTTTGCGGAACTCATTGTGTGTCGGACAGATAGACGATTTCGCAAGTTTTCTATTAGCGCCGTGTGTTTATTTTAGTTTTTAGTGCAGGTACGAAACGTTATTGTTCTTGGGTATATTTCCATGCGGATTATAAATACGTGTGACGTAGTCAGCGTTGTTGATATAAGTGAACATTTCTTTTATGGTTTAACTATTATATGTCATAAAAAATATATTATGATGATGGCAAACAAGCATGCAGGTCACTGGTGGTGACTTCTGCAGCCTATATTTACTCAAAAAATAGTGGTCAAATGCCAGATATCTTTCCACCCCCAAGGCTTTTGTTGTTTCGCCACTGTGATAATAGTAACAGGCCATACATTCTCAACTGACTGAAACACGGTAGTGCTGAACACTACCATTTGGCGGCAGATAGATTAGATAGTTAATAAATAAATGCCCATGCTTTCGCAATTTAATGCTGGAACTCTACCTTACCTTGACTTTGTTAAAATGTGCTTAAGTTTATAGTATATACTCGTACCTAAGTTGAATGTCTCCTGAAAAGTAGCGTTCTGTTTAAATATCCGTCTGTGTTTGGCTTGAAGCCTGATGTAGTAAAGCTGTAGATATATTGAAAGTATTATATAAAAAGGAAAAAAAAAGAAAACCAATGCCTGAGTCATAGACTGACTTAAACCGATAAAACCAAAAAAGCTCAATGGGGTTCCTGCAAAGTATTAGGAGTAGCATTTTTTACAATTCTCACAGGGAAGGTTATCGTGCGCGCACGGAGTCACGGGTAAAAGCTAGTCGTGTAATTTGTAGGCAGCGCAGTTTTCCTCACTCACATATTCGAGTCACGCACTGGGACACAAAACGTAGCCTCACGAGGTGGTCTGACGACATAGTGAAGGTCGATAGCAATCGCTGGATGAGGGCGGGTCAGGATCGTTCGTTGTAGACATTTTCATGGATTTGGGAGTTATTTTGCTAATACGGTCCAATTTCTGGACGCCTCCGCGTTAGCTTCTGGTTAAATTTAACGCAACAGTAGCTACCCATAAATGTGAGTTGCTGATTTGTGAAATGTGTTGCATTCACAATTTCTACTAAGAAATTTCTTCAAAGGTGATATGTTGCTGATAGCGAATAAGGTAAAAACTTTTAACTGAGTGTATTAGTGGGAGAGGTGACGTTGTCAAAAATATAGCGCAGTATCGTAAACTGGCGTTAAAATACTACGTATCATACTAGTTTTATGCTACGGCTAAATTATCGCTATACCGCGATAATTCGTAATATAACTATAAGACAGGACAAGCAATTCGTCCTAGCGCGAAGAGGGTCTTCGCGCAGCTGTTGGTAAACAACCGCATACATATCAAACAAAAGATTTTATCGCGTCAATTTTCCCGCGGTAGGCTATACTTCATGCGCGCATTGTTGGTAGCATTTATTAGTAGGTATAAGGGTATAACTATGGATTGGAGCATTTATCTTCCAGTATCAAAAATTATTTCTTTTCTGTAGTCTTTTATTTTTTTGTTCAAGTAATAAAGTTGCAATAAATTGATATGTTCTTAGGTTTTCGCGAGCTACACTAATTGAAATAAAACTATTTTTACGGATTTATCTCGCGTATATTATACTAAAATGATTTTGCAATAAATTGTTGAATATTTTTTGTCATGTTAACAAGCGCGTCTTCTATTTTTCTATGCAAATGAGTTGTCGCGATATTTTTGATTATCGCAACATTGCTATGTTTTTTTCAATATGGCCAAACATTTCTTCGTAGGTCGAAAACGAATATCCATCTTCTGATGTGGCTGAAGCATTACAAATTTTGGCTGCAACATGCAGGATTCTGCTTATCGAGGAAATAAACATAATTTTATGACGTCATCAGTCGCTGATATACCTATACCTACTGAGTGTGGAGTAAGGGGCCTCGGTTCCGAGGAAGGAACGCTACGATGTTCAGTAGAATTAGAGACAATGTGATAAGTAATAGAACAATTTTGGGTCGCTTATTTCATATTTGGTGGTGCTAATATGAAATATAATGTATACTGACTGACGCTTTTCAGCGTCATAGTTTTTCAGTGTCTAACTATAATACCATAGATAAGTACGCTAACTAGGTGTGTGTTTCGTGAAAGGTAGGTAGGTACGTAAAGTTAAAAATTATTGTTACAATGTATTTGTTTATGCGGCGAATTAAGATGTACTAACATTACACACTAGTTTTTACTTTTTTTTACTTAATGGAAGTGGCATACATGCATGCAGTTCACATTGATATTAAGTGATGACTGCAGCCTAAAGACACTTACAGAGACCATGGTCACATGCAGGTGAGTTACTACTCCTGAGGCATAAGATGTTATGCCTCTGTGCCAGAAATTACAGGGCCGTACAAAACTTCATCAGATTTTTTACTGGTGGTAGACTTTCAGTGTTTGAAAGAACTCGAGGGTAAAGGCACCACCGCATTACCTAATCTGCCGTGAAATGGTAGTGTTCAGCACTATCGTGTTCCGATTAGGTGGTAACGTATGGCCCCTTAATAAAAATCACAGAGACAAAACCACTTACCTAGATCTCACGGGTCTCAGAGGTGGCAACGCATCTGCATTTTGACCTCTGGTCTTTGTGTGGATGTCTATAGCCTGCAGACGTCACTTAACATCAATATGAACTGTATGCTTATTTGCCACTTCAACACTTATAAACTTGTACCGTTCTACGTAGTGTTCATACATTGGCGAACACCATATTGATCCCCTTAATATCTGTACATAGAAAAAACTCTAAAGCGATCGCATTCTAAATTCATAAGCAAAACTATGTTTACCAATTTAGTTTAGTGTCCAGACTATCCCGGGCAATTCATCAAATGTAGCCCAGAGCGATCCATCATTGTCTGATGTCCTAGTTCTGATAAATCTCAGTGTCTCGTGGAAGTCTTTCATCATTTTTGGAATGTTGATTATTATCTCTAGAGCCAATATGCTTACACGTATTATTTTAGATCTTTTATATTGTTTATTATGGTAAAAGTGATTGAAAAACTATCATACCTTATACCTTAAAAAATAGTACGAGTACTTACCAACAAAGAAAAAACTTATCTTGAACTCTTTGTTTGCTTTCTGCCATGCATGTGATGATTCCGGTAGATATGTTCTTGACATTTTACCCATTTTCCAGAATTAAATTACAAAACCTAAATCCCAAAGCGTCTACTTTAAAAAAAAACTAAATACCGATATCGCCCAATAAACCACTTGTAAAATAACAGAAGACTAAACCCCAAGCGCAATGTACATTACTCTTTTGGAATATTAAGAAGTCGGTTTTTTGGGTGTTGGGGCGTTTCGGTCCGCTCGTGTTTCGTCCCGGGGACCGAAACGCCTAACAATGCCTTCTGAATGGGTCTTTTCGGTCCGCGGGACGAATCGCCCCATATGTTTATTATTATGGGGCGATTCGTCCCAATACGAATACCTGTTTTGAAAGATTTAAGTACAGTGGGTTACAAAAAATTGAGAAACGAATAAAAGGCAATGTAATATAATAAAATTTAGATTTATTTATATTACCTACACATAAATCAACTTAAACAAATAAATCACATAAATCAATATCTATATATATATTACACATAAATCAACAGAGAACATATATATATATATATATATATATATATATATATAATATGATTAATTGGCATTATAATGTTAAATTCTTTTACACAATAAAAAACAACTATAATAAAAATATCGCCGTATATTTATGCAGTATGGTTTTAAAAATCACTTGAAACAATTAAATAGGTACAAGGTCATCACAGATTGCAGTTATATTTTCAATTTACAAAAACTGGGTAACAATAAAATCAGTGTTAAATTCTTTTACACAATAAAAAACACAACTTTCATAAAAAATATCGCCGTATATTTATGCAGTAAAGTTTTAAAAATCACTTAAAACAATTAAATAGGTATAAGGTAATCACAGATTGTAGTTATGTTTTCAATTTACAAAAACTAGGTAACAATAAAATCAGTCAGTCATTATGGCACTTATAATAATAATAATGGCAACCCATTATACGTCCCACTGCTGGGCACGAGTCTCTCCCCTTTTTGGGGGGAGGCCTGGAGCTTACTCCACCACGCTGCTCCAATGCGGATTGGTGGAGGTGGGTGGGTTAGTGGCCAACCCACTGTCGGATGTTTTCAAACCGCCCATTAGGCCTCCGACAAGGTTTAACGACTGCTATCCATCGATAGCAACCGGGACCGACGGCTTAACGTGCCCTCCGAAGTACGGAAACGCGCATTTAATTTGCCACTAGCGGTCACCCATCACACTACCCGACCGCGCCCGTAGTGCTTAACCGAGCAGATCGCTTACGATCTACACCAGCCGCTGGACCATGCGCGCTTCTTCGATTATGGCACTTATATCTACAATAATAAACAATCAATAAGTCACATTAATTAGTCTGTTTTTAACTATTCAGTAATAAAACATTCGTATATTTCTAAAAAAACACAGATTGACAGTCTAATTATACTAGGTACCTATAAAATCAATCGTCATAACTTTAAAATATTCTTGGAAAATCCGACACAATCTAATAAAGTATGACTTTAATTTTTCAACTTTTCTAGGCAATGACCAACACTTATTTCTCCATGCAACAACTCTTCTATATTTTTTTTAATTCTTCTGTTGTTTTCAATAGTCTCGGTCTTCCTTTTCGAAATTTTGAATTGAGTTTCTCTTAATTTAGCACCAAAGTAGATGGAATCTTTTTCTATTTCTTGAAGAAATTGACCAATATTTGGTTTTCTTGGAATATATTTCTTTATTCTTGCATTCCAAAACTCGACCGCATTATTGGTTTTATCTAATTGACCAAAACTGCACCATGTGTTTGAAAGTACGGCATGTTCCAACCATGTTTTTACGAAGTAGTCGTTGAATTTGGTTACTTCTGCGCAATTTTGACTTTCTTCCATTACATAAAGCCATCCATCATCTGAATACTGTGGTGGTAAGTGTGACAAGCTTGAGCACAATTTTACGTGTATCCGGCCATATTTTGTCTTTAGAAGCCCGAGTGGTTTAGCTTTTCGCCACAAACTGCGACAAAAATGGAAATAACAACCAATTACGTTTATTTCTGGAAATAAACAATATATGGCCTGAATAGCACTCATTTAGAAATCCATTGTAATGTAAGTTGGCTCCCATTCTGGAATTCTACTTTTGATAATCTGAAATAATATTTCATATGTGCTCTGCTTTTTGTCTGGAAGCAACGCATATACCACGGGAACTACGTTGATGTATTCTTCATTGCTGCCTACATTTACGTGTAAAGTATATACTGATTTTTACTGGTGGTAGAGCTCCAGTGACGGAGCTCGCGGGCGTAGGCACCACCGCATTACCTAATATACTTGCCGCTAAATGGTAGTGTTCATCACTATCGTGTTCCGGTCAGGTGGTAATGTACGGCCCTGTAATTTCCGGCACAGAGGCATAACACCTAATGTCTCAAGAGTGGCAGCGCATCTGCATTTTGACCTCTGGTCATTGTGTGGTTGTCTATAGGCTGCAGTCATCACTTAACATCAATGTGAACTGCATGCTTGTTTGCCACTTTTATTACATAAAAAAAAAAAAAAAAAAAAAAAAACTTGTGTAAAACCCTTTGGACAAATCTCAAATGTGCCATCCACATATATGCGGTTCGATTCTTCTAAGAATCTTATCGCTACCTAAAGATTCTAGGGTAGGTACAGTGATGGTAGCAGAATTGATTTTCCATTGTACCTATTTGATTTTCCATTGTACCTATTGAATATTTTTCTTCCCGATTTGTCCCCGAGTGACGTCCGATCGGGACGTTACTCAATAATACATAGTCTATGTAAGTTGTCTGTGTAGGTAATGACCTACACCAGGAAATACTAGTCTCTACATAAGATCTACTTTTTTTGTGTAATACAGATTTGAAAATGAATTTTCACCAGTCATTCATTGAACACTGTGAAATGTCTGCTGGTTTACCACTTCTAGGTATATAAATATATATGGAAGAGATTGCAGTTTTGTGATAAGACCGCCTTTTGTATCGTCTATTTCTTCTATTTTGTTGTCTCTTTAATGTATTGGTGTACAATAAAGTATAAAAATAAATAAATAAATAAATAAAGGAACTAAGGAACGTTAGAATTGTTATTGAATAACAATAACAAACTAGTAGAAACGAACCAGTAGATGTGTCGACATGTGACTAGATACGCACGAAAACCTGTATTTTGACGTATCCATTACGTATGACGTCACAGCCGTGTTTTGTGTGTACGCATTTATAAATTGAAGTTAGCGTTGTTTTCATTATAAATTGTGTATTTTTATGTCAACAGTTGGTAGACCTGACGGGCTAACTTCCTGATGGAAAATGTTCCATCTATTCTTTATTGAAGCGCGCATGGCCCCGTGGCTGGTGTAGATCGGAAGCGATCTACTCAGTTAGCTTTACGGCCGCGGTCGGGTGTGTGATGTGTGACCGCTAGTGGCAAATTAAAATACGCGTTTCCGTGCTTCGGTGGGCACGTTAAGCCGTCCGTCCCGATTGCTATCGATAGATAGCAGTCGTTAAACCTTGTCGGAGGCCTTATGGTCGGTTAGAAAACATCCGACAGCGGGTTAGCCACTAACCTTTATCTCCACCAATCCGCATTGGAGCAGCGTGGTGGAGTAATCCCCAGGCCTTCCCCCAAAAAGGGGAGAGACTCTTGTCCAGCAGTGGGACGTATAATGGGTTGCCATTATTATTCTATTATTTGACGGCGTCGGGACGTGACGACCCACTAACGGATAAAGTCAGTTGAAAAAAAAATTGTTTAATGTGAATGTATTTATTAAGACTTTAAAAACTGTAGTAGATGTTTTTTGTTCGAAAATAACTTTTCAGTGTTTTTTTTTTGATAAACCATATATGGATTGGAAAGTGAAAAACTGTTATAGTACATGGAAACTAGACGCTATGACACACAACAAAACATTTTTGTTAGCTCAAAAAACTCAGCTTATCATTTTAATTCCTTTTTCTAAAGTTGAGATTAGTACGCGCGCGTAATCATTCACTGATCATCGCCGGAAAATTGAGACTATATCCAAATATAATTAGTCCACTGACAAGACAGTTGCGTTTTGTTATTGCTAATGATACGACAGACAAATCCCATTTAGGTTTACTCATCAGTGTTTAATTTTTTTAAAGAGTAAATTGACGACCAACATGTCAAACAATATATAGTTTCCAATGCAGTAAAGAGTTAATTAAGACGGTCTTTGAACTTTGATGAGCAGCGTTTTTCTTCTTCAGAGATGGTTGGCATTTCGGTTGGTGATATGATGGTAATGATCAGCAATCCAAGAAAATACGGTGACGTTGATAGTTTTAATTGATATAAACTGTTAAGCATTGTTTTATATTATTTCGCATTAACACATGCTTGTGAAATATATTTTATTTTAAAGAAAAATGGAAAGAAAAATTTGACTTCAGGCGAGACTCGAACTCGCGGCCTACTGGGAATCTAGTCCAGCCGCTCTTCCAATTGAGCTACTGAAGTCCTGCCCGATTTGTCAAATCTTTCCTTCACATTTATTGCATTGCTTTATGGTAGCAGCAGCGCCATCTATTACCCACTATGGCTGGACTAGATTCCCAGTAGGCCGCGAGTTCAAGTCTCGCCTGAAGTCAAATTTTTCTTTCCATTTTTCTTTAAAATAAAACTGTTAAGCATTGTTATGCTTACACCGAGTCGTGATTCTAACAACAATTGTAATTATGATGAATTATGTACAGACGTGTGACATACAACAGACAATGTCGCATAGATTATATGTGTTAGTTTTTGTATTCTCAGAGTGTTTGCAGGTTAAATAAATTAACATAGATCGAAGATAGGTGACAGTAAAATGGAAAAATACGTTGTAGATGTGTAGAGATGGAAATGTGTCTTGAAGCTATTTTTAATAGTGCTGAACACTACCATTTGGCGCCGGATAAATTAGGTAATGCGGTTATGCTTATACCCTTGAGATCCTACACTGGAACTTCTTTTTTTAATGTCCTTTTTTTAATGTTATGGAAGTGGCAAGCAAGCATGCAGTAAGTGATGACTGCAGCCTATATACACACAAAGACCAAGGTCAAAATGCAGATGCGTTACTCCTGAGGCCTAAGGTGTTATGCCTCTGTGCCAGAAATTTCAAGGCCGTACATTACCACCTGACCGGAACACGATAGTGCTGAACACTACGATTAAGCGGCAAGTAGGTATATTAGGCAATGCGGTGGTGCATACGCCCGCGAGCTCCGGCACTGGAGCTCTACCACCAGTAATTTATATACTTAACATCATAACTCAAATAGTTTTTAAAAAAACAACATCGTTCAAAAAACTTTGTAAACTTGTCAGCACAAATTTACCAAAATACTGTCTGACCCGTCAAACTTCGTATTGCTTCACAATTAAATAATGTGTCAAAGGTTTGATAGATACGGACTAATTGTTTGGAAAAATAAAATTGTGGTTTTTACTATTTCCCTTCAATTTATTCATATTTTCTTACCTTTTAAACCTTCCCTGGACTTCCAAAAATCATTCTAAACCAAAATTAGCCAAATCGGTCCAGCTGTTCTCGAGTTTTAGGGAGACTAGCGAACAGCAATTGATTTTTATTTAAATAGATTTTGTCTTTAATACGCATTTCGGCAGAACAGACTTACATGTCACGACGTCATTTGTCATAGAGTAAAATACATCTGACAAATTACAGTTTTTTCTTACTCACTGATCACTTTGATTGTCTTTCAGCCGAATTTTTGTAAGATCTCTGAGTATCTAACTAAGTCTTTTCCGATCTTATGTTTTCTGAACAGCCCCAATGAAAGCATAGTGAGATTTTTAAATTGATCCTCTATTCTTTATTTGTTGATAAACTAATCTCGAGAGAAATAAAATGTGGAAAGTTTAAAAAATGTCATCAATATGTTAAGCAAACTATGTGAGAAAGAATCAATTTCTATCAAACAATTGGAACCGCTAGATGTATAAATCGTTCACCTCTATTGATAGCGCGTTGAATAAAGAATCCAATCATTCTATCAAGGATATCCTTAGACAATTGAATAAATGGTGGTGGGCAGTGAGATTTGTAATTTTTATCCTCCCGCATCCATTGTTCAATAATTCTATATCTATTGTTCTATTTTTAACCTCGATTGATTTAACTTGATGAGAATCAGTTGAATTCAATTCAGTTCATCGGTACTCTACAGTGGATGTATTAGATAATGGGTGTTTGTTGCCTAGTTCCAAATCAACGATCATTTTTCATACATCATCACCTGTTGAACTATCACTGCAATTCTACCATCACAGACTTTGACTAAAATGATGAGGATGATGAAACCAATTGTGCCCGTTCAGAGAAAAATGTTTGGTGGGCGATGGTATCTGCGACTTTTTGACTGCAGTTTTTAACTTTTGCAGTTATTCATTGTTTTTATAACAATTGTACACAACTGTTGTATTGTTCCTAAATAACTTTTTTTTCCTCGTTTTTGCAACATATTTCATTGAAGCTCGCTCTTATTGATTGCAGCGTGATGTTATAATAGCCTTCATCGATAAATGGACTATACAAAACAATAAGGTTTTTTCAATTTGAACCTGTTGTCCCACAGATCGCGTTCAATCAAAGCGTATTTTTTATTAGTAAAGATAATCTTATGTTGACTTTGTAAAAATTGGACGCTGCTGCCCATCCGGCGTTACTGTATTTATTACAGCCCTAAAGGACTGGTTTGCCCGCCATTTTCGGTCATTTGCGGAAGAATATTTCTACACTTGTGGACGGTGGAGTCGCCATGTACCGACGCCAGCGCACACTCGTTTAAATAAAATGTTATGACTTTACGAAGCTCTATGTAAAACTTAAGTAATATGTATTGTATGCTCCAAAAGTTTCAATTGTAAATTTTGAAAAGGTAAGTTTTCGATACTTTTCCATTTCAGTTAATATTAATTAAGCTTGCCATTAACGTATAGCGCAAAATTGGTATCTGAGAGTAAGTAGATAGATCTTCCTTCTTATAACCTAATACTAAATGTCTTACTTTTTTATATCATGAAATGGTTAATTAAGCATACTGTTCATATTGATGGTAAGAAATACTGCCTATAAAGATCTTCAGGAAATCAGAGATTTTAATGTAGATGCGTTACCACTCCTGAGGCCTTCGCCTAATGTAGGTATTATGCCTCTGTGCCGAAATACAGAGCCGTATATTACTTACCCGTTGGCACTTTTTTAACACGGAATCATAAAGAAAATCAAACTTAGATGAGGAAGGTAATCGCCTGAACGCGTAAGTACTCTACTAGTATGAATAGCACGTCCATTTTTTTGTCTAAAAAAACATCGACCTTGGACCCTTGTTGTTGTTGCTTTGAGCAAAGGGGAACTCAGATTGCTAACCATGATCTATTTCCGTATGAAAATAGTACTGAAGCAGAAGACTTTCATAGTAGACCCTCGTGGTTAAAGTACAATGCGCACACGCAACTCGTAAATAGAAACCGATTAGTCGCGCACCGGCTATTCACGCGCGTGGACCATTTTCTTGTTTATCTCAAAATTAAATCAGAAAAATTATATACGACTTTAAATTTGTGAAGTAGTGATATAATTTTAATATACCTTAATTTTACAACAGTGATGCTACTATTATACGTGATAAAAAACAAAAATGTAAAGTGTTTGACAGTGGAAATCGCCAAAAGTGGATCAAATAATTTTTAATATACGAACCACGAAAGCATGATCAACTTGAAGTAAATTATTGGAAATATCAAGATCAACGTACTGAACTTGAAAATTGACATTGACATTGAATTGTGTTCCACTTATCGTATCTACACTAAAAATGGCAAAATAATTGAAGATCCAAGTGACTGAAATAATAATATTTGCCCTTAACAAACTGGACCTAAAGTTGTAAATCACCAAAAATTAAGTGAAGCTAACATGGATTCCAATAATCAAGAGTCATCTTCACCATCAACTGAGACACCAGAAGACACGCCTTCTCCATCACCAGGCCTGGAGCCAGTGAACAAGTTCAATTGGTTGAAACATGCGAAAGCTGCAAGGAACAATAACAACCCCTTCGTGAAAGCCCGTCCATCCCTCACCAGGGAGAGTTCGACAGCAGAGCTGTTCTCAAGAGAGAATTCTAGTGCGGATTTCTTCCAGAATTCTAGATTGAATCTGTTTGATACTGCGCCTAAACCTGAAGGCTCTGTGGGGTTTAGTAAGGTATGTTTAGATATCTACGTTATGCTGTCGCGTTACTTCAGATTTAAAAATAAAAAGCGCGCCAAATTATCTGATAATTTATTTAGAAATGCTCTTAACAAATTAATCTAATGCTCTAATTCGCCGTTATTCATGTATGTCAAAATCTATTTTACTTTGTTATAGATGCTGTATTGTTTGTTTCCATCTTCCATCGTTCAAAAAACGAGAAGGTTCTCAATTCGGCCGGTATATATTTATTTTTTTATGTATGTACGCGAATTTCGCCGAGATTCCTGGACCGATTTACGTAATTCTTCTTTTGTTTGATGCGGAATAGTTTCGAATTGGTCCCATAAAAATTTGATTCAGATAGGCCCACCAGTTTTTATTCTAAGAGCATTTTTTTACTTACTTTCACCTCAGACTAAAGGAATAAGAAAAGACGGCGAGTTGTCATACAGTGCGTTGAATCCACTGACATCCTAGATAGTCCTAATGCGCATGACAACAAGATGACAACAAGTGACAATGACACATTTACTCATCGACGACACGACACAGCATATTTACTCCTTCGTGGATAAAATATTTTCATTGATTTCGTATAGTCGTGTAATAATTTTGTATCGACCCACCTAAATAATTTAAATTAGGTATCTAATTGATACGAAGCTAAAAGATTCAGATTTTACAAATTTAACAGATGTGAACATTAATCTAATTGACAATGCAGCAATAAACTAAAAAGTATTAAATAAATATAACTACGTTAAGAAAAACTGACTTCAAAACTGAAAAGTAAAAAATAATGATTTAATTGTAATTATATACTACCTATTATTTATATGTGCTAATTACTAATAGGTTTGAAGTCGGTGCCAAACTTCACGCCTGTTATCCCCGAAGGGGTAGGCAGAGGTAAATGCATGAATTCAAGCATACATGCAAGCACCCACGATTCGCCGGTTACGTCTTGTTCAGTGCATTAATTTTCTCGTATTCATATTTAAGTGATTAAAATATAATTATTTGTTTAAGGCTTGGCACCGACTTCAAACCTATTAGTAATTAGCACATATACTCAATACTCAATACTCAATACTCAATACTTTATTGCACCATAATGTACCTACAACATTAGGATTATGGACCCTGTTGGGCACCGCAATGTAGGAGAGAGGATGATTTATACTCAATTAAATACCTAGTATTTTAACATATACAGACCTACATATAAATAATAGGTAGTATATAATTACAATTAAATCTTAATTTTTTCTTTTCAGTTTCGAAGTCGGTTTTTCTTAACGTAGTTATATTTTATTTTTCTTAACTGTGTCTGTGTTTGCGCGCGATAATTTCAAACGTTTCTGATTTCCTTTTTAAACAATAATACAGTACCTACTCAACAATTTATATTGCACATCGAGCCTACGAAAGAGCCAATCGGCGAATTTCGGAGGCGAGAATGTGTAATAACACTACGTATAGAATGGACACTACGACGTCTCGCCTGATTTCCCCGCCTCACCTAACCTCCTCCCCTCTTATGGGCGACGTTTGGTATCGCGCTACGCACACAGGTGCACGTGTAAAAACACGTCACTGATTGATGTCTGTGTAATAGAGATGAAGCGGTTGGATGGAATTTTGGCGAAGTGTCCGCGGTGTGCCTACGTGACGTTTAGCGACTATTTTGATGAGATTTTGACCAATACAGGACGATTAGTGCTTCAGTAGGTAGTTTGAAGCAGTGATAACGCTCTACGAAGTCGATATAGCCAATTGTCTGTTTCGTAGGCTCGATGTGCAATATTGCTTGCTGGGTACTGTACCATATATGCGTATACCTCTCCTATTATATTTCGTTTGATCTATAGAAGACATCCTGATGGATGTTTGCCCGCGGCAGAAGGATTTGTCTTCAGTAGTATTATCGAAATAGAGTTACAGGTTGAGAGCTCTAATGCCGGAGCTCGAGGACATAGACCACCACTTTACCTAATCTATCTGCCGCCAAATGGTAGTGTTCAGCACTATCGTGTTCCAGTTAGATGATAATGTATGGCCCCGTAATAACTATCACAGAAACACCTTAGGTCTCAGGGGTGGCAACGCATCTGCATTTTGACCAGTGGTTTTTCTAAAGATGTCTATAGGCTGCAATTATCACTTAACATTTATGTGAACTGCATGCTTGTTGGCCAATTTGGTTACATAAAATACAGAGCGAAATAAGCTCTCGTTCGTTGTGATACTGCATATCTAATCTTTACACAAATAAAATTGTATATAGAAATTACCGCTTTTTACGAGTATGTTTACACGGTACATACCTATACCAAAACAACATTTTTTTTCAATTTTTGTCTGTCTGTCTTTTTTTTTCCCCCGCAAAGCTCGGGAACGGCTGGACCGATTTTGACGAGACTTTCACTGGCAGATAGCTTATGTAATAAGGAGTAACTAGGCTACTTTTATACTAGCTGCGCCATTTATAAGGTTTCATTATACTCATTAATAATGAACAAGGAAAACAGCAATGTAGGTAACCTGCTGTAAAAGTGTCTTTCAGATCGATGGCCATATTGATGAGTAGAATGAACCCTTGTAATATGGTCGGTGGTTAAAAATCCTCTGTCGGTGTATTCTGTCATTCGGTGGCCATCAATCTGAAAGACACTTTTACAGCAGGTTACCTACATTGCTGTTTTCCTAAAATTATCGTAATTATCACGTTATGTCGAAACAGCAATGTACTGCAAAGTGGCTATCGAAAATATTTTCACCGAGATAAATAATACGTCTTCTGGTTGAATGAAAATCAAATTATGTATGTACCTAATTAAATTATTATAATTATATACTTACCTGACTTTTTCACGCTTGCATTCATAATCCATAGTGTAATGATATGGTTATAAATTTAATTTAACCAAATCTGCATTTTTGTTTTCATAAAAAAATCTAACGTCGCGTTTAATTAACCTTTTGTATGTAAAAAATGATAAAAATCGGACTAATAGGTATTAAAAAACCGATACCTACGTCATTTGATTACGCAATAACATTAGAATCGAGTTTGTTGTTAATTCAGTACAAATAATATTTCTTTGATTCGATGTCATTTTAACTTAGTTATTTGAATGTGTATAATTTGTTTTCTTTTTGTGTGTGTAAACCTTTTGTTTTCGATTGGGCGATGTGGTCGCTAAGCGACAAAGCCCTTTACGTAGTGTGGAGAAAATTAAAAAAAAAAAGATTTATACCTACAGTGCAAATGCAGATGGTTGCACTTGCAGAAGCCCAGGAAGACTAAAACTTTCCTATGTACCTTGACTAGGGCTGCCAACACCTAAAATGCCGACGCGGGATAACACAGCAAAAAGCCCGAATATTTGGGCGAAATATGGTTTTTTCCTAAAAAGGATTTTTTGCTCAAAAATAAAAAGATATTAATTTTTATTCATTCATAGTTTGTTATTGAAGTCCAAATGCGGGTTACATCCGGACACTTCAAATACCCTATCGGACAGGGGAATTCCGGCCGGATGGCAGCCCTAGCCTTGACCAAATAGGTGTAGTACTGTCTGAAGATGGGGTCAATAGTTTTTGAAATCGACATGAATTCATATTGTCTGAAACGCATGTACAGGATGGCAAAGTAGCCTTCCTTCGGGCTCTCATGTTAGGGGCCGTCCATAAAATACCTACGCTAATATAAGCTTTTCCTGACCCCCTATTATCACACTGTATCACACTATATGTGACCCCCCCTAAAAATAATACGTTTCAAAAACCAATACACCTCTCTGAATTTGACATTTTATTAATCAGGATAAAACTGCCTCGGTAGCCTAGTGGTAGCAGGCCACTACTACTACGCTGAGGTCCCGGGTTCGATTCCCGGGTAGGGGGTTATCAGAGATAATGGTGTAAAGTCCTTTATCTCTGGTTCTATTGGGATTTTCCCATTTTCTGGAAATTTCCCAGTACCTCGAAGTTTGGTAATGTGCCCGGAGATGTCAACAGGCTCGCCACCTGTTACATGGGCCAAAACGTAACCGGCGAATCGTGGGTGTTTGCATGTATGCTTGAATGCATGCATTTACCTCTGCCTACCCCTTCGGGGATTACAGGCGTGAAGTTACGTTACGTTTTAGGATAAAACTATCAATTTAAAATATTTTAATGAACTGCGAACGTCATCCCCCGGCCCCTGTCATTGTCACGCTTAGCGAGACTCCTCCCTCTTGTATGCGAACTATTGCGAACATATTTTATGAAGGCCCCACCCCTTAAAACCCGATTTTGGAAATTTGTTAAATATATGTAAATAAAATGACAGGTGTCTACCTATAAATTGTTCAGCTAATATTGTTTTAACTGCTTTATTGAACTAATGATAGAAAATAACATACTCGTACATAAACTTCTAATATCAAGGTTCACATTTAAACACATGTTGCAGTTAACAATTAGACTAATCAACTATGTTATACAAACACAGAGCAAAACATGTGATGACAAACAAACCGATACATACCTATTCATTACGAAATATTAATACCAAAATAGGTATAAAAGAATAAAGTTCTCTTCATAGATACGAGAAGTCTATGGCATTATACATACCTAGTAGCTGGAAATGTCATTGCATTCAATCGACTCTCTGGGGGAAGAGTCGGGATATGAAGGACATGGGCTCTCTAAAACCACCTCGGTGCCGACTTCAGTGCAGAAAAGGGGGGGGGGGGGAAGGATCCGGGTACACTATAAACAGTGCTGCGGTTCCACTACAATATAAACTTTACACACTATAAACACTGCTTTCTGGCTGTCCGCGGTTTAGTGCAAAAACAATTGGTATAGTTAATTAATGACCCTCAAATAGATGTGCGTGCGCATGAACATTCGCTGACGGACATCCATTATCGGACATGCTCGATAAGCCATTCAATAAATTCAGAGAAGTATGATCTGCGGTTTTTGACGCAGCTTCTCCGAAAAGCGTTATAAGTTGCCTTTGTTCTCAAAAAATATAATAACTGCTCTAGCACGATATCAGTATCGGTTTTACTGGTTTTTTGTGGTAAAGCTGTTTTTCGCGGTACTTATTTTATATACCACACTGCTCACGTTGGTCTTGCTCAAATCTTGCACCGTCAGTCTTGTTCTTGGTCTTGCTAAAATTAGGCAGTCTTGCTCTTGGTCTTGCAAAAATGCAAGAATGCAAAACCAAGACCGATTTTGGGCAATTTTTATATAAAGTATATTTTTTAATTAATTCTTTGCTATTGATTAGTGAGCCTGGAGTCTAAGATAAGTACTCGTAGATGCTAGGAATCGATTGACAATCTCCACTTCGACTAAATATTGCACGTGTGTAATGTAAGTGGCAATCTGTATACTAGTTTGTCACTTAATGATATAAAAAAACTTGACAGACATTGATCATTTTAGTTTAATATACGCGAGATAAATCCGAAAACTAGTTTTATTTCAATGAGTTTAGCTCGCGAAAACCTAAGAACGTACTATAACTTGACGGAGGATTATAAGAGTTCCATTTACGTTTTTCCGGTTACAGAACTCTAAAAATTGTAGGATAGAGTTATACCTAACAGTGAATCAGAATTTTCTTCCGTTAAACATTGATAAGCATTGTTGACTAAGATTTTCTTATCTCCTATGCATATCTGCATCCTACACCTAGTACTAACTGTGCGTATTATAATAAAATACGTAACTTCACGCCAGGGGCCCGACCGCCTAACTCTAATGCTTTTGATTATGACGTCGCGTTGTATTTGTCAGTTTTGTACCGCCTAACTTTTGCCTGGAAGTGTTTACGTCAATCATCTCAAAACAAAATGTTTTAATAGGCGGTACGACAAGATGACGTTATAATCGAAAGGATCACGTGATCAGGTGAGTTGGTGGTCAAACGTTGGTCTATATAAATTTTAAAAAAAGTTGGCTCTCCTGTAATCCCCGAACGCGAATTCATCTCGCTCTTGGACGTTTTCTCTCCGCATTTCTTTCCATCTTTCCAGTCACATAAAGGTCGATGTAAACTTATAAATATCCAATCGTCTTGAAGCAAAGTGTTCTAAATATCAATCCGATTCATCCTAATGATATTGTAAATGCGAGTTTGTGAGTGTGAATGGACGGATGGATGTTTCTTACCTACTCTATCACGAAAAAACTACTGGACGGATTTCGATGAAAGTAATATAGGTTTTATTTATTTAATCGTATGACAATAACATGTGTCAGAGTCGCTTTATAAATAATAATCAATTATAATAAATAATAAAAATAATAAACGAAAAACTTACAGATTATCAATAATCACAAAATACAACTTATACAATAAATACAATAAATTGTTATTGTAACAAAACAAAAATGCTTAATTCGTTGCAAAAATCTGTACAGTAGTAATAACTCTGCCTCTTAAACTAGGATAGCCTGTATTTTAAGAGGCAGTGTTTTGAATGACCTTCCCTAAAATATGATTTAAGCAAAAAACTGCTCAATAGTTACATTGAAGTGCCATGGGTACATACATATAATCAAGTAAAATTTTAATTGTATATCTGTTTGTGTTTGTGAATGCATGTGTATGTTATAATGTGTGTGTTGTGTGTGTGTGAATGTGAAAAATTGTTGGTTAAATTAGGATGTTCGGAGAGAAACTATTGTAGTTTATAGAATGTTGGTGACAATGGATTCTCTGGAGGAATAATCCTTCCCGAGTAGCCACTCTGTTACTTTAGATTTAAGTTCGTATTTATTTAAGCATAATATGTTTAGATCTTTATGAGTTTTCTTGTATATGTGTGTGCTCAGTGTGTAATATTGGTGTTTTGCGAACGAAGTTTTGTGATGAGTACATGGGAAGATAGTAGTTCGTTTATTTGGATCTGGTTTGGTTTATTTGAATTAATAATATTCTATAAACTAATATCTAAATTCTTCACCCATTGGGTTGCGTTCGTGTCAGGAGCAAATAGATTTAGGATGCCTCCGGTGTATTTTCTTTTAGGGCAGCTGTGGGTGATGTGGTGGATAGTTTGAGAATAACTAAAAGGCTACAATTTGCAATTACCTAAAATACCTAAAATACTTGCCGTTAAATGGTAGTGTTCAGCACTATCGCGTTCCGGTCAGGTGGTAATGTACGGCTCTGTAATTTCCGGCACAGAGGCATAACACCTAATGCCTCAGGAGTGGCGGCGCATTTGCATTTTGACCTCTGGTCATTGTGTGGGTGTCTATAGGCTGCAGTCATCACTTAACATCAATGTGAACTGCACGCTTGTTTGCCACTTTTATAACATAAAAAAAAATATATATATATATTAAAAGTACACGCGGACCAAGTCGCGGGCAAAAACATTATTATAAATACATTTTTCACTACGAATACGGCGAATACCATAACTACACATAAAATATAAAGTTGATCTCGCTAAAGAGAGAGTCGAACTAAATATAGCCGTTTGTATAAACATTTGAGTGTTTGGCACGAGGCATGGGTAGTTCTTGAGCGCCAATTAGGTGATCCATTTCAATAGGGAATTTAACACCAAGAAAGGAATTATTGGAGACTTTTTTTAATGTAATAAAAGTGGCAAACAAGCGTGCAGTTCACATTGATGTTAAGTGATGACTGCAGCCTATAGACACCCACACAATGACCAGAGGTCAAAATGCAGATGCGCTGCCACTCCTGAGGCTTTAGGTGTTATGCATCTGTGCCGGCAATTACAGAGCCGTACATTACCACCTGACCGGAACACGATAGCGCTGAATACTACTATTTAGCGGCAAGTATATTACGTAATGCGGAGGCGCCTACGCCCGCGAGCTCCGTCACTGGATCTCTACCACCAGTCGAAAAGAGACTAACTGCAACTTGACCTTGATCTTTGATTTTTTATCCTTTTGTACTGCCTGTAAGACACCATCATTGGCCTTTGTACGTCTTTTGCACAAGATTTATGTTGCGTTTTAGGAACTTTTCATATGGCTTTATAAAGCTATGCGATCTTTATAAATAGAAATGAATCGCTGTATGTGTTGTTAAGAGCAAAATTCAAGAACCAATTTCGTTAATTCCTTTTTTATTGTATTTGTGATTGTCCGTAAAAGAATTATAAGAAAGAAAAAAATAGAGATAGTTGCGTGGAAAGTTAGACATTTTTAGGAAACTTAACCATCATACTAACTTTTCCAATGTAAACCTTAAGACCCTTGACATAATGGTCAATGGTCAGTCGTCAATTATCGTTTTAAATAGGTGAATACATAGAGCAACACGGGCCACCGGCCGCGGGGGACTGGAGAGGAGTAGCCATAGCGTTAGGGTGCGACACACACGCACACTACAGAAATCGTCTATTACTAAGAAACTCACATCTTGACTTTAACAAAATACAGAAACAATTTCACGCACTTACTTAAACATCTAGGCGACAGGTATGGTCCCATTTGGGCTTGTACTTTGACAGAGGGGAAAGCCTGCATATGGGTACTCCCCTCCGGTGTTGCTCTATGGGTGATGGGGTAAAAACTGATGATTGAGAATGGCATCAAATTACCAGTAACAATCAATCCGCGCGAATTTGGTGCGGGTGGCTAGTGTTTAAGAAAAAAAAAATCCTCTTGCCGACACGAGAAAAACACATGCAGACTATAACTTGTGCTAATTTATTAGTTGGTAGGTCAATTGTATAATGGAGAAATGTAATGTTAAAAGCTTCGCGTGAGGCACGCATTCTGCTCACCCATAGCCCTTAACCATTAATGGTCCAATAATATATTTTAGTTGTGTTACACAGGTAATTAAAGTGTTTGTTTATCGTTTATACCTTTTTATTTTATGAAAAAAAGACCAGCAATTAAGTACAGTCATCAAGAAATATTGCACATCGAGCCCATGAAAGTGACTATCGGTGGGCCGGAGGGGAGCAGCCATAGCGTGTATAGCCGATGCAAAACAGTCTGTCATTTTTTGCGGGGGGAAATGCGTGCGACAAACGCACTCTACAAAAATTGTCTATTATTATGAAACTCACACCTTGACTTTAACAAAATACAGAAACAATTTCACGCACACATTTAAACATCTAGGCGACAGGTATAGGCCCATTTGGGCTTGTAATTTGACAGAGGGGAAAGCCTGCATATGGCTACTCCCCTCCCTTGTTGCTCTATGTCTAGTTCAGACTTCGGAGAGCGTCATCTCTGCTCCACATAGCCTGCCAAAGCACGGGTAGCCCGGTATTCCGGTTCTGACGCCCAGTGTCCCGACGTCAAGCGTTCTGACGCCCAGCGTTTCGACGCCCAGCGTCCCGACGCCCAGCTTCCCAACGTCAAGCGTGCTGACGCCCAGCGTTCCGACGTCAAGCGTTCTGATGCCCAGCGTCCCGACGCCCAGCGTCCCGACGCCCAGTGTACCGACGCCCAGCGTCCCTACGCCCAGCGTCCCGACACCCAGCGTCCCGACGCAGCGTCCCGACGTCGAGCGTCCCGACGCAGCTTCCCGACGTCAATTGTCCCGACGCCCAGCGTCCCGACGTCGACGCCCAGCGTCCCAACGCCTAGCGTCCCGACGCCCAGCGTACCGACGCCCAGCGTCCCGACGCCCAGCGTCCCGACGCCGACGCCCAGCAGCCCGACGCCCGGCGTCCCGACGCCCAGCGTCCCGACGCCCAGACGCCCGGCGTCTCGACGCCCAGCGTCCCGACGCCGACGCCCAGCGTCCCGAAATACGGCGTCCCGACGCTCAGCGTCCCGACGCCCAGCGTCCCGACGCCCAGCGTCCCGACGCCCAGACACCCAGCGTCCCGACGCAGCGTCCCGACGTCGAGCGTCCCGACGCAGCTTCCCGACGTCAATTGTCCCGACGCCCAGCGTCCCGACGTCGACGCCCAGCGTCCCAACGCCTAGCGTCCCGACGCCCAGCGTACCGATGCCCAGCGTCCCGACGCCCAGCGTCCCGACGCCGACGCCCAGCAGCCCGACGCCCGGCGTCCCGACGCCCAGCGTCCCGACGCCCAGACGCCCGGCGTCTCGACGCCCAGCGTCCCGACGCCGACGCCCAGCGTCCCGAAATACGGCGTCCCGACGCTCAGCGTCCCGACGCCCAGCGTCCCGACGCCCAGCGTCCCGACGCCCAGACACCCAGCGTCCCGACGCCCAGCGTCCCGACGTCGACGCCCAGCGTCCCAACGCCTAGCGTCCCGACGCCCAGCGTACCGATGCCCAGCGTCCCGACGCCCAGCGTCCCGACGCCGACGCCCAGCAGCCCGACGCCCGGCGTCCCGACGCCCAGCGTCCCGACGCCCAGACGCCCGGCGTCTCGACGCCCAGCGTCCCGACGCCGACGCCCAGCGTCCCGAAATTCGGCGTCCCGACGCTCAGCGTCCCGACGCCTAGCGTCCCGACGCCCAGCATCCCGACACCCAGCGTCCCGACGCCGACGCCCAGCGTCCCGACGCCCTGCGTCCCGACGCTGACGCCCAGCGTCCCGACGTCCGGCGTCCCGACGCTCAGCGTCCCGACGCTCAGCGACCCGACGCTGACTCCTAGCGTCCCGACGCCGACTCCCAGCGTCCCGACGCCGACGCCCAGCGTCCCGACGCCCAGCGTCCCGACGCCCGGCGTCCCGACGCCCAGAGTCTCGACGCCCCGACGCCCGGCGTCCCGACGCCCAGCGTCCCGACGTCGACGCCCAGCGTCCCGACGCCGAAACCCAGCGTCCCGACGCCCAGCGTCCCGACTCCCGGCGTCCCAACACTCAGCGTCCCGATGCTCAGCGTCCCGACGCTCAGCGTCCCGACGCCCAGCGTCCCGACGCCCAGCGTCCCGACGCCCAGCGTCCCGACGCCCAGCGTTCCGACGTCGACGCCCAGCGTCCCGACGCCCAGCGTCCCGACTCCCGGCGTCCCGACACTCAGCGTCCCGATGCTCAGCGTCCCGACGCCTAGCGTCTCGACGCCTAGCGTCTCGACGCCCTGCGTCCCGACGCCCAGCGTCCCGACGCCGACGCCCAGTCTCCCGACCCCGGCGTCTCGACGCCCAGCGTCCCGACGACGACGCGTAGCGTCCTGACGTCCAGCGTCCCGACGCCCAGCGTCCCGACGCCCAGCGTCCCGACGCCCAGCGTCCCGACGCCCAGCGTCCCGACTCCCGGCGTCCCGACACTCAGCGTCCCGATGCTCAGCGTCCCGACGCCTAGCGTCCCGACGCTCAGCGTCCCGACGCCTAGCGTCCCGACGCCCAGCATCCCGACGCTCAGCGTCCCGACACCGACGCCCAGCCTCCCGACCCCGGCGTCTCGACGCCCAGCGTCCCGACGACGACGCGTAGCGTCCTGACGTCCAGCGTCCCGACGCCCAGCGTCCCGACGCCCAGCGTCCCGTCGTCGACGCCCAGCGTCCCGACGCCCAGCGTCCCGACTCCCGGCGTCCCGACACTCAGCGTCCCGATGCTCAGCGTCCCGACGCCTAGCGTCCCGACGCTCAGCGTCCCGACGCCTAGCGTCCCGACGCCCAGCATCCCGACGCTCAGCGTCCCGACGCCGACGCCCAGCATCCCGACGCCCAGCGTCCCGACGCCCTGCGTCCCGACGCCCAGCGTCCCGACGCCGACGCCCAGCCTCCCGACGCCCAGCGTCCCGACGCCCGGCGTCCCGACGCTCAGCGTCCCGATGCTCAGCGTCCCGACGCCCATCATCCCGACGCCGACGCCCAGCGTCCCGACGCCCTGCGTCCCGACGCCCTGCGTCCCGACGCCCAGAGTCTTGACGCCCAGCGTCCCGACGACGACGCGTAGCGTTCTGACGTCCAGCGTCCCAACGCCCAGCGTCCCGACGCCCAGCGTCCCGACGTCGACGCCCAGCGTCCCGACGCCCAGCGTCCCGACTCCCGGCGTCCCGACACTCAGCGTCCCGATGCTCAGCGTCCCGACGCCTAGCGTCCCGACGCTCAGCGTCCAGACGCCTAGCGTCCCGACGCCCAGCATCCCGACGCCCAGCGTCCCGACGCCGACGCCCAGCGTCCCGACGCCCTGCGTCCCGACGCCGACGCCCAGCGTCCCGACGTCCGGCGTCCCGACGCTCAGCGACCCGACGCCGACTCCTAGCGTCCCGACGCCGACGCCCAGCGTCGCGACGCCCAGCGTCGCGACGCCCAGCGTCCCGACGCCGACTCCCAGCGTCCCGACGCCGACGCCCAGCGTCCCGACGCCCAGCGTCTCGACGCTCAGCGTCCCGACGCCCAGCGTCTCGACGCCCAGCGTCCCGACGACGACGCCTAGCATCCTGACGTCCAGCGTCCCGACGCCGACGCCCAGCAGCCCGACGCCCGGCGTCCCGACGCCCAGCGTCCCGACGCCCAGCGTCCCGACGCCGACGCCCAGCGTCCCAACGCCCGGCGTCTCGACGCCCAGCGTCCCGACGTCGACGCCCAGCGTCCCGACGCCCAGCGTCCCAACGCACAGCGTCCCGACGCCCATCGTCCCGACGCCCAGCATCCCGACGCCCAACGTCCCGACGCCGACGCCCAGCGTCCCGACGCCGACGCCCAGCAGCCCGACGCCCGGCGTCCCGACGCCCAGCGTCCCGACGCCCAGCGTCCCGACGCCCAGCGTCCCGACGCCGATGCCCAGCGTCCCAACGCCCGGCGTTCCAACGCCCGGCGTCTCGACGCCCAGCGTCCCGATGTCGACGCCCAGCGTCCCGACGCCCAACGTCCCGACGCCGACGCCCAGCATCCCGACGCCGACGCCCAGCGTCCCAACGCCCGGCGTCCCAACGCCCGGCGTCCCAACGCCCGGCGTCTCGACGCCCATCGTCCCGACGCCCAGCATCCAGACGCCCAACGTCCCGACGCCGACGCCCAACGTCCCGACGTCCGGCGTCTCGACGCCCAGCGTCCCGACGACGACGTCCAGCGTCCCGACGCCCAGCGTCCCGACGCCCAGAAACGCTTAAACCAAATTTGTGCTACTCTCACAGACTGCACTAGGTCCATAAACACCGCAAATTTTTTTCGCGGCTTGCGTTGTATTCTTACCTTTTTTGTAGTAAAATTTTAAAATGTATCGAATTTCTTTATTAGATTCACTCATCTTGACAGTACGAAAAACAAATGAAAATCACACATTTGCCTTATTTGAATTTGGAATTATGTTCTTTAAAATTTTAACTTTCAATGATACCAAAACCAGCAACAAATACTACAGCCAAAGAGATTTTATTACAAGTTCATACATACTATAATGCGAAAAGACTTTTTCCCCAACCTATTAATTCAAGTTATGCGTTTTCTAAAAGGTCTCCTATAAAAGACCTAAAGTTATAGTGGTCAATAACACAAAACGAATGGAATACGAAATTATAATTGTAACAAATAAAAAAGAATATTTTTATCACGCACGCACGACGCCCATCATGGTATTTTTCATAAAGTCGGATTATACACAATGACAATTTTGGTGTCATAAATATCATCATAGTTTTCCTTCTGTATAATTTAAAAAAAATATACTATACTAAAACATGTCTCGTATATCATTGCAACAAAAGTATTTGTTTTCTGACAAAATATTAATTAATTAAGTAAGAAATATTTAGTAATCAAATCAGGTTTATAAGACCTTTATTTTTAAAATGTTTGTCATCAAGTTTTATTTAATTTTAACCTTACATCTAAAAACAGGTAAGGTAATCAAATCAATCTTATTAATAACTAGCTGGTGCCCGCGGCTTTGCCCGCGTGGATGTCGTTTTATAATCCTGAATTTAATCTTTGCTATAAACCTCACGGAGCCCGAGACCTTTCCAACGAATGCAAAACCGTGGAAATCCGTTCGTGCCTTCTGGAGTTATAGCGTCAGGAAGGAAAACCCGACTTATTTTTATATTATAGATGAGGATTAGAATGAATTTGTGCTTTTTCGCGAAACTTCACGAACGTTTCAGCAGCTAATTTAAATTTGCGGGATCCGCGGATCCGCGTTGTAAAGGTGCGGCATCCACCAGATTGATAAAAGGTGCGGGATCCCGCGGGATTGCGGGATCCCACATTGCGGGATTGCAATCCCTAGTCCCGAGGCACCGTCCCGACGCCCAGCGTCCTAACGTCGAGCGTCCCGATGTCGAGCGTCCCTAACGTTTGAATTACTAACAACAATTGTTTAGTTGGTAGAGGGGAGGAACACTTGACTCAAACGAATATTGTCACCTTAAAGCTTAATTTGCTTAAACAGTTAATTAAATCGAAAAATGATATTAGTACATCCTTAACATTTTTGAATGACTTATCCAACGATATCCCACAGGAAATTAAAAATAAATATTTATCCGCGCGTTACATGTAGGGGAGGTACACTAAATGATTGTTTTTTTCATGTTTTATTCCACCACGTTTTCGGCGTGATTAAGGTGTGTACACTTGTGCCAAATTTCAAGTCTCTAGTACCAATAGTTTTGGCGCTAAGCCGCGGACGGACAGACAGACATACAGACGGATATGGCCAAAACTATAAGGGTTCCTTGTTAACTACGGAACCCTAAAAACGAATCAATCGCGAAAGGTACATTTGATTGACTGATTAAATGTAGTTACCCTGTTTACTAGTTAAGGAACATGCATTCACACGTACTCGTACATTTGTATAGGTGCTTCAGTTGTATTGCTATTGAGACCACATGACGTGTGAGTACGTCTGTGTATTCATAAGGAATAGATTCATTTAACGACCACTTTTGTAATTCAACGGTTCATAACGTGCAGTTTAAAATTATTCCGCATGATATTAGTAAGAATATTAAGTACCTACTAACAAAGCAGTTTATTTTTTTTATGTATTGAAGGTGGCAAACAAGCGTGCAGCATACATTGATGATAAGTGACGACTGCAGCCTATAGACATAAAAACCAGAGGTCAAAATGCAGATGCGTTGCTACCCCTGAGTGTCTCTGTGATAGTTATTATGACATACATTACCATCTAATCGGAACACTATAGTGCCGAACACTATCATTAAGTGGCAGATAGTTTAGGTAGGTCCAGTTAGGTCGGTCCAACTTTGAGAAAGAGGTCAATCGCCGAATCCAACTCGGTTGGGCAGCGAAACCACCACCTACTATTAATGATTCTCTGAAGGAATTTAATCATTGTACTCGTAATATAACGGACTCCTAATCTTTCATGGCACAATCTCACGGATGTAGGAACTTTCCACACCCATGAAATTAAAATCGATACACATGGAAGAACGCAAAGCCAGAAACCACCAATATTTTTTTTTTTAATGTTTTGGAAGTGGCAAACAAGCATGCAGTTCACATTGATGTTAGCGGCAAGTATATTAGGTAATGCGTTGGTGCCTATGCCCGCGAGCTCCGTCACTCTACCACCAGTTTAATGATTCTCCGAAGCAACTCAAATATTGTAGTATTTATCAGACTTCTAATCTATTTGATAACACGATACCAAGGATGTAGGAACTTTCCACAGCCATGAAATTAAAATCGATACACACGGAAGAACGCAAAGCCAGAACCAACCGCAGGCAATTTACTCTCGGATATCGTAAATGCGATCCATCTGCGGCCATTTCGATTGCGGAACACGTATCCATGTGTTTCATATCGTATTTATGTGGTAGCGTATGTTATCATTGAGAGGATGTTCCAAATACGCAATCAGATATGTACAACTCTTTTACTGACTGAAATAACTGTATCTGACATTGATTTTTTTATGTAATAAAGGTGGCCAACAAACATACAGTTCACATTGATGTTAAGTGATGACAGCAGCCTATAGACATCTACACAAAAACAGAGTTTAAAACGCAGATGCGTTGCCAACTCCCCAATGTTGAGAACTTAGTTATTTATCTGCGATAATAACCGACATTACCATCTAACCGAAACACGATAGTTGTGAACACTACCACTTGGCGGCAGACAAATTAGGTAATGCGGTGGTGCCTTGCCTACACCCTGCACTGGAACTCTACCACCAGTAGAAAAACTCCTACTCTGGACAAGTTAGTGACCCTAAAATTAAATAGATTAGAAATTCTTTCATCATTTCTACCGAAAGACGTGAGCAAAACAAGAACAAAACCTACCCCAAAATTGGCGCGCATAGCCCAGCGGCTGGTGTAGATCGTAAGCGATCTGCTCGGTTAAGCACTACGGGCGCGGTCGGGTAGTGTGATGGGTGACCGCTAGTGGCAAATTAAATGCGCGTTTCCGTGCTTCGGAGGGCACGTTAAGCCGTCGGTCCCGGTTGCTATCGATGGATAGCAGTCGTTAAACCGTGTCGGAGGCCTTATGGGTGGTTTGAAAACATCCGACAGTGGGTTGGCCACTAACCCACCCACCTCCACCAATCCGCATTGGAGCAGCGTGGTGGAGTAAGCTCCAGGCCTCCCCCCAAAAAGGGGAGAGACTCGTGCCCAGCAGTGGGACGTATAATGGGTTGCCATTATTATTATTTACTTGGTTTTTGGTCCACATCATGACGGACCAGGGGCCCGACCGCCTAACTCAAATGCTATCGTTTACCTTTCGATTATGACAACATCTTATCAGTTTCGTACCACCTAACTTTTTCCTGGAAGTGTTTTCATCCGCAAGGATAAAGTCCTAAACGAAAGCATTTCAGTTAGGCGGTCGGCCCCCTGATCACGCTTCGTATTTTCGTACGGAATCGCTACTCAGGAACCCTTTTGCTCCACCGGCCGTCTGTTCAGCGAGCTATATAGATCCCAGTGCCACTTGAGTTTCGCTATTCGGTGGGATATATCGGCTACTTTGTATAATGAAGTAGGTACACAATGAATAATAAATACTTCATTTGTATATAAATAATTCAGAATAACCTTGATATAAATCAATATTAATTATTATAATAATACATAGAATGCTTCAATACAATGTGTTTCACGTGCATGTCCAAATGCATTGCTATTCAGAATGTAATATTTATTAGCTACGGTCCTGCTTCATAGATTTTGCAAAACGTATGCCATTTCTCAGAGACAGGGCTCAGTGTGGGGGGTCAGTCAGTCTCAGAAGACGGCATTAAGATTGTCTGAAGGACTGAGATGTCTATTAATATGGATGTCATAAGCGTTATAATTCTATGATGGATGTTAAATATTCTTTACATTTAAACGTTACTTCACGACTGTAATCCCTGAAGAGGTAGGCAGAGGTAAATGCATGCATTCAAGCATACATGCAAACACCCACGATTCGTCGGTTACGTTTTAGCCCACGTAACAGGTGGCCTGTCGACATCTCCGGGCATATTACCAAACTCCGAGATACTGGGAAACTTCCAGAAAATGGAAAATAAAAGGATTTTACACCCTTATCTCTAATAGCCCCCGACCTGGGAATTCAACCCAGGACCTCAGCGTAGTAGTAGTGGCAGTCTTTACGTTTATATTTCTTTTACTCGTAGTGTTCCAGAAGAAAACACGAACTAAAAATATTAAACTCAAATTCCATTGTTCCAGGGTATCTCCTTCATTGGATGGCACCAGCGAACAAAACTGGAGAGGGTGCTGCTGGTGATCTGCCTGGTGCTAATTCTGGTGGTGCTGATGACTGTATGCTTCCTGCTGACGATGCGAGGCACCTCTTACATTCCTGTACCCCCTTGTTATCAACCAGAACCTATGGGTAAGAATTGCATCTATGCATATAGGGTTGTCATGGCGACAAACCTAATATTCAGTCAGATCTGCCACTTAGGCCCGAACCAGTGCCACGTCCTGTGGCCTAATTCTGGTGAAACAAAGTCGTTGAATCGAAATAAAATCGATTCGCTGTCTTGCTGTAACCAATGCGCGCGGCTTATGTTAGAACAGGATTTTTTTACTGGTGGTAGAGCTCCAGTGACGGAGCGGGCGTAGGCACCACCACATTACCTAATATACTTGGCGCTAAATGGTAGTGTTCAGCACTATCGTGTTCCGGTCAGGTGGTAATGTACGGCCCTGTAATTTCCGGCACAGAGGCATAACACCTTAGGCCTCAGGAGTGGTAACGCATCTGCATTTTGACCTTGGTCTTTGTGTGGGTGTCTATAGGCTGCAGTCATCACTTAACATCAATGTGAACTGTATGCTTGTTTGCCACTTCCATTACATAAAAAAAAGGATTCAAGTTCCATTCAACGATGTTAGTGCTACGAGAATCAGGCCTCTGGAACGCCGTCACTAGCAAAAGATGAACTGGGGGCCGACCGCCTAACTCTTTCGTTTAGGACGTTATCTTGTCAGTTTCGTACCGCTTGTTAAAATATTTTGCTCTTAAGTATATATCTATTTGGGGACGAAAACACTTCCAGGAAGAAGTAGGGCGGTAGGTATAAAACTGACAAGATGACGTCATAATCGAAAGCTTTAGAGTTAGGCGGTCGCCCCCCCTGTACACCAAGCTAAAATCTGGATTTAAAGATTTTATCGCCTCTTCCAGATCATATAATATTATAATTAGCACAGTAGAAATAAAAATAAAATACGCTTACACTCACAGCCCCACACTAGGTCTAAACCTGTGTCGTGGGTGCCGTTGTACACATACAACACATACACAAACACCTAGACCCGAAACAAATATCTGTAGGCCATACAAATATTTGTTCCGGAGCGGCGATCGAACCCGCGACCCTTCGAATCAAACGGTTGTCTCACACCGCTGGACTAATCGAGTAGTAAAAAAAAGAAAAAGAACAATATCTAACGAAATATTTATGGTTGTGTCTTCAAGTCCCTTTCGGGGAAGGCAGAGCGCCAGATATCCCAGTCTTGACACACCTCCCGTGCTTTTTCTGGATTCATCATTCTTTTCATACATGTACGCCGATTGCTAAGACTTGTAATCCCATCTCAGATAGTACTCGACCCATTTGATCGTGGTCAGTCTTGGGCCTCTGCAAAACGAAATATGATAAGAAATAAAGATACGAAAATGACGTTTTATAAGTTTAATATGGCAACAAATACTTATTGTAAAGGCATTATCACTCTGAACAGCCTTTAATACGTCGCGTATCGATCCAGAAGTCAAGGCCAAGGGCTGGGGCGGCTTTGTAAAGCTAGATTCACATTCAGTTTCGTACCTACTCTTTGCGTGAGAATCACAGACCGCACTACGACTTTACTTTGAGAAAAGAATGTTTAGAACTGTCAGATAAGTATGAGTTTTGACAGTTCTAAGCGTACTTTGCTCAAAATGAAGTCGTAGTGCGGTCTGTGAATCTCACACTTAGGCTGGGTTGCATCATATAACATTAGCTTTAACAAAGGAGATGTTGCAAAAATGTATGGACCTCCGGCCATCTATTGTACACAATATCTTAAACAGGCAAAATCAATATAAAAACGTTTTTTACTGCATATTTTCACTTATTTAGCTTTGTTTGCAGTTACAAAACATTATTTGCAGTTAGAATTGCAACTCAAAACCAACATGGCGAATGTGGCGGGCGATGTCATTTTGACATTTTCATTTTTTAAATTGTATTTTGATTATATAGTACTTGGAGAAAAAAGTAATATTTTGTAAATACTATCAAAATCGATTGATCATTTTCGTGTCGGCTGTATCGCCGCCATGTTTAACATAGTTGAAAATTATAAAATCGTTTGAATTAAATGTGGTTGTAACTCTAAAATATATTCTTGAATAAATTAATTGTATTTTTTTCGGATTCTCCTTTAATTTACCCATTTTTTGAGGACGTGTACGAACCAGAGCCGAGTTCGCAACATCTCCTTTATTAAAGTACCGGTTAAGAAAAAAATGAGTTGCACCATTTGAAAATTGTCAAATGACGTCGTTGTCGTTAGTGGCATTACTTTAACTGCTCTGTAACCAGCCAAGCTGAGCTGTAAGTAATCTCAAGTATTTGACAGATGTAGTACTACCTACATCTGTCAAATACTTGAGATTACTTAGTAGGTGTCTTGTATATATCCATATAACTTTAACAATGTCAAAAATACGCTGGTGCAACGCATTCTGCAGTAATAGGTTAGGATCCAGCAGAATCATTTCGTTCATCCAGATAAGCTACAAACCTAATTTTTACGCACATTTATAATCTAGAACAGTGATTTCCAAAGTGGTCTATATCGACCCCTGGGGGTCTATGACAACCTAAAAGGGGTCTGCGTCAGCGAAAAGGAAATTTGGGGGTCCATGAAATGAAAATGGGGGTCCACGATAATGGATCTCAACACATACGCTGATTTACTTACATCGTACCAGTTATTCCCAAACTGGTACATGGGAGACTCGATGGGGGTCTACGTAGGCGTGAATAAATAATGGAAATATGGGAATGTGATATAGATGTAGCAAGGACGGAGGACCATAGTAACCAGAAAAAATTGTAAAGGGTCTACAAGAAAAAAAAGTTTGGGAACCTCTGATCTAGAACGAAATGATTCTGCAGTGGGATCCTAAGTGATCCAAACTTAAAACGGTAGTTTACAATAAAATTATTGTAACATTTTCGAAAAACCAAACTTCAACAAATATTTTAATGCAACCGAACCTTAATTTCGTTCATGCCGGCCACACGCCTAACGTTTCATTTACCTACACTTTAGACTTGCTTAGGTACGTATTGTTTCATTTGAAGCCTTCTTTTTTCGCAAACTCATACAACCACAGAAATCTAAATGTCAAGACACTAGAAAAGCCATGATCACGTGAACGTGTCACTTTAAATTGGTGTAGTTTCGACAGAATTCGACACCACACTTCGGCACACTATTTTCAGAGCAAATGATGACTGATGACTGGGACATTTTTACCTTTAGAGGTACGGAATCTCAAAAATATTAATGTAGTAACGCTGTAGCCGCTACCGCATACGATAGTGGATACCGCGTGGTGATGCGGTATATTGCTGAACCGTGTACCGACTATGTTCTGCTCTCGTAAAACTTCATACAAATTACCCATAGAACAACACGGGCCACCGGCCGCCGCGGCGGACCGGAGGGGAGTAGCCATAGCGTTTATTACCGATGCAAAACAGTCTGTCCTTTTTTTGCGGGGGGGAATGAGTGCGACACACACACACTGCAAAAATCGTCTATTACTACGAAACTCACACCTTGACTTTAACAAAATACAGAAACAATTTCACGCACACGTTTAAACATCTAGGCGACAGGTATAGGCCCATTTGGGCTTGTATTGTGACAGAGGGGAAAGCCTGCTTATAGCTTCTCCCCTCCGGTGTTGCTCTATGCAAATTACCCGAGCGAAACACGCTTACAAAATGCGTAATTTCAATCCTCACGTCAGTAGCGAATTACGCTCAGGTTTGAATAGGGCTAATAATATATTCTTCTAATAGGTGACATAGAATACTCATGTACTTTTTTCTGCCCACGTTTCTAAACGTTTTATTGGTTACCTAAAGTTTGCCTATTACTTCCAAATAAAAGAGCTGAAAAGGAAATGGGTCCATAAAAAAAGAAGGAAATGCTTCCTTAAGAAAGGTCTGTTACACCATACGATTTATCGTGTCCTGCTTCTCTTCCGCCCTGTCTTTCTTGTTAGGGTGTTACTTACATGCTACGTTTGAAAGCGTTCTGTGTGTGCAGTAGGTACCCGCTAAGAAATTGCTCATCGAGCTTAGGAACGATCGGCTAGTTTCGACTTCGTAGCGCGTTATCTCTGTTGCACATCACATACGTAAGCGGTGCGGCTTTGGTCAAAATTTGGTCAAAGAATTAAATAATGTGTCAAAGGTTTGATACATACGGACAATGAGCTTATTAATATCATTGGATACGGACTATTTGTATGGGAAATAAAATTGTGGTTTTTACTGTTTTCCTTCAATTTCTTCATATTTTCTTACTTTTTAAACCTTTCCAGGACTTCCAAAAATCAATCAAAGCCAAAATTAGCCAAATCGGTTTAGCCGTTCTCGAGTTTTAGCAAGATTAACGAACAGCAATTGATTTATAGATGTAAAAATTTTATTTATTTAACGATCAATTCGAGAACTGTAGTTAACTGGAACTGTATTGAGTTTGAGTTGGCTTAAGATTGCGATTGATTTCTAGAGTAGGTACCTAAGTCAACTGATTCTGAACTTAATATGCTTCTCAACACAATTGAATCGTTTCGCAGTCTTGTCCTATGCGATTTATTTTATTATTGCCGGAGAGAGAAGGCAGTGGATTGCGAAAATGAGTCTCTTGTGTATAGATAGCTCCCTGTTTCTTATAACAACATCCTGTCTGTCCCTGCTGCAGGGTCCGGAAATCGTAAAGTGTAATAGATATTTTAGCTCTAACATGGTTTACAGATGGTGATTACATTTCGTTGCTTCGGGTTTGGAGGTTAACAACGTCATCAGGCCCTATTGCCTTAGCAATTGTTTTTATTACCCATACCCGTGGATTATGATTATATCCACTTATTATTGGTGTTGATCAAATGCCTAGTGATCCTTATGTGAGTGGGCAGGGCGTATTTTATGTTTCATTTAGGGCTAAGTGATTAATCTGGTAAGTAACACATATTATTGAGCTACCAATGACGACATGTTAAGGATATACAATACAATAATTGGTGGTAGAGTTGCAGTGTAGGACCTTGAGGGCGTAGGCACCACTGCATTACGTCTATCTGCCGCCAAATGGTAGTATTCAGCACTAGCGTGTTCCGGTTAGATAGTAATGTATGGCCCCGTAATAACTATCACAGAGATATAACAATTTAGGTCACAGGTGTGGCAACGCATCTGCATTTTGACCTCTGGTTTTTGTGTAGATGCCTATAGACTGCAGTCGTCACTTAACATCCATGTGGACTTTATGCTTGTTTGCCACCTTTGTACATAAAAGATAATCGAGATAGTGTGATAATTATGTTCAATACCTATACTCAATTCATATCTTGCAAATTAATTATTTGAGTCTCAATATCTTTTTAAAGTTTAAGCCTGTTTAAGGTTCTCTAACCTATAAGGTATAAAAGAACATCTCTACAAATTACTCTTTTTCAGCTCCACTTGAGCAGAAATAGAGTTAATTGTTTCCTTTAATTTGATCAATTACTTGTGCAATAATGGTCGTTTGATTGCTTTTTATATTGCTTCAATGTTGGATTACAACTCTAGTCAACAAGGAAGGTTCTTCCTTAAATTGAGCGGTATCTTGTCTTCAATGATTCTATAATTATAAGTATTTTCTCACTTTACTTCATTGTCTCAGTAATAAGCTGTTTACTGGTGGCAGAGCTCCAGTGACGGAGTTCGCGGGCGTAGGCACCACCGCATTACCTAATATACTTGCCGCTAAATGGTAGTGTTCAGCACTATCGTGTTCCGGTCAGGTGGTAATGCACGGCTCTGTAATTTCCGGCACAGAGGCATAACACCTAATGCCTCAGGAGTGGCAGCGCATCTGCATTTTGACCTCTGGTCATTGTGTGGGTGTCTATAGGCTGCAGTCATCACTTAACATCAATGTGAACTGCACGCTTGTTTGCCACTTTTATTACATTAAAAAAAAAGAAGCTTCTACTGCTACTCTGAATGAAATCCTGGGTTTGATCCCCATGTCAACATAGTGGGTTAAAAACACAATCGAGTTAAGTGCTATTGGTGATTTTCCATATTTAATTACCTTTTTGTTTTTTTCGTTTTTTTTACATGTTCTGCAATTTTTATGTGCTATAAGAAGGTTTTAGCAATTTTCTAGACATTATTCCTCATCAGACGTGTGATAACTCATTCATTTTTACGACCATTATCTCTATATTTCTCCTTTTTCAACTTATCTACTAGATAATGCCTACTGAACATTACCATTTGGCGGCAAATAGAAGATGCCATGGTGCCTACGCACTCGATCTTCTGATTCCAACGTTAGAAATACTACTTCTAGTAAAACCTACCTAATGAGAATACAAAAACTGATAGGTATTAATTAGATATTTTGCATTTTATGCACCCAGTAACTAACGTGTACAACCATCGTCAGCTAAAACAATAGAATTGAGCAACAACGAATAGTAAAGTAAAATCCCTAGGTGCTACAATAAGGGGTTCTTCAAAAATGGCGTCAATGCAGGATACCGTTTGATACCGTGATTAGGATACCGTTTAGTGATTTATGGTACTTTCGCTAATCAAACTGGCGCGGCGATACACCAAAACACCATTACTGTCAGAAGCCGGATACTTATGGCCGAATACTCAAACGTCACTCAATTTTAAGCAGCCCTCAAATGTGCTCTATCGTTTGAACGTGTATTATAAAGACAGAAGATTTTAAAGTCCCACTTAGATGCCTTATGTAGGACGCTACCGGTTTAAGCATGAATACGGAAGAAGATACAGACGTAAAATTAGTTCGTTTTACTTTGGGAAGCCGACCATAAAATATGTCACGCTAATTTTCTGACCCCCTCTCTCCCCATTGTCACACTGCGTCACACTATCTGTGACACCCCCCCCTCATATGACTTTTTTAATCAGGAATAGTTTAACGACACATTTATTAAAAATATTTTAATGAACTGCGATCTTCGCGTGGTCTCTCCGTTCCCATCTATCACATTTTGTCACGGCCACTTTTGAATGCCCTCTCATGAATTTTTTTTTTTTCGTTTTATAGACATTTAAATATTATTCATGTTTCAGAGGAGTCCAGCGTCTGCCTGTCAAGCTCCTGCATCTACACAGCCAGTGAAGTGATAAGAGCTTTAGACGAAAACAAGAATCCGTGTTCGGATTTCTATGAGTTTGCATGTGGAGGTTGGATCAAAAACAACCCTATACCGGAGGGCAAGTCCAGTTGGGGTATATTCAGCAAAATAGAACTGCAAAATCAGTTGATTATACGATATGCGCTTGGTAAGTCAATTGTATCTCAGTTTTTCGGATTATGATCGTAATTTGCCAGTTTTAGAAGATGACAAATTATCCGAACTGAATAGATTTTCTTTATTTAAAGTATTCCTTCGAGTATTATTTATATTATACCTTCAAAAATTTACAAAACTTTGTATATCTTAAGTATTTACCTTCAAAAATTTTACAAAACTTTGAAACAGATATCGAAAAAAAACGATTAGGTACTTCATCATATCAGCTGAAAGATGTCCACTGCTCGACCAAACCCTCGCCACATCGGGATATGCCATAATCGCCACGCTTGGCATGCGGATTGGCGATCGCAGTGGCGGCAGTTTTATCGCAAGACGCTGCTGTCCATCTTGCGTTATTCCACTTACCACCGCCATTATTCGGTTGACTGACTGCACTAGCGGAAGAATTATTTTTCAGTAAAATTTGCGCTAGTGGGCGGTGGGTCGTCACGTCCCGAGTTAGGTATTTAAGATGAGGAAACTTAATAAAAATATTATCTAAGTACCGAAAAAAGGTCGAAGTAGGTTGTTTTCGTAATAATCTGAATGAAATCGTGGCACTGTGTTCATATCCGATTAGAGTTCTATTGTAAATTCAAAACTCAGTCCAAACGTTGATCATAGTTCTGTTTGTTAAATATATTTTAACATCGCCATTGGTGAGAATTTACTTTAAATCATGTATTAGTTCAGTAAACAAATGAACATTGTGAACAAGAGTTTTGACACCAACCATATTGAACGCAATTGTAAACCTTCTTCTATTTAGAAATACAGTCTTTTATTGTTTGCTCGCGTTTGGGAATCGTTGCAATTCGAGCTTACTGTAATAACCTGTAACACCCTTTTGGTTGTGGTGTTATAAAAGTTATCTAGTGATGTAATAATAAATTATGTAACCACGTCACGTCACGATTCTGGTCTAATTTATCATTCAAATATGTGTTATACTCATGTACTTCGTGTAAGTACATTTTAAATCGTCACAATTTCAAGTCATTGAAATTAAACTGTTTTGTGAATTTCTTTACCATTAAATTCACTGACACAATTCCAACACTTCGGTCGGTATCGGTAGCAAAAAATAGATGTTTACTGCTATCTGTAAGTCCTCAAAATGTAGACAGGTAGATAGGTATAAACTACCTAGTCAAGATGCCGTCGAAATTCATGGATATGGATGTTGTATGGTAGCTGATAAAATTTATTCAAACTGTCTCACAGATACATTCATAATTATACCTAAATCAATTAAAAAGCGAAAGATATGTATGATCAGTTTTTGAATATACACTATAATATTGAAGTCATAGTTAGTATAATTTAGTTAGCACAGATTTAATGGAACAAATATAACATTTATATTCCAAAATTGCTCATTACAGAAAAAGTGAACATCAGTGATGTATCAGGGGCTGAAGCAAAAGCACGCATCTACTACGATGCCTGCATAGACACTAACGAAACAATTGAGAAACTGGGAGAAAAGCCTTTGGTGGCTATCATAAAGAGCTTGGGTGGTTGGCACATTCTACCAAATACAGTGACGAAGCAACCTAAGTGGGATTTGCAGAAGCTATTACAGGACGCTCAGAATAAGTGAGTATTCATTTATATATCAAGAATGCGGCAAATGGATGTTATAATAAGTAATGCAATAGCGAGTAAAACTTCGATTTTGGCCAGAAACAAAAATAGATTTTTTTTATTCAAATGTGTTAGTAGAACCATTCCTTCAACTGCTACATCTTGTGACTCATTCTTCAGGTATAACCTGGGAGGATTATTCAATTGGGCAGTCACTGAGGATGACCGAAATTCATCAAAACATGTCATTGTCGTGAGTATAACTCAATAGTTAGTCAATGGTTAGATGTCACTTCAATGGCTATACTTACCTAACTAAATAAATAGTAGTAATTCTATATTGGTCTTTACGCAATTCCTTCTAAGTGTTATGCTTGAGCAAAGATATTATTAGGAAAATTGAATTAAGACCGAGTCCTAAGTTAATGTAGAAAACTGGGTCAAATGTCCCAGTCTTAATTGAGCTTTTGCTCTGTGGTGCAATAAGTTCAGAACCACGTGTGCTGAAACAAATCGTGAAAAAGGAGACGATTATCTCCATATTTAGTCCATTCATATTAGAAAGAAAATGGAATATACTCCATTTTCTTTCTAACCGTAATTCTTTAAGATATTCTTCCACAAATTTTGGAACGGAAAAATCATAGGTACCTAGCTATTCTCAATCATAAGCTTACTCCAACCAATTATGTTTTCAGCTTGATCAAGGAGGACTGAATCTTCCCACAAGAGATAACTACCTCAACAAAACAGCACATAAAAAAGTTCTGGACGCCTATTTAGACTATATGACCAAGATATGTGTCCTACTAGGCGCAGATAAATCCGAAGCAAGGGTCCAAATGAGTAGAGTGATAGCTTTTGAAACAGAACTGGCGAATATAACCACACCTTCTGAGGACCGACGGGATGAAGAAGGACTTTATAATCCGTATACAGTCAGGCAGTGGCAGAAAGAAGCACCGTTTTTGAATTGGTCCTTATTCTTCAACGATGCGTTTGATTTGGTCAATCGAAGTGTATGTATCAGTATTATATTGTGTTTTCCTTTATTATTTATAGTCTTGATGTTGTGTTTTCCTTTATTATTTATAGTCTTGATGTATAGAAATTAATACATAGCTATGTTAGGGCGTATGTTTGGGGTACCTATTTGTGTTTTCTGAAATTTCTTAGTTCAAAATTATAAATGTTTATTTTTCTTACAAATTTTAAGGAGACTAAAATAAAGCAAACAGGTAGAGCTAGAACAGATCGTTCTTTGTTTATTATTTTGGTGGAAACGATAATTAGTTAGAATCATATTTTTAGCCTCATGTCTCGTTAATTTTAACAAGCATTCTTAGAAATTCTTTTTAAGCCGCCAGTAAAAATAGAACGGCGAAAGAATCTACAGATTATAGAATTTATTTTCATTTATGTAAGATACATTTATGCCATCGCAAACTTTTTTTGTACGTCTCCCAAAGACAAGATAATATTCGATCATATATGTGTAACCATGTATGTTTTGTTATATATATCTCAAAAGGTTTACGCATCCAACATTTATCATTATATTCCAATCAATTTACTCAAAATTTAAACAAATTAGGTACACAAACCTTACCCCTTGAATCACTCTATCTATATCGTGAACAGACAGACAGACGCGACCTTGTTTTATGATATACTAGCTGTTGCCCGCGGCTACGCCCGCGTGGATTCGGTTTTTTTTAAATATAACTAAGTCGCCTATGTTCTTTCTCAAAGTCAACTCTATCTCTGTACCAAATTTTATTAAAATCGGTTCAGTCGTTTGGACGTGAAAAGGTAACAGACATACAGACAGAGTTACTTTTGTATTTATAATATTATATAGTAGGGAAAGTAGGGAATAGTAGGGCAAGTGGGGATAGGGATATAAGTAGATAGATGGATTTGTAGAAATTCAGGAGTAGGTATTTAAAAGCAAATATTTATTTGTTTCCAGATATCAGATGATGAAAGGATAGTTGTGTACGCGCCGGATTATTTCAAAAACTTAACTAAAGTCATTAGAAAATATAGTAAAACTGAAGATGATCAAAAGTAAGTTGTATTTTTCTTCTAATATAGCTTGTAAGACGAGCCGAAGGAATCAAAGAAAGTTTTCAAAAGACCAGAACCTTTAGCGCGGTCCTGTGTTTCCTTACAATGACTGGACTTTTGCTGGTAGTAGAGCTCCAGTGACGCAGCTCGCGGGCGTAGGCACCACCGCATTACCTAATATACTTGCCGCTAAATGGTAGTGTTCAGCACTATCGTGTTCCGATCAGGTAGTAATGTAGAGTCCTGGTAGCCTACCTCAGGAGTGGTAACGCATCTGCATTTTGACCTTGGTCTTTTTGTGGGTGTCTATGGGCTGCAGTAATCACTTAACATGAATGTGAACTGCATGCTTGTTTGCCACTTACATTACATTAAAAAAATTACAAACAGTACCTACTGTCGACGTCAAAAAAACAATATCTATTGTCAGCTTGTTTTTGTGTAAAACTCTGTATGAGTTTGGAATGGAAAACAATCATTCACTTTATTAATTTTTTTCATATAAGAAAGGTGGCAAACAAGCTTAGATGTTAAGTGATGTCTGCAGACTATAGACATCTACACAAAAACCAGAGGTCAAAATGCAGATGCGTTGCCACCCTCGAGACCCAAGTTGTTACGTCTCTGTAACAATTATTACGGGGCCATACATTACCACCTGACCGGAACACGATAGTGCTGAACACTACCATTTATCGGCAGATAGATTAGGTAATGCGGTGGTGCCTACGCCCACGAGCTCCGTCACCGAAGATCTACCCGTATAACACACATGTATGTCAAGTGATATAAAAGCCCTTTTTTTTCAATCAAATTGGGAATTCAGGGTTTTAAGTAGATGATATTCAAAACTTGAAAGTCCCAATGCAGAAGCGTTGCAACTTTAAGAACTATGTTGATCTGCCGCCATGAAATATATATATATATATATATGTATATATATATATTTTGCCCTTATTACCATTAAACTGGAACACGATATTGTTGAACACTAGCATTTGGTGGTAACCCGTAATAACTATCAAAAAGACATGACTTAGGTCTTAGGGGTGGTAACGCATCTGCATTATGACTGCATCTGGTTTTTGTGTGTCTATAGGCTGCAGTCGTCACTTAACATCTATGTGACCTGCATGCTTGTTTACCACCTTCATTACGTTGAAAAAAGATAGATTAGGTAATGCGGTGGTTGGATACTGGTTTCAACACCCTCGAGCAAACGGAACTTTATCATCAAAATCTTGTGTGTGTTGTGAGTCTGAGCAGTAGGAAATAAAACAACCTTTAATTCCAGAACTGTTACAAGTTATATGATGTGGCAAGTCTCTCGATCTCTATCGACTTATCTATCAAAATCATTTCGAGATGCTACCAAAATCCTCAGGAAGGCTTTGTTTGGATCGGAAGGGACTGAGGAAACTTGGCGATATTGCGTCACGGACACTAATAATGCTATTGGTAAGTGATGCTTCTAGGTATTAAATATATCACCATCACTTCAGCTGAAAGACGTTCACTGCTGGACAGAGCCTTCCCCAAAGACGCTTACAAGTGTTGTGCGTCATTAGGGGGGAGAATATGCTATAATCGCCACGCTTGGCAAACGGGTGGACGATCGCAGTAACTGTAGTTTTTTTTTTATATAATGGAAGTGGCAAATAAGCTTGCAGTTCACATTGATGTTATGTGATGACTGCAGCCTGTAGACACCCACACGAAGACCAAGGTCGAAATGCAGATGCGTTACCACTCCTGAGGCCCAAGGTGTTATGCCTCTGTGCCGGAAATTACAGAGTCGTACATTACCACCTGACCGGAACACGATGGTGCTGAACACTACCATTTAGCGGCAAGTAAATTAGGTAATGCGGTGGTGCCTACGCCCGCGAGCTCCGTCACTGGAGCTCTACTACCAGTGAACTTTTAGAGAATTTTATCCTATTGTCATTATATTTACTACCGTCCTATTGCAATGGTTTGACCGGCACTGCTTGGTTGACTTATTGAATTAAATACATTATTACGAGTAAGTACTCGTATATTAGAAATAGAAAATATTTTTATTTCGAATAGATCTTTATTTTTAAAGAAAAATGGAAAGAAATATTTGACTTCAGGCGAGACTCGAACTCGCGGCCTACTGGGAATCTAGTCCAGCCGCTCTTCCAATTGAGCTACTGAAGTCCTGCCCGATTTGTCAAATCTTTCCTTCACATTTATTGCATTGCTTTATGGTAGCAGAAGCGCCATCTATTGCCAACTATGCTAGTTAGGCAACCGATATAATAGACTTTTCAGTTTATTGAATATCGTAAAGAAGTCGCTTTTACCCTTAATAATTGTTTTATATTATTTCGCATTAACACTTGCTTGTGAAATATATTTTATTTTTAAAGAAAAATGGAAAGAAAAATTTGACTTCAGGCTAGACTCGAACTCGCGGCCTACTGGGAATCTAGTCCAGCCGCTCTTCCAATAGATCTTTACAGATACTTTCAAAACGTCAATAAATCATAAAATACCTAGAGTAAATAACCATTACGTAAAGTAAAATCCAAAACATATATAAAAAATATAGTAAATTAAAAATTAGTATTTAAACTACTTAGTTAAAACATAATAATCACAAAATTTTTCAATTCCTTCAATGGTGATAAATGAAGAAAAAGAAATGCTTATTCGTCAAGATCAAAGTTATTCACTTAGCAGAGTGACAATTGTGAATTACCCATTAAAAAGTGAATTTTACAGCATTAACATAATTTATACTTCTGCATCACTCTTGACACTCTTTAGGTATTTTGTATATTTGCCCGAATTAATGGAACGATTTGCGTGACCTGCACGCCTGCAGTTCTATTATAAAACGATCAAAGGACTTTGAGTTCAGTGGCATTACCACCATCTCTTATCGCAGACTTATTTCAATTTTACTTTGTTTTGACGCATAACAGACGTCAAAGCTAATTTAGAGACAGTTCTAAAGCTCACTTTTCTTTGATGTTCATCATGTCGAAACAAATACAGTACTCAACAATTCATATTGCACATCGAGCCCGCGAAAGAGACGATCGGCTTGTTTCGACTTTGTAGAGCATTATCTCAGTTGCATACTGCCTACGTAAGCACTGACAGTCCGGTATTGGTCAAAGCTTGATCAAAATGGTCGACAAACGTCAAATAGGTACGATGCGAAAGAGATAACGCTCTACAGACCCGAAATAAGCCGAAGTCTCCTTCATAGGCTCGATGTGCAATATTTATTGTTGAGCACTGTAATATTGCAATAAGACTGGCTATGAGAGATGCAGAACCTGAAAGAGTACCTAAGCAACACTTAAATCCATTCTAACATTCTACCTTTGCAGGTTTCGCCGTAGGAGCAATGTTTGTACGTGAAGTGTTCCACGGTGAAGCGAAGACTCAAGGCGAGATCATGATAGACAACATACGGACAGCTTTCAAGAAGAACTTGAAAAACCTGAGCTGGATGGACGCGGAGACCAGGGAGGCGGCGGAAACTAAAGCTGATGCGATCACTGATATGATAGGTAAATATATTGTTTTTAAAGAAAATTGGAAAGAAAAAAATTCTTCAGATGGGACTTGAACCCGCGACCACTGGGATCTCTAGTCCAGCCGATCTCCTTACTGAGTTACCGAAGTCCACACGAGACTGGTGAATATTTCCTTCACATTTATTGCATTGCCTTGGGATGGCAATATCGACGTATAACGACCAAAGAATACTTTATAACATATTTAGATTTCTATAGTTTTTATATGTAACTAAGCTGGCAAACAAGCATGCAGCTCACATTGATGTTAAGTATACTGCAGTCTACATAAAAACTAGAGGTCAGAATGCAGATGCGTTACCACCCCTGAGACCTAAGGTGTCATGTCTTTGTGATAGTTATTATGGTGACGACAAACGACAAGCAGCAAAGTAAAAAAAAAGTGCAATGGCTAAGTCAGACTAGCTGCACATGTATTTACTTTTGTTTCTAGGATTCCCCGACTACATCCTAGATAAGGCCCAGCTGGACAAGCAGTATGAAGAGTTGGTGGTGAAACCAAACGAGTATTTCGAAAATAACATCGCCTTCAACGTCTACAGTCTCAAGAACGATCTGAGTAAACTTGACTTGCCTGTCAATAAGACTAAATGGGGTAAGTAACAATAAATAGATAGAGAGTGGATTCTGTTGATTCATGTTGGAATTGAGACGTGGTCGCTCACTATGGGCTTCATAAGAAGGCTCAAGGTCACGAGAACTGTGCTCGACATTTCCCTGCGAGATCGAATGAGATCCGCATGAGAACCAAAGTAACGGACATAAGCCAACGAATAGCGAAACCACACCCCGGATACTTGGCTAAAATTCCCTACAAACGCTTATTCTGGTTATCTACACAGTCATCAATCAGTACACGCGCACATAAAAATATAGCACGTAGGGTTATGACCCTATACAATCGAAATAAGTTGTCGTACTGACTACGTGACGAAATTAACTAAAAATAGACCCCTCGCTCGTCCGCTCTCAACATCTCTGTTGAAGTCTGTTCAACCGCCTCTCGAGGGGGATGATGGCTGAGAATAGGAAATCGGGAGGGACGTTGAAATGTTCATTCGATATGTAGTATTATTAAATTATACTAGCTGTGCCCGCGACTACGTCCGCGTGGGAATTTATGATTGTTCAGTATCTACCCAGACGAAGTCGTGGGCGCAGCAAGTATAAAAGTAAGCCTAAGTTACTCCTTATTACATAAGCTATCTGCCAGTGAAAGTCCCGTCAAAATCGGTCCCGCCGTTCCTGAGATTAGCGGGAACAAACAGACAGCCAGACAAAAAATATAAAAAATGTTGTTATGGTATATGTTTCGTGTATACATACATATGCATTTAGTAAAAAGCGGTTATTTTTATAATACAAACAGACACTCCAATTTTATTTATTTGTATAGATATTCTCTGGCGAAACTCAAGTGGCAGTGGGCAGGGCACATAGCTCGAAGAACCGATATCAGTTGGGGCAGAGTTCTCGAATGACGACTTTGTATTAACCATTTATAATTCTGCAGGAATGACCCCATCAACAGTGAACGCGTATTACACTCCCACCAAGAACCAGATCGTATTCCCGGCGGGCATCCTTCAGCTACCATTTTACGATGGGGACAACCCTAAGAGTGTGAACTACGGCGCTATGGGTGTAGTGATGGGACACGAACTCACGCACGCCTTTGATGATCAGGGACGAGAATATGACAGGTACTCGCACTTGGAGAACCCAGGCACTCATTTCAGTTTTCATTGACACAAAGAGCTCTAGAAAACGAACTTATAGCAAACTGCTCTACTACCATGGAAAATTGATTAGGTGATACTGTATCACAACTAAAACCACAATATCGTAGAAGAAAAGATATCTCTATTTTTATGGATGTCATGTTATTATTTTATTCGGTTCATAAAACCTGTTATCTAAAAAGTATAATCCAATATTTGCATTTTTTTTTTTTTTTTAAATAATTTGTGACAGACGAAGAACAAAATGTTGTTGGGAGTTGGGATTGATGTAGAGAGGTGATGCGCTTGTAGCGTCCACTACATTAAGGCGCCAACTAGTGGAATACAATGAAACCTTACAGTACGTACTTGTCTAGTACGATAGATGGCGTGCAGTCAAATTACATCGCACATACGAAGATTTCTCAAGAGTTGGCATATATACAACTTCCCAACGTCAACCGTTGGGCCGCGGCCCGCCAGGCGCTACCACCTCGCCTGGTCGGAGGATCCTCCCTTTTCGCCGGAGGAACACTTCCACCCGTTCCTCCACACGCTAATTTAAATGAACCCTGTATATGCATAGAGCAACACGGGCCACCAGCCGCGGCGCGGTGTACCGGAGGGAAGTAGCCATATGCAGGCTTTCCTCTCTGTCAAAGTACAAGCCCAAATGTGCCTATGCTTGTCGCCTAGATGATTAAATGTGATTTTGTTAAAGTAGTAGTTTAGTTTCGTAGTAATAGACGATTTTTGTAGTGTGTGTGTGTTTCACACGTATTTCTCCCCGCAATAAATGACAAGACTGTTTTGCATCGGTAATAAACGCTATGGCTACTTCCCTCCGGTCCACCGCGACCGGTGGCCTGTGTTGCTCTATGTATATATGTAACAAATCCTTATAGGTTCGGCAACCTGAACCAATGGTGGAACAACGCCACGATAGAGGCGTTCAAGAAGCGCGCCAACTGCATCAAGAAACAATATTCGGACTACGCCATGGAAGGACAGAAACTTAATGGGAAACAAACTTTGGGTAAGATTTAAATATCAAGCTCAAAAACCTCTAAAACATCTTCATGGCTTTATGGTTGTTCTACTATCAGTACTATTTTTTATTCGTCGTTATCTTTCCTAAATTATTAACTTCTATTAGATAACAGTGGCCATATTTTCCCCAAATCTCGGGTAGAACTTTAGCACTAAACCTTTCAATTGGTCCTTAACTCTTCATCGATATTACAGGAGAAAATATAGCAGACAACGGAGGTCTTAAAGCATCATTCCACGCGTATTTGGAGTACAGCAAGAACGCTAAAACCAACTTTACGCTGCCTGGTCTGAAGTACAACCACAGGCAACTGTTCTTCGTGTCTTTTGCTCAGGTAGGAAGTATGTTCCTGTGAAAAAAAATACATTCAATTTAACTCTATTTGTGTAGGTATGTGTTGTGTGTGTACAACGGTACCCACGATACAGTATACTTAGTGTGGGGCTGTGAGTTGAGCTAGTTGCTCAACTTCACGAATAATTAAAGCCAAGAATTCAATTCATGCCAAGAAGATTCCTGTGTATTTTTAGGGTTTCGTACCTGAAAAGGAAAAAAGGAACCACTATTTAGAACCATTATTTATTATAGGATCACTCGTGCGTCTGTCTGTCTGTCTGTCTGTCTGTCTGTCCGTCTGTCACAGCCAATTTGTTCCGAAACTACTAGACCGATTGAGTTGAAATTTGATGAATATATGTAAATTGATGACCCAAAGATGAACACGTCAAGTAAAATAATAAATTTTAACCACTGGCCACTTTCGGGGGGTTAATCAGAAAATTAAAAAAATATGTATTCGTGAACTGTGTCGTGTGACATATCAAATGAAAGAAGTTGTTGTCAGCATCTCAGATATATTTTTTTTATAATTTTTGCATAAACAAATTTGAAGTTATTTAAGAAAAACGACGAAAATTGACCATTCTCCCCCCTATCTCCGAAACTACTGAACTTAAAATTTTGAAAAAAAAAATGTGGAAAATAGTTCTTTGCCTACAGATTACTGGAAAACCTATAAGAATTTGAGTATTCAAATTAAATCGAAAATTCTTAATAATATAACCCCCCTTGCCGGTACCACCGTAACCGCTATGTACCTGCATTTTAAATCTGTAATAATATATTTTCGAAAAAAAATATTTAAATTACGGAACCCTCACCACGCGAGTCGAACTCGCACTTGTCCGGTTTTTTATAGTAATAATAATCTGGTACTACAAGGTATTGGCTTTGTGGTATTATAATTTGGTATTAATACTAAATGTTATATAAATTTAGAACCACCGACTGTTATAGGTCTTTTGTAGGTCTTAATCGAGACTATCACACCACACAATTTGTCGTACTACTTACTGAACATCTTGAATATTATGATATTAACAATAAATAGCAGCGTAATTCAAAATATAGTTAGTAGCTCATTTAATAGTTAAAATGGTAATAGAGTAGATTTACATGTTTTTCTTCTATTATAATCCGTTCTTTATTCAGATTTATTTCATATTTATTTTAATAAAACGTATGCTCAAATTGCTCGATGATTCAGGTTTTTTATACATTTAATTATAGGTATGGTGCTCAGCGATGACCAAAGAATCCACCAAGATGCAGATAGAAAAAGACGACCACACCATAGCCAAGTACAGAGTAATCGGTCCCATATCAAACCTGAGAGAATTCTCCGAAGAATTCCATTGTCCCATTGGTTCAAAAATGAACCCGAAAGAGAAATGTGAGGTGTGGTAAAGTCTTGGCGATAAATATAGCTGCATGAGCTTGCAAGATTGACTGGATCAAGTATGCAGGGTGGATCAACCTATCTGAGATATTCTAAAGAAAACAAAATACCTTGATTATAGAATTCTTCAGATTTTAATACTTTGACTTAATAAAGTTAATACTTATGATTATTTATTTATTATTCGGACGTGAAAGTCACTTTCCAGTTTTTAATCCACACGTTTCAAATATGGACCACCTTTATAAATCAAATTAAACATCTAGCGTTATGTCTCCTTTTTACTCTGTACAGCCCGGCCTTCAGTAGCCGTTTTTAAGAATCTCATATGCCCAATCATTTCAAGAGTGTAGTTTGCACATTTTTTTGTAATTATTGTGATATCCTATTCGCCCGTCTGTCAAAAAATATGAATTTAAAAAACTTTTAAAATGCTTTCTTCGTGTTTCTTTCAAGTAACCCATTATCATAACACTTGGAAAAATACTTGGAGCCCCAGTCATTGCCTCCACAATTCATCAAGTTCTCGCATTGGGATTCGTTTTGTATAAACTAAATAAAACATGACCCAAATGAGGACCTTGAGGTATGCTCATCAAAATTAACAATCTTGTAACTTGATCTGCAATCAATTCCTGCGAGCTATTTTTGCAGAGACGGACGGACAATAGAGAACTGCTTTACCTGTGTAAACATGGCTTAGACATCTGTGTAATAAATAAAGATAGATTAAATCAGAGTATGGGAAGCTTTAAAGGATTCGGGTAAAATATTTAGTTATTCTTGTGAAGTAAATAAATAAGTTTTGTACAATAATATAATTACAAGTAATTATGGACGATAAGTTTAAAACATTAAAAAGTATAATAATACAATGACTAAAATTTTAAGTAAGTACCTCTAAAAAAAAGTTCAACGTGCCAAAATTATCTTTATTTATTACACCAGTGTTACTTTAATGGAGACTTTTGATATTAATTCAGAAATATGTACGCGAGCTTAGCAAATTATAAAACGTGTATCTGTAGGTCGATTCTCATTATAGATTGTGATGACACGCTTAAATACTAAATGTACTTTTATTGACATAGGTATCCTAAAGTTATCAACTAGTTCAGCAGTGTAGTTTTTATGTTTATCATGCTGTTTTATTAGTTCAACCGATTGTAAATAATTATGGGATAAAATATTTTATATGATTTTATTTTCAACAACTTTCAACGTAATAAAATCTCTACAAATTAAATAAGTTATCCTGATATCACAGCAGAATATAAAATAATATGATTTTATAATTAGGTAAAATTAAATCATTTTGTAGAACATGAAAAACAACTTAATGTTTTATTATATTCGATTTCTTCGCAATAATGCATGCGAGTGATATACCACTGGGATCTGGTCCAGTTGCTCCGAAGCTACCGAAATTATATTATCTATATATATATTTGTATATATTATAATGACATGTTAATTTGGAAGCTGCCACAATAAACATAATATAAAGAATTATTTTGAGATCCTTCCCTGTTGTATATTAGGAAACTATTTAGCTTTTTGTGTTAGATGTTTGCCAAGGAAAAAGCTTCTTTTATCACTGTGTATATCAGTACCAGTGTTTAAATTGTATACATATATATTTATTTAATTATTAAAATTTTCGTATAATACTGTATAAGAATTTTGATATCAAGTAGTACGGGTGATCAGGGCGATGGGATCATTATTTCTTAAACAAGATATAGACTTGTTTTCTGATGTAATTACGTATGAAAAATACATTAGCACCTTATACGATGGTAATAAGAAGTAAGTGTATTAAATTAATTTTGAAAGCGGAGAGTTCACTGACTATACAATACTGTACAACTGCCTGACTATCTCTCCCTACATTAACGTTGATTTCGTTATCTATTATTCAATTAGCAATTATTTCAGTTGATGTTTACTTAACTTTAATTTTCTACCCATCTTTGAGCCCTAAAATTATGATAAAATATGTATCTATGTAATAATCTTGATAATATGTATTGATAAAATATTGAATAAAAACAAACTATTATAAATTAGTGGAAGAATCAAAGAACAAGAAAGGATGAAAAGTTTTTGAAAAATAATAATTAATTGAAAACTATTGATATCAATTCGAAATAATAATATTATAATAACCTGAGAAAATTGGCATAGTACCTATTGACCGATAAAGTAATAAATATACATTTTAATATTAATGGTAGTAATTTGTATTTTGTACTTAAAATAGTTTAGTTTAATGTTGCCATAATTGCATTTGATAGCTTTTCTGGTGTCGCTTATTAAATTATGCTTTGATGTATTAAAACAACATTAGGTATTGTGTCTGGTGTATAAATAATGGATGTTCATAAAAAGAGACCATTTGGCACACCACTTTTGTATTATTATATTCTGTCCAAAGAGCATTTTTATTAATATGTGTTGCTATATGTAAAATAGTTTATAAATAGTGTTTATAGAAATGTTATTTTATATGGACCAACAGCTTAAATATAAAATATTACATTCTTATTAAAACAAACGTACAAAACGTTCGAAATGGCACACTAACACAGACATGCGCAACGACGCTCGATCTAGCGAGTGACTCAGTACTGCAGCACCGCGAGAACCGCTTCGAGGCCTCGTCGATGCGCATGTTTGTGTGAGTGTGACGTTTCAAGGTTTTGTACGTAGTTTCCACACTGTTCATATTTGTACTGTGACACGGGCGATACACGAGCTAGAGCCGCCCCTGGTTGCACCAAGATATTTGTTAAAGTTAAAGTTTGTTAAAATTGTAACATTTCACATCCTTCTCTAACTCTAACAGATTTCTTTAAGTTAGAGAAGTATGTGAAATGTTTTTTTTTTATGTAATGGAAGTAACAAACAAGCATGAAGTTCACATTGATGTTAAGTGATGACTGCAACCTATAGACACCCACACAAAGACCAAGGTCAAAATGCAGTTACCACTTCTGAGGCCTAAGGTGTTATGCCTCGGTGCCGGAAATTACAGGGCCGTACATTACCACCTGACCGGAACACGATAGTGCTGAACACTACCATTTAGCGGCAAGTATATTAGGTAATGCGGTGGTGCCTACGCCCGCGAGCTCCGTCACTGGAGCTCTACCACCAGTGAAGTGATGTTACAATAACTTTACCTTTAGCAAATATCTTAGTGCAACCCATTCTAAGTGAGCAGTAGTGAACCTCTTGTTCGCTTGCTAGTTTTCGTGACGAAGTAGAAAAAAACTAAAAAAAGGTAATGCCATTGGAACAACTCAAAACCTTGATAATCTACACGATCACAAAGCTACTGAGGTTATTCTATAACCAAAAAAATAAATATTCTACTAATCATAGTGAATATTCTCTTGGCGATAAAGGATATGTTTCAATAGGCACATTATTCCCATAAATCATTTTCATGACGAACAAAATGTAAGAATGACCTAACAATTGTAGGTATTAGTACAGCAGTTAACGTGGAAACTATTGCATATTGTTAAAATAATTTAGTAAATGCGTAATATTTTTGAAGCGAATTAATGTGTAACTCCTAATTAGATATTAAATCGGTCACGGTAAATATTATATTCAAATGTAAAATATTAAACGATTAAAACGTGAATCCAGCAACCAAAAGATAGTGAGAAAATAAGAACAACGTTGCCTGAGGTTCAGAACCCATAAATGCCTTATTACACGACACGGTATTCAGGGTCCGATAGCAAGGGTCAGGGTAGTGTAAAAACATTTAGGGAGTTAGGATCCCTAATTAGGGCGACCGGAGCGCCCCGGTCAGCACAAATATGCAGTACAAATATGAATAGAATGGAAAATACGTACAAAACGTTCAAAACGGCACACTCTCGAGTAGCGAGTGCTCGAGTAGCGAGTGATTCGGAGCTGCAGCACCGCGAGAACTGCTCAGGGGCCTCGTTTATGTGATTGTGCTGTTTCAACGTTTTGTACGTTGTTTCCATACTGTTCATATTTGTACTGTGGCTGAGTTAGCGCCATGTCGACCGGATAGTGTAATAAGCGGCAACCCGGTGCGAGGCCACGCTTACCCTTTCTGCCGGACCCTGAAAACCGTGTCGTGTAATAAGGCCATAAACGATCATTAAGATGTTAACCATTTCACTAACTATAAAATACATAATAGAAAAGAAACATCGGTGTCTTGTCTGTAAAGCCGGTTTACGGATGATAATTATTATTTTAAGTTATGCCGTCATAAGAAATCACGCGTCAGGCCGATCGTGCCTCTCTATCGCTTGAGCCGCGCTCTCGTTTCAATGCTCGGCTCATGCAAGTCATACAGAACGTGACACTTTTTCGTGCGTGCAACCGGCGTTCATCGATTAATCGACGTTATCACTTCAATAAATATCTTGATCCTGTGTTAAGTGGTTCTGAATATCAAATCAAATGGCAATACTTTAATGTAGTAAGACTCTACTCCTTATTGTTAAAAGTTGACAATAATAATTCCTCTATCGATGCGCCCCACATTTTATAAATAATATAAGTACTTACATTGCGCACAAAACTTACATGCGTCCGTGATGTTAGTTACAATCGCTGCGAAAGCGAGTTTATGGTATGGAAGATAGAAGGGATACGTGAACAGCGCAGGGCGGTCTCGCCTAAATAGATTTATCGCAACTGCCGAAGGGAGACCTGCAGGTCCGAATGGGGGCTAAGGGGATTACGGAGGGGGGCGCTGCAACTTTCGCTCTAGGCATCAGTTGGTGATAACCGAAAACGACCACGCGGGTTGAGCTAGGGTCGAGGCTGGGGGATTAAAACTCGCCTTCGGATCCGAACGGCGGCTTACGGCATTGCGGAGGGGATTAGGAGCGCTGCAACTTTTGCTCTAGTCATCAGTTGGTGATAACCCGAAACGACCACCCGGGTTGAGCTAGGGTCGAGGCTGGGGGATTAAAACTCGCCTTCGGGTCCGAACGGGGGGGCTTAGGGCATTGCGGAGGGGATTAGGGGTGCTGCAACTTTCTCTCTAGTCATCAGTTGGTGATAACCCGAAACGACCACGCGGGTTGAGCTAGAGTCTAGGCTGGGGGATTAAAACTCGCCTTCGGGTTCGAACGGGGGGCTTAGGGCATTGCGGAGGGGATTAGGGGCGCTGCAACTTTCGCTGTAGTCATCAGTTGGTGATAACCCGAAACGACCACGCGGGTTGAGTAGGATCGAGGCTGGAGGATTAAAACTCGCTTTCTTTCTCGTCTGAGTCGTCTGGTAAGAGACTGGCGCAAAGTTTGCGCAGGCAACTTCACTCTGTGGCATTAAAGTTTTGTGCGCACTGTGCTTTCTTTTTTAAATAATAATATCATCCATATATCATGTCTTCTCGTCTTAACTAGAAATATTGTAAGAGTATTTATCATTCATATAAGAAAATTGTTTTCTTGTAAAGTCGATCTACATGCGATAATTTTACGTGATGACGTCATATAAGACAATGATGAAAAATTGCAAACTTTTTTTATCTAAGAAAGGTGGCAAACAAGCATGCAGTTCACATTGATGTTAAGTGATGACTGCAGCCTATAGACACCCGCACGAAGACAAGAGGTCAAAATGCAGATGTGTTGCCGCCCCTGACACCTAAGGTAGCCGAACGTTTCCGTCTGTCTCTTGTTCAGCGCTCACGCATGTTCGCTCGGCTCGGGCGTAACATGACACTTTTTCGTGCGTCATCGATTAATTAGACGTTATCACGTTAATAACAGTTTTATCTTTATATTCCTACTTATGTTGTTTAAATTTTTTTGTAAATATAAAAAAGCTTCTTGTATTCAGGTGTTTATATCGAATGGGCACAAAATATCCGAAAATAATTTACTAAAGAATATAATTACCACATCATAGAGCAATACGAGCCACCGGCCGACCGGAGGGGACTAGCCGTAGCGTTTACTACCGATGCAAAACATTCTGTCATTTTTGCAGGGGGAATTTGTGTGACACACACACTCCCACAACAAAAATCGTCTTTTACTACGAAACTCACACCTTGACTTTAACAAAATATAATATATAAACAATTTCACGCACACATTTAAACACCTCGGCCCACTTGGGCTTGTACGTTAACAGAGGGGAAAGCCTATGGCTACTTAAGCTACATATAGCTCCCCTCCGGTCCGCCGCGGCTGGGTGGCCCGTGTTGCTGCTGCTATACTTACTGGTCAGATAAACCTACGCTTTATTATATATGTCACAAAATGTTACCGAATTTAATTTTTTAGCTAATTTTAGTTTTCATGCAGGTATAAAAATGAATACAATAGATAGGCATGAATTGTTTTCATGATATTTATTTTTGCATTATTTTCACGTCTAAAGATTTTTGAAAACATTTTACAAAATGTCTTGGACGTAAGTATTATTAAGTTTATTCGTAAGTCCAAATGTATTTTGCTTATTTTTTCAAAAAAAGCTAATTTATAATAAACATTAACACTAAATACCTTATTTGCAGACTTTGCATTTTCGTCATCGAACCTTAATTCCCGTACCAGTAAGAATTTCGGACAATATCCTCCATTGTACTACCTAGCCCTCAGCTTTTTAAAACTAGCAGTTCGGGTGTTCGTTACTTCATTAATCACTCAGTTACTTATGCATAATTTAATTTTTAAATATTTTTTTACAATTTCGAAGTGAAAACTTTAGCACTTTTTTGATTTGAAACTCTATGAAACGAAAAAGCGACAGTGAATAGAGACAGACACATAATTTCATAAGATAAAATGAGACAGGAAGCACTATACAATATTTGTGTGCGCATGCGTAGTACAAACTTACAAAGTTCGAGTTCTTGAAGGTTTCACTTATACCCTGTGTGAATTTCACACATGTTTTTTTTTATTTAGTTTATATATATTTGGTTCGATAGTGTGTAGCAAAATGAATTAAATCGATGTGACGGAAATGCAAAAACGTAGCTTATTTACCGATACAATGTAAATAATAGACATGTGTACTGTGAACTTTTAATTATTTTTTATTATATCAATGTAGAAAACTAGTCATTATAATAAAATTTTACTAATAGATATCCAAGTTTTATAGACGCCGTAAAAAGGAGCTTATTTTGGTATATATTTTATTTAATAGACATTGTATATGTAGTTAATAATATTCTCTTTAAATTTGTGTACCATTCGAAGAATTAAAATTATGTTTTACGAATGTTTTGACTGATTTGTATGTGTTGTATAAATGAACTGTATTTTATGTAAAGTAAATTTGTGTTTATAACACATAAAATGTAGTTTTTTTTAATACAATCCATCCACCACTGTTAGAGGAATAAAAACCAGAATGCTCCCTCTAACCTGCCCCTCCCCTATAGCCAAACAAACAAGCCCACAGTATCGTCGGCTGGCGACGCCTTTGTTTGAAACCATCATTTAGGTACATGTTGTTTGAGGCAACCATGAGCTGGAAGTGGAGAAATTTGGATACGGGCGACGGAACACCAGGGTCAAGACACTGGCAGACTTCATGGAGAAACTTCAGGACTGATCATGGTCCACTTCATGCCTGAAGTGGACCATGATCAGTCCTGTTAGTGCAACAAAAAATAAGAAAGACTACGTTATGTCCACGAAGCGTAATGTATTCTGTCAAATTCAGTGATGTCTCTGTGATCAATTCGGTAAAAACGAGAAGCGATCACCAAATGCTAAGAGGCACACTGAATATAAATGTCAAGCTGGAGATATCTCGGCTGATGAAGTCAACGCTTCGACCAGCAGCTGCCCAAATCCAAAACCCCGATAGCTCCCCTCTCGCACTTCAAAATCGCTTTGAATGCCTGAGTGATTGCGTAGGATGATTGTGGACGATTACATCAACAGATTTGTGGAAAATGAAATGTCTGCTGCGTTTAAATACATTTTTTAAGGCCCGACACACGAACAAGCCTAAGGTCCACTTCAACCAGCTCAACTTTCCAGCTCATGGTGCATGCGGTATTGTTCCGAAATACTCTGAAGACGCTTTAATGCACAGGCGGCTCAACAGGCAAATCTCCAAGTCACTTACTTTACTAGCTGAGGGAGTACAAAGAATATGCCCCCAAAAATTAAAAACAAGGGCTAAAAAGCACACCACAAAAAACAATAAAAGGGAAAGGAAAAATAACCCTCCCCTCCCCTCCTAGCTACGCCACTGTCACCTTCGTATACCTAATTGTAGTATCTAATAATTATCGAGCGGCTTTAAGGACAGTTATACGCGACAGTACAACTGCCTATTATCCATCGACGATTGAACCAAAACTGCGTTGTGTCGTCGATGCTGTTATCAGTCCGTCAACAGATCCTAGAGCCGGACTGAGCTGACACTACACCGAATATGTTCCCGACGTCAGTCTAGACGAGATTAGCACAGCTCTTAAACAGTTCAAAAACAATAGGGCACCGGGTGATGAAGGAATCACTGATGAATTCCTGAAAGCTGGCGGCCAGTATTAGAAGCTTATCAGAAAATGTTCAATTTCGTCATATTCGAGTGCAAAACGCTACAAGCGTGGCACAGAAGACAAGTGTATGGAACAGTAGGTATGTCTTTCGCCTGAAACGATGATGATTCATCATAGGTAACTACTATACCTATTCTCTTATCAATTGTCAGATTTGTCAGTAATATTTGTAATCCAATAAAATATTCTCTTGTTATTTGCATTCTCTTCGTAAGTGCGCACTCGCTGCCCCCCCCCCCCCCCCCCTCCTAGCTACGCCACTGTCACCTTCGTATATCTAATTGGCTTGGTCTTGCCTTATCACCATGAAGCTGGAGGTAATAATCAACAAATGAAGGCAAAACTTAGAACACAAGGCTGAGTGAAATACCGACAAAGATGTCGTATAGAGGTAGGTATCCATCGACGCAGATCGATGTAGGTATCTAACAAAGAGTATTCAAATACGTATCTAATACTTATTTATCTTTACACTCCATGGTATACCTAGACATTTATCATAGATTTATCATTATACCTACTTGGTATAGAATAAATAAACACAGTTTTTTTTTAATTTAATGGCATCGCTTGTTATGCATATTGCCAGTGTCAAGTAAAACGATATTTCGTATTCGTATTAGGCAACGTAAAAGTCAGAGTCAGTCAGTCAATTTATCAGTCCGTCAGTCAGAGTCACAGTAATTCGAGTAAAGCGATGGCTACTTTACCAGTACATTTACAATGAAGTTTTGGAGGCAACCCGAAAGAACGTGTTTTCGCACTGTTATTCTATTTCACTATACACGAGCACTATAATAAGCCTATATCAAACAAAATGCCACCAACTTTATTTATTATAACTCAACAATACACCAAGAAAATGAAATAAAATAAGAGCACCATGCGCCTCTTTCAAGCTTCCCGCCAAAACTCCTTTTGACCAACCACAGATAGAACTAAAAACAGTTTGACAATTGTCAAATTTCATTTGACATTGACGTTTAATTGACGCATGAACAAAATGGTGGCATGGCAATCGCAATCTGTAATTTGGTTATTGGTCTGTGATCCGTAACAGGATTCTGTGATTCTGATAATATAACAACGCATTGCTGCGCTTACAAAAGTTACTTCGTCCGTTCATCGAAGTATCTGATCGTTTTTGTTTGCCGCGAATGTCAAAAATCAAACAACAAAACAAAATTAGTGCAACAAATAAATTACAGCAACGGGTAATTAAATTGAGTAGTAGTTAGTAATTTTTTGTAGTAATGCTTTTCCTAGTAATTACTATTTATATGTTTTTAGGTTCTCGTGCTACTCTTCATTATGTCTGAAAAAGACTACATTTTAACCTTAAAAATAATTCAATAAAGCTTTCCTAAAACTGTAAAATATTAGTAGGAGCCAATATTGGAAGATATACATCATGGAAGATATAAGCACTATGGAACAGATTGTAGTTAAAACTGAAGTTCAACCAAATGGGGATATATTATTGTTCTATGTGGATGGTAAGCAATTTAGTATTCTCATAAGAAAATAAGAAGCTTTGAGGTCTAAACAGTACCCAATTTATGTAGGTTTGGATAGATTTCAAGTCAGCTGAATAATAAACTAATTATTTAGTCTCGTTGGCATTGTAAGTATTATATTCATACTAATCATGTTAATTTTCTTATATTTTATTTGCTAGCTTTTAGCTACATGTTTACAGGAACTTTACTATTGGGTAAATACTAAACCTAAATACTTACCTTTTTTGTTTGCACATGTTTGACTCATATCTGGACAGTGTACAAGACAATGTTAATGGCTGAAGATGACTACTGTCCGTCAAAGTGTTAATAGAGACAAAATATTTAAGTTCCACTTGGATTAAGTGATTTTTCAGTGCTTGGTTGTTACTGATATGTTTATAATCTCAAGATTTTGCAACTATAGCTAGTACCAGAATGAGACTGGCCATATAATGAAGGTGACATTTGCCAGTTAGGACCCCTGTGTCTGTCTACTTGGGGCTTCCCTTGGGCATGTGTAGCTTGCTACAAGCATTTGTCTTAGGCTCTGGGCCTATTGATTCTTAGGTCTCAGGCCCACCATCTAGTCTTAGGCCCCAAGCCCATCATCTAGTCATAGGCCCCAGACGTGTAATTAGCCACCAAGCAGACCCTTCCTGCTCTGTCCAATCTAGCTTTTTAATCAATGTTAAGTAGGTATAGCACAGACAATTAAGAATGGTACACACAAATACAGGCATTGGCAGGACATCTGTGGTAACACCTATGCCTAGGGCCAGATTTTAGGTTGTTTTCAGTAGAGTTTTTATTTCATAATCAGCAAACAAGCATGTGCTGTGGCCTATAAACATCTATAATAATCTAAATCCTCCGTGCTTCAGAGGGCATGTTAAGCCGTCAGTCCCCATTAAACTTTGTCGGAGGCCTTATGGGCGGTTTGAAAACATCCTACAACAAGGTTGGCCACTAACCTGTTTCTCCACCAATCCGCATTGGAGCAGCGTGGTGAAGTACGCTCCAGGCCTCCCCCCAAAGAGGGGAGAGACTCGTGCCCAGCAGTGGGATGTATAATGGGTTGCCATTATTATAAACATTACATAACATTATAGTGCTGAACGCTACAGAACTAAACAAGGTAACACAATGAACAGATTAAAAACTCTCAAATTTGTTAAAGATCCATCTATGGACACTCGGACACACAACACTTATAGTATTTTTATACTTATGTTTTTTGGAAACCTGGAATCTGGGTATTACTAACATAGAGTTGACAAGTGGATGTGCGATTTTGGCATAGTCACCACATTTATGCCCTCTCATCTCAGACATATTACACAAAAATATAATTCTGGAAATGTAGGGTGATAATCAAATATTATTAATACATATCCTATGAGTAATAAAGAAGTGTAACTTAGCCAAGAAAATGTTTCCATGTAATTTTACATACTGTGGGAGGAGCCTAAAATAGACACACTAGCTTGTCAGGCTATTGCACATTTCTATGAAATTATATTGGAAACCTCATAGTCTGGAAGCTAGTGGATATCACCTGAGAAGTTGAAGAACAACTTGTTGAACAGCCAAACACAATGGATGTAGACCTGGCTGAAAGGTAGTGGAATGTAGCCAGCCAACCCTAACATTTTAAAATTTGAACACCATTAAATTAAGCTTAAAAGTAATTTAAAAATATCTTACTCACTATATTCGGTCAGGTTCATATTTTTATTAACTTTGTCAGTGTATTGTCAGGTATTTTCGAAATTATTTAGAAAAGGTAGGTTAGTGTAAATACATAATCATTTTTGATATAAATATTAAAAAAAAAAAACAATCACATTAGGGAGGAATATTTGCCCTGGGGCCTGCTGTAAAGCTAATTTTCATCAGATGAAGTTTAATTTTGTTTTTATACAAGCTTTTAACAACCAAAGCGGTGGTTGAAAGTTTGTCTTTCTAAATGTTTATCTCTTTCTTCTCTTACTCTTCTTCTTCGAGTCTGTCACTAATTTTGCTTAAAAGGTTAAATTTCAAGTTTCACGGTAATCACTACAATCTCAAAAATTTACAATCAATGTTTTTGTTTGAATTGAAATGTAACAAACATTAAAATAACCATACAACCGAATTGAGAAGCTCCTCCTTTTCATGATCACCATTTCAGCTAAAAGACCCAGAAACAGGTCACTGTTGGACAAAAGCCCTTCTCAAAGATTGCCATAACGAACGGTTCTGGTCCTCCCTCATTTAGTGATTGTCCGCGACCTTCATCAGGTCGTCAGGCCGTCTCGCAGGGAAATACCAAGCATTTTTTACTGGTGGTAGAGCTTCAGTGACGGAGCTCGCGGGCGTAAGCACCACCGCATTACCTAATATACTTGCCGTTTAATGGTAGTGTTCAGCACTATCTTGTTCCGGTCAGGTGGTAATGTACGGCCCCGTAATTTCCGGCACAGAGGCAGAACACCTTAGGCCGCAGGAGTGGTAACGCATCTGCATTTTGACCTTGGTCTTTTTGTGGGTGTCTATAGGCTGTTGTCATCAATAACATCAATGTGAAATGCATGCTTTTTTGCCACTTAGATTACATTAAAAAAAATAGTTCTATCCATTACCCTATGCGCGACTTTGAGCTATCTTATGAGGCAAATGGTGAGTGGCCACATTTCAGTTCCATGTGTCATTGTCAAAAAGAAAGATCTTCATCTTGAGATATAGCGGTAAATTGGATGAGAAAATTTATTGTAACTTTTCGAACACTGCCAAACAGTGTTGGATTCAGCGATTAACGTCGATTGACGTCTTTCTCGAAGTTGGACATACCTAACTACGTCACAATGACATGTCACAGAGATACATAGTCCTCAACAACATCTAGCATAGTGCTCTCAACCACAATAGCATAGTGCTCTCAACCACAATAGCATAGTGCTCTCAACCACAATAGCATAGTGCTCTCAACCACAATTGCAGTTGTAACATGACCATCTGCCTCGCCGTTATTGTTGATACTGAGTTCGACATCCATTCAGTTCAGAAGCTTAAAGACATCCAACGCATCTCTGAGAATATTTTCGGAGATTTGACATCTACCTGTCTCGCACCTTGCTGCTACTCGTTGGATAGGTTTTGAGTTCTAATCCGGAAGATAAACACATATGGTGGCGTTTTCGTACAAGCTCCTCACCACGGTAGTCGATTTTGCACCTCTGGAATGACAAACTGTGCACAGCCCTGATTTCGACCGAATAGAAGGCTTTCTCATAGTCCACGAATTCTAGATATAAGGGCTGGTTATACTCTTCTGTCTCTTGCATAACCTGCCGCAGCGTTTGTTTTTGGTCTACGATCCTCTTATTTGGTTGGTGCGGTTAAAGAATGTAAACTATAAAATACTTAAGCAATTTATGAGATATTGTTTACTTTATATGCCTACATGTATGCATTTAAATTATTTTAATTTTCAGAAAATCAAGCACATGATGAAAACGTGGAGAACACTTATGGAATAATCCAACAAAGTGAAATAGAAGGTCCTCAAGAATCCAAATACGTTATAGAGGCAGAAGCAGCAGAAGATTCTGGTGATGACTTAGATTTGTCAGCAAATACAGAACTACTGGGCAAAGAGAAATGGCTTCCGGAAGAGACGAAGCGTCTTCTTATATTTTATTTAGATAACAAAGAAACATTTCTGAATGGTACCACAAGAAAGAAACATCTGTGGGCTGTAGCTTGTAGAACAATGCTCACAGACAAAACTCCAATCTCTTGTGAAGTTAAACTACGGAATCTGAAAAGGAATTACACTCAAATGATACTTGAAGCTCAGAAAGGGACCAGTATGCAATGGCCATTCTATGATTTATGTCAACAAGCATTCCATGACGACAGCTTTGTTAAATGTTGCCTTAACGAAAATCCAATTGATAGACCAGTTATAACTGTTCCGATAGAGAATTCTGTGCCACCCAATAATGAAAGTGGCATTTTAATGGTAAAAAAAGTAAACAGTCGCACAACAGTTGATGATAAAGTAGAGTTAATGCTTAATCTTTACCTTAAATACAAAGATATTTTCCTTAAAAACTATTCCCAAAGAAGTGCAATATGGGAAACAATTGCCATGGAAATGGGTGAAGAGGAGGCCGAATACTGGCATAAACGCTTTTTGAATTTCAGGCAACATTACATAAGGATGATGTGCAAACGTCAAGAATGCGGCAGTGATTCTATAAATTGGCCATACATGAAATGGTTTGATCAGATATATGGTGAAGATGAAGAATTCCAAAAGAAGTATTGCCCGAAATCAGGGACTGCGAATGGTGGTGATTTGTTCATTAAGAATGATAATGTTTGGAACACTACTGAAACTACGTTTTTAGCAAAATATTATTTTGATTGCCTACATGAATTCGAGGATCCAACAATACCAGATAAATTTCTGTGGCAAGAAGTGGGTCGCTACTTAGACCGAAGGCCAGATAGTTGTCAGACAAAATTTGAAGAACTCAAAGCAGAACATTTTAATAAATTGACTCAAGGATACCATTTGCCAGATCGCGTTCCAATCGAGATAATATTTGATAGCATAATATCAAAACAGACTGAAACAGAACTGAGCAAACTTTCAAGTAAATATCATTATCATGAGCCATGGGCGAGTGAAGTTGTGGATGAATTGGTTAACTATTTGTATGACAATATAGGAATGTTGAAAGATTCTGTATGTTATTATGTATGTTGGGCAGCATTGAGTAAGAAATTGCAGAAAGATGTTTTGTCTTGTAGGAAAGAGTGGGAGGATTTAACTAATCTTTACAAAAGTATACTAAATGAGAAGAAAGAAGATCCTGATTTGCAAATTGATTGGCGGTACATAGATTTATTTGATAGAATATTCGATTATGGAATGGACACGAATTTGCTTCAAGGTTATGAAAAACTGAAGGAGGAAGATGAAAAACGTACAACGAAAATCGGAGGTAAGAGTTTTATTTGTGATCTTACTCCATTTCTTTAGGTTGTAGTTTTTGAAAAAAAAATAAAACTATGTATCATATATTTTAAAAAGATATTTTTTGTTGCATTACTACCCTTATTGTAAATGTATCAATTGTATTTTTACATTATAAGTTGACGATAACCGCCGGCTACACGTACGAAAGAGTGTCACGTTCCGCCTAAGCCGAGCGTGCAAGAAAATCCGCGGAACGAGCGATAGAGAGTCACGATCGGCCTAATCATTTGGCTTGTTTCCTTACGTTATCAAGTAAAATTATTTTTGGTAAATCGACTTGACAGACAACCAATTTTTTTCTCATAATTTTTAGCTCAAAGTATAATTCTAAAGTTTAATATCATTTTGTAATACACTCTAAAATAATACTGGTTTTAATTTATATATTTATAATTTTTTCAGTAAAAAAAGTGACAATTAATGAAAGTGAAAATAAATATAACATCATAGGAACCGACGACGAGGAATGTTATGACGAAAGAGGTTTCACAAAACGAGTCAGGTCCGCCAAAGGCGACTCGAAAGCTTTCAAAATACTCGAGTTCTATTTAAAAAACAAAGAAAAATTCGCAACACGCAAAAAACTGTCCGTATGGGAAATAATAGCAAAGCAAATAGGATTAACCGCAACAGAATGTGCTCATCGTTTTAGAAATTTAAAACAAGTGTACATGACTTACATCCAAAGAGAAATCAGTAAACCAGAGATGCCAATAATCTGGCCATATTATGCCCTTTGCAAGAAAGTATTTGGTTACAGAGCAGTGAAATCTAAGCTTAAAAACAGCAAGATGGAAGCCCATGATGCTGACGATTGGACTGCAAAAGAAATCAAGCAGTTAATTAACTACTTCTCGACGAATTATGATTCATTATATTCCAACACAGAGGACAGTGCGAAGTGGTTACCGTTAGCTAGCGAATTAGGCAGAACCGATTCAAATTGTTGTGAGAAGTTCCTTGAACTTAGAAAGTCGTTTAGAAAGCTTAAAACTATGAAAACTCGAAATCCAGATGTGAAGGTTTCGTGGAAGTATTTTAGTATGTTGGACAATATATACAGTAGGCAGCCACCTCCAAAGATCGAGGCGATTGAACCTATGGAATATGGGGATGTTATCGAATATGATGAACTTGAAGTGAAGGAGGAAGGACAAGGTCAGTATGGAGAAATTCATGAATACGTTGTCTACTAAAATTATAATAATAATGAAGCCTTTATTATTCTGATCTCTACAAGTTTTTTATATCTTATCTTATATTTGTGTTAGTTGTTGGTACCTGTCTTAATCTAAATTAGTAGGGTTAGTACTTTTTGGAGATTCAGCCCCATTTCATTTTGGGTATAGGCCTCCTACATCCTTTTTCAGGCAGTCTGATCTTTGGCGAGATTGAGCCAGTTAGAGCCAACTGTCTGGACTATGTCATTAGTCCACCGCTTAAAAGGCCTACGTTGTCTACTATGAAAGTAAATTCAGTATCTTTAGTGATGACCTTGTTCATGAGCCTGCCGGCGGGCTACGGCAAGGTCTCGAATAAATGATTATTTATTAATATGGAGCCATAATTAGTATTTCATTCTCCATCCGAATTAACATCTCGTTACATCTCATCTTGCTCAAGTTGATCTTATTTTATTTATAGCTTTAACTGTCTCACTGCTGGGCAAAAGCCCATTTTCCACCTTTCGCGGTCCTTTGCAACTTCAGGCCAATTGGGTTCAAGGTGATCGAGATCATCTCGCCAGCGTTTTCGATATTATTTTATTGTACTTTCTCTCAAAGATTTAAAAGTTTTTTCTTACAGAATATTTCTTTCGCTAATATTTTGCTTTATACATAGGATCCAAATAGTTTTATATTTCATTTAATGGTTTTATCGTAACAGTGTTTTAAGTAAAAAGACAGTTTTCTTTTCTGTCTTATTTAATTCAATTTTAATAATTTATTTCACAGATGATGATTATCAGTGCATCATCGTGTTACCCGAAGGTCAAGATTTATCAGATTTAAGCAACGCGCAGGTCATAATACAAAGCAAATCCAGTGAAAATGTAGATCAAGTCATAGATGAAGTTACTGTTGAATGTGTCCCAGAAACGAAACCCAGGAAATGGAACAGGAGAATTAAGAAACAACTTCTGATCCATTATCTTAAATACGTAAAAGCTTGTAAAGATCGGGAGATAAACTCGAAAGACATGTGGAATGAAATTGCTTTAAAGTTGGGTGCCTTCAAACCTGTAACTTGCAGGAGGGTATTCCTAAAAATGAAGAAAGAATACAAAGAACTACCAATAGATCATCTTGTCAGTCCCTATCAGAAACTTTTCGAAAAGATTTTGAAAATCAAACCAAAATTTGCCAGATTAAATATAAACAAATCTACACAAGAGAGGACATACAAAGATGTTGTTTTGCCCGATGCCAAAGTGGAACAAGCTTTGAGATATTACTTGGAGCATCTTGAAGAGTTTACAAGTCCTAAATTCGAGAAGAAATACCTTTGGACTGAGGTAGCTAAATTTATATCGGAACCAGTGTCGAAAGTTTTTAACAAGATTAACTATTTGAAGCAGATGTACAGCAGTGAAGCTTTTGATTCAAATGTGACGCCATTTAGCGAATTACTGATGGAGATACTTGTGAGGGAAAATACTCTGAAGGACATGGTCGAGAAGGACCAACAGGCAATCTCCCAGGAAGGCACTGAAGAACCTTGGACGGATGATGAAGTTGAAAAGCTTTTGACTTGGTACTTAGCACATTTAGACAAGTTTAAGAATCCCAAATTCGTCCGATGTTACCTCTGGATGGAGGCGGCAGACATTTTGAAGAAGAGTCCAATTGAGTGTTCGAAGAAAATGTCCGAAATAAGAACCCAGTATAGGACTATGGTTAAGGAAACACCAGAAGTATTAGAGAATTGGAGGTTTTATGGATTGTGTCAAAGAATTTATGGTACAGGGAAGAAACAACCTCAAATTAGCCTTGAAAATTAGTTTTTTTTTTAATGTAATGGAAGTGGCAAACAAGCATTCAGTTCACATTGATGTTAAGTGATGACTCCAGCCTATAGACACTTACACAAAGACCAAGGTCAAAATGCAGATGTGTAACCACTCCTGAGGCCTAAGGTGTTATGTCTTTGTGCCGGTAATTACAGAGCCGTACATTACCACCTGACCGGAACACGATAGTGCTGAACACTACCATTTAGGGGCAAGTATATTAGGTAAGGCGGTGGTGCCTACGCCCGCGAGCTCCGCCACTGGAGCTCTACCACATGTAGAAGTTTATGATGAGTTATAAGTAATTTGGAGCTACGAAATAATAATTGGAGGAATAATATAAAAAAATAGGTTTTGATTTGTTAGCTTAAATGTTTCCGTATATTTCACACTAAGGTTCGCTTGCACCAAAAAAAGTTTTTGTTAAATTTTACATCCTGCTGTAAATCTCTTTCAATCAGGTTCTAAAATTTTACATTAACAACAACTTTCACAAATATTTAGATGCAACCGAACCTAAGCTTATTCTAAATACATGTTATCCGCCCGCTTTTTGTGAAAACTAGGTAAGACATGCATTGTCTTTCTATTTCTACAATAAAGATGGAAATTATGATTTGATTATGATTTATGTAAATGAAGTAGAAGACTTGAAGTTTTTGTTCCGCTCCTGATGTTAAACCATTTCGATTTAGGGGTTAGTTGCCTGCGGAAAAAACCGTAAGGCAGTCCTGGGGGAAAATATACGGTATCGGACAAGATATTTGTATACATACATACTATAATCTATAATATAAAAATAAGTCGGGTTTTCCTTCCTGACGTAATAACTCCAGAACGCACAGACCGATTTCCACGGTTTTGCATTCGTTGGAAAGGTCTCGGGCTACGTGAGGTTTATAGCAGCAAAAAAATCAGGATTATAAAACGACATCCACGCGGGCGAAGCCGCGGGCAACAGCTAGTACATTATAGAAATGGAGAAAAAAAACTGCGAACAAAAAAAACATTTATTATCTACTAATAGTCTTATAGGTAATAGTAGTCTTGTATTAGTCCTATTCTAATCTAACTTTTGGCCGGTCCATAAAATACGTCAGCTAAAATAAGCCTCTTCTGACTCCCTCCCCTCTATTGTCACGCTGTGTCACACTATCTGTGACCCCCCCCCTCCTAAAAATATTACGTGACAAAAACTAAGACCTCCCCCACTGAATGTCATTTTTTTAAAATTAAGAATAGTGTAACGAAATATTAATTAAAATTATTTTAATGTACTGCGAACGTCACGTTGTGGACCCCTGCCCCCCCCCTTGTCACATTTTGTCACGCTGAGCGATATCCGTCCCTCTTATATGCGATCGTATTTCACGGACGGCCCCAAAGCTCTGTATGTAACATAATAAGAATATAGATATCTTGTAAAAAGTTTCAAAGATTTTGTATAGTATACTATACCTAAAAGTTCCAAATAAAGAATGCTCTGCTTTCAAAGTTTGTTTTCATTTATTGGCTATAGATAAGATTTTTGAGTCTTATATTTTTCATGGCATGGAAATGTCAAACAAGCATTTAATCGTCTTAATTTCTTTGTTTGTTTTCAAGATTTTTTTTAAAACACATGTGGCACTTAATCTTGCTGTTCACATGGATGTTAAGTGTTGTCTGCAGCCTATAGACATCTGCACAAAAACCTGAGGTCAAAATGCAGATGCGATGCCATGAGATGCGATGAGATAAGGTCTCAGGGATGGCAACGCATTTGCAGGCAATGTCTCTGTGATAGTTATTACAAGTAGATTTAGAATAGCTTCGAGACACAATACTACTAATACTAATACTGGTGGTAGAGCTCCAGTAACAGCTCACGGGCGTAGACACCACCGCATTACCTAATATACTTGCCGCTAAATGGTAGTGTTCAGCACTAAAAAAAAAATAAAAAAAAAAATGGTTAAACATAGGAAAAATGTAGGCTTCTCTCAGCGGACCCCCCCCCACATTTACTGTGGACATGTGCAATATTAGGGGTTTACATACCAACCTTAACGCCGTCCATCTTCATCTGGAAACGGCTAAGCCGGCCCTACTCTTTCTGACGGAGACACAAATATCCTCTCCACTCGATACTGCATATCTTACTTACCCCGGCTACACTCTGGAGAACAATTTTATTCGCCGCGCCGGGGTATGTCTGTATGTCAGAGAGGATGTCTGTTGTCGCCGTCTTGACCATTTTGAAGACAAGGACCTGTCTATATTGTGGCCGTGCGTAGATTACGGTGGTTCCAACCGAATTTACGCGTGCGTGTACATAGTCCAGGAGGAATCGGCGCATGAGTACCGAAAACTATTCCACCTCAATTTTTTTATGCGATCCTCTTTAAATTGTCCTACTGATGATATAAATGCATGTTGCCATGGGGCAACCCCGTGCTATATTGTTTAAACTGAAATTGTTTAAACAATTGCAAGGAATTGTTATTTTTCAACCGGACAATTTTTTTTTATATTCTTTATTGAAATACGAATAAAAAAAGTCCTATGATTTTTCACGATAAAGTTAATATTTTTAGAGATATGAATTTTTAAAGGTTCGAAAAATCTCAAATTTGGGTACTTTTGACCCATGAAAAATATATTAAAAAAAAAAATATATATAAATAATATTTTTTTTTTAATTCTTTATACCATAGTTAATAATATTCTTAATAGAGACTTTTAAAAATTTTATTATTTATATCTGTTTTATAATTGTTAATTTCACGCGCTCACAAGTATGCGCCGCTTACCTTTAAGTATCGCCGTCTCTCTCTGACTCATGCGCTGCATCGGCCTCTCTATGTCCTAAATCATTATTTATCATTTATCTTAAAAACTATTTTTTTTTTTTATATATTTTTCATGGGTCAAAAGTACCCAAATTTGAGATTTTTCGAACCTTTAAAAATTCATATCTCTAAAAATATTAACTTTATCGTGAAAAGTCATAGGACTTTTTTTATTCGTATTTCAATAAAGAATATAAAAAAAAATTGTCCGGTTGAAAAATAACAATTCCTTGCAATTGTTTAAACAATTTCAGTTTAAACAATATAGCACGGGGTTGCCCCATGGCAACATGCATTTATATCATCAGTAGGACAATTTAAAGAGGATCGCATAAAAAAATTGAGGTGGAATAGTTTTCGGTACTCATGCGCCGATTCCTCCTGGACTAACAGGTCCTATAGCGGAGACGGGGAGACAGCTCGCATGTTCGAGCACATCCAACAGGTGGTCGACACGGTGCTTGAACAGCATCCTTCTGCGGAGTTGGTGATTCTTGGCGACTTTAACGCACACCATACGGAGTGGTTGAGTTCCCGAATCACTGACTTCGCTGGAAGGACAGCTTATGACTTTTCGCTGGTTAATGGTCTCACACAGGTCGTAACCGGGTTCACCCGGATACCAGATGTCGAGGGCCACACCGCCTCTTTGCTGGATCTTCTGCTGACCTCACATCCTGCCAACTATCAGGTGGTGGTCGAGGCTCCTTTAGGATCCTCAGATCACTGCTTGGTACGTTCAAAAACCCTCTTGTCGGTTCGGGCGCCTCTGCAGCCCTCCTCCACACGGCAAGTGTGGCATTACAGGTCAGCAGATTGGGATGGACTGAGGGAGTTCCTGTCGTCCTACCCATGGAGGCAGCTTTGTTTCTCGTCGGAAGATCCGAGCACGTGCGCCGAAGCTGTAACCGATGTGATACACCAGGGTATGGATTGTTTCATCCCGCACTCTGTTGTATCCATTGGCGGACGGTATCAGCCCTGGTTCGATAAGTCTTGTGCTGTGGCTTCTAACCATAAGCAGGAGACTTACAGAACCTGGACTGTGGCTCACGCCTGCAAGGATCCAAATGCCTCCGACCTAAAGAGAGTACTCAACGCTGCCTCCAGGTCCTCAAAGCTGCGGATAGCCAGAGCAAAGTCCAAGCATGTCGTTAGAGTTGGCAAGAAGCTAATGAGGCATCCTCCCGGGAGCCGTGCCTATTGGTCTCTTGCCAAAGCTATCGAAAAGAATTTTTGTCGGTCATCTTTCCCACCACTGCGAAAAACTGACGATAGCCTGGCCCACACGGCAAAAGAGAAAGCCGATCTCCTGGGCAGCCTCTTTGCCTCAAACTCGACTCTTGATGACATGGGTAATACAGCGCCTACCATCTCGCGCTGTGAAAGCTCTATGCCTGACGTCAAATTCACTCAGAAGAACGTCAGGCGAGCGCTGTTATCCCTTGACGTCAAGAAGTCGAGTGGGCCGGATTCCGTCCCTGCAGTGGTGTTGAAGATGTGCGCTCCCGAGCTGACCCCCGTTCTGACGCGCCTGTTCTCGCTTTCTTACGATCATGGAAAAGTACAGTCTGCGTGGAAGACAGCCCTTGTGCATCCGATACCCAAAAAAGGGGATCGCAGTGATCCGGCCAACTACAGGCCCATAGCAATAACCTCCCTACTCTGCAAAGTCATGGAGCGTGTGATCAATACACAGCTGCTGCAGTACCTGGAGGATCATCAGCTGATCAGTGACCGCCAATATGGCTTTCGTCAAGGCAGATCTGCTGGTGATCTTCTAGTATATCTGACGCACTATTGGTCTCACGCCTTGGACAAGAGTGGGGAGGCATTGGCTGTAAGCCTGGATATTGCTAAGGCCTTTGACCGGGTCTGGCACGGGGCACTTCTCGCGAAATTGCCATCTTACGGTCTTCCCGAGAGGCTATGCAACTGGACAGCCAGTTTTCTGTCTGAGCGTTTTATACAGGTCTTAGTTGACGGTCAACGCTCAGACAGACTACCTATCAACGCTGGTGTGCCGCAAGGCTCTGTGCTATCTCCCACGCTTTTTCTTCTGCATATCAATGAAATGTTGGAGCAAAACTCCAATTTTCATTGCTATGCGGATGATAGCACGGGAGATGCACACTATACAAGCCGTGCAAATGCCTCTCGGACACTTATCGAAGAAAGCAGGACTAGACTTGTGTCTGAAGTCGAGCACTCTCTGGAGCGGCTCTCAGATTGGGGTCGACTTAATTTAGTGCAGTTCAACCCCTCGAAGACACAAGTCTGCGCGTTCACCGCTAAAAAAACCCATTCATTGTAGCACCACAGTTCCAGGGCACTCCGCTTGCCATTGGTAAGAGTATCGGTATCCTGGGCGTTGACATATCGAACGAAGTGCAATTTGGGAGTCACATTGAGTGTAAGACCAAGTTGGCATCCAAAAAGTTGGGGGTGCTTAACAAAGCGAGGCAGTATTTCACATCGGGGCAGCTACTACAGCTTTATAAGGCCCAAGTGCGGCCCCATCTGGAATACTGCTCTCATTTGTGGGCGGGAGCCCCCAAGTACCAGCTTGGTCCACTTGACTCCCTACAAAAACGCGCCGTTCGTATTGTTAACGATCCAGGACTTACAGACAGGCTCGAACATCTGAGCCTGCGCAGAGATATTGGTATTCTGTGCGTGTTATACCGTCTCTACAATGGTGAGTGCTCTGTCGAACTGTTCGACATGGTGCCACCGTCTCTTTTTCTACACCGTACTACCCGCCGAAGAGAAAAGTTTCACCCTCACCGACTGGACACTTGGCAGTGCTCAACGGTGCGGTTTTCTCGTTCGTTTCTGCCCAGAACGTGTAAATTGTGGAACGAACTTCCCTCTGAGGTGTTCCCTCGGTGCTACAATATGGGGTTCTTCAAAAATGGCGTCAAAAGAGTCCTTCAGGGCTGGCAGCGCGTTGGCAACTCCCCTGGTGTTGCAAATGTCCATAGGCGACGGTGACCACTTACCATCAGGTGGCCCGTCTGCTTGTCTGTCAACTTAATGACATAAAAAAAAAAAAAAAAAAAAACTATCGTGTTCCGGTCAAGTGGTAATGTACGGACCTGTTATTTCCGGCACAGAGGCATAACACCTTAGGCCTCAGGAGTGGTAACGCATCTGCATTTTGACCTTGGTCTTTGTGTGGGTGTCTATAGGCTGCAGTCATCACATAACATCAATGTGAACTGCATGCTTGCTTGCCACTTCCAATACATAAAAAAATAGCTTAGAGACAATTCGGTTCACTGTATACGAAATATGTTCCTCAGTATTTTTTTTCTAAGTTGTTGTTAAACTTGGAATGACTTAGGATCAATCAAACTTATTTTTTTTTTATTTTATCTCTATGTTTTGATAGGTACTACTAATAAATATAAATTGTTCTGCTACGGCCGAACGATTTAAATATTAAAGCTACTCCTGCTGGTAGAGTTCCAGTGTAAGAGCTCGTGGGCGTACGTAGGCAACACCGCATTACCTAATGTATCTTCCTCTAAATGGTAGTGTTCAGCACTATCGTGTTCCGGTTAGATGGTAATTGTAATATTTTATTTTTCGCAATCACACATGCGAGTGAACTTTAGAAATTGAAGAAATGTATGGCCCCGTAATAACTATCACAGAGACATAACAACTAAAGTCTCAGGGGTGGCAACGCATCTGCATTTTGGCCTCTGGTCTTTGTGTGGATTTCTAAAGGCTGCAGTCTCACAACTACAATGTGAAGAAGAAGAGTATGTGAACTGCATGCTTGTTTGCCACGTTCATTACATAAAAAAGAAAGAAAAAAAAAACACCTCAATTTAATTTAAAAAAAAAAATTGAAATTACCGTTTGTAATATATACAAAGGGACATTTTAATTTTATTTTTGTGTATACCTATGTATGTTGTGCTTATAGAGTATAGATAATGCGACTCCAATGTCACTGGCCGAATACAAAATATAGTGCAAGGTCGCCCTTACGACCGCCCCTAATCCTATTACGATGAAAAATAAAGGAAGAAAACTTTCAATTATTACAAAAACAGTAATGTTATGATCTACTGGTTATCTGTTTTACTGGTGGTAGAGCTGTGACGGCGCTTGCGGGCGTAGGCACCACCACATTACCTAATATAATTATAATAAAAAAAATAAAAAGCCTTTTATTTCTTGCACTATAAAAAATTGACAAATGGTAAACTTAACCTAGATAACTTTACTTATATTTTAAGTTATTATTAACTTAACTTTTCACTTCATAGTTTGTTTATATATATATATATCGTTTATATATTTTGTAGGTTAAACCATGATTATTATTTGATATTTTAATAAATTGTGGTCTGCAAGAACCCCTCTGCAGGTGTAGGCCACCTCCAAAGAAGTCCATTTTTTTCTGTCTTGAGCTGTTTGTGTCCAGATCGGTCCAGCAGTTTTAGTTATGTCATCCGCCCATCTGATTACCTAATATACTTGCCGCTAAATGGTAGTGTTCAGGACTATTGTGTTCCAGTCAGGTGGTAATGTATGGCTCTGTAATTTCCGGCACAGAGGCATAACACCTTGGGCCTCAGAAGTGGTAACGCATCTGCATTGCAGTAGAGGCCTAAGCCTCTAAGCCACCAAGGCACTTTAATTGGGATGTAAACTAGGTATTATATCTAACTACTTTTTTATGTAGGTGGCAAACAAGCTTGCAGTTCACATATATGTTAAGTGATGTCTGTCGCCTATAGGCATCTACACAAAAACCAAAGATCAAAAGGCAGATGCGTTTCCACCCCACAGACCTTGTGATATTTATTACGAAGCCACACATTACCATCGAACCGGAACACGATATTGCTGATCACTACCAATGGACGGCCGGCGGCAGATTGATTAGGTAATGCAGTGGTGCCTACACCCTCGAGTCCCTACAGTGGAACTCTACCACCACTGATGGTACAGCTCTAGTGACGGAGCTCGCGGGCGTAGGCACCACCACATTACCTATATCTGCCACCAAATGGTTTTTGTGTGAATGTCTATAGGCTGCAGTCATCACTTAACATCAACGTGAGCTGCATTCTTGTTTGCCACCCATAAAAAAAACAGTAAAAATATTATAAAAAGATTATTGTTTTGTAATTTTACATTTTATTTTTATAATCAAGTCTGACTACAATAGACTGCCTCATCAGTTCTTCAAAATATTCAGTTGCTAACGGTACCGTGAACATTTCAGTAAATAACCTTTGTCATAGGGCACATACATACCCTTCAGTGTTCTCAGTACCTTTTACGCGATAGTCGTGTCGACAAATCTCATTACGTGCGCTCGTTTTAAAACAACTCGGCAATACTTGTATCAAAATATAGCATGTGAACTGAGCTGGTGAAAATTATACGGAATTTGTATTTAAAAATGATTGAAAGTTCATTGAGACATCGTAGCGTGTTTAACTGTATGTAAAATTAGTTATTTTCAGATGTTTTAGAAGTTAGTGTTCCTTTTTTTTTACTCAACAAAGTCTTTCTAATTTGATGTTCTTCGTAACTGTAATGTGTTTCAATAACGTGTTACAATAATGATCAAATACAGATAGGTACGTAGATTTTTACAACATTTGATAAAGGGTTAAATGCAAAACTAACCGGATCAATGAAGTAAATATTCCAAATTTAATTAAAATTTAATTATAAGGATATTTGTGATAGTATTGCAAATATTGTAATTGGTTCATTTAGGGTATGTAAAATACAAAGAATTTATAAGTAAATTCAGTGTTTCAGGTTAAATTAAACAGATAAGTAAATATAACTACTTTATACTAGAATAGTTAAAATTTGTGTTAGTTACAATCATAATAATAAATAGATAGCCTGTACCTTCTTATATTTCGATTCATCCATATTCAATTGATTTTAAATCAATAATTATATGATAAAATGTGTATAATACCACATACGTATGTATGTATGTATGTATCTTCACGCCAGGTCCCTAACGGGGTAGGCAGAGAGTGTAGAGCGCCAGATATCACGGTCCTGACATACCTCTCGTGCCTCGTCTACCTTCATCATTCTCTTCATACATGCACGCCGATTCCTAAGACTTTTGACCCCACCATCAGACAGAACTTGACCTATTTGGTCTTGGTAGGTCAGTCTTGGTCTTCCTGGGCCTCTGCAACCATCCATTATATGCGTATTGCGAAATTATCCTGAGATGCAAAAATAAAGGAATTAGATCCAACGACCTACAAATAAGGTAATCCCCACTAGACCGTCGGTGTTCGTGTGAACTGCGATCAACTGTAAGGCTTCGTTACCCAATACATAAAGCATTTGCAATTTTATTAACTTACTATCATTGAGGTATCGATTTTTAGTTTGACTTTTGAATGTAGAGTTAAACTAGTTAAGTTTGTAAACAGTGAAACAAAAGATGGTTTTAGCTTAAATAGGAATGCCTAAATGATGATTCTAGGCCATAAAGTGTTAAAGTGTGTTACGAATTTATGATTCAAGTTAAAATATTGATAACATTTTTGGACCTAGCTGAAATTTCATTTATATCTACTCACCCTTCAGGAATAGAGGCGTAAAGTTACGTTTTTTTTTTTAATTTTTTTTTTTATGTATTGGAAGTGGTAAACAAGCATGCAGTTCACATTGATGTTAAGTGATGACTGCAGCCTATAGACACCCACACAAAGACCAAGGCCAAAATGCAGATGCGTTACCACTCCTGAGGCCTAAGGTCTTATGCCTCTGGGCCGGAAATTACAGGGCCGTACATTACCACCTGACCGGAACACGACAGTGTTGAACACTACCATTTAGCGGCAAGTATATTAGGTAATGCGGTGGTGCCTACGCCCGCGAGCTCCGTCACTGGAGCTCTACCACCAGTAAGAAAAAAAAGTTATTGAGAGATATATATCTCTAAAAATACTTAATAAAGGCAGCGTTTTTATATATATATCGTGTAGGCCAAATTTTCATCAATTCATAAAATAATGGTTCCAACTTCCAAATTAAGATAATGATTAAGGTAAAGATTTTATATTTTACTGCATTTGCTTTTATAAAAATTTAAAGGAAATGAATTTCCGATGCATCCACTAGACGGTTTAGTGATGCAATTCTATACTTATAGATAAACTCCTAAATGGATTAGACTTGCAAGGTTAACTCTACATAAAAATAAGATGTACTCGACACTTCGGTGGAAGCGTAAGTGAATGCTTAATTTAATAAAACGAATGCAAAAGTGAACGAGGAAATAAAATTCGAAAGTTGGTATTTTATAAGAAATTAAGGGAATGCTACAAGGATAATTGTAGGACCAAAAATGTTGAACAACGTAATATTCGTGGAAATAAAAAACAACGTTGATATGTCGGCTATAGTATAATGATTAAATTATTGTTCGGAAAAGTGTGAAATACAAAATACAACAACACAAGAGAATAATGTTACAAAGTAGATGTTTAGAACTGAAGTGTGTGACGTAGATAAAATTTCGACTAAACGTGAAACAATGATACAAAGTTGATATTAGTTTGATTACAATGGGGGTATTGCTCAAAATGAACTGTAAAGTGAGATATTATTGGCTATCCATGTTTCTATTGTGGAAGATCACAGAGGCCGGGCGGGTGCAGGCAGCTGTTAGCTTCTTGTAAGTATCTTTTTACTTGTATAAAAGCTAATAATGTGCCTGTTATAGACACTTGCTCAATGGTATTTAGTGGTACATTAGTGTCATTGGAGACTACACCACTATCAATAAATGTAGTGCCAGTGCTAGGTGCTAGCTGACCCGGCAAACACTGTTTTGCGATGGACCACCCTTATCACTTAAGGGCATAAAAATAGTTTACGACCTATATTCAGACTTGGCCAACATACGTACACAAAAAATAATTGGTCAAGCCGTTTCAAATACATAAGAATGCTTTACATCCTTCAGTGCGTGAGGTTCTAGATTCGATTCCCTAATTGAGGATTTATTTACACTGCACGTATTTTAACAAGACCTCAACTGGAAGGAGTCTAATGACTAGAATTTTGAATGTATTTCACCACTATCTACATCTTTTTTTCATTTGATTTTTCACGATAATCTGTACTAGATTTAAGCTCTCATTTAAAAGAGCTCTTACTGAGTTTGTTGGGTAGCGGAGTTCTTCTCAGTAGTGACTGCACTTGGAACTCTGCTAAGTGAATAACATTGATCTTGACGAATAAGTTTTTCTTTTTCTTCATTTATTATCATTGAAGGAATTGAAAAATTTTATGATTATTATGTTTTAACCAAATAGTTTAAATTTTAATTTTTAATTTACTATTAATATATGATTTTGCTTTTACTATATGTAATGGTTATTCGCTCTAGGTAGTTTATGATTTATTGACGTTTTGAAAGTATCTGTAAAGATCTATTCGAAATAAAAATATTTTCTATTCTTTCTATTCTATTCTTTTCTTCATTAAAGGTGCCTTTATACAGGCTTCAGGCGTATGTTCCTATTCATCACCACCCATCTAAAATTTGTTGTAATTATTTTTATCTAATAGTAGTGGCAAACAAGCCTTCTGAGAGAAGTTGACATGGATGGTACCAGAACACTGCAGCCTAATGACATCTGCAAAAAACAGAAGTTAAAATGCAGAGGTTACCATCCTTGAGGCCTAGTTTGTTTTGCTTCTGTCATAGTTGTTTCGGGGCCAATTAATCAATCCAGGCTGTTTCAAATATTCTGCCAGACAAATTCTCCCAGAAATTACCTCGAATGTAAGTACGTATACAGTAATGAAGAAAAGATGATGAAAATATAATTTTATAATCATAGGTCTCCTTCAATATAATTTCAGAACAAACGCATCATATCAAGAAATTGAGCTCAAATCTGAATCAAGTCTGTCACTTCGCGACATCTTACCAGTTAAGGCAAAATACTACGACAAGAATCGAGCCCCGAAGCTTTTGGGGCAACCTACCATCGTCTACTTCCATGTCACCGTCCTGTCACTGGACTCCATAAATGAGGAGAGTATGGTAAGTGCCGAAATATTAAAAAAAATGTATGCAATTCACACGTTCACCCTCAAAAATGTTCATAAAAGACACTGTGTATTTTTTTATGTAATGGAAGTAGCAAACAAGCTTGCAGTTCACATTGATGTTAAGTGATGACTGCAGCCTATAGACACCCACACAAAGACCAAGGTCAAAATGCAGATGCGTTACCATTCCTGAGGCCAAAGGTGTTATGCCCCTGTGCTGGAAATTACAGGGCCGTACATTACCACCTGACCGGAACACGATAGTGCTGAACACTACCGTTTAGCGGTAAGTATATTAGGTAATGCGGTGGTGCCTACGCCCGCTAGCTCCGTCACTGGAGCTCTATCACCAGTAAAATATTGCTACCTGTCTGATTTTCTTCCCTTTTTAATGTAATGAATTTATGTGTCTGTCTCTTATTACTGTTGATTTTTCGTTTCATCAACTTTCAAATCACAACGTTGCAAAAATGTTCTTTTCGAAACATGGAAGTGGATACACACGTTTCATTTACCATCCACATGCGATCCTCCATTAGTTTTTTTATATTCAACTAGCTGACCCGGCAAACTTCGTATTGCCTCAGAATGAAATAATGTTGTCAAAGGTTTGATATATACGGACTATTTGTATGGAAAATGAATTGTGTTTTTTACTATTCCTCTTCAATTTCTTCATATTTTTTTTACCTTTAAACCCTCCTTGGACTTCCAAAAATCATTCAAAACCAAAATTAGTCAAATCGGTCCAGCAGTTCTCGAGTTTTAGCGAGACTAACGAACAGTTATTGATTTTTATTTAAATAGATATATACTAGTGGTCCCCGCGACTTCGTCCGCGTGAGAATGTATGATTGCTCAGTATCTACCCGGGCGAAGTCGTAGGCGAAGCTAGTATAAAAGTAGCCTAAGTTACTCCTTATTACATCAGCTATCTACCAGTGAAAGTCCCGTCAAAATCGGTCCAGCCTGTAAAACAAGAGGTCTCAGTGTACACACAACACATAGGCATGTTGGCAATATAATTGGTCTTTGGATAAAAGTTATGTGGAGGAACGGGTGGAAGTGTTCCTCCGGCGAAAAGGGAGGATCCTCCGAGCAGGCGAGGTGGTAGCGCCTGGCGGGCCGCGGCCCAACGATTTACGTTGGGAAGTTGTATATATGCCAACTCTTGAGAAATCTTCGTATGTGCGATGTAATTTCATTGCACGCCATCTATCGTACTAGACAAGTACTGTAAGGTTTCATTGTATTCCACTAGTTGGCGCCTTAATGTAGTGGACGCTACAGTTAAATATTTCCCTTATTTTGAAGCATCTTAATAACAACAATGCCATAATTATATCTATATTTCCAGACTTATGTGGCAGACATCTTCCTCGCTCAGTCCTGGCGCGACCCCAGGCTTCGTCTGCCGGAGAACATGCACGAAGAATACCGGATCCTGGACGTAGAGTGGCTGAACAATATCTGGAGACCAGACTGCTTCTTCAAGAACGCCAAGAAAGTCACATTTCACGAGATGAGCATCCCTAATCATTATTTGTGGTTATACCATGATAAGACTTTGCTGTATATGTCTAAGTAAGTTTACCCTTTTACCATCCTAGGATATGGAATACTCAATTAGTTTTCTGAGATGTTCCTCGTTCGCTAATTTGTCGTCTTTGCCTTATTCTAAACTAGCTGTGCCCGCGATTTTGCTTGCGTGAGAATTTGTTATTGTTCAGTATCTACCCGGACGAAGTCGTGGGCGCAGCTAATATAAAAGTAGCTTAAGTTACTCCTTATAAATAAGCTATCTGCCAGTGAAAGTCCCGTCAAAATCGGTCCAGCCGTTCCCGAGATTCGCGGGAGACAAACAGACAGACAAAAATTGTAAAAAATGTTGTTTTGGTATATGTACCGTATATACATACATATGCATTTAGTAAAAAGCGGTTATTTTTATATTACAAACAGGCACTCCAATTTTATTTATTTGCATAGATATAGATGAAAAATCTCTGATCTTAATCATCATCTTCATCATTCAGCTGAAAGACTACCTACTGGACTAAAGCCACCCCAAAAGTTTGCCACAACGAACAAAAAAATACTTTAACCGGTTTGCATTTGTTGCCAGACTAACTTTAGTGCTCTCCTGTGCCATGAAGTTCGAATCGTATCCGCACGACACGCAAAGCTGTTCTATGATGATCGAAAGTCGTGAGTAATGTTGTTACTAACGCTTCCAATTATTGTGTTCTTCCCAAACCCTTTCCTTACATCATCCAAAAACCATCGATTTCATTTCCCTTTACATTCTTTACAGTACAATGCCCAATCCTTTTGTGTAGAAACTGTCCACTTGTGCGTTTTTATTACGATTCGTAAACTTAAACAATTTTTTCCTTTCAAAATAAAACCATAGAACGCTATTTATTTCATTAACTCCTAGTATGGCTATTCCGTTTATTTTAATATCCCTAAACTCTATTTTTTATCCTTCTGAGAAATGGTCATTAGCTATTTAGTTTATACTATTATTAATTTGTGCCGTTAGGTCAATACCGTCGGTCGTATAAATTAATTATTTTTAGAATTATTTACTGTTTTAACTTTTTATTGCTAGTTAAATACATCACATTTTCGAAAAGGCCATTTTGAGCTTTTATGCATAATATTTGTAATTATTACAAAGTTTTGTTAAGTTTCAGTCAATTAGTGCTACTAACAGAGAATGAAAGATAAAAGGTAGATCTTTACATAATACGTATATGCACTCTACCACCACAAACGCCACCACTAACACTAACATCACCAAACGCCTACGCCACCAATGCCACCAATGACACCAACGCCACCAAAACTACCACCACCACCACAACCAATGCCACCAACGCCTCCAAAACTAACAACAACACCACCAACTTCACCAACGCCACCAATGCCTCCATCGCCACTAAAAACCACCACCACCACCAGACTTACCAACAACACATATATTTATCATAAGGATAGCTATCTAGAAAGAGAATTATTATTATTTATTTATTTATTTATTTAATCTTTAATGCACATATTACAAAATGTGTACATATGGTAGACTTAATGCCAGTCAACCTTAGGGTTGTAAAAGAGAACATCGAAAAGTTGCAGAGAGAGGAACAAAAAAAATCAAACCAAAGTAACAGGTATATATATATATATATATATATATATAAATAATATACCTAAATATATAATAATATAAATACACATACATAAAGGTAGACGAGGCACGAGAGGTTTGTCAGAACCGGGATGTCTGGCGCTCTACACTCTCTGCCTACCCCGTTAGGGACCTGGCGTGAAGATACATACATACACATACATAAATATAATGATAGAATAATACATTAATAATGAACATATACACCAACTTGCTATACCAATGACTATAATAAATAATAAAACAAACAAAGTGACAAATCGACGAAAGATTTAGATACCTAAATACATTTTCATACATATGGGTTAGCCGCTGTTTTGAGCCAATGAATTTAGAAAGAAACGACTAAGTTTGATTTTAAATGACAGCTTACTCGGAGCCTTTTTAATGTCAAAGGGTAGTGTATTCCAAAGTTTAACTGCTGTGCAGGTAAAAGAACTTGACACAAAACCAGTACGATGAGAAGGGATATTGAGAATAAGTCTAGCTGACGAGCGAAGATTAAGGCTGTGGGAATCACCCAGAAATTTTTAATTTTTGTTTGAGATAGATAGGGGCACACGGATCGTTAAGTATAGAGTGAAGTAAACAGAGAATTCTTAAAGATCTTCTTTGGCGAACAGGCAGCCAGTTCAGTTTGGACCTGTGATTCGATATATGATCGAATTTACGAAGTCCAAAGAGGAAACGGATAGAGTTATTGATGATACGATCTAATTTGTTGAGATGATATTGTGTTAGATCGGAGTAACAAACATCCGCATAATCCAAGATAGGAAAAATAAGAGACTGCACTAAGAGGGTTTTAGAACTTGAAGGTAGAAAGTTTTTGAATCTATAAAGAGACCGCAGCGTGGCCGTACTATTCTTACAAATATTAGTGATTTGACAGTTCCAGTTGAGGGTGGCATCAATGTGCACACCTAAATTTTTAACATCTTTTGTAAAAGTTATTGTTGACATATTCAAGATAAGCGGAGGAGTATTATTTAAATTTAACTTATTTATATACACAGGGTTACCTAAAATAATTGCCTGCGATTTGTTCGGATTGACTACTATACCAAATTTATTAGACCAATTAGTTAGGGCATGAAGATCATCCGCATACAAATGGTAAGAGCATCCAAGGTCACGTGTGACAAAATTAATAAACAAAGGAAACAATAACGGAGATAGAATACCGCCTTGTGGCACACCAGTGGACAGATGACACCAATCAGACGAGTCCTGATCAGCGTGCACAGCCTGCTGGCGATCACGAAGATATGACGAAAACCATTCCTGCACTAGAGGCGAGGTATCGATGTTCGAAAGAATAGCGATAAGAAATCATGGTCCACAGTATTGAACGCGTTAGTAAAATCAATTAGCACTAACACCGTAAGCAGAGACTTTTCCATACCTATTCTGACGTCTTCCACAATGTTAAGCAGAGCTGTAGATGTACTGTGTCCTGATTGAAATCCAGATTGGAAAGGGGAGAGGATGTTGTTCTTGAGGATGAATTTGGATAACTGGGAATGAACGACTGCTTCGAGAATCTTAGATCTAAAGGGCAGGATTGAAATGGGCCGGAACTGGTTAATTTGACTGGGTTTCGCCACAGTCTGTGAAGCCTGACCGGCCTTTGACCACGACCTTTTTCGCACGTTCTTGTCGTACGTGATCCACTTTTCATCACCAGTTATCAGCTTCTTCAAAAATGATTCGGTTTCATTACGTCGTAATAAAGAATCACAAATGAGTACACGGTTCATTAGGTTTCTTTCAGTGAGCTCGTGAGGTACCCAAATATCGAGCTCACAGACACTGCACCTAGTGCAGTGTCTGTGAGAGTAGCACAAATTTGGTTTAAGCGTTTTCAATCCGGAAATTTTGATGTCAAAGATGCACCTCGTTGCTGGGGGTTTTGTTGTTCTTAGTTTATTTCTTATTCTTGGTGCATGTTATAGGTTTATTATAGTGCCCGTGTATAGTGAAATAAAACAAGGAAATAGAACGGCCTTTCAGGCTGCCTCCAAAACTTAAATGTTAATGTTCTGGTTAAGTAGCCATCGCTCTACTCGAAGTACTGACGGTGACTCATTTGTTCGGGATCGGTTAACGACATCTATTGATGACTAATTAGTTACCTACTGTTATACAACCGATATGTTGCAGTTGCCCTTTATATATATGTATATTTTTAAATATATTTTTATATTATTAAATATAAAAATATGGCAATGATATTTGTGGTTCTTCTTATTATAAATAAATATATATTATCATTGCATATTGTATAGATATGCAGTAACGTTTTAATTTAATCAGTATTAAGTTTTGTTTGGTAAGATTTTTTAGTGATTTATGAAAATAAAAAAGTTTTAAGTGGATGAATAAGGGCCCGTTCATAAAATACATCACGCTAAAATAAGCCTTTTCTGGCTCCTCCCTCCATATTGTCACGCTGCGTCACACTATCTGTGACTCCTAAAAATATGCCGTCACATAAACTAAGGGCCGACCCACACGAACCACAATCATCACATCGCAGCGTCAAAATGTGGCCAAGCAGTGGTTACTAAATGTAATTACTATAAGACCTGTGATTATCTTAATGATAGTACATCTTGGGATTATAGCGATCGCTGCCAGGCTATTTCATGATACTGTTATTTCGTGTATTCTGTAATTAGTATTGTTAAGGGTTGAATAATGTGAATACCCTGGCTGTAAATTAATTCCATCTTTTATTTTGCCGTATGCATATCCGGAGCAGTCATGCACGCTTAAATGTCTTTGCCTTTGGCGGCGTCGTGTGGCGGTTTGCTCACTTCCCTCTAAAATGGTCGAGGAGGGCAATGGCTGTCACATGCGTCATAATCGTGAACGGGTGCTGTTGGTGGGGACTGGTCTGTTCTGGTTTGCAGGAGCTACATCACATTTAGTAGATAGCAGTTTATTTGCATCTATGCTATGGACGTTCACATTATTTGATTTTTCACGTTTATTTGTACTAGATTTAAGCTCTCATTTAAAAGAGCTCTTGCTGAGTTTGTTGGGTAGCGGAGTTCTTCTCAGTAGTGACTGCACTTGGAACTCTGCTAAGTGAATAACTTTGATCTTGACGAATAAGTTTTTCTTTTTCTTCATTGAGGAATTGAAAAATTTTGTGATTATTATGTTTTAACTAAGTAGTTTAAATTCTAATTTTTAATTTACTATTATATTTAATTAAAATATATATATTATATTTAATTAAAATTAATTTACTATATATGATTTTGCTTTACTTTGTGTAATGGTTATTCACTCTAGGTATTTTATATATTTCTTGACGTTTTGAAAGTATCTGTAAAGATCTATTCGAAATAAAAATATTTTCTATTTCTATTTCTACAGAATTCACACTTCTACAGTTTTATTATAAGTATAGATAAGTTACGGAAGTGGCAAACAAGCATGCAGTTCACATTGATGTTAAGTGATGACTGCAGCCTATAGACACCCACACAAAGACCGAGGTCAAAATGCAGATGCGGTACCACTCCTGAGGCCTAAGGTGTTATGCCTTTGTGCCATCTGACCATCACATGTCAATATTGTTTTATTTCCAGTATCACACACAGTACACGATTTGGTGTTCATCTGGAATTTGACGGACCCATTGGTGGTGAACCCGGACATCGAACTGCCTCAGCTGGACATTTCTAACAACTACACCTCTGACTGTACCATCGAGTACTCTACTGGTAAGGATTTGAAAATGACTTCCGTTTTTCCGACCAAAATATATCACGTGACGAAAATTCAGAAAGAACCTAAAATAACGTTAAAAAGTAACGTTAGATTAACCTATTGTAAAATGATATGACTTTATAATAAAACATTAAAATAAGTTTTTTTTTTCTATTTTTTTTATGTAATAAAAGTAGCAAACAAGCGTGCAGTTTACATTGATGTTAAGTGATGACTGCAGCCTATAGACACCCACACAATGACCAGAGATCAAAATGCAGATGCGCTGCCACTCCTGAGGCATTAGGTGTTATGCCTCTGTGCCGGAAATTTATATTCTTTTTATTTATTTTTTCAACTTCAGGCAACTTCACCTGCCTAGCCGTCGTGTTCAACCTGCGCCGTCGTCTGGGCTACCACCTGTTCCACACGTACATCCCCTCGGCGCTCATCGTCGTTATGTCCTGGATCTCGTTCTGGATCAAGCCGGAAGCTATACCCGCCAGGGTTACCCTTGGTGTCACTTCGCTGCTTACTTTAGGTGAGTCGTGTCATTCTAAATAGATCATTTACGAGGTCTACGCGCAATGTGAGTTAAAACCTTTTAGGAAATTAGTCTTAGATATAGTAACTAGCTATAAAGTCATACATACTTTTTACTGGTGGTAGAGTTCCAAGTGTAGGAGCTCGTGGGCGTAGGCACCACCATATTACCTAATTTGTCTGCCGCTAAATGGTAGTGTTCAGTACTATCGTGCTCCGTTTAGATGGTTATGTATGGTCCCGTGATAACTATCACAGAGACATAATATCTAAGGTCTCAGGGCAGCCAACTCATCTGCATTTTGACCTCTAGGCTTTGTGCGGGTGTCTATAGGCTGCAGCTGCAGTCATTACTTGTGAACTGCCATTACTTAAAAAAATCCAAATCTTTTAAGACATCATTGTAGACACTAGCTGCCCCCCACAGATGTTGTCTTGTCTCATCATCATCATATCAGTCGAAATATGTCAAGTGATGGATCACAGCCCCATAAGGGGGATATGCCATAATCGCCACGCTTGACATGCGGATTGGCGATCGCAGTGGCGTAAGTTTTATCGCAGGATGCTGCTGTCGATCTTGCGTTATTGCATTTACGCCCCATTGGAATGGTTTGGTCACCATTCTTAGTTGACAGACTGCACTAGTGGAATAATTCTCCTCCACTAGAAGGTGATGGGGTCGTCACGACCCGACGTGACAAATTGGTGTAATAGTAACTAACTATAAAGTCATACATTACCAGTATCAACATCTAGACTTAGGGTAGTAAGATGTAAATTTTTTTACGTAAATTGTAGTTACTAAACCACCTGTGACGCAAATCTGCATGCCGTCTAGTTCTAGATCTTCACGTGCTTTGCATAAACAACTAGATGTAAATAAAATTTATGGCAAATTTATGCCACTAAGACATTTATTTAAAAAAACGTCTCTAATCTTGAATAGTAATTTTTTTTTTTTTTATGTACTTGAAGTGGTAAACAAGCATGCAGTTCACATTGATGTTAAGTGATGACTGCAGCCTATAGACACCCACACAAAGACCAAGGTCAAAATGCAGATGCGTTACCACTCCTGAGGCCTAAGGTCTTATGCCCCTGTGCCGGAAATTACAGGGCCGTACATCACCACCTGACCGGAACACGATAGTGTTGAACACTACCATTTAGCGGCAAGTATATTAGGTAATGCGGTGGTGCCTACGCCCGCGAGCTCCGTCACTGGAGCTCTACCACCAGTGTAAATATGTTAGAAATGATACATTTATTTTCAAAACATTTCAAAGTAAAAAGGATTTGGAACGCTTTTCGTTTTTTCCAAAAGTATAAAATTTTACACTAAAACCAAAGGTGAAAATCAAGGTGCTGACCCGCATGCTTGTTTCAAAACATCATTTTAGCCGTACAAAAGAAACTTAGCTTCTAGTAAATGTTGTTCCCTAAAATTGTTTCTCAGCGAATATAAAAATAATATGATTGAAGATAACCCAACTCTATTTTGTCCTAGTCATAATTTTCATAGTTTTCTCTTTCCAGCCACCCAAAACACACAATCGCAGCAAAGTCTACCACCAGTCTCCTACGTAAAAGCCATCGACGTGTGGATGTCTTCGTGCTCTGTCTTCGTATTCCTCTCGCTCTTCGAGTTCGCTGTGGTCAACAACTACATGGGACCGGTGGCTACTAAGGCCATGAAGGGATACTCTGATGAGGACCTGTCGAGGGACCTGGATGCTTTTAAGGTGAGGGAAAATGAGGAAAAAAGAGGGACGTTTATGGTGAATTTTGCTGTTTTAGCTTTTCCTTTTCCAGTTTTTTTTGTTGCATAATATATTCTGTGGCATCCTCGGAGTTTGGTAGGTTGATTGACAATGGACTATTCAGTTTCAATCCATGATGAGTCTTTTGACATTTATCGGATACCTCACTGGACTCAGCAGGGTCTACTCGTCTACTAAGTAAATGCAGACAAATGTGGTATAAATACAACTTCAACTATTTGATCACAACTTGACTCTGAAGTTTGAATTCCCAGGTTCCATACTCAAGTCAGAGAGTTAGTGATATCAGGTTTTTTCAATGGACAATATTTTTCGTGGATACTTTATCCCCCCCTTTATGGGCTGGGAAACAAGGAAGATCCTCACATCAGCTAGACTGGACTTTAACTATATGACCACCTTCCTGAATCAAAGGCTTGATTGCTAGGTTCGATCCCCGATTTAAAGGGTAGGTGATATCAGGACTTTTAATTCACATTATTTTCATTGGCAACTTTAGAGTTTGGTACCAATCAGTTTATAATAATATATTATAATAATGGCAACCCTTGAGACGTCCCACTGCTGGGCACGAGTCTCTCCCCTTTTTGGGAGGAGGCCTCCTCGATGGTGGAGCTTACTCCACCACGCTGCGCCAATGCGGGTTGGTGGAGGTACGGGTTTAGTGGCCAACCCGCTGTCGTATGCTTTCAAACCGCCCATAAGGCCTCCGACAAGGTTTAACGACTGCTATCTATCGACAGCAACCGGGACCGACGGCTTAACGTGCCATCCGAAGCACGGAAACGCGCATTTTAAATTTGCCACTAGCGGTGTTCAAACATACACCCGCCCGTATCGCACAACCGAGTAGATCGCTTGCGATCTACAGCAGCCACAGGGTCATGCGCGCATAAGTTTTTAGCGAGTTATATTTCTGATGAGGATTCCTCAGAAAGTATTGTCACATGGTCGTTATGATTTTATTTAATGATTCTTTTATAGCATTGATTTTTTTTTCAGCACATATTCCCTAACACAGTGGACCCTCGTGCCAGCACATCTGCGTCTATACCGCAGTACGAAACGTTCTGCAACGGGCGAGAGACCGCTGTGTACATAGATAGGTTCTCTCGCTTCTTCTTCCCATTCTCCTTTTTTATCCTCAATGTGGTGTATTGGTCTACGTTCTTGTAATTGATAAGACTACCTTTACAAAATTATACGGTCATGGCAAGATATGTACCTACACATTAAAGAAAAATGGAAAGAAAAAATTTGACTTCAGACGAGACTCGAACTCGCGGCCACTGGGAATCTAGTCCAGTCGCTCTTCCAACTGAGCTACCGAAGTCTACACCTAATTTGTCAAATCTTTCCTTCACATTTATTGCATTGCCTTATGGCGGCAGTATGAAGTCAAATTTGTCTTTCCATTTATATATTATATTTATTTAATTAGCATGTTAATTGCGAAATATAATAAAAAAACAAAGATAATTATTATGTAGAAAACGGGTAAGTACGGCAATTTCACGCCGAAAGAATATTTTCTGATGTTTAAAATAATTTTACTCCGCCCGACCAAATACTCAAACGTCACTTAAATCTAAGTGGGACTTAAAAGTCTTCTGTCTTTATATAACACGTTCAAACGATAGAGATAGCGCACATTGTTGCAGCACACAAATTGAGTGACGTTTGAGTATTCGGCCATAAGTAGATTAAAATTGAGTATGAAGGACTATTAGGAAGGGCTTCTACTATTGGTAGGTAATATATATATTTAATCAATTCCAGGCCATTTTCAAATTTCTCTTGATTATATTTCAAAGCTGTTTTACCTTGTACCAATTTTTTGTACAAATCAATGTATGCGCATGCGCTGTAATATATCAAAAACATTTTTAAAGATTTTAGGAATATTTTGCTTATTCATAATGTTAATTTTGATTTATTGTTTGAACGTGAAATGTTATTGATTTATAGTCATCGCTATGTTGTTAATATAAATTATTTCTACTCAGCTATTGTATTAAGTAGTTTTATCTAATATTAAGTAAAATAACTGTGATTAGCTCTCAATGAACAGCAGTGTGGTCGCGAATACTTAATAGGCACTTTAATATGTAGTTAAACTTAGTATGTATTTTAAACTAGATTTAACATAGAAGACATGTGATTAAAATGGAAATTATGAAAACATAACATTGTTTTTGTCTCCATAACCCAAACACCAAGAAAACCCAGTTTCAGAATAATATAATAATAATAAACACTGGCAACCCATTATACGTCCCACTGCTGGGCAAGTACTCTCTTCACGCTTGGGGGGGGGGGGGGGGGAGGCCTGGAGCTTACTCTACCACGCTGCTCCAATGCGGATTGGTGGAGGTGGGTGGGTTAGTGGCCAACCCGATGTCGGATGTTTTCAAACCGCCCCATAACGCCTCCGACAAGGATTAACGACTGCTATCTATCGATAGCGTATTATAAACGTAACTTCACGCTTGTCTGCCAGGCAGAGGTAAATACAGCTCTGCTTACCCCTTTGGAGAATACAATTGAGCAAGCATTGATTTTGCTGGTGGTAGAGTTCTAGAGTAGGAGGTCGAGGGCATAGGCAGGCACCACGACATTACCTAATATATCTGCTGCCAATTGGTAGTGTTCAGCACTATCGTGTTAACGTGTTAAAATAATCTGCCCAACCTTATACTGGGTTAATTTAAATTAGCGCATCACCTCTCTACATCAACCCCAACAACATTTGTTCTAAAATTTTTTACAGATCTTGATAAATAACCCAAAAATATAAACAAAGAATGTTTTCATAAGTTCAAATGAGAATTACCGCCTCTTGGCAACCCAGCGTTCCACTGCTCGGCGATATTTTCCTTATGCAAAGTGCGTTTCATACCTACGCTCAGAGTAAATGGCAAAAAAAAGTTTGATCACTACTAATTTTTTTTTAATATTATTTAAAGAAAAATGGAAAGAAAATTTTGACTTCAGGCGAGGCTCGAACTCGCGGCCTACTGGGAATCTAGTGCAGCCGCTTCCAATTGAGCTACTGAAGTCCTGCCCGATTTGTCAAATCTTTCCTTCACATTTATTGCATTGCTTTATGGTAGCAGCAGCGCCATCTATTGCCGAACTATGCTAGTTAGGCAACCGATATAATAGACTTTGCAGTTTATTGAATATCGTAAAGAAGTCGCTTTTACCCTTAATAATTGTTTTATATTATTTTGCATTAACACATGCTTGAAGTCAAATTTTTATTTCCATTTTTCTTTAAATAAAATATATTTCACAAGCATGTGTTAATGCGTAATAATATAAAACAATTTTAATTTTACTTACTACAACGCTTTTATATTGAAGCGAGAGCTGGGTGTGCAGGAAAGAGCATGAAAGTAAATTCTGCGGTGTATCGCTCACCGATCGCGTTCGTAATTAAGATGTAAGAAAGAGGCTTTGTGAGAATGACAGTATCGGTGTAAAAATGAAAAAAGGCATGCTCCAATGGTTCGGGCATATAGAAATAATGTCGAATGAGCGAATGACTAAACAGATATACAATGCGAATGTGGATGGTTGCAGAGGCCCAGGAAGACCAAGACTGACCTACCATGACCAAATAGGTCGAGTTCTGTCTGATGCTGCGGTCAAAAGTCTTAGGAATCGGCGTGCATGTATGAAGAGAATGATGAAGGTAGATGAGGCACGAGAGGTATGTCAGGACCGGGATATCTGGCGCTCTACACTCTCTGCCTACTCCGTTAGAGACCTAGCGTGCAGATACATACATACATACTAATTTTAAAAAATCGTAGATCAAAGTTTTTTTTTTAAATGTTAGGGCATTGCTATTACGCTTATTGCTAGTGTCAAGATAAACGATATTTCGTATTCGTAATAAGCAGCTTAAAAGTCAGAGTCCGTCAGTCAATTTAACAGTCAGTTACTCAGAGTCACAGACATTAATTTGAGTAAAGCGATGGCTACTTTACCAGAACATTGACAATGAAGTTTTGGAGGCAACCCGAAAGGACGTGTTTTCGCACTGTTATTCTATTTCACTATTCACGGGCACTGTAATAAGCCTATATTAAAATGCCACCAACTTTATTTAGTACTAGCTGTGCCCGCGACTTCGTCCACGTGAGAAAAAATATGATTGTTCAGTATCTACCCGGACGAAGTCAGCGCAGCTAGTATAAAAGTAGCCTATGTTACTTCTTATTACATCAGCTATCTGCCAGTGAAAGTCCCGTCGAAATCGGAGACACTCAGATTCTATTTATTTGTATGTAGGTATGTATGTATGTATGGTTGTATGGAGATAAAAGTAGCCTAAGTTACTCCTTATTACATCAGCTACCTACCCGTGGAAGTCCCGTCAAAGTCGGATACACTCTAATTCTACTTATTTGTATGTAGGTATGTATGGGTGTATGGAGATAAAAGTAGCCTAAGTTACTCCTTATCACATCAGCTATCTGCCAGTGAAAGTCCCTTCAAAATCGGTCCAGCCGTTTCCAAGATTAGCCCCGCCAAACAGACAGAGAGACAGACAGACAGACAGACAGACAGACAAAAATTGTAAAAAATGTTATTTTGGTATATGTACCATGTATACATACGTACCTATGCATTTAGTAAAAAGCTGTTATTTTAATATTACAAATAGACCAGAACTACAATTTTATTTATTTGTATAGATTTATTTTGGAAAGGTAATATACAACATACGACTTAAAAATTCTGTGAAAATTTGAAGCGTCTACTTGCTACCGTTATTATTATCGCGCAAAAAATAGACAAAAAACAAACACGATTATTGTATGCCCCTCTTGGACCCCATAACATTTTCATTTTCTTATTTTTAGTAATTAATTTTGACTTTATATTAGAAATACATAATTTGTGAAAATGTTAGCTTTTGTAGCTATCACTATTTATGAGATACAGGCTGGTGACAGACAGACGGACGGACGGACGGACAGACAGACGGACAGACAGCGGAGGATTAGCAATCCGTGGGGTCCGTTTTACCTTTTAGGTACGAAACCCCCTAAAAGATAGAACTAAGATTCAGAATAGCTTAAAAATATTAGATATTATTCTTTAAATTGATATAACTTTTTTATTTCTGAACCGATTCACATGGAACAAACACTTAATGTTAAGTGAAACTTACCACAATATATTAGTTAAAACCGTAAATCGAATAAGCCGTTTCTGATATTAGCGTGCACAAACACACAGACAAACAGACATTTTTCCGGGATAAAAAGTACCCAGTGTTGTGCGCCAAAGGTTAAAGTATAATCATACCAAGTTTCATTGTAATCGGACCTTTAGTTTTTCTGTGATGCTTGAACAAACAGACAGACAGACAAAAAAATTTCTAATCACGTATTTGAGTTCGGTATCGATCTAGTAACATGGTATTTATTTTTTCAATATTTTTAATGTACAGAATTTACACTTCTACAGTTTTATTATATAAGGTTGGGGACAAAGTTTCTTCGCATTTTTTAAGATAATTCAAAACATTTTTTAATATAGTTTATTTAAATTTAACTAAAGTATGTATGTACCATTTTGTTCGATAACCTTTTGCCATCTTGTAGGTAGGGACATGATCCCATTGCTATAAACATTTTGGTACTTCTCATCAAAATACCGCGACAAGTGGATTTGGCAGTCCTCTCGTGATGTTAACCTAACATTGCATAAAGAATTCTGAAGAGACCGAAATAGGTGGAAATCTGAAGGTGCAAGGTCAGGACTATACGGCGGATGCATTAACACCTCCCAGCCAAACTCTCTTAATTTTTGCTGAGTGGCTATAGATGTGTGAGTTCTAGCGTTATCATGATGAAACACCACACCCCTTCTGTTGATCAATTCCGGCCGCTTTCTCTCAACTTCTTGCTTTAATCTCATCAGTTGTTCGCAGTAGAGTTCATAATCGATAGTCCTGCCTGGTGGTAATAACTCATAATGAAAAATGCCCTTCCAATACCACCACACACACAACATCACCTTATTGCGAGTTAACCCGGGTTTCGCCACAGTCTGTGAAGCCTGACCGGCCTTTGACCACGACCTTTTTTGCACGTTCTTGTCGTACGTGATCCACTTTTCATCACCAGTTATCAGCTTTTTCTAAAATGATTCGGTTTCATTACGTCGTAATAAAGAATCACACGGTTCATTAGGTTTCTTTCAGTGAGCTCGTGAGGTACCCAAATATCGAGCTTTTTTTGTACCCAGCTTTTTTCAAATGCGCCAAAACTGTTTTGTGATCAATTCTCAGTTCTTCAGCTACGTCGTAACTACTGATATGTCGATCTTGCTCCACTTTTTCAAAAATGGCATCCATTTTATCCGTAATAGGGTGACCAGAGCGAGGTGCATCTTTGACATCAAAATATCCGGATTGAAAACGCTTAAACCAAATTTGTGCTACTCTCACAGACACTGCACTAGGTCCATAAACATCGCAAATTTTTATCGCGGCTTGCGTTGCATTTTTAACTTTTTTGTAGTAAAATTTTAAAATGTATCGAATTTCTTTATTACTTTTCACTCATCAGACAGTACGAAAAACAAATGAAAATCACACATTTGCCTAATTTGAATTTGGAATTATGTTCTTTAAAATTTTAACTTTCAATGATACCGAAACCAGCCAGATACAAATACTACAGCCAAAGAGATTTTATTACAAGTTCATACATACTATAATGCGAAAAGACTTTTTCCCCAACCTCTTAAGTATAGATAACCCAAAAATACACCACAAAAATGAAATTAAATAAGAGCATCACACGCCCCTTTCAAGGTTCCCGCCAACCAGAACAAATGTTGTTGGGATTCATGTCGAGAGGCTGCCTGCAAGAGGTGATGCGCTGATTTCAATTAACCCTTTACACATTTAAGAAAATGGAAGATAGAATGAAACCTTGCTCAACTCATTTAATTCATTTGGGGTGACAAGCACCGCTTATGACAAGTCAAAAACAAACAAAATAGTTAATAGTATCAATATTGTAACTAAGCTACTAACCCTAAGCACCAGAGGTGTACTACTAACATTATGTTCATAAATTAATGTAATCAATATCACATTCTAAATGAAGTTTTTATGAGAATAAAGATCTTAAACCTAACTCCTGAATGGAATGGCATCGAGAGCGTTTTGTTAATCTAAACTAAGACTTGGTTGTCCAGATTGAGTAACTGAAGGAGAGTTGTGAGGGGTGCTTCAGTTCGCTTAATTCAGATAGTATCTGCCATAGTTTTCGTCAATCGGCAATATCAAACGCCGTGCTGTTATCAATAATGCATATAACTAAAGATATATTTTATAATATTGAGGATTTGTTCTCGTGTGCCTCTTCCATTCACAAAACCAGCCTCGAGGTTCTGCTTGGCAAAAAATGCTACACTACATGTAGCAGCGTTAGATAATTAGTCTACGGTGACGACGTGTCCATCAGCTCTGCCATCTCAGCTCTATCATGATTCAAAAAAGTTTTATTGCTGTCAATCTAACTATAATGAACATTAAATCACCTTAATATTCCCCATGAGTATAAATAAATTCTGTTGCTAGACGGAATAGCGAACATTCTAAACATGCTAATTTGAGTCATACATTACCATAAACAAAAAACGATGCAATAAATATGTACATCACATGCATTCCATGTAACAGACATTCTAAATGATCGCATAGTCTACCTTGCTATCGGGATAGACTTTTAAAAAGGATATCTAGACCCCGTAATGGTCTGGACACTAAAATTAGGCAAGCGATTCAATTCTTTATTGTTTGCAATCTAGTGTTTGGTTTTTGATGCGTTAAGGCGAAGTGTTAATAGAACCAACGTGATATATTTAATTAGTATGAGAGCTTTGATGGAACAAAGGCGTAGACACCATTGCATTAGGCAGCCTTTACGTCGATCAGTGGTCATTATTATCATGTCAGCCGAAAGACGATAGATGAACTAAAGTTCCTCTTGTATGGCCATGTAATTACTATCAGATGCAAAATAATTTAGGTCTCAGATGTGGTAACGCATCTGCAAGTACCTCTAATAATAATAATAATGGGGGGGCAGAGCAGCTTGTGGCGAGCTGTTGGTGAGTAGCGACACCACCCCCTACCATCATCTCGAGTTCCTCCGAGAGAACTGGGCTCCGCCTCGTCCGCCACACAGAGGTACGGCCGGACAGAGCATCAGGTCTCTCACCTCTGGCTTGCCTTCATTGGCTGGTCAGAGTGGGGCGCTAGAGGTATGGCATTTGCAGAAATTTGGATAATAGGCTGTTGTCTAAATTTCTGCAAGAGCCATACACTCGGGGGTGGAAGTGTCTAAAGGCATAATAGCGGGGAAGCCCGCTCCGAGCTCGAGATTACTCGCTCGTGATGGTGAAACCGGGGCCACACCTCTCGACACCCCCAGCCTCTCTCAACAGTGTTGCCCCCTGTCGACCATCGGGTTGGCTGTTTGGGGGGCCCACCAAGGAGAGGCGAGTCACCACCTGCCTAAAGTAGGATTCGATAATGTGAGATGTTGAATATAGGCAGGTGCCGGATGGATCTCACTCCATAGGCCCAGCCAGCTAGTCCCCCCAGTTCACCCACATAGCCCAAAGTTTGGCAAATCACTTTTCATTACAATAGTCCCATTATATTCTGCGGGGTCTGTCTGTGTCTGTATTAACTATTGATGCAGCCAGAGAGAGGTCCCGCCGAATATAACCCATTACAAAGTAGATCAAAATTCTCGAAAGGGCCTCTACGTGTTGGACTCCCCATGTCCCCGCGCAAGCCTGACAAAGGTCCGGGGTTCAAATTGGACCCCGTGCTGACGAGAGATAATAATGGCAACCCTTGATACGTCCCACTGCTGGGTACGAGTCCCTCGCCTTCTTGGGAGGAGGCCTGGAGCTTACTGCACCACGCTGCTCCAATGCGGGTTGGTGGAGATATGGGTTAGTGGCCAACCCGCTGTCGGATGTTTTCAAACCGCCCATAAGGCCTCCGACAAGGTTCAACGACTGCTATCTATCGATAGCAACCGGGACCGACGGCTTAAAGCCCTTCGAAGCACAGAAACGCGCATTTCAATTTGCCACTAGCGGTCACCCATCACCCACCCGACCGCGGCCGCATCGCTTAACCGAGGAGATCGCTTCCGATCTACACCAGTCGCTGGGCCATGCGCGCTTCCACCTATCAAGTACCTCTGGTTTTTCTCAATTAGGTACGTAGATGGAAGGCTGTATTAATTTCCCATCATATGAATTGCTTCGGTTTGCCAAAAGGAGAACGTTACTACGTTCCTACGCTTCTTCCTTCAATACGCGATTGCTGCCTACTCTAGATTCCATAATGAATAAAATAATTTAGGCACATATGAATTATTGGGTACTTAGTCTGAACGCATCAAAAAGAATAGACCGTGGTCCATTCGACATGGGATCTAGAGACACTTGAGTATTCGTTGGACTACGTATGTCAGTTACTTTGGTTCTCATGAGCATTTCCTCATTTTTATTCCTTCACTCCATCTTACAAAGAAATACTTGCCGCCTGTGCTTGTTACCTGAATCTTTCTTGTAAGGCTATTTTTTTATGATGAAGGTTGACAGTCTAACCGACGGACCACCTGATTTAAAATGGTCAACCTCACCTATGGACATTTGCAACACCAGGGAAGTCCAACAAGCTGAGAGCTCTGAAGGACTCTTTTGACGCCAGGTTTGAAGGGTCCCATATTGTGCCACTGAGGGAGAAAAGAATAGTAGGCCTCCGGAGTGGTAACGCATCTGCATTTTGACCTTGGTCTTTGTGTGGGTGTCTATAGGCTGCAGTCATCACTTAGCAACAATGTGAACTGCATGCTTGTTTGCCATTTCAATGTGGTGGTGGTTCTCTCTTTATTGTCAACTTGGGTTAGGGTCGCGGTGTATAATTATGTTTATTTTTGTTTTTATTTATTTATTTATCAATGTTGTACGGTGTACCTTATACCTTACCGAACTCTCGTGACACTGATTATCTTCGCAATTGAAAAAGAGAATTGAATAACTCTTGCTCTTTCCGATCCAGCTTTAACCCCTTTAAACAATTTGCTGTCTATATTTCGTCAGGTGCTAATTTTATATTTATTCGAATAATCGATGATCCGCTGATGATAAATAATGGATCATCTTGGCCATCGACACGAGCGCATTATTATGATTTAAGGTACACCAGAATTTTATTGTAAGTAGGATTATAGAATTAGAATTGGAAGCGCTAGTCTTGACTTAAGTCTATGGTTTTTGAAGGTACCTAAAAGGTTTTTGCTGTATCTCCGCGATTTGCAGTTTAGTATTTCTGTGGCGGTACTAAAACGGTATGCTCGTGTGATCGCCATATTGATATGTACGCCACTAAACGGGATCCTGCATTTGAAACGGGGCTCGGTTTGTGGTGTCACTTCAGCCGATAGACGTCTACTGCTGAACAAAGGCCTTCCCCAAACGATGTCTACACACAGACAGGGTTGTGCGTCATTTTGGGAAGAATATCCCATAATCGCCACGCTTGGCATGCGGATTAGCGATTGCAGTGGTGGTAGTTTCATTGCGGGACGCTGTTGCCTAAGCTGTATTATGCATTTACCCTATTGTCGGTGGTATACTGGATGGTGGGGTCATGATGCTTCGACGCCTACGTTCCTACGTAATCCGTGTGGTAACCGGCAAGAGACAAGCGGATACTTTCGACTTTGAAGAGTGTTACTTCTTTTGCACACTGCCTACGTAAGCACTGATAGTTTGGTATTGGTCGAAACTTGATGGAAATTGTGGACAAACGTCACATAGGTAATGAGCGAAAGGGATAACGCTCTACAGGGTCGAAATTCGCCGAGGTCTCTTTCATAAGATCGATGTGCAATCTTTCTCGTCGGGAACTGTAGGTACACGGTGTAAGTGTAAGTCTACATAAAATATTATTTATTTATTTATTTTTTATTTGGCCATTTATTATTCTGAATTGTTTGTTGTAGGTTTCTATGTTAAAGTATGTCTCTGAATTCAGTATGCCTTCTGGCAAAGGCCTCCTGTAGCTTTTTCCATTGGGATCTATCACGAGCAACTCGTCTCCAGTTCGGACCTGCTGTGAGCTTTAATTCGTCCTCCCATCTACTTAATTGTTTACCTCTGGTTCTTTTGGTATATCTGGGGTACCAGTCTGTGATGATTTTACTCCGTTTTTCTTATTTCCTGTCCACCTCCACTTAAGCTGGTCAATTCGGGTTAGAATATCTGTCACTTTTGTTAGCCCTTAGTTGTTCATTTCTTACTTTTTCCTTTTTGTGTGTTCCTGTCATGCTTCGTTCCATGGATCTTTGGCAGTATTCAAGTTTGTTTCTGAGTTGCTTTGTAAGTGCCCCTGTCTCGCATCCGTAAGCTATACAAGACAGAATACATGTGTTGAACACCTTCCTTTTTATAGACAGACTTAAATCCTTCGTCTTCATAACTTCCTTAAGTGACCAATATTTTCTAATAAACAAAACATAAACTCACCCTTAAATCCAAATAATCATTTGAGAATACCAATTTGGTAGCCGAAAAACGAGACAATTGTTTATATTTGCATACAACACCGAGTGTCTAGACTGTACGTGACGTGAATGTTTGCCTGTCACATCTTGCAACTAGCGGATGCATTTATTTTGGGTTTTCATTACGTAACTGGTAGGTAAAATCTTCCGTCCATTTGTTTTTGTTAAAAAATGGCAGATATTTTTTTGGCAGGTTTTTATGGTAAAAAATATAAATAAATAAAGACTTTCATTAATATTTTTACTGGTGGTAGAATTCTGCCGCTGTCTAGGCTGTTATCAAAACTAAAAAGTCTATTAATAATAAATAATAATGGCAACCCATTATACGTCCCACTGTTGGGCACTAGTCTCTCCCCTTTTTGGGGGGAGGCCTGGAGCTTACTCCACCACGCTGCTCCAATACGGATTGGTGGAGGTTGGTTACTAACCCACCCAGGGTTAGTAACCAAGTCATAAGGCCTCCGACAAGGTTCAACAACTGCTATCCATCGATAGCAACCGGGACCGACGGCTTAACGTGCGCTCCGGAGCAAGGAAACGCGCATTTAATTTGCCACTAGCGGTCACCCATCACACTACCCGACCGCGCCCGTAGTGCTTAGCCGAGTAGATCGCTTACGATCTACACTAGCCGCGGGGCCATGCGCGCTTCGCAAAAGGTGGCAAAAGTCTATTGGATGGAAGTAAAGCTGCTATGAGGAAATCAAGGGGTAAACACTGAACAAGGTAGCAAACAATCAGGTTGATGGTAAATGACTTCTTTGGGTTAGCTTCCCGATCGCTGCCCATCATAGTTGGATTCGGCAATTAAAGTTCTGAAGTCTGGCTCTGAGCAAAAGTTTTTTTTTATCTAATGGAAGTGGCAAACAAGCATGCAGTTCACATTGATGTTAAGTGATGACTGCAGCCCTTAGACGCTTACACAAAGACCAAGGTCAAAATGCAGATGTGTTACCACTCCTGAGGCCTAAGCTGTTATGCCTCTGTGCCGGCAATTACAGGGCCGTACATTACCACCTGACCGGAACACGATAGTACTGAACACTACCATTTAGCGGCAAGTATATTAGGTAATGCGGTGGTGCCTACGCCCGCGAGCTCCGTCACTGGAGCTCTACCACCAGTGAAGATCCATAAGAAAGTCCTCAAGAGTGGATCGCGAGTTTTTAGGTATTTAAGTAATCGAATTTCTATGGGCTGGAGTATTCACATTGAAGTATACATCGTAGGTATGTTCTCTCACTACTTCAAAGGATAAAAAAACATACCTTTTGATCTTAACAGACCACATTTAGACGTTCATACAGTCACTTTACGTCTAATAAACAGATTTACGCCTTCAGCTCCATAAACTCTTGGTGATCGTAAACTTTATGGTTTTTCATGCAATTTCATGAACTTGCTATGAGTTCAGTCTAACATTTGAAGGAGATGTTGCGAGCTCGGTTCTGGTTCGTACATATCCTCAAAAAATGGGTAAAATAAAGAAGAACCCGAAAACAATACAATTATTTTATTCAAGAATATATTTTAGAGTTACAACCATATTTAATTCAAACGATTTTATCATTTTCAACCATGTTCAACATGGCGGCGATACAGCCGACGCTTGGGATAGTACCTATGTAGACAAAACAAAACTAATGCTATCTGTATCTTACTAGTGCATCACATATTATCAAAAAAAAAACGATGTATCAAATCGATCAATTTAAAGAGTTTCGATGATTTTTCTTTATTCAAATTAGAAATCGATTAGTATAGTACTAACACATAAAATCGATTTCGATAGTATTTAGAAAATATTACTTTTTTATCCAAGTACTATATAATAAAATAAAAACAATTTAAAAAATGAAAATGTAAAAATGACAGCGCCCGCCATATTCGCCATGTTGGTTTTGAGTTGCAATTCTAACTGCAAATAAAAAGCTAAATAAGTGAAAATATGCAGTAAAAAAACGATTTGATATTGATTTTGCCTGTTAATGATATTGTGTACAATACATGGCCGGAGGTCCATACATTTTTGCAACATCTCCTTTGCGTATTAAATTTTCCACAAAGATTTTATTCAAGGCTCATATCAAGTAAAACGGAATCAAAATTGAATTGAAAATTGAAATTTTACTGGTGGTAGAGCTCCAGTGATGCTCGCCTCTCTGAGCTCGCTGAGCTCGCCTGCGTAGGCACCACCGCATTACCTAATATGCTTGCCGATAAATGGTAGTGTTCAGCACTATCGTGTTCCGGTCAGGTGGTAATGAACGGCCCTGTAATTTCCGGCCTACACCCGCGAGCTCTGTCACTGGAGCTCTACCACCAGTAAAGGTACCTTCACGCCATATTAATAACCTGTTAAGAGTTTCGAAGAATATGTACAAAAATATCATTCTACCGCTTTCCATGAAGCGACATTTATTGCGGTATTATTTTCAGACGAAGGCCCATAAAGCTGCAAAACACTGTGATGCTTTTGTTCATTTTTACTTGTGTCTGTTTTATGTTATCTTATTCTAGCTCTTTCTTGAGTTTTAAGAAATTTAAGGATTATAATAAAGTGGCTTTTTGCATTAGCTCAAACGCATCAGGTTAAGGATATAGGGCAAAGCTTGCACACTGAGTATGTTTATTATTATTCACGCCAAATCTCTCACGGGGTAGGCAGAGAGTGTGGAGTGTCACCCTGAGTATCTCTACCAAATCTAAGCTGTCTATAATAGGGGCGCGCCCGTATGGCAGGTGCTATTCTTTTCAAAAAGCTGCCACGAACTTATCTCATGTCTAAATCGTCAGATATTTGGATGGAATTTATAGGCTGCACTAATCACTTAATTATAGGCTGCAGTCATCACTTAACATCAATGTGAACTGAATGCTTGTTTGCCACTTTTATTACACAAAAAAATAGAATCATTCAATAGTAAGAATAATTAAAAGTTATATTGATTTATTTATGACATTTTTACTTTATACTTTATTTTTACTTTATACTTTATAGCTCCAGTGACGGAGCTCGCGGGCGTAGGCACCACCGCATTACCTAATATACTTGCCGCTTAATGGTAGTGTCCAGCACTATCGTGTTCCGGTTAGGTGGTAATGTACGACCCTGTAATTTCCGGCACAGAGGCATTACACCTTAGGCCTCAGGAGTAACGCATCTGCATTTTGACCTTGGTTTTTGTGTGGGTGTCTATAGGCTGCAGTCATCACTTAACATCAATGTGAACTGCATGCTTGTTTGACACTTCCATAACATAAAAAAAAGAAAAAAAGACATAGTGATCATAGTACATGGACATGCCTTCATTAGGTTACTGACTTTTTTTAAAAATAAAGTCGAGAAACGAATTCCTAGGAAGGTTTTAAAAGCCGAGAAAAATGAAGAAAATGTAAGAAGGTACCTATTACAACAATTTCATATATCCGTATTGTACCTATCAAATGTTTATTTGACACAAAAACAAATATTAATAAAACATTTAATTCACAGGTGGTACGAAGTCGTCGGGTCAACTCAGCTAGTGTCTTAAAAACTTGTTGCAATGTCAATGGACGGCCCTGTAATTTCCGGCACAGAGGCATAACACCTTAAGCCTCAGGAGTAACGCATCTGCATTTTGACCTTGGTCTTTGTATAGGCTCCAGTAATCACTTAACATCAATGTGAACTGCAAGCCAGTTTGCCGAAACTATAAGGGTTCCTTGTTTACTACGGAACCCTACAAAATGGAGCCAGTCGGAGAAGAAAACATCTTCAATGTTTGGTCGACGACGTGGAACCTTGTATTGCGATGATCATCATCTCTAAATAGAAATCTAGAACATATAACAGAATAATAAGTTAACAAAAAAGATAAAAATAGGACTCTAATGGTGTTAAATTCATCTATTCCCTCATGTTGTTAAGGAGCTGACGTGATGCCTTTATTAAATTATGATATATAGCTCAATAATTGACCCCTCATTGACCCTCATGATGTTCAATCGTAACAACCAAAGATATATCTTTGCTTACAACTTATATACCGACAATACTAAAAATGCTTTAGAAGACAGAAAAACTGACTTGTTGCTTGAACCTAGTGAAGATAAAAAAAAAAAAAAATAATTAATATGGATAATTAATAAATGAGTGATATAATAATAAAATACGCTTACACTCACAGCCTCACAGCAGGTATAAACCTGTGTCGTGGGTGCTGTTGTACACATACAACACATACATAAACACCCAGACCCGAAACAAATATCTGTAGGCCATACTAATATTTGTCCCGGTGCGGGGATCGAACCCGCGACCCTTCGAATCAAACGGTCATCTCACACCACTCGACTAACCGGGTCGTCAGCGGGTCGTCAGATAAGTAAATGGCTCATTATGCGCTTCCTATCTTTAAACTTGAAATGTAATTTCACGACTGTAATCGCCGAAGGTTTAGGCAATGCATAAGTATACATACGATTCGTTCCGGCCCATGTAACAGATGGCGAGCCTGTTGACATCTCCAGGCACACGGTGAGCGCAGAGGGCGCTCTCAGTCTAGATAAAATTAGCGATACTGCCTAAGGCAGACCCTTTTGGCGAGACATATGTGATTAGGGGCTTTATGGATGTAACCGTATATAGAAAACTTAGATTTCCTGGATGTACTCAGCCGTGTGCAAAGTGCATCTCCCAACATCCATATCTGATACGCTCGAGCAAATCCAAAAATCTCTTCTTGAGATTAAGGATTAGGCGTCAAAACGCGACAATCCCACCTTATTCTTTTAAGAAAATTCTTATCGTCGATTTAAATTCTCCTCCGAAAGAGAATTCTTCCGCTAGTGCTGTCAGTCAGACCGTTCCAATGGGGCGGTGTAGTAAGTGCGATAACGCTAAATGAGCAGCAGCGACCTGCGATGTATCTACCGCAATCGCCAATCCGCATGCCAAGCGTAGCGATTATGGCATATCCACCCTTATGGGTGGATATGCCATAATCGCTTAATATATTTGCCACTAAATGCTAGTATTCAGTACTATCGTGTTCCAGTCAGGTAGTAATATACGGCCCTGTAATTTCCGGCACAGAGGCATAACACCTTAGGCCTCAGGAGTCGTAACGCATTTGCATTTTGACCTTGGTCTTTGTGTAAGTGTCTATAGGCTGCAGTCATCACTTAACATCAATGTGAACTGCATGCTTGTTTACCACTTCCATTACATAAAAAAATGATGACTATTAAGGATACTCTTATTATTCTCCGATCACGCGGGGAAATACGGGCACAGAGCGATATTATGCATAATTGATTATGCTAACAAATTCCCAATTAATGTTATCAACTCAGCTCCTGTCTGTCTATCTGTCATCGTATTTATACATAACTGACGCTTGCAATTTATAGCGCCGCAACTTATTAATAGAATCTTTGTTGTTATAATTAATAAGAAGTTCACTTGATAAGGCTATTGATGCTTTATTTGTAATTTTATAGTTGACTGGATACCGAGCATTCCAGAATTTACAATTTTTTATTAGCCTAAGTAGCCTAGTCGTAGAAGGCCACTATTACTATGCTGGGGTCCTGGGTTCGATTCCCGAGTAGCTCTGATAGCCCTATTAATTAAAGTCCTTTAACTCTGGTTCTATTTGGATTTTTCCATACCTCGAAGGCTCGCAATCTGTTACATGGGCCAAAACGTAACCGGCGAATCGTGGATTTTTGCATGTATGCTTGATTGCATGCATTTATCTCTGCCTTTATCTATTACCAATACATCTGCATTTCTATATTTTGCAGTCATCACTTAACATGTGAGCTGCGTGCGTGTTGCGACCTTCGTAACATATTTACACCTTCGTTACTCTATTTAATAATGGCAACCCATTATACGTCCCACTGCTGGGCACGAGTCTCTCCCCTTTTTTGGGGGAGGCTTGGAGCTTACTCCACCACGCTGCTCCAATGTGGGTTGGTGGAGATACGGGTTAGTGGCCAACCCGCTGTCGGATGTTTTCAAACCTCCGGCCATAAGGCACATAAGGCCTCATAAGGCCTCCGACAAGTGCCCGCCGAAGCACGTTGCCTCTAGCGGTCACCCATCACACGCCCGGCCGCGGACCGTATCGCTTAACCGAGTAGATCGCTTACGATCTACACCAGCCGTGAGGCCATGCGCGCTTCGCACTACTATTTTATATATTATACTATACTATTTTATATATTTTACACTATTTACTACCACCTTATTGGAATGGTTTGACCGCCATTGTTCGGTAGACTGCCTGCACTACCGGAAGATTCTCCTCCACTAGAGAACGATGGGGTAGCCAAGTCCCGACGCATTTTTTATGTTACCTTAAATGAAGCAAGATGAAATCATTTTTTATGGTATAACGGTGTGTGACCAACTAAATCGATACGCTTAGGTATATCTACAATATCTACAAAAGTTACATTCTGTCTATCTGTATATCTATCTATCTTTATATAAAAAGTAAAACCGTTCAAGTGCGAGTCGGGCCACGCACAGAGTAAGAGATGTAATTAAAAAAAGAAATCAGAATATTTTATGGAGTTATTCGAAATTTTCGAGTAAGATACATTTGGTCGACTATTACTCGCAAACTTGTAAAGCCAACTTAAGTGTGATAGTTTTCCTTATAATTACATATATAGCTACTATTGACGTTTGAATTTCATACAGCAACCGTTTCGTTGGTACGGGGGAGGGACACTTGACTCTAACGAAAAACTGTAGGCACTTTAAAGCTTAATAAGTCACTAACCGTTAACTAAATCGAGGAAGGCTCTAGGCTATATAACATCACGCTAAGATGAATAGGAGAGGAGCAGCAATAAAAATATTCCAAAAACGGCAAAACTCTGTGATACTATTTCCTCGGCTAATGTTAATTGTACCCGTGCGAAGCCGGGGCGGGCCGCTAGTATGTTTATAAACACCAGCCCCACAGACAATCTAAACTAAATTCGTCACAGACAGACAGACATAAAAAACATGACAGGAGTAACCGTAAATCCGTAACAAAGCGTGAAAATAAAAAAATCAGGCGCGCTAAAACAGGTTTTTTTTTCAACACAAGTCTGGTGGACGTCTGGTACGGAAATATGTATATAAAAAAGTGCGTCTTTGAGTGCTTAAGTATGACTGGTTGTAACGCGCGATGAAGCGATAATTATTCAAATTAGGAACAACTATGAATGTTGTAGAGAAGGAATAAATTATTATACAGCTACTATAGAGTACCTACTTTTTCAAAAACGTAATAGGTATGTTAGGATCCCACTGCAGAATCATTTCGTTCATCCAGATATGCTGCAAACCTATTTTTTATGCATATTTATAATCCAGAGAATACATGTCCACTAGGTTGCCAATCAAAATTCGGTTACAAGTATTTTTTAATATTTTTTTAGGGAAAGATTTTTTAAAACTTTTTTTCAATAAACTATACGAGTAGTTTACCTCACGGTAATGTATAAAGACTGAAAAATCACGGCTGCCGTTGCGCACTTGGCCGCCCCTACCTATTTTCGTTCCGCCCCGAAAACTTTTTACGTCCATAACGTAGGTACATTTATTATTTAATCTTGACTTTCACTGGCAGATAGCTTATATAATAAGGAGTAACTTAGGCTGCTAGCTAACTTTAGCTGCGCCCACGACTTCGTCCGGGTAGATACTGAACAATCATAAATTCTCACGCGGATTAAGTCGCGGGCACAGCTAGTATATAAAGGTAGATTAAGGTGAAAATATTCGTTATGAAAGATGTGTCACATGGACACAACATATTCTTTGGCAATAGTCTGTGTTTGCGTCTATGAGAAATAGCGAAGTCATTGGTATGATGGCTGATAAAGGTGTCATTGGCATTCATCATAGATTCACAACTCATCTATCTTAGTTATGCTAATTTTGAAGAACCTGTTTTCACAGTAGTTACATTGTGTAACGTAGGTACTACATAGTGGGACTGATTAGGTTCGGTACACGCCTCGGGCCAAATATTTGCACTCTTTTTTATGTAACAAAGATAACAAACATGCAGTTCACATGGATGTTAAGTGACTGTAGTCTATAGTCATCTACACTGTTTGACACGGTGCCACCGTCTCTTTTTCTACATCGTACTACCCGCCGAAGAGAGAAGTTCCATCCTCACCGACTGAACACCTGGCAGTGCTCAACGGTGCGGTTTCACGTTCTTGCCTGCCCAGAACGTGTAAATTGTGGAACGAACTTCCCTCTGATGTGTTCCCTAGGTGCTACAATATGGGGTTCTTCAAAAATGACGTCAAAAGAGTCCTCCAGGGCTGGCAGCGCGTTGGCAACTCCTCTGGTGTTGCAAATGTTCATAGGCGACGGTGACCACTTTCCATCAGGTGACCCGTTTGCTTGTCTGTCAACCTTCAGACATAAAAAAAATCTACACTAAATCCAGAAGTCAAAATGCAGATGCGTTGCCACTCCTGAAACCTAGTTGTTATGTCTCTGTGATAGTTATTAGGCTGCCTGTACATTGATGAGGTGCGAGGCGGCGGTGCGAGCGAGCGAGCAAATATTAACCAATAGGATTTCATAAAATCTCCGCTCAGCTCCAATGGACATGGATTTGGTTTTAAAAATCATACATTCGTCGGATCAGTCATCATACGGACCAGTGCGTGCGTTGCGAGGTGGCTGTGCCAGAGAATATGTAATAATACTACGTATAGAATGGACACTTCGACGTCCCGCCCGTTTTCCCCGCCTCACCCAACCTCCTCCCCTCTTATGGGCAACGGTTGGTATTCTCTACGTGCTACGCACACAGGTGCACGTGTAAATATACGTCACTGATTAATGTCTATGTATTAGAGACCAAATTAAGAGTTTGTAACTTTGTATGGAATTTTGGCTTAGTGACCGCGGTGTGGCTGTGCGAGGCGGCTGTGTGACTAGGCGGTGGAGCGTATATCTTGCGTAGTACTGAACTGAACGTCCACCGCGGCGCCCTCCGCTATGACTCGGCGCGTAGACTCGCACAGTCTGCAAGTTCGCTCCGCATACTCGCTGCTTCCGTACCGCTGCAGCGCTGGCTCGCTTCACGTCAATGGACAAACAAACTCCGTAAATCCGGCCCGCAGAACTCGTCGCTCATCTCCGCCGCCTCGATCTGCGTCAATGAACAGGCAGGCTTACGGGGCCACACATTACCATCTAACGGGAACGTGCATGAGCCCACAAAGATTTCTGAGTTGGTACGACCAATTTTCTACTGATAGCGGCAATGTCATTTTTTTTGGTAGCTGGTATAATATGCAAATTGTGGAATAGTTCTATGCATATATTAGATTTATCGTGAGGGTTTCCATGCAAAATATAAAAATGCATAGATTCACTTCTGGTCAACTAGCTAAAACAGCCAAGTATTTAATCTCATTTTAACTTTTGTTCGTATAATAAATTCATCGAAGTGTGAAAGGCCCCCAAGAGTACAAAAAATGGAATAGAGGTAGGGTCGCCCGCATATCGCCAATAAAGATTTCCGCGTCGATTGTGGGGTGGGTGGTCGCATGGCCACCCAGCGAGAATCTCTGGGAAGAGATCTCTTCTCTTGAAAGATTCGGAGTAGGTATATCTCCACTTTTAGATACATAGACGAAAGATGATTTATTAAGGTAACGATGAGGCATTGAGAGATTGTCGCCTAATAAGTAAACAGAAACATATAACCCAAATACGAGCATGGTCCATGATATATCAATACGTGCTTTGTCAATAGGCTGTTGTCTTATCTGCAAGAGCCACACTCGGGGGTTTAAGTGTCTAAACTCATAATAGCGGAGAAGCCTGCTTCCAGCTTGAGATTACTCGCTTGTGATGGTGAAACCGGTGCCGCATCTCTTGACACCCCTAGCCTCTCACGCCAGTGTTGCTCCCCGTCGAACATCGGGTTGGCTGTTTGGGGGGCCACCAAGTGGCTACCCAAAACCACCACAACACCACACAAGGCGAGTCACCACCTGACTAAAGTAGGATTCAATAATGTGAGATGTTGAATATAGGCAGGTGATCTCATTCCATAGGCCCAGCCAGCTAGTCCCTCCAGTTCACCCCTATAGCCCAATGTTTGGCTAGTGAATTATCATTACAATAGTCCCATGTATTCTGCGGGGATTGTCTGCAAGCTTCGACCAAATAAATAATTTTATTCTATTCTGTGTCTGTATTAATTATAGATGCAGTTAGAGAGAGTTCTTCTCGAAAGGGCCTCTACATGTTGGACCCCCGCGCAAGCTTGACAAAGATTCGGGGTTCAAATTGGACCCCGTGCTGACGAGAGTAATAATATCAGACCTTATCTCACTAAGCGAGCGAGAGGTTTAGAAAAAGACATATCATAGTTAATTAATGGACACCCTACCAATCTGCAAAAGATTGCGCTGACCCTCACGGAACAAATAAAGAGTGTTCCATTAAAACTCTCATAAATCCGCATAAAATTCCTTCATCCAACCCCTCCCGTGGCATTGGCACTGCCTCACGCACACCGGACGCGCGTATTGTCCTTCACTAGCCTTGGATTATCTCTAGTAATCAGGGCTGTCCCGACATGCGGGCACATTCTTTATTTTTACACGTACAATTGAAATTTATAGCCTGCTGCGATCTGTAACGATCAGCAAAATAAACTATAAACATACGTGTACGCCATTTTGTTTTTTTTATGGGCAATGGCAACGGAGTGTGAAACGAAAATAGAATTTTAGTCAGTGAACAAGGAAGTACGGGTTATCTTTCTGCCTTGACCCAATTTCTTTTGCAAGCTTCGATAGTATCGCGATAAAAAACTGCTCAATTTTTTAATAAATGGATTTGGGATTCTATTAAAATATGACCCAATTCGGCGAGTTATTCGAAAATTTCTCTTGACCCATTTTTAAAGTGCGGCCACATCCTGCTCTCCTTAGCCGCCTGGCGAAAAAAAAAAGAAAAAACGAGGTCAAAGACCGGACAACCACTGGCTGCCATTGGTCAGCTCATTGTCGACCATTTTGCATTATTGTTTAACAGGTCAGTATGATGGAGAGATTGAAGAATACACACATAATTAAAAATGATTTGTTGCAAGAGGGCGAATGACCCTATTTCTTGATAGTGTTGTATTTTTTTATCGATAGATCCGCTTTAGTTTATTGTTCACTTTTTAAAAAGGTGCATTACATTTTATAGACATCATTTTGGATCGAATGTGCCAACACACGAATTCTTACAATCATTGTATTGGCCACCATGTTAAATAAGAAATATGACCAAGAATATAAAATGTCCTTTATTATATTTATAAAAGAAACGAATAACAAAATTATGTTATACATATTTGATACGAAAATGTCCTAAAGAGTAACCACCTTATTCATAAACGTACATTAGATACGTTTTAGCTATAGAATGCTTTGTCTCTGTCAGTTGCATGGTCAAATGTGCTGGATAGAAAAAGACAAAGGAGAGATTAGCAACACTTTAGCTAAAATACGTTTATGAATAAGGGGGTAAGTATTTTAAAAATTACCCTAAGAAAACATAACTTCATTCCTTTAATCCTCTAACTTAATAAGCACCCATGGATCTTTATGTCTGTTAGCCCCTGACCTGGGAATCGAACCCAAGCGTAGCAGTGTTGGCCTGTTACCATCAGGGGCGGATTTGATACGTTGGCTGCCCTAGGCCTATGAAAGATTGCCACCCCCCCTTCCCCCGTGCTGTAAAGCATAAAAAAAAATTATAGTCAGTGATTTCATTAATTCTTCTAATAATCGTAATTGCCATACATGTAATTTTTTTCGCAAGATGCTATATGGACACATTTTTGAGATTTTACACGTATCCGCGTAAGGCAACTACTTAAAAAAAAAACTACCAAATTTTGCCGCCCCCTAAATTTTGCCGCTCTAGGCCCGGGTCTACTCGGCCTATAGGAAAATCCGCCCCTGGTTACCACTAGACAGCTGAGGCAGTTGATTAAAAATAATGTTATAAAATTATGAATTTAGTCCGTACCATAATCTTTTATTTTCAATTTTAATTGAATCGCTTATAGTTTTACCACAGTCTAAAGAAAAGGAACGTGTTAATTACCTATACTGTGGTTTTACCTTGATTCTTGGTATCGGCTGACATCAAACAAGACAAATTAATTTCTTTTTTATACGATAAGTAACGACCCTGGTCTATTATTTATTTTATTGATTTAGTAAAATTTTGTACATTAAAAAGTATCCAATTTATGCGTAAAAATACACCGATGTCCCACAAAACCATAAAGTAAATCCCGGCAGTGAAAAACTACATATAAATATAAAGACATTTAAAATTAATCAATCACCATTCCATCCCAACTCACAACAAATTTTCTAGACAGGTTGGCGACGCGAGCCTAAGCGTGTATAAAAATAGATAATTATCTTATCTTTTGCCTATCTCAACAGGACGTGTCGGCAACTCAAAATCATATAGTCGGTATTCTTTTGCTTTTCTGCGAAAACGGTAAAGGTAACCATGGTATAAATAATAATGAATTTACTCACCGAATCGAATGTAAGCGCAAAGTAAATACGAAATGTATATTCATCTGTTTCACTAATGTTGGTATTCTTAAAGGATTACATTGTTCTTGAAACGTTTTTTTAAGACATTTGAGATATCATAGACCAATTTTCTTTAGATTTTTCTGGTTTAAAAATGTTTGTAAAATTAATGCTTTGGTAACACACTCATATTTTATCAGTAGATATAAGGCTGTTCATTGATCTAGTCAGTTTAAGTCTGTAATATCCGGCACAACGGTAGGAGAACTGAATGGAGCAGAGCGAAAATTGCACCGCCCATAATCGCATGTCTCATATGTCTCTCCGCAACGTCCTAAGCCGAGGCACGGACCCGCATGGGCCACCCTTAGGCAGTTGCGCTAACTTGTATTTAGGCTGGAGCGCCTTCTGCGCTCGCCGATTGCCCGGTGAAGTAGACTAATGCCGTCTCGAGACACAAAGTCTACACAAAGCCCGACCTAAAAAAAAAAGGTAGGAGAACTCTATAAAGTCTGTATAGTAGCGCCACCTTAACCGCTTATCATTAAAACGTGAATAAGGATAATGATACAAAACGATATTTAACTTCCCTTCAAAATGGTTGAGGAGAGCAATGGTTGCGCATGCTTCATACTCGTGAACTGGTGCTGATTGTGGGGACTGGCCTGTTGTTGTTTGCGGGTGTTATTTTCTATCACGATATTAAGCTGTTGATAAGTATTTACATGTGTGTATTTTTAATAATATATGCATATAAAATGGTCGTTAATATTATCTGTATTCTATCTTAATTCGCATCTACATAAAAGTGATTATGTGTTAATCACTTTCATGACATAAAACAAAAAAAAGCTGTCGATATTAATTTTATTATATCGATATTTTATTTTTAAGATCACATCACTGGGCAGTTGCATCGCCCTGGTAGTGACCGCGCACATCCGGGCGGCCGTGGGAATGGAGCCGCTTCCCTCGCGACCTATCTGCTGATCTAGTTCCTTAAGGGTCATCCATCTACTGTTGTGTACTTGACATTAGAGAAAATGGATTATGTCAGAGCAATATATAAATTAAAATATTGTCATCAAGTCGTAGGCAACACCTTGAGATGAGTACATGGAATGTGGAGTAGAAATTCTACATTGCGCTCGTAATAATATCTGGTAGGTAGAGAAGGAGTTTTACCAGCCGGCGTATTTGGTAACACGGTGCTTATAAATTTAGACGCCACTGGAAAACCCTTTTGCATCAACGTTCCTCGATCAGTCGAATCCGGTGTAACTTGAGATGTATTCTCATCTCAAGTTACACGGGATTCGACTAATGAAGCATACCAAGCTTATGTTGGGGAATCTAACTTCGGATGGCATTCACCCACGACAGCTAACTGGTTCAAATTATTCGAAATATTATCCGGCTTAAATGTTTACCAGTAGTTATAGACCCTAAACTCACCCCTTTTAAAAGGGGTAAGACGGCTACCTCGTATTTTCACGCTGATCCTCTCTTCTCTCTTGATCTGATCTTCCAGAGAAACACAAACAGAACTCTCCTCATTGCCACGTAAAGAGAAATGGAGAGCTATGCCCGGCGTTTGGAGGGAGCTTCCCTTAAGATGAGGAACTTATCATAGTGAGTGACCACGTTTCAGTTCCATATGCCATCATTGGCAATATTACACCTTAGTCTAAAACACTGATGAATTGAAGAAATGATGTATCGTAGCTTCCAGAATGCTCCTAGCTGAGGTACCTATTATACAGCTGGTCCCAGGTACACATAATCGTCAACAAATTCGAGCCTACTTTTCTCAATTATAATGGGAGTGGATGATCTTCTCTTGATCGTGTTCATCTTCAGACCCACTCGTTAGACTATTTGAGTTCCACTAAAGATCTTTAAATGTTGAACCGAACAGGTAAATACAGACAAAGCAACTTCATTAGCAAGACTTTTTGCTCTGACTATTGTTCTGTTGACTGACTGCTCCATAGAGCAACACCGGAGGGGAGAAGCCATATGCAGGCTTTCCCCTCTGTCAAAGTACTAGTCCAAATGGGCCTATACCTGCAGCCTAGATGTTTCAATGTGTGCGTGAAATTGTTTCTGTATTTTGTTAAAGTCAAGGTGTGAGTTTCGTAGTAATAGACGATTTTTGTAGTGTGAGTGTTTGTCGCACGCATATCCCCTCGCAAAAAATGACAGACTGTTTTGCATCGGTAATAAACGCTATGGCTACTCCCCTCCAGTCCGCCGTGGCCAGTGGCCTGTGTTGCTCTATGGACTGCTGTAATGGAAGAATTCTCCCCCACTGGTGGGGTCTTCACGTCCCGTCCCAAGTCTTCCTTAATAAGTAGTCTTCATCTAAAAATCTAGAACGATAATATACCTAGTGTGTTTTTATCTTACTCCGATACTACAGCGCGGTGACTTTGAACTTCTCGCAGTATTTCCTACCAAACATCTTATTCATCTAAAAATTTGCGAACTTGTTCTTAACAACAGAGCATAAAGACTGTATTTGCGTGTCGGATTATTTGAGAACGCTATATTTGAGCTGTTGTTGGCAATATTGCCCGTAATTGTTTAATATGGCCGACATTTCGGCACTCTGTAACCGGTCAGTTGCGGCCACAATGAGCACATGCTAAAAAAATCGTGTGTTTTTTGTATCTATGTAGTTACTAATCCAATTTTTTCCAATTTACTGGTGGTAGAGCTCCAGTGACAGAGCGGGTGAAGGCACCACCGCATTACCTTATATACTTGCCGCTAAATGGTAGTGTTCAGCACTATCGTGTTCCGGTCAGGTGGTATTGTACGGCCCTGTAATTTCCGGCACAGAGGGAAAACACTTTAGGCCTCAGGAGTGGTAGCGCATCTGAATTTTGACATTGGTCTTTGTGTCTGTGATGATGTCTATGGGCTGCAGTCATTACTTAACATTAATGTGAACTGCAAGCTTGTTTATCACATTAAAAAAATAGGTACTAGTCACTGGTGTGAACTGTATGTTTATAACTTAAATCACAAAAAAGTAGAGCCCTGTAATTCATACCTTATGTATTTATTTGCTTTCTTTTCGTTTTGTTTATCTCTATTTTTGCTTTTTTTTCAGTTAAGTAGATGTTAGGTGTAGGTAGGTACTTAAACACCTCTAAAATCCCTAACTGCCTCACTGCCTCAGTAGACTAGTGGTAGGAGGCCACTACAACTACACTGGGGTCCCGGGTTCGATCCCTGGTCGGGTATATAAGAGATAACGATGTAAAATCCTTTATCTCTGGTTCTATAGGGATTTTTCAATTTTCTGAAAGTTTCCCAGTACCTCGAAGTTTGGTAATGTGCCCGGAGATGTCAATAGGCTCGCCACCTGTTATATGGGCCAAAAAGTAAATGGCGAATCGTTTGCATGTATGCTTGAATGCATGCATTTATCTCTGCCTACCCCCCTTCGGGGATTACAGGCGAAGAGTTACGATTTTTTAAAAAATCCCCACAAAATCACCTCGAAAAATAACTTAAACTGTTGTCAGTTTGAGTTATATTTCTCTTGGATCTCGAAGACAAAAATACTGCATCTAGACACGACTTTAGGTTCATTGTTAGGTCGTTCGCCGAATATAGGCTCGTGGTGCCTCCTAACAATCGGGAAAGTTTGTGGCCACATGTCAAATTGGAATATCAAAGAAGAAAAAAAATAACTCTATATTTTTATTGAAATAAAACTAGTTTTCGGATTTATCTCGCGTATATTAAACTAAAATGATTATTTAAAATCGAACCCACTACGACTTTTATTTCAATGAGTGCAGCTCGCGAAAACCTAAGAACATTCTATATTTTTAGTGATGATATCAGTCATAAATCCTAAAATAAATAAATAAAATACGCTTACACTCACAGCCCCACAGTAGGTAAAAACCTGTGTCGTGGGTGCCGTTGTACACATACACAAGCACCCAGACCCGAAACCTAAAAAATACCTGAAGGCCATACAAATATTTGTCCCGGTGCGGGGATCGAACCCGCGACCGTTCGAATTAAACGGTCATCTCACACCGCTGGACTTACCGGGTCGTCGTAAAGTAGAGTTCTAGTGTTTTTTTTAATGTAATGAAAGAGGCAAACAAGTTTGCAGTTCACATTGATGTTAAGTGATGACTGCAGCCTATAGACACGCACACAAAGACCAAAATTCAAATGCGTTATCACTCCTGAGGCCTAAGATGTTATGCCTCTGTGTCGGAAATTACAGGGCCGTACATTACCAACTAACCGGAACACATGGCGGACCTCATTATTTACAGCAAAGGTCTCCCCACAAGTGTATGTGCCGACACGCTGTTGATTGGGTCGTAAATAAGTCTTGGGCTTATTATCACAATATTAATATATATATATAATCACAGAGACATAATAACTAAGGTCTCAGGGGTGGCAACTGGCATCGCATTTGCATTTTGACCTCTGGTCCTTGTGTGGGTGTCTGCTATCACTTAACATCAATGTGAACTGCACGCTTGTTTGCCACCCTCCATTAAAAATGTCTAGAAGAAAGGGAAGGTTCTACATTATCAACGATCCAATGCTATATCTCAATTTTTCAACATTCTTATACGACAAACAACATTCGAAAATCTCAAGGTAACTAGAGAAAAGTGTCGTGTTGTTCACACAAGTACATTGGTCCCGCTCTGTACCCAGGTCCGTGACCCCTGATCTCCCCAAACCTGGCCATTCGTAAAGAATTGACAGGACATGAGTCGACATTGTGGGTTCACACGTAATCTGTTGTGTGGTACGTGCAATTCTGTCACCGGTTATAATATCATTTATTTATTTATTTAATAGCTTTTTCACAATACTAGGAACAGTTTGGGGGTTTCTTCATTGATATGTACATGTTCGTAGTTTTCTGTGTTACTAGATAACTAAAAATGGGTCAAGTGCGTGTTGGGCCACGTGCAGTGTAGGTTTCCGTAGTTACAGAGTAAGAGATGTCATGAAAAAAAAGTATTTTCTATGGAGTTATTTGTAATTTTCGAGTTAAATACATTTGGTCGACTATTTCTCGCAAACTTGTAAAGCCAATTTAAGTGTGATAGTTTTCCTTTTAATTTCATTATATATAGCTACTATTGCCGTCACGTTTGGATTCCTCACAACAACCGTTTAGTTGGTACGGAGGGGGCGGGGGGAGGAACATGACTCTAACGAAAATTGGGACTTTAAAGCATAATAAGTCACAAACCGTTAACTAAATCGAAAAATGATATTTGCACACTCCTAACGTTTTTGAAAGATCTATCCAACAATATACCACACTATATAAAAAATGAAAAAAATATATATATCCACGCGTTACATGAAGGGGAGGTACCTAACCTAAATAAATAAAAAATGACATGTTTTTATTCTACCACTTGTCGGTGTAATAAAGATGTATAGGTACTTGTGCCAAATTTCAAGTCTCTTGAGCTAATAGTTTTTGCGCTAAAGCGCTTCCTTGTGTACCACGGAACCCTAAAAAATGGAAAGAAATAGGTAAATAGACTTTGGGTGGTTATCCAATGATCATTGGATAACCACGATGTTCCGTAGTAAACAAGGAAGCGGGTTAAAGTTTTGCCCGAAGTCACATTTTCCTTTCCATTTTTAGGGTTCCGTAGAAAACAAGGAACCCTTATAGTTTCGCCATGTCCGTCTGTCTGTCTGTCTGTCCGTCCGCGGTTTAGCGCAAAAACTATTGCTACTAGAGGCTTGAAATTTGGCACAAGTATACACTTTAATTAAGTCGACAAAGTGGTAAAATAAAAACCTGAAAAATAAAATATTTAGGGTAACCTCGCCTACATGTAACACGTGGATATTTTTTTTTAGTTTCGATTTTCATATAATGTGGGGTTTTGTTGGCTAGGTCTTTCAAAAATGTTAGAGATGTGCAAACATCATTTCGATTTAGTTAACTGTTAGTGACTTATTAAGCTTTAAAGTGCAAATTTTCATTAGAGTCAAGTGTCCCCCCGCTTACAAACTAAACGGTTGTTGTTAAAAATTCAAACGTTACGGCAATAGTAGCTACATATAACGAAATTAAAAGGAAAACTATCACACTTAAGTTGGCTTTACTAGTTTGCGAATAATAGTCGACCAAATGTAATACTCGAAATTTTTGAACAACTCTATAAGAAAATATATATTTTTTTAATTACATTAATCAAACCGATTTTTTTGTTTTTTAATTTGGGATGACATTGGTAATGTTTAACACCTTGTATTAACTTGCAAACAAGTTTGCAGTTTGCACAATCATTGCATAAAAATATCCTAACCAAACCGTATAATACCGTGTATTGTACCCGTATAAATAAGTATCATAGTCGCATTATAAAGTGTTTTTGTATTTACCTACCCACAAATCGAGATCCAGGCCATCCTATCAAACCCTATCGAATCATCCTTGACGCGTAAGGTCACAAATCTAACGACGAATCTAAATCTGTGACTTCAAAGGTCATTGTCGCAAGTCCTGGCAGGGTCCCTGCTGCTAGTGAATGACCTCGATCAAAACATGCAACAACTACATGCGTACGCAGCTTCCTCTGTGTGGGTATCGTTGTGTGCGCTGGCGTCATAGTGTCTCAAATGGTTTGAAGCATGTCGACAAGAAGAGTTCCTTAATGTTTGTATGTGGTTTTTTTTTTTGGAGATCTTGACGTCATGTCGATATGAAAAAGTATTGTGATAGGATCCCACTGCAGAAGCATTTCGTTCATCCAGATCATAATATTATTTTTATGATCAGGGTTTTCGTTTATCCAGATCATAAAAATTAGGGTTGCAGCATAAACCAAATTTTTACGCATATTTATAATCTTTTTTCTAGAGATTATATATCCATTAAGATGCCTATGAAAAAAAGGCCGCAAGTAGGTACCTATTTTTTTTTTTTTGGGAATTTTGTTTTTTTTTGGTTCAATAAAATATCGTCCACTTCACGGCAATATGTATAAAGACTCTGAAAAATCACGGCTTCCGTTGCGGACTTGACCGCCCCTACATATTTTCGTTCCACCCCGATACCTTTTTACGTCCATAACGTAAAAGCATTTTTTTTTTCATTATTATGATATACAGGAGCCAAATTATACCGGCCGCAAATAAGAGTTGCTGACTGTTAAAGATAAAATAATTTAATCTATACATATAATAAAACATTTAAACCCGCGTGTCTGTACATTGTATATATTTACGAAAAACCAATTGGGGGCGATGTTAAAATAGTATTAGAACACTTTTCAATGATTTTTAATTTTTTTGCCTGTTGTTTGTCCCTTTGTCCGGGCTAATCTCCGAAGACACTGGACGGATTCGAATGAAACTTTTTGTGGTGTATAGATACTAAGCCTGGCCAACATTTAGGCTATTTTTTACTGCGGGAAAATCACTCAATCCCACGGGAATCTCTACATTTAATTTCATTTTCCTATACAATATCAAACCTTTGACACATTATTTCATTGTGAGGCAATACGAAATTTGCCGGGCCAGCTCCTTAAAAATAAAAACAAATTTTGATAGGCACCCTAGTGGATATACTCGTATATTCTCTAGAAACTCTAGATTATAAATATGCGTAAAAATTAGGTTTGCAGCATATCTGGATGAACGAAATGATTCTGCAGTGGGATCCTAGCCTATATGGGCTATATGTAAGTACTTATAAAAGAGAATTCTCTTCTAAGAAGAGAACTTTTCCGCTAAGAAGCCAATTATTTCACACACGGAACGTTTTATCGAAAAATTATCTTCTCAAACCCTCAATGTTTTTAAAGACCTATCCGACGATACCACTCACGAAGAGATCCACGTGAAAAAATATACACCCCCACAAGTAATTTTCTACATCATGGGATCCTGTACGTACTTTATAATTTTTTTTTATGTAATACAAGTGGCAAACAAGCGTGCAGTTCACATTGATGTTAAGTGATGACTGCAGCCTATAGACACCCACACAATGACCAGAGGTCAAAATGCAGATGCGCTGCCGCTCCTGAGGCATTAGGTGTTATGCCTGCCTCTGTGCCAGAAATTACAGAGCCGTACATTACCACCTGACCGGAACACGATAGTGCTGAACACTACCATTTAGCGGGAAGTATATTAGGTAATGCGGCGGTGCCTACTCCCGCGAGCTCCATCACTGGAGCTCTACCACCAGTAGAAATCTCAGCCGCATCAGTCTGTAGGACCTCAAGATACCATAAATCTTTTTGGAGTTCTACGCAAGGCGTTTACGTAATGGACCTTATAAATTTTAAGAAGAGAATTAAGTGTCCCAGCCATGGGACATAAATAAATGTAAGCAAGAGATAAAAATATCAGCAAATTAAAAAATGTAGCTAAGTGCGATTTGAATTCCTGCACTGAAGGTTCCGTATAAAATTATAGCACCGAATATTAGCAATACATTTTTGTATTTTTTTACATATTGTGTAGTTAAGTAACGTTTGAAAATTTTTCTGTTTATTGAACGTATTGTCTTTTTCTCTTATTTTTCGTTTATTAAATGTGCTTAAACTTTTCTATTGTTTTTATTATATTACTTATATATAATATGCTTTGCTCAAAGTAAAGTCAAAGTGCGGTCTATGAATCTCACACTTAGATAAGTCTCTGTGATGGTTATTACGCGGTCATACATTACCATCTAACCGGAACACAATAGTTTTTTTTAATGAAATATGACCACTTTTTCAGATATTTTGACTAAAGTATAGAGTTTGTGAAGGTAGGGCTTGTAGGTTTAAAGCGTGTAGTCTTTGGACCTTCGCTTTATACGATATCTGATAACTTTTTCACAGGATAAGCAGACTAGACTCGTCTTGGCAACATTTTTAACATGAGAATCTTCTTAAAAAGATCCACTTTGAAGAAATCCTATTATGGTTCCGTTTAACGTACGAAACCCTAAACAAGAACGATACTGAATATTTAACTTAATATTTTTGATCTCCGACCCTAGCTATCGCCAGCAATGAAGATAGGCAGTGCATTTAGATTCGCCAGATTTAAAATGCGTGACCAATGAACGTAATGTACAAAAAACGATAAGATAAAAATTGTCTGCCTAGAACTTTATTTCGTTTTTCGTATATCTTTTACCTATCTATAATTATTGTATCTATCTATTCTCTTATTTTATTATTATTATGTAAATAAAAAATAATCGTCGAAGTGTATGCACCCCATAACTTCAGAATGACTGCACCAAAATGGATAATTCTTTTTTTATGTGTTCCATATTGTCAGAACAAAGTTTTGTATATCTGTACAAACAAATAAAATTGGACTGTCTGTTTTTAATATAAAAATAACCGCTTCTTACTAAATGCATATTATTGCATATGTATGTAGGTATACACGGTACGTATACCAAAACAACATTTTTTACAATTTTTGTCTGTCTGTCTGTCTGTTTGTCGGGGCTAATCTTGGGAACGGCTGGACCGATTTTGACAGGACTTTCACTGGCAGATAGCTTATGTAATAAATACTCGTGTTACAGTGTTTCAAGCTATATTATAAAAAAATTGGCTTCCCTGAAGCCAATTTTTTTTTAGCCTTAACGTAAAATACGGTTTTTTGATCCCAACGCTCCTGTAACCTTACATTACCATTAACCGGATAACGATGCCTCTGAATGCTAGTCAACCATTTGCATATAATAGCTTGGGGAAAAAGTCTTTTCGCATTACAGTAAGTATGAACTTGTAATAAAATCTCTTTGGCTGTAGTATTTGTATCTGGCTGGTTTTGGTATCATTGAAAGTTAAAATTTTAAAGAACATAATTCCAAATTCAAATTATTCAAATGTGTGATTTTCATTTGTTTTTCGTACTATCAAGATGAGTGAATCTAATGAAGAAATTCGATACATTTTAAAATTTTACTACAAAAAAAGTAAAAATGCAACGCAAGCCGCGAAAAAAAATTGCGATGTTTATGGACCTAGTGCAGTGTCTGTGAGAGTAGCACAAATTTGGTTTAAGCGTTTTCAATCCGGAAATGTTGATGTCAAAGATGCACCTCGCTCTGGTCGCCCTATTACGGATAAAATGGATGCCATTTTTTAAAAAGTGGAGCAATATCGACAAATCAGTAGTTACGACGTAGCTGAAGAACTGAGAATTGATCACAAAACAGTTTTGGCGCATTTGAAAAAAGCTGGGTACAAAAAAAGCTCGATATTTGGGTACCTCACGAGCTCACTGAAAGAAACCAAATGAACCGTGTACTCATTTGTGATTCTTTATTACGAAATGAATCCGAATCATTTTTGAAGAAGCTGATAACTGGTGATGAAAAGTGGATCACGTACGACAAGAACGTGCGAAAAAGGTCGTGGTCAAAGGCCGGTCAGGCTTTACAGACTGTGGCGAAACCCGGGTTAACTCGCAATAAGGTGATGTTGTGTGTGTGGTGGGATTGGAAGGGCATTGTTCATTATGAGCTTTACCACCAGGCAGGACTAACGATTCTGAACTCTACTGCGAACAACTGATGAGATTAAAGCAAGAAGTTGAGAGAAAGCGGTCGGAATTGATCAACAGAAGGGGTGTGGTGTTTCATCATGATAACGCTAGACCTCACACATCTATAGCCACTCAGCAAAAATTAAGAGAGTTTGGCTGGGAGGTGTTAATGCATCCGCCGTATAGTCCTGACCTTGCACCTTCAGATTTCCACCTGTTTCGGTCTCTTCAGAATTCTTTATGCAATGTTAGGTTAACATCACGAGAGGACTGCGAAATCCACTTGTCGCGGTATTTTGATGAGAAGTCCCAAAATTTTTATAGCAATGGGATCATGTCCCTACCTACAAGATGGCAAAAGGTTATCGAACAAAATGGTACATACATACTTTAGTTAAATTTAAATAAACTATATTAAAAAATGTTTTGAATTATCTTAAAAAATGCGAAGAAACTTTTTCCCCAACCTTATATATTATGTAACGCGGGGTGTGTCTACATCCTCCAGCTCTGACATTGGAACTCTACTAGTACAATGTGTTTTTTGTTATGTTTACATATTATTTTAGGACAAGAACACTAAGAACATTGAACTCGATATTTCTGATCAAATTTATTTTTTGTGTTTGTTGAAATGTTTACATCGATTTATACAGGGTGTTTAGTGGTTTTTCTCGCGGCAGAAGTTCTTTAGTCATCATATCAGCCGAAAGATCTCCACTGCCGCAGTTGTAAGGACAAAGTTCCAACTTTCCCACGCCCGCGACAGTGTTGCGTGTCATTAGAGGAAAATCGTATTACTGGTGTAGAGCTCCAGTGACGGAGCTCGCGGGCGTAGGCACCACCGCATTACCTAAAGTAGCTAAATGATAGTGTTCAGCATTATCGTGTTCCGGTCAGGTGGTAATGTACGGCCCTGTAATTTCCGGCAGAGAGGTATAACACCTTAGGCCTCAGGAGTGGTAACGCATCTGCATTTTGACCTTGGTCTTCGTGTGGGTGTCTATAGGCTGCAGTCATCACTTAAAATCAACGTGAACTGCATGCTTGCTTGCCACTTTCATTAAATAGAAAAAAAAATATATAAATGCGAAAGTTTGCATGTTTGTTTGTTTGTTACTCCTTCACGCAAAAACTGCTTAATCGATTTTCATGAAATTTGGCACACATATAGAGGATAACTTGAATTAACACATAGGATAGTTTTTATCCAGAAAAATCTTCCTGTGGGATGCCATGGGATGATTTGATGAGTTTCCACAGTTTACGCGAAAAGCAATCTAAACGGCGGCGGAGCCGCGGGCAACAGCTAGTATGCCATAATCGCCATATCTCGAATCGAAATTCCGTGTGTGTTACCGCCCTAGTTTATTGATCTACGCAAAAACGGATGAATTTAAAGGACTGATAATATACTGATAAAGTTTTATTTGTATCACAAGATAGTGAAGTATTAGGTAATAACTGTTTACTTTTGTGATAATGATATCGCGGAAGTTCGAGAGTACTTGTAGGCAGTGCGGAATTATCTAATCCAATTATACAATATTTATATTACTAGCGTTTTTTAAGTCGTGTCTCTCGTGCCTGATTTGGGTATAATTTCAAGGTCGTACATAAGCATTTCCTTATCTACGTACTCCGAAATAGTGGTGTTCAATACTATAGTATGACCATAATCTTGAAATAAATTTTAATAAAACAAAATTAATGCAATATAAACCTCACCAAACATTAAATGGAAAAATCACGTACAAAAAATTAGAAACAAACTATCAAGTTTTACATATGCCCTAAAAGAACTCCGAAAAGCTACTGACCAAAAAACTGCACTAACCGCGTATTATGCTTATGCATACTCGTGGCTCAGGTATGGAATATTACTTTGGGGCAACAGCGTGGACGTTCACCACGTCTTTACGTTACAAAAAAAATGTTACAACGTTACAAAATATTAAAAGAGTATCTCCTCAAAAAATGTTTCTACAAACTATCAGAATATGAAAATGTAATATACCATCATTATAATTATTGTAATTACCTACTGTAACAAATGAAAGCAATAAATATTGAGTATTGAGTATGGTTTTTACTACCTCATTGGTCCAGTAGTTGCAACCACGATGCTCAAAACGCTCGTCTTTTTTACTAGTGGTAGAGATCCAGTGACGGCGCTCGCGGATGTATAATATCGTAGATATAATAGTAATTTAATTTTAATTTAAACGTACGTAACTTCACGCCTGAAATCCCCGAAGGGGTAGGCAGAGGTAAATGCATGCATTCAAGCATACATGCAAACACCCACGATTCGCCGGTTACGTTTTGGCCCATGTAACAGGTGGCGAGCCTGTTGACATCTCCGGGCACATTACCAAACTTTGAGGTAATGGGAAATTTCCAGAAACTGGAAAAATCCCACAAGAACCAGAGATAAAGGACTTTACACCATTATGTCTGATAACCCCCTACCCGGGAATCGAACCCAGGACCTCAGCGTAGTAGTAGTGGCCTGCTACCACTAGGCTACCGAGGCAGTTTAATAATTTTAATTTATTTGCATATAATAAAATGGATATAAAATGTTTTATTTATAACACTTGAAGACACTTTTACAACGTAAGCTCAGAAGCTAGAATTTAAAAAAAGGTGGTAGAGTTCCAGACGGAGCTCGCGAGCGTACGCACCACCGCATTACCTAATTTACTTGCCGCTAAATGGTAGTGTTCAGCACTATATTGTTCCGATCAGGTGGTCATTTACGGCCCTGTAATTTCCGGCACAGAGGCATAACACCTTAGGCCTCAGGAGTGGTAACGCATCTGCATTTTGACTTTGGTCTTCGTGCGCGTCTCTATAGACTGCAGTCATCACTTAATATCAAAGTGAACTGTATGCTTGTTTGCCACTTCCAATACATAAAAAAAGAAAAGAACACGATAGTGCTGAACACTACCATTTGGCGGCAATAAAATGTTATAAATATAACATTTTATTATATCCAAATTAAATTAAAATTAAATTACTATTATATCTACGCTACGTAGTTGCCCTGAAGTGAAATATTTAAATTAATTTGACCCTCGATCATTCCAATGACAATTATTGATTTATTTATGCAGGTAAATTACGCCCACACACGAAAATGCATTTAAATGAATACAGAGGGAATGTCAGAAAATTAATAGATATTAATTTAAGAACTACACCAGCAAAAAAATAATATATATTATTATACCCGAGTATATATATAGTATACACACATATCTTACTGGTGGTAGAGCTCCAGTGACGGAGCTCGCGGGCGTAGGCACCACCGCATTACCTAATATACTTGCCGCTAAATGGTAGTGTTCAGCACTATCGTGTTCCGGTCAGGTGGTAATGTACGGCCCTGTAATTTTCGGCACAGAGGCATAACACCTAATGCCTCAGGAGTGGCAGCGCATCTGCATTTTGACCTCTGGTCATTGTGTAAGTGTCTATAGGCTGCAGTCTTCACTTAACATGAATGTGAACTGCATCCTTGTTTGCCACTCTAATTACATAAAAAAAAAGTATAATTAAAACAAAAATAATTTCACCATGGTTAAAATTTTTCTATAAGCTAAAATCAAAATGAAATGTCAGTTGTAATGTCAAAAGAAAAATATGTCAAAATGTTTCTGGAATAATAATATCATAAAAAAATTAAATTCATGTCACAATCAACTACATTTATAAAACAAAATTGTTAAAAAAAAAATGAACATACATAAACTCTATGGTTCTTTATAGAACAATTGACTATAGTACGTAGCTTTTTGCTACGAGATTACGCGTACAGTACAGCATCCAACAAGAATTATTGCACATTGACTTTAGGAAGGAGACTTCGGCTTATAAGTAAAGCGTTATCTCTTTCGCACCTTACCTATGTGACGTTAGCCAACTATTTTGATCAAGTTTTGACCAATACGGGACTATCAGTGCTTATGTAGGCAGTGTGTAGCAGAGATAACGCTCTACGAAGTCGAAACTAGCCTATTGTCTCTTTCGTAGACTCGATGTAAAATATTTCTGCTAGGTTCCTTAACTATTTCGTTACTAGGCGGCAAGAGTTAAGAAGGATCATAGCGAACCACTCGTTTACTGGTGGTAGTGTTCCAGTGTAGGAGCTCGAGAGCGTAGGCACCACCGCATTACCTAATCTATCTGCCGCTAAATGGTAGTGTTCAGCACTATCGTGTTCCGGTTAGATAGTAATGTATGGCCCCGTAATAACTATCTAAGTGGTGGCAACGCATCTGCATTTCGACCAGTCTTTCTGTGGGTGTCTATAGGCTGCAGTTATCACTTAACATCAATGTAAACTGCATGATTGTTTACCACAATTGTAACTTTAAAAAAAATAATCCAATAAAATGTATTTAATTTTTCGTAGTAAATAAATTAAGTTTTTGAAATAAAGTCGTGGAACAAAAGTGGTTTATGAGTGTGCAGCGCATCTACTACAGGGGTAAGATGCGTTACTAGGAGTCTCTTGAAATATACCACCGGTTTTCCAGTTATATTTTTATCTTCCATATAACTAAATTTATCAAATAAAACAAATTTTACTGGTGATAGAGCTTATGTGACGGAACTGCATTTTCACCTTGATCTTTGTGTGGGTGTCTATAGGCTGCAGTCATCACTTAACATCAATGTGAACTACATGCTTGTTTGCCACCTTCATTACATCAGAATCAGAATCAGAAACTCATTTATTCATTTAGGGTGACAGGCACCTCTTATGACACGTCAAAAACAAACAAAATAAATTAACATAGAAAAGATAGTTATTACGGGGAAAATGTATATAGCCTACAGTATTTATTTACCATCACGTGAATGGCCCACATGGCCCAGCGGCTGGTGTAGAGGAAGCGCGTTTGGCCCAGCGGCTGGTGTAGAGGAAGCGCGCATGGCCCAGCGGCTGGTGTAGATCGTAAACGATCTACTCGGTTAAGCACTACGGGCGCGGTCGGGTAGTGTGATGGGTGACCGCTAGTGGCAAACTAAATGCGCGTTTCCGTGCTTCGGAGGGCACGTTAAGCCGTCGGTCCCGGTTGCTATCGATGGATAGCAGTCGTTAAACCTTGTCAAAGGCCTTATAGGCGGTTTGAAAACATCCGGCAGCGGGTTGGCCACTAACCCACCCACCTTCACCAATCCGCATTGGAGAAGCGTGGTGTAGTAAGCTCCAGGCCTCCCCCCAAAAAGGGGAGATACTCGTGCCCAGCAGTGGGACGTATAATGGGTTACCATTATTATTATTATTACGTGAATTGTATGCTCATTGTCAATTCATAACTTACATAAATGGAAACGCTCAATATCCTTTATGACCCGGGGATAGTATGAGGACCTCAGCAGCAGTAGCCTACCTTCCAGTAGGTAAGTATGGGCAGAAAAAAACGTACAACTAATTTTAATTAAAAACGTTTTTTTTATCAGTCAATTATGAAACACTAATCATCTCAAAATCGGCCCGTTAATAAATTAACCTGATATTGTACAAAAGAATTGTAATATAAAAAAAAATAATTAAAGCCCGCCGATAAAATTAAGTGTAGGCACTCAGATATTTGCATGGCCGCTGCGGTGTTATTATGGACTCTATTTTGTATTGAGGAAAGTATAAATTGTTGCGAATTTGTTTCATGAGTACAATGATTCAATATTCAATCTTGTGTTCCTAACATGAACGCGTGGGTTTTCGTTCACTACAGACTTGGGCCATCTCTCTTTGGTTCAGTCCAGCGCAGGCGCAGACGGGTATCGGCCGCGCGTTTGATTTTCGAATATGCAATTTCAAAATTTGCGTTTTTGTTTCGGGTTTCGTTTACGGTTAATGCATTCGGTGGTAGTGGTTTTTTTTGTACAGGATGATTTTTTAACTTGGGACCGCCTGTCGGTAGGTAATTATATCTTTTTTTTAATTTGTGTATTTAATGGCTACTTTTATAATTTTTTTGTCATATGATTGTCGATACATGAAAGTTTTGTATTTCATCGCCAACTGTACTTTCATTTAATTTGACTAATAAAAAGTTTTTTTTTCTAATTAAAATCGCCCCTTATTAATTTTATTTGCACTTTTTTGTTGTGCACTCCGTGACTTATAAAAGTTAAGCAAAACAAAAAAAAAAAAAAACAAAAGTTTAAAAGAAAAACCGGACAGGAAAATAATTTAAAAAGGATATTTTTACATCAAAAATTATTATAGTAATTCGTTAACACTAAAATACCATCTTAGGCATTAAGTAGCTATCAGCCATGTTTAAACACTAGGCATAGATAGTAATTACATAATTTAGATAAACGTATTAAAATACAATATAATGTCAACGACTTAATTGTACTTACTTCTAGATACGTTACGGATTTAAATGCGTACTCATTCTTTATTATTACTTTCTTTATCAATCACTATTAAATCTAGAATAAGTCAAGTTTTATTTAATTTTTAAATCAAGCCAAAATTAATAAAACTACAAAAGAATAATTACCCCTAGCGCCTATTTCGTTCTTTTCGACTGAACCCAAAGGTTGAGTGGTAGATGACTTTTAGTTGCGTTAAGTCCGCCTTTTGTACAATTTTATTTTATTGTTTTGAAATTGGCAAACAAGCATGCAGTTCACATTGATATTAAGTGATGACTGCATCCTATAGACACCCACACAATGACCAGAGATCAAAATGCATATGCCTATGCATATGCAGTTGCCACTCCTGAGGCCTAAGGTGTTATGCCTCTGTGCTGGAAATTGCAGAGCCGTACATTACCACCTGACCGGAACACGATAGTGCTGTACACTACCATTTAGCGGCAAGTATATTAGGTAATGCGGTGGTGCCTACGCCCGCGAGCTCCGCCACTGGAGCTCTACCACCAGTTAAAACAGATTGTATTTGTGCAATAAAGTTAAATAAATTCATAAATAATACTCCAATATTATTCGTCGGGTCGTGACGACCCCACCGCCCACTAGCGGAAGAATTTTCTTCTACTACGATGGTAATGTACGGCCCTGTAATTCCTGGCACAGAGGCATAACACCTTAGGCCTCAAGAGTGGTAACGCATCTGCATTTTGTCCTCGGTCTTTGTGTGGGTGTCTATAGGCTGCAGTCATCATTTAATATCAATGTGAACTGCATGCTTGTTTGCCACTTCCATTACAGAAAAAAGCATACTGCAATAAAACTACTGCCAATACGCATGCCAAGCGTGGCGATTTTGGCAGATCCCCTTGGATCTGCCAAAATCGCCACGCAGATCTACTTGGGATCAATCGATTTTGATAGTATTTAGAAAATATTTGTTTTTTCTCCAAGTTCTATAATCAAAACACTATTTAAAAAATGAAAATGTCAAAATGACATCGCTCGCCATAATCGCCATGTTAGTTTTGAGTTGCAATTCTAACTGCAAATTATGTTTTGTAACTGCAAACAAAGCTAAATAAGTGAAAATATGCAGTAAAAAACGTTTTTATATTGATTTTGCCTGTTTAATGATATTGTGTACAATACATGGCCGGAGGTCCATACATTTTTGCAACATCTCCTTTCAACTCAATCGGCCATGTAATTCTGGAGCAAATTGGCTGTGACAGACTGATACTACAGACTTAGACTAGGTTAAGTGGTGAAAGGCCAGATCGGGGTGTTAGGGTGAGATTCACAGACTACTCTACGACTTTACTTTGACTTAGAGCTGTTAGAGCCGAACGTTCAATGGTTATTTTGTTTCACAACGTGCCAAGAGTCTTAGTTAGGATGATAATAATAATAAATAATGGCAACCCTTGATACGTCCCACTGCTGGGCACGAGTCTCTCCCCTTCTTGGGAGGAGGCCTGGAGCTTACTCCACCACGCTGCTCCAATGCGGGTTGGTGGAGATACGGGTTAGTGGCCAACCCACTGTCGGATGTTTTCAAACCGTCTCTAAGGTCTCCGACAAGGTTTAACGACTGCTATCCTGTAAGTAATCCTGTAGCTTTTAAACATCTACTTGAAACCAGAGATTTCAATGTAGATGCGTTGCCACTCCTGAGGCGTAAGGTATTATGCCTGTGCCGGAAATTACATTGTCGCATAATATCACCTGACCGGAACACGATAGTGCTGAACACTATCATTTTGCGGCCAGTGGAATGTTATACCTCTGATATTATAGAGCCGTACATAAGCTGCTGCCCGGATCACTATAGCGCTGAACACATTTAACGGCAAGTAGATTATGTAATGCGGTGGTGCCTAGGCCCGTGAGCTAGAGCTCTAATACCAGTAAAAGTAGCATATTATTATGTCCCATTAAAAAATATGCCATCTTGGTTTTTTTGTTAATGTGTCCGATGACTTGAAATGTCATCAAGTCAGGCTCGCCAACATGGGACTCAATAAAAGGAATCAGAGGTAAGCGTTGTACCTACCTATATACAACTTCACAAAAATAGAGTCCAAATATGCAGATGCGTTGCCACCACTGAGAGTCCAGGGTTGTCGACCGTCCGGTTTTCGACCGGACTGTTGGGTTTTAGAAGGAATTGTTGGGGTCAGGTCGCTTACTTCCGACCGGATTCAATTTGTGCGGTCAGCGTGAATACCACTACTGCCGCAGCGCAGACTGAACTTCAGTGACCGAAGCTGCACGACGCAAAGCGGCAGGCGGGCGGGTGAGGCATACATGGGGTTCCACTAGAATTTATTTATTATTATTTAATCATTTTATCCAACTGGTTTTGATCACACGATCATCTTCAGGGGTTTATTGATAGTAAACTACCTTTTTAAACACTTAGAAAAACTCGATACAAAAAGTTCCAAAAGAGAGGGTAGATTAGGCAGTATATTTAAAAATGTTGCCACTGTACAAAGTAATAACCCAAAACCTGGGGAACAAATCAACCTCAAAGAAAAAACTTTTTCATTAATATTTACAGTTTTTTTTTCGATTTTGACCAAGTATGATCCGATTTTTGTTGCCCGGTTTTGGCGGCTGGAAAAGTTGGCAACCCTGCCTGAGCCCTTGGTTGTTATGTCGCTGTGATAGTTGCTACGGGTCTATACATTTCCATCTAATTGAAACACGATAGTGCTGACACAGCTGATGTGCTGACCACTACTTTTGGGTGGCATATAGATTAGGTATTGCGGTAGTGCCTTCGTCCTCGAGCTCCGATACTGCAACTCTACCACCATGTTGGTATTATTTATTTATTTATTTACTCATGCTAACATGTACAGCTTAAAGATAATAAGATGACATTAGCGGTTAAGTACATGCACCTTGTTAAGGCACTGCAATTGAGTAAAGCGTGCGAGAGACATTTTTTATACATACTAAGACATATTTCATAATTATTATTTCACTTACAATTTTTATTACATGAATTGAATTACATGAATAATTACAAATTTGATTGAATTTTTGACAAAGGTTAAAAATTTCTATACAGTTAAAAATAATTAAAATTACATTTTAAATATGATAATAAAATTAAAAACAATAATCAAAAGGTATAAGTTGCTAAAATACATATCACATTTCATATCACATTACAATGAAAGACTAGATTGGATCTTGAAAAAATTCATCAACTGAATAATAACATTTTATATGTGGATAATGTTTAAATTTATCATAAAAATGTTTGTCTTTGGTCTCGTTTTTGATCACGTCGGGTATTCTACTCGTATTATATATTGTGATTGCTTTGTAGTGGGATCCATTTTCTTCTTGCACCTTTGCAGTATTGGAATTTAGTAATATTTTTCGTCAAGAATATACTATACAAGAATATACATACACGGAAAGGGCAAAATTTTATGTTGTTTAAAGTACGGCCTACAACTATCTCTTGGTTTTATGTTATAAAGTATACGTATACATTTTTTTTGTAAGACAAAAATATCATGTGCATTTACACTATCCCCCCATAGTAAGACTCCATACCGCATCCATGCGTAGGCATAGGCATAGTAAGCCGCCAGGGACGCATCCAGGTGGGTATTTCTCTTAAGGGTGGACAGTGCATATGTGAATTGCGATAACTTAGACTTTACTTTTTGGATATGTTTGTCCCACGTTATATAAGAATCTATAGTAACTCCTAGCAAATTAAACTCGCTTGCTTCTTCAATATTAATATTTTTAGCTACCGTATTCATATTTAGTTCAGGTTTTTGTCTGGGCCTAAGTTGAATAAGCTTAGTTTTTTTCAAGTTTATTTCTAAATTATTATCAGATAACGAGGTTTTGACGTCTAAAAAGCTTCTAATAACGTTTTCCCGGCTTTCATCGTCATCTTTGCACTTAAATAGTAATTAAACATTATCGGCAAACATTATACAAAGAGACTTCAGAACATTAGGTAATTCGTTTATGTAAATAATAAATTAAAAACATCCAATTAGGCTCCCCTGTGGTATAAACCAATTTATGCACTTCATCTCAGATTTAAATATTTCCAGCTTGTGTGTATCTTTATTTGTATGTTCTATTTCTACATACTGATTTCGATTTTGTAGATAAGATTTTAACCACCCATGAGCCTTACCGCGAATCCCAATATCATATAGCTTTTGTAGTAGTAATTTATGAGAAACCTTATCGTACGCTTTAGACATATCTAATAGTACACTGATAGCATAGTATTTGTCCTGTATATAGCCTAAGGCTTCGTGTATGTACTTAATTACTGCTTGGGCAGTCGAGCGATGCTTACGGAAACCGAACTGATTTTCATTTAACAGATGATATTTCTCGACAAAGTTATACACACGCCTAGTCATAGCTTTTTCAAAGATTTTAGAAAAAACAGGTAAGAGCGCGATTGGCCTATAGTGACTTATGTCTTGGCGATCCCCACCCTTTTTGAAGATAGGTTTATTTTTTTTTTGTTTTTTTTTTTATTACTCTGCCTGTTCTTAAAAAAACACTTCAAGACACGAAATGATATAAATTCATTCGGATTAATTTTTAATTCGATTTTGGTTATTATTTCGTTTTGTGAAATATAGGGCAACAAATTAATATGCTAACCCTGCAGGTGGCATTGGAATTGGTCGAACAATGGCAGTCAAACCAGAATAGAGCGGTAGTAAATACAATAATCCGAGATAGGCAGTAGCGTTCCGAGACACTGCAATCGCCAAGCATGCGATTATATACTCGTACCATAATTCTCTGACAAGGGAACGTACCCATACTACGTGATACCTACGTTTTTTAAAGAAAAAGATACAACAGGTTTGTCCCTATTGTTTGAATTGGCGGGAGCACTGTCATGTCCCCTGATGGGTTTACTGTATAATTGTAGAATGAAATTATTAAACATTTTGTGATAAAATTTCTCGTTCAAGAGATTAAAGGTCATTTCTTTTAATCGTTGAATGAAATCCGAAACATAAAACAAGTCTATTTTTATCTGAATCTGAGCTCATATACCAATTAAATAATTTATCATATTAGACATGATAACATGTAATTTGAGTTATGAATGAATTGATAAAAAACATTAGGTTGTGTAGTATTAAGGGTGCTTGTTTGAGGGAGCAAAGCTTAGATTAAGTTTTTATTGTTATTATTTATTTTCCTATTATTTCTGTTTCTCCATGGTTTTTTTTCTCTTGAGAAGATTGAAAAAAAAATACAATAGTAAGAATATATAAGCAAATATATACTTGAATAAATAAATAAATAATAATAGGACGACGACAATTAAAACAACCTACGTCAATACTTTCAGATATTTCTTTTACTTTCAGATATTTTATTTACTTTTAGATTTCCGAGCTTCCGTTTAAGTGCCAATTTAGAGAGCGATTTACGAATGTCTAGGGGCAACATGTTCCAGAGTTTAATTGCAGATATTGCAAAAGAATTCGACATGAAACCAGAGCGGTGTGAAGGAATTGCAAGGGACATATTTTCCGAAGAACGGAGAGAAAAATTATGAGAGGCGCCCAGAAAATTAAATTTAGATTTAAGATAGCAGGGGGAACAAGGATCGTTTATAATAGAAAAGATTAAACAGAGCATCCGTAAGGATCTTTTCTGACGGATAGGGAGCCATTTGAGCTTAGAACGGTATAGAGAGATGTGGTCAAATTTACGCAAGCCAAAAATGAAACGAATACAGTTATTGAGCAATCGATCCAATTTGTTGAGAAGTTCCTGAGTGATATCTGAAAAACAAACATCCGCATAATCAATAATCGGCAGTATAAGAGCCTGGACGAGGAGAATTTTCGTGCCGGGTGGTAAAAAGTTCTTAAATCTATAAAGGGAGCGCCAATTCCAATTCCAATTAATTCCAATTAAATATAGATTCAATGTTTTAACATGATTTAGAAATGGTAGGATCGAGTTATTAAATAAAACAGGTGGCAGAATGCTAAGGTCAAGATGATAAATAAAGTATGTACTACCAATTAAAATGGCTTAGCACTTGGCAGTATTCACATAAATACCGAACCTACATGACCATTCAGATATCTTTTATTTAAAGAAAAATGGAAAGAAAATTTTTCAGAAGAGCAGAAGAAGTACTATGTCCCTTTCGGAACCCAGATTGATATTGGGATAGGAGATTGTTATTATAGATAAATTTAGAAAATTGGTTATGGACAACGGCTTCTAAGACCTTAGAAAGAAATGGAAGAATAGAAATTGGCCTAAAATGACAAGGAAGAGTAGGACAAGGAGTTTTAGGACAAGGGATGATAAAAGCTTTACGCCAGGCTGAGGGGTAAGTACCTGATAGCAGCGAAGAGTTAATAACGTCAGTAAAGATTGGTAGTAAACAGTCAAGTAAGAAAAAAAACATTTTTCTACTCACACCATCAACACCAATGGCGTTGGATTTTAGAGAGTTTAGTATTTTGTGGACCTCATCTATGGTGACGGGCGAAAAAGTAAATAATATATATCACGAGATAAAATGGGCATGGAAGCAAGTCTATGTATAGTAGCAATCTTAATATTGTCATCAAGCGAAGGAGTGGTGGAGAAATGTTTATTAAGGTTGTTCAAAGTACAATTCAAGGAATTTACATTAAAACTAGGCTTAGAGAAACCAAGAGACTTAAGAAATTTCCATATATCTGCCGGAGATGAATTCAGAACGTTATCATAAATAAAGCGGCGTTTTGCTGCTCTTACCGTCTGATTGCAGCGATTTCTTACTAATTAATAATGGTTCCAAGTTGCCTCACTGCGGTCCCTTCTAAAAACACGAAAGGCTCTGTCACGTCGACGCATAGCCATGCGTACACCACTGGTAATCCAGGGAGCAGGGGGGCGCCTAAGACGACGAGCTTTCATCGGTGCATGAGCATCAAATAAAGAAATAATTGATTTATTTAAGAGAGACACTTTATCGTTAGTTGTAGGGGCAGACTCAATTAAAGACCAGTCAATCGCCAAAGCGTCAGGGGAGGGGAGTAGATATTGCAGGCTTTCCCCTCTGTCAAAGTACAAGATCAAATGGTCCTATGCTTATAATCATAATAATGGCAACCCATTATACGTCCCACTACTGAGAAGGAAAAAAAAGGGGAGAGAATCGTGAAAGAGAAGCAGTGGTGGAGCTTACTCCACCACGCTGCTCCAATGCGGATTGGTGGAGTGGCCAACCCACTGTCGGATGTTTTCAAACCGCCCATAAGACCTCCGACACGGTTTAACGACTGCTATCCATCGATAGCAACCGAGACCGACGGCTTAACGTGCCCTCCGAAGCACGGAAACGCGCATTTAATTTGCCACTAGCGGTCACCCATCACACTACCCGACCGCGCTTAACCGAGCAGATCGCTTACGATCTACACCAGCCGCTGGGCCATGCGCGCTTCAATATGCTTGTAGCCCAGATATTTAAATGTGTGCGTGAAATTGTTTATGTATTTTGTTAAATTCAAGATTAATTAAATTTCAAGATCAATTTAATTTTACTTGTTTAATTTTGTGTGTTTCGTAGTAATAGACGATTTTTGTAGTGTGAGTGTGTGTCACACGTATTTCCCTCCGCAAATAATGACAGACTGTTTTGCATCGGTAATAAACGCTATGGCTACTCCCCTCCGGTCGGCCGCGACCGGTGGGCCGAGGAAGCCGAGTTGCTCTATGTTCGCAGCATAGCTGCATAGCACATTCTTGGTGAAAAAACACGCTTAGACGGGACTAAATTGTTTGCAAATGAAATGATCCTATTGTCATACGAGTTTTTATTTTACTGGTGGTAAAGCACCAGTGTTCTCGAGGGCGTAGGCACCACCGCATTACCTAATCTATCTGCAGCCAAATGGTAGTGTTCAGCAATATCGTGTTCCGGTTAGGTGGTAATGTATGGCCCCGTAATAACTATCACAGACATAACAATTAAGTGATGTCAGTCTCAGGGGTGGTAACTCATCTGAATTTTCTTATTAGGTCTTATTTTGCTATCGTAGTAACTCGTATAACATTAGTACGAGCTTGTAATTTATGATACAAATACATAACAACGTAGGCCTCGGGAGTGGCATCCCCATCCTTGAAATCTTTGGTTTTTCTATTTAGGTATAGGCTACAGTCATGTACGTTGAGTTGGCAGAGGGGGCAACCCTCCTTAGAGATAAAAAAAACATCACAATTTACAGCAAAAACACCTTATATCTCACACTAGCGGCCCGCCCCGGCTTCGAGCGGGTCCAATGTTATCTACCCTCTCCTATTCGTCTTAGTGATGTGTGATGTGATCGTGATGTAATATAGCCTAAAGCCTTCCTCGATAAATGACTCTACCTAACACTGAAATAATTTTTCAAATCGGACTAGTAGTTCCTGAGATTAGCGCGTTCAAACAAACAAACAAACAAACTCTTCAGCTTTATAATATTAAGTATACAAGTATAGGTACCAACCTGGCTCCCTAGAGCCAAACTGCCCCCTCTATATTATTAGCTGGCGTCGCTCTTTGCTATAGTATTCACTTACCATCAATGCGAACCATTACTATTTACATATATTACATACCACCAGTGTATATTTATTTGTCATATTTATGACTAGCTGTGCCCACAACTTCGTCCACGTAGGTACTGAACAATATTTTTTTTAAATTGTGCGCGGATAAAGACGCGGGCAGAGCTAGTATATTTTTTTTCAACTCTGTTTTGAAGCAGTGCCTGAAGTAAATTTTCAATTATCAATTAACCATAACTTATTTTCCCTTAATCGATTTTGACGAAACAAACTGTTGTTTTGAGAACGCTCCTAATTATATGTAATCCACATGTTAAAACCGCGTTCAATTCCGTTGAGTAGTTTCGAAGTTTACGTACCAGATAGACAGACAGACAGACAAAAATTCCAAACATAGTTTTTTGTACTATTTATTTTTCGCAATAACACATCCGAGTGAACTTTAGAAATTAAAGAAAAAAACTTTATCCTGAGGTCGCTTATCAATTTTTCTTTCCATTTTAAAATGGAAAGAAAAATTGTTTCTAATGGTGGTAGAGCTCCAGTGGCGCAGCTCGCGGGCGTAAGCACCACCGCATTACCTAATATACTTGCCGCTAAATGATAGTGTTCGGCAGTATCGTTTTCCGGTCAGGTGGTAATGTACGGCCTCGTAATTTCCAGCACAGAGGCATAACACCTTAGGCCTCAGGAGTGGTAACGCAACTGCATTTTCACCTTGGTCTTTGTGTGGATGTCTATAGGCTGCAGTCATCACTTAACATCAATGTGAACTGCATGCTTCTTTACCACTTCAAGTACATAAAAAATATATGTTATTTTGGTTTCTGTTTAATTCTTTAATCGCCCCCTATCAGTTTTTTTGGAAAAATATTTAATATACAGACACTCGATTTTTACTGTCTTATTATATGTAAGCGCGAAGGCAATGTGGTGAAGGATTAAGAATGCTTTCAATCAATAAAAAAAAACTACATCCTTAGTAATTCTATCTTTTTAAAATAAACATGTAATGCGTATTACCCAAATGATTACATACCGCATAAAATTTGCGGAACGTATGCGGAAATATCTGTCCTCAATGACACGTGTAAATTTTTTATATTTTCACATTCCTGAGATTTGAGAGATATTATTTTAGATACGCGCGTGCGCACATTACACAGTGTTTCCATATTACGTGGTATTACATGCGTATATTGAATCAAATATGACGTCCCCATCGCCTTCTAGTAGAGGAGAAGTCTTCCACTAGTATTTTTATTATTGTATATAATATTAATAATAATAATAGCAGCCCATTATACGTCCCACTGCTGGGCACGAGTCACTCCCCTTTTAAGGCCTGGAGCTTACTCCACCACGCTGCTCCAATGCGGGTTGGGTTGGTGGCGATACGGGTTAGTGGCCAACCCGGTGTCGGATGTTTTTAAACCGCCCCATAAGGCCTCCGACAAGGTTTAACGAGTGCTATCTATGGATAGCAACTGGAACCGACGCTTAATTTGCCCTCCGAAGCACGGAAACGCGCATTTTAATTTGCTACTAGCGGTCACCCATCACAGACCCGACCGCGCCCGTATCGCTTAGCCGAGTAAATCGGGTGAGGGGTTCGTTATGTGGGATACCGGGAAAGGACATCTGTTTACCCACTAAAAACCTATGGGTGTTCCGACCCGTCCGCCATCAGTGGCGGGGTCGCGGGAACGCTATCGCACACATTCGCGACCCCACCGGCGGCTGCTCGTTGCCGAGCCCTCCTCGGAGCCTTTCGACTTCAACCAACACTTGTGGCGTGCGTAAAACCTGGACGCCAGCCAGCCTGGGACCTCTCCATTCGGACGGGACATCCCCTTGTCCGACGTCCGAAGGTCCCTGCCCCGACCACTCACTACACCAGGCGTCCCACACCGCCCAGGTGGACGGGTCTTGGGGCGCACAGTTCAGTCCCGGGGGAGCATTAATTACTTGATTGAATTGACCCAAACATGGACGAGTAAGGAACAAAAGGGTATTTTTATACATATTTTGATAGAAGCACAAGCAGGGTTGCTTGGATGGATGATATAAGTGAATACTGTCCTTTACTGGTGGTAGAGCTCCAGCGACGGAGCTCGCGGGCGTAGGCACCACCGCATTACCTAATATACTTGCCGCTAAATGATAGTGTTCAGCACTATCGTGTTCCGGTCAGGTGGTAATGTACGGCTCTGTAATTACCGGCACAGAGGCATAACACCTAATGCCTCAGGAGTGGCAGCGCATCTGCATTTTGACCTCTGGTCATTGTGTGGGTGTCTATAGACTGCAGTCATCACTTAACATCAATGTGAACTGCACACTTGTTTGCCACTTTTACTACATTAAAAAAAAAGTTTTTAAGCGGCAAAAGAAATACATCGTCTGTAAAAAAATCTACTGTCTTGCTATCACGGTTCATGAGATACGACCTGGTGACAAACGGACAGAGGAGTCTTTGTAATAGAGTCGTGTTTTTATCCTTTTTGTATGGAACCCTAAAAAGTAGCTAGAATAATTGGTTAAATTAGAATGCAAAATGTATTTTTACAGTAACGTGATTCACTCCATTGTTCAACTCTGCTGAGAAAAGATGAATCATTTAATGATCTCTGCAAGCAATGAAGGATAAACATATTTTGTGAAAGGAACAAAAAAGAATGTCACTTTTTACTCTGTTGGAGCGGGAACTATATCATGAGTGACTCATTGTTTAACTCTCTGTGTATCTATTCCGGTCAGGTGGTAATGTACAGCCCTGTAATTTCCGGCACAGAGGCATAACACCTTAGGCTTCAGGAGTGGTAACGCATCTGCATTTTGACCTTGGTCTTTGTGTGAGTGTCCATAGGCTGCAGTCATCACTTAACATCAATATGAACTGCATGCTTGTTTGTTACATGTCGAAGCCGTCGGGTCATGACGACCCCATCGTCGTCTAGTAGAGGAAAATTCTTCAACCGAACAATGGCGCTCAAACCATTCCAATATGGCAGTAAAAATAAAATAAGTCCAAGATTCCGGACAATTTATCGGAGACGAAGTGAGGCGGTGCATCTATGACCTCATCGCGATTATACGCCACAATGTACTGCCCAATTCACTACTGCCTAGGTCATGTCCACGTAAATTTTAATGCATAAAGACGCTTTTCATTTCCTATCATGCTGTCATACTGTGTGGAAACTGTTTATTGTAAAAGTGAATGACAAAGTAAACTTCTATTCAATCGATATCACTGTTAAGTTACTAATTGTCGTTTGGCAAAGAGACATCACAAATTAAAAAGTTTTACGTAATAACTATCACAGAGAAATAACACCTTAGGTCTCATGGGTGGCAACGTATTTTTATTTTGACCTCTGGCTGCAGTCATCACTTAACATTTTTGTGAACTACATACTTGTTTACTACCTTTGTTACATAAAAAAGTTAAAATATTTCTTCATTTTATTTAGACAAACATGACAAACGACAATTCAATTTAGCCTTAAGTTCGATATAATCACAGGTTGGTTTCCTTGAAAATAAATAAAAAGAACAGTACATATTATAATTGTTTCCTACCTTCGTTATAGTATTAAAAAAAACCACAGAGATACACATATTAAACCTAAAAACGCTCATCTTTTTCCATTGGGGGTTAAGCTTCAGCTTAAAGCCAACGTACTCGTACTAGGACAAGTACTGTTGGTTGAGGTTTTGAGGATCTATCTTCATGATAGTTTCCCCAAGTCCACCGCTTTAGTCCTTGTGATAGGTCAGTGTAGGGTTGCCAAGCACCCGGATAACCCCGGACACAGTTAGGCTTTTTGATACCGTGTCCAGTCAAAATAAACGATCTACTGTCTATCTATCTATCCAACTGAGCTACCGAAGTCCACACCCAAGTTGTCGAAACTTTCCTCCAAATGTTGAAAGAGCGGCTGGACTAGATTCCCAGTGGCCGCGAGTTCGACTCTCGACTGAAGTAAAATTTACCTTTCCATTTTTCTTAAAAAAAATGTATTTTACTAGCATGTGTTATTGCGAAAAATAATATAAAAAAAAACAATTATATCTTATTAATCCTACATTTTTCACCGTCTTCATTAAAAATGTGAAATGTGTGTACATGTGGTGAAGAATGTTAGTGTAGCCTTTCTCCTTTGAAGTCTTTTGCTAGCTCTATTCTCACCTTAAACCATAAATTGTTAATACAAACAAGCATTTGTATACTCTTTGATACAAACTTTAAAAATAACAAATACTTTCTTAATTGACGACGACGCAATATCAAGCCATTTCAAACATTTTCTGTCTTGCCTAGGTCATGTCGATGTTAATATCAAAATACAGAGGCGCTATTCACTGATTATCTTCTTTTCATGAGTATGTATGCGACACCAACATTGATGTAAACGAACTTAGTAACTTAAAAAGTGTGTCGTGTATTATATTCAATAGTATTGTATTCAATATCGAATGTTGTATTTGTATATTTGTAACTAAATGTATATTATTATATATCTTCGACCTTCACAATTTCATTAGAAAGCGGACGGGAGAAACTTTAGGAGACTCTACACTAGCATAGAATTAAAGGCAATGCATGATCCACTTAAAACCAGAGACCGAAGTAGGTGGAAATCTGAAGGTGCAAGGTCAGGACTATACGGCGGATGCATTAACACCTCCCAGACAAACTATCTTAATTTTTGCTGAGTGGCTATAGATGTGTGAGGTCTAGCGTTATCATGATGAAACACCACACCCCTTCTGTTGATCAATTCCGGCCGCTTTCTCTCAACTTCTTGCTTTAATCTCATCAGTTGTTCGCAGTAGAGTTCAGAATCGATAGTCCTGCCTGGTGGTAATAGCTCATAATGAACAATGCCCTTCCAATCCCACCACACACACAACATCACCTTATTGCGAGTTAACCCGGGTTTCGCCACAGTCTGTGAAGCCTGACCGGCCTTTGACCACGACCTTTTTCGCACGTTCTTGTCGTACGTGATCCACTTTTCATCACCAGTTATCAGCTTCTTCAAAAATGATTCGGTTTCATTACGTCGTAATAAAGAATCACAAATGAGTACACGGTTCATTAGGTTTCTTTCAGTGAGCTCGTGAGGTACCCAAATATCGAGCTTTTTTTTATACCCAGCTTTTTTGAAATGCGCCAAAACTGTTTTGTGATCAATTCTCAGTTCAGCTACGTCGTAACTACTGATATGTCGATCTTGCTCCACTTTTTCAAAAGTGGCATCCATTTTATCCGTAATAGGGCGACCAGAGCGAGGTGCATCTTTGACATCAAAATTTCCGGATTGAAAACGCTTAAACCAAATTTGTGCTACTCTCACAGACACTGCACTAGGTCCATAAACATTTTTTTCGCTGCTTGCTTTGCATTTTTACCTTTTTTGTAGTAAAATTTTAAAATGTATCGAATTTCTTCATTAGTTTCACTAATCTTGACAGTACGAAAAACAAATGAAAATGACACATTTGCTTAATTTGAATTTGGAATAATTATGTTCTTTAAAATTTTAACTTTCAATGATTCCAAAACCAGCCAGATACAAATACTACAGCCAAAGAGATTTTATTACAAGTTCATACATACTATAATGCGAAAAGACTTTTCCCCCAACCTGTTATTAAGTATCAAATATGAATACTTTTCTTTCCCTCTTTCACCAAAAGATACGTCTGCAATTACATAGTAGGTACTTACTGCAAACTTGCCAGCAGTCGACGAGGTATGACTGTTTTTTTTGAGGACGTGTTGGTGCTATTTAACACAAGAGCAATCTAAAACAAATATTATTATGATTTCTAAAATGTGTGAAGCTAACGAAATTATGCGATTCTTACCTCCTTAGTAATTAATAAAAAAACAAAAAAAAAAAGATAAATAGAAACAAAAAAGTGAAGTAAGTAACACCATATAAATACAACAATGATGAAGACACCATCTGCTTGCAGTAACAGTACAAATCATTCTAAGCATCCTAGTATTTCAGCTTAGATAAACGAGAATCTAGTAACCAACGACGACCGATACAGAAACCAGAATACCCGGATTCCTCAACAAACCAACAATCCATGCTTAATTGTAAACAGTCGACGACGGATTTATATACAAACTGCCAAAATTGAGATACATAGTGCACGCGCTTCTTAAATAGTTTGCGTTTGCAAAAAATCGTCTTGTAATCACTGTGGGTGTAAATTGGCCTTCTGTGTTGGAGGAACGAACTCGATTTATTTTTATACATATCTTTAACACCTGGCCGGTTCGCTAACTTTTTGAATTTTCACGATATTTGAACATTGTTTAACTTTAGATTGATTTGCCTTTGATCGCGACTTCGAGTAATTTCCATTTCCGTAGGCATTAGGAATCCTGTCTCAGTGCCAAATTTTCAATTTCAACGACCAATAGCTTTGATTCTCTTGATTGTGCGTCTATCTGTCAGTTAAGGAAAACTTTTGTAAACAATTCGTATTGTTGGTAGAGTAGAGTTCCAATGTCACAGTTCATTAACGCAGCCACTAGTGCATTACCTAATCTATCTGACTCTCTCTAACCGAAACACGATAGTGCTGTTCTCTACCATCTGGCGACAGAGAGATTAGGTTAGGTTAGGTATAGTTAGTGCGGTTCACCAGTGAACTCCGATTTAGACCAGAATCATCATCATCATTTCAGCCAAAAGACATCCAAGGCTGGACAAATACCTCTCCCAAAGATTGCCACAACCAACGGTCCTGGGCCGCCCTGATCCAGCGATTGCCCGCGACCTTCACCGGGCCGTTGGTCCATCTTGTGGAGGGCCTGCCTACGCTTCGTCTTCCCGCATTCCAGAACTTTTCTGCCCCGACGGACATCAATTCTTCGAACTATGTGCCCTGCTCACTGCCACCTGAGTCTCGCTACGAATAGCGTTACTCGTAGCTCACCGAAGTGAGCTATGTCGGTAACTTCGGTTCTCATGCGGATCCCCTCATTTCTGACTCGATCTCGCAGAGAAACGCCAAGCATAGCTCTCTCCATTGCTCTCTGCGTGACCTTGAGCCTTCTTATGAGGCCCATAGTGAGCCATTGGAACTCTACCATCAGTGAACTCCGATTTAGAACAGAATAGAATAGAAAAAACTTTATTCGTAACAACAGCAACTTATAACCTTAAAATAACTAAGACAAAAAGGTCCCCAATTCAGGGTAAAGGCGATCTTTGCAACGGCGGTGGTGTTCTTTTGATTTTGTCTTAGTTAATCCCTTCTCGGCGTCGGGACGTGTCGACCCACCACCCAGTAGCGGAAGTGTTCTCTTCTAGTGGAAGAGTGTGGAGAATTCTTCCGCTAGTGCAGTCATTCAACCGAACCATGGCGGTCAGTCCATTATAAAGAAATTGAAGGGAAATAATAAAAACCACAATTTTGTTTTCCCATACAAATAGACCGAATTTATCAAACCTTTGACACATTATTTAATTCTTAGGCAATACGAAGTTTACCGAGTCAGCTAGTTATCAATATATTATTTAAATCCATTACGTTGTTAATCAAAATTTGGCCGCAAATATTTTTAATTCCACTATTTTTTTTTAAAGTTATCAATTCTTATATTCGGCCGATTTAATTTGGCGCCCGTATATCATAATAATTAAAGAAAAGATAGCTTTAATTTGATATATAAACAATACATGTACGTTATGGACGTAAAAAGTTATCGGGGCGGAACGAAAATATGTAGGGGCGGCCAAGTGCGCAACGTCAGACGTAATTTTTCAAAGTCTTTATACATATTGCCGTGAAGTGGACGGATCTTTATTTAAAAAAAGCAAGTATACTACAACAAAACTCTATCCCAAAAAATAATAAAAAATACTTGCCGCCATTTTATCTGGATATACGAAATGATTCTGCAGTGCGATCCTAACCTATGACTTATCTTTCAGGTTTATCGTACTATTCATTGACGTCAGTTATACTTAATATCTACTATGAGCGAATCGGACTAGTGCCAAGGGTTCAGTATAATAAGTTTTTTATGTTTTTGTTTTAACTGGTGGTAGAGTCCCAGTACGGACTTGAGGTCATAGGTAGTGCCTATGACCTCAAGTCTACCGTATTACCTCATCTATCTGTCGCCAATTGGTAGTGTTCAGCACTACTGTGTTCTAGTTAGATTGTAATATATAGCCCCGTAATAACTCTCTGTGATAGAGACTACAACTTAAGTCTCAAGGGTGGCAACGCATCTGCATTTGAGTTATGTGTAGATGTCTATAGGACGCAGTCACCACTTAACATCTATATGAACTGAATGCTTGTGCCATCTTTGCTAAATAGAAATTCACAGTATACTCGCATGTTTTCTAAATTTTCTACTCTACTGGTTCTAACTTGAATTTTTTTTTTTTTTTTGCGGATTGGTAGAGTCGATTATGAAAGAATTGTACCATGATTGTACCACTGGAATTTGAGTGACGTTTGACGTTGGTTAACCGTAAGAGTCCCGTTTTATTTTTATCCTATGGAACCCTAAACAGTATCAAAATTAAACAAGTGTTTTAGGACAATCATTAAAAAACATGCGAGTAACAGTCAATTTCCGAGCTAATTCTTAATGGATTTACTATCAAAACTAAGTATAATTAATGATAAGCAGTTATAGCATTATGATAAAAGTTTAAAAATTATCTAATGTTGTGAACTTTTACATTGTTTCGAATGAACTTTGCGTAGATTTTATCTAATCTTATTTGAATGTAATTAAGTATTTATTTAGTTAAGGGTGAACTAAAATTGTACCATATTATATACAAAGTGATGAGAATTAATCGATCACTTAAAAATGTAAGTTTGTTTTTTTTTTGTCGGCACATTGTAGTGAAATAGGACAAAAAACACTACAATGTGCCGACAAAAAAAAAACAAAGTTCTCAAATTCTAGCGAGAAATGTGTACTAACTACTAATAGGTTTAATTTTACTGATGGTAGGGTTCTAGTGTAGAGCGCGAGGGCGTAGGCACCACCGCATTACCTAATCTATCTGCCGCCAAATAGTAATGTTTCACTATCGTGTTCCGGTTAGATGACAATGCATGGCCCCGTAATAACTATCACAGAGACATAACAACTAATGTGTCAGGGATGGCAACGCATCTGCATTAAGACCTCTGGACTTTGTGCAAGTGTCTATCTATAGGCTGCAGTCATTACTAAACATTCATGTGAACTGCAAGCTTGTTTGCTACCTTCATTATATAAAAAAGGTACACTGCTTAGAACAACTTCAAGTAGAACGATTGAGTACGCTACGTAGTTTCGCGCTACGAAGTTGCGAACGTTTGACTATTTAACGTGTAAGCGTGTATATATCGATCGCTCTTAACACTATAATACATTCTATAAAAACTGTAAGTCGAACTTTTGTCTACGCTACGTAACTTCGCGCTACGAAGTATAACTATAAATATACTTTTGACACTTATACACTCCATAAAATTTTCAAGTCTAAGGTTTATTTACGCTACGTAGATACGCACTACGAAGTAGCGAAAGTATAACAACAGAAAAATCACTTTTGATACTTATACACTCTATAAAATCTATAGGTAAGTGCAACGTTTGTCTACGATACGTAGCTTCGCGCTACGAAGTCGCGAGCGTGTAATTTCGTGACTCCTAAGTCAGTCTTCTAGAGTTGTAGAAGTTTTAAGAAAAATCTTGGTAATTGCGATGTACTTGATGATGCAGTCCTTTGTTTAGGAATGGGGATGTCCACGAGGTAGGTATGAGATCACAACGTTATCATATAAAAGTTATATGCGAATGAAATACAAGGATAGAAAAATTATGAAGATTACAGTATCACCTTGCACTCGCTTATCATCGGGTTCCCTATTTTACTGTGAAATATGTTTCATTGAAAAATCTTTGGCAGACAACTATACACCGAAGACCTTTTTGTGCCACGCTTTATCAAACTAAACTGTAGGTATAATGGTTTGCCATTTTAATAACATGAAAAAACGCAACTTCTGCAGTCAAATTTAGGGAATGCTATAACTTAACTACTGGAAAAGGTCTTCTTTCTTTATTCTGAATACTACCATTAAACTTCTTATTTCTTCCTACAAGTTCAATTCGCAAAGAAATCTAGGCAACCATTATAAATAGACTAAAGCCGGACGCTCTAATTGGGTTTTATGTTTATAAATTCAGTTTAAAATAACCAATTATGGTTTGGCCAAGTGATTTCTATTTGCATTTAGTAGATATAATTCTCATATTTAATTATATTTAAGATTATAATTCTCAACTCCAATGTGACTGCAGAGTACATACTATATTTTTTTATTTTCACAAATGACATAACATTGGCAGTTAAATATTAAGTTAATAATATAAAAATGGCAACTCTTGATTCCCACTACTGGGCACGAGTCTCTCCTCTTCTTGGGAGGTGGCTTGGAGCTTACCCCACCACGCTGCTCCAATGCGGGTTGGTAGAGATAAGGGCTAGTGGCCAACCCGATGTCGCATGTTTTCAAACCGCCCATAAGGCGTCCGACAAGGTTTAACGACTGCTAATTATCGATAGCAACCGGGACCGACGGCTTAACGTGCCCTCCGAAACACGGAAACGCGCATTTTAATTTGCCACTAGCGGTCACCCATCACACACCCGACCGCGCCCGTATCGCTTAACCAAGTAGATCGCTTCCGATTTACACCAGCCGCGGGGTTATGAGCGCTTCATACAATAATAGTAATGTATTACGATAGTAACGTAACTTCGTAACGTAACTTCACGCCTGTAATCCCCGAAGGGGTAGGCAGAGGTAAATGCATGCATTCAATCATACATGCAAACACCCACGACTCGCCGGTTACGTTTTGGCCCATGTAACAGGTGGCGAACCTGTTGCCATCTCCGGGCACATTACCAAACTCCAGGGTACTGGGAAACTTCCAGAAAATGGAAAAATCCCAATAGAAGCAGAGATAAAGGATTTTAAACCGTTATCTCTGAAAGTCCCCGACCCGGGAATCGAACCCAGGACCTCCAGCGCAATAGTAGTGGCCTGCTACCACTACGCTACTGAGGCAGTTATTATTACGATAGTTATTACGATAGTACTCTAGTTATTTGTATTATTATAGTTATTGTACTGGTGGTAGAGTTCTAGTGTATGGACTCGAGGGCGTAGGCTCCACCGCATTACCTTACCTGCCGCCAAATGGTAGAGCTCAGCATTATCGTGTTCTGATTGGATGGTTATGTATATGGCCACGTAATAATTATCACAGAGACAATTCTCGCATCTGCATTTATATCTCTAGTCTTTGTGCGGGTGTCTATAGGGTTAAATTAAAAAAACCTATGCAATTCATACTTCGTAGAAGAGAAACCTTAAAAAAAAAACATAAGAGACACTATAGGTGCATCCCCTTGGGGGGGGAGGGGATAACCCCCTAAGGGTTTCCACCTTGTCGTGGCGGGGGGGGGGGCTAAGTAGTCGGTAGTTGTCCCCACACCGGCGAACGTCAAAAGGAGGGAGCGGCGTTTGGCGTGGCTCTGCCCGTCACTCGCTGCTGTCGTGAGGAGACGGCTGGGGAGGAGGTGTATGGGTATGTCATTGGCACTGCACCCTATCCCCAGCCGCCTAACGGTGGTCCCACCGTCGGATAGGGACGTGGTGGAGCCGCGGGGCAGCGGCTGAGGGTCGAACTCTTTCAACGCTGCCGCTCTTTCGAGTCCGAACTGTCTGCCTGAGCCTCTCCACCTGGGCGTCTTGGGACGCCTGATGTTGTGAGGGGTTTGGGCAGGGACCTCCAGGCGTCGAACTAGGGGATGTCTGTCGCCCGAATGGCTAGAGGTCCCGAGGTGGGTGACGTGCACGTGGTCCGCACGACACTATTGTCGGTCGGAGCCAATGTGCTCAAACCTCGGAAGGCTCGGAAACGAGCAGCCGCCGGTGGGGTCGCGGATGTGTGCGTTAGCATTCCCGTGACCCCGCCACTGATGGCGGACGAGTCGGAACACCGCGGGGTTTTAGTGAGTACGAGTCTCACACTACCCGCCGTCTGTTCCCTTAACGGCAGATGCCCACGAGGGTGTCCCCGCGTAAAACAAAATGGTGCTTCCTATCTCATTGTGTCCCTCTCTTTATACTGTTGCTTTTTCGTTTCAAACCACAATTATGTCAAAGAAGTAATAACTTCAATACATTTTAATATGCTTTTTTGATTAACCTATTATTTTATTATTTTCAGATACTTACGCCGTGACATCTAAGGCGGATCGACAACATGATACTAAGTTTTCTTATTATGATTAATTAATTCATTCAATATAATATGTGACATGTGTACTTGTACCTAATATTTTTTTTTCAGGTGCTTTAATTAGTTAGATTTATTAAAACAGTCAAATATGTATTTTTGTTGTATAGTTTGTTAATATGTATGAGTATGATTCATAATCCATGTTTCGCGTGCTTCAAGCCAAAATACGTGCAGTCCCCTTATTTTTTGGGACACCCAAAACCCTTATTAATTTCTATTGCAGTGTTCCTATTTCCATTAAAATGACATACGGTTTTAATAGCACTTTCTTTCTTAGAATCCGTACGTTGTAGATAATTAATACAAACGAATAACGTAAATAAACGCCTTTTGGATTGAAGCCTACGATTTATATAAGTTTATATTATGTTTGTAATCTCCAGCATCATAGGTTATATTTTCCATTTTTTACAGCTACGATACGTGTGAAAGAGATGTAAGTATGAAATTCGTGGGTATAGTATTCGGAGTGGCGGCTCCGTTTTACTATATACTATGAATTTGTATGTAAGCCTTCGAATTGGTGTTGTACTGTAAGTGATGAATAAATATGGCCTTGTAATGTTGGCGATATCATTAAATTTCGTTTGATAATGATGTGCTTGTTGAAATGCAAGCGATAGCGGATTGAAATTATTTTAATGATTATAAAACTTATCAAATCAAATTAATAGGCATTTATCACTTTGTCATTAAAAGACGAAAACAAAAAAAAATGGACATCGACCTTAAGTAGGAGACTTCGGCTTATTTCGGGTTTGTAGAGCGTTATCTTTTTCGCACCTTACCTATATAACGTTTGTCGATCATTTTGACCAAGTTTTAACGGACTATCAGGTCTATCAGTGCTTACATAAGCAGTGTGCAGAGATAACGCTCTACGAAGCTAGCCGATTCTCTTTCATAGGCTCGATGTGCAATATTTTTTTTTATGTAATGGAAGTGGTAAGCAAGGATGCAGTTCACATTGATGTTAAGTGATGACTGCAGCCTATCCTACCCACACAAAGACCAAGGTCAAAATGCAGATGCGTTACCACTCTTGAGGCCTAAGGTATTATGATTCTATGCCGGAAATTACAGGGCCGTACATTACCACCTGACCGGAATACGATAGTGCTGAACACTACCATTTAGCGGCAAGTATATCAGGTAATGCGGTGGTGCCTACGCCCGCGAGCTCCGTCACTGGAGCACTGCCACCAGTTTATTACAATTATATACACTTTCTCACCGGTGGTAGAGCTCTAATGACAGAGCTCGCGGGCGTAGGCACCACCGCATTACCTCTATCTGCCGCCAAATGATAGTGTTCAGCATTATCGTGTTCCGGTTAGATGGTAATGTACAGAGACATAACAACTCAGCTCACAGGGGTGGCAACGCATCTGCATTTTGACCTCTGGTTTTTATGTAGATGTCTATAGGCTGCAGTCATCACTTAATATCAATGTGAGCTGCAAACTTGAATACATAAAAAAATGAGTAGATACGTTTAAATATTTTCAATTACTTTTTTAATTTCCATATCGAAATTTAAAGAACAAGCATACCTCTTTATGACTTTTGTAATCAGCGGAGAAAAGAAATCTTATATTATATTTTAAACCGCTATCGCTCATACCATGTTCCCTATACAAAATTCTGTAGCTTCCCGATAGCAACAGCTGTTTTAATGATAAGTTTACAGATAAACTTTACCTTGTAGTCGAGTAATATAAACCTACTGTATTTTTATAATTCGATACTGTCTGTAGTTTTTTTTGATGATTGTTATTTTTGATAACATTTTAGGACAGATTTTTTATTCTGGGGCCTGTTTTATACGATATGTTTTATATTTGACGACCCGGTTAGTCCAGCGGTGTGAGACGACCGTTTGATTCGAAGGGTCACGGATTCGATCCTCGCACAGGGAGGATCGAATCCGCACAAATATTTGTATGGCCTACAGATATTTGTTTCGGGTCTGGGTATTTGTGTATGTGTTGTATGTGTACAACGGCACCCACAACACAGGTTTATACCTAGAGTCAGGTTAAAAAAAATGCTTTATAGTCAGTATTAGGCTTTGCTCGCATTTTTCTATGTTTAGTATTTTTTTTTATAAATAGTATCATATATATTTTATTTTTGATACATGAATATATGTACAAAGTTTCATGATGATCGGTTAGTAGGTATTTACATGATAGTGTAAACAAACTTACATTAGCATTTATTGCAGAATTTTGTATAGCGAACCTTGTTAATATCATATTGTTAAATGCCTAAGTTAATATGTTAATATCTACATTAAATAAGTTAAATAAGTAAGAAAAAATGTAATATAAAACGAAATCTGGCCGATTATACCTACTATATTTCTATTTGAATAAAAAATTAACATAAATGAAGTTCTTAAATGTTTATTTAGATAATAGATTTATAAAACCTTTAAAACTTTCTGACCACCAGACACGCGGCGACACAACCACTTCAAAGGTCTGAAGGTGATCAATTTCAAGTTTAGTAGTAAGGTCCTGCAGAACGAAGTAGACGAGGCAACCCTCAACATCCATATCCAGGAGTTGGAAGCACGGCACAACATCACCCTGGAGCCAGACGAGCCCTTCACAATCAACGTCCAAGTGAACCGAGTCACCAGGAACAGCCAAGGCAGTAAGGCATCCGTCCCTTACGCCGAGAGCTCCGTAAAGATGTCTAGAAGGGACCTGAGGGTCGGGATGTGGGTGAAGGTCAACGTCACGAACATGGTGGCGGAGTTCTTCAGGCTCCCGAGAGAAAACCTAGCAATAGTTGTGAGAGTACAAGACTCGAAGAATAGACTGAGTTTGGTGGTTCCCCATCCAAGCTCGGAGACAAATAATGCGTTGGTGAGTGAACAAAATTTATACACAGAATCATGTAAGCAATACATATCTAGTAAAAACGGAGGGTCCGGCAAACGTCCTCCTACGACCGATTTGCCATTGGACTACCTATTCGTCGACAGGACGATTCATTTGTTTCCGTTTTCCCAGCAGAGTATTTCACATATGGACTGTTCGCCGACAGGGCCTTCGGTATGGCACTTTTGCCGATACACCGTTTCACCGACACGACGATAAACCTATAATTCTTTTAACTACAAGCCTTTTCATCTTTCGGTGTTGGTTGCGGTGGGGACTGTGGACGCCCCCGACTTAGCCAGGTTTTTTCTTTGCTGACAGTTTTGTGGTTTATTGTCTACTGCAGTGACTACACTTTTATTTAAATTAAATTACACAGTATGCATGCATTGGTGAATGATCCATGGTGGAAACGTCCTGTTGCCAAACAAACTAATGCGAACAATTCTGGTGGCGAATCTCTAAATAATGAAAAGTGCAGTCGGTGATCAGTCCATAGGAGAAACATAAATGTCGGAAAACTTGCGGAATTAAAACGGAGTTGTCCTCCATATCTGTCAGTCTGTATTTGCGCTCTACTACACGCAACAGATTTTAGCGCTCTACACTATCTGCCTACCCCGTATGGGACTTAACGTTAAGATACATACATACATGCTTTAACAATAGATACCTAAAACATACACAATTATTATATCACCATGACATGTTAACACTTCATGATCCTCTACTGGACATGTACCTACCTCTCTTAATTGACGCCAAGACAAGGTTTCAGTAAATGTAGCCGACTTAGCCACTATTACAATATTTAAAAAATTCCAACTGCCTCGGTAGCCTAGTGGTAGCAGGTCCACTATTACTACGCTGAGGTCCTGGGTTCGATTCCCGGGTAGGGGGTTATCAGAGATAATGCTGTAAAGTCCTTTATCTCTGGTTCTATTGGGATTTTTTCCATTCTTCATGAAACAGTTTTATCAAAATTTTCTTTATTAACACTCGAAATGAGAAGATTGCTTTTAGATCAAATGTTACTATACAACATATGTCACTACAAATTTGACTGCAATAGACTTAATAATCAAGTTTATATTAGTATTCCATGTCGTTCTACGACACGAAATACCCGTAAGAACAACCTATTTGCACCCCCTAATTGTAAAACGAATGCAGGTGAGCGAGCACCTATAAATAGACTCATGAAACTATCTAACAAATATTTCACAAAGGTAGAATTTTTTGAAACGTCACCTAACGCATCTTTTTTTTTTGTTTTGTTTTTTGGCATCGCTATTACTCATATTGCCAGTGTCAAGTAAAACGATATTTCGTATTTATATAAGCAACGTAAAAGTTAGTATAATATAATCATCAAGTATAATATGTAAGTATTAAGTATATAAGTTATCAAGTATAATATGTCAGTCAAGTGAGTTACAATCAAGTTATTCGAGTAAAGCGATGGCTACTTTACCAGAACATTCACAATGAAGTTTTGGAGGCAACCTGAAAGGTCGTGTTTTCGCACTGTTATTCTATTTCACTAGACACGGGCACTGAAATAAACTTATATCAAACAAAATGCCACCAACTTTATTCAATATAACTTAAAAATACACCCAGAAAATTAAATAAAATAAGAGCACCAACATACGCCTCTTTCAAGGTTCCCGCCAAAACTCACCTAACGCATTTATGCGAAATGTTCTAAATGTCATGCAGAACGTTAACAATAACATAATGTAAGATTAACTATTGTTTACTTTGTGTTAACATCTGTGGTGTATTCTTTTTGTTTTTTTTTTGTTCAAAAAAATGATTTTGTATTTTCACACCGCTACCCTAAAATGTCCTAATAGTTAATTTGTGGACAACAGGGTTGATTACGCTCCTTGTAAAATAATGTACTTAGTAATTGTCCTTGTTACTTTATGAGTGTAATTGTTTGTTATCCTAAATAAATTAAAAAAAAAAATCTCTGGAAATTTCCCAGTACCTCGAAGTTTGGTAATGTCCCCGGAGATGTCAACAGGCTCGCCACCTGTTACATGGGCCAAAACATAACCGGCGAATCGTGGGTGTCGTTGGTGTGTAGGTATGATTGAATGCATGCATTTACCTCTGCCTACCCCTAACGTTTACATTACCTTCCCACTATCAACGATTGCAAATAAGTTCCTATTGTTACAGATGCCATACGTAGAAGTAAGTCTAAGGGACAATTCCCACAAGAGAACGCGGCGGATGATAGGCATGGACTGCACGGAGAACTCAAAAGAGGTACGCTGCTGCCGGTACCCCCTGACCGTCAACTTCGAAGAGTTCGGTTGGGACTGGATCATTGCACCTAAGCAATACGAAGCGAACTACTGCAGCGGGGAGTGCCCTTACAGCTTCCTCCAGAAGTATCCCCACACGCATTTAGTCCACTTAGCTGCGCCGCAAGGCAGCGGAGGACCGTGCTGTGCTCCGAGGAAGATGAGCAGCATCTCAATGTTGTATTTCGACAACGAATTGAACATCATTTATGGGACCATCCCGGGTATGGTCGTGGAGAATTGCGGTTGCTCATAGCTGTATAGCGTTCGCTCCGAGTCCTGTCGTGGCGGTGGATGTAAGACTAGATACAAAACGATTTGAGGATAAGCCGGTAGTGAGAAGTTTTAAGTGGTCACTGGATACTCCATAACGTCCATCGGCCACTCTTGAACAATCGATGTGAATGACTGCTTTCCTTTTTAATTCTTCCGTATTTTTTTGTTGCGTTTTGAATATTGAGCAAAGGTTGCTGTAATTTTTTTGGCAAATCGTTTGGATAGTATTTATTATTTTTTTATGTAATCAAATCTTAAGCGCGCTATTTATTTAGTCTTACATTACTGTCAGGTACGTTCTGGAAATCACTTGGAGCTTTGAGTGTAGTGTATGTCGCCATTATGTGATATATTTGGTTGAAGACTGTGAACCAATTGTGCTGTGTGTGTGACTGTACGTTTGTACATCTAGTTTAAAAATCGACACCGATCACCGGTAAATTGTCAACTCGGTTATCGACGACCAACTTCGTCGTAAACAATTCGAAGTCGCTAAAATTGATGACGAGATTGGTCGTTATTAAAAATTAGGTCTACGTTCAATCTATTTTGTGTCTTACTCTATGTGAAGTGAAATGATTGTATTATTTGCTTAATTGAAAATGTAGTATTTATTTCGAAAATTAACATCACATCTTACAAAACTTATTGGTAACCTATCCTGAGTTGTATTTCAGGAACATATCAATATTGCTTAGGGTATAGGTATTTAAATCAATAATGTCGACTTTTGCTATTTGAACTTTGACCTCATTGAAAAAAAATACAGATAAAAAATAAATATAACTTAATACGCGAGATAGTGCACTATCAATTTTAAATGCAATAACAATATTGTCTGGTTCGCAATGAATGCATCGACTGTATTCATATTCATCTCAAACTGGCATTTACTTTCGATGGTAAGATTTAGTTATCTATAGTTAATTATACCACAGGCACAATGTAATATTAATACATCATACTAATGACATCATGTCATGGGCGGTAAAGAGGTAGCTAGGTATTGTTATAAGCAAGTCAAAATTAAGCGTGCAAATCAGGGCTAAGTAGCCAATCTAATTTATTTCTTTCTCTGCCGTGCTTTTTGTATTTTCTCTCACGATTTTTAGTGCATGTGTCTTAAACACATGTAATCATAAAACATTTTTTGAAATGAATTTACCGTATCTTCCCTTAAAATATAACTGCATAATATTTTGTACTTTTTGTTAATAAGCTAGATATAAGGGAAGAAACTATCGAAAAAATCATAGAGATCGATGAAAATATAAGGTCTGAATTTTATTTACAACAGGTAAGGACAATTAAAACAATTCATATCTATCAACAGCTGGAAATTTCTTCCATCTTAATCAATTCATGATGACCTGCATGACTTTGACTCTTTTGTCAAAAAAGACTTCCTAATAACAAATCCCTAGATTAATTTGCTATCAATCAGTTGTTCGCCGTTTGCTATAAGGTATCGTTTGCTACCTAGATTGGTGCGATAAACAAAAGTTAATAGATTGTTTGTTATAATAATTCCGAAAATCCCGGCAATTTAGCAAATTTTCCACAGGTAAACGGATGGTGAGATTCCACAGTAATTGGATATCTTCGATCAAATTTTTTGGTCAATTGCCAAGCGTAAACAATAGCGAATACTAATTAGATGAAGTCAGGTAATAAAGAAGGATGTCTAGTTATGTATCGTACGTAGAATTTATAGTTCTTGTTTATGAATCACCTACTGGCTTTGGCCCGATTCCACCGAATTCAATTCTTATTTACAGACTTTCATCACCTTTTTCATCCATAAAGATCGAAGAGTAGGAAGAATTTTCATCCTATTAAATATGCAACATTAAAAAAAGGTGAAAACGATAATTTTACGGTTCTCGTGATCCGAGAGGTGTTTTCATTTACTTACGTGATTTATTACTTGCAATTAAGTATATTAGTGGAGTTTCAAGGAAATCGATTAACTTTTTTTCACCAAATTTTTATTTTTTAATTTATTACCATCTTAAGGGATGAATTTCAAAAATTCCTTTATGTCTCTCGTCTTAGCTTGTGTGAAAATGCCCACCTTCTTGGTCCAAGACTGGGCGTTGACATGTCAGTCAAGTCAAGACTATTTTGCACGCACAAGTAGGTATACCTATACCTATACGTAGTTGCAATACTAGTTTTTTTTTTCAAATATATCAGAGTCGTCATGAATATCATTTATTCAGACATTGCAATTCCTTTCCTAACATTGTGCTTGTGGTTTTAAAATGTTTGTGCCTTGAAATGAACTTAGACTAAGTTAGGTCGTTAGAACTATTTAGTGCCTAACCAGTTTTTGTAGTACATTTTTACCATCAAAATTTTAATTTTAAGTAGGTAGGTTATGTAATTTCGATGTATTTCTAAATAATTATGTACTTGTGAGAAAAAAAAAACTTTTGACATTGTTTGGATCTCGTTCAAAATTATAAGTGTGTCCCAAAATTCTATTAGATTTTAGCGGGTGGTGCTTAAATGTAGGATTTTTTTTATTTATATAAAAAGAGCATGTAATATCTATGCAGTACCTACCCAATCATAATTAAATATACAACGTATTATGTTGACGTGATGGAAAATAGTTTTTTTTTTTAGATATTTTTTTATAATGTAAGGTTTTAGAAAAATTTTGTCGGAAGTAGAATTTTTCAAAAATTAGATCTCATTTTGAGGCAACTGATTATGTGTGTGCCTTTGCAAAGATCTCCCATAACTTTTGGATTACAATTGAAAAAAAATAATGTTCTTATACAAACATTTTTTAGATTAAGTTAACTGTTCTCTGTCTACCGTAACTGAAATATTGTCAAAAAAACTAACTAACAAAATCGTGTCATTAAGATTGTATGAAATAAATTTTCAACTCATATTTTATTTTATGGTTTTATTTTACCGTAACATAATATTAAAAAAAAAAACTGGTTGCCTGTAAAGTCGGTTTTACGGGCGAAGATTTTACGTGACACATCGTTACGTTACCGGGCGTTACACTTTTTCATGAGTGACTCCGAGCCGCAACCTTATTTAAGACGTTGTCACGTCAAAACATGTATGCAACATAAACTCAAGATTTGTACTACGCATGCACACACAAACACTATACAATGCTTCCTATCTATAGAGCAACACGGCTCCACGGCTCCACGGCTCCCACCGGCCGTCGCGGCGGACCGGAGGGAGTAGAAATAACGTCTATTACCGATACAAAACAGTCTGTCATTTTTTGAGGGGGGAAAGGCGTGTGACACACAAACATACACTACGAAAACCGTCTATTATTACAAAACTCACACCAAAATACATAAACAATTTCACGCACACATTTAAACATCTACCCCCTTTTTCATAACATAACATTTTTAGACACGTTTTAGCTATAGAATGCTTTGTCTTTGTCAGTTAACTTGACATTGTAAAAGGTACAGGATAGAAAAAGACAAAGGAGAGATTAGCAACACTCTAGCAACACTTTAGCTATAAGGGGGTTAGGCGACAGACACTTGAGCTTGTACTTTGACAGAGGGGCAAGCCTGTATATGGCTACTCCCCTAGAGGCGAAAGCCTGTATATGGCTACTCCCCTCCAGTCCGGCGGCCCGTGTTGCTCTATGTTCCTATCTCATTTTCTCCCGCGTTAATCTTATTAATTTATGTATCTGTCTCGTTTTATTATCCCCATTTAATTTCATCGACATTCAAATCACCATGGTGGTTTTTACTTCAAAAACTGCTCCGGACATTTAGTGGTAGCAGGTACTACTGCTAGGCCTAATAATTTTCACTGGTACCGTGAGATCCAGTGACGGAGCTCGCGGGCGTAGGCACCACCGCATTACCTAAAATACTTGCCGCTAAATGGTAGTGTTCAGTACTATCGTGTTCCGGTCAGGTGGTAATGTACGTCTCTGTAATTTCCGGCACAGAAGCATAAAACCTTCTTTTTATGTAATGGAAATGGCAAACAAGCATGCAATTCACATTGATGTTTACTGATGACTGCAGCCTATAGACACTCACACAAAGACCAAGGTCAAAATGCAGATGCGTTACCACTCCTGAGGCCTAAGGTGTTATGCCTCTGTGTCGGAAATTACAGGGCCGTATATTACCACCTGACCGGAACACGATACTGCTGAACACTACCATTTAGCGACAAGTATATTAGGTAATGCGGTGGTGCCTACGCCCGCGAGCTCCGTCACTGGAGCTCTACCAGTCAAAACCTTAGGCCTCAGAGTGGTAACGCACGTAACCACCCCTGAGGCCTGTTTTTAGGATTTTTTAACATAATCTTATAATTATATTTTTTGTCGTAGCGATAAATAGGTCATAGGTTTGGGTTGGAAATGATAAAAAAATTGTCCTTCTCCAATTCAGCGGAAAGAAATCCTGCTCAACGAAAGTCTCTCCCAAAGATCTCCCTTATTGCATCTTAAGGCATACGTGATGGCCACACTTGGTATGCGGATCACCGCTCCCTCTGGCGATAGTCTCGCCGGACGCTGCTGCTCACGCCGCGTTTATGCATTCACTACCGCGGGATATTAGATCAGTGAGCCAACCGCCTAACTCAAATGGTTTCAATTGAAGTGGAAAACATGCATGCAGTTCACATTGATATCAAGTGATGACCGCAGCCTATAGACACTTACAGAAAGACCAAGGTCATAATGCAGATGCGTTAATAACCCTGAGGTCTAAGGTGTTATGCCTCTGTGCCGGAAATTACAGGGCCTTACATTACCACCTGACCGGAACACGACAGTGCTGAACACTACCATTTAGCGGCAAGTATATTAGGTAATGCGGTGGTGCCTACGCCCGCGAGGTCCATCACTGGAGCTCTAACACCAGTAGAAAAATGTTTCAATTGTGATGCCATCCTGTCAGTTTCGTATCATATTTCCCTGGAAGTGTATTCGTCCATACTTCAGAGCAAAACGATTTAGGCGGTACGAAACTTACAATACAATGCCATATATGAAAGCATGGAACTAAAGCTGGTATCTGTTAGCACACCGCGGACACTCCGCCAAAATTCCATACAAACGTTTATTTTGGTCTCTATTACACGTGCACCTGTGTGCGTAGCACGTACAAAATACCAACCGTCGCCTATAAAAGGAGGAGGTTGAGTGATGCGGGGAAATCGGGCAGATATTCTCTGCTGTTAGCAGTTTTAACTTTTGCAGATGCCAACGATCACTTACAAGTATAAACAATGTGACTTTGTCTTAGATTAATTTATATTAAGTAAACATGTCAGTTTTAGTTGCAAATAAAGATTATATTATATTACAATTAGGCGGTCGGCCCCTAGTGGAAGAAATCTCCTCCACTTAAAGGAGGCGGATTGTCACATCCCGATGCAATGTATGTATATATACATATACGTAATGTATGTATGTCAAATAATTAAAAGGAAAAAGAAAAAAATGTCCATTCCATTTGCGGTCGTCCTCACAGAACAGCCACTCTTTATTTATATAAACTTTAAATTATTTACATATTCTGTTTGTCCTACTTTACATTAATATACTCGTCAACGTTTTTAAAATACAATCAAAACAAAAAATTATATATATAACAGAAATACACATGAATTAATGTACAATTACATTATAATTAGATAGTGGGAGAAACAGTCGGACTAGTATACCTAATTACAAAAAATAATCCTTCCCACTTCTTTTTTATAATTTCCCCTTTAAAAAAAGTATTCCACAAACATTGGCCATATATAAATTATTGTAACAGATACAGAATGGCCAGTGTCTGATCGAACACTTCAGTCTAATTATATTGCTCAATCGATCCAAAATATACAAAAAACCGCTGAACATGACTACCTGTATCAAAACTAACTAACATAACCAATTCCTTAAAGGTCCGATCAAACAACAAGCGGAGCGGACCACTGAATCACTTTACACGGAGGAGAATAAACAATAACTTTACTGAGATCCATTCCGCCTGCTGTGTGACCACACATTAATCGATAAGGTACAAAACCGTTCGCGGTGAAATTCTACATTAAGTAGAAACATTTTTTTTTAGTTACTTTTAATCGTTTTATACTAATTTCTAACGTCAGAAAAAGTGCACAACATTCAGTGGTGTCAGTCTATAATAGGTTGGATGGATTTTTTTTGAAGTTCCCTCGTAAAACAACATAAGAAGCGGCACAGTTTAAAAATAGCTACTACATCAAAAAAGTTCAGCGTACATTAAGTTATGGCAGTGTTTAACATCGATTCAAATAGCAAACGAAACCTAATCTAAAGCATATAAATGAAACATCACAGATCTTTATACCTACGATAAGAGGAAATGCAAATTTATCGAAAACGCCATGAATCGTAACAGAAAGTAAAAAATCCCGAGTAGAAATAGTAAGGTCACACTGGAAGTAGTACGACTATTCGCTAATACTAATAAAGTATTTACAAGATCGCTATTCCCGCGATACAAAGGAAATCTGGTCGCGACAATGAAACTTGAGCCTTTACATAAATAGGATCACAGTGGAAAAAGTGATTTAAAATTACGTTTACATTCTAACCGTCTATAAATATAATATATGTTATTTTGAAGTCCACGTTATGGCAAGTTTCTACGTAAACGCTATCACTTAATCGTGTCACTAAATGTCTATGTCTACGCCCATAGAAAAATTCATTCGCTATAACTGTACAAATCTCGTCTTTTGTCACTAACACTCAAGTCTTCACGTTTAGAAACTGGGTTGGGATACAGTCCTAGGGTTGCCGGCTTGGGGCTGGTAGACGTCGTAGGAACTGTGCGGTTCAAGGTGGCACACGACGTTGTTTTCGCCATTCAGGACGGCGGCCAACGCTCTCATGTTGCTCTCCTGCGGCTGATGGTAAGGATGCATCAGCCTGCCACTCTCGTACGCGTGCCTCGGGTCGTACGACCGCTCCAGGGTGTCCCATTTGCCGTACTTCCCGTAATGCTCCTGCTCGTGGTGGTGCCTCTCGCCCGGGCTGTATGATATTAAAGGGCGGTGGTCCCCAAAAAACTTGGAGCTCGACGATCCGTGGTGGCCCGGGTTCTGCCGGCAGTTGTCCGGCCCGGAGTTGTCGTCGGACATGTCCGACATCAGGGTCTCATTCCTCTCGATCTCTTCGTACACCGGATCGTCTTGTATCACTCTGAATTCTTGCTCGGAGCCACGTCGGTATATCCTGCCCTGCTGCGACGCTATCTCCGAGTACGTGTGGTTGATGTTCTGGCTGCCGTGGTGGTGGTGTTTGCGTCTGTTGTCTTCCTTGTAATGCTTACGAAAGATCATCTCCTGACTGCCAGGCGAGTGTTGGGACATATATACATGCGGGTTTCTGAAATCGTGGTTATAGCTTCTTGTCGTCTGGTAGCCCTGGTGATGGAGAGGACTTTCCTCGTCCTTTATCATATGTCGCGGAGAACCGGGGGCGAGAGGAGCATCGCATTCGGTGTAAGGACTATGGATGTGGTTCTGCTGAGCCAGCTGTCTGGATAGCGTATCGTGGTGAGGTAGCGTTGATGTGTTCACGGGATGATGTTTAGAAGAAGTGTTCTGCGAAAATATTGTCTTGTTGTAATAAACACGTAAGTAAGTGAATGAGAATCGAAATACGAAAAAAATATTGGATATAAAATATGTGGAAAAATATGAACGGAGATAACGAAAGTTATAAATATTTACAATAAAGACAGCTCGCTCAATCAATTTATTATTGCGCCTTATCACTTTCTATATTTAAAATAGAAAGCGGAGTTCCCTCAAATTACCAACTATGTTATTTTTTCCTCTTATGAATTATTTTGATAATGGAAAGTGCAATAACAAATGATAAATATGTTTACAATGTATCTTTAAACCGAATCTAATTTAATTTTCATATTCATATTTACGATATTTTCGTAACATTTCGGACAAAAATAAACTTAAATGCGTAAGAAATCTTCCAATTCACTGAATATTTACAATGGTTTAGTGTGATTTTATGATAGTTACAAACACAGATGTGACAATTAGTGCTTGTTTAATTTGATTAAACTACAACACAATAAAATTATTCAAAAGATTACTGATACGCATAGGTTCAGATTCCACTGCAGAATCATATCGTTCATCCAGATATGCTGCAAACTTAATTTTCACGCAACTTTATAATCTAGAGAATATATATTCACTAGGTTGCCTACCAAAATTTGACCGCAAGTATTTTTAATTATATTATTTTATCTTTAGCAGCCAGCAACTCTTATTTGCAGCTAATTTAATTTGGCTCCCGTATGCCATAACAATGAGAAAAAAAATAGCTTTAATTTGATATATAAATAGTATATGTACGTCATGGACGTAAAAATTTATCGGGGCGGGACGAAAATACGTAGAGGCGTCCAAATGCGCAACGGCAGCCATGATTTTTTAGAGTCTTTATATATTGCCGTAAGGTGAACAATATTTAATTGAAAAAACAAATAAAAAAAAATATTTCCCAAAAAAATACTTGCGGCCATTTTTTGATAGGCCACCAAGTGGATATATATTCTCCAGATTATAAATATGCGTAAAAAATAAGTTTGCAGCATATCTGGATGAACGCAGTGGGATCTTAATTTAAGGGATAATAATTAATAATGCTTAGGCATTATGTTAAATAAAGGGAAAGTGCAAAATGGTACTGATTTATTTGCTAACTGTCATAGGAATCAAATAGTTAGTAGTTCAAACTATACAACCAAACAGCTATGCCTTTGAGATATTAGTGGCGACATCTCTTTTAAGGGCGTGTTAACAAAATGACAATGTAATGTAACGGACTTCGAAGATAGCATAAATATGCGTTAGGAGTACATAATATATTAAAGTTAATTTATAATTAATAAACATTTGAAAATTATTTATTGCTAACATGAAAAGAAGAAGAAATAACGTTCATGCTTCTGAAATCGCTCGCTGTGTGACATAGCTTTAATCTATGAAAACTTAACCTAAAAACATCTAGATAGTTAGGACACTTAGAAGGAGGTGGGATGGGCTACTTTACAAATGTAGTGCGTTTAGATAAAATGAAGTACATGCAATGTCACGCTATAAAAACATGCAGTTATGATTAATTACCACTTTGGTAAGATCTCTTCTCGATCAGCTTTTGGCGAAGTGAGTGATATAATTCATTTTTAATTATTTTGTCAAGTTCTTTTTTCTAGTAAACGTCAGGGCAAAGTGATGTTATGAGGTAATCTTCTACCCTCGCAAGCAGGGATTAATTACTTTTCTTTAATTAGATAATATTCGCAAAAACACAAGACAGTTTCTTCCATAGTTCTTTATTTAATGGTTATTTAATTATTGTTTTATTTTTCACAATTCATTTCACCACATAACGAGGCAATTATGTGAAGAATCATCACTGGAAAAGAAAAAATCTACCAAGTACGCGACTGACTTGGATCGAACTGGTCAAGAATTCTCAAACTTTTCTTCACAATGTCAATCTAATTACATGACGTAATCAGTGCCGGATAAAGCCGGTGCGGGGCCCGTAGCAAATGTGACCATGGGGCCCTAGAGTTACATTGCCTACTGAAATTTAGGATGTAAATAAAACAAACATTTACGAAAAGGAATCGAAACCAAATTTAGGGGATTCCCCCTGTAAGTATTGTGGTATTGCCAACTTGCAACATAATAATATAGGTACCTATATAATTAGTGGTCAACGCTCCCTTTGAGAATAGCTAAGGTGTATTACATATTTGTGTTTTTTTTTGGGCACAGGCACGGGGCCCCCAAGGGCGCGGGGCCCGTAGCATTTGCTACTCCTGCTATATGGCTAATCCGGCACTGGACGTAATGGAATATTAGTAATGCTAAATTTTGAACTTTTCCAGAGATGGCACAATCTTGAAACTGAGCAGTTCAATGAGTTCCAGTGGAATGTTTTTATCTTTCAATTAATTCCTTCCAATTTTTCTCGTGGATTGTTAAGTTTATGATTACATCTATACCAAGATCTTACCGAAGCGTTTACATCTAATGAAACCACTCTATAAGTGTGCCCTCCCCTCACCTTCCACACGTTTCCACCGATCGTGTTCGCCATAAGCGCCCAGTCGTTCGCGCCAATCGACGCCGCCATTTTGTTCGAGAAACAAGATGGCGACCGCGATCGAAGGTTCTGGTAATCGTTCGGTACGTCCATATTGTTTCTGTAGCTATGCATCGACGCTATACTTTGTGTGTGAGAGGAGCTGTGAGGTATATTTTGGGGCGTTGGCACGCGAATACTTCTTGCCTCCTCGCTCGGCACGTATATAGGCGCAGTCGGACGAACGTTCCATCGCTCCGGTTGTAAGTTGTAGCTCTGAGTTAGAAATATCACTTACATATATAATAGGAATATATAAGATAGACCCTAAAACCATATATAGTCTGTAGAATAGAGCTGAAATGTATAACAGATAATATTCTATGAGAGAGAAGCGTAAGGTCATACGCATCGCATTTTTTAGAGATAGGATTTGTGTTCCAAATGTTGCTAATGGACCAAACTATTTTAATATGTAATTTATTAGTGGATTAAAATAATTGATGCCAGTTTAGATACAACATTTCTGTAACCACCACACCACTAAATAAAGTGTTAGATAGAAAGATGTTAGAGTTAGTAAACGTAGAAGCGGTTAGTTTGTTAAACGAAAAAATGGGTAGTAAAAAAAATAAGTTCTGACTTACCGTCTGACACCAAAATCGGAACTGCGTTCCATTTCACGCATACAGCGTGGACATAACAAAATGTTAGTGACACAGAGGCATTGTAAAAACAAAACATAAAAAAAATATACAATAGAACGGACATTGTTAAAACATAAATCAATTGAGCTGTCTTTAACCAATTAGTTACAACGGGTAAAGCCAAAGTGGTGTTTTTGGTGGTATATTTTATTGAATTATCTGTATGAAATTTGGAATAAATCCTATCTCTTTGAATACAATGCGTACGTACCTTGTTGGACGTTTTGTCTGTATCCCTGGGGGTACCGGCCGCTGCCCGCGTTGATTGGGTTCCGTAAATGAGACATGGGGGCGGGGGGTTCTCTTTCTGGGATATTATGAGGGAAATTGGCCGCTGTTGCGTTCAATGTAGGACCAAAATTGCTTGCGGGCCCAAAGTTTTGGTTTTCTTGGGAATCTCTCCGATTTCTATGGGAATGATAACTGTGGGCAGCGGCGGCGGCGGCTAGGGAGGCCACTGATGCGTTGTTGATGACGTTGTTGTTATTGTGATTGTTGTTGTTGACGACAACGTTCAGGTTGTTTATCACTAAGTTGTTTGTTGTCGACGCTGACACTGACGTGCTCGCTGAACTCTGTTGTTGATAATGTTCAATGTTAATGTGTTGGGCTTATGTTTATTATAAATAAAATAAAATATTTATACCACCACCAAAATCAAGCGGAATAAAGGTCTCAATAAAACAGTGTTGCTTTAATAATTTTGTTTAGAGCAAAGTAGATGGAACAGAAAAGTGACAGCGATTTTATTATTTGTAATAATTGGACACAGTTGCTTTTAAATTGTGTTTTGTTATAGAATCTTAAATTCTTGTAACATTTCAGTGTTCATTGGAGGCAGTATTTTGGATTTCAATAGATGACCTACTAAAAACTAAGCAAAAAAATCTTAGGCACATCGGATCAATTTTGTTATAATCGAAAACCTAATGCAATAATAACTTAGGGAAGGACCAAACATTCGCATTTTAAATATGTAAGGAATATTTATCTAATCATCAGCAAACATATTATAGTATAGAAACCTAATGCTTCTCCAATGAATATATAGAAAGTTACTGGAAAATTAAAACAAAAGCTACAAACTTAACAAAGATTTGTTTTGTTACGTAATAATGCAACTGTAAATAAAATATTTTTTTAAGTAAAAAATACAATTTTGTGCTATTTTCCAATAACGATAAAAGGTTACTTAGTCTAGTAAAGTGTCTACAGATTTATCAGAGTTTTGACGGTAGTCATAATATTTACAAAAACATAATTATACTGTTAATTCGGTTTAAAAATGATTCACCATACTAAAATCGAAATAGTCTAATAAAAAATTATAATGTAGACTAAAATTATATTTAGAATACAGGATATAAAAGAAAAGGCAATATGTACTATTAATGTCACAAGATTGTGAAATATTGAATAAAGGCAGGTGCCGGACTCAGGTATACCCAGCCATCTAGTCCCCCCAGTTCATTCACACACCCCAAAGTTTGGCGAGTCATATTTCGTTACAATAGTCCTGTTTTCTGCGGGGCCTGTCTGTATCTGTATTAACTATTGATGCAGTCAGAGGGCGGTCCCTTCGAATGCAACAAATCACAAATTAGATTAAAATTCCTTTTTTTTTTATGTAATAAAAGTGGCAAACAAGCATGCAGTTCACATTGATGTTAAGTGATGACTGCAGCCTATAGACACCCACACAATGACCAGAGGTCAAAATGCAGATGCGCTGCCACTCCTGAGGCATTAGGTGATATGCCTCTGTGCCTGAAATTACAGGGCCGTACATTACCACCTGACCGGAACACGATAGTGCTGAACACTATCATTTAGCGGCAAGTATATAAGGTAATGCGGTGGTGCCTACGCCCGCGAGCTCCGTCACTGGAACTCTACCACCAGTATAAAAGGGCTTCTACGTTTTGGACCCATGTCCCATCGCAAGCCTTACACAGGTCCGGGGTTTAAATACTTCGTGCTAACGAAAAGTTCGTTCAAAAGTTCAAAAGTTTTCATAAGATTGTATATATATGTATCTTCACGCCAGGTCCCTAACGGGGTAGGCAGAGAGTGTAGAGCGCCAGACATCCCGGTTCTGACAAACCTCTCGTGCTTCGTCTACCTTCATCATTCTCTTCATACATGCACGCCGATTCCTAAGACTTTTGACCCCACCATCAGACAGAACTCGACCTATTTGGTCATGGTAGGTCAGCCTTGGTCTTCCTGGGCCTCTGCAACCATCCAAATTCGCATTGTATATCTGTTTAGTCATTCGCTCATTCGACATTCTTTCTATATGCCCGAACCATCGGAGCATGCCTTTTTTCATTTTTACACCGATACTATCATTCACACAAAGTCTCTTTCTTACATCTTCATTACGAACGAAGATTGTATAATACTTCCTATCTAATTTTTCTTCCAAGTTAAAACGAATAAATTTATGTTTATATCTATTTTAATGTATACTTCCTATCTCCCTTTCTCCCTCATTAAATCATATGAGTTTATGTGTCTGACTCTTTTACTGTCGCTTTCAAATCATAGCGATGCTTCACTACAATAAAGCGGAATCCATATTATCGTATAACCCAACGACGATCATCAAAAATCTATCTAAATCCATAGACATCCATACTCTTCATCAATTCAACACTTACCGTAACATCTCTGGGATCCACAACATCTTCGCTATCAGCAGCCGTGCTCTGATGATACCTTCGACTCTTCACTGAACCCTGACGTGTGTCGACATGGTTTGACGAAGATGCCGTGGCCGCGTTATTGTGGGCCAGGGGTTGTGAGGGTTGTCCCGTAAAATAGAGACAACACGATAGCCAGGGGTGTCGACGGCCGAGGCGGGCGCATTCTTTCTGGAACTGGGTGGAAAGATTTGTATGTATGTATGTATGTATGTATGTATCTTCACGCCAGGTCCCTAACGGGGTAGGCAGAGAGTGTAGAGCGCCAGATATCCCGGTTCAGACAAATCTCTCGTGCCTCGTCTACCTTCATCATTCTCTTCATACATGCACGCCGATTCCTAAGACTTTTGACCCCACCATCAGACAGAACTCGACCTATTTGGTCATGGTAGGTCAGCCTTGGTCTTCCTGGGCCTCTGCAACCATCCACATTCGCAGATTGTGGATGGTTGCAGAGGATTTGTTTTGTATTATTTTTATCCCAAGGGTTTACAAGGACAGCAAGTGAATATTGCAACCGGTAGATATCTATAATAGTTAGTTTATTTATTAATGAAATAGATCACAATTAGGTACATGAACAGGAATTACTTAATTTAATTTATAAAATAAGGTATAGTTTCCTATTTGTACCTGAACTAGGTTGTACGTGTGCTTCAGGCGGTAGAGTGCTTAGGTATGCGTTGTGCTACCTTTGGGACCTTGTTTTACCTCAGTGACAGAAATTGTGGGCCCATACATTACTTACCATCTAACCCCATGTTAGATGGTAAGTAATGTATGGACACATATAACATGTGCCGGATACTAAGATATGTAGAATCTTTAGATATTAGATAGTGTGGTGGTACCTACTCCAAGCTCCGGGGCTTTACCATCACTTAAACACCATAAAAACAATATAATCAAAATACTTACAATCTCATTCTGCAAGCAATGGAAGATGAATATGAAGAGGCCTTGCAGGGAGTTGAGTATCGTGAATGCGTACGCCACGCCCACCGTCTGGGCATTCAGGTACAAGAGGCCGAATGTCCACGTCAGGCCCAGAAGTAGAGCCAGCACTACCGATGTGTTCAGCCATACCCTGAAAGTCGCGAAAAATAAGTTAGTTCACATTTGGAGCGTGGCTTTGTTAGTAAAGCGCTCATAGTTGGTATTTACAATAATTGTATATTAATAACACCAACCATGAGCGCTTCGATAATAGTCGGTAGATGTGTTAGCACAATTCTTCCATCTCCAGAGTAAGTACTCATAAAAATGCTTAGTTAAATAATATTTTTTATCTTATTTTCTATGTTTATTATTAACTGGAAATAATCTTATTCCACAAAGTATCCTAAATATTGAAATGAGCAAATTCGAAGCACTATTTCGGTATTGTGTTGTGATAAAATATTTAAAAAAAGAACTAGCTTTACTGAGAAAAAAAATTAAAGAGTACCGAATCGAAATCGCGGCCAATAACATATTTTCTAAAAAGAAAAATAGAGATAATAATATTCTTATATACCAGTTTTATTATTTTTTATCAATCATGTTCAAGTCCCGAAGTTCCAAGATTATATTAAATAAACTAACGGTTAGAAAAGACAACTCTTTAGTAAACAGGCTGTAACAAGCTGCTTTTGACAAATGTCAACGGTTTATGTACCGAGTTGGGCAAATGCCCAAACATAAAATTGATCGCTCACACTATCACACCTGACAAGAAAAGGTTGTAATTCTTACCTTATTTTGTACAATTTTGAGTTTTCTTTGGCCTTTATTGATACAGTAGAATGGTGGCACATCATGTAGATGACCATACTGAGGCAGATCCAGTTAGCCTGAAAGTAAAAATTAATAATAATATTAAGTTACGACTTATTGAATCAAAACTCAAACTCAAACTCAAAAATTCATTTAATCACTTGGAAATGATAGAATTTGGTTGTGATAGGTCAAATTACAAATATGAATTAAAGCGAATAACAACTGATACGTTGATTAATATGTCAAAGTAAACAAAATAAAATAAATAATTGTCCAAAAATACTTAATAATAAAAATAGGTATCAACAGAATGTTCCATACTCTCTTTTACAAACGGCAAGATAAGACTAAACAAAAAAATATGGGACATTCTTTATCAAAACAAAAAAATAACTATTTAACGGACCAAATTATTTCGGCGGATTTTATTTAATTAAGTTATTTACAATTTATTTACATTATTGCACATTTTGAAATGTTTTACAAAATGGGGACTTATGTCCGAATACTCAAACGTCACTCAACTTTAAGCAACCCTCAAATATGCGCTTTCTCTATAGCTTGAACTTGTTTTATAAAGACAGAAGACTCTTAAGTCCCACTTAGATTTGAGTGAAGTTTGAGTATTTGGCCGTTACACCCATATTCTAAGTCGTAACCTCGACCTTAACTCAACCTCACTCAATGAAATTGGTATTCTTAGTTGTAACTAATAACGTCAACTCGACATTTTTTTAAATTTAATATGGCATCTGGGTCAGCCTGTATATGCCAACTCTTGAGAAATCTTCGTATGTGCGATGTTATTCGATCGACACGCCATCTACCGTAAAGTTCCAATACAGTAAGTCAGAATGTACTCACCACCAGCACCAGAGCGACGGGCCCCACGAAGCTCATGACGAACATCCTGTCGGTGGAGAGCCAGCAGTGCGCGCGGGTGCCGTACCCGGCGGGGAAGGCGGCGGCCGAGGCCAGCACCCAGTACAGGCAGTCGGAATGTACTCACCACCAGCACCAGAGCGACGGGCCCCACGAAGCTCATGACGAACATCCTGTCGGTGGAGAGCCAGCAGTGCGCGCGGGTGCCGTACCCGGCGGGGAAGGCGGCGGCCGAGGCCAGCACCCAGTACAGGCAGTCGGAATGTACTCACCACCAGCACCAGAGCGACGGGCCCCACGAAGCTCATGACGAACATCCTGTCGGTGGAGAGCCAGCAGTGCGCGCGGGTGCCGTACCCGGCGGGGAAGGCGGCGGCCGAGGCCAGCACCCAGTACAGGCAGTCGGAATGTACTCACCACCAGCACCAGAGCGACGGGCCCCACGAAGCTCATGACGAACATCCTGTCGGTGGAGAGCCAGCAGTGCGCGCGGGTGCCGTACCCGGCGGGGAAGGCGGCGGCCGAGGCCAGCACCCAGTACAGGCAGTCGGAATGTACTCACCACCAGCACCAGAGCGACGGGCCCCACGAAGCTCATGACGAACATCCTGTCGGTGGAGAGCCAGCAGTGCGCGCGGGTGCCGTACCCGGCGGGGAAGGCGGCGGCCGAGGCCAGCACCCAGTACAGGCAGTCGGAATGTACTCACCACCAGCACCAGAGCGACGGGCCCCACGAAGCTCATGACGAACATCCTGTCGGTGGAGAGCCAGCAGTGCGCGCGGGTGCCGTACCCGGCGGGGAAGGCGGCGGCCGAGGCCAGCACCACCAGCGCCGGCGCCAGGTAGGCCCCCGCGCAGTACCAGCGCGCCCGCGGCCGCTCCGGCTCGAACACCTCCACTAGCATCGCGTATAGGTGGAAACCTGCAGAATTCATTGCTATGTTTTTTTTTCTCTACAACCACACCGCGGACACTCCGCCAAAATGCCATACAAACGCTTAATTTGGTCTCTATTACACAGACATCAATCAGTGACGTGCACCTGTGTGAGTAGCACGGAGAGAATACCAAACGTCGCCCATAAGAGGGGAGGAGGTCGGGTGAGGCGGAAATCGAGCGGGACGTCGAAGTGTCCATTCTATACGTAGTATTATTACATATTCTCTGCTACAACACATGAAAGTGAATTTAGAGCAATTCAAGAAAAGAATGACTTGAGACGGGATTTCAACCCCTACCTGTAGCTCAGGTGACAAAGTTTTCTTTCTTTTTTTATAACTAGCCATGGAACCGGTGAGCGACACCCATTTATTATAATTGAAATAATTGAGGAAGAATTATTTTAGACCACGTTTTATTTAACTTAAGTATTTTTATGCGAATGACGATTAGCAATATTAATCATTAGGGAACTGACAAACGCAATTTGTTTTGTACCTACCAATGCATGTCTTCCTTAAATAAAAAATAATTTAATGTTTGTCAAATTATTCAGCGTAGGGCGTCCACCTGCAAGATGAACCGACGACCTAGTGAAGGCTGCAGGTACCCGCTGGATGCACATCGCTTCCGATCGGTCGGCATGGAGGTCATTGGGGAGGCCTATGTTCAGCAGTGGACGTCCTATGGCTGATATGATGATGATGATGATTTTTCAAACCAGTTCCGAGCCTTGGCCAACAGACTCGCAACAAATCAGATCACTTACCTTCTAGAAACATCCAGGCAAAGGCAGCCAAGAAGAAGTAATGCAGAAGACCAGCGATGATGCCACACAGTATCCTGTCCTGGGTCTGGTCGATGCCGCACATGAATATTACTTCGGCTATTAGCAAGCACGCGCACAGATTCTTGTGTATTAGCACGCGATCGGACTGGAAACACAATTAACATATATACTTAATATTTAAAATATTTTGAATTCACTTTCGGTTCTAGGTTCTTAACATTAGATAAGTCATAATATGAAACAGGCGCAGTGTAGGCTTTTCAATTTTATGAATATAAATATGTGTCTCTTTTTACTGTCGCATTTTCGTTTCAACGACTTTCACTTTAAAAAACTAACCTTCATATTCCTAAAGCACTGGAACACAACAATAGCGGCCAGCAAGGCCACAGCAGAAATAGCGCAGCCTATTAGTGTGAGTAGTCGCAACGCCATCTGGTGGCCGGCGCCCAAAGATACGCCGTGAACGTCCATCAGAACGGCGAAGTTAGTTAAATGGGAGCACGCGCAACCTGTATGGCTTGCATTCGACCATTCCACTTCGCAACCTTCTGGAGACCAGCCACTGGAAAAGATAAGATTGTTTTATAGCAGATAATAACCAACATTTTTCATTCATGTACACTAATATTTACACTTTTACTGGTGGTAGAGCTCCAGTGACGGAACTCGCGGGCGTAGGCACCACCGCATTACCTAATATACTTGCCGCTAAATGGTAGTGTTCAGTACTATCGTGTTCCGGTCAGGTGGTAATGTACGGCCCTGTAATTTCAGGCACAGAGGCCATAACACCTTAGGCTTCAGGAGTGGCAGCGCATCTGCATTTTGACCTCTGGTCATTGTGTGGGTGTCTATAGGCTGCAGTCATCACTTAACATCAATGTGAACTGCATGCTTGTTTGCCACTTTTATTACATTAAAAAAAAATATTATAAAGAGGTAGAGTTTGTAACTTTGTTTGTTCGTAGGGGCTAATCTTCGAAAATACTGAACCAATTATGAAAATTATTTCACAATCAGAAAGCTACACTATTCAGAGGTGCTTTAGGCTTTATTTTGCATATTTATGGGCCTTGATCATAAATGAAAACAAAATTGTGCTTAGTACATAGGAAATGTGGTCGATGTAATCAGACGTAGGAATAAAACGAATGAACTCATTTAATTTTATCCATTCCTGTACCAGCTATTTTAGGATTAAACAGCGTGTCCTAAATACAGTATATACCAGTATTATATGTAGGTTACATTATTAATACATTAAAGATAAAAAAAAACAATATATTTTAAGATGCAATCAGAAAACTTACTGTAAAGTGTAATCCCAAAATACACATCTAGGATTGGTAACATTTTCGGTCTTGAGATGTTTCATGGTGAGACGCACCATCTGCGACAGTTGTATGTGACGACCGTTCCCCAAACTTGCTGAGATCACCTGCGAATTACATTTTGAACCGTATTAACTTTCACGAGATTATTTTATTATTTTTTTACGTCATGAAGTTACAGACAAGCATACAGTTTACACTGATACACTAATGGTAAGTAAACACCTACATGTATAAATTAACAAAAGATTTCTCATTATATCACTTTGCTTGCATTATGGTTTGTAAGTATGCTAACCTAATTTACCTCAGTAGGTAGGTAAAAATCTATACATACAATAATGAAGACTTTAAATAACCATAACAAATACTAATTGTTTTTATATTATATCGCATTAACACATGCTTGTGAAATATATTTTATTTTTAAAGAAAAATGGAAAGAAAAATTTGACTTCAGGCGAGGCTCGAACTCGCGACCTACTGGGAATCTAGTCCAGCCGCTCTTCCAATTGAGCTACTGAAGCCCTGCCTGATTTGTCAAATCATTCCTTCACATCTATTGCATTGCTTTATGGTAGCAGCAGCGCCATCTATTACCAACTATGCTAGTTAGGCAATGGAAGACAATGGCAATGTAATGGAAGACATGATATGGAAAAAAAAATCGTTACACAATTTTAACATCTCGTGTAGGGCAACACATTGTTAGTATTGTAAAGAAATCTATAAGAACACATAAGATACGACGGAAACAAAACATGCAATACAGAGTTTAAAAGACATGTACTTAGTTTGGTAAATAGATTTAAAATATTGTAACTATCAATGTCATTTTGATGAGTTAATAAATAAATAAATAGTCGGCTGTTTGTATTTTTGTAAACTTAAAAAAGGTTTTAGCGGGAACCATGAAAGATGCGTGTGGTGCTCCTATTTTATTTTATTTTCTTGGAGTATTTTTGAGTTATATTAAATAAAGTTGGTGGCATTTTGTTTGATATAAGCTTATTGCAGTGCTCGGGTATATTGAAATAGAATAACAGTGCGAAAACACGTTTTTTCGGGTTGCCTCCAAAACTTACTTGTAAATATTCTGGTAAAGTAGCTATCGCTTTACTAGAATTACTGACTGTGACTGACTGACGGACTGATAAATTGACTGACAACTCTGACGTTGCATATAATACGAAATATCGTTTTACTTGACACTGGCAATATGCATAACAAGCGATGCCATAAAATTAAAAAAAAAAACGGTAGATAGTTATTACACTTATATTTTTGTAAATTAGTGAGAAAATTTGCTTCAAGTTTAACTTTGATGCATTAAAACAGTCAATATATTTATAAGTTTTAATTATAATTAGACACCAGTATATGGCCACTGTCATCGAATTTTAGTTACCTATTTATATGTGAATTTTTCCTTATTTGATTTCAACTAACACATTTAAATAAAAACGTAAGGAAACGAAAATTTCTTACCTTAGAATTTAAAACTCTGGTAACATTCCTCTTCTCGCGTTCGGAGTTGATGCTAGTAGATGAAGACGTGGGGTCGGACACGAAGGCGGCGAATTGTGGACTCTTGCCGAAGGTTGGAGGTAGGATCTGCTCTAGGCGGTCGAACGCGAAGAACACTATGCGGACTAGGTCGTTTTGGCGGTTGTCTAGAAATAAAATTATTTCTACACTTAGTCATCATCATCACTTTCTTTTTGATGTAATGGAAGTGGTGATCAAGCATGGAGTTCACATTGATGTTAAGTCATCACTGCAGCCTATAGACACCCACACAAAGACCAATGTCAAAATGCAGATGCGTTACCACTCCTGAGGCCTAAGGTGTTATTCCTCTGTGCCGGTAATTACAGTACATTACCACCTGACCGGAACACGATAGTGCTGAACACTACCATTTAGCGGCAAGTATATTAGGTAATGCGGTGGTGCCTATGCCCGCGAGCTCCGTCACTGGAGCTCTACCACCAGTACAGTATTGTTCAAAATTTGTTTAAAATGGTCTACAAACGTCACTTAAGTAGTGTGCGAAAGAGATTACGGTCTACAGAACCAAAATTGGCCAAAATGTCTTTCCTAACGTCGATGTGTAGTATTAATATACCAACCAAGTAAAGCAGCCTTTGGGATGGTGATGGTGTCTTCAGAAGCCTTCCATTGTTCTTGCGCGATGACCGATGGAAACATCTCGTCCTCCACATTCTTCACTTCCAAAACTCGTACTGACAAACCTGTCCAATTGATGTAAAAGTTTTTATTTTATTGTAAAAGTTGTTGGTTCTCATTAAATAAACAGATAAATCCACTAATCAAAATCCTTAGTGAAAATTAACAAAACTTACAAATATTCTTGACAATCTGCAATATTGTCTTCTCTTTGGTGACAGCGTCGGCCAATAAGAAGGCGTTTTCTTCTAGTTGTGTGAGCAGAGCGCTTGCTACCCGATTCTGTGCTTCTGCGCTTAGATCCGACCAGGATGCTCGTTGGCTTTCTTCTAGAAGATTCGACCCTGCGAAATAAATTAGCATTAAAATAAGTAAAAGTGATAACAATAGGAAGTTTAGTAAACGATTAAATGTTATTAAAAAAATATATCTCAACTCAAGTCTCTCTAAGTGCTAGTCTACACTTTAGTTATCTTACTCATCTTACATTAGAAAAAAGTCTTGGTCTTTTTAATCAAAATCAGTAACTTTAAGTTCTATAGAGAAAGTAACTCAAATTTTAATTAATGCACAACACTGAGAATTTAAAACTGACGCCTCAAATCCAGTCTATTTGGTCTACTCAGTACACCAAACCGGTATACTACTCGTCTTATGAGTAGACTGAGTAAGTGTACCACATATAAGACTAATGAGGCATACATTGTGGCTTGACTCATAATTTGAAGTCATGCTTAAAGTTTAAGACACATTTTAAATGCAAAATATTGCTCTAGACTATTTTTAAGAAAGAAAGAAAAAGCTTGGAACCTTCTGAAATTACCGAGTTTTTACTTCTGAACAGGAGCATATATTTTTTATTTTGTTTGACATGTATATCAATTGTTATTCGCTTTAATTTATTTTGTTTGTTTTTGACGTGTCATAAGAGGTGCCTGTCACCCTAAATGAATAAATGAGTTTCTGATTCTGATTCTGATTCTGAGCAGAGATTTTCCAAATTCTTACCTGTTTTTATGACTCCCAAAAGCATATCAGTAACAATAGCTTCCCTTTGCCTCGGGTCAGGGAACGTCTGAACGTTTTGCGACATGCGCTGGGCTAGTTTCTTCATTATACTCGTCGTGGTCATCATGTCACCGCCGTATAGCGTCTTTGAGGATGTCACCTGTTGGAATTTGGTTACAAATCAATTTTGGAATCCTTCAGAAAGTCTATGAAGACTAGTCATGTATGCATTTGGTTATGTTAAATAAGTCGTATTTCGTGAACCCAAACGTTTTTATCCATTTGATACAAAATTATAAAAATCGGGTTTGCTTTAGATTGCTTCAAGTATACACTGCTACTATTTGTGTAACAAAAAAAACACATGAAATAATATGAGATAGTCCTTAACTCATTTGTTATATGAAAGAAAAAAAAATATGGTGTCTGTAAATTCGGTTTACGGACGATGATTTTCGGGCTAACGTTATAAGGAAACATGCGTCACAATCCGCTTAGATCGATCGTGCCTCTCTATCGCTTGCTCTGCGCTCTCACTTGCACGCTCGGCTCAGGTGGAACGTGACACTTGTTCGTGCGTAAAGCGGCGTTCATCGATTTATGAGACTTTATCGCGAAAAAAAATCAATGTTCATTTGTGTTTTTCCAAATATCTAGTAAAGCAAACTGTTAACGAAGTAGTTATTCGTAAAATAGTAATAAATTAAGGTATTTGTGATTACCATTCCAATTGATATTTTGAGCAATTACCTGAGCCAAATCGTTGCTGATGCTGAGCAGAGATTCACCTTCCCTGACCCTGGCTTCCAAACTGTTGAGCCACACCGATCTACATTCACTAAGATCTGGTGTCGACCCATGCCACTCTGGGATAGAGTCCGCTGAAAGATGAAATGTTTTGTTCAAATTCCATGAGCTAAATTTTAAAATATTAATTTAATTTAATAAAACTCAGTAATATTTACAGTAACAAGTAAACGTTAATATCTGAAATGTTGAAGAAATATAAATAACTGCCAATAAAACACAAAATACGACTATTTTGCTCACGCCTCGCCGCGTGCCGGTCTTTGGTTTGTATTAGCACAGTACATATATGAACAGTGTGGAAAGTACGTACAAAACGTTCGAAACGGCACACATACACAAACATGCGCATCGACGCTCCAGTAGCGTGCGTCTCACTACTGCAGCACCGCGAGAACCTCTTAGGGGCCTCGTCGATGCTCATGTTTGTGTGAGTGTGCCGTTTCAACGTTTTGTACGTAGTTTCCACACTGTTCATGTATGTACTGTGGTATTAGCCTGGGTTGCACCACGAAATCTGTTAAAGTTAGTGTCGCTAATTAAGAAACTTACAGTAAGACACATCTCCGTTAGCTATGACATTGTGGTTGACCATCTGATTATCAGCCATGTTGCCGCTGCCTCGGTAGTCGATGAGATGTTCGGGATTGTCACCGTCACGGCCTGCAATTAAATTATAATTAAAATAACAGAACGAAAAATCGGCCAAGTGCCGTTTTTTTATGTAATGGAAGTGGCAAACAAGCATCATCACTTAACAGCTCACATCGATGTTAAGTGTTGACTGCAGCCTATAGACACCCACACAAAGACCAAGGTCAAAATGCAGATGCATTACCACTCCTGAGGCCTAAGGTGTTATGGCTCTGTGCCGGCAATTACAGGGCCGTATATTACCACCTGAACGGAACACGATAGTGCTGAACACTACCATTTAGCGGCAAGTATATAGGTAATGCGGTGGTGCCTATACCCGCGAACTCCGTCACTGGCGTTCTCGGAAAACTCGCTTACCAACACATTTAGCGATTCATTTTAATTTGCATATATTTATTATTAGTAGGTACAGAGTAAATAACAAAACCAAGTCACCTTTTAGTAGAGCCTCAGAACCGAGTCTCCTAATCAATTGCATCTGCCTATCATTCGGTTCCTCTAGACCGAGGTCGTGATAGTTCTCGCCGGACTGAAGACCCGCGCCTCGTCTTCTTGGTCTTTCTTCTTCTATGTGCTGATGAGCTGTTAGTGTGCATCTGGAAGAATGATTATGACATTAGTTGAGTGAAGAAACACTTAAGAGTATAGTCCTGTTGACTGTTGAAGGTTGGACAAAGATTTCAGACCGAAGCCTCAACTAGAGAGCTTCAGTTAGGCAGCGTATGCGTCTGCCAGGGTCCAGTTCCAGTATTTTGGGTTCAGAACCAAACAAATAACAGCATGTCAAGTAGAAAAAAAATCTACTCACTGTTATTTTCACATACTTACTCATATTTAATTACTGGTCAATCCATCTGATTACCTGACTCCTTCCGGACGCAGTTGAGTTTGTTCCTTGACCTATACCAACTTCAGACTTCTCGGGACCAAAAAAGTAGACAATATAGAAAGAAAAACAAATATACATTTGTGCAATTCACACGCAGTAGAAGTGAAACCATTTAAAATTTTCATAAATTGTTCCTATCTCACTTTCTCCCACGTTAAATTTTATGAATTTATATCTCTCTCTTTTTACTGTCGCTTTTTCGTTTCATCGACTTTCAAACCACAACCATGCTACAGAAACGAGATTGACCAATTTTGTATGAGAGTTCACCCTTCTTGCGTCTCGACGGGATTAGTCGCAAAATATAGGCAACATCGTAAGTAATGCGTGCGCATAAAAGAAAAAGGTATAAATAGGAGTTTTAAACGCAAAAAAGTCAATAAAACAATGGTGTTGACATTGGCAGCTTGGTTATTGGTCTGTGATTGGCAGTTCACTACAAAATAATTTATTAACTTTTAAAAAATATCTTGTAAATCCCCATTCGTTTTAACGTGAAAAAAATGTGAGTGAAATCTAAATTCAAAACACATTTTTCTAAATACAAGTTGTTAAGACGCAATCAGGACGACTTTTGGTCATTCTCCTTTTCACTACAAACCAATCTATACTCACTTCCAACGAGCCAATCCCGTGGCTCCCCCGGGGCACGGCTGGACAGCGTACGTGCCCGCCAGGGTCCAGTTCCAGTGGAGGCCGCGGGCGTTCACTTGCGGACAATACGCCCTTCGGCCCATCGGCGGTGTTGATATTGTTGCTGGAGAAACAAAAGATGATCTTACTTGCAAGTCTTCGCGATTTTTACACATTATGCAAACTGCATATAAAGATTATTTTTTGTTATGGAAGTGGCAAACAAGCATGCAGTTCACATTGATGTCAAGTGATGACTGCAACCTATAGACACTTACACAAAGACCAGAGATCAAAATGCAGATGCGTTACCACTTCTGAGGCCTAAGATGTTATACCTCTGTATCGGAAATTACAAGACCGTACATTACTTATTGAAAGGAACACGATAGTGCTGAACGTGGAAAATAAATTAGGTAATGCGGTGGTCTCTACGCCCGCGAGCTCCAACACTGGAGCTCTACAATCAGTAAAAATCTCAGATTCTTGAATAACACTACCAGTGTCCACTTTTTGCGACAAAACTACCAGGGTCTGGAGTAAGAGGTAATCATGGATATAAATGTGAGACGATCGTAAACAATCAAAGGTTTAATTTTGTAAATATTCATCAATCTGTGATGCATATTGACCTCGGTTTTTTGTCTAGATATTTTGTGTATATAGGCTGCAGTTATCACAAAAAATCTATATGAACAGCATGCTTGTTCGCCTGCCATCGTCATTACAAAAAAGAACTTACAGTAAGTTTTGTCGAAATCATCAGACACATCGGTCTCAGGTCGATTCTCCTTAGGCTGCTTGTGAACCGGGGCAGTAGCGTCCGAGCCTTCGTCCTTAGCTGACCATTGAAGAGTTTCGTCGGTGACTGCTGCTGAAATGTAATATTAAAAGTTGAAAAAAACCCATCTTGTCTATACTAAGTGCTGTTTTTTTTAAGTAATCAAAGTGGTCAAATCGCTCCAGCCGTTCTCAATTTTTAGCGAGACTGACGAACAGCAATAGATTTTTATAAATTCTCTTATAACAGCTATATGAGAATATATAAAAATCTATTGCTGTTCGTTAGTCTCGCTAAAAATTGAGAACGGCTGGACCGATTTGGTTGATTTTAGTTTAGAATTATTTCTGGAAGCCCAGGGAAGGTTTAAAAGATAAGAAAATATGAAGCAATTGAAGGGAAATCGAAAACACCATAATTTTATTTTTCCATACAAATAGTCCGTATCTATCGATATATACGAAGTTTGCCGGGTCAGCTAGTTTCAAATGAATAAATTTCATTTCCTTCCACGCAGTGATTGTAATTGCATGTATCTTTTTTTTCATAGTAGGTAAAGCTAAAAATCTTACCGGCTTCCTCATCCTTTTCTTTATTTGGTTTCTCGTTTCTGGGCGTCTCTGGTGCTGGAGTCTTCGACGGTTCTTCTTTTACCTCTGGTATCTTCTCAACAGGTATTTGTGGCTCTCTTTCTGAAGATGTGTCCGGCTGTCTTGTTGTCGTTTTCTAAATGATAATAAGAAAAACATTGTTAATTTCATTCCTTTATTATTTTAACTGTCTCGTTATTGGTATTTAGGTGTGATACTCGTAAAATTTGTTGACTAGTACAGAGTGCTTTAAGCGTTAACTTGACCATTTGTTGTATTTATTGTGGCAACAAAATGAAGGATCTTTTTTCATATTTGTACAGAAAAAATGATGAAAGATGCAAGATATACAGCTTTGAAATAACCTAAAGAATATATTTTATATATCCTGGATATTAAAACATTTCAAAGAATTTTTGAACTTGCATCTTTTTTTTCATTTTTTCTGTACAAATAAGTGTATGAAACTTGCCAAGATTGTTTGTAGTTTTCTCCGAGTAATTTGCAATAAAAAAATCTTTCAAAAAACTTTGCCCAGTTTCCAAAGACTCCAAGGCTAATTTAGGGCGGCAACATGACGTGAGATCGATAACTGTTTTTTTTTCTCTTGCTGGATCACGGTGTTCTTGGTATGAACTTTCACACGGTAGGCTATCAGTTGATGAGTCAGGATGATAGAGAAAAAAAAACGTTCGCTTAAATTCTACCTTAGTTCCAATATCTCCAAGTTTAATTTCTGGCGGTAAAGTGATATGCGGTCTGAAGGTAGGCGGAGTGATGACTGTAGGCTTCTTCTTTTCTTGCTGCGTCTGGACAGGGCTCTTGGGTGCAGGCGGGGCGGTAGACCTCCATACTGTTGGCTGGGAGGTGATGAGCCAGGGCGGCGATGGCCTATTCGTTGTGCTGGTTGTTGACGCTGGAAATAAAATATTCTTATTAGAACAGAAACAAACAAGTTTTTTAACGAATTATTACTACCGTAAACCTTTCAAATTCCGAAAAGTGCATAAGCAAGTTAGTTCAGTTTTTAAGGAAAATAAGCCTAGATTATTGATTGATTTTCCTTTTCACAACTACAGAAGACACACATTAGACAACTGCAGATGTATAATTAGTGCTTCGATAATATACCTACCTATATATATTTAATAATAGTCAAACTCAAGTGAACTATTACAGAATGATCAGCTCATAATATCGCCAAGAAACGAAGACATAAGAGTTCAGAAGGCGTATTGTCCAACTCAGTTTTAATCAAATTGAAAGCCACTGTGCATCGGTGCTTTAACGTAACATTATAATAATTTTAGGAAAACAGCAAATTGATGGCCAACTAATGACGTAATACACCCCCTGGACCGACGAAGCGTAGGCGGCCTGCCTGTATCTCGCGAGGTAGACCAACGATCTGGTGAAATTCGCGGTCCAACACTCGAAAAGAATTACCCAAGAGCAATCATTATGGTCGTAATGGTCATTTTCGTGGAGGATATTTAGAGCAGTGGATGTTTTACATCGATTTTTCAAATCTGACCGTTGGGTCGACGTCAGTTTTTTCGAAGTTGTCTTTCTCGCCAACAAGTGTCCGTTTGAATCATATATTATACTTGAATATTACACTATTACTAATAATAATCACTAAAACTAATTTTTAAACAATAATTAAATGAGAGCTACAATTTTGACATCTGACAACCAGTGTTCGTGTTTACATAATGATTATAGATGTTATTGTACATACCTGGTACGCATTGATAGTGCGCTTCTAGATACTTGAGCGTGTTCGGACAGGGGTCACCGAACATGTTTGTGCTCGCCAGTATACTGCAGTTTTGGTGCATACTGCATCTGTAAATAAAAAGCAAAGAGAGGTATGAGTGATAAAAGTCTTACTTTTCAGAGAATAAATGGTCAGAATTGTGTGTCTGATAGTGTAGCTACTTCTTAAAACAATGCCTAATACCAACAGTAAAAGGTACCAAAGCACATTATTATCGAGCATTGAGCGATACGATAACGCATCGACGTGCAAGACGATTTTTTTATATAATGATAACTAAACGTACCTACCTACCTACATAACTATAATTTACAAAGCAAGTTGTAACCTATGTTAGACAGTAAGTGAGTGTCAAGTACTGATACAAACCTCATTTGTTTGGTTTAACAGTATTAAATCATTATATTAAATTAAGTTATTATTTTAAGTTTTATTTTTTTGTAATATGAATTAATAAAAAAAAAATACATTGTGCAAACAATTGTTTAAAAGTCTATCTATCATTTAGCATAAATTATTTCACACATTCAATACCCAGTTTTCTCATCATATTTTTCATAACCCTCTCTAAAAACTCTTCAATCAGTCAAACACTGCTTATACTTTAGTAATACCCATACCAGTAATTTAAGTTCAATTGAAACGACGCGTGAAATCCATAATGATTGCCATCGCCAGCGGGCGTTACCCAAAATTAAATGTTCACCCAACTTTATCACGTTAGTCCCGTGAGATTGGCAATATGCTGGGGCCTTGAGCTGACTCATGTAAATTGATTGACTGGTTAAGCTATTAAGATTTTTTCCATTTTTCAATAACTATGTGAGTATGAAGCCTATAATAATATTGTAAAGCAGAACTAAACAAAAAAATAATACGTAATATGGTGGACCGTGGGCTGGGCTTTAATATGGTCCACCGCAGCGCGTCAGGCTATTGGACGTTTCCTTGCCGGTGGGCGAAATGACCTTGCCAAAATCAAATGCTAGCATTGTCTATGCATGCACTGGAAAACGGGAATCGAGCCCGGGACCTTGGGCATAACCATCTGGCGTGCTATCATTGCGCCATCGAGACATTTATCAATAATATAAAAAGAAATAATTTGCTCCTATTTCTATCTTATGATAATAATATGATTTCTCAATAATTACACATTCAACTAACAGTCAAACTAAACTCATATGAAAAACAATCAAAACTCGTGAAACAAAATAACTTTCATACAAATATTTCAATTACACAAAATAACATAGTAAAATGAGAACCGCAGGATAGCTAACGTAGTTCTCTGTTATTATTTAAACTAATATATTGTGCGGAGATTATCGAAAATCTCTGTCGTTCGCCGCAAATATTTTGTTCGAGCCAGATTAATGCTCGCTTCGTATTGATAGCGATAATTTAATATAATATACTACTTTTTACTTTAGGAAATGTTTTAGAAATACATGGCGTTTGTACTCTATGTACAAGTAGTACATAGATGTACAATAATCGTAAAAAAATATGCTATGTTTTCAATTATGAAGAACCATGGCAAGTGCCATACATTAATTTGTACAGAAAAAAATGCACACGGTAAAATAGGCCAGTTAACCTTAAGAACATATTATCCTGGTATTTAAAATATTGTTAAATGTCTTTTTTTTTCTTTTTGTACAAATCTAGCCTTGATTGTTTAAATGAACGTCATCTCGTTATTTTTTTTGAAATATTAAGGTCCTTATGGTATGTCTGACGATAACTGACGGAATTAAAGACTTTTGAAATCCCAAATTTATCGTATAAATAACGTAGTAAATAACGGTAGATGCCACCCCTACATTTAAAATGCACTTATTTTTGTTACACATGTATGTTTGGGTCACTGTATTGATTTACATGTGTATACCAAACCCGTTTTTTTCCTTTTTAGTTACGGAACTCCAAATACATGAAAAAAAAAACGATACAGTGTAGACAATAAGGACTCTGGTTATTGTAGGTCGGTATTATATTGTAATCAGCTGCAATATTTATTTACTATCAACTCCTACTATTTCAATATAAAAAAATGGAATATTATGTCATATTAAAATCTATACTTCTACTATTTTGACCAAAAAAAAAGGAAATAATAATATGTCATATTGAAATGTTTAATTATTATAGCTTAGGTATACAGTACAACCGCTACCTAAAGTCAAATTACAGTTCCAGCCGTTCGGCTCTAACACCAACATGTTTGCGTAACTCAATGTAAATATAGCAATAATTAATTAAATGGAATAATATTGCTATTGTATTGCGATCGGGAGACAAAGGCATCGACAAGGCTCGTTTGTTGATGGAGTCCGACGTTATTATAATCATTAATCTGGCTTCAAAGTGGAACTGATGAATGTTGGTGATATTGTTTTTAGAGGTGGACGATTGTTGCTTGCTTACCTTAGGTTTGTGTTTAATTAATGTTAGACTCAAGCTCTTCTGTGAAGTAAATTGTTCAGTGGAAATTGTTTATGATGGATTGAAATTAAATGTTGATTGTGTAAATGTCAGGGAACTCGATGATTGACCACATGAACACCTTATGCGCAAATATATGGCAATAAAACCTATATTTGATTAATTTTACATGTTCAAATGTATAATAAAGACATTTATATACAAATGTATTTTGCAATAAAAATGTTTTTGATATCTGTAGAGTCTGAGAGTCTGAGAGTCTATGAGCTGCATTGTCACATTAAAAAAACATGTGTGCAATTCACATGACACGTGGTAGAAGTGAAACCATCAAAAACTCAGGCTTTATACTACGCATACGCACGATTCCTATCTCATTTTCTCCCGCGTTAAATATTATACATTTATGTGTCTGTCTCTTTTTACTGCAGCTTTTTCGTTACATCGACTTTCAAATCACAACGATGCGAAATAAGATTTCATTTCAAAAAGTCAAATAACGAACGTACCTGCTATGCAAAACCCGTAAACTCCTAGTAGACATGCAGTTGACGCTCCAGTCCGTGTTCCCATGATCGTTGCAGATGGTGATGGAGAACCTTCCGTAGTTGGCCCTTATGAGATGGATGACCGAACCTTCGCCGCAGCCGATTTTCAACATCTTCCCTTCACATGCGTACGCTGTTTCGTATCTTGGTTCTGGAAAGACAAGAAAATATATATTGTAGTGACTATTGTTTCACTGGTGGTAGAGCTCCAGTGACGGAGCTTGCGGGATAATTTTAATAGACTGTCGATGGACATCCCACGCGTATGGGTTTGATGAAAATTATTTTCTTAAGTTTCAGTTCAATGTATGGAGACCTTCACATTCTTTAATTTTCTTAAATTTTGTTTTAATATTATAAAGCGGTTTACAGAATACATGCACCTGCCTGCAGTTTCAAGTGTTTAGTAGTAATAATTTTGGAGTAAATTGGCTATGACATACGGACAGACAGACATAACAAATCAATAACGATTCCGTTTTTGCCTCTTGGCTACGGAACTCTAAAAACACTTTCAGCTAAGGTTAAAAATAAATCAATTCATCAAAATACATCCGCCTCCTTGCAAAACCTGAAAAACATCGGTCAAAACACCACCCACAAATAAATCCAATTAAACAGGAGCGATATTGTTCGAGGAATCGTTCAGCCGGGAGCAAACAGCCACAAGACAAAACGAAAAACTGTCGACTCAACATTTCATAATAAATCTGAATCTGACAGAAAGCAAGCAGCAACTCCAATTACGAAAATCTTCACGTTGTCGTGTCCATTGAACGCCTAAGGTGATTCTCAACGAGCTCGACTAGGCAAGGCTGCAATGGATGAAGATTTATTGTCGTTACTTCATACTGAATAAAGGGGTGTGCATATTCTAAGGATCGTATAATAAATCTGGGCAAATTAATGACGGCACCGACAGATCGTTTAACGCGTTTTCGCAACGTCATACACTGAAATGAGGGTTTTCGGTACAATACGTAATATACTGGAGTGAATCTTAAAATAGGGTTGTTTTTGTTAGGGTACAATATCGATATTTTTTTTCAGCCTTTTGTGCCCGAGAAATCCTTTGAGCCGTGCTGAAGGTGATCGTTCATGCGTTTTATGACTAGATGATCTGGAAGTTAACCTAGCTATCCTAGAACCTTTCGGTTCAATGATTAAGATTGTATATTTATGTAACATGTATTCATCTATTTTTTATATAATAGGACATTTCGTAAAAAGCTTGCGTGTTGCGTTGAATCGATGGACTTAGTGTCTTTCCTTTTGTGTTTTAATTACCTATCAGTGGTAAGAAATTTTAGGTCACAAATAATTTTTTATCATATTTATGCTACAGGTAAATTAACTAAACAATATTGGCTGTTTCGCTTCCTGTGCGTGCTATTTGTTTAGCGTTCAAACTGCCTTCATGTTTAATTTCATCAAAATCGGCGGAACTGTTTGGTCGTGTAAGCGTAAGATATAGAGAGATAAAGGTACCAATATAACATGAATTGTCAATTCCACGTCCAAAACTGGTCTTCTTCTTTACTTTTTGAGTCAGCGGTTCTAAAGAATTTAATTTTGTTTGCAATGTTTAGCTACACTGAAGGTCCTCTTCCGTGCAGGAGCAGGGAGACCAATGAGTATTTAAAAAATCGTACAAAGCATAAAAATAAAAGAACTCAGACGGTCTTGAAAAGACCTTACTTAAAATTAAAAGAACTGATTTATGCAGAATATTTAAACAAATAACAATTTCACACGTCCATAACACATAAAACTGGTTGTACAACGATTATACTGGGAAAAACAATAAAACAGCACCATTTATCAAAAGTCCAGGAGCGATTTAACGTCGCAACAGATTATCGATAAGCTTTGCCAGCCACAATAAATTATTTCGCCATTTAAACATTGGTTTAACACTGGTTTCACAGGCATCGACATGATCGAATATTGTGATGGGTTAAATATTTCATTTAAACAAACATATCACTGTCAGTTTAGCTACAATTTTAATCAATTTTGATTTATTACACAATCGAAAATCTGTGAACACGGGTGTGGCATAGCAAGATTTTTTATGTCATGAGAGTAGAGAGAGCAAACAGTTCACATTGATATTAGGCAAGTAATACTATCTGTGTACATATATCTAAAAACCAGATGCGTTGCCATTCCTGAGCCCTAAAAGTTCAACTTCATACAGACGCTGACGGCAGCCACCGCAACCGACGTCGAAAACCGACGCAACCTCTCTCGAAGGCAGTCGTCCACGCGACGAAGGCTGCTGCCAACCAAGTGCCGCTCGTACAACCAAGTGTGCATAAGGTAACTTCCAACATAGAGGCATAACAACCTTTGTGTTTGACGTATATTAACCATGCGAAACACGATCATGTTGAACGCTATCTTATGGCGGCAAGTAGATTAAGTATATATGTATATCTCTTCACGCCAGGTCCCTAACGCGGTAGGCAGAGAGTGTGGAGCGCTAGATATTAGAGATTAGATTATGTAATTGCAAAGTAATGCAATGCCTTTAGCTCCGTCACTGGACCATCAGTACTAGTTATTGTTATATAGTTAGAGTTGGTTAGTTTATGTTGCTAAAGAGGGAAGGGAGGGGTTTCTGCGGCTTGCGGGACAGACAAGACATCGGTAGAAGCACTCCTCTAAAATCCTGGCTCTTTGCCTACCCGGGGTACCTACCATACATACTGAAAAGTTCTTTTGTTAACTTAAAAATACGGATATCACTTAAATACCGTAGACGTCAACGCATAAATAATTTATTGTAAAGATATTTCTGTCACATTTTAGTGATGGGAATAAACACATGTTCCATGATATCGATACATTCCTTACATCAAAGACAATTACGTACATAATAACTTTAATGAAGCTTGTATTAACTGTCTCGATAATTAGAAGAAATCCGAGAAATATTGTGAGACGTTGTTATTCTGATCCATCGATTGTGAGTTCATTTGTAAATAATTAAAGTGACACATACGTAACATGAATACATAATAGTAAATACTGAAATACTCCATGGTATAAACGAATTGCTTTTTAGTTAGATATTAATTTTTTAATGATGACTGAAACAATTATACGGATGTATTTCAATGCTGTTATAATTTATGAGTGAAATGTTAAATACCTTATCCATTTGAATAATGAACAAATATTAAGTAGGGGAATACTGTACATTCGATATACAATTTGATTTATTGTTTATTTTGTTAATCTAAGTGGACTGATTTATATCATGAAATATGAGATCGATATTCTTTTTTGGTAATGCATGCACTTACGATTGTAACAACAAAACTCATGACAGTTATAATATAATACAAATCCAAACAACTAAAAACGTGTGCATCGCATACAGTAAACAAAGGCTAGCTGAACTACGCTGATATTAACATAAAAAATAACTTTCAACTTAAACTTGGATCAGTAGATTACAATACCGTAAAGTGCACATTGTGCATCGATAAAACAAAAGCAAAACACATCACTAAGCACGCGAAACTGCAGTTTATATCGATAGAAGAATTAGATAGATTCGCGAACAAACTATTTTAAACAACACATACATGATACTTCCAAGCTGGGGGTGAAGGGTGGGTAATAAAAATGATTTATATTACGTGTCCAGTGCTACTTGTTATGAAGGGGTCGAAAACAATTTACGGGATCCTCAAAAGGGATAGGGTAATTATTTTCGGAGGGAAACGTAGGTGGCGGTGTAACCTAGCAATTTTTATCTTCCGCAATGGTTTTTTTTAAGATGGCTGTTGGCGGTGCAAGTTTACAATAATATAGTCCTTCGTCTTCTTAAAATTTATAATTGTATATTGGCCCAATATAGTTAATATTTACTTTATTTATATATCTTAATAAAGGGGGCAATAAGCTCTATTATAAACTGTGTTTTATTGTCTCTTTGATACGTAATCAGCTGTTAAATAGGTATCCGGTACATAAAAAATTTATTTCAGAAGATAACTATTAATTTTGCCAATACTCGTAGGTAAAACTAATGTTTAATAACTTAATGATTTAAAGGTTAGGTTTAAAGGTCCTAGCGGAAGACCAGCGCTGGTTGTTTTTCAAACAGCACATGCTGAGTTAGAACCAATTTGTAATGATGCAATGTAAAATACTAGACCTATTATTAGTACTATTATCCGTCGTGTAACATTGTGGCAAATAAATGTTCTTTCTTCTTTAATGTTTAACAAATAAATAAGCTGATGTTAGAATATATTATCACAGACGTAAAAATAAAAAATATTTTTAATAAGGATAACGTTTCATTTCAGTTTCCTAGATTTACGATGTACATGACAGAGCTTTGTAATAATTAATTACTTCAACTACTAGAAACTATTTTGTAGTGGATAAAGAACCTCCATTAAAAGATTTAATCATATTACAAACAAATAAACAAGCCTCTATAGTCGACATTGAAAGGACAGAGGTACGTAAAACCATAATTACATTGGCGCTTTACTAAACAATTCCTTTTCAAACGTCATAACTACCCCATGTTTGTCAACTCAACATAACACCGTAACTCTCAACCTTAACACAAAGCAGTAGAGTGCAGATTTAGCGAACAACAACACGAAGATAATAAGCAATATCATCATGCCTCGTTAATGTATACATCTGCCTACCATGATACCGTATGAGCTTTGCCGTTGACGTCGGAAATTGTACTTTGCGGTGTTTGAATAGAGTCAAAATTGATTTGACTGTTTGATTACACGAATGCAATGGGATGTCCGGGTGAATTTAATTTTGTGTACCATTAATCGTCTGTAGAATACGGGATTAGAGGAGATTTTATTATCAGAATTTTATGGTGTCATATTGTGGCTTTGTGTTCGAATGGGATCAAAATGTATCATGAGAGCTTTGGACAGTATTTTGCATTGAGAATGGTTTCGATATTCAAATTGAAACTTTTACTTTTTGTAAAAAAGTAGATAACTTCCTTGGCTTTATGTGAGAAGTGCTCTTTTCTAAAAGAAGATACCAAGATTTTGGAAATAAAACTTTTAATACTTTATCAATTTGAAACACACCTGATGATTGCGCCACGCTGAGCATAGGCAGGGGCGGATTTCCCTATAGGCCTAGTAGGCCTAGGCCTAGGGCGGCAATATTTAGGGGGTGGCAAAATTTGTTTTTTTTTTTAAGCAAAAATGTAAAATCTCAAAAATGTGTCCATATAGCATCTTGCGAAAAAAATTACATGTATGGCAATTTCGATTATTAGAAGAATTAATTAAATCACTTACTGACTATGAGTTTTTTTTTTCATTTTAATTTATGTAGTTTTTCTATTTTTTTATTGTTTTACAACACTTCGGAAATCTTTCATAGGTCTAGGGTAGCCAACGTATCAAATCCGCCCCTGATCGTAGATTCGATCTTTGGATCACCTCGAAGGGAGTATACCGTTTTTTTAACTGTCAAAATTCCTATGAATACAAAATCCCTACTAACAAAGGTCTTAAGTCTTAACTTAAAGAAATGTTTTCCATGTTGTAAAGGGTCGCTTGGAAGCAAGGTTACTACTAATCTTGGGGTTTTACCAAGAAAGAAAGTTTATAGCAAGAATCTTTATTTAATTTCTTCATTTCCGTTTCCAGCATTAGGTATACCTGAATCTAACAAAATAAACCTTCCAATTTAGGTATACCAAAATAACTGGAGCAAAAGATACTCCCTGCCAAACATTAAATGTCGAATCTATTCCGTCTAGACACATCGGCGCCTTAAAATATCCGCTAAGTGGATCCGACCATAATACAAGTGCGTAAAAATAAAATATTATACTTATTGCGCGTGTCTATTAGCTTATACACTCTATGGTTTTAATGAAATTAGAGGCATAAACAATTTTTAGATGTTACGATCATGAACGTATCTACGCTATAAGAATATAAAGTGGAATTCTTTTAAAATATGAATTTTAAAGATTTTTTTCTCTATTTTAATTTATATAGGTGGCAGAGGTCCAGATGTCGAGTGGAGGAACTCGAGAACGGAACTACCGTTAAAATAACTGGTCTTACTCGCGTATATAGGGTTTCATACAATTTTTTTTCTACCTAACATTGAATATCATAGACTTCACGTATGTTTTCTTGTAATCTATAGGATGAGACTATTTGCTGTATTTTTATAATCAAAATTTTAGGTTTTGGCAATAAAGCAAGGGATAGCAATTTTTAATAACTTAAAAATAGGTAAGTATTATAAAATTATTAAAAAATATGTTTAAGATCCTCACAATCAGGTGAAAGTTTCAGAAGATTTGTTTTTATTTTCTAATTCATCCCCTAAAAGTAGCCCTTTTGCGTAAAATTAATTTATTTCCTATAAAAGTTTTAGTCAATAATATATAGTATAATAATATATCTATCAAATTTCAACTCTATCGGCCCTCAACATTCGGAGACCAAATGGCTGTGACAGACTGACACACAGACAGATGGACAGACAGACGCACGAGTGATAGGGTTAGAGGTACGGAACCCTAATTAGATACTATGATATGCAATACCTATTCATAATGACGATGATTCAACAAAAAACGATTTAAATAACACTGGAAAAATCCCTTCATGAAGAAATCATCATCATCATCTAGCTATCTATCTTTACATATAAAAATCAATTGCTGTTCGTTAGTCTCGCTAAAACTCGAGAACGGCTAGACCGATTTGGCTAATTTTGGTTTTGAATGATTTTTGGAAGTCCAGGGAAGGTTTTATATGGAAGGAAATATGAAGAAATTGAAGGGAAATAGTAAAAACCACAATTTCATTTACCCATACAAATAGTCCGCATCTATCAAACCTTTCACGCATTATTTCATTCTGAGGCAATACCAAGTTTGCCGGGTCAGATGCTGCTGCCCATCTCGTGTTATTATATTTACTACCGTCTCATTCGAATGGTTTGACTGCCGTGTTCGGTTGACTGACTGCACTAGCGAAAGAATTCTACGACGACCCGGTTAGTCCAGCGGTGTGAGATGACTGTTCGATTCGGAGGGTCGGGGGTTCGATCTCCACACCGGGACAAATATTTGTATGGCCTACAGATATTTGTTCTGGGTGTTTGTGTATGTGTTACAACACATACATACGTGTACAACGGCACCTACGACACAGGTTTATACCTACTGTGGGGCTGTGAGTGTAAACGTATTTAAAAAAAAATGCTCATTCACTAGAGGGTAATGTGTTCATCACGTCCCGACTCCTTCAAACCAGAATAATGAAATACAGAATCGTAAAAATACATGATAAAATTTAAATCCCCCAATCTTCGTCGTCATGCACAACTACAATCCTTGAATGAAATCCTAAACAAATCGAATCAAATTTCGATTCAATCGAACAATCTTAACCCTCGAACGGCCATAAATTATAACGTAACCTCACTAAACCCTATCCAATGGAGGTGACAAATTGAAAACGAGTTTTATAGTGTATTTTATAGCCCGTGTCAGCCATGTGGATATATTCTCAGCGATTTTGCAGGTGATGTCAAGGATGGTCTGTTGGACCCTTTTTTTTTGATAGTTTTGCGTAATGTAACCCGCAAGTGACAGGTCGCGTCAGCGGGTTATGTTATGATGTCGTTTCGCCATCTCTATTACTTAGTTCGGGATAGAAGTTGTCATTTTGTTAAATTTTATTGGATATCTTTTTGGTATCATCCACGAAATTTGTACGTACTTGTGGATCTTTTATTATATTGAATGCTTTGGATATGATTGATTGTAGATGTAGATATTCTGGTTTCTAAATAAAAAGTAAAATAATAACAACGACATTAATATAAAGAAAAAACCGGAAATAAACAGCCGGTTCCATTTTTTTATGTCATCTGTCATGTTACTATGGGAAAATATGGTAAATTGACTTCGGAAAACTGGAACCATGCTTCCAAGGGGAATGTCCGGTGAAGTACTTTAGTACCTACATATAGGTAGGTCAATGAATAATATCTTAGTATGCAAAAGACTATTGGGCAGATAACAAATGTTAAAATAATCAAGTGTTTTTCATTCACTCATCAAATTTTCATAATATCGCCTCATTAAACTCTATAGGGCGATAAGTACACAGGCATTCTAAGGTTTTCGCGTGCTACACTCAGTGAAATAAAACTATTTATATGATTTATAATACCTATATATCTCGTGTATATTAAACAAAAATGAATTTTAAAAATATGGTCCGAAAAAACGATTTTTCTGGTATGAGCCAATTTGTCCTACCTTATTGTTTGCAGACTGATGAACTATGAAACACATCAGTTAATAATATGCATCAATTAAAAACGCCCAGTGATATCCGGAAAGCAATTTGAAACAGTTTTAACTTTTACAATCAACGTTTGTTTGTAAAATAATGTTCATTTCGTATATGAATCGTGATATCGATTAATTTTAAGCATGAGCGTCACAATTCTAACATTTTATACAAATCCTTGGAGCAAAAAGATCTATGCGTTGGATGCTATGATGCTCAGACAGATACTGATACGCTTTTTACTCTGGCTCTCAAGTTTTTTTTAATGTAAAGATTGTAACGTTGCATTTTTTCTATATCCTTTCTCATAAGAAGAATATCGACACCTAGTGTGATTTCACCCAAACTATGTCGAAGGCTACTCAGGTCGATTAGATGAAGTGTAGACAGGCACGCCATCTAGTAGTTTGCTGAGGTACTTCGTTGACATAATCAATAGGTACATTATGTATGTAATTAATTTAATATAAAAAATAATAAAAATTAATACATACACCTACTATAAATATTTAAAGAAATATGATAAAGTTTAATTTAATAAATAATAACACTATTTACTAAAGTTCATCTTGAACATTATGGTGGTATAGAATTGGGTGTTTATGGTCGTGCTAATGAACCTTCGAGCACGAAGGACGACGGAGTAGGATAGTTCTTTTTTGATCAGGACGGTCAATTGTCATGATTCCGTGCCGACAGAGAGTGCGTTGGTGCAAGGCAAAGCCTTAATTTTCTAGGCCATCATGGCCAAAAAGTTTTAAAACATAATATATATGTTAAATTGAGGTGAGTTTCTCGTAATTGGTGTTCATATTTTTCGGATTCGATAATCGATTGTCAAATGGCGTGATAAAAAACATGGTTGGTTTTTGTTACTGCAAGTTTCCCTAAAACCGGGAGGAGCTGGGATGCTGAGGCCTTTTATTTCTATTTAGCAATGATTATTTAGCTAAAAGTCCTCGTAAGTAGTTTTCACCACTTTTCATTGTTAGATTTATGTTGAGTTGGTCCTGGACTCAACATGGAGCAAACCGGGAATGTGATATTAATAAGTGTCTGTATTTCGTTTCAGATGCGGGTTTTTTATTTTAAATTTCAATTTTCTTTTTATAATTTCTATGCGATATTTACAGTTTACTTTTTACTTCGGTAAACTTCCAAATTTCTGAAGACCTGCTTAGCTTGTGCTGTTTGAATGATGACGATGCACAGTAGGACCTGATACCCGGAAGACGGTGGAGGAAGATTGTGGAGTTGTTACACCGTACTCACCGTAAGCGGTTTGATCAGATACGAGGTCATCGAGTACCCAGTTTAGGGTTACTTGCGTTGCCATCATAATATGTTTAAGTTATTCAAGTGAGCAGGTTAAAGATAAAAGTTAGTAAAGTAATTTAATATTAATTAGTAAAGGAGCAGTAATCTTCACCACACGAACCCAAATTCCAAGACACGACCCTGTATTGTAGGGTTTGGTACCATATCATAAAAATATTGTTAAACGTAACTTCACGCCTGTAATCCCCGAAGGGGTAGGCAGAGGTAAATGCATGCATTCAAGCATACATGCAAACACCCACGATTCGCCGGTTACGTTTTTGGGCCCATGTAACAGGTGGCGAGCCTGTTGACATCTTCGGGCACATTACCAAACTTCAAGGTACTGGGAAATTTCCAGAACATGGAAAAATCCCAATAGAACCAGAGATAATGGACTTTACACCATCATCTCTGATAACCCCCTACCCGGGAATCGAACCCAGGACCTCAGCGTAGTAGTAGTGAAAATATTGTTAAAAGTGTAAAAATTAGTATAATTAAAAAATACAAGTTAAAGTTAAAGTTCAATAGCAATAAATATCAGTGTGCCAAACTCTGCAGTTTTATTTCAACTCAACAAAGTCGTAACTGGGTTATAGTAATATATAAATATTTCTGTGAGCCTGGTCAACCAGCCGGCTTTCAAGATGGTGGCAAACTTGCATGCAGTTCACATTGATGACTACAGCCTATAGACCACACGAGGACCAGAGGTCAAACTACAGATACCTTTTTTTATGTAATGGAAGTGACAAACAAGCATACAGTTCACATTGATGTTAAGTGATTACTGCAGCCTATAGACACCCACACAAAGACAAAGGTCAAAATGCAGTTGCGTTACCACTCCTGAGGTGTTATGCCTCTGTGCCGGAAATTACAGAGCCGTACATTACTCGAGGACGTAGGCACCACCGCATCACCTAACCTATCTGCCGCTAAATGGTAGTGTTCGGCACTATCGTGTTAGATAGTCATATATGGCCCCATAATAACTATCACAGACACTTGACACATTACATCGCAGGGGTGGCAATGCATCTGCATTTTGACCGCTGTTTTTTATGTTGACGTCTATATGCTGCTTGGCTCCGGAAGACAAGCTTAGCCCAGGAAGACCAAGACTGACCTACCATGACCAAATAGGTCGAGTTCTGTCTGTTGGTGGGGTCAAAAGTCTTAGGAATCGGCGTGCATGTATGAAGAGAATGATGAAGGTAGACGAGGCACGAGAGGTTTGTCAGGACCGGGATATCTGGCGCTCTTCACTCTCTGCCTACCCCGTTAGGGACCTGGCGTGAAGATACATACATACATACATACCTCTATATGCTGCAGTCATCAATGTGAGCTTGTTGAACTATTCTTATATTAAAAAAAAATATTTAAAATCATCCAATTCCAAAACATGCCTAAAATATAAGCACTATGTAAGCCAGTAAAACGCCAAATATCGCAATTCATACCTACACCTACAGCTATACCCCCTCGGGGGCAGTATTAACAGTGGGTACTTCGCGAAATCGAAGCGATTCCTTAACTCGTAAAATAAGTTGTAAACCGAGCTGATAGTTACGGCGGCGGCGTACAAATCACTGGCAATACGTAAGTACCTACACCGTTGGCGGTGAACGTTTTAATGATGTTGAGGTTTTAGGTTGCGCAGAGGAATTGTTTGTCTCAAATATTTGTATTGCGAGCTTTTTTATGTCATGAAGTGGCCAACAAGCTTATATGTATAACATATAGTTTACATTGATTGTAAGTAATACGTAAGAACTAAGTAGGTTACCTCGAAAAACTTGACTTTCTATAAATAAAACCGCATTCTATTCTGTCCACGCGTATGGATGCTACGATGCCACAGACAGACACATATGACCTTATGATACCTTCTTTTGTGAAAACTAGAGTCGAATCTAAGAGCGTTGATGTCTACGCTTTTTACGATACTAAATCATCCAGTTTCAAAACATGCCCAAAACGTAAGCACCGTAAGCCAGTAAAACGCCAAATATCGCAATTCATACCTACACCTACAGCTATACCCCCTCGGGGGCAGTATTAACAGTGGGTACTTCGCGAAATCGAAGCGATTCCTTAACTCGTAAAATAAGTTGTAAACCGAGCTGATAGTTACGGCGGCGGCGTACAAATCACTGGCAATACGTAAGTACCTACACCGTTGGCGGTGAACGTTTTAATGATGTCGAGGTTTTGGGTTGCGTAGAGGAATTGTCTCAAAAAAATGTATGCGTAAGTATGCTTGACCCGGCAAACTTCGTATTGTCTCAGAATTAAATGTAATAAAGGTTTGATTACATTATTACGGACAATTTGTATGGGAAAATGATATTGTTTTTACTATTTTCCTTACCTATACATGTACTTTCTACATATTTCCTCACCTTGTAAACCTACCCTGGGCTTCCAAATATTATTCAAAACCAAAAGATCTTCAGTAATAAACGTTGGATATGTTTTTTCTATTCGAAGCAAAACGCCCGATGGAACTGTTTTCCAATTAAGAACTGAATAGATATTTAAATATTTTGGTAAAACTTTCTGGTGGGCAATCCGGAATAAACTGAAATCCGAGGCTTACAATTATTCTCTGTCTAAATCAAATAAGACCTAAATACTACGAAAAAGGTCCGCACATTACGAGTATTATTAGGCTAACCAAATCAGTCCAGCCGTTCTCCAGTTTTAGCGAGACTAACGAACAGCAATAGAAGATAGATGTATTAGTTTATTAAGATTAGAAACTGTAGAATAGTGTAGGTTGTATCAATCTGTATCTGAATTATAATAAAACAATATGTAATAAAACTAGTTTTTGGATTTATTTATTTATTTAAACTTTGATGCACCCAGTACAGAGTACAGAGTACAGAGAAGATGGTTGGCGATTGTCACCAACATAGGATCCAATACTCAGTAGAATTAAAGCCCAACCGCAACAGTCTGTACGACCTCAAGATGCAATTAGTTACATTTGTGTTAATCCTCTGAACGCTACGGAAGACGTTTGCGAAATAGATGGAGGTAGTTGCACTTAATAATTTTCAAACTACGACAGACAAATGTCACTCAGTCTGCCCGAGACCACGGAAACTGAAAAGCGACCGAAACGACGTGTTCGATTTTAAATAATCATTTTAGTTTAATATACGCGAGATAAATCCGAAAACTAGTTTTAATTCAATGAGTGTAGCTCCCGAAAACCTAAGAACATACTAAAACAATATGTAACCATTCACCCATTTGCTACTGAAGTAGAATGAACATTTTACCGACGTCTTCTCCGAATAATAAAGTATGATACCCTCACTGATTTCCCATATCCTTACAATCCATAATCAAATCAATTATTTTGCTTCAGGCACGTGCTAATTGACACATCAAATTAACTAATCTGCGACTTTGGTACATGGGAAATAAGAGTGAAAATCGCGTTTCAAGTTTAATTTATTGAGGTGAATCGAGCGGAGTGTATTATTGCGCTGCACCGAGGGTCAGACGGGAGCCCTTAGGGGTTTTTTAACAGTTTCGGACGATGTATGCACCCCTGGTCACGTATCGTATGAACTAGCTTCCTGGATAAGCGGTTTCATTTTTCCTTGGATTTTTTTGTTCGTTGAGTGAGTGTGGAGATGGACTTTTTAGATTTATTGCCATTTAAAAATGGTTGGATTTTTCTATTTGTTCAAGTTTGTTTTATCTTTCACGAAGCGAAATCAGTTCACATTGATGGTAAACTTAAATTTGTTTGCCTCTGTGATAGTAATTGCGAGGCCGTACAATACATTCAACATTCAACAAGGGTCAAGTCGCTCTTAACTTCATATTTATACACATTCATGAGTTGCACAAACACCGGCGGGTGAACCTATACATGTATACGATTATATAAATATATGTTGTCATAATTTATATATAATTTTGTCTCATGAAAGCAACGATAAAAGACATAGGTACACTTAGGTAACATACTTAATATTTAAAGATTGTGTTCTCTTTTATCTATATTTTGCGTAACGATACCATCTTGAGATATCTGTCAATTCAATAATAAAAAAGACGAAAGCAAGTGCTTGTTTTCAAGAGTACCTACTCTATAATATTTCTTCCATTGTTTAAAAACATGTGTACCAAATTTTTCTATTGCTTGTGGTATTGCGTAAATTACAGGTACTTTACTGGTGGTAGAGCTCCAGTGACGGAGCTCGCGGGCGTAGGCACCACAGCATTACCTAATATACTTGCCGCTAAATGGTAGTGTTCAGCACTACCGTGTTCCGGTCAGGTGGTAATGTACGGCCCTGTAATTTCCGGCACAGAGGCATAACCTTAGGCCTCAGGAGTGGTAACGCATCTGCATTTTGACCTTGGTGTTTGTGTGGGTGTCTATAGGCTGCAGTCATCACTTAACATCAATGTGAACTGCATGCTTGTTTGCCACATGATTACATAAAAAAAAACATCAATATTAAATCCCAATAAGACGTAATGGTATAATGCCTTAATACTTCTTACAACGCTTGAAAAATAAATAAAAAAGCCCTCTCCATAAAACATCGCATCGCACATGATTTACTCAGCACCCTGATGCAAAGGCGTGAAGAACTGGATGTTGGGGGAGGTGAGAATTGCAGGGGGTTGTCAAATAAGATTTTTTCCTCAATCGAGGACGCGCGCAAGGGTCTTTTTACGTCCGGTTATACAATTTGTGATACACAGAATTTGCGATTCTAAGATGCCGCATCAATAGATGTTGATGTTACAGGTTTTTTTATGTAATGTAGGTAAGTGGTAAGCAATCACGCTGTTCCCACTGATGTTAAGTGATGACTGCAGCCTATAGACACCCAAAAAAGACCAGAGGTCAAAATAATCATATCAATCAACAGGTCATATAACATCACACTAAGATGAATAGGAGAGGGTAGGTAACATTGCACCCGCGCGAAGCCTGTCGGGCCGCTAGTATTGTTTATTTATACGAGGTAAACAGTAATTGAATTTTACTGGTGGTAGAGATCCAATGACGGAGCTCACGGCCGTAGGCACCACCGCATTACCTAATATATGTATGTATGTATGTATCTTCACGCCAGGTCCCTAACGGGGTAGGCAGAGAGTGTAGAGCGCCAGTCATCCCGGTTCTGACAAACCTCTCGTGCCTCGTCTACCTTCATCATTCTCTTCATACATGCACGCCGATTCCTAAGACATTTGACCCCACCATCAGACAGAACTCGACCTATTTGGTCATGGTAGGTCAGCCTTGGTCTTCCTGGGCCTCTGCAACCATCCACATTCGCATTGTATATCTGTTTAGTCATTCGCTCATTCGACATTCTTTCTATATGCCCGAACCATAGGAGCATGCCTTTTTTCACCTAATATACTTGCCGCTAAATGGTAGCTTTCCGTCCGTGTAGACCCGTCTCAAAACTCACCCAAACCCACTCTCTGCACCACTGCTCCAGCCAAGCATTAGTAGACTGAAACGAGCCAATGTGCTGACTTAATATGGTGAGCTGGGACACTGGTCCTATCTCGCCCAACCGTCTTCATCCTTCAACCTATCTGATTATAGTTTAATGAGACTGATCGCAGAATCAAGAGGAGAAAAAAAAAATGGTAGTGTTCAGCACTATCGTGTTCCGGTCAGGTGGTAATATACGGCTCTGTAATTTCCGGCACAGAGGCATAACACCTAATGCCTCAGGAGTGGCGGCGCATCTGCATTTTCACCTCCGGTCATTGTGTGGGTGTCTACAGGCTGCAGTCATCACTTAACATCAATGAGAACTGCACCCTTGTTTGCCACTTTTATTACATAAAAAACAAACTTGGAACCAGTCTTAAGTCTTTAACATCACAAATCGAAGCAAATCGGCATATTTTGCTAGTACAGCATAGGCCAACTATATTTCAAGATACACAAGCAATCAAGCCACCACCAATCCGCATTGGAGCAGCGTGGTGGCGTAAGCTCCAGGCCTCCTCCCAAAGGGGAGAGACTCGTGCCCAGCAGTGGGACGTATAATGGGTTGCCATTATTAAGCAATCAATTCCTTTTATACATTATATTGACAACATTGCAATTATTTTTGTTTTACGTTCACCCGTATTCCTATTAACATAGATTTTCCATTTTAAAAACTTTACGATCCAATCATTGAGCCAATATAAAACAGTAGCTTACCCCGAAAAAACATCGTAGGTACCTACATCCAACGCCCTGTTATTTATTACCGGGATCCCCCAAAACCTTTAACACTTAAAAAATAATTCAGCCACCTAGCGAAATAAAGTTTGGGGTGCGGTAAGTGACGGGCGGTGGTAAATTATATCACCTTGTTCATATATGTGGGTGGTAAAAAAATAAATGGGTGGAAAAACAAAAATGTTGACGTAACCTCACGCCTGTAATCCCCGAAGGGGTAGCCAGGGGTAAAATGCATGTATTCAAGCATACATGCAAACACCCACGATTCGCCGGTCACGTTTTTGGCCAATGTAACAGGTGGCGAGCCTGTTGACATCTCCGGGCACATGACCAAACTTCGAGGTACTGGGAAATTACCAGAACATGGAATAATCCCAAAAGAGCCAGAGTTAAAAGACTTTACACCATCATCTCTGATAACCCCATACTCGGGAATCGAACCCAGGACCTCAGCGTAGTAGTAGCGGCCTGCTACAACTAGGCTACCGAGGCAGTTAACAAAAATGTTGATATTACTTTAATGCTTCTAATGGAAGGTCTTCAGATGAAAAACACTGCTTTTAGAACAAAGCTGCAATTGAGTTGCGTGTTTTTGTGAAAACGTATTTACTAAAATAACATTTTGTCACATAATAATATATCTTTTCACGTGGGTGAAAAATCCAAACATGTTATTGTTTATTGAAATAAAACTATTTTTACGGATTTATCTCGCGTATATTAAACTAAAATGATTTTAATATACGCGAGATACATCCGTAAAAATAGTTTTATTTCAATGAGTGTAGCTCGCGAAAACCTAAGAACATATCATGTTATTGTTTGACACTATTGGTGAAAAAGGTCTTATGAGAATAAAACACTGCTCTAAGAAGGAACGTTTCTGGAGTTTTTTTATGTAATGGAAGGGGGCAAACAAGCATGTAGTTCACATTGATGTTAAGTGATGACTGCAACCTATAGACCCACACAAAGACCAAGGTCAAAATGCAGATGCGTTACCACTCCTGAGGCCTAAGTTGTTATGCCTCTGTGCCGGAAATTACAGGGCCGTACATCACTACCTGACCGGAACACAAAAGTGCTGAACACTACCATTTAGCGGCAAGTAACTTAGGTAATGCGGTGGTGTCTACGCCCGCGAGCTCCGTGACTGCAGCTTAGACACCCACGCAAAGATCAAGGTCAAAATGCAGATGCGTTATCACTCCTGAGGCCTAAGGTGTTATGCCTCTGTGCCGGAAATTACAGGGCCGTACATCACTACCTGACCGGAACACAAAAGTGCTGAACACTACCATTTAGCGGCAAGTAACTTAGGTAATGCGGTGGTGTCTACGCCCGCGAGCTCCGTGACTGCAGCTTAGACACCCACGCAAAGATCAAGGTCAAAATGCAGATGCGTTATCACTCCTGAGGCCTAAGGTGTTATGCCTCTGTGCCGGAAATTACAGGGCCGTACATCACTACCTGACCGGAACACGATAGTGTTAGACATTACCATTTAACGGCAAGTAAATTAGGTAATGCGGTGGTGCCTAAGCCAGTAGTTAGATTGCGTACTAGGTTGGTACCAAAACAGGAATTAATGTTCATGAAATATAATACCTAAGATAAAAAAAACTCGTATGACAGTGATGATAAAATGGGTCAAAAAGTTTAACGTAAAAAAACTGTAAATATGTTTAGTTTCGGTAATTTGAAAAGACTAGGTAAGACACGCGATAAACAGATTACCTAATTTATAACAGGACTAATGTCGTGGCTTTGTATTTTATGGGATGTCATAAAAAACGAAAAAGATGGCGTATTAAAAAAAACAAAGGGGAGAATTGTTTGTTTAAGTCAAACGTGTTTAAAAGCAGAATGAAATCGATACAAATAAAAAACTTCTTGCAATTCATTTTTTATCTGTGTACCTCAGGGTTGGCGCGAAAATAAGCACTTGTAACTTGAGTATAAAGTTACGCACTTGTGGTCATTGAGACAGCTTGCGGGGCTTCTCGAAATGCCGACACTTAAGACCCGAAAGTGCAAAAATATTGTGACAGGCGAAAAAAGTTGTATGGTGTTAAATTTTTGTCACGTGATGTTCATTTTTTCTTGTGAAACGGACTGGTTTCTTGTTGTTCTGCTCAAAAAAAAAGGTGATAATGAAGCAAATAGCTCACATAGAATGTAAGTAACTACTGTTGCCTATAGACATCTAAACAAAAACTACTCTAGACATCCACACAAAAAGGAGAGGTCAAAATGCAAATGCATTGCTAGTTGCCATCCTGGCCTGTTTTCCTGTTTGACAAAAGTCAATGTGGATGGTTGCAGAGGCCCAGGAAGACCAAGACTGACCTACCATGACCAAAAATAGGTCGAGTTCTGTCTGATGGTGGGTCAAAAGTCTTAGGGATCGGCGTGCATGTATGAAGAGAATTATGAAGGTAGACGAGGCACGAGAGGTATGTCAGGACCGGGATATCTGGCGCTCTACGCTCTCTGCCTACCCTGTTAAGGACCTGGCGTGAAGATACATACATTCATATAATGTCAAGAAGCCATTCATCATCTCCTACCGCAATAACGATAGTGCTGAACACTTGGCATTATACATTAAGTTGCCTTTGTCTTCCAGCTTCGACCCTGAAACTACCACAAGTAAAAGAAAAAAAACTTTTTTTACCCATGCTACCTAAAAGATAAAGATCTCTACAAATCACCCTATCACACCGCCACCATCAAAATAATTCAGGGAAAAAATTAAATGTACTCTGGCAACATTTATACAATTCGCCACTCAGATTAAATATCGTGCGGTGGAAAACAATACTGCACTGACCGGAATTATGCGGTTTGCTATATGGGTTCCCCTTTGTCTCGGGTAAAATGAGCTTATTGCGGCCATGGGTACTATTCGGTTATAGGGATTAATGTAAATGGTATTGACAAAGGAATTTCGTCTGTATTTACTAAGTTTTATAACTGAATTGCCTCGGTAGTTTAAATGACAGTAGAATGCAACGTCAAAGGCTGAATTTCCAATTTTTGGCAAGTTTTCCTGTACCTGTAGGCAGTGTAGGCACAGATAGGCTCGCCACCTTTTTTTAATGTTACAAACAAACAAAGTGGCAAACAAGCATGCAGTTCACATGGATGTTAAGTGAAGAGTGTCACCTATAGACAACTAAGTACATAAAAACTAAAAGTCAAAATGTAGATTCGCTGCCACTCCTGAGACTTAAATATCACTCTGATAGTTATTACGGGGCCATGCATTACCATCTAAATGGAACACGATAGTGCTGAACACTACCATTTGGCGGCAGATAGACTAGGTAATGCGGTGGTGCGTACGCCCACGAGCAATGAATGTAAAATTTTACATGGGGAAACCTTACTAGTCCATCGATGGATGGGTTTTGCATGGGTTTTGCATGAATGTATTCAAATACCTCTGCCCAACCTATTGAAATAATTTTAATTTTACGCAAAAGATATGACAAAAGAGAGAGAATGTCTTTTTAAGACAGAACGTTTTTATGATCTCATAAGACTTATCTCTCAGACGAATTGTTGTAAGTTTAACAAAAAAAATGCTTTTAGTCAGCAAAACTTTTCTAATAGCGTTTCATCATAATACTCGGATCCTTTTTCGTAGTATTTAGGTCTAATTTAATTTAGGCTTAGACAGAGATTAATTGCAAGCCTCCCTCCCTTTCAATTTATTCCGGATAGCCCACCCGAAAGTTTTACCGAAATATTTAAATATCCATTCAGTTCTAAATTGTAAGAAAGTTCCATGGGGCGTTTAGCTACGAATAGGAAAAAAAATCGAATGTTTATTACTTGAGGTCTTAATCGAGTTGGAAATTAAGAAAATATGTCATTAATCACCCATAAAGCGCAAGAAAGTATAGTGTAAAGTAAAAATTCGTAGTTTTCGAGCGAAAAAAGGGCTATATTACCAACGCAAATGGCTTCCGCAATAAAAAAAATAGTACGACATTAACCGTTGAATCGGAAATCTCTTGCAATTCCACGGAAAAAATAAAGTCTGTTTTAGTACAGGGGTCACGCCCACCGCATAATATAGTGGTCACCATTAAAAACGGTAACTATAAACAACCCACCGGGCATTATAATTATAGCGAACGAAATTCCTCTTATCACGCTCATAATTCACCAAAGAGCCTAGCATTAGGCAGGAGTAGAAAATGTGCCATGGCCTCGTGTAAAAATATAAAAAAAACAAGTGTTAGTTGTCGTCGACCCTGGACACCGAAGGTTCCGTAAAAATTAAAAGCACAGAAGACTGTTCTTTTGAAAAGATAAATATTTTCCAATATGACTTGTAATTTGGAAAACTGACCAAATGCAAATACACGGTACTTATATTTTCATTTACTTATATTAAAACACATTGCTCTTTTTCAAATTGATTGCCCTACGAGTTGTTAATTAATAAGATGACAATAACACTACTAAACAGTAAGTATCAGGTTTGATCGTTTCTCAACTTAAAGCAACAATTTGGGGCAAAGCCATGGGTCGCCAACGAAGATTTTGGAGGGAACATTACTGGGATAAACATTTTTTTTTCGGAAAAATTTCAACTTACCGGATCTTGACATGTCCCCTAGGACCACTGATGGATAACTCTATAGAGTTCTGAAGAAAAATTGTCTTTAGTCTTGGCAGACATGAAAGTGTAATACCATATGAAATTTTTAACAAGGCACGGAATCCTAAAAAAATATAAACAACGCAAACAAATTACCTTCTTTCACCTCGATTAAGTGATCATTACTGCAGCAAATACCATTTATAATGGGGACAGGAACGCGTCGCGAAATAAGAAACGCAGGAAATTGCGTGTGCGGTTAAAAAATGCGGAGCTTCACGAAACTTGACGTGTCGCCATCTTGGACCGCCATTTTGTTCAAGTGTAACGAAATGTCGATGAGGTCACGTACAAGGATTTTCTTAAACAAATCTCAATTCGGAACGCGTTCCCCTTTATCGAATGCGTTAACGTTGTTTATCTACGCAATGTAGGATAGCTGGAATTGGGGAACTCAGTCAAATAAAAACGTTTCTCACACTTAACTAATAGTGCGTAGTTCGCGAACAAATGAGTTCTTCTAAGAGCTCTGTAGTGCGAATTAGTCAGATCTTTTGCTTTTTAATTTATAATTTATCTACTAGTATACTATCACATAATTTAATAAACAATATGTATGTATCTTCACGCCAGGTCCCTAAAGGACGCAGAGAGTGTAGAGCGCCAGATATCCCGGTCCAGACATACCTCTCGTGCCCCGTCTACCATCATCATTCTCTTCATACATGCACGCCGATTCCTAAGACTTTTGACTAATAGTTTAATAAATAACTAGGCTAAAAAATAGGCTACTACTGCTACGCGGCTTGATTCCCGGGCCGTAGAGTTAATGAGAGAAGATGTCAGGAGAATAACGTGCTGATGTTTGAAACGTAAAGCCAGATATCTAGAACCAGAGTCGTCGAGTCTATTAGCTACAGTAAGTAGGTATTCACTTACCATCAATATGAGATGACTGTTTGCCACCAGATCCTTAAAAAAATCGGTAGATGAATGTTGTTTTTTTAATTATAACGTGGGATTGTGGATTGATAGATTAATTCATGTATTTCCTTCCTTCAAGGAATGGGTTAAAAACTTTTTTGAAATAAAGGTAACATTTTACACACACCAAACTAAGTGACAACAATCGAAAAACAGTAGCGGTAATCCCGAAGTCCGGAACGGTTCCTTATACGACACGGTAATCTAGTTACGTTGTTGAAGCGGTCCATTAGCCCGATAGGGCATAATTCGGTCGTTTCCCAATTATTTACTCTTCAAGTCTGTTGATTTAATGAAAGCTTTGATTGCATTGTCCATATACGTTGTCAGGTAATTATAAAGTAACTTGGCGCCCGTAATCCCCGAAGGGGTAGGCAGAGGTAAATGCATGCATTCAAGCATACATGCAAACACCCACGATTCGCCGGTTACGTTTTGGCCCATGTAACAGGTGGCGAGCCTGTTGACATCTTCGGGCATATTACCAAACTTCGAGGTACCGAGAAATTTCCAGAAAATGGAAAAATCCCAGATCCAGAACCAGAGACAAAAGACTTTACACCATTATTTCTGAAAACCCCCGACCTGGGAATCGAACCCGTAGGATCTCAGCGTAGTAGTAGTGGCCTGCTACCACTAGGCTACCGAGGCAGTTATCACGTTTTAACAACTTAATTTATTTTCGAAAACGCATATCATGTGCGTCAAAAGATCAATTTAGATTTGACTTATTTATTTAAAACGTAGATTAAATAATGTTATTCCGTTATTTCTAAGTTTTTGTGTCCAAAAAGAACAAAACGGTACCATTTTAAAATATCTGGTGCATTAGTCTGTCACAGCAAATTTGCCTCGAAACTACTTCGTTGATTAAGTTATTTGGTTACAACTCATATTTCGGGACGATATTCATTCGACTAGCTCTCAGTTTTCTTTGAAATGCTCATAAAATAAGCGTTTTACACACTCCTAAAGAAGTTACAACAATCGAAAAACAGTAGTAATCCCGAAGTCCGGAACGGTTCCGTATACGACACGGTAATCTAGTTTACGTTGTTAAAACGGTCCATTAGCCTGATAGGATATTCAGTCGTTTCCCAATTATTTACTCTTCAACTCTGTTGATTTAATGAGAGCTTTGATTGCATTGTCCATATACGTTTTCAGTAATATCGTGTTTAAACAACTATTCATTTTCCGAAACGCATATCATGTGTACCAAAAGACCAATGTTCGATTGATTTATTTATTTAAAACTTCCATATTATTATATTGTACTGTACCTATTATGTTGCGTTCAGTTGCTAATCTTTCAATATCTTGTTTTATCAAAACTTAAGGAGCCCTACATATTATAAGTAGGTATTAATACCATTAATATATATCATGAATATTTATTTTATAATTTTTTGATACTTTTTCTTTACTACAAATGTTAATTAACGAAAAGAAATATATCAGAGAACTGAACCTGAGCTATAAACTTAATCAATCTTGTAACTAAAAGATAGTTCATATTGATGGTAAGTAAATACTGCAGCCTTAAAACATCTATAAATAAATTCAGTCCTATACGGAGCCAATTTCGATACATTACAGTCTCATGGGAATACGATAGCGCTTAACACCACTATTTAGCGTTAAGTAGATTAAGTAATGCGGTGATGCCTACGCGAGCTCCTTTACCAAAGCTCTACCACCAGTGATAGTATTAAAAAAAAAATAATATAAAAAGTTACCACACATAGAATACATATTTAAGTAAAAAAGAAACCTGTATCCAGACGATAATACATCATAACACGTCCTAAAACCGTGATACACATATAAATGTGGAACGTACGCATCTTCAAACCATCTTTTATTTTTCGTCTAACATTTATTCAACCAATGATAAGTTGGGAGAAATCCCCGCGGACGAGAAATTTCTTTTGTCGTCACCATCACGTCCTAATGTGTGAAATAATATTTCTCCCTCCAATAGAGGGCGCCGCCGGCGTAGCAAGGTAAGGACGGCAATCCAACGTAATTCAATACACAATGTACCCTCGGGCGAGAAGGTTAAGCTTCGGTAAGAGTGTATTTATCACACAAAAAAACCTGTATCTATAAAAATCGTGATTTTCGATGTTTCGGTAACGTTTACTGAACCGATATTGTTTATTGTGCTGAATACGTATGAGAGATATTACGGCCCTGTAATTTCCAGCACAGAGGCATAACACCTCAGGTCTCAGGAGTGGTAATGCATCTGCATTTTGACCTTAGTCTTTGTGTGGGAGTCTATAGGCTGCAGTCATCACTTAACACCAATGTGAACTGTATGCTATGCTAGTTTACCACTTCCATTACATAAAAAAAAAGATAGGGTAGTACTTCATTTTCACAATTCAGATCAGAAACTAGCATTTTTTTTAATGTTACGTTAGTGTTAGTACGTACGTGTTAGATTAGGTAAAGCTACTTCAGAGATCATAGAATGTGGTAATTTACTGTGTAGATTCTCGGTACTAATGTACTCGACATTACCATCTAACCGGCACACGATTTTTTTTTTTTTTTTATGTAATGGAAGTGGCAAACAAGCATGCAGTTTAAATTGATGTTAAGTTGATTATATAAAAAAAAACCAACATGAAGTTACGTATTTAACTGAAATCTATAAAACTGGCTCCGAATCTACGTAATAGTGTAATTGACATCACAGCTAACATCCAAAGACAAACGTTGGTTGGAAATGGTGAAAATTTCAACCCTCCCACAAATTTATAGTACAATCCGGTCCAATGATATCGAGATTAGCTTGTCCTCTCAAATCGGAATACGGAGATATATCCGTCCGCTTGGCACAAAAGAATTGCCGCGATATCGCTCTCGACGCCATCTTGACACTACTCCCGCCAAAACGTTTGGAAATCGAACGTCACTCTTGGGACGCGTCACCTTTTGGATCTATTCGGTTTTTGAACGTTTAACGTACGTACTGTTCTGAAATTTGCTTAGTGTTCCTGCCAAACATTATATAAAATAGGTCTTATACGTAGTTTTAAAATGTATGTAAAAAAAATAAAACCAAGGTCAAGTGCGCGTCGGCACGCGCAGTATTGGGTTCCGTAGTTCTTAGGTTTAAATAACGTAATGAAAAAAAAAATATTTTCTATGGAGTTGTTCAAGTAAAAACATTTGGTCGACTATTACTCGCAAACTTGTAAGGCCAACTTAAGTGATTGATAGTTTTCCTTTTAATATCGTTATATGTAGCTACTATTGCCGTAACGTTTGAATTTCTCACAACAACCGTTTAGTTGAGTTGAGAGCCCCCCCCCCCCCCCCTCTCACACTTGACTCGAACGAAAATTGGCACTTTAAAACTTAACTGAAGTCACGAACAGATAACTAAATCGATTTTTTTTTTTAAATTGTTTTTATTTTTATTTACAAGAGTTTTAAGTAATTTATTTTTAAGTATTTATTTATAATTATTAGATGAGTAATATTACAATCGAAAATTGATATTAGCACATCCCTAACATTTATGAAAGACCTATCCAACAATATACCTTATATAACCTTTTCCATTACATAAAAAAATACATAATATAGGTAATCTTTAACGTTAAGCATCCAAACGAATAGTACCTATACAAAACGTAACTTCACGCCTGTAATCCCCGAAGGGGTAGGCAGAGGTAAATGCATGCATTCAAGCATACATGCAAACACCCACGATTCGCCGGTTACGTTTTGGCCCATGTAACAGGTGGCGAGCCTGTTGACATCTCCGGGCACATTACCAAACTTTGAGGTACTGGGAAATTTCCAGAAAATGGAAAAATCCCAATAGAACCAGAGACAAAGGCTTTTTCACCATTATCTCTGATAACCCCCTACCCGGGAATCGAACCCAGGACCTCAGCGTAGTAGTAGTGGCCTGCTACCACTAGGCTACCGAGGCAGTACCTATACAATATACTTTTTTTAAATTAATTTTCTTTAAGGACGATTTATAACCACTAACTTTCCTCCTCGCCGCCATTTTGTAGACAACTTTATAAAGTTATTATTAAAATCGCAATCACCAGCATTCCAGGGTCATGTTACCTTCGCGTGATTCACCCAAATAAAAAAAAATGCCGGCGAATTTGATACTGGGTGGCTATATCTGTGTCTAAATCGGGCCATTAACGTGAAAACATTTGCTATGGACACGATGTAACATGTATTAATAGTGTTTTTTATCGTCCATTTCGAATATCTTACCGGTTTTAATAAAAAAAGTTTTTTTTTTTTACTTCACTTTTTTTGTTTTGTGGCAAACAAGCATGCACATTGATGGTAAGTAGGTAATAACCGAGAATATGTAATAATACTACGTATACAATGGACACTTCGACGTCCCGCCCGATTTCGCCGCCTCACCCAACCTCCTCCCCTCTTATGGGCGACGTTTGGTATTCTCTACGTGCTACGCACACAGGTGCACGTGTAAATACACGTCACTGATTGATGTCTGTGTAATAGACACCAAATTAAGCGTCTGTATGGAATTTTGGCAAAATGTCCGCGGTGTGGTAATACTGTATTGTAGTGACGGAGCTCGCACGCGTAGGCACCACCGCATTACCTAATCTATTAGCTAACCCAAGCTACTTTTATTATCAAGGGTTCTCCGTAAAAGCATATTTTGGCAAGTGTTCAATTGTTTCCATTATCACTGACCACATCAGCCCTAACAACGTCGAACCAAAATGAATTCCCAAAAATCCCCGCATTATTATCGGTTTGTACAAATCCCACTACAGTATTTACTGTCCCGGATAAATTAAATAACGTAGCATTAAACGAGAATTTCATTCAAATAAGTGATGTCCTTCAAATAGGGATGTAAACAATACAACGATATAATTTATGAAACAGCTATTATGTTAAAACTAGCGATCCGCCCCGGCTTCGCACGGGTAGCGTTTGTTACATTGTAAGTAGCGCCCGAGTTCTTTGACAAAAACCGTGATATCTCGGTAAATATAAGTACGATATTGATAAATTATAGATATAAACCATCCTCAGAAAACCCTCCTTCCAACATTTTATTTCTGTGATTTTGTTTTATGTACCAAATAAATAATTTTGAATTTTAATTTTGAATTTTGAATTTTAAATAGAAACAAAATCCGTTCACAGCTATCCGAGAGTATCGCATGCATACTGACAGAGTAAATATGGGGACTTTACTTTATAATATTTATGTAGTGATTGAACATTAACTGCCTCAGTAGCCTAGTGGTAGCAGGTAGTGACCTGCTACCACTAGGCTACTGACTACTACGCTGGGGTCCTGGGTTCGATTTCCGGGTAGGGATATGGTACAGAGATAATGGTGTTATAAGCCTTTATCTCTGGTTCTATTGGGATTTTTTATATTCTGGAAATTTCCGAAAACCTGGAATTTTGGTAATGTGCCCGGAGATGTCAGCAGGTTCGCCACCTGTTACATGGGCCAAAACGTAACCGGCGAATCGTGGGTGTTTACATGTATGCTTGAATGCATGCTTTTACCTCTACCTATCCTTTCGGGGATTACAGGCGTGAAGTTACGTTTTTTGATTGATCATCTAACCATAAATATTTTCACTCGTCAGAAGAATATTTTGACTAAATTTAATTTATTTAGCCACCTTGCGGATTTTCTCGCGTATACAACACTCCCAAACTTCTTACACCCGACGTTTCGGTCGCTTTCCAGCTACCGTGGTCACGGGCAGACTGTATACATACAGTGTTGTATACGCGAGAAAATCCGCAAGTTTAATTTCTACAATGTATGAAGCTCGCGAAAACCTACGAAAACGTTATTTAGCCACCGCCTACCTCGGGGGAGAGGGCCGAAAGCCTGACTGAGACTGATTCGCCACTAAACTTTCTAAAGGTAAAATGGTAATGAAATATAAAATATAATCAAATAATAAAATATAATCAAATCTTAATATCTAGGGAATAGATTCAGCCACTCCATCCCCCAATGCCACTTACTATAGTAACCCGATATCTAAAAGCTTTAGGTTTCAATACATATTATTATGTATTGAAACCAAAAGCCGGTACATTGGTGATTTTTAAAGGATGTTTGAAAGAAATTTTTAAAACCTATTTTCGGTTTATCGATACTACGCACACCGAAAATGATATTATTATGACTGTGGCAAATATACCTAACAGGTTTTCATTGTTTTGGACTCTACCGAAAGGTTGAGTGGTAGATAATGCCTTTTAGTTGCATTAAGTCCGCTTTTGTACAAAATTGTATTTGTGCAATAAAGTTAAATATATAAATATATGTATTTTTTGCCAGAATATTCTAATTCTTGCCAGATTGAAAGGAAGTTCATGTTTCAGTACATTGGTGATTTTTAAAGGATGTTTGAAAGAAATTTTTAAAACCTATTTTCGGTTTATCGATACACAGTTTTTCTTAACTTTGACACCCCTTAAAGTCAATGTTAATAGGCGTTCATTCAGTAACGTTTAAATAATAACCCCGCGAATATATTTCAACAGAAATGTAACTTGGAAAAAAAACCAAGCTTGATGACTACTGTTATTGGACTTTTACGTAAATTCCCCTTTTGTTGAGCTCATTTGCCAGATTATGGATGCTAATGTACATTTCGAAGGTTTGCCCCGATTTAGACGTGTCGATAAGAGACATCTACGCGATTTTCTGAAAGTATAATACCACAAAGCCTTTTCTTTGCTTGAATGATAATAGCGTGACTTGGGCGTGACGGTAAGTGATTTTTTAGGGTACATTACCACCTAACCGGAACACGATAGTGCTGAACACTACCATTTAGCGGCAAGTATATTAGGTAATGCGGTGGTGCCTACGCCCGCGAGCTCCGTCACTGGAGCTCTACCACCAGTAAAAATGGGCCTACTGGCAAATATTATCTAATTTGAACACCATTCATCTGCAGAAAGATTAATTCAACAGTGCCTTTATCACGTTCTCTCATTCAATTCTATTCAACCAATATTTGTAGTCGTTTTCGAGGAAATACTGCAGTTCAAACCGTAGGAATATCTGCACTACGATTGAAGATCGCTCTATTTCGAAAATAGTACGTTTTATTAACTGGCAACACTGTAAAATTGATTGTCAATTAAGTACATATTGGACTTGCTTCCTATTGCCTGATAATTAAAGACGAGCATCAATTTTTAATAGAACGCTTCGCTCCCGAACTCTCTCTTCTCTTTTAATAAAAATTACTATTTGGAATAACGTTCAGGTTATCTATTGACCTATTAAAACCGACCCGATTTGACGACCCAGTTAGTCCAGCGATGTGAGACGACCGTTCGATTCGAAGGGTTCGATCCCCGCACCGGGACAAATATTTGAATGGCCTACAGATATTTGTTTCGGGTCTCAGTGTTAGTGTATTTATTGTATGTGTACAACGGCAACCACGATACACGGGTTTATACCTAGTGTGGGGTTATGAGTGTAAAAATAAAGTGAAGTCATGCTTGTTTGCCACCTTCATGACATAAAAAAATACGTTTTCCTTTCGCACCGATCATGATCAAGTTGCGGCGTGTTTCTTTGGTGTGAAAATGCGATATAATTTTGGTGGAAATAATCAAAAACCGGTCGCGTGCCCACTGGGCATTAGCAAGCCCTACCCAGGGCATGTTAATGCCAGGAACGCGGTATGTAATGAGCCGAGCGAAATTGTGGTGCTATAAAAATAATTGTGTTTCTACCCCACTTTCTTGTACCCTACGTTGTTATGGGGGTTACGTCTAGACAATTTTGGAAGTCTATACAAATTGCATGGAATTGGAGCATGCCATTATATTATTTGGATCTGGGTATTATTTGGACTATTATAATAACAGCTATTTCCGGAAAAATTGTAAATCCAACAACCATTCAAGGTATTAAAAACGGATTGATAAAAACACGACTTCATTGGTGAATTTAGCCTAGTTTCAAAGATCTTAAATAGATTGAGATATTTTTTTGGGATAACATATTATTATGTATATATGCTGTTTATTACGGTAACTCAGCCAAACCGCTCAGCAAAGCCGTTTTAGATGAAATTTTATATGGATTTGTCTAAATACTACGTCACTTCACACCTGTAATCCCCGAAGGGGTAGGCAGAGCATGTATTCAAGCATACATGCAAAAACACACACGATTCGCCCGTTACGTTTTGGCCCATGTAACAGGTCGCGAGTCTGTTGACATCTCCGGGCACATTATCAAACTTCGAGGTACTGGGAAATTTCCAGAAAATGGAAAAATCCCAATAGAACCATAGATAAAGGACTTTACACCATTATCTCTGATCCCCTACCCGGGATTACACCATTATCTCTGATTCCCTACCCGGGAATCGAACCCAGGACCTCAGCGTAGTAGTAGTGGTCTGCTACCACTAGGCTACCGAGGCAGTTTATTCTAAATACTAAGAAAGGAGATAAACTACTTTTTGTGCTAAATAAATGTTGTGAAATAGTATGCATAGAATAAGGGATAGAACAATCATACTACTATACACACTTATTTCTGATAGAAATCAACTAACCACCCAAAGACATTAATACCTAATATCTGCCAAATAAAAAGAAAAAACATAATATTCCTTTTTAAAACGAAAGGATTCGTGATCAATAGACAATACACTATTCATACTATCCATATAAGTTAACCGTTGTCAGTAGTAGATATGTCTTAATTCTAGTACCAAGTTAAAATATATTATTTAAACAAAGTTAGCAAACCGATGGAACTATAACTCCGATACAATTTTCCAGAAAGTTCTAAATCTAATCTCATTTAACGTTAAGTTACAGGAATGATCTTGCAACTCGTAATACGTAGTCGTTAGAGCGAGTTACTATCGAGCTGCATGCGAGATTGTATCGTTAATCTTGGTAGGGGTTATAAGGCGATCGCACGCTTGCATTTATTTTTTTTTAATTGATGGAAAAAAAATAAGATATCTTGTTTGTTGATACTGTTATTGCTTATAAAATAGATAATCTTCACTTCAGTAAGTGGGTATTTAAAAATATATAATGTTTCACTAAGCCAGTAAGCGTTATGGGACCTATCATTACAGAATAATGTATTGTATGATTTGTTTCAGTCAATAGAAAAAATACTTACAATTCAAATGTGACGAGCAAAACTATCGTGTTATCAATAAATTGGTATTGAAACGATTTTAATTACATATTTTAAACCATGTATTGTCAAATATGACAAGTCAATCTAAGTAGCATATTTACTCATAAAATTACGCGTTGAAAAAGTTAACTAGTGCTTATATACTTACCCCCTTTTCATAAACGTATTTTAGCAAAAGTGTTGCTAATCTCTCCTTTGTTTTTTTCTATCCTGCACATTTGACAATGCAACTGACAAAGACAAAGCATTCTATATCTAAAACGTATCTAATGTACGTTTATGAATAAGGGGTTATATTACTTATGTATAAAACTTAAAAAACTGTATTTCAGTTTATGTGACAAAAACTGTCAAAAACGCCTGCAGAGGCACTCTTGTTTTAATAGCTGAATGTATGTTTTGCTTTCAATCGTGATTATTGTTTTAAACGACCATATTTTAATACACTTTCACAACAATGCATCTTTTCCTTTTTTCTCCAAAGAAAATATTGAAGGAAATTCATAATATCCATAGGTCCTTTTATCTTTCTTTAAAAAAAATTGAACAAAAACGCTGCGTGCATCACCTCCCTAGTCCCTTTACGTTCGATCCCAGTCGATTTATGTGCTTGGTTATTGAAGTGACTTTTATGCTTCCAACCATACTAACACTTTCACGAACAAAATGTTATTTTCGGTATCGTTTATATTTTTTGATTGTTTCAACCGTTTACTGTTGTTGTCTGTTTTGTTACTAACATTTTATAGTTGCGATTGATATAGTGCAGATGCATCGTTAAACTGATTAATTTTGTTAAAGGCTGTTAACTGTGTTGATGGCGTTAACAAAAGGGTAGCCACTGGATTTGGTAAACATACGATTGTTAAATTGATGACCACTGATATAATACCAAATTGCTGCCTCCATCCACAAGACATCGATTTACTTGATCGATTACGTTGACGACCCGGTTAGTCCAACGGTGCGAAACCACCGTTTAATTCGAAGGGTCGCGGGTTCGATCCCCGCACCAGAACAAATATTTGTATGGCCTACAGATATTTGTTTCGGGTCTGGGTGTTTGTGTATGTGTTGTATGTGTACAACGGCATCCACGACACAGGTTTATATAATACCCAATGTGGAGCTGTGAGTGTAAGCGTATTTATTTATTTATTTATTTACGGTAAAATTTAAAAACCGGTCAAGTCTGAACTCACCAAACTCCAGGGACAATATTTTTTCAACATATTATTTAAATGCATGCGTCATAATTTCATATTTAAATTTTAAATAATGAAACATCCAAACACATAAGAATCAATAAACAACTAACGAATTTTAGAAAAACGTACTGCTTTCTGTTACGCGCTGATTAGATAATATTATTATTTTGTTGGTAAAAGATTTTTGCAAATAAATAAATTTTAAATAATTAATAACTACTTGTTTTATATTATTTCGCATTAACACATGCTTGTAAATATATATTATTTTTAAAGAAAAATGGAAAGAAAAATTTGACTTCAGGCGAGGCTCGAACTCGCGACCTACTGGGAATCTAGTCCAGCCGCTCTTCCAATTGAGCTACTGAAGCCCTGCCCGATTTGTCAAATCTTTCCTACACATCTATTGCATTGCTTTATGGTAGCAGCAGCGCCATCTATTACCAATTATGCTAGTTAGGAAGGAAAGATTTGACAAATCGGCAATTTTAAAAATAAAAAATGAATAACTACGTTCGTACGTTCATAAAAAAATACGTCAATTTACAATCTGAACTAATTCAAAGCGGTTTCAACCCTGAATTTCGGGAGTGGTCTTAACGACCCGTCTGGCAGAATTTGCAATAACCGTAATAAATTACTATCCAATCCAAGTTGGTCTAATAAGACGCCCTGAGAGGATTTCATTGGCTCCACTCGGGGTCGGGGTTCCGTAGAATGTAAGATAATCATTAATTTAATTGAGTTTGGTTACACTTTAGGAAACATCAATTGAAATAATGTCTCCGGTTTGAAGGTCCCTGCTTTTGGTAAGAAATCAAACGTTACACCGTATTTGTGGTTTGTTTTGATGTTTTGAAATTGTAAGGTTTTGTTTTGTTATTTATGTGAATCATTTGAAAATACAACTTAATTTTAAAAGGTAAGCTAAATGGCGTACCTATACCTACTTCATTTATACGAATATTCAACACACGAAAATTGTATGGCCCCATAAAAACTATCACAGAGACATAAAGACTTAGATCTCAGGGATGGCAACACATCTGCATTTTGACCTCTGGTTTTTGTGTAGTCTATAGGCTGCAGTCATCACTTAAGATCTATGTGACTGTTTACCACCTTCGTAACATAAAAAAATCACTTTGAATTGTGATAGAAACTGACAAAGGGACAAAATAAAGGATACTATTTGGTCCGAAACTAAAGGAGACGCAAACAAAATCGGGTATACAGTAGAGAAGAAATAATGAAGTGATATTTTACACTGTTAAAGGTGTTCTAGACGTCTCAAAAACTTCAACGTCCATTTCAAATCACTTAGCCCCCCAGAAAAATAACCGTTAAAACGCAACGCACTCCAACAACAAAGAAACAGAAACACTCACTATGTATAATTACACTAAAATTATTCACGAAAAAAACTCCCATCAGACGCAAAAATTATAGCCCTAAAATCCATTACGACACATACTGCAGTGCATTGAAGCAGACTGAAGTGGAGGGAGCCGTCAAGTGGGGGGGAGACAGGGGAATCAGACGGTGGGGAACATAATCCCATAATTATCGGCTTAACTCCAGGCGACATTCGCAGGAGACCGTTCAGGTGTACCAGGTATTTTAGTGTTACATTGACAAATACGACCAACTGGTAATTGATTTATGCATTCGTACTGGGTCGAGATTATTTGCTTTTTGCAGTAAGCGCTGGGGGGTTAAAGGGGATTTGTTAGGAATTATGGTGAGGTGTTGGATTTTGGTCGATTTTTGATATGAGCTTGTACAAATTTACGTATGGGTTGCTGTTTAATGTTATACCGTAGTATAAGTACATACAGTAGTTTATCGCCTTTGAAGTTTTGCGATATGCCGCCTTCACCCATCTAAACGAAAAATCATTAAGGTTGTCATGTTTTTGGTTTTTATTCACGTTGTTTGTAACGCGTCAGTTTACGTTGAACATATATGAAAATCCTAAAAACATCACGCCTGTATTCCCTTAAAGGGTAGGGAGAGGTAAATCGGATTCATGCATACATCCTAGATTCGCCGGTCACGTTTTGGCCCGTGTAACAGGCGGCAAGCCTGTTGACATCTCCGGGCACTTTACCAAACTTTGAGGTACTGGGAAGCCTCCAGAAAATGGAAAAATCTATCAAACTATAAATATCTCAACCCATCAACAATTTACCAGTCTATCATCAATCTACCAGTATTCCAGTTGGGCGGTCTATCAGTACGCCAGAATTCTAACAATTATAATGTACCGATCCTAATATTCATCCATACCTTTTTAAATCCGTCCAATATAACCCGAATATGAAATACATACAAGTAGACAAAAAAAATGTTTAGAGTTTTCTTTAAAGCTTTTTTCGTTTTAAGTGAAGTAAGTACGTACATAAAGTGTAAAATATAACAGACAATAATAATAAATGAAAATAAGAATAAAATATTAACAGTAAAGTTGACATCAAATTTTTCAATATCATCTTTCCAAAAACTTAGTAAAATAAATTTTAAATCTCGCACCCCTTAACGCTAAGTCCCAAGTAGATGACAGTTTTTGTATGGGCTACTTGGTACCGCCCCTCCGTCCCACGCGTCGCGCGCCCCTCACGATTGCTCTGACATTACACGTTCGTTGGATGACTGTAGGTAATTAACATGTTCGTTTCTTTAGACTGTGGTTATACGATACTAACGGCCAAATACTCAAACGTCACCCAAATCTTAGTGGGACTTAAAAGTCTTCTGTCTTTACAAAACACATTCAAACGATAGAGATAGCGCACATTTGAGGGTTGCTTAAAATTGAGTGACGTTTGAGTATTCGGCCATAAAAGTTATTGGAAGTGCCTACAGATCAGTGGCTGCAAATATTGGATACTGCACTTTGGTCTTTTTTTATACTCGTAATATGTCGAAGGCAAACAGTTCATCATATGATAAATGTAATTACCTACTACCTAACCGGAACACGATAGTGATGAACACTACAATTGGCGGCAGATAGATTAGGTATAATGCGGTGCCTACGCCCTAAAGCTTCTGAAATGGAACTCTACCTGAATTGTTTCAAACCAGTCAGTAACAATTTCAAAAGATAAGCAAAGGCGCAAGGAAAAATGTAGCTTAGACGAGATTACTGTTATTGTAAAAGAGTGCAGTATTTACAAAATACTTTTTGCTCCCATACTAAAATTGGGATAAAATTTAACTGTGAATCCACAGCAAAATTTGAGCGAGCGTAAAAGCAAATGGCCAAGTTGTTTTGACGAAGCACACAACAATTAAGGTACGACGATACGAAATATGAAAGCAGAGGCGTAGAGGCTCTGAAATCACAGATTTTCTCGATGGAAGACAAACAATAGTGCGTCACCACGCACTAGGCTAGGTAGTTCACTAAGGCTCTACTAGGGATGTAACGGATATCATATATATTTTTTTTATTAAGTCTTTATTGTCACAATACACATACAATATTGTTACAAATGGCGAACTTAACGCTAAGAGCGTTCTCTACCAGTTAAACCATTACTAGTATAGAAAGTTATATGGCGGTATTACGACACAACAGACATACAGAGCATAATAATAATTCATACTTAGTATAACTAGTAAATACAAATGTATACACATTTATTACATAAATAGAATAAACATACAATTTACATATATGTATATATATATAGATATATAAATAAATATAATATGAAATATATGCATATAATCATGTTGATGATGATTACAAGGTATTCAAATGATCATCGTAAAAGATAGATCTTGAGGTTCTTCTTAAACGTAAATTTTGAGTTAGACCTACGAAGTGTATCCGGCAGCGCATTCCACAAGCGAGCCGCTTGAACACCAAAAGAATTTGAGAGGAAACTGGATCTATGGAGAGGAATAGAGAGAGTAAAAGAGTCATTAGATCGTAAGTCAAGTGAGTGAGCAGAACAGAGGTATTGAAAGTAGGATATTTCGGATATCTGAATAATTATCATGCTGATCCAGGTTACGATTCCGTAACAGTACAATCCGAAATGACATATGGAGATATGAAATGATTTCAGACTAGTTTCCGATGGTTTCGGTTACTGGTATTAGATTCCGAAGGAACTAGCGACCCGCCCCAGCTTCGCACAGGTGCAATCAGTTTCACTAATATAGTATGTTTGAGACCGGACGATACGACTGAAAGACGCGCGTTTTAGTGAAATGGCTGGACGCGGCATTTATTTACCAGATTTTTTTTTAAGTAATGGAAGTGCCAAACATGCATGCAATTCACATTGATGTTAAGTGATGACTGCAGCCTATAGACACCCACACAAAGATCAGAGATAAAAATGCAGATGCGTTACCACTCCTGCAGCCTAAGGTGTTATGCCCCTGTGCCGGAAATTACACAAAGGGTACAAGCCCGCTTTGGGCTTAATGCTACTACATTACATTATGTAGGTCTTTTTGATACAAAGTCCCGTAGTGACTTATTTTGATGCATCTGATACGGTTTAGCCAGCGTTCGGTTTAGCAAGCGCTCGAAAAATTTTATTTATAAATAATATATTGAATTGAAAATATATCAAAACTAGGTTCGCAACCTCGCTGTAGAGTACGAACCGTCACCCATAAGAGGGGATGAGGTCGGGTGAAGCGGGGAAAATGGGAGGGACGTCGAAATGTCCATTCTATACCTAGTATTATTACATAATCTCTGGTTACGGCGTACGTACTGCAGAACTGCATTTTATTCAGTAACAGCAGTTTCAGCACTTACCATCAATGTGAACTGTACCTATGCTTGTTTGCCATGATATAAAAATATGAAAGTAGAAATTGAATCAGCAATTATCTCACCATAATCCAGGATCGAACCGAAAATCGAAGCGTGCTCGCTAAAACAGTTCCCGTGTACCGGGGGATAACGTATGGACGCATTTTAATGGCGGATTTGGCATGGCATTATCAATCTACGAATTAAGCGACTTTAAACCGTAAATTGATTAAAACAGAGCTGGTATTGGCGTGCATTCGGTTTGTTCAGGTGAGAATCTATTGACTTTGCTATGATATTGGAAGATATTATCGGATTTGGGTGATGGTTTCGTTTTAACGTTGTCAGAGTATTGCAAAGATGTCTCCCATTCTCATTTTTGTATCTATTAGTACAAAGTTGAGTAGGTATTATTGCTGTCTCGCTTTGCCTTAACAGACAGCTGAGTCAAGCATTTTCGAAAAGGGATAATTTAACTTCTATATGAATTTGAAGAAGGGTCTTTAAATCCCCACGAGAAATCGATTTGTACGGATCCCTTTTAAATCGAATTCGATTCGTTTTGAACGAATTTATAAGAACAGCAATTATTTTGATAAATTACAATATACTAGGTACTTAGGTACATTTTGCGATTGGGTCATGATCACTATATAGAAGCTATCATGATAAATATGTAATCAATTTACTTAAACTTATATTTTAAGGTCGAATAAGTTTCTATAAAAAAGTTAATGAGAGGAACTATCAGTAGGATTTGTTGTTTTTATTTTATTTCAATACAATATCCAGATATATTGGCTATGTCATATGTCACATGTTATGATATACAATATTAGAACAAAATAATCCTCATGCATAAAACTATGTAAAGATAATTTAGAACAAAAAATACTAATTCCTTTTCACCACCAACTGCATATTATGTCTTGGAAACTTAGGTCATACCTGCAACAAGAAAATATATAAATTACAATCTCATCATAATAAATGCGATAAAAAAAATTCCAAAGTAATCTTAACTAAAATCTTAATATTATAAAGCTGAAGAGTTTGTTTGTTTGTTTGCTTGAACGCGCTAATCTCAGGAACTACTGGTCTGATTTGAAAAGTTTTTTCAGTGTTAGATAGCCCATTTATCGAGGAAGGCTATAGGCTATATATCCTATGACTAATAGGAACGGAGCAGCGCGGGCAAAGCCAGTGCGAGCCCCTAGTTTATGATAAAAATAAATCCCATATACCTAATTACCTAATATAAAAAACACGAAACATAATTCCATCGTTCAGCATATTCAATCTTAATAAGGCTTAAACATAATTAATCATGAGACATTATACCGTATAATAATATTTTTATGATAATATTAATTGAAAACCTCTTCCACGTACTTCATTTGTTATAAAACAAACGCGACACAGCAAATTGTCCGCCCCAATCCATATTAATGGTTTCTTAAAAACATGACATTAATTAAATAACGTTCTGAGTGATTGTCGGGCAAAAATATACCTTCTCTCACAAAACATACAGCATTAATTGTCATACGGAAATACCATCATACAGATGTCTCAGTTTTCATGCATTATTAATTAGTGATGGGAACATAGATATATTTGTGGGAAAGTTGATATAGTTTCTCGAAATAAGTTAGCTCAGCTTTCAGTGAGCGCCAACAAACAGTTTTTGTTCGATTTTTTTGTATTTTGAAGTTAGAATTTGATATTTTGATTGAGGTTATTTACGGCCCAAGGATGTGAATACTCTCTAGTAAGAAATATTTCACATCGACTTTATTAAAGAGACTTCGGGTAATTTCGGCTCCGCGCTTTCTCATTCGAACACGAACTATTTGACATTTTGAACAAAATTTAGTAATAATCGATCATCATATTGAATATTGAAATAAAATATTAACTAGCATATCAGACCGATTATAATTGCACTAAAATTAAGTACAACGCATTTAAACACAAGCGCTAACTGTATTATGTTAAAAATGCAATCTTAAAATTAATAAAGCTCGAATATCTAGTTAACGTATCCAACAAGAAATAATGCACATCGACCTCAGGAAGAGACGTCGACTCATTTCGGATCTGTAGAGCGTTATCTCTTTCGCACCTTACCTATTTGACGTTCGTCGACCATTTTGATCAAGTTTTGACCAATACCGGACTACGGATGCTTACGTGGGCAGTGTGCAGCAGGGATAACGCTCTACAAACCCGAAACTAGCCGATTGTCTCTTTCATAGGCTCGATGTGCATTATTTCTTGATGAGCACCGTATATTCACATACCTATGGAATAAACCGTAGGTATATAAATCTTATATTTTCGCTTGAATGCTACGACGAAGGGTCTATGATCAAAAGCTTCCGTACGAATTACCTATTGGGTTAGCATTAATGTGTAAAATGAACATTTATTGGGGCGTCTTTCTGTGTGTACTATTAAGAAAATGTTGTGACAGCATATGAATAAACTTTGATGAGATTACATCGAACTGTTGTAAGCCATAGAGCAACACATTCATCTTAAGAAACGTTTTATATGTTACTTAGATGTGTGAGATCGGCATGAAAACATTTTATCAATTGATTGATACAGTCAGTATTTTTTCCACAATCTCTGCCTACCCTGTTAGTGAACTGGCGTGCAGATACATATATAATTTTACTGACAACCTCTTCTCAGTACGCTTTGAGTCGATGGAAATGGCTACATTCAATTTTTTCAAGCAGCTATTAGATAACATTATCACTTAGGTACTATTTTAATCGAAGTATTTACCTCGACATTCGACGTTTCGGACGTAATGCAACGGCCGTGGTCACGAGTAGACTCGTCTACTCTAGTCTACTCGTGTGATAGTTTATTTTTTTTATTTTTTTTTTTTTTTTATGTAATGGAAGTGGTAAACAAGCATGCAGTTCACATTGATGTTAAGTGATGACTGCAGCCTATAGACACCCACACAAAGACCAAGGTCAAAATGCAGATGCGTTACCACTCCTGAGGCCTACAGTCCTCCAGAGACTACAGGGCCGAACATTACCACCTGACCGGAACACGATAGTGTTGAACACTACCATTTAGCGGCAAGTATATTAGGTAATGCGGTGGTGCCTACGCCCGCGAGCTCCGTCACTGGAGCTCTACCACCAGTTTAATGCGTATGAAAGACGTATCATATTATTTCTATAAGCCTTTAGTACTGCATTCAGGAATAAATCATCCATAGTTTACAAAATCTAGACCCAATCCACAAAGTTCTAGGTAGTCGTCTCAAAATCGCTAACATCCATTTCGATTAAGCCGAATGTACTTTACGCTAGAAGCGATACGGTAAACGCCGGTTAATTGGCTACCCCAATCCCATGGTCCATCAGCCATGAACCTTCCATTGTGATTCTGAACTTCATTTTATTTACAAATGTAGCGTACTTGTTACAGAAGCTGCAAACACTTTCGTTTTTTAGGGTTCCGTAGTAAACAAGGAACCCTTATAGTTTCGCCATGTCCGTTTGTCTGTCTGTCGGCAATTTAGTTTACACATTCGAGAAAAAAATTTTTTTTTTTCGAAAATATTACTTAATTTTTTCCCTTACATCTCTTACTACGGAAACAATTTAACTACGGAATAATGCAAGATAGTGCTGAACACTACCATTTGGCAGCAGATAGATTAGCAAACAAACCCACAGGTCGAAATGCAACGCATTTGGGGTTTTTTGTGTAGAAGTGTATATAAGTATAGTAAGTGTATATTATTGTATTGAATAGGCTGCAGTCATCACTTAACATCCATGTGAACTGTATCCTTGTTTGCCACCTTCGTTACCTAAAAAAGGGAATAATGAAAAACACAAGAAATTTTCTACAGCAGGTTTGATTAAATTATGTAAATGTAAAATTAAATAATCATCGGATTCCAAATAATAATAAATAAGTATATTATCACAAAATGGGATTATAAAAAAACAAATGTTGATGATTTTACAATAAATCCTCTTTGTTTTAACATTTCAGCACCAAAAATGAAAGAAAGAAAGGCGTTTATTTGGCGCATAGCCGGCAAACACATGAAAACGAACAGATTTAAAAACACAAAACAATTAATTTTAAACTAGTAGGTACAAGGACAAAAACAATAGACCACAAAAAAAAGGAGATAAAGAAAAAAATATATAACAGAAAAAACAGAACCAACTACACAGTGACACAAACAAATAAGTAGGTAATGATAATAGTGTGTGTCACACGGCTGCGTCAAAATGGTCTCCAGTTCAGCATGAAAAGTTAATATGACTGATCCGTAATCTATATTCATAATGGCGTTAATTAACTTTTTAAGCAAAATGTTAGATTGATGTTATTTTTAGCTAAGGGTTCAAACAGACGAGCGACTTGTTGACGGCAGCGGTGATCGGCCGTCGCCACCGTCGACGACTGCCGTCAATGCGTCTGCTGTCGTCGGTTGGCGAATTATTCAGTTGCACAATGAAAAACAATGTGGTAACATTTCTGGAATGTAATTCCTTAGGGCAGTGGCTTTTTTATGTAATGGAAGTGGTAAACAAGCATGCAGTTCAGTAAGTGATGACTGAAGCCTATAGAAATCCACACAAAGACCAAGGTCAAAATGCAGATGCGTTACCACTCCTGAGGTCTAAGGTGTTATGCCTCTGTGCCGGAAATTACAAGGCCATACATTACCACCTGACTGGAACACGATAGTGCTGAACACTACCATTTAGCGGCAAGTATATTAGGTAAAGTGGCAGTGGCACTGGAGCTCAACCACCAGTAAAAAGGCTCTCAATTTTTTCTAAAACGGTCGTCATTAAACCAGCGATTTAATGCAAATGCGTAGCCACTCCTGAGGCCTTAGTTATTATGTCTCAATGCCAAAAAGTACAGGGCCGTACACCTGACTGGAATACGACAGAACTGAACTCCACCAATTAGGGATGACTTAATCGACAGCACACCGCGGACACTCCGCCAAAATTCTATACAAACGCTCAATTTAGTTTCTATTACACAGACATCAATCAGTGACGTGTATTTACACGTGCACCTGTGTGCGTAGCACGTACAAAATACCAACCGTCGCCCATAAGAGTGGAAGAGGTTGAGTGATGCGGGAAAATCGGGCGGGACGTCGAAGTGTCCATTCTATACGTAGTATTATTACATATTCTCTGTCGACAGATAAGGTAGGAAAATGTAATTCTTTAAGTTTGTAAATATGGCAGTACATATCTCCTGACTGCTCGCGTCTCGTCTGCATGAACCCTAACTAAGCAGTTCTTTTTTGCAGAAATAACTAGGCCAACCAAGCCCTTTTATGTTATTTTTGCCTGCTTATATAAAAATAGCCCCTTAGGTTTTCACGAGACATTTCACAGGTGTCCTGATTCAACCCTTGCGGGTTCGATGCCCGGGCTAAATAGACCGGGGAATGGCCGCGGTCGCCCGTAAACAATTGAATTATGATGCGTTACAGCATAAATTTATGGAGAGCATTATAATATAATGCGCCATTTTTGTTGTCAGTTCTGTTCATTTTGTAATCAAATTGTAATTATTATTATTTTTTTTTTTATGTAATAAAAGTGGCAAACAAGCATGCAGTTCACATTGATGTTAAGTGATTGCAGCCTATAGACACCCACACAATGACCAGAGGTCAAAATGCAGATGCGCTGCCACTCCTGAGGCCTAAGGTATTATGGCCTCTGTGCCTGAAATTACAGGGCCGTACATTATATCTTTATGTTATTTGCCTATAAGCTCCCATTAAGTAATTTGTTTATTCTTTATTTTCCAAATATTTCTGTTTCTCTATGGTTTTTTTTTCTATTTTGCACCCTTACAATATGGTGCCACTACCACAAGGTCGACTGGTGGAGAGTGCCGTATGGCATTAGATCCGCCTTATGTACCTAAATGTGCATTAAAGTTTTAAATAAATGTATTGAATGATTTGTTTAAAAATAATCAGTTTTGTACTAGATTAAGTCTTTGAAGAATTCTCCTGCATTAGAGAGCAATGGGGTCGTCACGTCCCAACGGCGCTCTATCATCAACAATACTCAATTTTAATTTGTAAAAAAGTTGCCTAACAGTTGTTCTTGATTGAATAATTAATTCGCAGATCATAGGTATCCACAAAAAGGCGAATTCGTTGTGAATATATAGATGTAACAGCTTTGTTGATCAAGAAATCCATAGACATCACCCGTTATTTTTTGTTTCGAGCTTTTATCCAAATTGATATCGATTTGTCTATGGGCTTAGCCGAACTAAAGCTCTGTTCGTCGGATCAAAGTTGTTACACGACTATTGAAAATTGTGTTTCGTTTTTTGTATTCCGTTATGGAATGGTGATTTTCTTTTTGTTAAGTTTTTGTCGATTGAATATCCTGTGTTTCATTCAAGTTACGCGTTATATTGGATGAAAAGTTTTTGGTGGTAGAGCTCCAGTGACGGAGCTCGCGGGCGTAAGCATCACGGCATTACCTAATATACTTGCCGCTAAATGGTAGTGTTCAGCACTATCGTGTTCCGGTCAGGTGGTAATGTACTGGAACACTCTGTTGATACCTATTTTTATCATTAAGTATTTTTGGACTATTTATTTTATTTTGTTTACTTTGACATATTAATCAACGTATCAGTTGTTATTCGCTTTAATTTTATATTTGTAATTTGACCTATGACAAGCAAATTCTATTATTTCCAAGTGATTAAATGAATTTTTGAGTTTGAGTTTGAGTTTACTGTTCGTGGCCGATATCAGCCAAATGCGACTCAACAGATTCCCATCCTTGTGAGCTGCATGCTTGTTTGCCACCAATCTTACATAAAAAAAAACATTATGACATAGGTAAGTAAAAGATTTAAAAATATAATGTGAAAGGGTCACAAATTTTGTACGGCCCTGCAATTTCCGGCACAGGGGGAGGCCACCTTAGACCTCAGAAGTGGTAACGCATCTGCATTTTGATATGCATCCCTGGTCTGTGTGTGGGTGTCTATAGGCTGCAGTCATCACTTAACATCAATGTTAACTGAATGCTTGTTTGCCACTTTCATTACATAAAAAAAAACAATATACGCAACCAAAGACCAGAATCTTAAAACTTACCTTTTTATGTCCACAACAGCACCAGCAAAGAAAAATATGCTTTCAAATGATACAACGCGGAAAAAGAAAGATTGATTTCAAAATCAAAAGAATACCACATATTAATATCTCAAGATATCACCAGTAGTTAACAATGAAGGTTTAAAACAAGCGATTTACATAAACAAGCTATGAGTTTTAGCCCGGACACCATACATCTTGGTCTGAGGGACCAGGGCAAGTTGGATGACTGATGATCGAACGGAGCCGGGTTGCGGGTTACCACTATGATTTACTGGAGTTAGCGCTTACTGTCTCACTGTTACACACACCGCTGTGGAGAACTGTGCACTTGTTTGACGAACAAAATAATTATAAATTATCGAAAATACAAATGCTATAGAAATTAAAGAAAATACAAATGCTACTTACATCTTCCATTAATGTAGAATACGATTTTTTTTTATGTAATGGAAGTTGTACACAAGCATGCAGTTCACATTGATGTTAAGTGATGACTGCAGCCTATAGACACTTACATAAAGACCAGTGGTCAAAATGCAAATGCGTTACCACTTCTGAGGCCTAAGGTGTTAAGCCTCTGTGCCGGAAATTACACGATGCTGAAAAAACTAATTTCGTAACTGAATCGGATGCCAGACTTAATTTTTTTTATATCACAAGATGAGCAGCAGCGTCCTGCGATTAGACTACCGTCACTGTGATCACCAATCCGCAAGCCAGGCGTGGCGATTGGAAGCGTTGGTAAGTTGTTAAGTGTATCATTATGCAATTCACATGTATCTTCACGCCAGGTCCCTAACGGCCTACCCCGTTAGGGACCTGGCGTGAAGATAGTATAGAGAGTATAGAGCGCCAGATATCCTGATCCTGACAAACCTCTCGTGCCTCGTCTACCTTCATCATTCTCTTCATACATGCACAAAGATTCCTATGACTTTTGACCCCACCATCAGACAGAGCTCGACCTATTTGGTCATGGTAGGTCAGTCTTGGTCTTCCTGGGCCTCTGCAACCATCCACATTCGCATTGTAAATCTGTTTAGTCATTCGCTCATTCGACATTCTTTCTATATGCCCGAACCATCGGAGCATGCCTTTTTTCATTTTTACACCGATACTATCATTCACACAAAGCCTCTTTCTTACATCTTCATTACAATTGCAATTCACATGGATAATTAATAAGTGAATACTGAAGCCAACAGAAAACGATGTAAAAATCATTGGTCAAAATTTAGATACGTTACCACTGCGGCTTCAATTATTGCCATTGTGACAGAAATTATGGCTATACGTCATTCTTCAAGAAGCTATTGTGGATTTCGTAACATCAAACATCCAAGTTTTATCTGTTTCATTCGTTATATATAGTGTACGTATACGGGGATTTTAGTAGTATCACCACAAACGGTTTCATTAGGATTTTTTTAAGGATCGTCCCGACTGCCGATATAAATTTTCTCTCACCATAATTTCGCGTTACAATCCCCACTTCAATACTCAAGGACGTAAAACGTGAATTTCAGTACGCGCTTTCCTACGCTATAAACCACTTGTTCTTATATAAAAGTTTTTATTGCTCGGATACCAAGCTCGTCAGTGTTTACGACTGTGTGTATAATGTTGAACCTAACGATCATCTCGACTCGGTTCTGGTTTAAAGCTCTTAAGTATATTGGAAATTCAGTATTGTTTTTTTATGGGAATATATTAACGTCACTTTTGGACGACTTTTTACTTGGGACATGTTGTACTGACGGGACATTGGATACTCGAGCTCAATGTTAGCTGCTCATGAAAGTGTTCACATTGTCTCGTGTGGAAACAATATAAACATTTTCATGGAAGCTGATTTTATTTTTGCGTCGCCTAGAACACGATTGAATGCTAAATATCTCTAATATTTAATCATCCTCTAAGAATTCCTTCGGTCTGCGCCATCCAACAATATGTTTTAGCCGAAGATCTATTTCTTTCTCCCTTTTCAGTTAATTCAATTCCTGTTTTTGTCATAATATCTAATTACGATACGTATTCTAAGCATCATATCACTCCTTTTAGCTTTCCTTCGCTTATTTCAAGTTCATGATTTAATTGTCCTGTACTCTCAAAAACAAATCACAATACATCCGTTCACTTAAAGGCTGACCGTGCAACATTTCTACAGGCCAATCTAAACTGCTTCAAAGTCGGATGAGGACCATTTGTTGAGAAACTATTATTTAATTTTTAAAGAAAAATGGAAAGAAAATTTTGACTTGAGGCGAGACTCGAACTCGCGGCTTACTGGGAATCTAGTCCAGCCGCTCTTCCAATTGAGCTACTGAAGTCCTGCCCGATTTGTCAAATCTTTCCTTCACATCTATTGCACTGCTTTATGGTAGCAGCAGCGCCATCCATTACCAACTATGCTAGTTAGGCAACCGATATAATAGACTTTTCAGTTTATTGAATATCGTAAAGATGTCGCTTTTACCCTTAATAATTGTTTTATATTATTTCGCATTAACACATGATGGTGAAATATATTTTATTTTTAAAGAAAAATGGAAAGAAAAATTTGACTTCAGGCGAGACTCGAACTCGCGGCCTACTGGGAATCTAGTCCAGCCGCTCTTCCAATTGAGCTACTGAAGTCCTGCCCGATTTGTCAAATCTTTCCTTCACATCTATTGCATTGCTTTATGGTAGCAGCAGCGCCATCTATTACCAACTATGTTAGTTAGACAACCATATTTCACAAGCATGTGTTAATGCGAAATAATATAAAACAAGAAACTATTAATTACCAAACGGAAATATCTTCGCATATTTACTTTAGGCCATCAGAAATGGCTAACAAATTCACAAAAACAAACATTACAATCAAATCTGATCACTTAAAGGCCGACCTTGGAACCTTTCAGGCCAATCCATACAACACGCAAGCTCCTCCAAAGTCACAAGAACCAAGGTGGCACACAGCGAACAAATTAATTGCGGGACAATAGACTACCATTAATTACCTGCCGCCCTGAAAACGGGCCATTTGCGAAGAAACGAAAGTTGGGCACAATGCTCAAAGCTCAGTGCTCAGGGATGTTCGTGGCAAGGGATTTATTGCTTCGAGAACAAAGGGCCCTACGCCCACCAACTCTCATTGAATACCTTAATTTCCTGTAACATTGACATTGGATGACAAAGATTTGTCTAAGGACGCGCTTTTGAAGAATGGCCGTCTTGAACGAATTGCTTTTCGGCGCAGATTTCATGGCGGTTCGATTAGAAGGACTAATTTATTCAAGTCATTTCTCCAAAAATCTTTGCACAAATATAACGAAGGGACATGACGTAAAATAAATAATTGTTATCAGATTTCGTTACATTACCGTTTTATGTGAAGGAATTTTATTTGGGTCTGGAAGAAAAAACTAAAATGACCGAAACTGAATGTTCTAAGTCCAACCCTATCAACGATTAACAGTGTATTTACAACATGTCGTTCTTTTCCATCTAAAAATACCAACTACAACCAACCGGCGTCGGACCACCGCGAATATAAACAACTAAACTAAATCAATCATTCACTCTGGCCCCATTAACAAGTTTAAAGGGATTGCATCTTTGCAATTAATCTCGTAGGGTATTGCCCTCATTAGAGTCCCCCATTGATCGATCACAGCAGTTTTCTTTCAAATATTTGTCAAAACATTTTCCGCCGACTACCCTTTTTGCGTTTTCCCAATTAACGACACCCCCGCTTTTCTTTTCCTTATTCAAATTGATATTAATTGTTTTTGGATAAATCCATTTAGCTAAACTGCGGGAAATAGGGTTTATAAGGCGTGTTTATTTTTTCATCCAAAAAAAAAAAACATTTCATCAAGCACGATTCTTTTCGGGAGAGTAGATTACATTCAAATGTAATATGAGGCGACCATGTTTTTTTCCAATTTCGAGTCTAAAATAAAATAGAAGTAGGTTATTAATAATTAAATGACGTCTGACGAAATATTTTTAAAGAAACCTACCAAACATGAAAATAGGTGTTTATACCGTACTGTTGAACATAAATGGGTACAGGCAACGCCATATATATCTTCGTTCGTAGGAAATAATTAATTTAACTCTGAACGAGAAATACCTACGTTAATAGAAACTCAATAGTAGTAAATTTAGCACCTGAGCAGTCCCCAGTCGATATATCAATGCCGTTTCAAGACAGACGACGGTTGAAACTTTTCTCAGATAAAAGAAATCCTTCGGATAAGTTAATATTTGGTGAGTTAAATATATGATTTAATGGCAAAGTTCCTCTTCACTAAGAGATATTTATAGTCTTAGTTTGATTACCTTAAAATATTTAAAAAAAATAAAAAAAAATGTTGCTTTTTTGCATTCTGTTTTTATGAAATCCTGCTAGGTAAAAACTTAACACAAAAATCACTTGTCTGAAGTGAGTTCGCATGTTTGTGTAATATATGCAAGCTCTATCAAATGCAAGTGCCATTAGGTAGAGCCAGTGTGAGACCAATTCTTACTCCGATCAAGTCTGATAATCTTACAGAATAATCAAACTACTGTAAATTTTTCACTGGTGGTAGAGTTTCAGTGTAGGGACTCGAGGGCATAGGCACCATCGCATTACTTAATTAATCTGCTGCCAAATGGTAGTCTTCATCACTATCGTCTTCCAGTTAGACGTAATGGTTGTATGGCCCTGTAATAACTATCACAGAGACAGCATCTTAGGTCTCAGGGGTGGCAACGCATCTGAATTTTGACATCTAGTTTTTGTGTAGATGTCTGTAGGCTGCAGCCATCACTTAACATCACTGGAGCTCTACCACCAGTAAAACTAAATAATAATTGTTCATGTCTTTACACTGACTTATGAACCACAAGCTTAAAGCGCACAAATTGTAAATTTAATCGCGACCCTTAAACTCAATCAAAACAGATCATGTTCAAAAGAAATCAACCCAGCAATGTAATTCTGACATTCAATAGGTCAAGGACAATGACCTTTATATAAACGTTAAGGACAAGTGTTGATATCCACAATAGCAGCATAAGCAGTTTCACGCGAGTGTTTATAAACGGACCGAGTAAGCAATTACGACGAGTGACCATTGACCTGGACGGCCACGACGGGTTTGTTCGTAAAAATGCGCGTGAAAAATAACATCAAAGGACACTTCAAAGCGTGGGTTTTGGGGGGATTTATCCTGTTTTTACACGTTATAATTTTAGGTGTTACTTGTTTTAACAAAAAAAAAAATGTCACCTTTTGTTTATACGGTCAATGGAGTGTTTGTTAAACGTGTCAATCTTAAACACGACGAAAGAGGGTGAGCATGAGAGTCAGCACTCATATAAGCAGGTGGCACTATTTGTGTCAATTTTGAAAGCCATGAGAGCAAGGCTATAAGGGTGCTTTTCCACCAGAGATGTGCTATGCTACGTTGATCTGGATTAGGGCCACTATTTGTGTCAATTTTGAAAGCCATGAGAGCAAGGCTTAAGGCCTTATTCTAAGGCTACATAGGCATCAAAAAATAAGAACCATAGGAGCAGCAACTTCGTAAACTTCAGGAGCGTCTACATTGAAATCTCTGGTTTGTATGTATATACATACCTACATGTGAACAGGCAACAGTATTCACTTACCACCAGTGAACTGCATGCTTGTTTGCTATTTCATGACATAAAAAAACCATTATATAACCATGTTGATAGAGTAATAACTGCTCTTTACTCCCATATTAACACACACATTGATTGTATGTGAAGAGTTAGAACAACATTTTAATTTACAACGTTTTATAATGAATTAACAACGTTTTATAATTAATTAATTTAATTAACAACGTTTTATATTATTTCGCATTAACACATGCTTGTGAAATATATTTTATTTAAAGAAAAATGGAACCTAGCATAGTTGGCAATAGATTCCTAACTAGCATAGTTGGCAATAGATGGCGCTGCTGCTACCATAAAGCAATGCAATAAATGTGAAGGAAAGATTTGACAAATCGGGCAGGACTTCAGTAGCTCAATTGGAAGAACGGCTGGACTAGATTCCCAGTAGGCCGCGAGTTCGAGTCTCGCCTGAAGTCAAATTTTTCTTTCCATTTTTCTTTAAATAAAAAACATTTTAATCATGAAGACATATGGACAGAGTAGTAAAGTATTTTTCATTACTCTCTAAGAACTAATATTGTTAACAACGGTGATAATAAACAAGATAACAAGAGATAAGAGACTTTGAATCATTGAATAATCCTCCAAATAGAATATTCATTCAAATGGACATTTACGTAAACGTAACTTCACGCCTGTAACTCCCGAAGGGGTAGGCAGAGGTAAATGCATGCATTCAAGCATACATGCAAACACCCACGACTCGCCGGTTACGTTTTTGGCCCAAATAACAGGTGGCGAACCTGTTGCCATCTCCGGGCACATTACCAAACTCCGAGGTACTGGGAAACTTCCAGAAAATGGAAAAACCCCAATAGAACCAGAGATTAAGGATTTTAAGTCGTTATCTCTGATAGCCCCCGACCCGAGAATCGAACCCAGGACCTCCAGCGTAATAGGCTACCACTTCGCTACTGAGGCAGTTCAAATGGACATTTGTCACGTATTACATATACTAAACGTCATTGAGAATCACATAGCCATTAAAAAAACTAGATAAGAGATTAACAAAAAGCGCTCTCAATATTTTATATTCAGATATAAATTGTTCACCATCATTCGTTGTCACATTTGGTATTTCTCAATCGTTTGAAACAGTTCACGCGGAACCCGAACTTGTTTCTAAATTGACCTGTATTTATGTTTCAGTATTTATAAATGTCTTGCGTTGAGTTATTAGTTGTTTCTATCAAATAGCTTTAGATTTAGAAATGCTGGCGTCAATCAACGCTATTAGCTGCCTGTTTTAAGGACGTTTACCTTACTTCTTGGGTTTTGAAAGCGATTTATTATTAAAAGCGATTGAAGTAGGTAATTGACGTGATCTACATTTATTACATTCATGTATATTAACAGTGAAGTGAGCTACGGATACCTACAAGTTATATCAATACATGTCATATAGGTACCTAATAATACAGTAAAAATCGACTATCTGTACATTTAAATATTTGTCCAAAAAACTGATAGGGGGCGATTAAAGAAGATTAACAGAAACCAAAAAAACACATTTTTTATTTTTTGTCTGTCTGTCTGGTACGTTATACCTTATATATAATACGGAACGGATTTTAACGCGGTTTTCACAAGTTAATTACATATAAATAGGAGCGTAGTCAAAACGTGCTTCGTCAAAATCCGATAAGGGAAAAATAAGTTATGTTCAATTGAAAAATAATTGTAGTTTCCACGAACAGGTTACGCGAAAAGCGACCTTACACGCGGGCGGAGCCGCGGTCAACAGCTAGTATACAAAATTTAACTGTAAACTTGCGTGGAACAGGATGGGCAACAGCGTCCTGCAATAAACCTACCGCTACTTTGACCGCCAATCCACACGCCAAGCGTGGCGATTATGACATGTTTCCCTCTTTTTTGGCCAAGCAGTGGACGTTTTTCGGCTGCTGTGAAGATGTGCCGTTTAACTCATGATTTTCCCACAAAATTATGGCCATATTGGTTCTGTATAGCATGTAGAATTGTGTCAATATGTGTGGCTACCAATATCATCACAGATCTCAGACTAAAGCCTTGTTTAGGCTACTACAAGTATTTGGTCGAGTAAAAATTTCCGTTTTTTATGCGTTTGCTGCGTGTGTAACTAGAAATATTCTCAAGATCTTCTACTAGTCAAGAGTCTTTTTGTGTAATTACAAACTAAGTTGTATGACTGTATGAAAAAATAGTAGGTACGGTAAACTCATCTGTATACATAAAAGAGGTCATTCACGAAATCTTAGAAACTAAAACAGCCTGCGTCCCTTAGGACGTCGATACACGCTTACTGAGGGCTGATTTCATCGTCGTAATAACACGTGTTCAATCTTTGTAAAACTCGTGCAATAACTACGTAAAACGCGTTTTGCAAGAATTGATCGCGTAGAATCCGTAAGTAAGTAGGTACTGTAGGTTTTATAAGCTTTTTTTTTCAGAACACTGTTGTGACTTCAGTCATTTTAGATACTTATCACATTCTGTTTCAAAGTGTCGTGCACAGTTAAAATGCAATAGTTATTCCACAGCCCACGCTAAAGAAAATCTCAACAGTAAACAATGGTTTCACACTGTTTCCTTACGAATGAAATGCGAAAAATGTACTGCATAATTGACTAAAAAACCGCGAGCTTTAAAGTAAAATTAGTATTTAAGAAAATAAAATAATAAATTTAGGCCTTCTTATTCTAGTCCGCGCTATTTCTAAAGGTGTCACAGTGCTGTATAAGCTATATTCAGTATTCGCTTGACTAATTACAGCTTGCCGCCTTATCCGCAATCAGTTCTACGTTTCCACCTTCCCACTGTATTACATCAAGTAATGGCGCGAGTCACTAGCGCCAGCGACTTGACTAAACCTTTTATGGGGTCGTACCTACGCAGCTACGTACCCAAAACATGTTGTAGTTTTAAGTATTGTTAGAACTTATTAACTCTAAATTTTCACATGACATCATACTTTTTTTCGATGAGGCAGGCAGAAAAATATACATATATATATAAATAAATCCAATTCAACGATTGGTCGGCTTAGATATTTTAAAATTCCCTGTGGCAAGCCTAACTTTCTTCAGCTTTGCTTTAATTTTTTACGAAGATGGCATGAATATTCCTAGTTGGAAAAATCTTAATTAATTGCATATTGTTCACTCATGGTACCTAACTACCTCCGTAGCTTGTGTAGCAGGCCACTACTACTACGCTGAGGTCCTGGGTTCGATTCCCGGGTAGGGGGTTATCAGAGATAATGGTGTAAAGTCCTTTATCTCTGGTTCTATTGGGATTTTTCCATTTTCTGGAAATGTCCCAGTATCTCGAAGTTTCTTAATGTGCAAGGAGATGTCAACAGGCTCGCCAACTGTTACATGGGCCAAAACGTAACCGGCGAATAGTGGGTGTTTGCATGTATGCTTGAATGCATGCATTTACCTCTGCCTACCCCTTCGGAGATTACAGACGTGAAGTTACGTTACGTTTAAAACTCTTACTTCTGTGGTAGTAAGGGCAGTAGGCTGTAATGCTATAAAAGGAAAACAATACCTAGTATTTGAGTAGGTATCATTAACGGGTAACTCATGAAAGGCTCATATTTCAAAACTTGCACCATCTCCCTTTCTATCTCCCCAATAGACGCCGAGACGGAAATATAGGTGTCCAAATAGACTAGAGCCTCGGTTATACATTCATCTTACCTCCTCGCCCTTCCACGCGATCCCGCGGGGAGGGGGGACACGGCTCCCGGTACAGTGGTCGCGGCGTATCTTTGATTATCGGCGCGGGTTCGAATCGGGTTTTGAATCTCGTTACTGAACCCGCTGTCAATTATTATGTAATGCGCGTTTAGTTTTGTTTTCGGTTTTGACGATTTTTTAAAAATTAATGGGGTTTGTTAACAAGAACTTTTGTACAAATAACTTTTAGGTAGTACAGGAAGGTATTACAAAAAAAACAATAGCATCAAAACATAAACATCCCAGCGCTGGGCAAGTTTAAACTTTAAAAGCACCTAACATTAAGTTATTACATCAAAAAAGGCCACAGTACGTGGAAATGCCGCAAATTTTCAGCCGAGCGCGCATTTTCACATTTACAGCAATCAAGACAGATTCCAGTTTTTTTCTCATCGTTAGGACTCTCAAAAGGGTACCTAAATTAAAGGAATGGAACATAAAGGTACAAAGGAGCCTTACATGCATTATTAATGTATGCTTTGGGCAGACTGAGCCAAGAATATGAACTTATGACGTAAATTGTGTATGATTGGATATTTGAAAGTTTTTCTCTCAAATTAATATGTCATTTGTAAGTTCATTCGGTATTGAATACAGTATACAAGATGACTGCAGAAACTTTACAAAGAACACAATTGAACGACTTGAGTGAACCCCTTTCACGGATAACTTTTGTCGAATGATAGTACGCCATCGCCAATCGCCAACGTGCCCTCCGAAGCACGGAAACGCGCATTTTAATTTGCCACTAGCGGTCACCCATCACACACCCGATCGCGCCCGTATCGCTTAACCGAGTAGATTGTTTACGATCTACACCAGCCGCGGGGCCATGCGCGCTTCATGAATGACATATGAATATATTACCTAATGAAATTCCAACTTATTAATATTATAAATGCGAAAGTTACTCTATCTGTCTGTCTGTCTGTCTGTCTGTTACCTTTTCACGTCCAAACGACTGAACGATTTTAATGAAATTTGGTACAGAGATTTTTTACTGGTGGTAGAGCTCCAGTGACGGAGCTCGCGGGCGTAGGCACCACCGCATTACCTAATATACTTGCCGCTAAATGGTAGTGTTCAGCACTATCGTGTTCCGGTCAGGTGGTAATGTACGGCTCTGTAATTTCCGACACAGAGGCATAACACCTAATGCCTCAGGAGTGGCAGCGCATCTGCATTTTGACCTCTGGTTATTGTGTTCGTGTCTATAGGCTGCAGTCATCACTTAACATCAATGTGAACTGCATGCTTGTTTGCCACTTACATTCCTTTAAAAAAAAAAACAAAAGGTAAAGCTGACTTTGAGTAGAAAGAACATAGGCTACTTAGTCTATAATATAACAATAATTCGGGGTTTCCTTCCTGACGCTATAACTCCAGAACGCACGAACCGATATCCACGGTTTTACATTTGTTGGAAAGGTCTTGGGCTCCGTGAGGTTTATAGCAGGAAATGTATTTATAAAACGACATCCACGCGGGCGAAGCCACGGGCAACAGCTAGTATTTAATAATTGACACATTTTTACAAAATTTTCGGTGAAAACTAACGCAACTACTTAATAAAAGAAAAAGCACTAAACCAACACTACAATATCGACAACGTTCTCACCATCGATAAACATTACTACCTTCTCACCTATGATATTATTACGCCACCTTTACGAAATGCCGCCACATGTGCTGTAAATGTCGCGACATTTTAGTATTCCACCCTTATACCTCGTAACCTACATACAAACGTTTCTTTGCTAAAGGGGAAATCTTTGCGTTTTCAGATTGTTTTCGATGTACTTAATATTTTATTTTAATGATAAGCATAATTTGACGGAGGAAAAAGAAAAATGCGAGAGGACTTTAAGTAAAAATTTCGACATATTTACACACTGATTAGTAAGTATTGTAACTTAAAAAAAACGTAACTTCACGCCTGTAATCCCCGAAGGGATAGGCAGAGATAAATGCATGTATTCAAGCATACATGCAAACACCCACGATTAGCCGGTTACGTTTTTGGTCCATGTTACAGGTGGCGAGCCTGTTGACATCTCCGGAAACATTACCAAAGTTCGAGGTACTGGGCAATTTCCAGAAAATGGAAAATCCCAATAGAGCCAGAGATAAAGGACTTTACACCATTATCTCTGATAACCCCCTACCCGGGAATCGAACCCAGGACTTCAGCGTAGTAGTAGTGGCTTGCTACCACTAGGCTACCGAGGCAGTTACATTGATTGTGTACTATATTTAGGTATTTGACAGTCGTCATATCAGCCAAGATGGCCACAGCTGGACTAAAGCCGCATGGTCATGTGATGTGCCACCCGGATGTGGCACATCACCATGATGGTGATATGCCACAATCGCCACGCTTGGTATGCGGATTGACGATCGCAGTGGCGGTAGTTTAACCGTAGGACGCTGCTGCCCACATGTGACATTTTTAAAAATATATTTTGGAAGTGGCAAACAAGCATGCCGTTCACATTGATGTTAAGTCATGACTGCAGCCTATAGACACTTACACAAAGACCGAGGTCAAAATGCGGATGCGTTACCACTCCTGAGGCCTAAGGTGTTATGCCTCTGTGCCGGCAATTACAGGGCCGTATATTACCACCTGACCGGAACACGATATTGCTGAACACTACCATTTAGCGGCAAGTATATTAGGTAATGCGGTGGTACCTACGCCCGCGAGCTCCGTCACTGGAGGTCTACCACCAGTAACATGAGAATTGTATACTATATTAGAAAGATTATTGACTGCAATATTCATTTACAATCAATGTAAACTGTAGTTGTGCAGTTCTAGTCTACTGGACATTCCTGTCTAAACAATTAAATGATACAAGGATTATGAATGGTTTTATGTAGATAAGACGTATAGGATAATGCGGCAGTACCTACGACCTGAGTTTCTTCACAGAAACTTGTGAAAACAGTCATACCAAACCTACTTTGACACAGTATCATTGCCAGCTACGAATTTCCTAATTGGAAAGTCCCTAAAACCTCGTACAAATAGCGAAACGAGTCCCCGAAAATATAATGAGTAAACTTTTCCAATTATTATAGTTGTTGATAGCGGGGAAAAAAAACTGTAACAAGTTGAACATCGGAAGTCTTGCTCTGTGAAGTTTTATTGCGAATTGCGAGATAGGCTCGGGGATGTGTGACGTCATTGTTTAGTGTTGTCAGAGCGTTTATAAATTTTTCTTTATTTGGTAAAAACTAAATTACATGAGATTCAATAGAAACGTGTTTTCTATATAACGCGGTCGTTCAAAATAATGTATCTTTCGATTACGTATTTAAAAACGTTAAGAGTGTGTCGGACTCGCGCACGGAATAGGGTGTCGTAAAATTGAGAAATGTTCTATGTCATATACTTTCAATATCATAGACTTTTATGAGTTTACTTCTAATCTGTGCCTAAAAAACTATTTTCCATTTTTTTTTTCAAAATTTTTAGGTGCTGTAGTTTTGGCAGTAAAGGTCGGGAAATGCTCAATTGAATATTAAAATCATAACAAAACATATTTAGAATACCCTGAAGTGAACCTATAGCCGTTCTGTTTAGTTTCTTTTAAAATACGGTACGGTAGGATACTTTTGTTTCATAGTGGTGTAAAAATATCTAACTTCACTTTGAGGCGTTCCCTCAATTCTCTCGTATTATGGGCTTCTTCAAAAATGGCATCATAACCACGTCACCTACTGAGTGAGTGTCAAGTACTGATTACAAATTATTTTTTTGTTAATGTGAATAAATAAAAAAAGAGCCCTTCAGGGAGGATTGTCTGTCATTCCGCTTGTCTGTCAACCTTTTGACAGAAAGAAATCTGAATCTAACAGTCAGATTAAAGAGGATTTTTTAAAAATTGATACGTCAACAGAGTCTCAGGCCTTGGTAACATTACGCTAGTAATCCCTACGAGTGGAGCAATTACCATTCAAGATCATGGATGCGGATGCGGGCGCCAAGTTAAATGCAATCGCAAACACGAGTTACAGCTGCTCAGACAAACATACAAGTTAGGTGAAAAAAATCCGAATCGCATTCTTTGGGATTCCTATTATACATATTATACATGAACTTATTAAAAACTAGCTGTTGCCCGCGGCTTCGCCCGCGTGAATGTCGTTTTATAAATAACTAAGTAGCTTATGTTCTTTCTCAAAGTCAGCTCTATCTCTGTACCAAATTTCATTAAAATCGGTTCAGTCGTTTGGACGTGAAAAGGTAACAGACAGACAGACAGAGTTACTTTCGCATTTATAATATTAGTAGGGATGGAGACATTCTGCAAATCGCTGAATTCACCCACCTTCATTACACAAAGAAAAGGTCTTTCACATTGGATGAGCGCATTTCTCCCAAAATTTTATAGAGAGATGAACTGTTCCAACTGTGGTACAAGGTAAGTTTGTAGTTATAGAGTAGCAAATTATATTTTCTAGTTTTAGATACACCACAAAATCTAATAAATGCGGCCACTAAACACATGCAGAGCACATGTCACGTTACATTTGACGGCAATAAAGACACAGCGGGCAACGCGAAGCTATAAAAATAGTAATGATTAAAAATTAAACAATGAGGACATTCGTGACCAAATGTGACCCGTAATTAAATTACGCTGTGAAACATTATTTAAAATTCTCTCACGATAATCACGAGTGCCAATAAAAAAAAATTAATGCCAATTTGCATTCGCGTTACCAAAATATAACTCATAAGATGGCACCCCCCTAAATTCAACGAAAAGAGAAATTAATACAAATACACCAGCAGTGGGACTCCTGTCGCCACAATTTGTATTTCGAACATATTAAATTGAATTTGGAACGGGCGAACGGGACAAAAGATTGGCTTACATTTTTAATGATCGGCTACAAAATGGCCAGTATTTCAACGGTGTAGAGTTAGCTTTAAAATGGCAGAGACAGCACGCAAATGGCTGATTGTTAAGAAAAACACACGGGGCACACTCGTCCCGGCTTGTAACACAATTAATATCAATTTGCAACTTCGAGGGGGCTCATACTTTATTGTTGGAGCGACAGAGTAATTTAATAAAATTCATTTGAGTGAATAAAACATTTTTGAAAGCATTACCTTCGCCTATTTAACCCCATACGTGACGCATTTCAAAATAAAACAAGTAGACGCGTTCTTTATAATAAACAATCGAGTCTTCATTAATGATATTACAAAGAACTGACTAATAAATAATACATTGCCGTCCATTTCATGACATTAACTACAACAAAAGCTCACCTCGCAAAAATAAAAACACAGAAAAAAGGCTACGACCCACCGTGACATTCACGAAGAAATAATTAACAAAACATACAGAAATGAACAGAGAAGAAGTGCGCCGGCGAAATCTAATTATTTTCGCCGCCATGACAGCGAGCTTCCCGCGCTTTGGCGCGTCCAAAATGGCGGTCGAATATGGCGCGCGATGTCAACAACGCAACGATATTATGAAGCGAGGACACGACGTCGACAGGCACTAAGCCTCCTTCTCTTATTTATATTTAGACGTAAGAAATGTAGCAGCGCCAGGAAATTAATTTTCATTTTTAAGGTTCCGTACCTAAAAGGTAATAAACGGACCCTATTACTAAAAGCCTCCGCTGTCCGTCTGTTCCTCTGTCCAACTGTCCGTCTGTCCGTCTGTCCGTCGGTCCGTCTGTCCGTTTGTCCGTAATTCCGCTATAACAAAAAATAGTAAAATTAAAAAAAAAACGAATACATATTATTTTGAGGCTTCCCCATACAATACACGTGTTATTATTCGTATTTTCGCTCATTATTAAAAACGGTAGCAGGTAGACGCTTTTCATTTATAGATGATGGTAAGGAACCCTTCGTGCGACTCGCAATTAGCCGGTTTTTTACTCGAATATTGTTTAGTATCGAAGCTTCTTTTTCGGTAGTGGAACGCGGCCGTGCTAAATGGAATTCCTCCGTCGGATTTACTTTATTTTGCTTATGATTTTCATCACTAAGGTGTATTTTCGCGTGAAACTGCTTTATTCGTTGCAAAAACAAAGAAGGAAAACGAAGTAACTTTGTTTTTGCCGCTAGAACACGCAACATTTCGCAGAAAAAATCTGGGAATATTGGAAGTTTCTATTGTGACGGCTCGATCTATCATTTACAAACACGTGTATTTACGGGATGTTGCGTTAGGTGTTTTGTTACTATCAGGGATTCTATTTCTATTCTATTCTATTCTATTTCTGCGAAATGTTGATGATGGTAACAATAGTTATATTATTATGATTACGAGTGAAATTTAACTGGTGGTAGAGTTCCACGTATAGGAGCTTGAGATCGTAGGCACCACCGCATTACCTAACTTGCCTGCTGCTAAACGGTAGCGTTCGGCATTATCGTGTTCCGGTTAGATGGTAATGTATAACCCCGTAATAACTATCACAGAGACATGATACTGTAGGTCTCAGGGGTAACAACGCATCTGCATTTTGTTCTCTGGTTTTTATGTGGGTATATAGGCTGCAGAAATCACTCAACATCAATGTGAGATGCATGCTTATTTGCCATGCTTCCTTACAGTAAAAAGGATTGATTTATGTAGTAAAAGTGGCATAAATGAAAACTGTAGCCTATAAATATTCACGTATAAACTACAGGTTTCAATGCCTTGTCACTCTTGAAGCCTAACCCGTTATGCTTCTGTGCCAGAAATTACGGGGCTGTGCATTATTACCTGATCAGAAAACGATAGCACTAAACACTGACATCTAGTGCTAAGTAGGTTAATGTGGTAGTGGCTTTGCCTTCGAGCTCCATCGCAGGAGCCCTATAACCAGTTATAAAGGAATCAATGTCTATTTTTTTCACTCAAATCTCTCTACAAATTTAGTCCATCAAGGGCGTAAACATACAGTGCGAGTCATTCATGACGTCATACAGTCAACTATCAATATGTATGAGCATGGCAACCGATCGACGTAAATGTGCTACTCCTCCCCCTATTCCCCGAATAGAGTACGGTTAGGGCTGTCTTCAACTAAAATGTGGCGACTAAAAACTTCAAAAATCTCGGATGGATCTGGGTTAAAATAGTTATTATTCACAACACCACCCGATTTTTTAATGCAAACCTAATTGAAATATTTTTTTACACTTAAAACTAGTACTAATCTAGGGATTCCCAGACAGGTGACAACCCTAACTAAGTTTAACACACAAGGATTGCGAATTAAGTGCGTAGTTGTCATGTATTTTAGTAGGGCGGAGATCGAGGGCGGAGATCCACGGTGTAGGTATCATCGCATTTCTCATTTTCGTCTATTGTATTTCGAATTGCAGATGTTTTGCTTCTACAAACATCGAACAAGGTTTAGGTATAACAAGCTACAGGTACAAATAACGGTTTAATGGAGGCACCTGTTTTCTTGATTTTATATTGTCCTGGTAATAAGTCACTGAAAATTTAATAAGGGATTCAAAAAGTATTATCATAAGATCCACGAATAGATACTACGACTAAATGAAGGACACGATGAGAGAGGAATAGAAATTGATCAAATTTTATAAAATAAGACTTGACCGTTGACAAGATTGAGGTATCTACAAACTGAACATTTACTAAAAACTTGCACAATGAAGTATTGTTACGTTTCCACAATTGTTTTTCAAAGATTGCATGCAGAATTTGAAACCTAAGTGAAATAGAAGTCTTAAACAATGGTTAAAAAAAAAAAAACCTATAGCATAGGTATTTACTGGTGGTAGAATAAAATCAAATAAAATACGCTTACACTCACAGCCCCACAGTAGGTACAAACCTGTGTCGTGGGTGCCGTTGTACACATACAACACATACACAAACACCCAGACCCGAAACAAATATCTGTAGGCCATACAAATATTTGTCCCGGTGCGGGGTTCGAAACCGCGACCCTTCGAATCAAACAATGGTTTCACACCGCTGGACTAACCGGGTCGTCAAATCCGTGTCGTTAAATCAAGAATCCTAATGTAGACTCGAGGGCGTAGGCACCACCACATTACCTAATCCATCTGTCTGTCCTTGTATCTTGTTTCGGTAAGATGGTAATGTACGGCCACGTGAAAAATATTACAGAGACATAAAAACTAAGGTCTCAGGGGTGGTAACACATCTACATTTTGACCTCATCACTGAGCATCCATGTGAACTGCATACTTGTTTGTTGCCACCTTTCGTTACATAAAAGAAAAGTAACGCTTTTCAGCCGCGTTCTGTGTGGCATATCTTTAAATATGTCAACTCTATGTACGCCGCAGAATAAGTTATGAATTGTAAATTAATAAACGTCTCGACGAAGTGAAATTCTTGGTAACTTTAGAGATAAATTAAGCGCTGTTACCTGTGGTGAAAATTATAATGTAATTACTATTTTCGACTTACTGAATTGGTTTTGTAATGAAATATGACATTTAGATCGAAAATACGTTATAATGGGCAGTTATTTCTGTTTTCATATTTATTAAAATGTATGGCCCCGTAATAACTGTCACAGAGACATAACAACTAAGGTCTCAGGGGTGGCAACACATCTGCTTTTTGACCTCTGGGGTTTTTGTCTATAGGCTGCAGTTACTCGTATCACTTTACATCCATGTGAACTAAAGGCTTGTTTGCCTCCTTTATTACATAAAAACCATTATTAAAATATGTATAGAGAGAAAGAAAGCGTTTAGTCTGTATGAAAATTTTAATATAATTTAATTTTAAAACAAGAAAAACCCTAGGTTGGACGCCAATGTGTAGAGTAAATAAACTTAATGTGACTGCACTTAAAATTAATATCTTTTTTTTTTATGTAATAAAAGTGGCAAACAAGCATGCAGTTCACATTGATGTTAAGTTATGATTGCAGCCTATAGACACCCACACAATGACCAGAGTTCAAAATGCAGATGCGCTGCCACTCCTGAGGCATTAGGTGATATGCCTCTGTGCCTGAAATTACAGGGCCGTACATTACCACCTGACCGGAACACGATAGTGCTGAACACTATCATTTAGCGGCAAGTATATTAGGTAATGCGGTGGTGCCTACGCCCGCGAGCTCCGTCACTGGAACTCTACCACCAGTAAAATATGAGAAACATTGCATAGATTTTTTCTACATTTAGTCAATTTATTTCATTAAAATATTAGTGTGTAATGTGTGTATAATAACAATAATCACTAAGAATAACCCCAGGTTGGGCGCCACTCTGTAGAGATTGAAGTAGATAAAAGTAGTTGTATTTCACGTAACGTGTTAAAGATTTTTATTGGTGGTAGAGCTCCAGGGACAGAGCACGATGGCGTAGGCATCACCACGTTATCTTATCTACTTAGAATCAGAATCAGAAACTCATTTATTCATTTAGGGTGACAGGCACCTCTTATGACACGTCAAAAACAAACAAAATAAATTAAAGCGAATAACAATTGATATACATGTCAAACAAGATAAAAAATATATGTAAAGCTTACCGCCAAATGGTAGTGTTCAGCGCTATCGGGTGCCGATCAGGTAATGTACGGGACCGTAATTATCAGCAAAGAAGTATAACGGGTCAGGACTCACTCCTGCCAATGCCTGTAGCTTTAAATACACAAACAGAGTTTAACAATGTGATATTACCTCGATTACACTTACCATCAATGTGCAAACTGCATGGCTTAAATAAATGACGCACAATTCTGTTATGGCCATCGTTGGAAAGGCTTTTTGTCCCGCAGTGGACGTCTTTCGGCTAAACGAAACCTGTATGTATGCGTGGTTGTTTGCTACAAAACAATGGTCTATCATTTAAATATGAGACAGTAAATTTGAATTTATACCGTTGCTTTAATATCGAACATTTGACGCATGCAATATGAACAGATGCAAATAGGGAATACCATGCAATGAATGCGATTAAAGTCACATCTCATTCTATCAATTGCATACAAAGCACGGTTTCCAAAGCAATGCCTAATTAGTGTTCCGTATAGAAGCATTTTAATCCCATTGTCGCCATTGAACATTGTTAATTGATACGACAAATACTTGCTATGCACATACATTAAACGCGATGATATTATGCCCAAATTGTAATAAGTTGAACACATTTTACAATAGGCAGCAATAGCATTAAGTATTATTTTTTTCTTCATTGAAAAAAAAAAACCATTTAAAAAATCGGATGTTTGTACAGTCGGTTGCTGGACGCTACTTATACGCGATAACGTCATAACAAAATTTTGAAGAAAAATCTTACACTTTTATGTATTGAATTGTTATTAAGACGCATAAGCAGATGAAGTGGAGTAAGTGCAGCCGGCGGCGTCATCGATAATCGTCTTATAAGACGCGACCATTATCACATTAAAAAAAAGTCGAAAAATAAAAATACAAAGCAACCACTGCTTTTAGTAAACATGCTTCTCACAGTATTCAATACGAACTGTGACTTTGAATTTTGCAATAAAGAAAAAAAAATCCGGGATAAGCGGAAAAGTGTGAGTAAGAAAAGATGTGAGCTTTCCCTCACACAATAGACTAGCACGATTAAGATCAATACGATACTTCTTCAAGTTATGAGGATAACATTACTAAAAAAAATAGTTTATTATTCAATTTCCTACGCCACCAAATCACCTGCATCACGCAACACTTACTGCAAACAGGTCAAAATTAGTGAACTATTATTAATTTCTCACAGCACACCTATTTGATACGACCCACAAAAGAAAATCGTCCACTCTCCCCAAATCTGCCCTCCGTAATTAGCAGTTGGTATAAATGCATTCGCCCACTAATGGACGTTTTATGCCACCCCTCTACGACTCAGTGGCCCCGGTCTTTCATTAGTGCATTACCCCATACCTTTAACTAGACGGAAACAGTATTAACCAAGTAGAATACGCTCTAAGCTTGGGAATAATAGGTGTATTCAAATTTTTAATGGGCCCTTATGGGTAGATAGTAAACAACTATACACAATAAGTATGCTTTGTAACATACAGTTCATAATAATGGTAAGTGAATAGTAGATATATAGATATAGCCTACAAACACTTACATAAAAACCAGAGTTCAATGTAGATGCAATGCCACTTCTAAGGTGCATGTTGTAATACCTCTGTGCCAGAAACTACGGAACCGTAAATTACTACTTGACAAGAACACGAAAAACTGCTACTTGTATCAAGAAATACAGGTATGAAGCATACATCAAAGTAAATATAAAACAACATAACACACAAAAGAAGAATTTGACCTTGGAATAAAGTTGGGGTAGCAAATTTAATACTAATTGAACTCTATCAAAGTTCAACGGAGGTTTGATTAAATAAGTTCTTGTATGGACTTTGTAAATGTAATACATCACATGTGGTGGCACCTCGCCGTTAAACTTAACTGTCGAAATCGGGTTTCGAACGTAAACCGACGGTTTGACGTATTTAACTTTGGTACATTTCGATTCTAAGTTGAGTTACCTAAATATTATGAGTAAGGTCAACAGGTTATTGATTTTCGATTTCTTTTTTTAAGAAGCAGGGATAGATTTGGGGTTGTGGGGGCGACCTGCACCAGGTAACGTCCGACCTTGTATTGTTATAGGTATGTGTGAAATAAAAAGTATATTTTACACATCTCCAGGGGTTTTATACAATATCTCTGAACAAAAGTAGAAGCGTAACAAACTTACATTAGTTATGATACGGTTTATTTTTACACAACGATATCCGCACCGGGTGCCACCCATGCTAGCTACTGTGGAGAAGTCTGTGCACTTCTCATTTCAGGTAAAAACTTCTTCCACGAAAATGGAACTCGGAAGATAGGACGTTAGAAAAGATAAAGAGCGACAGAAGAATAGTAACAAATTAGGTAAATTTGGATTTTCTTTAATGTATCCTATGTGGCAAACAAGAATGTAGTTCACATGGATGTTAATTGACGACTGCAGCCTGTAGACATCTACACGAAAACCAGAGGTCAAAATATAAATGTGTTGCCACCACTGAGACCTAAGTTGTTATGTCATTGAAATAGTTATTACGGGGCTATAAATTACCATATTACCGGAACCCGATAGTGCTGTACACTGCCATTTGGCGGCAGACAGATTAGGTAATGCGGTGGTGCCTACGCCCTCAAGATCCTGCACTGAAACTCTACCACCAGTAAAAATTTTCATACAAAAACTAACTTTCAAGACCGCTTCCAAGAACCAACATTACCATAACCTACCCAAGGCATTCCTTGATAAAGATCAAAATAATAATACACCATTGTTTTGATAAAACAAAAGTGGCTCTGACCAGTACAGAGGTCCGAATGAAACAGACCCGAAGAGTGCTCCATAGGCCTAAATAAACAAAGAAAATCTAATTTAATTAACCCCGATACGGATTTGGAGTGTCCAATTATTTCTTGGTATCTTTGGCCTTTTCGGTGTTAGATCTATATTGAATTGTTGAAGGTAAAACTGGATATTGAAGGTAACAAGGATTTTCTTGAAAGTTTGGGAATGGTTACAATATTAGGAATAGTTATTTGTTTCATGCTGGCGTTGGGACGTAACGACCCCACCGCCCACTAGCGGAAGAAATTTCTTCTACTGGAAGAGAATTCTTCTACTGGTGCAGTCAATCAACCGAACAATGGTGGCCAAACCATTGCAATGGGGCGATAGTAAGTACAATAACGCAAGATAGGCGGCGGGCAATAGCGTCCTGCGATAAAACTACCACTACTTCTATCAATAATTGAGGCAATACCTGCGATATAAAGATGTTTTGAAACGGCATCTGTCTGCGTGTAACATTTCATCTGATACTTGCCCATCAAAGACCAGAATGGCGTACTGCAGTCGATACGGCTGTCATGCGTTTTGAGGAGCATCGTTTGCAGTGCCTTGAAGCCAAACACCTTGCCAAGAAGGATCAGGTAAGACCTTCTTACTAATATACATACAACCGATCTGGCCAGTAAGTTGTCAACGTTACAAGAGGACTTATAAACTAAATTTGGTTATGCGAGTCATATACGCTCGCACCGTCAAGCTTCTTCGCTGTTGACGGGTCACGTCAAGCAGGATATCATCATCATCAATCCGCATGCCAAGCGTGGCGATTATGGCATATCTCTTATGCAGAAGGTTTGGTCCAGCTGTTTAAAATTTTTCAGCTGAAATAATCTACGAATTAGGAAGAAGTGTAATTATAAAACTATATTTTCATGAAATTAACTCATTATTCATCAAGATACCTAATTCGCCCACGTTTGCTACTCCTACAACTTATAAGTACTTCTCATACATAAATTTCGATTCAACTAGGGTGACCAAACAACTGGTAGTAATGATGTATAATCTTTCCAGCAACATGCCGTGTTCGCGATCTGTCACACCCCTGATTAATGAATCCCGTTCCACCCCCATCAGATTGTCAGACTCCGGTTTTCAAATTTCCTTAATTATAAGGCAACGTTTCGACACCCTAGTTTTCGGGGGTTTGGGGTAAATATTTCCATGTGTTGCTTTTAAGATAACGATCTGTTTTTTATCTTTTTTTTGGGTTATATTTTTGTTTTCGTTGCTGTGATTTACAAAATATAAACAAACAGTATAAGTAAAAAGATATGCGGATTAGATAATAACAAAAAACATCAACAAATTAATAAATTAACTGTTGGTAGAGCTCTCGAGATGGCTCGTTGGCGTAGGCACCACCGCATTACCTTATCTACTTGGCGCTATATACATAGTAGTGTTCAGCGCTATCGTATTCCGCCTAGATGGTATGTATGTATGTATGTATCTTCACGCCATGTCCCTAACGGGATTGGCAGAGAGTGTGGAGCGACAAATATTCCGGTCCTGACAAACCTCCCGTGCCTCTTCTACATTCTGCCTAGGTGGTAAAGGCATAATAATTTAGGCCTCGAGAGTATGAACGCATTTTCATTGAAATCTCTGGTTTTTACGCAGATAATAATTTTATAGGCTACAGTATTCACTTAACATCAATGTGAACTGTGTGCTTGTTTTCTTTTAAAATTTGTCAAATTCGTCAAACTTGAATAGGTACTTTTTGTGCCTAAACCAAGTACTACGCGAACGAAGTCGTCTGCTACAGTACCTATACAATATTCATGAATAGTGTCTATATCTATACATCTATAAAAATAAATAAAATTGGAGTGTCTGTTTGTAATATTAAAATAACCGCTTTTTACTAACTGCAAATGTATGTATACACGGTACATATACCAAAGCAATATTTTTTACAATTTTTGTCTGTCTGTCTGTTTGGTGAGGCTAATCTTGGGTACGGCTGGACCGATTTTGACGGGACTTTTACTGGCAGATAGCTGATGTAATAATGAGTAACTTAGGCTACTTTTATACTAGCTGCGATAAATTCTCATGCGGGCGAAGTCGCGGGCACAGCTAGTCAAACATAAACTTAGATATAATTATTTATCCCAGCTAACAAATCCCATTTACGCTGATTTATCTTTCTATTACAAAGCACTCAAAACTAAAAATATCCAGACACACCCCATCCAAATGTCGCTATATCGCTACCCCACAAACTATCGCAATCAGTGTTACCATGAACCAAAATTAGCCCTGATTTATATGTCTGCTTTGCTTTGCTCGCGCAAAACGAGTTTAGATGGCAAATCTGATCCAGCCTTAATTACTGGTGTTGCCATGTCGGGTTTGGCAGGGCGTAGGGATAATTGAGATGTTTTCTTTTCTGAATTAATTTATCTAAGTATAGTAAATTTATGTTATTCAACATCTTGTTTGTATGGGCAGTGAGTGTTAATTTATTAACGTGTATTTCGAAACATTGGCAGAGAATGTAACAATACTACGTATAGAATAGACACTTCGACGTCTCGCCCGATTTCCCCGCCTCACCCAACCTCCTCCCCTCTTATGGGAGTCGTTTGGTATTCTCTACGTGCTATGCACACAGGTGCACGTGTAAATACACGTCACTGATTGATGTCTGTGTAATTGAAACCAAGGAAAAGTTTGAATGGAATTTTGGCGCAGTGTCCGCAGTGTGGCGTTGGGTTGATTGTAAAAATCGTAAACCATTTAATAAAATACGCGAGATAAGTAAAAAAAAAAACATTTGTATTTGTATTTATTTCTTTCAATATAAGCAGTACATGCAGTGTAAAACAAAAAGCACCATAAAACCTTGAATAGGTTTGTCAAGGTACTTCCATTCGTCTTAAATGCTAATCAATAACGGCTTTATAGCAAAAACTTCCAATAAATAGGTACATTGAAAAGAAAGACACATGAAAAATGTTTTTCGCACTATCTGCCTGCCTCGTGAGGGTCTTATCGTGAAGATACATACATGCTCATGAACAGCACCTTCACATTATAATATTGTTAAGAAAATACAACAAAATCTACATAATTAGGTATCTACCTTCTGTCATAGGTATAATAATACTGTCATCACTGTCATTCAACGATCGCAGGCGGCTGTTAGAAGAGGATACAATTATTTAATACAATATTGCGCATGTGACGTAAACAACTCAGATGGTTGCGCCTGTTTGCAATGAATGACGATGATAACCGGTTTTATACCCAACGAATATACAGGCGGCTCCAGTCCAGTGTCGTCGATACATATATATTTTTTTAATCTTATTATTATTTTTTTAAATTATTGTTTTAGATATATATTATGTAATTGTTAAAATAAGTACTATATGATATATCATATTAGTATTAAAACATTGTCTCAACCGTATTTAGCGATTGTAGAAGATTTATTTATTTATTTATTTATTTATGTTATTTATAGTTAACTAGAACGGACAACAAGTCCAATTACACTAACTAACTCGGATACATGTCATAGCAAAACAAAAAAATACACAAAATTAAATTAAAAACATAAGATTTAGTAAGAGGATTCAGAGGATTTCACTGAACTGCAAACACACACTCACAACAGCCTTCCATCCATCCACAAACAAGTCGAAGTCGGGAAAGGCCTCCAATAGAGCACAGAGCAGAGAGCGCGCGCGGAACAAAGGAGTTAGCGTGTGCAATTGTCCGAGTAAATGGTACAGCGAGGAGCTTATGCTTCCTAGCACGCAAGTATTTGTCCTGGACGGGCGGGACGTATAAACGAGCCAACTCATTGTGCAGGCACGGAGCATCAATCAAACCACGGAGGAGTTTGAACATAATGACCAATTGCCCATTGGCTCTCCTGGTCTTCAGGGAGTTGTAATTGAGGCACCCCAGGAGGAAAGCCGTGGGGTACATGAGTGGGTAATAACCAAACTTGTGTTTGTAAAGGTATCTTAGAAATGTCTTTTGTACCTTTTCTAGTAGGAGTAGGAGATATTTTTTCAGAACAGTCTTGTGATTGTGATTTCAATAGCATTAATCAATTTATTATTAGCTAGTAATTTATGAATTCATATTTTGACCTCTAGTCTATGTTATGTCTACAGGCTGCAAGGATGACAACTCCATGCACGCTTTCCATAAAAAATTGTAGAGTTCATCATTTTTTTATTGAATTGTAGATACTTGTCTACCACTACTTACTGTAGACAGTATACAGTTTGTGATACTCTTTAATGATCTGATAAGGATGAGTAGTCTTACTTATTATTGTGGTATACCTCCGTAATATGCTTTTAGTGTTAACAGTAAGTACCTGAAACAAAAGAATGCAACATTAAAACATAATTTCAACCAAAGATTAATATTCTCTAGGTATATAAATAAAGAAGCGCGCATGGCCCCGTGGCTGGTGATCGCCTAACCGAGTATATCGAAAGCGATCTACTCGGTTAAGTGATACGGGCGCGGTCGGGATGCGATGGGTGACCGCTAGTGGCAAATTAAAATGCGCGTTTCCGTGCTTCGGAGGGCACGTTAAGCCGTCGGTTCCGGTTCCTATCGATAGTAACAGTCGTTAAACCTTGTCGGAGGGGTTATGGGTGGTTTGAAAACACCCGACAGCGGGTTGGCCACTAACCCTTATCTCCACCAACCCCGCTTTGGAGCAGCGTGGTGGAGTAAGCTCCAGGCCTCCTTCCAAGAAGGGGAGAGACTCGTGCCCAGCAGTGGGACGTATCAAGGGTTGCATGCAATTCTGATTGATGTTAAGTGATGACTGCAGCCTATAGACACTCACAAGACCAGAGGCCAAAATGCAGATGCGTTGCCACCCCTGAGACTTAAGTTGTTATGTCACTGTGATAGCTATTACGGGGCCTTATATTTATAGTTTTGATGATGATGGTAAACTGAACCTGACGCTTTATGTCATGTAAGTAACTGTGCCTAAGGCTTAGCATACGCTGCCAATAGCTTTCTACCATGATCATAAAAACCGCGCCGTGCCCGCACCCAGCCCTGACTGTGTTCAGTATTATAATATTCAGCACGACTCGTGGTCGTTTCCGGTTATCATCAACCGAAGAATAGAACGAAAGTTGCGCCACCCCTAATCGCATATGTTTTATGTGTTCCTCCGCTACGCCCTAAGCCGAGGTTCGGACCCACAGGGGTCTCCTTTAGGCAGTTGCGCAAACTTTTATTTAGGCTGAGAGCACCCTCTGCTCTCACCGATTTCCCGATGAAGTAGACGTGTGTCATCTCGAGACGTACCGCCTCCTTGAGTCCATATAAATAAAATTAAATACAATAAAACGTAACTTCACGCCTGTAATCCCCGAAGGGGTAGGCAGAGGTAAATGCATGCATTCAAGCATACATGCAAACACCCACGATTCGCCGGTTACGTTTTGGCCCATGTAACAGGTGGCGAGCCTGTTGACATCTCCGGGCACATTACCAAACTTTGAGGTACTGGGAAATTTTCCAGAAAATGGAAAAATCCCAATAGAACCAGAGATAAAGGCTTCTTCACCATTATCTCTGATAACCCCCTACCCGGGAATCGAACCCAGGACCTCAGCGTAGTAGTAGTGGCCTGCTACCACTAGGCTACCGAGGCAGTTAAAAAAAAACTATAAAATACAATAACAAACTAAAATCATCCTCGAAAATATAAAAAACCGGCATTTCAACGTAAAACCACACAATCCCCATCTTGGATTACAGTTGATTAGCTCGCGCCAAAACAAAAACTGTACACGAAATATGACAACAAAATGGCCGCCCTTCCGCTCGGACTCCGGATATTGGAGAGGCATCGAATATTCTATTTTATATCTACCTTAATTATCTTTGGCAAGTTTCGCGCCATTGCTCTCGGGTTTTATTTGTGTATATTTTTCGCGCTCCCAATTTTGTTGTTGATTTATTTTAGGTTCGCATTCAGATTTACAGACGTATGCACTTAACGGATGAAGGTAATTGAGTTGATATTGTACACAAATGTTATATAAATAGTGTCGCTTCTGTTTTGGAGTGAACTGATATGTTAACGGGGTCATATGTGGATTTATTTTGTTACTTCATATGCATTTGTTTATTGTACATTTAAGTTTCCGAACCTCAAATTGAAAAACGGAACCTATTGCTGAATTTTTATATGAATATAATGACAGTTTTTTTTTCATTTTCCGAAGACTTAAGTGTTTGGAATCACCTGTTTGCGAGTGTATATTTCTCATCAAATATTGACTTTAGAATGGGTTTCACGGTTGGATGAAGAGTGCATATGCGACACTTTTTATTTTTGAAGACCTAAAGATAAGATAATACTAACCTTCTTTTCATGTGTACAATGTCAATAACCCTTCAGACTGTACCGAAGATATTTTTTTTATAAAAAAAAGATAACAATCAGCCTGAAGGTGTTCAGTTCCGTCATATCCGAGGGCAAAACGCCACAGGCCTGGCACAAAAATGTGGTATCTACTGTTCTTAAAAAAAGGTGATAATATCCTTCTTAAAAACTAAAGGCCCATCGCACTTCGAAGTCACGTCTATAAGCTGTTTTCGAGAGTGATTACGAACCGTCTACCTCGCAGACGCGAAGACTTCCAGCCTTTCGAGGAAGCTGGTTCCGGTTATTTTGTTAGTTTACTAACTGGTGCCCGCGACTTTATCTGCGCAGGATTAGTATTACACACAATATCTTTATAAATTGTAGCCTTTGTGTGATTCTGATGTGTAAACTATATTATTCTTAAGTCTCATCAAAATCCATTCAGTAGTTTTTACGTGACAGAGTAACAAACATCCATACAAACTTTCGCATTAATAATGTTATCACTAAGATAAATAAACCTCAATAAATATATAATCAGGTACTAAAAAGATAATTAACAAATTTAACTCCAAAAACATTTGGACTATCAAAATTCCAAACAAAGTGTACAAAACTAATCCTCCTAACATAAACATGGAATGTGAATGTTAACATGTCAGTTACACAATCATTCCAAAACAGCTGAAAGGATATCGGTGGCATTAGAATAATGTATCACAGGATCAAAGCATTAGTAGTATGTGATTAAAATATATTTTTACGTCCAGAAGCATAGAGCAACACGGGCCACCGGCCGCCGCGGAGAACCGGAGGGGAGTAGTAGACCTGAGTCGATCGCGAGCGATAGAATCACTTTGATTGAATCACGATCCAAACACAAGTGATCGGGTCGTGACGTACAAAAAAAGTCGATCATTTGGGTACTTTGGGTCATTGGGTACTTTGTTTCTCTATCATATTATGCATTAAGTACACTTCAGTTTGTTTACAGTTTTATCGATCAAGCTCCCCTGCACCATATCATCTAATTGTAAAATTCATGTTATAGTATACCTATAAAGTTTAAGAATGAAATTATAGTGATAATTAATTTTCATTTCATTTCATGTATTAAAATGAAAAATACCCAGCGACATAATGTGTGGATTGCGGTCTCGAGTCTCGCAACCTTATCAGATGGGTCTCGAATCACGAGAATCATGAGCTACAGTATACGTTTGAGCGAAATCGAGTCGCGACCCAAATGACCCAAACGATCGAGTCATTTAGACTCGATCACCCTGTCAATTGGTTGTGATCGACCCAAATCCCGACGAAGGAGTGATCGACTCAGGTCTAGGGAGTAGCCATTGCGCTTATTACCGATGCAAAACAGCCTGTAACTTTTTGTGGGGAGAACTACGTGTGATACACACACACACACTATAAAAATCGTCTTTTTCTACGAAACTCACACCTTGACTTTAACAAAATATATAAACAATTTCACGCACACATTTAAACATCTGGGCGACAGGCGGAATGGTCCTACCATTTGGGCGTGTACTTTGACAGAAGGAAAAGCCCGCGTATGGCTTCTCCCCTCCGGTCCCCCGAGGCTGGTGGCCCGTGTTGCTCTCTGTCCAGAAGTGACAAACAAGCAACAAGGTCGAGTTCTGTCTGATGGTGGGGTCAAAAGTCTTAGGAATCGGCGTGCATGTATGCAGAGAATGGTGAAGGTAGACGAGGCACGAGAGGTATGTCAGGACCGGGATATCTGGCGCTCTACACTCTCTGCCTACCCCGTTAGGGACCTGGCGTGAATATACATACATACATAGACAAACAAGCATACATTTTACATTGATGGTAAGAAATACTGAAACTTATAAACATCTCCACGAAACCAGAGATCTCAATGAAGATGCGTTGCCACATCTGTGACCTAAGGTATTACGCCTCTGTGCCAGAAATTACAGGACCATTACACCTGACCGGAACACGATAGTGCTGAACACTACCATTTAGAGGCAAGTCATGCATTACAAGTTTTTTTTATGTTAGGAAGGTAAAACAAGCATGCAGCTCACATTGGTGTAGAGTGATGACTGCAGCCTCTATAGGGGCATCTGCATTTTGATCTGTGGTTTATGTGTAGATGTATAGCTGTGGTTTTTGTGTAGATGTCTATACATCTACACAAAAACCACAGATCAAAATGCAAATGCACCGCCACCCCTGAGACATTAGTTCTTATGTCCCTGTGATAGTTATTACGGGGCCATACATTCTCATCAAACCGAAAAACGATAGTGCTGAACACTACCATATGGCAGTTGATAGAATAAGTAATGCGGTAGCGCTCATTCCCTCGATTCTCTACACTGGAACTCTACCACCAGAAAAAAATGCAATGTTTGTTTCCCAGCCTAATCATTAAAAAAAAATTGAATATCTCCAGCTTAAGGTTCAAATTGCTATAGCACCGAAACGAAAGCACTCTCACAAACCCATATCGAACCCTACACATACCCACCACGTGCTATCAGAACATTTTGAACATGTGACACTAATCTTCCGCCCATATGCGAATCCAATTGCTGTATTAGGCGAAAATCTGTACATTCACCCCATTGAAAACTCCACCTTATTTTATACGCGTACAGAGGTGAATATCCTTTGTACGAAACGTACAATTGTCGCCAAAATAATTAGATATTAAAAGCATTAATGCGCTTAAAGTTACGGGAAACAATTATGTACAATAAACGAACGGTATTAGTTTCGATTATTGGCCTTTCTATTGTACGATAAGATAACGGTAATATTAACGTTAATTATGTGCTGATTAACGGTACACGTTAATTGTATATTATTGAGGAAAAATCATTCCGTAATACAGATTCTATCAAAGTTATATAAAAGCTAATCAAAAGATTTTTACTTATAAGAGACATACTCGTATCAACTAAGGTCTCAGGTGTGGCAACGCATCTGCATTTTGACCTTTGGTTTTTGTGTGGGTGTCTATAGGCTATAGGTGTATAGGCTGCAGTCATCACTGAACATCTATGTGAAACACACGCTTTTTTTTTTTTTTTATGTAATTTAAGTGGCAAACAAGCATACAGTTCACATTGATGTTAAGTGATGACTGCAGCCTATAGACACCCACACAAAGACCAAGGTGAAAATGCAAATGCGTTACCACTCCTGAGGCCTAAGGTGTTATGCCTCTGTGCCGGAAATTACAGGGCCGTACATTACCACCTGACCGGAACACGATAGTGCTGAACACTACCATTTAGCGGCAAGTAAATCAGGTAATGCGGTGGTGCCTACGCCCGCGAGCTCCGTCACTGGAGCTCTACCACCAGTAAAAAAAAAAAAGGTTGTTTGCCACCTTCTTAATCTTTCAAGGATCGTAAGGCCACCGGCGCCCAGACACAATTGAATTTCAATTGTCATATTTTTCTCGTGTCTGGAGGGATTAATAAAAAAAATACTTGACTTTTGTGCTCAACTATTCAAATTAGGACCTATGTCATCCCAATGACTTATTAGATCAAAAGACCAAAAATAATTACATGACCCATCCAAAAGCCAGTGATTGTCAAACATGAAAAAAATAATTGCTTCAAATACGTCGAAATGCACAAGTGGCGCAATAATGTCACTTGATATTTCAATATCAAATAAACGGCGAAATGTACGTTTGGAAGAACCTAATATTCATATCTGTGATTGACGTTTATTTTCTATATGAGGAAATTGAATGTCGAATAGACAAGACAAGTTTGGGAAACGACAGCTCCTGACATGGTTTTAATCTTTTCATCACAGGGTGTTTTGTGGTCAACAAGTTTATGGTATTTTATCATTTTCCTTGGATTGAATCGGAAATTGTGTTCAAATAAAGATTTTGCTTATTTTGGTTCACTTTTAATGTAGACAAAGGTGAATAGGTACAGAAATAAAATGGTCAAGTCTTATTTGGTAAGGTATTCTGTATCTCGTTGGAGATCAATTTGAAAGTTATTTTGCAGTACATCGATGTTTTCCTAAAAACATTGTAATTGTCATGTTACGCCAAAACAGCAATTTACTGCAAAGTGGCTATCGAAATGTGAAGCTGGATACATAATGCGCCTTTTGTAAAGGACATTGCTTGAAGACAATTTTTTTTAAGTCACCAAGGTGTCAAAAATTATGCTGCTTACATGGATGTTAAGTGATCACTATTGCCTATAGACATCTATACAAAAACCAGAGGGCAAAATGCTGATGCACCACTCCTGAGACCATTGTTATGTCTCTGTGATAATTATTACGATGCCATACATCTAACCGGAACTCGATAGCGCTGAACACTACCATTTGGCGGCAGATGGATTAGATAATGCCTACACCCTTGAGTACTTTGACTGGAACTCTGCCACCAGTAAAAGAGACGTAGAATCCTTATATTTCAAGTCAATTGATATTATTAATGGCTGTTTCAATTAACTCATAACAAAGTCTTTTATTCATCTGATCTTCATATTTCTTAGAACACTTGCGTGATTGAAGACGTTGCTAGCAAACATTAAGGTTTATTAATTTATTTCATATTGAATAGTGCAATTCAAAGGAAAATATATTTAACTTATGTCTAGACATAGAGTTGGCAAAATAAACATTTGAGTAACAAAGTTAACACACAAATTTTAGACTGACTGTAAATTACTATATTATTAATGAGAAAATATTTGTGTAACGTAACTTCACGCCTCTTATTCCCGAAGGGGTAGGCAGAGGTAAATGCATGCATTCAAGCATACATGCAAAATCCCACGATTCGCCGGTTACGTTTTGGCCCATGTAGGTAATAGGTGGCGAGCCTGTTGACACCAGAAAATGGAAAATTCCAATAGAACCAGAGATAAAATATTTCCACATGGTTATCTCTGACAGCCCATCCGGGAATCAAACCCAGCAAGCACCCTAGCGTAATAGTAGTGGCCTGCTACCACTAGGCTACTGAGGCAGTTACCTATATTTTTATTAAATTTTTTTTGTTTTAGTTGCGTCAGAAAATAAGTCATCTCGTGATGGTTTTTTTTAATGTAATGAAAGTGGCAAACAAACACATTGATGTTAAAGTGATGACTGCAGCCTATAGACACCTACACAAAGACCAGAGGTCAAAATGCAGGAGCCATACATTGCTATCTAACCGGAATACTATAGTGGTGAATACTACAATTTTGCGGCACAAAGGTAATATCTACATCATCGACCTGTACACTGGAAAATATGGCAAAGCCACTAGTACAAAAACTTTAACTTTGATATAGTATTTAATTTTTTAAGAAAAAATGGAAAGAAAAATTTGACTTCAGGCGAGACTCGAACTCGATAAAGTCTATTATATCGGTTGCCTAACTAGCATAGTTGTTAATAGATGGCGCTGCTGCTCCCATAAAGCAATGCAATAGATGTGAAGGAAAGATTTGACAAATCGGGCAGGGCTTCAGTAGCTCAATTGGAAGAGCGGCTGGACTAGATTCCCAGTAGGTCGCGAGTTCGAGTCTCGCCTGAAGTCAAATTTTTCTTTCCATTTTTCTTTAAAAATAAAATATATTTCACAAGCATGTGTGAATGCGAAATAATATAAAACAATTTGATATAGTAGTTAATGGTAAACTGATATTATTATGTGGTACCTGAAAATATTCGCACTTCCTTATCAGACAATTGCATGGTAGTTTTTTTCACTAACTGTAGACGTTTCATATAGAAAGGGGCTTTAGGACAAGCGTTGAGAAACAATCACACGCTATGAGAGTTCCATGGGGCAAGGATTGATCCGCGAGCAAAACGAACGAACGCACCAATCAATGGGGAGTCTGCGGCTATGGAACACTTTATTTGCTTTTTTGAAAACTATAAACCAAAAATCAAATAGTTGTTACAATTTTTTTTAATTTAAAGTATCAAAACGAGTCGAGATGGATTTCCTGTACTAAGAATTAAAAGTGTTGATACATTATCAACTTAAAAAAAAATAGTTTCTTAGTATAAGCCTAAATAGATAAAATGTTCTTTAAACGGTTTAAGAGCGAAGTGTGAAGCGCAATATCTAGATCATTTTTTTTTCTAATTTTTTAACGTTCGCGTTGAAAGAAATCTACAATCAAATACATTCTTTACTCGTGAATACTGCAGTCTGTAGATATGAAACTAGATAATTTAATGTGACTAACGGCCAAATACTCAAAAGTGGGCCTTAAAAATCTTCTGTCTTTATAAAACACGTTCAATCGATACAGATAGCGCATGTTTGAGGGTTGCTTAAAATTGAGTGACGTTTGAGTATTCGGCCATAAACATCTCAAACTCCTCATTTACCCATTTTTTATGTAATGATAGTGGCAAACAACAGCATGCAGCGACATGCAGCATGACGATTAGTGATTTTTTTTATGTTATAGAAATGGCAAACAAGCATGCAGTCATGCATGCATGCAGCATGCATGCATGACTGCATTCTATTGACATCTACACAAAAGTTATGGTTTTGAGGCCTACGTAGTTTTGCTAGTGTGATAGTAATTACGGAGCCATACATTATAAACTAAATTCTAAATTAATGTACAAGGACCATCTTTATTTTCAGCTGTCGGTTGCCAGCAGGGTGATCCTCTCGGGCCAGTCATTTTCAGCCTAGCTATTCACCCCATCATTCGGCAATTATATTCCAAATATTATGATCTTCAGTTGGACATCCGAAGATGATAATGTTGAACACAACCATTTTTTTATGTAAGTGAGGTAACGAACAAGCTTGCAGCTCACATTGATGTTAAATGATGACTGAAACCTATAGATATCTACATAGAAACCACAGATCAAAATTCTGATGCGTTGCCACCCCTGAGACCGAAGGTGTCATGGCGCTGTGATAGTTATTACGGGACCATACATTACCATCTAACCGGAATACACCATTGTGCCAAACACTACCATTAAGCAGATAGGTTAGGTAATGCCAACGCCCTCGAGCTCCTATACTTGGAACTCTACTACCAGTATGACATACGTAAAGATACTTTAGTGCGCTAAAAAGAAAGTGACGCGTAAACCCAAAACTAGAACCCAGTATTAAAAAACCAAAACCCCTCTGCGGCATCGATGTCGGAATCGAATTTAAACGTAACGGTTATCAATCATAGCGGCGGCCATTTATCTTGTGAATCGTATATTAAAAGGAGGACGGACATAGAAAAAGTGGCTTGAACGAATAATACATGTTATGACGCAGCGAGGGCAAAAAAAATGGATGCGGTTGTATTTGCGATGGTACCGTTTTGTTGGGGCTTTGTGGAAAACATAAGGTGTGTTTGTGTTGTGTTGCGTTGTGGGTATAAGCAGAGATATAAACAACTTCATTAATGATGTTCCATTAAAAGAATTCGCATCATAATGCAGACAACTAATAATAATAAGATAATAATAATATCACCACAACCGTAAGTAACCAATACATTGAGCAACTGAGAGCCGCTTTGGAACATGCTCTTCTTGAGTATCGGTCCACCTTGGCCGAATTTAGACCGCGGTTGCCCCGGCTGCCTATGCATAGACGAAATGTGGCGCTAGTGGGCGCTCTGGACTCAATATTACCCGAGTACATAGATAATGAAGAAAATGAAGAACTGCCTCCGTAGCGTAGTGGTAGCAGGCCACTACTACTACGCTGGGGGTCCTGGGTTCGATTCCCGGGTCGGAGACTATCAGAGATAACGGTTTAAAAATCCTATATATATCTCTGGTTCTATTGGGATATTTCCATTTTCTGGAAGTTTCCCAGTACCTCGGAGTTTGGTAATGTGCCCGGAGATGGCAACAGGTATGGTGGCTATGATTCGGGGACCTATTCGGGGAAACTGAAGGTTTTGTCTGTGCAATTATGGACGAAGTGGTGATGACCAATAACTACCGGAAATTTATCCTGAGAGATGGCACGGTCGACATATGTCGGGCATGCCACCGGCCGGGCGAATCTCTCAGGCATATTGTGTCTGGCTGTTCGAGTCTTGCCAACGGCGAATACTTGCACAGATATAACCAAGTAGCCAGGATTATACACCAGCAACTTGCCCTGAAATACAACCTTGTGGCCGCGGAGGTGCCGTACTACAGGTATGCACCCGACCCAGTGCTTGAAAATGGCCATGTCACAATGTATTGGGATAGATCTATCATCACTGACAGGACTATTGTAGCCAATAAGCCTGATATAGTGGTGATAGATCGATTGGAGCGCCGTGCAATGATTGTTGATATTACCGTCCCTCATGATGAGAACCTCGTGAAGGCTGAAAAAGATAAACAAATAAAATACCTTGACTTATCCCACGAGGTTGTCGCCATGTGGGTCGTGGATTCTGCTGTCATTGTACCGGTAGTCGTCATGGTTAACGGACTCGTAGCGAAGAGCCTCGACCAACACCTCAAGAGGCTCTCGCTGGGAAATTGGGTCAAGGGCTTGGTGCAGAAGGCAGCTCTTCTTGACACGGCACGTATTGTTAGGAGGTTCCTCTCCCTAAGCCCCTAACCACCGGCAGCTAGGACCCTGCTCCCGCTACCGGCGGAACCTATTTTGTATGTTTTTATATATGTATGTTTTTTTTTATTTGTTTAATAATATATGTATGTAGAAATAAATACAGAGACATTAGATGTTGAAAATACAGTATACAAGAGGCGGCCTTATCACTAAACAGCGATCTCTACCAGACAACCTTAGAGTTCAGGAAATTGTGTAAAGAACAATGTAGGGGTGTACACAACGGTATTTCTAATCTGACTATTTAAAAATAAAAAAAATAAATAAGAAATATGAACAGGCAGATTAGTATTGATCAGGATTCAGCAAGGTTAGGGAAGGAACTGGGAGATGTAGTGCTCATTGACCCGTTTTTTGAACGACTCAACGGATTGGGCTTCTCGGATATGGGTTGGGAGGGAATTCCATAATCGGATGGCCGTTACTGTGTAAGATTTGGAATAAAAAGTAGAGGTATGGGAAGGAATCATGAGGAGGAGATTTTCAGAAGAACGAAGGGACAGGGAATGTGAAGATCCGAGGAAATGGAAACTTTCTTTTAAATATGTTGGAGTTTGAGGACTGAACAGAAGACAGTAGAGAAAAGAAAGAATATGAGTATGAACTAACTGAACTAACTAACAACTAATATGATAATGAAAAATTTAAAGCAATTGACTGCGAGGTTAACTGAATGTTAAAATTTTCATTTTTTTTGCATTGTCGTGTTCCGGATGTTACCTTATCTCTTTATCAATTGAAAGAGAAGTAGGGTAGGTATCGAATGTAAGCCTCAGGCCTAGGCAATGGATCTGGATTAAAATCTATAGTTTTGGTGTTCAATTCATATTTAGCTCAGACATCATCATAAACAAACAATGAAACAAAGAAATTCTTCTGCATATAATGGATGAAGTAGATTATATGTACTACGAAGCCACACGTTACTTGTAACTGCTACTTTTAACGAGCTTTTTTAAATTTGGGTTAGGCGTATCTAAGGGTAGACGCATTAGCGAGAAATAAAATAATGCTAGTATGAGATTCGTCAAATAAATGAAGCAAGAACAGAAGAACAAATTATCCTAATGTATAATACACTTGTCCGAACTACTAAGTAAATAATATCTATATGTAACTCTTCAAATATTCTACAATGACTTAATGAAGATTGGCAAATGAAGATATCAAAAGCCCTGAGCTTATCTGAAATGTACGGCTATATAAAAATATATGTATTTCGAATCCTGAAAAGGATGGCAAAGAATTAAAACATGTCGGTCCACGAATATAAGATGTAACTAGATTCCAACACGTAAGGTTTATAACTCATAGTATAATATTCATAAAATCACGTAGTCTCAGAACAGAGTTGGGCGCCAATAAAAAGGTAATAAGGTCTGTTTTTGACCTTAATCATAATTCACTGGATCCTTGAGAGATATAACATAAAGATGTGTCAGGGTTAGCAAAAATGCTGTAAATGTGGAATAATAAGTAATAGGTTGGGGAAAAAGTCTTTTCGCATTATAGTATGTATGAACTTGTAATAAAATCTCTTTGGCTGTAGTATTTGTATCTGGCTGGTTTTGGTATCATTGAAAGTTAAAATTTTAAAGAACATAATTCCAAATTCAAATTAGGCAAATGTGTGATTTTCATTTGTTTTTCGTACTGTCAAGATGAGTGAATCTAATGAAGAAATTCGATACAATTTAAAATTTTACTACAAAAAAGGTAAAAATGCAACGCAAGCAGCGAAAAAAATTTGCGATGTTTATGGACCTAGTGTAGTGTCTGTGAGAGTAGCACAAATTTGGTTTAAGCGTTTTTAATCCGGAAATTTTGATGTCAACGATGCACCTCGCTCTGGTCGCCCTATTACGGATAAAATGGATGCCATTTTTGAAAAACTGGAGCAAGATCGACATATCATGATCACTAATCAGTTTTGGCGCATTTGAAAAAAGCTGGATACAAAAAAAAGCTCGATATTTGGGTACCTCACGAGCTCACTGAAAGAAACCTAATGAACCGTGTACTCATTTGTGATTCTTTATTACGACGTAATGAAACCGAATCATGTTTGAAGAAGCTGATAACTGGTGATGAAAAGTGGATCACGTACGACAAGAACGTGCGAAAAAGGCTTCACAGACTGTGGCGAAACCCGGGTTAACTCGCAATAAGGTGATGTTGTGTGTGTGGTGGGATTGGAAGGGCATTATTCATTATGAGCTATTACCACCAGGCAGGACTGTCGATTCTGAACTCTACTGCGAACAACTGATGAGATTAAAGAAAGAAGTTGAGAGAAAGCGGCCGGAATTGATCAACAGAAGGGGTGTGGTGTTTCATCATGATAACGCTAGACCTCACACATCTATAGCCACTCAGTAAAAATTAAGAGAGTTTGGTTGGGAGGTGTTAATGCATCCGCCGTATAGTCCTGACCTTGCACCTTCAGATTTCCACCTGTTTCGGTCTCTTCAGAATTTTTTATGCAATGTTAGGTTAACAACACGAGAGGACTGCCAAATCCACTTGTCGCGGTATTTTGATGAGAAGTCCCAAAATTTTTATAGCAATGGGATCATGTCCCTACCTACAAGATGACAAAAGGTTATCGAACAAAATGGTACATACATACTTTAGTTAAATTTAAATATCAGATTAAAAAATAAACTATATTAAAAAATGTTTTAAATTATCTTAAAAAATGCGAAGAAACTTTTTCCCCAAGCTTATATAAAACAAGACAAATCTTTCTCGTTTCTAAGTGTGAGATTCACAGACCGCATTACGACTTTACTTTGAGCAAAGTAAAGTCGTAGCGTGGTCTGTGAATCTTACCTTAAGTCTCTTCAGAAACAGATCGAGAACAATTTTCTATCTGTAGTGAAATGAGTTTCAATAATGGACACAAAAATCTTATAAATTTAGATCAATTTAAAGTCAATGTTACTGCTACTCGTATTGTTAAATTTGGCAATAACCAGAACTAAAAAATATTTATTAATTTATTGGTGGTAGAAATCCAAGTGTATGAGTTCGAGAGCGTAGGTACCACCGCATTAACTAATCTTTCTGGCGTCAAATGTTAGTTTTCAGTATCTACTATAATGTTCCGTTTGGATGGTAATGTATGGCCCCGTAATAACTATCAGAGACATAACAAGTTTGGTCTCAGCAATGGTAACGCATCCGCATTTTTACTGGTCGTAGAGCTCCAGTGACGGAGCTCGCGGGCGTAGGCACCACCGCATTACCTAATATACTTGCCGCTAAATGGTAGTGTTCAGCACTATCCTGTTCCGGTCAGGTGGTAACGTACGGCCCTGTAATTTCCGGCACAAAGGCATAACACCTTTGGCCTCAGGCGTGGTAACGCATCTGCATTTTGACCTCGGTCTTTGTGTGGGTGTCTATAGGCTGCAGTAATCACTTAACATCAATGTGAACTGCATGCTTGTTTGCCACTTCCAATACATTAAAAAAAAAACCTGGTCTTTGTGTAGATGTCTATAGGCTGCAGACTCGTCTGTTCAAATCACTATCACTTACAAATATACATACCTATATAAGTATTTTAGTGCAACAGAATGAGATATTTTTGGGAATAGGTTAATCAAATTAATTCAAGAGAACTATTCTAGAGTGACACAAGATCACAGAAAAACATAAAAAGAGTAATAAAATATTTATCACTGCGATAAAAGTACGCAGAAACCATAAAATAGTTTTGCTGAATACAATTATCAACTTTTGCTACATTACTATACCTGAGGCAAGTTTTTTACTGTATTTTTTTTTCATGTAACTAACGTGGCAAACTGACATGTAATTCACATGGATGTTATGTAATGACTGCAGCTTTTTTTATGTATTGGAAATGGCAAACAAGCATGCAGTTCACATTGATATTAAGTGATGACTGCAGCCTATAGACACCCACACAAAGACCAAGGTCAAAATGCAGATGCGTTACCACTCCAGAGGCCTAAGGCGTTATGCCCCTTTGCCGGAAATTACAAGGCCGTAAGCTCATACATCTTCACACAAATCAGAGGTCAAAATGCAGTATTGCCACCTGTGAGACCTTGGTTGTTATGTCATTGTTTCTTTAAAAGTTACTACGGGGCCCTACGTTACTATCTAACCGGAACACGAAAGTGCCACACCGCGGACACTCCGCCAAAATTCATCAGTGACGTGTATTTACACGCGCACCTGTGTGCGTAGATTGTACAAAATACCAACCGTCGCCCATAAGAGAGGAAGGGGTTGTGTATGTGTGCAAATCGGGCGGGACGTCGAAGTGTCCATTCTATACGTAGTATTATTACATATTCTCTGACAGTGCTCAACATTACTATTTGGCAGCAGAAAGATTAGGGTGCGGTGGTGCCTACGCCCTCGAGTCCCTACACTGGAGCTCTATCACTAGTAAATAATATTGGAATTCTACTTACTATTTATTTTTCGTAATTACACATGCGAGTGAACTTTTAAAATTAAAGAAAAAACGGAAAGATAAATTTGACATCGGGCAGGAATCGAAGCAGGATAACCAGTCCAGCCACTTTACCACTAAGCTACCGAAGTTTTTTACTGTAAGTTTAGTTTACTGGTGGTAGAGCTCCAGTGACGGAGCTCGCGGGAGTAAGCACCACCGCATTACCTAATATACTTGCCGCTAAATGGTAGTGTTCAGCACTATCGTGTTCCGGTCAGGTGGTAATGAACGGCTCTGTAATTTCCGACACAGAGGCATAATACCTGCCTCTGGAGTGGCAGCGCATCTGCATTTTGACCTCTGGTCATTGTGTAAGTGTCTATAAGCTGCAGACATCACTTAACATCAATGTGAACTGCACGCTTGTTTGCCACTTTTATTACATAAAAAAAGAAGTCCCACACCGATGCGTGAAATTACGCTTTGCCTTTTTGATTACTGGTTATCCTGGTTCGATTCTTGCCCGAAGTCGAAATTTTTGTTTCCGTTTTGTCTTTGACTTCTAATATTGCAATGTTAGGTTAGATTAGCATTCGTTAACTGACCATGAACGAAGTTTATAAAGTAATGTAACCTACTAGCCCTTTTAGATTGTATTCAACTGCCATGCGCAGTCTCGTAAAACTCGAAAACAGATGAACTGATTGCGATGAAATTTACTGTGTGCGTTTCAGCGGATTCAAGGATGCCCCAAATTTACAGTTCGACCGATAGGTATCGCTGTGATCGGGTAGGATAAGGTCAGCCGGGTCAAGCCTATCTTAAATTGGAGTTAGCATGTAAGCTTATTAAACGACGATATTCAATTCATCACTTTGTCAACTATTACAACTAAAATTTACTTCAAACCTCAAATGTCCAAAACAAACTGTTGTATATATTTTAATAGTTTTATAATAGATTTTTTTTTATTTACCTAAGTTAAGTGACAAACAAGAGTTCAGCTTACGTTGAAGTAAAGTGAAGACTGCAGCTAATAGATATCTTACTTAAATTAATTGCCACAATGTATGAAGCTCGCGAAAACCTGCAAAAACGTTATAGACATCTAAGCAGATGCGTTGCCACCCCTGAGACCTAAGGTGTCATGTCTCTGTGATAGTTATTACGGGGCTATACATTACCATATAACCGGAACACAATACTGCCGAACACTACAATTTAGCGGCAGATAGGTAAGGTAATGCTGTGGCCTACCCCCTCGAGCTCCTACACTTGGAACTCTACCACTAGTTGAAGACATTAGTCACCACTACTGGTGATCTGTGGTCAAGTCTAGTGCCGTTCTGTTAATCTGTGATTGCATGCTCATTTACACTTCCATATCATAAAATACGAGTAGCTTTCCAAAAAGCAATAAAGAAGCTAAAACAAAAAAACATTTAAGTCCATAAAACACCACAATACCCACCTAATATGGATCAACTTACGTAAACAAGGATTACACACCTACCAAAATCCACACGAAAATTTAGAACAGTGGAAACAAAACAATAAATTGGATTATTCATTTATGCGCGCCCGAACCACCATTTCCGTGAAGGGATAGAAGCAAAAACAAAACGCGCTCCCAAATTGAACTCTGCTCCGCGACAGGACTGCAGTTTAAATGCCTTCATTGGACTATCAATCAAAAGCCTTCTAAAAATCCATCTTCCATTTCAATTGTAGCTGATGTTTCAGCATTTATTTCTTGTAATGTCCATTGGATAATAAATCTCTGCGAACTTGACGACGAATTTTGACGACTTGTAGCCTGATATCATTTTGTAAAATCAAATGAAAACTACCTAAAATTAGCGTTTTGTTTTAATTTAGCAAAGATAATTGGCATTTATCAAACATTCGTCATTGAGTTGATCATATTAATTTATGGAAAACACAGAAAAACATTGGCAAAGTGGAATAACGGTAAACTTGTTTTAATTTTTAACTATAAGCTCTTAATAATATTACAAGAGCACAACTTTTTACTGGTGGTAGAGCTCCAGTGACGCGCGGGCGTTGGCACCACCGCATTACCTAAGATACTTGCCGCTAAATGGTAGTGTTCAGCACTATCGTGTTCCGGTCAGGTGCTTATGTACGGCCCTGTAATTTCCGGCACAGAGGCATAACACCTTCAGTCTGTCTCAGGAGTGGTAACGCATCTGCATTTTGACCTTGGTCTTTGTGTAAGTGTCTATAGGCTGCAGTCATCGCTTAACATCAATGTGAACAGTATGCTTGTTTGCCACTTCCATTACATAAAAATAAATAGTACATTAGCCAATCAATACATTCTACAATTTTGCAAACGACACATGTATGTATACAACAATGTACATTCGAACCAATAAAAACCAATTTAGATCACACACGAAACAAACTTCGATCGATACGAATTCGCAATTCAATTTCAAATCGAACGAGACACCAGAATTATTCATGTCAGAGTATCGATCAGAAGGAAACTCAACGATCGGAAAGTTACTAGGAAATTTCGAAACTACGACAACAAAGAAAACAAACGTCTAATTCTAACTTTTCTTTATAAAATTTTACTGTGTTCAACGAATTGCTGAAGTTTTTGTTTGTTTAGTTAATAAATAAGAATCGATTTCTAGTTATTTCCTCACACTGAAAGTGCGTCATAACAACTTACAAATCAATTACATGCGAATCATTCGATGATAGAAGTTATCATATAAATAATATTCGCTTAAAATTAACCAAAGCGTAGAACTAATCTTCGATTTTTTAAGGTTGGAATGCCGATATTATAATCAATAAAATCTTAGGTAACCCTGATGACAAGGTAAAGCACAGAATCACTAGTAATCACTACCCGTAAATAATTACAATCAGAATCAGAAATTAATTTATTCATTTAGGGTAACAAGCACCGCTTATAAAACGACAAAAACAAACAAAATAAATTAAAGTGAACAACAATTACAAATAAGAAAAGATATAAGTAATGGAGAATATCAATATGATAAAACTAGATATAATATACTCATGTAAGTAAGTATATCAGTAGAATGATCCTAATAATTTATTTCATGTAAATAAAGAAAGGCACTGAGTCGTAAACTTAACGTACAACATCAATATTAAATCTCATAAGCTTCAAACCAGAATATGATTATAAAAAAGTTAGTAAATGCAAAAATAAAATTAAGCTCATATCTCTTTGTCTGCAATGAAATCCAATTCATAAAGTTGAAACAGTGTTTAAACCAGCAATGCACCAACATGTAAATATACAAAACAAAGACAAAGACAACGGAATTAATAAACCGATAAAGCAGATTTAGTTACAATGCCGTATATTACATTGAAGTGTCATATCCGTTGATCGCATTGCATGGAAAGTTCGTGCATACAGATGCAGGCTGCATATTTAATGATCACTTTGCATATGATTATTGCTAAGATGGCGAGGCAGGTTTAGAACGGTCGTTCGTGTACTTGTTTGGTGAAATGACGCGACATTATTCAATGTTTTTGTTGTTTGTTAAATATTCAACAGTTTTGAGAATAACGGTATAAATTATGAAAGAAATATGAATTAAACTGTATGCTTGTTTGTCACCTCATGACATTAAAAAATATTTCAACTGCCACAATCATATCGATACCTAAGAAATATTTGTGACACGATTATGCGTTCTGTCAATTAACGGTCAAGTTTGTTAAGCGTCAATTAACAGTCGATAGACAAGTTTCATGTGATTAATTTATACATACAAGCCATCCATAGGAAGTCTTTGATCATATCTTTAGCCATTATTTTTGTCTGTCAGATAAAATCTGAACTGTGGTGTAATAGGTGCACATGTGTCAATTGAGAAGTCAGTTGATAAAAATGTTGGAGTTAATTAAACATCTTATCTTAACTTAGACTTAATATTGTAGGTGGCTCAGTGATAGTAGGTCATCGCTCGTAAACATGTCAATCTGGGTTTATTTCTTTAATTTCTAATGTCAATCGGGGTTCGAACATTAGGAGATAGATTGTAGAATAGGTAATAATGGGTTATTCCCATTTGCAGATTTTCAATCAAATGGCACTCGGTAGTTTGGAGATGCGCCTGAAGATAAGCTTAAACAATGACTTGAAACTATACTTCTTTAAACTTATTTAAACTAAAGCTAACTGTCTCCAAATTAAGAAAGCATTGCGCAACACCATTTCACCAATAAATCTAACATACTACTCATCGATGCAAAATCGTTAAATTTTATACCAGTTGATTTAAGACAGGAACTTAATATGATGGCACGTGTTTTACCATCGCCTATAAACTTGTGACTTAGCAGTCGTATAAATTCTACTTACATTCAAACACGCTGAGGTATTCGAGTCTCGCTTTGCATTTTCTAAAACGCCTTTAAATAATGGCTGTCGTGTTGTCATTAAATTTCTGCACGGAGAGCTTTAAATTTTGATTTTAAATTTCAAATTTCAATCGTGTTCCGTGTGATGATTAATGTTTCCTCACAGATTCGATTTTTGAATTGGTAATGAATGTTTCAAGAAATGTTATACGTTCTATGGGATATGAACTTTAATAAATTGCCAGTTTTTTTTTCTTTATCAAATTTCGACACAATAATTCCAACTACCGCTTAAATATACAAAATAAGAATGCAACGTAAGCCTTTACTGAATTAAGTAGGTAATGAATATAAAAGTAGGAAAGGCGCAATAGGTGTGTAAGAATCGGGATATTTACACGTAACGGACATGGCATGAAGATACATACTCGTAGATACTACAAAAGTAAGTGAAGCAATCAATTTACTGCGCGAATACTCATTTTAATTACTAGCACGTTTTTGGGTGCTAATGTAAACAAGACTAACAGTAGGCAGTAATATTAAATAAATAAACATAAAATAAATAAAATAGGACAAAGAATTCTATGTTTACAGGCACTAAAAGTAACGTGACTTAACATGACTGACAATATTCTCACGCATACGTTGAAAATGATTAATCCGAGTTTGAGAGTCCAGAAAAGCTCTATTAAAGATTTCATAGTTTTCATATTTCCCGTCTCCCAAACTAAGACCATATATTTGAAGTGCAGACAATTCATTTTTCAAATAGCGCCGCGCGGTCGGATTTGCGACTTGGGAACTTAGAAGTTGTTCGTAAACTTTTGATATTCGGATCCGTTCGACCGATGCTGGTTTTGGTTAAATTTCATAATTCGACCGCGTGAGCTAGTATGCCAAGTTCGTATTTGTTACTTAGTTGCCGAAATTCTGCCACTGCTTCTTGTGTTAGATTTTTTTATTTATGAAACAGAATCTCTGTCCCATCACAAATTTGTTTTAGAAAGAAAACTCAACTTAAAAATGAATATTCACATACCTAATATTTATTTCATAAAGCAGCTCGAAGCTGAAGAATTCCACGTTAAAAAAAAAAACAAAAAATATATTTTTATAGACAACACTTGAAACGTAATTATACATAAGGTAAAAAACATTGTTAATTATAACTATTAGATTATAAGATAAGAAACACATTGAATTACACTAAAAATAAAGAATATTACAACGTATCTACACTTTTATGAAGGTCATCAATCATCTGACTTGGAAAAAACAACCAAAACCTAGACCTTTTAGACACATTTTAAAAATACTTTTCGTCATATTTAATAACAATCCAGAGGGTTGACTTTTAAAAACTTTATCCGGGTTTTGATAATCATATTACTAGACTTAACCCTCATACTTTCGTCATGTTCACGTGTCGATATCGCTGCAGACTGTAATTTAATCCCAGGGAATGTTTCTCACAACCGCAGTAGCGACGGAAGTCGGTGGGGTTAGCAACGTCTAGCGGTTTCGAGAGTTGCACAGGGAGATACACTCGGGCACGTATACTTAATGTTTTATCTTTACGTTGGTAATGAGATGAGATTATGCAATATGTGAATCAACTTGGGTGGGTAAGTGATGAGACCGCTCTTACTGTAGGGGTGCCACAGAATCTGGAATAAAGCGATACGTATACATATTTTATTGCAATAAATAAGATTTCAAAAGTTACCGGAATTCGGAAATTATTTCGATGTAAGTTCACTCATTTCGTATTACGTTATATGACAAGACAGAACTGATGAATCTCTAGTGTATGCATTTGTGTACGCATGCATGTTTTGTATTTTATATTAAACGCATAGGTACACCTATGTTAAAAAGATGTTGAGAGCATAAATATAGTTGTGTTAAATGAGATTGAATTATTCTCTAAAAAATTACAAATTTAAATGTAAGACTACTGTTTTTGTTAAGATAATAAAAATAAGACAAATGTGTTTATCACACAAGATAATGAATTAAAATATCATATTTAAACATTAATTTGACACTTAATTTTTTGTTCCCACGTAATAATTAATATGATGAAACAAACCCTGATTAAATTTCGTTATTTACTTATGAACATTGTATATTACGTCCTTTGAAGATCACACGTCTAATTACTGTATAGTAATTAATTCACGCCACGCTGGTTACTTCAGCAACTCAGTGTGTGAATTCAAGCGGAACAAACAAGTTGCTTTTCTCATTCAGTTTATTTTAATCATCAATTAATTCAATTTTGTTTATTGTGGCAATGATATTTATGATCGTTGTTTCAACGAATTGTGTATTTTAAATCGACCCTTTTCAATGTGGACTTAGATTAGATACAATACAGTTATTTTTTGTTTTTTTCAGTTGGACAAACAATTGGCGATAAAGATAGAATAAACTAAAAATACGTCTATGAATGGTTTCATTGGTAGTTTATCTTCTATATTATTTTGAATTTGGAGATGAAGAGATGTACCTAATAGTAATGTATTGTAAGTATATATCCGAACCGTTAGTTATCTTTTTGGAAAGTTTAATAGCACGTTATAGTGATGTCTAGCTCCAATGTCACTAGTGTGAATGAATGAAAAACATAACACAATATTGATGCAATGGCGACGTCCACGGACGGATATAATACAAATAGTATTATATCCGTATAAAAAAATCAATCTATTAGTAGGTAAATGTATACATATATACCTAATAAAAATACGAAATACCAAAAGGATATTTAAATAAACGATAAGCAATGTCGTACTCCGATTCGCCTCAATTGAGTACTAAATAATTAGTAAATTATATTGATGGATATGCTTAGCAAAGTTGGAGTTGTTTAGATATTTAATAAAACATTTTTTTTTCAATATTGATAATTTTTCATTTACCTACATTTAATTCTGCATCACGGGACAAACCTATAAAGACTACCCCACAAACCACCCTTCCCTCCTCTGCAATTATGTTTTTATACAAAGAAACCTGGTTTGCTTGACAAATTGATCAAACGCGTATCGACGAAGATACCAAGGTTTATTAACCCCCAGAGAGAACAAACAAAGAAAGTAATCGGGAAGTAAATTACGAAGTATAAAGTGCTTGCGAAACAAAAGACAATAAGGTGTATGGCAATACTGAAAGTTTGAATGAGAAACGAAACGGGCACCAAGTTGAAAACGATAAAGGTAACGCGGTATTAAAGCTGGGGTTTGTGCAGATGAGCACGATTAGTGGGGCCCTACCGTGACGTCGAGTTGTGGTTAAATCTAGAAACTGCTAACATTTTGTTTCATTTGTTAATATGACAGCGCATATGAAAAAACGAGACAAAGCTATTCAGTTGCACATAAAACAGCCGCTGTAAGTAATTTTTTTTTGCAAATTTTGTCGTTCATATGTTTACTAGCACCCAAGGCAAAGCAAGCACTTGGGCCTCGGAGAGACAACGGATTTAGACGTCTACACGTAGATTTTTATGGGCTGCAGTAGCTAAGTTACGCGTGTTTGCCGCACTTTTCAATTCGGTTCACTGAGTTTATATCTGGGATGGAATCGTCTTGTGCTATTTCGTAAAATAATATATAAATAAGAAGTTGGGGAGTGTTGTATACGCGAGAAAATCCGCAAGTTTAATTTCAAACCTACGAAAACGTTATTTCGTAAAATTATTTTATAAATCTCGTAATTGCCGATTCCATTTCCAGTATAATTAAAATAAGAACGTTATTTGCTTGTATTTATTTTGACCCAATATTATTTCGTATAATCAGGGAGATATTTATCATTTAAATAAGTATATTCAAGCGTATTCTGAAAACCCATACATACATTTTTGTGAGTGTAATATTATTCTGGGACAATATTAAATCAACAATTTTACTCAGTCTCAGGCCTATTTGATAAACTACCGAGACCGTGTATGTGTATTAAAAATAATGATTAGCCTAATTTAAAACCATGATCCTCCAATCGACAAGAAATGCCAACCAGTGACTATAAAGCGTAGACCAGAAGATAACCGGAAACTCCCGAACCGACGCGTTTTTGAGAGAATTGAGAAGCGAGCGAAGAGAGCGAATTGCGAGAATTTTGGAGCACGTAGAAGTGTTGATTGAGGTCGAGTCATGTTCGCGACATGAAATAATATTGGGCCAAGATAAAATACAAGCAAATAACGCTCTTATTTTGATAATATTGCAAATGGTGGTAGAGCTCCAGTGACGGAGCTCGCGGGCGTAGGCACCACCGCATTACCTAATATACTTGCCGCTAAATGGTAGTGTTCAGCACTATCGTGTTCCGGTCAGGTGGTAATGTACGGCCCTGTAATTTCCGGCACAGAGGCATAACACCTTAGGCCTCAGGAGTGGTAACGCATCTGCACTTTGAGGTCGGTCCCTGCAGTCGTCACTTAACACCAATGTGAACTGCATGCTTGTTTACCAATTCCATTACATTAACAAAAAAAAAAATTGAAGTGGCAAATACGAGTTTCATGAAATTATTTAACGAAATAACACATTACGATTCCGTCCTAGATACATCCCAAAACCATATCAATATATATTATAGAATGAAGTAGCATGCATTACATTCAGCACGACAACAAATCATAAAAAAAAACCAGAAATTGTTTCAGTTATTAACGAAGGTATTTCTTTAATATGCTTGAGGAATTACAGCATCATGAAAACGAAACATGAAAAATTAAAAGCATTAGAAATATAAAGATTAAGGCTTTTTTTGATACACAATAAACCCATTACAATATAGGAAGAAACCAAATAGAGATCAAGATCTCAATCATTATAAAAACATGTTACCCTATATAAAAAAGCAAGAAACGAGATAAATTTAAACCATAATCATCCCTACTTAAAACAATATTCCATCAGACAAGACACCCCAACCAGTGACTTCATAAAGCGTAGAACAGAAGACAAACGGAAACTCCCGAACCGACAATGTTTGCGAGAATTTTGGAGCACGTAGAAGTGTTGATTGAGGTCGAGTCATGTTCGCGACATGAAATAATATTGGGCCAAGATAAAATACGCTTTAATATTATACACAAATAACGCCATTTTGGTTATACTGACAACGGTAAAAGGTATGTATTTCGGTGAGGCAATAAACAGAAACAATTTTAATCCAAATGATATCTAATTGACATTTTATATGACTACAACACTACACACAAGAAAAAATATACAACAGCAAGGTTTAGAATCGGATACCATAAAATCAAATTTTATTTACTTATCAAGCAATGCAATCTACGTAGATGCTAGTTTTTTGAACTATACTTGTAATCGGATAGGGCAAACATGAAAATATTTAAATAATGTTTTTGTTATCACGCAAGACTATCTATTTGTATTTGGTAGCCCACAAAAACAAACTTCTCATAGTTAAGTAGAAATCATGTTGCTAATAGATGGTAAACTAGATATAACATTTATTTGAAATAGTGAGTGATTAAGATAGTAGGCACGCATAGTGAATGAGTGTTCCTAAAAATGTATTACCAAGAACATTTTCTACAGAAAAGCAAGATCATGTCAAAGGCATAAATTTTACGGATATTTAATTTTATTGCAACAAAAACTACCTACATCATCCCGTTTTACAAAAACACTCCATTACAAAGTATTGTCAAGTACCTACATCAAATGACTTCCAGAATTCCTCACGATAAAGAACATATCTCTAAATATGTTCCAGTTATTTCAAAGGCCTCACGTGAACTTTTTGCCATGCACAATATTAAAATGCATTGCCAACACCGTGTCCTCACTCATTCGCGCGTTTAGTGCTAACGTGTTTGACTTCACCCCGTCTTTTGAAAAGATGGCCGTCCATTCGTATGGAAATCCCGTTTTTAGTCGGGATTCAAGTGTAGATTCACTCGCACCACCAAACTGTACATTACAAAGTATGAAACTTGCTACAGACAATGTAGCACTGCTTATATTTTCTTCTCATTTGACTTGTAAATAAAACATACTTGTAGTTTTCTGTTCTTACAGAATTAAACATTGTACACATTTTAAAATATATTATGCTTAATTTCTAGGTTTGTTGATAAACGCTGTTTTGCTAAAACATACAAATTAAACTTTGTATTTTAACGTGGTTTAAATTTTGAAATTACTAATTAAATCGTTCTCATTACAAACGAAATATCTCCAAACATTCGAGTGCTATTTGTATTGTAAATAGATTCTGTTAATCTAGAATTAGTTTCCCTTTAAACCCACAAAGCTCTATAGAACATTCAGTGGGCAATATCTCAAGAAACAAACAAGTACAAGTTTCTAAATCAGCGTAACCATGCGCGGAACTTTACCGGACTAATCCGGTTTCTATTCCAGTACGTCCCGGTTGTAATCCGGTTTGAGGCGGTTAGGTCCGGCCGATGCTAGCCCATTCCCGTTATATCTGATTTGAAATTATAAACAAGCAGTTAAAGTTTGGACGTACTCGCTTTGGGATAACCAACCGAAATTCTACAGTGATAAATTAAACTGCTTTGACAGTTGATCTAAAAACAATACACTTACGTTTGGGACATAGTCGTGGTCACTGAACTTTGCCTTGAGGCGGTTGAAGTCTCTAATGGTTTTGTATTGTTATTGCACTGAAGCGAAGTCTGAATTGCTGGTAAATAGTTTATCAATAGATATCTTCACGGTCAGCACTAAATATGATTCAGATTATTCTGATTTTGCTAAGATTGCTGAACGCAGTCGGTTCTACGGTTGAGTGCAAGTCCTCTTTTCTCCGTGCAATCCCACTGATATCAAAATGGCTGTCGAAACATATACCCAAAATCACTTAACATGACAATGTTTAGTTCATCAGACATATTTTAAAGTGACTATTTAATTGTTTCAATATACTAAGCCTGATTAATTGCAATAAACCATTATAGAACGCTTTAGAGCAAAGCAAATTCTGAAAATAGGTTCGCAGCTATTTCTAGGAACTGTTACAATCGGCAAATTAAAATCAAATTACTTGATAACGATAATGTCGTACATAACTTAGGGATGTGGTCGTATTATATAGAAAACTGTGACGATATTAAAAATTTAGTAGCGTCAAAAGCATTCTAAAGAAAATTTACTATCAGCTTAGGTTAGGGCTTATTTTAAATGACATTATCTAAGGTGGTGACATTATTTAGATTAGGACCACGTAAAATCTTATTATTAATTACATTTGATCCAAGTTATTGAGATGTTTTTTCCTCTTTGAACTGCATATGGCCTTGTTTCCACACAGTAGTAAAACAACAGATAAAAACCTATAATCTTGGCTTGATTAAAATAAAAATGAAGTACCGCCATAAACAATTTTAAAAGACAGTCTTAATAAAACCCTGACAACACTATCTCAAATCCCCGAGCTCATTAAACGGAGTGAGAAATCAGTAATTTACCCTACACTTCCACCTACAACTACACCTGTTAATATACGCACATTAATCTGTAACAAGCACCAATAAGTATCTTCTTATGCCGAGATACAGCTGGTTCTGAGAGCTATTAAATTTGAAACTATAATCTTGCAAAGTCTACGTTCAGACTGAGAAACTGAGAGCTAATTGGTTTGTAGTTAGTAATTTACGCACAGAGTTGCGAGGGGATACCTACAATCAGACGAGATCATTATGGAGTGTATAAATAGTATGACATTTGTGAGGGCCTAATTATGATTGCGGGGGCGAGGCCTTTTATACCGGATTTCTTTATATCATGTGCGCATAAAACTCTAATGTTGTGTAGATTTGGCGGTAGTAACAAGTATGTTGTAAGTTAGTAATTTTTTATAATATTTGCGTTAAACACTTCCTGTTCTGTCGGAGTGGTAGAAAGTGAGTTATTTTATTTGTCTGATTTAAATAGTAGTGTTCAACTCGGCCAGGTTGCATGGTTGTTTTTAAATACTTATTTGGGAATAATTTATGGTCGCGAATTCAGGGTTGGCTTCTTGTAAATGTTTTTCATAACACTGTTTCTTCTAATCTCATGAAAAGGAAAGGAAGCATAGAGTTCACATTGATAATTATTCAGTGAATGCTATAGCCAATAAACAACTTCACAAAAAACTAGAGATTTGAAGTTTAAGACAGAGTTTAGTTTTGAGAAGACTAAGCTGTTCTTTATTTTTTTTAATGTTATTTAAGTGGCAAACAAGCCTGCAGTTCACATTGATGTTAAGTGATTACTGCAGCCTATATACACCCACACAAAGACCAAGGTCAAAACGCAAATGCGTTACCACTCCTGAGGTGAAAGTGTTATGAATGTGTTATGCCTCTGTGCCGGAAATCACAGGGCCGTTACCACCTGACCGGAACACGATAGTGCTGAACACTACCATTTAGCGGCAAGTATATTAGGTAATGCGGTGGTGCCTACGCCCGCGAGCTCCGTCACTGGAGCTCTACCACCAGTTGAATTCTATAGAACTTTATGCCTCTGTATGGAAAATAACAGGGCTATATGGATGTGTTCAGCACTGCCATAAAATATAGAAATAACGGCAGACGAAACGAAAGTAGGTGCAACGCCAGTCTACCAAGACAGCATTTTTAAAGATGGCATTAAATTTCCTGTACTCCTCTCTAACATACCTAACTTTATTGTATCTGGAAAAAGAAAAAGAGATTTATCCAACGTACGACGCCATGTTTTCAACTGCATCCTTTATTTTCCCGTTCATTTGCAGTTTAACTTTGTTCGTGGAAGTAATCCAGCGCCACAAATAAAATCAAAGATTTTCAATTTGCGTTTACTGCCAAAGATCTAGAGGTTATTCCGACTTGCGCAAACTTCAGACTAAGTCTTGATCTTAAAACTTCATCTCGGTTGCATTTAGATCAGGACTTAGATTAAGCGTGTTCAGATATTTATAGTTTGGACTGGATCTAGTTCATTAGGAATTGAAACGCAACTTGATGCCGTTATGCAAAGTTTGTAGACAAGAGTACTAATTTGCTCCTTTTAGGCACCTTTGTTTATAGACTACAAGCCCATGTTAAAAAATTGATGGGTCATTTGAACCACCAGGTGACCTATCTAGAGCGATATAAGAGCATAAAATAATAAGATTCAGCACTATGCCGTCACTTGTAAGCTGTCCAACTGAGTGCAGGTGAGAATTCAAAAGTACAGGTAGACTCAGTACATTTTGGTCACATATTTTTGTACGGCATTCTTACCAACGATAGACCCATTAAAAATAATAAGAAAACGCACAGTGCCGTACAAAAATGGTGCGCCACGAAGTCGGAATTTTTTTTTATTTTCTGACAATTACCGGGGTAAATTTGGTCATTTGATTTTGTACGGCATCTGTGTCATACTATTTCAATAATGCTTTCAATTCATTATTCCGCAACGCCGTACAAAAATCATGCGACAAGGGGAAGAAATCGAGAGTTGCAACCCCCTCTCTTTCCGTAGTCCAGGGGGTGATTTGACACAACATGAAATAAACTTATTTTGAAATTATTTTATGCATAGATAATATTTTTTCATGTGCCGTACATTTTCGTTGGTTCAAAGGGGAAAAAAACCGAAAAAGAAAAAATCAAAAAGTAAAATTCCATATAACGAAATGTAAGGTGAATTTTTCTTTATATTTTGATAATAAAATATGTGAGGGTAGTTTGTTAACTTTGGTGTTACCATACGGATTTGTATGGTGTTGTGTAATCCCTGATTAAAAAAATGAATTAAGAAAGTATTCGAAATAATGAAATTTGAATTATTTTTAATATTTTTGAATATTTTAATACTTTTTAATTCTTTATCTTATGGAGAATTAACATTGTCAATATTTTTGAATACTTTTTTTTAACCAGGGATATTATTATATGTGAGACAATTGAATAAATTCGTGTTAAATGTGCATTCTAAACTGATTGTTTTATTTATTCACATCATTACAATGAAACAAATCAATTATATGTATGTATCAATAATGTTTGAAGTATATATTAAACCAAAAAGTATATAAAACTGTTGATACTGGGATTGACAGTTTCAATTCTTGGACATAATATACACACCGTTTCAGTTTAGTTAGACGTCATAGTGATTTTATCATATTATCAATTGTCCTCTTCAAAAATATGTTAATACCGTACTGTATCAGATGGCCATAAAGTACCCTCAAAATTGAAGCGTTGATTTCATCAGCCTAAAAGATATGGTTTGCACAAAAATGTACGGCATCATTTTTTCCTAATTCATCTATGTTAATACTATTTAAAACAAGAAATAAAATGTATAAAACTATTATATTTCATTAATCAATGATATTTAAATTTTTACAATAATTTGCAAAATTTCAGTTTTTGCATTTCTCTATAATTTTTTTTAGAACGGTTTCTTTTGAACGGCAATACTATATAACAATTGTATTTTATAATATCATGTTAAAAAAAAAGTTCCCGTACAGGTTCAAATGATTTTACAGCTTTATAAATCAAAAATACGATGAAATTAAGATAATTATTGATATACATTCAAGGGAACAATAATTTTTTGACGGCATTACTTTTAATAGTACTTTTGAGTGCTACATAATGTTTTGGAACCGATGCCGTACTTTTTCAAATCACCCCCTGGACTACGGACAGAAAGGGGGTTGCAACTCTCGATTTTTTCCCCTTGTCGCATGATTTTTGTACGGCGTTGCGGAATAATGAATTGAAAGCATTATTGAAATAGTATGACACAGATGCCGTACAAAATCAAATGACCAAATTTACCCCGGTAATTGTCGGAAAATAAAAAAAAATTCCGACTTCGTGGCGCACCATTTTTGTACGGCACTGTGCGCTTTCTTATTATTTTTAATGGGTCTATCGTTGGTAAGAATGCCGTACGAAAATATGTGACCAATATGTACTGAGTCTACCTGTACTTTTGAATTCTCACCTGCACTCAGTTGGACAGCTTACAAGTGACGGCATAGTGCTGAATCTTATTATTTTATGCTCTTATATCGCTCTAGATAGGTCACCTGGTGGTTCAAATGACCCATCAATTTTTTAACATGGGCTTGTAGTCTATTACTACTTCCGTGTTATTAAATATAGATGAGCTTGGCACTCTAGAGATCTACACAATCGTGCTTTTGTGCCAAAAATTACAGAGACCTGCAATAGCATCTCATCGGAACCTGATATCGCTAAACAACACCCCTTAGCAATAAGTAGGTTAGGTAATGCGGCGGTGCCTAACACCCATACTCTAAGTCGTAATCTCGACCTTAACTCAACCTTACTCAATTGAATTGGTATTCTTAGTTGTAACTAATAAAGTCAACTCGACATTCTGCCACCGTTTGAGGTTAGAAAGCAATTGTCAAACTCCAAGGTACGTCACGACCTACATTGAAGTTTCGAGGAGTACTTACATTTACGCCATATTATTGCGCTCAATAAGTTTTTTGTGTCGGCACTGTCTGGAAATATAATTAAATACCAATTTTTTTCTACAAAAATGGATTTTCAAGACCTTTTGAATTGTCTATATGAGAATCCATACACATGAGTTACTGTCAAAATACAACCAAGAATATTGATTTCGAGGCGTCCTCTTAAAGTATCTTAAGCTGAGTGTAAGTCTCTGGACAGTTATAACGGGGAAATACAAATTTTATGTAATCATATTCAGCTTTCGAATAAGAACCAAAGGTAGGCAGTAGTTTTCAGTAGTCCGATTTCCCGACAAGTCCATACAAATCATGGCTTTGCCTCGCGCCGACCCTTTGTCTACAGTAAGGGTGTCACTGCAAAGGGGATCAATTTCAAAATGCCTTTGAGCTTTACCGTTTTGAAGTTTCAGCTTCAAACTCCAGAATCAAAAAAAAAATATGTTGAGACTTGTTATGCTTGGACAGTATATATTATGTGGTGAGTAGCTAACAACTCACCATAACGGCATCAATATTGGATCATCTGGATCAAAAGATGACACAGGTGCTTTCTTCGCACCTGTGTGTCATCTTTCGATCCAGATGCTATCTTTTCGAAATGATTACTGTATTCAGAACTCTATTCAAAACGTCTTTTCGAAATTATGAATGCTTTCTTTTTTTTTCCTATTCGACATAATGCATGATTAATTAAAAAAGCCCTTCCTTTAACAGCATTCAAATAAACACACTGAGGATAGCATGTTGCACCCATGGATCGTCATAAATCTCCCAAACATCTATAACCCCTCGACATTAAAAACAAACCGATTTATCACTTACACTATTTCCACAATAATAGAATCCTGCGTCAGCCATTTCCATCACTAATCTTTTTTGTAAATTAATCGTTTCCCAGTAATAATTAAATGAAAATTCACGCATTTTATATGTATTATACATACCATATCGAGGCTTATATTCATTTTGAAAGATGTCATATGTTTACTTACTGTGGTGTGGCTCAGTTTCATTACGACCCAGGCGACTCAGTTAGTCCAGCGGTGTGAGACGACCGTTTGTTACGTAGGGTCGCGTAATCGCGTAATAACTATCACCGAGGCATAGCAAATCTCAGGGGTGGGCAACGCATCTGCATTTTAACTTGCTGGTTTATGTGTAGATGTATAGATATCATGTGACATAGGCTGAAGTAACTGAACAACGTGAACTGGATGCTTGTTTGCCACCTTCAATACATTAAAAAAATCTATAGGGGTGTTCGAGCTACCAATAGACGCAGTCAACCAACAGACCACACTACTGCCACCATATACACTATGGCGACCACCACACAAATTGTGAGACGTCATCGGGCTGCGATGTCATTGGTTGACGTATGACTTCCACTACAGCCATCCAATGAAATCAACTCGCGTCCACCGACTCGGCCACGTTGGACCTCTATAACTAAAGAGATCGTGTTTTCTAATCGCATTCAAACTGTACGCTTGTAAATTTTCGCATAATTATACGCAAGTTGTTATAAAATTTCGCATTTTTTAAAATCTCCAACAAGTCGACGAGGACATCGCAAGGCCCTCAAATCGTCCGACTACGAGACGACCCGGTTATGAAAGTTCCCCGTTTGATGAAGGGTCGCGGGTTCGATCCCCGCAGCGGGACAAATATTGGGTATTTGTGTATGTGTTGTATGTGTACAACGGCACCCACGGCTCAGGTTTCTACCTTCTGTAAGGCTGACAGTGTAAGCGTAAAAAAAAATAATACGAGGAGTTTAATTTTTCTTTTAAGTAGTTTTTTTTATGTAATAAAAGTGGAAAACAGTAGTTTTTAGTACCCAAATAATAACTCTCATGATAGCGACTTTCATAAAGAAAAGACTAATTGTGGTTAGACACAAAAACTTGACCTCAGCGAAACCTGCCCAAGGAAACAATACCAACAATGGATAGCCTCATTTCCTATAACATCTGAACCATTGTAGCCGAGGAACAGTTTTATTAAGCCCCATACGTAACTGTCTCTGTCACAACAAAGTAAATGATTGCCTCCAGCCACCGCATCTTGTGAGAAATTCAACAGAAGCTCGTATATAGGGAAATTTCAGTGAAATAAACTGCAACAACTATGTAGCTTGAGTTTACGAGTTAAAATTATAATGCACTCAAATTTCTGTGTTGGACTTGTCTTGGGGTAACATGGTTTTAGCAAGAACGGTTTTCCAAAAGGTTTCTCAGTTGTGACTGCACTTGGAATTCTGTTAAGTAAATGGACTATTTTTTTTTTTTCTTTTTTCAATGTTATGAAGGTGGCAAACAAGCATGCATTTCACATTGATGTTAAGTGATGACTGCAGCCTATAGCCACCTACACAAAGACCAGAGGTCAAAATGCTGATGCGTCGCAACCCTTGAGACTTCAGTTGTTTAGTATCTATAATAGTTATTGCAGAGCTATACATTACGATTTTACCGGATCACGAAAGTGTTGAGCACTTCCATTTGGCAGTATATAGATTTTTTTTATGTAATGGAAGTGGCAAACAAGCTTGCAGTTCACATTGATGTTAAGTGATGACTGCAGCCTATAAACACCCACACAAAGACCAAGGTCAAAATGCAGATGCGTTACCACTTCTGGGGCCGTACTCAGGTACGTCAGGTGGTAATCCACCTGATCGGAACACGATAGTGCTGAACACTACCATTTAGCGGCAAGTATATTAGGTAATGCGGTGGTGCCTACGCCCGCGAGCTCCGTCACTGGCGCTCTACCACCAAATTTATACTTTATTACCTATATTCCATCGTTTCGCCTGTTAAACAAGCAGTGGTAGGGGATGAACTGACTTGCTACATATTATCTACTACTGTCTCGCCCCGGCTTCGCACGGGTTCAATGAATGTAATATAGCCTTTGTCAGTCAGTAAAGATGCAGCTTTATGATGGTGAAAGAATTTCTGAAATCCTGTAGTTTTTGTGTGAAAACCTTATAAACATGGGTCTCTTTATAATGTTCGTATAGATAGAGATAGATAATATACCTACCTACAAGAAAAAAACTGACGAATTGTATATTTTACACCTTACCTCTTTTCTTTACGCTACAGAGAAACATGGATATATGAAATGGTAACAAAAAAACAAGATCCAAAATAACCTTCAAAATATCAAGGATAAGCCCAATATCAAATTGAATGGCGATTTCCCAAACCCTTGGTCAGAAGCTGACAGCTTAAAAAGCCATAACACTAAGTCCTGCGCCATCGAAATATTATTCCTTGAAAAAGCCTCGCGATCGTAGACAGGACTATTTCCACAAAATCAATAGGCAAGACATTTGAGCTGGAAGCCCTCCATGGATAAGGTTGGGTGGATATAAAATAATTTGCCGATGAAACATTAGAAAATACAACTTGTAATGCAAATAGAAATTTTTCTTAACAAAATTAATGTGTCTTTTTACTGTATGTTTGTTATCTTATTTTCTCCCTCCTTAAATCCTATGGATTTAGGTTGTGGTATGTCTGTTTCTTTTTGATGCTAAAGAAACTTTCGACTTCAATAGACTACGAATCAAAAAGGCGTTGAAAAAGCAACATACCAACAAAACCGTCAAGAGATATCAAATTTTAATCAATTCTAAGAAAAAAAATTTATTAATGATAAGAAGAGAAATTCTAAACAAAAATAATCCTAAGAAATCACAAGCATTTATTTATTATTTCAGATAGACTAGACATTTCAAAGATCTAGACTATCAGCATAAATATATAGTCCCCAAAGAATATATTATATATCAATATGTTTCAGCACTCAATGATATTCACATTTTATGCTGCCACCGTACTACCTACCTTTCGACTTGCGAGTAAATCCAATACTGGCAAATATAGACTTGAATTTTCCGACTTAGACCCCATTGGAAATATAATGTCATTACACAGGATGGTACATTTATCAGACAATTGAAAATCATATCTAAGTTTAGTATCTTTCTGATACCTCAGTAGTGAAGTGGTAGCAGGCTACTAGGCGGACTGCAGGGTGTGCTTCCTATGTTAAAAAATAAGTGCTACCTACTGGAAGTTTTTAATTTTTTGGCAGTTTCTTAGAATACCCAGAGCCGTCCTTGAAATTTGGTAATAGGTCCAGAGATGGGACATGCAGTCGTTGGTACCAGTAACGGTTTATCCCATGGCAATAGGTGGTTGGTATTGGGAAACTTCCAGAAAATCCAACCCAAACAGTTCTTACTTACTTCTAAGACCTGAGGATCGAAGCCAGAAGTGCCCCAGCTTGAAAAAAGTTGCCTGCCACCACTAGACTACTGAAACAATTTAATGCTACCATCTGAATCAAACGGTGTAAAAGATTACCGAATACTTGTATAGCACTGTGTGACCCGCACGCCTTTTTGTGACGTTTGTTGATACAAAAAAGCTTGCTACGCTCGGGCGCTAACTTCACGCCGTGAAATAATAGGCTACTTAGGTCACGCGTATCGTAATGTACTATTATTCCTTCAACTTCTCCGTAATTTCAAAACATTTTTTTGCAGACACAGAACAAGATAAATTTGTTTATGAATAAAAAAAATAAAACAGAAACTTATCACCCAAACATAGTATTAGAAATATGTATCTGCAATGGTTGGGAAAAGTACAATAAACTTTCCATTCCCGCAAAAGTATACGGAGCGAAAGCACACATCCTGTATCCCAAGTTCATGCAAGTTGTCTATTGAATTTACTTTGTGGCACTTCAACGGCTTGAAGGTGCCTTTCTAGGTCTATTTTCGTCGCTAGATGTACTAAAGATACATATTTTATGATCCATTACACCGTCTAGTCAAGCTGAGCGCGGTATTGTTTTCGGAAAGTGATATTCTGTTGTTTGCTATAAGACTGAAAAACCGGATTTCAATTTTTATAGCTGTATTACTTGATTCTTTCACCTATCCTTTTGAGTAATAGTTCAAAAATGTATGCCTTAAAAAAGTACTGTGGTAGAGTTTACTGGTGGTAGAGCTCCAGTGACGGAGCTCGCGGGTGTAGGCACCACCGCATTACCTAATATACTTACCGCTAAATGGTAGTGTTCAGCACTATCGTGTTCCGGTCAGGTGGTAATACGGCCATGTAATTTCCGGCACAGAGACATAACACCTTAGGCCTCAGGAGTGGTAACGCATTTGCATTTTGACCTTGGTGTTTGTGTGGTTGTCTATAGGCTGCAGTCATCACTTAACATCAATGTGAACTGCATGCTTGTTTGCCACTTCCATAACATAAAAAAAAAACTTTTATTAAGTTTAACATTTAGTTGTTTGGATTTACTGGTGATAGAGATCCAGTGCACGTATGTGTTAGCACACGGTATTATATAATCTTTCTTCCACCAAATGGTAGTGTTCAGCACTTTTGTGTTCCGGTTAGATGGTAACATAAAACCCTGTAATAACTATCACGGAGACATAACTTTGGTCTCAGTGGTGGCAACGCATCTGCATTTTGACCTCTGGTTTTTGTGTAGATGTCTATAGACTCCAGTCATCACTTAACATCAAAGTGAGCATGCTTGTTTGCCACATTCCTTGCAAAAAAAGAAAAAATGAAATCTTCAGCATATAAACAATATATATCTACATTATCCATGCTATAGAATGCTGTGTCTTTGTCAGTTGCATTGTCAAATGTGCAAGATAGAAAAAGACAAAGGAGAGATTAGCAACACCTTAGCTAAAATACGTTTATTAATAAGGGGGTAAGATACTCGTATTTTGTTCTCTTGCCTAGAAAATACCAAACCATCTATTACAAAATTATATCCGCTTTTGGTAATGTGAACTAAAAGTAAGGTAGGACTCACTATAAATTTATCTTTGCAAATTGCTTTGAAAAAATCATTTACGAATAAATACCAGCCGCCAATTGATTTATATCTAGCACGAGATTTATATTTTTCTATAATTGACACATTATATCGTTTCGGTTATTGCATAATTTGCATTGCAAATGGCGTCGTCATGGGTACGTGTCGTACTGGCCGGGTTGTTTGGTGAATTAATGACTTCGAATTCAATAACGATTATAATATTTAAAACGATCGCCGCTTCCCATTTGTTTGCTGGTAATTTGGGTTGTTGTCATTTCGAGCACCTGGTCTCTAGTCAATGTAGAATTATTTTTAGACTTATCGATTTGCTTTTCAAAGAGTTTTGCTTGCTATGCGTAAGAATACGCAAGTAATGCGAGCAGAGAACGTATTCAAGCGTAATACGCTTGCCACACCTATGTGTATTTGCGTACCAACATGAGCCGTTAGTGCCATTTTTAGTCATGGTACGTTTTTTTTTTGAAGTTACACTCAAAACCTATAAAGACGGTATTTAAGAGTTTAGCTTCTACGCCTATGATTTCGGGAACATGCATAATGGCCATTAAACTAAAAAAAATGCAAAAGAAACAGTTAAAAGATCAAATATATTGAAACAAACTACACAAAAGAGAAATTTTTACTAACGTTAACCAAAGCCAAAGGTCAATTTAGACAAGCCACTTTTAGATGCTCGCTGATATATCCATGACACGGTAATGTTATTTACCGTATCCACGATCCCAAAATGTTTATGTAATCTGTACTGATTAAAACGGTCTCAAACGGACACATTTAAGTCTGTGTCCCTTCCCATTAGAAATAAAACAAACCACTCGTTAGGGCAACAAAGGGCGGGACCAACTTCCAATGAGTAGTCAAACCTACATACCTATTTAGATATACATAGGAACTGGCAGTTAGTAGGTTAAATATTTTCAATGTTAAACTCTGGTGGCAATGAGTAATAAATAAAGCATCTATTCCGTGAGTATAACTTACCTATAGCAGAGAATATGTATTAATACTACCTATAGAATGGACACTTCGACGTCCCGCCCGATTTCCCCGCATCACTCAGCCTCCTCCCCTCTTATGGGCGACGGTTGGTATTTTCTACGTGGTACACACACAGGTGCACGTGTAAATACACGTCACTGATTGATGGCTGTGTAATAGAGACCAAATTAAGCGTTTGTATGGAATTTTGGCGGAGTGTCCGCGGTGTGCCTATAGTTAAAATGCATTTTGATGTTAAGTTGAATGGTACAACAGATGATCCAGTCTCAATCTTTGTGATTGAAAGACATCACGCAAATAGAAATATGTACTAAGATGTGTAATTATTCGCATAATTAAAAACGACCTTGTGTTTAAGCCCGCGGACGGGCTCTCGTCAATTAGTCGTTAAACAATGAATTTTTAGTGGTTGTATTCCCGTGGTAAGCCTTTTTTATGTAATGAAAGTGGTAAACAAGCATGCAGTTGACATTGACGTCAAGTGATGACACCCACACAAAGACGAGACGAGTCAAAATGCAGATGCGTTACCACTCCTGAGGCCTAAGGTGTTATGCCTCTGTGCCGGGAATTACAGGGCCGTGTATTACCACCCGATCAGAACACGATAGTGCCATGATAAAACTACCATTTAGCGTCAAATATATTAGGTAATACGGTGGTGCATACACCCGCGAGCTCCGTCACTGGAGCTCTACCACCAGTATGAAAAGACTTCCCTTCAGTGGTTTTTACCGAGACAAGAGTCATATTTTTATTTTCAAGTTATTTTTACAGGCTCAAGAAATAGGTAGGTACAAGGTTACGGAAAAAACCAGTCTCATATAAATAAATTTGTTTTCAAGTCTGTTTGCTCATAATAGTCTGCAAAAATTCGATATTTCATTCTCAACCATTCCATTCCTTTATGAGAATTATTATTTCTCACCAAGTTCCTCCTCTACCTACCCATTACCGGCATTTTCTTTACAAAATGAATAACCAATTGAGAATATCGGCGTAACAAATTAAAGTGCAGAAAAGCATTGAAGTGAAAATAAATAAATGGAATTAGATACGCCATCGTGTTTCACAAATGCTCGTCCGGTCACATCTAGCAATTATTTGTGGGAGTCGCGTGTTTTCATGGCAAATTAACCAGACAGGACTTAAAGTTGAGTGCTAAATACCTGATTGTGTTCACTAACGATTCCTGAGCGCTAGTGAACACAATCACGTTGTATCCATTTTATTCAAGAGCTGTAGGTAACAGCTAGGTACTACTTCATCATCATCATCATATCAGCCATAAGACGTCCACTGCTGAACATAGGCCTCCCCCAAGGACCTCCATGCCGACCGATCGGAAGCGACGTGCATCCAGCGGGTACCTGCAGCCTTGATCAGGTCGTCGGTCCATCTTGCAGGTGGACGTCCTACGCTGCGTTTGCCAATACGTGGTCTCCACTCGAGAACCTTTCTGCCCCAGCGGCTATCGGTTCTCCGAGCTATGTGCCCTGCCCATTGCCACTTCAGCTTGGAAATGTGCTGCGGGATGTTTGACGAGAAAACGCTCCTTAACTTCCCGAACGCTGCCCAGCCGAGTTGGATTCGGTACTACTTAATAAAAATAATTTGACAAGTTATAGAATTTACGTGGTTTTTTCGTTTTTATTTATTGGTTGTAACAAGGATAAAAACAAATTCAAGACCTAAGATTTTATTCTATTATTTGTTAGGTACCTTTTAAAATATGTAAGTACTTACCTAATTCAAAATTTGACTAATAGGTAAGTAATAAAAACATATTGAATTTACGTGTTTCTTGTAGATTCAAAAAGTCTTTATACGCATTTTATATGGAACTAGCTGTGCCCGCGACTTCGTCCGCGTGAGAATTTATGATTGTTCAGTATCTACCCAGACGAAGCCGTGGGCGCAGCTAGTATAAAAGCCTAGCCTTAAAAGCCTAGCGTGAAAGTCCCGTCAAAATCGGTGCAGCCGTTCCCGAGATTAGCGGGAACAAACAGACAGACAAAAATTGTAAAACCTAATGTTTTGGTATATGTACCGTGTATACATACATATGCATTTTGTAAAAAACGGTTTTTTATATTTCAAACAGGCACTCCAATTTTATTTATTTGTATAGATGTATAGGTACATTAAAAAAACAAGTCTGAATACGCATTTCTTTACCCATAATGCGCTTGCACGTTATACAAGGCAACTAGCGTTGCCTGAGCCTTAAGATGGTTTCATATTATACAAATACTAGGGACTTAAATAAAAAAATCTAGCTATCACATATCTACAATAGTTCTACTTTCATTGCTTGTTTGTTATTTTCGTGACACAAAAAATATACACGCTTCGGATAATTTATGTAATAAGAAACATATTTTATCATGTAAATGTCTTACAGGTATTGCAAGGTCCGTATCGCGTTCATCTAAGCAAATCGCGGTGCGACCGATCAATTTTTACCTAATTACAGTGTTGGCAAGTGATTGGTGAAAGTAAAAAGATGTGGGCGTTTTTAAAGGTTTGTTTAAACTACATTTTTTTATGTTAGAAAGGTGGCAAACAAGCATGCAGCTCACAGTGATGACTGCAGCCTATAGACATCTACACAAAAGCCAGAGGTCAAAATGCAGATGCGTTGCCACCCTGAGACCTAAGTTGTTACGTCTCTGTGATAGTTATTACGGGGCCATACATTACCATCTAACTTGAACACGATACTGCTGAACACTACCATTTAGCGGCAGATAGATTAGGTAATGCGGTGGTACCTATCTATGCCCGCGAGCTCCGTCGCCAGAGCTCTACCACCAGTAAAATCGTTTACAGTCACTTATAAATATAAGTTAAACTACAGTAACTATTATATGTATACGTACTACCTCCTCAACAGTAACTTATCCTGCAGGTAGCTGCCAGTTTATGTACATACTAAATACTCATTACTCATTAGTGTAGAATCTATACATCAGTACAGGAGAATACATCTACCGCCAAATGGTAGTGTTCAGCATTATTGTGTTCCGGTTAGATGGTAATGTATGACCCCGTAATTACTATCATACAGACAACAACTCAGGTTTCAGAAGTGGCAACGCATCTGCATTTCAACCTCTGGTTTCTGTGAAGACGTCTGTCTATAGGCTGCAGTCATCACTTAACACCATTTAAACTGCATGATTTTTTGCCAATTTCGTCAATTAAAAAACATATCGTTTTGTGAAACGATAGGCTACAATATTGACAGCTGTAAACTATGATTTGTTTGTGTTCTAAAAGGAACAGTTTTGATGAATTATTTTACTTGTGAGTTCGATTAAGTGTGGGCGATCCCGGTATTAGTAAAATTAACATCGACTTAGTTCAAATAATGTTTACACTTCCATACTGAGATATGTATATAACATCTCTAGTGAGAAAACTTTGTAATGGGCCCATCGTCATATAATATTATCCAAAACAAACAAATAATAATATTAGGAAAATTAGTAGCCACTATTGTTCGCGAAACAATAATAGAGACATTTTAATGATTACATATTTTCACAAACATCTTAAATATGAAAACCGCAATTAAATGTGGGAGATTTTAATTTAACAATAATACATTACTTTCTCAATAAACTTTTCTCTTTAGGCCTACGATAAGGCCTACAGACAAGCAACGCCATGCTTTTGAGACATTCAGTTTTTTAGATTTTTATATACTTCAACATTAGTTCATCCGAAGCGTATCCTTGTCACTTTTTTCTAGGTCAATAGGTTTGCAGATCAACTGATGGAAAGTGGTTACCATTAAATACCGACACTTGCAACACCAGAGGAGTTGCCAATCCGCTGGCAACCCACAAACTAATTTCTTGTTGAACTATTTTCACATTTTTACAAAAAATACAAACTCGCTCGTCGCTTTTTACTTGTACCCTATAATATTTCTTTACGAACTTCTAATATTAATGTGCATTTGGCGTGCCACCAGCGCTTACACAGAGATTAAACACAAACCTACGTAAATATAAAAAAAGCATTTCATTAACTTTGCACGTTACACATCGTAGTAACTTTGGAATTAATTATGAAAAAATAATGTCCTTTTGTTTTCATTTTAGGTTAACTTATTGTTTGATGTCGCTTGCTTACCTCTGTTTTCAGAACTTTTAAGTATTAAAACTATTTTGTCAAGAATTTCTTTTTGACTAGTCTTAAATGGATTGGATGAATATTGTAGTTAACAAAAATGTAACTAGCTAATATTGGAAACACTGGGTCACGATTAAACGTTTTTTTGACTCTGAAACCAATTTATTTAGAAAGATGCATTTGGGAAAGCGTAATTGGAGTCTTGATGTACAAAAAACACTACTTATTTCATTAAAATTATGAGACAAAATGTTGATGCTTTTAAGTAAAAAGTAAACAAATCCAACAGAATAACACGAAAGCAACAAAAAAAACTGAACCCTCGCAATCCGTGCCCGATTTTAACTCAAAGACTAAAGACCTGAACAGAAGATACAATATTATTCCATACCTATTCAACCGTCGAACCCGCAATCTATTTCTTACAACAATCTATTTTAAATCAAGTGTTAATTCAAATCAATTCATACTCCTTAATTACATCTTATAGTCATCCCCTAACATGGCCTGAGGCAGTTGATAAATTCGAATTTTAATTGCCTTCATCCCCTAGTTTTACCCTTCCACGAGATCTAATGGTGGCGAAATTGTCTTGTTTCCTTGTAAATTGATGCCTGCGGAGTGAGATATCATTTTGAAAAGCAATCGTTTAGGTATTATGAAAGTAAATGACAAAGAATTAAAACTTCTTTAAGTAGTTGCGAAGTTTGCAACTGCTATTTCTGTGTAAATGGACGTTAAAGGTTAGACAACGAGGAGACGAAGCTTCCAAGTACTGAATTAAATAAATATTTAAACATGAGAGAGAAGCTGTAGTCTACTTCTGCTGAAATCATAAGACGTAATTGTCATTGACTCGCGGTTATATGGCTCCGCTGGTTTGCTTTAACCAATGCTCGCAACTTATGTTAGAGCAAGACAGCGGAACTGTTTAATCGTTATTCAAAAACAATAGTGATTAATTACGTAAGCATAAATAGGCTCCAGCTTCTTTAACCATATATTGATCATCAGCCAGTACTGTGTGCAAAGGCTAGTTAATATGATTTAGAATCACGTAAGTCATTTTACGCCTGTATTCCCCGAAGGGGTAGGCAGAGGTAAATGCATACATACAAGCATACATGCAAACATTCTCTATTCGTCGGTTACGTTTTGGCCCATGTAACAGGTGGCGACACCGTTGACCTGTCCGGGCTCATTACCAAACTCCGAGGTACTGGATAGCTTCCAGAAAAATTATGCCCCCGTAATAAATACCACAGAGGCAAAAGATCTTAATCCTCAGGGGTGGCAATGCATTTGCACTTTGACCTCTGGCTATTGTCTAAGTGTCTATAGGCTGCAGTCGTCACTTAGGATTTATTTATTTTTTTATTTATTTAAACTTTTCATGAAATAGTACATGAGGCGGACTTAATTTAAAAAAACATTCTCTACCAATCAACCAACATCTATATGAACTGCATGCTTGTTAGCTACTACCAGCACATAAAAAAAATTCAATAGAACCATAGACAGTATTTCACACTATTATCTCTGATAGCCCCGATCCGGGAATCGAACCCAGGATCCCAGCTTCGTAGTAGTAGCCAGCTACCACTAGACCACTGAGGATTAGAATCAAATTGATATTATCCAACTGAGCGTGCTTGTCTGTAACTTTCATGGCATAAAAAACCATTTGTTCATTGTTGTGCAGTGGTGCTGGAAAAATTGTCACCAATTTAACAAATCTAATATTTACATCATTGCTTGCCCAAGAACTATCGTTCAACGGGTTTAGCCAATCAACACAATACAATTGGACAGTTTCTAAAACCTTGCTTTTAATTTTAACATTAAAGAGCCAGTTTGTTTCGTAATAAAATCTCTATTTGTTATTAGTAAGTTAGTGTTTTACTGGTGGTAGAGCTCTAGTGACGAAGCTTGCGGGCGTAGGCACCACCACATTACCTAATATACTTGACGCTAAATGGTAGTGTTCAGCACCATCGTGTTCCGGTCAGGTGGTAATGTACGGCCTTGTAATTTGCGGCACAGAGGCATAACACCTTAGGCCTCAGGAGTGGTAACGCATTTGCATTTAGACCTTGGTCTTTGTGTGGGTGTCTATAGGCTGCAGTCATCACTTAACATCAATGTGAACTGCATGCTTGTTTACCACTTCCATTACATAAAAAAAAGAAAAAAAAGCCTATTTGTAACTGCCTCAGTAGCCCAATGGTAGCAAGCCACTACTACTACGATGGGTTCGATTACCAGGTCGGGGGCTATTAGAGATACCTAAGGGTGTAAAATTCTTTATCTCTGGTTCTATTGGGCATTACATGCGTAAAGTTACGTTTTTAGTGTTATTTCAGTTATTGCAGGTGTTTGTGAAATTAGTCGGTTAGTTTTTTTTATGTAACGAAGGTGGGCATACATCCATGCAGTTTACATGGATGTTAAGTGATCAACTGCCTCCGTAGCCTAGTGGTAGCAGGCCACTACTACTATGCTGAGGTCCTGGGTTCGATTCCCGGGTAGGGGGTTATCAGAGATAATGGTGAAAAAGCCTTTATCTCTGGTTCTATTGGGATTTTTCCATTTTCTGGAAATTTCCCAGTACCTCAAAGTTTGGTAATGTGCCCGGAGATGTCAACAGGCTCGCCACCTGTTACATGGGCCAAAACGTAACCGGCGAATCGTGGATGTTTGCATGTATGCTTGAATGCATGCATTTACCTCTGCCTACCCCTTCGGGGATTACAGGCGTGAAGTTACGTTTACGTTTTAAGTGATCACTGCAGCCTATGGACACCTAAAATAAAACAAAATGTCAAAATTAAGAAGCGTTGCCACCCCTGAGACCTAAGTTGTTATGTCTCCGTGATAGTTAGGGGCCATTCAAATATAACACAACAAAAATAAACACACAAAGAATGCATCAACCGCTAGTGCGTTCTAATCAAAATAAAAAATGCACGCCTAGATTATAGAATACGGACGGCGACGATAACAACGGAATTAAATATGAAAAGTCCGATGAAAAAATTGTAAAAACAACATGGAAATACAGGGAATAGTTTAAAATATAAACCATTAATCTGGTGTACGTCACAGTAACGTCGGCAGAAACAAAAAGCTGCAAGTTAAAATGTCCGTACACTTGGCTTTAATTTTTATTTATGTTACGGAAGTGGCAAACAAGCATGCAGTTCACATTGATGTTAAGTGATGACTGCAGCCTTATAGACACTCACACAAAGACCGAGGTCAAAATTCAGATGCGTTACCACACCTGAGGCCTAAGGTGTTATGCCTCTGTGCCGCAAGTTACAGGGCCGTACATTACCACCTGACCGGAATACGATAATGCTGAACACTACCATTTAGCGGCAAGTATATTAGGAAATGCGGTGGTGCCTACGCCCGCGAGCTCCGTCACTGGAGCACTACCACCAGTAAAAAACTTGAAAATAATGTTCATTTGCGGGCTAAGATATGAATTAAATAATTGTTTCAGCTGCAGTCAATTAACGTTGAATTTTTTTTTTATGTAATGGAAGAATGGCAATCAAGCATGCAGTTCACATTGGTGTTAAGTGATGACTGCACCCTATAGACGCCTACACAAAGACCAAGATCAAAATGCAGATGCGTTTCCATCCGTGACACCTTAGTTGTTTTGTCTGAATTACGGGCCTATACATTATCATGTTAACACACTTTTATTAAGCTGCAGACTGCAGACGGATGGGTAATACTAGTAATAGTCATCATGGTGTATGTCGACTCAGATGACACGAACAGAAATGACAACACAGGACGTAGATACGTTCTCGAGCTCATTTCCTGAAGCTGGCGGGTAAACGTTACATCAACAGATAATCTTACACCACAGAATACTTAATAGAACAGAAGGTTAACTTCGTAAAAACATTCAAATAAATATTAACTCTGGAACAGACGCTATAAAGTGCAATTTAGATAGTACAGTGATAGGCTTACGTTTATATTTACCAGATTATGCTTCCCTTTCTGTGATATAATTGTTATCTCTTTGTTTAGTTGTATTTTTGTGAACAGATCACGAAGTTATGTAGTTCACATTGATGGCAAGTGATGACTGCAGCCTATAGACACCCACACAAAGACCAGAGGCCAAAATGCAGTCGCGTAGCCGCCTTTGAGAACTTAGGGCTCGAACACATAACTGCAAACTCAAATCGCAAATATCTGCGAGCTCGAACCAATACATCGCCTGCGATGCAGCGTCGCAGCGCAGTTTTGTGTGGCCACCCCTAGTAGTTATGTCTCTGTGATGCTAAATACGGGGCCCTACATTACCAACTAACCGGAACACGATATGGCTGAACAGCTCTAGCATTTGACAGCAGATAGATTAGATACTGCCTACGCCCTCGAGCTCCTCCGCTGGAACTCTACCACCAGTAAGAAGTCCTTGTAAGTTTGTTTGTACCTAAGGCTGAGAACAACCTGTTTCTACTTATATCAGATTTTGGTTGTATTAATAAAAAACTTACAGATCTCATTTTTATTAATTTTACATTTCCTTAATCAAAATACACTCTACCTAGTCACTAATAGATTGGGAGATACGCTGTGTGTTTAATAGAAAATTTCAACAGGCTCCTGATTAAAACGACTGTCTCCTGCAAATTAAAATCTTAGGATGCGTGGTTTTCGTGTGACATACTGGCACGGAGAATGTCGCGCATTAAATCAGTGTTCCTGGTGAAATGAAAAAAATATCTAAGAATAAATATTATGTCATAGCAATACATAAAAACTCATTTGAAATACTACTATGTAACTAAATTTAAACTAGCGAAAATCCAAGGCGTACTTACCGTCAACTTATGGATGTTACTAAAAATAAGTAATGGACGATTGAGACTAATATATGAGACTTTGAATTAAGATATCTATGATCTATAGTTATATAGTAGGTATGCTAACTATAAATTACATGCTTGTTTGTCGTATTTCCTTCATATCTTTATATATATATATATATACATATATAATAATTCTTACTTCTAACATGAAAGGTAACTCACTCACTCATCGCCAAATCTCAGAAACTACAAGTGCTAAGAGTCTCAAATATTGTATGGGAGTTCTTTTTAGAACGTAAGTATTTTCAAAAGAAGCATCAAGTCATTTATTGCTTTATAAAGAAGTATAGAATAATACCGTATTAGTAGAGGTAATGTAAGTAACATTGCACCGGTGCGAAGCCGAGGCGTGCCGCTAGTTACTAATATTATCACGTATGAGGATTTAACAAAAAAAGGCGATATCTTACACGTCTGCTTCTAGCAAATTAAAATCTCGGAAAGCGTGGTTTCCGTGTGACACATTGCCTCAGAGGACGTCGCGCACTTAATTAGGTTTGCGTGTCGGTTCCTTGTTGGTTAATTTCAACTGAATTCACTCGCTGGCGTGTTGCATCTAAATATAAGATGTAATCTACATATTGTTTGCTGGCGTAGGTTAAAACAGTAATAATAATTAACCTTATTTACATACGTTTATATTTTTTTATTTTATGGAAGTGGTAAACAAGCATGCAGTTCACATTGATGTTAAGTGATGACTGCAGCCTATAGACACCCACACAAAGACCGAGGTCATAATGCAGATGAGTTACCACTTCTGAGGCCTAAGGTGTTATGCCTCTGTGCCGGAAATTACAGGGCCCTTCGGGAAATTATAGCACAATTTATTACTTTTTTTGTAAATTAAACTAATTAAAGGAATAATTATAGGGACTATCTTAATGTGTAATATTATAGGGACTATCTTTATGATAATATGTACTATGGGAGAGGTTTGCGGTCATCCGAAAACATTGCAAATAAGACTTAATCCTTACGCAAATAAGGCACAGACGTCACCGACCGAATTCTTCTTAAAATTAATAACTTCTCTAATAAAACACAATTTTTTTTATCACAGAATTGATACTACGAGGAATAACAATAAAAATTGAATAAATCTTATGCAAATTTATTGTCCATTGTATCTATCAATGTGTCGCAAAGATAATTAGATTACGTCTCCCTCTTACGTCGCACGTCGCATCAAAATCCTGACGGAGTCATTGTCAATTTGGTCGTATTTCCCTTCGTATTTAATTTATTAGCCGTTATTGACTTAGTAATTATTTAAATAACCGGGTACCTCTTCAGATTTCAATGGAAACGTGGAAATGCCCTGATTTTCTAGTATTTTAATACATTTATCATTTCAGCCGGAAGACAACTGCTGGACAAAGTCTCTCCCAAAAATGTCATCATCATCGCTTTATAGAACCTACCACATTTTTTTTTCGTCATAGGAAGTGCAGTAAATGAAGAAAACATACCTGAAACAAGATAACAGTTGTTATTAATATAGTAAATACAAATTAAACACTTATAAATTAAAATAATATTGTTGTATGACACAGTGCCACAGTTGATAAAGAGCATATCAGGCACTTTTCCATGCACCGAAGGTACCTACTATTTAGAAACCTGCCGATTAGAAAAAGCGGTCAAGAGTGTCTACTACTATCGGACAAGATCGGCTGTGGCATACAGGCAGATAGACAGATGTACAAGTAATCTTATAAGAGTTCCGGTTTTTATTAAATGGTACGGCACACTAAAACAGTAATACCTACGCACTATCCAGGAATCAACCTCGGAACGTCGAAAACATAGAAGTAAAGCTTTGAATATAACGCATTTAATACGACCGCCGACCCCAACATAAGTAACATTACATTATCACAAAAGAAAGGCATTGTGTGAGAATAGTTTTTCAGGCAGTTGGGCTTAACCGTTGGGAATGTTTTGAAGGTCACCTATTCAACCTTCATCTACGTTTTGAGTATCGTAAATAACATTAAAAAGATTTTTATAAAGTACACTTGCAACCAATCTTAATTTTACTGATAACAAAGACAAAGAGAGCGAGTCGATTGACATAACGGTAAATCCGAATATTCGAATGCAAAATTTCCGATACAAAACAAAAACTTCCCATTTGTTCTATGTTCCCATTGAACCACACTGAAATACAAAGCCGGATTAAAGGGAATAAAACTACAAAATAATAAAAACATTACAAACAACGCCGACTCCAAAATAAATAGCATTTCATTATCACAAACGAAGGCATAGCGTGCGAATAGTTTTTCCGGCAGTTGGGGTTAACCGTTGGGAATGTTTTCAGGGTCACCAAACCACTCCGCATCCCCGCTTTAACTATCGTAAATCACATGAAGGCAGGGATGTTTTTTGGCATACTTTGTAGGCTGGGCGGGGATCACGCTTGTACCTAATTGCCTATTGATTTAAGGCAGTGTACTGCGTAAATCATTGTGTTACTTTAGTTAGTAGATCTAACGATTTTAAATATAACATAGCCGCCCATCATACTAAATAAAATGCAATTTTTTTTGAAGTAGTTAACAAGCATGCAGTTTACATTGATGTTAAGTTGCGACTGCAACCTATAAACACCCACACAAAGACCAATGTCAAAATGCAGTGACCACTTCTGAGGCCTAAGGTGTTATGCCTTTGTGCCGGAAATCACAGGGCCGTAAATTACCACCTGACCGGAATACGATTCAAATTAGAGAAAAACGAAGCACAATTTCAAAAAAACAAGAATTTCAGACATTGTTAGACATTGATATTTTCGTGTTTGGAAATTATGTTCATTGGTGTAAGTACTATAAAAGGAGCACGTATACTAGTCGTGGCAGGTTTTTCAAGGCATAGATGTGTCTCATCTCGAATAGACTTAATAAACTTATAAGCGAGAATTTGAGGAGCGAGCGCTCGGCCTGTTACAAGATTTAATACATTCATATAAAAAACCTGGAATCGCGGAAACGACTCGCTAAAACATAATGTAATACATTTTACAGCGTGAAGGCTCTGATGGTAGCAATAAAATAGACGTTGGCACAATAGCATCTATCTGCCACTAAATTGTAATCGCTTCACGCATTATGATCAAATGTGTATAATTAGTTCTATTGACGAACACTAATGGTGAGATTCACAGACCGCACTACGACTTTACTTTCGAGCAAAGAACGCTTCGAACTGTCAAATCCCATACATTTATGACAGTTCTAAGCATATTTTGTAGTGTGGTCTGTGAATATACTGTCATTATAAGAGTAGCAAGAAAGTGTCAGGAATAGCAACACAGATGAATACAGGTAGAAGAATTTTGATCTAATTACGATTAGAAATAAAAAACCGGTCAAGTGCATGTCGGGCTACGCGCAGTGTAGGGTTCCGTTGTTTTTAGGTTTGATTACTGTAATGAAAAAAATATATAAACATTTTCTATGGAGATGTTCAAAAATTTCGAGTATTACCTACATTTGGTCGACTATTACTCGCAAACTTGTAAAGCCAACTTAGGTGTGATAGATTTCCTTTTAATTTCCATAAATTTAGCTACTATTGCTACTACTAATGTTTGAATTTCTAACAACAACCGTTTAGTAGGTAGAGGGGGGGGGGGGGGGGTGGGCGGCGGACACTTGACTCTAATGAACACCACACCCCTAACATTTTTGAAAGACCTACCCAACGATATCCCACACTTTATGGAAATAAAAAAAAATATGTGCGCGTTACAAGTGGGGAGGTTACAATAATTTGTTTTTTCATGTTTTTATTCTACCATTTTGTCGGTGACATTAAGGTGCTACTTGTGCCAAATTTCAAGTCTCTAGTACCAATAGTTTTTGCGCTAAACCGCGGATGGACAGACAGACAGACAGACATGGCGAAACTATAAGGGTTTCTTGGGTAAGGTTTACTACGGAACCCTAAAAATGGTTGTGATAAAAATGAAATAAACAAAACATTTTGTCCAATTCAGTTAATTTTAGCCTTTATACGTCACAAAACTGAGTCGACCTTTTACAACCCCTAAAACGTAATCAACTAAAGTAAACTTAAAATAAACCACAACAAAACCTACCATTCAAAAATAGAATATTACGCAAAACATTTAAGTCAACGGTAACATGCAACGACGTAGTTACAAATAGTCGATGTGTTGGACTATGAATGCTTTATTAAGGCGGGCTAAGGTACGAACGGACGGACACTATGGATTTATACGGATATGCCGATACGTCTCCATAAACCTTTGGAACCGAAGTGATAAAATATGGGCTGCTGATAAATAAGGTAAAGATAGGTAGATTGATACAGATTTAATATATTTTATTATTTTTAAAGAGACAATTGTAGAAGGTAGACGAGGCACGAGAGGTTTGTCAGAACCGGGATGTCTGGCGCTCTACACTCTCTGCCTACCCCGTTAGGGACCTGGCGTGAAGATACATACATACATACAATTGTAGACGAAGGCTTAAGCAAAATCTACACCTTATAAAAATCGCTGCTTATTTCCAAAGTTATTCGTTTGAAGTAACCTGACATACTTCACTTCGGTAACTTAGTGGTAAAAGCGGCTGGACTGGTTATCCTGAGGTCGCAAGTTCGATTCCTGCCCGAAGTAAAATTTTTCTTTCCGTTTTTTCTTTAATTTCTAAAGTTCATTCGCATGTGTTATTGCGAAAAAAAAATAGTACAACCTGACATAATTATAAACAATTTCGCACTTTTATTTCCCCAAAAGGATCAATCAATATACGTCAGTTCTTTTCCCATCGGGCATAAAACTTGGGACTATTGTAGACGTTTGCTATTGAATAAATCAATTTGATTACGAAACAACGAAATACATTTAGAGATATGAACACTCTGAAGCAAATCGATATTAAAGCCATAAAGAATACCGAACCGGAAAATAATTTCCAAGTCGCAGAAGTTTTATATGATTAATAATATTAATGATCTTTTACCGACAATGTCGGAATGCCTCGCAGCTTATTACTTTAATTTAAAAGTGTGCTTATTACTTAAGAATATGTAAAACTGAATAATCATTTACATTATGCGATATGACACATAAGAAATAGAATTCTCGATTGGCTATTAATATTTATAGAATACGAGTTATCTTGAAAATAAGCATTTGATTATCACTTTCAAGCAAATTTTACGAGTCACTCAAGTTTTCCCCTCTTTTCTCATAAAACTAAAACAAAATCTTTGTATCCTCATTAATAATTATTAGATAATTACTCTTCAAGACTCAAAAGTTAACCAAAAATACACACAATAAATTAATACACAATCAGCGAAATTAGTTGTTTCAAATCAAATATTAATTAACTAAATTATAGCAATCAAATTCCAATTCAATCTGACAACAATCACTGGCACGAACAAAATTAAAGTAATCAAATAAGAGTTCATAGATTCAGATGCTTTTGTTAAATCCATTTCACAAATTACATTTTCCACTCTTTAACTCGAAGATAGGGCATTGTAAAAGACGTGTAGTTAAATATTTACAGTTACCAAGAACGTCGGGTGTGGTTGACAGTGATTGCTATTAGAATTTATAGAAAAACCCCCGTTTTCCGAACGTGTTCAGTTTTATAACTCTACACCCTTGTTCGTGAAATACTATTAATTTTGCATGCGGACATGGTCGGGTTGTAATGTTTCAAGGCTTCGCATTATTTACATGGCGCTGTTTTATTATAGGCTGTCTTTCAGTTATTTAAAAATGCATCGATTTCTATTTTATCGACACAATTTAATGGCCGTGGCTTTATAGACATATTAAGATTGTCATAAATGTTTTTTTATTAGATAAAACATAAAGATTTCACAAGACGTATTCCGTTACGATCGATGAAAGTTCAACGCTTCCCTTTAATTTTTCGTAAACAAACTATAAGCTAGAGAATTCATACAAATGACAAAACTAATTTCCATACGCAAAGTGGGTAGTTAGCAACGACCACGGTGTAGGCGATTATTAACAATTTAGCGGAATGTGTGCTGTGGCCGGTCAGTTAGTCTTTATGTCCCTCATATGTAACGAAACATTTTCCCTCTATGCTTTAGGAAGTTTACCGAAATTTCGTAATGCTCGGACGAGAGAAATGGTTTTAATTTTTCATAATTTCTTGCCGGGACATCAGATAATACGTACCTAACCGTAATTCGTATTGTTCTTGGCATAAGCGTAATTGTGTTATTAATAACAAAATTATCCCTGACCCTTTCTCTCGGACGAATCGCGACAGATGATACGTGGTATGGGTTAACAAGTGAATTTAAATTTTATAAAATAATTGCAGCTTTGTAACGCTATTCGCGCTTCCGTCGAGATCTCATTCGAGATTAATAAAATTTTTATTGTTCGGCTCTGCGGTAGCGGCCATTTTGTTTGGTGTGAAATTAATTCAAAATGGCGGTCGTAAAACCTCGTGGTTACGCGCAGCAATGTGCTTAATGAGGGACGATTAAAATTGCTCTAGGAATGACGATAGGAATGCAAATTTTTTTGTACAGATTAATATCATCTGCGTTCGACGCCCTTTGTGTAATTTAAGACTGCGACGACAGTTTTAATCTATCGTTTGAGGACACTCGACAACTGGGAGTATGAGATTTATTACACATTTTTATAAACCACCCGATTAAGGATGTATTTTATTATAAAAGATATTTATTAACGAAGATTAACTACGTGAAGCGAACGTATAAAAAGTTTGTTAAAGTTATACATTCTGATTGTAAAAGATTACAGAATTTATCACCATCATTACACATTACAAAGTAAAAATAAATGACAGATAGAAAATGATTTATGGCAATACTCGGCACTTCGAGTATGGTACAATCGCTCTTAAAATAGCTAATGGATCCGATATACGAGGGATCATTACAGAAATTAAAATGAATCGTAAAACAATTACGCGTCACTTATCAGATGCTTTCTAATCTGTGTAATTTACATAAGTACTAGACAAGAGGCATTAAATAATAAATCATCTTGGCTTGGTACGTGATGTATTAAATTAAATAAACTCATCAGTGGCGGGAATTAAAATTTGAATAAAAATGAAAAGAACCGCGCTCCCCGTGCGTAAATCTCCACGGGCTTGGCGTGGGCGAGAGATTGATCACTCGGTATGAAATATGTGGATGTGGGTGAAAGTTAGCGAAGATCCATATTACCTATCATTAAAGGTACTGGTAATGTTCATTGTGTTAATTACCTTTTTCATGTTTCTGTGTTGCCATTATGTGATTAATTAGCTTACAGATTTCCACATGGGTGTATAATTAATTTTTTATCTGATCGAAAATACATACAGCAAAACACATGAAACACAGACATTCTTTAAACAACATGCAGTTCATGTCGATGTTATTACAAACATTAGAACTAAATAGCTCTAAGTATCGAGAATTCAGGATAAAAATGTTTACACATTTGTGATAGAGTTCATTTTGCAATGGTTTTGTAAAGTTTGATACTGATATCATTGAATTCTTTTACTAGTTTTGCCGTCACAAAAAGAATCTCTCAGCATTGTATTTGTATTTAATTATAAACTTACGCAATGATTATAATTTTTAATGTTTACACCAGCCATTAAGAAAAAAAATTTTTTTGACGTGCCATTGGCTATTAAACTTACGAATAAGATTTAAAGAACCTAGCTATAAATTCTTTCATATATAAACTGAATTGAAATTAATGAATACAGACTAAGGTCGGGCCAGTTCTATTCTAATCACATGCAAAATATCAATATTTATGGCAAATAAACCCCAATAAATATTAATAGATAATTTTGAATTACATCCATGCATATTTCAAAACCCATCCATTATTCACTGCTCATTTGTCACAAGCCCTACCCAGAGAATCTTTAATTTCAGTAAATTGATCTGAAACTGTCATTACTGCGTAATCAGTTTAGGTGTACCATCCAGTAAGAACTTGTTTCTTGAATACATTATCCGGTTCCGAACATTCATCACTCGATGCCCGACCACATTAGACTGTCGCGCTGTCATCCATAAATTAAATCCCGTTCTAATGAGTTAGATTATGACGTGCCTTTTTAAGAGTCTATTAATTTGATACGACGCCGGGTGGTCTTAGATTTTCACCGGCTTCACAAAAACTTCAAGCGCTTTGAGTCTATGAAGCATTGCAGCAATTTCCAAATATTAGGTTTTTTTAATCTTAAAAAATCGGTAAATCGGGATCCTATTTCTAAGAGTCCCCTGTCTGCTGTTCTGTTTGTCTGTCGCCAGGCCGTATTTCGGCTAGCTGTGTATCTTATGAGCCGTGACAGCTAGAATGTTGTAATTTTCAAAGATGATGTATTTCTGTTGCCGCTATAACAACAAATAGAATAAAACCACCGAATAGGAGTACCTCCTCTGGACCTCTAAAAAGATAATCAGTTATTTCCAAAAGTTTCATTTGTTCCAAACTGAATCTAGACCAGATAACTTCAAGTGAAGTAATACCAGTGTTTTATTTCCAGCCTTATCAACCTAACTTCTCAAGAAATACTCGAGCGCATCGCTAATACCCAACAATCTACTTTCATCAAGTTACCCCTGAAAAGTTAAGGGTAAGACGGTGGTACTAAAAGCTGAATCGTGTTGCGGCCATTTTCATTGACCGATGGACAATCTAAGCTTTAATTTTGTACTTATATCGAATATTTTTGGTGTTAATTTTATTTTGTCTTACTTTTACTGACTCGGTGGCGTAGTGACTGCAGGTTACTTCTTAAAGTTCGCCTGAAGATCCGAGTTAGATATTTTAGTGATATTATATAAGCTATGCGAAGCGCGCATGGTCCCGCGGCTGGTGTAGATCATAAGCGATCTACTCGGTTAAGCACTACGAGCGCGGTCGGGTAGTGTGATGGGTGACCGCTAGTGGCAAATTAAATGCGCGTTGCCGTGCTTCGGAGGGCACGTTATGCCGTCGGTCCCGGTTGCTATCGATAGATAGCAGTAGTTTAACCTTGTCGGAGGCCTTATGGGTGGTTTGAAAACACCCGACAGCGGGTTGGCCACTAACCCACCCACCTCCACCAATCCGCATTGGAGCTGCGTGGTGGAGTAAGCTCCAGGCCTCCCCCCAAAAAGGCGAGAGACTCGTGCCCAACAGTGGGACGTATAATGGGTTGTCATTATTATTATTATATAAACTATTGGTTTACTGCCGGTAGAATTCCAGTGTCGGAACTCGACAGCGTAGACATCATCGCATTACCTAATCTGTCTGCAGCCAAATGGTAATATTCAGCTCGGAGCTTCCACCTTCGTGTAAAATATGGGTTACAACGACTATCTATCTAGTCGGAAGCGGTCGAGAATGGGTGCGCAATTCCGGTGGAAGGTTGGGAGCTGTCAGCGACTCTTCATTCTGAAGCGGGGATTCGAGGCCAAATGTACTGTGTATTTCACGTTTTTCATATGAAAAATGACATCCACGCAAGCGAAGCCGCGGGCAACAGCTGGTTTGTTTTATGTTCAACATACTTCTCTATCTAACGGGTTCTCAAATATTTTCAACTACATTATCAGACAGTATCCAATCCACTCGATCAGTCTTCATTGGCACATGCATCCATCAATATTAGCATTGTGTACACCTAGTTTGACAACTTCTATCATCGTACCATCTCAACCAGACCGGTTATGAGTCGATTCATTAAATTTGTGTTGTGTTACTGGTGGTAGAGCTCCAGTGACGGAGCTCGCGGGCGTAGGCACCACCGCATTACCTTATATACTTGCCGTTAAATGGTAGTGTTCAGCACTATCGTGTTTCGGTCAGGTGGTAATGTACGGCTCTGTAATTTCCGGCACAGAGGCATAACACCTAATGCCTCAGGAGTGGCAGCGCATTTGCATTTTGACCTCTGGTCATTGTGTGGGTGTCTATAGGCTGCAGTCATCACTTAACATCAATGTGAACTGCACGCTTGTTTGCCACTTTCATAACATAAAAAAAAAATTAAAAAAAATGTTTTGTACGGCTGCGTGATATCCGACACAGTAATACCTATAACAGATTAGTCGTTAGAAGAAGCAAGAGCATCTACATATGAAATATTTTTAAAATGTTATAATTGTGTCAAAAAACGCAGTTTACATTAATGGTAAGTGAATACTGCAGCCTATTATGAGTCATATCTACGTTATCATCGAACCGGAACACGATAGTGATGTTTACTACTATATGGCGGCATATAGATTGTGTAGTGCACCCTCGAGCTCCGACACTGGGACTCACCACCAGAAAAAATATCATCAATGAGAACTGTTATAATTTACCATTGTCATGGCACATGCATCATCATCATCATATCAGCCATAGGACGTCCACTGTTGAACATAGGCCTCCCCCAATGACCTCCATGCCGACCGATCGGAAGCGACGTGCATCCAGCGGGTATCTGCAGCCTTGACTAGGTCGTCGGTCCATCTTGCAGGTCCACTCTGCGCTTGCCGACACGTGGTCTCCACTCGAGAACTTTTCTACCCCAGCGGCTAAATTTTATTTATAAAACAAAGTTGTTTGACCCAATTTCATAATGATCCAAAACAAAAACAGTCGAATTAAGTCAACTAAAGTACCGATGACAACAAACTTTATTTTCCTCATTGGAAATACCATGGAACGTGGGTAATGACGGCAATACAAGCCTAATGACCACTGAGTTCGGTTGCGTACAAAAGAATTTGCACGATAATGTTTAAGTATGGCAGCGTTTAGAAGGCTTTCAAGGAGTCCATTATTTTCGTACCAACACGTTCTAAGCTACGCAATTTTGTAGGGTATTGTAACATGAGAGTGTTCATAACATTTTCTTTAAACTGGTAATTGATTTGAAAACGTAAAAAAGTAATTGTTCATGAATGCTGAGCCTACAGATATCTACACAGATGCAAAAGTGTTTCAGTACTGATGCATTGCCAGATTGCCACTTCTTTCACCAACTGGCCGAAACGTACTGAAAAGTTGCACCGCCTCTGATCGCATATGTCGTATGTATCCCCCCCATAACGCCAAGTCTCCCTTAGGCAGTTGTGTAAATTTATTAGGTATATAGAAACAGACTAGTGCCGTATGGAAATGAGTCGCTTACGTAACCCTATTTCTAAGAGTCCACTCCAGAAAATAATTGCCACTTCTATGGCTGAAGATGTTTGGTTCTGGGTTGGGTTAGACAGAAACTTTTATTAAGAGAATTTATTTATACTAGAAAAGTGGTCAATTATTGTTACATACAATTAAAATTGGTGATACGTGAATACTATAGCTTATGAACATCCAAAAAACCTAGATGTGTTACCACTCCTGCGGCTTAGCCGATCCTCTGCTCATAATTTCTTACAAAATGAAATAGCAAAGACACCCCGCAGTTTCTTTTCAGGATGAATTTTAATGCACTCGGTCATAACATGGGCCTTAAAAAACAGTTCGAGAATCATTTATCCGCCTATCACACGCCTTGGCACACGTCCGGTATGTATAAATAATTTATTCTAAATCGTAGGATTAACAGTAAAATTATATTGATGAAAAGTTCGTTTAAAGGTTCGTAAATAATAATCATATTCGCCCATTTAGCTAACAGTATTGCCAAATCAAATTATGATTAAATTAGTTTTATCGAAATAATAAATTAACTAGGCGTCAAATGCTCAGCAGGTCCTTTTGTGATAAGAAATAGTCAATAAAGCTATTAATGTTGGAATCTTTACTAAACAACTTTTAACGTATCGGGTCAGACATTTAATTTGAATTCCATTTTTAGAATTGGTTTATAATTAACCATAAAGGTTTTATGGTTCACTATAAATTTAAAATTTTCACACTTATATGTTACCTGCGCCAAGGTTCATAACTATATTAAAATATTTGTACACAAGCCGCCTTATCCAACTTTAATTGGAGATAAGAAAAAAAACCTTAAAAAATATCTTGTTAATTGTAAGTTCCAAGAATGTAGGAATGTACGAGTATGTAATACGGCTTCCAATACCGGTATTTCAACCGTTTTTAGTTTTTCGTTATAACAAATGCAAGTGAATTTAGGAAGAAGAGAAAATCAACCCGTGTACTAAGCAATACAGGAAGTCGCCTCGCAGTCGCGTCGAAGTCAAATTCTCCGTTCGAATCAAATCTCCGTTGCATAGACGCGTCTGCAAACGAGTATATTTATAAATTGTTATAGGGTGGTACCATACCTTACATATTTTAATAAAATGCATAATCACAATACAATTGTATTCAAGAACTTGACTCAGAATCGTGTAACAACTCCTATTTATTTTATCTAATTCTAAAGCCTGCTATAAACTAATAATTAACCTAAAATGGCAAACAATTCACGTCAAGCACTCTCTCATGGTCGCTTACTCTATGTTCAGATGAAGTTTTCCGACGCAACGTGGGAATCGACGCCTGTGTTGACTCAGCACTAAACAAATTAAAACCTCACAATGAAACACGCATTAGTTCTTAATCTCCTCTGGAATTAACTGCTATGTAATGATTAATATCTTGTGCAATATACAATTACAATCGTATTTGAAGTTAAATTAATTTTCAATTGCGATCTTCGTGTATAATGCGAAATTGAAGGAATAAAAATTAAGTCTGAAAAGAAAGCTAGTGTTATATTCGAAAATAATCGTTTCAACGATTTGGTGGTGCAAAAACTATTGAAATACGAGTTACTTAATTATTCTATAAAGCAAAAAGAAACGACTAAAATTTTATCTAAATCATGTACAAAAGTGGATTTTTTAACTGCATTGTATGCTGTTTCATCCGTTACTACAACAACTTCAGAATATTGTTTGGAATAACCAGCAAAATACCATCAGATTGTCAAAATCTGTTCTTTAAAGAATTAAAACATTGCCCATCGATAAAGTGAGAGCTTAAACCGGAGTTGAGACACATTCTTAGCAAGTAATTGACGGGCGGAATGACAGCGGCCACTGAAAGAGGTAGCGCGGTATGCCTGCGAAATTGGACTAATTCCTAACCATTAAAATGTATTTGAGAATAAGCGGAGGTTGTCCAGAAAAGAAAAAAGTTAATAGCATTTTGTGGTATACAGTTAGAGACTATGTATTTCGAATTCGAATATGAAAATGTAAGAGCGAAGAGACAATTCGATTGAAAACAGAAAATTAATAACGGAAAGAAAATTTCAGACAGTGAAAGAAACTTGTTTTATTTAAAGTATCGCAACAATATGAAGTAACACTACAAAACAACAAATAACTTATAATAAGGACGTGAAAAGTAATACAGAGACAAGTGAAAGAATGATGTCGAAAAAACAATTTATCCTTATGATGTTGCAATTTTCAATTAAGATCTAAAATGAAGAACATGATTAACTATGTATAAACTTGAAATACATTTTTGATATAACATCAATAACAGACATAACATGTCAATAACAGATGGTCCATATTCAGGTTCAAACTAATTAAAATCACGGAGTAATTGAATGTGTTAATTCAATAGAACTAGATGTTCATTGCTCACAGTGAGTCAATGTGTATGTACAAAAGGATTGCGTAAAGTTATTAAAACGAGGAATTCAAGCAATGGGGCAGATAGCAATATACAAATGGGAATAATTATGTGGAACGTGTCATTCGTTAATGCTACACGGGATCGCAACCGTGCACAATTAATTAGTACTCGGTATGAACATTTTTTGAACAAACGCTTTAAAGTAAATTCAACCTATTCTCAACAGCGTAAGATTCTAAATTGGACAAAGTTGCGAGCATATACGTCATCGTTTTACTTTCATTCACGGTATCGGTGTTATTCCCTTGTGGTTTGTTCCTGCATAGGCCTTACCATTTGGTCACGATAAATGTACGGGGTCATGATTGGGGTAACTTTCATTTTACGATTATAGCCGAAGTTTCTTGTGGGAATGGAGATAATTTTTAATTGCTTAATGAATGAGGTCGTTATTGTCTATTGGCGGTTGTTGTACTGTTTTTATAGGCACTGAAATTAATATTTGTCAATTGTTATCATTGTTATTACGTTTGTTATTGTTGTTAATTTGGAGCTTGTTACAGCTAATTATCAAGATATTTATTGGGCGCTTTAGATGCCATGCCTTTTAGTGGCTACTTATTCTGGTAGACTAATGGCCGAATACTCAAACGCCACTCAATTTTAACCAATCCTCAGATGTGCGCTTTCTCTATCGTTTGAACGTGTTTTATAAAGACAAAAGACTTTTAAGTCCTTTGAGTATTTGGCCGTAATTTCTTTCGAATAATATTTGACCTTTTGGTCTAGAGACGGGAAAGCCAAGGAGTATCCCTAGAATTATATTCTGATGAGATATCTTTCCTTCTCATACACTTTGTTTTAATACGTACTTACCATCGAAGCATTACTTCTCTCATCCTTAGGATTGGTACTCTGCTTCGATAATTATTATATTTCTGTATACTTCTGGAATTTGGAAGCACGGGATTTATAAAAATGTAAACTTCTTCAATCAATTACACGCATAAACAACACAAATATGAACACGGATGATACAAATGCTATTGTTGCTGTAACTTAGCATCCAAGTTGCAATTTTTAACAAGTGGAAACTTGTAATTCCCACACCAATACATTACACATGCTCCCTTGCGGAACTTTAAGCGCGAAGTAGTTAACGAATAAAAATATCAAAAAGTGTCCATTCCCGAAGGAGCTATTGCAATAAGCACGTTGGTCTGACCAAACGGGGTTGAACGAAATGGGAATTCACTTTTGAAATATACACATATTGTGTGTATTCCTTTGTTCTACATTTGCAAGTTTTAAAATGAAGACAACGTACCTGTATATAACAAGTATTTTCAGTTAGCTTTAGTGTAATAAACAAGAATTAAAGTAATAATATTGATGAACCAATACACAATTTAGCACCGCGCTTTGCGATTGTTATTGTCACTATAAATATAGCATCCAAGTTACAATTTTTAATTAATTTTTTGACTTGGAAACTTGTAACTTGGCCTTAAAATACTAAGTAAATAATAGTCAGAAGAGTTATTCGTTTTTATTCAATTTTAGTTCTTTTTCTGGAAAATGGAATAAAAAAAAAACAACTTTGAGAGTTTATTTATTTATTCATGGACTTACTTACAGTGTCTCAAGGTCCTCAAGAGCGGAGCAAAATATAAGTGAGAAGATCATGTCTGGCACACCAAGAAACAGATTTGTAAACAGGTTAAATGGTGGGTTGCAATTCACCTATATTTAGGTATATACATAATATTATAAGGCTGAAGAGTTTGTTTGAACGCGCTAATCTTAGGAGATCTTCTTCTTATCGAAGAAGGCTGTAGGCTTATATAACATCAGGCTATACGGACAAAGTTATGGGCGTAGTAGTGGCCTGCTGCCACTAGGCTACTGAGGCAGTTTAAGCAGCAAGTAGATTAGGTAATGCGGTGGTGCCTACGCTCACGATCTCCGGCACTGGAGCTCTTACTCCATTAAAATGATATAGCACCACTGCAAATGTTTTGCCGATTGTAAAATAAAACCAGTACAAGATAGTTTTCATTAGTCAAAGTAGTCAATCCAGTTTAATTTATACGTATTCAGCTCAGGCTCAGGTGTCTACCACAAAGTCTGAAACATAATATGTCAACCATATCCTCTACGGATCGTTGGAAGTGGACTAATGGCAACTGTCAGAACTTTTACAGTAACGAGCTAACTGGGGAAACAAAGCGATAAGTTAGCCGAGGCTTTCATGGAGATACGTCACATCACTTTTTTATGTGATGACAAACAAGCCTACATTTCATTTTTTTTAATGTAATGGATGTGGTAAACAAGCATGCAGTTCACATTGATGTTAAGTGATGACTGCAGCCTATAGACACTTACACAAAGACCAAGGTCGAAATGCAGATGCGTTACCACTCCTGAGGCCTAAGGTGTTATGCATCTGTGCCGGAAATTACAGGGCCGTACATTACCACCTGACCGGAACACGATAGTGCTGAACACTGCCATTTAGCGGCAAGTATATTAGGTAATGCAGTGGTGCCTACGCCCGCGAGCTCCGTCACTAGAGCTCTACCACCAATAAAATATGTAGTATATAATACTGTAGCCTAGAAACATCTAAAAACGGGAGAATATAGATGCGAGCTCCTGAGATCTAATCTTTTACGGATCGAAACACTTTAGTGCTGAACACTACCATCTAGCGGCAAGTATGTATGTCAGATATTGTCATAAAAGTCCACACATTTCCTTTTTTTATGTATGTATATTTTTTGAAGCGGTTATAATTTAGGCAATGTTTTTTTCTTATTTTTTTACTGTGTCTTGCTGTTAATTGAGAACTGTCTGCGAGAGGGGCCTGGCGACCTGCAGCACAGGTTTCATTTAGAAACCTATTTCAGGCACCAGTCCCTCACAAAAATAGGATCGAAGTGCACAAGTACTGTATTAGCAATAAGTACCTATAAGCCTAAAATTTGTGATGGAAAATTAAACGTTTTTTTTACTTTTTACTTTTTTACTTACTTTTTTTTACTTTTATCTTCACGCCAAGTCCCTTACGGGGTAGACAGAGATTAGGTAATGCAGTGATGAACTCCGGCACTAGAGCTCTATCACCAGTAAAAAGCTATACCACCACTGCAAATTATTTGCCGGTAATGATTAGGTATCACAGATAATGTTTTTCTTATGTAATTAAGGTGGCACGAAAGCATGCAGTTCACATTGATGTTAAGTGATGACTGCAGCCTATAGGCACCCACAAAAAAACCAGAGGTCAAAATGCAGATGCGGTACCACACCTGAGACCTTAGTTGTTATGTCTCTGTGATAGTTTTTACGGGGTTATTCGTCATCTCGCCCGACAAAAACTGGCCTGATTGGGCGACTTAGCACCTTTTAAATTTTAATAATATTTCTGTCGTCAACTCGCCGGACCATAACATTGTGAGGGGATTGTGTACAGTCAACTACAAAAATCTTTTTTTAAAACGTTTAATATTTTATGGTTGGACTTTAAAATAAAATAAAATCTTATTATATCATAATTTTAGATACATATTTCTATCAAAAGATGTAATAAATAATATAAAATAGAATCAACAATATCGCAAAAGAATGTGCCTTGTTATTATCTAAGAATAAAAATGTAATCAATAGTACAAAATACAATCAACAACATTACAAAAGCATTTGGCTTATTATAACTACCTACTTCTTGTAACATTACAATAATTGTCAATATGATTATCACAGATTACGATTTGTGTTCTTATTAGTTGTCAAATCAAAATATTCAAGAAACTGTAATACAAGACTTTCGATACATAATTCAATTCTATGTTTCCGAGTCTGAGTTCGGTAACTGTGGTAGTAATATATTTATCAATAGCACAAGTTTCTTTCTGTTTTATAGTATTTTTTTTTTATCCTTTTAAATATAAAGTTTGATAATATTTACCTTCTCATTGTAAAAAAAGATAGCGCTATCCTTTTGTGAGCACAAATCTGTTTCGCTCGGTGGTGTGGTGTAGAAGAGCGCTATTCTTTTCGCGTCGGAATCCTCTTTGGTAGTGTACGGTCGATTTTTTAAATAGTTTTCTATCTATTAGTAGTCTATTTCAGATAATATAATATCGTTTTATTCGAAGTCGTTTCTAAAATTTTATTTTAAATGTATTTACCTGACTGTACTTTGTATGAGAGTGCGAGTTGGCGACAGAAATATTAAGTAAATTCGAAAGGTGCCAACTCGCCCGATCGGGCGGGCATTTGTCGGGCGAGATGACGAATAACCCTTTTTACGGGGCCGTACTACGTATCTGCATATTGACTTTCGTTTTAATCTTTAGGTATTCTTTATTATCATACATGTGAACGGTGTGAGCCACCAGCATTTCATAAAAACTAAGAAAACTGTGCACTAGCTAACAACATTATCTCCAAAAAGGCCATAGCCACCTATTATTAAAATATATCAAAAAGAATTGTCGCTTGAGATTTTGAGATTTATCTCAAGAAATCCGCCGACTTGTTTAGTTATGCCGGACTTAAGGTACTCAGTGCTAAGTGAGAAAGTCATTTAAGACGGATTTTTAAATATGATTGTCGTGGAAGGCTCTTATCTTCTTCTTCGTCTCCTTTTCGGTTGTTGGCCTAATCTGAGTCATTATCGCAGATTATATTTCTATAGAGATTTAAATGCGAAATATTTTAGTATTATATTCTACACTGGTTCAATATTTTAAAGGCATCAGTAAACGTTGTGCCATAGCGGTATCAGGGTGAGTTCGATTATCGACTAGAGCAGTGATTCCCAATGTGGTCCATATAGACCCCCTGGGGTCCATGAGACTCGATGGGGGTCTACGTAGGCGTGAATAAAATTTGGAAATATGGGAATGTGATAAAAATGTAGCAACGAGACGAAATGTAAAGGTCCACGGAAACCAGAAAAAAATTGAAAGGGGTCTACAAGAAAAAATAGTTTGGGAACCTCTGGACTAGAGCAATAAAGAAATGGTAATGGGGAAGATTTTCAGTGTTCCTTTTTGTAATATCTCTCTCTCTCTCTCTGTGGTCTATCCCTCATGTTGAAGGATCGTGGTCAGCATCGGTTGCATCTGGATCTGATGTACTGTTTCCACCGGTTTCGATCCAGCGCATCTCTTACGACCGTGTAGAATTTGAAATACATAATTTTGTAATATATTAGTGGCAAATAAGCATGCAGTTTACTTCGATATTAGGTGAATAACACAGCCTACATCGACACAAAACTAGAGGTCAAAATCCTTCTGCATTTTGCCAGTTCGGCGAGATCTAAATTGCTAAGGCTAAACGCGGGGCCATACATTAATTACCACCTTATCTGAACACGATAGAGTCTGAACACTACCATTTGGCAAGTAGATTAAGGAACACAATGATGCTTTCGCTCTCAAGCTACGACACTGCAGCACTACAATTACCTAGTAAAAATAATCTAAAAATAAGTTATGTTTTTTATAAAACAATCGAGCGTTCACACGTGAGCGAATAATAAAGATGTAAAGAAAAAAAATCAACCGCGATTGAAACGACCAGGGACAAAGAATTGAGCAGTAAAATAGTGTGATATTGTCACCGTGTATTCAATACCACTTTAAACGAAGTGTTAACTGTGCCGGCCCCAAGTAAACGGAGAAAACTAAGGAGATATAATTTCAAAGATGACAACGGCCTACAGCCTTTTCAGGCGAGCATAATTGAAAATTGCCCGTAATGACCGAACCATATTCAATGGAAAATACGTCGTATGTTCTTGCAAATAAATGCGAAAGTCTTTTAAGATTTTCAAAGAAATTTATTGGTTATAAATAATATGATGTACAGGACAATAGGATGTAAGGGTTTCGCGATTAAAGTTAAGGACAAAGAACTTTGATGACAGGCTGTGTATGATTATTAGGTGTGTCCAAGGTATACTTGTTTGAGTTTAAAGGAGTTCATGAAATAGAAGATAAGGCAACATCTTTATAACGCTACTTATTGTCTACTTACCTATAGCTTTTACCGTTGGTGTTCTTTAGTGAATATAATACGTAACAGGCTTAACTGGTGTAAAGGCCTACTGTTTTAGGATATTTTATTTAAAGAAAAATGGATAGAAAAATTTGACTTCAGGCGAGACTCGAACTCACGGCCTACTGGGAATCTAGTCCAGCCGCTCTTCCAATTGAGCTACTGAAGTCCTGCCCGATTTGTCAAATCTTCCCTTCACATTTATTGCATTGTTTTATGGTAGCAGCAGCGCCATCTATTGCCAACTATGCTAGTTAGGCAACCGATATAATAGACTTTGCAGTTTATTGAATATCGTAAAAAAGTCGCTTTTACCCTTAATAATTGTTTTATATTATTTCGCATTAACACATGCTTGTGAAATATATTTTATTTAAAGAAAAATGGAAAGAAAAATTTGACTTCAGGCGAGACTCGAATTCTCGGTTTTAGGTTACCTCATAGTTCGGGAACTTTAGGAATATGTAATATTCAGTTGTTTCCTGTGGGGAAGATAATAAGGGGCACCCCCAAAAAATTGCATGCATCAACACAAAATAACGTCCTGAACGGTGTTAGAGTTAGGCGATCGACCCCCTGAAGTCAAAATGCAGATTCGTTAAAGTATATGTATGTATGTATCTTCACGCCAGATCCCTAACGGGGTAGGCAGAGAGTGTAGAGCGCCAGATATCCCGGGCCTGACATACCTCTCGTGCCTCGTCTACCATCATCATTCTCTTCATACATGCACGCCGATTCCTAAGACTTTTGACCCCACCATCAGACAGAACTCGACCTATTTGGTCATGGTAGGTCAGTGTTGGTCTTCCTGGGCCTCTGCAACCATCCACATTCGCATTGTATATCTGTTTAGTCATTCGCTCATTCGGCATTCTTTCTATATATAGGGTTAAAGTAAGGTTTTATAAATCAAATTGTTTATTTAAAGCAATATCATTCTACATTGAACTTGAAGCTTGGATGAAACAATAATATATTATACCTTTGCAGACATTCGACGCTGCCATATTTTGTATAGTAAGCGGCCCGGGGGAAACGGGTTTAAAATCGTAAATAATCTAGTATTTTGGTGTAACAACATTTTTACGCTGTAGGTTTTAATTTAGAAACAGTTTACGGTTATGGTAGTAGAGTTTTATTTGAGGTCTGGAAAACTAGTATCTCGTTTTAAAGTTTGTCGGTTATATCTATTATAAAAATAAATATAACTGCGTTAAGAAAAACCGACTTCAAAACTGAAAAGTAAAAAATAATAAAGATTTGATTGTAATTATATACTACCTATTATTTATATGTGCTATTTACTAATAGGTTTGAAGTCGGTGCCAAGCCTTAAACAAATAGTTATATTTTAATCACTTAAATATGAATACGAGCAAATTAATACATTGAACAAAACGTAACCGGCGAATCATGGGTGTTTGCATGTATGTTTGAATTCATGCATTTACCTCTGCCTACCCCTTCGGGGATAACAGGCGTAAAGTTACGTTTTAATACAATGAAATGCCTACTTTAGTGATTTTGGCTTGGCACCGACTTTATGGTGGTTCTCTTTGCATTTTGTGTTAATATTTAAAGGGACAACTTGTTTCAACAAACGTAGTCGTAGTGTGTATAATGTGTATATATACGATCAAGATGACTTTTGAAAGTTCTCCCATCTAAAAGACTAATACTGGTTTTTATAGCCCCCACTGACGATCAGTTAAACTGATCAGTCGGACTGACGTAAAACTAAAATTTGATCGTCAATGGCGAATCATAAATCCACAATTTTAACTGAAGACGCGCCCGGAATTTTTCCGTACATTTCATAATCCAACCAGTGTTGCCAACTTAGTGGATTTTCCACTAAAGTTGGTGGTTTCAATAGCCCATTATTTTGGTCAGCTAATAAAATATCTGACGCGTAATATTATTAGCCTAAATCTACTACTACCCTTGCATTTGATCTTTGCTCCTCTCTTTCAAATACTAATACTTTTAAAAAATACTAATAATTTGTATCGGGTCTGGGTATGTGTATGTGTTGTGTGTACAAAGGTACCAAAAAAATTAAACTCACCTACGTTTAATTCTAAATCTGAATGATTTCCACCATACTTTAGTAAAATAGCAACCTTCCAGTTCCTGTTGTTTTAAAGGTAGCCTACCTGTCTATACCTATATCCGTACCTTTGTTACGAAAGCCAGGTGGCGTATGAAAACGTGATGGAAGTGGAACCCTAACATTTTTACAGCCTCGCTGACCCGATTCTTCTATCGCTGTAGTTTTTTTCTCTGTTTCACATCTATTTGTGTGACAATACTACCGGTTGACAATACGCGTTTTATAGGTCGCGACGAAACAAAAAATGGTTGAAATTCTTCGCTATAACATATGGTAGTGTTGATGTATTGAGCGGAACGTGTCATGGGTTATTGTTTCCAGTTTGGAAACAATTTTTGTCGCAGGTGAGCTAATACAAGTTCAGTTTTATCGGTTGTGTCGATTCGTTTGATAATTTCAATAACTTTTTTCAGAATCAGAATCAGAATCAGAAACTCATTTATTCATTTAGGGTGACAGGCACCTCTTATGACACGTCAAAAACAAACAAAATAAATTAAAGCGAATAACAATTGATATACATGTCAAACAAGATAAAAAATATATGTAAAGTCAAGAATATCACTAAGATAAAACTAAATGTATGTTTTTTATGGTAGAGCTCCAGTGACGGACCTCGCGGGCGTAGTTACCACCGCATTGCCTAATCTACTAGATGCTTAATGGTGGTGTTCAGCGCTATCGTGTTCCGGTTAGATGGTAATGTATGGCCCCGTAAAAACTATCACAGAGACATAATAATTAAGGTCTGCATTTTGACCTCTGGTCTTTTGTGTGGTTGTCTATAGGCTGAACTGCATGCTTGTTTGACACCTTCGTTACATAAAAAAAAAGTATATGCGCGTACGCGAGATGTGCAGCAACGTGATAAGACTATTGAAACTTCGATCGTAAATCCAGTTGCTAAGCGTGGCGATTATGGCATCATTCCCCTAATGATGCACAACTCTGATGTAAGATTTTTTTAGTAGAATAGAATAGAAATAGAATAGAAATAAAGTATTTTGGATGTCTCGTGTACAATTCTTATACAATAAAGTCAAATTCCCGGAATCGGGGATAAGGATATTCCTAATTTTACTTTGTTAACTAAAAAAGAACGCCCGAGTAAAAAAAAACGACTTCGGCCCTACACCTACAAATGTCGTCCATTTCATTTTTTGCCCTGCGAGACCTCTCAAAATTAAAATTACAACTTTAGAAATACACTAAAATACAATTTAAGGGTGAGTTGTCAAAATCCCTGCATTTGCCCTATTTAATTCCAAGGCTCAAAAAATACCCACTCAAATTGCCCGCAATTTGGATAATTCCTCACAAATTGGCAACACTGTCTAGGAGTGACCGTCCTTCGGCTGTAGTGAATAATGTTTTTAAACTTGAAATTTCGCTTTGTTTTGTATTGTAATAAAAGTGGCCAATTATGATTTGGTAATGTGGTGGTACCTAGTCTCGGTAGAAACTAGAGAGCTCTGTCGCTGGAACTCTACCACTACACGATGATCGGTGTTTCATGTATTTAAATTGCCACTAATAAACTCCTCGCTCTAATATCAAGTTGAACATTAAACCATATTCCAAAGCTGAATATTTGTACAAAAGTACGGAACCAAAGTAAGGGTACCATTAATATCTGAATTCGTACCTGGCGTCACGATCCCAATTACCACCCACCCAATAATCCACTCCTGTCTGAGCCTAATTTGGAAGGGAAAATGCGTTTAGCTTGTACTTTTTTTAACTTTTTCGAGTTAATTTGCTGATGACGGACATAGCCCTCTGCCGTTCCCCTTTCATTAACATTGATTGCAATTTTCACTTTGTCGTAGTTACTTCCAGTTCATATCAATCCAAATTATATATGTATATATTATATATGTGCTGAGGGCAGAGAAACTTTGCGAAAAAAAACAAATTAATATTTAATTGTTTTCATGCATTAAATTAGCATACCTATATGTGTAGTGATTGAAATATTAAATTTACTTATTGGTGGTAGAGCTCCAGTGACGGAGCTCGCGGGCGTAGGCACCACCGCATTACCTAATATAGTTGCCGCTAAATGGTAGTGTTCAGCACTATCGTGTTCCGGTCAGGTGGTAATGTACGGCCCTGTAATTTCCGGCACAGAGGCATAAAACCTCAGAAGTGGTAACGCATCTGCATTTTGACCTCTGTTCTTTGTGTAGGTGTCTATAGGCTGCAGTCATCACTTAACATCAATGTGAACTGCAAGCTTGTTTGCAAATTTCATAACTAAAAAAAGGCTACTGAGGCAATTAGATAAATAATCAGCTCTCAAACAAGGTATCATTGCCGTGTTAATTTCATTAAACAGTACGTAGTAGTTCAGTAAATTTATATTTCAAATCTTGTCTTAACTCTCTTTATCATTACCATCTAAAAGTAAATCTATACTAAAACATGAGAGCTCGGTTTATGAAAATGTTACGACTACTGACTCAAATATCATTTTTGTCACTTTTCACAAAAACTCGGCGCTTTTATACGCTTCACGTGGATTCCCTTTGTCTTCATTTAGTCGACCATTTTTCTTGTTTACCCGTTATCTGGTTAGAAAAAGCATAGCTGCTTATAAAGGCGGAACTAAAGCCGGCACATTTTCATTTTGTAAATGTTTCGCTAATGAAATTATGTGATGTGCGTCGATGGTAGCTTTTGCATTCCGACATATTAATTGTTTTGGCTCTTTGTGGTTTTACTTCGTTTCATCTGTCTCTCGAATAATATGAATGCTTTTTTAGGAAAAAACTAAATTATTTTTAATTATCAGGTACCTACATTAAAAATTTGTTAAAATTGCAAATGGTGTTGTACCTTGCACTCTTGCATCTTGATTGTAGATATCGTACACAAAAACCCCCTTATTCATAAACGTATTTTAGCTAAAGTGTTGCTAATATCTCCTTTGTCTTTGTCTATCCTGCACATTTGACAATGCAACTGACAAAGACAAAGCATTCTATAGCTAAAACGTATCTAATGTACGTTTATGAATAAGGGGGAAAGTGCCTTAACTGCCTCAGTAGCGTAGTGGTAGCAGGCCACTACTATTTCGCTGGAGGTCCTGGGTTCGATTCCCGGGTCGGGGACTATCAGAGATAACGGTTTAAAATCCTTTATCTCTGCTTCTATTGGGATTCTTCCATTTTCTGGAAGTTTCCCAGTACCCCGGAGTTTGGTAATGTGCCCGGAGATGGCAACAGGTTCGCCACCTGTTACATGGGCCAAAAACGTAACCGGCGAGTCGTGGGTGTTTGCATGTATGATTGAATGCATGCATTTACCTCTGCCTACTTCGGGGATTACAGGCGTGAAGTTACGTAAGTTACGGGGAAAGTGTTTAAACAACTTAACAGATTCAGCTTCACTTTTAGTAAAATAAGTAAGTAATGCGTATACATAGATATTTTACCCATCAATACTGTACAATACTTTACATCTTTTGTGGCTATAGCAATACATCATTGTCTTGTCTTCGTAATCTTGGTAATTAACGGTTAAAATCCTCATTTTCAGATGTCGATAGATAGCTACGAACGTATATCTATCTTCGACTAATAGATTCCAGCCTGATAAACCAAGGTTAAGGGCGGTATGATTTATGTTAATAGGCTCTAAATCAAATCCGTTTATCGAATCGACATTCAAACGTTTCCATTTTCAAATCTAAAACGGTTTCAATTGCCCTAAAACGGTCGAAAAACCAAACTCCTCGAAGAACTCATCCGAGTTTCAATTTATCACCGAGAGATGGCGTTGAATGTATGAATGAATTGAAAGTTAGATTACACAATTTAAATTCCCCCTTCATGCAAAATAGGGACGGAAAGATGAGGTCTGAGGGGGTGTAGAATACATTATACGAGGCGGGGTGGGGGGGAGGGAGAAGGTTGAAATATTTACCTCGCGGGAGTTTGGAAGTGTGTTCGACGGAGCGAAGCGAAATCTTAATGGATTATAGGTATGATTGGACCACTCGGCTTACCTGAGGATATTTTGCACGTTTTTCATCATTCCAATTCGCAGTAGATTGGTTTCTATAAAGAATTAAACGTATCATCGCACTGGGACTTTTTTTTATCTATGGGGAAGCAATTAGGGCAGATACAAGTTTATTTTTTAGCGGCTGTTTCAATTTTTTCACGGATTTGCTATCGATTAGCTGATTGTTTCGTATGAAGGGATTAAAAAATATTTTCTATTGGTTGTTTCCAATATCGACACGGGTTTAAGCGGGCTTTAGTTTTGAATTAAATTAATTGCTTTGACTTGCTATATAATTTGTTACATTAATGTGGAAGTTTATAAATAAATTAAACGTATGATCGCATCGGTATGGCCAAAAATGTAATGTCTCAGCTGCAGAAAATATGGAACGACCGTAACATATCCCGCAAAACAAAGCATAGATTGGTTACTTCGTTAGTATTTTCAGTTATGTCTCGGAGACGTGGGCGCTGAAAAAAGCTGACAGAAACTTCATTGACGCTTTCGGAATGTGGTGTTAGCGGAAGATGCTACAGATTCCGTGGACTGCCTTTCGCACGAACCAGTCCATTCTTCGCGAACTCAATATCCACGAACGGCTTTCTACCACCTGCCTAAAAAGAATCTTGGAGTTCTTTGGTCACATCGGACGCAAAGACGGAAATGATCTGGAACAACTCATGGTCACCGGAAAGGTGGACGGGAAACGGCCGAGAGGTCGTTCCCTAACCAGATGGTCTGACCAGGTCCGTTCAACTCTCCATACCAAGCAGCATGACGCACTCCATAATGCCGAAGACAGAAAAAAGTGGAAGCAAGTCGTGAAAGACTTTTTACTGGTGGTAGAGCTCCAGTGACGGAGCTCGCGGGCGTAGGCACCACCGCATTACCTAATATACTTGCCGCTAAATGGTAGTGTTTAGTACTGTCGTGTTCCGGTCAGGTGGTAATGTACGGCCCTGTAATTTCCGGCACAGAGGCGTAATACCTTAGGCCTCAGGAGTGGTAACGCATCTGCATTTTGACCTTGGTCTTTGTGTGGGTGTCTATAGGCTGCAGTCATCACTTAACATCAATGTGATCTGCATGCTTGTTTGCCACTTCAAAGAGAAACTGTCTTCCCAACGAGGGATCACGACCCTCAGCAATGAGGAAATCGATTTAAGGAGGATGATCACACTGGGACTCTTTTTATCATCTGCCTATGGAAAAGCTATTTTTTACTGGTGGCAGGGCTCCAATGACGAAGCTCGCGGGCGTAGGCACCACCGCATTACCTATTAACTTGCCGCTAAATGGTAGTGTTCAGCACTATCATGTTCCGGTCAGGTGGTTATGTACGGCCCTGTAATTTCCGGCACAGAGGCATAACACCTTAGGCCATTTTGACCTTGGTCTTTATGTAAGTGTCTATAGGCTGCAGTCATCACTTAATATCAATGTGAACTGCAAGCTTGTTTGCCACTTCCGTAACATAAAAAAAAATAGGGCAGATAACAGTTTATTTTTAGCGACTGTTTAATTTTTTTCACGGATTTGCTAAAGATTAGTTGATTGTTTCATGTTATGATGGGGTTTAGAAATATTTTCTATAGGTTTCCAACACCGATAAATGATAAATGGAGTAAATCGGATTGCATGAGTTTTGATGTTGTGAATGAAATTAATTGCTTTGACTTGTAATATAATCTGTTGTATGTAACTTTATTAATAAACCAGCGGAATACTGAGCCAAATTCGAGCTTATTTAATTCAAGTGAAATCTATTATATATATTTCCGTATATATTATTTGGTTATTTGGTTATAATAATATAAGATGACGACATCGGAACTGGCGCCTAAAGAATCATGGCAAGATTTGTGCAGAAAAAATGAAAAAAAGGTACACGGTAAAACAGCATGGAAATATTAACCAGTGAACCTTAACAACATTTCCTGATACTTAAAATATTTTTAACTCTCCGGAATAAAAAGTTAGGAAAGACGATTTTTATTCCGGTGATTTTAAAATATTTTAAATACCAGATAATGTTCTTTAGGTTCCCTAGATAATATTTCTAATCCGTTTCACCTTGCACCTTTTTCTAACTTTTTTTGTACAAATCAATGTATGAAACTTACCATGATTCTTTATAATTTTGGTAGTAAAACATGAAAATCAGTACTACGAAATCATTTTAAAATGTAAATTATAGACGAATAGAAAACAGCGTAGTGTTTGTTTCTCGTTTTCTTCAAGTTATATTGTTATTTTCAGTTAAGTTTTTAATACTTCATCAATCTTACAACATTTTCCACTCAAATTCACTCATAAAACAATCACATAGCTTAAAACGTCACGACAATAAATGCCTCATAAAATTTTCAAATTCAAATACCGCAAAGGTAATAATTAATTCTTGAATACATAAAAAATAAACAGATTTGACCTCAGTACATGAAAGCAATAGGCGACCCTTTTCAAGAAATTAATATCAAAGAGAAAATAAGGTCGACTAAGTATAGTCCGTTTCGCGTCACCGTTCATTGTGAGTCCAAAAATAACTCCACGTTAAAGAAGAACACGGTTAAAAAGTGAAACTGATCAGGGAACACTTTAATTATTAATGTGGACTATTTCAGGTTCAGTGTATTGCAACTTCTTTCTTTTAAGCATCAAAGTTACGTAAATACTTAATTTGTGGAAATACAACTTAAAATATACTGAAGAAGCTCTTCTATTTTTGTTTCCTCGATGTACCGTTAGCAACAGAGCAAGACTTTTGTTAATTGCTACCGAACAAGTAGAATAAAGTTTCCTTCAAACTTTCTTTCCCTTGTCCCTGATACGATGTTGTAAGCGTTTCTTGCAATTTCCCATTCGCTCTTTGGGTGTGGTCAAAACGGTTTCCTATCATGCATTTGGCGATTTTTTATGTAAGGAAGGCCGAAAATAGGCATGCAGCTCACATTCACAATTTTGTAAGCCGTGGTAGTTCCAGTGACGGAGCTCGCGGGCGTAGGCACCACCGCATTACCTAATATACTTGCCGTTAAATGGTAGTGTTCAGCACTATCTTGTTCCGGTCAGGTGTACGGTCCTGTAATTTCCGGCAGAAGGCAGAACACCTTAGGCCTCAGGCGTGGTAACGCATCTGCATTTTGACCTTGGTCTTTGTGTGAGTGTCTATAGGCTGCAGTTATCAAATTATTATTTTTTTTATTTTTTTCTTTGGGAACAATACAATCAGGTATTACATAACAAGTGTAAACGTTGACACTCGCAAAAGTAATAAAATACTGTGTCGCGAGAATCAGCGCCCTCCTCCGCACATATACAGACAGGTTCCAATATAATACATAAGAACAACATGAAAAATGGAAACAAAAAGAAACAATAATAATATTAAATTTTGTGGCAGTAATGCGCATGTATAAAAGATGAGTGTTTATTAGGTGTGTGAATGTGAGTTTATAAAGTCTACAATATTATGTGTGAGCATGTGAGCAGCGCGCGCGCGTGTGTTTGTGTGTGTATGTGTGTGTGTGCGTGCTTGTGAAAGCGATTTGTGTATGCCTCTGTGTATTAAATGTGCGTGTTATAGAATAGGTTTTAGCAGGTCTTCAGTATCTTCATAGCTCAGAGACAGCCACTTAACACATTCATTTTTACATTGATACCAAGTGAGAGAATAAATATTTAGTTGTCGGTTGATATGGTTATAGAGCTTCGCGCTTATAATAGGTTGGGGAAAAAGTCTTTTCGCATTATAGTATGTATGAACTTGTAATAAAATCTCTTTGGCTGTAGTATTTGTATCTGGCTGGTTTTGGTATCGTTGAAAGTTTAAATTTTAAAGAACATAATTCCAAATTCATATTAGGCAAATGTGTGATTTTCATTTGTTTTTCGTACTGTCAAGATGAGTGAATCTAATGAAGAAATTCGATACATTTTAAAATTATACTACAAAAAAGGTAAAAATGCAACGCAAGCCGCGAAAAAAATTTGCGATGTTTATGGACCTAGTGCAGCGTCTGTGAGATTAGCACAAATTTGGTTTAAGCGTTTTCATTCCGGAAATTTTGATGTCAAAGATGCACCTCGCTCTGGTCGCCCTAATACGGATAAAATGGATGCCATTTTTGAAAAAGTGGAGCAAGATCGACATATCAGTAGTTACGACGTAGCTGAAGACTGAGAATTGATCACAAAACAGTTTTGGCGCATTTGAAAAAAGCTGGGTACAAAAAAAAAGCTCGATATTTGGGTACCTCACGAGCTCACTGAAAGAAACCTTATGAACCGTGTACTCATTTGTGATTCTTTATTACGACGTAATGAAACCGAATCATTTTTGAAGAAGCTGATAACTGGTGATGAAAAGTGGATCACGTACGACAAGAACGTGCGAAAAAGGCTTCACAGACTGTGGCGAAACCCGGGTTAACTCGCAATAAATAATAATTCGCTCTCGTGGGATTGGAAGAGCATTATTCATTATGAGCTATTACCACCGGGCAGGACTATCGATTCTGAACTCTACTGCGAACAACTGATGAGATTAAAGCAAGAAGTTGAGAGAAAGCGGCCGGAATTGATCAACAGAAGGGGTGTGGTGTTTCATCATGATAACGCTAGACCTCACACATCTATAGCCACTCAGCAAAAATTAAGAGAGTTTGGCTGGGAGGTGTTAATGCATCCGCCGTATAGTCCTGACCTTGCACCTTCAGATTTCCACTGTTTCGATCTCTTCAGAATTCTTTATGCAATGTTAGGTTAACATCTCGAGAGGACTGCCAAATCCACTTGTCGCGGTATTTTGATGAGAAGTCCCAAAATTTTTATAGCAATGGGATCATGTCCCTACCTACAAGATGGCAAAAGGTTATCGAACAAAATGGTACATACATACTTTAGTTAAATTTAAATAAACTATATTACAAAATGTTTTGAATTATCTTAAAAAATGCGAAGAATCTTTTTCCTTTAATAATAGTGTTGGCTTGCTATGTTTGTGCGATTACGCTTTGTGGGACAAACCAAGTAAGAACGCCGTTTTGTTTTAAAAATATTTCGATCGAAGACAATTTCTATATGCTTTTTCAAAATTGTTTGCAGAATAAATAGTTTTCTGACAGAAGATAGCATTTTCAGTTAACCGTTGAGTTTCCCCCCAATCTTGTCCATGAACAAGGAGTACCGTGTCGTCAGCGTACGTGATTATTTTGCAATTAGGGAGTGTAAGTTTACAGAATTCATTATAATATATAATAAAAATAAAGTTGGACCTAGTACACTGCCTTGAGAGACACCGAAAGTGAGACATTCTTCACGACTCTTGATACTTTCTATAACGAATATTTGTGTGCGGTTGCTAACGGTTGATAACTTTTAAAAAGATCAAGAGCGGTTCCCCTTACACCCACAGATTGAAGCTTAGACAAGAGAATAATAAGATCAATGTGAACTGAATAAGTGTTTACCACTTCCATTACATAAAAAAAAACATTGATGTTAAGTGACGACCGCTGCCAATAGATATCTTTATAAAAATCAGAGGTCAACATGCAGATGCGTTGCGTTGCCACCCCTGAGACCTAAGGTGTCATGTCTCTGTGATACTTATTACGGGGCCATACATGGCTACAGCAAGTAATGAGTAATGTCAATGCGTGTTTATTACGACAATATAATCTCTGGAAGTACAAATAAGAGCTGAAAAATACTTTAAAAAAAAAAGATTCGGACGAGTAAAATAACTTGGCAACAGACGGGAATTTAAAAAATAACGGCATGTTTATTGAAATGGTCTTTAATAATGGAATTCGAAAAGAAACCATAGATATTTAGTAACTGCACGTTTCCAGTAAACAATTACATACTTTTTTCTCAATAAAAAAAAAAACAAGTGAAAAGTATAGATAGATGTATCACAGAAATCTGCGAGCTCAAAAGGCTGATCGAAATCTAGCAAAGGCTGACTTAATCGTTCAATACATTATCATGATCTTCATAAATAGTGAAAGGTTCAGCTTAATCGTAATAAAGACAACACACTATGACTAATATAGGTACCTACTATTAAAAACATGCTAATTAAATGATCATTTTTTTACACCTATTAGCACATACAAATGAGAATCTTTCGTCGATCTCAATATTATCGCGGTCAAATGATTCATACATGTGTTCAATTCATGAAATTAGCGAATCTTCTTACATGTGAGATGATTTAATCCTCGGCTCACAGTTCTTTCAATTAACGAGCGCGGCCAGCGCTTGGTTGTGGTAAGACGTGACCGTGTGTACATGTACGGTGTATAAGTGTGCGTACCAAAGTTCACGTTTGACTAACACATACGCATTTATACGTGTACAGATTCAGATAAAAATAACAAGCAATATGAATCTTATAAATAAACCGTTTTCGAAAAGATGTTCTATTTTCCTCCAGATCTCAATAACAAAAAATAGTTTGCTAGTCGCCGGATCAAAATAAGTCTATTCGCATCTGAAACCACAATATTAATCTACTAACCCCCCTTTTCATAAACGTATTTTAGTTAAAGTGTTGTTTTGTCTCTCCTTTGTCTCTTTCTATCCTGCACATTTGACAATGCAACTGACAAAGACAAAGCATTCTATAGGTAAAACCTATCTAATGAACGTTTATGAATAAGGGGGGTTAGTAGATTAATATTGTGGTTTCAGATGCGAATAGACTTATTTTGATCCGGCGACTAGCAAACTATTTTTTGTTAGGTTAGTATTCAAATTGTTAAATATATTACAGCTAGATTTTGCTAGCGACTTCGTCCGCGTTATTTTAATAATGTATATGTTATTCCAATGTATAACCTTTATCACTGTAAAATTCATTCAAATCCGTGCAGTGGTTTTTTTTTTAAAGAGTAACAAACATCCATCCATCCATCCATCCATACTCACAAACTTTCGCATTTATATATTAGTAGGAAAGATTATCTTTAAAAAAAAAAATTAATCTTAATCAAGACGCATCCATTTTTAACTGACCTATATGACTGACGAATTTAGAACGTGTTAATTCAATTCTCCATTTACAGCGCCTATTAGATGGAAATCTTCCCTCGATCTCAATGGTATCAAGGTCAAGTGATACGTGCTTGTGCTTAATTCATGGAATTAACGTTATCAAGTGTGATTACTTAATCCTTCGCTTACGTACACTGAAAATCATACGGTTTTAATGACATTTCGAACTTTTTAAGATAAGTAAGATAAGTTGAACCGGTGGTAGAGCTCCAGTGACGGAGCTTGCGGGCATAGGTACCACCGCATTATCTAATTTACTTGTCGCTAAATGGTAGTGTTCAGCACTATCCTGTTCCGGTCAGGTGGTAACGTACGGCCCTGTAATTTCCGGCACAAAAGCATAACACCTTAGGCCTCAGGAGTGGTATCGCATCTGCATTTTGACCTTGGTCTGCGTGTGGGTGTCTATAGGCTGCAGTCATCACTTAACATCAATGTGAACTGCATGCTTGTTTGCCACTTCCATGACGTAAAAAAGTCAATATAAATGAAGTTGATGGAATGTTAATGACATGAAAACTATTGTTGGTAGAGTTCCAGTAGGGACTCGTAGGTGTAGGCACCACCGCATTACCTAATCAATCTGTCGCCGGCCGTCTTATGATAGGGATTAGCACTATCGTGTTCTGGTTAGATGATAATGTATGTCTCCGTAATAACTATCACAGAGACAAAAAAAAAATGATCTCAGAGGTGGCAACGCATTTGCATTTTACTCTTTGTTATCCAGTTTGTAAAGGGGAAATGAGACATTATATTGATATGCTTTTTACATTAGTATATTATATTTAGTTTTATCTTAGTGATATTCTTGACTATACATATAAGTATTTTTTATCTTGTTTGACATGTCTATCAATTGTTATTCACTTTAATTTATTTTGCTTGTTTTTGACGTGTCATAAGAGGTGCCTGTACCCTAAATGAATATATGAGTTTCTGATTCTGATTCATTTTGACCTCTGGTTTTTGTGTAGACGTCTATAGGCTGCAGTCGTCACTTGTTAGCTGCATGTTCGCCACCTTCATTACATAAAAAAAACACCTGGCAACAGATTAACTAGACTACAGAAGGATCATGTAGTTAAAAAACTTGGCTCCCCATCCTTACCTGCTACATTAAGAAATACCAACGCGATTTCAATATCATACAATTCTAAGAAGTCCCAAGAATCATACTGCGGGTTTGTTAGCTTTTAAACTTTTGTTAGATTCCTAACTCCTTTGAACTCAGATGCGTCTGCACGGAGCTGAACTGTATTTCAAGTAAAGTTGTTTAATGATTGTAAGTACGTTCTGCTTAAAACATCGCAAACCTATAAGGTTCTATCTAGTGCACATTTTCGATTAAGACCTCGGGTTAGAGTACGTAATAAATGTCATATTTAATGTTTATGAGGCACGTTCTTCAAAACGAGAGTTCATTTCATTGAACCTTATTTTTTATTCTTATTTTAGTTCTTTAGTTATTTTAGGTTTAGTGTTATAATCCATTGAAGAAATTATATGTATTACTCGTGAGATTAAGTCTCTAATAATCTAAATACATATCTATAGATGATGAAGCGCGCATGGCCCAGCGGCTGGTGTAGATCGTAAGCGATCTGCTCGGTTAAGCACTACGGGCGCGGTCGGGTAGTGTGATGGGTGACCGCTAGTGGCAAATTAAATGCGCGTTTCCGTGCTTCGGAGGGCACGTTAAGCCGTCGGTCCCGGTTGCTATCCATAGATAGCAGTCGTTAAACCTTGTCGGAGGCCTTATGGGCGGTTTGAAAACATCCGACAGCGGGTTGGCCACTAACCCACCCACCTCCACCAATCCGCATTGGAGCAGCGTGGTGGAGTAAGCTCCAGGCCTCCCCCCAAAAAGGGGAGAGACTCGTGCCCAGCAGTGGGACGTATAATGGGTTGCCATTATTATTATTATATTATATCTATAGATCGAAGATTAAACATTAACTTTACGTTATAACAATAATAAACGCATAGTGAAGAGATTCCTGCCTCTGCCTCCTTAACCACCGATAGCTTGGACCTTGCTCCCGCTGCCGGCACACTTTGTCTTTTTTCGTTGTTTTTGATACTTACATACTTATGTAAAAAAAATATTAAATAAGTAAATGGAATAAATAAGTGGAATAATAATTATTATTGAACATTAATCTTATTGTTGGGGTAAAACTAACTACCTTCAAATAGAGACCTCACAGTATCACTCAAGACTACCGTGTAACAACAGATTAGATAATGCGTTAGTGTTTACGGTTTCCACTTCGATTGTTCTACCAGCAACAAAAAAAATTATAGACATAATTGTTGCTTGTTCTAAATAATAACAACTAACTCACGCGAAACTTCTGTATGTTGTTTGGTCTGTGGCTTTTAGTCGAGGAGCTAACTGAAGATTTATGGAACACATATATCTGGTTGTATTGGACAACGGCAGTAGTTTCTGTGTTTTTTTTTTTACTTTTTATATTGGTATTATTTTCGTGTTTAATTTTAAAAGTAAGGATTTGTGATGGTCGTCTAGTATTTTTATGCTATAAAAGTGACAAACAGTTCTAATTAATGATTCACCAAACAGTTCTAATTAATGCTAAGTAAACGTATACTGCAAACAATATATAAATATCTAAAAAAACTAGAGGGAGATGTATGTATATACATTGCCAATATTGTGACTTCAGTTTTGACTTAAAATTACAAGGCCGTACAATGTTACCGAACCGGAACACTGTAAAGCTGAACACTTCAGTTTAGGAGCAGATTAGGTAATGCAATAGGGCCTACGCGTTTCAGATTCACCATATCAGTTCTTTCGGCAATCAAAATTTACAGACATGAACAAAACATAGGATATCTAATTACAAATTTACTCACGTGTAACTTTTACGTGTTATTTAGTCGGTGGTTTTTAGTCGCGGAGCTAACTGAAGATTTATGGAACACATATTTCTCGTTGTATTGGACACCGCTAGTTGTTTGTACTGCCTCGGTAGCCTAGTGGTAGCAGGCCACTACTACTACGCTGAGGTCCTGGGTTCGATTCCCGGGTAGGGGGTTATCAGAGATAATGGTGAAAAAGCCTTTATCTATGGTTCTATTGGGATTTTTCCATTTTCTGGAAATTTCCCAGTACCTCAAAGTTTGGTAATGTGCCCGGAGATGTCAACAGGCTCGCCACCTGTTACATGGGCCAAAACGTAACCGGCGAATCGTGGGTGTTTGCATGTATACTTGAATGCATGCATTTACCTCTGCCTACCCCTTCGGGGATTACAGGCGTGAAGTTACGTTTTTTACGTTTAGTTGTTTGTATCTGTGTGTCCAAAGTATACAGTAAAAACTTTACAATTTGGTATTATTTTCGTGTTATATTCCAAAAGCATGCATTTGTGATGGTCAATTTTTTTTTAAAGTTGTGAAAGTGACAAATAATAAATTAATGTTAAGTGATGACTGCAGCATATAGACACATACATAAAGGCCAAGGTTAAAATGCAGATGCGTTACCACTCCTGAGGCATAAGGTGTTATGCCTCTGTGCCGAAAATTACAGGGCCGTAGGTACATTACCACCTGACCGCAACACGATAGAGCTGAACACTACCATTTAACGGCAAGTATATTAGGTAATGCGGTGGTGCCTACGCCCGTGAGTTCCGTCACTTGAGCTCTACCACCAGTAAGCTGTACCATTCATGATGTCATCACTTAACATGAATGTGAGCTGAATGCTTATTTGCCACCTTCCTTGCATAAAAACAACATTGTGAAACTCATACGTACCTACTTAAACTTGCTAAATTAAATGTTAATCGAAAAAGTTTTCGAATCCATAAGTGGGTGTTCTAAAAACAATAAAACCCATTATCACCATTCGTTTTCATTGTCTATTACTAGAATTCGCACTTTGGATTTTCGAAATCTACATAATTATGCATAACCGTCCGTTAGTAGTCATCTGCGGTAAAATGAAATCTGGGTTTTTTCTTAACCTATATTGCTTTAACCGCTTCTTTTTTGTGACTAAGCCGCTGGTAGCTGAGTAAGTAATGTAAACAAACAAAAACTATGAATCAATACACAATATGAGTAATCGTTTCATTAATTAGTCAGTATCATTAACAATAAGCATTATTGTCTAGTTAAAATTATCTAGAATACACATTAAAACTGAAAAAACTTCATGGCTGCATTTCCTTTAAAGTGTTGGCACTGGCATTCATCAAACACGTAGATTCATAAGCATAGATCCATGAACTGTCAGTTATGTTTAAGCGTCATGAAAGGGGAGGGGGGGAGGTTTCTTGGAAAGCGAGCGCATGACTAAACAGATATACCTACAACGCGAATGTGAATGGTTGAAAGGACCCAGGATGACCAAGATTGACCTACCTTGACGAAATAGGTCGAGTACCTACTATCTGAAAAAAAACCCATTGTGGCCTAGTTCCGATAGTGTTAAGACAAATTGAAAGGGCTGCTAGAGTTGCGAGAGTGAGCAAAACTAATACTTTTTTTAAATTAATGGAAGTGACAAACAAGCATGCAGTTCACATTGATGTTAAGTGATGACTGCAGCCTATAGACACTTACACAAAGACCAAAGTCAAAATGCACATGTGTTACCACTCCTGAGGCCTAAGGTGTTATGCCTCTGTGCCGGAAATTACAGGGCCGTAAACTACTTCACTGGGATCCGGAGTTTTATCCCTGGATTTTACCATTTTCGACAGTTTACCTTAGCCACTGCCGGAGTTTGATAAATACACCCGGAGACATACGATAGGCTCACCACTCCTATAGCTATTACATAAAAAAGAACCTAGCTGACGAATCGTGGGTGTTGCATCTATGCTTGAATGCATGTATTTATCTCTGCCCATCCCTTCGTTAAATACAGGCGTGAAGTTACGTTACAATATATGAAAAATCAACTCACCTGAACTCCTGGCTTCAGCATGCAACCTCGTGTCCGCTAAGCACGTCACTAACAATAAAAACATTAAAGTTTTAAAACTACAGCACCAGTGTCCCCTTGAGAACCTACCCTTACACACAGTATTATCACTAACAGTCGCATCACCAAAACTAACTTTATTGTCTAAGTTATAGGTACTATTATTGCTAATTTTGTCTTTATCGAAAACATTTCTTCTGAATTTATTGCTATTTCGTGTAATGCCCCCTCTGTCTTCTAGAAGGGATTTGAGGTCTAGAAGGCTCTTTCTTTTGGTGTGGACCGTCTCTTCTAGAGGTTCCGAGACGGTGTGTCGTGATGGTTTCCCCATCATGCTTGGTTTGTGGTTATGGGTGGTATTAAAAAGTATCTTCATTTGTCTTGTAGTCAAATCGCCGCATCTTGACTTTGCATCTGTAACAAGGAAAAAACATACGTAAGTAATCGTCGACTTAAAACTTGTTAAAACAATAATGGAACCACTTTTTGTCGAAAGCACATTATTCGGTAATAATCGGTTATAAGAATTTACAAATAATGTGTAAACAGTCACAAACAAAAAACCAAATAAACGAATAAGACCACTTAAAGTGCGGCATCATCTATACTTATAATACATCTGTAGATGTGTAAATTCTGTACATTAAAAATATTGAAAAATTAAATACCAGGGGATGTTACTAGACCGATACCGAATCCAAATAAGTGATTATAAAAAAAATTGTCTGTCTGTCTGTCTGTTTGTTCAAGCATCACATAAAAACTACCGGTCCGATTACAATGAAACTTGGTATGATTATACTTTAACTTTTGGCGCACAACAGTAGGTACTTTTTATCCCAAAAAAATGTCTGTTTGTCGGTGTGTTTGTGCACGGGAATTTCAGAAACGGCTTATTCGATTTTCGGTTTTCACTAATCTATTGTGGTAAGTTTCACTTAACATTAAGTGTTTGTTTCATGTGAATCGGTTCAGAAATAAAAAAGTGATGTCAATTTAAAGAATCATAACGAATATTTTTAAGCCATTCTGTATCTTAGTTCTATCTTTTAGGGGGTTTCGTACCTAAAAGGTAAAAACGGACCCTACGGATTACTAATCCCGGCTAACTGTCTGTCTGTCTGTCCGTCCGTCCGCCTGTCTGTCACAAGGCTGTATCTCCATAAATAGTGATAGCTACAAAGCTAACATTTTCACAAATTATGTATTTCCGTTACCGCTATAAAGACAAAATTAATTACTTAAAAAAAACAAAATAAAAATTTTAAGAAGTCCAAGGGGGCATACAATAAAGGTGTTTCATTTTCGTTTAATTTTTGCTTGATAATGACGGTAGCAAGTAGACGTTTAAAATTTTCACAGAATTTTTAGGTCTTATGTTGTATTGTACCTTCCATCCCTACACATATTATAAATGCGAAAGTAACTCCGTCTGTCTGTCTGTCTGTCTGTTACCTTTTAACGTCCAAACGACTGAACCGATTTTAATGAAATTTGGTACAGAGATGGAGTTGACTTTGAGAAAGAACATAGGCTACTTTTTAAACGACATCAACGGGGGCGAAGCCGCGGGCAACAGCTAGTTATTAATAAATTCTGTAACAACATAAAAACTTGAAAGTACTTCCATCCTGTACCTTAAGAAATAAACTCATAAACCGTTCACTTAGCAAATCGACAATTACGATGAATAGGCCATTTAAGGATCCTATAGAAAAAAGGCAAGAACAAGTTAAAAGCATCGACGCTGAACCTATAAATTCGAAGCAAAAACAGGACAGTGTTATTGGAGAGAAAACAAGTGCAAAACACACGGACGATGCCGACAATCTAATAAGCAATTCATCAGATGTGACAGTGTGTTATCGCACTGTTAGGGAGAAAGAAGGGTGGGGCTGAAGACACCTGCGGCCCAATGTAGATAAAAGGTAAGATGAACTTGGTCCTTACTCGGTTAACGATCGGTCTAGACTCTCGCTAATGAGGTTTTGTCGGCCCGTCGTTATTCCTGATCGATAGTAAAGGAAAGTGGCGGAACGTGAGTTGGCGATACTTTCACACCTATTGTAGCAACGCTCGCTTTAATAGAATTAATATTGCACTTTAAACTGGCACGTCGCTTGTTTTTCCCTGCAATCCGCTTGCGGTCTAATTCGACAAAGGAATTTCCGAACTTTATACAGTAAAATATTCAATACATCGAATTAAACGTATGAGCATTGGAAGTAAATAAAAGCGGTCGCAAAGCAATTTCTCATCAACAAAATGGCCTTTTAGTGTAATCAAAAAAGTGATCAGAAAACAAGAACTTTCCAACCAATAGGGAATGCATGCGAAATGCAAGTCCAGCTATCAGGACTCAGGTGCAGGCCAGCTCAAAGCTGTCTCATTAATCTTCCGGCGAACCATTCTTATCCCTGTACATTAGTCGCTCGTGTGCCCGGGAAAAACAATCCTGCTACCACGTAATTTGTTGTAAAATCTTCAAGTAAAAACATCTTAATTTTGTAAGGTTTTTCATCTAAGTTTTTTACTTTATTAAAATGTTCAGTTTTCATATTTTTAGTTGCAATTTCATACATTTTTCATAGTTTATCTTCATGTTTTAATAAAGCTGAACGTTCCATTAATATTCAACTACAGCTACGATTTTTCATATGATTTTAATTTAAAAGTCTTGAATATCGTTTTACTTAACCCACCCTCATTTTTCAGGAGTGATTTCTACTCTAGCAAATACAGAAAGGATACCCGTCTAAATAGGATCAGATCACGTTTCAACAATATTTTTATGCCTAACGGCCAAAGGAAATTTGTTCCTACTTGTCACAGAACAAAGTAGGGGTCCGGTAAAAGATCGTAACTGAAAATTGTTTCAATCCCCCGAGGAACGTTTTCAAAGTTCACGAGTCCAAGTTGCCCCAGCCTGTGATCTCGCAGGTGCCATGAGTTATTGTGCCGTTGCACCTGTTTTATTGGCCGTAAGATATTTCCATATTACCGTTTCGAGATATGCCGGAAAAAAGTATCGTTTCCGTTCTCGATATTGGGTAACGTTGCGGTTTACATAAATTTTGATGCTGTTATTTAACATGATATTCGTGAGTAAACAAACATGTAGTTTGTTCATTTTATTAAACGCTTTATTTGATAAATTGAAACTGTAATTTATACATTTCAACGTGAATTTTACATTTCATTAATACATCATAATATTTTTCTAAATTTAACAATAAAGCCGATTTAAGAGAATCAAATTGACGTTCCTTTCAGACTTGAACGGAGATTATAAAACTACATCTGAAGATAACGCCGGAATTAAATTTGAATAAATGCTCGAAGACAGCCCTGTAAGACGTTGAGAAGAAATATAAACAGTAATTTATCGTGGCAATCCGTGGGTCCGTTCCTCTTTAACCCAGGAGGGTGGGGTGGGCACAGGTGGTCCCCTTAGCTTGACGGATTGTTTGTTTTGTGCCCGCTTTTGTTCGTTTTCGGAAATTTGCAGTTGCACTTGTTAGAGTATCATGAAATGTGATCGTAGTTAAATCTGAGCTCTTTTTGCGTTTTGTCGGATTTCTTTATCAATTATGTTATTTTTTCATTGTACTTTTGTTATTATTTATTTATTATTTTGTTTACAATTTAAGTTTTTCTTCAATGGATTTTCTGTTTTATGGATATAAACTGTTGAACAGTCATCTGCGTTTAAACAAGAAACAATTTATTTTTCGCAATAACACATGCGAGTGAACTTTATAAATTAAAGAGAAAACGGAAAGAAAATTAATTTCTAAAGTAACAATTGTTGTAAATGTGAATTTGGTATGGTAAGAAGAACATTGCGTCAAAAGTAAAAAAAAACTGTAGTAATAGAATTTGTGTAATACTCGCTTGCTAACATCGCTCCTCTATACTTTGAACTTAGAGTACATAGGATCTCCGTCGGCCGGATACGTTTTTTGACTGCCGTGTACCGACTCCACTGATATGTATCAGACAAGTTTTCTATTTGATAATTTCAGAGTCGCAAGAAAACTTTTCCATTCAAGTAATTATTAGATCCACATAAACTCTTATCCTCAGTATTCAGTACTATTAGTTATTAGAAGTGACTAAGCAACTTAGAAGTTCAGAAGCAAGATTTCCACAATTCAATTGCCAATTTATAAAGCGTTCCATCACTTGTTATAAACAATAAAATTGCAATAAGCAATAGAACAAGGAATAACAGCTTTTTACAAGCTCCAACAGCAATACTTTATAAGATAGCATACCTGGCGTTAATCTATAAAAGGTAACTAGTTCTGTTCGAGCTAAATTTAGAAATGGTCATATGGAATGACCACCGCATTCTAACTAGTGACGTGCCGGTCCTTAAGAATGTAGGTATATCGGCAGATACGGATATTAGTATGGATAATAGGATCAAATCTATTTTACTCAGTCGTTGTCAATGTGCAAAACCTTTAATCGAAAGTTAGGTGTACTTGGCGTTTGAAAAATATATTGTAATTTATTTTTCAAACCCCAATTTTTCAAATTTGTAATTTGACGTGTATATCAATTGTTGTTCACTTTAAATTATTTTGTTTGTTTTTGACGTGTCATAAGCGGTACTTGTCACCCTGCACGAATAAATGAATTTCTGATTCCGATTGTCTTACACGGTGGGTTCAGCTTGATTTTTTTAATTTTAGTCTGATACGGATAGGCATAACGATTTAATTTTAAAGAAAAAATACAAAGATCATTTTTACAAGTGCTGCGCGTGGTCGGATATTTTTACGCATTTTTGTATTAAATAATCCGAGATCAGATATTGTATCCATATTTTCTGGCAATTCCTTAGATATTTGACGAAAACACGGATAAGGACGTTTCTTACAGCACGGATATCTGCGGATACAGATATAAACTGCCACATCACTAATCCTTACATTTGCAATGGCGTAAGTATCTTCAAATTGGCGATAAATTATATAGTTTCGACATCTCATTATTAATATTATACATAAATGGTAGTCATCAGTTAACGGAATCTTTATCTGTTACATAATTAACTTACTTCTGAAAGGTTCTTTTGAGATACAATTCAAAATGAGATGTTTATGTTAATGTTATACTGTTCCAATTTCACGGAAGGAATTATGATTATATTCGACAAAGAAAAAATTTTGATTCGATTTCACTACATAATATTAATGATACAACATATAATTGATTCATAATAATATTATGAATAAATGTTTTTTGATTTCAAGTTTTTTCGGAGTAACAGTATGGGTCTATAGAAGATCGGACATAACTCTAATGGTGAGATTCACAGACCGTACTATGACTTTACTTTGAGCAAAGTATGCTTAGAACTGTCAGAAATGTATGGGATTTGACAGTTCGAAGCGTACTTTGCTCGAAAGTAAAGTCGTAGTGCGGTCTGTGAATCTCACCATAAGACTACCAATTTACCTTTACTACCTATTTAATTTGGCTTTTCTCGAGACACTTGACCCCTTGGTAGAGCTCCAGTGACGGACCTCGCGGGCGTAGGCACCACCGCATTACCTAATATACTTGCCGCAAAATGGTAGTGTTCGGCACTATCGTGTTCCGGTCAGGTGGTAATGTACAGCCATGTAATTTCCGGCACAGAGGCATAACACCTAATGCCTCAGGAGTGGCAGCGCATTTGCATTTTGACCTCTGGTCATTGTGTAGGTGTCTATAGGCTGCAGTCATCACTTAACATCAATGTGAACTGCACGCTTGTTTGCCACTTTTATAACATAACATAAAAAAAAAAAAAAACACCTTAGGCCTCAGGAGTGGTAACGCATCTGCACTTCGACCTTGATTTTTGTGTGGGTGTCTATTGGCTGCAGTCATCACTAAACATCAATGTGAACTGCATGCTTGAATGCCATTTCCATTACATTAAAAAAATGATTAAAAAAAACACAATTGCTTCTTACTATTTTTTTTGTCTCGAAGTCTTAAGAGATTTCAAAGATTCGAGATCATTAGAATTATACAGATCCATAGCCTGTAAATTATATAGGAAACTTATAAACGCTTAAGCACTACCTTTTGTCCCACAACTATTACACACGAGTGCAGTTGGAGGGTTGAAATTTCTTCGCCTTAAGCTGCATCCGTGTCATGGACTTCGTGAAGTTAGTGGTTGGGGAGCAAGTTGTTTTTTAACTCGATACTACGTATATAATTGTTCTTATTTCCTTGAATAACAGATGCTTGGAAGCCTCACACTAAAGCATATACCTAACGTATATCGACATTGTGTAGATTTGACGATTTTACCATCTAACTGATCTGACCAAGGACATAACAAATGCGCTGATTAAAGAGCCTTATACCATAGCTTTAGTATGATTTGATTTGTTCTCTGGTCAAAGTGCTTCCGGTTTCAAGTTTAATATGTTATATATATACTATGAAACACTACAGCCGAGAGAGGACAGTTTTGATATAATTTAAAGAGTTTCCACGCCCAAATTGTACACGTCCTTGTTTGGTCCAGCGGTGTGAGATGACCGTTTAATTCGAAGGGTCGCGGGTTCGATCCCCGCACCGGGACACATTTGTATGGCCTACAGATATTTGTTTCGGGTCATGGTGTTTGTGTATGTGTTGTATGTTTACAACGGCTCCCACGACACAGGTCCTAAGGTCTAGGTCAGGTATAGGTCTTCGAAATACCTAATGAATGTGTGAAAACACTGACAAAAGCAATATTTAAAAACTCTTCAATTTCATTATTTGCAACAAACGTATACCGTAATTCAAAATCGAACTAAATTACCGGTCCACAACCTCGTGCAGTTGTTTCAACTGAAAATTGTCTAGAATCTATAGATGCTTATCGGTCTTAGCGATATCATGAACTATCGTTCGTAACGCTCCCAATTTGAACGTTTGAATATTTCGATAGCAATTTATGCCTCCATAAGATCAGATTGTACTAACTTACCTACATTATGACCTATGCTATCCACAGTTTGAATGGAATAACTTAGATTAAACGACGCCTCGGTGCATTAGATTCGAATTTACGAGTTCGCCTTTATTTTCCGTATCACGAACCATTTGAATTAAATTGAGAATATTTCTATAATGCAAGGAAGACTTGTGCTTTTAGGGCTCCGTAGCCAAATGGCAAGAAGCGGCACTCTTATAGATTTGTCATGTCTGTCCATCCGTATTTCATAGCCACTTTATTCCGCAACTTTTAGGACCTCATACTTAAAGGTAGGTAGATTATATTATTAATTGTTTTATATTATTTCGCATTAACACATGCTTGTGAAATATATTTTATTTTAAAGTAAAATGGAAAGAAAGATTTTTGGATGGATTTTTTTTTAAATAAAATATATTTCACAAGCATGTGTTAATGCGAAATAATATAATATAAAACAATTATTAAGGGTAAAAGCGACTTCTTTACGATATTCAATAAACTGCAAAGTCTATTATATCGGTTGCCTAACTAGCATAGTTGGCAATAGATGGCGCTGCTGCTACCATAAAGCAATGCAACAAATGTGAAGGAAAGATTTGACAAATCGGGCAGGACTTCAGTAGCTCAATTGGAAGAGCGGCTGGACTAGATTCCCAGTAGGCCGCGAGTTCGTGTCTCGCCTGAAGTCAAATTTTTCTGTCCATTTTACTTTAAAATAAAATAAATTATATATATTTTTTTTTAAAACGCTTTACAAAAGTGTACAGCTCTCTAAGATATTTATTAGGTCTAATATACCTAAATCCTGTATCTAAACATGAGCGGTGGTGCGGTCAAAAGTCTTACGAATCGGCGTGCATGTATGAAGGTAGATAAGGTAGATAAGGCACGAGAAGTACGTCAGGACCGGGATATCTGGCGCTCTACACTTTCTGCCTACCACGTTAGGGACCTGGCGTGAAGATACATCTAAATATGAGCATAAACGATGGTGCCTATTCGGTTCCAAGAATTAATTTTCTTTGATATTATTCGGTTCTAAGAATTAATTTTCTTTGATAATAATAGAAGAATAGAACGCTAAAGGTGACTTACAGATAATAACAGCCTACCTGTAAATCCATTAAAGTTAAGCCATGCAGTTATCAGGATTGTACGTCTTATGCAATTCAATTAAGTATATTATTACTAGCTGCCTCGACGAAATTCGTATCGCCTTAAGAGCTATAAAAAATGTCCAAAAATAAAAATTTAAGGTTGGACAACCCTTAAAACTTCGGATGAAAATTATTGTAAATGTTGGCCGATTGTCAGACCTACCCAATAGGTACACAAAATTTCATAAGAATCGGTCCAGCCGTTTCGGACTATGGTAACTAACATTGTGACACGAGTATTTTCTCGTACATAGAGAAGAGAAGAAGAGAAGATAAAAATCTCTCGTTTCAAGGTTGTTTTTGAGATACCAAAGTCACTTACCAAGTGTGTCAATTGTATTAAGGTTTGCCACTTCCATAGTAAAAAGAAATAACGACCAACTTCTGAAATATCGTACTGTGGAAATATCAAGCAAAACCAGAAATCTTAATGCAGAAATTTCCCACAAAACTGTATCTATAAAAGCTCCATTATTGAAATATGTGTCGGCATCTGTCGTAGCCGGCTCCGGCACAATTTGGTGAATGCACCCAAATCGCCGTTCAACTATTGAGTGCACTGAAATTTTCATACCGTAAGCACAGTACACATATGAACAGTACGGAAACTACCAACAAATCGTTCGAAACGGCACACTCACACAAACATGCGCATCTACGAGGCCTCTAAGCGGTTCTCGCAGTGCTACAGTAGCGAGTGTCGCGGACTGTCGCGTCGAGACGAGCGGTCACGTTGCGATTTGTTTTTGCTTCCACGAGTGTTTTAAAAATGCCATGAGCGTATTGCGTGGTATACGACTGTTTGAACTCTGCATCATCAAAACCGGAGGTATCGTTTTTTAAACTTCCTGGTGATTTTGAAAGGCAAGAATAATGTATTGATAAAATATCTAACATATTTAAAAAATTCTCGTGTGATAGTGTTTGTAACAATACTCCTCCGCAGCGGCAAGACCGATCAGTATGAAATTTTGTGTGTATAGTTGGTAGGTATGAAAATCGGTTGTAGTCTTTTTTAATATCCCTAAATGGTGAGGGTGATTCTTACCAATTTTTTTTCGATTTTTTGGACATTTAATTTTTTTATACCTCTAAGGCGATACGAAGTTCGTCGGGGCAGTTATTTATTAAGATTGTACTGTCGTAAGAACTATAAAAATCACCCAAGTAATTAACACTCAGTTTTGTTATTTTTAAGACCGAATTCACAGTAGCAATAGGAATTATAATTTGTTAAAATATTTATGAAGAATAAAGTATTTTTTATGTAATGGTTTAAAACAAAGATCTACGAGTTATATCAATATTAAACTGTTTTTCGTACTCAAAACTTTAATTATAATAAGATCAAGGTTGGATCATGGATCTAATACAGAAGGCGGTACTCCTCGGCAAGGCACGTATACTGAGGAGGTTCTTGTCTCTGTGACCCTAACCACCGATAGCTTAGACCCTGTTCCCGCTGCCGGCGGCGCACTATTTTTTAATATCTTATAGGTCTGTTTGTTTGTTTTATAACTACTCATGTATGTAAAAATATTAAATAAGAACAAGAATAAATTAGTGAATACTAACATAGTTACTTTTGCTGGGATTAATCAACACCATAAGATTATCTACATAGCCTACATATTATTATTTGTAAACTGTTGTACCGCGGTGTGACGTCATAACGTGCTGCAATTTTATATAGGCCGTTTTGAGTCATTTCACTATTCGCAACATTTTCAATCGTTATATCTTAACAACTTTTAAGTACTTATTGACTATATATATATGTTTCAAAGACACATAGTATTTATTTATCCAATACTATTACAGGGTAACCATTAAAAAAATAGTCAACATCCCAATACGATTGTTTATAATTATAATAATAATGGCAACCCATTATACGTCCCACTGCTGGGCACGAGTCTCTCACCTTTTTGGGGGGAGGCCTGGAGCTTACTCCACCACGCTGCTTCAATGCGGATTGATGGAGGTGTTGGGGGTTAGTGGCCAACCCGCTGTCGGATGTTTTCAAACTGTCCATAAGGTTTAACGACTGCTATCTATCGATAGCAACCGGGACCGACGGCTTAACGTGCCCTCCGAAGCACGGAAACGCACATTTAATTTGCCACTAGCGGTCACCCATCTCACTACCCAACCGCGCCCGTAGTGCTTAACAGAGTAGATCGCTTATGATCTACACCAGCCGCCGGGCCATGCGCGCTTCTGTACGATACGATTGATTAAAGGTCAGTAAATGCTAAATTAATAACACCATTATTTAAAAATATAGTGACATCCCTATTGCTTCAATGGAGTGTAGGTAAATATTTTATAAAATGGGCTTAGTTTCCATACTGTTTGTATCCATACTGTGCTGTAAGTGCCTATTCATGTGGACTTGATAGAACTGAAAAACTAGGTCTTAGCGTGGCCATTTTCCATATGACATTCTTGCAGACCATGTTTGTATTAGGTCTTCTATTGAGTGTTTTTTTTTTCGGAAAGTAGAATTGATTAAATACCTTATAAAATGCCGACACTGAATAACTATTAGAGAACGCTTTTTTTCTATGTAACCAAGGTGTAGGCAAGGCAAACGAGCATGCAGTTCACATTGATGTTAAGTGATGACTGCAGCCTATAGACATCTACACAAAAACCAGGGGTCAAAATGCAGATGAGTTGCCACCCTTGAGACCTTAGGTGTTTTGTCTGTGTGATAGTTATAACGGGGCCATACATTACCATCTAACCGGAACACGATAGTGCTGAACACTACCGCTTAGCGGCAGATAAATTAGGTTCTGTGGTGGTGCCTACGCCCTCGAGCTCCTACATTGGAACTACCACCAGCATAGCCTATAGTCGGCAAATGACCAAAGTATGTATAGTTATTTGTAAGTATAATACGCTTAGCGTTGTTAGTAACTTAAAACTGTAAATCAGCCTGCCTCAGTAGCGTAGTGGTAGCAGGCCACTACTATTACGCTGGAGGTCCTGGGTTCGATTCCCGGGTCGGGGGATATTAGAGATAACGGTTTAAAATCCTTTATCTCTGCTTCTATTGGGATTTTTCCATTTTCTGGAAGTTTCCCAGTACCCCGGAGTTTGGTAATGTGCCCGGAGATGGCAACAGGTTCGCCACCTGTTACATGGGCCAAAACGTAACCGGCGAGTCGTGGGTGTTTGCATGTATGATTGAATGCATGCATTTGCCTCTGCCTACCCCTTCGGGGATTACAGGCGTGAAGAAGTTACGTGTACCTTAGGTTCTTTGGTCACAAAGTTTTAATCCTCTGCTACCTTTGAAATATTTTGAACATGTATGTTTTAACGAATTTTGAACATATGTTTTTTACGAATTTTGAAGTTGAGGCAGGCCTTTCACAATATGGACCGACGACATGGTGAAGGTTACGGACAATTGCACGATGAGGGTGGCCAACAGGACGGTTCGTTGGGAAGGCTTTTGTCTATTAGTGGAATTCATTCGGCTAAAATTATGATACTAAACTGAAAAATAAATCATCCGCTCTAAGCTATTACGTCCGTCCGTACCTACTTGGAAACTTTTTGAAATAAATATCTCGATTATTAAGAGCGCTACGCAGCTTTAAGCTCCAAGATGCGGAGTAGATAAATATCTCTTTATTCAAAAGGAGTCTACAGCATACATGAGATAAAGAAGTCCATATAAAAAAACAGAAAAACTACTTTCAAAGAATGCTAATAAGAAAGAGAGGCGCATTCAGAGATACGAGGAATTCCCTAGGGATAGTAATACGCGTGAGTAAACGATCGAGAATCATCAAATCCAAGAATGTTTACCACCATTCGACATAATTTAAGCGAGAAGTTATGTAAGAATACACTAATACATAGGCAGGAATGAATTCTAAGATTGTTAGCCTATGATAAGCAGGCTACATAACTTTATAAGGGTTAGGTGTCCAAAGTAAACGAGCTATAGTTAAATGAGGCAAAGGATTTATCTAACAAGGATGTAACGGGACAACAAGACGATTTACCGCTTCATGAAATATGTCATATGCAAATATGAATCGGATCGTGCATCGAATACTAGGAACCTTCGTTGTCTGGTTTTTGCAGTACACGCGAGTGTATATCATCGTCTACATACTTTAATATTATAAACGTGAAAGTAATTCTGTCTGTCTATTCTCTCACGACCAAGCCGCTACGTTGATTGTGATGTGAATTAGCTCATAGTTTGTCTCTTGAGAAAAGACATAAATCTAAGATTATGAAGCCAGATTTCGAGCTATGTATCATGCCTGTTACCACTTGAGTTTCGTTATTTGGTGGACTATGTCTGTTACTTTCGTTCTCATGCAGATCGCCTCAGATATATCTTGCATAGAAACGCTAAGTATAGCTCTCTGCCTGACCTTGAGCCTATCACACCCGCCCACGTTTCAGTTCTGTCTAATTGTCAACATACACTCGTCGAAGATCTTCGTCTTGAGACACAGTAGGCAGTAAATTGCAAGAGAAGATACACCGAAGCTTCCCGCACGCTGTCCAACCGAGTTGGATTCGGCGATTAACCTCTTTCTCGAAGTTGGATTCCTAGCCGGACTGTTTGTCCCCGGTATATATTATATGTCTAGTTTTCTTCAACTTGAACACTGACTCATCATCATCATATCAGCCGAAAACATCTTTAATCTCCCCCAAAAAATTGCCACAACGCACGGTCACAGTAAATAGATACAAATACAATCTATTTACTGTGGCACGGTCCTGGGCCGCCCTCATCCAGCGATTGGTCGCAATCTTCACCAGGTCGTCATTCCATCTCGTGGGAGGCCTGCCAACGATTCGTCTTCCGGTACGCGGTTGCCACTCAACAACTCTTTTGTTCTAACGGCCGTCAGTTCTTCGAGCCATATGCCCTGTCTATGTATGTATGTAGCTTCGCTATTTGGTGAGCTATGTCGGTCGGTTACCTTAGTTCTCATGCGTATATTCGATATCGCAGAGACGCCGAGCATAGCTCTCTGCATGACCTTGAGCCTTCTTATCCCTACTTATATTATAAATGTGAAAGTAACTCTGTCTGTCTGTCTGTTACCTTTTCACGTTCAAACGACTGAACCGATTTTAATGAAATTTGGTACAGAGATAGAGTTGATTTTGAAAAAGAACATAGGCTACCTTTTAAACTACATCCACGCGGGCGAAGCCGTGGTTAACAGCTAGTATTTAGATAAGTCTGTTCTATCATAAGAACACTGATTAATTCTTAATAAAATTATACTTATAACATTACATTCTCATTTTACTGTGACCCAGATAAATAGCCAATGGACCGGACGTCCCGGCAATGTTCCGTTAAATCATGGCGACAGCAGAAAGAACTAATATAAGGTAAACGCACCTACACCCTGTCATTTGACATTATTGACAGCAATATTTCACCTGTCACATCGGACCTCGCATGGCATTAATTGTGTGGCCGCCGACAAATTAATTTAGGTTTTCAATCTTGATAACGATCCCGCAGAATTGGATTTTTCTGAGAATTATTAGCGTCATAATTCATAAACATTGGAGTTTTATTTCTTACTGTTCCTTTTGGGACCATAAATTGTTTTGATCTGTGACATATTTGTACGTGTAACGGAATAAGTGTTACAGAGAAACAATAAGTCACACCGATGTAAAAATAAAGTCCAATGTTTTTCCTTATTAGGGGAAACGTTAGGAAAATTACGATAACTGCTCGACTGTTTCACGAACAGCTGCTAAATGGTAGTTTTCGGCGCTATCGTGTTCCGGTAAGGAGAAAATGTACTAAACCGTAATTTTGGGTACAGACTACATTTGGGTAAAAGATAAATAGCGGAACTCATACAAGGTATAATAAAACGACGATCAATTTTGACGTTTGAGTTTAACTAGGTATCGTTATTTCTGTCAAAGTCGGGGTGCCACTTTTTATGAATAATTAAGTATTTTACTTCCCTGTTACTTATTCGTTGACAGGTCATCAGAGATAAAATTGCCTACCTACTTAAAAATATCTTAATATCCCTTAATATGGTAAGGACGATTTTTTTTAATGTTTTTTTTTGTTATGTGATGACTGCAGCCTATAGACAACCACACAAAGACCAAAGTCAAAATGCAGATGCGTTACCACTCTTGAGGCCTAAGGTTTTATGCCTCTGTGCCGGGAATTACAGAGCCGTGCATTACCACCTGACCGGAACACGATAGTGCTGAACACTACCATTTAGCAGCAAGTATATTAGGTAATGCGGTGGTGCCTACGCCCGCGAGCTCCGTCACTGGAGCTCTACCACCAGTAGAAAATTATTTTATTAATTATTAGATTTGTATGGCCCCGTAATAACTATCACGTACACATAACAACTAAGATATCAGGGGTGGCAACGCATCTGCATTTTGACCTCTGGTTTTTGTGTAAATGTCTATAGGCTGCAGTCATCACATCAATGTGAGTTGCATGCTTGGTAGCCCTTTCAAATACTACTTAAAAAAAACGATACAGGTTACAGGTACCGAGACTACCTACTGCTAACGTGGCTAACGGACTTCTTACTATTATAGCACTAGGAAGTCCTGACTCACTTCAAGTTAGTTTCCTTCAGTTACGTAGAAAAATTCTGCTGAACGCTTTACACAACTTTAATTTACACTTTAAAATAATTGCCCGGACAGATGGACCAAATGTTAATGTTAACACAGAACTAATTAAATTAAGTAAGTTTTAATGAATTTGTAAAGAGGACAGTTCTCAGGGGTACCTAAGGTTAAATATGATAAGTGGTAATCACCATCTACTGTTGTCAAAATCTAACAAAGCGCTCTTACTCTGTTGTACACTCGAAGGAAGTTCGATTTGCCACAAAAGAGTAGCTTTTAGTTCGACCACAAGTGGTGAATTTATAATACAAACGCTTTTCTGCATACAGTAGTAAGGTACACTTTTTTTTTGTTTAGGTCGGGCTTTGTGTAGGCGGCCTGTCTCGAGACGGCACTAGTCACCGGGCAATCGGCGAGCGCAGGAGGCGCTCCAGCCTAAGCAAAAAAGTTAGCGCAACTGCCTAAGGGTGACCCATGCGGTTCCGTGCCTCGGCTTAGAACGTTGCGGAGAGACATATGAGACATATGCGATTATGGGCGGTGCAACTTTCGCTCTACTCCATTCGGTTAGCGATAACCGGAATGTCATCGGCCTTGCGGGGCCGGGGATGGGGTCGGGATCAGGGGCGGGCGCGGCGCGAAACGCGTCGGCGCGTTGTAATGGCGGTTTGTGGAGTGTGTTTTTGTAAGTGATCATTCATAGCGGCGATGGCCAACGTAGTCTCATCGTCCGGGTCGTTTAAGACGTGCCTTGGTCGTCTCCTTTTGGCGCGATCAAAAGGAGTTTAATGTAATGGACGCTACATGCACAATAAAATAAAAACAGTCGTACATAGAAACTCCTTCTTTTATAAAGCCAGCTGAAACATGCTATGTTTAATGCTACCAGCTGTTTTAATGGAGTTACTCTGTAATTACGTTTCAGCAAATACTCACTTTCATTTCAAAAGCGTAAAATAAATAATAAAGGAGTCAAGGGCATCCAGTGTTATTTTGGTTGCCTCAATTAGATCTAATTTCAGCGACCTTTGGTGAAAAACGATCTTAATTGTCTGTATCACTTTAATTTAATAAGCGTTCTAACTGGATTTTCTCGTTTAATGTACGTACTTGGTAAGAAAATATTATTTTAATATTTTTACTTTTTGAAGTGAAATATAAGCGCAAAAGTGTTGTACATTAATCATCATTATCACTCAAGCCGAAAGACTTTCTTTCTTTACAGACATCCCAACGCGCATATAAGTAACTAGCTGAGCCCGCGACTAAGCTTAAAAAAAGCATTTATACCCGTTTTTCTTTTCAAGTTTTTAATTGATTCTTCGCTGCATATCCTATAGCTATCCTCGATGAATGGACTTAAAAATGTCTTTAAAAAACTTTTTTATCTATATAGCGCGTTCAATCAAACACACTGTTCAGCTTTATTATATTAGTAGGTATAGATAATATGCGAACTGCATGTTTTTCTGTCACTTCTTCTAGGTATATCAAATAACAAAATCAATATGTCAATTTTTAAATTGCCTAAACGTTACTTCACGCCTGTGATCCCTGAAGGGGTAGGCAGAGGTAAATGCATGCATTCAAGCATACATGCAAACACCCACGATTCGCCGGTTAGGTTTTGGCCCATGTCACAGGTGGCGAGTCTGATGACACACTCGGGCACATTACCAAACTTCGAGGTACCTACTGGGATATTTCCATAAAATAGAACCAGAGATAAAGGACTTTACACCACTATCTCTGATAGGCCCTACCCGGGAATCGAACCCAGGACCTCAGCGTAGTAGTAGTGGCCTGCTAACACTAGGCTACTGAGGCATGATGTATATTTAGATCTACATAGATAATTAGACCCACAAATAGTTTCACCGCATTACTATTTAAATTGTTCACGATAGCAAACAATGTAGCATAAACTGCAAAATTCGCGATATTATGTGAAGAAGAAATATGAAAATCCTCAGTTTCAATATTTCCACAGTTCACAGCAAGTCCGCGGCTGGTTATTATCATAAAATTTGCTTTAATGCCAACATACGTCACTTCGTATATTATCTATAAATGTATGAATGGTACGCAAGGCTATAGAAAATAAGGAACCCCTAATTTTAAAAGAGAAGATGGATAATGATTTTCTTCACCGTGGGATCTTGTAAAATTAACGTGTATTTAGCCATAAATTAAAAAAACTACAGAGCTCTCAGATAAGTATAATGGTTCCAAACTGTTAATACCTAATCTAGACCCTCATTATCTTAATACCTCATGTATGTAGGTATCTACGAATAACGAACTTAATTAAACTATCAATGACGTGTCTGTAACCTCTAAATAGATCATATTGTCACGTCCTCTGACCATTATAGTAGCTTCGTAGCTTCTGATAAGCGTAAGTCATTGCTAGTTATTGAATGGTCATTCTAATGATAAACCAGGCTTATCGCTGTGGTGTTATTAATGAAGATTCTTTATGCATTAATGAATTCATAACTTCCCGAATATATCATTAAGAATGACTTGGGCAGATAAGCATTGACTAGGTTTATTTTTCGTCTTCATATTTTTATATAAGATTTTTTTTTCTGTCAAAATTTTCTACAATTTCTTTTAACTACCAAAATTGACACGATGGTGCTGAATGAACATAATTATAGATAGCAGATAGTTAAAGTACTGCGGAGATACCTACGACTTTGAGCTCCGACACTGAACTCTACCACCAGTAAAGACGTCTAGAGTATTCTAGCCTTTAAATAAAATTGCAGTTAATTCAAAGCCATGCAAAGCCATTCATAAGCAATTGAAAACAGTTTCGAGAATACCTACTTTATAATGAATAGGACAATGCAAAAACCAGTCAAATATTTAAGTCCTAATTAGCCTACCAAAAGAATCTAGGTTAGACTTAAGCCAAGGACCAAATTAGTGTTTCATTACGCCGTCGTAAGTACTCGTACCCACTGAAAAGTGGGTCATTAAGTCAAAAAGGGTTAAGTTTCGGTATCCAAATGACAGTAAAGTGTTCCATTTTCAAATGGAAGAGCCTATTTTACGACGACGATTTTACTGTCGCAAGCGTAACTGTGTCAATGGTTAAGTGGTAGAAGATCAACTAGAATCGTCTTCCCAGGTTCGAACCCTCACTCGAAGAATGATTAAGTTAACCCAATAAAATTCCTAGGGCCACCTGTAAGTTCCATGACTATATTAGTAGACTATCTACTCGTATTACATGGATTTCAATAACAGATTTTCATAATTATTATTGACACATTGTCATTTAGCTAATTAATGAATTTTCTATTTATATCTATACAAATAAATAAAATTGGAGTGTCTGTTGGTAATATTAAAATAACCGCTTTTTACCTACTAAATGCATATGTATGTATACACGGTACATGTATCAAAACTACATTTTTTACAATTTTTGTCTGTCTGTCTGTCTGTTTGGCGGGGCTAATCTTGGGAACGGCTGGACCGATTTCGACGGGACTTTCACTGGCAGATAGCTGATGTAATAAGGAGTAACGTAGGCTACTTTTATACTAGCTTCGCCCACGACTTCGTCCGGGTAGATACTGAACAATCATAAATTCTCACGCGGACAAAGTCGCGGGGACAGCTAGTGTAAAACCTACAGAAGTTTACGGTATTTATGATAAAATACCGTAAACTTCTTGTAGGTTTTACCTGACAACTAAAAAAAAAATAATTTAATCTTTTGCACTTTTATAATTTTTCGACATTTTAGACCCTGTAAATTTGGAGATAAAAGGGGAGGATGGGAGGCCATGTTCGTCTATTTTCGAGACTCCAAGACTTCCAAACTTTTTGCGCGACGTCCTATTCTTATTTTCTTTCGGCATTCAATATGTACCTACTTGAAAACGAATACTATAATGTCATTACGAAGTAAAAGTCGTAAGTCGGCAGTAATAGGCTTACTTCATATAACACTTTAAGCGGTATAATAATACAACGACCTGTCTTTGTGGAAAAATATTCCTATGCTTATAGACAAGGCACATAAATCTTGGTAAAATAAAAGAAATGCGACTTTTTATGTAATGAAGGTGGCAAACAAGCATGCAGTTCACATTGATGTTAAGTGATGTCTGCAGGCTATAGACACCAACACAAAGACCAGGGGTCAAAATCCAGACCTGAGACCTTAGTATGTCTCTGTGATAATTATTACGGGGCTATGACGGGTGTGATGTTGTGTGACATTATATAAACAAATTAAACGTATATAACTTTACGCCTGTAATCCCCGAAGGGGTAGGCAGAGGTAAATACATGCATTCAAGCATATATGCAAACACCCACGATTCGTTTTTGGCCCATGTGACAGGTGGCGAGCCTGTTGACATCTCCGGGCACATTACCACACTTCGAGGTACTGGGAAATTTCCATAAAATGGAAATATCCCAATAGAACCAGAGATAAAGGACTTTACACCATTATCTCTGATGTACTGGGATCGATTCCCGGGTCCCTAACCGGGTTGGGTAGGGACCCGGGAATCGAACCCAAAACCTCAGCGTAGTAGTAGTGGCCTGCTACCACTAGGCTACCGAGGCAGTTAATATTAAAAATATAGTAAACACGGAGGTCGGTCTGTCTGTAAGGCTTTCGCGCCTGAACCACAGCACAGATTTGAATGAAATTTGGAATGAAAGTAATCGAAAACCCTAATTCGAACACGCGCTACTGTTTATTCAATTATCAGCTCCTAAGGCAATCGGTTTTGTGGGTAACTCAACTCGTACTAAGATCACAACCCAAAAGCATTTTTTTATGAGAAGAAAAAAGATACTGAACATTTTTAGTTCCAAGGATTGCCTTCACGACAAATAACTCCAAGTTAAATATGTAATGCCACATCAAAAGACATATTTTTTGAAGGATCGAAATCCCTTGAAACGGTATTACGGCGACCGAAGCTGATTTGGGCATTTGGGAGAATGTATGGAATTGTGAATGTCAGCATTTAAGCATTATAATGATGAAATTGTTGGGCCCGTATTTTGGACCTTGTATTTTGATCGTAAATAATTTCGCTGAAGTATTTGCGAATTGTTTATTGTCGGACTTCATCTTTGCGGACGTTTTTTATGAATTACCTACTTAGTTCTAATATTATAAAGCTATTTTAAAGTTATTGTTATAACAACGATAATTATTGTTGTTATTTTTAAATAAATATTATATTTTCGTAACAATTTTTAAGCGACTTAAAAAAAGGAGGAAGTTTTCAATTCGTCGGAATCTGTTTTTTTATTTCAATTTTTACAAAAATAGTGCGAAGTGTATCAAGAAATTCCTTAATTATTTGTCATTATCCTCCTTAATTTATTTCTTTTGCAATTGAGAAATGTGAAGCGAAATCTTAAAATCTGTTTAACAGACAATTTAATTAATCAATTTTGTCAAAAGTTTGAAATAATCAGACAATATTTCGATTTTTAATTTTTGATACCTATTGTTTTTATGGCTCTTGGAAAAAAAAATGTTTTATTCTGTAAAATAAAAAAAAATACCACAAAGAAAGCAAACATTTTCATAACCGCATTATTAAAATTATAATAATATGTCTATCCAATACGGTTTATTTGTCACCGCAGACAAACAACCAGTATTTTTCCCGAGCAAACAAAAGTGTTGACTTCCAACATGTCCAGGGCACGAATTGAAAACTCATCATTTTCTCATTGAGTCATATCTAATGAAAACATCGGGCTCACAACAAATAGACTTCATTGGCTGGCCAATTGTTTTCCGTGAGGTATGGAGTTTCAAGAATTTGAACATTAGTTCAAACATTGTCATCGATTTTTGTTTTGAATGTAACGGTAAAATACATACAACATGAAATAAGGCAAATATGTTTGCGTAGAGAGCTTAAAAGCAATATATTAGGCAACTTGAATACGAAGGAGCAATCGAACTCCTTACATTCCAGGGAATGGATTACTGGTCCACCATGCTGAACATAAGTTCAGCACGAATGTATGTCGGTTAGATAGTGATACATTTTTTTATGTAATGAAAGTGGCAAACTATCATGCAGTTCACATTGATGTTAAGTGATGACTGCAGCCTATAGACACCCACACAAAGACCAAAAGTCAAAATGCAGATACGTTACCACTCCTGAGGCCTAAGGTGTTATGCCTCTGTGCCGGAAATTACAGGGCCGTACATTACCACCTGACCGGAACACGATACTGCTGAACACTACCATTTAGCGGCAAGTATATTAGGTAATGCGGTGGTGCCTACGCCCGCGAGCTCCGTTACTGGAGCTCTACCACCAGTAAAAACAACATTTTCTCATAAATGTCACAAAGGTAAAACAAATCGTTTAAAAGTTTTGAAGCCAGAATGCTTTTCGACTGGTAACGTCATCCAATCAGTTAGATCATAGGCAAAATTGTCAGTGTTAGATACTCTTTGTCCAAAAAAAAGGAATTTATTTGTATTAAAAAAAAAAAAACCGAGAAGTGTGTGTCAGGCGGGACACGCACAATGAAGGGTGCGTTCCACTAAGCGTTCACAACGATCACGCTCACGACCGCAGTTTTTCCCGTTCCACTTGCTTGTGAGCGTTACTGTCGTAAACTCAAGTGGAATGGATTATAGAGCGTTTTGAGCGTAGAGGTCAATAATACAAATGGCGAGTTAATAAAAAAAATGCAAAAGATTTAAGAGGTTAGGTTATAATCTGTAAGCCTTGAAAATAAACTTAATTAATTATCGTTTAAATCGATTTATATTGAAAAAATTTATAATTTAATTTTTTGATATTTAATAACAGTGGTGTATTTCATTAATTTATGTTCAAATGTAATTAAAATGTCTTTTGCGGCGGCACTTGGATGTTTGGTATACATGTATATTAATTATAAACTACAATTAATTTTTCTAAACTTGTTTTACATAATTATATTTACCTGTGGAGGCACGTTGAGCATCCGCTGCAGAAACATTCACTTCTACTAATATATCTTTTTCGGCATGAAATAACGTAAGCTTTACGGTCGCCATTTTTTATGTTTTGACTTTTGAAAATGCCGCTAATTTTCTCAACGATCACTTCGACCCACCTTTTTAGATGGGTCGTCGTGAGCTTCGCGTGAGCGTAATTCATGACGTCATGAGTGACGTTTACGCCGCGACCACAACGACTGCGGTCGTCATGTGGAACGACTAAAGGAGCGTTTTGATCGTTGTGAACGCTTAGTGGAACGCACACGAAGGGTTCTCTTTTTCCGAGTACTTTTTGTAAGTTTATTGACTACTAGCTGACCCGGCAAACTTCGTATTGCCTCAGAATGAAAATATGACATGTGTCAAAGGTTTGATAGATACGGACTATTTGTATGGGAAAATGAAATGGTGGTTTTTACTATTTCCCTTCAATTTCTTCATATTTTCTTACATTTTAAACATTCCCTGGACTTCCAAAAATCATTCAAAATCAATATTAGCCAAATCGGTCCAGCCATTCACGCGTGATGCCGTGACCAAGGAAAACGGGTTGCATTTATATATATATATAGATTACTAGTAAAGTTTTTTGAGCCATGACAGTTTGCCTTTTAAATTCGTTATAAGAACTATTAACGCGATTTTTTTCAAACGTTCAAATAGTTCCGTTTGGCAGTGTGAGAGTGGGAGGACACTTGACACTAACAAAAATTTGCACTTTAAAGTGAAATATCACCCTGTGTTTTAAAAAAAAGCAACGTGTAGGGGGAGGTACCTTAAAATTATTTTTCAAGATTTTATTGCACCATATTGTCGACGTGATTGATATGAATATTCATTGCAAATTACGGTTTTCTAACAAGGTTTGGGTTGCACCACGGTATTTGTTGAAGTTATTGTAACATTTCACATCCTTTTCTAACTTCAACAGATTTCTTTAAGTTAGAGAAGGATGGGAAATGTTACTTAACCTTTAACAAAATCGTGGTGCGACCCAGGTTAAGAGTCTCTGAGCATATATAGGTACGGACAGACAGACGGATGGACGTGGCGAAACTAGGAGTCCCATGAAGGTTACGGAACACAAAAAAATATTTTGATGCTTTCATAACATTTCTGTTTGCCATTATAAGCAGTATTTTCATGAATTGTGGCATTGTCTTTGTCTGTCTTTTACTGACAATCGTACAAATAAATAAAATTGGAGTGTCTGTTTGTAATGTAAAAATAACCGCTTTTTACTAAATACATATATGTATGTATACACGGTTCATATACCAAAACATTTTTTTTTACAATTTTTGTCTGTCTTCCTGTCTGTCTGTCTGTCGGTCTGTCTGTCTGTTTGTTCCCGCTAATCTCGGGCACTCCGCTTATCTCCATACATACATACCTACATACAAATAAGTCGAATTGGAGTGTATCCGACTTTGACGGGACTTCCACGGGCAGGTAACTGATGTAATAAGGAGTAACTTAGGCTACTTTTATCTCCATACATTACATACCTACATACAAATAAATGGAATTTGAGTTTCTCCGATTTTGACGGGACTTTCACTGGCAGATAGCGTGGACGAAGTCGCGGGCACAGCTAGTTACTGTATAATATTACATTATTCACTTAACATCAGAAATGAACTGTAAGCTTGCCACTTTCATTAAAGAAAGGTATTTTCAACGTGTTTACACCTCAAATACCCTCCTTTTAGCACTTAACTTCTTACGTTCAAACCTTTCTTGTTTACGTTAAGTTTATTCTGTGTAATTGGGTACATCACCAACTGAAGATCACAATCGCGAGTGGAACACCAATGCATCGCATCGCAAGGCAACTTGAGCATTATGTGTGGACTGTAGAGGTGGTTTTCGCTCAATATCTTCACGCCACGGTTCTGTTTGTTAGACTATATTTCTTGTTACGTTATCTGAATGTAATGTATGCGCATCCCGTTCTCGAGCATGTAAGCCGGTTAGTTTTATTTATTGGTGCTGGGTGCAGGTAACTTTGCGTTTTCTATTCGCTTAGGAAATATGGATCGAGTTCTTTGTTTACTGTGGTGTTTTTTTCGTTCGCCCAAGAGATATGGTGTGAGGGTGAAAGATGACTTAGTGATTTGACCTACCTTTTACAAAAAGATCACATACCTAGATCTGTTGAAAATAGGTATATTATTAAAGCGAAAATGATCAACAGCCTCTTTGGCTTCAGTTTCATAAAGACGATGACAATCAAGAATAACATCTACAGACACTAAGGGGAAGTTAAGCGCGCCTTTTTAAAGGCGATAAGAAATGGTGAACAATGTATACTGTGGTTAGGGGAAGTCCTTCGCTCAAACTGCCCTGAGCTGGTTGGCGTGCTGGTATTCCGCATGAAACTAGTGATGATTGGAGCTCTATACACCTATATGCTTCTGAAGCTTCACCGAAAGCTCCGCCAAAAGCTCCACCAAAAGGTCCACCAAAATCTTAGCCAAAAGCTCCGGAAATATGCGAGACGAGAAGGAACACTGCGGGATTTTATTGGGCAAGAGTCGCACACTACCTGCCGTCTGTTCCCGTGCTGTGACGGCGAGTGCCCACGATCCTCGCGTAAAAAAGGCCAGATATACGACGCTACCTACTCTGTCTTTTCTTTTCTGATGTCCAGTAACGCATAAGATTCACCTTAAATTTTGTAAATATCTACCTAACAACTGCCTCAGTAGCCTAGTGTTAGAAGGCCACTACTACTACTGCTTTTACATTTTCTGGAAGTTTCCCAGTATCTACCCCGGAGTTTGGTAATGTGCCCGGAGATGCTCGCCACCAGTTTGTTACATGCGCCAAAACGTAACCAGCGAATCGTGGGTATTTACATATTATATGCTTGAATGCATCTTAAGAACTCAAATGCAGTTGAAGTCTTCTACTCAGAGAGTCGGCAGTCACATGGGTTATTAAAGTAAAAACTATAGCTTCATAGTGCACTATTTCAATAATAAAACTTAATAAAATTAAATAATAAAATTCCTTACTGGTGGTAGAGCACCAGTGACGGAACTCGCGGGCGTAGGCACCACCGCATTACCTAATATACTTTCCGCTAAATGGTAGTGTTCAGCAGTATCGTGTTCCGGTCAGGTGGTAATGTACGGCCCTGTAATTTCCGGCACAGCGGCATACCACCTTAGGCCTCAGGAGTGGTAACGCATCTGCATTTTGACCTCGGTATTTGTGTGGGTGTCTATAGGCTGCAGTCATCTCTTAACATCAATGTGAACTGCATGCTTGTTTGCCACTACCTTAACATAAAAAAAGCGCCTTCCCGAGAGGCAAGTGTTTAAAATTTACAGTTAAAACGCCTTCGAATAAAAGCGAATGTAAAGCGCGTTTTTTTTGTATTATTCCCCTACATTTGTGTTGTAAATAGGCATTTAAAATGCAAACTCAATTCGTGCGGTATTGGCTAAGCGTCTTCGCGTTCAGGTATTCTGAATGGTTTTTTTCGTTGATTTTAATAAAAGTAAAGTACTGAGAGCTCATTTATAGAATTTCATGAGCATTGTATTTACGTTTGCCATATTTTTGTATGTGAATGAAATAGGAGTCTTGCATTCAACTTACATTTAGTGTAAGGAATGGCTAAAGGCTCACAATGAGCCGACTTCTCTTAAAATGTCGATGTGCAATTGAGAAAAATTGTGATTATTTTATGTAATGAAAGTGGTAAACAAGTATGCAGTTCACATGGATGTTAAGTGATGACTGCAGCCTATAGACACCCACACAAAGACCAAGCTTAAAGTTATCTATGCAGTGACTGCCTTATTACTAGGCAAAGTACTTCTTAAGAAAGTTTTCTCACTAGAAGGCACAATTAGTAACGAATGGTTCGTGTAAGCAAGATATTTATGTTAAAAAAATTGCCGTCGAATTTTTGTACCAAAATATTATGACATTCAATTTTACTTTTTTTAGGCCCAAATTTAATATTGCTAAAAGAAATATGACTGCTCGGCAACACACATTATGAATTATACCGTAAAAAAAACGTCGTGTTTAAGGGCAAAAATAATAAACCGTGGGAGGACCCAAGTAATTCAGTCAAAATGGCAGCAAAAGGGTGACGCCTAATTTAAAAATCTACATTGTCTATGGACATATTCAAATGAAAAGCAAAAATAACACTCTCCTGTTACCTCGTAACAGCCCTAACACGACAATTCCATTCACAGAGAGCTTTCATTAGGGTTGCAAACCATGACATAATTATTGAATATGCGTGTGAAAACAGCAAAACACGGAAAATATTAAAGTACTATAATGAGAAATTACGTTTTGATTGTAATGTATTTTTTCGAAGAACCAAAAAAAAAACAGAAAGTTTTGCATGACTTATTATTTTTGGACTTCTTTGTATTAGTAAACTACTACGTCATGTTTTTTCCGTTCAAGCTCTTCACAGCTAATGCGTTAAACCTCACCTAATATGGAATCGATACAAACTCCATCCATATTTTTTAACGACCTTATGTGAAAAAAGTATAATGTTCACATTGGTAATAAGTGAAAAGCCTATAAAATATTGAGTATATAAAAACCAAAATTTGAGCTTAGATGCGTAGCCATTCCTAAGTTGTATTAATTATTCTTATGCCGTAAATTACAGACAGTACATTACAGTAGTGTAAATATACTGGCTGGATGCTCATCACGCATTTTGATCATCTGCAATACATAAATTAGAAATGTCGTGGTAAATTACTAAACTATTTAACGTAATTATTGTGACAAACAAGAATGCAGTTCACATTCATTGTAAGTAAACACTGCAGCGGATAGACATCTACACAAAAAGTGAAGGTTAATATGCAGGTGCAATGCCTCTTATTTACCCTCTGTGATAGTTATTTACTACGGTGCCATAAATTATCATCCGGAACATGATAGTGCTGAAAACTACCAGATAGATTATTATTATAACATTATTATTATACCTATCAAACTTTCTCGCAGCGACAACCCTAACAGCCACGTCACTCATTAACATATGTACATAGAGACGCTCATTGGCCGCGCCATGTTTGAATTGCGCCATTTTTATTAATTAAAAACTCTTTTTTTCGCTTCACAATTGTTTTGAAAGTTATCATAATGTTTACGGATTTAAAAAGCTGCTACATTTTAATGATTTTGTGAAATGCGAAGCGGTGGCGTGTTGTTCACCTGTTATTTTAAGGTTGGCTCTATTTTCGCGACGAAATTTGGGCACGGAATGATTAAATTAGAAAATGGCATATATATGGCGTCATATTATGCGACATGACAGATACCAACTGCTGCAACTTATTATGATGGGCAAAGTGGCTGGAAAAAGGTCAGTAGGCCGAAGAAAAAAGTCGTGGCTGCGCAATATTCGCGAGTGGACCGGCATCAACAGCGCCGCTGAACTATTTCGTCTTGCAAAAGACAGACACAAATTTTCCGAACTGACGGCCAACCTTCACTAGTTGGAGAGGCACTACAAGAAGATGATATATATGGCATAATGGCTAGGTATATTATTTGAGCAAGATATTTCTCGTAACATCTAATTATTCCAAAGACTACCCAGTTTTTATCGGTGTTAGCCTGATTAGACAGGAAATTAAAACCACACAAACTTAGGCATCGGGTCGTGAGGACCCACCGTCCACTTGCGGAGAATTTTAACCAAACCATTCTAAATGCACATCTGTGACGCGTGACGCGCGCGCCACCAGTTCATCGGTACAGCAGCCACGAACTTATTATTATGTGATAACCTTAATATTTTAATTATAAATGTAATGTACAAGTATTTTAATTAATATGTATATTGTAAGAAAAATCTTTATATACTATTTACCTACCTAATATAGGTACTTCTATTTTATTTTTCTGTAGGTACTTGATTTTTTGGATTTTTTTGACATCCGGGAACTTCCCTCATCTGGTTCCAATTGAAAATCAGCGTCAGGCGTTACGCCTGACTTCTTTCTATGCTGAATTGGAGACCATTTTGGCGCAGCCGCGCGACACATAATTACTATTATACCTAAGTAGGAAATTACTTTGCTTTTTTTCTGTCTCCTTTTTTTTCTTTGTGTACCTACTATTATTATTGTTTGTGGTGTTTCTGTTTTAAAATTAATTGTTTGTATTTTTCAACCTGTATTGTCTTTGTGTGTTTCTCGGCTAAGCGCCAAATAAACGCCTTTCTTCTTCTTCTTCTTCTAAAAGGGCGGTCGTTAATGCAATAATTCGGGGTGGGCAGCAGCATCCCGCGATAAACTACCGCCAAATAATGGGTATTAATGAATAAAACCTCCCATAATAGCAAAAACAGCTCCTATAGATAAAACATAATGAAAGTGAGCAACTACATAATAAGTATCATGCAGTGAAATTATATTCAATATAATCAATTATTAAACAATATAAATAGATAAACATTAAAATGTATTATTTTACGCCATGCGATCGCCAATACGGATGCCAAGAATGGTGATTATGGCATATATCTCATATGATGCATTAGGGCATTTTTGGGAGATACCGCAGTGTACCTATGTCTTTCTGCTCAATTTATGATAATTATAAACGTTAACGAGTTGATATAATGGAAAAAAAAAACAATTTATTCAATAACTAGTGTGTAGCAAGTGATGACTGCAGCCTATAGACACCCACAAAGACCAAGGTCAAAAACCACTCCTGAGGCCCATGTATATTCAAATCCTGCAAGCAATATGTCCATAGACACAAGAATTTAAAAACGAAACAAGAAAAGCAACAATAATCGTCACATTCGTCAGTCGGCGCGCGTCCGCAAGATCGTAGACACGTTTGCTTCTCCTTTCAACTAAATAAAAATACTTGAATATATCTCGGCCCCAAGGGATGGCCAATACCTCCGGCGAGATTCAGATCTGTATACATATGGTAATGCGGAGGACCAGTGCCGACGTATCGATGGTTTTTTGTCGAATACGCTTGGCTTTTATAATATCTTCTTCTCTATGTAAATAAAATTCTCGTGTCACAATGTTAGTCCTAGGAAACGGCTGGACCGATTCGCATGAAATTTTGTGTGCCTATTGGGAAGGATTTTCTTAAATTATTTTTTATCATGTGGCATTAAAATATACATAGCCGTAAATTTACATTCTTCCATTACCAACCCCTATTTTTAATTACGGTATTGGTAGTTAATTTAACTAGGCAATACGAAGTTCGTCGGGACAGCTAGTCGGCAAAGTTGTTACAAAAGCTCTATTTATCTATACAAATAAATGAAATTGGAGTGTCTGCTTGTAATATAAAAATAAAAGATTTTTACTAAATGCATATGTGTGTATACACGGTACATATACCAAAACAATTTTTTTTTTATTTTTGTCTGTCTGTCTGTCTGTTTGTCGGAGCTAATCTTGGGAACGGCTTCACCAATTTTGACGAGACTTTCACAGGCAGATAGATAGCTATGTAATAAGGAGTCAAGATGTCTATAGGCTGCAGTCAGATAGCTGATGTAATAAGGAGTAACTTAGGCTACTTTAATACTAGCCGCTAAACAAACATATATTCTCACGCGGGCGAAGTCGCGTGCACAGCTACACTACACACTGCGGTATCTCCCAAAAATGCCCTAATGCATCATATGAGATATATGCCATAATCACCATTCTTGGCATCCGTATTGGCGATCGCATGGCGTAAAATAATACATTTTAATGTTTATCTATTTATATTGTTTAATAATTGATTATATTGAATATAATTTCACTGCATGATACTTATTATGTAGTTGCTGACTTTCATTATGTTTTATCTATAGGAGCTGTATTTGCTATTATGGGAGGTTTTATTCATTGATACCCATTATTTGGCGGTAGTTTATCTAGTAATAAATAAATATAGCTTTTGTAACAACTTTTTAACGCTGTATAATAATAAATGACGATTAGTGATGACTGTTTTGTTACCATTTAGTAGTGTCAGGAATAACACATTTTATCAAAAGTTAACTAAAATCGACCTTTTAACATAACACTAGCAAAGAGATAACGCAGTTGATGACAAATGTTTACTGCATCTCGTTTTAATTTAATTAAGCGCAACTAATCTGGTATACAAGCCTGCAGTTCAAATGGATGTTGAGTAATGACAGCATATATGTATACATCTAAAAACCAGAGGTAAAAATGCAGATGCGTTGCCACCCCTGAGATATAAGGTTTTGTTTATGTTTTTTATTGGCAAACAAGCATGTAGTTCACATGGATGTTCAGTGATGACTGCAGCCTATAGATATCTACACAAAAACCAGAGGTAAGAATGCAGATGCGTTGCCACCCCCGAGACCTTAGTAGTTATGATAGTTATATCGGAGCCATACACTACCGTCTAACCGGGACACGATAGCGCTGAATACTACCACTTGGCGGCAGATAGATTAGGTAATATGGTGGTGCCTACGCCCTCAAGTCCCTGCACTAGAACTCTAACACCAGTTTAAAAAAACGTAACTTAACGCCTGTAATCCCCGAAGGGGTAGGCAGAGGTAAGTGCATGCATTCAAGCATACATGCAAACACCCACGATTCGCCGGTTACGTTTTTGACCCATGTAACAGGTGGCGAGCCTGTTGACATCTCCGGGCACATTACCAAATTTCGGGGTACTGGGAAATTTCCAGAAAATGGAAAATCCCATAAGAACCAGAAATAAAGTACTTTACACTATTATCTCTGATAACCCCCTATCCCCCGATCCCCCCCGGTAATCGAACCCAGGACCTCAGCGTAGTAGTAGTGGCCAGTTAAAAACATACACATAAGGTTGGTTAAACTCCTTCACACAAACTCTACAATCACTTTTATTCACATAGTAGGCTTTCAAATCGCACTGAACTCACGAACAATTTAACTTACGAACTATAAAATGGGAAACTTCCAATCAGCGATTACCAAAAAACAATCGACTGCCAATTTTCCACTCCATCTTTGAATTTTCCCTATCGATAAAAATGCTAATGTCCCATCCCTTCAAGGGGCGGCACACTATGATTGCATTGCCTCAGACCGCGTCTCGGGAGTAACTAGATTCAGGTACCGTGGGGGTTTAGGCGCAGGCCCACCTCGGCGCATCGAGTGGCTGCGCACGTGTATAAAGCTTAACTTTACATGAAATTGTATATGCTAGTGTCCACTGCAGTCCACGAAGAGGCTACACACGAATTGACGTCATTGATACATGCGTGGCTAGCTCAAATAGGCGGTTACATAGCTCAACGCTATCAACGTGAGTCTACGTTTCCACTGGAAGTACACGAATATGACCCACGATTATGTACAGCTCGCTTCAGTTATCGATGCGCATCCTTGGATTGCAGTGGGACGTGCGTAGCCTCTGTGCGCCGTGCCACGCCACGCTATACATTATTCGTGGGTCTTCATGTACTCTAGTGGCAACATTGACCCAGGTTTTCAAACAAATTAATACACGCAGATAAAATGCGCCGCGTGTCCGTGCACAGCATGCGTCGCGGTGGGCCCGCGCCTTTACTGTGAAAATCGATGTATCGAGCTATTTCATGTTATCGACATATTTCATGGTATCGACATATTTGCTCGATGTCGACCGATTTTGCTGACATCAGAATATTTTCAGTTATAGATTTTTAAATCTCTTAATACAATAAAAGTACATAAAACTTAAAATTAAGTACATTTCTATAAAATACTATTAATTTACCGATGGTAAAGCTGCATTGTTAGAGCTCGCGGACATAAGCAGTACCGTAAGCGTAAAAAAAAAACGTAACTTCACGCCTGTAATAACCGAAGGGGTAGGCAGAGGTAAACGCATGCATTCAAGCATACATGCAAAGACCCACGAATTGCCGGTTACGTTTTGGCCCATGTAACAGGTGGCGAGGCTGTTGACATCTCCGAGCACATAAACAAACTTTGAAGTTGAAATAAAACTATTTTTACGGATTTATCTCGCGTATATTAAACTAAAATGATTTTTAAAATCAACCCGACGTTTGAGTGTAGCTCGCGAAAACCTAAGAACATATCAAACTTTGAAGTACTGGGAAATTTCCATTAAATGAAAAGTAGCAGTACCGTATTACCTACTCATCCATTTGTCGCCAAATGGTAGTATGAGCACTATTGTGTTCCGTTTAGATGCTTATGTATGAAACCGAAATACCTATCACCGAGCCAAAACAACTTAGGCCTCAGAGGTTGTTAGGAATCTTTACTTTGACCACCGGTTTTATATATATACGCTATAGTATTTAAAGCGTATAGATATTTACACAGAAAATATTTACCATCAATGTGAACTGTACGCTTGCTTGGCGCCAACATACCTAACATAAAAAAACCCGGAATTTAAAATTGTTTCATAAATAGGCTCCTTCCTTTCTTAATTTGATTAAAAAAACAACTGGCGAATCGTGCATATATCTATGAAGGTAATATTGAAAAACAAAATCAAAATTATTTATTTGGAACATAAGACAAAATCACAGAAAGAAAATGAAAACGATGACACTCGCAAAAGTAAGAAATATACTGTGTCACGAGAATCAACGCCCTCCTCCGAACTGACACAGGCAGGTTCCAGTAATCTTACGAGAACGCAGGTTAACTATTAACTTAACTAACTAATAATAAAAGAATAAAATAACATTATGTGACAATTTAAAACAAAAATTTATACAGAATGCTTGCATATACGTTCGAGAACGTATGTATTTTACTAGTTGAGCTTATAAAGCAGATTTGGCGGGTAAATTTTCTATTTTCTATTTTACGTAACTCATTTTGTAGTTCCTAACCCTGTTGAATATTATACCTATATTTTGCCGTAAGTCTAGTAAACACTCAAAAATGGCTTCTTTAATTTGGATTAATAGATATTTTGTGTGCATTGGAGTGAGTTCAGAGATGCTTTTTCTCGGTTCACTAGTTTATTTCTTATATTGGAGTAGGGGGTTATTCATCATCTCGCCCGACAAAGACTCGCCCTCTCGGGCGAGTTGGCACCTTTCGAATTTACTTAATATTTCTGTCGTCAACTCGCACGCTCATACAAAGTACAGTCAAGTAAATAAATTTAAAATAAAATTTTAGAAACGTCTTTTATAAAACGATATTATATTTATCTTAAATAGATTTATACATAAAACTATTTAAAAAATCGATCGTACACTATCAAAGAGGACGCCGACGCGAAAAGAATAGCGCTCTTCTACACCACACCACCGAACTAAACAGATTTGTGCTCACAAAAGAATAGCGCTATCTTTTTTTATTTATCTAACCCTTTATCCCAATCGTGACAAAAATCGTATTCTGTGATAATTATACCTACTGACAATTATTGTATGTGGTAGTTATAAGCCAAATGCTTTTGTGATATTGTTAATTCTATTTATATTTTGATTACAGCTATCTTACAATGAGAAGATAAATATTATCAAACTTTATGTTTAAAAGGATCTAAAAAAATAGTATAAAACAGAAAGAAACTTGATTGATAAATATATTACTATCACAGTTACCGAACTCAGACTCGGAAACATAAGTATTGAATTATGTATCGAAAGTCTTGTATTACAATTTTTTGAATATTTTGATTTGGAAACCAATAAGAATAAAAATCGTTATCTGTGATAATTATATTGACAATTATTGTAATGTAATGTAACTTCTTATAAAAAAACGTTTTACGTTTTTTTATAAGAAGTAGGTTAGGTAGTTATAATAAGCCAAATGCTTTTGTGATATTGTTGATTCTATTTTATATTATTTATTACATCTTTTGATAGAAATATGTATCTAAAATTATGATATAATAAGATTTCGTTTTATTTTAATGTCCAACCATAACATATCAACGTTTTTAAAAAAGATTTTTGTAGTTGACTGTACACAATCCCCTCACAATTTTATGGTCGGGCGAGTTGACGACACAAATCTTATTAAAATTTGAAAGGTGCCAAGTCGCCCAATCAGGCCAGTTTTTGTCGGGCGAGATGACGAATAACCCGGAGTAGGTATATTGCAGTGGGCAGGTTAGGTTTAGTAAGCCGACATATATGCTAAAGTCAACCTCGTTTCAATATGAAATCTGTAACATATAATTCAGGTACAGTACACGATCGATATTGTTTAAACACAAGTAACAGCAAAACCGAAACCTCTTCCTAAGTACTAAGGGTAGGCAGCGATGCACGGCGGATTAAACCGGCTTACCGGATAAACCGGATCAAACTTATGATAATGTGGGCCCTTCGCGGACTATACCCGGTACGGTTAAAACACGATTCCGGATTTACAAAATCCCAGGTGGTGTTGCGTAATACATAACAAACGCGTAAAGTTTATCTATCCGTTTATGTTTTTCAACCGGGTTTCTGATATAAGCCAAGGAACTTTGGGTTTTGTGGTGTTGCTCTAATATTGTTAAAATGTTATGCCGAGGGGATATTTGGGTATAATTAGTGTTGTTAATTGCGATTTGATGCGAAAAAATTTGTACAGCCTACATCCAGCCCTATTCGGTAACTAATACTGTTGGTAAGTTCTAACGTCAGAATCCGGGGGCGTAGGCATCGCTGCATTACCTAATCTAAATACCTAAATGGTAGTATTCAGCACTATCGTGTTCTAGTTCTGTTAGATGTTAATTTGTAGCAGTTTTAAGTGTCACAGACGTATAACCTTATATATAAGACCACGGGTAGTGTATATGTCTAAAGCAGTGACGGATTTACCAGCAGGCTGAGTAGGCTGGAGCCTAGGGCGGAAAGTTTTAAGGGGCGGCAGATTTATTCATAATTTTATTTCTATTTCGATTTACAAAATTAAAAAAAAATATACCCACACAAAATCGAAAATTAGAGAGAAAAAAAATATTTAATTAAAACGAATTATAGTCCTTTAAACAACGCTATTTCAATATCTTTATATTATAAAATTCGAGCCTTGATCACATTAATAATCTTGTATCATAGCAACAGTATTAACTTTACCACGTCTAGGATAGGATACTTTCACAAATGGTTTAATTTCCCTCCATTAATAATGCTCACTAAAAAGGTGCGAGAATTTTCGATGTTCACGTTTAAATAAATAATCACTGGAGTGTTATTCGTTAGATCCACATCTGGTTTCACAATAACATGGCTTGTACGATGTGGTTTGTATTTGCTGTTACATTTAGCAGAACCCACAGAACACAAACTACAATCCGACATCAATGTTAGTGTCAAAAAGTTGACAAACAAGCAGACTGAATTACTGATGGTAATTCGTTTTCTCTTCTGTACATTTGAAAAGCTAGGGGATCCACATGCACACCTTGAGGGACTCTTTAAACGCAACTTGATCTATTAAAAAGCCAAATTCGTGATTATCTGAAGTTTTACAAATAGGTTTTACTTTTCATCAAATAAATTATTTGAAGTGAAAACATAAAATTGTATCAATTTACAGTTAACCTCGTATACAACGATCTAAATCTTCAATCCGAAACGTAATATCACGTCCACGTACAATCTCGAATATGGATCAAAACGGTCCATTCATAGATCTACGGTCAATCACATGCATATCCCTTCTCAAGAGGCGGGCTCGAAGGATTATTTTAATACTTGGGGTATTACCAACGGATTTTATGATAGATTCAGCTTTTACCGTCAACGATACCCTTTTCAAAGTAAACAAATACAATTTTATAGCCGATAGTTTATTTTGTGATGACCGTAAACAATACGTATTTGGGATGGTATGTTTTAATTCACAATTTGATATGAATCGCCGAGTAAACTATATCGTTTGAGATTTTTTTTTGAAGATATAGTTAAAATACTTATGTATGATTACGAAAATTATTTTCCATGTAGCTATTAACGATGATAATGCAATAGCTGGTTTCAAAGGCGGACCGGACTGGGTCAGTCACCAAACCAAACCTTGACCAAACAGTTGACCTGTTTGATAAATGATATAACATATATTGTTGCGGTCACACGCCTTCGAAAAGAACATGCGATGAAATATGTATAGCATTCAGGAATCTGCCTTACTATACATATTTCAAATTCAATTCAAATTTTAAGTTGTTGTGTTGTTTTAAAAAAAAGTTACGAAAATGAATAAACAAACATGGAATTTCGTTGTCAAAGTTTATGAAAAGTTCCTTGTATCAGTTACGAACAATGATGATACGGAACACAAAGACAGTAAATAAACCAAAGCCTTGTAATTTAAATAATGCTCATTGTATGTGTAAAATATATTATGGATTCATACAATCAAGAAGGAAATGTTGACAATTTGTTCAAAGTTACTCTGGCATTACAAGATATAAGCTCACACATAAACCCTACTAAGTCACTAGGAGAATATGCATACCGATAGGTAATGTATGCAAAATAGTAAAAGTAAGATAAGTAGACGGTATCACGCGATCCCGACATTTTGTTAGCATTTATATTAGCCTGGAAACAACATGGAATGACATAAGCCGTCTTAAAATTCACAAATCGACGTCGCAGTAGTCACTTTACGTTTTTCACATTACGGTCGAAATTTGGTTATCGCAGAGACATCATTTAGGCCCTTCACTACTTAAATGAGGCTAATAATAACAAATTATGGGTCAAGGGTGAACGTAGACGATGGAATCAAAGAAAATTAGGACTCGCTATGGCAAATGTTCAGGTATTACAGTTGGAACTAAAAAAAAGGAACGTTTTCGCTGTTTTCCGGGGCGTCTACATTTCGATCTTTCTAGATTAAAGTAATAAATTTGGATTAGACTTGCAATGTTGTTATGTGAATTTATGATGATTAATATAAGACTTGAAAGCTCAATATGCGTTGTATGTAAAATATATTTAGAATTTCTCATTCAGTATCAGTCCTTAATGCTTTCTTATATACTGGATGACTTTTTTTACCGTCTTGAAAAAAATAGGGCGTGAGAAGCAAATGAAATAAAAGCCTATGGCATAAGTTATTTATATTATTTTTTATATTTTATAACTTCATCTGAAATTAAAATTTCATTAAACATTTCTATTCATTATTCTATTACCTACAAAACTTGCAAAAACAGGATCGTGTCAAGTTGCCGGCGTTTGTTTGTTGAAATTCAGTGTTCTAAAATTAAAAATAGAATAATGAATAGAAATGTTTAATCAAAATTTTAATTTCAGATGAAGTTAGAAAATATAAAAAAAATAATATAAATAACTATGCCATAGGCTTTTATTTCATTTGCTTATCACGCCCTATTTTTTTCAAGACGGTAAAAAAAGTCACCCAGTATAATGTCTTTAACAACATATATGTAGCAATCCTAGCAATGCTATTTTATGCTATGAGTTGTAATAAATATTTTCTTAGAAAATTTTATTGACCTTTTAAGTCATGAAGTGATAATAATAATATCTCTGGTGGTAGAGCTCCAGTGACGGAGCTCGCGGGCGAAGCGCCAAATTACCTATTAAACTTTCCGCTAAATGGTAGTTGTTCAGCACTATCGTGTTCCGGTCAGGCGGTAATCTTCTTCTCGTGTCAATGGCCTGTCATAGTCATACTCTAGCGGACAAAAAAATTGACAATTTTACAGCGGCATCCGTAGCCTCTCTTAGGTCTCTTCTTGTGCAACTGTGGGGCACAGTGGGCAGGAGAGCAGATGTATCATATCCTGCTTTCAGGTGGTAATGTACGGTCGTGTAATTTCTGGCACAGAGGCATAACATCTTTGACCTCAGGCGTGGTAACGCATCTGCATTTTGACCATGGTCTTTGTGTAAGTGTCTATAGGCTGCAGTCATCACTTAACATCAATGTGAACTGCATGCTTGTTTGCCACATCCATTACATAAAAAAAATCTACACGAAATCATAAATATCAATTTAAGTGCGTTACCACTTCTCAAGCCTAATGTGTCATGCCTCTGTGCTGGAAATTACAGGACCGTAAAACTATTATCTCCTTTATACCTAATTTGCCATTCCAATAGAAAACAATTTCATTACAATTCCTACTCCGTCTGTCTAAACCAAATGTTTAGCAACATTTTGATTCAAATTTCAAAAAGGTCAGTTCTGCCTCCTAAATATTAAGTTAACTAGGGTCACATTGCTACGTGGGTCTGACCCTACATTCCATGGTCAATAGACCATGAGGAGGGTCCGCTCTCATAATGCCACACAAATGTTTTATGTAAATTCTCTTTTTACTTTATCTTTTCGACCGGTAATCGAAGGATCACCGCTATTGACATCTCAATTTTAATATCAATTCTTATTATACATTTTTTCATCATTTCATTTAAATGCCGTTGGTGATATTTAATATTGAAAGATATTTTCTAAGAATCATCTACCTACTATTTATTACGAAGATATAAATGTACCTTAATTTTTTAATTGAAAAATAGTTAACTTCTTACGCCACTACGAAGCCAAATGACAAATTGAATGTACCCATCCTTCAATCAATGTTACTACTTCTGATGTGAAAATTGGTTCCGTGCTAGAGCTCCAATTAATGCTCGAGGGCTTAAGCAGTACCGTATTAGCTTATCCATGCACTGTTAATTGGTCAGCGTTGTCGCATGTCATATACCTAGATAAAGTAGCAACACGTCATTAACTAAAGCTTAACTTTTAATATAGGTTTAATCTTATACAGGTAGTACGGGTTATAATTAACAGTAATACGTACAGTACCTATTAATTTACGGGTTGTGCTTTGTTTAATATTTCAATAACAGAAAAAAAAAATAACGTAATTTTTTTTTATGTAATGGATGTGGCAAACAAGCATGCAGTTCACATTGATGTTAAGTGATGACTGCAGCCTATAGACACCCCCACAAAGACCAAGGTCAAAATGCAGATGCGTTACCACTCCTGAGGCCCTTAGGTGTTATGCCTCTGTGCCGGAAATTACAGGGCCGTACATTACCACCTGACCAGAAACCGGAACGCGATAGGGCTGAACACTACCATTTAGCGGCAAGTATATTAGGTAATGCGGTGGTGCTATATAATATGTTGTTATAATAAAACATATTTCTTTCTTTCCTTCTTATATTAAGGACCGCTAAAAAAATATGTATTTCGTTTAATATTAAAACCGGTAAGTATATCAGCGTGATCACTTTATTAAATATATATGTATATATGTTTTGTATATTAAGCGTTTTAAATGTACAAAGGGAGAATTTTCCCTTCAATCAGAAACTAATGTAAATTTCGACAATAGGTCGCCACTTATCAAATTAATCTACAAGGACTTCAAATTACACGAGACACGAGAAGGGAGATGAAATATTGGTAATTCGATTAATATTATGATTTATAGTTCGCTTCACGTCGGGGCATCATCAAATATTCAATTCGATTTCCTATTGTGGTTATTTTATTATGGATGGACATCGGACTTATTACATGAAACGTGAAGCAACATCATGTCCGTTATTCGGACGTTGTTTTCTATGTAACATAAAACTTATTGTAGATGTATAACATTATTATCGTGAACATTTCAGAAATACGAATAGATTTTGGAAATGTTTTTATTTTTATTAATAACGGTTTGGGCTCAGTTTACTCATGAGAATAATTTAATCTGAACTATCAAAAACTTAAAACTGAAAAAGAGGCCAAGTGCGATAGAACCTCGTTCGTTCGGCGTAGTCGTTGTTATTGATAATAGAATTGAAATGGAATCGGAGTCCAGTTAGACAGTATTTTCTAAAAATACCTATAGCTACACAAACATGCGTTATTCAATTTATTCATAAAATAAGTAAGTACCTATTTACTTTGTTTGTAATGAGATTTCTTACTTTTCTTCTTTACAACTAGAGCTATCCCGGCAAACTACGTATCGCCATATGAACTATACCTATTGTATGATCTATTCTACTATCAACTAAAAAAAATACATAAAATTCAGTCGAACCGTATCGGAGAAGAGCAACAACAAAGATACCTATATCGTTACCATTTGAATATATTGTTTGTGAGAAAAATACGCTTTGTATTATAAATTAAGTAACTCCATTAAAGTATAATTTGTGGATGGCAAAAGTCTCTAGAAAGAAGAACAAATGGTCCTTGTAACAGGTCGTCCTCTCTATTTCAAAACTTGGCCGGTATACTGCTGGGTCCCATTAAAATGAAAACATCCACAAATATCCAAATATCAATTACAAAGGTACGGAATATAATATAATTTTAATACACAACACAACATTAGTATGCCTTCTCAACAAAGTATCCCTAAGAAGCTCATGAAATGATCCGGTTGATTGAACTTGTTTAACTTTCTCGGACACACTTCATTACCGTTAAATACTGAATTACGGATTGATTGACTGTTTATTTAGGCCTTTGATTTCAAACGAAAGTTTTCAATTAGGAGTTTAAAAGGATTGATCATTTGGTTGGTCGAACTTACGTAATAACATTTTTAAAAGACATACCTATGTTTATAAACCGGTCAAGTGCGTGACGGGCCACGCGCACTGTAGGGTTCCGTCGTTTTTAGGTTTGATTCATGTTGAAAAATTTCGAGATAAATATATTTGACCGACTATTACGCAAACTTGTAAAGCCAACTTAAGTGTGATAGTTTTCCTTTTAATTTCGTTATACGTAGCTACTATTGCCGTAACGTTTGAATTTCTAACAAAAACCCTTTAGTTGGTAGAGGGGGGGGAGGACACTTGACTTACTAAAATTGGCACTTTCAAGCTTAATAAGTCTCGAACAGTTAACTAAATCAAAAAATAGCGTTGGCACACCCCTAATATTTTAGAAAGACCTATCCAACGATATCTTACACTATATAGAAGAAGAAAAATAAAAAAAAATATGCACATATTACATGAGCGGGTCATGTTTTTATTCTACCACTTTGTCGGCGTAATAAAGATGTATACTTGAGCCAAATTTCAATTCTCTAGTACTAATAGATTTTGCACTAAACCGCGGACGGACAGACAGACAGACGGAAATGGCGAAACTATAAGGGTTCCTTGTTTACTACGGAACCCTAAAAAGGATAGTTTATGTATGTAGCAGTAATTTATATTACAAGGCATGATTACAAAGTCATTTTGTTGGATACATCAATAAACAACTCAACGGCGTTGCAGTAGCAGGCCTTTACTGATTTTTACCTTGGTTTGAAACCACTGCCAACCGTAGTTGTAGGTATGCATTGTAAGTTGGTGTTGTCTCATTAGAAATATAGGTTGAATGTCAGTAGTAGGTACCACAGTTTTTATGGAGGATTGTTAAACTGTGATAGTACCTATTCAGTAAACTCATGACAATAGAATATCAAAATCAAAACATGGGTAAATAGCCATAGACGTCCCTTTGCCTAGTCCATCTTCGTGTAAATTACCTACTAGTGGAAATCATATTTGCGGATTTTTTCGCGTAGACATTAAATACCTACTCCCAAAGCAGCAAATATAATTTCAACAAGGTGTAAAGTTCGCGAATACCTGCGAATACGTTTAAATACATAAATGCTTTTATTAAATATTTAATATCATAGTATTTTTATTGCTGAAAAAGGTATGAAGTCCGAAAAGGAGGTAGGTATACCGCCAAGGCTGTACAAAGTTCGACGAGACAACTAGTACCTACTACTATAGGTTATAGGTAGGTACATATTTTTTAAATCCACTGAATTTGAGACTGATGGTATTCAGGCTATCAATAGCACAAAAAACTAAGCCACGGAGGCAGGCATTATAAACATCAGTATAATGTGCTTAAATAAAACTGTAGCTTTATTTCATTTAACTCACCTTTGTATTCAGTCTAAAAACGTCCCAGTCATCCGGGGGTAAACTTGGGTCGCACTTTGAAACTTGTGAATACCCCCATTTAAATACCTGGGTCAAGGCATAAGATGAAGATAGATTATTTTATTACATTAGTCGAATTTTGCCAGTGACATCAAACGGGCGTAATACTCGTTCCAGAGGGAATTTTGGGCAATCTTCTCTTAATCACAGGCAAAGGCCTATATAACGTACCTACATATATCAGGTTCAATCTCCCCTCTGAGACAAATACATGGCCTACAGATATATGTTTCGGTACAACGATACCCACAACACAGGTTTAACCTTTTAAAGGCTGTGAATGTCAGAATATTTAATTTATCAATTAGAAGTTCGGGTTTTGTTTTATGTAAGAAAGGTGGCATACATGCATGCAGCTTACATTGATGTAAAGTGATGACAGCATCCTATAGACATCTACAGGTTCAAATAGAGGAGGAGGCATCAGAGGTTAAAATGCAGATGCGTTTCCACCCCTGAGACCTAAGTTGTTATGTCTCTGTGATAGTAATAACGGAGCCAAATTAAATTTTTAATTTACATACTTTATCGCTTACAACTTGGACCACAACACAATATTTACATACGAGATTTACAGTGCCCTTTCAGTTGATACAGAGTTTCAGTTTATATCTGGATATAACACTCTATTTGAGTTGATATTAACTTGCTTACACTTGGTAACATTGGCTAGGATATGCAAGTTAACTCACCCGATGATTGATGAGTTAAAAGAACCAAAAAGGTATATTTTTGATATACTTTCTTAGTTAATTATATTGGTGGCCTAGTTTTAAGTCCGAGGTTCCGGATTCATTGGGGTGAATTCAGGTACAGAGACATAAGGGTCATAGCTCACTAGAGCCACCCGGCACCCGACCAGCGCCCGACCGCCTCGAGCGGTCTGCGCTCATTACATCAACTCCGCTCCGTATCGACACCGGATCGCCTCGACCGCAAGCCGTGAACGCGCGGGCGGCGCGTGGTCGACGAGCGGACGGCGAGTGGACCGCTCGGTAACCACTGGCTTGTCTTACGTTGACTTTGTATTGCCAAGTGGATCGCGCGCTGTCCGCGATTGGTTCACAAGTAACATCGCGTCGTTCACCTGTGGACGACCCGTCGACAAAGAGTGGACGCCGTAAAAAGAGGCGGTGCTGATCGGGTGCCGTGCCGGGTGGCTGTAGTGAGCTATGACCCTGGTAGCTTAGATCTCAGGACCATTAGGGACCTTTGCATTGACAACCCTTTCAACATAGGTTTATCATATTACTTTTGGCTTATCAATACTGTTAACTTTTCATAACAATAAAGTGCAAAATATTTTTTTTTTATACCCGTACGTTTCCTTTTATTATTATTAAAACACTTATATATAATCTTGGGTTGTATGTATGTAACGGAATCTTTGAACTTAATTTTCAAGAAGTCTGATCAACTTGCAACTTAGCACGTCTCAAGGACCGATGCCAATGCAATAATTAAAAAAAAACGTAATAAAAAAAAACATAACAAGTAAAAAATAAATTAAACTTAAAAAAAAAAAACAAAAAACATACTTTTAAAACTAATTGAACTAAAAGATTAAAATTGTGGTACTAACTCAATTGAAAAATTCATGGTATATAATGGTACAAGAAGCGTGGGGCGCTTGATAGTGGTTAATATTTTATCAATATTATATCGTAGTTCTTATAACAAGCACCCCATGTGTGTTGTCTTACAAAAGTTACCTAATTACACTCTGACATTTCATTACTATGAAAGTCTATAGAAAACAGTATTCACTTACCATTAACGTGAAATGCTCGTCACTTTCATGACAAAATAAAATCAATTGCTACTTACAATGATTACAAAACAAACATAGAGCAACACGGGCCACCGGCCGCGGCGGAACGGAGGGGAGTAGCCGGCTATGCAAGCTTTCCCCTCTGTCAAAGTACATGCCCAAATGGGCCTATGCCTGTCGCCTAAATGTTTAAATGTGTGCGTGAAATTGTTTATGTATTTTGTGGTAGTGTGTAAGGTGTGAGTTTCGTAATATTAGACGATTTTTGTAGTGTGTGTGTGTTACACGCATTTCTCCCCGTTAAAAATGACAGACTGTTTTGTGTCGATAATAAACGCTATGGCTTCTCCACTCCAGTCCGCCGCGGCCGTTGGCCCGTGTTGCTCTATGACAACAAAGATGGATATCATTCATCAGACATGATACATAAATAAATAAAAACCCATGTCCCCATTACATACGTTACAATTAATACCAATAGAAACATAATTTGGTCGGATTGAATGCGGCGATTCGGTGGTAATAAATTCATTCTGGTGCCCGCCTGTCATGAATTTATTAATTGAGATTTGAACTAGCGCCAACTGGTCACTAATACGATTCGGTACAGTGAACTTTTTTGAAGTGAGTGAATCATATCTCCATTTTATATCTATTATGCAAAAAGTTGCAGTGTACCCAGTTTAAAATAATGGTACGAAAATACGGCAGATATAGACACTAATTTTTTGTTATGATTTCATCTGACACTAAATACCAAAAAAAAAAGTGATCAAGGAGTAATTCTTGATTGTTCACATTGATGTTAAGTGATGACTGCAGCCTATAGACACCCACACAGAGATCAAGGTCAGAATGCAGATGCGTTATCATTCCTCGAGGCCCTTAGGTGTTAAGCCCCTGGGCCGGAAATTACAGGGCCGTACATTACCACCTGACCGGAACACGATAGTGCTGAACACTACTACTTAGTGGCAAGTATATTAGGTCGACGGAGCTCGAGGGCGGTGGTGCCTACGCCCTCGAGCTCCGTCACTAGAGCTCTACCACCAGTAAAACTTGATCAGTAGTACTTCTGTAATATTTTTTTTTGTCACGAAAGTGGCAAACAATCGTATAATTCGCATTGATGTTAAGTAATACTGTTGCCTAGTCATAAACACCTACATAATACCAGAGATTTCAACGTAGATGCGTTGCCACGCCTGAGGCCTTAGGTATTATGCATATGTGCAGGAAATGACAGGCCCTTTAGTAATAAATTACTAAAATAAAGAATTTAAACTATAATATTATAAAGAGGTAATATTTTTTTGTTTGTTTGTTTGTATTGAATAGGCTCAATAACTACTAGACCGATTTTAAAAATTATTTCACTATTCGAAAGCTACATTATCCACGGGTAACATAGGCTATATTTTATTTTGGAAAAAAATAGGGTTCCGTAAGATATTTTGGTTTTTCAGACACAAGGTGTAAAAAATCAACCAGAAAAGTAAGTAAGTAAGTAAATCGTTTTTTAAACGACTCAAGAGTCTGTGCTTGCCTTATGTTTAAGGGCAAGGAATGCCACAGTCGTACTGTACAGTAGTTACTGTAAAAGAATTTGCAACGAAGGAAGAAGAGTGACGAGGAATTTGAAGAAGTAGATTTTTTGAGGATCGTAGATAGAGAGGATTTGATTGGCAAAGGTAACTGAAATGATTTTTAAGATAGTCAGGAGATTGTGGAACGAATAGAAGACAGTAAAGAAGAGAGAGAATATGAGTATTCCTGCGAAGACGTATTCAGAAGCCAAATCCTCTCCTCCGGTCTCGGGCACACCATGCAGCAACAACATCTTTCTTCTGCTTCGCGTCTCCTGCCTGTCAAGCTCTCTTGCCAAGAATCCCACTTGAGATTGCAGCGAAGTAAGGGCTGTCATCATGAAACTTCTAAAGGATGTGAAGTCTTCGAACAGGGATGTAGGTGTTGGGTTTTCTGAAGATTACTTTTGCAAATCTTTCTGGTAAGCATCCATTCTAGTGTTGAAGTGCTCGCTCATGGCAAATAGTGATTGCTTCATTGCTTCCATTGTAGATGTAAGTAGAGTGCAGTGTACAGTAAAATTAGTGTTGTGCAGATAAAAAAAGACGACTGGACTCAGGAAATAATTGGTGGGTGAATTTGTTTATTTTTTAATAAGATTTTTCATACTTAAAAAAGTTACTTATTTTGCGTACGCTGCCTAAACTATAAAAGATATCGAGGAATATCTTTTATAGTTTATTTCACTATTCGAAAGCTACATTATTCACGGGTAACATAGGCTATATTTTATTTTGAAATAATAGGGTTCCGTAAGAAATTTGGGTTTTTCAGACACAAGGTGTAAAAAATCAATTAGAAAAGTTACTCATTTTGCGTACGCTGCCTAAACTATAGAAGATATCGAGGAAGGCTTTAGGCTATATGTATAATCATCACGCTAAGACGAATAGGAGAGGGTAGGTAACATTGCACCCGCGCGATGGAGGGGCGGGCCGCTAGTTAATTATAAAATCAGAATTGACAAGCATAGAGCAACGCGGCCCACCGGTCGCAGCGGACCGGAGGGGAGTAGCCATAGCGTGTATTACCGATGCAAAACAGTCTGTCATTTTTTGCGTTGGGAAATGCGTGCGACACACTCACGCTACAAAAACCGTCCATTACTACGAAACTCACACCTTGACTTTAGCAAAATACAGAAACAATTTCACCTACACATTTAAACATCAAGGCGACAGGTATAGGCCCATTTGGGCTTGTACTCTGACAGAAGGGAAAGCCTGCATATAGCTATTCCCCTCCGGTGTTGCTCTATGGTGACAAGGAATTAATTTTATTGATTTTTATGTGCCCTCTTATAGACTCTCAATATGTAGTTAATAAATGTGCCTAATGATAATGAATATCAAGCTAAAACTGTTGGATCACTTGTATTAAACGTGCTTTTATACCCATACACTTAGGGAATTAATACGTGAAGAAGTGTTTATCTCTAACTTTCAAACTGCACATTCTGATGAAACTTTCAACGGGTTTCAATTGTAAGCGTAATATGAAATAGTGAGGGTAGGCACAAGGTGCATCGACCCCAAACTCAGCTCAGCGGAGGCCAGAAAGGCTTTCGGTGTTTGGCCGAGCGAGCACAGTATTAGTCTACTGAGGCGCATCTCTAAAGTAAATCTTTGAAGTTACAACGTTATCTCAAGTTAAATTACCTAACAAATTCAACTTGAATTTACATAGTGGCGAAATACGGGGATGCTGTGTTGTATAGAGGAGACTTGGAGTAGATATAAGATATACCTACGTATTGTAGATTTGCTGTCTTCACACAAGTGCACGCAATATGAATTATAACATCAGAAGTTGTAGAAAATCGGACGGACGGACGGTCTAATACTAAAACGGTTCCTTGTAGGGTGCGAATCCCTGAAAATATGTAACAATAAGAGCTGGGTTTGCATTATCTAGCTTTAACAAATATGTTAAAATACCAAAAAACTAAAAAATTAGTTGGACCATTATCAAACCGTAATCGGCCGAGCTAAGCTAGTTTGACGACCCGGTTAGTCCAGCAGTGTGAGATGACCGTTTGATTCGAAGGGTCGCGGGTTCGATCCCCGCACCGGGACAAATATTTGTATGGCCTACAGATATTTGTTTCGGGTCTGGGTGTTTGGTGACATAGGTTTATACCTATTATGGGACTGTGAGCGTAAGCGTATTATAAAAAAACAATTAACATTTATTTTGTGATACGCTTAATTATTTGCTCAACCTCGTTTCAATTATTTGTCAGATGTGGAAGGTATCTGTCAACCCTGATAACTTCAACCAAGAAATACGCTAGTGCAAACGCATTTCTCAATAACTGTCAATAAATGTTACTGTTGTTAAATTTCACAAAAACCGATAACTTTAGGTTACAAATATTCTGGTGCAACCGAAACCATCTTAATACCAAGAACCACCATCTAAGGGGGAGGCCCTTAAACAGCCTTATTGTATGAAGAGAATGACGAATATATACTCTCTGCCTTCCCCGTGAGAGACTTGGCGTGATGATATCACCATCTTATTCAACCACAATACATAAGTATTGAATGATCTCGAGAAACCATTGCGCGATACATTTAAGGCGTTAATAAGATTTACATTCACTTAAATCGCTAATTGAGTTCCGCGTTCGCTTTTCGCAACCGTTAACTCATATTTAGTTAGCCCAATTGAGGTTACGGTGATGTTAGTTTTGATTGGTTGCTTGGGTTAGATTTTCTGATATTTTGGTCTACCAAGCAATGATAGTGTTCTATTTATTTTATTTAAAGAAAAATGGAAAGAAAAATTTGACTTCAGGCGAGACTCGAACTCGCGGCCTACTGGGAATCTAGTCCAGCCGCTCTTCCAATATCGGTTGCCTAACTAGCATGGTTGGCAATAGATGTCGCTACTGCTACCATAAAGCAAGGCAATAAATGTGAAGGAAAGATTTGACAAATCGGGCAGGACTTCAGCAGCTCAATTGGAAGAGCGCCTGGACTAGATTCCCAGTAGGCCGCGAGTTCGAGTCTCGCCTGAAGTCAAATTTTTCTTTCCATTTTTCTTTAAATAAAATATATTTCACAAGCATGTGTTAATGCGAAATAATATAAAAACAAGTGTTCTATTTAATATTCTGATTAAATAGAACACTATCATTGCTTGTTCGGAGGTTTTTATTTTTACTTGTTTTTTTATGAAAGGGAAGTGGCAAACAAGCATGCAGCGAAGCGATGCTAAGTGATGACTGCAACCTATAGATATCTATACAAAAGGCAGAGGTCAAAGATTAGGTAATTTAGGAGGTAGATTAGGTAATGCGGTAGTGCCTACGACCTCGATCTCCTGCACTCGAACTCTACAACCAGTAGAAAATCGGTCATGTGCTTGTCGGGCCACGCTTAGTGTAGTGTTCCGTAGTTTTTATAAGTTTGAATAATATAATGAATAACAGAAAATAAAATTCTATGGAGTTGTAAAGACAACTTAAGTGTGATAGTTTTCCTTTTAATTTCATTAGATGTACGAGTAGCTACTTTTACCGTAACGTTTAATTCTAACAACAACCGTTTAGTTGGTAGAGGGGGGGGGGGACGCTTGACTCTAACGAAAATTGTTAACAGTTTACTAAATCGAAAAATTATATTAGCGCACCCCTTACATTTTTAAAAAAACCTATCCATGATACCGCATACTATACAGAAAACGAAAACTAAAAAAAATATCCGCACGTTAAAAAGTGACAAGAAAGCTCATTATTCGTGTTGAAATACTAGCGGTCTCTATATACATCGGCACAAATCCGTTGCAACTCCTGAGGAAAATTTCAGCGCGATATATTTAAGGGGTTAATTAGATAAACAAACATTGAGATTGATTTCGCGATCGTTAACTCGTATTAAGAATAATTTCGCGACCGTTAACAAGTTTTTTTGATAGCCCGATTGACGATACGGTGTTTCGGAAAGTACATACTCTACATTGCTTACCCATTAACTGGTCTTAATCTTTTCAAGTCCGTATTGCGAATGAGCCGTACCTGTAAATAAATAAACTTATTAAATAATTTGCTATCTTTAAAGGAAAAATAAAAATGGAATCGACAAAATAGGGGGTATGCCTATATCCAAAGCCCAAAAATTTTACTGAGATTCTTAAGAATTGAAAAAAAACCTAACATTATTTTTGTTATTGTCATGATGTGGTAAACATGCATGTAGTTCACATTAATGATAAGTGAACACTGTAGCCTATATCTAAAACCTAGAAATTTCAATGAAGTTCACTGGTGGTAGAGCTCCAGTGACGGAGCTCCCGGGGTAGACATCACCGCATTACCTAATACACCTACTTGCCGCTAAATTACAGGGCCGTACATTACCGGTGTGGCATAACATCTAAGGCCTCAGGAGTGGTAACGCATCTACATTTTGACCTTTGTCTTTGTGTGGGTGTCTATAGGGTGCAGTCATCACTTAACATCAATGTGAACTGCATGCTTGTTTACCACTTGCATTACATAAAAAGAAAAAAAGTTGCGTTGCAGTTCAAGAGGTCTAAGTTGATTTACCTTTGTGTCGGAAATTAGATACGGCACAGATCACGTACATTACCACCTAACCGGAACACGATAGCGCTGAACAAGTACCATTTAGCGGCACTCAGTTTAGGTAATGCGGCGGCCTACACCCCCAAACTCCGTTACTGGAGCTCTCCATCAGTAAGGAAGAGAAACTCAATCTCAAGAGAAACTCAATCCTGAGGAATATAAACAAACACAAAGAAATACTATACAAAACCCACAACAGTTCTATTCGTCTCATTATAACTTAAATATCCAACATCAAAAACTAAACCAATTTGAACAGGGAACTTAACGAACTCATAAAAAAATCCCCAGTACATTTGGACCACTTAATAATTCATCAAATGTTTGCCCAACAAACTAAATATTGGGACAGTTACGTTTCAAGTCGGTTATTAAAAACACAGCTACAAACTTGTACATACATCAAAGGGAAAGGGACATCAGCTAATTCGTGATAAGGGTAGATAACTTTTCTTGCCATCTTTATTCCATGATTTTTATTTAGTACAAAATCCTCATGATTACGTCTTTATTTGTACCTATACAAATAAAGATATACCCCCTTATTCATAAACGTATTTTAGCTAAAGTGCTGCTAATCTCTCCTTTGTCTTTTTCTATCCTGCACATTTGACAATGCAACTGACAAAGACTAAGCATTCTATAGCTAAAATGTATCTAACGTACGTTTATGAATAAGGGGGTAAGATTTGATGTTTCCGAGGCTTGGGTTGAGTTTTATAAAAGTGGCAAACAAGCGTGCAGTTCACATTGATGTTAAGTGATAACTGCAGCCTATAGACACCCACACAAGGTATTATGCCTCTGTGCCGGAAATTACAGAGCCGTACATTACCACCTGACCGGAACACGATAGTGCTGAAGACTACCATTCAGCGGCAAGTATATTAGGTAATGCGGTGGTGCCTACGCCTGCGAGCTTCGTCACTGGAGCTCTACCACCAGTAAAATGCAATATTTAAAAAATAATTCGTTTGGATGATTGAAGATACATAAAGTGACCCAATCAGCCCATACCTTCAAGGTTCTCAATTTAAACACCACGACTCTACAATTGGGTCCAAATAAGTTTCATATAAATATGTGCTCTTAAATAAGTATTGTCAAAAACATTATGTAGGTATAAAGTTATGATAAACTGCCTTTGTCACATCGAATTAAAAAAAGAAACGAAACGGGAAGTTCATTACGATCAGACGCGTGCCAAAATGACGTTTCCAATAGCCCCTCAAACGCACTATCATTAAATTCATGAGGCCTTTAATCCTAAAAGAAATCCAAAATCCAACATGGGGTCTTTTGTACGACTTCAAAGTTAAGTAACCCCTATAGGGTCGAAAAGCTGCGATGCACCTAAAATCTTCGACAGTAAAACTGATTTTTCAAACCAATCCAAGAAACAAATGCTCAACCCCGCAATTTAGACTGTATTTCCGGTTACACGGGTTCCATTTTAAGTTAACAAATATTTAAATTTATTCATCAATCGTATCATTCTGAAATGCACTTTAACAGCATCCATTTAAAGTCTCGAGTCGTTCGAATGGGTATCGCCTCCGTCAGGGGTGCTCAACCGCGGCGCGATTTTTCAACGCGGCCCGCTGGATGACGTCTGTATATTTTACTAGTTAAGTGACAGATGGTTGAGGGCTGCGAACTATTTATTGTCCCATTACAGTTTGGTTGCCAAATGCCGTACGAAGCTTGGGGCTGACAGTTCAAAATTGCTCTCAGTCAAAATGGGCCGGCTATTGTTGATTATTACAATGTACGGCATCCGTATCTGTTTGAAAAAGTAGCGTTATAGCTTTGTGTAATGTATTGATGGATAATAAAATTGGTATAGAGGCAATTTGTTTTATTGTCTCAGCCGACGTTGCGTTCCAATCTATTTGTGCACGTGGAGTTCGCGAAAGTTTTTAAGGTGAAATCTTTTTGGATCGCCTTAAAAGGTTTAGATTTAGATTGGTGGGATACGTTTTGACATTTCTGATAGACTTCAGTATTTTTTTAGCTGAATCCCGAGGTTTCGCCGGTCGTATGGGCAAAAAAGTTATGGTCTTTCTCAGTTTTCAAACTATCTAGATGTCAAACTTCATCACAATCGGATCAGCGGTTTGGTTACGAAAGCATTACAAATAGACATATATACTCTTACAGTTATTAGAGTGTTTCTTTAATGAGGATATGGCAAACAGGCTCATAGTTTTCGAAGTCCGGTATCACACTCTTAAAGTTCACACAGATGGTAATGATTACTATAGCAGTGATTCCCAAAGTGGTACATATAGACCCCCTGGGGTCCATAGGAGACACGATGGGGTCTACGTATATGCGTAAATAAAAATGGGATATATAATAAAGTGATATAAATGTAAGCAAGGGGGTCCACATAACCAGAAAAAAAATTAAAGGGGTCTACAAGAAAAATAGTTTGGGAACCTCGGCTATAGCCTATGAACATCGACATAATACCAGAGATTTCAATGTAGATGCGTTGCCACTCCTAAGATATAATTTGTTGTGCCTCAGGGCCGGAAAATACAGAACCGTACATTACCACCTGACCGTAACACGTTTGCGCTGAACACAGTAAACTTAGGGAGAGTATGGATGTACATCCATCCAATATAAGTACTTAATTACCTAAATAACAGGAAAGCCTGTTAGATTTTTGACGAAAAATATCAAAACACAGAAAGAAATCACTCTAGAAATACTCACATCATAAAAATATCTATCCATATCTTAATGATCGTGAATTCATACGAAATAACGGACATGAAAATGGGTGTAATTTAAATCTAAACTAATATTATAAAGAGGTAATATTTTTTTGTTTGTTTGTTTGTATTGAATAGGCTCAATAACTACTGGGCCGATTTTAAAAATTCTTTCACTATTCGAAAGCTACATTATCCACGGGTAACATATGCTATATTTTATTTTGGAAAAAATAGGGTTCCTAAGATATTTGGGTTTTTCAGACACAAGGTGTAAAAAATCAACCAGAAAAGTTACTTATTTTGCGTACGCTGCCTAAACTTTAAAAGATATCGAGGAATATCTTCACTATTCGAAAGCTACATTATCTACGGGTAACATAGGCTATATTTTATTTTGGAAAAATAGGGTTCCGTAAGATATTTGGGTTTTTCAGACACAAGGTGTAAAAAATCAATTAGAAAAGTTACTCATTTTGCGTACGCTGCCTAAACTATAGAATATATCGAGGAAGGCTTTAGGCTATATCCATAAACATCACGCTAAGACGAATAGGAGAGGGTAGGTAACATTGCACCCGCGCGAAGCAGGGGCGGGCCGCTAGTAGCTTATATTTCCCTTGGGATTTAATTTTGGCATCATTTCGCAAGGTCTAATAAACTGGTCACTGTAATGTTTACGTTTTAAACACGTACATTTTAAAATAGATTGTGGAACGTAAACTAAATTGTTAACGTTTCCTTTGCCATGCTAGATAACCATAATTGATCCGTTTGTATCTTTTACGACATTTTAATGACACATCTATTAGGTATGGAGTGTCTCTGTCCTAGCAATTTAAAAAATGTCCGCAATTAGATACAGAGTAATTATCACTGTAATTTCTATTTTTATTACACTGAATGTGTCCATCCAACTGTAATAATTGTTCCTTCTAAATTAGAAGTTTGAAAGTAATACAAATATATTTATTTCGCATTTATTTTTTAATTTCCATGACGTTTTCAAGAGATTTTAAATTTAATAGAGCTTATGCCAGTCCATCTTTAAGTCCAATGAAGACACCTTAAGAATAAGATAAGTATCATTTTAAATATTGTCGATTGTCGCAGTTTTCACTATTTAGTTCAAAAGAAAATAATTTTAGTTACCGAAAGTTCAACAAAGAAACGTTTACATCATATCAGTTGTAACAGACCCACCGGTTAGTTATCCAAAACCATAATGCCTTGATTACGACTGGAATTAAAGAGCTGCATGAAATACTCTCCTTAGTCATCACTCTCGCAGCCTGTTGTTACTACAAACCGACACTATCAGAGAGAGATTGGAAACATTGACGGCTACGTGCTCTACAAACCTCGGGTACTAGACTCCGGTCCACGTCTCCCAATAACATCTTTTGCCGACCTGGGGATCGAATTCGGGACCTCAGACTGCTATGGCGATTGCCGACCCCACTGCCCGTATACTCCTGAGAATTTCTTTACAAAAAACCCCAATAACAATTATGCCCGACTTAGGGAATCAAACTCGGGACCTTAGATTACAGTATCGCGATCGCGACCCCGTTGGACTAACGCGGCAATCAAGTTAAAGAAAAATGACATAAACATAAAATACATAAAATAGTGCATAATCAATCGAAATATCACCAGGAATTGCTGCCTCAATAATCCGTTCCCCGCAAAATCACCAAGTCAAAGGGAAGTTCCTCAATTTATTCAGACATCGGTAAGCAAATTTCCGTACCCGATCCAGAGATAATACCGAAAAGAAACGTATTTGCTATCGATTCTAAGGCTATATCAATTGCGAGTTAATCTTGAGAGATCAAAGGCCTGTGACCTTTTCGGTAGCTGATATTAGGGACATTTGAGATATGATCACTTCAAAGCGAATATGCTTCGTCTCGTCTAAATGCCCTGAATTTGCTTTGTCTTGTCTTATTTGATATTTTTATTTGATAACTAGCTGCCAAGGCGAATTTCGTATCGCCTTAGAGGTATAAAATTGAAATGTCCAAAAAATCGAAAAAAATATTTGATGAGAATCACCCTGATCACTTAGGGACGTGAAGAACAGATGTTGGTCGATTCTCAGACCTACCCAATAGGCATACAATTTGAGAATCTATATCTATAAATTGATTTCACGTACCTAGGTATTGCCTTTTACAAACTAAGAACCTTATCTAGAGTGAATTTTTTTTTTTTAATATAATGAAGTGGTAAACAGTCTTACATTTGACATTGATGGCAAGTAATACTATAGCTTATAAACATTAATATGAAATTTCAGTGTTGATGTGTTGCCACTCCTGAGAAATAAGATATTTTGCCTCGGTGCCTGAAATTACAGGACCGCAACATAAAAGTTTTTGTTTTTTATGTAACTTCACGCCTGTAATCCCCGAAGGGGTAGGCAGAGGTAAATGCATGCATTCAAGCATACATGCAAACACCCACGATTCGCCGGTTACGTTTTGGCCCATGTAACAGGTGACGAGCCTGTTGACATCTCCGGGCACATTACCAAACTTTGAGGTACTGGGAAATTTCCAGAAAATGGAAAAATCCCAATAGAACCAGAGATAAAGGCTTTTTCACCATTATCTCTGATAACCCCCTACCCGGGAATCGAACCCAGGACCTCAGCGTAGTAGAAGTGGCCTGCTTCCACTAGGCTACCGAGGCAGTTTGTTTTTTATGTGTTCTTTCAAAAAAAAAAAAGAATTCAAATCAAAATTAAAATGTTTATAGGCTATATGGTATTACATACCGTCAAGTTAAATTGCATTCTTGTTAGCACATTTCCACTGCATGCAATAAAAGTAAAAAATAATTTCTTTTAACAAATTCACTGCCTGATTAACTAGAAAACGTAAAATTTTGTTCGATTTGAGAATTCGCTGTTTAAAAAACAAACAAATCCGCGAAATCTATTATCAAGTTAACGTAAATTGAAGAAAGGAGCAATTCGCAGATGAAAGTGCTTTTTGGGAACAATAATATAAAAGTTTCAATTCTAAAATATCTCGCTGAAGAGTTTGAAAGAGCATTACGAAGTTTTCAAAGAAACGAAGAATATTGAAGAAGTAATAACGCAAAGCGCATTTCAAGCATATCAGAGTGTTAGTTATAGCTGAATATTTCGATGAAATGAAAATTGTTTGAAATATCGGCCGAAATAGATAAAACGTAAGTTTATTCTGTTCAAAGTAACGTAATAAAAATAATCGCAATGCTAATGTTTTACAATCCAAATCTCATGTTTATCCATTGATAGGTATACATTTTTTATTATATCGTACTTTACAAAAAAGAAATAAACTATCTTATAATAGGCAAATCTATACAAATAAATAAAACTGGAGTGTCTGTTTGTAATATCAAAATAACCGCTTTTTACTAAATGCATATGCACCTATGTATACACGGTACATATACCGAAACAATTTTTTTTACAGTTTTTGTCTGCCTGTCTGTTTGGCGGGGCTAATCTTGGGAACGGCTGTAACTTAGGCTACTTTTATACTAGCTGCGCCCACGATTTCGTCCGGGTAGATACTGAACAATCATAAATTCTCACGCGGACGAAGTCGCGGGCACAGCTAGTTTATAATATAATCATAATCATCTGCAGGAAAACTACAGTTACTTAGATACAACTAGACTCACGTTCCTTGGACAAAATATTAAGTTTCATGAATTGAACAGCGCTTCCAAATTGATTAATAAACACTGTATTTATAATAAAACAGGTTCTAGTTCCCAGAATTAATTAATTTGTATACCTATCAATCTGAACAATAAACTACATTACATAATAATAATGAAAAAGCCCGGCTTACCTCGAATTTTAACAAAAGTAATCCTTTCAAAGATTATTAAAATAGGACTGTCAAACGAAAAACAAACATTAATTTGAAAACGTTGACAGGTATTCTTCGCGAATACCAGGTTTTGAAATTAAATCACGAAGCCAAAGGTTCTATTCATACAAAATGAAAACAAGTAGTGTTGCCATTCAAATTACTGGACTGTAATTAATCAAAATAACCTCTCGCAAAGGAAAGGGCTTGTGGAACAGTTTGTGAATTAAATTCCGTTAGTTATGTTATGCAACTATCTATTTTAGTTTTGGAGATGTTTAATATAACGCATTTACTTCTCCGAAGATAGATAGCGTTGATGCATTTACACTTCGCTATGTCATTTAGGAACATCGAATCAAATTCCCATATTGCTATGTTAAGAATATGTTTCCAAGTTCCAGGATGCAATTTTGAATTACCTATTGCAACAAAGATGGTCAATCACCTAACACGGTCCACAGTCCAGCTAAGTTAGACTTAGCTGGACAGACAGAGACAGAATAGTAATAAAGAATACCAAATCTGTTAGAATTCAGATTTGAATCGTGCTTCGGTTAGATCTACTTCCTACAACACCAAAACCCCAGGCACAGCGAGGCATCTGCACTGGAATCTCAAATTTTTATACCAATAGATGTTTAAGTAACTTGTAAAATGCAGTATTCCCTTACTTATTTCTATCAGGCTAAGTCCGCTCCGATAGTAATGGCAGGTTTAAACCTAAAACAAATACCCTATAAACAAGTTGAGAAAGTATTTCAATTCACGTTCAATGCCAATATAAATTAGGTCATTCAGTACTTTGATCCTACCCCAGAAAAAGAGGGTCGTGAAATTATTATTCAAGCCCAAATTAATAGCCGTCTTAAAATCTACAGGCGTGAGACGGAATTGTTTATGCTTAATGAGAGACTTTGCTCTTTTATATTTTCCAAGGGTGATTACAGAACCCAATTTTTTTGGGCCACTAAACTGGAGATTATTTTCGGGTTTCGCTAATCCGATAATAGAGGGCACCCCAATGTAATTTCGAGTCTTAAATATGAGACGAGAATATTGAAATTTGACATGGATAGATAAAAAATGTGTATATTTTAAGGTTCGAAATTACACTGCAGTTCTGTGATGCCAAAACTCAAAAAGGGAACTAACGTTTTAATTGAGAAAGTTCTTCAAGAATTGTCATTTCAACTATCTAAGGTGTGCGAAATTTACAAATGCAACTAATTTTATTAATTCTAACATACAAATTATTATTTTCAGATTATAAAATTATAGTCAAACATGACAATTGCAAAAAACCTCCTACGATTTTCCATCATTTGGTTTTATAGTGAGACATTTTCCAAAGGATATCATTTGATAACTTCAGATAATATCTAGTCCATTTGACCGAAGAGCTAGAACAAGAGGAAAAAGAGCTAAATCATCTATGTTTGTATCTTCAGGTCCCTCACGGGGTGGGCCGAGATTGTGGAGCGCAAGATATCCTGGTCCTGTCATACCTCCCGTGCTTCTTCTACCTTCATCATTCTCTTCATAAATGCACGCCGATTCATAAGACTTTTCTTCAAATTCTTCAGAATCATCTATTTAAAAATATATTTTTGTTTGTGGTGGAACTCCCAGTGCCTTAGCGGGCGTGGGCACTACTGCATTATCAAATCTATCTGCAGCCAAATAGTGTTCAACGCTATCGTGTTCCGGTGAGTTGGTAATGTCCGGCTCCCTAATTAATGTCACAATTCACAAAGGTCACAAAGGCCTCAGCATGGAGCCAGGAGCAGGTGGCAACGCATCTGCATTAAAGCCTCTGGTTTTGAGTAAACGTCTATAGGCAGCAGTAATCAGTAAACGTCTATTTCAACTGCATGTTTGTTTGTCACATAATATGCATTCTTATCCTCAAATCTACAAAAAATAAGCATAAACTTCGTTCCGTAAAACCCTTTCAGCCTTACGAGTTTTACTCACTTAGTTAAATAAAAAAATTAAAAAATAGATATCCCTCAACGCACGAGTACCTCTAAAACAAACCGATCTTTATCATAATTTAACAATAAATTGAATCGGAATAGCAGTTTAATGGCGTTCATTAAAGAATTGTTATTGGAAACTGAATTAAAATCAAGTCATCCGACTGTAACTACACAATGAAAATCTTAGGGCTGTCACCCCACCATGAACGTGCCACCAATCAGGCGTACGGGACTTGGCAAGAATATGCAATGAGACAACCCTACATTTTCAGCTCGCCACAATCTTATGCCTTTGTAATAGAAATGAGTTTTAAATAGCTAAGCCTGCAGCTAATTTGGCGCTTACCAGAGACTAAAGATATGGCAAGGATTGGACTTCACGAGATAAATGCAAGAACAAAGGACATAATAGAAAGATATAAAAGCTAAGAATTTTGAACAATCGTTTAGCAAAGAGACACTTTATTATATCGGAAATTAAACGGAAATAAAAAAACGTTGGGGATTGTAAATAAGGTAAGTAGAGATGTTCTTTATGGAAATTATATTTCTATACAGAATTGATACAGGTGCTAATGTTCGGAGATTTTTCGAGCAAGAGAAAATTTTCATACTTTTCGTAAAATATTTTGTTTTTAATCTGTTACATAAGGGGCCGTTCAAGTATTACGTGAGAACTATGGGGGGGGGGATCTTTGTTCTGATTATTTTGGATGACATGGGGGGTAGGGGAGTCTAGATGATGATTACGTCATCGGTAGTTATTTACTTATTACATCAGTAAAATCTAAACTCTATCCTAAATCTATTTTCTTATTTTTTAAATTATAATTATAACATTATAATTATTAAAAAAAAACAATAAATTCATTGGTGGTAGTCAGCTTTCATTAAGCAAATATTTAAACTCAATCTCTGTCTTGTTTGTGTTGTCGTCGAGAGCTGGCATAAAATGCAGGCGACTTCATGGAGTGGCATTTAAATTTTGTGCCTACTGTATAGTCTGTATACGTCGTAATAATTAGTAATAAATTTTCATAAAGACTTTTCATTTTTACTATTGGTAGAGCTCCAGTGACGGAGCTCGCGGGCGTTGGCACCACCGCATTACCTAATATACTTGCCCCTAAATGGTAGTGTTCAGCACTATCATGTTCCGGTCAGATGGTAATGTACGGCCCTGTAATTTCCGGCACAGAGGCATAACACTTTAGGCGAGGCGAGGAGTGGTAACGCATATGCATTTTGACTTCTGGTCATTGTGTGGGTGTGTATAGGCTGCAGTCATCACTTAACATCAATGTGAACTTGATGCTTGTTTGCCACTTTAATTACACAAAAAAAATGGTACAATGGTATAGCTAAAAAGTGTAGGTAACACAGGATTACTTAACCTATAAACCGACAAATGTACCATAGCTTTCCTTACTGATGAAATGAGGTTATGGTAAGTTTGAACGCCAATCAAGGGACAGGTCGTTAAAGAACGACACATAAGGCGAGATTCACGGACCACATTACTTTAGTTTGACTTCGAATCAAACTTTTGAATGAGAAAATGTTACTTTGTTTCATAGACGAGTTAAAGTCTTATTTTACTTAACTTTATTTTAAATTTGATTAATGGTGAGAACCACAGACCGTACTACGACTTTACTTTGGGTAAAGTATGCTTTGAACTGTCAGTACAGTATGGGTTTTGACAGTTACCTAGTTGTAGTGCGGCCTGTGAATCACACCCTAAGTTTGAGTAAATATCGGCTATTGTACAAGTAAAGGAAGATGTTGACATGATTGTGATACAAAATAAGCATTGAAAATTCGACTCTAAAGGCAAAGTAGAATTGCATCATATGGTCTGATTTATATTTTTTTTGTATACCAAATTTCAACTCAATCTGCTCAATAGCATCGAACCATGCTACACGAGGTTACATTTTTCCCTTTGAAACACGGAAGCCTTAGGAAAAGACCATTAAATCTAAATCTCCCTTTTTCTTCAATCAATCATTCGAAACGCCGATCAGATCGATTGATCCCGGTCACTGCGCATGACTATCGTTTCCTAACTCTTGTTTAAATGTACCCCTCTCGTAATCTCTGTATCCCCGAGGATTACGATTAGGGGAGAGTGGGGTGAACTTCGAAGGGAGTTATGTTTTTAATGTGTGACGTCAGAATATTGCTTTGGCATTGTTAAGAGACAATGCTTTGAAGGGTGGTCTATACGATCATTTTGATGAAGGGTTCATTGATTCGGTATGAGGTTATGATTGCAATGTCAATATTTTTTTCATGAGTCATATTTTTTTTTTTGTGCCTACGCGCTCGAGCTCCTACACTGGAAGTCTACGAGCAGTAAGACTGGGTGGAAGAACAATGTTAAGGTATGATTTACGTACAACCCCAGCTTTTTTTGTATGTTATGGAAGTGGCAAACCAGCATGCAGTTCACATTGATGTTAAGTGATTGCTGCAGCCTATAGACACCTACACAAAGACCGAGGTCAAAATGCAGATGCGTTGCCACTCCTGAGGCCTAAGGTGTTATGCCTCTGTGCCGGAAATTACAGGGCCGTACATTACCACCTGACCGGAACACGATAGTGCTGAACACTACCATTTAGCGGCAAGTAAATTAGGTAATGCGGTGGTGCCTACGCCCGCGAGCTCCGTCACTGGAGCTCTACCACCAGTATATATTTTTGTGTTTTGATTTTTGTTGTTTAGGATGATGAGAGGACAATCATCATCATCACTCCAGCCGTATGACGTCCACAGCTGGACAAAGCATTCCCCAAAGACGCCTACAGCAGTGTTGTGCATCATTAGGGAAGAATAGGTGTGTCGAAATCGTCACGATTGGTAGGTGGATTTGGAAATCGCAGTGGCAGTAGTTTAAGGTATCCCAAGACGCTGCTGTCCATCCCGCGTTGTTGCTTTTACTAGCTACTGTACCTACTTTATTACTACTTCGTTTTTTTATTCTTTCTTCCTAACCCTCAGGTCTGACTGAAGAAGTGGCCAGACCATAAGAAATCAAGGTCGTTAAATAACTTTACTGGTGGTAGAGTTCCTTGTCGCTAAATGGTAGTGCTCAGCACTATCGTGTTCCGGTCAGGTGGTTATGTACGGCTCTGTAATTTCCGGCACAGAGGCATTAAACCTTAGGCCTCAGGAGTGGTAGCGCATCTGCATTTTGACCTTGGTCTTTGTGTGGGTGCCTATAGGCTGCAGTCATCACTTCAACATCAATGTGAACTGCATGCTTGTTTGCCACTTCCATTACATAAAAAAACAACTTCAAACTCAATTTTAATGCTAGAGTGTAATAAGTACAGGCGATTTCTTACTACGTTCATTTACTGGTGGTAGAGCTCCAGTGACGGCGCTCGAGGGCGTAGGCACCACCGCATTACCTAATATACTTGCCGCTAAATGGTAGTGTTCAGCAGTATCGTGTTCCGGTCAGGTGGTAATGTACGGCCTTGTAATTTTCGGCACAGAGGCATAACACCATAGGCCTAAGGAGTGGTAACGCATCTGCATTTTGACCTCGGTCTTTGTGTGGGTGTCTATAGGCTGCAGTCATCACTTAACATCAATGTCAACTGCATGCTTGTTTGCCACTTCCATAACATATAAAAAAAAAAAAACGTTTTTGCACAATGACGTTCAAATTTGGCACAAAACATTTGTTTCCTCGTTAATTTCTCAATAACTTCACGGTGAAGCAAAGCTACCACATCCCATTTTAAAGGGTACATTCACATCTGAATTTTACATGTCGGGTATACCTTAAAAGCCCTAAAAACACGGGTTAACAGGTAACGTCCTTCCGGGCACGCTTCATCCGTTACGCATGTGAAACCGTCCGGGCCTTCCGGTAGGTCATTATTTTGTAACACACATCAATTATACCGCTCGAATTTAAAACGACTGTTAGGTATGTGAATTAGCTTTTTACTGGTGGTAGAGCTCCAGTGACGGAGCTCGCCAGCGTAGGCACCACCGCATTACCTAATATACTTGCCGCTAAATGGTAGTGTTCAGCACTGTCGTGTTCCGGTCAGCTGGTAATGTACGGTCCCATATTTTCCAGTACAGAGGCATAAAACCTTAGGCCTCAGGAGTGGCAACGCATCTGCATTTTGACCTTGGTCTTTGTGTAGGTGTCTATAGGCTGCAGCAATCACTTAACATCAATGTGAACTGCATGCTGGTTTGCCACTTCCATAACATACAAAAAAAAAGCTGGGGTTGTACGTAAAACATACCTTAACATTGTTCTTCCACCCAGTCTTACTGCTCGTAGACTTCCAGTGTAGGAGCTCGAGCGCGTAGGCACCACGGTATTACCTAATCTATCTGCCGCCAAATGGTAGTGTATGGAGCACAATGGTACTGGTGCACTTTCGTGTTCCGGTTAGAAGGTATTGTACCCCGTAATAACTATCACAGAGACATAACAACTAAGGTTTCCGGGGTGGCAACGCATCTGCATTTTGGCCGCTGTTTTTTTTTAAAAATGTCTATAGGCTGCGGTTATCACTTAACATCAATGTGAGATGCATTTTTTTTTTTTTTAATGTAATAAAAGTGGCAAACAAGCATGCAGTTCACATTCATGTTAAGTGAAGACTGCAGCCTATAGACACCCACACAATGACCAGAGGTCAAAATGCAGATGAGCTGCCACTCCTGAGGCATTAGGTGTTATGCCTCTGTGCCGGAAATTACATTACCGTACTTACCACCTGACCGGAACACGATAGTGCTGAACACTACCATTTAGCGGCAAGTATATTAGGTAATGCGGTGGTGCCTACGCCCGCGAGCTCCGTCACTGGAGCTCTACCACCAGTCATGCTTGATTGCCGCCTTTGTTACATAAAAAAATACAACTTAAGTATTCTATGGAAACTCAATAGCTTAGACGTAAACATGATTGATATTAAAATCGGGTACCTACTTACCTACACCAATTATATTAAAATCAAGTATCAACTTACATACGCTGTATTATTTTTTACGTAATGAAAGTGGCAAACAAGCATTAGGTTGATATTGATCGTACGTGAATTCTGCAGTTCAAACAATTTAAAGCCAAAAACAAAAATGGTCTAAAAACAATTGCCATTCATAAGGACTAACTTTTTCCTCTTTGTACTAAATAGCATGTTTTTATCTTGCGTTTAATAGGAAACTACACGTCACGGGCAAAGATTTACACAATTAAAACTATCCAATCCACTCTAATGTAGAAAGTTTTCACAATGCATCACTGAATCTAGATAACACTAATGAACTGCTTTAATTAGGTTTTGACTTACAAGAACAGATCCTAACACTTAGTTCCGCGGATTAACATTGCCTGAGCGTAATGCGTTCTCACACCAGTCACTTAAACTTCGAGTTATGGGGCGGTTTTGTTGATAAGCTTAAGCGGGAGCGAAAGTGAGAAATGTGTTGCCAAAACTACAAAAAATAAATTCACTAAGATGGAAACTTACATCTCTCTCACTACTAGTTTATAGCATATTTGCCAGCTTTTCACAATGACGCTGCAGTGAGAACTGCTGCATATGGAGGTATCCAAGAAAACCGAAAGTCAAGATGTAGATGCGTGAATGTCATTTCTGAGGTTTGTTTTGCTAGTTATTACGAGGTCTTAATAGATGCTAAATTTCACATTGAGCCGTCATTTCGATGGCACATCAAAAGAAAGTGTAACGTCACCGGTCCTGTATTTTCCTGAAAGAGTAAACAGGAGTGAAATGATGTTCGTACATGCCTATACGCATAAATAAATGTTGTTTTAATTTCCAGTGAACTGTATTCACAAAGTGAAACTACGTTTATAATGAGCCTTATTAATGTAAACATGTCACGTATTAATGTTCCTTATTTTTTATTGGTAATTAAATCGGTAATATGAAATTACATCATCGTTATATGATGGAAAAAGTCCACGGAATAAATTAATTGCTCGTTTTATACCTACGTAAATGAAATTAATACTCGGCAATATAGTACTTTGAAAGGAATTTAAACAAAATTATCATAATACCCGCGTTCGCTACCGCTCGTGCATTGTGTACACAGGCCAAAACTTCTATTTGTAACAGTCAGATCATCTGACAGTAAGTCTAGACTTGGAGACGAGATTGATCCTAACATTAGCATAGCATTAGGAGATAGTGGATTGTGGCGAAGAATATAAGTATATTCAACTTATAAACCTACTTCAAGTGGTTGGTGAGTATTTCATTGTTAGATGTAAAAATAGCCCGTGACTGGTATTTATGGTACAGTATGAATTGAAGTGAATTCCAAAATATTAAGTAAGATTGAATCGTTTGGTTGTCTTGCTCCAATATATGCCGCGCGCATTGGTTAAAGTAAGACAGCTGAGTGATTCAAACGCGATCCAATTACAATTAGGTAAATTAACTGAACTTTAGGCTTTCTTTAGTAGTTATGTTAAACCACTAAGATACGATCTAGTACACAACAGATAATCTTTAGGTCAACAAGCATGCAGTTTACATGAATGACGACTGCATGCAATAGACCTCTGAAAAAGAAGTGCAAAATACAAAATGCATGTGCGTTCCCTTGTGGCTTTCCTTTCTTTGCTGCAGTTGTTTTGCCTCTCTCTGTGGCAGAAATAACGGAGGCCATTAATTAATATCTAACGGAAACTAGTTATGATTATTACCTACCATTTGGCGACAATTAGGAAATGCGGTGGAGCCTACATCCTCCAGCTCCAAAAACCACTACCACTAGAAAGAAAAAATTAACTCTACAGCCCGTAACAAAAAATCGCAAATATTCAAACTTACCAAGTATACCTAATCAATATTAGTTAGCACTTAACATTCCAAGTATCAACATTACAAGGTAATAAACTTAAATAAGCACCTATAATGGATATTGTGTTTGAGTAACAACTTACATCCCAAGTAGAGTTCAACGACCCCACCCTTACGAAGGGTGCATTGTACTTGTATTCGTAAGGTGTTAAAATTTATCGAGAACCGTTCCCGTTTTGAATATTCAGAATTAACAATGTAATCCGTTATTTTTAACCCCAATATAAGGGGTGATAATATTTTTGATAAAATGATAACGACGTATTGTGAAGCGGTTACGATAAAATTTACGAAGTAATTTGTTTGAATTAATTGTGGGGACAAGCGTGACGTTATTGACCTGTGTTTTTTATTATCTAATACAAATATCTTATCTTAAACGACTTTGGGAAAAAATGCTGTCTTTGTAATGAAAGTGGTAATTTTTCGATGGCAATTTTTTTGGTGGCATATTCGCCACTTTCATTACCAGTCATCACTTAACATCAATGTGAACTGCATGCTTGTTTGCCACTTCTAAATCATAAAAAACAAAAATAAATAACGTTTATGCATTAAGCTTTTGGACTCTTTTAAATTTGTTGTTTTCATGCAGTAAATAGAGATTACAATAGGGATATTCTTTTTTGTACACCAAATGGTTTTTACTAAGGAAACCTATTGATACATAGCAAATAGGCAATATATTCTTTTAAATAATTTCTTACCTACTATTAAAGTCGAATTTAGTTATTCTGCTAAATAAAAACGTATGTGTACCTAAAAAAATATAAACCTAATGAAGAAAGTTAATTTTTTGCTCGCAAATAGGTACATACGTTCATTCGTAAATTTTTAGTTACGTAACTCTTTGAAGCAGGGGGACCTTTATTAATTTTATTAAAATCTTTTCAACCTAAAACATAGACACAAGCGTCTTTTACAGGGTGTGAATATGTCTAAGGCTTACTAACACCACTAATTGGTAACTCGTTAGCAACCTCAGCGAACAAACGATACCAAATTAGAACCTAATTGTCAACTGTGAATAGCTTTGATTTATAATACATGTAAACAAAGTTCTTTGGTCTAAGCATTACTTTGAATTCTGTCTTTGAAACTACATTTAGCAAACAAACATCTTTGTTCATGTGAATCACCATAATTTTGGGTTGTGTAGAATTGAATTTGGATTCTTGATTACGAAACATGTTTCGGGTTGAAGTAAAAACAACAGCGTGGCTACACAGTCCTTTTTTATGTTATGGAAGTGGCAAACAAGCATGCAGTTCACATTGATGTTAAGTGGTGACTGCAGCCCATAGACACCCACACAAAGACCAAGGTCAAAATGCAGATGCGTTACCACTCCTGAGGCCTAATGTGTTATGCCTCTGTGCCGGAAATTACAGGGCCGTACATTTCCACCTGATCGGAACACGATAGTGCTGAACACTACCATTTATCGGCAAGTATATTAGGTAATGCGGTAGTGCCTACGCACGCGAGCTCCGTCACTGGAGCTCTATCACCAGTACCACGAGTCCTGTACCGTTTCAATCTCAAGTAGGATCCCGTTTAGTGGCGTATGTGTTTTTATGGGTGGATTCGCACGCACATACTCTTGAGGTTGAGGCCAGCAAAAGTTTTTTTTATATTACGAAGGTGGCAAACAAGCATGCAGTTCATATGGATGTTAAGTGATAACTGCTACTAATCTAGGTAGTTGCTGCGTATTAGCTGCTGCGTCTATCCACGCAGTACCGACGCTGATGTGGCTGCAGGATAGTCCAGGCTGCGCGGTTGCTGCAGGAGTGTTAAGTATCCCTGATGAAGCCGAGGGTGCTGGCTGGCGTGACTTGATTACCGCTTGATCTGATGCTGGTGATGTGAGGGATGACGTCGTCGAAGGTGCTGCAGAGTGGCAGGTGAGAAGGTTGCTTCCAGCTGATAACATCTTCACAAAAACCAAAGATCAAATGCAGATTCATTGCCACCCTTGAGACCTTAATTCTTATGTCACTGTGATAGTTATTACGGGGTCATACATTACCTTCTATTCTGAGAACGATAGTGCTGAACACTACCATTTGGCAACAGAGAGATTAGGTAATGCGGTGGCGCCTACGCCCTCGAGTCCCTACACTGGAACATTATACACTTAGCATCAATGTGAACTGTATACTTGTTAGCCACTTGCATGACATTAAATCAATATACCTTAGTATTTTCTAATCTAATTTCTAATACATTTATTGCACTATTATTTGAGTTCATAGATCAGCAATGAGCATGAAATCAGACTCGACATTTGCTGACAGTTTCATCTTTATTAGGCAAAATAGTAACTGTAGGCTTTTCGTGTCCCGTGTTTGCTATTCAGGACCTATCAACGACACTTATAAGTCGAATCAGGGCCTAAACAAGGTCACCCTACCTCACAGTTAGCCATGATTGGCAGCAAAGTACGTGATCCGATTGCAAGTTGGAAATAACAGGCAACAAAATAAGTTTTTAACAAGTGCCGACTTCATGGAATGGGGAAAAGTACGAAAACACCTAAGTTTTTTGTATTCAAAACATTTTCTGATTGTGTGATAAGAAAACGGGAATAGGTGTTTATCTAGTTATAGTCACTTTCTAGTTTGTGTTGTTTCTTTTTCATTCATTGTCTGACATCATACCTACATTAAAATTTAACAACCGGAATACGATTGTAATGAACACAACTACTTGGCGGCAGAAAGATTAGGTAATGTGGTGGTGCCGACGCCTTCGAGCTCCTACACTGGAACTTTACCACCAGTAAAGATATGGATTGATTTTGATTTTCGAGTACAAAACGTACATACGTTCATGTCATGTCCATGTCATTACTGTCTATTCTGAAAACGATAGTGCTGAATACTACTATTTGGCGACAGAGAGCTAAGGTAATGCGGTAGCGCCTTCGCCCTCGAGTCCCACTGGAACTCAACATGATGCACTTAGCATCAATGTAAACTGCTTGTGCACACATTCATGACATTAATAAAATAGAATGTATTAATATGGTTCGGGCATATAGAAAGAATGTCGAATGAGCGAATGACTAAACAGATATACAATGCGAATGTGGATGGTTGCAGAGGCCCAGGAAGACCAAGGCTGACCTACCATGTCCAAATAGGTCGAGTTCTGTCTGATGGTGGGGTCAAAAGTCTTAGGAATCGGCGTGCATGTATGAAGAGAATGATGAAGGTAGACGAGGCACGAGAGGGTCAGAACCGGGATGTCTGGCGCTCTACACTCTCTGCCTACCCCGTTAGGGACCTGGCGTGAAGATACATTATAACCTTATTTCTAATACATCTATTGCACTGTTTTTTGAGTTCATAGATCAGCAATGAGCATTACCTAAATCAGATACGTTATTTCGTACATACATACATATGTAGGTATATATATAGAAATAGGACGAATTGTTAATCTACATTATATTGAATTGTAAGTTAAATAATTTGAATGAATTATAATAACAAGAATTAAATATTAGAATAAGAATTTGCAGCACCTGGAAAAGGTAACTAAGTACTGTAATAATATTATTTAAGATCTTTGTCTAAACTTAGTTGACAAATAAAGAATTAAATTGAAAATCATCACGTCAGGTTCATAACGGGGTAGGCAGAGAGTGTAGAACGCCAGATATCCCGGTCCTGACATACCTCTCCTGCCTCATCATTCTAAGTACAAGAATAAAAAAAACACGTGATAATATAAAAATAATTTGTTTATGTCGACCCGTTTAGTCCAGCGGTGCGAAACCACCGTTTGATCGAAGGGTCGCGGGTTCGATCCCCGCACCGGAACTAATATTTGTATGGCCTACAGATATTTGTTTTGGGTCTGGGTGTTTGTGTATGTGTTGAGTGTTTATAACGGCACCCACGACACAGGTTTATTCCTAGTGTGGGACTGTGAGTGTAAGCGTATTTTTTTTTATTTGAGGTAACTTGGGCTCACTTGTTAGTATTACAAAAGTTATAAGTTTTACCTTACACCTTGTACCTACTTGTCAGCTACACCTTCGAATTCTGTATAGTAAACTACCAAAACGCAATCCTTCAACCGCAAATTCGTGAACTCCAAATTAGAATAGGTGATTGTTACATTATCACAGAATCAGGCTGCCTGCGTCGGGGAAATTCGCCCGTAATTGTATCCTAGGGCGTATTGGCTACTGCTGTATATGATTACCTGGGGATCAATATCTGACCTCTGCCTTCATCGCTATGTATTGGTTGGTGTTTCTTTATTATACAATATGTAATAGAATGTATATTCGCAGTTAGTTTTATCCTGAAAAGATTGTTTTGAACGTTTCAGTAGTCGAATTTTATTTTAATGAAAATGGCAAACACTTACACAAAAACCAGAGGTCAAAATGCAGATGAACCTTACCAGAACCTTACCACTTCTGAGGCCTAAGCTGTTATGCCTCTGTGCCGGAAATAACAGGGCCGTACGTTACCACCTGACCAGAACACGATAGTGCTGAACACTACCATTTAGCGGCAAGTATATTAGGTAATGCGGTGGTGTCTACGCCCGCGACCTACGTCACTGGAGCTCTACCAGTAAAAAAATATTGTAAACAGTAAAAAAAAACATGGAGTTATTGAAACCCGACGCCATCATAATGTTCATAATATAATAATGGTAGATAATAGAAGACCCAATTAATATTCCTCGGGCTAGTTAACAAACTTCGCAGGTGTTACAGAGTATCGCCCCAAAATGGAGTAATCTAATATCACTTAGTCACCGTCGAAAGTCAGGTTTATAAAACAGTGGCAAGGCTTCAGTAATGAGACTGGAGGGCTCAGACATCACCGCATTACCTGAGAGAGCTCTTCCTGAGTTTGTCGGGTAGCGGAGTTCTTCTCAGTAGTGACTGCACTTGGAACTCTGCTAAGTGAATCGCTTTGATATTGGCAAATAAGTTTTTCTTTTTCTTCATTTATCATCATTGAAGGAATTGAAATATTTTGGGATTATTATGTTTTAACTAAGTACTTTAAATTCTAATTTTTATTTACTTATAACATTTGTTTTTATTGGTTATTCACTCTAGGTAATTTATGGTTTCTTGACGTTTTGAAAGTATCTGTAAAGATCTATTCGAAACAAAATATTTTCTTTCCAATATAAAATAGGTAAGCACAACAGAGTTAGGCTAATATGGGTGCCGGGGCGTGAAGGCATCAGGGGCAATGAAAGGGCCGATGAACTAGCTAGACTTGGTTCCAATACCAAACTAGTAGGTCCTGAGCCATTCGTGGGAATTTCAGCAAGCACCACATACACTGCCCTAAGGGCGTATGCCGCAGAACGACATCTGAAGGAATGCACGAACGTCCAGGGACAGGTGCATTCGGAAAGGTTTCTAGGGTTCGACACGATCTACAATAAGAACATCCTACGATTAAATAGGCAAAGTTTGCGAATGATTGTGGGAGTTTTCACAGGCCATTTCGGCACGAGGCAGCACCTACAGCGGATGCACCTGGGTGAAGATTCACTGTGCAGAGCTTGTGGTGAGCACGAGGAGACAATGGAACATCTCTTATGCCAATGTGATGGCCTTGCTGGTAAGCGTATGAAGATCCTCGGGGTGGCATATCCTACACCGGGAGATTATAAGGTACTGTACATTAGGGACACCATTAAATATATCTCAGATATATTTAAACGGACCATGGATGATAGCATATAGGATCTTGGGGGTGAACACAAAAGATCCCAATGGGTCGAAGTGTCCCAGTGTAACAGCTGGCCCCACAATAAGATAAAATAAGATAACAATATATTTCTTACCAATTAGATACGACTTTTCACTAAATGTAAGTGTTCAGTGCTACCGTGTTTCTGTCCCGTTGGGCCATGTAATTACTGGCAAAGAGATATAATATTTAAGGACTCGAGAGCGTAGGCACCACCGCATTACCTAATCCATCTGCTGCCAAATGGTAGTGTTCAGGACTATCGAGTTCCGATGGTAAAATATAATATATCCCCGTAATAACTATCAAAGAGACATATCAACTGAGAGGTGGCAACCTATCTGCATTTTGACCTCTGGTTTTCTGTAGACGTCTATAAGCTGCAGTCATCACTTAACATGTGAACTGCATATTTATTTACCACCTGCAAAAAAAAGTCAAAATGTAAAGTAACTTTATGTATAAACTGTAGTACGTTTCAAATATACTTACGAAATTCTAAAATATAGGTCAGAGTAATACAATATGTGTAATTTTCCAAACAATTTTGTGGCAAATCGACGCGAGATTGTACGCATCAATACCTGAATATCGGACAACAATGGAATGTTTTGGAGTGTGGAACCATTCCAAATATCTGTCACTAGCCAACCATTATTGCATAGCTGGAATGTGATTTTGCGTTAGCTGTAATTGTTTCTCGGTTGCGTTTATGACGACATCCAAAGGATTATTGATTTAAGTTGTTGTAAGCAGACCAGGTATTTTTAACAATAATGACTCTTATACTAAACAGTTATGCTCTGACAATGTGTGAAAAGAGAGGCAAGGCCATTGTCATAGTAATTTCATCCAAAAGACTGCTCGATAAAATCCTTCCCTTATGAGGTAAAACATCACGTTTTTTTTTTAATTGATGGCATCGCTTGTCATGCATATTGCCAGTGTCAAGTAAAACGATATTTTGTATTCGTAATAAACCAACGTAAAAGTCAGAGTCAGTCAGTCAATTTATCAGTCCGTCAGTCAGAGTCACAGTAATTCGTGTTTTCGCACTGTTATTCTATTTCACTATACCAGAGCACTGTATTAATAAGTCTATATCGAACAAAATGCCACCCACTCTATTTAATATCACTCAAATATACACCAAGAAGCACCACATGCATCTCTCAAGATTCCCGCCAAAACCTCCAAACATCACGTTTGTCATGCGGATTGGCGACCACAGTGGCGGTAGCTGTAGGAGATGTAGCGGTAGGAGACAACTTCTGCCGGGGTCTTGAGTACAATCCCCGGATCGGTGGTAATGTACTCAAAGAAGTACCATTGAAGAAATGGTTGGCCACGTCGGCACCAAGTCTAATTTGCAATGTACGAATATGCATTTACTAAGTTGGCTGGCTCTGGCTATCCCTTCACGGAATACAGGCGTGAAGTTTCGTGACAAAGAAAAGTGGCATATTTCTAGACAGAAACTATTATTGTTTTTATATTATTTCGCATTAACACATGCTTGTGAAATATACTTTAAACAAAAATAGAAAGAAATCGTTGACTTCAGGCGAGACTCGAACTCGCGGCCACTGGGAATGCAATAAATGTGAAGGAAAGATTTGACAAATCGGGCAGGACTTCGGTAGCTCAGTTGGAAAAGCGGCTGGACTAGATTCCCAGTGGCCGCGAGTTCGAGTCTCGCCTGAAGTCAAATTTTTCTTTTCATTTTTCTTTAAAATAAAAACTATTATGGTTACTCACCCCGTAAAGGACTTGACAAGAAAAATATATTGAGTGCATCGTAGGTTTTCAATAAAAAGAAAAAACAACAGCTCATGCGAATCAACTCAACCAATTGATAAAGTGTAAATATTATATTACCAAGAAGGCCCTTATATATCACTCGCCAACAAAGAAAAAAAAAGAGATCGCAATAAAAACAGAATACACACAAAAGAGACAAGTAGATGGAATTCGCGCCAGCCGTTTGAGTGACAAGTTTCGTCAATAATATTTATGCCATATTTGCCGTGTAAATAAAAGAATAAATTGAGGCTGCCAAGGTCAGTCAACCATGTCCGGCGTCCGTGTATTTGTCATTGATGCCAGCCCTACCGATCGGCGACAGACCGGCGGCTTTGATGTTTCACTTATCGGCTAGGGTTGTCAATTGCATTGAAATATATTTTAAGTTTTTGTTATAAAGTTGTTTGAGTTTTATCACACTTCAGCCGGAAGACGCCCATAGCTGGACAAAAAAGGTGTGTGCGTCATTTGGGGAGAACGCCATAATCGCCACGGCCTGCGGATTGGAGATCGTAGTTTTACCTATCTTATCTGGCTTATCTGGCTTCACTGTGTTTGTTATTAATGCCAGCCCTGCCCATCAGCGATAGGCTTTCATGTTTCATTTAATCGAACAGGGGTGTCGCTCGCTTTATTTTTTAAAAGTCTGTTTAATTTTTGCTTATGTTTACTAATTTTAGAGGCATGTCTTTGATATAATAGACAAAATAATAAGATATCAGTGCCGGACAAACCTGGTGCGGGGCTCGTAACTAATGTGACCATGGGGCCGTAGAGTTACATTGCCTACTGAAATTTAGTATGTAAATAAAACAGAACATTTACGAAAAGGAATCGAAAACAATATTAGGGGATTGTTGTGGGGATCGTTGAGGAGAGCTTTTGTCCAGCAGTGGACGAACGAAGTGATGATGCTATAAAAAGCTATGACGATATTTAACGGTAAAATGAAACATGAATTTTGGATTCCCAATTTAATTTTAATGCTTTTTGTCTTTTATTATTAATAAAGCTTTGATGTTAATTAATAATCCCTTGCCGAGTAATGCTGTTTTACCATCAATAACAAAGGTTATTTAAATTTAATATTCGAATTATGTTTTTGATATACTCGTTAGCAAACAAAAGTAATTTCCATTAATATAAAATTCCAAGTACAACATAGTTTATGAATTTCATAATTTATTCGTTTCATAGAACTTCAATTCAGTTCGAAATAAAGAAGAATTGATGAAATATGTTTTTAATAAAAAAAAATTCAAGCGAATATTACTGCTATGCAGATTTATTTGTAATATGTAGCTAATGGACATCTACACGAAAAAAATGTAATGCATAAACGTACATCAGATAACTTTTAACAATAATATCCTTTGTCTTCGTCAGTTGTATTGTCAATTGTGAAAGGTAGAAAGAAATTAAAGAGAATTAGCAACACTAACTTAAATATCTTCATGATTAAAAGGGAAAAAGTCTATAGAAGTCTACGTCTTTCTATTTAAATCTCTATGATTTTTATTAGAGATGCGCCGAATATTCGGTTCGTATTCGGTATTCGGCATATTCGGCATCATTTCCACTATTCGTATTCGGCCGAATTATTCGGTTTCGATGCCGAATATATTCGGTTCGAATATTTCTATTTTATTGGCTACACGACACGGTGAGAACATGAGAATTTTTATCTTGTAGTTAAGTATGAAGATCATACTTAACTACAAGATGAAAATTCTCATGATATTATAAAAGCCAAATAAATCCTATGAAGAATGTATTGAATAAAGTTAATAAAATGAAACCATTAATTTACACTTAGGTAACTGTCTCGGTGGCCTAGTGGTAGCAGGCCACTATTACTACGCTGAGGTCCTGGGTTCGATTCCCGGATAGAGGGTTATCAGAGAAAATAGTGTAAAGTCCTTTAACTCTGGTTCTATTGGGATTTTTCCAGTTTCTGGCAATTTCCAAGTTTGGTTATGTGCCAGGAGATGTCAACAGGCTCGCCACCTGTTACATGGGCCAAAACGTAACATGCGAATCGTGGGTGTTTGCATGTATGCTTGAATGCATGCATTTACCTCTGCCTACCCCTTCGGTGATTACAGGCGTGAAGATACGTTACATTAAATTACAAATCAACCTTTATTTTGAAACCTCAAATCAACATATTCATAACCTGTAGCTCTGTAGTTAGGTTACATGTTTTATTGTAAACCTTAAATCAGCATTTATTTTTCAACTTTTATATTTAAACACAAATTAAAATCAAGCTATGCCGAGCCATCCCAGTCTCCTCTCAGTACTACCCCAAAATAAAGTACGTTAAGCCGTCGGTCCCGGTTGCAATCGATAGATTCTTTCAACCTTGTCGGAGACCTTATGGCCGGTTTGAAAATATCCGACTGCGGGTTGGCTACTAACCCTTACCTCCACCAACACGCATTCGAGCAGCGCGGTGGAGTAAGCTCCAGGGCTCCCATCAAGCAGAGGAGAGACTCGTGCCCAGTAGTGGGACGTTAGAAGGGTTGCCATTATTATTACTATTATTATTATTATTTTTTTAATGTAATTGAAGTGGCAAACAAGCATGCAGTTCACATTGATGTTAAGTGATGACTGCAGCCTATAGACACCCACACAAAGACCAAGGTCAAAATGCAAATGCGTTACCACTCCTCAGGCCCAAGGTGTTATGCCTCTGTGCCGGAAATTACAGGGCCGTACATTACCACCTGACCGGAACACGATAGTGCTGAACACTACCATTTAGCGGCAAGTAAATCAGGTAATGCGGTGGTGCCTACGCCCGCGAGCTCCGTCACAGGAGCTCTACCACCAGTGAATATTTATGGTACTACCGTCCCCGCCGAACACTGAGGTGCCTTAGAGCTCGCGCGCGGCATGGCTCGGCTCCGAGGCGTGCTCAGCCGAGGCACCGTGCGACCCTGATGCACGTCCACACTGACTGTCACTGACCAAGTATTTCGCTCACGAGGCTGCATCGCCCGAGCATGCATCCGGTGTAGACGCGGCTATTTAGCAAGCAGCGACATGTTCGAACCGCGTTTACGCGGCAAAACAGTGAAATGGTAAACCGAATAATTCGGCCGAATATTCGGTTCGGTATAGGTTAAACCGAATAAAATTCGGTATTCGGTTATTCGGTGAAACCACTATTCGGCGCATCACTAATTTTTATGTATTTTATATCCGTGTGAAATGCATGCTTACTTGCCGCCATCATTACAATAAAAAATCAATAACATTTTTAGTTTTAAATTATACGGAAAACGTTATTTGGAAAAAAAGAAGCAGACATATTGAGTTTCTAACCGATTGCACCAAAACTCTAGTTTTAAGATTTAAACGAACCGGATATTCACCGTCGTAATATAATAGAGCACCGGATATATCCAAAATCGGTTGACAACCCTAAATGGTAGTGAATTTGACGCCAAATTGCTCTTACTAGGGCTGACCACGTGATTATTTATTCAAAATGTTTATTTGAACGTACCTCAGGCACGTTTGGTTTTTGCTGGTGGTAGAGCTCCAGTTTCGGAGACCGCGGGCGAAGGCACCACCGCATCACCTAATATACTTGTCGCTAAATGGTAGTGTTCAGCACTATCGTGTTCCGGTCAGGTGGTAATGTACGGCCCTGTAATTTCCGGCACAGAGGCATGACACCTTAGGCCTCAGGAGTGGTAACGCATCTGCATTTTGACCTTGGTTTTTGTGTGGGTGTCTTTAGGCTGCAGTCATCACTTAACATGAATGTGAGATATCTAAAGATACAGCAATTATGAAAATAGGGAGTTGAATTCTATACGACAGACAAACTTAAAGGAGACTAAGGACTATGAACTAAAAGGTTAACTCACATAAATTCACTTTCAGATTCTTTAAACGATTTGTAACAACTTTTTATTTAATGTTAGTGCGTTTGTATAATAGAGCACCGAATATTGGTATCCAAAATCAGTTGACAACCCTAAATGGCAGTGAATTTGACGCCAAATTGCTCTTAGGGCTGACCCCGTGATTATTTATTCAAATATGTTTATTTAAACGTATTCACTTGATTGGAAGGGGTGTTTAGTGTTTAGGTGTAGGGCTTACCATTTAGGTTTTGAGGGCGCAATCAATGAAGGCCAGAGTACGCCTGGGTGTTTTGTGATTAAATGTTAACTTCAAAGAGAAGCCTTGACATTTGATTATTACAAATATGTATTACGTTAAATTTAATGTAACCTTTGCAAACTTTGTTTCACTTTGTGACTATCTACGTAGTTTGTTTAATTTTTCGTATTTGCTGTAGTTAGGTCGAAAATAAGACGAACTGTTTTGGACCAGAGCTGGACATATATCCGAACTACTCAGAACCATAAGTACCGTACCAAAGTTCAGTTCAGCTTCGTTTGTTTAGAAAGAAAAGAAGTGCTAAGTTAGTTTAGTAGTGAGATCTATATTGACGACCTGGTTGGTCCAGCGGTGTGAGATGACCGTTTGATTCGAAGGGTCGCGGGTTCGATCCCCGCATCAAATATTTATATGGCCTACATATATTTGTGTCGGGTCTTGGTGTTTGTGCATGTGTTGTTTGTACACAACGGCACCCACGACACAAGTTTATACCTACTGTAAGGCTGTAAGTATAACGTATTTTCTTTTTTAAAAATTTTATTTATATTAGTTAAGTGGTAAGTGAATATCGTAGGTCTTGATCAACTTCTTTAATCGTGTTGATCTCAATATATTTACATGAATCTCTTTAGGTAGTATTACAATCATGATTTCAAGCTGAAAGACGGCTACTGCAGGACCAAAGCCTCCACAAGGGGGACATGCCATAATCACCAAGCTTGGCATGAGGATTGGCGACTCATCTTAGGATAATGCACTTACCTACTACCGCCCTGTTAGAATCGATTGACCGTTATTGTTAGGTTGACTGACTGCACTAGCGGCAGAATTTTTTATAGTACTACTAGCTGTCCGGGCAAACTTCGTATCGCCCGTAAAATTAAAAAAAAAAATGTCCAAAAATGTTATGAAAAATATGATTCTCATAGATACCGGATAAGCACAAAAAAATTCATCAAAATCGGTCAAGCCGTTTCGGAGGAGTATGGCAACGAAAACTGTGACACGAGAATTTTATATATTAGACAATGCGACTTGTAAAATATATAAAATATTTTGCCTCGATACCAAAAATTAAGACTTTAATTGCCACCCATCCAGGGTAGCGTTGTTTACTACAATTTAGCAGCACATAGATTAGATTATGTCAACCTCTCGACCTCCATCACAAAAGCTCTACCAGCAAAATAAAACAATGGACTTTCAACATGAAAGACGATGCTTTATCGGGTTTACAAATCAGTCGTAAATCCCTATAGACTGAATTAGCCTAACTTCAAGGGATATATTTTTTTGTTCAACTAACAATCGCAATCGCTTTTCTGTCTGTCCGTTTAAATTAGTTGTCTCGTCGAAACACATCAGTTTCGTTTGTTGTGAGCTTCTAAATTGAATCTTGTCTACTTAATAATACAGTCCATTTCAATGACGGGGGGTATAATTTACACTAGTTGACCGCGCATTTAAATTGAGCTCTATCAACCGTTGATAAAGTCTATTTTTCTTTGAAATATCACACGTGTTAAGGGCTAGGACATACGTTTTATTATTTACGATGTCAATCTTAGGAGTAGGGTTGTCAGATCCATGAGGATAATTTCCTGGACACTTCTGGAGCCACGAACGGAATCTGAGTTTTGGTCTCCGGTCCGAGACTAAATTAAGTAGAAATTACCTCTAATTATTGTTTAATGAAAAAAGTAGTTTTTTTTGGAAAACTATTTTAATTACTTTCTTACGCTGGTATAGAAAGATAGTAAAAATACTCGATACTAAAAAAAGTTTTATTTTTTAAATAACGAGTATTTTTTCATTCCGCTACAGCAATGTAAAATGACTGGACACGGGACAAAACGCCGCATTCCGGGACAATCACGCATATGCTGGCCATCTGGCAACCCTAATTGGCAGTGAGATCTATTTTGCGAGATAACGAGATGGATAAAATGAGGATTATAAGTAAATGTCCAAGCATGAAACTATTATGTTTAGAGAAAATGACGATACTCTGTTGCTGTTGCAAAAGCCAACACATTAAAAGGTATGTAGGTAGGTTCCTAAAGGTCAACGGTTTAGTGATAGCAGAAGTAAGATGCTTAAGCCCCGGGCTTGTAAGAAGCCAACGCTCCACCCGGGTCTTAGAGCTTGAAGAACTGACGACCGTTGGAGCAAAAGATTTCCCCAATGGCGACCGCGCACCGACGATCTGGAGAAGGTTGCTGGCAATCGCTGGATAAGGTGGTACCGGTGGTAGAGCTCCAGTGACGGGGCGTAGGCACCACCGCATTACCTAATATACTTGCCGCTAAATGGTAGTGTTCAGCTCTATCGTGTTCCGGTCAGGTGGTAATGTACGGCCCTGTAATTTCCAGCACAGAGGCATAACATCTTAGGCCTCAGGAATGGCAACGCATCTGCATCTTGACCTTGGTCTCTTTGTGTCACAAAGACCACCCTACAGGGTGCAGTCATCACTTAACATCGATGTGAGCTGCATGTTTGTTTGCCACGTCCATAACATAAAAAAATAAGGGCGGCCCAGGAACGTTCCAAGCTTTTGTCCAGCGATGGACGTCTTTTTACAGAAATGATGATGATGAAATACTTTTATAATATTTTTTTAATTCCGACAATAGAACTCTACCACCAGTAAAACCATTCATTATCGCCATCATAGTCGCCTATGAACATTTGCAACACCAGGGGAGTTGTCAACGCGCTGCCAGCCCTGAAGGACTCTTTTGACGCCATTTTTGAAGAACCCCATATTGTAGCACCTAGGGAACACCTCAGAGGGAAGTTCGGGGCAGGATCGAACGTGAAAACCGCACCGTTGAGCACTGCCAGGTGTCCAGTCGGTGAGGGTGGAACTTCTCTCTTTGGCGGGTAGTACGGTGCAGCAAGAGACGGTGGCACCATGTCAAAACAATTCAGCAGAGCACTCACCATTGATATCTTTAACTTATGAATCACTGCCCAACTACAAAAGGCATTAACCTAATATGTTTTTCATCTCAAAATATTAAAGCTGATGAACTGTGAGCACGATAATTATATTTAAATCACGAGTTACCTACAGTTTTCAAACAAAAACATTTACTTTAATAATTTTACGTTTTAATTATCTCTGATATGCATTAAAATTCACTTATTCGTCATCAATGTAATATTTTATATCGAGTGCTCGGTGAAATGTGATATCAACCAAAAGCTTCATTGGGCATGATTTATTGCAAGCATGATACAGAATATAATTATTGGATTATTAACTAGGGGTACGTATATTAAACATTCCATAGTTTATTAATGCTAAATTCTCCAATTAAGGTGATTAATATTTATTATCAACGGTATTTTTAGGGTTATTTGAATTGTAAACGCGGTTGATTTGGGAATTAAGTAAAAAAATCTTTATATCGCTCATGTGATCCACATTACTGGTGGTAGAGCTCCAGTGGCGGAGCTAGCGGGCGTAGGTACCACCGCATTACCTTATATACTTGGCGCTAAATGGTAGTGTTCAGCACTATCGTGTTCCGGTCAGGTGGTAATACGGCTCTAAAATTTCCTCTGATGCCTCTAGGTCTCAGAGATGGTAACGCATCTGCATTTCGACCTCTGGTCTATGTGTAAGTGTCTATAGGATGCAGGCATCACTTAACATCAATGTGAATTGCATGCTTGTTTGCCACTTTCATTACATAAAAATACCTCGAAGTTAAATGTGGCCGGAGATGTCAACAGACGTTGCAAGGGCCAAAAACGTAACGGGCGAATCGTGGGTGTTTGCATGTATGCTTGAATGCATGCTTTAACCTCTGCCTACCCCTTCGAGGATTACAGACGTGAAGTTAGGTTTTTTTAAATAATATTTCCGAGCTTATCTTTGTGTGTGTACGTTTTTTTTACATAATGTTACTAAGATCCTGTACTTAAACGTTAATTTACTTCTTCCAAAAGATGTGTGTCAGCTAAGTGGAACACAAAATAAATCGGAACGAATGGTGTGAAAGGGCCGGTTATGGGGGTCACAATTAAGAAATATGAGTCTCCTGTCAGATACATGGCAATTGATATAAATGCTATGCTATGCTATGGGTAAGGATATTAGATGCAATATTTTACGGTAATTGAGTGACAGTAATTAAAAATTACAGCTTATTTATATTATTATCAGTTCACGCCTCTATATAGGCAGAGAATATGTAATAATACTACGTATAGAATGGATACTTCGACGTCCCTCCCGATTTCGCCGCAACGACCAACCCCTTCCCCTCTTATGGGCTACGGTTGGTATTTTGCTCTATGTGTTGTATAAACTGCAAAGTCTATCATTGTGTAGGTATTAATTAGTTATCAACGGGTGTCGTTCACCGATCTCGAATTGGTTAAGCAGCTGGACTGGTTATCGTGAAGACGCAGGTTCGATTCCTGCCCAAAGTCAATTTTCTTTACTTTAATTTCCTAATTCATTTGCATGTGTTATCGCGAAAAATTACAAAAATGACAAAAACACTCATTTATTTCTTACAGATTCACTATTACATGTATATTTGTGTTAACTAAGCGACAAGCTTTTATCGCAAACAGCAGTGCTCTTTCAATCTAATGTTATATTCATGATTTTCTTACCGTAAGTATCCAAACGAAAAAAGATTCTTCTTAACACTTAAAGTCCAATTGTTCAATTACCTGTAACAAAGAACATATTACTAATAAGATACATTAAAAAAATAAAAGCAAACGGCAGTAGTGCCACCGTTTTCTCACACTTTCAAATGGGACTTCTATCAATTGTTAGCACTACGTTTCATAAACAAAATTTTACATAGGTACAGACGTCAGCTGTTTACGTAACGTGAAGTTAAGAAGTATTAGAACTGCAAATTCTATTTATTATAATTTGTATGGTAAAAAAAAATTAATAAGATAAAGTTGTATAACAAAAGTGTTAGTCTTGATGAGCCAAAGCCAATATACGCTGGTTACAAATAACCCTGTATACCTATACTACTACATCTAGAAATTTTTTAAGTTATACAAAACTTCTTCCGCAATCGGAAATCAAACCACGGACCCTCAGTTTCTGCTATAAACTGCATCAAAACATAAGAAATTTAATTCTTTGTCCAAAACTCAGTCGAAGTTATTTCAGGTCCAAGATTGAAGGAATCTTCGCTAAATAAAGAATATTTCTACTTCATTTTATATTAATACATAACAATTTCCATAAATATACACCCGTCTGTCATATACTAGGGTTGCCACTCCTCCGGTATTAATCCGGAATATATGGGATTTCGAGCTGACAAGTACCTGTCCGGGCTACCATCCGACAATCCGACAAATTGTACACTAAATCAAAATAAACCTGTGTGTTGGTTGAATTCTGGTGATATTCGCAGGACATAATCTACTAACCTAAGTCTCAAAATTGATAAACAACACCGGTCAACAAAGTCACTGGCTACACCTATAACAAATGGTACACGTATTCGCTTATTAATTTACGATAAAAAAAAAGGGAAAAAATATCTTCGATTCGCAAAAACAAACTTTTCATTATTGTCGGTAAACTATCCAACTATATCAGGGATGCGACCGCCTATCGACATTGTTATTGTCGTTGTAATTGCTGTCAAATGTTCATGTCAATTTTTGCTTTAACTAAATAACAATAATCGAAATAATGTACCATTATCGCTTGTTTCTCACCTAAGAAAGCAAGAAAAACAATCAGATTATCACTACTGCTTTTAAAGGAGCTACAAATCGACATGAAAATTTGACAGAAATGACAATGACGACAGCAATGTCGATAGGCGGTCACACCCCAGTACGTACAATCAGAGAACTCTCCGTTAACCGTAAATAGCTTTTATTACCACTGCATAAAGTACCTCTACTATGTGGTCAAGCGTTCAATTTCCTGACAATACGTTTGTATTTAAACAAAAAAAAATCAAATATCACTAAAATCCTCGACATAATTGAAGCGTTATTTTTTTGTATTCTCAAACGAATGAAGCTAGAATATTTTTTCTCGAATATTAAGACGGTTAAAACCCGACTAACTGAACATTTTCGGCTGTCCATTTAGGTGGCAGCCCTAATTACAACGTCCACGAGACCCGTAATTACGTAATTCCATAGATAAAACGCTTCACGCATCACGAAACAATTCCGAACGCCTTTTTCTTGTTTTTCAACACCTTAATATCATATTAATACAGTTTTTTATATGGATATACAAAAAAATAATACATCAAGTAGATAATACGCGATCTAATACACGTAATTCTCATTAAGATGGTATTAAATTGAGTTGTTATCAGTGAATTATGTTTTGATTAATGAAAGAATATATATTAATTTACCGGTGACGTACAACCACCGTACTTTTCGACCGTTTTAATAGTCCTTATGCACCTAATGGAAGTGGCAACCAAGCATGCAGTTCACATTGATGTTAAGTGATGACTGCAGCCTATAGACACTTACACAAAGACCATGGTCAAAATGCAGATGCGTTACCACTATTGTGGTGATAGTGCTGAACACTATCATCTAGCGGCAAGTAGGTATATAGGGGAATGTGGTTGCCTACGACCGCGAGTTCCGTCACTGAAGCTCTACCACCAGTAAAAGTCTTCAGACGTGGACTCAAGTAGACTACCCTAAATATATAGTGGCCTCTCTCTATATCACAAATTTTTCTACATGGATTCTTACTCAAGGTCGTGTCTAGTAAGTAAAAAAAAAAAAAACGTAACTTCACGCCTGTAATCCCCGAAGGGGTAGGCAGAGGTAAATTCATGCATTCAATCATACATGCAAACACCCACGACTCGTCGGTTACGTTTTGGCCCATGTAACAGGTGGCGAACCATCTCCGGGCACATTACCAAACTCCGGGGTACTGGGAAACTTCCAGAAAATGGAAAAATCCCAATAGAAGCAGAGATAAAGGATTTTAAACCATTATCTCTGATAGTCCCCGACCCGGGAATCGAACCCAGGACCTCCAGCGTAATAGTAGTGGCCTGCTACCACTACGCTACTGAGGCAGTTCTAGTAAGTAGTAAGGTCTAGTAAGTAGTAATTGATTTAAGTAATCGGAGCAATTGTATATGAAATAAAAATAGAAAATATACTTTTTAAGTAATAAGAAAACTTTCTCTTAAGACCACACGTGTTAGAAAATAAGCTCCCCAACAAGACGAGGATTAAGTTGGGATTTATAACTTGATAAGTGACAATTCGACCACCTTCGAAGTTTCATCAAAACCTCAGTTTATTGAAGCCATAAATTGTAACGTTAATTGATTCTTTGGTATTTGAAGAATCTTTGGTTAAATTAAATCAGATGGTCAGTCTTATAATTTAGAGAGAAAGAGAAATGGATACGTTATTATGTGGTATGAACGTTTGCAAGTTTAGTTTAAGAACCAAGTTTGGTTTCGAAAGTGGAAAAGTGTTTTTGGTGCCATCATTATTTACTGCCTCAGTAGCTTAGTGGTAACATGCCACTACTACTACACTGGAGTACTTTCGATGCCCGGTTCGGGAGTTCTCAGAGATAACGGTGTAAAATTATTTATCTGAAGTTCCATCGGAATTTTTCCATTTTCTGGAAGTTTTACAGTACCTCGGTAGTCGGAGTTTGGTTATGTGTTCTGGAGATGTCAACAGGTTCGTACATGGGCCAAAATGTAACCGTCGATTCGGGAGTGTTTGCATGTATGCTTGAATGCATGTTTTTACCTTTGCCTGTCTTCTGTTACATTATGAATCATTAACGGATTTGAATTACGCCCTATCTGTTTTTAAAATATCTGCTTTACAATACTTAATCCATAAAAAGTAGAGTAAAAATATATTTCATGTTTCAGTAACATTAACCCCCTTATCCATAAACGTATTTTAGTCAAAGTGTTGCTTATCTCTCCTTTGTCTCTTTCTATCCTGCACATTTGACAATGCAATAGACAAAGACAAAGTATTCTATAGCTAAAACGTATCTAATATACGTTTATGAATAAGGGGGTAAGTCAATAGGTGTACATAAAATCAAACGAGTGAAACCCATAAAAGTTTGTAAAAACATACCTACATAAATGGATAAGAAATACCGTTCTTGTCTAAATCACAAAATAAGTACACATAATTTAATTTAACATATTGAATTTGATTCCGATAGACCACTCAAAAAATTTACGCTCAGAATTCCATTACTTTGAAACATTGGGTTTCAGAATAGACAGTTGCGTTGGGAATACCGGTAAGTTCCGGCTATCCATCATCGGTACATGGTTCCTGAGCGTAATCGGTAATAAAGAGGGATGGCAATGATCGGATTGAATGTATCGATACTGATATATATTTATGTATGTATGTATGTATCTTCACGCCAGGTCCCTAACGGGGTAGGCATATTTATATTACGTTGAATTGCCGTCTACAGTTACTGAGACATCGGTATTAGTGATCGAGTTTAAGATGAACTTATAAAAAATTTCACTCGCATAATAATATGTTAATTGCGAAAAAGTAACATAAAATCATGGTGGTAGAGCTCCAGTGACGGAGCTCCACTTAAATATCATAGCAGTTAAATATTATATGTTATATCATAAGTTATATGTAGGTATAATATCTATCGAATAATCTACTTACTTGATAAAAGTGTAAGAAAAGTAGGAACAGAACATTAGCATTAGCAGAATTTACCAGCTATTAGCAGTTCCAACTATTAATAGCTGATAAATTCTGCTAATGGACATATAATTAAAAAAATCTATAAATTCAGTGAAATTATTACGTAAATTAATATAATGTCTAGCTACGACAGTAAAATTCGATGTAAAATACCGACTTCTATGTTGCTGGAAGGGTTAAAAATGTCAATTTCAATAACAGTGTAGACATTTGAAGAAACAATAGAGGTATCGAATATTATTCGTTTGAAACGCTGAAATATTAAGATCCTATCACTTCCTTCCTCGAATCAAACTCGAGACATAACATGTATTGTTACCAAAAACTGTCTAGCAATCAATTTTCATATCACCAGTCATAATATCTGTAAAATACAGGTCCGAGAATGTTCCCTTGTGCAACCCCGAACAATAGTCAACACACTCGTACTTCGAAGCTATAATTCGACATTACTTTATGTATTCAAAGGTCATTTGATAAGATTTATGCTGTTTCACATCCGAGTCCCAGGTACTTAATTAACATGCCCCTTTGTCGGATATGCGGAAGATGATTTGGTCGGAGTTACCCGTGATTGATGACGGATTGCTACCGACAGATACTGATTCAATTTAGACCTTCCAAATTTAATAATGTTTACTTTCCATTCATATAGTGTGTGTTCATTGTAGACCAAATATAATTTTATATAATGAAGTCTTGATAATATGATATAGTGTTTGTTCGTGCGTTCATTTTAATAAATCTTTATGGAAAGCTTGTCCATATTTCATTTTTATTTATGTTTTTACTTTCAGACTTATTTTTATTAGTTAATAATATGACTCTGGTAGTAAGTTGAAAAGTTTCTGATGGTAACCAATAATGTATTATTGATGTAGTTAAGTCGTTATAACCTATCTAATTCGTGATTAAAGAATTTAAACATTCACTGAGATACAGCTCATACAGCACATAGTCATATTCCACTACTTAGTAGCTAGTAGTTGCTTTTTCTATTACAAATTCAATTGTAGACTGATTGTATAATAAAGCAAATACAGAATCATCTAACAACAGTAGGTATATTAGGTTAGGTACCAGAGTATTAGTAAATTGGTGACGAATATTCAAATAAACAAATATAATTTATCTCTATTAATCCTAATAAATCTTTTTGTGAACATGTGAGATAATACGAGCTCACAAGAAAAAGTTATCGACCCTACAATGTATGGATGTTAATTCGTATCACAAATCACAATGCACCATTACCATGCACTTTTTTAATGATAGGGATATCAAAAGCTATATTAAGGCTAAGTTGAATTAGTTTTAGAAAAAATTAAAAGAATATTTGTAAAAGTAAGCTTGAAAAATTACTTAAAAAATGGTTCGTGTTTTTGTTTTGATCATACCTATTTAATTTCTTAATATCGTAATACACTTAAGTCAATTTTAGTTTCATAAAATAACGACTTAATATCGTCCAAATTATTGCCATTCTTTCCAGAATTCCAATATCTTTCATTACACTCCCAGTAACTACAATCAACCCTACAACTCATTGTTAACATGGCTGAAATCCTAAATCTAAATAAACTACTCGTATTAAGTTCTTAAGAAAATTCATAACGTTCTTAATAGAACCTAATAGATTAATTTCATAATCCCTCTATTGTCAGACATATATCTTTTCAGTCCCAATCTGATATAACGTAAGAGAAAGTCACATATCGGAAAAATGAAGAACGTCTCCTTAATCCAATCCCCTCGGATGATTTGCTGCAATTATGAAAAAGATTTGATTGCATAGATCTTTGAATGATATTTATATAATTACGTTTTATTATGGACGTACAAAGACCGATCAAATGGAATGTAGCTAATTGAGGATTATTAGGTCTTCGATGTGAATGAATTTCTGAATAGTAAATTATTTCTAATTATCTTAATTGAATTCTCGTGGCTTTTCATGCGAGATTATTAAACTAACAAAAGGCTTAGGGTTGAGGTACGTTTACGTGAGATTTGATGAGACATCTAGCAAGTTTGAGAATTTCATGAGGTATAAAGTTATTTTCTAGGAATAAGTTAAGGCTTCTTTTTTTTAGGACGTACTTATGTAGGCGACTAGTCTCGAGACGGCATGCGGCACTAGTCAACTATGTGATGTGATACCAGGTAAGATTCTATCAGGGCACTAGTTGCCTGATCAAAATGAAATGTGCTCGTTGAACGGTGGTAATAAAAACATATTTTATTTGATAATATAGGTTCAAATAGACACTTTATAGGCGAGTTAATCAGAGTTTCCCGACTGTAAATGAAAAAGAATTTTGACTGGAAGCAAAACTGGACTTTTTACAATAAACGAAAGAGGTCAATGATTTAGAAGTGAATATTAACATTTGTAAATAAATATGTATCACCTGCCTACATTTTTAATGGAAATCTGTCATTATCTGTCAATATTCATTTCATTTCAAAGATACTTATATAATTAGTTAAACTGGAAAGTTTTATGAAAATATTAATAAAACTGTATAAATGTTTACTAATATCGTTGGTATTTTTTTACGCAGATGAATATTAGAAAGAGAAAGAGGATCATTTAAAAGAGATGAGCGAACACGACCACAATTATGCAAATATCATCCCCGTATTTATATTACACTGAAACCTCACTTAGGTGCGTCGAAATAAGAATATTTAATTAGACTGCCTACCCTCTTACGTACTGTCATTAAGGTCCTAATGACACTGCCCAGGTACTTCGTAATGGGTGCCAAATGTTGTGGACACCAGTTTAGACCGTACATTAAATAATAACATAAGGCCAATGATTTTAATTTTTAAGACATACCTATAGGTAAGTAACAGTAAAATAAACCTGTTTTTTTTATATCGATCAAAATTACACTACAGACCTGTACCTTCTGTTTTTTTATAATGATAATAAAAGTAAGTATAATTATAAAATCGAAAATGATTTAAGCACATTGACAAATTTTATTACTAACTAGCGACCCCACCGGCTATGCACGGTGTTTTTCTTTTCTTGTAACATTTTTAATAGATGTTCCACGCCTATTACACGTAGTGTTTATAGCCTGCCTCTATAAATAAACTTTTAAATTTTACAAACAAATAATCGATCACACAAACAAACGAACTGTACAGCTTCATAATATTAGTATAGATACATATGATGATGTATTCAAGATAATAATATCTTATACTTGCAATATTTTTATTCACACATGAACGGCTCGTTGTATTTCATAGTACCATACAATTCAATTATTACGATATCAATAATTATAGAACACTTCATATTCAATTCGCGACTGAAATACGACACGTCTAGATCCATTAACACTAGAATATTATAAGCACCAAAATTGGCTCTTCGGTTGCCAAAATCGTGTACCGTGTTGTCGTCTTAATGACTCAGGGCTCAGGTGGGTTCCGACCGCACTTAGTAACACCTTACCTATGCATGTATCACGCTAAATATAACGGGTATTTGTTATGGAATGAGTTATTTTGCTAAGTATTAATAATTGTTGGGGGTTGACGGAATGTATTCGGGGATGTTAACCTGTTGTGGTACCCATAAGTGGCTCAGTAGTAAGTCGTAGTCTGTTATGCCCGCGAGGAAAAGTAAAATAACAGAAATTCAATGAGGATCTGACAAGGGTTGTTGATCTGTTGTGGTTGGTGGACCACATGCGTGGTTCAGTGGTAGATAGTAGCCTGTTATACCAGCGAGGAAGAAGAAAAATGACAGGAAGTCAATAAGAAACTGATAGGCGTTGTTGATTTGCTGTAGTGGGTGGACCACATGGGTGGCTCAGTGGTAGGTCGTAGCCTGTAGCTTGTTATGCCAGCGAGGAAGAAGTAAAATGACAGGAAGTCAATGAGAATCTGATAAGTGTTGTTGATTTGCTGTGGTGGGTGGACCACATGGGTGGCTCAGTGGTAGGTCGTAGCCTGTAGCCTATTATGCCAGCGAGGAAGAAGTAAAATGAAAGGAAGTCAATGAAATCTGATTCGGGGTTGTTGATCTGCTGTGGTGGGTGGACCACATGGGTGGCTCAGGGGTAGGTCGTAGCCTGTTATGCCAGCGAGGAAGAACTAAAATTACAATCAGTCAATTAGAATCTTTGGTGTGTGGTATATCGTTGGTAGGTTCCGACGTCGGACCTCTTCGGCGTAGGTACGCAACACCATATTACCTAAGTTATCTGCCATTAAATGGTAGTTTCAGTATTATCGTCTATAGGTTAGGTGGCAACGTATAATCTCGTTAAATTTGCCAGAGTCAAAATTTTAGAGACGCATTTGCATTTTGGCTTCTGACTATTGCCAGAGAATATGTAATAATACTACTCATAGAATGGACACTTCGACGTCCCGCCCGATTTCCCTACCTCAACCAACCTCCTCCCCTCTAATGGGCGACGTTTGGTATTTTCTACGTGCCACGCACATAGGTGCACGTGTATATATATACACGTCACTGATTGATGTCTGCGTAATAGAGACCAAATTAAACACTTGTATGGAATTTTGGCGGCAAGTCCGCGGTGTGCTATTGTGTACATGTCTATGGGATGCAGTTCATGCAGTATATAGTTACCATCCATGTAATTTGTATGTAACATATGCATTGAGACATTGAGTTTAGACGATAACATATAGATATAATATTTATTATTCACTTGTGAGTTGAAATATATTTACTACTAGCTACTACCCGGCAAACTTCGTATTGACTCAGAATGAAAATATTACATGTGTCAAAGGTTTGATAGATACGGACTATTTGTATGGGAAAATGAAATGGTGGTTTTTACTATTTCCCTTCAATTTCTTCATATTTTCTTACCTTTTAAACATTCCCTGGACCTCCAAAAATCATTCAAAATCAATATTAGCCAAATCGGTCCAGCCATTCACGCGTGATGCCGTGACCAAGGAAAACGGGTAGCATTTTTATATATATTTGGCAATAAAAATAAATAATTATGATATGTTTTATATCAATACTTAATATAACTCAAATAATAGTACAAGAAGGATTTGCTCAATGACAAAAGATACAAAATCACATTTTTACATTTAAAATAAGTAAGCATTTTCCCATAAGAAACTGTCGGATATACTAACAAAATCCGCTAATTTGCTAAGTGGCTCAATATTAGGTTCGCAAGCAAATTAGTTAAGTAATTAGGCACTTGGACGCAAATTAGGGCCGTGACTTGAGAAAACTGTGTATAATTTGGCAAGTCAACAACTCATAAGATGGTTTTAAATACGGAATATCTATTAGGTACGTGGATTTAAATCCCTAGTGATATGAAGGTATATGTATCTTCACGCTAAGTCCCTTACGGGGTAGGCACCGAGTGTCGAGCGCCTGATATCCCGGTCCTGACACACATTGACGTGCTTCTTCACACATTCATAATTCTCTTCACACCTGTTTATGTAGTGATGTAATACATTTAATATTTCTGGGACCTTACTAAAAGATCAGTCAGAATCAGAATCAGAAACTCATTTATTCATTTAGGGTGACAGGCACCTCTTATGACACGTCAAAAACAAACAAAATAAATTAAAGTGAATAACAATTGATATACATGTCAAACAAGATAAAAAATAAAAAAGTGGCCACATTTCTATATTACCAACAATGCTACAAACACCTCTGGTTTTTTAACAATATAAATATGGCAACACAGTTACCACTCGTCCCGAACCTGCCGGGATTGTCCCGATTCCGATGATGTCGTCCCGCGTCCCAAGCCAATTAATTTTGTGTCGATTTTTGACAATAGCACAATTTGAATTGAAGTGTTATGCCGTTACACCATATGTTTTATTTACGCAAAGGAGATGTTGCGAGCTCGGCTCTGGTTCGTACATGTCCTCAAAAAATAAGTAAATTAAAGAAGAATCCAAAAAAAATACAATTAATTTATTCAAGAATATATTTTAGAGTTACAACCGCATTTAATTATAACGATTTTATCATTTTCAACTATGTTAAACATGGCGGCGATACAGCCGACACTTGGGATCAATCAATTTTGATAGTATTTAGAAAATATTACTTTTTTCTCCAAGTTCTATAAACAAAATACAATTTAAAAAATGAAAATGTCAAAATGACATCATCGTCCGGCATATTCGCCATGTTAGTTTTGAGTTGCAATTCTAACAGCAAATTATGTTTTGTAACTGCAAACAAAGCTAAATAAGTGAAAATATGCAGTAAAAAACGTTTTTATATTGATTTTGCCTGTTTAATGATATTGTGTACAATACATGGAGGTCCATACATTTTTGCAACATCTCCTTTATTAAAAAATATAAATTACTAGCAGTTGCTTGCGGATTCACCGCGTGTATGTCGTTTAAAAAGTAGCCTATGTTCTTTCCCAAAGTCAAATCTATCTCTACCAAATTTTATTAAAATTGGTTCAGTCGTTTGGACGTGATCAGCTTACAGACAGACAGATAGAGATACTGTCGCATTTATAATATCATATAAAATATAAATAAAATAAATATATAAATATTAATATGCATACACCAAAAATAGTTTGTATTTTTTCCTGCTGTCTTTCTTAATGATGAGAGTGTTAATGAGTGAGTTAATTTGGAGTTAAATCCAACCGTCACTGATGACCATTGAAAAACCGTTAATATAGCTTTGTATGATTTTGAAGAAGCATAGAAAATGAGGAACAACGGTCCCCTAATGCACTCTATCCCGAATCATGTGGCACAGCATCTACATTACGGAAGAAGCCATACATTGTAAATGTCACGCTTTAATCTAAACGATGATGGCGTGACGTAAAGCTGTCGTGTCGTACGCGTCGCGTCAAGTGCTAACGGTAATTTGCATTAGCCTCGAAAAATAACGATCCACACTTAGAATGTTATCGTTAAGGTGAGTGTACATTAGAGAAGCGGTGAAGAGTGTGCCATGGAAGGGTTCTGTAGAAGGGTCGTCAAGGTTGTGTGAAAACAGTTACAAATTTTGTACAGACATCACATAGATTACAGTCACGAATATTACACCGAAATAATGGTTTCGTTAGAATAGAAATTACATTGGAGCAGTTCATACACCACACAATGAAAAGTACACCTATAAACGTCTACTTTATCATCCACTTAGATACCTGCTTATACTTTATTTTCTAAAGCTTCACATCAATATTCATACCATTCTTTCGCATCATGTCTTAGACTGGGTTGCACCAAGATATTTGTTAAAGTTAAAGTTATTGTGACATTTCACATCCCTTTCTAACTTAAAGAAATCTGTTAAAGTAAGAGAAGGATGTGAAATGTTACAATAATTTTAACTATAACAAATATCTTTGTGCAACCTAGGCTTATAGATTTATATCATGCATCTCATTCTACAGTTTTTCGATTAGGAAAGACAACATTTAAATTACAACAAGGCCTATTTTATAATTTCGTTAATTGTAGATAAAACATATCAGATAGTGTGTGGCAGGAGTGGCAACGCATCTACGTTGAGACCTCTAATTTTAATGTAGACGTCTACGGGTTGCAGTTACGCAATTTTGCATTCAACTATGCCCATTTGACACTTCGGTACATAACAAAAAAAAATGACATCCTAAAAATATGTGTATGAAATGAAGATTCATTAAATTTACTTCCATTTTCTAAGATGGACAGCGTCCTATGATGAAATGACTGCCACTGCGATCGCGTGGCATGATTATGGCAGATACATATGGGAAGGTTTTTGGTCCAGCAGTGGACATCTTTCGGCTATATATTATATGATATAGCTTCCATTTGAATATAATCTTGGTTGTACAATTTATAACATAACATTTCATTCAATGCCCGTGAAAATATTCTAGTGTGTGCCCACCCTAACATAAATAGTTTTACAAGGTTCGATGCTTGTAGTTTTATCACATGCACTTATGTTATTCTGAAATGGCGTTTAAAGTTGAAATTGACTAGTAAGTTAGCACATATATAATATAGCACAGTATGTTTGTGTGAACTGGGTGTAGAGTCAGACGCTACTATACGGGATACGACACGGTACCGCTACGGTATGTAGTCGTATGAAAGTGCTGTAAGTATGATACTTGCTGATAACTATTATTTTAACATTTTACTTGTGGTATCAGGGGTGGCAACGCATCTGCATTTTGACGTCTTTTTTTTTATTTATGTAATGGTTGGGCAAACAAGCATGCAGTTCACGTTAATGTTAAGTGATGAGTGCGGCCTATAAACACCCACACAAAGACCAAGATCAAAGTGCAGCCTCAGGTGTTATACCTCTGTGTCGGAAATTACAGGGCCGTACATTACCACCTGACCGGAACACGATAGTGCTGAACAACACCATTTAAAATTTACCACTCTGGTGTTTGTGTGGGTGTATAGGCTTCAGTCATCACTTAACGTCAATGTGAACTGCATGCTTGTTTGCCACCTTCATTACGAAAAAAAAACCACTGCAGTTCTTAAGAATTTGGTGCATGGATTGAGGATTTTTTCTTGTATGACAAGAATTCTCTTGTCCCGTACCTACTATTTTTTATGTATTAATTTTTTATTCAGGTTTACCCATCGACGACACAACGCAGCTTGGTTTACTTGATACATCTAAAGCTCACCAAAAGCTTTGAAACAATAAGCACGAAATAAAATCAAGTTCGCTAGGTAATACCCGAAAATGATTCGTAACTACATATTTTATTTTAACTTATTAATAAACTTCTACTTCAAAAGTTCAAAATATACAAACGTTTTTTAAACAAACTAAAAAAAAACTAAGTAAAAACAAAAAAGAACAATAAACAATTAGATCATTTCAAAGCTCTTATTTCTTGCACGGCGTTGCGTCACAAATAAAAAAGACGAAGCTCCCCAGAGACAATTGCAAGGCGATTTCTTGTTACCAGCGTTTGTTTCGGACAACTATTTGTCTTGCTTCAGATTCAATTCTTTTTATAAATCGCAGGTTACTCACAGGAATCGAGAATTGGGTCGCTGTCATTGAAGAATACGATTGAGTAGTTTTCTCAACATCTATACATATAATAAAACAGTAAAAGCCGCGTGTCTGTACTTTGTATATATTTACGAAAAAACAATTGGGGGCGATGTTAAAATAGTATTACAACACTTTTCAATGATTTTTAATTTTTTGTCTGTCTGTTTGTCCCTTTGTCCAATCTTTGGCTAATCTCCGAAGATACTGGACGGATTCGAATGAAACTTTTTGTGGTGTATAGATACTAAGCCTGTCCAACATTTAGGCTACTTTTTACTGCGAGAAAATCACTAATTCCCACGGGAATCTCTACATTTCATTTCATTTTCCTATACAAATAGTCCGTATCTATCAAACCTTTGACATATTATATTATTTCATTGTGAAGCAATACAAAGTTTGCCGGGTCAGCTAGTTACTAAATATAGAACCGACATTTTGATTGCTCTATTTATAGTTCAATCTACAAAAATCCTTGATGAGGACTTACGCGATAAAAAACGATTAAATAGTTAAGATCTTTTTTAATTGGGTAAACGTGGTAAATACCGCTTGGTAAAGACATAGTTAAATAGGTATGAGATAATATGCATACAAAAAAGAATTGATACATCTACATCAAAACAGATCCATGGGCAAATTCCAGATAATAATAATAATAAATACGCTTACACGCACAGCCTCACAGTAGGAATAAACCTGTGTCGTGGGTGCCGTTGGTACAAAACACATACACAAACACCCAGACCCGAAACAAATATCTAGGCCATACGAATATTTGTTCCGGTGCGGGGATCGAACCCGTGACCCTTCGAATCAAACGGTCATCTTACACCGCTGGACTAACCGGGTCGTCAATCAGATGCGTAGTCACCCTGATGCATTTGATTGCAAACACCCACGATTCGCCGGTTACGTTTTGGCCCATGTAACAGGTGGCGAGCCTGTTGACATCTCCGTGCACATAACCAAACTTCGAGGTACTGGGAAATTTCCAGAAAATGGAAAAATCCCAATGGAACCAGAGATAAAGGACTTTCTTTACACCATTATCTCTGATAACCCCCTACCCGGGAATCGAACCCAGGACCTCAGCGAAGTAGTATCTAGTCGCCTGCTACCACAAGGTGACCGAGGCAGTGAAAACGTGTAATCCTACCTAACAATCTTGTTAACAACGCTAACTATAAAGTAAACTAGGTCACTGTCATTGAAAAATTCGGTGTTTCGTTGAAAATACAACACGTACACCGCCCGCTGGTTCAATAAATCACTCTACCCTTTTTTATTGTGTCGTGATAATAATCGCTTGGCTGCAGATTGGCAATCTAAGTTGAAAGCAGACCTGAAGTATAACCCTATTTGCAAACTTGTTTATAATTTCAAGCGAGTATTTTAAAGGCACTCATCGTTAGATTGTTTTTTTGAAGTTTTTTTTATTTCTGGTATATTAGATTGTTACTATCTGTTACGCTAAAGAACGGAATTCCCCTTGTGCTACTTCCGCGCCGCGAGCTTCGCGCACACGACGATCTACTGACTGACGGAGTTAAACTGTCAGGATCGGAATATCTGGCGCTACACACTCTCTACCTACCCCGTTAGGGTCCTGGCGTGAAGATACGTACGCTAAAATTGTTGTTTGTCTAAAAATTGGATTTTTCGCAATGATACAATATTTTTACATAACTCAGTCGGGAGAGCGGCTGGACTAGAGATCCCAGCCCGCTGGAAGTCAAATTTTTCATCGTAAGATGGCATGCATATTACCTATGTATCTTCACGCCAGGTCCTTAACGGGGTAGGCAGAGAGTGTAGAGCGCCAGATATCGCGGTCCTGACATACCTCTCGTGCCTGTCTCCTTGCGTATTACCTATCTGATTTCATACGTATCTTTTCTTGTAATACGTAATAATAAATGTATACGTCGATGGCTTTACCACATCCATTTACACACAAAGACAGTGGTCATCACGCTGATGCAAATGTACATAATATGTATACATAGCTCATCGCTTAGTGTATAGCAAAACATGGGTAATATCTCTAGTTTCAAAAGAAACAAAATACAAAAACAAAAATTCAAATCATTAATTTCAAATTTGTCTACAAGGGCTCTCTTGCATTGTCAGGTTATAAGCTACCTATGAATACCAAATTAATAATAAAAGTTAACCAATATGTACCAAAATCATCAAAATTTTCAATTCCTTCATAGAAGAAAAATAAAAATCTGTTAGTCAATGAAACCATAAACATATCAAATGAAACCACAACGTAATCTACAACAAGATATTCATAAAATAATGTAATCGTGAAATCTCATTAAAAAATTGCAATTAAAGTTAACACAAAAACCTTGTTACTAGAGGATGTATGTGTAATTCATGGTGTGCCTCACATTTGACCAATTTGACAACGCAATTACAACAGTAAAGTATGAGTTATGCAATGAATAATATGATGTTCATTAAGTGCTTTCACAAAGATTCATTCGTAGAAGTGACACTGCTCTGACATTTCCTTAATAATGATTGGTGTCGTCATTGCGACTGATCGATCGATGGTCCATAGATCGAATACGATGAATCGTTTTAAAAACAAATCTGAGATTGAACCAGCCTTTTTGAGCCATTGCAAAGTTTAGTAGGTATAGATTTTTTTGCAAGGACCAAACTTACGTGCAAGGCATGCTTTCGGTATAACGCGTTTTAAAAAAATCATTATTGAACAAGATAATATGTCAATCGCTACAGTTACGTTCTCTAGAAAATATGATAAAATATATAGATAGGTACTTATTTTATTTTCTATAAGCCAAAGATTCGGACAGTCCTGAAAACCACCATGGATATATTTGTTTTATTTGATACTAAAGAGAAAAATTATTCCTAAAATTATTTTTTTATTGGCTGCATTGAATATTGTTACCACATCTTGTATTCTAACTTCCTTTAAACGAACACAACTAATTTCCAGCGAACATCAACTGCATAAGCTAATGAAAAATAGGCATAAAATTATGTTATCCATCTAAACTACATCATCTATGACAGCTGCCCACCAAACTATCGCTGGTTCGTTACAGAGCAGATTAATATTTCGGCGCAGTAAATACGTTATGCGTCGGACACTAGCCAAAGTTGAACTAAATTGACGAAGTTGGCAGCCCTGGGGAGCAGGCTAGGGCTGCGGTTTTTACAACAGTAACGAAAGTTTTTTTTTTTGGATGGACAACAACGATGAAAATTTTCGTGCGGACAACGGTATGGTTAATTGAAATATTTTATCCACATTTGTGAAATGTCTATGTTATTAGCTAAAGTTATATCCTCATTGGCAAATGTTTTGAATAATGTAATTATGTTTTTTTAAACACATGGTATGTTATTTAATCCGGCTTTAGGTTCATACGACTATACTAGAAATAATAGTGAATCGAAAGTTTGAAAGGATAGAAATAGAGGACACTCCATTCTCTATCCACCCATAAATACCTATGATTAATTCAGTTATTTCGTAGTTGGCTTTAGTGTTTTGCTCAATGTGCCTATATCAAACATTAAAGCAAAAAGTAATTGAATTAAAGCTTAAACAGAATTTCCCGCTGTATTGCATCATTTAGGTATCACAGTCAAATATTTATTTTAACACAACATTCAAATATTTATAACAAACAAAGAAACCTTTCAAGTAATAACTACAATATTATTCATTGGAGCGTATTAAAAGAGATGAATTCGAACAATGCAGACGTATTGACAAGTGTACATTCGTAAAATATATTAAAAACACGTAACAAGCTTGCAGGCAGTTTAATTAAATCAAAGAACAAAGTATTTCAATAAAGTCGACATGTTGACAGCCCTAATTATCTGAAACTAGGGTTGCCACTGTACATTTTAAGTAGCTTGTTTTAAGTCCTTAAAACAAGCTATTTAAAATTGTTATTCAGTTTCAACAAATTATTATTAAAGTTACCTTATGTTAATATTAAAACCTAGTTACCTAATGTTAATATTTTTGATAATACGGTACTGACTGATTGATCTATCAATACATAGCTAATCCGCTCTACCGAAAGAGTGGTTATTTTCACGCAAAAAGCTGTTATGGTAGGCATTTTTTTTAAAAGATTTCTTGAAACATTAATCGTTCATAATGCTACGAGTATAATCTTCAACACCAAGACATAAGAATGGTAAACAAGCTTACTTGATAGTGATGGTAAATATAAAAATAAAAAACCGGTCAAGTGCGTGTCGGGCCACGCGCAGCGTAGGGTTCCGTAGTAAGAAATGTAATGAAAAAAATAAATAAATATTTTCTATGGAGTTGTTCGAAATTTTTCTAGTAAAATACATTTGGTCGACTATTACTCGCAAACTTGTAAAGCCAACAAGGATGTGATAGTTTTCCTCTTAATTTCGTTTTATGTAGCTACTATCGCCGTAACGTTTGAATTTCTAACAACAACCGTTTAGTCTGTAGGGTCTACACTTGAGTCTAACGAAAATTTGCACTTTAAAGCTTAATAAGTCACGAACAGTTAACTAAATCGAAAAATGATGTTCGCGCACCCATAATATTTTTAAAAGACCTATCCAAGGATACCCCATTCTATATGAAAATCGAAAATAAAAAAAAAATTGCGCGTAACTAGTACGTAGGGGAGGTTACCCTAAAAAAAAAAATTTACGTTTTTATTCTACCACTTTGTTGGCGTAATTAAGGTGTATACTTGTGTATACCAAATTTCAAGGCTCTAGTACTAACAGTTTTTGCGCTAAACCGCGGACGGACAGACAGACAGACAGACGGACTTACATGACGAAACTATAAGGGCTCCTTGTTTACTACGGAACCCTAAAAATGAAAGACTTAATTGTGCGTTGCCATTCCTGGGATCCCAAAAGCGTTTTCACTGAGTCTCTAGGACCAGTTAATGCCACGTTATTTTTTACTCTGTGTAGATATTAAAAACTATCAAGCAAAAACATTTTTTCCTTAAAATAATAGGTTGGGGAAAAAGTCTTTTCGCATTATAGTATGTATGAACTTGTAATAAAATCTCTTTGGCTGTAGTATTTGTATCTGGCTGGTTTTGGTATCATTGAAAGTTAAAATTTTAAAGAACATAATTCCATATTCAAATTAGGCAAATGTGTGATTTTCATTTGTTTTTCGTACTGTCAAGATGAGTGGATCTAATAAAGAAATTCGATACATTTTAAAATTTTACTACAAAAAAGGCAAAAATGCAACGGAAGCCGCGAAAAAAAATTGCGATGTTAATGGACCTAGTGCAGTGTCTGTGAGAGTAGCACAAATTTGGTTTAAGCGTTTTCAATCCGGAAATTTTGATGTCAAAGATGCACCTCGCTCTGGTCGCCCTATTACGGATAAAATGGATGCCATTTTTGAAAAAGTGGAGCATGGTCGCGACCTATCAGTAGTTACGACGTAGCTGAAGAACTGACAATTGATCACAAAACAGTTTTGGCGCATTTGAAAAAAGCTGGGTACAAAAAAAAGCTCGATATTTGGGTACCTCACGAGCTCACTGAAAGAAACTTAATGAACCGTGTACTCATTTGTGATTCTTTATTACGACGTAATGAAACCGAATCATTTTTGAAGAAGCTGATAACTGGTGATGAAAAGTGCATCACGTACGACACGAACGTGCGAAAAGGTCGTGGTCAAAGGCCGGTCAGGCTTCACAGACTGTGGCGAAACCCGGGTTAACTCGCAATAAGGTGATGTTGTGTGTGTGGTGGGATTGGAAGGGCATTATTCATTATGAGCTATTACCACCAGGCAGGACTATCGATTCTGAACTCTACTACGAACAACTGATGAGATTAAAGCAAGAAGTTGAGAGAAAGCGGCCGGAATTGATCAACAGAAGGGGTGTGGTGTTTCATCATGATAACGCTAGACCTCACACATCTATAGCCACTCAGCAAAAATTAAGAGAGTTTGGCTGGGAGGTGTTAATGCATCCGCCGTATAGTCCTGACCTTGCACCTTCAGATTTCCACCTGTTTCGGTCTCTTCAGAATTCTTTATGCAATGTTAGGTTAACATCACGAGAGGACTGCCAAATCCACTTGTCGCGGTATTTTGATGAGAAGTCCCAAAATTTTTATAGCAATGGGATCATGTCCCTGCCTACAAGATGGCAAAAGGTTATCGAACAAAATGGTACATACATACTTTAGTTAAATTTAAATAAACTATATAAACAAATGTTTTGAATTATCTTAAAAAATGCGAAGAAACTTTTTCCCAACCAATACATGACTCCTCAAGCCTTTATAAAAAAACCCTCTACAAACTCGATTTCCGTCATGGGAGCTACAACTGAAACTATTTACAGCTATCTAATAGTATTTGCTTTAGATATCTTTATAAGGATCCTCAAAATCGGATATTCGTAACAGTAACATGTGTAAAACGAACACAATCATGTACAACCCTTGTGTATGACGCGTAACATGCAAGTACACACTGATACTCGATTAATTTACACGAAAATCGCCACTCCGAATATGGTGAACTCTGTAGGCATTATATTTATGAATTATGTTTCGCCTGTAAATCCAAGTTCCAAATTGAAAATGGCATACGTTTTGTTTTTTATATCATAAGATTGACAGACAAGCAGGCGGGCCACCTGATGGAAAGTGGTCATCGTCGCCTATGAACTATTGCAACATCTTTCACTCCATTTTTGAAGAACTCCATGTTGTAGCACCGAGGGCATATCCCAGAACGAGTAAATTGTAGAACGAACGGGAAGTAAGTTCCAAAATTTACACGTACTGGGTTGAAACGAACGCAAAAACCATATAGTAGACCATATACCACCAAACAGTTCAGCAGAGCACTCGTCCGTTGAAATGTTTTGTTTCAATTATAATATGTTGCCTCAAATAAAGGTAGCAGGCTACACTGATTGACTTTTAATTAAGCCTGCATTTGTTTTGATTTTTAATTATTGTTGGTGACAAACAAATATGCAAATCAAATTGATTTTTTTTTATGTAGTGGAAGTTGTAAACTAGCATGCAGTACACATTGATGTTAAGTGATGACTGCAGCCTATAGACACCAAGGTCAAAATGCAGATGCGTTACCATTCCTGAGACCTAAGGTGTTATGCCTCGGGCCGTACATTACCACCTTACCGGGACACGATAGTGCTGCACACTACCATTTAGCGGCAAGTATATTAGCTAATGCGGTGGTGCCTACGCCCGCGAGCTCCGTCACTAGAGCTCTACCACCAGTAAAACCAGGATTGGAAGTAGCATGCGTTGCCACCCCTGAGGTCTAAATTGTTTCACCTCTATGACAGAAATGAAGAGTGGAGTGACAACCACGACGACTCTGCCAAGAGAGTGATGATTAAGAAGAAATTTCTTGCTTATAATATGAAGCGTATCAAACTTTTACACACATCCTGGATGTATATCCATACAAATAAATAAAATTGGAGTGTCTGTTTTTAATACATAAAAAAAAAATTTTACTAAATGCATATGTATACACGGTACATATACCCAAACAACTTTTTTTTTTTCAATTCTTGTCTGTCTGTCTGTTTGTTCCGCCTAATCTCGGGAACGGCTGGACCGGTTTTCACGGGACTTTCACTGGCAGATAGCTTATATAATAACGAGTAACTTAGGCTTATTTTATATTATACTAGCTGCGCCCACGACTTCGTACGGGTGGATACTGAACAATCATAAATTCTCACGCGGACGTAGTCGCGAGCACAGCTAGTATGTAATAAGTACCATAAAAACAACTTGACGACCAAAACATTTATCTCTAATTCATCTTTAGTTAGAATTTCGTAAAGTATTAAATGTATGCATTGTTGAAACATTTTGCCTTTTCATCTGAATTTCCATAACATCGCTGAGGCGTTCAAAGAAATATAACAATCATACAAATCTGTCATATTCGCATATAATTTCTTAGAAGTACACACAAAACGTTTGCAGACTCCATCCCGTTCTAAGAATCATTAAATGTTAGGTTTAGTTCACATTGATAGGGCCGATTTCGCATTTCTACACGTAAAGGTAAAGCTTGTAAATTTGTTTGTTAGGAATCTAATCTTCGGAAATACTCAACCGATCATGAAAATTCTTTTACAATCAGAAAGCTCCACTATTCAGGAGCGCTATAGGCTATATTTTATTATGATAGTAGTAGTGCTGGTAGCATTGCACACGTGCGAAGCCGAGGCGGATCGCCAGTAAGATAAAGATTAACAAGTACAGTCATGGAACGCTTCGATCTTCCGATCAATCAAATCTAGTATTTACTACCACTTCATAAAGTGTTCATGTTGCGAAAAGCTTTTCATAAAAGGCAACTCAAACCGCGTCAGAAGATTACATTCACTCGGAAGAATGATGGCCGAATACTCAAACGTCACTCAATTTTAAGCAACCCTCAAATGTGCGCTATCTCTATCGTTTGAACGTGTTTTATAAAGACAGAAGACTTTTGAATCCCACTTAGATTTAAGTGACGTTTGTTTTGGCCGTGAGAGCATCAAACTAGATAATGAAGGAGCTCAGCGTCGTATATTCTGTATTGCACTTTTTTGCATAGTCACTGGTGATAGAGTTCCAGTGTGGGAGCTCGGGGGCGTAGGCACCACCTCATTACCTATTCTATCTGCCGCCAAATGATAGTGTTCAGATCTATCGTGTTCTGGCTGTACAGACAAAACAACTAAGGTCTCAGGGGTGGCAACGCACTTGTATTTTGACCTCTGGTTTTTGCGTAAGTGTCTATAGGTTACATTTATCACTTAATATCAATGTAAACTGCATGTTTGTTAGCCTCCTTCATAACATACTAAAATGACATTAATTTAAACGTTTTTACAGAGTGAACCTTCTGTTTTGATATTAATACGTATTCTGTGACATAATCGGCCTTGGTACTACTCCAAAAGATTTATAAGCCTAAAATTAATGACAGCAAAATATGTTTATAAGATTTTTAGAGAAAACATTATTGCTTCGTAAAGTTTTGATTCGTAATGCCAAGAGCGACTGGAGTAAATTAACTTAATCCAGTTTTCTTTGTGTTTAAACGTGAAATTGTTATTGCCTATCAAAAGTTACTGTGAGGCTCAAAAATAAAGTAACGAGGATGCGAAATAAATTACTAATTTTTAATAGCGATCGTTATTAATGTTTAGGTTCTGTGTGGATTTATTTTAAGAAGCATTTGGTATTTAGATTTAATGCCACGTATTAAATTATCGCATTCGCAGTCGCCATAAATGTAAAATCAGTAAGTTGGTATAGTGACTATGGGCTGATTCGGTTTTATAACACAGTCAGTCGCAACATATTTTGGGGAAAAGACATAAAATCGAACAAAATGTGTTATTTTTTTTAATTTAGAGTTTCTCCATTCAGTAACATTCTCAGTAGTGGTCATGGATTTATGGAAGATTTTTTATTTCAAGACGCCCTCGAAACAAAAAAATTGTCAACCTCATCATGCCCAATACTAACTTAAACCATTGCAAATGTAAGAAAATTAAGAAAGGAAGAGTAGTTCTCGTGTAGAGTAAAGTATAGTTGTCACTGTCGTAGCGAGGGCGTAGGCAGCCACGCATTATCTTATCTATTTTGCAAATGACAACCTAATAGTAATGTTATAATACCTACTATGACACCGTCTTTGGGTAACTGTGTAAGCAATACGACGTAGACGATTTTATGTAAATGTTTATAGGCTGCAATCAAGTACTGTAAGTTCACGAGTATGTCCCCATATATAGTTTCCTAAAAATACTACCAAATACTAATGTTATGGAAGTGGCAAACAAGCATGCAGTTCACATTGGATGTTAAGTGATGACTGCAGCCTATAGACACCCACACAAAGACCAAGGTCAAAATGCAGATGCGTTGCCACTCCTGAGGCCTAAGGTGTTATGCCTCTGTGCCGGAAATTACAGGGCCGTACATTACCACCTGACCGGAACACGATAGTGCCGAACACTACCATTTAGCGGCAAGTATATTAGGTAATGCGGTGGTGCCTACGCCCGCGAGCTCCGTCACTGAAGCTCTACCACCAGTAAAAAGTACTTAAAATACACGCTATTTTTTACTAATACAAAACTGAGCATTATAAACATATCCTTACAATACGCAATTAAAAACAGCAAGATAACAGACCACCCATTACGTGGTATGAATAGCTTATGTTTCCTTTACGATAATATAATAAGCTTTTGTAACACGAGTATCGATGTGTCGCGTGGGTGATTACATGCTAGTTTTGTTTCATTTAAATAACGTTTACTTTATAAATGCAGGTGTTAGATAACGTAACGTAACTTCACGCCTGTAATCCCCGAAGGGGTAGGCAGAGGTGAATGTATGCATTCAAGCATACATGCAACGATCCACGATTCGCTGGTTAAGTTTTGGCCCATGTAACAGGTGGCGAGCCTGTTGGCATCTTCGGGCACATTACCAAACTTCGAGGTACTGGTGAATTTCCAGAAAATGAAAAAGTCCCAATAGAACCAGAGATAAAGGAATTTACACCATTATCTCTGATAACCCTCTACCCGGGAATCGAACCCAGGTGTTAGATATAAATATTGCAGTCGAAGTTTTCGGAAAATTCTTGGCATTTCGAAGGTCTCCCTGCTTACTATTTGAGGCCTGGAGGCTTGGTGCATGGAGCTGAAATGACAATCTTTGTTTTTTATGTAATAAAAGTGGCAAACAAGCACGCAGCTCACATTGATGTTAAGTGATGACTGCAGTGCTAATAGTACTTACTACTACGTCTTGCGTAGACGTCTATAGGCTGCAGTCATCACTTCAATGTGAACTGCATGCTTGTTTGCCACCTTCCTTACATAAAAAAAACTTGCCATCGATATGAATGACCTCTTGTATTACGCTTATTAGCTAATTTCCTGACATCAAAAATAACAATAGGTCTACAGCACTGCAGAGTCTAGTTAATTAAGGTTTAACACTCACTCGCGTTTTACAATTTCAAACGTACATTTTTCCACGTTGCTACCCGCGAATCAACGTGCGAAACATTCCATACAGAATTACAAACGCGAAAATGCAATCGAGCGGAAAGCGGGCACAATGCGAACGCGATTACGGAAGCGAAAGAGGGCACAAACAAACAGCAGACATACCTGACTCGCTTACATTAGCGATAAAATTATGAAATATGGCGGCGGTAAGGGCGCTCGCTATGAATCATGAACCGGCTAATGTGCACCCGGGTTTATGTGGCACTGCTTGTTTTTCGTTTTAAGAGTGTAGCCCGGGGTTTATATTCTAACATTTTATGTTATTAGATCAAAGAACCAACGATTTTGATACTTCTAGGGTGCTTTTCCACCAGAGATGTGCTATGCAACTATGATGCGAAGATGTGAAGTCTACGCTACGAAAATATGTGACCATTTCCACCAATACTAAGCTATGTAGCTGTACGAGGTAGGTGCGCTATGAAGATGCGCCGCCGTAAAGTGCGCGGCATACTTACTGTGTGAAGATGCCTACTCTACTCTGCAGATACACCACTCACGACGGCCTATGGCACACATCCATATAAAAAACATATTAGTTGAATCCATTTCCACCATTGCTAAGATATGTGCACCAATGGTTTTGTACTGGTGGTAGAGCTACGACGGAGCTCGCGGGCGTAGGCACCACCGCATTATCTATAATATACTTGCCGCTAAATAGTAGTATTCAACACTATCGTGTTTCGGTCAGGTGGTAATGTACGGCCCGTAATTTCGGATAATTTGAACAGTAATTTTGTAAATAGAAAAAAAAATTATGAACTTATTCTGCCGCCCCTTAAAATTTGCCGCCCTAGGCTCCAGCCTACTCAGCCTGCTGGTAAATCCACCACTGCACTAACCATGTTGATACTACTAAGGTTATGGTGAGGAATTTGCATACAGGTTTGTCCAGCAAAAATGCGCCGATGCCTTGTTCGATACATCTGCGCGCTTCAGAAATCATTACCACCGCGTACTATCAGATAACAGGTTTGCTACATGAAAAAGCAGTAAACAAAATGCATAGGAAGCATAGCGTAGGGGTATTCGACACACCATCGGCCGGTTTTATCTAGCCATGTACGGTAGGCTAGACAGACTAGATCTTGATAGCTCGGATAGGCTGCGACAAGACGCAGCACTTGTGTGTCTGGTTTACCACGAACGGTTACTTTGTTTGGTTTATTTACATTATAATAAGGTGTGCGTTAAATGTAATTACAGTTTCATAATTATATATATATATTCAATATATTTTAATGTAATTACGAATAAAATAGCATACAAATAATTGGATACTATAACATGATATAAATAATGGATTAATTTCCAATACCAAACCTTCAATCCTTCATACAAAGTAGCACCAAACATACTTGCTTTACCAAAGCCATTCTAAACACTACAATTTGATTCAGCGGACGAATTCCGTGCCTCAAATATCAGTGATTGTCAAACCGTCACTATTACTGGCAATACGGGCATAGTCTGCGTATCTAAAGGGCAAATTGCGATTGGCTTCGATTGCATATCGCGATGGAGATTGGTGGGTCGATTTGTTGTTAATCGCCATCACGATATACCTAACATGTAAATATAAAATACCTATACTAAACAAACGCAATGTGATGAATGGAACTTTTATTGCTGAATGAAGTAGGTAATGCTTTTATGTGACACGTAATAGAGCGTAGCTATCGCTAGGTAACAATCGAATATCCATTGCATAGCAAGTTTATAAACCTTTCAAAGTAAATTATTTCATGACATTAAAATTTAATATATCTGATGTAAATGCAGCATATGAATTCAGCATATCAAAACATATGAATTCGTAGTGTTGGTTTTTTTATCATGAAGGTAGCAAACATACATACAATAACATACATTTCAATCATCATCGATGGTAAGTGAATAATACAGCCCATAAATATCAACCATAGATAATTAATCATTAGTAAAAGATGTCATTAGTAGGCATATTATTCTGTTTTTTTTATTGAGTCTGTTTACAGAAATAATCAAATGGGTACGTGTGGTGTACCTGCGCATTGGCAACCACTGGAACGAAGTACACTATAAATGTAAGAAAATAATCGATAATCGAATATCCATTGCAAAACAAGTTTATAAACCTTTCAAAGTAAATTATTTCATGACATAAAATTTAATATATCTGATGTAAATGCAGCATATGAATTCAGCATATCAAAACATATGAATTCGTAGTGTTGGTTTTTTTATCATGAAGGTAGCAAACATACATACAATAACATACATTTCAATCATCATCGATGGTAAGTGAATAATACAGCCCATAAATATCAACCATAGATAATTAATCATATTATTCTGTTTTTTTTATTGAGTCTGTTTACAGAAATAATCGAATGGGTACGTGTGGTGTACCTGCGCATTGGCAACCACTGGAACGAAGTACACTATAAATGTAAGAAAATAATCGATAATTATACTTATCGATACTTAAACCATAATGAAAATTAGAAAAGCAAACAAATCACAAATCATTGTGCTGAGGAGTACTGATTGTAATATCAATTATACTTCTAAATCGTAAACGCGATTCGATTTATGGCGAATAACCAGTTATCGATAAAGAGTTTTCGAGTAATAAAATCGATTATACCGCCGGCATAAAATTGAAATTTGCATTTTCTTAGTGCAATTTAAAATTGAGTCAACTATTTTAGAACGTGGGAAAGCACTCATTGAATGAAGTCAATGAAAATTTTTCATTATGTTATCATAAGTAACCGGCATAGCTCACCGAATAGCGAAACTTAAGTGTCAGTGGGCAGGACACATAGCTCAAAGAACTGCCGTTGGGGCAGAAGTGTTCTTGAGTGACGACCGCGTACCGGAAGACTAAGACGAAGACCAAGACGAAGCGTAGGCTCCCCAGCCTACGCTTCGTCTTGGTTACGAGGTGGACCGACGACTTGGTGAAGGTCGCAAGCAATCGCTGGATGAGGACAGCCCAGGACGGTTCGTAGTGGCAATGTTTGGGCCATTGTCCAACAGTGAACGTCTTTCGGGCAATAATGGCAACCCATTATACGTCCCACTGCTGGGCACGAGTCTCTCCCCTTTTTGGGGGAGGCCTGGAGCTTACTCCACCACACTGCTCCAATGCGGATTGGTGGAGGTGGGTGGGTTAGTGGTCAACCCGCTATCGGATGTTCTTATACCGCCCATAAGGCCTCCGACAAGGTTTAACGACTGCTATTTATCAATGGCAACCGGGACCGACGGTTTAACGTGCTCTCGCGTTTAATTTGCCACTAGCGTCACCCATCTCACTACCCGACCGCACCCGTAGTGCTTAACCGAGTAGATCGCTTCCGATCTAGGTACGGCAGCCGCGGGGGGGGGGATGCGCGCTTCAATAATATACGAAAAAATGATGATAATATACAAAATTCTATAATTTTACGGAACCCTGTGTGAACCCGAGTCCGATTTGCACTTTTTCGGTTTCTTCGCATTATCTATGATTGCAGGTGATATATTTCACATGCCTGGCCGGGCCTCAGTCAAGGACATGCAGGTTACATTGTGTCCACTTATGTATGCCGAAAGAGTACTTCCAATTCAGGAGAGGTAATCCAATTTTTGTAGGCGCGCACCTTGTTACGACATAAAAAACTTTAACGACATTATTATTTTGTTTTTATTGTCTTCAGAAACGGTGCGTGTTTGAGAAGAGCGGTGAATATAAGAACAATGGATTTCATGTTGAGATATTTGACATTTAGCATTATGTAAATGAGACGTTCCAAAATGTATGGAGCTTGGGCACTATACCTTGTACACTATATTGAGAAGCATAAAATACTACATCATTTTCAGCTATTCAAATCGTTTATTATATCTTTAATTAACTGTCGTAAGTATATTTGAAAGCTAAGAATGTCATAGTAGCAATATGGCAACATATTGTTGTCATACAAAAATTACATAAAATAAATAATAGGTTGGGGAAAAAGTCTTTTCGCATTATAGTATGTATGAACGTAACTTAACTTCACGCCTGTAATCCCCGAAGGGGTAGGCAGAGGTAAATGCATGCATTCAAGCATACATGCAAACACCCACGATTCGCGGGTTACGTTTTGGCCCATGTAACAGGTGGCGAGCCTGTTGACATCTCCGGGCACATTACCAAACTTTGAGGTACTGGGAAATTTCCAGCAAATGGAAAAATCCCAATAGAACCAGAGACAAAGGCTTTTTCACCATTATCTCTGATAACCCCCTACCCGGGAATCGAACCCAGGACCTCAGCGTAGTAGTAGTGGCCTGCTACCACTAGGCTACCGAGGCAGTTATGTATGAACTTGTAATAAAATCTCTTTGGCTGTAGTACTCGTATTTGTATCTGGCTGGTTTTGGTATCATTGAAAGTTAAAATTTTAAAGAACATAATTCCAAATTCAAATCAGGCAAATGTGTGATTTTAATTTGTTTTCGTACTGTCAAGATGAGTGAATCTAATGAAGAAATTCGATACATTTTAAAATTTTACTACCAAAAAGGTAAAAATGCAACGCAAGCCGCGAAAAAAATTTGCGCTGTTTATTACGGACCCCTATTACGGATAAAATGGATGCCATTTTTTAAAAAGTGGAGCAATGTCGACCCGACCTATCATTAGTTACGACGTAGCTGAAGAACTGACAATTGATCACAAAACAGTTTTGGCGCATTTGAAAAAAGCTGGATACAAAAAAAAGCTCGATATTTGGGTACCTCACGAGCTCACTGAAAGAAACCTAATGAACCGTGTACTCATTTATGATTCTTTATTACGACGTAATGAAACCGAATCATTTTTGAAGAAGCTGATAACTGGTGATGAAAAGTGAATCACGTACGACAAGAACGTGCGAAAAAGGTCATGGTCAAAGGCCGGTCAGGCTTCACAGACTGTGGCGAAACCCGGGTTAACTCGCAATAAGGTGATGTTGTGTGTGTGGTGGGATTGGAAGAGCATTATTCATTATGAGCTATTACCACCAGGCAGGACTATCGATTCTGAACTCTACTGCGAACAACTGATGAGATTAAAGCAAGAAGTTGAGAGAAAGCGGTCGGAATCGATCAACAGAAGGGTTGTGGTGTTTCATCATGATAACGCTAGACCTCACACATCTACAGCCACTCAGCAAAAATTAAGAGAGTTTGGCTGGGAGGTGTTAATGCATACGCCATATAGTCCTGACCTTGCACCTTCAGATTTCCACCTGTTTCGGTCTCTTCAGAATTCTTAATGCAATGTTAGGTTAACATCACGAGAGGACTGCCAAATCCACTTGTCGCGGTATTTTGATGAGAAGTCCCAAAATTTTTATAGCAATGGGATCATGTCCCTACCTATAAGATGGCAAAAGGTTATCGAACAAAATGGTACATACATACTTTAGTTAAATTTAAATAAACTATATTAAAAAATGTTTTGAATTATCTTAATGAATTATATTTTTCCCCAACCTTATATTTCAGACAAAAAAAAACAACGATTCAAATTATTATTTTAATAATTTTTCCATGATTCTACGTATTTTTCTCTATCTTTTTATATAGTGTACAAGGTGCGGACCCAACGTGGAACTTGTCCTTTAAGTAGGTACTTACACAATAGTTTCACATTTCTACTGCCTCTGTCTCAGTAGACTATAAAATATGAAATAATAATAGTGGTAGTAAAATTGCTATCACTGTAGCAGGACTAATTAGACGGTAGTTTCAGTGGTCTCTACTACCAATGAAACTAACATGTCCCTGTGTAGAAGCTCGAGAGCGAAAGCACTACCGTGATCTGGTAAATTGCCATTTAACTTTTTATTTTAAATGTGTACAATTTTATACTTGAATTAAAATACATTTAATTATTTTTCCAGTAAATTAGAAATGTATGGCCACTCTCAGGGGTGGCAATACATCTGGATTTTGACTGACTGTAGTTTTTGTGTAGATAGTAAAAAGGAGCACATCGATGCAGCCGGTAAAAGGATAAATCATTAGAAATTAAGTTCCAGAATCGACTTAATTAATATATACGACATAATTGACTAATAAAATCTCCATTTAGAACAAATGAAGTCAATCTTATCTTCGGTTTAAATCGAATTTTATAAACGACAAATAAACTCATCACATCGAGTCCACGGTATCATAATAATGAAATAAACATGAGCATAAATAAATACAAATATATCCATCGACAAAGAAGCCGCGCATCACTAGCTATCGACCTAGGGACGTGACACTGGTCACAAAAGGACTTGCACAATGAAACGTCAAATGACAAATGAAATTTCATGGCATACCATAAATTGTGACTAGTAATAAAAGATTATCTATCGAAATAAATACGGGGGGTACGACAATGGAGCTTTATTAAGGGATGGTCTGTTTTCGTGTGAAGTGTGAAGGGGTCGTGATTATATTTGGTATTGGTAGTGATTTTGTAACGCTTGTCATTGATTTTGACGTGATATTTTAAAGTAAACATAATTTTCTAACTGTCGGATAAAGTTATTATCGATGCGGGATAAAAAATGGGGTGAAAGGATTAAGTGGCAAAAATTTTTGTTTGTTCAACAACATGGCTATTTTTTTAAATCATCCGTTGCTTTAAGAGGATCGGATAACTCAAATCATAGACGATTTTTACTGGTGGTAGAGCTCCAGTGACGGAGCTCGCGGGCGTAGGCACCACCGCATTACCTAATATACTTGCCGCTAAATGGTAGTGTGCAGCACTATCGTGTTCCGGTCAGGTGGTAATGTATGGCCATGTAATTTCCGGCACAGAGGCACAATACCTTAGGCCTCTGAAGTGGTAACGCATCTGCATTTTGACCTCTGGTCTTTGTGTCTATAGGCTGCAGTCATCACTTAACATCAATGTGAAATGCATGCTTGTTTGCCACTTTCATAACATAAAAAAGGACACTGTATTCGAGCTAATTATAATAGTAATTATTACGATGAATCAATGGTTGGGTGTAAAGACTATTAAGATACAAAAATATTTTGTACTCGAAAAAATCACTTACCAATTTTGGTACACATTACATACACAAACTCACACGTGTATAAAAATTATCCCATGCTTCACGCACACACTGCCATCATCAGCAGCAGCGTGACGCGTTCTCTGCGCGAAATGCGAACATTAAAAGGCAAATACATACACAGAACAAAACACCAAAGCACACAAGCGCTCGCAAAAATACAAAACATCCTACGTCTCACGCACACATCGCAATCATCAGCACACGCGTGACGCGTTACGCGTGCGAACCGCGAACATTATAGGTCCCCCGGTCGATAAAGCATTTTATTTTCGCCCGATTATAAATTGTTGGGGCGATTATGAGTCGCGTGCCGGCTGTTAGGGCGCCATTATGCGTCCACTTTCGTTTTGGTGTTAGCTACTAGTTTGTTATATATTGTACTAGCTGTTGCCCGCGGCTTCGCCCGCGTGGATGTCGTTTTACAAATAACTAAGTAGCCTATGTTCTTTCTCAAAGTCAGCTCTATCTCTGTACAAAATTTCATTAAAATCGGTTCAGTCGTTTGGACGTGAAAAGGTAACAGACAGACAGAGTTACTTTCGCATTTATAATATTAGTAGGGATTGATCACAGCTGAAGGGAGGATGGTCCAGGAGAGCTTCTGTTTGATTAGGAAAGCAAGCATTTAGCGGGGTTGGGATAGCTTAGGTTGGGATTACGAGTATAACAGAAAATTTTTGAATCGATAGAGCAGTTAACTTCGTCTAGTTCGTTAAATCGGAGTAAGAAAAGAATTAAGTATGGAACATTTTATGAATAGTTCAAGACATGATTTTTCTCTTCATCATTGGGATAAAAATTTAATTCATAATTTTGTGAATTCGATTTCATCATCATCATCATATCAGCCGAAAGATGTCCACAGCTGGACCAAACTCCCCATAAGGGGGCTATGCCATAATCGCCACGCCTGACATGCGGATTGGCGATCGCATTAGCGGTAGCTTTATAGCAGGACGCTGCTGCCCATCTTGCGGTATTTCATTTACTACCACCCCATTGGAATGGTTTGACCGCCATTGTTCGGTTGACTGTTTGCACTAGTAGAAGAATCTGCTGCTTGTGGACAGATCCAAGAACTCTACAACCGCTAAAAAGGCTGAGATAAGCCAACAAATAAGTCTCCCCACTCCCAAGTTAAATCGTAGCACACCTATATACGTTAATCCCAAACGTCAAAATCAAATAGCGCTCCGCATTGCACCATCCACTTAGGCGATTAACCGGATTATACAGAACCAATGACATCGAATATGGCCACCGTAAAAAAATAATATACGTCGATAACCAAAAGATTATCATCCTTTTAATGTGGCCTACGAAAAATCTTTATTACGCCAGATTTATGAACGCATTGTATGTATTTTATGTGGGTTCCTATTGGCTATCTCTGATATGAAGAGTATTAATCAGTTATTATTTTCATTGATTTTTCGTCGATATGAAAGTGAAGCTTGTGGTGTATGCGTATATATTTACATTGTCTGATATTTGTCGTTATTGGTTTCCATCCAAATGTTATCCCTGTAATTCCCTGAAAGCGTAGGCAGAGAGAGATTCTTACGTTTATGCATTGTATGTATTTTATGTAAGTTCCTATTGGCTATCTCTAATACGAGGCCTATTATCAATCAGTTATTATTTTCATAGATTTTTCACTGATTGATTATCTATAGGTATTTACTGGTGGTAGAGCTCCAGTGACGGAGCTCGCGGACGTAGGTACCATCGCAATACCTAATATATACTTGCCGCTAAATGGTAGTGTTCAGCACTATCGTGTTCCGGTCAGGTGGTAATGTACGGCTCTGTAATTTCCGGCACAGAGGCATAACACCTTAGGCCTCAGGAGGGGTAACGCATCTGCATTTTGACCTTGGTCTTAGTGTGGGTGTCTATAGTTAAGGACTCCCAGACATAACTGCGAATTCGCATCGTATCGCAAATATCTGCAAGCTCGTACGAATACATCGCCTGCGATGCGGCGACGCATCGCATCGCAGTTTTGTGTGGCCGCCCTAAAGCGAGTATAAAGATGAGAGTCGAAGGACAAATTAACTTCAATGATTATACCAAACTAACAAGACACCTAAAACAAACAAAAACGTATAATACTAAAAGCAGATGCTAAAAATGGGCTATTCTAACCGACCAAGGATGCAAATATCGTAAAATATCGATGTTTTATAAAATTATCAACTAACAAGAATATTGCTGATGCTGTATCTTCATGCCAAGTCTTTTATGGGGTAGGCAGAGTGTAGAGCGCCAGATATCCCGGTCCTTACACACTTCCCGTGCTTCTTTGCGTGCAAAGAACATTGCTTTGAAAATATTGATGCACCTACTTATTGAAGGATAAATGTTTTAGAACATTTTTAAGTTTTCTTTAAATTTTATCATTTAAATGTTTTTTTCCAAGTTTTGGTGATATATTTACGCTTGGTCAATTAACGAAGGCGACAGTTGTAATAAATTTAATGTTTCAAGTAACGCATTATTTGTAGGTAGATTTTTTTGTCTAGATCAGAAATTAATCAATGAATTTACTATGGAAAATATCGATAACATATGAAATTATCTTCGTACACAGACAGTAATCAATTTAAGGTGTTTTTATTTATTTATTTAAGCTTTAATGCACCAAGTACATAAGGCGGACTCAATGCCACTAGGCATTCTCTAACAGTCAACCTTTGGGTTGTAGGAGAGTAGTGAAGGGTGCAAGTTAACAAATGTTTAAGTATCATTAGTTAATAAAGTGATTTTAATGCATACATAAGATATATAAATGTGTTTTTGTACCTATTAAACTTCAATTGTTTTCTATTGCATTAAAATCGATGTTAAAAAAATATCGATATATCGTTGACATCCCTATACCAACAAAACTGGAGCAAGCGTCGTTGAATGTACTCTTATTACATAATTGCAAGATCCGCCCAGATTTTGAAGGCTTTTAATAAATAAAATTATCTCATTACGCAGAGAGCATGTAGGGTTGGCGACTCAATATATATGACAAATGAGAGATATTTTTTAGGTTTATCAAGAATAAACAGCGGGAACATAAATACGAATTCAGTTCTAGCCTTTTAGCTAATTACCATTTTTTGATCAAACGAAGTCGTTTAAAAAGATTCAAATTCGTTCAGCATTTTAGATTTTTAAAACATTTCCCTGCTCCTACTACCTTACTTAAAGCACGATTTTTCATTGCTAACTACATTACTTGAAATCAACATTGCCATGGTAGGTAACTTAATCGTAATATCTACCATTCAAATATTTAAATAGTAACGGTTATGCCTATAGTGGTGTTTTGGAAAACGTTATTTGAATATCTAGAGCTGAAACATTTGAACAAAGAATTGTTTTTGTTTTTTCAGTTGGATCACGGAGCTCCGAGTTGACAGCCCTAAGAGAACAGCGTCGAGAGTTCTAGCTAATTATGAAAAATACTAAGTATTATAAGTCGAGAGGTACTCAGAACTTGGGAGCGTTTAGAAATACAGGAGAGAACCTTGACACAATTGCGTTGTGAGAACTGTTCATAAATTGAATAATGTTGTATAAAAATTCAATCAGTAGACAAGTCAGCAAGACAAAAGGATATGATGTCCACATTGATGGTAAGATATGCTAAAACCACGTAGAGAAAAAGCCGATGTCCTAATGTAGGTAAATGTAGATATATTTTTATATTGCCCACCCCGATGTTGCCATTTGGCCTATATCTAATCATGACCTACATGACAACATTTGATGGTAAATAGATGTGATAGTGACAAGATTCCTCGAAATCTTACAGTAAAATAGGCACTTATTTTAACAATTGTCATTGCGAGAGATCTGCTGGAGCGCCAATCTTGCGGACATCCTATACCTACTTACAAAAAAGTACTTGACAAAGACAACGCGCTGAAGGGTGCTTTTCCACCAGAGATGTGCTATGCTACGAGTATGTTGCTATTGATGCGTTTGATATCCACTAATCATATTCATTGGTGCACATAGCTCAGCACTGGTGGAAACGAATCCAATTCACATCTTCGCAGCATAGCGACATAGCACATCTCTGGTGGAAAAGCACCCTAAGCACCCTTTGACCTAAATTCTTCTGAATTTTGAGAACCATTTAATTGTCACTCTCTTGTGTGCTAAAGTGTGAATTTTCAAAGCGCTGAACTAGATTCAAATATTTTTTTTTATGTAATGGATGTGGCAAACAAGCATGCAGTTCACATTGATGTTAAGTGATGTCTACAGCCTAAAGACACCGACACAATGACCAGAGGTCAAAATGCAGATGCGTTGACACTCCTGAGGTTTAAGGTGTTATGCCTCTGTGCCGGAAATTACAGAGCCGTACATTACCACCTGACCGGAACACGATAGTGCTGAACAGTACCATTAAGCGGCAAGTATATTAGGTAATGCGGTGGTTAACTTTAAAAACGCTGAACTAGATTCATTCTTAAAAGTTTGTCAAATATTATCAAAATCTCTGGAGACCCCTTACGGTGACACCGTCTCATACAATAGCGTTATTTTCATGTTTTCCAAACGTTAATTCGCACAACATTGTGTAACGCAACGACACCGGCTAGAAAATGCGACTTTCAACCTACAATGGGAGTCCTAACTGGGTCAGGAGCTGCGAGCTCGTTGTAGCTCTCTAGAAAATGCCATGGCTGTTTGTATGAAGATGAATGTGTTTGTGATGAATATCGTTGGTGACGTGCAGCTGTATTTTTTAATTAGGGCTGTGTTTTTTTAATAATTTAAGGATATTTAAAGCAGAAAACGTTGGTTTATTAGTTTTATTATGTTTAACACAATACAATAAACCAACAATTTTCATTACAAAGGTATGTGATTTACTTGTGATACGTGATTTACTGGGAACAAAAATAGCAATCCTTTATTACCTTAAAATATATAAGAGTACCGAGGATTTGGTTCATCACCAATAACCCTCGAATTTTGAGAACTAACCTACTGCTTCTTTTGTGCTTTAATACTCTTGAATCACTCTGCCAAAAAAATAAGCAAGATTGTCAGAATCACACTACAAAATTCCCTAGAGACTCCGACACCGGCTAGAAAATGCGACTTATCAACCTACAATGGGAGTCCTAACTGGGTCAGGAGCTGCAAGATCGTTGTAGCTCTCTAGGAAATGCCATGGCTGTTTGAATAAAGAGGAATGTGTCTGTGATGAGTATCGTTGGTGACGTGCAGCTGTGTTTTTTAATTAGGGCTGTGTTTTTAAATGATTTAAGGATATTTAAAGCAGAAAACGTTGGTTTATTAGCTTTATTATGTTTAACACAATACATTAAGCCCACAATTTTCATTACAAATGTATGTGATTTACTTGTGATACGTGATTTACTGGGAACAAAAATAGCAATCCTTTATTACCTTAAAATATATAAGAGTACCGAGGATTTGGTTCATCACCAATAACCCTCGAATTTAAGAACTAACCTACTGCTTCTTTTGTGCTTTAATACTCTTTGAATCACTCTGTCAAAAAAATAAGCAAGATTGTCAGAATCACACTACAAAATTCCCTAGAGACTCCGACACCGGCTAGAAAATGCGACTTTTCAACCTTCAATGGAAGTCCTAACTGGGTCAGGAGCTGCGTGCTCGTTGTAGCTCTCTAGGAAATGCCATGGCTGTTTGAATGAAGATGAATGTGTCTGTGATGAATATCGTTGGTGACGTGCAGCTGCGTTTTTTAATTAAGGCTGTGTTATTAAAATGATTTAAGGATTTTCTTAAAGCAGAAAACGTTGGTTCATTAGCTTCTGATATGTATACCTCATAATACCTAGTTTTTATAACGAAATCGAACCGATTGTGGTTTTTTTATGTAACGAAGGTGGCAAACAAGCTTGCTCACATGGATGGGGGCCTACCTAAGGCGCCTACACAAAACTGCGATGCGATGCGACGCCGCATCGCAGGAGTTTGCGTTGCGGATTGTTGCGATGCGATTTCGTCCGACATGTTGAAAGTATGGTCACCTGAATAGCATCGCAGCAATTCGCATCGCAAGTTCGTGCGATACGACGTCGCGTCGCAGTTTTGTGTGGGCGCCCTTAGTTCTTATATCTGTGTGATAGTTATTACGGAGCCATAAATTATCATCTTATCGGAACAGGACTTACACGTCACTATCATTTAGCGCTGATTAGGTAATGCTGTGGTGTCTATGTCCGCTCGTACTTATCCTCTCGATCACCGTCACGAGATCTCTACCTTAAATGCCAGTCTTTTTCTACCGAACAACCATTTTTTTATTAACCTGGTATATTTATTTAAAATCTGATTTTAAAACTCAAATATTAATATATTTGTGCACAAAGTTTTCACGCATAACTCGAAACGTCTTCATAACTCGTGTGAAAATTCGTTACAAAATATAAAAACCTCCAGACGTATCCGAAAGTTACGATCATTACGGAAATTGGTGGCAAACGATACGTTAGGTCAATTCCGACATATTAACAAAACAGTTCGCAGTAGGCTGTATGCGCCAATACTGACCCAGTTTATTGTTGCGAGCTCTAACATTGCATTTGTCTTTATTATCGCTCCTATTTGCGCTTTATGAACATTCCACAACTCACAAATATGCGAAAAAGACGGAGGTATTGTATCCAATATTTGAAGCATACGACACTAACACGTAAATGAGAAAGAAAGAGACAGATTTATATGTCTGTTTCATGCCCGTGATTAGTGCTGAACACTACCATTTGGCGACAGATAGATTAGGTAATATGGTGGTGCCTTCGCCCTCGAAATACTACTGGGTGGCAGAGCCACCAGAAAAAAATGTAAGGAAATTTAGTCAGGACGATTGAGGTTTGTAATACCTACATATTTATTTTATTGAAAAGATTGCACAACTCGGATAAAAGCAAGATATTACGGCGCTCTTATGGCAACTACTTGGAGGATTAAAAGGAGATTTATACAAAAATTACAGTCGAAGACAGCACAGCTAATATGTTACAATTATTATGCAACATTCCTTGCTTCGGAGGGCATGTTAAGCCGTCGGTTCCGGTTGCTATCGATAGACAGCAGTCGTTAAACCTTGCCGGAGGCTTTATTGGCGATTTGAAAACATCCGACAGCGGGTTGGACACTAACCTGTATCTCCACCAACCCGCATTGGAGCAGCGTGGTGAAGTAAGCTTCAGGCCTTTCTTCGAGGGGAGAGACTCGTGCCCAGCTGTGGGACGTATCAAGGGTTGCCATTATTATTATATTATGGAACATACCTATACTAAACTGTTTGATTTATAAGTGAAAACGTCAGAACGGTAACAGTTATGGTCATTACGAAAATGGTGGTAATAAATATTCAGCACAAATTAACTAGCGCCAACACCGACCTATTTTTGTGAGTCGGCCAAACAGTGCATTTGTCTTTATTATCGTGGTAATTTGATGAAATTTGGGCTTTCCAAGTTTTTAACCCGACTTACTAGTCGGGTTAAAAACTTGGAAAGCCCAAATTTCATCAAACACAAATAAACAGAGCAGACAATGTTTAACTAAAGAAAACTAAAATAAAACAACTTATTAAATTGAAGACCAGCCAGTCGGTTTAGCGTTGTGTGACAACCGTTTGAACCGAGGCTCACAGGTTAGATCCCCATACCGGGACAAATATTAAAAAAAAACACGTACTTTACACCTGTAATCCCCGAAGGGGTAGGCCATTCAGCATACATGCAAACACCCACGATTCGCCGATTACGTTTTGGCCCATGTAACAGGTGGCGAGCCTGTTGACATCTCCGGGCACATTATCAAACTTCGAGGTACTGGGAAACTTTCAGAAAATGGAACAATAGAACCAGAGATAAAGGACTTTACATCATTATCTCTGATATTATCCCCTACCCGGGAATCTAACCCAGGACCTCAACGTAGTAGTAGTGGCCTGCTACCACTAGGCTACCGAGGCAGTCAAGTGGTAGCAGGCCACTAGATATTACTACACTAGGTACTAGGTACAGATTTTTGTTTCGGGTCTGGGTGTTTGTGCACGTGTTGTGTGTGAACAATGGCACCCATGACCCATGACACAGTTTTATATCTAATGTTCGTTACATAAGAAACAAATACTCAACCATACGTTATATGTTAAAATTGTTGACTATACGAAATTATTTATCGCACTTGTCCCGATTTAGGACAAGTTGCATAATGTTATCAAATATGGCGTTCCCAAGAGGCAGTCGTGAGTGGAGAACCGAAACTAATACATCAGTCACGTATGCACGATTACTGAGCTATAGGCGGTTGAACTTATAAATAGCATGGCATGAAGAGTAATGATTTTAAGAAAAAAATGGTGATACCTTTTAATAGATCTATTAATTATAATTACATAATTTATTTGACAGAGGGGAAAGCCTGCATGTGGCTACTCCCCTCCGGTGTTGCTCTATGACACTGAAGCACAACATCTTAGGTCTTAGGAGTGGCAACCCATCTACATTTTAATCTCTGATTTGATGTAGACGTTTATAAATAATTACAAGTATAATAATAATAATGGAAACCTATTATACGTCCCACTGCTACTTTTTGGGGGTAGGCCTGGAGCTTACTCCACCACGCTGCTGCAATGCGGGTTGGTGGAGACATAGATGGAGGGTTAGTGGCCACCCCGCTGTCGGATGTTTTCAAAGCGCCCATAGGCCTCCGACAAGGTTTAACGACTGCTATCTGTCGATAGCAACCGGGACCGACGGCTTAATGTGCCCTCCGAAGTACGGAAACGCGCACAAGTGCGGCCCCGTATCTTATGGCACAGAGGCATAGCTTAGAAAAGGACTCAGGAATGGCAACATCTAGATTGATATCTCTTTATGTAGTTGCTTTGAAGGGCTACAGTATTCACTTACCATCAATGTGAAATGTATGCGTGTTTGCTTCCTGAAGTATAAAAACATAAGTGTTCAAGATATAGGTAGATTATTAGGATGAAAGTATGGTAATTATCATGATTATAATAATAACGCTACTTTCAAGTTATTCAGTCGCTGCTACAAAATAAAATTCTTCAAACATTTATCTTCGGGTCTCCCCAGATCCTGCATAATTCTTTGGCTTCCTTTCATTAAAAAACTTCATTCCAAGTGATTTCTTTCGAAAATGGAAGCCATTTTTTCCTATTTACTTTTCCCACAGCTACCTTAAGAGGGTGGGGAAGCGTTTGGGAAAAACTGGCATATATATATATATCTTTAACTGCAACCCGCATTACGTGTATTTACATATTCGGTCTCCTATTCGATAACTGCTTCAATAGTCTATTGTACTATTTATTTTTCGCAATAACACATGCCAGTGAACTTTAGAAATTAAAGAAAAAACGGAACGAAAAATTTGAATTCGGGCAGGAATCGAACCTGCGACCTCAGGATAACCAGTCCAGCCGTTTTACCACTAAGCTACCGAAGTCCCACACCGATGCGTCAAATTTTGCTTGTGTTGGCATGTAAGGTTAATTTTACGTCTACATTTCCCTTCGTACAGGCGTGAAGTTACGTTATATATCCGATTGTGAAGTAAAGCCTATAGACATTCATAACATTCTCTTCTAAAGTACTTCTAACATACGTTTTTCTATCATTATGTTTTTAAGTCCCATGTATAAAGTGGTATAATTATTGACATTCATGGTATAGGTACTTCCAAATTTGGGTCCTATAGGGAATGTCGTAACATTCCTTGTATCCATTGATAAATCACAATATCCTATAAATATTCCCGATCCCGTTGAACTCAAGACCAGGGAAACTAGAAGGCTCAATCAAGAAAATAACAATATCACCTAATTCCCAAACCCAGGAACGAACCTAGAATCTAAAGCCTGCGACTTAATAACAGCGTTACTGTACTTCTCTCTACCAACAATAAAAATAACTACTTGCTTCATAAAAAAATAAATACGAGTATATTGTTCTCTATTGATAGAGAGCATTCTTTACACAATTTAAACTGTATACACTATCCCACCACATCACTTAACATCGATAAGAAATATATCGATAACACCAGCGGCTATTAATCAAGCTGCCAGCCCATGGACTTCCGCTTGGAAGTTTAAAAGGAGTGTAATTCTACTTCAGCCTTTGAGAGTAGGGACGTAAATAATGTCGATAAATTGAAAAAAAGTTTTTATCAAAATAGTTCTTGGTATTGATAAGAATAAATAGGAATCGTTTCTGTTAGGTTTTATTGCAACATGTTGTTTGATTCCGTTTTTTAACTAAACTTTTTTTAGACTTATAAATTCACCTAGAATAGAAAGTTACATAAATTCTAAACTAAAGTGTTCATCGCCATTCACAAAAATACCAAAATTTAAAAAAAATATGAAAATTTTAATTATCTTCAAACTTGCAAAACTTCTCTAAATGACACAAGAAATGTGGAATTCTGCGTCAATTACAGTCAAACGGAAAATTTACATATTTGATTTCAATACTAAGAATCAAACTCAAAATTTGATCTGTATAACTAATTAACGTATGAAAGGTGAAATGAAAATTACAAAAAAAAAGTGAACAACATTACCTTAGATACATAGGTATTAATGAAATCCTAATCATAAAATAAATAAGCATACAAAATTAAGCAGTATCTAAGAATAAAATTAGGTTATATTACTATAAGTAAAACAGTTTTGTACATTTGCATGAAATGAGAATTTTCAATTTTCTCGTTTAACAACAACATTAAATAAGTATATAAAATACCATATTTAATATTATTTCTGCCACAATACCTCAGCTGAGCGTAGCTTTTCAAGATTATCATGCATAACAAAACTAGGTCACATCAGTCAGTATGTAGCATAAACAAAGGAACATAAGACTCACCGCATACAGCAACAAAAACTAGTGTCAACTCGCACACAGAAATATGTCTACAATTTATCCGGCTCAAAGGACCAACTTGCAAACTTCAGATTCAAAGATGGCGGCTGAGCTAACTTTTCTTTGTAGCAATTGTAAAATTTACTTCGACGCTGTCGTGTAACTATGTAGTTGCTGATTATTCGAAAATTTTTGGTAAGTACCTGAAAGAGAATAAAGTTTTTTAATATCATTTTCGTAATACATGGATTGAAATTCCTACTTGCCTAGCAATGTGTATGTTTGTCTGTCTGTATGTTCCAATTTTAGGTCAAAACGATAACTTATAGTTACGTAAAACTTCCGAAAAACAGAAAAATCCCAATAGCGCTTCCGCCTTGCCCCGTTGCGCGGTGTTCGAACCCAGCACTACAGCATCGCAGTAATGATCTGCTGCCAATTTGCCAATAGACTACCGAAGCAGTCATACATAAACTTTTGTATAATATATTATGGTGACAAGCAAGCTTGCATTTAGGAATATAAGCATAGCAAGAAAATACTGTAGTTTAAAGACTAGCTACAGAAAAACCGGAGGTCGAAATGGATATTTGTTGACATACGACTAGTTTTTCCAGTATGACAGTTATTACGGGCTCAAACATTATCATGAACCCGATTTTTTATAGTGCTGAACACATAGTAGTAAGTGTTAGAAATGCAGAGGTGCCTACGCCCTACAGCTTTCGACACTTAACTATACTACCAGTAAAAACATACAACAGATAATATCAAAGGTTAAAATATCAAACGTTATTTTTAGCTGCCAAATTTCGAACCAATATAAGAACACGTGCAAAGACTGTGTACGTCTCAATCACGTAACAGGTACCTGAAGTTTCTTGCAAAGTTATTCGGAGACAAAATGTAACGTGTCGCCTTTGCATTGATCGCTCTATTCCCCATAATCGGCTAACCCATCCCTTTCCATTTCCTCATAATAGAACGAGACAAAAGCACTAAACTCGGGACGTCTCATCCGCCAGCGGGCATCCGCAAACTACACTCCTAGTTATTAAACGCCACCTGAATTATTCATAACGTGAGGGTAGATCGAAATAACTTTGTAAGTCTTAGAGGTTGCAACAAATTTAAACTTTATTTGCCAGCCGAAAAAGTCCAATTTACTGCGGTGGGGCAACATTTTTATATCACTCGAAGAACCTTCGGCGATTTGAAAATCAAAGGAGTTAAATGCTGAAGGGAATTTTAACTATGTTTACTATTGACGTCTCGGGTTAAAGTGAAGATTTTTTTGTCGCCTGTGTACTCAGTGTCAACTTAAAGTTATATGAGTTTTTTTTTCAACAATTTCCTAAGACGCGAGGGGATTTGAAGTTCAGAGATTCGAACTATTTATTCAATGAACTTTGGCACGAGACGGATTTTATGAATTGCAAACCAAGGACAAAGAAAAGTGGATTGCAGTCAATGTCCTTCATCGTCAGCATTGTAGCCTTAGAACAAGGGATCTGACGTTGATGTGGTTTGATTTACATCTTATTAGATACTGCGACATGTACCTACGTCATCTGCGTGCCAAATATCAGCTCCATAGTTGTTTGTGAGCAAATATTTTTAGTACATGTACGTACTTTAAAATAAAAGAGCACATATTGCATTTACGATAAAAGTTACTCCTTTATAAAAGGGCGCCATTAAAATATATATTTTCCTGGAGGATAGGCCTCGAGGGCGTAGGCCCCAACACATTAAATCTGCCTGAAGCTAAATGGTAGCATTCCCCCGTGTTCAGATTAGGTGATAATGTATGGCTCCATACTTAGGCGTGCATTATTAGCTTGAAATTGGCAACACTTACTGGAGTTTACTAATTATTACGAGTACCATTTATATGGATAACTAATTAACATGAACTATACCTATATGGGCGTTCCCTACTGTATTTACTCGAAAAAAAATTACAAAGAGAGAGAGAGAAGTAAAAGAAAACGCTAAATAATTTGCGACCGCCCGCGAGTGTCATTCCAAAAACACGAAAGTAATTAAGCTTAAACACCATAATTCAAGGGAAGTTAGAAAAGATTTTACCATAGAATTAGGGACCCTCACGGGTGGTTTACATAATAAAACAATGGGAGGTGGGGTTACCCCCATTTTCACGCGATAATACGTTATTTGACGTAAATTATGTGAATTATACGTTTAAGCGACTCTGGCCGCGAAATTTTAATAATAAATTAAAACATCCTTTCAAAATGTAAATTTTTGATTATGATTGTCGCAGGGAAGTCCCTTGGGCGGAGTCTTGTACCGTCATTTCTCGAGATGTCTAGAAACGACGGTACAAGTTTTGTTCTAAATGTTTGTGTGGTCCGGGACATTAACTTGATGGATTGGATGAAGTTTTAGGCAAGCGAATAGTTGAGAGGGAAAGATTATGTTTTTTATTATATTCGCCAGAAAGAGGCTTTGTATGAACGAAAGTATTGGTGTAAAAATGAAAAAGGAAAGCTCCTATGCTTTAGATATGTAGAATGTCGAATGAGCGAATGATTAGAATTATATAAAATGAGAACTTGGATGGTTGCAGAGGCTCAGGAAGACCAAGACTGACCAATATTGACCAAATAGACTTAGGAATCGGCGTGCATGAATGAAGAAAATTTTTAATGTAGAATAAGCACGGAAGGTGTGTAGGGACTAGGGACCGAAATATCTGGCGCTTTACACTCTCTGCCTACCCCGTAAGGGACATGTCAAGAAAGATACATACAAACATATTAGGCATAGTGAAGAAACTTCGCTGTCTAGTGTTCGCAACAGATATTATCAATCCTGGAGCTTGACGATGATATCAATGACGAAGGCTTTTACTGGTGGTAGAATTCCAGAGGTGGAGTTAATGGTATAGCTGTTAATTTTGGCCCCATAATTTGCCACAGACAAAAAAGTAAGGCCTCAGGGGTGGACACGCATCTGGATGTTGACCTCTGGTCTTGTCTAAATATGTATAGGTTGTACAACTCAATTAATTAATTTGTAAACTGCATATGTAGTGGTATGACTATTTTATTTGTGTTATGGAAGTGGCATACAAGCATGCAGTTCACATTGATGTTAAGTGATGAATGCAGCCTACAGACACCCACACAAAGACTAAGGTAAAACTGCAGATGCGTTACCACTCCTGAGGCCTAAGGTGTAACGCCTCTGTGCCGGAAATTACAGGGCCATATATTACCACCTGACCGGAACACGATAGTGCTGCACACTACCATTTAGCGGCAGTACATAAGGTAATGCGGTGGTGCCTACGCCCGTGGGCTCCGTCACTGGAGCTCTACCACCAGTAATGTGCTTATTGTATACAATAAGAAATTAGTAACGTCCGTTTAACTAGGACCATACCCCGTTATTACGCATTAGCTCAGTCGAACCAGAGTAGAACTCGAAAAACAGTAGCAAATTAAATGTTGCAGGTAATTAAAACAAATATGGGTCTTAATTCAGACACTAACGAAAACAATTATACAGTAGAATAGAAAGCTAACGATGAAAGAAAAATAAAGGGCCAAACAACCAAGTTTTTGTAGCGAATTGAAAGACTGCCATCCTTTTGTCCCCAATGCAATCGATTCGCCATCGTTAAATAATATTTCTATCAGAAAATCACCCCTTTCTCACTTAAAACAAAAGAGTTCTCGGGGTTGTCGTTGAGGGAAAGTTCTGGTAAATAATTTTTTTACATTCCCTTTTCGAGGTTCTATTAAACGGGGCTTATTTTTTCGGTCCCATTACCTTAGAGTGAAAGTTTTTTGTTGAGGTCTACTAGGAATATTTTGGAGTAAATCAATTTATTGTTGTGACTAGGTACCTATTAAGGGAAAAATTTTCGAATACTAGAAACATTACAATTTTTACATTTGGGATATTCATCATGGAGTATGATGAATATGAATCGATTTTATTAAAATTTAGCTTTAGTGGGTGAAATATAGATAATAATATAATAATATAGACGATTCGTTTTGTGTGAGATTGATTCGAAGGGTCGCGGGTTCGATCCCCGCACCGGGACAAATATTTGTATGGCCTACAGATATTTGTTTCGGGTCTGGGTGTTTGTGTATGTGTACAACGGCACCCACGACACAGGTTAATAACTACTGTGGGGCTGTGAGTGTATGTTTATTATATTTATTTTTTTTTTCAACTTCCTGTTGACCCATTTACCTATGGTTTTGGTATCTCCTTAACCTTCGAGTTCTCATACCATATATTTATCAATATACTCTGCAGATCACATAACAATTTTTAACCAGATATCACTAGGTATCGAAAATAGTATTTTTCTAGGTAGTACCTACCAGTGGAATAGGATTGCCACTTTTTTAAGTGATATTTTTTTATCCAAGCTAAACAATAAATATCCTGATAAAATATCAAAAATTAATATTACGTACTATCAATATATCACTTAAAGTTTTTGTGAATTCTCTTGAATGTTGAGCTTTTGGAGGGTCAAATGAAATTAAAGGACGTGTGACCCATAAAACTGATCCATAGTCCCCAAGGTAACGTGGGTCCGAAACGTCCGAATGTGACTGTTAAAGTTGAATTGTATTTAGAAAGGGATTAACAAAAATAGGTGTTTATGATATATGGCTTGTATTGGTATAGAATCGAAAAAAAAGTGCAGGTGTCTTTTTTATTACCTATACCACTATATTATAGTAGAAGTATGACTATAAAATAAATTTGCCGTTAAATTCGATATTTCGTTTTACCTCTGTCAGAGAATATGTAATAATACTACGTATAGAACAGACAATTCGACGTCCCGCACGATTTCCCCGCCTCGTCCAACCTCCTGCTCTCTTTTGGGCGACGTTTAGTATTCTCTACGTGCTACGCACACTGGTGCACGTGTAAATACACGTCACTGATTGATATCTGCGTAATAGAGACCAAATTAAGTGTTTATATGGAATTTTGGCGGAGTGTCCGCGGTGTGCCTCTGTCTTTTTTTCTTATAGGTATGTGGGTACGCTAACGTATACAATATAACAATCAAACATTATTTATTATCATGGTGTGCGCTAGCTGCCCACTTCCATGATAAAAAAAAAATCACAAATATTTTTGATCTTTGTCAAACCAGTTATTGTACATTGCAGTTAAGTTACGTCATAGATCAGTAATGTGGAGACCCGACAAAAAAATAAAATATCTTTATTAAAGTTTATTATCCAATGACCCCCGGGGTCAATCATTGTATCCAAACAGAACAGGCGACTTAAACACATGTTATATTTAATTAAGCTATTAAAATACACAAAAACCGATAGTTTATGTAAATATAACCATTAGTTAACAATTCGTGTCGAATAAAATATACCCAAATTGTCTTCAAATACATTTAGCATCGAGAATTTCTCAGGTTTATAGCCTAGTGTGACAAATTTAGCTTTTCGATGTAATTAGGAGTCTGTATTAGTCAATTTATGTTGTCTGTCGCTAATTAAGTGTCGGGATGCAAATTTTTAGGATCCGGTTAGGACTTAACGTTAGTGTTTTGTTTTCGTAACGATCAATATCAATAATGCATGTAGGTACGTATACTTCATCATATCAGCCGAAATATGTCCACTGCTGCACCAAAGCCTCCCCATAAGGGGGATATGCCATAATCGCCACGCTTGGCATGCGGATTGGCGGTAATTTTATCGCAGGATGCTGCTGCCGATGTGTTATTGCACTCACCACCGCCCCATTGTAATGGTTTGACCGCCAACGTTCAGTCGACTGACTACTATTTTTGTACTGCTAGCGCTCGACGGTGTGGATGTAGGTATCTAATTATATACCTACATCCACAAGCTAGAGACAGCTTTTTTTCAAACCGTTAAAGGCAACTTGGCCAATGATGTTGAAAAATCATAGAGCAATACGGGCCACCGGCCGCGGCGGACCTGAGGGGAGTAATATGAGACATCTTAATTTTGTCCTCACTAGATGGTCGCGTGCGCGAAGCTCGCGGCGCGGAAGTAGCACCGAGGATGGCCCCCTCCTCTGCTTTTTTGTTTTTTAAGTTCGAAAAAATACAAGTCAATATGAGACACCTTAATTTTGTCTTTGACCGTTTTTGGGTCACCCTGTAGGTACGTGTATTCAAAATCTCAATTATCATGTTCGTTTGTTGTTAAAACAAACGCAGTATACCAAAATAAAACATTGTTGACGTCTGTAAAACATTTGATTACTTTAGTTTCTCAACATATATGATAATAATAAGAAACATTTATTTGACACACAGCGAGACACATAAAACAGACATAAAACGTAACAGGTAACAGAGAAAAGACAACACATTTTCTAAAAATTAATACATACCTATACACGTAATATGTGTCTCACGGCTGCCAAAAAGAAGTCCTGTTCAGCAAATGTCAGGTACCTTCATATAAAAGGTACCTGACGCTGGTTTTCAACAGGACCCTTAGTGAGTGAACCACGGATGTCAAATTTATAATAAAGGATAATTGTACTAATACTTCTTACACAGGTGTACTAATACTTCTTACTTCTACAAGGTACATACATACAGATATAAAACAACATGTAGACATAATAACATCAAGTTTTCAGAAATAAGTGCATATATTTGAACAATTGCTTGCACCAACTTGGAAAAGTTTTAAGTATTGTAGATTTATGCTAAACGGCAGGCGACTGCGGTTTTATGGGCGCATAAAAAAGAAATTTAAATTAACTCGCGCCGTTTCTACCCTTCTTTTGAGATTATTGGCTCTTTGGGTGGTAGTTTTATACATTACAAGTTTTATGTGAAAGTGAAGGGGTTTTTAGCGGTGGGTGTTTGTGGACTTAAATGAAGAAATTAAAAACCGGTCAAGTGCGTGTCGAGCCACGTGCAGTGTGGGGTGCCGTAGATTTTAGGTTTGAATTATGTAATTAAATAAATTATTTCTATGGAATTCTTCAAAATTTTCGAGTAAAATACATCTATCACTATTACTCGCAAACTTGTACAACTTAGTGCGATAGTTTTCCTTTTAATTTCGTTAATGTAGCTATTATTGCCGTAACGTATGAATTTCTAACAACAACCGTTTAGTTGGTAGAGGGGTTTAGTTGGTAGGTAGGTACACTTGACTCTAACGAAAATTGGCACTTTAAAGCATAAGTCACAAACAGTTAACTAAATCGAAAAATGATATTAGCACATTCGTAACATTTCTAAAAGACCTATCCAACGATATCCCACACTACAAAGAAAACGGTAATAAAAAAATTATCCGCGCGTTACATGTAGGGAAAGTACCCTAAATACATTTCTTTTTGTATGTATGTATGTATGTATCTTCACGCCAGGTCCCTAACGGGGTAGGCAGAGAGTGTAGAGCGCCAGATATCCCGGTTCAGACAAACCTCTCGTGCCTCGTCTACCTTCATCATTCTCTTCATACATGCACGCCGATTCCTAAGACTTTTGACCCCTACATTTCTTTTTCACGTTTTTATTCTACCACTTTGTCGGCGTGATTAAGGTGTATGTATATTTGTGCCAAATTTCAAGTCTCTAGCAGGTACCAATAGTTTTTGCACTAAACCGCGGACAGACAGACGGACATGGAGAACAGCTTTGACGTTTTTACGTAGGTACTTAAAGTGTTTTACTGCAAGCTTTAAGACTAGACTAGGTCATGTTACAAAATAAGAGATAAAGATATCTATTTGCAGCTATGAATAATAATGTGTAACTAAGCCAAAGAAGTGGTTCCACATAATGTGGTGGACCGTAGTCGGAGCTTAAGTGTGGTCCACCGAAGCAAATCAGGTTATTGGATATTTCTTGCCAACAAAAATACGTATCTAGCGAAAAGATCAACGACTGCTGATTTTCATTGCGTATTAAATTAAATAATTTAAATAATCACCTTTTCAGTTTCAAATATCAAGTCAATAGCACATTTGGGATTATTAAATATTCAAAATGTTTGACTACCCTACAAGAAAATTACATAAAATGTCTACGTTGGCATATTAACGATCGTGACTGTACATGGACTTCAATATAAATATTTCAATTTAGTAAAATGCAGGCAACAAAAGAGCGGCAACTTAACACAGCCACAAGAGACCGTCTAACTTCACAATAAAAAAGACTTTCATATTTTTGCTTTCCATTCTTCTCAAAGATAGACAATGAGAGAACTTTTTTAAATTGTCAAAAGAGTTTCTTATGACCTCAGTTCTACATACGGGCATTGACCGTCTATTCAGAGGCTGAATTAAAAAATAAAAAGTTGGCAGTGAAAGGCTACTCCACGGTTGGCGGGGTAAAACTCATCGGCATGTACCTACCTAGATACCAGCGGATATTAATATTGGAATGAGAACTTCAGGTTTCATTACCGAAGCGCTCGATATCGCTGCAAGCGATATTTTATCGATAAATAAATGTTTATTGAAACATTCGTTCTCCAATGCAAAATTTATAGGTAGGTAACCTTAATTTTATTGCTTATGCATTCAAATTTATGATGGTGGTAAGATAAATAGGTTTCTTTTCAGAAAAGCATACACGTAATATGTACCTAGGTAATGAAATAAACAGACCTCGCGTTTTACGCACTTTCGAGATCGACATCCAAGTGACATTTAAACTAATTCAAACTTCGAAATCCGTCTATCTTTTAAGTCGACTTTTTATTCTAATTTATTCCCAATAAAAGACGAATTTTAGTTTTTCTCCACAATTCAATCAGCCCCGTAGTTTTAAAGACGAATTTAGTTTTTCTCCTTTGCAGATATGGGACCGCAAATATCTACAAAGTGAAGGATCACAATCATTGCATACTATCATCACTGTAAGAGAAAAATAGAAATAAAAGCTATGTTTGATTAGTTTTAGATAACTCTACAGTTCCCCGACCGTACATACTATCAAAAAGGATTCATATGAGTCTCTCTTTTTACTAGCCTATAAATCTAAACCGCAAGATAAACATCATTCTTAAATCGTTTAGATATGAATTAATTGCGAAAGAATTTTATTACGCTCAAAACTTCGCCTAATATCCACTGTCTCCAGTTTGAAAAAGAAAGATAATGGACAAAGTTGAGGGCCATAGAAACATTACGGAGCATAATTTTTACACCGCAACTTTTAATTATAAAGTTCTAACATTCGTCCGATTTTAAGGATAGCGGCCTGGCGTTCCCTACTTGTTAGGGATTAAGGTATCCTTTTGTGGAAAATATTGCAGAATGTGCGTTTAATCTGAACGTTGCCCACGCTTCAGTTGATTTTTTGTTAGAGGTTTTTTTAATATTTTTATTCGAGATAATATCGGTGCAATTTTGTTGGTGATCGCTAGCAGGATATTCAACTGCTTCGACAGTTTTGTTATGACGAATGGGTTCGTTGTGGCATGTAATGCGTACATAATCTTAAGTTTGATAATCTGATGTGACAATACGATTGACAAAAAATCGGTTATTTGCGAATCAGATGAGACCGAGGGTTACAAAAACGCACTGAAAATTGTTCGAACGGATAGATTTTATTTTCATAGGTTTTGCAATAATCTTTACGTAAAGAACCATAATTATTTTGTTTTTTTTTTATATTAAGTCCTGAAGTTTTGGAGGTATGGTGGAGGTTTAGTATACGAAACTTACCTCCGAATAGGTAAGTTTCGTATACTTTTTCGTAATAACATAGAAACAACTTTTTTATTTAAAAAAATTACATTCGTAATGAAGATGCAAACAGACTCACTAGAGTTTTACCGGGCATCAGTGTCGCCGACTACATGATAATAGGTTAAATTATTTCTATTATTATTTGTACAAATTTATTGCAAACATGTTAAAATGTATTTATTTATATATAAAGGCCTCCCCCCAAAAAGGGGAGAGACTCGTGCCCAGCAGTGGGACGTATAATGGGTTGCCATTATTAAGTATAAATAAGCTTTTTTCTTTCTTTTTTTTTTTATAGTACCTAAGCATTTTTTTGCTATCAAAGTAAATGATTGCTAACCTGGGATACTTAACTGCGTACGTCGTTTGCTGAGACGAATGGGTTCAGAACATGTGCACCGTCATGTATGGGCCCGTAACAGGTGGCCTGTTTTATGGAACTGTTTATAGCCAATCGGACTTTATTCACGGCCTTGGATACTTTCAGTTAATAGTATTGTATGCTTTCGTAATATGTTAATGGTTTTGTAGTGAAGTGAAGGAGTAGTGAAGCCGTAGAATGAAATAGAGATAGAAGACTTTGTAGAAGTAGCTTACTTAGTAAGTGATTCTATTCTATTATATTCTAATAGTTATTGAGATAGAGCTGACTTTGAGAAAGAACATAGGCTACTTTTCGACATCCACGCGGGCGAAGCCGCGGGCAACAGCTAGTTCTTAATGACAAATCAACATTTCGACTACGACTTTGATAGGACCATGGCGAGATTTGTACAAAATAAAGGTATAACTTCGACGATTTTGAGATTTTTGATGATTTTTAGAATTTAAAGTACATAAGTATAATACAACAAATAACAATAAACTGCCTCGGTAGTCTAGTGGTAGCAGGCCAATACTACTACGCTGAGGTCCTGGGTTCGATTCCCGGGTAGGGGGTTATCAGAGATAATGGTGAAAAAGCCTTTATCTCTGGTTTTATTGGGATTTTTCCATTTTCTGGAAATTTCCCAGTACCTCAAAGTTTGGTAATGTGCCCGGAGATGTCAACAGGCTCGCCACCTGTTACATGGGCCAAAACGTAACCGGCGAATCGTGGGTGTTTGCATGTATGCTTGAATGCATGCATTTACCTCTGCCTACCCCTTCGGGGATTACAGGCGTGAAGTTACGTTAAGTATAATACATTTATTTTTTATATTTTCTAACGTTTAAAATATTTTTACTTTTACACTTGTGTTTCAACAGAATGTCTAAAGGTACATTATATGCCAATATATCTTAGGTAACCGCATCTCATATATCTCCCACGAGATATCTAAATTCGGACTAAGACACGTCGCAATTAATAAAATATTTACATTGTTACTCCAAATGGCGTGGCAATACAAGCGTGATTAAGGTGACTGCGTCCATGAGATATGGTTCTGTTTGAGATAAATTATAGGAATTAATATACGTTGTTCACTCGTGGAAGCTAGGTAATTGTTGATACGAATATTGAAGCAATTCCTGTGTCGCGGTTACTTGATATCTCTTGTGGAAATTTCCAGATACATCTAGTGGTTTTGGTGGATTTTAGTTTGTTTTGCTAGCGTCAATATTGATTGTTTGTCTCAAAAGATGCGAGAATTCGTAGGGATCTATCGCTAACTCATTATTTGTGATTTATGGTAATACTCCTGTATTGCTTTTGACACAACACAAGACTTATCTTCACGCCCTTAAGGGACTTCAAAGTCCGCCATATTTGCCCATTCTAAAATAGGATACATCTCTGGTTCTGACCAGATTTCTATACTCAGATGGGTGTCTGAACCTACATACCATGTAAGTACCTAATAGCTTAAAGATACCTAATATCTCTACACTAAGTTCATAAAGGTTTTATGCAAAAACAAGCATGGTTTTACGTTCATAGTACAAAACTTAATGAAAAACCACAACTGGCGCTGCAAATAATTCAAACCTATGGATGCACTCAACATAATGTAATATGCAAAGTTTGAAGAACCCAAACCATTGCCGACACGTGTTTTAAAAAGTAAAAAATCTTAAGTCGCGAGCACATGTCGAATAAGTGTATAGGTGTATAGGTACCTATCTATAGTATTACGGCCAATGCACACCATGTCATTTTTCAGGGACAACGCGAATCTTTTCGCGTTGTCCCTGAAAAATTGTCGCGAAATTCCCGCAATCGGTACACGCAGAAAATGCAATGTTATTGCAAATTGCAACCAATGCACATGTTCTAAAAATATATAGCATGCAGACTTTTTCAGACGCTGTTGACGCGCTTGGTAATTGATGTGACTCGACACGCAGCGCTTTTGAGTGGGATACCTGGTTGACAAGTACAATCGGTATACATTTATTTATAAAACTATTTTACGCAAACGTAAACATTGGATACATTCATTGTAAAATGTAAGCGGGCGTAATATGCGCGTTTTACTAAGCAACTTCGTAGCCCGTTCCACGCACGTTTGCAAATTTTCGAGTTTACTAGCGCAGCTATCGGGCGTTCGCGAGACGCGTGTCAACGGCGCTTGGAACAGACGTGGTGTGTATGTACCCTAAGGGTGCACACGCGTGCGGAAGGCTTGTAAGACCGTGCACACACGTGCGGGATCGAGGCTTACACGAACAGCGCCAGCCATAGGTTCGTCTATTGACGTAGTCCCGTCAAGCGTGCTTCTCGGCGAGATAAGATGGTGCTAGGGTTGACGACGCTTTGTTTTCGAGCAGTTTAGAATAATAATAATATACCTAGGTAATGTGTGCTTTTTTGTATCGAACAGTTACTTTACTGATTATTAGCATACGAAAATTCAGGAAAAATATTTATAAAACGACATCCACGCGGGCGATGCCGCGGGCAACAGCTAGTATGCTATAATTATAATCATCTAAATTGATTTCATTTATTATAATGTCATTCTCTACTTTTAACGAGTGTTGCACCTACATCATTGCTTTCTACACAACTCAATGGTTGACTGGTAGAAAACGCCTAATGGCGTTAAGTCCGCCATATGTACATTTTATGTACATAAAAGTTTAAATAAATAAATAAAAAGAGACATGTACCCATTTAATAGCTATATTCAAGTTTCTATAAACTCCCGTCAATACATTAAACAAGCTAAGTGCCAACCCTATATAGCAATCTGCCGAGCCGATACCGCGTCGGTATAAGCTGTACATCTACGTTCTACGTAGATATAGCACGGCATCATAACTCTCTACTCTTATGAACTTATTATATTAAAGGAGATGGAAATCGAATACATCTATTTACACAAGAAAGGTTCTTATATTGCCTTATATCATACGATACTTTTAGCGAAATAAATATAATGAACCTTACGATAAATAGAATGAACCGTACGAAAAAGATAATGCTGTCAATCAGTTATGAAAAAAAAGAGTAATTTTACTTCTCATTCCCTGATTAAGTAACTAAGTAGCGTTTAAGGCTACATTCCAGTGTTATCATCATATCTGCCGAAAGATGTTCATATCTGGAACGAAGCCTTCCCATAAGGAGGATATGCCATAATCGCCACGCTTGGTATGCGGATTGGCTAACATAGTTTTATCGCAGGTCGCTGCTGCATCTTACCTTACTGCACTTACTTTTTTTTGCAATGAAATTGGCTAACAAGCATGCAGTTCACATTGATGTTAAGTGATGACTGCAGCCTATAGACACGTTACCACTCCTGAGGCCTAAGGTGTTATGCCTCTGTGCCGAAAATTACAGGGCCGTACATTACCACCTGACCGGAACACAATAGTGCTGAACACTACCATTTAGCGGCAAGTATATTGTAGGTAATGCGGTGGTGCCTACGCAACCGAGCTCCGTTACTGGAGCTCTACCACCTTGCTCTACCGTTGCCACACTTGCCACCCCTGAGACCTTAGTTCTTATTTGTTATGTCTCTGTGATAGTTGTTAAGTGACCATACATTACCATCTAACCGGAACACGATAGTGCTGAACTTACCATTTAGCGGCAGATAGATTAGGTAATGGGGTGGTACCTACGCCCTCAAGCTACTACACAGCAAGTCTAACACCAGTAAAAGTGTATGATAAACCTTCAAAAGTTGCCATGTCAGTTGAAAGCACATCATTATAAATACATATGCAATAAACTAAAAATGTTTACGAGTTATAAACGAACAAACGAACACGGAAAACCAATCAACCTTGACTATTGAAACATTCGATTTACAAATGGACCATTAAAAAGTTATATTAAGCAATTCGTTGGCTGGAGTTTACGATAGAAACAAATTTATATTCGGATAAAGAGGGGAATAAATATTAAACCGACACAAAGGAATATTTTAAAATTCGCTGCCAGAGTTGAGAAATGTTGACAACGCCCGATAAAAAACATTGATGCGTCTATAAAGGGAATATCAATGACTTTTACAAAATTAATGTAATTGAAAAGTACACGCCTTTTTTTCCCAGAAATGGTAGGCAATGGCTGCACGCGTTCAAGCATACATGTAGGTATATACCTACCTAATCAAAATCAGAAAATCAGAAATGTAATTATTCATTCAAGATGACAAGCATCTCATATTGATAAGTAGGTACGCGATTACATGTAAAACACTCTTAAAAAATACGATAAAATCTTTAATACCTATAAAAATTAATCGCAAAATGTGTTGGTAAGCATAACTCAACAACGCAATTTTTTTAATGTTACAAAGGTGGCAAAAAAGCTTCCAGTTCACATTGATGTTAAGTGCTGACTGTAGCCTATAGACATCTACACAAAAACTAGAGGTCAAAATGCAGATGCGTCGCCACCCCTGAGACGTTAGGTGTTCTAATCTCTGTGATAGTTATTAAGGGGCCATATAGGTACCATCTAACAGGAACACAATAGTGCTGAACACTACCATTTAGCGGCAGATAAATTATTTGCCTACGCCCACGAGCTCCTACACTGGAAATCTACCACCAATAAGAATGCTATACCCTGACCATCAATGTAAACTGTAGGAATGCTTATTTGCTACTTGAATATCTAAAAAAAACTATTTGTTGTATTGATATTGTCCTAATAGCAATAATTAAGCCACTACAAAAGTTCAACTAGTTAGAAACTTTTGTATTAAATAAATATGGTTAAATATAGTTGACTGGTAGATAATGCATTTGGTTGCATTAAGTCCGCCTTATTTATAGTTCTTTTTTTGTGTATTAAAGTGACAAAGATAAATAAATAATAAAAATACAAAATGTGCGCCATACATTGAAAACTTCCAGAATAGCCGGTCTAGCAACAGATCCGGGTCACGGAGCGGCCCGGATATCGGCCCTTGCTCGGATCTCTCCTTTTATATTGAATCTCCGATTGGCACAAATGACTTTCTAAGTATAAACTGGTGTTGAAAATATGGGAACATTTCGAGAAAAATAGGTGTACTGATTTATTTTCGCAAACTAGACGCAAAATAATAGGTTCACAGTAGGTTTAGTAAACAAAAGGATTTCTATTTGCAAAGTAAACACAAGAATTTACTTTCACCGTTGACACGCATTTTTACTTCTGTAATTGACACAAAAATATAATGTTTTCTTGGTAAGGATGTCAGAAACAAGCATCCAGTTGACATTCACCTTAGTGGTGGTAGAACTCCAGTGACGAAGCTCGCGGGCGTAGGCAACGCCGCATTACTTTATATACTTGCCGCTAAATGGTAGTGCTCAGTACTATCGTGTTCCGTGTCAGGTGGTAATGTACGGCCCTGTAATTTCCGGCACAGAGGCATAACACCTTAGGCCTCAGGAGTGGTAACGCATCTGAATTTTGACCTTTGTCTTTGTGTGGGTGTCTATAGGCTGCAGTCATCACTAAACATCAATGTGAACTGCATGCTTTGTTTGCCACTTTAATTAATTTTTTTTTTTTTGTAATGAAAGTGGCAAACAAGCGTGCAGTTCACATTGATGTTAAGTGATGACTGCAGCCTATAGACACCCACACAATGACCAGAGGTCAAAATGCAAATGCGCTGCCACTCCTGAGGCATTAGGTGTTATGCCTCTGTGCCGGAAATTACAGAGCCGTACATTACCACCTGACCGAAACACGATAGTGCTGAACACTACCATTTAACGGCAAGTATATTAGGTAATGCGGTGGTGCCTACGCCCGCGAGCTCCGTCACTGGAGCTCTACCACCAGTAAGAACACATAACAAAAAATTGACACATCGTATACATTTATTTTAAATCTGCAACTACAATTCAACTCCAATAATCCTGTTATAATTTCCAAACGTTTTCAAACCTATCAAGAGGAAATTCGATTTGCAGTCGACAGGTTTTTCAATTGTACAATGGATGCTCTCCATATTCTACAATTAACTGGAAGTTTTAAAAGGATTTTATGAAAATGTAAGACTAGTGGTAGCAAGCCTGGGTTCGATTACCGGGTAGGGAGCTATTAGAGATAAATGTGTAAAATCATTTATCTCTGGTTAAAAATAAATATATATTTTTTATGTAATGGAAGTGGCAAACAAGCTTGCAGTTCACATTGATGTTAAGTGATGACTGCAGCCTTTGGAAATTTACACAAAAACTAGAGGTCAAAATGCAGATACGTTACACTCCTGAGGCCTAAGGTGTTATGCCTCTGTGCCGGAAATATCAGGGCCGTACATTACCACCTGACCGGAACACGATAGTGCTGAACGCTACCATTTAGCGGCAAGTATATTAGGCAATGCGGTGGGGACTACGCCCGCGAGCTCCGTCACTGAAGCCCTTAGGCCCGCATTAACAGACAGATCTCAGTCGCAGAAGGTGTTAAGAGCCCGTTTAGTCTCAAAAAAAGTGTGACACAATCTATTTTTAAAACCGACGAAAAAATCGCAGGAAGTTCAAGTCGACGTGTATATTTTTTTCATGTATGATTGGATTTGTATTTGTGTGTGTGTGTATATTTTTTGTAAGCCACAAAAAAATAAAACATAAACTTTTAATAAACCATACGAACATATTTTTGAACATATTTGACGCCGACTCAAAATTTTATTTTTTGCTTTTCAATTTCATTTAGGTATATTCGGCGGTGTCATTTTTTGTTAAAAAGTTTTTTTCAAGAATATTTCAAGATTTTCGAGGTTCTTAGTATGAAAGCCCCAAATCCCTTATTACATAACGCCCATAGAAAACGTAACGTTATAGCCGGGGGAGAAGTTCCCTGACAAATTGGGCCACGTCCCCCCGCCCTACATCAGCTAGCCGCCGGCGAAGAATTGCAGCTCCAGACATCCAATTGTTTGCTATGATGTGTCACAAATTGCAATGTTATATTGTTGTATGTAAAAGTAATTTTAGATAGTACAGTTCAAAATATTGAAGGATGTATCATGTTAATGTACTACATGTATCTACTAGATACATCCCAAAACGTGAAACTAGTCCAAAATCTATCAGTCAAAACAAAACTCAAAAATGTTTTTATTTTAATATGTTCCAAATATTTAACTCGTATGTGTTATTCGAATATACAGGGCTTTAGACCGATATACAAAAATATCAAGTTGAATACTAATCAGTCATGATTAATTTGTAAATAGCTAAATAGCTTGCAAAAATAGATCTATCATAACTTAAACATGACTTTAAAAGTCAGTTTTTTTTCTATTTTTTCTACACACTTATCCAGTGAGCCGCTAGTATTGGCGAAACTGTTGACATTCGTGAGGTTCCCACCAAACTCCAAGGGTTCCAAGATCTTTGGGAAGCTTCAATACTAGAAACATCTCCAAATCACTAAAGCCCACCAGTAGGCACTCATTTTTCATCAGGTACATTACCATACTCCAAAGGGTTCGCCTATATTTGAGAATCTTCGATAAAAGAAATATCTTTCCCAAATCACTAAGCGTAATAGTAGGTATCCATATAGGATTGAGACTATCTCGATATCTATCTCTCGATAGATATCGAGATAGTCTATCGTAGTTTGAAAATCACACATTTGCCTAATTTGAATTTGGAATTATGTTCTTTAAAATTTTAACTTTCAATGATACTAAAACCAGCCAGATACAAATCCTACAGCCAAAGAGATTTTATTACAAGTTCATACTATAATGCGAAAAGACTTTTTCCCCAACCTATTATATAGATAGATTTTATGTTCTTTTCTGATATAAAGTGTTTTCTCACGTGAAAAGGAGAACTTAAGATCGTTTTCGCGTGTCAAAACATTTATGATAACAAACAATACATCTTCAAACGCCTGTTTTCCGAGAAAGCAGTATAGCGAAAAATTTACGCCCCACCGAATAACCCTTACGATGGAGGGTGATACTGTAATACTGAAGTTATTTTATGACATGAAAATGTCAGAAAAACATACCTACAGTTCACGTTGATGGTAGTGAATACCCACAATAAACAAGAGGTCTCAATTTTCAGTCCATGGAATTTTATATCGCAACTAATGTCCACTACTTCGTCCTTGTGGAATTCGTAATATTTAGACATATTACCAACCATATAGGTGTTGATATTTGAAAAAAAAGTTGCATTTGTTTCAATCTGATTTTTCAACTTTTTTCATTAAAATTTCATAAAAATCGATGAAGTAGTTTAGCTGTGAAAGCGTCACATATAGACACTGACTTCCGCATTTATTATAATAGTATGGAAGTATGGACAGCTTGTGAAAATTACATGTTCATTGCCAGACCAAGGTAGTACTGATTAATACCATTTAGCGAATGATAGATTAGGTCATGCGTGGCCAAAATAACTGATAAACCGAAATAGAAACACAATAAATATACTCCCGTTCAGAATGACTTCGCCAAAGTTGCGAATTTGGACATACGCGGTTTTAAAACATAAGCGACTGTAAGTTATCTTTTATCTCTGTTCGCAAGTACACCGCTATGTTGCGAATTCCACGCGGACGAAGTCGCTGGTAAAATTTAGTCGGTGATAAACCAAAACATAAATAAATAAAATCCCCCTATTCTAATATTATAAAGCCGAAGAGTTTGTTTGTTTGCTTGAACGCGCTAATCTCAGGAACTACTGGTCCGATTTGAAAAGTTATTTCAGTGTTAGATACACCATTTATCGAGGAAGGCTAAAGGCTATATATCATCACGCTATGACTGATAGGAGCGGAGCAGCGCAGGCGACGCCGGGGCGGGCCGCTGGTAAATAAACATTCATACGGTCACAATAATTTCGCCAAAGTTGCGAATTTGGACAAACGCGGCGTTAAAACTTAAACGACTGTAAGTTATCTTTTATTCCTGTTCGCACGACGCAAGTACACCGCTATGTTGCGAATTCCACGCGGACGAAGTCGTGGGCAAAAACTTGTGATGAACCAAAATAGAAACACAATAAATATACACCCTGGTCAGAATTACTTTGCCAAAAAAAATCACTTAAGCGTCACTCAGTATTGGCGAAAACGTTAGTGTTGAATAGGCCAGTGAGTGGTTTTTTCAGGTTTTTTTTCGATAACCCATTGAGTCGAATCAATGAAGCCGCGATGTACAGAATTCCTTTATTCTATATTTGAAATCGTGAAACGTATTTAGTTTTTTTTTTCATTCAGTAACCTGTCGCCCGGTTCAATGGATTTTCATTTGAAATGGAACTGTTTTGTAGATGAAATATGAAATGATAAAATTAAAAAAAAATGTTTTAACTGCTGAGATGTTTTGTTGAATTGAATGTTTAGATTTGATTTATTGCCAATGACACAAACGATGTAATACACGTAGAATTACCCACATATTCTATAATTTCATTAAATGGTCGCACTTGTCGATATGGTTGGCCAAATGTGTGGTCACTTCAAAATTAAATCACGATTTAAAGATCTGACCAATTTACTTGTCCACATACAAATATTTGTCTGATACGGGGATCGAACCCTCGATCCTCGGCAGAGAATATGTAATAATACTACGTATAGAATGGACACTTCGACGTCCCGCCCGATTTGCACACATACACAACCCCTTCCTCTCTTATGGGCGACGGTTGGTATTTTGTACGTGCTATGCACACAGGTGCGCGTGTAAATTCACGTCACTGATGGATAAAAACCAAATTAAGCGTTTGTATGGAATTTTGGCGGAGTGTCCGCGGTGTGTCCTCGGCTCAATGCGTTGCAATAGTTATTACGGGGACATATATTACCACCCAACCGAAATACGATAGTGATGAACGCTATTATGTGGCACCAGATAGCTTAGGTGATGCTATGGTGCCTACGCCACACCGCGGACACTCCGCCAAAATTCCATACAAACGCTTATTTTGGTCTCTATTACACAGACATCAAGCAATGACGTATATTGACACGTGCACCTGTGCGTAGCACGTAGAGAATACCAAACGTCTCCCATAAGAGGGGAGGAGTTTGGGTGATGCGGGGAAATCGGGCGGGACGTCGAAGTTTTTCACTGGTGGTAGAGCTGCAGTGACGGAGCTCGCGGGCGTAGGCACCACCGCAAATACGTTTTAGCTATAGAATGCTTTGTCTTTGTCAGTTGCATTGTCAAATGTGCAGGATAGAAAAAGACAAAGGAGAGATTAGCAACACTTTAGCTAAAATACGTTTATGAATAAGGGGGTAAATGGTAGTGTTCTGCACTATCGTGTTCCGGTCAGGTGGTAATGTACGGCCCTGTAATTTCCGGTACAGAGGCATAACACCTTAAGTAAATAAATAAATACAATTACGCCTCGTAACCTGGCCTTATTTTGAGATCCTAATTCTGTAGTGCAATCTTAAATACAAACCTAATCTGAGACACAATTACAAAATACTCGTTCTCGCTTTGTTCGAACACATTTCTTACTGAAAATATGTAATTATTGTAAATAACAATAAGTCATAGCGATTACCATCACTTAATTGCTCTGCGTTAATAGCCTATGAAAATTAAAACAGTTTCCAAAGTTATTTATGAATATTGAGGAAATAATGTTAATTACTTTTAAAATTAACATACTGTATTTTAAACTTTTAAGTTTGTATGAAAATGAAGATGTTAAAAATAGAATGACAGACTTGACTAGTTGTGTAGAAATAAAGCTAGCTATAGGGTTCCTAATTGGACAAATAATTCAACGGCACTTAAGAACCCAATTCTCATATAGTCGTTGAAATGTAAACGTAACTTAACGCTTGTAATCTCGAAAGAGGTAAATACGTGCACGCAAGCATACACGTATACACCCACAATTTGCCACTTACCTACGTTTGACACATGTTCTTTTTTCAAAGGACTGTGTAGTAGTCCGTATTAGTCTACTACACTGGGCAATCGGCGAGCGCAAAGGGCTCTCATTCTTAATCAATTAACACAAATGCCTAAAGGCGACCCGTGCCTTAAGGCGTTGTGGCACATAAGACATGCGATTAGGGGCGGTGCAATTTTCGCTGTACATGGATAGGATATATGAACTTATGGCCAGGATCTCAGCGTAGCAGAAGTGCTACCTTGTGGCAGCGCTTCTGCTTCGCTGGTCATAAAGACTCTTATTGTTGTAAAGTCGTAACAAAATTAATATGCCTACTTGCTTTAACCAATGTGAGCACCCTTAGTTAGAACAAGAAGGAAATAGATGAGATGAGATGATGAGATGAGAGATAGGCGGTTATAGCATACTCTTCCCTAATTGTGCATAACACTGTAGTGGGCGTCTTTGGGGAGGGCTTTGTCCAGCTGTGGACATCTTTCGACTGGAATGATGATGATAAGGTGCCCATGAGTTCAAGGGCTTGTTTCCCCACTTTTCGTAATGACAAACATGAGCGTGAACTTATGTTTGTTTTTATTGCATGGAATTAAACATCATTGAAAGCTCCATATAATTGAAAGCTTCTTAAGCATTCGTTTCAAAAGCTCTATAATTAGTCCCTAAATCAATAAATCGAAGAGAAAGCGTTACCCACTCTTTGATGTCGATTAATACCCCTAATTAGTTCAAAGACCTAACCCATTAAAGCCTTTAAGGCTTTTGATATTCCGTATAATGAGGTAGCGTATAAAATATATTTGCCAAATCAATCAGAAAATGATATTTAAAGGTACCAGTTAATTGGCCTCATTAACGATTATAAGACTGTAAATCAATTTGGGAAACAAGAATTTTCGTTTGCCTTCTGATGGGTTTATGTATACAATAAAGAATAAGTAATTAATTAAATCCTACCATCCGGCAGTTCATGAAAAGAGCATCCATAAGATATTTTGATACCGCGAGTCACCAAGCTCGTCAGAGCAGCGATTTACGCTCCTTTTGATCGCGCCAAAAAGAAACGTCCAAGGCACGTCCTAAACGTTCCAATCAGTGATGCCATAGGAGTGAGATGCCAATAATTGTTATGATTAGTAATCGTAAAAATATTTTTAAAAGCTGTAATGAATAAATAAAGTATGCCTTATGATTTATTTTTAATGAACGTTATGCGAAATGAAGAGTATGCCAAGAAACGGTATGCATTCTTAAAATATGCCTCCTTAATTTATGCATCCCAATATGGACCCTAATAAACTGACGTCGCAAAAAGATGCACATCGAATTAAAATATTCGATTTGAATGGCACGCGGATTGGCGATCGTAGTGGCGATAGTTGTATCGTGGGATGCTCCTGCTCATTCCGTTTTATTATATTTTACTTAATAGAATGGTTTGACCGGCATCGTTCGGTTGACTGACTGACTAGCGGACGAATTCTTCTCACCTACAGGGCGATGGGGTTGTCACGTCTTCAACATACAGTTACAAAATCTAATCACATGGCCATAGCAAGTTTTCCAGTTTTAGTTTTTTTCTTTTCAAATCGGTCCATATCGACACAAAGTGAGGCGCGTAAATCTAACAGACCATGATTGGTGTGCCGTGTCCACGGACCATTTCAGACCTCTATTTTTTGCATTCTGACATGCGTCACTGTGAATTATGCGTTTCGTTTCGGTACTTCGACTGAATCTAGATTCTAGGCGGCAATAAATCGGTTTAGGTTTTATTTTGAGTAAGCTCAGGTGCCGTAACTAGTAATTTAAAAAATTTTTAGATTTTATCGATATTTTACAATCAAAAATATGTGTACCTATAATGATGTTATCTAATCTATCTGTCAAATGGTAGAGCACTTTCGTGTTCCGATTAGATGGTAATGTACGTACGTCCCCGTAATAACTATCACAGAGACATAACAACTAAGGTCTCAGTGGTGGCAACGCATTTCGACCTGTATTTGTGCAGATGTCTATAGGCTACAGTCATTACTTAACATCTATGTGAACTGCAAGCTTGTTTGCCACCTTCGGAACATAAAAAATATACCTTTTTATCCATATCAGTTTCATAAAAAAAGGAACCATTACTAGCGTTGAAAAATGCAAAATCGTCGGCGACTAAGCCCGTAGACGATTTTCTAAGCTGTCACCTTTACAATATTCCAGTTTCTAGACAGAACAATGGCGGATCTGACAAAGGCTTGCAGAATGCAATTTCCACGTCACACCACTCCCAGTGTCTCGATTGATAGGACCTATACAGCTTTTAAACCTACGATAAATCCTATCCTTGGATCTAGATGAGTGTCTGTTAAAGAATTGCTGGATTTGTAGTGAGCGAATGTTACGGAATTTATGTTTTTACCAAGTAATATTTATTTCAACTAGTGATCGCCTAATGATTGAAAAGTGACCGCAATATTTCTTTAATATTACCGGTGGTAGAGTTTCAAGTGTAGGCGCTCGAGGGCGTAGGCACCACCGCATTACCTAATAATTCTGCTGCCACATGACACTGGTTAGTACTATCGTGTTCATTGCTGGTAATGTATGGCTCCGTAATTACTATCACAGATACATAACAGCTGAGGTTTCAACGCATAGGTGGCAACGCATCTGCATTTTGACCTGTGGTTTTCATGTCGCTGTTAGCATTCAAACTTCGATGTGAAGAGCATGCTTGTTAACCACCTTCCTTTCATAAAAATTACACAAAATTTTTGCGCTTCACTTCAAATTTTTTAATGATGGTAGAGCTCCAGTGACGGAGCTCGCGGGCGTAAGCACCACCGCATTACCTAATATACTTGCCGCTAAATGGTACACACCTTAGGCCTCAGGAGTGGAACGCATCTGCATTTTGACCTTGGTCTTTGTGTGGATGCCTATAGGCTGCAGTCATCACTTAACATCAATGTGAACTGCATGCTTATTTGCCACTTCCATTACATCAAGAAAAAAGTTATTGAGGAATACCTAATGTTCAAGCCCTGAACTGTTGAAAAGCGTCATAATGCGAAATTTCTGGTCACCTTTTGCACTATAATTAGTTATGCAGGTTCATTTTTTCAAATGCATATCGAATGTTCCGGAACAAGTCATTAAACGTTCACATTTTGCGTGTGATTCGAGTATAAAATGTAAATCGGACGGATAATTATTGAAGTTTTACATATCAGGCGATTCATTAAAGGTAACATGGACTATTTTGAATAAGAATTAACTTTAAAATTTTTGCTCTATTAAGTAAGTAACATTTTGTAAACAATTCTTATTTTGTAGCGAAGGTGGCAAACAAGCATGTAGTGAATAGATGTTAAATTATGACTGTTTTTATATTATTTCGCATTAACACATGCTTGTGAAATATATTTTATTTTAATGAAAAATGGAAAGAAAAATTGGACTTCAGGCGAGACTCGAACTCGCGGCCTACTGGGAATCTAGTTTATTTTATTTTTTTTATTTTTTCATACATTACTATGTTACCCGAACACTATAGTGCTGAACACTACCATTTGGCGGCAGATAGATTAGGTAATGCGTTGATGCCTACGTCCTTGAGCTCTTGCACTGGAACTCTGCCATAACTAAAGGTTTGATAGTAGAACTATCATCACAGGGACTTTTTAACTGCAGTGGTCATATTTCTACCAGTTTGACCAGAAACCACATAAGGAAGCATCGACAAAAGAAGAATTAGCAAATATGTATATCTTACACGATGTGCGGAGCTCGCGAAAACCATATAAATAATTAATATTTATCATCATAGCAGATGTGTGTTACCATGTTATTATAGTAGGCATTGTAGTAGAACGTATATTTGACGTTTACAACTCTCTGCCACCCACGATCTTTTGTTGAACGAACAAAAATGTATATATTTTAATAATCCATGGCCGATTAAAGCTTACATTAAGAGTCCCAAAGTTAAATTAAATATGCATGAAACATATTAACATATTTAGGGAGAATTTGCATAAATGTAAGTGACTGTCAGCGGTAGCCACTTTATGACACTAACGCCCTCTGTGTTAATGAAAATGAAACGAACGAGTTCATCCCACCCGCTCCCGACCGCACTGAGTGGGATTCGTGGAAAAACAAATATTTCTGTGCAAACATGTCGGCCCTTTTTCGTGTGTCGTATTTGCCGGTATTGTTTGAATAAAGAACGCGGGAGTTTTTTGACACTGAAGGTTTTTCGTGTTACACAATTATTTGGCTTTTAATTGGGTGATGGTGTTGGATTATTTTGGTCTTTTTTTTACAATATGTTACTGGAAATGGAGTGTTTTTTATAATTACAAGTAGGCATATGTAGGACGCTCCGATACGAGTCACGTGATTACTGTGTTTGAACTAGACACACCACGAAAACGCCGGCTGCGCTTTTGGCCGAAGCGTCTTTGCAATTTAATGCGTGACTTCTCTCATTGGTTGGTATAAGTACGGACGACGTAGTGACCGTTTTTTGCAATTGTATACCTAGTTGTATAATAATGTATAAAATTATTTGTTTCTTCTTTTAATTAATACATAATATTTCGCGTCTCTCGAGGTTTTATATTCCAATCACCAGGAAATCACCGATTTTCTGATAATCCCATTCTTAGGTATCACTAACTGTTACCGCAACTTCGTCAGATATTAATTTTAAAATAAAAGTTATGTGATATCATCTACTAGTGAAATTCCGTCAAAATCCGTCGAGCCGTTACAGAGATTAGCCGGAACAAACGGACAAACAAACATAAAAATAACAAACATTTTTATATTGGTATATGTACCTATACGGCAAATATACGCATAGGTGTATATAGTCAAGAAACGGTTATTTTTATATTACAACAAACACACAGTCCAATTTTATTTATTTGTATAAATAAATATCCTTTTGCCATCCTCTCTTAATTCACGGAACATTTCACATAAAAAAAAAACTTAATCAAAAAGACAAAATCTACATAAAACCGAAAGTTTTGACGAGAAATTTCCAATAACTTTTTTATACACGCTGTTTAGTTAGTTAGTCTGTAGCAGTTTATTGATATCCATCGATCGTATGCTACTCATAAAAAAAAGAACCAGAGACAATTGAGAAAGCGTTTTAATGTCCGACTCGGCGCCACGAATCCAGCTTTTATATTGTTTTAAAAGCGAAACGATATAAAATTCACAACAATTGCCAAAATTTTTAATTGGCGAAACGTCGGGATATTTTTGCTACATGGCAATTTTTTGTTTTAGAACGGATAAGAGATATGAGTCACAGTTAGTAGCATAGATCACTATGATGATTATTTAAGAGTTCAGCTATCATTTTCAAACTACCTTGGTGGCTTAATGGTCTATATTGGCAATGGCTGTTCAGGTTGAGGTCTGAAATCCGAAATTATACGGAGATCATATTAATACTTTGACCAAAGCAGAATTTCCAGCAAATTCCCTGCAGGTAGACTTATCAGAGGAGATAGACCTATTTTAGGATACTACCCGGGCAGTTCATGAAGCGTTTTCAAAAAAACATTTTTTAAATATTTTGATATAACGAGTCACCACTTCGTAAGAGCGGCACGATGTACACTTCTTTTGATCGCGTCAAAGAAAGACGAGAGAAAGAGAGACCATGCCACGTTCTAATAGATAATAATAAATAAAATAACCTGGCAACCCTCCTACGAAAAAGTCACATTCCAATCTGCTCCGATTTTATATAATTTTATTTTGCACTCAGAGTTCATATTTCTTCTGATAACAGTAATCAGTTACTTTATAAATAAGAAATAAGTGCAGTGAACGATGATTTTGAGCATAACAAACTATATATATTTCCAAAAATTGTAATGAAAAAATTTGATGACAGACAGTGCAGTGATGACAAATAGTGACAATAAAATAAACATAAAATATATACAAAATGCAGTGCAAAATAATATAAAACGTTACCCGATAGCAACGAATACTAAAATCATGGAATGATAACAAGGGCCAGAGCCAGAAATGCACAAGCAGCACACCCACCACCACCGGACTCGTCGCTGAGCTCCGCCTCGCAGCTGCCGGACGCCGCCCCTATCGCGAGCGTGTCACCGGCCGCTGTAGTTGCGTCGAGCTCCAGCGACGAGTACTTCTCCCCGGCGCCGTCACCACCACCTGCACGTCGTCGAGTGAGACCCCGGCCGCCGTCCTGCTTGGGACCTCGGCGCCAACCGGCTCCGAATAGGGTCCCCGCTGTCGGTGGTAATGTGCCGCGCATGAAATGGACATCGCTAATAAACGAAAACGTCATGCGCGCATATTTTGGGGCTACAGAGGGAGGAACTAACCTTACTGCGTATCGTAGTCGTATGCTGCTTCTGTTCCAGGCTCTTGAACCAACAATCAACGTGTCAACCCAACGGCTGTCGGATCAGGTGCGTGTCATTCAGCGCGGTCACATGCTGGATGACAATGTGCTTGATCGGCTACGCACCGAGATGCAGGGTTACCGCTCAACTCCTGCCCCACCACCTCCCACGGTACCGACGCAGCGAAGTGACATCGCGAATGCGCCTCAACACGGTGACGGGGGGGAAGCGGACCAGGTAACCACAGTAAGCACCCAATACATTGAACAGCTGAGGAGCGCCTTGGAGCATGCTCTTCGTGAATATCGGTCCACCTTGCCCGCGGACAGGCCACGTTTGCCCCGGTTGCCTATGCATAGACGGAATGTGGCGCTGGTGTGCGCTCTGAATTCACTGTTACCAGAGTACTTCGATGACACCGAAGATCTCGGCGATACTCACTCGGTTCTGTACTGTGCGGCTGCTGCGGCGTGCCGTGTAGCCCGCGTCAAGTTCCCAAAATCTGATGCAGTTGCACGGCCAAGACCCGCCGTACCAGCCTGGCAGTGCCGGATTGAGCGGCGTATCGCTGGGACCAGAGCGCTCATTGGCAAGCTACTCTGCTTCAGGATGGGCAATACACGCCCCCGAGTGATGCGCTTTGTGAGGATAGCATTCTCAGGAACGGGAATCAGCCCTCAAAATTATTCAGCTCACCTCACAGAGCGCATCGACTTCCTGAAGCAGAAAGTTTACGCATGGGCAAACCGGATAAAACGCTTTAAAGAACGTGTGGGCCGGTATCAATTGAACAGCATGTTTCAAGGCGACCAAAGGAGAGTCTATAGAATGTGGGAGCGGTCTGATTCGCAAATGGTTGACCCGAGCCGACCGGATGATGACGCCATGCTAGCGTTCTGGCGCAACATCTGGTCGGAACCGGTCTCTCATTCCGAGGACGGTTGGATACGGGATGTCGAGGGAGCATGCGAATCTATTCAAGAAATGGATAATATCCTTATAACTGAAGAAGACGTAGCCAATGCAGCTCGTCCGATGCCGAATTGGAAATCTCCGGGACCGGATGGGCTGCATAATTTCTGGCTGAAATGGCTGAGAAGTTCGCATGCTCGCTTGGCGACCCAGTTCCAATTGTCTCTGGAGTCAGGAACGCTCCCATCATTTCTTACAACTGGTGTGACTCACCTGCTCCATAAATCAGGTAGTACCGCGGAACCTAAGAACTACAGGCCTATTACGTGCCTCCCAACGTTATATAAACTCCTTACATCCATTCTGAGAGTGAAAATCACTAAACACATTGAAGATTTTTCCATCTTGTCTGCCTCTCAGAATGGATGTAGGAGCAGGTCCCGCGGTACTAAGGAGCTACTCCTCATTGACATGGCAATTAGCCAGCAGGTTCGCCGCTACCGAAAGAGTCTTTCGACTTGCTGGATAGACTACAAGAAGGCCTACGACTCTGTACCGCATACATGGCTCATGAGGGTTCTGGAGTTGTATAAAGTAAATACAACTCTACGTGCTTTCCTGGGCTCATGTATGACGCAATGGAGCACGGTCCTTCACTATCCAGGATCTCGGCAGCCCCTGGCGGTCGGTGAACCTGTGAGAATCACCAGGGGTATTTTCCAGGGCGATAGTCTGAGCCTCCTATGGTTTTGCCTGGCCTTGAACCCTCTTAGCACGTTGTTAGAGGCTTCGGGGCTTGGCTATCGGCTGCGCAGAGACGGTCGGATGATATCTCACCTGTTGTATATGGATGACCTGAAATTATTCGGCTCCAGTAATTCGCAACTGACAGAGCTACTAGAGGTTACTGAAAACTTTAGTAACTCTATCAGGATGGAATTCGGAATCGAAAAATGTGCAGTAATGCATGTACGACAAGGGCAGACAATGGAATCTGAGGGAACAAATCTCCCAGGTTCTATTTCGTTCCGAACCCTCTCTGCCGCCGAGAGCTATAAGTACTTGGGTATGTCGGAGGCCTTAGGTATACGCGAGGGCGACATGAGGCAATCGTTGAAGGAACGTTTCTTTGGTCGCCTGACAAAAGTACTGAAAAGTCTTTTGTCGGGTGGTAATAAGGTCCGCGCCTTCAACGGTTGGGTCATGCCGGTCTTGATGTACTCCTTCGGCATACTCAAGTGGACTCAGACCGACCTGGATGCTCTTGATAGGCGAGTCCGCTCTTTGCTGACGGCATACCGGATGCATCACCCGCGGTCGTCGGTCATGAGACTGTACATCCCGCGGAGGTGTGGCGGTCGAGGCTTCCTTAGCGCCAAGACCCTACACAACCGTGAGGTGTGCAGCCTCAGAGAATATTTCCTGGCCGCCGACGGGGATATGCATAAGGATATGGTGGCGGTCGACAGTGGACTCACCACTCTCTCTTTGGCTAAACAGAACTGGCGCAAACCTGAGGTACTCACGACCAGCGACCGCAGGAGTGTGTGGCAGGGCAAGGAGCTACATGGACGTTTTTACCGGGCCCTACACGGGCCTGACGTAGACACTTTAGCATCCGTGGCCTGGCTACGATTCGGTGACCTATTTGGGGAAACCGAAGGTTTTGTGTGTGCAATAATGGACGAAGTGGTAATGACCAACAACTACCGGAAGTTTATCCTGAAGGATGGCACGGTCGACATATGTCGGGCATGCCACCGACCGGGTGAATCAATCAGGCATATTGTGTCCGGCTGTTCTAGTCTTGCCAACGGCGAATATCTGCACAGACACAACCAAGTGGCCAGGATTATCCATCAGCAACTTGCCTTGCGATACAGTCTTGTGGCCGTGGAGGTGCCATACTACAGGTATGTGCCCGACCCAGTTCTGGAAAACGACCATGCCACAATGTATTGGGACCGGTCTATCATCACTGACAGGACTATTGTAGCCAATAAGCCTGATATAGTGGTGATAGACCGCTCGGAGCGCCGCGCAGTGATTATCGATGTCACCGTCCCTCATGATGGGAATCTCGTGAAGGCCGAGAAAGACAAGGAGCTTAAATATCTTGATCTGGCTCACGAGATTGTCGCCATGTGGGACGTAGATTCGGCCATCATTGTGCCGATAGTCGTTACGGTCAACGGACTTATAGCAAAGAGCCTCGACCAACACCTCAAGAGGCTCAAGCTAGGAAGTTGGGTCAAGGGTCTGATGCAGAAGGCGGTACTCCTCGGCACGGCACGTATAGTGAGGAGGTTCCTGTCTCTGTGACCCTAATCATCGACAGCTTGGACCCTGTTCCCGCTGCCGGTGGCACACTATTTTTTATTTTTTTATATATATTTGTGCTTTGTTAATATTATCTTTTATTATATTTAATTAAGTTACTTGTATATGTAAAAAAATAATCAATATGGATAAGTAATAAATGAGTGATATAATAAAATAAATAAAAAACGCTTACACTCACAGCCCCACAGTAGGTATAAACCTGTGTCGTGGGTGCCGTTGTACACATACAACACATACACAAACACCCAGACCCGAAACAAATATCTGTAGGCCATACAAATATTTCTCCCGGTGCGGGGATCGAACCCGCGACCCTTCGAATCAAACGCTGGTTTCACACCGCTGGACTAACCGAGTCGTCAATAATGACAGTGAGACCAAGTTGGCAATCTCGCATCGTGACGGAGCGCGCGGGCGTAGGCATCACCGCATTACTTAATACACCTACTTGGCACTAAATGGTAGTGTTCGACACTATCGTATTCCGGTCAGGTGGTAATGTACGGCCCTGTAATTTCAGGCACAGAGGCATAACTTAACTGCAGCTTACTTAGGCTGCAGTCATCACTTAACTTCTTTGTGCACTGCAAGCTTGCTTGCCACATTCGTTACATAAAAAATTACCTACGTGTTTATATGTTTGCACTAGTCTGTCGTATGACTCACTGAAGTGAGATAGTAGACAGATGTCCCGTAATCCGGGAAAGTCCCGGAATTATGTCTAGTCCCGTGTCCATTAATTCCACTTCACTGCCCGGAAATAAGTTATGTTTTGTCTTTCTCTCCAAACTGGGGTCGCTTCGTTTTTGCTTTAAATATTTCTTGTTTTAGTTATCCGTACCTTAATAGGAGGAAACGGAACCCTGATAAATAAATGTAAATAAAAAAAATGTTGTAAGATCACTCGTGCGTCTGTCTGTCTATCCGTGAGAGGCGATTTCTCTGAAAATAATGGGCGAATTGGATTGCATTCTGGTTCACTTTTGTAACTTATGTAACTCACTGACCGAAATAGGTTCGTGTGAATGAAAATGAATGGAGGGGGATACTGTGGGAGGCAATTTTTTTTTATGTAATTGAAGTGGCAAACAAGCTACCAGTTCCCATTGATGTTAAGTGATGACTGCAGCCTATAGACACTAACATAAAGACCAAGGTCAAAATGCAGATGCGTTACCACTCCCGAGGCCTAAGGTGTTTTGCCTCTGTGCCGGAAATTACAGGGCCGTTCATTACCACCTGACCGGAACACGATAGTGCTGAACACTACCATTTAGCGGCAAGTATATTAGGTAATGCGGTGGTGTCAAAGCCCGCGAGCTCCGTCACTGGAGCTCTACCACCAGTAAAAAGCATTATTTTTAAGTTACTTCATTAAATTATCTATCGAATGTAGTTTACCAGACACCAGTATGAAAGGACCTTTACGCTAAAGGTATCACCAGATGTCCCAAGTGACCCCGAATTTAATAAATCCACTTCGACAACAGCCTCGAAAATACGTCGTGAATGAGTTTACAAATGAAGTATCCCTCGAACAGTTCAGCTATTGGTTTTTTCCTGATTTTGATTACTCCAATCGAAATTGGATGTTTTGAAATTCAAATTCGAGGAGCACGAAGGAAATGACGTTTTCTTTGAAGGAAATCACTTGAGAAGTGTCAAAAGTTGATCATAAACGCCTACTTATGGTTCGATTTTCAAATGTATAGCGGGTAGGTACATATTGGCCCCGTAACTATGACAGAGGCAAAACAACTGAGGCCTAGGGGTGGCATCCGTACCAGTAGTGATGGGCGAATGTGAATGAATAATTCGAATGATTTTTCGGGTAGGCAGATATTCGAATTATTCGATTGTAAGAAGGAGACATTCAAATGGTAACAATCATTCGAATTACAAAAAACTATTCGAATGATTTTACATCACTCGAATGGCTCTTTCTTACAATCGAATGTTTTCTCATAAATAAATTAATAGTAATATTTTGTAGGTAAGTTTTAATAGGAGGCATAACACCTTAGGCCTCAGAAGAGGTAACGCATATACATTTTGACCTTGCTCTTTGTGTAAGTGTCTATAGGCTGCAGTCATCACTTAACATCAATGTGAACTGCATGCTTTTTACCACTTCTATTACTAACATAAAGAAAAAAAAATGTCTCAAAAGAACCTCCAGCTTTTTTAGAAATATGGATGGTAAATGAATACCACAAACTATACAACATCTGCACAGCCCTGAAGCCTCCATTGTATTTCACGGTCACAGTTATAACATACATGCTGAACACTACCATTTGGAGACAGATAATAGAATAGATAGATTCGACACCGACACTAATACCACCAATCGTAGTATAACGATGTAATAAGATTCAGATAAAAATAAATTATCCACGCGAGATTATACGAATTGTCCGACTTCATTGAAGTCGAAACAGCTACTTACTAAAAACATGATGATCATTTATTCGAAGAAACGTAGGTACTTTAAGTACAGATTACTATGACTACAGAGATAATTCTCATTACAGACAGCACAGTCAATTCATGTTTAAAGAGCAGTTGCATAGAACGCGATAAGTGGAAGAGTATTTTAATATTTAAAATTATCGCCGATCATCATTAGCACCGATTTAGTCAGTCAATAATATCGATAATTTGATGAAAATAAAATCATACAATGAAAAGGTACAGAAATAGAAAGTCTCTAATTTGTAAGTGTATGAATGCAATGCAATACTTCGAAGTGATAACAAATATAATTATTAGAAATGTTCAAACATGTTACGATATATCGTAAAAATTACGTTCTACGTTTTTCCAAGATGAACTAAGGTAGGTAATCTATGATTTTAAAAATAACCTTAATTTAATGTTTACGAGATAAATAAAAAAAAACTGTTTTATGTTCAATTTAACAACGTATATCGTCGTCTAAAGATTTGCATGTCATAATGAGTCGAATATTCGCAGTATGGTGAGAACAGTCTCATTTTTAAACATAGCATCTTATGATAAAAATTTTCACTCCGCTCAACCTTAACCCTCGCTCTGTGGGTGCTCAACTTTATGATTTAACAATACCCGTTAAAATATCGTCGGCGTCTCGAATGGTCTGAACGAGTTTTTTTTGTATCAAAGCACTTTTAATTTCAAGCTTGTTTCGATTTTGATAAGCGCGTGAGTGCTCCTATTGTTGCAGCTATCTGTAAAATATGTTGGTGCTATCAGGACACTTGCCAGTTGAGCATATGGGCACTTATGCGGTGGTAATAAATGCTATATTTGATTGATTTTGGAAAAGTTGCGAGTTTACTTATTGTACCCACGGGTTTGTCTACCTTTATGTTTTACCGTTGTTTTTTTGTACGTATATACCGCTCTGAGTGGTTAATAGAAAATAAGCATCGTTGTAGGTGATTGTGGTGGTATACACATAATAAGAAAAAAGTGTATTAGCACAACGATTCCATATTTACGAAGGCGAGTTAGTGAGTATTCTATACTGTGGCGTCGAAAATGTTTAGTAGTTACTTGTTCTAATGTATGATAAAACGTATATGTATCAGGGATACCAATGTGGCATATTAAGCAGTGGCACACCGCGAACACTCCGCCAAAATTCCATATAAACGCTTAATTTGGTCTGTATTACACAGATATCAATCAGTGACTTGTATTTACACGTGCACCTGTGTGCCTAGCACGTAGAAAATACCAACCGTCGCCCATGAGAGCGGAGGAGGTTGGGTGATGTGGGGAAATCGGGCGGGACGTCGAAGTGTCCATTCTATACGTAGTATATATATTCTTTGGCAGTGGTAATAAATTTAAAATTTGATATGATAAGCATTACAATTTAGACTGCTTTCATTGGACCAGTGCATGAAGAAAAATTGACTTCAGGCGGGTCTAAATAAACTCGTTAAAAAACTAGTCTTGTAGACACCTCTCTCAACTGAGCTACCGAAGTCCACGTCCTAGAACACAATGCAACAAGGAGGTAGTGGTAGAAGGGGTGTCAATGCGTTTGTATCTACTAAGATTAATATGAACGGCATGCCTGTTTGCCGCCATCATTACGTAAAAACCTCAACAGTTAAAAAAAGCTGTTTTTATATTATTTCGCATTAACACATGCTTGTGAAACATATATTTTTTTATTTTTAAAGAAAAATGGAAGGAAAAATTTGACTTCAGGCGAGACTCGAACTCGCGACCTACTGGGAATCTAGTCCAGCCGCTCTTCCAATTGAGCTACTGAAGCCCTGCCTGATTTGTCAAATCTTTCCTTCACATCTATTGCATTGCTTTATGGTAGCAGTAGCGCCATCTATTACCAACTATGCTAGTTAGGCAACTTCTTCTCTTTTTTCTTTAAAAATAAAAAATATATATATTTCACAAGCATGTGTTAAAAAACAATATAAAAAACAATTATTAAGGGTAAAAGCGACTTCTTTACGATATTCAATAAACTGAAAAGTCTATTATATCGGTTGCCTAACTAGCATAGTTGGTAATAGATGGCGCTACTGCTACCATAAAGCAATGCAATAGATGTGAAGGAAAGATTTGACAAATCAGGCAGGGCTTCAGTAGCTCAATTGGAAGAGCGGCTGGACTAGATTCCCAGTAGGTCGCGAGTTCGAGTCTCGCCTGAAGTCAAATTTTTCTTTCCATTTTTCTTTAAAAATAAAAAAATATATATATTTCACAAGCATGTGTTAATGCGAAATAATATAAAAAACAATTATTAAGGGTAAAAGCGACTTCTTTACGATATTCAATAAACTGAAAAGTCTTTTATATCGGTTGCCTAACTAGCATAGTTGGTAATAGATGGCGCTACTGCTACCATAAAGCAATGCAATAGATGTGAAGGAAAGATTTGACAAATCAGGCAGGGCTTCAGTAGCTCAATTGGAAGAGCGGCTGGACTAGATTCCCAGTAGGTCGCGAGTTCGAGTCTCGCCTGAAGTCAAATTTTTCTTTCCATTTTTCTTTAAAAATAAAAAAAATATAAAAAAAAGCTTTCGTATATGTACAACTAGCTGTTGCCCGCGGCTTCGCCGGCGTGGATGTCGTTTTATAAATAACTAAGTAGCCTATATTCTTTCTCAAAGCCAGCTCTATCTCTGTACCAAATTTCATTAAAATCGGTTCAATCGTTTGGACGTGAAAAGGTAACAGACAGACAGGCTTAGTAGGCGTTTGGCCCGCTGAGTTTCGGCCGATTCGGGTAAAACGACCACGTCCATTGTTCTTAATATTTTTGAGAAGCGTTTGCCCCGCAACCTAGACAGACTACTTTTATAATATTAGTAGGTATTGAAATCGAAAACTTTGAATGTAACGAAAAGTAAATCAATTAATGCAATTGTACAGTTTTCTAAGTTGATTGAATCTACCCTCATTTTCGATGAAAGTCGAATACGTTGAATGAAATACAATATTCGTTTCTTTAAAATCCTAGACATTTTCAATAGATATCAAATATCAGATGAACTAGAATCTCAGCGATTCTACTTGTTTTTCAAAAATAAAGCTAACATTTTGGAGGACATTTCTGTTATATCGACAAACAAATGTTAAATGGAATTTTACTAAATCAGGTAAGTTTAAACCCTGGTGAGACAGAATTTTTGAATAACACGGTAAGGAACACTTCCCAAGTTTAGTATGTTCTTAGGTTTTCGCGAGCTACACCCATTGAAATAAAACGAGTCATCGTATTTATCTCGCGTATATTAAACTAAAATGATTATTTAAAATCGAACCCGACGTTTCGGCCGCCTTTCAGCTTCCGTGGTCTCGGGCAAACTGATGTGACGAAGTTGTGCCAAAAAAGACCATTTTTTGTTCCGTGTTTCAAGTATACGGCATATCCTGTTGGTTTATTACTCTATGAATTAAAAAAAAACAACCGGTGCATTGTGGCACCTTGAGTAGGTATGTATAGAGTGGAATACGAGTACTTAGAACTAGTTACTGGTGGTAGAGCTCCAGTGACGGAGCTCGCAGGTGTAGGCACCACCGCATTACCTAATATACTTGCCGCTGAATGGTAGTGTTCAGCATTATTGTGTTCCGGTCAGGTGGTAATGTACGGCTCTCCGGCACAGAGGCATAACACCTTAGGCCTCAGGAGTGGTAACGCATCTACATTTTGCCCTTGGTCTTTGAATGGGTGTCTATAGGCTGTAGCCATCACTTAACATCGATGTGAGCTGCATGTTTGCCACTTCCATTACACAAAAAAAAACTAACATACTTTAGATTAATTTAAATATGTGGCGTATTAAATAATATACACATCAAGTCTTAGTGTAAATGCGATAAAACGAGTAAAGTCAATCGATAGGTCGTATTGATTCCTTGCGTAACGCAAAAACAATCAATCGAATTCATACTTTGCAGAGGTCCTTCAAAATACAGATAACAGCATGAAACCTACCTCCAATAGATATCCGAACTCTTGAACCCCTGCGAATATGCGACACGAATGGCAAAAGCAGCAAAATTACATGTAATCCTCAATATTCCCGGATATTTAATAAAAACCGCACTTTAATAGGCATCTTAAGCCGGCGATATGAACTCTGAATCTTGAGCTTATAGGAAACTAGAGTGCGAATCGTACGGGACTGGTTTCTGGTTGCAATAAAATGGTTTGATGTTGAAAATCACTGTAGACCATAGAGCAACACGGGCCACCGGACGCAGACCGGAGGGGAGTAGCCATATGTAGGCTTTCCCCTCTGCCAAAGTACAAGCCCAAGTGGGCCTATACCTGTCGCCTACATGTTTAAATGTGTGGGTGAAATTGTTTATATAATGCGTTAAAGTCAGGGTGTGAGTTTCGTAGTAATTGACGATTTTTGTAGTGTGAGTGTGTGTCACACGCATTTCCCCCCACAAAAAATGACAGACTGTTTTGCATCGGTAATAAACGCTTTGGCTACTCCCCTCCGGTTCGCCGCGGCGGCCGGTGGCCCGAGTTGCTCTATGCTGTAGACCTTTAGATTTTCCTCTAAAGATTATTATTTTAATGTTATGAATGTGGTAAACAAGCACATTGATGATAGTTGTCCAGTCAGTTGTCACATGTCTGGGCCCATGTCAGTGCTCAACGGTTTGGTTTTCGCGTTTTTCCTGCACAGATGTAAATTGTGGAACGTACTTCCATCTGAGGTTTTCCCTTGGTGCTACAATATGGGGTTCTTCAATAATGGTGTCGAAAGAGTCCTTAAGGGCTGGCAGCGTGGCAGCATCATTGAAAAATTGTTTACCGGTCATTGTTTATTTAGTACCCTGCCGTTTTGATCACCAGATATTGGCTAATAGTTTCCACCTCAGAAAGAAATAAAGAATAGAAGCTAGCTGGAATTATTACTTCAACCTCTTCAGACCTAAGTTAAGAGAGACAGTGTATTAACTATTGCTCCCAACTAGGGCAGGTGAAGACCTCACTATCGGACAGATAATTGAGGTTAACTATAACATTAACTGCCTTGGTAGCCTAGTGGTAGCAGGCCACTACTACTACGCTGAGGTCCTGGGTTCGATTCCCGGGTAGGGGGTTATCAGAGATAATGGTGTAAAGTCCTTTATCTCTGGTTCTATTGGGATTTTTCCATTTTCTGGAAATTTCCCATTACCTCGAAGTTTGGTAATGTGCCCGGAGATGTCAACAGGCTCGCCATCTGTTACATGGGCCAAAACGTAACCGGCGAATCGCGGGTGTGTGCATGTATGCTTGAATGCATGCATTTACCTCTGCCTACCCCTTCGGGGATTACAGGCGTGAAGTTACGTTATAACATTAACCAGTGAAACCCAGCCAGTTATCGTTAGCACTTAAAGTTATGACGTCATTTAACAATTTCCAAATGAAGCCAAAAAAAATATTTTTTTTTACTTCCACAAGTTTGTTAAATGTTAAAGATGGTTACAATAAGACAATGCAGCAACCCATCCTTAAATTTGACAGAAACTGTAACTTAAAACACTTTGGTGCAACCGAACCTAAGGAACCCTTCGTTCTCGTTACATTAAACTTTTAAACTCATTCCTGAGAATCGAATCGTGTCTCAAGTACAATCTGGGCGTGCTGATTACGCCAATTAACGATAGTGACCCTTAACCCTCATTGAAACAATGTATCTTAAAGGGTACGCTTTGTCTCCCTGTAGGTCGGATTGAACTATTGCTTTTGAGTTTACATGGAAGAGTAATGGGTTGAATATTGCATATTTCTGAAGGTATAGGTTGAAGTCATTTAAAAATCTAAACGTTTTAGGAATATACCTAGTGTAATTAAAAAAAAAAACAACTTGTATAGCTTGTGGATTCGGGTTAGATTAGTAAAATTTAATGTATTCACATTATAAGCCCTGATAATATACATATATAGCAGCAGGTCATAAGTTGGTGATAGAGCTTTAGTGTCAGAGCTCGTAGATTGATCGGCAAATAGATTAGGTAATGCGGTGGTTACCAAATCTATCTACCGCAAAATGATAGTGTTCATCACTATCGTGCTCCGTTTAGATGGTCCCGTAATTACTATCACAGAGGCGAAACTTTTAAGACCTCAGGGATCGCATCAGCATTTTAACTTCTGCTTTTAGTGTAGGAAGTTGTTAATTAGTTCTATAGAGGACGAACGGTTTTCGGATTCTGGATGGCCCTACCACCGGTGGCCGAGTCGGCGGCCGCGAGTTGATTTCATTCGCTGGCCGTAGCGGAAGTCCTATCCAATGATGTCACAGCCGGATGACGTCTCACAATTTGTCTGGTGGTCGCGTAGGCCGCCATAGTGTATATGGTGGAAGTCGTGTGGCCTAGTGGCTGACTGCGTCTATTGGTAGCTCGAACACCTAGACAAAATGGATATCACTAAACTACCCGATTATCAATTACATAAAAAAGCCCACTACTACGCTGAGATTACGGGTTCGATATCTGGGCCGCTGCTATTACGGTAGTTTACTTTAGATTATCAGTAAGAATGTCCCGACCCCTCCCCACCACCCACGACATGGTACGCATGCATGCATTTAATGCATTGAAGTCTGCCTACCCCTTCAGGGAATACATTAATGGCGTGCCGTTCATATTCTTGCTCGCATTTTAAATGCTACCCCAGAAATATCCAATGTAATCTTTTATTCTATGAGAGCTTCTAGGAGACACTAAATTCCAATCAGTCTTATCATTTCTACCTACTTATGAAAGAAAATGGGCATGAGGTCAGATTTTTGTGTCCACATTTTAAACGTAACCCAAAAACAATGGGGCCTTGTTAAACGTCATTTTATCAAAGGGCAAGGAGCGTTCAAGTTGAAATAAGACTCATTTCGTATTGGTGGGTACCAGGGGGTGGGGGGGGCATATTATCACGTAACAAATTGGTTTCTGCTACCTTTGTTCGCCGTCCCAGGGCCCTTTGGTGAGACGAATGTAGGAGCGTCGACAAAAAAGTTCGGGGTTGAAAAAAAAATTTTTTTCTATTGGTTCCTGTACGGAGGACTTGAGAGTGTACTTAGGTATCGTAATAATATCAAAATTAAATTACAAAATGTATGCCTTAGTTGTATGGCCAATATGGCCATGTAATAAAAGCGGCAGTGCCACTTGGGCCTTAGGAATGACGACGCATCTGCATTTTAACCTTCGTTCTTTGTATAGATATCTCGATGTTACTAAGATTTCATTTCAATTATATTAGTCACCAGAAAGTTTTACAAAGCTTAAATCTTCCAAAGATTTAAAATCATAGGTGCAGTGAGATAACTCTCCGCTTATACAAAATCAATCAAATATAGCTTTTATAACGATCGCATAAGGCTAGTCACCTGATAGCACATAGAAACGTACAGTTCAATAAAATCATCAGTTGTTTAAAATTGACTCACTTGCCGTTTTCAGTTTATGTAAATTTTCTATCGTTGAAAAAATCAGGCCAAATACGTACCTGAAACAAAATAAAACAATCTGTTAGTAAAACAGTACTTCACTTAACACAAATACCATTAATCTTTCAGGCCTCCAAAAAAATATAACAGTAGATTTCTTATTGTCTTGGACCCTGTAAGGTCCAGCTGCTGCTTGAAGGACACAAACAACTTGTATCACGGTATACATTTGTAACAGTACTACGCACGACACAAATACACACAAATTACACAAGATGTATTAGGTATTTACTCATAACAAAAATAATAAAAATTAAACTATTATGCCGACAGTACCCCAGAACCCAGCGTCTTAACATGGAAGAGAGAGATTCTTTTGTGAAACGCATTTCAAGAGTAAAGCCTATCGAGGCACAATGCGACGTATTTACCTTTTTTTTGTACACCCTACTTGTGTTTTTGAACTTCGGTTAGGTGACGCGATTTTTTTGCCATTGTTACATAGTAACTAAGTACTGTATTCGAAATGACATCTTTCGTTCTCGTAAAAATTATTTCTTTGCTCTCTCAACCTTTTAATTCCGGGGAATGTTGACAGCTGATTGTGAGGTCGTCAGGTGAACTCAATGTTTTTAGGCTTTTAGGGTTCTGTACCAATGTGGTAATGGAAAAAATGGAAGATTTCCGTCCAGTAATCATTTTTGCAAATTGTTATGAGGGACGGACATATATAAACACAATAGTGATCATACAAGTGTGTTTGTCTGTCCGTCTGTCATAGCTTATTTGCGAAACAATGACTGTCCAATGCGTTACATCAGACTGTTTTTGTCATAGTCAAGGTTATGTTGACAGATCTCAGTATCTGACAGAAAAGTGAGGTTAACTTTAACATTAACCAGCGCTGCTCATCCCGTTACGGTTAGCAGTCAAAGTCATTAAACAATTTTCAAATGGTGCAACTATTTTTTCACTTAACCGGTACGTTAACAAATTAGTTAATGATGTTAGCCTGGGTTGCACCAAGATATTTGTTAAAGTTAAAATACTTTCACATCCTTCTTTAACTAAAAGAATTAAATTAGAGAAGGATGTAAAATTTCACATCCTTCTTTAATTTAAAGAATTAAGTTAGAGAAGGATGTGATATGTTACGATAACTTTAGCTTTAACAAATATCTTGGCGCAACCCTGGCTTAGAGTAAAATGAAGCAACCCAGCCTTGCTGTAATTTCTCGACTGTAGAAAATTCCATACAAACGCTTAATTTGGTCTCTATTACACAGATCAGTCAGTGACGTGTATTTACACGTGCACCTGTGTGCGTAGCACAATGCCAAAAAAAATGCCAACCGTCGCCCATAAGAGGGGAGGAAGTTGGGTGATGCGGAGAAATCGGGCGGGACGTCGAAGTATCCATTCTATACGTAGTATTATTACATATTCTCTGACTGTACTGAACTCTGCGCACGAGTCCACCTTTTTGTCACTTAACAGTTACTTTAACAAATTAGTTAATTATTAAAAGTAAAATGATGCAACCCAGCTTTGCTGTAATTTCTCGATTGTACTGAACTCTTTGCGCACGAGTCCGTCTTTTTTTTAGTTCAGTTCGCGTAGTAGGTCCCAAAGGTCGCGGGTTCAAGTAGAATTTTTGTGTCATTATTCTCAGAATTTCAGGATTATTGATCGCTATTCTTCAAAATTGATGACAAATGACAATGTATCAGCTATAATTCTAGTATCCATAATAATGATATAAAAGTGAAAGTACCTAGTTCTCACTTTTACATGTTCCCACGGTATTTCTTCCATACCTATTGTTAACATTTTCACATCAACCTACCTATATAAACTTTGTTAAAATTTGATTAGGATCTGTATAAAAGATAGAAGAACTTATTTTTATCACTAAAAATAACTCATGAGCACTAGTTTTTAAAAAACTTACTTGTTACTTACGCTGGTGGTAGGACTCCAGTGACGGAGCTCGTGGGTGTTGGCACCATCTCATTACCTATTCTGCTTGCTGCTTAAGGAAAGTGTTAATGCGTGGCTTTGTAATTTCCGGTACAGAGGCAAAAGAGCTTAGGTCTCTGGAGTGACAACGCATCTATATTGAAATCTCTGGGTTTTATGTACCTACCTAGATGTTTATAGGCTAAGTACTGTATACACTACAAGGCTAAGTAAGTACTTAGCCTTGTAGTGTATACAGTACTTAGCTAGTAGTAAGTACTACTTACCATCTATGTGAACTGTATGATTATTTGTCACTTCATGCCTAAATAACTAAATTAAACTCAAACAAAAGCAATTTTCACGAGAACTAGTTCTTAATAACGTAATTCACAGTTCCCATTAATTTGGCTATCGTTCATTTCATTTGCGAGTTCGTCGACTCGTGACCTGTAATCATTGGTTCACACTTCACATTACTGCCGATGTGTGGTTCGTTTTATTTGTATACGTGACGTTTCGTTCGTGTGAACGAATCGTAAATAGGGGTGTGACAGTATGGAATTCAAGTTTTGGCCGGAGTCGGATTATCCTTTTCATTTTTTTAAATTATTTTCTTAAGGTAAAAAAATGAATAACGTATTGGCATTTTAATTGATAAGCAAAGTATTATCTTGTTAAAACTAGCATACCTACTTACTAACAATACAAATGTGAGGAAAAGGGTTTCATTAAATATAAAACATATTTTCTATTTTGTCAGGACATTTTGAATATTGTCAACCTTTTCAGTCAAAACAATAATCGATTACATAAAATATGTTTAGGATTTAACACACCTATTGGCATCTTTAAGAGCTCTTTTACCGTTAAAAACTGAAGCATTGTCACGCGCATTCAGAATACCATAATTGACATATTTTTATTATTCGCAATAACAAATGCGAGTGAATTATTAGGCAGTAGAGAAAAACAGGAAAGAAAATTTTGACTTCGCGCATGAATCGAGCCTGCGACTTCAGAATAACCAATTTAATTTCAAAGTACAATAGTTCACAATGCCCATTATATTGGCGAAGGAAAAAAATAACTTAATTGGTACTTCTCTGACTAAATTTATTAGTAAGCATAACTTTGAAACACAAAGATTTAAGTTCTGCCAATTCAAAGGCGGATCGAGTTCCATAAATTCAGCTTGATTACCAACAGATGGCGTTGTTTAACAATTTAATGATAGTCCAGCAAATCTTGATCGAGTCTGTACTGTTATAAATACAGCCAATCGACCGTTCCAGTATAGTTAAGAGCGTTTATACACCGTTATCCAACACTTTGAGATGTTAGTGACATTTTATGATGGATGGTCCAGCTTGGATTTCCAGTTATTAAACGTTGCCAATTAAGAATGTCATAAAATTAAATTCGTTGGAAATCAATATGGCGGCCATAAGTATGAAATTGATTGATAGCAATGTAACTTATATGAATGTGAAATGAGAAATACTTTTTTGTTAATTACGTTAATTGAAGATTTAGATATTTAATGTATGAGTAATAGGTATTTGACTTGCTACCAGTACAGTTCTGAGTTCAGTGAGAAACTCAATATTTTTTTGATTGAAAGGTTGTCTGGTAGTTTTATTGGTGGGTAGCTTTATTATATTAGTATAGATTATCAGAATGTATAGACAGAAGTATCACATACACACACGATAAGCCGGTGAGATTCTATCTCGTGTCGTGGTGAATCTATTAACATTAATAGAACTAAAATTATATATAAGTAGGAGTGACGTTGAGAATTTTCTCCATTAAAAAAATATCAATAAGTATAACTCATTCCCCGAAGCGCGCATGGCCCAGCGGCTGGTGTAGATCGTAAGCGATCTGCTCGGTTAAGCACTACGGGCGCGGTCGGGTAGTGTGATGGGTGACCGCTAGTGGTAAATTAAATGCGCGTTTCCGTGCTTCAGAGGGCACGTTAAGCCGTCGGTCCCGGTTGCTATCGATAGATAGCAGTCGTTAAACCTTGTCGGAGGCCTTATGGGCGGTTTGAAAACATCCGACAGCGGGTTGGCCACTAACCCACCCACCTCCACCAATCCGCATTGGAGCAGCGTGGTGGAGTAAGCTCCAGGCCTCCCCCCAAAAAGATGAGAGACTCGTGCCCAGCAGTGGGACGTATAATGGGTTGCCATTATTATTCCCCGACGCACGATCGAACCCGAGATCCCAGGCCTATCCACCAATAAAACTACCAGACAGACAATCTTTGGGCCAAAAACAGTATAAAATGATTCGAGTTTTTCACTGAACTCAGAACACTGTAATGATATCAAAATATATTGGTCAATGGTAATACTAAACGAATGCGCGGATTAAAAACATCACAACATTAAACTTTATACGCTTGCTATGATTCGTGCAGCAATAGAGTCATTACAATGTAAAACGTATAACAAAAGTCACATACCAACTGAAGAGCTTATTGCACCAATGGAAATAATGACACAATCTCACTTAGTGTTATTTCTCATAAATTTATCATTTAAATGTCGTCACCTTGCGCGATTACATTACAAAAGAGTGAGCGGAAGCGGTTGAGACGAAAGGATATCAACGAATGAATGAGTCTTTGAGCTTGTTAAACAATAATTAAAATAATGTTATCAAGAAAATCTCGCGATTTACATTATTGTATGTCAAAAGATTGACATACAAGACACCTGATGGAAAGTTGCCACTATCACTTAAGACATTTGCAACACCATTAGATTCGCCATGCGCTGAGGCCGGAAGGACTTATTTGAAAAACCCCATATTGTTATGATTTCATTAAAAAATAGGAAACTCAAATAGAAAACTTTTCGGTCATAAGGAAGGCAATATCAGAATAGGTATAATTTGCAGCAATGTCATCTTTGGTAGTTTTATCAATAATTTTAACTGATGTTATGTAATGCGTACGCAGGGCGGAAAATAAGAACTGGTACAACAAATTACTTTACTCGAATAAAAATTATCCGCTACCGCGCCTGCACCGTGAGCACACCTAAGCGCGTCTTTAATAAGATCTGCGTATCTAATTTTAGGGCTATTTCCATTAAGATGTATGACTCCATCACGTGCTACACTGCAATAGTGAATGCGATATATTGCTTTAGGATTATTGTTGACAGCTCCAATGTTTTGTTATTCCCGTTAGAATCTGTTAGGGAAGGTAATGTGAAGTAATTTATTGAATTTGACGAACAAAAATGCACAGGAGTCGATTTATTGTTGATTTCAATGTAAAATAATATCAGATTAAGTTATTGAATGAATTGTTTATTTATTCGGGTTAATTACACCCACACAAGAAAATGATTGAGTAGTTAAAACAAAACTAGACTCGTATTCAATATAACAGTATTTATTTAATTACACTAAACATAATATAAATAATAATAAAATTAATAAATATTTTTTTTAATCAATTTAATGGAGAGCAAAAAGTAGCATGCTCTTCATTAAATAAATAATAAAAAATAGCAGTGCTTATTGATTATGCTTTTGCAACTTTAGCTAGAAAAAGATAGGCGAATTTGAGAAAGGTAGCTAAAATACTACAAAGCAGAAATAAAGACTAAAATGTTGTAACTAATTAACGAATTTTGGAAGCAACTTACTACAAGAAATATGTACATACATAAAAAAATTGGTTATGAGGTGGCTCAAGGCCTCCTCAGTCTCTCCAAACTGTAAGCCCACTTTTAAAGCTGATATCATATACATTAGCACTTGGAGCATCTTCGAGTTTACGATATTTTAGGTACATTTTAAAGTAAGAAACGAGATTTTTATGAGTACGAAACACGAGCTCCAGCAAGGAATCGTTTCACCGCTAAAAGCAACACATAAAGCTTATTTCGAACCTTGAGTCACGTCGCGGCTTTTTATAATACCAAGCATATGTCTTTACCCTCTGCGGTTTTCTCATCTGTCACATTACGAAAAACTTTAAAAGAAAATTATACGCGTGAATTCTCATAAAAATAAATGTAATATAAAAAAATATGTGTCTAAACATTTAGACATTTGTTTTTCGTTTCGAAACAAATTTTACTGTAAAAGTTCATTTGAAATTGATTTACGAATACTTTTGGGGAATGAGAATATTATTATCGTTCGGTAAGAGTGACATATTTCGGAAGTTAAGCTTAGCGGGTTAATAATGAAGATATTGTGAATTAAATTATGAAAATTCATGTGATATTTACTAGAATTGGAATTTCAGTGTGTACAAATTTTACATATAGACTCAGAATAGGGAAATAGTAAAATTGTTTCGCAATTAAGAAATTTAGTTGCGTTCTTAAGCGTTACTACTGGCATCTCTCAAAAGATGAATCAACTATGAAGTAAATATCAGAAATTAATAGTATCATCAACGTCATTTTACCATTAAAATAAAATTCTGCAGTGGTAACATTGTGTAACTGGTTTTGAAAATACATTTACAAGTCCCACATTGACTACAATGCCATAAAGCGTAATACAAACATTTACGCGAATTAGTTGACCGTCTTCCGAAGCGTCTAATTCGATTGGTGTTCATGTATAAGTGAACGCACCGTTCCCGGTCACTTCCATCGGAGCGTGCGGACCCATTCACCCGTTCACTCGCTTCACAGTTCACTCGTTCATTCGTTCACTTTGATGTCACGGGACGGCACGCACTTTCCACTCGTCGGACATTGTCCTGAAGCGTTAAGTTTTTTAAACTTTAATCTGCATGCGAAATGTCATTATTGAATAGACAATTGAATGTAAAAGCGGCCATGTTGGCAGTTTCTTTTGAGCTTTTTCCATCTTTAAACTGACCTAGTTAATAAGTCTTGAAGGAAAGCAATCTCGAGAGTTTATCATTTTTTAAATAGCTTCAGCTAGAAAATAGAATATCGTCTACAGTTGAAATGGAAAACTAAGAATTACTTCTAACAAAAATTTATATAAAGCGCTCATATTGTCTTTTAATTTTTAATGTGTTTTCAGCATTGAAATGTCAACCAATAGTAATCTAATTATAATAAAGAAAGGGATTGTTAATTATTGATGCATTCATATATCTACAGTATCTAATAAGACATATTGCACATCGACCTTAAGAAAGAGACTTCGGCTTATTTCGGGCCTGTAGAGAGTTATCTCTTTCTCGCCTTACCTACGTCACGTCTATCGGCCACACAGAGCAACTCGGGCCACCGGGCACGACGGACCGGAGGGGAGTAGCCATAGCGTTTATTAACGATGCAAAACAGTCTGTCATTTTTTGCGGGGGGAAATGCGTGCGACACACTCGCACACTACAAAAATCGTCTACTCACGAAACTCACACCTTGACTTTAACAAAATACAGAAACAATTTCACGCAGACATTTAAACATCTAGGAGACAGGTATAGGTCCGTTTGGGCTTACTTAGTTAGGCTTGTACTTTGACAGAGGGGAAAGCCTGCATATGGCTAATCCCCTCCGGTAGAGCACGGACATTGTGATCAAGTTTTGAGTAATACCAGACCATCAGTGCCTACGTAGGCAGGGTGCAGCAGAAATAACGCTCTACGAAGTCGAAACTAGCCGATTGCCTCTTTCTTAGGCTTGATACGCATTATTTCTTGCTGGGTAGGTACCGTAGCTTCAATACGCAATTCAAATTGTTCGTCTTCGCAACACGTTACGTAAACTGGCTACAGGGGTTAACAACTCGTAGAAAGGCTTTATAGCTTTAGCCATAACTCGAGACAAATAACCAATTAATGCCTTAACGTCTTGCATGAAGCTTTATAAAATATGGTTTGTTGTGGTGTCAAAGTTAATTATAAATGCCCGAGACACCTTTACACAGCAGATAATACTACACCCCTACTCCAAATATCCGAGGCATTCAACGCCGTAACCCTTTTAAGTTATAAGTAATAAATCTTTTCATAGTGGGGCTGCCACAAAAAACTCGATACTGACCTACTAGACAAACTTTTATGCGAAAAAACATCGATACCCAATCCACCAAAGCGAATTAATCAGCCGGGTCATGTATCGGGGCGTGTTTTTATAAATTGCTTTAGTTTTTCGTGTCCCATCTGATCAGGTCGGCGTTCCGTTTCATTCAGTAACATGACTTCATCACTATTTACTAAATCTATAAATACGGGTCTCTCGTGTATTGGCGTGACACACGGGATGACATTGCGGGATCTGTCGCAACGAAAAAACAACACATTTGAAGTTTTTTTTTTAAAGATTGTTATTGGGTACAAAACATTTTGTTTTATTTCAAAGGCAGTGGGTACGTTTTACACATTTTACGGACGTCACAAATTTTTAAAAGTGATAAATAACTAAAAGACTTGCCCCACCGACCGTAGATCGGACCTCAAAAGGCAATAAATGGGTTCAAATTTTGTTCGTAAAGTTAATGCCATTAATTTTATGAGAAATTATTAAGTTTTAAAACCTTATTACTTATTCATTGTTGTTTAATCATTTTATTCACAAATTGTGATTAACTTTAATGGGCGCCAAATCGACTATGGGTAATATAGGGATGTACCTATGTAATATCCATTGAAAATGTATTACCATTTATCATATTTGCATTAAATTCAAATCTATCTAAACGAATTTAACAGACACATGCCAAAAAAATAAATTTTATATATGAATAAACGAAACGTGCCGGTCCAAAACAACAATCCGTATATTTCCCCGGTCGGGCGTTTCACTAAAAATACACCTCACGTAGATTCAGCCGGTAGACGTAATCAGATCATCTTCGGAATTAGAACACCTGAGCGCCATAGTGTTAGCACCTAATGATTTCTTGGGCATACCAAACACATGGTTCACGACTGTTAGAAAAGTATTTTGTTATTTCGTTATCACTGATCGATAGATAGGGGCATAGCAGGGGGTGTAAGCATTGCGTTGCCTTTCCTCTATTATATTAACTTTTTATTTATGTCATGATGGTGAAAAATAAGCGATTCACATTGATGGTTAGTAAATAGAACAGAATCTTTGGCATCACACACTAGTAGCGTGCGGATGCGGATATCACCGTGTCTCCCTTCCGATATTTGGATTTCTCTGAGTCCGTCATTAGGATGTTTAGGTGTTACTGAATCTAAACGTCTTGTCGTGTACCTATTTGTATATTTTAGCCTCTGTCATTTAACTTGACTTTAAAAAGGAGATGGTTCTCAACCCTCGGAATTATTTAAAATGTCGACATCAGTCGAACTCAAAATACCTAATCATGGCATTATCATGTTTGAAATCTTGTATCATTTGCATGAAAAAAAACCGGACAAGTGCGAGTTCGACTCGCGTGGTGAGGGTTCCGTAATTTAAATAAATATTTTCGAAAATATTACAGATTTAAAATGCAGGGACATAGCGGTTACGGTGGTACCGGCAGGGGGGGGTTACATTATTAAGAATTTTCGATTTAACTTGATTACTCAAACTTCTTATAGGTTTTCCAGTAATCTATAAGCAAGCTACGTCACTGGAGCTCTACCACCAGTATGACAATGTTATATAAGCTACTATTAATTAACTATCAATATCACCCATACACTTATTCGCCACTAGCATAAAAGAGCTTAAAATACTAAACACGTATCGCGTATACTAGTGGTAGAGCTCCAGTGACGGAGCTCGCGGGCGTAGGGCACCACCGCATTACCTAATATACTTGCCGCTAAATGGTAGTGTTCAGCACTATCGTGTTCCGGTCAGGTGGTAATGTACGGCCTTGTAATTTCTGGCACAGAGGCATAACACCTTAAGCCTCAGGAGTGGTAACGCATCTGCATTTTGACCTTGGTCTTTGTGTGGGTGTCTATAGGCTGCAGTCATCACTCAACATGAATGTGAACTGCAGGCTTGCTTGCCACTTCCATAAAATAAAAAAACGTACTTTCCAACACGATTTGATTACGCACATCAATCAATCAGCGATCCATATTTAGGAAACAACAGAAGAATTCGATCAAATAACAAATGTTACTAGTAAGTGGGTCAGATAATAATAGAAATTCTTGGCCATTATCCCATTATTCCTTGTGATTCCGACCTCGGAAGATATGGCATTGTCATGATTACAATGCCAGTCATAGGCGACTTAGATAACAGATTGAATGAAATCTAAGTTCCATTTGCTGGCTTTTACTGAAGTTGTATCAATCGTTTGAAAGCGTGAAGGTATTGTTCTACATTGTTTATGTAAGGAAGGTGGCAGACAAGCATGCAGCTCACATTGATGCTAAGCGACTGCAGCCTTAGATAACACAAAAACCTTAGGTCAAAACGCAGATGCATTGCCAGCCCTGAGACCTAAGGTTATGTCTCTGTGATAGTTATTACGGGGCCATACATTGCCGTCTAACCGGAACACGATAGTGCTGAACACTACCATTTGGCGGCAGTTTTATAAGGTAATACGGTCCTCGAGCTCCTGCGCTGGAACTCCAAAAAAAATGATATCCAGTGAAAATGGATGGTTGATAATAATACATATTTTAAATATGTAATAAATAACAATGGCAATGGCCCATTATACGTCCCACTGCTGGGAGTCTCTCACCTTTTTGGGGTGAGGCCGATAAATTAAATTGTAAATTGTGGGTTTTTGTGGTGACGATATTTTTTTGTTTTGCAGTATCATAAGTATAAGCTTATAGTTCACATTGATGGTAAGTGAATGTACTGAGTCTCTTCAGTAGAGGAGTTCTACTTAAGGGTGTATGACCTTTATTATGACGACCAAATTATATCCTTAACTCAGTTTCTTTTAGAAATGGGTTAAATTGGGACATTTGTAAATCATTTTAAATAATTTGCATATTAATAATTGGTAAAATGTTATTATTATACAAGAAAGGCAGAATGAGATGAGCTCAAAAATATATATAAGAGTTGCTTAAAATTAGGTGACGCTTGAGTAATCGGCCATTAATATTTAATTTCATTATTTAATAGTATTCAATGCAAACTTGCAATAATTAGAACATGCAAAACCATACAAACAATAGCTCATATAAAATTACACTAAAATACTAACTAAAGGTACACTTTGTAACAAAAGACTAGTTAGTTACCTTTCAATAAGATACTAGAAACACACCTGGTCTAAACGCTGCTATTATAGTTCAAACTAAACGATTTTAGAATACATTATAAATCATGCGCTGAGTAAAATAAATCTTGAGCCATGGGCTAAATTAGACAATTAAATAGTTATGAAAAACCGGGCCAAGCGCGACTCGCATAAAAGGGTTCCGTACAATCAAGAAATTTCCTATACCACCTTAAAAACTATAGACTTCAGTATTTTTTTTATAATTGTAGGGCCACCAGTTTTGGAGATAAAGGAACAATCAATTTTGGCCTATTTTCTTGAAAGACTACAAAAATGATTATTTAAAATTAAAAAAAAAAGTTTTGTAAAACGTATTGTGCGATGTAACAATTATTTTACAAAAGTTTTGTAATACAATAATATATGTAATTAAAAACCTATACATTTTGTTAAATTTGTGCTGCGGATCCCCATACGTTTTTTTTAAACTTTATAATTAATGGATTCGTCTCTATGTATCAAATTCATTTATTTCACACACATTACACGTCCACGTTTATGGCGCCGCTTTTCACCTCACCAATCTTCAACTCTTATCATCTCATACTTTTGGAGTAAACTGGCTGTGACATGCTCGGATAGACAGACGCACAAGTAATCTTATAAGGGTTCCGTTATCTTTTTGAGGTACGGAACCCTAAAAAAACAATAGCCCATGTTTAACACCATGAAGCACAGCAATGTTTCCGTGTTTAATTGTTCTATCCTGGGGTATTTGTGTCGATATCCGTTCGAGTAAGTACTGAACCGTGTCAAAACGTTTCGGCGCATCAAAGGGACCCCTTAATTGGTACGGGCGTAAAAAAATCGAGTGTGATTGAGCGTTAAATAAAATTAAGTTATCGACTATTTAATAACAATAACAAATAACTGCGGCGAAATCAAAGAGTTTAAGTAAAAAACGGGAATTATGAAGGCTATAAAAGTTTAGATGTGTGAATTACACATTTTCTTTAAATCAATTTATTCACGCCGTTTATTACTAGTTTTTAGACGCTAGACAACGTACAGTATCCAAAAAGAAATATTGCGCATCGAGCCCAGGAAGGAGACTTCGGCTTATTTCGGGTTTGTAGAGCTTTATCTCTTTCGCACCTGACTTTCGTAAGTGACGGAGCTCGCGGGCGTAGGCACCACCGCATTACCTGATTTACTTGACGCTAAATGGTAGTGTTCAGCACTATCGTGTTCCGGTCAGGTGTTAATGTACGGCCCTATAATTTCCGGCACAGAGGCATAACACCTTAGGCCTCAGGAGTGATAACGCGTTGCATTTTGACCTTGGTCTTTGTGTGGATGTCAATAGGCTGCAGTCATCACTTAACATCAATGTGAACTGCATGCTTGTTTGGCACTTCAAAAACATAAAAAAAAAAACTTATATGACACTAGCGGCCCGCCCCGGCATCGCGCGGTTGCAATGTTACCTACCCCCTCCTATTCATCTTAGCCTGATGTTATAAAGCCAAAAGCCTTCCTAAAGGCATAACACCTTAGGCCTCCGAAGTGGTAACGCATCTGCATTTTGACCTATGGTCTTTGTGTTGGCGTCTATAGGCTGCAGTCATCACTTAACATCAATGTGAACTGCATGCTTCTTTGCCACTTCGTCAAAAAAAACCATATTATTATGTGATACATAATCAAAGGCATACGGTTAGTAATTAGTTTAACAATTGTAAACTGTAAAATTCAATTCAAAATCAAGTAAAAAAAATAACCAGACAATCGTACGGTAAAACTTAACACCAACGTTGAAGCTCCTAACGTATAATTAATTCATCTAAGAGATACCCTTTTAGGTTACCAACCGTCCAAAATATCATATCAGATTATATCTAATTACCTTTAAATACGAAGCTATGTGAGAGATGCTTGTAAATTACGTCATTAAATTATTATGTAGTAGCTTATTGTGTTCATTGAACAAAATCCGGGCAAGTGCGAGTTGGATATGCGTTGACAGGATCCCGCACATTTTATTTACGATATCGAAGGTAGGTATATCATAGATTTCTCAAAGGTTCCAAATCCAAATTAATTATTTCATTAGGTATACTGTAATCTTTTAGGCTTTTGTAATCTTTGGGTAAAGGACTTTTATGTATCTATATATTTTCTTAAATTGTTAAACCAGTTTCCGAAATATAGGAGTGTAAACATTTTTCGAATATTTTCTTTAAGAAACTCAAAACTTTTTATTAAAATTATTAAAAAATACATGTTTGAGATCCCCACAACTAGACCTTTCATTTGATACAATATCACAATGCACTTTGCAAAATTTTTACAAAAAAATGTTATTATTATTATTCTCTAAAAAAGTCTAAACAAAATTGATTCTATTTCCTCCCACATGTTTTTTTGAGGTGGAGATACTCGTATCTATGAAAAAGATCAAAAGAGTCCACGCTTAAGGAGACGGGCGACCCAAATGGGCAGATGGAATGGAAATTTAATTCGATTTACTGATTTCAAATATTAACAAGATGACAAGAGCATGAAAATGAAATATGTAGATGAAAATTACTATAGAGCTATTGGAGTAACTTGTAACCAACAGAAAACAGGAGTATAATATGATGTAATATTTAAGTCACCAACACGTGCATATTTCGATCACTGATAATATTTACATGTGTATACCATGTTTCGGGATAAATGACAATGACTGACGGACAGACAGACAGACGCACGCCTGATCTTATACGAGTTCCGTTATTTTCCTTTGAGGTATCCTCAAAATCAATCAAATATGGCTATTGTTACCACTGCATAATATACCCATATGGTAAACCAGTTAGATTGACAGACAAGCAGACGGGCCACCTGATGGAAAGTGATCACCGTCGCCTATAAACATTCGCTACACCAGGAGAGTTGCCAACGCGCTGCCAGCCCTGAAGGACTGTGTTGACGCCATTTTAGAAGAACCCCATATTGTAGCACCGAGGGAACACCTCAGAGGGAAGTTAGTTCCACTATTCCTCCCTGATACGTGCATACAATCCTCTTAACTCCAATACTCTCAAAGGCCACCGAAACGTTCTCACATCGAAGATCATTAGGCGCCTGTGTACAGTCTCTAGTGCGGATCAATTGTTGCGATGTGCATATCAAAAGGGAGTATTGATTGTTGTTGATAGCTTCAATCAACTGATACATCTCAAGGCGGCTCGAAGATTACCTGGGAATAGCCAAAATAGGCTCAATATCACCAACGTTTTAATCGAGATTAAACTTCAAGTTAAATAGTGTTTACAAATTCATCATGCATGTTGTTTTAAGGCTATATTTGTAGCTGGTGTATCAGAGAAGTATTTCAATATGTGCCACTTGAATTTCAATTTTAGCCACTTTTAAATTAAAACTATATGACACTAGCGGCCCGCACCGGCTTCGCACGGGTGCAATTTATGTACTTACATAATATTGCAACTATAAATTGAGATGTACGCTATCCTATCTGGTAAGTTGGATCAAACTGCACACGGTGTGCAAGTTAGTTTAAAATCGCTTAAGTAGTTTAGGAGTCCATCGCGGACAAACACTGTGACACGTAATTTATACACCTATATTAAGAAGATAATAAATAGCGAAAATATCTGTCTCTTTTCTCTTAGCAAAAATACACGTGTTGTGTTTCATATTATTATCTTTAAATAATCACATCAAGCTAATCATAGCAAGAGGAATTCCAAAACTGTACACACAAGTATAAATTTACTAATGGCCCGTATTGGGCCGTCCCACGTAGGGTTGCCAAATTTTATTAGACCAAATATGCATACTGGATTCAGTATTTATATTGGACTAATTTAAAAAAATATGGGTGGTATATTAAAAATGTTTATAAGTAGATATTTCACGAACGAATATTTTCTGCTGTTTTGAGTTTTTATTCACAGATTTTTGATTTCAAGTAACGCTTCGTAAATATTATAACAATCAAAGGAGATCAGCCAAAATGGTACATAGATTGTACATGAACAAATACTTTACATAAAATTTGTGCGCATAGAGCTGTAAATTTTTCAGTATAATATTATACCGAAAACCACCGGAAAAGTATTTAAAACAGTTTTTGAAAAAATCTGTACTTTTAATATTTATGATGGCGTAGAAAGGAACGTAACGAAATGTAATGATAATTATTGTATCAGAAGGTATCGATTAATCATATTTAAAAAAATCGGTAACATAATAAATAGAAAAATAAGTGAAAGTACACGTTAGATTTCATTTTAATTTGCCAACAACCAGATGAGGATTTACTGAAATACATTCATTTAGGTTTTAAAATCAACACAAAAGACTAAGTGACCTGATCAATGGATCGATATTCTTAAACATCGATATTTTGTGACAGCCGCCTATGATGACACATCCTTTTTTGACGCTTTGATATGTCACCTCATGTCTGTCACGTCATTGATGATTGACGTGACGTCCTCACGTCATTCACTTGGCGTTCTGTGACTTCTCTGTGTTTTGACTACTGGCTTGTTTATGTGCTTGTTGAAACAAATTTCGAGTGCTTTTGTGATTTGGAATACGTAGGTAGGTAGAGCTAGAGGTTTCTGTTCAAGTCAGTTGATCGCGTTCGTTATTTTTTCTGTAAACAATTTATTATAATCTGCAAAAGCAGACTGGAGTTTGCCAAAAAAAGTGCTCGGTGTTCAGTGAAAAGCATTCAAAGGTAGGTATTTGTGGATACAAGCGTGATTATTTAGTGTACAAATCACTATCTTAGCGATAATAGCAATCTACAAACTGTACAAAATTTTAAATTAGCGCCTATTAGTACGAAAATAAAAAAAATATGGCGGAAAAACGACTTCATTATTACAATTTTAAAATTGGTATATCTCATGAACCCCACGCGTCAACGAAGTGAAATATGTTTTAAATAGTAGTATATGTACTAATGTCTGAGGACGAAAAGTTTTATTGATGTACAATTATGTACCAATGCCCCATACAAAGTGGCGGATCTCCTTTAAGTTGCAATTAAAACACCATTAATTCTGAACTAAACTCTTTTATCAGACCGTTACTGGCTGTGTTGCGTAGTCTGATTTGAGGCGATCAAATATAGTACTCGCCTACTTTTAAATATTTTAAGAATAAATAGTAGACACCTAAAATAGTAGCGTACTATATTGCAATTAAATATTTTAAAATATAAAATAAATCTGAAGAGTTGGTTTGATTTGGGGGATCTCAGGGACTACTGATTCGAAAAGGAGGATTATTTTTGTGTTGGATAGGCCCATTTATTGAGAGATCCTACACGAACTAGGACAAATATGTATATGAAAGAAAAACGGAATTATTTCGTAAGGATGGCAACCCTAGTCCCACGGGAGACGTTCTTTACGCTCGGTAAACGTCTCGAAGAATTTCAACGGCGCCATAACTTTGAAAACAAAGATGCAGCGAATTCTCAAGCTGTAGGCCCAAACAATGGATAATAAACATGTATTAGATGTATTGAACTGAATATACGAGAAATCTTTGAGTGTTTAGGATTTCTTTTGAAAAATCATTTACGCTTTTTTTTATTCATTGTAAGGTTCCATTCTTATGGTGAGATTCACAGACCGCACTACGACTTTACTTTGAGCAAAGTATGCTTAGAACTGTCAGTACAGTATGGGTGTTGACGGTTCGAAGTACTTTGCTTGAAAGTAAAGTCGTAGTGCGGTCTGTGAATCTCGCCCTTAGAGGCGGCACCGCTTTATCTATCTGCCACCAAATGATCAGCACTATCGCGTTCCTTTTAGGTGGTTACGCGGGCTCCGTAAAGCCTGTGACAGAGGCAAAACCACTTAGGGCTGAGGATTGGCGACACATTTACTTTTGGACCTCTAGTATTTTTTTAAATCTCTAAATACAAATGATTACATGATTTTTTTAATGTAATTAAAGTGGCAAACAAGCGTGCAGTTCACATTGTTCACAGCCTAAAGACACTCACACAATGACCAAGGTCAAGATGTAGATGCGTTACCACTCCTCAGGCCTTAGGTGTCATGCCTCTGTGCCGGAAATTACAGGGCCGTACATTACCACCTGACCGGAACACGATAGTGCTGAACACTACCATTTAGCGGCAAGTATGTTAGGTAATGCGGTGGTGCCTACGCCCGCGAGCTCCGTCACTGGAGCTCTACCGCAAGTAAAAACCAGTTGTTTTACTGTGCCGTACACAGGCGAGCTTCTAGGTATTTATTTCATATCTTTAGGTCGTGGGTACGTATAATTAGCTGACATGTGTTAATGTATAAGAACATGATAAGAATCACGTCTTTCTTATTTTTGAGGTAATTATCATAGTTTTATTAATTAACTGTCAACGAACGTAAACATATTCGCTTCGCATTCATGTTTAACTTAAGGTATATCACTATAGGTATATACTTACTTCATACTACCCCCTTCCTGGACAAAATATTAAGTAGTTAAAGAATAAGCGATTGCATGTTTCGAAAAAAAACTCACACACACGTGTATCATGCTAATCCATACTTCCCTATTATATCCCTACTTAATATTATAAATGCGAAAGTAACTCTGCCTGTCTGTCTGTTACCTTTTCACGTCCGAACGACTAAACCGATTTTAATTAAATTTGGTACAGAGATAGAGTTTACTTTGAGAAAGAACATAGGCTACTTTTTAAACGACATCCAGGCGGGCGAAGCCGCGGGCAACAGCTATCTAAAAATACTTTGCGTTACTTTTTGGTACCTAATGCGTACCTACTCTTTGGCGAATCGAATCTAGAAATATTTTTGCTGTCAAAATCGCAAACAAAACCATTATTCATAAACGTATTTTAGCTAAGTGTTGTTAATCTCTCCTTTGTCTTTTTCTATCCTGCACATTTGACAATGCAACTGACAAAGACAAAGCATTCTATAGCTAAAACGTATCTAATGTACGTTTATGAATAAGGGGGTATGTAAGTATTCCATACACATGAAATCACCTCAACTATCTGTTTTAAGTCGTGAAAACCCAAGCAGACAAACCTGAGATGTATTGTACCAAAATGTTGCCTCATGAATACTAAGTATGAAAGCGATTGTTTATTCGCAACAAGCAAATTTCAGCTTTAAATATCGCACAATGGTGTCACGGCTTTAAATAGACAGGTTTAAAAATCCGCCCAAGTGCTAGTCGGACTCGCGCACCAAGGGTTTCGTAGCGTCATCTAAAAGAAAATAATTTACTTTTGAGCTAAAATACAACAAAAAGCAGGTATATTGTATGGGGACCCTCTCTTAATATTTTTATTTTTAGTATAGGTACGTTGGTATAGCGGTAACAGAAGTTCATAATTTGTGAAAATTACAGCTTTCTAGCTATCACGGTTTATTAGATACAGCCTGGTGACAGACAGACAGCGAAGGCTTAGTATAGGGTTCTTATTTTTTATGTACGGAACCCTAAAAAACTGTTACTGTAGTTTCCTATGTAATTCAACTCCCGGTAAGTTATTTTGTTTTGATACTTTGATACAATTCATTGTTTACTACTATTATTTGCGAGTACCTACTGGAGGTAGAATTTCCAGCGTAGGAGCAGAGAATATGTAGTAATACTACGTATAGAATGGACACTTCGACGTCCCGCCCGATTTCCCCGCCTCACCCAACTTCTGCCCCTCTTATGGGCAACGTTTGGTATGATCTACGTGCTACGCACACAGGTGCACGTGTAAATACACGTCACTGATTGATGATATTACTCAATAGAGACCAAATTAAGCGTTTGTATGGAATTTTGGCAGTGTCCGTGATGAGGTAGGGGCTCGAGAGGCGTGGGCGGCACCCCCGCGTTACCTAATCTATCTGAAGCCAATTGGCAGTGTACAGCGCTATAGGCAGTTAGCGGGATCACCCTCTCGGCCATATATTAATTACGAGTATGTAAAAATCTATCACAGAGGCATCTCCATGTAAGAGCTCTAAAGCTAAATTGTACTCAAATCTCATTCTTAAATAGGTAGTAACATATCAAGCAAGGTAACAAGAATCGAATCAGGAGTACTCAAAACTGCATGTATAGAATATGGAGTAGGTATAAAAGAAATGATATAATAAAAATTGAACTTGTGTATAATGGCTGAGATATTTAGCGCTTCATGATCTCTGCCTATCACGTCACGCAATGGGCGTGTATACGTCCTTATTTTTACGTTTTAAATATGTCATGAACCGTTCAGTAGCTACACTTTAACGGTAAATTAACTGCAACTAGACATAACCTACATAAAACGAACGGTCGTCATCATAGCCACCTTTTCACCTTTGTGCTAGAAATTACCGGGCCGTACATTACCATCGGAACTGATCACGGATCACAGTAGCGTTGAATACATGATGTCAATAGAACTGGATAGTCACTAATCAAATGTTATGGAATTGATAAACAAGCATGCAGTTCACATTGATGTTAAGTGATAACTGCAGCCTATAGACACCCACACAAAGACCAAGGTCAAAATGCAGATGCGTTACCACTCCTGAGGCCTAAGATGTCGTGGCTCTGTGCCGGAAATTACAGGGCCGTACATTACCACCTGACCGGAACACGATAGTGCTGTACACTACCATTTAGCGGCAAGTATATTAGGTAATGCGGAGGTGCCTACGCCCGCGAACTCCGTCACTGGAGCTCTACCACCAGTAAAACTGTGAAGCCCCTCAGAAAATAAAACAAAGATTGTCCACAAAAAATAACATATACCTATACATAGGTACTAATAAAAATGTAGGTATGTAAAAAAAATCTTGTACTTGAACAGTTCATGTCAAATCAAGAACATATCAAATCATTCATACGGCCAACCGCAAAAACCTAGCAAAATACATTGTATTCAACGTATTATATTACGGTTTAAGAGTGATACACATTTAACCAGGGGAAAAAAATGTGACGGCGCACAAAAACTAGTTGATATGTTCCCGTGAATCGATGACTGTATCATAAATGCTTTGGTTTTCATGTTTGTCACAACGCTCATATTTTTCTGTACAAATATCGCCTTTTTGCGGTTCCGTACCTTGAAAAGTAAAAGTTGAAACCTGAAATTTAGCAAAAGGTTACAAAACATTAAGTTAAGAAACGAAAATTTTGTGTACGTAAGAAGTTAAGCTTCTTCAGCGTTACAATTCAGTCAGTATACCAGCAACAAAATAAAACGACAAAGAAGTTCATCAATGTAGCAGCTAACTTCAGACTGTTGCTTTAATTCGACGGTGTGCACACCCATCGTAAAAAATTACTCTCAATTTTTTTCCAAACACAAACAGTAAAATTTGAAAAAATCGAAAAGCGTAATTTTTAGCATGCGTAAAGTCATACAAACAATAAATAAAAATAATTCCCCTCTTTAGTTTTGAAACTAACTAGCCCTAAACTCATGAAGATTTTCGGGATAGATTTTAGGATGATATACATAATACAAGAAAAATCTATAAAAAGTTAATGGTATTTGAAATATTAAAAAATACTTCTCAATTATATCGAATCCCTCTACGCGCGAGTCCTACTTTTTTTTTTTTTTTTTTTATGTAACCGAAGTAGCAAACAAGCATGCAGATCACATTGATGTTAAGTGATGACTGCAGCCTATAGACAGACACCCACACAAAGACCAAGGTCAAAATGCAGATGCGTTACCACTCCTGAGGCCTAAGGTATTACGCCTCTGTGCCGGAAATTACAGGGCCGTACATTATAAAACTTGCACTTGGCCGCTTTTTTCATCATTAATATGTGGATGTGATGCGAGAGAATTTATGGGAAATGTGAAACACTTTGTATTTATATCCTTCCATCTCCTGAAGAATTAAGGCCTTGAAGGAGAAAATGTTTTTGAGATTTAAGAGCAGAACGCCTTGTGCTTATGTTTGGCTCTTGAGATTCTTTGAAAATCTCCCGTTCAAATAAAATTTCGAACACAGAGACCACGAATTTATGCTAGAAAAAACCCATATCTCTCTAAATATTGAAATATAACACATACTCCTCAGAATTATACTTCAAGACATGAATTAAGACATGAATTTTACATCACCGACACCGATGTTACACCATCGCAAGCAACAACTTGCCAAAAAAATCGATTTTATCAAAAATATTTAAGTAATTTTAGAACTTTTAGAGACTACATATTCTACGAATTGCCACAAAAATTCAACAACCTTTCAAATATAAGAAGAGAATAAAACTGTCAAAAATAAAATACCATCTTGAAATGTGCAAGTGCATCTCAAAATAACATATCAATAAGCTAAATGTCGCTCTCGAAGACGAAACAACATAACGAAATTAATTTAATAAAAACACGACATGGCTATATCTGGAGCTGCCTTAACAAAAATCGAGACGTATTAAAAATGTACGCGGACAATCTTTTTATCTCGTTCTTACCCGCACGTTCTGGCCGCGTGTGATAGAGATGGATGTTTATAGTCCAATGGGCCGAGAAGACCGGTGCAGCCAAAAACATTTAGTATACGCCATCAAGTTTTAGTGTAATGTGACACCATACACAAATACATGTTCAAGATATTGGCTGAACAAACCACATTTTTTTACATGCTTCGCGCGTTTTTACAATGTTATGAGATATCCATCTAGTTGGATTGGGTTTGATTGAATTAATGTGACGTTTGATATTATTATAATTTTATATCACTTTTTTATCCGCTTCAAAACATTATGTGTGATATTTTCATATATGTTTTGCGAAGGATGGTAGCTATCAAAAATGTTTGATTGACAAAAAATGTTGAACATGCGAGTTGACCGTGGTCTTAAATTCCATTCGAAGTCGTTTTTATTAACGTGATAACGTCTTATATGAATGTCAACTGCATGCGCGAAGAAGTGTCACGTTACGCGTGAGCCGAGCATGCAAACGAGAGCGCGGAACATGCGATAAAGGCAAAATCGGCTTAAGCGACATACTTGTGGCGCATGTTTTCTTATGTTATCATGAAAATTATCGTCCGCTAACTTTAGAAACAATTATTTTATTTTACAAGTGACAATTTTGTGAGTGTACGGTAATTTTATTTTCATATTATTATTAAGTATGTACAGCTTCTATCGTGCAAGGAGAAGAAGGAGTTACCATAGGATCGAATCGAATACTGACTTTTACTCAATTTTAAATAACTCTTTGTATGGACTCTCTTTCTCTGACATAATATATAGGTCGCGCCACGTAAAAAGAACGCTGGAAGAAAGTAGAAGGGATGTGTTCGCGCATCGGTACACTCGCGCACGAAAGTACTATTGGTTTATTTTTGATCTAGCTTTCGCTTGCGGTTTCGTGTATTGGTAGGCAGATTGAAAACTATATTACATAGAATAACATAAAATGAAATAAAAACACATGACGCGCAGCTTGACCGCCAGCGTTCTTTTTACGCGGCGCGACCTATAAACAAGCTTATGAAGGCGAAAATAAACACATTTTTTATTTAGTTACGTAAAATTTCAGTTTTGAAGGGTTTTCCACCATTCCAACCATCAAAAAAGTACCATACTCCATATATTTGTAAATGGAGACATTAACACATACAAAAAACAACTGTTACAGCCGCGTGTGAGCTAGTCAAAAGGATTAGACTGATGTCATTACAGCTAACGTGATTACAGTCCGGCAAATTGTGTTTCAACGAGGAAATGGGGATAGCAGGAAGTACCCCATTATCTATGCGTCTATGCTCGTCCAGAGCGTGATGTAATACTGAAATGATTTTGGATATACAAGATATTTATCTTGTTTCATGACCTGTCTATCTCTTCTTAGTTCTTAGTCTTTGCCTAAGACGTTCGTTAAGTGAACTGTAATTGTGGCAAATTTCAGATTTATCATGTATCGAAGGAAATAATCGAACCAGAATATATGGTATCAAAAAATCAACACGCGATTGCATGTGTTGATATACGAGTAGTACCTTTATGAAATATTCGAAGTTACATGACTGAATATAGCAAGCAAGCGTGCTTTTATCTTGGATGGAAAGTGAAGCCTAGAGACCTATTCATATAATGGGCTATGTGACGTCAAAATGCAGATGAATAGCCTGCCACCTTGACACCCCTGATGTCTAAGATGTCTTACCTCTATGGTAGCAACTGCAGGACCATACACATATCTATACTTTTTTTGCTTAGTCTTAGTAATTAGTGTGAAGTTAAAAAAATATTACCCATTATCATGCGTTTAGATTTAAAACGTTACCTATCGATAAGTTAACTAACATGAACATTAAATTTTCAATACGCACGGAAATCACTCATCTGGAAGAAACTCCATTTTCTAAATCCCTTAATTATATAGTTTTGAAACCGTGCTCGAACTGACCCGATTATGGCGGTTATTCTATACCACTTTCCCCTGCGCGACAAGCCGGTCACTCATAAAATTTGAGCGTAAAAGCTTAATGGCGCAATTACAGGCTTAATTAGCGAGCCCGAGGCGTTTGTAGGGTGAGTTTTATGAGCGACGTGAGTGTATGCAATCGGTGCCACACTACGGTCAGTTTTAATGTGGACGTTACACGGCGCGGGTCTTCGATCATTCTGTCACGATTGTGGGCTTCGAGGGAAGGAATTCCAGTTTCTTTCGAAAGCATACGTTATAGGTTAGGATCCCACTGCAGAATCATTTCGTTGATCCAGATATACTGCAAACCGAATTTTTAGGCATATTGATAATCTAGAGAATATTATCCACTAGGTTGCCTATCAAAAAATGGCCTCAAGTATTTTTTATATACTTTTAGAGAGATTTTTTTTGCTTGTTTTTTCAATAAAATATCGTCCACTTCAAGGCAATATGTATAAAGACTGAAAAATAACGGCTGCCGTTGCGTACTTGGCCGCCTCTACATATTTCCGTTCCGCCCCGATAACTTTTTACGTCCATAACGTAGGTACATGTATTGTTTATATGTAGGTATATATATAGGTATATGAAATAAAATCAAAATTTTTTTCTCATTATTATGATACAGGGAACCAAATTAATTCGGCCGCAAATAAGAGTTGCTGGCTGCTAAAGAAAAAATAATGTAATTAAAAATACTTGCGGCCAATTTTTCATAGGCAACCTAGTGGATATATTATATTCTCTAGATTATAAATATGCGAGAAAATTAGGTTTGCAGCATATCTGGATGAACGAAATGATTCTGCAGTGGGATCCTAACCTATTAGGGATTTCGACTAAGAATAGCGATGTGAAATAAACTCTCTACCACAAATAAAGTTTGAATTAAAAATATTGAAGTGGAGAAAAAATACAATAACAGAATATTCTAGAATTTCTATATTATTCTAGATCTCTCCAAGACAGAATGAATAAAAACTTTAATGAAGAATGCAAGGAGATCTCTAGCGAAATAATATCGTTTTGGGATAAAGGTATAGTGTGGGATATAGTGACCCAATATACTGCCTCAAGCTTAATAATTCTTACATGCGTCGATTATGCCTCCCCTCGGAGATTATAGACGTTCACGTGTCAATTTTATTAAAACGTAAGCTTAGATCCCTTTTCAGTAATGTAGGTCCAATTAAGGCTAGTTCGATAGGTAAAAAATACTAAATTGCTCGCTGCTAGGATATGGTAATTTAAACTCAACATATGATTAGTAAATCAGAATAACCAGGAAATTGTGGAGTAATTCATATTTACTGAAATTTAAATGGACTAGTCCTATGTTTCTAGCAAATTTCAAAATTGGTTTTCAAGCTTTCATTTACGGATTCTATTAAATTACCGTTGAATAAACTGGTTTTTCCAACGCTAAAATTTGCAAATTATGGTAGGTAAGGTTACATATTCAATAGAAAATTATGGTAATCCATATGCTTGGTAAGAGGTGAGGATATAAAAGTTTTAATACACAAAGGTTATGTATGTCGTCTTAATAATATTACCGGATAAGCTTGTGGAAATTGCGTATCATAACTCTATCCGAAAAGACAAAAGCCTTCCCCAAAGACATCCGCAACAGTGATGCGCGTTATTTACGGAGAATATGTATTGCATATTCTCCGTAAATGACGCGCATCACTCGCCACGCTTGGCAAACGGATTGGCGATCGCAGTGGCGGTAGTTTACGCGCGGGACGCCGTTACCCATCCCGTGTTATTATATTTACTACCCATTGGAAAGGTTAGACTATCATTTTTCGGTTAACTGGCTGCACTAGCGGAACAATTCTCCACTAGAGGGGGATGGGGTAGTCAAGTCTCGACGCATTAAATTGCGTATAAAGCCACGTAATTTGACTTTACACAAGAAAGTCGGTACGAAATGTTTGTCCAGTTCGCAACAATTTCTCGGAGCTCGTTAATTTTTTTCAACTGCACAATTACCTTCTCCCTGGTTTTTACGACTCTTGAGAATTCAAACGCATAAACCATACCAGCTATAACAAGAATTCAAAAGAAAACCAGTTCGCGTCTGTATTTCTAGAAAATATGTTTTAAGCAAAATGCATTGATAGATCGCTGTCGGGTCCTTTACGAAGGCTGTATCTAAGAATATACCGAGCCTTAGATCGTGAGCGCTAGGGTTCATTTCATGAATGCCCTAGGGTATCCTCACGCGTCAATGCACTAATATCTCGCACATTTTATTTTCCATCGGAGTTTATTATTAAAGAGGAGTAATATAATATCGGTTTATCATCGGACAGGTACTCATTACATTCTTTTGTGTTAATAACCACCGAGGGCTAAAAACGACTCGGAACAGCTGCCATGCATTTTGAAGTTGTCAAACTTGCGCTCAAATTAATATGACATGCGTGTCATTATTGCATGTAATGAATAAAGGACACGTTTCAAATTGATGTTGATGAGTGTACAGACTTTTTTTTTTTATAGAAATGATGTGTCACAGCTGAAGGTATGAGCAGTGTAAATATAGCAATATGAACTAAGATCTTATCGTCTTCTTCTTTTTGAATTCGCTCTATTTGAACCTGGTACCGTATGAGATATTTGGTTTTAGATACCTTAAAATTCAATATGCCCATAAAAAAAGGATCTGCCACGTTTAAGGCAAAGCTTTATTGCAAGGTGCAATCATCTGGAGTATTGTCAAGCATTTTAGGCATTTTTACAGTTTCCTCATAATTAAGTAGGTATATAAAATGGGCGGAAGTGTGGGTGAAATTCAAAACAATTTAATATTATTTTGAGTTCCACCCTCTTTTATGTCATGAATTAGCTATCAAGCTTACAGTTTAGATCGATAATGAGTAATAGGCTAAAGGCCTATCAAGATGTAGAGATATCAATATAGATGCGATGCCAGCCACTCCTGCAGTGTAAGGTGTATGTGTACCTGTGTCGGAAATTACAGGGCTCATCAGCACCTGAACGGAACACGATAGTGCTGAACACTACCATTTAGCGGTAAGTAGATTAGGTATTGCGGTAGTGCCTATACCTCCTTTCTAATTGCACTAGTAAAAATCCAAAAGTGAGATAGTCCAGTGTTTACACTCGTAATTTTATTTTATTCCCTCACTCATACCTAGGTATTTTATGAAAAATATAAATGATATTTCTAAATCTTCCAAGGTTTATGTGTTTCATAAATCAATTGCGGACCGTTGCATGCGATTGGTCACGGTGGCACTAACTTGAGATTTGCCTCAATGTTCATATTCCGGGTGACGTCACCCCGCACCTGGAGAAAATTCAGTGTGACGATGTTTCTTATCGCTTTGTTGGCAGGGTTCCGTATATTGGAAGCAGAGGGATCGGCATGTTTTGGTATTAAAACGTAATTTCACGCCTGTAATTCCCGAAAGGGTAGGCAGAGGTAAATGCATGCATTCAAGCATACATGCAAACACCCACGATTCGCCAGTTACGTTTTTAGCCCATGTAACAGGTGGCGAACCTGTTGACATCTCCGGGCACACCAAACTTCGAGGTACTGGGAAATTTCCAGAAAATGTAAAAATTAAACCAGAAATCAAGGACTTTACACCATTATCTCTGATAACCTCCTACCCGGGAATCGAACCCAAGACCACAGCAGTATTAAAACTACGTATTTATCTCGCGTGGTAGGTATATTAAATTAACATGATTTTTAATAAGTAATTTTTGCGTTAATCCTAAACGCAACGAAATCGATAGAGATGGCTTACTAAAATTTTTCAAACTGTTGTCAGACACGTGTCACCTTAGTAGCTCGGAACCACGGAAACTGAAAAGCGACCGAAACGTCGTACGAAACGAAACGATTTCAAAAATCATTTTAGATTACAGTGCTCAACAAGAAATATTGCACATCGAGCTTAGGAAGGAAACTTCGGCTTATTTCGAGTCTGTATAGCGTTCTCTTTCGCACCGTACCGATTTGACGTTTGTCGACCATTTTGATCAAGTTTGGACCAATACCAGACTGTCAGTGCTTACGTAAAGTCGAAGTCGAAACGAGCCGATCGTCTCTTTCGCAGGCTCGATGTGCATATTAATCGTTGAGAACTGTAATATATTTACTGACAGGGCTCTGCATATTATAAAATTAAATAGTGATCAGCATTTTAAATGTCATAAAAATCTATCCCCCTTATTCATAAACGTATTTTAGGTAAAGTGTTGCTAAACTCTCCTTTGTCTTTTTCTATCCTGCACATTTGACAATGCAACTGACAAAGACAAAGCATTCTATAGCTAAAACGTATCTATTATTCGTTTATGAATAAGGGGATATATGTTTAACACTCAGATAACGATTTACGTTAATGTACATAGGGAAATATTTTACACTTCGGTTGATTGATGTAAGCCGCTCAAAACTCGAACCTTTGCCAATAAAACATTTTTTTTCGATCACAGAAGCACGTGCACCGATCATATGTCGGCCTCATTTGTATATTTAACAGCTGTGCCGCGCAGTTTCACCTGCCTTTTGAAACTGTATCTGGTATAGTCGTAATATCACAAACCCTGTGTAGGAATTTTCCTGAAGGTGTAGGCAGATAGAATTAAATACTCACTTTTTTATGTATTGGAAGTTGCAAACAAGCATGCAGTTCACATTGATGTTAAGTGATGACTGCAGCCTATAGACACCCAAACAAAGACCAAGGTCAAAACGCAGATGCGTTACCTACCACCCCTGAGGCCTAAGATGATATGCCTCTGTGCCGGAAATTACAGGGCCGTACATAACCACCTGACCGGAACACGATAGTGATAAACACTACCATTTAGCGGCAAATATATTACGTAATGCGGTGGTGCCTATGCCCGCGAGCTCCGTCACTGGAACACTAAGTACTACCAGTAGACTAAAAACTTCCCTCTGGCTGGCTTCCTCATGCGCCATACTCGTGAACGGATGTTGGTGTTTGTTTTTATCATGAAGTGGCAAACAGACATACAGTTCACATTGATGGTAAGTGAATGCTGTGCCTATGAAAATAAATATAAGAACCAAAGATTTCAATGTATGTCACCAATAATCTAAGTTAGTATGAATCAAAATGCGTCACCAAGTTTTTCATTGGTGTATCTAGTTATTTTTTTAATTTACCGGACTTCGAAGTTTTACACCAAATACCACGTCCCCGTAAGTTTACTAACACGAATCACGTGACAACGAATGCACGAAAAACATAGCACCGAAGCCACGCCATCACTAATAACAGAACCTCTAATTCACTAATACGAATTACTTGAAAACGAATGCACACCACCACGAAAAACTTAGCAAGGTAACCATGCGATCTCGAATAACAGAACCTCTAAGGAAAACACGTCACCACCGTTTTACTGGTGGTAGAGCTGCAGTGACGGAGCTCGCGGGCGTAGGCACCACCGCATTACCTAATATACTTGCCGCTAAATGGTAGTGTTCAGCACTATCGTGTTCCGGTCATGTGGTAATGTATGGCCCTGTAATTTCCGGCACAGAGGCATAACATCTTAAACCTCAGGAGTGGTAACGCATCTGCATTTTGATCTTGGTCTTTGTGTCAGCGTCAATAAGCTGCAGTCATCACTTAACATCAATGTCAACTGCATGCTTGTTTACTACTTCCATATAATAAAAAAAAAATTGTAAAAAAATATCTTCTCCATCCATATCAAAACATAACATATGAATCCATCCTGTAATGAGAAATATGTAACGTCGGCATACAATAGAAACGGTGGTTCATTAACAATGCATTATTAACTATGAATACGCTACGTCCATTTTGGCCAACGCACCTACGCTTGATTAAAAGCATTATGCTGTCATAATGAAGGAGATTTTTGATGTCTCTAAATTATACAATTAAAAAATTAATATTAAAATGTAGAAGCAGTTTTCTTCGTACTAGATATTAACGGATAGGTTACGGACAGGATAAAAATAATCCATAGTTTTTGGTTGACACAACATTAAGTTTGTTTGTAATATTACGTAACTTCACGCCTGTAATCCCCGAAGGGGTAGGCAGAGGTAAATGCATGCATTCAAGCATACATGCAAACACCCACGATTCGCCGGTTACGTTTTGGCCCATGTAACAGGTGGCGAGCCTGTTGACATCTCTGGGCACATTACCAAACTTTGAGGTACTGGGAAATTTCCAGAAAATGGAAAAATCCCAATAGAACCAGAGATAAAGGCTTTTTTCACCATTATCTCTGATAACCCCCTACCCGGGAATATTAATATACCCTATATATACGAGTATATTAATATACCCTACTATAGGGTATTTAATATACCCTGTAATATTATTTTTTCCCATTTTACTGGTGGTAGAGGTCCAGTGACGGAGCTCGCGGGTATAGGCCCCACCGCATTACCTTATACCTATACTTGCCGCTAAATGGTAGTGTTTAGCACTATCGGGTTCCGATCAGGTGGGTACGGCCCTGTAATTTCCGACACAGACGCATAACACCTTGTGCCTCTGGTTTTGTGTGGGTGTCTATAGCCTGCAGTCATCACTTAACATCAATGTGAACTAAATGCTTGTTTGCCACTTTCATTAGGTACAAAGGAAAGAAAAAATCATATTTTTCATTCGCACATTAAATACATTTTTGTAAAAAAACATCAATAAGCCCTCAAAATCGTCGTTTTGCCGGGAAAATGTAATTTAAAAAGGAAAAGAGGGTACATTACAGTCCTCCATACGCTCACGTCGTTCTATAACGACTGCTGCTGCTCGAGTTAATTAAACGTCTTCACGTGCACTTTTTAAAGAATTATTTTATACTTGTCCAGTGTTGTAAAGAGTTCTTGTTGGAAGGTTTATTAAAACTACGCTTGAAAATAAACAGACTTCGCTTTTGCTTGACGTAAAGAAATATAATTTGATAAGTCGTAATGTTCTCTTGCAATAACATTTTGGTTCATCATCACTCCAGTCAAAAATGTCCACGGCTGGACAAAGCCTGGCTCAAAGACGCCCACAACAGCGTTGCGAGCTATTAGGGAATATGCCATAATCGCCACGCTTGGCAGGCGGATTGGCGATCGCAGTGGCGGTAGTTTTATCGCGGGACGCTGCTGCCTATCCCGCTTTTTTTTGTAATGGAAGTGGCAAACAAGCATGCAGTTCACATTGATGTTAAGTGATGACTGCAGCCTATAGACACCCACACAAAGACCAAGGTCAAAATGCGGATGCGTTACCACTCCTGAGGCATAAGGTGTTATGCCTCTGTGCCGAAAATTACAGGGGAGTACATTACCACCCGACCGGAAGACACCATTTAGCGGCAAGTATATTAATTAGGTAATGCGGTAGTGCCTACGCCCGCGAGCTCCATCACTGGAGCTCTACCACCAGCAAAAATAAAATTATTTGCTATTATAAAATTTCCAATAATGTTTAGTATTGTTACGGCTTAATGTACAAATACGTAGATTTACGTATCCAGATTTCAAGCGGTTAATAAGAGTTATTCGTCATCTCTGACAAAAACTCGTACAGTCGTGCGACTTGGCACCTTTTGAATTAAATAATATCGAAGATTTGTCGGGCTAGATGACGAATAACTCGTAAATAATTCAAAAAGTACGAATTTGCATAATTTGGTGAGATCTTATGGTGAGATTCACAGACCGCACTACGACTTTACTTTGAGCAAAGTACGCCTTTGAACTGTCAAAACCCATACTAACATGACGTTTCTAAGCATACTTTGCTCAAAGTAAAGTCGTAGTGCGGTCTGTGAATCTCACCATTAGACCACGTACTATGAAAGTAGAAGAACAACGATCCAGATTGAAACCGGAGTAAAAAATGCAACTAAGATTTTATCCGATGGCCTTTATTACACAATAAGGTTTAAGTCCTCTGAGGTCGTCATTAAGAGGGTTTAAATTCTAGACCTAAGTAGGCTAACCATCATTAAGGACAGCGCTTCTACAAGACATAAAAATTAAAGTAGATTTTAGCGAGAATTTCCTTGAAGTTTTCTCATTTCGGAACATACTTTGAAATACAGAGTATAATGAAATGAGATCATTTACAGAAAGCTATAAACTCAAAGAAAATAGGTCGACTTACGAGAATGAAAAAAAAAAAAGCGGTTAAGTACGAGTCTGATCCGCATTCAGGGTCCCCGTAGATAGATTTTTTATACCTACTACCTTTAATACGATAGACTTTTCATAGGTTTTTCTGTACCTTATTTATAGGTATAAACTATTTTCTGTATTTATTTACAAAACTGTTGTTGAATACTTTGACGACCCGTAAATCTAGTGGTGTGAGATAACCGTTTGATTCGAAGGATCGCGGGTTCGATCCCCGCACAAGGAAAAATAATTGTTAGGCCTACAGATATTTGTTTCGGGTATTTGTGTATGTGTTGTATGTGTACCCACGACACAGGTTTATACCTATTGTGGGGCTGTGAGTATAAGCGTATTTCATTTTTTTTTAAACTTATGTGTTACTGTTACACGTAAGTTACAGTATAACTTACCATCAATGTAAACTGTATACTTGTTTGCCACTTCTGAACATAAAAAACTCCAAAAACAAATGAGTACTTACTTAAGTACATTATCCTAATTTCGTAACGAAATTTAATAGCTTTATCTCTTAAGATACTTATAGTCGTAAATTCGAGATGCTTAAAAATGAATGTTTTAATCTCAGTGAAGGCAAAGTCGTTTTAATTCAGTGTATTTCTAGGATTATTTGCTCATTAGAATAAGAATTGGTGACATTATGACATTAATTAGATTTTACGATTCAAATATTCCGCGCAGTTCTCTACAATTTATTGATTTAATCTCGCTTGGATTTTTTATGTTTTAATTATAATAAAAGAAGATTTGTGTCAATAGTAAGTCAACAGGTTGTCAAGTTTAAGTTATAAGTCAATGTAATTATTTAATGCGATCATAAGTTTCGTAGATACGATCACTGACATGCTACCGGTTACGTTAATATTCTTAAACAGTCTGCTTAAAACACCAAATATGGGAGCGGTAGTAGACAGAGAAATAATGTCTTCATAATTTTTTACTGTTTTGTGTTTGATTATTTCTTTCAAAAAAACGTTGAGATATACCTATAACTGTTGTGATTTATTAATTTACAAAAACAATGTCGTTGAATAAAAAAATGGGCAAGTGCGAGTAGCACTCCCGCACGAAAGCTTCCGTAACATTATCTATGAAAACTGGGAAAACTACGTTTGTTGTACCTACATTATACCCCGTAAACTAATAATTTAACTAATTTAATTTAAATAATTTATTTTAAATTTATTATACTTACCTATAATTAAATATTCTGTAAATGTTTCAAGCGTCCACTTGTTCCTGCTATTAATATTGAGCAAAATAATCACGTCTGTTGTATGTCTGGAGTCTCTCTAAAATATTTATTTTATTAATTAGTAGAATTGGTTGTAAAAGCGGCAGAACAAAATTTTAATCATCTGTGAAAAATTGAACTATCTAGCTATTACGGTTCATGAGATACAGTCTGGTGACAGGCAGGCAGACAGGCACATGGACAAATGGAGCGGAGATCTAACACTTTAGGTACCTACCTACATAACTCAAAAAAAAATTAAACAGTAATTGAACATCAGTAAAGAACGAAATCAAAACCATTCTATAATGCAACTTTGAAACGCTGAAATTTCTGGCTGAACACTGCAAAGATCAAAGGAACCTTTGCTTATCCTCCAACCAACAGATGTGCAGTTAGCTATCTATCATACTATTATGTACCGTGGATACCCCTCGTGACCCGCATTAAGAATTGTTAGCTGCCCAGTGATCGGGAAGTTTCAACCGTGTATTATCTTCTCTGGGATTGAATTATAGCACTAGGCCCTTGCAGGGATTCCAGTAATGTTCATTTTTGTGATAAATATAGTAAGTAATCTATCTATATATATAAAAATCTATTGCTGTTCGTTAGTCTCGCTAAAACTCGAGAACGGCTGGACCGATTTGGCTAATTTTGGTTTTGAATGAATTTTGGAAGTGCAGGGAAGGGTAAAGTAAGTAAGTAAGTAAAACTTTTTCATTTTCCCATACAAATAGTAAGTACGTATCTATCAAACCTTTGACACATTATTTTATTCTCAGGCAATACAAAGTTTGTCGAATCAGCTAGTATAATAAAGTTATAGTATATTCTTATATATAGTATGTATCTTCACGCCAAGTTCCTTACGAGGTAGTCAAGGATTGTGGAGGGCCAGATATCCCGGTCCTGACACACCTCCCATGCTTCTTCTACATTCATCATTCTCTTCATACATGCACGCCGATTCTTAAGACTTTTGACCCCGCCCTCGGACAGTACTCGACCTATTTGGTCATGGTAGGTCAGCAATATTATAAATTTATATATACAAAAATCTATTGTTTTTCGTTAGTCTCGGTAAATCTCGAGAACGGCTGCAACAATTTGGTTAATTTTGGTTTTTAATAATTTTTTGGAAGTCTAAAAAAGGTTTTAAAAGGTGTGAAGATATGAAAATATTGTAAGGAAAACAAACATACTCATTTTTCCTTCATTTTTTAGAATGGAATAATGACTTATGTGTAGACTTCTATAGGCTGCAGTAATCAATTAGCTGAATGCTTGTTTGCCATATTCCATACATAAAAAGCTTCTTGCAGACATTCCAGTACCTAATGTTCAGGTTTGTAATAAATTCTTTTACCATAAACATCCCTGCCATATCGTAAGTTTAATCGAAAGAATTATTTTCGTTTTAATATGGAAATGTGGATTGTTATCATCTACAGCCTGACTTTCAAATGTACAAGCAATTACTCGAAAAAAGCGGAGTTTACTTAAAAGTCTTATCGACCATGAAGTCGTAAATACAAAACAGGTAATTATCGCATATCTGTTGATTCCACTTTTTTAAGAAACAAAAACATGGGTCGTTTTTCGCGTAAACGAACATAATCACGATAAAACGCGAAAGCGTTATAAACAACATTGGTAACATTCCGAAAAACTGGTCAAGTGGGAGTCACTCGCGTTCCGATGGTTCTGTATTTATTAATTTTCTATGTTATCATACATATCATAGACATTTTATAGATTTTCTTGTTATCTATAAGTAAAGAACTTTTTCTGAATTTTAATAAAAATTTGTACGGCGGAGGCGAATGATAAATTTTCGTTTATTTTCTTAAATAGGTGTCTTCAAGGATATATTGGGGTTTGAATTACATACTAATATTATAAAATTACATATTCAATTTTGCTACACGTTCATTTTCGGATCACCGTGTATCAACTGTATTAACTCAATCGGTTAAGTACTTTCGAAGAAAATTACTGTGACAGGCGGACCGACGGATAGAAAGACAGACAGACGCTTCCATTCCATTACTTCCATTTAAGGTACGAGGTAGGTACAGTTACACAAAGACCAAGGTCAAAATGCAGATGCGTTACCACTTCTGAGGCCTAAGGTGTTATGCCTATGTGCCGGAAATTACAGGGCCGTACATTATTCCTAGATTCCTTTAGACTTTAGGCCACCCTCAGACAGTACTCTACCTATTTGGTCACGGTAGGTCAGTCATGGTCTTCTTGATTGAATTTATGAATATTTAAATTATTTTGGTAGGTTCCTTTCATTTAAAACAAGAATGTATTTCTTCAAGTTAAAGAATATATCATTTAAAATTCAAAGGGATACATCTTAAAGCACAAAGATTTGTAGCCTATATTAATACACAGATGGATATCGAAGACATAAACGAATAACATATTTTATACAGCTCTGATGTATCTTTCGTACATATATGACGTAAACAAATGATCCTAACGGAAGAAAGACCTAGGTTATTTCCTAACCAGCACAATTCTGAGCTAGGAACAATTTGTAACACCGTATAACGTGCTGGTTTCTGTTATTTCATGATACATTGTTACAAATTATATTTTTCTTTAACCTATGAAACTATGGCACGGATGTTTTTAAAATGGTAGAGGACTTAGACATGTCTTTAATATGTATGTATCTTAAGCATGGCTATCCAGAGGGGTAACGTAGCCAGTATGCCGGGGAAGTTGAACGGTGGAGACGGACTGGACGTGGGTGGCACTTTGGGCATAATTTCTTAGTTGTGCTTTAAATATAAATAATAAAAAAAAAGGTCTTGCGATATGTATTGCAATGTATGTATCTTTACGGCAGGTCCCTAACGAGATAGAGAGAGTATGGAGCGCCAGATATCCCGGTCCTGACACACCCGTGCCTCATCTACATTCATCATTCTCTTCATACATGCACGCCGATTCCTGTAGAAACCCTATTTTTAACACAAAAAATACCAATTTAATAACAAAAAAAAGCTGGTTACATATCGAAGGTAGGATCTATCGATCAGAACTCATGCCTAGGCCGGATGCCACAATCACAATAACAGCTCTTCATTATCCACGTTTCACTCGCGGCCCCTATCGGAATGCGCTTACAATGAGTATCCATGCCGACTAACTTGCTATATATTGTCCAACCGGCTTTTTCAAACCAGTCCGCCTCACCTCAGCAGAGGAACGGCTCAAGCGACAGTTGACTGACACCTAAATGCCACTTAAGCGATGTTCTCTCAAATTTTTATTGGTATTAAGTAGCCTGTGATGTTTATTTTCCATACAAGACAATGTGTGACCTTTGGATTACTAAAAGCTTTCAGCGATAAGTATGGAATATCAATATCGTTTTGTAAATTAGTGTGTTTTTTTTTTATGCGTTTTATGTGCGAATGTAAAGTTGAAAGTCGCCGACCATGTTTTTCTAACTGTACTTCGATTTTGTATTATCATTGTAAGCTCGGCTTCTGAATGGAAATGGTTTATGTTACTTACACGTTTTATAATATTGTTAGGAGTGTCTCTGTGTTAATAGAATAGTGGTTTCTGATATGTAATTTTAGATCTTTATCTCAGCAAATAAGAAAATTACCATGAAATTGACCTACAGCAGCGGGCGGTTGAAAACTACATAAAGATTAGCTGCAGATATTCATTCATTCATGCGTTACCCTAAGCTTAACTATCAAAAACTTTGTTTTTGAATAAAAAAGTTATTGAACGAATTCGAAATTTCAAACCGTAGAATTTAGCATCGATTTTTCACTTTATCGTTTTTACTGTAACGAACCAAAACACATTTTTAAAAACTTTCAACCATTAACGGCTGACTGCGCCATCCGTTCCTCAAACATATTCTTAGTTTTATCATTTTAATTTTTAGATGGTCCATGTATAACTAACCTTAAACGTGATATCGATAAACTCGTTCCAACACTATATCGATAAATAGTGTAAAGAAACGATATTCGCCTGACCACTCGCGGCGGTTACGACTGTCCCTGTTAAGTGTCGGCCGGGATACTTAAAACCAGCGATACTCAACTATTTATTTTCTTGGGCCACATATTTATAAAAAAAAATAAACAATATCACTCTTATTCATAAACGTATTTTAGCTGAAGTATTGCTAATTTTTCCTTTGTCTTCTTCTATCCTGTACATTTGACAATGCAACTGACAAAGACAAAGCATTCTATAGCTAAAACGTATCGAATGTACGTTTATTATAAGAAATCCATCTGTGGTTAATACGAAACAATTATTATGACATCACAAAATGTGACTTTTATCACAGACGACGGCTCGAAATACATATTGATTGATACCATTTAGTTGAAGAAAAGCTAATGTGATCATCAAAGTTGTCTGTGTACTATTGAATCCTGTTTGTTTAATCAGGTTTGTGAATACTGCTACTCCTTAAACATACAGATTACTGCCGCATTTTAAATATTTCATGCACACCTACTTTATTCTTGGGTGATGTGATTAATTTACAAAGATAATATGGTATGGATGGGAAAGAAAATATAGGCCGGTTAACTAGTAGGTACGGCTACTTAGCTGTAGTTGTAAATTCTAGTAGGTATCTTCATAATGTAACATACCTACATAATAGGTTGGGGAAAAAGTCTTTTCGCATTATAGTATGAACTTACTTAATATGAACTTGTAATAAAATCTCTTTGGCTGCAGTATTTGTATCTGGCTGGTTTTGGTATCATTGAAAGTTTAAATTTTAAGGAACATAATTCCAAATTCAAATTAGGCAAATGTGTGATTTTCATTTGTTTGTCAAGATGAGTGAATCTAATGAAGAAATTCGATACATTTTAAAATTTTACTACAAAAAAGGTAAAAATGCAACGCAAGCCGCGAAAAAAAAAATGCAGTGTCTGTGAGAGTAGCACAAATTTGGTTTAAGCGTTTTCAATCCGGAAATTTTGATGTCAAAGATGCACCTCGTTCTGGTCGCCCTATTACGGATGAAATGGATGATTTTGGCGCATTTGAAAAAAGCTGGGTACCTAAAAAAGCTGATAGAAACCTAATGAACCGTGTACTCATTTGTGATTCTTTATTACGACGTAATGAAACCGAATCATTTTTGAAGAAGCTGATAACTGGTGATTAAAAGTGGATCACGTACGACAAGAACGTGCGAAAAAGGTCGTGGTCAAAGGCCGGTCAGGCTTCACAGACTGTGGCGAAACCCGGGTTAACTCGCAATAAGGTGATGTTGTGTGTGTGGTGGGATTGGAAGGGCATTATTCATTAAGCTATTACCACCAGGCAGGACTATCGATTCTAAACTCTACTGCGAACAACTGATGAGATTAAAGCAAGAAGTTGAGAGAAAGCGGCCGGAATTGATCAACAGGTGTGTGGTGTTTCATCATGATAACGCTAGACCTCACACATCTATAGCCACTCAGCAAAAATTAAGAGAGTTTGGCTGGGAGGTGTTAATGCATCCGCCGTATAGTCTTGACCTTGCACCTTCAGATTTCCACCTGTTTCGGTCTCTTCAGAATTCTTTAAGCAATGTTAGGTTAACATCACGAGAGGACTGCCAAATCCACTTGTCGCGGTATTTTGATGAGAAGTCCCAAAATTTTTATAGCAATGGGATCATGTCCCTACCTACAAGATGGCAAAAGGTTATCGAACAAAATGGTACATACATACTTTAGTTAAATTGAAATAAACTATATTAAAAAATGTCTTGAATTATCTTAAAAAATGCGAAGAAACTTTTTCCCCAACCATCAAGTTAGATCGTCAATATATGGTATTTTGGGGAATAATTTTAAATGTAGGTATGGAAATAACTACGTATTTATTTACTAGCTTAGCGTCACCTTAGCGGTATAAAATATAGTCTATGACCTATTATCAAAGCTACCGAATATACACAAAAAATATATATAAAAATTTGTCAATGTCGTTTAATAGGAGTTCGATAACAAATACAGGGACACGAGATTTGTATATATATATGTATTTTTATTGTTTCTCTTAATATCAGTTTTCAGGAGAATTTAGCGGGCCGCATATTGAAATTGGCGGGCCGCATGTTGAGTATCGCTGGATTAACTCGTATGTGTACATAATTACAGGTGTGTCGAGGTAAATAGCCTCCTATGAGTGCGATCCTGTCAATTGAGGGATTCGTGGAACAGAGCCTTAGCCTTTGATATGGTATGCTTGTAGCCGCCATTTTGTGGGGCTAATGTGTGGGGTCTATCAGTGTTCTGTATTTTACGAGATGATATCGCGTTATTGAATAATAATATTGAGTCTAGCGAGTTGGTCCCTTTGCTTCCTAGAAGTCTTATACTTCATTTTTCAAAAAAAATATTTTGAAAAAATTGCAAAACGTAGCTAAGTTTGGACAAATTTATTTAAGTACTTAAAAAAATACAAAATTTTATGTTTTTCGACGAGACGAAATCGTGCTCAGATTTTAATGTTTTTCTTTTTCGTTTTAATTATGGTAAGCAACACATGGTCGATTTGAGAAATTAGTACGAATTAATGACTTTATTTGCAAGAAATATAGTAATTTCATGAGATGTTAGGCACTAGACTTTACAATTGTTCTGATTTTTCTCATTCTTCAACATTTCCAATTCTTGGTATTAATTACATCGTGGGTTTCGTGTTACCTAAGCGTTTTAGATTCGATTGCTGGGTCCTCATTCTTATAACTTTTTTCAGATTTTTCATGATATTCTTTTTTTTATTAAATAAAATGAGTTGAATGTATAAAAAAATGTAGATAGATACCTGGAAGGTTGTAGTCCGAAGATCAAAGTCTATACCATCGAGCCTTTTCACCAGCTTTATCATTACATTATTAGCTAAATGTATATTCACATAAATCATCAATTCTTTTGGAATGAGAAGCATGTCAATTTGATACATTAGTATAATCTGGACATTGTTTAAGTAATTTACGGTACTATTTTTTATTACATTTTAATAAATCAACGCCCACAGTCTTGTAATAATGTAGTGTACAGTTTTATGATGCATGACTTAGGGATCCGTAGGAATAGCTGAAAACCCCTGCGATGGTAGTCTTTTGTTTAACAATGTATCTAACTACTATTATAAATGTTAAAGTATGTATTACTTTTGTTTGTTTGTTGCTGGACGGATTTCTATGAAATTTTGTACATGGCTGTAACACATAGGCTAGTTTTTATCCTTTTCAGAGGTTCCTTGGCGAATATTTAAGTAAGTATATACGGACGAAACGCGCGTAAAGCAAAAACTAGTAAATAAAAACGAATTTTGGCAGAGATGATAACTTGAAATGTATCTTGTATCTTCACGCCAGGTCCCTAACGGGGTAGGCGGAGAGTGTGGAGCGCCAGATATCCCGGTCCTGACACACCTCCCGCGACTAATCTACCGTCATTATTCTCTTCGTACATGCACGCCGATTCCTAAGAAACTTCCTAACTTGAGATGATGATGATGATAATTAGAAATAAGTAGTTACGTTTTAGAGTTTTGTGTCAAATTAGTAATGCTATGAAAAGTTTTCAAAGGAAAAACTTAAAGTGAGTACCTACTTATTGGCGTCCACGATAAAATTACCGCCATTGCGATCACCAATCCAAATGCCAAGCGTGGCGATTACTCACAACGTGAGAAGGCCTTTGTCGACCAGTAGTTAAACTTTTTCGGCAGAAGTGATGTCTTATTTTAATTAAAATTTGTCTGGACTAAAAATGTAACTAAAGACTTATTCCATTTTTAGTTGAAAAGGAATGGGGTAAGTATCATAATCAAATGCCTAATGCATTGACTAAGCTGATTCAAAAGTATCCATTTAAAAAAGGAACAAAAAAAACCATTAAATCACGAGTACGTCTCACGCTTGGTAGTTTTTAGTTTACGTTTGAGGTTCTCTAAATCATAAATTATTGTTAAGGTAATAAAAAAGTTAACATGTTTAATAATTTATCCACATTCATGTTTAACAAAAAGCCACGAAGCCTAATGGGTATTTCATCACTAATAAATATTATTTAGTCCTAGATTATCTCATTAAATATGCGTTTGCAATAATACGAACTAGAATAGATTTGAAAGGTAGTTTTCAAAGAATTGTAGTTACAAAGTATCATCTGTACGGCCCTGTAATTTCCGGCACAGAGGCATAACACCTTAGGCCTCAGGAGTTGTAACGCATCTGCATTTTGATCTTGGTCTTTGTGTGAATGTCTATAGGCTGCATTCATCACTTAACATCAATGTGAACTGCATGCTTGTTTGCCACTTACATTATATAAAAAAAAACATCGCGCCAAGGTACGGAATTACGGTAGGCAGGGACGTAGCACCCATTCATATATTATATTGCGCTCCTGTGACGCACGCGCCACGAGTTCATTTCATCGGTACAGCAGCCACTAACTTATTAGGTGTAATCTTCAATATTTTAATTATTCTAAATATTATGTATAAGTATAATAATATCTAATATGTTTATTTTATGAACTTTTTTTTTTTATATTTATTCGTTTTTACTATATCTTTATTTATGTACCTACTTCTATTTTATTTTTCCGTACCGTTTTGACATCCGTGAACTCCCTCATGTGGTTCCATTGAAAATCGGCGTCAGGCGTTACGCCTGACTTCTATGCTGAACTGGAGACCATTTTCTTTAAATAGATACTAATCGCCGTTTCGATATGCCGCTCGGTCTAAAAGAGACGTAGTTATTCTTTGAATTTTGCGAGGTAATTATAGTATGTACACTTATCAGGTGGATTTCGGATAAATCCATACGAAAACACATTTGAAAATGTTTCACTATACATATTTCCATATATCTGGCATTTTTATTTTGGGAATATTACATGGATGGTTACTGAATACTACATCCTATAGAGCGATCAGAATTCAAATGCTTTGCCATCTTGCCACTCCTGAGGCCTTGTTATGCGTCTGCGATTGAAATGATTTCTATAAAAACGAATTCGGAATCTAAATATATAATTCATATTAAATGAGACAAATTCTGAAAATAGACACCAATCCTCATGACGATATGCCGCCCAGTCTAAAAAGACTATGCCTTGAATTTCGTTAAGCAATATCGTTAATATAATCAGTATTATTCGGTTCGTTCCAATAATCTAATAGTGCTCTTACAACATAGGTACTAAACTACAGTGTTTGTAGTGCTAATTCGGGAATGGATTTAGATTACCTAGATATCGGGTAGGCTGCGATTATTATGCTCAATGTGTGAGCTCAACACTGTTAGTTTCAGATTAATTATGAGTTAATTGATTATGTGAACGTACGATTAAGTTGCTTAGCTTAAATCTTCATACCTGCATTCCATAGACTAGGTAGACAGAAATATACATGTATAATAAGTACTTTTGAATTTTATAACACCACTACTACCACGCTGGAGGTCCTGGGTTCGATACTCGGGTATCAGAGATAACGGTTTAAAATTAGCGGTATCTTTGGTTCTATTGGGATTTTTCAATTTTCTGGAAGTTTCCCAGTACCTACCACGGAGTTTGGTAATGTGCCCTGAGAGGGCAACAGGCTCGCCACGCTGTGACATGGGCCAAAAATACGAATCGTGGGTGTTAACATATATGATTGAATGCATGCATTTACCTCTGCCTACCCCTTCGGAGATTAGAGGCGTGAAGTTACGTTTTTTAATTTTCGTTTTACTCATAGAGCAACGCGAGCCACCAGCCGCCGCGACGGACCGGGAAAGAGTAGACATAGCGTTTATTACCGACCGATGCAAAACAGTCTCGTCATTTTTTGTGGGGAGAAATGCGTGTGACACACACACACACACTACAAAAATCTTCTATTACTACGAAACTCACACCTTGACTTTAACAAAATACATAAACAATTACACGCACACATTTAAACCTCTAGGCGACAGGCATAGGGCCACTTGGGCATTTAGTTTGACAGAGGGGTTAGCCTGCATATGGCTACTCCCCTCCGATCAGCAGCAGTGGCCAGTGATGCTCTATGGTTTTACTAGCCTTTCACACTAATCGGACAATATTACTGGTGGTATCTATATCGTGACAGGACTCGATGGCATAAGCACCATCGAATTGTAAGTATGGTATAGCAGCATATTTTATAGATGTCGTTCTATGGATAGCCGCATTTCCTTACCATCAATGCTGGTTTGACATTTTCGTTACGAAGATACTCTCTGGGCTTCTGAATGATGTAAACGAACTGATTAAAATATACAAGACAATTTTATGTGAACTTAAGCCTACAAAGATCTACATAATACCAGAGATTTTAATGTACCTAGATGCGACGCCTCTACTATGACGTAAGTTCTTTATGCCTCTATGCTGGGAATCACATGGCGATACATAAATACCTGAACAAAACACGATAGCGCTGAATGCTGCCGTTTACAGGCAATTAGATGAAATTGTTATAATATCATCTAATCATCTAGGTTCCATCAACGCTCGTTATTTACTTATACCTGATGAAACTCAAAACACCTAAAACTAATATTGACGTCGCACCAACAAAGGCATATACCATTTTCTGAAAAATACCATTTGAAAAGGCGGTACGAGTAATTACAAGTGGTCCCCTCCCTATTGTGAGCAACTCACAATGCAAGATGTCTTTTTGTCCCCGCTATCGCGAGCTTGCACCCGTTCGGCTACTTCTATTTTGTAACACTAGGTGGCGCTCGGGACGAATATTGAAAATGGCGGTGATTGTTAAATTTTAAATTTACGTTCAATTTCGACGGTCAATAAATATTGTTTGTTCTAACTTTATATAAGAGTTTGTTTAGTTAGGTATATGATATGAAGGGGTAAGATAAGTTAATAATTAGTAGGTAAGTGGTTACCTATAAGACAACTTACAATTATTTTGTAAAAAAAGATTTTTAAAATGATTTTATCATCCAATACTGAAGCATTTTGTAAAATTTTGCATAATTCAATAATTTAACATTACCTTTCTTGTAGGGATTATGATACTTAGGTATTAATGATTGAAGATAAAAAATAATCAACATTTTTTATTTTAATTTAATCAATACCTACGCAAGCTTCTTTATTAGGTATATTTTGCAAACTCTGTATCAGGGTATCAAATCTATTTAGGTACCTACTCATTCACAATTCCTTTTAACATCAACAAACCTTAGTTTTGATTAGATTTTTTATGACTAAAATACCAAACAGCAAAATAGCGTACCAAAAAGTGGTCAACTCTATTGTTCACTTGTTTGCTTGCCTAAGTTCTTTTGTTGTCGCTTGATACAATTACGAGCGACAATTTTTTATTGATTGAAACATTTCCACTCCGTGTACAATTACAGCTTTGTCACCACTCGAGCTCGCCATGCCTAAATATAAAACGTTTCAACTTGAAACAAATTGAAGCCGAAAATAAATCCATATAGGACAAATTTGAATGCAGCTAAAATATTTCAATTATGTTATATGAATGGATTTCCATATTTATAGGATTACATTTTGTCTCTAACATTTGCAATGCTATATTCTATTAATAGAAATAATACTGTTCTATTACACGTACCTGTGACTGTGCCATATTTACTGTATAACGTAATAAAATATTTAATATTAGATACATACTTATAGATACTTCTAGTATGTATACATAGTTTACGTCAGTTAACTATCAGTTGGTGCGTTATTACAAAGGTTTTTCCACTTACTGCTTGTTCTACTGCTGCGACGCTTATAGTAGTAACACACGTCCGGATTTGGTACGGAGCAGACAGCGGATTCTGTATTCCCCGAACCAAATCTGGCCGAGTAGTCCGACGGACATAATTATTATTAAACAAGTCCGTTGCGGTCCGCTCGCGCAGCATCAAATCCGGACCGAATCCTGTCGTGTGTTACTAACGAGTATTAAAAGTCCTGGGTTTGTATACAACGAAGATGTCTTTTTCACCTTAAGAACTGTTTATTTTTATGTCTGAAGGTTGACAGACAAGCAAACATGCCACCTGATGGAAAGTGGTCACCGTCGCCTACGAACATTTGCAACACCAGGGGAGTTGCCAACGCGCTGCCAGTCCTGCAGGACTCTTTTAGCTCTTGCTCTTTTAGCACTTGTAATACCTATTGATTTCGGTGTTGATGTTGTTGAAAGTGCCTTTTACCCTTCGAGTTTTGAGACTAGTGATATCAAGTTTTGGTATCAATATTTGGTATGTTAAGTCCCCCTTAATGGGACTAAACATACCAAACTGGATAATCGTGGGTGTCTGAAGAAAGTCTAGTTTTCTAAGTAAATTTAGATTGCTATGGATTTTTTAAAAGTCACAAGCACATGGTAAATGATAAGCCCTATGAATAAAAACAACTTCGGTATATCTTTGTTGTAATCACGACCAAGTTGAGCTATTCCCGTAAAAAACCCTCGATGTAATGTCTACCTTAAACTATAAACCCATTTGGAGCCCGATCAATTTGGAGCACCTCGCGATGAAATTTGCATCTCCTTATCTCCTGTGAACAGGTTTTTTTCCCGTCTTGACAGATTTGTTAGCAGTGAGTCTGACACTGTGCGTCTCCGCGCATAGATTGCCAATTTACGATCCTTAATATTATCATATTTTACACGTAACGGCCCTTTTTGTAGATTAGGGAGATGTCTTTTTCACCTTAAGCACTTGCAGGGATATTGATTTTTAAGTTAGCGTTATTCGCAAGGTAAGCAGGACTCATTTAATCGTGTAAAAACGAGAGAAGATCACTCGTTCCATTCCAGAATTTTACGATAACCAAGTTTCAATAAAATCCTTCATGCTCTGCGGAGACTGCTGACTAATCATCATCCCTACCTCCGCGCGTGATGCGCAACAGAGGGGGGGATGGTTCGGGGATCGAGGCTTCCTCACTCCCCGGGCCTATCTGCCCCCGAAACGTCGGGGGCGTGATCCTTGTAGGGATGCTGGTACACAGGAGAAACTCGCTGTGGTTTTTTTGTTTTTTTTTTTTACTCCTTCAGCTATTGCTGCTGCGGAGACTGAAGCAGCGCAAATATAGTCCCCTGGGAGACTATATATGTGTGCCTTTCGAGGGGGAAATCATGTGTCTCCAGTGCTTGGCTTTTGTACAAAATGATCTCCAGACGGTCGGTCGTCATTTCTCGTGACCAGGGCTGGCCTAAGGTCAGAAAATCAGCAAAGCCTATATTCCCATTCAAGTGGAAGCTGCCAGCCTTCTGGAAACCATACCGGAGGAAAATAACGATGCTGAATTTTTGATATGCAATGCTGTAACTTGTAAATATATATATATATAGAAGTGAGTAGGTATAATACCTTTAGTTAATATAACATTATACCTATTCGTAATTATTACATAGGTTACCTACCTAACTAATAAAAAATACTAATTACTCAGACAGAATTAATTTTTGTTAGTTCGAATTACTAAAACTAGATATTCCAGAATAATAATTACCTTTATTTAGATTTAATCAATCTTTTTCCTTTACATTAAGATTTAGATTCGTTTTAGCAGTTTCTTGATCAACAAGATGGTTAACCAATTAAAAAAAATACTGGAAATTAATTGAATATTACAAATCAGGTAAGTAACTCGATCGCACTCGATAACATTTTACGAGTATGACTTTTGTCATACTTTAATCAATTTTATTACCAACACATTCGATCACACGAGTAAATTTCGTCGCAATTAACGGATAGTCATCAGTTAATTAAAATGATAGAAGTCGTTAATAGAATCCGAAATTGAACTGGTCGTCGAGCTGTGACAGGAAAAAAACTATAAACAACTCAATAAATAAGCCATGGTGAATATATAATCGAATTATACTATGCGAATAATTAATAATAATCATTAATCATAACTTAACATGTTTTCACAAAATTATACATCAATATTTACATAAGATGATGTCATTATTAATGAGGTTCGTCATATTCTACCTATATCTTTAAGAAATTCATTTTTGTTTCTTAATATTTTTTGTCTAATTTTTAATAATATGTTGTAGAAACACGTAATTTTTTTTGTCTCAATATCATTTTGTCGTCATTTTAAATTATCGAAACATTCATTATAATCGAATAAAATAAACGAAACAGGAAATCGATACATCGATAACACTTCTATCGGCTGTATATAAAATCATACCTATAGCGTTAATATTTGAAAAAAAAACACCTAATTAAAATGGAGTAAACATGAACGTTTCACACAGCAGGGGGTCGTAGAGTGCGATTTGCATATTTCGTATATTTAATTTTTTTAATAGCCTTACTTGTAGGCAACTTGCTGTGTTGTACATATATTTTTTACGTGCTACATTTAACATAATTAACATAAAATTTCAACTTGGTGCGTCTAATAAACACACTTCATTAACACACCTACATCAATTCAGAAGCTGTAATAAGTTGAAGTGTACATGTTACACAGGGCTTTAGAATATCTTCCATCAACGGAAAAAATATACTTATTAATAGTGAAATATTAATATCAACTGTATCAATATAATTGGGAAAACAACGGATGTGTCCAAGAGATCTCTTTCTCAGACCCAAGAACAATATATTATTTAACTCAACATACCCAGTGTTTATGAGTCAACCACTATCTACAAATGATTCCGTGGGCGTCTCGGCTTGACTTGGTAATGCTGGGAACGTGGCGGTAACACACCTTGGCTACTATAAATTTGTTTGCAAATGCTTAAAGTTACAAAGAATATTCGAACGAGATTGAGATCGTATAATAAAAGGAATCATTTTGCTACCTGATGATATCGCCATCACGGCGCGTCTACGCTTAAACATTTTTTTGTTGTCAAATAGCCACTGCTTGGGCAAATGCACAATAGTAACATCTGCCATTTGAACGCTATCTATTGTCAATGAATAATGTTTAACGATATCATAGCAGAATAAGGTTTCATATTACATTCACATTTCATCTTCAAAGGACATTCTATCCTCAAAGGCAAATAGCTTTAAACGTGAACTATGTAAATTAGATTTATTCATAGGTGCGACTAAATTAAAACTCACTTTGGTTTTAAAAATAATAAATACAACAAAAAATTACCATAAATACACGAAGTTACACCAAACAAGAATCTCTTGAGCTTTACACAGGCCTATAAATATAAAAGTTACTCAACAAAGTAACAGTGGTGTGTGGGTATCATCAGAAAGTATGCATTATTGCACATTGTTATCCGAGACAAATAGTGTGCTGAAGTTAAGATATGAGAGGCGTCGGCACCATCGGTGTAATATTACCGCGCGTCGTTGTTTTATCGCCAACAACGTTTCAAGTAATGAAATAAGATTCATCATTAGCTCATATAAATAATTTATATCAATAAAGCCATCCAACTCTGCGGTGGGTTATAGGGTTGTTGAAGATCGTCTTTCTCCGCATGCTTTGTGAGTTTGCATTATCATGGCTATCGTTATTATTAGCCCATCATCATATGACACGTTTAGTTCATGCTTCTATGATTTCAGGTGACTAGAAATGTCATGCCAGTGATGTGTGTGTGAGTGAGAGCACTAGCTTTTAGGATCAGTTACCTCTTAGACTAGCAAAAACTCTTTATTATAAACTATTTGCAGTTTCAAAGATTGCTCCCTCAAGCAATTTCATCAACGCATAAAGATATTAGGCCAAACGAATGTCAACCTACGCCAGATTTAAATAATGATACACAGAAGCCGACTACTACTTATACAGATATTTAGTGAAAGCTATCAATAGACACGTTTCTTAGAACAGTGACTCTTGAATCCCATCAGTGAGCACCCTGATCGAAAGTAATGAGTACTTTTATTTGTTTCCACTAAAAAGTGAAAAGACGTTTCATTAAAACGATGGCCTGTGACTATTCCGCAAAAAACACTGGAAGTGTAATCTGTCTATCTCAAAGTAGGTATCTACACCGTTGGATTGAAAAGTGATTTAAAGAATTCTCGTTTTGAATGAGATATTGAACGATAATGGTAGATCACACACATTTTAAGGCCGGGTCGTTACGCGATACTATTTTCGATAACAAATATATATTTTAGTTTAAAGAAAAATGGGAAGAAAAATTTGACTTCAGGCGAGACTTGATTCAAATTTTTCTTTCCATTTTTCTTTAAAATGAAATATATTTCACAAGCATGTGTTAATGCGAAATAATATAAAACAACAAATATATACTTTTTTACCCTTATATAATAAAAGTGATACTGGTAGAGCTCCGGTGGCGGATTTCGCGACCTTAGACATTATCATATTAGGTAATCTACTTGCTGCTTATTGGTAGTTTTTAGCGCTATCGTGTTCCTGTCAAATGATAAACTACGAGTAATTGCCGATATAGAGGACCTCAGAAGTGGTAACGCATCTGCATTGAGATCTCTGGTTACTATGTAGATATTTATAGGCTACAAATCTACAATATTCACTAACCTTAATATTAAATGCGAAGTGTAAGTATGCTTGTTCGCAACATCGTAAAAAAATAATGCTCATTTATGCGGTACTCATCAGTTTAATTACATTTTTTTTAAATTTATTTATCGCTTTTATACAAAAGGTTTACAAAATTTATACAATAATAGCATTAAAAAAAAACCTTAACATAAAGTCGTAATTTTAGACTTGCACGTGTATATGCAAGTACACGTGTATGATGTATGATTATATATATATATCTCGCAGAAATGGTAGCACGTTACTGTATAGGTACTTGAGGCGTTGTTGCAAACAACAGATATCTTTAACACTGAAAAAATGAGGGTAGTTCTGAATTACTTTGATACATATCCTTGTAGTAATTATCTTTATTTATATTCCGCAAGTTAAATCTCCAACATTTGTCTCAGACGTAATGATCTAAGCGAGAGTACAGCGAAATCGCTAAACAAATAGTCGGGGAGTCACTTTACAAATAGTCCAAGAGTCGTTGGCCGGGTGACGCTATCAAATGTTTTGCTATAAACTGATGTGTAAGTAATGATATGTGCAAGAGACAAAGATAATTTTGTAATTTAACTAAGGATATCTTGTGAGAAGCGAATAGTGTAGTTTTCGTCGACAATTTTTGTTACAATTTTCTGTTTTTCTGTTTAGTATTATTCTATTTTTATTGTTCCTATTTTTTTAGCTGTCACAATTTTTTTTAAACTAAGCATATCTTATTAAGGCTTGCACTCACAGCAATTACATTTCCGGGAAAAGACTACCCGTAAATAATTAACCACTTGTGTCGACTGCACGCAATAGAATTGTGCTTGCGACTCACTACCAATCGCTGCAGTATCTTTGAATATCTCGATTAAAGCACCAATCTACAACAAGGTTAATACGCATATTTTTTAAACACACACACACACACATACACAAACACGCACATAGACAACTTCCACATATTTTTTGTTTTGTTAATCATTCAACACTGTTTTGCGCTTTTATTCCTTCCATTTTCTTTGTCTAATGAAATAGTTTCGACTATCATTACAATTTGTTGAAACTAAGCAAAACTTATTAAGGCTTGCACACACACTAACCACAAACATTTCCGGGTAAAGACTATCCGTAAATAATTACCCACTTGTGTCGACTGCAAGCAATAGAGTTGCGGTTGCAACCCACTGCCAACCGCTAGTATCTTTGTTTCGTGTTATTTTGATTATGCTTAAAGTACGTGATATACAAACATAATAATATATCCGATATCTAGCAAAAATGATAAAAAAATTGGATTGAACTACCTACCGTTAATAAAAACTGTTATTACTTCTACATGTATATCTGTCCCAGCGAACACAGCATCGTCTTAGCGGTATAAAAATACCTAATTAACGTCCTATCAGATCTACACAGAATTTATACAAAAACTATTAAAAAAAAATCGTCAAACGGTTCAGAGGAGTTTGGTTACAAGCACTGTGACTTTCGTGTATAAGATTATTCAAAAATACAGCAGAGAAATTAAAAAAAACTTCTTCATATCGTCATTCCCAGGACTATTTGCAAAAGATGCATGAATTAGATAATTCGATACATACGATGACGTCTAATTATGCCACGGAACCCATTCTAAAACAACGGTTCAAATCCGTGCATTGAATATTTGGCCTACGAAAGAATCCTTTGAATTCAAATTGCTTTTAAAAACGTATTATTTACTACAACTGCTAGATAAATAACGTCACATTAAGTAGAACAAATAGTTTTGTAGTCTAACTGATTTTCTAGAATAACGTTCAGTTGCACCACTATAGTTAAAGTTTTTGTAAAATTTGACATACTTCTCTAACTTTAGCAAATTTGTTAAAGTTAGAGAAAGATGTTTTATGAAATAAAAATAGCAAACAGATGAGCAGTCAACCTGATTACTGCTACTTAAAGATAACTATACAAAACTTATAAACCTGTAAAAAATACCGGTATCATTTTAAAAAATGAAATGAAAAACTCGACAATAGGCGAGATCCAAACTCATGACCATTGGGATCACTAGTCCAGTCGCTCTCCAAATCGAGCTACCAAAGTCACCGGTATCATACCTACCTATTTTATTTTCTGGATAATTATTTATCTGCACATTAAACCATTTTTTAGCTAGTGTAGTATTGCGGTAAAGAGCAAAAATGGTTTTGCATATTAAAATACTTAAATACCAATAAATACTTATGTTAGATACAAGTTGTGTATCACCCGCGATACACATCAAATTCTATAATTTATTTGCACTCTCTTCCAATACATTCCTATCAACAACGCGACCAAAAAGACCCATCGAGGCAATCCACAATATGGTCTATTTGATCCATTACAACTGGTTTGGAGGCTCTATCACATCGTAGTGGGAGGGTTTGTCCAGTCCGGTTTCCGATAAGGCTTTCAAGTCTCGTGTGCAGCTTTACAAATAAATCTGAACCATATTTATGGCTGGATCGCTTACCAAAAGCGGGTATGAGTGTGGAACGCGTTTGTAAGAACGCAATCGGGACAATCGAGTTAGGGTAGGCCTGAATGTGTTTAATTAATTTAATGGTTCCCGATTAAGTAAATGCTTTACGCTTGTTATTTATCGACAGAGTAAGCAGAGTTTCTATATTACGCCCAATGATGATTATTTTGTACAGAGCAGCTGATTCTTTTTTGCTGTTATAGAGTTGAACCCACAGTAAAAGTGAAGTCTGATTAAGAGTTTAATGACTGTTTAAAATTTTGATAGTGTGTATAATCCTGTATACGTATTATATTATCTGCAGTATCCAACAAGAAATAATGCACATCGACCTCAGGAAGAGACGTCGGCTTATTTCGGATATGTAGAGCGTTATCTCTTTCACACCTTACTAATTTGACGTTTGTCGACTATTTCGATCAAGTTTTGAGCAATATCGGACTACGGATGCTTACGTAGGCAGGGTGCAACAGAAATCGCTGAAGCCGAAACTAGCCGATTGTCTATTTTATTTTTAAAGAAAATGGAAAGAAAAATTTGACTTCAGGCGAGGCTCGAACTCGCGACCTACTGGAAATCTAGTCTAGTTTCACAAGCATGTGTTAATGCGAAATAATATAAAACAATTAGCCAATTGTCTCTTTCATAGATTCGATGTGGATTATTTCTTGATGAGGACTGCACGATAGACCAGTTATTTTTTATCTCATCTTTCAATTATGAAACAATGACTAAGATGGCGAGCCTATTGACATTAACCAGACACATTATCAAACTCCTAGTGTGACACCAGAAACTTTCATAGTTGGTCTAAATCCCAATATCACTTAGATATTCCCAGACCTGCGCTGCTGTTCACATTAATGGCAGGTAGAGCATACTCGTATAAGCCATGCAGCATGCTGCTTTATTGGCAATGTGCAGGTTGGCAAAGTGCTTTTTATATTTTTGTTCATATCTATATTTAACCCGTCAGCTCGCGAGATAAATACGACAATTACCCTGAGTTTCACCAAGATATTTGTTTAAGTTATTGTCATTGTCAATCATTTCACATCTTTCTCTAACTTATAGAATGTGGTAGTCTGTTAATCTGTTAATCTTTTATTGTTGTGCGGGCCATAAGGCCGGCTCGATTCTCAAGAACCTATGCTATAGAAGTAATAAGTTATTCCGAATGAATAGGTATGGAAGCGTTAATACTTGAGGCCAAAAATCATTTGCCTATATGACAGCACTTTGCCAACTTGCACATTGGCAATAAAGCGCAACAACATTAGCATTATTTAGCATCAATTACAGACAATTTGGTGTTGCCTGTGCCCTTGATCTGATCACAAACATAAACCTACATAATAAAATCCCAAAGTAACATAAACGTTTGCGTTTACAATTCATAAATTGTACAACGTCGTAAAAACGTAAACGCACGTAAAATATTATCGTAATTCAGAACATACTTTTAACGCCTACATAACTCGAACAAAACAAGATATAAGATCATATCTGTATACCATTATTGCTTCAACAGTATCGCCGATGGGTGTGTGTAAATGAAGATATAATAAAGTATATTAAAGGTGAGCTTCGCCTCGGGTATCAATCAGTATGTATATCTATCTATTCACTGTTTTTCATACATAATGCTTTTACACTTTTTGAAAGTGTAAAATGAATGACGGAACTCGCGGGCGTAGGCACCACCGCATTACCTAATATACTTGCCGCTAAATGGTAGTGTTCAACACTATCGTGTTCCGGTCAGGTGGTAATATACGGCCCTGTAATTTCCGGCACAGAGGCCATAACACGTTAGGCCTCAGGAGTGGTAACGCATCTGCATCTTGACCTTGGTCTTTGTGTAAATGTCTATAGGCTGCAGTCATCACTTAACATCAATGTGAACTGCATGCTTGTTAGCCACTTCCAGAACATAAAAAAAATCATAGTTGCGACTCTTTAACTAATATACATACCTAATTGTAAAATAAAAGCATCTGAAAGTACATTAGCGTACTTTCAACTTTTCAATAAGATCATAAGTATTTAAAGCTCTCTTGAGACGCTACCTAGGTACTCTTTGAAATAAGAACGTCGGCATCGAGGCACTCGAAACAACATAGTTCACTTGTTAGGGTAACCACACATTTGTTATTCTGGTATAACGATCGTTTACCACCAACCCATGTCTGGAGCGAAAGTTCTACAATCCCTAATCGCATATCTCTTATGTGTCACCCACATAAAGACCAAGGTCAAAATGCAGATGCGTTACCACTAATGGGGCCAAAGGTGTTATGCCTTTGTGACGGAAATTACAGGGCCGTGCATTACCACTTGACCGGCACACGATGGTGCTGAACACTACCATTTAGCGGCAAGTATATTAGGTAATTCTGTGGTGCCTACGCCCGCGAGCTCCGTCACTGGAGCTCTACCACCAGTAAAAAGTTCCTTTAGGCTTATAAATTTATTTAGGCTGATAAGCCCTTCGCGCTTGTCAATTGCCCGGAGAAGTCGACTAGTGCCGTCTCGAGACGAACCGCCTACAAAAGTACACACTACCGGAAAGATAAACAGAATAATGTGATAAAAAAAAATGTTTTTACCAATATTGTATATCTGCCTATTTTAATAATTCAATGTACATGAATCAACGGTTAAGTACAAGTTTGTAGAAAGAAAGAAACATTTTATTTAGACAGCACAAACAACAAACAAAATAAATGGAAAACAATTACCGAACAACACATATACATACATATAAATATCTAAGGGGGAAACATAGCTACCTAACGTCAGAAATTTAATTAGGTAGTTCAAATGATCAGTAGGTTTTAAATGGCTAACTTCAACGTTTTCGAACGCTTTTGGTCACATTTGTTTTACAAATACATATATTATAGTAAATATACCACCATGTGTTTACTGGTGGTAGAGCTCCAGTGACGGAGCTCGCGGGCGTAGGCACCGCATTACCTAATATACTTGCCGCTAAATGGTTGTGTTCAACACTATCGTGTTCCGGTCAGGTGGTAATGTACCGCCCTGTAATTTCCGGCACAGAGGCATAAGACCTTAGGCCTCAGGAGTGGTAACGCATCTGCATTTTGACCTTGGTCTTTGTGTGGGTGTCTATAGGCTGCAGTCATCACTGAACATCAATGTGAACTGCATGCTTGTTTACCACTTCCATTACATAAAAAAAAAAAAAAATGTTGTAGGTACATTGGTCTAAAACTGTAATAACTGACACAAACATTTATAACCAAAACCTTTGAAAGCATCCCGCAAAAGGTTCGTCATCTCATATTTTTTAATGGGTGGTCACCATTTTTATTTTTTTTTTCACCATTATTCATTTGTTTCTTGACTACCGCCATAAAAAAAAAGTTTTTATCTTTTTTATTGTTCCTATCGATTAGGATGATAATTCCTATTGATAGACAACGATAAGTAAACATTTACTAGATGTTTCTTTCTACTAAAGCTTCATCGTCGACCTGTTATGCACATATGATAGAAAAATAAAAGTTTTTTTCTTTTATAACTAATTATCGTGAAGTGTGGTCACAGCAGTGACACAAAAGTCTTCTGACGAGTATTAATGACGACCAAAGCGACACGAGATAAATAGTCTGTACCATTAATACGATAAAAACGTGACCGGCCATTATTTCCGTTACTTGGTATCCCGATCTGGATTTCTTAATGTGTTTAGTGCTATAGTTCCAGAATTCCATTTATTTTGATACATATAATTTATCATTGCTTCGATGCGAACGAGCCTGCTCGTTTAGTGTCGGATGTTTTAGAAGTGGAGACGTCATTTTCTTACCTTTTATCACATTTAAAAAAATAAATAAAAATAATACCTACTATAAAGTAAAGGTCCTTTATTTTCTCTCCCCCTTATTCATAAACGTACATTAGATACGTTTTAGCTATAGAATGCATTGTCTTTGTCAGTTGCATTGTCATATGTGCAGGATAGAAAAAGACAAAGGAGAGATTAGCAACACTTTAGCTAAAATACGTTTATGAATAAGGAGGATTTTCTGAGGTTTATATCTATAATAAATGCTACCCGTGCGAAGCCGGGGCGGGTCGCTAGTTAGGTATAAACTAAAAAAAAAAAACTGGTTGCCTGTAAAGTCGGTTTTACGGGCGAACATTTTACGTGACAACGCCTTTTTCTCGGTAGAAAGGCATTCGCCGGTCCGGCAGGCCTCTCTCTCGTTCGGTGACTCATCGTTACGTTACCGGACGTTACACTTTTTCATGAGTGACTCCGAGCCGCAACCTAATTTAAGACGTTGTCACGTCAAAATATTTTCTCTGTCTAAAGTCTAAATCTGTCTAAAGAACATTACCTTTTTTAAGAAGGTATGTTACACCAACAATTAACATTAGATTGGTGTAGTAGTTTTAATTTATTTTAAGACCGACTCCTTTCTTCCCAAGCACGTAAGGTCCACTAATATACACTAATAAATATAGGATGTTTATTAAATTGCTAGCTTTACTGAGCGCACAAAACTAAAAACCTTCACCAAAAACACGTAGATATACCTATATCAAAACAATTTTGAAAATATTTATGCATTCTGTTGGTTTTACCTTAATAGTTGTAATATCCGCAAAATGAGGTATGTACCTGTAACAAAATTATTTGATAAAATTTAAATTTTAAGTCACCTCTATTCAGCAATAAAAATAAAATAAAATTAATGATGAGGTGGAGGGTGATATACCTACCATGAATTCCATTAAAAATAATTCATTTGATACGTTTTTTTTTGTTTACACCTGTAAACAAAAAATATTTTAAAAAATATGTTACATTTCGACACACTAAACAAATGTCATTCATCTGTCCCCAAAAAGCTCAATTTCCGAACAAATAGAATAAAAACTTTATTTGATTTCCACTTAGGCTTGAAAAAAAAAGCAGCATCCGGCGAATTCCCGCCAAAACCGCACGCAGTCGAAATGCAGTGCAAGCCCCAAACCAAACAGCCGGGGACAAACATGTAAACACTTCTGAACGACCGCGCATCGTTTGCCTGCAGGTCGAACGCCGGAAAAAAAACGATCCCATACCAACAAAAATTCTTTCGCGTCAAAACACCGCCAAATCAAATACAAAACAAAATCTGCGGCCATTTTGAAAAAACTTATGGTCATATACGGACCATGGACTTTATACCATTCCATAGATAGAAAATACTATTAAGAGTACTAAGCTGCACTGTAGCTACAGAAAATAATACAGATGTCAAAATATCGATTGGTTGCCACCCCTGAGGCTTAAGTTAATTTGCCTCTATTGCAGAAATTGCGTGGCGTTAAAGAATTTCTATTGTGTTCTAATTTATCTCTAAGTTCGCGATGGGTACTATTTCTCAGTAGGTAGAGCTGGAATTGTTTAATCAGTTATCTTCCCCCGTCAGGCCTCCCCCAAAGATTGTAACAACGAGCGGTCCTGGGCCGCCCTCATTCAGCGATTGTCCGCGACCTTCACCAGGTCGTCGGTCCACCTCGTGGGGGACCTGCCCACGCTTCGTCTTCCGGTACACGGTGGCCACTTCAGAACGACTCTGGCCCAACGGCCGTCAGTTCTGCGAATTATATGCCCTGCCCCGCCACTTGAGTTTCGCTGGTCGGGGGGCTACGTCGGTTACTTTGGTTCTCATGCGGATCTCCTCATTTCTGATTCGATCTCGCAGAGAAACTCCGAACATAATGGAAGTGGCAAACAAGCATGCAGTTCACATTGATGTTAAGTGTTGACTGCAACCTATAGACACCCACACCAAGACCAACTCAAACTCAATTTTTTTTTTAACCACTTCGAATTAATAGAATTTGCTTGTGATAGGTCAAAGTTACAAACATAAAATTGAAGCCACCTTGCCTTTTTTGATCCAGATGCCCATTTTGTAGTTGTCAATCTATCTCAAAAATCACTTCTCAATCTGTGATTCCGTAATAAAATACGCAACAGAGACTGATAGAATAAACAACAATAAAAATGTATGTTGGCGAATGCCAACGAAACCCCGGACCCGTCATTTTTTATTGAAATTAAAACCATATTAGAGTAAATCGCTTCGGTTCACCGCAAATGCGTTTTATGGTCGTTTTCGTTCGTTCGTTTCGCTCCTCACTTCGTGATTATGGTATTACGGTTAATATGCCCATTGTGATCTGTATTTAGCCTTAGTCTTGAGACCATAGAATATTCAAAGATAGATTATTCAATAGACCTCCAGTTCAATAGCACGAATTGAGAAATAATATTTTGAATACATATTTCATGCGATTGTCAGTGTGCAAATGTAAATGGGGCGATAGAGCCAGGAAGTATAGTTAGTGCCCAGTACGCCGCAGCCACGTATTGATATCCATGTTTTGTCTTGCTTTTATTATACAGCGCCGTTTAGTTCTGTTAAGAAATTATATTTTTTTAACTATGCACATAAATTAATAAGTTAGTTATGAAATTTTGACTGTTTTGGTAGGTAAGTATACGATTTTGAAAATCAATATTTTCGTGTGTTTCCATATTTTAGTCTGAGTTTTCAAAACGAAATTGTTTATATGTTATTACGATGAACGCGTACGATGATCGCCTTTGAATAGCGTCACTTAAATTTAAATCCAACATCGATTTGAAGGTCAAAATAGGGGGACTCCAAGTGCTTTTTACTACTATAAAGGTTTATTGAGCCTACGGAACCTCGAAAAATATTTTTCATGTTAAATTGAAAATGTCACAAATCGCAAAGATTATTACAAAAATTAAAACGTATGTACATGTAAATACAGTTATTATATTGAAAATTGATATAAAGTTAACATTTACGGCTTTCGCGACCATTGAACCATATTTTTGACCGACTTCGGTTTTAATCCCAGCTCCAATATTCTTATTATAATTGACTTAAACCGAGAAAGAATTCTCAGAGACTTAATGACCAAGATTTTTTCAATGGAAAGGAATGCCAACAATTTTTTTTTGTGCAAACGATTCATTAAAAGTTGGAAAAAGCTTCTCATTATAACAACCAATTGAAGTGTTAAAGCGGCAATCCTTTTAGTAACTTAAAAGATAAGGGAACAATATTATCTAAATGCACTTTCTTCGTATTTTTAAGAGTTGGAAAGAATTGAAACGGTTGGGTTTATAGAAAAGTTTGCGACAAAGCTTTTAGAAATTGATGAACGTATTGTCATTCCTAGGATTTTATTGATTTTTTTTTCAAGGGTGGTAAGAGGAGATAACTTGATAATATTACTTACTAGCTTTCGCGGCGAATTTTATATCGCCTATTAAGCGGTATAATAGTTAACGACTAATTCTCATACCTACCGAATAAACACAAAATAATCATAAAAATAATTTCGGAGGAGTTTGGTTACAAACATTGCGGCACGGAATTTTATATAAGTATTTGAATATTTTTTCCGTGTATGTTGAAGAACATTAGCTATATGTAAAATATCTAGTCACCGGTAATATACACCGGTCAATAACCTTAATTACATTCTTTACTGACTTGGCTTAAGGATAAATTAACTAATTTAAAAAATCAACGAGATATTTTGTTTTTTTAAGACCGCATTACCTTTTATATAATATATATACTTGCCGCTAAATGGTAGTGTTCAGCACTATCGTGTTCCGGTCAGGTGGTAATGTACGGCCCTGTAATTTCCGGCACAGAGGCACACAACACCTTAGGCCTCAGGAGTGGTAACGCATCTGCATCTTAACCTTGGTCTTTGTGTGGGTGTCTATAGGCTGCAGTCATCACTTAACATCAATGTGAACTGCATGCTTGTTTGCCACTTCCATTACATAAAAAAAAGACTGTAAAAACGCAAAAATATATTAAATTTCGAACAGCTAGACTTAGATTAGCATTTACTACTTTTCGGATTTATAATATAAGATAGATAGATAAATCCAAAATATCTCTAACATGTTACTCTCAAATAGATTAAAGTGATATATCAATGAACGATGATATTGTTACGCCATAACATGGTACGAACAAAAACATTTTGAGATATTACTCCTGTGCGTTGTACATCGTACATCATGGTGATCGAGTTAGGGTCTACCCACATTAATTGATGTTAGGGATACAAAGTATATTCATATATTGTATACGTAAAGGTATATGTATTCCTACTAAGCCGAGTAATATCAAAATGACAACACTGGCGTTTTCATACGGGCAGTTACAATTTAGTCCATTTACGAGGTTAACGGTCTTAGGCGAGAATAAGGCCGTCAGGGTCTCTGCCGAAATAATTATAGTAGCCTAACCCCCTTATGCATAAACGTACATAACATACGTTTTAGCAATAGAATGCTTTGTCTTTGTCAGTTGCATTATCAAATGTGCAGGATATAAAAAGACAAGGGAGAGATAAGCAACACTTTAGCTAAAATAGGTTTATGAATAAGGGGGTATAATATATGTTTAGGCGGGTGGGTTAATGTACGGCCCTGTAATGTCCGGCACAGAGGCATAACACCTAAGTCTCAGGAGTGGTAACGCATCTGCATTTCGACCTTAGTCTGTGTGTAAGTGTCTATAGGCTGCAGTCATCGCTTAACATCAATGTGAACTGTATGCTTGTTTGCCACTTCCATTAAATAAAAAAAAGCTATATTAGCCTAGGCTGGGACCCATTTGCGATCACCATTTGATCGCTGAAGAAGACGATAAGGTTACTCAAAAAAAAAATATTTTAACCAACTTATTGTAAGCAAACGAAGTCAATGCAAAAAGTTTAGTAGAGAATACGTAAGTTAAATTTTCGGCATAATGTCTTGAAAACGATTACAAGTAGGCTTTACAAGTTTACTGGTAGGTAATAATCGACCAACGGAAGCCTATATTGCGCGTGGCTCGCGACATGCAGATAGCCGGTTTTTGTAAACTCACTTCAACTTTGGAGTGTTCTCATTAAAGGTCTCAAACAGTCTCAGATAGAGAGCTCTGAGGACCTTGGTCTCTATCTGCTCGACCGCCCAACTGAATCACTTGGAAGCTTAGAACCTTAAAGTGTATAGTCTACAGTCAACATTACCCTACATATTACCCCTTTAAACCCACTTTCAATAAAGTCACAGTTTGTGCATTGATACAAATTAATACAAAATACAAACTAATTTTTCACCGGTTTTAACTGATACGTAAATGTGAGGGTACCTTTAGTCCCTCGGTATTAAAAGAGCATTTTTTACGTTTTGCGTTGGCACACGTCCAAACTATTAGGATGGACGATTGAATGCGATTATGCGACCAGTCTTGGAATTGCTTGGCAGATTTTTCGTAATAGATAAGACTAAAGTTGAGAGTAAGTTAAGCTTTAAGACACAATAAACTAAGTTAAACAAGTTATCTTTTTGGACAAATCATACGGAATTCTTATAACAGGCGCCATCGCGTTACCTATTCTATCTGCCGCCAAATGGTAGTATTCAGCACTATCGTGTATCGGGGCTATACGACTAACTATCAACGCAATTGGTGGCAACGCTGCAACGAGTGCATTGCCAACTCGCTGTTCCCAGGTGGACCGCGAGTGGTTCACAAGTAACATCGCGTTGTTCACCCGTGGACCACCAGTCGACAACGAGTGGACGCCGTAATTCGAGGCGGTGCTAGTCGGGTGCCGGGTGGCTGTAGTGAGCTATGACCCTTATTCTCCAACTACTCCAAATAGTTAATCAAATGACTCACAAGATAAATATAAGAATCTTTGCTTTGCAAACATGAATTCAACGGTTATACGTCCAAAGATCATTAGTTTTAGAAGACACTTCTTCGTGTTTCGCATGCAAAATAATTTGCGTGCCAAATTGATTGCAAGTTGCGTATACTAACAAAATAAGGTATGGGGTCGGGATGGTGGTAAATCACTTGGGTGATTACGTCGAATGCGGCGTCCGTAATTAAATTACAACACTCCAAAACTTGAAGAGAGAACGTGGGACGTAAATGAGTCCTCAGCTTTGAGGGTCGCGCCGTAAAACATGAGCGACAGCGGATAAACAAGCTCGTCTAGATATATTTCGATACACGAATAAATCAATTCAAATGCAAGTACCTACGCAAACATTGCAGTCACATCAATTTATTGAATCATCTAGATTTTTGTTGATTTAATTTTAAATTCACGAGAAGATATCAATTTATTTGATTTGCTAATCAGTGAGTGCGTTAACACTTCTTAATTCCCATAAAAAATGCGAAATCGTTGACAAGAATTAAATAACATTTCAAACTTGAAATCTATCATAATTACTACAGATTAGCAAAAGTTTGATTATAACATCAATAAAATTCTATTTTATATCATCATTATAATATTTTAACATAAATTCAATGTGTAAATAAGAAAAATACAAATCTGCACGATAATAACTCATTTTATATCCATTTAAGAGGTTTTCTATGATGAGGTGAGGCACGAGGCGATTCATCCATTGTTTATTATTCACATATTATTATTATTGTCATGTGCACTAACAATGCTGATCCACAGTAAGCCACCGTAACCACTTATTCATAGAGACCAAAGTTTCACAACAATTATTATTCTAGGCGAAATATCCAACAAAATTATCCAGAATTAAAACTGAAATACGATATTCTGCCAAACAACGTGATATAGACTAATCATTTATTAATTTGGCATTACCATAATTTATAGACAAAAACATTACAAAAAAGCGTGTAAATTCGTTAAAATATGTTTTTGATATATTCAAAACGATAACATCAGACTATAAAGCAATAAAATAACGATCTCAACGCAATTATAATGGCCGAAAGATCTCAGATAACAATCGTTACAATCCGAATGTTTAATTGGTGACCGTTTTCCGCCTTTAACTTGGGTCGCCGGTGTGTGATTTAAATAAAAATCAAAGCTATAATTAGCTGTATAAACATGCAAGTTTTATTGATGGCGGTAAATTTTATCTTTGTATTTTATAATTCGAACAAATGTTCAATTCTAAAATCGAAGCCATAGATTAGTAATTAACAAAGTAGGTACTTCGAAAGTAGATTAATGAACGTGTCTGTTTCGAATGTTTGTTTTGAACACGATATAAAAGTAATGTTTTTTTGACACGGATTTAGAATAACGTCACAATTTGATCTCAGCGCAGTGCTATTGAATTGGACTCAAGGCTTGTAGTACACTAAATATATACCTATGTAATATAGGTACTATATTGAGTCACCCTCAGAGTTTGGTAATGTGCCCAGTGATGTAAGAGGCTCGCAACCTCACATGAGACAAAACATAACTGGCGAATCATGGTTTTGAATGCCTTAAAGCTACCCCTTTGGTAAATACAGGCGTCAAGTTTTTTTTTTGTTTTATTTATTTTGTAATTATTTATCAAAATATTTAATGGCACGGACATTAAAAAATGACGTCACAATTTCGACCGACGGTCCGACCGCTGTATTCGTTGGGAATTGGATATATGGTTATAGAGAATAAATTAAATGGCCAGTGACATTAATGGACCGCTATCGAACAAGTAGCCATGTTTCTTCAAATAGACAAATAAATTATTTAAAAATTATAGGTCAAGTTTGCGTTTGTGTGACAACTCACAATTGATTACTTTTTATACCTACTGATGGTTAAAGATCCAGTGTCGGAACTCGAGGGCGTAGGCACGACGGGTTTATCAAATCTATCTAACGCCAGATAGTCAATGTAGGTGCGGTAAAGCAACTTACATACGTCAGACAATACACTTTAACATACTTTTTTCTAAACATCCATTGCATGCCTCTAAAGTGCCCTCCATTTTCCGATCTCATTTATCCATGTTACAGGTACTTGTTTGGGTCAATAACTTACATAATAATGGCGACCCTTGATACGTCCCACTACTGGGTACGAGTCTCTCCCCTTCTTTTCTCAGGACTTTTTACAAATCTTTTTACAAAGCATTGCCGCCGCAGCGTTACCCCGCAACCCAACGCCCCTGTGCCACGTGGCGATATTTTGCCTACGGAAGGTGCGTAGCATAACTACGCTCAAAATACATTCCAGTTTAGAGGCGAAAAATAAATTTTGTGGGTATGGAAAAACTTGAATTTTAAAATCTGTTAAGTTTAAAGAGTCATTGAACAAATGTAGTTGGGATTGATGTAGAGAGGCTGCCTTCAAGAGGTGATGCGCTAATTTCAATTAACCCTGCGTATGAACCAAATTCAAATCAATCTAGCCAGTAATATTAAAGAAACTGTGACAGACGCACGAATTATCTTATAATTATAAGGCTTTAATATTTTCCTTGAGGTACGAAACCCTAAAAAGGAGTTACGAAAATGTAAAACATTAACTAAAACTCAAATTTCAGATGAAAACCCAATCTAACATTGTATATGAAAACAAGTCGGCAACTAACCACATGACAGCACATTAGTTGAAAAGCTGGAGCTAGGAGCCAACAACTAATCGCTTCCCGAAGTTGGCACCCGAAATCTAACTTCGAATTAACAAAACGCGGGTAGTTTTTCTAGATAATAAAGTTTTAAGTGTAAGCTATTGTTGTAGGGTTATTTTGGTGGTGACTGGTTAATGCAGTTTGATTTTTGAAGGCATTTTCGTGTCACGGAAATTTGTTTATAGAGGGAAAGGATTCCACAAAAATGTTGTACGCACAGTGCAGCATATTTTGTTACAAACATTCAGTTCAAAACTACAGCAGTGCACGCAAAGAGCTTAGCGTTCAGCCTCGGTACCCCCTGCCAAAAAACAAATGAACGGTATTTCTACATTTTTCGAAAAATCAACCGATTTTTCCGTATTATCTGGATGTTCAAATAATCATTTTTCTGAATATTCGAATTATCCAAATAGGAAATTTGCACGGTTAATGCAAGCTCTAATTGTATTAGTGCACATTAGTTGAAAAGCTCGAGTTCCAACAACTAATCGCTTCTCGAAGTTGGCACCCGAATACTTGTATTTCGAATTAACAAAAAGCGGGTAGCTTTTCTAGATAATAAATTTAAAAGTGTAAGCTATAGTTAGAGAGTTATTTTGGTGCTGACTGGTGAATGCAGAGAATAGTCACAATAGTGGCAGTTATAGCACCCCGCGCTGCTGGATTTACTACCCCCCTATTGGAATGATTTGACCGCCGTTGTTCGATTGACTGACTGACTGTTCTAACATTATATCTCTATTCAAACTAAAACTAACTTAAAAACAGTTTCCAATTCTGAATATAACGAGCTTAAACAAAATCCTATCGCGGTAGTTGCGCGGTTTACAACTTGTGTTTTTTTCGCTGCAGCCATGTTTAAACTATTACGTGTGTTGTGGTGGATTAAACTCTACTAAAGTAACGCTTTTTGTTAAAGCAACTGGAAGACTAAATAAACTGTTTCTGATTGCTAATGTCATTTGATTGGACGAACGTAGGCGGCTCGTCTCTAGACTGCCGTAGTGTATTTCACCGGATAATTGGCGAGCTATTCTCAGCCTAAATATTTAAGCAACTGCCTAAGGCAGACCCCTTTTGGACCAAACCTTAGGGCATTCCTGGTTAAGACATACGATTAGGGAGCAAATTTCTCTCCAGTCATCGGTTGATGATACAGCGAATGTCCCAGGGTTGGTTTCATTGAGATGGTAAGCTTATTCACCTTATTGTAGGACAACCACATTATCTCGTTGACGTCAGCACGTGAAGACCCCACCGCCCACTAGCGGAAGATTTTTCTTTTACTGGAAGAGAATTCTTCCACTAGTGCAGTCAGAGGTCAAACCATTTGGTAGTAAGTGCAAGAACAAAAAATGAGCAGCAACGTAATGCGACTAAATTACCACCACTGTGATCGCCAATCCGGATGTTAGCATTATGGTATATCCCCCTTATGGGGATGCTTTGGTCCAGCAGTGGAGATCGGCTGATAACGATGAACAACATTAAGCAGTTCACATTGGCAAAGATACACTAAAGTGGGTAACATCAATCTGTGACAGATTCTTTCAAATGGTCTAACGAACTCTGCTCAGCGTCGGATGCAAACACATTGCTAAAGATAAACACCAAGGATGAACCTTCAGAAAATAATGATTCAATCACGGAGTAACGAGGGTGTTCCTTGTTCTGGGGGAGTTAAATCTACACACAGATAGTTTGTTCAATTATAACGCATTGAACGCAACGTCTATTGATATTATTGATACTGATCGATAAGGCTGCGGTGAGCATTAAGAAAGTTTCCTATAGATATTTGGCTTTTACATATCTTTTAAGGCCAAGTCTTCTATTACTTCCAATTTCAAAGCCTAATCCATTTATTTAAACAGGCCCACACACAGGATCTTGGATCGGTATGATATGTTTTGCCATGCTGGGTTGCTATGGTGTTTTAGTTTTTCATCAATGATCAGGCATTGCCTGGCTTGTAATTTTAATGCCATAGGTAAATTAGGACTCATCAGAATAACAGCGCTGCAGCTACTGTTGCAGACATTAGCTAGATTGGACCGTTTTTTTTTACTTTTTTTTTATTTTTCATTATTGTTTAGATGTTATGTGTATGCCAAAAAATTAAGTTTTTTCTTAATTTCAATTTTTTACAGGACGCAGGAATAACCGAAATGTGATCTTCTAAATTCAAACACATTCAAGCGAAGACAGTACACAACTTCAAGTACACCTTAAAAACACACCTGTAGCGAACTTAAAAACAGTTTCCAACTCTAAAGATAATGAGCTTAAACAAAATCCTATTACGGTAGTTGCCAGAGGTTTACAACTTGTTTTTTGCTGCGGCCATGTTTGCAAATGTTCTTCGTGTTGCGGTAGTTTTAATTGTACTTATCTATAGGTATCTGTACTCGTACGTATAGTAGTGTATCTACGCATTAACTGCTTAAGTAAAGACGCTACATGTATCCTATTATAACGAGTTGTAACGTGGAGTTAGAATAATTGCAGATGTTTATATTTGGGGTATAGTTCCGAGGGCGTGGTAGTATATTACAGTGTATAACTTCCTACATGAATTAGGCCAGCTTACTTTGAAGATCTGATTAGTTGTCCAGAAAATTGTTGGACATCGCTGGCTTGTGCCAACGATGTCGTCAGGAAATGACAAGTTCAATGGTCAAGTTCTTTACCTGTTCTAGCGCGAGCATATCGCACCGAAGTCATCTGAGTGTTTTTGATGTGACACCCCCTTTTCGGAAAGGAGTGGTAACATAATATGTGGTAACCGGCGGGCCGGAGCAGAGTAGCCTAGCGTTTATTACCGATGCAAAACAGTCTGACAATTTTTCGCGGGGGGAAATGCGTGTGACACACACACTACAAAAATCGTCTATTACAAAATAAAAAAACAATTTCACGCACAAATTTAAACATCTAGGCGACAGGCATAGGCCCACTTGGGCTTGTACTTTGCCAGAGGGGAAAGCCTGCATATGGCTACTCCCCTCCGGTCCGCCGCGGCCAGTGGCCCGTGTTGCTCTATGCATAATATGGACAAAATAAAGTAGCATGGAAGCGATCGTTATTATGTGTTTCTTGATACTCCATGTTCAGCCCCGTATGACAAAAGGTAGGAAGGGGAATGGAAGGCGGTGGGCAATTATTATAAATATAAACTGCCTGTTTTTTAGCCTGTTGCATAGTATAATAAATAATAAAAAAGGATTACGAGCTTTTATTTAGACAACCAAATGTAATATTATGATCGGTGCTTCCAGTCAGTGGCTTGCATTTGAATTTTAATATGCGAATAAAAAACTGTTACATAAAAATGTATTTATCATTCAAAACAACCGAGAACACATTTTACAAAATGAAAAAAAGTGCAACGTATAAATTTTAAAACACGTTCAATAACATCCAAAACACAATATTATACAAAAACCAGTATTAATTAGAACACAAAAAACTGGAATGGCTTATAAATGATACCATTCCGAATTTATGATTTACAGCCACGTATAAAATATCGAAAATTAATAGTTTGGTCCAGACACTTCCGTATCTAGCCATGTTTATTGCGATTCTAGCACTTAAGCCTGTACTTTATATTGTAGTTTCATATAGCAAAAAATATATAATGGCTATTGCATGTCAGAATTCGCGCAGAACGATGTTACATATAGGAAGGTACCTATAGCAGCAATATTTTCATGGGTGTGTCATTTCGGTAGCTTAGTGGTAAACCGGATACCAATCCAGTCGGGATTGGCTATCCTTGAGGTCGCAGGTTCGATCCCTGATCGAAGTGATATTTTTTCTTTAATTTCTTAATTCACTCGCATGTGTTATTGCAAAAAATGAAAACATAAAAAATATTTTCAATTTTTTTTAATAGAGTTCGCAGCGAGATTCTTTTTTCATACCACTTAAGTAGAGTAGGATGGTTGAAAACAAAATTTTAAGAAGTACAACTTTTTTTGGTTAAGCTTATAAATGCCCGATTCAACACATTTCCTCCAACATAAATAAATGGCGGTAAATTAATTTATGGATATTGATAAAAAACCCATTTGAATATCCGTTTGATTGTACCGAATTAAGTAGCGATTACGTAAGTTTAGGCATTCGTATAGAAAAATGTGTTTTTCTATGTCTACATTAATTTGTATTAAGAAGCGTGCTCTTTAACTTGCTTATGCTGTACTTCTTTACTAATAAATCAATGACATTACATGTCGAAGTAAATTTTGAGGGCGCGATCGATTTTGGTGATTTCATTTTTGGGTCAAGTCAATGATAGTTTTCAGAAAAACAACAGCACAAATCCAAATAAAAACTTCCGAGACCTAATATGATGTATACGTAGAACAAATTATAGGTCCATACGTTACCATCTAAACGTAACATGTATCTTCTCGCCAAGTCGCTTACGGGGTAGGCGAATGGAGTAATAATGCAGAAAACTTACTATCCATTCAGTAAGAAGAAGGAAGCGCGCATGGCCCCGTGGCTGGTGTATATCGTAAGTGATCTACTCGGTTAAGCGATACGGGCGCGGTCGAGCGTGTGATGGGTGACCGCTATTGGAAAATAAAATGCGCGTTTCCCTTGCTCGGAGGGCGCGTTAAGCCGTTGGTCCCGGTTGTTATAGCAGTCGTTAAACCTTGTCGGAGGCCTTATAGGCGGTTTGAAAACATCCAACATCGGGTTGGCCACTAACCCGTTTATCCACCAACCCACATTGGAGCAGCGGTGGAGTAAGCTCCAGGCCTCCTTCCGAAAAAGGGAGACTCGTGCCCAGCAGCGGGACGTATAATGGGTTGCCATTATTATTATTAGTTAGAAGCAGCAAGGGAGGTGAGTCAGGGCTAGGATATCTGACGCTCTACACTCTCAACCTACCCCGTAAGGGACTTGGCGTAAAGATACATACTACTTACATACTATTTAGCAGTAGATATATTAGGTGGACCTTATTCCCTCGAGTTCCGTCACTGTTGTTTATCTATTTCGGCAATATCAATACAAAGTATAATGATAAATCGATACCAAATAAATCCTAATGACAGAACGCAATCAAACTTGCGATGATTTCCCAAAAAGTAGTTCAACAAAAAAAAAAGAGGTTATTGGAAAAGTTTTCAGGGCCAAATACTTCGGTTCGTGTAGGTTTCGAGCTAATAGAGTTGGGCAAGTTTCAGAATTTCCCCAGGGAGTACCCACCCACGTCTTTGTAGTGTTAATCGTTTACTGTTGAAGATAGTCTAATTTTAGGTGCACGTTTCTCTGGTAAAAATCGGAACTTCTGAAATGATTCGATCAGGGTTAACAAAGTTATTTGCCACATTTTTACACATTGTATTATATTATTGAAATTGAATTATTTAAAGAAGGTTTATCATGCTGTGTTTCGCATCTGCTCATGGCTAAAGGTAGGGAGATATCACAAGATTCTGCGTAAAACAAAATAGTATGTAGGTACTCGTACTTATAAGGAAGGCGACAAGCAAGCATGCAGTTCACAGGAGTGGTAAGTCACTACTTCTGCAGTATTGACTTAACACGCCTGTGAACTGCAAAAGACATTCATCTAAACCAATGGTAGTAATGCAGATACATAATAATGACAACCCTTGAAACGTCCCACTGCTGGGCACGAGTCTCTCTCCTTTTTTGGAGGCCTGAAGCTTACTCCACCACGCTGCTCCTGCTTGATGGAGATACCGGTTAGTGGTCAACCCGCTGTCCGATGCTTTCAAACTGCCCATAAGGCCTCCGACAAGATTTAACGACTGCTATCTATCGATAGCAACCGGGACCAACGACTTAAAGTGCCCTCCGAAGCACGGAAACGCGCATTTTAATTTATCACTAGCAGTCACCCATCACAAACCCGACCGCGCCCGTATCGCTTAACCGAGTAGATCGCTTGGGATCTACACCAGCCGCGAAGCCATGCGCGCTTCATCTGGAAATCAAAACTTGCAGACATACTTGAGGACAATACCTACGCTTATTAATAAGTTTCTCATAACATGATCCTCAACATTTTGTAATATATTAGGTAACTACATCAAAGTTATCGATTCCAAAACGTGTGATAACAACAGCCATTACAGTAAAGTTACAAAATAGCAATAAGCCTTCCACACATACAATATAAATACAAACACCTGTATTCCTTGAAAAGGTGCAGGTGTATGATTCGTTGTGTTGAAGGCGATAACACGCATCTTGGCGCATTTAGAAGGCATTATAGGTATGTTATGACTCTTGTCCCTACTTCCATACTATCCCTACTAATATTATAAATGTGAAAGTAACTCTGTCTGTCTGTCCGTCTGTCTGTAACCTTTTCACCTCCAAACGACTGAACCGATTTTAATGAAATTTGGTAGAAAGATAAGAAAGATATCTTTGAGAAAGAAATAGGCTACTTAGTTATTAATAAAACGACATCCACGCGGGCGAAGCCGCGGGTAACAGCTAGTAAACTATAAAATAATTAGAGCCTTTGATTCCCTTGATACTGTAAAAATAGCACTGGGGCAATACCATCATCTCTCATGGCAGACTTATTTCAATCTCACCATGTTTTGACGCTTAACAAACGTCAAGGCAAATTTCGATTATGTTAAGAGTGGTCGCGGGTTCAAGTTCCGCCTGAAGTCAAATTTTTGATTCCAGTTTTCTTTGAAATCAATGGTTTTATGTAGAAGTTTATAGATAACAGTATTTCTTGCTTGTTTGCCACTAACAAACCAAAAACAAAGATAAATAAAACTAAATGTTACAGCCTTTAAAAACATTTCAACGCATTACTTAATATACCTACTTGCCGCTAAATGGTAGAGTTCAGCACTATCGTGTTCCGGTCAGGTGGTAATGTACGGCCCTGTAATTTCCGGCACAGGGGCATAACACCTTAGGCCCCAGGAGTGGTAACGCATCTGCATTTTGACCTTGGTCTTTGTGTGGGTGTCTATAGGCTGCAGTCATCATTTAACATCCATGTGAGCTGCATGCTTGTTTGCCACTAATATATTATAGTATAAAAAACTTGACAGTAGCTTCTAGTTGAAGCTACTGTCAAGAAAAAACTAAGTTGAAAACTAATTTCAAACCTTTAATTAAAGTGAACATACACCATGAACCCATCAGTTACGCTTTTAGCAAAGCATTATTACACGTTAAGGGTACTCTAAGAGCTACTTTAATTATAAATTGTTTAATTAACCTATTTTTTAGCATTAGGTATCTTAATAGGATTACTGGTGGTAGAGCCAATTTTGATACGCAATACATGCAATACATTTCATTCGGTAAACAGATGGGTGAACCTAGATTCGGCTCCCCTACTGTAAGCCGAACGTTAAGGCCAATCGTGTGCCTCTCTATCGTTTGTTCCGCGCTCTCGCTTGCATACTCCTCTCAAGCGGAACGTGACACATTTTCGTGCTTGCAGCGGGTATTCACGATTCACAAGATACGTCAATAACTACTATACAACAACTCTCATTTTTTTAGCTTAAATATAATACCAATTAAAAATCCATTTAACATGTGCAATCGAAAATCGATGGGACAAAAATTAATTACCAGCACATTATTATAACCAGTGATTTCCCGTGAGCCTACAACGATACCAAATACGTTTTTAATAAATATCGGATTTATAATTCATGGTATCAACGAATTAATAGTACTTCGTTTAATGACTTAAGCGTTCATGGGTTTGATGGTAAATGTTATTATCACTTGTGATATCCGGTTGACATAATAATATGTTTGTAGGATAATTAAAAAACGAAAAACTTAATTAACTTTATCCACTAAAGGTGTATTTGAAACCACGTTACGTGTTTCGCGTGGGAGATAATAACAATGTAGGTATCATAAAAATGAAAACGATTTTGACAATGAATCATTAAAATATTGGTGCAGTTTTGTTTAAACTTTCTTCACCGACCAGTTCTCTTTGAAAGTGGCAAACAAGCATGCAGTTCACATTGATGATAAGTGATGACTGCTGTGTATAAACCTACACAAATCTAGATAAAGTCCAAATACAGATTTGTTGCCACCCCTGGCACCTAAGACCTAAGTTGTTATGTCTCTATGATAATTATTACGGGGCCATACATTACCATCTAACCGGAACACGTTAGTGCCACAGAATATGTAATAATAGTACGTATAGAATGGACACTTCGACATCCCGTCCGATTTCTCCGCATCACCCAACTTCTTCCCCTCTTATGGGCGACGGTTGGTATTTTGTACGTGCTACGCACACAGGTGCACGTGTAAATACACGTCACAGATTGATGTCTGTGTAATAGAGACCAAATTAAGCGTTTGTATGGAATTTTAGCGGAGTATCCGCGGTGTGATAGTGCTTATAACACTAGGTACCTATCATTTGGCGGCAGATAGAATAGGTAATGCGGTGACGTCTACGCCCTCCAGCTCCTACACGTGGAATTCAACCACCAGTAAAATACCACAAAATTTGGAAGAAGTTACATCTCATCGATATTCAAAGTATCCGAAAGCATGAATATCAAATAACTAATGATATCGTAAAAATGTATAAAAAAAGAACCGTTTCATACAACCGGTTGGAATTCGCATCGACTGATATCATGATCCAATGAAATTTAATTTCAAACCCCACTTTTAATAAGCACCACCTTGCAAAAGCACTTGTGATATTTCTTCACTTTGCATATATTCTACGAGAACTTTAAAGTATTAGGCGGTTGCACATTTCAAAAGCGGGCGCGGGAGCGGAAATGTCACGGTACATTTCAGGGTTGAACAGAAATAAGTACAGTATCCAGCAAGAAATAATGCACATGGACCTCAGGAAGGAGATTGCGGCTTAATTCGGGTCTGTAGAGGGTTATCTTTTTCGCACCTTACCAATTAAAAAAAATTAAATACAAAAATACGCTATAATAGAATATAACATTTGTCCACCATTTTGATCAAGTTTTGTTTTGATTTCTTGATGACCTCTGTACATAATCAGAAAATGAATCGTTTAAAATGTTTACACTCAAACTGTAATGTTTTATAACAGTTTCCAACGAACATTAAATCAAACCAGATATTGACAATATTATTACTGACTACTTACAGCTGGAGCTGTATTTATTGTTATTGGTTGTTGCATGAAATTTATTCTTTTTAAATGATAACTTATAATACAAACATAAATAAGATATCTATACAAATAATACATCTGGATCCAAATAATAAATCAAGAACAAACGAATGTTTAAAATACTATGTTGTTTTGCTTTAGAACTGAAACGTTCGCTCGTGTAATATGAGAGCTCCATAAAACAGTTTGCATATATTCAAACAAAAAAAGAACTAAAGGTAATTTAATCGTCTAGTACGTTCATTAACATAAATTCTCATATTATATGATAAAGACAGTGCAATAAATTGAAATTCAATTACCTTAAGGGTCTACCTGAGGAGCATTTGATGTTGTTCATTGAAATTATATTTTTATGTATCAAAAACATTATCGGAATATCTTAATGACTGGCGCAAATTGAATACGTATTTGCTTTCTACTTGTTTATTTTAAACTTGTTTACATCGTATTTATAAAAATAAATCAACATTACGACCAGTTAGTGCCACGTAATGAATTAGGAATCAATACACTTCTTTTTTGAATTCGAGTACAATTTTTGTACTTATATTATCACAGCTAGAGAACGTAGCGGTAAACTAGGTATTTTAGGAACTTAATACGTTAATATCAGCCCACTTTAAGCATAGTCAAAAATATATCTATATGAATGCCAAAATATAATGTATACGTACGAGTCTGCTTATATGATGTCGTACAATACAATACAATACAATATTCTTTATTGTACACCAAAGACAGAACACAGAAACGGAATACAAAAACGTTATGTCGCCACAGTCTGTGAAGCCTGACCGGCCTTTGACCACGACCTTTTTCGCACGTTCTTGTCGTACGTTATCCACTTTTCATCACCAGTTATCAGCTTCTTCAAAAATGATTCGGTTTTATTACGTCGTAATAAAAAATCACAAATGAGTACACGGTTCATTAGGTTTCTTTCAGTGAGCTCGTGAGATACCCAAATATCGAGCTTTTTTTTGTACCCAGCTTTTTTCAAATGCGCCAAAACTGTTTGGTGATCAATTCTCAGTTCTTCAGCTACGTCGTAACTACTGATATGTCGATCTTGCTCCACTTTTTCAAAAATGCGACCAGAGCGAGGTGCATCTTTGACATCAAAATTTCCGGATTGAAAACGCTTAAGCCAAATTTGTGCTACTCTCACAGACACTGCACTAGGTCCATAAACATCGCAATTTTTTATCGCGGCTTGCGTTGCATTTTTTCCCTTTTTGTAGTAAAATTTTAAAATGTATCGAATTTCTTCATTAGATTCACTCATCTTGACAGTACGAAAAACAAATGAAAATCACACATTTTCCTAATTTGAATTTGGAATTATGTTCTTTAAAATTTTAACTTTCAATGATACCAAAACCAGCTAGATACAAATACTACAGCCAAAGAGATTTTATAACAAGTTCATACATACTATAATGCGAAAAGACTTTTTCCCCAACCTATTATATCTGATATTATTAAAGTAGGAAAAAATACATTTAAATAAGTATATAGTGCAACCTATGAAAATGGTCGATATATTACATGTAGATGATATAGAGAAGAAAGAGAATAAAAACATACTAATTATAGGATAAATACTATATGTATTCAAGGAAAGATAGTGTTTATATAAATGTTTACTTTGATAGTATTCAAAGTATCTGGATTTAGGAAAAACAAAGTGGGTTTCACACGTAAATCGCATTCAAAATCAAACTTCAAAAAATGTCCATCCCAAAATAATCAGTAAAGTCGATAAGCCGGACTTACTTACACAAAGTTTGTTCGCATCAAATTAAGCTCGAAATAGCGAGCAGCGTTGTTTTTCCGAGCTTAGATTTATACCAACACTTAGCCTTCTTACTTGCGAACGCTTAAAATTTTACGTGTGGCCTCACTGCTGGCGTTCTACATTGAGTCTAGTCTAGATTAATACTTTTTTAGAACTAAGTGTATCTACTCTTTAATTCAGCGCAGAGACTTGATCAAGGGTCCTTGTAAGATCATTCTGATAATGAGTTGCATAATTGAGTTATGTGCGGAATATTCTTGATGATTCCAAAAAAGATATATTTTTTTAAAAGCGATACTTAGTCAGCCCGTTTCAAACCTGTTGACCATTTGATTGTTGGTTTTAAACACCAATATTATTTCTTTAATAAGGTAGATTATTATATTACCTACTACTAGTGGTAGAGTTCCAGACGTTCCAGTGTAGGAGCTCGAGGGAGTAGGCACCACCGCATTACCTTATTTATCTGTATCTAAATAGTAGTGTGAGTAATGGTAGTCCAGCATTATCGGGTTCCGGATATTTGTTCCGGTTTGGCCCCGTAATAACTATCACAGAGGCAAAAGATCTTAGTCCAAGGGTGGTAACAGCACTTTGACCTTTGGTTATTGTGTAGATGTCTATAGGCTGCAGTCGTCATTTAATATCCATGTGCACTGCAAGCTTGTTTGCCACCACCACCACATTAAAAAACCCTGTTTACGTTAACAATTGCATTGAAAGAAACCGAGCTAATTTTGTATTTGGACAAAAATCCAGAACTTTTATTACAAAAAACAAAGCAAAGTTAGAACAAAACTGATCTGTGTAATAAGCTTTTATCTTTTCGTTTTTACAAACAAAGATCGCCATCACAGCAACCGTACCTCAAGCTTGCATAGCTTCAGTCCTTTTGTTTATACAGGAGGTTCTAAAAGAATCCTGAAATTCAAACTGGCAAAAAGCTTAGGTGTTTAATTAATTTAAAAGCTTTGTTAAACGGGGGGGGGACTGTTTGAACACGATGCCATTGTCTTCTTTTTTTTTTGTTTCGAATTCCACCGGATTCATACGGGAGTGAGTTTAATTTATTCATAATTTTATATAGAAAATATGCTTTTGAGATTGAATATTTCCACAGAACTCATTGTTTTAATTATGCTGGCAACATGCAACGAAATGTTTTCTATTGCACAGAACAATGAAATGGTAGCCTTAATTACATATAAATGGCAAATTTAATTATGGTGCACCTATTCTTCGTTACTTACACTTTGTTCTTGCAAATTAGTATGAAGACTATGAAGTACCTACGTAATCCAAGAAACGCAGGTGGACCGAAGACTTGGTGAAGGTCGCGAGTAATCACAGGATGAAGGCGGCCCAGGATCGTTGTGGACAAAGCAGTCTGATAATGGTGAATTCAGGTTGACGGCAAATGATGATTGTAGTTTGTGGATATCCAAATATGCTCCAATGTAATAATAATTATTTAAACGCAAAATCCTTTGATGTTTTTTGCTTAGTCAATGAGTATATACAAAGTCTCAGAACTTTTTTGTCTTAATCTAACTGCGGGTGGCACTTTCTTAAAGTTATCCAATGCTATCTCAGCGCCACCCTTATTTCACGTGTTTTGATGGACACTTTTTCATACATACAGACGGTACTCCTTACCTCCACAGTCCATAACTTTGACGACCCGGTTAGTCCAGCGGTGTGTGATGACCGTTTGATTCGTGGAGTCGCGGGTTCGATCCCCGCACCGGGAGAAATATTTGTATGGCCTACAGATATTTGTATCGGGTCTGGCTGTTTGTGTACAACGGCACCCACGACATAGGTTTATACCTTCTGTGGGGCTGTGAGTGTAAGCGTATTTTTTTGAAAATAATTTCCACACATTTCGGTGTCTAATCATATCGCTAGCAAAATGACATAAACACCATCGACGTTCAAAAGACAAATGGTTCTATGTTAATAAACCAATTAGTATACTTATACGTGGTATTTTATATTCTAAAATCCAGAGCATTTAAATATCACTAAAACTAGAATCACTCAAATATTACCATACGTTACTGATAGTGTTATCAGTTGAAATATTCGCGAAAAATATTTTTGGGTAACACTTAAGAACAAGTTTTTTTATGGATAACTTAGCGAAGTATTTATGACAGCAATACGACTGTTTTGAGATCGAAGAGGCTGTGGAAGATGAATTCGCACGTAAATCATATAGAGTTCAAAGTTGCTTGAGCTTTTGGAAACATATTGTGGCTGGTAAATAAATGTTTTCTTTTAACTTCAATTGAAGATATAATCCAATAGTAACGTATTTTTGATCTGGCATTAGTGTCGCACCAACAACTCGATATGCCTGCATCTTACCTACAAAAAGTAAAATATCTATTTTGATATTGTGAAACTTAAACATATAAGGTAAAAAAAATCTAAAACTTATTAAATTAACAAAAAACTCCAACCGGTTTTGATCTATTTGTTTGGGACTTAATGTAATTTCTGGGACACAAGTTAATGGTCATAGATCTCATAAGTGCCAACATATACATATATACATTAAGCCAGGGTTGCACCACGATATTTGTTAAAATTAAAATTATTGTAACATTTCACATCCTTCTCTAACTTCTTTAAGAAATATGTTAAAGCTAGAGAAGGATGAAAATGTGAAATTTAACAATAACTAACAAATATCGTGTTGCAACCTAGGCTAAGACTTTAAGACCTAGAAGAAGCTATTGTCATAAAGGTGCTCCCTCACCAAGAGCGTTCGCTTGTAATATAACGTTGCAGACTCGAGCAAACAGTGGAAGAGAACCGAGCGTTACAATGAGCACATTGCAATGATACAAAATGTGTTTATATCAGTGAAGGAGGAGAACCGAGCATTACAATGCGCACCTTGTAATGATACAATGTGTAATGTCTTGATACAACTTGTAACTGTAACTAATGACGACCCGGTTAGTCCAGCGGTGTGAGACGACCGTTTGATTCGAAGGGTTCGTTCGATCCCCGGCCTGGGACAAATATTTGTATGGCCTACAGATATTTGTTTCGGGTCTGGGTGTTTGTGTAATATGTTGTGTGTGTACAACGGTCAACGGCATCCACGATACAGGTTTATACCTAGTGTGGGGCTGTGAGTGTAAGCGTATTTAAAAAAAAAACTTGGCCGGTCGCGGACTCGGTCGTCCACGCACGTGAATGTCGAATTGATATTGCCCCACTCAGCACAATGACCGCTTCATCTGACATTAAGTATGGAAACAACTAAATCAAAATGCTCGCAAATTTAACTAAATGTTACATTACACGCGAACGCTCGTCGGTCAGGTAATTTAATGCTCGAAGTCGAATCTGTACTGTTACATTACACGCGAATGCTCCCGGTGAGGAAGCACCTTTATTCAATTCGACTACCAAAACCAAAAATTGTACAAATATAAATATATTGTAACTTAAAAATAATACTTAATCGCCAAGGTAATATATAAAATACAGCAATGTAATGTACCCTCGCCTTTACCCCACATAATGAACTCCAATATTATCTAGAAAAACATTTGTTCATATGCAAATTCTACACTATTAGGTATTGTAACCAATCAACTTACGCTAAAACCTATGTTGTTTTATTTATAGCTGCGATATGATAATTTTATATTGAATTGTAATAATGGCGCCCAAATTGATATTTTCCTTTCTAATGTTAAGTGAATTGGATAATAAATTCAATTATGAGAATATAGATTCTCGAATATCGTCTGTTCCAAGAACACATCCGGCATTCATCATTGCTGATAGCACAAGTGTAGGAGGTTAGTAAAGAATTTTAAAAAAAAATCCCCAAATTCAACCCATTTACCAAATGTATGCCGACCCAGCATCGATCAATGTAAAATTGCAGTTAATCAGTGACATACTGATAGAGCTAGAGATGGTAGAGCTCTAGTAACGGAGTAAGAGGGCGTAGGCGCTACCGCATTACATTATCTACTTGCAGATAAATTGTAATGTTCAGAGTTACCATATTCCGGTCACAGGCAATACCATTATGGTAGACTTATTTCAATCTTACCTTATTTTGACGTATATAGGTATAACAAATTCAAGCCGAATTCAGATTATCTTAGGACTGCTACAAACTTTTCGTTGACGTTCGACATACGTCAAAACAAAGTAAAATTGCAATAAGACGCCCACACAAAGACCAGAGGTCAAAATGCAGATGCGTTGCCATCCCTGAGACCTTTATTGTTATGTCTCTGTGATAGTTATTACGGGACCATACATTACCATCTAACCGGAACACGATAGTGTTGAACACTACCATTTGGCGGCAGATAGATTAGGACATTAGGTAATGGGGTGGTATTTACGCCTGGCACTGTTTTTACTGGTGGCACCCCGGCCACCAGTAACACGTCTTAACAAAAATATTATAAAATAGTATCTACTAGATATCAATAAGCTATAGTTCACCTGCACTTACAACATACTTACCCCCTTATTCATAAACGTATTTTAGCTAAAGTGTTGCTAATATCTCCTTTGTCTTTTTCTATCCTGCACATTGGACAATGCAACTGACAAGGACAAAGCATTCTATAGCTAAAACGTATCTAATGTACGTTTATGAATAAGGGGGTAAGTCAACAGAAGTAGATTGGCATAAAAATACGTTTTATCCATTCCATAGACTTTTCAAAGTCAAGCCAATATAAGATCACTAATTCCCCCAACTTGTTACAAAAGAGACCTCATCAAATAAAAGTACGAGCCAAACTTCCAAGTTCGTTTACGCGATAAAGGGGTCACTGGGACCTCTATCACTTTATACGACTTGTCAACTTGAATTAGAGTCATCTTATCAACAATAACAGCTCCAAGTTTCTGGGATTGTGAACACTGACACTGTCCTCATTGGTCAAGTTTTTCAGTCATATTTCCAAGTGCATGTTTGTATCTTTACGCCAAGTCTCTTAAGGAGTAGGCAGAATGTGTGGAGCGCCAGATATCCCGGTCCTGACACACCTCCCGTGCCTTATCTACATTCATCATTCTCTTCATACATGCACGCCGATTCCTAAGACTTTTGATCCCACCCTCAGACAGTTCTCCACCTATTTGGTCATGGTTGGTCAGTATTGGTCTTTCTGGGCCTCTGCCTCTATTACCAAGTGTTTAAGTATATGTTTTGGGTTCCGTGCCTAAGAAAGGAATAAACGGAAAAGATAACTCTTACGTCTGTTTAACACTCCGTAACACTTGCGCAGCTGTCTGGTGCAGCCGATTTTCTCTAAAAAATACTGAAGCGATGGAGTTGACATTTGGTACAAGTGTCTGTATTAGTGCGAGTCACTAATGCGAAACAAGAACGCGTGAAGAAAATAAATAAAATCCAATTCCAAAAATAAAATAAATACAAATTATCGCTCTAGGCTCTCTGTCTATCTAAGGGACTTGAAATAACGATCAAATTACATTTCCCGCATCTTCGTAATGTGTAAGGCGCTAAAAAGTGTTAAAAAAGTTACTATACAATGACACTCCCCTTAGAAGCACAGTTCCAGTTTTTAGAAGTCAATTTACCACCCTTTCCCATAGTAACATGACACATGACGTGAAACATCACATATAAATGTCTGTCAAATCAATTTAAAAACGGAACCGGCTGTTTATTTCCTATGTCCTCTATATCGTTTTCATACAAACAACGAACTTAGCAAAGCAAAACAAATTTTACAAGACTATTAAGGATATAAAGAGTCTAACCACATAATACACGTAACAAAATATTTAAATCGAGGACCGATTCAGATTGAAATCCTATAAAACAAACGTTAATCCCACCTTTGAACTTAATGCAGCTAAAAAAAAGTCAAACCAGTTTGAAGCTTTGTACCTCAACCTGCCCGGGTACATTTCCGGGATCATCAGCATCACAATGCAATGTCAGCTCTATTGTGTTCAATTTAAATTCAAATTTGAGTGCAGACGGTGCAGTTTGAGCGGGTCGCTGCGGTGGATTTGAATCCGTAGTACGCAGATAATTGAGTCGTAAATTGTTTGTGGAGTCAAGTGGATAACCGCGCGGGTGGTAAGGTGTTACATGTAATACGTTTGTGATGAGTTTTTAATTTTACCTGCGTGTGAAACAACTTCTGCTCACTGATAGACACATTACTGTGATTGTTGTCGGACTATTTTACTTGAGTTTGCACGGTCCACTGCCTTTAGTTAAGTATGAAACGATGACAAATTTGACGACTTAATGAAGAAATGATGTGTTCTGGACATAGAACAACCCAACCCACCGGCCGCGACCGACCGGAGGGGAGTAGCCATAGCCTTTATTATCGATGCAAAACAGTCTTGTCATTTTTTGCGGAGGGAAATGCGTGTGACACACACACACACACACACATACACTCCAAAATTGTCTATTTCTACAAAACTCATTAAACAATTTCACGCACACATTTAAACATTTAGGCGAATGGCATAGGCCCACTTGGACTTGTACTTTGACAGACGGGAAAGCCTACATATGGCTACTCCCCTCCGGTCCGCCGCGGCCGGTGGCCCGTGTTGCTTAAAGGTTCTGGGTTTTTTTTTATGGCAACCGCCAGAAAGCATAACTGCCAGCATCACGTCTGAATTCAATGTCAAGAAAATATTGAATTGAGCGACTTACTTTAAGTGTAATTTATTGACACATCATTTGACGCAAAACACTCGAATTTATTTAGATGTTAAAAGATCGACAGACCGACTATGAACATTTGCAACCAGGGTAGGTCTCTGTGATAATTATAAAGGGGTTATACAGTTTGACCTCAAAAGAAAATTGTATTATTTCCAAGTGATATAATAAATTTTGAATCAAACTATCACTAACCGCTACAATATAGCGAATTGAAAAAAAAAACAGACTGCTGGCAACATTCCTAGTGTTGCGAACGTTCATAGAAGTATCTGCATTATCTAGCATGAGAAGAAACTTATTTAACTACTTATCAAAAAGATAATATATGCTTCAATTAGATAAATACTTACAAGAGTCATAAATGCATTTATGCGTTGCTGTACTGTAAGCTCTTTACCTGGAAAGAAAATAAATAAAGATTAGATAGATTCTTACAAAAAGACTAGTATCTTCTACTAACGAGTTAAGTTAAAAAGTGTTCAAGCCAAAAACATCTTCTATCTTCCTTGGTCAATAGTCTACGTTACCTAGTAGCAGAGAATATGTAAGTTGTCCCGCCCGATTTCTCCGCATCACCCAACCTCCTCCCCTCTTATGGGCGACGATTGGTATTAATATTTTCTACGTGCTACGCACCCTGTGTGCACGTGTTAATACACGTCATTGATTGATGTCTGTGTAATAGAGACCAAATTAAGCGTTTGTATGGAATTTTGGCGGAGTATCCGCGGTTTGCTAGTAGTCTGGTGCTTTGTCCCATAGTTGAGCAGCAGATAAAAAAATGCCTAAGCTATTTAAGTATTTGAACTTTTAAAGTGAGGGCTGAGTGCCCTTTGCACACGCCGATTGTACGATGAAGACTACAGCTGTCTCGAGAGTCGAGCGTACGTAGACGACGTGCGTCTAAGGGCGGCCACAAAAAACTGCGATGCGATGCGACGCCGCATCGCAAGCGATGCATTCGTGCGAGCTCGCTGATATTTGCGATACGATGCGAATTCGCAGTTATGTGTGGGGAGCCCTACCGTCGACGCAAAAAGTAGACTTCCGCTGTAATATAATGGTTGCTAAGCACACCACTAGCGTTTGTTTTTTTTATTGTAAACTTACCTACAGTAATGATGGCCCTGTTATTTCCGGCACAGAGTCATAACACATTAGGCCTCATAAGTGTAAACGCATCTGAATTTAGACCTCTGGTCTTTGTGTGGGTGTCTATAGGCTACACTCATCACTCAACATCAATGTGAACTGCATGCCTGTTTGCAACTTTCATTACATAAAAAAGACCGACGTTTTTGATTTTATCTACTATTCTAAAAACAGATATACTCGTCACAAGTAAATCCTTATCAAGATACCTGTGTAGGATTTATGGAGTTATTCCACGAAGATTGGAAGCCACGAAGCTTTGAGTGGTGCGCAAACAGTGTTTACTTACTAGGTCGGGGGATAAGGGTTTGTTTGTTTTCGTTTTACACTTACCTATTGTAAGTACATTTTTTTTAAAGTAAATTAAATTTGAAAGGTCGATATTTACCTTTTTTTCAACTAGGTCATCTGTAATCCTAAAAAAAGAACTACCCGTCTCAAATAAATCGTAATCAAGACATAGGATTTATGGAGTTATTCCACGAAGATTGGAAGCCACGAACGAATTTACGCGAAACCCCGGGTCAGGTACAGCCTTGAGTGATGCGCAAACAACAATGTTTACTTACTAGATTGGGGGATTATAGCTTGTTCCTCGCGCCGTGAAAATGTTCTGGTTTGGAATTTTTCCTAATAACCTCTCTTTCCGTAACATAGCACCCTATTTGGTGCCTTAATTTAGATTATAAAAAGTAATGGTGTAATCGATTAGTGATTACATTTTTTAACCTTAAGATATTTGGATTGAATTTTTTATTGGTTCATCAGAAAGGTTAAATAACTTAATTTAGATTTAGTTGGTTGATTTGCCGTTATTGAAGGTTTAGGTTTTTTTAATACCTACTGTGTTTTAATGCATTAACCTGTGTCTATCTTTAGGGGAGATAAGAACATTTTTATGTATTAGTAGAACAGGATGCTCTACCACATAGTACACCTTATGCAATGGTAATTCAGGGAACACAGTACAGTTGGACGCCATGAGGCTATAGCAAGTCACAGCTCATAGCTTGAGCTCCAACATCGGACCTCTACCGGTGACTTAAAATTAGAGAGGTATACTCTTTTTATGTACGAAAGGTGGCAAACAAGTATGCATCTCACATTGATGTTAAGTGATGACTGCGGCCTATAGACACCTACACAAAAACCAGACCAATAGGTCGAGTTCTGTCTGATGGTGGAGACAAAAGTCTTAGGAATCGGCGTGCATGTATGAAGAGAATGATGAAGGTAGGCGAGGCACGAGAGGTCAGGACTGGGATATCTGGCGCTCTACACTCTCTGCTTACCCCGTTAGGGACCTGGTGTGAAGATACATACATACATACATACGTACATACAAAAACCAGAGGTCAAAATGCAGATGCGTTGCCAACCCTGAAACCTAACTTGTCATGTCATGTCTTGAAGTTATTACGGGACCATACATTACCATCTAACCTGAACACGATAATACTGAACACTACTATTTAGCGTCAGATAAATTAGGTAACGCGGTGGTGCCTACGCCCTCGGGCTCCTGCACTGGAACTCTACCACCAGTAAAAAATTGCCTTCGTTTTCATATTTCGGCAGTTTAATGGATGTTTATCAAAATTTCAATTTGAATATCAAAGATTGCTCCAACTTATAAATCAGCGTATGAAATAGAATTTAACGATCGATGCGACCCTTGTCAACGTGAGAGGCAAATATTAAATAAATAAAGCATTTTCGTCGACGTCGCAGCCGTTATTAGGATTCCGTACCATAGAATTACATTTTTACTGGTAGAGTTCCAGTGTAGGAGCTCGAGGGCGTAGACACCTCATTACCTAATCTATCTGCCGCCAAGTGGTATCGTTCAGCACTATCGTGTTCCGGTTAGATGGTAATGTGTGAACTCATAATAACTATAGAAGAGACATAATAACTTAGATTTCAATGGTGGAAACGCATCCGCATTTAGACCTCTGGTTTTTGTGTATATGTCTATAGGCTGCAGTCATCACTTAACATCAATGTGAGCTGCAGGCTTAATTTCCACCTTCCTTACACAAAAAAACTTAAATTCATCATCCTCTTCATACATGCACGCCGATTCCTAAGACTCTTTACCCCACCTTCGGACAGTACTCGATCTATTTGGTCAAGGTAGGTCAGTCTTGTCTTTCTGGGCCTTTACAACCATCCATATTCCACATTCACAATGTATATCTGTTTAGTCATTCGATCATTTGACGTATGTACATACTCGAACTATCAGCAAAAAAATATTTTAAATTAAATTCTCAAAACTAAAATGATTAAGAAACGAAGCGAAAACCTACACGCAAGTCCGACTCGCACTTGGCCGCTTTATGATATTTGAGTTTGTTAAAAGCAGACTGATCGACTCGGACACTTTCGACGCTAATATTTGAGAGTACTTAAAGGTGTTTTACAGACTCCATTATGGCCGACGCCATCAGAGATGTCAGTATCGATTCTCTCTTGGTTCGTACACTCTACAATTTCCGTTGTCTATACAGGCTGTGTCTTTTGTAAATATAACCTGTGTTGTCGGGTTACTTTCCCATGTTTTTATTGGAAATAAGACTCTATACTTTTATTAGTGATAGAGCTCCAGTAACGGAGCTCGCGGGCGTAGTCCTAATATACTTGCCGCTAAATAGTGGTGTTTAGCACTATCATGTTCCGGTCAGGTGTCCCTGTAATATCCGACACAGAGGCATAACACACTAGGCCTCAGGACTGGTAACGCTTCCGTTTTACTCACACAGAGCTCTACCATCATTAAAACGAGAATATGATGACTGGATCCCTGAATTTTTCTTGAAATCGTAATTAACCGTTAAGAGGCTTCTAGCAATACATATTCTTATATAGTCTTATATATTCTTCTCTCAAAGGCTATATTATTGCTAGTAATACATATTTTATGTATTATTTTTTTATGAAATGGAAGTAGTAAACAAGCATGCAGTTCACATTGATGTAAAGTGATGACTGCAACCTATAGACACCCACACAAAGACCAAAGTCAAAATGCAGATGCGTTAACACTCCTAAGGTGTTATGCCTCTGTGCCGTAAATTGCAGGGCCGTACATTACCACCTGACCGGAACACGATAGTGCTGAACACTACCATTTAGCGGCAAGTATATTAGGTAATGCGGTGCGGTGGTAATATTAGGTAGTGCGGTCCGCGAGCTCTGTCACTGGAGCTCTACCACCAGTAAAAATGTGTTTATAGGTAACAGTATTAACTTACCATTCATGTAAACCGTATGCTTGTTTGACATAAAAATATATATATATGTACAATTAATATTGCACATCGAGCCTGCGAAAGAGATGATAGGCTTGTTTCGACTTCGTAGAGCGTTATCCATGTTGCACACTGTCTACGTAAGCACTGACAGTCCGGTATTGGTCAAAACTCGATCAAAATGGTCGACAAACGTCAAATAACAGACCCTCTACAGACTCTCGGCTCTACAGACCCGAAATAAGCCGAAATCTCCTTCCTAGCCTCGATGTGCATTATCTGTTGTTGAGCACTGTATTTTTGCGTTAATCCTGAACGACGCAAGGCGTTTACGAAATCGATGGAATTTTTCAAACTGCTGACAGACAAATGTCACCTTAGTCTGTCCTGGACCACATAACCTGAAAAGCGACCGAAACGTCGGGTTGATTTTAAATATCATTTTGGTTAAATGTACGCGAGAATGCGTAAAAATAGTCATATTTCAATATGCAATATCATCCTAATTCATTATTGTTAAAAAAAAATAATAATAATTTCCAAACTCCATTTGCCGTAACATAATGTTTTTCAAGGGATGTGAACGATTACATCCATCAGAACTCTCGACCACAATATTAGGGTAAACGTGCCTATATTCGCCAGTGAAATGAGCAAAACACGAACTCGATACCTCATTGCTATCTCGATCTAACAATTTGTGTACGATTTTTCCTGGAACCATTTGAAAATTTATAAATAATTTGCGTTAAAGGGAAACTTTGCAGGGAAATGAAATTTGGTTGTGAATGATAAATTGGATTGTTTATTGATGAGTAATGAAAAGCCAAATTTTAAGTACGTGTGCATGCTAACATTTCATGTTATCTCTTTTGTTCTTAACGTGTTTAGTGGCGACAGAAAATCTTATCCTACTAGTAATTATTTTGAATTAGGTATGTAATTGTTAAGGCTCTGCTACAGGGGACTTAAAAAACAATACAGCTTGCCAATGGTACATGCTTATTGATCAAATCACTTCAAAAAAAATAGGAAAGTTAATTTCTCGTGTGTTGTAATATGATATAATACGATGAGTAAAGATCGAGTGTCTATATATTACTTGAATATTTTTCCAAAAAACTGATAGGAAACGATTAAAAAAGAGTAACAAAAAAAAAAACAATTTTTGTCTGTCTGTCTGGTACGTTATAACATCGAAACTACTCAACGAATTTGAATAAAAAAGTTATGGTCAATTGAAAGTTTACTTCAAGCATTGCTTTAAAAAAAATTAAACAGAATTTGATGTGGTTTACATAAACGTATTTAATTTAGACTACCTGTGATCGCGACTTCGTCCGCGTAGAATTTAACAAAACTATTGTTCAATATCTACGCGGACGAAGTCGTGGGCATAGCTAGTACCTACCAAATAAATAAGTTAATCACGCTCAAACACAATAATCGTTAATGTCATTCATAAGGTTACCAAGATAAGGGTCATCTCGCAAGTTCCTCACAACGGTCCGTATTGTATACCAACAATGTAATTTGGTGAAGTGGTCTTCTAGTTTCGCGATAAGGCACATCTTTATGTTAGTTTGCGAGTTTTTTCTGGTATTTCTTATCTTATATAGTGAATGCTTTATGTTGGTTTGTTTGAAACGGTTATTCTTTTGAAGTGATGTGTAAATTTGGTTTTAGGATAGTTTCTGGTGTGGTTCAGGTAGTGTAATTTGCTTTGTCTTTGTCAATTGCGTAAGATAGAAAAAGACAAAAGAGTGATTAGCAACATTTTTGCAAAAATACCTGCCTATAGGAATAAGGGGGTAATATGTATGCGTCTATAGGGCACACGAAATTCCTACAAAAAACAATGGTTTGCAATCAATGAGTGCTGGCAGAAGTGAAAACTTGAATATTAACGATATGCATTTTTGACCACCATCATCACCATAGTAACAGCTTTCATTGGGTCCCCAAAAAGTAGACAGACACAATTCTGGTAATGTCTGCCAGTGAATGACAAAGAATGTCCCATATTCTTTTATTTAGTCTTATTTTGCCGTTTGTAAAGGAGAGTATGCAACATTCTGTTGATACCTATTTTTATTATTAAGTATTTTTGGACCATTATTTATTTTATTCTTGTTTACTTTGACATTTTAATCAACGTATCGGTTGTTATTCGCTTTAATTTTATATTTTGTAATTTGACCTATCACAAGCAAATTCTATTATTTCCAAGTCATTTAATAAATTTTTGATTGAGTTTGAGTGTCCGTCTTACGCTTTTTCGACCAGGGTCATTGACGCGAATTTAACATTTTTAAACATCACAAAAAGTACAAAGGGCCGCTAAAAAAGGTTTCGCTTCAAAATAGAACACAGATAAGTTACCACTAGACATATGACCGTCGCGACGTCTCAATCGTTCAAAAACTCCCGACAACCGGACGTTCATAAAAACTGAAATGATACCACAACCCATAAGTTTTCCCTTAAAACAAGGAGCGTTGGCACCGCGTCCCGCCACTCGAGCACGCAGAAGGGGGGTTGGGGAGTAAGCGATTTGAAAGAGCCGATGGAATCTTCAAGTATTGAGCGACAGGGTTGTCAACGCCTAATTGAAAGTATTTTTACTAAAACCTTTTAAGTAGCTTAGACTTAGTTTGTTAAGTGGGAGTTTTTGGGGTGTTTGCTGTGGATCGAATGGGATAATTACTTTTCAGGTTGATTGTTCGTTCGGTAATCCCTTGTTGCGCTCGTTGGACACGTTTTGATGTGGGTGTGAACATTTAACGATTTTATTGTAAGATATGACACTTTTTGTTTATTGCAAAACAAAAACGTCGATCGGTTTTATCTAATTTTGTGAAGAATATCGAGTGGGATTCGAGTTCGAGTTACGAGTTTTGGGGCTTATCTTACAAAATAAATTCTATATGTTTCTATAGAAAATAATTCATTTAATTAAGCTAACTTATATTAAGTACTTATGATAGGTATGCCAAGTCAGAAATTAAACAAAATACAAATAACATTTTTTTTGCTATTTCCAAAGACAAATTTGCCTTACTAGATTTTTTACACCAATAGAATACAGCAAATGTTGAGATAATTCGTAAATAGAATGTATGTATGTATCTTCACGCCAGGTCCCTAACGGGGTAGGCAGAGAGTGTAGAGCGCCAGATAACCCGGTTCTGACAAACCTCTCGTGCCTCGACTACCTTCATCATTCTCTTCATACATGCACGCCGATTCCTAAGACTTTTGACCCCACCATCAGACAGAACTCGACCTATTTGGTCATGGTAGGTTAGCCTTGGTCTTCCTGGGCCTCTGCAACCATCTACATTCGCATTGTATATCTGTTTAGTCATTCGCTCATTCGACATTCTTTCTATATGCCCGAACCATCGGAGCATGCCTTTTTTCATTTTTACACCGATACTATCATTCACACAAAGTCTCTTTCTTACATCTTCATTACGAACGCGATCGGTGAGTGATACACCGCAGATCTTGCGCAAAGATCTCATCTCGACCGCGTTCAACTTACTTTCATGCTCTTTCCTGTAAATAGTAAAATATAATTTATCGATATTACCATATTTATGCACTCAAATTAGTATATAAATAGAGATCAAAATCATTTATTGGGCCCATTGCGAATGGACAATCAAAAACCAGTTCAGTTACAAGAATTATAAATGAACTCGGTGAATATTTTAACAAGTATTAAACTGATATTTTAATACTTATCTACCTAGAGTTATCTCACGGGTGATTTTAAAACAACTTTCATTTATTTAATTCGCGATCTATGTTTAAACTAATTTTATGGAATTAAGTACTTGAAAATAAGTATTATGTTAGTTGTTGAACTTACATGAAACTTAAAATATAGTCTATCTTTTATTAATTATATATTCTACCACTACAGACGTTCATGTAGATACAAAGACCCATCTACAAAAATGTTTTACAAATTTTTAACTTAATTAACATTTATAGACCAAAGTTTGGCCGTTTTACATAATTATATGTATATTTTAATTAAAACTGGGACTAAACTAACTATATGATTTATCGATTAGTGCCAAACTGCCAACCCTATTGGCAAGGAGGCAGAGGCGTACTTACGCGTTGACTGCGGTTGCAAAATTCACTCTCCGCAGGTCACTCACCCCACTCATTAGGCGATAATTCCATTCGCGTGACAAACTGACAAGTGTTTTAACACCAACAACTAACGAGCGCGACTGTACCTTTATTGGGAACGTAGAGACAACATTGATTACAAGTACTGTCGAGTAGACAATTTCAAATGTTCTAGCGTTGGGGCATTAACTAATCTAATTAAACAATCGCGTTTACGTTTCTGTTTCATTATTTACACCTACAGAGTCTGGACGTAAATAAATTTGATTAAGGTATGCATTTTAATGTACAAATGAGTTAATTTACACATAATCATTTGATTAGGCTATACAAACCAGCATGCAGTTCACGTTGATGTTAATGACTGCAGCCTATAGACACCCACACAAAGACCAGAGGTCCAAATACAGATGGGTTACCACTTTTGAGGCCTAAGGTGTTATGCCTATTTGCCGGAAATTACAGGGCCGTACATTACCACCTGAGCGGAACACGATAGTGCTGAACACTACCATTTAGCGGCAAGTATATTAGATAATGCGGTGGTGCCTACGCCCGCGAGCTCCGTCACTGGAGCTCTACCACCAGTAAAATTGTGTTCCTTATTTGCTATAATAGCTAAACCTCTTAAGCCTTAGTTTATAACAAATATAGTGTCAAAAAGAGATACAACAAGTGAAATAGCAGAAAACTCGCACAACCACCGCACCGTCCGCAAAAAGTGTCTAAACTGTCACAAAAGCGAATCTGTCCCCAATAAAGCTATTAACCGCACAATAAAAGTCCGCGCGACCAAAATTGTGGAGTTTCGGTCACTAAATCCGATACTATTTTTGTTTCTGTCAAATCCAAGGCACGATCCATCAAGCGCCCCTGGCGGCGGGCCAAGGAAACTATTTCAAACTATTCCGACAACCCTGTTAATAGTTTTACTGTTGGGCGGCGCGTGTGTTCTAAGCTTTGTAATTAATACCCGGGCTAGGGTTGCGATATAGTTGTAAAAATGACACTCGTACGTCGCGTGAAATACTCGTAAAACTTTGAACATCGGTGAAGAGTTCCGCTGTCTTATATTGCAGTTACGGGGTGTTTTTTTTAATTCTCATAAAAATTAAGCTATGGCTTTTAAGCTCATAAGGCCAAATAATCAAACATCACATAGATCTAAGTGGGACCTAAAAGTTTGTCTCTATAAAACACGTGAAAACGACAGAGACGGCTTATATTTGAGGGCTGCTTAAAATTAAGTGACATTTGAATATTCGACTCTGTAACTTTATACCATATACCTAACAGAAGGGACTACGATTTATGTGTTTCAATGCCTTCAAATTTAGTCCATTTATGTGAAAAAGTAATATGTGATTAACTACAAAAATACAAATATAAATAGTATGAACCAAACATTGAGGATTAGTGATTTCAGAACTAAGAAGAACTCTTACAACAGTTAATATAGCTGTCTATAAAATAATTATAATAAGAGAAAATTGCTACAAACTTCTAAAGGTCCGTAGGTACTTACCATGAAGTTGTGATCCAATTTAACAATTATCAATTTTTTATCTCATTTGTTTACATAACGGTACATATGACGAATCGAGACAAAGCTAACAGGGATTCAGTTTAGAGTCGCAATAAAATGTCGTGGTACACTCACAAAGTATTAAATAGTAGTTAAAGGTATATCTTATAGGTACCTACTAAAAACCAAACACTTGGATTCGATTTCAAAAATGGACCTCAAATTTTGGAATAAAAATGATCTACACCATTCGAGTCGACCCAAAATAGTGAACCAATCAATCAAGGAACAGATTGATAACAAAATAATAACGGAACCCTTACACCGAAATCTCTCTTGACGTTTTTTTCAACCGTCTCGCCCATCTAATTTTCACCCGGTGATCGTTTCTATTTGTTTTCGTGACAGCTTATGACATTTATTCGTTCAGGACGACGTCTGTCGAAATGATTCAGCATCATAGAGATCGTAAAATTAATATTAAATTTTAATATTCGTGTAAAAATCCATGTTAACAAATTGTAGTTAAAAGGAGAGCTTCCGCTGCGTAGATGCTATCCCATTTCCAATCTATCTACCGCAATTATTTTTTTTGAAAAGAAGATGACATACAGTTAAGTGATGACTGCAGCCTATAGACACCCATACAAGGACCAGAGGTCAAAATTCAGATGCGTTGCCACTGTTGAGACCTTGGTTGTTATGTGTCTGCGGTAGTTATCATGGGGTCATACACGATAACGCTGAACACTACCATTTAGCGGTTTCTGCCTAAATAGTAGTGAGTGATTACATAATGCGGTGGTGCCTACGCCCACGAGCTCATACACTGGAACTCTACCATCAGTAAATATTTGTATTTTCTTTTATCTAGAATGTAGGTGTAGAACTATTTTCTTTATTCTATAACTTTACTTTAGTGTGACCGAACGTAAGTTAATATTAGAAAACTAATGTTAGGTTCTATATTAGGGGAGAAAAAGTATTTAAAGCCTTCACTCCTATGTATTATATTCAGACTTTCTAGACGTTTCAAAAATTCGTTGAGTGCATTTTTTTTAAATACTAAAATCGTAGCTTCACCAATACAAACCATACAAAACACAAGGTTTTTTTTTAAATTTCAGGGACTGTAGTAATGACCTGTGGGCATAATTGCTTGGAGGCATCTAAGGAAAGAGCGGCATTTCCCCAAAGGGTCCAAAGACTTATGGCCTACTTAAGAATGTTAAGCTGTGTGTACATCATCTACTCGGTGGGAAAAACGTTCGTTTTCCCTGTGTACACCAGACCTTATCTTCTGTGAATTCAAACCTTTTCTTTAATGGTGTCTTTATTCAACAGATAAAATACACCAGGAAAATTTAATAACATTTAAAATGGAAATTCAAAATTATACTGACATTTTAAAACCATATCTGCGCTGTTTAGTTAAATTACACAAACCAAACACCAAACATTTTTGATGGTGGCTGACTAATGCAGTCCCTAGAAAGCTATACAAAATATCTTTAATCCATATCAATATTTGTCCCGGTGCGGGGATCGAACCCGCGACCCTTCGAATCAAACGGTCAGCTCACACCGCTGGCGCTGGACCAGCTGGGTGGGTCGTCAAAATGTTAAATAACGTACGGTTATTGTGAAATCAAAGATATCTCTTCTGATAAAAAGAAATTATATCGTAGGAAGTACAAAAACATACCTATTTAGGTAACATTCATATTAGAAACTAAACAATAATTTGGCAAATAACATTATACATGGCGTTTCACATAACTGATTATGGAGTGAGAGTTATAATAGAAATAATCGATGGAACGTGAGCTTGGGAGTCGTGTTAATATTGCTTAAGTGGCAAAAATAGAAGGTATGCAGTTTGGAACATAGATGTTTAATATCCGCTGTTAGTATAGCTAAGGTAAGAGTTTAACCATTTTAAGAAATTAAATAAAAAACGGAAAGAAATATTTGACTTGGGGTAGGAATCGAACCTGCGACCTCAGGATAACCAGTCTAGCCACCGACCTTAAATCGGTTAAAAATCAAAAAGAGAAAGCAAAATTTGGTCGCATAAATCAAATTTAATTTGATTTATGTGATTTATTTGTTTAAGTTTATTTTTGCGTAGGTAATTATAAATAATTATAAATTTTATTAAAATACATAGCCTTTTATTTATTTCTCAATTTTTTGTAACCAACTGTAATTATGTCTTTCAAAACAGGTATTCACATCGGGACGAATCGCCCTATAATATAATAACAAAAATATGGGGTGATTCGTCCCGCGGACCGAATAGACCCATTCAGAAGGCATTGTTAGGCGTTTCGGTCCGCGGGACGAAACACGAGCGGACCGAAACGCCCCACGACCCAAATCTTTTATCTTCTGGTTCTATTGGGCTTTCTCCATTTTGTGGAAGCTTCCAGGACCTCGTTGTTTGGTAGATAATGTGCCGGGAGATGTTATTAGGCCCGCCACTTATTACATTGGCCAAAACGAAACCGGTTAATCGTGGGTATTAACACACTTTGACGACCCGGTTAGTTCAGCGGTGCGAAACCACCGTTTGATTCGAAGGGTCGCGGGTTCGATCCCCGCACCGGAACAAATATTTGTATGGCCTACACCTATTTGTTTCGGGTCTGGGTGTTTGTGTATGTGTTGTATGTGTACAACGGCACCCACGACACAGGTTTATACCTACTGTAGGGCTGTGAGTGTAAACGTTTTTTTTTTATTCACGTATGCATTTATCTCTGCCTACCCTTTCGGCGGTTACAGGCGTGTAGTTGCGTTATAGCGCATCTAATGCACGTTTAGGAATGAGGGAACTACTTTATTATAATAATTAACCATGTAAATCGAATATCATATAATGAAATCACATTACAACGTCTAAATGTTAAATTGATTGGTTAATCAATCTGACGGTTGAACAGATTTGAATGCGATTCTGGAGATTGTACAGTGTATCATGTCATCTAAGCGTAAGATAATTATACCTACCAATTATAAATATTTATGTTCAAGCATGTGACCACGGTTTTAGTAATGCCCAGTTTCTGTTAAAGTAAAATTGGTTTTCTTTTTATGCTTAGGTATTATTTTTATTTCCAAATCTTCATTCTATTATTTCTATATTATATTTCGCAAAACACATGCAAAACACAAGCACATAAAAAAAAATTCTGAACTACAGATTTTAGTGATCGCGGATTCAAGCCCAGCCTAACGAAAAATTTTTATTTAAAAAAAAAAAACATTTTATTGGTTATGGCTGGTTTTCAGTTTTTTATTATTTCAATTACTTACCTGCTTATTTCTCATCCTATTCTATTACATCAAAGGTTACAAATGATCAAATCTTCATGAAATAAATCGACTGCAAAATATATTTCAATCCTTCAAAACAACACATCTAAATCTGTAACACGTAAAATCCATTCAGCAACGTAAATAATAATAGAATCTCCGATTTTATACGTAAAAAAACGCGACAGTTTTACAGTGCACATAAATAAAAAAAAAGCTCCATTCATCCAAGCACATTAACTGCGCCGTTTCCCTCACAAACTTTATTTAAGTACAAAAGAGTGGGGTGGGGCCACTTGGAAAAAGTATGAGGCTCTGTATCCCACCGGAAGTGGGGCACCGGAGGTCGCTGGGCTTCCGGGAAGCGCTATAGGGCTCTTGGCCGCTTTGAAATTGTATTCGCGACCTCGGAAGAACCTCGTGTGGTCTTGAGATGATTTAGGCTTTTGTTCCTTTTTTGGGGTCAAAAGGGTTTCATAAATTCAGGAGTTTCGGAGAAATTAATTTTCCGTTAAAATACGTGGTTATGAAATTTAATGCAAGGTGAATAAATGTTAATTAGATGTGCCTTGTAGCAAATTTGAAAACGTATTTCAATTAGCTTATTAACAGTGATTTTTAATTAGCTTTTCACTGGTGAAAGAGCTCCAGTGACGGAGCTCGCGGGCGTAGGCACCACCGCATTACCTAATACACTTGCCGCTAAATGGTAGTGTAGGTCAGCACTATCGTGTTCCGGTCAGCTGGTAATGTACGGCCCTGTAATTTCCGGCACTGAGGCATAACACCTTAGGCCTCAGGAGTGGTAACGCATCTACATTTTGACCTTGGTCTTTGTGTGGGTGTCTATAGGCTGCAGCCATCACTTAAAATCAATGTGAACTGTATGCCTGTTTACCACCTCCAAAACATTAAAAAAAAAGGGACATTCACAACTGTTAAATTTGTAAAATCTGACTCTTTTAGCTTCTTGACACTTAGATACCTAATTTAAATTGTTTAGGTGTGTCGATACAAAATTATTACACGACTATACGAAATCAATGAAAAAATTTTATCCACGAAGGAGTAAATATGCTGTGTTGTGTCGTCGATGAGTAAATGTGTCATTGTCACTTGTTGTCATCTTGTTGTCATGCGCATTAGGACTACGTCAGTGGATTCAACGCACTGTATGACAACTCGCCGTCTAGTCTTATTCCTTTAGTGAGGTGAAAGTAAGTTTAAAAATGCTCATAAAATAAAAACTGATGGGCCTATCTGAATCAAATTTATATGGAACCAATTCGAAACTATTCTGCATCAAACATCAGGTAAATCGGTCAACAAATCTCGGCGAAAATCGCGTACATACATAAAAAAAATATATATATACCGTCCGAATTGAGAACCTTCTCGTTTATTTGAACTCGGTTAAAAATTATATGTATGTATGCGTAGTATACTATAATTAAACTAGCTGCCCCGGCGAACTTCGTATCGCCTTAGAGTTATAAAAAAAAAGTAATATGTCCAAAAATCGAAAAAAAGTTGGGGAGAATCACTTATATATTTATATTTTATATTTTTTATGTCCCTAAAGGGTACTAAGCCCTTTAGGGACATAAAAAGTAGACTATACTTGTCGCTAAATGGTAGTGTTGAGCACTACCGTATTCCGGTCAGGTGGTAATGGCCTTGTAATTTCCGGCAAAGAGGCATGACACCTTAAGCCTCAGGAGTGTTAAGGCATCTGCTGCATTTTAACCTTGGTCTTTGTGTGGGTGTCTTTAGGCGGCAGTCATCACTGCTAGTTTACCACTTCCATTACATAAAAAAAAGACTTCAACCGATTCTCATAGCCCCAGTCCAGCCGTTTCAGAGGAGTATTGTCACAAACACTGTGACACGAGAATTTCAAATTAAACAAGACGTTTGAAAACATAATTCGTGTCCAAAAACTAAATCATTTTCTAAGGACAGCAGCCTGTTAGTCATTAGTTGTTTTGAGGATTTTTTGTACGCGATATTTTACTCCATCGTATCATCATCATAGGTTATGGTATGACCGAATGCTCAAACGTCACTCAATTTTAAACAACCCTCAAATGTGCGCTATCTCTATCGTTTGAACGTGTTTTATAAAGACAGAAGACTTTTAAGTCCTACTTAGATTTAAGTGACGTTTGAGTATTTGGCCGTCAGTCTTCTAAGCGCTGTAACTTTATTATGTGCGTTAGTAAACTCAATCCTAAAACGATTTTGACGTACTATTTACTCCAAAGTTGCCCCTCGTCTGTGTTGACTTTAAACCATTGATCAACAAAGTCTGTAGGCAAACATTATTTTCGCTCCATTTTTGTTAGGTATGTAGCGTGCTGACCGAGTATTAATAGACTGGCCGAGAATAACTTAACCGAATGGTATATTAAGCTCACACATGCGATTTTCATTCAAATCTATTTTAATCACCCGTTGCTGAATTGTTTTAATGAATTGTTTTTAAAAAAACTGGGTTATTTATTTGGTTTAGGCATAGAATCTAATACGACTTAAATAGAATTTCGTAGGTATTGTCATATTGTGTATTTTCATTTTACTTTTACCTATATAATACATAACGATTTAATCGCTTCGCTCGCTTGCTCTCACATAGGCCTCGTGCATTGGTTAAAGCAAGACAACGAAGAGATTCAATTGCGACCCAATGAGAATGAGCCCTTGATTAGGTGGTAATGGACGGATTCGTAGTTTCCGGCACAGAGGTATCGGGAGTGGCGACTCATCTCCTTGAGATCTGTTTTTTCATGTAGGTAGGTATCATGTAAATAGGTCGATGTCGATAAAATGAAGCATTAACTTACCATAAATGTGAACTACATGCTTGTTTACACATGATATAAAAAATGTCTTATGAATACTGATTCCACTATTATAACTTGATACCTACATAACAAAGGCAAACAAGTAGGTAACTACTGATGGTTAGTAAATACTTTAGCCTAGACATTTGGCTATGTCCATGGGGTGCAGTTTTTGTTCTCTTACCATTAACGTAGAGTTTATAATACTTGTTACTAATGATTTCATAAAAGACACTTGAAACAATATACGTACTTACCTAATTCAACTAACTTTTCCAGCTTGAATTTCGATGCCACGAATGCATTAGGCCCATTACCAAAATATAAACTTTGAGTACTAAAATCAACCCTATAAAATACGTTGCACATTATGACTTTACCAGATGCACTAACAAAGCGGTTTTGTTTACATCAAACAACGGAGACTGTTGACCTCAGTGGCTAACTCAAAACCTATAACTGCATTTTATTGTAAACTGTACAAAACCATAAATCCGACAACAAGTACCAAACTTTGTGGATTAAAGAACCAAAAATTGTCGAAAAAACTGTTAAAAACCCACTGTTCGCTCGGCTGCATCTCATCTGTAGGAAAACAAAGACGGTCGTCTATTTTCCGAGACAAACAAAACAATGCGATTCATACAAAACTTGAAAGACCTTAGAACAATGGACGAAGGACGGTTATGGAATGCGATGACAAGAATCAACCGAAATATAAGCTTTGCACTGATTTAATTCTGGAAGAGGATCAAACGAAAACGGACCCTAATCCCTAACAAATAAGGATTTTTTGCCGATCATTGTTTGTACAAACAATGTCAGATGCCACATGGTCGTCTAGTTAACATAATATATTGAGAGGATTGTTTAAAAAACATCCCGATGACGGACATTAAGTAGTATCAGCTGAAAGGTATGATGGTAGTTGTGTTATCTATTTAAAGTTAAAAATCGCTTTCTAACCACGAACCAAGCTTTGTTTAGAGTGGCTCATTGTTTGGGTATATCAGCCATTTGGTATCGATTGACTGCCATATGTGATATGGGACACTGATGTAAACAGAACCAGGATAAGTTGTATTAAATACAGTATCCATTCAGTGACGACGTGATGAAAAATATTCGTCTATACTAATACTAGCGACCCGCCCCGGCTTCACACGGGTAACATTTATTATATTGTAAGGACGCGTCTGACTTCTTTGACAAAAATCGTGATATCTCAGTAAGTAAATATTAGTACGATATTGATCAATTTTATAGACTAGCTGACCCGGAAAACTTCGTATTGCCTCAGAATGAAATAATTTGTCAAAGGTTTCAAAGATACGGACTATTTGTATGGGAAAATGAAATTGTGGTTTTTACTATTTCCATTCAATTTATTCATATTTTCTTAGCTTTTAAACCTTCCCTGGACTTCTAAAAATAATTCAAAACCAAAATTAGCCAAATCGGTCAAACCGTTCTCGAGTTTTAGCGAGACTAACGAACAGCAATTGATTTTTATATATTTTTATATAAGATAGAAGATATAAACCTTCCTCAGAAAACCCTCCTTCCAACATTTCAAACAGGAACATAATCCGTTCACAACTTTTCGAGATTAGCACATACATACAGACAGAGAAAATGAGGGATTTTACTTAATAATAAGTAGTGAAGTGATGATTATAAAGAGGAAACATTTGTGTTTTTGTATGGTATGTTTGTAACGTTTTCACACAAAAACTACCGGACCGATTTCAAAAATTCTTTCACCAATAGACACCGGCTTGTGATTACAATCTTAACTGAGTGACATAGGCTATTATTTACATTCACTGTACCCGTGCAAAGCCGTGGCAAGCCACTAGTCATTCATAAACGATGCTGGCCCAACCATCTTAGCATAATCTTCGGGATAGAAGATATATTATTCAATAGATGCAAGACAAACTAAATTTTGAGCAGATTTTGTAATAACTTATCAAGTGCACTCTAAAACTCCGTCTGTGCACAACACAATAGAGTATAGAGAGTTTATTCAGGAAGTAAAGTTTCGAGTGGATGTGGATGATTTTAACAGGAGAACTTAACTTGTATTATATACAAATGTTAGGGTAATTTATTAATGTGCTAAGTAAATTAGACAACACTGAGTCGAGTATAAACTTGATAAAACTTCTCAAACGTTGTTAATGCACCAGAGCTGGTGAAAGCGGCAAACATGAAGCATGAAGTTCACATTGATGTTAAGTCGCGACTGCAGCCTATAGACACTAACACAAAGACCAGAGATCAAACCGGCGAATTGGTGTTTACATGTGTATGCTTGAATGCATTTATTTACCTCTGCCTACCCCATCAGGGATTACACATATACATGAAGTTACGTAAGAATAACAGTGCTAAAACACGGTTCACAGCAACTTTTCAGGTTGCCTCCAAAACTTCATTGTAAATGGTCTGGTAAAATAGCCATCGCTCGAATTACTGACTGCTACTCTGACTGAGTGACTGACATCAGAAAAAAGTCAATTTGATAATTGACTGACTGATTCTGATTTTTACGCTGCATAAGAATACGGAATATCGTTTTACTTGACACTGGCAATTTGCTTAATAGCGATGCCATAATTAAAAAAAAAAAACATTTAAGACAGCGGCATGCTGATGTGGAATAAATCTTTAATTATCAAGATTGAATGTAACTCGCGAACGAATAACAAGATACAGATAAAATGCTTATGCAAATGTAGTTTAGTCGGTGCGAAATAGAGGATCGGTGTGAATCATTGAGGGGAAAGAATAGAAATGGCTTCTATTTGTTACACTAAATTGGCTAGAATAAAATAGCGCTTAGTTTTGCTTTACACGGGAATAATACAGAAATATTTTAAGAAACCAAAATCCAGTATCAATTTCACTTCACATTACAGTCCGTAGTTCTGTACAAGCTCACCTGACAATCTAAATAAACAAAAACAAAATTTCAATTTGAAAGACTAAACCAACCCTCCGCTCGGCCTGAACGGGTCTCAGCGCAAATCCCACTTTGATCGACTTCCCAAGTCCCCGTTCAAGTGATTCCCTTTAGTTTCGTAGGTTTAGGCATTCCGAACGCATATTCCGTCCTTCCTCGATTTCCCGAACACACTATTCTCTTTTGTTTTTATTTGACGCTCAACAAGCTTCAGTTACTCAAAGTGGTGAAAATGTTTAGACGGTTAACAAGTCCCGAAGGAATAGAACAGACAATTTAGTAGGTAACCGGAACGGATATTTTCGGAGCCGGAACTATATCGGAAATAGGGAACTTTTTAAAGATATTAGGCAAGTAAACCACAGGTAGTGAGAAATCGGGGTGGTTGTTAAAATTAAACATATCGATAACTGAACCATGAAACGACTCATAAAAACATAGCGTTTCGTGCGTCGCGGCATAAAATCCCCCCGTATTGGATGGATATCGGACGAATAAAGGAGAGCCTCGTAAAAATTGTGGTGTTTCATAAAAATAATTAACGGTCTGGATTTTGTGGAATAATTTCGGCACGGTGCCATGATAACATATTTATTTACCGGGCGATCGCTCTATTTATTTGTGCCTATGTCATCATCATATCAGTCCAATAATGTCCGCTGCTGGACCAAAGCCTTCCCATAAGGGGGGTATGCCATAATCGCCCGCCACGCTTGGCATGTGGATTGACGATCGCAGCGGCGATAGTTTTAACGCAAGACGCTGTTGCCCTTCGTTCGTTATTGCACTTACTACCGCCCCATTGAAATGTTTTACCCGTCATTGTTCGGTTGATTGACTACGACTAGTCGGAAGAATTCTGTTGCAGTAGAAAATTCTTCCACTAGTGGGCGGGAGGGTCATCACGTCCCGACACCAGGGATACGTATTCCTATTAAATGAAACCATAAAAAAAAAACATCAGCATTCCGCGAGTCTGTGTCGTGTTTTATTCCATCTTGCTTGTTAATACCCGAACGTTGAACGTTTGCGGGCGAAGTATGAAATTTCCAACTCAAACTTTGCATGCAGATAGCAAATAGTCTTGGCTGAATAACAAATCTTAAACCACAAGGAACACGAGTAAAAAGTTTAAAAGCAGCAATTTATCACGACGTAGCGGAAAAATTCATCGAAATACATTCTGGAAAATCTTTATAGAAACAGTCCGTGGTCGGTGTACCTTGGCCACCTTGGCTCATTACAAATCCATTAACAAGAAGGAGTTGCTTAACAATTGTATAGAGCATTTTAAGAGATGGGCAACCTTTAACCCGCAGTCGTTTTGTGGGCGTTTCTCTCTGCCATTGTAACACTTTTGAGCTTTTCAAGTGTCAAATTAATGATCCGAAACAGTGAGACGCCGTAACCCGGTTCGGTGCCTCCTTCTCACTAAGTCTTGCAAGTTGGCGCAATTTAAAAGCTTCAACTAAACAAGGCGGAATCTCTTGCAATGAGATTAAGGAGGATCATTTCCTGAATCTTTAATTTATTCGTTTCCACTAATTCGGTGTTTCGTTGTATTTTACCATGGAATTGTCGAAGTAAATGTGTTTTCTGCGTTTGACATCGTCTACAAGTTTAGCTGTGACTGTTGTTGGAAGCCTGCTTCCACCGTCATGACTCTGGATTAGTTTTTTTAAAAGGTGGCAAAGAGGCATGCAGCTCACATTGATGTTAAGTGACGACTGCAATCTATACACAAAAACCAGAGGTCAAAATGCAGATACGTTGCCATCCCTGAGACCTAAGTTGTTATGTCTCTGTGATAATTATTACGAGGTCATACATTAAGAAGGGATTAGGGATTAGTTATTTGAACTGCCTCATATATCTTATTTGAAGTATAGTATGAGTATTAACAGTTCTAAGCGTACTTTGCTACGGATGCTTACGTAGGCAGTGTGCAGCAGAGATAACGCTCTATGAAGCCGAAACTAGCCGATTGTCACTTTCGAAGGCTCGATGTGTATTATTTCTTGATGAGCACTGTACCTACCTATATTACTCAAATATTTTTGGTGATAACTTACCTTATAATCCGCTCGAAGTTTACGGTTACGTTTGAATGTCAGACCCGCGAATGCTCCACATGATTACGCAATCGATTTCACGGTGATAATCTAATCTTTACAATACTTGAACTTTTGTCGGTTACGAGATCACCATTTGTACTTGTCATTTTTTTTCTATAGCATCGTCAATACATAACACGATTCTTCTGTTTCACAATCGCTAGTCGCTCGGTATTGTAAGGTTTTTTAATAATTGTAATAGATGATAGAAATACGGTAATGAAATAGAAAAAAAACATAAAATTCACATTGATGGTAAATTATACTGTAGCTTATAAAAACTATGGTGAAACGTTGCCACTCCTGAGCCCTAAGGTATTATGCCTCTGTGCCGGAAATTAGAAGGCCATACATTACCGCCTGTCCGGGATACGATACCTAATGTTGAACACTACCATTTAGCGGCAGATAGATTAGGTAATGTAGTGGTGCCTACGTCCGCAAGCTCTTTCACTAAATCTCTACCATCAGTGATACGTTACAAACAATATAAAAATCCTCGTCATCAATTTAAGTTTCAACAATGTCAAAATGCATTGCACTCAAACTTTAAGATCGGTTTCAAACGATTACGCCTCGAATTTCCTTGTATATCCTCCATGGTGATCAGGATAACGTTCTAAAGGATGGAGAATTAGCAATTTAAATTACGGATTTGCTATGGAAGACGTATTCATCGATTGTTAGCTTCCATAAGCGAAAAGTAATTAGGGGTTTGCTTTTCTATCTTGTTTGGACTGGTTTATTCTAAAAATGTGTTCGTTTTGGGGCGGATTTTCATGTTCTGACGCCATCAGAAAGTAAAGTAATAATATGATGTGATTAGCGATTCTCCGAATCGATAGCCGCTGGGGCAAACCGATAGCCGCTGGGGCAGAAAGGTTCTCGAGTGGAGACCACGTATCGGCAAACGCAGCGTAGGACGTCCACCTGCAAGATGGACTGACGACCTGATCAAGGCTGCAGATACCCGCTGGATAGACGTCGCTTCCGATCGGTCGGCATGGAGGTCATTGGGGGAGGCCTATGTTCAGCAGTGGACGTCTTATGGCTGATATGATGATATGATAGCGATTCTCGATCATTGCATGCCTATACATAAGTTAAAAAACGATACGTGAATAGGTATATAGTATAAAATAAGAAATATTGCAATCGACCTTAAGATGGGGACTTCAGTTTATTTCGGATCTGTATTTTTTTTATGTAATAGAAGTGGCAAACAAGCATGCAGTTCACATTGATGTTAAGTGATGACTGCAGCCTATAGACACCCACACAAAGACCAAGGTCAAAATGCATATGCGTTACCACTCCTGAGGATGAAGGTGTTATGCCTCTGTGCCGGAAATTACAAGGCCGTACATTACCACCTGATCGGAACACGATATCTAGTGCATTCAGCGGCAAGTATATTAGGTAATGCGGTGGTGCCTACGCTCGCGAGCTCCGTCACTGGAGTTCTACCACCAATAAAAATCTGTATCGAGTCTATTTCTAGGTGACGTTTGATTTTGATCAAATTTTGACCAATACCGGACTATCAGTGCTTACGTAGGCAGTGTGCAGCAGAGATAACGCTCTACGAAGTCGAAACTAGCCGATTGTCACTTTCATAGGCTCGATGTGCAATATTTCATGATGAGCACTGTACACATACCTACTTACTTCCAATAACTAGCACGATGGTTGATTTTTGGTTAACTTCCAAGCCGTCCAAACGTCAACATTAATCACAGGTACGCACAAAGGTCGAAAAAAAAACTGTTCATCCAAGTTTATCTCACTCCATACACACATGCGCTGACGCAAACACTCTATGCGAAACTATAAAAGATTTACGACCTCTGTTAAAAGCTGTGTAAATTATACAAACACTATCTCGGTCGCACTCGAAGAAATGCCGATAAAGTATCCAACTATCTCGTTTTAGCGGCGCTTCATAAAAGAGCTTTTGTTGTTTTTTTTTAAACGTTAGCTGCAGGGTAATGGCACCGTTTTACTTGAAAAATGACGTTTGAATAATGAGAAATATTTAAAAGATTTCACTATCACATGAACACAACTTAATTGAAATGTTTTCGTGAAATCCTTTATCCAGTTAGATACGTAACTGGATAATGTTAAAGGATTGTTCATTTTCTGTGATACGATTTAATTAAATGAAATACCTTTTTTCAGTAGTGCCTTTATTAGGGTTCCGTAGTTAACAAGGAACTCTTATTGTTTCGCCATGTCCGTCTGTCTGTCTGTCTGTTCGAAAATTTCGAACAACTCCATAGAAAATATTAATTTATTTTTTCATTACACTTTTAAAACCTACAAACTACGGAACCCTACACCCCGCGTGGTCCGACACGCACTTGACCGGTTTTACTTTTTATAATAATATGTACTCAGTAGAAACAATTTTAATTACGTTTGTGAATGTTCAGTCATGAATCGAATAATTATTTAATAAACATGACTGTATCCTAGTAATAACTCTCAGGTCGTTCGACTAGACAACAATGGCAATTTGAACATTATAAACTGGGCATAAGTGTCAGTATTGAGTAACATTTATAACCATATTATTGTTCTGACATATTGACCTACGGTCGTTAAAGAATTGATAAAACCTGAGTCATACACACGTCGCATTAGAAGGGGAGTTATACCTAATTGTATGAAATATGCAAAGCAAGAATTATTCTCACACTAACTGTGCCCGCAACTTCGTCAGCGTGAGAATTCAAGATTGTTCAGAACCTACCCGGACGAAGTTGTGGGCGAAGCTAGTATAAAAGTAGCCCAAGTTACTCCTTATTACAAAAGCTATATGCCAGTGAAAGTCCCGTCAAAATCGGTAAAGCCGATTCCCGAGATAAGCAGGGACAAACAGACAGACAGACACAAAAATTGTAAAAAATGTTGTTTTGGTATATGTACCGTATAAACATACATATACGTATTTAGTGAAAAGCGGTTATTTTTATATTGCAAACAGACACTCCAATTTTATTTATTTGTATAGGTAGATTATCACCCAAATAGCTGACTTGCGGATGATGAAGCTGCAGATGGAAAGGTTTCTGGAAGAGTCTTGGATGTAGACGGGGCCGCATACACTGAACACTTGCTTACCATTTTTACTTACTTAATTAAAATTGTCATTTTTAATTGACAAACACAACATTTAATTTAATAAAAAATACGCTTACACTCACAGCCCCACAGTAGGTATTAAACCTGTATCGTGGGTGCCGTTGTACACATACAACACATACACAACCAGACCATTTCAATTAAACACTAATAAATATAAAACACAGAGCAAATAAAGATGAGAACGCAGGAACCCTAGGCAATATAAACTGAAGTTATCGCTAAAAAAATATATAAAATTTTTTTCGTAACAAACTTAGTATTATCGCAAAAAACGTTGAAATTCGGCTCCATAAGGTCGCGATAACCATACAATGTATGATTCATAGTATTCATACAAACATCGCATGAATAAACATCCAATACCAAACGCGAATTCAAATGACATATTAAGAAAGGCTTACAAAGAAATGCTACGAATTTGCATAACAAACACTGTTTGTAATCGCTTTACAATACATTCGGGTACATTGTGTCACAATATAGTTATGATGAATAGAAAATATACATGAGTGTATTAAATTAGTGACATAATCATGTTTTTTAACCTATAAACCTTGTATATTGTACTCTAGAGAACTCTATGCTGAATTATAATCAATCGAATAAAGCTTTTATTCCCAACACATACGGTGCCCTGGTGGTCAAGCGGACAGTTATCTGATAGTATCTTTTTTCCGCGAAGCGCACATGGCGATGCGGCTGGTATAGATCAGACGCGATCTACTCGGTTAAGAATTACGGGCGCGGTCGGGTGTGTGATGGGTGACCGCTACTGGGAAATTAAAATGCGCGTTTCCGTGCTTCGGATAGCACGTTAAGCCGTCGGTCCCGGTTGCTATCGATACATAGCAGTCGTTAAACGTTGTCGGAAGCCTTATGGGCGATTTGAAAACATCCGACAGCGGGTTGGCCACTAACCCGTATCTGCACCAATCCGCACTGGAGCAGCGTGGTGGAGTAAGCTCCAGGCCTCCGCCGGAAGAGACTCGTGCCCAGCAGTGGTAATGGGTTGCCATTATTTATTTATTTAACCTTAGGAAGGACTCTTCGGCTTATTTCGGGTCTGTCGAGCATTGTCTCTTTTACACCTTACCTATGTGACGTTTGTCGACCATTTCGACGATGTTTTGACCAATACCGAATCAGTGTAGGCAGTGTGCAGCAGAGATAACGAAGTCGAAACTAGCCGATTGACTCTTTCGTAGGCTCGATGTGTAATACGTATTGCTTGCTGGTATGTAGTAGACAAGTACACACTTAAAAATAAATGATTACACAGTTTACACATTATATTAATATTATAGATGTGTTGCTTTCGTAGAACTTAAGAAGGAAATCATCCGAAATTACCTAAAAGTACTTAACCTGAATAAAGAAGTAATACGGAAGAAATATTTCTATCTTGAAATAAAAATGTGTAAGAATATCAAAACATTCCACCTTAAAAATAAAAAAGGGAATCATAACAGTGTAAAGAAAGTCGCAGAAAGAAATCGTCAACCATTTTTAAGTACACTTAACAGTCTACAAGTTTTTTATTCATTCTCCCACTTTCAGCGAGTACTTACACTGTAATACAAGTACTAAAGGGGCAACTTAACTAAAATATCTCCCGTGAGTACGAAATTCCATTCTTGGCGAGTGTGGATTGTACTGTACTGTATTTAAAGTGTCGACAGCACGAAATTGTTACAATGCCAAGTGAAATATTGTTCACTTAGAAAATGCCGGGAAAAAAAACTTAAAAGGAAACTGGCAGTATCTTCACTTTAAGTTGAGAAAGTATTTTTGGTGCGTGCAGTTTTAAGTCACAGTAGATTTTAGTTAGATTTCAAATTTATTCTACGTCTTGATTGTGGGACATAAAAACAAATTATATATTAATCGGGTCTTTAGTTAGTAGTCTTAAGTGTAGTTTTTTTTTATTTGTCAACACTATTTTCTTTTTTGAGAATAAGAATATATTCGAAACAGCTTATTTTTTATTTTTTTTTAAATTGTAATGGAAGTGGCAATGAAGCATGCAGTTCACATTGATGTTAAGCGATGACTGCAGCCTATAGACACTTACACAAAGACCAAGGTCAAAATGCAGATGCGTTACCACTCCTGAGGCCTAAAGTGTTATACCTCTGTGCCGGAAATTACAGGGCCGTACATTACCACCTGACCGGAACACGGTAGTGCTGAACACTACCATTTAGCGGCAAGTATATTAGGTAATGGGGTGGTGCCTACGCCCGCGAGCTCCGTCACTGGAGCTCTACCACCAGTAAAATTAGTTAAAACGGCACCTTTGTATTTAATTCCATTGCCTAAAGATAACTAGGTACCTATTTAAAAATGTCATGAAGTGACAAACAAGCATTCAGTTTACATTGATGGTTAGTAAGTAATACTGTAGTCTATGAACATATATAAAGCCTAAGGCGTAATGCCTCTGTGCCGATAATTGCAGGGCTGTTCATTACCACCTTACCGGAACACTACCATTTAGCGACAAGTAGATTAGGTAATGCGATGGTGACCACACCCGCAAGATCCGTCACTGGAGCTCTACCACCAGTATAACTATATAAGTTCATACTAAAATGCAAATTTTAAGATAGAATACCATAAAAACTAAAAAAATAAGAAATTCTGTAAATTCAAACAAATTTCAATACTCCACGGCTATTTTTAAAAAGATACCATTCGCTCAAAATTTACGACAACTGGACGCGATTGTAAGGTGATGAGTCAGCTGTACGCCCTGCGCCATGTTGGACCGTTTATTTTTTAAATTGCATCGCATGTCAAACGCTTCGATTCCATTCGGTTTGGTTTCTATTGTGTTTTCGAACGTCTCTTAAATTGAACTTTTCGGGTTTTATCTCTGTGTACTATATTCGAATATATATATTTTTTTAATTACCTACACGGTGAAAAAATTTCACAGTTATTAAAGCAAAGCATACTTTAAAAGATTTCTTCATTTTCTGATTTTCATCTCAAATAATAAAGCACAAATTTAGGAAAGTCGGCCAATCAAGGAAGTAAGGTATTATGTTCCGTCGAGCTCTGGAAGTAATTATTTGTTCCTAAATTAGTATGGCTTTACGCCGCTTACTTTCAATTAAGCTGCGGTGAACGTGTGCTTTCAATTTCCCTAATAAATCATACCGTTTATGAAAAAAAAAAAAAAGCAAACAACACGAAATTCGCGGGCGTCCAGAAATCACCGCGAGAATTACGCGAGAAACTTTTTTAATAACGCGCGATTCTATCTCAATCGAAAAATCCGTAACAAAAAAAATCCGTATACAACAGTAAGAAAAATGTATAAACATGTCAAGGGACTGGTTCAGGTACGCCATTTTTTATTTAATCGAACACCTATGTAGGAGAGGGACGCAAGACCCCTGCCCGGTCGGGCGCGGCAAGAACCACAGGTTGTGAAACGGGACACAATCATATTTCCATCCTTTTTATGCCACTGCATTCATAAGGACAAAGAATAAGTAGTAATAAAGACGTGACATTCGTGCAGATGGTTGATAAAACTTAATACTTGGCAGTTTGTTCGCTCTCGGGCTATTAAAAGACAACGAACAGATACGTTGTTACACGGTCTTTAGTTCTCGAGACTCATGAAAACATTAAAGGAAATGGTTCTCTCCGGCTAGGTCGTATATTGCCTTCCATGTTGGTGGTATCGAGGAATCTTTTTACTTTTGCTATTGGCGTGGAATTGGAGAGAAAAGAAAATGGCAAACATTCAATGTCTCAATTTAACCCCAAAGCAGAGGAGGCGAACTTGATTGCGTTTGAAGTGTCCTGTTCGGAGATACGACCCAAATAAAAGTGTGCAATTATTTTAAAACATGCCTAATTTATATAGCTCGAATTTCGTCCGGACCTTTTTGCCGGGTCGACAAATATCTACTTTGTGTAGTCTCTGTGGCAGTTTCGCGGGAACACCTAGTTATTCTGTCCTCGAGAGCCAATTAGTGAAAGGGACACACGATATACTCGGCCGACTGCGACGGGACAAGTTTGGGATCCAATTTTTACCTGATGTTTATTGCTAGCGCTGACAGTGGCATTACAAGGGACGTGAAAGTGTGTGACACTTCTAAATATCCCCAACATTATTACGCTCCGATTCTCCCTAATAGGATTACTCATGAATAATGAGACTCGGCAACTTTGTGCGACACAATTCGGTTACATTTCTAAATCGGAAACTGTTAAGAATGAAAACGTTGCAAAATTATAAAACTCGGTTGTGAATGAGATAAATTCGTTGCGTCAGATGTAACAACAGCAAACGAAAACAGTTACAATCCACGATCCAATTTAATGACACGAAGACTTCCCACTTTTGATGACACGAAACTTCTCAAATGAGTTTCCGGAAATAACCTTCAAGCCGATTTCGGAGTCATACGAATCTCGTAAAACCTTGCCAGCAAGACTGTTGACGCACCAGCATTGACGGGCGGTGTCGAATTTTACGGTCCTGTCGCTGGCGCCGTTACATTTCTTCTTTTACACGCAAATCCGGATAAGTTTGTGAGGGAAAGGACCAATACATCGCGAGCTCGATCGTAAGCGAAAACATCGGGCGGCCCAGATAGAATTCTGGTGTGGGAAAACTCGTAAAGCGGTGTTACGTAAATCGATCGTTTGTTCAACTGATTGCTAGATTGAAAAGCCGGCTTTTTGCTTTGTAATCTAGCGAGCTTATTACCTACGGAACTGCTTATTCCGGCACACGGAACGCCAACTTTTATTTGATACCGATCGATAACATATTACATACACGAAATAGATTTAAAGTCTATTACTATAATTTGGGGCCAATTTCCATCGACAATAAACCTGAGTTGATATCCTAACGGCAACCGAAATTATTTCCGCGGAGAGCCTTCTAGACAATAAAATAGCTTTCTTACAGCCGTCCCAGCCTGGGGCTATCCAGTAATGTTACTTACTTCCTTACGCATGGAAACAAGGTTGAGTGGGGGCATATTAAATTTATAAAATGTTGCAAAACTGACAAAATCGTCGCAATTAACAACTGGAAACGTTTGAGACGTAACTAGTAAAGCAGATGATGTAGTTACGCTTTTGTGGTAAGCAAATGCAGTCACATGTTAGAGTGAACAAGAATGTCGGTGAGCCGTCTGTACGTAAGTCAAGATCCTTTGTAATTTGGTGAAGTTAGGTGTATTGGTAGATGTTGCAAGGTGCATTATATATTTACAACTACAATGTAATGCATTATTTTTAAATAATTAAGTAAAAAGTGTTTACAATCGTAAAAACAAAATTATAATCATAAAGGAATGAACCGATTAATTTGTGTCTTTAAAATATTATTTAATAAGTACTTAAACATAAATTTTGTTAGAGTGTGAAGAAATGATTTATCTTCTCTGATTGTGTCTTGAGAACTCCCAGTAATAGTATAACCAAATATGACGGATTGAAAGCGATTTTAAACATTTGAAAAATATTCAAATTCAGAAAAAATAAGCTGGCAGCTTCTTCATAAAAAAGCAGTTTCAATTTAATTTGATACGAAACAATATAATATTCTGGTAGCTAATTACAATAACGTGTTGTATGGGAATTTAAGCTTAATCTCGACTTCTGGTGAAGGAATGCAAGAACACGGTTCAAATTACGAGTCGATTCCGTTTACTTTCTAATCCGAAGAAAAATCCACTCGCGGTGGGTCTTCTTGACAATAATTATTGTCAAGAATTACGTCCAAGAATTTCGTAAAGATAATACCTCGTTAGCAATTTTAGATAGAATCATCCTGGGGCAATACCACCATCTCTTTTGGCAGACTTATTTCAATCTTACCCTGTTTGACGTAGTATATACCTATAACAATAGTCAAGGCAAAGGAGAAGTTCCACGTTGGGCCCGCACCTTGTACACTATATCAAAAGTTAGAGAAAAATTCGCAGAATCGTTGTTTTTTTGTCGGAAATATTTATTTTACGTAATTTTTGTATGACAGGAATATGTTGCCATATCGCTACTATGACATTCTGATTTTCGTAATATACTTACGACAATTAATTGCAGATTTAATAAACGAATTGAATAGCTGAAAATTATTTAGTATTTTAGGCTTCATCTCTCAATATAGTGTACATGGTGCGGGCCCAAGCTCCATACATTTTGGAGCATCTCCTTTAGATCATATTATGACTGTTCTAACGCTTACTTTTCGTTAACGTACGTCATACGTCAAAACAAAGTAAGTTTGCTATATCATAAGGCGTTATAAAAGATGGTGTTAAAGTACAAGTGTTGCAACTAATCGACAAGCGCCCAAAAACACAAAGTCACTGATCTAAACGATTCTTTTTTATTGGACCATTAAAGCTCAAGATATTTCTTGAAGTGAAAAAAAACATGACACTATCTAGAAGCGATATCCATTGATGTTGAACAAAATTCTTTGGATTCCCAAGAAATCTTCATGACTTAATAAATAGGTAGAGAACCACTTTGCTGAGTTCGAATGACTTGAGTGCATCTAAATATACCATGGTAGTTGTCACGACGAAAAAAGTTAAAGTAACTCTATTACTATGACCTAAAGGTTTACAATTCAATGTGCGTTTGTATTTATAGGTTGTTTACCATAATTTAGATTTTCAATGCAGTGTCATTTCTGGCTTTTAGGTGCGAGTTGCCTAGTAATGAGTGGTCGATGGTGGCTCATAACTGTTTTGTAAACATATTTTTTTCGTAGAAGTGAAGTAATTTATTAACATTTACATGGGTTCTTTGACATTTATTTCCGTAGAATAGAAATGGTTCGTGTATTTTTAGTGCTAAAAAAGGGTTTTTAGGGAAAAGTGAGTAGTTGAACGTTAAGGCAAGCAAGAAAACAATGTAAAGTAGAATAGTTTATTTCTTAAGGTTCGGGGTGCACCAAAATATTTGTTAAAGTTACGGTAATAATATACGGTTAAAGTTATGACGTCATTTACCAATTTTCTGCAACTCTTTAACAAATTTTTTAAAACTAAAGTAAAATGACGCAGATAATTATTACAGAGCCAATTATTGAGATTAGGATAGGTAGAGGTTAATACATGCATACAAGCATACACGCAAACACTCTCGATTCGCCGGTTACATTATAGCCCATGTAATATGTGACCAGCCTGTTGACATATCCGGTTATCCGGGCACACTACCAAACTTCGAGGTACTGGGAAACTTCCAGAAAATGGAAAAATCTCATTAGAACCAGAGACATTTTTGACGAGATCGAGAGGTTTGTCTGAACCGGGATGTCTGGCGCTCTACACTCTCTGCCTACCCCGTTAGGGACCTGGCGTGAAGATACATACATACATACATTTTTGACACCGTTATCTCTGTTGGCCCTGACCCGAGAATCGAACCCAGTACCTAGACTAATAAGGCAGTTTTCTCATATCAATAAATATTCATATTTGTATTCTTATGATCAAACCCAATGAATCTTCAACATGTCCTAAGCGACAGGTCAACGTAGGCTGTGCGTATATCTCCAGGACACTCCAAGTCCACTTGAAGCAAGCACTAAGTGCTGGAGAGCTAATATAGTAAGAGATATGGACTTGACAAAGTGATCGTGGCGATGATTGAAGCTTCGACAGCATTTAATTGCTGTAACTGCTTATAAGTTTTTGCTATAGTTTGTTCTTAGGCTTTCGTGGGCTACACTCATTAAATATAAAACTAGTTTTCGGATTTATCTTGCGTATATTAAACTAATATGATTATTTAATATCAACCTGACGTTTCGGTCGCTCTTCAGATTCCATAATTCCGTGGTCGCGTTCGGTAGATTGTTTTGGTTTAGTCTAGGAATTACTGATTCGCGAAATGACTACATAGTCTAGGATTGACCGATTCTTAAAATGTACAATTCTATAAATGACTGATTCTCGAAATGACCCATTCTACAATGACTGATTCTAGAAACGACCGATTCTACTAATGACCGATTCTATAAATGACTAATTTTTAAAATTTTGTTCCTACGCACTTTTGTTAAGTAAAAATATTAATTTATTCATTTTAAACAAAAAAATCGATAGTGCTGTCAAAATGTAAATCCAAGATGGCGGCTGCATGAAGTTGATGCACAATTGCACAACATTTAACATAGTGTAAGAGCTCAAGTGAAAAAATATTTTCATTACATCTTGATAAAAAAAGGTTTGAGATTTTTAAAAATCCGTACTATATAGTAATTAGCTATTATTATCAATATCATCATTTACTGATGCAATCAAAAGTATAAAAAATAATAATAATAAGCCAGGGTTGCACCACAACATTTGTTATAACAACTGTTGTTAACAAATATCGAGGTGCAAGCCAGGCTTAGAAACTATAACACTCAGATAATGAACCAGAAACGCCGTTACTCCATTTCTACTATTAAAACTGTCCCATATCAAGATCAAACAAACAATCACTGTCAACGGAACCCAAAAATTAATTAATAATCGAACAAAGACACATCGTTATCTGAAGGTATAACTGACCGTTCGGTAACGGTACCTGACGGTCAAGTATTTTTGTACTGTTAAATACGACTGATAAATCTTTCTACTACTTGCATGTGAGGCAGTTAACTGGACGGTAGCGGACAGCGGAACGGGGAGCGGTCAGCATCGCTTTAAACCTTTAAACCTAGGCTAGGTAAATGATTTTATTTGTCATTTCACGCAGTCTTTATTGGTGGTAGAATTCAAGTGATGTAGCCTGAGGGCGTAAGCACTACCGCAATACCCATATACCTAAATGGAATGTGTGTTAGTATTCAACGCTATCGTATTCTGTTCAAGTGGCTAATGTATGGCTCCTCAGTGGGAAATTTTCATTACAGATACATAACAACTAGTCTTCAGGAGTGGCAAAGCTTGTTGATGCGTAAACTGAAACTGAAATCTCCAGTGGCAACAATCTGGTTTTTATCTACTGCCTTGGTCTGATTTTGACAAAGAGAGACAGATTATTGGTATGCCAGGCATGGAATACACAGGCAGTATGAAAGGACATATAAAATAATTCTAGTACAAAAGCGATCTAATTAGGTCGTGAATCGACTGCAGGTCTACCAAAAGAAACGATTTGTTTTTCGAAATTATAAGAATAATAAGTAATAGAATACAATCTACATGACCATTCATTCCAACACCTAAATCATTTTGTTATGCCACCCCACCTTATATTGCGAATCTACACTGAATCGCTAGGTATTGTAATATCGCTCTTTCATACGCCCTGTTATTATGTAAAGAAATGTAAAACAAAATTGTCTGTTCTTAAATCTCAATACGACGTAATGGTACAAGGTTTATTCTCAATAAGCATTTCGTGCCGTCGCACGCGCCGCTCCGCTGTTAGCGCCGCCACCCGCTATCGTCCAGTTCGCGGCGTTAACTTACTTATTAAATACCATTGTTCTAGTCGGTGGGAGTGACGGATTTATTTTATTACGTTTTTACTATGAGAAACTAATAATGTTAGACGTTGTCCCTTTATAGAGCCTCTGGGACGCCAGAGGTGCGTTTTGATAGTGGTGTTGTGTAACACTTAGCAGTTTATTCTTCACTTATTGTAGTAATATTCAATAGGTGTTCGTTTTTTTTTATAATCTTAATTCAGATGTGAGTTTTATGCTGGAATGTAGCTGTGGGCATCAATGGAAAATATATTAGAGGAGTAACTATCGAAATGAGTTTCTAGTACAATTTCGCGTAGGTACTTACTTAGGTACCTAAAAACCATAAGAAGTTTCGGAGTGATGGAGAACCTAGTACTTAGACAACTTAGTAAGGATTAAAAGTCGTCAACTAATTCCATCACTAGTAGGTACGAGGAAAGAAGATACGACTAATTCAGACAGACATGGACTACGAACAAATGAAGGTGCAGAGCCAAATATACGAAAAAAGGGATTGTGGCGATCTACCTTGGTATAAATACAATATCGACTAAAACAAGCCAAGAAGTTTTTTTCTAAAGCCATTTGAATTTACTTCAAACTGCGAAGAATAATTTGTCTTTAAGCCCTGCGAATCGTAAAACAGTTTTAGGATTTTTTTTCGTAATTTAAGTTTCCCTTTTTAAAAATCGAATCTAAAGAAGCATTATTATAATTGTATTTTTTTAAGTTTAACGGTGGTAAATAGAATTCAATGTAGTTAATATCAGTTGCATACCAAAAATGTCTTACAGCTTTTCGAAAGCTTTCGACGATCCAGTTGGTCCAGTGTGATGACCGATTGATCCCAGGATTTCGGGTTTGATCGGAACCAATATTTGTAGGTTTCGGGTCTGGGTATTAGTGTATGTGTTGTGTGTATTCCGGCACTCACGACACAGGTTTATACCTTGTGTAGAGGTGTGAGTGTTAGCGTATTACATTATTCACTAACAGCCTACCAAACAGCACATACAGACGGATAGACAGACACAGTTATTTTATGTTGGAAACGAGCATACCACCTACTTAACTGAGATTTGTAGCTTTTAAACGAAATCATAAGAACTAGAGACTCAAACTAGAAAGAGTTGCATTGTCTGGACCTATGCATGTATAAGAAAAAATATGAGCCAGAAAGATACAGGTAAATTGTGTAGCCTACGCCCTCGGGATTAGCATTTAAAAACTTCGAGGTACTGGGAAATTCCCGAAAATGGAAAAATCCCAATAGAACCAGAGATAAAGGACTTTAGACCATTATCTGTGATAACCCTCTACCCGGGAATCGAACCCAGGACCTCAGCGTAGTAGTAGTGGCCTGCTACCACTAGGCTACCGAGGCAGTTAATGAGCACTGTGCCCAGTTCAATGCCCTTTATATCAATATTTGGACGTGGATATTTCCATACATCAAACTCACATGGTTATCACAATCAGAGAAGACAATAAGTGACGCCATTATCTTCCAATTAGACAGGCGAGTGTCACATTGTAAAGTTTTTTTTTTCTTTTTTATTATGAACTCTTAAATCAAGAGCTCATGAATTGATAACCTTAACAGAGACAATAGAAAAAAAAATACATGAAGTGTTTTTTTTATTTAACTGATTCAGTTGCCTACCAAGCCACTACGTTTATGTTGGGGTCCTAGGTTCGATCCCCGGGAAGTAAACACTTGTTTTTGGGATTTATCTTTTTTTAGGTAGTTTCTCAGTGCCAACCTGAGAATTTGGATGTGCGAAAATGTGAAATTGAATCACCATCTAGGTATTACACGAGACAAAACATAAGAGGCGAATTACCTATGTGTGTTTGCATTGCAACTTGATTGCATGCAATTTAACCACTGTCTTACCCTTACGGAGAACAGGGGCATATGCAAATTAAATTGAATTTTATAGGAAGGCAGAACGCATTTTTATTTTGCCCATGACTTCATTAGGAAAAGTTAATATTATATTAACAAATGACAAATCTAGGCATATCCTTTCTGATTATATAAAACTCCTCAATTTTTAGTTCAGAGGCATTAAAGACGCCCAGTAATAGCCCTTAATAATAAAAACAACACAAAAAAAAACGAAATGTGAAAATGGAACGCAGCCATAAATCCTAAATCCCGAAATAGGTTACGTCGTATAAATTAAAACTTCACATTCAAAAATCGAACGTCCCCCAAGAATGCGACGCACGCATCAATGGCGCTCATGAGCCCAACAATACAGTCTATAATACGTCCACAATTTCTCCTAGTCAATTAGCTCTCGGCTATGCACCAGTCGCGACACATGTAGACATCTGTTCAACTACCGATGGAACACGTTTCCGGATGCATTCGAGATTTTTTACGCGGCAAATTAACGCTTGGGGCCCCCGCTTCAAAAACCGGTGACACGTGCGTACTGCACATTCGAAATGAACAACGATTTTGTTTTAATGACTTTATCATATTCGAACTGTCTATATTTGTTGTTATAGCGACAACGGAAATACATAATTTCAGAAAATTTTACCTTTCTAGCTATTACGGTTTATGAGATACAGCCTGATGACAGAGAGACGGACAGACTGACAGCGGAAGCTTAGTAATAGCGTCCCGTTTTTACCTTTTACATAAGCACGTAACCCTAAAAACGTTACTAGTCACTTTTTTATCGAATCATTGGAATAGAAAATCTGCGTATCATTTCGTAATTGCAAGTCTCATTTTAAAAAACAACTTATTTTATGCGTACCCTACCTTATTGAAATACATATCGGCAGGGTGGCCTTCTCCAGTCAGGACATCTAGGTAGTATTGTCTGCGTGTCTTTCCAAAACCCGACATGTTACTCGTGTTTGTAAGCGTCTGTAGGTGGGTACTCGAGCGGGTGATGAAATAAAGCACATGGTTTGGCAGAAGATGAAGAAAGAGTCGTTTATTGCCAAAGATCCGCCCATTCAATCACGCCAGCAGAGAAGAACGGACAAGAAACTCTTCCGACCAGTTACCGGGATACAAATGTTCATTGCACAATGTAAATCTCTTCTGCCAATCAATTCAGTACTACGCGAATCGTTATTATATCTCGTTTTCCACTATTACAAGCTATACAACTGCAATCTAGATTATTATATCGAGTTACAGAATTATATCAAGGAACCAGCGCGGACGCCGCCTTCTCATTTTTCCATTCTCAAGTCATTGATGACACTTGTCAATCAAGCTACTGGGTATGTTTAGTACTTTGATTAGGACTTTCCATAATCGTTAGTTTAGTCAGCTCAGTACGTTTGTGTTCTCTTTTCCCGACATACATTATCACATCTAAACACAAATATTATAGGCAATCTAATATTCAAAATCCGCAACTTTATCATGTTGGCGACCGCCATCAATATCGAGTTTACGACTCGATTTACGACTAAATCAATGGATTCGTCTTGTAAATGTAGCCCTTAAATTGTCTTTAGATAAAATTGGATCGCGTCCGATCCGCAGTTTTTGGGTCAACGTTGTAAAATAACAAGATATTCTGTATCGATTTTGAATGATGCATAAATAATTTTGATATTTCTATGCGCTCCGACTTTTGCGTGGGTCGATGCATGAATGTGATGCTCAATGCTCATCAATTCGATATTTGAATTTAAGACAAGTTTCCAAGCAATATCTATTATACTTCCGTTACTGCAGCTTGAACGCTGACAGATCGAATGCTTTTCCAATTCATGCTCACAATAATATAGGTTTACTAGAGGTATGTTTTTGTATAATGTTTGTAACGTTTTCAAACAAAAACTACTGGACTGATTTACAAAAATCTGTCACCATTAGAAAGCTGCATCTTTACTGAGACAAAGGTACTTACCCCCTTATTCATAAACGTACATTAGATACGTTTTAGATATAGAATGCTTTGTCTTTGTCAGTTGCATTGTTAAATGTGCAGGATAGAAAGAGACAAAGCAGAGATTAGCAACACTAGCTAAAATACGTTTATGAATAAGGGGGTTAGGCTATAAGTATATTACATTCATTGCACCCGTGCGAAGCCGGGGCGAGCCGCTAGTAATGCATAAAAACTATTTTCTAGGTACTTCTATAAAATTTAAATGTTGAATACCTATTAATTGACATATTTTTTAATTAAGCAACCATTCATATTTTATAGTAGGTAGGAATAAAAGCAATTTTAATGTAAGAATAGAACGCAAAATAATAGCGCTTCCAAGCCATATTAATTAGTATTTTAACAATTAAAGTCGATAGGTTAACCTACCTACCTACTACCTCGATAGGTAAAGTACCTACCTACTTTACAAAAATCGATTAACTTAATTCGTGATCGATGAAAAGTTACCACCTCTAGTTTTAAAAAATGTAACTTGTAAGATAAACATAAAGTAGGTACCTATAGTTCTATTACAACGAAAAAGGGACTGTGCTTTTAAAAGCTACATTGAGTCAATCTTTCTACTTAGGGTGAATGAAGCTTGCTTAGGTACAATAAAAGGGAAAATAGGGGCCTAGGTTACTTTGCTACGGTGTGATACAATGAATACAAAAAAGGGCTGCATGTACTCTTTCTTTTGCCCATTCGTCCCACAGAATAAAAATTACTTAAAGTAATATCGGAATTAAATGGAAAAGAAGTGGTGCTATTTTTAAAAGCCCTTTTTGACAGCTGTCAAAGTAATCTCGAAGTGAAATGTCTTACAGATAAGATGATGTATGACCACTAAGGACATTTACATTATAGGTACCTACTTTAAAATTATTAACCGCTGTAATTGATCCTACGTTTTTTTTAATTATTTTTAATTTTAGAACTCATTGCAATTGGAACTCTAGTAAGTGGAATGATCATTCATTTTGTAGGTAGGTAGGTAATTACATTTTGTCTTTAATTTTTCTTTTGCAAAAAAAAAATGCTGCGACGCTTTTATTTGTTTTTGTTATTAACCATTTATTTATTTACATCTATCAATAGGACAATTATTATCTGTAGGTATACTAAGTGCCTAGTTTAAATTAATAATTCGATATGCCAGGTTTTACATTAGGATTATACATATTACCTACGCAGTCACTGAAATAGGTATTAAAGCATGCATTTAGTACTTTCGTGTATCATTAATTCACGGATTTAAATTTTAATATTTTTCAGAAATAAACATAATTTCTAGAATCGTTAAAATTAAATAACAGTAAGAATCGTAAAAAAGTACTTTAAGTATATGTTTTTTACATTATTGTTTCTAAACAAAACACTACGTAGCTACCTAGCGACTTTTGAGACGAATTAATACCTAGTTATGGTTGGCATCTAAGAACGAAATAACTAATAAGTAGGTACGTTCCTTATGATGATATACAGTAAAAAACAGATTAGGTGTAGGCATCTAACGTAAACAGCTATTACCTATTTGGGCCCGTTGCATGCAAATAGTTTCGTTATTCGGCCGCGAAGGTAATAACTGTTATTCCAGTGAAATCAGTTTAACAAAGCTGTTCATTATGGCGTTGTACATAATTAGCAGCAAAGATTCGCTCCGCTCCCAATTCCTAGTGCCGAAATAGCGGGAAAGCTTTGTTTTGCCACCGATTCCGCCATCTAGCGGACAGGTAAATGCATTAAACTGTCTATTTGCTACATTGAAATCTCGTATTTCTAGCGTAGGTATATTTTAAATGAATGGACGAATGTTACACGTACCTACTTTACGATTTTGTTTAGGACTAAAATGACTGTAACACGTACTTTGTAGTTTTGTATGACTAAAATGAATTACGCATATTTTGTAGTCGAGACAAATGTAAGCAAAAATAAATTAGACGCACAAACACGATTGTGTCCAATAAAACGCTGCCTTTAAAATCCGCCTAATGATGTCCAGGACTCGAACCGGCTACAAGCTGGCACGCCGCGCGCATCTACAATGCAAATCCAGGAACACCATCTCACAATCTACGATTCTATACGCATTACATTGCCTCGCACCGAATACGGACTATCGATTTAAGCACACGAGGGTCGAAAGAAATTCCTTACAACAATGAACTGGTGTAACAATAAATACCTTAATGATATCCGAGATCAAGAGCGTCCCACGGCAGGTTCCCCGTTCCACAATACTCAAACGAAATCCAACACTGGGATGCACATCACAAACGGCACACACAGGGGGCACGAATCCACAACACTGGTTTGCTGGGTTTTGGTACAAAAGATGTTTTTTCGTAACACAACGCGACGGTGACACAAAACAACCGACGCGCACGGGAGCCGGGCACGGACTGAACTGGTTTCGCCGGGTGAGGCGCGGGAGGGGCGAGGGCTAGGCGGTCGGGTGCATTTGGTTTGGTTTTATGAAAATATTTCGTGAGTAATGCACGTGTTATTCTGGGTGCGTTGGCCTAGAACGGCCTCGGAATCTTCTCAGCAGATCACATGGAAAAACTGCAAGACTTTGGATATGTATCCAAACTATTCTAAGTTGCATCTAAACTGTTATTAAGCCGAGACTCGTCGAGCCGCGTTGTGTAATCTGCAGGCTTTACAACGTATAGGCTGTGCAACGGATGTGTTCAGCCAGTTTTCTGACCCGGAATAAAGTATTTTATGGTATTAAATAATGATAGATGTATTTTATTGGCGGTAAATACATAAGTGAAAGGATAAGAGTTCGTAGACGGCATTAGATAATCTGCTGCTAAGTTCTAATGGTAAGTGATCCGGTTTGACGGTAATATGTAGGCCTCATAATTACAGGCACTTCGTTTAAATTCTCAGAGTCAGGAGTAGCACGCCTCTACGAGTATTAGGTATTATTTAAGGGTTTTTTGTCGATGCCTTTAACTAGAAATAATTACCTACCTAGGTACTTAAAAACGACTTCGACTGGGACCTAATATAGGTACTTACCTCTAAATGGTAGTGTTCAGCACTATCGTGTTCTGGTCAGGTGGTAATGTACGGCTCTGTAATTTCCGGCACAAAGGCATAACACCTTAGGCCTCAGGAGTGGTAACGCATCTGCATTTTGACCTCAGTCTTTGTGTGGGTGTCTATAGGCTGCAGTGATCACTTAACATCAATGTGAACAGCATACTTGTTTGCCACTTACATTACATTTAAAAAAACATACCTACTAATTGGGTGTTCTGTACGTTGTTAAGCTTGTCAAACCTTTACCAGATTGACAAACGTGATTGACGAATCCTTGGGCACTTCAATGTTGCATTTGAATGACCACAGAGTAACCTTTTGGAAGAGATTGCGCAAAAAGAAATACTTTTCAAGTCCCACGGATTTTAAAGATCGGAATGAATTTAAATTGTATCGTTTCTTTCTCTTTTAATTTATTACTGCGGTGCCAAATTTCGGAATCAATAACAAAAACTTTATTTCAAGGAAATACCTTAAAAGTTAAGTTTTTAAAACCACATTATAAGTCAACAACACAACAACGACAACATAAAAAGGCCGTGGATCTTTAGTACTACGTATTTAAGTACTTAATCCTTCAAGGATCGTACGGCCACCGGCGGCGAGACACAATTTAATTTCAATTGTCGTATTTTTCTCGTGTCTGGAGAGATTAAACTGCCTCAGTAGCCAAGTGGTAGTAGGCCACTATTACTACCTACGCGGGTCCTTTATCCTGGGTTCGATGCCCGGCTCGTTTATTTCTGGTTCTATTGGCATTTTTCTATTTTCTTCCAGTTGCCCAGTACCTCAAAGTATCGTAATATGCTGGCCATGTCAATGGCCATTCTCAGGGTATCTACATTTTGACATCTAGTTTTTGTGTAGATGTATACAGGTGGTAGTCATCACTTAACATCAATGTGAACTGCATGCTTGTTTGCCACCTTACATAAAAAAGGTTATGCGGTGGTGATTACGTACTTTCACGTAGAAACCCTAGCAAACTATAATTTGTAAAATGCTACTTGAAAACAATCTCTAACTGTAGAAGTATTGCAGTAAGCATTATGCTAAATGTTACGTTGACAAATGAGATTGCAAAGCTATTTTGGCATAGAAAACCCGTTTACTGGAGCATGTAATAAATAATAAATGTTGTATAACTTATTACGCGTTCTCTAACGTGTTGAGGACATAAAATACCTCGGAGTCCTGATTGATGATAAATTAAACTGGAGCAGGCATATCGCATTATTAGCTTCTAGAGTACGAAAACTCATATATGTATTCAAAATTCTTCGAACCATAGCGGATTATGAGCTACTTATTCTAACATATAAAGCTCTATGCGAGTGTCTCATTAGATATTGCATATGTGCTTGGGGCTGCGCCTCTAAAATTAACATTAACCCTCTAGAACGTGCCCAACGTGCTGTATTAAAAGTATTGCTCTACCTTCCTTTTAAACATCCCACCACAGATTTATATGAAAAAGCTAAAGTATTTACAGTACGCAAGCTGTATATATATGAAAGTCTGCGTCGTTTTCATCGCCAAAAAGTACCCTATCTACCAACTTCATTAAAAAGAGTAGACCGAATACATGTTCCGAGGGCAAAGACTAGATTTGCTCAAAAGCAGTACGATATAGTTACTACACAATTGTACAATAAATTACTTAAAAATCTTATAAATAAAAATAAAAACATAAAAAATACAAATAATAATGAGTTTAAGAAGATTATTTCAGCATGGCTCAGAAATTTTGACTATGATGGTATTGAAGTTATGTTAGCAAATTTGTTTTTTTCATGATATGGCGAAGTATAGACGTACACGATTTCTGATACACACAGTTATTACACACACACACACACACACACACACACACACACACACACACACACACACACACACACACACACACACACACACACACACACACACTCACTCACTCACTCACAAAAACAAACACACACACATACACACACACATACACTTTTTCACTCACTCACATACTCACCCTTCTTTGTAAAATTTTTTGATTACTTGATATATCTACCTTGTTTAATGTTTAATGACAAAATAATTCTAAGTGAAATTATAACTCGGAGAAGCCACTGATTCCCGAAATACAGTGTAGACTAGTTCGGGAATCTATGGATTCAATATTAACCATTGTAAAAATGTTTTTGTCAATAAAAATGATTATTATTATTATTAAAAAATATTTATTTCCCACTGGATATATTTTGAAGAGTATGAAAGTTTTCCAATATTAGTAACCTACATTTGTTTTTATATTATTTCGCATTAACACATGCTTGTGAAATATATTTTATTTTTAAAGAAAAATTTAACCTACATTTGTTGAAATCTGTATTTTTAACCGATTTCGAAAAAAGGAGAAGATTATCAACCCGTCGCAATCTTTTTTTTAATGTATATTCACTGATAATTTGAAAACGCCTGAACCGATTTACCTACGGATATACCGCACAGGTGGTCCCATTGTCACCATGTCAAGATGTGATGATGGGATTCTGGGGAAATCGAGGGAACTCTTCAAATTTCATAGCACACTTGAAAGTCATAGTCATAGTCATGGTCAAGTCATACTCGTGAACGGGTGCTGTTGGTGGGGACTGGTCTGTTCTGGTTTGCAGGAGCTACATCACATTTAGTAGATAGCAGTTTATTTGCATCTATGCTATGGACGTTCACATTATTTGATTTTCCACGATAATTTGTACTAGATTTAAGCTCTCATTTAAAAGAGCTCTTACTGAGTTTGTTGGGTAGCGGAGTTCTTCTCAGTAGTGACTGCACTTGGAACTCTGCTAAGTGAATAACTTTGATCTTGACGAATAAGTTTTTCTTTTTCTTCATTTATCATCATTGAAGGAATTGAAAAATTATGTGATTATTATGTTTTAACTAAGTAGTTTAATTACTAATTTTTAATTTACTATTGATATATGATTTTGCTTTACTTTATGTAATGGTTATTCACTCTAGGTATTTTATATTTCTTGACGTTTTGAAAGTATCTGTAAAGATATATTCGAAATAAAAATATTTTCTATTTCTATTTCTAAAGGTTTTCGATATTTTAGTACTTGCTCTTTGTATGTAACAGGCTACAGCTAAACCAAATGATTTCTTTTGTAATGATTTACTATTTTCGTTTCATTTTTTTATGTAAGGAAGATGGCAAACAACCATGCAGCTCACATTGATGTTAAGTGATGACTGCAGCCTATAGGTTGACACCCACACTAAGACCAGAGGTGTTGTTTTTTATGTAATGGAAGTGGCAATCAAGCATGCAGTTCACATTGATGTTAAGTAATGACTGCACCCTATAGACACTCACACAAAGACCAAGGTCAAAATATAGATGCGTTACCACTCCTGAGGCCTAAGGTGTTATACCTCTATGTCGGAAATTACAGGGCCGTACATTACCACCTGGCCGGAACACGATAGTGCTGAACACTACCATTTAGCGACAAGTATATTATGTGATGCGGTGGTGCCTACGCCCGCGAGCTGCGACTCTGGAGCTCTACCACCAGTAAAGGTTGTGCATTGCGGACGCGTTGCCACCCCTGAAACCTTAGTTGTTATGTCTCTGTGATAGTTATTACGGGGCCATACATCACCATCGGAACACGAAAGTGCTGAAGTTGGCGGCAGATAGTTTGGGTAAAGCGTTGGTGCCAACGCCTACGAGTCCTTACACTGGAAATCTACCTCCAATAAAAGCCAAGACTAGGTAGGAAGGTGCCTACTTCCTTGAGCTCCATCATTGCAGCTCTACCACCACGTTGGTAGATCGTGGTTGTATTTAAAATACGCTTTTATGATTGATTTAAGACTTATAGACTTTAGACCTCACATTAAAATAAAACCGTAATAAAACGAGTAAATCGAGAACAAGTACCTACCTATCTTTTATCGATAAACCGGTACTAATGCATCAGCATTCAATATAAAGTGCTCACTTACGTCCAATGGGTACCCATAAGCCAATTTAAGCCTTGTACACATACCTGACATACCTATACCTTTTTATAAACATAACTCACGCCGGTTTGCCTCAAACGGTTAAGTAGAAGTAAAACTTCTTCTCATTTCATCATAAAAACTGAATAAATATTTTTACTTCTCAATATTTTTTTACTGGTGGTAGAGCTCAAGTGACGGACCTCGCGGACGTAGGCACCACCGCATTACCTAATATACTTACCGCTACATGGTAGTGTTCAGCACGATCGTGTTCCGGTCAGGTGGTAATGTACGGTTCTGTAATTGCCGGCACAGAGGCATAACACCTTAGGCCTCAGGAGTGGCAACGCATCTGCATTTTGACCTCTGGTCATTGTGTGGATGTCTATAGGCTGCAGTCATCACTTAACATAAATGTGAACTGCATGCTTGTTTGCCACTTCTATTACATAAAAAAATATATATGGCTCATTATAAAACTAAAGTAGACTAGTGCCGTATCAAGACGAGCCGCCTACGTTAGTCCAAAAAAAAAAAAAGTTAAATGATAGAGATTATTACCCGGGTATTGCTGGTGCCTGATGTTTTGTTTTCTGCTATGATAACCATTGTGATATGGGTTAATTGTCTCCAATAAAACGGCTTTAAAATTTTATTTATTAGCCGACTCGGTGAACTTAGTACCTACCACTTTTGAATTAAATTAAGTGTCAAAGATTATGAATCGGAAAATGAAATGGTTGTTTATACTTAAAACACTCTTGCTTCAAAATTGAACTCAGGGATTAAACTCACTAGGTGTATAGTTTTTAACACAGTACACATTGGATCAAATCGCCGGAATGGATGGATCAAGCGTACAGTACACACTGAATCCCCAAAACGTGGACATAGGCTAATGGCTCCGAAAAACCTCTCACACGTCTGTTGTCGGTGTCGTGTTTTGGGGTATTTATTTTTCAATTCGAATAATCTAAAATGTTGTCTTTTTAAGAACACATTTCGTATCTTTTTGAGCTAATTATGTAATCACTTCTGATTACTATAAATTGCTTGCGAGAGTTCCAGTTAGAGGAAAAGCTAAAATGTCTAAGTCGGATTCCCTTGTTTGTGTACAAAGGCTGTCTTTCACGAAGACGGCACTAACTACACTGAGAACGTAAGAGAGCGCGAATTAGCGCTTCAGAACGTGAGTACACTTTTAACACCACTCTACGGATGGAGGCTGGCCCACACGGCTTGCTAACGTCAAGGGAAAGAAGCGCCTGAAGTCTATTTGAGTAAATTAAATATCAGGAAAATAAGCTTTCGCACCACGGGATGGATGGCGGTGGGTTTCCCACGTCGACTTCGAGACAAAGAGATTTACCAGGAGATCTGCTTTCTCCTTTGACGTATGGGTCAGGGCGCCCTCAGGCTTTTGCAGTGAAGGTAGAGAACTTCGGGAGAAGTTTTCTTCGAAAGCCTTAGCGAGAGATTAGTAAGCGCAGCTTTTTGGAGGATGCCGAATCATTATCGCATTAATCCAAGCCCTGGCAATGTGCTTGGATTTAGCTATGAATCCACGGAATGGATTGATCAAGCAGCGGTACACAATGTATACGCGAGACGTGTACATTGGCTATGTCTCCAAAAAAGCACCTCTTACGCGTTGTTTTTCAGTGTTAACAAGAACTTTACAACTGGATACTGGAACTGGACTGAAAAGCGTGAGAGAGATAAAGTGGAAGCTGATGAGAGACTAGCGAAGAGCTTTGAGACTAACATCAAACTCTATTGGAGGGAGGTGAAAAAGTCTAGAAGCTCTTCTCCAGTTTCTGGAATGATAGAATAAAATCTAAGTTGGGTGGTTATTCTTGAGAACACGCAAGATGTGTTAAAACGATGGAGCGAGTATTATGGGCAAATGTATGATTATGCTCACAACACTGACGCCGGAGTTGCTGACTTGACGGTGCCGGCTTGTGAGGATATAACAATAGATGAGATTGTATGGGCGATACGAAGTTTGAAATGTGGTAAGGCTGCGGGTATTGATCAGGTTTCTGCCGAAATGATCAAATATGGTGGTGCTGCCCTTTGGGATTCTTTCTGGGTGTTGTGCAACCTTTGCTGGAGATCCGGAAGAATCCCAAAGGATTGGCGGTGTGCGGTCATCGTGCCTTTGTATAAAGGCAAGGGTTCACGTATGGACTGCACCAGCTATCGAGCGATCAGTTTGGCAGCTAAAGTGTATGGGAAAGTCTTAGAAAGAAGAATGAAAGAGAAGTCCGACGGGTTGTTGTGGGATGCACAGGGTGGTTTCAGAACTGGAAGAGAATGTATGGATCAAGTTTTCTCCCTCCGCAACATCGTAGAGAAGCATCTTGCTATGAGTCAGAAGGTTTTCTGCGGTTTTGTGAATTTGGAGAAAGCCTTTGATAGGGTATTACGAAAATTGCGTGAATGGAGCGTTGGGTAAGCTGCTAGAATCTAAACATCTCAGCCAGCGGGCGCGACTAGCGGTACATAATGCTGTACTTACTCCAACGCTTTTATATGGAAGCGAGAGCTGGGTATGCAGGAAAGAGCATGAAAGTAAGTTGAACGCGGTCGAGATGAGATCATTGCGCAAGATCTGCGGTGTATCACTCACCGATCGCGTTCGTAATGAAGATGTAAGAAAGAGGCTTTGTGTGAATGATAGTATCGGTGTAAAAATGAAAAAAGGCATGCTCCGATGGTTCGGGCATATACGCGTTAATATTATTAAAGCGTTTTTTATTTCTATTATATTTTGCATATATTTGAATGTTGACAAACGGGAGACAATACAGCTAGCATAATTTTTATAGCTTAAGTAATACCCAACTTTTACACCACACGTCTACTAACGATTATGTGTTTGGAAAGAAGTTTAATTCTTATACAAAATAAGTACCATAAAACCACGAATTTGAGCTGTTAAATTGAAATTGACACACAATACGCTGATTTTGAAAAGTTTTGACGTTTGATAATGCTTTGGTAAAGCGTGAATCCACTTTCAATGGCTGATTACTCTGGATTACTCTCCTACTTTATTTGTATTGTAGATATACAAAATAAAAGGCAAATTAATAAATAAAAAAGAAAAAGTTTTGTATATTTATTTTTTTAAACTATAGAGCTGTGACAATAAGTACCCCTAGTCCATATTAAAACAAATAAAAAGACTGAAATATTGCAACCAACGTACTACCGAACCCTAAAAAAATATACAAGACGAAGGGTCAGAACAGGCACTTATGTGACAGGATGAATTAGGCCTGCGTTTCGTCATTCCACCACGAAGCCCTAAAAAAAGTACGCTAAGTAATGTATTGCAATTAGTGTTTACGCAACTGAAAAATGCATGGCCCATGAAATTAAATAAGTACTATTATTAAATGAAGGGCATGACTCCATGTGAATACCAGTAATAAACAGGTGCAAGTCGGGAAACAAAAATAAATTGACCTTCGAAACCTGCGGGTGTACGATGACGTCATATTTCTATTCAATTGGAAACTTCCTCGCCGTGATGCTTTGTCTCGTTTCTTCACATGCGCTGTTGTATGTGAGCAAATGAAACATGTTAAATGCGATTGAGTTTAGGTTTCTTAAATCAAATCGCAATAAGACTTCATGGTACAGGTGTAGATAGATTACCTATTGTAAATATGAAATAATCTCAGAACTCGTGACCTTATGTTGAATTTGCAAGAATCGAGAAAGGATTTTTAGCAAAGGTTATTTTAATGAAGATTTGGATATGTGTTATAATTTTAGATATCGATAGATATTATTTATAGGGGGGGGGAAGTGGGGATTTTCGATAATTACTCGACCGCGTTAGATTAGTAGGTATATAACCATGCCTTGTACCAAATATATATTTTTACTGGTGGTAGAGCTCCAGTGACGGAGCGCGCGGGCGTAGGCACCACCGCATTACCTAATATACTTGCCGCTAAATCGTAGTGTTCAGCACTATCGTGTTCCGGTCAGGTGGTAATGTACTGCCCTGTAATTTCCGGCACAGAGGCATAACACCTTAGGCCTCAGGAGTGGTAACGCATCTGCATTTTGACCTTGGTCTTTGTGTGGGTGTCTATAGGCTGCAGTCATCACTTAACATCAATGTGAACTGCATGCTTGTTAACCAATTCCATTACGTAAAAAAAAAATCAGCGTCTCCTGCCAACTATAGAAACAAAAGACAAACTTTTGTGAAGACTTTTTAGATATGCTTACAATAATTAAGTAACTGTAATAATTTTATTCCAAACCATTTTTATGGATAGAAAAGCGATTGAAAGATACATTTTATCCCAAACTTTATTCCAAACCAAGCCAACATTTCAATTGTATCGACCCGGGTACATTGTGAAGATTTGACAACTTTGATAATCTCCGGATTCCCGAAATGACCTTATGAAACAAGATAGGGAATAATCGGCTCGAATTCTGCCATCCGCAACGCGCTGACAAAATCTTCGTCGTCAAAGCGAGGTATTCTATAAAAAAGCATTTTCAGAATTGCGGTGGCCCTTTGAAGTTAATCCTTGGATTCGGGCTCATCCTTTCTGCCGGTGAGTGTGTTTGTATGTAAATGTTGTGTATTTACTGTGAGCAATTTGAGTGTGCCTTCCATGTAATATTTTGGCGTCTTGTCTCTGGAGGCATGTTAGGTACGTTTATTTGAAAATGTAAAAGGTGTAATTTACAGCGGGTGAGTACAAATCTTTTCCGCGTGCTAAGTATATCATTTCACGTTTCTTTGAGGTTTTTTATTGTGTTCTAGATTCTCTTCATGTTTGTGGTACGCCGGGATAAAAAGTATATTTAAAGTTAATCTAAATTGCAAACTGTGTGCGAATTTTCATCCAAAATCCATAATTTTTGCGTTTCGATGTGCAATGGCGTACAAAAAAATAAATTGTACTAATTAAAAAACATTTAAGAATTACCCGCTTATTCATAAACGTACATTAGATACGTTTTAGCTATAGAATGCTTTGACTTTGTCAGTCGCATTGTCAAATGTGCAAGATAGAAAAAGACATAGGAGAGATTAGCAATACTTTGGCTAAAGTTTATGAATAAGGGGGTTAGGATCTTGTCAAATAGGTATGCAGCTTACATGGATCTTAAGGGACAAGTGTCATGACTGTATCTACACAAAAACTAGTGGCCAAAATGTTTATGCGTTTCCACTCTGAAAACGTATTTTGCTTTGCATTTGTGATAGAAATAATATATTATACATAATGCCTGAATATTAAGTATCGAACCAGCATATGATCGTACCGTAATTTGACTTCAGGTAGATTAAATTAGGTGGTGCAACATTTTCGCGCATTTTTAATTTGCCACTTGCGGTCACCCATCACACATCCGACCGCGCCCATATCGCCTAACCGAGTAGGTAAATCACTTCCGATCTACTCGCGGGGCCAGATGTGCTTCGATATATTACGACATAAAGCAACACCGGAGGGGAGTAGCCATATGCAGGCTTTCCCCTCTGTCAAAGTACAAGGACAAGTGGGCCTATGCCTGTCGCCTAGATGTTTAAATGTGTGAGTTGTTGAGTGAGACGTAGTAATAGACGATTTTGGTAGTGTGTGTGTGTGTCACACGCATTTCCTCCCGCAAAAAAACACGCGGCGAGCCTGTTGACATCACCGGGCACTTTACCAAACTTTGAGGTACTGGGAAGCCTCCAGATAATAGAAAAATCTATCAAACTATAAATATCACAACCTATCAACAATTTACCAGTCTATCATCAATCTACCAGTATTACAGTTGGGCGGTCTATCAGTACGCCAGAATTCTAACAATAATAATGTACCGATCCTAATATTCATCCATACCTTTTTAAATCTGTCCAATATAATCCGAATATCAAATACATACAAACAAAAAAAATATTTATGGTTTTCTTTAAAGATTTTTTCGTTTTGTGAAGTAAATATGTACATAAAGTGTAAAATATAACAGACATAATTAATACATAAAAATTAGAATAAAATATTAACAGTAAAGTTGACATCAAATTTTTAATATCATCTTTCCAAAAACTTAGTAAAAGAAATTTTAAATCTCGCACCCCTTATCGCTAAGTCCCAAGAAGATGACAGTTTTTGTATGGGCTACTTGGTACCGCCCCCTCCGTCCCTCGCGTCGCACGCCCCGCACGATTGCTCTGACATTACACGTTCGTTGGATGACTGTAGGTAATTAACACGTTCGTTTTCCTTAGACTGTGATCAGATGTTACACAAATTCCACAAGCCAACCTGGTAACTCTTGACATCGCTACTAGCGTCACCTAGCTGACCGACAAGTAATTACAGTTGGATACGCGACGACACGCGACACGTGAAGGGTTCAATAATTCAAAAATCAAATTGGTTCGTTCAACGGTATCGCGATTCAGGATATTGGACATGCTAAATTCTGACGTGAGTTGTCGATGACATTTGTTACGATTACTATTTGCTAACTAAACTACTACGATTTTTGGCACATAAACATTTTGAATTATTTATGATAGGCCTACTTGTAGCCACGAATTTTGTTATATAGGCAACTTCGTGCTTGTATTCTCCGAAGGAATATGAACAGGTATAAGGCTGGGGAAAACGTTTCTTCGCATTTTTTAAGATAATTCAAAACATTTTTTATATAGTTTATTTAAATTTAACTAAAGTATGTATGTACCATTTTGTTCGATAACCTTATCCATCTTGTAGGTAGGGACATGATCCCATTGCTATAAAAATTTTGGGACTTCTCATCAAAATACCGCGACAAGTGGATTTGGCAGTCCTCTCGTGATGTTAACCTAACATTGCATAAAGAATTCTGAAGAGACCGAAACAGGTGGAAATCTGAAGGTACAAGGTCAGGACTATACGGCGGATGCATTAACACCTCCCAGCCAAACTCTCTTAATTTTTGCAGAGTGGCTATAGATGTGTGAGGTCTAGCGTTATCATGATGAAACACCACACCCTTTTCTGTTGATCGATTCCGGCCGCTTTCTCTCAACTTCTTGATTTAATCTCATCAGTTGTTCGTAGTAGAGTTCAGAATCGATAGTCCTGCCTGGTGGTAATAGCTCATAATGAATAATGCCCTTCCAATCCCACCACACACACAACATCACCTTATTGCGAGTTAACCCGGGTTTCGCCACAGTCTGTGAAGCCTGACCGGCCTTTGACCACGACCTTTTTAGCACGTTCTTGTCGTACGTGATCCACTTTTCATCACCAGTTATCAGCTTATTCAAAAATGATTCGGTTTCATTACGTCGTAATAAAGAATCACAAATGAGTACACGGTTCATTAGGTTTCTTTCAGTGAGCTCGTGAGGTACCCAAATATCGAGCTGTTTTTGTACCCAGCTTTTTTCAAATGCGCCAAAACTGTTTTGTGATCAATTCTCAGTTCTTCAGCTACGTCGTAACTACTGATATGTCGATCTTGCTCCACTTTTTCAAAAATGGCATCCATTTTATCCGTAATAGGGCCACCAGAGCGAGGTGATTGAAAACGCTTACACCAAATTTGTGCTACTCTCACAGACAATGCACTAGGTCCATAAATATCGCAAATTTTTTTTCGCGGCTTGCGTTGCATTCTTACCTTTATTGTAGTAAAATTTTAAAATGTATCGAATTTCTTCATTAGATTCACTCATCTTGACAGTACGAAAAACAAATGAAAATCACACATTTGCCTAATATGAATTTGGAATTATGTTTTTTAAAATTTTAACTTTCAATGATACCAAAACCAGCCAGATACAAATACGAGTACTACAGCCAAAGAGATTTTATTACAAGTTCATACATATAATGCGAAAAGACTTTTTCCCCAACCTATTATATGCATACATTCAAAGATAAATGCAAACACTTACAATTCGCCGATTTGGTTTTGTCCCATGTACCTAATAAGTGCCGAGTCTCAAATCAAAACATTATGACTTTCTATATTCAATCACTAAAAATACAGAAAAAAGTTTTAATAATCTATACAAATAAATAAAATTGGAGTGTCTGTTTGTAATATTAAAATAACCGCTTTTTACTAAATGCATATGTATGTATACACGGTACATATACCAAAACCACATTTTTTACAATTTTTGTCTGTCAGTCTGTCTGTCTGTCTGTCTGTCTGATTGGCGGGGCTAATCTTGGGAACGGCTTTACCGATTTTGACGGGACTTTCACTGGCAGATAGCTGATGTGACAAGGAGTAACTTAGGCTACTTTTGTTTCCATACATCCATACATTCATTCATACAAACCTACACACAAATAAGTAGATTGGAGTGTATCCGACTTTGACGGGACTTCCACGGGTAGGTAGCTGATGTAATAAGAAGTAACTTAGGCTACTTTTATCTCCATACATCCATACATACATACATACCTACATACAAATAAGTAGAATTGGAGTGTATCCGACTTTCACGGGACTTCCACGGGTAGGTAGCTGATGTAATAAGGAGTAACTTAGGCTACTTTTATCTCCATACATCCATACATACATACATACCTACATACAAATAAATAGAATTTGAGTGTCACCGATTTTGACGGGTCTTTCAATGGCAGATAGCTGGTGTAATAAGGTGTAACTTAGGCTACTTTTATACTAGCTGCGCCCACGACTTCGTCCGGGCCGATACTGAACAATCATATTTTTTCTCACGTGGACGAAGTCGCGGGAACAGCTAGTAGAAAATATAAACACGAAAGAGCGACATGAGAAAAAAGAACTGTAACATTTAATTAACTGTAGTTAGGACCGAACTTAGTTATATTACTTGAAACAAAATTATAAAGTTATGCCTAGAAGTCGGTTGTGTGGTTGTACCTATATTTAAAAAACAATTTCTTCAGGGACAGTTGATAATTTTTCGGAGAGAGAGCTATCGTGCCCCGAGGTATTTTATAACATGATGTTGAAGCTATCTTTTATACGAATTTAATTTTAAGGTAAGTAGGCGGCTCACTCAAAATTGTATTACGTCTGGGGAAGAATCACGGAGCCCCTAAACATACTAATTTATTTCAAGTGTGAGCTCCAAGGAAAAATTATGATTATCCCGTATCAAAGTAACTACTCCATCTGTCTTAAGTATCAATTTAACTGTCGTAATTCACTTATATCTTGGCGATAGAAATATTTCAATTAATTCATTGTCGTAAATATTTTAATAATATGGTCTAAATATTGCTCCTTGAGTAACACCTATGGTATACTTCTTAAAATACTGTTACATAATAATAATAATAATGGCAACCCATTATACGTCCCACTGCTGGGCACGAGTCTCTCCCCATTTTTGGGGGAGGCTTGGAGCTTACTCCACCACGCTGCTCCAATGCGGATTGGTGGAGGTGGGTGGGTTAGTGGCCAACCCGCTGTCGGATGTTTTCTAACCGCCCATAAGGCCTCCGACAAGGTTTAACGACTGCTATCTATCGATAGCAACCGGGACCGACGGCTTAACGTTCCCTCCGAAGCACGGAAACGCGCATTTAATTTGCCACTAGCGGTCACCCATCACACTACCCGACCGCGCCCGTAGTGCTTAACCGAGTAGATCGCTTCCGATCAACACCAGCCGCGGGGCCATGCGCGCTTCACTTACACTGTTACATAAATAAGCATAATTATGTATTGTCTTTTATATTTTGTAAACGGGATATTTTTCAATTTGTTGTTCGTTCGGGTTCTGAATTAAGTATTATATAATTTTATGAAAGCGCATATTGTGGTATGTAGGAAACATACAAAAAACCAGATGTCAAGTGTCTTCTGAGATCTGAAATTACTCAGTCGTTCAAATTATGTTGACCTGCATTAAGTTTATTGATGCAATTATATCTCGTATAATATTTCCGCTTGTGGCAACATGTCGTGAATTAGCAGGTTCAAGAACTGCAACAAATAGGCTATTAGCTAGAAAACACATTGATATGATGGGCTTATTCTTCTAAAGTATTTACAGCTATAGACACAAAAGGCTGTAAAATTACAGAAAGAGTTATATTCTATAACCATAAGACTAATTATTCTATAACCATAAGACTAATTTACTTTACACCAGTTTCAAGTGAAATATGTTTGTACGTAAAATACTTAGAAACGTTTTTCTCAGATCTTTTTAGGCTCAATTACTTCGTGTTAATTTCATTTTATAAGCGACACGTGTTTGTCATTAATTTATGTTACAACTTAGTTGTATGTATTACGGGTATATTGACAATAATAAGGTACTTGATTAATTAATAACAGTCGTTTAACAGTTAGGTTTTTATTTTAATCTATACATATAAGAAACTTTGTGTGAATGATAGTATCGGTGTAAAAATGAAAAAAGGCATGCTCCGATGGTTCGGGCATATAGAAAGAATGTCGAATGAGCGAATGACTAAACAGATATACAATGCGAATGTGGATGGTTGCAGAGGCCCAGGAAGACCAAGGCTGACCTACCATGACCAAATAGGTCGAGTTCTGTCTGATGGTGGGGTCAAAAGTCTTAGGAATCGGCGTGCATGTATGAAGAGAATGATGAAGGTAGACGAGGCACGAGAGGTTTGTCAGAACCGGGATGTCTGGCGCTCTACACTCTCTGCCTACCCCGTTAGGGACCTGGCGTGAAGATACATACATACATACATATAAGACTCTACACAGAGTTTTTAAGAATGAAGCATTTGAATGCAGTATGTAGGATGTGGATCGACAGATATCCCGGTCCTGACATACCTCCCGTGTTCCTTCTACATCCATCATTCTCTTCATACTTCAGGAATTGTCAGCCCAATTCATTCATCTTAATTTCATGTTATAAGGGACGCTTCATAATTAACTTAGAGGACAACTTAGTTGTTCTTCTCATATTGACAATAAGAATCTGAGGTGAATTAATTACCTAAATGATGACGTCAATTATTAAATCAATTATGAAAATTTTGCTAGTGTGGTGTTTTACAACTCTGTTTGAGGGGCATATACGTATAATGATTCTTTAGTTTATTTCGATTCATTGATTTAAATTGTCGTTTTCTAGTAAAGTATATTTTTCCATTAAAGCCTTTCTCTTAAACCAGTGATTCACAAAGTGGTCTATATCGACCCCTGGGGGTCTATGACAAAGTAAAATGGGTTGGCGTTAGCAAAAAAAAAATTTGGGGGTCCATGAAATAAAAATGGGGGTACACGATAATGGATTTCAACACATACACTGAAAGTACCAATTTACTTACATCATACCAGTGATTCCCAAAGTGGTCCATCGGAGACTCGATGGGGGTCTACGTAGGCGAGAATAAAATTTGGAAATATGGATATAAATGTAGCAAGGAGGGGGGTCCACGGAAACCAGAAAAAAATTGAAAGGGGTCTACAAGAAAAAATAGTTTGGGAACCTCTGTCTTAAACGATCTTGAAGCAATTGTCAGCCCAATTAACTTATCTAAATTTCAGCTCAATTAACTTAGGTGACAACTAAGTTGTTCTTTTCATATTAACAATAGGTGAATTAATTAAATGAACACGTCAATGGGTTACCTTTGTTCTTAAGTGCCGTAGATGTCCCTACTGGTAAAATTGTATGTGAGTTTTGTTAAGAGTTAAGGAATATTCATTTTTAAATTAGGAGCGTGTCTGGCTTTTATTTCAATATTCAGTTGAAAACTATGCACTGAAATCCTTCTTTTTCCGTTATATTAATAGATATTGTAATCTAACGAAACAAAATAATTCTGCTTCGAAAGGCCAACTAGAATGGACTTAATTACTTACCTACTTATGGGACCAATTTCAAAGTGCTGCGGTTCAAATGACAAAAAAAAACAAAATCGGACCACAAATTGACGGAGTAATTAATAGGTTGGGGAAAAAGTCTTTTCGCATTATAGTATGTATGAACTTGTAATAAAATCTCTTTGGCTGTAGTATTTGTATCTGGCTGGTTTTGGTATCATTGAAAGTTAAAATTTTAAAGAACATAATTCCAAATTCAAATTAGGCAAATGTGTGATTTTCATTTGTTTTTCGTACTGTCAAGATGAGTGAATCTAATGAACAAATTCGATACATTTTAAAATTTTACTACAAAAAAGGTAAAAATGCAACGCAAGCCGCGAAAAAAATTTGCGATGTTTATGGACCTAGTGCCGTGTCTGTGAGAGTAGCACAAATTTGGTTTAAGCGTTTTCAATCCGGAAATTTTGATGTCAAAGATGCACCTCGGTCTGGTCGCCCTATTACGGATAAAATGGATGCCATTTTTGAAAAAGTGGAGCAAGATCGACATATCAGTAGTTACGACGTAGCTGAAGAACTGAGAATTGATCACAAAACAGTTTTGGCGCATTTGAAAAAAGCTGGGTACAAAAAAAGCTCGATATTTGGGTAGCTCACGAGCTCACTGAAAGAAACCTAATGAACCATGTACTCATTTGTGATTCTTTATTACGACGTAATGAAACCGAATCATTTTTGAAGAAGCTGATAACTGGTGATGAAAAGTTGATCACGTACGACAAGAACGTGCGAAAAAGGTCGTGGTCAAAGGCCGGTCAGGCTTCACAGACTGTGGCGAAACCCGGGTTAACTCGCAATGAGGTGGTGTTGTGTGTGTGGTGGGATTGGAAGGGCATTATTCATTATGAGCTATTACCACCAGGCAGGACTATCGATTCTGAACTCTACTGCGAACAACTGATGAGATTAAAGCAAGAAGTTGAGAGAAAGCGGCCGGAATTGATCAACAGAAGGGGTGTGGTGTTTCATCATGATAACGCTAGACCTCACACATCTTTAGCCACTCAGCAAAAATTAAAAGAGTTTGGCTGGGACGTGTTAATGCATCCGCCGTATAGTCCTGACCTTGCACCTTCAGATTTCCACCTGTTTCGGTCTCTTCAGAATTCTATAAGCAATGTTAGGTTAACATCACGAGAGGACTGCCAAATCCACTTGTCGCGGTATTTTGATGAGAATTCCCAAAATTTTTATAGCAATGGGATCATGTCCCTACCTACAAGATGGCAAAAGGTTATCGAACAAAATGGTACATACATACTTTAGTTAAATTTAAATAAACTATATTAAAAAGTGTTTTGAATTATCTTAAAAAATGCGAAGAAACTTTTTCCCCAACCTGATAGATAAAATATTTATATAACAGCTTTCTAGTACTTTCTTTTCTAGTCTACAAGCATGAAAGGAAAAGACGGACAGAGGGACACGACGAAACTGTACAGGTCCCTTGTATGCTACATGCAGTCGAAAATAGAACCAAAAATACAAATATTGCTTTTGTTAAAACAGATTCCCTTTAAATTATGGACCACCCGATAGAAGCAGAGGTGGATTGTCCAGCAAGTAATAAATTAATCCTATCTACCATTAGTCCCGTTGAGCTGGTGGGTGCAAAGGTTCAGCTATCTAGATGGCCTAGACGACTGCGTGACTGCGTTTATGGGGTATAATTATGAGACATTGTTTTAATACAAGAGCCGGTGTTTGTTTTATTTTTGAAATGCTTTTGATTCAAATGTATGAGATAGAAGGTAGGGACAATTGTTTGTTTTGAGAACATTTAGTCAGGTTAATTAATTATTAGACATCCAAACTTATTATTTTGAGGTGCGTCATGACAATGGACGGAAGACGACAGAAATACCACTTTATTTTAAAGAAAAATGGAAAGAAAAATTTGACTTCAGGCGAGACTCGAACTCGCGGCCTACTGGGAACCTAGTCCAGGCGCTCTTCCAATTGAGCTACTGAAGTCCTGCCCGATTTTGTCAAATCTTTCCTTCACATTTATTGCCTTGCTTTATGGTAGCAGTAGCGCCATCTATTGCCAACCATGCTAGTTAGGCAACCGATATAATAGACTTTTCAGTTTATTGAATATCGTAAAGAAGTCGCTTTTACCCTTAATAATTGTTTTTATATTATTCCGCATTAACACATGCTTGTGAAATATATTTTATTTTAAAGAAAACTGGAAAGAAAAATTTGACTTCAGGCGAGACTCGAACTCGCGGCCTACTGGGAATCTAGTCCAGCCGTTCTCTGATAAACTACGTTACTTCACGCCGAAGGAGTAAGTAAGAAGTAACTGAAAATTACTATTTGCCGACTGATACCTGCGCCCTTGAGCTTCTTTTACTAGAAGTGTACCAAACGTTCTCGTCCATTGCTCTACGATACATAATTACGGTGCACATCATAGTTTCCGATAACCATTCAAACGAGAGGGGTCCGGGCGGAACAACACACTCGAAATGTGATGTGACAACTTTAAATAGACAACAAGGTTTCACATTGAGGGGCAATGGTGAACTGATCAAAGCTGTTAGTACTATTTATAGAACAGATTATGAGTGAAATAATAAAAACATATTTTAGCTCTATGCCAAAAATACCATGAACACTGAAAAATATGTAATATTATTATATAGTCAACTAATTTTTTTTGTGTTTGATTTAGAAATTACCTACTATCCTTTGTTGCACCTCATCGTTAGTAGTTAGCCCTAAGGTTGGCTGGTAGAGAATGCCACTAGGCATTAAGTCCGCCTTATGTACATTTACTATGTGCACAAAAGTTTAAAATAATAAACAAATAAAAATATACAGCTTATCACCACCATTTATTTGGCGACACAAGGTAATGCTGCTAACTAGACCTTCGTCACTGAAATTCCAACAAACGTTCTTGTCTATTATGCATTCCACGATATACCTTTAATTACGGGATATATCATAGTTTCCGATAATCATTCAAACGATGAGGGTTCGGACGGAACAACAAACTAGAAACGTGAGGTGACAACTTAAGACAGACAGGTTATAAAAATAATAGGTTTTATATTTTGTGACTTTAACTAGTATAAAAATACTAGGTCTTATTCTTTCTGATCTTGTTTGTCACGAACCGAACTGTGCTCACTCAATTGTACATCTTCATCCTGAGCTCAGACAGTCTGATCTCCGTGTCTTGTCAGTTGTAACATTGCATTGGTATCGATAAATATATATTAATTTGGCGTGTATTTGTATTCAAGATTCTTTTGCTATAATTTTGGCGTTCCGTAACCAAATGGCAATAAACTAAACCCTTACAGAAACCTCATGTCTGTCCGTATGTCACAGCCACTTCAATCCGAAACTATTAGGACTACATACTTAAAACTCGATCCGTAGATTTATTCTGTAAACCGCTATATGATTTTTATACAAAAATAAGAATTGTTTCTCAAAAGGTCGAGCTGCGCTGGTAATACCTATTAAAGTTAAGGTACGATTCCTAACTCCGCTGCAGGCAACAGTGCTGCCACAGCACTACTGGTCTCCATATATCTACACTTCTACACTATAATATTATAAAGAGGAAAACTTTGTTTGTTTGTTTGGTTGTAATGAATAGGCTCAAAAACTTCTGGACCGATTTTAAAAATTCTTTTACCATTCGAAAGCTACATTATCCACAAGTAACATAGACTATATTTTATTTTGGAAAAAAATAGGGTTCCGTAAGATATTTGGATTTTTCGGACACAAGGTGTAAAAAATCAAATCATCAATGCAACATTGCACCGCGCGAAGCCGGGGCGGGCCGCTATAATTTGCCACAATGCTCTTAAAATGGTCACATGATGCAGGTCTGGTTATAAATACACAAAAAACCAAGGTTATGCATATATCAGCATATAATAAAATTAACACCCCTACTGATATTGATTTGATTGCACACGATCATAGATGCCTGCATGAAAATAATTTGTATTGTAAGCGCAAATGCACTGACAAGGTCTCACAAATAACCTACCTTGGTTTAACTATAGACGCCAGGTTTCATCTTACGGAACCCTATTTTTCCAAAATAAAATATAGCCTATGTTACCCGTGGATAATGTAGCTTTCGAATAGTGAAATAAACTATAAAAGATATTCCTCGATATCTTTTATAGTTTAGGCAGCGTACGCAAAATAAGTAACTTTTCTGGTTGATTTTTTACACCTTGTGTCTGAAAATCACAAATATCTTACGGAACCCTATTTTTTCCAAAATAAAATATAGCCTATGTTACCCGTGGATAACGTAGCTTTCGAATAGTGAAAGAATTTTTAAAATCGGTCCAGCAGTTATAGAGCCTATTCAATACAAACAAACAAACAAAAAAATATTACCTCTTTATAATATTAGTTTAGATTACATTCCGATCTACGCGACACTATGGCGGCAGCAATGCAATAGAAAATAGAGAAATATGGTGCTGCGGCAACACTGCTGTGGATGTCCAAGCATGTACAGTGTTACAATAACTTTATCAAATATCTTGGTGCAACCCAGGCTAATGCTACATTTGACAATAACCGAAACATTAACAAATAATTTAATGCACCCGAACTTAGGTTCGGGGACATGCAAACTAGCCTTAGGTAAAGATTTTGATCTATCTACACTAGCCCTAACGAGTAACACAAATGATCACAGCATACACAATATTGCAGCGTAGTTGCAGATTTCCATTATGTTAGAAGAGGCCACACAGGAAAAACTGCTAGCTAGGGCTTTCATGTCGTTAAAAAACAGGTTAAGTTAGGAAGATATGGACAGGCACGCGCCTCGTATACAGTTCTATTGAGTTACTAACACCTAGTGTTGGTGACGTTAAGGGCTGAGAAATGGTGGATTTTTGTCATTAAGTGGCAAACAAATTTCACACTGACCATGTGTCTTTTTAGCGTCACGAATTTTTTCGCGTTCGCGGCAGTTATATAACATTGATGTCACTTTATATATTTTAGATACACGATCGATGCTAAGTGTTGGTTGGATGTTTGCAGCCTATACCCATGTAACTAGAGGTCATAATGCAGATGCGTTGCCCTGAGACTTAAGTTGTTATGTCTTTGTGATAGTTATTACGGGGCCATACATTAATCTGACCAGAACGTGATTAGTGCTGAACACTAGTATTTAGCGGCAGATAGATTACATAATGCGGTGGTGCATACGCTTTAGAGTTCCGACACTGGAGTTTACAGTTATTCAAAAGTTATTTAGTAAGTTGTAAAAAGTCTTTCAGCTGAAATAAATGTTGATTAATTGATGCGTCCGGTAAAAAAGCGTTCACGAAAGTGTAAAGACACTTCTCGATCATTCTCTGAACTTTCTGTAACTTCGTCCAATAGGGTCTTAAGTCGCGAGTTTACGATATAGAGCAACTCGGCCACCGGTCGCGGCGGACCGGAGGAGAGTAGCCATAGCGTTTATCACCGATGCGAAACAGTCTGTCATTTTTTGGGGGGAAATACGTGTGACACACGCTCACTCTACAAAAATCGTCTATTACTACGGAACGCACACCTTGACTTTAACAAAATACATAAACAATTTCATAGCACACATTTAAATATCTGGGCGAAAGGCATAGGACCATTGGTCTTGTACTTTGACAGAGGGGAAAGCCTGCATATGGCTACTCCCCTCCGGTCCGCCGCGGCCGGTGGCCCGTGTTGCTCTATGGTTTAGGAACAAAATTATGGATACGTCAACTAAGTGAAGACCTGAATGTTGGGAACTAGTTTATTTAATCCTGTTTTACGACTTCGGTCCGTTCGTTTCGTGGGAATGTAGGGTTTAGGGTTTTTATTACGTATTTCAAGCTATTGAGACGTTTGGGATATATTTAGGTAATACAATTTTGGTATTCTTTGGCATCTATCTTACAGGCAGCATTTTTATTTTATTTATCATTCAATTTATCTGAGTTGTCAATAATAAATATATTAATTTATTTTTTTTCACAAAAATGGTTGGTAGGTTTACTTCACACACACAATCTTTAGATATAAAAATCAATTGCTGTTCGTTAGTCTCGCTAAGACTCGAGAACGGCGGGATCGATTTGGCAAATTTTGGTCTTGAATGATTTTTGGAAGTCTAGGGAAGGTTTAAAAGGTAAGAAAATATGAAGAAATTGAAGTGAAATAGTAAAAACCACAATTTCATTTTCCCATACAAATAGTCTTTATCTTTATCAAACCTTGGACACGTTATTTCATTCTCAGGCAACACAAAGTTTGCCGGGTCAGCTAGTATTTGAATAAATACAACTAGAGCTATTTTATCAATTTCACCTTATTTAGGAGACAAGTGCCGGTGATATGCAAGTGATTTTTTTTTATGTAATGGAAGTGGCAAACAAGCGTGCAGTTCACATTGATGTTACGTGATAACTGCAGCCTATAAACACCCACACAAAGACCAAGGTCAAAATGCAGATGCGTTACCACGCGAGCTTCGCCACTGCAGCTGTACCACCAGTAAAAGGTATATAAATAAATTTGTTAGCACGATTACTTCTTAGGGCCAATTCGAGTTTATTCACGCGTAGCGCACTGAATTAATTTCGGAATATTGTTTTCTGTCTACATACTGTCTACATACAAAAAAAAGTGTCTATACTTATATACGCACCGACGAAGTTATTATACTTCTTTTGCGTAAAAAAGCAATATACCTACCAGAAATAAAACAAAAAAACAAAACGACAAGAAAAGTTTAGCAACTAACTTCAGACTTTTGCTTTTATCGGTCAGTGTTTTTTTTTTAATTGTTTTTATGGAAGTGGCAAACAAGCGTGCAATTCATATTGATGTTAAGTGACTGAATGACTGTGTTAAGTGAATGACTGCAGCCTATAGACACCCAAAACTCAAACTCAAACATTTTATTTCAAATTGGTCTACAAGGACACTTTTGTATTGTCAGCTTACGAGCTACCTATAGCGAATGACTTATAATAATTATTATTATTCAGTAGGTATTAATAATAATCAAATTTAAATATTCAAATTAAATAAAATTAACATTTAACCTTTTGTACATGAAATCTTTCAATTCCTTCATAGAAGAAAAAAAGAAAAACCAATTCGTCAAAAAAAGACCAAGGTCAAAATGCAGATGCGTTACCACTCCTGAGGCCTAAGGTGTTATGCCTCTGTGCCGGAAATTACAGGGCCGTACATTACTACCTCACCGGAACACGGTAGTGCTGAACACTACCATTTAGCGGCAAATTTATTAGATAATGCGGTGGCGCCTACGCCCGCGAGCTCGGTCACGGGAGCTCTACCACCAGTAAAGTAGTGGGCGCGCGCATCGTAAAAACGCACTCATTTTTTTCCAATCCCGCCAAAAGAGGAATGTTCAAAACAAATCACAAAAGGTATAAACGACACCAATTTAAGTAAACAGCAAATCGAAGTGTCACCAAACGTTCCTCGCTATTGTATCCAAGAAAAAAGAAATAAGCAAAAAAAGTTATAAATTCAGCGCATCTAATCACATGAAATTATTCACCTTAAAAATGTGCTCGAGGTCACTGTCCGCAGATTCAAAGGTTATTTGATTTTACAGTTTTCGTCGATCGTTTTAGATTTTGATAGCGGGTAATTATGGATTAATGATCTAATTACATGGAATTACTGCGTTGTAGCTCCATAAAACAGATTTGATTACGCATTCTGTTCTTGACACAATGTTGGGTTATAATTTTGGAATAGAAAAGATTTGTCTTAATAGTGTAGCAAGTATCTCCTGCTACGGTTGGGTCTTAGGTTCGATCCCCAGGTCGTGGAGGGAAAGGTTTAAGTAAAGGCAAGGTAATGTTATTTTGAGTTTTACCTATATATCAGTTATCTCTGTTGCACGCTGCCTACGTAAGTATGTATTGACTGCCTCGTTGGCTCTAAAATAGACGAAAACTTACTATTTACAGTCTTTACTGCCGAAACCAGCGGGCCTAAAATGTTTAAATAATTACGTACAAAGGGTTCCCTACCTTTAGATTACTATTACAGGAAAATATGAGAGTGTCTGCTATTTAAAGTAGCATAGGAAATTTCAAGATTGTACGGCACCGTCCGCGTTGGAGTCCGAGTCGTATTTGGTCGCTTTTTTAATGAATCTACTAAAAAGGCCTCGAATTCCTTTCAGACGATGAAATTAGAACATAATTGTTATTTGATCATTCTCGGCAGATTCCTATGATATTTGCGACTAAAATTAAGTGCTTCAAATTAGTTCTACCTAGTTTCTGGAATTGAAAGGAATATGAATAATAATTATTTACTCTAACGAAATTGACGATTGGGACGTGACGACCCCACCGCCCACTTGTGGATCGTTCTCCCGCTAGTGCAGCCAGTCAACCGAACAAAACCATTCTAATGTAGGTAAATACAATAATGTGGGATGGACAGAAGCGTCCTGCGATAAACTACCGACAGTGCGATCTCCAATCCGCATGTCAGACAGCGGTTATTATGGCATTTTCCCCTGATGACGCACAACACTGTAGGACCATCTTTCAGGACGGCTTTTGTACAGCAGTGGATGGGTTTCACTGAAGTGATGAACCGAATTGGCGATGAGTTAATATGTAAATGCTCAGATGGATGACAAGTGATGACTGTAACTTATTTCCATAAGTTCGACTTATTAGTTCGATCGTCGAACTAGTGGGATTTTTTTTCTCATTTGTTCGACCGTCGAACTAATAAAGGGGCGTGATGAGGACCATGGGCGCTCCCAATGTAGCCAGGTTAGGTCGAAGGGTGCGTTAGGTCGAACCGTTCGGTGTTAGTTTTTTTTTTGCTGACAGTAAAAACTTTACAGTTCTCACTAGTTCGACGGTCGAACAAATGAGAAAAAAAATTTTACTAGTTCGACGATCAAAATAATGAATCGAACTACTGAGAATAAATCATGACTGCAGCCTACAGACGTTTAGACAAAATAGGTGATGAGTTTCCCACCAATATCTTAAAGGAATGTGCTATACAGTTGGCTCCTATATTGACATATCTCATAAACATGTCATTTGACGAGGGATCTTTTCCGAATGTACTTAAATATTCAATAATTAAACCATTACATAAAAAAGGCGAAAAAGAGGATATGGGCAACTACCGCCCGATAACATTGATGCCTATTGTTTCTAAGATATTTGAAAGCGCCATTCAAAATAGACTTTTAGATTTTATCGCCAAACATAACATACTGAAAAATGAACAATTTGGTTTCCAAAGAGGCAAGTCCACAACATTAGCCCGCTACAATATCACCAAATCTATAATTGATGATCTAGATACAGGAAGACTTATAACTGCGGTATTTTTTGATATGTCAAGCGCTTTTGATTTTGTTGACCATTAATTACTATCTGACAAACTTGACAATTATGGAATAAGGGGGAACGCACAACAATGGCTTAAAAGTTACTTGACTGAAAGAATGCAATCAGTATCAATCACAAGTATAAATAATAACAAGTTGTTGGAACAAAACTTATCAACGTTTAAAATAAAATCATCTGGTGTACCACAAGGCAGCGTTTTAGGCCCTCTTCTGTTCTTGCTGTACATTAATGACCTACCAGACTGTATCACATACCCTTGCACATTGTTTGCTGATGACATTTCAATTCTAATTTCATCTGATCGTAAAAATGTTAATAATTTTAATAGTGACATTAATAATGCAATTGACTTAATTATAAATTGGTTGACTCATAATCATTTAATAGTAAATATATCTAAAACGAAAATGATACAGTTTTGTAACCATGGAGCACGCCCTAATGACCTTGACATAATGTGTAACGGACAACGATTAATAGAGACAAATGAAACGAAATTTTTGGGCGTGATATTGTATCAACATTGCAGTTGGAAATTACATATTGACAATATCTGCAAAAGGATTAGTAAATTTGTGTATGTGCTGTACAAACTAAGAAATAGTGCTAACACTGAAACAACTCTCACAGCGTATCACGGCTATGTGGCGTCTATTCTAAACTATGGCATAATACTGTGGGGGAACTCTACGGACATTATAAGAGCCTTTCGGGCGCAAAAAAAATGTATTCGTGCAATAGTAGGTATACCACCTTGGGAATCCTGCAGACCAGTCTTCCACAAGTTAAAATTGCTTACACTGCCGTCTATGTATATTTTAGAAGCGGCCAAATTTGCCAAACAATATTTGTGTCTGTTTACAAAGGCTCGTGACAAGTTTCCACGTTGCGTGAGAAACCCCGACAGGATTGTGCTGTCAAAGGTCCCTAGTACAGCTCTTTATTCAAGAAGCTGCCATGTTATGGCCGGTAAAATCTATAACAAAATTCCAAACGACATAAAGTTACTACCTTTTAATTTATGTAAAAAAAAAAATGGTGACTTGTTAATTCAAAAATGTTTTTACTCGGTACAAGAACTTTTTGACTATAAATGAATTTATTTAATGCGACATTTAATAACACATTTAATTTCTTTTTTACATATTATATTATATATTATTTCATATCACATTTTTTTTGTTAATGATAGTAATGAATTATGTAGTTGTTAATGGAATTATTATTTAATACATAAGCGCTTAATAATATTTAGAATGATTAATATCGATTTTTTTTAAATAGATCTGTCTGTCTGTCAGTCAGTCTGAATTTGCATGCTAATTTTTACAGGCAAAGTATGTGAAACCATTGCTAAGTTTCTAAGACTTACCATACTTTTGGCAAATAAATCTTTGAATCTTTGAAAACCCGAGATCAGAATGCAGATGCGTTGTCGCCCCTGAGATGTAATTTGTTTCGCCGCCGTGACAGAAATTACGGGCCCATACATTACCATCTAACCGGAATAAGATAATGCAGAAAATTACCATTTGTAGATACTTGTAGATTAGGTAATAGGATGGTGCCTACGCCCTCGAGCTCCTACATTGAAGCTCTACTACCAGTGAAGTATAGAAACTCATACTCCACTTAACGGGATCCTGCATAAATCCTGAAGTTGGTGTGTGAAAGCAAACCACTACTTATCCGTCAAGACACGTGAGACCGCCACCGGCAAATGAACAATTCAAATGAATTGTCATATTTATCTCGCGATCTGACGAGTAAATTGGCTTGGGGTGATTACAAACAAACAGGCATAAATGCAATTTATTTTATTTAACAAATATAATATATTCTAAAAAGAAACAATATAATCTCACTCTTTAAAATTTATCCCGATAACACACATCTAGACAGGCGTTAACGGTTAACAGCTTTTGTTTCCAGAAACATGACGGCAACAACAGTGAGTGACGGAGAGCATTGCGGACAAAATGATTGTGTGTATCTGGAAGGCGTCCAGAGAGTCCATTCAGCTGGACTTGCATTGATCGATTGTTTTAATCCACTTGCTGAGGCAGATGTTGCCCGCGGTCACTGGGGTGAGCCATTGTGCATAAACGGCAGCGGGCGACGAGCGAACTGAAACAATTAAGAATCTTTAGGATGAACAATTGACATGGATTTTTTGCTGTGTGTAGTTGTATGAACAATAAGATTTATTATTGTGGAATATTTAGACATTTAATATTCTAGAAATTAAAAAAAGAAAAAAGATTCTAGAAGTGAACTTTAGATTATTTCTTTAATTTCTAAAGTTCACTCGCATGTGTTATTGCGAAAAATAAATAGTACAATTTAATATTCTGTTTTACATTATTTCTGTTACTTATTTTTAAGTTCGCATATCTTTTGTTATAAGAGCTAAGAGCTTGTTTGATATTAAATGCTCTACTAGAGCTCTATAGCTCTAGCTACACTTCATACAATAAATCAGTACAATACTGGTTTCATTTGTGGATGGAAGTCCCCAAATGCGAGCTCGGTCAACTAGACTCCCTACAAACACTGGTAACTACCCTAGTGTTGCAACTATCCATAGGCGACGGTGACCACTTTTCATCAGGTGGCCCGTCTGCTTGTCTGTTAACCTTTTGACATAAAAAAGGTTACCAGAATGTACGAATTAATGAATTTTTTTTTTTGAGGAAATCAATATTAATGACCTTGTGAATGACTCCGTAGCTTATTTTCTAATGTTTTATAAGCGGCAGCGATCGCCATCGTTTTTACACAAACTCACCACCCGAGAGCGTGTCGCTAAGATCTATTTATTGTTGCAGCCCGTGTTACTTTATTTGACATAAAACGCATTCTAAATGCCTCGTTAGTTGGTACCAAGATAGTAACATTTATTAAGTAGGTATCTGACATATAAGTGTGAGAGTCTGTATCAGAAATATACGGGTACTCTTATGCAGGCGCGGTTTGAAATAAATATTTTTGGGGAAGGACGCATGCTGAGTAATGGATAGATGTGGTTAACTTGCAAAAGCATAATTTTGATAATTTAAGTATCAATTTTAATGAATTATGTCCCCTATGCACCTTCCTCCTACCACTGTCACTGCACTCATCTGTAATTGGACTATGAATATACCTTTAAGTATTTTAGAAAATATATTTGATGACCCGGTTAGTCCAGCGCTGCGAAACCACCGTTTGATTCGAAGGGTCGCGGGTTCGATCCCCGCACCGGAACAAATATTTGTATGGCCTACAGATATTTGTTTTGGGTATGGTGTGTTCTAGATGTTTGTTTAAGTGTTGTGTGTGTTTGTACCTAGTGTAGGGATCTGAATGTAAGCGTATTTAATTATTCTTTTTATTTTTATTTATATTGAAAGATTGTGGTTTGCCTATCTAAAACCCAACATTGTACCATATACCACACTCATTTTTGAGAAAGGAATCTAATACCTATTGAAATAAAACAGTTTCAACGGATTTCTCTTGCGTATATAAACATAAATGATTTTTGAAATCACTTCAATACTTTTCTTACAATACTTCTGTTGCGTAGGGTATTAATACTGCAAGTACAGTTAACTTGTCCTTGCAGTATTAATACCCCCTTGTAAACATAAGTAATCTTGCTTATCTCTCGACTAAGGCTGGATTTTTTTTTACTTCTAACTATTTATTATATAGCCTTTTACGACTTCCATTAACATATTGGATAAAATAATAGAAAAAGTAAAGTAAAATAAAAAAAATCTATATTGGTTTGTGATTTAGGTAGGCCCTTTTCTATTTCACTAATGTTCTCTTATATTATCTTAGTAATGAAATAATACATATATGAGGGTATATATTTCTGATACCGCATCTTAGACTTACTAGAATTCCAAACCACAGACTTGGACATTGAATCGATTGTGTACTTTTGTTTGGTAAGGGTTAATGAGATTAATGGAGAAGCTTATTTTAGTACATTGATTTAAAACATTTGAATCAGACATTGTACTAAAACCCTTATCAAATGTAGACTAGTTTTATGTAATAAAGTTCAGTTTAGTAGTGTTCACATTAATGCTTAAAGTTGATTTGTTGAGAAGAACGTGTTATGAACGTGAATTGCTTAAATAATTGGACCTACTTATGCAACAAAGGAACCAATATGTCATAATAATACGCTGTAATTTCCGGCACAGAGGCATAACACCTTAGGCCTCAGGAGTGGTAACGCATCTGCATTCTGACCTAGGTCTTTGTGTAGGTGGTCTATAGGCTGCAGTCATCACTTATCATCAATGTGAACTGCATGCTTGTTTGCCACTTCGATTACATAAAAAAAAAACGAATGTTATGGGTATAAGAACTTAGATTTGCACCTTTTTACTTTAGCACTTTCCCACTTAAGGTATTTTCAGGCAGACTGAAATATTTCAATCCGACTTAATGTCTTAAACTTTTCCCTTTATCTCCGTTCTTTCTTTATCAACGACTCTCCATTTAGATTTATATGTGAGATAGTGTCGGATCGCTTGAGAATTTTTGTATTGGCTATTTCTTTTTTGATATCACACATTGGTTTATTGAGATATGGTAGTCGATTGTTTCACATTGTTTTCGGGTCTTTATATAAAGCAAGTAAAATGTGAGTAGCTCTAAAATGAATTATGAACGAAGGAAAATTATTAGAATCCTCTAGTCCATTAGTAGGTAAATCGTTTTTGCAGTGATTCAAAACGTTTCGAATTATGAAAAGGCTCAATACAAATTGAATTGTGGATTCAATACATTTTCAAATAGGTATAATATCTAGCTCTAGAGCTCCGTCACTGGAGCTCTACCACCCCCACTGAAATGGTTTGATGATGGATGGTTGACTGACTGCAGTAGCGGCATAATTCCACTAGTGGGCGGTGGGGTCGTCACGTCCCGACAGTTGGACAGCTTTTCTCAGTTTATTCTTCATCAACGACTCCCCATTTAGATTTACATGTGAGAAAGTGTCGGGACGCTTGAGAATGTTTGTATTGACTAATAATGTTAGGTTAGGATCCCCCTGCAGAATCATTTCGTTCATCCAGATATGCTGCAAACCAATTTTTTATGCATATTTATAATCTAGAGAATATGTATCCACTAGGTTGCCAATCAAAATTTGGCCGCAAGTATTTTTTCATATTTTTTTTTGGGTAAGAATTTCCCTTACTTGTTTTTTTAATGAAATGGCGTCAACTTCACGGCAGTATGTATAATGACTCTGAAAAATCACGGCTGCCGTTGCGCGCATGGCTGCCCTTACCCATTTTCGTTCCGACCCGATAACATTTACTGTATTATTTATATATCAAATTAAATCTTTTTTTTCTCATGATATACGGGAGCCAAATTAAATCGGCCGCAAATAAGTGCTGACTGTTAAAGAAAAAAAAAAAAACAATATACTTGCGCCCCAATTCTCTAGATTATAAATATGTATAAAAATAAGGTTTGCAGCATATCTGGATGAACGAAATGAGTCTGCAGTGTGATTCTAACCTATGTGTAGTAGAAAAATAGTGCATAATAATCCACTTAAAATTGAGTTTTAACACTACATTTACTGAAAAGGTTTAATTCTCTTAAGTTTACCAGTAAAGGTAGTGTCAGAAGGTCATGCAATACATTTATTTGAAAATCAAACTTACGACCCACGACACTGCCATACTGATCATTTGCATGCAAACCCGAACCGAATCTCATTAACTATTGCTTCACAACTAAACGCCTTTAATTGACTAGGAATTATTATGAGACGTGCAACATGAGACCTAAGATCCCGAGTCTAGATTACGAAGATGGATTGTCGGATAAATGAAAATTGACTTTATTATGTTGCGATAGAGATTATTTTCTAATTTACAGTTGTGTGTTTTATCTTTATTTAATATCTTAGATTTATTTTGCTTTATTATCAAATTACTTATGTTTAGTTGTTTTATATTATTTCGCATTAACACATGCTTGTGAAATATATTTTAATTAAAGAAAAATGTAAAGAAAAATTTGATTTAAGGCGAGACTCGAACTCGCGGCCTACTGGGAATCTAGTCCAGCCGCTCTTCCAATTGAGCTACTGAAGTCCTGCCCGATTTGTCAAATCTTTCCTTCACATTTATTGCGAAGGAAAGATGTCTTAGGAATCGGCGTGCATGTATGAAGAGAATGATGAAGGTAGACGAGGCACGAGAGGTTTGTCAGAACCGGGATGTCTGGCGCTCTACACTCTCTGCCTACCCCGCTAGGGACCTGGCGTGAAGATACATACATACATACATACATTTATTGCATTGCTTTATGGTAGCAGCAGCGCTATCTATTGCCAACTATGCTAGTTAGGCAACCGATATAATAGACTTTGCAGTTTATTGAATATCGTAAAGAAGTTGCTTTTACCCTTAATAATTGTTTTATATTATTTCGCATTAACACATGCTTGTGAAATATATTTTAATTAAAGAAAAATGGAAAGAAAAATTTGACTTCAGGCGAGACTCGAACTCGCGGCCTACTGGGAATCTAGTCCAGCCGCTCTTTCAAGACTTCAGTAGCTCAATTGGAAGAGCGGCTGGACTAGATTCCCAGTAGGCCGCGAGTTCAAGTCTCGCCTGAAGTCAAATTTTTCTTTCCATTTTTCTTTAATTAAAATATACTTATGTTTAGACATTGCTTAATTATTTTGTTCTTATGTTGTTGTAGGAGACACAGGGCGGAATAAAGTTTCTTATTTTTTTATGGAAGGGAGGGAGGTGGCAAACAAGCACGCAGCTCACATTATTGTTAAGTGATGACTTCAGCCTATAGACACCCATACAAAGACCAGAGGTCAAAATTCAGATGCATTGCCACTTCTGAGGCCTAAGGTTTTATGCCTCTGTGCCGGAAATTACAGATCCTATCCGACCGGAACACGATAGTACTGAACACTACCATTTATCGGCAAGTATATAAGTTAAAGCGGTGCCTACTTCCGCGAGCTCCGTCACTGGAGCTCTACCAGTAAAAGTAGTATGGGTACGTTCCCTAACACGCATACAATAATGACAAAATAATACGAATATGAAATATCTATATAAGTACACCTCAGAACCGTGTTATAAATTGGAATATTTTATACAAACTGATAACAAGCTAGCAATGGCATTAATATACCTACGTACAGGTACGTCTCTAGACATAGAGCAACACGGGCTATCGGCCTCGGCAGACCGAAGGGCAGTAGCCATTTCCACTCTGTCAAAGTACAAGCACAAGTGTGGCTGTGTCTGTCGCCTAGATGTTTAAATGTGTGTGTGTGAAATCGTTTATGTATTTTGTTAAAGTCAAGGTGTGAGTTTCGTAGTAAAATACTATATTTGTAGTCTGTGTGTGTGTCACACGTATTTCCCCTCGTAAAAAGTGACAGACTGTTTTGCATCGGTAATAAACGATATGGTTACTTCTCTCCGGTCCGCCGCGGCCGGTGGCCCGTGTTGCTCTACGTCTCTAGACGACCTATTTCTGCGTTAATATTGAGCTACATTTGTTGAACCGTGAGAATTGCTGATAAGCACACGATAGTGAGATATGGCGGTACGAATTGTAGAGATTATATCTAGAATTCTATAAGTATTCTACTAATATTGTAGATGCCACGTTTTTTTTTCTGTACTCGTAAAGATGGTGGCAAACAAGCATGCAGCTCACATTGATGTTAAGTGATGACTGCAACCTATAGACATCTACGCTAAAACCAGAGGTCAAAATACAAATGCGTTGAGACCTATAATAAGTACTTATGCCCGGGATATAGGTACTTTTAAAATTATATATTGACTAGCTGTCCCGGCAAACTTCGTATTGCCTCACAATGAAATAAAGACATGTGTCAAAGGTTTGATAGATACGGACTACTTGTATGGGAAAATGAAATTGTGGTTTTTACTATTTCCCTTCAATTTCTTCAATTTTTCTTACCTTTTAAACCTTTCCTGGACTTCCAAAAATCATTCAAAACCAAAATTAGCTAAATCGGTCCAGCCATTCTCGAGTGTTAGCGATATATATAGATGCGATATCCCATTCTCTAAAAATAAAAGGTATAATACCTATAGTTTGAAGGCTGATAGGCCCGTAGATTATTTATTAATATTAAAGCCCATTCAGAATAAAATTTGTAATCTTTTAAACCCTTTCGTCTGGCCGGATGTGCGAGAGACGAATTTATTTATTTTTACATGGAATACACTACTTATTTCTGGATCTGAGAGCAAATTTTTTTAACAACAGTATTTCTCTATTTTTATATTTTGTATTTAATACGTATTTTGGCGCTGTAAGAACGGGCGACGCCTCTGCATGTTGACCTCTGGTTTTTGTGAGGATGTTTATAGACTGCAGTAGTCACTTAACATCCATGTGAAGTGCATGCCACTTCGGTATAAAAAAACAGGCCAGAAGCTTGATTCTCGTATCAAAATATTTATTGCGTCGCAATTGAATCGTTTCGCTGTCTTTCTCTAACATACGTCGCGCCCATTGGCATCAAACAGACCCCAGTGTGATTGCCTACTTTTATTTTTAAGTTAGAATAAAAACCAACGAAACGCACAACACTGTTATGGTAATCTTCCCTTAGCTTTTGTTCCAGGCTTCTGTCCATCTGTGGACTTCGTTCGGCTGAAGTAAATAGGTGGCGAGCCTAATGACAACTCCGAACACATTACCAAACCTCGCGGGTGGTATTAGGAAACTTCCAAGGCAGCAGAAGGGGTCTTGTGGCGTTTCGGTCCGCGAGACGAATCACCCCATATTTTTATTATTATCGGGCGATTCGTCCCAATATGAATACCTGTTTTGAAAGATTTAAGAACAGTTGGTTACAAAAAATTGAGAAATAAATAAAATGTAATGTATTATAATAAAATTCATACTTATTTATAGTTATAAATAAGTATGAATTTTAGTAGTGAGCTGTGCCCGCGACTTCGTCCACGTGAGAAAAAATATGATTGTTCAGTATCGGCCCGGACGAAGTCGTGGGCGCAGATAGTATAAAAGTAGCCTAAGTTACTCCTTATTACATCAGCTATCTGCGAGTGAAAGTTCCGTCAAAATCGGAGACACTCTAATTCTATTTATTTGTATGTAGGTATGTATGTATGTATGGTTGTATAGAGATAAAAGTAGCCTAAATCACTCCTTATTACATCAGCTACCTACCCGTGAAAGTCCCGTCAAAATCGGTCCAGCCGTTTCCAAGATTAGCCCCGCCAAACAGACAAACAGACAAAAATTGAAAAAATGTGGTTTTGGTATATGTACCGTGTATACATACATATGCATTTAGTAAAAAGCGGTTATTTTAATATTACAAACAGACACTCCAATTTTATTTATTTGTATAGATGAATTATGGAAAGTAATATACAAAATAAGACCTAAAAATTCTGTAAAAATTTTAAGCGTCTACTTGCTACCGTTAATGTCGAGCAAAAATATATACGAAAATAAAATTACCTTTATTGTATGCCCCCTTGGACCCCTTAACATTTTCATTTTTTATTTTTAGTAATTAATTTTGTCTTTATAGCGGTAACACTAAAACATAATTTGTGAAAATGTTAGCTTTCATCTATCACTATTTATGAGATACAGCCTGGTGACAGACAGAGGACGGACAGACAGACAAACAGCGGAGGATTGGTAATCCGTATGGTCCGTTTTTACCTTTTAGGTACGAAACCACCTAAAAGATAGAACTGAGACACAGAATAGCTTAAAAATATTCGATGCCATTCTTTAAATTGACATAACTTTTTTATTTCTGAACCGATTCACATAAAACAAACACTAGATGTTAAGTGAAATTTACCACAATATATTAGTGAAAACCGCAGATCGAATAAGCCGTTTCTGAAATTAGCGTGCACAAACACACAGACAAACAGACATTTTTCTGGAATAAAAAGTATCCAGTTTTGTGCGCCAAGGGTTAAAATATTATCACACCAAGTTTCATTGTAATCGGACCGGTAGTTTTTATGTGATGCTTGAACAAACAGACAGACAGCAAAAAATTTTCTAATCACATATTTGGGTTTGGCATCGATCTAGTAATATCCCCTGGTATTTATTTTTACAATATTTTTAATGTACAGGATTTACACTTCTACTGTTTTATTATAAGTATAGATTACCTACACAAAATTAAACTTAAACAAATAAATCACATTAATCAAATTAAATGTATAAATATATTACACACACACACACACTCACACTCACACAAAGTTTTAAAAATCACTTAAAAAAACTCAAATGATTGGTGAACGAATGTATTTTTTTTTGTATTCGACTGTACATGACAATATAATTAGCCGAATCTACCCATTTAAGAAGAACTATTGGGTGATTCGGTCCACTTGCCATTTGTGGGCCGAATATCCCCATGAATAAAATACTTATAGGCGTTTCGGTCCGCGGGTCGAAACACGAGCGGACCGAAACGCCCCACAACCCAGCACAAGGCTACAGCAATTGCGACTACCAATATCGAATCGGCAGTTGAAATACTTAGACAAAGTACACTACATTAGGAAAAGTATACATAAAATTCTTAAAATTAGAACTATTTTTTACAATACTAGCATACAAAATCATTTTATAAATCTTTAATATTTTGTTTTCCAGTTGATTTCACAGTGACAATCGGCGCTAGTTTAGAACCAAACTGCTGAATCACTGAGACTGTCTCTAGGTACTTAATATCAATTTTTTTACTACTACTCGATAGCTGGTCGTGAATAGACAATAAATAGAACTGACACTTTTCAATTTGAGCTATTACAGTTTATTAGTATTTTAATACGAGTACAAGTGAGTTCCTCGGATCAATTTTCTTATGTTAAATTAACTATAAAACTATATTATATATGTATATTTTAATGAAAGATAGAAGAAAAAAAATCTTTTATTCCTGTTTAATAAAAATAAATCAAAAATGAAAAAAAAAACGTAATGATTATTACGTTTTTTGTATTATTTATATGTAAAACTTAGGTATATACCTAAAAATAATATAATACGTATTATAAATGAGTGGATAAGGTACTTACTTAACCGGTTGACAGTCCCACAACTCATACATGGGTTGTTTAATTGTTAAAACAATTGTGTCTGGTTTTGCGACTGTCAACTTGTTAAGTATGTTTATATTCGTTTTAATGTAAGCCTCGTAATAACTATCTCAGGGCCCACTATTAACACTGGCATCCACATTGCAAGACCGAATGCAATTTCTATACTATAAAGAAAAAAAAATATACTGTGGTCTAATCGAAGCCCTAATAAAAATAAAATTTAACGTTATTCGCATTTAATGCTTGAACTCACAAAATACACCATAGGATTTAATGTCAAGAATATAGCTAACGTATAAAAAGCTTTTACACTGTTATAAAATAAGAATAAACTGGTAAAAATGAGTATGTTTATCATCGTTTTAACGTCTATGTTATAAATATGATGTTGGGGATGTGGGTGTAATATTTATGACGATCTTTGTGTTCCCTCTGTCATTTTTTATTTCCTCTATAAATTCGTTAATAACTTTTAATACAACAGGCGCCATCTAGTGGAATATACACGAACTGAACGAATTTTACTGGTGGTCGTGTTGCAGTTTAGTAGCTCGAGGGCGTAGACACCACCGCATTACTTAATCTATCTGCCGCCAAATGGTAGTGTTCAGTGTTGTTATCGTGTTGCGGTTAGATAAATATGTACGGCCCCGTAATAACTTATCACAGAGCCATAAAAAGTAAGGTCTCAGGGGTGGCAACGCATCTGCATGTTGACCTCTGCTATGGATGTTAAATAATGAATGCAGCCTGTAGACATCAATCAGAGGTTAAAATGCAAATGCGTTGCCACTCCTTCCTTCCTTCTTAAGTGGCCCTAATTATATATGACAACTCTGTCGCCAGACAGAATAAACGGATAGGTATTAAAGTTCACCTTGCTTTTTAACTAATCTGTGGCGTCGGCGACTTTTTTTGTTGTATCGTATAGCATTCAAGGCATTTTTTGCCTACGTCATTAAGTATTGTGGCCGGTTTAATTATTGTACTTTGGAGATGCGATGCGTATCTTGCGATTAGTACATTACTCGCTCGATTCGTAAATGCGATGTATTACAATATCATCCGAGTCCGAAACGTTGACAGTTTGTAGTGAAAAAAATGTACTGGAGATTCTACTATTACTGAATGTATTGTAAGGTGTGTAGTGCATACATTATGAGGCTTGTTTTAGAACATTGGGACAAGGGTGTTTCAGTGGGGGGACGGAAGACGTCTAATTTACGATACGCCGATGACACAACACTTCTGGCACAAACAGGTCAAGACATGGAAGAACTATTGCTACACCTAGAGACAATTAGCCTCTCCTTTGGCCTTGCGATCAATAGAGACAAAACCAAGATGATGATCGTGGACCGAGCTGAACTAAACCAACCTGATATCTCTGTGATTGGCAACTGCGATGTTGTCCGATTCTACGTATACCTCGGGTCTATGATAACAAACACTGGGGGATGTGAGAGCAAGATCCAGAGGAGATGTGCTATCGCAAGATCTGCCGTTGATAGGTTAAAGAGAGTTTGGTGCAACCGCAACATCACAAAAACCACGAAAGTCCGCTTGATGAGAAGTTTGGTGTTCCCCATATTTCTGTATGGCGCAGAAACGTGGACAATCCGCCTCAAAGACCGTCGCAAAATAGACGCCTTTGAAATGTGGTGCTGGCGACGATTGTTGCGTATTCCTTGGACGGCCTTTCGGACCAATGTCTCTATCTTGGAGGAATTAAACATCAAGGAAAGATTATCATCAACTGTGCAATTACGAATCTTCAAATACTTCGGACACATTGTTAGAAACAAACATTCCATGGAACGACTTGTTGTCCAGGGGCTTGTGGAAGGAAAGCGGTCGCGATGTCGATCGAAAACGAGATGGATAGACTCCATAAAAACTGCCACTCAAAAATCGGTAGTCCAAAATAGCCGAGACGCTGAAGACCGCAGCAAATGGAGACGCATCGCAAAAGCTGCAGCATCTGCAGAAAATGCATCATCGCCAGCCACGACCACTCTGTCAAGAGTGAACGACTAAGGAGGAGGAGGAAGATGTGTATTGCAACATTTTTATGTTGATAATTTTATATACCTTTATACTCACAGCCCCATAGTAGGTATAAACCTGTGTCGTGGGTGCCGTTGTACACATACACAAACACCCAGACCCGAAACAAATATCTGTAGGCCATACAAATATTTGTCCCGGTTCGGGGATTGAACCCGCGACCCTTCGAATCAAACGGTCATCTTACACCGCTGGACTAACCGGGTCGTCAAATTAATTACGCTATGATGTATATATATCGTAATGTAATTATCAATAGGTATAGTATGACTATAAAAACAAGACAGCGCCATAAACTTTTTAGCCGTGACTAAAATGTTGGTCTCAGTACTAGGGGCTACTACTATAACGGTGTAAAATCCTTTATCTCTGGTTCTACTGGTATTTTACCATTTTCTGGAAGTTTCCCAGTAAGTTTTTTCAGAATTTCCGAAGGAGAAGGCAGAGGCATAAAAGCATGCATTCAGTTAAACACGTAAACACCCACGATTCGCCAGTTACATTATGATCTTATCTGACGGAGCTTATTGACATCCCAAGGAATATTTACGCGCATTTATTCACTGATTCTTATTCAGTAAATTAGTTTAGTTTATTCAGTTTATTCATTTATTTCATATAATTAGGCTCCTGGAGAGCACTTTTACATCGTCATTTTTTTTTAAACTAACCTAGAGTGAATAACCACTAATAATAATCAAAAACACATAATAAATTAAATAGACACTGAACAATTTTGTATAATATGGAAAGCATCAATTATTTACAAATTCCTCCATTTCCCCATTTCAAAAGAAACTGAGAAAGAATGAATTTGGTCGTTAAAAAAGGATTTATCTATGTTACATATAACATTGACCTACGAAGATACGTATTCGATTAAGTCAAGATCGAATGTTTTGAATAGAAGTAAATTAAAAAAATCTTCTCTGTCTACCCATCCTGCAAGATTACACTTCGCTTGAAGATAGATTCATTTAGTAATCTGTGTCACTATTATACCTACATCTGACAGCGGTGGAAAAAGACACTTATGAAATTTGATTTTCATAAAAAAATGCGATGTTGGTAACAGTTTTAAAAGGAGTGTTCCGCTATGTCCCATTCATTTAATGTTCGTAACAGTCGTTCACCGATTATTACCTTATAAAGTTACAGAGTTTATTCCCCAGCATAACTATCTATTAAAGACAATGTTATCAGTCCTATGGTACCTAACTATCTAACCTTTAAAGTACTTCAAGCAATCAAAAGGCCAGTAACATTTCTCAGCTATCAGTAAACGGCAAAACTACAATAATTTGTGGCCAATCAGACCCGCCCACATAACAAAGACACAAATATCCCGTAACCTGGAAATAAGGATGCCCGATTTGAATCGATGTTTCTGAAAACCGATAATTTTTAATACGGTCTTCTATGCAAGCATGCAGTTTACATTGATGTTAAGTGATGATTGCAGCCTATAGACACCCACAGAAAGACAAAGGTCAAAATGCAGATGCGTTACCACTCCGGAGGCCTAAGGTGTTATGCTTCTGTGCCGGAAATTACAAGGAAAGAAAGAAAGAAATCATTTATTTGGACAGCACAGAGACACAAAAAAGCGAAATTATTACATTACAAACAATTAATTGGACAGGGAGAAGAAAAAAAAAAAGCAATAAAAGTTAACAAAATAGAGATTAAGTCTCACGGCTGGTCCAGCCCAGATCAGCTTCATGTCAGGTCGATAACATCAATCGACCTGACGCTGATTTTCATCTGGGTCCCTGTGTTCCACGGATGTCAAGCAGGTTGGACAATTAAAGTAGCCATTTTACATAACAATAACATAATATTCAGGTTTTTGGCGGGAACCTTGAAAGAGGCGTATGGTGCTCTTATTTTATTTCATTTTCTTGGTGTATTTTTAAGTTATATTGAATATAGTTGGTGGCATTTTGTTTGATATAGGTTTATTACAGTGCCCGTGTATAGTGAAATAGAATAACAGTGCGAAAACACGACCTTTCAGGTTGCCTCCAAAACTTCATTGTAAATGTTCTGGTAAAGTAGCCATCGCTTTACTCGACTTAACTTGACTGTATCTCACTTGACTGACATATTATACTTGACGCTGCTTAAATTACATTTGACGCTGCTTAAATAAATACGAAATATCGTTTTACTTGACACTGGCAATATGCGTAATAGCGATGCCATAATAACTAAAAAAAATAAAATAAAACATAATGTTCATATTATAGACGTGTTTTAAATATATATATATATATATATATATATATATATATATATACAAATATAATGTAAAAAAATATATATATATATATATATATACAATATAATATAATATATATACTTACAATAAATATTTTTATACATATAACGTGTTTAAACCAATACCGTAAAAAGAAAAAGTAAATTTGTACATATATACCGAGTATCACGTTAGAGTAGGTACCTACACTTCATAACGTTATGTTATAGTGCAGTCGGTAAAGCGGTTACAGAAGGAGGCAGGAGGCTCGATAAGACGATAAATGATATTGATCGAACGAAGATCCTACCCGCGTGTTGTCAGGCGTCAAAAAATCACACTGCAACTACGTTTGTTAATTTTGAAATTGCAAGTTATCATTGTAAAACATAAAATCAGTTGTGTAGAACTGTATATGACGTGACAATAAACCTAATAACCTAAACCTAATACTTATCTTGATGCAATTAAGAATAATTCAGTATGGTACTTGTGTATTTTTATTATTTAATATTTAAAAAAAAACATGGTTGACATAAGTATAATATTCAATGATAGTTGCTATTATTAATATGATTGTTTATTTAATTTCAGTGCAAGAGAATGATTGAAAATGAAGAAAAAAAATAATACTTATATGACATTCATGTAAGCAAAAATTTAAATTAAAAATGGCGGATAGTAAATGGGACAAAAATATGCAAAATTTCCAAGGCGTCGATTGAAGAGCAAGGAGACGGGACAAGGACAAGGCTGTACTTATCAACTGAACGGAACACGATAGTGCTGAACACAACCATTTAGCGGCAAGTATATTAGGTAATACGGTGTTGCCTACGCCCGCGAGGTCCTTCACTGGAGCTCTACCACCAAAAAAAAATTTTTTTTGTCGATTTTCGCCAATCGATTTCGGTTAAGGAGAATTATATGCAAAAAAAAAACCTTAGGAACATTATTGTGTCAAAACTTATCGAATTGTTTTATATTATTTCGCATTAACAAATGCTTGTGAAATATATTTTATTTAAAGAAAAATGGAAAGAAAAATGGAAAGAAAAATTTGACTTCAGGCGAGACTCGAACTCGCGGCCTACTGGGAATCTAGTCCAGAATAATAGCAATAAAATGTGAAGGAAAGATTTGACAAATCGGGTAGGACTTCAGTAGCTCAATTGGAAGAGCGGCTGGACTAGATTCCCAGTAGGCCGCGAGTTCGAGTCTCGCCTGAAGTCAAATTTTTCTTTCCATTTTTCTTTAAATAAAATAAAACTTATCGATTTTAATTAATTGACGACGAATTTACCTATCGATAAGTATAGTCGACTGAGTAATGTTTCGACATGACAGATTGTTCCCATATAAGTATCGTTAATAGGTTTTGACTAATCTCAAACCTCCACATTGGAGCAGCGTGGTGGAATAAGCTCCAGGCCTCCCCCCTAAAATGGAAGGAGACTCGTGCCCAGCAGTGGGACGTATAATGGGTTGCCATTATTATTATTATTATGTCTCTCGTCAGCACGGGGTCCAATTTGAACCCCGGACCTTTGTCAGGCTTGCGCGGGGACATGGGGGGTCCAACACGTAGAGGCCCTTTCGAGAATTTTGATCTACTTTGTAATGGGTTATATTCGGCGGGACCTCTCTCTGGCTGCATCAATAGTTATTATTATACTATGTCTCTCGTCAGCACGGGGTCCAATTTGAACCCCGGACCTTTGTCAGGCTTGCGCGGGGACATGGGGGGTCCAACACGTAGAGGCCCTTTCGAGAATTTTGATCTACTTTGTAATGGGTTATATTCGGCGGGACCTCTCTCTGACTGCATCAATAGTTAATACAGACACAGACAGACCCCGCAGAATATAATGGGACTATTGTAATGAAAAGTGATTTGCCAAACTTTGGGCTATGTGGGTGAACTGGGGGGACTAGCTGGCTGGGCCTATGGAGTGAGATCCGGCACCTGCCTATATTCAACATCTCACATTATCGAATCCTACTTTAGGCAGGTGGTGACTCGCCTCTCCTTGGTGGGCCCCCCAAACAGCCAACCCGATGGTCGACGGGGGGCAACACTGTTGAGAGAGGCTGGGGGTGTCGAGAGGTGTGGCCCCGGTTTCACCATCACGAGCGAGTAATCTCGAGCTCGGAGCGGGCTTCCCCGCTATTATGCCTTTAGACACTTCCACCCCCGAGTGTATGGCTCTTGCAGAAATTTAGACAACAGCCTATTATCTAAATTTCTGCAAATGCTATACCTCTAGCGCCCCACTCTGACCGGCCAATGAAGGCAAGCCAGAGGTGAGAGACCTGATGCTCTGTCCGGCCGTACCTCTGTGTGGCGGACGAGGAGGAGCCCAGTTCTCTCGGAGGAACTCGAGATGATGGTAGGGGGTGGTGTCGCTACTCACCAACAGCTCGCCACAAGCTGCTCTGCCCCCTTTATTATTATTATTATTATAGTTTTTGAATAATGACTAATTTTAGAAACAGATCTCCTTACCTACTTCTATTATGGACTCAATATATATTTATTATATATACTCCTATTATTCTTATTATATATTATTATGTTTATTGATATAAAACGCATATATTTCGTATCTCTTTTTTCTTCAGTTACTTTATTATTTTTAAAAATTTTATAGACACATAGATGCTAGCGATCTCCAAGTCCTAATCTTATAAATTCATTTTTTTTATTATGAACAAGATAAAAAACAGAAATACTCTTACACTCACAGCCCACACTAGGTATAAGCCTGCGTCGTTGGTACCGTTGAACACACATACATACACATACACAAACACCCAGACTCGAAAATATCTGTAGGTTATACAAATATTTGTCCCGGTGCGGGGATCGAACCCGCGCCTCTTCGAATCAAACGGTCGTCTCACACCTCTGGACTAACTGGGTCGTCAATGCCATTCTAATCAAGATTTTGCTTTGCCATGAGACTTCTACATCACAAAACAATTCAACAATTTACCGATTCATTACGATTCAAAAATATATATATTCAATTCAGAACATCGGGCATCCCTATTTGGAAGCCATTAGATCCACGAATAGAATTATGCACTAGTTTAATATACTCGTAGTAATGTTTTCATTACTTTGAGCTGGGACTCTGTGGTTTTCTATTTCGCCTAAGTTTAATGCATTGTGCTTATTGTATTATGTAGTGTTATTATTTTTCTTTCGCCTGGAGGTCGATGTTTGATATTTACAATTAACTACCTGCAGCTAGATGTGTAGTAAAACGTAACGTAACCCGCGCTTCCCGAAGGAGTAGGCGGAGATAAATGGATAACAATATATCATATTAATATTATAAATGCGAAAGTTTGTATGTTTGTTTGTTACTCCTTCACGCAAATACTCCTGAACCGATTTTAATGAAAGTTGGCACACATATAGAGGGTAACTTGGATTAACGCATAGGATAGTTTTTATCCGGAAATAATGTTTCTGTGGGATGCTATGGCATGATTTGATAAGTTTCCACAGGTTGCGCGAAAAGCGGCTTACACGGGGGCGGAGCCGCGGGCAACAGCTAGTCCAAGCATATATGCAAACGCACACCCACACCACAGCCTATTGTATATTATTATTACACATCCCCGTGTATATTATGAAACTTAAAGGGTGGTACTGTGAAATTCATAAAAAAATAAAAATTGAAGTGTAAAGGCTGCTTTCCTGATCTGTAGCTATAGCCCCATAATTTCTGTCACAGAGGTAAAACAATTTTAAACTTATTGGCGACATAATAACAACGTATCGAAGAGGAAAATTCAGTGCAAGGGGAAAATTTGACATATATATATAATAATAATAATAATGGCAACCCATTATACGTCCCACTGCTGGGCACGAGTCTCTCCCCTTTTTTTTGGGGGGGGAGGCCTGGAGCTTACTCCACCACGCTGCTCCAATGCGGATTGGTGGAGGTGGGTGGGTTAGTGGCCAACCCACTGTCGGATGTTTTCAAACCGCCGATAAGGCCTCCGACAAGGTTTAACGACTGCTATCCATCGATAGCAACCGGGACCGACGGCTTAACGTGCCCTCCGAAGCACGGAAACGCGCATTTAATTTGCCACTAGCGGTCACCCATCACACTACCCGACCGCGCCCGTAGTGCTTAACCGAGGAGATCGCTTACGATCTACACCAGCCGCTGGGCCATGCGCGCTTCGTTCGTTTTAATGTATGTTTTCTGATTGCTGCATCAATTGTGGACCGATTTTAAAAAACCTTGTGTTGGTTGACTTTGCACTTTGATGTTGGTCCTATCGCCATCAAGTTGGGATCATAAGTCACTCGTATCCAAATGAATTGTCTGCTTGTTTGCAACTTTAATTACATGAATTAAAATTTTTACAATGTTTATTATAGGCTATGAACAAGTTAAGAACAAGTTGCCTATGTCAAGTTTTCGACTGACAAAAACTAATAGTACATCTTTCCTAAAATATAGTGTAAAATTTTATGACAAGATCCCATCCTGGGATTGCTGAACTCACCGATAGTATATTCAAAGCATTGATTAAACGCACTCTGTGTAAAAAGGCTTACTATGAACTCGAAGACTATCTCAAGGATAGAAATGTTTGGCTAAATGCTGATCGAGCTCCACAAGGTTGTTAAATGTAATAATCAAAGTGTAATGTTGATATTACCTAAATTGTTAATTTTAAATTTGTTTAAATAATGGAAAATTGTAAAATTATTCCTAAGAGATAATTTGAAAAGAGCCGACTGTTTTTTTTTGGGCTGGTTTTTCTCAGATCATATTGGCCATTGGAACTCTGCCGGTGAATGACAGAGAATGACTCTTTTTCTTTTCTCTTTACTCTTTGTTGTCAGTTTGTAAAAGGGGAAATGAGACATTCTACTGATATACTTATTAACATTAGTATATTACTCGTATATTTAGTTTTATCTTAGTAATATTCTTGACTATACATATATATTTTTATCTTGTTTGACATGTCTAACAATTGTTATTCACTTTAATTTATTTTGTTTGTTTTTGACGTGTCATAAAAGGTGCCTGTCACCCTAATTTAATAAATGAGTTTCTGATTCTGATTCTATTTATCCTTAAAAAAACAAGTTCTGTTTATTCTTACAAAAGTTTCAAGTTTCAGCGACTTTTGTCGCAGATATGGCGCAATATGGTGTAGATACAATTACCAATCGCAGATTAACTAGTTTAACAAATGGCAGTAATTCAATCTGTATGTCATTATGCCATTACTCACTTGTAATCGTTGAATTTCAATATGAAATGAGAATTGACGATATTACGAATTGCATTTCAAAGTTAAATGTTATAAATATTAATGTTAAATTGTTATGTTTTATCTTTATCTGTGCAATGTTGGGCTTGGTATCATGTTGCTTTGTGTGTTCGACTGCCTAGTCCTAGTGGTCGCTATCGCGATGGTGAAGCCTGAGGTCCCGGATTCGATCCCTAGGTCGCAAAAATCTGTTATGTCTAGCCATTGCATTACGGCCGAAACGTCGATTAAGTCCCGTTTACAATTTAAAAAATAATCTGTTATTGGGTTTTTTCAGTGAGGAAAATCCCAATACTAGTCCGGAGTCTGGTACCCATATCTCGGAGAGTACCTCAAGCCGTCGGTCCTGCGCCCGATCTCTCTCCGGTCGTATCAGATTGGCGTCCCTGTGTTGAAGAGGCGTCCCATCGGGCTTATGAGAGTGCACCTGTATTTGCTCATACACTTGTTTACTACAATATCTCCCGCGCAGTTAGTTAGTCTCCGTTGAAACCAAAACCAATGGCCGCCGTGACCAAAATTCGGTCTGGAGAATATTATTACAATCCATTTTTTCTAGTTTGAATAGCAAAACTATCTTTCTGCTGAAATGACTAGTGTCCCAGAAAACCAAGAAAATGAAAGTAAAACTTGCAGATCAATAACGCTCTCAAATTGGCGGTGTAAAAGTTTCGAGGCTGTGCAATTTCCTTGAATCCCCGACAAGAACCTACGCAAACACTAGGACTCTTTTATCATTCGAATCTAGGCCACAAACTGTCCCAGAGCAACGCAAATGGTTACGTAGTTGATGAGCATGTATTGCTGGCGAATTCTATGGAGATGTTCTATTTGAATTGGGTAGCTCACTGGAAGGAAGAGGTTGGGTTTAACTGGGCAAATTATGAAACTGTCTTTGTTAGTTATAGTTATATCTCTTTGATAGTTAGCACGAGGCGATACATAACCACTACTTTTTGTTTCAGTGGAATAGTTAAGCGGAGGAGGTTGAGTCAAGCTGGGCAAGTTATGAAACTGTTTTTCACAATAATTTAAACAAAATTTAATTTTTGGTGTTGATTAGGAGTAGATATATTGCTCTTGAAAAGTATTGTCTTATAACTTGTACAAAAATGTCCAGGTTTCCTCAACCTCCTCCGCATTAGCTATTGTTCTGTAACAAAAATACATCTTCATAGGAATTCATCTACTTGCCTTCTCCGAGGAACATATCTATTTGCCTTCTCTCGGGACAGTGTGCGGCCTAGATATGATATATAATGATAAAAGACCCCTAGTGTTTGCCGAGGCTCTTGTGTGTTGCACAGCCTTGGAACTTTAGACCGCCAATTTGCGAGTGTAATTGTTCTATAGGTTTTTTTTGTTGTTTAGGTTAACGTTCCATTTCATGGTTTACTAGGGAACTTTAACAGTAGTTTCTGTTAGATCTTTCATTTTCACAATTTTTCATATTTTACAGAATAACTGTTTAAGTTTTAAAGTTATTCATATCTAACTAGTCCAACTATTGTGACATAAAATTTATATTTTACTTTCTTTAAAAATAAAAGTCTCGAAGCCTCTTGTCTTTAATAGGATCAGTTTATACCAATATTTAATTGTGTCTGTTTGAAATTGTAAAACTGGCTTCTGTAATAATTTAAACTAAATTTGTGTTGAAGATTAGAAGTAAAAGACATTATATTGTGAAAAATTACTTAACAAATCTCACAACCTGTTAAAAAAATGTTCAGTTTACCCTACCGTCCTCCGAATGATCTACTCAAAGAATTCCCGAGCAATACATGCTCATAAACTTCGTAACGATTTGCTTCTCTCGGGACAGTGTGCGGTCTAGATTTTAATGATAAAAGAGCCCTAGTGTTTGCCTCAGCTCTTGTCGGAGATTCAAAAATATTGTACAGCCTTGGAACTTTTCGATTTTTTTGACATAAAAGTTAATTGATATTGATGCATCTGTATTTTTCTCAATAACTTCATTATTTTGTAATTGATCATTGCAAAACAATTCTATTGCTTCATATCTATTGTTACAGGTCTCAGCTTGCTTTTCAAGACGCCTGCTTTGAAAAAGCTGCTCAGTGTACTCAGACATTGGTTTGCTGGTCATAATAATCAATTTCGCTTCTGCGTTTAATAACTGCTTTATTGTTATGTTCGGTTTTTACTAATTTTATCATAGGTATCTGTATAAGACGCACTGTGTAAGGACCGATATTTGGCGCTTCACGCTTTTTCTTTTAAGTGACTTGGAATGAAGATACATAGATTATTTACTATTTACTGGTGGTAGAGTTCCAAGTGTAGGAGCTCGAGGGCATAGGCACCACAGCACTACCTATACCAGAATCAGAATCAGATTCCAATCTACCCTCTCTATTGGAACTCTTTATATCGAGTTTTTCTAAGCCTGGGTTGCACCATGACTTTTGCTAAAGTTATTGTAACATTTCACATCCTTTTCTAACTTAAAGAAATCTGTTAAAGTTAGAGCAGGATGTGAAACGTTACAACAACTTTAAGTTCAACAAAAGTCGTGGTGCAACTCAGGCTTAGTGTTTAAAAAGGTAGTTTACTGTCAACAAACCCCTGAAGATGATCGTCTGATCGAAACCGGTTGGGTTTTTTGTTATGTAATGGTAGTGGCAAACAAGCATGCAGTTCACATTGATGTTAAGTGATGACTGCAGCCTATAGACACCCACACAAAGCGAAGGTCAAAATGCAGATGCGTTACCACTCCTGAGGCCTAAGGTGTTATGCCTCTGTGGCGGAAATTACAGGGTCGTATATTAACACCTGACCGGAACACGATAGTGCTGAACACTACCATTTAGCGGCAAGTATATTGGGTAATGCGGTTGTGACTACGCCCACGAGCTCCGTCATTGGAGCTCTACCACCAGTAAAAATGGTAAAATGATTAAATAGCAATAAATAGGTAAATTCTAGTAGAACCCCATGTATTTATCTACCTATACCCCACCCGTGCAGCTTCAGTCACTGAAGTTCAGTCTGCGCTGCGGCAGGCTTCACTATTCGTGGTCCTTCACGCCGCGCGTCACGCTCGTAATACTTGCTGACCGGACAAATTGAATCCGGTCGGAAGTAAGCGCCCTGACCCCAACAATTCCTTCTAAAACTCAACAGTCCGGTCAAAAACCGGACGGTTGGCAACCCTGATCACAGAGATAAGATAATTCAGGTCTCAGGGACAGCAATGCATCTGCATTTTTATCTCTGGTTTTTGTTTGCATGTCTATAGGCTGCAGTCATCACATAACATTAATGTGAACTGCGTGCTCGTTTACCACTTGGTTACATTTAAAAAATTATAATATCAATATCGTGAATGGAGCGTTGGGTAAGCTGCTAGAATCTAAACATCTCAGCCAGCGGGCTCGACTAGCCGGACATAATGCTGTACTTACTCCAACGCTTTTATATGGAAGCGAGAGCTGGGTATGCAGGAAAGAGCATGAAAGTAAGTTGAACGCGGTCGAGATGAGATCTTTGCGCAAGATCTGCGGTGTATCACTCACCGATCGCGTTAGAAATGAAGATGTAAGAAAGAGACTTTGTGTGAATGATAGTATCGGTGTAAAAATGAAAAAAGGCATGCTCCGATGGTTCGGGCATATAGAAAGAATGTCGAATGAGCGAATGACTAAACAGATATACAATGCGAATGTGGATGGTTGCAGAGGCCCAGGAAGACCAAGGCTGACCTACCATGACCAAATAGGTCGAGTTCTGTCTGATGGTGGGGTCAAAAGTCTTAGGAATCGGCGTGCATGTATGAAGAGAATGATGAAGGTAGACGAGGCACGAGAGGTTTGTCAGAACCGGGATGTCTGGCGCTCTACACTCTCTGCCTACCCCGTTAGGGACCTGGCGTGAAGATACGTACATAATATCAAAGTTTTATTTTACCAGTTATTTGTCAAATAGGTGCATAAAATATCAACGATACACACTACTCACATCGAATCACGTTCCGCTCTGTGTGGTAATTCAATAAAAAGTTACATCAATACGTATCAAAACAGTTTTTTTGTCGAGGAAAAACTGTTCGTTAGCCTCGGATGTAATCTAGAGTGATGTCAGTTCCTAATAAAGATATTTAGTACTTAGTCGTATTCTGTGGGTAAGTATTGTCAATACTACGGAAAATAAGCAATACCATGTTCTACCGTAGATTGCGGTGTATCGCTCACAGATCGCGTAGTGAAGATGTAAAAAAGAGGCTTTGTGTGAATGAGAGTATTGGTGCAAAAATGAAAAAGGAATGTTCCGTTGGTTCGGGCATGTAGAAAGGATGTCCACCAGGAAAATTGGCGCTTTTCACTCTCTGCCTTCCCCGCGAGGGACTTGGCGTGAAGATGTAGATACATTCATACCATAGAATTTGCAACTGTTTTTATCCAGGTCTTCAACAATTTTTATTCCATCTATTTTTTCTTCAAAATCACTACTGGACTATGTACCTATATACAGTTTTTTTTTTCTTAGGTTAAAAAAAGTTTTTTTTTCTTAGGTTGTATGTGGCGAATTAAGATGAATGAGGGGATGGTTGGGTGGCGGAGCGGAGCCTTCCACTGTTAGGATTAGGTAGTAAAAATAAATTTCATATACATAGATTCTTACAGTGATAGTATCGTATATTATGATATTTACTGGTAGTAGAGCTCCAGTGACGAAGCTGGCGGGCGTAGGGACCACTGCATTACCTAATATACTTGCCGCTAAATGGTTGTGTTCAGCACTATCGTGTTCCGGTCAGGTGGTCATGTACGGCCCTGTAATTTTCGGCACAGAGGCATAACACCTTAGGCCTCAGGAGTGGTAACGCATCGGCATTTTGAACTCGGTCTTTGTGTAGGTGTCTATAGGCTTCACTTAACATCGATGTGAACTGAACTCCTGCTAGAGTCCAAACTGTTATTGGATTCATTGGACTTCATTAAAAATACTTTCCAAAATGGTCTTCCATACAAAAAAGAATAAAAACTTTGATAAATATCCCACGCAGGCTTTTACAAATGCAGTAATCAAAAGATGCGTTTATTTACGACGTAACATCCGAGGTATCAAAACGAATGGTTTATCAAAAGATGGGTGGGCGGACGTGGGCATTTGACTAGTGAATTGCCAACTTATCACTGAAAACCTTTTACTTTGAGAAATATAATATGACGCGGATCTGTCTTATTAACATATTTTTTAGTGTTGAAAAAAATTACTCTGATGATAGGCCCGTGTTGAAATTAATATTCAGTGTTATATTTTTATCGTAATGAGGTTAAAGCCCACGAGGTTGTTAGAATTATAAATTGGTCTGTCTATGGTAAAAGGTTCTTTAAAATTAGCATAACATTATTCTAGTTTAAGTATTGTATTCGATATGAAAGTGTTAGATTAGGATCCCACCGCAGAATCATTTCGTTCATCCAGATATGCTGCAAAACTAATTTTTACGCATATTTATAATCAAGATAATACATATATCCACTAGGTTGCCTATTAAAAATGGCCGCAAGTATTTTTTTAAAATGCTTTTTTTAATTAAATATCGTCGACTTCGCGATTTTTCATAGTCTTTATACAATAAGTATAAGGACTATGAAAAATCACTTGTGCCGTTGTGCACTTGGCCGCACCCACATATTTTCGTTCCGCCCCGTCAACGTCCATAACGTACATGTATTATTTACATATCAAATTAAAGCTATTTTTTCTTATTAATAAGATAATACTGAAGCCAAATTAAATCATCCGCTAATAAGCGTTGCGGGCTGTTGAAGATAAAATAATTTAATTAAAATACTTGCGGGCAAATGTTGATAGGCAACCTAGTGGATAAATATTCTCTAGATTATAAATATGCGTAAAAATAAGGTTTGCAGCATATTTGGATGAACGTAATGATTCTGCAGTGGGATCCTAACCTAGTAGAAGAGTGGTAGGCGCCTTGACAGTTACAAATGAAAAAATAAAGATGAGAATTGTCTCATCTTTAATTTATTCTATAATAGATTTGTTTCTGATTCCAACGATAGGATTTCTTTTCGTGAAAGTGACAAATAAGGACGCTATAGAATAATCTGTATATTTTATTCTATTGAAACAAAAGTCCTGACTCACTGCCTAAAATATCAACGTTCAGCCTAAGCCCAGAAGTCCTTCCTTTTATTAAAATCTTTATTTATGAAAAGGAACTTTTAACAATGTTTTTTTTTTTTTTTTTTTTTTCATGTAATTGAAGTGGCAAACAAGCATGCAGTTCACATTGATGTTAAGTGATGACTGCAGCCTATAGACACCCACACAAAGACCAAGGTCAAAATGCAGATGCGTTACCACTCCTGAGGCCTAAGGTCTTATGCCTCTGTGCCGGAAATTACAGGGCCGTACATTACCACCTGACCGGAACACGATAGTGCTGAACACTACCATTTAGCGGCAAGTAAATCAGGTAATGCGGTGGTGCCTACGCCCGCGAGCTCCGTCACTGGAGCTCTACCTCAGTTCCGTCATAATATATTTCAACCATAACCAAACAACAAAATAAAATAAAGACTAATTAATAGGAAGTATTAGATACTCTAATTAATATTACAGTACCTAATACTTTTTTTTCTGTTTTGTGATTCTGTTGAGTGTACAATAAAGAGTATTATTATTACTTATCAACTAAGGAAAAAAGCATTATAGCTTCCGGTGACGTAGGTTTGGAAAGAATCGTCCTTATTCATTACGTCTACATCGCAGGTTCATGTAAGTCCTTCTTTGGTAGAGCGTAATCGAAGTTATGTACGATACTACTAGCGGCCCGCCCCGGCTTCGCGCGGTTGCAATGTTACCTACCTTCTCCTATTCATCTTAGCGTGATGTTATATAGAATAAAGCCTTCCTCGATAAATGAGCTATCTAACACTGAGAGATTTTTTCAAATCGGATCCGTAGTTGCTTAGATTAGCGCGTTCAAGCAAGCAAGCGAGCGAACAAACAAACTCTTCAGCTTTATAATATTAGTAAAGATTGGATAATCTCGCTGGATCAAGACGCGTATTAATAAAATTTACTCTGAAATTAGTTATAATATTAGGTAACATTACAAAAAAAACCCTTATAAAAACGGAGTTCACGCGAGAAACCACTGGGACCAGCTAACTGGAAGTATTTTATATATAAGTAGTATGCTATAAATTGATTCATACCGCATAGTATGTCACCTATTGATGTCAACTTCAGGCAATCCTCAAACGCTGGTGGAACGTGACGACACCACCGCCTACTAGCGGAAGAATTTTCTTCTACTGGAAGAGAATTCTTCCACTAGTGCAGTCGGTCAACCGAACAATGGCGAATCAATACAATGGGGCGGTAGCGAGTGCAATTACGCATGATGGGCAGCAGCGTCCTGTGATAAAGCCACTTCGATCGCGAATCTTCATGCTAAGCGTGGGGATTATGGCATATTCCCCTCATAAAGCGACTTTAGTCCAGCAGTTGACATCTTTCGGGTGGTAAGATGAATCCTCAAACGTCGCCAACTTAATCTTACTTTATATGGATCTTCATGGAATCATCTCACGTAACCGTTGCCCCATAGAAGGGTCCCATGTACCTACTGAACTACTGTGTATGTGCTATATGTATAAGACCTTTAATGACCTACCATGACCAAATAGGTCGAGTTCTGTCTGATGGTGGGGTCAAAAGTCTTAGGAATCGGCGTGCATGTATGAAGAGAATGATGAAGGTAGACGAGGCACGAGAGGTTTGTCAGAACCGGGATGTCTGGCGCTCTACACTCTCTGCCTACCCCGTTAGGGACCTGGCGTGAAGATACATACATACCTTTAATGTAATGTATATGTACATGTTGGCAATTAATAAATTGATTGATTGATTGAACCGAGGTATGTGGATAAACCTTTACAACATCCATACACCGAAGAGGAACACAACAAAGACATACAATAGTCTAATCAATACACGAACGTGAATTCACTTCTCCGCAGTATCGTACCTAATTTAGTGTACGGCTGAGTAAATAGCTTATCAGACTGCGCGATGTGTAAGCGAATGTGAAGTTTATTTAAGTTTACAATTTATGCGCTAGCTTTAGTATTCTAGGCAAACAATGCGCTACATTGATTCTTGCAGTTGTAAAGGTGCTGTTAAATAGTTTGTTTCTGTTCATAAAGATAAGTACACAGCTGACTCAGCTATATAAGACCAGGCTGATCATCGTCCAATTAGTCTACTCGTGACCACGGAATTCGGAAAGCGATCAAAAGGTCGGGAAAAAGAAGAAGTTGGGAGTATTGTACACGCGAGAAATATTCCAGGCAAACAATATATTATATTGATTCTTGCAGTTGTGAATGGTTAATATTTACTGACTCTACAGCTCAAAATGCTTTTATATAATCGTTTCGGATCCATGCAGGACCCGGTTAAGTAGCGTATGTGTTTCTGTGCGCACGATTACAAGCAGGGGTGGCTTAATCTATAGTGCAGGGTGTGTAGGGTGTGCAGGGTGCGCAGTTGTCGTCCGGGTCCAGAGCAATGGCGCGGACGTGTGGCCCCTCACAATAGTTCACCTATTTTTATTTAATTTAGAACAGGACCAATTGTAAGCGGTACGCGGAGGAATAGATGATGGATTAAAAAAAAAACAAAAAAAAACCCACAGCCAGTTTCCCGTGTACCAGCATCCCTACAATGATCACGCCCCCGACGTCTCGGGGGCAGATAGGCCCGGGGAATGAGGAAGCCTCGATCCCCGAACCATCCCCCCCCTCTGTTGCGCATCACGCGCGGAGGGAGGGATGATGATTAGTCAGTCAGGGACGACGAAACAAAAATTCGATACATTTCGGTTCTACATCAGTGTCCATAAAACTTAAAACACAAGACGAAACATGAACCATCCCTGTTCGCCGCTTAAGTTCGCAACAGAGATGTGCTAAGGGCAAAAAGACAATGAGTGTAATTCTGCCGTCATAAGAAGAAAGGCCGTCACTAATACCATACTGTAAGCTATACCTACTTATAAAATAACTTGTCGGAATTTGAAAGAACTTTCTGGTTACGTCGGCAAAGTTGATAGTTTTAGCCGCGGAGGGGGGGTTCAGGCGTAGGGTTTCATAGCACACAGAGGTGTGCTATCACATGAGCTTACTGTTGTTAAGTGGGTCTAGCAAAAAAGTGTGTGTGACGACGGGAGTTTACTTAGTGTGCATAGGGAGATTGCTAGTGTGCGGTCAAGAGAAACACGTCCGCTCTATCGCAGCGCTCGCGGGGGACAAACGCGTAACGCCTCAACTTTCGCGTTACACTTGATTTAACTCCCCATAAAATTAGACTGCCTCAGTAGCCTAGTGGTAGCACGCCACTACTCCTGCGCTGGAGGTCCTGGGTCCGATTCCCGGGTCGGGGGCTTTCAGAGATAACGGTTTAAAATCTTTTATCTCTGGTTCTATTAGGATTTTCCATTTTATTATTATTGGGAAATTTCCCAGTACCTCGGAGTTTGGTAATGTGCCCGGAGATGGCAACAGGCTCGCCACTTGTTACATGGCCCAACGTAACGTAGGTGTTTGCATGTATGCTTGAATGCATTCATGCAAGCACCTCTGCCTACCCCTTCAGGGATTACAGGCGTGAAATTACGTTTACGTATAAAAGAAAAATCCGTACCGGGCGTCATAACTCAAATTGTTTTTATACAGTAAACTCCGAAAATTGTTCCTCGCTGAACCGAATGCCTCTGTGAAAGGGTCAGTTAGAGTCAGTTTATTCCTATAAGCTATGCTAGACGTTCCAGGTTAATGGGCCGGTAGCCTAACTGCATCGGTAATTTTGTAAATGTGTAAGTTTTCCAAATAAACTATTTTTCTTTTTTCCATCCTGGACACGCTCGAAGTGCGCCTCTTCTCGCCTTCAAGCATGCAAGCATGCTCAAAAATCAAAATATTGTTAATTTTTGAGCATGCTTGCACCCGCTGGAAATAAGCATGCTGATTACTAGCAACGCTTAAACAACCACGCTACCAAACAGTGGCTCATCACGCTCATTAGTGGCATCAGGGGCGACTCTAGATCGAGTAGCGCCCGTGTGCAATGAAACCCTGGCGGACCCTAGGCCTCGCTTCTGTCATGTCATTGTTGTACCCTGATGGTCATGGTATGATTAGCTGTCTCAGGGAGCGCCGCTCCTCCTGAGACGCCGGCGCCCTTCTGCATTGCACACCCTGCACTATAAGTTAAGCCGCCCCTGAGTGGCATGCTTGCGTGCCAGTAATAGGTAAATATCTCTGTCAGTAGCTTAACTCCTACAGCTGTACCACTAGAAAGGCGGAAGAACGTTTCCATAGTAAGAAACAATAAAAAAATAAAAAATCAACTTCAATCTAAAGATAAATACTCTACGTACTTCATAATTACACGATTCATTCACCTATAATTTAACTTCAGGTCCTTTTACCGATCCACAGTGAATCGAAAACAGTACAAAACAACCTCAATCTAAAGATAAATACTCTGAGTACTTCACAATCACACGATTCATTCACCTTTAAACTAACTTCAGGTCCATTCACCGATCCGCAGTGAATCAACCCTAAATTTAACTAATAAATACATCAAATAAGTCACAGCAAACATCTCCTCCCAGGGCAAGTAAGAGCCCCGCCCAACGCAGGTGTTCTTGATTTATTCACGGAACTGAGTTTGAATTATGGTGGGGATGCTTATAAAATCTATATGCGAATCAATGGTATAAAGTCGACTATGTATGTGTTAGACGCGTGATGGATTTGGTGAAAATTCGCAACTAAACGCTTGTATTCTTCGCAGCGGTAAGTACAGTACCATCAGAAAAGCAGCGCTTCAGCCATCGCTGCAGCAATTAGCTGACATGGGTGCCGTTTTTTTGGCTTCACACAACCAATCATGTTGTAATGTTCTTACAATTTTGTAGTGTTTTTTTTAAATTTATTTGTTGTTTATATGTGTTGTGTAAAACAAAAAATAAACGTTTGTTCTTTCTTCATTTCATTTTATACTCAAAATTTGTTTATTTTCGCATTTTTACTAATTTATGACTTGTTATTAATTGATGACTTGTTCTGTTTTGTTATTCTGTTGAGTGTACAATGAAGAGTAAGTACCTATTATTATTATTAACCAATAACGTTTCTATTGTCATATTATTTTATTTATGTCTGTAACTTCCCCGTTATTGACTTGGTTAGAAGGTACTCATATCATCTGCTATCTTTCTTTAGACCCTAGCAATTTGCGCGTGTTTCACTGCCTAATTATAGCAATTTTTTTTTTTTTTTTTTAAATTCGCTTACTCTCACAGCCCCATATTAGGTATAAACCTGTGTCGTGGGTGCCGTTGTACACATACAACACATCTGTAGGCCATACAAATATTTGTCCCGGTGCGGGGATCGAACCCGCGACCCTTCGAATCAAACGGTCATCACACACCGCTAGACTAACCGGGTCGTCAATTAAAAATCAATTGTCATAATTTTCTCGCGGCCTGACAAATTTATGCCCTATCACAAGGGATATTTTTTTACTTTGGTCTGCACAACATTATAAATATTCAATGTGTTTTCAATTAGTCGGCAACGCACGGTGGTGAGCATGCACAAGTTCAAGAAATTAGTAAGTTTTGTGAATTACTATCATTTCTCACGTTTTCGAGATTCTCTTTTAAATTAACTAATGAAATATATTTTAGTTATATATATATATATATATATATTTTTATGTAATGGAAGTGGTTAACAATCATGCAGTTCACATTGATGTTAAGTGATGACTGCAGCCTATAGACACCCACACAAAGACCAAGGTCAAAATGCAGATGCGTTACCACTCCTGAGGCCTAAGGTCTTATGCCTCTGTGCCGGAAATTACAAGGCCGTACATTACCACCTGACCGGAACACGATAGTGTTGAACATTACCATTTAGCGGCAAGTATATTAGGTAATGCGGTGGTGCCTACGCCCGCGAGCTCCGTTACTGGAGCTCTACCACCAGTAAAACCAGTATCTCTTGTTTCAATAATATTTATGGCAAATCGATCTGCGAGAAAACAACCAATGATATTCCATCCTGTATTATATATATATATCTTAATATCACTATAGACTTCCTGCAATTATTACGTCGGCTCGTTCGTCTACTAATCAACTAATCACACAATACCATTAACCGAAGACGTTGATAACAAAGAGGAGCACCCTGTAACACGACACCTTGTGTGATGTAATAAGCAGGCTCTGCGTGGACTGGCCGGATAATAAATAGCGAATGTGTGTAATATCGGTTAGGTATTGTATTTGTAATAAGTGGTTAAATGTAAAATTAGATAAACGGTTTAGAAGTGAGGGATGGAAAACCCGGTTACCTTGTAGCTTAAGCTCGAGTTCAGAGTTTAACTCTGTTTAGAATGTTAGTGAGTTTGACTCTTAGCTTAGGTTGCACCACGACTTTTGTGAAAGTTAAAGGTATTGTAAGATTTCACATCCTGCTCTAACTTAAACAGATTTCCTCAAGTTAGAGAAGGATGTGCATTGTAACAATTACTTTAACTTTTACAAATGATGTGGTTGTTTTATATTATTGAGCATTAACACATGCTTGTAAAATATATTTAATTTAAAGAAAAATGGAAAGAAAAATTTGGCTTCAGGCGAGACTCGAACTCGCGGCCACTGGGAATCTAGTCCAGCCGCTCTGCCAACTGAGCTACCGAAGTCCTGCCCGATTTGTCAAATCTTTCCTTTACATGTATTGCATTGCCTTATGGTGGCAGTTCAGGCAGTTCAGGACAACAACCGCATTATTATTTTGATACTTAAAAATTATTTTATTTTACCGTGCTCACTTTTGTTACTGCGTCCGCATTTCGAAATTCACCCGCGGAGGCCTATTTTCGGCATTCCATTAACATTATACAATAGGGATAGAGTTTCTGGACCTTTTCATTGAAAATTGCCTTCTCTTTAAATGTCTTTCATAATTTGCAAAATTCTTTAGTCCTTTTTCGTGTAATCTTTATTTTACCAATTAAATGGCATGTTCATAATTGGGTCACTAATTCACGTATGAGCAGCAAATTCAACTCTATTGGTCGTTTAAAGGATTTTTTTTAATAACGAAAGTGGAAAACACACATTCAGTTCCCATGGATGTTAAGTGATGACTGCAGCCTATAGACACCCACACAAAGACCAAGGTCAAAATGCAGATGCGTTACCACTCCTGAGCCCTAAGCTGTTATGCTTCTGTGCCGGAAATTACAGGGCCGTACATACGGCCAAACTACCCTTGAGACCGTAGTTAAGTCTTGTCTTGTCTTGATCCATACATTACCATCTAATCGGTACATGATCCTAGTGCTGAACATTACCGTTTAGCGACAGATAAATTAACACTATAAGGGTCAATAAGGGTTCAGTATTTTTCTTTTTTAGAATGGGACCCATAAAATTACCGACTACTTCTAGATGTTCTCATCTATACTTATAATAAATCTGTAGAAGTGTAAATTCTGTACATTAAAAATATTGAAAAAATAAATATCAGGGGATGTTATTAGATCGATACCGAACACAAATATGTGATTAGAAAATTTGTCTGTCTGTCTGTCTGTCTGTCTGTTTGTTCAAGCATCACATAAAAACTACCGGTCCGATTACAATGAAACTTGGTATGATTATACTTTAACCTTTGGCGCACAACACTGGGTACTTTTAATCCCGGAAAAATGTCTGTTTGTATGTGTGTTTGTGCACGCTAATATCAGAAACGGCTTATTCGATTTGCAGTTTTCACTAATATATTGTGGTAAGTTTCACTTAACATTTAGTGTTTGTTTCATGTGAATCGGTTAAGAAAAAAAAAGTTATGTCAATATATAGAATCGTATTGAATATTTTTAAGCTATTCTGTATCTTAGTTCTATCTTTCAGGGAGTTTCGTACCTAATAGGTAAAAACGGACCCTACGAATAACTTATCCTCCGCTGTCTGTCTGTCTGTCCGTCCGTTCGTCTGTCTGTCACCAGGCTGTATCTCATAAATAGTGATAGCTAGAAAGCTTACATTTTCACAAATTATGTATTTCTGTTACCGCTATAATGTAGACGCTTAAAATTTTCACAGAGTTTTTAGGTCTTATGTTGTATTGTAGCTTCCATTATAAATCTATATACGTACAAATAAATAAAATTGGAGTCTGTTTGTAATATTAAAATAACCGCTTTTTACTAAATACATTTGTATAAATACACGGTACATATGCCAAAACAACATTTTTTACAATTTTTGTCTGTCTGTCTTGTTGGGGCTTATCTCGGGAACGGCGGAACCGATTTCGACGGGACTTTCACTGGCAGATAGCTTACGTAAGAAGGAGTAACTTAGGCTACTTTTTTTACTAGCTGCGCCCACGATCTCGTCTGGGTAGATACTGAGCAATCATAAATTCTCACGTGGACGAAGTCGCGGGCACAGCTAGTCATAAATAAAATCAATATCATTCGTCTATGCGAATTAAAGATAAGTTCATCGGTCCTTAATTAATAGTATAACAAGATACAGACGAATACATAGAAGTGATAATACCTGCAAACCTATTATGGGATTACGCACTCGCTCTGGTTGTATTACATTCGTTTGTTTTTACACTTGTACATTTATTAGGGTTCTGGACCTCACAAAGTTAAAGTTCTTGAGTGGCGACCGCGTACCGGAAAACGAAGCGTAGGCAGGCCCCCCAGCAGGTCGCGGGCAATCGCTGGATTTGGGGGAGGCCTTTGTTCAGCAGTGGACGTCTTTTGGCTGAAATGATGATGCGGTACGTGAATAAGAACCCAATTATGGACATGCCTTTTAATCAAATAAATGTTCGAATCAATCGGTTCAGTTGTTTTGAGGTTAATGATAGACGAACACACAGACATACACAAATGATAAGGGTTTTAGCGAGCTACACTCATTGAAATAAAACTAGTTTTCGGATTTATCTGGCGTATATTAAACGAAAATGATTATTGAGGATAAATGATGGCGGTCTGCAGTCTGAAAAATTAGCTGCAGCTGCACCTCATAATTTTTCAGACTGCTATCACACATATCGCCTCTTTACAAGAATAATGTGACATTTCATATAGAACGATTTAGATGAAATGTCACGTTATTCTTTCAAGAATAATGTTGCATTTCATAAAGAACGATTTAGATGAAATGTCACATTATTCTTGTAAAGAAGCGATATGTTACCTCAGTCTGCCCGAGACCACGGAAGCAGAAAAGCGACCGTAACTTCGGGTTCGATTTTAAATGATCTATACGCGAAATAAATCCGAATACTAGTTTTATTTCAATTTTTTTTTTATATATTATGGAAGTGGCAAACAAGCATGCAGTTCACATTGATGTTAAGTGATGACTGCAGCCTATAGACACCCACACAAAGACCGAGGTCAAAATGCAGATGCGTTACCACTCCTGAGGGCTATGGTGTTATGCCTCTGTGCCGAAAATTACAGGGCCGTACATTACCACCTGACCGGAACACGATAGTGCTGAACACTACCATTTAGCGGAAAGTATATTAGGTAATGCGGTGATGCCTACGCCCGCGAGCTCCTTCACTGGAGCTCTACCACCAGTTAGAGATGATAAGGGTTTCGTTTTTTCCATTTGTGTCACGGAACCCTAACAAGTTTTCTAGTCAACTAGGCAACCATATCTACATAAGCTAAAGGTGTGAAACCTCGTTTCAGACTTGTGTGGTATTGTTTCGTTCACTGCTCTGTCTCTGTCTGTTCGTCTGTCATTTGCCTCAAAACTACTGAACCGTATGAGTCGAACATTCATTTGATTAAAAGGCATGTCCATAATTGGGTTTTAATTCACGTACCTCATCATCATTTCAGCCAAAACACGTCCACTGCTGAACAAAGGCCTCGCCCAAAGAGGCCGCCCTCATCCAGTGATTGCCCGCGACCTTCACCAGGTCGTCGGTCCATCTTATGGGGGGCCTGCCTACGCTTCGTTATCCGGTACGCGGTCGCCACTCAAGAACTTTAACTTTGTGAGGTACGGAACCCTAACAAGTTTTCTAGTAGACAAGCAAATATATTTACATAAGCTACAGGTGTGAAACCTCGTTTCAGACTTGTGTGTTTCGTTCACTGCTCACATCAATCATGGGTATCGCATCAATTAATTTACGCAGTATTAATATAAACTGGGCTTATTGATAACCTATATGTTTTCTTTTATGTAGTAAATGTGGCAAACAAGCATGCAGTTCACATTGATGTTAAGTGATGACTGCAGCCTATGGACACCCACACAATGACCAGAGGTGAAAATGCAGATGCGTTACCACTCCTGAGGCCTAAGGTGTTATGCCTCTGTGCCGGAAATTACAGAGCCGTACATTACCACCTGACCGGAACACGATAGTGCTGAACACTACCATTTAGCGGCAAGTATATTAGGTAATGCGGTGGTGCCTACGCCCGCGAGCTCCGTCACTGGAGCTCTACCACCAGAAAAAGTTGTTTGCCACCTTCATTACATTAAAAAAAACATTTCAGGCAGGAATCGAAACCGCGATCTCAGGATAACCAGTCCAGCCGCTTTACTACTAAGCTACCGATACACACTTTAATATTAACATGGACGGATTATATGTTTTAGGTTTTCGCGAGCTACACTCATTGACATAAAACTATTTTTACGGATTTATCTCGCGTACATTAAACTAAAATGATTTTTAATCAACCCGACGTTTCGGTCGCTTTTCAGCTTCCGTGGTCCCGGGCAGACAGAGGTGAATTTTGTCTGACAGAAGTTTAAAAAAAATATATGTAGCTACCTCCATCGATTTCGTAAACGCCTTGCGTGGCGTTCAGGATTAACAAGTCTGTGTCACAGATGCAGCTGATGTCAAAAACCGAAGAACAGGGAGGTCTGCAGTCTGTGAACACATAGCGGATAAGCCGAACCATTACATCCGGTTTGATAAAATTCAAATACTCGCTAGAGAACACAAACCCATTCCACGAATGGTACGCGAGGCTATTGAAATTAAAAAACACCCAAATTTCAATAGTGAAGATGGATGGCGATTATCAACATCATGGGATCCCATACTTAGCAAGATTAAATCCCAGCCGCAGCAGTCTGCAAGACCTCAAAATACCATAAGTAATTATTGTGTTAATCCTGAACGCTACGCAAGGCGTTTACGAAATCGATGGAGGTAGCTAATGTCACCTCAGTCTGCCCGGGACCACGGAAGCTGAAAAGCGACCGAAACGTCGGGTTGATTTTAAAAATCACTTTAGTTTAATATACGCGAGATAAATCCGTAAAAATAGTTTTATTTCAATGGACGGATTAACTGAACAAATCAACGCTTATAAGTCAAGAATACAAGTTTATTCCTGAAGCTATAGGACTATGAAATAAGGGGTAAAATATGCAGAGTGCGTCCCCAATGTAAATATTGTGCCCACGTGCGCTCCCGTGCGTCCAAGCTGAGGTTGATGATGTACTGGAAGCTATGTAATATGAAAATTCTTGAAAACTCGTGGGAAATATCGCGGAAAACAGTCATGTTATTGTCATGGCAATCAGCGCCTGTACCATTTAATACAAAGAATAATATTGTTAGCATTAATACTAACCCCGTATTCATAAACTTACATTAGTTACGTTTTAGCTATAGAATGCTTTGTCTTTATCAGTTGCATTGTCAAATGTGCAGGATAGAAAAAGCCAAAGGAGAGATTAGCAACACCTTAGCTAAAATACGATTATGAATAAGGGGGTAAATATTTTGCAGAAAACCTTGGTATCCATGAAAGTTTCACGTGACACGAAGATAAGGCCCTGTAATTCCTGGCACAGATGCATAACAACTCAGGCCTCAGGAGTGGTAGCGCATCTGCATTTTGACCTCTGGTCTTTGTGTGGGTGTCTATAGGCTGCAATCATCAATTAACATCCATATGAACTGCATGCTCGTTTGTCACTTTCATTACATAAAAAAATATTAACTCTGAGAGTTGGAAGTGGACTCTTTACAAAGTAAAATAAACATGATCGGCCCATGATGGTGATGCTTAAAATTAATTTAAAAATTACCTGCATATAATGCATTGCTAAAACTGGAAATAATGAGAGTAAGGAATCTCTATAATAAAGTGGTCGCCTCCAGCGCACATGTTCTCGACTCATTACGTTGAACTATTCGAATCATAAGATATTGGAAAAAACATTTTGCATTTCAATATACGTGAGCTAAATTCGAAAACGTAGCTCGCAAAAACCTAAGAACAAAAAGCACTTGATATCTCTTTGCATAGCATATCGCTTTCACTACCACCGCGACCTAAAGCAATAATAAAGTGGTCGCGTCACGCGCACACGTTCTCGACTCATTACGTTGAACTGTTTCTGTTGCCTTAAATAAGCCTCGCAGGGATATTGTGCACTACGCCTTATGTTAACATGTAATGTAAGTTTAGTAATTTTAACAATAATATGGAGGATACTACGAATAAAGTAATAGAGAAGAAGCGTACAGTCACAGTATATAGTACAGTGTCTAACAAAAAATATTGCACATCGACTTTAGGAAGGAGACTTCGGCTTATTTCGGTTCTGTAGAGCGTTATCTCTTTTGCACCTTACCCATGTGACGTGTCGAAGATTTCGATCCAGTTTTGACTATAGGTAGCTTGTACACTGACAATGCAAAAGTGTCCTTTTAGACCAATCCCTACTAATATTATAAATGCGAAAGTAACTTTGTCTGTCTGTTACCTTTTCACGTCCAAACGACTGAACCGATTTTAATGAAATTTGGTACAGAGATAGAGCTCACCTTAAGAAAGAATAAAGGGTACTAGCTAAATGACTTTATAAAACGACGTCCACGCGGGCGAAGCCGCGGGCAACAGCTAGTTTGAAATAAAATATTTGAGTTAGAGTTTGACCAATACCGGACTATCTGTGGATAGGTAGGCAGTGTGAAGCAGAGATAATCCTCTACAATGTCGAAACTAGCCGATTGTCTCTCTTGTAGGCTCGATCCGCAATATTTATTGCAGCGTACTGTCATTAGGTTATCACAAAAATAGCTCGACAACTTTGACAGATATCGATATCTATGTTACGTGAAAAATATTTTTGCGTTGAGACCAATTGTCTTCAATTGACGAACCATTATATCTCAAATTCTCAGTACCACTCTCAAAGTTTGGTAATGTGCCTGAAAAATTCAATAGACTCTGTGTCAGAAGGAGGTACTTGATCACTACTGCTGTGCTGTGATCCATCCCCAGTTGGTGGGGTAAATGCTAATGAGATTTTCCAAATTTCCTTGTGTCAAGGTCTGCGTTTGGTAATACGCCACTTATTATATGGCATAAAACGTAACTGAAGGATCACGGGTGTTCATTTAATTCTGCCTTTCCATTGGGAGTACAAGCTTGAATTATTTTTAATTATAATAATGTCTATCTATATGAAACATGATTAAATTTAGACATGAAAAACTGTTATTAAGTATATTAAATCACACTCAAATAGCCCTTTTCACATAGGGCCATGTCCAACATAGCCCCACGTGAAAAGGGCAATTTGAGTCATTGGCAATCGTAAATTAATGTAAACATGTAATAAAACTTGATCACATAGTTAGGGGTGTTGGGTGCATTGACCTGCTTAGTTCTGGGGTAGTTTTTTTTATGTTATGGAAGTGGCAAACAAGCATGCAGTTCACATTGATGTTAAGTGATGATTGCAGCTTATAGACACCCACACAAAGACCAGGGTCAAAATGCAGATGCGTTACCACTCCTGAGGCTTATGGTGTTATGCCTCTGTGCCAGAAATTACAAGGCCGTACATTACCAACTGACCGGAACACGATAAGTGCTGAACACTACCATTTAGCGGTAAGTATATTAGGTAATGCGGTGGTGCCTACGCCCGCGAGCTCCGTCACTGGAGCTCTACCACCAGTTTTCGATGGGTTTAAGTTTTTCGTAGCGAAAGAATGGATTTCTACAAGAAAATAAAAGGTTTCTATTACCAACCAGACAAGACTGCAGGTAGGTATGTCAATACACATTCCCAATACAAATTTCACATCTCTTAATCTGGTGGTAGAGCTCCAGTGACGGAGCTCGCGGGCGTAGGCACCACCGCATTACCTAATATACTTGCCGCTAAATGGTATTGTTCAGCAGTATCGTGTTCCGGTCAGGTGGTAATGTACGGCCTTGTAATTTCCGACACAGAGGCATAACACATTAGGCTTCAGGAGTGGTAACGCATCTGCATTTCGACCTTGGTCTTTTTGTGGGTATCTATAGGCTGCAGTCATCACTTAACATCAATGTGAATTCCATGCTTGTTTGCCACTTCCACAAGATGAAAAAATGATACCCAACTCTTTTAATCACTGTTCTGTTCCAAATACAGGTTTTCTAACCAACTGTACTTTGACACATTTAGATCAAAGCCTGATATTGCAAGGTGACAACGACAAGGTGAAGTGTAATCAATATCAGTCTCCGAAACAATAATTTAACAAACCTTCACGTTGCCTGATCAAATCCCCCTAAATAACCTCCATATCCTTTACCAACAGTCAATTAAAAAAAAACCGTTTAAAAGGCCCAATTCGTATGATGCCACGCTATTTATAACTAGTTTCAATGCCAGCATTAAAATATTTATTTTCTTAGTCTAGACAAAACGTAAATAATTGCTTAAGAGCAATCGAGAGTATTTTGTCATAAAACAAAGTAATTCGTGCTTAGAATTAATTGAACTGCATTACGTTTATTGCTTTAGCGGTTTCTGATAGTTCATTCATTATTTAATACTGCAATTGAGTTGTTAATCCTGGTGCACTCATAAAGTTAAACGAAAGGATTCAATATAAGAGTGCGGTTACATTATCCGTATTTCATGCGTTAATTCCATCTATCATAACTAATGTAAATGAATGAATTTTCGGTAGACTGTCTGTCATTAGCGGAAGAATTCTCCTCCAAAAGTGGTCGGCGGTATCGTCAAGTCCCAACGCTTTAAAATGGAGAAAATACCAAAATACATAAATCACTTTATATAATTTCAAAAATGGCATCCATTTTATCCGTAATAGGGCGACCAGAGCGAGGTGCATCTTTGACATCAAAATTTCCGGATTGAAAACGCTTAAACCAAATTTGTACTACTCTCACAGACACTGCACTAGGTCCATAAACATCGCAAATTTTTTTTGCGGCTTGCGTTGCATTGTTATTTGTTTTTGTAGTAAAATTTTAAAATGTATCGAATTTCTTCATTAGATTCACTCATCTTGACAGTACGAAAAACAAATGAAAATCACACATTTGCCTAATTTGAAATTGGAATTATGTTCTTTAAAATTTTAACATTCAATGATACCAAAACCAGCCAGATACAAATACTACAGCCAAAGAGATTTTATTACAAGTTCATACATACTATAATGCGAAAAGACTTTTTCCCCAACCTATTATAAGGTTGTTTGAATAATGTAATGAAAAAAAATATATATTTACTATAGAGTTGTTCAAAATTTTCAAGTAAGTAAAATACATTTGGTCGACTATTACTCGCAAACTTGTAAGGCCAACTTAAGTGTGATAGTTTTCTTTTTAATTTCGTTATATGTAGCTACTATTGCCATAACGTTTGAATTCCTAACAGCAACCGTTTAGTTAGTAGGGGGGGACACTTGACTTCAACGAAAATTGGCACTTTAAAGCTTAATAAGTCACGAACCGTTAACTAAATCGAAAAATGATGTTTGCACACCTTTAATAGTTTTGAAAGACCTGTCCAACAATATCCCACATTATATAGAAAACAAAAAATTAAAATTTTATCCGCGCGTTACATGTAGGGGAGGTACCCTAAATAAAATAAAAAATCATGTTCTTATTCTACCACTTTGTCGGCGTGATTAAGGTGTATTCTTGTGCCAAATTTTAAATCTCTAATACTAATTGTTTGACAGACAGACAGACAGTCGGACATGGCGAAACTATGAGGCTTCCTTGTTTATTACAAAACCCTAAAAATGGACGGATTTTCAATTTGAACACAATTCCGAAACGTATTTAGTGGTGTGGCATTCCAAATTTGCATATCTTCCGGAAATCCGTATTTAGGTAATCTTTAAGTGTACCTGTTGTTTGCGTAGCGTGCATGAAAATTAATTAAAAGTATCCTTCGAATTTGCGACCCTTTTTAAGCCAAGGATCAAATGGTTAGAAATACAAATATTCTGGGAAAACAAAAAGTGCTGTGTTAATTTAATTTTAAATGTGCAAATGAAAACTGCGTATGCAATGATTGTTTGGTTGAACATTTCATGCTTTTTAGGAATTTTTGCTTCTATAAGTGGTATCCGCCTGGATCCCGGATGTTCGGCGATGTGGAGGCCGACCTCGAAAGCGCTGGCGAGGTGACCCCGACCGCTTTGAACTAGACTGGCTTGAGGTTGCGGAAGACTGAGATAGGTGGAACAAGTTTGCCCAGCATTGGGACAAAAAGGCTATTAAAAAAAAGTACATTTTTTATGTAATGGAAGTGGCAAACAAGCATGCAGTTCACATTGATGTTAGGTGATGACTGTAGACTGACTGACTGTGATGACTGTTTGGTGCCTTTAGACACCCACACAAAGACCAAGGTCAAAATGCAGATGCGTTACCACTCCTGAGGCCTAAGGTGCCTCTGTGCCGGAAATAACGGGGCCGTACAGTACCACCTGACCGGAACCCGATAGTGCTGAACACTACCATTTAGCGGCAAATATATTAGGTAATGCGGTAGTGTCTACGCCCGCGAGCTCCGTCACTGGAGCTCTACCATCAGTATTTATTTTTGGATTTGAACTTGTATGCTTTTTACTGTAATTATCCTGCCTTCGAAGTTCATCTATCGTCTTCCCTTATGATTCTGTCATCAGATCGCCATCTTGGGGCAATGGGACCCATTTTGAAGTTTTGTTGCGTAAACATACCTACATAAAAAACTACACAGCGGGTTGGGCACTAACCCGTATGTATCTTCACCAACCCGCATTGGAGCAGCGTGGTGGAGTAAGCTGCAGTCCTTCCCCAAAAAATGGGAGAGACTCGTGCCCAACAGTAGGAGGTAAAAAGGGTTGTTACCCCACATAATAAACATACATACACGAACATAGAACATCCTCCTTTTTTGAAGTCGGCTAAAATGGATTCTCATTTTCTTCCCCGAAATTGATTTAAACATAGAGCAAATCGGGCCCCCGGCCGCGACAGGAGTAGCCATAGGGCCGGAGGGGAGTAGCCATAGCGTTTATTACCGATGCAAAACAGTGTGTAATTTTTTGCGGGGGAAATACGTGTGACGCACACTCACTACAAATATCGTCTTTAACTACGAAACTCATACCTTGACTTTAACAAAATACATAAAAAATTTCACGCACACATTTAAACATCTAGGCGACATGCATAGGCCCACTTGGGCTAGTACTTTGAAAAGGGGAAAGCCTGCACATGGCTACTTCTCTCCGGTCCGCTGCGGCCTGTAACCCGTGTTGCTCTATGGATTTAACGTGACGACATATTAATATAAAATTATTTACGAATTTACATATTCTTTCTCGTGAAAAAATGTTTACCTCATCGAAAGTAAAGGAATAAAACATTTCTGTCTCAAAATCCTCAAAATATGAGAGAAAACATTTCAACGCTGTCAGATACTCTTTACCGTCAGTTTTCCTTTCGACATGTTCGGGGAATACATTGTACGAATACATTGTACAAAAACATTGATTAAGGGAAAAGTGGGCGTCAGAATGTTCTTTTTAAAGTCTTTCTTTTTTTTAAAGAGTAAGTTTGTTTTATTATTAAAAAAACAGTTATTAAGATTTTTACTGGTGGTAGAGCTCCAGTGACGGAGCTCGCGGGCGTAGGCACCACCGCATTACCTAATATACTTTCCGCTAAATGGTAGTGTTCAGCACTATCGTGTTCCGGTCAGGTGGTAATGTAGTCATTACACCTTAGGCCTCAGGAGTGGGAACGCATCTGCATTTTGACCTTGGTCTTTGTGTGTGTGTCTATAGGCTGTCATCACTAAACATCGATGTGAACTGCATGCTTGTTTGCCACTTCCATTACATAAAAAAAAAGAACAAGCAGTGGCAGTGGTCGGGGCACATAACTCTAGGAACTGAGGGGCGCTGGAGCAGAAGAGTTCACGAGTGGCGACTACATAGGTACCGAATGACGAAGCATAGGCAGACTGATGACCCATGATGTGGACGACTTGTTAGCATTTTCTGTAACTCGGTGGCCATCAATTTTGATACCCTTTTGCAGTACAGTGCTGATTTCCTAAAATGCTAATTATCAAACTGCCTAATCGAAAAAACAAAGTGACTATCGAAATTATGCCAACCGCGATACATGGTGGTGAAGGTTGCGCGTAATCGCTGGATGCGGGCGGCATAGGACCGTTCGTGGTGGCAATGGAAGGCTTTTGTCCAGCAGGTGTTCTTGTGTTCTGAAGTGCGGTAGTTAAAGATTACTTTTTAAAAACGACTTGGCGACAGAAAAAATCTGAAGAGAATATTTTATTTCCACTTTTTTTCGATGGCTTGTATAGATAGAATCACATACGCTATAAACGGTCTCTAGCTTCGATCCGAAATAGTATATAGCCGTGTGAAGGTGTCGATAGTCCGTCTGTCTGGTTGGAAAATAAAAAGCAAAATAATTTTGGGTTGTTTACACAATCCTTTAAATAGTCTTCGCAAACGTAACTTCACGCCTGTAATCCCCGAAGGGGTAGGAAGAGGTAAATGCATGCATTCAAGTATACATGCAAACACCCACGATTCGCCCGTTACGTTTTGGCCCATGTAACAGGTGGCGAGCCTGTTAACATCTTCGGGCACATTACCAAACTAGTTTTAGTAGAGCTTGCGAAACCCTAAAAATACATCACATTTATACGAACTAAATGCGGCCCGCATTCCCTCTTAATCCAATATGCCCCAATTCCACTCGAGTAGATCAAATTTTATGATTCTCATAAACGACAGTTTGGACGCTATGTGTTTTGTGTGATCACCCTGACATCCCACACATTACCTAATAGTTGTTGGATACCTATTTAGATTATAATATTAGTAATCTTCCATTCAAATTCCAAAATATGCCCCACCAAAGCAGCACTTTGGTAAGTATATTTCGGCTGAAATTATGATGACGAGTCTACGGTTGGGTCGTCACATCCCGACACATAGCTACTGAGACAGCTTAGGTACCTACGGTTAAAAGTAAATCAAATCGGTTATTTCAGGTTTGCTATGCAAGCCGTTTCAGCATCTAACCGTTGCTCCAACAGTTTTACCGCGCCTTATTTATTACATTAATTTTATTTGCCCGCCGACATCGCCGGAGTTTTTAATGCAAAAAAACGAGCAAAACCCTCTGCATAAAACTGTGAAATAATCCAAAAAGTATTTTTTATAAGAGACTCACAAATTTTAAGCTAAAACGTAATACTAACTATATTACCACAAACAATTTGGATATAGAAATATGATTAATATGTGTTATTAATTACATTCCTGTGAATTTGGCGAATGTGTATATGCTATACAATATTTGGCAACAAAGTAAATGGAAAAAAGCAAATAAATTACTAATGTATTGTATTCATTTTTGTTTATGTACTTTTTTATAAGTAATGGCATCGCTATAACGCATATATAGCCAATGTCAAGTATAACGATATTTCGTATTCGTAATAAGCAGCGTAAAAGTCAGAGCCAGTCAGTCAATTATCAGTCCGCCAGTCAGAGTCACAGTCAGTAATTCAGGGTCCCAGATGAAAATCAGCGTCAGTTCTATTGATGTTATCGACCTGACATGAAGCTGATCTGGGCTCCCATTTGGACTCTATTTTGTTAACTTTTATTGTGTTTTTTTTTTCTCCCCGTCCAATGAATTGTTTGTAATATAATAATTTCTCTTTTTTGTATCTCTGTGCTGTTCAAATAAATGTTTTCTTTCTTTCTTTTCTTTCTTTCTTTCATTCTTTCTAATTCAAGTTAAGCGATGGCTAGAGGGGGGCTAAAGTAGCCAGAGCATACAATGAAGTTTTGGCGACAATCCGAAAGGCCGTGTTATCGTACTGTTCTATTTTACTATAGACGGGCACTGTTATAAACCTGTAATTAACAAAATGCCACCAACTCAAAAATACACCGAGAAAATAAAATTAAATAAGAGCACCACACGCCTCTCTTTCAAGGCCTAAATTTTCGTATACTTACGAATGTTTTTACGAAAACACTTGACTATACATTTACGACTTAGTTTTTTTTTAGATAGTGGAAATCTAAACGTATATTTCAGGTTTGCTCAAGCGATTTCAGCATCTCGCTATCGCTCCAACAGTTTTGCCGCGTTTATTTATTACATTAATTTTACTTTCCCGCCGACATTCCCGGAGTTATGAGTGCTGAAAAGCGCCCAAAACCTTCGCATATACTGTAGAATAATCTATAAACCTATTTTATTTAAGTATTTTCCTGGAAAATATTAATTATGAGACTACGTCCCAAAGTTCGGTTTAAGCAAAGCATAGAGCAACAGCGGAGGGGAGTAGCCATATTCAGGCTTTCCCCTCTGTCAAAGTACAAGCCCAAATGGGCCTATACCTGGCACCTAGATGTTTAAATGTGTGCGTGAAATTGTTTCTGTATTTTGTTAAAGTCAAGGTGTGAGTTTCCTTGTAATAGACGATTTTTGTAGTGTGCGTGTGTGTCGCACGCATTTCCCCCCGCAAAAAATTACAGACTGTTTTACATTTTTTTTTTATGTAATATAAGTGGCAAACAAGAATGCGGTTCACATTCATGTTAAGTGAAGACTGCAGCCTATAGACACCCACACAATGACCAGAGGTCAAAATGCAGATGCGCTGCCACTCCTGAGGCATTAGGTGTTATGCCTCTGTGCCGGAAATCACAGGGCCGTACATTACCACCTGACCGGAACACGATAGTGCTGAACACTACCATTTAGCGGCAAGTATATTAGGTAATGCGGTGGTGCCTATGCCCGCGAACTCCGTCACTGGAGCTCTACCACCAGTAAAATACACGCGTACAGCGTTTATTACAACGGTAATAAACGCTACGGCCGGTGGCCCGTGTTGCTCTATGAAGCAAAGATACTCGTATCAGATGAATCTATATCTTTGGGTTTAAGTATTAGTAGCTAATGATAAAATTTGTGTTAAAAGGAATAATTACCTTGGTCACGTAGTGATAAAAGGCGATTATTGCTATGTTGAAGTCCCAAGTTCGAAACCTGGATCGAAGATAAGTGTTGCTATTTTTTTATTAGCAGCTACGCATAGCGCATAGCTCACGCGCTCCGATTATATCAGGATATGGGTTTTTTTATTAACTGATAATAAATAACAGAGTATTTCATACGAAGATGAAGTGTATGGAACGACGATCTGGTGAAGGTCGCGGGCAGTGGATTGATGAGCTTAAGGAACCGACGGCTGTTGGAACAGAAGTGTTCTCGGGTATCACATCCCAACTCGCGACCTGGGGAATGCAATGGCTACACGGGCGGTCCAGGACTGTTCCTTGTGGCAATCCATGGGAAAACCAATGATCAACTGTGGACATCTTTCACCTGAAATTATGATAAGGAATGAGACCATAAATGAAGTAGGTATTGTTGTGACAGATAAAATTACAGGCAATGAACAAATTAACTGGTGGTAGAGCTCCAGTGAAGGAGCTCCCGGGCGTAGGCACCACCGCGTTATCTAATATACTTGCAGCTAAGTGGTAGTGTTCAGCACTATCGGGTTCCGGTCAGGTGGAAATGTACGGCTTTGTAATTTCCGGCACCTTAGGCTTCAGGAGTGGTAACGCATCTGCATTTTGACCTTGGTCGTTGTGTGGGTGTCTACAGGCTGCAGTCATCACTTAACATCAATGTGAACTGCATTCTCGATTGCCACTTCCATTACATAAAAAAAAATACGTTATCCGTATTTAATTGTCATAATACGAGAATACTCGTCTGTATGCGCGGCATAACTGTCATTACCGCAACGTTGGCGTGACCTCTACCCTTCTAATTGTCATTGTTTGCATACCTAGGCTAAAGAGCTAAATTAGTTACGTGAATTATACGGTAATGTATGTAGAGTACAGTTTGAAAAACAATGACAAACATTTATATAATTACATGAAAATTTTGTAACTGTAATTTTGTGACTAGTCTTTGCAATTCACGAGCACGGACGGTGCTTGGATTTATGACATACCTAAGTAAAAAGATTGAGAGTAATATTTTAAACTAGCGGCACGCCCCGGCTTCGCGCGATTGCAGTGTTACCTTCCTTTTCCTATTCATCTTAGCGTGATGTTATATATTAGTTATGGCCTAAAGTCAACCTTAATAAATGGGCTATCTAACAATGAAATATTTTTTAAATGGGACCAGTAGTTTCTGAGAATAGCGCGTTTAAGCAAACAAACTAACAAACTCTTCAGCTTTATAATATTAAGTAAGTATAGATAATTAGAAATATTCATAAATATTAAGCCTCAAGTTGAGGGTTGGTCTTGACGGGACGTGATCTAGTTTCCCGATCTACCCAGAGGTAGCGCTAGCTGTAGTATTGAGGCGCTACATTGAATAAAGTCATGTCTGTAAACGCGCAAATGCATGTGTAACCGAGATAAAACGTGCGACTGACCGTTCTGTTTTGCACGCACAATGATACGCCATACATGTACACATTGCCATGGCTAACCACAATCAAACACTAAAGAATTCTATTAGTCGAGCTGAAGGCGAAGGCTTCTGTAGCTATATGGCTAGGGGGAAAGTATCAGGTTCACGCAGATGATAATTTCGTAATTCCTTAAGTGAAAGTCCCAAAAACGTGTAATCATCATCATTCATCATTATTTTCAGATGAAAGACGTCCACTGACACCAGACAAAAGATTTACTCATAGATTACCACAACGAACGGTCCTGGGCCGCCCTCATGCAGCGATTACCTTTTGCCTTCCCCAGGTCGTCGGTCGAGAACTCTTCTGTTCCAACAGCCGTCGGTTCTCTGAGCTATGTTTTCTGCCAACTGCCCAGGGACAGCGCCGCCGTCTCAGGGGGCCCGCAGCGCTCCCTGAAACAGCTAAGAGCATTGTCTTGGACCATCATGGTCAGACCTAGGGGGCGCCAGGGTTTCATTGCACACGGGCGCTACACGAGCTAGAGCCGCCCCTGCAAGTGCCACTTGAGTTTCACTGTTTAGTGGGCTATGTTGGCTTTGATTTGACTTTGGTTCTCCTACGGATCTCCTCATTTGATCTGGCTCGGAAACGCCGAGGATATCTTTCTCCATTGCTCTCTGTGGTCCTAAGCCTTTTTATGAGGCCCATAAAAACGTGTAAAGCACTGTCGTTATATATTTTTATCATCTAACTTCGTATATTTTTTGTATTATATAAATGATATGCAACTTCACCGAAGCTGTTTTGCCTTTGGGAATTTTTTTTGTAGCTGTATTATGTTAGATAACAATACATTATAATATTATTGTCTGGATTTATATGTGTGCGTAGCATAGTTGTCATTACCGCAGAGTAAGCGTAACCTCTGCCCTTCTAATTATATTGTCATTGTTTGCATACCTTAGGGTGGTATTAGTGACGTGAATCATGTGATATAATTGAAGTATATTACAGATAAACGTGTTACATTATTGTATAGGATTTGATCTTAATTCAGTAAATTTTGACAAGACTCATCTAAATACATACAATAAACTACGTCTGTGTTCCCTGAAGAGGTAAACAGAAGTACCTGCACGCTTTTTTTATGTAGTGAAGGTGGCAAACAAGCATGTAGTTCACATGTTGTTAAGTGATGACTGCAGCCTATAGACACCCATACAAAGACCAGAGGTCAAAATGCAGATGCGTTGTCACCTGTGACCTTAGTTATTATGTCTCTGTGATAGTTATTACGGGGCCATACATTACCATCTAACCGGGACACGATAGTGCTGAACACTACCATTTAGCGGAAGACAGGTAAATTAGGTAATGCGGTGGTGCCAGAAAACCACCAACGATTCGCTAGTTACGTTTTATCCTAATACATTAGCCTCCTTATTTATAAACGTATTTAGCTAAAGTGTTGCTAATCTCTCCTTTGTCTTTTTCTATCCTGCACATTTGACAATGCAACTGACAAAGATAAAGCATTCTATAGCTCAAACGTGTCTAATGAACGTTTATGAATAAGGGGGTAGGTGTCCAGCATATTGACATCACCGGGCAGAATACCAAAGTTCTAGGGTGCCACGCCGAAAAATTAAAAACAAAGGTCAGGTCACAAAAGTCTTTATGTAGAAGTCTATAGAGTGCAATATATCCATTTGCTTAGTTTAGTGGTAACATGGCAAGCAAGCATACAGATATAAAATGTTAGATACATAACATTATAATTCGAAAAAAAATAAAAAAAACTGTAATACCGTTAATGGGTCTAATCTGTGGCGAGTATTCGAGTTTGGTCAAACCGAATGTAATGAGTTAGTTTAGTTTAATATACGCGAGATAAATCCGAAAACTAGTTTTATTTCAATGAGTGCAGCTCGCAAAAACCTAAGAACATACTATGTAATACATTTGATAAGCAGGAAAACATTAATGATAAAACATAAAACTTTGTTAAAATATCAATAACAGAAACGCAAATATCTTTTCAGATGTCGGCCGAGCTTCCAATCACGGGAAAGACAATGGCGGTCCATGGGGAAGGCGCGGGTATAATAATGCACGGCGTAACGGGAGAACACCAATCAATCCCACACTCCGCATGGTATCGTTCTATTGTGGGCTTGTATGTACAGACACTTCAAAAAACGTTTACTGGTTTTAGCAGTTATTAAAAAATGGATTTCTTTACTTCGGATATTATCTTAATGTACAAGGCTTAGACGGAAAAACTTGGGGCAATCTTAAATTTTAAGACATAATATTTCAAGCATTTGAATGTTTTTAAAGTAATATTGCGTTCATCTATAATTTGTTAATTTCCTTGTTAGACTTCGTTACACTGACTAGACTAGATAAAGATTTTTTCCACATTTAGTTTTTGTTTGTTCCGCTCTCGCTCCTTCATTTCTACACGCTCCTTGTTAAGTCGCCATGTTTTAGGATCGATTACAATTATAACAATTACATTTGTAGCGTCCACTACATTAAGGCGCCAACTAGTGGAATACAATGAAACCTTACAGTACTTGTCTAGTACGATAGATGGCGTGCAGTCAAATTACATCGCTCATACGAAGATTTCTCAAGAGTTGGCATATATACAATTTCCCAACGTCAACCGTTGGGCCGCGGCCCGCCAGGCGCTACCACCTCCACACATTGAACAGAAGAATATAGCAATCGCGAACTAGCAAATACCAACAGCGATGAATGGTGGATCGTATTAAACTTGTTTGTTTATTAATATACTTGCTATATTAATATACTTGCCGCTAAATAGTAGTGTTCAGCACTATCGTGTTCCGGTCAGGTGGTAATGTACGGCCCTGTAATTTCCGGCACAGAGACATAATATCTTAGGCCTCAGGAGTTGTAACGCATGTGCATTTTGACCTTGGTCTTTGTGTGGGTGTCTATAGGCTGCAGTCATCACTTAACATCAATGTGAAATGCATGCTTGTTTGCCACTTCCATTACATAAAAAAACATGACTCATATACGTACAAGATCTCATTGTTAAGAAATTGGGTCCATTACATATTATCAATCTTTTATAAACAATTTAGTCTTCTAAAAGGATTAACCGCCCTTAGGGGATCTTATACAACATAGCTAAGAGAATAAACCGTCGTTTTGGGTTCTCCCATTATTAACTTTGCAAAATATATCGATATTAATCTAGTAGGCAGGAAAATAAATAGGGCACTCAAAAGCAAAACCCAGCGAGTTGCGTGCAAGGGCAATAATACACAATTTGTTGGAAATACTCAAGATATTTCCAACATTACGAGATTCCGGGTTATTGTAAACAGTTTTACTGATACAACATTTAGGCTGCCCGGCAAAATTTATGGTTTATGGGACTCTAACATAAATTATCTTGCTTTTATTTTGTATCGTGAATTGTAGCGGCCCTTTAACGGCTTGTGACGGTAATATTGTGATTGGAGTATTTTTTTTATTAGTCAAGTAGCTCATATATTATTTGTAGTATATATTTATTTAACGGATACGTAACTTGACGCCTGTAATCCCTGAAGGGATAGGCAGAGGTAAATGCATGCATTCAAGCATACATGCAAACACCCACGACTCGCCGGTTACGTTTTGGCCCATGTAACAGGTGGCGATCCTGCCATCTCTGGGCACATTACCAAACTCCGAGGTACTGGAAAACTTCCAGAAAATGGAAAAAACCCACTAGAACCAGATATAAAGGATTTTAAGCCGTTATCTCTGATAGCCCTCGACCCGGGAATCGACCCCAGGACCTCCAGCGTAATTGTAGTAATCTGCTATCACTACGCTACTGAGGCAGTTATTAAATGCATATTTCGTTGTTAAGCGATTACTTTACCTTATGCTATCTAAAAATCAAAAGCTTGAATGTAGGTGTATTAGTACTATCGTTGAGTGTTGATCTTCAACCCGTCATTGATAATAGGTAGCTTTTTCGTCATAATTTCAATCGTTAAATGCGTAACCAATACAATTTCATGTCAGGTCATGAGTTACACACAGTGATAGAATAAAATTAAAACATATCCATAACTGCAGTTACATACAAAGGTATAATAAACACAAACGACATATAAAAAAGATTTCTCTGCCGCATAAATTGGCTGACATGCTAGAATATGTTGCAAACAAAGAATACATTAAAAAGTTAATTTAAAATCCTTTTAAAACAGTTTATTTATTGCAAATTGCAATCTCTGTTTGTTCTCGTACAACAATTTGGGTTCTGTGAGCTAGTTAAAAATACAGTTTTCGTGAATGTGAATTGGCCTTTAGGTACATTTGATCAGCCTGCCAAATAAAAAATGACCCCACAAGAAATCAATTAAATACTCAACATAAACTACTCTACCATTACATATAGTAAATAAGATTTACGTATGCAATGTATATAAAAAGTAACACAATCATAAGCACGCAGACTTTAATTGCTACATTCCCGAAATGATTTTTTTCATTGCCAACTATAAAAAAACCCGACTAATCCCCATTTTACGATTTCATTAAATTCGAAATTAACCGCCTCGGCAGCAATGCATAGCGAAATGGTAATAAAACTAGCTGATTCTAATTCAGACGACGTTCATATACTGTGATCTATGGAACACTGTCGCCGCATAAATCCGCTGGAGATAGCCATAGACTATTTTTTATCTGTGTCTAAGTCTGAATGTCTTAACTGAGAAAAATGTTTGGACGTGTGTAAGATAAGTTCAGTCAAATATTTTTCTTTTTTCTTATCTTTTGTTTATAGTATGTATTTTACGAGTGAACGATGTAGGATTTTCTCATTTGGGAAAATCTGTAGCACTCCTGGAGCTGAATGTCAGTGGGTTCGCTTTCTTGTCTTCTTGTCAGCATAGGACGACTACTGATAGATCTAAGCTTCCATAACGACTGCCTTTGAGCTGCTATCATTATACTCGTATCAATGATTGCATCAGATTGTCATCAACTTCGTTGGGAACTTATCTACCCTTGGTCTTCCGGTACGCGGTCTACTCAAGAACTCTTTTGTCCCAACGATCTTCGATTCTTCGAGTTATGTGCTCTTCCAAATGCCTCTTGATTTAAGCTATTCTGTGAGCTAGCTAACTTTGTTAACTTTGGTATCATGTGGATTTCATTATACCTGATTCGATCTCATAAAGAAAAGCATTTGTCTTGAAGATGACTCTACAATCTTTTTCATTCTTCTTATAAGGTCCGTAATTTTGGAGGTAGTGACTATGTTTTAGTGCCACAACTCGTCGTTGGCAACGAAGACCTTTGTCTTGAGACAATGTGGTGAATTGGACGAAATGTTAATTATGATGTAGCTGCATGTCCAGGGCGTTTGCCAGCCGAGTCCTAGCCTACCACGAGTCCGGCTAGCGGGGCTTGCCCCAAACTTCTATCTGAGACACCGAGCCACCCTGACCATTTCGACTAACATCAACAAGAAGTAGGTATTTCATCAACAAGAAGTAGGTATTGTGAAGAACAACAATCATGACCTTAGAATCTCCAGATCAATATCCCATCTTCGTTTATATGCATCGGGTCAGAGTCACGTACATACTTGGCTGGTGGGTATCTCAAATTACCTTCGATATTTCAGGTGAATATAGTACCTAATAAGATCTCACCTGCGGCAATTTTTTTTTATGTTATCATAGTGGCAACCAAGAATGCAGTTCACAATGATGTTAAGTGATGACTGCAGCCTATAGACACCCACACAAATACCAAGGTGAAAATGCAGATACGTTACCAGTCTTACCACTCCTGAGGCCTAAGGTGTTATGCCTCTGTGTCGGAAATTACAGGGCCGTACATTACCACCTGACCGGAACACGATAGTGCTGAACACTACCATTTAGCGTCAAGTAGGTAATGCAGTGGTGCCTACGCCGGCGAGCTCTGTCACTGGAGCTCTACCACCAGTATATATACCACGACATTGTCAAACTAAACAGAGCTGCTGTTAGTTTTGTCTCGTTTTGCCATTCGCTCTGTCATTTATGACAAATGAAATAAAAATTGGTTAGCGACGAAATTGAATCGAGACGTCAGAAGAAGCGACTGATATTTAGGGTTGATTTAATTATATAGAAGACTAGCTGTCCAGGCAAACTTCGTATTGCCACACAATTATTATTAATAAATGTGTCAAAAGTTTGATTTAAACGGACTGTATGGGGAAATGAAATTGTGGTTTTTACTATTTCCTTTCAAGTTCTTCATATTTTATTACCCTTTAAGCCTTTCCTGGACTTCCAAAAAGCATTCAAAACTAAAATTAGCCAAATCGGTAAAGCCGTTCTCGAGTTTTACCGAGACTAACGAACAGCATTTGATTTTTATATATATAGATACGAAGAACAAAGATATATACTATTGTTATGTTTTTATTTAAACTCAAAAGTATTACAATTCGAAGTTATACTCATCTTGCAAGACACGTCATCGTCATCATTATCATCCCCATCATAATTTTAACCGAAAGATTGCCGCTGCTGAACGAAAACCCGCCCAAAGGTGCCTATGTGGAGATATGCCATAATCGCCACGGTTGGCACGCGGGCAGCGGGTTGACAGCAGCAGTAGTTTTGTTGCAGAACACTGCTGCCTACCCCGCGTTATTTGGTACTGGAATGGTTTGACCGTCATTGTTTGGTTGCATAGAGCAACACGGGCCACCGGCCGCGGCGTACTGGAGGGGAGTAGCCCTTTATTACCGATGCGAAACAGTCTGTATTTTTTTGCGGAGGAAAATGCGTGCGACACACGACACACGCGCACACTAAAAAAAATGTCTATTACTACGAAACGCACACCTTGACTTTAACAAAATACAGAAACAATTTCACGCCCGCATTTAAACATCTAGGTGACAGGTATAGGCCCATTTGGGCTTGTACTTTGGGAATACTGAGGGGAAAGTCTGCATATGTCTACTCCCCTCCGGTGTTGCTCTATATTTGGTTGATTGCTATACAAGCAGAAAAATTTTCTCACACCGAAAATATCTTTCGCTATTTACGTGCGAGTGAATTAAAAGAATTGAAAGAAAACATGGAAAGAAAAATTTGAATTCGGGCGGGATGTAGATGTACCTTAATGAAAAAGACATGAAAGAATTTCACAGGCGTGAGGGACCATCAGTTATTCGATAAGTTCGGACCGTGTTAGCCCCTATTTTGTATGGAAAGTATCGCGGTAAATATAAGCGGGTAGATGAATAAAACATGGCGTAATATCATTATGTTCTTGACATCAGATGAGTACGTGACTAACTTGAAAATATTGCAAATTATTTTTGTGTAATTCAGTATTAATTCTGGTATTTGTATGGCTTTTTATAAGTGAAACATTAAACCAATATTAAGTAGAGGCATCAAAGGAAGCTCGAAGAAAAGATTCTTACAGAAATATTTGTCGAAAAATTTAAATTACTAGTAATTGAGTCCCAGAAGGTCAAGGACGTGGGTTAAATCTGTTTCTTAATTTGTTATGAATAAATAGGAAACGCTTATACTCACAGCCCCACGCAAGGTATAAACATGTGTCGTGGGTGCCATTGTACCCACACAACAGTTGTACAGTTTGTAACAGTTTACTGATGGTAGAACTCCAGTGACGGAGCTCGAGGGCGTAGGCACTACCGCATTACCTTATATACTTGCCGCTAAATGGTAGTGTTCAGCACTATCGTGTTCCGGTCAGGTGGTAATGTACGGCCCTGTAAATTCCGGCACAGAGGCATAACACCTTAGGCCTCAGGAGTGGCAACGCATCTGCATTTTGACCTTGGTCTTTGTGTGGGTGTCTATAGGCTGCAGTCATCACTACCTAAGCATCAATGTGAACTGCATGCTTGTTTACCACTTCCATTACAAAAAAAAAAAACAACAACATATACACAGGCTTTATAAATATTTGACCCGGTGCGGGGATCGAACCGACTGAGCCGACTGAGTTTTTTCCGGCAAGTTTTTCTCAGATCATATTGGCCTTTGGAACTTTGCCGGTGAATGACAAAGAATGACTCTTTTTCTTTTCTTTTTGCTCTTTGTTATCAGTTTGTAAAGGGGAAAAGAGACATTCTACTGATATACTTTTACATTAGTTTAGTTTTATCTTAGTGATATTCTTGACTTTACATACATTTTTTTATCTTGTTTGACATGTATATCAATTGTTATTCGCTTTAATTTATTTTGTTTGTTTTTGACGTGTCATAAGAGGTGCCTGTCACCCTAAATGAATAAATGAGTTTCTGATTCTGATTCTGATTCTGAACCCGCAATGCTTCGAGGTCCCGAACGGGGTAGGCAGAGAGTGTGGAGCGCCAGATATTCCGACCCTGACACACCTGTGTACTGAATTAAATTTCAACTCAACTAATAATTATGCAAAGCGGACAAACACATAGATACACGACTGATCTATAAGGATTCCGTTAAAATTGATAAAAAGAAAATTAAACGAAAAAGTTTGGTTTATTATTTAGCTGAAATAAAACTTATGATGTTGAGACAAGTGGAGATCAAAATCTAAAGTGAAGAGATTTTACTGGTGGTAGAGTTTCTGTGTGGGAGCTTGAGAGCATAGGTACCACCAGATTAGCTAATCTATCTGCCCCCAAATTTTTTTTTTCGGTCGTCGATATACAGATGCTTTACAACTGTAAAGCATCTGTATATCGACGACCGAAAAAAAAAATTTGGGGCCATAAAACCTTAGGCCTCAGGAGTGCCTGAGGCCTAAGGTGTTATGCCTCTGTGCTGGAAATTACAGAGCCTTTACCATTAGTACAGCCTTTACAATTACAGGGTGAGTACATTACCACCTGACCGGAACACGATATTGCTGAACACTACCATTTAGCGGCAAGTATATTAGGTAATGCTAGGGCGGAGGCACCACCGCCTCTGCCCACGAGCTCCGTCACTAGAGCTCTACCACCAGAAAATGGTAGTGTTAGCACTATAATGTTCCGGTTAGATGGCAATGTATGGCCCCGTAATAATTATCACAGAGACATAACAACTAAGGTGTCTCGGATGGCAACGTATCTGCATTTTGATTTCTGGTCTTTGTGTGGGTGTAAATAGGCTGCAGTCATCACTTAATATCAATGTGAACTGCATGCTTGTTTGTTACCTTCATTGCAAATAAAAAAAAATAAGTTTAGCTACTGCTAATATTGCGGTCTCTATCTATCTCTATCTAGTGTCCTCGTCGAAATCGAAATCTTCGAGGTATTGGATCAGCAGCTTCTTAACTCAAAGCTGCCGAACCTTACGCCTTCGTGTATTTTTCACGAGGTCTGCGCGTACGGTACGATATCATTTTATAGTTTCATATACCTACTCATCAACTGATGACTGTAAACGTACGCGAAATACCGTCACAGGCATACACCGTGCGGTACACCGCCGACAATGCCGCGCGGAACGTCGCGTATCCCCGCGTATGTGCGTTATTATGCAGTTAGATATTTGACGGACGATTTTGCGGTAAAGAATGTGCAAAATATTGAAGTTGTTTTCAGCTTTAATCGATAAACGTTTGAGATTGGTGGGATTTTGTAAAACAAATGTTATTGATATCCTTATCATGACCAAATAGGTCAAGTATTGTCTGAGGGTCAAAAGTCAGAATCGGCGTGCATATATGAAGAGAATGATGAGGGTAGTAGAAGCACGGGAGGTATGTCAGGACCGGGATATCTGGCGCTCCACACTCTCTGTCTACCCCGTGAGAGACCTGACGTAAAGATACATAGATAAATATTACTGATAATATGATAATATAAATTATATGTACGTGTAAAAATTTGTTAATCAGATAAAATGAGAAATATCGAACTTTACAACGATTTCATTTATTCACATAGAACATAGATTGACCTGTGCCTACATATGCGGCATAGCTTTGCAGGTATTTACCGCCGGATTCGCCGGACACCGCAGTCAACGCCGCATGGAACGTCGCGTATCCCAGGTATGCTTCGACTATAATATATATCATGCAGTGTTATGATTAACTTAAATTGTGACATGTGATTCTACGGTAACTGGCGTTGTGTTGATGCAAATTCTCTGGGTTTCTGTGTTAAAGGTACAACCGGGAAAACTTTTTCGTTAGCATTTTTAGTTTATAAGATTAGGTATGGATAACCAGGTCAAATTTTGTGAAATAGAACATTTCAAAAGTTTTTTTTATACATCATAATCATCATCATTGATCATTATTACTTAGTTATCTGGTTTTATTCAATAACTTTTTCTTTTACAATAACTTACTATTACCACAGTATAAATACATAATATGTTCGTTTTCTTTTGACTGTGCTATTACTGTTTCAATGTCGAACGTATTTATTAACAGCTTATTAGTAAAAATAAATTGTTATTAAATACCAATCCTTCTATTCACATACCTATAACATAAATGGATACATCAATATACCTGACATACCGGAGTTGGTATTCAATGCACGGTACACCACAAACAAACCCGGACGGAACGTCGCGTATCCTTGGTATGCATCGATTATAATGGTGTGCAGTGTTAAGAATATACTGTGATATCATTATGTGGTGTAGTTACACATATATCCAAACATTAATATGTTTTCATACACACAAAACAAAAAAAGACTTGCCATATTTTCGCGTCTAAATCCCTCATGAAATCGTCAGCTAAAAAGCTTGAACCACGAAGAAAAACATCTTAAAATTAAGATACAGATAATAAGGAAAATGCTAAACACGTGCACGTACACGTGCAAAATACGTTTGACAGTAATTCCCACAATCTTCGATCTAAAACCAACGATGATCCAAATCTCCCACAACAAAGAACCCGCAAAACGTTCCCGAACAAACATCTGAATCGTTTAATTCATTCTTGAACGCTCATTACAGATTTTTCCGCTAATTAGAACGAACTCATTACGCCCGCGGTTTCTTCAGTAATTCCCATAACCTTCGATCTAAGACCACTGATGACCCGAATCTTCCACACCAGAGAACCCGCAGAACGATGCCGAACAAACATCTGAATCGTTTAATTGATTCCTGAACGCTCATTACAGATTTTTCCGCTAATTAGGACGAACTCATTACGCTCGCAGTTTCAATGAATGCGTGTAATTTATAATCAATGATAACTATGAATATAAAGGTTAAATCTACTATCGTTTAGGATTTTTCCAGTGAATGATACGATAAGAAAATACTAATGCCTTTTTTATTTTCGTAACCAAAAAACTATCTCGTCTTCGTAAGTTACTTAGATAAAGGAGAAGTTCCAAATTGGGCCCGCACCTTGTACACTATATCAAAAGTTAGAGAAAAATACGCAAAATCATGGAAAATACTCAAAAAATAATTTGAATCGTAGTTTTTTTGTCGGAAATATTTATTTAACGTAATTTTTGTATGACAGGAATATGTTGCCATATTGCTACTATGACATTCTTGTTCAGAAATATACTTACGACGATTAATTGAAGATTTAATAAACGATTTGAATAGCTGAAAATGATTCAGTATTTAATGCTTCATCTCTCAGTATAGTGTATATGGTGCGGGCCCAAGCTCCATACATTTTGGAACGTCTCCTATAATTATTATCTTTATTCTCTACTTTTCTCTACTTTTCTATGCCCAGAAGTGGCAAACAAGCATACAGTGTTACTTTGACTAGCTCTAAGTTATAATGTCTCTGTGCCACAAATTACAGAGCCGTTTCATTACCACATAACCGGAACACGAAGGCACACCGCGGACACTCCGCCAAAATTCCATACAAACGCTTAATTTGGTCTCTATTACACAGCATCAATCAGTGACGTGTATTCACACGTGCACCTGTGTGCGTTGCACGTAGAGAATACCAAACGTCGCCCTTATGAGAGGAGGAGGTTGGGTGAGGTGGGAACGTCGGGACGTCGGTCGGGACGTCGAAGTGTCCATTCTATACGTAGTACTCGTATTATTACATATTCTCTGACGATAGTCCGAACACTACCATTTAGCAGCAAGTAGATAAGGTCATACGGTGGTGCCTACGCCCGTTCTGTCATTGGAACTCTACCACCACTTCTACTTTATTATTTCTACATTGCAAGCAAAAATAAACACTCCAAAATTAACCACGATCTCAATAACTCAACATCATAGGTATAGAATTAAGTATTTACTTACCTACTCCGCAACGCGAAATTTTTGCGAGAGTCAGCTTTCTTCCTAAAATCGTAGGTCTGAAGAGAGCTCCTGGAAAAATCGAATTCATCTTTCTAAAGCCTTATAAATAAACATACAACGAGATTGTTAAGGTGTTTACACAAACACAAATACAAAAACCGACCAAATACTATAATTATTAACATTCAATAATTATGATTACGAAGATGTTAATAAAACGAATAAGAAGAGAACGAAAAAGAGTGTAACAACAAGTTATCATCCAAAAAGCTAGGGGTGCTTAACAAAGCGAGGCAGTATTTCACATTGGAGCAGCTTCTACAGTTTTTTAAGGCCCAAGGAATACTGCTCTCATTAATTTGTGGGCTGCAGCTTGAGGGCGTATACACCGCATTACCTAATGTTTCTGCTGCTAAATGGTAGTGTTCATCACTATCGTGTTCCGGTTAGATGGTAATGTATGGTCCCATAATAACTATCACAGAAACATGACAACTAAGGTCTCAGGGGTGGCAATACATTTGCATTTTGACTTCTGGTTTTTGTGTAGATGTCCTTAGGCTTCAGTCATCACTTAATATCAATGTGAGCTGCATGCTTGATTGCCATCTTACTTACATAAAAAAAGGTTTATTGCTACAAAGTTTAAGAAAATTGAAATGTTTAATATTACTTTACCTTTGAAACACTAAAAAGCGTATTTGGCGAATCGTGGGTGTTTGCATAAATGTATGACATGCATTTTACACTACCTCTTCGGGGAATAAAGACGTCATTACTATCCAAAACTACCCTATAACCTATATCCAGTGAAACAAAACAGGCGGTGTAAATAAATGATAACTCCCGTGTAAAAGGTCCCTAACCGGACCTTTCTCGGAATGGCTTATTGATGCCCCGAGCCTTTACAATGGTACGGCTTCGAAGAATTTGCTTAGGATAAAAAAATCACGTATCTTCTACACATTTTTGCCAAAATATGCGATGAGTGTAACGGAATAAATGATACAGAAGTGTTTTTTGTAAAATATATACGAAATAACGCCTACTGGTTTTTATTTTTTACTGGTGGTAGAGCTCCAGTAACGGTGCTCGCGGGCATAGGCACCACCGCATTATCTAATATACTTGCCGCTAAATGGTAGTGTTCAGCACTATCATGTTCCGGTCACACGAACACCCGGTAAAACACCTTAGGCCTCAGGAGTGGTAACGCATCTGCATTTTGACCTTGGTGTTTGTGTAAGTGTCTATAGACTGCAGTCATCACTTAACATCAATGTGAACTGCATGCTTGCTTGCCACTTACATTACATGAAAAAAAGGATGTGTATTTTCGCTTTCTTCTGCTAGTGCAGTCTGTCAACGGAACAAAGTCGGCCTAACCATTTCACAAAGACGGCAGTAGATACAATAACGCGGGGTGGGCATCAGCGTCCCGTGATAAAACCGCCACCACTACGATCGCCAATCCGCATACCAAGCGTGGTGATTCTGGCACATCGGTTTTCTCCCTTAATGACGCACAACAGCTGCGAGCATCTTTGGGAAAGGCTTTTGTCCAGCAGTGAGCTGATGACGATGTGTCTTCTGTGGCTGTACCATGACCTTTTAGTGTCATAATAAATTGAATCGATTAGAAATAGATATTGGCTTTGTCACGTTTCTCCAAAAGCGCTGTCATATAATATAAATGAAACAACATTAAGGCAGTGCTCAAATTGAATCGCAATAAGACATCTTACGAAGACTGGTGTTAGTACACTGATGGCGAAATTAAATTCAATCATTTGAGCCGCAAGACTATCATTGCTGGACAAAAGTTTCCCTCAAAGAAAACCATAACGAACGTACCCCCTCGTCATCCCCCACGTCATCCCACACGACATCCCTTATCCATTGATTGCCCGAGACCTTCACCAGATCATTAGTCAACCAAAGCCACAGGGCTTGCCTACGCTTCGTCTTCCGGTACGCGGTCGCCACTGGAAATCTCCTCTTTCCCAACAGCCGTCGGTTCTTCAAGCTCTGTGTGTGTGGCTCCGTGATAACTGTCTTAGAAACATAACAACTTAGGTCCCAGGGGTGCCAACGTATGTGCATTTTTGCCATCGTTTTTTGTGTAGATCTATAGGCCGCAGTCATCACCTAACATCAATGTGGCAAACAACACATACGAAAAATTCCATCAAATCTGAAATGGAAAGCCACCTAAATAAAAAGTAAAATATAAGTTAGTTACAGTAGCTCTATGGTCGGAAGAAGGGAATCCGTGAAGTCCAAATGGTCCAATGTACCGAATCCCGATGAGGGGTTGAGGGTTACAATCACCCTTTCATATGATAATACTTGTTTGGGCATTACATGGTTTGAAGGTTAAAAACAACATCCATGCAGGAGAAGCTGTGGGCAACAGCTAGTATAAAATAAAATCGTTCAACCATCGTCTCGAAAACGTCTTAATGCAAAAAAAATTACCGCCGTAGGCAGAACTCAGCAAGAATCCGTCAATAATCTGAATGACACTTGCCACCACGCCATTAATTCAAGAGGGTTGCAGAGAGTGCTCGACTTCAGACTTCAACTATATAACTGAGACGCATTTAGTCTGATGGAAGAACTAAATAATTTAATCGAAATCGGCGTTTTACCTATGTTACTAAATGCGTTCAGAGTTGAGCTGGTAATGTTAGACCTTAGTTCAAACCTTGGTTCAATGTTTTTTTGTTTGACGAAAGTGACAATATGCATGCAGTTCATATGGATATTAAGTATTATGGATGTTGAGTGATGACTACAGTATAGGCTGCAGTCTACACAAAAATTAGCCTGGGTTGCACCACGACTTTTTGTTAAAGTTAAAGTTATTGTTACATTTCGCATCCTTCTCTAACTTAAAGAAATCTGTTAAAGTTAGAGAAGGATGTGAAAATAACTTAAAGAAATCTGCTACGCCTGAGACCTAAGTTCTAAGTTGTTATGTCTCTGTGATAGTAATTACGGGACCATACATTACCATATTATAACCGAAACACGATAGTGCTGAACACTTCCAATTATTTGGTTGATAGATTAGGTAATGCAGTGGTGCCTACGCCCTCGACCTTCTTTCTACACTGCAACTCTACCACCAGTAAAATTTCACAGCCATCTATCTATTAATTATTATAACACCTTACCTATGTCGAGTCATTATTAAAATGCAATATTTTCTTAGGTTCACGCATACTGAAATATACATAATAATGGCAACCCATTATACGTCCCAGTGCTGGACACGAGTCTCTCCCCTTTTTTGGGGGGAGGCCTGGAGCTTACTCCATCACGCTGCTCCAATGCGGATTGGTGGAGTTGGGTGGGTTAGTGGCCAACCCGCTGTCGGATGTTTTCAAACCGCCCATAAGGCCACCGACAAGGTTTAACGACTGCGGCTTAACGTGCCCTCCGAAGCACGGAAACGCGCATTTAATTTGCCACTAGTGGTTACCCATCACACTACCCGACCGCGCCCATAGTGCTTAACCGAGTAAGCAATACGAAAATATACATATTGAAATGTATTTACTTTTGTCAGTAATCTCAATCCGAATCCATCTACCTAAATGAACTCCAACCAAATACTGTTCATTTTCAACGTACAGATGCTCTCGGGACCACATTTATAAACTAACAACAACCTACCATGGTAGTTGTTAGCTTAATAATGTGTCTGTAAAGCTTCAGAGTCAGTGATCAGTACGGATAACAAGCATATATAGGAAACAGGTATATCTATCTCGGCTCGGATATATGCTTAAATTTTATGCAAATGATATGCATCAAATCTTTAATATTGGAAGCGAAGGTACCGTATCTAACGGATTTGTTGAAATAAATAGTTGTAGCGTCCGTTATAAGATTTTTTCAAGGCTCGACAAGGATATACTAACAAAATATAAATTTTTCCAAACTCCATAAAGAATTAGGAATCCATTTCCAAAATGGATGAGAATACAAATGAAGGTTGTATTGAGATAAAAAGTGTCCTAATACAGATAATGTTAGGATTTTAGGATCTATCTATCAATCTAGTCAAATGAAAAGAAGTAATAATGATTTCAGATAATTCTTAATTCAGTTAAACATTGATGCTTACAGCTAGATGCTGACTGTTATTGAATTTAGGAACATCAAAAAATTTGCTATTTATTATTTCATTGATTTGGAAGACGTGGTAAAAAATCTGCAAGGATGTGATTGAGAATTTGAGGGGAAAAATCGTCCAGAAACTTTTACCGCACAATCAAAACTTTCATAGTCATAGTCATTTATTTGCTAACTAAGTAGATACATAAAGGTCTCAAAGTAGGTTGTAGTAATTCTTAGTTGCCATTTTCTGGCACTGCAAAATTTCATAAAAATTTTAAATAATACATACACATTACATTTTTACACATTGTCATATTTAAATATCTTATTTTATACATAACATAATGATTTTAATTTACAAATTAATGTAATATTTATTAAATGTCTTATTTTATACATAACATAATTTTTATAATTTACAATTTCTATATAATAAGAAATTAAAGAAAAAACGGAAAGAAAAATTTGACTTCAGGCAGGAATCTATATAATTTTCACACAATGTACAGATCGTCATATTGATAAAAACTTATTTGATTATATCTAGCGATTTTTAAATGTTTGTTTTATTCGTTTTTTGATTAATTAGAATAATGATTAACTTAATGGAACATACTTATTTTAATGATGTATTGTGAAAATTGAATCGGAAATTTTCTTTATAAATACAAGGTACCTATGTATTAAGTCTAACATTTCAATATTAATAAAATTTATTAGTATCCAAGTATTCTTCAACGGAATAGAAGCACTTTGATATCAAAAACCTCTTCAGTGTATTTTGAAAAGACGTCAAATTAGATTGTTGTTGGATTTCTTTAGGTAATTTGTTAAATATTTTTACTACCATATGGTATGGACTTTGACTGAGCATTTTTATTCTGGAAGGAGGTAAGCATAATCTTTCTTTTTTCCGCGTATATTATATTAATAATATTACGTAGCTGTTTAACTTTTGTGAAATGATTCATATTTTAAATGCAAACATACAGATTTCATAAATATATATCGATGGAAGGGTTAACAATTTATGTTTTTGAAAGTAGGGTCTGCAGCTGGTACGATTATCTAATTGATGTAGAATTCTTACACATTTCTTCTGCAAAATAAATAATTCGTTCATATTTACACTATTTCCCCATAGCATCACTCCGTATCTCAGTTGTGAATATGCGTATGCGTAATGGGCAGATACAGCATTTTTTGTGTTTGTACTACATTTGAGTTGAAAAAGAGCATATATAAATTAAGACAATTTGGATTTTATGTGGTGAATATGAGTTTTCCAATTTATATGTGATTCCAAATGTATGCCTAATAAGTTTACAGACTCTACTGTTTCTAGTGTTGTATTTTGAAAAGACGTATTCACCGCAAGAGTAGGAGCTTTATAGGATCTGAATTGTATTAATTTTGTTTTTTTATGATTTATCTCGAGGTTATGATCATGGAGCCAATGCGTAACTGTTTCCAGAGTATTCAGAAGTACGGAGTTAATATGATTATGATCTTGTAATTTCAAGAGTATGGATAAATCATCCGCGAACATGATAGGCAGGGTCATTTCATTTTTTAAAGATTTAGGCAAATCGTTAATATAAATTAAAAACAGTATACATCCTAGCACGCTTCCTTGTGGGATAGAGCAACACATACTGTACTCCCTGGATCTTGCTATGGTTATTTCATTATTGTTTGCGTCGAAGTTTTCAATCTGTACGATCCGCGATCTGTTTTCTAAATATGATTTAAACCACTGATATGCAGTACCTCATATACCTGAGCCGTATAATTTGTCGAGTAATATATTGTAAAGAACCTTATCATACGCTTTCGTCATATCAAGTAATAATCCAAATACACGTTTTTTCTCATTTATGTGTTGAAGTGCCGTTTGAACATATTTATATACAGCTAATGTAGTAGACTTTGCTTTTCTAAACCCGTTTTGACTATCGTCGAGTATGTCATACCTTTCCAAAAAACTATAGAGTTTATTACACATGGCTCTCTCTAATACTTTGGAGAATGTGGGAAGTATAGCTATTGGCCTGTAATTTGTATGATTATGTATATCGCCTTTCTTATGTAATGGTTTTATTAGTGATATTTTTAGGCGATCTGGAAAGGTACCATCCTGAAAACTCTGGTTACTCAAAAATGTGAGTGGGCTACACAGTTCTTGCGCACATTCTTTGAGAAGGGACTGCGGGATTTCATCTATGCCACAGCTGTGTTTATTTTTCATTTTACTAATATTTTTTTTACTAAATATTTCTTTCTCGTCTACTGGACGTAAGTACGTACATTGAACTTGTTGGTGAATTTTGTACAGGAAGACCTGTAGGTTTTGTTTTATTTTGGTTTGGATTTATACCTACGGTTGTGAAATACTCATTAAACAAATTTGATATAGCGAATGGACAATCAATAGTTTCGTTATTTATATTCAATTTTATGTTTTTATATTTATTTTTCTTTGCCTTTCCTGTTTTTGTATTTATAATATTCCACATCGTTTTTACTTTATTTTGTGAGTTTTTCATTTGTCTTATATGATCTAATTTTTTTGATATTTTTACCCTTTTTTTAATGTTTTACTGAATAAGTTATGATATTTTTTTATGACTGGGTTTTTTGTTTCATTTAATATTATTTTAAGTACTCTTTTATGGGCACATGATTTTTTAAGACCTTTTGTTAGCCATGTTTTTCGAAGAATTTTTTTTATTTTTACTTTTTGGATAGGTATATGTATTTATTTAGTAGATCTATTACTTTATGAGTGAATTTATCATATTTTGTGTTTATATCGTTCTGCATATTTATGGTGTCGTTCCAGTTTATCTCCGATAGAGATTTTTTAAATGCCATTATTTTATTTTTAGTGAATATCCTTTTTTGTGCGTACCATATTTTTTTATCATTTATTTTTAAGCGTAATTTGTTTGCATCTATTTCAACGTTCATGCCCTTGTGATCAGAAAGACCGAAATCTTGGACGAAGACTTTATTTATGGGTGATCTATAGTTTGTAAAGAGTAAATCTATGTAAGTTGACGTGGATTTTGTGACCCTAGTGGGTTCATGTATAAGTAATTCAAAGTTATATGATCTTATTATATTAAGAAAATCCTTCGATTGTTTTGATCTATTTAATATATTTATCTTGAAATCCCCACCTATTATTACATGTTTATTTATGTTTTTTGTATTTAGCTTATATAATACTTTCCCCATCTGTTCATAGAAAATATCAATGTGTCGATCAGGTCTATACAGTCCTATAAAGATACAATTCAATTGAGTAACTTCAATTGCGCTTATTTCTATGATAAACTCTATGGAGTAGTCGTTGAGATCTTTCCTTTCAATATATTCTAAGTCGTCTTTTACAAAAGTACACACACCTCCACCTTAAACTTTCATCCAATCGGCCAACGGATGATTATTAAAACATTATACCCATCGTAGACAACCATCTCTGATATACTAAATAACTTAATTAATTTTCCAAAATGAATTCTAGCCCAATATCGTCCATTTTCAACCTAGAGTTGGTATATGAAACACATGAATATGCTAATAGCAAACATTGTATGTAAGTTCCAGAGTATATCGTGTCCAGTACACATAAACATAAGGTATATAGAGGAAATATTCGACACGAGAAAGCTTTAATGCTTGCCTATTGATGATCCCGTACTTCGAATTCGTAATATTGAAAACAAAGCGGATTTTTTAATTTGCTAATGTGTTTTGACACGTTTTTGTACACACACTTGTTACAACACAAGAAGTACAAGCCTTGTTGCTAAGATAACTGAATAATGAATTGAATTTAATTGTTTTAACTTTTAATTTATTATTCTCATTCGAAATGTAAAGACATATTCAATTACATGAAATTAAAAAAAAAAATTTAGAATTCGATCAACTGTTAATCTTTTCAGTCTTATTAAAAAAGAAATATATACCGAAGTATGGCACAGAGAAAGCGTTGAAGATATTTGTGTCCTGATGACTGTATCCAGTCATTGCAGAATATTTAATACTTTACTCATTTAAAACTTAAAATACTAATTTCAAGACTGTTGAAGTTTTGTCAAAATAATTTCTTCATTCATGTCGTACCTTTGATCTTTTCGTTTACTGTTTACATGTTACATTGTAAACATTACTCTTGTATTTCGAGGGGGTGAACAGATGTACCTACGTACACCCACGTTGCGCCAATTATGTTTAAGTATCATGTTATCATGAGGGAGGAAATCCCTGTAGCCTCTAGGCTTCACTAGGAGCCCTAATTTGCATAGGATTGTTACATTTCAATCCCAATGATGACTGACTATCTCAGTGCGCATTTTGCTTACTTATTAGTTATTTTGGTACTGCAAGGGTAATGTAAGGGTAAACGTAAGTAGAAAATGGGTAAGCGGAACGGACTGCTTTTACACAAAATTGTTTTCTACCAAGAAGATATTTTGTTCTACGTGTTTTCTACCGCCTTTATAAAGTAAGTGAACTGGTACTCAAATAAAGATATGCTCAAAGGTGCGGTTCGCACGTTCTGTTTTATCAACGATAAAAATGCAAATTGTATATGATAAATATGTTGTTGCCATGGTCCTGCAGCACTACTTTATGAGGTACTTCAGAATTCAATCAAAAGTGTCCCTCAGGGCTGGACGCTCGTTTAAGCCCTGGATATTACAAATGCCCATAATCGACGGCAATCAATTTTCATCCGGTGGCCCGTCTGTTTTGTCTGACCTTATTGACATCATAAAAGATGATTCGTTAAAAGTTTGATCTGTTTCACTTACCTCTTTCTCTTTAAAAGCAGCACTGTATGTAGGCAATTTTCCCTTGCGGAGTGGATGAGCTTCGTAATCACTCCGCTACTCCCTAGAACTGAGCAACTTTATTGGAAATCTACACGCTCAACGTTTTCTGCTCAACAATTTGTAAGTGTGAAAAAAAGTGAATAATTTACTTCAGAAATAGAAAGTAAAAAAGAAAAAAGACTTTAGATAGAGTCTTAATAAGTCTGCGGTGGAAACAGGGCTAATCCTTGGCAAATGCCTTCTGGAGTATTCGTAAAGACAACTCATTGTTATAAACAATGAGTTGATTAACCCTATTTCGAATTTTGTCAAGACATGTTACCAAGCACGAGAAATATTTCCAAGAACACAAGTAGACATTTGAGAGGGAGTTTAAAATTTCAGTTTTTAGGCGGCTAGTATAATTATTTAAGGAGAAAAAAGGTTATTGATTTAACAAGGAGCACATTTTCAAATTGCAGGTTGGCATTGACATTTTTGCCGTATAACGTTTTTCTTTATTCAAGATTTTGACTTCGAATCAGATTAATTTCAGGAAATTATCTTTTGCAAAAACCGTCATTAACTAATTCCAGTTCATGATATTATTTTAATAACATACATAACACCAAACCATATCCATTGTAACCGTAATGGAATTAAAACAGAGATATATCCAAAATTCACGCTAACATAAGTCATATAGCAGAAGATAACACAGACGCGCCATTGTGTGAAACCCGCTCTTTACAAAATTATCCAGCACAACATCCGTAAAATACCTCTTGCGAGTTTTAAGAGGGGCTTCCACATCTGCTCCACATTTAAGACCATCGTACGACATCAATAAGGCAGTCAGAACATTTGCCCTTTAGAGAGAAAACAGCGGCTCGTCCCTTTTCGTCTCATGACGAATGGATAAGCCATCTCTTTCGCTTACGAGAATTTTCCAAAGCGTTAGGTGAAACCATTTCCGCCAACGAGTGGATATGTTTAGCGGTAAATGAAATCATTTGTTTTGATCTAGCTTAATAGGATGAGAAATTCGTGGTTTTCTCGAGAACTGAGCTAAGTGAAGCTTGATATGAATGATTGAAAAACGTGGGTAAACGCGTTCATACCAGCTTTTGAAAGGATGCCTTTGAGTAGGTACTTAGTAGAGTTTATTTGGATCATGCCCTATGAACTATCCCCTGAAGTTAATATCGTTGAAATATTGATTTATAAAAACAGAGACAATATATATACAAAAATATTGATTTATAAACTCGTGGTAGAGTTCCAGTGTAGGAGCTCGAGGGTGTAGGCACCACCGCATAACCTAATCTATCTGCCGCTAAATGGTAGTGCTCAGCACTATCGTGTTCCGCTTAGATGGTAATTTATGGCCCCGTAATAACTATCACAGAGACATAACAACTTAGGTCTCAGGGGTGGCAACGCATCTGCATTTTGACCTCTGGTTTTCATGTAGACGTCTATAGGCTGCAGTCATCCTTTACATAAAAAAGTACAGTCCTTATTCTGCACAAAATCAACTCTGCCTTAAACTTCTACTACATTTTTGTTAATATGACACAGAGAGAGAGAGAGAGTGAGAGAGAGTTTTTTCTCCGGAACTTAAAAATCAAATATAATCAGATATTAGGCAACTGTTCGATAATTGGGGTCTCCTCCCTACACACATCACACAACCTTAATACCTCCCTGCGGAACCTACTTATTGATACAATGCACAATATAAGTATGCTGAATTTTATATACAGAATTCTTTAACCGCATCCACTGTTATTTATATCTTATTTTACAAAACATTGTGACTGTTATTAACCATTGATTGTGAGTTACGTATAAATCTTTCGCGTTCGTTCGATATCGATAGTTTTTGTCGCGAATAAATCGATATATTATTCGAGTTATCGACATTTCACGTCGGCGTGCCTAGTAATTTATAGTACCGCTTCATTTAAAATAAGCGAAAACATTACGAAGTACACTTTTTTTTTTCAAGTGTGCACAATCGATGGTAAGGCTGCTAACATTGGATATTGATTTGAGCAAAACATTGGATCAACATTGGACAAGTTCGTGTACAAAAACGAAAAATACAACTTGTATTTTTCGTTTTTGTACACGAACTTGTTATATGCCGATATAGGATAATGAGAAATGAAGACCACCAGATTTACTCCGAGAATTTAATCACAAATCGACTAAAAAGGCAGTTATACGAAAAAGTTTAATGAATCAGGTATACATATTGATTGTTTGAGCATCGTCAGCATAATTTTGATGCTACTGTTCGATGGGAACATGCTTTTTTCGGAATTGAATCTTTGAAAGAGCTCCAGTGATGGAACATATAGGTAATATAAGAATACTTTTTGGTTGAAGACCCTATGCACCACTGTTTTACGTTATCTATATGCCGTTTTACTTCAGAAAATATTCAATCGAAAAAAAAAGATGACTTCTACCTCAACATTGAACCGGAAACCTCAGGTATAGGAGTGGCCTACGATTATTTGTTTTTATATTATTTCGCATTAACACATGCTTGTGGAATATATATTATTTTTAAAGAAAAATGGAAAGAAAAATTTGACTTCAGGCGAGACTCGAACTCGCGATCTACTGGGAATCTAGTACTTATATTATGCAATAGATGTGAAGGAAAGATTTGACAAATCGGGCAGGGCTTCAGTAGCTCAATTGGAAGAGCGGCTGGACTAGATTCCCAGTAGGTCGCGAGTTCGAGTCTCGCCTGAAGTCAAATTTTTCTTTCCATTTTTCTTTAAAAATAAAATCTACGATTATTTGTTCATGTCATGTAGAAAAAACCGAACATTTCACATTGAGGGTAAGTGACACTGTAGCCTACATAAGTAGTAGTACCTGGTTAACCGAGCTTCGCTCCGTAGACTAATGGTTCTTCTATTCATCAATAGATGGCGTTAGTCGTCGGTTGACCTAGCTTCGCTCCGTAGACTAATGGTTCTTCTATTCACCAATAGATGGCGTTAGTCGTCGGTTATAAAGAAAATGTATTATTAACTTGGAACCGAGCTTTTCTTGGACCTGGAACCTAAATAAATCGATTTCTTGACCCGAAAAACCCCTAATCTGTAAGTTTCAAGAAAATCGTTGGAGCCGTTTCCCAGATCTTGATTCTATATATACATTTAATCGTTTTAAACTTTCACGATTTGTATTCATATTTTTATATTGCAAACGTAATATACATATATACAAGAATTGCTCGTTTAAGGGTATTAAATATAATACATTTATTATTAAATATTATTTAATAATTACGTTAAACATCTACGACAAACCAAAAAAAAATTGTCATATACTAAACGACCATTGAATTATTTTGTGATTGAATATAATTGACGACCTACGCCGAGGTTTGGACTCACAGGGGTCCCCCTTAGGCAGTTGCGCTAGCTTTTTTTGTAATGTAATGGAAGTGACAAACTAGCATGCTGTTCACATTGATGTTAAGTGATGATTGCAGCCTATAGACACTCACACAAAGATCAAAGTCAAAACACAGATGCGTTACCACTCCTGAAGCCTAAGGTGTTATGCCTCTGTGCCGGTAAGTACAGGGCCGTATATTACCACCTGACCGGAACACGATAGTACTGAACAGTACCATTTAGCAGAATATTAGGTAATGCGGTGGTACCTACGCCCGCGAATTACGTCACTGGAGCTCTACCACCAGTAAAAAACACAACGTACTACATTGTCAAATGCAACCCTTCACTTTAAGAGTTACAATCATAATAAAACTGCATGCGCAAGGTGATGATGCAGGCCTACGTCCTCGTTCCATCACAAAGTTCCTGAAGCCTAAGGTGTTATGCCTCTGTGCCGGAAATTACAGGGCCGTACATTACCACCTAACCGGAACACGATAGTGCTGAACACTACCATTTATCGGCGAGTATATTAGGTAATGCGGTGGTGCCTACACCCGTGAGCTCCGTCAGCGCCCTTTACGCTCGCCGATTGTCCGATGCTGTAGACTAATGCCGTCATGAAAAACATGAGGAAATGACATATACCCGCAGCCTAAAGAACGTTTTGATATAACTTTTAACGTCGAATCATATACAATGTAGTGGTAGATGGCCCGTGATGACGTCAGCGCTCCGATAATCAGCGCCCGCACTGATCTAATCTGCCCATTACGTATCGAACGGGCGGTTTTGTGTGCGCTCACACGTATAACATACGAGTAAATTGTTGCAAGCGGTGAACACATTTTAGTTTCAATACAAAAGCGCCATGAGGTTTGAGAAGGCCAGTTTATTTCAGTTGTGTTAGCAATATTTAAGCAGGTATTTCGTTTGAAATGAATTCAAAAGTTTGCAATTGTTATAGGTTAGATCCCACTGCAGCATCATTTCGTTCATCCAGATATGCTGCAAACCTAATTTTTACATTTATAATCTAGAGAATGTATATCCACTAAGTTGCCTATCAAAATTTAAACAGAGGTGATGCGCTAATTTTAATTAACACTGTATACTTACAAGATCCAAAGATCTACTTAAATCATAGAGCAACACCGGAGGGGAGTAGCCATATAGTAGGCTTTCCCCTCTGTCAAAGTACAAGCCCAAATGGGCCTACCTGCCGCCTAGATGTTTAAATGTGTGCGTGAAATTGTTTCTGTATTTGATTAAGGTCAAGGTGTGAGTTTCGTAGTAATAGACGATTTTAGTAGTGTGCGTGTGTGTCGCACGCATTTCCCCCCGCAAAAAATGACAGACTTTTTTGCATAGGTAATACACGCTATGGCTACTCCCCTCCAGTCCGCCGCGACCGGTGGGCCGAGTTGCTCTATGACTTAAATGATCTCATCTAGGGCTAAATCTCGAGTCCCTAGCGTAGCAGTAGCGCACTGTTGCCGCTTGTCTCATTATGAACTCAGATGAAACTGGGACAAGTCAGAAGAAGATATCTTACCTAATATGCTAGGATCCCACTGCAGAATCATTTCGTTCATCCAGATATGCTGCAAACCTATGCATATTTATAGTCTAGAGAATATATTATTATATCCACTTGGTTGCCTGTTGTTATTGTATACCTACATAAACGCTGTACCTTTTTCACGCTGTTCCATATAAGATAATTCTTCCGCTAGTGAGAATCCTAAAATTGACTAACAAAGACGATTTTGTGTTCCAAAATTTAATATCACATTGCATTTATACATTTTGAATGTTTATCTTGGAATAACGTGTATCCACGTAGGTGTATCAGGAAAATCTACTCAGCATCTTGAGATGGCCCGGTTAGGTAAAAGGATGAGGCAGACGAGCTTGACGCTTTTGCACTTTTGGTTAGATTGAACATTTTCAAAGCGAAAATACGTTTAGATGCATAATGCGAAAATCTTATTATTTATTTACTAGCTGTTGCCTTCACCATGTGCACGCAAAATCGTTGGTGTTTACATGTATGCTTCAATGCATGCATTTCCCTCTGCCTATCCCTTCGGGGATTACCGTCATGAGGTTACGTTTAGTTACTAGGTATATATGTATTTACCTATTAGTTTTTTAGGTTCCGTACCTCGAAAGTAAAAAAAAAACGGAACCCTTATAGGATCACTTTGTTGTCCGTCCGTCTGTCCGTCTTGTTTGCCTGTATTAAGATGAAATTTTACCGTCTAAGCCAACGCAATCAAAAGATACCCGTTAGCCGTTTAAGCCGTAAATTTTCAAACCTCCCAAGGGAATCAAAACCTATAGGGTTTCTTTTTCTAGATTCTGAGTTAACTTGCCGTGAACTCAGAACCTTGAAATTTGATACGAAGCAACGTCTCATAGCACTAATAAAGGAAAAATGACATTACCCATATAAATTCGGGTCAAATATACAATTACCCTCATTCTGAAGTAATTTAGAAACAACAACGATTTAGCAAATATTCATATACGAAGTATTCGCACGCAGCACATGGTGATTATACAATCCACGAGTCCTCTAATGTGCCATGGGGAGAAATAATGGGACCCGTGAAAGTCCGTGAAACGTACGAACACGAACAAATTATACCTACTGCTTAAATAAATGCTAGGTATAGTAAGGCAAAAACTAATTAACGAAATTTTGAACCGTTTCTCTACTACACATTTTTTGTATTAGGAATGTAGCAAACAAGCATGTAGTACACATGGATGTTAAGTGACGACTGCAGCCTTTAGACGTCTACACAAACCCAGAGGATAAAATGCAGATGCATTGCCGACACCTAAGGTAGGAGTTACATCTCTGTGATAGTTATTACGGAGCCGTACATTACCATCTAACCGGACCACGATAGAGCTGGACACTACTATTTGGCGGCCGATAGATTAGGTAATGCGGTGGTGCCTACGCTTTCGAGTTTCTACACTAGAACCAGAGAATATGTAATAACACTTTGACGTCCCGCCCGATTTCTCCGCTTCACCCAACCTCCTCCCCTCTTATGGGCGACGTTTGGTATTATCTTCCTGCTACGCACACAGGTGCACGTGTAAATACACGTCACTGATTGATGTCTATTTTATTATCTACTTATTTTATCTTTAACAGCCAGCAACTCCTATTTGAGGTCGATTTGATTTGACTCCCGTATATCATAACAATGAAAAAAAAAATAGCTTTAATTGTGACGTAAAAAGTTATCGGGTCGCAACGAAAATAATTAGGGGCGGCTAAGTGCGCGTCTTGTCTTGATTTTTTAGAGTCTTTATACATATTGACGTAAAGTGGAAATATCCTCCACCTTACGAAATACCTCCACTTATTGAAAAAAACAAGTAATAAAAATTCCTGTCTCAAAAAAATATTAAAAAAATACTTGCGGCCATTTTTTGATAGGCAACCTAGTGGATATATTCTCTAGATTATAAATATGCGTAAAAATTAGTTCTGCAGCATATCTGGGTGAACGATCCTAGGATCCTAACCTATTTCCATCAGGTGGCCCGTCTGCTTGTCTGTCAATCTAATGACTTACAAAAAATGTCAAGTAAACACAGAAAGCAATAAGTCGTTACATACCTAAAATTTTACGAAAATGCAAGTATATAATAGGTAAGCTAATTAGGTCGGTTTATGTTAATTTCGCAATTCGTATAATATTACGGGTCAAATGTATAATTTCCCGTCTCCTAAAGTCATTTAAAAACATCAACGAACAAAATTCAGCAAATATTTACAAACAAGTACCAGTCACACATAGCACACGGTAATTATAGAATCCATGAGTCCTCTAATGTGCGATGGGGAGCAATAATGGGACCCGAGAAAGTCTGTGAAACATACGAACGGGGTAATGAGACTGCTTAATTGTTTTCTTCAGTCATTTATTAATTATGCATAAGTAACAGCCTATAAATGTTGGGTTGGTAATGAATTATAATGACTGGTTTTGTAGTTATCTCCTGAGGAGTTGAGACGGTACAATAACATTGAACAACAGTATTGTAATAGTAATAGTCGTTTTTACTGGTGGTAGAGCTTCAGTGACGGAGCTCGCGGGCGTAGGCACCACCGCATTACCTAATATACTTGCCGCTAAATGGTAGTGTTCAGCACTATCGTGTTCCGGTCAGGTGGTAATGTACGGCCCTGTAATTTCCGGCACAGAGGCATAACACCTTAGGCCTCAGGAGTGGTAACGCATCTGCATTTTGACTTTGGTCTTCATGTGGGTGTCTATAGGCTGCAGTCATCACTTAATATCAATGTGAACTGCATGCTTGTTTGCCACGCCCATTACATTAAAAAAAAATGGTAAAACTTTATTTGGTGCAGAAAGCAACACAGAGAAAAAGATAACATTTAGACACTTAAATAATAGCACAACACAATGTTTTACATACTAGGTGCATAGATCTGCTCTGAATGTGTGTCTCCTTTTAGCACCAAAAAGGTGGCCGATTCAGCAATATGCCAGGCGTGAGCCTAGCGCTGATTTTCAATCGTAACCTATTTGGTGACGTACGGATGTCAATTACCATGTAAAAATAAAAAAAAAATAAAAAAACGCTTACACTCACAGCCCCACAGTAGGTATAAACCTGTGTCGTGGGTGCCGTTGTACACATACAACACATACACAAACACCCAGACCCGAAACAAATATCTGTAGGCCATACAAACATTTGTCCCGGTGCGGGGATCGAACCCGCGACCCTTCGAATCAAACGGTCATCTCACACCGCTGGACTAACCGGGCCGTCGATGTAAAGCCGAATTAAGTTCCTTTACGTGCAATGGTTACTTACGGCGCTGTCTGTCTTATGTGTCAATATAGAGTAGTCTAGGATTTTAGGTCATCATATCAGGCGATCAATATCCACTGCTGGTCCAAAGCCTCTCCATAAGGGGGATATGCCATAATCGCCACGCCTGGCATGCGGATTGGCGATCGCAGTAGCGGTAGTTTAGCAGGACGCTGCTACCCATCCCGCGTTATTGAACTTACTACCCCGTTGCTCGGTTGACTGTAGGGTCGTACGGAAAAAAGCTTCTCCATTAGTAGGTCTCGTCGCGACGCCAAAGAAGGCAATACCATTATCACGTCACTTTCAGAAATCATAACATATCATCATTTATCTGTTTTTACTAAATATACTCCAATGAAGTGGAAAATAAAATATTTTATGCTCCATAACAGAGATTAACGTATAATTAAACCGATAATTGCTCAATTTCACAAGAAATGGGTCACGCTCATTAGTATTTTTAATATGGTTTTATGATGAATATTAACGTGTAATTACACATTTTACGCAACATGGATCCATTTAAATATAATAAAATGCTGAAAAACAGTAAAGTTGCCACAGCGGCAAAGCGGTAGCAGACCACTCTGCCTGGCCTAGGCTTTTTCCCATTTAGGAAGATTTTCAATTAAAATCCTGAAGTTTGGTTATATCTCAATCAATAAAATCAATCATAAAATCTTCTGTGAAGCCAGAAAGTAATGGGCTGTACATCCAGCTTAAAGGTATATGGACCGATGAGGGTATTTTTTTACAAGGTAATACGGGTTAAAACCGATTTTTCGAAGTGTCCTAAAATGATGGAAAATAAAAATTTCTTAATTCTATTCTTAATTTCACAATTACTTAATTCTAAATCTGAAAAACACAAATACCTATTAATAAATCTGAAAAAGAGGACATGAAAATTTCATAACCTGCAAACATTTTTTTGCAATCTTTCATGCAAACTACAATCTAATTAACTAATTTAGCTTCAAATCAAAATTTTCCTTCAATTCTACCCTCACAAAATTGTCTCAATTTTTCGTTGAAAATCTCATCCGCCATAACAGGACCGCGTTAAATATTAAATTTTTTCTAAAACGTAATATTTACAAAAGCGTGGCCATTTTGTCTGGTTTTTATCTCAATTTCCTTAATGAAAGGGTGTGCGATTGTGACGCGACGTATAGGGTGAGAATATATTTACAATTATTTCAATTATAATGGATTATTACAATTTAATTTCGACTTTTTACAATTTAGTACCAACAGTAAAGGCCGCTGCAAATTATTTTAATCTACATGTTTTACGCGATTTCGACACGTCGCGTCTGGGTTTTAGTTCAAAAACATCTTTAATTTTTCTCAAGATTCCATTTCTATGTTCAATTTCATCATTAATCGTCTTCGCGGATTGGTCATGAAAGTGTAATAGGCAAACATACAAAATCACGTTCATATTACTATATAAGAGAATGGATGATGAATGAATGGCAATTTAATTCAGCGTGAGAGATATTAAGATTTTTCCATTTGTAAATGATATTGAGAAGTCTACCAGTACCACGTGCCACCCTCTAAGTTTGGTAATGTGCACGGAGATGTAAATAGCATCTTTTGTAAGATGAAGGGAAAAGACGAAAGTGGAGAATAATAAGTGTGTTTCTTCGAAGCTTAAAAAAAACTATGAATGATACAAACTGCATTTTAATTAGCTTTTTAAACTTCTAACCTTAATTTTCCTTTAATATTTCCCTCACAAATTTGTCTCATTTTTGCGTTAGAATCTCATCCGCCATCACAGGACCGCGTTGAATTTTTAAATTTTTCTAAAACGTAATATTTACAAAGGCGAGGCCATTTTGTCCAGGTTTTATCTCAATTTCCTTAATGAAAGGGTGTGCGATTGTGTCGCGACGTAAAAGGTGGGATTATCTTAACAATTATTTGAATTAAAATGGATTATTGCGGGTGAATTTTGACTTTAAAATCAACATGTAATGGCCGCTGCGTATTAGTTAAATTTTATATTATCAAATTTTTGTTTTTAGCCATAAAACAAAGTCCCCCTCGTCTGTAAGTTCTCTAGTATTTTTGCTGGTAGTAGCTAGAGCAGCAGTGAAGGAGCTCGTGGGCGTAGGCACCATCGCATTACCTAATCTACTTACCGCTTAATGGTAGTATCGTCAGGGAATATGTAATAACACAATGTATAGAATGGACATTTCGACGTCGCGCCCGATTTCCCCGCCTCACCCAACCACCCCCCCTCTTATGGGCGACGTTTGGTGTTCTCTACGTGCTACGCACTCAGGTGCACTTGTAAATACACGTCACTGATTGATGTCTGTGTAATAGAGACCAAATTAGGCGTTTGTATGGAATTTCGGCGGAGTGTCCGCGGTGTGGTATCGTGTTCCAGTGAGGTTTTTTCACAACAATTTAGACGTTAGGGGTGGCAAGGCATCTGCATTGAATATGTTTATAGGCTACAGTACCTATTTACTTAACATCAATGTGTTTTTATGTAATGGCAGTGGCAAAAAAGCATGCAGTTCACATTGATGTTAAGTGATGACTGCAGCCTATAGACACCCACACAATGACCAGAGGTCAAAATGCAGATGCGCTGCCATTCCTGAGGAATTAAGTGTTATACCTCTGTGCCGGAAATTACAGGGCCGTACATTACCACCTGACCGGAACACGATATCGCTGAACACTACCATTTATCGGCAAGTATACCTCTGCCTTCCCCGTTAGGGACATGCATACATACATACATATACCTATTTACTTAACATCAATATGAACTGTTTGCTTGTTTGTCACTTCATTACGTAAAAGTAATCTTAGTCACTTATGCCTGTATTTATAACAAATATGATATTATATTACCTAGTAGGTTAATCTTCTGCCTCGGTAGTCAGGTGGCAGGCCACTACTGTAACGCTGGGGTGCTGGGTTCAATCATCGGGCTAGCCAGGGGGTGAATGCTGTTGGAATTGGAAGATGTATGTATGTATGTATCTTCACGCGAGGTCCCTAACGGGGTAGGCAGAGAGTGTAGAGCGCCAGACATCCCGGTTCTGACAAACCTCTCGTGCCTCGTCTACCTTCATCATTCTCTTCATACATGCACGCCGATTCCTAAGAATTGGCGTGCATGTATGTGCGTGGAATTGGAAGATATCCTTAGAATTTGATAGGTAATATGTCCGGCGATATCTACGGAGATGTCACATGGGACAAAATGTACCTACCTATCTAGCGAACAACAAACACCTATATCAGTGATTCTCAAAGTGGTCCATATAGACCCCCTGGGGTCCATGGGAGACTCGATGGGGTCTACGTATATGCGTAAATAAAAATGGGATATATGGGAAAGTGATAAATATGTTAGCAAGGGGGTTCACCGAATGTTGTTGTATTGTATTCTTGTACAAGAAAAATAGTTTGGGAACCTCTGGCCTATATGCTTGAATGCATGCATTTACCTCTGCCTGCCCCTTTGGTATTACAGACATGTAGTAACGTTTATGATAGGTTTATTTGTTACGCATTCTTTGGGAGATATTTAGACATGATATTCATAAAAGCTTATTGTATGTTGTATCTAAACAAAAACCTTCATCAAGTTTAACACTTGATATTTCTATTTGGCAACCTTTTTATGTCGAGCTTTAAGTAAGATATGCCCTCCGTAATATTAGATATTATCTTGTAACTATGTCACTAGTAATAAAAGATTTTAAAATGTCACAATAAATTATTATATAGCATACTAGCGGCCCGCCCCAGCTTCGCGCGGTTTCAATGTTACCTACCCTCTCCTATTCATCTTAGCGTGAAGTAATATATCTTATATCTTAGCCTAAAGCCTTCCTCGATAAATGGGCTATCTAACACTGAATTATTTTTTTAATCGGACTTGTAGTTCCTGAGATTAACGCGTACAAGCAAACAAACAAACAAACTCTTCAGCTTTATAATATTAAGTAAAGATTTCTTTACATTATTTACTTTGATTCAAAATTTGTATGAGGGATATTTTTTTTACGTAAGTGCTCTGCGATTTCATTACAAATTTAAACCGAAGCGAATTTTTTATTGAAAGATATTGAAATGTCAGGGTGTTCATTGAATTGTTGGGGCAACACTGGGGGGAGTAAACTGTCGAATCACGAGGCAATATGAGTAAACAAATTTAAATCTAATGTTTTACGCATTTTGTGGATTGAATTTTAATAAAAAACAAATTTCGTATTCTACAAATCATGTAATATGACACCTTAATATTTTTAACTTTAAAAAAGAAAACATTTATTTTTTATTTAAAAGATGGATGACGTTTGGTCGTTTGTCATAACCAAAAGCTACCAAACTCAAATCCCAATTGCATGAATTTGTTTCCAAGTAATTCACGTAAGTAGGTCTCCTCCTCCTCGAGTCGATTTCCGCATTTCTGAGGGTCGTGATCCCCTCGTTGGGAAGACAGTTTCACATTCACGATTTCCTTCCACTTTTTTCTGTCCTTTGCTTTGTGGAGAGCGTCATGCAGCTTGGTATCGAGAGTTGCACGGACCTGGTCAGACCACGTAGGTAGGTAAGTAGGTAAGATTCTCGATATTTTTGTTATTGAGTTTTCTCCTTTCCCTTTGTTATTTGTGGAAATGTACCAAGTTTTTTTTTTATGTTATGGAAGTGGCGAAGAAGCATGCAGTTCACATTGATGTTAAGTGATGACTGCAGCCTATAGACACCCACATAAATACCAAGGTCAAAATGCAGATGCGTTACCACTTCTGAGGCCTAAGGTGTTATGCCTCTGTGCCGGAAATTACAGGGCGGTAAATCACCCCCTGATCGGAATACGATAGTGCTGAACACTACCATTTAACAGCAAGTATTAGGTAATGCGGTAGTGCCTACCCCCCCGAGCTCCGTCATTGGAGCTCTACCACCAGTAAAAAGTTGCAAAGCTTGTGAGTATTTTTGTCTGAATGTTCACCACTATGATCTTAACCGCAAATCATCATCATCATATCAGCCATAGGACGTCCACTGCTGAACATAGGCCTCCCCCAATGACCTCCATGCCGACCGATCGGATGCGACGTGCATCCAGCGGGTACGTGCAGCCTTGATTAGGTCGTCGGTCTCGCAGGTGGACGACCTATGCTGGCGGTGGTTTCGTCATTTCCCGACTCCAGCCTAAGTCATAACTTCCTGTTTATTCTCAAAAACACTTCCCAAATAATTGACAACTCTAAAATAAACTATCAACACAGTCCCGTCCGATAACCTAATAATAAAAAAACAAGCGCGCCAGACAGGCTGGTAACACAATGAGTCAACCGTCCCAAATTTAATTCGTCTCAAAGTTGCCAGCCTAATTCGTTTACCCATTCGGGAAATTAAATAGATGGGTAATTTTGCAAGCCCATTAGTGGGGCCGGTTTAAAGTGAACCTAGGGCGCTGCTAGGGTCAGATTTATGCGTGGAGGGAAACAGATTTATTAGATTTCATAGTTTTAAATTAGATTTTGACATGTTTAGGGATGTGATATGAATGTAGTGGTACGATTTTATTTATTGAGATATTGAAAAACGGTCTTCTAGCTTTTTTATGTTACGACAGGCGGCAAACAAGCATGGAGTTCACATGGATGTTAAGTCATGGCGTCCTATAGACATCTACACAAAAAACAGAGGTCAAAATGTAGAGTTGTTATTTCTCTGTGATAGTTAATATACAGGGCCATAGATTACCACCTCACCGGAACACGGTAGTACTGAACATTACCATTTAGCGCCCGCGAGCTCAGTCACTGGGCCTATAATAACGGTGTAATTTTTGTATCTCTTATTATTCTAATCAGATTTTCCCATTTTGTGGCAGTTTCCCAGTATCTCGGCGTTTGATAATAACACCAAACTCCGTCTCCCTGTTACATGGACCAAAACGTAATCAGCGAATCGTGGGTGTTTGCATGTATGCTTGAATGCATGCATTTGCCTGTGCCTTTTTTAATGTAATGTATGTGGCAATTTAGCATGCAGTTCTATTGATATTAAGTGATGACTGCAGCCTATAGACACTGACATACAGACCAGAGGTCCAAATGCAGATGTGTTGCCACCCCTGAGACCTTAGTTATTATGTCTCTGTGATAGTCTTTTTTATGTTAGGAAGGTGACAAACAAGCTTGCAGTTCACATTGATGTTAAGTGATGACTGTAGCCTAAAGACATCTACACAAAAACCAGAGGTCAAAATGCAGATGCGTTGCCACCCCTGAGACCTAAGGTGCCATGTCTCTGTAATATTCATTAAGGGGCCATACATTACCATCTAACCAGAACACGATAGTGCTTTACACTACCATGTAGCGGCAGATAGATTAGGTAATGCGGTGGTGCATACGCCCTCGACTCCTACACTGCACCTCTACCACCAGTAAAACCTACCCGTTGGGGGAATACAGGCGTGAAGTTACGTTAGCTAAGTAAAAAAGCAGCTAAGAGACATCACACCTTAGGCGTCAGGAGTGGCAACGTATCTACATTGAAATCTCTGATTTCAAAAGTTGATAGGCCACTTTTTGACATAAAAAAGAAAAGAAACAAACTCCTAGCATACCTACTCGTAGAACACAGATCATCAGTGTGCGTAGGTTCCGATTTAAAAACAAATATTGGTTTTAACCGCTTCAGTTACTCGAATTTATGGCAGATAAAAACTATATTTCATCGAGTGACTGAACATCCGGCTTCCATTTTTGAATTCATTATTTTAGGTGTAAAATGAAAGTGGAGACCGTGTGTGTCGATTAAAACAGTGATATCGAATAAATGTTCTTCGAAATAAGAAGTTATTATGTGACGACAGGACGTGACAAAAACGTTAAAAAAAAATTGCAGTTAATAAGTATTGTAAAAGAATTTTGATATAGGTATGTGAAAACTGGCAACCGACGCTGGATTCGAAGCGTCGCGGATTCGATTCCGCACTGGGACAAATGTTTATAGGGCCTACAGATATTTGTTTCAGGTCTGGGTGTTAGTGTATGTGTTGTGTGTGTATAACGGCACCACGAAACAGGTTGTAGCTAGTATGGGGCTGTGAGTGTATTGAGCGTATTATATTAGTGCAAATCATACACATTTCGAAATGACAACATTTTACATGAAAATGTTTTAGATTGGTCATAAAAACATATTTTTGAGTTAGTAAACAAATTTGTAAAGAAATCCGATATAGCATCCGAAATAGAGACTCCAGGAGTGGCAACGCTAAATGATGAAACCTCTGGGTTGCAGTAAACACTTAACATCAGTGCCCGATTAGCCATATAGCAGAAGGCAGAAAATGCCCCGCGCAATGGAGGGCCCCACGCCTGTGTCCAAGAAAAAACACAAATATTTAAAATATGTAGTACACCTTAGCTATTCTCAAAGTGAGTGTTGGCCACACTGTAATTATATAGGTATATTATTATGTTGCAAGTTGGCAATACCACAACACTTACAGGGGGAATCCCCTAATATTGTTTTCGATTCCTTTGTGTAAATGTTCTGTTTTATTTACATCCTAAAATTCAGTAGAAAATGTAATTCTAGGGCCCCATGGCCACATTTGCTACGGGCCCCACACCGGCTTGATCGTGCACTGCTTAACATCATGCCAACCATCAGGTAGTATATAGGTTTAAAGATACAAACATAATATTATAAGTGACAATGAGACTTAAAAAATAATAGAATATAATGTTTACACCTGGCACTTACCAAAATAAAACTATTTAGTATAACATTACAACCTCTTTTTCTGTTCCTCACGTCTTTGTAATCAGTGTTTAAAAGAGGAAATGAGACGTTCTACTAATCTATACTTATAGTAAAACTGTAGAAGTGTAAATTTTGTACATTGAAAATGTTGAAAAAATAAATACCAGGGGATGTTACTAGCACGATACCGAACACAAATATGTGATTTAAAAAAATTGTCTGTCTGTCTGTCTGTTTGTTCAAGCATCACACAAAATCTACCGGTCCCATTACGAATTGGTATAATTATACCTTAACGTTTGGCGCACAACACTGGGTACTTTTTATCCCGGAAAAATGTCTGTTTGTCTGTGTGTCTGTGCACACTAATTTCAGAAACGGCTTATCAGAAATGGGCAGGGTGCCCAAAGTCCCAAAGTTCCCACTATTCCACGCGAACAAAGTTGCGGGCACAGCTAGTATATACATAAGTGTATATATATTTATTCTCAGTGACATTCTTGATTCTCAATTTTTACAGTTATAAATCGTTATGTGTATCTATTGTTATTCACTTTAATTTAACATAGTACTACTTTTTTTATTTTTTTTTATTCTCCATTTAAAGAGCTTGGTCAAAGACCATGACGCTCTATAAGTTCACATGAATTACATTCTTCATTTAAAAAAAATAATTAAACAACATTAGCTCATTGACAATTGATATAGTTGCAACAGTATTCTGGCGTCATCCGTAGTAGGATCTGCCAGGACACTGTTGCAATGTCCTATTTCTAATGAAGCCCTGCGATGAGCCTCACCTCGAACACATTCAACCAAAATATGGTATACGTCTTCCTATAGTACTACTTAAACATCACAATTTACTACCTCATTTCTTAAAGCGGTTAAAAATACAATATTTCAATGGTTTTTCCCGACTTTCGTACAGTCAGTCCATGTTTTCGTAATTTACGCTATAATATCCCAGAAAACTTTTGGGAATTCCGCTGAAGTTGAAAAACATTTCAAATTAATCGCACGCAGCCAAAGTCGCGGGCGGTCGTTAATCGTAAATTAAACAGCGGGGGTACTTAGCGATGAGGCTGGAATTACATTTGCAGCTTGAGGCGTACCACGTGAAAAGGCAAGGGCACGTATAAAAATTGTACCCTTTTGTAAATTAATTTAACGAAACTTGAAGTTTTTTTGTTTCTAATTCACTATTCGAAGTGGTTTGAGTTAAATCTCATCATGGTTTACTTTTATCGAGTGGTGTTTGGATACTTAACACGTTGAAAGGTGGATATGTAGATGCAACATCAAACCATACACCAGGTTTTTACTGGTGGTAGAGCTCCAGTGACGGAGCTCGCGGGCGTAGGTCCGCCGCATTACCTAATATACTTGCCGCTATGGTATATATGGTAGTGTTCAGCACTATCGTGTTCCTGTCAGGTGGTAATGTACGGCCCTGTAATTTCCGGCACAGAGGCATAACACCTTAGGCCTCAGGAGTGGTAATGCATCTGCATTTTGACCTTGGTCTTTGTGTTGGTGTGTATAGGCTGCAGTCATCACTTAACATCAATGTGAACTGCATGCTTGTTTGCCATTTCCATTACATAAAAAAGTATGTCCTGTTTTTTGTTTTCATCAGCTTTTTTTGGATTGCATGCTAATAGAGCACTTTCCTATTGGGATGCAACCAAAAAATTCCCTTTCACGAATCAAGCATGAATTATGCTTAACACTTTAAGATAGCCAGATTCATAACGAAGGTTAAATTTGCTTTATTAAACACACTCAATCACACTTGGTCTGCACTCTCATAATAATAAAGCTTTTGAAAATATTTGGTAACATAAAAAAACTCGTAACTTCACGCCTGTAATCCCCGAAGGGGTAGGCAGGTAAATGCATGCATTCAAGCATACATGCATGTAAAAAACTCATTGAAATAAAACTATGAATGTAACTTCACGCCAGGTCCCTAACGGGGTAGGCAGAGAGTGTAGAGCGCCAGTTATCCCGGTCCTGACAAACCTCTCGTGCTTCGTCTACCTTCATCATTCTCTTCATACATGCACGCCGATTCCTAAGACTTTTGACCCCACCATCAGACAGAACTCGACCTATTTGTTCATGGTAAGTTAGTCTTGGTCTTCCTGAGCCTCTGCAACCATCCACATTCGCATTGTATATCTGTTTAGTCATTCGCTCATTCGACATTCTTTCTATATGCCCGAACCGACGGATAAAAAAAACGAATTTCGGAAATAAAACTAGTTTTCGGACTTATCTCGCGTATATTAAACTAAAATAAACTACACTGATGTTAATATAATAATTTAAGTTTAATATACGCGAGATAAATCCGAAGTTAGATTTATTTAAAAAAAAAATCATTTGCCGAAAATGAATACTTAACTGATTTAATTAGAACAATTAATTAACAGATGGTGCTATATTCTATCTTTTCGAGAAATGAAACACTCATTTTCTCTGTTTGTTCCTCTGGTGACAACACGAGTTTATATGTGGAAGTAAAATATGTAACAAGAAATTTACATGTTACGTTTTTGTATATTTGAAGGAAAGTAATAGAAACGCCGAAGCGCGCATGGCCCCGCGGCTGGTGTAGATCGTAAGCGATCTACTCGGTTAAGCACTACGGGCGCGGTCGGGTAGTGTGATGTCCGCTAGTGGCAAATTAAATGCGCGTTTCCGTGCTCTTCGGAGGGCACGTTAAGCCGTCGGTCCCGGTTGCTATCGATAGATAGCAGTCGTTAAACCTTGTCGGAGGCCTTATGGGCGGTTTGAAAACATCCGACAGCGCAACCCACCCACCTCCACCAATCCGCATTGGAGCAGCGTGGTGGAGTAAGCTCCAGGCCTCCCCCCAAAAAGGGAAGAGACTCGTGCCCAGCAGTGGGACGTTTAATGGGTTGCCATTATTATTATTTATTATAATAGAAACGCCAAGCTATGGTTTCGATGCCGATTTAAAATGTGATTCAGGCTTTCTTCTTACTTTCTAATGCCCGTTTCAGTAATAATGGGAAAATACAAAACCATTACCTGCCTCGGTTGCTTAGTCACAATACGCTCTTATTCCTAGACCGGGTTCGATTCCTCGGGATAAGCTTAATACATATGTAACGATTTTTAGTATTGCGAATATATAGGTACATACATCATTATCATCATCATTCCAACGGAAAGAAAGAAATATATTTATTTACCTGACAACACACAATACATACACATTTACTGGTGGTAGAGCTCCAGTGACGGAGCTCGCGGGTGTAGGTACCACCGCATTTCCTAATATACTTGCCGCTAAATGGTAGTGTTCAGCACTATCGTGTTCCGGTGAGATGGTGGGGTGATGATGGATGAAGGGTCCTGTAATTCCGGCACAGAGGCATAACACCTTAAGCCTCAAGATCAAGGTCAAAATGCAGATGCGTTACCACTTAACGCATCTGCATTTTGACCTTGGTCTTTGTGTGGGTGTCTATAAACTGCAGTTATCACTTAACATCAATGTGAACTGCATGCTTGTTTGCCACTTCCATTACATAAAAAAAGGAGAGCAAACTATTTTAAAAGGTACGGTCATGTGAACCAGGGAAAAATGGCACCCATCGCAGCTATTTGTTTTACGAAAGACATCCATTGCTGGATAAAGCTTTCTCCAAAGACGCCCACAACCAAGGGCGGCTCTAGCTCGTCTAGCGCCCGTGTGCAATGACACCCTGGCGCCCCTAGGCCTGACCCCTCCTCCCCCGCGGCTATAACTATTAACTTTGCTGTCGTTTGACACCTTCGCACTACCGGCGCCGCGCTGTCTGGCGGCTCCTAAACTTTAAATACGTGAAATAAGGTTAATTTCGAGTTTGGACAAAATGTTAGAAAAAGAAGCCGCTCGTAAGGCGCTCGCGTTTTATAACTGCCGCCACCGCGCTGACTGGCCGCTTCTGTCATATCATTTTTGTACCATTATGGTCCAAAACGATGCTCTTAGCTGAGAGCTTAGAGCGCCGCGGCGCCCCCTGAGACGTCGGCGCCCGTGCGCTTTGCACACTCTGCACACGGTACATATATGAACAGTATGGAAACTACGTAAAACGTTCGAAACGGCACACTAACACAAACATGCGCATCGACGCTCGATGTAGCGAGTGACTCCGTACTGTAGCACCGCGAGAACCGCTAAGAGGCCTCGTCGATGCGCATGTTTGTGTGAGTGTCATGTTTCAACGTTGTGCCTTGCACTAGATATAGGTTAAGCCGCCCCTGGCCACAACAGTGTTTCACGGCGCTTGGCAGGCGGATTAGCGATCGCAATGGCAATGGTTTTATCGCAGTATACTGCTGCAGGAAGCAGCTGCAGCATAGTTTTATTTTTATGTAATGAAGGTGGCGAACAAGCATACAGTTCACATTGATGTTAAGTGATGGTTGCAACCTATAGACACCCGCACAAAGATCATATGTCAAAATGCGTTGCCACCCCTGAGGCTTTAGTTGGTGTGTCAGTAATAATAATATAATAATAATGGCAACCCATTATACGTCCCACTGCTGGGCACGAGTCTCTCCCCTTTTTTTTGGGGGGAGGCCTGGAGCTTACTCCACCACGCTGCTCCAATGCGGATTGGTGGAGGTGGGTGGGTTAGTGGCCAACCCGCTGTCGGATGTTTTCAAACCGCCCATAAGGCCTCCGACAAGGTTTAACGACTGCTATCCATCGATAGCAACCGGGACCGATGGCTTAACGTGCCCTCCGAAGCACGGAAACGCGCATTTAATTTTCCACTAGCGGTCACCCATCACACTACCCGACCGCGCCCGTAGTGCTTAACCGAGCAGATCGCTTACGATCTACACCAGCCGCTGGGCCATGCGCGCTTCCGGTGTGTCAGTAATAGGTAATTATTACAGGGCTATTACCATCTAACCGGAGCTTGATAGTGCTGAACACTCAATTTGGCGCCAAAACCTATCACAGTGTTTAACTGGAGCACCAGTTAAATATTTTGATACTAAGTACTTTGAAAAATATATAGCATGTATTTAATACACTAGATAGTTTTTTTGCATGTCTCTCATTCGTTTAAAAGCTTTAATAGTGATGAATAATATCTGGCGAGAAGCCAGTTCTAGTACGAATTACTTTAGTACCATTTGATTTCGAATTACTAATTTGAATGAATGGATGAAAGCGAGTGATAAATATAGCGTGATGATTTGTGAGATTTTCCTTCTCGAATTTTGTCTTTCAACTTACATACGCGGAAATATAAATCCTTCTTAACCTTTATACTGAACTCGATAATGATCAAGGAAACGATTTTTCGCACAATTAGATTTTGTTTTATATAACGAAGGTGGCAATCAAGCGTGCAATCTTACAAGTTTATGTTCATACATCTGAATCTCGTATTTAAGTCGACTAGTCTTTCTACTTCGAATTGAGTCTAGGTATTAATTTTTATAGTACAGTGTGACCTATATAAACCCGCACTTAACGCACGCTATTCCGTGATTTAAGTTGCCTATTTCTGCTCTCTACTAAGTTAGCAGTAGTTAGCCCGTGCAAGTTCTAGTACTAGCACAAACTACTACTACTACTACGTACTATTTAATTAAGCCCGCATTGTATATTTATTCCAAAAAAATAAAAAAATATATAGGCTGCTTAGGTCACGCCTATCGTAATGTACTATCACAATATTTAACCTACGTAAGTAGTTTCAATGGTTACATCAACTTGTTTATTGCTAAAATTTTAGTATAGTACAAAGCCAGGGCGAGCCGTTGGTGTTTATTTACCCCCTTATTCATAAACGTACATTCGATACGTTTTAGCTATACAATGCTTTGTCTTTGTCAGTTGCATTGTCAAATATGCAGGATAGAAAAAGACAAATGAGAGATTAGCAACACTTTATCTACAATACGTTTATGAATAAGTGCTGAAAATTAAAGACAAATTAGATAATGCGGACCACCGCATTACCATAGGCACCAGCCTACGCTCTCGAGCTTTTACACTGGAACTCTTCCACCATCTGCGAAACGCTAAGTCATAATTTACGATCGAGGTAATCAGTCACAGCAGTAAAATAGTAGTAGGGGTGGGTTTTTTTAACACTTTTGCAGGGGTGCCGGAAAGGTTATTAAATTATTTTATTTGGCGCATAGTCATTCCCCCGATTGAACTTATGCTAAGTGGGTGATTAACGAACATGTCTAGACTAGTCTAACAAGCCATTGATTGGAGGAAAATATTATTGTAGTGTTTAGACTGACAGGACATCATCTATTGATTGCTGTAAACTGAAAAAAACGGAGAGCGGGGTGGATTTGCTGTCATAAGGTTCTGTACTATGGAGAGATTGCCTATGTTGCCCAAATCACTGATAAATTAAGGCATAGGTAGATTTATTTAGGTTTTCTTATAATCTCTATAAGTGAGGAACTATTAACAGTATTTTGTTACAAAAATAGGCATAGTATTAAATAAAAATTTTAGTTATGTATAAGGTTGGGGAAAAAGTTTCTTCGCATTTTTTAAGATAATTCAAAACATTTTTTAATAAAGTTTATTTAAATTTAACTAAAGTATGTATGTACCATTTTGTTCGATAACCTTTTGCCATCTTGTAGGTAGGGACTCATGTCCCATTGCTATAAAAATTTTGGAACTTCTCATCAAAATACCGCGACAAGTAGATTTGGCAGTCCTCTCGTGATGTTAACCTAACATTGAATAAAGAATTCTGAAGAGACCGAAACAGGTAGAGATCTGAAGGTGCAAGGTCAGGACTATACGGCGGATGCATTAACACCTCCCAGCCAAAATCTCTTAATTTTTGCTGAGTGGCTATAGATGTGTGAGGTCTAGCGTTATCATGATGAAACACCACACCCCTTCTGTTGATCGATTCCGGCCGCTTTCTCTCAACTTCTTGCTTTAATCTCATCAGTTGTTCGCAGTAGAGTTCAGAATCGATAGTCCTGCCTGGTGATAATAGCTCATAATGAATAATGCCCTTCCAATCCCACCACACACACAACATCACCTTATTGCGAGTTAACCCGGGTTTCGCCACAGTCTGTGAAGCCTGACCGGCCTTTGACCACGACCTTTTTCGCACGTTCTTGTCGTACGTGATCCACTTTTCATCACCAGTTATCAGCTTCTTCATAAATGATTCGGTTTCATTACGTCGTAATAAAGAATCTCAAATGAGTACACGAACCGTGTACTATTATTAGGTTTCTTTCAGTGAGCTCGTGAGGTACCCAAATATCGAGCTTTTTTTGTACCCAGCTTTTTTCAAATGCGCCAAATCTGTTTTGTGATCAATTCACAGTTCTTCAGCTACGTCGTAACTACTGATATGTCGACCTTGCTCCACTTTTTCAAAAATGGCATCCATTTTATCCGTAATAGGGCGACCAGAGCGAGGTGCATCTTTGACATCAAAATTTCCGGATTGAAAACGCTTAAACCAAATTTGTGCTACTCTCACAGACACTGCGGCTTGCGTTGCATTTTTACCTTTTTTGTAGTAAAATTTTAAAATGTATCGAATTTCTTCATTAGATTCACTCATCTTGACAGTACGAAAAACAAATGAAAATCACACATTTGCCTAATTTGAATTTGGCAAATGTGTGATGTGTAAAATTTTAACTTGCAATGATACCAAAACCAGCCAGATACAAATACTACAGCCAAAGAGATTTTATTACAAGTTCATACATACTATAATGCGAAAATACTTTTTCCCCAACCTATTATATCAAAAAGGTAAGAACCAAATTATTAACTTACATATTTAATTTTAATAAAGAAAGAAAACTGGAATATTATAAAAATCGTCCTTCACACTTCCTGACATCAGTGACACTCTTGCTGTTTTTAAATATCTGACAAATATTACTATTTATTTTATAATTAGCTGTGCCCATGACTTCGTCCACATAGATACTGAACAATAATTCTAAAATGTTAAATTCTACCCGGATAAAGTCGCAAGCACAGAATCAAGCACCACTTATGACATGTCAAAAACAAACAAAATAATTTGTGTATTTTACAATTTTCCAATACTGCTGTCCAAACACAATATCCCTGACTGATGGAAAATCACGTTAAATAAAACAATATCGCTTCAATGTTTCGTTCCAAATACAAAATACTGCCGGCCATGGCTGTTGAAACAGAAGCCGACGATTCATCAGCATTAGCGTTGATTGGCGGAGGCAGTGATGACGTCATCAATATGCAACTAACAGTGTTGCTAGTGGCCATGAATAACGTAATAGCGATAACAGATATTGTAATAAGGTAACTAAATTGTCATATTATTTCTACTGGTGGTAGAGCTCCAGTGACGGAGCTCGTGGGCGTAGGCACCACCGCATTACCTAATATACTTGCCGCTAAATGGTAGTGTTCAACACTATCGTGTTCCGGTCAGGTGGTAATGTACGGCCCTGTAATTTCCGGCACAGAGGCATAAGACCTTAGGCCTCAGGAGTGGTAACGCATCTGCATTTTGACCTTGGTCTTTGTGTGGGTGTCTATAGGCTGCAGTCATCACTTAACATCAATGTGAACTGCATGCTTGTTTACCACTTCCATTAAATAAAAAAAAAAAAAAAAATTGCGACTCTCGCTATAGTGGATGGAAAATATATTATGTACCTACCGACAGGCTAAACATAAAAAGTACTTAATTCTCAGGTGACGAGTTAGATTTTCCAGTTGTCGAAGAAATATATTTCTTTGATATAATGCCTGGCTATACTGGGGTCTGCGAACATGAGCGAAAAGTGGTGAATAGATAGTAGATACGCCTTTTTTATCTCATTTTGTAAACCAAAGATTAATATTTTTGCTTGAAATGTTACGTACCTTTAGCTCATGCATTTTAAGCTGCAAGCTACACCCCTGGTATAAATAGTTAATAAACGGAATGTAAATAAAATAGTCAAAGCGTTCATAAATTTAATAGTTACCTTATAAATACAAGATTATTTTAAAATGATTTCCTGTTTATAGCTTCCAACACGTGAAAAAGCATAAAATTCTGTGCATTTTACAATTTTCCAATATGCTGATCAAACACAATATCCCTGACAGTTGGAAAATCACGTCAAATAAAACAATATCGCTTCAATAATTCATTCCAAATACAAAATGCAGCCGACCATGGCTGTTGAAACAGAAGCTGATGATTCATCAGCATTAGCGTTGATTGGCGGAGGCAGTGATGACGTCATCAATATGTAACTAACAGTGTTGCTAGTAGCCATGAATAACGAAATAGCGATTACGGATTTTATAATAAGGTAACTAAATTGACTCGCTATGATGGGATGATAATTAGAATAAAAATTAAGAAAATGTATACGTACCGACTGGACAAAATGCTAAACATCAGAAGTAATTCTGAAATGTCAAGTTTGATTTTAGACTGAAGACTCGTGTTATTAACCAAAGAACAGTGTTTTGCTTGAAATATTATGTTGTTTTGCTCATGGAAGTGAAGCTGCGAGCTACACCCCCGGTACAAATTGTTAGTAAATGGAATGTACAAATAAAGTACTGGAAGAATTCATTTATGTAATATTTAAATACGCGATAATTTTTAAATGATTTCCAGTTTTTTTTACGCGAAAAAGTATAAAATTCTGTGCATTTTACAATTTTCCAATACCGCTGTCCAAACATAATATCTGTGACAGTTGGAAAATCACGTCAAATATAACAATATCGCTTCAATAATTCATTCCAAATTCAAAATGCAGCCGGCCATGACTGTTGAAACAGGAGCCGACGATTCATTCAGCATTAGCGTTGATTGGCGGAGGCAGTGATGACGTCATCAATATGTAACTAACAGTGTTGCTAGTGGCCATGAATAACGTAATAGCGATTACGGATTTTATAATAAGGTAACTAAATTGACTCGCTATGATGGGATGATAATTAGAATAAAAATTAAGAAAATGTGTACGTACCGACTGGACAAAATGCTAAACATCAGAAGTAATTCTGAAATGTCAAGTTTGATTTTAGACTGAAGACTCGTGTTATTAACCAAAGAACAGTGTTTTGCTTGAAATATTATGTTGTTTTGCTCATGGAAGTGAAGCTGCGAGCTACACCCCCGGTACAAATTGTTAGTAAATGGAATGTACAAATAAAGTACTGGAAGAATTCATTAATGTAATATTTAAATACGCGATAATTTTTAAATTATTTCCAGCCTTTCTACGCAAAAAAGTATAAAATTCTGTGCATTTTACAATTTTCCAATACCGCTGTCCAAACATAATATCCGTGACAGTTGGAAAATCACGTCAAATAAAACAATATCGCTTCAATAATTCATTCCAAATTCAAAATGCAGCCGGCCATGACTGTTGAAACAGGAGCCGACGATTCATTCAGCATTAGCGTTGATTGGCGGAGGCAGTGATGACGTCATCAATATGCAACTAACAGTGTTGCTAGTGGTCTTCGGATAGGTGTTCGGCCATGAATAACTTGATTGCGGTATTGGATTTTATTATTAGCCAAGTAAATTAGTATTTAATATTGCGATTATCGCTTGATGGGACGATAATAGGGATAGAAGTTAAAAGAAATCGTCACTTACCTACTATCAGTGGCATGCATTGCATATAGGCAAATAGGTAGAGCTGACCTTAGTTCCTCATCAAAAATAAACGAAAAATGTTGCTTTTTTAAGGAATATTTATTTAAAATTAAAGATTATTAGATTAGATTTATTAGATTATTAAAGATTATTCTACGAGTAAGTTAAAGATTTCATTCATATCTAGTAACTGACACTGACAGAGTTGCTAGAGAAGCGAACAACAAAAACATATTTTTTGAATATCTTTCTTTTAAATGAGATACCTACATTATTCAAATATCATTATCAGAATAAGCATCTGGAATATTGCTCTCGTTTGTGGTCGGAAGCCCCCAAATACCTACCAGCTTGGTCTACTTGGCTCCCTGCAAAGACACGCCGTTCGTATTGTTAACGATCCAGACTTACTGACAGGTTCGAACATCTGAATCTGCGCAGAGACATTGGGAGTCTGTGCGTTTTATAGCGTTTCTATAATGGTGAGAGTTCTGGTGAACAGTTCGACATGGTGCCTCCGCCTCATTTTCTGCACTGTACTACCCGCCGAAGAGAGAAGTTCCACCCTTACCGACTAGACACCGGGCAGTGCGTAACGGTACGGTTTTCACGTTTGTTTCTGCCCAGAACGTGTAAATTTTAGAACGAACTTCCCTCTGAAGTGTTCCGTCGATGCTACAATATGGGGTTCTTCAAAAATGGCGTCTAAAGAGTCCTTCAGGGCTGGGCTGGCAGCGCGTTTTCAACTGCCCTGATGTTCACAGGCGACAGTGATCATTTTATCACATGGCCCGTCTGCTTGTCTGTCAACCTAACGACATTATAATAAAATCACTAGATCACTGATACTGACTAGACTTACTGGTGGTAGAGCTACAGTGACAGAGCTCGTGAGCGAATTCACCACCACATTACCTAATATACTTGCCGCTAAATGGTAGTGTTCAGCACTATAGTGTTTCGGTCAGGTGACACAGAGGCATAACACCTTAGGTCTCAGGAGTGGTAACGCATCTGCATTTTGACCTCAGGTCTTGGTGTAGGTGTCTATAGGCTGCAGTAATCACAGTTCCTCATCAGTAACTGCAGTTTGCCACTTTCATTATATAAAAAAAAACCCAATCGCACAAATACGCTCGTTTTGGAAATGGACCCCACACAGAGCTTACTTAACTAACAGAATTTCTTTTCAAATATTTTCAATATCATGTTATGTAACATGTAAGGTGGGATATCCACGGTTACAAAGATAAAATCATGCTCCAATAAATACCTATAGCGGCAAGGTTTAGTAATAATCACGGAATAGATAAATAAAGATGGGATGGTAATGTGGGCGTTGCCACGCCACAACTATGCCTGAACACACACAGTTCGGCCGAACCATTCGTTCGCCGCTCGTAGTGTCGTGTAGACAGCTTAGAACAACACATCTCTGGGTAAAAAATGCCGTTTTGTGTTATTTTAACACGTAAAATGAAAAGTAAGACCTCCAGTAAATCGAGGAGGTATACTCGTAGTTACAGATATTTAATACCACCGTTACCCTAAAAACCCTTTAATAATTATTAAATTGAACTAAAACGAAAATCTTCACTAGTGTTGTGATATATACAATATCGATATTTTTTTATGGTCCATATCGATATTTGTATAGTTACATATGTAGATTTTTTTAAATATGACAGTGGTTTTTTTTTTTTTTTTTTTTTTTTTTTTATGTTATAAAAGTGGCAAACAAGCGTGCAGTTCACATTGATGTTAAGTGATGACTGCAGCCTATAGACACCCACACAATGACCAGAGGTCAAAATGCAAATGCGCTGCCACTCCTGAGGCATTAGGTGTTATGCCTCTGTGCCGGAAATTACAGAGCCGTACATTACCACCTGACCGGAACACGATAGTGCTGAACACTACCATTTAACGGCAAGTATATTAGGTAATGCGGTGGTGCCTACGCCCGCGAGCTCCGTCACTGGAGCTCTACCACCAGTAACCAGGTGGATGGAACATTAGCATCTGAAACACTAAACTGTGCCGAATCATTTTATGCATCATTTGGAACATTCGGAACATTTGGAACATTGCGTCAAAGATATGAAATACAGATCAACTGCTTAGTTCCGGGTGGTGTACTCGATGGTATGAAAGTGATAATAAGTTAATGTGACAATGTTTTATTATACTTTTATACAATTTTTTAAAATAACACTCAAAACCGATTACTCTTCATACTTCATCGATCAGCAGCACCGCATTATATTAATATTTGTGTAGTTATATTAATATGTCTATAATTTACCTGCTGCTAAGTGGTAATGTACGGTGGTAGAGCTTCAAAAGTAGAGCTCGAAGGCACACAATTATCATGTGAGTAATATGGGTATGGAATGTCAGTTAACCTATAATCTTTTTATAATATTGATACCCATATCACATTTTGAAGAAAAAAGTCTATTTGCCATCTTGGATCTGAAAACGGATGCAATTTTCGTTATCAGCACCCCAAGAAACCTCAAAATTGATATCCATATTACATTTTCAAAAAAAAACCTGTCCGCCATCTTGTTTCTGAAAACGGATGACATTTTTGTAATCAGCATCCCAAGAAACCTCGAAATTGATACCCATATCACATTTTGAAAAAAAAGTCTGACCGCCATCTTGGATCTGAAAACGGATGCCATTTTCGTAATCAGCACCCCAAGAAACCTCGAAATTGATACCCATATCATATTTTGAAAAAAAAAGTCTGTCCGCCATCTTGGATCTGAAAACGGATGCCATTTTCGTAATCAGCACACCAAGAAACCCCGAAATTGAAACCCATATCACATTTTGAAAAAAGAAAGTTCTTTGCGGGGGACAATTATCATAAACAAGAGAAATAACACCACAAAGCAATATGGGCTCGGTCTAATAATAAAATACTCATCATCAACATCAACATTTCAGCCGATTTCCATAGGTTTACAATATCTTGGATTCGAAAACAGACGCCATATTCGTAATCAGCACTCCAGAAAACCTTCAAATTGACACCCATATCACATTTAGGTTTCCGCCATCTTGTATCTGAAAATAGAAGTCATTTTCGTAATCAGCACCCCAAAAACCTCGAAATTGACTCTTCTAATACATTTTCAAAAAATTATTATCTCTGCCATCTTGGATTCGAAAAAAGATGTCATATTCACCATTAACTAAAAACACCTGTGAATGTGCGACCACCTGCGACAATATTAGCTTCTGAGCACGGTTTTCACTAAACATCTCAATAGAGGTCACATTCAATACTCTTAAATAAAATAAAAATAATAAAAAAATAATTAATTAAAAATATTGTTTAACAAAAACACCAATTTCGATAATAAGATAAAAAGTCGATAAAATATAAAGAACATCTCTTAAGCTGGGATACCAGTAAATAATTTTTTCCACGAAATAATTTGCGAAAAATTAGTATCAATATTGGATGTTTTTTATATATCACGATAATAACTATTAGAAATTAATTTAATCGAACGTAAAAAGTATGCCACACATTTATTATCATTATGTCAATGGATTGATGTTCATTTTTTAAATACTTTAAATGTTATCTATGGTTCAGTAATTGCACTATCATAAACTGGTAATACAGTTTGTGGAAATTATGACATTCGAATATTTCGAATCAAAACGTCTTAACTTTGCGAAATCAGAGCATACGAAAAGCAACCGAATTACTTAATTTGAAAGAGTTAGTTTCGTGAGAAGTAAGTGTTTGGGAGTGGTCTATTTCAATTGACCAATTGCAGTTTGAATTGTCTCTGTAGTGTCAATGTCAATGTGTGCAACTGGCGACAGCGGTTTCAATATGAAAATGAGTCTTTAGCCATTCTATCATTATTTATCTATTCTGTGGTAATAATGCATGAATAGATACAACCTGGCCTTGATTATATCATCTCCCACGGGACTATCGGTAAGACGAATCGAACATCGAAAGGTAGCAAACATATATACAATTACAAGATAACACATTAGTGAATAAACAGTTACAAGTATTTTATATGCCGCCATATTATTGTGTTCAGTGCTACCGTGTTCTGGTTACATGGTATTTTATGTACGAGTATGTATAGGCCGCGCCACGTAAAAAGAACGCTGGAAGAAAGTAGAAAGGATGTGTTCGCGCATCGGTACACTCGCGCACGAAAGTACTAGCCCTATTGGTTTATTTTTGATCTAGCTTTCGCTTGCGGTTTCGTGTATTGGTAGGCAGATTGAAAACGCCGCACCTCATACCACCAAATAGATCGATAAATCGTCTACTGCGCAGCTTGACTGCCAGCGTTCTTTTTACCCGGCGCGACCTATATCTTCACGCCAGGTTTCTTACGAGGTGAGATTTCAATTGGTAGAGTTCTAGTGACGGAGCTCGCGGGCGTACAGAGAGAAAACAATTTAGGCCTGAGGAGTGGCAACGCATTTTGAACTGTGGTATTAGTGAAGATGTCACACATCACCCATCACATTTTGCATTATTTATTACAAAGTTGTTTAGTAGCAATTGACAGATGCGAAAGGAAACAATTTATACTAAAAATGAATATGATGGGTAATAATGAAAAACCCATCCTACGGGAACCACTACTATACCGTAGGATGGCTTTTTTCATAATAAGAGAAAGTAAGGATATTAGCCAACTTCAACTAGGCCCAGACTATGCCGATGTCCGTAGCCCGAAGGAAGAAAGGTCCCGAGCTGGCTGAAGAGCAGGTGTTCCGCGCGCCATTAGCATTGGTTGGAGCCAAAAGGCTCGACAATAGAGCAATACGGGCCACCGATTGCGGCGAACCGGAGTGGAGTAGCCATATGCAGGCTGTGAAAGTACAAGCTCAAGTGGTCCTATGCATGTCGCCGAGATGTTTAAATGTGTGCGAGTAATTATTTATGTATTTTACAAAAATCGTATAAGTGAGTTTCGTAGAAATAGACAAATTTTTTTTGTCTGTCAATTTTTTCCCTCGCAAAAAATGACAGACTATTTTGCATGGGTAATAAACGCTATGGCTACTCTCCTCCGGTCGGCAGGTGACACGTGTTGCTCTATGGGCTCGGACTGTAGAGAGCTCGGAAGCGAGCGGCGATATGTGCGTAAGCGCTCCCGTAAGACCTTATGATAACCATGTGACAAGCAAATAAATAAATAACCCTGCCACTAATGGCGACCGAGTCTGAACACTGTGCGGGGATCAAACCTGCATCCCTCGGATCGAGCGGTCGTTACATTGGTATCGCTGTATTTACTAGGTTGACAAGTAGGTATTACTGACACTCATATTTCATCCTATAGTATGGCTTATACTTGTCTGCTTCATGTATGAACGCACACTAAACCGTTTGATACGTGATTGGCTCATTACATAAGTGCGGACGGTTATTATGGGGCCGTTGATTATAGACGCGCTGACGTCATCACGCGTCATCTCCGACCGCAAGTTATACATGATTGGTGATGATATAGCAAAATGACTGTATGTACTTTGTAAAGTATACAATGTCTGTAACAGGATCGTTGAGATTGTGCAATGGCATATTATTGGAAAAGATACATAAGACAGGTAAAGTTTTTTTTTTCTTTAAGTTAAGATAAGATAAGATAAGAAACATTTATTTGACACACAGCGAGACACATAAAACAGACATAAAACGTAACAGGTAACAGAGAAAAGACAACACATTTTCTAAAAATTAATACATACCTATACACGTAATATGTGTCTCACGGCTGCCAAAAAGGTGTCCTGTTCAGCAAATGTCAGGTACCTTCATATGAAAGGTACCTGACGCTGGTTTTCAACAATCAAGTTCTATTTTTTTACCTAGTTATGTTGTTGATTTTTTTTTTCTTATGCATGGCCATCACATGTAATCTAGGTACTTGTTTTGTGCAATTATTGTATGTGGTCAGATAGATTTTTTTATATTCTTTCTTTTTTATAACAAATATTAATAGCTGAATAAAATAAATATTCCTACAACAAACGTGTTTTTTGGCGTTTTTTATAGATACGGAAACTCTTCATCTGCGAGTCCAAGTCGCACTTGGCCGGTTTCTTATTCATATTACATTGACCTATATGTACAAAAGTACTAGACAGGGCACGCCCCGGTAGCGTGGTTCTAGTTTCGAGAAGTCACTTTACCAAACTTTCACATAGTAAATTGACAGATGACGTGGAACGTCTCACATACCTAAATGTTTGTCAAATCAATGAGAAAACGAAACCTACTATTTGCTCCCGATATCCTCTCTATAAATTAATCTCAACAGTTGCACATTGCATGCTGCAGTTGCAGTGCATGCAGTTTTATAATCTCTACTTCTATACTCTACTAATATCACAGTCTAAAGAAAACGAACGTGTTAATTACATACAGTCATCCAACGAACATGTAATGTCAGAGCAATCGTAAGGGGCGCGCGACGCGAGGGACGGAGGGGGCGGTACCAAGTAGCCCATACAAAAACTGTCATCTACTTGGTACTTAGCGTTAAGGGGTGCGAGATTTAAAATTTCTTTTACTAAGTTTTTGGAAAGATGATATTGAAAAATTTGATGTCAACTTTACCGTTAATATTTTATTCTAATTTTCATTTATTAATAATGTCTGTTATATTTGACATTTTATGTACATGGGTATTTCTATTTTTTCGTGCAAAACACGTGTCGGTGAGAATAAAACCTTAACTAAATAAGCCTCAGCTATCAAATATTTTTTATATTGTTGGTATTTTTCGCATGTATATCTTCCACTGGAAAGGAATAGTCTCAGATTGATTAAAAAAAAAGATAAAAATAAAAAACATGCCTAAATCTCATTACCATCACTGGTCAGAAATAAATTTTTGTGAGTTGTAAGCAAATATCATGGAATTTGGTGTATTACTGCCCGTTACTGTGTTGATATTTGTAAATTAACTATCTAGCAATGAAAAGAATAAAGTAGAAAATTTATTACGTTTGTTATTTACATTTCCTGAGACAAAATAAGTTTGTCCAAAAAAAAAGGTCATTACCGTCGACTGACTTGAAGTACTTGAAGTAAAAATATTTACCTGTTAGAACGCCTTACAGATATTTCCTGCCCCTGTTCCCCTTTGAGCGATCCTAGCCCCGTTGACCAGTGAATAGAGAACAGGTCGGATGTTTGTAGTTTGGTGACAAAACTCCTGTTTTGTTCCCCTTCGTCCCTACGAAGATGAAATTATTGGGTGTGGTATGTTTTCTTTTCATTACCATCAGTGATATTTTAAATATAAAAAGTAATAGTAAAAATTACATGTTCGGTGTTAACATGATACACTTTGAGTCAATGTGCTTTTTTAGTCTTCATTCTAAACATTTATCGGTTATTTAAGGAAAAAATCTAAAATAAGGGGTAAATCTCATTACCGTTCCTTTCATTACCATCATTTACCATTCGCTATTTGAAAAATGGTAATGATCATAAAATTATGGTAATGGAGATTTGTTAGACAACAGAGCTACGCTACAAACGTAAGAAAGAAACAGGTAAATTAAAACAGAAAAAGACAAAATTGAAAAGGAGGGAGATGTAGTTATACACTATAAACATTTAACTTCTCTAAAGACGACATTATCTCCCATGGAGGCTGAAGTACATATCGGATTTTCTGAAAACTATGGTGGGTCATTGATCAAGGGTGAAGGCGGCATATTGCAAAACTTCAAAAGCGATAAACTACTGTATGTACTTATACTGTGCTAATATTATACAGCTGAAGAGTTTGTTTGTTTGCTTGAATGCGCTAATCTTAGGAACTACCAATACGATTTGAAAAATTCTTGCAGTGTTAGATAGCCCATTTATCGAAGAAGGCTTTAGGTTATATAACATCATGCTAAGATGAATAGGAGAGGGTATGTAACATTGCACCCGCGAAGCTGGGACAGGCCGCTAGCAGAGAAAATGTAATAATACTACGTATGGAATGGGCACTTCGACGTCCCGCCGTGCACGTGTAAATACACGTCACTGAGTGATGTCTGTGTATAGAGACCAAATTAAGCTTTGGATGGAATTTTGGCGGAGGGTCCGATTTGTGCCGCTAGTATACAAGTAAATGGAATACGAATGCCATGGTAATGCGAAAAAAGGTATGTTTCTTTCATGACCCCAATTTGAGGAGCCACATATTTCAAATAGCACATTTGATGCCTATAAACACATACAAGAGGCCTAAATGAAAGGCTGAATTTTTATGAGTTAGAATTTGAATGTAATCAACATTTCTCGTTCTGAAACTTTCGACTTCTGAAACTTCATATTTGGTTTGGATTTAGAATAAAAGTAATCAGTTTTCTAAGATTATTCTTATGAGGTTATGTTTACTTTTAAGGGTTCCGTACGCAAAGGGTAAATACGTAATACGCACGTTTCAACTCTTCGTCATTGGTTCAAAAATGGTTTTCCTCGTACCTTGGTGGACGTCAGCAGACAGTTCGGGGTAATGGGGAGTTCTCAAACTGGCAAAATCTCTCTGCTGGCGTACCACAGGGTGGTATACTTTCCCCTCTTCTTTTCTCCCTCTTTATTAATATCCTCACCTTCAACCTTCGCGGCTCTTACCATCTGTATGCTGATGATCTGCAGATATATCAGCTCAAGCTGATACTGCCAACCTTAACCAAGCCATCTCTGTTATCAACAACGACCTTCATGCTATCTCTGAGTGGTCCAGGAAGTTTGGTATCTCGGTCAATGCATCAAAGTGTCACTGCATTATTTTAGGTGGTAGCTCGCAGATTCAAAGACTAAATCTTGACGTTATAACACCGGTCACCTTTGAAAATTCTATTATTACATTTTCTCAGCACGTCAAAAACTTAGGATTAAATTTAGATAATTGCCTAAAATGGAATAAGCAGGTCATGTCGATTAGCCAAAGCTCCATTGCTACTTTGCGATCTTTATATCGATATAAAAACTTTTTGCCTACTAGTACAAAAACTCTTTTAGTACAATCTCTCGTTGATATATATCATTGATTATGCAGATGTCTGTTGTTCGGATATATCAGAACAACTTCTCAACAAGTTGGATCGTCTTCTCAATAATTGTATTCGGTTCATCTTTGGCTTGCGCAAATTTGACCATATATCTCAGTATCGTTCTAAGCTTAAATGGCTCCCTATCCGACAAAGAAGACATGTAAGATCTCTTTGCTTACTTTTTTCCATCATCAACGATCCATATTCCCCAGCTATCTTAAAAACAAATTTCAATTTCTTGGTGACACCCACAATTTCGCTCTACGTTCATCTGAAAATTTAACACTTGCAATTCCTTCACACCGTTCAGGTTTCTTGTCAAACTCCTTTGCCATCTCGACAATAAAGCTCTGGAACTCGCTTCCCATTGACATCCGGAAATCTCCCAGTAAATTAACTTTTAAGTTCATGCTAAAGAAATACTTCTTGAGTCAGTTGTCCTAATTTCACATGTTAGGCATCATATGTATATATAGTAGTTTATTATATTATATATTATGTATTTATTTATCTTGATGTTTTAAGTAAATTTAAATTAAATATATCATGTATGAATTTTTGTATTCATTAATTAGTAAGTACCTATATCAATAGATATATTATTATTATTTTTTTGTTTTGTACTTGATATCATAAGTATGAATAATACTTTTTGTAACTTTTTTTTTTGCTCCCACACCCTAGACTATTTCTCCCATAACCCCATGGTTGACTGTCAGAGAATTCCTAGTGGCATTAAGTCCGCCATATGTATGAAGTGCATAAAAGTATAAATAAATAAATAAATACAGTAGGTATCCAAAAAGAAATATTTCACATCAACCTTATGAAAGAGACTTCGGCTAATTTCGGGTCTGTATAACGTTATCTCTTTCGCACCTCACTTATGTGATGTTTGTCGACCATTTCGATCAAGTTTTGACCAATACCGGACTATCAGAGCTTACGTAGGCAGTGTGCAGCAGAGATAACGCTCTACGAAGTCGAAACTAGCCGATTGTCTCTTTCGTAGGCTCGATGTGCAATATTCTACTGGTGGTAGAGCTCCAGTGACGGATACTTGCCGCTAAATGGTAGTGTTCAGCACTATCGTGTTCCGTTCAGGTGGTAATGTGCGGCCCTGTAATTTCCGGCACAGAGGCATAACACCTTAGGCCTCGGGAGTGGTAACGCATCTGCATTTTGACCTTGGTCTTTGTATAAGTGTCTATAGGCTGCAGACATCACTTAACATCATTTGACGACCCGATTAGTCCAGCGGTGTGAGATGACCGTTTGATTCGAAGGGTCGCGGGTTCGATCCCCGCACCGGGACAAATATTTGTATGGCCTACAGATATTTGTTTCGGGTCTGGGTGTTTGTGTATGTGTTGTATGTGTACAACGGCCCACGACAGGTTTATACCTACTGTGGGGCTGTGTGTATAAGCGTATTTTATTTTATTATTTATTATTAATGAGAACTGCATGCTTGTTTAACAGACAGACCCGAACAGACAGACAAACGTGTTCGTTTTATAATATGTACAGTATCCAACAAGAAATAATGCACATCGACCTCAAGAAGGAGAATTTCGGGTCTGCAGAGCGTTATCTTTTTCGATCAAAGAATCAAGATTTTCGAAGAAAAAATCAAGTTTTGACCGATATCGGACTATTAGTACTTACGTAGGCAGTGTGCAGCAGAGATAACGCTTACGAAGTCGAAATTAGCCGATTCCCACTTTCATAGGCTCGATGTGCAAGATTTGTTGATCACCACTGTACAGACAAGTCATAATCATACACAACCATATTTCGTTATATCTAAAATTATAATTCTAAATGCAAACCAATAAAATCTAATACAGATAAATAATACGTTACTTGAATGTACACAACTTTATATACATTTAAAAGTGAGCTTTTTCACCTTTGACTTGCATTAATGTAATGGTTTGTACAGTTAATGCATAAAAAGTTTAAGTATTATGTGCATCTGTTTGTTTGAGTGTTATTGTGACCTAGTTTTTCTCTGTTTTGACGTCATGGAAGTTACAAACAAGCATACAGGCGCCTAATAGAGGCCAAATATATGTTGAAGGTGTATGAAATCACTGTTGTTTATCATATCATATGAAAATTTTTATGTATATATCGCAGGTAGCGAACCATCATGCACTTCACAAGTATGTTATATGATGACTGCAGCCTATAGATCTACACTACTTCGTAAAAAAGCTAAGTATTTAAACCTTAGTATGTCATCTCAGACCAGTGTGTGTTGCCAGTGATGACATATGGAACTGAAACGTGGTCGCTCACTATGGGCTTCATAAGAAGGCTCAAGGTCCCGCAGAGAGGATTGGAGAGAGCTATGCTCGGTGTTACCGTTCTTTGTGGCAATCTTTGGGAGAGCCCTTTGTCCAGCAGTGGACGTCTTTTGGATGAAATGATGATGATGATCTCATCCAATACTGGTGGTAGAGCTCCAGTGACGGAGCTCGCGGGCGTAGGCACCACCGCATTACGTAATATACTTGCCGCTAAATGGTAGTGTTCAACACTATCGTGTTCCGGTCAGGTGGTAATGTACGGCCCTGTAATTTCCGGCACAGAGGCATAAGACCTTAGGCCTCAGGAGTGGTAACGCATCTGCACCTTGGTCTTTGTGTGGGTGTCTATAGGCTGCAGTCATCACTTAACATCAATATGAACTGCATGCTTGTTTAAAACTTCCATTACATAAAAAAAAAAAATCCTACGCTTTGTCAGTTAATGTAAATAGACTTTTAATAGATAGGCGATACATTTTGTGCTTGAAGTTGTTATTATGTAATGATTTTTTTTGTACTATTTATTTTTCGCAATAACACATGCGAGTAAACTTTAAAAATTAAAGAAAAAACGTAAAGAAAAATTTGACTACGGGCAGGAATCGAACCTGCGACCTCAGGACAACCAGTCCAGTCGCTTTACCAGTAAGCTAACGAAGTCCCACACCGATGCGTCAAATTTTGCTTTCCCTTTTTGATTTTTAACCGACTTAGGGTCGGTGAACGACATCCATTGATAACTAATATATCCAATGATACTATACAACCGATATGATAGACTTTGCAGTTTATACAATATCGTTAAGATGACGCTGTTCCCTTAATAATTGTTCTATTTATTTTTCAATAACACATGCGCGAGAACTTTAGAAATTAATTTTAATTTCTATGATTAATTTCGTTTACAATAAAGTATTTCACAATTTTGGCTTCTTTGCACTACGTACTTTCTAAAGTAAACAGAAAACATGTAAGTTTATTTAAATTCAACAGATAAGCTTACATCGGCACAATGTAGTAGAGTATTTTGACGAAAGGGGTCACGGCTTGCATTAGGCGTAGTTATTTCTAATTTTATAGGTCACCAGCTTTATCACCCTTTTACCCTACAAATGAGGCGTGTGATGAAATTCTAAGCTTGTTTATATGCTCTACCAGTACAGTAAACATGATCTGTATTTTAAATCTGTATGTTTTTTCAAGAATGTGTGTGTCGCGGTCCCATCGTTAAATTGCTCATGTTATTATATTCTCGACTAGCTGTGCCCGCGACTTGGTCCACGTGAGAAAAAATATGATTGTTCAGTATCTACCCGGACGAAGTCATGGGCGCAGCTAGTATAAAAGTAGCCTATGTTACTTCTTATTACATCAGCTATCCGCCAGTGAAAGTCCCGTCAAAATCGGAGACACTCAGATTCTATTTATTTGTATGTAGGTATGTATGTATGTATGTATGGTTGTATGGGGATAAAAGTAGCCGAAGTTACTCCCTAACACATCAGCTATCTGCCAGTGAAAGTCCCGTCAAAATCGGAGACACTCAAATTCTATTTATTTGTATGTATGTATGTATGGCGATAAAAGTAGCCTAAGTTACTCCTTTTTACATCAGTTACCTACCCTTGGAAGTCCCGTCAAAGTCGGATACACTCCCATTCTACTTATTTGTATGTAGGTATGTATGTAGTATGTATGGATGTATGGAGATAAAAGTAGCCTAAGCTACTCCTTATTACATCAGCTACCTACCCGTGGTAGTCCCGTCAAAGTCGGATACACTCCAATTCTACTTTTGGTATATGTACCGTGTATACATACATATGCATTTAGTAAAAAGCTGTTATTTTAATATTACAAACAGACACTCCAATTTTATTTATTTGTATAGATTTATTATGGAAAGGTAATATACAACATAAGACCTAAAAATTCTGTGAAAATTTTAGGCGTCTACTTGCTACCGTTTTTATCATAAAGCAAAAAATAGACGAAAAATAAACACGTTTATTGTATGCCCCCTTAACATTTTCATTCTCTTATTTTTAGTAATTAATTTTACTATCATAATTTGTGAAAATGTTAGCTTTCTAGCTATCACTATTTATGAGATACAGGCTGGTGACAGACAGACGGACGGACAGACGGACAGACAGACAGACAGACAGGAGGATTAGTAATCCGTGGGGTCCGTTTTTACCTTTTAGGTACGAAACCCCCTAAAAGATAAAACTAAGATTCAGAATAGCTTAAAAATATTCGATATGATTCTTTTAATTTCATAATAGGCTGCAGTTATCACTTAACATCAATGTGAACTGCATCCTTGTTTGCTACTTCCATTACATAAAAAAATACTTAAATAATAGTCTTTTTTATGTAATGGAAGTAGCAAACAAGCATGCAGTTCACATTGATGTTAAGTGATAACTGCAGCCTATAGACACTCCCACAAAGATCAAGGTCAAAATGCAAATGTAATACCACTCCTGAGGCCTAAGGTGTAATGCCTCTGTGCCGGAAATTACAGGGCCGTACATTATCACCTGACCGGAACACAAAAGTGCTGAACACTACCAAGTATATTAGGTAATGCGGTGGTGCCTACGCCCGCGAGCTCTGTCACTGGGGCTCTACCACCAGTAAAAACGATATCAAGTACAAGTTTATATTTTTCATAAATATTCTGTGTGCGAAATTATTTTTGAAAACAAACTTTATATTCCGTATATGCTCACTGACGTGTTTAACGATATTCGATGCCATCCGAATAAAATATTCCGTGATCTGTAGTTCAAATTTAATAACTTTTAATCCGTATTTACGAACGATTAAACCGTATTCCAATATCGGATATAAAAACTGTTATTCAGTTACATAAAGGAATATGTTATTAAACGAATCGGTTGCGAGGCTGTTGAATAACCGATATTCGGTAGGAAAACATGAAAGTTCGATTCAATTATATTGTGTCACTATTGTGTCATGAGTACGTACACATGTTTTCGTTATTTAAACTCAAAAATGTTTCCACTTGACTCCACCAACATTTTGAAAGTTTGGATAGTTGATTTATTTTAATTCTTTTTATTCAAAAAACTGCCTCGGTAGCCTAGTGGTAGCCACGACTATAACGCTGAGGTCCTGGGTTCGATTCCCGGATAAGGGGTTATCAGAGATAATGGTGTAAAGTCCTTTATCTCTGGTTCTATTTTTCCATTTTCTGGCAATTTCCCAGTACCTCGAAGTTTGGTAATGTGCACAAAGATCTGATGTCAATAGGCTCGCCACCTGTTACATGGGCCAAAACGTAACTAATTACGTACAAAAAAATAAACTAATTACTTTTTGTAGGTCTAGCTACAACGCGCACGGTTCTACGGAAACTTTTACAAGCATTTGCACGTCATTGATACTGATCGCGAGACTCAAGTCTGCGCTCAGTCTTACTCAATCTCTTTAGAAAATCTATATACATACTTATATTAAAATCTATTGCTGTTCGTTAGTCTCGCTAAAACTCGAGAACGGCTGGACCGATTTGGCTAATTTTGGTTTTGAATGATTATTGGAAGTCCAGGGAAGGTTTAAAAGGTAAGAAAATATGAAGAAATTGAAGGGAAATAGTAAAATCCACAATTTTATATTCCCATACAAATAGTTCGTATCTATCAAACCTTTGACACGTTATTTCATTGTGAGGCAATACGAAGTTTGCCGGGTCAGCTGGTGTATTATAATTGTAAGTCATTCGGTTTCATGGGTTTTGCTACACCTTTATCTAAAGTGGCGCGGCGCAATACCGCCATAGTATCACGTGAACCTGCGTATAGAAACACATACGTCACTAAACTGAATTCTGAATGGATCCAAAAGTTTTTGTGGCTATGTAAAAGCGGTGAAGCTACAACCAGCTGCTTCTGATTAAAATCTTATTAAAGGAAGAAAGTTGTGATAAGAGAACGGCATTTTATTTTAAATAAGCTTCAAAGGGTTGTTTCAGTAAAAAAGTTAACGTAGGAAAATATCCCGGCGGCGATTTGTCCGCAAGTTGACGTCTCCAGCCAGTGAGGAATCTTCTTAGTGTCCTAGATTTATAGAATTCTAGACAAAGAGGGATTGCTAACTGAGATGCATTGATTGCATTGAAAAATGTTACCGAGTTTATCTTTTTTACATATTACGCTACATCTTACATACTTTAATTTACTTGCCGCTAAGTGGCAGCGTTGAGCGCTATCGTGTTCCGGTCAGGTGGTATTGTATGGCCCTGTAATTTCTGGCACTGGAGACACAGGAGTAGCAAACGCAGCTAGGTTGGAATCACAGATTTTTATGTACTTGTTTATAGTACACCGAATAGCGAGAATAGAGACTCATGTGGCAGTGGGCAGGCACATAGCTCGAAAAACTGAGGGCCGACCGGAAAACGAAGCGTAGGCAAGCCCCCCACAAGAGAGACCGACGACCTGGTGAAGGTCGCGGGCAATCGCTTGATGAGGGCGGCCCAGGACCGTTCATTGTGGCAATCTTTGGAGGAGGCCTTTGTTCAGCAGTGGACGTCTTTTGGCTGAAATGATGATGATGATAGTATACCAGTCTGATCCTACTTTCCTCGATAAGAGTCCGAGAGGCATTTGCACGGGGAGTGTAATGTGCATCTCCCGTTCGCATAGCAATGAATTTTGTTTTTGCTCCAAACAATTCATTGATAGACTGAAGAAAGAGTGTAGGGTGTAGCACAGAGCCTTGTGATACACCAGCGTTAATAAGTAGTCTGTCTTAGCACTGTCCGTCAACTATGAACTGTATAAAACGTTCAGACAGAAAGCTGGATGTCCAGTTACATAGTCTCTTGGGAATACAGTAAGATTTTAGTTTCGCGGGGAGTACCTACCCTATGCGACACCTGGTCGAAGGCTTTAGTAATATCCACGATAATAACTAGTTACATTATTATAACTAGTACTATTTTTGGTGTATCATTAAAGCCAAAAGTTACTGTTTGTCTGCTACGATCTTATGGCAGGTAGTTAAGAAGATTTTTATCCAAACATTTAAAGTCACAGAACACATTGTTTATACAAGACGCTGAGGTTAGACTCACTCCGGTGAGCTCTAGATAAATATTACATAGATTAAACGACCCAAAAAATCAGTAATCAAAAGCTATTAGTTATTTTCTAAAATATTAAAATGGAAAAGCTCCACCACAAACGACTGTATATTCATTACTTGAACCAACTTTTTAAGAATCCTCCATATTGGAGTCAAATAGATTAAAATTATGTTAATTTGGTGGTCTGTGGTCTGTAAATACACACTATTATATGCTTCTGCAGCTCAACCCAAGATATTTCCGCAGTATGTTGATAATTCAGTTATGTCTTTACGTTCCCTTGAATTCACAAATTTTTATCATTTTAAGAGACCCCAAAAAAATCGAACATTTAATTAAATCACAATAAGAGACCTAGTAAAAAAATCGGAAACTTTTAATCTCTTCAACTAACGACACAAAGAGCCGTCATCACAATAAGTTGATTTAAAACTTTAAAGCAATTAGTTGAAAGTTGGAAAAAGCGTGTGTTGATTTAGTCCCGGGACATAGCTCGGGAATGAGCTAAAAGTCAAATAAACAACGCTCGCCGTACAAATGAGTGGGATACAAACGGCTAATTGATAAAATTGCCGACAATTGTTAGTTACTGTATTTTATTTGCGCGGATTTCAGAGTGAACACATGTTTTTCGTAATGATTATTCATAGAACAGAAATTGTTTTTTCTGTTTTGTGTGATTATTGCTTATTGAACGCACATAAATTAACTAAAGTAGTATAAGCGTTTTAAAATTGGTATATTATCTTTATGCTTAGTTATTTATGCGTTATTTACAAGTAAGAACGCTACTAAAGTGGGAAGTCATTTTTGGTCTAGATACAAAACAGCAATGGCAACGGATCTACATTGAGATTTTTTTAATGTAATGGAAGTTGCAACCAAGCATACAGTTCACATTGATGTTAAGTGATGAATGCAGTCTATAGACGCTCACACAGAGACCAAGGTCAAAATGCAGATGCGTTACCACTCCTGAGGCCTAAGCTGTTATGCTTCTGTGTTCTGTTATGTTCACTTTTGGCATATCTTAGGGTTACGTCAAATAAAGAAGTTTTAATTCATTCATTCGTTCAGTTATCTGGCTAGTTTAATACGATAAAGACGTAAACCAATTGACGATACATCACAAACTGTTGAAAAAACGAAGACTATTTCAATCCTTTGAACTACAAACATTAAAACGACACAAACAGTTGTTTGTTTTTGCAACAAGTTGATTTAAAAACTTTCAACCAGCTTTAGTTAAAAGTTGGAAAAAGCGTGTGTTGATTTAGACCCGGGACAAAGCTCGGGAACGAGCTTAATGTCAAATAAACAACGCCGACTAATGAGTGGGAAACAAACGGCTAATTGATAAAATTGCCGGCAATTGTTACTATTTTGTTTGCACGGATTACACACTGAACATAGGTTTTCAAGTATCGAAACGAGTTGATCACGAAAAATACGAAAACAAAAGCCAATCCTTTGAACAACATAAAAACGAGACAAAAGAGTTTAGAGTTTTCACGATAATTAATTGATTTAAAACTTTAAAGCAATTAGTAGAAAGTTGTAAAACGCGTGTGTTGATTTAGTCCCGAAACAAGGCTCGGGAATGAGCTAAGTCAAATAAATAACGCTCGCCCGACATATGAGTGGGAAACTAACGGCTAATTGGTAAAAAAGCGGTCAATTTGTTAGTTACCGTATTTTATTTGTGCGGATTTCTCATTGAAAATATATTTTCCACAATAACGTAATTATCCTAACCTCAAGTCTGTAATAGTCGAAGGGATTAGGGATAGTATATTATATTTAATTTTATATTAGTGATATTCTTGACTATATCCATTATATGCAATGTGTCCCAGGGATAAGTGACCGCCCGGCGTTTTTCGAATATTTGGACAAAATTAAGGATAATTACTCATATATATATATAATAGGTTGGGGAAAAAGTCTTTTCGCATTATAGTAGGTATGAACTTGTAATAAAATCTCTTTGGCTGTAGTATTTGTATCTGGCTGGTTTGGCTAATTTTAAAGAACATAATTCCAAATCCAAATTAGGCAAATGTGTGATTTTTATTTGTTTTTCGTACTGTCAAGATGAGTGAATCAAATGAAGAAATTCGATACATTTTAAAATTTTACTACAAAAAAGGTAAAAATGCAACGCAAGCCGCGAAAAAAATTTGCGATGTTTATGGACCTAGTGCACTGTCTGTGAGAGTAGCACAAATTTGGTTTAAGCGTTTTCAATCCGGAAATTTTGATGTCAAAGATGCACCTCGCTCTGGTCGCCCTATAACAGATACAATGGATGCCATTTTTGAAAAAGTGGAGCAAGATCGACATATCAATAGTTACGACGTAGCTGAAGAACTGAGAATTGATCACAAATTTCCTAAGTTTTTACATTTTTCTAAATTCATTTAATTTTATTGACTAGCCTTAATCATAGTATATCAATTAAAATCATCAAACATAACTAAAATGTAAATGCTTATCTTTAGCACCTCTAATACGCGAAAATCCGGGAACTCAAACACAAAATAACATAAAGATAAATAATCAATCCGCAAAACATTTCAGCTTGCGGTAAAATATATTTAAACCGAATACCAGGTGCAACACCAATGACATAAACAATATCCAATATCCGTATATTTAGCGGATATATCCGGACAAGCGGTGATCCGGTTATAATGGAATGTCTACACTGGCGTAACGGCATAATCTCAAATGGACCGTAAACTTCCATCGTAAACACGAGCCAAGTACAAGTGCTTCTGGAATTTGGGTCTTAATAAACATGATACGCCTGTTTTTTACGACGAAATGGACAGAAGAATTATGCATTAATACACGCTTAGTTAGATATATTTTTCAGACCCGTATTATTTTAAAGGAAAAACTGATTAAAGTTAATCGATCACATTTTCAAACATCGATTTTATCTCTATATCTTAGATAGCCCTGCCGCAGGTCTAACTCTTAGATAGCCCTGCCGCAGGCCTAACTTTTAGATAGCCCTGCCGCAGGCCTAGCTCTTAGACAGGCCTGCTGTACGGTGCCGTAAACAACTCTACTAGTAAGGTAATGATACAGGATTTGGTGAGCAGCAAGTTAAAAGCTTGTCATCGTCTTGGAAAGCCAGTGGATGGGAGGTGCCGGCCTGTCCTGCTTCGTTTTAGCGATCCTTCTATTAAATTTAAAGTCTGGAGCAAGAAAACTTGTCTCAAGGGTACACCTTATGTGCTGTCTGAATTCCTGACTCCACGCAGACAAACACTTTTCCAACAAAGCCGAAAGAAGTTTGGAATTCGTAATTGCTGGACTATAGATGGTAGTATCGTCGTGAAACTGCAAGATGGCTCCAGGCGCAGAGTGTACTCTGAGGACGACATCTCTTCCATCCCGGCGTCTCCTAGTGTATCCAGTGACAGCGACTCCTGCCCTGCCTCATCTTTGCCAGTACGACCTGAGGCCACTTCCAAGCCTTCACCGAAGTCGAAGAGAACTGTTCGCACTCGAAAGTAAAACGTCTTATTTATAATTATAGCTGTGTTAATGTTGTTAATTTTTTGTGCATCAGCCATCACTCATGGCAGTAGCACTAGCACAAACACTAGTTTTTGAACAGTTACGCTTCATAACATATAGGCCTTCCTCAATTACCTTCATTGTACACTTATTAAACTTTTATTTTTAGAATATGGGTCGGTATGTTTTTGTTTTTAATAATTTCTAATAACTTGTTATTATTTGGCATTGACATGACAGTGTCAAAGAACTGTCATCGATGAGTTCTGAATTTATGCATGGATAAAGGGGTTTTTGGGCATAAGTTTGTAACTTGTTTTTTTTTCTCTTATATTATATTTTAGATTCTGTTTATGTTCACCTTATTATTTTCTGTTTTTTATTATAAGGGTCACTCTGTTTTTTTAATATATATTTATAAATTTTGTTCTGGCATTGTGACACGACAGTGTTGGTCAGTTATGTGCTGTGTATGATAGAGTTTTTAGGCATAAGTTCATAAAATTTTTCTTTTCTTTGATGACTGCAGCCTATAGACACTTACACAATGACCAGCGGTCAAAATGCAGATACGTAGCCACTCCAGAGGGCTAAGGTTATGCCTCTGTGCCGGAAATTACAGGGCCATACATTACCACCTGACCGGAACACGGTAGTGTTGAACACTACCATTTAGCGGCAAGGATATTAGGTAATGCGGTGGTGCCTACACCCGCGAGCTCCGTCACTGGAGCTCTACCACCAGTAGATAGCCTAGGCCTAACTCTTATATAGGCCTGCTGTGCGGTGCCGTAACTTACTCTACTAGTAGGGCACCGAGAGTAACGAGACAATAAAAATATTCGAATATTATTAAACTTTAGAATATTATTCAAGTCAATCACCAAGTTGATCTGATGGTAGTGCTTGAAAGTCGAAAACGGGATCCTAGAATACCTACCAGTGCGGAAATTCCTATTTTTTTATGTAATGAAAGTGACAAACAGGCATTCAGTACACATTGTGTTAAGTGATGAATGCAGCCTATAGACACTTATACAAAAGCCAGAGGTCAAAATTCAGATGCGTTAAGACCGTATATTACCACCTGGCTATAGTGCTGAACACTATAATTTAGCGGCAAGTTATAAGTTAATGCGGTGGTGCCTACGCCCGTGCTCCATCACTGGCGCTCTACCATCAGTGGGTAAAAATGGTTTCCACAAAACTTAAGAGTTTCATAGAAAAGTCATCAGTCAGGGTTTCGCGAAATTATTGATTGTTGTTAAATTTTATTGTGTTTTTCGCAATAGCAGATGTAGGTACCTATACATGAAAATTTTAAACATTATTTTAATAAATGGAAAAACAAATTAAACTTCAGATGGGATTTGAACTCAACCCTAGTTTTGAATAAGTCATTATACATTTTTATTTATTAGTGAACATTCTGTCCTTCTTCGGAGCACGTATCAACCAAAACGATTGAATTTACATTACAATATTCATGAGAACGCCCTCAAAATAAAACAAATCACTTTAATCTTCGCGAATTCGTTTAAATCTAAGAAAAAGATAAATTCCGTTGAAGCCTAAATCTAGATTCTAGATAACCCCGAGGTCGTCTAGAACCGTTTTATCAAAAAAAAAAGTACTAGAGGCCGGACCTTCGCAGACATATTAGGGTTTGGGGAGTAAGAAATATGATATGAGGTTTATTAGCCTTGTAAGGTAATGGAGCTGTTACAAGATAAACTGTGTTACCCTAGGGTCTCAGGGTCAAGTTTAATGGGATATCCTTCTTTCATCTTTTTATTAAGCTCGGAATATTTTTATATCAAAATGACCCGGCGATCTTTGTACCGCCTTAGAATTAAATAATTGATCAAAGAAATAGATTTTTTTTTACGGATTTATCTCGCGTATATTAAATTAAAATTATTTTCAAAATCAACCCGTTTCGGACGCTTTTCTGCTTCTATGGTCCCGGGCAGACTAAGGACGGATTTCACCGTTTTTCTCTAAGAACGGAGTTAATTAAAACGCGGTTTAGTTTAAAATTTGCATCCAATTTCAACCTTATCACAAACAGTTTTCGTCGGTGACATCCAAATAGTGTTATTGAACTTGTTTAAGAACGTAAAATGCGTTTTATTACGTCTTTATATAATACTACGTATAGAATGGACACTTCGACGTCCCGCCCGATTTCCCCGCATCACCCAACCTCCTCCCCTCTTATGGGCGACGGTTGGTTTTTTCTACGTGCTACGCACACAGGTGCACGTGTAAATACACGTTACTGATTGATGTCTGTGTAACAGAGACCAAATCAAGCGTTTGTATGAAATTTTGGCGGAGTGTCCGCGGTGTGCTAAGGTGACAATTGTCTGACAGCAGTTAGAAAAATTATATGTAGCTAACTTCATCGATTTCGTAAATGCCTTTCGTAGCGGTCAGGATTAACGCACAAATTATTTATAGTATCTTGAGGTCTTGCAGACTGATGATTTAATTTTACAAATCACAGGATCCCATGATGTAGACAATCGCCATCCATCTGTAAAAATAGTTTTATTTCAATGAGTGTAGCTCGCGAAAACCTAAGAACACATCAATTTGTCACAGATTTGACAGTACAAACATTTAAATGGGAAAAAATGTTGGTATTACAATATTCGTAATATTTTTATCAAATTTATTCACCTCTCAAACCTTCCCTGGACTTGGGAAAACCCTTAAAATAATCAAAAGCAAAATTAGCCAAATCGCTACTTTGTTCTCGAGAATTTTTTAGAAAGTCTAACGGATTGTCTTAAGTATGCAGATATTATTATAGAATTTACATAAGCTGTAAGATATACAATTTTAATGGTGGTAGAACTTGGTGAAGAAGCTAGGATAACACTATCGCCACTGGGATCGCCAGTGCGCATACCAAGCGTGGCGATTATGGCATATCCTCCCTTTGTGGGGTGGCTTCGGTCGAGCAATGGACATATTCCGGCTGTAATGATGATGTGTTATTGCACAATTCAATAAGTAGAATAAAAAACAATTATCCAAACTTTTGTTTATGATTTCCACATTTTAAAATAATTAAATCCACTCGCTTAAACTGTACCCATTCTAATTACCCTTCAACACATTTCATTCCCTTTTCATTCCGTAATTGCTAAATACATATAAATCTTATTAAAATTCTATGCAAAACAACCCCCGGGTTGAAAAAAGGTGTCTTATTTTTACGTTCATAATTATTTTCGGCTTTTCGCATATAACGAGGATTAACTGTAATTAGAAGGGCCCTTTTAAATTTAGAAGTGAGATAAACTGCGTTTTTTTATTTCGATCGTTATCAAGGTAGGAGTGGTTGGTATATGTCACAGGTGCGAGCGTTAAATCTTTTCAAATAAAAATCAATCGCTGAATTAATTAACGCATCACTGCATAACGTTTTACATATTTGGTACATATTTTTCTTGCTTATTATGTAATTGTCAAATATGATATTGGAAAATTATCAAGGAAGGTTGAAAATTTACGTAACCCCTTTTTTATTTTAAAATTGATGCATATTCAAGCATACATGCACACATACGATTTGCCGGTTACGTTTGGCGCATGTAACAGATGGCGAGCTTGTCACATTACCAAACTCTGAGGTACTGGGAGACTTCCAGAAAATGGAACAAACCAAATAAAACCAGATATAAACACCTGTATAGCGCAAGAATTTTGTTCTACTGGAATTGAGTTCTTCCACTAGTCCAGTCAGTCAAACGAGCAATTGCTGTCAAACCATTCCATGCGGCGGTAGTAAGTGCAATCCACATTGTCCAACGTGGTAATAAATGCCACATAATAATATGGAGGCTTTGGTGATGATGAAGTATTGTGTTGTTTTTTGTCTATAACATGATTTGGCGACTGTTCTTTGTTTTCCATTTATTTTATTTTTTATGTCGCCTGTCTAAACAAAATGTTTCCTGCTTTATTTTTATACTAATACACGTTTTTCATCAGCAATTGGCCATGAGACATGTTTAAATAAGCAATTAAATCTCTTATAACTTAGCGCCATACTCCTAGCGTTTCATTCATTTGTCAAAGTCAAGTGCTAGATTTATAAGTACTCGTATTTTTGGTGGCTTACTAGCCTAGAACAACTAGGCTAGACATCCCGTGTTCTTGAATATTTAAATAATGCAATACAACTTTTATAAACATTTTTACTGGTGGTAGAGCTCCAGTGACGAAGCTCGCGGGCGTAGGCACATCCGCATTACCTAATATACTTGCCGCTAAATGGTAGTGTTCAGCACTATCGTGTCCCAGTCAGGTGGTAATGTACGGCCCTGTCATTTCCGGCACAGAGTCTTAACACCTAAGGCCTCAGGAGTGGTAACGCATCTGCATTTTGACCTTGGTCTTTGTGTGTGTGTCTATAGGCTGCAGTCATCATTTAACATCAATGTGAACTGCATGCTTGTTTTCCACTTCCATTACATAAAAAAAAACATTCTAAAAGACTCATCACTTTGCAATCAATTGGAATTCCAGTGAAAAGGAAACGACACCTATTTTACATGATGGGTTGTTCATTTGTAGCAATTACAGTCCTGTCAAACGCAAGGCACATCATGTTGACGGGCCGTCATCGGCTGAAAGCGGCTTCGAGGGCAAGCGGCCGTGAAACTGGCAACATGTTAGAACAGCCTTTGACTGGCGTAACGTGTCGGGACACCTGTTTAATTTTTACTTTGAACGTTCGCTGAAAACACAGAGGAAGTTATAATATTGCTAGCGGCCCTCCTCGGCTTCGCCCGCGCTGCTCTGCTCTTATTAGTCATAGTTAGATCAGAGGTTCCCAAACAATTTTTTCTTGTTTCCGTGGACCCCTTCCTTGCTACATTTATATCACATTCCCATATTTCCAAATTTTATTCACGCCTTCGTAGACCCCCATCGAGTCTCCCATGGACCCCAGGGGGGTCACTGAGTTAGATCAAACGGCACACGGTGTGCAAATTTCATTAAAATCAGTTAAGTAGTTTAGGAGTCCATCGCGGACAAACACCGTGACACGTGATTTATATATATTAAGAAGATATAGTCTATTATATATCTATAGATGTCATAAAATAAAGAAAAAATATAGAGGTCTTCGAACTTTGAACATTACGTTTCAATGGAAAGCATTTTTTTTCGAATTTAGTTGCTTAGGCGTAAGGTATCTAATATGTAATATGGGTTAAATTGAGATATAAGAGATTAGAAGAGTTAAAAAATATTTATATTTTATCTACCAATTAAATCTCTTATAACTTAGCACCGTACTCCTACCGTCCCACATTCATTTGTCAAAGTCAAGTTGTAGATTTATGAGTACTTATGGTGGCCCGCTAACCTAGGCTCTAGGCTAGACTTGGCGTGACCTTGAATATTTAAACCTAGGAAAGTTATGTTACGGAAAGGGAAAATGGTTGCTTCAAATTTAAATTATATCTAGCAAAGATCAAGTGAATGCGCTGGTACAGATGGTAAAATATTTTGGTTTGACTGAATGTCTTATTTTCTCATATGGTAGTTCTTCCGGTCTCCAAAGTGGCCGAGAGCGTCACTACAATGATATTACATAATTAAAGTTGCTAAAGAAGATGTTGTGATTTCGGCTCTGGTTCGTACACTACCTCAAAAAATGGGTAAATTAAAGAAGAATCCGAAAAAAATGCAATTATTTTATTCAAGAATATATTTTAGAGTTACAAACACATTTAATGTAAACGATTTTGTCTTTTTCAACCATGTTCCATGGCGGCGATACGGCCTACGCTTGGGAAAGTACCTATGTATATAAAACAAAACTAATACTATCTGTATCTTACTAGAGTAGAGCATCACATATTAACAAGGAAACGATGTATCGAATCGATCCATTTAAAGAAGTTCCGATGAATTTCTTTAAATTGGAAATCGATTAGTATCGATTCTTAGTGGAATTTGTCAAAATGACATCGCCCGCCATATTCGCCCTGTTTGTTTTTGAGTTGCAATTCTAATTGCAAGTAATGTTTTGTAACTGCAAACAAAACTAAATAAGTGAAAATATGCAGTAAAAAACGGTTTTATGTTGATTTTGCCTGTTAATGGTATTGTGTACAATACATGGCCGGCGGTCCATACATTTTTGCAACATCTCCTTTGTTGAATGCTGTCTTAAGGTTATTAATTACAATTGCTTTGATAAAATCCTACAGAACAGAACGTGCATTATACGTTATCTTTTGCGGGTTTTTACCTGGTCGATGTTCAAACTTTACTAAAGAAATATTTAACTGCTTATTTACAAACATTCTAAAAGACAAACAATAAGTATCAGTGAGAAGGAAACGATATGTACTTTCCATGATGGGTTATATACATTTGCAGTAATTACAATGCTGTCAAACGTAAGGCACACCATGTTGACGAGCTGTCAGCGGCCGTAAAACTGTCAACTGGCAACATGTTACAACAGCTACCTCATTTATAGAATCGGTCATTTGTAGAATCGGCCATTTGTAGAATCGGTTATTTGTAGAATCGGTCATTTCGAGAATCAGTCATTTATAGAATTGCACATGCCCAAGAATCGGTCAATCTTAGACTATGTAATCATTTCGCGAATCAGTCATTCCTACACTAAACCATTTGATGGTTGATTGCCGTAACGTGTCTGAATACCTGTTTAATTTTTACCTTGAAATACAGGACAGAAAGTTTACAACGATTTCAATTGATTTTGGTTGTATCCATACGTGGGATAAGCAGCAGAGTCCCGCGATAGAACTACCGCCACTGCGATCGCCAATCCACCTGCCAAGTGTGGCGATTATGGCTTATTCTCCCTTAATGACGCGCAACACTGTTGTGGGCGTCTTTGAGGAAAGCTTTGTCCAACAGTGGACGAATTTCGGCTGGAGTGGTGATGATGAGATAGTTAGGGGCTTACTACGACTAACACCCATATTCTAAGACCTTACTTGAAACATTGCTTGACTCACACTCAGCTTAAGATACTTTATGAGGACGCCTCGAAATTCATATTCTTGGTTGTATTTTGACAGTAACTCATGTGTATGGATTATCATATAGATAATTCACAAAGTCTTGAAAAGCCATTTTTATAGAAAAATATGGTATTTAATTATATTTCCGGATAGTTCCGACACGAAAAACTTATTGAGCGCAATAATATCGCGTAAATGTAAATGTAATGTTCTGTCTGATGGTGGGGTCAAAAGTCTTAGGAATCGGCGTGCATATATGAAGAGAATGATGAAGGTAGACGAGGCACGAGAGGTTTGTCAGAACCGGGATATCTGGCGCTCTACACTCTCTGCCTACCCCGTTAGGGACCTGGCGTGAAGATACAAAAAAAAAATGTAAATACTCCTCGAAACTGAAAGGTAGGTCGTGACGTACCTTGGAGTTTGACAATTGCTTTCTTAGCTCAAACGGAGGCAGAATGTCGAGTTGACGTTATTAGTTAAAAAGTAACTAAGAATATGAATTCCATTGAGTATGGTTAAGTTCGAGATTACGACTTAGAATATGGGTGTAAGTTACCGAAGCGGTTTACTCTAGACAAAAATGTTTGTATTTTCACGTCAGGTCCCTAACGGGGTAGGCAGAGAGTGTAAAGCACCGGATATTCCGGTCCTGACACAGCTCCCGTGCCTCATCTACCTGTATCATTCTCTTCGTACACGCACGCCGATTCCTAAGACTTTTACCCCACCATCAGACAGAACTCGACCTATTGTTCATGGTAGGTCAGTCTTGGTCCTCCTCAATCTTCCTGGTCCTCTGCAATCATCCACATTCGCGTTGTATATCTGTGTAGTCATTCGCTCATTCGACATTCTTTCTATATGCCCGAACTATCGCAGCATTACCTAATATACTTGCCGCTAAATGGTAGTGTTCAGCACTATCGTGTTCCGGTCAGGTGGTAATGTACGGCCCTGTAATTTCAGGCACAGAGGCATATCACCTAATGCCTCAGGAGTGGCAGCGCATCTGCATTTTGAACTCTGGTCATTGTGTGGGTGTCTATAGGCTGCAGTCATAACTTAACATCAAAGTGAACTGCATGCTTGTTTGCCACTTTTATTACAAAAAAAAAAAAGGCATGCCTTTTTCCATTTTTACACCGTTAATATCGATACTGACAAAAATTTGTTAAAATATTATGTTAGGGCTCCCACACATTCGCATCGCATCGCAAATATCTGCGAACTGGCACGAGTACACCGCATCGCAGTTTTGTGTGGCCGCCCTTAGTCAGATGACTATGTAAAATTTTACACGTCACCCATCAATATATCATTCGTAGACACCCATAAATGCCACACATTACAAGTACCAGATCATAAACTAAATAAAAGTATGTTTTAATTAAATTCTGTGTAAAACTGTCTGACCCCTTTAAAATTTGTTCGTTCTAAAGATATGACCGCACGAAGCAAAATGCTTGCATGCTTTTAATTAAATGTAGTATTTAAAATATAGTTTTGTACATTTAGTTACACCCTAAGTGAAACGGCGATGGCCTGAATTGCACATTAATTTCGATGCCAAGAATATTTTAAAATCTAGTATTGTTAAACCGTTAAGTTTAATAACTTTACCACGAATTTTTGTAATCTAAAAACCAAATATTAAACTTATGAAATACAAAAGAAAATACAAGATATCCTATTATTTACATATATTTATAAATGTATGTCATGATATGTTTTTAATGTCAATCTCTGGTTATTATTATGTGTCGATAATTACCAAATTTCAACTTAATTGATTCAGTAATTTTGAACCAAATCAGTTGTGACAGACAGACGGACAGACAGACACACAGACAGACATACCTATCATATATGTACGAGTAATTCTACAGGGTATTACTTTCCCTTTGAATATAATATAAAATGTACCTTGTCCTCTGTCTGTCCGTCTGTCCGCGTTGCTCTATCTCTCTAACCCAGCGAGTAAAAAGAACAATAAGACAAAGAAACAAAAACCCGGTAAATAAAATTGTTTAGTTTTTTTTTTCAATTTCCAATTGATCTAAAAACAAGGACACTTTTACATTATCGAGTTACAAGCTAACCACAATGATTTACTAATGGTAATAATTGAACAGGCACTTATTAATAAAAATGTAACCAATAAATAATTAAATTTTTAAATTTCTTGAAGAAAAATAGAATTGTCATAATCATAGCCAGTTTCTAAATTCTTCTCTAACTATAGCAAATACTTTGTTGCAACCAAAACAACCTAAGTCACAAACATCAATATCATTCCATCCACACCATCTCGTCATACCAAATAAGGAATTACTTCGTATGTCAATCGTAAAAAAGAATAAAAAATGTTAGTTTTTTTCACACAATAAATGTGATCGAAAATAAAACAAGCCATTACATGGGGCTCTACTGTGACGTGGAGTGATCCATCAGCTGGTACACCGAGTGGAAAAACCCAATCGCATTATTGTCACGAACATATGCCGATTGACCGAGTTTAGGGTACCCAAATACCTAAGCAGATTGTACGTTTTAGTGCTGGTAGTATCAACATATTTAATAAAAGGAAATCATCTTCATCATTCGGACATTTAATTTTCACATCATCAAATGTACGAGTAAGCGAATTGACAATATTTGAGTTCAAAAGAAAAATAGTCTCTTGATTAATTTTCAATGGCATAAATTAATTTGAAAGGGACATGGATCAAGTTAATCTAATTTATCTAATTATCGATAGGTAAGGAGTGTTTCCGATCGAAGAGAGAACTCTATTCTCTGCTGCATGTCCTATTGTACTGTAAAAGATAGGTGAAGATAAATATACACATACCTTATTGGTTAGGATCCCACCGCAGAATCATTTCGTTCATGCAGATATGCTGCAAACCTAATTTTCATGCATATTTATAATCAAGACCATATAGAATATCCACTAGGTTGCCATTTAAAATTTGGTAACAAGTATTTTTTTTTTCTTTAACTGCCAGCACTCTTATTTGCGGCCGATTTAAATTGGCTGACGTATATGATAATGAAAAAAATAGCTTTAATTTGATATATAAATAATACTATATCCACTACTATTACGCTGGAGGTCCTGGGTTCGATTCCCGGGTCGGGGACTATCAGAGATAACGGTTTAAAATCCTTTATCTCTGGTTCTATTGGGATTTTTCCATTTTCTGGAAGTTTCCCAGTACCTCGGAGTTTGGTAATGTGCCTGGAGATGGCAACAGGTTCGCCACCTGTTACATGGGCCAAAAACGTAACCGGCGAGTCGTGGGTGTTTGCATGTATGATTGAATGCATGCATTTACCTCTGCCTACCCCTTCGGGGATTACAGGCGTGAAGTTACGTATAAATAATACACGTAGGTACGTTATGGACGTAAAAAGTTATCGGCAACCTAGTGGATGAATACGAGTATTCTCTTGATTATAAATATGCATAAAAATTAGGTTTGCAGAATATCTCGATGAACGAAATGATTCTGCAGTGGGATCCTAAAATATTAGGCCTCAGAAGTGGCAATGCGTGAACCTACATTGAAATCTCCAGGATCTCTTTATGGACATGTTTATAGCACTTATCATCAAGATTGACTATAATATGCTTGTTTGGCGCTTACCTGATGACATAAAAAATAGAAGTCGGTCTCAGTCAATTCTACTGACTTGTACCACTTACTTAGGTTCAAGTGTGGTACTTAAACCGTGTACTTGTGTGACCTATCAAGTATGTTGACGTGTCTAGTACCTACTTCAGTACATATGAGTCGTTTGTATATGCTATGATAGTGACAAGTAACTATACAGTTAACATGGTTCAAATGACAACCTGGTTAGTCCAGCGCTGTGAGAAGACCGTTTGATTCGAAGGGTCTCGGGTTCTATCCCCGCACCGGGACGGTGCCTACTCCCAGATGCTCAGACAGAAAAAAAAAGAACGAAAAATATTTTTTTTTGGCATACACACAACAATTAATAAAAATAAAATTAAATTAAAAACAAATTAAAGAATTGAAAAAAAAAATAGTTTTTGGATTTTATTTCAATGAGTGCAGCTCGCGAAAACCTAAGAACATACTAAGTTAAAGAATTGTTACATGTTTGGTTGTGGGAAGCCAAGCCCCGTTGCCGGGCCAGGTCACCGGGGCAGATGGGATACAGCCAAAACAAAACGGCGCCTACCTCAGCTGACTGCTGCAACAGTGGCTGCAGCGTTGATATCCTGGTGGGTCCTAGTGGTATTACGCACTAACTACAAGTCGCCAGGCCTGAAATAGCTCTACCACCAGTAATGTATTTCTAACAAAACCTAGGTGTGTCGGTTGCTTTAAATTTGGAGAAAATAGACGACACAAAACATCGATCATAGCTACCTGAACTATTGAATATGAAGCTGTAACATATTTCCAAATTAAACTTAACCTTGCGTATTTCTTTTTGCTGCACTTATATTTAAGTAGGCAGCTATCATATATTGTCCACGTCTACGAATTTATAACAGGGTAGAAACGTACCTTATCATTCTCACATTTCACTAGTGGTAGAGTTCCAACGTCAGATACACACCGCGGACACTCCGCCAAAATTCCATACAAACGTTTAATTCGGTCTCTATTACACAGACATCAATCAGTGACGTGATTACACGTGCACCTGTGTGCGTAGCACATAGAGAATACCAAACGTTGCCCATAAGAGGGGAGGAGATTGGGTGAGGCGGGGAAATCGGGCGAGACGTCGAAGTGTCCATTCTATACGTAGTATTATTACATATTCTCTGGTAATCTGGTCATTCCTTTGCCGAGAGCATCGTCACTGGAGCTTCGCCAGTTAGCTAACTCTTTCATTCATAATCTGAAGTGACGTACTTTTTTGTCCTAATCATAATTTGTCCGAATGATAATTTAATATTATAATACGATAATATAGTAGGCACTTACTTGATATTATGACATAACAGTTTCCATCTTTTGATTATTAATGTCACTGCAGTTTATGGGAAAAGTGTTATGAGTGTACTGGTGGTAGAGCTCCAGTGACGGAGCTCGCGGGCGTAGGCACCACCGCATTACCTAATTTACTTGCCGCTAAATGGTAGTGTTCAGCAGTATCGTGTTCCGGTCAGGTGGTAATGTACGGCCCTGTAATTTCCGGCACAGAGGCATAACAGCTTAGGCCTCAGGAGTGGTAACGCATCTGCATTTTGGCCTTGGTCTTCATGTGGGTGTCTATAGGTTGCAGTCATCACTTAACATCAATGTGAACTGCATGCTTGTTTGCCACTTACATTACATAAAAAAAAAATAAAAAATGAATTATAATTTTCGGACAAACATTTTTTGTGAGAACTTTACTTACTTTTGTAACATAAAAAAAATGTTTTCTACACATAACCACAACTTATTCTAACTTAATCCACAATAAAAAATATTATTAGACGCCATAAAAAAGTCATAAATCTTTTTCTATTTTAATTATTGCGTGCGCAGCCTTCAAGATAACAGAAATCAACGTTACAAAGAAATAAATTAGTTTACAAGCAGAAATTATAATACCTAAATCAGAAAGCGTTAAGTGTAATGCTGTAACTTTGTTTGTAGAATGATCGATCATTTGGTACTATATTTTTTGTGTCATTTATACTTAATTATACAGAGGAAATATTAATTTTTGTATGTTTGTAACGTTTTCTCACAAAAACTACTAAACCGATTTCAAAAAACCTTTCTTCAGATATTTGCATTTCATGCTGCATTAATCCCTACTAATATTATAAATGCGAAAGTAACTCTGTCTGTCTGTCTGTCTGTTACCTTTTCACGTCCAAACGAATGAAATGATTTTAATGAAATTTGATACAGAGATAGAGCTGACTTTGAAAAATAACATAGGCTACTTAGTTATTTATAAAACGACACCCACGCGGGCGAAGCCGCGGGCAACAGCTAGTTTCTTTATATTTTAATAAAAAATATAGTTAGTTGTTAGTACATTCAGTAAAATAATATATTACTATGCATACGGAACCCTTCATTGGCGAGTCCGACTCACAATTGACCGCTCCTTTTTCCTTTTTACCTGAAAAGGAAAAATTCAGAACCCTAAACAAAGATGAAATATTTAATACACTTACGTTTATACCTACTATTATACCACCATGAAACATCAATGTATTCAATATCTCAAATTGTATTCCCTGTTTAACCGTACCGATTCATCTCACTGAAAACTTTCACGGTCCCCCGACCCTTGAGAATTTGGGGGTGACGTGGAGTACGCAAACTGACAAATCAATCAATCAAATACTCGTTGAACGAAATTCGTCTTATTGTGAAGTAATTTCAATGGGTTGAAGTTGTATTTCAGGTTAAGTAAGTTCGAAACATAATATTTTCAACGTGAAAATGGGTTTAGTGTTGTTCTTAATAATTGGGAGTAAGGGTTAGTTACCATTACATTTAAATAAATATAATAATAATTGCAACCCATTATACGTCCCACTGCTGGGCACGAGTCTCTCCCCTTTTTGGGGAGAGGCCTGGAGCTTACTCCATCACGCTGCTCCAATGCGGATCGGTGGAGATACGGATTAGTGGCCAACCCGCTGTCGGATTTTTTCAACAAGGCTTAACGACTGCCATCTATCAATAGCAACCGGGACCGACGGCTTAACGTGCCCTCCGAAGCACGGAAACGCGCATTTTAATTTGCCACTAGCGGTCACCCATAACACACCCGACCGCGCCCTTAATGCTTATCCGAGTAGATCGCTTGTGATCTACACCAGCCGCGGGGCCATGCGCGCTTCACATTACATTTGAATATAATAATTTGTCTATCTGACATGCATCAGGGGCACACAATTCAAAGTATGATTTATATTTACAAATATAGTTATGTACGTACACACAGCGGGTTGGCCACTAACCCACCCACCTCCACCAATCCGCATTGGAGCAGCGTGGTGGAGTAAGCGCCAGGCCTCCTCCCAAAAAGGAGAGAGACTCGTGCCCAACAGTGGGACGTATAATGGGTTACAATTATTATTATTTATTTACACACAGATCGAATCTTGTTTGACCAACTGGAAGATTTACTGGTGGTAGAGCTCCAGTGACGGAGCTCGCGGGCGTAGGCACCACCGCATTACCTAATATACTTGCCGTTAAATGGTAGTGTTCAGCACTATCGTGTTCCGGTCAGGTGGTAATGTACGGCTCTGTAATTTCCGGCACAGAGGCATAACACCTAATGCCTCAGGAGTGGCAGCGCATTTGCATTTTGACCTCGGGTCATTGTGTGGGTGTCTATAGGCTGCAGTCATCACTTAACATCAATGTGAACTGCACGCTTGTTTGCCACTATTATAACATAAAAAAAAAATAAAAAAAAGAATTTACTCGAAGCAGCACAGTACTTTATCAATGACTTGAAGAAAACCCAACATTGCACGTGGCTCAAAATGGGTTGACCAGTTCTGATACACTGAGAAAGCTCTATTCTCCTACACTACATACCATTAAAACCTACCCCTGATGTGACATCAATCGCCAGAGGTTTCAAACTCCGGCCCGGAACTCAAGGGCACGAGTGCGACCGACAGTTTTACAGCCCTGCCTAAAGAATTGCGCATTTATTATTTTTATTTGCCACGCGCCATTGTAAGAACGATTTTTTTTTCGGTCCGTTGATATCTTGTATTGGGTCAGATGACGGTATGTGAAATATAAGGTATTTGGAGAATAAAAACACAAGTTATATGGTGGACACTGATGAAATTCTAGTTCAAGGATTATAGGAATCTCCCACCCCAATGTAAAATTATGTTACTTCGTAGGGATTAAGCTACATTTTTTAAGGAATGATCTGGCGTATATTGCACTAAAATGATTTTTAAAATCAACCTGCCGTTTCGGTCGCTTTTCAACTACCGCGAACTTCAGACAGAGAATATGTAATAATATATTACTACGTATAGAATGGACACTTCGACGTCCCGCCCGATTTCCCCGCATCACCCAACCTCCTCCCCTCTTATGGGCGACGGTTGGTTTTCTACGTGCTGCCCACACAGGTGCACATGTAAATACACGTCAATGATTGATTTCTGTGTAATGGAGACAAAATTAAGCGTTTGTATGGAATTTTGGCGTAGTTTCCGCAACAGTTAAAAATTGTTATCGATATCGTAATGCCAGGATTAACGCAAAATTGATTTACGGTATCTTTGAGGTCTCACAGATGGGTACGGATAGGATTTAATTTTGCAAAGTATGGGATCTCAACATTGATTCATAGGGATTTCAAATTCATTATGTGGAGAATTACGTAATAAGTACAATTCTTTGGATTGAATTTAGCTGTATAAAAAGGTTTGATACCGACAATCCCTCATTTCGATGACACACGGTGGCGGTTTCGCTATATGATTTATAATCCCCACTAATCCTTACGTAAAATTAGTGATTTACAGACAAACTCACCCTTACTGAAGGATACCTTATTGGAAAGCGTCGTATGAATTTATTTTATATGTATTATATATGTATTTTCCGTTCGAAAACTTACTCAAAAATTCGCCAAAGATCTGTAGGTGTATCCCAATCAGTTGAAAACTCCTAGAAATTTCCTATTTTACGTTGACGATGCGTGTTTTCCACATGCATCGTTGACGTAAAATGAACTTTATTATTTTTAAATGTCAGCTTAATTTTTTTTACGAATTTCATCTACGAATTTCTAGTTATGTAATCCATCGTCGGTTATTTCGTTTTTTAAAAATAGCATGTAATAATTGGTCTTTTAAAAATAGCATGTGTTTGCAAAGAAACGTTCTTTGCATTTTTCGATTGAGATATTGGTTTGGTTCCAGAGTTTTTCATTAATGTGTTCTAGTGATGGAAACTTCTAAAAAATGGCAAAACCCCAACAGCACCATAGATAAAGAATAATACAACTTTATCTCTGATAGCCCCCGACCCGTGCATCGAACCCAATCGAACCCCAGCGTAGCTGTAGTACGTTCCACTAGACATCGGAGGCAGATTAACGAAATGGATATTTATGTTGAAATATATTTTCGAATTTGTAATATGTATCCAGCCAAAACCCAGAGTAAAAGATTTTCAAACAATGGCATTACCTATATTGTGTATACCTAATTACCACATTCGTAAGCAATAACACAATAAATAAAAATGATTTCCCATTTTTCGTGGCGCAAAATACGAAATAATTAATACAGGCGTATCCACATCGAATTTCTCGTATAAGGCTCTTTACGCACGACGCGACTTTTTATCCGATATAAAACAAGTGATTAAAATCACTTGTTAATTGTGCATTAACTTTTTTTCCCTGTTTTATATTCTAAAAGTAGTCGCCGAAATGCACTTTTTGTAACAAAGGTAGCAAACAATTGCATTCACATGGATGTTAAGTGATGACTGCCACCTATAGACATCGACACAAAAACCAGAGGGCATAATGTCGCTCTCGCCGCCGTCCCGCAAATCACCGACAAACAGTTTCAGGCCTAAGCGATCACACGTGACGGGTAAGGAAACACCGTCTTTTTAAAGTCAATATACAATAACAAAAAGTTGAAAAGAAAATATTAGCCATGTCCAAAGTTTCTTTTTAAAGTAAATATAATATACAGGCTAAATGATGAAGGTAGACGAGGCACGATAGGTGTGTCAGGACCGGGATATCTGGCGCTCCACATTCTCTGCCTACCCCGTTAGAGGCCTAGGGTCAAGATACATACATAGGGTTAATTGAAATTAACGCATTACCTCTTGCAGGCAAGCTCTTTACATGAATCCCAACAAAATTTTATCTACGACTTTTAAGATTATTACATTTTATAATTTAAGTTTTCTCATAAAAAAAAATATTTTTTTGCCTCTAAATTGGTATTTACTCTGAGCTGTAAGGAAGGTGCGTGGCATACCTACATGCCACGCACCTTCCTTACCTTGTCAATATGTCGCCACGAGCAGCGGGACGCAGGATTGCGGGGTGACGCAGCGGCGGCAATGCTCTTTCAAACTTTTGTAAACATATTTTTAACTTTTAAGATTTGTAAAAAGTCCTAGAACAAAATGATGTTGGGATTGATGTAGAGAAGCTGTCTGCAAGAGGTGATGCTTATAATTTAAATTAACCCTGTTTTATATTACAACGCTTAAAAGAAAATATTACCCATCGCATAATCATTTAAAAACACGGCCATACTCATTCCATTTGTTTTTGTAAAAACTCGAAGAATTTTGTGAATATTTCTCCAAAAGAACAATAATATTCAAGACCAATAAAGCCGCGTGTGAGAACCGCCTTAGGCCAGTCCCGTTCCCGCAGAGGGAATGCTATATGAAGAATAAAACGGCAGAATAAATCATTCACAGGCCGACGCATTGGTTTCAGCGCGTTTCAAGGTTCGCTATCATTTTTGTGTATTAAATAATACAATGCTCTGTGTTTGGTGTATTGTTGCTGAAATGTTTTCTCGAGATCAAATTGTGGGTTTTTTGTATTAAAGTGTATGAGGTAAGATTACGGTCGTTGAAGTGTATAGGAGAAATTGGAGTTGAATTTCATAAATATTTTTGAAGAAAAAATATGTTAAAGGTTACTTTGATCGGGATTTGAACTTGTGAACTCTGAATAACTATGCCATTAGCTTCAGCATTAAGCTACCGGAGCTTCCTTCCCAGCACAATCGCAATAGCGGTCTCGCGCTAGTTTCTATAGAGGTCACGGATTAAAATCCTGCCGAAAATAAATATTTTTTTAAGTTATAAAGATAATTCAAAAATACAATACGATTGTGAAAATTTTCTGTGAATAAATAAAAAAGTTATAAGTTTGAGAAATATATTTTAGGTAAACTTTTTCTTAAACCTAGTAGATACTTACCTATCGGCTAACTTACCATGTAACGGCCGATATTTCTTTGTCTTATTATGTAGGCCTAAGAAATGAATGTGGCAATTGAATTGAAGTAATATAAATGGCAATGGTGGCATTTCCTTTTTATATGGTGCCAGCTAGTCAAGCATTGTTCAATAAAATATATAAATTTAACGATCTGAAAAGCATTAAGCAAAAAAAAAATTATCTATGTCCTAGAATCGTTCTCTAAAGTATTAGAATTTAATATTAATGAAAATGGCGTGAAATTACATTATATTTGACAAAATTTTACAAAAACAATAATTTTAATTCATTCGTTTTTCGAATGTATGTGTAAACATGTAAGTATTATAATTGTCATCCAATATATTTCAACACTTCTGTACCTACAGAAGTGTTGAAATAAATACAAATAAAACATAATACATAGTAGGTATATTTGATTCCAGTGGCAAAATAAAATCAAACAAAATGTTCTCTTTCTTTCCCCGAAACAGTGTTTATTGTAGACATTTTGTAAACTACAGCTTTTCATACCAGTACACAATGTACTGTACATTACGTAACCTGAATTGAAAAGCAATATGATATGACGCGCGGATAATTCATGTCTACTATGACAGTTGACAGCGGATTTGGCGGGAAGCGTGAAAAGCGCCGTGGGCCGAAAAATTGTTTTTTTTTCGCAGACTTGACGTAAGATAAACGGATACAGTGCCTAGAACGTATAAATAACCATAATATTTCAACAGCAATATGTCGTAGATTCTTATGGAATATAAAATTACTGCGTCGATTTGATTTATTCTTTCGATAGAAGACTATGCTAAAATGGATGACGTGTAAAATTACAATCTTCTTAGTTCGGAGAATAGATAAATAATATTTCTTTTAAAGCGCATAGTTAACTGTACAACTATACAACTGCCTCCCTCGGTAGCCTAGTGGTAGCAGGCCACTACTACTACGCTGAGGTCCTGGGTTCGATTCCCGGGTAGGGCGTTATCAGAGATAATCGTGTAAAGTCCATTATCTCTGGTTCTATCGGGATTTATCAATTTTCTGGAATTTTCCCAGTACCTCGAAGTTTGGTAATGTGCCCGGAGATGTCAACAGACTCGCCACCTGTTACAGGGGCCAAAAACGTAACCGGCGAATCGTGGGTGTTTGCATGCTTAAATGCATGCATTTACCTCTGCCTGCCCCTTCGGGGATTACAGGCGTGAAGTTACGTTTTTTTATGGCGGCGTTACCATGGTTATGTTGGCTTACGTTAGCATGTGACCGGAACACGATACCTCTGAACACTACCATTTAGCAGCAAGTAGATCGACTATAGGAAATGCAGCGGTGCCTACGCCCTCGAGTTCCAATGTTGGAACTCTATTAAGTTTAAAATAATACATCCAATACAAAATAAACCAATTGAGTGGAAGCTAGGTAAGTAGATGTAATATTTTATTTTTAAAGAGAAATGGAAAGAAAAATTTGACTTCAGGCGAGGCTCGAACTCGCGACCTACTGGGAATCTAGTCCAGCCGCTCTTCCAAATGAGCTACTGAAGCCCTGCCCGATTTGTCAAATCTTTCCTTCACATCTATTGCATTGCTTTATGGTAGCAGTAGCGCCATCTATTACCAACTATGCTAGTTAGGCAACCGATATAATAGACTTTTCAGTTTATTGAATATCGTAAAGAAGTCGCTTTTACCCTTAATAATTGTTTTTATATTATTTCGCATTAACACATGCTTGTGAAATATATTTTATTTTTAAAGAGAAATGGAAAGAAACTCGCCTGAAGTCAAATTTTTCTTTCCATTTCTCTTTAAAAATAAAATATATTTCACAAGCATGTGTTAATGCGAAATAATATAAAAACAAGTAGATGTAAATTAGTGACTAAATCATGAACGTATGACAAAATATGAGAATTTCAAACATACAAGATACAAGAGAATCAGGAATAAAAAGAGACAGAAATAAAGTAAGTAGAGAAACTTGAATAAAAAATGAGTTCACTTGACCACACAGCTTTTCATATTGTTTTGAGTTTGTTATTCAAAATAGAGCCAGACTATGACATATTCAATTCTCGTTGCAATGCCCTCAACAAACATATTCTATTACTGACCGAGCTCGATATAATTTCAGTTATTATACTTATATGCAAGCCAGACAAGTCAATGGGTAAATCCAGTCAATATTTGACGAGGGTAAACAACGTACATGCCGTGTTTAAGTACTTCAAAGGACTAGCTAGATATCAATTATTCACTTGTGTTCGTATTAAATAATCACTACGTTATGGGTCAGGTTGAAAAGATGGACATGTGTAAAAGTAATACTCATTTATAGATTGTGAAGATATGTAAATATGATAAGAATGTGGGAATAGTATGTACGTAATCACACTAATACTATAAATGTGAAAGTTTCTTTGTTTGCATGTTTGTCCGTCAATCACGCCGAAACTACTGAACGGATTTTGATAGGATTATATAGGATATTATTTTTCTGCGGGAACTGCATGCTAGTTTGTCACTTCCATAAATTATATAAAAAAAACATATTTTTTAAACCGTCAAGACACGAGATACCGCCGGCGGCGAATTAACAATTGAAATCAATTATCATATTTTTCTCGCGAGCTGATGGACTTAAGAAAAATTTTACTTCAGCCCTGCTTAAACCCGCGACTACTGGGACTCCTAGTCCAGCCGCTCTCCCAACTGAGCTACCGAAGTCCACACCTGATTGTCGAATTCTTCCTTCACATTAATTGCATTACCTTGGTGACGCAGTAGCGCCATCTATTGCTTATTAGGCAACCGATACAATAAACGTTCCAGTTTAATAAATAATATATCGTAAAAAAGTCGCTTTTACCCGTAATTTTAACTGACACTGCAACTGCACTTTTACTGGTGGTAGAGCTCCAGTGACGGAGCTCGCGGGCGTAGGCACCACCGCATTACCTGATTTACTTGCCGCTAAATGGTAGTGTTCAGCACTATCGTGTTCCGGTCAGGTGGTAATGTACGGCCCTGTAATTTCCGGCACAGAGGCATAACACCTTAGGCCTCAGGAGTGGTAACGCATTTGCATTTTGACCTTGGTATTTGTGTGGGTGTCTATAGGCTGCAGTCATCACTTAACATCAATGTGAACTGCATGCTTGTTTGCCACTTCAATTACATAAAAAAAAAAACTCTACCACTAGTGAAATGCTGTCATAATTTTGGTAACTTTCCGCCCTAGTTTGTCTAAACTGTCCATCGCCATTGAAATGGAAGTTATTTGGACGCAGTTTCCGAAAAACTCTCAAGCCGGTAATTAGTCAAGCTCAGTCAATTAATACATAACAACGTTTAAGTCGTAGTAACATTGAAGAATCAGTTGTTTTATGAAATTTCTAGTTTTTCACTAAAGAAGACAAGTTTGTTATCGACAATGCTCAGTGATTTTTCTATAATAAGTCATACATTAAAAATGGGTAAAACTACTCAAAAATTCAATACCGCGAATATAAAACGTTAATGATCACTCACGCTAATATTTCCTCCTAAGGATACGTAGAGGTAAGTAATGAATGACCCGATTGTATGAGTCCTATGTAATATTTATTATAATTGATAGATATAACGCTTATATGGAAGGTGCTCCAGGCGTGAAAATATTCCTTAAAAACAGAAATGGCTTGAGAGTCATTAGCGCTCGCCACTGGCCTAGTGAAGTCTAGGTCCTTCACCAGGCCAGTGGCCATAAATCTATCTCAAGATTAGATATTTCAAACGTCCAATTAAAAAATATAAACAAAATAAAAAATGTCATTTTGTTTTGTTCCTAACTCAGGTTTAGACATGGGACAGGCTTCAGATTGGACTGAACCGGAAGGGCCAGAGTGGCTCGGTGGCTACTCAACCCCGAGGCCTAAGTCAGATGCTCGCGGCAAGCTCCGCTAGCCAGACTTGTAGAGGACATGAGTAGGTGGGGACACGATTGGCAAACACCACTTCGAGTATATGGCCGGCCCGATGCTGACAGACGTGATAATTAGAATTCTGTAAATCGTTGCAGAGCCAAATATAAAAATTCTTACCCTTTATGACAGCTAAACTCCGTCCTTCAATTTATGCTACGTAACGTTATTTTACCTGATATAATCATAGAGCAACACGGACCACCGGCCGCGGACCGGAGGAGACTAGCCATATGCAGGCTTTCTCCTCTGTCAAAGTACAAGCACAAGGAACCTATATCGCCGTGAATTTTAAATGTGTGCGTGAAATTGTTTATGTATTTCGTTAAAGTCTAGGTGTGAGTTTCGTAATAATAGACCATTTTTATTGTGTGTGTGTGTGTGTGTGTGTCACACAAATTTTCCCCAGCAAAAAATCACGGTTGTTTTGCATCGGTAATAAACGCTATGGCGGTCGGCCGGTCGGCTGGTGGCCCGTGTTGCTCTATGGATACAATTGTTTCGTTATTAAGCAAGCATTTTTACAAAACCGCCAATTCTTCAATTCTACAGCGACTTATCTAATTGCTTAACTCCAAAAGACAGGCATGTCTGCAATTCACCACCGAAACATTGTTGAATACCCAGAAAACATCCTCCATTAACAAACACCGCTAAACAGCTATTAGGAATTAAAACACAAACAACTTATCATATTTCGCAAATGACAGTAGCAGGTCAAACTACAATAATTATCCCGTAGAATTTATTCTCAGAAACATCTTACTTGTCCCCGTCTTAAAGTAAAGGAATAAAGGCGAAAATCGCATGAGGCGGCGCAAAATCAGACGATCCAAGATGATCAGAACAACAGCTTGAAGAACCAGTGTTGATTGAGCTTGGCAACATAACCAGTTTTGCCTGGGATGGTCTAGAATTGGTTACGGAGGAAAGGGCGTGGGAGATCAAGTAGTGGTGGTGAGTGCTACCACCCGCAGCGACCTCACAGAGTGGACTGAGTCACCGAATATCGAATGAGACGTCATGCCAACGAAGATTCCCACATTACTATCGAGGTTTTGTGTTGAAGCTATGTGATGCTATCATATGCGTACTTGCAGTTTTTTGGGGATTAGTCATTGAGAAGGATGTAGTTTTTTTTTAATTATGGAATGAGTAAGTCTACGTGAATAGTAAAACAATAATTAGTACCTTGTATAAATATTATTAGATATTGAACTTAGAAATGTCTGAAAGGCAAAAGAGGCATAGGCCACATTTGTTTTGATCAAAATCGGTTCAGCCGTTTCGCGTACAAACATACCTACACACTGTCGTATTTTGTGAGGTAGGGATATCTACCTATGTACCTTTGAATTATGTTGAGAGCCATGTTCCAGGCTCACCGTTGTCCGGTGAAGTAGACAGTAAGGGTCAAAGCTCACTACATCCAACCATCACCCGACCAGCACCGCCTCGTTTTACGGCGTCCACTCGTTGTCGACGTATGGTCCACGGGTAGGGCACTGGTCGGGTGCCGGGTGGCTCTAGTGAGCTATGACCCTAAGACTGTTTGGAAATTAACTATCTACGTTTAACTATTTTTTTTTCTATCTACGTTTAACTATCTAATTTAAAAAATGCCTAAAGAAAATAAAGACATGAGGCATGCTTTAGTATACATATAAAAAACACTTTCGAATTAAAATACACTGTAATAATAAAAAACACAATTACAAATTTAGTTTACGGCATTACAAGAATTTTAGGAGACAATTAGTGTTGAATATGCAGCCAACTCACGCCATCTATCGGTCACTCGTTACACGCTATGTAACCCTTACCACGGGTGCCTGTAAAAATATGGTTGTCTTTAATTTCAGTATACAGACGATAATTTAAGAAAACATGCGCCACAAGCCGAACGCTTAGTCACGCTTAGGCCAATCGTCGCTCTCTATGGCTTGTTTCGCGCTCTCACTTGCTCAGCTCAGGCGGAACGTGATACATTTTCGTGCTTTCAGCCGGCGTTCATCGAATTATAAGACGCAATCGTTAGTCTCCTATTGTGAGGTTCGGTTGCACCAAAATATTTGTAAAAGTTAAAGATTGTGTGAAATTTTACATCCTTGTCTGTAAAATTTTACATTAACAATAACTTTATGTATTAAGAATGTAATTCATGTGGACGTATAGAGCGTCATGGTCTTTGACCAAGCTCTTTAAATGGAGATTAAAATAAATAAATAACTTTATCGAACATCTTGGTGCAACCCAGCGTTGGTAAACTACTTGCTTTTCATAATAGTCGACTTCTAGGCAACAAATATTGCACAACGCTTCTATGAGTTTCTGCCACATTTCAATCACACGCACATTTTATTATCATATAAGTACCTGCAATCTTCAGTTTTTTTAAAATAATTTATAACCTCTTATGAACTGAAGCGCGTATGGCCCCGCGGCTGGTGTAGATCGGAAGCGATCTATTCGGTTAAACGATACGGCCGCGGTCGGGTGTGTGATAGGTGACCGCTAGTGGCAAATTAAAAGGCGCGTTTCCTTGCTACGGAGGGCACGTTAAGCCGTCGGTCCCGGTTACTATCGATAGATTGCAGTCGTTATACCTTGTCGGAGGCCTTATGGGCGGTTTGAAAACATCCGACAGCGGGTGGGTCGTACTCTAACTCCGTACTAACCGGTATCTCTACCAACCCGCACTGGAGTTGCGTGGTGGAGTAAGCTCCAGGCCTCCCCCCAAAAAAGGGGAGAGACTCGTGCCCAGCAGTAGAACTTATAATGGGTTGCATATGTATGTATGATGTATCTTCACGCCAGGTCCCTAACGGGGTAGGCAGTGAGTGTAGAGCGCCAGATATCCCGGTTCTGACAAACCTCTCGTGCCTCGACTACCTTCATCATTCTCTTCATACATGCACGCCGATTCCTAAGACTTTTGATCCCACCATCAGACAGAACTCGACCTATTTGGTCATGGTAGGTCAGTCTTGGTCTTCCTGGGCCTCTGCAACCATCCAGATTCGCATTGTATATCTGTTTAGTCATTCGCTTGTAGCGTCCACTACTCGCCGGAGGAACACTTCCACCCGTTCCTCCACACGCTCATTCGACATTCTTTCTATATGCCCGAACCATCGGAGCATGCCTTTTTTCATTTTTACACCGATACTATCATTCACACAAAGCCTCTTTCTTACATCTTCATTACGAACGCGATCGGTGAGTGATACACCGCAGATCTTGCGCAATGATCTCATCTCGACCGCGTTCAACTTACTTTCATGCTCTTGGATTGCCATTATTATTATTATTAACTCTTATACCGTTCAAGATACTGCGACAGTAAAACTTAAATCTTAAAGACAATCTTAAATCTCAGAATATAACTTCGATCATATCGAAAACCGATAGTAGGTTCAGAGTTCAGACAAAAGCTCGAGCCAATTGACTCGTTTCCTCAAATGCGGATTGAATCATTACATTTTTAATGTGAACCCCTAACTAGGGTGCTCAATACACCCCGTTACTGGGTTACAGTTGAATAAAACAGCTGTTTTGTCACGCGATTTGCACTTTCGAACTGTGACAATGTTGTAATGTTGTTTTGTCACGATTGTACCAGTTATTGTTTGCGGAAACTCAATTGGAATTGCAGTTTTTATTTAGTATCCCAGTATAGTACTAGGTCAGGTTCTTGTAAATGGAAATTTTGTTACAACGGATTAGATATGTTTCTCTTATGCTGGGTAAAGCTGGGTTGCACCAATGTTGCTGGTGGTAGAGCTCCAGTGACGGAGCACGCGGGCGTAGGCACCACCGCATTACCTAATATACTTGCTGCTAAATGGTAGTGTTTAGCACTATCGTGTCCAGTAAGGTAGTAATGAACGTCCCTGTAATTCCTGGCACAGACGTATAACAGCTTAGAGTGGCAACGAATTTATATTGAAATCTCTGGTTTTAATGCAGATGTTTGTAGGCTACAAACATATACATACAGTATTCATTTAGGTACCATCAATGTACCTAGCTGCCGATTCAAGACATAAAAAAAAGGTAAAAGAAATATGAATTGTTATATCAGTAATAACACTTCACAAACCACGACAAGTCCAAAAAGGTCTCGAAGCCTATAATTTACAATAAAAAACTGACCTAATAAGAAACATATTCCTCGTTAGAGCGGACCTCATTAGGCCACATCCAGACCCGGGAGGCGTCGTTCTTTTACGACGGTATATAGCTACCCTAAAACGAGCAACATTGATTTTTATAATCTTGCGAAGTGTTGCAATTTGCTTAATGTCGAATGCTCTTTATCGATATACGACTCAAGATTCGCAAACTTTCGTTGATAGTTACTCGCCTACGCGGGTTACTAATCCAGGAGCCCAACGCCAATTAGTCTACACCCAGTAAAAGTATCCATCGATACCAAGTATGTAACCATTGTCAAAACTTCATTTTTCGTAATAACAAATCCGAGTGATTTTAAAGGTACCTAAAAAAAATGGAAAGACAATCTTGGCTTTCTGGGGATCGAACCTGTGACTTCTGGATAACTAGCATAGCCACTTTACCTACCTAGCCTGTGGGCTAGGGCCCAAGCGTTAATTTTTCTTTGAATAAAATTTCACAACATCTCACCAGACAAAAATGCAAATGTCAAATTGTATGAAAATTCTTTTTTGCGATTTCAAAATGGCTTCCATAATGAAAGTTGTTCAGATTGACCGTCTGAAGAAACGGTTTTCAGGTTTTGCACACTTAACACTACACCCTATATAACAAAAGCTGGAGCCACCCATAAACACCAGGCATCGCCACTGATAGGTATATAATTAGTACGTAATTATTTGTCCTCTTCAAACATTTTGAAGTCATGACAATTCTTAATAAAGTATAACTATTTCTTATTCAAACTACACCCATAAAACCAAAGACAGGGTAGTATGTGCTGATCTAGACAAAAGTCTTATAAAATTTACTACATCTACTCTCGCAGATATAAAATCTTGCACTTTTACCATTCCAGTTTACGTAGATAGGCACTTAAACATTGTAGATAAAAGAGAAATCACGTAAAACATAGATATTACAGAAGGTATTGTCTTTTTACAAAACGACAGACAGTGCTCGTTAAAAGTTATAAACATTTAAATATGAGTTCATAAAATATAGTAATATGCAAGATTTCGTAGGTATAAGTGGGTATGTTTATAATAAAAATATGTGACATCGGTCGCAAATATACATTTTGGACGGGGTCATGGCTCGTATATGTGTGATGTGATTTTGGTACTTGTTTTTATTTTTAAATACTCGCGAGAAAAATATGACAATTGATTTCAATTGTTCACACGCCGCCGGCTTTCTCTCGTGTCTTGACTTGCAACTTTTCGTTTTTAGTATGTATCATTTCTTATATTGGGTTTTTCCTGAATACCAATACCAACTTTTCGTTTTTACTATGTATCATTTCTTATATTGGGTTTTTACTGAAATTATGGAGAATAAAAGGGAAGGGAAAAGAAATCTTGCGCCTACAAAGAGTACAAAGTCGAAGGGGCAAAAGTAAGGCGGCCAACCGTCCCGGATTATGCGGGACCATCCCGTTATGCTGGATGTAATCCCGCTTTATAAGAATTGATAAGATCGCAAAACGTTGGATGCGTTCCACATGACCCGCATTCGATGCATTGACGTACCATGCCCATTTTTTTGTGGTGTAATTTTGGTACGTATACTTACAAAACTTCATACTTGTCATTCACCATACCCTATCTATCAACAAAAAGTCCCGCTTTTTTCAGAAAGTTGGCCGCCTTAGGCAAAAGCAAAGTATTCTATACTTTTATAGGTACGTGCTCTTACCATAATTTATAATTATCGATATCATTACCAACATCACTAGTCTTGTATTGAGTCATTAGTACCAAGGCCCGCAGTTATGGATTGGTCTCTTGTAAAACAGCAATAAAATTATGATTCGCAAAGTTGTATACCACTTGAATGACTATTAATATAAACGCGGCAAGTAACCAATAAAAAAATCACAAGTTATAACAATTTGGCGGACAAAGTTGTGAATAATTCAGGTTTTTTATTGTTACTAGCTGTACCTCAGAATAAAATAATGTGTCAAAGGTTTGATAGGTACATTAGGCAACCCGGTGGTGCCTATTGTAGATTTGCCATTTGCCAATTACGTAATAATACTACATATAAAATGGACACTTCGACGTCCCGCCCGATTTTCCCGCCTCACCCATCACCCCCCCTCGAGAGGCAGTTGAATAAACTTCAACAGTGAGGTTGCGAGCCGAGCGAGCGGTCTATTTTTTTTAGTTAATTTCGTCACGTAATCATTGAGACGACTTATTTCACGATTGTTTAAGATCATAACCCTATGTGCTATATTTCTATGTGCGCATGTGCTGATTGATGTCTGTATACTTAATAGGTAACTAGAATAAGCGTTTGTATGGAATTTTTTCCGAATATCGCAGGTGTGTCCTGATTCTGGTACCTGGACATCACCGATCCTGATCAGCAAGTCGCATTTACCTTGTACTTACATTTATTTTACACGTATCACCCGTTGAAAGACAGACAATCGTAGCAGGTGGACTTCGTTTACAATATTTTATGATTAAGCCAACATAACGATAGACCTCTAAATACGCTCCAATATCAATTTCATACCAAAAAGAATTTAATTCGCTAACCGACACCCACCCACTTAAACCATTAATAATTCACGGAACCACATCTGTAGCGAACATTTTTACAATATCGGACAAAAAATATGGCTGCGAATTAGTGCTCCCCCCTCCCCTCATCCCCTCTGGACACTGGAATTAGATGTAGTCGCCACTTTTATATTTCCATTTGTAAAAATTCTATTGTAGCGTTTCCTGGCCAGACGATTTCAATTACAGCGCTGAACGAGAAGGCTTTTTAATGTGGAGGTGGATTTTCCCAGAAATGTAAGACTATTCTTCTATATACTATCGATCTACTCGTATATCGATCATTGGCTCGCTATTTTTTATGTTGTGAAGTGTCAAACAAGCTTACAGTTTATATTGATGGTAAGTAGATAATACTGTAGCGGCGTAGCCTATAAAAGTCTACATGGGACTGGATATTTCAGTATAGTTATGTTGCCACTCCTGAGGTCTAAGGTATTATGTGAGCCGTACTTTACCACCTGACGAGTACACGATAGTGCTGAACACTTACATTTAGCGGCAAGTAGATTAGGTAATGCGGTGAGGCCTACAGCCCTGCGCTCCCTTACTGGAGCTCTACCACCAGTAATATCGATGGAGCTCTACCAGCAGTAATATCACTGGAGCTCTACCATCAGTAAAATCACCGGAGCTCTACCACGAGTAAATGATCGTGTTCAGCGCTATCGTGTTCCAGTGTTTAGCACGTAGAGAATACCAAACGTCGCCCATAAGAGGGGAGGAGGTTGGTGAGGCGGGGAAATCGGGCGGGTCATCGAAGCGTCCATTCTATACGTAGTGTTATTACATATAACATAGTATTATTACATATTCTCTGCTGGTACTTTAACAAAGGAGATGTTGCAAAAAGGTATGGACCTCCGGCCATGTATTGTACACAATATCATTAAACAGGCAAAATCAATATAAAAACTTTTTTACTGCATATTTTCACTTATTTAGCTTTGTTTGCAGTTACAAAACATTATTTGCAGTTAGAATTGCAACTCAAAGCCAACATGGCGAATATGGCGGGCGATGTCATTTTGACATTTTCATTTTTTAAATTGTATTTTGATTATATAGTACTTGGAGAAAAAAGTAATATTTCCTAAATACTGTCAAAATCGATTGATCCCAAGTGTCGGCTGTATCGCCGCCATGTTTACATACTTGAAAATGATAAAATCGTTTGAATAAAATGTGGTTGTAACTCTTAAATATATTCTTGAATAAATTAATTGTATTTTTTTCGGATCCTTCTTTAATTTACCCATTTTTTGAGGACGTGTACGAACCAGAGCCGAGCGCGCAACATCTCCTTCAAAGTTAAAGTAAGATGATGCAACCCAGCCTAAGAAAAAGACATGTCCAACACTAGCCTGTTAACCTACACGCCTACAAAAAGCTAGCTTATTTCATGCAGTACTTTCTCCTGATATAAAAGTCCATCTCCACAACACTATGCCGCAGTAAGAAGCAGTGTCCGATAGCAGGGCGAGCTGTAAATATAAATGTAGTATGGAAAATGACATCGTGAGAACTTTAATACATCCCGACCAATTCCGATAGAAAACTACCATATTCAAATGTTACAAAGAAAAACCGGTTATGTTCCATCCGTTAACCAAGTTTCGTACGATTTTTAAGAATTATACTTACAATGTTAGTTGGTCCGTTGTATCCACAGTAATGCCTTGTCAGAGGTGGCAACGCATCTACATTTTGACCTCTGGCCTTTGTGTGGGTGTCTATAGGCTGCAGTCATTACTTAACATCATCAACGTAAAATGCATGCTTGCTTGTTTGTTTGTTTGCCTCTAAACGACCCTAAAAGCAGTTTTTTTTTTTTTAATGTAATAAAAGTGGCAAACAAGCTTGCAGTTCACATTGATGTTAAGTGATGACTGCAGCCTATAGACACCCACACAATGACCAGAGGTCAAAATGCAGATGCGCTGCCACTCCTGAGGCATTAGGTGATATGCCTCTGTGCCTGAAATTACAGGGCCGTACATTACCACCTGACCGGAACACGATAGTGCTGAACACTACCATTTAGCGGCAAGTATATTAGGTAATGCGGTGGTGCCTACGCCCGCGAGCTCCGTCACTGGAACTCTACCACCAGTAAACCAGTTGCGATATCGGGGCAGTAGTGGGGAGGACCCTAGATCGTTTACTGGTATTATAGCTCCAGTGACGGAGCTCGCGGGCGTAGGCACCACAGCATTACCTAATATACCTGCCGCTAAATGGTAGTGTTCAGCACTATCGTGTTCCGGTCAGGTGGTAATGTATCGTAATTGTAATTTCCGACACAAAGGCATAACACCTTAGAGTGGTAACGCATCTGCATTTTGACCTTGGTTCTTGTGTGAGTGTTAAACACTCACACAAGTGAGAGATTGAATACGAAACGAAAGATAGGCTGCAGTCATCACTTAACATCAATGTAAACTGCATGCTTGTTTGCCACTTCCATTACATTAAAAAAATCGTACCATAAATCGCCTTGTGTATAGGCAAATCGTAACCCGAATTGTATCGCTTCCTGCGAGATCACGATTTAGGTACGGTCATCCCCACCACCACTGTCCCCATATCGCCACTGATATTAGGGTCGTGTGTAGGCCGTTTAAATGGTAAAAACGAAACCCTTATACATTCATCATATCTGTCTGTCCGTCCGTCCGTATGTCACAGCCACTTTACTCTGAATTTGTTAAGCCTATTCACATGAAAATTGGTAGGTAGATAGTTGTATTTTGTGAGCTGTACTTGTGTTCCTAATTTTGTTTATTTTTCCTAATTTTGTGTTTCGTTTTTCTTCATTTTTTGTGCATGTACTGCAAAAATATTGTATCACTTTCGGGATCAAATAAAGGGTTTTTTATTTGTATTATCCTATTATCACTTTTAAATAATTTTCACTAGCATGTGTTACTTGCTGAAAAAAAACACTGACAATACAAGTTTTCAAATCGACAGCAAATAATGGATTCTACTAATCCACTTGAACGAAACCCAACATAATATCCAACTGCTAAATAATTCGCATTTTTAAGTCCAGCCCAGTTTCCGAGAGGTGGTTCATCAAAAATTCACAGACGGACAGACGAAATGCCGAGCGATAAAGGTGGGTCGCCTAACTATGTGTTAACAGCTTATCGATTCCGTGGTAAGAATATTAAATACCTCACATTTATATCGGACTACAATAATGTAAGTAGATATACTTATCTATAAACACTAGCAGTCCGCCCCGACTTCGCACAGATGCAGTGTTACCTACATTACCACAACAATCTTGCGCGTATTTTGCCATTTTACTTATATTTATTTTCCTGGTGGTAGAGCTCCAGTGACGGAGCTCGCGGGCGTAGGCACCACCGCATTACCTAATATACTTGCCGTTAAATGGTAGTGTTCAGCACTATCGTGTTGCGGTCGGGTGGTAATGTACGGCTCTGTAATTTCCGGCACAGAGGCATAACACCTAATGCCTCAGGAGTGGCAGCGTATTTGGATCATTCTCTGAGTTCGTGCAAATCGGGTGTCCTTAGTTATAAAAAAAAAAGTATTAATATATTACATATTTTTTATTTATCAAACGAAGCATTTGGTATTGAGCTAGACTTCGCACGTAAAATAAACTCGTAATTTTATCAATTTATAATTAAAAAAAAACATAAACCGGTCAAAATGTCACTACCTTCCGTGTCCCAATCCCATGTTTTTAGCTTTCGCTGCCGATATCTTGATGAAGTTGATAATTCACAATCTTGATAATATTACATATTATTACATACATTATGAGGAAACATTATATAATTTCTTACAAATACAAACATCTTTGTTGAGTCAAAAAAAAAATAAACAAATTTTGTCACGGGAAATTGGTCCTTACCCTCAGCAAAAATGGAATTGATAAAATGTCCTGTATGTGTTGACCTAACTCAGTGCCTGTCCGTACCTCACGTTCGCGCGCCATTCAGTAGACCAAGAGACTTGAAAGCGAACAGCCCCGCGTTGGCGTTAGAAAAAAAAACGTTATTTTGTCGTCGAAGAGACTGTTTGTCACGGAATCGTCATCTTTACCATCACGTAAGTTTCAAGGTAAGCGATGAGTTTAAATGTTTATTTTCTTTTTTAACGCAACGGATATAGAGTCTAAATATTCTAGTTATGTGTTAAAAAGCAAATGCTTCCCTACTGACGTGGCTAAAAATATAAATGTCGCAAAAGGTCACTACCCTCAGTGTCATCACCTTCGTTTACCATCAGTTTTTAAACTGAAGGTAATGATCACAGATTGAGGGTAATGATAAAATTACACGTGATTTAATTTTTGTTTTATAGTATGTACTTATTCATCATTATCATCGTCATAATATTAATCATTATTATTGTATAATCTTCTTTCTTCTTCTTTCTTCTTGCTCTCACTTTGGTGACTGATCACAAACTTTGTTATTGTAAATTCTTCTTGACAAAAAGCTTACACCGTCAAAATATCAATATTTTAAAATAATTTATGTATTTATGCATCGTAGTTTATGCCCTTGAACTGTAATACTAAGGTTTGGTATATACACTTATTTACACTTTACTGGTGGTAGAGCTCCAGTGACGGAGCTCGCAGGCGTAGGCACCACCGCATTACCTAATATACTTGCCGCTAAATGGTAGTGTTCAGCACTATCGTGTTCCGGTCAGGTGGTAATGTACGGCCCTGTAATTTCCGGCACAGAGGCAGAACACCTTAGGCCTCAGGAGTGGCAACGCATCTGCATTTTGACCTTGGTCTTTGTGTGGGTCTATAGGCTGCAGTCATCACTTAACATCAATGTGAACTGCATGCTTGTTTGCAACTTCCATAACATAAAAAAAAACACTTTTTGAATATTGCAAATGCAACATTGATCGTAGATAAGACTACTGTACTGTACTGTTCTTTAATATGTGTAATTGTAATAAATAATATTAACTTACTTAACATTCTTATAAAGTTAGAGTGTATCATAAACTCCAACTTTATACAGTATATAATAAAAGAGCCTTTTTTCTCCGCACCATGTTGTAAATTTACTTATTATTTTGTTTTCTTTTGTAACTGACTTTCTGATGAGCTAGTTTACATTTTTGAATGCCTCTCATTTTCAATGCCTATCAACTAAATAGAAATTTCGGTTATCACAGCACAATTACTACAACTAATATACTTACAGGTATTGAAATGGCAAAAGTAAAAATAAGAGAACCCGAGAAGAAAAATTAGCACAAGCAAGACTTCATAAGAGAACCAAGTATGAAGAAATTAAAAGAGACTCAGAAAAATATGCCATTCAGAAAGATAATGAAAAATTGAGATATTTAAAACGTAAAGAACAAAACAATCTAAAAATTATTAAAACAGACAAAAAAAAAGGAGAGAGCTGTAGGCTGTAGCGCAAATGCTAATTGATAATTCTCTAAAAGAAGGTATAGCTCAAGAACCAACAAATGAAGTTGATCCGTTAGAGGGGCCATCATCTGCACCTAGTAAAGAAAATAGAGAAGCTATGCCTAAAGTCGAAAACAATGATAAGAAAAAGAACTGTGAATCCTGTTTAAAAACTAAAAGATTTCTTAGACGATATTGTTATATGCATGCTAAAGAAATAAGAAAACTCAAATATATATTGTATCTTCACGCCAGGTCCCTAACGGGATAGGCAGAGAGTGTAGAGCGCGTGTAGTTGAAAAAAGCTGGGTACAAAAAAAAGCTCGATATTTGGGTACCTCACGAGCTCACTGAAAGAAACCTAATGAACCGTGTACTCATTTGTGATTCTTTATTACGACGTAATGAAACCGAATCATTTTTGAAGAAGCTGATAACTGGTGATGAAAAGTGGATCACGTACGACAAGAACGTGCGAAAAAGGTCGTGGTCAAAGGCCGGTCAGGCTTCACAGACTGTGGCGAAACCCGGGTTAACTCGCAATAAGGTGATGTTGTGTGTGTGGTGGGATTGGAAGGGCATTATTCATTATGAGCTATTACCACCAGGCAGGACTATCGATTCTGAACTCTACTGCGAACAACTGATGAGATTAAAGCAAGAAGTTGAGAGAAAGCGGCCGGAATTGATCAACAGAAGGGGTGTGGTGTTTCATCATGATAACGCTAGACCTCACACATCTATAGCCACTCAGCAAAAATTAAGAGAGTTTGGCTGGGAGGTGTTAATGCATCCGCCGTATTGTCCTGACCTTGCACCTTCAGATTTCCACCTGTTTCGGTCTCTTCAGAATTCTTTATGCAATGTTAGGTTACCATCACGAGAGGATTGCTAAATCCACTTGTCGCGGTATTTTGATGAGGAGTCCCAAAATTTTTATAGCAATGGGATCATGTCCCTACCTACAAGATGGCAAAAGGTTATCGAACAAAATGGTACATACATACTTTAGTTAAATTTAAATAAACTATATTAAAAAATGTTTTGAATTATTTTAAACAATGCGAAGAAACTTTTTCCCCAACCTTATAGATATAGTGTTATTTTTTTACGGATATGTAGGTATAAGTGAACTAATTATGACTGAAAAACTTGACCGTGTGACTTAAGACTGATTATTTTTAAATTGATACAAATAATACCTGAAAATCTATTTTTATATTAAACTTGTTCTTTTTAATTTCATATCATAAATCATTAATCATTACCAGAAGGCTTTAATCACTACCCTCTACTCCATAATCGTTACCATCAGATGATTGGTCATTACCATCATCAGCGTAAAATTTCAAAAGCCTGTAACTCTTAAACTTATCGGTGCAATTTATTCAAAAATGGTGAAACTGCATAAATCTTTGCATACTTTGATCCTAGAACCCTATTTTTGTCATCTAAAAAATTCTCTGTTTTTTCTTCGATTTGCACGAACTCAGAGAATGACCCATTTGCATTTTGACCTCTGGTCATTGTGTGGGTGTCTATAGGCTGCAGTCATCACTTAACATCAATGTGAACTGCACGCTTGTTTGCCACTAAAATAAAGTAAAAAAAAAAAAAAAAAAAAATCACCACAATAACCTTAATAACTACACAGTTTAAAATATTGTATTGACATCAAAAAGTTGTGAGTTATTATTAAAGTAAATTGTGGGAGACTCGTGCCTAAACTAACCAGAGCCTGTATTTCAGGACACCAGCCCTTCCCTCATAAGAAAGGATTACAGGAATGTATGTAGAATACATTGTGCTAATATTATGGTAGATAAGGTGATGGTGCATGTACAGAAATATACCATTTTTTTAAATTAATTAACTACATAGGTTAGGATCCCACTGCAGAATCATTTCGTTCATCCAGATATGCTGCAAACCTAATTTTCATGCATATAATAATCTATAGAATATATCCACTAGGTTGCCAATCAAAATTTCTTCTTATATCAAGGAAATATATGCAATACAATTAAGAATTTTGAAAACGATTGTACCACATTGTGTCAAGGAACGTTACAGAGAAGATGAGAAAGGAATATTAATAGTAAATTAAACACTGTAATGTAATTAATATATTTGATAATCTAAAATTTTTGACTTTAACAGAAAACATAGAGTTTAGAGATATCACACGAAAAAAACGTAATGAAAACTTAAGAAATCTTAACTATAAACTAAAATATGTGTTACCTAAACATAATAATGTGTATGGTTCTAGAATATTGAATGATGTAATACCAAAGATCTTAAATCAACTACCAGAAGAGCTACAAGATATGTTTACAAATGTAAATTTAAAAAATCACAGAAAATTCTACAGCAAACTCAAGCAGTACTATATTAATAAGTAATAGAAATAGATAATATTTTTATTTAGAATAGATCTTTACAGATACTTTCAAAACGTCAAGAAATATATAAAACACCTAGAGTGAATAACCATTACATAAAGTAAAAGCAAAATCATATATTAATAGTAAATTAAAAATTATAATTTAAACTACTTAGATAAAACATAATAATCACAAAATTTTCAATTCCTTGAGAATGTATCTACCATTATCATATAAGGAAGGTTAGACCGCACACACATAGATAAACCTATAATGGTTTTATGTGTGTCTTTGCATGTAACACCCTAATTTGTAAGATTGTTTATATAAAAAAAAAAAAAAAAATTGGCCGCAAGTATTTATATATATATATATTCTCTAGATTGTAAATATGCATAAAAATTAGGTTTGCAGCATATCTGGATGAATGAAATGATTCTGCAGTGGAATCCTAACCTAACACTGGTTGATACAACTTAATGAACAAGTTACAGATTCTTGAAAAAAAAAACTTCTTAGATGAAATATTATGTACATAATATGATTATTTAATGAGTAATAAACAGTAGATACATATAGAACAAAATATACTAGGTTACGTTTTGTGTTTAGGCATCCGTCAAATATTTGATTTTCTTCTCAAAAGTTTGAGAACCACTGGCCTACAAACTTATTGATAGTTATAATGTAGATTCGTTGCCACTTCTAGGACTAAGCTAATATGTCTCTATGCCATAAATACGAGTATTTATATTATATTATATTACCATATTAACGAAATACGGTACACAAGAACCACCATTTTCAGTTTTGTAATTTTATGTCAACATGTCCGATATTGTTGTAAAGCCTCAAACGTTTCGGTAGATCGGATCGGATCCCCAGGGGTCCACAGAGCACACTTTGAGAACTACTGGGGTAGACTAAAGTATCTATTTACCATAATCTTGCAAAAATAGTTAATTCTGTGCCATTTTCATTACACAGAAAAAATCTATATCGATAAGCTACTCAATAAACAAGACCTGATGAACTGTTGTCCTTTTTTCCAGTAAATTTAACCAATTGATTCATGGCCCCCACCTAGTGTTTGAAACAGAAAGCTTTCTAGTAAATAGATTGTTTCTCTAGGCTCCGAGGGGAACATTATTATCTTTATAGGAGCTTTTAGTTTTAGAAAGTGAAATATGACTCCGTTCTTGTAATTGATTTATTATTTTGATGTATTTGTTCCCAAGAGTCTTATAGTGTGGTACTTAGTTGACAAGATTTGAAATGATTGTTTTGGCAATTCGAAACAAAGGTATTAAGTATAATGGAATGTGATGGTACAAAGTATTACTCGTAAAAATCAATAGGTAAGTAAGTACTCATTTGTTTCTAGCATCAGGCAGAGAATATGTAATAATACTCATTAGGTTCGCCGTGTGTATTAGGCTACTTACTAAGATAGTAGCCTAGTGGCTGCCGCAGTAGCCTAGTGGTAGAAGGCCACTACTACTACGCTAGAGGTCCTGGGTTCGATTCCCGGGTTGAGGGCTATCAGAGATAACGGTTTAAAAACCTTTATCTCAGGTTCTATTAGGATTTTTCCATTTTCTGGAATTTTCCCAGTACCTCGGAGTTTGGTAATGTGCCCGGAGATGGCAAAAGGTTCGCCACCTGTTACATGGGCCAAAACGTAACCGGCGAATCGTGAGTGTTTGCAGGTATGCTTGAAAGCATGCATTTACCTCTACCTACCCCTTCGGGAATTACAGGCGTGAAGTTACATTTTTTTACTAAGTTAGTTGTAAGTTGTGCTAGAGCTCCAGTGACGGAGCTCGCGGGCGTAGGCACGACCGAATTACCTAATATACTTGCCGCTAAATGGTAGTGTTCAGCACTATATGTTCCGGTCAGGTGGTAATGTACGGCTCTGTAATTTCCGGCACAGAGGCATAACACCTAATGCCTCAGGCAGTGCATCTGCATTTTGACCTCTGATCATTGTGTAAGTGTCTATAGGCTGCAGTCATCACTTAACATCAATGTGAACTGCACGCTTGTTTGCCACATTTATTACATTAAAAAAATACATAACAATCAGTAACACAACTTGTTTTTTGCATATTTTTTCCGCGTCCAGGTTTTAGGGTAATCCCATTGTATCCGTTAAAACCTCTTGTTTTCTGGATCCTGACTGATATTTCAAACAAAAAGCCTTTTCTAGTAAATTGATTGTTATGTGTATGATTTTCTCGCATATTATATCAAAGTTATGAAAATAAAATAAGTATTTTTTTATGTAATGGAAGTGGTAAACAAGCATACAGTTCACATTGATGTTAAGTGATGACTGCAGCCTATAGACACCCACACAAAGACCAAGGTCAAAATGCAGATGCATTACCTCTCCTAAGGCCTCTGGTGTTATACCTCTGTGCCGGCAATTACAGGGCCGAACATTACCACTTGACCGGAACACGATAGTGCTGAACACTACCATTTAGCGGCAAGTATATTAGGTAATGCGGTGGTGCCTACGCCCGTGAGCTGCGTCACTGTAGCTCTACCACCAGTAAAAAAAAATCCTTATCCATCTTCCGATAGAAAAGTTTTTTTTTAACTGTAACAAAAACATATACACCAAACTATATATTTACCTTTACGCAGGTTAAAATCTATACATAATAATATATCTGTAAGCAATCTACATCAGAACACAGAAAATGGCCATTTGAATAACGGACATTACACGGATAAAGTGAAAACAAAACCCGGGTATCGGTCATCTATCGTTATTCGGGTGAAATCCGCAAGCAATGTCTCTCCGTATAATGGGGGATGGATGCGTGCAAAATGATCTGTCGGTAAAAAGATGAATCTTTAATATTCCATCGTATTGTTTCATAATATATTTTCTACAAAAAATATTTCTTTGGTGGGAAAGAGCTACTTCAAATTAGATGATTTGTGACGTGTTGCTAGGCCTCTGTCATAATATATTTAAAGCGAAATAACCGCTGTACGACGGCAGTACGTTACCAGCACGGCACATGCATCATGCATAGCCTCAAAATGTATGTAAAAAACCCAACCGTCTCCTCGCATTATAATAGCCGCGCTCCGGTATTTCAGCAGATCGCACCAAACCCATACTTAGAAAGAGCACCAAATTATTAACCTCTGTAAAAATATATACGAACCAACGAGCAGGTAGAAATCTATACATAATATTATATCTGCTAGCAATCTACATCAGAACACAAAAAATGGCCATTTGAATAACGAATAGTACACGGATAAAGTGTAAACAAAACCCGGGTATCGGTCACCCATTGTTATTCGGTTGAAATCCGCAAACAATGTCTCTCCGTATAATGGAGGATGGATGCTTGCAAAATGGTCCGTAAAAAGATGAATCTTTAATATCGCATTCTTTTTTATGTTAGCAACAAATAAATATGACTATGATGGGAAAGAGCTACTCGTGATAGAGCTCCAGTGGCAGAGCTAGCGCACATAGGCACCACCGCAATACTTAGTCTATTTGAAGCTAATTTTTTCAGCGCTGTCCAATAAAGTAGAACCCGCTTAATACGATCACGTTTAGTTGGATAACGCGCCATTAACGGCAGTCCCTGCAAATTTAGACATGTTTTCATACATTTCTTAACGCTTAATACGATTCGTCAACCCGTTTAATACGCGTCCTCACAACAATACATATTATCTCGGCAACCGGTCAACTGACTACGATTTTCCTTGAAATGTGAATAACACACAATAAAAAAGGCCCTAAATGATATTGATAAGGACGAAGATAAGTAAATGCCGATTTTCTCAAACGGCAGGCATTATCAGCATCTGCTGTTCATGATTTAAGACGCTTGTAGCTTCTTTGAATCATAGCGAAGATGCACGGCAAAAGTAAATTTTAGCCGAAAATCTCGTTATTGCTAATGAAGCTGCGTTGTGTCGTCGATGTTGCTAATACATCATTGTTTTTCTGTGAAATCAAAATAAGTGGTCACATATAAATAACATAATTAGGTAATTATCACGAAATCCCGAAATTCGGCTATCTTGAAATTACAAAAAATATTGGAATTATTTGATATTTATTTTATGTGAGATTGATACTCGTAGTACTAATGTTACTAGAATTCGATTATGTAGTGGTCCCAAAAATAATCGCGTTTTATGAAAGTAAAGTTCAAAATTCCATATACAAACGCTTATTTTGGTTACCTATTACGCAGACATCAATCAGTGACGTGTAGTCACAAGTGCACCTGTGTGCGTAGCACGTAGCGTTATGAGGTTATGAATGTAGGCCTCAGACCGATATTAAAGAAATAGTTTTTTTGCAATAACACATGCGAGTGAACTTTAGAAATTAAAGAATAAATGGAAAGAATAATTTGACTTCGGACAGGTATCGAACCTGCGACCACAGGATAACTAGTCCGTAAATTTTACTTTCCGTTTTTTCTATCTATAATTATATATTATTCTATAATTTCTAAAGTTCACTCGAATGTGTTATTGCGAAAAATAAATATTACAGTGTTTATCTTATTACCTACCGAAATTTAAACGTAACACATAACAATAGCAGGCATTTTTTACACGCACACGCGTTTTTTTCTTATTTCCGCTTAATACGCTTTCTCGCTTAAGACGCGTTTTTGGTTAAGTCCCTGTGAAATCATCTAAAACGGGTTTTACTGTTATTTCCATTGTAATTAATGACGTTAACAAAGTTAACCAACTTACTTCAAACAACTTATGTACTCTACCATTCATTAAAAAAGCAGATATAGGTAGGTAAGACCAAAATATACAATTCTAATAAATGTTGGCATTAAATCAAACCATAATAGATTATCAGGACAATGCAAAAAGTCATTTGAGTAACGAACTGTATACGCGGATAAGTGAGAACAAAACCCGGATATCGGTCATTATCATCCGTATAAAATGCGCAACTGGAACGGGTGAGAGGTGGATATTGACGCGTAGTTAATATATATTTCATAGTAATCATCATATTACAAACGAGTTAAAAAATATTGAGGCTCCTTATGAATTTTTCACGCCTAAACTACTCAGTAGATTTTAATGTTAGGTACATCAAAATCTACTGAGTAGTTTAGGCGTTTGTTTGTGCATTTTATACGGATGGTTTTGCCATTTTCTGAAAGATTCCCAGTGTATCCCTCGGAGTTTGGTTATCCCCGGAGATGTAAAAGGCTCGTTACCTGTTAAATGGGCCAAAAAATGTAACCGACAAATCATGTGAGTTTTCATACCTACTCCATCGCGGAATACAGGCCGGAGGTAACATTTTATTAAGAAAATTTCCCTAGTCTAGATGTGCGGCTGCAAATCTTCTGAAATTAAAAAAGTAACAAAAGCAATATCTTATCCGGAGATTCACTCAGGGATTTCACTAGCACTAAATAACTAGTTTGTGAGGTCCTGTTATATACAGATCACCATAGACGTTGCCAAATCCAGCTACCACTAAATACGACAATGTTCAGTATGACGGCAGAAAATGTAATAATACTCGTACTATCTACGATTAGGTTCGGTAGTAATTAACAGCTCCGTAGCTACTTACACTACCCTTGATCTCTGGCCTCAGAGGTGGCAACATATTTTTATAGAAAATTATGTGTGTAACATTATTAACTTACTACCACCATGTCAACTGTATGTTTGTTAGCCACAAAACTGCTTAATACAAACCAGTGAATCGAAATTTTATTCAATTTTTGACCATTTCTTATCCGATATTATGGCGAAAACGATTCTTTCCAAAGCCCTCCTTCCGAGTTTTCTCGTCTAACAAGAACAGATATATCAACATCTCTGTCTAAACTCATAAAAGATATGCAACACATACCTCCATTAGTCTTCAGGTGCCGGTAATTTGAACCGGTTCATTATTTAACATGAACTGTCGAACCTTTCTAATTTTGAGTTTGTAAACTGTCTAAAGTGATCCAAAACATAGTTGTTTGTGAAATACGAGTCGGAACCACAAATCGTTTTGGAAGCTTAGCTTTCAAGCTGTTCGACGCAAAAGCACTCTATGCTTGTGATGAAGTCTCGAAAGTTCGATTGTCCCCTTTTTAGGGATCCATGATAAATTCAGAGAACCTACTTATACGATTTTGTTAGCCGTTGTTTTGTTTTAACCGAATATTCCACTTTTATCCGGTCGTTTACAAGCAATGACCGGTTCATTTTTCGTAAACAACCGGATAAATTATTTTAATGATTGGCCATAAATTATTTCGTGATGGCTTGTTCATTTTGAATGTACATATGTATGTTGTATGTTAAAAAGTAAAAATTCACGTAATAGCACTATTTTTTCCTTGGTAAATGAAGTCTTGGTGTATCACTTTGACGACCCGGTTAGTCCAGCGGTGTGAGATGACCGTTTGATTCGAAGGGTCGCGGGTTCGATCCCCGCACCGGGACAAATATTTGTATGGCCTACAGATATTTGTTTCGGGTCTGGGTGTTTGTGTAGGTATGTGTTGTATGTGTACAACGGCACCCACGACACAGGTTTATACCTATTTTATTTTTAAAGAAAAATGGAAAGAAAAATTTGACTTCAGGCGAGACTCGAACTCGCGACCTACTGGGAATCTAGTCCAGCCGCTCTTCCAATTGAGCTACTGAAGCCCTGCCCGATTTGTCAAATCTTTCCTTCACATCTATTGCATTGCTTTATGGTAGCAGCAGCGCCATCTATTACCAACTATGCTAGTTAGGCAACCGATATAATAGACCTTTCATTTTATTGAATACCGTAAAGAAGTCGCTTTTACCCTTAATAATTGTTTTATATTATTTCGCATTAACACATGCTTGTGAAATATATTTTATTTTTAAAGAAAAATGGAAAGAAAAAATTGACTTCAGACGAGACTCGAACTCGCGACCTACTGGGAATCTAGTCCAGCCGCTCTTCCAATTGAGCTACTGAAGCCCTGCCCGATTTGTCAAATCTTTCCTTCACATCTATTGCATTGCTTTATGGTAGCAGCAGCGCCATCTATTACCAACTATGTGGTTTATACCTACTGTGGGACTGTGAGTGTAAACGTATTTTATTTACTTTATATTTATTTATCACTCACCCCATTTTTAGAGTACCGTGGTGAATAGAATAGAATAGAATAGAATAGAATAGAATATTCTTTATTGTACACCAGAATTGTAGGAAATACAGATGGAATATCGAGTACCATTTCATGATGATGATTTTTCGTCTGATTTCGTTCTGTTTAGTGATTATATTAGAGGCTTGATTTTAATATATGTCGGAACGTGATGAGTGATGACCACTTGTGGGGAAAAGTTTTCCGATAGTGCACTCAGTCAACCGAACAATGGCAAAACTATTCCAATAGAGCGGTAGTAAATACAATAATGAGGGATGGGCAGTAGCGTCCGGTAATAAAACTACCGCCACTACGATCGCCAACCCGCAAGCTAAACGTGGCGATTATGATAACTATATCCTCTCACATTACGGAAAAGATATTTTTTTCGATAGGCTTTTTTTTATAAAATAAAAAGGTGCTTTTGTTCAGCAGTGGACGTCTATTGGATGAAATTAGGGATCTAGAAATAACTCCTTTGTTAATAATGAACGAATATCAAAATTGAACAAATTGTTATCCTGATTGTTAACTTCATCTTTACTTATCCTTCGAAGTTTTAAACAAAGGTATACCTAAAGCTGCGCTATAAAATCGTAAAGAAAAATATAGAGGACTCTAAATCGCAGCAACAAAAACAAATGACGAGCAAAGCGGACGAGCCCTTGAATCTAATATACATAATCAAAGGCCTTTATCCCTCAAACAAAGACCAATGTTGTTGTCAAAACAAAATGATGATGGTGATGACTCGTTTTCACCCCATTACACAACCACAAACACCCCACCCCATAATTAAAAGCAAATGACGTAAGGCAACGGTTCCCTGCAGACGTATATTGAAATGATAGTACACAAAGCGGTCGGTATGCACTCTGCCTTATTGCTATGTACAGGCTGCTCCAAGAATGAGAGAGGTTTTTTAATGATGTGTATGCAATTAACTCAGCGGTTTATTTTTTTGTTTGAATTCGCTTGTTTTCTTGGAATTGCGGAATACTTGGAAGTAGGTACAGTTAAATATGTTTTTAAAGCAAGTTTCATATAAATTAAACGTAACTTCACGCCTGTAATCCCCGAAGGGGTAGGCAGAGGTAAATGCATGCATTCAAGCATACATGCAAACACCCACGATTCGCCGGTTACGTTTTGGCCCATGTAACAGGTGGCGAGCCTGTTGACATCTCCGGGCACATTACCAAACTTTGAGGTACTGGGAAATTTCCAGAAAATGGAAAAATCCCAATAGAACCAGAGATAAAGGCTTTTTCACCATTATCTCTGATAACCCCCTACCCGGGAATCGAACCCAGGACCTCAGCGTAGTAGTAGTGGCCTGCTACCACTAGGCTACCGAGGCAGTTCATATAAATTAATTCATTTATATTGATAGCGCGAGAGTAAGTGTGTCTTGTTCAATTTCCAAGACATACAAAAAATCTGTACCTATCATGAGATTTCTAAAGACAAGAAGAGGTTTGGTCCCAAGTTATACCTAAGAGTAACGACTTGTTTTCATGCCATTACACAACCACAAACACCCCACGCCATAATTAAAAGCAAATGATGTAAGGCTACAGTTCCCTTCAGACGTATATTGAAATGATAGTACACAAAGCGGTCGGTATGCACTCTGCCTTATTGCTATGTACAGGCTGCTCCAAGAATGAGCGAGGTTTTTTAATGATGTGTATGCAATTAACTCAGCGGTTTATTTGTTGATGTGATTTCGTTTGTTTTCTTGGAAATGCGGAAAACTTTGGGATACGGTTCAGAATGTTTATACCTAATTATATCTTAAATGTATATGACTATGAAATGCAGTTTTATTTAGAGAATAACATCGATAATGCAAAAATAAGTTCGTAAACTACAAATTCCGGACATACAAGAATATCTGCATACAAGTAGAGGTTAGATTCCTTGGGGATAGGGCAGTATTTTTAATTAGTTGAATTTTTTGAGTATAAAAGGCAAATATCATTAAAATTAATTCATTTTTTATTTACAAAACATTGATCAAGCAAAAGTACGAGTTTAAAGAATATCTCCTAAATATTACAACAGCGCCATCTTTGGGGGAGACTTTTGTCCATCGGTGGACGTCTATCGGCTGAAATGATGATGATTATTTAAGAACATCTGTACCTACAATAAGATTTTTAAGGACAAGAGGTTTTAAAATACCTGTTCTTACTAAATCACCAAATTCATGCCATAGTTGGTAACAACGACTAAGTTTTACCTAAACAATAAAAACTTATACCAAGCTTGAACTAGATCCAAATGTTCCTAGAACTAATTTAAGCGCTGAACAATTCATAGTTTTGACTATTAATCAGATTTAGAATGAACTCATAATCTGTTTAAAACTCAATAAGCTCTTTATCGAGAGGTTAGTATCTACATTGAGAATGATTGACAAAATCTTTAGCAACTTCTATGCAACCTTATTAGTTAAATCGAGGCCATAGACACACGGCACCAGAAAGATAAAAAAATGAATAAACGTTTATTCGTAACAATTTTCCACGAAAAAAATAGAAATAATTATGACCAACACCAATAATTATGATAAGAAACATTTACAAATTCGCCCTAACTCAGCAGTTAGCAGTGCTAGTTGAGAGTCAACCAGGTAGATGGCTATAAATCGATAATAACATAAACAAACACAATTATAAGAAAATTGTGATATTTAAAAAACTATTTTAAAGGAAAATAAAAAGGAACGATTGACAGCTATGATTAACACCTAATCTATTCTCCATGCCCTGAGTTATATTAGTAGTAAAAATTACAACGCGTGAGTAGTAGTTATAAAGTGGTCGTTTTATCGCATGACTCTGTTACCCATCAATAACAGAGTCATGCGATAAAACTACCACTACTGCGATTGCTTATCCTTCTTCAAACTACCTACATGCTAAATTTAATTTATGATTAGCCGTCGAGCGGAAAAAGACAATGTCAAATTCTGGGTACATTTGTAATTTTATTGCGCCTATGAAAACAATAGCGAACACGAGACCGCAGGCCTAGCAGCAGCATCACTAAGCCAAGGCAGTTACGTTTATGATAAACAACACACAAATCATAACATTTTATCAATACATCTAAAAAATCGAAAGTGAACATCATATTTGCATATCAGCCTGTATACACTCGGTGCCTATCACACGCAGATTGTAGGCTGTGCGATGCCTTGTGGCTTTGTTGCGCTTTTAAAAAAAAAGCAAAGCGCCAACAATGGGCGGCGTTCAGGTACATGTCCCGTCTCAGACTGCGGCAATAACGTATTATGAGGGCTTCAATATTGACAACATACGGGTGCGAAGTTGAGGTGATCCAGCCAATTGCCAGAATGGGTAAAATTTCTAAAATTTTAGGACCTCAAGTTCTGAATTGACTTAATGATTGTGAACTGGTCCTGCGAAAATTATTCCGATCCTATTTTATGTAACAAAGGTGGCAAACAAGCATGCAAATCACATGGATGTTAAGTGACACAAATCAGAGGTTAAATGTAGATGCATTGCCACCTCGGATACCTTATGTATGTTATGTCTCTGTAATAGTTAACACGGGGCCATATACACGATATTTCCTACCATCTAACCGGAACACGATAGTGCTGAACATTACCATTTGGCGGCAGATAAATTAGCAATGCGGTAGCGCCTACACCCTCGAGTCCCTACCCTGCAACTCTACCACTAGTAACTATCTTTCAGAATTTTCAAATCTGAAAACAAAACTCATCATTTGCTTTAAGATTTCCGTTGTCAAGAAACTAAGAAATACTTTAACTCAGGTTTCAAAGATTTCGTTTGATTTATAAAATCTATGAAATTAAAAAATATTTGCATCTGGTTATGCAATTACCAGATAAGCGAATGGGCGTGAGAGCATAATAATAATGCTTTATATAGCGCTCCCAATTTGAGACCATAAGACACTTAACGCAACTTTACACCTGTAGTTCCTGAAGAGGTGAGCAGAGGTAGGTAAATCCATGCACAGACCCTCGATCGCCGTTTATGTCTAAGCCCATGTAACAAGTGGCGAGTCTGTTGACATCTCCTTGCACATTACCAAACTCGGAGATACTGGGACACTTTAGAAAAACGGAAAAATTCCAATACAACCAGAGATAAAGGATTTCACGCCGTCATCTCTGATACCCGGGTAACGAACCTCACTGCAACTCTAGCGTACCTAGTAGTAGTGATCTGGTACTGATAGACTACTGAGTCAGTTATACACCATAAGAAACATCCAAATTAAACGTTTGACACAATTCTGATGTAATTCATATGTAACTATCCCAAATATAAAAAATAACACCTTTGTAACCACTAATGCCACGCGCATTGGAGCAGCGTGGTGGAGTAAACTCCAGGCCTGCCCCTAAAAAGGGGAGAGACTCGTGCCCAGCAGTGAAACGTATAATGGGTTGCCATAATTATTATTTTATATACCTGAAAAGCGCGCATGGCCCAGCGGCTGGTGTAGATCGGAAGCGATCTGCTCGGTTAAGCACTACGGGCGCGGTCGGATAGTGTGATGGGTGACCGCTAGTGGCAAATTAAATGCGCGTTTCCGTGCTTCAGAGGGCACGTTAAGCCGTCGGTCCCGGTTGCTATCGATGGATAGCAGTCGTTAAACCTTGTCGGAGGCCTTATGGGCGGTTTGAAAACATCCGACAGTGGGTTGGCCACTAACCCACCCACCTCCACCAATCCGCATTGGAGCAGCGTGGTGGAGTAAGCTCCAGGCCTCCCCCAAAAAGGGGAGAGATTCGTGCCCAGCAGTGGGACGTATAATGAGTTGCCATTATTATTATTATTATTATACCTGAAAAACACTTGCTTGACAGAATCCACGTCCGTATGTTTCCATACAATCTTTCATCACGAACTAAACGCTGATTGTAGTCGAGACACCGACAGAATGGTTACCACTAAATTGCTGTTTTAAGATAAGCAACCCATGGATCGATGTGAGGAATAAAAAAGCACTAATATACGAATTATCATAACCTGACCATTCAGTTAACGGGGCATGAAAACGCAACAGGAATTTGCCTCTGGTTGCCATTTATGTTGCATCTTTAAATTATTATATAAACACCAACGGCTCACCTTGGTTTCGTATTATACTAAAATTTGAGCAATAAACAAGTTTTATTTAAAGAAAAATGGAAAGAAAAATTTGACTTCAGGCGAGACTCGAACTCGTGTTAATGCGAAATAATATAAAACAATAAACAAGTTGATGTAACTATTGAAACTACTTACGTAGGTTAAATATTGCGATAGTACATTACGATAGGCGTGACCTTAGCAGCCTATCATTGCATGGTGCTAACTTTACTAAGTTAGCACCATGCAATGATATTGCCTTAAATCACGGAATAGGGTGCGTAAAGTGTGGTTTTAGGTCACACTGTACTATAAAAATTTATACCTAGATTCAATTCGAAGTAGAAAGACTCTAGTCAACTTAAATATGAAAGTCCTTCACTATAATAATGTACTAAAAATGTATAAACTAGTAAAAAAACTATTTTTCAAATTACGAATACTTATTATGAGCGTATTTCATTGGATCACTCCATTGTGTCGAAGGGCGAGCAGATTGACATTCGACATCGATCGGCACTTATAACAAGCTTAATATATTTTGTCGTTCTTTTCATAGCTCCTGAAATATTACGAAAATATTTTGCTATGATTTTTTATTTGTAAAATTGTTAACAGTAGAATTATTTTTCAATCTTATTAGGCTAGTGCCGATGCCTTTGAAAATGGCATAATATAGAGATTCAAAATAAAAACACTGCTTTTTTGACATGAGAATTTTTCTACGCCCTATACCGTATCAATCAACAGATTTATACTATTAAACTCAATCTAAAGCCGATACTTGTGATATTTTATTGGTGGTAGACTTCCAGTAACAGGCATAGGCACCATTGCATTACCTTATGTAGTGGTGCCTATGCCTGTTCAGGACTATCGCTTCCGATCAGGTAGTAATGTACTATGTAATTTCCGGCACAGGAGCATAATTTCAGCCTCAGGAGTGACAACTAAAAGTGACACTGAAATCTCTGGTTCCATGTAGATGTTTATAAGCTACAGAATTACTAACTATCAATATTGATAGTTAATAATTCTGTAGCTTATAAACATCTACATGGTGAGGTGTTCCCTAGGTGCTACAAGCATATATATGCTTGTTTGCCACTTCATGACAAAAAAATGCTAGAATCTTAACGCCTCAGGCGTGATATAATCTCCAACCGCGCACAAAGCTAGTCCTTTCAAAAAATCTCTTCACCATCAGCATTTCAGCCGTGAGTCATCCACTGCTGGACCAAAGCCTCCCACAACAACACACCCTCACAATCACAACGCTTGGCATGCGGATTGGCGATTGCAGTAGCGGTAGTTCTATCGCAGGACGCTACTGCCGATGCAGATGTTGCGTTATTGCACTAAATACAATGGTGCATGCTCTATTGAACTGTTCGACATGGTGCCACCGTCTCTTTTCCTACACCGCACTACCCGCCGAAGAGAGAAGTTCCACCCTCACTGACTAGACACTTGGCAGTGCTCAACGGTGCGGTTCTCACGTTCGTCCCTACCCAGAACGTGTAAATTGTGGAACGAACTTCCCTCTGAGGTGTTCCCTAGGTGCTACAATATGGGGTCCTTTAAAAATGGCATCAAAAGAGTCCTTCAGGGCTGGCAGCGCAGTGGCAACTCTCCTGGTGTTGCAAATGTTCATAGGCGACGGTGACCACTTTCCATCAGGTGGCCCGTCTGCTTGTCTGTCAACCTAAAAAAAAAAACTACCACCCCATTGGAATGCTTTGACCGCCATTGTTCGGTTGACTGACTGTAATAGTGTGCACTAGGGACGTCACGTCCCGACGCGAACAAACAAAATAAAAAATCTCATACCTGATAAAAATTACATTACCCGAATTCAATTTTGAGAGCCATTACCGCAACTTTTTTCCGGTGTTAAAAAAGCAAGGCAACTTTATAGCCTACTTATTTAGAATTCAAACAACGGATGTAAGAGGGAACGAAATGGCCGTCTTCAGCGGGAATAAATTTTAGAACAAATCCCAACTTCGCCTGTCACCAAACAAGTGAGTGAAACAAAACAAAAGATTTACGTGTAAACTTTTACACAGCTTAGAATTAGTTAGTATACTCTCAAATTAAGTCCGAAGTTTCATCTGTGGATATTTTAACAATTAACAGTGAATAACTTTTGCAATGTTGCGTTTGTTTATTTGAAAAAGGGTAGACGGTAAATTTTATGTTCTTATTCAATTGCGTGAGTAATAAATATATCGTTGGTTTCATAAAGCCTTGCAGATTGAAAATTCAGTTACCATTTTCGAATCAGAGGTCTGTCAAATGAATGAAAATAAAAGACTAACTTTCAGATATCCTATTAGAAAAATTAGGAGTATTTTAATAAATTAGCTATTTGTTTACCAACGTCGTCTACGTCCTAATTAGCTTTAGAACAAAAAGTGCTACTTTTGGTGAAGCTAAAGAACATTTCCTTGTGTTCAAAATATTTTTAATTCTCTGGAATAAAAAGTTTACATTGAAGTTGAGTGTGGACAGCGTCTACTGTTGAACAGAAGGACTATTTTTCTTCCAGTGATTTAAAAGTATTTTAAATACCATGAAATGTGCTTTAGATTCCCTAGATAATATTTCTAAGCTATTGCACTGTTCCTATTTCATTTTTTCTTCATGGAACTCCATCCTTCCATTTTCTGTACAAATCAATGCATTGATTTCAATAGAAAAAAAAACATGGTTTTAAAAGAATCATGCTTTTATAATGGAACCATGATTCTTTGAAAACTGAAATACAAATATCTTGTTTAACAAATCTTGTCTGTTCTTTGATCCTTATTATTTCTGTCATTCGTATTTTTACTTTCACAAGCACCTTTAGAACTTCGTAAAAAATTGTAGCCTTCGTTAATTGTTTTATTTTAAGAAATGTACAATTTTATGATACTTCAGCATCACTCGTTGGTCGTCCAAATAAGAATTGAGTAGTTTTAAAGCATTAAAAGAGAAAAACCACCAATTACGAGTCGAAATTGCATGCACTAATATTAGGAATATCTACCTCATATTAGTGCATGCAATTTCGACATAGTTATTTACGTATCTTCACGCCAAGTCCCTCACGAGGTAGGCTTCTTCTACATTGGTTCTTATAGTTCTCACATAGGCATGGCGTCATAATTTTGACCTCCGGTTGTTGGGTATATATCAAGAGATTGCAGTGTAGAGCCATTTTCAGAATGACTCCAGTGCTTGACGCTTGACGGCCATAACAAGCAAAGAAATTCAAACCCGTGCGGCAACTAAGCACAGTAAAAAGAAATGCCGACAAAAGTATGGAAAATTAACGTAAATAGGCTGATTATTATTACTAATATACTCGTATATTATTTTGTGGACAATGGAACAAAGCAAGATACAACTAAAATAAGGAAGAGATTTGAGAAAACTAGCTTCTACTTAGCTGTAAGTACTCGTAGTTGGTATGGAACACTTGGTACAGACAATCACGAAAGCGTTATGCATTGATAAAAATGACAGTGAATCAAACATATTATTATATATCTCGCGTATATGAAATTAAAATTATTATTTAAAATACTCGAGATAAATCCGAAAACTAGTATTATTTCAATGAGTGTAGCTCGCGAAAACCTAAGAACATACCTACTATATTATTATATAGTATAAGTAGTATTCGGTGGCAGTAGATAAACTCTGTTTTTCGAATATTTATTAAATAAGTTCATGGTTTACTCAACCTTCATGGTCTTGAGTAAACCATGAACTTATATCTACACAAAATAACAACAACAGGAAACGTAACTCCATTTTAATTAAAAATGTACATAATTAACATATTTGAAGTGAGATATTTTCTATCCATATTTAATCATACCCACTTTCAAAAAATATTGTAAAAAAAACGAAAATTGTACTATTACCAACTGATCCAACAGACGTTGTTCTGCCATTCTATAAACTTGAATCCATTTCCGTAAAATGTATTTTTTAAATCTGAAATATGTAACGAACATCAATGTTTGACTGGTTTAAGGAGATAATACGGGAAAAATATTTTTTTATAAAATGTTCAGTAAGTACCATTTTTTATTTCGCTATTATTGCCCATTGGTCTTCTGTGTAAATATATTTTTTATGGTTGTAAGCATTGTCACATTGAATGGCAATGTTTAAGGTTTTAAATAGATAGACGGTAGACTTGGTGCATATTATTTATTGTTGTTATTATTAGTATATCATGTTATTATTAATTTAATTCTCAATAAAGTCTTATCTAAGTTTATTTTTTAAAGAAATGTACTGACATTTGTTTTAAAACAAATTTTATTAACTTTTCGTCGACGACAGTACTACTTATTTTATGACGGTTATTAATTTAAATAAGTTTAGATAATTTAGTTGTATTTGTGAGAAATATTATCAATTTGTGCCTCAAATTATGGTTAGAAATGACGGACTTCCTGTCACATAATGACGTTAGACCTACGCCGACGTTGTCAAAGTATTCGATTTTAAGGCCTTGCCCATTGCAGGAAGTTCGTAATTCGCTTATTAATACGGAAGGCAATGGTAAATTGACGATGAAAATATTTTTTTCAAATTAAGCAAGTTTAGGACCTTTTAGCTTACTTAGAAGCTGACTTTACTTTGCTGTAAGGAACGCGTGTGATTTATGTAATGAACATAAAATACACCAGACATTGGCCCCGTAATAACTAACACAGAGGCATAACAACTTCGGTCTCAGGGGTGGCAACGCATCTGTATTATGATCTCTAGTTTTTGTGCAGATGTCTATAGGCTGGGCTAGGCTATCATCACTTAGCATCAATGTGAGCTGTAGGCTTGTTTGCCACCTTCCTAACACAATAAAATTGTAATGACAGAATCACTTAGTCCTTAAGTTGCTATTGTTGTGCCAATCAACCTTGAGTTTGGAAATCTTCCACCAGTAAAAGTATCTTCCAGTCATTTTATGTTGGGTAAAATGTGAATAAAGATAGTAGACTTATACTATACGAGTAGCTACAGTTCATAAGCATAAATTATACAGTATGACAATCCGACAACAAAGGAAAAAAACCTGCGACATGAATATGAAAATTCTGTAAGTATTTTTCTCTTGACATAAAAATATCCTTATGCCTTAAATTCTTAATACCCTGAATGTTTTCCTTTATCATAGAGTTTTAGCCGCGGAAAAAATTGCGCACGTCGTAACCTATGACTGTGGTCCTCAAACTGTTTTTGATAAATTTGCAATTTTATTTCGTACTGATTTTTATCTACCCACGACTTCATCCGCGTGAAATTTGGAAAAAATATGCGACTTGCGTACAAACTTTCATCCCCTATTTAAACTCTCAAGGGGTTCTGAATAATTGTTGCATACAAATATCAAAATAAAATCTACAGGTCTCAATGTAGCATTGGGACCACTTAGTTGGAATGCCCCTGCGCAAGTAAAACGTGCAATTCGTCACTTCACAATCCACGCTGGACAATGCCTTCCTTCACCAGTGCGGGAACCTTGAAAAAGGCGTGTGGTGCTTTTATTTTATTTCGTTCTCTTGGTGTATTTTTGAGTTATATTAAATAAAGTTGGTGGCATTTTGTTTGATACAGGTTTATTACAGTGCCCGTGTATAGTGAAATAGAATAACAGTGCGAAAACAGGGCCTTTGCAAAAAACTTCATTGTAAAAGTTCTGGTAAAGTAGCCGTCGCTTTACTCAAATTACTGACTGTGACTCACTTGACTGACATAATAAATAAATAACTGACTGACTGATTCTAACTTTAACGCCGCTTTTCCCTTTTATACGAATACGAAATATCTTTTAACTTGACATTGGCAAAATGCGTAATAGCGATGCCATTTTAAATTTAAAAAAAGCCTTCCCCAAACTGAAAAGTGAGTATGGCATAGTCGCCACGCTTGGCAGACAAATCGGTGATCACCGTTCCAGTAGTTTTTATTCCACACATTCCAGTCCCACATTATTATATTTACTACTTTATTGGACCGCCATTCTTCGGTTAACTGACTACACTAGTGGAAGAATACTCTTCCACTAGAAAACGATGGATTCGTCGTCATTCGGGCCCATGTGTTGATAACTATACCTACTGCTAAACAAATGCGTATATGGCTACTCGTGAACATCTTTTTTTAATATTTCACTTGGCCCAAACTCAAATGTCCGTTTGTGTCAATTTGAGTAACAAAAGTTTGAGCACCGGTGACACAGCTAATCTTATAAGTGAATTTCAATGGGCCCAGACTGTCTACGTAGACTTCACGCCTCTTGAACTTCTGCCAAAAAGGCTCTACTCTACGCGATCTCTTTTAGCTAAATTGATAGACATCTGTTCTACTACGTCGTATTGATATTGATTGATACTTCCATATTAGTTTAATGAGGATGATTGGTTTGAAAAATAAATAATTTCATAATTCATCATATTGATCCCATAGAGCAACACAGGCCACCGGCCGCGGCGGACCGGAGGGGAGTAGCCATATGCAGGCTTTCCCCTCTGACAAAGTACAAAACCAAATGGTCCTATGCCTGTTGCCCAGATATTTAAATGTGTGCGTGAAATTGTTTATGTATTTTGTTAAAGTCAAGGTGTGAGTTTCGTAGTAATAGACGTTTTTTGTAGTGTGAGTGTGTGTCACACGTATTTACCCGCAAAAAAATACAGACTGTTTTGCATCGGTAATAAACGCTATGGCTGCTCCCCTCCGGTCCGCCGCAACCGATGGGCCGAGTTGCTCTATGTGTTGATCCTGTTATAGACCTAAATATTTATACTTCATTTGACTATAATCAGGCCTTGAACCTACGATATGGTCTCCTCTTAATACTCAAGTTTCTCCGTGACCACCTATTGGGACCGTCCATAAAATACGACTTTATGAAAAAGGCTTTTCCTTTTTTTTATGTAATGGAAGTATAATGGAAGAACAAGTATGCAGTTCACATTGGTGTTAAGTGATGACTGCAGCCTATAGACACCCACAATACTAAGGTCAAAATGCAAATGCATTACCACTCCTGAGGCCTAAGGTGTTATGCCTCTGTGCCGGAAATTACAGGGCTGTACATTACCACCTGACCGGAACACGATAGTGAACACTACCATTTAGCTGCAAGTATATTAAGTAATGCGGTGGTGCCTACGCCCCCGAGCTCCGTCACTGGAGCTCTACCGGACTCCGTCACTAGACTACCCTTTCGGGGATTACAGGTGCGAAGTTACGATATGGAAAGATTACAATCCAATAAACGCTAAAATCTTGAAGTACAACAAATATCGCACTTGCCAAGAACAAATAGGATCATAACTCAACAATAACAACCGATAAATCACACTACGTGACACGGAATCGAACATGTTACCCTGTACCACTCCGTTACCGGCCAGGGGACAGCGCACGTCCACTAAATGTGGTAGTGAAAAGGACATAGTGACGTCATCAATCGAGTTAAATGGCGGAGGGACGTGTGTAGACGATAGAACGTTACTTGTGGTGTAGGGTGCCTTTGTAAGCGAATTTATGTTATTAGATCTCCCTTTCATAACTTCTGGGAAGTTCTCTAAGGAAAACTTTCTGTAGCATACTTTTAGTGCTTCTGTCTAACAATTAGCAAGCAATTTTGTAAATAGATGCTAAAGAGGTTTGTAAAATATTGTACGGCATACAGTTATAAAGAAAAATATGTAAATTAATGTTTCTTTCGAGCATGTTATAAATATAATTCGTTACTAAGATATGTTTCACCAGTAATTGTGTAAATATTATTAAAGCTTCAAATGTATAGGTGCCAGGACAAACCCGTAATATAACCCTAGAAGTATCTGTTGCATTTTTGTAGTTACTCCACTAAATGATAATGTAACTTATCTTATTAAATAAAATAAAAATCTTAGCGGGCTTTTTCCTCAACCCGTTCAGCGACACAGAACCACAATTAAGATGAATATCACAGCTTAAGGCCTTAAGTAGGGTGAATTTCCTAAATTCGTACATGATTTAAGTCAAATTCTAGAAAAAACTGTTAATTGAATCCGCAATATAGAAATACACAACGACAGACAAGGATTTAATGAATACTTTTAATTGAACAGAATGTTAAATTTACTAACCCCCTTTTAGAAAAAACCATTTCAAAATGCCCCCTTTTTTGTCTTAAAATGCAAATGTTCTCCAAAACGCCAGTCTTTTTGCTTCGTTTTTATTGCAAAAGAAAAAGCTTTAAATTACTCACAGTTTTAATTAAGAGTTTTATTTATTTTGGTGTTATTTATTAATGAAAATTAAAATGTCGAAATTTCGGCGCATGAGCGCGAGCCTCTTCGTCAATCTCAATCATCGTCAGTTGGCTAGTCGGCTGCGGCCCTTTGTGAGGGGAGGATGTACAGCGCGCTGCCGATATATAAACTTGCATATTTTGGGATGTTACTGCGAAGTTATGAGTAAAACCTGTAAAAAAATATGTATTACTGTACGACACGAGTGTTTACGGACTTAAGATTTTACTAAATAGTGGCTATCGCCTATGTTTTTGTGCGAATTGATGTCTTGTTGTTGTCAAAGAATATAAATACATTGACAATATTGACATTGCAACACGGATAGTTGACGTAGAAAAAGAAACACAAATGAACTGAAGGAGTATTTAGTTGATTACTCTTTAATACTTGTTATACCTACGTGTAATTTACCTACATTGTTACTTAACAAAATTATATTAGTAAGTAAGTAGGTATTTAAAGTGGTTTTATTTTGTGTAAGATATAATAAAATTAATTTAGGTATCTACAGATTTTTTCAATCTTACTATTATAAATGTGACAGTATGGATGTTTGTTTGTTTGTTGGTCAAATCGTGCAAAAGCGGCTGAACGGATTTCGATTAAATTTTCTTCACAGGTAGGGGACGATTTTTTTGGCGGTAGAACGAGTGAGAAAAAAAATATTTTCACCAGTTTGACGGTCGAACAGATGAGAAAAAAAATTGTCAATTCGATGGTCGAACTAACTCAAACTCAAAACTCAAAAATTCATTTAATCACTTGGAAATAATAGAATTTGCTTGTGATAGGTCAAATTACAAATATAAAATTAAAGCGAATAACAACTGATACGTTGATTAATATGTCAAAGTAAATAAATTAATAATAGTCCAAAAATACTTAATAATAAAAATAGGTATCAACAGAATGTTCCATACTCTCTTTTACAAACGGCAAGATAAGACTAAACAAAAAAATATGGGACATTCTTTGTCATTCACTGGCAGAGTTCCAAAGCCCACATTACTGAGAAAACTAATGGGAATAAAGGTGTTTCAAGAGTATCTACGGGTATTTAGAACTGAGGTCCACGCGGACAAGTTCGTCCGCGAGTAAAAGCTAGGATAAAAGCCCTGAAAATATTCGCTAGCGACGTTGGAAGCGGTATTCGCTCCAGTATTTTGTATGAAGTTCCGCGACTAGAGCGGAACATAGTTGGTACAGCAGTATTGTATTGGTAAGCGGTATTGTTTCGCTTCTTCGGCGAAATAAGTACCGCCTGTCCGGCGAAACAAGTTCCGCCAGACCATAGCAATATAAGATTTACTTGAAATAAAACTAGTAAACAAGTGAAATAAAAATAGTAGTTGAAATAAAATAAGAACAATAAGTAGTCGAAATAAATCCAAAATGGCGAACACATTTTTTTTTCGAAAAAGTGAATTGGGTGTCCATTTTATTATTTCTTGGGATGCTGATTTCGAAAATGGCATCCATTTGCAGATCCAAGATGGATGACAGATTTTTTTTTAATAATTTGATATGGGTATCAATTTCTAAGTGTCTCAGATCCAAGATGGCGGACATAATAATTTTTCCAAATTGTGATATGGGTGTCAATTTCGAGGTTTCTTGGGGTGCTGATTATGAAAATGGCAGCCATTTGCAGATCCAAGATAGCTGACAGATTTTTTTTCATAATATGGTATGGGTATCAATTTCTAGGTTTCTTGGTGCGCTGATTACGAAAATGGCACCATTTTTCAGATCCAAGATGGCGGACACATGTTATTTTCAAAATATGATATAGGTATCAATTTCTAGGTTTCTTGGGGTACTAATCTTATACATATACATATAACTTTACATTAAAAAAACTTGAGCGACAGAAACTACCGCCACTGCGACTGCCAGTCCGTGTGCTAATTGTGACAATTATGGCCTTTGTCCAGCATAAACGTCTTTCGAATGAAATTATTGATGATTGAAACAGTGAAAAAAAATGAGACGAGTTCTCGCCATAACTTTGGCCACACACAACTCTGAGGCTGTCCTACATATAGAGAGGCCACGACTAGACGCACTGAATATGAATACGCCAGCCAATGAACCGAAGAATTCCACCACTGCCAATCTGTATTAGAATATCAATCGCATATTGCAGCTCTATCAAACGTAACAGAGTGTGGGTATTTGTAAATGTTTGAAACTGATGTGAATGTTAAAGGAGATTATCAGTGGCGATTTCTCTAAGATGGCACGTATGGCTGGCTACTTTACTGGTGGTAGAGCTCCAGTGACGGAGCTCGAGGGCGTAGGCACCACCGCATTACCTAATATACTTGCCGCTAAATGGTAGTGTTCAACACTATCGTGTTCCGGTCAGGTGGTAATGTACGGCTCTGTAATTTCCGGCACAGAGGCATAACACCTAATGCCTCAGGAGTGGCAGCGCATCTGCATTTTGACGTCTGGTCATTGTGTGGGTGTCTATAGGCTGCAGTCATCACTTAACATCAATGTGAACTGCACGCTTGTTTGCCACTTTTATTACATAAAAAAAAAAAAATGGCGCTGCCAAAAATGTAAATAATCATATATTAACAACCTTATTACTTAGACCTAGGTACAATATATAATTGCATTTTACGAGCGGTGTCTTAACACGAACGCAACTCGCGATTGTCATCGCGTTCGGTCGGCGCCGAACGCGGCCGAGGCGAGCGATGCGCTTCTGCCAGCGCATGCGGAGTCCATACAAAGTCATTCGCCGACCGCGCCCCGCGCCCTCAATCGCCTATTACTCACGGAGTTTGAAGCGCGGGTCTGGCTCTGTGAATAGCGCACCACCTAACGATTTTTCGCATGTTTTTCGTGATAGTGTAGAGTTCTGATAGTGTTTGTTACGTTTTCTATCTTTTTATTGATTTAATTGACTTTTTATTTAGTAATTAAGCACTAGAATCGCGAAAAAATATCAGCTATATCAAACAAAAATAAAAAAGTTAAATTGTATGAAATTTCTTTTTTCAAAGTAGGTTCCTTAACGAAAGACTGAAAGTTGTTCAGATTGACCGTCAAAAAAATCGGTTTTCAAGTTTTCACTACACCCTATATAACAGAAGCTGGAGCCACCCCAATTAGCTGGAGCCACCCCAATTATAAGCATCAGAAATCGCCACTGGAGATTATTACAAATGGAACAATGAGGATTTGAATGAAATCTTTGGTATTCTTCACTTATTTTCACTGATTCTAGATGAAGATCATGCTGATTCCAACATTTTTAAACGTAGAACTTAGACTCAACAATTTCAGTGGTCTATTTGGTAGCAGGCAACTACTGGTACGCTGGAGTTAGATCCCCGGATCGGAGAGTAAGTGGTATTGTGATTTTTTTTATGTTATGGAAATGGCAAACAAGCATGCAATTCACATTGATGTTAAGTGATGACTGCAGCCTATAGACACCCACACGAAGACCAAGGTCGAAATGTAGATGCGTTACCACTCCTGAGGCCTAAGGTGTTATGTCTCTGTGCCGGAAATTACAGGGCCATTACCACCTGACCGGAACACGATAGTGCTGAACACTACCATTTAGCGGCAAGTATATTAGGTAATACGGTGGTGCCTACCCCCACCTACGAGCTCCGTCACTGGAGCTCTACCAAAAAGAGATTTTTGCATTTCCGGAAAATATCCAGTATCAGAGAGTTTTGTAAGTTCGGCTTCTTTGGTTCTCGTGCGGATCTCATTATAAATTTGATTTCGCTATAAAACGCTAAATATTTTGTTGTCTATATTTCCCTGAGTGGCCTTGCCTTCTTCAAAGAACCATAGACAGCAGTAGTTATAGCAGTACCGTGATCCAGGAAGCCGTGTTATATGTTGCCCTGTAATTTCCAGCACAGAGGCATAACACCTTAGGCCTCAGGATTGGTAATGCATCTGCATTTCGACCTTTGTCTTTGTGTAAGTGTCTAGGCTGTAGTCATCACTTAACATCAATGTGAACTGCATGCTTGTTTGCCACTTCCAATACATAAAAAAAGCCGATAATATAAGATCCTTACCCAAAGGAAAAATGTAATAACTGGCCTGTGATTATGTACGCATCTGCATTGAGAAATTTAACGATCACGTAATTGTCTAAAGACTACTATAATTAGTGAGACTTTAACAGTATTTGTTAGACAAAAAATGTTTTTAATCTCCTTGAAATCTTAAGTTTTTTATTGCAATAATGTCTTGCCATCAAAATAAACTTGGAAAGTGTTTGTTTTATTGAGCTTAAGAGCCAATAATGAGTTCAATTTAACTCGATCTCTAAAAATATTTCAATTGGTAATCTAAGCTTGGCGACGGTAATGGAACATTAAATGATCGTGAACGCGATAGTTCGACCGAAGTGTTATTGATTCACTTTCTACGTTAAGCGAAAATAAATGAGTTAGTTCTCTGGAATTACAAAGTTTTATAAACCTACGAATAAACCCTCATCATAGAGCAACACGGGCCACCGGCCGCGGCGGACTGGAGGGGAGTAGCCATAGCGTTTATTACCGATGCAAAACAGTCTGTCATTTTTTGGGGGGGAAGATGCGTGCGACACACACGCACACTACAAAAATCGTCTATTACTACGAAACACACACCTTGACTTTAACAAAATACAGAAACAATTTCACGCACACATTTAAACATCTAGGCGACAGGTATAGGCTCATTTGGGCTTGTACTTTGACAGAGGGGAATACCTGCATATGGCTACTCCCCTCCGGTGTTGCTCTATGGCGGCCACCGACGTCAACCGTGTGCGGCGAGTCCGTATAAAATGTGTGGAAACTATAGGAAATATGCCACTGGCGACTGTTCTGTGGTTGTGGCCGGGGGTTCGTGTGTGACGACCCTAAGTCATCATCAGTATTCTCAAGCCTGTACTGGCCCATAGTTGTCCAAAATCTAGGGGAATATGTCATAATCGCTACGCTTGGCATACGGATTGGCGATCGTAGCGACGGTAGTGTTGTGGAAAGACGCTGCTGTCCATCCTGCATTATTGCACTTACTACCTACGAGTTAAATTGAACTCATTATCAAGAAGCGAGCAACGACTATTTTGTAGCGTTAGGCGGCCACCGACGTCAACCATGTGCGGCGAGTTCATATAAAATGTGTGAAAACTATAGGAAATATGCCAATGGCGGCGCTTTGTGGTTGTGGCCGGGGGCTCGTGTGTGACGACCCTAAGTCAAGTCATTATTCCCAAGTTTGAACTGGCCCATAGTTGTGCAACATCTGGGGGATGTCATAATCGCTACGCTTGGCATACGGATTGGCGATCGTAGCAACGGTAGTGTTGTCGAAAGACACTGCTGTCCATCCTGCTTTATTGCACTTATTACCTATTGGAATGGCCATTATTCGCACGTTAGATTTAGATTTAAATTTAAACCCAAGAGAGCTGCACTGAGTTTCAGTATCTGAGTTGAGTTCAGTGGCGAAGTTCTTCTCAGTATTGACTGCACTTGGAATTCTGCCAAGTGAATAACCTTTATTATGACGACCAATTTATTTATTTTTTCAGTTTCTTTTGAAATGGGGAAATGGAGGCATTGATAAATAATTGATTATTTCCATATTATAACTTAATTGATTCCTTTATTTTTAATTTATTATGTGATTTTGATTATTATTATTAGTGGTTATTCACCCTAGGTTAAATAAACTTGAATAAACTGTTCAATCCATATTTTTATCGATTATATTGTTTGATCTGTAGACTCCTTCCCTAACTATACCTTTGACCGTACCTACCTTTACCGACCTTTTTAACCGTACATTATCCTTGTCAATTTAGCTCAAATATCATAAAACGGTCTTTTAGACATAGGACGGCAGTAATCAACATGTACACTTAATTTCCTGCGCATCACTTTCGGCTATGTAAACCGATCAGTGAGCGGAAATAAGCTCTACTGCACTTCGCAGTCATATATCTAGGTAATTCTGTGTTTTTGACCGAAATAAAAAAAAGAGGTTATTAGTTTCACATGTAGGTATGTATTTGATATTGTTGGAATTGGCTAATATTTGAGTATGATGATTTATTTAAGCTTTGGAAACCATCCCAAAAAATACTACCGCCCTGAATTTGAATAGTTCGGTGAAAAGACTGCACTAACGGAAAAATTATCTTCGACCAGTGGACGGTGGCCTGTTAACACCAAACGACACGGTTCGAGTTTCGACACAAAAAGTTCGCAAAAAAACTAATGGACGCACACGACAGTGCTGACGCCGAATAACGAATAATCTATTATAATAAGACAGTAAATATCGAGTGTCTATACATAAAATATTTTTCCAAACAAAAACTGATAAGGGCGACTAAAAAAAAGTAACAGAAATCAAAAATCAATTATTCGAATTTTCGTCTTTCTCTCTGTCTGTCTGATACGTTATAGGTATATAAATTCGAAACTACTCGACGGATTTGGAAACAGGGGATGTCAGTTTGTATGAAATTCCGTCATATCTATCGAATTTCACGCGAACGAAGTCGCCAGCAAAAGTTTTTGTTCTATAATAATCACCATATAATTTAATTTAATATGAAGTCGTACATAACTTCTTAAAAATCATAATTAAAAATTGCGAATGGCAGGCCAATCTACCTATAAACAACTCCGAAAATATAAATCTCATTGGCCAGCGACAAGACCAATTTAAAAGAACCAAACCTAAGATTAAGCACCTTCACTTATCCATTAAAAAGCGAAAAAGCATTATGTAACATAACTCAATGCCATAAGAGTTATTGAACTGAATCATTGGAACACACAGACATTGATTTACTTGTGTCCATTCACAATGTAACTGATGTGGATTTGAAAAGCTATCTGATAGACAAAATCGCCGGCCACGAGAAATCGAATGAGAAGAAAATGCTCGATAGGATTCCCTTTACAAAATACCTTGCAATTACAAAAAAGAGCCACTTGGATGGTATTCGTCCAGACAAAAGGGATACTTTAGGATTTTATCGTTGAGAATATAGCATTTTATCTAATGGAACACATGGGGTGACTCTCGATTGCTTAGTAGGCACAATGGCGAGGTCTTTTGTACTTCAGATTCAATGAATTGAATTGAAATACTAGGCATAGATAGACGGTGATGATTACAGTGCTCATCAAGAAATAATGCACATCGAGACAACCTATGAAAGTGACAATCGGCTAGTTTCGACTTCGTAGAGCGTTATCTCTGCTACACACTGCCTACGTAAGCACTGATAATCCTGTATTGGTCAAAAATCATAATCGCTGCTGTGCGCAAAGCGCGTAGCTGCGGTACGGGCCTAGGAGGTTGCCCTCTTGCCCGGGCACAATCTGCCCTCGCTTCGACGAGGGCGTGAACTTAGTTTTAAGGTGTTTGTCGTGTACGCAAAGAATCTTTATAATTTTTTTTTATTTATTTACAGGTATATATATAATAGGTTGGGGAAAAAGTCTTTTCGCATTATAGTATGTATGAACTTGTAATAAAATCTCTTTGGCTGTAGTATTTGTATCTGGCTGGTTTTGGTATCATTGAAAGTTAAAATTTTAAGGAACATAATTCCAAATTCAAATTAGGCAAATGTGTGATTTTCATTTGTTTTACGTACTGTCTAATGAAGAAATTCGATACATTTTAAAATTTTACTACAAAAAAGGGAAAAAAGCAACGCAAGCCGCGAAAAAATTTTGCGATGTTTATGGACCTAGTGCAGTGTTTGTGAGAGTAGCACAAATTTGGTTTAAGCGTTTTCAATCCGGAAATTTTGATGTCAAAGATGCACCTCGCTCTGGTCGCCCTATTACGGATAAAATGGATGCCATTTTTGAAAAAGTGGAGCAAGATCGACATATCAGTAGTTACGACGTAGCTGAAGAACTGTGAATTGATCACAAAACAGTTTTGGCGCATTTGAAAAAGCTGGGTACAAAAAAAAGCTCGATGTTTGGGTACCTCACGAGCTCACTGAAAGAAACCTAATGAACCGTGTACTCATTTGTGATTCTTTATTACGACGTAATGAAACCGAAACATTTTTGAAGAAGCTGATAACTGGTGATGAAAAGTGGATCACGTACGACAAGGACGTGCGAAAAAGGTCGTGGTCAAAGGCCGGTCAGGCTTCACAGACTGTGGCGAAACCCGGGTTAACTCGCAATAAGGTGATGTTGTGTGTGTGGTGGGATTGGAAGGGCATTATTCATTATGAGCTATTACCACCAGGCAGGTCTATCGATTCTGAACTCTACTGCGAACAACTGATGAGATTAAAGCAAGAAGTTGAGAAAAAGCAACCGGAATTGATCAACAGAAGGGGTGTGGTGTTTCATCATGATAACGCTAGACCTCACACATCTATAGCCACTCAGCAAAAATTAAGAGAGTTTGGCTGGGAGGTGTTAATGCATCCGCCGTATAGTCCTGACCTTGCACCTTCAGATTTCCACCTGTTTCGGTTTCTTCAGAATTCTTTATGCAATGTTAGGTTAACATCACGAGAGGACTGCCAAATCCACTTGTCGCGGTATTTTGATGAGAAGTCCCAAAATTTTTATAGCAATGGGATCATGTCCCTACCCACAAGATGGCAAAAGGTTATCGAACAAAATGGTACATACATACTTTAGTTAAATTTAAATAAACTATATTAAAAAATGTTTTGAATTATCTTAAAAAATGCAAAAAAACTTTTTCCCCAACCTTATGATTTAATTTTTTATTATTATTTTTTTATTGTTCTTACATTTTTTTGTGAAAAAGCTTTTTTACCTATTGGCATATTTTTTTCACGCCCCGGCTATCTTTACGCACACCACTTACAAAGCGGCTACACTGCGGAGGACAGCGATAGAATCGTGGTGACCACAACGACGTTTTGGCCTTAGCCGGGCCGAATACCAGGCCCGGGGTTGAACCCAGCCTTCGACCGGGTAAATGCCGGACATGGCCCCCAAAATGAAGTTATAGGCAATAGCAAAAGGCACGTGAGCTTATTTTTTGCGCTGAATATTCAGGAATGAATTCCTTGTTTTTTCACTGTTGCGTCAGCGCCGTGGTGTGGGTGCACTTGTTTTATTTTCCAATTTTGGTGATGGAACACTTAAGGCGCATAGAGCAACACGGACCACCGGCCGACTGGAGGGGAGTAGCCAAAGCGTTTATTACCGGTGCAAAACAATCTGTCATTTTTTGCGGAAGGAAATTCGTGTGACACACACACACAGAACAAAAAATCGTCTATTACTACGAAACTCACACCTTGACTTGAACAAAATACATAAACAACTTCACGCACAGATTTAAACATCTCGGCGACAGGCATTAGTTCACTTGTGCTTGTACTTTGACAGAGAGGAAAGCCTGCATATAACTCCCCTCTGGTCCGCCGCGGTCGGTGGCCCGTGTTGTCACAGTACAAATATCAACAGTGTGAAAACTACGTATAAAACGTTGAAACATCACACTCACACAAACATGCCTCCTGAGGCCTCTAAGCGGTTCTCGCGGTGCTGCAATACTGAGTCACTCGCTACATCGAGCGTCGATGCGCATGTTTGAGTTAGTGTGCCGTTTCAAACGTTTCACGTAGTTTCTGTACTTCATATTTGTACTGTGGTGTTGTTCTATGGCGTTAGGTAGTGACGGTGTGACACCGGTGTGTAACAAATCTTGCCACGAATTTTATCATCAATACGGTCAAATCGTTGAGGAGTTCCCTCCACTATCTTTCCGCTCCATCTTCCAATGGACTCTAAACCTTCATCAAATTGTAGTGGTATAAATTTTTTATGAAAAAAAAAATTGCTGTAGTCGCTCCTACGATTTTCGAAAGGTCCCCTTGATTTCTCTGGGATGCCATAATCAGATCCTGGTTTTTTTTTTATCATGGAACCATTCGCCATGAAGTCGTTCAAAAGTGTAACAAATACTCTATCTATTCTATATTTATATAAATAACTAGCTGACCCGGCAAACTTCGAATTGCCTCAGAATGAAATAATGTGTCAAAGGTTTGATTTATACGGATTATTTGTATGGGAAAATGAATGTGTTTTTTACTATTCCTTTTCAATTTCTTCATATTTTCTTACCTTTTAAACCTTCCCTGGACTTCCGAAAATCAATCAAAACCAAAATTAACCAAATCGGTTCAGCCGTTCTCGAATTTTAGCGAGACTAACGAACAGCAATTAATTTTTATATAGGTATATAGATAATATATATCTATCTATACATATCTATAGATATAAGGTAATATATTAATTCTTGCCCTTCCTAAAAATAATTGAATTTAAAACTATGCATAAAAGCCTGTATGCATAAATTTTTACGCAAACTATATCGTATGATCGGTACAAATCCGGCCATAACGAACAATGTATTCTGAAAAAACCGCCCATGTACGAATCAGAATAACGTTCACTGGTTTCCGTACCTCAAACACTAATAAGGGTATATCGTCGAAGCCGTACCTCTATAATTAAGAGATTGCCTTTACTACTCTAAATACGATAGATTTCTATTGGTTTTATTGTAATTTATGTTTAACGTATTTTTTCCAAATTTCAGGCACAGTAGTTTTGGAGATGTAAGGCATACGAGGGTCAATTTTCACTAATTTCCTTTTATAACTTAACAACTATTTATTTTAAAATCATAAAAATATATAGGTACTTGAGATCCTTACAATAAAACCCGATCAATGAACTTTTTGAAAAAAAAACTAAATTCACGTCGAACTTCTGTTTTTGCGTAATCTCCTTTTGTTTTTGCGTAGGTTGAGAAGTTTAAAATAATTTCTTTACGTGACAGATCGATGTTTGGATCATTGACTTCTATAATAAACTAGCTGACCCGATAAACTTCGTATTGCCTCACAGTGAAATAACGTGTCAAAGGTTTGATAGATACGGACTATTTGTATGGGTAAAATAAAACTGTGGTTTTTACTATTTCCCTTCAATTTCTTCATATTTTCTCATCTTTTAAACCTTTCCTGAACTTCCAAAAATCATTCAAAACCCAAATTAGCCAAATCGGTTGAGCCGTTCTTGAGTTTTAGCGAGACTAACGAACAGCATTGATTTTTATATACCTAATAGGCATATAGACTAAGCCCGCACAGGCTTCGCGCTGGTGCCATTTAGGTACTAACATAATATTGCGAGTACAAATTAAGATTTAAGCTATCCTATCTTTCAAGTTGGATCAAACTGCACACGATATGCACAGTTTGATCAAAATCGGTTAAGGAGACGCGGACAAACAAATAATATATTATATTGAGATAAGAAAAATAACAACTCAATACTTTCGGCGTAGGTTGGCTGTGACAGACGGAAAGACAGAAAGATGCACGAGCAATCTTAAAAGGATTTCGATTTTCCTTTAAATGTACGGAACCCTAAAAATAATTTTAGTATTCAAACGACGCTAAGACCTGCACAAACAGGTATTAGCTGTGAATCCAGAATCGTGCTCCTGAATTTATTAAGTCATTATTCATAGCCAGCAAAAAACCTAGGTCTGAATACAGACGTCAACATTTGATTTCATTATTCATTAAAGAACGCATGTCTCGATAGAAATACATATTTTAATATAACAGAGGCTTAACAAAGTGAAAAAGTTCACTACGTCTGTCGTGTGGTAGACATTTCATATTGTATTTTATGAGATACCTCCCAGAATGGACTGGGCAGGGACTTAATTGATTGGTAATAAATGAATTGTAGATAGAGCAACGCGGCCCACCGGTCGCGGCGGACCGGAGAGGAGTAACCATAGCGTGTATTACCGATGCAAAACAGTCTGTCATTTTTTGCGGGGGGAAATGCGTACGACTCACACGCACACTACACAAAATCGTCTATTACTACGAAACTCACACCTTGACTTTAACAAAATACAGAAACAATTTCACGCACACAATTACACATCTAGGGGACAGGTATAGGCCCATTCGGGCTTGTACTTTGACAGAGGGGAAAGCCTGCATATGGCTACACCCCTCCGGTCTATGGTATTGTATCTACGCAAGAAGTTTTCATATGCTTTTTTGTAATTATGGTGTTATAAAACAGCCTATATTTTGTAATTATCTATCTACAGTTTCTTAAACTACTCTAATAAATTGATCCAATTACCATAAACGACTAAAAGAAGTATTCCGTATGTTAAGCTTAAAACAGAATATACGTTCTTTGAGTCTCAATTTGAACAGACCAACTCTGGAATGGCTTTGCAAACACTCGACAGCGATGACGTCACAGTTTGCCTGGATGACGTCATCTGTGCGCTTAAACTCACTACCGACCGAATGTACAAATATGACTTGATATCGATGATACAAACGAACTATTGATTTGGATGTTAAATCGGGGTCAGGAAGTATTCCTTTACAGCAATTTTGAGAAATGGTATTCTAAACTATGAAACGAACTAATTCTTATTCGGAAAACTATAATAGTAGAAACAGAAATATCAAGGCAAGAAATGAATTATATAACCTACAAGTCATGCACTTGAATGGTTGTTGGGAAAATCCTGGGTGTACATGATTTTTTTACTTCTATTTATTCGCGATTCACGAGCGCTTTTGATGCTTGTTTGTGGTAAATACGTCGGTAAAACACCACATATTATTATCTAAATGCGTGTGTGCAAGCGAAAACGTACGCGCGACTGGCGCTTCGTACGACACGCACACTGACAAACCGTACATGTATCCAATATCACGTCTAAACACTACCAAGCGCCGATCACATTCATGACTTCATCGCAAATAACACTACGGAAAAATAGCGCTTTGAAGTGAGAATTACAACCTAATGTTATCTTGATTTGTTTGTATGTTATGTTAATTTGCCTCTTTTACAACAAAACAGACACTGCAATACCAAGCAATAGTGAAAAAGTATCTGATATTCAATATGTTAGCATACTTTAATAATTACCCATTACATTCCAATCAAAACTTGTTTGTAAACCAATGCATGTTCATCGGAGAATCCATACAACCATTTCTTATCACTGTTACAAAATTATATTCTAAGGGCATCCAATCGAACACGGTTACAAAAAATTGCAATGCGGTTGCGCATTCGTTTTAAACAAAACAATATAATATGATAAATGCCATCCATTTCAGACGCATACCTAATTAGTTAATAAAAAGTTATCTCGTCATTAGGGTTGCCACTAACGAAGCATAAATGTACTGAAAATATTTTTATATCTTCTCGTGTCACAATGTTCGTCCCCGTACTCCTCCGAAACGGCTTGACCGATTCTCATTAAATTTTGTGAGCATATTGAGTAGGTCTGAGAATCGGCCAACATCTATTTTTTTATACCCCTAAGTGATAAGGATGATTCTCAAAATTTTTTTTTTCGATTTCTGGGCTTTTTTTTAAATACCTATTTACAAGGCGACACGAAGTTCGTCGGGGCAGCTAGTTGTGTATGAAATTATCATTTATTGAGGTGTTTTTTATTTTTTACTGGTGGTGATAAAGCTCCAGTGACGGACTTTTAAGGGGTCAGCTCCATCATAATAATTATATAATTATACAAACTGCACAAGAAATTAAGACATTATATTAAACTGAGCATTCCAAATGTGTCTTCAAAAATGAAATGTTATAATATCTCTTTATTTAGTAACTAAACTCTTTTAAATATTGTACCTTAAGCAACACCATGTATAAAATATAATAGAATAGAAAATATTTTTATTTCGAATAGATCTTTACAGATACTTTCAAAACGTCAAGAAATCATAAAATACCTAGAGTGAATAACCATTACATATCGCAAAAGCAAAAACATATGTTTAATTGTAAATTAAAAATTAGAATTTAAACTACTTAGTTAAAGATTAAAAATAACATTTTTTTTTAATTCCTTCAATGATGATAAATGAAGAAAAAGAAAAACTTATTCGTCAAGATCAAAGTGATTCACTTAGTAGAGTTCCAAGTGCAGTCACTACTGAGAAAAACTCGGCTACCCAACAAACTCAGTAAGAGCTCTTTTTTTAAATATCTCAAGAAACTGCAATCATTTGAATACCACACGGCATCAATTGAACATTGAGCAAGCAAATGAGGCATCTTTGGAGAAGACTTATCCAGCAATAATCATACCTGAAATTAAAAAAAAAAAAAAAACTTGACATCAGTCGGGTTTCAAACATTGTCATTTTATGGAAGGGAAAAAGAGGAAAAAAAGTCAATATTTGTCCTCAAAAAAAGTCGAGGAACTGCAGTTGTAATAAATTTTTTTTTATCGAGAAACAAATAAACAAAGCAAAAGGGTTTTTTTTTTTAATGAAATATTTTATTAGGACCGGATATTGTAAAAAGGTTATTCCTAATTAAAAAATTTCTTTCTTGTACTTATAATATTTCGAAAATGTTTTTACTCTAAGCATGCTCTTTTGGAAAACATCTTTGTTATATGTTTAATAAGTATCTTTAATGGTCCGGAAAGTACAGGGCCACCTGACCGGAGCACGATAGTGCTGAACACTAACATTTAGCGGCAAGTAGATTAGGTAGTACAATGGTACCTACGCCCGCGAGCTCCGTCACTGAAGCTCTACCACCAGTAAAAAACGAACTACAGTGTCCAACAAGAAATAATGCACATTGACCTCAGGAAGAGACGTCGGCTTATTTCGGATCTGTACAGCGTTATCTCTTTCGCACCTTACCTATTTGACGTTTGTCGATCATTTTGATCAAGTTTTGACCAATACCAGATTCTCAGGGCGAGATTCACAGACCGCACTACGACTTTACTTTCGAGCAAAGTACGCTTCGAACTGTCAAAATACATACATTTCTGACAGTTCTAAGCATACTTTGCTCAAAGTAAAGTCGTAGTGCGGTCTGTGAATCTCGCACTCAGTGCTTACGTAGGCAGTGTGCAGCAGAGATATCGCTCTATGAAGCCGAAACTAGCCGATTGTCCCTTTCGTAGACTCGATGCGCATTATTTTTTTTGAGCACTGTATCACAGAGACGAATAAAAAATCTCAGGCGTAACAACGCATCCGCATTTAGACCTCTAGTTTTATGTAAGGCTGCAGTCATCATTTAACATCTATGTGTGTGCTTGTTTGCCACCTTCGTTATTACATAAAAATATATCCTTTTTTTTTTTTTAAAGTAATGGGCGTGGCAAACAAGCATGCAGTTCACATTGATGTTAAGTGATGACTGCTGCCTATAGACACCCACATGAAGACCAAGGTCAAAATGCAGATGCGTTACCACTCCTGAGGCCTAAGGTGTTATGCCTCTGTGCCGGAAATTACAGGGCCGTACATTACCACCTGACCGGAACACGATAGTGCTGAACACTACCATTTAGCGGCAAGTATATTAGGTAATGCGGTGGTGCCTACGCCCGCGAGCTCCGTCACTGAAGCTCTACCACCAGTAAAACACAAAACACACACTTTAAAACACTCTCTCGCGTTTCACCAACCCTACTGCATTGAAGACATGGTTTGTATTGTAATGGGCATTCTAACAATCGCGCGGGTTTTGGAGAATGTTGTTGCCATTAGTGGTGAGTTAGATATTTCATGCCATTAGCTCCTTTGTGAACGCCATCACGTGTGGTCATTAGCTTTTAAAGTTCGCTTCCGTCTAGATTTCAGCTGAGTTGTTTTTAAGCGACTACGTGAAGTCAGCCTGGGTTGAACCAAGATATTTGTTAAAGTTAAAGTTGTTAACTGTTAACTGCCTCGGTAGCCTAGTGGTAGCAGGCCACTACTACTACGCTGAGGTCCTGGGTTCGATTCTCGGGTAGGGGGTTATCAGAGATAATGGTGAAAAAGCCCTTATCTCTGGTTCTATTGGGATTTTTCCATTTTCTGGAAATTTCCCAGTACCTCAAAGTTTGGTAATGTGCCCGGAGATGTCAACAGGCTCGCCACCTGTTACATGGGCCAAAACGTAACCGGCGAATCGTGTGTGTTTGCATGTATGCTTGAATGCATGCATTTACCTCTGCCTACCCCTTCGGGGATTACAGGCGTGAAGTTACGTTTTTTTTTTTTTTTTTTTAAATTGTTGTAACATTTCACATCCTTCTCTAACTTAAAGAAATAAATATCTTGGTGCAACCACACCGCGGACAATCCGCCAAAATTCCATACAAACGCTTAATTTGGTTTCTATAACACAGCATCAATCAGTGACGTGTATTTACACGCGAACCAGTGTGCGTAGCACGTGCAAAATACCAACCGTCGCCCATAAGAGGGAAGAGGTTGAGTGATGCGAGCAAATCGGGCGGGACGTCGAAGTGTCCATTCTATACGTATTATAACATATTCTCTGGTGCAACCCAAGCTACTATTTTTGAATTTAAAAAATTGGCACAATTGTTGAACCAAAACATGTCCTTTTAAATATATTTTTTTATCGGCGTGATTGAGGTGTATACTTGTGCCAAATTTCAGTCTCTAGTACCTACCAATAATAGACAGACAGACAGACAGACAGACATAGCGAAACTATAAGGATTCCTTGTTTTGCTACGGAAACAAAAAAAAAACGGTATGTAGATCAAAAAAGATCTTTTTTTATGTTATGAAAGTGGCAAACAAGCATGCAGTTCACATTGATGTTAAGTGATGACTGCAGCCTATAGACACCCCTGATGTATACATTAACAGAAAAGCAAATTCGATAACGTTATACCTATCGTTTATTAGTGTATTAATCGTACGTGGTCTTATCTCTTTTAATGTAAATCTCTCTCTCTCTATTATAAAGTTAGTGTTCCGTACAGAAACGAGAGGTAGATTTTATTAAGAGAAAACTCAACTTGTGGGTAGTTTTCATAACTTGTATGACGAATCCACCGTCGGGCCATCATTGCCTTTTGTGTCGTTGGTGAGATACGCCGCGTAACCAAGCGTATTCTCAAATATAACATTTCCATAAACTTTCGTCGATCGCGAGTTGCCCACGCCGCGTACCACGGGTGGACTTACGTGACTCTGATCATCTTCTATAGTGTCTGTGCGTGTGTGTAACCGAGTAACAGACTCCTCGTGTACAAACTCTTAAGGATTCAAGCTCCACCAGCAACCTATGGACCCACGTCACGGGAGCCAGGCCTGAGCTCGCCCACCCCCGAGGAGAAACCAGCACCTCAAAGGTAGGCCCGACGACCCCCCCCCCCCATTACACCCCGTATTTACTTTAAAAGATATATATTATGTTATGCAAATTCCTCTGCCTATCACTTCTACGAAGTTCTAGATCTAGAAGATCTAGTTTTAAGTAAGGTAAACAGCTCGTCATTATGAATGGTGACATATTTGGCTGGCAATTAAACTTAAAAGTTACTTAAGTAAGTTCACTTTTATTAGCCATAAAGCTTGGTTTTATATTTTATTACAAAATGTCCACAAAGCCCGCTTCAGCCCTCTTTTCGCTATGAATGCCTTTTATATCGCTTCTTTTTTTAAGTATTTAGAAAAATATCTTACTCTTATTTTTAGAATTTAAAATAGATTTAAATACAAATTGTTTAAAACTGTTGAAACCATGAATAAAATTTGTTTTTTTTTTAAAGCACGAATTTTCTTGGTTCTCTTTCTAGTCCATAACACAGGCAACAAGTCAAATTTAAGTAGGTAGGTATATAATTTCATCGGTATTAATAACTATAATTAGCCTGCGACTTCGTCCGCTTGGAATTTGTACCAGAAATTTAAGACTTTCATACAAACTTTCTTCCACTATTTCAACCCTACAAGTTTAGATTTTTTAAGAAAAAACTTTAAAATCCTTGATCCTTCCAGGGTCTCAAACTATTTCCATCCCAAATATCATTAAAATCGGTTCAGCTGTTTAGAGATAAAAGCGGTACAGACTAGATGCAAGAAATTTAAATAAGAGAAAATTTCCAGCTAGGACTTAAAATCTACCCGGAACTCGCTAGTCGTGAACTCCGATTTAGTCCTAGACTATTTTTAATACAGGTAGTTACACCACCTGACGATTCGACACTACTGTAGTGTAAAAAACCCAACAATTAATCAATTTATCATAAATACGGCCCACCTAAACGCATTTTAATATACATAATTGAAGTTAAACGCATGCATTAAAAAAGAAATGTAATTAAATTTTATACGCAGTGTGGGATGAATTATAGTAATTGCCGTAATAGTATTATTGGCCGGTCGTTGAAGCCGCGTCGCGCGTGGCCGATCGGTAATATGTGGTCGAAGTTATAGAACCACGATAATTTGCAATTTGGATGTGGCAATTTTGATGAACACCTAATACTAGTGATCGCCCAACGGTCGAAATTCGACCGCAGTACCTATATAAAATGTACTTAACTCTGATCTTTAAATACTCTTTAAACTTAAACTGTCTCAAATTTCACACACTCTTCCATCCGTGCAGTTATCCTAAATGTGGTTACCAAGTGTCTTTCTTCTTAGCTTCTCTCGTCATAGCACCTTACGTCTCAGTAGTGGCAACGCATCTACATTGAAATCTCTGGTTTCGTGTAGATGTTTATAGGCTTTAGCCTTACATACCATCAATGTAAACTGCATGCTTGTTTGCCAATTCTTGACATAAAAAAATAAAAATGACAATAGTACATACCAAAAATAAAACCAACCTTTATCTTTGATAGCTCCTGACACGGGGATCGAAGACTCTATCTATCTATACCAACATAAATTCAATTACGAAGCCGTCTCCAATTTTCGAACATAGTGCAATTATCTGTAGGCAGCAGCATCACCGATCCACCGACGACGTGGATTCGTCACGAATGGGGATTGTATATGTCTGTTTAAACACGATAAATTCAAATTGAAACTTTTCCCTCGAAGCAACTTCAGTGACCGAGTTTCAGCTAATCTACTACATGATAAATAGTTGTGCTCTACCCTCTTGGTTTGGTGGTAATTTAAATCTCTGTAAATTAATTTATTCCCCAAAATTCTGCATTGAAACCTCTCAATTTTAGTTTGATGTCAATAGCAATATTTGCTACTTTCATTAATTAAAAAAAAAGAAAATATTTCATTGTACATCGTATAGGATGTATTTTTATGTAGAAAGGCAAAAAGCCGTCTCCAAATTTTGTACATCATGCAATCATCTGTAGGCAGCAGCAGCATCGCCGGACCGCCGCCGGCGTGGATTCGTCACGTGTCCGCATTACTCATCACACACTGTCCCTCTACATGCTCCGACATTTACGCGTGTAACTTCAAATTGATGATGCCGTACTTCACCCCAGTCTAAGTATTCTGTACTGAAGCCTCTGATTTTTACTTCGACGACAATAGGCTCTAACATTTTCTATTTTCATTAAATAAAAAAATAAAATATCTTATCTCTATACGCTGTCCTTTCATAAAGTAAGGCTTTTGCCTGCATGTCTGTCATGCGATGAACGTGATTTAAAAAAAGCAAGACTTTTTAATCAGTCTCCAAATTTCGTACATCATGCAATGATCTGTAGACAGCAGCAGCACCGCCGGACCGCCGCCGGCGTGGATTCGTCACGTGTCCGCATTACTCATCACACACTGTCCCTTTACATGCTCCGACATTTACACGTGTAACTTCAAATTGATGATGCAGTACTTCACTCCAGTACACGTATGGTGGTTTGGGATAGCAGGTCAGCACTTCTAGCCTACAGTTTCGAATTAGCTACCCGAATCAGTAAAATCGATGCCCACCAATTTAGCTACAGCCCCAATCAAAAGCCTTTTGATTTTATTAAGGTTTTTTTTGGAAAAGTCTACTTAACAACTTATTTCTTTATTTTTTTTTAATATATGTTTATAGTATTATTTTTCCAGTGTCCTTGTTGTCATTATCCAGTATTGATGAGGAATAGGTATCTAAATATCAAGTGCTAGGACAAATGGTTTTTTACTGTATATTATTATATGTATAGTATGATAAGATATATATATTAGGTTGGGGAAAAAGTTTCTTCGCATTTTTTAAGATAATTCAAAACATTTTTTAATATAGTTTATTTAAATTTAACTAAAGTATGTATGTACCATTTTGTTCGATAACCTTTTGCCATCTTGTAGGTAGGGACATGATCCCATTGCTATAAACATTTTGGGACTTCTCATCAAAATACCGCGACAAGTGGATTTGGCAGTCCTCTCGTGATGTTAACCTAACATTGCATAAAGAATTCTGAAGAGACCGAAACAGGTGGAAATCTGAAGGTGCAAGGTCAGGACTATACGGTGGATGCATTAACACCTCCCAGCCAAACTCTCTTAATTTTTACTGAGTGGCTATAGATGTGTGAGGTCTAGCGTTATCATAATGAAACACCACACCCCTTCTGTTGATCAATTCCTGCCGCTTTCTCTCAACTTCTTGATTTAATCTCATCAGTTGTTCGCAGTAGAGTTCAGAATCGATTGTCCTGACTGCTGGTAATAGCTCATAATGAATAATGCCCTTCCAATCCCACCACACACACAACATCACCTTATTGCGAGTTAACCCGGGTTTCCACAGTCCACAGCCACAGTCTGTGAAGCCTGACCGGTCTTTGACCACGACCTTTTTCGCACGTTCTTGTCGTACGTGATCCACTTTTCATCACCAGTTATCAGCTTCTTCAAAAATGATTCGGTTTCATTACGTCGTAATAAAGAATCACACATGAGTACACGGTTCATTAGGTTTCTTTCAGTGAGGTCGTGAGGTACCCAAATATCGAGCTTTTTTTTGTACCCAGCTTTTTTCAAATGCGCCAAAACTGTTTTGTGATCAATTCTCAGTTCTTCAGCTACGTCGTAACAACTGATATGTCGATCTTGCTCCACTTTTTCAAAAATGGCATCCATTTTATCCGTAATAGGGCGACCAGAGCGAGGTGCATCTTTGACATCAAAATTTCCGGATTGAAAACGCTTAAAACAAATTTGTGCTACTCTCACAGACACTGCACTAGGTCCATAAACATCGCATTTTTTTTCGCGGCTTGCGTTGCATTTTTACCTTTTTTGTAGTAAAATTTTAAAGTGTATCGAATTTTTCATTAGATTCACTCGTCTTGACAGTACGAAAAACAAATGAAAATCACACATTTGCCTAATTTGAATTTGGAATTATGTTCTTTAAAATTTTAACTTTCAATGATACCAAAACCAGCCAGATACAAATACTACAGCCAAAGAGATTTTATTACAAGTTCATACATACTATAACGCGGAAAGACTTTTTCCCCAACCTATTATTATGTTAAGAAGGGATGAAATATTTATCCACACAAAACTAAAATAAGAGTTGAAAATGCATTGTTAATAATAGGCACCGACGCATTACCTAATATACTTGCCGCTAAATGGTAGTGTTTAGCACTTTCGTGTTCCGGTCAGGTGGTAATGTACGGCCCTGTAATTTCCGGCACAGAGGCCACCTTAGGCCTCAGGACTGGTAACGCATCTGCATTTTGACGTTGGTCCTTGTGTGGGTGTCCATAGGCTGTAGTCATCACTTAACATCAATGTGAACTGCATGCTTGTTTGCCTCTTACATTAAATAAAAAAAGTTAGTCAGCTTTTGACTGCAACTCCAAACTGGTTAGCTTAGCCAAAACTAAAAACATGTCACAAATTAATGCGGGAGCGATGTTCAAGAAATGTTTATTCATGTGACGGTACCCGACGATTTTGTTCTTATTGCTCAACTGGTTTGGGTCCTACCAACATTTGCGATGTGAGATTTTTAACAGAAACATGTTTAAAAAATGTATCGATTGAATCTAGTCCTGGTTTGTCCATCCTGGTACAATATATACCTTCAGTTCTAGTTATATCGTTTGGTGATAAATATTGTACTTTATTGTAGACAGCTACGGTATGACGTGTCATGCCGTTTCTTTCCATAGTTTGCCGTGGTGTGCCATCTCATCCCGGGAGACGTATGGCTCACTTTGTGTCGAACAATTATGATTGCTAATCTGGTTGAAATAAGATTAAAACTTATGCAGCGATCATTTCGGTTACCGGGGCGCAGTCCGGTCGGTGCAAAACTGGTTGAGCTTTGAACACCAAGATTCCACGGAACGCCGCGGGATGCCGCGGCACAACTTGCCGTGCCACGCCGTCAGTAAGCGCCGGCCTAAACGCGCTTAGGTGTGTTCTTTTTATGCCCCGCCCACGGTGTATCTATTTACGTGGAACCAGTTTTTTGGCTTAGTTCCACTTATTTACACTATAGTTCGTACTACAGAACCCTATAACTCACACTTGCGCGTTTTTTACATTATCAACGAAGCAACATACAAACTTTAAAATGTTAATGCCCTAATGTGCTAATAAGGACTTTAGCAAGAGATCGTAAGTGAATTAAATCGAGCCTTTTTTTGTAAGTCGCGGCAATACCAACATTGGGAACAAGAGTAGACCCCAAACTCCCGCCGCGAAAGGCTCGCGTGCACAGATACCAATACATAAAATTAAATAAAAATAATTCGTTTTCTTAAGAGCGTTATGTTGGCACTACACGGCTTTTTGCTGGTGTTAAATTGCAGTTTTCTTTTAATAGCTTATTGACATGTAACCATTGTCGGCCATCGTAATTTATGGTCGGATGGTATGTGATTAATTACTAAATGCGTTGGATTAATTAAATAAATAAGTTCGGATCTCGGTTACCGGTGTGTTCGTTTTAATAAGGGATTGCCGTGATTTTGAATCAACTAATCGCCTCGATTTGGCCGGATTCAATGTAGATCGTTTTTGTGGTATGGGTTTATAAAGTACGGGAACACCGTCATTTGTTATTAGTTGAAAATTACAAGTTCACTTTATGATTACAAAAGAGCGGGTTAGTGAACTTCCTTTTGTTATAATAAATACCACAGACTACTTATAGTTATTACAATCTATGGGTCAAGAACTATTTTCTGTTTTTTTTTTTTTTCAAAACATTTAGGCGGTATTTACCACTAAACTAGGTAGGTATTATACAGCACTTTAAATTGAGACTTGAGATTTCGGGACGGAAGTACAATTTTTTTTCTCGAAGCAGTTCGACCTTCGTTGCGGATAAACACGGTAGGTATATATAAAATTTCGTTCAATGTGTACTACATAGAGGAACACCGGAGGGGAGTAGCCATATGCAAGCTTTCCCCTCTGTCAAAGTACAAGACCAAATGGTCCTATTCCTGTCGCCCAGATATTTAAATGTGTGCGTGAAATTTTTAATGTATTTTGTTAACGTGAAGGTATGAGTTTCGTAGTAATAGACAATTTTTGTAGTGTGAGTGTGTGTCACACGTATTTCCCCCCGCAAAAAAAGGCTTGCGACTGACAGACTGATTCGCATCGGTAATACACGCTATGGCTACTCCCCTCTGGTCCGCCGCGACCGGTGGCCCGCGTTGCTCTATGGTTTACTACTAGCATACAAAATATAACTACTAAAATTTTCTTAATTTTCTCACTCACTGGTGGACTGACTGATATTTTACATTTTAAATTAATAGAATGACTTGGCATAGCATCTCCACTTTGTCCTCCAATTTTCGCGAAGAGATTGTAGTATTCATTTACCATCTTGATGAACTGCATGCATGTTTACCACCATCATACTCGTATCAATTCCGCTCACCATTTTCTTTTCCATACCACCAATGGTTGACTGGCAGAGAATGCTTTTAGCGTTAAGTCCGCCTTTTGTGCCGATATTTATATTGTGGCAATAAAGAATTAATAAATAAAATAAATAAATAAATATCAGATAAAACATACTTACCATCAATGTGAACTTTATGCTAGTTTTCTATTTCTGTGGCATAAAAATCAAATATCTTACCTTAGGTAGATAAGCTACATCACCTATTCGTACCTATTTACAACATCAATTGTATACAGTATCCTTCGTTAACCTCGTTACCATATAGAATTATCATAAACAAAGCAAAAAATACATTTATCTTCATTAAATCTAATTTAAGCACACACCCTGCATTTTCTGAACACAATAAGGAATAATTAATTTACCATGATAACTTAATACGAACGAATAACTCATGTTGGATCCGACAAATAACTTGGGTTTACGCATGAACCTTGGATTTCGCGTTATGAAGCCAATTAGAAGATTAAAAAAAGAACTTTAATTTTTTACAGGAGAACTAAACAAACGAACTTTTTTCTTATGTGTTTCTCCAAGGCTACAATATGTGACTCTTCAAAACCGGCATCAAAATAGTCATTCAGGTCTGGCAGAACGTTGACAACTCCTACGGTGTAGCAAATGTTCATAGACGATGGAAACCTTGGATGAGGAATGGATGTGGCAAACAAGCATGCAGTTCACATTGATGATTAAGTGATGACTGCAGCCTATAGACACCCACACAAAGACCAAGGTCAAAATGCAGATGCGTTACCACTCCTGAGGCCTAAGGTGTATGCCCCTGTGTCAGAAATTCCATGGCCGTACTTTAATAACGGTACTGTGTACCGTTTGAGATAATATTTAATAATATTTTGCCGCTAAATGGTAGTGTTCAGCACTATCGTGTTCCGGTCAGGTGGTAATGTACGGCCCTGTAATTTCCGAGACACTGTTATTACCGCCCCGGCTTCGCACGGGGGGAACCTACCATCACCTATTCGTCTTACCGTGATGATATATGTGGTGGTATAAGTGACCTTAAGTCTACCTCGATAAATGGGCTATCTAACACTGAAAGAATTTTTCAAATCGAACGAAATCGAATCGTAGTTCCTGAGATTAGCGCGTTCAAGCAAACAAACACACAAACTCTTCAGCTTAATAATATTATAAGTAAAATAAGTAAATAGTATAAGTACAGAAGTATAGGTTAATATCCTCTTTTCAAACACTCGTGAGGAAATTACACCTATAGGTACAAACGTTCCACTCAAAAGCTCAGCAGTGGGACATTTACAAACTGATTATTTATTCTAACTCGACTTTGTGGCATATTTTACAAATTACTACGTTACAATCGGATAATTTTAAATGTATAACATAGATTCAAAACATTCGATCATTCGTGGCCGAGGCGATGCCTTTGAAAATAATAAAAGGGTTGCAGTAGTGACGGTGACACAAGTGTTAGATTTTATTGGAAATTAACAAGAAAATTTAAACAATGTAGTCATGGTATATTTAGGGAAGAAAATAATATTTCAAGTATCATACTTCCTTATTGCTCCACATATAATAATATTTCAGGTTTACTTTACTTTGTACCTTAATTAACAAAATATTTAATTAACTTTAAGGCTTTGAACTGATTTTTCATTTTCATGAGTGTATCTTTTCCTTATGTTTTTCTGAGAAAAGTAAAGAAACAAATTAAGAAGTAGCAGTTGTATGTGGCATTGCCTTGGGCTTAATATGGTATATTATTATGTGCCCTATTTGCAAGTCTTACTTACTTTCTAAGATCATGGAGTATGCAAAAAACACTCATCTGCCGAAATATCTGGAGGATCTCCAGCTGACCAGCGATGCTATTGGACGTTGCAAATTAACTGATGATATTTGAATGCATATCATGCAGCATTGGATTAAGCCCAGCGGTGAGAAAACACTGTAAAGGCTTTTGCTGTCGGTTAAGATATTGCGAAAGCTTATGTAAATTCCTCGAATTTACATTAGGTACGTATATTTGCGAGAGGTCGCGAAGCTATCATAGTATGGTTATCCTGCGAGTCTAAGACATAGGACACCCAACTTATTGTGAGAATATTTCAATGATGGACAGAGCTCTGATAAACATATAACAAATACTCGTGTACTGCAAGGCTTTATACTATCTCGCACGCACTTCATTAAAACTGCCAACCCACAAACTTTAATAACATAAAAAATCTTAAAGGTTACATACACCGATTCCAAAGTTCATAACAATCAAATAACACCATTTACACTAATTCCCGAAAAGAGACAACAAAAAATCTTGTGCTGACCCGAAAACAAAACAAATTATGAGGAAGTAAACAGAAATGGACTGAAAAGGAAGGCTAATCACTTTCTCAGGCGACTGTACGTCGCGTGCCAAGAACACATAAGGCGGAATACACACGCGACTCTGATGTTTTACAGGGCTTCGTATAAAAAACGACATGCGCTCCAATTGATATTTTGCGCTCACTACGGTTTCATACGATTTTTATACCAGGATTAATTCTCACGTACCGGCATTTGTACGCAATCGGCGTGGTTAATCGTTGCATATAAAAAAATAAATCTATACAAATAAATAAAATTGGAGTGTCTGTTTGTAATATTAAAATAACCGCTTTTTACTCAATGCATATATTTGCTTTTATACACGGTACATATACCAAAACAACATTTTTTACTATTTTTGTCTGTCTGTCTGTCCGTCTGTCTGTCTGTCTGTCTGTCTGTCTGTCTTTCTGTCTGTCTGTTTGGCGAGGCTAATCTTGGGAACGGCTGGACCGATTTTGACGGGACTTTTACTATCAGATAGCTGATGGAACATCGAGCCTATGAAAGTGACGATCGGCTAGTTTCGGCACACCGCGGATACTCCGTCAAAATGCCATACAAACGCTTATTTTGGTCTCTATTACACAGACATCAATCAGTGACGTGTATTTACACGTGCACCTGTGTGCGTAACACGTAGAAAATACCAACCGTCGCCCATAAGAGGGGAGGAGGTTGGATGATGCGTGGAAATCGGGCGGGACGTCGAAGTGTCCATTCTATACGTATTATTACATATTCTCTGGTTTCGGCTTCATAGAACGTTATATCTGCTGCACACTGCCTAAGTAAGCATCCGTAGTTCGGTATTGATCAAAACTTGATCAAAATGGTCGACAAACGTCAAATAGGTAAGGTGCAAAAAAGAACGCTCTACAGATCCGAAATAAGCCGACGTCTCTTCCTGAGGTCGATGTGGATTATTTCTAGTTGGATACTGTAAAATAGTATCAATAACCTGTTATTTAGTGAGAGGTGAACTGTCTTGTTGATAAATGCTATTATTACATATCATCTTTACATTGTAATGCATAGGCTGTAACTTTGATCTAGCTCGTGATCTAGATATCTATCGTAACCATAATTCAGATTCATTAATACCAGACCAATGATGTTAGTTTTGCATCGTTATGTTTTTTTAGTAGAAAAAAACAACGATGTGCATTCACTGGTGGTAGAGCTCCAGTGACGGAGCTCGCGGGCGTAGGCATCACCACATTACCTAATATACTTGCCGCTTAATGGTGTGTTCAGCTCTATCGTAATCCGGTCAGGTGGTAATGTACGGCCCTGTAATTTCCGGCACAGAGGCATAACACCTTAGGCCTCAGGAGTGGTAACGCATTTGCATTTTGACCTTGGTCTTTGTGTGGGTGTCTATAGGCTGCAGTCATCACTTAACATCAATGTGAACTGCAAGCTTTTAGCAACATCCATTATATAAAAAAAAAAACGATGCAAGCAAGTATGTAGTTCCCATTGATATTAAGCCTGGGTTGCACCACGATATTTGTTAAAGTTGAAGTTATGTAACATTTCACATCCTTCTCTAATTTAAAGAAATCTGTTAAGGTTAGAGAAGGATGTGAAATGTTACAATAACTTAATAAATAGCGTGTTGCAACCCAGGCTAAGGGGCCGTTCAAGTATTACGTGAGCACTATGGGGGAGCGGGGGGGTCTTTGCTCTGCTTATTTTGGATGACATGGGGGGTAGGGGAGTCTAGATGATGATTACGTCATCGGTAGTTATTTACTTATTACGGTAACAGCAAAATCGTATCTCTATCCTAAATCAAAACAGCAAAATCTTATCTATTTTGTTATTTTTAAAATTATAATTATAGATAATATTAAAAAAAACAATACATTAATTGAAAAATGTTTACGTAAGTATGGCGGGAGGGGATAAGAGCTTTGCTTACTTTTGCTGACAAGGGGGATGAGGGGGTAAAGAATTGTAATAAATCTGCTTACGTAAAACTTGAACGGCCCCTAAGTAATGACTGCAGCCAAAGATTTTAGAAGAGTGTAGACACACAAAGACCTGAGGACGCCAAGCTGCATTTTTTTTATGTTATTAATATATCAAACATGCTTGCAGTTCACATTGATGTTAAGTGATGACTGCAGCCTATAGACACCTACAGAAAGACCAGAGGTCAAAATGCAGATGCGTTACCACTTCTGAGGCCTAAGGTGTTATGCCTCTGTGCCGGGAATAACGGGGCCGTACATTACCACCTGACCGGAACACGATAGTGCTGATCACTACCATTTAGCGGCTAGTAGGTATATTAGGTAATGTGGTGGTGCCAACGCCCACGAGCTCCGTCACTGGAGCTCTTCCACCAGTAAAACCTCCTCTAGCTTAAAGAAATCTATTAAGGTTAGAGAAGAATGTGAAATGTTAAAATAACTTAATAAATATCGTGTTGCAACCCAGCAACCCAGGCTTGACTGCAGCCAAAGATTTTACAAGAGTATAGACACACAAAGACCAGACGACGCCAAGCTGCATTTTTTTTATGTTATGAAAGTGGCAAACAAGCTTGCAGTTCACATTGATGTTAAGTGATGACTGCAGCCTATAGACACCTACACAAAGACCAGAGGTCAAAATGCAGATGCGTTACCACTTCCGAGGCCTAAGGTTTTGCGCCTCTGTGCCGGAAATTACAGGGCCGTACATTACCACCTGACCGGAACACGATAGTGCTGAACACTACCATTTAGCAGCAAGTAGGTATATTAGGTAATGCTGTGGTGCCTACGCCCGCGAGCTCCGTCACTGGAGCTCTACTACCAGTAAGAATACTACTGCATACACTAAGGTTATAGGTCGCGCCACGTAAAAAGAACGCTGGCGGCCAAGCTGCGCGTCATGTGTTTTTATTTCATTTTATGTAATATTGTTTTCAATCTGCCTACCAATACACGAAACCGCAAGCGAAAGCTAGATCAAAAATAAACCAATAGGGCTAGTACTTTCGTGCGCGAGTGTACCGATGCGCGAACACATCCCTTCTACTTTCTTCCAGCGTTCTTTTTACATGGCGCGACCTATACTGGTGGTAGAGTTCCAGTGAAGGAGTTCTAGGGCGTACGCACTACGCATTACCTAACCTATCTGCCTCCAAATGGTGGTGTTCAGCACTATCATGTTCTGGTAACATGGTAATGTATGGCCCCGTAGTAACTATCACAGAGACATAATAACTAAGGTCTCAGGAGTGGCAACGCAACTGCATTTGGACCTCTGGTCTTTCTGTGGGTATCTATAGGCTGCAATCATCACTTAACATCAATGTGAATTGCATGCTTGTTTAAATAAATAAAAAATAACATAAAATACGCTTACACTCACAGCCCCACAGTAGGTATAAACCTGTGTCGTGGATGCCGTTATACACATACACCACATACACAAACACCCAGACCCGAAACAAATATATGTATGTATGTATCTTCACGCCAGGTCCCTAACGGGGTAGGCAGAGAGTGTAGAGCGCCAGATATCCCGGTTCTGACAAACCTCTCGTGCCTCGTCTATTTACATCATTATCTTCATACATGCACGCCGATTCTTAAGACTTTTGATCCCACCATCAGACAGAACTCGACAAATACAAATATCTGTAGGCCCTACAAATATTTGTCCCGGTGCGGGGATCGAACCCACACCGCTGGACTAACCGGGTCGTCAAACGGGTCGTTTGACACCTTCATTACTCGTATAAAAAAAACTAAGAATTCCTATCTTCAGTCACATAAAAAATAGTTTCCAATATGTTAAGCTGGAAATAAATGATACGAGCGATTCCATTTCATTAGTGCTCAGTATACTAACCTAAAGCACTTGAAAACCCAGTTATTTTAATTAGCAGCTAGAAAACTAACGTCTGGGATACGCGACGCAAGACAGTAAAGAATGGGTGCAACGAAAACAGGACTGGTTCCGTATTCCGTAACTTTCTTATTTACTTATGAATTTTAATTGTTTTATATTGATAACTTCTTATTTACCATAATCGCCAATTTTTTTTACTGGTGGTAGAGCTCCAGTGACGGAGCACGCGGGCGTAGGTACCACAGCATTACCTAATATACTTGCCGCTAAATGGTAGTGTTCAGCACTATCGTGTTCCGGTCAGGTGGTAATGTACGGCCCTGTAATTTCCAGCACAGAGGCATAACACCTTAGGCCTCAGGTGTGATAACGCATCTGCATTTTGACCTCAGTCTTTGTGTGGGTGTCTATAGGCTGCAGTCATCACTTAACATCAATGTGAACTGCGTGCTTGTTTGCCACTTCCATAACATAAAAAAAATCGCCACGCTTGGCATGCGAAATGGCGATCGCAGTGGCGGTAGTTTTATCGCAAGACTCTGCTGCCCATCTTGGATTGTTGCACTTACTACCACCCCATTGGAATGGTTTGACCGCCATGATGAAGCACGCGAAGTGTGTCAGGACCGGGCTATCTGGCGCTCCACACTCCCTGCCTTTTCCGTAAGGGACCTGGCGTGAAGATATAAGACATACATACACACACGAGTCTCTTCCTTTATTACAATCTTTGGGAATATGCAGCCTAATATCCTAACCCCCTTATTCATAAACGTATTTTAGCTAAAGTGTTGCTAATCTCTCCTTTGTCTTTTTCTATCCTGCACATTTGACAATGCAACTGACGAAGACAAAGCATTCTATAGCTAAAACGTATCTAATGTACGTTTATAAGGGGGTAAGGCTATAAGTATAGACCTAAGGATGTACAGCTTATTACGTGAGGTCATAGAGCAACACGAGCCACCGGTCGCTGCGGACTGGAGGTTAGTGGCCATAGCGTTTATTACCAATGCAAAACAGTCTGTCATTTTTTGCAGGGAGAACTACGTGTGATACACACACACTACTACAATCGTCTATTACTACGAAACTCACACCTTGACTTTAACAAAATACATAAACAATTTCACGCACACATCTGGGCGAGAGGCTATAGGTACACTTGTACAGACAGACTTGTATACTTTGAGAGAGGGGAAAACCTGCATATGGCTACTCCCCTCCGGTGTTGCTGTATGCGTGAGATACTCCCCTCCGGTGTTGCTGTATGCTGTGCAATGCATGTCCCTGATCGTCTGGTGAGGCAGCATCGGCGACGGTTGTTCGAACTGCCCCCGGCGCACACGCGGGCGGCCCGCTCTGCGCCGACATACCAAGCTCTGAGTCTGCTCAACGCTCTGGTTGCCCAGAATCCGGATATCGATTTGTTTAACATTAGTGTAAGGGATTTTTTGAGTAAATGTGTATGTATGTATGTATCTTCACGCCAGGTCCCTAACGGGGTAGGCAGAGAGTGTAGAGCGCCAGACATCCCGGTTCAGACAAACCTCTCGTGCCTCGTCTACCTTCATCATTCTCTTCATACATGCACGCCGATTCCTAAGACTTTTGACCCCACCATCAGACAGAATTCGACCTATTTGGTCATGGTAGGTCAGCCTTGGTCTTCCTGGGCCTCTGCAACCATCCACATTCGCATTGTATATCTGTTTAGTCATTCGCTCATTCGACATTCTTTCTATATGCCCGAACCATCGGAGCATGCCTTTTTTCATTTTTACACCGATACTATCATTCACACAAAGTCTCTTTCTTACATCTTCATTACGAACGCGATCGGTGAGTGATACACCGCAGATCTTGCGCAAAGATCTCATCTCGACCGCGTTCAACTTACTTTCATGCTCTTTCCTGCATACCCAGCTCTCGCTTCCATATAAAAGCGTTGGAGTAAGTACAGCATTATGTACGGCTAGTCGAGCCCGCTGGCTGAGATGTTTAGATTCTAGTAGCTTACCCAACGCTCCATTCACGCAATTCCCAGCAAGCACTCTTCTTTCTATGTCAGTGGTGTACCTACCATCCTTGCTAAAAGCACATCCAAGATATACAATTTCATCAACCTGTTCTAACACTGCATCATCTACCACTACCCTTGCATTTGTTCTCTGTTCATCTCTCTCAAATACTAATACTTTAGTTTTATCCACATTCAATTGTAAGCCTTTCTCCATACAATCCTCTTTCATGACTGTGACTAGTGCTTGTAGCCCAGATGGTGTAGAGCTAACAATGACCGCATCGTCTGCGTAAAGCAGACAGTTCACCACTAAGTCACCCATACGCACTCCCACATCCATCAACTTCACCCTCTGGAGGCATTTGTCCAGATATATAATAAACAGCCTAGACGAAAGCACGCAACCCTGTTTGACACCGATGTTAACATCAAACCAGGGTGACATGTTACCATCTACCCGCACACATGCTTGACAGCCCACATACGTGGACTGTATTGCACGGAGCAGACTGCCATCAATACCATACTCTGGCAAAATGTCCCACAGCTCCTTTCGTAATACCCTATCAAACGCCTTCTCCAAATCCACAAAACCGCAGAAAACCTTCTGGCTCACAGCCAGATGCTTCTCTACGATGTTGCGGAGGGAGAAAACTTGATCCATACATCCTCTTCCAGTTCTGAAACCACCCTGTGCATCCCACAACAACCCGTCGGACTTCTCTTTCATTCTTCTTTCTAAGACTTTCCCATACACTTTAGCTGCCAAACTGATCAAACTGATCGCTCGATAGCTGGTGCAGTCCATACGTGAACCCTTGCCTTTATACAAAGGCACGATGACCGCACACCGCCAATCCTTTGGGATTCTTCCGGACCTCCAGCAAAGGTTGCACAACACCCAGAAAGAATCCCAAAGGGCAGCACCACCATATTTGATCATTTCGGCAGAAACCTGATCAATACCCGCAGCCTTACCACATTTCAAACTTCGTATCGCCCTTACAATCTCATCTATTGTTATATCCTCACAAGCCGGCACCGTCAAGTCAGCAACTCCGGCGTCAGGGTTGTGAGCATAATCATACATTTCCCCATAATACTCGCTCCATCGTTTTAACACATCTTGCGTGTTCTCAAGAGTGTCACCCAACTTAGATTTTATTCTATTCATTCCAGAAACTGGAGAAGAGCTTCTAGACTTTTTCACCTCCCTCCAATAGAGTTTGATGTTAGTCTCAAAGCTCTTCGCCAGTCTCTCATCAGCTTCCACTTTATCTCTCTCACGCTTTTCATTCACTAAAATCTTGGTGTCATTCTTGAGCCGACGGTAAATTTCTCTCTTCTCATCTCTCATACCATTATTCATTTGCAAAGATGCTACATAATCCAGCCATGCTTTCTTCTTTCTTTCAACGGAGTCTTGCACCTCCTTGTCCCACCACGCATCCCCTTTCAAGGATTTGCGTATCTTTGCATAACCACATACTTCTTTCGCAACTTCCACCATACTATCTTTCATAACTTGCCAACATTCATCCACGTCCAAGTCCGTAAGACAAACCTTGTCTAACTTTTCACGGACTTGACGTTCATACACTCTCCTTACACTAATGTCTTGTAACTTTTCACTCTTTATTCTTTCAAGTCCTCCGAAAGGCACACGGACACGCCAATGTCGCCATTTCTTGAACAGACCCCTAAACCGGCTTATTACCAAGTAGTGATCTGTATCAAGAGTGGGACCTCTGTAGGCTCTAGTGTCCATCAGGCTCTTCCGAAGACGACTATCAACCATGATCAAATCAATCATACTTTTTTGTTCATTCCTCCTCCATGTATACGTGTGAATGTCCTTATGACGGAATTCTGTGTTAGACACAAGGAGACTTCGTTCCAAGCATAAGTCAAGTATCAGCTTACCAGCATCATTTACTCTTCTATCACCATATGGACCTAGAACGGCCTCGTATCCTGGCCGCCTGGTCCCGACCCATCCATTCAAATCACCACACAAAATTACCCTTTCATTAGCTTCAACCATATCGAGAACTTCCCTTGTAGATTCCCAAAACTTCTCCAGGTCTTGGGTCGTCGCTGAGCTAACCGGTGCATAAGCTGCTACCAAAAACACCCTAGTGACGCCCAATTTAATTCGGACCCAGATTAGTCTCGGGTTCACCAAACCATAATCTTTCACTCCAGTGACTAAACGAGAGGACAGAAGGACGCCCACCCCCGCGCTGGCATGATCGCTCTGTTGCACACCTGCCCACAGAGCCATCGCGCCACCCGGGAGATCTTCGACCTCGCAGCCCTTTCGTTTAGTCTCTGTTACACACAAAACATCCAGGCGTCTCACACTCATTACGTTCGTCAACTCATTCATCTTCTCACAAATTCCACCTCTCACATTCCACGTGCCTATCTGGCACTCCCCACTCCTCGATCCGCCGTATCGGGCCCGGCGTGACAGGTGGCGGTCCCCATCGCCGCTTTGGCCGCTTTTCGTACCGACGGGGACGGGTCGGTACGCGTCGCCTCGGGGGGACGCCCTAACCCGCACTGCGGTACGCCTTCGTGCCAGAATTGCAGCCCCAAAGGACTGGCAGGGATCGCGACGTGCACGCTTCTGGCATGACCCCCCATGAGTAAATGTGTAATGTTTTTAATGTATTTGTAATTAGTGTATGTACGTCATGTTAACTTTAAATGTATGTACTGTAATTTATCTTGTGTGCGTTTTGGCTAAGCTGTAAGTACAAAAGAACCTGTTATAAATAAATAAATAAATAATTCATATGTTTTGTTAGTAAACTGAGTAGCGGAACAGTCCTCAATAAACATGAAAAACATGACAATTTCTAATGCAGAACCATAAATAGAACAACGGTTTACATTGTATGGATTTATAGATCAGGCTGGCTTAATTACAACGATAAAACAATCGAAAGGCTCTCGGGCGTCTTAAACGTTCATTAAGAGCCATTACTGCGAGCAATGGCGTCGGGAAACGATAAATGGAAGAGTAGACTGTGAGAGTTGACTCTGGCAGGTTCTTGTTTATAAATAATTTAACAAAATAATAGAGATTTTTATTTAGTTACATTAATTGTTGTACGAGCAGTTGCACAGAACCGGTTATGCACAACTCGAGCAAAAAATGTGTACGGTGAACGGACATCGACGTATTTGTTGCCTAGGTTAATTAATGCACTACACTCACATGTGCATGATAATAGAAGTCCCAAAAATATTAAATACAAGCTTAAAACATTTGTAGGGAGTCAAGTGGACCAAGCTGGTATTTGGGGGCTCCCGCCCACAAATGAGAGCAGTATTCCAGATGGGGCCGCACTTGGGCCTTATAAAGCTGTAGTAGCTGCCCCGATGTGAAATACTGCCTCGCTTTGTTAAGCACCCCCAACTTTTTGGATGCAAGCTTGGTCTTACCAAGCTTGCATCCAAAAAGTTGGGGGTGAAAATTGGAGTTTTGCTCCAATATTTCATTGATATGCAGAAGAAAAAGCGTGGGAGATAGCACAGAGCCTTGCGGCACACCAGCGTTGATAGCTTAGCTGACCGTCAACTAAGACTTGTATATAACGCTCAGACAGAAAGCTGGCTGTCCAGTTGCATAGCCTCTCGGGAAGACCGTAGGATGGAAGTTTCGCGAGGAGTGCCCTGTGCCAGACCCGGTCAAAGGTCTTAGCAATGTCCAGGCTTACAGCCAATGCCTCCCCACTCTTGTCCAAGGCGTGGGACCAATGGTGCATAAGATATACTAGAAGATCACCAGCAGATCTGCCATGACGAAATCCATATTGGCGGTCACTGATCAGCTGATGATCCTCTAGATACTGCAGCAGTTGAGTATTGATCACGCGATGTAATGAATTGACCATTGTTAACCTTTTTGTTGATGTTTTATAAATTTTCATTTACAATTTATAATTTTCGTTACAAACCAAAGTTTACACACAATTTAAAAAAAAAACTTAGCATAAATAAAAACAAAACAATATTATAAGTACTTATTATGTGAGTTGAGTAATTATTGAGTGAATAATTATTTACTCGCTAAGGACGTCTACAACCATTTCGCTTACGCCTCGCTTCGAGTGGTTTGTATTGACGTTGCACGCTTTCGGTTCGCCTCGGTATGGGTACGCATTCGGTTCACTTTCAATATTTCTAACTGTCTATATTCAAACGATACCATTCATTACAAAATAAGAACGCTTCGCTGTCTATTTGACACGGGTTTAAACTACGAGTAATGGCGTCGGTAAACGGGTAGGTAGACTGTGAGAGTTGACACTGGCAGGTCCTTGTTTTATGAAGTGACTCAACAAGCGGTGATTATTGATGCTCTGAGGGAATTATTCATAATTATTTACCTACTTGTTAAGGACGCTTATCGACGTCCAACTTCTTGAGTGGACATCTTGATTAATTTGGTAATACATACTGGACACACATAAAAGCACACGGCAAAATAAAAAGAATTGTCTACGACATTGGATATGCCTAGTACCTACCTACCATATCGTAGTCTTTGACTATGGAACCAAAGGAAGGCTGATTGGTCTGTGCTACCATATAAAATTAATTAAAATAACCGGTGGAAAAAATTATTAACAATTTAATAGAAAACATTGATTGCAGTAATTAAATTTATCGGTTTTGACGAGCAACTAATTGTTAATTTATTTGAACAGCTTTTACATATGTTACATACAGTAAGTTCAATATGTATGGAAATTTCCTTGGGAAAAACAAATGACAGTGCCCGCCCGCTTCTCTGAAATATTATCGATCGGGTCTTATACCTTTATTTATCCTCTGTGCTCCAATAAATTCTGGTGATAGCTCCAAAGGTGACTGATGCACGACACATTACCACATTGCATACCATTACCACCTAACCGGACCAGGTTAATCGATTAGCGCTTTATATTAAGGTGTAGCGGTGAGTAGATAGGGGAAAAAGGCTATTACTCAACACGGTATTCAGTCTGGCAGAAAGGGTGGGCGTGGCCTCGCGCCTGGTTGCCGCTTATTACACTATCCGGTCGACAGCGTCCTAACTCAATCTCAGTACAAATACACGGGCCGCTCCGGTCGCCCTAATTAGGGCCCTAACTCCCTAAATGTTATTACACTACCCTGCTCCTTGCTATCGTACTCTGAATACCGTGCCGTGTAATAAGTCCAATAGATAGCACTAGCTTTAGGACTTATTACACGGCACGGTATTCAGACCGGAGCGGCCCGGTCAGCCTAGCGCCATAGCTACACACAGTACAAATATGAACAGTTTGGAAACTACGTACGAAACGTTCAAAACGGCACGCTCATACAAACATTTGCATCGACGCTCAAGTAGCAAATGACTCGGAGCTGCAGCATCGAGAATCGCTTAGAGGCCTCGTTGATGCGCATGTTTGTGTGATTGCGCCGTTTCAAAGTTTTGTACGTAATTTCCATACTGTTCATATTTGTACTGTGACTGAGTTAGGGCCCTGTCGACCGGATAGTGGAATAAGCGGCAACCCGGCGCGAGGCCACGCCCACCCTTTCTGCCGGACCCTGAATACCGTGTCGTGTAATAGCCTTTTATGCCCTCTCAGTCCATCACTTGAACTCTATTATTAGTAACATAGTACCTCAGTAGTAGGTATTTCAACCACATTAATGAAAAATCTTATTTCACGCTTGTAATTACTGAAGGGGTAGGCAGAGGTTAATGCATGCATATGAGCATAGGTACACACAAACACCCTCGATTCGCCGCTTACGTTTCGGCCCATGTAACAGATGGCGACTCTGTTGACATCTCCGGACACATTAGCAAACTCCGAGGTACTGGGTTATTTCCAGAAAATTAAAAGCCTAAAAGAACCAGAGATAAAGGAATTCCTACTAACTAGGTGAACCTACATTTTTCTATATTAATTCCAGTATCTACTCTTATAGAAAGACTTCTACTTAAATAAACAAAACGCAGTAACAAAAAGCATATATCTCACAATTATACTGGCACTTACTCAAAAATATACGTATCTGCAAAATCTCAAGAAACTTTCCTCACTTATTATTATATCCGCACCCACACCAACAAACAAAACCATAAACAGTAAATCACCCACACATGCGCAATATATAACAGTACGACAGACGGGCCGTAAATATCTTCCGAGCCACGACAGAGTTATAGGATCTCAAGGTCAGAGGAAGGATCTTAGGATTGAGTGGCAAACAGGAGGTTTTCACAAAAATGTTCCCAGTTTCTTTTACTTTGTTAAAGATCAGATTTTTGTTGTTAAAATGGTAAATAAGCAAATAATTCACATTTATTATGGGAACAGAATAACGGTGGGTTTACTATGTTGCTCAAGGCCCTTGTAGATATGGCGATTGAATTTAAGAACTGCAAAGATTTTGTTTCTTTTAAAAAAACGCGCGTATGCAGAAACGAGACAAAACTAATAGCGATACAGCTTAATTTTGTAATAAAAGGTCATGATACGTCCACAGTTGACATTAATTTGATAGGCATTATGAAGTAAATTGCTGTTTTGTTAAATTTTAACCCCCTTATTCATAAACGTATTTTAGCTAAAGTGTTGCTAATCTCTCCTTTGTCTTTTTCTGTCCTGCACATTTGACAATGCAACTGACAAGGACAAAGCATTCTATAGCTTAAACGAATCTAATGTACGTTTATGAATTAATGGTTAGTATTTATTACGTACGTTATTTGAAACAGTTATGTGTTGCATTTTCAAATCTCTGTTTTTTTTTTTTTTATTGTTATGGCATCGCTATTACGCATATTGCCAGTGTCAAGTAAAACGATATTTCGTATTTATTTAAGCAGCGTAAAAGTTAGTATAATATAGTCATCAAGTATAATATGTAAGTATTAAGTATATAAGTTATCAAGTTTAATATGTCAGACAAGTGAGTTACAATCAAGTTATTCGAGTAAAGCGATGGCTTCTTTACCAGAACATTTACAATGAAGTTTTGGAGGCAACCTGAAAGGTCGTGTTTTCGCACTGTTATTCTATTTCACTATACACGGGCACTGTAATAAACTTATATCAAACAAAATGCCACCAACTTTATTCAATGTAACTTAAAAATACACCAAGAAAATGAAATAAAATAAGAGCACCATACGCCTCTTTCAAGGTTCCCGCCAAAACTCCAAATCTCTGATTTAAATGTTACTAAGTAGTTACTTCTAGGCTAGTATTTGTCGCTTTACCGTCAATGTGAATAATTTAAACTTATTTTCTATAAAAAATACATGACTATTTTATTTTAAAGAAAAATGGAAAGAAAAATTTGACTTCAGGCGAGACTTGAACTCGCGGCCTACTGGGAATCTAGTCCAGCCGCTCTTCCAATTGAGCTACTGAAGTCCTGCCCGATTTGTCAAATCTTTCCTTCACATTTATTGCATTGCTTTATGGTAGCAGCAGCGCCATCTATTACCAACTATGCTAGTTAGGCAACCGATATAATAGACTTTGCAGTTTATTGAATATCGTAAAGAAGTCGCTTTTACCCTTAATAATTGTTTTTTATAATATTTCGCATTAACACATGCTTGTGAAATAATTTGTGTGTGAATTTTTCTTTCCATTTTTCTTTAAAAAAAAATATATTTCACAAGCATGTGTTAATTTTTTTTTTTTTTTTCTTTTTTCATTTATTTCATATAATTAGGCTCCTGGAGAGCACTTTTACATCGTCATTTTTTTTTAAACTAACCTAGAGTGAATAACCACTAATAATAATCAAAAATACATAATAAATTAAATAGACACTGAACAATTTTGTATAATATGGAAAGCATCAATTATTTACAAATTCCTCCATTTCCCCATTTCAAAAGAAACTGAGAAAGAATGAATTTGGTCGTCATAATAAAGGTTATTCACTTGGCAGAATTCCAAGGGCAGTCAATACTGAGAAGAACTCCGCCACGAAATAATAATGCGAAATAATATAAAAAACAAATACATGACTAAACCTACATTTGTAATAGTCTTCGTAATAATAGAAAGACTGCTAATAAACTAGACAATACACAGTCATACAAACAAAATCTCACGATCATAGCACTTACAGAAAACTATATCTGCAAAATCTCAAGAAACTTTCCTCCCATATATCCGCACCCACACCAACAAACAAGACCATAAACAGTAAATCACCCACACATGCTCAATATATAAAAAATATCTTCCGATCCACGACAGAGACATAGGCTCTCAAGGTCAGAGGAAGGGTCTTAGGACTGAGTGGAGGAAAGGGCAATTTTCACATAAATGAACGCTGTTTCTTTTCAGGTTGGTTCATCATCATAATTGCCACGCTTGGCAAGCGGATTGGCGATCGCAGTGGCAGTAGTTTTTTCGCAAGATGCTTCTGTGTTGAACCCGTGCGAAGCCGGGGCGGGTCGCTAGTATATAATAAAATGTAAGGTTAATAAAGAACAAAAGACAAATCAACATAACACATATGTAGGCACATCCCATTGATTAGAAACAGCAAATCCGACTGGCTTGGGCCTAAGTGATTTAACCAATTATGGCCTGTCCCCTGCAGAGAGACTTGGCACTGACATTAAAAGAATTCCGGTACACGCATGTAAGAAATCTAGATGATTCCAAAAAGATTAACTTACTGTAATCAAAGACTAAAATAACAGACGAAAAAAGTTAAGCTACAAGAATAAAATTATTTATTTATTTATTAATACTTTTATGCACATAAAAGATACATATGGCGGACTTAACGCCACTAGGCGTTTTCTACCAGTCAACCGTTGGGTTGTGTAGAAATCAACGAAGTAGGTGCAAGGAATTATGAATTCTATTCAACGTTAACTGTTTATTTTTATCGGTAATGTGTGTAAAATTTATAATTAATAAAGACACATCAGTGACAACACATAAGCCCCCACCTAGTGGACTTCTTAGGGACTCTTACTAAAACTCTTTTCTTCTATTGTGTGTCGATGCCCATATACATCATCCACATGAGTCAGTCGAGTGAAAATTTTAAAAATTTTAATTTTAAAATTAGCAAAGTTGACTTTACATTTTTATTAATAAATTTTCTAATTCAAAGACGCAAAATAACCTCAGTCAAGTTGCAGAATAGTTGTTTTTTTACAAACTAAGTAAATCGTCCTTTTCATACGGCGCCATCTAGTAAACCTTTGAAGAAAAAAATTGTTGTCTAGTACGGAAGATGGCGTATGATCGCTCTGAATCGCACATATGAAGTTTTTTTACGTGTTGCCCTACATATATGGTTGCCCGCCAGATACTATCACCTCGCCTGGAGGAACATTGCATCCCGTTCCTCTACATAAATATTCATTCAATTCTGAACAACGAGAAAATACCGAAGTGTAGAGTTAAATCAGTATCGTTACTTAATCATTGAACAACGTTCGTTCTATGCCCCATCTAGTAGCACAACATCCACTACTCCACCCACAGTGTAACAGCTATTGTAGGAACATTTGACACAGAGATTACAGTTACAATATACGATCAATGGCCGAATATAACGATTATTATTGCATTTAACACTAACCTTTCGATACTTACGTAAAGAAAATGTGAAATCGGTATCAAGTTGACGTTTGAATGGTAATAAAACTTTAGTTAAATATGTGCCGATAAAATGAGGATATATTGACTTTATGATTTCACTGGCCTTGTCTTTTATAATATTCTCTCGTAGTTTGTCTCTTAGCAGATATAAATAATTCATCTGCAGTAATATATAATAATAATGGCAATCCTTGAAACGTCCCACTGTTGGGTACGAGCATCGACTATGGATCCAAAGCTGATTGGTCTGTGGGTACGAGTCTCTCCCCTTTTTGGGGGGAGGCCTGGAGCTTATGCTGCTCCAATGCGGGTTGGTGGAGATACGGGTTAGTGGCCAACCCGCTGTCGGATGATTTCAAACCGCCCATAAGGCCTCCGACGAGTTTTAACGACTGATATCTATCGATAGCAACCGGGACCGACGGGTTAACGTGCCCTCCGAAGCACGGAAACGCGCATTTTAATTTGCCACTAGCGGTCACCCATCACACACCCGATTGCGCCCGTTTCGCACAACCGAGTAGGGCGCTTACGAGCTTACGATCTACACCAGCCGCGGGGCCATTCGCGCTTCCACTGCATCATGCAAATCTGCATTAATTATATTTATTTACCAGATAAATATATAAGAATTATAAAAAATATATGTACTTGGAGTACTGCACAAGTAAAGTTAAAAAGATTGGGAGACGAATTTCCAATCCAAAGGGGCGTGCGACAGGGAGATCCAATCTCACCTAAATTATTCTCTGCAGTTCTAGAGATGATATTTCGGAAACTAGAATGGACTAAATTTGGATTGAATATAAATGGTGAAAATCTTAGTCATCTACGTTTTGCTGATGATCTAGTTTTATCTTTTGACTGTCCTAATATACTACAACTAATGCTACAACAATTGGCAAATAAAAGTGACAAAGCAGGTCTGTCAATTAACTTAGGTAAAACCAAAATAATGACAAATTCGATACAATAACCAACATTAAAATTAAATAATGAAGATATAGAATGCGTGCAGGAATATGTTTATCTTGGACAGCTAATATCAGTTGAAGATTGCATGCATAAGGAAATAGAACGAAGGACAAACAACACTTGAAAAAGATATTGGTCGTTGAGTGAGATAATGAAAAATAGAGATATGCCCCTAAAAGAAAAAAGAAAGGTATTTGATGTATGCATTCTTCCATGTCTAATATATGGTTGTCAGACATGGGCATTGACAGACCAACTAGCAAATAAAATAAAAGTGTGTCAGAATGGAATAGAAAGAAGTACAATTGGAGTGAAAAGAAGAGATAGAATACCATTACATGAAATTAAAAAAAAAAGAAGTTTAAAAATACATACGTGGTTTCTAAACAATTAAAATGGCGCTGGACTGGTCATATGATTAGAGATAAAAAAGAGAAATGGACTAAAAATATTACAGAGTGGTATCCACGGGACGGTAAAAGATACAGAGGTAGACCGTTCAGGAGATGGGAAGACGATATAAAGAAATTAGGGGGCCCACTTTGGATTCGTATCGCAAAGGAGAAGATGGAGTGGAAGTCATTGGAAGAGGCCTTTGTCAGAGGACAAGCTGTTACAAAACAACCTTAATTATCCGTTACCGATAAAAAAGTTAAATTACTAGTAATTAATTATATACTATAGTTATAGGTTTAAGTACTTTAAGTTTAAGATGTTATTTACTTTAGGATTAAGATTCAAGATTGTAAAAACAGCTATAAAGGCTATTTTATTTTTTTATTTATCTTCTATGCACATAAGAAGGTACATAGACGAAGTTAATCTCTCCAGACACGAGAAAAATATGACAATTAAATTCAATTGTGTTTCGCCGCCGGTGGCCGTACGATCCTTGAAGGATTAATGCTACTACACGGCATTATCGACCAGTTAACCTTTAGGTTGTGTTAAAAATGTTATAGCTGGTGTTGAGAGGTCAGAATGTGTGAAAAATACAAAGGGTTGCCCTCCGGGAGTGCCGGCAGAAGTGGTAGTTATGCCTTTAGAAGTAAGTGTTATACCTTTTTGACCATTTCACCTAGTGTTGCAAATTTTTAATTAATGGTATTACCTGCCATCTTGCTGTCGTAATAAATAGGTACTGTATCCACCAATATCTGTTGCACATCGAACCTACGAAAGGGACAATCGGCTAGTTTCGACTTCGTAGAGCGTTATACGAGTATCTGATGCACACTGCCTACGTAAGCACTGATAGTGCTGTATTGGTCAAAACTTGATCAAAATGGTCGACAAACGACACATAGATAAGGTGCGATAGAGATAACGCTCTACAGACCCGAAATAAACCGAAGTCTTCTTCTAGAAGTCAATGTGCAATATTTCTTATTGTATACTTTAATTATGTGTTATCGATGCAGAGATTCCAAAATACCTGATTTCCCACAAACCATCATAAACCACATGAAAAGGCTTTAATCGAAAAACCGCGAGATACCCGCTAGGTTTCGTCGGTATTGCCTTTTTATAAAACAATGAAAGTTGTACGGACCACGCGCACGTATGCAAATTGAACGTCTATCTATTTATCACTTTTAAAACAATCGCTTTTCACACTTATTACACTGGCTAAAAGTCACGTTCCGACATTATAAAAAAATTGGTTGTCTGTAAAGCCAGTTAACGGACCATGATAACGTCATCAGATAACATGTTTCAGAAGCCGAACGCTTAAGCAGATTGCGTCTCTCTAACACTTGTTCCGCGTTCTCGCTTTACAAGACGTATATCGATTTATAAGACGTTATCACGTTAAAAAAGTAATTTTACATTTATTCCAACTTTTCGGCTCGTGCTACAGGTATGTGCAATCGCCGGAATAAAAATAAAATAACTTTCCAGATCCACTTATTTCAGTACGCACAAATCCAGAAGCGTGGAATGATTTGTAAGACATCTCCAGCTGATTTTTTTTTCGTGTTTTCAGAGTTGAGCCCCTAGTAAAATTTGTTCAAAATGATAAGTAAAAGGACCTCTTAAAAGAAAGTATCTCACTAGTCACCTAATAAACTTAAGTTAAAAAAGTCAAGTAGATGTGCGCAGACCATGAAAGTTCCGATGCCCACCGCACCGTAAGTGGGAGCAACCGGTTGACCGATTCGTCGCGCGACCCGCGATTTATTGGTCGCCCATTAAATTAGTTAGAGTCGGTATTAAATTTGTTCGAGAGCGAAATTAAATTGCAATACCGACACTTATTTAATCGTTATATATTTATATGTTTATGATCGACCGTGAAGGTCGTAAAATGGTAAATCTTTGAACAATGTGACGTTAATATAAAGCGTAGCTCCAATGGAATCCAAAGCGACCACCGTACCTACTAAATTGTTTTAGACCACAGACCAATAACGTTTTAGACTAACGGACCCCGCGACTCAGGTCATCATTTCTGTGTTCGAATTGGTATCATAATGGCATAGCATAAAAAACTTAATGAGGGTTAAGATATAGAATAATTTGTTTACGTAAATGACCTTGTGTTTAAGACCGCGGGCGGGCTCGCGTAAGTTGAGGAATCTCGAAATGATGTAACCTCCAAGTGGACACAGAAGTTTAACAATGCTACCGTAACATATGATGTAGCTCATTGTTAATGAAGTTATAACAGTAAACACAAAGACTGCCTCGTAGGCTCAATGGTCGCAATCGCGATGGTGAAGCTTGAGGTTCCGAGTTCGATCTTCAAGTCGAGAAAATCTGTTATTGGGTTTTTCCTGTGAGGATTCTCAGTAGCAGCCCGGAGTCTGGTACCCGTGCCTCAGAGAGCACGTAAAGCCGTAATTTGGATAAAAACGAAATTTGGATAAAAACGATTAACATACGAAAATCCGTTGAATAACCTGATATATCGGTTTAAAGATCATTTATTTGAGGTACTGTAGTCGGAGTCGCACGATATATCTACTATTTAATATTCTCTACCTCACCCGCCACGTGCGGTGGTGACGATTATACTTAGTATCTGTTTCATTGTAGAACATATTTCTGAGTCTAACTTACAAATGTCTTTACAACTTTAATGTGTCTGACAAATCACGCGCACGTATGAAACATATTCTATACACAGTGCGCGGGCGCACCCGACGAAATCACGTACAAAAGTCCCATGTACCACCATTCACAACAATATATATCTGTCATTTAAGAAAACGATAAACTTTTGTCATACGCCATTGGAAAATCGCTGCAAGTATCAAGTTTCAAATAAAACGACAAAAGCAAAAATATGCATACAAACGTGGCGATTGGCACTTTATTGTCGACCGTTTTCTTTTATTTATGACGAAAGTATAATGTAGCCCACGTGGATTTTAAAATGTTGAACATAGTGTATTTGCGCTAATCTACTCGTATACTAATATTATAAAGCTGAAGAGTTTGTTCGTTTGTTTGCTTGAACGCGCTAATCTCAGGAACTACACGTCCGATTAGAAAAGTTCTTCCAGTGACCCATTTATCGAGGAAGGGTTTAGACTATATGCCATCACGCTAAGACGAATACGAGAGGGTAGGTAGCATTGCACCCGCGTGAAGCCGGGGCGGGCCGCTAGTATATTCTATAAAAAAACACCAAGTACCACAGTATAATTACAATTTGATGGCGTAAGAGTCTTCGCTTCCATGCGCCTAAAGCACTTTTAACATAATATTTTATTTTCTGTGGTGGAAACGCATCTGCATTTTGAACCCTGATCTGGAGTGCAGACTGTGCAGTAATGTCATATCATCCATCCAAGTTATTAGGTAGACAGAAAATCTGACTGAAAGTGGTCACCGTCGCCTATGAACATTTGCAACACCAGGATGCCTCCAGCCCTGAAGGACTCGTTTGACGCCATTTTTTGAAGAACACCGTATCGTAGCGCTAAGGGAACACCACAGAGGGCAAGTTCGTTCTACAGTTTTGGGCACAAAGGAACGCGAAAACCGAGCCGTTGAACATTGCCAAGCGTCCAGTCTGTGTGGGTGGAACCTCTTTCTTCGCTGGGTAGTGTAGTGTAGGAAAAGAGACTCCTTTTTTTTTTTCTTTCAACATCTATGTAATGTTTTTATTCTAATGTACGCTTATTACCGCCTTGCATTACATAAAAATAAAAATTTCCTAATATTTTCTTAATTTAGATTGAATTAAGCTTTATACTACGAGTAATAACAATAAATTGCAAATATTTAACTATACTAAGTTTTTTTTTATGTAACTGAAGTGGCAAACAAGCATGCAGTTCACATTGATGTTAAGTGATGACTGCAGCCTATAGACACCCACACAAAGACCAAGGTCAAAATGCAGATGCGTTACCACTCCTGAGGCCTAAAGTGCAAGTGCTGTGTCGGAAATTACAGGGCCGTACATTACCACCTGACCGGAACACGATAGTGCTGAACACTATTATTTAGCGGCAAGTGTATTAGTATATCTTCGATCATATTATCACCGAACGTTCTCACGCATATCTCACAGACCTCACGTCATAAACAAACATCGGGTCACTAATAAAAAATACAGAAATATGTAAATACAGCTTTCCACTTTATTGGTTGTCATCTCGGCCATTTATATCGGTGTTGCCCGAAAATAACATTTTTAGGGTGCGAAATTTGAAATTGATTTCCAGTTCCGACTTCCGATTTCATTTCGGTTATATACGACTCGGCATTTACATTTTTATGTGTATGTACGACCCTGGCGACATTTGCAAAAAAAGAACAAGTGTAGGTAACTTTTTTATAAAATTACGGTAGTAAACAAGCATGCAGCTCACATGGATGTTAAGTGATGACTGCAGACTATAGATATCTACACAAGAACCAGAGGTCTAAAAAGGCTATTACACGACACGATGTTCAGCATCCGGCAGAAAGGGTGGGCGTGGTCTCGCGCCGGGTTGCCGCTTATTACACTATCCGGTCGCCATACATTACCATCTAACCGGAACACGTTACTGCTGAACACAAAATAGGAGACGGGTAATTTTGGGCCTGCAAAATCGTTACTGGTTAACCCATTACACAGTAGGTACATTTTTTTTTCTTTTATTCATGTGGCAAACAAGCTTGCAGTTCACATTGTTGTTAAGTGATGACTGCAGCCTATAGACACCCACACAAAGAACGAGGTCGAAATGCAGATGCGTTACCACTCCTGAGGCCTAAGGTGTTATGCCTCTGTGCCGGAAATTACAGAGCCACTACCATTTAGCGGCAAGTATATTAGGTAATGCGGCGGTGCCTACGCCCGAGAGCTCCGTCCCTGGAGCTCTACCACCAGTAAAATAGATTTGTAATATAGTTAACAATTAGCAATCTAACCCAACTTTTACTTGATTGTATATTCAATTACTGGCAATTAGAAGCGCCCATGTCCCCGCGGCTGGTGTAGATCATAAGCGATCTACTCGGTTAAGCATTACGAGCGCGGTCGGGTGTGTGACGGGTGACCGCTAGTGGCAAATTAAAAATGCGCCTTTCAGTGCTTCGGAGGGCACGTTAAGCCGTCGGTCCCGGTTGCTATCGATAGATGGCAGTCGTTAAACCTTGTCGGAGGCCATATGGGCGGTTTGAAAACATCTAACAGCGGGTTGGCCACTTACCCGTATCTCCACCAATCCGCATTGGAGCAGCGTTGTGGAGTAAGCTCCAGGCGTCCCTCCAAAAGGGGAGAGACTCGTGCCCAACAGTGGGACGTATAATGGGTTGCCATTATTATTATTATGTCTCTCGTCAGCACGGGGTCCAATTTGAACCCCGGACCTTTGTCAGGCTTGCGCGGGGACATTGGGGGTCCAACACGTAGAGGCCCTTTCGAGAATTTTGATCTACTTTGTAATGGGTTATATTCGGCGGGACCTCTCTCTGACTGCATCAATAGTTAATACAGACACAGACAGACCCCGCAGAATACATGGGACTGTTGTAATGAAAAATGACTTGCCAAACTTTGGGCTATGTGGGTGAACTGAGGGGACTAGCTGGCTGGGCCTATGGAGTGAGATCCGGCACTTGCCTATATTCAACATCTCACATTATCGAATTCTACTTTAGGCAGGTGGTGACTCGCCTCTCCTTGGTGGGCCCCCCAAACAGCCAACCCGATGGTCGACGGGGGGCAACACTGTTGAGAGAGGCTGGGGGTGTCGAGAGGTGTGGCCCCGGTTTCACCATCACGAGCGAGTAATCTCGAGCTCGGAGCGGCCTTCCCCGCTATTATGCCTTTAGACATTTCCACCCCCGAGTGTATGGCTCTTGCAGAAATTTAAACAACAGCCTATTATCTAAATTTCTGCAAATGCCATACCTCTAGCGCCCCACTCTGACCGGCCAATGAAGGCAAGCCAGAGGTGAGAGACCTGATGCTCTGTCCGGCCGTACCTCTGTGTGGCGGACGAGGCGGAGCCCAGTTCTCTCGGAGGAACTCGAGATGATGGTAGGGGGTGGTGTCGCTACTCACCAACAGCTCGCCACAAGCTGCTCTACCCCCTTTTTATTATTATTATTATTACTGGCAATTAAAAATGATTGTATTTCAAACTATTCATTTAATAGTCATTTGAAAATGACATAATTTGTACAGTGTTAACACCTGGGCCAAGAAAGGTATGGAACAGTCTCATTCTCGTTTTATATTATTTCGCATTAACACATGCTTGTGAAATATATTTTATTTTTAAAGAAAAATGGAAAGAAAAATTTGACTTCAGGCGAGGCTCGAACTCGCGACCTACTGGGAATCTAGTCCAGCCGCTCTTCCAATTGAGCTACTGAAGCCCTGCCCGATTTGTCAAATCTTTCCTTCACATCTATTGCATTGCTTTATGGTGGCAGCAGCGCCATCTATTACCAACTATGCTAGTTAGGAATCATAGCTTACATATGCTTATATTGGACTACACTTACTATTTAATAAAGTTTGTATCATAATACATCCTAGAGACATTTAACAGAGCTATCTTACAGATACCAAAATATGTTATTGAAATGGAAATCATCATTAGGTTTTTTTTATGTAATGGAAGTGGTAAACAAGCATGTAGTTCACATTGATGTTAAGTGATGACTGTAATCTATAGACACTTACACAGTGACCAGAGGTCAAAATTCAGATGCGTTGCCACTCCTAAGACCTAAGGTGTGATGCCTCTGTGCCGGAAATTACAGGGCCGTTTTTTACCACCTGACCGGAACACGATAATGCTGAACTCTACTTACCATTTAGCGGAAAGTATATTAGGTAACGCCCGCGAGCTCCGTCACTTGACCTCTACCACCAGTACAAGTTAAGTTATCAACAAACAGTTTCTTAATATCTGCTATCAAGATAAACGTGATTAAAAAACATTACAAGATTCACTACATGAAAGTCTTGTAACATTTTTTAATAATAGTTATTTCATAACAGAACTTTTTACATTCAACATGTTCAAGAGCATACTTAGCGTCATGTAAAGACAACTTTATATTTGCCGAATTATTAAGTACGGTTTGGCTGATTAACTTATTTTGGACCTTAACTCTATAAATACAGTGTTGAGTATTATCTGAAGAGTTCACTCTTAAGTACCGTTGTTATAATAAAGTTGTAATAACGAACAACCGGCAAACGTGATGGTGGACAAATGAAATAGAAAGTCAAATGTTGTAGCAAGTTGATTACTCATTCATTTCCTTATAATTTAATCGATACAACAAACAATTTACTTAACATCAATGATATTGATCGTGGAGTAGGCAAATCAGATGCGAGATCTGCTAATATTCTTTCAATCTTGATATTTGCGGGATTGAACGTTGTCAATCCCGCGAAATCTAGATATTTGCTGAATCCCGCGTAGTAGGATTTCTCAAAGGGGATTGTCCACATTTGGCTTGCCGTAAACATGATGCTCACAAAATAATATTATTATTGATAATTTTATGTATGTATGTATCTTCACGCCAGGTCCCTAACGGGGTAGGCAGAGAGTGTAGAGCGCCAGACATCCCGGTTCTGACAAACCTCTCGTGCCTCGTCTACCTTCATCATTCTCTTCATACATGCACGCCGATTCCTAAGACTTTTGACCCCACCATCAGACAGAACTCGACCTATTTGGTCATGGTAGGTCAGCCTTGGTCTTCCTGGGCCTCTGCAACCATCCACATTCGCATTGAATATCTGTTTAGTCATTCGCTCATTCGACATTCTTTCTGTATGCCCGAACCATCGGAGCATGCCTTTTTTCATTTTTACACCGATACTATCATTCACACAAAGTCTCTTTCTTACATCTTCATTACGAACGCGATCGGTGAGTGATACACCGCAGATCTTGCGCAAAGATCTCACCTCGACCGCGTTCAACTTACTTTCATGCTCTTTCCTGCATACCCAGCTCTCGCTTCCATATAAAAGCGTTGGAGTAAGTACAGCATTATGTACGGCTAGTCGAGCCCGCTGGCTGAGATGTTTAGATTCTAGCAGCTTACCCAACGCTCCATTCACGCAATTCCCAGCAAGCACTCTTCTTTCTATGTCAGTGGTGTACCTACCATCCTTGATAATTTTATTATATTTTTATTTAAACAAATTACTGTTAAAGTATCTTTGTGTGAAATACTATACAAACTTAAAACTACGATTTTTATCAGTATTGAAGTTAATGCAGGCAATTGTCTCAATAGGTAGTTATTCCAGTTTCAGTGTTGCCAAGATATGAGTCGACAAATACTGTCGACTTAGTATCAACCCCCTTATTCATAAACGTACTATAGATACGTTTTAACTATAGAATGCTTTGTCTTTGTCAAATCGTGAAAGTTTAAAACAATTAAAAGTAATCTTTATTGTAAATACCGCAGTCAAGTTAGTCAACCCGCACAGTGTTTCTTCAACGAGATTAGGTATAAGTTTTTTGTTTTCCTATTTTCTTCAATCCGGTTACTTCCGCGCGGGATCTCGTACAATTCGCGACCGGAATAAGTCCGTATTAAGCGGGATCCTGGTATGTCGGGTTTTAGATATCCCGGCATTGTATGCACGGCATTGTATGACACATTGTAAGACACGGTTACCATTTAGTTTTATTGGTAGTTAATGGAACGTTAACGATCCAGGACTCACTGACAGACTCGAACTCGTTTGGGGTCATAGTAGGCGTGATTAAAAATTGGAAATATGGGAATCACACTATAAAATATTATAAATTATATTAAATTATATTATTAATTATATTTATAATCATCTAAATCTATTTAATTTATTTTATTGTCATTCTCAAATTTTAACCAGTGCTGCACCTACTTCGTTGATTTCTACACAACCCAACGGTTGACTGGTAGAAAACGCCTAGTGGCGTTAAGTCCGCCATATGTATCATTTTATGTGCATAAAAGTATTAATAAATAAATAAATAAATGTGAAAGTTTCTTTGTTTGGATGTTTGGATGTTGGTCCATCAATCACGGCGAAACTACTGAACGAAATTTGTTATACAGATAGGGATATTAGCTGACTTAGATTATAGGATTACCCACAGGAACCCTTTTTATCCCAAAAAAAGGGTTCCTGTGGGATGTCATGGGATGATTTGATGATTTGTTCCACAGGTTACGCGAAAAGCAACATACACGTGGGCGGAGCTGCGGGCAACAGCTAGTGTGATATAAATGTAGCAAGGAAAACCACCGAAACCAGAAAAAAATTGAAAGGGTCTACTAGGAAAAAATGTTTGAGAACTCCTAATCAAAATTAATCGTTAGCAGGTCCCTCATGAGATAGACTGATGACCGTCGCAGGTAATCGCTGGATGAAAGCGACCCAGGATCGGTTGTCGTGGGCATTAGAGCGAGACTTAGACAACTCAATGGCCATCTTTCGAATTAAGTTATGATCATGACCATGAATACAATGCTGTATTAAATATATTTAAGGCCTCTGTATCTCATCCTGGTCAGCCCTTTAAATTCTTGTCCAAAAACCATTAGGATCTTCGTCGGAAACTTTTTTGGGTCTCAGAAGCAACGAAGTGCATTGACACTCGGTTTTTGAGTAGATATCTCACCAAAGTGAAATGCAATTAACATTGCTTATCACTCGCATGGTACAGAAAAAATATTAATTAAATCAGTATAAAGCAGCTTAATCATTTTGCTCACACTATTCGCCTCAGCTTAAAGATACAATTTCACGACGTAAAAAGCATCCCACGACATGTACCATTCGTTCCAGGGCTAATTGGCAACCAGCAAACCGGACTGCATTCCACACACCTTCCTCTACACCTGATAAGGGGTTGACCACACCTGTGTGAATGACGCGGTCTCACGACACCCGTACTAATAAATACGTTCGCTGTCAGGCCTATTTGTACCTATCCTCGTGATTTCCGAAGGGGCGATATAATTTAGATCACAACAAAAGTTCTCGCATGTAGGTATACCTACGGGTTCGACTGAAAACCCCAACCTTGTGTTCACCAATTGCCCTTTGAAATAGATTAAGGACATAATAAACACTTCAGGTACCTTATGATCGAAATATTTCATATTTTATGAACTTTACTGTATTACTGTTGTACATATTTAATTAAACAAGTCAAGCAAAAAAAAATATTTATACGCGTGCGCATCGGGTCGCATACGTCCGCCGCTGCTCAACAGCTTTATGAATTAAAATGATATTTTAACCACAGAAGCCCTTTTAGCTATATGGGTGATATCGTGGTGGTAAAATAATATCTTAATTAATGCAGTCTATACCCATGCACAAAAACCAGAGGTCATAATGCAAATACGTTGCCTAAGGCCTAAGTTGTCTCTGTATAGTTATTATGCAACTATGCCAATTATATATCAAAGCCCATCGGAAAACATCGGGCCGTTACTAACCTAGTTTAATTTAATCCTTACATCTGTACAGTGCTCATCAAGAAATAATACACATCGAGCCTATGAAAGTGACAATCGGCTAGTTTCGGCTTAATAGAGCGATATCTCTGCTGCACACTGCCTACGTAAGCATCCGTAGTCCGGTATTGGTCAAAACTTGATCAAAATTGTCGACAAACGTCAAATAGGTAAGGTGCGAAAGAGATAACTCTCTACAGATCCGAAATAAGCCGACGTCTCTTCCAGAGGTCGATGTGCATTATTTCTTGTTGGATTCTGTACCTACCGATAATCTTCTTTCTTCGTTTCTACCCAGCTAGGTATAGTCATGTCCTAACTTTTATGTACAGCCTGCATATAATGAAACTCCTTACAAGCTATTGTGTGTTGATCGGCAACGATACTAGAAACATCTAAAATGAACACAACAGCAATTTTTATTGTCGGTAGCTTTCGTGTAGAGAATATTGACCATGACATATCCATCAAGGTGGTAAAACATGTTAACATTATACTTAGAGATGTCATCGATTCAAATCCAGAGATAAAGTAAATAGATTTTGTTTTTTTTTTTCTGTAAGTTTTGTAATGAACTGGCAAAGAAGCGTACATTTCTCATTAATGGTAAGTAATGCAGTAGCCTGCAAATATCGACATAAAGCAGTTTTAATGTAGATGCGTTGCTACTAGGGTTGCTGAGGATTCCTCTTCCTCTTCCTCATAATGAGGAAGTTCCGCAATATTTTGGGATCCTCACCCGTTTCCACATCCTCAAAAATTAAAATAAAAAAATCCTCTTCCGCTACCGCTTTCTCAAAATTTAAGAGGAATTTATGAGGAATTTTGTTGCGCATGCGCGTCGCGTATCGATGGCAACGCACACGCCGCAGCACGGTGCCAGGCCGAACAGGCGAGCGAGACCTTCCCACCCGCCACCGGCGCTGTTCCTTGATTGTTTGTTTTAATTTTATTGACATGCATTATTTTGTTTATACGCGTACTCAACTTAAAAAATCGAAATATTCGGGACTTCACAGAACTGTATCTTTATAATACCTATCTTCTCTTGCATCAAATGTACCAGCAAACGACTTTTTAGCAATGCTGTATTGGTATATGATGAGCTATAAAACCGGTTGTTGGGGAAACAGAGTCCAAATATTTTTTTTATAAAATTAACCTCCCTGTTTCAAATAAATTTCGATTAATAGTATTCAATTCTTTTATTTTGATTAATAATATTCGACTTAAATACCTCATTAACAAAGCAATAAAGACTGCATTCTTATTTTCATTTCAGTTCCTAAATGAAATTGTGTCATTCACACATCTTTTTTTTTGGTGTGCGTGTGTTTTTTTTATGTCTGTAGGTTGACAGACAAGCAGACGGGCCACTTGATGGAAAGTGGTCACCGTCGCCTATGAACATTTGCAACACCAGGGGAGTTGCCAACGCGCTGCCAGCCCTGAAGGACTCCTTTGACGCCATTTTTGAAGAACCTCTTAATGTAGCACTTAGGGAACACCTCAGAAGGAAGTTCGTTCCACAATTTACACGTTCTGGGCAGGAACGAACGTGAAAACCGCACCGTTGAGCACTGCCAGGTGTCCAGTCGGTGTGGGTGGAACTTCTCTCTTCGGCGGGTAGTACGGTGTAGAAAAATAGATGGTAGCACCATGTCAAACAGTTCAGCAGAGCACTCACCATTGTAGAGACGGTACAACACGCACATACTCCCAATGTCTCTGCGTAGGCTCAGATGTTCGAGCCTGTCAGTAAGTCCTGAATCGTTAACAATACGATAATAGCGTTTTTGTAGGGAGTCAAGTGGACCAAGCAAGTATTTGGGGGCTCCCGCCCACAAATGAGTATGAGTAGTAGTAGCTGCCCCGAAGTGAAAGTGAATACTGCCTGGCTTTGTTAAGCACCCCTAGCTTTTTGGATGCCAACTTGGTCTTACACTCAATGTGACTCCCGAATTGCACTTCGTTCGATATGTCAACGCCCAGGATACAGATACTCTTACCAACGGCAATCGGAATGCCCTGGAACTGTGGTGCTACAATGCATGGCGTTTTTTTAGCGGTGAACGTGCAGACTTGTGTCCTCGAGGGGTTGAACTGCATTAAATTAAGTCGACCCCAATCCGAGACCCGCTCCAGAGAGTGCTCGATTTCAGACACAAGTCTAGTCCTTCTTTCCTCGATAAGTGTCCGAGAGGCATTTGCACGGCTAGTGTAGTGTGCATATCCCGTACTATCATCGGTATAGCAATGAAAATTGGAGTTTTGCTCCAAAATTTCATTGATGTGCAGAAGAAAAGATAGCAAGCGTGGGAGATAGCACAGAGCCTTGCGGCACACCAGCGTTGATAGGTAGTCTGTCTGAGCGCTGACAGTCAACTAAGACTTGTATAATAGGTTGGGGAAAAAGTCTTTTCGCATTATAGTATGTATGAACTCGTAATAAAATCTCTTTGGCTGTAGTATTTGTATCTGGCTGGTTTTGGTATCATTGAAAGTTAAAATTTTAAAGAACATTATTCCAAATTCAAATTAGGCAAATGTGTGATTTTCATTTGTTTTTCGTACTGTCAAGATGAGTGAATCTAATGAAGAAATTCGATACATTTTAAAATTTTACTACAAAAAAGTTAAAAATGCAACGCAAGCCGCGAAAAAAAATTGCGATGTTTATGGACCTAGTGCAGTGTCTGTGAGAGTAGCACAAATTTGGTTTAAGCGTTTTCAATCCGGAAATTTTGATGTCAAAGATGCACCTCGCTCTGGTCGCCCTATTAAGGATAAAATGGATGCCATTTTTGAAAAAGTGGAGCAAGATCGACATATCAGTAGTTACGACGTAGCTGAAGAACTTAGAATTGATCACAAAACAGTTTTGGCGCATTTGAAAAAAGCTGGGTACAAAAAAAAGCTCGATATTTGGGTACCTCACGAGCTCACTGAAAGAAACCTAATGAACCGTGTACTCATTTGTGATTCTTTATTACGACGTAATGAAACCGAATCATTTTTGAAGAAGCTGATAACTGGTGATGAAAAGTGGATCACGTACGACAAGAACGTGCGAAAAAAGTCGTGGTCAAAGGCCGGTCAGGCTTCACAGACTGTGGCGAAACCCCCGTTAACTCGCAATAAGGTGATGTTGTGTGTGTGTGGTGGGATTGGAAGGGCATTATTATGAGCTATTACCACCAGGCAGGACTATCGATTCTGAACTAAGAGAGTTTGGCTGGGAGGTGTTAATGCATCCGCCGTATAGTCCTGACCTTGCACCTTCAGATTTCCACCTGTTTCGGTCTCTTCAGAATTCTTTATGCAATGTTAGGTTAACATCACGAGAGGACTGCCAAATCCACTTGTCGCGGTATTTTGATGAGAAGTCCCAAAATTTTTATAGCAATGGGATCATGTCCTTACCTACAAGATGGAAAAAGGTTATCGAACAAAATGGTACATACATACTTTAGTAAATTTAAATAAACTATATTAAAAAATGTTTTGAATTATCTTAAAAAATGCGAAGAAACTTTTTCCCCAACCTAATATAACACTCAGACAGAAAGCTGGCTGTCCAGTTGCATAGCCTCTCGGGAAGACCGTAGGATGGAAGTTTCGCAAGAAGTGCCCTGTGCCAGACCCGGTCAAAGGCCTTAGCAATGTTGTTGTGTAGATATGTCACTGAACTCGTCCTTAACTGCTGGACCAATTTTGATGATTCTTTATCGTATGTGTTTTGAGAATGGTTTAGATTTTACATTCATAGTAAAAATAATTAAAAGACCAACAAAACAACAAACAAACAAAACAAAACAAAAGATAATTTTGTAGTGGACCAACCACTACAAAATGCTCTTTTAATTATTTTTTTGTATATATATATATATACTTAGTTAAGTAGATAGAGACAGGACAGCGGATTTTAGGTTGGGTCCGCTAGTATTTATATCTTCGTATCATCCTCTTCACACAGACAGATAGCAGTCGTTAAATGGGCGGTTTGAATACATCCGACAGCGGGTTGGCCACTAACCCTTGCAAGTAACTCCACCAACCCGCATTGGAGCAGCGTGGTGGAGTAAGCTCCAGACCTCCCTTCAAGAAGGGGAGAGACTCGTACCCAGCAGTGGGACGTTTCAAGAGTTGCTATTATTATTATGTCATCTGCTTCCTCTTCCTCTTCCTCTTCCCCATCCTCTTCCTCATAAAAATATCCTCTTCCTCATCCGCATCCTCTAAATAGGCGCATCACAATTCCTCTTCCCTTCTCCGCTTCCTCATAATCACTTCCTCAACAACCTTAGTTGCTACTCTATTTCTGAGCTGTTATACATCTGTGCCGGAAATTACGGGGTTGCATTACTACCTGACGAAGACACGATTGTTTGCCATCATCAAACATAAAAAATGTCGGTCAAGTGCGAGTCAGACTCATTCCTATCAAACTAGTGAATTATAATATCTAGTAGATTTGTAAGCAATACCTTTTTTTTATGTTATGGAAGTGGCAAACAAGCATGCAGTTCACATTGGTGTTAAGTGATGACTCCCCTATAGACACCCACAAAAAGACCAAAGTCGAAATGCATATACGTTACCACTCCTGAGGTTAAGGTGTTATACCTCGGTGCCGGAAATTACTGGGCCGTACATTACCACCTGACCGGAACACGAAAGTGCTGAAAACTACCAATTAGGTAATGCGGTGGTGCCTACGCCCGCGAGCTCCGACACTGGAGCTCTACCACCAGTAAACCATTTACCTCTGCCAACCACTTTCAGACAACACAAATATTTTTGTTTTGTTTTGTTAACCCTAAACTACAGCCGTGAGAAGAACCGTGAAGATTAAGGGTACGGTACAACCGTTATTCAAATTCGAAAGAAGATTAGTTTAAACAAACATGCGTATCTTTTATTAATTACGCAATTAATTCACGCACACCGTAACAAATCTTTCGCAAAATTTAATGCAATATCAGATTTTAAATCTAAATATATATCATGCGTCATTTAAAGACTGTTCATTTTAGGGTTACGTTATTTATTTATTTAAACCTTTTTAATTCCTTAATACATTAACATTACAATTTAACAATTACATATAGTGATTCTATATTTTTTTTATTTTAAATCTTTATTGCTATAAAAGAGGGTTTGGTCAACAATGACTATGCCACCCCCATAGTTACATTCATATTCTTAATTTCTACGCTTAAAAACTAAATTCACTAACTTGTACAGCATTCTTGCCTCCTTTGATTGAGGATGGGCTAAAATACTGTTACAAGTACCTAATTCGTGTAGACTTTCATAGGCAGACCGAGTACTTATCGTATATTAATTTCTATCTATGCTTTCAATCATTTCAACCTTTCCATTCCGCGGCAAAAGCATCCTCAGATAAGTTTATATGAAATCTACAGACCCTCAGCAATTCAGGCTCGCACTTAACCATTTTTTATGAAATACCAAATGTGCGGAGTTGTTAATTTATTGGGGTACAGTCGAGAATTATGATTTCTCTTAGTATCAACACATCTTTTAACGCAGCTGCTTCTGGGGGTTCATAAACTCGATTCTAATCGCTTTGTACCCATCATTTTGTATTTCTTGGACTCGAGCTGTGCATAAAACTGCTTCAATGCATAAGTACTTATATTAAAAATGCAGAAGTGTGTCTGTTTTTCTGTCTGTTTAGAACAATTTCACGACACTCCAAGCATAGCTCTTTCCATTGTAGCGGAACGACAGCGGCTAAGTGAAGTAGAATCTGTATGTCGAGTTCTCACAGATTCCAAAATCCGCCGACGATGTTGCTGTTATTGCTGGCTTTTGCTGTTGCTCTTGCTCCTCTTGTTCTTGTTCATGATCTTGCTCTTGCTCTTGCTCGTGGTCTAGGTCTTGCTCTTGCTTTTGCTTTTGCTCCTGCTCTATATAAAAATAGCAAGAGCTCTTGATATTTTTGGATGGATATTTTTATATAGAAATAAGTTCAATCAATTGTGCACTAAATAAATTCTGGTTATCTTCTTCTTCATATTCCCCAAAAACCAAATTCAAATTTTGAAGGGGCATTTGAAGATTTCTTTTTATATATTTTATTTTTAAATCACGACCTTTCAAAATTAAAATTACAACTTTTAAACTGGTATTTCATTTTCAATGTCTATTATAAAGAGAAGAGAATTTACACTTCTACAGTTTTATTAATATTAGATAGATGTTTATATTTTTCCGGGATAAAAAGTACCCAGTGTTGTGCGCCATATATTAAACTATAATTATACCAAGTTTACCATGAGGAAATCGAACCGGTAGTTTTTGTGTGATGATTGCAGAAACAGACAGACATACAAAAAAAAATAATCACATATTTGGGTTCGGTATCGATCTAGTAACAGTATTATTTTTCAATATTTTTTATTACCAGAATTTACACTTCTATAGTTTTATAATATGTATAGAAGAAGATATTTCATGTTCCTTAAAATGCAGTCATTAATAACAAAATGACTAACGCATTAAAACTGGTGGTAAAGCTCCAGTGACGTAGCTCGCGGGCGTAGGCACCACCGCATTACCTAATATACTTGCCGCTAAATGGTAGTGTTCAGCACTATCGTGTTCCGGTCAGGTGGTAATGTACGGCCCTGTAATTTCCGGCACAGAGGCATAGCACCTTAGGCCTCAGGAGTGGTAACGCATCTGCATTTTGACCTCGGTCTTTGTGTGGGTGTCTATAGGCTGCAGTCATCACTTAACATCAATGTGAACTGCATGCTTGTTTGCCACTTCAATAATATAAAAAAAAACTACGAACATGCCCAAATCTCCAACCGTAACTAATTACAAGTTACCGGACCGATAAAAAAATCCCGATTACTTTTGACAAAATGCAAATTCAGTAATTACTCTCATCAATCAAAAAGAACGTTATTGCCACGGTTTTGTAATTACCAGCCCCATGAATCATAATAACTTGATCGGATTTTTACTCTGGGACACGTAACATGATGACTCTCAGGATATGGAATGTTTAGAGAGAGATATAGGTATTATAGAAGCGGGCATGGCCCGGCGGCTGGTGTAGACCGTAAGCGATCTACTTGGTTAAGCACTACGGGCGCGGTCGAGTAGTGTGATGGACCGCTAGTGGCAAATTAAATGCGCGTTTCCGTGCTTCGGAGGGCACGTTAAGCCGTCGGTCCCGGTTGCTTTCGATAGATAGCAGTCGTTAAACCTTGTCAGAGGCCTTATGGGCGGTTTGAAAACATCCGACAGCGCTCCACATATCCGCATTGGAGCAGCGTGGTGGAGTAAGCTCCAGGCCTCCCCCCAAAAAAAGGGGAGAGACTCGTGCCCAGCAGTGGGACGTATAATGGCTTGCCATTATTATTATTATTATAGGTATTATGGTTTTTTTCAAACATCCAATTTTATCCGATTTTTTTTTTTGGAAAGGACCCATTTAAACTGCACTTTTTGAGACGGCACTGGTCTACTTCACCGGGACTTTCTTCTTAAAAAAGGCCGACTATGAGTTTTTAGTAGCGAATTCAATTCAATTCAATAATTTATTTGCATCCCGCAATTCTTACACTTATATTCTAAGTCGTAATATCGACCTAAACTCAACCTTACTCAATGGAAATTGGTATTCTTAGTTGTAACTAATAACGTCAACTCGACATTCTACTTGTCTTGTCCCAGTAGCCTAGTGGCAGCAGGCCACTATTACTACTGGGTTCGATACCCAGGTACTACTACGGTCGGGGACTATCAGAGATAATGGTGTAAAATCCTCTATATCTGGTTCTATTGGCATTTTTCCACTATCTGGAAGTTTCCCAGTACCTCGAAGTTTGGTAATGTGCTCGGAGATGTCAACAGGCTCGCCACCTGTTACGTGGGCCAAAACGTAACCGGCGAATCGTGGGTGTTTGTATGTATGCTTGAATGCATGCATTTACCTCTGCCTATCCCTTCGGGGATTACAGGCGTTAAGTTACAGGTTTTTTTTTAAGAGTCAGAATATGTTCTTTAGATACTTACACATTACAGGAACATTTATGACACAACTGGTATTTAGAGCAGGATAGAAATTTTCTTATTTGTAAATAGGATTTTATTGTACATATAGGTTCCTAAAATATAGGGCTCAGACACATTCTAAATTAGAATATAAGACTCAAATTGTATCGTTCATAGCCATTTTATAAAAAACTAGCTATGCCCGCGACTTCGTCCACGTGATAATTTGTGATTGTTCAGTATCTACCCGGAAGACGTCGAGGGCGCAGCTAGTATAAAAGTAGCCAAGTTACTCCTTATTACCGAAGCTATCTGCCAGTGAAAGTCCCGTCAAAATCGGTCAAGCCGTTCCCGAGATTAGCGGGAACAAACAGACATACAGACAAAAATTGAAAAAAAAGTTGTTTTGGTACATGTACCGTGTATACATACATATGCATTTAGTAAAAAGCGGTTATTTTTATATTACAAACAGACACTCCAATTTTGTTTATTTTTATTGTATAGATAACATAGACAACCACTTAGGTATTAGTAGAATGTAGATATTACACCAGATCGCAATAAATTAAAACACGTTGTAAATATGTAAAGGTTAATAATATACGCATAAAGAAGGGTCGTAAATTTGAACAACGCCTAATCAAATTAAAGAATTTATTAAGCCGAGACAAGTTACGACGTAGGAACATCGTATTACAGCCTAAAAGGCATTAACAAAGAAAAAAGTACAAACGGTATGAAAAAAATATACCTATATCTGGCTGCAAGAACACGTTCCCAGTGCGTTGAGAATTAAAAAAAAAGTAAAAAACATTGGCGAGCGAGAGGTGTGATTTGTGTACTTTTTCGCACCCCGCGATAAGAGTTGTCGATTAACGATTCAATACGAGTCGGTATCGATGGTTGAAATGTGATGTGTCCGAACCGATTGTCTTGCTAATCGGAAATGTATCGATAAACTGAGTGTTTTATAACTTGTGTTCCAGACTCTATAATAATGTGCACCGCATTAAAAATACACTCGTTTCTTTTTTTAAATCAAATCAACGGATCAAGAATTAAATATTGATACAGTATAAAATTTAATTTTCCACTGTCAATCAACTCGCACGGCACTTAAAATTCATGTCTATTGAATACAGAAAAAAAATGCTCACAATTATGATGAATTATTTATCATTTACGACGTTAGAGAATAAAAAATAAAATTGGCTTATCGATCATTAAAACATGTCCCTTCAAAGATAACATCTTCAACAAATGGAGTTGCGAGAGCGAGCCGATATCGTCCATCCCTTTCTTACGTGTGGCAATAAGGTACGCTTAGAATAGGGTTGCCAGATTCAGGCTGATCATTTCTGGGGCCACGAATGGAATCAGAGTTTTGGTCTGCAGTCCGAGGCTAAATTAAGTAGAAATTACCTACCAGAGTTGCCAACTCCTAAAGTAAAATTATCAAATTATTACCTGAAAATTATTTATCAACTTCAAAAAAAAACCTCGCTAACAGAAAAAAACGGCTTCGGCCCTACGTGATCTCTAAAAGTATTTTAATGTCAGAAGGTCCCGCGAGCAAATAAAAAAAGGACATTTTCCTACCGTGTGTCTTTAAAAATCTCTTATATTGTAGTATCGTAACTTTTCGAACAAAAACTAGTATTTTTCTCATTCCGGGACAGCAAAGAAAAATTACTGGACACGGGACAACAAACAAAATTCCGGGACAATCCCGGGAATCCCGGCCATCTGGCAACCCTAGCTTAGAGTGACATTGTAATGAACAGGCATAAGAAATGGTTCGAGGCATCTTTAATATTAAACGCAATATTTATGCACTTAGTAAATCATATTAATTGTAATTTGTTGGGTACGCCCACACCCGAATGAAAGGTGTGAGTCATTTGTGATCGTGATAAAGTTCTGAAGTCTAGAATCAATCATTGTATACAAAAAAATTGCATAATATTAAATTTTATCTGTATTAAAATATACTAGTCACGCGAGAATATTTTTACTAAACGTAAAAAGTATACTTTAAAGCAAAATCTGTATGAGCATAAGCTGTTTTTACTGGTAGTAGAGCTCCAGTGACGGAACTCACGGGCGTACCACCGCATTACCTAATTTACTTGCCGCTAAATGGTAGTGTTCAGCACTATCGTGTTCCGGTCAGGTGGTAATGTACGGCTCTGTAATTTCCGGCACAGAGGCATAACACCTTAGACCTCAAGAGTGGTAACGCATCTGCATTTTGCCCTTGGTCTTCATGTGGGTGTCTATAGGCTGCAGTCATCACTTAACAACAATGTGAACTGCATGCTTGTTTGCCACTTATATTACATAAAAAATGAGCCTGAATAATGCAGAAAATCATTTCTTAAAATAGTTTTTTTATTGGTGGAAGTGGGTTGGCCACTAACCCGTATCTCCACCAATCCGCATTGGAGCGGCGTGGTAGAGTAAGCTCCAGGCCTCCCCCAAAAAGGGGAGAGACTCGTGTCCAACAGTGGGACGTATAATGCGTTGCCATCACTAACACTACCGTTTGGCGGCAGATGGATCAGGTAGTTAGGGTCCTGCGTTTAATTCTCGCGTCAGGGGGTCTCAGTGACAACGATGTAAAATCCTTTATATCTGGTTCTATTATATTCAGATTTCTCATCTCCTGGAAATTTCCCAGCACCTCCGAGTTTGGTTATGTGCCCGGAGATGACAGCACGATTGCCACTTGTTACATGGGCCAAAACGTAACTGGCGAATCGTGGGTGTTTTTCTCTCATTATCAATTCCTAACCTCTCCTTACCCATTCGAGGATTTCAGGCGTGAAGTTAAGTTTACATTACTGTAAAAAGACCTAAGACTAGTGAAGCCTCAATTTGAACGAAATAACTTTCGTTGACACATACAAATATGCAAATATATTCGTTAATGCAAAAGTTATTTGCAACACGTTATTAAAAAATATATAATTACAGAACGCCGGCGGAGTGCCGAGTGCCTGCCAATCCGTTCGAATTTCGACGGTTGTCGATATTATTATCGTATCGTTAATCGTATACGTATACGTATACCTCCGTATACGCCCGGCCGACGTAAGAGATATTTTATGCATGAATTTGTAATTTAATTATGGTGTCCGGAGATAACAACGCGAGATTTTGAATAAAATTTTTGATATTTCTTTGTGAAGACTTGGTTTTTAGCATTTATGTAAATACAATTGTATGTCATTTTGTTACATTGATACTTTGGTAATATTATAAATATATATCTAATGAGTACCCACCTGTTATCACATATCATATCGCACCTGTAGAATTGAAGTGGCATATCTCGGGAGATTGGGAAAGTGACTTTTGCATCCATCTCTTACTTCTGAGATTTCCTTAAGTTAGAGAAGGAGGTGAAAGGAGATGTTGCGAGCTCGGCTCTAGTTCGTACACGTCCTCAAAAAATGGGTAAATTAAAGAAGAATCCAAAAAAAATACAATTAATTATTTATACAATTTATTCAAGTATATATTTTAGAGTTACTACCACATTAAATTCAAACGATTTTATCATTTTCAACCATATTCAACATGGCGGCGATACAGCCGACGCTTCTTTAAATTGGAAATCGATTAGTTTAAGTTCTTAGTATTAACACATGAAATCGATTTCGATAGTATTTAGAAAATATTACTTTTTTCTCCAAGTACTTTAAAATCAAAAAACAATTTAAAAAATGAAAATGTCAAAATGACGTCGCCCGCCATATTCGCCATGTTGGTTTGAGTTGCAATTCTAACTGCAAATAATATTTTGTAACTGCAAACAAAGCTAAATAAGTGAAAATATGCAGTAAAAAACGTTTTTATATTGATTTTGCCTGTTATTGATATTGTGTACAATACATGGCCGGAGGTCCATACATTTTTGCAACATCTCCTTTTAACAATAACTTAAACAATTATCTGGTGCAACCCAGGCTTAGTGTGCAATTTTCACGTTACCTGTCACCTTACTATAGGAAACTGTGGTAAATTGAATGCAAGAAACTGGAATCATGCTATCAAGGGGAGTGTCTTGTCTAGTACTTTAGTACATACATACAGAGGAACACGGGCTACCGGCGGACCGGAGGGGAGTAGCCATATGCAGGCTTTCCCCTCTGTCAAAGTACTAGCCCAAATGGTCTTACGCCTGTCGCCCAGATGTTTAAATGTGTGCGTGAAATTGTTTATGTATTTTGTTAAAGTCAAGGTGTAAGTTTCATAGTAATAGACCATTTTTGTAGTGTGTGTGCATATCACACGTAGTCCCCCCGCAAAAAATGACAGACTGTTTTGCATCGGTAATAAGACTAATAAGTGCTTTGGCTACTCCCCTCCGGTCCACCGCGACGGCCGGTGGCCCATGTTGCTCTATGAGTACATTATAAGTCAATGTAAAACTGATTTCCATTCCATGTAACTTTTGGACTATGCCACTTGTTAGATATATCGCTTTCTACTTGCACGTGTTAACATATTACTACCCATCTTTCAGAACCATACCACATAATAATCCAAGAAGGCTTTAAGCTGATTTCAATTTATACGAAAACGCGGAACATCTTAAACCCCCAATTTATTTTGAAATACCTCTAAAGCCTTTTCCATACCGTGAAATTGTAATGGCAAAAAAAACTCATCTCGCATGATCTTCAAAATCCTGATAAAATGTTTAAGAAAAATGGCTAAGATTCAAGCTAAAGATTCCTATCTCCATAATAAATTAGTGATGATATTTATGAAAACCGGCGAGATAACGTGAAATTTTGTTAAACTCGTCAAATATTTGATGCGACGCGCAAATAAAATAACTGAACTGTTATAGCTCCGGAATTTTTTTATTAAAATTCTGTCACGTTTGCTACAAAATCGAAAATTATGCATTAAAATATTTTTAGACGACCCGGTTAGTCCAGTGGTGTGAGATGACCGTTTGATTCGGGTTCCATCCCCGCACCGGGATAAATATTTGTATTTGCCTACAGATATTTGTTTCGGGTCTGGGTGTTTGTGTATGTGTTGTATGTGTACAACGGCACCCACTCACCCACGATACAGGTGTGGACCTACTGTGGGATGTGAATGTAAGCTTATTTTTTTTAATTAACGCAAAACATTTTTATGAAGATTTACAAAAACCTTCGGCATTTTGTAATTAAAGTTGGGACGCTGTCATTCGAACTCTTTTATATAGCGGAATATTTTATTTGGTGATATCAAAAATATTAACTTGACAATTTTATGTATACTTGCATTTTGTTTTTTAACAGACTTCAAAAAAAGGAGGAGGTCCTCAATTCGTCTTGATGGTTTTTTTTTTAATTATTTAGAAATGACCGATCTTTCTTCAGCTCTATAATTTTATTATTATAATTGTATCTTCATCCTATACATATAATTACTGGTGGTAGAGATTCAGTGACACAGCTCGCGGGCGTAGGCACCACCGCATTACCTAATCTACTTGCTGCTAAATGATAGAGTTCACCACTTCTTTTTATGTAATGGAAGTGGCAAACAAGCATGCAGTTCACATTGATGTTAAGTGATGACTGCAGCTTATAGACACCCACACAAAGACCAAGTTGAGGTCAAAATGCAGATGCGTTACCACTCCTGAGGGCCAAGGTGTCTCAAGGGCCTCTGTGCCGGGAATTACAGGGCCGTACATCAACCTGACCGGAACACGATAGTGCTGGACAAATACCATTTAGCGGCAAGTATGTTAGGTAATGCGGTGGTGCCTACGCCCGCCGGCTCCGTCTAGTTTTCTTAACCAGTTATGAAAATTGATAAAATATACTTATTTCATAACCAGTTAAGAAAAAGCGAAAACATAGTTAGGAATAATATGGACTAAAGGATGGTGGTAGCTGCACATAACAATTTTCTAACTGCTGTCAGACAAATGTCACCTCAGTCTGCCCGAGACCACGGAAGCTGAAAAGCGACCGAAACGCCTGGTTCAACTTTAAAAAATCATTTTAGTTTAATATGCCTACCTACGCGAGATAAATAGTTTTTTTTAATAGATTTATTGAAATAAAACCGAAAACTAGTTTTATTTCAATAAATATTTAGTTTCATTGCAATTCCTAAAGCTTAAATAAATCAATAAATCAGAACTTAATCGTACATACCATGACATATCAGAATAATTGATTTAATAGCAATAAGAAAGCGTATGTACAATATTATCTCGCAAGTATTAGCCAAGAACTTATAAATAATGTACAGACAATAGAGAAAACAAAATATGTCTAGATAACTTGATTCTAATCAATTCATTCGATTCGAAAATAGTCACTCTAAGAGCCTTCTCATACAAGCGGATTGGGAGCGTTCTTAATGCGGAGCGGACACGCTACGAATACGTTGCGGACGCGCAATAGGATCACCGCAAATCCACTCCACCATCTTGTAATGTCGCGCTCAAACACCAGCCCGTCCGCCGCTCCTAGTAAAACCTAAAATGTAAAATAATGAGTGTGTTCATACCTAAGTCAGCTTATATGTCAGATGCAAAAACTGATAAAAAGTAGGTCTTGACATTCGCAGACAGCAACGAAATTGTTTTGGATAGGTATTTTTTTATTCGTTTTCATCACAAAGTAGTCGCTCTCGTTCATTCAATTAATAATTGATAATGGATCCGCGCAAATTCGTCGATGCTTTCGTTTTCATCTCCGACGTCTTCGAAGTAACGAAGCTAACAGAAGTGTCTCCTAATCGGAATCCAGTTTTTCCCCGAGTGTATTTTACGTAGTTAATTCGTTAAAACAGACAACATCGTTGCGTATTTGTCACACGTCCTCATCGAATTCTTTGCGGATGCGCGGCGTGTACGTTGCGTGCCGTACGCGCCTGTTCATTCCTCTAGTATGACGAGGCCGTAATGTGTGCTCTGTGTGCGTCGCCCTTTAAGTTCTCTTAAAGATTTATTGTCTCATCGAGTCCGCCATCTTTTATTCATATCAACAGTAGCAAAGAAGAAAATGAAGCTAATTGGGCAGCGGCAAAACGATATTAAAACCATCGTAATATTAATCTTGCTTACCTTTTGTATTTTTTTGGCAAGAGCCCTTATGGACATAAGGGATCCTGCCTCTTGACAAGTTGAAGTCTAATTCATTGTTCTGTCTTTTAAAGAACTGCCCTAGAATTTACACAAAAATAATGTAATGTATAATTATTCAATCAAGACTTTTGTGATAGAGATCAGCATTTTTCTCTTGAACGTAGGCACCGCAATTTACCATTACCAACTCTTATCATCATCATAATCATCATTTCAGCCAAAAGACATCCACGGCTGGACAAAGGCCTTCTCCAAAGATTGCCACAACGAACGGTCCTGAGCCGCCCTCATCCAACGATTGCCCGCGACCCCCACGAGGTGGACCGTCGCCTATGCTTCGTCTTCTGGTACGCGGTTGCCACTCTAGAACCTTTCTGCCCCAACGGCTGTCAGTTATGCGAGTTATGTACCCTACCCATTGCCATTGAGTTTCGCTATTCGGTACCAACTCTATCTGCCGCCAAATTAAAGTGTTTCTGGTGGTTTATTTTCCAGAATATGATTCCATAATACTCACCTATATTTAAACCAAACTGACATTGCATCAAAAATATACATTTTTTTGGATTAGAACGGGCGTGTCACAAACGTCTCAAGTATCACCAGCGACAAAGGTATGAAAGGTGTTGAAAACATCAGTTGGTTGATGGACGACAACCAAATGTGTCTTTGATTAGATATATCCATAATCAAAGATATGGATCTATTATCTACCTGTATACTAGAAAGTGTATTAATATGCAACCTCTTGTTTTTTTATATATATGTAACGTAGGTGGCCAACAAGCATGTAGTTCGGATGGACGATGTCACACGTCCACTGCTGCATATGCATTTCGGGGATTAAAAGCGTGAAGTTACGATTATAGATCTATAATCATCGTCATCATCATCACGCCAGCTAATACACGTCCACTGCTGGACAAAGCCATTCCCAAAGACGCTTACAACAATAATGCGGGTCATTAGGGGAGAATATGCCATAACCGCCACGCTTGGCAGGCGGATTGGCGATCGCAGTGGCGGTAGTTTTATTGCGGGACGCTGCTGTCCAGCCGTATTGAAATGGTTTGACCGCCATCGTTCGGTTGACTGACTGCCCTAGTGGAAGAATTCGCTTCCAGTAAATTTCTCTGCTAGTGGACGGTGGGTCGCAAGATACCGCAAGATCGGTATAATACAAAGTATTAATCCCATAGAGCAACGCGGTCCACCGATCGCTATATGACTGGAGGGGAGTAGCCATAGCGTGTATTACCGATGCAAAATAGTCTGTCATTTTTTGCGGGGGGAAATGCGTGCGACACACACGCACACTACAAAAATCGTCTATTACTACGAAACTCACACCTTGACTTTAACAAAATACAGAAACAATTTCACGCATACATTTAAACATCTAGGCGACATGCGTTAGATCATTTGGCCTTGTACTTTGACAAAGGGGAAAGCCTGCATATAAGCCGGCAACTCCCCTCCGTGTTGCTCTATGATCAATTCTCACGAAACACAAATTATGATAATGAGTTTAAAACGATTCCGATATCGAATGTAATCAAAGCTGAACAAAAAGTTTTCTTGGGCTTAGGACATCTTTATGGATGCCTGAATTACTCGATTCGAAGGAAACAACATTAATTTTAACTTTCGGGGCCGTTTCTGTTTCTTTTTCTGGGAAAAAAAGCGCTTAAATTGTTGATACTTTAGTGTAAAGTGGCGTCGTTTATTTAAGTCGCTTGATATTAAGTTGTAAAAAGACTGAAGTTGCGAAGAATTACAATTTGATACATTTGTTTCAAAGAACATGATGCCTAATGGCTGCGCGCGTACTAGGTCTACCTTTAAAGTTAGGCAGACTTCAAAGAAGAATGAGATATTTAAAAATATTTTAAATACCAGGGGGCCGACCGCCTAACCCTAAAGCTTTCGATTATGACGTTATCTTGTCAGTTTCGTACCGCATATTAAAATATTTTGCTCAAAAGTATGCACCTGCGGACGAAAACACTTTTAGGCAAAAGTTAGGCGGTATGAAATTAACAATATGATGTCATAATAAAAATAACTACGTTAAGAAAAACCTACTTCAAAACTGAAAAGTAAAAATAATAAAACTGTTCGTGAAAATTACATACCTACCTAATTTAAATTGTTTAGGTGTGTCGATACAAAATTATTACACGACTATACGAAATCAATTAAAAAATTTTGTTTGTTTGTTTGTTTTATCTAGGACGTCAGTGGATTCAACGCACTGTATGACAACTCGCCGTCTATTCTTATTATTCCTTTAGTTTGAGGTGAAAGTAAGTAAAAAATGCTCATAAAATAAAAACTAACGGGCCTACCTGAATCAAATTTTATGGGACCAGTTCGAAACTATTCCGCATCAAACAAAAAAAGAATTACATAAATCGGTCTAGAAATCTCGGCGAAATTGGCGTACATACAATAAAATAAAATAAATAAAATTATACCGGCCGAATTGAGAACCTCCTCGTTCTTGAACTCGGTTAAAAAAATACGAAAGCATTAGAGTTAGGCAGTCGGTGCGATGCAATGCTTTACTGGTGGTAGAGCTCCAGTGACAAAGCTCGCGGGCGTAGGCACCACCGCATTACCTAATATACTTGCCGCTAAATGGTAGTGTTCAGCACTATCGTGTTCCGGTCAGGTGGTAATGTACGGCCCTGTAATTTCCGGCACAGAGGCATAACACCCTTAGGCCTCAGGAGTGGTAACGCATCTGCATTTTGACCTTGGTCTTTGTGTGGGTGTCTATAGGCTGCAGTCATCACTTAACATCAATGTGAACTGCATGCTTGTTTGCCACTTCCATTACATAAAAAAAAAAAAAAAAAAAAAATGCGATACGACGCCGCATCGCAGGAACTTGCGATGCAAATCGCTGCAATGCGATTTCGTCCGCCATGTTGAAACTATGGCCACCTGAATCGCATCATTCGCATCGCAGCAATCGCATCGAAAATTTCGGCGATGCGGCGTCGCATCGCATCGCAGTTTTGTGCTCACCCTAACAGTAAAAGCACGCCATTAACTTCAATTTTAACTTTTTTTCCGGAGCATCAAAAATAATTTATATGCTTTACTTTTACAATGTCGCCCATCGGTAAGTGACCGCCCCAAAATTTTTGAATATTCATGAATAAATATTGAAAAAAAACTCTTAAAGTCTGTCTTTAATATTTTTAAGTTATTAATTTTTTACTTTTAATATTGTATGATTTTTCCATATTTGTCAAGATTTTTTTAGAATGTTTCTCCAGATATAATGAGAGAAGTTAATTTATTAAAGACAAACGATTGGTTTAAGTAACGACATTAGGTACATAAAGGGCATCACACAAATTCTCAACGATGCAACTAATAAAATATTTACAGTAAACTCGAAGTTAAAAACAGAGAGCGAAATCAAGGGAACGTAGAATTTAACTAATTAAGCTCCAACAGTTCCAACTAGTTACTGACGCTCTGAGACTATCCCAGACTTCGGACATATGAATTTTTAATTGTTACAATAGCTAGTTCTGAAACTATGTTTAAAGACTAATTACTTAATTGCATCTTCTCTGCATAATTCAATTGTTAAATCTGATGATTCAAATGCAGTCTTCGTTGTAACTGTAATATTTGGAATCAAAATTTGATGTGTGGAGGACTTTTGACTTGACTCAGAATTTTTTTTTTTTTTATGTCTGAAGGTTGACAGACAAGCAAACGGGCGACCTGATGGAAAGTGTTCACCGTCGCCTATGAACATTTACAACACCAGGGGAGTTGCCAACGCGCTGTCAGCCCTGAAGGACTCTTTTGACGCCATTTTTGAAGAACCCCATATTGCACCTAGGGAACACCTCAGAGGGAAGTTCGTTCCACAATTTACACGTTCTGGGCAGAAACGAACGTGAAAACCGCACCGTTGAGCACTGCCAAGTGTCCAGTCGGTGTGGGTGGAACTTCTCTCTTCGGCGGGTAGTACGGTGTAGGAAAAGAGACGGTGGCACCATGTCAAACAGTTCAGCAGAGCACTCACCATTGTAGAGACGGTACAACACGCACAGACTCCCAATGTCTCTGCGCAGGCTCAGATGTTCGAGCCTGTCGGTAAGTCCTGGATCGTTTTTGTAGGGAGTCAAGTGGACCAAGCTGGTATTTGGGGGCTCCCGCCCACAAATGAGAGCAGTATTCCAGATGGGGCCGCACTTGGACCTTGTAAAGCTGTAGTAGCTGCCCCGATGTGAAATACTGCCTCGCTTTGTTAAGCACCCCCAACATTTTGGATGCCAACTTGGTCTTACACTCAATGAGACTCCCGAATTGCACTTCGTTCGATATGTCAACGCCCAGGATACCGATACTCTTATCAACGGCGAGCGGAATGCCCTGTGGTGCTACATTGAATGGGGTTTTTTTTGCGGTGAACGCGCAGACTTGTGTCTTCCAGGGGTTAAACTGTACTAAATTAAGTCGACCCCAATCCGAGACCCGCTCCAAAGAGTGCTCGATTTCAGACACAAGTCTAGTCCTGCTTTCCTCGATAAGTGTCCGAGAGGCATTTGCACGGCTAGTGTAGTGTGCATCTCCCGTACTATCATTGGCATAGCAACGAAAATTGGAGTTTGAGTTTGGGTCGGGCGAAAAGGGGTGGGTTCACTCAAGGTTTAAAACAGAGGATGAATATAATGACATAAAGACAACTGCCTCAGTAGCGTAGTGGAAGCAGGCCACTGCTACTGCGCTGGGGGGTCCTGGCTTCGATTCCCGGGTCGGAGACTATCAGAGATAACGGTTTAAAATCTTTTATCTCGGGTTCAATTGGGATTTTTCCATTTTCTGGAAGTTTCCCAGTACCTCGGAGTTTGGTAATGTGCTCGAAGATGGCAACAGGTTCGCCACTTTGTTACATGGGCCAAAACGTAACCGGCGAGTCGTGGGTGTTTGCATGTATGCTTGATTTACCTCTGCCTACCCCTTCGGGATTACAGGAGTGAAGTTGAGTACATAAAGGCGTATTTTTTGTAAAGTGACAAGCGAGCATGCAATTCACATGAATGTAGCAGACATCTATGCCAGAGAATATGTAATAATACTACGTATAGAATGGACACTTCGACGTCCCGCCCGATTTCCCAACATCACCCAATCTCCTCTCCTCTTATGGGCGACGGTTGGTATTTTGTACGTGCTACGCACACAGGTGCACGTGTAAATACACGTCACTGATTGATGTCTGTGTAATAGAGAGCGTTTGTATGGCATTTTGGCGGAGTGTCCGCGATGTGTCTATGCTAAAGCCAGAGGTCTTGATGGAGATTCGTAATCAACCCTGACGCATCACAAAGTTCTGTTCAAAGTTTGTGTTGATAATTAAAAATAAACTAGATACTAGTTACATAATATTATTTTAGTCTGCTGCCCCACCCTTAGCCCGGGCTTGCTTCGCCCATGGCCAGACACACACTTGGTCTTTTTCACTGTAAGCTTTATAGGTTAAGATCCCACCGCAGAATCATTTCGTTCATCCAGATATGCTGCAAAACTAATGTTTATGCATATTTATAATCTAGAGAATATAATATATATCCACTAGGTTGCCTATCAAAATTTGGCCGCAATGTTTTATTCCGGTGTGAGTATTGATCCCATGACCCTTGTATAAAACAGTCATAACATACCACTGGACCAACTGGTCGACAATGCTTTGACTTTCCTACTTCAGTTTTTTTTTACTTACCACAAAAATTACCTAATCTCTGGCATTGAATTCAATAAATTCTGATGACATTCAAGTAATATATTTATATACCGTATGAAACATCGCTATTGTCGGTCGGTTCGATAAGAATGCTTGAGCTCGGGATATTGTCAGTGCGGTTATAAAATCGATGTTAATATAAATACCTACAATCACTTAAGGTCTTATGACACGAGCGTTTTTTCAACGCTCGTGTACGAACGTATTTTTTTCATGTTAGAAGAAAAAAGGAAAAATTTTTCGAGTAATAATCTACAACCATTTTTTAAAGGTCATTAGAAACCAAAAATTACCCAGAATGAATAACTATTACATAAAGTAAAACAGACAATAAGTAAATTAAAATATGGATAAAAAACTTACCATTAAAACATAATACAAAATGTTCAATTCCTGCCCTACAAAAACGAGATAAGAAAAAAAAGGCAAAGGAGATGTTGCGATTTCGGCTCTGGTTCGTACACTATCTCAAAAAATAAGTAAATTAAAGAAGAATCCGAAAAAAATACAAATAATTTATTCAAGATTATATTTTAGAGTTACAACCACATTTAATTCAAACGATATTATCATTTTCAACCATGTTCAACATGGCGGCGATACAGCCTACGCTTGGGATAGTACCTATGTAGATAAAACAAAACTAATGCTATCTGTATCTTACTAGTGCATCACAAAAAAACGATGTATCAAATCGATCAATTTAAAGAAGTTCCGATGAATTTTTTTAAATTGGAAATCGATTAGTTTCGTTTATTAGTGGAATTTGTCAAAATGACATGGCCCGCCATATTTGCCATGTTGGTTTTGAGTTGCAATTCTAACTGTAAATGGGTATTTCTATTTTTTCGTGCAAAACACGTGTCGGTGAGAATAAAACCTAAACTAAATAAGCCTCAGCTATCAAATATTTTTTGATAACGCTAGACCTCACACATCTATAGCCACTCAGCAAAAATTAAGAGAGTTTGGCTGGGAGGTGTTAATGCATCCGCCGTATAGTCCTGACCTTGCACCTTCAGATTGTTTCGGTCTCTTCAGAATTCTTTATGCAATGTTAGATTAACATCACGAGAGGACTGCCAAATCCACTTGTCGCGGTATTTTGATGAGAAGTCCCAAAATTTTTATAGCAATGGGATCATGTCCCTACCTACAAGATGGCAAAAGGTTATCGAACAAAATGGTACATACATACTTTAGTTAAATTTAAATAAACTATATTAAAAAATGTAGCTTAAAAAATGCGAAGAAACTTTTTCCCAACCTTATTTTAAGCTCAATGGTGCTTTTGTGTCAATAATTTGAGGCTATAATTAAAGTTCCTACTAGTTTTCATGCATAATATGTTCTTTATAGTTTAGACTGTAACATAACTTCTGAGACTGAGCTATAAATAATGTTATTATCTGTTACAAATAGGTTTCCGTTTGTTACAGCAAGTATAAAGATATTTCAAATCAATTGAACTTTTATGTATGTGAAACTCAATTTAAGTATTTAAAATACTTAAATTGAGTTGCACAAACAATTGCAAAACGATTATTTTATTACAATCTTATTACCATTAACAGTTTATCTCTACCACTATCCCCATCATCATTACCAAACTTCTTCCTTCATTACCATAACAATAATAAAAAAGTTAAAGGTCATAACTTTGCAAATCCTGCGTATAATTTAGTGATAATGATATAGCGTGTTTAGTTTTCATGTAGCTATGCATTGACACAAAAAAAAAGCATTTCATTTTTTTTCTCCATTTTTCGTTAAATTGGCACGAAAAAATAGAACTACTCAAATAATGTTTTGTAACTGCAAACAAAGCTAAATAAGTGAAATATGGAGTAAAAAAACTTTTTTATATTGATTTTGCCTGTTAATGATATTGTGTACAATACATGGCCGGAGGTTCATACATTTTTGCAACATCTCCATTTATTCACCAAAATCAAAGTCAAAGTTATTGACTTAGCAGAGTAACAATTGCAGTTACTACTAAGAAGAACTCCCCTACCGAAGAAACTCAGTAGGAGTCACTAGCATTTTAAAACATAATGATACGAGTATGTTGAATGATCTAAGCGTAAGATATTGACAGTTTAGAGCTTGTCCGAAGGGGCGAATTCTTCGCGATTCTCCCGCGCGAGCTTTAAGTCCAGAAGAGTCTATCAACGCGCGACGAATTAATAGAAAACATGAAGTTAAAATCGGGTTTAAAAGTTAAGTTCGTGTGTTAACTGGACGCAACAAGGCGATCCTAGTATCGAGATTTGGGGCAGTGAACGCAATTTACGGGCATGTTTTTAATTCGCACTAATCTTGTGGATTCAATGAAATAGCACCTAGCACCTCACCAAGGCGAGTATGAATCGCAGCGAATTCGACCGTTCTGGATAAGGTCTTAGATCGGTCTGCGATGCGATGCGACGCCCCAGCCCCATCGCAGGCGATGCATTCATGTGAGCTCGCAGATATTTGCGATGCGATGCGATGCGATGCGAATTCGCAGTTATGTGTGCGATCCATAAGACGAGCCGCCTACATATGCCGATTAATATTAGACAGCTCTAAAGGCAATAAAATAAAGCATTACCTTTAGTTAATCGCGGCCGAAAATCGCCAGTGTGATAGCCCCGAGGACAATGCTGTCATCGTCCAGGTTTAAAATTTCACATGCCTTATATCAAAAGTTTTGGCAAAATATACGGCGTTCCTCGTTTGATACGTCAATTTATTGCTTCCCGCCTTATTGAATTCCCGTGACGTCACCGATAAAGTTGCGGATTTATGCCCTTGCGGGTATCGCCGCGGAAATATGCACGTGTCCGCACATTACTCAATCAGTGTCGTTTGCGGTTATGTGGTTGTAATGAATGTTAGGTTTTTTAGTAAATTTATTTCTTACGGCGTTGCATGTTCTTATTTTAGTATAAAATATGGATTGCGTATTCTTTTCTATGTTATGAACGTAGCAAACAAACATGCAGGTTACATTGATGTTAAGTGATGACTGCAGCCTATAGAGACTAGACACTTACACAATGACCACATGTCAATGCATATGTATTATCAACCCTGAGACCTTAGTTGTTATGTCTCTGTGATAGTTATTACGGGGCTGTACATAACCATCTAACCGGAGCACGATATTGTTGAATAACTGGGTTGCAACACACATTTGTTAAGGTTATTGTAAAATTTCACATCCTGCTCTTACTTTAACAGATTTCTTTAAGTTAGAAAAGGATGTGAAATGTTACAATAACTTTAACTTTAACAAAAGTCGTGGTGTGACCCAGGCTTAGTACCATTTGGCGTCAGATAGATTAGGTACCTAATGAGGCGGTGCCTACTGCCTACGCCCCTACACTGGTCTTAGGAGTGTTCTCAGTCAATCTGTTCTTTTTATAGCCTGCAGCATGTTCTCACCATCACTGTGACCTATATTTGCTATTTCCATGACCCAAAAACACGCATACCCATTCCGAAGTTTAAGCCGGTCAGTTGACCGTTTTTCATTTTTAAAATCTCATTTTTATGCCTCGCAACACTGTCTAAAAGCACTAAAACAATAGGTTACCGCAATACGGGGAACTGAAACAAAAGTTGCACACAAAGAATAGCAAAAACTTTTAACAGACCACGTAGTAATGTTACAGCGTCCGGAAATGTGGGTTAAAACGTTTATTTTCATACATTCGCACGTCATTGCAAGGTTTATTACAAAACTTCCTTTCGGCCGCAATACACCAACTATTTGTACAGCTGCCATATTTCCAGTTCAATAAGGTTATGGCAGTCTCTGTGTTAATAAGCTGAATAAATTATACGCGTACGTACGTCACTTCACGCCTGCATTCCCCGAAGGGAAAGGCAGCTAGGCAGATAAATGAATGCAGTAAATTTTTGATACATGAAATAGGCGATTGGTACCTATTGGTACTACGCTGGGGTCCTGGGTTCGATTCCCGGGTAGGGGGCTATCAGAGATAATGGTGTAAAGTCCTTTATCTCTGGTACTATTGGGATTTTTCCATTTTCTGGAAATTTCCCAGTACCTCGAAGTTTGATAACGTGCTTGGAGATTTCAACAGGCTCGCCACTCTGTTACATGGGCCAAAACGTTACCGGCGAATCTTGGGTGTTTGTATGTATGCTTGAATGCGTGCATTTACCTCTGCCTACCCCTTCCGAGAATACAGGCGTGAACGTAGAGGTATAACGCTTCTATGGGCGTGAAGTTACGTTACGTTTAATTACCGGAAATATTATAAAACTATGAAGGAGGCTTACTCAACCTGGAAATCAAACCCGCCACCTCAACATAGTTGTTTACTTCTACCACTAGACTATTTGTCAGATAGGAATCTAACCTACGTCGATGCTACATTTCAGTAGCTTGGTGGTAAAGCGGCTGGACTGGTTAGCTGGACTGTTTATCTTAAGATCGAAGTTTCAATTCCTGCCCAGTGTCAATTTTTTTTTTAATGCCTGTTAACCCGTGCCACCCTAGGGGTGGTCGCGGCCGGTAATGTCCATAAGCTCGCCACCTATTCCTAAGCCCCCACACCGTTCCTCCAAATCATCATTCAGGACCGATTTCGTTAAATTTCCTTAAACGAGTTCAATAACACAATTTGGATTTCATCGAGGAAAATTGTTCGTGATATGGTTATAATTAGATGCAAATTTTAAGAAAAACCGCGTTTTATTAAACTTAGTTCTCAGAGCAAACTGTGATTCCCCTCATCCTTAGTCCAATCAATGATTTTCCTGTTGACCTTCATAAAATCCATAGAGCAACGCGGCCCACCGGTCGCGGCGGACGGGAGGGGAGTAGCCATAGCATGTATTACCGATCCAAAACAGTCTGTCATTTTTTGCGGGTGGAAATGCGTGCGACACATACGCTCACTACAAAAATCGTCTATTACTACGAAACTCACACCTTGACTTTAACAAAATACATAAACAATTTCACGCACACATTTAAAGATCTAGGCGACAGGTATAGGCCCATTTGGGATTATACCTTGACAGAGGGGAAAGTCTGCATATGGCTACTCCCCTCCGGTGTTGCTCTATGATAAAAACAACGCTCAGCTAGACCAAGCTCTCCCCTTCCCCCCTCTTTTGAAAGTTGTAGGTCAAGCCAACGTCTCCGTTCTCGATCTCAGAAATTGGAATTGATATGCCTAGCAAGTCCAAAGATTCATATATTTCCTATCTATCAAAGATATACAAGGTGACTTGGAAATAAGTTATATTGCAATAGATGTTTTATTGCCGTCTCAGCCGGGTTTGTTCTGGGTCGAGGGAATGCAGCGCGACTACGCTACTCCCGCGGGTATCTAAAGCGGGCCATTCATTGTGCTACTGTCGATTTTTATATTGCATGTGATTGGCTAATAAGAATACGGATTACATCGATGGTAAGAAAGTGATGATTATAAACATTTAGACATCTAAAAATTAGATATTTCAATTAATTTTTACATTTATAAATATTAATTTAACGTAACTGACGAAGAGCTCACAGATGGTAACTAGTACTGAACAATTATGTATCGGCAAACACGAATTCAGTTGACATTGATGGTAAGGAAATGCTATTGCCTTTAGATATGTATGTACCTTAAATTTTAAACATCAATCAAAAGATGCATTGCTACTCCCGTGAGCCAAAACGATTTGTCTATATGCCCGAAATTATGGCACGTGGTACACAGACGACCTGGAGAAGATCGCAAACAATCCTTGGATAAGGATGGTCCAGAATCTTTTGTTGTAATCGTCTTGGAGAGGAAGAGGAAGGCGTCCATAGCTGGACAATGGACGCCTTCCTCTTCCTCTTCTTCCAAACGATGTCATGATGAGATTGATGAATGATGATATCTACATGTTAATTAAAACGGTATATTATTACCGAAAGGTAATTTTAACCTATATAGAAGTGGCGCTGCGATCTGTTAAGACAAAGTTTGTTGGAGTTACTAGTTTTTAAACATAATTGATTGTAATACGCATATTTAGTAGTCTTTTGTATGTCATGAAGTGGCAAACGAGCATATAGTTCACATTAATGGTAAGTAAATACTGTAGTCTATAAGCATTTAAGTAGGTACACAAAACCAGATATTTCAATGTAAACTAGTGTTTACCGCTATGGTACTAAATAATAGTCAATTTAGCGGCAAGTAGATCGTAATGCGGAGGTGCTCAATACTGGAACTACACAGTAAAAAACAATTTTGAAATATAATATTTGTAATTCGCGGTGGGAGTAGTCAGCTTTACATCGAAGCAATATTGCCCGGTAGATAAGGTTGCGGTACGTTTGATTCACTATAAGATACATTAGCGTTACCGCCAGTATTGTTTATAGTTCTCAATTATTGAGCGGTCATTGCGAGATGATTACCTTCAAACTTCCGCATTAAGTAAGTACTGAGTTAAACTGCAATAAAGCCCAGGGGCAATACCACCATAAGTCTTATGGCCGACTTATTTCAATCTTACCTTGTTTTGACGCATAACAAACGTCCAGACCAATTTAGATTATAATAAGACTACTCTAAAGCTTACTTTTTGTTGACGTTTTCCATACGTCAAAACAAAGTAAGATTGCAAAATATTAAAACTTTAACTTATATTATAAATTACTGTAAATTTATTGACACACCGGGCATTTTTATATGACTAGAGCCTTTCCGATCATCTGATTCTGGCAGAATTACCCTGTAGTTGGTAATTGCCATTATAAATAGAAAAGAAATAACGACTGCTATATCAAATATTGGTATGGCACCAGTTCGACAAAGGTCTTATTATTATATACTCAAAAGGAAATCTAATTATTATTATAGAAAATGTATTTAGTAGAATTAAGTTGTATTTACTCCAGCGCGTCAGATTAAGGTAAAGGAGATACCTTGCACCCAGTTCAGTACTTCCAACAAATCTAAGACATCCATAAAGGTCTGAACCCTTAAGGCTTCCGCCACGAGCTTGCCTCGCATCCAAATCATCAGAATTTTGGATGGCTGCTAATTGGGTTCACTTTACATCCTCTCTGAGTATCTGACAATCTTCAGCATTATATCACCTTCATTTTTGAAAGAATCAAATGGTTTTGAAAAGGGCGCGCTATCAACGTCATGCGTCAAGAGCGTGTCGGATACTCTAAGAGGGTGTAAAATGTGCCTAAACAATGCTCCTATCCAAAATTCAGACAATTCGGAAGATGACTAAATCGTAGCGACCTTTTGAATTTTTTTAAGGGCTACCTTTCTGGTAACCTACTCACCTCTCTATATACAAACTTTAGATTTAGTGGAGGTAAACAACAGGGTACAAGGTATCTCCTAGCTATATCTTTGATCTGATCCGCTCGAGTAAATAAAAAAATAGCATCCTGGGCTCGCCTACTGTTTTGTGTTCACGACACCACAAAAATGATAAACAAGTTCCAATCTAATTTCTAAGCAGTTCAACAGCAACCAATTTGTCCTGTGTCATAAGCATAGACAATTAATAATAAGTTCTCTGCATCAAAAATCTTTAATTGAAAACAGTGAAATAACCAGACACAAAAAACAAGTTTATCGATAAACGCAATCAACCAGTTTATCGATTGATCCAACTAACATCGATAGTAGATAATACAAGTATAGATAAACTTCACTATAACTTGTCTTAGCCTACGCAAACCTTTAAAACACGGTATATGCTTACGCAGTTCCGTTAGGCGGCCATGTTAACCATACTTATCGTATACCATCGAGCTTTCCGCGCATCCTGAAAGACATGAACAAGGGATAGGAATTAACGATATGTTCTGCTGTGCCTATGTTACTGTTAGTTTGATTGGAATCTATTGACCGTGGCTGGGTAAAAGGTAATTAAATGTATCCCGTTAGTTTTGGACGCTTATTTAATTTGTGAACAATGGAAAACGGTATTGACGGTGTGCGTCAGTTTTTGTGTTCGTTTAAAACCTTTTACTACTTCAGCTAGGGAAAACAAAATTTGACAAATCGGTGTGGGACTTCGGTAGCTTAGTGGTAAAGCAGTTGGACTGGTTATCCTGAGGTCGCCGGTTCGATTCCTGCCCGAAGTCAAATTCCGTTTTTTCTTTAATTTCTAAAGTTCACTCGCATGTGTAATTGCGAAAAATAAATAGTACATTTATGACTGTAATAATATTCTACGCCCTCCAAGGTCACATAGCGTAACAGTAAAGCTTAAAACGGCCAAGTATGTGTTGGGCCGTGCAGTGACATGCTCAATAAATCCAAAAATCCTATTAAAAAAATGGACTATTTTCTAAATATCGTGGTGGATGAGCCAAATTTAGCAGGTCACATCATGAACTGCGACAATTTCATGAGATGATCGCTAATTTCATCATGTAACAATTTTACGATAAGGTCCGACATCGATATTTTGAACACTATGTGCAATCAGGATAGCTACTGCGTTTAGTGAAATCCTCTACCTCCTTAATCCTTTTATCAATTATTTGAACATAGCTGACTTAAATATTTTGATCATCTTTCAACTAAATAATGATCAAATAATATTGTGTCGCATAATTGCCTGATCGATCTTTGACTTTAACTCACGAACCTGTCATCAGGGGCGGCTTAACCTATAGAGCAGGATGTGCAATGCACACGGGCGCCACAGTTAATAGCATCGTCTTGGACCATCATGGTCAGGCCTAGGGGGCGCCAGAGTTTCATTGCACACGGGCGCTACACGAGCTAGAGTCGCCCCTGATCTTTCAACTAAATAATGATCAAATAATATTGTGTCGCATAATTGCCTTATCGATCTTTGACTTTAACTCACGAAACCTATCATCAGGGGCGGCTTAACCTATAGAGCAGGGTGTGCAATGCACACGGGCGCCGCCGTCTCAGGGGAGCCGCGGCGCTTCCTGTGACAGCTAAGAGCATCGTCTTGGACCATCATAGTCAGGGCTAGGGGGCGCCAGAGTTTCAATGCACACGGGCGCAACACAAGCTAGAGCCGCCTCTGATCTTTCAACTAAATAATGATCAAATAATATTGTGTCGCACGATTGCCTGATCGATCTCTGACTTGAACTCACGAAACCTGTCATCAGGGGCGGCTTAACCTATAGAGCAGGATGTGCAATGCACTCGGCCGCCACAGCTAAGAGCATAGTCTTAGACCAGTGATTCCCAAAGTGGTCCATATAGACCCCCTGGGGTCCATGGGAGACTCGATGGGGTCTACTTATATGCGTAGATAAAAATGGGATATATGGGCAAGTGATATAAATTTTAGCAAGGGGGTGCACCGAAACCAGAAAAAAACTGAAAGGGGTCTACAAGAAAAATAGTTTGGGAGCCTCTGTCTTAGACCATCATAGTCAGGCCTAGGGGGCACCAGAGTTTCATTGCACACGGGCGCTACACAAGCTAGAGCCGCCCCTGATCTTTCAACTAAATAATGATCAAATAATTTGTGTCGCACGATTGCCTGATCGATCTCTGACTTGAACTCACGAAACCTGTCATTGCAAAACCTTTCTCGGGAACCATTGACCTATATGTACTAAAGTACTAGACTGGACATTCTACATGATAGCATGGTTCGAGTTTTTTTTTGCATACAATTAGGTACCTGCACTTTCCCATAGTAACATGATAGCTGACGTGAAAACGTCATACAAAATATCTGTCAAATCAATTTAAAAACGCAACCGGCTGTTGTTTCCGTTGTCTACTCTTTAAAATGACCTCATTGTCGAACTAAAAATTTGAGCTTTGACATAGAAGCTCTACTAGTAGTGAATAACCGGACCTACCTTTAGGTTTCTATACGAGCCGCCGTTATTGATACAATACAATGAATACAATGCGAACACAATCATTAAATAACCAATAGATAGGAATTTCCAAAGGTAAATAAAGAGAATGAAAAACGGAATAATGGCTCGGTTTCATTTAAAATCTTTATGGGGTAACATCGATACGGTTGCGGCGCATTGTATACCATAAGGGGCGATTGCATTAACCCCATATATCTCACACTATCGACTTGTTGAAACTACATCAAAATCATCTCAGCTGCATTAATGAGTACGCAGTGTAGAAGAGTGCGATGAGAGGAGCGATAAGCGATTTTTGTTGGAATAGTATTCTTATAAACATCTATACTCTCCCGATTTGACCCATATAACCAGGATGGTTGGTGGGGTCATGGGAATGTTGGTGGGTTATGATCGTCATGTACTAATAGTATATGCCAATGAGTCTCCAGAAACCGTAAATATCTAGCCTTTATACTCTTATCTACATATTAACACAAAAAATGCAGTTAGTAAAGTGGCAATCAACTTTGCTATGGCCCCATAACTGTTTTGCAAAGATAAAATTTGGTTTGTCCACAAATTTTATATCTACTTTTCATCAGATCTTATGAAAATGGGTAGATGCCTTCGCTGGAGGGCACACTCGAATGTTCTAATGCCTTAAACTCATATGCTAAAAGTGGCCGCACTGATTGCAAATAAAAATCGGATAAAAAAAAAACTTTCCATCAGTGCTTTTGTTTAGAACGAAACCTTTGGTGGGTGCTTGTCCCATTTTTGTTTAATCCTATGACACGCTTCCTCTTACACTATAGCCGCAGACAATCCGAACATTAAGTCTCCATTCGCATCGCGCGCGCCGATACACCGGCCTTTAAAGGCTAATGTCAGATTAGATTCCCAATGCGTGAGCCTTTTATAGATTATAATAGCACCGCGTATTCAAATTCCACTTTTGTTATTATATATGACTGTGAAATTGCATTATTTAGTTGCAGTTATTTGAACTGCACCTGCAATTGCTGCATTCAGTAATCGTTATTCATTTCATTCAGCCATATTTGCAAATGCGGAATTTTGGATTGGAATTATCGTGTGAAAAATCTTACGGTAACTTTGACAGCTATCATTGAGAGCTAATCGAGCAAATTTGAACATTAAAACGTTGTCATTGAATCGATAGTAATCGGCTTATATTAGAATTTTATAAGAATGATATATGTATCGAATCATTGAATCGATGTTATCGTCCAGCAATGTCTATATGTAGAGGGGAGGTACTTTACCTTAAAAAAATTTGAGGAACAGCTTCCCGTGTACATTGGTATTGTGAAAGGTTTATCTAAGCAGATTGAGAGGATTATAATTAATTAAAATGTCTGCACTAAATAAAAATGAGAACCTTTTTCTTTTCAAATAACCTTCTGTGTCCAATTCTGCTACATGCAAATTACTGCAAAGATTTCGTGCCGCAAAATAAGCAAATTGGAACAATAAAATATATAATAGACTACGGTCCGGGCTACGACCGCGCAATATCTGCGTACCCCTGTTGGCTTCCCAAAACTCGACGCTGGGCGACGGAAGCCGCCGCAGCGACGCCACTTCGCGCCGTGACGACACCACCCCGCCCCCGCCGCCGCAATACCAACCGCCGCGGCACCACTGTCATCACGACACCACCACACTTGGGAGGCGCCTACTCCGTCGCTGCGCCCTAATCGGCGACGCGGCGCTTACCACTGCGCCACCCAGACAAGACGCCGCTCCTGTTACTATGGGAGCAGAAGATGCCGAGGAAAAGGGGCACGTGCCTCAAATCCTATACCGCGCCGCGCGCTAGCGCGCGCGACGAATCACGACGAACAATGGAATGTTGTCATTGAATTGATTGTACCTAATCGATTTAGAATTATTAAAGTATCGAATTACTTTATTATGCACTCACAGTTCAGTTGCCTGTTTGTGTAGGTAGCTGGGAGGAGCATTAGATTGTTTCATTTCTATGTTTTTGTAAAAGTTACTGTTATTATAAACAGATCTTGGCACTTCTTGGATACTTTTTTATGTTAGTCTACAATTCTAACACTTGATTTCCACAAGACTTCCTCACACAAGATTTCCTTATAATATCATACTGTAATATTTTACCAAGTCTCCATTCAATGATACCTCAGAAATTGCATATTGAATTGCAATTATTTAAACCACACCTGCAACTGCCGCGTTCGGTAAGCAATCGTTATTTATTTCATTCAGCCTTATTTGCGAAAGCAGAATTTTGAATTGGAATTATCGTGTGAAAAAGCTTGTTGGTAAACTTTGACAGCTGTCATTGTGAGCTAATTGAGCAAATTGAAACATTGAATGTTGTCATTACATCGATAGTTATCGATTGATAATTATTTAAGTACCGAATCACTTAATTACTATATCGACGTAAGTTCAACAATCGTCTGTCTGTGTATCTTGACTTCTTGACAGCGAGACAATGGCTCGTCGTATTCACAGTTTTTGTAAATGTTTACTGTGGATAAATATTTGCCTTTATATTTAAGTTGCATTATTGGATGTCTGAATCATCATTTACGAGTTAGGTAGAGATTGTGATGTGCATTAGGTAGGTACAGTAGAGCTCCAGTGACGGAGCTCGCTGGTGTAGGCACCACCGCATTACCTAATATACTTGCCGCTAAATGGTAGTGTTCAGCACTATCATGTTCCGGTCAGGTGGTAATGTACGGCCCTGTAATTTCCGGCACAGAGTCATAACACTTTAGGCCTCAGGAGTGGCAACGCATCTTTATTTTGACCTGTGGTCATTGCGTAAGTGTCTATAGGCTGCAGTCATCACTTAACATCAATGTGTTCACATTGCATGCATGCTTGTTTGCCACTTTTATTACATAAAAAAAAAATCTTTGCTTATCTGAAATCAATCGAATAATTTTATTATAGCTTTTATTACCGTGCCCGTGTGATCCAGTTACATATAGTAAAACACATAGGCAATAAAAAGTGAGTAAGAAGTGTTAGCAATAGTAGTATTACTAACACTTCTAGGTATTTTTTTTTTTATATTTAAAACGGCATCGCTATTACGCATCTTGCCAGTGTCAAGTTAAACGATATTTCGTATTCGTATAAAAGCGGCGTTAAAGTTAGAATCAGTCAGTCAGTTATTTATTTATTATGTCAGTCAAGTGAGTCACAGTCAGTAATTCGAGTAAAGCGATGGCTACTTTACCAGAACATTTACAATGAAGTTTTGGAGGCAACCTGAAAGGCCGTGTTTTCGCACTGTTATTCTATTTCACTATACACGGGCACTGTAATAAAGCTATATCAAACAAAATGCCACCAATTTTATTTAATATAACTCAAAAATACACCAAGAAAACGAAATAAAATAAGAGCACCACACGCCTCTTTCAAGGTTCCCGCCAAAAACCTTCTAGGTACTTGTTATTAGAAGTTTAGTTAAAGGACTTATTACACGGTACGGTATTCAGGGTACGATAGCAAGGATCAGGGTAGTGTAATAACATTGAGTTAGGCCCGTATATTTGTACTGTAATTGAGTTAGGGCGCTGTCGATATATGCTGCCGGATAGTGTAATAAGCGGCAACCCGGCGCGAGGTTACACACACTCTTTCTACCGGACCCTGAATACCGTGTCGTGTAATAAATATCTTTTTATGTTAGATAGATCTATGATTGTAAGTAAACAACCATGACGGCCGTTCAAATCTGTAATACGAAATATCACACCAGCTCATTAACATCGCTATGATACAAGACACATTTATCGACGTTTACATAGATCAATTTATCACTGTCGTCATCTAACCACGTACCCGACCCGAGTTCAAACGCGGAACCTTTCGCTTAGTCCTATACTGTTTGCGTAATGAGTTATTTATGAGGAAATTAGCGAGTTTAACACTAATTACGGATTAGATTATTTAGTAAGGATTACATTACGGTATGCGAAATAACAGGGCGTCGGGACGTGACGACCCCACCGCCCACTACCGGAAGAATTTTTTTTTATGTAATAAATGTGGCAAACAAGCATGCAGTTTACATGGATGTTAAGTGATGAATGCAGCCTATAGACACTTACACAAAGACCAAGGTCAAAATGCAGATGCGTTACCACTCATGAGGCCTAAGGTGTTATGCCTCTGTCTCGGAAAATACAGGGCCGTACATTACCACCTGACCGGAAGACGATAATGCTGAACACTACCATTTAGCGGCAAGTATATTAGGTAATGTGGTGGTGCCTACGCCCGCGAGCTCCGTCACTGGAGCTCTACCACCAGTAAATTTTCTACTGCTGGTAGAAAATTCTTTCACTAGTGCCGTCAGATAAGCGAACAATGGCGGTCAAACCATTACAATAGGGCGGTAGTAAAAATAATAACGCGTCAGCAGCGTCCTGCGATAAAACTACCGCCCTTGCGATCGCCAATCCGCCTGCCAAGCGTGGCGATTATGGCATATTCTCACTAATGACGCACCATCCTGTTATGGACGACTTAGGGAAATCCCTTCCATCATCCCGGTGGCTTTACTTTCCTTGAAGGGTGGGTTAATACGTACTTATTTGTCACTAGGTGACCCGGCAAACTTCGTATTGCCTCACAATGAAATAATGGTTTGATAGATACGGACTATTTGTATAGGAAAATGAAATTACATGTAGAGATTCCCGAGGAGTGGAATGAGAGAAATGAGTGATTTTCCCGCAATAAAAAGTAAGCTTAAATGTTGGCCAGGCTTAGTATCTATACACCACAAAAAGTTTCATTCGAATGCGTCCAGTAGTTTCGGAGATTAGCCTCGACAAAGGGACAAACAGACAGATAAAAATTGAAAAATCATTGATAAGTGTTCTATTGCTACTTTAACATCGCCCCCAATTGGTTTTTCGTAAATATATATAATGTACAGACACGCGAATTTTACTGTTTTATTATATGTATATGTATATAGATTAGGTATCATTACATAAAAAGCTCGCTAACTAACTGACAGATACATGAATGAATCAAGTACGGCATCATCGTTACGATTTTTAGACAGGAAACGATAACAATTAAGAGAAATGATAAGTAAAAATCAAATAACACAGAGCAATCAAAGAAATCGGATAATCGAGATAATCGAATAGATCGAAATAAATCCAACATTTACCATCCGTGTTCGTGTCACAACAATATCATTAAGCATGTACAAATATATTTACTGGCAAGATAAACCGGGATTAGGACCTCGACACATGTTGTTGATAAGGATTTGTAGGATAGGTATATCAAGATATATTCCCTATCTCCCCTATCATTCAAAGCTCTAAAAGAAGTCTACTCTACTCTCAACTCTCTACCTAAATCCTAAGTAACCTTATTGTTCATTTATGAATTGTGAACAAAGGAGATGTTGCGAGCTCGGCTCTGGTTCGTACACGTCCTCAAAAAATGGGTATACTAAAGAAGATACTTGATATCATAAGTATGAATAATACTTTTTGTAACTTTTTTTTTGCTCCCACACCCTAGACTATTTCTCCCATAACCCCATGGTTGACTGTCAGAGAATGCCTAGTGGCATTAAGTCCGCCATATGTATAATGTGCATAAAAGTATAAATAAATAAATAAATAAGAATCCTAAAAAAATACTATTAATTTATTCAAGAATATATTTTAGGGTTACAACCACATTTAATTCAAACGACTTTAACATTTTCAACCATGTTCCACATAGCGGCGACACAGCCGACACAAAACTAATGCTATCTGTATCTTACTAGTACATCACATATTTAAAAAAAAACGATGTATAGAATCAATCAAATTAAAGAAGTTCCGATGATTTTTTAAAAATTGAAATTCGAAGTGTACTCCTAGTACCTATTAAGAAAATATTACTTTTTTCTATCGTACTATTGCGTACAATACATGGCCGAAGGTTCATACATTTTTGCAACATCTCCTTTTAACAAATAATACATATTTACTAATCAAACATTTACTGCACAGAGAATTATAGTAATAAATATAGCCATTTCACTTGGCCAGTCTTCTAGGCACCATTGTAGTTTTTTTTTTTTTTGTTATTATGGCATCGCTATTACGCATATTGCCAGTGTCAAGTAAAACGATATTTCGTATTTATTTAAGCAGCGTAAAAGTTAGTATAATATAGTCATCAAGTATAATATGTAAGTATCAAGTATATTATGTCAGTCAAGTGAGTTACAGTCAAGTTATTCGAGTAAAGCGATGGCTACTTTACCAGAACATTTACAATGAAGTTTTGGAGGCAACCTGAAAGGTCGTGTTTTCGCACTGTTATTCTATTTCACTATACACGGGCACTGTAATAAACCTATTTCAAACAAAATGCCACCAACTTTATTCAATATAACTTCAAAATACACCAAGAAAATGAAATAAAATAAGAGCACCATACGCCTCTTTCAAGGTTCCCGCCAAAACTCCACCATTGTAGTTATTAGTATATTAGACAATAATTTTACTAGTGGCAGAGCTTCATTGACGGAGCTCGCGGGCGTAGGCACCACCGCAATACCTAATTTACTTGCCGCTAAATGGTAGTGTTCAGCACTATCGTGTTCCGGTCAGGTGGTAATGTACGGCCCTGTAATTTTCGGCATAGAGGCATAACACCTTAGCCCTCAGGAGTGGTAACGCATCTGCATTTTGACCTTGGTCTTTGTGTGGGTGTCTATAGGCAGTCATCACTTAACATCAATGTAAACTGCATGCTTGTTTGCCACTTAATTAATTTATTTCTAAATGAATAAAGATGGCTGGTAAATCAAAAATCAATATCAGATAAATGTACCCGCACCACATCGCGCAGATAACGATCAACGACGAACCAGCAGTGGAGCTCTGTCACAATCGTTTCACTCCGAATTAACGTTCACGCGATAGCTGGGTGACTGAGTAATGCTCGTGTTCTATTGTTTTACATTACACCTGACCATGTTTTTGTTTGTACTGAAATCAGTGTAAGCTGAAAGTTATCGCCTCAGCACATTTAAAAAGATTGCAGTTACCTGACGCTTCTGTTTTTTTTTTATATTAAATTATGGCATCGCTATTACGCATATTGCCAGTGTCAAGTAAAACGATATTTCGTATTTATTTAAGCAGCGTAAAAGTTAATTTAATATAGTCAGTCAAGTGAGTTACAGTCAAGTTATTCAAGTAAAGCGATGGCTACTTTACCAGAACATTTACAATGAAGTTTTGGAGCCAACCTTTCTTCGCACTGTTATTCCATTTCACTATACACGGGCACTGTAATAAACCTATATCAAACAAAATGCCACCAACTTTATTCAATATAGCTTAAAAGCCATACACCAAGAAAATGAAATAAAATAAGAGCACCATACGCCTCTTTCAAGGTTCCCGCCAAAACTCCACGACATGTGTTGAAAGGAAACCAAACATTTTAGATTTTATGCGTGTTTTAAAAAGTCAATGACATAACACCATTGAGATTGAGCCTCCAAAAAACCTCTTTGTGAAAGATTATCACATAATAATATTACAAATTTTCTAAAATAAAAAAATGCTTATGCACTTAGACTAAGTGCCTATAGACGTAGCCATGTTCGCCATATGCTTTGTGGAAGTGAGACAGTTTTATACAAAGAACATAAGAAAGTTGAAATAGAGCATCGTATCCTTTGTCCCTTACGGCGTGCCGGTTTTTGCTTGGCGAACTTCGTAAGTGACAGCAAAAGTTAGCCAAACAAATATCTGTCATCACAATTGCTGTAATAGATAACCTATCGTATACGCATTTATTTATTGTTTTCGACGTATATCGGCGATAATTAATAATCTTTTGGGTATTTATGAGAAAAAGACTCAATTAGTTAAGTGATTAGTGTATAAGGTGTGCAGTATTTGGAGGTGTAATAGGAGGTTGCAGTATTTTAGCCTGTATAAACCGTACAGAAGCGAGGCCTTTAAACGACATCACTTTTCATTCGTAAGTAAACAGATATTAGTAAATAATGTATGTCTATTGAACAAAATACACGTTGAAGCATAGAACTCTTGATTATCAATTCAAAGTAAAGCACATTTATCATGAAATTCTTGATTTTCATTCAACGAAATCATACATACTTATTTTGGTGTGTTGCCATAAATTTACTTTTATATTCTCCCTAATTTCGTTGACATAAGTTTTTATTCTAACAGTGTTAGAATAGGCAATCTGACAGCTATGGAAAATAAATGTAAACTATGATTAGAATGAATGTTTGTGAAATAATACGATGACTCATTAAATATTTTCGTGAAATATTAATGATTTATATTTCAAAATAAAATGTAATAATTTTAATATATTTTATCTGTGCTCCATGTTGAACGAAACATCAATCAGAGGACATGACGTCATATGTTTGTATAACAAATATTTAATACAAGTGATACTTTGATTTATTGGCTCTTTTTTTTAATATTATCTACGTTATTTACACAAAAAAAAAATATACGAAATTCAACAAAATTAATTTGCACTTTGTTAGTCGTATGAAATTAAAAGATTCACTTTGATTGCAAACAGTTGACGTCACATTGTTCAGAGTCATTCGGCACCGTGTACGCGGCATTTTTGAAATTATAAAATGTATGTGTAGTTTGTGGTACTTTAACATGTTTAAATAATAAATATAATATTTTTTATGGTTAAATAAACGTATAAAGAATAATTTTAGACACATTCTCAAAAGTTGTCCGATTCCCTATTGACAATAAGCCATAACAAAATATTAAGTGGCTTTGGTAATTCTTTCCAAGATGGTGTACAATAATTATATATTGTTATTATAGAAAAAATGGGAAAGAAAAATTTGACTTCGGGCAGGAATCGAACCTGCAACCTCAGGATAATCAGTCCAGCCGCTTTACCTCTAAGCTACAGAGATCCCACACCAATGCGTCAAACTTTGCCTTCCTTTCTTTCTTTTTTTATTTTTAACCGACTGAGGGTGGGTGAACGACGAGGTTTGTCAGGACCGGTATATCTGGCGCTCTACACTCTCTGCCTACCCCGTTAGGGACCTGGCGTCAAGGTACACACACATTTGCATTTAAATCGAGATCTAGAGATCTCAATGTTTAAAAAGTTACCTATAGGCTGCAGTTTTCATTTACTCGGTACCCACTTATCGATGTGAACTTGTTGATCATTGTTTGCCGTTGTATGTTGCTTGCTTTTAATGTTTTAAGGGCTAGCATTAAAAATGGTCGAGACCCTTCTGAACTTAGTATTTCCGTTCATTCCACGGAAGTACTAACATTTCCACATTCTGACATTTCATGACAGGACACTAACATTATAATTGTGTAATGATTTATGTTTTGGTATGTATAATTTGAATAATACATACTGAAACTCTTAGTTTTATTTAACTATATTTACACGCAAATATTGAATGCCTTACCCGATACAGCAATCGTTCTGATAAACTATCTATAAGATCGCGGCCAAAGAAATAATACCCTGTAGATGATGTTCTAGAGTGCGAGCTGTGAATAATCTAGAACCTAGATTATTCACAGCTCGCAGCATAATAAATGCTAATTCATGGTTACCTATTTCAAATTATGTACATTTTCTCGATATGTTCTTGATCTTTCAGCAAAATGTATAGAATTAATTGAATGGTAAATGCACATGTTTTATAATTCATCATTCTATCAATTCGTTACAATTCAACTAATCTGAATAAAAGTAAAACGCTTAGGTATGTTTAACATAAAAACTTGCCGAGGTATAGTAAATGATTAGGCAGAAAATTGGGAAACTTTATTTACTAGCAACACTCATGATTTCATGTGGCTGTCTCATGAGCGGCCACACGCTGGTTACATCTATAGGTACTTAATCTAAGCTTATGAATTAATTAAATATATGAATTTAGTGAGATAGGAAGAACAAAAAAAGTGTTTTTTCTGCATTTTTATTTTTTGCAAATACATAAATATCTTACGATAGAGCTTAATACTCTGTCACAATCATTGTACACCGAATTAACGTTCACCAGGGATTTGGCCAATTGTTTTCAGCTCGTATTCTATTGTTTTACTATACATCTGAACTTACTTAATCCTTCGGGAATTACCTGTTGAACTTATTTATTATTCAACTGAACTTAGACTTCTAGAGGCAGCCAGCGACTACTGCTACGCTGGAGTCTTAAGTTCGATCCCCGGATCGAAGAGTATCAGAGATAACCTTTTTATCTCTAGTCTTATTTGGGATTTTTACATTTTTCTTTTTCATCATTAAGTTTGCCCTCAAAGTTTGATACCTAATGTGCCTGAACGTATCAATAGGCTCGCCAATTTAATAATGGCAACCTGTGATACGTCCCACTGCTGGGCACGAGTCTCTCGCCTTCTTGAGGGGAGGCCTGGAGCTTACTCCTCCACGCTGCTCCAATGCGGGTTGGTGGTGACACATGTTGTGTCGCCAACTTAATGGACCATAACTTTTGCTTGAATGCATGCTACCTTTGCCTATCTCTGCGTGGATTACACTCGTGAAGTAACATACATACTAACATTTGACTCTTACATACCTACTGGCAGTAGAATGTGGTCGAAATCATCTCAATACAATTTTGCCATAAGTAAATGGCCTGCAGATCGTCCATATTTTAAAGTTCCCGGTGAAAGGTAATACCAACATATTGCATAAATTCTAAATCTAAATAAACCATAAATCAGAATTCTTGAATACCTTATCGTTAAATCTGAAATGCAAGAAATTCTTGGTGTCTAGGTATTATGTAATGACTAAGGCTTAAACGGTTCGCTAATTCCTTCCGCGATGCTACGGAACAGGTTTCGCTGTTTTGATTTAAAGTTTGTCTTATGATGAGGATGTTGATTGAGAATAAAAATTTACCTTTTACTACCTTTTTTTATATAAGTAAGGTGGCAAACAAGCATGCAGCTGACATTTATGTTCAGTGATGACTGCAGCCTCCATTATACTTCCCACTGCTGGGCACGAGTCTCTCGCCTTTTTGGGAGGAGGCCTGGAGCTTACTACACCACGCTGCTCCAATGCGGATTGGTGGAGGTGGATTTGTTAGTGGCCAACCCGTCCGTTGTCGGATGTTTTCAAACCGCCCTTAAGGCCTCCGACAAGGTTTTAACGACTGCTATCTGCTCACTAGTGGTCACCCATTACACTACCCGACCGCGAACGTAGTGTTTAACCGAGTAGATCGCTTACGATCTACACCAGCCGCGAGGCCGTGCGCGCTTCAGACATCTATACAAACCAAGGTATTCAAGAATTCTGATTTATGGTTTATTTAGATAAACATAAGCCCATTCGACCTCAATGAAATAGCCACAAAAGAAAGCACATGCACATCGTTCAACAACTCACCAAATTCATCATAAGTACACTAAAACAGTTTAATCAAAAATAAATCTGAAAAAAAAAAAAAAAAGTATACGTACATATAAGTTGTTACGTCTTTGTGATAGTTATTACAGGGCAATACCAACATTACCGGAACACGGTAGTGCTGAACACAACCATTTAGCGGCAGATAGATTAGATAATGCGGTGGTTTCTCTGCCCGCGATCTCCGTCACCAGAGCTCTACCACCAGTAAAAAACCTACCTAAACCTACTACTTATATTGCAGACAATAATAATGATCGATCGGTCGCCTGAATTTTGGTGTGCTGGAGGAGTTCGTCTCCAACCCCCTAAAGCAACTGTAGCTGCCGGTGTCACGTTTAAATTTATATAATTTTAAACAGTTTTCAAAAAATCGTTAATAATTTGAAAGTCGGTGTCGTTTGCACGCCTCGTCCCCTCCCCCTCCCCATGGCAACCCCCTAAAAAGCGACGAATTTCGAAAGTTTAACCGAGACTACTACTTGTTACATTCAAACTAGGTAGTGCATTTGTGATCACCTAAAATACTTCAAAGATTTGAACTAAATACCAAATAAACAACAGCAAACGCGGATTACCATAATCGAGTTAAATTGATTCGAACTGTCTTGTTAATTAACAGAACAATATCTTAATTATTACATTTCCATCTTTGATTTGCATTGCGAAACTATTTAAAATGGATACCACCAAATATAGGCATAGAGCAACACGGGCCACCGGCCGCGGCGGACCGGAGAGGAGTAGCCATATGGCTTTCCCCTCTGTCAAAGTACAAGACCGAATGGTCCTATGCCTGTCGCCCAGATATTTAAATGTATGCGTGAAATTGTTCATGTATTTTGTTAAAGTCAAGGTGTGAGTTTCGTAGCATAGAGCAACACCGGAGGGGAGTAGCCATATGCAGGCTTTCCCCTCTGTCAAAGTACAAGCCCAAACGGGCCTATACCTGTCCCCTAGATGTTTAAATGTGTGCGTGCAATTGTTTCTGTATTTTGTTAAAGTCAAGGTGTGAGTTTCGTAGTAATAGACGATTTTTGTAGTGTACGTGTGTTTCGCACGCATTTCCCCCGCAAAAAATGACAGACTGTTTTGCATCGGCAATAAACGCTATGGCTACTCCCCTCCGGTCCGCCGCGACCGGTGGACCGAGTTGCTCTATAAATATAGGCATGCGGCTGCTGTAAATGCCGTCAGAAACTGATTTAGAAACCATAACCAACAGTGGTAAATTAGAAAGTTTCATCAGGAGCTCGAGGGCGAAGGCAAGGCAATATAACCAATTTATCTGCCACCAAATGGTAGTGTTCAGCACTATCATGTTCCGGTTAGATGGTAATGTTTGGGCCCGAAATAACTATCACAGAGGCATAACAAATCGGTTTGCGACCATCATTACTCCAAAAAATAATGGACCATTTTGATGTGATTTTGATCAACCACATTAATCAGTAGATAGATACCTGCAGTGTGCAACAGAGATAACGCTCTACGAAGTCGAACCTAGACGATTGTCTCTTTTGTAAGCTCGATGTACAATATTTCTTGCTTTGTACCTATTGTAGACATATTAATTTCCTAGTAATCCTAAAATCACAGTCTAAAGAAAACGAACATGTTAATTACCTAAATGTGAAAGTGTCTTTCTTTGGATGTTTGGATGTTTGTCCATCAATCACGCCGAAACCACAGAACGGATTTTGATGAAATTTGTTATACAGATAGGGTATTAGCTGACTTAGATTACTAGGATACTTTTGATCCCGAAAAATGTGCCTGTGGGATGCCATGGGACGATTTGATGAGTTTCCACAGGTAACTCGAAAAGCGACCTACACGCGGGCGGAGCCGCAAGCATCAGCTAGTAGTATATAATTCGTAATATTACGTAAGTCCATAATTTAATATCAGTAAACAATAAACTTGCATCGATGTAATATTCGTATTGATAAGTCGATTGCAATTACGAAACAACGGCAATCGACCGTCAAGAATTGTAATGCAAAATGCCTTTCAGCTAAATGCAGTTAAAATATTCCAGATTGACGTCTGTCCATTGTGAATGAACGTAATGATACATGTAGCTAATGAGCACCATTGAGGTTGGAAAAAAAGTGTAATTAGGAAGTTTAGCAACACAGTTGTTCAGTTGCAGGCTTTGTGCTTCGATAAAAGAAAGCCTCCTTTTTTAACATGCGTCATTAACTAAATATGATGGTCTTTTATTGCGGGTTTGCACATTAACCCATGCGAGCGCATTTAAAACAATACATAATACCTACATAATAAGGTGTCGGGACGTGACATAGCTCTATGGGACGTGACGACCCCATCGCATCGCCCTCTAGTGAAGGAGATTTTTTTCTCTAATGCAGTCAACCAATGGCAGTCGAACCATTCTAGTAGGTGGTGGTCTGACGAAGGCTATATTTGTATTTTTTTTACCACCACAACATTAAATGTGAACTACGTGCTAACTCGCTACTTTTATAACAAAAAAAAACTACCGACGCTGGGATCGAAGCTCGGTCCTTAGCTTGATTTTCTAATGGTAGAAGTTATCAAAGCATTACAATAATAATAATGGCAACCCATTATACGTCCCACTGCTGGGCACGAGTCTCTCCCCTTTTTTGGGGGGAGGCCTAGAGCTTATTATGTATCTTTAATTATCAAAGCATTAGTTATACTTTATTTTACGCTACCATAACACTACAAAGGGCATTTTTTGTTGTTATATTATGCGCTATTATGCATTAAAGTTTATAGATGAATCATGAAAGCATGACTGAAAGACTTCGATCCTTACTACAACCTTACTATTGAAAGGTGAGGAACCAAAACAATCTGGATGAAAATAAATGTCCTTTATAACATAATCTCGAAACGGTGTCAGAATCAGTCGTTAGTTATTCGGCTAATATTCGCAATTTAAAATAAGTAGGCGGTGCCAAAGGTCGGGCTAGGTGCAGCCGATGCAATTTAATACATTCACTTAACAACCATTACACTACAACCAATATCAACAGCTCATTTGAAAGCACACCGTAATATTAGGACCATAAAGTTGTCATTAAAATAATGGATGGTTAAACAAAGTTTGTCAAAGCCTACAAGTGTTGTCCCAATGAGCAAATGCATAATTCGTTGTGAGATTAACTATAAATTTGGACCGACATATCGGTTAGGTAATGTTCCGTGTGGCTCGATTTTACATAGATTACTTACGCATGTAAAATCAATTACTTTATTATCCCTCCAGTTGTTAAATTCAAAATTAAACTTGCTTCATTATCGTGTTATACGTGGAGAATGAGTTCCAGGTTTTACAAGGAATTGCTTCTCAACTTGTTTTGTTGGGTTAATGTTAAACTAATTACGGAGAATTGTTGTCGACTGAAAAGAGATTAGTGAAGATTACGGATTAATTTACTTAATTATGATAATCTAAAGGTGATCCGCCCCCCTCGAGTCTATTATTCCTTTAGCGTTGCAAAATAAAATTCGTATAAGAATAAAAGTACTACCATTTATGTGGTAAAACAGAATATTCATTAATTGTGCTATCGTAAACAAACATGACAATTTCTTATTAGGTACATTAAAATTCTCTCTCTCCCTCCCCGCTCCTCACCTCTCTCTCCCCTCTACCACCATCCCTCCCCCTCTCATCTCACTCCCCTTTCTCTCTATTTTTTTATGTAATGGAAGTGGCAAACAAGCATGCAGTTCACATTGATGTTTAGTGATGACTGCAGCCTATAGACACCCACACAAAGACCAAGGTCAAAATGCAGATGCGTTACCACTCCTGAGGCTTAAAGTGTTATGCCTCTGTGCCGGAAATTACAAGGCCATACATTACCACCTGACCGGAACAAGATAGTGCTGAACACTACCATTTAGTGGCAGGTATATTAGGTAATGCGGTGGTGCCTACGCCCGCGAGCTCCGTTACTGGAGCTCTACCACCAGTAAAATCAGTCTATTCCCTCCCCCTTTCTCCCCTCTCTCAGCCCACTCCCACTCCACTCCCACTACCGGTCTACTCTTCCTCCGTCTTACGAATTCTCGATCAAGTCACGAGTTTCACCTTTTTCTACCCGTCACACGAGCGGTTTTATAGAAACGAAGGGCAAGCGGCCATCCCGATATCACCTATCGTGTAATACGACAAAGAAGGCTGATTGGTCTGTGAATACGACACTTATTAATATGAATCATCAGTTTTAAAAAACGGAAGGCGGAGTGTTGCTTCACGGTATATAGGTCACGTGACCTAGATTGAATCTGCATGGGGAAAAATATGTATTACTAAACAATGCATTTACGAGTGAGAAAATTTCTTATGACGATAAATAATAATAAGTTTCACGCGTTTAAAACATATTTTATAATAGACTAGCGCCCCGGTACTTGCTTCGCTACGTATATAAAGTTAAATATTTAATAAATTTAATTGGAACATCTCTTATCTGTTAATAGGTGAGCCAGTTCTTGAGTTATAAAATTACAACGAAAAGTGGCATTGATTTTATGTAATCATGTGGCAAACAAGCATGCAGTTTACATTGATGTTAAGTGATGACTGCAGCCTATAGACAAAGACCAAGGTCAAAATGCCGATGCGTTGCCACTCCTGAGGCCTAAGGTGTTATGCCTCTGTGCCGGAAATTACAGGGCCGTACATTACCATCTGACCGGAACACGGCAGTGCTGAACACTACCATTTAGCGGCAAGTATGTTAGGTAATGCGGTGGTGCCTACGCCCGCGAGCTCTGTCACTGGAGCTCTATCACCAGTTTTATATATTTAGATAATGGGATCGAGCGAATGCGTAAATCACGGAAACAAGGTTTAAATACGAGGAATATATTCTTATTGTGATACATAACTTGAAACTCAACTTTGAATTCAAATATGAAATTCAGGATGTGAATTGTGAGATTTCCGAGCGAAACTTTTTGACGCGAAGGCTGTGAATTTTAAACGTATACCTAATATGTCACTTGATTTTTCAACTTTCAATTGTTTACACAATAAAATTTTATAGCAGAGATGGTTAAATAATATTTAAGTGAATGCCAGCTCAAAAAGAAATAAATATTTTGTATGGAAAATATCATATGCTTGTAGCAAATTCCAAAGTTGTGAAGTTCATTCCGAAAAATTTTAAATTAAAAAAACTATTAATTTTAAAAAGTCGTAGCATAAAATGTTGTTGGGATTGATGTAGAGCAGAGCCCGAACCCCTTTTAATTTTTTTCTGGACCTCCTGTCCACGGAACATTGGTCCGGTCACGGTCCTTGCTACATTTATATCACATTCCCATATTTCCAAATTTTATTCACGCCTACGTAGACCTCCATCGAGTCCCATGGACCCCAGGGACCACTTTGGGACTCACTGACGTAGAGAGTGAGAGAGGCCTGCAAGAGGTGTTGCGCTAATTTCAATAAACCCTATATAATAGGTTGGGGAAAAATTCTTTTCGCATTATAGTATGTATGAACTTGTAATAAAATCTCTTTGGCTGTAGTATTTGTATCTGGCTGGTTTTGGTATAATTGAAAGTTAAAATTTTAAAGAACATAATTCCAAATTCATATTAGGCAAATGTGTGATTTTCATTTGTTTTTCGTACTGTCAAGATGAGTGAATCTAATGAAGAAATTCGATACATTTTAAAATTTTACTACAAAAAAAGTAAAAATGCAACGAAGCCGCGAAAAAAAATTGCGATGTTTATGGACCTAGTGCAGTGTCTGTGAGACTAGCACAAATTTGGTTTAAGCGTTTTCAATCCGGAAATTTTGATGTCAAAGATGCACCTCGCTCTGGTCGCCCTATTACGGATAAAATGGATGCCATTTTTTGAAAAAGTGGAGCTAGATCGACATATCAGTAGTTACGACGTAGCTGGAGAACTGAGAATTGATCACAAAACAGTTTTGGCGCATTTGAAAAAAGCTGGGTACAAAAAAAAGCTCGATATTTGGGTACCTCACGAGCTCACTGAAAGAAACCTAATGAACCGTGTACTCATTTGTGATTCTTTATTACGACGTAATGAAACCGAATCATTTTTGAAGAAGCTGATAACTGGTGATGAAAAGTGGATCACGTACGACAAGAACGTGCGAAAAAGGTCGTGGTCAAAGGCCGGTCAGGCTACACAGACTGTGGCGAAACCCGGGTTAACTCGCAATAAGGTGATGTTGTGTGTGTGGTGGGATTGGAAGGGCATTCTTCATTATGAGCTATTACCACCAGGCAGGACTATCGATTCTGAACTCTACTGCGAACAACTGATGAGATTAAAGCAAGAAGTTGAGAGAAAGCGGCCGGAATTGATCAACAGAAGGGGTGTGGTGTTTCATCATGATAACGCTAGACCTCACACATCTATAACCACTCAGCAAAAATTAAGAGAGTTTGGCTGGGAGGTGTTAATGCATCCGCCGTATAGTCCTGACCTTGCACCTTCAGATTTCCACCTGTTTCGGTCTCTTCAGAATTCTTTATGCATTGTTAGGTTAACATCACGAGAGGATTGCCAAATCCACTTGTCGCGGTATTTTGATGAGAAGTCCCAAAATTTTTATAGCAATGGGATCATGTCCCTACCTATAAGATGGCAAAAGGTTATCGAACAAAATGGTACATACATACTTTAGTTAAATTTAAATAAACTATATTAAAAAATGTTTTGAATTATCTTAAAAAATGCGAAGAAACTTTTTCCCCAACCTAGGTAGGTATTTCATGTATGAAACCGCTACCATTTCTCGCGCCATGGCACGTCCGACACAACAATATGAACTTTACGTTACATGTAGATGATTAAAGACTGTCCACTTGATACGTTGCAATTACATAACTTGATAGCCACTTAATGGTAGTTGACTCGACAGTTGACGTACTCGGTTATGATTGCAATGATCAGCCCTGTAATTACGTGCATAGATGCAACACGTTGTAAGATATATTACACTGTTTTAACTGTATATGCGTTTTAATTTACGACATGACGTTCATTCACTTGTTGTAATGTGGACTGAATGCTCGTCCAAATCTATACTAATATTATAAAGCTGAAGAGTTTGTTTGTTTGCTTGAACGCGCTAATCTCAGGAACTACGTCCGATTTGAAAAAAAATGTTCAGTGTTAGATAGCCCATTTATCGAGAAAGGCTAAAAGCTATAGGTATAACATGAACACGCTAAGATGAATAATAGACAGTATGTAACATTGCACCGGCGCGAAGCCGGGGCGGGTCACTAGTTTTAAGATATAACTATAAACAGAATATTTTTTATTTGATGAAAATTGCAATTAAGCATGCAGTTCACGTGGATGTTAAGTGATGACTGCAGTCTTAATCTGCACAAAAACCAGAGGTCCAAATGCAGATGCTTTGCCACCCCTAAGACCTTGGTTGTTATGTTTATGTGAAACTTATTACAGGGCCATACATTACCATCAAACCGGAGCTTACTTTCTCATTGATATTGAAACCACCCCACTTACCTTATTTTTCGTAAAAATAACGCTATTATGAAAATTATCGGGAAGAACCGTATTCGTAATTAATAAGAGAAGTTACCCATAAAATATAAAGTACACCTGTAGAATATAGTTAATCCTACTAAGATATCTACTACCGTAAACGTCCGTGTAAACCCACATTAGCCTGTGAACTACAATAGCTAGCTAATAAATTTAGTGACCACAGATAATCATTCGCCGGAGTTATTATGAAAATTATCGGGCAGAACGGTATCCGTAATTAATAAAAGTAGTTAATATAAAGTACCTGTAGAATATAGTTAATTCCTACTCAGATATCTACGTCCGTAAACGTACGTGTAAACCCACATTAGCCTGTGAACTACAATAGCCAGCTAATAGATTTAGTGACCACAGATAATCATTCGCCGGAGATGAGCGCCGCCATATTGTGACGCCACCAACATAAAGGACAAAACATATTATCAAATGCGTCCATCAGCCGCGGCCAAAGTATGCGTTAGAAAAGTATGCATAGTTAGTTATTTCTAAATTAGAAAATATTTCTGCAGAGCTAGATCGCTCACAGTCTCCCGCGAACGTTCGATCGCTCAAGGACACGTCCGCGACCTACGTCCTATAGTATGTAGGTACACCATAGGGAAAATGTACTGGTTAGTTTATAAATAAATAAAATAAATACGCTTACACTCACAGTCCCACACTAGGTATAAACTTGTATCGTGGGTGGGTGCATTATTATACACACACAACACATACACAAACACCCAGACCCGAAACAAATATCTGTAGGCCATACAAATATGTGTCCAATATGTGTCCCGGCGCGGGGATCGAACCTGCGACACTTCAAACGGTCGTCTCAAACCGCAGGACTAACCGGGTCGTCAACCACCTTGTAAACTCTAGATTATAAATATGCGTAAAAAATTGTTTTGCATCATATCTGGATGAACGAAATCATTCTGCAGTGGGACCCTAATCTTTTTTTCTTTTTTAACCAGGGGTAAATACGTTACGCATACCTTTAGGGACCTACCCTTGGGGAGAGGGGTGGGTTATGTGGGACTCCGGTAAAAGACATCCGTCTTCCCACTAAAAACCCCTGGGTGTTCCGACTCGTCCGCCATTAGTGGCGAGGCCACGGCTATCGCACACATCCGTGACGCCACCGGCCCCCGCGGCCCCACCACGTCCCTATCGAGCGGCGGGACCACCGCTAGGCGGCTGGGGATAGGATGCAGGGCCAACAACATACCCATACACCTCTTCCCCAGCCATCTCCTCACCACAGCAGCGAGTGGCGGGCAGAGCCACGCCAAACGCCGCACCCTCGCTGGGTTCCTCTTAGCTTCGCCGGTGTGGCTCAATCCACCGACTACTAAGCCCGCCTTGTCGTGGCGGGGCGACAAGGCGGAAACCCTCGGGGGTAGTGAAATCCTAACCTAACTGATCTATGTTTAAGTACTGAAGTACTAGACAAGGCATTCCCCTTGGTAGCATAGTTTCAGTTTTTGACATACAATTAACTACACTTGCCCATAGTAAAATGGCAGCTGACGTGAAAGGATATTTCTATTTTTTCGTGCAAAACACGTGTCGGTGAGAATAAAACCTAAACTAAATAAGCCTCAGCTATCAAATATTTTTTATATTGTTGGTATTTTTCGCATGTATATCTGCCACTGGAAAGGAATAATCTCAGATTGATTAAAAAAAAGATAAAAATAAAAAACATGCCTAAATCTCACTACCATCACTGGTCAGAAATCAATTTTTGTGAGTTGTAAGCAAATATCATGGAAATTTGGTGTATTACTGCCCGTTATTGTGTTGATATTTGTAAATTAACTATCTAGCAATGAAAAGAATAAAGTAGAAAATTTATTACGTTTGTTATTTACATTTGCCGAGACAAAATAAGTTTGTCCAAAAAATTGCTCATTACCGTCGACTGAACTTGAAGTAAAAATATTTACCTGTTAGAACGCCTTAGTGATATTCCCTGCCCCTGTTCCCTTTTGAGCGATCCTAGCCCCGTTGACCAGTGAATAGAGAACAGGTCGGATGTTTGTAGTTTGGTGACAAAACAGGGACGAAGACGAAATTATTGGGTGTGGTACGTTTTCTTTTCATTACCATCAGTGATATTTTACATATAAAAAGTAATAGTTAAAATTACATGTTCGATGTTAACATGATACACTTTGAGTCTATGTGCTTTTTTAGTCTTCATTCTAAACATTTATAGGTTATTTAAGGAAAAAATATAAAATAAGTGGTAAATCTCATTACCGTTACTTTCATTACCATCATTTACCATTCGCTATTTGAAAAATGGTAATGATCATAAAATTATGGTAATGGAGATTTGTTTGACAACAGAGCTACGCTACAAACGTAAGAAAGAAACAGGTAAATTAAAACAGAAAAAGACAAAATTGAAAGGGAGGGAGATGTAGTTATACACTATAAACATTTAACTTCTCTAAAGACGACATTATCTCCCATGGAGGCTGAAGTACATATCGGATTTTCTGAAAACTATGGTGGTGTATATCATTAATCAAGAAACCGACATTTTGAAGCCATATAATGCTTGCAGTAACAGTGAATGTAATAAAAATGACGCAAGGGCTATATGGGCTCATCTGCGACCACTGCATGGCAATATCCAAAAAATATCGCCGCTGATTGACACACAGCACATATCATATTTGAGAGCCCATCAAACCTATATATGTAGGATAGATCTATTACTTGGAATTACTTAGAAGCGGGACACGGGATGGGAGCACCGGATGTGTTTGGGGTATTTTTGAAGAGCTTGACTGCAGATCAAATTTTGCGGCTGGGTAAAGATATTTGTAATCTTGAAGAATTTTGGACACATGTAGGGAGGACATTCAAGGCCCTGGCAGGTCTATAAATACAAAAACATATTTCTACATTTTCTCAAAAGACAGTTACGCTTTCTGAAGGTCATGGTATTGTTAAATGACCAGAGAACTTGACGCACTGACAGCGTTTTAATAAATGACTGAACTTTGGGTGGAATTTATTTTACTAAAACATCAAGTTCTGAAACAGAAAGCCACTTGATGTTTTCGACTTTCTTTCCTACGTGTTTCTTCAACGCTACAAGTATCTTTACGCAGATTAAAATTTGATCTGCAGTCCTCTTCAAAAGTACACCAACCACATCAGGTGCTCCCATTTCCGCGTCCCGCTTCGAAGTAATTCCAGGTAATAGATCAGAGCACTGGAAAATCTTGGTGTACTTAAACTTGGTTGACAAATAACATAAATCATGTATAAAGGCTTGATGGGCTATCAGATATGATATGTGATTGTGTATCAATCAGCGGCGCTATTCCTTGGATATAGCCATGCGGTGGTCGCAGATAATCCCATATAACCCTTGCGTCGTGTTAATTACATTCCCTTATACTGCAAGCATTATATGGCTTCAAAATTCCGGTTTCTTGATCAATGATATACACCACCGTAGTGTGTAACGTTATTTGTGTTCGGCTACCACCGAAATGAAAACTTTGAATTTCATTATCAAACTGAAATGAACAATTTTCAGAAAAAACGATATGTACTATAGCCCTCATGGTAGATAATGTCACCTTTAGAGATGTTAAAGGTTTATAATGTCTAACTCTATCTCACTCCCTTTAAATTTTGTAAAAAAAACTAGAAGACCAGCTAGGGGGACGGTAGTAAGAAATTTATCAAATGAAGATTTACTACCTACGAAAACAGAATTAAATACAAGCGAAGGAAAGTATATTATTAATATAATTATGTTTTGTAGTGATTTTTCTGATGATAACATATTTTAAGCTCAATGGTGCTTTTGTGTCAATAATTTGAGGCTATAATTAAAGTTCCTACTATTTCTTATGCTTAATATGTTCTTTATAGTTTAGACTGTAACTTAACTTTCTGAGACTGAGCTATAAATAATGTGACTATTTGTTACAAATAGGTTTCCATATGTTATCGCAAGTATAAAGATATTTCAAATATCATCAATCATTGAACATCAATTGAACTTTTATGTATGTGAAACTCAATTTAAGTATTTAATATAATTAAATACATAAATTGAGTTGCATAAACATTTACAAAACGATTTTTTTTATTACATTCTTATTATCATTAGCAGTTTATCTTTACCACTGTCCCCATTATCATTACCAAACTTCTTCCTTCATTACCATAACTATGAGAAAAAAGTTAAAGCCCATATCTTTGCCAATCCTGCGTATAATTTAGTGATAATGATATAGCGTGTTTATTTTTCATGTAGCTATGCATTGGCACTGAAAACACTGACACACAAAAATGCATTTCTAATTTTTTCTCCGTTTTTCGTCCAATTTGCACGAAAAAATAGAACTACTCGAAAACGTCATACTAAATATCTGTCAAATCAATTTAAAAACGGAACCGTCTGTTTGTTCCCGGTGTCTACTCTATAATATTGACCTCATTGACTGTTTATTTGTTTGTCACTTTCATCTATGTATATAAAAATCAATTGCTGTTCGTTAGTCTCGCTAAAACTCGAGAACGACTGGACCGATTTAACTAATTTTGGTTTTGAATGATTTTTGGAAGTCCAGGGAAGGTTTAAAAGGTAAGAAAATATGAAGAAATTGAAGGGCAATACTAAAACACAATTTCATTTTCCCATACAACTAGTCCGTTTCTATCAAACCTTTGACACATTATTTCATTCTGAGGCAATATGAAGTTTGCCAAGCAAGCTAGTAGTAAAGCTAATATTAAATAAAGTTGGTGGCATTTTGTTTGCTATACGTTTATTACAGTGCTCGTGTATAGTGAAATAATAAGAATAACAGTAGAGCTCCAGTGACGGAGCTCGCGGGCGTAGGCACCACCGCATTACCTGATTTACTTGCCGCTAAATGGTAGTGTTCAGCACTATCGTGTTCCGGTCAGGTGGTAATGTACGGCCCTGTAATTTCCGGCACAGAGGTATAACACCGTAGGCCTCAGGAGTGGTAACGCATTTGCATTTTGACCTTGGTCTTTGTGTGGGTGTCTATAGGCTGCAGTCATCACTTAACATCAATGTGAACTGCATGCTTGTTTGCCACATCAATTAAATAAAAAAAAAAAAAAAAAAAAAAACAGTGCGAATACACAGCCTTTCAGGTTACCTCTAAAACTTCAAACTTCATCGTAAATGTTCTGGTAAAGTAGCTAGCCATCGCTTTACTCAAATTACTGAATGTAACTTACTTGACTGACTTAATAAATAAAGTACTGACTAATAGTATTAGTCGGTCAGCGTAAAAGTTAGTATTAGTCTAATACTAACTTTTACATAGCCTAAATACGAATACAAAATATCGTTTTACTTGACACTAGCAATAAGCTTAACAGCAATGCCATCTTAAAAAAAACAATATTGACCTCATTGACTGTTTATTTGTTTGTCACTTTCATTGCATATAAAAAATATGCTCTTGAGCTGCGTCACTGAAGCTCTACTATTTCCATATAACCAATTATCCTTATTTCGATCTATAAAATTGTCAACCTATCAATGTATCCAGTTTAAATGCCATGACATTTACAATTGTGGGGGCTTATTAAAATGCAATATTGCATTATTGTCGAATGATCGCTCGTATCATTCGCACAATTATGACGTCATTAAGGCAAATTATAATTTCAACTCTAGCGTTGATATTTGCGCGCTATATGCCATATTTTGAATGTAGGTTATGTTGAGGCAAACATAACCTACATTCAAAATATGACATAGGCATGTCATGTCTGTTTTCTTATTCATTTAATTTTATTTAAGCAACTAAATTGTATGAAAAAAAATACTCGTGGTAAAAAAAAGAAAAGAAAAGAAAATAAAAAAAAGTTTATCATTTTGTGGCCGTTCCACACCTAAAATAAACAAAGAAAAAAAGAACATTTGTGAAAAAAAAAAAAAAACAAAAAGGGCTGTACGATCTCGATAGTACCATGTGGCGATAGATTGATTAGATAATGCCGTAAAATGTAAACACCAGAACCAGAGAATATGTAATTCTCAAATTGTTGCAATGTGGCTATGACTCTATAGTTGTTATATAATAATATAAATATTTACCTACGGTAATGTGCTGCATTGTGTAACAAATAAATGTTTTTATTTTTATTTAAAATTTTCTGTCGATTTAAATCCCCCATCAGGTGATAATTAGGAATGACAGCTCAACCCATGCCTGCTGAGTAGACTATATACACAAGCAACACTTAACGATTGGCGAAATGGCTTCAGGTGTATTGATATATAAATAACACACTTATTCATAATAAATAGCACAAATTGGCCAACAGTCGCTTCGTAAGTTAACATAATTTAATAGACGAGATCCCAGATACGTTAGTTGGGTAATGTGGAGATAGTAAAGGAGGTCCGATAATGTTCACAAGTACACCGTAATAACCGTAAGATACCTCGGCCAAAGTTCCAACTTAAATCTAGGGTTGTCAAAATCGACGAGGCGAAACAGGTACAGTAATAAAAATAATGGCAACCCTTTATACGTCCCACTGCTGGGCACGAGTCTCTCCCCTTTTTGGGGGGAGGCCTGGAGCTTACTCCACCACGCTGCTCCAATGCGGATTGGTGGAGATGGGTGGGTTAGTGGCCAACCCGCTGTCGAATGTTTTCAAACCGCCCATAAGGCCTCCGACAAGGTTTAACGACTGCTATCCATTGATAGCAACCGGGACCAACGGCTTAACGTGCCCTCCGAAGCACGAAAATGCGCATTTAATTTGCCACTAGCGGTCACCCATCACACTACCCGACCGCGCCCGTAGTGCTTAACCGAGTAGATCGCTTACGATCTACACCAGCCGCTGGGCCATGCGCGCTTCAGGTACAGTGCTCATCAAGAAATAATGCACATCGAGCCCATGAAAGTGACAATCGGCTAGTTTCGGCTTTATAGAACGTTATCTCTGCAGCACACTGCCTACGTAAGCATCCGTAGTCCGGTATTGGTCAAAACTTAATTAAAATGGTCGACAAACGTCAAATAGGTAAGGTGCGAAAGAGATAACGCTCTACAGATCCGAAATAAGCCGACGTCTCTTCCTGAGGTCGATGTGCATTATTTCTTGTAAGATACTGTAATTTAAAAATTATTTTTTCTTTCGTTGTAACAATGTATTCAACAACAACAAAATGGGTAAAGTAGACATAGTAGAAGAGAACCAATGCCGGATTAGCCATATAGCAGGAGTAGCAAATGCTACGGGCCCCGCGCCATTGGGGGCCCCGTGCCTGTGCCCAAAAAAAAACACAAATATGTAATACACCTTAGCTACTCTCAAAGGGAGCGTTGACCACTAATTATATAAGTACCTATATTATTATGTTGCAAGTTGGCAATACCACAATACTTACAGGGGGAATCCCCTAAATTTGTTTTCGATTCCTTTTCGTAAATGTTGTTTTATTTACATCCTAAATTTCAGTAGGCAATGTAACTCTAGGGCCCCATGGTCACATTTGCTACGGGCCCCGCACCGGCTTTATCCGGCACTGAAGAGAACAGATAATGTTTACAAGTACAACATAATTTAATAGACGAGATCCCAATTACGTTAGTTGGGTAATGTAGAGATAGTAAAGGAGGTAGCCTAGTGGTAGCAGGCCACTACTACTACGCTGAGGTCCTGGGTTCGATTCCCGGGTAGGGGGTTATCAGAGATAATGGTGAAAAAGCCTTTACCTCTGGTTCTATTGGGATTTTTCCATTTTCTGGAAATTTCCCAGTACCTCAAAGTTTGGTAATGTGCCCGGAGATGTCAACAGGCTCGCCACCTGTTACATGGGCCAAAACGTAACCGGCGAATCGTGGGTGTTTGCATGTATGCTTGAATGCATGCATTTACCTCTGCCTACCCCTTCGGGGATTACAGGCGTGAAGTTACCTAGTAAAGGAGGTCCGATAATGTTCACAAGTACACTTTAATAACCGTAACATACCTCGGCCAAAATCGGGTTGTTAAAATCGACGAGACTAAAGAATCTTACTTACTATATTATTTTTACTGGTGGTAGAGCTCCAGTAGTGGAGCTCGCGGGCGTTGGCACCACCGCATTACCTAATATACTTGCCGTTAAATGGTAGTGTTCAGCACTATCATGTTTCGGTCAGGTGGCAATGTACGGCTCTGTAATTTCCGACACAGAGGCATAACACCTAATGCCTCAGGAGTGGCAGCGCATTTGCATTTTGACCTCTGGTCATTGTGTGGGTGTCTATAGGCTGCAGTCATCACTTAACATCAATGTGAACTGCACGCTTGTTTGCCACTATTATTACATAAAAAAAAAAAATTTGGAAGTATGGATGTTTGTTTGTTGCTAAAGCGGCTGGACGGATTTCGTTGTAATTTTATACACAGGTTGAGTAGGTATATGGATGTAACATAAACGATACCACCTTTTTACCCCATTTAGAGATTTAGTTATTCACTCTAGGCTAATTATTGAATCGAAACTGGTGGTTGTAAAATCTTCTACCTCGGCCAATTTCCAATTTAAATTGAGGGTTGCCCATATTTTTTTTAATTAAGGTGTCCAATGAGCTTTCAAGTTACATGAAAGATCGGTATGAATGGTAATTTATGTGAACTGCAAAGAACCAGAGGAAAAATGCCCCTGAGGCTTAAATTATTTTGCCTCTTGAATAGAAATTACGGAGAGTGAGAATTTGCCTACCCCTTCGGGGATTAAAGGCGTGAAGTTACGTATTTTCATCAAAACCAGTAGAGACTATCCTAAGATGGACGGCGGCTTACAAACGCAATACTAGAGAAATAATTCAGTAAGAGACAGCCCTAAGATGGCCGGCTGCCGATAGAAGAATGCGTAGGCAATCGAGCGAGCCGGCGACTGCGCCGCTCTTACATGCCGATACATCACACACTGTTATTGCACTAATTAACGGTTGTTGCTAAATAATTGTGTATTTAATTTAACATTTCCCTGTATACTTGGTACGGGTATCTAATTGATTTCAGAAACAATTTTGTTAGATATAAATTACCTTAATGTACGGCTCTGTAATTTCCGGCACAGAGGCATAACACCTAATGCCTCAGGAGTGGCAGCGCATCTGCATTTTGACGTCTGGTCACTGTGTGGGTGTCTATAGGCTGCAGTCATCACTTAACATCAATGTGAACTGCACGCTTGTTTGCCACTTTTATTACATAAAAAAAAAAACCTATAGTTTTACCTACGTTATAATTTTATTACCTACATAATTTAAGTTAACAGGGATGATTTTTTTTTCGGTGAGTTTATTTCCATCAATATCACTTCACCAAAGGTACTTACAATAATTTTGTGCGTCATTAGTGGAGTAGGTAGGTATGTACACAATATATGTACGTGACTTTTTCGTTAGAGTAAAGTGTCACCGCCTCTACCAACTAAACGGTTGATGGAGTTTTAGTTTTTTTTTGTTTTTTTATTACCACCTGACCGGAACACATGATTCGGTAATGCGGTGCGGTGGTGCCTACGCCCTCAAGCGCCTGCATTTGATCTCTACCATTAGTAAAATCCCAATGCCTAATTTAAAAATAATCTTAGATATTAACATACAGTACTCAACAAATAATCACACACACACATCGAGCCTGCGAAAGAGACAATCGGCTCGTTTCGACTTGGTGGAGCCATTATCTGTGTTGCACACTGCCTACGTAAGCACTGACAGTCTGGTACCTATTGGTCAAAACTTGATCAAAATGGTCGACAAACGTCAAATAGGTACGATGCGAAAGAGATAACGCTTTACAGACCCGAAATAAGCCGAAGTCTCCTTCCTAGGCTCGATGTGCAATATTTATTGTTGAGCACCGTACAACCTATTTAGGTTAGGCCACTTATGCGAATGTGGATGGTTGCAGAGGCCCAGGAAGACCAAGGCTGACCTACCATGACCAAATAGGTCGAGTTCTGTCTGATGGTGGGATCAAAAGTCTTAGGAATCGGCGTGCATGTATGAAGAGAATGATGAAGGTAGACGAGGCACGAGAGGTTTGTCAGAACCGGGATGTCTGGCGCTCTACACTCTCTGCCTACCCCGTTAGGGACCTGGTGTGAAGATACATACTTACATACATACTTATGCACCAATGACCTGATTTCCATGTAGGTATGTGAACACCACTCAAATATGCAAGCAATAAATAGAATGGATTGTAAACTATGTACGAAATACGAAATCAATGAATAATCTAAACTATAGAATGAACGTTCACTTTTTACTACACTAATCGCTTCACGCAGGTTTGCTTAAACGATTTTGTTTTCAATACTTACCTATCTTCTCATATTAAAAAATAAACGGAGAAAAATATGGAGGAACAATACATTCGGGACTGAAACGTGTGTACACGCTCACCATGGGCAAAGAAAATGTAATAATACGTATAAATATACGAATGAACACTTCGACGTCCCGCCAGATTTCCCCGCCTCACCCAACCTCCTCCCCTCTTATGGGCGACATTTGGTATTCTCTACGTGCTACGCACACAGGTACACGTGTAAATACACGTCACTGATTGATGTCCGTGTAATAGAGACCAAATTAAGCGTTTGTATGGAATTTTAGCGGAATGTCCGCGGTGTTCCATGGGCTTCATAAGAAAGGTCAAGGTTACACACAGAGCAATGGAGAGAGCTATGCTCGGCGTTTCCCTGCGATATCGAATTAGAAATGAGAAGATCCGCAAATCGAATATGGTTGCCACAAAGCATATCTCTTCGCGCCTAGCCAAGTGTCAAACGTTTTCCGATATACAATTGCAAACGCTTAAGCGTTTGAAATCTAAAGTATGATGCCAACATGTAATGGAATGTCACTGTAAGCAATCGTAAAATAGGAAATATACCTATTACTTTGCGTTAGATGCGGTCAGTAAGCCTCGTTAATCTATGTATATATTAACATTAAAAAGTTTTCAAGGGAATCGAACGGAATTCCGTTGACGTTCGATTAGTTTTAGCCAAGTGTCACTGTAAGCGTAAGCGTTGCAATGCCTAGCCTCGATTACAAACCTAGATTGGCATTTTGGCTAGGTTCATTGGCATGAGAGCAATGGAGAGAGCTATGCTTGGAGTTTCTCTGCGAGATCAGAAATGAGGAGATCTGTATGAGAACCAAAGTTACCGACATAGCTCACCGAATAGCGAGACTCAAGTGGCAGTAGGCAGGGCACATAGCTCGAAGAACTGACGGCCCTTGGGGCAGAGCAGTTCACGAATGGCGACCGCGTACCGGAAAACGAAGCGTAGGCAGGCCTCCCACAAGATGGACCGACGACCTGGTGAAGGTCGCGGGCAATCGCTGGATGGAGGCGGCCCAGGGCCGTTCGTTGTAGCATTCTTTGGGGGAGGCCTTTGTTCAGCAGTTAACGTCTTTTGGCTGAAATGATGACTGGCATGTTTGAGAAAAAAAAAGACCCAGTGAGCAACATAGAGACGAATTGGTTCAAACATAAAGCGTGTGAGTAATGCGCTCCGTTGCTATTTATGGTTCATAGGTATTTTAAGACACTGAATATAATTTTCTATTAAGTCATGAATTATTAAAGTTATATGATACTTATAAACCAGAATTAACAGTAGATCCGCGGTTGTGATCATCTTTTCAGCCGCAAGACTACCGCTGGAAAAAGGCTCCTCCAGCTCGCATTGATAAATATCCATTTACCGCTTGTGCTGGCTAATTGTCGCACATTCTACTAGCTGACATTATAATTGCTCCTAAATAAAAGGGCAAATCATAAACACACAGACATGCAGTGATCAATAGACAATATAGGTGGGTATCGCATGGCATCAGGGGGAGCGGCAGGTCGTAGTGTCAATCAGCTTCCTAGATAACATTGAGACGTTGCGCAAGCGCCTCCGTGTACCACCTGTGATGTGCGTTCACCGACCTTTGCGTTTAAAACGATATAAACTTAAACACATTACCTATATTAAGTACAATAATTTATTTTCGATTAGTATGATAGTAGTTTTATGTATTGTATCATTGGAGATAAAGCTGGAGCTGCTTTTCAATTTGCCCTAAAACACTTTTAAAAGGCTTTATGAATTATATACCTAAACACTTCTCAAACCTCGAATACTCGCTACAGAACACAGAAAAAATCCAAGAACGGTTCACGCGGCTATGTTTTTTAAAAAACATCCTTCGTGGCCTGCCGCAACAGAATACCACTAGACTACTGGGGTAGTAGATACAGGTATCTTTTCACTTCACAATTTTAATTTTATCCTTTGATAAGGAATACCCGATTATTATTCTTCGCCTTGTAGGATCATTTTAATTTGAAGGTCTAATAAAACATTTAAATCTTTATTTTGATCAAAAAGTAAAATTGTTATGTCTCTACAATTAAGTTCAGAAGAATAAATTAACCAGGATAAAAGAATTAATGGTTTTTCCTGGAGTAATTTAATTAAAAACGTTGCTTACTTTTGTTCTGTCCAAGACAATTCAGTTGAGGTACCTACCTACTGACTTTATGGCGATTCGCACGCTACTCGTGCGGGTCTACATCATCACGCAGAGATCGTCACACAAAACATATTTTTTTATATATAACGAAGGTGCCAAACAAGCGTGCAGTTAACATGGATGCTAAGTGATGACTGCAGCCCACAGATCACCCCCAATAGATACCGCATTAGTGAATATTTGTTCGGAGCCGTGTTCACCGTTTTTGAGGTACACGGGTGTTGCGGGAGACGTAACTAAATCGCTGTGATTGCACGCATACGCCCACTCATTGAGCTGGGAAGCTAAGAAATATCGATTAAAGATAATTCAGCAGAACTTCGTAAATACAGTTGTCAGTAATTGGAAATAATATAATCATAATTTCAGAAATAGGTAGGTTGAGCCAGAGTAAGAGCCAGAATAATACGAATGGACACTTCAACATCCCGCCCGATTTCCCCGCCTCACCCAACCTCCCTCCACTTTTGGCAAAGGAATGGTATTCTACTGCGACGTTCCGTGCGGCCTAGGTATGATACATTTTGTATTTATTTACTTGTAGTTATAACGCTATTGTGTTCGGTGGTAATGTACGGTGAGAGAGCTCCAATGAACAAGCTCGAAGGCGTGAACAGCTACATGTTTTACCATTTGACCTGCCAAGTGGTTATCGGTTTTCTCCAATGTAAACCGTTATCATGTTCGGGATAGGTTATATACTGTGGTCGAGCTTCAGTGATGCAGCTTCTCTTGCAGAAGAAGAGAAAATGGCATCCATCTTCAGTTCCAAGATGGCGGACGGACTTTATTTTCAAAATGTGATATAGGTATCGATTTCGAGGTTTCTTGGAGTGCTGTTTAGGGAAATGGCATCTGTTTTCAGATCCAAGATGGCGGACGGACGTTTTTTTTTCAAAATGTGATATGGGTATCAATTTCGAGGTTTCTTGGGGTGCTGATTACGAAAATGGCATCTGTTTTCAGATCCACGATGGCGCACAGATTTTTACTTTCATAACATGATATGGGTATCAATTTCTAGGTTTCTTGGAGTGCTTATTACGAAAATGGCAACCCCAAGAAACCGCGAAATTGACACCATATCACAATGTAGAAAAATAATTAAGTCCGCCATCTTCGATTTGAAAGGCAATACCAATCAGAATCAGAAATTAATTTATTCATTTAGGTTGACAAGCACCGCTTATAACAAGTCAAAAACTAACAAAATAAATTAAAGTGAAACACAATTGATATGCACGTCTAATTAAAACAAAAATATAAATATTATATAAATATATATTTTTTTGTTAATTGTATTATTGTTATATTTATATTATATTCGTAATTATCACCTACAGGAACCCTGACATTGATACGCACATTGCTAACATCCTATTGTCACTTACATGTAAATTGGTAAATGCGGTGGTGCTCGCTCGCTCTGGAGCTCTACCACTGTATATTACCATCTACCCGAAACAAGATAACGGTTTACATTAGAGAAAACCGATAACCACTTACTGGCAGGTCAAATAGGTAACATGTAGGTGTTCATGCTTTCGAGCTCGTTCATTGCAGCTCTATCACCGTACATTACCACTGAACACAATAGCGGTGGACACTACCACTTCGCGGCTGGAAGGTAAATTGAATTAAGTACTTAAATATTCCATTTTCAAATTATCCTAAAATACACCGCTCAAGACCTTAAATTTATCACCCAACTGATTTTAAACTAAGAGCTCAGAGGGGGAGGGCAAAACAGGTAGGACGTCGAAGTGTCCATTCTAAACGTAGTATTATTACATATTTTCTGATAAAGGTTTTAAAGTATTATTAAAAATATCGATACCGACTAACGTATATGCGGTACAACACTATCGATCGACTTTCTTTTCTTAGAAAGGGACAAATAATGTAAAAAATGAGTGAGCCGGACTTTGCGAAAATGTACTTGTGCTTAATCCAGTTTCAGTTGATCTCTGATAATAAGTGTTTTAAATGAATTTGTTTACTTACCGGTGAACTGTCATACCATCTTTTTTAATATTTGATGTTTTAGACGTAATATATTTAGACATGATTTTACTGCGCAGGAAGCCATTCCCGAGATATTTTCGGTAGAAAATAAATTATTTCTCACGTACGAACAGGTCGGATGCTTGGTCACTAATGGCGTCATTGGCGTCGCGATTTCGAGCATTGAAAATAGCCTAGCAAATTAGCTAGCAACTTGTTGTGCGCGTCGGTCGCCCTGTATGCGGTATCTATTGGGGATTATCTGTGCTGCAGCCTATAGACATGTACATAAAAACCAGAGGTCAAAATGCAGATGCGTTGCCACCCCTGAGACCAAAGTTGTTATGTCTCTGTGATAGTTATTACGGGGCCATACATTACCATCTAACCGGAAGTGAAGAATCGTGTTGAACACTACCATTGGCAGCAGATAGACTGAGTAATGCGGTGGTGCCTACGGCTCCGAGCTCCTGCACTGAAGCTCTACCACCAATAAAAAATGTATATTTCCTTGAGTAGTTGCGCGTTTCTCTGTAAGCGTGTGATCTTCAACACTTGTACGTTAAAGTGTTGTACTACGCATGTTTTAATAAAAAGTATGATACTTTCAAGCAACGTAAGAACACGCGTTTCCGCGGTACGGTGCAAAGTGCGAATCGCTTATTTAAAGTATATAATATTGAAAAAATACTACGTACCTAAAAGATTACCACTTACCCTCAAAATAACAAAAAATATTTTTTTTATGTAATGGAAGTGACAAATGTACATGTAGTTCACTTTGATGTTAAGTGATGTCTGCAGCCTATAGACACCCACACAAAGACCAAGGTCAAAATGCAGATGCGTTACCACTCCTGAAGCCTAAGGTGTTATGCCTCTGTGCCGGAAATCACAGGGCCGTACATTACCACCTGACCGGAACACGATAGTGCTGAACACTACCATTTAGCGGCAAGTATATTAGGTAATGCGGTTGTTGCCTACGCCCGCGAGCTACGTCACTGGAACTCTACCACCCGTAAAAAATTAATTATATTGGTAGAGGCATTTGTCCAGCAGGATGTCTTTAGACTGAAATATTGATTTTATTTGTCTTTCGAAGCCGAAGTAAGCCAAGGATTTTATACAAAAAATAATATTACACAAGCGCAGTTTAAAATTCAAACAAATTTCTGACATTTCAATTTCATCTAAATTTTATGAGAAATATCAAATACGCTTTGAATGTAAATAACATTCAACAAAAATAAACATGATGCACCCCCAAGTTTATGTTTATTTGTGTTGGCTAGCAGATTATATTTATTTTGCAATACATATTCATATGTAGCTACAACTAATACCTACTGACGTCTTATGCGGAAAACAATAACTTCAACTCATACCACCACAAAATCTCACGAATACACACACCCACACACACACACATACACACACACACTCACATACAACTACATTACAAGTTATTAATAGTATATTTTTGATGTACAAATAGCATGTAAAAAACAAGCACTTACTTTTCGTTATATGCTCGCTTAAGATTTCCTTATTTTACTGTTTTTTATTCTTATTTTCTATTTGGTTTATTTTATGTTTCATTTCTTTTAAAGTTTAGGCAGAGGTAAATGTAACACCCCACGATTCGCCGGTTACGTTTTGGCCCATATAGGTGGCGAGCCTGTTGACATCTCCGGGCACATTACCAAACTTTGAGGTACTGGGAAATTTCCAGAAAATGTAAAAATCCCAATAGAACCGGAGATAAAAGACTTTACACCATTATCTCTGATAACTCCCTACTTGGGAATCGAACCCAGGACCTCAGCGTAGTAGTAGTGGCCTGCTACCACTAGGCTACCGAGGCAGTTATTTATTATATCATAATATGGGTACATGATTCAAATTTGTAGTAGGTTGTTGCCCAAAACCCTCCAATCTTTCTACGCACTAGTCTAGCACGAGTAGATAAACTTACTCCTTGTACCTAAGTATGTATTTATTTCTCTTCCTCATACAAAATAATAAAATTCAATTGAATGAGGCTACACCGGATTGATCATAGAACCGAAACATACCCAAACATAAAATACATATTCTCAACATACAAATAAAACGTCGGGAACAGTATTCAATGTACTTGACTGAATCCAGGTTAAGCCGGATACAAATTTCGGGAGGATAATTATAGGTTTCTCCTTTAATTGCTATTGACTTCACTTTGGCAACTGATCACTTTGACGCTTTAGCTTACGAAAGCTACTTAATTTAAACAGAGTGGTGGTAGAGTACCTGTGTTGGAGCATTACCTAATCTATCTGCCGCCAAATGTAGTTGGTAATGTATGGCCCCGTAATAACTATCACAGAAACATAACAACTTAGGTCTCATCTACATTTTGTACTCAGATTTTTGTGTAGATGTCTATAGGCTGCAGTCATCGCTTAACATCTATATGAGCTGCATGCTTGCTTTCCACAATAAAAAAGACTGAAGTCCCATTATGTATACGAGGCACGAGATAGTGGCTGGTGCCTGGAAATATTATTTGAAAAGTATCACTCACAAATACAGCGCAGCGATTTTTTTTTATTTCACGTAGGTACCGAACATAAGTTTGTACACAATTGTCAATTCGTCTATGGTGGTTATAGTTCCTTATGACCTTCTTCTAAATGTTTAATGCCTCCAAATTGACAGTTTAATAATGGCAACCCATTATACGTCCCACTGCTGGGCACGAGTCTCTCCCTTTTTTTTTGGGGGGAGGCCTGGAGCTTACTCCACCACGCTGCTCCAATGCGGATTGGTGGAGGTGGGTGGGTTAGTGGCCAACCCACTGTCGGATGTTTTCAAACCGCCCATAAGGCCTCCGACAAGGTTTAACGACTGCTATCCATCGATAGCAACCGGGACCGACGGCTTAACGTGCCCTCCGAAGCACGGAAACGCGCATTTAATTTGCCACTAGCGGTCACCCATCACACTACCCGACCGCGCCCGTAGTGCTTAACCGAGCAGATCGCTTACGATCTACACCAGCCGCTGGGCCATGCGCGCTTCTTATTGACAGTTTAAAATTACATAATTCAGTGACGTAAACTAAGTACAAAAATATGATTTTTGGTTATTTGAATAAAAACGATTCGCCAGTTCGCATTACTTCGTATGACCTCATCTTTGAGCTGCCAAATGGTAGTGTTCGGCACCATGTTGTTCTAGTTAGGTTGTAATAACTTCACCTACAACCCCGTAATTTCTGTTACACAAGCAAAACAATTTAGGTCTGTGAGGTAGCAACGCATCTGTATTTTGACTTCCGTTTTTTATGACTTTATGATTTTCTTTAGACTGTAGTATTGCTTATTAATTCACTACAGTAGTAGTCACTAAATGGATGTCTGTCACCTTCATAATATAAAAAATGTGATAGCAATAACAAGAGACAACGGCAATAAGCGACCTGCGTATTGCTGAATCACAAGGAGATATACATATCGCATCGATAACTTTGGAATTATCGAGTGTATTTACGTGATATTTGGGGTGAACGTAAATTTGAAAATCAAAATGGCGTACCATTTTCATGGGTTTCGTGAACATTTTGAATTTCACGACATATTTGCGGTGAGAGCGAGTATTTTAGGCGTTCTGACTGGTATTATCGTATCGTTATTATGCTAATTTACTTATGTATACTAATTTTATAAAGCTGAAGAGTTTGTTTGTTTGCTTGAACGCGATAATCTCAGGAACTACTTATCCGATTTGAAAATGAAATACTTTCAGTGTTAGATAGCCCATTTATTGAAGAAGGCTTTAGGCTATATAACATCACGCTAAGATGAATAGGAGAGGGTAGGTAACATTGCAACCGCGCGAAGCCGGGGCGGGTCGCTAGTTATTAGATACAGCAATGTGTTGTGAACAGATTTAGGTTTATATACGTAGCTTTGGCCCGCGACTTCGTCCGCGTTGAACACAAATTTTCATAATAGCAACAGTGTGTCTTCTACGATAAGTCACCGAATCAGTCAACTGAACGATACCTATTTTAATAATACCTATTTCATAGTAATCGTGCAAGCTTGTCAGTACATTCTCAACGCTCGTTATTCCAGCGATTTTCCATCGATACGCCTCATAAATATAATTTGTAACCCGACAAGCCAAATCAGATTTCAATTTACTGAGAAATAGTTTAAGTTCTGCATTATAGGAATACTAAATGTCAATCTCATTGATCATTGATATAGTTTATGAATGTAAACTGTTACTTGGGACCAATGTAGGTAAGCTGTTAGTAGATACCAATTATCTTCGATTCAAGAGACTATTGATATTTCCTATTTCCATTTTTTTATGTAATGGAAGTGGCAAACAAGCATGCAGTTCACATTGATGTTAAATGATGACCGCAGTCTATACACACCTACACAAAGACCAAGGTCAAAATGCAGATGTGTTACCACTCCCGGGTGTTATGCCTCTATGCCGGTAATTACAGGACCGTATATTACAACCTGACCGGAACTCGATAGTGGTGAAGACTACCATTTAGCGGCAAGTAATAGGTTGGGGAAAAAGTCTTTTCGCATTATAGTATGTATGAACTTGTAATAAAATCTCTTTGGCTGTAGTATTTGTATCTGGCTGGTTTTGGTATCTTTGAAAGTTAACATTGTAAAGAACATAATTCCAAATTCAAATTAGGCAAATGTGTGATTTTCATTTGTTTTTCGTACTGTCAAGATGAGTGAATCTAATGAAGAAATTCGATACATTTTAAAATTTTACTACAAAAAAGGTAAAAATGCAACGCAAGCCGCGAAAAAAATTTGCGATGTTTATGGACCTAGTGCAGTGTCTGTGAGAGTAGCACAAATTTGGTTTAAGCGTTTTCAATCCGGAAATTTTGATGTCAAAGATGCACCTCGCTCTGGTCGCCCTATTACGGATAAAATGGATGCCATTTTTGAAAAAGTGGAGCAAAATCGACTTATCAGTAGTTACGACGTAGCTGAAGAACTGAGAATTGATCACAAAATAATTTTGGCGCATTTGAAAAAAGCTGGGTACAAAAAAAACTCGATATTTGGGTACCTCACGAGCTCACTGAAAGAAACCTAATGAACCGTGTACTTATTTGTGATTCTTTATTACGACGTAATGAAACCGAATCATTTTTGAAGAAGCTGATAACTGGTGATGAAACGTGTATCACGTACGACAAGAACGTGCGAAAAAGGTCGTGGTCAAAGGCCGGTCAGGCTTCACAGATGTTGTGTGTGTGGTGGGATTGGAAGGGCATTATTATTCATTATGAGCTATTACCACCAGGCAGGACTATCGATTCTGAACTCTACTGCGAACAACTAATGAGATTAAAGCAAGAAGTTGAGAGAAAGCGGCCGGAATTGATCAACAGAAGGGGTGTGGTGTTTCATCATGATAACCTGAGACCTGACACATCTATAGCCACTCAGCAAAAATTAAGAGAGTTTGGCTGGGAGGTGTTAATGCATCCGCCGTATAGTCCTGACCTTGCACCTTCAGATTTCCACCTGTTTCGGTCTCTTCAGAATTCTTTATGCAATGTTAGGTTAACATCACGAGAGGACTGCCAAATCCACTTGTCGCGGTATTTTGATGAGAAGTCCCAAAATTTTTATAGCAATGGGATCATGTCCCTACCTACAAGATGGCAAAAGGTTATCGAACAAAATGGTACATACATACTTTAGTTAAATTTAAATAAACTATATTAAAAAATGTTTTGATTTATCTTAAAAAATGCGAAGAAACTTTTTCCCCAACCTTATATATTAGGTAATGCAGTGATGCCTACGCCCGCGAACTCCGTAACTAGAGCTCTACCACCAGTAAAGCTCCAGTGACGATTATCACATTAAAGAGAGTTTAAAGAGACAGAAGCAGATTTATTACAATGCTACCTGACCCGGTATACGTCATTCTGTCATACAATAAAATTAAATGTTGAACATTTATCCGCACCATTATTATTCGATTCAGCAACGCGTTTGAAGAAAATTTATTTTCATGCGGGCTTTTACTAGCGACAAGTTATAAGATATTCATTTTAATTAGATATATTGTGCAGTAAACAAAATACAAAACTGCCTCAGTGGCTTAGTGATTTTAACCACTGTTTACTACAGTGGGTTCAATCTGTGGATCGGGGACTAAATGTTTTTTTTTTAAGTGCAGATGATTGTGGTATCTGCGAATTTTAATATGTGGCCTATAAAATTAAACATGAATCCATGTACACCTATGCACTTCTCACTTCAGAAAAACTCAGACATAAATGGACGTAAAATGTGTATTTCCACAAACTAATCGCGTGTGATTGATTCAAAAGAACATGCTTCAACATCGACTCCGTTTCGCGTAAGCCATATTTATTTGTGTTGTAAACGAGTCATTGCGCATTATCTGGATCCACAAACCGTTTTGTCAAATTGCATAAATCATGCGCATGTAATCTTGTGTGACATTAATCCACTGGCGTGTATTCTGGGAGTGTGCGATACGCGAAATTACGTGAACACACTACGTAGAGAACGTGCACCACATATCATTTGTTTACGTGTCGTAAGCGAACTTCGAGTGCTATTTTCTAAAAAAGCTAATCTTTTTAAATGGTAAAAAAAAATTGAACACGAGCGGAACTAGAACTTCTGGATAATAAATTGTGTCAGCGTTCATACGGAACTTCGCTTCTAAACTTCTGACGCCGATCGCTTAAGTGTAGTAATTAGTGACCACTGGCCACTAGTGTAGTTAGTGTACATGTAGATCCCATCGAAGAAGTTCATTTAAAACATTGCAAACTAGACATTATTTATACATGTATAAGACACTGACGTGATCCATCGGATTATTTTTCGATGGTACATGTATGATTTACCTGCCTCGAAGATTCAGGCGTACTTACTGCATAAAAATATTTGTTTCCGCAAATAAATCGCGTGTGATCGAATCAAAAGAACATTTTTCAACATCGGCTCAGTTTCGCGTAAGCCATATTTATTTGTGTAGTAAACGAGTCATTGCACATTATTTGGATCCACAATCCGTTTTGTCAAATTGCATAAATCATGCGCATGTAATCTTGTGTGACATTAATCCACTGGGGTGTATTCTGGGAGTGTGCGATACGCGAAATTACGTTTACACTTTGTGTACATACAAATGACGCACAATAATTTAGTTACATGTCGAGATTGGAATTCGTGTTATTTCTAAATATGAAGCGAAATAAGTATTTTTAGGTTTTATTATTAGAGCTCCAGTGAGGGAGTTCGAAATAATAGACACGACAGCACTATCATTTTCCGGTCATTTGATAACGTACGGCCACAGGAATGACAAGGCATCTACACTAAATTCTCAATTTGTAACCTGCTGCAGGCTGTCAAATGTGAAAAGTGTAATTTAAAAAAAAAAAATATGTTGTATTTATAGTGTTGCATTTTCAGAACTTGTAATAATTTTATTTTCAACTTTAACTTCATCTCAATAAATTCAGCTGTTATAGGCAATTACTAAAAGACTGAAAAGCATTTCTTTCGCCAGGATGAGAGAGGGTGAGATATGACAGGATTTTAGTCATCACTCATGTATCGAATGGTCGCTAATGTGGGCTTATTTTGCTGTCCGGTCATTCATCAAGGCAGCTTTAACTGTACATTACAGAATTGTTTTATTTCAAGATAAATAATATTCGAACGTTCACAGCTTAATCCGGTTTGAAATATTTTTGATTGATTTATTGTATTTGTAAATAAAACAAATGTCGATGGAATTCAATGGCTTTTATTCGCAGTGAACTGATTTTAAATTAGATTTTTACTGGTGGTAGAGCTCCAGTGACGGAGCTCGCGGGCGTAGGTACCACCGCATTACCTAATTTACTTGCCGTTAAAGGGTAGTGTTCAGCACTATCGTGTTCCGGTCAGGTGGTAATGTACGGCCCTGTAATTTCCGGCATAGAGGCATAACACCTTAGGCCTCAGGAGTGGTAACACATCTGTATTTTGACCTTGGTCTTTGTGTAAGTGTCTATAGGCTGCAGTCATCACTTAACAGCAATGTGAACTGCATGCTTGTTTGCCATTGCATTGCATTTCCATTACATTTTTTTTTTTTAAGTTTAGTACCTATTGTCTCATCGGTTATTCTCCAAATTAGCGTTCTTCGCCTAATTACCATGACCTTTTTCATTTTTCACATAGGTAATTTGCTTAAACGTAAAATTAAAATATCAAATATGAAACATATTCGTACAAATCTACCAAACGCTCAAAATGGGAGCAGAATATTACAAGTTTATTCATTTGTTTTTACGTTATTGAGAATTAAAAAATGCGAGGGTACGGTAATTAGAATTTCATTTTAAAAATCCTATATGCACTTGTAAATAAAGGAATGCAGGGAACTCCTGTCAGCTCATCCAAATCAATCAAATGTAGATTCCACTACAACCGCAAAACCGCTTATGGGCAAGCGTTTTCTGACCAGTACCAATCAACAAGTATGTATCCCAAGAGTACCTAACAACAATATAAATTTCTACCCTTACCCTTAATTAAAAAAATAGATATATTGTAAATGTTGTACCTAATAGTAAAAATAGTTCCAATGTGACACTATTTCTTCTTTCTTTGTCGACCCGGTTGGTCCAGCGGTGTGAGTTGACCGTTTGATTCGAAGGGTCGCGGGTTCGATCCCCGCACCGGGACAAATATTTGTATGGCCTACAGATATTTGTTTCGGGTGGGTGTTTGTGTATGTGTTGTTTGTATATAATGGCACCCATGATACAGGTTTTACACCTACTGTGGGGCTGTGAGTGTATGCGTATTTTATTTTATTTTATTTATTTTTATTTCTCATTCATGAAAAATGAAAACAATGTTTCTAACACACTTACTAATCTTGCTTCATAATACTTTTCATGATTTGAAACTGGGTTTTTCTATTTCATAAAAAATGGTTGAAAAGGTAAAAAGTTATTTCGCTGTCTATCAATCAAATCGTGTTCAAATTTTCAAATAAATCAATTTTGCATGTCCAGTTTGATCCACTTTGAAATATTTCTGATTAATTTATTGTATTTAGGTATCTTTTTTTTTATAAAACTATTTGCTTTCCAATGAGTGGCTTAAATACTTAACCTCTTCATATTTATGTAACTTAAAACTAAAAGCATGATGCTTGAAAACTAGCATGCAGTTGACATGGTAGGTAAGTGAATAGGTAGGTACTACAGCCTATATACATCTACATGACACAGACATCTAATCGGAACACGATAGTGCTCGACACTACTATATGGCGGCAAATACCTAGATAAGGCAATGCAGTTGTGCCTACGCCTCGGAGTCGTTGGCACACTAGATCTCTAGCAGCAGTAAAATATAATTGAAAGATTGACCCGGCGCCCGTTTAATCTACTTTCATACAAAATGTAGGTACCTATACAGCCGTCGCGACGTGACACATAGTTACAGAAAAGACGGAACGCCGACACGACGCTCAAGTCGACGACGAAACGCAAGACGCGAACGGGGCGCGGACCCGTCGCAGACAGGGCGCCGTTGTGTCTTTCCAGAGCATACAGCAGATAATATGTAATACTACGTATAGAATGGACACTTCGACGTCCCGCCCGATTTCCCCGCCTCACCCAAACTCCTCCCCTCTTATGGGCGACTGTTGGTATTCTCTACGTGCTACGCACACAGGTGCACGTGTAAATACACGTCACTGATTGATGTCTGTGTAATAGAAACCAAATTTGGCGTTTCTATGGCATTTTGGCGGTGTGGCATATAGCCAAACATCGGCAGATATTCCTCAGTCCTGACTTCTGGCCCGAATGCGTAGTTTTCCGAACATTTTGGGAGGCGAAACGTACGCCTCCATAATATTGTAATGTGTATTGTGTCAGCGCCTTACAGTAACTTAACATCCATGTAAACTGTACCTACGCTTGTTTGCCATAATCTATATATATAAAAATGCAACCCGTTTTCCTTGGTCACGGCATTACGCGTGAATGGCTGGACCGATTTGGCTAATATTGATTTTGAATCATTTTTGGAAGTCCAGGAAATGTTTAAAAGGTAAGAAAATATGAAAATACTTGTAATATGAAGAAATTGAAGGGAAATAGTAAAAACCACCATTTCATTTCCCCATACAAATAGTCCGTGTCTATGAAACCTTTGACACATGTCATATTTTCATTCTGAGGCAATACGAAGTTTGCCGGGTCAGCTAGTTACATATATTAGAACATTATTTGTTGCATTTTGTGCACTTACTTCACAATAACTACATCAATTCCCATTTTTACTTAGCTACGTGCATTCTATACTATAGACTCACAATGCAGATCCAACTTCCAAATACAAAAGTTCAATTCAAGTCGTACAGCCCCGTATTCCACTAGCGTTACCTTTAAAGAAAAAGCAGATTCCACTTTCCCAAAGTTTTCAAGTACAAATCCGTTGGAAGACTTCTATGCATAAAATAATACAACTGCGGCCGCGTTAAAAACAGCCACAAAGTTGTTGGGTTCAAATCGCCCATTCCAAACGTAAATGCTTCGACAACTACTGCTTGTAGTGTTACCATGATGCCCTGTTTTGTGGGAACTGTGGGACTCTCTCAACCTGCTGCTGCTCTCAATTAATTGTAAACATAAAAAATATCGTATTGAGAGGAAGTCGAATTATATATATGTACATAAGTATTGTAAATATCGAATTATAGTTTTTTTGTTACTCTGTGGACGTTTACTATATGAATAATACAACTATTCTGAGGCCATTTTATTAAATACTTTGTTACGTTGGTTTGCTCTTGACATTTTTTTTTTCGAGGAGGTAGGTATTTGAAGACTCTTGAGAAAAGATTATTTGAAAAAAATGTACACTTTTAAAACTAATAACAGGTCTCAAAACTTAAATAGCACAGGATTTAAATAAACTTAAACAGCTAAAATAATACATCTTATATAAATTCACAAAGTAATACATTAGTCCTTCCTGAACTACTTACCAAATGTCTTCGAATTGGAATATGGGAACGATATTGTCACCCTAGCCGAGTTGTACAGTAACAAAAGCCATTACCTGCGTGGCGCGACCGCGACTTGCTAACTTGTGTAAAATGACGTCGCTTATATTATCCTGTGCACGCTCAAAATTATGCTTACACTACTTCGTGAACCAACGCCATCTTATTATCTTTATTTTACTTTATATTTGACATGATTTCCTACATTTGATTTCCAATGGCTGAGATTTGGAGTGGACCTAAACACCACCGCATTACGTTAATTAATCAATTTCAAAACGATATCATAATCCAGTTAGGTACTCGGCAATCTAATGACTTGTAATTTCTGGTACATACACAAGAAAGCCTCAGGATCTACTTCAGATCTTTTTTATGTGTTAAAGGCTGCAGTATTTCCTTATCATAATGTAAACTGCATACTTACCTTGTTACCCGCTTGTTTGCCATTTTTATTACAAAAAAAACATTCCATATTTTTACTATTCATGGACTAAAGCAATTACATACCTTTTGAACATTATCATCTACATTTCAGCCAAATGACGTCCACTGCTGGACAAAGATCTCCCTCAAAGATTGCCAACGAACGGTCCTATCCAACGATTGCCCGCGACCTTCATAGGCATCTGTCCATCTTGTGGGAGGCCTGCCTACACTTCGTCTTCCAGTGCGAGGTCGTCATTCTAGAAATCTTCTGCCATCGGTACTTCGAACTGTGCCCTGCCCACTACCACTTGAGTCTCGCTATTCGATGATTCGCAACGCATCTACATTTTGAACTCTGGTTTTTTGTAGATGCCTATCTATAGGATGATTAGGATGCAGTCATCACTTACCTACCATCAATGTGAACTATCCTGTTTGTCACTATGATGATATACAAAATATTTATACCTTCTTAAAATATTATACCGCTGGACGATAATTACTTTAGCCATATGGCCCATCCAGACTCCACGAGGCTACCGGGGGGGAACGCGAGTAACAGAGTGTGGACGGTGCTCTTGTGTCCCCTCGTTTTCCCTCGCCTGGATGCGAGTGGGTGGGAAAATAAATCAACCAGGGGGATGTGTGGATGGCTAGCCTCCACTCGCCATGATTCGTGCAGAGAGCCTCTAGGAGGCGGCTCGCGAGAGCCTCGATGGGGCAATCTATGGCTATAGCTAAGCAAATATAATATAATAATAGCCAACAAAATCGTTATTGCGCTATAAATTTTTGACAGAAAAGGAGTTTAATTAAAAGCTCCCTTAAACTCAGAATGTAATACCCGTCTTTATTATTTATGGTCCTATCGTTTATCTATTGTTGCTTATGTAAGTACCCGCGGAACCATCTCTGATATTGTAAAGGACTATCAAATCAATAAATTACTGAAGTGATCTACTATAGGCCTTTTGTAGATGAATTGCCATAGAATGAAAAGCAATGTTATTTCCGAAATCCTCCGAAAATTCCGAAAGGGAAAGGTTGACTACGTTTTTTTTTAAATATAGAAATATATTTTTGTCCATTTATCCCCATTAGGAGATAATAATAGAGGTCATATTACAAAACACAAAAAGGGGGGTTGTGGATAAGTCCAAAAATTCCCATTAGACGGGCATTGTTAATGAGGTTTGCGGGATTAACACTTGTAGGGACAATTGCGTGCCTCGTCCACCGAAACCCCTAAGCAACCTAAAGGCACCCAACGCCGGCCTGCACGGCTGGCCAGAAGAAGCCGCAGCAGAGGGCGACAGCCCCGGTTGAGGTACTGTTCCCGCGCCGCGCGTTTTGCGCGCGCATCTGCTGACTAGAGAGTTTGATTCAACTATCGACCAACCTTAATTTTTGCCATGTAACAGGTGGCAAGCTTGTTGACTCCGGGCACATTACCAAACTTCGAGGTGGGAAATTTTCACAAAATGGAAAAAACCCAAAAGAACCAGAGATGACGACTTTACTCCATTATCTCTGATAACCCCCTACCCGGGAATTGAACCCCGGACCTCAGCGTAGTAGTAGTGGCCTGCTACCACTAGGCTATAAAATTCAAAATTCAAAATTATTACTTACAAATAATGTAAATCATAACCCTTGATATATATAATCTAAATGATGATCGAAGTTTGGTCTAGATCTTAAAATAGGAAACTAGCAGAGTACAAATCTGCGAAGTCTGTTGTCATGGAAAACTAAAGCCTTTACCTGAGTGGCCCGACAGCGACTATATGTCCTAAAATAAATAGGACTTCGTCCCTCAAAAGGTCAGTCTGTCCGTCTAAAACGTCTAAAAACGAACAATCTGCCCAAAATACTACTTTTAGTAATCAAAACATTCATTAATTATCACCATAATTATTTCAGTGGTTCTCTGTGGTCCGACGGCCGTCGCAAGCCGCCGATTTACATGGGAGAGTTTGGTTCTAGGAATGAAAGGCATAACTAACTGAAAAATGTCATAAAAACGGACGAAGCAATCTCAGGGATAAAATCTGTCCTCTGTTCCAGACCTAAGCCAACTCGGACACGAAAGTGTAAGTCCGTTCGATATCTCACTTAGCTAAGTAGGTATCATTGTAGTCCGAACTACTGCCTCGGTTCCATGACCCACTTCCCTAATTCCCGGTAAATTGTTGCCGATGTAACTTATATTGCGGCAGGTGCATTTGATGCTTTGTGTAAAAAAAAACAGTTATATTAAATAAACTATCTCATAATACATAATGTGGTTGGATTATAAAACACATAGGTGTACATTCAATTAAAAATCATAAATGTAAATTATGACTTTGAAATAAAACTATTTTTACGGATTTATCTCGCTTATATTAAACTAAAATGATTTTTAAAATCAACTCGCTAGAGAACACAAACCCATTCCACGAATGGTACGCGAGGCTATTGAAATTAAAAAACACCCAAATTTCAATAGAGAAGATGGATGGGATGATCAACATCATGGGATCCCATACTTAGCAAGATTAAATCCCAGCCGCAGCAGTCTGCAAGACCTCAAGATACCATAAGTAATTATTGTGTTAATCCTGAACGCTACGCAAGGCGTTTACGAAATCGATGGAGGTAGCTACATATTATTTTTTCAAACTTCTGTCAGACAAATGTCACCTCAGTCTGCCCGGGACCACGGAAGCTGAAAAGCGACCGAAACGTCGGGTTGATTTTAAAAATCATTTTAGTTTAATATACGCGAGATAAATCCGTAAAAATAGTTTTATTTCAATGAGTGTGGCTCGCGATAACCTAAGAACATATCAAATTATGACTTTGTTGGTATGACCCTAATAACTATCTCAAAGACATAACAACAAAGCTCTCAGGGGTGGCAACGCATCTGCATTTTGACCTCTGGTTTTTGTGTGGGCTGCAATCATCACTTAACATCAATGTGAACTGCATGCTTGACATCACAGTGAGCAGGGCATAAAGCTCAAACCAACAATACCAACATTCTCTGGGCATACCGCAAGATGAATACAAACCGGAAGATGAAGTGCTGGGTGAAGGCAGCCTGGGACCGGTCGTGATGGAGATCTCCAACAGTGGATGTAAGTAAGAAATTGTAATAACATAACAAGTTTTAAAAGTTGGGCCTTTTTTTTAATGTAATAAAAGTGGCAAACAAGCGTGCAGTTCACATTGATGTTACGTGATAACTGCAGCCTATAGACACCCACACAATGACCAGAGGTCAAAATGCAGATGCATTGCCACTCCTGAGGTCTAAGGTGTTATGCCTCTATGCCGGAAATTACAGGGCCGTACATTACCACCTGACCGGAACACGATAGTGATCACTACCATTTAGCGGCAAGTATATTAGGTAATGCGTTGGTGCCTACGCCCGCGAGCTCCGTCACTGGAGCTCTACCACCAGTAAAAAGATGTTTATAGGTAACAGTATTAACTTACCATTCATGTAAACCGTATGCTTGTTTGACATAAAAATATATATATGTACAGTACTCAATAATTAATATTGCACATCGAGCCTGCGAAAGAGATGATAGGCTCGTTTCGACTTCGTAGAGCGTTATTCATGTTGCACACTGCCTACGTAAGCACTGACAGTCCGGTATTGGTCAAAACTTGATCAAAATGGTCGACAAACGTTAAATAAGTACGGTGCGAAAGAGATAACGCTCTACAGACCCGAAATAAGCCGAAATCTCCTTCCTAGCCGTATACAAACGAAACTGTCATAGAACAAAAATCTTCGATCCATGAATACGTCCCTAAAATTAAATATCGTAAAAAGATCTGCTTTATGCCATACTCAAAACTTTGTGGCATAAGATACTTGATTCTCGTATTCACATTATAGATAATATTGTTCAAAGAGCGATAACTTCGAATTTAAAAGTCATTTACGTAAGTAAAGAGGCGCCACAGTCTATTCGTCTCCCGCCATTTCAAAAGTTTAGCGTTCCACATTCAAATTTGAAGTTTTCTTCGCCATTCGAGAAATCTCGCCAGCGAACACATCTTATGTTCGAAATTTGAATTTTAGTAAGGTTTCATTATCATTGTTTCGAAGGAGAGTTTGGCGGGAACCTTGAAAGAGGCGTGTAATGCTCTTAGTTTATTTCATTTTCTTGGTGCTTTTGAGTTAGGTATAATAATTGAAGTTGGTGGCATTTACTTTGATATACATAGATTCATTACAGTGCCCGTGTATAGTGAAATGTGTGTGTATAGTGTTATTCTAACAGTGCGAAAACACGGCCTTTCAGGTTGCCTCCAAAACATCATTGTACCTAAATGTTCTGGTAAAATAGCCATCGCTTTACTCGAATTACTGACTGTGACTGTGACTGACTGACTCTGACTCTTACGCTGCTTATTACGAATATGAAATATCGTTTTACTTGGCAATATGCGTAACAACCATGCCATTATATTTAAAAAAATGATTCGAAGAGAAACTTGGTTGATGCTCTATTCTTTGTCGTCTATTTCAGTCTGTAATTTAGCAATCTGCAAGGTAACATTGTTAGAACAATAAATGTACAAATATAGGTACTATATAAATATATGTATATTTAAAGAAAAAAATCAATATCCTTGTCTTTAGTGTTAATCGCTCACTATGGGCCTCATAAGAAAGCTCAAGGTTACTCAGAGAGCAATGGAAAGGACTATGCTTGGAGTTTCTCTGCGAGATCGAATCAGAAATGAGGAGATCCGCATGACAACCAAAGCACACCAAACAGCGAAACAGAAGTGGCAGTGGGCATTGCACATAGCTCGCAGAACTGACGGCCGTTGGGGCAGAAGAGTTTTGGAGTGGCGACCGTGTACCGGAAGACGAAGCGTAGGCGTACCTTCACCTGTTCGTCGGTCTCCCCACAATCGCTGGAAGAGGGAGGCCTAGGACCGTTCGTTGTAGCAATCTTTGGGGGAGGCCTTTGTCCAGCAGTGGACGTATTTTGGCTGAAATGATGATTCCTGTCTTTTGGCTACAGTGAACATCCATATTGAAGGTTAGTTAAAAAAAAATATAAATATATGTATATGTACTAGAAGTATATAAGGCACGGCCCTGTAATTTCCGGCACAGGGTTTTTTTTACATTTAACGCATCTGTATTTTGACCTTGGTCTTTGTGTGGATGTCTATAGACTGCAGTCATCACTTAACATCAATGTGAACTGCATGCTTGTTTGCATGCAGTTCACATTGATGATTCACTTCCATTACATAGAAAAAAAAACTTAGACAATCAATAAAATAAAAATAAAATATATTATTATTCACCCTTTTCTTATTTACCAAGAGCATGAACAATAGCAATCCCAAAACATTTTTCATGTCCGCACTAGGTACGCGAGGACCGAGGTGTTGATACTTTGTTTGTGAATGTTAACCATTATTGTGCTTTAAAAACTACGTCGAGCTGCGAATGTCGGCGAGCCTGTAAAACTTGGCAAACTTTGTTGTTTATGCGACTTCCTTGAACAATTCCTTGGAATGCTATTTCATGTAATGACAAAGAAATCCGTTGAAAATATAGCGTAACTACGCTTTTTCCTTTGTTTTCAAAATTCTAAGTTTTCTTTGTGAATCCACGACAATGTAACGTTTAGCTACGAAAAATTAAGCAATGTAAATAATATGGCCGATGATTTAATTAAAATACTAATTCCTTAAGACCCAGCGACCTCATGTGAAGACATAATCGAAGTAATACCAGAGAATATGTAATAATACTACGTATAGAATGGACACTACGACATCCCGCCCGATTTGCTCGCATCACTCAACCCCTTCTCCTCTTATATGGGCGACGGTTGGTATTTTGTACGTGCCACGCACACAGGTGCGCGTGTACATACACGTCACTGATTGATGTCTGTGTAATAGAATTCAAATTAAGCGTTTGTATGGAATTTTGGCGGAGTGTCCGCGGTGTGGTAGTACTTACAACCCAGGCTTTTAAACGTCACTCCGAATTTCTCGCCCAATGACCTTATCTGATTTTTTGAACGACCGTACAACCTCAAGCTGCTGTGCCTTTTCAAGCACCAGAATGGCAGAATCACCTTAAAGTTGGTGGAAGCCATTCATTAAAATAAGAAGAAGAAGACCTCATCTAATGACATATTAAATTTACGAAACTATTTCGCAACACGCGTGTGATCATAATTATGAGAACAAAATAAAACCGTGTTTTCTTTGTGATGCCCTGTTGCTAAACATATATCCTAACGGAAAAAAGATATTCCATTTGTATCTCATCTCGTTACTTTATCCAACTCTTTTTCCAAATTGCAACAAAATTAAATATGAGATTATATTATTAACAGTAGGTAGGCAGTATACGAGATAGGTACACTTTTGCGCTTGCATTTTACGAGGCTAAATTAATAATTACATAATTCTCACTAGTTCATTGTGGGCCTCATAAGAAGAGGTAATAGAGCAATGTTCGGAGTTTCCAAGGCCGCCGAATAGTGGAAGATAATTTCGAACCCAATTCGACTCAACCGACGAACCCAACTCCAACTTTAAAAAGAAAAAGAACGAAACAAAATAAATGTTCAACTTACCTAATACAAAAAAAAATACTTTGATACATCTTGTATTGTTAAGAACACAATGTTTTTAATAAATAAGGAAAACCGGAAGAACGAAACTTTCTAATACAAATAAACACACTTAGAAGGAAATTGCTCAACTTTTTATTCTAAAATCAATTATGCTGATAAAATAAACAATATTTCTCTAATTACGTGTCTTTACGCCTATATTCCGCTAAGGGAAAGGCAGTGGTAAGTGCATTCAAGCATACATGCGTGTGAGAGAGATAGAGAACGTAGGCACCATCAGATGGTAACATACGACTGCATATTTTCGGCATTGCTCAGAAGTGGCAACGTATCTACATTAAATCTCTGTCTCTCTACCTTACATGTAGATGTTTGTAGGCTGCAGTATTCATTTGCCTAAAAGCCCGAACTCCTTCACCCGGGCGTCTTGGGACACTTGATGTTGTAAATGGTCTGGACATGGACCTCCGGTCGTCGGACTAGGCTTCTGTCCGTCGTGAGAACACCACTAGTGTTGGTTGTAGCCAAAGGGCTCAAACTGTAAAGGGCTTGGAAACGAGCAAACGTAGACGGCGTCACGGATGTGTGTAACCCCGCCACTGAGTGGTGGGTTCAATGAGCTTATAAATATAACATCATTGGGTGGGTTACACAAATTCGCGATACTAAGCGCGTTACTACGTTCTTAGTGAGTACGAGTCTCACACTACCCGTCATCTGTTGCCCTAGACGGTGGGTGCCCATGAGGGTTACTCATAATAAAAGGATATCATCGCACTGCCGTGACGTGTACAATATCCACGTGAATGGAGCATTAAGAGTGGCTAGCCGTTTTACTGACGCAGTTAGGACGTTTTAGTGGTCACGTTACTATGGGACTACAGGTATTACCTGCACTTTCCCATAGTAACGTGACAGCTGACGTGAAATCGTCATACAAAATATCCGTCCAATCAAATTGTTCCCGGTGTCTACTCTATCTAATGACCTCATTGATCTGCTGCCAAATAAATGGTAATATTCAGCACTATCGTGTTCCAGTTAGATGGTAATGTATGGCGCCGTAAGAACTATCAGAGATACATAACAACATAGGTCTTGCGGGTGGCAACGCATCTGCATTTTGACGCCTGGTTTTTATGTAGATCTCTAGGCAGCAGTCATCACTTAACAGTAGACTGACTGACGGGCATTACTCAGAGAGGCGAAAAAGATAGCCATTCGGAACTACCTGGCCATCTAGAGTTTACTACACCACCACATCAGAGGCTTAAGTCCCGACGTCCAACAAGCGTAACCACAAAAAAGTTACTAGCTGAGAGCTTTAACCTAGAGCAGTCTTGGAATAACGAGTGGTTGAGAGCAACTGCGGGGCACCGTGTCACCTTCCAAGACCGTACAAACAAACCGAAAGGATTCTCTCTCCTAAGGAGAGACTGGTGCCGCCTCAACAGAATCCGGACGGGGCACAGTAGATGTAATTTTATATAGCATAAATGGGGTGGGAGGGATTCCCCATTATGTGACTGCGACCTTGAAGATCAAACGGTGCAGCACATTGTAGAACGGTGTCCATGACGACATTATCAGGGAGACCCAATGGACCTCTTCGACCTCAAACCCGAAGCTATGGACTAGTTGCACTGCACAACCTGGATGTGGAGTTGTAATTCATTGATTATTAATTTAAGTTTTAGTTTAGTGTAAAATTGTAAAATGCCTTTATCCTGTAAAACGCCATACGATTAAATAGTAGACTGACTGACTGACTGTTTGTTGGTTGCACTTTTGTTACATAGAAAAAAATGAACCTACATATTCATAAAAAAAAAAATAGGTACCTAGGTAGATTTGACTTCATAAGCGTCTGACATATTTATCTGGTATAATCAGCTTTCGTCGTTTGGGGCAGAAAGTGTAATTCAACAAAAGGAGATCAAGAAAACCTAAGAGGTATTATGTTTGGACATCCGACTAATGCTCTCTTTATAAAAAGAGATCATTGCAAGTGAATAGACCATTAAGAATGGCTAGCCGTTTTAGTGACGCAGATTTAATGGCGATATTCACACATTTCCTCAGTACATTGTGAGCGTAGTACATTTGAATTCAGTTTACTTTTTTACTGACGACAATAGATATATATATATGTAAAGAAATACTATTTCTTTCTTCGCACTCTGTGTGTTTATTTACCATGAAGTTTGGTTATAGTTTTTAACTTTTTAATTGTCTGATTTTAAAGAAGAAACGAATTCAGAATGTCAGATGACAGATTTAAATACGAGTTGATTGACAATTGCATAATCAATGAAAATTTTAATATTATATTATTTTATGTTTTAAAAGTGAAAGAATAAACTTTCATTGTCGTTTCTTCTTTTCAGGTTTGAGTTCATATTGTTTTATATTACCTAAATAAAATAGTCTCTGTATAAAAAAAACTAACAATAAAACTTCTTTTCAGCAACACAAGGTTTATTTCTTTCATGTAGTAAAACAGACTTATATATATATATATAGACTTTAGCAATTTTATATAAGAAGGATTTCTTATATAAAATTGCTGAAGTTTGAAAAGGTGTTTGTTACTTTTTACGTATTTTATTCAAAAGTTTGCAATGGAAACACAATTGCGAGAATAAAACATTTTCAATATTCAATTGGCCGTATATAATAATAGGTTGGGGAAAAGTCTTTTCGCATTATAGTATGTATGAACTTGTAATAAAATTTCTTTGTCTGTAGTATTTGTATCTGGCTGGTTTTGGTATCATTGAAAGTTAAAATTTTAAAGAACATAATTCCAAATTCAAATTAGGCAAATGTGTGATTTTCATTTGTGTTTCGTACTGTCAAGATGAGTGAATCTAATGAAGAAATTCGATACATTTTAAAATTTTACTACAAAAAAGGTAAAAATGCAACGCAAGCCGCGAAAAAAAATTGCGATGTTTATGGACCTAGTGCAGTGTCTGTGAGAGTAGCACAAATTTAGTTTAAGCGTTTTCAATCCGGAAATTTTTATGTCAAAGATGCACCTCGCTCTGGTCTGCACGCTCGCTCTCTCGGCCCTATTACGGATAAAATGGATGCCATTTTTGAAAAAGGGGAGCAAGATCGACATATCAGTAGTTACGACGTAGCTGAAGAACTGAGAATTGATCACAAAACAGTATTGGCGCATTTGAAAAAAGCTGGGTACAAAAAAAAGCTCGATATTTGGGTACCTCACGAGCTCACTGAAAGAAACCTAATGAACCGTGTACTCATTTGTGATTCTTTATTACGACGTAATGAAACCGAATCATTTTTGAAGAAGCTGATAACTGGTGATGAAAAGTGGATCACGTACGACAAGAACGTGCGAAAAAGGCCGTGGTCAAAGGCCGGTCAGGCTTCACAGACTGTGGCGAAACCCGGGTTAACTCGCAATAAGGTGATGTTGTGTGTGTGGTGGGATTGGAAGGGCATTATTCATTATGAGCTATTACCACCAGGCAGGACTATCGATTCTGAACTCTACTGCAAACAACTGATGAGATTAAAGCAAGAAGTTGAGAGAAAGCGGCCGGAATTGATCAACAGAAGGGGTGTGGTGTTTCATCATGATAACGCTAGACCTCACACATCTATAGCCACTCAGCAAAAATTAAGAGGGTTTGGCTGGGAGGTGTTAATGCATCCGCCGTATAGTCCTGACCTTGCACCTTCAGATTTCCACCTGTTTCGGTCTCTTCAGAATTCTTTATGCAATGTTAGGTTAACATCACGAGAGGACTACCAAATCCACTTGTCGCAGTATTTTGATGAGAAGTCCCAAAATTTTTATAGCAATGGGATCATGTCCCCACCTACAAGATGGCAAAAGGTTATCGAACAAAATGGTACATATATACTTTAGTTAAATTTAAATAAACTATATTAAAAATGTTTTGAATTATCTTAAAAAATGCGAAGAAACTTTTTCCCCAACCTAATATATATCGATGTTTAGGGTGCTTCAAAAACCGAATTCTAGTTTCATTCGAATTGTGGATGTAAAAACTATTGTGGTCCAATACGGCGGAAGCTTTACTGAGCTTTACTGAGGTTTTCACGTAATTAATAAAACATTTCGGTGTGATACTAGGTACTTATCTACTTTGTTTGTTTTTGTTATATTGAAACAACGATGGCAAACAAGAATGATCTATTTGTTTTCGATGATTTTCATTTCACATAGTTGTTAAGTTGCAGCCCGAGTTCAAAATGGCGTTTATTTGCCACCCCTGAGACCTTTGGTGTTATATCTCTGGCGGCAGATAGTTATGGTAATGCGGTGGTACTTACGACCTCGTGCTTCTACAATGGAATTCTACCACTAGTTGAGTGTTTCTGTGCAGATGTCTATAGGCTGCAGTCATCACTTTACATTTATGTGAACTGCATGCTTGTTTGCCACTTATAATAAAAAAACTTTATGAAGGTCGTCGGGTGTTGTTTTTTTTTTAAGAGTTTTTTCAAATGTTGACTATGTCTCTCCCGCGGGTGTTATGTTACGGCTACGTATGTTTAAATACAAGCTTTTGTTTAAAATAGGTACCTGTGTGTGCCATAGAACACAACTAATTCTCTAGCTTCCGTTGTCTGCAATCAAAGTCTACAAGTTTAGCAAAGCAAGACTTCTATCAAAAGTTGGACCTACGTACCTACCCACTAAAATAAATCAGACATATTAGCATGCAACGCCCTGAATGCTAATCTTATCGCTGACGTGACTCCCGTATCACAGAGATATTCCTATTGTTGAGGCTGCATCTCACTGTTATGGGCAAATTCCAATTTCCATTCGAATCCTTATCACTATGGACCTATTTAAGATGCTGTCGTGCGTTCCTGATTCCATGATAGCCTATTGGTATTAAAAGTGCAAAAGTTGGTGAGAATTGATAGATGAATCGTAGTCGTTCGCGAGTTAACAAAGAATCACTGGGTTTAATAATCATTTTATGCCCGTATTTCCCCAATATGGATCTCTACATAGATACTGTTGAGTGTAAAGACGTTTATACAAAAAAATTGAAAATCAAGAATATTTATTTATACAATCATATTCATTTACATAGTAAATTTTGAGGCATAGTGCCTATAACTTTAAAATGAGTGTGTTGAATCTATTGCTTTGGAAATCAGGGTGCCGGCATTATCGTTTTAACATTGCAATAAACAAAGTAGGTATGTAATCTGTTAAATAACACTCACTACTAGTGTTGCCCAAAATCGTTCTTGGTCTTGCTCTTGGTCTTGGTCTTGCAAAAATGCAAGAACAAGACCAAGACTGCAAGACTAAGACCGATTCTGGGGAACACTACTCACTACCTACTCATTACGTCGACAAGTCAATTCAATATATTGAAACACTTTTATTACTAATGCAATGCAAGCACATTCATCATCACAAGATGGCAGACTTTTTGTGGCAAGAGAAGAAAGAAGATGGCAGCATACGAAAGAGCGAGAATACGGTGGGGCCTCGAGCTCCGGCACTGGAACTCTCCCACCAGGGATAATGTCAGTATAACGTAAGCACATAGAGCAACACGGACCACCGGCCGCGGCCGACCGGAGGGGAGTAGCCATATGCAGGCGTTCCTCTCTGTCAAAGTACAAGACCAAATGGTCCTATGCCTGTCGCTCACATATATAAATGTGCGCGTGAAATTGTTTATGTATTTTGTTAAAGTCAAGGTGTGAATTTCGTAGCAGTAGATGATTTTTTTAGTGTGAGTGTGTGTCACACGTAGTTCCTCCGCAAAAATTGACAGACTGTTTTGCATCGGTAGGTAATAAACGCTATGGCTACTCCCCTCCGGTCCGCCGCGTTGCTCTATAGGTAAGCTCAAAGATATTTTGGGTAAGCATTATCAACATATTAAAGTTTTAAATTAGGTACTGTCTGGGTGATTGACAGTCGGATTTACAGAACGTAGAAAGCTGAAATCTGACATGTAGAGGAGAACTGAAATTGGGATTCCCAAAATTGCTATATGCACTGGAATTATTTGTGTTCGCAATGGCACACCACGGACACTTCGCCAAAATTCCATACAAACGCTTATTTTGGTGTCTTTTACACAGACATCAATCAGTGATGTGCATTTACACGTGCACCTGTGTGCGTAGCACGTACAAAATACCAACCGTCGCCCATTAGAGGGGAGGAGGTTGGGTGATGCGGGGAAATCGGGCGGGACGTCGAAGTGTCCATTCTATACGTACGTATTACATATTCTCTGGCAATGGTAAGCAACAGCTGATGTAATTATGACGATGTCTACTGCCTACAGCTCCTCCACGAAAGCTCTACCAACTAAAATAATATTTCACCGTTACAGACACGTTGTTGAGACAATAATTGATATTTTATGCGCAATCTAAATTAGTTTAACGCCAAACAATAACAATTTCGTTGATTGTGAGTCACTTCGCCAAAGTGTATGGCAACATAAAAGCGGTAGCATTAATATCGAAATTATAATATTTACTGATTCAACACAAAAACTGCTGTTTACCATTTTGTCGGCGGTTAAATGTGATTATGAAAATTACATATCCTAGTTTAAACAGATTACTTTGAGATGACAGTTGACAGGACCCACATTATTGCTACTTTTCGCCACCATGGGCGCTGCGATCGATAACATTACCCCCACCTAGTACTTCGCACGGTCCCTATATTAAAATTTCAAAACGTAGCATGAGATATTTGCAATTTAATGCTGTACTTACTCCAACGCTTTTATATGGAAGCGAGAGCTGGGTATGCAGGAAAGAGCATGAAAGTAAGTTGAACGCGGTCGAGATGAGATCTTTGCGCAAGATCTGCGGTGTATCACTCACCGATCGCGTTCGTAATGAAGATGTAAGAAAGAGACTTTGTGTGAATGATAGTATCGGTGTAAAAATGAAAAAAGGCATGCTCCGATGGTTCGGGCATATAGAAAGAATGTCGAATGAGCGAATGACTAAACAGATATACAATGCGAATGTGGATGGTTGCAGAGGCCCAGGAAGACCAAGGCTGACCTACCATGACCAAATAGGTCGAGTTCTGTCTGATGGTGGTGTCAAAAGTCTTAGGAATCGGCGTGCATGTATGAAGAGAATGATGAAAGTAGACGAGGCACGAGAGGTTTGTCAGAACCGGGATGTCTGGCGCTCTACACTCTCTGCCTACCCCGTTAGGGACCTGGCGTGAAGATACACACACATAATATTTATTAGAGGATCAATGCCATTAAGTTATAAAGTTTAAAAAAACTTCTTTAGTAAAAACCGCTAATCAGTATAGGGACCGTGCACGAGTTTAGCGCCACCTAGCGTCCGCAACTTTGTGGGACCGTTGCTTGTCTAACCATAATGACATATTACCGCGAAATTTTGATAAAATATTATTTTAATCGAAAAACACAAAAACAATCTATAGGAAAATTGTTGGTTTCTGCTGGACATGTCCTTGATATAGAGGAATTAAGAAAAAAACAAGGACAGAGATCAATAATTCAAGCTGGCATCGTAAGATAAACATGTATTTTGATACCTTAAAAAACTTCTTTAGGTATAAACAATCTCAGTTCGAAGTCAGAATCAATTTGATTGGGTTGTATTGTAATAGACGTAATATTTAAGTAAAATGCAGCACGAGTGTGAAATGTAATTGCGTGTTTGTTATCCATTCCTTGTATTGTTCAATTTTCCAAGTAGCTCTTCAGAATCAATCGATAAAACTTATTGAAATAAAACTAGTTTTCGGATTTATCTCGCATACATTAAACTAAAATGATTATTTAAAATCGAACCAGACGTTTCGGTCGCTTGCAGTTTACAACACAAAAACTGCTGTTTACCATTTTGTCGGCGGTTAAATGTGATTATGAAAATTACATATCCTAGTTTAAACAGATTACTTTGAGATGACAGTTGACAGGACCCACATTATTGCTACTTTTCGCCACCATGGGCGCTGCGATCGATAACATTACCCCCACCTAGTACTTCGCACGGTCCCTATATTAAAATTTCAAAACGTAGCATGAGATATTTGCAATTTATTTATTATACCTTTCGAATACATACCTGAATTTAAACTTACCTACAGGTATTTCGGGTATTTCTGGCTTCATATTGCTAATGTATTAAAAATTAGAGGTCAAAATACAGATCCGTTGCCATCTCTGAGACCTAAGTTGTGATGTCTCTGTGATAGTTATTACGGAGCCATACATTATCTAACCGGAACACAATAGTGCTAAAAAACCATTTGGCGGCAAATAAATTACTTACTAATGTTTTCGGCATTGGCGATGCATCAACGCGAACAGTCACTATATCTCTATTGTTTAAAAATACCTCATAGGTATAAATATTTTAAATAATAATATTTTACTGGTGGTAGAGCTCCAGTGGCAAAGCTCGCGGGCGTAGTCACCACCGCATTACCTAATATAGGTACTTGTCGCTAAGTGGTAGTGTTCAGCACTATCTTCATCCATATCTATCAAAGGTATTTATTTGATTTTATGTGACTTCTGATGACCGACTGATTTTACGTAAATTCTTGCTAACTTGAGGCAATGAAGAAAAATTTCGATAAAACAGTAAGTACCTACTTAATTCCAATGAAGTTACTTACCTAACACAAACTCCATGCAAGCGGTTCTTTAATACCTCGATAAGTAATCTCGCAACATTGTAACCACTCCTGCTGTTTCATTAAAATAGTAAATTAGATGTTGTTGTGTCGAATACAGAGCGAAGCCTACCATTACATCCGAACGCTGCAATTTTATCAAAGGTGAACCAAAAAGGAATAATACGATCGCATCGTATTAATTTTTGGTTCAAATTCATTGATTAGGCTATGCTAAGTAGGTAATATAAATATATGTATAACAGTACATGCGAATACCTACATGTACCATAGTACCTACTGATTTAGTAAATAGGTACAGAAGCATGGATTAGAACGGATATCCGTCTGTAAACCAGGTAGCTGCCGGTTAAAAACCAGCGACATGCTCCTGCCTCCTATTTTTTTTATGTAATGTAAGTGGTAAACAAGCTTGCACTTCACATTGATGTTAAGTGATGACCGCAGCTTATAGACACCCACACAAAGACCAAGGTCGAAATGCAGATGCGTTACCACTCCCGAGGTCTAAGGTGTTATGCCTCTGTGCCGGAAATTACAAGGCCGTACATTACCACCTGACCGGAACACGATAGTGCCGAACACTACCATTTAGCGGCAAGTATATTACATAATGCGGTGGCGCCTACGCCCGCGAGCTCCGTCACTGGAGCTCTACCACCAGTAATACTATACAACGGGGTGGCCCGTGGCTCGGTAACTAACACGATTCCATTACCGTCTTGCCTCGTTTCAATTGTCTAGCAGTTATTTTGTTCGTTTTAAAGCGATAAATTATGGCGAGCCAACGCAGGGTTAAGCGTGGAATTAATTATTTTCTTTTCGAGGCGACAGGATTGACGATAGTTTTTCCTAAGTAAGATTAATGGGGCGATGCTTTTAATATAAATGGGTTTATTCATAAATCGTGCGGTGAATCTAAGTACCCATCTAGAGTTTCACTACCGTTTATCTTAACCATATAAATCTAAGCACAGCGAAAACTTTACATTCCACTAATGTATCAATGTAAATCTTGAATAAACTAAAGTACCTACAAAATCGTTTGTCTTGCTTATGGAAATATATCAACACACAGCTAAAACTATACGTATATAGGTACTCAAATAAATCTGATATTTGGAATATAGGTAAGTACTTTAGTCAGGGGCGGCTTAACTTATAGTACAGGGTGTGTAATGCACACGGGCGCCGTCGTCTCAGCTAAGAGCATCGTCTTGGACCATCATGGTACAACAATGATATGACAGAAGCGGCCAGCCAGCACTGTGGCGCCAGTTATCAAACGCGAGCGCCTGAAGGGCTTCTTTTTCGAACTTCTACTTACCTACGCTGTAGTAATCACTTACCTACCTTGCCTATCAATGCCTATTCCTCCTTATCCACACATTACCAAGGGTTTGTCTAATGGAAAAATCCCAATAATATCGGCCTTATGATCACTATCAGAACCTCACACTTCATTTATTTGATACCTGAATGAATCTGATATTAAATAACTTATGTTGTTCCCGTCCTTTATAGGAGGCCGCTTTCGCGCCTGTATAGTCGACGTGCAACATGACACCATACCCCACCGTACTTTGCCGTTTCGATCAGAGTGCCTAGTGCGAGATTTTATTTACTCTTACGCGAATTCGATCGTCTCGCGTCTCAGTAAACGTAGATTTGTATGGAATTGAAGGAGCGTCATCTAGCGGAGAAAAGATGACGCTCCTTCAAAAAAAAAAAACGTAACTTCACGCCTGTAATCCCCGAAGGGGTAGGCAGAGATAAATGTATGCATTCAAGCATACATGCAAACACCCTCGATTCGCCGGTTACATTTTTGGCCCATGTAACAGGTGGCGAGCCTGTTGACATCTCCGGACACATTACCAAACTTCGAGGTACTGGGAAATTTCCAGAAAATGGAAAAATCGCAATAGAACCAGAGATAAAGGACTTTATACCATTATCTCTGATAACCCCCTACCCGGGAATCGAACCCAGGACCTTAGCGTAGTAGTAGTGGTCTGCTACCACTAGGCTACCGAGGCAGTTCAATTACCCTCCTTCAATTCCATACAAATCTGCGTTTACTCTTACGCGATCGAATTCGCTTAAGTGTAAATAAAATCTCGCACTAGGCACTCTGTTCTAGTCCGGCGTATACTTCACTCCCAATTGCAAGGACATCGAAAAACCAAACAGAACAAACGAAGAAAAAGCACACCGCGGACACTCGGCCAAAATTGCATACAAACGCTTAATTCGGTCTCTATTACACAGACATCAATCAGTGGCGTGTATCATCAATTTACACGTGCACCTGTGTCCGTAGCACGTAGAAAATATCAACCGTCGCCCATAAGAGGGGAGGAGGTTTGAGTGATGCGGGGAAATGGGCGGGACGTCGAAGTGTCCATTCTATACGCAGTATTATTACATATTCTCTGCTACTACACAGCATCAGTCAAGACGTGTTTTTACACGCACACACATAGTCGCAACCGGCATGGTACTCAAGGGGAGATGCGGGCTGCAAGAGGGGAAATCAGGCGAGATGTCCATTCTATACATATTATTACATATTCTCTAGCAAAGGTATAAATCAAACACACATCATATTTAAATGTATTTAAGTGTATTAGCAACGTTGGTACATGAGATTACTGAATAATACTGTCGTGGAACCACTCCACCGCCCGGAACGCTCACAATCAGCGCCCCGACAAGTACTTAGTACAAAATGCATCATATCCATCACCAATAAAAACTGTGCACGCTCTAAGATGCCACTTACAAACTCCGATTACGCGTCTAGTACATCTATAAATTCAATAACTGATTAATTTTAATAATACATTAAGGACACTACTGATAAATATAAAATGTGAGCATTCATACAAATAGGAGATTTATATTATTTTAATTTTATTTCGACTAGTTTTCAATACTTTTAAATTCATCTGGAATCGTCAACTTCGATGCGTTCAGTGACCGCAAATTAACGCTACAAATTAACGCATAAAAGTAAACAGATAAATAATATTTCCCACTTATACTATGAAACTACTAACAACGCCTAGTACCCAATTGTTTATCTATAAAAAAAACAACTACGAAGAAATAAAAAAAGATAAATAAAACAATGGAAGCCTCGACTGTATTGATGATTAACCTTAAACCAATAACTTACAGTATAATCGTCAAATCGTGGTAAAAATGTCCAAAAAATTTTTAATTCCGTTTCTTGTCTCGTTTTTGTTACACAAATCCATTATTTCTGGGATCGCAAACTTTAAGTCGATTAACTTTACTGTAATATAGAATCATGCAAAGATTAACATACACACCTAGGCCTTTATAATCTATATTTTCTTATTATTGAACAACTATGTGCTAACTAGAAACATAAAATAAGAAAGGAACAAAAGGTAAAAGAAAAAAAAACAAAAGTAAATAAAAAAATCATTCATTTAATTTTTCTGTGAAGTATATAATATAATAATCTCTTTACGTAAGAGAAATATTTTCTATTAAAATCTACATACAACATGACATAAGACAAACTATTCAATTACTACTACGAGTTGTCGCAACGACAAACGAAGACTGTATTAGTTAAACGATTTTTCATAATAAAATTTTTAAATAAAATATAAATAATCGAGTATTACGGTTCCAACAACTCTATATAACCTATGGTTGACCATAGATATTAATATAATATTAAAATGGTGGTGTCACACTAAAGTAAGATCGATCTCCGACATCGTGACGCTACAGGCTTAACATTAGTTTGAAGCTTAGAGATCCTGTGTATTGGAAGTTAGACGACAAGAATCCATTTACATAGCGAGAGAGTAAACAAAAATAAACAAAATCTATACAAGGCTTACATATAAATAGTAATAAAATTTTATTTGACAATAATTAATAAAGATATTATATTAAAACCAATATCTCTAGTAATGCCTACAATTGTCTAATACGATAAATAGAAATCAAAAGACGACCATACAGATTAAATAAAACACCTTAAGCCTACTTAAACCGAACAAGGTAAATTGACCGTGGAAATGGTTCAATAGAAAAAAGTTATCGCTTCACAGAAGCGACATCGCCCTGGCAAGCTTATCATAATGAAAAAATTGTTGTACATTCGCTTACACGTTTATGTTTAAAAAAATATCATACAAAACTTACATACACGAGTACTTAAATCATTATAATGCACTGGATGAGGGTAGTTTTGTACCAGGTTACTCAGTCAACACCGTCTTCGCGCCGCGGACGTATCGAAATGCATTATTGTGCATAAAATATATCCAAATAGAACATTCTCACAAAAAAAACCCTTAACATTTAACCGCCTACCGTTAAACTACAAAGTATAAGATTTGATAAAATAAATAGTTACACTACAAACGACGAAACTAAACATGAAATAAAAGACGGAGGGAAATGAACCGAAACGTACACTTTAAAGCCGTCATCAACATGGGTACGAGATCAGTGTCGCTCGCAACTCCATTTTGGTTGCCTCTAATAAACTTTATGGTATATCAATTAAAACAACCTTAACATTACAGCTAATTAGTTGCTCAACTCTCATTCCGTTGTCTCTGGCCATACAAGGAAGCCATTTTCGAAGAGATGCATTACACGTGCGAAGTATCCGTGCGAACACGCACTTTTTACCATACATTGGATGTGAGAGGTCAGTATCCAGCATCAAATTAAAACTAAATCCATAAAATGTATAATATTGTTTTGTATTTATTAAATTAACGCGCACATAACCAGAATCACATCACTTATCTCTTGAAATATGGTACAACTTCGTTGGCATCTATTCGCTAATAGACTTTAACACAATTATAATCTTGAACAGTATGTCAGCTGCATAAACAAAGTATCAGTCTACAAACGGAAACCGTTAAAGCTTACAAAACATCCCATTAATGCATCTTATAGCTATATTATAAGACGGATATTTCTTAAGTATATTAGAGGACAATAGACACCTATATTACAATTATTCATAAAGGGTCGTGGAATGGATACAAAATATTACAAAAATTGTATATCATAGTCATTACATACTATTCGCCCTACGGTATATTTCTGCTAGTCGCGAGGGCCGTGATCTACCAAACTGTTATAATTAATAATAGGTATTCAAATCCTGAATATTTAAAAAAGGGATTGAGATATCAACGCATCGTGACGATCATCTTCAAGGTCCTTATTCTCTAGAAAACAATCAACAGAACGCGTTCGCGCCGAATTCGGTGAGCCTCGATTATAATATAGTTCAATACACAACACCTACGAAAAACCACTTTTAAAATACTTTTAATAATACAATAATGGCACATCTATGTACATGGTGAATTGACATGATCACATTACAAAAGGATTTGAAACTACATAATGAATACCGTGTGCATACGATCCAATAACATGAGTATATGGCCAAGGTACGGCTTCCGTAACACCATTCATACAGTTGCTATAATTTATCTGTGAAATTAAATTAATCAAACATTTTCTCTTTACAATTAATACACAGCTTTAATAAAAACCCGTTGGAATAAAGTGTGATGCTTTTCGTGTCCAAATAGAATTTTAAGTATCGTACCTATAACATATATTCTTGATTAATATTTAAACACATAATTGACGTATGATCATGTATTATTTATGAGTTTGTGAATATTTAAATGCAAGTTGCCCGGCCATACAATCATCTATAACTAGTTATTAATTTTTACCAAATACACCAAAACGATCGAATCGACGCATTGCAAACAAGCAATTGCATAAACAATATCAATGTTTGATTACAGAACTGTACAGTTACGGTTAAAATGGTTCCCATTACCTTCATTTTTATATGATTAGATTTCGATATTTTTAATTTACTTTTTATTTTAATAGTTTTTTTTTTATTTTTATAGGCAGGTATCTTATATCCAAGTATGATTTGAACATAGACATGTGAGAAAGGATTAACAATTTCACATTAACTCAATGTCTCTCTTGACTACTAGATTAAAAAACAATATATGTATTATGTACGCACGTAAAGTCATGCTTCTTTAGCGTAACAATCCAATATCTATACGAGAATTAAAACAAAACGTCAAAAAAGGTAGCAACTAACTTCAGACTGTCGTTTTTATATCTGTCGGTGTGCACGCGCATCGTAAAAATTAACTTTCATTATCTCTTCAAATCGCGCCAAAAGAAGTATAACTTCATAAACTTAACTGTCATTTAATAGTTTAGTTTAGAAAATGAAACGCAATTTAATAAGTGAGCAAATTATAAATGAACGACTGCAACAACAACCTTAGTTTCTTATATCAAAGTATTTTCTATCAATAAACCTAATTATAGCAAGGCATTGAGAAGGGATTTAGGACATGTTTATAAAGCGTTGGATTCGAAAAGGTACTGGAAACCATTTTTTTACTCTTAATTGGTGTTATAACAAATCAGCAATACAACTTTCTCTACTACGTATTGAATGCAAAACTAGATCTCGCCAGAGCACTAGTCTATCATAATCATCTTTCACAAAATGATTTGAGATGGCATCATCTGACCGATCATACTATTTATTAGTCTGCAAAATTGAGACCTAGCTTTCATTCATCAAACATAATAACAGATGTATTAACAATGCAATGTATCCATACAAATCAAATCAAATATTCTATTCAACTATATTCAGCATTTCTAAATTTCAGCAGTTTTGCAACGAAGCCGACCACGACTGGAACAACCACTTTCTTGAATAGTGACATATTAGTCAGAAATAACAATTATTCAAATTGGTGGGGTTAATATCACGATAATATTATGAAAAAAATATAAAAATATAACAAACATATATTTCTTCATTAGATATGACTTTCAAAATAAATAATGTGTCTCTTAATTTCACATGATCAGAATAAATTAAATTTAATGTTAACCACATTTAAAAAAAAGGGTTAATTATATAACTGAATATGGGTATCAGTCCATCCAAAATAAAACCAATGCATACTAAATGCCTTCGAGACAAATTTCAAATTAAATAAACAACCCTTTGTGTCACAATGTATCTTTAAATACGTTTATATTATTATTTTAAAGTACATCCTACAATACATCAGTTAAAACTGCCATGATTTCCATTATTTTGAGATCACCTTTTGTATTGGTTCCGTTTTGTTAAACACGTCCAACTTGACCTAACATTTATTGCATATATATTTAAATTACAACCAAAAAGTATTAATATAAAACCTGCCATCAGAACTTAACATCATTTAGTTGAAAACAAAACGTAAAATACATTGTTTTCATTGTTGCATGTGTAAGTTTAAGAAATATTAAATTAGAATACAGACAAGTAAATAATGTCAATATTTTACGGTACGTGCTAAACATAAATGTCTGAGTGAAGTTGTCTGCTTAAACTCTCTTAGCTCGCGATGACCACACAGACAAGAAAGAGAGCAAGTTCCGATGTTGACCTGACGAAAGAGAACTAAACTGCCACATTTTCCCCCTCGCGAGTCCCTTCTAAACCATAAAATCCTTCAAGGCTTAACCATAAAGGCCTTCTTCGTAGCGATTTGTAACAAACTTCACAGAGGCATTTAAAATTTGCGCAGCCTGTACTGTGTACCTGTGTAATATAAAATTAAGGAGCACTGCCAAAGCCCTAATCCACTAAAACTCAACTGACGTACTAATTGGACTGCCCTTAAGTTATCCACCTTTAAAAGTAAAATGATAAATCGAACTTACGAAAGAGACAGCTAGTTTCGACTTCGTAGAGCGTTGTCTCTGTAGCACACTGCAAACGCAAGCACTGATAGCACACCGCGGACACTCCGTCATTATTCCATACAAACGCTAAATTTGGTCTCTATTACACAGACATCTATCAGCGACGTGTATTTACACGTGCACCTGTGTGCGTACCACGTAGAGAATACCAAACGTCGGAGATCATAAGAGGGCAGGAGGTTGGGTGAGGCGGGGAAATCGGGAGGGTCGAAGTGTCCATTCCATACGTAGTATTATTACATTTTCTCTGCTGAAAGTGCGGCATTGGTCAAAATTTAATCAAAATGGTTGACAAACGTCACATAGGTAGTGTGCGAAAGAGATAACCCTCTACAGAACCGAAAATAGCCAAAGTCTTTTTCCTAAGGATTAACGTCCAATATTTTGGGTGGGGACAGTAGATTAGTATCAATTAAAACACAAATTACAAGGTTTAATCGCGTAATAACAAAGTTCAATTCAATATTTCTCAAGCCTACACAACTCGAAACTTTCTCAAATGATCCCTATACATGAAACTTGAAGACCAAATACACATACAACCAAATTCCTTATTTCGTGTACATCTCAGACGATTGTCGTGGTCGCTCGAGGCTCAGCGGCGACTAGCGGCTGCTGGGTGGCATGGGAAGCTGCGCTTGGACTCCCTGCAGGTTCATCGGCCGCCCGTTGGGGTTGCCCATGCCGAGGCCGTCCTGATAGCTGTTCATGTCCATCGCTGGCATGTCATCGGTCTGGAAGATTTACGAATGAAAACAACTAGGTTATGATAGAGTTGAGGAAGATCTAATAACATTTTCTCTTTGAAATGTGACTGAAAGATTGTTAATTTTATATCAGTTCAAAACAGTTTCGGGGGTAAGATTTTGGGACTGATAATATTGAAAGAACATATTCGCAGTGCGCGTATAAATTTTAAAGTATGCTCAGTGAAATCAATTTACTCATACAAATGTATTTTTACAAAACAATAATATTCTAAAGTAAAGGTTCATGCAAACGAGATAGGGAAGACAATTAGGTTGCGACGACTACCGTCAGCTAAGTGCCGCTCGCCACTTTTTAGTACCTATATCTTCGAATGCGAATTTATAATTTTTTTTTATATCTATATTTATTACGAGGCTTTTGTGCACTGAAGAATTTATAGATATATCTGTATTTACTAAATTATGTCATAAGTTATATTTTGTAAATAAAATTAAGATGCTGTAACATAGAGCAACACCGGAGGTAAGTAGCCATATGCAGGTTCTTCCCTCTGTCAAAGTACAAGCCCAAATGGACCTATACCTGTCGCCTAGATGTTTAAATGTGTGAGTGAAATTGTCTCTGTATTTTGTTAAAGTCAAGGTGTGCGTTTCGTAGTAATAGACGATTTTAGTAGTGTCGCACGCATTTCCCCCATAACAAAATGACAGACTGTTTTGCATCGGTAATACACGCTATGGCTACTGCCCGTGTTCCTCTATGTGTTGTAAAGATAGATCTTGTCTTGTCTTGAATGTAACTTATATTTTCTCTTAATTATGTACATAACAGTCTGTGCATTTTCAGCACTATATGTTAAGGAGGAAATCTGAACAGTTAAACATATAATACAGTACCTAAAAATGCACAAATTGATGAACAATAAATAATAAACAGTTGCACTGTGTACGTAGATACATATTTACACAAAAGGTATAACGACAAACTTGTAGCATATAATGAGAAAGCAAATTATAGCTTACCAGAAAACCGTTGCGGATGACATCGAAAAAGCCATAAGTTATGAATTTCAAGCATTTAATACAATTCTTTTTTGGTTTCTGATTTGGTGCTAAACATCTTAGCTAGCGTCTTAATGAAGTCTAAGCCTGGGTTGCACCACAACGTTTGTTAAAGTTATAGTAATATTTGGCATCCTTCTCTAACTTAAGAAATCTGCTAAAGTTAGAGAAGGATGTGAGATGTAACAATTACTTTAACTTTAACGAATGTCGTGGTGAAACCCAGGCTTAATGAATAAACTGTTACTTTGCTCAGCCGTGAATTAGATGATTTATGTTATATCTTGTCGTTGAATTTGCAGTGTAATGTGAAAAAAGGCAATGAACTGATTGACTACTAGTTGAGCTAAGTTGAATGTGATTCTCAGCAGTAAAATAACGATTTAGAGACGGGGCAGAAGGTTAACTTACCTTAGATTTGTTGAGAGTTTAAATTTTGTGCAGACGTATACTGTTATGATGGTTATAAATTATTATTATTATTATCGTTCCAAGCTGTGTTTAAAAAAAGGAAAAGATCCAGTTGTAACAAATTCCACAAAATAAGTTTACTATTCATAATTATATAGTTGAACAATTCTTTATAATGTAACAAGTGTGTATGTTTTAAACAATAGTTTTGATGTAGTAGGTATATCTATTATTGAACTATAGTTCAAAACGATAAGGTTATTTACCTAAATTGTGCTTCTCATACTGTCGCGTTTTATCATTTGACCCGGTTACAGCCGAATTACCCGGCCTAAGGGTGCACTAAGTAACTCGCTTTTTTGTGTTAAATTTTATACACACTGCAGTACGTTACTGTTTACCTGAAATGGTGGTAATATCACGTCAAAGCTGTAATGTACTGGATAGTGCCTAGAGTTGCATAATACGTACGCGCTTTGGTAACTAACTACCCAAATATTGTGCAACAAAATATTTTTTTTAACAATTAATTTTGATTGGTTGATTTGATACAACTGGATTACGTATGGTACGATAAATTGATTTAAAAAACTACTCACGCAAAAACGATAGAGCACAGCAATCAAACATATACCTAATGCCGCACTCACACCCCTGTAAAACTGGTAATATATTCTTACCTCGCGGTGCCTCGTAGCGGATGCTGTAGTCTCTCTCCTATCAGTTATACTATATAGTTTTTTTTTTCGTTGTTCTGTCGTCAGACTGTACAGTACGTGCAATACTTAAATGCCATTGAGTGAAGTTGCGTGTGGTGCCCGGCTGTGTGGTCTTCGTGAGGTAAGAGACTACTCGTTACTCAGACGAGAGAGAGAGCCAATTCATTGTTGGCCTGTCGAAAGCGAACCATGGCCACATTTTTCTCTTCGAGTATATCTTCCATACCATAAAATCGCCTTCTTCTTTGCTTCGCACTGCGCACTGATAACTAATGCCGTCAATATACCTTACGTTTTATCTGCGCAAACATTTCGGACAAGTAAAACGTAGCATGTGTGGCCACAATTTTTGCGCAAACCCATACAACATCTGTCCTGTTATTGTTGGCTTGTGCGAACGTAAAGGATCATAACAAGATTAGTACAGAAAAAAAAAGGTACACGGTACAACAGTTTTGAAATAATAATATCTAGTGAACCTAAATAACATTTCGGGTTGTTAGGCGTTTCGGTCCGCGGGACGAAACACGAGCGGACCGAAACGCCCCAAGACCCAACATTTCCTGGTATTTTAAACATTTTTAACTCTTCGAAATATAAAAACTTTAATATGAGTGCTGTAGGTATTAGGAAAGACTTCGATTTTTATTTCGGTGATTTAAAAATATTTTAAACAACAGAAAATGTTTTTCAAATTCCATAGATAATATTTCTAAGCTGTTGTACCTTGTTTTACTCAGCCTGTGAGGAGACATTCTTTCTCCTTCTCTTTTCCTTAACTCTCTCTTGTTTATTTTTAAAGAAAAATGGAAAGAAAAATTTGACTTCAGGACTATCTGTCTTGTTTGTTTGTAAAAGAGAAAAGGAGACATTCTATTGATAATTGCTAATATTATTTACATTAACCAAAATTGTTATAGTGTATGTCTATTGTTATTCACTTAAAATTTTAATTTGAACATAATTTGACACGTCATAAACAAGTTTTTAAATTCTACACGTTGTAATAATTTTTGAATTGAATTGAACTTGTACCTTTTTTTTTCACTTTCTCTGTACAAATCAATGTATGGAACTAGCAATGCTACACGCAAATAAAACGTAGTGTGCGGCCGGCATAACTTCACGGACACATTTAAGGATTGCACGAACCGTTGCACGCACGTACGCGTACGAATGTGGATGGTTACAGAGGCCCAGGAAGACCAAGACTGACCTACCATGACCAAATAGGTCGAGTTCTGTCTGATGGTGGGGTCAAGTCTTAGGAATCGGCGTGCATGTATGAAGAATATGATGAAGGTAGACGAGGCACGAGAGACCGGGATATCTGGCGCTCTACCCTCTCTGCCTACCCCGTTAGGGACCTGGCGTGAAGATACATACATACATACACGTACTGTTCGTGTATTAAGCATACCTCTCGGTGCCTGCGTATGGTGCGGTCCTCGTAGCGCGTGCCGCCGGTGGAGGCCATGGGGCGGCTGAGGGTGCTGTTGGCGTTGCTCGGCGAGTGCGGCGCGCCCGTCACGCCCGACGACGGCGTCCCTTGCCCTGTGCCCCCAACTGTTATTGTATGGCTCCTCTACTACCGTTTGTTTACACGATACGGGTGGCAAACTGGTAACACTACGGAGTCTAGCTAGACTTCGGCAAGTCTGTCTGTTAGTCAGTAATTTCGAGACCGACGAGTAAGTGAACTCTTGACATTTTCAAAGATTACGTAAGTTTTTTGTTACAAACATATAATATTTTATATTAGACCCTTTTTGTATCTTATCGCTTTCTATACTTTTTAACGATAATACACATTAATTGATCCATAAGCAGACACAATCGTTTAAACAATTAAATGACCCAACATGTGACTCACTGGATATGGAATATGTTAACTTACGAGTATGTGCACAAAACAAATAAATTATGTTATGAAAGATATCTAACAGCCCACAAGTATGTTTACTCATCCGATACAATTTTCTACATGAGTCTAATTATAAGACTAAAGAACATTTTTTTTAAAACATGTAATAGATTTTTTTTCGGATTTTTTTTTGGGTTACTATATTGATTGATTAAGCCTCATCAGTTTATAATTCTATTTCATTATTCATCTAAATGTAGAAGAGCCATGATATTAATATGTTACAAATGGTACGATAGGCCTCAGCTAGTAATGAAGCGCAAAGAAAGGTAAGACGCCGCATATTGTGATATTTTACATATTATAGTGATTATGAGATGCGAGTATCGAGATATGGAAGACTTGTGAAATGTTCAGACTGTGAATATTTTACTTCGCTGCACTATGATGCAATGGAGCATTTTGTGATTCAGGAATTTCGAGCATTGAATTATTACGTAACGCAATTTGGGAAAGTTGGGAGGGTCTTGTTAAACGTTACGATGCGTTACAGGGGCAGGAAAGGGATTCGAACAAAGTGTTACGATAAAATAATTGAACTGGGAACTAATAACTGCCTCAGTAGCCTAGTGGTAGCAGGCCACTACTACTACGCTGGGGTCCTGGGTTCGATTCCCGGGTAGAACCTCGTAGTAGTACCTCGAAGTTTGGTAATGTGCCCGGAGATGTCAACAGGCTCGCTTCCTGTAACATGGGCTAAAACGTAACCGGCGAATCGTGGGTGTTTGCATGTATACTTGAATGCATGCATTTGAAGTTACGTTCTTTTATTTTGTTACGATAGAAAAAATAAGGAAAATAAAAACTTTCATAGGTAAATTGCTCATTTGGGTGTTACGTAAGGTTTTGGGTGGGGGGAAAGGGGTATATAACAACGTTACGGCACGTTATATGAGGGTAAGGGAAATGGTCAAAAATCTTCAAGAATTGCGTTACATAATACTAGAAAGTTATAAGAGCAGATATTTGAAGTTACTATAGTTAGGACCACTGAAGTCTAAATAACAAGACAAAAGAAATGGCATGTTTCTAAAACCGGTCGGAAAAGCATATTTCATGTTCAAGCAAGCGCCGGTTTATTCGTTACTACATACACGAATAACTATGTACGGAAGTCAACGAACACAGGCAATAAAGATACTATTAAGAAAAAAAATAACAATTTATAATACATTCCATTACGTTTCGCTTATCGACATTTGTGTATATGCCAAGATTTGACAGATCACTGGAATTGGTGTCGAATATTGTCAAAGCGACACCAACTTGTGGCGAGAAATTGACACTTATTGTCTTGTTATTTAGATTTCTGTGGTTAAGACGGTTGAGTGCTTGCATATAATAGATTTTAATCGATGGTTGCATAATAAAAATAATGTACCGGTATAACTTTTAATCAGCTACCAACGATACACGTCACACACATTATAAACATTCAAAATCGAGTATGTATTCATATTAAACGTTAACAATACTTGTAATGTAAGTCTAAAATATGCAAAGATATTCATAAGATTCACAGCCACATGTCAGTATGGAAATTAAGTTATTTATATCACAATCACAATATACAATACGAACATATACACGCGCCATTATACACACAATAGACACATATTTACATTTATAAACAAATAATACATTTGAGATTGAGGTTATATTTTACAGCATCGACGTTTACTTTATTTTGAGGTTATGTCACCCCTGAGACCTTAGATGATTTATGTCTCTGTGATAGTTATTACGGGGCCATACATGACCATCTAACCGGAACACGATAGTTCTGAACACTACCATTTGACGGTAGATAGATGAGGTAATATTTGAAGCGCGCATGGTCCTGCGGCTGGTATAGACCACCACCAGGTTACCATTTCTGTACTACATTCATGCAATAAAAACATTTATTTATTTATTTATTTAGATCGCACGATCTACTCGGTTGTGCGAGACGACCGCGGTCGGATGGATAACGGTTAGTAGCAAATTAAAATGCTCGTTTCGGTGCTTCGGAGGGGGGTACGTTAAGCCCTCGGACCCGGTTGCTATCGATAGATAGCAGTCATTAAACCTTGTCGGAGGCCTTAGGGGCGGTTCGACAACATCCAACAGCGGTACGGCCACTAATCCGTATCTTCACCAACCCGCATTGAAGCAGCGTGGTGGAGTAAGCTCCAGGCCTCCCCAAAAAAAGGGGGGAGACTCGAGCCCAGCAGTCGGACGTAAAAAGGGTTGTTGCCTTCTACCTCGAGTCGCCCCTACACTGGGACTATTCCACCAGTAAAGTGGTTATCTATGCAAGTATACTGACCACTGCTATTGGAAGATGCGCGCGGCTGGGAGGCGCGGGCGGGCGTGAGGAAGTCGGCCTCGCGCCAGCCGTGCTTGCGGTACACCTCCCTGAGCTCCGCGTGGGACCACATCGTCACCAACACTTGACCTGGGAACGGAATCGAGACTCAGGGTGATAACATATCTCTACTGTGAAACAGGGTTTCACCCGGACTTGTCCATGTACGATACAGATGGGAAAACCCTGTTCTTACCACTTTGAACACATAAATTTGATTATGATTCTAGCTCTTTCCGGTTCGGTTTTGCCAATTTACTCAGACGTCAACTACATTTCCGCCGCTTTGTTACAATGCCGGCATTAGCACGGATTAACAGGTTCACAAGATTTAAAATATCACGAGCGATTTGTATGTTTTACACATATCCCGTGCACGTTTACTTCTGATCTTTGCCTACAAGTGCCTTTTGAAAAACCGCTGTAAAATTCAATTTTATATGACTGACACAAATTGATTTCGATGAAGTTTTTGCCCTTACTTCCGTAAGGTGTCAACGTCTTACAAACATAGAGGTATTCCTTGTAGATAAAGTAAGGGCTTGCTTGACGAAACGTCCGACGGTTACAAAAAGATGAATCTGTCTACTAACGCATGCGCATTAAAACCGAACCGTTGAATCGTTCTATTATACCTACTCCATTTTCGAGAAGATAAAGAAGGTACCGCAATCTTCTCTTTATTTTACCAAAGGACAATTGGAAACCTGGCTTATCTGCTCTTATCTATATAAAATCAATTGCTGTTCGTTAGTTTCGCTAAAACTCGAGAACAACTGGACTAAGAAAATATGAAGAAATTGAAGGGAAATAGTAAAAACGACAATTTCATTTTTTTACAAAAACCCTGTTGATAACCTATTATTATTCATTATTATTTCATTGTGAGGCAATACAAAGTTTGCCGGGTCAGCTAGTATATAATACTGTCTATAATTCTCTTTATGCTTACAAATTTGACGGGCACCTATAAGTTAAATTTCAGTATTTCATACAATATTCTCTCTAAACATGAAACGTACCAGCAAACTTGAGAACGCGCGGCGTGTGACGGTGGCGTTGTTTGGTCAAGTTCAGCAGCCGCTCGACGCCGCCCGCCTCCAGGAGCGACCGGGAGAACTCGCCGCTTTTCTTTATCACTTCGTTTAACGTCGCCAGGACAGCTGCGATCGTGTCGTCTGATGTGCCCTGTGAATATAACAATAAGGTTAACAAATTGATTACCCACTTTTTGGAAGGAGGTTCCTTATCGCGCGTTACGCTGGCTAAAGGGGCTAGGCGAGCGTCTCGAAAAATCCTCACGTCGTTTTTGCTATAGTGCGTAGCACTCGGAGAGGGAACAGACCGAGTATAGGATTCGACTTATTCGTTCTCTCTCTCTCTCTCTCTCTCTCTCTCTCTCTCTGTCGACAGTGACTAGCCACGCGAGGCGCGTTTCTTTTGTCGTGTTCGTGTGTAAATAGTTTAGGTTATTAAAAATAACCTAAACTATTTACACAACAAACAACGAATTGTTAAAGTTTTTCATTAGAAGTTGAAGAGGAACTTCGTTCCTATCGGGTGTCCCACAGGTGACACCTCAGACAGTTTATATACAGGGTAATTTGAAATTAGCGCATCACCTCTTGCAGGCAAATCACAACGATGCTAAAGAAGTTTCACTTCAAAAAATCGGTTCCATAGACAATTTCCATCTTTTTCTTTTACACACATGCATGTATATTGAAAAAAAAAAACAAAAAATCTCGAATCACCTGTTCATGCTGTTGATTCCCGCTGGGTAGCTTCTGCACGAGATCCCGCATGGCATATTTGCCGATCAACTCCTTGTTGCGCTGGTCGATGGCCAGGTTGCGGAGCGCCGTGGCCACCGCGCACACCACGCGGTCCACCTCCATGCGCAGCAACTCCACCAGGATCGGAAGACCTGGTGACAAATTGATAGCATAATTTATAGAAATATGGAGAAAAATCGCGAACCTAGCACAGCAAGATCCATTTAAGCGACACTTTATGCAGTCGTAATAAAATCTTTGTTTCGTTGATTATAAAGACGGCAGAGTTCCTAGACGTATTACAAATTGCAAAAGTAATAAAACACGACGAAACAACAAAGATTTTACAACTTCTTTTTTTTATGTAATGAAAGTGGCAAACAAGCACGCAGTTCACATTGATGTTAAGTGATAACTGCAGCCTATAGACACCCACACAAAGACCAAGGTCAAAATGCAGATGCGTTACCACTCCTGAGGCCTAAGTTATGTCTCTGTGCCTCTGTGCAGAAAATTACAGGGCCGTACATTACCACCTGACCGGAACACGATATTGCTGAACACTACCATTTAGCGGCAAGTTTATTAGGTAATGCGGTGGTGCCTACGCCCGCGAGCTCCGTCACTGGAGCTCTACCACCAGTAAATAATATTTCACCGTTTTCAATTTGTCAGCTAGACTACAATTGTTAAAGAGTGTTCGTACTCATGAGTTCCGTAAAACAGTCATAATAATTCCCTTAATGGGCGTACACTTCTCAATTAGTAGAATGCCATTAAAGGAGCTCCGAATTCTTAAAGTTTGGCTGATTTTTGATTACGAGAAGCTGGTTTAGCCCATCTGGAATCGTGGATAGAAGTAGATAGGAATCATACCTTTTTCTTTTCTAACAGCCGCGCGGATGTCTATGGATGGCTGCCAATAGCAAGCAGCAAGGTTCTGCAAGGCGCCCGCCGCCGCTTCTAACGTCTCCGGATTTGAACACGTTTGAAGCAGAGCCATATATAGTGGTACCACCTGAAAAAAAATTAAGATTGTAGATTATCATAAACTTGCAAAAATACATGACCTGCCTATGTGATTTCGGTAGTTGGGCACTACTACTATATCAATGAATTATATAATTTAATTAATAAGTGATATTCATTGCTGTTTTTACTGCCTCCCTGTATCTGTTTCATGCATACTATCAACTATCAACCCCAAAAGCACACCCTTAGAGGTCGAATGCCGCAAAAACCCAGCTTAGTGAAAACCTTCGTCCTAAAAAAAAACCCAATGCAAAATTTGAACCTCCTGACGCTTCTAGTTCCTGAGATTGTATGATGAGCGAGTGACCTTTCGCTTTTTTAATCAAATCAATCAAAAAATTATTATATTATATTTATTTCTTTAACAAAAAATACTTATATCTACAAACAAGTGCTAGGACCAACCCAGTAGGCTATATAATAGGTTGGGGAAAAAGTCTTTTCGCATTATAGTATGTATAAACTTGTAATAAAATCTCTTTGGCTGTAGTATTTGTATCTGGCTGGTTTTGGTATCATTGAAAGTTAAAATTTTAAAGAACATAATTCCAAATTCAAATTTGGCAAATGTGTGATTTTTATTTGTTTTTCGTACTGTCAAGACGAGTGAATCTAATGAAGAAATTCGATACATTTTAAAATTTTACTACAAAAAAGGTAAAAATGCAACGCAAGCCGCGAAAAAAATTTGCGATGTTTATATACCTAGTGCAGTGTCTGTGAGAGTAGCAAAAATTTGGTTTAAGCGTTTTCAATCCGGAAATTTTGATGTCAAAGAAGCACCTCGCTCTGGTCGCCCTATTACGGATGAAATGGATGCCATTTTTGAAAAAGTGGAGCATTATCGACATATCAGTAGTTACGACGTAGCTGAAGAACTGAGAATTGATCATAAAACAGTTTTGGTGCATTTTAAAAAAGCTGGGTACAAAAAAAGCTCGATATTTGAGTACCTCACGAGCTCACTGAAAGAAACCTAATGAACCGTGTACTCATTTGTGATTCTTTATTACGACGTAATGAAACCGAATCATTTTTGAAGAAGCTGATAACTGGTGATGAAAAGTGGATCACGTACGACAAGAACGTGCGAAAAAGGTCGTGGTCAAAGGCCGGTCAGGCTTCACAGACTGTGGCGAAACCCGGGTTAACTCGCAATAAGGTGATGTTGTGTGTGTGGTGGGATTGGAAGGGTATTATTCATTATGAGCTATTACCACCAGGCAGGACTATCGATTCTGAACTCTACTACGAACAACTGATGAGATTAAAGCAAGAAGTTGAGAGAAAGCGGCCGGAATTGATCAACAGAAGGGGTGTGGTGTTGGGGATGGGATCATGTCCCTACCTACAAGACGGCAAAAGGTTATCGAACAAAATGGTACATACATACTTTAGTTAAATTTAAATAAACTATATTAAAAAACACACACACACACACACACACACACACACACACACACACACACACAACCGTAACGTGTTGAAAATATTTATATATTACTAGCTGACCTGGCGAACTTCGTACCGCCTTTTCAATATTTCTGAGATATTTTCTTAATATTTTTTTCCGTAAGAACCTTCTCCTAATAATAAAAAATACAACAAAAAAAGAAATTAGTGAAATCGGTCCAGCCATGACCAAGGAAAACGGGTTGCATTTTTATATATATAGATGAAGCCCGAGAAACGACATAGACTAAATTTTAATTCAAAACCAATGAACACCAGTGATGCGTCCGCCTATCGAAATTGCTGTCGCCATTGTCATTGCTGTCATTTTGTCATGACAATTTTTACTAGAGCAATAACAATAATCTAAATAGACTACCATTTGGTATCGCTTGTTTATCACCTACGAAAGCAAGAACATCAGTCAAATTATCACCATTGCTTTTTTTTAATGTCTGAAGGTTGACAGACAAGCAAACGGGCCACCTGATGGAAAGTGGTCACCGTCGCCTATGAACATTTGCAACACCAGGGGAGTTGTCAACGCGCTGCCAGCCCTGAAGGACTCTTTTGACGCCATTTTTGAAGAACCCCATATTGTAGCACCGAGGGAACACCTCAGAGGGAAGTTCGTTCCACAATTTACACGTTCTGGGCAGGAACAAACGTGAAAACCGCACCGTTGAGCACTGCCAGGTGTCCAGTCGGTGTGGGTGGAACTTCTCTCTTCGGCGGGTAGTACGGTGTAGGAAAAGAGACGGTGGCACCATGTCAAACAGTTCAGCAGAGCACTCACCATTGTAGAGACGGTACAACACGCACAGACTCCCAATGTCTCTGCGCACACTCAGATGTTCGAGCCTGTCAGTAAGTCCTATACGAACGGCGCGTTTTTGTAGGGAGTCAAGTGGACCAAGCTGGTATTTGGGGGCAGTATGAGAGAAATGAGAGCAGTATTCCAGATGGGGCCGCACTTGAGGAGCTACAGATCGACATGAAAAATGTACAGCAATGACACTGACGACAGCAATTTCGATAGGCGGACGGCCCCCAGGACGCGAGTTTAGTCTACCGCGTTAGCTCTAAGATTGAACCTTCTATTCAATTAAAATCTCACCTCAGGCGACCACAGCATCTCCGTGCCCTTGGGTACGCTATAGCCCAGCTGCGTGTTAGACGTGGTGTCTGCCATTTGTGCGTCCGGATCGCTCTTGCCGAGTGGACTGGTCGAGTTTGAAGATGATGACCCTTCCTTTTTCTTTTTACTGCCGCCGAAACAGCCTAGGTTTTCGCCTAAAGAAAAATTATCGTTTGTTAACTCTGCAAAGAATGTATGTCTGTCTGTCTGTAAGAATGTCTGTATGACCCTACAGTGCGCAGCAAGATATATTGCACATCGACGTAAGAAAAAGGTAGAAAGAAAGAAAAAAAACGTTTGTATAGCCGAGAAAAAAAAAGCCGACACAAAAAAAGAATTATATTACGAATAAGTACAAAAACAGAATAAAAAAACATTTATAGTTAATACAAGAAAAAAAAAAGAGAAATAACGGCATGTAACAACGCACGGCTGCGCCAAAATGGTGCCCAATTCAGCATAAATGTCAGGCGTCACGCCTGACGCTAATTTTCTAAAGGAACTACATGAGGAATTCACGGATGTCAGTCATTCTAACAAGTACAAAAAAAAACAAATAATGTTGGGTAAGAGACATCGGATAATCTCGCCTCCGTAAAGCGTTATCTCTTTCACACATAACTTATTCGAAGTTTGTCGACCATTTTGATGAATTTTTGGTCAATAGCGGACTATTAGTGCTTACGGAGGCAGTGTGCAGCAAAGATAACGCTTTACGAAATCGAAACTAGCCGATTGTCTGTTACCTAAGATTGGCGTGCAATTTTTTTTTTTTGATGGGTACTTTATTTTAGTTATTTTACATACTGAATTCAAAATAAATTACCTTTAGACGCGCTAGCTTGTATCCTAGCTTGGCCCGATGATTGTGTGGGTGGTGCTCGTGTGTCGTATAATGGATCTTCAATTTCTTGACACCTAGATAAATACAACACTTTAGTAACGTAATTTATTAATGTCTAAGATACAAACAGTAGCTGGACATTGACAATAATAATATTAATATTTTATGCTACTACTACCCATGTCTCATAAGTACTCGTTTTAAAAATCCTATCTAGTGAAAACCAGTTCAAGCTTTTAAGAGATTAATCGAATCGATAAAAATAATAATAATACATTAATTTTCAAATGAGGAGAACATAATGGTAACATAATTTTACTGGTGGTAGAGCTCCAGTGAAGGAGCTCGCGGGCGTAGGGACCACCGCATTACCTAATACTAAATATACTTGCCGTTAAATGGTAGTGTTCAGCACTTTCGTGTTTCGGTTACGTGGTAATGTACGACCCTGTAATTTCCGATACAGAGCCATAACACCTTAGACCTCAGAAGTGGTAACGCATCTGCATTTTGACCTCTGGTCTTTGTGTGGGTGTCTATAGGCTGCAGTCATCACTTGACATCAATGTGAACTGCATGCTCGTTTGCCACTTTCATGACATAAAAAAAAAAAAAATTATCTAATATAAATATAAAGTGTCACGCGTCAGTCGCGCTTTGGTTAATTTCGACAAATGCAATGCCAATATATTAAAAAAGTGACCTGTAGGAGAGGTTGCGCAGCACGCAGACGCAGTTCTCGACCATCTTGGTGCCGATGGCGTTGGCCTGCAGCGCGGTGCGCACCACGTGCAGCAGCGCCTCGGCCAGGCCGGGCAGCGCGCGCAGCCGCCGCCGCGCGTACTCCCCCGCCGACGACGCGTTGCGGAGCACCCCGGACGCGTTCCGGAACACTGCACCAAAGAATATGTAATAACGTATAAAATGGACACATCTCCCCGCCTCCCCGCCGCACCCCTCTTTGATTTTTTTTTCTTTTTCATGCGATGACGATTTGTAATAACTTATTTCAGCAACTATGATTCTCGAGTAAGTGACTTTGATGTAAAATGTCTTTAAACAGACAGACAGACAGACAGACAAAAATATTTAAAAAATTGTTTTGGTATATGTACCATGTATACATACATATGCATTTAGTAAAAAGCGGTTATTTTAATATTACAAACACTCCAAATTTATTTATTTGTATAGATGTATAGATAACTCCAAAATACACCAAGAAAATGCAATAGAATAAGAGCACCACACGCCTCTTTCAAAGTTCCCGCCCAAAAACTCATGGGCGTCGTTAGGTATTCTCTACGTGCTACGCAGACAGGTGCACGTGTAAATTACACGTCACTGATTAATGTCTATGTGATAGACACCAAATTAAGCACAAATAATTATGAAGCATGGTCAGTTCTACACATTGATTTGTACGGAAAAAATAAGGTACACGGTATAACAGCTTAAAAAAAATATTTAGGGACCTTAAAGTACATCACATAGTATTTAAAAAAATTTAAAATCACCGGAATAAAAATGGTCTTTCTTAACAAGTGGAGAAAGTCTCGATACTAAACTTCAATTTTAAACTTTTTATTCTGCAGAGTTAAAAATGTTTTATGTACCAAGAAATGTTCTTTAGGTTGACTATGTAGGTAATATTTCAAAACTGTTTTCATTTTTTCTGTACAAATCTTGCCATGATCCTTTCAGGGGACGATCGGAGGGGAAGTAGAATCCCCGCCAAACTGATACGTGTGATCGATGTTGGGATAAGAAAAACATAGGCACTACAAAACTTTCTACGTCGACGTCGTTAGATTTGGGTAACGATAAAGGAAAGATAAAATTATTAATCCACATTTATGTAGATTCAGCAAAATATTAATACTCTATTTTGTATCTATAGTATTGTAGCGGCGCATCACTAGTACCTGCAATGAGTATTGTAAACCTACGCGCCGTACCTACTCGCAGTCGCTATCAGAACGATCCCTTGTGCACACGCAATAATTTTGTTTTCTAATGTAACTGTGAATTTGACCAGTATACAATTACCACCGGCCGTGGACCTTTATTTTACCATCCATTTCATCCCCGGATGAAACAAATATAATGGCTCTTTAAAGTATATAGCATCAAACAAATCAAATAAAATTCCAGTCACACAGAAACATTGCAAATTAGGCTTTATCGTGACACAAATAAGGCACTGACGTAACCGACCAGACATTTCTTCTATGGTTGGAGGATCCTCCCTTTTCGCCGGAGGAACACTTCCACCCGTTCCTCCACAACTGTATGAACTTACCATTGGTCCAGTAAGTGTCTCCCGGGTTGGTGGGGTGCCAGCCCGAGTGGGGGATGATCACCTTGTTGACGATGACCTGCGCCGCGTCGTCTATGATCGATTGCTTCAGGTCTTCGCAGGAAGACATGTTCCATATCACACCGGTCACTAGCTCTTTGACCTGGGTACAAGAAAATTCAGTCATTATATTTTACTTTGATCTCTATGTGTCGGAAACTAAGTTCGAAATCCCTAGAATTCGCAAAATGTTTGTGTGCTTGTTCCTGTGGGTTTGTTTCTATTTATTATTCTGTGATACAGTGATAAGAAATGTTGGACATCAAGCCTACGAAAGAGACAATCGGCTAGTTTAAACTTAGTAGAACGTTATCTTGTACGTTGTGTCTTGGGCCCTGCGCCGAATAAATGTTTTTCTTCTTCTTCTTCTTCTTATCTCTGCTGCACACTGCCTACGTAAGCATATATACATATGACAGTGCGGTATTGGTAAAAAATCGATCAAAATGGTCGACAAACGGTGGATGTGGTGCGAAAGAGATAACGCTCTATAGACCCGAAATAAGCCGAAGTCTTTTTTTTAAGGTCGATGTGCAATATTTATTGAAAGAAAGAAAGAAACATTTATTTTGACACACAGCGAGACACATAATACAGACATAAAACGTAGATAACGAAGAAAAGACAACACAATTTCTAAAATTAATACATATATACGTAATATGTGTCTCACGGCTGCCAAGTGTCCTGTTCAGCAAATGTCAGGTACCTTCATATACAAGGTACCTGACGCCGGTTTACTGTTGGTACAGTATTGTCATAGTCCGTACCTCCATGTCATTGGTGCGGCACAGTAGTGCCATGAGCGCGGGCAGGCCGTTGGCGTCTCGTATGGCGCGTTTGTTCTCGTCGTTCTGCCGCCCGTACGACAGGTTGCGGAGCGCGCCGCAAGCGTTGCGACACACCTCGGGGTTCTCGTGCGACACTAGGCGCACCAACGGTGGGATGCCGCCTGTGGACAATGCCATTTGTAAAACAAGAAATTAAATGCGACAAGTCACAACATTCGACAATGTCCTAAAGACCGAATTTCAGACCCGGCGGAAAATCTCAAGGGAGACTAGCCAACTGTGCAGAAGACATTATAGTGCACAAGTGTATTCGCAAATATAGGCACAATCCCTATTCCTTCACTCTCATAGCCCGGGACGGCAATCCAACACGACCGGAGAGTGATCGGACCGGGCCGACGATTTACGTGCTTTTCGAAGCACGGGTACCAGCACCTGGACTGGGAATGTCCTCAAAGAATTCCCAATCACAGCTTTTCGTTACGCTGATACGCTATGTTGTGAGGATATGACGTCATACAAGTTGTTCTCTAGTTAACGCGTCATCCATATGTCACTTGTGGTCATTTAAGACTTTTTTTACAATACTAGTGACGTATGACGCCACCATGGATGACAGTGTTGTCGTCCGTTCATGTAAAGGAGATTTTTTTTATTAAAGTTTTATTGATTTTTTGTGTCGAAAATTATAAGAAATATTAAAAAAACAATATTAAACGACTTGAGGTTTTAAAAAAAAATATATGCCAACTAGCCTTTTGACTTGAGTTTGGATTAACTCGCTCAATTAAATGAGAATGATCTCAATGACTCACCTAAACTCCTCGTCTTTTGTTTATTAGGGTCGTCCATGTATGTGAGATGCTGCAGGTACGCGGCCGCGTTGGCCTTCACCACGTCGGAGGGGGAGTTAAGGAAGCCGATGACCTCGGGCAGGTTGGGGTCCCGCCATTGGAGACCGCCGCCTTCTTCGCGACCCCCTACGCCTACACCGCCGTGGACTGCAATTTGAAAATGTATCTTTTCTGGTACTAACCGGCTAAGTGCGAGTCGTATTCGCGTGCACAGGGATGCGTACAATTGAGAGATTTTGATATCATATCAAAAAAAACTTCTCTTTATGCTTACGAGACATAACCCACCTTCCTTCCCATGGACGGTAAACCAAAGATATTATAGCAGTTAAATTGCCAATACAAACGCTTTTCTATGAAAACTGTTTCAACCATTGTAAGTGGGTGGAGCTTATCTTGGCGCGAAAACATACAACAATTAGGCGCGAGGCAAACACACCTGACTTCACCTGATTAGTGTTTGGTGGCGCCACAAAACGTTACAAAAATGTCGTATTATCAGTTTGTACAGAGGTATAAAGTCGTGATTATACTACAAAATCGAGATGTCGGTCGTTTTCCGGGTAAATGAGTTAGTAGTGTTACAGTCACGACTGAAATCAAATTTTTGTTTCCATTTTCTTCTTAAAATTATTACATCGCATGCGTATTGCGAAAAAAAAATAGTTTGTGTATCTGCATATGTACGCACGTTAGAAGTTATACGTCTTTAGCGTACCAATCCAATTTACCATAAAACAAAACGACAAAAAGTGTCGCCATTGTCATGACGTAAAAAAAAATCTTACCTAACGACATTCCAGCCATTTGTTTCTGCAGCTCATCTTCATCGCCGTACATTGACTGTCCGCCCGTGCTCCCTAAGCTTAGGCCGTTTTGAGAGTCCTGTCGAAACGATGATCAAATGAATTAGTGCACTCAATAAAAAATATTAAAACAGTGTAAACTTTTATATATAACTAGCTGTTGCCCGCGTGGATGTCGTTTTATAAATAACTAAGTAGCAAGTTCTTTCTCAAAGTCAACTCTATCTCTGTACCAAATTTCATTAAAATCGGTTCAGGTTATAATATAAGTAGGGATAGTAGCGGCTAACCCCGGTCACCTCACAAACAGGTATAGATCTCTCTCTAACATCTTTCACTATCAATCTACCCTCACTCAAAATAATCAACTGATGTTACGTGAAGAGGCTGATGCTGTTGATGTGGCCATCTCACAAACAGCTATCTATAAATACTATCGACTGCAGCCACTTGTCTGCATGCACCCTTAGTGGAAATAGTTACCCGGATTAATCTACCCTCAAAATAATAAAATTTTACTGGTGGTAGAGCTCCAGTGACGGAGCTCGCGAGCGTAGGCACCACCGCATTACCTAATATACTTGCCGCTAAATGGTAGTGTTCAGCACTATCGTGTTCCGCTCAGGTGGTAATGTACGGCCCTGTAATTTCCGGCACAGAGGCATAACACCTTAGGCCTCAGGAGTGGTAACGCATATGCATTTTGACCTTGGTCTTTGTGTAGGTATATAGGCTGCAGTCATCACTTAACATCAATGTGAACTGCATTCTTGTTTGCCACTTCCATTACATAAAAAAGGGCGACAGGTTACCTTGAAAGGCGGTTGATGCTGTTGGTGTGGCTGCGGTTGCGGTTCGTACGCAGCGGGGTAGTGCTGATAGCCGTATGCGTCACCGGCGTACTCTCCCCGCGGGGAGGTCACGCAGTAATGTCGACCCAGCTGCTCTAATGACGCTGAGTCGTACCTGTACATGGAAGGAGTAGGTGTCAAAAATCATTTCAGCCGAAAGATGTCCACTGTTGGACAAACACTTCCCCCAATGATGCCCTATAGCAGAGGTTCCCAAACTAATTTTCTTGTAGAAAGCTTTAATTTGTTTTCTAATCTTGGTGGACCACGTCCTTGCTATATTTATATCACATTCCCATTGAACAAATACCGAGCGAGCGGTGGTCCGAGGTGTGGTCCGAAACGAACCGGGAAGTCAATTAAACAACCACAGTCGCACGGAACAAAATTTATTTCCACAAAAACTTATTAGTTTTAGGACATATGCGAAAAATCTATACAGCGTCATTTAGCCGATCTGATGATCGGTACAGCGCCATCTAGTATAGACTAGTGGAACCACAGATGGCGCTGCAATATTTCACATACCGCCCACCAAGGGCAAAGTGAAACTTTGTCCCTTTAGAAGTTACCTACCTACCGCCCACCCTGGGCTGGTTGAATCGTCTTAAAGTTGGATTAAAAGATTAATAGAACTAACATTTAAACAAAATAAAATACTGCAGACAGTATTTCTAAATGGCCGTTGGTGAGCTTAAAAAATACAAGTTAGTTAAAAAATGTAAGTATTCCAAAAGAAGAAACAATAATTTGACTTACTCACTATACACAAAATACAAATAAAATACAATGGAATAACATTATTTTTCCACAGGCAAAAAACACAATTTTGATACAGGTCTCTTCAAGAGGCCAGTTTTAGTTTGAAGAGTGACCACTCTAATAATTTTATCCTCTCCGGGGTGGGTAGCAACGATTCGTCCGTATAACCATTTACACGGAGGCAAATTATCCTCTTTAATCACTACAACATCCCCAAGGTTAGCCAGTGGACCTTGACTCGTCCATTTAGAACGACGTAAAAACTGTCTCAAATAATCCTGCGACCACTGTCGCCAAAATGATTGCATCATGCGCTGGGTGTATTGCCATCGCCGCAAAGTGCTAACATTAGAACTTTCGTAGCTGTAATCAGGTGCTGCCACTGGCGCTTCACCGATCAGGAAATGTCCAGGGGTCAATATCATGCCGTTGTCTGATTCGTCACTGAGTGTTGACATAGGACGGGAATTCAGGCATGCCTCCACTTGGGCTAGCACGGTGGCCATCTCTTCGTATGTCAACGTTGAACTGCCAATCACTCGTTTTAAGTGGTATTTAACCGACTTTACCCCTGCTTCCCACAATCCACCGAAATTTGGCGAATGAGGCGGAATAAAATGCCACTCACACTGCTGAGAAGCTAACAATTGAGCCACTTGCTTTTGTTCTTCAGCCATACACCTTTTTAATTCTGCTGCAGCACCAACAAAATTTGTTCCATTGTCGCTCCACAGCTGAGAACAATGACCCCGTCGAGCGACAAATCTTTTGAAGGCCTGCAAGAAAGTCTCGGACGTCAGGTCACTTACGGCTTCCAAGTGTATGGCTCTGGTTGCCATGCAAATGAACAAACAAATGTACCCCTTATAAGATTTATGGCCACGACCCTTCGTGGTGCGTAACAAAATCGGCCCGGCATAATCAACTCCGCTATGGCTGAACGGTCGCGTTGGCGTTACTCGGGCTGCTGGTAGTTGGCCCATCAGTGGGGTTTTTGTTGCAGCTGCAGCTTTCATACAAGTCGCACAGCGTCGATAGTATGCCTTGACCAACTGTTTAGCTCCTAGTATCCAATATTTACTATGGATGTACGCCAATGTTAGTTGCGGTCCCCCATGAAGCGTATGTTGGTGTGCGTCAGCGACAATGAGATCTGCAAGATGGGATTGCTTCGGAATCAAGATCGGATGCTTCCTGTTTTGGTCCAACTCTGAATAAGACAACCTACCTCCAACCCTCAAAATGCAGTCGTCATCGATGAATGGATTCAGCGATTTGAGCCTACTAATTTTGGGTAAGCCTTTGTTTTGCTTTATAACTCTTAAATCCTCCTCAAAATTAGTCTGTTGACATTGTTTTATCAAAATTTTTAATGCTTCGCTTAATTCATTTGCTGTTAAATAACCTGTAGTTCGTTTAGTTTTATTCGTTTTATTACAATTATTTATAAATCGTCTACAATATGCCATTACCCTTTTGGTTTTGGTAAGAGAGGAAAACTTATCCCACATCGACTCATCAAGGGCAACGAAATGAACCTTAGCTACTTCGAGATCAGTCAGAACTTCCTTTGGTTTCGCATAGATAATGGGTTCACGAGAGATGAATTCTGGACCTTTGAACCACATTTCATTTTTTATTAATTCTGACGGTCGCAATCCACGTGATGCGCAATCAGCGGGGTTTTGCTTTGATGTCACGTGACCCCAGCTTGTAGGTTCCAGTTTGGTAAGTATCTCTGACACACGATTGGCGACAAACACATTCCACTTGCTAGGGTGACTATTAAGCCACGCTAGGACAATAGTCGAGTCAGTCCACGCATGAATGTTAGCTTTCTCCACGCTCATGACCTCTGCGACTTCAACAAGCAATTTACAAAGTAAAACAGCGCCACACAATTCCAATCTTGGGATGGATACCTGCTTTACCGGTGCCACTTTCGTTTTCGCAGTGACCAAGGAAACATTTACCCTGCCGGTGCTATTAATAACACGAACATACACAACAGCTGCGTATGCCACCTTCGACGCATCACAGAATCCGTGCAGCTCACAGACTTCGTTTCTATTCCTGCCTATCCACCTTGGTATACGTATGTCGTTTAGTTGTATTTGTTCTTCTCTGTACGTAAACCACTCTTTTAGTATATTTTCTGGTACTTCATCATCCCAATCAATTCCTAGCAACCATAGCTTTTGTATTATTAGTTTTGCTACAATAATGTTAGGTCCTACCCAACCCAGTGGGTCGTATAGTCTACATATATCTGAAATAATTTTCCTTTTTGTTGCAGGTTGTTCCAGTATCGGGAGAGTCACTACGTAGCGGAAGGTGTCATCACTGCGGTTCCAGGTAAGTCCCATAATTCTTATAAGTTCGTCTTCATTTATTTTTACGTTTTCCCTGACTTCCAATTCTTCCTCTTTTCCTTTCATTGCTTCTACTAATTCATCGCTATTGCTATTCCATTTTTGTATCTCGAAGCCAGCCTTGTTCAATAGCTCATTAATTTCCCTGTATAAAATCTTTCCTTCTTCTACAGTTTGTACGCCTGTCATAAGGTCATCTACGTTAAAGCATTTCATAACCTTGTCAGCTGCTACAGGATAATCTGCACCGTGATCCTTCGCTAGTTGCTGAAGAGCCCTAATTGACAAATATGGAGCAGAAGCCGTACCGAACGTGACCCGAGTAAGTCTGTAGCATTTAATTTCTTGGTCTTCATTTGGTCTCCACAGAATTCGTTGAAACTCAGCGTCCTGCGGGTCAACCTTTACCTGCCGATACATTTTCACAATGTCGGCTGACATGCAAATTGGCGAGGTTCTCCATTGCATTATTATATGCCTCAGCTCAGGCTGCAACGTAGGTCCTATCAGCAACTGGTCATTCAAAGAAAGATTGTTCTTTCCTCTGCAGGACGCATCGAAGACTACTCTAACCTTCGAGGTTTCCTTATCGTTTCTGACAATCGCGTGATGTGGTAAGTAAATAGCCTTTGGGTTATCAATTTCATTTTTTGGGACCACTTCCATATGATCTAAACTTAAATATTCATCTATCACTTCTTGATAGCTTGCTTTTAAAGATTGTTCTTTGTCTAACCTGTGTTGTAGTGATTTTAATCTTCTTTCAGCTATGACCTTTGAAGCTGTTACCTCAGGAATGCCATGCCTGACAGGAAGACGTACAATGTATCTGCCGGTTGGATCCCTCCGAGTTGTCTCGGCAAAGTATTGTTCGCAACGCCGCTCATCATCTGTGAACATTGCTTCTCTCGACTGTTGTATATCAGACTCTAATTCCCATAATTTTTTCAGCATATCGTTGCCTTCTGTGCAACAATGCATTACTTGGATGTGTGATTGTGGAAGGGAATCGGTTGCTGGGTTTACCATACCTGAAAGTATCCATCCAAGACTGGTGGCTTGTGCTACAAGCATACCAACTGGAGCTTTCTTCACTCCCGCCTGTAATATTTGACAATAAACCTCTGCACCAAGCAGAAGGTCAATACGGTTAGGCGTAGCGAATTCTGGATCAGCCAGCACCAAGTCCTCTAGTTCTACCCACCCCAAGTCTTCTACTTTTCTAGTGGGAAGAAGAGAAGTTATGTTTTTCAAAACATACGCCTTCACCGGTATGATTATATTGGAATCAATCCGGGATTGTACTTTAATATCTACCGTTGCCTTCGACACTATAGTTTTGTCTCCCCCGAGACCCGTTATGTAACTCTTTGTAGATGCCTTCCTCAGTCCCAAGTACTGTACGGTCGACTCGGTCACAAAGGACGATTGTGAACCTTGATCGAGGAGCGCACGAATTTCATGCCCTTCACCGTTCCTGGACATGGCCTTTACAAGCGCAGTGGCAAGCAAAACCTGTTGTCGAACCTTGTCCGTCGCGAAACAGGATACTATTTGTGTCGATTCATTTGTTTTTGCTGTTTCAGCCTCTGAAGCAGTAGCAACACACCCACTCGCTTCAGTATCAACGGAATATTGACCGCCCTTCGGATGTAGCAGCGCATGGTGCCTTCGACGACAAATGCGACATTTAATATTAGATCGGCAATCCTTGGCCGAATGGTTGCTACCCATACAATTAAAGCATATGTTATTTTGTAATACAAACTTACGTCTAGAATCAACCGGTTCCTTCTGGAACTCCTTACACATCATCAGCCTATGGCTGGACTTACAATATGGACATATAATATCATTAACATCTTTAACATGGAATGATTTAACCTTAGCTGATTGGTTTGGTCCCACGACATGTTTGGTACCCAGAAACTCGATGGCTCGAAATCGATTGGTTAAGAATTCTGTGAATTGTTGATACGTAGGCAATTCGTCGGAATAATCTGATGTGCTAAATTCCCACTGCCGTCGTGTTTCTGCGTCCAATTTCAATGACAAAATATGAATTATCAAAATATCCCAGTTTTTAATGTTAATGCCTAAATTTGCAAGCGTAGCTAAGCAGTCATTCGTAGTATCTACAAGAGATTTTAGACCACTGGCTGACTCTATCGATAAACTTCTTTGACTCAATAGCCGTTTTAACACATTATTTGAAATTAGTTTTTTATTGTTGTATCTTTGAGATAACAATTCCCAACATCTACTAAAGTTGGCTTCCTGTGTAGGAACGTGCCGTAAAAGCTGTTCTGCTTCACCTGCTAGATACCCTTTCAAATAGTATAACCGCTGTACATTGTCAATACACTTGTTCTTTATTATTAGCGAGTCGAACAACTCTTTGAATGTCGCCCAGTCAGCGTAATTGCCGGTAAACGTGGGAATATTTATCTTTGGTAATTTTACGTGAGAAGTTGCTTGGTCTCTATTGGATTTAGAGCTCTCGTTATTGACATCGGTTATTGGCAAATTAAACTTAGCTAATGCTTCCTTGAGCTCACACTTATAGTCTAAATAACTATCCCCAGTGACTCCGTACACGTCACCAGACATGTACATTGTCGTATTCAGTGTAGTTGGAAATGATTGAACTAAAGTGTCGTGACCTCTCACAAACTTTGTCCATAACCGCTCTAAATTTTCCAATCTATTCTCAATATATACCTTTGTAATTCTTTCTTTAGGCGATTTTTTGTAGTTTTTAAAATCTTTATCGATCCTAGATTGAATATCTAGTTGTAATGCGATTGCGGCCTCCATAGTTCAATTAAAATCTTACCAGCATAAACAAGTTGAAAGAGGTAATAATTTTTCTAAGTTGCAATGAAAATCAAATACAATTCTCAGCAAATGTCGCTAAATTATTACAAGTATATAAACAGTTATGAATTACACAATTTTACACAACGTAAAACAATTCTATGTCTAACCTAAACACAAATAAAAACACAAGTCCAAGTAAAAACCGTAAAATTTTACAAGTGTTTGAGCACTTATTAATTCGCTATGAAATCGGGCATAGGTTCCCCGTAAGTTCAAAATTAGCGAAATTATTCTAAGTCCAGCATGCACACAAGAATTTTCTAAGTCCTTAAACTACACTTTAAATAAATGTCAACAAATTTTCTAAGTTCAAATTCACCAAATTTTAAATTTTTAAGTGTCAATTTCACTGTATATGTCTTACCCAAGATATTTTGAACTTTATCTCCAAAAAATAGAAGTCAAATTTATAAATGTCAATGTCACTGTAGATGTTTTAGCACAAGATATTTTGAACTTTATCTCCAAGTGTTAGAAGCCAAATTTACTCACAATTGTTCCGTTCACTTAACTGCACTTCCTGTACTTCCAAACTCCACCCCGTCTCGTCCTCCGATGACGTCACGTCCACTCCAATGACGTCACGGCCGCGCTCCCAGCTGCTCCTCACCTGCTCGCTTGACCTTACAGCCTCCTCCCACGAGGGGGACTGTCGGAAGTAGTGGAGTCCGCACTCCACCTACTTCCCAGCTTGCGTTTGCGACAGCGATCCACTGCCCGCAAGCTATTTCAAAAAAGCCTGGTTCCGTCTACTGACAGATCCGGCTCGAAGGACCATGTACAAATACCGAGCGAGCGGTGGTCCGAGGTGTGGTCCGAAACGAACCGGGAAGTCAATTAAACAACCACAGTCGCACGGAACAAAATTTATTTCCACAAAAACTTATTAGTTTTAGGACATATGCGAAAAATCTATACAGCGTCATTTAGCCGATCTGATGATCGGTACAGCGCCATCTAGTATAGACTAGTGGAACCACAGATGGCGCTGCAATATTTCACACCCATATTTCCAATTTTAATTCACGCCTTACGTGGACCCCAATCGAGCCCAGGGGATCCACCTGGACCACTGCGAACAACTGCCCATCGCCACGCTTGGCATGCGAATTGGTGATCGCAGTTGTGGTAGTTATATCGCGGAACGCTGCTACTCACCTAGCCTAATTTCATTTACTTCTGCCCTATGGCCGCCTCCATTGTTCGGTCTGACTGCACTAACGGAATAATTTTATAGTAGGCCCTCTACTTCTTCTTCTTCTCGTGTCAGCGGTTCGACTTAAATTTTATCGGCCCAGTATTTTGCTACAGTAATTGCTGCATCATTTGCGGTCCTTAGGTCCTCCAACGTACAAGAACTGGGGGAAAGCGGGCACTGGAGCATGTGTTGCATTGTTTGAGCGAGGGCTCCACAGTCACAACGTTCCATAGACGGAGAGATAAAACCCCACTTGCACAAGTTTTGCCTGCAACGGCCTACTTGAGTGCGGAGTCGGTTAAGTGATCTCCAGATCGGCCATTGCAGATCATATTCTGGCCCTCTACCGGAATCATAACATAAATTAATTCACCAACCTCTGCTGCAAATGCAGATTGTGTTGCGAGGGAATGGCGCCGGGCGATGCACTCCTCGGAGACGCACTCCCGCCACCTTCCACGTACTCCTGCAAGAGAAATATCGAAAATCCATCACATAAGTGCACGTGTATCAGGCAGCTATTATTTATGTAACTTTAATGTACAAAAGAAAGAACTGCACATAAGGCTTACTCAACGCAACTAAGGCATTATCTACCAGTCAACCTTTGGGTAGAAAGAAAATCAACGAAATAGGTGCTGTAAAGCTAATAGCTAAATATGACATAATAATAATTTGTCTATGCTCGATCTAAAACTCTAAAACCACCTAGGGCCCAACTCGAGTACAGTGTAATTAACTGGTCTCCTCCCCCCACTGCTTAAAAAACCTGCAAATACATCTAAACAGAACAGAGTGACACCAACCTGCGCCATATACGCGGGCACCTGCGGGTCGACGAGGTACGCTGGCTGCGCGGGGTACGCGGCGCCGTAGTGCGCGTACGTGCCGTAATGCGCGCCGGTGCCCGCGCCAACGCCGCCCGCGTACCCGCTGCCAACCGACACCGCCTCCATTACCTACAAACAATTAATATCAACTATTGAAATAACATGATGAAAAGAAACTACACAATCGAAAAGAAATCGTTATGTATACATCTATACAAATAAATAAAATTGGAGTGTCTGTTTGTAATATTAAAATAACCGCTTTTTACTTAATGCATATGTATGTATACACGGTACATATACCAAAACAACATTTTTTACAATTTTTGTCTGTCTGTCTGTCTGTCTGTTTGGCGAGGCTAATCTTGGGAACGGCTGGACCGATTTTGACGGGACTTTCACTGGCAGATAGCTGATGTGATAAGGAGTAACTTAGGCTTCTTTTATCTCCATACATCCATACATACATACATACCTACATACAAATAAGAAGAATTGGAGTGTATCCGACTTTGACGGGACTTCCACGGGTAGGTAACTGATGTAATAAGGAGTAACTTAGGCTACTTTTATCTCCATACATACATACATACGGACATACAAATAAATAGAATTTGAGTGCCTCCGATTTTGACTGGACTTTCACTGGCGGATAGCTGATGTAATAAGGAGTAACTTAGGCTACTTTTATACTAGCTCCGCTCACGACTTCGTCCGAGTAGATACTGAATAATCATATTTTTTCTCACGTGGACGAAGTCGCGGGCAACAGCTAGTATGAAATAAAACTAATTTTCGGATTTATCTTGCGTATATTAAACTAAAATGATTATTTAAAATCGAACCCGACGTTTCGGTTGCTTTTCAGCTTCCGTGGTCTCGGACTTTTCAGCTTCCGTGGTCGTGGTCTGCCCGAGACCACGGAAAACTAGTTTTATTTCAACGAGTGCAGCTCGCGAAAACCTAAGAACATACTAAATCGTTATATCTCGGATAATCTTCCATTTTGGCCGTTTTTGACGTCATTGAGACATATTTACACGGGTGGCAAAGTTCCAGTGGCGGCAGTCGAAATAAACACTATTGCCATTCAGAGTTTGAGACAATCATGTTCCCTTTTAATACGAAGATGTGAGTGAGTAATAGAAGAACAATAGTTGTTATCGAGAAGGAAAATTGTTTTACATAATTTAAAAATAACTTTTAGATAATACAGATTCATATTTTTAAATAAGTACACCTATACTTAGGAGTCTTAGGAATCGGTGTGCATGCATGGGGGAAATTATTGATGTAGAAGTGTGAGGACCAGGATATCTGACGCTCCACACTCTCTGCCTACCTCGTAATAGACTTGGCGTGAAGATACATAGAAACATAATACATGAACAATAAATATTTTAATTTTATTACCATCTCTTAACATTACTTACTCTGTTACTCCCCACAAGTAGGGATTCCATTTCTAGGAAAACAGGTCTATATAATCAATTTGGACGAGTTATTTATTAGGACCAAGGTTGTAGAGTATAGCAGGAGAGTTAGCAATTGTATTAATACATATAAAAAAAATCTTATTCACCTACGGGAACAGATAAGACTGCTATTTAGAAGAGACATCATTCAGCAGAAAATAAATTCGAAATGGCTAAAATAAAATTATTGCATGAACGCTGGTGGTAGAGCTCCAGTGACGGGGCTCGCGGGCGTAGGCACCACCGCATTACCTAATATACTTGCCGCTAAATGGTAGTGTTTAGCACTATCGTGTTCCGGTCAGGTGGTAATGTACGGCCCTGTAATTTCCAGCACAGAGGCATGCTTTTTGCATAGGCTGCAGTCATCACTTAACATCAATGTGACCTGCATGCTTGTTTGCCACTTCCATTACATTAAAAAAAAAAAAACGTAATCAAAAAAATACTATAATTTCGTTATAACAAATTAAGACAGCCCCACAGACTTTAAAATCAATTACACAAATGCGTAAACCCCGTGTCTCGAGTCAACAGCTCGTCTCGAACGAGATATCCCGCCATTGCCGAGATTGTCACTCGATGCCACACAGTCCCGCCGGGAAGTAATTTACACTCAACGTAATAAGCTCAGTGTGCCCCACTCCAAACTTTGTACACAAGTTTCGTAATGGGCTTTCCCCTTTTTAAGAAACTCATTAAATTTTACCACGCGTCTTCTTGGTTATAATACAAATATTCAAAAATAAAAGGTTAAATGTGATATGTTGTAAAGTAATACTGATGGCAGAGTTCCAGTGTAGGAGCTCGAGGGCGTAACCGCGGTATATTCACGTCGAATCCCTCATAGGGTAGGCGAAGAGCACGGAGCGCCAAATCCAAGTTCTTACACACCACTCAGGGAGGGCCATTTACTTCTGAACTATGTCCGCCTGAACGTTATACTTTTACCGAGATGTCCATAAAATAATACTTTCAGTTTGTCTTAATTTTCCAATTATTTCTTATAGACAAACCTTGACCTAGCTAATGAACACAACCAGAAAATCAGGTAGGTAAATCGTTCGAGCAGCTCTCAAAAGATGCTCCGCAATAAATCTGATCTATCTGAGAAACAGCTAGTTTCTAAGTTTGGTATTGGTGCAATTTAAATCACAGTTTGTCATCACAAGACATAGAACAACACCGGAGGGGAGTAGCCATATGCAGGCTTTCCTCTCTGTCAAAGTACAAGCCCAAATAGGCCTATACCTGTCGCCTAGATGTTTAAATGTGTGCGTGAAACTGTTTCTGTATTTTGTTAAAGTCAAGGTGTGAGTTTCGTAGTAATAGACGATTTTTGTAGTGTGCGTGTGTCGCACGCATTTCCCCCCCCCAAAAAATGACAGACTGTTTTGCATCGGTAATACACGCTATGGCTACTCCCCTCCGGTCCGCCGCGACCGGTGGGCCGCGTTGCTCTATGTCACAAGACAATAAAATAAAAATATTACATTTTATTTTCATACTTTCCTAAGAACTCAGCGCAGCAACTCCGGCAAACTTTGGTTGATAGTTTTGTACGTAGTAAAAGTGCACCGGGCAGAAGGAATTACGTGCGCCGTGGTTTATCCGATTGCACTGAAACTTTTCCGAGATGGAACAGGAAAGTTTCCTTTAAAAGGCGCGGCGAACAATTACCTCAGTATTTGTCAATAAACAATTGATTACTCCCCTTGTATTTCGCGCCCAAGTCGACAAAAAATTTAGGCTTATCATAAAAAACTTAATAGAGAAACCACATTGAAAAGATAATTTAGTAATTTATTCATCAAAGTTAAAGTGAATATTTTTATTTAGGATTTCAAGAATCACTTATGATGATAACTATGTTAAACTAAAGTGAATAACAATGGATACACTTGCCATGATGATTTACAACTGTAAAAAATGATAATCAAGAATGATACTGAGAATAAATATATATACACACTTATGAATATCAGTAGAATGTCTCATTAGATCAAGGATGTTACTGCGAATCAATATATATATACACACTTATGTACCTACACCGGAAGAATGTCTCATTTCCTCTCTTACAAAGTGATAAGAGTTGAGAAACAGAAAATGAGGCGTTCAATTTATTCAGTTAGACGGTCGAGCCGCCGGATAGGATCAGTTGCGGAAGAAATGGAGAAAATCGGTCTGAAATGGTCCGTCTGCGCAGCCGAAGGTGTATCGCAATGGCGGAGTATTTTGGAAGCTCTCAAACCTAAGACCAGTGTCTCTTTATGTCAAGTAAGTCACTCACGTGTGGATATTTCTGCGAGGGCGCCATAGTGAGGTGTCCCATGTGGTTGTAGTGTGCCGCCGGCGACGACACGTACTGGCCGTAGTCCGGCTCCACCCCACCGCCCACCGGGTACTCGCCGGCCTGCTGTAACACAAACAACATTGAATTATTTTATGGTTTTATGTAATAATGGTGACAAACCAGCATACAGTTCACATTGGCGGTAATTGAATACTGTAGCCTATAAATATCTACATAAAAAATATAAAAACCAGAGAATTCAATATAGACGCGTTACAGAGACATAGGAACTGGCTTCAGGAGTGGTCCTAAGACCTGAGCTCATAGGCCATTGGGCCCGAAATTACAGTGCCGTGCAGTGAACACAAGCAGCATGGCCTACGAAGTAAAATAATATTCAAAATAAATACGACAAAAATGGCTCGGAATTTCTGCGCATAATGAACGATCTTTGAGCTCAGGAGCGGTAACGCATATGCATTGAGAGAATTTAGACATTTGGTTTTTAAGAGAATATCTATTGTCAAAAAGTATTTTTCTCAAGAAAGACCTTAATAGGGTACCTACCTAAAGCCCTACATAGTCTACCTAGCGAACATAAAATTACATAAGTAAACCTACATCAAAACATCTTTAAACAAACAAACATGTAATCATAGTAATCATTTTCGTAATTAATTTGGAATAGTATCTCTTTATTGTATCTGACAGAATAGAGACTAGATGTCTACAGTATCTAATACCAGTTTAAACTTAAATTCTAAGCCCGAATTAATCTGATAACATTGTCGTGAAATGTTTAGTATAAACATAAATTATGCCTAAGGACAGCTTCATTTTATAAGACAATCGACTTTACCCAGTAACATAGTTCAACAAGAATGCCCAAGTACCTATTCAGAGAGTGTATTTAAGATTAACATTTCTCTAGTAAGAACTATTCGGTATAGTGTGACTATGAGCATACGTCCTGTTTTGAGCGGGACAATCCCGAGTTTTGGACACCCCATTCCGAAACTCGACCGCCAAACCGAATCGCTTTTGTGCTCGTTAACGTCTTTGATTTTTCCTGTCCTTTCGTATCGTCTATTTGACTAATAGCGTTATATCCTCTATCTATATATATGGTCATATCCTCAGTTGACATAAATTTGATACACGATGCAATACATTGCTCTTTTGACGTAACGTATTAATTACCGTCATTATAGAATGACTGATGAACAGCAATGTTACTAGTGATCTTCAAATTGAATTAAACTTAATCACATGATAGGCCCACTGATCGATAATTTTTACAAATAAAATGTCCCGTTTTGTTTTACAATAACATGGTCACTATTCCGCTCCTCAGTTCCTCAGTAATATTTTTCAAGCGTTTATCGGTATAATAAGTCACTCCCAACTTTCAGTCGTTCCTAGATAACTTATCTGAATTCTTTGACGTAGTTAGATTATACTTCGTAGTGGTGTTATAATAAAAATGTTATTTCACGTTATATAATAGTTGTCATATTTTGTTATATTTTTTGCAATAAAACACATGCTAGTTATATGTGGACGTGTGTGAGGTCGCGATTTAAGACCCATCTGAAGTTGTAATTGGGTTGTATTTGGGGACAATAAAATTATTTGTATGGCCTGTAGATATCTCTTTTTCAGGTCTGAGTGTGATGTGTTGAGTGTGAACAACGACACCCACGACACAGGTTTATGTGAGTGTAAGCGTATTTTCTTTATGACGAGTCTTCGAAATCGCCATACATGTATGAGAGAGAGTGATAAATGTAGAAGAGGCACGGGAAGTGTGGAAGACCCCAGGACCTCTCTGCCTACACCGTGAGAAACTTGGCGTTAACTTAGAATAAGAATATTTCAACAATTAACGAGATTAAGTTCGGCTTCGTGCTTCTTCACTAGGACTCTGAATGGTGAACTATAGACTAATATGTATATATATTTTTTATGTAATGGAAGTGGCAAACAAGCATGCAGTTCACATTGATGTTAAGTGATGACTGCAGCCTATAGACACCCACACTTAGACAAAGGTCAAAATGCAGATGCGTTACCACTCCTGAGGTCTAAGGTGTTATGCCTCTGTGCCGGAAATTATGCCCATCATCGTGTGCCCATACAGTGTACAGTGAAGTCACTAGGTAGACTGTATACAATTAGGTTATTGTATGCATTATTTCACTCTACATAGCTCCAAATACAGATCAAAACTAGGTCAAAATTAACCACATCAACATCATGGCTTGACGCTTCAAGCTGAATATCATTTTCATAGCAATATTCAAGAGGTTAGAACAGTGATTCCCAAAGTGGTCTATATCAACCCCTGGGGGTCTATGACAAACAAAAAGGGGTCTGCATCAGCAAAAAAAAAATTGGGGGTCCATGAAATGAAAATGGGGGTCCACGATAATGGATCTCAACACATACAATGATAGTACCAATTTACTTACCAGTGATTCCCAAAGTGGTCCATGGGAGACTCGATGAGGGTCTACGTAGGCGTGAATAAATAATGGAAATATGGGAATGTGATATAAATGTAGCAAGGACGAGGGTCCACAGAAACCAGAAAAAATTGTAAAGGGTCTACAAGAAAAAATAGTTTGGGAACCTCTGGGTTAGAAGGATAATTTACATCTCAAGCAATAGCCAAGACATAATACACAAAGCATAAATGTTGTTACATTGATGTTCTGCAATATTAATGTAATCGAGAGGGAACCAGTGTCTTCAGACTTCTAGGACACAGACTTGTATAACTTGAGTTTAATTTAGTTGTAACTAGTTTTTGGTCGTGACTTTGTCTGTACGAATGACTCACATCGAGCCCACATTGATCATTAACTCAATTTGTGCCAAATACCATTTTTTCTTGTATTCTTGAGTGAAAAATATCCAAACACGTTTTTGGAGGGGGGGTTCTCAAGTGTGACGGTACCTGTTAAGATAGGAAAAAGCGGTATAAAGCGTGACGAAGGGGGGGTGTAGAAAATAGACCGATATTTTGCGTGACGTAATTTATGGACGGCCCCATAGGATAATATATCAGAGATATACCTTCATCTCTGGACCCTCCCCCCTCCTCCTTTCCTCCTTCCCTCCCCCCTCCCCCGAGGACCAGACCCAGGATCCCAGCGAAGCAGTAATTACCTATTAAGTACCCCTTTTTGCACTACACTACTGAGGCAGTTAATAAAAAAAACGGTAAAATAAAACTCGAGGCGATGCTTAAAATCCGCTTAAAATCCCTTTTTAAGCATCGCCTTGAGTCTTATTTTGTCGACCGCAAACCTCAGCTATTTCGCCCAATGGGTGCCAAAACTATCGATGGAATGTACCTACCATGACTATATCCTTGTCTAAAATAATAAATCTCGAAACAGGGCGATATTACCGTGTTGACGAAACTGCAACGCAACTATGATTATGGCCTTACGCCAAATTTGCCTTAGGGTTCGAAAATGTATCCGCACGATACCAAGCTGGTTTCGAGTTCTCTTTATCTGGGACAACAATGACAAACACTGTGGAAATATTAACCATCGCAATGTCGCATTAACAGAAAATAAAATAATTATTTTGTTTAATTATATTATTATGCAAAATTACTGTTTAGTGGATTGTGGCTAGCATACGTACAACAATAATATTTTACTTCACATCGAGACGACCCGCGCGGTCGTTCCCGGTTATCAGTGACCGACGACTAGAGCGAGAGAATATTTAATAATACTAGAGCGAAAGTTGCAACACCCCTAATCGCATATGTCTTATTTGTCTCTCCGCAACGCCCGTATCCGAGGTTCAGACCCAAAGGGGTGGGTCTGAACCTCCCTTAAACAGTTACGCTAACACTATTTAGGCTGAGAGCGCCCTCTGCGCTCGTCGATTGCCCGGTGAAGTAGACTAGTACCTACTATCCTTAGACCTACCGCCTACATTAGTTCATTCACAAAAAAAACTTCACATCGATAGATTGACAGATAGAGAATCATTGAAGTAACGCCGGATCCACACGTTGGCCCCAACGTTGGCTGCTGACACGCGGCGGCTTCTCACCAACGCGCATTGCTCCCTCCAATTTTGGGGTCAATGCTATTTTCTAGATCCACACGTTGGGCGTGTAGCGTTGGCGCCAACGTGTGCAGCCGGCCTTAAACTATTAACGAATTAATGTCGTGTATATTAAACGGAAATTATTTAGAAATCAACCCGACATTTCAGTCGCTTTTTCGGCTTCCGTGGTCCGGGCAGACTTAGGTGACATGACAAGTTTGACAACAACAGTAAACGCATATACTTACCATTAACTTTGCTGAATATTCTCATAATGGTGGAAGGTATCCCCCATATGTAAATCGGATGCGTTCGAGTAAATCCAAAGCCACTCATGGGCTCCGTGGCTTTGGGCACGGGCTCAACCTCCTGCTCTTTTTTTTAATTTCCCCGACAGTCGTCCATACCAAATAAAGTAAGTGTAAGTGGCTACTGACCTGCATGGCGAGATGGTGCTGGTGGGCGAGCGCCGCCGACAGTTCCGCGTCCTCGGTGGAGGCGTCCGACCGCGACACGGGACTGTGCTGCGGACCGTACGCGCCCTCCACCGGACCGTTGCTGTAACAATGACATGCCATCGTTAAGTTTAAAGTTCGGTTGCACCAAAATATTTGTTAAAGTTAGGGTTATTGTCAAATTTAACAATGACAGATACATTGACTTTAACAGTTACTGCGGAATGAATTGCACAAGGGTATTTTTGGCATTGTTAAAGTTACCAGGATGAACAGATTCCCTCATCGTTTGACAGATAATTTTTAGGTTAACTTTAACATTCACCAGCGCAGCACGGCCAGATACGGTTAAAGTTAAATGTGTGACGTCATTTAACAATTTTCAAACGGTTGACATTCAAGCAGCAGATGGACCCTATAGTTTATATTGATTGTCATAAGTTACTCTGTTAACTCTACTTTGATAATATAACATTGCTGTTTTTGCTAATGAAATATTAGTTATTGTATTTTTTTACAAACCCAATGCATCGATTTACGGCACATAATGAAATGTAACGTCTTTGAAACTATTATATAAATCTACACCCAATAAGATTAAGCCTGGGTTGCACCACGATATTTGTTAAAGTTATCGTAACGTTTCATATCCTTCTCTAACTTTAACAGATTTCTTTTAGTTAGAGAAGGATGTGAAATGTTACAATTATTTTAACTTTAACAAATATTTTGGTGCAACCCAAGCTTAGTATTCTGCAACCCGAGCCCTTGAATATCGAAAAAGATCCTCTGAAAATCGATATACTGAAATGGAACAGTAAACTCGAGTCCACCTCCGGCTCGGAGAGAATATTTCACTCGGATCCTGTCTTTACAAGCTTGAAATAATAGAATTCGTAATGCTGTTTCGCGGAAAATTCCTCCCCTACAGAAATTCATGAAACAATAGCACCATTATAAAAACCATGAAAATTTATTTAAGATTCATAAGTTAATTATTAAGTAAAATAGAAGGGTGGTGAAAAAAAAGAAAGGATTTAAGATCGCCATGCTTGTCATCAAAATACTACTACTACGCTGGAGGTCCTGGATTCGATTCCCGGGTCGAGGGATATCAGAGATAATGGTTCAAAATTCTTTATCTGTGGTTCTATTGGGATTTTTCCATTATCTGGAAGTTTCCCAGTACCTCGGAGTTTGGTAATGTGCCAACAGGCTCGCCACCTAACATGGTCCAAAACGTAACCGGCGAATCGTGGGTGTTTGCATGTATGCTTGAATGCATGCATTTACCTCTGCCTGCCCCTTCGGGGATTACAGGCGTGAAGTTACGTTTTTAGAATGGACACTTCGACGTCTCGTCCGATTTCCCCGCATCACTAAACCCCTTCCCCTCTTATGGGCGACGGTTGGTATTTTCTACGTGCTACGCACATAGGTGCGCGTGTAAATACACGTCACTGACTGATGTCTGTGTTATAGAGACCAAATTAAGCGTTTGTATAGAATTTTGTCAGAGTATCCACGGTGTGCCATAATCGGTACACAAGCGGATTGGCGACCGCAATGGCGGTAGTTTTATCGGAAGACGCTACTGTCTGCGTTATTGCATTTAGCTGCTGCCTACCCCGCGTTTACTACCGCCCTATTGGAATAGTTTTACCATCATTTATCGGTTGACTGACTGCACTAGCGGAAGAATTATTCATTAATGGGCGGTAGACATGAGTCCTGACGCCTAAAGTTATACCAGTTCGATAAAAACGTGAGATGTTTTTTAATGTTTTTATCAAAAACAATTCATGCATAGGATGATATCACAAAAAAAAGTAAACGCCGATTAAAAATATATCATATCGAAAAGCCGCTAGACAAGGCCAAAAATCGAGTGGCATCCAAACTAAACGGTATCGATTAAAATCAATTTGCGTCAACAAGTTTTAATGAGTCAATTAAGCGACGCGCTCCGGTTTTCGTTCGTTCGATGTTAAATAAAACTGCAACGGTGTTGATGGATCTCGACACACTGCCAATTTTAAAAATACGTCAATCAATAAACCGAATTATCGAACCGACTACATTTTTCTGTGTTTGTATTACGATTAACTTGAATGTGTATTGGTTAAGTGAGCAGGTAAATTACTTAACCGTTTTTAATGGTGTAAGATAGAGTACCTAATGGAGCTATAAAACTCCGCCGTTTTCGATTAATCTACCTGCCGCTAAATAATGAGGCAGTTGTCATCTCTCCAGAACACGGCAGTCGCTAAGCATTTATTGGTAGATAGCACAGACATCGCCAGGAAGTGGCAGGCGGTCGAGTTTCATATACCAACCTACCCTTCCCCCCTATGCTCCTAGATCGGCGAATGGTGAATCTACTCCCATCCTCCGAATATAGTCGGCTAACCCTAACCCTTAGTTGACAGAGAAGCAAAGCGCTTTGCATCACTGATTTATTTAATAACTAGCTGTCACTGCGACTTCGTCCGCGTGAGAATTTATGATTGTTCAGTATCTACCCGGACGAAGTCGTGGGCGAAACTAGTATAAAAGTAGCCTAAGATACTCCTTATTACATCAGCTATCTGCCAGTGAAAGTCCCGTCAAAATCGGTAGAGCCTTTCCCAAGATTAGCCCCGCCAAACAGACAGATAGACAAAAATTGTAAAAAATGTTGTTTAGGTATAACAATATGTACCGTGTATACATACATATGCATTGAGTTAAAAGCGGTTATTTTAATATTACAAACGGACACTCCCATTTTATTTATTTGTATAGACAAATAAAGCAATCGGTTCAATTTATACTACTAGGTAAGCATTAAAAGTGAAGGGTCTCACGAAACAGGGAAAGTGCCTAACGCAATGTAAATCAATACATACGGTATTAAGTCTTCCTCGTGATCACGTACATTTCGTTTGACGATTGTCGATAATAATATGTAATCTCAGCATACTGAGGAAATCAATTTGGTTTTTGACACGGCAGGTTGTAAAGGAGTTAAGGAAAACAAGAATCCCTAAACGATCACTCTTATTTTTGCCTGTCTATCAAGACCATCATTTTTTAAGGAATGCGTAGAGCTATTGAGTTAAAATTGTCGCATACTCAGGCATACAGTTCCTTGGTATCGTGAAAATATCCAGCTTTCTAAGCTAACGCAATCAAATGATACGGCTATTTATGTCGCTCATTTTGGGCCTCGTATCAAAACCTATACGGTACTTCCTGTTGACCTAGTCTAATGAAATTTGAAAAGAAACAATGTTTTGTAAAACAAACAAAGGAAAACAATCCCAAAAACCATTTTTATACTAAAAATCTGTTTGCAGTTGGCAAATTGACCACAAGCTTGTCCCTTTTATAAGTAATACAGTTTATCTTTTCGTCTATTGGCAAAACCACTAAACCGCGTATCGTTGCCAGGCATCAGGATAAAACTGGGTATAATTAGGATTTTTGATTGCTTGTCAGGCTAAAAGAAACAGTGTCTGGCTTTAGTTAGGCTTTTTTCATTTCGTAAACGAGCGAGCGCGGAGTGTGGCCACGGTACCGTGGTCATGGGTCGAATTAGTCTGCCCGTGACCACGGTAGCTGGAAAGCGACCGAAACGTCGGGTGTAAGAAGAAGTTTGGGAGTGTTGTATACGCGAGAAAATCCGGTCTAATTTAATGCAACAACCAGGTACACATAAAAAGTGAAGAGTTTCGCAATTCACGTAAATCAATACGTACGGGTCGTACGGTACCAAGACCAGCTTGAGATCACGTACAATTCTTTTGCAGATTGTCGATATGTAATCTCAACATCTTAGCCGTACGTGGGGAACTCAAGTTGGTCTTCGACGGTTCACGCGACAGTGTATAAAAAACTCGACGCCGAGTTAAGAAAACTTTCTTGTAATGGCGTGGCAATAAAACTCACTTTTTCCTTTATATTTTCAACATGTAGTGTCTGAACATTCGCAGTGCACGTACGAGAAATCTATTTATCATCGTATATCATATTATGAGGCCATTCGGTACTAAAGTCAGGTTCTATTGAATGTAACAATGGCGCATGTGTCATATTGGTTAAGTGTTGATAAGAAGTTATTTGCCAGAATACTGCCACAAACATCCATAATTCCATACACATATTCACGATCCACCAGATGCTTTTGGGGAGGTTTGCCCGATATTGGCCCACAGATGGGTGGTGGGGTCGTCTCAACGCCAATTAAGCAATAGTTATTTAAGTAGACAATATAAACAAGTTATCTATCACATAGAGAGAGTTTCACTAAGTTGATATTATTCAAAAAGTACTATTAACTAAATTCTGAATTCTGGAATTCAACTACGCAGTCTAGTCAGGTCCAAAAAAAAATGTTTTCATTCGTCGTATTGTTATTATTGTTTATAGAAATAAAATAAATGTCTTTATGCTTTATCAGATCCACAAAATCCATTAGAGATAATTTTCATCGTAATCTCTTTATTTATCTGTTATCGATAAATCGGCTGAAATATTAAATTTGAATAATTCATCATCTTGTTACTCGTATAAATCATCAACACTCAAATCAAAATCAAATCTACACAGCTTATGTTAGGGTTGCCACTTAAATTTTGCAAACTATGGTATTATTATGTCAGATTTCAGTTAAATACAGCAACTGTTGTTTTGAACTCATGACTCAAGCCTCGATTTATTTCGTCTATTATACGCTTAGCCAATGTTATTTATCGAAAAATATCAACGCCATCCTCAGGATAATTAAAAAAACCAGATAATTTGTTTGGTAAATAGTAAAGATTGATAGCCCTGCCTTACAATATTAATACCAGGATTGCCGACGATTAATAAGTTTATAAGTTAACGTGGAATGAATATTTTATGACAGCTTATTGAAAGATACATTTGATAAATACAAGTATGTAGACAGGAGATATGAATAATTTATTACAGTATCTAATGGCTCTACATTATCTATTAGGTATATGTATAAAAAAAACTGTTTGTTGAATTTTATGCTGCGCTGTACTGAAAAATCAAGCTTTCGCTACACACCGAACAAAACCGATACAAATGATATAAAGTACTTAGTTATCTTCCTTTTAAATCTCAAATATCATAGAGCAAAAAAAGAAACAAAAAAAATTGACAGAAAAGAGCCTGTATTTTTATAATTGCACAATTTCCAACTTCCTTTCTATTTCCAAGCATAAAATATTGCGACCAATTATTTACTAATTGATAGCAAAATTGCTTTAGTGATTGATGGCCCTGTTCGAGATTTTTCCATAATATTCATATTTAGTTTAATGAGACAACGTCGAACCTAAAGAATCTTCACGCTTCTATTCCCCAGAAAAGATAAGCAGAGTAGTATAGATACGTATCCACATAATCGCAAGCAGTCATAGTATAAACACAGTATAAGTACATACAGTAGTTTATCGCCTTTGAAGTTTTGCAATATGCCGCCTTCACTCATAAAAACTAAATTCATTAAGGTTGTCACGTTTTTTGTTTTTATTTACGTTGTTTGTAAAGCGTCAGTTTACGTTGAACATATATAAAAATCCTAAAAACATCACGCCTATAATCCCCTAAGGGGTAGGCAGAGGTAAATGGATTCATGCATACATCCTCGATTCGCCGGTCACGTTTTGGCCCATGTAACAGGCGGCGAGCCTGTTGACATCTCCGGGCACTTTACCAAACTTTAAGGTACTGGGAAGCCTCTAGAAAATGGAAAAATCTATCAAAGTATAAATATCTCAACCTATCAACAATTTACCAGTCTATCATCAATCTACCAGTATTCCAGTTGGGCGGTCTATCAGTACGCCAGAATTCTAACAATTAGGTATAATGTACCGATCCTAATATTCATCCATACGTTTTTAACTCCGTGAAATATAATCCGAATATCAAATACATACAAACAAAAAAAATATTTAGAGTTTTCTTGAAGATTTTTTCGTTTTAAGTGAATTAAGTATGTAGGTACATAAAGTGTAAAATATAACAGACATTATTAAAAATGAAAATTAGAATAATATATGCCTTGTATATTAACTAACAGTAAAGTTGACATCAAATTCAATATCATCTTTCGAAAAACTTAGTAAAAGAAATTTTAAATCTCGCACACCTTATCGCTAAGTACCAAGTAGATGACAGTTCTTGTACGGGCTACTTGGTACCCGCCCCCTCCGTCCCTCGCGTCGCACACCCCGCACGATTGCTCTGACATTACAAGTTCGTTGGATGACTGTAGGTAATTAACACGTTCAAACAATAAGTAGGTAGGTACTGAAATCGGTTCTGTTCATAGTTCATTCGCATAAAAATCCAAGTTCCTCCAGCAAGTAATAATACATGGTAACCCAGTAGGTACAGATATTTTTTTAGAAAAATTGTTACAGGATTAAATTCTTCTAAAAAAAGACAAAAATATAATTTAAAAAAAAAAACAGAAAAATAATTACGGGTGATTTGAAGTCGGGAAGTGGGAGGATTTGGGCTTTTTAGGTTTAAAACGGGTTTATTACGATTTCAGGAAAAACTACAAGTTCTATTAAAAAACCTTGAATGGCAAAGTTGTGGGCATAAAAAGGACTATGTACAACTTTTAGATTTTTCACATAACCTCAAAATAATTACATTATAATAACTGCGAAAAAGCCAAATAACCGACATTTTTGTTTTTTCTTTTTCTCTCACACAAAACAAATCGGGTTTTTATTAAACTTGGCGAAAATTTTCGCTTTTATGTCACAGATGTCCTGTAGTTGGATTTTTTGCAGAATCGTGATAAACCATTTTCAAACCTAAAAAGCCGACACTTCCTGATCTCAAATCGCAAATCGTAATTACGTTTCCTTTTATTTTTATTACTTTCTGTTCCTTGATCAATGGGTATCATACTGTTACTATTTTCTATAATTCTTCATTAATTTCAAAGCTATCTGCACTGGCTTATGGTTGGTCTTTTCCTCATCATCATTTCAGTCAAAAGACATCCACAGCTGGACAAAGGCCTCCCTCAAACATTGTCACAATGAACAGACCTGGGCCGCCCTCATCCAGAGATTGCCCGCGTCCTTCACCAAGTCGTCATTCCATCTTGTGGGTCGCCTGCCTACACTTCGCCTTCCGGTACGTGGTCGCCACTCGAGAACTTTTCTGCCCCAATGACCGTCAGTTCTTCCAGCTATGTGCCCTGCCCACGTGAGCTATGTCTGTAACATGGTTCTCATGCGGATCTCCTCATTTCTAATTCGATCTCGCAGAGAAACTCCAAGCATAGCTCTCTCCATTACTCTCTGCATGACCTTGAGCCTTCTGTGCGGTTACCTTTCTGTTCCATATATCATCACTGGCAACACACACTGGTCAAAAACCTTTTTCTTGAGACAGTTAAGTTTAGGTAAGTCGTACGAGAAGATGTATCCCAGCTTCCCGACCGCTGCGCAACCGAATTGGATTCGGCGATTGACCTCTTACGAAATTGTACCGACATTTGACATGATCTTCGTCTTGTCCATGTTCATTTTAAGGCCCACTCGTTGGAGGCCTTTCTGAGGCCATTGAGGATTGTGCCAATTTCTTCCAGTCATGACTACGTCCACTACTATCATCCACAAATCTGAGGTGGGAGATGTACTCGCCGTTAATCAAACATCTGCCAATGCAGCGGTGAAAAGATTCGGAGATATAACATCTCTCTTTCTCACACCTCGCTGCAATTGGATAGGTTTCGAGTTTTGATCCTGAAGACGATCTGACATAGTGGCATTTTCGTACAAGCTCTGAGGAGCTCCTCGATGTATCGGTAGTCAACTTGGCACCTCTGGAGTGATTGTTACACAGCCCAAATTACAATTGACTCGAAGGCCTTTTCATAGTCCAGGAACGCTAGGCATAGAACCTGGTTATATTCTTCGGTCTTCTGTATGACCTGCCGCAGCGGGTATATGTGGTCTATAGTACTAAAGTCTTTACAGAAACTGGCTCGGTTTTCGGGAGGCTGGAAGTCGTCGAGTCTGCGAGATAGACTGTAAATCGCTCTCGAAAACAGCTTATAGACGTGACTCTTGCCGGGGGTTTTAAATGTTTAGAAGAGTATTGTCACATTTTAAAAAAAAACAGTATCACTATACTTCTGCGCCACACTTGTGGCGTTTTTCCCTCGAGTATGATGAAATTGAACAACTTTTAAAGAGCTTCTAATACTAGTCTTCCGACTGGAGGCGCCTTCCGCTTTCAGGAGTTCAGTAGTAATTCCGCCATCACCCGGCGCTCTGTTGTTTCTGAGCTTTTTGAGAGCCGCGCTAATGGTTGGTCTTTTATAATTCAAATGTAACTTAAAAATGTCACAGAGTAATAATCAAAGGCAAAATCAGTTATTGACATAGGATTAGCACGTTGAAGTGGTAGTAGGCTGGTAATGTCTGCCCGACAATTGTTGGAGCATACGTGTCCTAGTGAGGAGACCACGTCTAGGCCGCCGTAGTGTAAGAGTCTTTGTACTGACAACTTTAGGAGGAAAGAGATTTGTGGCGTGACCTGAAAGAGATATCGTGACCGGGATATCTGGCGCTCTACACTTTCTGCCTACCCCGTTAGGGACCTGAAGATACATACATACCTGAAAGAGGCCTCCAACTGTAGACGGTAATAGCCTGTTGATTGATTGAAATAAATGTAAAAGTTCTTAATGATTTCCAAATGTATGCTTTCGTACATTATCCTTAATTAATATATTGTATCTGTATTCAAACTATTTGAAATAACTAAAATTAAATATTTTAATTGATAAAAAAATGTGCGATACTAATTTTTGTTAAAATTTATCTATGCCTATACCTACCAGGGGGGCATGAAAATATTATTTTCGGCTCGGGGAGGCTCGGCAAAATAAAGGTTGGGAAACCCTGCTTTAGACTGTGGTATAAATATGTCATGATTTTTGAAAACATTATTGTAACAGAAAAGAAGCAAGCCTATTGACATTCATCGAGTAAACTTCCAAATTATAACCGAGTTGTTTTCCTACTAGAAGAAAAAATACCTTAACTGCATCAGTGGCAACAGGCCACTTCTACTACGATGGGGGTCCTCTGTTCGATCCCGGGGGCTATCAGAGGTACACCTAGTACCTATAATAGGCAGTGCCGGATTAGCCATATAGTAAGCGGCAGCAAATGCTACGGGCCCCGCGCCTCTGCCCAAAAAAAACACAAATATGTAAATAATAATATGTAATACACCTTAGCTATTCTCAAAACGAGCGTTGGCCTCACTGTAATTATATAGGTATATTATTATGTTGCAAGTTGGAAATACAACAATACTTACAGGGGGAATATTGTTTTCGATTTCTTTTCGTAATGTTCTTTTTTATTTATATCCTAAATTTCAGTAGGCAATTTTACTCTAGGACCCCATGGTCACATTTGCTACGGGCCCCGCACCGGATTTATCCAGCACTGATAATAGGTCGTGGTAGGATAGATGGTGCGTGAGTCATATTTATAAAACGTACCTATTTACTGTGGCTATAATCACAAGAGTCACACACAAGACACAGTTTACACAACATAGTTTAGTGAATCTACAGAGTGTATAAAATTATCCTTTATCTCTGATGCTATTGGTCTTTTTCAATTTTGTGGGAGTTTTTTACAGCAACCCTCGGACTTTGGTGATGTACCCGGTGATGTGAAAAGGCTCGCCAACTGATACATGAGACAAAACGTAATCCGTGAATCGTGGGTGTTTGCATGTAGGTATGCTTGATTGCATGCATTTACCTATGTCCCCTTCGACTACACATCCTAGGTAATTAGGCTGTGTAGTCGATAGTCTACCCTTTCTATAAAGGCCTAAAGTGACATTGTTTCCCGAGAATTTAACAAAGGACGGAATCACTTAAAACAAATTTGCATTGAGGATTTTCTAAAAACGTCAAAGCAGGTGCGGCCATCTTATATTACAACATAACTCGCGTAAAAAAGGAAAACAAAGTTTTTAAAGCCAAGTTTCCAGTGTTGATTTCTTAATTTTTATTAACGAAGAGACGTCCAACATTTTCAGGACCATCCAGACGTTACATTGTAATCGTCTTAATGGAGTTTTTAAGTCCTGCAGATGTTTGGTGTGTTGCGTAAAACGCTTAATGTACAATATTGGGATCGTTTTCCATAAATTTCCCTATTATTATCGTCTTTGGACGAAATAAAAACCGTTCCACCCCCGCATCTGTAAGCACTAATAGAATCCAATAAGATTCAATCCATATTCAACACTATAAATACGAAAATGATATACTTATGCGAAATTAAGTTTGTCTATCATGCTAATCAATATAGCCCACGGTTTCTCAGTTGATACGACCAAATTCCGACACAAAAATAATTATTGAAAAAAATCCCTCTTGGCGGTACGAAGTTCGCCGGGTCAGCTAGTATAAAATAAAAGAAAATAATAATATCTATATAACTAAAAATTAAGCATCGATTTTTTTGTAAGCGCATTACTTTTAACATCAATCTGCAAAAAAAAATGCATTAAATTGGATAACTCTTTCTTTTATGTATTCGTTATTGCCAGTAGAATGGAATTAGAAAATGTAAATTAATAAATTAACTTACATTGTTATACGCAAACATTATTCTTTTGTTACATTGTTCTAAATACTTAAACGTCTTTCTTTCTTTCTAATAATCAAAAAGACGAAGTTCTTATGAATAAAATTGTCAAGTGCAGCCATAAGCTTTCCTCTAAACACAATCAATAACGATTATTCTTCAAGTTCGTAAAAGCTAGCCTAAGTAAACCTAATTTTCATTGTTCAAGACGCAGCGTAACAAGGTCCTTAAAGTTAATCACTATTAGTATGCTAAATCTCTCTGCTCTCTGTGTGCTTTCCACGACTAATTTCTTTCAAACTTCTTAAGAAATTTTAAAATTGCTCGCATTTAGCTGGTTATTTTTATTTTTAATTTTTAAACAACATGGTCATATGTTACACAAACTCGTATGTTACTTACTGATAGTGGAGCGCCAAGAAATTCGAGAGCGTAAGCACCGCATTCGCATAGAAAATAGAATCTTCCTGATATCTTTAATTCTTTGCTGGCTACTCAAACAGTTTTTAAAAAAACCTCCGTTTATTCTTTTGACGAATCTATTCAAAATGTGAAATAATATTATGTGTTACAAAAATAATCACACATGATAAAAAATGTTAATATAACGAAGAATCGTTCTTCAAGGTATATTTCCATATCCCTTACTTTACTCAAAATTCCTGCACCAATTCCCAATGTCTAAAACATGAATTAGCACACCAAAATTCCCGCATGCAGATGGGTATTCAATTTTGGTCCACGTAGAAAGCATCCTGCTCAAACAAAGGCAAACAAACCGGCTTAATGGAAACTATGTCATTGTCGCCTGCTCTCTGCGGAAGTCGGAATCATTCTTCCCATACGAGGTTTGATTAAAAACGAGAAAACTTTCAGAGCCGTCGGGAATCGGGAATTCGCGTTCAATGATAAAGTATCATCGACTAACTATCGATGGGGGATTTAACTCCCAATACCTTTACGATTCTTTGATGTTTGCGTACCTGGTGTTTGGCGGATTTCGAAAACTGCTTATTTAGAATGAAGTTCTTACTTGCAATACGAGTGAACTGGTGGAAAAAAATCGAGAGTAACAAAAATTACGAAATATCGCATCGCTCGCTCCAGTCCAGAGAAAAGTATATAGGTACAGAGGTTTGAATTTGAAATAGTTTGAACATCATAGAGAGACACAGTCTGATGGACGGATGGATAGATGGACGGATGGAAGGATGGAAGGATGGGAGGATGGAAGGATGGAAGGATGGAAGGATGGAAGGATGGAAGGATGGAAGGATGGAAGGATGGAAGGATGGAAGGATGGTAGGATGGAAGGATGGAAGGATGGAAGGATGGAAGGATGGAAGTATGGACTGATGGAAGGATGGACTGATGGACGGATGGAAGGATGGACGGATGGAAGGATGGACGGACGGACGGACGGACGGACGGACGGACGGACGGATGGACGGATGGACGGATGGACGGATGGACGGATGGACGGATGGACGGATGGACGGATGGACGGATAGACTGATGGACTGGAGCCCTAGAGGACTAACAGACGTATTGAACGGAAGGACAGATATACACAGGACAGGATGGATAGATAGATAAATAGGTACTATAATTTTCTTTTAATGTTTTTTTGCTTACTAATAACCTACTATAAAGTAGGTGATTAGTAAACAATTGTAATAGTAATGATTAGTGTGGAACATCGTTTTTCGTTCTCATTGACGGGTCCCGCGACTCCACCGCGGTTAATTAGAACTTGAAAAATACTTTAATTAATACTAGGAATTACTTACTTAAGACATTACTTACTTGGTAAGTTTGTAAAAACTAAATACCTACGTCGCTTACAAAAGTGTCTCACAGTAAACACGTAAGCCGACATACCAAAGAGTTAGCACATAGCTGTTTGCTCAGATCGGCGGAAAAGCATTTGCTTTCGAAGTGAGAAATTGCACTCACAAATGTCTTTCTCGTTGAATAAAACTAATGGAACGTTGTAGAAAATATGATAATATTATGACAACGTGATAGTTCTTTAGGGTAATTTACATATTTCAGACCGGACTGAAAGGGGAACACAAAGGTCAATGTCCATCAGTTATTGTCCTGTAGAATTAAGCTAAAAAATTACACAAAGTTGTAAAAACAGTGATTAAGACAAATTCAATCACAAATAGATATACTATAAAACAACGATGACTCGTATTCACTGAAAACATAATATAATCTGTATCTTAAATTAACTCTTAAAGTCTTTAAAACTCCCAAACTAACTGTTGTAGCTATGAGTTGAAACTTTCGTGACAATTCAGACACTTTTAAACGACTTCGTCGAGACTGTAGCGTTATGATAGGACTAGAATGCTGATGAAGGATCCTTTAACCAATTTTCTTCTTAGCAATAGTCCAACATAACAAAATCCTGATATCTTTTTCTTAATCTATCCAATAAGGCACGGGTGCCTGTCAGCATTCATTGATCATTTGAGTTGACAGAGTTCCGTGGAAATATCCTGTGAATTCAATGTATTTTCGCAGTAAAAAGAGGGTCTTTACAAGTTTATGTCATAATTTTGTAAAGATGGTCAATAGCCTTGATGGTAAACTCGATTATTAAGATCGTATCAATGCCACATTGAGCTTGAAATTTTAAAGTTATTAAAAAGTTTCGTTTCCATAAACGTTTCATGCCCTGAAAATTCAAAGTTCAATTTGTGTCTAATTTACTTTGCGATGATATTTTTAGAGCGACGATCACGGCACTAAAGATATTGTACGAAATTAAAAACAAATTCAATAAAAACTCGTATAGTGCACGATATTTTACCAACATATTGATATTGGCAAAATATTTCTAAAACGAATACTGGGACGTACAACCAATTCACAATATCACAGCACCGTTCGAGCCAGCGCGCATTCTATTACTTTTTTAAATAGCTTAACGGTTCAAACCATGTATGTCCGGGATGGCAGGCTTAGATTGCATCGATTGCGCGATATAAAGACCTAAATTACGAGCGTGCCAGTTGACAATTAGGTAGCAACGCATGACGCTAATTCAAGTCGGTTACGGTACTCCTGTACACCATTAATGAACGTGACCGTTTTAAACTCGATCACTGTGAAGTATTGTCGGTCGGGCAATGCTCCTTGCAATAGACCTGGCACAAAACGCATTTTAAGTAAAAGCATACTGACGCGTTCGCCTTGGCGAAACGCTCTTCACAAAATTGCATCTCTAAGCGCGTCAGAAGATGTAAAGCTCACACAACAGAAAGAGAGAATCAATCTAGATAAATTATAATGAGGAGGAGCTAAGGCCGGTGTGATCAAAATTGCACTTCATTGCATCATAACAAGAATTGACATGAATTTAAACGTTTTTACGGATTGAATCTTCTATGCCTGAACTATCAAGTTTTCTGTAGCTATACAACTCTCAAGTTTCGCATTTAACTTATCCAGTTGCGGCCTCGTGGACAATTTCATGAGGACGTGTGCGATGCATCGGGGAAATTTCCAGTTTAGTATTCATAGTCATTCGGCAACACGAGATTCTCGTGTTTCACCATGACTTTAGACATTCAAAGGTGATGCTGTCTTGACCGGTGAATTGGCGTATTTTGTAAACAAGCCATTACTTTCTCATTTCTAATGTTATGAACGTCATACAGCTGAATTCTGTTGTAATAATTGTTTGAAGCGAATAATCGATGCCAGTATTTGATTTCTGTAGTATATTTTTGTCATGAAGTGGCAACCAAGCGTACAGTTCACATGAATGGTAAGTGAACACTATAGCCTATAAACATCTACATAAGAACCAGAGATTTTAATGTAGAGCCATTGTCACTCCTGAGGTTTTAGGTTGTTGTGCCTCTGTGCCAGAAATTACAGGACTGTACATAACCACCTGCCAACATGATAGCGCAAAACATTATTTTTTAACGGCAAGTAGGTTGGGTAATGCGGTGGTGGCAATGGTGCTTCGAGACGAGCTGCCAACATACCGTCTGTAGCGTACACTACATACCTAAGGAGTCACCTAGTAGAACACTGAAGAAACACGAGGTACTTGGCTAGTACGGAAGATGGCGTAAGACCTAATCCCATCGCAGATGCGAAGTTTTCGCAAGAGTTGCCCTATATAAAACTTCCTAACGTTAATTGTCGAACAGCGGCCTGCCAGGCGCTATCATCTTGCCTGGTCGGAGGATCCTCCCTTTTCGTCGAAGGAACATTTCCATACGTTTCCTCACAAAAACAAATTTTAAAAAATGTAGGTAGAACTAAGATCCAACACACAAAATTGGGGTTGAAGCTCGCTCGTCAAAGAGTATTCAGCTTCCTAAGCATTGATGTATATCAGAGATATCTCGCACCAAACTATCGTAGTAGATACTAAAACTTCAGAATACGTACGATTCAAACTGTGCAATCTAATTTGAAACCGACAGGCGTGGACTGTTCCATAGTCCATAAGCAAACTTTTGCCACTCGAATATTTTCAACTGAATCTTTACAGCTCCGTCTTCATGTAACTCCGAGTTATGTGTGCCTTGTTAGAAATTTAATTAAGCAAGGATGCTATTGATTTTATTTTATGTCATGAAGTGGCAAGCAAGCATGCAGTTCCCATTGATTATAAGTGAATACTGTTGCGCTGTTGCCTATAAACATCAGTTTAGTTTAGTTTATTCATTTATTTCATATAATTAGGCTCCTGGAGAGCACTTTTACATCGTCATTTTTTTTAAACTAACCTAGAGTGAATAACCACTAATAATAATCAAAAACACATAATAAATTAAATAGACACTGAACAATTTTGTATAATATGGAAAGCATCAATTATTTACAAATTCCTCCATTTCCCCATTTCAAAAGAAACTGAGAAAGAATGAATTTGGTCGTTATAATAAAGGTTATTCACTTGGCAGAATTCCAAGGGCAGTCAATACTGAGAAGAACTCCGCCACTGAAGAAACTCAGTACAGCTCTTTTGAATATAAACTTAAATCTAATACAGTCTGTAAATCCAAAGTACAGGTTTTCGAAATAGCCTGGGAGCGATCGCTTCAATCCCATGGTGTAATGTCATTAAGATAATCACATGTTTTATAATAGTTGCATATGTATAAGCGTTTTTTGATAACTTTCTTAAATTTATTAATCGAAAGACTTTGAACATCTTCAGGTATTTTGTTAAAGAAGCGTATACATTGACCTCTGAAAGAATTACTCACCCTATGCAGTCGTGTTGTGTGCACAGACAACTTGTGTTTGTTCCTAGTATTCATATAATCATTAGCTCTACTAGGAAATTCGCTAATATTTTTACGTACATACAGTACATTTTCGTAAATGTATTGCGAAGCTACAGTCAATATATTTATTTCCTTAAATTTATCTCTGAGAGACACTCGCGGACTTAGCCCGTAGATAGCACGCACAGCTCTTTTCTGTAAAACAAAAATGGTGTTGACATCGGCGGCATCTACATAGAAATCAGAGATGTCAATATAGATGCGTTGCCATTCCTGATGTCTAAGTTGCTATACCTATTACAGGAATTACAGGACCGTACAATACCACCTGACCAGAAAAAAGGCCGGATGTCTACCGAACCCATAACATTGCTACAAGCCTAAAACTGGTATACTGGTGGTAGAGCTCCAGTTCACGGAGCTCGTGGGCATAGGCACCGCCGCATTACCTAATATACTTGTCGCTAAATGGTAGTGTTTAGCACTATCGTGTTCCACTCAGGTGGTAATGTACGGCCCTGTAATTTCCGGCACAGAGGCACAACACCTTAGGCCTCAGGAGTGGTAACGCATTTGCATTTAGACCTCTGGTCTTTATGTGGGTGTCTATAGGCTGCAGTCATCACTTAACAACAATGTAAACGGCATGCTTGTTTACCAATTCCATTACATATAAAAAAATCCTATTGACATCTCTGAGCACATTCCCAAACTTTGAAAGAAGTGACCAAGGATGACCAAGGATGAGGATTGAAAAAATGCCAACAGAAATTTTGTGTTTTTGGATTTGTTATATGTATCTTCACGCCAGGTCTTTTATTGTCCCTTGGATTTGTTTTCGTCGGGAAAAGGATAATGAGTATAAAAATATCACATTAATCTTTAAAAAGCTAATAATAAAATAGGCAAAACATCAGTGGAAAAAGTGATATGTTCAACAAAACGCAATTGACAGCTCACATTAATTCTGACAGCTTTGTGTGAAGTCACGGTCACATCGATGATAGGACCATTTTTTTAAAGATTTCTTTACTAACTGACCCAGCAGAATGACGTTTGCCGGGTCAGCTAGTCTATGATAAATAATAAAGTAGCTTGTCTTTATAAAAAACTGCACCTTCGGCGTCGGATATCGGATGTTCGAGGCGTCACAAATGTTATCGCGACTTCGATGACACAGTTAAAACCGGCTGGGTGGCTACCGAACCCATAACATTATCTACGTCGGTATCAATATCAAGATTAAAAGGCTTGAACACTACTAAATATAGCAGCGAAATGGCATATTATAAATGTTTTTGTAGTTATAACGATCTTCTTTTACTGGTGGTAGAGTTCTAGTAGAGAATATGTAATAATATTACCTCACCCAATCTCCTCCTCTCTTATGGGAGACGTGGTATTCTCTACGTGCTACGCACACATTGTCTGTGTAAAAGAGACCAAATTAAGCGTTTGTATGGAATTTTGGCGGAGTGTCCGCGGTGTGGTTCTAGTATAGTATGTTCTTAGGTTTTCGCGAGCTGCACCTATTGAAATAAAACTAGTTTTCGGATTTATCTCGCGTATATTAAACTAAAATGATTATTTAAAATGGAACCCGACGTTTCGGTCGCTTTTCAGCTTCCGTGGTCTTGGGCAGACTGAGGTGGTGATCGTCTGACAGCAGTTTAAAAAAATATTTTGTGCAGCTACCTCCATCTATTTCGCAAACGTCTTGCGTAGCGTTCAGGATTAACACAAAAGTTACTAACTGTATCTTGAGGTCTTACAGACTGTTGCGGTTGGGCTTTTATTCTACTGAGTGTTGGATCCCATGTTGGTGTCAATCGCCAACCACCTTCTCTATTAAAATTTGGATGTTTTGAATCTCAATAGCCTCGCGAACCATTCTTGGAATTGGTCTGTGTTCTGTGGCGATTATTCGAGTTTGGTCAAACCGAATACAAATATAATGAGTTGGTTTGTCCGCTATGTTGGTTCTAGTGTATCGAAGGTATACCTTCGATACACTAGCTCTTTCATATCTAATCTACGAATCTTTATTAGATACTAGCTGACCCAGCAAACTTCGTATTGCCTGAGAATGAAATAACGTGTCAAAGGTTTGATACGGACCGGGTAAAAGGTAAGATAAAGGTAAGATACGGACTATTTGTATGAGAAAATGAGTGTGTGTTGTGTTTTTAATTGTTTGTAAACTTTGAATTGTGGTTTTTACTGTTTCCCTTCAATTTATTCATATTTTCTTACCTTTTAAACCTTCCCTGGACTTCCAAAAATCATTCAAAACCAAAATTAGCCAAATCGGTCCAGCCGTTCTCGAGTTTTAGCGATACTAACGAACAGCGATTGATTTTCATATATATAGATTTTTAGTAGTCTTTAATCACATGAATAAGATTTCTGTCGGAACGTCATGGTGGCAATTCGGGGAAACGAAATATTTGAAAATTAATTAATTTAATTATCACTTTCAACCCTACAAATAAAATATATCCTAGAATAGTGCTCTACCCTCATTTTACAAATATACATAAAAATGTTACATAAGTCGATTAGTCTGGTCAGTAACATTTAACCCTCATAGAAATGTTATATTTGGAAGTTTGTTTCCCAAACACGCAATATCGGCTAAGCGTATTTGGTTAAGAATTAACACACAGAACGTAAATAACTTTAAGGCACGCCTATAATGCCATATGTAATTATGGCATCATAGGTATATATTGGCCATTTTCCAGTACACTGGTGTTTTAACGTAACCTAATAGTAACAACACTTTCAGGAAAACTGCAATATACAAAGTAGCTTCCAAATTGATGGCCACCAACAACAGAATACACTTGGTGATTTGCCATATAGGATACCTACATTATATCCACGCGAGCGAATTTGCGAGTAAAAGTTAGTATAGGTCGCGCCACGTAAAAAGAACGCTGGAAGAAAGTAGAAGGGATGTGTTCGCGCGTCGGTACACTCGCGCACGAAAGTACTAGCCCTATTGGTTTATTTTTGATCTAGCTTTCGCTTGCGGTTTCGTGTATTGGTAGGCAGATTGAAAACGCCGCACCTCATACTACCAAATAGATCGATAAATCGTCTACTGCGCAGCTTGACCGCCAGCGTTCTTTTTACCTGGCGCGACCTATACAGCGGATACGAAGAACTTATTTAGTACCATCTTCATATCCCTCAATACTAAAATTGATCAATTCATGTTCCCCGTACGTTCTGTCTAGTTATTTATTAATTAATTAACAAGCAAGGGGTCACTGGTACGGTCGTTGATGGCTTAAGGTTAATTCAAATCATAGAGCAACACGGGCCACCGGCCGCGGCGGACCGGAGGGGAGTAGCCATATGCAGGCTTTCCCCTCTGTCAAAATACAAGACCAAATGGTCCTATACCTTTCGCCCAGATATTTAAATGTGTGCGTGAAAATGTTTATGTATTTTGTTAAAGTCAAGGTGTGAGTTTCGTAGTAATAGCCGATTTTTGTAGTGTGAGTGTGTGTCACACGTATTTCCCCCCACAAAAAATGACAGACTGTAATATACGCTATGGCTACTCCCCTCCGGTCCGCCGCGACCGGTGGGCCGAGTTGCTCTATGATTCAACTATTTATTATTAGGTACGTCCGATTGCCTAGTCTACTTTGTCCTGAAACAGTCATGGATGATAAAACAATGTTGAACGTATAAGGAAAAAAAAAAGGAAAAACCTAAAACACATTAATATTACACATAACACAAATAATTAACAATAAGGTTATTTATACATTATTACATCTTATGAATTTGTGCTATATTTTGCTCTGAGACATCAAGTTGTAACAAAAAAGTAAAAAGTAAAAATTAACTGTACCAAGAACACTAAACATAAGAATTAGGGATATGTATTAGTGGTAGGAAAGATTTCTTCGGATTTGGTGATATGTAATAATATTCCTCTGATCCTTCGTGAATCACGGAACAATTGGGTATGCGACTCCGACATCAACTAGATTTCAACCGTTTTCTAAGACATAAAACGTAGCCTCCAATTCCATTGAATAATTGACGGAAAAAAAAAACCAAATGTCACGAAACAAAACTAAAGTCTTGATAAATTCAAGCTATTTGCAAGTTTAATCGGAAAGTGTTTACTTATTCGCCAGGCCTCGGGGGTATTTCACGAATATATTCTAAATATAAACTGAGTAAAAGCCCAACGGTGTCAAATCTAATGTGGAAGACAGTGTACGCCTGTTGCCTGCTGCGCGTACTGGAACTGGACGGAAACGGAGAGACGAGCTGACAAAGTTAGAAATAACTTGGGAGACACTCCATGTGTATACAGTGAACGTATACACATGAAAGTCATAACTCAAGAAACATGGAACAAAATAGAAGGAGACTTACTTCGAGTCAGTGGTTCTGAAATCTTTTAAGCTGGCTATTTACCAAAATATTAGAAACTTGATTCAGACAGGATAACAGCAATTATGACTACACTAAATATATTTTTTTTTATTTCTTGGAAGTGGTAAACAAGCATGCAGTTCACATTGATGTTAAGTGATGACTGCAGCCTATAGACACCCACACAAAGACTAAGGTCAAAGTACAGATGCTTTACCACTCCTGAGGCCTAAGATGTTATGGCCCCGTAATAACTATCACTGATGAAACTTAGGCCTGAGGGGCAGCTACGCATCTGTATATTGACTTCCATTTTTTTTTGTAGATGTATATAGGCTGCAGTCTTCACTTACCATCCATGTTAAATGCTAGCTTGTCTATACTTCTACACTTTTATTATAAAGAGGAAACATTTGTGCTTTTGTATGTAAGTTTCCAACGTTTTCACACAAAAACTACAATCAATTTTTAAAATTCATTCACCATTAGAAAGCTACCTCTTTACCGAGCGACTTGGGCTATATTACATTCATTGCACTCGTGCGAAGCCGGGGCGAGCCGCTAGTATTACATAAAAAAGAATGAGAGATAACCTATTTTAGCTCATACCTCCATCGAGGAATCAAGCCCGAAGCTTAAGCAATCAAAGCAGCGATGAAGCGACGATATCAATTTTCAAAAGATGGTTTCTCAAAACAAATTTCGTGTTATTTATCACCGGCCAGTCGTGGTGCCTTGAACACAAGAATTCTTGTTTTATGCACCTCCAAAACAGCACCACAAGCTAAAACGTCATTTCAAATTTCGACTGACAATACCTGAGAAAGTTCCAAAGGACTTGGGTCAGGAAATTGTATAATGGGTTGTTGATTTTGTAAACTATCCTTCATGAAGTGAGTACAGTTTAAAACGTCATCGGCGAGAGAAGGACGGCCATGTTTAGGAACGAAACAACATAATTGAAAGTTTGGTTTTAGTTACCTTCCGGTACCTAAAGTAAATACAGGTATGTATTTGAATAGCGAATACCAGGCCATTGTCCAATATTATGACGTGTCAACCATTGAATGAACTAGATTCGGTCCTAAACAAGTTCTCTATAACAACAACTACACAATTTACATACATGTCATTGTAAGCAGTGCATGACATGACATTGAACCTTTGTTCAATGATACGGGAATGGAAAAATAACTAAAGAGGTTACTTAACTAAAATATCCGTCGAGACGTGACGACCACATCGCTCTCTGTAGTTTGATGGATGGTTTGGTTCTGTTGGTCGAGATTAATCCATCGCCCGTCGGTTAGCTTCCGTTTGTACGACCAATTCATTAAAAAACCCTTGAGTAAAACTCTTTACGTTCTTTAAATACGTGGCAAACTAAAATAAAGTAATTAGTGTTTTTCCAGGCACCGCTCCGCTATAAACCCAGCCATCCCGGCCGGGTTAAATCAGAGTTGGTGCTTGAAGGAAATTCGCTCCGACTTGCCACTTTCCTGATCATTTAAGTTATATGCGTTATGCTGGAAAAGATTTTAAAATGGAACAACTTTGTAATAATGTTGTGCATCTTAGTAAGTTTTAAGATGGATATCATGGACTTAATTTTATGGAAGGTGCAGCAAAATGGCTTCAAATATTCAAAGATATCAAAATGTAATTGGAATTAAAGCTAGAATGTCATAATAGGACGTCGCTGTAAGATCCGAGTTTGGTTTCTAAATAGGAACAAAATTGAAGTATTTTCCACTGATACATTTCTCAGTTTTTCAAGCGCTACTGGAGCCCGATTGTTTAAATGTATCGGATAAACATTAGATACGAACATGAAACATTTTGTAGGTAAACATTTTTTTGTGAAATTCAGTCATTAAGTTGTTATTTTCACCTAATTTAAAGTAGAAACTCGTTAATCAACTCTATACAACGAGTTCTTTAGCCAATTTGAAGGTAATAAAAATAAAAACCTACCAACTGAAAAATATCGAGTAGCCAGTAATGGACGTACATTATATTTTAGACGAGACAAGCGAAATTTGCCAAGACGCGATAGGATAACGCTCGACGGCCATGTAATTTGGAATGAACGGCACGTGGTCCAAAGCTGGGGGCTTTGTGTCTATCTTGTAGCACTTTATGATTCGGCCCATATTTTTAGGGATCCGTAGTCGAGGAGAAAAGGGGTTTTACGCGACTTTCAGACCATTTGTGTGAATAAAGTGGCACAAAGAAATGCAGTTCATGTTTCTGAATGATGACTGCGGCTTATGAGAATATAAAAAAACTTTAATAGCTATATTGTATGCTATGTAGCTATATTTCGTACTTGATATCATACTTAAATAATACTTTTCTGGTTTTTTTTCTCCCGCACCCTTGACAATTTGTCCCATAACCCCATGGTTGACTGTCAGAGAGTGCCTAGTGGCATTAAGTCCGCCATATGTACAATGTGCATAAAAGTATAAATAAATAAAAAAAAAATTGTAGTTTTATATAGACGTATACAATTTTTCAAATAAAAACGGCAACTCACGTCTGAAGCAGGGGACATGGTGTCTTTATTCAGCCCCCATTTTTGGGATCCTACTCCAGAAGTACCAACATTTTTTCAAACGAGTGGAGACTGGAGGAGAACGATCGGCAGATAATTGTGATCCAAAGCTGGGGACTTTGTGTCTGACTTGTCATGTAGCACTTCATGATTCGGCTCTTATTAGGAAAGAAAAGCGAAGAAAGAAGAAGCTTTTGAAAGAAGGGAAAAACGACTTTTAAGTTTTTTCAGATTCGCTGTATGAATAAGTGGCAAATGGACTTGCAATTAACGTAACATTGTTAAAAGATAATTGTGATTGTGACCCATGTCGGTTTAAAACAAACGTACAAGTTTTAATTTGGACCCTTTTTTTAAGAGTCCGTATCACAAGAGAAAGAAGGCTTTACATGACTTTCAGACCATTTGTGTTAATAAAATAGCACAAGGACAAGTAAAAGCAGTTCAGGTTTGTGAATGATAACTGGGCGAATGATGATCATAAGGATTATAAAACTTAAATAGCTATATTCTAGCTTCATTTATATGTACACAATTTTTCAATCGAGTGGCGAAGAAATAACGACTCGTACCTAATTGTAGTCCAAAGTTGGGGCGACCTTGTGTCTATCTTGTAGCACTTTATATGCAACCCCCATTTTAAGGGTATTAAGGCTATTTACGATTTTCAAGTTCATATGGAAACAGTAGATAGCAACTAAGCTTGTTTATGTAAAAGCAGTTTACGTTGATTATTATCATATCATATTATTATCATCCAAGGACGATAGCTGCACATACAAATCGTTTATGGTCTCATTTCGAAAGCTCTAGGGCAGACGTAAATATGCAAAAAAAAATAAAGATTTAGAAAAATAAAGACACTAGGTATATTGTAGAAATTAAACTTGCGGATTTTCTCGCGTATACAACACTCCCAAACTTCTTACACCCGACGTTTCGGTCGCTTTCCAGCCACCGTGGTCACGGGCGTGTTGGAGCGTTTGGGAGTGTTGTATACGCGAGAAAATCCGCAAGTTTAATTTCTACAATGTACGAAGCTCGCGAAAACCTACGAAAACGTTATGACACTAGGTATATTACATATTTGTTTTTATCTGTTGAATAAATAAACGCGAAGTTTAGTGGGTCCACTAGTTAATTTATTAATACCGTAAGCCGATTTTTGACCCAGTGAATATGCGACGACAGCTGTACATAAAAAATCGGTTATGGTCCCATTATGAAGAGCCATAGATGTGCAGACAAAGAAAGACCCAAAAAATAAATACATTAAATATATATTTAAAACAATATGTGGCAAGAACGCGAAGTGTCGCGGGGTGACCCACTAGCAATAAATGAATATTAATTAACCTGAAATCTCGCACTAATAATATCAGGCACTCTGCCATAATATCAGGGCCTGTGTGCCTGATATATCGGAAGTGTGCCTGAGTCGTCCATTACAGCCAAAAAGCATTGGTATCATATAACTGGTGTTATGTAACATGGTTACAAAGGTTGCTAAGGACAGATATTTGGCACTGATTCCACCCACAAGGCAATTGGCATGTTATAAGGAAAACAAGAATCCTTTCAAAATGTTCTCTCATGTACGTTGCTCGAGGAACTTATATTTTGTTTTTATATTAACGGCCGATTTGTACGATGTCCAATAAATGTTTTGATGTAAATACGTCTCAATATAGATTCTATTTACGATTTCCATGCTTAAAATCTACCATGCATCTATTCCAAATGTTGAAAACCGGCCAAGTGCGTGACGGGCCACGCGCAGTGTATGGTTCCGTTTCTCCAAGTACCTAAGTACATGTTGGTCGACTGTTAAGCCAAAAAAATTGTGATTGTTTTCCTTTTAACTTCGTTATGTATTCCTACTACTTACAAGTACTGCTACCATTCTTTTTTTTGCATGGATAGATACTACCTTTATGTTCGCAGAAGCTTTAACAAAAAATAACATTTTAAAGCTTGGGTACTATTTAACAAACAATTCCCTTAACTAATTAAAAAAATATATAATAATATGTTCACCACACACCACACAACATCAAAAAAATCAATAGAAAAAAAGGATTTTTCCGTACTTTCGATCTCACATAGGCTTCACAATATAATATAAATAAAATACGGAACCGCCAAACCGCGCGATTCAAACACAAAACCGTTTCTTTTTTTGGAAAACATGATACTTGTGTTACAGAACAGACACTGAACACGTCTCCGCTTTATCTTCACACTTTGCGTCTATTATTTTTCACCGACTTTGACGTTGTTTTTCACCGACTTTGACGCTGTCTTTCGCCGACTTTGACGCCCCTATGATATCCGAGTTGTCAAAGGTGAGTAAACCTAGTCTTTCCAAAAACTCGTTATAACATCATTGTTTTCAGTATGGAACTAGCATGACTCCTTTGATGCTTCTTAGGACTGTAAGATTAAAAAAACTGTCCAAACGTATTATATTATGTTGGTTGACATCGTTTCCATGGCCACTTTACAGTACATTGCTGTTTTGACGTAACGTTATAATTACGATCGTTTTAGGAAAACAGCAATGTGTCAAGTGTTTTTGAAATTGATAGCCACCTAGCTAGTAACAAAATACGAGGTCCAGGAAGACCAAGACTGACCTACCAGGACTTCAAGTACCTACTGTCTGAGGGTTGGGTCAAGAGTATTAGAGAGATGCCCTTGCTTCTTCTACATTCATCATTCTTTTTAGTTAATTCATTATTCTCTTCAGTTCTCTTTCAGGACTGGAATATCTGGCGCTCTACACTCTTTCCCTACTTCGTAAGAGACTTGGCGTGACGATACATACATGCATGGAAAAATTTAGCGCGCGGATCCGTCGCGCACTTTTTTTAGTTCGCATCACTAGTAAATTGTCCACTACACTACAGTAAGGCCGTCATTGTCAAGTCCTGCGCGCCTCCTATTGTACTAGACTACTAGGTTATAGGTATATGTATAAATATTTTCCTCGTGTTTAGATTGTCTAATTGTGTTCCCTTGTTGGGTGTAATGAGATATTCTTGTATTCAAATGTAGGTACTCATTATGTTCGGCTCATGTACTTTCGTAAATTTTGTGACTTCCAACTTATCTCATCGTGATGAAAACGCGTTTCAGTTCTGAAAGTAATGTAGTTTAGTTTATTTGCCTCTATGTTAGGCATAGTATATCGGTACCTAGACTAGTGGTAGCGTGCCATTACTGCTACGTTGGTCTCTTGGGTTCGACCCTTTTTTTCATTCTTCGACGTTTCCCTATGCCTCTGAGTTTGGCAATGTGTCAATAGATATATATATAGTCTCACCAGCCAACGACAAGAAACGAAACAAAACTTTCGAATTGGAGGTGTTTGGAAGAGAGCTTGAATGTGGGCATTTACCTCTGCCTACCTTTTTGCGGAATACAGGTGTAAAGTTACGTTTACGTAAAAATACTAAAAAGAAAGATCTCATAGAAAGATGTTTCAGCTTCAAAAGCGGGATATAAATCAGGCCCGACTATAACAAAATGTCAATTTCACGACGAAATTGATAACTGGTGATTTACTGGTGATAGAGCTCCAGTGACGGAGTTCGCGGGTACCACCGCATTACCTAATATACTTGCCGCTAAATGGTAGAGTTTAGCATTATCGTGCTCCGGTCAGGTGGTAATGTACAGCCCTGTAATTTCCGGCACAGAGGCATTACACCTCATAGGTATAGACCTCAGGAGCGGAAACGCATCTGCATTTTGACCTTGGTCCTTATGTGGATGTCTATAGGCTGCAGTCATCACGTAACATCAATGTGAACTGCATGCTTGTTTGCCACTTTCATTACATAAAAAAACCTGTATCTGACAAGAAATATTGCACATCGACCTTAGGAAAGAGACTTCGGCTTATTTCGGGTCTGTAGAGCGTTATCTCTTTTGCGCCTTACCTATATGACGTTTGTCAACCATTTTGATCATGTTTTGTCTAATACCGCATTATCAATGCTTACTGTGTGCAGCAGAGATAACGCTCTACGAAGTCGAAACTAGCCGATTATCTCTCGTAGGCTCGATTAGCAATATTTATTCCTACGTACCTAGTGTATTTTATTTAGTAGTAAAATGACAGATGATATAAAAGTGATCCATTTATTTCTTCAAGAAGTTCGACCTGGGTTGCGACCGCCTATCGACATTGCTATTGTCGTTGTCACTGCTGTCAAACTTCCATGTCGATTTTTTCTTCAACTAAATAACAATAATCTTAAATTAAATAATCTGCCATTATCGCTTGTTTCTTACCTACGAAAGCAAGAAAATCGATCAGATTATCACTACTGCTTATAAAGGAGCTACAAATCGATATGAAAATTTGACAGCTATGACAACGACAATAGGAAAGTCGATAGGCGGTCGCACCCCTGATGTAGCCTTTGCCATCAATTAATACCAGCAACACAGATTGAAGTTCGGTACAAATTCAGAACATTTTCATTCACAAACATGTTAATTTTAAATCGTTCACTCTTGTAAGGATGACATTAATTGGAAATTGGATTCGAGACAGTGGCGAATAACACATAGCGTAGTAAATAACTGAAGCCACGATACTTCAAACCGGCACGAGGATCGGAAATAGCTTTGTAAACAGTAATAAGTTATGTCGTATCGTTAACATGATAATTTTGTTTATATTCATCGATACGCATATTCCTTACGAGGTTGGTAGAGTTTAAGGAGTGACAAAAAAGAGTGACTAAAAGAAGGCTATTTATTTCGTTACACATTTTTTTTAGATATAAGGGGCCGTTCAAGTATCACGTGAGCACTATGGGGGGCGGGGGAGAGGTCTTTGCTCTGCTTATTTTGGATGACATGGGGAGTAAGGGAGTCTAGATGATGATTACGTCATCGGTAGTTATTTACTTTTTTACACGAATGGCAACCCTCACATTGTCTTTGCTTGAAAACGAAACGCTTTTTCGGGTATTCCCGCAAATAATGCATACGATGAGGTACTCGCTTTAGAACCGAGTAGAGGAACTACCGCGCGCTGGGGGTTACGTAAAAAATACCCAAAAACTCACTTATAAAAAATCAAATAAATAAAAATAAAACGAAAAAAAAAACAATACATTAATTGAAAAATGTTAGGGGAAAGGGGTAAAGCTTTGCTTACTTTTTCTGACAAGGGGGATGGGGGGGGGTAAATAATTGTAATAACTCTGCTTACGTAATACTTGAACAGCCCCTAACAACTAAACTCTTGTAGCGTCCACTATATTAAGGCGCCAACTAGTGGAATACAATGAAACCTTACAGTACTTGTCTAGGACGATAGATGGCGTGCAGTCAAATTACATCGCACATACGAAGATTTCTCAAGAGTTGGCATATATACAACTTCCCAACGTCAACCGTTGGGCCGCGGCCCGCCAGGCGCTACCACCTCGCCTGGTCGGAGGATCCTCCCTTTTCGCCGAAGGAACACTTCCACCCGTTCCTCCACACTCTCATGGGTGGTAAGGTAACCCATTACTTCGCGTATTTTATATGTGATGAAGCGGCAAACAGGCATGCAATTCACATTGACTGCAATGCAGAAGGGTTTTTCTTTCACCTCCTTTGTTTATTTAGACAAGAGGAGTTAGTATTGTTGTGGATGACTTGACAGAAGTCCTCGGTACGGTTTACGGGCGACTTAAGTCAATATCAAGATGAAAGGTGAGTATAGAGTGGATTAGGTATGTATTTTGGGTTCAGGTGTATGATGATTTATCATGTATTATTACGTAACTTCACGCCTGTAATCCCCGAAGGGGTAGGCAGAGGTAAATGCATGCATTCAAGCATACAAGCAAACAAAATAAATACAAGCATGGTAAGTTCTAGTAATCCTTTATTTATGTTTAAATTAAATACTTGGATGTTTAACATCGACGTGAGTTTCATTAGGACTGAGGTAGCTGGTATAGATCAGGCCAAAAATCAAAACGATGTTATCATTTTGAAACAAAATGTGATTAATATGTTGAATGTTTCGTATCACGATTTCCTTAAATTATATACTGATGGCTCCATAACTCCGGACGGAATCGGTGCGGCTTTTTACGTCCCTAGTCACAATGTGAAGGAAGGTTATCAAAAAGAAAGTAATTGCAATCTATCTATAATGGCAGTGGAATTGTTTGCAATGTTAGAGGCATTATCTTATTTAATATCTTTGGGTACTTCTTGTCCTCGACAAGTAGTTTTTTTTGACAGACAGCCGGAGCGCTTTGCAACATATAGCTCGATGTGCCTCTAACGCTAGAGGATCCTCGTTACCTTATGTAATCCTGAAGAAATACCTGTTTCTTCTAAATGAGGACGTGCGTCTGATATTGCAATGGATTCCATCTCACTGTGGTATTATTGGTAACGAGAGATAGAATAGCCAAAGAATCAAATAATTTTGGTACACCTACGTACATAATCCCATAGAGTTCTGATTTGCTTACTAAGTACAGATATAAAATTTTTGAAAAATGGAAACAGGTTTTTAATGACATTTCATGTTCTAAAGGTATTTGGTACAAAATAATTCAGCCTGAACCTCTTCGTTATCCGTACTTAATAAACAGTAAGCTGATAAGGAAGATGATTGTAATTACGCATAGGCTTCGCACCGGTCACATTCCACTCAATGCTTTTAAGTTTCTAATGAGGCTAGTGAACTCGCCAAATTGTACCTCTTGTGATAGGCTAGAGGATGTGTACCACATGGTGGAGGAGTGTGAACGGAGCGCTAATTTAAGGTCTTTAATATCTAAAGTCCACGGTGTTGATTTAAGGAATTTAGGTGAAATCCAAAGCATCTTAGCTGACCCTTTGAGTGATATTAGTAAAATGCTTTGTAATGGTATATGCAACATTATGAATTCTTGATTAGGCGACTTTAATAAGCAACCACGGGGCTGGCATAGTCGAACGACGACTCAAAGTCCCTAATAAATAATAGAAACAAAAAAAAAAACAATGGCCAAACACCCACGATTCGCCGGTTACGTTTTGGCCCATGTAACAGGTGGCGAGCCTGTTGACATCTCCGGGCACATTACCAAACTTCGACGTACAGGGAAATCTCCAGAAAATGGAAAAATCCCAATAGAACCAGAGATAAAGGACTTTACACCATTATCTCTGAAAACCTCCTACCCGGGAATCGAACCCAGGACCTCAGCGTAGTAGTAGTGACATACTACCACTAGGCTACCACGAGGCAGCCATGTATTATTGAACTGTTATAGGATGTTAACAATGTGCAGGCTTACCCATGATAGCTTAGTTGTTTTATCTAAAAAAAATGCGTAACAAAATAAACAGCCAGTGCCTCCCTAACTTGTAGTTGTAGGCACATGGCCGATACACTGATGTCTAGATATGAGATTAATATTGACCTCTAGTTTTTGTGTCTATAAGCTGCAGTCACCAATTAACACCTTAGGCCTCAGGAGTGGTAACACCTCTGCATTATGACCTTGGTCTCACTTAACATCAATGTGAACTGCATGCTCGTTTGCCACTTCCATTACATAAAAAAGAACATTAAAAAATCGGAATATGTATAAGTTTGTTTGTTTGAACTTTTAGCAAAAAACACCTTTCGTGGTAAACAATTTAATAAAGAAAAGAACTAGGTATATCTATTCATGTATTCTTCTTGATAAATGAACACAACTTCGCTGGCAGTACCTAAGTAGGTATTTATAATCTAGGCGCATTATACATGATTGATAATAAGTTAAACGATTTGTTACCTTTGAACCTGTGCTCAGTCAACTCAGACTAATAAGGCGAGTTCACACTAACAACATTAATTACAAAGCACAACAATATAATACACGTCCACGTACATACTTCGTACGTAATTTCTATAGTCCCCGAAGGGGTAGGCCGAGGTAAATGCATGCACAATGGCAAATGTGCAAGCAAACACCGTCGATTCGCCGATTACATTTTTGGCCTGATAGGCTCCGACCCGGGAACCGAACCCAGGACTCCAGCGTAGTAGTGATAGAGTATTTTTTTTTAGGTCGGGCTTTGTGTAGGCGGCCTGTTAAGAGACGGCACTAGTCTACTTCGCCGGGCAATCGGCGATCGCAGAAGGCGCTCCAGCCTAAGCAAAAAAGTTAGCGCAAGTGCCTAAGGGTGACTCATGCGGGTCCGTGCCTCGGTTTAGGACGTTGCGGAGAGACATATGAGACATATGCGATTATGGGCGGTGCAACTTTCGCTCTACTCCATTCGGTTGGCGATAACCGGAATGTCATCGGCCTCGCGGGGCCGGGGATAGGGTCGGGATCAGGGGCGGGCGCGGCACGAAACGCGTCGGCGCGTTGTATTGGCGGAGTGATAGAGTAGTGGTCCGCTACGACTAGACTACTGAGGCAGTTTCGCATAGTTAACAAGCATAGTTACACCCTAGCCATAGAATAGACAGTAACATTTCATACCCTAACCTAACAATGGCACAAAACTCCCTTTACCCGATGTTTTAATTGAATAGTAGAGCTGGGCAACCACAGACATGCTTTTTCCGGATCCATGGCGATTTATTTGCCCGTAATGTATCGTCTCTCACGAATGACTCTTGAGCTTTTTTGTCCAATTTAGACAGACGACTAAGTTGAACAGATGAAAAAAACACTTTGCATGTTGTTTTTTTTTTTTTAATATAAATGTCAGTCAGTGGTTTCGCTTTTATAAATAAATGTGTATAAAGATAACGCAAAACCAATAAACTACCAATATCAGGATTAATGCGAATCGCTACTCCGCAAAGATTATTCCTATCAATCCAAACTGTACAAAAATAAAACGAAATAGGCTACTAAAATTGTTTCAAATTTTACTCGTATTTTTATATGTAATTGAATCAGGTCGCGGTTATTAAAGAAAAAACTATCATACTCGTCACTTTTTTAGTATATTATTGCCGTAGTAAGGAACTTGGCGAGAATATACTTAGGTACAAAGTGATCAGGGTAAGCATAGAACGAGCAACGCCAAATATCTGTCTTAGAAATTCTAGCGTGTTTTTGCTTTATAGAGGCTTATCGCCAGCTGACGATGTAGGGGGTAGGGGAAATTGGATATAGGGAGAGGCAGCTTGAGTGAAGAGGGGAGAGAGGTTGGTAGGTATACGTATGGCCCACAGGGTACAGACGGGTTATTTTTTAAATGTTTAGCGAGGAAGCCACTATATCGAAGACTACCTAAGAAAAAAAGTCATGTCCTTGGTTTTTTTCAGCTTCACCAGAATCTCAATGAGTAATCCGACAGAACAATCTCTTAAATAAACCAAATAGAGCCACACTAAAGTATAAAATTTTAAGAAACCCGAGATATATCTGTTCAAGTTTTCTTTTTGCAATCAATGCCTTATAATACAATAATTATATGCATAACACTACAACTATATAATCACAATAATAACAAAGATAAGCGTCCGTCGTTAACCATCATAAGCGGGACGATCGAACGGTATTTGTCTGGAGATCAATAAAATAATATTGAAGTAACGTTCGAGTTACTTGTTTACGAGTTAATATCATACAGACTTGTATTAATATAGAATACACTAAATTCAATTTCCATACTTGGTCTTTAGTAATAAATCAATATCTTAAATTAAATCAATTTCCGTACGTCACAATAAACAGGGGTCATGCCAGACGCGTGCACGTCGCGATCCCTGCCAGTCCTTTGGGGCTGCAATTCTGGCACGAAGGCGTACCGCAGTGCGGGTTAGGGCGTCCCCCCGAGGCGACGCGTACCGACCCGTCCCCGTCGGTACGAAAAGCGGCCAAAGCGGCGATGGGGACCGCCACCTGTCACGCCGGGCCCGATACGGCGGATCGAGGAGTGGGGAATGCCAGATAGGCACGTGGAATTTGTGAGAAGATGAATGAGTTGACGAACGTAATGAGTGTGAGACGCCTGGATGTTTTGTGTGTAACAGAGACTAAACGAAAGGACTGCGAGGTCGAAGATCTCTCGGGTGGCGCGATGGCTCTGTGGGCAGGTGTGCAACAGAGCGATCATGCCAGCGCGGGGGTGGGCGTCCTTCTGTCCTCTCGTTTAGTCACTGGAGTGAAAGATTATGGTTTGGTGAACCCGAGACTAATATGGGTCCGAATTAAATTGGGCGTCACTAGGGTGTTTTTGGTAGCAGCTTATGCACCGGTTAGCTCAGCGACGACCCAAGACCTGGAGAAGTTTTGGGAATCTACAAGGGAAGTTCTCGATATGGTTGAAGCTAATGAAAGGGTAATTTTGTGTGGTGATTTGAATGGATGGGTCGGGACCCGGCGGCCAGGATACGAGGCCGTTCTAGGTCCATATGGTGATAGAAGAGTAAATGATGCTGGTAAGCTGATACTTGACTTATGCTTGGAACGAAGTCTCCTTGTGTCTAACACAGAATTCCGTCATAAGGACATTCACACGTATACATGGAGGAGGAATGAACAAAAAAGTATGATTGATTTGATCATGGTTGATAGTCGTCTTCGGAAGAGCCTGATGGACACTAGAGCCTACAGAGGTCCCACTCTTGATACAGATCACTACTTGGTAATAAGCCGGTTTAGGGGTCTGTTCAAGAAATGGCGACATTGGCGTGTCCGTGTGCCTTTCGGAGGACTTGAAAGAATAAAGAGTGAAAAGTTACAAGACATTAGTGCAAGGAGAGTGTATGAACGTCAAGTCCGTGAAAAGTTAGACAAGGTTTGTCTTACGGACTTGGAAGTGGATGAATGTTGGCAACTTATGAAAGATAGTATGGTGGAAGTTGCGAAAGAAGTATGTGGTTATGAAAAGATACGCAAATCCTTGAAAGGGGATGCGTGGGGGGACAAGGAGGTGCAATTTTTTTCAACGACTTTTGATAACTTTATACTTTTCATACGAATTAGGAAATCGAAAATGAAATGGAGCCTCTAAATATTAATACTCTACGAAATCTTTCTGTGAAATGAGCGACTACGACTACGTAGCTTTGAACTACGAAGTTTCAGACATGGTTATTCTCGTACAAAAATGATCACACAACACAAAAAATAACCTTTTTGGGGTTGCGTTCAGAAGGAAAAACGGAACCCTATTAAATCACTCGTGAGTCTATCTGTCAGTCTGTCACAGCCGATTTTCTATGTTTTTTTTTTTTTTTTTATTTAATCGCAGTGGCAAACAAGCATGCAGTTCACATTGATGTTAAGTGATGACTGCAGCCTATAGACATCCACACAAAGACCACGATCAAAATGCAGATGCGTTACCACTCCTGAGGCCTAAGGTGTTATGCCTCTGTGCCGGAAATTACAGGGCCATACATTACCACCTGACCGGAACACGATAGTGCTGAACACTACCATTTAGCGGCAAGTATATTAGGTAATGCGGTGGTGCCTACGCCCGCGCGCTCCGTCACTGGAGCTCTACCACCAGTAAAAGTCTGTTAGTACGGGACCGATTGAGTTACTTGGTACATAATATACAGGTCCCAAAAGGAATGGACAATTGGACAACCCTAAAACACCTCACAGGAGAGCTATTGAGAATTCACAATAAAATACAAAAAAAAGCTCAGTTTTTTTTTATGTGTCTGTGTAGATTTTTATAGTTAACAGTATTTAATTACCATCGATTACTGAACTACTTTGTATTCTGTCACTATGTTATATATATATATATATATATATATATATATATGTAATAAAAGTGGCAAACAAGCGTGCAGTTCACATTGATGTTAAGTGATGACTGCAGCCTATAGACACCCACACAATGACCAGACGTCAAAATGCAGATGCGCTGCCACTCCTGAGGCATTAGGTGTTATGCCTCTGTGCCGGAAATTACAGAGCCGTACATTACCACCTGACCGGAACACGATAGTGCTGAACACTACCATTTAGCGGCAAGTATATTAGGTAATGCGGTGGTGCCTACGCCCTCGAGCTCCGTCACTGGAGCTCTACCACCAGTGACGGATTTGTGACCAGTGATTATTATGATTACTTAACAAAGTATCAGTCGTCATAAACATCACGTTAGATACGTGATTCTATTTCTATGACTCAAACTATTGTTTTAATACTTTGTTATTAGATTTACCCACCATATACGATTATGATATAACTAGTATACCCTGCACTTAAGGTACCTAAAGTGTATAACGAAAAGTCGTCAACACACACCTACCACATCGACCCATTAACACAAACACATTCCGTAGTTCTAGAGATTAACAAAATTTTAATAATTATAAACTGGTCAGGCGCGTGTCGGGCCACGCGCCTTAAAGGGTTTCATTTCTTCCAAAACATTTTTTTTCGGTTGATCGAGTATTAGATCCTACTTTTTGTGTAGGGTAGGTACAAAATTTTATTTTACCACTTTCTCCGCGTAGTCAATAAGTAATTTATTTATTTGGACAACCAACAGCACAAGACATATTTAACAAAATTAAAGGAATAAAGACAGAGGGCTACTTAAAGTAATAATAAATATATTCCTAGTCTGGCAAATTACTGTGTACCTAGTACTAAGAGTCTGATGTAACCTGCGGACAGACGGACAGACCGACGACGGACGGTCGTGGTGAAAGTATAAAGGTTCCTTTTAAGGCTACGTAAACCTAAAAAACCCTCTTCAAGTTCATATAGAAAATATTGTAAGTTGTCTTGACTCTAAATTCGATGATTTAATTTAATCTAGATACATGTTATGACTCAAAGAAAACCATGTTTTTATAACGAAATATTTTCTTCACAAAATATCTTTAAATTGAATAAGATCAACTTATTCAATTTAAAGATATTTTGTGAAGAAAATATTTTTAAATTGAATCTGAATTTTATCGTATAAGAAAAGGTATACGAATCAATAAATAAGCGTCAATTATAGAGCTTAAACATACAAAAAAAATGACAAGGCCACCAAAGAACCATTTATCAAGAACACAGTTTAATTTCAGGGAAGAATATAATGAGACGAATCCTATTCATTTAGCCGTAAGGCGTTAAGCGTCTGTATAATTTTACTGAATAATTTCATCAAAAAGATCACCGATTACGTCATTCAGCCGAGAGTGGAGTAGAGTGATCACAATGGCTTCAACTTTATGTAATCCAAATATTAAAACAAAGTTATATAAGGTGTTTACGTCACAACGCTAACCAATTCTGCGACCCACGACCTGCCGTTTTATTAAATCCCACAATTAATTCAAACAGAAACGTAGAGGGGAATTGTCCGTCTTGGTACCTCTGCAATACAATGGGTGTGGGGCGGCGGGCGGTGTGGGCCGCGCAAGGAAAACCGACCCGCTGCCTCTGACATCTCCCACTAAACTTTTTTGTGTATTGCTCTGCTAATGTCACGGTATGCAACATGGCGTGCCACTGATAATGCGACTAAAATAGGAAATTATTGCCAAGTAAAATCCTCTTGTAACGAAAACAAATTTCGCCACTGATTTGGAAAAATCACTTGTTCAGTTAACCAACCGGCCGAAAGGGACTCGTTCACGGTTGGGTTGATCAAATCATTACTCCACATACGCAAATTGTTTTTCTCAGTCACATAAACTCGTAAATAAAGTCAAACTATTTGTTAAATAACGTGGGTAAACCTATTATAAGTCAGATCACGAATTATGCAACTTGAGTCGCCTTGGATTGTCCCGAAGTCCCAATACGCCTAGATGCCGCTATTACGAAACTAATATCAGTGGAATTGAAGATACAAAAGTAATATTGGACTTGGAGAATTAAACATAAAACCGACCAAGTGCGTGTCGGGACACGCGCAATGTAGGGTTTCGTTTTTCTAAGTAGCTTTTATAAGTTGATGGACTATTACTTGTAAAGTTGAGTTTATTTAGTAGGTGATAGTTTTCCTTTTAAATTGTAATATGTACTATCACCGTGAATTTTTTATACATCCAAATATTGTTGTTAAGCTGGCAGAGGGGGGATACACTTGAGTCTAACAAAACTTGCACTTTAAAGCTCAATATTTCATTAAAGAATCAATCGGAAAATGGTCTTCTAAAGTTGCGGCGTTTAGAAGACTATACTTGAACCATATTTGAAGACCCATCTAACGATATCGAACACGAGAGGATTTTCGTGAAAATAAAATTGCATTCCCTCAATTTACGTGTATAGGAGTACCTCCCATACACTTAGTAAAAAAATTTTTGTAAGATTGTATTGCACGACTTTCTTTGCATAGCTAATATGTATATTCGTGCCAAATTACAGCTTTCTAGCTACACTAATGGTGAGATTCACAGACCGCACAACGACTTAACGTTGAGCAAAGTATGCTTAGAACTGTCAGTACCGTATAGGATTTGACAGTTGGAAGCATACTTTGCTTGAAAGTAAAGTCGTAGTGCGATCTGTGAATCTCGCCCCTAGAGTAAGATAAGGGTCAGTAAAGTAGGTATGTTTAGAACTGTCAGTAAAGTTTCATACTTTACTGACAGTTTTAAGCGTACTTTTCTGAAAGTAAACTTGTACTCTGCGTAGTCGTACGTACTCGTGGGGTCTGTGAATCTCACCATAAGAGTCTCCAAGCATAGCTGCGGACAAACGTACGGAAATGGCGAAACTATAAAATGTTCCTTATAGGCTAAGGGACCCTAAAAAACGGATGAAAATTTGGATGTGAATTTAGCTAAAATTATAAACGAAAAGATAAAACCTAACTGCCGTTAAGTTGGATATAACTTCGAGCGTGCAATTTGCGGAATTGGAAAAAGTTGGAAGCGTGGAGCCAAAATAGACGAAGACCGCATTCTAAACGGTTTACATTCACAGCTTAGCCCTAAAAACATAGTGTCGTCCAATTTCCGGCGCGTTCCGTCAAACCAAATGTCGGCACACCAGCAGATTGGTACTGTATTCAACGGGTGGCACGACATTACAGTGATCTCGCCTGGTGCGAGATGGCTCGATGGAAATGGAACACGGGCTATCAGTGCGGTCAGTTATTGTTTTCATGTTATACTCGTATACCTACAACAGCCGGCCGGTCTGGCTCGAATCAATGCGCGTCTATTTTTAAAGGCAACACAATGAAGGTAAATACTGTTCGTCGTAAATACCGAATCCTTTTCGGGCAGCGTATGTCTTGTACGGATTGTAATCTTAAAGTCATTACATTGGATACGGAAGTTTACAATTTGGTGAAAATACACTGACGCTTTTTAACGGTAGCTTTTATTGGTGCTTGTGCTTGCATTGCTATGGACGTTTAACGTAAATAAATGAATTAAAAAACATGGGGTCCATTTTTAGGAGATAATTAAGAAAGTTTATAAAATATTGCATAATATTCTTTGTGACATATTCTATTAATACCTAGAGTTATAAAAAGTCTTATTATGAGAAACGTAAGTCTTTTTTTGTAATATCAAAAAAAAAATTTAAGAAAATTGACTAATTTCCTTTTTATCTCGGGAAATAAAAGGCTTAATTTTTTTTTTTTTTAAAATCGTCAAATAATGATCTACCTACAGATTACAGGAAAACCAATAATAATACATAAGTAGTATTTAGGTAACATAGACAATCTGTAGTACGGAACCCTATGCCTGCGAAATCTGCTCGCACTTGGCAGGTGATATAAGTAAAATATTATTAAACCTGACGGCAGCGGCGTTTGAAACATCTCTTTAATAGTTGATCGAAACTTCCTGTTCCTCTCTTAACACAAAGACTGAATAACCCGACTTTCTCTATTATGTTGATAATTGAAAACACTGTGGAGAATTTTCCCGGGAGGTCAGATTTCCTTATGAATCACGTATGAGGCGAACAGAATGCAGTCTTTTCAACGTGGCTCTTTGAAATATTTACGAGGAAGTGGATTATAAAAGCTATAAAACTATACTTTAATGTCATGCACATACTTAATTGAAACGAAGCGACCTATGAAACAATGTTTTCTAAGATTTATAACAACTATGATAATTATAGCAATGTCATATAAATGATATGATATTTCCATGATTTTCCTGTAGATTTATGTGAACAATTTATGTGAATACAAAGTTTCTCCAAACGCGAGAGCTCTGAGGCGAAACATCTCTATGTATTAACCCATAACATCTGTGCAGGATTATGTTAGCTCGGAATAGAACAATGCCATTGTCAGCGATGTTATACACAAGTTGGTATTAGGTCGTTAGTGGAAGCGGACGTATAACGTTTACTTTCAACTAAAACCTTTCTCAACAGTAAGCTCACGCCTTTGCAGAGCACATCCTTTGGCTTATATCTCTCTGAACATAGAACTCTTGGATCCAAATCCAAGAGTGTATAAAGCAAGGTTAAGGCTCTTTGAATGTGGATTCAAAACATGTATCTAAAAGACTGCCCTCAAGAAATCATGAAAGATGAACAGAAATCAATCAGTATCTTTTTCAATACCTAGTTAGGTCAAGCTTGCTAAGAAAAGGTTTAATAGAGAAGGATCAAATCAAATAATCGTAAAATGAATGTTATAGAGGTAAATTATATGACATTTCCATGATTCTGAGTTTTTTTCCGGGCGATCAGATTTTCTGACATAAATGATATGACATTGACATGACATGGATGCTTTATAAATCATTTTAAAATAAAATATTTATACATATAGAAACGTGTCCCCCCCCCCACACACACACACACGAACACGTACAGGTTTGAAGAATAAAAGTTTTTTTTAGTTTAGGTTAGATGTTTCAAGTACGCAGTGTTAATTAATAGTTTAAATTTTCAGATAGACATGACAAATCTATAATGGTTCCGTTTTTTGCAATTTGGCGACGGAACACAAAAATATATTTTTCTAAAGGATGAAAATATATACTGCTTCGCATTCAGTGATGGCATCATAATTCCAAATGCTTGCAGCTTGTGACACGCGCTGAATACATTCCGGCGTATATTGTGAAGCATTCGGTATCTGTCGTCGTTGCGACGATTGAGGCTCACGAGGCATCTCGCCAGGAAATACATGAGGTCGGTGGAAACTTGTACCGGCCGAATGTTTAGTTTCCTGTGCCGCTTGCCTATATTATGAAACAAAAAGATAGATGGCTAGCTACTATCAATGTGAAGTCAAGTAAAATACCTACTATGCTACGTACCTACCTATGTTTGGATTAAAATTGCTGCTCTCAAAGAAGATAGTTCTGTGTATTATGTAAATGTTGAAGCCATCTTCTCTGTCAAAATTTAGCAACTAGGCATTCCAGTAGAGGCATCGTAATTTCAAATACTAGCAACTTGTGACACGCGAGGAATACGTTCCGGCGTGTAAGGCGTTCGGAAGCATTCGGTAACTGTCGTCAGTTGCGATGATTGAGGTTCACGAGGCATCTCTCCAGGAAATGCATGAGGTCGGTGGAAACTTGTGCCGGGCGAATAATGTAGTTTCCTGTGCCGCTTACCTATATTATAAAACAAAGAGATAGATACCACGTTTGCTGGTCAGTGTGAAGTCAAGGAAAATACCAACTATGCTACTAACTATCTATGTTTAGATTATAATTGCTGCTCTGAAAATAGGAAGTATTTTGTATATTACGTAAATTTTGAAGCCATGTTCCTTGTTAAAATAAAGGAGCTACACATTCTCGACTCAGTGGTAGTAGCGGCACCGTGATTCTACAAATACTAGCCACTTGTGACACGCGCTGAATACATCCTGGCGTGTTAGGCGTGTATTGAGGCTCACGAGGTATCTCACTAGAAATTACATGAGGTCGATGAAAACTTGCACCGGCCGAATAATGTAGTTTCCTGTGTCGCTTGTCTATATTATGAAACAAAAAGGAAGATACCATCTTTGATGACAACTTCCAGTTTGAGGTCATTGAAAACACGTAATGAACTTGTTAATTGAACGAATGAGTGAACTACTCTCTGCTCGTATACGAACACCGTATTGTTTATTTTCATATTGTTATAAAAGAAATGTCTATTCTATTCCAAGCAACTTCCACATCTTTAACATTCTTATGTTGTTCTGATAGTGCTTGCAAAATAAGTCTTTAGGAAACGTTGTCCATCGAAATGTTTATGAAAGAAATTTTGATGTCTCCTCTTCCTCCAAAAGAATCCATCTTTGCTGGAAATTTTAGGTCGAGGAAAACACGTAACGAACCAGTATAGAACTTGATAAATGAATTGATGAACTTACTCGAACAACGTGTTGTTTATTGTTTAGCATGCAGTTAACAATGAATTTTCTACCTTCAATAACTTCCAACATCATAATTTGTTCTCATAAAGGTTTTGAACTTGATGTTAGGGAGGAAATTGTCGATATAAATTAGAAATTGATACGTTTTAAGGTTTTTGATCAAATACATGTTTAAAACTATATTTCAACATCTATATTAACAAACGTGTTTCAATTAACATGGTGGGTTCAACAAAAATATCATACATATTAAATTAAATATGTAGGATAAAAAGTGCTTAAAAATCGTTGATATTCAGACATGCATCTTCAGTGTAGAATTGTAGTATGATTTATTATAAATCATTACTTAAACTTATTTCACAATATTGCTTTTCTAATGAGCCAGAGTTGATTTATATTCTGCGGTCAACCGTACAAGCTCACAACATAACATAACATAGGTACACGTCTGCACGTACACGTTAAACTGACAGCTGCTATTTGAAATTCTAAAACTACAATAACGTGGCGACATCAAAATAGTACATCTAAAAATATAAATTGTACGGTAAATAAAAACGAGGTCATGTACCGTAATAAGTGTCCTATTTTTAGTTCACAGCTGTCTATATAAAAACTAGGCAGAATAATGTGGTTTCCTGTGCCACATTGTGTGTAAAAAAAAATAAAGGAACTTACCGGTATAGTGTCCCCGAGTGTATTTTCTTCACGCCGTCCATGTCTGCTGTTGTTCCCTTATCATGTTCAAACTTCACAGCCGATTGCTTAATGGATAGTTAATGTATTAAAAAGTAATGTCATTATGAGCTGCTCTTGATAATACGAAGTGGTTTCGTGGCCGCGCACCTAAAACAACAAGAAAAAAATAGTTAATGAAATATAACGTAAGTGAAGCATGGAATAATACATTTGAATTCAAACTAGGCCTAGGCTGTTGGTTCTACAATGCAAAGTGATGTTGTATCTTTTTTTTTATGTAAGGAAGGTAGCAAACAAGCATGCAGCTCACATTGATGTTAAGTGATGACGGCAGCCTATAGACAATTACACAAAAACCAGAGGACAAAATGCAGATGCGTTGCCATCCCTGAGATATAAGTTGTTATATCTCTGTGATAGTTATTACGAGGCCATACATTACCATCTAACCGAAACACGAGTGCTGAACGCTACCATTTGGCGGCAGATAGATTAGGTAATGCGATGGTGCTTATGTCCTCGAGTTCTGCACTGGAACTCTACCAGCAGAGGTCTAATCTATCTACAGGTGTTTTGTAAAGCTTTTGTGACTCTACATAGCAATTTTTTACTGGTGGTAGAGCTCCAGTGACGGAGCTCGCGGGCGTAGGCACCACCGCATTACCTAATATACTTGCCGCTAAATGGTAGTGTTCAGCACTATCGTGTTCCGGTCAGGTGGTAATGTACGGCCCTGTAATTTCCGGCATAGAGGCATAACACCCTTAGGCCTCAGGAGTGGTAACGCATCTGCATTTTGACCTTGGTCTTTGTGTGGGTGTCTATAGGCTGCAGTCATCACTTAACATCAATGTGAACTGCATGCTTGTTTGCCACTTCCATTACTACCAAAAACTAAAAAAAAAATTGGGGCATTATTTTCAAAAAACAAAGTTAGATCCGATATTTTACAAAGTATCTATTAATTGTTTAAAGTAAAAAAGCAGTCTAGTATGGAACTGTGATGGTAGTATCTTTCGTAACGTGTACCACAATCGTAACGTGTGATGGTAACTATTTTCCGTTCTCTTGACAAATTCCGCATAAGTTTGTAATTTATCATGTTGAATCATAAAAAGTTGAATACTGCTATAACATCCAGTAGTAATGGTCGAGAAGGAATGTATTTTTTGTCCGCTCTTTTTGCTCCTAGTGATATATGGAAAGTGTTTCTTTTATCATTTTATTTTTTCAACGACATCGTCAGACAGACGATGTTACATCCATAGTAACAAATCCATTAATCCTTCAAAGATCGTACGGCCACCGGCGGCGAGACACAATTGAATTTCAATTGACATATTTTTCTCGTGTCTGGAGAGATTAAAATGGTGAAAATAGGTATCAATTTTAAAGACAGCTCATGTTACTCTTTTTCAACCAAAAATGTTCCGTTGGAGGTTCAGTTAACTGGAATCCATTTATATTAAAAAAAACGCGACGGATTTGAACAAATCCAATATAGGTAACGGAACTTCTGACGATGGAAGTTTATTTTATAGCTGATCGCTTTTTATTGTTGTTATAAAAAATATATGAATATCGTACCAGTAGTCTTCAGTTTGACACCAGTAGCAAAATGGTATTTCAAGTTCCAAACATAGTAGCTTAAAACATTATTTTGCTTTATTTTATTTGAGCAACCTCTCAACTCGATGTTTTGAAATTTCCGTATTTGTTAGTGACTTTTTGTGCCTAGAAAGTAGCAAAACAGGGTGGTGAGCGAATTTGGAAAATCATATTTATTCTCAAAACCTGGCAATTTTAAACAGATGAAACACCTAATGGAAAGTAGTCAAATTCGCCTATGGACATTTGCAATACCAAGCAAGAGAGGATTCTCTTGAACGAAATCCATCTTCTTAGAACACTTGAGGGAGAAAATTTTGTTGCACAATTGCACGTTTTAGACAGAAATGAACGCGGAAACCGCACGGCAGAGCAATAATAATGGCAACCCATAATACGTCCCACAGCTGGGCACAAGTCTCTCCCCTTTTCGGGGGGAGGCCTGAAGCTTACTCCACCACGTTGCTTCAATGCGGTGCAATGGGAGATACAGGTTAGTGTCCGACCCGCTGTCGGATGTTTTCAAACCGCCCGTAAGGCCTCCGACAAGGTTTAACGACTGCTATCTGTCGATAGCAACCGGGACCGACGGCTTAACGTGCCCTACGAAGCACGGAAACGCGCATTTTAATTTGCCACTAGCGGTCACCCATCACACACCCGACCGCGCTCGTATCGCTTAACCGAGTAGATCGCTTACGATCTACACCAGCCGCGGGGCCATGCTTGCCATTGTTATTCACTTTAATTTATTTTGTTTGTTTTTGACAAGGTTTTGACGTGTCATAAGAGGTGCCAGTAGCACTACCATGAGTTCGTATCGAAACGCCACTATAGATTACTTCAGTCGATAAAGTGTTATCTATCGTCGAATACTTTTCGATTCAAACCGTACCATGACTTAATTTTACTCGCTAGCGTTAGCTCGATTCTATTCTGTGATATTAAGTCGTTGTGTTGGTAACAAATACGATTGTACTAACTTCACATCTCACGATTCTGCCTAATATTTAAAAGTTTTGAATAACCCTACAAATTAAAGATGCCATTATGAGTGGTTAAACCTTTGAACAGACATGACGTTTAAAATTATATCGGTTATAATCTGTCATGTCTGTCTTGTACATAGTCAAGTGTCAAAGTGTCAACAACATATTTGGGTCTTGCTTGCAGTGTTTTTGTAATAATTGTATCTATCGCTGTCTTGTTTTCTTTAAACTTTATAATGAGAACTAGTGCCACGCAATTCCAACTATTGGTGGATTATATGGAAAGGTATGTAATGTATTTAATTTCAATCATTATCATAAAGAGAAGCTAGCGTAACTATACGAAAGACGCTGTTTTTTTTGTTAAACCTTTGTTCCCAAAGTTTATTTTTATTTTTATAGAAATGGAGACCTTAGCAAACCGGCGGAAGGTCCTCAAGGAAGGGCCCTAAATAATCAGCGCTGGGCGGAGCTAACAAGTATATCAAAAACCAATGGAAGACTTGGCGGAGCTACGAGCAAGGATAGCAGAAGCAGTAGAATACGTGAATAATGGAAGATTCGCCCGTCTGATAACCCGATCTTTTCTAAAAAGATGTCGGGCGTGTATTGCTGCTGAAGGAAGGCATTTTGAACATTTGCTGTAATTTAAATAAAATCAAATTATTTTACTTAAAAGTTTTTTATTTCATTGAACTATTCTAAGCTTTGTTTTTTGTTTTGAGCAAAACCAGTTCCGTTACTCTGTCTCGTTCACACTTCCAAAATTACTCTCTCCGTCTCTTTCATACTAGAAATGTAAAGTTACCGTATCGAGAGAAAGCTTGGGTACATTAAATAATTTGAAAGTAAGTTATAAAAAATGGCTGAAAACCGGTTCCGTTCACAAAAAAAAAATTGACAATAATCTAAGAAATAATGTAGCAAGTGTTAAATTATTTTGGAATCCTCATTAAATGCGCCAACTTTTAAAGCTACTTGCCCAACCAGTGTAGTACAATTTTTTTCCAGTAGACTCAGTTGAAATTGATCAAAAAATTCAATTTCACTTTTGATATGGGAATAATGTGTCATTTTCTTTTATAATTAGAGCAGTTGGGTTAAAATATTAGACTACAAGGTACAGAAGCATTAGTCAGGGTTACAAAACAATAAAAAAAATATTAAAAAGTGGAAATTTGTAAAAACGGGATTATTTTCACTTAAATGTTCAAGTGGGTTTCCAAGAACACTCCTCATATTGGCTCGAAACTGTCGTTGTTCCCGTCGTTCGTCTTCAAATGCCGCTGCATCTAACATATTCCATGCTAAATATGTTCTTCCCGACATTATTTTCACAAGTAATGCAAGTTATACTCGAAATTAAATTATTTAAAACTCAGTAAAACTGTTTTCATGCACAATTTTGCTAGAGAATGAATTTACTACTATCGACACGGTATTTCTCGATAGCATCTGTCAAATTTAAGACTCATGGTACCGAATTTCTATGGCATTGATCTAAATGACAATCGCTAGCGATTTGATTTCGATACGTTTGATAACTCGTATGAACTCATACTACGGATTTTAGTTCTACGAGTGATCACCAGAGGCGCTGTAAAATTTTTCATAGATATTTTTTACGTAGTCGCTAGCGAGTAAAACCTTTGTAAACTCATGGTAGTGCTACTGTCATCCAAAATGAATAAATGAGTTTCTGATTCTGATTCTGATGCGCGCTTCACAAAGCAATGCCACGGGTGAATGCGACGCGTGTGGAATTTCTGTTGGAGAGCAGACGAATAAAGCAGAGAGAGTTGAATAAAGGAGCCTGTGGTACCTTATCAAACAGTTTATTAGTAACATTCATATTTTGTTCAATATTGACACAGGTCAATTAGCCTTACTATTTAAGTCATTAGCCCCCAACGAATTCGCTATGTTATTTTATTTTCTATCCAAACGGGACTCATTGAATGCAATAACTGTATAACTGCAAACAATCCTCCCAAACGAATGCAACAATTGTAGGTATAACTGCAAAGAATCCGCCCAAACACACAATATATGAAATTCATAACACTCTCCAAGCCCGTAGTCGAAATAAATAAGGGCCACGCCAAAAAAAGGACGAAAGGAAATCGGTTGTATATAGAGAATTTATATCATCGTAAAGTGTCGATAATTTGTGTTGCACTATGTTAAACAAGGTTACGTCTGATAACGACATAAAAGAAACACTTTGTTCACAAAGTCACTGGTTGTATTGTAGGTACGCACTATCATAGTACTGGCCGCGACTACATGTGCACCTTATACGGTGGTATATAAATGCTATATTTGATTGATTTTAGATACGCGATGAGTTCCCTCACAATAGCTACTGTTGTATCTAATCATATATACATATATATATATATATATATCTCAATTGCTGTTCGTTAGTCTCGCTTAAACTCGAGAATTGCTGGAACGATTCGGCTAATTTTGGTTTTGAATGATTTTTGGAAGTCCAGGGAAGGTTTAAGAGGTACAAAAATATGAAGAAATTGAAGGGAAATAGTTAAAACCATAATTACATTTTCACATATAAGTAGTCCGTATCTATCAAACCTTTGACACATTATTTCATTCTGAGGCAATACGAAGTTTGCCGGGTCAACTAGTTTTTAAATGAAGATAAGTGAACTTATCTTTGTTACGTCATTCATCAGTTACGCCCATTATATCATATCATATATTTTTGCTTTGGTTCAATTTAATAACTTTAATTGAAAATTCTTCACTTGCAATAGAGACATAACTAGCTAGAGAAGAAAGAGAAAACTGGAGTCACTTGGGAGATAATTTTGGTATGAAAAAACACACAGATATTACAACAAACAAAAGAACAACAAAACTAACTGTGTAATATCTGAGAGAAGGAAGTAAATAATTACAATTACCAGTTGTAATTATTTACTACATTTACAAAAGCAGTTTTTTCGTACACGACATGCGAACAGAGAAAATATTAAGGCCTTAAGATAGATGAAATGCCTAAATTCGTACATGATTTAAGTCAAATTCTAGAAAAAACTGTTAATTGAATCCGCAATATAAAAATACACAACGACAGGCAAGAATTCAATAAACATTTTGACTTGAACAGAATGTTATATTTGCTAACCCCCTTTTAGAATAAACCATTTCAAAATGCACCCATTTTTGTCATAAAATGCAAATGTTCTCCAAAACGGCACAATCTTTTTGCTTCGTTTTTATTGCAAAAGAAAAGGCTTTAAATTACTTAGAGTTTGACTTAAGAGTTTTATTTTTTTTTTTGATGTTTTTTATTAATGAAAATAAATAAAATGTCGAAATTTCCGTGCATGAGCGCGAGCTTCTTCGTCCCGCCATACTATAATCTCCAGTCAACATCTGTTGGCTAGTCGGCTACGGCCCCTTGTGACGGGAGGACGTACAGCGTGCTGCCGGAATATAAACTTGCGTATTTTGGATGTTACTGCAAAGTATGAGTAAAACCTAACAAAAAATATGTATTACTATACAACACGAGTGTTTACGGACTTAATATTTCACTAAATAGTTGCCATCTCCTATGTTTTTGCGCGAGTTGATTTTATGTTGTTGTCAAAGAATATAAATACATTGACAATATTGACATTGCAACACGGATCATTGACGTAGAAAAAGAAACACAAATTAACTGAAGGAGTACTTATATATAGTTGATTACTCTTTATACTTGCTATACCTACGTTTAATTTATATATGAGTAAGTAAATAGGTACCTATTTTTTGTGTAAGATATAATTAAGTTAGTTATATACAGATATTTTTCAATCTTATTTACTATTATACATGTGAAAGTATGGATGTATGTTTGTTGTTGGTCAGTCATGCTATAGCGGCTGAACGGATTTCGATGAAAAATGTTCACAGGTAGAGTATATATAGTTTACAGATGTGTTCAGAGGTAGAGGAGGATTTTTTTGCTGACGGTAGAACGATGAGAAAAAAAAATCTCACCAGTCCAACGATCGAACTAATGAATTAAACTAATGGGACTAAAGGTGTTTCAAGAGAACCTGTATTTATACCTGAAGTCTACGCAGACGAACTAGCGAGTAAAAGCAAGTAGATATATATAAGCCTTGAAAATATTCGCTATCGACCGACGTGAGGAGCGGGATGCGGGAGTTGGTACAGCGGTATTGTATCGGTAAGCGGTATTGTTCGGCGAAACAAGTTCTGCTAGACTATAGTAAAATAAGAATTAGTCGAAATAAAAATAGTTGTTGAAATAAAATAAGAATAGTAATTGAAATAAATCCAAAATGGCGAACACAATCGTTTTTCGAAAAAGTGGTATGGGTATCAAATTCATGATTTCTTGGAATGATGATTTCGAACATGACACCTTTTTCATATCCAAGATGGTGGACAGATTTTTCATTCCGAAATATGAGAAGGGTATCAATTTCTAGGTTTCTTGGAGTACTCATTTCGAAACTGACATCATTTTTCAGATCCAAGATGGTGAACATAATTATTTTATTAATCAGCACACCAAGAAACCTCGAAATTGACACCCATATCACAATTTGGAAAAATAATTATGTCCGCCATCTTGGATTTGCAAATGGATGCCATTTTCGTAATCGGCATCCCAAGAAACCTAGAAATTGATACCCATATCATATTTTGAGAAATCAGTCAGCAGTCAGTTCAATTCTGGATCTGGCAAATAGATGCCATTTTCGTAATCAGAACTCCAAGAAATTATAAAATTAAGACCCATAGAAAAAATAAATTGTGCCCGCCATCTTGAATTGGAAAAATTTGTACCTCAAGAAACCGTAAAATTTAAATCCATATTACTATCATATTTTAGAAAAATAATTATCTCCGCCGTGTTCGATTGGAAGGAGATACCATGTTCTTAATTATCACCTCAAGGAACCCCGACATTGATACTTACATTGCTTACATACTATACCGCTTACAGTAGGTACCATTTAGTGAAATGTAAATTGGGAAATGCAGTGGTGCTCGCTCGCCCTGGAGCTTGGCAACTGAAGCTCTACCACTGTATACTAGTGTATACTACCACCTTACCAGAACATGATAACGGTGGACATGGATATTATCATTTACTGGTAGATAAAGTAAGTGATATGGAGGTGTTCACGCCTTCGAGCTCGTTCATTAAAGTTCTATCACCATAGAGTCATACGTATCACAACAGCCCACCATTTTTATGTACATAAAATATGAAGTTTTTTAATTATCCAAGATTAGACCGCTCGCAATGCAGTCATAACTAACGAGCAAAAATCAAGCAAGTTTCGCTCGCTACCCGTACCAATAGCGAAACTTGTATTCAAATTGTTCTAGTAGTATAATCACTGTGATGCAACATTAATAAGCACAACAATGCTTGTCTCCTCTACAATTACTTAATCTTTGATCGTTTCGACCAAGTATAGCGAGTATCCGCTAGATCGCTCAAATTTTGACAATTATTTCATGAGCTCCGTTTTGCCAAGGTCATTCAGTCTACTTAACCCCTTAAAATAAATATCAAAGAGATAACCCAAAAAATAACTTCAATATTAAGTACCCAAGTGCCATCAAGACATTGTTTTTTCAGGAACATGACTTTTTTTTATTAAAAAATCGACGACGTTAAACAAGCGAGCAATCAGCTTAGAGACAACAACTGCAAGTGGACATACGGCAAAACGTATAACTAACTAAACGCTGATCGAAATATCCGGTCGCGACGGACTGACGGACGCGGCAATTTCGAGTTGCGTCAAATGTCTGGCTACACTTACTGCAGCTTGCCGGATAAGCTTTTGGTAGAGACGATAAAGATTAGCAATTAAATTTGCAAATATATTGTCCTGTTCACGCATAGAATTCAACATCAATTATGTACTACAACACTCTTTATTTGTACACCAAGTAAACTACAAAGTTGTCAAAGGAAACCAGCCTATAAAACTCTTATTGCTAAAAGATAACTTTCATCAAGACAACCTCAAAAATTAAATCACACCAAGTTCAATCCATCAAGAATTCAGAAAATAATCTGCTACACGTGAACTACGAAAGGTAAAACAGATCCTTCGATTTTAATTGAAATTGAATCTATTATATACTAATATTATTCAGCTGCAGAATTCGTTTGTGATTGACATTTTGTTTGGTTGAAATCGCTATTCTCACTCATATTGGTTCGAATTGAAATATTAGTTTTATGGTGGATAGTCTATTTATTGAGGAAGGCTATAAGCTATAACAGTGATTCCCAAAGTGGTCCATATAGACCCCGTGGGGTCTATGGGAGACTCGATAGGGTCTACGTATATGTGTAAATAAAATTGGGATATATGGGAAAGTGATAAGCAAGAGGATAAATGTATGCAAGGGGGTCCACCGAAACCAGAAAAAAATTGAAAGGGGTCTACAAGTAAAAATAGTTTGGGAACCTCTGAGCTATAACATCACGCAGATCACACTACGAACGAAAACAACGATGCATCGAATGAAAATTATGAAAATATTGCAAGACCATTTAAAAAAAGCTACGCGAAAGAAATTTCGGGCAGTACGTATTTAAATAAATATCAGAAGATCCTCATTACCTATATCGTGTCCAAAACTTCTAGATTACCTACTAAAAAGAAAACTATAGTTCACTCGTAAAAAATATCACGTTAAATGAGTCACTACCTTTACATTTCACGGTAGTGCAAGTGCAATTGAGATGGGATCATATCATCACCATTGGAGACACAGACACATTATTGATCATTACATATCACATCAACAATTCTAAATTAATTTTAATAAACAAATTTTAATGTTACGTACAGAGATTTTTCTATCCTCGTACAGGGGTAAGTTCACTCATGAAAAAATTGTTTGATCCTGATTACGAAGATATTAAAACTGGCCGATTGCATAATGTGTAGGCAATAATCGCTACTTAATAATCTAAATCTAAACTTCTAAACTAATAATATAAAGAGGTAATATTTTTTGTTTGTTTGTTTATATTGAATAGGCTCAATAACTACTGGACCTATTTTAAAAATTCTTTCACTATTCGTAAGCTACATTATCCACGGGTAACATAGGCTATATTTTATTTTGAAAAAAATAGGGTTCCGTAAGATATTTGGGTTTTTCAGACACAAGGTGTAAAAAATCAACCAGGAAAGTTACTTATTTTGCGTACGCTGCCTAAACTATAAAAGATATCGAGGAATATCTTTTATAGTTTATTTCACTATTCGAAAGCTACATTATCCACGGGTAACATAGGCTATATTTTATTTTGGAAAAATAGGGTTCCGTAAGATATTTGGGTTTTTCAGACACAAGGTGTAAAAAATCAATTCAGTTTATTCATTTATTTTATAAAATTAGGCTCCTGGAGAGCACCTTTACATCGTCATTTTTTTTAAACTAACCTAGAGTGAATAACCACTAACAATAATCGAAAACACATAATAAATTAAATAGAAACTAAACAATTTTGTATAATATGGAAAGCATCAATTATTTACAAATGCCTCCATTTCCCCATTTCAAAAAATTAGAAAAATAATTCATTTTGCGTACGCTGCCTAAACTATAGAAGATATCGAGGAAGGCTTTAGGCTATATTTATAATCATCACGCTAAGACGAATATGAGAGGGTAGGTAACATTGCACCCGCGCGAAGCAGGGGCGGGCCGCTAGTTATTTGTATAAAATACTGTAAAAAGGTAGCCTGAAAACGCGAGCCATCTTTCAATCAAAACCTTAAAAATACTTTTACAAAAACATCTAACAGGATTCACGGAGTCCTCTCCAATTTACAAGGTCGATAGTCTACAAAGATCGCCATATTGCAAAAATAATTATATCACCGAAGTTCAAGACAGAGCAAGCGTCGTCCTCTAAGCCGTTTAGTCGGTGATTATCGACCTAGTCCTTCCCCAATGTCTCCAATATCGATAATAGGGATTGGTTTTTCATTTTTTACAGCCCCTTTCAGGGTTATTCAGAATGTTTAACAAGCAAGATTGCCTATAGATATAATGTTCTTGTATTATTTTAGGCTTCAATTTTAATGATGTAAAGTGAAAACATATTTCACATTTATTGAACCTTTATTATTTGCAACAACCTTACTTATATAAACAGATTTCACATAGAAGTCATAAAATACTATTCATCATAATTTGAATAGTAAAATTATGATTCCAAATAATAACCTTGACCGTTAAGATATTACAAATGATAGATATTAATCGTCTATGCAAGTTCAGCTCCTAGGCTATTTTTCTTGAAAAGCCATGAAATTACATAGCCTAGCCTGAAAAAGTGGCAAAACATTTACAACGCCCAAAGGTTACAAAAATCACCATAATGCAAGAAAATTACATTATCTATGTTCAAGGCAGCGATTTGTAGGGATCATGTACTTACGTAAGTACATGATTCTCTACAAATAGCTAGCTAGCCTAAAACATTGAGACATCTTTCAGATGATGGTTACATTTTCACGACCTAGAAGTTGAATCTTTTTGTACCTATGTTTCGTATCGAGAAAGTTTGAACTCTGAATGAAGCTACCTATTTCACGTCCGAAGCCGGAGGTCACTAATCATTCATAAACATTTGATTGGCCCTAGCATTATTAAGTTACAAAAATACTTACTTTAAGCGAGCAAAACCATGGGCATTGCGGTACGTTTTACAAAAACACGTTTTTTTTTTTATAAGGGACTTTGTCGCAAGGCTACCACATCGTCCAAACAATCAAAATGTACACTTGAGAAAGTTTGAATAAAAACAATGTATCATAACGATTGCATTGGACCTACCATAAGCAGGTTACAAAAATACAAATTTTAAGCGTACAAAACCATGGGCAGCTGTACATTATAACACGTTTAGATAGAAAAATGTACACGTGAAAGTTTGAACAAAAACAATGTATCATAACGATTTGATTGGACTTTCCATTAGCAGGTTACAAAAATACTAATTTTAAGCGAGCAAATCCATGGACAACGGCACATTTAACAACAATACGTTTGTTTAGTAAGCAAAATACTTACGAAAGTTGGAACAAAAACAATGTATCATCAAAAATAAGGGTACGGTTATGAAAACACAAAAACCTAATTAACATTTGTCTCAAGACTGTGGACATTTAGTGCATTCACACAGCGTAGCCAAAACGAGGCTAATTGCCTTAGCAATTAGCTCGGGTAATATGGACTCTGTAATATTCACGAATTGAACGATGATGTTACAATTACGAGGGGTCTGATTTTAAGATATGGGCCGACCAACCAATAATGAAAAAAAACCGCAAAGTGCAAGTCGGACTCGGGTTTACAGGCCTTTTTGTTTGAAATTCACTTATTTTGTTACATTTTCATGTTTGGATCACTGATTTACATGTGTACCAAATTTAAACTCAATAGTTCCAGTTATTTCGGAGAAAATCAGCAGTGACCAGCGGACCGACAGCTAGACAGTCGCACGAGTGATCTTATAAGGGTTCTGTTTTTTTTTTTATGAAATGGAACTAATGGAATCCTAAAAAAGAACTCAGAAGAATTGACTCTCAAGGACTTAAACCACAACCTAGATGTATTTCCCAATGGACTGAGACCGCCTTAGGACACAAATTACTAGAATAGATACCAGTAAAAGCCAAATTCAAACAAAACGACGAACAATGGCAACAAACTTATGTGTCCCAAACGCTTGCCAAGCATCTTTAGCAAAATGACCCAGCCGTATAAACGTGCCAATTCAAAGGATGTAATAAGGACATAGAGCAACACCGGAGGGAAGTAGCCATATGCAGGCTTCCCCTCTGTCAAAGCACATAGACCAAATGGGCCTATGCCTGTCGCCTAGATATTTAAATGTGTGGGTGAAATTGTTAATGTATTTTGTTAAAGTCAAGGCGTGAGTTTCGTAGTTATAGACGATTTTTGTAGTTTATGTGTGTGTGTGTCACACGAATTTCCCTCAGCAAAAAATGACAGACTGTTTTGCATCGGTAATAAACGCTACGGCTACTCCCCTCCAGTCCGCCGCGGCCGGTGGCCCGTGTTCGTGTTGCTCAATGAATACGGATGGCCATTGCTGAAAAAGATCGATTTTCAAATCCATTCGAATCAATAAAACCAAAAGATCAAGGTCGAAATAAGCAATTGCCCAAAAACCGGTCCATATTCGATTTGCTTCTGGGGTTACAGGACCTTATTGCTAAGACTTCGCTGTCCGTCTGTCTGTAACCAGGCTGTATCACATGAACCGACATAGCAAGACAGTTGATTTTTTCACGAATGATGTATAATACTCTTAGCATTACTGTTATTGTTTTTTTTATGTTACAAAGGTGGCAAACAAGCTTGCAGTTCACATTGATGTTATCAATTAACATGCACTGCAGCCTAAAGACATCTACACAAAAATTAAAGATCAAAATGCAGATGCGTTGCCACCCCTGAGACGTTAGGTGTTCTGTCTCTATGATTACTGTGATAGTTATTACGGGGCTATACATTACCATCTAACCGGAACACAGTAGTGCTGAACACTACCATTTAGCGGCAGATAAATTAGGTAATGCGGTGGTGCCTACGCCCGCGAGCTCCTACACTGTAACTCTACCACCAGTAAGATAGATATGTTAGGTACTTACTAATGAAGAAAGAATTATTTAGGTTAAACGTGACTTATCTTCGGGTTTTATCAACCTTTTATCGCATTGTATTTTCATGCAATATAATGAAATATTTTGTATGCCTCTATCGCAAATGACTTTTATTGGTTTACTTATACATTTTTCCTTTCAATCACTATTTTTTTTTTAATTTATATCAATAACTGTTCTAGCTGTACCCGCAAATTCGTCCGCAAAGAATTTAACAAAAAAATTATTAGCGGGCGAAGTCGTGGGCACAGCTAGTATAATTTAATTCGTAAATTTCTACTAGTCTTACTTACACCGTATTACATCAGCTATCTGCCAGTGAAAGTCCCGTCAAAATCGGTTAAGCCGTCCCCGAGATTAGCCGGTACAAACAGACAGACAAGAATTATAAAAAAAATATATTGTTTTGGAATATGTACCGTGTAGGTATACATACATACATATATGCATTTAGTAAAAGGCGGTAATTTTTCTATTACAAACAGACACTGCATTTTATTTATATGTATAGATGCAGGTATACAGTTCATGTTGTTGATAAGTAAATACTGTTACCTAAATAAAAATGTGTTGTTTTTTGTCTGGAACATGAACCGGAAATATCTCATTATCATGTAAAAGAGTAGCGGTGAACACTACTAATGAACGGCAGACTGTATAGATAATACGGTGCTACGGTGGTGCTTACAGCAAACTGTAGCTATACCACCAGTTATCCACCGGTTTATCAGTTTTATCCTTTTTTCATCACTTTCCTACGTATCAGAAGGGATAATCCATAAAATACGATCGCAATAAGATGCGTGGGGTTCGTGTGAAAAGGAAAGGGCTATAAAACGTGACGTCACATTACACTACACTGAACGTGGGTATAATTGCGGATTATTTTTAGATAGGTATCTCTCAGTTGCGCGTCTAGGTTTACACAATATAGGTATACGTACGATGTGAAATTTATGAATGAAAATTCTCAATTGATACACACATGTTTTAACTTTACATCCTGAGTTTAGATCTTGATAAAATTTACAACGTTTACAAAATTAAAGGTGTGTATTTTCAGGACCCTTCCCCTACGGAGTAGGCAGAGTGTAGAGTGCCAAACATAGATAGAATATAAAACATTCTATCATTTTTTGCGGGAGGAAATACGTGTGACAAACGCTCGACAAAAATCGTCTATTACTTACAACGAAACTCGCACTTTGACTTCAAAAAAATACATAAACAATTTCAGGAACACATTTTAACATCTAGGCTACAGGCACACTTGTGCTTGTACTTAGTCTGCATATGGCTACTCCCTTCCGGCCCGCCGCGGCCGGTGGCCCGTGTTGGTCTATGGTGCCAAATATTCGATTGCCGATCCTTTCTCACCTCGGATAGATTCCACCCTCCAAAACTTGATTCAACGTTTTTGCAATAAATTCCGAAAGGTACGTGGCGTGAAAATACATACATAGTGACCGCGTGGGTCAAAAACAGTTTACCAATCTTCCAACCCTAGAACCAAATTGCTCCCTTGCCTCCACCCCGTAGGATGGCGACGCCCTGGCCTGCCCTACGTTTTGTTCACTTAACCAGTTTTCCGAAATTAAGGAAGTTAAGAGGAGGTTATTGGTGGCATGTATGATTCTCCCCCCATTGGGTTGATTGAAAGAGGGATGACAATTGAGGAAGGGAAGGAATGACAATATGAAATGGATACAAAAATCGGTCAAGTGCGAGTCGGACTTTGCATGTAGAATTGAAAAAATCCTATGTAGTTTACATGTAGCCTATATTATAATGGCAACCCATTATACGTTCCACTGCTGGGCACGAGTCTCTCCCCTTTTTGGGGGGAGGCCTGGAGCTTACTCCACCACGCTGCTCCAATGCGGATTGGTGGAGGTGGGTGGGTTAGTGGCCAACCCGCTGTCGGATGTTTTCAAACCGCCCATAAGGCCTCCGACAAGGTTTAACGACTGCTATCTATCGATAGCAACCGGGACCGACGGCTTAACGTGCCCTCCGAAGCACGGAAACGCGCATTTAATTTGCCACTAGCGGTCACCCATCACACTACCCGACCGCGCCCGTAGTGCTTAACCGAGCAGATCGCTTACGATCTACACCAGCCGCTGGGCCATGCGCGCTTCTGTAGCCTATATTAGTAACCTTACATGTAGCCTATATTAGTATTACCTAATTATTTAATTCCCACAGACTTATTCAATTTTCCATGTATCCCCAATTCCTCAAAGGTGGTCCCCACGATGACCGAACCCAACTGGCACTTGACCGGTTTTCCAAACTTGAGCATCCCAGTGCTTAATTCCCCGAAAGGCATTAACTGCGGATAGTCGTGATGAATCACGCGGCACGCGCTAACCGCTTGCAAATAAATACAAAACGAAACCTGCGCATACCACGACGCTTACTAATAAATCCAGATGCATATTGTCATATTTATAGCCACATTATAGGTACCTACCTACCCTTTTTTGGTGCACAAATTAGTTTCTAACGTATAATACAATAGGTAGTACATGCAGAGAAGAGTTGTAGGAGTATGTATGAGTAGAGGGTTGTGTTATGCATGATACGGGGGTAGGTATTCCTTATTCCAATCTGACCCGATTTGTTGAAAATCATACAAAAATCGGTTTGACTCGCGGATATAGTCTTGAGTACACACGAAATAGGTACTGTAAAAAAGTATTCTCTGAGATAGTTATTATGGGGCCATATAGGTAATATAATGTACCATCTAATCGGAACGCGATAGTGCTGAACACTTTTTTTTTTTTTTTTGTGATGACTGCAGCCTATACACACCCACACAATGACCAGAGGTCAAAATGCAGATGCGCTGCCACTCCTGAGGCATTAGGTGATATGCCTCTGTGCCTGAAATTACAGGGCCGTACATTACCACCTGACCGGAACACGATAGTGCTGAACACTACCATTTAGCGGCAAGTATATTAGGTAATGCGGTGGTGCCTACGCCCGCGAGCTCCGTCACTGGAACTCTACCACCAGTAAATAAAGTCGTGTACCTACGATGGGCGCCTATTCGGACGAATGTGGTATCAGAGAGGCGTATCATGACATTCATGACTCGTGCAAATACCTAGACGATTACGATACGCATCTACGATACGGATACGGTGATCGGATCGGGTAAATGATAGGTACATATCCGGATCCGCCTTTATAATTTTGCGTGTACCCAAAAGTGGGCCCATGATTTTATATTCACAATTTGTTAATTTTCTATACACGTCAATGTTTGGGGGGTCACTATTTTAGATTTATGTTCCAAATTTTAACTTGGCCCCGATAGTTTTGCAGCAAATTAGCAGTGATGGACTGACAGACACATTAGTGATTTTATCACGGTTCCATAGAGGTATTACGCTATAATTCTATGCACGGTTCCGTATAATACTTTTGAGGTTAGTAACCCTAACAGTCAAAATCAGTGTCAAGACATAGGCCCGCGGCGATCAGCGCAATACTTAAATTAGCCTAACATCATATTTTGAAGCAAAAAGTGTTAAGCCTTTTAGCATTATTTGGGCGTTAATTTTCTTTTGGTTTACTATTTCTTCAATATTCTAAAACAAACCTGAGCCGCAACTTTCCGTCACATTCGCGTGTGTCGTATTTTATCGCCGCCGGATATCCGGCCGGGTGCCGGTGGCCAGTGCCGGGTATCCGGTTTCAATGTATGCGGAAAATACGTGTCTTATTAAAGATGTCAGTTTTAAATGAGTTCCGCAAATTCCTCGGACACTCGGATCAATGATAGAGCTCGAGTGGCGTGTGTGAGTAATATGGGTGTGTCAAATAAACTTCGATCATGGATGTCAATTTTATGGTTTCTTGGGGGGATGACTATGATATTTATATCTTCCTTTTATATGATGGTGAGAAAAAATATTTTTCTAAAATGAAATAGGTACCTATAATACGTAGGAACTTACTTAATTGTCGTTTTCGAGGTTTTTTGGTGTGATGATTATGAAAATGGCAAATATTTTATATATGGACTGACGAAATAAATATCAAAATGTGTCTTAATGCATTCTTAACATTAATTTTGTTAAGTACCTATGCAGTTTACATTTAAAAACAATCCATTGGTCACACATATAAACTTTACTTACCTACCGATAACTATGTGTCATAATCATAACAAATTATAATTAGGTCCTACACCAACAACTAATTCAAAGCCTGAGCCTCACATAGATCTGTTTAGATAACAAGCAGTGTTTTGTTTTCCAAACAAGGATTATCCTGAGTTCTGTAACTCATGTTGGTTAACACACAAACACATGTATTAAAGCAGCGTTCACACAAGTATAATAAAGGAAACCTATCAATGCAGCACAGTACAATTTGATCGGTGAGTAACAACCGTGAATGTATAAAAAGAGGCTAGGTGATTGAAATGAGGTCAAATCAAATATAATCCAGATTGTACTGGTAATGTTAATGTCATGTTCTAATGTGAATTATAATGTTAGCACGATTTACTCAATGTAAACAAGGGTTTATTTTTTAAAGTTAGGTGTTTTCGTTATTACTACTTCAAAGATAGAGAGAAGAAAGGCATATTACTTATTATTTTTAATATTACAGTTCTACTATATGTACTAATATTATAAAGCTGAAGAGTTTGTTTGTTTGTTTGAACTCGCTAATCTCAGGAACTGCGGGAACGATTTGAAAAAATTTTTTAGTGTAAGATAGTCCATATCTCGAGGAAGGCTATTTAATAGGCTATATAACATCAGCCTGTATAGAAGTTTCTCTACAGATATTGTACAGTCGGAGAACCCCTGGCTTATTCAAAATGAATCAAATGTAGCTTTTATTACCACTGCATAATGTGCCCATGTAGTCAAGCAGCCAGTTCCTTGTTAGTTGTTAGTGTGTTAAGTGAATTTCTTCGAAGGAATACGTCTATTGACAAATTTTATTGTTTACATGAATTCTCTGAAGGAAGGAAGCAGAGGTAAATATCCATTAACCCGTCAAGTCACGAGAAAAATATGACAATTGATTTCAATTGTGTCTCTGCCTCTTAAATATTGGGTTACTAATATGTGAGAAATAAATTGAAGCATACACACAAACGTTCATCACGAGACCTTATTGACATCACTAGGCACATTAAAATTCAGAAGAGGCAAATGGAACCTCCGAAAAACCCAATAGCAATTACACTCAGGGTAAGATTCACAGACCATGTTTATTATGAGTTTACCTTCAACAAAGTACTGGAACTGTCGGTAAAGTATGAGTTTCAACAGTTCCAAGCTACTTTCCTGAAAGTAAAGTCGTATTAAGGTCTGCAAATCTCACTCTCAGGCCGCGGATTGAATCTGGGCCTTCAACATAGCAATAATAGCCTACCACTACATCACTAAGGTAATTATAACAGTCAAATATTGAGAAAATTGAAATTTATCACTGGGCTGGAGTAGAATAGAACATATGAGAAGTTAAGGATGAGGACTAATTTTTTATTTTTTTTATTTATAGGAAAAAAACAAATTATAAGTAAAATAGATAATGTTAATAGAATTTCAATAGGTACCACTTAATAGGTAATTCAGTGTTTGTTACAAAATCACCAGAGACATTGCTAATATGTATGTCAGGCTACTCCTTTGGGTCTGATGTTTTGCCACAGTGATTCCAGAGTGGTGCAATGCAATGAGACCTACTATAGTTTTAGATGTCTGTAGGCTACAGTATTCAAACTATTCAATCAACTTTCTTATCATCAATTGCATGTTTGTTGGCCACTTTCACAACATATTATAAAAACTATGCCTCATAGAATAATATTTACGAGGTACAGTTTTCTATATGTTATTTTGAATATCTTGTACCTATGTATGCCCATACTGATGCTATTAGAAGAGCTTAAAATTAATTGTAAACAATTAAAGATAGATTCCAATAGCAAATACGCAAGTATTTACTTCTATTACAAGGTACAGGCTGAATGACTTATGACACATTGGTTTTCTAAGCCATCAAGTTAAGAAAAAAGTAATGAATCATCTGTTCAGCTTACGAAACAAAATCACGGAATTCCTCTTCGCACTACACACTATCATCACCGACATTCACGTAAATACCACTGTAAGAGCACTCTCCGAAAATGGCTACAAACATCGACACGGTAAAGGCACCACAATCAACTCATCTGGCTCTAAATTAAATGGAACGTGAGATAGGTTTTTACGCCGTCAATTTCCCGTATGAATGCACTTTCCAACAGCTTTTACTATCACACGGCCTCCTACTTTAGCAAGTAGTACAAACAGCATGAAAAATACTTGACGACTGACGTACGTATACGTACTCTACGCGCAGGGAGCGGTCGGAATGTAATCAGTGATGATACACAGACCGCTGTACAAACATCCAGTAAACACGGCAACCACAAAATAATGTCACTTATTTCAATCCGTTCACGGGGATTTTAACACAAATCACTAAAAAAATTATAACGCGACAACGAAGCGAAATCTATCGTTTCGCCCCTCCTCCCTTCACCGTAAAATGACCAGAGACAATTTTTTTCTTTCTACGTTGTACAATTGGGAGTGGCATCAACAGCTAACGCAATACAGCCATAACGTAACAAACATAAAATATTTGAAAAACAAAATATTATTTTATTACTTATATATAGTAATATTTCTTGTTTATCATCACACAGTATAGTTTTGCGTAACACAACATGACTTCCCACAATTGCTTGTGGCGTGCAATAAAACATTGATTTTGAAAGATTGTAATTTAATAAGCAATGCCGGGTCTCCTTCATACAACATAAACTTTGACTTTGACAAAAATATTTTACACAAAACAAAAACGACCCATATGGCTGAAAATTTAGTAAAATATTCTTAATAAATACACATGAAAGTATTGAATTGTGATTTTCTATCCGAGTGAACCCGGCCTATTAAATAATAAAATACTATTTTTTTTCTAAATTATGTAAATAGAACCTATCGATGTTGGAACATACTTAAACAGTTTTATCTGTATTATTCTGTATTAATGTACTTTTACTTTTCCAGAAAATTAATAATCTTGCGTCAAATGAAAAGTCACTGATCCAAATTTTACGATCGGATAAACTACCAATAACCAGAGCATACAACCATCATACAACTTTTTGCAGTAGGTAGATATATGTTTTTGTTTTTTATCAGAGAGGTTGTTCCAAATTATTCATATTGAGAAAATTTCGTTCTGATGTAGACTAACAGTATACAGCTGCTGGTTTCTGAAGACGTCAAATTGTACCGTGAGCACTGAAGATATAGAGCTTGGTTATTGGTCTGTGATTTAGAGCATCGTAAGGTGCTCTCAGTGATTTGGTCACGTGTTCTTGTTTTATAATTATATTGTCATTGAAATTTTCATATATTATTAAATAAATATAACGAAATTATGATAACTGCGGTGTGAAACCAACATTTTACATACACTAAAATAAAGTACCTCTATAATCATCCCTCCATCCAGCATCCGGATACCGTTTCGTCAACTTTAAAGGCACGGCCGGCTTGCTTTGCAGTATACTGAACTGATGTCACATCTAGTAGTGCGCACAGTAATAACGGAACATGAAAGATGTTCTCAATAGTATAAACACAATTGATCAATATTTTGTATTGTTTTAATAATTTTATTGTTTCTCATTGAATGATTCCATCCGTAGAAAGAATGGGAAATGTAAAAAAATGTGGTTATTGCAACGTGCAACCAATATTTTGTATGTTAAGAAAGTAGGTAACTTATAATATATAATCATTCATTCATCTGTTCTAAACATTTTAATCAATTATTACAACGGAACCCTAAAAAAAGGATCGCCTTAGTCATAATTTGCAGTGGCGGGTATATCGAAACATAACCGAATGACTGATGGTGTATGTATCTTCACGCCAGGTCCCTTACGGCGTAGGCACGGAGTGTGGAGCACCAGATATCCCTGTCCTGACATACCTTCCGTGCTTCTTTTACATGACTGATGGTATACAAACACAGTATGATGTCAGTTTAACAATCCATATATTTGTGGAACGCCTTGGATGTAGGGCGATGCTGTCACCAGGGACTTGGCGTGAAGATAGAAATGTTATTTGTGAATAATGTAGCTTTCGAGTGGTGAAAGAATTTTTAAAATCGGTCCAGTAGTTTTTGAGCCTTTTCAATACAACCAAACAAACATACAAACAAAGTTTTCCTCTTTATTATATTAGTGCAGATAGTGTAGATTGTCTTTGATACGTACTACTAGATTAGTACACCTTTCTAAAATTCTATATGAATTAATTTTCGATATATTTCCAAAAAAAATATTATTCCATGTATGGCACGATATGTATTATGAGCGTACATATACTAAAATAGCAGCGTTTTATCAACCCTTAAAACGCATATTGTGTCCGCCGAGTTTTATAAACATATGGTCCACTCAAATAAACTTGGCACAATTAGTAAACAAACATCCCTAGGTCACAAATTACGATATTCCAGAAAAAATACACACTGCAATTGATTGAGAACACTAGTTTATAACACATTCTTTTATTACTCATTGATTTCCACACAAAAAACAGTACAAATTCACATAATAAATTACAATATTTTACAATTTTCGTAATTACGACGCAACTACTTTTAACAGATTATACACACTGTGTTCGAGTTTGACGTTCAGTTATAGGGATGGTATCAAATGAACAAAACAAGGATAGAGAACAGAATGTTATCCGATGTAAATGATAATTACAACATTTATTTAAACTCTTTGTAGTATTAACGAAAAAATGATTTTTCATTTAAAAATCTTCGTCGATTAAAATACAAGTCATACATTCAAATATTTCAAACGTACGTATACGCTTTTTTTACTGGATGTATGTCATTCACTGGCGATCATTATCTTTCATATCCAAATCACTAATTTTAAGGTTCACTTCACTTCGGTTCAATTCACTCAATGATTCACTTCACTAATTTTTTCGGTGTGTATGCCATATTTGTTTATCCTTTTTGCCAAGTTTATTTGGAAGGGGTATAGGTACGCACGAATTTGAAAAGCATTTAAATTATATTATAACCATATGGGTTTGTATCTGTAACTAAAAATTTACTTGAATGGCCGCGATGATTAAAATTAAATAGAGAAGTAACAAAATTAGAAAAGAAGAAAGAAAGAAAAGAAAATAAAATATGCTTCATATGCTAATTATACACTTTAGTAATTGCTTCCGAAACTATTGGACACAAACGCATCGCGCCTCCTGTTACGGATGGAATATTTTGTTATTTTTTTCAACAAAGTGAAAGCTAGTGTCATTTGACACGGACTATAGTAAACATATTATAACTAAATTAAAGCTTTCAGAGTCCAAAATCCTAAACGTAGTATTTGTATACACTTTGCCTAAACCAAATGCTGATGCGTGTAATCGATCGGAGATCTTACAATTCTCACACTTTTGTTGTTTTTGTGTAGAAAAGGAAATTTGTGAGAAGTATCCATCCCATGTGTATTGGTGTACATATATTATGTATGTTGTGTTGTGTGTGCGTGGTGATTTGTGTTATATGCTGATAGAAAGAAATTAATTATATGACTATATTTTGACGATGAAACTTACATAAATGTGAAAAAACAGTGTGTTTTGTGTTATCAAGTGCTAGTGAATCCGTCAGGAGGCGGTAATCATGTACGTTTATTCGCTATTTGTGGATTCTGGATCTCGTCTCGTCGATGTACCATAAACAAAAATGTCAGCGATCCCGATTTTTTTGTTTCTCGCTGCATACCCATCGTTATACCTTAATTAGATCACACGAATGATATAAATTAACGTTAGACGCTTTCTCTGGCGGTGTCATCTCGTCGAAACAGCGTGCCCGTAGCATTTTATCGGCCATAATAAACGTGCGTTCCGTGCGCTTCGCGCCCGTCTACACCCGATCTATCTCATTGTTTATGTATGGAGAGTAAACCTGGAATTTTTATGGCGTTCGTCGGTGTAATCTCGTTTTAATTGAATATCTGGATACGATCGGGGCTGATGTGGGCCGGCCGCGACGGTCGGGCGCGGGGTGCCGCGAGCGTCTCTCCGTCCTCCAAGGTTCTTTGAGATCTCTATTTATAATAATCTCTCGATCGTTTGCTGCAGCATAATGACATTCTTGTAATGAAGTGCCGTCCCGTGGATTTGTGGGCCATGTGCCAATTATCACGCCCGTGACGAAAGCCCCGCGAATCTTTCTGTATGTATACAATTGCATTGCAGACCTGTTTACACATTCATATCAATGGTGATCATCTATTACATTATCCTCATACACTAGTGATGCTTGATAGGGTGGGTATTTTTGATTCATTGATCTATCTTGGTCCTTGAAAAACGATTTTTATGTTGTTGTATGTGCATTTTGTTTGTTGCTAATGTTTAGTTCAATAGGGTGTAATAGTGTAGGTGTAATAGATAGAATGCAGTATTATCTAACAGTTACAATAATTGAACTCTGTGACAGGTGAATAGGTTATCATCAACATCTGTTTGTTTGTTGATGTTATCTTTACACATTCTGATTGTTACACAGTTTACACACAGTGAATTTAGTAATAGTTCTGTTGCTAATTCATTGTGAATTTGCGGACATAAATAATACATGTCAGTTGAATAGTTGTTAGAGTTTGAATAATCAAACTCGGGGAGAATGCAATATTACAGGTAAGGACCAATTTCTTGGTGTCAAATATAGTCCAAATATTGTTTTATTAAATATTTAATGATAATCTAAATATAATCTTGTTTCTCAGTTCAAAATAACCGTATTTAAAGGCATTCATCTAATTATCGAAGTATTGTTCTAAAATGAAATGACATGATTTGATTAGGAGCAAGCAATTTTTACATGTTTTGTTTCATGTATAATTTAGCATAAAACCATTTATGTAACATCGCATTTAGAAGACTTTACATTAAATTTGAACTTTAGACTATTGCAATGAGTTAAATTATGATTTGAATTTTTAAAAAATGTACAAGTTTTTACTGGTTTTACAAGTTTCCTTTAAAACTGGTATAAATACATGGTGTATTATTAAAATGTTGGATTTGCCAGCAATATCAGAATCAGAATCTCATTTATTCATTTAGGGTGACAGGCACCCTTATGACACGTCAAAAACAAACAAAATAAATTAAAGTGAACAACAATTGATATACATGTCATTGTCAAAAAAGATAAAAAATATATGTAAAGTCAAGAATATCACAAAGATAAAACTAAATGTAATAAACTAATGTAAAAAGTATATCAGTAGAATGTCTCATTTCCCCTTTACAATCTGATAACAAAGAGTAAAAAGAAAAGAAAAAGTCATTCTTTGTCATTCACCGCCAAAGTTTCAAAGTAGATAGAATAGAATCCTTAAGTGACTTGTCTATTAGGTTATATCCATAATAATAATGATTATATTTATAATAATCAGCATTCACTTTCACAACTTTACAGTGCAAATCACTTCTTTGTTTCAGTTCACAACCATCACACACACAACTTGTCAAATACATAATATGCAAGGTTCCTTATCAGCCAAGGACCATTTTTATATGTTAAATCTTAATTGATAAAAAGACCCACTGCAAATAGTTTTAGTCGCAATTAATTGTTTAATATTAAATTACATCAGTGATGTATACATATTATTTAAAAGTAAAATACATTTAATAATTGATGTGATTAGAAAAGAATAAAAAGGACTTTTTCAATAGATTAAACGTGAGAGTGGATCAATTGTCTCAAACTATAATTCAATGTTGCATGAGTAATTTTACAACTTAATTTATTGACACAATTCATTGAAACTTACAAAAGTATAGTTAAAATATTTACCTACTTTGTTTCAACATTTCGTTCGTTTGTAACATTACTTTATCGTCACTCAATAAATATAAAATTAAGAACAATAATATAAACCAACAACTATGATATCTTTACGGAGCTTGTTTGTTTGAGTTGGAAAAGCTTTGCATTACCGGAAACAATCAAATATATTTAGAATTGTGGAAATTAAGGAATGTTATTATTTAGACAGGTTATTATAAGTAAGAAGGGCACAGTTAGTACATGATTATTTATACTAGTTATTTAATTGTAATACAAAAATGTTACATTCAAAATAATTGTAAAAAATATATTTAATCCTACTAATTACTGACTCTTTGAGTTCACTATCATTAACCCAATTATTATAACTATTATAGTTTGAATTTTAAACACAATAACCTAAACATGTCTGCGAAATTAGACATTATTATGACTGGTGCTATAGAATAGTTTTTCATTTACCCAAATAAAAGTGGTATCTGAAAAACACTAAATTACAGTAAACCAGTAAGTAAGTCTTTATTCTAGATCAAGAACTAATTAAAATAAAAGATTTTATGTCCTTGTAGTAAGAAACAATATTAATTTCCGTATATGTGCATAATAACATGAATATTTGTTACTTCAGACACAAAAAAACTTTGAATGCTAAATGCTCTTCCCTGGCAAATGCACATTAAGAGAAAAACTAAACTTAAACAAGTAAAAATTTAATAAAAATTATAACATATTTTTATGCAGCAATTGAGTAATGTCAGCAATGAATTCTAAAATGAGTTTTTAAATTTAATTCATTAGAACTTGTATTATATAGGATTTTTTTATTGCAAACTAGCTGATGCCCGCGCCTTCGCCCGCGTGTATGTCGTTGTATATAGTAACTAAGTAGCCTGTGTTTTTTCTCAGAGTCAGCTCTATCTTTGTACCAAATTTCATTAAAATCGGTTTAGTCATTTGGACATGAAAAGGTAACAGACAGACAGAAAGACAGAGTTACTTTCGCATTTATAATATTAGTAGGGATAACATAAATAATACAAGTTAGTTTTCTTTATTTTTACTCTTAAACCGAGATATTGCTTTTTACTAAAATTATCTGTGTAATATCCATTATTGTGCCTAATAATAATCTTGAAATATATTTTTAAATGCTGCTCTGGGCCATGACCAACAGACCATGGATTGTGACTATATTTAGTTTATTTAATTACACAAACTCTATATTATCTTATTAATTATATTAATTTCTGTCATAGGTAATTATACCTTTGCTTTCTTTTTCAATTACTTATTAGGTAATTTATTCATAGGTATTAATTCTTCCTAAATAAATAGTTTAAATAAGCTCTGCTAATATGTTCTGCTTGTATAACAAAGCACTCATAATAAATATGTTTAAAAAAAACATAATTAATTTAAAAAATCACAAAACGTCATATTTTTATGCAACTATTTAAGTATTTCCTATTATAATTATAAAATTCATCATTAATAATATTATTTTATTTATTTATATTATGTTAAGGAAGAGCAGAGCCGCCTAACAAGTAAGGTGACCCCTACTACAATGTACAACATATGATTTTTGTTCAAGAAATATGTTTTTTTTTTAAATTATTATTATCACTTACCAATTCATTTTTTTGAGTCTATTAATTCAACATTGTGTTTACAGCCAAAATCAAGTAAATGATAAATACACAAACTATATATTTTATGATTTATTATCCAATTATGACATAAAATTATTTATATAGCAAGCCCAGAGGTTAAAATGCAGATGTGTTGCTACCCCTGAGATCTTAGATGTTATGTCTCTGTGATAGTTATTAGGGAGAGGTAAGGTAGGAGGGGAGAGATAAGAGCTCTACCATCAAGGAAAGCACCTGGTTATGATGACATAGATTCGACGCTGTTAACCGACCTCCCAAAAAAAGGCATAGTACTCCTCGTGACTCTCTTCAATGCCTGCCTGAGGCTGTCTCATTTTCCATGTCAATGGAAACTTGCCCAGGTCGTCATGATACCTAAACCTGGTAAACCACCAGACGAAACCTCATCGTACCAACCAATTAGTCTACTTCCTCTGATTGGTAAACTTTTGGAGAAAATCGTCTTGAACAGATTGCTCCCCTACCTCAATGACATACTTCCCGATCACCAATTTGGCTTTAGGCAAAAGCACGGCACTACAGAGCAGGTCCATAGACTGGTAGACATTATCAGCAGTGTGTTGGAAAATAAACAGTACTGCTCGGCGGTATTCTTAGATATCAGTCAGGTTTTTGACAGAGTTTGGCATGACAGACTTCTGTTCAAGATTAAGAATAACCTACCTCACTCCTTTTTCGCCCGGATGAAAAGCTATTTGGACAAACGATGCTTCGAAGTCAAACTGAACAATGACACTTCAGACCTCTACGAGATTCGGTCAGGTGTACCCCAAGGTAGCATACTGGGACCAGTGCTTTATCTCCTGTTTACTGCAGATATTCCAACAAATATGAACACCATAACAGCCACCTATGCAGATGACACTGCATTACTGTCAAATAACAGTAGTGCTGAACTAGCATCCACGAATATCCAAGAGCACCTAATTGAAATAGAGAAATGGCTCAAGGTATGGAGGATGAAGGCTAACCAAACCAAGTCCACACAAGTCACATTTGCACTCAGAAACGGAGTCTGTCCTCCACTAATACTTAATGGGGAGAACATTCCTTGTGCCGATTCTGCCAAATATCTTGGAATACATCTCGATAGAAGACTGACCTGGCAGACACATATCTGGAGTAAACGTAAACAACTTAACTTGACTCTTAGAAGTATATACTGGCTGGTTGGAAACAAATCACAGTTGTCAAACAAAACCAAAATGGTAGTCTATAAAGCCATACTTAAACCTGTCTGGACATACGGTATAGAACTGTGGGGAACTGCAAGTAATAGAAACATTGACATCCTGGAAAGGTTTCAGACCAAAGCTATGAGATCGATGTTTGGCATTCCAAAATGTATAAGTAATAAGTATATCTTGCATGACCTTGGGTTGGCAACTGTCAAACAGGAGATTAACCTGCGAAATCACAAATACCAGAGGAAGCTGGCTTCACATGCGAGCGCTCTAGCAGCCCAGTTAGCAGGATCGGGAAGTAGACAATACACAAGACTGAGGAGGAACAGTGTCCCAACCTTACAGTACAGATTCCTAACATAATAATGAGAAGAGGTCAATGGACTCTCAATCTCAGCTCATACCACAAATCCAGACGAGTGTCGGTCAAGATAACAGCTAAATGTTCCAAAAACAGATTGCTGAGCTTAGCAGGATATAAAAAAAAAAAAAAGAGTTTAGGGGCCATACATTGCCATCTAACTAGAACACAATAGTGCTGAACACTACCATTTAGCGGCAGATAAATTAGGTAATGCGGTGGTGCCTACGCCCTCGAGCTCCTACACTGGAACTCTACCACCAGTACCACGCTTACACCCACAGCCCCACATTAGGACAAGTATTATATAATTATATAAACCTGTGTCGTGGATGCCGTTGGACACATACAATACATACACAAACACCCAGACCCGAAACAAATATCTGTAGGCCATACAAATATTTGTCCTAGTGCGGGGATCGAACCTGCGACCCTTCGAACCAAACGGTCATCTCACACCGCTGGACTAACCGGGTCGTCAAATTAAAGCCCTTAAAGTTAGACTATTATTTGATTGAGTGATTGTGTAACTAACAGACAATGCACAGTTGAAACTAAACTACTGGTGACTGCTTAAGAAGACTTCTCAAATTACCTACAGGGGACAGGAATAGATGGAAAGAAAAAGCTTATGTGTATATGTACATACTATGTTATTAAATTTGTAGTATATGTAATGTTATTTGTTTGACAGTCAAGTTGGCGAAGGCACGTAGGGGTATGATCAAGGAGAAGGAGAAGGGCGGGGGCACCCGCCTCAAAGACGAGCCAAATGATCCTGCTGAACCAGGTAATAGATCATTTAAACTTGTTTTAACATCAGGCTCTACGCTGATGGATTGCATTTCAACTGACTGCAAATGTGCAATATGAATGCAGTTGCTAATTGCAATAAAAACAAACTGCATAGTCCCATTGCAGTTGGAGTGCAATTGTAATGTGGACAGCACCAATTCTCAATGTCTAGTTTCTAGAGTCGTAAGTAAAAAAAATGGTGAAAGAAAAAAAAGTTATTAAAATAATGTAAGTTGTATAAAATATTGATCATTTTCATGTTTCTTTTTAATTTAACTGTGATGTTTAATAATAATAGTAGTTTAATAATAAAAGCATAAGCCTGGACGAGTGAAAGCTTATTATTATTTAATAATATAGGCGAGATAAATCCGTAAAAATAGTATTATTTCAATGAAAAAAGATTTTTCATAAGTTGCCTTCCAACCATTACTTTGTTGGTTCATTTGTATCATTTAGGGTACCTATTCTATATTTTTTGATAAATGTTTTATTTTATTGGTAACTGTATGAGTATGAAATAATTTTACCCCAGATATGAACATGACTTAAGAGCAAACATACGCGAAAATCGTCCATATTCTAAATAACATAAAACAATTTTGTGATGGTAATTTTTTCTACATAACTTTTCTTGTGCCGTTTTTACGTATAGGTTCACACAAAATAATCCATACCTCTGTTTCGTCCCTTAATTAGCCTATTAAAAAACTACAAACTTATTCTCTTCCATTCTACAACACATCGATAGTAGAATAAAAATCAAGAAATAATATGAAAACATTATGAATAAATAAAATGTAAATGTTAATGCTTATGTAAGAATAATGTTTTATAAAGAATTAAATAAATAAATTTGAAAATTTGAAGTAAATCTATACTTATATTATAAAGCTGAAAAGTTTGTTTGTTTGTTTGCTTAAACGCGCTAATCTCAGGAACTACTGGTCCGATTTGAAAAATTATTTCGGTCTTAGATAGCCCATTTCTTGAGGAAGGCTTTAGGCGTCGTATATAACGTCACGCTATGATGAATAGGAGAGGGTAGGTTACATTGCACCCGCGCGAAACAGGGGCGGGCCGCTAGTTAAAAAATATTAGGTTCAAGGTCGCATCTTAAGGCCTCTATTAGCTTTAAATACCTAGATAATTGAGTGAGTCCACAATAATGTCAAAATAAGATTGCTCACATATCACAGAGAAAGTCAATCAATGTACACAGCAACTATGCATGTAATTGATTCATCTCTACATAGCAATCAACACACAAGAAGTAATGTTTTTTAAATAGCTCCTATGTGTTCGAAATAATTTTTATGTTTATTTTTTCACCTTAATCAATTTTATAGAGGGTAGAGTTTTTGTATTAATGTGATTAATTAATTATAATAATCTTTAACATGAACACCATAATGACACCTTTAACATGTTGTTTTGGAAGTTAAAAATATACGTAAATAATAATAAATTCACATTATAACTTTCTATTCTTGTCTGCACCAAAAATAAGAATATAATTTATATAGCAATAATATAAGAGTAGTTTTGATCAGAGTACTATGTAAAAGAGTTAAAAAAGAAGCAAGAATTGAATATGTTCTACGGATTTTCCTAAAGCACATCTATTTTCTATGTATCAAACTACGTGAGTCAACCGAACAAAGGCTGTCGCACTATTCGAATAGGGCTAAGGGTAGGGCTAGGGGGTAGTTAATTCAATAACGCGTATGGGCAGGGGCGTACCGCGATAAAACTTCGACGATCGTCAGTCAGCTAAGCGTGACGATTATGGTATATTCTTCCTAACGTCGCACAACCCTGTCATCATATTTGGGGAAGGCCTTTGTCCAGCTATGAATGTTTTTCGGGTTAATCTAACACTACACTGTTCTTATTCCTTTATTGTATCGAAAGTGTTGTGAAGACATCTATCTTTACATCTATTCAGTCAGCATTTATCATGCTGATGTAAAGGGAAACTCTTCATCTAGTGCACTACGCCATAAAACAATTTATTTATGGTTGTTTTATATTATTTCGCATTAACACATGCTTGTGAAATATATTTTATTTAAAGAAAAATGGAAAGAAAAATTTGACTTCAGGCGAGACTCGAACTCGCGGCCTACTGGGAAGCTAGTCCAGCCGCTCTTCCAATTGAGCTACTGAAGTCCTTAGGACTAGTAGGACTCAGTAGCTCAATTGGAAGATTATTTATGGTTGTTTGATTATAGTTATTTCGTTGGAATAACTGTTAATACATTGGTAATATTTTGAACTAGACTTAGAATCGAAGTTTGGATCGCTGCCAAATGACCATTTCCAACTATTTCTTAAAATAATAACAATCATTACGAGGATTATCTAGTTAGTTATGAATTCTAAATCGGATCACAACATGTCATCATTACTTGAGCCGAAAAACGTCCACTGCTGGACCAAAGCCTCCCCATAAGGGGGATATGCCATAATCGCCACGCTTGGCATGCGGATTGGCGATCGCAGTGGCTTCTTTTGACCGTCGTTGTTCGGCTGACTGACTGCACTAGCGTAAAAATTATCTTCCACTAGAAGAGAATTCCACCACCGCCACCACTACAATCTCCACCAACGCCATCAACGCCATCACCATCACCAAACACTTACGCCACCAAAACCACCACCACCACCACCACCACAACCAATGCCACCAACGCCTCCAAACTATCAACAACACCACCAATATCACCAACGCCACCAATGCCTCCATCGCCCGTAAAACCTTGGCATGCGGATTGGCGATCGCAGTGGCATCTTTTGACCGTCGTTGTTCGGCTGACTGACTGCACTAGCGGAAGAATTATCTTCCACTAGAAGAGAATTCAGCTGGGGTCGTCATGTCCTGACGCCGTGGACAACATGTCAATGGGCATATAAATAACACACTAAAGATAAGCAGGATATATACAGGAAAATGTGGTTTGTTTCATTGATAAGCTTAGTATAGTCACACCGCGGACACTCCGCCAAAATTCCATACAATCGCTTAATTTGGTCTCTTTTACACAGCATCAATCAGTGACGTGTATTTACACGTGCACCTGTGTGCGTAGCACGTAGAGAATTCCAAACGTCGCTCTTATGAGGGGAGGAGGATGGTGAGGCGTAGAAATCAGGCGGGATTATATACGTATAGTTATTACATCATAATATTCTCTGGTACAGTATCCAACAACAAATATTGCACATCGCCCTGATTTATTTATTTATTGGTAATCCAACAGCGATACATAAGTAATTCATTTATTTCATACTAGCTGTGCCCGCAACTCTGTTTGCGTGGAATAGTGGCTTTGGGACTCTATGCAGCGCTATTGGTAAATTTTGGATCATAAACACTTTTGGGTAGCTAAAAAAAACTATTTTGCAGTAATGCTTCTCTGTACACGATATTAGACGTATGGCCATCGGAAATAAAAGCACACAGGCTGCTAGGACTGCGAAAAATGCTAACTATGTGTTTAAATGCGCATCCATCTTATGCTGAACCGTATTTTCGAAAAGGCCATTTTAAACTTCTATGCATAATATTTTTTTATAGAAAATTATTATAAACTTTTGTAAAGTTTCAGTAAATTTGTAAAGATAAAAGATAGATCTATGCATAATATAAGCACTCCGTAAGAGCCGGCAGAAGAGACAAATTGAATATTAACGTTGTGCGTTTTTACCTATTAATGCCACCAACACCACCACCACCATCATCACCACCACCACCATCACTGTCATCACTACCACCTTCACCACCGCCACCACTACAATCGCCACCAACGCCATCAACGCCATCACCATCACCAAAAACTTGCGCCACCAATGCCACCACTGATACAAACGCCACCAAAACCACCACCACCACCACCACAACCAATGCCACCAACGTCTCCAAACTATCAACAACACCACCAATATCACCAACGCCACCAATGCCTCCATCGCCCGTAAAACCACCGCCAGCACCACTAACGCCACTAACACCTCCACCAGAGTCACTAACAACACCTATGCCACTAATGACACCAACGCCACCACCACCATCACCATCACCACCATCACCACTACCGAGACCACCATTGCCACTAACACCACCACCACCACAACCAATGCCACCAACGCCTCCAAACTATCAACAACACCACCAATATCACCAACGCCACCAATGCCTCCATCGCCCTAAAACCACCGCCAGCACCACTAACGCCACTGGTGTTAGTGGCGTTAGTGGTGCTGGCGGTGGTCCACCAGAGTCACTAACAACACCTATGCCACTAATGACACCAACACCACCACCACAACCATCACCATCATCATAATTCCATCCGAAAGACGTCCATCCATCTCCGCTGGACAAAGCCTTTCCCGAAGATGCTCCTAAAAGTGTTGTGCGTCATACGGAAAGAATACGCCATAATTGCCACGCTTGGCATGCTGAATGGTGATCATAGCGGCGATTGTTTTATGCCGGGACGCTGCTATGCGGTATGCTTAATGTTACTAAAAGAGAAAAAACCGGCCAAGTGCGAGTCGAACTCGTGCACGAAGGGTTCCGTACAAAAAATGGCATATAAATTTCGTTTGTTGGAAGGTAATATACAACATAACACCTAAAAATTCTGTGAAAATTATAAGCTATATAATAAAAATAATATAATATAATTAAAATACTTGCTACCCTTATTGATATCGAGCAAAAATATACGAAAAATAATACGTTTAATGTATGCTCCCTTGGACCCCTTAATATTTTCATTTTCTTATTTTTAGTATTATAGCGGTAATGAAACTGGTATAATGGTGATGCAGCAACAGAGGTTTTGGTCGTAGTAAAAAATAAATACTTTGTAGGACAGCGTTTTCTTCTATAGAATTCACAATCAAGTAAATGCATACCCTCCTAACAATCTTATTTATATTATTGCTCTAAATGACATCATAATGTTTTATCCAATGAGCGTCGTTGAACAAATCAAGTCATGTCTCTTTAAATATTGATGACAAATTAATGAATAGTATTTTCTATACAATATCCAACAAAATAGTTATACTGATTTAAGTTCAAATAATTATAAAATCAAAACTAAATTATTACTCTTATTAATTATCATAATAAATCATCCTAAATCAATACTGTCCAAGTTACAGTAACACAAATACATAATTTGTGAAATTTCAGCTTTCTAGCTATCACTGTTTATGAGATACAGCCTGGTGACAGACAGACGGATAGACGGACAGACAGGCAGAGGATGAGTATTAGGGTCCGTTTTTACCTTTTAGATACGAGACACTAAAAAATATAGAAGATAGATTCAGAATAGTTGAAAAATATTCGATATGATTCTTTAAATTGTCGTAACTTTTTTATTTCTGAACCGATTATCATAAAACAAACAGTAAATGTTAAGTGAAACTTACCACAACATATTAGTGAAATCTGAAAATCGGATAAGCCATTTCTGAAATAATCGTGCACAAATACACAGACAAACATACATTTTTCCGGGATAAAAAGTATCCAGTGTTGTGCGCCAAACATTAAAGTATAATTATACCAAGTTTTATCGTAATCGGACCGGTAGATTTTGTGTGATGCTTGAACAAACAGACAGACAAACAAAAAAATTCTTATCACATATTTGTGTTCGGTATCGATCTAGTAACATCCCCTAATATTTATTTTTTCAATATTTTCAATGTATAGAATTTACACTTCTACAGTTTTATTATAAGTATAGATAACTAGGCGCCTGGAAAGCACTTTTGCGACGTCATTTTTTTTAAACTACCTAGAGTATGAATGAATAACCACCAATAATAATCAAAAAAATAAGTACAGAACAAAAAATCAAACAATATGGCCAATCAGGATTACACTTAAAGTACATACAATGATAAATACAGTGTTTAAGTTTTAATTTTAGATTAAATTAACAGCTCTCTCTCTCAGGATCACTGAAACTAGGATCATATTGGAGTAAAAAATAATATTTTTTTGGTCTACTGTAGCTAATATGACGAATATGACGATGGTAACCACCCAATTTAGATACAAATTCACCATCGTTACAAAATAATTTTAACTCAAGAGTCAGTTGTTTCTTGCACATTCAGTATTCCTTGTAACACAGTCAATAGATACAAATCTATTTACTGTGCTTATAATATTTAGTACATAGTACATTTGTGCTTTGCATAAAAAACGTAAATTGACTATTAATAGTTCACTGGTTTGATCTTTTTCTGTCATCATAATATACAGAATGAATGCTGTGAGCATTCATTCTGTATATTTTGGTCCCTGATTTATTTTGGTAAGATAAACACTCTCAGTACTGAAGCTTTGGTTTTTAAAGTTTAGGTTTTGTTTTGTTGGTATCAATATCCTCTCGATTTTGGTTCCATTTACGCAAACAAACAACAAACACAATGCTCTCATTAGATTGGTCGCGACAAGGTCATTTCGTTGCGCGGCAAGGAAACGTCCAATAGCCTGACGCGCTGCGGTGTGTCCCATTTATGCCCCGCCCACGGTGGGGCTCTTAACGTGGAACCATTATTTTTGGGTAGTAACACTTCTGTACATTATTATCGTACGCTTTATTACTTACCATTATTTTTTTTCGCATAACTATGTGATGTCTGTCAACCATTTTGGTCAAGTTATGACCAGTACCGGTCTATCAGTGCTTACATAGGCAGTGTGCGCAAGAGATAACGCTCTACCATCGACCGCTCTACGAAGTTGAAACTAGCCGAATGTCTCTTTCGTAATTTTTCTATCAATATTTCTTGCTGGGCACTGTACCACACCGCGGACACTCCGCCAAAATTCCATACAAACGCTTAATTTGGTCTCTATTACACACACATCTATCAGTGACGTGTATTTACACGTGCACCTGTGTGCGTAGTACGTAGAGAATACCAACCGTCGCCCATAAGAGGGGAGGAGGTTGTGTGAGGCGGGGACATCGGGCGGGACGTCGAAGTGTCCATTCTATACGTAGTATTATTACATATTCTCTGACTGTATATACTTGCCACTTCAAGTCATAAAAAAAATATTTTATTGACACTTTAGGACACGGTTCGCGACCGCCATCGGCTTCGTTGCCGACCCCAGCCGCGTTGAAGAAGGAGCCCGAGGAGAGTGGGCACAGAGTAAAGTTGGAGCCCCACAGCCAGCCGAGCGAGGACAACAGCGCGGACCTCGGCGTCGACGGGATCAAGACTGAGATTGACGGCCTTATGGATAGCGACGGTGAGTGGTCCAACTTGGAGGATTATCTTACGGTGGGGCTCGGTCCCTTACACGACTACTGGTGGTAGAGCTCTTGGGCGTAGGCACCACCGTATTATCTAATATACTTGCCGCTAAAGGGTAGTGTTCAGCACTATGATGTTCCGGTCAGGTGGTAATGTATGGCCCTGTAAATTCCGGCACGGAGGATTAACACCTTAGGCTTCAAGAGTGGTAACGCATCTGCATTTTGACCTTGGTCTTTGTGTAAGTGTCTATAGGCTGCAGTCATCACTTAACATCAATGTGAACTGCACTCACTGTGAACCACTTACATTACATAAAAAAAACCGATAGTGCTGAACAAATTACCATTGGGCGGCAGATAGAGGTAATGCGGTGGTGCCTATGACCGCGAGCTCCGTCACTAGAGCCCTACCACCAGTAAAATTAATAAAAAATATAAAATTGAATAGTGGTAGAGCTCCAGTGACGGAGCTCGAGGGCGGGAGCACCGTCGCATTGCCTAATCTACAACTTAGACCTCAGGTGTGGTAACGCATCTACATTGAAATAACCGCCGGTTTTCCGCTTCATGACATACAAATAATATATTTATATTGTGTTCCACTGAACCCAAATGCCTGGATTCGTTAGAATAAAAAGGTGATTTACCATACAAAATATTTTTTTCCAGTAGCGGATCATTGTAAAAACAATTGGCAGCTTTTCTATTTTTATCCCCTACCTTTAGAGCAACATTTTGATCGATGGTGTTTGCGAAAGTTCAGTGTTGTTGATATTGAGATCTGTTTCGATTCTCGTGCGATTCTAGTGTTTAGAAATTAAATACATATTTGTGTTTGTCCCGCAGGTGACCCCACAAAATCCCCGCCTTGTGAACTTGGAGGGCCGGGCTCCCTCAAGTCGGAGCGCCTCTCTTCCGACTCTAACGACATATTGGACCCCCAGACCGGCCTCAGAGGTTCCACAGGCAACCTACAGGTAGGAATACTAACGCATTTTATTGTGTATCGTTATTGTTGAGTCTACTGATACGAATAAAGTATATATTGCATTAAAAAAAACCTATTACGCCTATCCTCCGAATCCAATGACACATTGGACCCCCAGACAGGCCACAGGCCACCTACAGGGGAATATTTTTGCATTCCAATCAGCATCATGCATATTTATGTTAATATATCGAAGAAAATAAGTATAGTGTTGTAAAAATACAGTAAATACCTAAATACAATGTAAATTAAATATTTTATTCATGAATTATACTAATTTGTTTTAGCTATGTACTTGCATGATTTGGTCTGTCGATTGTTGTTTTCAACCTACGAAAAATAAAAGAGTAGGTAGGGGGTTATCAATTCATCTTTTTTTTAATTAGATTTAGATCTGCTTAATATTATTAGCAGAAAGGTTTTAATATTGAACATTTTAATTTGGACATAATGCATGGTAATAATATTCACAATTCAGCCTACAACACTACGTCATTCGTGTATAAAAAAAACAAACATCATCTTACAATATATTGACCTTAATTCTCTAAACGTTTTTGGAATAAGTTATTTTTTAACATACCATTGAATTTATTGAATAAATTTACCATTCAATTGAGAAATTACGTCGGTTTAGAGCGCAAACCTGTCAAAATAACTATTAATTGTTAATATATTATGATAATATAATCATTCAAAAGAGAAAGAAAGCAAACAGTGAACGAAAACAGCAAAACACTATCAATTTTATGATACAATTAATTTAAAAAAAATAGGACGGCGATATTAGTCTAGCCTAACACTTGAATATCTCCAGTGTGTGATGGGTGACCGCTGGTAATGAATTAAAATGCACGTTTCCGTGCTTCGAACGGCACGTTAAGCCGTCGCGTCGGTCCCGGTTGCTATCGATAGATAACAGTCGTTAAACTTTGTCGGAGGCCTTATGGGCGGTTTGAAAACATTCGACAGCGGGTTGGCCACTAACCCTTATCTCCACAAACGCGCATTGGAGCAGCCTGGTGGAGTAAGCTCCAGGACTCCTCCCAAGAAGGGGAGGTACTCGTGCCCAGCAGTAGGACGTATCAAGGGTTGCTATTATTATAACACTTAGCCTGGGTTGGACGAAAAGTTAGAGAAAGATGTGAAATGTTACCACAACTTTAACAAATATAATGGTGCAACCCAGGCTTAAATATCTTCAGTTAGATACTGTCGGAAGCTGAATATCAGAGCCGACAAGCCCAAAGATGAAAAATTGTACATATTCTAAATTATTTATTGTCTTTATAGGATGGCAACCAAAACTGCCGCAATCCAAACGGACCCGAGAGCATGGGGTCCTGCCGCATGGGCAACACGGGTCCGATGGGCCCCGGTGTGTCCATGGGGCCCATGTCGAGCGAAGCCCAGACGCTGCCCTCCAACGTGATCAGCAAACAGGCGGGCAGTATGGAGGTAACATTGATCAGTCGTTTTAGTTAGCTACCTTATTGCAGGAACTGGAGACAGAAGCACTGGGCAGAGATCAGGCACCTTATTCTCGTAACACAAAGTCGTTGGATCAGAATTGAATCGGTTCGCTGTCTTATTCTAACACAGGGCGCGCGAATTGGTTAAAGCGGGGCAGCGAATCGATTCATTCGCAATTCAACGACTTTATGTTATGAGAATAAGGCCCTAGTGGAAGGAGGCAAGAAGCCTTTGTAGTGGGTCAGCTTAGGCTAAAATAATTGCTGTTGTAGACATAAACCTATTACCTGTTTATAGCAAAAACCATGGATCCAATGGGGCCCATGTCGACTGAGGTACTGTCGCTGCCTTCCAACGTGATGATCGAACAGGTGTGCAGTATGGAGGTAACAATGAACAACTGAATTTGTTCAGAATCAGAAACTCATTTATTAATTTAGGATGACAGGCACCTTTTATGACACGTCAAAAACAAACAAAATAAATTAAAGTGAATAACAATTGATATACATGTCAAACAAGATAAAAAATATATGTAAAGTCAAGAATATCACTAAGATAAAACTAAATGTCATAAACTAATGTAAAAAGTATATCAGTAGAATGTCTCATTTCCCCTTTACAAACTGATAACAAAGAGTGAAAAGAAAAGAAAAAGAGTCATTCTTTGTCATTCACCGGCAAAGTTCCAAAGGCCAATACGATCTGAGAAAAACTTGCCGGAAAAAACTCAGTCGGCTCTTTTAAAAATATCTCTTAGGCATATTTTTACAATTTTCCATAATTTAAACAAGGTAAATATGCTATTTTAGTTTTACTAAGCTGTTAAATTCGGTTCATTCATTGAAATCGAGTTCGTGTGTGAATTAATAAAGTATGATCATATATAAAAAATGGTGCAAAATGATTTTTGAAGCAATTTGCGTATATATTTGTGAATTACAATACAACTATGGATTCACCTTAATAATTTGCAGCAAGTATGGTTTCGTTCGCAAACACAAACACACAAAAGCTATTTCAGAAACATCTAATGGGCCTTTTTTCAGTCACTGATCAAATTGACGTCTAAATAATTGAGAGATTCGATAAATATGCATTCCAATTGTTTTGTTTTTACGTGGGCATAGATTAAGCGTAGGTTTCATCCTTTCGTTTTGCGTGTACTACATCACAGTCTTTCTCTGTCTTTGTACCACTGTATTGGTTCTATATGTGCCGATGGTGAAGTGTGTGGAACGTAAAGAGGTATAATATTTAACTATTTTGTTAATAAGTATTACACTAGATTTGCCTGCGCTGCTCCTAGTTCCTATTAGTCATAGCGTGCTGATATAGCCTATAGCCTTCCTCGATAAATGGGCTATCTAACACTGAAAAAACTTTTCAAATCGGACCAGTAGTTCCTGAGATTAGCGCGTTCAAACAAACGAACGATCAAACTCTTCAGCTTTATAATATTAATAAGTAATATAAGTAATAAGTATTAGTATAGATTAGTGAGGAGAACTTATAATTCCAATTACATTTTGACTTGGGTACTAAAATTATAAGGTAACTGGATTTAATTTGGCTGACTGAATGACTTACTGTTACTACAGTTGTAGTGTTTTCGGACAGTCTTTTATAACTGATCAGTTACCAAATCTATACTAATATTATAAAGATGAAGAGTTTGTTTGTTTGCTTGAACGCGCTAATCTCAAGAACTAATGGTCCGATTTGAAGAATATTTGAGTGTAGGATAGTCCATTAATCGAGGAATCCTATAGGCTACATAACATCACGCTAAAATGAATAGGAGAGGGTAGGTAACATTGCACCCGCGCGAATTCGGGGCAGTCCGCTAGTGAAATTAATGTATATAAATATTATTTCAGTTATATTATTTTATTAAGTTTTCCAGGTTTCGAATTTAGTGGGATATAACAACAAATTGGGTAGTAAACAGTCTAGAATTAAGATAAAAGTCATATTATTATGACGAAATAAGAACGTCGAAGTTCTTCGTACATCTAATTCGAAGTTTTTAAATGAGAAAAATATTGAGGCCCAATTCTACTCTACCAGAAATTTGTGGTCATGCATTTTTAATAGTCGATTCCGAGGAGCAAACTCCTATTTCAGTTAGTCCAGAATTGTTTTGCATTTTTTTTTAGTTGATGTTAACTTCTTTGTGGGTTGATACAATATTTGAAGATTGAAATTAAATCAGAGCATCTATTATAATCCGCGCAAGGTCTACGGAATCGAGGACTATTTATATATTGTTATAAATAATAATAATTATTTTAAATATTTCGTATTTCAATACTTACGCGCGGACCGGGATGTCTAGCGTTCCACACTCTGCGTACCCCGAAAGGGTCTTGGCATGAAGATACATACATACAATACTAAAACACGAATGTTCTCCAGCAGCAAAGCCAGATCTTCGTGTTCTCGACGCTCCTGGCGAACAAGGGCGCGGAGTCGGTGATCTCGGGCCAGCACAACTCCATCATCGCGTACCACTGCGCGCAACCAGGCACTAAGAAATATTTAGAGGTATTTTTTTAAATATATATAATGGGTGTAACAAACAAGCATGCATTTAACATTGATGTTAAGTGATGACTGCAGTCTATAGACACCTACACAAAGACCAAGGTCAAAATGCAGATGCGTTACTACTCCTGAGGCCTAAGGTGTTATGCCTCTGTGCAGGAAATTACAAGGCCGTTACCTGACCGGAACACGATAGTGCTGAACACTACCATTTAGCGGGAAGTATATTAAAATGGTAAGGTATGTTTATTGATGCAGTTTTGTCAGGTATATCAGGTAGTTTTTGTACGTGAAGCAAAGTATGAAATATAAGAAGACTCCGCGCATTTAATACCGCCATCGGAGATTTTCCATACAAACCTCCTGACAATAGCAAATACATAGAAGAAAGATTTATCCAATTTGGTGCAGTCGTTCGGAAGTTATGTGCTTACAAAAAAACGGTTATTCACTTGTTTATAAAGTTGCATTCAGTCCATATTGGCATGGAATGACATCAGAAGTAACACATTAATACACACAAGTTAATATTAATGCCATTATAGATTTATTTAATTATGTAGTAATTGGCTATTTGACCGATATCAAAATAAAATTTGAACTTTTGGAAAAAGGTTGTAATCCTGTCCGCACAAATTGAGAAACGGCTTAATGTCTTTATTTAACCTAGACCTAACCTAGAGAATTTTAGCTAGAAATACTCATTACTTCTAGCTAAAATTGGTTAAATATATTTGTCATAGTTAAATACATCTGAAATTCAGATAAATAGTGACAGTTAGACAAAATTGTCCCTTTTCCTTATCCACTTAGAATTTAATCTGTGTTTCGGCCACTTTCGATCCAATTCTTGTAAGATCTTATAAACTTTTGTAAGGACTAAAGGAGTTCAGCCAAAATGGTACATAGATTGTACATGAACAAATACTTTACATAAAATTTGTGCGCATAGAGCTGTGAATTATTCAGTATAATATTATACTGAAAACCACCGGAAAAGTATTTAAAACAGTTTTTGAAAAAATCTGTACTTTTGATATTTATGATGGCGTAGAAAGGAACGTAACGAAATGTAATGGCGTAGGATATAATTATTGTATCAGAAAGTATCGATTAATCATATTACAAAAAATCGGTTACATAATAAATAGAAAAATAAGTGAAATTACACGTTAGATTTCATTTTAATTTGCCAACAACCAGATGAGGATTTACTGAAATACATTCATTTAGGTTTTAAAATCAACACAAAAGACTAAGTGACCCGATCAATGGATCGATATTCTTAAACATCGATATTTTGTGACAGCCGCCTATTTGACGCTTTGATATGTCACCTCATGTCTGTCACGTCATTGATGATTGACGTCACGTCATTCACTTGGCGTTCTGTGACTTCTCTGTGTTTTGACTACTGGCTTGTTTTTGTGCTTGTTGAAACGAATTTCGAGTGCTTTAGTCATTTGGAATACGTAGGTAGTGCTAGAGGTTTCTGTTCAAGTCAGTTGATCGTGTTCGCTAGTTTTTCTCTTTGATTATATACACGTCTAGATGGAGCGTCGCCTTACAAACGCTGCAAAAACAATGTCCCAATTCGAAAACCCTTGTGTGCGTGTAACACACACTAGTACGTATATTTTATTCGCTTTACACACACTACTCAACTGGTGAAAATGTTACTTGCTTATGAAAAATTCCCCTAAAAGTAGGGAAAATAGCTTAAGTCGAGTGCAATTTTTTCCTAATGTGCGACATAATAATATTATTATATTCGTCGGGTCGTCTCACATTAGCTTTAGTTATTCGTTTTTAGTAATTTTAATGTTTTTGTTTGTATAGGTTCGTGTATTAGCTTAAGTTATTCGTTTTTAGTTATTTGTTCTTAGTGTAAATTACTTTTATCATGGAGAAAAATAAATACATTTTTAAGAACAAAATCAAAATCTGGAATGGATCCATTAGTTGGGAATTTACAAACACACAAACAGATAAACATGACGTGTTTATCTGTTTGTGTGTTTGTAATTTAAACTTAGAACACCCCCCTTTTCCCACCGGAGGTTATTAAAATAATGTACTTATGTATTAAACGTATATTTGATATACATTTAAATTTGTAACTTCATATTTCACTGGGAAGATTTTAAATCAAAAACTGGCAACACAGTAAACATGGCGTTCAATGAATCGTACAAATGCGACGTAAAATTAAATATTGTTGATATATTTCTGGCATAAATTTAGGACTATGGAAAGTGTAGTTACTGATAATTAGAAATGTTTTAAGATGTTTTTATTCTTCTTTTGTAATTTCGGCACACTTTAATAGCGCCAATCGTCATAATGAAAGCATAGACGCGGACGTGTTGACGTTACAATGACATTATCGCTACTGAGCGAGCGAAACAAAGTTATGAGCCAACAGTTAACTGATATTTTTTTGGACGCTTATGAATTAAGATACTCCATCTAGACGTGTATATAAAGTTTTTCTGTAAACAATTTATTATAATCTGCAAAAGTAGACTAGAGTTTGCCAAAAAAAAGAGTTCGGTGTTCAGTGAAAAGCATTCATAGGTAGGTATTTGTGGATACAAGCGTGATTATTTAGTGTACAAATCACTTTCTTAGCGATAATAGCAATCTACAAACCGTCAATTTTAAATTAGCGCCTATTAGTACGAAAATAAAAAAAAATATGGCGGAAAAACGACTTCATTCTTACAATTTTTAAATTGGGATATCTCACGAACCCAATTCGTCAACGAAGTGAAATATGTTTTAAATAGTTGTATATGTACTAATGTCTGCGGACGAAAAGTTTTATTGATGTACAATTATGTACCAATGCCCCATACAAAGTGGCGGATCTCCTTTTTTGAACATCCATTAATGGTTTTTTTTAATATGGAAAGACGGAGTGTGACGTCACACTACAGGTCACGAGACCTAGCGTTATTTTTATTATAGCATTTTTAATAAAAATAATTTAGAGTATAAAATATTGATTGTGATGGTACAATATAATAATAATATATTTGACACGCTTTGATAAACGAATTGATTGCATAGAGGTTTCGGTTAACGAAATATATTTGTATCTACAGAAACATCCCCTAAAAATGGGCCAATTCAACAAGCAAAGTCCGGCGCAATGGCTCAACAACCTCGCGATGGCGAAAACCCGGGGTGGCATGCGAGGGGGGCCCAACATGATGGGCGGGCCAAACCAGATGGGCCACATGATGGGCGGTCCCATGGGGCCCAACATGGGGCCGATGGGGCACGGCGGGATGGGCCACATGGGACCGAATATGATGGGCCCGAACAGAATGGGCGGGCCTGGGAATCAGATGATGATGATGAAGGGAGGGCCGGGGCAAATGGGGCAGATGGGGCCGGGCATGGGGTCGATGGATGGGTTTCCAGGGGGCACCCCGTCCTGCGGTGTCATGGACGGCCTCGGTGCTGATGGTGAAATGCCCTGGGACACCGTGAGTATATATATAAATCTTATTTGATTGTTGTTTTTTAAAATTATACTATTTAATTAAATAGAGTTTTAGACGTGGTGCCTATGATACAAAATTCAAACTAACACGGGCACTTATATAGGATAATTTCTAATTAATATAATGTGACTGTTTGATTTAAGATTGAGAATAATGACTGATATTTGATCGTTTTTGCCAATAAATATCCAAAAACCAGCTTTTCGCAGTTACTATTTATTAATTATTTATGTATCCGTCTGAGACTTTACGTCGGTATTTATGACATGATTGTACCACTTCAGTACTTAACGGTGTCCACGTCATGATACAGTTTTGTGCATGAAAGTATAAATAATTAGTACATACAATGATCCATTTCTTCTCGTGTTGTAGAAAAACCCCTCCGTAATGTCGAACGGCATGGCGAACGGGCCCTCGCTGCCGCCGTGCTCGGAGGCGGGCGGGGACTCCGCGCCGCCCTCCGACCCAGACTCCTGCCAGCCCGGCCCTAAAGGTATTCATATTATTCACCATTTGTCTATGTTTTGTTGTATTTTTTATGTTATCTCCTACAACCCATGGTGGAGTAAGGTCCTGGCCTGCCCCAAAAACGGGAGAGACTCATGCCCAGTAGTGCGGCGTATCAAGAGTTGCCTTATTATTATTGCTGATTTGACTTTCTCTGCATATTAGCAGGCGTGAAGATCCCCGACGAGAACCTTACACCGCAGCAGCGCGCACACCGCGAGGAACAACTCGCCACCATCCGCAAAATGCAGCAGATGCTGTTCCCGGAGGCACCTTCTCAACCGCCCGATCCTCAGCCGCCCTCCGACATGCCGCCCAGTTCCACGTCCTGCTTCCCGCCCATGTCCCACGGCCCGAGTGGCCCCATGGTGTCGATGAGTACGGCTAACACGGGTCCGAGCTGCACGATGGCGGGTCCGATGGGGCCCGGGCCTATGGGGCCGGGGCCGATGGGAGGTATGGGCATGGGGCACGGCATGATGGGGCCGAACGGACCGATGATGCCCGGTATGGGTCCGAACGGTCCTATGGGGCCGATGGGCCCGTGCGGCATGAAAGGAATTCGAGCGTGCGGAGGTCCTGACATGAAGACAGGCATGTGCACGGATATGCATATGGGGAGGGGATGCGGGGGTCCGATGGGGGTAAGTTCTTGCTACAGCAAAACATCTTTACACACATCTTTCTATTCTATTCTATTCTATTCTACTCTTTGTTAATATCTGGATATCGACAGTCATGTGTATTCGTATAAATAAAGTGAAAAAGTCATGATATTGTTAATTAGAATAGAATATAATTTATTGGCGCAGACTAGAGCTAGAGATACAATAGACAGACAGAAAGGTTTACGCAGTGCATTAATATAAAGAAAGAAAAGGGACAGAACATACTATAAATAGGTAAAATTCCTAGCATTAACAAAACAAAATGTAAAAGACATTGTAAAAACAAATGTAAACAAAAAAAAACAAAAGTTAGGTACCAAACATTTTATCAATGTTTTTTTTTACATTTTGTTTTGTTAATGCTAGGAAATTTTACCTATTTATTATACGTTCTGTCTTTTTTAAACATTACATTTAACACACTAAAAATTGTGCCTCACATACCAAATAGGTTCGAATTCAATGCTGTGTCAGGCCAGATACTGGACGCTGGTTTTCTTCTCGAACCCATTTGGTGACTAATTGAATACATTGTAAGAATTTAAGATAACAGACAGGTTCTAAAGACAAACTATTCCATTATTCTACTTGTACTCTTAGGGGCCGTTCAAGTATTACGTAAGCACTATGGGGGGCGGGGGGGTCATTGCTCTGCTTATTTTGGATGACCTGGGGGGTAGGGTAGTCTAGATGATGACTACGTCATCGGTAGTTATTTACTTATTACATCAGTAAAATCTAATCTCTATTCTAAATCTATTTTCTTATTTCTAAAATTATAATTATAATATAAAAAAAACAATACATTAATAGAAAAATGTTTACGTAAGCATTGGGGGAGGGGGTAAAAGCTTTGCTTACTTTTGCTGACAAGGGGGATGGGGGGGTAAAGAAATGTAATAAATCTGCTTACGTAATACTTAAACCACCCGTTATTAAAAAAAAAAAGTTGCTAATATATTTAATTGTGTGATATATTGGTGTAGTATTAGAATTAAATCACTGGGAGTATTTATTGTAATGAGGTCATTAGACATAATATTACAAAGCCTTATTAAATAAATGTTGTGTCTATGGTGTCTGATGTCTGATTATTTTGCAGCGCATGCCCAACCCAATGGGTGGTATGGGCGGGCCCAAACCTTGTATGATGGGCGGGCCTCACATGGGACCCAGAATGATGCCGGGACCAAATCTCAATGCAATGAATGGTAAGTAAATATAGGTTTAGATTAGCAACAACGGTGTTCATAACAATATAAATTATTAAACAACAATATATATTTTTTAACTTTTGGTAGAGCTTCAGTGGCTGAGCTCGCGGGCGTAGCCACCACCGCATTATCTAATATACTTGCCGCTAAATGGTAGTGTTTCGCACTATCGTGTTTCGGTCAGGTGGTAATGTACGGCTCTGTAATTTCCGGCACAGGGCATAACACCTTAGGCCTCAGGAGTGGTAACTCATCTGCATTATGACCTTGGTCTTTGTGTGGGTGTCTATAGGCTGCAGTCATCACTTAACATCAATGTGAACTGCATGATTGATTGTCACTTCCATTACATTAATAAAAAATCTGAATATCAAAGAGTTAGAAGTAATTAAGTCTGCAATTTTTGTTAATTATAAAAATTTAAAAACAAACATGAGTCTAAAAAATTGTACTATTTATAGAAAAAGTGGAAAGTAAAATTTGACTTCGGGCAGGAATCGAACCTGCGACCTCAGGATAACCAGTCCTGCCGCTTTACCACTAAGCTACCGAAGTCCCACGAGTGTAAAAAAGTATGAATGACGACGTAATAACTATCATTGAGGCAAAGCAACTAAGGACTCAGGGCAGCAATGTATATTCAGTCTTTTGACCATCGGAGCAATGTTTATGAGTAGTATTCACTTACCACCAATGACATCTGCATGCTTGTTTGCCACCAAAAAACATTTTTTTTCCAAATAAGTTAGTAGTTTAAAGTTTTGAATTCTGCCTGTTTTTGTTTGTTTTCTTTTTATAAGGTATTTTATCTAACTTCATCTTCCTTACCACACAGGCGGTATAATGATGGACGGGGGCATGATGGGTGGCATGGTGTCTCACGGGGACTGCGGGCCCGACCACCACATGCCGGTCAACGGGCCCATGTGCGACGAGTACGGCCGCGGGCGTAATGTGAGTGTATATTTATAACAATATTCTTTACTTGACCTTAGCTGTCTACTAACAAGCCATTACCAGAGAATATGTAATAATACTACGTATAGAATGGACACTTCGACGGTGATTTTTTTTCGGATTTCCCCGCCTCACCCAACCTCCTCCCCTCTTATGGGCGACGTTTGGTATTCTTTACGTGCTACGCACACAGGTGCACGTGTAAATACACGTCACTGTGTAATAAAGACCAAATTAATTGTTTGTATGGAATTTTGGTGGAATGTTCGCGGTGTGCCACTGTTATGCTGGACTCCTAGGTTCAAGCCGCCCCGGCTTCGCATAGGTGCAAAAACGTAACTTCACGCCTGTAATCCTCGAAGGGGTAGGCAGAGGTAAAAACATGCATTCAAGCATACATGCAAACACCCACTACTCGCCGGTTACGTTTTGGCTTATGTGTAACAGGTGGCGAACCAGTTGCCATCTCCGGGCACATGACCAAACTCCGAGGTACTGGATGACTTCCAGAAAATGGAAAAATCCTAATAGAGCCAGAGATAAAGGATTTTAAACCGTTATCTCTGATAGTCCCCGGGAATCGAACCCAGGATCCCCAGGGTAGTAGTAGTGGCCTGCTACCACTACGCTACTGAGGCAGTTAATGCATGGGTGCAATGAATGTAATATTATAACCTAATGGTGAAAGAATTTTTGATATCGGTCTAGTAGTTAAGTGTGAAAATGTTACGAACATACATATAAAACACATAATGATTCCTCTTTATATTATAAGTATAGATAGATGTATATAATGAGTAATTTTTAAATTCAATACTTTTAATACTTGACGATCTGGTTAGTCCAGCGGTGTGAGACAAATGTTTGATTCGATCGGTCGCGGGTTTGATCCCCGCACCGGGATAAATCTTTGTATCGCCTACAGATATTTGTTTCGGGTCTGGGTGTTTGTGTATGACAGCCCCCATGATACAGGTTTATACCTAATGTGAGGCTGTGAGTGTAAGGGTAATTTTTTAAATAGAATTTTACTGTGTGATACAGAGGTAGATTTTGCTTATTTTCCTATATGTAATGCACGTCACTGACAAAACGTAACTTGTTAATCATGGGCACACCGCGGACACTCCGCCAAAATTCCATACAAACGCTTAATTTGGTTTCTATCCATCAGTGACGTGTATTTACACGCGCACCTGTGTGCGTAACACGTACAAAATACCAACCGTCGCCCATAAGAGGGGAAGAGGTTGTGTATGTGTGCAAATCGGGCGGGACGTCGAAGTGTCCATTCTATACGTAGTATTATTACATATTCTCTGTCATGGGTGTGTATGCATTAACCTCTACTTACCCCTTCGGGGAATACACGTGAAGAAACGTTTAAAAAAATAGAATACTCTCCTGGTTTCCGAAGCTTATCTTGCCAGAACAGATCCTGCGTGGCTCCATTGTGACCGTGATTGGATTTAATTATAAAAAACTAGCTGTACCCTCGACTTTGTCCTGGTAGTGTGGTGTTAATTAGCCTATAAGCCTTCCTCGATAAATTGACTATCTTACACTAAAATATTTTTTCTAATCGGTCCAGTATTTCTCGAGATGAGCGCGTTCAAACAGACAAACTCTTCAGTTTGATATTATTATAAACAATATTGTATTTGCAGATGGGCCCAGGCGACCCGGGCGGGTTGGGTCCGGGGCTTGGTCCGGGCCACAAGCCGGGCCTGCGGAGTCCCAAAAGCCCCTCGGCCGGAGCAGACATAGATTGGCAGAAATTCCACCACCAGTTCTTCGACGACGCTAAGCCTATGGACACGGAATTAAGTAAATCATTGATTATTATATGTATTATTCAAGTCATAATTTATTTGTATATTATTATAAACAAATATCTTATAATGTTATCGCCGAAACGTGCGAACAAAGCCTAAGACGTGTGGTTGTATGTCCAGGTACGCAAGTGAAGTCCCCGTGCTCGGAGCGCGGCGGCTGCCTGCCCCCGCCGCCCTACGGCGCCTCCCCACTCCACAGATCTGCCTCCGTGCCTATAGGTATTGTTTGCTATATTTTTAGGGTGCCAGGTCTTGAAAGGAAATAAACCTTATAGGACAACTGTTGGCTGTCTGACCAGACTTTATTGTTAAGCCGAGATGCCGCTGTCAAGTTGTTGCAGCGACGCGAGTCACATCACGCGTCGGTTTATATTAGAAACGTCAATACGGTCCTTAAATTTTCTTATGTTCCTCGCAACTATACATTTTTTTTTTCTTTCAAAAAAATCTTCTTCCGAATAGGTAAATTAAAAGAATTAGCGTTATCGCACCGGCCGTTCTGGAGTTCCGCTCTTAGCGATTCATTTTTCTTTATGTCAACGTACTGCACGCTTGTATGCCACTTGAAAGAGTGCAGTATGTGATGTGGATATTGTGCCCGCAGCGACCCAGTCGCCGGTGCACGGCGGCGGGCAGCTGCCCATGTCCGCGGACGCCTCGCGCGCCGGCTCCGGCCTCAACAGCCCCGCGCACTGCAAGCCGCCCAAACAGGACGCCCCAGGTACGGCCCGCTCACCGCTCACACGCTCACCCGCTCACCCGCTCACACAAGCCATACACATATACAGCATACACACACTCGCTCACATAGCACACGCACACTGCACGCCCATACCTCTCACGCATAAACACACTGTACACTAACACCCACTCAGTTACATAGCGCATACTCATTGTGTGCTTTATGTAAGCTGTACCCTGCACTCCCATACAACTCACGCTTAAACATACAGTACAATTACACACACACACACACACAGCACCAGCCATATACACACAGTAAAAACACACACACACACACACACACACACACACACACACACACACACACACACACACACACACTTGCATACATCAGTACGTAGTTAGTTAGATGCAAACACAATACACACGCATAAACGCGCATATTCACAATTACGCTTACACTCTGTAATGAAATCGCGCACACGCACAATAGCACTCATGCAGGTTCGTTTGGTAGTTCTTGGGTGGAAGAATAACAAACATTCAAATAAACTAAACATCCATAAATCCACCAAAAATTTTTTAAAACATTTTTATTGTTTTTGAGTTGCATTTTGAGACGTGCACAATGTCTTAGCAATCCGATGGTAAATCCTCATTTTATAATCCGCATGATTCTAATAATTGATTAATACATACCGATTTCTTTGCACTCTGCGAACAACCCGATCACTGAGGAAATAAGAACTTGTCTTATACGGACGATAGTTCATAAGAGAGAGTGAATCCTATTTAAAAAAACTTCCCAGCGTTAAACGCAGGGCCGTGCCCCATTAAATGCTGTCACCTCACTTGGTCGAAGGAACATTACATCACGTTCCTCCACATTGTGTTCAAATCTATTTTTTATATCACTACTAAATTAAATACTTTCATAGTCCGAAACGTGAAATACAAACACCACACGCTTTATTTTTACATATATTGTTCATTTCTCCAATAGAGAAAATGCTTTTAAAAATATTTGTACTTTTCCCTTATTAAGATTAATTTTGTGCGACCGATTTTGATAAACTGTAACTAAGACTAAAAAAAACTAAACTATAATAATTATCTTTAATGTTAAGCACATTTAGGGCATGAGTTATAGGGATTTAGAAAGGGGTAAGTCCACACAATGACAGACACATATTTTGCATTGCGTACATTTGTACAAATAAAACTAGAAGCCATAGAAGTAGAATTGCATGGTTTTTCTTAATTAGTTTGTTAGACATTTTCCCAACCACAGCAATTTTTTTATTATGTTTTTTTTTCTAAGGCACTTCACACTCCGAGTGCTTGCGTGTGGGGTGCGTTGGATTTTATTTTGTTTTCTGTAGTTGTAATGCGTATTTTTTGTTTTCCCCCCCTCCCCCGCAAAACGCTTGACGCTTGAAATCCCACCGTGTGACGAAATAACAACGAAATTGTAAAAAAAAAACCCACGACATGTTGGCCATATTGGAACGAACGTTGGCCACATAAAGAGATACTAGAGAAATTGGACGACGGCGTGTTTGTCCGAACACTCCAGTGTTTGGCGGCGCAGCAACAGAAGAACCAACAGAACACTCACGGGAAGGAGCCCAGTTTGATGCCCGTGCCGTCGCCGCAACAAATATCCTATCTCAACCAGTTCGAAGGTAACTTGATTTGTCCTGGGCAGAAATAATTTAAACTTTTCTTCAAATACCCTCACAATTTTATATAATATCACAGATACAGCTAAACAGAATTTACCGCGGTTAATATAGAATGACAAGTTACATTAAAAAAAAAAACAAAAAAAATACGTTTACACTCACAGCTCCACATTAGGTATTTTAAAAACCTGTGTCGTAGATGCCGTTGTACACATACAACACATACACAAATACCCAGACCCGAAACAAATATCTGTTGGCCATACAAATATTTGTTCCGGAGCGGGGATCGAACCCGCGATCCTTCGAATCAAACGGTGGTTTCGCATCGCTGGACTAACCGGGTCGTCAAAGTTATGTTTAATCCCGGAAGCAGCAATGGATCCGAGCACAATAAGAAATCAATTGTCATATTTTTCTGGTGGCCTGAGGCATACGTCGGTTTACGGACGATAATTTTACCTGATAAGAAAACATGCTTGGGGTTTTGGCGGGAAGCTTGAAGGATGCGTGTGGTGCTCTTATTTTATTTCATTTTCTTGGTGTATTTTTGAGTTACATTAAATAAAGTTGGTGGCATTTTGTTTGATATAGGCTTATTACAGTGCTCGTGTATAGTGAAATGGAATAACAGTGCGAAAACACGTTCTTTCAGGTTGCCTCCAAAACTTCATTGTAAATGATCTGGTAAAGTAGCCATCGCTTTACTCGAATTACTGTGACTCTGACTGACGGACTGATAAATTGACTGACTGACTCTGACTTTTACGTTGCTTAATACGAATACGAAATATCGTTTTACTTGACACTGGCAATATGCATAACAAGCAATGCCAAAAATTAAAAAAAAAAGAACATGCGTCACAAGTCTAATGCTTAGGCTGATCGTGCCTATCTAACGCTTGCTCTGCGCTCTCGTTTGCACGCTCGGCTCAGCCGGAACGTGACACTTTTTCGTGCGTGTAGCGGGCGTTTATAAGATGTTTGTGGTAATGGCATACAAATTAATTCGATTTTTGTAAAGTATAGACTTTTATTGTTAATAAATAAAAAGTATGTAATTTAAAATAATAATATGATGCATATATATTAGGTTGGGGAAAAAGTTTCTTCGCATATTTTAAGATAATTCAAAACATTTTTTAATATAGTTTATTTAAATTTAACTAAAGTATGTATGTACCATTTTGTTCGATAACCTTTTGCCATCTTGTAGGTAGGGACATGATCCCATTGCTATAAAAATTTTGGGACTTCTCATCAAAATACCGCGACAAGTGGATTTGGCCGTCCTCTCGTGATGTTAACCTAACATTGCATAAAGAATTCTGAAGAGACCGAAACAGGTGGAAATCTGAAGGTGCTAGGTCAGGACTATACGGCGGATGCATTAACACCTCCCAGCCAAACTCTTAATTTTTGCTGACTGGCTATAGATGTGTGAGGTCTAACGTTATCATGATGAAACACCACACCCCTTCTGTTGATCAATTCCGGCCGCTTTCTCTCAACTTCTTGCTTTAATCTCATCAGTTGTTCGCAGTAGAGTTCAGAATCGATAGTCCTGCCTGGTGGTAATAGCTCATAATGAATAATGCCCTTCCAATCCCACCACACACACAACATCACCTTATTGCGAGTTAACCCGGGTTTCGCCACAGTTTGTGAAGCCTGACCGGCCGGTCAGGCTTGTCAGGCTTGGCTTGACCACGACCTTTTGACCCGATGAAAAGTGGATCACGTTCTTGTCGTACGTGATCCACTTTTCATCACCAGTTATCAGCTTCTTCAAAAATGATTCGGTTTCATTACGTCGTAATAAAGAATCACAAATGAGTACACGGTTCATTAGGTTTCTTTCAGTGAGCTCGTGAGGTACCCAAATATCGAGCTTTTTTTTGTACCCAGCTTTTTTCAAATGCGCCAAAACTGTTTTGTGATCAGTTCCCAGTTCTTCAGCTACGTCGTAACTACTGATATGTCGATCTTGCTCCACTTTTTCAAAAATGGCATCCATTTTATCCGTAATAGGGCGACCAGAGCTAGGTGCATCTTTGACATCAAAATTTCCGGATTGAAAACGCTTAAACCAAATTTGTGCTACTCTCACAGACACTGCACTAGGTCCATAAACATCGCAAAATTTTTTCGCGGCTTACCTTGAATTTTTACCTTTTTTGTAGTAAAATTTTAAAATGTATCGAATTTCTTCATTAGATTCACTCATCTTGACAGTACGAAAAACAAATGAAAATCACACATTTGCCTGATTTGAATTTGGAATTATGTTCTTTAAAATTTTAACTTTCAATGATACCAAAACCAGAAGAGATTTTATTACAAGTTCATACATACTATAATGCGAAAATACTTTTTCCCCAACCTATTATTTTTTGAAGTTTATTGATTTAAGGAATAAATAAGAGATATTATGGATATGACATCTCGGATATTAATAATAATTATCGATCGAATAATATCCGGTTTCAGTTATGAATATTATATTTCGAAGGAATGGTTGAATAAGTCATGCCAAGTCGCGTTCATATTAAATGATGTATAGTAGTAACGTCATACCTATTCAACATCCCCATTGACTACCTGCTTGACTGAATAAGAAATACATTACTATGCTCAATTTATAAGTCACTCGTATTGGATCAAACCAAACCGGAATAAGGTAATAATTGAATGAATTATAATATTCATGACATAATTTTCAAGGTGTCAGGACCGGGATATCTGGCGCTCTACACTCTCTCCCTACCCCGTTAGGGACCTGGCGTGAAGATAGATACATACATATAACTACAATTTATAACCAACTTCAAAAAGGAGGAGTTTCTCAATTCGTCCGGATCTTTTTTTTTTGAAGGCGGTTTTTTTATTTTAATCCTAATTTACATTCAAGACACTGATAGAAAGTACACGGATCCGGGAGTAATTTATAAATGCATAATTATTACGGTGAGCCAAATGCGACCGACGACGGTTAAACAAAGTTAAATGTACAAATATATCATCTGAATATGGTATCGATATCAATCGTTATTTCTGCCTATGACATGTTTTCGCTGTTTTCATGTCGCTTATGAAGATTCTGTGTCACTTGAGATATATTTCGTAATTTGAATACAAACTCTTTTCTTAGATTAATATATATATATCTCAAGTCGACGTATGTGTGCAGTTGTGTTTGGTTTTTTAAACTTTCTATTTTATTTCATTTTGGTGGTGGTTGGCGAAAATGTGCTAACATACTTTCATACTCTATGGCTAATTCGTTCTCTCTGTGTGTCGTTTGTTACTCTGTTATTATTTGTTAATAATTAAGTTTTCTATCACGCTAGGTCAAGAGTTAACGATACAGAAGCAACCGAATACGTCGTTGAAAGACAACGGGCCGCCATCAAATAGCGGTGGGCAGACACCACAGTCAAGTTCCAATCAGAAATCACCAGCAGGGTATGCAATTTTTTTTGTGTGTTGTATACAAATTCTTTTGTTTAATCCATGATAATTTTAACGAGGCAAAGTAAGTCCGTTTTAGACTTATAGGTACTACAGTCACAGATATTGTAAATGGGTCTACGACGATTTTAACTTCCGATCGAGTCCGCGGCTGCGTCGCCCGGCTTAGGTCAGAGTGACGGCGTGGACGTGTGGCCTCTCACAATAGGGAACTTAATCCTATTTAATTTAATAGACCACGACCACTTGTAAGCGGCACTCGGGGGAATAGCTGAAGGGGAGAAAAGAATATGCACGAAAAAAAAAATGTGATAGCAAAAGTTAGATTCGTTAGTGCATTCAAAGTAGGTACAAATTGATAGCAAAAATTTCGATATGTGGTCTCGTCCCTGAGCAGAAGTGACAATACATTTCTGAGACCGAAAATTAAGTCTGCCTGCGATGTACATTGACTTTGGCCTTGTGGAGGAACGGGTGGAAGTGTGTGTCCGACGAAAAGGGAGGATCCTCCGACCAGGCGAGGTGATAGCGCCTGGCGGGCCGCGGCCCAACGATTGACGTTGGGAAGTTGTTATGCCAACTCTTGAGAAATCTTCGCATGTGCGATGTAATTCGATGGCACGCCATCTATCGTACTAAACAAGTACTGTGAGGTTTCATCTGTGTTCCACTAGTTGGCGCCTTAATGTAGTGGACGCTACAGCCTTTTTAAATAAATTCTTGATTAAAATTGATCACTATTCCAAATTCAAGGTGATTTCTTCCCGTGCTCATACCCGGTATTTCGATGACTAGCAGTATGACCAACAGGATGATGCCGGGCACGCCGGAGCCTCACGCCTCCCTGTCGGAGCAGCGCGCGGGCAGGTTCTCCCTGGAGCAGAGTCCCGGCTTCAACAACCCTCAGACGCCCACGTCATCCGCCAACACCAAGTGTGGACAAGGTAACTGTACCTACCTTCAAATCTGTTTCTATAGAGAAACACGAAAACTGATGATAACGTAACTTGTAACTTCACGCCTGTAATCCCCAAAAGGGTAGGCAGAGGTAAATGCATGCATTCAATCATACACCCACGATTCGCCGGTTAAGTTTTGGCCCATGTAACAGGTGGCGAGTCTATAGACATCTCCGGGCACATTACCAAACTTCGAAGTACTGGATAAATTCTAGAAAATGGAAAAAATCCCAAAAGAACCAGAAATAAAACATTTTACACCGTTATCTCTAATATCCCCCGACCCGGGAATCGAACCCGGGACCCCAGCGTAGTAGTAGTAACATGCTACCACTAGGCTGGCTACTGAGGCAGTTAACGGATAATACAGTATAGACGCTACAACATATCGATCGATGTACATAATTATACTTGTTTAAATCTCTCGATAAGTAATAATAATATTTTTTATTCGGGTAAAGGACAAGTTCCACGTTGGGCCCGCACCTTGTACACTATATCAAAAGATAGAGAAAAATACGTAGAATCATAGAAAAATAAAAAAAAATTGAATCGTTTTTCTGTCGGAAATATTTATTTTAAGTAATTTTTGTATGACAACAATATGTTGCCATATTGCTACTAAGACATTCTTGTTTTTGAAATATACTCACGACAATAAATTGAAGGTATAATAAACGATTTGAATAGCTGAAAATGATCTAGTATTTTATGCTTCTTCTCTCAATATAGAGGTGCGGGCCCAAGCTCCATACATTTTGGAACGTCTCCTTACACTCGCACAAGAAAATACGTTCAATATCGAGTTTTTTTAATTGCTGTCCTCAAAATTATAATACCCAGTAAGAAATGATTCACATCGAGATAAGGCCTGAGACAATCGTCTAGTTTCGACTTCGTAAAGCGTTATATTTGTTGCACAGTGCCTACATTTTTACTGGTGGTAGAGAGAGCTCCAGTGACGGAGCTCGCGGGCGTGCCTACGCCCGCGAGCATTACCTAATATACTTGCCGCTAACTGGTACCGCATTACCTAATATACTTGCCGCTAACTGGTACCGCATTACCTAATATACTTGCCGCTAAATGGTAGTGTTCAGCACCATCGTGTTCCGGTCAGGTGGTAATGTACGGCCCTGTAAATTCCGGCACAGAGACGTAACACCTCAGGCCTCAGGAGTGGTAACGCATCTGCATCTGACGACCCGGTTAGTCCAGCGGTGCGAAACCACCGTTTGATTCGAAGGGTCGCGGGTTCAATACCCGCACCGGGACAAATATTTGTATGATCTACAGATATTTGTTTCGGGTCTGGGTGTTTGTGTATGTGTTGTGTGTTTATAACGGCACCCACGATACAGGTTTACACCTAGTGTGGGGCTGTGAGTGTAAGCGTATTTATTTATTTATTTATTTTGACCTTGGTTTTTGTGTGGGTGTATATAGGCTGCAGTCATCACTTAACATCAACGTGAACTGCATGCGTGTTTACCACTTCCATTACATAAAAAAAAACAAATACATAAGTACCATATGATCAAAATTTGAATGATAAAAATCCCTGACAAACGTCACATAGATAGTGTGCGAAAGAGATAATGCTGTACAGAGCCGAAATTAGCTGAAACGTCTTTCCTAAAATTGATGTGCAATATTCTTTCGTGGAGATTGTTATTCTATATTAGTATAAACCATAAGCTTATATTGATTTTATAGATGAAAAATCCAGACCAAGTCCGTCATCGAACCGATCGAGTCAAGACAGTGCATCAAAAACACCTCAACGCGAATCCTCAGGATTATCACAAGGGCCTTACGCGCCGGCGTCGTCCGCGGCATGCACCAGCGCTAAGAGCAGTTGCAGTATCGTCACCAGTGGCTCATCGACGTTAGAAGACACACTTGCCTCATCATCAGAAGTAAGTCATGTCCGGTCTTCTGTTTTTTTTTGGGATTATTCCTTCAATATGAATATTGGAGACTCTAGGGCCTCACTCGACGTTTTGCACCAGTTTGTTTATTTATTTTTTTGAAATCACCAATTCAATTCGTCAACATAAAAGCCCGGACAAGCGGCTTGACCGCCTAACTGAATACTTTTTGTGCTAGTGAACGTTTTTATTTATCTTGTACTTTCGTGCAGCCTATTATCGCCAACTAAACTGATAATGGCAGTCAGATTATCGCTACTGTTCTCATAGGCGAAGAAAAATAAAAAACTTTAACGAGCAGAAAAACGATTCAGTCAAGCCGTCGAGTCCCATCTTCCTAGGTCATTGAGGCAGTTTCCAAAACTAATATTATTTGTTGTTGTGCAGACGACGTTATCGGGCGGGCCGAACAGCACGAGCCTGCCGGGCCCCTTCCCCGGGCCCTGCATGAGCCGGCCCGACAACATGCCCATCAACCCCAACCAGGGCCCCAACGGGCCGCTGGGCGCGCCCGCCTCCTTCGACCCCATCTCGTCGCTGGCGCAGATGTCGCAGCAGCTCACCAACACGGTGGGCGGGCCCGCGCCGCACGGGGCCCACAGCGCGCACGGGCCGCACGGGCCCCACGGGCCGCACGGGGCCCACGCCGCCCACGCCGGCCTGGGGCCCGCGCCCGCCATGGGCCCCTTCGGCTCGCCGCACCCGCACCCGCACCACATGCAGCACCACCACTCCATGCACCCGCACGGACATCCGCATATGATGATGAATGATATAGGTGCGTTTGTTTTTTTCTTACTTACCTACCATTGTTTGAGATATGATGGTTGTTGGTGTTTCTTATTAGTTCGGAGTAAAACATGTTCATCTTTTTCGTTAGTTTATTGAATGAAAACTTCTTAATATAAAATACAAAATTCACTTATAGTATAGCTAAATTGCTTAGTAAACATAAACGACACTCGACGTTGCGCGTACGACCTAATTACATTTGCGATATTTCGCAATCAGAATACTTCAGTTTTTACCAGAGTGTGTTAGAAGGATTAAATAATGTTGGTTGGTCGGTATGTCCGCGGAAGTACTCTACGCGGTCTAAGGTCTATAACCTTGGTGCACAGAGTACCGCACCTATAGTGTTCTCTCGATGATCGCCAATCGTTTAGACTGTTTATACATTCGACACTGCTGTGACGGACATGTCAGTCATGTTTAGCAATTGCATTTTGCATTACATTTTGTTATTTTTCGAAATTATCATTGAATGTCGACACTTTTATAAATTATGAATTGATTCACTGAACTATTTTCTAAATTAGATTTTCATCTCAAGCTCATATTGGTGAAGAGGAATTTTATGAGACCGAATAATTTATTACATTTTTTTAAAAGTTTTATAATGTTTCTATAGTCTGTTTGGCCGATACTCGCCTTTTTAGGCGGTTCAATAAATACTTCGTCCTACATCCCCCTGGAAAAAGTATATCGTTAATGTGTCAGTCTGTGAGTCAGGACTTTTCTTTTTATACACACATAATACACAGTGTTTGCGTATGTATGGTATGTGTACAACGGCATCCACGACACAGGTTTATAATACCTAATCTGGAGCTGTGAGTGTAAGCGTATTTTAACGTAACTTCACGCCTGTAATCCTCGAAGGGGTAGGCAGAGGTAAATGCATGCATTGAAGCATACATGCAAACACCCACGATTCGCCGGTTACGTTTTGACCCATGTAACAGGTGGCAAGCCTGTTGCCATCTCCGGGCACATTACCAAACTCCGAGGTACTGGGAAACTTCCAGAAAATGGAAAAATCCCAATAAAACCAGAGATAAAGGATTTTAAACCGTTATTTCTGATAGTCCCCGACCCGGGAATCGAACCTAGGACCTCCAGCGTAGTAGTAGTGGCCTGCTACCTCTAGGCTACTGGGGCAGCTAAGCGTATTTTACTTATTATAATAATAATAATGGCAACCCATTATACGTTCCACTGCTGGGCACGAGTCTCTCCCGTTTGTGGGGGGAGGCCCTTATTTCATTATTATTATTATTTATTTAAGAATGTCGAATGAGCGAATGACTAAACAGATATACAATGCGAATGTGGATGGTTGCAGAGGCCCAGGAAGACCAAGGCTGACCTACCATGACCAAATAGGTCGAGTTCTGTCTGATGGTGGGGTCAAAAGTCTTAGGAATCGGCGTGCATGTATGAAGAGAATGATGAAGGTAGACGAGGCACGAGAGGTTTGTCAGAACCGGGATGTCTGGCGCTCTACACTCTCTGCCTACCCCGTTAGGGACCTGGCGTGAAGATACATACATACATACATTTATTTAATTTCAAAGGACGTATGTTATGTCTCTTAGGCTGCCATATGGACAACATGGGAGGCCCGGGCATGGGCGGGCCCATGGAGGGAATCATGGGCGGCGGTGACTTCCCGCCCGACATGAACCTCAGCCCGAAGATGGGCGGCGGCCCGATGGGCGGCCCCATGGGGCCTATGGGACCCGACGCCGCCATGATGGGCCCGCGAATGGGCGCCAAGATGCCGCCTTTCAACGGCGCCAATGTACAGGTAAAGGCAGTGTACTTTGCTACTTTGTTTTAGGTTCAAAGTTGTAAAATATTTTGTTTATATTGATGAGTCCTACAGGTGCTGATTCACATGATTTTACGTATAGATAAGGGTTATATTATAAATATTCTAATCTACGTACCAATTAGTCCAATAAATACTAGTGTAATTAAAAATATAAAAAAAAAATATCTTACATTAAATATCGATCAAATAAGACTAGGAGCTTGACTGTTTTAATCTCTATTGTCCTGGTTAACGTCTCCGATTTTTTTGTGTTCGTACCGCCTATGATAACAATAGCGATAATCTGACACTTTAACGGACAGTAAACATCTACTAAAGAAATAACAATAAAACTTTTATTGTGTCTCGTATACTGTCCGGGGATGGGTTAAATTAATAGGATAAAAATAGGCATCGCGCACCCCTTTTATACCACGAAACTCAAATGAGACAAATGTTGAAGGATGCCGTATGTCTGACAGGTGAAGGCGAGCGCGCCCAACACGATCCAGTACCTGCCGACGCGGCCGCAGATGCAGTGCAACGCCGGCCCCCGCGGGCCCCCCTCGCTAGACTTCCTGCAGCGCGTCACCAACCCCATGCAGATGGACGGCAAGGTACTGCAGTCTCGCACGTCACACGCGGCGTGTGTGAGGGAACACGCACACCGCGGCTCCCTTTGCTAGACTTTCTGCAGCGCGTCCCGCAATACCTAGTCTTATCTGACGCCAAATGTTAGTGCTCATCGTTATATCCCGGTTAAGTGGTAATGTATGAGTAATTAACATCACAGAGGCATATAACTTAGGAGTGGCAACGCGTCTGTATTTTGACCTTTCATTTCACTTACAATTTAAGTGTACTGCACGCTTTTGTCGCCTTCATTACATAAAACAGCGAAGTTATTAGGCAACGGATCCCTAAAAAGGAATACGTATTCGGGGAACTGTCTGCTTGATAACCCGGGGCACCTTATGTGATTAAATTAAAAATTATGTTTTATTGATTTTGGGAGTGCCGTGATTGTCCATACAGCCCGTATTAATAAACAGATCTCAGCCCTCGAGACGATCTTGAGACGGAATCTCAGTTCTGCGTTCCGGGCTGAAATCTATTTATTAATACGGGCCTTGCACATGTGTGGGCAGTCAGGACACTCCGACTATCCAAAACCAATAAAATATTAATTGATATGATTTGTGAACCCCAAGTGTCACGATTCGAGGAATAAAGCATTATCTCTGTCCGCGCCAGTACTTCGGCGGGCGCGGCGTGGACGTGGACGGCATGCGCGGCGTGATGCGCGCGCCGGCCATGCTGCGCATGCCGCACTACCCCGCCGGCTTCAACTCGCCGCCCAAGATGCAGGACCCCTTCCACCCGGCCGGCGTGGGGCCCGCGCCCATGTGCCCCCCCTTCCGCGGCAAGGCCGGGCCCCCCGGCCCGCCCGGCCCGCCCGGCCCGCCCGGCCGCATGGCGCAGCCCCTGCCGCCCTCCATGGCGCCCAACCCCAACTTCAAGGGCCAGGGCTTCGCCGTGCCCTCCACCGCCGACCCCAACTACGCGGCGCAGTTCCACAACTTCCAGCAGCAGCTGTACGCGACGGGCTCCCGCGCGCAGCCCCACCAGGGCTACCCCTACCAGCCGTCCAAGTGATGACCCCGCGCGCCGCCCCGCCACCCGCCCGACCGGAACTCTACGCGTGGCCGCGACCCTGACGTCTGTTTCGACGAAAATATTATTACCGAAACATCACTCTCATTACGACCTATCTGTGCGAGGTAGCTCGAAAACTATCGATTGCGATGGTCGATCGTTACGCGATTTGTGATGATTTAAATATATTATGTGATTGTTGAAAAGTTATGAATCAAATTGGAGTGATCATCGGTTCTTACAGTTTTACGAATGTTTGATTGACAATCGTCTAGCTATGCGATCTCTCAAAACGTAATAATTGATAGAGTCGGTTCCACGTGCCTACGAAACGGTAATAAATAAATCTAATTCAAATAAATATCAGGATTGTCTCCACATTAAGCTACGTAGTCCCGACGGTTGTTGTATTTCTAGCCTTATTCAATGGGACGCGAAAAACCCATTCTCATATTTAAAATTATGATAGTCAAATCGCTCTCGTAGTGCTCTTTGTCGATTTACGTTTTCACGACTCATTTTAGGTCATACATGTTACAAACACTTTACTTAAATCTGTTGTATAAAACACAATTTAAAAGCTCGAAAACATCATTCATTTTTATCACCTGTCATTGAATAAAGTTAAATATACAAAACATGGCTAATAGGAGGGAAGCGTTGTGGCGCGGCCACTACCAACACGCTTTAACACATAAAATATTGAGATGCATGTACTTTTTATTCCGGTAGATAATTGAACATGATCATACTCTACATTTGACTATATTTATCATGAACGTGGCCCCGCCTCAGCGCATTACAGGCCCCGCTCTCTGACCAAGTACATCACTGCAATAGCTGGTCTAACCAATTGACTCTAAATTTTATCTCAAAGATGTAATGTAATAGATACAAACAGTCGCGTGTCCAGCAAAGTTCAATTCTCCCTTCAAATATTTTATCAAACCAGTTTTACCTCAGACAAAATGTATCTTAGGAGATTACCTTCGAGTAACGTTAACGGTGAAAAGACACCTCAAATTAGCAATTTCTATGAGACATATATGTATATTTTGTATACCCGATATTATTTAAACCATCGGAAATTGTAGTGCTTTTCAAATCGCGAGAATTTGGAAATGGCCCAAAATTATAGTAAATTCCAATTTGTATATTCTATATGCTTTAAAAATTTTATACACAAACAAATAAAAGGTTATTTGGAGTTAGTAATGAATTACCTAAAAGCTGTCTAGATCAATATCAGATCTTTACCATATTTGATTTGAAGTTTCTCGAGCCCATATAAATATTTGCGTGTCTATTCTTGAGTCAAATATAAAGAAAATTGGTAATACCAGCTGTAGGTGTTGTTACTGTCCGGGCTGGAGGCCCCGGGCGATTAAACGCGGACGTACTTAATGCGCCCAGTGGACCCACAGAGAACGCTCTGTCACCGGTCTTATCAGGGCTCGCGTATTATTGTGAGATTCTTTTCGTTTTCGACGATGAAACGTGTCAATTTTGCGTAGTCTCTTTTATTATGTTCGTCTAGCGTACTCGATTTTCTCCCTAGGTCTTTCTAGTATTCTTGACTGAGTATGTTTTTTTTGTAATGTTTACGAGTGCGGATGTTTGTACAGATTTGTACAAATTTTAGATGTGTTAACATGTACTCTACGTAACTTAAAAGTACAGTTTATAGAAATATTTTGCGCATGGCAATAATATAGTTTTTATCATATTTTTTATATATATACACGGACGCGTCAGAATTTCAGTGTATCGGTTCCTTTACTTAGCTATTTTTTATTTACGATTCCTATGCACACAGATATCTAGTCAATTTTGAAATTATTGCCCAACCCTGTGTTTAAATTATATGTGTATCGATCGAGTCCACATTTGGTTACTTTTAACGACACAGAAGTACATAATTAATATGTAACAATATTTGTCCATTTTAGTTATTAGTTTATCTATTTTAGTGAAATTGGTTTTATTTTTAATTATTTTGGCTCACCGGCCAGTAACTCCAGGATGACTAATGTTCTAGTTTATTTTAATAACATCTTTTTTATTCCTTTTATTTTGATCTGATTGCAATGATTTTCTGTCTTCCATACCTTTAATCCACTCTAAATATTACATGTAGGTACAGAATTTACGATGCATTGCGTTCGAATGCATGTAAAATTCGCGGAACAAGTTCAATGTAGTCTTACTTTTACAGTTAAAAGTACTTAAAAAAATCTGATGCCATATTATTTGCCACATGATTTTAATTTCGTGATATTTTCGACTTTTATTCATTCTATAAAATTTGAACAATGCGAATGTTTTCCGTATGCAACACTGTGTTTTGAATAGAATATAGCATAAAATAATGCTAGGCTAGTAGTCGCACATTGTGGGTGTCACAGTGGCCTTCGATATTTAATGCCTTGTAAAGAAGCAATGAATGGGGCAGGTAGAGTCGGCCCACCGCCTCCGAGCTGCATGGCTGGCGGCTCCAGTCGCGAGAGCGTGGCAGTCTTGTGAGATGCACAACAGTCCAGTAAGAAAACACCTGCTAGAATTTAGATAGACTTAATTTAAATGTAATTATAATATAAGGTAAAGAATGGTTCTTGTTTTAGGATTAAGCGAAGAGCAATGATATAAAATAGTTTGTGTAATATTGAATAAGAGATGAAATTAAGATGCAAACTATTGGTTGTGATTCTGACACAATTTGTTAAGTTGTTCGTAGATTTGTCACACAGAGTAATTGTGGAAACTTAATTGACTTCACGTTAAGGTCCTCTTTATATTTTTTAATTATTTCTTTGTTTTTGGATATTTTTTACTTGTCGTTCTCGTTTGTACATCGCTAACAATAATTGTACAGAGTACTTTTGGACTTAATTTAAGGCAATAAATGTATTTATTTTATAACTCGTGATGTAAGAATTTATTCTTAATTATTATAAAAAAAATATATAATATGCTTGTATACTCATGTTTTATTCAGCCTAACATAGAGACCCAAATAATTTTATACAGTAGAAGCTCTTTATTCGCGCTTCCTTCATTCGCGTTTTCACTATTCGCGGATTGAAAAATTGCGACTCAAGTCCTTTATTCGCGGCTTCAGGATTTCTTTATTCGCGGATTGAATCGGTACATCGATACATATTATATATGTCCCTAAATAAAAAGTATTCGGTATCCGTTGTCAACGCGTCAAGAAATAAATAAAATAGACCTTATTACAACTATGCCTAGATTGTGTTTTCAAAAGCTAACGGCGTTGTTTGTTTCGTTCGACTGTTCATTTAAGGTAAAGTCGCCTTCGAAAAACGTAGTATATTATTGAACGCTGCCACAATTTGACCTTAGCCTAAACCTGAAGATATTATGTAACTTATCAAAAAGTATGTTCAAAAGCCTAAATTAAACCGTTTTTTATGTGTTTGCTTTTTTATTTTGTCGCCTAGGAACGTATCCCCTATAATTCTATATAAATTACCTTTCCATATTCACGATTTCTGTATTCGCGGCATATTTAGGGAACGTATACCCCGCGAATAAGGAGCTTCTACTGTACTGTTAAAAAAATTGTAAACTAGCTAGCCTTTGGTTCGGTTGCACTAAAATATTTGTTAATGTTAAATTTTACATCCTCCTCTATCTGTAATAGATTTGTTAATGTTAGAGAAGGATGTAAAATTTAACATTAACTGTAACAAATATTTTGGTGCAACCGAACCTAAGGGCCGGCGCTCACTGCCGGCACGGCACGGCGTGTCATAGCAAAGGTTTTTATTACTAAAAAAGTTATTTTCCTGCTAAAAGGATTTTTTTAACACTCATTTCATTCATTGGAAATGGGTAAAAGGCTGGCGTCGAGACTTGATGACCCCACCGCCCACTAGCAGAAGAATGTTCTACTGGAAGAATTCTTCCACTAGTGCAGTGAGTCAACCGAACAAGTGCGATCAAACTATTCCAATGGGGCGATAGTAAGGTGCAATAACGCAAGATGGGCAGCAGCGTCCGGGGATAAAACTATCGCCAATCCGCTTGCCAGGCGTGGCGATATGGGGAGGCTTTGGTCTAGTTGTTAACATCTTTCGGCTGATATGTTAATGATGATGAAATGGCTAAAATGGACTTTTAACATCATCGCAGACATCGCAGTGATCAATGATCGTGTATAGCTTCAGATCCACAAATTATTGCATTTATAAAATCTGTAAGGTTTGGATTGCTGGTTTGAAGCCTCGCTTATACTGGAACTTAGACTAAGCCGACAGAGGGAAAGTGCTATCTCTTCAAGTTCGAGTTTGTGAAAATATCAATAACAAAAGAATTTTAACCAGTGTTTTCATTCTTAATTACGACGATATTTTAATTTAATTCAATGGATTGTTATAGTCTCGACAGAGGAGACCCGGCATTAGAAAAGTATTCTATAATTTTTAATCTGAGATCAAAATTAAATAAAATGAACAGATTATAAATTATCCATGTCCATAGACAAAAGTCATTCTTTTAGAGATTTGTGGATTTTAAAATTAAGATGTAGAATATGTTCTTTAGAGATCTAAATTAAACTTTCTTTTGTACTTTGATCTGATTTATTGTATTATATTAATTTACGACTGATTTTTTTTAAATTTTGTTTATTATAGAAAATATTTTTGGATTACAAATTGTAATACAGTTAAAAATATAAATATGTATTTATTTAGAAATTTGGTAAATTATCTATAAAAAACCATTTCAAGAAAGTATCACCTTTATCCTTGACGAAAGTGGAAAATTACTCATTCATTTATTCGAAATTAAAAAGTATGACGACTTGTCTATGGAATCACAGAACGGAATCTTGTAAAAGATTAGGCCATTTCATAAAACAAATGTATAGTAACTCGCAGAAAATATCTTCGGGACAGTTGTATTTATTTCAGCTTTGCATTTTATTTTAAATTGAATCGTGAGCCGCATTGTAGGTCCATTGGAAAGGATTCATCTTCGACTCTAGCGGAAGGGTTAGCAGTCTCGATTCTGCAATAGAAAAAGATTTGCATTGAGAGAAGACGTAAAGGTAAACATCGATTTATTTTCTTGTAAAATGAAATCTGTTAGCCCAACTAATTACTACATCTTCTTGAGCGTTAAAAGTTACGTCTTGAGTGTTTATAATTATTTTTAGTGCATCCTTGTACGAAATGAAAGTTTGACTTATGCCACATATTCTTTTGAATGGCAGCTGGCGGACGTACTTTTAGTTACATGTAGGTTTAAAAATTGTAACGTAAATTTTGTTTTGAACGAATACCATGATATTTCTCACGGTTCCTTCCCAGATGAGGTCGTTTGGGCGGAATCTAGATGCTCCTAGAACTGAGGTCTGAATTGTTTTTTCCGTAGTAAAATGTCAAATTGTGAACTTGTCAAACCTAGGTTGAGTCATTGTTGCGATCTTTTATCGGTCCAAGTTTGTAAAGGATGTATAAACAGTGTCTAATTTATACATAAATTCCTCTAGTGAAGTAACTATTGATAAGCCTACCTCCCTACCACTGAGCCATGTTTTGGAATGTTATTTGTTTTTTATATGTTCCATGTTACAAGTGGCACAAATAGTATGTTTGTATGTGGCAAAAGTCTTTATTGTTTCAATATTCTTTTGTGAATCACCTGATAGATCCATCTCAAAGAAAGAATTAAATGTTGGTAATTAAAGTGGTGTTAATGTTGAAATACGTTCAAAATATTACCTATATAGTTTTCTTAGCCAAGGTATGTTAAACTTTCACTCGAATGTTTGTAAATTAATTTATATGAGTAGTTTTTTGTACATCTCAGTAAATACAGTGGTATTGTTGATTAATTGATAAACAACTAATTCCAATTGGTAACCTACTTGTACAGAAAGTGGGCTACAAATTAAGATGATATTTGCAAAATTGCAATGTTTACAAAGATGTATGATTGAATAATTAATTATAGTGTACTGCAACTCCGTAGATGAAAAGAATGGCAAGTTCCATACATTGTACAGAAAAAATAAATAAAAAAGAGACAAGGTAATGTAGGGAAAACCGAAATTTTTGTAGTACTTAAAATATTCTTAAATCACCAGAATAAAAATGGTCTTTCTTAACAGTAGAAGCCTTCTGACTAAACTTAACTTTTAAACTTTTTATTCCGGAGAGAAATATTTTAATTACCTCTGAATGTTTGTTGGGGGTTCACTAAATAATATTTCAAAGGTGTTTTACCATCTACTTTTCGTACATTTTTTCTGTATAAATCTTGCCATGATTGTTTACTTAAAAAATGTTAACAATGGTGTTTACAGCTGATTAATTGAGACATGAACCTAAAAATCTTTACTGAAAGTTTTATCTGTATTGAAGAAACAAAAGGAGTGATCAAGACTCATTCTTATTACCAATAAAATAGAAGGAGTATCTTCAATATCTTGTTATTTTCCAAAATAACTTCCTCTTTAAATTGTTGGTGTTATTAAAATAACAGGAATATGAAACAAGAATAGCATAAAGCATAATTTTGGTAACTAATTAAACATATTTGAAAAATCTTGAAAGTCGAGTGTTGTATGATAAGTACTAAGCCTAAGTCTGAAATAGTGCTTTTTCTTTTTTTATGTTTTCTATATTAGAGGTGTAAAATTTGACATAACAGATTTCCTATTGATCCAAACACTATTTTTGCATAGATAATAATTTCATTTTGCTCTATATCATATCTCATGATAACATATTAATGTAAAGACATGATTTTATCAACATTTTTATCTTAAAATACTATGTGAGCATGTTTTCAATGAGTTGTTTTATTGTTTATTTTGCTGATTGGTAGTATCCATTCATTAAAATTGGAATATCCAATAGAATAAATTGAATTTATATGGACATAGCAAAATTTTGATTGTGATTAAGTATAAAAAGTGGCAAATGTTGACCCCAGAGCTGTATGTGCCTTTCTAATAGCCTTTATTTACATAACACATCGGCTCATTTATTGCTCATCTCTGCTGTCAAATGCAGTATCATACCAGATTTAATTGAATTTAGCAAATATTTCTTACATAAATTTGAATTTGGTTTCTATTAATGTTTGTAATATGCTTATGTCCTTGAGATAATTGAAAATTGATTTTATTTACATATTATTTCTTTCATTAATTTTGCATTTTTAAGGATATTCTAAAAATAAAGTGAATGATAAATTATAAAATGATTAACATATAAAATTTTTAAATATTACAGGCCAACAGTATTCATGACAAAGCCGAAATTGTTGGTGGTTAGAGACTGACTCGCAAATACTGAAATGTCACTTAAATCTAATTGGGATTCAATTGTGGTAGATTTCCAGTGCAGAAGCTCAAGGGTGTAGGCACCACTGCATTACCTAATTTATCTGCTGCTAAATGATAGTGTTCAGCACTATCGTGTTCCAGTTAGATGGTAATGTATGGCCCCCTAATAACTTCACACAGACATGACAACTTAGGTCTCAGGGGTGGCAACGCATCTGCATTTTGACCTCTGGTTTTTGTGTAGGTGTCTACAGGCGGCAGTCATCTCTTAACATCAATGTGAGCTGCATGCTTGTTTGCCACCTTGCATACATAAAATAATGTGCAAATGTCAGAGATGGCTTATATTTGAGGGTTGCTTAAAGATAAGTGATGTTTGTGTATTTTGCTGTGAGAGACAAGAAGAGTTAAGAGATTACCTTCTGGATAAAGGATTGCCTGCATAGTAATGATTCATGTCTATAATAGATGCTATTTATCCCTCAGGCCACCAGAAAAATATGACAATTGATTTCTTATTGTGGCTTGAAGCAAATTAAGTTGCTCAGTATTAGAAATATTGATTTATTTGGATTTTTTAATGTTTTTCACTTTATATAAAATTATTCTGATGATATAAAAAATAATTAGGAACTTTGAAAGAGTATTTAATAAATGGTTAGTGCAGTTTAGAAGTTAATTCATATTACATATTAATATATTTTTCACTCTTCTATATTTGTAATTAGGTACTAAGTAGATTATTGAAAGATTGTATTAAAAACATCTTTTAAATATTTCACTTGCATGTGTTAATGTAAAAAAAAAATACACAAGCAAATCTGTTTTAAGCATAATTAGCAATTAAATAGGTGAATACATTTTGTTTGCAGGTCACAGGGACAGTTGAGTGAGCTGACATTTGTTGGTATTCGCTGAGAGATACGCAACTATTGGCTCTTTGAGCTAGGATGTCAGTGCTGAATCAGAGTGGAGAAGAGCAGGTACTCCTTGCTTCACTAGCTTTATTAACGCTTGAGATCATGTGGAGCAGCTTACAGGCATAGCCAGATATCTGTGACATCAGACATGTTATACGAGTAAGCTGGTGTTATGATAATTGTTTTATATTTAACAATTATTATTAATTAATTGCCTCAGTAGTCTAGTGATAGCAGGTCACTACTACTACGCTAGAGTCCCAACAGAGATTAAAAATAAAAAATAAAATACGCTTACACTCACAGCCCTACAGTAGGTATATATCTGTGTCGTGGGTGCCGTTGTACACATACAACACATACACAGAGATTACGATAAAGAATCCTTTATCTATCCCTGGTTCTTGGGATTTGTCAATTTTCTGGAATTTTCCCAGTACCTCTGAGTTTGGTAATGTCCGGAGATGTTAACAGGTTCGCCACCTGTTACATGGGCCAATATGTAACTGGCGAATCGTGGGTGTAGGCATGTATGATTGAATGTATGCATTTACCTCTGCCCATCCCTTTGGGGACTTCAGGCGTGAATTTATGTGCGCACGTTACATTTTACATTTACTTACAGATAAGAAGTATTGCATTATCTAATCTCTGCTTATATGCAATGGTGGAGGAGTTTCTGTGACAACTCAAGTGTTTAGACACCATATTATACCATAGTCAGTCTGTGGCATAATGAATAATGACATTGTATTGAGTGATCCCTTTAACTGGTGGTAGAGCACCAGTGACGGAGCTCGCGGGCGTAGGCACCACCGCATTACCTAATATTCTTGCTGCTAAATGGTAGTGTTCAGCACTATCGTGTTCCGGTCAGGTGGTAATGTACGGCCCTGTAATTCCCGGCACAGAGGCATAACACCTTACGCCTCAGTAGTGGTAATGCATCTGCATTTTGAACTTGATCTTTGTGTGGGTGTCTATAGGCTGCAGTCATCACTTAACATCAATGTGAACTGCATGCTTGTTTGCCACTTCCATAACATAAAAAAAAAAAATCATGCTCTCAATGAACAGTCTGTAGTTTCTGGCACAAATACAAAACTGCTTTGTCCTCAAAAGTGACAGTCAGTAAGGTCTTCACGTAGAAAATCTTAATTTATCTATCATTTACCACCAGTGAGAACTGCGTCCTTGTTTACTATGTACTTTAAACACATAAAAATAAATGACTTAAGATGGTAATTTAGCTATTGATTTTATTGAAAATATTTTAACAATCTTTTCATTATAATAATTCAAGTTGACTGATATTAAAGTCAACATGGCTCTAACATGGCTATTAATGTAAAATATATTTGTAATCTAAATGTCAATGTTTAATGCTTTAATATATTATTAATTGCATTTATTTTTTTATTTATTTCACATATTTATTTCAAAAGACAATCTATACTAAGATATTGTAGCTTCTGGATCACTTTTCGTTAAAATTCAGCTGTGATAATTAATTAATCACCCCAGGCGTGACTTCAATCAGCTAACACTGGGAGTACTAGGCCAGGGGGCCGACCGCCTAACTGAAATGCTTTCATTTAGGACGTTATCTTGTCGGTTTCGTACCGCCTATTAAAACATTTTGTTCTTAAGTATATACTTGCGGGCGAAAACCTTTCCAGGAAAATGTTGGTGGTTTGAAATTAATAAGATATTGTCGTAATCGCAAGCTAAACGAAAGCATTTCAGTTAGGCGGTCGGCCCCCTGGCCTCACTCTACAAACTGAACCATCAAAGTCCTGCCTAAAGTCAATTTTTTCTTTCAAATATTTCACTTGCGAAAAATCCAATGTTATTAAGTGATTAATGACCCATTTTGGTGTTAGGTTGTTCTAAGGTGTTATGCCTCTGTGCCAGAAATTACAGGGCCGTACAAGTAGTCCTTAAGTTCTACCACTGAAGATTGTGTATCTCTATACCAAAATCCATTTATTTTAATAGTATAAACTTGAAATAGTAACACAAATAGATTTAATGACATATTTATTATGTTAGTCATAATGTGATTGATGAATTCACTCACATGTTGCCTATATTATTTGATTACACAAACATTAAAATTACGTTTACATTGTACAGCAATCTATGACAACAGTTTTTCCTGTCGATCACGTGTTTTACAGTGTCTGTCTCATCATCACTTTAGTCAAAAGACATCCACTGCTGGACAAAGGCAAAAAGACATGGTTGTGCGTCTTTAAAAAAGCCATAATCTCCACGCTTTGCATGCCGATTGGCGATAATTTTATTCGCGGGTCACTGCTGCCATCCAGCGTTTTTCTATTTACTTACGCCCTATCGAAATGGTTTGATCGCCATTGTTCGATTGACAGACTGTGCTAGCGAAGGAGTTTGGATACCTGTCTAATCACTTTATATTTGATTGCAGGTGGAATGCCCCTTGTGTATGGAACCCCTGGAGGTGGACGATCTCCACTTCTACCCGTGCACGTGTGGTTACCAAGTAAGTTATGTGTAGAATAGGACGTAAGGCGTGGGCGGTGGGCCTCGCGCCTTTGGTCTGATACAAAGCCATGAATAAGTATCAGATAGATGGCGGACTGGTGTACGGTGGAACACCGAACATTTGGTCGCTTAACTTTTTTACCCGCATTACGTCCAATCCTATATCATTTTATCATTGTCATTTTAAAAAGTTTAATTTTAAAATAAATATATTTTCATGTTACCAAAAACCTGTAGTTCAAGAAATATAATTTAGAACTGTAGGGCTACGTCATACGCCCTACATATTTGTGGTCCTGCGAGCCGCATTTGAATCAGCGACGCATACGCACGCACACGAACAAGAATAGTATTTAAGCTATAAATTTAATTATTATTATTTTTTCTCACAATATTTTCCACATAATATACTTCACTCCAGCCGAAAGACGACCACTAATGGACAAAACCTCAAAAAAGTGTGGCGCGTCATTGGAGTAAAATATGCCATAATCGCTACTAGTTTTATCGCGGGATGCTGGTGCCCATCTCGTATTATTGCATTGCCTATTGGATAGGTTTGATATTATTTCGTCATGGTTCGGTTGACTTGCACTAGCTACTAGTGGAAAATAATATCAGTCAATAGTGACGCGTGGATACGTTGCAGATATGCCGGTTTTGCTGGAATCGAATTCGGGAAGGCGAGAACGGGCTGTGTCCGGCGTGCCGGAAGGCCTACCCGGAGAACCCGGCAGATTTCACTCCACTCAGTCAAGAGCAGGTATGGTTGGCGCAGGTACTTTACGAAGTTTTTTATTTTCATTATTAGAATTAAAATTTGGAATATTGTTGGTATACTATTTTAACTTCAAACTTGAATTCCTCGAAGGGGAGGGCAGTGGTAAAAGCATGCATTCAACTTTGGTAAAGAGTTTGTGAGTGTAGGCACTACAGCATGCTAGTAGCTGCTAAATGGTAGTGTTTAACGATATCGTGTTCCATTCAAGTTGGTTATGTACGATCCTGTTATTTCTGGCATAGAGATATAACAACTTCGGACCTCTATTGACACATTACCAAACTTCGAAGGTGGCACTGGTTTACTTCCAAATTTTAAAAGCCCAACAGAACAAGAGATGAAGGACAATACATATTTCTGATAGCCTCTGACCTAGCGACCGAACTTAGTACCCCAGTGTAGCAGACTACTGAGGTGGTTCTATGTACCTAAACATTAAAAATATGTGTTTTTCCTTGTGCAAGTCACAAGTCATGACTCATGAACTAAGTGTGACTTTCAATGCAAAGGAGTCCATGAGTAGTCCTGAGGAAAAAAATGAGTTGTTAGTGTCTCAAAAAGCTTAATGGCAATAAAAAGTTTTTTTTTATGTTATGTAAGTTGCAAACAAGCATACAGCTCACATTGATGTTAAGTGATGACTGCAGCCTATAGACACACAAAGACCAAGGTCAAAGTGCGTTATGCCTCAGTGCCGGAAATTACAGGGCCGTACATAGATAGTGCTGAACACTACCATTTAGCGGCAAGTATATTAGGTAATGCGGTGGTGCCTACGCTCGCGAACTCAGTCACTAGAGCTCTACCACCAGTAGTCACTTGGTAGTGTGTGTACTTAGTGTTTCTGTTTCATCCTTCATCCGCTATACCTGAATCTAGTAAAGTGCCTACGAACTTTCTTAAAACACCACAACCTTGCACCACCTTTACCATAACTGGTATATTCTCCCCTAATAATATTTCCTAGTAACGAGCTATTGATTCCCTGATTTGATGCTTTTCTATGTCGTGAAGTTATGAAAGTGGTGACTGGACAGTATTATATTGTACGGTGCAGGTGGCCGCAATAAAAACGGAGAAGAAAGCGCGCGAGCAGAAGCGACGGAACAAGACGCTAGAGTCGCGGCGGGCGTTGGCCAACGTGCGGGTCGTGCAGAACAACCTCGTGTTCGTCGTCGGCCTGCCCGTGCGCCTCGCCGACCCAGAGGTAAGTTTCAAATTAGCATTGGTCTCAGAGTCATAAGAGGAAAACTTGACTCCTTGTACTTGAACGAGCAACTACTTAAATTGTTTGTACCTAGTTTGCCTACGCGCAAGCACAGATTGCTAGCAGCACCTTTTTGGAAGATTGTATACATGCACAGTCTTCCATCTCCCACATTTATTCATCATTAAACGCCATCCTGGATAACTATCCTCAGTGTGATTTTTTTGCGGACAAATAGAGGGATTAGGTGTAGTTTTATCGCTGGATGCTGCTGCCTATCTTGTGTTATTGCATTTAGGCCCATTGGCATTGGAATATTTTGATTGCTATTTATTTATTTACACTTTTATGCATATCGTACATACGGCGGACTTAATGTGACTAGGTATTCTCTTACAGTCAACCTTGGGGTTGTGTGAAATAAGTTGTAAGGGTGCAACATAATATAAATCTAATAATTAACTAGTTAAGTAGTGAAAAACTAAACTAACAATTCAATCGATAAATAAATTGAATACATAATAATTTAAACTAAATATAGATACATATTTTACATAAAACTACACTATATACTACATGAATAAAAATATATATTATTTAGTATTGTTTGGTTGACTGACTGCACTAGTGGAAGAATTCTCTTCCAGTAGGAGAAATTCTTCCGCTAGTAGGCGGTGGGGACGTCACTTCTCGACGCCAGAATGTCCTCTTTATTTAGGTGAATATGCCTAAACAAAGTGTGTTGTTGTTACAGATCCTCAAGCGGCAAGAGTACTTTGGCAAATATGGCAAAATACACAAAGTAGTTATAAACCAAAGTACTGCATATGCAGGCTCACAGGTGAGTATTGTGATATCTCATATCTTTCTAAACAAAATGACAATTTCTTTCACAATATGTTTTTTTATGTTATGACATCGCTATACGGCATATTGCCAGCGTCAAGTAAAACGATATTTCGCGTTCGTAAAAAGCAGCGTAAAAGTCAGAGTCAGTCAGTCAGAGTCACAGTAATTCGAGTTAAGCGATAGCTACTTTACCAGAAAAATTAAAATGAAGTTTTGGAGGTAACCCGAAAGGACGAGTTTTCGCACTGTTATTCTATTTCACTATACACGGGCACTGTATCGAAGACTATAATCTAAGACTATATCGAACAAAATGCCACCCACTTTATTTAATATAACTCAAAAATACACCAAGAAAATGAAATAAAATAAGAGCACTACACGCCTCTTTCAAGGTTCCCGCCAAAACCCCCATAATATGTTATGTATTGTTTACAACCGTGGTGATCAGGGTCCGTCAGCGTCGGCGTACGTGACGTACGTGTCGGGCGCGGACGCGTTGCGCGCGATCCAGGGCGTCAACAACGTGACGCTGGACGGGCGCGTGCTCAAGGGCTCGCTCGGCACCACCAAGTACTGCGCCAACTTCATGAAGAACCAGCCCTGCCCCAAGCCGGACTGTATGTACCTGCACGAGCTAGGTGAGTGTTCCCCCCCGCCCCACTCTCACCTCTCACTTCCCCCCAAGCGCCACGCGGGGCGTCAACAACGTGACGCTGGACGGGCGCGTGCTCAAGGGCTCGCTCGGCACCACCAAGTACTGCGCCAACTTCATGAAGAACCAGCCCTGCCCCAAGCCGGACTGTATGTACCTGCACGAGCTAGGTGAGTGTTCCCCCCCGCCCCACTCTCACCTCTCACTTCCCCCCAAGCGCCACGCGGGGCGTCAACAACGTGACGCTGGACGGGCGCGTGCTCAAGGGCTCGCTCGGCACCACCAAGTACTGCGCCAACTTCATGAAGAACCAGCCCTGCCCCAAGCCGGACTGTATGTACCTGCACGAGCTAGGTGAGTGTTCCCCCCCGCCCCACTCTCACCTCTCACTTCCCCCCAAGCGCCACGCGGGGCGTCAACAACGTGACGCTGGACGGGCGCGTGCTCAAGGGCTCGCTCGGCACCACCAAGTACTGCGCCAACTTCATGAAGAACCAGCCCTGCCCCAAGCCGGACTGTATGTACCTGCACGAGCTAGGTGAGTGTTCCCCCCCGCCCCACTCTCACCTCTCACTTCCCCCCAAGCGCCACGCGGGGCGTCAACAACGTGACGCTGGACGGGCGCGTGCTCAAGGGCTCGCTCGGCACCACCAAGTACTGCGCCAACTTCATGAAGAACCAGCCCTGCCCCAAGCCGGACTGTATGTACCTGCACGAGCTAGGTGAGTGTTCCCCCCCGCCCCACTCTCACCTCTCACTTCCCCCCAAGCGCCACGCGGGGCGTCAACAACGTGACGCTGGACGGGCGCGTGCTCAAGGGCTCGCTCGGCACCACCAAGTACTGCGCCAACTTCATGAAGAACCAGCCCTGCCCCAAGCCGGACTGTATGTACCTGCACGAGCTAGGTGAGTGTTCCCCCCCGCCCCACTCTCACCCCTCACTCCCCCCCAAGCGCCACCCGGGGCGTCAACAACGTGACGCTGGACGGACGCGTGCTATTCCTTCTCCGCTCTCCACTCGCTCCATGCTCCTTACCACTTGATATAAGTGATATGTACACTTGTGCCAAATTATAGCTTTCTAGTACTAAAAGTAGATCGATACGGCGGAACGACAAATAGTTCTTGTAATTACACTACTACATCCAAAAAAACGACTTAAAGCTTACAATTTTGATATTTAGCTACTTAATTTTAAAACTGATGATGTCTTTTTGAATTCCACAAGTGATTTATAAACCACTGAAGTTCACAAGTGAGACATGCGTCTGCCACCAGGTGATCCAAAGGCGTCGTTCACGAAGGAGGACATGCACGCGGGCCTGCACCAGGCCTACGAGCGCCGGCTCCACCACCAGCTGCTGCAATCGCAGCGCGACAAGCCCGACGCCGCAGGTACCTTGTTACTGACTTCCTGCTGTAACAGCTCCAGAGTCCACGGTGTAGGCATTAGCTATTCCGCCAACTGGGAATTCCGCACTGTCGTGTGTCTTTAGGTAGTAATAATAATAATAATGGCAACCCATTATACGTCCCACTGCTGGGCACGAGTCTCTCCCCTTTTTGGGGGGGAGGCCTGGAGCTTACTTCACCACGCTGCTCCAATGCGGATTGGTGGAGGTGGGTGGGTTAGTGGCCAACCCACTGTCGGATGTTTACAAACCGCCCATAAGGCCTCCGACAAGGTTTAACGACTGCTATCCATCGATAGCAACCGGGACCGACTGCTTAACGTGCCCTCCGAAGCACGGAAACGCGCATTTTTTTAATTTGCCAATAGCGGTCACCCATCACACTACCCGACCGCGCCCGTAGTGCTTAACTGAGTAGATCGCTTACAATCTAAACCAGCCGCCGGGCCATGCGCGCTTCTCTAGGTTGTAGTGTTCACTGATTATCCATAAGAACTGCAGAAAAAACCTGTGCAATTCACACGTGGTAGAAAAGACACCTTAAAAAAATCATAAGAGACACTGTATAATGCTTTCTATCTATATATTAAATCTCATTAATGTATGTGTCTGTCTCTTTTTACTGTATGCTTCCAATTCAATCCATTTTCTCCCTCGTCAAATCTTATAAATTTATTCGCTTTTTCGCTTCATCGATGTCCAATTAAATGCACAACGATGCTAAAAAAATATCACTTTAAAAAGGAGTACCAGGAGCTGTAGGTACCTATATTTTGCACCATTGGAGGTAGTTTTAATATCGTTTTCCTTAGTATTTCCAGGATAAAATGTGTGAACAAAACATACAATATCTTGAACTTTGTTTTTTTGTTACTTTATGTCTTTGTCTGTTTGTAATAAAAACGACATAAGTAATAACTTGTAAACGTAACTTCACGCCTGTAATCCCTGAAGGGGTAGGCAGAGGTAAATGCGTGCATTCAAGCATACATGCAAACATCCACTATTCGCCGGTTACTTTTTTGGTCCATGTAACAGGTGGCGAGCCTGTTGACATCTCCGAGCACATTACCAAACCTTGAGGTATTGGGAAATTCCAGAAAATGGAAAAATCCCAATAGAACCAGAGATAAAGGACTACACCATTATCTCTGATAACCCCCTACCCGGGAATCGAACCCAGGACCTCAGTGTAGTAGTAGTGGCCTGCTACCATTAGGCTACCGAGGCAGTTCGTAATAACTTGTGATCGCTCAGAACTTAAATGTCTGCTTGTTTCACATAAAAAAAGTTGTTTAAAACTTAAAAGTCGATTAAAGTTTTGCGCGTTTTGTACAAATAATATATAATTAAATAATAAACTACATTTTTGTTATGTGATGGTAATTTTACAATTATATACCCGCAGGTAATTCTAGTACTAATGCAGAAAAAAGTAATTCAAAAGATGGTAAGAACTTTTCCTTTACTTACTCGTACATTAAATAAAAATACATCAACACGAAAAGAGCTGTATACTAACAGATTTCTTTGTCCGCAGGTAATCAATCGAACTTTATACCGACGACAGTGGTCACATCGTCTCACATAAACGTAGTCAGTACATCAAAGTGAGTACCACTAAAAACAAATATACTAGCTGAGCGTAGTTCATAGCGAAACCATCAGCTTAACTTGCTATTACCACATTTAATTTTGATATTGTTTTCATTTTTAAAGAAAAATTTGACTTCAGGCGAGGCTCGAACTCGCGACCTACTGGGAATCTAATCCAGCCGCTCTTCTAATTGAGCTACTGAAGCCCTGCCCGATTTGTCAAATCTTTCCTTCACATCTATTATATTGCTTTATGGTAGCAGCAGCGCCATCTATTACCAACTATTCTAGTTAGGCAAGAGCGGCTGGACTAGATTCCCAGTAGGTCGCGAGTTCGAGCCTCGCCTGAAGTCAAATTTTTCTTTCCATTTTTCTTTAAAAATAAAATATATTTCACAAGCATGTGTTAATGCGAAATAATATAAAACAATTATTATGTTTTCATTAATCCGTGATGATAGTTTGAAGTATTCTAAATAGACTTGTTACACGAATAATGGCAACCCTTGAAACGTCCCACTGCTGGGCACGAGTCTCTACCCTTTTTGGGGGGAGGCCTGGAGCTTACTCCACCACGCTGCTATAACGCGAGTTGGTCGAGAATATTCGGGTATTATTCTTTAAGTTTTTATACAACTCAAACGTAACGGCCAATATTTGCTATTTTCGGCTTCATATCCTATTTCTGAGAATAAAAGAAGGACTAAGTTTTCGGAACGTTATTTTTAAAATTGTAATAATAAACCTATATTGCACATCGAGCTTAGGAGAGAGACTTCGGATAATTTCGGCTCTGTATAGCGTTATCTCTATCGCACACAACCTACGCGACGTTTGTGGCCCATTTTGATCAAGTTTGACTAATATCAGACTATCAATGCGCACATAGGCAGTGTGCAGCAGAGATTTTTAACAATCTCATCATGTATGAGTACAACAACGCTCAATAGCAATATAATATTGCAGTTGTTATATATTGCAGTATTTGCAGTAGAAGCATTAACATACTACGAGTTACATTTGATTCTTGAAAACGTTGCAATACGACTGCTTGGTGGTACCTTCAGTGGCCGTGCTCGAGGTCGTCTATATGATATTGTTATCGAATCTCTGTACCGCCAAATGGTAGGTATGTTCAGTACAATAGGGATGATGACTAGGTATGAATCCACTACTTTGTATCATATCACATGAAAGCGGCTTGCAAATGGGAAATGACGATACAAAATTATGAAAATTCGAGTTGAATGCTATGAAATATAAAAATTTAAGTGACGAAAATTAGTGAACAGAAAAGTTAAGTTTAAAATATAAATAATTCCACTTTTACATTCTTTATACGATATCCAACAAATCTTAATAAGGATGTTTTTACAAAAACGCATTATTGAAGAAGATATTTTAAAATGTTTTGATTTCACCATATAATTGACAAGTATTAACTGTAACGTGACGTCAGAATAGAGTATCGTCTTATATGAGCCGCTTTGAGTCGTTTCACAACTAGCAAGGTTTTGAATCGGTATATCTTTAAAATCATTAGCTATTGAATAGACGTTTCAAAGACAATATTTCTTTATTTTTCCTATACTTTTTGAAATTACAATAGAAAAAAACTAGTTATCATCCCCATTGTCTAAATCATTTATAGAAATAAAGGTCAGAGGGCCGACCGCCTAACTCAAATGCTTTCCTTTAGCTTTGAATTATGACATCTTTTTTCCAGTGTCAAGTAGGACGATATTTCGTGTTCGTAAGAAGCAGCGTAAAAGTCAATCAGACAATTAATTATCAGTCCGTCAGTCAGAGTCACAGTCACTAATTCGAGTAAAACGATGGCTACTTTGCCAGAACATTTACAATGAAGTTTTGGCGGCAACCCGAAAGGTCGTGTTATTGCACTGTTATTCTATTTCACTATATACGGGCACTGTAATAAATGTATATCAAATAAAATGCCACCAACATTATTTAATATAACCCAAAAAAATGATGATGATACACCAAGAAAATGAAATAAAATAAGAGCACCACACCACGCCTCTTTCAAGGTTCCCGCCAAAACTCTGACATTTTATCAGTTTCGTACCACCTAACTTTTTCCTGGAATGTTTTCGTCCGCAGGTATATACTTAAGAGCAAAATGTTTTATGTTTGTGACGTTTAAAAGATTGATCCCCCAGATTGTCAATCGGTAACACTGAATACTACCATTTAGCTCATTAAGCAAAATCATCTTCGTCATCCAAGTCTGCAGCTATTATCGGTTGCAAAAACACAATTTTAGATGCAATTTTCATCAATAGTCGCAAAACAAATCTTTGTCAAACTCTATTTTTGAAGATAAAGATAAACAATGTTAACCTGTTATGCTTCTGCTAAATCTATATGCATCTGAAATCCTGACACATTTTTGTTTACTTATCGCACGTGCACTTCACGTAATACTGTAGTATTTATAAAAAAAATTAAGAAAGACACATGACTTCTTAAGTAATCTTTTTTCTTCTTTTTATAAAGTAAGATCTTTAAAACTGGCGTTATTAGATGCTGACAACACCCTTGTTGTAAATATTCATAGGCTAGGACGGTAACTACTTTCCATAAGGTTACTAGTTTTGACACTAAAAAAGGGGAATTTTGTCTCGGCTACAACACCTTTTAAATACACTTTCAAAGTTATATATATATATATATAAAAGTATTTTTCTTCTCATTCTTTATATTTTACCCCTGTAGCGCACCTTTTACTATTTCTCGTTGTTATCAGCCCCATCTCTTCATTCCAGATCAAAGAAGGACTCACTCAACGGCAACGGAAACGGCAATAATAACGGCAACGGAAGCATTAGCAACGGCAGCAGTAGCAGTAGCAACGGCAAAGAAGCGTGGCCCAGTCTCGGCTCGTCACCACCATCGGAAAGCCCAGCCAGAAAACTGTCCAGTCCAAAGCCACAACATTCTACGGGTATGTTGAAAAGAGAACATTTTTTATGGATCATATTACGAAATACAACTTGTAATTTACTTAAAATCTAAAATTAATTGTTAGTTTTTTTTATTTATTTTTAAATATAAATACAATACGGGCTTAACTAAATAGTACTCATAAACCTTACTTACGAGGTTTGTGCTAGTACTAGAATAGTGTGTTAAACTTAATTTATACAGTATTTTTCTAGTGCATTCATTGCTTTCATCCATTAAATAAAATGGGTAAGATAAAACCTTAATCTGCTTTGGTTATGCGAGGCCTTAATTACCAAGTACCATTTCTTAACCCGGTGATACCAGGTGATTGTTTTTTCTTGTGTGCAAATTCTCTACGAAATACAGATTTCAGATACCTTTCATAAAGATATTCACCGGCTTTGACCTCTATTTCTATTTAAAAATTATTGTCGAATAGCAAGAAAAATATTCGAAATATAGTACTGACACATATTTCAAGTAATTCGATCAAAAAAAAAGTTTTTAATCCATTTTTTTATGTCTTTGCAGTTAAGTCACAAGAAAACGGCACATCAGAATCTTCCAGTCCCACACAACTCACACAGCCACAGCAAACGAAACACAAAGAGAGCCACACAGAAAAACACACACGAAGCAAGGACACAAATAACACAAACGGCCAAACAAAGAAAAGCAAAAGTGATAGCAAATCGAAACAGAAAAATAGCAATAGCATTAGCAATAGTATTAATGAAATTAGCGAAGAGACTGCAGTAGAAACGAAGCCACAATACAACCACACACAAACACACAGTTCCGTGTTTGAAAACGACACACAACAGTACCTAACAAACGAATTGGACGAACTAGAATCAGATCGACACAGCTTGTTGGAAAACCACGATTTATTAGACAACAGCGATCACAGCCTACTTGAAGACGATAACACACACAACTTATTAAATGATGCAAACAATGAAGTAATGATGATGCAGAGGCATAGAGAAATGTTGGCAGGCCTAGTCGACAACAATCATTTGCTGCCGCACACAATGAAGAGCCCCTTAGTAAATGGATATGGTCTACTAGATAGGGATACGATGAACTATCTAGGTAATGATAGGCAGATTAGTCAAATTAGCCAAGGTCTTATGGACCAGAAGGAATTGTTGTTAAGGGAACGCAGTCGCAGTATGCTGATGAGACAGAATGAGATGCTAGCGAGACAGCATAATGTTATGGTGGAACCAAAACGTTATATGCCTGCGTCTAGTATAGGTCTCGAGTCTGCTAGTGAAATGTTAGGTGAGTTGTTTTTCGATCACTGTTTTTTCATATTTGTGTTTGGAAGAAGATTTTTCAGTTGACAGCAACATGTTTGTTTGGGTTTATATTTAAAATAATATGAATAAAATATCCCAAAGTGACTGTCACCACTCCTGTACTCTTACACCATTATTCATAAACGTATTTTAGCTAAAGTGTTGCTAATCTCTCTTTTGTCTTTTTCTATTCTGCACATTTGACAATGCAACTGATAAAGACAAATCATTCTATAGCTAAAACGTATCTAATGTTCGTTTATGAATAAAGGGGATAGTCTTAGATTATGGCAAATGAACACTTTTGCCAAAATTTTGATATTTACATTATCAAATAAAATAGATTTACTTCAAGGTTTTAAGATTGATCATTGTATGCAATCTTGAGGCTTCTTTGCTTGATCTCTGTGGTAAGAAAACTTGAATAGAACCCTAGTATTATTTCTCGCCTAATGCTACGGGTACAGTATCATGTTAACGTCATTCGTTCTATCGCCATACGGCTGAACAAGTAATTCGTTCTGTTGCTATAGTTTTCGCGACAAAAAATCCTCTTTGCGAGGCTGTCTGTAAACTACCGAACATCAAAGGGTTTTATCACGACAATGAGTGGTTCACACGTTTCGTTTCAGTTATCTATTAGTTATTTATAAACCAAGATTGTTCTCTAAAATAAAATACATTCTGTCGTGACTGATCCATAATAGGCAATGAATGAAAAGTTTGCTTTTCTATATAATATTATTTAATTTTTAAATCTCTAAAGCAACTAATGTTCTAACCTAACGGTTTACCCTTGTTTGGTGTAACAACTTGATATAATTTTACCAAGTCGAACAACGTTTAAGAAAATAACAAGTTTGTGCAATATCGATTGACATAATTTGATCGAACATTTATTCAATAGATTTTAATATGATTTTACCAATTCGAAAAACGTTTAAGAAAATAAACAGTTTGTGCAATATCGACTGAAAGTAGTCGAAGTGATTTTATATGAAAAGTTGTTACACCAAACAAGGGTAAACCCTTTCTATCACGGAAGACTAGAAACACGAAAACAGCTTTCATGTATTTTACAGGTGCTAATTATCATCCAAATCCCAATATGCTTCCACCGTTCGGTATGCGCGTAGACAATTCAAGCTCCATGGGCGCCAACACAATGACGACGAACAGTTTACCGGGCAGTTCGCTTTCGTCCAGCGGTATCAACAACTCTATGAACAACACTATGGGAGGCTATTTGATGCACAATCAACAGATGATGCAAAACCACACACAGATGCCACAGAGCGGACTTGTAAACGGATTCGATGGGGCACAGTCTTCTGTGAGTATATTATAATTAATATATAGATAGAAAAATAGAATATGTCATCAAATTGTACACCAAAGTCGTTTCAGTTACAAATTATATACATGGACATAATACAAGCCTCCGTCTAACTTAATCTTCTAAACATTATGATACTCCTAATGTTTTATTCAACTTCAGAGTTATTGACTCAAAATTTTAAAAGGTTTGTTCTCCATACGACGACTGGTTACGACGACGACCCGGTTAGTCCAGTGGTGTGAGACGACCGTTTGATTCGAAGGGTTGCGGGTTCGATCCCCGCAGCGAGCCATATATTTATATGGCCCACATATATTTGTTATGGGTCCGGGTGTTTGTGTATGTATTGTATGTGTACAACGGCACCCACGACACAAGTTTATACCTAGTGTGGGGTTATGAGAGTAAGCGTATTAATCTAAGAGCCTGCGACGCCCAGACCTTCGTTATATTATAAAACCTGGAAATTCTTCTATATAATAGGTTGGGGAAAAAGTCTTTTCGCATTATAGTATGTATGAACTTGTAATAAAATCTCTTTGGCTGTAGTGTTTGTATCTGGCTGGTTTTGGTATCATTGAAAGTTAAAATTTTAAAGAACATAATTCTAAATTCAAATTAGGCAAATGTGTGATTTTCATTTGTTTTTCGTACTGTCAAGATGTGTGAATCTAATGAAGAAATTCGATACATTTTAAAATTTTACTACAAAAAAGGTAAAAATGCAAAGCAAGCCGCGAAAAAAATTTGCGATGTTTATGGACCTAGTGCAGTGTCTGTGAGAGTAGCACAAATTTGGTTTCAGCGTTTTCAATCCGGAAATTTTGATGTCAAAGATGCACCTCGCTCTGGTCGCCCTATTACGGATAAAATGGATGCAATTTTTGAAAAAGTGGAGCAAGATCGACATGTCAGTAGTTACGACGTAGCTGAAGAACTGAGAATTGATCACAAAACAGTTTTGGCGCATTTGAAAAAGGCTGGGTACAAAAAAAGCTCGATATTTGGGTACCTCACGAGCTCACAGAAAGAAACCTAATGAACCGTGTACTCATTTGTGATTCTTTATTACGACGTAATGAAACCGAATCATCTTTGAAGAAGCTGATAACTGGTGATGAAAAGTGGATCACGTACGACAAGAACGTGCGAAAAAGGTCGTGGTCAAAGGCCGGTCAGGCTTCACAGACTGTGGCGAAACCCGGGTTAACTCGCAATAAGGTGATGTTGTGTGTGTGGTGGGATTGGAAGGGCATTATTCATTATGAGCTATTACCACCAGGCAGGACTATCGATTCTGAACTCTACTGCGAACAACTGATGAGATTATAGCTAGAAGTTGAGAGAAAGCGGCCGGAATTGATCAACAGAAGGGGTGTGGTGTTTCATCATGATAACGCTAGACCTCACACATCTATAGCCACTCAGCAAAAATTAAGAGAGGTTGGCTGGGAGGTGTTAATGCATCCGCCGTATAGTCCTGACCTTGCACCTTCAGATTTCCACCTGTTTCGGTCTCTTCAGGATTTTTTTATGCAATGTTAGGTTAACATCACGAGAGGACTGCCAAATCCACTTGTCGCGGTATTTTGATGAGAAGTCCCAAAATTTTTATAGCAATGGGATCATGTCCCTACCTACAAGATGGCAAAAGGTTATTGAACAAAATGGTACATACATACTTATATATATATATTAAAAAATGTTTTGAATTATCTTAAAAAATCTTTAAGAAACTTTTTCCCCAACCTAATATGTATATGTTGCTTTCTGAAGAGACATTAAAGAAATGTCAAACTGACGATCCGCTTAGCCCAACAGTGTGAGACGACCGTTTGATTCGAAGGGTCACGGGTTCGATCTCCGCACCGGGACCAATATTTGTAGGCCAGATATTTGTTTCAGGTCTGAGTGTTTGTGTATGTGTTATATGTGTATAACGGTACCCACGACACAGGTTTATACCTTCTGTGGGGCTGTGAGTGTAAGCGTAAGCGTATTTTTTATAACTGAAAGTCAGAAAAAAACATAACCTTAAATATGCGAACATTATTTTACCTGATAAATATACAGATGGAGGTAATTACCGGAAATGCCATAAAACATTCACAGGTGTACTACAATTCTGAGCCTGCAGATTTTCAAAAAGAAAAAAGAGTAAACAAGAAGTCGTTCAGTGTAGACAACTCATCGCCAGATACACCGGTAGTACCTGAGTTAACTACTGAACTCGCAACAAAATCTCCGACACCATTATACCAAACTTTATTTTTTTACTTTGTTTTGTAATGGCTTTAAAAGAATTAAATTATACGAACTAAGTTATTTTTTCTCCTTGTAGTAAAACCAACATACATAAAAATTGATCTCCTTTACTTTAAACTTATGTATGTATGTATCTTGACGCCAGGTCCCTAACGGGATAGGCAGAGAGTGTAGAGCGCCAGATATACCGGTTCTGACAAACCTCTCGTGCCTCGTCTACCTTCATCATTCTCTTCATACATGCACGCCGATTCCTAAGACTTTTGATCCCACCATCAGACAGAACTCGACCTATTTGGTCATGGTAGGTCAGTCTTGGTCTCATTCGACATTCTTTCTATATGCCCGAACCAGCGGAGCATACTATCATTCACACAAAGCCTCTTTCTTACATCTTCATTACGAACGCGATCGGTGAGTGATACACCGCAGATCTTGCCCAAAGATCTCATCTCGACCCCGTTTAACTTACTTTCATGCTCTTTCCTGCATACCCAGCTCTCGCTTCCAAATAAAAGCGTTGGAGTAAGTACAGCATTATGTACAGCTAGTCGAGCCCGCTGGCTGAGATGTTTAGATTCTAGCAGCTTACCCAAGGCTCCATTCACGCAATTCCCAGCAAGCACACTTCTTTCGATGTCGGTGGTGTACCCACCATCCTTGCTAAAAGCACATCCACCTGTTCTTACTGCATCATCTACTACTACCCTTGTATTTGTTCTCTGTTCATTTCTTTCAAATACTAATACTTTAGTTTTATCCACATTCAATTGTAAGCCTTTCTCCATACAATCCTCTTTCATGACTGTGACTAGTGCTTGTAGCCCAGATGGTGTAGAGCTAACAATTATCGCATCATCTGCGTAAAGCAGACAGTTCACCACTAAGTCACCCATACAAACTTCCACATCCATCTACTTCACCCTCTGGAAGCATTTGTCCAGATATATCATAAACAGCCTAGACGAAAGCACGCAACCCTGTCTGACACCGATGTTTAAATCAATCCAGGGTGACATGTTACCATCTATCCGTTCACATGCTTTAACTTTAAACTTCTAAAATTTTATCATCGACTGCTGATTTTTCTTATTATTTTCTGCACAACACTTAAAAAAAAATTGATAGATATTTTTTTACAACTTTCTTAAATCACTACTTGATTCCATAAAATTCACTTGAAAAAATTCAAATTTTAGTTAAATGCAAAATTTAATGATAATTTTGTAGCGTCCACTACATTAAGCCGCCAACTAGTGGAATACAATGACAGTACTTGTCTTGTACGATAGATGGTGTGCAGTCAAATTACATCGCATATACGAAGATTTCTCAAGAGTTGGCATATATACAACTTCCCAACATCAACCGTTGGGCTGCGGCCCGCCAGGCGCTACCACCTCGCCTGGTCGGAGGATCCTCCCTTTTCGTCGGAGGAACACTTCCACCCGTTCCTCCACAGTGGTGTGGTGACCCCCGACGTGATTGGAAGCAACCTTCTCACCAGCCACTCTCTACAACTCTGCAGCACCTTCGACGACGTCATCCCTCACATCACCAGCACCATCGAGCGGTAACCAAGTCTCGCCAGCCAGCACCCTCGGCTTCATCAGGGATATACTCCACACGCCTGCAGCGATCGCGCATGCCTGGATTACCCTGCAGCCACATCAGCGTCAGCACACTGCGCCGTCCCGCAGTAGCTACTACGCAGCGACTACCTCGATTCAAAGGGGACTTTCGCATCACCGCAGCAGCGACTACCTCGACTCACTGAGGACCTTCGCACCCGACTCACTGGGACTTGCGGCATGGGACTATATGGCATTGGCACAGCTCCGCGAGAACCTCTGACAGCTGTCTCGATCATATCAACCTCCGGTCTTGGAGGGGAGTGATGTAGCGTCCACTACATTAAGGCGCCAACTAGTGGAATACAATGAAACCTTACAGTACTTGTCTAGTACGATAGATGGCGTGCAGTCAAATTACATCGCACATACGAAGATTTCTTAAGAGTTGGCATATATACAACTTCCCAACGTCAACCGTTGGGCCGCGGCCCGCCAGGCGCTATCACCTCGCCTGGTCGGAGGATCCTCCCTTTTCGCCGGAGGAACACTTCCACCCAACCCTCCACAATTTGCAAAAGTTAATAGCGTAATGAATCGCATTCAATTGTTGACTAGTTGTGCCCGCGACTTCGCCCGCGTGAGAATTTATGATTGTTCATTACCTACCCGGACGAAATCGTGGGCGCAGCTGTTATAAAAGTAGCCTAAGTTACTCCTTATTACATCAGCTATCTTCCAGTGAAAGTCCCGTCAAAATCGGTGCAGCCGTTCCCAAGATTAGCCCCGCCAAACAGACAGACAGACAGACAAAAATTGTAAAAAATGTTATTTTGGTATATGTATCGCGTATGCATTTAGTAAAAAGCGGTTATTTTAATATGACAAACAGACATTCCAATTTTTAATCGGCTATAAATCTAGATAATTATTTTTTCTGATAAATTTAGAGTATAGATCGCGCTATTTCACTTGCACCAACGTACATATATATTCATCGCGCGCACGCCTGGAGTAGACTTCAATGTATCTGGGAAGATATCAAAAGTGACTGGGAATTGTGGAAACATTATTCGTATAGTTTTCTGAATAACATATATATAAGGTTGGGGAAAAAGTTTCTCCGCATTTTTTAAGATAATTCAAAACATTTTTTAATACAGTTTATTTAAATTTAACTTAAGTATGTATGTACCATTTTGTTCGATAACCTTTTGCCATCTTGTAGGTAGGGACATGAGCCCATTGTTATAAAAATTTTGGGACTTCTCATCAAAATACCGCGACAAGTGGAATTGGCAGTCCTCTCGTGATGTTAACCTAACATTGCATAAAGATTTCTGAAGAGACCGAAACAGGTGGAAATCTGAAGGTGCAAGCTCAGGACTATACGGCGGATGCATTAACACCTCCCAGCCAAACTCTTAATATTTGTTGAGTGGCTATAGATGTGTGAGGTCTAGCGTTATCATGATGAAACACCACACCCCTTCTGTTGATCAATTCCGGCCGCTTTCTCTCAACTTCTTGCTTTAACCTCATCAGTTGTTCGCAGTAGAGTTCAGAATCGATAGTCCTGCCTGGTGGTAATAGCTCATAATGAATAATGCCCTTCCAATCCCACCACACACACAACATCACCTTATTGCGAGTTAACCCGGGTTTCGCCACAGTCTGTGAAGCCTGACCGGCCTTTGACCACGACCTTTTTCGCACGTTCTTGTCGTACGTGATCCACTTTTCATCACCAGTTATCAGCTTCTTCAAAAATGATTCGGTTTCATTACGTCGTAATAAAGAATCACATATGAGTACACGGTTCATTAGGTTTCTTTCTGTGAGCTCGTTAGGTACCCAAATATCGAGCTTTTTTTGTACCCAGCTTTTTTCAAATGCGCCAAAACTGTTTTGTGATCAATTCTCAGTTCTTCAGCTACGTCGTAACTACTGATATGTCGATCTTGCTCCACTTTTTCAAAAATGGCATCAATTTTATCCGTAATAGGGCGACCAGAGCGAGGTGCATCTTTGATATCAAAATTTCCGGATTGAAAACGCTTAAACCAAATTTGTGCTACTCTCACAGACACTGCACTAGGTCCATAAACATTGCAAAAAAATTTTTCGCGGCTTGCGTTGCATTTTTACCTTTTTGTAGTAAAATTTTAAAATGTATCGAATTTCTTCATTAGATTCACTCATCTTGACAGTACGAAAAACAAATGAAAATCACACATTTGCCTAATTTGAATTTGGAATTATGTTCTTTAAAATTTTAACTTTCAATGATACTAAAACCAGCCAGATACAAATACTACAGCCAAAGAGATTTTATTACAAGTTCATACATACTATAATGCAAAAAGACATTTTCCCAACCTATTTAAAGTCAGATTTTATACTATGACGAAAGTAGATTTATAAATAATTAGACTGTGAGGGTGTCTGGCAAGGGGTTGTCACCGTCCAAAGTGTCCGCCGATAGACGAGGCGGTTTCTAATATGATTGTAAGTTAATGTATCTTCACGCCAGGTCCCTAACGGGGTAGGCAGAGAGTGTAGAGCGCCAGACATCCCGGTTCTGACAAACCTCTCGTGCCTCGTCTACCTTCATCATTCTCTTCATACATGCACGCCGATTCCTAAGACTTTTGACCCCACCATCAGACAGAACTCGACCTATTTGGTCATGGTAGGTCAGCCTTGGTCTTCCTGGGCCTCTGCAACCATCCACATTCGCATTGTATATCTGTTTAGTCATTCGCTCATTCGACATTCTTTCTATATGCCCGAACCATCGGAGCATGCCTTTTTTCATTTTTACACCGATACTATCATTCACACAAAGTCTTTCTTACATCTTCATTACGAACGCGATCGGTGAGTGATACACCGCAGATCTTGCGCAAAGATCTCATCTCGACCGCGTTCAACTTACTTTCATGCTCTTTCCTGCATACCCAGCTCTCGCTTCCATATAAAAGCGTTGGAGTAAGTACAGCATTATGTACGGCTAGTCGAGCCCGCTGGCTGAGATGTTTAGATTCTAGCAGCTTACCCAACGCTCCATTCACGCAATTCCCAGCAAGCACTCTTATTTCTATGTCAGTGGTGTACCTACCATCCTTGCTAAAAGCACATCCAAGATATACAATTTCATCAACCTGTTCTAACACTGCATCATCTACTACTACCCTTGCATTTGTTAAAATATATGAAAACTAAGTTTTATACTGTCACAAATTTACTCACCTTTACTACCTGTTACCTGCCAAAGCCACCGCGACCCAGGTTGTATATTTTGGTTTTGCTTATACCTGTATAGGGGACATATATAGAAGAATTTCCAGGTTTTATAATATAACGAAGGTCTGGGCGTCGCAGGCTCTCAGAATATAGTTATTATTAAACTCATGAACTCTTGAAATCTAGTGTTCATTTTTCTGAAGATGGTTTTGAGAAAAGTCGTCCAACAAAGGATGATGTTCAGATGTTATCCTTAAGAGCTGTCGGTATATTTCAGGCTCAGGCGAGATAATAGTTACACTGAGTATTGCATTGATTCTATTGAAAATTTCATACAAAAATACGATCAAATTTAGATCTCTTATATCGTGTAATAAATTATCTAATTTTCTAAAAAAGGAAATCTTTCATCTTACGACTATGAACATCCTCCCTACATTAGAGAATTGATTGTTGAAATAGATTAAAATGAACCATATTTTACTATGAATGTAAAGTTCTGCCGGTCTTATGCGCAGAGCGAAGGTCGATATCTGGCCGAGAACATGGACAAGTTCTTCATGGACTTTCACAAGGCGCAGCAGATGCGGATGCTGACGCGCGACGACCGCCGCTACGACCCACAGCCGCACTACCCCCACAACATGCTCAGCGCCGAGCGCCTAGAGATGGAGCACAAACACAGGTAACCTGGCATAAGTCACCAGACCAGAACCACAACTCATGAACTGTGATATCCAGAGAGTTGAAGGTTTGCACAGATGATTTATTTCTGTTGCCTCTATAACAACAAATACTAAAAACAGAATAAAATAAGTATTTAACGGAGGCCCATATAACAAACATATTTTTTTTACTCAATATGAATAACAATAACAGGTTGACGCTTGAAATATTTACAGAATATTTCGTTATATATTCACTTTAAAAATAAATAATTCAATTAAAACAAATATTTAACGGGCTCCCATACAGCAAACGCAATTTTTTTATAAAGATAATTGTACAGGTTCGTGTGCGTTTCCGACTGACTCTGCCTATTTTAATAATGTGTATATTGTATTTTATTTCAGAATGAATAACATGCGAGTCAACGAAAACAACGGGGGTCGCGCGGCCGGAGACGGGGATGATGACCTGGACTTCGATCCGTTCAAGGAAACACAGAAGGCACTCGCAGAAATGATGGAGACCGAGATGATGCTTAACACAATCTCTAGTGGGTGAGTATTTTTATATTAACCTAATAAACATAAAAATGCTTTGGCAAAGGATCATAGCAAGATTGGTACAAAAAAGAAAAGAAGATTAATAATGTGAAGAAATGTAACTAAGCCAAATGGAAATAGACACACCGTGGGCGGGGCATAAAAAGGACACACAGCGCGTAAAACTACTGCACGTTTTCTGGCCGCTCGGCAAATTGACCTTGTCGCGACCAAACGAACGCAAGCCTTGCCTACGTTGAAAGTGGGCGTGTGCAATCAAAATCGAAATGATGATTGTATGAGAGTTATATTTTATACATTATTATTCATAGTTTGAAATATTGTTTTCAGAACGAAAGCAAATATATGTACACATAATATTTAAAAATATTAAACTTCGCCAAAATAAAAAGTTTAAGATTATAGTTTTGTATGAATGGCTTACAACTGTCGGTAGGGAAGGCCATTTTTATTCTGGTGAGGAAAAAATATTTGCAACACCAGGAATTTTACCTTCTTCGTAAAAGAGTAGGTAAGTCAGAAATATAGTTATCATAATAATAATACAATAAAATAGAAATAAAATAAAATACGCTTACACTCACAGCCCCACAGTAGGTATAAACTTGTGTCGTGGGTGCCGTTGTACACATACAACACATACACTAACACCCAGACCCGAAACAAATATCTGTAGGCCATACAAATTTTTGTTCCGGTGCGGAGATCGAACCCGCGACCGAACGAAACGGTGGTTTCGCACCGCTGGACTAACCGGGTCGTCAATAATATGTGAAGCACGCAGAAAGTTATCATAATTTATTATTGTTGTGTTGTTCCAGTGACAACATGGAGCGAGTACGACGCGCCCGACTCCCCCCGCCCGGTTTCAGTCACATGAACGCCTTCGGCATCGGACAGCCGCGGGCCCAGCCACAACACACACACCATCAAGGTATGCATTCACACATCTTAGATCCAGCAGGCAGGTTTTACTGGTGGTAGAGTTGCAGTGACGGAGCTCGCGGGCGTAGGCACTATACCGCATTACCTAATATGCTTGCCGCTAAATGGTAGTGTTCAGCACTATCGTGTTCCGGTCAGGTGGTAATGTACGGCCCTGTAATTTCCGGCACAGAGGCATAACACCTTAGGCCTCATGAGTGGTAACGCATCTGCATTTTGACCTTGGTCTTAGTGTGAGTGTTTATAAGCTGCAGTCATCACTTAACATCAATGTGAACTGCATGCTTGTTTGCCATTTCCATTACATAAAAAAACAGGCCCCTGCGCACCCCTAAAGTTGGTCAAGTTGAGATTCACTTTATGTAAGTCATGAATCTCTCCTCCCTTTGAAATATCTATATGCAACCGATGACTTTCCCTTAAAACTAAGAGTTTTAAGGGAAAGTCTAACCCCCTTATTCATAAACGCATTTTAGCTAAAGTGTTGCTAATCTCTCCTTTGTCTTGTTCTATCCTGCACATTTGACAACTGACAAAGACAAAGCATTCTATAGCTAAATGTACGTTTATGAATAAGGGGGTAAGAGTTTTAAAAGAAAGGAAAAAAAAGAAAGAAGAGACTTCGTCTGAGAGCCGGGAGAGCTAAGTGGATCATTTTTTCCTAAAATCATTCTAATCCAGTCATAATATGATGACAAATTTTATTAAGTGATTTTAGTTTACATTGAGTATCCCTATTCTTAGCTGGGTCAACCTAAACCACATTTTGGATCTACCGCTTGGAGATATCTTCACTGCCACACTCATTTAAATGTGTACAGATATGCCCTTATTGATCACAATCACGCGTCGAACATACTCGTGAATTTCAAAGACTATATAATATATTATACTAGGGTATAAATTAGGATATAAAACTACTAGAGCTCTACATTTTGACCTCCGTTTTGAGTTGATATCTATCTATAAGTCGCGGTATTCACTCACGACCAATGTGAATTGCACGCTCGTGCAGCACCATCATTACATGTAAAATCTGTACAGATCGATTGGAATGTACCCCATGTTTGCGTCGGCAGGTTACAACTCGGGCAGCGCGTTCTCAGACTGGACGCAGATGGACCCGGCCATCATGCTGACGTCGGTGAACTTCGACAAGCGGTGCGAGTCGGCCGCCGCGCTGTCGCAGCAGCAGCAGGAGCTGTTCTCGCGCTTCAACCAGCTGGCCGTGTCCAACGGCGTGGGCCCCGCGCCCCCGGCCAAGCTGCCCCCCGCCCAGTGGGCGCCGCCCAAGCTGGCCTGGGCGCCCTACCCCGCCATCCCGCTGCCGCCCGGCTTCGCGCCCCCCAAGACCTCCCAACACCCCGCCGAGTGCATCGACGCCAAGTAACGCCGCACCCCCCGCATCCCGCGACGCGTCGACGATATTATTTACTTTCCGTTGGTGATGTGATCGATAAATCTTTGTATTAAGAGAGCATATTTTAACGAGAGAAATATGATAACAAAGGAATTTGTAAAATAAATTAACCTATTTGTTTTATTTAAAAAAAAGATTATTATATGATTTATTTCTTTTCGCGTCCGCTTCGATCTCGGCCGTCGGCTCTTATCGTATTTCTTCCTTCCTATCTTCCGATTCTACCGATGATATGTATGTTCGTTATATGATATATACGCGCTAGATCTATCCTTGTTACGACAGATTATTTTTTCTATATTAAAATGAGATGCCAATATCGACACCGTTTTGTACCTTATTGAGCCATTATCCATGAGAGATCATTAAAATCGAAGAATTATTATACGCTCTTTTACTGTGTTACACCTTCACATCTCACCGTCTTGGTACATGAAGCTAGTTAAAGCATTCGCTGTGATTTGCGAGTTCAAACTACTACACAAGAAATTCCTCGAAGGTAAACTGATATAGGTAGTGTTTTTTTTTTCAGTTGAGTTTTAGTATACGTCCTCGTCCCTCGCTCAAAAAAGTTTAGTACTTCATAAATTGTATGAAAAGCTAATTGAACTTAACACTAGTAAAACACACTACACTACTTAACACTTTATCTTCGACTCTTCTGTCGACTTTCCATCCATTCAAGATAAATTACAGATTGTACTTTTGGTTATAATAAAGTATACATCGACGAATAATAGCAATAATATATTTATAGGACAGTAATAACAACAATTCTCAATGAAAGCAAAAATTAAACGCAAAGTTATTCTAAAATAGTATATTTTCACAAGTTCAATCTCTATTATAATGGTTTTTTGGTTTTTTTTCTACCAAAACCATATTGCACAATTCTTAAATATATATAATAATAACCTCCTTATTCATAAACGTATTTTAGCTAAAGTGTTGCTAATCTCTTCCTTGTCTTTTTCTATCCTGCCCATTTGACAATGCAACTGACAAAGACAAAGCATTCTATAGCTAAAACGTATCTAATGTACGTTTATGAATAAGGAGGTGAGTGTTTATTTGCTAACAATTTATAAAATTGGACTCGTTTTTTTGTATACAGTCCTGTTTTCCTGTGATAAATTCGATAAAAGATAATTTACAAAATCTTAATGTTACACTTTTGTATAATATTCAATTGATAATATCTGCAGCCATCGATAAGGGTCTTTTCATTTTGGATTCTGCTGAGAACTGCAATACTACTAAAAAAGTAGTAGTAGTAGTTCTTAGTGGTTATGTCATTCGGTTCGGGAAAAAAGTCATGGTAGAATTTTTCCAATGGAGACTTCCTAGTAGTAGCTTAAGCTAACATTCCAATTAACACCGTGAAATATCAAAAATATTAACCGCCAGCCTGTTCTGGTAGAGCCGATGACACCACCATCTTGGCTGCTTGCTCCGCACTCGCATTGCCGGCGCTACGTATCGGGCCTAAAAGAGAGATTTTTTGGATTTCCGTGAGCACGTCTGATTAAGCACATTAATCCAAAAATATCTCTGTAGGGCTCCTCTAGTATAGATATTTTACAATTAAAATGAAGGTAAATGGAAGTCGAAGAACAAACGCTGATCGAAATCTACGATTGCCCATCGATATACCCGCGCGGATCCGGTCCGTCCCATGGAACCGTGGTTCCATTGTGCCAGAAGTATTGACCGCCAGCCTGTTCTGGTAGAACCGATGACACCACCATCTTGGCTGCTTGCTCCGGACTGACGTTTCCGGCGCCACGCGTCATGTCTGACATAACGTAGCCTGGATGCACGCAGTTCACAACGATTCCTGTAAGGTAAATAGGTTAGTGTGATTTATTATTTTATGTTTCAAGTATTTATAGCAGCTTGATCTCGAGCTTGTTATTCATATTTAAAGTAATAGCACAGTCTAAAGAAAACGAACGTGTTGTGGTAATCGAATATACTGTAGCCTATGGACTGCACAGACTAGAGTTGTCTTGCCAAGAGCGACCTTAGCTATCTTGCTTGAAAAATTATGGGGCCATAGCAGATGGGAGTACTTTGGCTAAAGATAAGGGGCCGTTCAAGTATTACGTCAGCACTATGGGGGGGTGGGGGGGTCTTTGCTCTGCTTATTTTGGATGACATGGGTAGGGGAGTCTAGATGATGATTACGTCATCGGTAGTTATTTACTTATTACATCAGTAAAATCTAATCTCTATGCTAAATCTATTTTCTTATTTTTAAAAAAATAATTATGACATTATAATTGTAATATTAAAAAAAAACAATACATTAATTGAAAAATGTTTACGTAAGCATGAGGGGAGGGGGTGAGAGCTTTGCTTACTTTTGCTGACAAGGGGGATGGGGGGGTAAAGAATTGTAATAAATCTGCTTACGTAATACTTGAACGGCCCCTAATACAACAGAGCGTTAAAGTGCTGAACTCGGCCAGTTGACGGTAGAAAGATTAAATGCGTTTGTACATACGTTCGAATTCTACCACGGGAACTCTACCAGTTGAAAATGACGGCCGTAATATTTTCCTTTTTTTATGATTGATGCCATCTATGGATGTAAAACCTGTTAAAAAACATTTAAACCACGGCTTGACTGAATGGAATGATTCTCATAAATTTAAAATGGAGCACCAAACTTTTTCAGATTTTTACATCTATCGTGATCTGCCTAAAGTACCTACACCTTTCATTGTCCTGATTGGTGTATTTTTCACTAGGTGTTGTAGTTTAATTACTATTAATTAGTACATTGTGTCAGGTAACGCCCACAAACTGCCAATATGACTAATTCGTATGGAATGATGTATTAACTAGCCTTAATTGATACTACCTGCAATAAATACAAGCAATAGCGATTCTTCGAATAAAAAGTTTTTGTATGTGCTTTTTCTAGTTTTTTACTTTTTGCTCATACTTACCTCTACTTTTCAGCCTACGATTCAGCATAAAAGTATAAGCATTTAGTCCGACTTTGGATACGACGTACGACGATTCACCCCATCCTGATTCCAGATCATTATCAAATTTCACGTCTTCAACGTAACTTTTCATGATATTTCTTAGTCCATCCAAACATAAATCAGCTGCGCTTATTTTCTTTCTCAATTCCTCAGAAGGTATACGTGATAAATGTCCTGATGAACTAGATATGTTAATAATTTTACTATTGTTATCTATCAATGGTAGCATCGTTTCGGTGAAGTCTACTAATGAGAAAAAATTGACGTGTAAAGTCTGTTCGGCTTGAAAAGCTCGCGGTTCCTTAGCATCCTTCAGAAAAAGTATACCCGCATTATTTATCAACAAATCTATTTTTCCATGTTTCTCACGTATAATATTACAGAATGTATTCACGCTATCTCTGTCTGTAACATCCAGTTGATGATATTCTGGATGTAAACCCATTGTGTTTAAATTTTCACATTCGAGCATTCCCCGCTGTTGATCGCGGGAAGTTAGATAAACCGTTCCTTGGTATTTTGAGCATAGTTCCTTCACTAACGCCAGTCCAAGGCCTTTGTTAGCTCCGGTTACAACTGCAACTTTTTTAGACATTTTATTCCATTAAAAATTATGAAAATTAGCGCAATCTAATTCACTTATACTTCATGAATTGTAATCTCAGGTTTTAAAACTCTATATTATTATCAAGTAAGTAATACAGGTAAGTAATAAACAAAATTAGGCCAATATTTCGGTTTTTCAGTCTGGAACCCTGATACCCGGGAACACGGAAGCAGCAGAACGAAATATCGAATACTTGAATTATCGTAAATCCTTAATAATAGTAAATGTGTCGGTGTTTAAGTTTTATTTTAAGTGACTAATGATACACTCGAATGTTTACGTGCATTGTTACTGCATGATCTTTAATGATTAGTTAGCACTAAGCCTAGGTTGCACCATGACTTTTGTAAAGTTTAAAGTTAGTGTAACATTTCACATCCTTTTCTAACTTAAAGAAATCTGTTAAAGTTAGAGCAGGATGTGAAATGTTACAATAACTTAAACTTTAACAAAAGTCGTGGTACATCCCAGGCTTATGGTGAGATTCACAGACCGCACTTCGACTTTACTTTGAGCAAAGTACGCCTTTGAACTGTCAATACCCATACTAAACTGACAGTTCGAAGCATACTTTGCACAAAGTAAAGTCGTAGTGCGGTCTGTGAATCTCACCCTTAGTCTTTCAAACACTGTGCTATTTAATTAGGTATTATATTGTAATTAATTATCACATCATAGTGAATGGTTAAGCTAAACAAATTTGTTAGTACAGCTAGAAAAACTTCTCGAAAGATCTATGAATTGACTCGACGCGGGCGACTTTAATTTTGTCATGCAAGGTTGTCAGATGTTATCAAAACAAAAGTTCCAAAACCAGTTTTATCACTACACGACACCTATCCACGCACGTTTTGCCTCAGTTACTGTTGGCTTAACTTGTAACTTGAAGATAACGCCATCTAGCGTATCAGTTGTATAGATTTACGCGTCATTTTGTTCGTTCATTCACTCATTTCGGTCGGCTATCAGCCATAGAGTAGGTACCTATCAGCTGAATCCATAATTTAGGGGCAGAGTTCTGTGACTTGTGTTTACTGATTATTGTTTACTAACTTTGCTGAACGTTCGAGAAATAGGTTATAAAATGTCTATTTGGTCAGCAAATAAACATTTATTCGGCGACGAAATAGTGTTGCGTTCTATAGATTGGCTAGAAAATTTCCCTTGGCGAAATGACAGCGCAGTCAAAGCTGAGAAAGACAAATACGAGATCGCTTTGAACGTGAAAGATTTTGAGCCGAAGGATATAATTGTGAAGACATCGGATGGCTTTATTGTTGTGGAAGGAAAGCATGAAGAGAAGAAAGATGAGCATGGATTTGTATCTCGTCAATTCGTGCGCCGGTATGCCCTACCAAGCGACTGTCGACCTGAATCTGTTTCCTCAAGATTGTCTTCGGATGGAACCCTGATCGTGACGGCCCCACGACGACCGGTGGTGAAACGAGATACGGTCATTCCTGTTTCACACGAGGACAATAAAAATGTGAAATCAAAATTGTAAACTTGATAAATTAAGACTTCAATAACATTTTGTCATATTCTTATTTAATCTTGCAATGTACCTACATTTTTTTGTTTTAGAGTTATTGGCTGGATTTAGGTTTTTTACGGCAGTTAAAATACATCAAGATAGGTATCTACAGACAATGATACGCTTTTAGGCATATCTTTCGGTTTAAGGTCTTAAGCTAAAAATAATATATTACGTAATATTGTAATTATAAGGAAGAATCTACTTCCAGATTCCGGAGTGTGGTTACAGGGATAATTAATTAGTGAAATTATTTTCTTGTTTTTATAAAATAATATACATTCCAGTACATATTTCTAGTGTTTTATTTTTTTTAGAGTAGATGCCTACCTGTCTAACCTACCAGTAGTGCAAGTAGCACTTACACTCTCTAACTCTGCGAGATCGAATGAGGAGATCCGCATTAGAACCAAAGTTACCGACATAGCCCACCGATTATTCACGTACTATATGATCCACCATAATCTTATGATTAAGCATCTATTTACCCATTTTTTTAACTATGATAACAGATAATATCTATATTCATAAAGTCACACCCACAGCTGTGCATTTGAGCGCTGATATTATCTAAGTAATAGTAATTTAAGGTGCCTCCGTTAAGTTCGATAGTAACAAAAACCCTTTATAAAATGAAAATGAAATTAAGGCCTTCTCTGAAGAAGATCTAAGACGAATTAACGATGAAGAACCCTATATAGCGCGCCACGTAAAAAGAACGCTGGAAGGAAGTAGAAGGGATGTGTTCGCGCATCGGTACACTCGCGCACGAAAGTACTAGCCCTATTGGTTTATTTTTGATCTAGCTTTCGCTTGCGGTTTCGTGTATTGGTAGGCAGATTGAAAACACCGCACCTCATACCACCAAATAGATCGATAAATCGTCTACTGCGCAGCTTGACCGCCAGCGTTCTTTTTACCTGGCGCGACCTATACCTATTGTAGCACCGAAGGAATATCTCAGAGGGGAGTTCGTGCCACAATTTGCAGAAACGAGCGTTGAGCACTGCCAGGTGTCCAATCGGTACCGGTAGAACTTCACTCCGCGGCAGGTGGTGCAGTGTTGGTAAAGAGACGGTGGCATCATATCGAACAGTTCAACAAAGCATTCGCCATTGTAGAGACGGGAAAATCACACACAGACTCCCAATGTCACTGCGCCGGCTCAGATGTTCAAGCCTGTCAGTGTGTCTTGGATCGTTAATGATACGAACGACGAGCCTTTGTAGGGAGTCAAGTGGACCAAGCTGGTATTTGCGGGGTCCCGAAACCACAAAAGAGAGCAATATTCGAGATGGGACCGCAATTTGGCCTGTAGAAGTTGCCCCGAAGTAAAATACTGGCTCGCGTTGTTGAGCTTTTAAGATGCCAACTTGGTCTTACACTCAATGTGACTCCTAAACTGCACTTCGTACGATATGACAACGCTCAGGATGTTAATATTCTTATATAATATGGCGAGAAGAGTGCCCTGGAACTGTGGTGCTACAATATTTTTTATAGCGGTTAACGAGCAGACTTATGTATATTTGAGGGGTTGAACTGCACTAAACGAAGTCGATACACCTCGAGACTCGCTCCAGAGAGCCATAGACTTGCTCGACTTCAGACATAGACTTGTGTTGCGGTGTTCCTGCTTTCCTCGTTAGCGTCCGAGAGACATTTGCACATTTTGCATTGCTAGTGTACTGTGAATCTCCCGGACTATCATCCCCATAGCTATGAAAATTGGGGTTCTGATACCAACATTTCACTGATATGTAAAAATCATTGTCAGGAACTAATTGTCATTTCAAGAAGACTACTTGAGCTTCGATACCCTTGGTCACTACCACGTCGCCTTGCCTGACGGTAGCTTAGCCACTATACACAGTTACAATGATGTATGAAGAAGTAGACTAAGTTAGATAGCTACATTTCGATTTGAGGCATAATTTTGCGAATTAAAAGAAGGCCAATCAAATAAAACACTTTTGTGTTATAAAAGAACTGAAACCTGTATTCTGTGATAAGTTACAAACATATTTTGCTAAGTAAAGATCGTAAGTATCTAATAATTTAGGTATTAAATATACACGAATCACGGAACCCCAATGAGACAAGTATTTTTAGGTTTCTGTACATCTAAGGCAAAAAACCAAACCCTTATAAGATCTCTGTGGTGCGTTTGTCCGTCCGTCTGTCCGAGAGAGTTGAAAGAATCTGGGCAAGTTCCATGCATTAATTTGTACAGAAAAAATTATCTAGTATTTAAAATATTTTTACCTCATCGGCAAATCAAAAATAAATACCTTAACATAGAGCCCAGTTTTGAGGGATATTTTGGGCCTCGTGAGACAGATCTTATTATAAGGATCACAAAGTTTTTTATAATGTTTAATGATCAGTTTTGAAGTTATTCACGAAATATGTCAACAGTAGAAAATACCGCCAATTTTCGGGGGGAGGGATGACTATTGACTATTCCTATTTATCTGCACACAAATGGGGCCTAAAAAAGACCAGAAAATATTAAATAAAGACCTATGGTATTCAATGACATTAAAAAATTGTACGGATACCGTGGAACGCGAGTCTGAATCGCACTTGTGTGGTTTTTTGGCTGTATTTATTTTTGCCACTTAACAGTTATTTCGCCATCTAGTTGCATTTTGTAAGAAAATGCGTGAAGCCTTAAAAATACTATCACAGACGTTCTTGTCTAGCAACAATTACTTGCGTATTACAAGATAAGCCAAGTACGGGATAAAAGTTAACCGAAGCAAAACATTTATTCAATTTACCCTAGTACACGTGCTATAAATCGTTCTTAGCGTTTATTATCATTGTCGTAAGGTTGATAGTATCATTGTTTCAATTTGGTAGATATGTAACCCGACCTTGGCCGTCAGTTAGTGATCAGCTCCATTGTGTTATTGACGTGGAGTACCGAGATACAAAAGAAAAAGGTCAAAGGTATGTACAGTATTTACTTTAATTTATTTCAGATATTTGGTACCAGCAAATCAGAACTTTGTTTTAAATCAGACATTATCAAATATCTTTTTTATCTCAATTATTATTAAATAATGATATGTATGATTTATTATAAAAATGATACTCAAATTTACAATTATCAATCCTAATTCATTTTATGTAATTATTTGATAGAATAAAAATTATAGAGCTACAAATGACTGAACATCTAATCTGAAAATAAGTGTAGTAAGATACAAAAACTTTACTGGTCGTCAAGTTTTTCTATTTACCTACTAATTATGGGTTTATCCATGTGTGGCTGAACTGGGCAATTTCCTGTTTTTGTAGATCTAGATGTAAGCTGTTCTGACGATGAACTAGGAACAATTTGGCGTTCTAGTGAAGATGAAAAAAAAAGTGATCTGCTAAGAATCTGATTGTTTCAACGATGATTATTGTATGTATGTATGTATCTTCACGCCAGGTCCCTAACGGGGTAGGCAGAGTGTGATTATTGTACTTACCTACAAAAGAAAACTATAAAATGTGGGCAATCGTTTCACTACAGATGAGTATTAGTTTTCTAAGTTTTTCTACTTGGATTCTTCCTAGGCCGGGATTCAATTCAGTTCGATTATTCCTAATTTTATTCTTCTTCCGACATGCGTTCTTTTCAAAGTCTGATAATTTCTCAGACTACAATTTTATGAAAATAGAATATCTATATTTTAATCCAGTTGAGTCGAAGAAAAAAATCATATAAATCATGTATGAAATAATTCAGTATTCTCTGTTATGACCCATTTGAATTATTCAGACTTAGCCCCCTCATAAATACATTTAAATTCAGAAAAAAAGTGTCTAACGCACCAAGAAAACTCCGAGTTCATATTCAAAATCAATATTGTTGACGAAATCGATCTTTAACTTGAGCAGCGTAAACAGCGACCTCTGATATTTTATTTTTCGCAAGGTTAAGAAATAGCTTCGGAGATGGTTTCTCATGGATTAAGAGCAAGTTCTTTTAGTTGTAAATCTTCGTAAATTTTCTGATAAAGGAAACTTTACAGAGGTTCATATTGGTTCCTACTGCATTTTAGGGTTCCGTAGTAAACAAGGAATCCTTATAGTTTCGCCATGTCCGTCTGTCTGTCTGTATGTCTGTCTGACCGTACGCGGTTTAGCGCAAAATCTATTGGGACTAGAGACTTGAAATTTAGCACAAGTATAGGTACATCTTAATCACGCCAACAAAGTGGTAGAATAACAGCATGAAAAGAACGTAACGCGCGAATTTTTTTTTTTTCGTTTTCTTTAAGTATAGTGTGGGATATCGTTGGATAGGTCTTTCCAAAATGTTAGGGGTCTGCTAATATCATTTTTAGATTTGGTTAACTGTTCGAGACTTAATAAGTTTTAAAATGCCAATTTTCGTTAGAGTCAAGTGTCAGCCCCCTCTACCCACTAAACGGTTGTTATAAGAAATTCAAACGTTACGGCAATAGTAGCTATATATAATGAAATTAAAAGGAAAACTATCACACTTTTAAGTCGGCCTTACAAGTTTGCGGGTAATAGGCGATTAAATGTATTTTACTTGAAAATTGCTAATTACTACATAGAAAACCATTTTTTGTTCATTACATCTCTAACAGTATATTAATTCCGTTAAAATGTTTACAATAGATACGGAAACTTACACTGTGCGTGTCCCGACACGCATTTGGCCGGTTTTTTTATGTAATGAAGGTGGCAAACAAGCATAAAGTTCACATGGATGTTAAGTGATGACTGCAGCCTATAGACATCTACTCAAAAACCAGAGGTCAGATGAGTTGCCACGCCTGAGATCTTAGTCCACTTATGTCTTTGTGATAGTTATTACGGGGCTATGCATTATAATCTAGGTAACCGTAACACGATAGTGCTGGACACAACCATTCGGGGGCGATAGATAAGGTGATGCGGTTGTGTGTATTGTCTACGGCCTCGAAATACTACACAAAGTTAGTTACAAGGCACGTGCCAGTATAGGTACTGTGTTTTTTGTGGCAGGCCAACATTGAAACTAGCTTTTTTCGTCTGTGTAGATGTCTCGAGTTAAGAAACTGGGGCAAAGTTTACGCATGCAGCTAGGGTTACCACCTCTTAGCTGTCTAAGTCCGGGAGAAAAATAAAACATTGAATATCATAACTTTTTATTTAATTTTAAACTTGCATAGAAATAATTGTATTTAATCAAAATAGAAGCGCGCATGGCCCGGCGGCTGGTGTAGAATGTGTAGATCATAAGCGATCTACTCGGTTAAGCACTACGGGCGCGGTCGGGTAGTGTGATGGGTGACCGCTAGTGGCAAAATAAATGCGCGTTTCCGTTCTTCGGAGGGCACGTTAAGCCGTCGGTCCCGGTTGCTATCGATAGATGGCAGTAGTTAAACCTTGTCGGAGGCCTTATGGGCGGTTTGAAAACATCCGACACCGGGTTGGCCACTAACCCACCCACCTCCACCAATCCGCATTGGAGCAACGTAGTGGAGTAGGCTCCAGACCTCCCTCCAAAAAGGGGAGAGACTCGTGCCCAGCAGTGAGACGTATAATGGGTTGCCATTATTATTATTAAGATACAGACTAATGAGCGAACGAATGAAACTTATAACAAATGAGAAACGAAAATGAGTGAGACAAAGACGACTCAATCTTTCACGCACGTGGGTCAGTTTGAGACAATAAAATACCTCATTGAAATAAAACTATTTTTACGGATTTATCTCGCGTATATTAAACTAAAATGATTTTTAAAATCAACCCGACATTTCGGTCGCTTTTCAGCTTCCGTGGTCCGGGGCAGACTGAGGTGACATTTGTCATAAAATACCTACACGCACGCAAATCACTTTATACGAAACTAGCTAGCTACCCACTGGCGACTCTGGCGAGTAGTGGCGTCAGTGGCGAGAAAGCCGTTGTCGGTCGTGATTTACGCCGCTCTTAGCCATTTCGACTTCGCGTGTCGTTTCTTTTGAACAACTTGTTATTCCGGGATAATTTAGTAGATTTTCCGGGAGACGGGAGATTTTAATTTTCCGACTTCGAATCCGGGAGACTCCCAGAATTCCGGGAGAGGTGGGAACCCTACATGCAGCGTCACTCAGTGGCATCTAAGTTTCGCACGTACTGTACTAATTTATTTTGATTCTAGGGCCGAAATGACGGTTGCAAAGCCGGAAAACTTCGCTGAATACATCATAGTTGAGTATCGGTGGGTGGTAGTGATAATTGCACTGCTACCTCTCTCCGTGTTATGGAAGGTGTGGTCGGCAGTCCGCAACTATGTAGTGTTCAAGATGAACAGTGCGCCAAAGATGCACGTACAGAAAGTGCAAGAGGTTCAAAGGCAGGTCAGAATCGTATTTATTCATGGAGAATAGATTGGTGACATCGTATTGTATAACTTTGTTTTTTGGTGATGGCGAAGTAGCAGTTATAGATATTTAAAAGAAGGCAAAAACGGTTTCCGGCACCACAATACACTTCTTATAAATTAGCACATTAGGTATTCAAAACCGTTTGTTTTCTGGAAGGTGAATTAATAGAACATGCTTTAATTTACTGTGCCTAATACACAATTATCGGGATCTGTCCGATTGGTGCGACTTAACCTCTGGTGTTCCACAAGGCGATATTCTCTCACCTCTCTTATTTTCATTATTAATTAATTCTTTGACTCAATATCTTAACTGCTCTTTCCATTTGTACGCAGACGATTTGAAATTATATACACAGGCTAATTTGGACAATTTGGAATCTGCCATATCGAATCTGAATAGAAATCTTGATTTAATCTTGCAATGGTCTAAGAATTTCGGTATCTCAGTTAATATCAATAAATGTCAGGCCATTATATTGGGTAGTTGTTACTTTATTAATAAAATTGATCATTAACATGATGCGCTAATTTCAGTTAACCCTATATGTGCAACTTGTCCTTTCTTAGGTCAAAAATTGGTTATCAGGAGATCGCAGCTCCCGGCTGTGCACGGCGCGGCCCACGTGGCAGACAATGTCGTTTCGACAGGGCATCTATAAAAAGACCTTCACCAATATACACGTAAACCTCGTGGATATACTCGAAGTCGATACGACGAACATGGTGAGTTTGAATAAAAAACTATAATTTAATAGGTTTTTTAATGTAAAATTAATGATGGTGGCAAACAATTATGCAATTCACATAGTAGGGGAGCCCAAGAGGGGATATTTGAATGTACTCCGGCGTGTCAGATGAGGATATGGGAGATACCTTGCACCCTGTTCAGTACCTCCACCAAATCTAAGATTTCTATAAGGGTCCGAACCCTTAGGGCTTCCGCCATGAGCTTGCCTCGTTTCCAAATCGTCAGAATTTTGGATGGGAGTTTTAATAGGGTTCACTTTACATCTGACATTCTTGAGTAATTTTCACCTCCATATTTTCAAGAATCAAATGTTTTTGAACAGGACGCGGCGCTTCTACGCCTTGGGCACACCGCGGACACTCCGCCAAAATTCCATACAAACGCTTAATTTGGTTTCTATCCATCAGTGACGTGTATTTACATGCGCACCTGTGTGCATAGCACGTACAAAATACCAACCGTCGCCCATAAGAGAGGAAGGGGTTGTGTATGTGTGCAAATCGGGCGGGACGTCGAAGTGTCCATTCTATACGTAGTATTATTACATATTCTCTGCCTTGGGTTAGAGCGTGTCAGATATTTTGAGAGGGAGTAAAATGGGCCCAAACAATACTGTTACTCAAAATTCAGATTATCGGAAAAGGAGTTAGATCGTAGCGACTATTTGATTTTTTAAGGGCTACCCTTAAGGTGCTATAATGTATGTATGCAAACCTAAAATTTAGTGGAGGTAACCAACATAGTTCAAGGTATCTCCCATATCTTAATCTGGCGCGCTCAAGTAGATCCAATAGCATCCTGGGCCCTACTAACATGTATGGTAAGTGAAGACTGGAAGAACTAAAAACGAATGTATTTGGACAATATAGACGAAATCTTATAAACAAATATGTATAATATCATGAAGAATGTTTTTTCCCCAATTCATAATATTTTCAGACAGTTCGATGCGAGCCACTTGTGACTATGGGACAGCTATCCAGAACTCTTGAGCCTCTAGGCCTGGCTCTGGCAGTTGTGCCTGAGCTAGACCAACTTACTGTTGGCGGGTTAGTCATGGGGACAGGTGTGGAGACCTCGTCACACGTACACGGACTGTTCCAGCACATTTGCGAGGAGTATGAGCTGGTGCTGGCTGATGGATCTATTATTACTTGTAGTAAGGTAATTTTTTATGTTAGAGCCTGGGCTTTAGGTGGGGTCTTAAGCTGCCTAGAGATTCAAAAATGAAATGACACAATTTGATTTGTATCTGCCAAATATATACCGAACTGTCCTAGAGCCAGAGCCAAGCAAGCACCCGCCCCTAGAGTCAAAGTACCCCCTTCTAGATCGGCAGCTGGCGACAAACTGGTGTTAAAGAGAAAAACTACCTAACAGTTATCTCCGTATTTCACCATTTTCAACTTGTGAATATAGTGAAATTTGGAGATAAGTGAGTAATTTAACTTAGGGCCAAAACGGGTTGTCACTCTTGAGACCTAGGTTTGAATTGCTTTTATCTCAGAAATTAGAGAGCCATATTAGAAACACGGTCGTTTATGATCGGCATTTATCTACGACACAAAGTTGGCTTAATTAACCTGCTAATTTTGAGTATTTGACATCGGAAAACAAAAAATATACCTATATACGCGTCGACTTGAGAACCACCATAGTTTTCTTCTTCGGTTAAAAATACACTAAAATGTATTTTGTTTCTCTATCAGTAGGTATAAATAATCATTATCCGTTTAAAAATTGTACTTTTTACAAGTCTTTATTATAGGTATTATTTTCCAGAATGAAAACCCTGACCTGTACTACGCAGTGCCCTGGTCGTATGGAACACTCGGATTTTTGACCTCAGTCGTTATTAGAGTCGTGCCAGCTAAGAGGTATAAAACTAATATTAGGTACAGTATCCGACAAGAAATATTGTACATCGACCTTAGGAAGGAGATTTCGGGCCTGTAGAGCGTTATCTCCTTCGCACCATACCTATGTGACGTTTGTCGGCCATTTTGATCAAGTTTTGACCAATGCCTGACTATCAGTGCTTCTTCTGTGTGCAGCAGAGATAACGCTCTACTAAGTCTAAACTAGCCGATTGTCTCTTTCTTTACTATTTTTGGTGTTAAAAAAGTTAATGGTAAACATGCAGTTTACATTGATGGTGAATGAATAGTGTGAATTCTACAACTATAGCTTAAAGACCTCTACAGACAAAGAGGGGTTTCTTGAGAACGAACCCCGAATGGCGCCATCCAACTGCATTGGATCCGTAGATGTGGAACCTCACCATATCTAAAGCCTCAGCTCTTATGTGCCTGTGCCTGAAATTACGAGGCCACTTATTACCACTTGTCCGCAACACGCTAGAGCTGAACACTACTTACCATTTAGCTACACCTTTCGGGTGCACTGGAGAAAAATGCTAACATCACTTATCCCCTGAACTCAGAATCAAACTTAAGCTGCATATACGCTAGACGAGCCGAGTACGAGCGGAGTCGAAATTCGTGTAGCGGAGACCGGTTTACGACCCTCGTATGAGCGCGCTTCGAGCGTTCGTCTCGTGCTCGGCTCGTTGTCGGTTTTTTGACTATCACAAAGGTATTTGTGTAGCGCTCGTGGACACGTTAGATAATTGACACACGCTTGTTTCTTATTAAATTATTCGTTATTGAAATAATTCTATGAAAGGAGGTCATCAGAGGCATTAAATACATTTTTAACATTATTTCAGATACGTCAGACTGGAATACCACCCTTTCACCAATCTCTCCGACCTGGCGACTCGCTTCAGGTTCGAGTCGTTGAAGAATAATCCCCATCAGTTCATTGAAATTTTATTATACAATAAAGAAAATGGAGTGCTAATGCTCGGAGACATGGTCGAGGAAATCGGTGGAGATGGTAAAGTTAGTATTTTACTAGTCGTGCTAATAAATAGGTATGACACAGCATAATTGAACGATATAAACATTTCGAATTTCGAGTGATAACTTTATGTCTAAAGGTACTTATTTTAATTGTACAGTCCCGATCAACAAATTTTACACATCAACCTTAGGAAAGAGGCTTTTCTCGGCTTCATAGAACGTTATCTCTTTCGCACACTACCTATGTGACGTTTGTCAACCATTTTGATCAAATTTTGACCAATGCTGCACTATCAGTGCTTACATATGCAGCGTGCAACAGAGATAACGCTCTATGAAGTCGAAACAAGCCGATTGTCTCTTTCGTAAGCTCGATGTACAATATTTCTTGGCGGGTACTGTACTTAAAGCGTAGTATTACTGGTGCTTTGGGCGTAGTATTGGGGATGAGTTTGGGTGAAAGGTAAGTATGTTCAAGGGGTTTTCGCGAGCTACACTCATTGAAATAAAACTAGTTTTCGGATTTAACTCGTGCATATTAAACTAAAATGATAATTTAAAATCGAACCTGACGTTTCAGTCGCTTTCCAGCTTCCGTGTTCTCGGGCAGACCACGGCCCGACACGAGATAAATCCGAAAACTAGTTTTATTTCAAAACGGTGAGTTTTTTTTTTTTTTTATGTAATGCAAGTGGCAAACAAGCATGCAGTTCACATTGATGTTAAGTGATGACTGCAGCCTATAGACACCCACATGAAGACCAAGGTCAAAATGCAGATGCGTTACCACCCCTGAGGCCTAAGGTGTTATGCCTCTGTGCCGGAAATTACAGGGCCGTACATTACCACCTGACCGGAACACGATAGTGCTGAACACTACCATTTAGCGGCAAGTAAATTAGGTAATGCGGTGGTGCCTACGCCCGCGAGCTCCGTCACTCGAGCTCTACCACCAGTGAAAAGAGTATTTATAGATATGGTTGACTAGTAGTATTTAAGACCAGCATCCTGTTTGGTTTTGGTCAGTTTAAGTTTCTTTTGGCCTTTTTTATGTAACGGAGGTGGCAAACAAGAATTCAGTTCACATGGATGTTTAGTGATGACTGCCACCATTGCATTTTTACATCTACACCAAAACTAGAGGTAAAAATGCAATGGGTTGCATTTTTACCTCTTGTTGTTATGTCTCTGTGATAGTACAGGGCCGTACATTACCAACTAACCGGAACACGACAGTGCTGAACACTGCCATTTGGCGGCAGATATATTAGGTAATGCGGTGGTGCCTACACCCTCGAGTCCCTACACTGGGACTCCAACAACAGTAAAAAGCCTTTCCAACTATTAAATTAATTATCTTTATGACGTCCTCTCCTTATTCCATTCAAGAGTTCTAGATGCGTCGGCAAACTCGTCTTGAAACTTGCCGTAAACTTTCGTAGTTCCTACATCGCACCACATCGCACTCTACCACCAGTAAGTGAATATAAAACAACTCATTTGTTTCACTTTTAGCTAAACCCAATTGGCAAGTGGCATTCAGAATGGTTCTTCAAGCAGGTGGAAAGACATTTGAGTAGATGTCAAAATGGGATAAGACAGGCTGTTGTGGAGTACGTGCCTCTTCGTGATTACTACCACAGACATACAAGAAGTTTGTTCTGGGAGTTACAGGTTCGCATTATAAATATTACATTACTATTCAAATTAAGCTGATTCATAGTGTGTTGCATTACATACACGAAAGTTAAGGGTTAAGGGGCGGTAGTAAGTTTAGTCACTGCGATCGCCAATCCACATGTCAAGCGTGGCGATTATGGCACACCCCCTCCATATGGGGAGGCTTTGGTCCAGCAGTGGATGTTTTAGGCTGGGACGACGATGACACAAATTTTGTGACAGATAAGTGTGTTTTTCCTGCCTTATTCGATGGTCACCTTGGAGTTATGCGCCGGGTCAGCTACTCCTAAATAAATAATAAGCTGATTAGTTATCTTGCGCCCTGCAGTACCGGACTTGTAGAAAAGAATTGCGGTAAGGTAAAGGTTTCTGCCTGTCGTAAGAGGCGACTAAAAGGGGGAATGAAAAGCGGGCGGCCAGAGTGAGTACTCTAACCGTCCGGCACCTGCGGTTCCGTGAGGACGGACACTGAGGTAGCCGCAGGTCGTTGTGGTATGTGCTGAATGGGGCAGTCAAAGTCCCCGTGGACGAGCCTTAAGGTTTTAGTGTACCCGGTTCCTCCCCCTTCGTGCACTGGAGTCAGCACCGAGGTGGTTTTAGAGGGTTCCAGTATAGTCCTCATATCCCAGATCTCTCCCCCTAAAGAGCCGGTTGAATGCTAAGACATTTTCACCTCGTTAAGAAAAAAGGCTAATTAGTTGATAATTTCCCTGTTTTTATAAGTTAAATCATTCCAAAGCTTGAAATAACTTGCAGGACATTATCCAGTTCGGCAACCACCCTATATTCCGGTACCTCCTAGGCTGGTTGATGCCTCCTGAAGTTGCTCTCCTCAAGCTGACGCAGCCTGAAGCCGTCACCAAGTTGTACAACAGGTCACACGTAATACAAGATATGCTGGTCCCTATTGAGACCCTGGAAGAAGCAATTAATGTTTTCCATAAGGAGTTTGAGGTATCTGTTTTTTTAGGGATTCCTTTTTATATTTACTTGATTTAATGGAATTCATTATTATACATTTAAAAGGCTCGTTGCGAGCCGGGCCCCTGCCTATTCATGGCGGCCATGGGTCTGGTTTGCGGATCTTGTCTTTACCACCTATCTGAGGCCTCGGGCCTACTAACCAGTCTAAGGCCCCGGGCCAGGAAGGGCGGAGGTCGCTCGGAAGCTCTTCACACGAGCTTCCGAGCGACCTCCGCCTTTCCGGCCTAGAGTGATCTTTTCCGGCCTAGTGCGATCTTTTCACTGATGCTTAATGTATTTTTTGTATCATGTCGTTGCGGGTAACAATGTTTGCGTGAGTACCTAGTATGTGACGTATACTAGGTACACATGCAACTTAACGTATCTTCCATATTATTTTATTGATTGGTGTCTAATCTTCGAGTTCTGGAACTCTACTGCCGGATTTCAATAATTAAATCTCTTAACATCTCAAATCTACCAGGTGTACCCGATATGGCTGTGTCCTTTCAAAGTGTTCAATCAGCCTGGTCAGCTGAGGGTCACGGGCGAGTGGCAAATGTTTGTGGACATTGGAGTCTACGGCGTACCCAAGGCTCACGGATTTGAAACTGTAAGTTAACGGAAAAGTGATAGGATCTTTTTTTAATTGTAACCAAATGTGAATTGTCATGGCGTCGGGACATGATGACCCACCGCCCACAAGTAAAAGAGAATTCTCTCGCTATTGCAGTCAATTATCCGAACAATCATAGGTAGTGATATTCCATAGGTAGCTAGGTAGCTTTCTGTGATAAAACTACCACCAATGCGATCGTCAATCCGCATTCCTGTGAGGATTATGGCATATCCCCCCCAGATGTTGCACATATTTGGGGAAGGGTTTTGTTCAGCAGTGGACGTCTTATAATCGATTGATCAGGGATTGTTTATTTTCAATCGATTCTTAGAAATATGGACTCGTCTTTAGACATCGAATATAATTTTATGTTGACGCATGAAAAGATAAAGACCGTTTCATGCGTCATTCTGGAACATATATCGATGTAAAACATGATTGCATCAGAAAAAGATATAGGTATCAAAAAGGCAAAAACAATTGTCTAGAAAACATCGATATTTTTGGTAGTTTTGTAGGTGTATTTCGCCATTCAATATTGTGTAACGTTTGGCTACAATACATTTTTTTTTGTAGGTTGCCTCAACACGACGCATAGAAAGCTTTGTAGCACAGAAAAAAGGTTTTCAAATGCTTTACGCGGACACATACACAACTTTTGAGGAGTTCCGTCAAATGTTCGACCACACCCTGTACGACAAGCTTAGAGAAGAACTGCCATACTGCATAGAAGCCTTTCCAGAGATATACGGAAAAGTTAATAGAAATGTACGAAAATAGGTGATAGAAGTAAAAAAACTAGATCATGACGTCTTAATATTCAATTTAGAAAAATAAACTGCCTTTTTAACTGAGTTGTTGAGCTGTAGTCGTTAACGCTATTGAATGAAACCGACGTGCGAGTGGGACTCGCGCGCTGAGGGTTATGCACAAATAGAAATTTCGTGTTACTTACTTTATCATCTTAATATATATAAATCTCGTGTCACAATGTTTGTCCTCAATGGACTCCTAAACCACTTAACCGATTATAATGAAATTCGCACACCATGTGCAGTTCGATCCAACTTGAGAGATAGGATAGCTTACATTACGCTATGACTAATAGGAGCAGAGCAGCGCGGGCGAAGCCGGGGCGGGCCGCTAGTACTTTTTATAGATATTTCCTGTGATCAATAAGTTGACGACCCAGTAAGTCCAGCGGTGTGAGACGACCCTTTGATTCGAGCAGTCGCGGGGTCGATTTCGCACACAAACAAACACAATTTTTTGTATGGCCTACAGATATTTGTTTCGGATCTAGGTGTTCGTGTATGTGTTGTTAAACCTTGTCGGAGGTCTTATGGGCGGTTTGATAAACATCTGACAGCGGGTTGGCCACTAACCCTTATCTCCACCAACCCGCATTGGAGCAGCGTAGTGGAGTAAGCTGCAGGCCTCCTCTCAAGAAGGGGAGAGACTTGTGCCCAGCAGTGCGACGTATCAAGGGTTGTCATTATTAACAAAGTAGGTATAGCTTGTCAACTTGATGGGAGGGACTGAATCAATAGAAAAAATAGACGCCGTTGTATAAACAAGTGAAACACCATTTTATCAATTCAGTTGAGGTTGCTGTTCATGTCAAAAAAAAAAACATACAGGTCGAATTGAGAACCTCCTCCTTTTTGAAGTCGGTTAAAAATATGAATATTGTCACACGTTACATACCCAAAATAGGATGTACCTACTTTAGTTTATTGTTTAATTTTATATTCATTTGGAATATAAGGTACCTACTTCATAGTTTTGAGTTTTATTTATTTTATTTCCTATTCAACCTTTACCTACCTTGAACAATCTCTTTATGGTAAATCAGAGCGGTATTTACTTACAAACTAAACTAAAATTATTTATCATGAAATGAAATGAAAGTGGCAAAGATACATTGATGGTAAGTGAATAGGTAAGAGTATACAGATACTACGTTTTCTGTATACTCTTTGGATACTGCAACCTTAGAGCCTTAGACATCTACCAAAAAGACAAAGATTTCAAATGCAGATGCTTCGTCACATCGGAGATACAGTCATCAAGAAATAATGCACATCGAGCCTAGGAAGAAGACTTCGGCTTATTTCGGGTCTGTAGAGCGTTATCTCTTTCGCACCGTACCTATTTTGACGTTTGTCGACCATTTTGATCAAGTTTTGACCGGACTGTCAGTGCTTACGTAGGCAGCAACAGAGATAACGCGAGATTCGCAGGCTCGATGTGCAATATTAATTGTTGAGTACTGTAATAAGCTATTTACCTTCTATCTATACTGATTATAGAAATACGATAGCGTTGAACACTTTAGTTTTTATATTTGATTGTAAAATAAATTAATACGTCATCTTTAAATGTTCATAAAGAAGGTGGTACACTTAGCAAGCACAACACTGAACATAGTTTTTATGGCAAGAGGTTGAGAGACAAGCAGAGGGGGGGCACCACGTAAAAAGTGGTTACTGTTAAGTTACGGTAACTTAACAATTGCCAAGACGCTGTCTGAAGGACATTTTAACGCCACTTTTGAAGAACCCCATATCGTGACGCTGGGCAAACACCAACACCTCACAAGGAAGTTCGATCCATAATGTGTACTGCACGTTGAGCCACGTTATGGCTAAGAATGAATGTGTGAATGAACCGTTGAGAACTGCCATGCATATAATCTGTGTAAGTGGAACCTCTGTATATTGTATACAGGTGAATGAAAACGCACAGGAAATGGTAGTGATAAGCGCTATCGTCATACATGACCCAGTAGGTGGCCTATGGTTATCGTGTTTTTATTACAAGGTAATCTCTGGTACAGACGGAAAACGGCTTTGGTCTCATATCTTTAAAACAGCTCAAGTATAGAAACAAGTTTGCGGATTTCTCTCCTTGCTCACGTACACAACACCACTTACCTACACCTTAATTACCTGATGTTTCAGTTGCTGGTGTCGTGTACCCTAGAGAAAACCGGAAACTTAATTTCTACATTGTGTGATGCTCTTGAAAACCTGCGAAAATAACACGTCAAGTTAACATTCACCTAGGAGGCGTCTATTGATTACGTGAGATGTTTAGGGGGAGGGGGTTTGAAAGTAACTAAAAATGCCTCACGTAATTATTGAATGCCCCCATACAAATGTAAGGTACTTCTAGGTCTGAGGTTTAGAGATTTGCAGCGCCCGATGTAGGTATGACAAAAGGCTCAATTTACGTGAGACTAAAAACATTTCAGGCGAATTGTTTATGTATAATATAATGAATGCGTGGATCAGCACGATTCATGCATTATCATTGTTATTGTGCAAAACGTTGGGGCGAGGCGACCCCACCGCCCCATCAGTGGAGGAGAACTCTTCCGCTAGTGCAGTCAGTCAACCAAAAAATTGCGGTCAGACTATTCCAAGGTCAGTGTTAACATTCTTCCTAAATGACCCTGTCGTATTTGTCGGATGACTTTTTCAGCAGTGGACGTCTTTCAGCTGAAGTGATGATGCATGATGATGCAGGATTTGATAAACGTAGGTCTCTATTGGCTCCCTTTTTCTAAGAGGGACGCGTGAAGTTATGTTTTGCTCACAAACTCACAAACACATGTGAGGACACACGTCGAGCGTGGATGGGTTGTTTACCGCGTATCAAATCGGATACACCGCGGCCATTGGGTCAAGTGCGCGTGATAACATGTATTACCCAATTGTGTTGTCCGCTTCATTAAATAATATACCTACTGACTGGATAATTAAGAATACATTCTCAGATTTCATAGGGAAGGGGGGTAGGAGGGGGACGGCCTGACGTTTGACAACTCTGATGATAGAGATGTTTGGAACTCTGTGCCTGCTTTGCCGTCTATCAACAGATGCAGTACGGAGCTACGTTCTGTCTGTCTGATTATATTTAACTGCGTTTAGGATTGCTTCATTTTACCAAAATTAGGGAAAATTTAGTTTTTTTGTGAAATTAAAGACCGGTATCTCGGTATTTTCTAAATCCGGGATTCCGGAATTCGCTTTCCGGACGCTTAATCACGAATAAATAATTTGTATTCGTGACTGATGGACTGTAACCATAAATTTCATTTGTCCTTGAGAAGACCCTTGCACCGCAATAAAATTTAATAATATCAACATAACATATACAAACACAAAAATATGGAATTGTATCAATTTGTGAATGTTAACGTTTTGGGAAATGTCAAAAGCGTCGTAAAAGCTTCTTTAGTACGGGGCTTTTAGCTCAAATGTCCATAAAGCGGACGTACCTTGACTAAAATGGTGACTAAGTTTAACTAGGTAAGTACCTAGTAGTATCAGCATATATTTTTGTATTTGCGTTATAGCGGATATGTCTCAGGACTGTTCCTTTATTGAAACAGTCCTGAGACATGTCCTATGTATTTATTTGTTTATGTCATGAAATGGCAAGCATACAATTTACATTGATGGTAAGTAACACTGTAGTCTAAAACATCTATAGTATAAAACTAGAGATTTCAATGTAGATGCGTGCCTCTGTGCCGAAAATTACAGGACCAGACATTACCACCTGATTGATCGGAAAAACTGACATCCTGTAATGATCTTTCAAGTAAGACTAAGTACCTAAGTACCTAAGTAAGACTACAAATATTACTTTTTTGTAAAAAAAATAAAAGTAATATTTGTAGTCTTAGGACTTGACTTATTTGTAGACTTTGGAGTAATATCTATATATAAACTCGTAACTTATGACTTTTTCCGATATTTTTTAAAATCCTAATTATATCAAAAATCTCTTCTTAATCGGGCACTCTTGTCAGAGTGGTCGTGGTTGTGCAGATGAGTTAACTTGTTGTGTTGTTCTTGTCTAGTACGGCTGTCTTGGTGATCTGCTTCCATTTTTGACGGATAGAGGCGTTGCGTACGCACTGGACTATAGTCACACTATTGTACACTTATTAGCGTTTTTAATTTGGTCGGTCCATCGGGTTGGTTATCGGCCGCGTCCTCTTTTGGCTTCTATTTGACCTTGGACCACGAGTCTCTCCATCGAACACTCATTTCTGGAGATGTGACCAAAGAACTTCAATCAATTTTTAACATATTATAAGCAATTACCCCCAGCGACGACACAACTACCCCCGACACTGCTCATAAAAAACGGCGGGTAGGCGCCGGGCGCTCACTTCGAACCGAGCATTCGTCGCGTACACATTGGTCGTAGTTCTAGTAACCGTTATCGTAACGTAGGTAGATTCTGTTCCTCTAAATTGCGTTTCTGTCTTGTTTAATCAATTTTTGTAAAGGTAATTAAACAACCAATAGCAATCTTGTTTCTTTTTAAAGTATTTCTGCTTCTGATTCCTAAAAATATCTTCAATATATCAAAAATACGTGACAAATATTTTTTCTCATTTTACTTATAACTGTCATGACTTGGCCTGTCACCCGTTTTCGGTATATCGTTGATTACTGGGACACCCTGTATGTATTGAAGAACCTTCTCCAGACAATTACAAATACAACAAAAAGAAAACAAGTTTCGAAGTCGGAACAGCCGATCTACACTTTTGCGTTTGGCAACATATTTATCGATTCATTCTTATTTATGTATATAGAGATTCGTTCACGCAGGGATACTCATATTCTTTCTTTTCTGTACTGTCTCTTATTCAATCCACACACCCCAACTTATCTGAAAGAACGTTTTCCTTTTCTTAGCTCTATCCATCCCTTGTCCCTTCGTTCTTCCGACAACCTCCTTCTAACGGTTCCAGTACATTCGTCTACTTTTTACGCCAAATCATTAACTGTTGAGGGAATCCGACTTTGGAATTCTCTTCCGGTGGATATCCGGCAAGTTCAAACAGTTGAAACGTTTAAAAAACGTCTGTATGACCACTACATTTCCCAAACCCTTTCCTAACTCCTGATCACTTATTATTATTATTAGATTTATAACACAAACTAACAAAAGCGTGTTTAATCTCTATGTACCTACAACCAAACCTTCCTTCCTCTATTGTCTTCCGTATGAAATATTGATTTATCACTACATACAATGATGGGAAAAGAGAAAGTAATTAATACGGAGCGATATTGTTACATCATTTGCAACGTACACAGAGTTGAGCATATACAACTGCCTGTGAATGTTTGATTACATATGCAATTTGAGACGTAGGGTGACGTAGGGCTATGATCGGAGAGGCATTGGTGCATATTGCAATATGTTTTGAACAATTTTTAAGCCTAAGTAGTGTTGAGTTGAGTTGTACACTCCACCAGGTAGCTATCTGTGTAAAAAGGAGGAAAAAGACAGGCTCCGATGGTTCGGGAATGTAGAAAAAAATTCGAATGAGCAAATGACTTAACAGATATATATACAATGCGAATGTGGATGATTGCAGAGGCCCAGGAAAACCAAGACTGACATAGGTACCTTGACCAAATAGGTCGAGTCCTACTGTTTGAGGGTGCGGTCAAGAATCTTAAGAAACGGCGTGCATGTATGAAGAGAATGATGAATGTAGAAGAAGCGGGGGAGGTGTGTCAGGACCGGGATATCTAGCGCCACACTCTTTGCTTACCCCGTAAGGGACTTGGCGTGATGATACATACATACATTTTTTTTTAATGTAATGGAAGTGGTAAACAATAGTTCACATTGATGTTAAGCGATGACTGCAGCCTATAGACACCCATACAAAGACCAAGGTCAAAATGTAGATGCGTTACCACTCCTGAGACTTAAGGTGTTATGCCTCTGTGCCGGAAATTACAGGGCCGTACATTACCACCTGACCGGAACACGATAGCGCTGAACACTACTATTTAGCGGCAAGTATCTTAAGGTAATGCGGTGGTGCCAACGCCCACGAGCTCCGTCACTGGAGCTCTACCACCAGTAAAATATTACATACATTTACGCCAGTATTTCAATAATATACATAGCTTAGTTAAAAATATGAAAAATATTACTGTGAAGGACAATGATCGTCTCTTCTACATCATTTTCCATTTTTTAAATTAATGGGATCACAATTTGCAATATTTCCCTATCCTCTATTTCATCCCATAACTGTTATTCTGAAAACAACTATGCTTGAATGTATGCATTTACATCTGCCTACCCCTTCGGAGATCATATGCGTGATGTTACGTTGGTTTAGTCGTCTACTGGAAGTATAAATCTAGTGATAGATAATAAACGTGCATGCCAAGTACTTATTTTTTGTAATTTTAATAGCAGTGGTAAAGGTCTTTTTTTCTTCTTTTTGTAACACTAAAAAATAACATGTACAAATTGTTTTAAAACAAGCCATTACTAAAAACCACTGAGGTTTGTCTCGAATGCAAATCTACGTTAAACAATTCACTTTGTATGCAGGTATGTATGTAGGTATGTATTCTAAAACTCTATTTGTTATGTAGAGATGTACATCTGCACCTAAACTGGAGGTCAAAATACAGATGCGTCGCCATCCCTGCCCTGACTTTGACTCCGTCATAGTTTTTACGGAAACACATATTAAAATTTAACCAAAACAGGATTACTATCCTGTTCCGGTTTGATGAGTTAATAAAATGTAGTAAGTTATTTATTTACTAATTACCAAAAACCGCGCAAATAAAATCGTTTAAAAAAAAAAAAGGTACATAACATTTAGGTAGATATATAAGTAACTAGCTGTTGCTCGCGGTTTCGCCCGCGTGGATAACGTTTAAAAAGTAGCCTATGTTCTTTCTCAAAGTCAACTCTATCTCTGTACCAAATTTCATTAAAATCAGTTCAGTCGTTTGGACGTGAAAAAGTAACAGACAGACAGAGTTACTTTCGCATTTATAATATTCGTAGGGATGTAGTTTAAGGGTACTTACACGAAATTTGGTTAATAATGAAGACTTACAGTAGTCAGTTGCGGTTTTGCCGTAGGTACCTACATCATATAGGTATTTCTTAACCGACAACTTCTGTTTTAGTTAAGTAAATAATATAATGTTATCTAAATATTTTAACAGACCCTTTTAATAAAGAACACCGATAGCAAAAGAAAACGTAACATTTTGTAAAAAAGTATCTCTACCTGTCTACCTATGTGTGTATGTCTCTACTAAAATTTACCTACCCTATCGTAAATAAAAATGGTCTAATACTAATTAATTTCAACTGCCTGCTCTATAGTCTGCAATCCGTCATGCGCAGAAATGTTATCACTATAACCGTCTGACCCCACATTATTATCATTACACAGTAAGTCACTGCTAAGACAACGCGCATCTCGACGTATACCGATACTCAGTACCTATTGCGAAATTAGTTGAAATTACACGATAAAACACCCGATTTTAAACTATGAAAGTGACAATTATTAAAATTTCGTATTGTGTTGTTCTGCCCTAAATAAACGTTCCATATTTGAAAATGAAGTATTTTTTAGTGTTGGGAATAGTGTTGTGCGGCTTCTCGTGGAATTTCGTTGCCGGTGAGTAATTGAAATGCCAAATAGTGGTCTGCATTTGTTCAAATAGTTAAAATACACGAATGTTGTGAATCATACTTGAATCATGTGTATAATAAACAAAATGAACATCTAATTAAATAGAAGATTCGTTATTCCCTTGTTGTTCTAAACAGGTAAACAGGTCGTAGTTTTAATCTAATTGAAATAAAGAATTATAAAAGATAGAGAATGAAATTGGTGAAATAGGATTGTATGAATATTTGTTAGTTCGTTATATTTTGTGTTCTGTGAATTATATAAAAATACAAATAAAATCTAACAAAATGCAAATATATTTATTATTAAACAAACTACTCTACCATTTAGAAGTCGAGCCGCCAATTACAGCAACTAAAAATCTGTGGCCCGTCTTCTAAATTACAACCGCAAGTACATTTCTATATTAAAAAGTATTTCATGTTCTGTTTGATTAAATCTATAGACCTACTGTTATTTTTCACTTGAAGCTCGAAGCTCAAGAACTGAGTGTTGTAATTATCTGGTTTTTAAAGTCAGTACCTATTTTATAGTAGTCACTTGTGTAATTTCCTGCACATCTCTCCACTCCAAACATTGTTTAGTTATTTCTATCGGCATTACAGTACACATCTAATATCTTGTTATTTCTAACGACGAAGGAGTGCTGTGGCTTCCAACGTGACCTCAGTAGCGTTTAATGAAGATTTTAAGATAAATAGAAAAATTAATGAAGAAAACACAATGAAAACCCTAATGCCTATGCAATCTTTAAAAATTTCCTTCGCTTTCACAAGGATGCCATCATGAGATCCCAACTTCGTGATAACAGGACCAACTTGGGAGTGTACCCTTACAAATGACACTAAAATTTCTAAAATCGGTTTAAAATTGACGAAGAAATCGGTTAACATACATAAAAAAACATAGATACGTGTCGAAAATAAAATATCCTCCTTATTTAAATTCGGTTAAAAAAACTGATAGTGATCCTAGAATCGCTAGACTCCGCTAGAGCAACAGATGACCATGACCTTTAATAAGATCAACAGTTTGCCAAATTATGCTGATTTGTCAAGTTCAATTCATTTACAGTCTTATCAGCATACCTATGGGTAGAGTCGTGATTCGAACTCTAATGGTGAGATTCACAGACCGCACTACGACTTTACTTTGAGCAAAGTATGCTTAGAACTGTCAGTACAGTATAGGATTTGACAGTTCAAAGCGTACTTTGCTTGAAAGTAAAGTCGTAGTGCGGTCTGTGAATCTCGCCCTATAAGTATCTACTATCTAAACCAGTGATTCCCAAAGTGGTCCATATAGACCCCCTGGGGTCTATGGGAGACTCGATGAGGTCTATGTTTATAAAAATGGGATATATGGGAAAGTGATATAAATGTTAGTAAGAGGGTCCACCGGAACCAGAAAAAAATTGAAAGGGGTCTACAAGGAAAATAGTTTGGAAACCTCTGATCTAAACCTTCAAACATAGTTAGATGAAGGAGATGAAAGGTTATAGAACAGTTGCCTGATAGAATATTAAGGACTGTTGTCCTATATTCACCCAGAAAAAAGTGTTTATAATGCAATGCAAAGTATCACGATGAACACGTACCTGGCAGACCTAGGGTGACCTAGGTGGCTAAGCGACTCAAGTCTTCCTCAAAACGGACGCTGACCCGTTTCAGGATAAAGGTCTTAGCGACAGAGCGCGAGTTCACTATCCTGTCCTTGGTCTCGGATGTGTAAGGAGCCATCTGGGTCCTTCTGGTCCAGTCTGTCCCTGCACAAGCACTGATCTTTGTTGGCTTCACGTAAGATTTTCCGACTCTTTATAACAGTGAAGGCTTTCCTATTACAGGAAAATTACAGCAAATATTTTGTAGGTTATTATTTCTTTTTGTAGGACTTCCCCTTTCTTATTATTTTTATGGCTGTATTTCATGACGTCAGCGTTCACTTTGTTCACAGCCACCCTCTACTCTATTACCTTTTGGTATTAGCTTATTATTTTCTACTCGTATATTAGTTAGGACGGTAAATCAGAGCGGTACAGCGGTATTAGGTACCTACTCGATACTAACTTAAATTGCGTGGAAAGGTATGTTTTTTATTTATGGAATGTGGCAAACAAGCATGCAGTTCACATTTATGTCAAGTGATAACTGCAGCCTATAGACATCCACACAAAGACCAGGGGTCATAATCCAAATGCGTTGCCACCCCGGAGGCCTTAGTTGTTATGTCTCTGTGATAGTTATTACGGGGTCATACATTGCCATCTAACTGGAACGCGATAGTGTTGAACACTACCATTTAGCGGCAAGTGGATTCGGTAAAGTGATGGTGCTTTTGAATTTCCAGCTCCGTCACCGAAGCTCTTCTACTACCAGTGCTTAAGAAATTGTAACTAGGTATATAGGTACCTGATTATTGACTGTTGACTTATTTTGTGTACCTACTTAAAATCCCCTCTTGATTTTTATACTAAAAATGCGAATGTAAGTTTGTTTCAAATTCGCAAAAACTACTTAGGTAATCCAGAATCATTAAATTTGTACACATGTTCTTGGAGGTATTAAGTAACCTAAGATACTTTTTATTTCACTGATGATAGAACTCCAGTGACGGAGCTCGCGGGCGTAGGCAACACCGCATTACCTAATATACCTACTTGCCGCTAACGTGTTCAGCACTATCGTGTTCCGGTCAGGTGGTAATGTACGGCCCTGTAATTGCCGACACAGCATAACACCTTAGGCTTCAGGAGTGGTAACGCATCTGCATTTTGACCTTGGTCTTTGTGTGGGTGTTAATAGGCTGCAGTTGTCACTTAACATCAATGTGAGATGCATTGTTGCCACTGCCATCACATAAAAATAAAATATATTTTTTATGAAAGATAAAAAAATGGCAGCGAAGCCGCAGGTAAAAGCTAGTGTTTTTAATATATAACCCAACACTTCCGTCGGTTTTAAGTTTCTGCAGTCCCAGGCGGGCTGTTATATTATTTTATTTTAATGAGAGTAACTCGTGAAGACCTACGAAAACATAGCTTATAATATTGTTGTTCTTTAATAAATCCGACCGTTGAAATGTATGTATGTACTCGTAGGTACCTACACGCTGAATCTGTTCAAACCACGTCGAAAGCAATCACCCTCCTGAAATATGGTGGAATAAATAATATTATTTAACGTAAGCCGAGTCTTGGCCCAATAATAATGTGTAGCTGCACATAAAATTTCGGTTATGGTCATTTTGAAATGTTCCAGCTGTAGATGTGGCGAATAATAAAGATCTAGAAAAGATTTTTTACTGGTGGTAGAGCTCCAGTGACGGAGCTCGCGGGCGTAGGAACCACCGCATTACCTAATATTCTTGCCGCTAAATGGTAGTGTTCAGCACTATCGTGTTCCGATCAGGTGGTAATGTACGGCCCTGTAATTTCCGGCACAGAGGCATAACACCTCAGGCCTCAGGAGTGGTAACGCATCTGCATTTTGACCTCGGTCTTTGTGTGGGTGTCTATAGGCTGCAGTCATCACTTAACATCAATGTGAAATGCATGTTTGTTTGCCACTTCTGTAACATAGAAAAAAGAAAAGATCTTATATAAAAAAAACTGTTGAATAAATGAGAAGTTTTGCGGGGTGACCCATTAGTTTATTTTAATGATACTGTCAAAACACCTTTATGTCCCTGACAGGACCTCTATCTACCCTCTACCAAAAAGACATGCATATTTGGAGGTCAGTGATTTAGTGAGAAACCTTGTTTAAACAGGAGATATTTTATATCATGGTTTGCAGGAGCTCAAGCTACATCTCATTTAGTAGATAGCAGTTTATTTGCATCTAATGGACGTTCACATTATTTGATTTTTCATGATAATCTGTGTTAGATATAAGCTCTCATTTAAAAGAGCTCTTACTGAGTTTGTTGGGTAGCGGAGTTCTTCTCAGTAGTGACTGCACTTGGAACTCTGCTAAGTGAATAACTTTGATCTTGACGAATAAGTTTTTCTTATTCTTCAATTATCATCATTGAAGGAATTGAAAAAAAATGTGATTATTGCTTAAACTAAGTAGTTTAAATTCTAATTTTTAATTTTCAATTAATACCTTTAGGATATGTTTTTGCTTTTACTATATAGGTATGTAATGGTTAATCACTCTAGGTATTTTATGATTTCTTGACGTTTTGAAAGTATCTGTAAAGATCCATTCGAAATAAAAACATTTTCTATTCTATCCTATTCTATTTACACCGCGGACACTCCGCCAAAATTCCATACAAACGCTTAATTAGGTCTCTATCACACAGACATCAATCAGTGACGTATAATATATTTACGTGTGTTAATACGCGCCCCTGTGTGCGTAGCACGGAACGCACCGTAGAGAATACCAAAGTTATCAAACGTCGCCCATAAGAGGGGAGGAGGTTGGGTGAGGCAGGGCAATCGGACGGGATGTCGAAGTGTCCATTCTCAAAAAGCTCAAAAAGGGAGGAAAAAAAAAAAGGGAGGAAAAAAAAGGGAATAAAAAAAAAGAAAAAAAAAACGTTAAAAAAAAAGAAAAAAAAAAAAACGAAATGGCCTCCCTCAGCGAGTTTCTCTGCATGCCGACATCCCCTTCATTCGATCACGCCCCCGACGCATCGGGGGCAGATAGGCCCGGGGAACGAGGCACACCTCGACCCCCGAACCATCCCCCCCCTCTGTCGCACTTCACGCGCGGAGGGAGGGATGATGTTTAGTTAGTAGTAAGTGTCCATTCTATACGTAGTATTATTACATATTCTCTGCCTTGAGGAAGAGCGTTTCTTTAAACAATAATACATTCTTGGTTCCTTGAAATGCAAATTATGAGGTTACTTAAAACATAGGGAAAAACGGAGAACAAAATAATAATATGAATGTATGTCAATGCTGTGTCGAGAGTTGCCATATGCCAGGTCGCTAACCCGGTCACTTGAACCCATAGCAGGTAAATGTTTACAGGATTACAACGATATTAGTATCCGATGTCTAATCCCACATTTTACGCGTAACTAACGATCTAGATGTCATAGTTAACACATTACACACAGCTGTGGGTGCCATAGGCTGAGAGGTCATGACCCCTACGACCTCTCCCCCAAATACACCAAATCCCTCCAAAATTATATTCAATCACTTCAAGTTCATACAAAAAGGAGTCAAAATCATAAATAGTCAGTGCTTTTTTTTTTGTAACGAAGCGAAGGTGGCAAACCCGCATGCAGTTCACATGGATGTTAACTGGTGTTAAGTAGCATCACGCTGAGTTTGTTGGGTAGCGGAATTCTTCTCAGTAGTGCCTGCACTTGGAACTCTGCTAAGTGAATGACTATGATTATGACGAACAGATTTTTCTTTTTCTTCTATGAAGGAATTGAAAAATTTGATAATTCACGTATCGGTTAAATATTATTATTGGTATTTATTAATACCTATTGGATTATTATTATAAGTCATTATCTCTAGGTAGCTTATAACCCGACAATGCAAAAGTGTCCTTGTAGACCAATTTGAAATAAATGATTTGAATTTTGAATTTTGAGTAAAGCCAATAAATAGACATCTATAAAAAAACGAGAGATCAAAATGTAGGTAGATGTGGCAACACACCTCTGAGACCTTAGCTGTTATGTCTCTGTGATAGTTAACATGGGGCCATACATTACCATCCAAGCGGAACACGATAGTGCCGAACACTACCATTTGGACGCAGATACATTAGGTATAGTGGTGATGCCAACGTCCTCGATTCCCTACACTGCAACTCTACCACCTTAATGTTTTGGACGTAGAAATACCTAATGTCTAGTCTAATGTCTAGTTTAAATACCTATGAAATCAGAAATACATTCTGGGTCAAGCCCTAACATAGAGCAACGCGGGCCACCGGCCGCTGCGGCGGACCGCAGGGGAGTAGCCTCCAGTATTATATACCTATTAGTCTATGGAGTAGCCATAGCGTTTATTACCGAGACAAAACAGTCTGTCATTTTTTGCGGGTGGAAATGCGTGTGACAGATACACACACTACAAAAATCATCTATTACTACGACACTCACATCTTGACTTTAACAAAATACATAAACAATTTCACGCACACGTTTAAACATCTAGGCGACAGGCATAGTCCCATTTGGGCTTGTACTTTGACAGAGGGGAAAGCCTGCATATGGCTATTCCCCTCCGGTTCGCCACGGCCGGTGGCCCGTGTTGCTCTATGAGGCCTAATGATAGTTACGGATCTGTCAGATTCTACCCAAGGTATAGGTCGCGCCACGTAAAAAGAACGCTGGAAGAAAGTAGAAGGGATGTGTTCGCCCATCGGTACACTCGCGCACGAAAGTACTAGCCCTATTGGTTTATTTTTGATCTAGCTTTCGCTTGCGGTTTCGTGTATTGGTAGGCAGATTGAAAACGCCGCACCTCATACCACCAAATAGATCGATAAATCGTCTACTGCGCAGCTTGATCGCCAGCGTTCTTTTTACCTGGCGCGACCTATATGTACATTTCTTGACACTCATTGTGTGTTCGTTTAGGCGTCAAAGAAATCATAGGAAGACAAATAAATAATAAACATAATACCTACTTAAAATGAAGTGCCGGCAATTGTGCGAGTGCACAGCATCTGTCAATAGGTCATAGAGATTATCGAGGGGCCAACAATGAACATAAACAAACATCGCTGTCGATCTACACGATTTTAGACGAAGCTTATTTTGATTACGCTAGGTAGGTATGTAAGATATTAAAGTACCTAAATCTTTTCATCACTTAAGCCTTGGCAGAAAAAAGTCTCTTCCAATAAGACTCGCTCCAAACAGTTATCGTGTTTGGAGCGAGTCTTATTGGAAGAGACTTTTTTCTGCCAAGAATTTTTCAATTTCAAACCAAGTCTAGTTTTTATCGATAAGCGTTCGAGATACATTATGATGATCATGATTAGGCCATTAGGCTGTTGTTTACATCGCCCGAAATAGGTATAATGGCATAACAAAGAAAGTTCGGATTCATTCTATCTATTGTTGAAAACCGCATGAAAATCCGTATAGTAGTCATTGAGTTAGTCGTGAACAAACAGACGTCGGGAGACTTTGTTTAAAATATGGACTTATATATATGTCGGAGCAAGAAGTTTTTTGTTGGTTCTGTAAAGTAATAGGCTATAGAAATACCTTGCTAAAAATATTATTTTAAGTTAATTTGATTTGTTAGATTTTGTTATCGTTTAAAATCATTATTTCATTTAAAGAGTAATTGTATTATAAAATTACATTACCGAGTTGAGGGTAAGCCTCGAGCGGGGTCGAGGCGCCATCTGACAGATCGCCGTTAACGGAGGTTATAAAATGTGTCGTTGTTGATCGAGGTGGATCACTCTTTGGTTGGACAGTGGAATACTATTTGATTGGCGAAGTAAGATCGGTGTCGCGAACCCGCTGCTCAGCACTATCGTGTTCCGGTCAGGTGGTAATGTACGGCGCTGTAATTTTCGGCACATTTTGACCTTGGTCTGGTATGGGTGTCTATAGGCTGCAGTCATCACATAACATCAATGTGAAGTGCATGCTTGTTTGCCATGACATAAAAAAAGGTATTCAGCTGTTTTAGGCTTAAGTGATGAAAAGATTTAGGTACTTTAATATCTTACATACCTACCTAGCGTAATCAAAATAAGCTTCGTCTAAAATCGTGTAGATCGACAGCGATGTTTGTTTATGTTCATTGTTGGCCCCTCGATAATCTCTATGACCTATTGACAGATGCTGTGCACTCGCACAATTGCCGGCACTTCATTTTAAGTAGGTATTATGTTTATTATTTATTTGTCTTCCTATGATTTCTTTGACGCCTAAACGAACACACAATGAGTGTCAAGAAATGTACATATAGGTCGCGCCAGGTAAAAAGAACGCTGGCGATCAAGCTGCGCAGTAGACGATTTATCGATCTATTTGGTGGTATGAGGTGCGGCGTTTTCAATCTGCCTACCAATACACGAAACCGCAAGCGAAAGCTAGATCAAAAATAAACCAATAGGGCTAGTACTTTCGTGCGCGAGTGTACCGATGGGCGAACACATCCCTTCTACTTTCTTCCAGCGTTCTTTTTACGTGGCGCGACCTATACCTTGGGTAGAATCTGACAGATCCGTAACTATCATTAGGCCTCATAGAGCAACACGGGCCACCGGCCGTGGCGAACCGGAGGGGAATAGCCATATGCAGGCTTTCCCCTCTGTCAAAGTACAAGCCCAAATGGGACTATGCCTGTCGCCTAGATGTTTAAACGTGTGCGTGAAATTGTTTATGTATTTTGTTAAAGTCAAGATGTGAGTGTCGTAGTAATAGATGATTTTTGTAGTGTGTGTATCTGTCACACGCATTTCCACCCGCAAAAAATGACAGACTGTTTTGTCTCGGTAATAAACGCTATGGCTACTCCATAGACTAATAGGTATATAATACTGGAGGCTACTCCCCTGCGGTCCGCCGCAGCGGCCGGTGGCCCGCGTTGCTCTATGTTAGGGCTTGACCCAGAATGTATTTCTGATTTCATAGGTATTTAAACTAGACATTAGACTAGACATTAGGTATTTCTACGTCCAAAACATTAAGGTGGTAGAGTTGCAGTGTAGGGAATCGAGGACGTTGGCATCACCACTATACCTAATGTATCTGCGTCCAAATGGTAGTGTTCGGCACTATCGTGTTCCGCTTGGATGGTAATGTATGGCCCCATGTTAACTATCACAGAGACATAACAGCTAAGGTCTCAGAGGTGTGTTGCCACATCTACCTACATTTTGATCTCTCGTTTTTTTATAGATGTCTATTTATTGGCTTTACTCAAAATTCAAAATTCAAATCATTTATTTCAAATTGGTCTACAAGGACACTTTTGCATTGTCGGGTTATAAGCTACCTAGAGATAATGACTTATAATAATAATCCAATAGGTATTAATAAATACCAATAATAATATTTAACCGATACGTGAATTATATATTTTCTGCCAAGAATTTTTCAATTTTCCGGATTTCTGTTTAAGTATGTCGTCGCGAATAGTCTTTGAATTTTATAGGTATATCTAGTGTTTTTAAGTTTTTAGGCTAAAGTTAGTTCTATTCCCTTAAGTAGGTACCAACTGATTCTGTATGACCTGTTGATTGGTTTTAAAAACAAAATAGTTTCAGAAAGTGTAAGTAAACTAAAATTATTACCATTTAGTTCACTTGAAGGAATACAAGACTATTTATCTGTAGATATCCAGTAGTCTAGGTCGCAGGAGTTACATAAGCCTAATTGGTCAATCCGGTCACCTACATTACCTAGATCTGGACAAACGAGAGATAGATAAACTGATATACCTAAATTACGCTCTTGCACGATCCTATTGCTACGTACTCGTGATGTGCTGTGATTTGACGGCTTGTATTTGTTAATAATGTATTTTATTAGTAAGAAGCACGTAGTTATGCACATTGGTGCATATACCTACTTAGATTCCATATAAGATTATACTGTAGATTTTAGACATTTATGATTATTGTATACGTTAAATGGTATGAATACTGATGTTGACTTCATCACCCAAGGTCTTTTTCTCCTGAGAAAGTAAAATCATCAGTTATTACGAATCAAACTTTGATTCAAATTGTATGCGTTTCAACCCTGACAATAACAGCTGACGGCATACCTATAATAATATATCAGTTGAATGTGAACGCTACGCGTGTGAATGCAGCATTGCAGCAATTCATACCTACGCAAGGTATGAATTGCTGCAATGCTGCATTTGCACAGCCCAAATCTCGACCGAATCGAAGGCTTTCTCATAGTCCACAAACATAAGGGCTGATTATACTCTTCTGTCTTCTGTATAACCTGCCGCAGCGTGTGTATGTGGTCTATGGTGCTAAAACCTTCACGGAACCCGGCTTGTGCTGGAGGCTGGAAGTCGTCGAGTCTGCGAGATAGACGGTTCGTAATTACTCTCGAAAACAGCTTATAGACGTGACTTAGAAGTGCGATGGGCCTATAGTTTTTAAGAAGGGTATTGTTACCCTTTTTAAAGAACAGTACCACCACACTTCTGTGCCACGCCTGTGGCGTTTTGCCCTCGGATATGACGGAATCGAACATCAACTGAAGAGCTTCTAATACTGTTATGTATGATATTAGTATAGATAAATGTTTGTTGAACACAATCATAAGCTTGCGAAAGCGGATTTTTTAAGACAAAAGTTTTACGAGTCCTGAATCGGCAGTGAATGCGTTCCACGAAGCCATTAAAGAGGACGAAGACTGGTGGAACCGTTTTATACTGTACTTTGTACATTGGTTTGAGCGAATGCAAAAATGCGTTAATTGCAATGGAATATAGTATATTGTGTTAATCTAGTCTTATTTATCAGAATCCATAACTTCCAGTATGCTCTAAGCAACTATTCTTAGACCGTTTTTAGTTTTTACAGCAGATGCTGAAACTTATGGCTCGAATTACATAACAAACAATTATTTCAAGGAATTATTAGCATAAAGCTACATATATTAAAGGCATAGTCTGTATTATAGGCTATAATATAGACACAGTAATAATAATTAATGAATTAAGTACATAACAAGATTGTCAGAGTATTACAATAACTTTTGTATAGTAATTAACCTTATGTACGATTAAAATACAGAGAGCTAAGTACAAGGTGGAATACTGACAACCCTACACATTTTATGTAGGTACTTATTAAAATTATTTCGAATCTATATGTTAATTAAATAAAACCTTGATTAGTGGTCAACAAGGAAAATTCAATTTACCTATATTCCAATGTGTCTATATACTTACAAGAAAAAATAACAGAAAACAAACTTAAAGCACAGTCTAAAGAAAACGAACATGTTATATGTACTTATACTGTGCTTAAAGCTTATGTAGGAAAGTATATGTACTTACAATATTGATTCACATTTATACAGGTCTTTCGTCAGAAGAGATAGCAGAAGTAACGGACACATGTTGTCAGCATGGCGAAAGGTTTGCGGTGACAGCGAGCAGCGAGCAAGCGTGCGCAAGCGCAAATCTTCCAGAAGACATTGAGCCCGAGCAGAAAGAAACCTGTTTAGCAGCATTGGCTAGCTGTTGCGGCCTGTTTTTTCAGTGAGTTTGCTGCTTTGGATTTTTTAATGTCCTATGATCCAGGTGGCCCGTCTACTTGTCTGTCGATCCTATGATTGACAGGCAAGCAGACGGGCCACCTGATGAAAAGATGCCTACCTTCACCTATGAACATTTGCAATATCAAAATAGTTGCCAACGCACTACCAGCCCTGAAGGACCCTTTTGACACCAGTTATGAAGAACTACATATTGTAGCGCCGGGAGAATATGTCTGAGGCACCTGCCTCCTTGTTCCACAATTTGCACGTTCTAGGCAAGAATAAAAGCGCCAATTGGACTGTGAAGCACTTCATCCACTCGATGGTGCGATGTAGGAATGGAGGTGGGATGGCACCAGATCAAACAGTTAAGCAGAGCACTCAATATTGTAGAGGCGGTAGAAAATGTACAGACAAGCAATGTCTCTTCGCAGACTCCGATTTTCGAGTCTCTCTGCGATTCCTGGGTCGTTGACGATTTAAACAAGGCATTTTTGTATGAAGTCAAGTAGACCAAGCTATTAAGTATTTAGGGGCTAGCTTTAGAGAGCTGTATTGTTGATCTTGAAGGAAAAGTACTACTAATGCAACTGAGGAACCCGGTTTTGATCACCTGGTCAGTAAATTATATTGAGATCTTTCTTTGGCGAAGAGTCCCAGTGGCACCCAGCGTTTGGTGTGTGCCTGCATGTTATCGTTTATTCCCGCTGTCCCCGAGCCTTACGTATTAGTTGGTCACCTGGGACTCTAAATATCTAAGAAAGGCGCGGGCAGACGTACGGTCATCGCATATTATGCAATATACCTACGCACGTTTTGCAATATTTTCGACGTTCATATCCGTAGTAGTAGTAAGGCAAGTGTTTACATGAGAGAAATATTGTATACCTCTCTATGGCGTGCGTTGCGAGGAGTAAGAGACGCATGCCTCGCAGTGATAAACAGTGGCCACTAGCAATCAGGCATCTAAATTGAAATTAGTGATTTTTTTTTTTAATTCTTTTAACTGTTTGCTTACAATTACAGACAAAAAGATGATTGTACAGCTGGGATAAAGTTGGCGCCATCAAAAAGATGTAATTTTCCAAAAACAGATGTTGGAAAGGTATAGTATATTCGATATAAGTATGTGATAAGGTATTTATTAATGACTTTTAACTTATTGTTTTGGTGTTAGAGTTCCAAGAGCTCGAGGCTATAGGCACCACCACATTACCTAATAAGCTAAATAGTAGTGTTCAGCGCAAGCGTGTTCCGGTTAGATAGTAGGTATATGTATGGATGGCCCCGTAATAACTATCACAGAGATATAACAACTAAGGTCTCGAGGTAGGCAGTGCATCTGCACTTTGACCTCTGGTCTTTATGTAAATGTCTATCTATAGGCTGCAGTCATGATAAACATCAATGTGAACTGCATGCTTGTTTGCCACCTTAATGACATAAAAAACCTAGGCGTCTACTACCTCCTCTAATGACACATAACACGTGGGCGGTTTGTCCAACAGAGGACAGTCTTTCGCTTGAAGTGATGACTGCAGTAGTAAAGTTATATCTTCTGGTGGGAAATAGAGATGTTACATTATGTTATTGTATTATTTCCAGACATGTTGCGAAGAGTGCTCCTTTGGACGATTAGCTGGTGAGGCCCAAGGCAAGTTGGGTTGTGGGGAACCAGAAGACGAAGTTATCAGCCCCATGACTTCACTTAGGAAGAATGCGTATTACCAGTGCTGCATGGTAAGTAGTAATCAATTTAACATTTAAAAGATAGTAGCAATGTGGTATATAGGTAAATACATGCATTCAAGCATACATGCAAACACCCACAGCCTATTGACATCTCCGGGCACATTAACCAAACTCCGAAGTACTGGGAAACTTCCATAATATAGAAAAAGCCAATAGAACCAGAGATGAAGGCTTTCACACTCTTACCTTTAATAGCCCCGACCCGGGAATCGAACCCAGGATCCCAGCGTAGTAGTAGTGGCCTGCTACCACTAGGCCACTGAGGCAGTTTTGATAACTGGTGAAAGTTGCGAGCAACCGCTGGATGAAGCTGGACTTACTATAAATAATAATAATAGCAACCGCCCACTGCTGGGCACGAGTCTCTCCCCTTTTTGGGGGGAGGCCTGGAGCTTACTCCACCACGCTGCTCCAATGCGGATTGGTGGAGATACGGGTTAGTGGCCAACCCGCTGTCGGATGTTTTCAAACCACCCATAAGGCCTCCCACAAGGTTAAAGACTGCTATCCATCGATAGCAACCGGGACCGACGGCTTAACGTGCCCTCCGAAGCACGGAAACGCGCATTTAATTTGCCACTAGCGGTCACCCATCACACTACCCGACCGCGCCCGTAGTGCTTAACCGAGTAGATCGCTTACGATCTACACCAGCCGCTGGGCCATGCGCGCTTCGGACTTACTGTACACGAATGAAATTAGTGTCAATACTTTTCCTGTATACTGAACCTGATACATTTCGCTTATCAAACAGGAAGCCGCGGACCAAGAAACGACAACACAAAAAAAAGAAGAAACGACAACAGAAAAAAAGAAAGAAGATGAAAAATGTAAGGCGAACTCTTGTGATCATATTTGTAAGGACGACGATGGTCGCGTGCGTTGCTCGTGCCGTGAGGGGTACAGACTTCAATCTGATAACAAGACTTGTAAAGGTACCTTGAAATTAGGTTGGGAATTGGGATATATGTCTGTTTGAATGTGTTTTGTCTAGCTTATTGTGAGGTAAGTTTGCCATCATCTAACATTATTCTGGGTGGCACCGCGAGCATAGTTATGCTACATTGTATTGACTACGTTTTGGTGAAAGTCATTCGGCGTTCATCATCGATTTCATTACGTACAACATTAAGCTGTGTATTGTTTTAAAACAAAGGAGATGTTGCAAAAATGTATGGAACTCCGGCCATGTATTGTACACAATATCATTAAAAAGGCAAAATCAATATAAAAACGTTTTTACTGCATATTTTTACTTATTTAGCTTTGTTTGCAGTAACAAAATATTATTTGCAGTTAGAATTGCAACTTAAAGCCAACATGGCGAATATGGCGGACGATGTCATTTTGACATTTTCATTTTTTAAATTGTTTTTTGATTATTTAGTACTTGGAGAATAAAAAAAATATATAAATACTATCGAAATCGATTTTTCCAAGCGTTGGCTCTATCGCCGCCATGTTGAACATGATTGAAAATGATAAAATCGTTTGAATTAAATGTGGTGGTAACTCTAAAATATATTCTTGATTAAATTAATTGTATTTTTTTCGGATTCTTCTATAATTTATCCATTTTTGGAGGACGTGTACGAACCAGGGCCGAGCTCGCAACATCTCCTTTCGTTGTTTTTGTGTTTAATTGGAACCATTTTAGACATTCATAGTTATAAACAAAGCATTCTACTTGGTTATCCATTCATTTGAGCTTAATACATTTTATACTTAATTTAACACCCGACGAATACGATACACACTACACACGACCCCATACTATTAAATTTAATTTATGAGCAATAAAATAAAATAAATCCAAAATTTGACCGAAACGTTATTTACAGTTCCCACAAGAAACATTGCACATCGACCTTAAGAAGGAGACTTCGGCTTATTTCGGGTCTGTAGAGCGTTATCTCTTTCGCACCTTCCCTATGTGACGTTTGTCGACCATTTTGACAGAGAATATGTAATAATACTACGTATAGAATGGACACTTCTCGCGCCCGATTGCTATGCCTCACCCAACCTTCCCCCCTCTTATGGGCGACGGTTGGTATTTTCTACGCACAGATCACCCCCAATAGATACCGCATACAGGGCGACCGACGCGCACAACAAGTTGCTAGCATAATTTGCTAGCTTAATTTGAATGCTCGAAATTGCGACGCCAACGACGCCGTTAGTGACCAAGCCTGCGAACCGTTCGTAAATGAGAAATAATTCATTTTCTACCGAAAATATCTAGGGAATGGCTTCCTGCGCAATAAAATCATGTCTCAATACGTCTAGAACATCAAATATTAAAAAAGATGGTATGACAGTTCACCGGTAAGTAAATAATTCATATAAAATACTTATTATCAGAGATCACTTAAACTGGATTAAGCACGAGTACATTTTCGCAAAGTCCTGCTCACTCATTACGTTATTTACATTATTTGTCCCTTTCTAAGAAAAGAAAATCGATCGATAGTGTACGTTATACGTTATACATATACGTTAGTCGGTATCGATATTTTTAATAATACTTTAAAACCTTTATCAGAAAATATGTAATAATACTACGTTTAGAATGGACACTTCGACGTCCTACCTGTTTTGCCTTCCCTCTCTGAGCTCTTGGTTTAAAGTCAGTTGGATGATAAATTAAAGGTCTTGAAAATGAAATATTTATATACATAATTCAATTTACCTACCAGCCGCGAAGTGGTAGTGTCCACCACTATTGTGTTCGGTGGTAATGTACAATGATAGAGCTCCAATGAACGAGCTCGAAAGCGTAAACACCTACATGTTACCTATTTGACCTGCCAGTAAGTGGTTAACGGTTTTCTCTAATGTAAACTGGTATCCTGTTCCGGGTAGATGGTAATATACAGTGGTAGAGCTCCAGTGATAGAGCTCCAGAGCGAGCGAGCACCACCGCATTTACCAATTTACATTTAATGTAAACGACAATAGTATGTTAGCAATGTGCGTATCAATGTCAGGGTTCCTGTAGGTGATAATTACGAATATAACATAAATATAATACAATTAAAAAATTTATAAATTTATATAATATTTACATTTTTGTCTAGACGTGCATATCAATTGTTTTTCACTTTAATTTATTTTGTTCGTTTTTGACTTGTCATAAGCGGTGCTTGTCAACCTAAATGAATAGATTAATTTCTGATTCTGATTCTGAATGGAATCTCCTTTCAAATCGAAGATGGCGGACTTAATTATTTTTCTACATTGTGATATGGTGTCAATATCGCGGTTTCTTGGGATACTGATTACGAATATGTCATCTTTTTTCATATCCAAGATGGCGAACAGAATTTTCTTTCAAAATGTGATATGGGTATCAATTTTGAGGTTTTTCGAGGTTCTGATTACGAAAATGGTATCCGTTTTCAGATCCAAGATGGCGGACAGACTTTTTCTTCAAAATGTGATACGAGTATCATTTTCGAGGTTTTTCGGGGTGCTGATAACAATAATGGCATCTGTTTTCAGATTCAAGATGGCGGCAGACTTATTTTTCAAAATGTGATATAGGTATCAGTTTCGAGGTTTCTTGGGGTGCTGATTACGAAAATGGCATCCGTTTTCAGATTCAAGATGGCGGACAGATTTTTTTTATAAATATCATAGTATATTTATAATAAAAATCTGTCCGCCTTCTTGAATTAGAAAAATGCACCTCAGGAAACCGTAAAATATAGATCCATATCATATTTTCTAAAAATAATTATGTCCGCCATCTTTGACTTGAAAGAATATCTCCATTTTCGTAATTAAAACCTCAAGGAACCCTAACATTGACACCCACATTGCTTACATATTATCGTTAGGTACCATTCAGTGAAATGCAAATCGGGAAATGCGGTGGTGATCGTACGCCCTGAAGCTGCATCACTGAAGCTCTACCACAGTATATGTATAACCTATCCCAAACATGATATCGGTTTACATTGGAGAAAACCGATAACCACTTGGCAGGTCAAACAGTAAAACATGTAGCTGTTCACGCCTACGAGCTTGTTCATTGGAGCTCTCTCACTATACATTACCACCGAACACAATAGCGTTATAACTACAAGTAAATAAATATAAAATGTATCAAACCTAGGCCGCACGGAACGTCGCTGTAGAATACCATTCCTTTGCCAAAAGAGGAGGGAGGTTGGGTGAGGCGGGAAAATCGGGTGGGATGTCGAAGTGTCCATTCGTATTAATATTACGCATTCTCTGGCTCTACTACCATACATTACCACTATCACTTAGCGGTAGGTAAATTATATAATGCAGAGGTGCTCAACGAGTTCGAGAGTGATCTTGAGCTCGTTAAGTAAGCTCTACCACTAATTTCCTATTTTTTTTTAATTTTCTTCTAAAAAAAAAATAATGTTGATAAGTGCGTGTGTAAATCGTAACGTCACTGATTGATGCCTGTGTAATAGAGACCAAATTAAGCGTTTGTATGGAATTTTGGCGGAGTGTCCGCGGTGTGATTTTGATCAAGTTTTAACAATACCGGACTATCAGTGCTTCCATAGGCAGTGTGCAGCAAGGTTAGCGCTCTACGAAGTCGAAACTAGCCGATTGTCTCTTTAGTAGGCTCGATGTGCAATACAATTTCTTGCTTGTGTTCCGAAGGTTGTAGGTCCATTTATAGTGCACGTTTCTTCTAGATATCAATGAATGTGCGGAATCCACCGACAATCTGTGTGCAGCCGAGGACACAGTGTGCCACAATACGGAAGGATCCTTCAAGTGTGTGCCGCTGAAGAAACGGGACTTGGGCATCAGCTGCCCACCCGGCTTCAAACGTAACGTTGTGAATCAAGTTTGTGATGGTTAGTATCTTGTTGAAGATTTTAGCAATACCAATATGTTCTTTCGAATTAGGTCCTTAACGCGGCTTGTGGTGGGAATGAACGGGTAGAAAACAAACAAATCGGTAGCGAAAAAGTGTAAACGCGGCGTTTTAAATCTTAGGTAAAAGAAACAGCGACAGAAATGGATTTTTTTAATGGACTCATGTGGGCATCACGTCTCGAGACATTACTGGGGTGCGACCGCCTATCGACATTGCTATTGTCGTTGTCATTGCTGTCAAATTTTCATGTCGATTTTTGCCTTAACTAAATAACAATAATCGAAATAATCTACCATTCTCGCTTGTTTATCACCTACGAAAGCAAGAAAAACGATCAGATTATCACTACTGCTTTTAAAGGAGCTACAAATCGACATGAAAATTTGACAGCAATGACTACGACAATAACAATGTCGATAGGCGGTCGCACCCCAGGTCTACTTCACCGAGCAATCGGCTAGAGCAGAAGGCGCTTCAGCCTAAAAGATAGAAACAAACAACACAGAGACACACATATATATATATATACAGACAGATAACACATTCGCACTTTCAATTGAGTGCCTATACTAGTTTGACTGTGATACAGGCCTTGGACTGATTTAGAAATAACGGTTTTATTAACAACAAATTTGTTGTTAATAAAACCGTCTTTCTTTGCAAAAATAACAATTTAAAATCATCAAAATAAACTTTGTCTTTGTGAGCTGTTATTCCCACATACCTACCTATATCTTTCAATTTTATAATTATAAATAACGCTTAAATTACCCAAAATATTCTTTATCTTATTCTATTACCAGATATAAACGAGTGTCGTCTTCCCCGTCCACCGTGTCCTAAATACCTCTGCGAGAACACGATAGGAGGGTACAAATGTGCTGGCAGGCCTGGAAAACCCTTTGCAGAAAAAGTTCCTGCCACCACGGAGTCCGTCGTGAATGAACCTGTCATGAAAACTAATATCTGCCCGTCAGGGTTCAGAGCTGGGCCTGACGATGAATGCCTAGGTATGTTTGAACTTCGGAAGTTGCTTGAGCAGCTTAATTTGATAAAATATTGAGAAATTGTTAAACCATAGAGCAACTCGGCCCACCGGTCGCGGCGGACTGGAGGGGAGTAGCCATAGCGTTTATTACCGATGCAAAACAGTCTGTCATTTTTTGCGGGGGGAAATACGTGTGACATACACTCACACTACAAAAATCGTTTATTACTACGAAACTCACACCTTGAATTAAACAAAATACATAAACAATTTTACGCACACATTTAAATATCTGGGCGACAGGCATAGGACCATTTGGTCTTGTACTTTGACAGAGGGGAAAGCCTGCATATGGCTACTCCCCTCTGGTCCGCCGCGGCCGGTGGGCCGTGTTGCTCTATGTGCTAAACAAAGTTGGGTTGCATTTTAGTTCACTTTTGACTTTTGACTGGTAGTAGAGCTCCAGTGACGGAGCTCGCGGGCGTAGGCACCACCGCATTACCTAATATACTTGCCGCTAAATGTTAGTGTTCAGCATTATCGTGTTCCGGTCAGGTGGTAATGTACGGCCCTGTAATTTCCGGCACAGAGGCATAACACCTTAGGCCTCAGGAGTGGTAACGCATCTGCATTTTGACCTTGGTCTTTGTGTAAGTGTCTATAGGCTGCAGTCATTACTTAACATCAATGTGAACTGCATGCTTGTTTGCCACTACCATTACATAAAAAAAAACTCTTTTCTAACACAAAATTCGGCAATCTGCCGGTCAAGCGAGACGATTATGAAAAAATACGTTTACAAATCATAATCCCACATTAAGTTTCGTATAAACCTGTATCGTGGATGTCTTTGTATACATACACAACACATAAAATATATAAATTTGTCCCGGCGCGGGTATCGAATGTAGCGGTAGTCACACAACGCTGAACTAACTGGGTCGTCAATGGATTAATTCATATTCTTCCCTAATGATGTTCAACCATAGAGCAACACGGGCCACCGGCCGCGGCGGACCGGAGGGGAGTAGCCATAGCGTTTATTACCGATGCAAAATTCTCTGTCATTTTTAGCGGGGGGATATGCGTGCGACACACACGCACACTACAAAAATCGTCTATTACTACGAAACTCACACCTTAACTTTAACAAAATACAGAAACAGTTTCATGCACACATTGAAACATCTAGGCCCATTTGGGCTTGTACTTTGTCAGAGGGGAAAGCCTGCATATGGCTACTCCCCTCCGTTGTTGCTCTACGTGTTCAACCCTTTGCTTTGGAGAAGGCTTATATGTCCAATAGTAAACGTCTTTGAACTGAAATGACGAACACAAAAGGAAAACTAGAATGGTGGATTCTGCATTTCAAGCTCTAGATTTTGTTATTGATGTATCAAGGCTGCTGTATTCACAAACCATTCATATGAATTGCATGCTTATTTGCTACCTTAATTAACTATCTACATAAAAAAGAAAAATACTAGGTACTCGTAGGGTTACCACCTCTTAACTGTCTAAATCCGGGAGAAAAAAAACTATTGAATATCATAACTTTTTATTTTATTTTGAACTTATAAAAACATAGAAATCATTGTATCTAATCAAAAGAGGTACGATACAAGTGCATGGATTGCTGTTAGATACAGACTAATGAGAGAACGGATGAAAATTATAACAAATGAGAAATCATAATTAGTGAGATAAGGGCGACGCAATCTCTCACTCACGTGGGTCAGAAAGAGACAATAAAATAAAGTACCTACACGTACACAAATCACTTTATACGAAACTAGCTAGCTACCCACTGGCGAGTAGTGGCGTCAGTGGCAAGATAGTGGCGAGAAGGCCGTTGTCGAACGCGGTCGTGATTTACGCCACTCTTAGTCAATTCGACATCGCGTGTCGTTACTTTTTAACAACTTGGTTTTCCGGGAGAATTTAGTATATTTTTAATTCGTTCCGGGAAACGGGCGATTTTAATTTTCAGAGCTCGAATCTGGGAAATTCCCGGAATTCCGGGAGAGGCGGGAACCCTAGGTACTCGTCAGCAGTCGTTATGTTTCATACACAGATATCGACGAATGCGAGGAAAGGTTGGACGATTGCCAGCGGCTGTCACAGCACTGCATCAACACACACGGCAGCTTCTTCTGCCAAGACCACGTCTCCAAACGGTGCGCACCTGGCTTCAAGGTCAACACTGCCACGGGGATATGCGAAGGTATATTATTTAAATCCCTTGGAGCCCACTAAGTATTTAACTTAGGTATTACGTGTATAATGATAATAATAATAATAATGGCAACCCATTATACGTCCCACTGCTGGGCACGAGTCTCTCCCCTTTTTGGAGGGAGGCCTGGAGCTTACTCCACCACGCTGCTCCAATGCGGATTGGTGGAGATACGGGTTAGTGGCCAACCCGCTGTCGGATGTTTTCAAACCGCCCATAAGGCCTCCCACAAGGTTTAACGACTGCTATCCATCGATAGCAACCGGGACCGACGGCTTAACGTGCCCTCCGAAGCACGGAAACGCGCATTTAATTTGCCACTAGCGGTCACCCATCACACTACCCGACCGCGCCCGTAGTGCTTAACCGAGCAGATCGCTTACGATCTACACCAGCCGCTGGGCCATGCGCGCTTCTATTACTATTAATTGTATATTCTAGGATTACTCAACACTTCAATAAAATACTAGGTAGGTACTTTATTTTACTGAAGTGTTGAATCCCGTACATACAGGTAACAGGAGACCGACCTACTGAAGTAATATTTTCAATTTCCATATATCCGGGAAGACACTGAGAATTCTACCAATTGGAAAACTTCAGTATCACAGTGTGTGTGTGTTGTAAAGATGTTAAACAATTTAGGAAACGGGCTAGATGCGCCATTTGGCGGCAATGGCTACATGTATGGCAGAAGTCAATCAAATTCGGTATAATTTGAATATTTTTTACATTAGAAGGAGAGGGACTCATAGAGAATTATCTCTAGATATTCACAATTGCCTCCATCGGGTACAACGACTTTACCAGCCGACGATAAAGAGGGGAAAGTTTGGCTAAAAGAGAGGGGCAGGTTGGCTTTGGGGGAGCATTTTGGTATCTGTACTTATGATACGTATCAGTTTTCGCTGTATATTACGGCATTTTTTATCTAGAGATAATGTCTCTAGAGAGAGGGACAGCTGCTCTCCCCTGCCACCCTTTGGCGACACCCATGCTCGGGCATCTGCAACCAGCGGAATTGTAAATGCTAAATCTGTAATATTAGATTGCAGTTGAAATGTTTTAGGAAAACTTAGACCCATGTTAACGAGATTTTAAGGTTGTCTCAAGGACTGAGATCTGTCTGAAATATATGTATCTCCACGCCAGGTCCCTAACGGGGTAGGCAGAGAGTGTAGAGCGCCAGATATCCCGGTTCTGACAAACCTCTCGTGCCTCGTCTACCTTCATCATTCTCTCCATACATGCACGCCGATTCCTAAGACTTTTGATGCCACCATCAGACAGAACTCGACCTATTTGGTCATGGTGGGTTGGTCCTTGGTCCTTGTCTGAAATATATATATATATATATATATTATAAACGAACATTCTTCTTACTCGTCATTAAAGGGTTGTTGCGTGGTTTGCTTTACTATCCGTCGCCACTCCTCGCGTGCACATGCCTTTCGGGTGCACTCATAAAATGTCTCTTTAGTGGCTGTTTTTTTTTATTTGGTCGACCCATCGCATAAGGGACCTACCGCGTCCACTGCACTGACAAACGTTCAATGGAGGTCTCACTTCGCCTTGAAACGTGCCCGAATAAAGAAAGAGAACATTCTTACCATTTTCCAATTTCTCACATAGACATTGACGAGTGCGAAGAGAGCAGTGAACTGTGCAAGCGCAGCGAGACCTGCATCAACCTGCCGGGCGCTTACAACTGCAAGTCGAAGATCAGCACATTACCTAAGTATTTAGATTACAGAGTTATTTTTTTTTATATAACGAAGGTGGCAAACAAGCATGCAGTTCACATAGATGATAAGTGATGACTGCAGCCTATAAACATCTAGACAAAACCATAGGTCTAAATGCAGATGCGGTGCCACCCCTGTCTCTGTGATAATTATTATGGGATCATACATAGGTAACCATCTTACTATACAATGCCAAGCTCCGTTTGAACAACACATTCCAGTTTGTCTGGTGTAAGGATGGAAAGGTATGCGCTAGAAAAAGTGGAAATAGTAAAATATACTACCTAAAAAACTTAGAAGATATCAGTAAGGTAGAAAAAGAAAACTGTAATGCTAACTGAATATATCTCAACAAAATGTAAAACACTATTGTCAAATTATTTTTTGTATTTATGTTTATCTGACAGTCTTTAACTATGTCAAAAATAATAGAATTATTCAATTGTAAATCCCCTAATCATTTCTTTAAACATTTGCCAACAAAAAAATATTTAAATTTCTCATGTGTGCATATTAACATTCGCTCCATAATCAAAAACTTCAATAAGTTGTTGGAAATGATACATTCGGCTAATTTTCCTCTAGATATCATTGTACTAACAGAAGCAGGTATATCAAATAATGTAGTTCAATTATACAACATCCCCGGTTACAATATGCACTCACAACTGCGGTTTAGTAAAAAAGGCGGTGGAATTATTATTTACGTACGCAATCACCTTAAATTTACAACTCTTCAATATAATTCATCTGCATTTGAATGCTTAACAGGTACTATCAAGATCAATTGTAACCTAAATGTAGTTGTGTGTGCTGTGTACCGACCCCCGTCCACCAACAAACATATATTTGTTAAGGAACTAGATAATTACATTTCGAACTTTGATGTTAATCAAAACATATTATTTATAGGAGACACCAACATTGATCTGAAAAGCATGTCATCAATTACTGACAGTTATCAAGATACACTCAGCGAACACGGACTAATGTGTGGAATCACCGATTACACGAGAATAGAACAAAAACTAAATATTGTTACTATATCTTGTATTGACCATATATACGCACGGGTTCTCACACTTAATCCGTACTCGGCGGTGTTAGATAGCGTACTGGCCGATCACCGTACCATAATGTTTGCATGCGTAGACGACGGACCGCAAAGCTGTATACAGGATGGTGAGATTATGAAACAGATAATTAATCATGACATTTTATATGATGAATTGAATAAAATTAAATGGTCTTCAACTAATAATATTGATTGTCCAAATCTAATTAATGAATTTATTTATAAGTCTTATCATAACGCAATTAAACTAGCAACTTCAAACAAACTATCTAAATCGAAAAAAAATACTATGTTGATCAGAATGCCCTGGGTGGATGATAAGGTTGTTAGACTTTGCAAAAAACGGGATGAATTGTTTAGTACATGGAAAAAAAATCCAACAAATACTAAACTTAGGTGTTATTACAACCAAATTAGAAACAAATCACATAAGGTTTTAGAGGCCAAAAGAAATAACTACTTTTTGAACAAGATTCAAGACAATTTTAGTAACATAAAAAAGGTCTATCAGATAGTAAATGAAATGCAAGGTCGCGTGATATCGTCAATTGATTTAGCTATTCAGAAAGCTTTCGATGCTCAAGGGCTTTCAGACAAAAATATAGCTGACGGATTTGCCAATACTTTTGATAAGATAGTCAAAACTACTATTCCAAATTGTAATATAAATTTACTCAATTTTGACTACTTCCGTAAATCCGCAGATGCAAGTATCTTATTCCAAAAAGCTACCCCCGTTAAAATACTTAAAATTATAGAAAACCTGAACTCCAATAAAGCTCCTGGTATTGATGGCATTAAAATAAAACACATTAAAAGTATTGGTAAACACATAGCGGTCGCAATAGCTAATCTGGTTAATAGTAGTATTAAGGCTAGGAATTACCCAAATGCACTCAAAAAGGGCTGTATTAGACCAATATATAAAAAAGGTACAACACAACGATTTTTCGAACTACAGACCTATTACACTGCTGTCAACTATCGATAAAATAGTTGAGAAATTCATATGTGGACAAATACATGAATTCTACAAAAAACATGAAGTCATCAGTCCCAATCAATATGGATTTCAGAAAGGAAAGGGAACAACTGATTTGCTCGCCAAATTTACTGATGATGTCAACAAGCATCTAAATGAAAAGAAACATGTTCTGGTCTTATTTATTGATTTCTCGCGTGCATTTGATACCTTGAATCATAATGAACTAGTCTCTCGACTTGACGACTGTGGGATTCGCGGACCAGTTCTGAAATGGTGTGAAAATTATGTAATGAACCGTTCTTACGTCGTTAAGGTCAATAATACAATTAGCGATCCCGTTACTGTTACTGAGGGAACGGCTCAAGGCTCAGTGCTTGGTCCCTTGCACTTTCTATCGTACGTAAATGACATGAGCAACTGCGTAAAGCATTCAACTTGTTTTCAGTTTGCAGATGATACTTGTCTTGTTGCTACTAGTAGAAATCTCAATTCCACCTGTCTTTATCTACAGGAAGACCTGGACAATTTAGTCAAGTGGTGCCATGATGCAGGCCTTGTTCTAAATTCTAATAAAACAAAATTATTATATATAAAGTCTCCTTACATTAAATCACAGCAATTAGATCCTATAGTAGCTCACAATCATGTCTGCCTTCATACAGCCGGTCCCGATGGGTGTAATTGTCCTGCAATTGAACAGGTTAAAAGTCATTTATATCTAGGATTGACGATAGACAACAAGTTGTGCTGGAATGAGCACATAAGCAATGTCTGTATCAAACTGCGTAAATTTTTAGCAAACCTAAAAATACTCAATTCACGCCTACCATTCAAGACAAAGCTTATGCTGTATAATTCCCTTGCAGATTCCATAATACGTTACGGTCTAAGTAGCTATGGCCGGACCTACTTCACTTACCTTAAAAAAGTTTATAATCTTCAATTAAAAATTATAAAATTAATCGTATCACCCAATATTCTATTACAATACCATGATAATGAAAATAGAACTGTTTCGACATTGTAAAGTATTACCTATCCTTGATCAAATCAAATATGTATTATTAAAAGAACATTATTTCGATGACACAATAAAGTTAAACATTCAGCATCCTGTATACACGCGAGCAGTTGCACAGAACCGGTTATGTACAACTCGAGCAAAAAACGTGTACGGTGAACGGACATCGGCGTATTTCTTACCTAGGTTAATTAATGCACTACCCTCACATGTGCGTGATATTATAAGTCCCAAAAATATTAAATCCAAGCTTAAAACATTTTTTAATGAAAATTGTAAAGGGACGAATTGACCATTGTTAACCGTTTTGTTTAATGTTTTTATTTATTTTTAAGTAATTTGTTACAACAACGTAGAACTAAAGTAGCATCGTTACAAACCTCTGTGGTTTTTTAGATGCACTGTTATTATTGGCCAAGTGTATGTTCTTTCTAAATGATAGAAAAAAAAAAAAAAAAAAGTATATAAAACAATATAAATTATTTTTGCGCAGATTAACACCTAAAACGTGCCAAGAAGGAACAAGATTGGGACGCGGAGGCATTTGTGAAGGTATATACTATAGTAACTTTAGAAACTCAGAAAATACTAAATAACACCCACGACACAGGTTTATACCTACTGTGAGGCTGTGAGTGTAAGCGTATTAAAAAAAAAATAATTATTACGGGGCCATACATTACCATATAACCTTAACACGATAGTGCTGAACGCTACGATTTGGCGGTAGACAGAGGTAATGTGGTGGTGCCTACGCCCGCGAGCTCCGTCACTAGAGCTCTACCCCCAGTAATGATTGTTTGAAATCAAATAATGATTGATATGGTCTCTTTGCAGATATCGACGAGTGTCGGGAAGGCACACATCTGTGTGATCAGTTCCAGAATTGCATCAACACGTACGGTGCCCACGAGTGCCGCTGTAAGAATGGCTACCAGCTTGATTCCTCCTCAGGATCGTGTGTAGGTTGGTAGTCATTTATCTCATCGTATACCTTCTAAGAAAAGATACTTACTTTTTATTTTGCAATTCTTGTGCGATGACGACTTTAAGTGTGGTTGGTACAAAGTCGCTTCTTTTTCGTCGCCTAATCTTAATAAGACGAATACGACCGATAAAGCGACAGAAATGTCGCGTATAAGATGATGGGAGTGTTGTATACGTGCGAAAATCCGCAAATATAATTTCTACAAATCTCTTAAATTATTGCTCCATTCAAGACATTGACGAATGCTCACTGAAGCTGGACAACTGCGAGCCTGGCTTAAACTGTCTCAACGTGCTCGGAACCTTCACGTGCACCAGACGCACCACTACATCTTCCACCACAGTCCCGCCGATGTATGACTACGAGTATTATGACGAGTATACGTAAGTTAGATTTTCTATTTTTATACTTTTTAACATTACCGAACCTCTGTGTGTTTGAAGACACTTCGGCTTATTTCGGGTCTGTAGAGCGTTATCTTTTTCGTACCTTAATCAAGATCAATTACGAGTAAATTAACCCTTTACACTCGGCTCGTAGTCAAGCGTGCATCTAACTTAGAAAAAATCTAGCGCTCCCCCTAACTTATTTTGCCGAACGCAACCGTCATCGATAGCTTGTGCAGGATCCAGCTCTTCGTAAAAAAATAATAACATGAGATGTGACTTATCAGTGCGGCACAGTACATCGTCAAAGATGGCGGCGCATTTTGGTGGACGAGGCGGTTCTCGTAAGTAATTATTTTTGCGTATATTTTGATGGGATGTTGCTATGTATCTGTTAGATTCTGTTAATAATAAACCAATTTATTATATTTTTACAAATTTTTGTAGTAGTTTTCATTATTGTGTGATTTATTTTGCATCAGAATAAAACATGCACGTTCGTGCTGTTTAGGGTTTACTTATACTTTTTCTATACAAAATACAGTGTTTTTATATTTCGTTGTATGGTGAATATTAAGGGTTTTTTTTGGGTTTCAGGCTGCTTGCTTGACGAAAAAAATCTTACAAATGATTAATGGTCAAAGGGTAATGGCAATGACTCGGATATGGAGGTTTTTGAGGATTCTGACAACGAGGAAACTGTATTTCAACCTTATATCTTCAATAATCTATATGACCTCAATTTAGCTGAAGATCATGCTGATAATCAAAGAGATTAACAGGCGGAAGGTAGTCAAGCACCAAACACATCCGTACCAGCGCCTTCTTCCGTAGAACCGACAGTGGAGCATCCCAATCGCTCTCGTTCCCGCCCTCGCCACTGGAAAGTTACTTCCTTATAAATAAGCAGCATATCTACTCTGGACGACCAGTTAAACTGGTAAGGGAACCGATTGAATACGTGCAAAAATGGTTACTACTAATACAAATTTATTTTTTTTGAGAAAGACCGTGAATGAACCCTAAACTTCAATGTCGGCTACCTTTGTACTGGCGTAGTGGCATTTCTCTGGACAAAATAACTAGCAAAATGAGTCGTGATCGATTCTTTCAATTGCGAAATGCTCTGCTTGAGGTTAGCACTGATACTGCACCGTTTGTACAAACGTCGCTCAAATCCATTGTGGAAAGTCCAGCCAATAACCTAAGATAACCCAATTACGAAATGGCATGGGAATCCTTTCCTGCTTATAACAATAAGCAGGAAAGGGGAAAAATTATCAATTAATTTCCGGGTACTAATTAATTGATGAACAATTGATTCCTTTCACTGATCGATGCCCATTTGAACAAGTTGTTAAAAATCTATCTCAGCCAGTTGGTCTGATAAAATATGTGCTAATAACCAGTGATGGGCTAACGTTAGACTCAGATATTTATTAAGGAGCTAAAACAATGTTTTCACTTTAATCTTGGCCTTGCACCATCCGTAGTTTTGTATTTATCAGGAAGCGTTCCCGCAGGAAGTAGTTTGTATTACGAGATACATTTTACCACTATTCCATTGCTTTAAAGATTTTCATAGTAGGTATTTGATTGTGTTTTTGTTTAAATTTTTAAATAATGTTCCTAAAATGTTATTAATAATAATAAGGGGGCAGAGCAGCTTGTGGCGAGCTGTTGGTGAGTAGCGACACCACCCCCTACCATCATCTCGAGTTCCTCCGAGAGAACTATTCGTCCGCCACACAGAGGTAGGCCGGACAGAGCATCAGGTCTCTCACCTCTGGCTTGCCTTCATTGGCCGGTCAGAGTGGGACGCTAGAGGATTTGCAGAAATTTAGATAATAGGCTGTTGTCTAAATTTCTGCAAGAACCATACACTCGGGGGTGGAAGTGTCTAAAGGCATAATAGCGGGGAAGCCCGCTCCGAGCTCGAGATTACTCGCTCGTGATGGTGAAACCGGGGCCACACCTCTCGACACCCCCAGCCTTTCTCAACAGTGTTGCCCCCCGTCGACCATCGGGTTGGCTGTTTGGGGGCCCACCAAGGAGAGGCGAGTCACCACCTGCCTAAACTAGGATTCGATAATGTGAGATGTTGAATATAGGCAGGTGCCGGATCTCATTCCATAGGCCATCAAAAACTAAGACAAGGAATCGGCAAATTAGAGAAGGAGATAGAACATCTAAAAAGGGAAAATAAAAGTAAGAACTTTATTTATGGATTGGAAGAGGGCCAAAACTCCACAGCTGAGTTATTTCAAAATATAAAGGAGAAGTTCAAAAAGGATTTAAACATCAATTTAGAAGCAAAATAAGTTAACAAATTAATCCGCCTTGGAAAACCAAAATCTGAAAACAAACCGAGACCTGTATTATGTTCCCTTTTATGCGAATGGAAGAAAAACGAAATCACTAAAAACAAAAAGAAACTAAAAGGAATTTACGTATCGGAGGATTATTCGAAAGAAGTATTAGAGAAAAGGAAAGCTCTACTACCACAGTTACTAGAAGAGAAGAAAAAAGGAAACATAGTTTTTCTGAATTATGATAAATTGGTAAACAAAGAACCTAATACCAACAACGAAAAAAGGAAAAGGGAAAAATCTACCTCACCACAGTCACCGTCCAAAACTCAGCCCAAAAAACAACAAACGCTGAACTCTCTCAAGAACAACAGAATAAACGTCTTCGATGTTATGAAAATTAAATCAAGCTCTCTAACCAATATTAATAGCAATTAACATTCGGAACCCCGGAAATTCAAAAATCGAAAAACATATAACAAAAACGGGTGGTATCAAAAAAGCATATAAAGAACTAACAAATTCTATAGACTGGATAGTAAAAATGAAAAACAGCAGAGAAAAATGTAAACACGATAGAAAAGATATATTAGGAATTGGAACATCATATTATGAAGAACTGTATGACAACAATAACACCTCACTAGAAGAAACAAATTTGGTAGAGCCCTCAGTCATCCCTAAAATTTTTCACATAGAAGTAGAGAAAGCGATAGACACACAACGGAAAGACAAAACACCAGGACCCGATGGTATAAACAATGAAGTCTTAATACAAAATAAACGGACTATCACACCGATCCTCACGGAAATATTTAATGAAATCATAGATACGGAATCTATCCCACAGCAATGGACAGAATCAAACATCATTCTTCTATATAAAAAAGGAGACAAACACGACGTCGGAAACTACCGTCCAATCAGTCTCATGTCTAATATATATAAAATATTTGCTAAGATAATTTTAAAACGTATAGAAGGAACATTTGATGAACACCAACCTATGGAACAGGCGGGTTTCCGAAAAGGCTACTCGGTAATTGACCACATTCATGTTGTCCGCCAGGTCTTCGAAAAGTATAAAGCCTACCAGCGCGAGTACTATATTGCGTTTATCGACTATACCAAAGCATTCGATTCCTTACACCACGAAATGACATGGAAACCCCTTAAAGAACAAGGTATTGAACAAAAATATATCCGATTAATAAAAAATGTATACAGTCATAGCACCGCGAGAATTCAATTAGAAAAGAAAGGAACACCATTTAGAATAGGAAAATGTTATTACCTAAATATTAATAATACGTCATTTTGTGAAATTTTATAATGATATTAAGATTTATTTACTACATTGTGAATTGATTACAAAAAAAGTTTATAATACATGTAGAATGACAAAATGTGCCTTTTTGATACTCATTATTGCAAATTAATAAGACTGATTATTACAACACGTAAATATTTCAAAAATAAACATAATTCTATTGATAATTATTGTCTAATTTGCCCAATCTACACAACAGTATATAATTATGCACGAATGTGCATATTTCAAACTATTCCTGAGGTGCAGGATCGTGCAGGCGATTGTCAGGAAAACCTGGCTTTTCCGATTTTTTTCAGCATTTTTCTTAGGTCGCTTATCCCTTATAAATACGGCGTCTATCATGAATCGCAAAAAATCTTAACTTTTTGTGTCCGGTTGTAAAGGGTTAAGTAAGTAAGTTTTGACCAATACCGCACTATCAGTACTTCACTTACGTAGGCAGTGTTCAGCAGAGATGAAATAACTTTTTCAGGTAGCTATGAAATGAATTTGATAAGAGTTCGCCAAACGTTTACTTTTAGAAAAAATATCTTGTACAGTTTTCTTCGCGTTTTTCAGAGATGACAACACAACGACTCCCCGTGAAAAGTCTCCCGAACCATCTACAGAATCAACAGAAGCTACCACCAGCTCAACAACTAGCACCACCACTAGTACCACCACCACAACTACACCGCCGCCTACCACCTCTAGCTCTACCACCACCACCAGCACTACCACCCCAAGACCCTATCCACCATCACGACCACCATACCCACAATACCCGAGAATAATACCAACTACAAGAAGAACACCTTACACAAATCGACCCGTTAGACCTGAAGATACAACACCTCTTCCTCCAAGACCAGAATATCCGAACAGATCTGAGTATCCAAGCAGACCGGAATATCCGAGCCGGCCAGAATATCCGAGTAGACCGGAGTCTCCGAGTAGACCAGAGTATCCGAGTAGACCGACGTATCCGAGTAGACCGGAATATCCAAGTAGACCAGAAAATTCGGGTAGACCAGAATATCCGAGTAGACCAGATGCAAGCCGACCGGTGTATCCAATCAGACCAGAGTATTCTACCACGACAGAATCGCCAAGAAGACCAGAATATTCAAGACCGGCATTCGTTCCCAGAAGACCGAATGGTGAGTCTTCTACAGAAGCAACGCCGACTCCTAAACCTGAGGATCCTCGAACTAATGACATAGACAAGACACCCGATGGATTCGATGCGAATAACATTCATTGTATGACTGGTTACGAAAAAACCGAAAACGGAGAATGCGTCGGTTTGTATTATCTATTTGTGATTTTTTTTAATGTAACGAAGGTGGAAAACAATCCTGCAGCTCACATGGATGTTAAATGATGACTGCAGCCTATAGACATCTCCACAATGACCAGAGATTAAAATGCAAATGCGTTGCCACCCCTGAGACCTAAGTTGATATGTCTCTGTGATAGTTATCTGCATTTTGACCCTTTAGTTTTTGTGTACATGTCTATAGGCTGCAGTCATCACTTCATCCATATAACTGCAGCCTATATATACGCACACAAAGACCAGAGGTCATAATGCAGATGCATTGTCACCCCTGAGACCTTAGTTGTTAAGTCTCTGTGATAGTCATTACGGGGCCATACATTACTATCTAGCCGGAACCGTAACGATAGTGCTGAACACTAACATTTGGCGGCAGATAGATTAGGTTATGCGGCGGTGCCTGCGCCTTCGAGCTCTTACACTACAACTCTACCACCTGTAAAATTTTAACATTATGTAATATAATCACATTGAGCTACTGAAGTCCTGCCCGATTTGTCAAATCTTTCCTTCACATCTATTGCATTGCTTTATGGTAGCAACAGCGCCATCTATATATATAAAATAAAATATATTTCACAAGCATGTGTTAATGCGAAATAATATAAAACAATTATTAAGGGTAAAAGCGACTTCTTTACGATATTCAATAAACTGAAAAGTCTATTATATCGGTTGCCTAACTAGCATAGTTGGTAATAGATGGCGCTGCTGCTACCATAAAGCAATGCAATAGATGTGAAGGAAAGATTTGACAAATCGGGCAGGACTTCAGTAGCTCAATTGGAAGAGCGGCTGGACTAGATTCCCAGTAGGCCGCGAGTTCGAGTCTCGCCTGAAGTCAATTTTTTCTTTCCATTTTTCTTTAAAAATAAAATATATTCCACAAGCATGTGTTAATGCGAAATAATATAAAACAAATATAATCACATATTGGTCTTATTGGTCTGCAGATATCAACGAATGTGATGCTAACACATACATCTGCAGCAGTCTAGAAGTGTGTCGGAACATGGTGGGTGGTTATGTGTGTGACTGCATGACTGGCTTCACACGGGACCACACCGGGTGGTGTGTGGTCGCCACCACCACGTCGACCACGCCACGTACCACCACCGCCAGGACCACCTCTACCACATCTACTGCTGAACCTCCTCCAGGTGAGTTCATTGAATCAATCAATAAAAATGCTCTAAAGCATCTTTTGTACCGAGTCCTTGTAGTAGTCTTTGCCTTTTTCACCGCCTTCAATAGTGAGACAGGTTCTAAAGTCATAGGCAACCTTATTATCAAATGATGTTCAACGGTTTAAATACAACCTATGGATTTCATATTTGCCCCCAAAACCAATTTTAGATTAACACGTTAGATGCCATGCATAAAAAATACTTTTTCCGTTCGAGCCTTGGGGGACAATGTTGAGCGACATTGAAGCTTTCCATTCAAGCCGCGTCTGACAATGCTGACCGCGCGTCAGGTCTGTGTTCAAAACTCGGTATTGCCCCAACAGACAACAGCATCGATATAATTCACTTACACGGTGACCCGCGCGGCCCTCTAGTTCAACTTACATAGCTTGGTTTTTCTAAAGAGGGGTTTTGACTTAGAAAAAATCGCATTTGAAAAATGTGAATCACTGATTGAGTCTTTTGGGTTTGCAATAAAGTTAACACACGTTTTCTAGATAAATACAACTGTATTAAAATAAAAAAAAAAAACATCATTATACCCGTATCAGTAGAACTTCTTAAATTAATTTAAAATTACTAATAAAAAAATTTAAACGTTACAGTTAATGGACTTTACCGAACACTTCCATGTATCGCAGGCGGAACGTGATACTTTTTTGTGAAGCAAATATCACACCAATCCGTGACTCCGTTTTGACGTGAAAGATGGACAAACAAACACAAACACACTTTCACATTCATAATATTTAGTTTGGATAATAGACTCGACGTGATGATAACGCCTTATAAATCGATAAACGCCGGCTGCAACTATAATATATAAAACGAAATCCACGCGGGCGAAGCCACGGGAAACAGCAAGTGATGTCATAAATAAATACAGCACCCAACTATGCACATTGCACATCGAGCCTACGAAAGAGACAATCGACTAGTTTCGACTTCGTAGAGCGTTATCTCTGCTGCATACCTAATAACTCTCTTTTGCACCTTACCTATTTAATTGATATAATAGGTAAGGTGCGAAAGAGATAACGCTCTACAGATCCGAAATAAGCCGAAGTCTCCTTCCTGAAGTCGATGTGAAATATGTCTTGATGTACAACTTAAAAAAAAATCAAATTTCAAATTTCTATATTTTGTTCGTAATATTTACAAAAATCATTACTTAAACAATCTAGTTTTAAGCTAGTGATAATATTAAGCTCATATCTAGGTACAAGAGTACTTAATTCTACAACCCTATTCTTTGTGTTTATACAATTCTAGGAAACTTAAGGATATGATGCTATATAACGTTAGGTTGTTGATTTATTTGCTAGGAAACAAAGGTAAAACCTAGCTTTACACTATTGGACCTTAGACTAGTGACTAGAACTGTGATAATTTCATACTTATATACGGGATTATAGGCTCTTTTTATTATGACAACACTTCTATTTTTTTGTTTTCAGTGTCAAGGAATCCTAATGAGTGGACAAGTGTATCCAGATACCCTGATTATTACTCTCCGAACGTAAACTGCGAATTGGGATACACTTACAGCGTAACCATGAAAAAATGCGTTGGTGAGTATTTAAGTTACATAATCTACTTAACGCTAAATGGTAGTGTTCAGCGCTATCATGCTCCGGTCAAATAATGTCTGACCCTGTAACTTCCGACACAGAGGCCCAACAGCTTAGGCTTCAGGAGTGGCAACGTATCATCTCTGGTTTTGATGTATATGTTTTAGGCATTCACTTACCATAGTAGGGGGAGCTCAAGAACGGAGTTTTGGATTTTCTGGAGCGCATCAGATAAAAATATGGGGAGGCTGTCTATATATATAGGGAGGCGCCCTTATGGCAGATGTTCAAAATTTAGTTCAAACCTTAGGTACTTGCGAATTGTCAGACTTTTGGGATGGGAGCTTCGTTTGAGTACCTACATTTAACATACACTCAGAATATTTGACGCATCCTTGACCTAGGTCTGACGTAAATTCCGTTACCGTTAGGTATACACCTTTTCAGAAATGGAGGTGAAAATATTACTATAATAAACGTATGCCTATTTACCATTATCATGGCATAAGAAAATATAAAAACGCAATAACATGCTTAACCCATTGCAGATGTTGACGAATGCTCGATCAACAAGGCGACATGTTCTCCGAACGAAGACTGTGTCAACACTGACGGCGGTTATCGCTGCATGTGTGGCGGGCGCTGCAGACCTGGCGTTGACACTCCCACTTACGGTACAGCCAGTTTTAATTAGCTCTAGCTATTTTTGTTCTCTTTCAGTCAATTGAAAGACAAGCAAAAAGAGATAGATGTTGCTTATGAATCATGCTGTTGGACTCCTTTCATTGCAACGCTATACGTAGCACGTACTACCGCCGCGCGACCTTTGCGCGCCTGTCCAAGAGTGCAGCTCAGATGTCCTTGTTGGTGATACTAGTGGTGCTTCTAGGGGAAAGGTTTAACGGTACATCCTTAGGTGGAACTTCCCGCATCCTAAATTCAGATAAACAATTAATTCCATCACAAACTTATACAGGTCACAAAAATTGATTTCTGACCAGTGATGGTAGTGAGTTTAGGCATGTTTTTTATTTTCATCTTTTTTTAATCAATCTGAGATTATTCCTTTCCAGTGGCAGATATACATGAGAAAAATACCAACAATATAAAAAATATTTTATAGCTGAGGCTTATTTAGTTTAGGTTTTATTCACACCGACACGTGTTTTGCACGAAAAAATAGAAATACCCTCAAACTAACGGAAACTGCTTAAGAATAAACACCTATTGACCGTCTCAATTTGGATAAAATGAGCTCGAGTGCCTTTTTCAAAAAGCAAATCATCTGAACCCTAACTATATTCCAGTGGGTATAGGGTCTCGCGAGCCGCCGGTGGTGACGGCGGACTCGAACGTGATCACGGTGGGCGCGCAGTACGGCCAGCGCGGCACCCGCTACCGCCGCCCCACCTTCACGCGCCTGCCCGAGAGCGGCGCCATTGTCGCCAGCTGCCCGTGGGGATACAAGCTCACCACGGAGAAACATTGTTTAGGTAAGTTTTTTGCATTGGAGGTAGAGTTCCAGTGCAGATGTTAGTCTATATGTGTACTTTGGTGTTGAGTGATAATTGCAGTCATCACTTAACACATCAATGTGAGGTGCATGCTTGTTTGCCAACTTACTTGCATAAAAAAGTTCACCTTGAGAAATCTAAAGTTGCTTGACCGATCCTCATGGACACTTTCAGATTCACTTCAGTGACGGAGCTTGCGGGCGTAGGCACCACCGCATTACCTAATATACTTGCCACTAAATGGTTGTGTTCAGCACTATCGTGTTCCGGTCAGGTGGTAATGTACGGTCCTGTAATTTCCGGCACAGAGGCATAACACCTTAGGCCTCAGGAGTGGTAACGCATCCGCATTTTGACCTTTGTCTTTGTGTGGGTGTCTATAGGCTGCAGTCATCACTTAACATCAATGTGAACTGCAGGCTTGTTTACCACTTCCATTACATAAAAAAAGTGAGGTGTTAAACCCCGTACGTAGCACGGGACCTTCGCGCGCCTTTCCTAGAATGAATGGCGCTAAGGCTACAAGCTACGAGTATAATACAATATAGGGACTATTGACAAATTGAATATAAAACAGAACAATGCTTCTCAAAACTCGCACTAGAACTTTACTTTCAGCAACTCATACTTTACTGAGAGTTTTCTTTGTAATGAGGAAACATTTTTCACTATCAATGTTCACAGATATCGACGAATGTTCGCGCAACATATCGAACTGTGGACCACAGCAGCATTGTGAGAATTTCTACGGAGGATACTCGTGCCAATGTCCCGCGGGACATCGCCTCAAGGGACAGACATGTGAGGATATCGACGAATGTTATTACGGAAATGTAAGTTGCCTTTTTTATTTGATGGTGGTGGTAAACAAGCATGCAGTTCACATGGATGTTAAGTGACGACTGCAGCCTAGACATACACCCAAAAGCCAGAGGTCAAAGTGCAGGTGCGTTGCCACCTCTGAGGATTAGGATCTTTTGCCTTTGTGATAATTATTACGGAGCCATATATTACCATCTAACCGGAACACTATAGTGCTGAACACTACCATTTGGAGGCAGATAGATTAGGTAATGCGGTGGTCTGCCTGACCGGAGCACTATTATGTTCCGGTCAGGGGGTAATGTACGATCCTGTAATAGCTATCACAGAGGCAAAAGATCTTAGGCCTCAGGAGCGGTAACGCATCTGCATTTTGACCTTGGTGTTTCTGTGGGTGTTTATAGGCTGCAGTCATCACTTAACATCAATGTGAACTGCATGCTTGTTTGCCACTTCCGTTACATAAAAAAAAACTTAAAATCTTTCCACGCGTAATATTTTTTTTTTTCACTAGCCCTGTTCGTACAACTCTCGGTGCGTTAACACGGTCGGCTCGTACCGGTGCGCGTGCGAGGAAGGATTCCGAAACGCGCCGTCCAGCGACAAGGTGTGCGTGGACGTGGACGAGTGTGTCGAGTCCCCGCGCTGCGAGCAGGGCTGCACCAACACCTGGGGCGGCTACCGCTGCTACTGCAACCGGGGGTACAGGCTGCATACTGACAACAGGTAACTGATCTGTCTTTAGTAGAGTTTCACCACTGTCATATAGTCTATCTTCCGACATAAGTGATGGAGCTTAAAAGCGTCTATTAACCAACGAATGACAGTTTGCTATCATGTTCCTGTAAGATCCTAATGTATGGTTTCGTAATTGGATATCTCGTTAAAAACCAGAGGCTGCTCTACAGAATTTACGGCGGATGGGAAGGTTATATCCGTGGATATTAGATACCGTCTATCCGGTACAGCGCAGATCGGTCGACTCTTACCGCTGTCTCTACCAGTTTTCCTATTTCGTACGCTGACTCAGTCTTTTTTTCAACAAAAGAACAGAAATCTATAGTATTACTGTCTATAGGGCGAGCAGTCTGCAGCCTCTTGTCCTTACTTTGCTAAGAACCCTAGTCGAGGTTGTATTTAGGAGGTGGATGGTCATAGACCAGTGTGCAGAGTGGGCCGCGTTGCGGTCGCGCGGTACACTGTGTGGCGACCGCTGCGTCGATCAACACGGCCGGCTCATATATCTCTGTCATTTTGGCACTTTAGGTATTGTAATAATAGAAACCACCACACAGTCTTATTTTCAGCAGAAATCCTAAGTTTTAAACGGAAAACAGGATTATTACTGGTTCTGGGAGGATAGTTGCCGTTCCTTACGCTCATTGCTGTAAGTCGTAACTTCCGTAGTAATCAGTCGCGGGTGTGTTCAGGACGTGCGTGGACGTGGACGAGTGTGCGGAGTGGGCCGCGTTGCGGTCGCGCGGCCGGCTGTGCGGCGGCAGCTGCCTCAACACGGCCGGCTCCTACCGCTGCGTCTGCCCCGCCGGGTACCGCCTCGCTGACGACACGCGCAACTGCATCGGTGAGTACATAGAGCAACACGGGCCACCGGCCGCGGCGGACCGGAGTGGAGTAGCCATAGCGTTTATTACCGATGCAAAACAGTCTGTCATTTTTTCCGTACCGAAATGCGTGCGACACACACGCACACTACAAAAATCGTTTATTATTACGAAACTCACACCTTCACCTTAACAAAATACAGAAACAATTTCACGCACACATTTAAACATCGAGGCGACGGGTATAGGGCCGTTTGGGCTTGTACTCCCCTCCGGTGTTGCTCTATGGGCGAGTACAATCTTCAGTCGTACATCCGCCCGGAATAATCTTTGGGAGAGGCTGTTGTCCAGCAGTGGACGTCTTCGGCTGAAATTATCACGTGATAAGAGGTTTACTAGGCGTCGTTTTATGTTAGAACACCGTCGAATATTCGATTTCTCCTTTAAAAAATCTCGGTAACTACCGCTACCTAGGTTACATTTTTTTAAGTGATAACTTCTTTAGCATTGTTGTGATTTGAAAGTCGATGAAACAATAAAGCCACAGTAAAAAGAGACAGACACATCAATTTTTTAACATTTACCGAGAGAGAAATGAGATTGGAAGCATTATACAGTGTCTCTAATGATTTTTTTTGAAGATTTTACTTTTACCATGTGTGAATTGCATTCCTACATGTTTTTTTAACCGGTACCTTAACAATTTTGTTCATTCGACAGATATCGACGAGTGCGACAACGGGTCGGCGCGGTGCGCGGCGGGCGAGGTGTGCACCAACACGCGCGGCGCCCACCACTGCCACGCCGTGCGCTGCCCGCCCGGATACCGCCTTGAAGGCAAACAGTCAGTATCGCCACACACACACACACACACACACACACGTGTTGTACCGACTCTACAATGGTGAGTGCTCTGCTGAACTGTTTGACATGGTGCTACCGTCTATTTTCCTACACCGTACTACCCGCCGAAGAGAGAAGTTCCACCCACACCGACTGGACACCTGGCAGTGCTTAACGGTGCGGTTTTCACGTTCGTTCTTGCCCAGAACGTGTAAATTGTGGAACGAACTTCCCTCTGAGGTGTTCCCTAGGTGCTACATTAAGAAGTCCTTCAGGGCTGGCAGCGCGTTGGCAACTCCCCTGGTGTTGCAAATGTTCATAGGCGACGGTGACACTTCCCATCAAGTGGCCCGTCTGCTTGTCTGTCAACCTACAGACATAAAAAAAAACACGCACACCAAAAGAAAGATGAGTGAATGACACAATTTAATTTAGAAAATGAAATGAAAATAAAAATGCAGTCTTTATTTCTTTGTTAATTAGGTATTTAAGTCGAATATTACTAATCAAAATAAAAGAATTGTGTGCGTCAGAATGGCCGGTCACTACTCTTATTTAACGTTGATGTAGATTTAGAAAATTGCTACCTATTTGCTACTATTTGCTACCTAACGTGAAATATTTGGTACCTTTTTTTTCACAATTGATATATTGTGAAAAAAAAAAGGTGAGATCAACTTATTTAGCCATTTTTTCTTTGCTATTCGAGGTCTAAAACCTTTTAAATTGTTTAATTATTAATTTCAATTAAATAAATTTACTAAATGATTCACCGTAATGCCAATTATAATAAGTATGTAGGTAAGTAAATTAGGTACAATAGAGTACAAAAGTGTAATTTTTTAGGAAAGTTTCGAGGTACTTAAAAAAACAAAATAAAATTTTAATTACTAAGTACATATAACTCGTTGATTTGACATTGTGTGTAAATAGTCAGCATAAAATACCAAAGTACTTAAAACATATAAAAACGATATTTAAAACTACACACATATTAAATTAGTTTATTATATTTAAACATTAATTTAACAATTACACAGGCGTTACTTCATCTAAAGCTCGATTTACATGTCAGTGTAAGTATTATTTAAAGTTTTAAGTGTTTTAGTAGGTAGGTAGGTATACTTTTCATTTAGCGCCTTAATATACGTAATAATCATGCAAAGTAAACATCTATGCATCATTTGCTATTTCCATATGGTAGGCGTTCAAGGCTTCGTAAACTGTTTTTGTTAATAACTGTTTATCCATAAAAGCTAGGGAATCCAGACCGCTAGGTTTTTAGGTAGCAATTAGGTAGCAATTAATAGTAAAAAAACATTTCGATAATTCGCAGAAGTTTGTACATACGGGATGAGTGACCGGCCAAGCTGACGTCAGAATGGCCTGCCACCTTTAAAAGTGATATATTTTGAAAAATACGCAGGTAGCAAATATTTCACGTTAGGTAGCAAATAGTAGCAAATAGGTAGCAATTTTCTAAATCTACATCAACGTTAAATATGAGTAGTGACAGGCCATTCTGACGCACACAAAGAATTGAATACTATTAATCGATATTTATTTTAAACAGGGAGGTTAATTTTTATAAAAAAAATATTTGGACGCTGTTTCCCCAACAACCGGTTTTATAGCTCATCATATACCAATACAGCATTGCTAAAAAGTCGTTTGCTGGTACATTTGATGGAAGAGAAGATAGGTATTGTAAAGATACAGTTCTGTAAAGTCCCGAATATTTCAATTTTTTAAGTTGAGTACGCGTATAAACAAAATAATGTATGACAATAAAATTAAAACAAACAATCAAGGAACAGCGCCGGTGGCGGGTGGGAAGGTCTCGCTCGCTTGTTCGGCCTGGCACCGCGCTGCGGCGTGCGTTGGCATCGATACGCGACGCGCATGCGCAACAAAATTCCTCATAAATTCCTCTTAAATTTTGAGGAAGCGGTTGCGGAAGAGGATTTTTTTATTTAAATTTTTGGGGATGCGGAAACGGTTGAGGATCCCAAAATATTGCGGAACTTCCTCATTATGAGGAAGAGGAAGAGGAATCCTCAGCAACCCTATTACATCAATCAGTGACGTGTATTTACACGTGCACCTGTGTGCGTAGCACGTAGAGAATACCAAACGTCTCCCATAAGAGGGGAGGAGGTTGGGTGAGGCGGGCAAATCGGGCGGGACGGCGAAGTGTCCATTCTATACGTAGTATCATTACATATTCTCTGCCATAAGTACAGATAAATACCAAATCTGCCATAAAATGGTCCCTAGAGCCGACGCTCTTGTCAGGACCTATTGTATTCTTTGTATAACCACTTTTTCGACATTTTTTAAATCCTTATGCAGTCGAAGAAATATCCGATCGGTCACTACGGCGCCATATATGTAAAGTTATAAAGTAAGTAATTGCAATGTTTTAGATGACCGGAAAGTTCTTCGATGATCTACAATGAATAACGTATAGTTAACTCTTATACAATCATTCCTTCGATTTTGGTTCTCTTAAAGCAAACAAACGACATTCATAACAAACACTTACACATTTAAGATAGACAATGCTGGCACTCGATTGGTCGGGATAAGATCGCGGCAAGTTCGCCTGACGCGTTGCGATGTGTGAGGTGTGTCCCATTGCATGTCCTGCCCCGCCTACAGTGTGTCTCTTTACGAGGAAACATTTTTTTGGCTTAGCAACACTTCTTTGCATTATTATTCGCAATCCATGGTGCATAAAAGAGTGCAAGATGAAATTTTACGCTATTGAATGTTGTGTGTGCAGCAAGTGCACGCGGGTGCAGCGGGCGTGCGCCCTCTCGGACTGGACGTGCCTGCAGCAGCCGTCCGCGTACAGCTACAACTTCATCACCTTCGTGGCTAACATCTATCTGCCATCGGGGAGCGTGAGTTTTTTTTATGAAGAGAAGGTAGCAAACAAGCATGCAGTTCACATTGATGTTTAAGTGAAGACTGCAGCCTATAGACGTCTACACAATAACCAGAGGTCAAAATGCAGATGCACCGTTATTATGGGGCCATACATTACCATCTAACCGGAACGCGATAGTGCTGAACGTTACCATTTGGTAGTAGATAGAGGTAATGAGGTCGTGCCTGCGCCCGCGAGCTCCGTCACTAGAGCTCTACCACCAGTGAAAGTACCTACTCTTAGGTGCACTTGTACCAAAATATTTGTTCAAGTTACGGTTACCGTCAAATATAACAATAACAGTGTGCTTAACAATTAATATTGCACACAGAGCCTAGGAAGGAGACATCGGATCGTTTCGGGTCTGTAGAGCGTAATCTCTATCGCATCGTACCTATTTGACGTTTGTCGACCATTTTGATCAAGTTTTGACCAATACCGGACTGTCAGTGCTTACGTAGACAGTGTGCAATAGAGATAACGCTCTACGAAGTCGAAACGAGCCGATCGTCTCTTTCGCAGGCTCGATGTGCAATTTTAATTGTTGAGGACTGTACATTGACTTTATCCTTTATCAGTTACTGCGGAATGCGTTCCTTTAGTTATTGTTCTTAAGTTGCAGCTGTGTATTTTTGACATTGTTAACTAATTCCCTTATCATCTGACAGATCGTTTTGAGGTTAACTTTAACATTAACCAGCGCAGCTCAGCCAGTTACAGTTTAAATATATGACACAATTTTTAAATGGTGCAACTCATTTTTTTATCTATGCGGTATTTTAAATGCGGTAATATAATTATGCAACCCAGTCTTATTTGTATGAATTGTATGATACTTTTATAGGATACTAAATCCGGCTTACATTAAACACGGGGGATTTTCGTAAGTTTTTGTAAAATACAATACTTAGCTACTTAGCTTAGCTACGAGGAATTATTGTATACTACGGCGGACGAAGTCACGGGCCTTTGAAGCCGCGACTTCGTCCACTGTGAACGGGATAAAGTCTTATGTGTTACTCTACCTGTGCATAAAATTTTATCGAAATCCGTCGAGCCGCATTCGCCTGATAGAACAACAAACAAACATCCATACTTTCACATTTATAGTAGTAAGATTCTTGTACTACGGCCAGTGGCCAATTTACAAAGGAGATGTTGCAAAATGTATGGACCTCCGGCCATGTATTGTACACAATATCATTAAACAGGCAAAATCAATATAATAACGTTTTTTACTGCATATAATCACTTATTTAGCTTTGTTTGCAGTTACAAAACATTCTTTGCAGTTAGAATTGCAACTCAAAACCAACATGGCGAATATGGCGGGCGATGCCATTTTGACATTTTCATTTTTTAAATTGTATTTTGATTATATATATTAGGATAGCCTCAGTAGTATGTACGGAATTCTTAAATTAAACGACAAAGCTCCAATAACTTTCTTTACGCCTTTATTTTCATCCAAAATTAACACGTCTTGTCATTCACTCGATCCCCGCACGAACAATTGTTTTTCCCGCCTTCGATTACAACCACAGACCAATAATTACAACTACAATATGTTAGCCGTTTTTATCTATGCTGCTATTCTATATCTATGGCTATCGATACATTGTTTACTCATTATCATTATACATTGTAATAAATCTAACGTGGCTCACCGTTGAATAATATGAACATAATGCAAATATTCATTATGTTAGGCATAAATACAAATACTAATAATTATACCATATGCCAATAGCTCCCAGGCTTAAATATAAACACTGATATAGTATACCATAGGCTAACAGCTCGGCCTTCCTGTTGATAGCGAGTCCTCTCGCGTTAACATGTAAGTCTATGATGTAAGTTCTAAGAACAAGTCATCAAGATTAAATGTGTCTAAATTCTTATTTCAATAATTTAAAAAAAATAATAATAATATGTAAGTACTCTATGTTAAGAACTATGAACTCAAACCTTTTTCTTATAAATATATTTAAATATTTAATTATACATATTCTTTGACTTGGTGTCACAAATTATGTCCATCAATTTTAGAAGTTACAACCTCTAGTTAAAACAAGCCAACTATAATTTGAGATTTGAAACAAAGTTATTATGATCCAATATTACATGACCATAGATGAGACATTAATTACTTATTATTTATTTTTATGTGAATATTACAAATATTTGGATTATCCTAATACATTTTATTTAATAATTATTTAATTTAATTTACTAAATTAATCCTCACCTCCACTATCCGAATCATTTTCCTCACAACTACTTTCTAGATCCCTACTAAAGTTCAACCAAGGCTGTATCTTGTCAACTGCTACTACGGCTTCATACCGACGATTATTTTTACGTGTTAGGAGTGTATCTTCTATCATGTACCTGTCATTTGGAAGCACCTTTGTTACCCGATACGGACCTTGGTATTTTACAACTAATTTTTGAGACTGTCCGTCATGTGGTACTTGCCGTTCTACGCGAACCAAATCTCCCTCCGAATAGCACTTAGCTGCTTTCCTTTTGCTATCGAATCTTCTCTTATCCTTGGTTTGTTGTTCTTTTATTTTTGCAACTGCGTCGCCTCTAATGTCCACTAACTTATCTGTAGGGGTTGCTTTTATAGTGTCGTCTAAAACATCGCTTAAAATCCCTTCACTTTTGCTTTTTATGTTGAACCCAAAAAGAAGTTCGGACGGTGTCTTTTGGGTTGTCTTGTGGGTTGTAGTATTGAGCCCTAATTGAATGTCTGGGACTTGTTCGTCCCAACACTTTTCATTTTTGCCATGGGTCGAGGTAGAGAGAGCGTCAAGTATGGTTCTATTGAACCTCTCTACTTGACCATTCGCCCGAGGAGTAGCCACAGCGTTGACTATGTGCTTAATGCCATAAGTCGTGGTGAACTCCTTAAAAGCCCCGCTTGTGAAACTAGTACCTCTGTCAGATATAAGGCGCGTAGGGACACCAAAACAGCTAACATGGTCTTTAAGAACTTTAATTGTAGTTGCTGATTTGGTATCTCTCACAGGTCTTACATTTACGAACTTTGTGAAGCCATCTACAAGAACCAGTATATAGCAATTGCCCTTTTTGCTCTTTATAAATGGGCCTAAGTGGTCTGCGTGCAGTGTATGAAATGGCACGCTTGGCTTTTCAATAGGGTGTAATTCTCCCTCTCGCTTCCCGCCCGGCGCTTTGTGATGACAACATTCCAAACAAGATGTAACGTATTTTTTTACGAATTTTCGTATCTTGGGAAACCAGTAGTTTTTGCGAATACGTTGCAGGGTTTTATCATAACCACAATGGCCAACATCATCATGATTCATCTTTAAAACCTGCCAACGTACACCTTTCGGTACAAGCCACTTTATTTCATCTCCTTCGATTCTGTAAACTCGGTTGTTTTTAAGTTTGTAGTTTTTATGGACATCTATAACTTTTTCTGAATTAACATCAGATAAAATTTCTTTTATCCTTTTGACTTCGTCATCGGCTGATTGTACGGTAGCTATCCAGTCTTGCTCGTGACTTTCGACAGCGAGAATGTCAAAACACTTCTCAGGTTCCGTCACACATGTATCAACTGGATTGCGGCTTAGCGCGTCAACGTGAGTCATACGCGATCCTGGTCTATACTCAATCGTGCAGTTAAATTCTTGCAACTGTACCCACCAACGCGCTACTCGTGGGATTAGATCGCGTTTGATAAAAGTTGACCGCAATGCATTGCAATCTGTAAATATTTTGAATTCGATGCCCATGAGGTAAACTCTGAATCGATTTAGCGATGCTACTACAGCCAACGTCTCGAGATCGTAAGAATGAAGTTTCCGTTCTTCTGGATTTGTTTTGCGACTAAAATATGACACAGGTTGAAACACACCATTTGAATTAGCTTGTAGTAAGATGCCTGCCAGTCCATCTTTGCTGGCATCTGTATGTACCTGAGTTTCTGCTTTATGATCGTAAAGCGCAAGTGCTGGCCTGTCAATCAACATTATCTTAATTTTATTGAATGCACTCTCCTGCCTTTCTTCCCAGATCCACTTAGCTTCCTTTTTTAGTAAGTCCGTTAGCGGCGCAGCTATTAAAGCATAATCCCTAATAAACCGTCTAAAATACCCCGACAGACCAAGAAACTGTCTCAACTCGTGTTGGTTCGAAGGTCTTCGGAATTTCGACACCGCTTCGGTTTTCCGTTGCCCCGGCCGAATCCCACTGGAGTTAACTTCATACCCAAGGAAGTCAATGGTGTCGAGGAAAAAGTGGCACTTGTTTAACTTAAGCGTCAGACCACCTTTCTCGAGAAGCCCTAAGACTTCCTCTAATCGCTGCATGCCTTCAGCAACGTCTTTTGCGGGGATGAGAACGTCATCCATATATACTATCGCGTATTTAATTTTCGCTTCCAGCAATATCTTATTGATAGTACGCTGAAAAACCGATGGTGCATTTACTAGGCCAAAAGGCATCCGGTTATACTCATACTGGCCGTCTGGGGTCACGAAAGCGGTTTTATAACGTGACTCCTCAGCTATCGGTATCTGATAGTATCCAGATGCCAAATCAAGCGACGTAAATACCTTATTGCCAGCCAATTGATCTAATTGATCCTCGATCCTAGGGAGGGGGTAATGTTCCTTCTTAGTTTTACGATTTAAGGCCCGATAGTCAACGCACAAACGCTTTTCGCCGGTTTTCTTTTGCACCAGAACAATAGGACTCGCATATGGAGACGTCGATTCCCTAATTATACCATGATCAGCCATTTCTTGTACCATGTTCCTCACTAAGGCACGGTCTGCGTACGACATGCGGTAAGGGCGATAGACAACCGGTTCGGTGTCTTCAAGTTCGATTACCATCTCTGTTAAGTCCGTGAAGCCTAGGTTATTAAGCCCACTTGAAAAGCAATTACTAAATTTCTCAATCAACTGTTGCAATTTCAATCGCTCTTCATAGCTTAAATTATCGCTACAGTTCAGACTGTCATTGTTTTGTGTTTCGCAAAATGTAACACTACACGAGCTTATTTCAAATTTAGATTTTTCTACGCCCATGCGATGAACTCTCGTTAAAAGTGTCCCCTTCTCAAGAGTTATTAAATTGGGTGATGCATTATAAACCAATAGCACGCCGGCACCGGCTTTTATTTCGTACTCCCCTGGAAGGAGATAATGTTCTTTTCCTTCACATCCCTTTAATGAACCATTAACGTAAATGCGCGTGTCCGAGCCAGAACTGGAGATAACTGGGACGGCGCGTAATGTGTTCGAAGGCATTTCGATGTTTTTTATTAGTAACGAGGTGCATTTTATCGCTGCAAACTTTCTGAAAAATAACTGAAGTTGGTGTTTTTGTAATAATGATATCAGGCCTTTCCGTAAACGAATGACCTAATAGAACAGACTGATTAATAACATAGTCATCTACTACGTATAAATTTATCGTCTCTTTAATTCCTTGAACCTCCACAGACGCCATTGTCATGCCTACTGGAGAAACGATATTCGCGCCTATACCTCTAAGAACCGGCAAATCGTCGGGTATCACGATATCCAGGCTAAGTTCTCTGGCTTTCGACAATTTTATAAGAGAGCACTGGCTACCTAAATCTAAATGGCAGTCAATGACCTGTTCATTCACCTTGATGTTAATCATATATTTAGCCGTTAAGTCCTCAGTCGTACATAATTGAGCAACCTGTTTCTCATTCTTACTTTTATCCTTGCTCATATTCGTATCGCGGTCTTTAATTATATTTTTATTTTTATAGCAATGAATCGATAAGTGACCAGACTTATTGCAAGCAGTGCAGTTTGCTAGCGGCTTCTCGCATTTGAAACTCGGGTGACCAATTTGGTCACAGTTGTAACACGTCATTTTAAAATTACTAAACTTTGCAGTAACATTAACACCCTTGCGATCATATCGTGATTTCGGATTTACGTCGTTAAATTCGCGACTTTGCCCCACCTTAACAGTCCTAAAATATTTTAAGACCTGTTCGGGTTCGGAAAACTGTGCTGCCTGTGCACCTACTTTTACCGCCCTGTCTTCAACGCCGTACAGTAGACAATCTACAGCCTGTCGCCCATATATCTTACAGCGATTTAACATATTAATTTTGGCATAATAATAAATCTCTAGGGATTCCCCATATTTGACCTTTTTGGCCAACATTTGAGTCAAGAGTTCAGCGTAGTCTTCACGGACCGGAAATGATTCCATTAATTTCTTTTTCCACTCCGCCCAAGTAAACAACATTGATGGTAAACTCTGATACCAAGATTTAGCTACACCACTTAATTTGGGAAGAGCATAGTGTATAATTTCTCTATCCTCCCAATGATAAATTTCAGCGCACTCTTCTACTTTTGTTAACCACGTTAAAACTGATTGTTCTTTTGACATAGGGTCAAACTCGGGTACAATGTTAGTATTAAAAGTCAGTTTAGGCTTTTCTGAACTCTTGACTGATTGCAAAATTGACAAAACCTTATCTAATACGTTATCAGTAGAATCAGTAGGTTTATACCGTTTAGAGGTAAGCGATCGTACCTCATCATAATCTCTTGACGAGCTGCGACTTCGCTTCCTCCCTTGCCTAATCCTGTATCGACTCGAACGTCTCGTGTCAGTGACCTCGTTGTCACTGGATTCGGAGCGCGAACGTGAACGCGAATGTCTGCGCACCCCTTTCGCTGGCGTCCGGAGCGACCTCTCCCCGACCGTATGTAACTTGAGTGTTCTTCGACCTTGATGCTCTCCATCAAGGTTGTTATATAAATTAACCTCAGTATCGCGCACCCGCGATACCCCTGGTTGTTCCGAGTAATGTCTCCACGTCTTTGCCTGATCCTCAAACCTGGATCGTCCTGGCCATGACCCATTACTCACTCCACGTTGCCGAAAGTCTCGACCCTGACCCTCAAACCTGGGTCGTCCTGGGTCAAGATTAATCGCCACATTTTCTGGCTCTCCATCTTTCGGCCGACTCATATCGAGACCTGAAACTGACAGGCAACCGCTTAACTAGCTGTCACAATACCAATGACTCACGACACAACAATATAAACATACATGTAAACATTTTTATTTAACAATTTAAATTTTTGTTTTTATGGAGTACATAAAGTTGGTCATTGGGCTTTTGCTCGGAAGCACGTCCGGCCTCCGGATCCTGGTCTATGGAGGCGACGTGCGGGCGACTTGAAGCGACCTTTTTATATAATTGAGGCAAGTCGTGTATATATGGGCATCTTCATTACATAGACAGGATAGATTTTGGCTTCCAGGTGCATTGGTTGCGTTCCACTAAACGGCCGCAACAATTGTAACGCCCGCTGTATTGTTCCACCTAACGCCCGTGGTCGATTAGTGGAACGTACCCACTACAATATCCATGGATTTAAAAAAAAGTAATGTCAAACAAAGATACGATTCTACATCCGACCCTTTGCCACAAGAGGAAAAAAAAAAGATGATAGGACAATTCGACAGTTCAAACATTGCGATTCGCGCCAATTTGTATTTAATTATACGGCACGTGTATAACAAACCTTCTTACAAAACAATTAATTCACTTGACGAACATTTATAGAGATTTTTTATTGCATAGTTAGCACCCACTTAATCATGTGTGATCACGACATTCCACATTAACACAATTATAGAGATTAGGTCCTTACTTTTGTGACTAAACAGAACATCGACAATTTTTTTAGTCCCAGCCTCACTCTTTTGTTTCATTAAACAACATTTTACAATTACCTACTTAGATTTCGAACAAAGTAGGTAGGTACCTTTTTACATACTTATTGACACGCTACGAGAAACTGAAGTAGCTATCAACAACTAATAACAAGGGAAAGAAAAAAAAAGACAATCTGATTCTTCTAAATCTAAATCTTTTTCGTGTACCATCAGTATTAATCGATCATGATATCCTATCGCAACATTGTAAAAGTCGTACTTACGTTTCTTCCTATTTTCTTTGTAGGCGTAGATCGAAACGAATAGGTTTTCGCTTTCGTCGATCCCACTTCTGAGACTATTAGGATAGCCTCAGTAGTATGTACGGAATTCTTAAATTAAACGACAAAGCTCCAATAACTTTCTTTACGCCTTTATTTTCATCCAAAATTAACACGTCTTGTCATTCACTCGATCCCCGCACGAACAATTGTTTTTCCCGCCTTCGATTACAACCACAGACCAATAATTACAACTACAATATGTTAGCCGTTTTTATCTATGCTGCTATTCTATATCTATGGCTATCGATACATTGTTTACTCATTATCATTATACATTGTAATAAATCTAACGTGGCTCACCGTTGAATAATATGAACATAATGCAAATATTCATTATGTTAGGCATAAATACAAATACTAATAATTATACCATATGCCAATAGCTCCCAGGCTTAAATATAAACACTGATATAGTATACCATAGGCTAACATATAGTACTTGGAGAAAAAGTAACATTTTCTGAATACTGTCGAAATCGATTGATCCCAAGCGTCGGCTGTATCGCCGCCATGTTGAACATAGTTGAAAATGATAAAATCGTTTGAATTAAATGTGGTCGTAACTCTAAAATATATTCTTGAATAAATTAATTGTATTTTTTTTCGGATTCTTCTTTAATTTACCCATTTTTTGAGGACGTGTACGAACCAGAGCCGAGCTCGCAACATCTCCTTTGCCGCCGGTAGGCTATTATTTTTGCCGCCCCTATATTTTGATATCGTAGTTTACAATCTTATCAATTAGGTATATTTTCTAACAATAAAATTTCAACTTTATGTTTTATGCTTCATAATCCTGAAGTTGATGTAAGCAACTTTTTTTCTATGGTTAGAATCATTGGGAACTATGATCTGAGCCTTGATAATTTTAACAGTAATTTTGTTAATAGAAAAAAAATATGAACTAATTCTGCCGCTCCTTAAAATTTGCCGCCCTAGGCTCCAGCCTACTCAGCCTGCTGGTAAATCCACCACTGACTACGGCGTAGCTCGTACGGCTACGAGTCTACGGCATGCATTTTTGCATTGTTCCTAATCGAAAAATATTTATTTGCCTGTCTAGTGTTTCCAGGTCCGTATTGTTATAGATCGGTACAATAGGTAAAATAGTAAAGATCGGGCTAGTTAAAAAAATGACCTTTTTTGTATTTAGTTTTTTTTTATTTTTTTAGATTGTAGTAATTAGATAAAGTTAAATATATTGCATATCGTTTCTTATATATTTTTATTATATTTAGGCGGCCTATCTGTGAGTGGTAACCATCGCCATAAAATGCCAACTTCGCAAAATGACAACCGCTCGCAAAAAGACAACTTGCCAACTCAAAATGCCAACTTCTCAAAACGCCAAATTCGCAAAATGCCAACTTCTCACAATGCCAAATTCGCAAAATGCCAACTTCTCAAAATGCCAACTTTTTGTAATGACCACATAAAATTATAATGATGAATGGTTTCAAATTAATGACAAGTATGAGTTAAAAAATTGAATTTCAATTGTCATATTTTTCTCGTGTGTGGAGGGATTAATTCAAACGATTTTATCATTTTCAACCATAGAGCAACGCGGGCCACCGGTCGCGGCGGACCGGAGGGGAGTAGCCATACTAGCCATAGCGTGTTTTACCGAAGCAAAATAGTCTGGCATTTTTTGCGGGGGGAACGCACACTTTCTTAAACACACACAACAAAAATCGTCTATTACAACGAAACTCACACCTTGACTTTAACAAAACACATCAACAATTTCACACACACATGTAATCATTCCGTGTCATAATAGTGTAAAGAATGATGCAACTACATCGACAAGTCCTAAAAACCATAGTTGCGCAAGTGTCGATAAATTTTATCGATAAATTACTTAACTCTGGGAAATAAGGTTTAAATGAAATACACTTTGTATTATTATAAAGATGGACTTTATTTATTATGTACTACCAATTTAACAAATAATCTTGTCGCGTTATGCGCACGTATAGTCCGGTCAATTTAGACAAAAAAAAGTTGGCATTTTGAGAAGTTGTCTTTTTGCGAGCGGTCGGCATTTTGCGAAGTTGGCATTCTGAGCAATTAATATTTGCAAGGGTATTGTGAACGCATTGTCAATCATGAAAGATTTAGATTAGAAGAACCCCATACCAACCCTCGTGTCCTTTTTATGCTACCGTCCAATTGACATGGTTAGACCGTCATTTTTCGGTTGATTGACTGCACTAGCGGAAGAATTCTCCTCCAGAAGTGGGGCGGTAGGGCTGTCCGACGCCAATTTATTGGAGTGAATTTAATAACTAAATTCGTTATTGTTAATTAAAGCAGCAGCCCGCCCCGGCTTCGCACCGATGCAATTTTACCGACATTACTACTATCCTAACAAAATATAGCCTATAGCCAGTGCCGGCGTTAGAGGGTGGGCGTGGTAAGGTAATGTTTTTTTTTGATTCAGCAAAAATTAATACTCGATTTTGATTCCCTTAAGTGCTGCCTTTTCCTAAGAGGGTGCCTGCCGGAAGTGTCAATTGGCAATGGTAGTAACGCCGGCCTGCCTATAGCTCTCCGGAATTGTATAGGTCTCTGATTGTCAAATAATTTTCATGATCGGTTAAGTATTTCCGAAGTTACAAACTTTACGTCTTAAAATATTAACATAAATTATTGACTCTGTATAAAAGTTGAAATGTTTTTTTCATTTCGAGCGAGATTTGAATATCCGCGGAAACACTAGCTAGCCCAATCGCTTCAGTTCTGAAACCTACACCCGAGCGTCGAATTTTTTCTTTAAAGAAATGAAACCGATATGACATTTTTTTACGGTATGTGTAACATGTGTTGGTAGGTGGATTTGTTTACGATGCACGGGCCGTCGTGGCCGGACGCGTTAACGAGCTTCGAGATGCGGATGGTGGACGTGCAGGCGCCCGCCGGCGTGCAACCCGCAGACATCAGCTGTTTTGAGTGAGTTCCTTTTTACACTCGCAGCCCCACAGTAGGTATAAACCTGTGTCGTGGTTGCCGTTGTATACAAACAACACATACACAAACACCCATAGCCGAAACAAATATCTGTAAGCCATACAAATATTGGTCCTGGTGCGGGGTCGAACCCGCGACTCTTCGAATCAAACGGTCATCTCACACCGCTGGACCAACCGGGTCGTCGAATATTGATGGTATTGGTATTGTAGAATGTAGAGAAGCTGGGCTTGATGTAGAGAAGCTGCCGCCCAGAAAAAAAATGACGTAACTTCACGCCTGTAATCCTCGAAGGGGTAGGCAGAGGTAAATGCATGCATTCAAGCATACATGCAAACATCCACGATTCGCCGGTTACGTTTTTGGTCCATGTAACAGCAGGTGACATGTCCGTGCACATTACCAAACTTCGAGGTCCTGGGAAATTTCCAGAAAATGGAAAATTCCCAATTAAACCAGAGTTAACTTTTCGATTTTACACCATTATCTCTGATAACCCCTACCCGGGAATCGAACCCAGGACCTCAGCGTTGTAGTAGTGGCCAATTTAAATTAACCCTGTATATAATCATCATTGCCCATGCACCTACCATTTTTTTTAAATAAGCCTGGAATTCCTGCCGTGCATACGGTACTTGTCATCACCAAGCTGCTGAGAGGGTCAGATCACATCAATTCATATTCATTGATTCCACAGCATGCGACCAACGGGCAGCGTGTGTGTGGTCTCGCTGCTGTGCTCGCTGGCGGGCCCGCAGGTGGCAGAGCTCGAGCTCACCATGTCGCTGCACCAGCGCCACGCCTTCGTCGGCAGCGCCGTCGCTCGCCTGGTCGTCATCGTGTCGCAGTACGACTTCTGAGTGAAGCAGAAGCGTAGCTACCGTCGGGTTGGGTGGAGTAGTACTAACAAGCTATCAAGTTTAAGAACTCTCTTTTCCTTTTTGAAATAAAGGAGATGTTGCATAAATGTATGGACCTCCAGCCATGTATTGTACACAATATCATTAACAGGCAAAATCAATATAAAAACGTTTTTTTACTGCATATTTTCACTTATTTAGCTTTGTTTGCAGTTACAAAAAATTATTTGCAGTTAGAATTGCAACTCAAAACCAACATGGCGAATATGGCGGGCGATGTCATTTTGACATTTTCTTTTTTAAATTGTTTTTCTGATGATATAGTACTTGGAGAAAACGTAATATTTTTTTAATACTATCGAAATCGATTTGATGTGTTAATACTATACTAATCGATTTTCAATTTATAAAGAATCTTCGGAACTTCTTTAAATTGATCGATTCGATACATCGTTTTTTTTTATGCGATGCACTAGTAAGATACAGATAGCATTAGTTTTATTTTATCTACATAGGTACTGTCAATCCCAAGCGTCGGCTGTATCGCCGCCATGTTGAACATGGTTGAAAATGATAAAATCGTTTGAATTAAATGTGGTGGTAACTCTAAAATATATTCTTGAATAAATTAATTGTATTTTTTCGGATTCTTCTATAATTTACCCATTTTTTGAGGATATGTACGAACCAGGGCCGAGCTCGCAACATCTCCTAATTAATTTTGCTCCGAGGCCCTTCTTTTTACTGTTACTTTTTTGTTCTGTACTTTATCTTAGGTCTCACATGACACCTCTTTTTTTTTTACTCCGGGATCCTTATTTACATTGCTAGTTTACTTCATCAGGTCTTAGAAAGTCAATTTCATATTTTATTCCGAGGTCACTGGAGCAACAACATATTCGCTAGCGGAGATAACAATACATGTTTTATGTAAAAGAGATAAATATATTTTGGTGATTAAACCAAAATGAAGAATGATCTTCATGATAATTTATATCTAGACAACTAACTTTTATATGAGCAGCTAAGTAATAAGTTTATAGTAAATTCAACAAAGAATTAATATTGAAATAATTTAAAATTGGTGACAAATAAAGACCTAAGTCATATTTGTTAGTAGGTAGCCACTGTGACACTAGTAACACTGGGTAAAATAAATATATTATCATAAATGTATGTAAATAGGATTTACAGCAGAATACTACAAACAATAGATTTAGAATATTCAAAACTTATTGCTGATTTAGATTACATTTTTGGAATAATTGAAATCATATAAGTGCCTACACTATTCCATATTTGTCTAGATTGTTCATTATATTTTTTTTGTGTACATACATAAACTTAACCCCAAACGAATTTTACCATAAATCTGTTATAATTAAGAAGTAAAAGCAATGATCCATAACGCCATTTTTGTACCTTTTTAGATTAGATGTTTTTATTTTACTTTCTGTAAATAGTGACAATGAAGTGCATTACGCATTTTTTGGTTTAAAAATATAGTATCCCAGTAACATCTGAATCATTGGCTTATTGAATTATGAGCAAAGTACCTAATAGTATATAATTTCTCGATATTTTTTATATATTAAGGTATTTATTGTAAAATACATATTATAATTTTAACAATTGTTTTTTTTTCCTGTAAGGTTTGGTTCAATTAGATATGCTGAGTTTTGCGAAAATTCAGGCAATAAATATAAACACGTTTTGAAATTGGAATATATTTCTTTTTAATTGTATTAAGCACAAGCGTTTCTGTTTCACCGCGTCAACGACGGTGTCATTTGATTATATACATATACCTATAGGTAATAGTGCATTACATTAGTACTGATTAGATCTCCAGATCACAACATAATTATAATTAATAAAATATAATATTAAAATTATATCTAAACAACATATTTAAAAAAACATTCTCGTATCACTAACGCTCTGGTCCCTGTTCCATCGCACACTGACGCACCAAATTATGAAAAAATTAAATAGCGGATCAGTTTTATATGTTATTGTTAAGATTTACAGCTCACTATAACACTTTAAAAAACCTCTGGTAGTTTACAAGATGAAAAATATCTCTCAGTCGGTTTATTGACATGCTTCAGAAATCGTAGGACATAACGGAATGTCAATAACTTGTAATAATATATAATCTGTTTTCATCAACACTTATTTATGTTTTTACAATTTTACATTTCAGGATGTATCTGTAAATAAATTTGACGATTTACAATATTAAAATTTGTTTAAGTAATTTCCGATATAATGTCAAAATACATACGAAATATATGTATTTTATATTATTATGATACATTTATTCGTATGTATCTATACAATTATTAATAAAAGTAATTGTTATTGTTAACAGTTTGGTGGTAAGATCCATCTTCTATTTAGATACATATAGTTGCCCTGAACATCACGGTTTTTAAATAAATAATTCTATTATATAAATATATTTTATTAGAATATAGAAGTATACATATATATATTTTGTAATAATAATATAAATATTGTGGATATTGCCTTATACCTCAACACTGATCTATGTACACACAATACAACAAAACATAACCTTTCGTGTACTACGCCTAAGGGCGCTTACACAAAACTGCGATGGGACGCGACGCCGCATCGCAGGATATTACGATGCTAATTGCTGCGATGCTATTTGTAAGACTCGTTGAAAGTATGGTCACCTGAATCGCATCGCAATTTTGTGGAAGCACCCTAAACTTTATTTTAACATTGCAATGAAATACTTCAAAGGTTAATTTGCGTGCTCAAATTCTCTTTCGTGAAAATAATTTATAATTACAATAAAAGTCACACATAGAGAATCAATTTAAATTTTCATTTTGTATGTATCCTCAAGCGTAATACTTAGACAAATAAAGCAAAGTTCGGACCCGCAGGGATCTCCCTGAGGCAGTTAAGTAAATATATTTAGGCTGAGAGCGCTTTACGCTCGTCAATCGCCTAGTGAAGCAGACTAGTGCACATAACATAATAACTTAGGGTTCTTGTGTCTAGACAAGAGCCCTAAGTTATTATGTCTCTGTGATAAGTTATTACGGGGCCATACATTACTATCTAACCGGAACACGGTAGTGCTGAACATTCCATATGGCGGCAGATAGATTAGGTAATGCATTGGTGCCTACGCCCTCGAGCTGCTGCACTGGAACTCTACCGCCAGTAAAAAAGTGTGCACAGAATAGAGAAAATGTGCTAGTTAGGTCATGTATATTTTAAAACAAAATGTAAATAAACTATTTTTAATATCAATACAATATTGTCCGGCCCTGTAATTTCCGGCACAGAGGCATAAGACCTTAGGCCTCAGGAGTGGTAACGCATCTGCATTTTGACCTTGGTCTTTGTGTGGGTGTCTATAGGCTGCAGTCATCACTTAACATCAATGTGAACTGCATGCTTGTTTACCACTTCCATTACATAAAAAAAAAAAAAAAAAAAAAATATTTAATTGCAACGTTAAATAAAATGCATCCAACACCAACATACATATAACGAACAATAATACACACAGACGACAGAAAAGTGTTGAATCGGAACTGAATCGATTCGCTTTCTTGCTCTAACAGAGCGCGCTCTTTTGTCCGAGACACGTCCTAACCAATCTGAAGTAATCTGCACGATAAAACCATGTTGACTATTGGCGCGATATATATATATATATAGGCTGAGAACAATTTACGCCCATCACTCGTCCGATGATAAGACCTCCAAAAAAAAAAGAGCGCGCTCTTTAGACAAAACAAGTAGGTCCATCGATGGTCATGATTCAACGACTATTATGTTGTAAGATATATGCCCCTGATGGCCTATTATGTGACTCGGTTGACATCAAAATGATAAGCATTTTGCAGTACATTGCTGTTTTACTAAAAGATGGTAATTATGGCGTTACTTCAAAACGGCAATGTAATGCATATTGCTCATCAAATCGATGTCCACCGACTTACCTAAATAATAGACCCTCTGGTGAGCCGCCGCACTTGTAAGCGTTATGTCAACAGCTAAATACACTTACAATTTTACACTATCCAAGAAGTTTAAAACTTAGAACACAATGTTGTGTCCATTCATTGTGTAAAATTGTAAATGCAGTAAATTAATGAGACACATTAAAAATGGCATAGACAACAGTCTTTAACACACAATAGGCAAGTCTAAAAACAGATAGCGACTACCCCCGCTAGTCGCGAACGTGTGGGGCGCGTACTAAATTTGATATGACGGTAAATTCGTATATTATTGGACAAGTTGAAGACTGCTATAGTTAATGTGACCGCTAGGAATTATTTGTATCGCCTTTAGGAACATTTGGTGCACAACGCGAAAGTAACATATTATTATAAAACTACACAATAAAGGCAAACGTACACATAACCTATTAGAATGCGTCGAAAGCATAGAAGTCAAGGAGGCACCGAAATAATTGACCGCACTGAAAAAGTGGTTGCCGTTGCCTTTAAGTCTCTCGTGTTTATTTGTTTTTAAAATTATGTAATACAGTAGTGCCTCCGCTCTCTTACTGACTTCATAATATAAGGAATTCCAAAATCAATTCCACGTTCGGCCAGTTCGACACGTTCGACCAGGATAAGTATTCGTTCACCATCAAACAATAGAACGTACGAAAATAATTATAGATGCCGATACTGTTTGACCGGGACACCATAGCGGCGCAACCAGTTGCACCACTAGTTTGGTAGCTCACGGTGTTCGTGAGTTACCAAACTAGACGTCATACAGACAGCAGAATGGCGACACCACAGCGACAGTACGAAAATCGACGTGACTAGCGGGCGAATGAGTATTAGATCACACAGCGCTATAGTAATTAGTGGTCGCGCGACCAGTGTCCGAGCCGCCAAATTGGTTGCGTAACCAAACAGACACCAGGTAATTAACTCTCTCCAGAGCTGTATACATTTTGTAGGTAACGGCGACTGGTTGCGCCGCCGTGGTGAAATATAGCTCTAAGGGAAGCAACAAATATTATGGCAAGTAACCGCCTAAGCCAGGCGGATAGTAATCAGTGTTGCCAACTCTACCTGAAAATACGAAATCTTTTCGAGGAAGATCCATTTTTTCGAAAAAATTGCGTACACACTACTACACACGGGACAGTTTGCATGAAAAGGGGAGAACGATCGAGAAAAAAAAAACATTTCCCTACATGGTCTCTAAAAATCTCTTGCATTTAGTTTACCTTTATGATTCAAAATGATCGTACGTTTAGACATTCATTATCGTACAACGTACTGAGGTCTATATTATCGTACACGTAACTATCGTACGGGTTGGCAACACTGGTTGTAACAAAGTAACTACGAGAAACACAACCTAAAAAATCTAATTGAAAAAAGCATTTCACACGACACATATTACCGACGGCAGCTTGTGACATGTATGTATGTATCTTCACGCCAGGTCCCTAACGGGGTAGGCAGAGAGTGTAGAGCGCCAGATATCCCGGTTCAGACAAACCTCTCGTGCCTCGTCTACCTTCATCATTCTCTTCATACATGCACGCCGATTCCTAAGACTTTTGACCCCACCATCAGACAGAACTCGACCTATTTGGTCATGTTAGGTCAGCCTTGGTCTTCCTGGGCCTCTGCTTGTGACATGAATATAATAATACATATAACAGCATACACGAATGTCAGTTAGATGTCTACGGTTTAATATATCTTTTTTATAACATGGAGTTTCTAAAACAACAGCATGTCTTTGATTGAAGAAGCACCCGTACATTACCAGCCTGTCCTCTAAGTCATGCAATATCAATTTTAATATTTTTATTTTTAAAGAAAAATGGAAAGAAAAATTTGACTTCAGGCGAGACTCGAATTCGTGGCCTAATGGGAACCTAGTCCAGCCGCAAAAAAAAAACAATTAAAAAAAACAATTATTAAGGGTAAAAGCGACTTCTTTACGATATTCAATAAACTGAAAAGTCTATTATATCGGTTGCCTAACTAGCATAGTTGGTAATAGATGGCGCTGCTGCTACCATAAAGCAATGCAATAGATGTGAAGGAAAGATTTGACAAATCGGGCCGGACTTCAGTAGCTCAATTGGAAGAGCGGCTGGACTAAATTCCCAGTAGGCCGCGAGTTCGAGCCTCGCCTGAAGTCAATTTTTTCTTTAAAAATAAAAATATATTTCACAAGCATGTGTTAATGCGAAATAATATAAAAAAAACAATCAATTTTAATTTTGTCTTTTTCTGGCAGACCCTACATTACTACTCTTATAACACTTTTCGTCCGAAAATCATTTTCCAGGACGCGTTTACGATAAACAAACTTCGTACTTGTAACAAAATGTTATGCATAATTGCTTTTGCATTTAAAATTAACCCAAATGGTTGCGTGAAGTTTTGTACATTGTGTATAATAAATAAGTTATATGTATGTAGCCGGTATGTAAGTAACACACATGAAAATAATTATTCGTGTAAGTAAAATACGATAGATATCTCGAGGTTTGGGACTGCGAGCGCTCAGACTTGGTCAGGTTAGGTCGAAGAGTGGGAACGTTTAACTACAAGTAGATTGGACAAAATAGTTTTTTACCTCTTCCGCAAATAGGATGTAAAAAAAAATAACAAAGCATTTAAACAAAAAAAAACACATCTAAATGAAAATAGTATTGAGATGGCATTTCTTATCAGGAAAAGCGATAAAATAGTGTATTATTAATTCAATTTCAGACAGCAAAAAGACAGATGTATTTATGTAAGGAATTTGAATAACTTATAGGTTACATGTATGGACAGTTACGTAACTTCACGCCTGTAGTCCCCGAAGGGGTAGGCAGAGGTAAATGCATGCATTCAAGCATACATGCAAACACCCACGATTCGCCGGTTACGTTTTGGCCCATGTAACAGGTGGCGAGCCTGTTGACATCTCCGGGCACATTACCAAACTTTGAGGTACTGGGAAATTTCCAGAAAATGGAATAATCCCAATAGAACCAGAGATAAAGGCTTTTTCACCAGTATCTCTGATAACCCCCTACCCGGGAATCGAACCCAGGACCTCAGCGTAGTAGTAGTGGCCTGCTACCACTAGGCTACCGAGGCAGTTCTTCTATCAAAACTGTATATATTATATCAATAACTTTAATAGTAATACAAAACAGTTATATTTGTGACCTGTATACAAAATGATGCTTGATGCACACTATAAAATGTTTTAATATATTATCTTACATTTATAAACTTCATCTTTTATATATTCCATAAAGTAAAATTAGTAGTAATTCATTTAATAAACAATACATTCTCGCAAATGGCTTTATATTTTTTACAATTAAATATAGTATACATATACATAAAAATAATAACATTTAAACAACCGTAAATAATTCCTTCAAAACATTTAATTTATATTTCCATTTCATAGTGTGCTTTAAGTATATACATATAAAATTCAATCAAAGACACCTAGTTAATATATGTAGCACAATAAAAGAATCGTGAGCAAAACCGTCAAACGTTAAATAACTATCTATATACACAACATGTACAGAAAATGACCATTTGAACCTAAATCTAGGATTACGCTGAATACTGCTCAAATATCTGCCACCGACTGTACACCAAAACTAATTTCAACACCAAACAATACAACGCAAGTAAAGAATCCGTAAACAACAAGGAAGCTCAATAAAAGCTAAGAAAAAATAATGGCATTCAATAATCACTTAGTAATTAATAAATTACAAAAATATTTCTCCTTACTACTAGTAGTGATCGACTGATTGTCTAACATACAAAAAAAATCCCTCGAAATAAAAACTCCCGAGTAACGATCGTATAAAAACAATTTCGGAAAGTATACTTTTATACAGGGCTATGTGAATATCGGCTATATATAACACTAATAAACATTATTGCACTAGGTAAATACATCTAGTAGGCAATCGATCGATCCAGAATTCATCCGCACGGTAAACTCTATTCAAATAAGAAACAATTAGGCCCGTCATCGTGGGGTCTCTGTCAACATTGTAACTATACAACATAAAACATCGGTAGATCTGTTCAGGCGTGTTAAGAGTTGATATGAGTTCATTAAAAAATTCAGTCAGTGGAGAACGAGTTAGGGAGGCCGAACAAATCTACAGACAAACAACACCGCGTGCTAAGCACGACGCTAAACATTTATAAGAATCTCTATGAAACGCTTAAACTACACGGACCATCGCTCACGGAGATCATTTCTTCTTGACGGTCGAGCTACTGGCGCAGCTACTCGACCGGGTCTGGACGCCGTCCTTCTTCAACAGGCTGACGCCGAACGCTGGACACTTCTTTCTCAGCGCTTTGATCTTGTACAGTTTGTTGCCTTGCGAGTTGTTCGTCTCGTCGAAGTTGTCGGGCGTGACGTCGGCGGTTATGACGGAGTTGGAGATGCAGTCCATCGGCTCCGGGCTTTCGGACTTGTCCCGTTTTCTCCGGAAACGGAACGGCGCGTCGAGGGAGTCGGCGGAGACGTTCGTCACGTTGGTGTCGCTCGAGGATAGATCTTGGGTAGTCTCGAGCCCGCTTTTGGGCAGGCTCTTCGGCAGTTTCTTGCGGGAGTTGGAGTTGGAGCGGACTATGAGTTTCTTCCTCGCGTTCACGTTCGCTGGGGCGACTTTGGAGACCGATTTGAGGTTGGGATCGGAGGGAAGACGGTTTTTGCCGTTGAGATGGCAGTTTTCGGTGAGAGCCGAGAGAGTGGAGGTGACGTTGGTGAGGGTGGCCACGTTGGATTCGGAGATTTTGCTGACGCTGATGGCTTTGCGCGTGAAGGTTTTGATGGGGCTGGCGCCGTGGGTGTATCCGATGGCGGGGCGGGCCAGGTTGGCGCGCTGGCCGTGGAAGCTGCTCTTGCCGTTGAAGGGCGACTTGACGCCACCGGCGAGCTTGTTGGCTTGCGAATTGGCACTTCTCGTCGGCGGGAACGTGGAAGTCTTTGACACGTAGTGCGACTTGAGGGTAGAGTTCATCAACCTCTGTTGGGGCTTCAGATTTGTGTTGTTGGCGTTGCGTATGTTGTTGGTGGGCATCATGTAGTTCATTTTCGGCGTGAACACGGTCTTCGTGGGCAACATGGGCGACGGCGTGGTCTTGTATTTGCCGATCACGGTCGTCACGTTGTTTTCGAAGTCCGGTTCGTTCGCATTCAACGCGTTCGCGTTGTCCAACTGGAAACATTAGTAGCAATCGTAAATTATTAAAGAAACACCAGCATCGATTGTAAGTTTTGTGAAACCAAATTGCCGGTCATTCAAAACATCATTTGAACTAAAATGTTGCAGCAATTGTGTAATTATCAGTCTTTCAAACACTACTTACTGGAAGAATAGATACCGGTCTTTAATTATTAGGGTTTTTGAGATCACCTTTTTTTAAAAGTGGTATAACTTTGCTAAATTTCAATTTATTATATTGGTGTTAAAGTGATAGTCAGATTATTACTTTTGATTCCATAGGCGGCACGTACGGACAATTTTATTAATCAAAGGCGTTAACGAGCACAAAAGCGATTCAGTTAGACGATCCAGCCCCGGGATCCAAAACAATGCGTGACGCATTATGACACGATACGTGCTATGGACACATGAAACACCTAAAAGACTCTAAATAGATAACTAAACCAAAATATACCTTATTGATATTCTTATTAGTGTGCAGTATGGTTTGCAAAGAGACCGGCTTATTGTCGAGCTGTTCCTTGAGTGGGTCGGGCGGCAGGTCGCTGTAGATGCCGCGCGAGAACACCGGGAAGGCCGAGATGCCGTGCCGCCGGCGGTACGCCTCGCCCTCCGCGTGCATACGCGTCTGAACGCTGCCAAACAAAGGGGCTGATTAAAACAATCAAAATTATACAAAACTTCCAAATCCAATCAGCATGTTCGCTGAATTTCAGCCGTAACATAAATGAAGTGATAAGTGAGTAAAGTAATTTTAAAGCCCATTATCTGAATAATCTATTTAATTTATTTGAAAATCCTACTTATATAATAAATGCGAAAGTTTGTGAGTATGGATCGATGGATGGACGTTTGTTACTCTTACAGGACAAAACTACTGGACTTGCAACGAAAAAATTGTTGGACTTTGTTATTCATCAAGAAACAAATAAATATTAGGTTGGGGAAAAAGTTTCTTCGCATTTTTTAAGATAATTCAAAACATTTTTTAATATAGTTTATTAAAATTTAACTAAAGTATGTATGTTCCATTTTGTTTGATAACCTTTTGCCATCTTGTAGGTAGGGACATGATCCCATTGCTATAAAAAATTTGGGACTTCTCATCAAAATACCGCGACAAGTGGATTTGGCAGTCCTCTCGTGATGTTAACCTAACATCGCATAAAGAATTCTGAAGAGACCGAAACAGGTGGAAATCTGAAGGTGAAAGGTCAGGACTATACGGCGGATGCATTAACACCTCCCAGCCAAACTCTCTTACTTTTTGCTGAGTGGCTATAGATGTGTGAGGTCTAGCGTTATCATGATGAAACACCACACCCCTTCTGTTGATCAATTCCGGCCGCTTTCTCTCAACTTCTTGCTTTAATCTCATCAGTTGTTCGCAGTAGAGTTCAGAATCGATAGTTCTGCCTGGTGGTAATAGCTCATAATGAATAATGCCCTTCCAATCCCACCACACACACAACATCACCTTATTGCGAGTTAACCCGGGTTTCGCCACAGTCTGTGAAGCATGACCGGCCTTTGACCACGACCTTTTTCGCACGTTCTTGTCGTACGTGATCCACTTTTCATCACCAGTTATCAGCTTCTTCAAAAATGATTCGGTTTCATTACGTCGTAATAAAGAATCACAAATGAGTACACGGTTCATTAGGTTTCTTTCAGTGAGCTCGTGAGGTACCCAAATATCGAGCTCTTTTGTACCCAGCTTTTTTCAAATGCGCCAAAACTGTTTTGTGATCAATTCTCAGTTCTTCAGCTACGTCGTAACTACTGATAGGTCGATCTTGCTCCACTTTTTCAAAAATGGCATCCATTTTATCCGTAATAGGGCGACCAGAGCGAGGTGCATCTTTGACATCAAAATTTCCGGATTGAAAACGCTTAAACCAAATTTGTGCTACTCTCACAGACACTGCACTAGGTCCATAAACATCGCAAACGTTGCATTTTTACCTTTTTTGTAGTAAAATTTTAAAATGTATCGAATTTCTTCATTAGATTCACTCATCTTGACAGTACGAAAAACAAATGAAAATCACACATTTGCCTAATTTGAATTTGGAATTATGTTCTTTAAATTTTTAACTTTCAATGATACCAAAACCAGCCAGATACAAATACTACAGCCAAAGAGATTTTATTACAAGTTCATACATACTATAATGCGAAAAGACTTTTTTCCCCAACCTATTATGAAAAATTGACGTCAATTCACAACTTATAACGTTAAAGATCATCGACGCATCATAAGTCCAAAAAAGAGGATTCATTAAGTCCCTTGTGGAGGCTTTGGTTCCGCAGTGGATGTTTGTTGGCTGATGGTAATGCTGTGGTGTCAAAAAAAAAGGCGATGAATCAAATGTTTAAATGTATGAATTAACCCTTACCCCACCCAGTTAACCCTTACCCCCCCCCCTAACCCCACACTAGAGAATATGTGTCTATTCTACATGTAGTATTATTTACTACGTGTAGAATAGACACTTCGACATCCCACCTGATTTCCCCTCCTCACTCATCACCCCTCCTTGAGAGCCAGATGGATAAAATTCAACAGTGAAGTTGCGGGCGAGCTAGCGGTCTATTTTTAGTGAATTTTGTCACGTAGTCAGTGCAACGACTTCATCATCATCATTTCAGCCGAAAGACGTCCACTGCTGAACAAAGGCCTACCCCAAAGAACGCCACAACGAACGGTCCTGGGCCGCCCTCATCCAGCGATTGCCCGCGACCTTCACCAGGTCGTCGGTCCACCTCGTGGAGGGCCTACCTACGCTTCGTCTTCCGGTACGCGGTCGCCACTCCAGAACTCTTCAGCCCCAACGGCCGCCAGTTCTGCGAGCTATGTGCTCTTTGTGCAACGACTTATTTCACGATTATCTTAATTTTATTTATTTTTAATTTACTTATTTAATTCAGATATTAAAATCCTTACAGAACAAATTTGAGGCATTTGGGTGCGCGTGTAAAAACACGTCACTGATCGATGTCCGTGTAATAGGTAAACAGAACAAGCGTTTCTATGGAATTTTAGCAGAGTATAGTTTTTCCTTGACACCACAGTGACGACATACTTCTCCAGGAACCACTGCTGGTGGCCGATGACGGAGCCCGGTCGACACACGCGCAGCCACGCGATGGCCTCGCGCGCCGTGAACCCGTGGTGCTTCATCATGTAGCACGCGATCAGGGTGCCGGTGCGGCCCAAGCCCGCTGTCGACAATATTACACAACTTTAAGGCAACCATGCAGCAAAATACTTGTTAAAAATATAACTTTTGTAAAATTTCATCCTTCTCTAACTTAAACAAATATTTTTTATTTTTAAAGAAAAATGGAAAGAAAAATTTGACTTCAGGCGAGACTCGAACTCGCGGCCTACTGGGAATCTAGTTCAGCCGCTCTTCCAATTGAGCTACTGAAATCCTGCCCGTTTTGTCAAATCTTTCCTTCACATTTATTGCATTGCTTTATGGTAGCAGCAGCGCCATCTATTACCAACTATGCTAGTTAGGCAACCGATATAATAGTCTTTTCAGTTTATTGAATATCGTAAAGAAGTCGCTTTTACCCTTAATAATTGTTTTATATTATTTCGCATTAACACATGCTTGTGAAATATATTTTATTTTATTTTTTATTTTTTTTTCTTTAAAAATAAAATATATTTCACAAGCATGTGTTAATGCGAAATAATATAAATCAATTATTAAACAAATATTTGTTAGAAAGGGATGTAAAATTTTACACTAAGTTCTTAGGGTTGACTGATGAGTTATAAAGTCATTTAACAATTTTCAAACGGTGCAAATATATTTTTTTTGCCGCTACTCGTAACAATTTTTGCTAAAGTTATAGCAAGATGATGCAACCCAGCCTTCCTGTCCAACCTGTATAATCCAAAATGTATATTTATGTTACGAAAGTAGAAAACAAGCATGCAGTTCACATGGATGTTAAGTGACAAGCAGTTGTCAAAAACTGCTTAAAGATGCAGATACTCAAAAACCTGAGGTCGAAATGCAGATATGTTTCCACACCTGAGACCTTAGTTGTTATTTCTCTGTGATTGTTATTACGGGGCCATACATTAACATCTTACCAGGACAGGATAGTGCTGAACACTACCATTTGGCGGCAGATAGATTAGGTAATGCGGTGGTGCCTACGCCCTCGAATCCCTACCGCCAGTAAAATGATAATATTACCATCACGTAGTAAGAATATAGGCAATAATTAACTCGAAAAATTATTACTTTTTTTAATGTAATGGAAGTGGCAAACAAGTATGCAGTTCATATTGATGTTAAGTGATGACTGCAGCCTATAACATCCACACAAAGACCAAGGTCAAAATGTAGATACGTTACCACTTCTGAGGCCTAAGGTGTTATGCCTCTGTGCCGGAAATTACATTACACACCTGACCGGAACACGATAGTGCTGAACACTACCATTTAGCGGCAAGTATATTAGGTAATGCGGTGGTGCCTACGCCCCCGAGCTCCGTCAACGGAGCTCTACCACCAGTGAATTATATTACTTAAAAGCCACATAGAAAACTCACCCTTGCAATGCACAGCGACCGCACCCTTAGCGACCTCCGAAATACGTATGAACCGATTCACGATCAGATCCGACGGCACGGAGCCATCCACGAAGAAAAGCTCTCTATGTTCGAAGCCGTGCGACGTGAACTGGCGCGCGTCGTACGACTTCTTGTTCAGTCGCACGATGGTAGTGACGTGGTGCGTGCGGAAGTACTCGTGGTAGTGCTCGGGGCTATGTAGGGGGTAGCCGCGGTCCAGTCTAGACCGGTGGTGGGGGCCTGAGAACGCTAGCATCTTGCCCGGTATTATCCAGTTTAGGTCGCCGTTCTCCACTTTCTGCAAATATGATTTAATTTTCTTAGAATATAATTAAGGTAGGCTGGATGATAATGGCTGGTTGCATACGTGTTATAATGAAGAACTTGGCGTCGTGTGCCACCTTGGTGCCGTGCATAACGCCAAACAGCTACATATCGAAGAGAAGCGGCCTTTTAGGAACTCTCAGTCAGCTGCTTGTAGCACTCCGCTGCTTGAACTGCTTATTCTCGGTTACAGAAAAGTGTAGTCATAGATAAAACAGTTACTGCTTCGCGTCAAAGTGTTCAAAATCGAGGAACTTGGCATCGTAGGCCACCTTGATGCCAATTGCCATGCAGCACGTCGAGCAGGGACATCTTTTTTTTATGTAATGAAAGTGGCAAACAACCATGCAGTTCATATTGATGTTAAGTGGTGACTGCAGCCTATAGACACCCACAGAAAGACCAAGGCCAAAATGCAGATGCGTTACCACTCCTGAGGCCTAAGGTGTTATGACCCTGTGCTGGAAATAACGGGGCCGTACATTACCACCTGACCAGAACACGATAGTGCCGAACACTACCATTCAGTGCCAAGTATATTAGGTAATGTGCTGGTGCCTACGCCAGCGAGCTCCGTCACTGGAGCTCTATCACCAGTAAATTTAGAAGAGCGGCGGCCCCCCCGGATGCTTAGCAGTCAGTTGCTTGTACTCCACTCCCATGGAACAGTTGTTCTTGATGATAAAAACGAAGTGTAGTCAAATATGCCTCACCTCATAAAACAGATACTGCTCCGCGTCGAAGTGCTCGAAATCGAAGAACTTGGCGTCGTGCGCCACTTTGATGCCGTGCAGAACGTCGAGGAGGGAGATATCGAAGAGCGGCGGCCCTCCGGACGCGTCGCGGAAGCACAGCAGTGACCACACGCCCTCGGTCAGCTGCTTGTACACCGCCGCCGGGGAACCGCCCAAGTAGATTATCTGGGACAGAGCCGATATGAACGTTAGACGATGAAAGGATATGGTAGCGGTGGAATACAGCAATTTAGTGGTAGCATGGCATATGACGTTCTCTACGAATATGATTTCTAGGTAGGTAGGTAATTTCAATGTACGAAGCTCGTGAAAACCGGCGAAAACGTAAAAAAACTATCAATATTTGTTTTCAGTTCTAATTCATCCCATACTGATAATATTTCACTTAAAAAACCCAAATAGGTAATCATGCAGCTACGATATAAATCAGTCAGCCGTAACAATAGACTTGGACAAATACCAGTAGGTACACATATAAACAATGCACCACAAACGATTATCCAATAAAAAGCCATGTAAAGTGGAAACCGATACTCGTGACCAATAAAACGACATCTTTCTAGGTTTACGATGAACGTCATGGTACTTTAATCGCTTTTAAATAACGTAGGCGAATTAACTGGCGCCCGGAATCTACTTAGTCCGTATAACATGTGAACCTACCTACATCTTGAATGTACATCTGATCTATTATTCTACAAATAAGTATTAGATTTAAGGAAATTGACAAATTCTCAGTAGTGCCGACACAGCTAACACTTCGTGCCTATTCTAGCTACCCCTAAATAAAAGCCCACGAATTTTTAGGTACTGGAACAAAAGATTTATATAATGAGCAATTTGCATTGAGACCTCTCCTCCTCGCGTCGTACTCCTACTATTGAGGGTCGTGATTCCCCCGATGAGAGATTAATTTCTGATGGATAATATTCTTCCATCGATGTCTGTCCTTGGCGTCATGGAGTGCATCATGAAGCTTTGTGTCCAGAGTACAGCGGATCTGGTCACACCATCTGACTGGGTTACGACCTCTAGGCCTTCTGCCATCGACCTTACCAGTAACCATAAGCTTGAGCAGGTTATGTCCATCTTTTCGGGCAATGTGTCCAAAGAATTCGAGGATGAGAGAGCCTGGTTTTGATGTTGAGCCCGCGAAGGATCGACTCGTTTGTACGAAAAGCAGTCCATGGCATTTGCAGCATTTTCCGCCAGCACCACATTTCAAAAGCATGCGGTCGCGATCATCCTTCTTTAGTGTCCATGTTTCCGAAGCGTAATTGAAAATGGAGAACACTAATGAATTGACCAACTTCGTCTTTGTTCGCCGAGATATGTTGCGGTCTTTCCATATTCACTGGAGCTGGGACATTGCACTTTTAGCCATACCAATACGTCTCCTAATTTCCTTTTCACAGGAGCCTGTGTTGCTAATGGTGCTAGATAAGTGAAATTATCTACGTTTCCATAGGGTAGTGCGCCTGTAATTTGAAGGGAGTTTGTGCGATCTACCACCACGATTTCGGTTTTAGACTGCATTACTTGCTTTCCATAAATGTGAAATTTATGCTTGCAGACTAAAATCTGAGCTCGTATACTACTTTGAAAACACTCGCGATAATACGCTAAATAATCATCAACATGCAATATAATTCAAACTATTTTTTGTTAAAGTTGTAATTGCTCACAAATTGGAACCGTCGCATATTTAGCCTTGAAGTTGCCTCGCAGAATCAAGACAAATGACATATTTATGTTCTAGAACAAAGTGCGCAGTAATTCAAACTACAGTCAAAGGGTATGAAATATAGTTCTGTTACGCACGAACGTATCCAAGAACTAGGTATAAACCAATTAATGCACGATTGCACTTATTTCAATATTGCGTGCGTATTCGACGCAAGCACTTCGTAAACTTTCGACTTATTCACAATTCAATTATGGATTCTTCACAGTACTAAATCAAACTTGTGAAATTACGTGGGAAGTTGTAAAAGTTCGCGGCATTCAAATAATTTCGATAGATTGTTTCTTCAATTATCAACGATTCTATTAGGTTGGGGAAAAAGTTTCTTCGCATTTTTTAAGATAATTCAAAATATTTTTAATATAGTTTATTTAATGTATGTACCATTTTATTCGATAATCTTTTGCCATCTTGTAGGTAGGGACATGATCCCATTGCTATAAAAATTATGGGACTTCTCATCAAAATACCGCGACAAGTGGATTTCGCAGTCCTCTCGTGATGTTAACCTTACATTGCATAAAGAATTCTGAAGAGACCGAAACAGGTGGAAATCTGAAGGTGCAAGGTCAGGACTATACGGTGGATGCATTAACACCTCCCAACCAAACTCTCTTAATTTTTGCTGAGTGGTTATAGATGTGTGAGGGCTAGCGTTATCATGATGAAACACCACACCCCTTCTGTTGATCAATTCCGGCCGCTTTCTCTCAACTTCTTGCTTTAATCTCATCAGTTGTTCGCAGTAGAGTTCAGAATCGATAGTCCTGCCTGGTGGTAATAGCTCATAATGAATAATGCCCTTCCAATCCCACCACACACACAACATCACCTTATTGCGAGTTATCCCGGGTTTCGCCACAGTCTGTGAAGCCTGACCGGCCTTTGACCACGACCTTTTTCGCACGTTCTTGTCGTACGTGATCCACTTTTCATCACCAGTTATCAGCTTCTTCAAAAATGATTCGGTTTCATTACGTCGTAATAAAGAATCACAAATGAGTATACGGTTCATTAGGTTTCTTTCAGTGAGCTCGTGAGGTACCCAAATATCGAGCTTTTTTTTTGTACCCAGCTTTTTTCAAATGCGCCAAAACTGTTTTGTGATCAATTCTCAGTTCTTCAGCTACGTCGTAACTACTGATATGTCGATCTTGCTCCACTTTTTCAAATCCATGGCATCCAATTTATCCGTAATAGGGCGACCAGAGCGAGGTGCATCTTTGACATCAAAATTTCCGGATTGAAAACGCTTAAACCAAATTTGTGCTACTCTCACAGACACTGCACTAGGTCCATAAACATCGCAAATTTTTTTCGCGGCTTGCGTTGCATTTTTACCTTTTTTGTAGTAAAATTTTAAAATGTATCGAATTGCTTCATTAGATTCAGTCATCTTGACAGTACGAAAAACAAATGAAAATCACACATTTGCGTAATTTGAATTTGGAATTATGTTCTTTAAATTTTTAACTTTCAATGATACCAAAACCAGCCAGATACAAATACTACAGCCAAAGAGATTTTATTACAAGTTCATACATACTATAATGCGAAAAGACTTTTTCCCCAACCTATTATTAAAGTGCAGTGAAGAATATACGAACGTCTGGGACATAAAAATAATAATCGGATTTTGAAACTTATCTATGTCTGGGTAGGTGATTACTGTGATAAGTAAATTGTATCAAAATGTTAATGAGTATCGAATAAATAAATATTATAGGTTAATTTATCACATTTCGACCACACGGTCGAAATGTGATAAATTATGTATGAAAAATAATAAAATTGAAAAGTTAACACAGCGTTAAAATTAGGCACCGTTGCCATAAACGATTCACACGAGTAGTTCTTGCACACTCTATCCATTGTAAGCCTTAGCTTATTTTTAAAATAAGTGAATTTTAAAAACAGGGCCATTTTGGGGATTATATTTAGGACCAAAAATAGCTTTTTAAATTATACTTTGTAATCGCAAGACAAACCATATAAGGATTTCAGATAAAATAACTTAAGTCGTTTTGAAGTTATTCAAGAAAATAGAATTAAGTTGATAGGTACTTCCTGCCCCCTTATCTTAGAAACAGTTGGGTCAACAATTTCGAAAAAGTTCCAGGAAATGATTATTTTCTCCAAGACAAGAAGTCTATGGTATTTATGATAACATAGGCAATTCATTAATTGTGTTGGACTCTGCAAACGCGAGGTCTTTTTACTATGAGAATGTTATGGAATAATAAAAGTTAGATGATATTATACAGAATAAAGTAAATTGTATACCTGATAGCACCCAATAAGGTACGCCGCATTAAGTCTGAGCGTTTCATTGTTGCTGGTGAAGAACACGATCTTTTTCTTGGGATTCTTCTCCAACTCCTCGTTGAGCTTGTTGCAGAACTGGTAGAGGTGGCACAGGTGGTAGGGTCCGAAGTCATAGTAGAAGTTCTCGTAGACGATATCATCTTCGATGTGGAAGTATTTGCTGTTCCGCGTCGGTTTCGGTTTGTAGCCGGTTTCGAGCGTTGCAAAGTATAATCTGTCTGAAAAAAAAATGCTTTGTTATTGAATTGAAAACTTCTTTACTGTCGTTGTTCTTTGAAATTCGAAGAAACGAAAAAGCGACAGTAAAAAGAGACAGACACATAAATGAATAAGATTTAACGTGGCAGAAAATGAGATAGGAAGCATTATACAGTGTCTCTTATTGAAAATATTTCAGGGTGTCACTTATACCCCGTTTTTTAAATTAACATAACATATATTTACTGTGCAAAGGATATTCAATTTAGGTATGGTCATAAAAGGTTTCAAACGATGAAAACGAGCCATTTTCTTAGATATTACAGTAGCCGATAAGACCTGAAATCAGGCATTTTGGGCAAAGCCTAAGGTCGGACTTGTTCCTTCGTTAAATCCTTTTATTTATTTTTTTCATTCTCTGTTCTGTCGATTATATCAACACACAATGTGAAAATATCATGTATGCATGTATCTTCACGCCTATCGGAATAGGCAGAGAGTGTGGAGCGCCAGATATCCGGATCCTGACACACCTCCCGTGCCTCATCTATCTTCATCATTCTCTTCATAAAATATCATGATTGTTCAAAACGGTTTGATCACGGTTGGAACGGATTTTTTTCGGATGGAACCTTAAAAAATAATTATTTTACAATAAAACGCCAGTTATTCCGTAGAACACGGAATCCAATCCCATTTTTTGTTGCCTAGCTCCAGCTGTATCACTTTTTATTGGACAATGAGAACGAAATTGAACTGGATTGTTTAACATTGAAAATGGTCTTTGTAACTCGATATTTAGATCTACATTTATAAAGAGAAATTGTTATATTTTCCATTATCAAAAAGAAAAATATTTCACTAAGATAATAATTCATCACAAGTAAAAACTAGGGACATCAACAACGGAGGCAAATGTCACCTTACCTGCCTATTGTAACCTATTATTAACCGCCAAATGGTGTGAAAAATTAGCGTGTGAAATTTGTTCTACGATATACTCGTGGTAGAGCTCCAGTGTCGGAGACTCGGAGATCGCGGGCGTAGGCACCAACGCATTACCTAACATACTTGCCGCTAAATGGTAGTGTTCAGCACTATCGCGTTCCGGTCAGGTGGTAATGTACGGCCCTGTAATATCCGGCACAAAGGCATCACACCTTAGGCCTCAAGAGTGGTAACGCATCTGCATTTTGACCTTGGTCTTTGTGTGGGTGTCTATAGGCTGCAGTCATCACTTAACATCAATGTGAACTGCATGCTTGTTTACCACTTCCATAACATAAAAAAAATAATGAGACATGTTATTTGTAAACCTAAGATTTGGTGGACTACCTACTGGTGGTAGAGTTCCAGTGTAGGTACTAAAGGGCGTAGGCACCACCGCATTATGTAATCTATCCGCCGCCGAATGGTAGTGAAACGAAAAAGCGACTCGTGTTCAGCGCTATCGTGTTCCGTTAAGATGGTAATGTATGACAACATAATAACTATCACAGAGACATAACTACAGGGGTGGCAACGCATATGCATTTTGACCTCTGTTTTTTGTGTAAACGTCTACAGGCTGCAGTCATCACTTAACATCTGATGAAATGTTTAAGTAATACGTGGAATCCCAATCACTTCAGATAAGTCTTGGTCTATTCCTTAGCTTAATCTAATATATCTCAACTCGGGTGGAAAATAAATAAATGAGAATATATACCTTTATGAAAACAGGACGTTACGATTTTCGTCGATGCCATAAATTATATTTTACGACTCTTATGCCCATAAATGCCTAATCCCACGTGCCATGTGTTAAGGTTTAACTTATTTAATTCTTTAGGCGAAATTCGCATTTGCTTGCCAGACTTCGGTATATCAAGTTTAAATGAGTTATAGACGTTTGGGGTGGATTTAATATTCTTGGTAAAAATTTATTTATAGCATGCACAACCAATTAACAAAAGTACAATAATTTTATATTATGTGTTCTCGTGGGTGCGATAATCATCACAAATACAAGAAATCATCAACCCGCGAACACAGCAAAAGTGACTGCTTTTAAAGCTTAAAAATTTAAGATACCTATTTAACTAGGCAAATAATAATTAACGAAACCTCTCGAACATTCTAATCTACATTGGATTATACCAACATCTTAGCAAACAGGATCCTAAAGTGAAGTTAATTATTGGTAGGCACGCGCACATGACATAGGTTTTTGTGTCATCGTCGAAAGGAATTGATACAATCAAAGAACTGTCTACTTATACAAAAACAATCAAATATAGCTATTATTACCACGATGTAAAGTGCACGTGTATAGCCGAGTGGACTGCTCCCTGATCGTACCAATGAGTTGGTCAATTTTAAAGTAAAATGGCAATGAATTGCATACCAGACGCAAGTTTCCATGAAGCAATTAAAAAGCGCAATACTTTTACTTGTGACTACACTGGCGGTAATTTGCAAAACATTTTTTGAACTGCGGTGATTTATTTATAGGACCCGTATTTATAAATAGATCTATCAGTCCTTAAGACGATCTTAAGATCACGTTTTTTAATAATAAACGGGATCTTAATGCCGTGTTCTGGAACAGAGTTATGTATAATCTAGATTAATCCTATTAGACCCCTAGTGGCACTTTATTGGCAATCAATTGTGAATTATGTAATTCAACGAGGCGTCGGGCGGGACGTGACGACCCCACCGCCCAAGTGAAGGAGATTTCTTCAGCTAGTGTAGTCACTCAACCGAATAATGAAAGTTCATTCCAGCAGAATAGCATAATGCAGAATGAGCAGCAGCGACGAATAATGCGAGATGAGCAGCAGCGCCGAATAATGCGGGATGAGCAGCAGCGTCGAATAATGCGGGATGAGCAGCAGCGTCGATTAATGCGGGACGAGCAGCGTCCTGCGATAAAACTGCTGCCAGTGAGATTGCCAAAGCGCATGCCAGCGTTGCGATTGCCATGTTCTCGCCTAAGGACGCACAAGTCTCCACAACACTGTTGTAGACATCTTTGGGGAAGGCTTTATGCAGCAGTCGACGTCTTTTGACTGAAGCAGTGATGACGTAATTCAATATGTAGGTACCTACTAACGATTCCGATTCACCATATATTCACTGCCTTCTATATACAACCCCTAAGCCATCGAAAAATACAGCCTTGAGGTTATATTAATTTGTATTATTTTTCCTTCAAATACATATTCGACGTAAACCAACTTAAAAGACCTCATGAAAACGAAATAAACTTTATAAAACAAAATCAAACAACTTCCCAAGACTAATAGAACCAATTACAGTTGGAAATATTATATTTCATGCCAAGTAACTACGTTAACAAATCCCAATAACCGATAAACTTAACATTGAACCTTCATGTTCAAATGTGCTTTGACTGCAGCGTGAAACTAGATTTATTAGCTACAAATGTATATCGAATACTCTAGTTAGTCGTATTAAGGTGATCGCACACTTGACGAGTGGTCGATCGTTGGTGTATTCAGTCTCCGCATCGAGACAAAATAATGTATGTGTTATAACTTATGTGCTACGACTAATAATGTAAAGAAGTATAACTACCCCAAAAAGTGTCCCTGGTTAGGAGATAACGATGAAAGATCCTTTAACGATGGTTGTAAGTAACTACCACAATACTGTCGATTCGGCCGTATAGTTCGCGCCGAATTTGAGGACGCATTTCAATTCGTCTAGGGTTGTCCATCTTTTATTTTGCCGTATGCATATCCGGAACAGTCATGCACGCTTAAATGTCTTTGCCTTTGGCGGCGTCGTGTGGCGGGTTGCTCACTTCCCTCTATTTTTTTTTTTTTTTATGTAATGGAAGTGGTAAACAAGCATGCAGTTCACATTGATGTTAAGTGATGACGGCAGCCTATAGACACCCACACAAAGACCAAGGTCAAAATGCAGATGAGTTACCACTCCTGAGGCCTAAGGTCTTATGCCTCTGTGCCGGAAATTACAGGGCCGTACATTACCACCTGACCGGAACACGATAGTGTTGAACACTACCATTTAGCGGCAAGTATATTAGGTAATGCGGTGGTGCCTACGCCCGCGAGCTCCGTCACTGGAGCTCTACCACCAGTAAAACCCTCTAAAATGGTCGAGGAGGGCAATGGCTGTCACATGCGTCATACTCGTGAACGGGTGCTGTTGGTGGGGACTGGTCTGTTCTGGTTTGGAGGAGCTACATCACATTTAGCAGATAGCAGTTTATTTGCATCTATGCTATGGACGTTCACATTATTTGATTTTTCACGATAATCTGTACTAGATTTAAGCTCTCGTTTAAAAGAGCTCTTACTGAGTTTGTTGGGTAGCGGAGTTCTTCTCAGTAGTGACTGCACTTGGAACTCTGCTAAGTGAATAACTTTGATCTTGACGAATAAGTTTTTCTTTTTCTTCATTTATCAACATTGAAGGAATTGAAAAATTTTGTGATTATATTATGTTTTATTTATTTATTTATTTAAGGAAACTTACAGCTTTTTGTAATACATATGGTTATGGTAGGACATGAATAATTCATTAGCCAAAATAGTTCCAATGCTAAAAATTACATAGCGAACACTACAGAATTTTGAATAAGTTTAAGTTTTAACCAAGTAGTTTAAATTCTAATTTTTAATTTACTATTAATATACGATTTTTCTTTTACTATATGTAATGGTTATTCACTCTAGGTAGTTTATGATTTATTGACATTTTGAAAGTATCTGTAAAGATCTATTTGAAATAAAAATATTTTCTATTTCTATTTCTGTTGTATCAGATTCGGGCCATAGAGCAACACGGGCCACCGGCCGCGGAGAACCGGGGAGGAGTAGCCATAGCGTTTATTACCGATGCAAAACAGCCTGTCACACACACTATAAAAATTACTATTACTACGAAACTCACACCTAGACTTTAACAAAATACATAAACAATTTCACGCACACATTTAAACATCTAGGCGACAGGCATAAGCCCATTTGGGCTTGTACTTTGACAGAGGGGAAAGCCTGCATATGGCTACTCCCCGTCGGTCCGCCGGCCGGTTACTCTATGGATTCAGGCCGATGATCTACTATTGCATAATATTTATAATCTCGATAAATGATGCTTTTACGTAAAAGGATGGTATTTATCAGGATAACTCTAAACAGCGGTGGCTGAGTTGTAAATACTGTTGACGAGATAGTGAATAAGGTATCAGGTGAGCCAGATTTTATAGGATTCTATTCTTTCGGCGCTTCGATGTGTTCATCTAGGATAAGTGTGCGTTCATCTTTAGGGAACAAACTTGTGAAAACTGCAATTCAGTTTGTTAGCGCAGTGTCAAGTAATGAAATTTATAAGTAACCTTGTTAAGCCAGTCTGAAGCTTTCAAAGCATACATTCCATAATTTGAGACAAATCAGCTTAACCTGAGGATTATATTTTATGCCTGTAAAGAGGCGCTTCTGCATTGAGATCTCTTTTTATTAAAGTTGTCCATGGACCGCAGGAGGTATACCTACATTGATGTTTAATGTACATTGGCATGTTTGTTTGCCACTTTCATAACATAAAAAATAAAACTTTAGCCAACCTACTATGCAATGATCGAATGTAAAACACCAGTTTCAAATATTCTATTAAGTAGTATTTTTAGCTTTCTCTGCAAAATGACGGACAACCCTGTTGTTGGCTTCGTTGGTAAGGCATTTGTCTAATCAAGTACAACATATGCTCAATGCGTTGAGTACAGATACAAGATTGGAATGAGCAGATGAACATAAGCTTATGCAGCATTGATGAGCATGAAGCATTCTCGTTCAAAATATTTATATAAAGTATAACATGTACTTATATAATAATAGCAACCCTTAATACGTCCCACTGCTGGGCACGTTTCTCTCCACTTCTTGGGAGGAGGCCTGGAGCCTACTCTACCACGCTGCTCGCGCACGCGGCCAACCCGCTGTCGGATGTTTTCAAACAGCCCATAAGGCCTTCGACAGTCGTTACTGCTATCTATCGATTGCAACTGGTTTAACGTGCCCTCCGAAGCACGGAAACGCGCATTTTAATTTACCACTAGCGGTCACCCATCGACCAGACCACGCCTCTATCGCTTAACCGGGTAGATCGCTTCCGATCCTACACCAGCACGGGGACATGCGCACTGGACATATCCACATAGATGTAACATATTTTAAATACAATAAGCCCATTGTCAAGATTCCGTACTATAAATAGAATACGTGATTGATAAATAAATAGCGTTTGGTCTTCTATCACCGGTTCATAGTGCATTCGTCATCAGTCTAGAAAATATATTTAATATATTACCATAAACATCACCATTCAAGTGTTTGTACATCGCCAGTACAATGGAGCATAACTTTATGTCCATACATTGTACCTGCTCGTATTTTAAATCTCGGTAAGAGAACGCAGGCTTTTGAATAAAATCCATACACGCTTTTGTTTAATACGAGAGTACTAAAAGCGTATGTAGGGAACTGAAACAGTAGTCTTTGTTCGGCTCTGAATAGCTATGAAAAAATGTTCAGGGTCATCGTTTATGCATGGTGCACAGTTAAGCTTGCTTCCGTTTTATGCCGTTGAAAAGGAACTTTTTAATCTATTTTAGTGTTGGTACTAATAAGATCATGGAGTCGGAACGTGGTGACCCAACCGGCCACAAATGGAGAATTCTTCCGCTAGTGCAGTCAATCAAGCGAACAATGGCGGTCAAACTATAACTTAAGGTCAAACCATAAGTGGCAGTGCCTAAAAACAATACCGCAGGATGGGCAGCAGCGTCCCGCGATAAAGCTGTCGCCAATGCAGCATGTCAAGCGTGGCGATTATGGCATAGGATCATACGCACATACTGGCGCCAAGTATAAAAACGATCAGAATATGATCGCAAGCTTCGAAGTGTCTGAATAATGTAGACTTCATATCAACAACTAATGCACATTTGCTATTAATGATCGCAAAGTCAGAGAATTCTCCGCTTATCCAAAATCAATCAAATATAGCTTTCATCTCTTGTAGAGCGATAAAAGCGTTCCTTAAAGACGCTTAATGGACGATAATTAAACATGACAATATAAGGAAACATGTTTCGCAAGCCGAACGCTTCGGCCGATCGTGCCTCTCTATCGCTTGGCTATGCTCAGGCGGAACGTGACACTTTTTCGTGCCAGCAGCCCGCCCTCATCGATATTTATAAGACATCATCACATCTAATTAAATAATTCGGTTAGATTACCTAGTATTTGCATCCGTGCTTCGGAGGGTACGTTAAGCCGTCGGTCCCGGTTGCTATCGATAGATAGCAGTCGTAAAACTTTGTCAGAGGCCTTATCGGCGGTTTGGAAACATCCGACAGTGGGTTGGCCACTAATCCGTATCTCCACCAACCCGCATTGGAGCAGCGTGGTGGAGTAAGCTCCAGGCCTCCCCCCAAAGAACAGGAGAGACTCGTCGGCCATCAGTGGGACGTGTCAAGGGTTCCCTATATTACAGTATTTGCATAATTAAAATAAGCTTTATCAAATCCTCTGCTCTACTGAAAATAAACATGTGAAACACAAGAGCAAGTGACGAAACAAAAACAAAAGAAAATCTATACGGACTTAAAATTAGAGAGACCAGCTCGCATGCTTAGAGCGTTTCCTTTTTATTATTTTGCATGAGCCGATGCCAAATATTTTGAACCGGCGGGTCAAGGTTTTAAGTGTTTATTTGATGGTTCATACAATTAGCATGTCTAGAGAGTGTTTTGATTTAACTTTGAGGCAGCGACAATTTGCCTCAAAGTTAAATCAAGTTAAGTTACAAGCTATGATTTAAGTTAAAACTTACCCGATGTAAGTCGATCTAGAAAGGCAAATAATATTTTATGAACATTCTTTAGTTCAGTATTTGAAGAAAACTATATTTAATCAAAATCAGACTATCTCAGCTTGTACAATATATATATGGCCCTGTAATAACTATCATACAACACATAACAACTTAGGTCTCATGGGTGGCAACGCATCTGCATTTTGACCTCGGGTCTTTGTGTGGGTGTCTATAGGCTGCAGTATTCACTAAACATCAATGAAACTGCATGCTTGTTCACCACCTTGATTACATAAAAAAAACCAAATCCGATTTAAAAGTATGAGATAAATTCGAATATCAGCGTAGTCCATTTCCTTGACACGATCTTAAGACCACTTTTTCCACACCAAACTTTTTTTATGACAAAAAATTGGTTCCGGACACAAAAATATTTCGGATATCCTGTAGTATTAATTATTGTTATGGAGTGCCATAACATCCCTAATTCCGGGTACGCCTGTACAAGACTACACCCACAAACTCACAAATTGAATAGTTACGTCATCTAGGCGGGTTTTAAGGGCGGAAGGGCGACAGGAAGGTGTAATAATTGCGTGATGGCACGTCACCGGGAATTTCCCTGGCAATGAGAAAACCTTACAATTTCACCTTGCCATTTGGTCTACATATTTGTAACGTTATAATTTTACGGACCAAACTCAAGAGCGTCTTGGTTTTTTTATGAGATCCGAGAGTGAAAGCGTCCTTGCTGTAGTTTTCGCAGATACGTGACTGACTGATTATATATTAATAATAAAAAAACACTACTCAAGAATGACTATTTGCTGTTTTTCATTATCAGGATGTACGAAATTTTTTATTTGGAAAATCCACTGGATACTCTGGTATACTGATGATATATTTGTATGAAAAGGAAACGTTCCAAAATGTATGGAGCTTGGGCCTGCACCTTGTACGCTGTAATGAGAGAAAAAACATAAAATACATCATTTTCAGCTATTCAAATCCTTTATTATACCTTCAATTAATTGTCTATTGTTTATTTTTTGAGTATTTTTCCATGATTCTACGCAAATTTCTCTATCTTTTGATGTAGAGTACAAGGTGCGGACCCAACGTTGAACTTGTCCTTTTGATTTAGTATAATTAAGACGTTTTGTTGGACACTTCTGCTTAGCAATTAAGCTAAGCGTAAGCTAAATTTTATGTAATCATCAATCGATTTTATTCAATTGTAATTTGGCCTATGAATTAGCAGAGGCTAAAGACAGTTAATTACTTAGTTTTATCTCAACAATGTTGTCCATTCTCGAACACATCCGACAGCATCATTTAGACAACTTTAAAGGAGATGTTGCAAGAATGTATGGACCTCCGGCCATGTATTGTACACAATTTAATTAACAGGCAAAATCAATATAAAAACGTATTTTACTGCATATTTTCACTTATTTAGCTTTGTTTGCAGTTACAAAACGCAGTTAGAATTGCAACTCAAAACCAACATGGCGAATATGGCGGGCGATGTCATTTTGACATTTTCATTTTTTAAATAAGCGTCGGCTGTATCTCCGCCATGTTGAACGTTGTTGAAAATCATAAAATCGTTTGAATTAAATGTGGTTGTAACTCTAAAATATATTCTTGAATAAATTAATTGTATTTTTTTCGGATTCTTCTTCAATTTACACATTTTTTGCAGCTTTGAGCTCGCAACATCTCCTTTCGCAAAATTATCATCAGTAAAATGAATTTAATTTTGAATTATTTAACGGTCAACAATAATAATAATAAGGTTTATACTTATGTAAACAATATAAAATCACGTTTGTTTACATATCAATTACGAGGAAACCAACTCAGATGTCTAATGAAGTAATTACGGAGACTGTTTAATTTCAATTTATTTCTTAGAACTTCTTAAAAGAAATTTCTCACAAGCAAACATACTTTTAATTAAAATGAGCCGTAAGGAAAACGTTGGTACACTTCACCCTGTATCGGACTTGCGCATTTACTTCAAGAACATTATAATTGCTTTTACGTGCTAACGTTATTCAGATTTCAGATGTATGGCCCAAGTTACAAGCGTAGGACGATATACATTTTATAGAAGCGGCAGAGATAACGATATTTTTGTAATAAGTAAGTATATTAATAATAAGTAAGTCATAATAATACAAACATTATATCAAATGAAAATAATAATGGTTCGAACGTGTAAAACCAACGACAATTTAATAAAAATAAACGGACAAAGTCCAGCTGCAGGCACTTGGCTCCAAGTCGCGCTGTTCGAATGGCCAACGATCCAGGACTCACAGACGGGCTCGAACATCTGGGCCTGCGCAGAAACATTGAGTCTGTGCGTTTTTTACCGTCTCTACAATGGTGAGTGATCTGTTGAACTGTTCGATATGGTGCCAGTCTCGTCTCGTACACCGAAGTACAGTGGCGGACTAAGGTCATCAGGGACCCGAAGCGGCATTTGGCATTCAGTAGCATGACGCACGAGCAAAAAAGTCATGAGGGTAAAACGACATTTCCCTCCGTAAGCTCTACAAATATTTCATGATTCCCAGGGACCAGATCTTTGGAGGCCCCCAGAACCGGAGGCCCATGACGGACCCCCCCCCCCCTAGTCTGCCACTGCCGCACTACCCGCCGAAGAGACGCCGACTGGACACCTGGCAGTTCTCAATGGTGCGGTTATTACGTTCGTTTTCACGAACGAACTTCCTTCTTTGAGGTATTCCCTCGGTGCTAAAATATGAGGTTCTTCAAGAATGGCGTCAAAAGAGTCTTTCCGGGCTGGCAGCGCGTTGGTAACTCCCCTGGTGTTGCAAATATTCATAGGCGACGGTGACCACTTTCCATCAAGTGGCCCGTCTACCTGTCTGTCAACATTTTGACATAATAAAGCCTATGATTAGCTTAGCTCCAAAATATCAATATTAATCATCTTATCCAAAAAGATCAGAATATTATCTGACGATGAGATCTGAAAGTATAAAATATAGACTTTTACTTTCTACTAAGTTAGCGGAAATGCTTTCGGCATCCGGCAGCCAGTAGCTGGAGCTTCTCATTCTTATTAATGCAATTATTTAAACATTTTCAGTCAGCGTTTCTTATAAAATACTAATAAACTATCTTTATAATAAATATAACCTAAATAAGGCAGTCAGCGATTGTTATAAATAAAAAGTTAGATAAATTATACTAATATTTTCTTTAGACTGTGCTAATATAACACTGCTGAGGGATGTTTCTTGCATGCATGCATGAGTTAAAAAGTGTGTTTTAAGTAATAAGATATCAACATTTTAAAAGATAAATCACAATTATAATTATGCGTATTTTATTAGAATTCTATATGCCTAAAGGTCGCCAACAGGTACCCAAAATTCTTTAAATAAGCTGCGACCATCATTACCTATATATATCTTTTGAACATTTTAAATTAAATTAAAATACGTTTACAGTCACAGCCCCACACTAGGTATAAACCTGTGCCGTGGGTGCCGTTGTACACACAACACATGCACTAACACCCAGATCCGAAACAAATATCAAATTTTGGCACTTATTATAACAATAATTACATTACATACCAAATGTTATAAAAAATGCCATTGCCTACGTTAGAAAACGGGCCAACACAGCGAAGTCACCACGTGCTTCAATATATTATATTCACTAAATATTACATCAACATCACGAGGCCACGATAAAATTCCTAGGTACCTGAAATTCCAACCCTTTCACAAGAATATGCAACCCGTGAAACATATGACCGGAAACGGAAACATGGTCTTGTCCGATAGCGTGCATAGGCCGCTATATATATAGCAACATAAACTTCTAAAACATTATACTAGAGCTAAGTTTTTTTTCTAGTTACGCATTTAATAGGTAGGTAATAATTCCTGGATTATTATTATAATATATGGACATAGATTATTCAGTTACAAATTTTATCCCAAAGCAAGCAAGCAGATTATGTACAAAATTATGGCATTCATGATAATTAGGAATAAACAAACTAATAATAACTCGCGTCTTCTGAAACTCTATGAAACCATTCCATTTAGGAACCTCAGTTGATAATAACTTGCAGTTGGATTTTAAGACAAAGTAATTTATAATCAATGTTTATTAAAAAAAATATCCTAATTTAAAAGATTTTTATATCATAGCTACAGATTTATCTTTGGTTTTAATACTTTTGTAACAATATCGCTAATACAGAAAATGAAAAATGGTCAAAACTGATTGGTTTAGCTGCAGTTTACGAAGGCTATATTATTATTTACATCATTTAATGAATAAGATATTTTCGGTTACATATGAATGTATACCTACTCAATATACTATTCCCAACTCTTTAAAAAACATTGGAGTCTATTCAAAAGTTAAACAATAACTATATCGTGCAATATTCCACGCGATCAATGAACCTAGACTGCCCGACTTCCACAGACAAGTTTATGACAAACTTTTTTATGAAACAAACCATTACGAAGCCGTGCCGTATAATTAAGCATCTCATGTTTACTAAAGAGTTCATTTCAAAGATAACTGAGCCTATCGATCCGCATAATTCGAGACAACAGTGTTGTACAGGGCTGTCAAAATATGAATCCACATCTTAAAATTGATCGTACAATAATGATGTTATTTAGAATATATAAGCCCAAAGGGGTAGGCGAAGGTAAACACAAACGTGCATACATACACAAACACCTATGATTCGCCAGGTACGGTTTGTGCCATGTAAAAGGTGGCGAGCCTATTGATATTGAGCCTGCTGTTATACAGTACAGGACGCTACAATTTAAATTGCAACACTTAAATTTAAATCCTACGCAAAATGTAAATCCTACTGAGTGAAGTTGTCTGCGTAAACTTCGCCAGAGTCTCTTAGCTCGCGATTACTACACAGACGGGCGAGAAAGCTCAAGAAGTTTCAATGTACACTCAAGAAACTAATAATACATGTATCCTTTATATGCTATAAATCGCCTTCTTCGCAACAATGTATTACTAAACGTCCGTAGAGTCAGTAAATTACATTGTTTACTATTTTAATTTTGCTCGTTCTGCGAATAAGTGAATAGAGAGAATGGATTGTTTTACAAACTAAAGAAAACGCCCAAATCGTCGGCAGGTGACGTCCTTACCTCCAGTCATTTTTAAAAGATGCGCGCCGCGTCCCAATTATCAAGTCAATTAACTGATAATAACAAACATTTCTTTTTCATAAACATTTTAATATTTTTTTAACAACAGCAGCAGCCCTGTTGCCGTAATAGAATGCAAATATTTTTTGAGCGCGTCCGCTTGTCCTTGGGCCACACAGCGTTACGTAACAAGGTCGCCCGACACTTGTACCGCACCTCCATTGCATGTGTTCAGGTGGAATAGGAAATTAAGAGCTATTTTAGTCGCTGTCTAGTTTTAAGGTTAAACCACAATTAACGGTTACAGTCTATACGATTTTTTGACAGATAAGATTTTTTTATACCCTTACTCTCACAGCCCCACACTAGGTATAAACCTGTATCGTGGGTACCATTGTACACACACAACACATACACAAACATCTAGACCCGAAACAAATATAAGTAGGCCATAGAAATATATGTGCGGTATCGCACCCGCGACCCTTCGAATTAAAGGTCATCTCACACCGCAGGACTAACCGGGTCGTCAAAGATTAGCTAGGATATGTCTTGTCTATGTGTGATAGCAAAGGGGCAAAGTCCACGTTACCTACTAATCCATACAATACTTAATAATCTTAATGCAAAAACTATAAAATGCCTATAGCTTATAAGGCCAAATCATTGAGCTGTTGGTGAAGATAGTTTCAAATCCTGAGCATAGAAATTAAAATAACAACACATACTCGTATTATTTCTTTTTAGTAACTAACTACATTGGAAGATTTTATGTGTGATATATTATTAAAAAAAGTCCTGCCTCACTGATTGACATATCAACGCCCAGCCTAAACCCGCGCACCAAGGCTGGTATTTTGTTTAATTTTTCTGCCTTACGTTCCCGAACGACATTAGATACAGTACGACATTATTAAAATTTAACAGACTCGAAATCTAATATCAGTAATTCTTTTAAATTTATAGTCAAGTCACATGCGATTGTTGGTTCGTTACGGACCCCGAGACGCCTACTCTGCGCGATAGAAAACTAATAAGGAAATATAATATTGCATTACATACAGGAACGCGTTCATTTCAGACGCCTACGGTATGATATATTATTCTGTATTCTATGTCTACAGTTCTAGGTTAAACTGTATTGTTGGTTGTCTTGTCTGTGTACTATGATATTCTATGACATTTTATGATTTTTTGTCATTACGGATCTTCAAAGATCATTGACGGCGATTCTGAATAGAATTGGGTAGAGCACCACTACGATAACCCATTCCAATATTATGCATTATGCACTATAAAAATGAAATGATAGCCTACTAGCCTGACGATATTTTTTTGCGAAATGTATGTTGTGGCAAACATGCGTACATATTGATGGTAAATTAATTCTGTAGCCTACAAACATCTGTTTTAACTGGTGGCAGAGCTCCAGTGACGGAGCTCGCGGGCGTAGGTACCACCGCATTACCTAATATACTTGCCGCTAAATGGTAGTGTTCAGCACTATCGTGTTCCGGTCAGGTGGTAATGTACGGCCCTGTAATTTCCGGCACAGAAGCATAATACCTTAGACCTCAGGAATGGCAACGCATCTGCTTTGAAACCTCCAGTCTCAAGTAGATGTTCATAGGCTGCAGTCATCACTTAACATCAATGTGAACTGCACGCTTGTTTGCCACTTTCATTACATAAAAAAATCTGTAAAAAACAGAGATTTTAATATAGATGCCTTGCCACTCCTGTCCTAATCTAATAGCTGTTATATCTCTTTGCCAGATTTTACGAGGCTTTTACTTGATTTGAAGTTATAAAGCTAATTATTATTTCCTCATCAATTTCGCCTTAACCTGCTGAAATCTCGCATGCCTCAAAGAAAACGAATCATCTTCATGAATAACAAGCTGACCCGGCAAACTTCATATTACCTCACAATGAAATAATCTGTTAAAGGTTTGATATATATATATATATATATAGATACGGACTATTTGTATGGAAAAATGAAATTGTGGTTTTTACTATTTCCTTTCAATTTCTTAATATTTTCTTACCTTTTAAACCTTCCCTGGGCTTCCAAAAATCATTCAAAACCAAAATTAGCCGTTCTCGAGTGTTAGCGAGACTAACGAACAGCAATTGATTTTTTATACCTATATAGAATATACCTATATAGAATATACTATTCATGAGTGTATCATCGATAGGTACCGTAAACATAAAATTTTGTTTAATTCTTGTCTAGCGTTCCTGAACACGACATTATTTAACAGACTTGAGATTCAATACCTTTTAGATTTATATTCACGTTCACGTCACGTTATGTCACATTTTAGTTCGTCCCGGACGCCGAGACGCCTACTCTGTAATTCAGTGCGATGGAAAACGAATAAGGAAATATAATATTGCATTGAACGCGTGAGCTCTTTTCAGACGCCCAGTTCTATGATATACCATTTTATTGGTTGTCTTATCTGTGTACTATGTTATTAGGGATCTTCAACAATTTTAGTGGTGGCGATTCTGAATAGAGTGGGCAGAGCACCACCGCGTCAAGGCGTAAGGCGTAGGCGGTGTAGGCTACGTCCTTGCGGTGCAAAGTGCCTCGCGCCTGCTTGCACCCCTCCTACCCTCACTCAAATCCCACAGCAATATAAACCTAAATTTCGCGAGGTCCTGATAAGAGGAAATTGAGAGACCTAGCCTACGTTTAGTTTAACACGCGCGTCGCCATTGGCGTTAAATCAAATCCATAATTATAAATGTGATCTCTGTTGTGCTTTCTCTATCAAACTGCGTAGTCGATTGTGATAAAATTTAATGTGGAATTTACTTTGAACCCAAGACTTAAGCTACTTTTTGTGATAAAACCATATAGCAAGCGGACGATGAAGTGGAAAATCTAAAACCTTTGCTAGTGCATAAATATGGTTGTTATGCACGAGCAAAGGATTTATCAAATTATATAAAATTTTCATAATATGCCATCAATTTTACTTTGCACCACAAATAACACAATAAGGACTATAAAACATGTTTTACTATCAAGAAGTTCAGTTTTCTTTTTCAATTCTCTGTATAACTCTACATCAACTGACTGCAAAGTTTGAAAAACGGCTTTGCTGCAAAATTTAAGGTGAGTGGACTAAATGACTTACTACGGATGAATGACCCCGACAAATTGAATAACATGAGACGCAAAATACATATTTTTACATACCCTTTCGAACGAATAGAGCACTGAAGTTATAAGCAATAAAACAAGAAAGGTGATAACTAAGATGAAACTTGTAGATATATCACTGAGCAATGCGTCCGTTTCGACCGATTTTTGTTTATTTTATTTATGTCAATAAGTAGACAGGTAGATCTTTCCTCAGACTGCATATTAAAGGTTTCCACCACAGCAAAAAAAAAAGAGTCAGGGAAATCGGGTAATCAGGCCACCCTTGAAAGTGGCTATCGTCGTTCATTATAATTTCAATACCTTCGCTCATTTTTTAGCGGTTTACAGATAGACATAACAAATAAGAACAAATCGGATTATTCATATTCAGAATTACATCTATGTGTATTGCAATCTATTGAAATCTACATAAAAGTAGAGAGTAAATATGCGTAAGAATTAGGTTTGCAGCATATCTGGATAAACGAAATGATTGTGCAGTGGGATCATAACCTATTATTAGCTGTTAAAGTTATGACGACATATAACAATTTTCAAAAAGTCTTTTTTTTACTTCAACGGTTTAACAAATTCGTTAAAGTAAGATGATCCAACCCAGCCTAATAGCACAGTCTAAAGAAAACGAACAAGTTAATTATACTGTGCTAATAGACAGATCTCAGTCCTTGAAACGTTCTTAGATCACATTTTCCCATACTAAACGGGATCTATATGCCATCTTCTGAGGTTGGGATCTGTCTTTTAATACATTAAATAAACTCACGACATTAATTCTTATTCGATAAATAATACTTTCGCACTGTATCACGGTCACTCAAAGCTGACATTCAACTGCTAAAAAAAGATAGAATACCTTCGGAACTGTGTACGATTCCTACATAAATATATCCTGCAGAAGCCTTACGGGTGTACGGTTTAATAGCCGTAAACGTTTGACGTAAGCTAACACAACACATGTACCATTTTATAGTTTAAAAATAGAACTGCACTTGTGTAAGAAAATTTTGATTGAATTGCTGGAATAAAATCACTTATCAGAAAATGGTTTAAATACTAACTGTGCCGGAAATATCCGTATCGGAATAAAAAATATTAATGTTTTTCTCAGACCTACTAAATTTAAACAAAAAATCATAAAAATTAAGACACCTGAACGCGTTTTGTGTTGCCACCAAAAATAATTTCTTCTATTTGGCACCTACCATTCAGCGAAGACGGAAATTCCAATAGTAGTTAATGCAATAACGCGGGATGGGCAGCAGCGGCCCGCGATGCTGAGCGAGGCGATTATGGAGGAGGCTTCTGTCCAGCATTGGACGTCTTTCAGCTGAAATTATGAGGAATTTAAGTATCGTATGGCCTCGTAATTTTTATCAGAGACAAAATTGTCTGCATTTAGACCGCTGGTTTTTGTATGCATGCTTGTTTGCCACCTTCGTTTTTATGAAACAACTTACGAAAAAAATGGCTAGGCCGATTTTTATGACTTATTTTGTCAAAATGCATGCGTTGCCAACTCCTACATTGTTATGCCTTTTTAATATAATGAAGCTTAACAAACAAGTGTGCAGTTCACATGACGGCGGATGAGATGGTAAGTGCATGCATACTGTAGCGGCTACAGTATGCATGCACTTACCATCTCATCCGCCGTCATATATCTATAGGCTACAGTGTAGCCTATAGATAGACTTGTATACAAAACCAGAGGTCAAGTGCAGATTTTGCCACCCCTGAGTCTAAGATATGAAATTTTAAAATATGAAAATTAGGATTAATATGTTTTTTTATGTTACGGAAGTGGCAAACAAGCATGCAGTTCACATTGATGTTAAGTGATGACTGCAGCCTATAGACACCCACACAAAGACCGAGGTCAAAATGCAGATGCGCTACCACTTCTGAGGCCCAAGGTGTTATGCCTCTGTGCCGGAAATTACAGGGCCGTACATTACCACCTGACCGGAACACGATAGTGCTGAACACTACCATTTAGCGGCAAGTATATTAAGTAATAGCTAAGTCACTGGAGCTCTACCACCAGTCAATATTTATTTGTAAACAAAGTCAAAGCCAACCAGCGTGAAGGTTAACTGACCGACGCAACGCTGTGATGATAATGATGTAACGGACTCTGATGTCATTATGTTACAACTATACTATACAAGCTCATAATATCATTCACGTTTACTGGACAGTAACTTAATGTTGTAGGCTTTTAGGCTTAAGGCACAGGTTTTCACTAGTGGTAGAGTTATAGTGTAAGAGCTCGAAGATGTAAGCAGTGATAGGTAGGTACCAACCGCCGCGGGGGCACAATACAAAAATGAACAGTATAGTTTCCACACTGTTCATATTAGCACTGTGGCGGGGGGACTGGGAATATATCATCTAAAGATATAAGTACCGTAAAATGGTAAAGTTAACGTAACACACAATAGTATGGCCCCGTTATTTCTATCACAGTGGAAGCACATATTTTACTGGTGGCTCGAGGACATAGGCAACACCGCGTTCCCTAATCTATCCATCGCCAAATGGTAGCGTTCAGGACTATTGTGTTCAGGGGTGGCTTTTTTTTATGTAATGGAAGTGATAAACAATCATGCAGTTCACATTGATGTTAAGTGATGACTGCAGCCTATAGACACCCACACAAAGACCAAGGTCAAAATGCAGATACGTTACCACTTCTGAGGCCTAAGGTGTTATGGCTCTGTGCCGCAAATTACATTACACACCTGACCGGAACACGATAGTGCTGAACACTACCATTTAGCGGCAAGTATATTAGGTAATGCGGTGGTGCCTACACCCGCGAGCTCCGTCCCTGAGACAGCTAAGAGCATCGTCTTGGACCATCATGGTAAAAACAATAAAATTCATTTATTTGCTACAAAAATATCACAAATATTACAATGTGCATCTGCGTCTGAACTGAGCGACAAGCTTGTATCTCAGACAGCAGTGCTCTATTATCCGAAGGATAACAATTGCTTATAGCAAAAAATTTGAATAGTTTTGGTTCTAAAAATAAAACCATAAAACTGTTTTAAATATAAAGGAAAAGTAGAAATAAAAAAGTGTGTGTAAAGTACTTCTCTTTGTGTATAATATGTTAGTGAGTGTATGTGTGTGAGAGGATGTGTGCATATTGTTATGGAACATGTAGGTATATGAAGTCTTTAGAAAAAGATTTTACATAGGTATTATACTAAAACCTTTCTCATCAAATAATCCCTTATATTTTAAAATAAATTGTGGGTTGTGTAATTTAGCAACAGAACTACGACAACAATGATATGACAGATGCGGCCAGATTATCAAACGCGAGCGTCCTATGGGCGACTTCTTTTTCGAACATTTTGTTTCAACTCGAAATAAACCTTTTTTCACACTAGGGGGCGTCAGGATTTCATTGCACACGGGCGCTACACGGGCTAGAGCCGCCCCTGATCGTGTTCCGGTTAGATGGTAATGTACGGCCCAGTAATAACTATCACAGAGACGTAACAACTTAGGTCTCAGGAGATCTCTCCGAGGCACGGGCACTAGACTCCTACTAGGAATATCCTCACAGAAAAAACCCAATAATAGATTTACCCGACCTGGGAATCGAACCCGGCCCGAGTTCGACTCAGACTTCACCATTGCGATCACTGGGCCAACGAGACAGTCATTGTCTTGGAAACAAAATATCAGTTAATTTGGAAGATCATTAATAATGGCAACCCTAGAAACGTCCCACTGCTGGGCACGAGTCTCTTCCCGTTTTTGGATTTTTATTCTATTAAATAGTATTAATATACACCAGGGAAATATCAAAGGCAACAAAAATACATAAGAAAAGAAACACAGTACAAATTCCATCCTTAAATCTAAAGGAGCGGAGGAGTTTCTTCAATTAAAATAATTTACCTAATTAAAAAACGTTTTACCTTCTCTTCAATCGCATGACCACCTGCAGTCTAGGATTTGAATGAGATATAATATGAGATCTTCTGATTTTAATAGAAATAATTAAATTTGTATTGCCAATTTTTTTTCTGCTGCAATTAGTTTTTTTTTTTTTAATGTCTGAAGGTTGACAGACAAGCAAACGGGCCACCTGATGGAAAGTGTTCACCGTCGCCTATGAACATTTGCAACACCAGGCGAGTTGCCAAGCCTGAAGGACTCTTTTGACGCCATTTTTGAAGAACCCCATATTGTAGCACTTAGGGAACACCTCAGAAGGAAGTTCGTTCTACAATTGGGTATAACTTTAAGCAAATTTGTTGCAAGGCGTAAGATTTGAACCGTGCCCTCCAGTGAGAGCATCTACTTATAATGTTCCTTCCAATTGGCTGTCATGGGGATGTTGACAATATGTCCTTTCTTTAGAGTATAGGCAAATAATTCAAGATTTTGAATGAGTTTTGTGAAAGTAATGAATGATGGTCTGTTACCTGATGAATAGGGACAGGCAAAGAACTCTGCATATACATATTATACACTAGCTGTTGCCTGGGGCTTCGCCCGCGTGGATGTCGTTTAATAAATAACTAGCGGCCCGCCCCGGCTTCGCGCGGTGCAATGTTGCCTACCCTCTCCTATTCGTCTTAGCGTGATGATTATACATAGATATAGCCTAAAGTCTTCCTCGATATCTTTTATAGTTTAGGCAGCGTACGCAAAATAAGTAACTTTTCTGGTTGATTTTTTACACCTTGTGTCTGAAAAACCCATATATCTTACGGAACCCTATTTTTTCTAAAATAAAATATAGCCTATGTTACCCGTGGATAATGTAGCTTTCGAATAGTGAAATAAACTATAAAAGATATTCCTCCATATCTTCTATAGTTTAGGCAGCGTATGCAAAATAAGTAACTTTTCTGGTTGAGTTTTTACACCTTGTGTCTGAAAAACCCAAATATCTTACGGAACCCTATTGTTTCCAAAATAAAATATAGCCTATGTTACCCGTGGATAATAAAGCTTTCAAATAGTGAAAGAATTTTTAAAATTGGTCCAGTAGTTATTGAGCCTATTCAATACAAACAAACAAACAAAAAAATATGACCTCTTTAAAATATTAGTTTAGACTAAATAGCCTATGTACTTTCTCAAAGTCAGCTCTATCTCTGTACCAAATTTCATTAAAATCGGTTCAGTCATTTGGACGTGAAAAGGTAACAGATAGACAGACAGACAGACAGACCGAGTTACTTTCGCATTTATAATATTAGTAGGGATTTAGCTTGTTAATAACATTTAGTTATGACAGACCGTGTTACTATCTTTAACTTTGAACTGGAGAAAATATGAAATCTTGAAATACAAAAAGCATTTATCCCGAAAAAATATATGCTACAGAAGATTTACCAAAAGATGTTTTAATTAAAAGAAAGGAACTAAAAAAGACAGTAGAAGAAGAAAGGGCGAAAGGAAAAGTAGCTTTTATTCGTTACGACAAATTAATAGTAATTGATTCGAAAAAAGAAATTGCAACACAATACAATAGTAAAAGAGAACAAAAAAACCAAGTAGAGAAAAGGAAACGATATATGGCGAAATCTCCTAACACACAATCTTCACCAGATCAAAAATTTTATAAAATTTCAAACGATGGACTCGCTAGATATTATCTGTTATAATATCTAGCGAGATATTATCTGTTATAATTGAATATGCTTGGGCGAGATTCTTACCTTGCCGTAACACAGTTTCGACTAGCACGGAAGGTAAAAAAATAATAATCTGTGTACCGCCAACTTATCAATTATTTCTTTTCATAAGTAATGATAATGTATCGCTTTTGTCGTTTTGTTATTCACGAACTAAATGTACTTATGTAATAGGTATAATATGATTTTAAATAAATTTACTGTTTACTGTTTAAATTTACTGTTTAGATCAAGAAGTTTTTCAACAATGGAGAAACCAAAATTATGACCAACTAAAAACATCAAAATGGACCTCTTTGAAACAGATTGTGGCACAAAAAAATAAATAATCAAACAAGAACAAGAGAGTAAAAACATGAAGACAACATACAAGAGTAATACAAAAAACAAAATAAACACAGACCCCAATCCGGCTGGTCACCGTGGGGATTCAGACCGTAAGCCTCCATATCCGACATTACATATTACTTACAATATTAGATCCCTTGCGACTTCAGATAAAATAGTTCAACTAAAAAATGCCTTGAGTAATATCAAATTTGATGGCATAGGCCTTGCAGAAGTTCACGATGGGCTGATGACATTAGTGCCATTGCTGGCCCAAATTGGTTCTGATATGCCAGGGACAGAGACAACTGGAAGGTGCTGGAGGAGGCCTATACCCGAAAGGGGTCCTTAAAATAACTAAATTAAAAATGAAACTTACTATGTACTTTACTATTTCAGGAATAAATGGCTTTTTTTTAATTATTTGTTATTTATTATTATGACAGATAAAATATAATACCTTTAATGATCTCCGTAGATGAAATGATGACATCACTTTCATCCATTCTCGCTTTGTAGCACAGCAATTGTGCAGATTTCTTTATTATGATGTTTTGAAATGTGGCTCTCAATTACACCTTCTGTTGACTGCAAGCTTTCATGTTTCCAGTGAAAGTAGATAACTAACACTCCTATAGTGTACCTGAAATTTTTTTAATAATAGAGATACCCAATTTTTTTATTGAATTCTAATTATTGAAGAGAAATTAAAAAATATCTGGAGCTCTGACATAGTGGTAGATATGACGTTAAACTACATACAAAAAATGCAATTTACAGACATTGGACTATTACATCACATTTAAAGTATATCTACATGTATACAATATAGATGATAGTGTCCAGCACCATACCATAGCTAAAGCAAAATAGATTTGTTACTATTCTGAACTGTAAATATAGGCATTTACTACATTAATAAATGAAAAAAAAATTGTTTGTGGAAACTGCTGATTATATATTATTTAATCAGAATATATATTTTTTGGTTTATTTACAATCGGCAGTAAGTTATAATCAGATTTGTTCTTTGTTTGGGATTACTTCAGTGTTGTTTCAGCAAACAACACCAAAACATTTTGAAGAAACTATTTGTAAACAATTTCTGTTAGCATCCTATTTTCTGAGATATAAATTACACCATCTCTTGTGGTGACTGATTGTTAGTCTGGCGAAGGTTCTTGGCCAATTGGTTTGGGTGTTCATTTAGCCTAGACCAGAATATGCAGAAACTTAGGCTCGCCTGATCTTCCAGAACATGAAATTAAGATCCCTTTTAGTATGAAAAACTTCTTAAGATTGTCTCAAGGACTAAGATTTGTCTATTTTATTTATTTAACACTTTATTGCCACAATATGCCTTGATGCTAAAAGTGCCCTTTTCCAATTAACCATTGGGAGTCTAGAGAGCAATCTGAGTGGCACAACAGTTTTGGAAGAAAATTCTATTCATAGGGGCCCTATTTTAGCGGAGTATTGATAACCACATCACCTAATCTATCTGCCATTAGATGGTAATGTATGGGCCCATGATAACTATCACAGGGACATAACTTAGGTCTCATGAGTGGCAACACATCTGCATTTTGACATGTTTTTTGTGAAGATGTCTATAGGCTGCAGTCATCATTTAACATCAATGTGAACCGCATGCTTGTTTGCCACTTATCTAACATAAAAAAAATTGAAAGAAATGTGATTCTCTAACAAAACACAGTTTAGGAGTTTAGATAACATGCTAAGTGATGCACACACATTTTAGACATTTTTTATGACATTTCTTCCTTATAACTTATTCATAGTAAGATCCTACTTAGAAATAAATATTAAATCAATGATATCTTTGACTATTGTAACAGTACAAAGTTTATTGATAATAATAACTGCTTGAGAATGATTGTCAGATCCCAATTGGATTCATAATATAATTTTTCAAATTTAATTTTATGAATACTAATAGTAGTTCTGTAAATACGTTTTTAGGTATTAACTATGTACAAACAGAAACTAATACAGCAGCTGTTTTCAGACAATTTTCTCAATGATTGGTTGATGACACAAACTACATTTAATTTAAATTTAGTAGGACAGGTTTTTCATACCATCTGTTCAGTAATCGCGGATCCACAAACAGTTGATTGCCTTGATTGTTGACAAAATATAACAGATTCAACACTTCACAATGATTTTAGCAACACTACACAACACAACTGGATTAGCTACTTACAAACTTTATCTACACAACGATAAACTACTGGAAAGTGTTAGTATTCCGTCTAGTTTCCTTCTCATTGTAGTTTTTTAAGCGACGACGCAATTGGTATCACTGGCGACGCGTAGGAGTCTCTTTATTAGACAGCGTGGGCCGATTACTTTACTCAAATGTAAGGTCAGATCAACTCGGAATTAATCTGCGGAGCCTTCGCGCCACTTTAACACAATATACGCGTTCTATTTCTGTGGACCTCAACCAAACGGCATCACACCGGACCACACGCTAGGGCAAAACGGAAAACGTAAACATAGGCACCGGGCAAATTAACAAATCCACAATCGTAGCGGCACAAGGTCGCGGATTCTCGTTCAGCTTGAACGCTTTTATGTGCTCTCCATTTAGTGACGTTTTTTATTTATTCAAATCACTATCCCACTTCGATAGCCGTTGAAACCGAGCGATAAAATGTTTCGTTCAAGATGTCATGTCAAACCATCACCATCAGATTGGAGATTGCCTGAACTTGTCAAACTCCGCTATCGCAGCGCCATCTAGCATGTATTATGGTATTGAATCATTTTTCAAGACCCAATTTAGTCTATGGTTACGGACAAGAAGCTTGTTCAAGCCTCTTGGTTACGTAGGTACGTGTTTTTTTAAAGTTAAGTAGATGGCGCTTTTATGTAAATTAAATTAATTGGGAGCAAAGAGTACATGATTGGGAGTTTTCGCGGGAACCTTAAAGAAGGCGTGTGGTGCTCTTAGTTTATTTAATTTTCTTGGTGCATTTTTAGGTTACCTATATTCATTAATGTTGGTGGTATTCTGTTTGAGGTTTATTACAGTGCTTGTGAAAACACGGTCTTTCAGGTTGCCTCCAAAAATTCACTGTGAATGTTTTGGTAAAGTAGCCAGCCATCGTTTTACTCGAATTAATGACTGTGACTCTGACTGACTTTGACTCTAATAATCAAAGAGTATACCTGATAATCGACTGACTGATTCTGCCTTTTATTCTGCTCATTGCGAATATGAAATATCGTTTTAATTAACACTGGCAATACGCGTAACAGCGATGCCATTATATTATAAAATAAATTAAAGGAGATGTTGCAAAAATGTATGGCGGAGGTCCATACATTTTTGCAACATCTCCTTTAATTTATTTTATGCCATGTATTGTACACAATATCATTAACAGACAAAATCAATATAAAAACGTTTTTTTACTGCATAGTTTTACGTATTTAGCTTTGTTTGCAGTTACAAAATATTATTTGCCGTTAGAATTGCAACCCAAACCAACATGGCGAATATGACGGGCGATGTCATTTTGACATTTTCACTTTTTTTGTTTTTTGACTATATTTTAGTACTTGGAGAAAAAAGTAATATTTTCTAAATACTTTCGAAATCGATTTCATGTGTTTATACTAAGAACTTATACAATACTAAAAACTTATCGATTTCCAATTTAAAGAAGCGTCGGCTTTATCGCCGCCATTTTGAATATGGTTGAAAATGATAAAATCGTTTGAATTAAATGTGGTAGTAACTCTAAAATATATTCTTGAATAAATTAACAGTATTTTTTTCGGATTCTTCTTTAATTTACCCATTTTTTGAGGACGTGTACGAACTAGAGCCGAGTTCGCAACATCTCCTTTGAAATTAATATGGCTCAGACAGACATAGAGCAACACGGGCCACCGGCCGACCGGTGGGGAGTAGCCATAGTCATAGCGTTTATTACCGATGCGAAACAGTCAGTCATTTTTGCAGGGGGTAATTTGCGTGACACACACACACAACAACAATTGTCTATTACTACGAAACTATTATTACTTCATTATTGGTCACTTCGACGTCCCGCCCGATTTGCCCGCATCACTCCACCCCTTCCTTAAGGGCGACGGTTGGTATTTTGTACGCGCTACGCATACAGGTGCGCGTGTAAATACACGTCATTGATTGATGTCTGTAATAGAAACCAAATTAAGCGTTTGTATGGAGGTTTGACATACAAATACATAAACAGGCTGGTGTAGATCGTAAGCGATCTGCTCGGTTAAGCACTACGGGCGCGGTCGGGTGGTGTGATGGGTGACCGCTAGTGGCAAATTAAATACGCGTTTCCGTGCTTCGGACGGCACGTTAAGCCGTCGGTCCCGGTTGCTATCGATGGATAGCAGTCGTTAAACCTTGTCGGAGGTCTTATGGACGGTTTGAAAACATCCGACAGTGGGTTGGCCACTAACCCACCCACCTCCACCAATCAGCATTGGAGCAGCGTGGTGGAGTAAGCTCTTGGCCACCCCCCCAAAAAGGGGAGTGATTCGTGCCCAGCAGTGACGTACGTAACGTATAATGGGTTGCCATTATTATTATTTATTATTGTTATTTAAACATCTCCGGCCCAATTGGGCTTGTACTTTGACAAAGGGGCAAGCCTGCATATGGCTACTGCCCTCCGGTCTGCCGCGGCCGGTGGCCCGTGTTGCTCTATGGAACGAAATGTTGAGTTTGGATTTATTTGTTGCCAAACGCGTTAAGCATTTTCTTTAAAAATATTTTGTATTTATATATATAGGTCTACAAAACTTTGTAGATCTATCCAATGACATCTTCGTAGTATTTGTATACTCTTTGATTCACACCAGCAGCTACAAAAATCCCAGCAGCACTTATCTCCCGATGGGGATCGAATCAAAGACTCCAGCGTAGATTTTTTTTAATAGACTTACGAGTATCACTTTGAACTGCGCCTGTCAGCTCAATTTACCTGGCTGCCTTCTCAGTAAAAGCACCGTTTCGCCAAATGTTAGGTATGTATCTTTTTTGTGTCTTTTTCGCCTTGATCCTATCGCACTCCTTACCTTTATAGATATGTCATGCAACCAAATGCAACTTAAATGCCACTGAGTGAAGTTACCTGCGTAAACTTTGTGCCAGTCTTTTAGCTCGTGCAATCTTCGAAGACGATTCAGAGTTTTAATGTTCGCCTGATGAATGAGCGAATTACTACCACATTTTCCTCCTTGCGTTTCCTTAGCATAAAATTGCTACCTTCGCAGAGATTTGTAACTAACTTCATGAATGCATTTGAGTTTTGAGCCTATTGTACCTAGCTTTTGTTGAGCATCCACCTGTCCGTATTTTCTCATTACGTCATCTTAATTATTTATTGAAAATGTATCATCATCTCAGCCGAATGACGTCGTTTACAGCTGCACAAAAGCCTTCCCCAAAAATTGTTTCTAGGGGGTGCGATCGCCACGCTTGGCAAGCGGATTGGCGATCGCAGTGGCGGTAGTTAATAAGTAATTGTAAAATATGCAAACACTTATAATTTTGACTCGCGAAATAAACGCATTGCAGTAAAACAGGAAATGTATTTATTTAATTAAGTTTCTAGTTATCACAAAGGTCATTTCACGCCATTCAAATGAACACAATTATTTGTTCACAAAGTTACTTATTCAACTGTTCATTGACAACTTTGCACCGTTCCTTCGCCGACATTACAGCACCAATCACAGCTGCTCGGAAACCTGAAAAACAGAGAATACCTTTTACATTTATTGTATAAAGTAAGGCTAATAGGTAGGTACATAGAGATTCATAAATCAAGATTGTATGAGTTTGGATGCCGAATAAAAACGATTGTACTTTTGCAAATTTAATAAAAAATACTTTAATAATCTAAGATTTAAATGTAGATGTGTTAACACAGAACATCAAGTTACCATATCTAACCATTCTGTTCGAAATGGTACCTAAGCGCTATCGGCAGCGGAACCTGCGGATCATCCAATACAGTTATTCAATATATGACACAATTCTCCGGTGATGTACCCGGCTGGTAGTTTGAGGGGTAAGTCCCATGGAAAATGGCGCCAGCAAGCCGAAAAATATATCACAACAAGATGAAGATATGCACTTCAAAATCGCTACCTCTCTATGTCAACATCTCTGAAATCTGTAGAATCACTAAAAGTTTCTAAATCTTACCATTCTGTTCCAAATAGTAAGTGCCATCAGCAGTTGAGCCTGCGGGCGAGGTAACATTGTCCTTCAGTACGGCAGGATGTCCACCGTTGCCCACCATCGCGGCTGCTCCAAGGGTTGTTTGTGCCGCCAACCGGAGCGCCATGTCTCGGGGAAGACCACACCTTACCCCGCCGTCGGCTAGAGATTCAATTAACATGTACACCTGGAAAGAGAATACATTAGAGAAAGTGAAGATAGACGCAAACAAGAGATGCTAAAGACTAGTAGTTTCCCCCAAAATATTAAGAGTATTCTCTTGCCCAATGCATAGCAATATTGACTGAATATATTTAAGCTTTTGTTTGGAGTTATCTATACAAATAAATAAAATTGGAGTGTCTGTTTGTAATATTAAAACATAGAGCAACACGGGCCACCGACCGCGGCGGACTGGAGGGGAGAAGCCAAAGCGTTTATTACCGATGCAAAACAGTCTTTTGGGAAACAACACAACAACAGGGAAATGCGTGCGACACACACGCACACTACAAAAATCGTCTATTACTACGAAACTCACGCCTTGACTTTAACAAAGTACAGAAACAATTTCACGCACTTGTACTTTGATAGAAGGCTTGTTGCTCCATGTATTAAAATAACCGCTTTTTACTAAATGCATATGTATGTAGGTATATAGAGGTATACCAAACAACATTTTTACAATTTTTGTCTGTCTGTCTGTCTGTCTGTTTGGCGGGGCTAGTCTTGGGAACGGCTGGACCGATTTCGACGGGACTTTCACTGGCAGATAGCTTATGTAATAAGGAGTAACTTAGGCTACTTTTTTACTAGCTGTAATTAAATATTTTAAGGCTATCGATATTGATTTGAACACATCACCAAACTCCGAAGGTACCATTGAAAATTGCTTGTATTGTGTTCACAAGAAAAGCCCATCCCATCGATCTAGCAGTATGCTTGCTTCAAGGATCGTACGGCCACCGGCGGCGAGACAATTGAATTTCAATTGTCATATTTTTCTCGTGTCTGAAGAGATTAACAATAATTATTGAAAACACTATTTAGGACAGAAAAGTTTTGTTATTTGTAATAAGCCTGGAAAATAAATACTAACATAAGCTGGTCCACTCCCGCTGAGAGCAGTGACAGCGTCCATCTGGTACTCAGACACTTCCTCACACGTGCCTACCGCACGGAACAGCTCAGCTGTGATCTTGGCGTCGTCAGCGGTCGCCCGAACACCTCGGGTGAGTGCTGCCGCGCCCTTCTTCACGAGGGACGGTGTGTTTGGCATAACTCGAATAACACGAGCTTCTGATGGGAGATTCTGTAACAGTGGTAAACATAAATAATCTTCGACATTTCGTTTTGGCTCTAAGGCTGACTGGGAGAGCATATCACTTGGTCTTACGTGGTATTAAGTTCGGATGTGCAATAAAGTTTAAATAAATGTGTGGTGGAAGGTGCATTGATTGACATGCTAATATACCATGGAGTATCTTAAGATGTTTTCGGGAGGCACTCCATTATTTTACTGGTGGTGGAGCTCCAGTGATGGAGCAATTGCAGCATTAACACAAGAAGAAAGAAGATGAAAACGAACATGAGATTGAATCTCTCTCAGATGTAAATACGATAGGTACCTACTTAATTAAGTACAAGGTTCGTTCCAACTTTAAACTACTGAAAAGGTTTTTTTCCGTTTATATTTAAATATTCCGTTATTTTCCGTCTATAGTCCGGTTTTTTTTTTTTTGGTCAAAACTTGATCAAAATGATCGAAGAACGTCACACAGGTAAGGTGCAAAAGAGATAACGCTCTACCGAACCGAAATAAGCCGAAGTCTCCTTCCTAAGGCCGATGTGCAATAATTTTAGTTGGATACTGTTATTTTTCACTTGTTAGTGGTAGGATTTAGAAGTCAGTGTTTTCTGTTGGTCCATGGTATCTATTGATACTATTAACAAATTCTTAGACTATGTTTTTATTCTTGTTCATGGTTAATTACTGACTAACTAACCCTAGAGCTTATCTTATAGCCATGTGGCAATCGCCAGACAACCAGACATACTGTCGGCGAGCCGTTTTGGCATTCAGTGACGTAATCCAATTCATAAAGTCTACCCAACAATGTGACTACATTGTTTTACTGTGTGAGGAATACGGGCATACGCAGGATATATAGGCGATAGTCCCTATCGCCTAAAGATGACTAAGTGTGTAAATATATGTGCAACATCTCAAATTCGTGGTTTTGAATGTGTTTTAAAAGAAATGTATTGCCCCGAAATATTTATCGTAGGCAAAAGAACATCAGGGATGGAAACGCATAGATCTGCATTTCCACCATTGATTTTTGTGTAGATCTCCTGTAGGCTGCAGTATTCACTCACCAATAATTTGAATTATAAAAAATAATAAGTTGAAATAGAAATGTTTATTTATAATTATGTATGTATATATTCACGTTATGTCTCTCACGGGGTACGCAGAGAGTGTAAAGTGCCAGAAGTTAATAATAAAATACGACTTTATTTTAATAGCCGTAAGAATCTATTACCTTTTCTATAGTAGCTGTAGAAACACCCATGGCTACGGAGATAAACAATCTTTCCTTGGAAGCAGGTAAGTCTTTAACTTCCTGCAGCGCTGGAATAACTACATCTGGCTTCACTGAGATGATCACCACCTCCGACCGTTCTACCACCGGCGTGTTGGTAAACAAGGCTGTAGCTCCCAGAGTCTGTTGGTAATTAAAACTGGTCATTATTGTATTAAAAAAATTTAACGTTGCACTGCTTTCAATCGCAAGTAAGAGAAAATTCAAAGAAAATAAAAAAAATATGGTAAGATTTGAGTTCGGGCGTGGATCAAACTCGCGACACATGGATTACTATCCCAGTTGCTTTGCCACTAAGCTAAGGACGGATCTTAAATCTGTTCATTGCTATCCAGTTGTTGTGAGATACAATATAGGTATTAGAGATCATGATTAGAGCTATATAGTATTTTCTTCTCTCTTTGATGAATTTTAGGGTTCGTCAGAGCCAATTTTTTCTGAATTTAGGGACATAGGTACTCGTATAAGTAAGCCATATGTGGACATATAGTACGTTTGGAGGATAAATAAGAATTCTTATCAAATAAAAGGTTTCATTTTTACCTCAAACATGTATTTTTATAATGTTAAAATAAACCGTTTTTGAACATTCTACTGATACCTACATTAGTAGTTTTCGAACAAAATTCTAAATTAGCTGTCGTAGCGAACTCTTTAGATATAAAACATAAACGAAGAAAAAGTTATATATGTAGTTAAACTAGTAAATATTATTATCTGTAGTGATCCCCTTATCTTTACGACAAATGTTGGAGGTACAAAGTCAAGATACTATGACATCACACTAATCAAACCACATACAATAGGTACCCGTCAAAAATTTGCACATCGAGCTAAAAAAAACGTAACTTCACGCCTGTAATCCCCGAAAGGGTAGGCAAAGGTAAATGCATGCATTCAAACATACATGCAAACACCCACGATTCGCCGGTTATGTTTTTGACCCATGTAACAGGTGGCGAGCCTATTGCCATCACCGGGCACATTACCAAACTCCGAGGTACCTTCTGAGAAACTTCCAGAAAATGGAGAAATACCAATAGAACCAGAGATAAAGGATTTTAAACCGTTATCTCTGATATGCCCCGACCCTGGAATCGAAGCCAGGACCTCCAGCGTAGTAGTAGTAACATGTTCGTTTTCTATAGACTATGGTAGTAGTGGCCTGCTACCACTAGGCTACTGAGGCAGTTAGCAGCACATCGAGCTGAAAGAGACAGTCGGCTAGTTCGACTTCGCTATCTATGCTGCACGCTGCCTACGTAGGTTCCTTTTACCACTTTTTTCCACCGGTATTGGTCAAAAGTTCATCAAAATTCTAGAGAAACGTCACATAGGTTATGAACGGAAGAGATAACGCTCTACAGAGCCGAAATGATCCGAAGTCTCTTTCCTGTGTCGATGTGCAACATGTCTTGCTGCGTATAAAATTTCCACTCGGACTTAATACACGTAAAGTGTTTACTGAAGAAAATGAATCATTTACAGTGCACAACAATAAATATTGTACATCGAGCCTAGGAATGAGACTTCGGCTTATTCCGGGTCTGTAGAGCGGTATCTCTTTCGAACCGTACCTATTTGACGTTTGTCGACCATTTTGATCAAGTTTTGACCAATACCGGACTGTCAGTGCTTACGTAGGCAGTGTGCAGCAGAGATAACGCTCTACCAAGTCGAAACCAGCCGATCGTCTCTTTCGCAGGCTCGATGTGCAATATTAATTGTTGAGTACTGTACTTGGTGCACTTTTTCTGTTATTTATGAAATTACAGCATATTTGTGAACGGTATACCTAAAGAGCAATGAGATATCAGTTGAATAATGAAAGAGAAACGTTACATAATTTCATGAACCCATTGAAAAACTACACACACACACAAACTTTATTATGTTCCTAAAAACACATCTAAACATTCTAAACTACATAAATCTTTGATATTGAAATATTGAGGTGTCAGTATTAGTTGCCCAATAAACCTGAGAATATCTCTCATCTGGATTTAGGTGTCTTTCTAAAAAAAGTAACAAGACAATCAAGTAGGTACCTTAAATGCTTCTGCACTAGCGACGTCTGAGGGGTGGAAGCTAGCTGTGATTTCTTCAGGTTTTGCCAGTCCTGTAAAAGTTACGCATATTTTAACTGAGTACTTAACCAAAATTTTTAATTCAATCAATGTCTGTAGGCGTAGCGACTACTGGCCTATTTATAAGTATCTTACTAGCAGCCCGCCCCGGCTTCGCGTTGCAATATTATCTACTCTCTCCTATTAATCTTAGCGTGATGTTATATAGCCTAAAGCCTTTCTTGATATCTAAATGGGCCATGTAACACTGAAAGATTTTTTTCAAAGCGGATCAGTAATCACGCACCACAGCTTTTTTACGCATTAGATTATTTATTTCAAATAACCCGCTTGTGATTCACATTTTGTTAGACAAACATGTTCTACTTATTCTTGTATAACGTAACTTCACGCCTGTAATCCCCGAAGGGGTAGGCAGAGGCAAATGCATGCATTCAATCATACATGCAAACACCCACGACTCGCCTCATTCCTCATTAAACTTATTATTAGTAATAGATACGTTATACAAGAATAAGCAGAACATGTTTGTCTAACAAAACGTGAATCACAAGCGGGTTATTTGAAATAAATAATCTAATGCGTAAACAACTCAGTAGGTAAGCAATCGGCGACTCGGTGCCGAACAGACAAAAGAATTATAATTTTTCTGAATTTATAGTGTAGAAAAGTAGTGTTGTTTAATTATGTTTTTAAAATTTTTCTGGGTTAGTTTATTTTTAAGGTCGGGGAGCAGTTTGTTTATTAATCTCGGCAGTAAAAAAGTTGTGGTGCGTGATTACTGATCCGCTTTGATATACTTATTTTAGCTAAAGTTTTTGTTTTAATATAGATTTATTATCTACTTAGTATTATAAATCTATGGTTGCTAATCTCTCCTTTGTCTTTTCTATCCTGCACATTTGACAATGCAACTGGCAAAGACAAAGCATTCTATAGCTAAAACGTATCTAGTGTACGTTTATGAATAAGGGGGTCAAGGGGGTTAGTGTTTGTGAGGGCCAAAGACGGTTGTCTTTGCATAAAAAAAAAATATCAGTCAAAACTCACCAGCAGATATAAATCCATTGGCAAGCGAAAACGCCAGCCTTCCGCCGCCAATGAAACCAATCTTCATTGCTTCTGTTAGCGTTACTAAAACAACAATACATTGAATGAGTGAAAAAATTAAATACCTATAAACAATGAGCTTACCTATAAATATAAGCAGCCTGCCACAAATATCCTTCAGGTACATTAATTTCTTTTTTATGCTACGAAACAGACCAATAAGTGCATAGTCCTCACCCATGAGTCTCTGTTATCTTTTGATACTAAAGGTACGATTCCGAACTCGCAGCACTGCTGCCAATGCGGCACTACTGGTCTCCATATATTATCTACTAGCTGTGCCCGCAACTTCGTTCGCGTGGAATAGTGAAAAAGCTGAAAATGTGAAATCCATTATTACGGACGCTGGTCGTCGGGACGCTGGGCGTCGAGACGCTCGACGTCGGGACGCTGGGCGTCGGGACGCTCGGCGTCGGGACGCTCGACGTCGGGACGCTTGACGTCGGGACGCTCAACGTCGGGACGCTCGACGTCGGGACGCTCGGCGTCGAGACGCTGGGCGTTGGGACTCTGGGCGTCGGGACGCTGGTCGTCGGGACGCTGGGCGTCGGGACGCGGGGCGTCGGGACGCTGGGCGTCGGGACGCTGGGCGTCGGGACGCGGGGCGTCGGGACGCGGGGCGTCGGTACGCGGGGCGTCGGGACGCTGGGCGTCGGGACGCTGGGCGTCGGGACGCTGGGCGTCGGGACGCTGGGCGTCGGGACGCTGGGCGCCGGGACGCTGGACGTCGGGACGCTGGGCGTCGGGTGGCTCGGCGTCGGGACGCTGGGCGTCGGGACGCTTGGCGTCGGGACGCTTGACGTCGGGACGCTCGACGTCGGGACGCTCGGCGTCGAGACGCTGGGTGTTGGGACTCTGGGCGTCGGGACGCTGGGCGTCGGGATGCTGGGAGTCGGGACGCTGGGCGTCGGGACGCTGGGCGTCGGGACGCTGGTCGTCGGGACGCTGGGCGTCGAGACGCTCAACGTCGGGACGCTGCGCGTCGAGACGCTCGACGTCGGGACGCTGGACGTCGGGGCGTTGGGCGTCGGGACGCTTCACGTCGGAACGCCCAGCGTGGAATAGCGTGGAATAGTGGCTTTGTGACAATGGGCAGCGCTTTTAGATACACACATTTTCGTTAATTTTGGATCATAAATATTTTTTTTTTCTCAACACATCCCCAAGGTTGTCTGGTCGAGAATGCTTTATAGCATTAAGTCCGCCTCATGTATTTGTTAGTGCAAGAGAGTTTAAATAAATAAATAAACACTTTTGGGTAGCTAAAAAAATCTACCTTGCAGTAATGCTTCTCTGTACACGATATTAGACGTATGGCCATCGGGGATACACAGAGGCTGCTAGGATTGCGAAAAATGTCTAATTATGTGTTTTAAACGCGCATCCATCCTATGCTGAACTGTATTTTCGAAAAGGCCATTTTAAACTTCTATGCATACCTAATATTTTTTTAAAGAAAATTATTTTATTTAAATTATAATTAGCTACGAGTACTTTAAGCCTTAATTTCCCGCGGTAGACTTAATTCCTACTTTCTCCGATATTCCTCATTCCATGGATGCTGGCAAATAGACCTGCTTTATTGTAAGAGATCCAGGATTTCTCTAAATTATTATATCTACTATCTGCTTAAGAAAAATTTATTATCTGCATAAATATCAATTGCAGAGTTGTAAACAATGATCCGCTTAATCCTCCTCTAGAAATAGTAAAACCGCATTCATTGTCTTTATCTTTCTGATGTTATAATACGCAATTCAGTGTAAGTATACTCTCGTCAGCACGGGGTCCAATTTGAACCCCGGACCTTTGTCAGGCTTGCGCGGGGACATGGGGGGTCCAACACGTAGAGGCCCTTTCGAGATTTTTGATCTACTTTGTAATGGGTTATATTCGGCGGGGCCTCTCTCTGACTGCATCAATAGTTAATACAGACACAGACAGACCTCGCAGAATATAATGGGACTATTGTAATGAAAAGTGATTTGCCAAACTTTGGGCTATGTGGGTGAACTGGGGGGACTAGCTGGCTGGGCCTATGGAGTGAGATCCGGCACCTGCCTATATTCAACATCTCACATTATCGAATCCTACTTTAGGCAGGTGGTGACTCGCCTCTCCTTGGTGGGCCCCCCAAACAGCCAACCCGATGGTCGACAGGGGGCAACACTGTTGAGAGAGGCTGGGGGTGTCGAGAGGTGTGGCCCCGGTTTCACCATCACGAGCGAGTAATCTCAAGCTCGGAGCGGGCTTCCCCGCTATTATGCCTTTAGACACTTCCACCCCCGAGTGTATGGTTCTTTCAGAAATTTAGACAACAGCCTATTATCTAAATTTCTGCAAATGCCATACCTCTAGCGCCCCACTCTGACCGGCCAATGAAGGCAAGCCAGAGGTGAGAGACCTGATGCTCTGTCCGGCCGTACCTCTGTGTGGCGGACGAGGCGGAGCCCAGTTCTCTCGGAGGAACTCGAGATGATGGTAAGTACCTAATAATAAGTATACTTATTATTAGGTACTTACTAGCTCGCGACTTGCGAAACTTAGGAAACTTTTTCTCGTTCTTACAATATTTTTTGCATTGATTACCCGCTCTCCTATTGGCCGTAGCGTATCTCCTATGCCTCCTCGATTCACACTGCACGAAAAACAGATATTCGCAACTAACAGAAGTCATAAGGATTTCCATATATCACACCACCACACCAAGGCAAATGAAGTTGTTAAGTTAATGAACTATCCAACATCAACGGTTTTTTTTTCTATTTGAACCAACTTACTGGATCATTTTTCATTCTCTTTTTCATTCCCTGACATTAGCGCGTTCCACCAAACAAACTTTAATGTTCAGATTTATAATATAAGTGTAGATTCATACCTACTCAATACAAGTTTAAAGCACCTTCCATAACTTCTTGTATATTATACCCACGTTAATACTATTTTTCAAGAATTTAAACGATACTTACCTGGTCTAATCGTTGTTGTTATAAGGCCTCGGCGAGAAGAAAAAAACTAAGAGTACATATGCCCAAAAATAACTAAAATAAAAAATATATCTTTAAGCCTCCAACAGCGTGTTTTCTTGCGCACCTGCCATTTATCCCAACTGCCCTGAACACGCTTCCGATACTTAGAGGTCCAATAGCCTCAGGGAAAGAGTGCCGCGTCAAGCCCTGAACCACCCCCCGGGTGAAGAAGAAAACCCTCAAATCGTGAGTTTATGCAGGTAAACAGTCCTGTTTAGTCTGAGGAAAGAAATACACACGAAACCCTCCGAAATCTATGGATGCGTTTGATATCCACCAATCATAGTCATTGGTGCACATAGCTTAGCACTGGTGGAAACGGATTCAGCTAAGATATGCTTATAATATGGAAGGATGTGTGCTATGGATGCGTTTCATATCATAGCGCATGTTCCTCGTACAGCTACATAGCTTAGTATCGGTGGAAACGGTCACAGTCATCTTTTCGTAGCGTAGATTTCCCATCTTCGCAGGAGAACTGCATAGCACATCTCTGGGTGTCTCTGATCAAAAAGCACCGTCGGTCAGAATGATGACACATTTCTCGCAATTTTCTCATCTAGGTATGTAATTTTATCTCTTTACAAATAACGCAGTAAATAGGTAATCCTTTACTTTATGCATTTGTTGTTAATATGTTTGTTATGTACCTATTCGTTTGTTATTAGCTGTAGATCTGACCTACTACGCGCGCCTCTGTTCTGTGCGCGCGCCGGTATCGACATAATCAGCTTTTACATCTACATACCTAATGATCGTGCAATACATAAATTAATTTCCATCTCAACAACTACTTACGTACAAGAATGTAATGCGAAAAACGTAAGTAGGTACCTAGTTTATTTCTAAAGAAATCTCAAGAAACGTTTTTAAAATATTCCATCTCAATTCTTCATATTACCGCATTATGTAAAACAAACAGAAACAAAACGAAACTAAAAATAACACTCACAGTTTGACGTAGAATGAATGAATTTACTGTTCACGTGCTATTCTTACGATGAGATGGGGACAACTGAAAGATGTACGGGTTATCATTGTTATCAGTGACACAATACCATTTGTTTACTCATCCTGATATCGATAACACTTTAATTAAAAAATAGACTCTCGGTTATGTATATGTTTAAAAAATATAGAGGTACTTATGTGATCAAATTTTGAAAAAATAAAACAACAAGTTTTTTTTTTATATTGAAAACGGGACTTACTCGTGACCACGGCCGTTGCATTACGGCCGAAACGTCGAGTGTCGAGGTAATTACTTCGATTAAAATAGTACGCGATTAAGTCCCGTTACAATATAAAAATATGAATACAAATCGTGAAAGTTAAAAACAATTATCAAGTTTTTTTGGTGTGTAGACCGTAGCTCCAACGACTCGTTTACTCCGAAATCCCAGAAGAAAAAATAAATAAAATTAAATAAAAAGTAGTTAATGTCTTCCCAATACGGAAATGTTTTTCAATTACTTGAGTTCTATAGCTTACCTCGGGGCACCTCTATTAATTATTTAAGAAAGATCATACTCCAATGAATGAAAGCTGACACATCCCTACACTCCTTGATATCCTGTCGTCTCAGGAAAACAGGATCGTTTCACTCCCCCAGATTCACATAATAAAACTGGGCCATAGATAACACACAGCGGGTTGGCTACTAACCCGTATCTCCACCTACCCGCATTGGAGCAGCGCAGTGGAGGAAGCTCCAGGCCTCCCCCCACAAAGGGGAGTGACTCGTGCCCAGCAGTGGGACGTAAAATGGGTTGCCATTATTATTATTATTATAGATAACATGAGCATAAGATGTAGACACATAAATCAGGCAAAACTAACAATCAATAATCGCAAACCATGTGACAATATTGGAGAACATTATCTCAGAGCAGCCTTGAAATCAATTCACTATGCAAGTAACTAGACAATTTAAGTGCTAAAGGCAGACGATGATTCTCATATATTCACTCATATGTGGCATATTTCTTTCTGGGTATTTACTGTATTTAGTATTAATATTCGCAAAGATTCGAGGTTTCAGTCCTTGAGAGTAAAGTTGACTTTATACATACATATCTATACTTATTAGGTTGGGGAAAAAGTTTCTTCGCATTTTTTAAGATAATTCAAAACATTTTTTAATATAGTTTATTTAAATTTAACTAAAGTATGTATGTACCATTTTGTTCGATAACCTTTTGCCATCTTGTAGGTAGGGACATGATCCCATTGCTATAAAAATTTTGGGACTTCTCATCAAAATACCGCGACAAGTGGATTTGGCAGTCCTCTCGTGATGTTAACCTAACATTGCATTAAGAATTCTGAAGAGACCGAAACAGGTGGAAATCTGAAGGTGCAAGGTCTTTTTCCTCAACCTATTATAATAAAACTGTAGAAGTGTGAATTCTGTACATTAAAAATATAATAAAAATAAATACCAGGGGATGTTACTAGATCGATACCGAACACAAATATGTGATTAGAAAATTTTTAGTCTGTCTGTCTGTCTGTTTGTTCAAGCATCACACAAAATCTACCGGTCCGATTACGATGAAACTTGATATAATTATACTTTAACCTTTGGCGCACAACACTGGGTACTTTTTATCCCGGAAAAATGTCTGTTTGTCAGTGTGTTTGTGCACGCTAATTTGAGAAATGGCTTATCCGATTTGCAGTTTCACTTATATATTGTGGTAAGTTTTACTAAACATTTAGTGTTTGTTTCGTGTCAATCGGTTCAGACATAAAAAAGTTATGACAATTTAGAGAATCATATCTATCTTCTATCTTTTAGGGGGTTTCGTACCTAAAAGGTAAAAACGGACCCTACAGATTACTAATTCTCCGCTGTCAGTCTGTCTATCTGGCTGTCCGTCCATCCGTCTGTCTGTCACTAGGCTGTACCTATCTCATAAATAGTGATAGCTAGAAAGCTAACATTTTCACAAATTATATATTTCTGTTACCGCTTCAAAGGCGTTTGACTGCGTGGACCACAATACATTAATTGGCAAACTTGATCATTATGGACTTGAAAATAAAGCTCTTCAACTTGTTCAATCATACCTTAAGGATCGGGAACAAGTAGTTCAAGTGAATGGAGTAAAATCTCAAGGTGCAAAGACAGGAATGGGTGTCCCACAGGGCTCAATATTAGGACCATTTCTGTTTTTAGTCTACGTTAATGATTTACTTAATTTGATGCCTAATAGTATGCCCAAAACAATTTTATTTGCAGACGATACTTCAATAGTTTTTAAAATGAACAGACGGAATCCAGATTACGATACTGTAAATAAGGTCATAGGAGAAGTACATAAATGGTTTACTGTCAATAATCTTGCACTGAATAGTAAAAAAACCAAATGTATCCGTTTTACCCTCCCTAATGTAAAAAGTAAAGAAGAAACATTTTTATAAACAATGACAAATATCAATTTGTTGATGACGCTACCTTCTTGGGAATAACGCTTGACTCGAAGTTACAATGGGGACCACATATTAGGCAGTTAGCGAAACGTCTGAGTGCCGCAGCTTATGCTGTTCGAAAAATTAGGCAATTAACTATGACAGAAGGTAGATACCTAATTATGTAGATTCTGTTGTATTGACCCTTACGGGGCAGGCAGATGTACAAACCTATTTATTGGAAGTTTTTGTTATAAAGCCGTTATTGATTAGCATTTAAGACGAATGGAAGTACCTTGACAAACCTATTCAAGGTTTTATGGTGCTTTTTGTTTTACACTGTATGTACTCTTTATATTGAAATAAATAAATACAAATACAAACTGATATAGACACTGCAAGACTTGTTTATTTTAGCTATTTTCACAGTGTCATGTCCTAAAGTATTTTATTGTGGGGTCGAGCGGCTGACATACAATCAATTTTTGTATTACAAAAGAGGGCCATTAGAGCAATGTATAACTTACGTAGTCGTGATTCTTTGAAAGAACTATTTAAAGAAATAAATATAATGACAGTCCCTTGCCATTACATCTATGAAAATATACTTTTCGCGAGGAAAAATCTACATCTCTTTGATAAAATCTCCGATAGGCATAGTTATAATACGAGGAATAAGAACAAGTTGTCTCTGCCAAGTTTTCCACTGACGAAAACTAATACATCTTTCCTAAAATATAGTGTAGAATTTTATAACAAGATCCCAGCCGGGATTGCTGAACTCACCGATGGTAAATTCAAAGCATTAATTAAACGCACTCTATGTAAAAAGGCTTACTATAAACTCGAGGACTATCTCAAGGATAGAAATGTTTGGCTAAATGCTGATCTAGCTCCACAAAGGTGTTAAATGTAATAATCAAAGTGTAATGTTGATATTATATTGTTAATTTTAAGCTTGTTTAAATTATGGAAAATTGTAAAAATATGCCTAAGAGATATTTTTAAAAGAGCCGACTGAGTTTTTTCCGGCAAGTTTTTCTCAGATCATATTGGCCTTTGGAACTTTGCCGGTGAATGACAAAGAATGACTCTTTTTCTTTTCTTTTTACTCTTTATTATCAGTTTGTAAAGGGGAAAAGAGACATTTTACTGATATACTTTTTACATTAGTTTATGACATTTAGTTTTATCTTAGTGATATTCTTGACTTTACATATATTTTTTATCTTGTTTGACATGTATATCAATTGTTATTCGCTTTAATTTATTTTGTTTGTTTTTGACGTGTCATAAGAGGTGCCTGTCACCCTAAATGAATAAATGAGTTTCTGATTCTGATTCTGATTCTGAAAGACAAAATAAATTACTAAAAATAAGAAAATAAAAATATTAAGGGGTCCAAGGGGGCATACAGTAAACTTTATTTTTTTCGTATATTTTTTACTCGATTTAATAGCGGTAGCAAGTAGACGCTTAACATTTTCACAGAATTTTTAGGTCGTTATGTTGTATATTTATTACCTTCCAACAAACGTAATTTTTTGTACGGAACCCATCGTGCACGAGTTCGACTCGCACTTGGTCGGTTTTTTCTCTGTTAGTAATGTTAAAACGTCTGCTACACGGTATTAAACGGCGGTTTGAAACAAAGGTTTGAAACAGTGTAGACCGTTGTTTTATGCCAAATATCACATGACATTCATACGTCCTTGGTAGCAGGGCTTGCGTTGCAAACCATTGGCAGAAGCGTTGGTTTGAAACCGTGTAGCCGCTTGTTTAAAACCACGCGTACGACAGTCACTCTGCGTCAGCGAGCGCGTGCGGACGCAACTGATGTTCGACTAAAGTTATTTATGTCACGAAAATCCAGGACATTAATAAAATTAAGGTTATATGACTAAGCGTTAATCTCTCCTTTAACCACTGCCTCATCCATATTATTTTTATTCCTCTATTTTCTTTAATTGCACACAAAATTGCAAGACTCAATCGAACTATATGCTGTACAGATAGGTAAGGTGTCATGGCGTTATTATAGCGTTAATACACGGTATACAAACGAAATATCGACACGTCCTTTCCGCGCAATTCAGTTGGTTTCAAACCGTGTAGCCCGCAATCCGTAACTTACTTCCGTTCAAGGTCACTTTGGTTTCATACCTCATTTCAAACCGTGTAGCAGACGCTTAAGCATACCGCATAGCAGCGTCCCGGCATAAAACATTCGCCGCTATGATTACCATTTACCATTTGGAATGCCAAGCGTGGCAATTATGGCATATTCTTTCCTTATGACGCACAACACTTTTAGGAGCATCTTCGGGAAAGGCTTTGTCCAGCGGAGAGGGATGGACATCTTTCGGATGTAATTATGATGATGGTGATGGTGGTGGTGGTGTAGGTGGCATTAGTGGGTAAAAATGCACAACGTTAATATTCAATTTTTCTAATTTGCCGGCTGTTACGGAGTGCCTATATTATGCATAAATCTATCTTTTATCTTTCATTCTCTATTAAAAGCACTAATTGACTGAAACTTTATGCTAATTATTATTAAACAAAACTTCATAATAATTTTCTATAATAAAATGTTCAGCATAGGATGGATGCGCGTTAAAAACACATAATTAGAATTTTTTGGCAATCCTAGCAGCCTGTGTGTATCCCCGATGGCCATACGTCTAATATCGTGAACAGAGAAGCATTACTGCAAAGTAGATTTTTTTAGCTACCCAAAAGTGTTTATGATCCAAAATTAACGAAAATGTGTATCCAAAAGCGCTGCCCAATGTCACACAGCCACTCTTCCACGCTGGGCGTTCCGACGTCGAGCGTCTCGACGCCCAGCGTCCCGACGCCCAGCGTACCGACGTCGAGCGTCTCGCAATTTTTTTTAAAGTTCTAGAACAATTAGTATCTATACTTAACTAAAGTTTGACTTACTGCCTGTGAGGGTATGATATGATAACGTGCAATAAAGGCAAGGTCGAGGTAACAGGCACGGTGTTATTACACTAGGTAACAACCTAACAACTGGGTGTGGCTGCCCGCCTTGCGATTTGTTCACTGGGAAAATCGTTACTATCGCCATAATGGTGTTCAATATGATTGCGCGTTCACAGAGTATTATGCATATTTAATATCCGTTTTTTTGTTTGCGCTTGAATACTGTTTATTATACGCTATGTAGTCAGTAAACAATTTAGCTAAGGGAAAACTCATGAGAAACTTATAGGTTAAGGACAGTAAACATGGCGGACATTAGCAGTGATTTTTCGCAGACATAAAATGTGTAATAATGGTTGTCTAGAAAATTATTGTGGTTAATGTGTATTTTTTTTTAATGTAATGGAAGTGGCAAACAAGCATGCAGTTTACTTTGATGTTAAGTGATGCAGCCTATAGACACCCACACTAAGACAAAGGTCAAAATGCAGGCCTGAGGCCTAAGGTGTTATGCCTCTGTGCCGGAAATTACAGGACCGTACATTCGTAGAGACGTCGGGACGCTGAACGTCGGGACGCTCGACGTCGAGACGCTGGGCGTCGGGACACTGGGCGTCGAGCGTCCCGACGCCCAGCTGCCCGACGTCAAGCGTCCCGACGTCCAGCATCCCGACGCCCAGCGTTCCGACGCCCAGCGTCCCGACGCCCAGCGTCCCGACGCCCAGCGTCCCGACGCCCAGCGTCCCGACGCCCAGCGTCCCGTCGTCGAGCGTCAGCGTCCCGACGCCCAGCGTCTCGACGCTCGGCGTCCCGACGCCCAGCGTCCCGACACCCAGCGTCCCGTCGTCGAGCGTCAGCGTCCCGACGCCCAGCGTCTCGACGCTCGGCGTCCGGCGCCCAGCGTCCCGACACCCAGCGTCCCGACGCCCAGCGTCCCGACGCCCAGCTTCCCGACGCCCAGCGTCCCGACGCCCAGCGTCCCGACGCCCAGCGTCCCGACGCCCAGCGTCCCGACGCCCAGCGTCCCGACGCCCAGCGTCCCGACGCCCAGCGTCCCGACGCCCAGCGTCCCGACGCCCAGCTTCCCGACGCCCAGCTTCCCGACGCCCAGCGTCCCGACGTCGAGCGTCAGCGTCCCGACGCCCAGCGTCTCGACGCCCGGCGTTCGACGCCCAGCGTCCCGGCGTCGAGCGTTCAGACGCCCAGCGTCCCGACGCCCAGCGTCCCGACGCCCAGCGTCCCGACGTCGAGCGTCCCGACGCCCAGCTGCCCGACGTCAAGCGTCCCGACGTCCAGCGTCCCGACGCCCAGCGTCTCGATGCCGCGCGACCCGACGCCCAGCGTCCCGACGCCCAGCGTCCCGCTGCCCAGCGTCCCGACGCCCAGCATCCCGACGTCCAGCGTCCCGACGCTCAGCGTCCCGACGTCTAGCGTCCCGACGCCCAGCTGCCCGACGTCAAGCGTCCCGACGTCCAGCGTCCCGACGCCCAGCGTCCCAACGTCGAGCGTCTCGAAGCCCATCCTTCCGACGTCAAGCGTCCCGACGTCCAGCGTCCCGACGCCCAACGTCCCGACGCCAAGCGTCTCGACGCCCAGCCTCCCAACGCCCAGCGTCCCGACGCCCAGCGTCCCGGCGTCGAGCGTCCCGACGCCCAGCGTCCCGACGCCCAGCGTCCCGACGCCAAGCGTCTCGACGCCCAGCGTCCCGACGTCGAGCGTCTCGACGCCCAGTGTCCCGACGCCCAGCTTCCCGACGCCCAGCGTCCCGGCGTCGAGCGTCCCGACGCCCAGCGTCCCGACGCCCAGCGTCCCGACGCCCAGCGTCCCGACGCCCAGCGTCCCGACGCCCAGCGTCCCGACGCCCAGCGTCCCGACGCCCAGCGTCCCGACGCCCAGCGTCCCGACGCCCAGCGTCCCGACGTCGAGCGTCTCGAAGCCCAGCCTCTCGACGCCCAGCGTCCCGACGCCCAGCGTCCCGACGCCCAGCGTCCCGACGCCCAGCGTCCCGACGCCCAGCGTCCCGACGCCCAGCTTCCCGACGCCCAGCTTCCCGACGCCCAGCTTCCCGACGTCGAGCGTCCCGACGCCCAGTTGCCCGACGTCGAGCGTCCCGACGCCCAGCTGCCCGACGTCGAGCGTCCCGACGCCCAGCTGCCCGAAGTCAAGCGTCCCGACGTCCAGCGTCCCGACGCCCAGCGTCCCGACGCCAAGCGTCTCGACGCCCAGCGTCCCGACGCCCAGGGTCCCGACGCCCAGCGTCCCGACGCCCAGCGTCCCGACGCCCAGTGTCCCGACGCCCAGCGTCCCGACGCCCAGCATCCCGACGCCCAGCATCCCGACGCCCAGCGTCCCGACGCCCAGCGTCCCGACGCCAAGCGTCCCGACGCCAAGCGTCCCGACGCCCAGCGTCCCGACGTCGAGCGTCTCGAAGCCCAGCCTCTCGACGCCCAGCGTCCCGACGCCCAGCGTCCCGACGCCCAGCGTCCCGACGCCCAGCGTCCCGACGCCCAGCGTCCCGACGCCCAGCGTCCCGACGCCCAGCTTCCCGACGCCCAGCTTCCCGACGCCCAGCGTCCCGACGCCCAGCTTCCCGACGCCCAGCGTTCCGATGTCGAGCGTCCAGTTGTTCCCGAGATTAGCGATTAGAGGATCGAGGCGGTAGTTTTATCGCGGGACGCTGCTGCCCATCCCGCTTTATTGTATTTACCACCTAATGGAATGGTTTATTCGGTTGACTGACTACATTAGCTGAAGAAATCACCTCCACAAACAGGGGAAGGGGTCGCCACGTCGATGACTAAATGCCGACGTGTTTGTAATAGAGGTATGATATTATTTTTATATTCCTACACTAGGTAGGTACACTTAATCTATTATTATGATATGTTAATAGCAACTAGTTTATAGACATAATTGAACGTATCATTTACATCGCGGTTGGACCTTGATCTCACTTGACTTCACAGATACACGTTATGCAATTCATTATTTATCGTTTAATATTTATTCAGATAGAATGCATAGTGCATTTGAGTATATAGGTATAAGAAGACAAAGATCAATTGAACATATACTTATAAGAAAAAAAAAATGGTTGCCTGTGAAGTCCGTGTACGGCCGATAATTTTACATGATAACGTCATAGATACGTCACAAGCCGAACGCTTAGGTCGCTCGTGCCAATGTAGTCTCTTTTATTGCTTGTCGTTTGTTCCGAGCTCTCATCGCCTGCACAGGCGGAACGTGACACTTTTTCGTGCGTGCAGCCGACGCGGCGTCAAAATAATTAAAGGAGCGCACAAGATTCAAATGCTTTGGGATCTCAAGATATTCTACTACATGGATTCGCCTTTAGAGGGCTTATAGCCAGGGGCGGCTCTAGCCCGTGTGGAATGAAACCCTGGCGCCCCCTAGGCCTGACCTCCCGCCGCTCTAGTTCCGCAGCGAAAGTGTGCTACATTTTAACCTCTTCTTCCCAAATCGTGAATTCCTCAACCTATTCCGGAAGAAGTGGTTAGTTAAAAATCCGCCGCGGCGCTTTTATTAGCACACCGCACATCCTACACTATAGGTTAAGCCGCCCCCACTTATAGCTTATAGTCCTTTAAATTGAGTCTCAACCGTCTGAATAAGTAGGTGTCATACCTATTTTGAGCTTAATTCTTGTAACCTTGAAAGTCTTTTGGCATCATTTTCCGCGGTTTAGCGCAAAAACTTTTTTTACTAGAGACTTGAAATTTGGCACAAGTATTCACCTTAATCACGCCGACAATGTGGTAGAATAAAACATGAAAAAAAATTATTTAGTGTTAGAATATATTTATATACTTGTAACGCGCGGATACGCTAATAAGCTTTAAAGTGCAACTTTCGTTAAAGTGTCCGCCCACCTACCAACTAAACGGTTGTTGTTAGAAATTAAACGTTACGGCAATAGAAGCTACATATAACGAAATTAAAAGGAAAACTATCACACTTAAGTTAGCCTTGCAAGTTTTAGAGTAGTAGTCGATTAATATGTATTTTACTCGAAAATTTCGAACAACTCCATAAAAAATTATTATTTTTTTTTTTAATTACATCTCATATTCTGTAATTACGAAACCCTATACTGCGCGTGGCCCGCACTTGACCGGTTTTAACTTTAGAAATATGGTAAAACAAACACAAATGATTTAAAATCGGTGAAAATGGCAAATTTTTTTTTTTTATAAATTATTAGCTGACCCGTTAAACTTCGTATTGCCTCACAATGAAATAATATGTCAAAGGTGTCAAAGGGTAGATCTATACAAACTATTTGTATGGAAAAATAAAATTGTGGTTTTTACTATTTCCCATTCAATTTCTTCATATTTTCTTACCTTTTAAACCTTCCCTAAACTTCCAAAAAATATTTAAAACCAAAATTAGCCAAATCGGTAAAGCCGTTCTCGAGTTTTAGCGAGACTAACGAACAGCTATTGATTTTTATATATATATAATAATTATTTTGGACTTGTCAAAATTAATTTTTGATTCTCATTAGGTGGTAACAGCACACATAGCAACACAGTAAATATTTGCTTACCTACTGCCATACCGCAAGCCATGGTAGGTATCAAATTCTAATAAAACATAAATATACTTTCAGAGCTGCTGTTTAAATATTTTGTGAAAACATTACTACAGATAACATTTACTTATTTAAAATTACGCTAATGTTACGAAATTGTCAAGATATGATATCTTATAGATAAAAGTGAAATAATGTCTGTGTACTTTAGAGAATCGTAAAGGTGTTCTAATGGTAAAAAAATTGCGTGACAGATAAATGTATAGTAATAATATAGTTATAGATATCTCACTAAACAAATATACAATGCGAATGTGGATGGCTGCAGAGGCCCAGGAAGAACTGTCCTACCAAGACCAAATAGGTCGAGTGCTGTCTGATGGTGAGATTCACAGACCGCACTACGACTTTACTTTGACCAAAGTATGACTTAGAACTGTCAAAACCCATACTGCACTGACAGTTCAAAGCTTAAGAGGCTATTACACGGCACGGTATTCAGGGTACGATAGCAAGGGTCACGGTAGTGTAATAACATTAAGGGAGTTAGGGCTCTAATTAGGGCGACCGGAGCGGCGCGGCCAACCTAACTCCCTAACTACACACAGTACAAATAAGAACAGTATGGAATCGGGTTATTCGTCAACTCGACTCTGCGTGACTGTACTTTGTCATGAATTCGGATAAAAAGGGGAACGTGTGTCCAGATGGTGAAAACATTATGGTATTTTATTTAAGTATCACTATGTGGACACACGACGAAATAACAAGTCATAATAATTTCTAGTTTCACCAACTGGACACACGTGTGGCCGGTCCTTTGTGGCGAGTTGACGAATTACCCATGGAAACTACGTATAAAACGTTCAAAACGGCACACTCCCACAAACATACGCATCGACGCTCGAGTAGCGAGTAACTCGGAGCTGAGCTGCAGCACCGCGAGAACCGCTTAGGGGCCTCGTTGATGCGCATATTTGTGTGATTGCGCCGTTTCAACGTTTTGTACGTAGAAAAGAAAGAAAGGAAAGAAAAGAAAATATTTTTATTTCGAATAGATCTTTATAGATACTTTCAAAACGTCAAGAAATCATAAAAAATACCTAGAGAGAATAACCATTACATATAGTAAAAGCAAAAACATGTATTAATAGTAAATTAAAATTAGAATGAATACTAGGCACATAGTTAAAACATAATAATCACAAATCTTTTCAATTCCTTCAATGATGTTAAATGAAGAAAAGGAAAAACTTATTCGTAGTTTCCATACTGTACATATTTGTACTGGATTTAGGGTACTGTTGACCGGATAGTGTAATAAGCGGCAACCCGACGAGAAGCCAGGGCCATTCAGGGTCCGGCAGAAAGGGATTCTGAATACGGTTCCGTGTAATAAATCCTATACTTTGGTCAAAGTAAAGTCGTAGTGCGGTCTGTGAATCTCACCCTGAGAGTGGGGTCAAAAGTGTTAGGAATCGGCGTGCATGTATGAAGAGAATGATGAATGTAGAAGAAGCACGGGAGGTATGTCAGGACCGGGATATCTGGCGCTCCACACTCTGTGCCTACCCCGTAAGGGACCTTTATTAGTTTCTAGGCGTAGATACCTGTTGTTATTATTCAAAGAACGCGAAATGTGTAGAGATGGAGACGCCGGGCGTTCCACGTTCTAACGCCCAAAAATATTGGCGTGAAGCCACATTCTACATTTCTAAGTCATCAACGTGGCCATAAAGCATTTCACACTGATTTTAATTGAGCACTATCTCCAAACTACATTGCCAAACATGCACGCCACCCGCATTGGTGTGTAAGTGAAAAATATTCAATACACACCACACCATAATAATATGTGCTCCGATTGATACATCTTCTACGGAAAATTAGAACGAGATTCAGTGACTGCACTTCGACTTTATTTTGACTTGGAGTCGAACTTTCAATGTTCATTTTGTTTCACAGACGAATAAAATAATATAATACATAATACTCTACTTAGTATACTATGCCTGGGTTGCACCAAGATATTTGTTAAAGTTGTTGTAATAGGTATATCACATCCTTCTTTAATTTTAACAGATTTCTGAAGGATCTGAAATGTTACAATAACTATGACTTTAACAAATATCTTGATGCAACCCAGGCTATGAGTTTTGACCATGGAGAATAAGGGAATGGAGTACTAACTTATATTGTACGAGAAATAAAAAAGGTGTCCAGCGTACCGCTGCAAATAAAGTTCCTAGTATCTACCACAATTGGGCTAGCGCTCAAAAATAAAAACAAAACGTAACTTCACGCCTGCGAACTTCGAATGGGTTGGCAGAGGTAAATGCATGCATACAATCATACATGCAAACACCCTCGATTCGCCCGTTACGTTTTGGCCCATGTAACATGTGGCGAGCCTGAATCTTGCCTGAGTGATGTAACAAAATCTGAGTTGCGAAACTTCACGTGCCTGAATTAATTAAGCGCAAACTAATAAGCGACCACTAGTTAATGTGTGATTATGTATAACTCTCGTTGAGCTAAGAATAGTTACATCGTGACACCAAAGCTATTTAAGAACTATTCTTATCATCTACAGAGCGCCTAGATCAAAAGAATGAAATGCACTTTTTGTAAAGGCAACGATCGTCACCGAATCACCGAACGCTGATTGTGATGTAATCGTAGGGCCTCAGATTGAGCACCTCCACCAAATCTTAGGTTTCTACATAGGGACAAACCATTAGGGCTATCGCCATGTGCTTTCTCAATTCCAAATTGTCCGAATTTTGAATGGGGGCCATTCTTGAGTATATCTTTATCAATTTTTGAAAGAATCAAGTTTTTTAGATAAGGGTCATTAACATCATATATAGGTCAAGGACGCATCAGATATTTTGAGAGATAGTATAATGTGCTCAAACAAAGCTTCTATCCAAGATTCAAATGATTAGGAAGTGAAGTAAGATCGTAGCGACCTTTTGAGTTTTTTAAGGTTTGCTCCTACTCCGAGCCTTAGATTTGTTGGAGGTACACAACAGGGTGGAAGGTATACCCCAAATCTTATTATATATTTAGGGTACGATAGCAAGGGTCAGGGTAGTATAATAACATATAGGGAGTTAGGGCCCTAATTAGGACGACCGGAGCGGCCCGTGTATTTGTACTGCGACCGGATAGTGTAATAAGTGGCAACCCGGCGCGAGGCCACGCCCACCCTTTCTGCCGGGCCCTGAATACCGTGTTGTGTAATAGCCTTTTAAGTTTGACGCGCTCGAGTAAACCCAAAAATAGCATCTTGGACTCCCCTAATATTAGGTCGGCAGAATGCAAATAGGTAAGTACGAACAAGGATAAATAAGATAGACTGAACGAGTGATTAGTGACTATTTGTGTCCTCTTGCCTTCGATCAAATATCTGTATCGAACACTCTTACTACTGATCACTGCGACTACATCAATGCGTTCCTAATAATGGCCGATTTCTGAGTTTTCCATATTACTTGAATAGATAATAAAATGAAAAATGGTTCATATAACAGCTATCAACTCTTGAGAGTTAAGGAAAACAAAAATCCATTTTAGATAAATCAATCAACGGCTCTTGAAAAATTCAAATCTCTCTTTTATATTTCTTCGTAATTAAAATATTAGATTAATTTTAACTGCATATAACTTATATTATACCTAAGGTGGGTGTTGAGTTGTACACTCAACCAGGCTGCCGGGGGTGGACTGAGAGGCGCGGGGACACTGGAGCTGTCATTGGCTGTCGACCGTTCCCGCGCCTTGTCGGCCACGCATCGTCTTAGCGCACGGCCGCGCTCGCGCATATTTCTTATCTCTTAATTATTTGTCTGTACGTAGTAACGGTTAAATTGTGATATAGTTCTAATTACAAAATATTACAGTCCGCTTGAGTTTAATTTCACAACTCCACCGTGATCCGCTTGTACATTTGGTCCTTCGATTCTTGTTTTGTACGTAGTTACGATTAAATTGTGTTATAGTTCTGAATACAAAATCATACGGTACATTTGGTCCTTCTACCGTCACCATTGAACCGAAGAAAGAACTGTACTGGATTTAATCGTGCTCATCTGGGATCTTCATCCGCTTATCGTCACCGATCGGACATCAAGGAATCAGCACGGTGTCATAATAGCCGTCTTTGCCGAGTTCCAACCGATTGGCTTTATTAAGGAGAGATTGCCGGGACTACGAGACAAAATCATTGGAAGCTAGTTGGGATTCGTCGTATCTACCTACCTATACATCGACGGAATTGGAGGATTCTTCACTTTGCTGAAAACATCAGTGGTTTGCAACATAAAAACCGTGAGATCGTTCCATTTTATTTCCCTTCTTCCATTATTCATATTCATTATTCATACCATATGCATCCATTTAATCTCATATACCTAATTCCATTACCATCCTTTATTTTATCATCTTTTCATATTGTCATTTTCATATCTTACAAATCATCATTCAAAATTGCATATCATCCTATTCACTTGGTATTGAACGGTTCCATCTCTTCACTCATTCATATAATTTCATTCATTCATTCTTTGTTCGCTCTTTTGTTTATGTTCACTCTTTTGTATGTGTTCACTCATTAGTACATTCTTTTATAAAATAGTTCTAGTTCATTCATTCACTTGTCAATCATAAACATTTCATTCAGTTTGTTTACATTCTTGAACTTGAACTTGAATCGTTGAAGAAAAACCTTTTCATAGAAAAAATAATGCTTAACTCATTAATTTATTCATCTTATTAGTCATTTGTTATCATATTTCATTTGGCATCCTACTTAATTAGATATTAAACCTATCGCTAACATCATAATTAATACAACATATTTCAATATCATTCCTTCTGTTTTGTTGTTGACTAAATAAATTGATTGCCTTGTCATATTTTCATAATAATAATTACCTATTATTGCATAAGTGCATTTAAACTTGAATAATCTTTTTCACTTAAGTACCTACTACTGTAATTACTGCATTTTTTTTTTTGCCTTCCTTCAGTCATTTATTAGTCTAGCTGTTAGCTTCATAATGGCTGATATAAAAAGCTTGATTAAAAACGAGCAACTGTTAAGGCAAAGCTTACACAATTTTCAACCTTTTTAAATATTTCGAAATCTTACGAAAAATTAAGCGACGTACAAATAACCGAAATTGAATGTAGACTTAACACATTTGAAAATTTATATGAAAAATATGGTACGTTACAGAGTGACTTGGAGTTACTGATGGATGATCCTAGCGAGCAATATGATGAACGTGAGGAGTTTGAGAAGCAGTATTACAGTCTGATGGCAACTGCACGCGAGGTGATCAGCAACGCTCGGAAACATCACGCAGGGGATTCCGGGTCTGATGTCGATTCTTGTGCTAATCACACACATAAACATAATTCTATACGCTTACCGAAAATTGATTTACCTAAGTTTTCTGGTAACTATCATGATTGGCTCGAATTTCGGGATACATTTATTTCCATTATTCACAGTAACGACAGCATAGATAAAATAAATAAATTACATTATCTTCGAGCATCTTTAAAAGGTAGTGCATCTCTTGTAGTGAATAACCTTGATTTTAGATCAGAACACTATGACGCTGCCTGGAAACTATTATGCGAGAGGTATGACAATAAAAGACTGCTTGTCAACAATCATGTACAAGCTCTTTTTAATCTACAGCCTATTAGTAAGGAGTCAAGTAAATCCATTCGTCATATTATTGATTCTACTTATAAAAATCTTAGAGCCTTATCAACACTTGATCAACCAGTACAGTATTGGGATACACTTATAATTCATATTATGACAAATAAATTAGATCCGGTAACAAACCGTGAGTGGGAGGAACATAGAAATTCGTTATCTGAACCTCCTATACTAAACACTCTCATTAAATTTTTAAGTAATAGGGCTGACTTACTTGAGACTCTGGAGGAGTCTGCATATTTAAAAATAAAAGGCGAAAGTGATACACATAATAATATAAATAACAATAATTTTCATAAAAAGTTAACAATTACTAATAAAAATAGTTATAATAAAAATAAAATCATATGTCCTATGTGTCAACAGAACCATTTTGTGTTTGAGTGTGAAGCTTTCAAACAGCTTCCCGGAAATATTCGAATTAAAAAAGTCCAAAATTTTAAAAATATTTGTCTTAATTGCCTTCGTCCTGGTCATGATGCAAGTAAATGCAAGTTGGGACATTGTAAATATTGTTCAGCGAAGCATAACACCTTGTTGCATATTGATAATGATCGTGAAAACTCTCACACGCAAAATCTTTCCTTATCAGCTAATCATGTTTCTACATCTCGTGTCGTTTTGCTCTCCACAGCGCTCGTGCAGGTGATGGACTGCAAGGGTACAGCTCACACCGCACGAGTCTTGCTAGACAGCGGGAGCACGGCTAATTTTATTTCGGAGCAGTTTGTACGAAAGATTGATATTCCGACTTATGATAACACGTCTAAGGTAACGGGTTTAAATAATAAAACTTCGAATTGTTCGAAGAGTTGTTCCATTGCATTACAATCACTTATTAATAATTATAAAATCAATGTAGATTGCTTCATATTACCAAAGGTATCCTCATCGATACCAAATACCTACGTAGATACCAGCAAAATTAAAATACCTACAAACGTTCGTCTTGCCGACTCTACGTACCATATTCCGTCTCCGATTGACATACTTGTCGGAGCGGATGTCTTTTGGAGTATCATAGGCGCGAATCGTATTGCATTAGGTAAAAATATGCCATCTTTGATTGAATCAGAGTTGGGTTGGCTTGTTTCTGGTACAGTTCATCATTCGAACACATCTCATTCATGTATGCACGCTGATTCAGTTGATTTAAAACATAACTTCTCAACTGAACGGCGAACTTGCAGTAAAACATTCATAAATACAAGATATCGTCAAACAAATAGGCGCTATTTTGTAAATATACCTCATAAAAAGTCACCAAACGTATTAGGTGACTCATATACTCATATGGCTAAAGGTAGATTTATTGCATCAAACATTAAATTTACTGGAGACCCTTACTTCAAAACACATATAAATCCGAATTGTACAAAATCGTATTCATAGCTTGGATACGACATAATAAGCAATAATTCATTTAATCCATTTCGTATCTTATTTTATTTTCCAATTTATTAATACTTTATTATTTATACCTAATTTACTTCAAGGTAAAATAATAATGATAAGCGTCAGGGAAACATTGCCTTTTGCTGAGGCTTCTTTACCTTTAATCATTACATGTTACTGCAATATTGTCAATATTGTTTATTGTATTATGCAAACATAAGCATTTAAAACATTTTTTTTGTTAATGGTAAGATGGCTCCCATCAAGCCAACAATCTTGTTTCTGCTTAAGAGACTGTGAGAGGGTTAACATAACGTTAGGTTATTTCACGTGAAACCCCGCAGACCTCGCTTTACGCGGACTGAACATAAAAACCTATATTCAAATAATTGTGATAGTCAGTCGAAACTTTTTATAAAATGAAACTTCATTTTCTTAAATAGATAAATCATATTTTACATTAAACAAAACATAATCACATCATGTTGATTTATCGAATTGCATGATTAATATAATATTTTGATATAGTTACAATATGTCTAACATCATGTACTTCATTTATAAATATGTAAAGAGCAGACATCACTGGTCTACATACTAACATATAATTGATTACTTCATTACATTATTATTTACTAAAATCACGACGGCCCAATCATGATAGCAAATTGTAAAGTCAGTTACCTATGACATAGATTATCAAAAGTTTCATATAGGTATGTAATGTTGTGTGTTTGGCTACACGGATTCTACATCTCGAACTCGTGTCGGACCTCATCATGGAAACTTTCTTTAATAATTTCAATCGTTACCTATTGCTCGCAGGTGAAAACCAAGTAACACATTTTCATGTCAAAATGCGGTACCTACATCGTTCCTAGCCGCTTTGAGAAATCTGCTTTTACAACATTTTAATTTAATTACTACTGATCCTTGTGCTTTTTTATTATTTATAAATATATGCACATTTTGAAGGCTTTCAGAATTCTGCTGTCGAATCGACAAAAACCATCTCAGGCGTATTTTAGGTTTATCTTATTTGACAGAAGAGATGGCTACGTGTTTGATACAGGTTGAGTCTTTTCCTAATTCAAGGCCTATAACTCCCTTATCTAATGATCCTTCAGATCTTAGCTTCCTTAACTCCTGCTTATTTGTATTGGACGGTCTCTCATATTGCAACCGCATCCACAGATTACGAACTTCAACATAGATGCATAGAATACCACAAATACCATTTTGTGGTCTCGTTTCTTCCACGAATATATCGTATGGCATCAGAAACTAATCAAATGGAGTCTTTTGAGGAGCGCTTAAGGAATGCTTGCTTATCGGGATAAAGGACAAGGCCGCACTGCCTTTGATGTGGCTCTTGGAACGCATCGTCCTGGTGCAACCGGGCAGAGATGGCATCGCCGGGGTTGCAGACATATACGCCGTGCTTTTAACATCATTTGTCCTCTTCCAGTAACTGATATTGAACTGGACGCTTCAACCGGGGGAGTATGTTGAGTTGTACACTCAACCAGGCTGCCGGGGGTGGACTGAGAGGCGCGGGGACACTGGAGCTGTCATTGGCTGTCGACCGTTCCCGCCACTTGTCGGCCACGCATCGTCTTAGCGCACGGCCGCGCTCGCGCATATTTCTTATCTCTTAATTATTTGTCTGTACGTAGTAACGGTTAAATTGTGATATAGTTCTAATTACAAAATATTACAGTCCGCTTGAGTTTAATTTCACAACTCCACCGTGATCCGCTTGTACAGTGGGTATAATTATGTAAATTAAATTATACGTATGTGTTACTTTAAAATTTTGCTTCGGAAACTTTACCTACTCTACCATGACAAAGTCTACATAAAGTAACAACATATTTACACATTAATATGGCATGTTAACATTTCTAATCATACTGTTTCCGTCAACTGATTGATACGTGGCTCATTCACGGCTCTCTGATATCTAACAATGCATAAGTATACCTATACGTATGAAATTTCATCTGGCTCATGCATTTTTTTTTATGTAATTGAAGTGGTAAACAAGCATGCAGTTCACATTGATGTTAAGTGATACTGCAGTCTATAGACACCTACTCAAAGACTAGAGGTCAAAATGCAGATGCGTTACCACTTCTGAGGCCTAAGGTGTTATGCCTCTGTGCCGGAAATTACAGGACTGAACATTTCCACCTGACCGGAACACGATAGTGCTAAACACTACCATTTAGCGGCAAGTATATTAGGTAATGCGGTGGTGCCTACGCCCGCGAGCTCCGTCACTGGAGCTCTACCACCAGTAAAATATTGACATAATACATGTATGTAGATCTTTGTCGATAGATGCCCTCATGTGGCATCACAGAAATGTTATGAATATGATGACATGTCATTAAAACTAATCTTATTTGATAAAAATAACAAACGGGTACAAAGTCTTCTTAAACGTACGTAGTAACACAGTCTAAAGAAAACGAACGTGTTATAGAGTAAATATAATTGGTTCTGTACATATGTAAGTTATGAAATATTGTGCATCGTAGACGTTTGCTTAAATCCAGATAGTACCGGACTCAATATAGATAAATTCCTAATTCTGATGCCAAAATTCATTCTCTAGGTATGCCCAACCATTGAACAGTTGGCGATAATCGTAATATTACACGTAAAAGTAAAACTTTGGACCCCTTTTTAAGAAAATGAAGTGAATGGCGGAGTGCATGAGATTTGGCACAGTATTTTTTATGGAGATCAGAACATAAATTTATTTCGATAGATTATACACTACTTAGAAATATGTAGAAATCTATACAACTAAATAAATTGGAGTATGTGTTTTACTAAATGTATATGTATGATGGTTTGGTATATATACACGGTATATATACCAAACCATCATTTTTACAATTTTTGTCTGAGTGTCTGTCTGTCTGTCTGTTTGTCTCCGTTAATCTCGGGAACGGCTGGACCGATTTTCACTGGCAGATAGCTTATGTTATAATAAGGAGTAACTTAGGTATAGACCACAAACATGCGGCATCGAGTAGCGAGTGACTCGGAGCTGCAGCCCCGCGAGAACCGCTTAGGAGCCTCGTTTGTGTGATTGTGCCGTTTCAACGTTTTGTTTTGTTTAGTTTCCATACTGTTCATATTTGTACTGTGACTGACTTAGGGCCCTGTCGACCGGATAGTGTAATAAGCGGCAACCCGGTGCGAGGCCACGCCCACCCTTTCTGCCGGATCCTGAATACCGTATCGTGAAATAAGGCCATTAGGCCGTGTAATTTTAGGGACTATTCTATATTGCCAGTAGTGAGGATCGCAATATCGTTTACTTATTGACTGTTTTGTAGGTATTATTAAACTCTACAATTTCAACCAGCAAATTGTTTCTCTTTTCAAAAGAAAGGCTTTCGGTTCACCAATATTTCGTCGAAAGTACAAAGCACTTTAGCTGTCATGAAAACCAATTTTACTTTATGGATCCAATCCGACTCATGTATTATGGAATAGGATAAATTTAAGTACCTCTTATACCTGACAGATATATCTTAGAAGCTCTATGAATCAAAATTAATTAACCTTTGATATTTTCACTGAAACTCGAGAACGACTGACCAATTTTGAAAATTTTGTAATTTTCGTTTAAGTCCAAGAAAGATTTACAAAATGGCAAAATATGAATAAAATAGTGAAAAAAAAAACTGCTTCATATTCCCACACAAATAGTAATTCGTAAGCATTTATTAAATCTTTCACACGTTAGGTATTAAATATAGGTATAAGGCGGTGCGATGTTCACCGGTTCAGCTAGTATTTAAATTATAAGTTTTGTTGAATGAAAATTAATCTAAAAAAATAATACAATAAGTTCAATTGATTTTAATCAAATATTCAAATTAGTTGTGATCAAATTTCGAAAACTGAACTATCTCTCTAGGGAGGATTCAAAGATCGCTAATATAATTATTTATTCATACATCTCACACGTTTTTTTTAATGATGATGGTTAGTTATTCTTGCTTGCCTTATACACCAATACTTATACACCAATATACTTACATTTCATCATCTTGATAGAGTTCCTTTTAACCTATATGCACTTTTAAAGTCAATATAAAAAATTACAAATTAACAGATCTGCATTTTAATATTCCACAGCTAACATATTTCGAGACATAAATCCACAGTTTCTTATTACTATAAAGTCACTAATAATTTATATTCTAATTGCACTTATAGACTAGTGATAATGAAGGGAACGCAATATGCACTAACAGATCTAACTCGTCTCTACTGTATTGGTATGCGTTAGGTACTGATAGGGACGAATGTGTTTGCGCGACAATATTAATAAATAAACATTTGCTTTATGTCCGTTGTGTGCGTAACATAATTTTTTCGATCATTAGGTACTAATTTCACGCATTGTCATTGCTTAATAGTCATCAAAGTGGTTTGTGTTACTAATGTGATATTCCAAATGTATTTATGCCGTTCACATCAAATTATTGTTTGTCAGGTATTTATTTATTTTATTACAAGGAAAAGCGTATGTTCATGATGATGAATGGAAATTGTGATTTAAAAGGCAAATTTCCTAAGTTTAACGTAAAAGATATATTAATCCAAAAACTTGTCTAAGTAGGTACCTATATTTTTATACCTCTATCTAGCTATGATAGATATTACGAAACAATACAATACATTACTATATGACAGAAACACGATAGTGCTGAACACTACCATTTGACGACAGATCGATAGATTAGGTAATGCGGTGGTGCCTACGCCCTCGAGCGCCGGCAGTGGTACTTACCTACCTACGCTCCTACCAGTAAACGTATCACCTTTCTGGATTCAAATCTCTATGTTTTTTTTTAATGTCATGGAAGTGACTAAATAGCATGCAGTTCACATTGATGTTAAGCGATGACTGCATCCTATAGACACCCAAACAAAGATCAAGATCCAAATGCAGAAGCGTTACCACTCTTGAGACTTATGGTGTTATGCCTCTGTGCCGGAAATTAAAGGGCCGTATCACCGTATTACCACCTGACTGGAACACGATAGTGCTGAACACTACCATTTAGCGGCAAGTAGGTATATTAGGTAATGCGGTTGTGCCTACGCCCGCGAGCTCCGTCACTGGAGCTCTACCACCAGTAAAGTTTTTATAGTTACAGTAACTTAACTAGGTATAGAAATAGAAATAAAATTTTTTTTTATTTCGAATAGATCTTTACAGATACTTTCAAAACGTCAATAAATCATAAAATACCTAGAGTGAATAACCATTACATCTAGTAAAAGCAAAATCATATATTAGAGTGAATTTCAACAAACACGATTTTTTGCCTAATTTTGGTGGAAATTTTTGTTTTTGAATTTATCAGTCATTCTTATTATTTATTTTCAAGAAATACCTATTGAGTTATAAAAAATGTAAGAGAAATCTATTTCATACTAAAAACTTCTAATATATTGTCAACACCGGAATTTGTAAGACACCAAAATTGATACCTGACTCCAAAGTTAGTGAATATGGCAACAAAATTGTTTTACTACAACGTAATTTAAATTAATCAATAAATCCCCATAATTTTAGTTAATTAACATTTTATTAAAATGTTTATTCACTTTCTTTTTCTTTTTTCGCAAATTTTCTAGTTTGAAAAAAAAAAACCAATTTTTTTTCTTTTCTCCTCTTTTCTGCAACCCTTATCCTCTCCAAGTACTCCGCGTGTGCTAACTTTTTCCTAGCATGCAGAAATATTTATAACTAGCTTTTGCCCGCGACTTCGTTCGCGTGGACTTCAGGTTCGTCCCGTCTAGTCTAGTAATAAGTAAGAAATACGGTAACTAAGCACTGCAGAGCCCTAATTTGTACGTGTAACTCCTAACCAAAAAGAAACCTGGCAATAACTAACCTTAGGCCTATATTACTTAAAGTAGGCGACCATACGTTTTAATCAAATCGCTAGTGCCTTGAAAATTCGCAAAACGGACACAACCGTCAACGACGTCTGCCCTCACTCGTTCCCCACCGCACCTACCCCGCTCCACGCCCCGTTCGCCTGGCGCCGCTGCCGGTATTTATCACCGAAACGGTATTTATCGCTGAAATTGCTATAACTCTGCATTTTAAATCTGTGATATCTTCGAAAATATTTATTTAATTTACATGCTGTAAAAAGCCATATTGATCTTTATTAAATGCACAATGTATTTAAGATACTTAATTGGATAAGGATTAATACTGTATTGCTTAAAATCGCTTCGTAAATAAGCCATTATTTCTCGTACAAAGTAAAGGATAAAAAATGGTTATTGTGGGTTATTCCTAAGAGATAAACATATACCATCACGGACTTTTTTGTAGACCTTTTTAAGTTGTACAATACTGCAGTAAATTGTTTTGATCTATCTTGTAGGATTCAGTCAGCGTTTGCAATGTAAGCGCAAAAAATGTGTTTTTTCTACGACCTCACATTAAAAACCTCAAAAATTGTAGCTTATGTGTTATTCTGATGTATAAGCTATAGCCTATGTGTTATTCTGATGTATAAGCTATATTGTGGTAAAGTTTCATTCAAATCCATTCAGTAGTTTTTACGTGAAAGAGTAACACACATCCATACATCCATACTTACAAACTTTCGCCTTTATAATATTAGTAGGATTTTGGTGTAGCAAAACAATTCATGTCATACGTAAAACACCACCAAAATCACCAAAATTGAACCACCAAAATTAGAAACTTGTATAAAATATTTATTTAAAAAAATATCACTAAACATACCATAATTATATTTGTGTCATTTTGAAATGATACCAAACCTTAATATTATAAATATGTATTAAAACACATACTTTTAAAAGGAACGATTTAAAACATCACACCAATATTGCACTTTTTTTGTCCGATTACTTTGAAATGACTTTCTTTCGTTTTTGACGGGAAATAACAACAGGATAGCATGAAACTGTCATTGCTCCCCGTGAGCATCCTACTAAACGAAGAGAATGGTAGAAATGTCATCCTTAAGGATGTATTGTGTACGAGCTAATTGATAATTTTATTATTCCCACCAAAATTTTAAATTTTGCGCGGACAGCCCTTTTTGATTCCCTCTAGGATAAAGTATTGCACTAAATAAAATAATAAAATTGTCATCGAATAGAATAACTAACGCTAAATAGAAATAACATTAGTTATTTCTGGTAAACCAGCGTAGTTTTATTTAAACGGTGGTTAATACAAGAAAAACAGATTGTGGACGCGCCACCAAACTTAGAAACACGGGAAACATTTTGTTTTTTCTCTAATTTCCAAAATGTTTTCTACAAATATATTTATGGCCTCATCAAGAAATATAAGTCTATTATCCTAAAAAAAAAAAGCGCGCATGGCCCAGCGGCTGGTGTAGATCGTAAGCGATCTACTCGGTTAAGCACTACGGGCGCGGTCGGGTAGTGTGATGGGTGACCGCTAGTGGCAAATTAAATGCGCGTTTCCGTGCTTCGGAGGGCACGTTAAGCCGTCGGTCCCGGTTGCTATCGATAGATAGCAGTCGTTAAACCTTGTCGGAGGCCTTATGGGCGGTTCGAAAACATCCGACAGCGGGTTGGCCACTAACCCACACCCACCTCCACCAATCCGCATTGGAGCAGCGTGGTGGAGTAAGCTCCAGGCCTCCCCCCAAAAAAAAAAGGGGAGAGACTCGTGCCCAGCAGTGGGACGTATAATGGGTTGCCATTATTATTATTATTATTATTTATCCTAAAAAAATAAACTGTATTAAATATATGTAGTTTAAGATACGATTTTCAGCGACGCCGTCTAAAATTTATGCTTGAGAAATTCACCCATTAATAGTAAATTAAAAATTAGAATTTAAACTACTTGGTTGAAACATAATAATCACAAAAATTTTCAATTCCTTCAATGATGATAAATGAAGAAAAAGAAAAACTTGTTCGTCAAGATCAAAGTTATTAATTTATTAACTAACGCCTATCTATTTTATTTTTTCCTCGACAGTACATAAATAAATAGTGGTGTTAGGTCAGATAATTGTGTGTTTCGGAACGCATAGTTCGCCAGCGCCCCTACTGGAGTTATTTGGTATTATATATGTCATTGTCAATATGTATTTGCAACATCATCTTTTCCTGTCTGCTACAGCGTGTACCTAACACCTTTGTTATAACTGATACATTTAATAAAGTATATATCTACAAGTGATTGGTAATAATTTACATACATACCACGCATACACAACAGATTGGCGACGAGGATTGTGAAAAGTGAAGTGATCATACATAACCTTTCGTGCGGTGAAAATTTTCCACGTGTTCCTATACACCTTTGTATTTCCTTTGTTCCAAGGGTACCTATTCCTGTGTTGATAACCCGCTTCACACATACCTTTTTCCTTTATTTACGTACGCACGAAATACGCTACAATGGAACATCAATTAGGGCAAGTTTTGTCTCAAATGATGGAAACAATGAAAGGTATGCAATTACAGCAAGCACAATTACAACGAGCGTTACAAAATAACGATAAAACGGTTAGTGGTATCACGTTACAACCGTACGACGAAAATAATGAATCATTTTCATCCTATTTACAAAGACTGGAAAACTATATAACCTTGAAAGGGGTCACCAGTACTACAATTAAGGTACAGATATTTCTCAACTGCATTGGGCCTAAATACTATCAAGTTCTCAAAAATATTACTGCACCAGATCTCCCAGAATCTAAATCATATAACGACCTTGTTCAATTATTAAAGAACCAGATTGCACCGGAGCCCGGTGAAGTCGCTCAACAACACAAGTTCTGTCTCCGACAGCAACATGAGTGTGAAGGCATTGCTAATTATGTGGCCGGTTTAAAAGAAATTGGGGGAAAATGTAACTTTGTTTGTAATAATTGCAAACATAGCACCTTTGAGACACATTTGCGAGTGCAATTTATACGAGGCCTGCGTAACTCTGAAATCAAAGAAAGATTATTACAAGAATCTTCTACAACAAAGTTTGAGGAATTAATTAAGATTGCAATGGCAATTGAGACTTCAAAAGCAGAATCAAGAGAAATGGGTCCAGATGTCCAATCACACATAAATAAAATTTCATTGAAAAAAAAGTATGAAAATAAACAAAGCACATACAAAGCAGGTACAAATACATACAAAAGACCGATATACAATACAACAAATGAGAATAAAAGAAAAATTAAGTGTTTCCGGTGTGGAAAAGATAACCATACCGCGGTGAAATGTAGACTTAAAGAGAAACTATACTGCAGAAGATGTAAAACAAAAGGACATATTCAATCAGTATGTTTCAGAGAACAGAAACAACTAGAGGTAGTGAATGAGCAGTCCAGAGATGAAAATGAGATATACGAAATATATAATATCCTATACAAACATAATGTGGCAGATGAAAAATTCAACATTACGTTACAAATAAATGGAAAAATACATACCTTAGAGCTGGACACCGGCGCAGCAGTTACTACATGTTCTGTAGAATTCTATCAGAATCATTTCAGTAATCTGAAACTGGTAGATACATCGGTAAAGTTGAAAACTTACACGGGAGAAATAATACACCCTTTGGGAATATGCAATTTAAATATAAAGTATAAAAATACAGAAGTCGAAGGAAGAATCTTTGTTATTAACAGAAAAGTAGATCCAGTACTGGGAAGAGAATGGATTAGAAAATTAAATTTACACTTTGACATAAATTCCCTACAGAAACAAGAAAATGATATCACGGAAAAAGAATTTACAGGAAAATTACAAAAATTAATCGAAGAATATGATGAATTATTCTCAGAAGAAATAGGGGAAATTAAAGAGTACCAAGCAGCCTTTAAATTAAAAGAAAATGCATTACCGGTATTTCTGAAGCCACGTCCAGTGCCGTTTGCGCTAAAAGCACAAGTGGAATCAGAAATTGACAGATTAGAAAAAGCAGGAATATTAGAAAAAGTTACATACTCACAATGGGGCACACCAATTGTTCCCGTCGTGAAGCAAAATGGAAAAGTGCGCTTATGTGCCGATTATAGAGCAACATTAAATAAAAATCTGGAAAATGACAATTACCCTATTCCTAGGGTTGAAGAAATATTTGCTAAACTCAGTAATGGAAAACATTTCTGTACACTTGATATTAACCAAGCTTATTTACACATGAAGACCAGTGAGGAAACAGCTGAGATGCAAGCTATTAGTACGAGCAAGGGTACGTACAAAGTGAAAAGACTAATGTTTGGAGTGAAGATCGCACCGAATGTTTGGCAGAGGTACATGGATCAAACACTTCAAGAGATTGATGGCACAGCTTGTTTTTTCGATGACATCGCGCTGCAAGGTCATACATATTTACAATTGCTACAAAGAATAAGAAAAGTATTTGAAAAATTAAAGGAATGTGGACTACATTTAAACAGGAAGAAATGTCAATTCTTTCAGAAATCAGTTAAGTACCTGGGACATACGATAGATGAAAATGGGTTACATCCTACAGAAGAAAAGATAAATGACATTAAGAACAGTCCACGGCCAACAGATGTTACATCCTTACGTACATTCTTGGGAATGGTAAACTATTATCAACAGTTCATTCCTAATTTAGCAGCAAAACTGAATCCTTTATATAGATTACTACAGAAAGAGATAAAATTTATATGGTCGACAGAATGTGAAAATGCATTTGAAGCACTAAAAAGAGAAATCTGTGGAGAGAAAGTACTTATACCATTCCATGTTAACTTACCGGTTACATTAGCCACAGATGGCTCACCAACTGGATTCGGAGCTGTATTGTCACACATAATGCCGGATAAATCTGAACGTCCTATAGCATTTGCTTCTAGATCTCTTACAAAGGCAGAGAAGGGTTATACCCAATTAGATAAGGAAGCTGCTGCTCTTGTATGGGGACTGAAGAAATTTTTTCAATATTGCTATGGCAGGAAAATAATACTGATTGTGGACAATCAACCATTAGCTAGAATCGTACACCCGGAGAAAGCAACACCAGCTACTACAGCAATACGACTTGTACACTATGCTAACTTTTTGGCAGGATTTAATTATGAGATAAGACGGAGGAGAACTACGGAACATGCTAATGCAGACTACTTGTCGAGACTAAAACATACAAACAAGAATGAAGGAGATGATGCACTTACTGATGATGAAGCTTTCTACCTTAATCAAATTGCTGAAATGCCAGTTTCATTACAAGAAATACGAAAAGCTACAGCTAGAGACCCAGAATTACAAAAATTATACATAGAGATACAATCAGGAAAAGAAGATACAATAAGATTACATGAATATTCATTACAAAATAATTGCATATTTTATGGCATACGAATTGTGATACCCAGGCAATTACAACCTAAAATTTTAAAAGAACTACATACAGCACATACAGGTATAGTAAAGATGAAGGCTTTAGCCAGAAGTTACGTGTGGTGGAAAAACATTGATGTTGATATAGAAAACATGGTTAAACAATGCAAGTCATGCTGTTTATTGAAGAAAAACCCTACAAAAGTACCAGTACACAGTTGGGAATACCCAAAAGAACCATGGAGTCGAATCCATATAGACTACGCTGGACCATTTATGAACCAGTATTTTCTTATTGTAGTGGATGCCTACACTAAATGGTTAGAAGTCAGACCTACTACGTCTATAACAGCCTCAGCAACTATCAACATTCTAAAGGAGCTATACACAACATTTGGTTTACCAATAACTCAAGTATCAGATAACGGAAGACAATTTAGATCAGAGGAAATGCATAGATTTTTAAAAGGAAATGGAATTCAAGCAAAATTTACAGCTCCGTTTCACCCCGCCACGAATGGACAAGCTGAAAGATATGTTCAAACAGTGAAAAATAAGCTGAAAGCAATGATGGATGAAGGAGGCTCTGTTCAAGAAAGATTGCAAAGATTTTTAATGATGCATAGGAAAACACCTAACAGTTCTACAGGATTAAGTCCTGGAGAAATGATGTACAAGAGAATATACAGAACCAGGATTGACTTAGTAAAAAGGAGTGAAGGAAAAATAAATGAGAGTAATGATGATAAAGTGATAAATAAGGAGTTTCATAGAGGAGATAAAGTTCAAATAAGAATGTATAACAGTGAAAAATGGAAATTTGGAAAAATAATCAATAGGAAAGGAAAATTACACTATGAGGTGGAGGTAGATGGAAGAATACACCACAGACATGTTGACCAAATCACTGGAACCGCCTGTGAGAGTGAGAATACAAAGATACCGGATACCTACCGGATGAGACCAAGAGACTTCCAGGAAAATATATATACACCAAAACCACCTGAAAAAGACCTTACAACTACTCAAGCTAGTCCTACAAGGAAAAGATTGATAATACCTAGTCCAAGTCCTGGAGTTGCCAAGCCAAGTCAGCTCTCACCTAGAATAAGTATTAACCCGGAGATATCTAAACCTTCTACAGCTATGGGTGATAGTACTCCTACAGTATCTACTTCAGTGCCTCTACCGATAGCTACACCACCTGAAATGGAGCCACGTAGAAGCACGAGAATAAGAAGAGCACCAGACCGCTTGAACCTTTGAATTAATAACGAGGGAGAGTGTTAGGTCAGATAATTGTGTGTTTCGGAACGCATAGTTCGCCAGCGCCCCTACTGGAGTTATTTGGTATTATATATGTCATTGTCAATATGTATTTGCAACATCATCTTTACTGTCTGCTACAGCGTGTACTTAACAGTTAACACCTTTGTTATAACTGATACATTTAATAAAGTATATAATATCTACAAGTGATTGGTAATAATTTACATACATACCACGCATACACAACAGTGGTGTATGATAAAATATGTTATCTGAATAGGCACGTGGCCGTCGGATGGACCGGCTTAATGGCATAATGGACATACACTCATTGCACGATAGCCCTACATATTACGTAATTAAAAACTGTGTTAATTGGTCGATTTGGCGTCAAACAGACACGTTGTAGACAAATATATACTATTACAGTTTCACTGATGGAAGAGCTCTGGTGACGGAGCTCGTGGGCATCGGCACCACCACATTACCTCTATCTACCATCAAATGGTCGTGTTCAGCACTATCGTGTTCCGGTTAGATGGTATAATAACTAAAACAGACACCAATTATATTTTATACAGAATGTCATTGACAGAGGCAACGCATGTATAACGCATAAGCTGCAGTCATCATTTAATATCAATGTGAACTATTGTGATACTTGTTTGGGTCTGTAGAGAGCTATCTCTTTCGCACCTTACACCTATGTGACGTTTGTCGACCACTTTGATAAGTTTTGACCAGTACCGGACTATCAGTGCTTACGTAGTCAGAGTCCGTGTGCAGCAAAGATAATGCTTTACGAAGTCGAAACTAGTCGATTGTCTCTTTCGAAGGCTAGATGTTTTTTTGATTTTTTCAGTCTTTTTACCCGTAAAAAGAGTGGTAGAGTCTTATCAATAAGTAATCATTACTTAACACGGGAACGACTCTAGCAGCCTGCCTGAAGCTGAAAAATTAAACTTTGTACGATATTTTCAAATACGAACTGTGTTGGACAGTACAGTATTTAATTTCAATTAAACCTTTATTTCTTGTGAAAACTGTGGGTTTTTCTATTTCTTTAAATTATTTTTCCAAGGAGACTGACACTGTGTTGTTTACGAAATGAGCACCGGAAGCGGAACGGCGTTAAGAGAAAAGACAGGATAAGATTAAAAGAAATAAAAAATACGACTAAATTTAATAACGCGAAAAATTTTTCCCGTTATTAAATTTAGTCGTATTTTTGTCGACCATTTTGATCAAGCTTTGACCAATACCGGACTATCAGTGCTTACGTAGACAATGTGTAGCAGAGATAACGCTCTACGAAGTCGAAACTAGCCGATTGTCTCTTTCATAAACTCGATTTGTAATATTTCTTGATGAGCAATATAGGTACGACCCTGAATTTCATAAACACACATTTCTTTACGTCATTTATTTACGTCACACGTAAATAAATGAATAAATCATCTGTTGACGTCCGAAAGATTTTTTTTTTAATGTAATCGAGTGGCCTACTAGCATTTAGTTCACATTGATGTTAAGTGATGACTGCAGCCTATAGACACTTACACAAAGACGAAGGTCAAAATGCAGATGCGTTACCACTCCTGAGGCCTAAGGTGTTATGCCTCTGTGCCGGAAATTACAGGGCCGTACATTACCACCTGACTGGAACACGGTAGTGCTGAACACTACCATTTAGCGGCAAGTATATTAGGTAATGCGGTGGTGCCTACGCCCGCGAGCTCCGTCACTGGAGCTCTATCACCAGTAAAAAATTACTGTGTAAGCATCGCAAATATTTTTTTTTATTAGGTAATATTAAAATAATTCGTTTTGAAGTTATAAAACAAATTAGACGAAAATTGACAATTCCATCTCCGAAATGAATGTGTAAAATATTGTAAAATATAATAAAAATACGGAAAAATAATAGTAGATTAAGGAAAACCTTTGAAGTTTATGGGATTTAAGGTGACATTCTAAATTGTACAGAACCCTATGCCCGAGAGTCCGTCATGCACATGGCCGGCAATGGCCGGCTTGTGGTAATATTATTGGTGACTCGTGCAGAATCGTCATCAACACGTTAGGTAGGTACGTCGGACACAACGCAGGCAGAGCAGGTACGTAACGTTTACATTGTGGATATTAGTCGTAATTATATCAAACAAGCATGCAGTTCACATTGATGTTAAGTGATGACTGTAGCCTATAGAGACCCACACAAAGACGAGAGGTCCAAATGCAAATGCGTTGCCACCCCTGAGACCTTAGTTATTATGTCTCTGTGATAGTTATTACGGAGCCATATATTACCATCTAACCGGAACACGATAGCACGATAGTGAACACTACCATTTAGCGGCAGATAAATTAGGCAATGCGGTGGTGTCTTGCCTACGCCCTTTAGCTGCTACACTGGAACTCTACCACCAGTAAAAATAAATAAGTTGTCAGCTATTTTAGTACATTTACCATTTTTTTAGTCTACAAGGACAGCTAAGACCAAAGCATTTATATTAATTAGTCTAGGGAGTATGGATCAAAGTTAATCAGACTTCTTATTTATTATTTGTGATGAGCACAGACCAACATTTTTTTGTGAGTAGGTACTCAGCGTGACTCGTTTGCTATATCCAAAGAGTATACAAATGTTATATCGTTGATAACAGCGGCATCTTTCGAAAAACGTGAATACTATTGCTTATGAAACGTGTAACTAGATGGCGCTAAATTATTTTAGGTCTTCAATGACACGCATTACATTTTTTTAATTTTTGGTGTGCTTTCTCTGTTTTTTTATGGAATTATGAACTTTGTTATTCATATTTTGCATTTTTAAGTTTATTAAAATATCAAACGGGAAAAAATATTAATAAAAATGTGTATTTACAGTAATAAACAGTTGAGTATTTTATTATTTAATGAGTAGCTATTAAAAAAAATAGTTGTATTTTAAACAAAACGAAAATAATATATTTAAAAAATATCTTTTATTCTAAAAGTTCATAGTTCTAAGTATTCCAAAATTAATCTGTGGTTTGAGCTTACTGTCTGTCAGTCTGTGAATCTAATTTTGTTTCATTCGGTTTTCGTTTCGTTTCATTCGCGCTCAATGCGTCGGTTGATATGACACGCTATGTTGCTGTGACGGTCCGTTGTCTATGGGAGTGTTAGCTCGTATCGAATTTTGTGAGATAATAAGTTGAATACAGTGAATTTACTGAAATTATTACATTTTTCGCATGACAGTGAATAAAGAAAGCATTTGAATATGGCGTTGGAGGGTGTGAAAAGTGAAAAAAGTGAGGAAAACAACGGTAATGTAGCGGACGGCAAGGCGAACGGGATCGACAACAAAAGTAAACAGGTAAGAATTATGTATGATTTTCCGTGATTTTCCCAAGATTTCCAGTGTGATTTCGAGGTCGTATGTAGAGTAGCCGGTGTGAAAAATATCCAATGATTTTTTTTTTCATTTTACGGCGTAGAAAAGGGGTCGATTTTGCTAGAGCGCTGTTTTTGTGGCAGTACTGCAGATAGGTGGATTTTCGCGCAGCTGTCGCTATATTACGGGGTGGGACCGGGTTCTTGCGAATAGGTGCCACAATAGAACGGGGATACGACCTATTTCGGCCGCCCGGAATGAGACAGAGGCGGTAGTAATTATTGCTAGCCAATTGTACTAGTTTCGCTCATTTATTTGATAGGTAGATGTAGACCTACATGTATTCATTTTAAAATATTATTACAGATTGATTAAAATAATTTGTTATTGTTCCACCAATTGAAATTGGATGATTGTGGTGTGTGATGGATGTATAAGGATCTATCATTTTGCTATCATACATATTTAAGAAAAAATCCAAGCCCGGCTCTAGGACAATAAAAATATGTATATTATTATTGTCCCATAAAATAAATTAATAATAATTAAATTTAAATAAGCCTTTTCTCCCAATTGAGTTTTCTTGCATACTCACCTCAACCTTTCCACAGACATAATGAAAAAATTAAAATATGCTTACACTCACTAGGTGTAAAGTATAAACCTGTATTGTGGGTGGGGGCCCTTGTACACACACAACACCTAAATAAACAAACATCCAATATTTTGCCTGATGCGAAGATTGAACCCAAGACTGGTGGTAGAGCTCCAGTGCCGTGGCCACTGGAGCGCTACCACTAACTCGTAGGCGTAGGCACCACCGCATTACCTAATATACTTGCCACTAAATGGTAGTGTTCAGCACTATCGTGTTCCGGTCATAGCACCTTGTGCCTCAGGAGTGGCAACGCATCTGCATTTTGACCTCATTGTGTGGGTGTCTATAGGCTGCAGTCATCAATCTGAACTGCAGGCTTTTTTGCCACTTTTATTACATAAAAAAAGACTTCTATTAAATTTATGCGACGAAAACGAAACGAATATAACGAAATTTATGAGGTAACAATATATATATTTTTTTTATTCTAAAAATTCTGTCGCACACCTGGTTCATTTCACCTTCTCCAACTCAACTGTATTATAGATTACAATACTATTAGGTTTAATAGCGACCTATCCGAAGAACAAAGTCCAATTTGCAGGGTTGGCAGTTTTCAGTAGAGACAGTAGAAGTTGTTGACGTCTCTATCTCTTAAAATATAATAAATATCAATTTGATTTTTTTATATGATAGTATTAAGACTAAGCCTACTTAAATGCTCTATATTTTATGTTATTTAGTTCTTTATTTGACGAAATAGTGAGTTCCATATCGACATAAGACATTTTATGGCAGAAGAACAAAGGTTTTTTGTGAACCAAAGACATTGTTTTACGTAAACTTCTTATTTAAAAAGCGTTCTATATGAACATGGATCTTTTTTCATTGGAATTGTCTAACCCTAAAAGGTCCTTTGTGAAGAATTCTTATATAAAATTAAATAAAAACGAAATAATATTTTGCGTAAATCGTTTATTGATAAATCCCAAAGGTATAAACAGTAAGCTGGCACAATGTAAGTAGAATTTTGGAAAAAATTATAATTAGGTATAAAACTCTTTACGTTGTCGATATTGTAAGTATATCTAACAGTCTTCATGATTATATCAATCTTAAATGTTTGAATTAAGAGGTAGGTTATAATTCTGCTTTCTTAATTGTTACAAATAAATCAACAACGTCTAAACAACTAAAATAGGTAACTATTATCTATATGGCATGTTTCATCACAGAATAGCCATATTATTAATCTTTATAAAATCAAATATGAATATCACCGAGTGGTTATGAAATTCTACAATAATAATTATAATCAGTCTCGCACCATGACCTAGTCATGGGTGTACAATACTCGTATTTAGGTATACTTATTAACGAAGACAATAAAACAATCACAAAAATAGAAGAAATAAACAAATTGAAATAATAACATAAAAGTTATTCGGACGAATCAGTATCCGATTCTTGAGGATAGATTTCACTAGCATTGATGTTATGCGGCAAAGATGTAAAGTATGGATGATATTCTACCGGAACTTCTGATCTGTGAACTAAAGATTCATTTTTAATCGGAAAACGTGGCACTCGTCGCATTGGTTTTTCTTAGGAATGTGGTAAGCATTCACACAATCACGGTATTGACGCTCTTTAATAGCCTTCGATGCATATTTCTGGGGGTCAAACCATTGAAGATACTGTTTAAAGATTTTTGCTATACTCAAATCTCCTTGAATGTACAAGTTTTGACTATTACTTACGTACATAGTGCGATTCAATAGGGGCAAAAGCCCGAACGTGGTCACAAATACTTTATTTCATTACATTATCATCCACAACTATCTTGTGGTTGTATGACGACTCCGTCTACCTTCCTCTATAATAGCACTCCCATCGTACTTTGTCCATGCAGTCTTCAATATACGAGTCGTAACAGCAAGAGTATAATAGACATAGTTTAGCATACATCAATTCTCTCACACAGAGTTTCGCTATCTGTAATCAGTCAGCAATCAGTGGCAGGTAATATTTGAAAGTATAAGTCCTATTATTTGGAGTATCTTAATTCGGACACCGTTTCCTCTTTATTTTGTCAGAATATTTAATAATAAGGTTGCTCGATCTCTCAGTTGCCAAAATTTCGTGAAGCAGTTGGCGTTGAAGCAGTTAGCAGCTCGTTGTTGGCGAGATATTTTGGTAGAACATTTGTTACGGCATTTGCATGATGGCCCCATAGTTTTTTCATCCCTTCTTAGTAACATATTTCTTAACTAAATTTTTAAGGCATTAAAGGCACGTTTGACGTCTGCCCATTCTGTTACACGTTTCTGTCGTTATTTGGTAGTTCTAGGAGTAACGAGGCTTGACGAAGAAACCGAAGTACCTTCAGGAGCACAGCAGAATACAGTATCAAAAGTTGAAATGATGGTTCTTGGGAGATGGCATTGGTATAGACAAATCATCAGACAAAACTTCTAAATCTCCAAGATGTATTAACGGAGAATTCTCATAACTACCTTCTAGTTATGAAAAATCATTCCGTTAATACTTTCAATGAAAATGTACTAGGTTGATTTTTGTAATCATCCTCGATAGACTGCCCAGGCATGATAATCGGTACAGAGCTGTCACAAACGGTCTCCGTGGTTCCATTATCTTCATGCAAAACTTCTTCCCACATATCAGCTAATTGATGGCAAAGGCGACATTACACCACTTACATCCAAACCACGTTCATCATCCACAACTAAAATTAAAAAAAATATTATAATATTTATTTAAAAAACACAATGTTCAAATATAGTTATATATATTTTTTAAAGCAATTAATGACCCAAATAATTTTAAAATTCACCTTAAATTTAAGATTTTTTCAATTGAATATAGTCCGAATTGATTTCATTATTCGAGTTAAAACGTCCTATATAAATATTGAACCAGCAAAATGTATCCTAGGATCCGGAGAAAAATGTCCTAGAACAACAACTGACGCTTAGAATTTCTATAACTTTAAAAAAAAAAACGTCATTATATACCATAGGACTACTTGTTTCTGTCATTTAGTAACATGTAGAGTGATTATGCAATGGATATAAGTGGTAAAAATCGTATTTTAGCACTAAAAACCCGTTTACCAAGTTCTCCATAAAACAACGTCCAATGTAGACATATACGATATTTGATGGAATAAGTATGAATTGCATTCAACTATAAAATAATCATTCTGAATTATAAATAAACGAAAACATTACTTAACTTACCACTATTAACAGGATCAAAATTTGTTATTGACGAATTATTAGACGATCTTAGTTCTTCACCTTTTTGTAATATATTAAGTATTCTTCTTGATCGAGATATCTTTAACTATCCAATATTCATTGAAAATACTTTAAAACTATAAAATCTTCTTTAAAACTATAAAATGTCTGTATTCCAGTAGCGGCCGGAATGACGATGGGACGGAGCGCCCGCACTCCCTCGCTATTCGCGCGCCGTCTCCTGTACACATCGCGCGTTGTTGAGCACAGACAATTACAAATGGGACGTTATTCGATTACATATTTACAAAACAATAAAAGATAGAAAAAATCTAAAAACACAGTTTCATAAACTGTGTTATCCTTTGCTCTTTTAGCCATTTAATTAAATTTTGGTCTATGAACACATCGGACTTTGTTCTTTGGATAGGTCGATAGGTTTAAATTAGAAGAGCGAGGAAACTTAGTACCTACCTGTTTAAATCACTCAATCAAGCATTTTATGACACTCTTAAAGCCATAATTGTTAGGGAGGCGGTGTTAATAAAACCATTAATTGACCTAGTTTAGTGACCCATTTAATATGGACTCGTATTAACAAGGAGTATGCAATTGTCTATGGTGACACTTCTTTTTTTAGTGTTTTTTTCGTTTGCTTATTTGCTCAATCAAAATAGTTCACGTTTCATAATTCATCAAAATTTAAAACGCTTGTATGATAATGCTTATATTGAAGACTCATGACTGGAGAACAGCAGGAAGCCAGTTTTAGAAGACTCTATATGTAGAGAAAAGTGAATCTTGTTTGTTTTTATGAAATAAGTATTAAAAAAAAATGTTGATAAGTATTATAATAATATTTTGAGATATTTACTTACTTTCATTATATCATAGGATTTTCAGATATACCTACCTAGGTTTAATGTATGAAGCAGTGAATTGAATTTTATATTATCCATGGTTTTCAGTAGATTATCTAATTTTTATTATTTCAGAATCAAAAGAAAAGACAGTTCTGATAGATTCAACTTGCAAATTCAAGATATAGGTAATCTGGGTGTTTTACTCACTAAGGTACCTACTGAAGTTGAGAGACTCAAAAGAAATATTGACCCTTATGGATATACCTACCTACATACATAGAGCAACACCGGAAGGGAGTAGCCATATGCAGGCTTTCCCTTCTGTCAAAGTACAAGCGCAAATGGGCATATACCTGTCGCCTAGATACCTATTTAAATGTGTGCGTGAAAATGTTTCTGTATTTTGTTAAAGTCAAGGTGTGAGTTTCGTAGTAGTAAACGATTTTTGTAGAGTGCCTGTGTGTCGCACGCATTTCCCAGTTAACCATGTACCACCAACCACTATGCCTACATACCTAATAGTTTGGTATTCGGCATTAGCTTTAGGAACTGTTGTCAACTATTTCTTTTGTTTGTAACTTCACGCCTGTAATCCCCGAAGGGGTAGGCAGAGGTAAATGCATGCATTCAAGCATACATGCCCCACGATTCGCCGGTTACGTTTTTGGCCCATGTAACAGGTGGCGAGCCTGTTGACATCTCCGGGCACATTACCAAACTTTGAGGTACTGGGAAATTTCCAGAAAATGGAAAAATCCCAATAGAACCAGAGATAAAGGCTTTTTCACCATTATCTCTTATAACCCCCTACCCGGGAATCGAACCCAGGACCTCAGCGTAGTAGTAGTGGGTCAACTATTCATCTAGAAGATTAACTAGGTAGGTACCTATTTTAGCTATAACGTGCAGTGCCCTCATTATTTATCCGCAACGTCGTTTCCGCGCATAATAATAACTTTACGGATTAGGGGGTGCCAACTGTGCGAGTACCTATATCACGAAGTGTGAGAAAATTTTATGCCCCTTTTTCAACAAATTGCTAACGGCGAATGTACATGATAATAATAAATTTTATTCTTATTCTTATTCTTTACCTATTGGAAACAATCATCCTTATTAAATACTAGCGGCCCGTCCTGGCTTCGCACGGGTACAATAATTAACATTAGCCGCGAGGCTACCTAGTAGGTATCTAGGTATATCACAGAATTTTTTCCGTTCTCGCCGAATATTTTTATTGTTGCTCCTTTCCTATTACCTCAGCGTGATGTTATACAGGGTGTCCCAGAAATCAACGATATACCGAAAACGGGTGATAGGCCAAGTCATGACAGATATTAGAAAAATGTGAAAAAATAAATATTTGTCATGTATTTTTTTATATTATATGGATTTAAAAAAATATCGGAAAAACTGACATCCTGTGATGATCTTTCAAATACAAATATTACTATCTGTAAAAAAAAAATTCTGTATTGTAGTCATGACTAACCCTTCTGTAAATAACAGTTTATAATTAAAACATACCTGCCTCAGTTTTCAATAAAATAGTGTGTTTTTGCCCAACATTAAATTCAAAATATTTGCTACACCAAACTTCAATCGTCTGTACTGTAAAAAAAATGTACAACAATATTTTGGCAAGTAACTTTAAAAGATGGCGCATTTAATCTGGATTCCAAAAAGGTATGATACTTGCTGGATTACCGCGTGATGATATACCTATACCCTATACCATATCTCGACAAATGGGCTATGTAACACTGAAAGAATTGTTTAAATCGGACCTACTGGTCCGATTTAATCCTCCTGAGATTCGCTCCTACATCCAAACATACAAAAAAAAGTTACAAACTCTACCTCTTTATAATATTAGTATAGATAGGTAGGTGTCCGTATAAAACTCTCCTTCAATATTCTTCCATTTATGGATAAAGGTCTTTAAGATCTTACCTCACCATCAGACATAATCCTAGTCACTTTGGACTCAATCAAGTATCAATGTCATCCTTCTTTCGTTTATGAATAAGGGAAGAAAGTAAATAATTCTTGCATTCTTCGATGATCATACAATTCTCACAATCTTTACAAATATCGCGTGGAAGTGTTGAATGTTTACTTGGGGTAAACAGGCATCTGCATCGTTGCACAATACTTCACGTACGTTGGGGTCCGCACCGATGTGTGTGTGATGACGTAATATGTGCGGTCGGACGGAGCTCACAAGAGCTAGAGTTGATGTTATTATGGTCTAATTTATTGTGGTTTTGTGATTTAGAGCATAGCATTCTAAATGATTTTTGATGATGTAGATAACGAAAAAAAAAATGGGTTATACTTTTTTATGTAAGGAAGGTGGCAAACAAGCATGCAGCTCACATTCATGTTAAGTGATGTCTGCAGCCTATACACATCTACACAAAAACCAGAGGTCAAAATACAGATGCGTTGCTACCCCAGAGAACTAAGTTGTTATATGTACCTACCTAATCTAACTGGAACACGATATTGCTGAACACTACCATTTGGCGGTAGATAGTTTAGGTAGTGCGGTGGTAGAACTCTACCACCAGTGAAATCTATCGAACGTAGTGGAAGTTTCCGGTCATCCAAAAACATTGTCACCCAAATAGAGCACGCGGCGTGAATGACAGGATGACTAAAACTGAAGCTCAAAATGCAGATGGATTGCCACATTTGCCACCTCACAGGCCTAAGTTGTTTTGCCTTTGCGATAGTTATTACGGGGCCATACGTTACATTCCACCTAACTTAAAGAAGATCCTGCTGAACACTACCATTTGGCAGCAGCACGCGCCAGATAGGTAGATTAGGTAATAGATAATGTGGTGGTGCCTACAACTCCGACACTGAAACTCTACCACCAGTAAATTATTAAAAAACTTCACAAAATACAATTTTACTAAAACTACAAGTACATACACACATTATATTTATCTCCAATCATAATAAACTAGTAACATGTGTTTCGTTATTAAATACAAATGACGTAATGTCACTAACCTCGAGCTTATTATAAAGGCTTGAAGCTTTTAAGGACAACATTAAAGTTTATAACAAACGTTAAGCGATGCGTAATGCATTCTATTTTTAGCAAAACATTACTTGTCTAGAATTTTAGCTTGGATAGCTTAGGAGTTCCAATTACCGGTAATTAATCGGTAAGATTCCGTTGTGGCTTTATATTTCCTGGAATATTTGTTTTCCTTTAGCCTCATCCTTAGGCCACCTTCTAATTCAGCAGATCAATAATCTTATATATATAAAAATCAATAGCCTGTATTAGATCTCTGGGCATTTTACTGGTGGTAGAGCTCCAGTGATGGAGCTCGCGGGCGTAGGCACCACCGCATTTCCTAATATACTTGCCGTTAAATGGTAGTGTTCAGCACTATCATGTTTCGGTCAGGTGGTAATGTACGGCTCTGTCATTTCCGGCACAGAGGCATAACACCTAATGCCTCAGGAGTGGCAGCGCATTTGCATTTTGACCTCTGGTCATAGTGTGGGTGTCTATAGGCTGCAGTCATCACTTAACATCAATGTGAACTGCACGCTTGTTTGCCACTTCTATTACATAAAAAAAAAAAAAAAAAAACATTACGAAACTCCGAGGTACTGGGAAACTTTCAGAAAATGGAAAAATCCCAACGGAAACAGAGATGAAGGATTTAACAGCTTTATTTCTGTAAACCTCCGACCCGGGAATCAGACTCAGGACCCCAGCAGTAGTCTGTAGCCCCGTAATAACTATTACAGAGACAAAACAACTAGGGTCTCAAAGGTGGCAAAGCATCTGAATTTTTTCCTCTGGTCTTTGTGTTAGTGTCTATAGGCTGCAGACATCACTTAACGTCAATGTGAACTGCACGCCAGTTTGCCACCTTCATTCAATAAAAAAGTAAACTTTAGTGACTCAAAAATGATAAACGTAAGTAGGTACCTATCCTTGATATCAACAATGCACCAACGAATTACAGTAAAGCGAAGAGAAATGACGCTAGTTAACGAACTTGGTCTCTAAAATTAGCATTGATCGCTTACCATCTGCACCGTGTTTTGAGTTTAGAAAGGATATGAGACATCACTCAAAAATTTCGCAGCGAACATGTGCTGACATTATGACATTGAACGGCGTTTTTGAACTAAATATTTTACTACTGAATATTATTTCTCGCCTGTATTTCCACGAAACGGTGATCACGCATAATTGCATATATATATTTACGAGTATATTAAATAGTATATTTATCATTTCAGCCGAAAGACGTCCATTTCTAATTCAGCAGAGATAGACCAAAGCCTCTTCAAAAGGGGGATATGCTGTTATCGGCACGGTTGATATAAGGATTGGCGATCGAAGTCGCCGTAGTTCTATGGCAGGACGCCCATCTATTATTATTGAACTTTCTACCTACCTTCCTTAATTCTCTTCAATAATACTTCCGCTAGTGTGTGGTGGGGTCGTCACGTGCCGCTCCCGATGCCGAAATATGTTCATACATTTACGGTGTCATCGCGGGATGCGCAGGCGTCCTGAGATATACCGGCACTGCGATCGCCAACCTGCTTGCGTAGCGTGATGGGGATTATGCCATAATTCCCCATTTCATGCAATAGAGCACCTTTGGAGGATGCTTTTGTTCAGCTGTGGATGTCTTTCAGCTGATATGGGGGGGAGGCGAGGCTATTGACAATAGTTGTGCTATTTTTCAATATCAATATCAGGGGATTATGAAATTAGTCCCATGTTGTACCTATCCCATTCATACTAAATATAGTTCTGTTGTCGGTATCCAGGAATTTGGAATCCCTTAGTCCTCTTCTTACTCTAGTAAAGTCATCTTTACGACTACACACTTTTAAAGTTTATTTGGGGGTGATTAAATGGGTATCGAAAATTCCCCGAAAAAAAAGGTTTACCCTAGAATATTAAGTTTCCAGAAATTGCAATTACATCATAATTATATAATCATACGAGTTCGAAACTCTAGGACCAAAGAGGCGATATAATAGCTTAGGGGCCACATCGGGTGTGTTCAGTGATTAAATCAAATTATAAATGATGCAATACTAGGCATTACAGACTAGGTCAAGCTCATGCCATAACGTTGCATTATGTTAGAATAAACTAGTGATGGCATTTATGAATTTAACACGCAAGAGTGCAAGTTAAACAAATAGATTTTTTGATATTTTGGAAGTGGCAAAGAAGTTTACATAGATGGTACCTACATAAATGAATCCTGCTGTCTGTAGATATAACGAAACATACCTACCAACCGAATTGAGAACTGCCACCTTTTTGAAGTTGATTGAAGATGTAGATGCGTTTCTATACCTACCGGTAATTAACGTCATCAAGTCATTGAGACCGGATTCTGGTCACGATGGCTTATCTCAACGGTGTCTCCATAAGCCAACTGTGCTGGAGGATACAAGTGTATGCGCAAACAGGTGCTCTCTGTAATCTTCCAGTCTCATAGTCCTTTGAGACAGCAAACTGATACAACCGGAGAAAGTTCGGGCACAGGATCGACGGCTTTACGTGCTCTACGAGGCACGGGTACCAGACTCCGGGCCGCTACTAGGAATTTCCTCTCAGATAAAACCCTATAACAGCTTTTCCCGGCCTGGAAACCGAACCCCGAATGCGGGTCGGCATCGTGATTACGACCTCTGGACTAACGAAGCAGTCATCACTGGACGAACGAGACACCGGATATTACGGGGCCATAGAATAGAATAGAAAACCTCCACTTGCCTACCTTTTGTTACTTAAGCCGACAGATTAATAAGGTAATGCGGCAGTGCCGACTGTGCCGAGCGTGCCTGCGCCCTCGAGCTCCGACACTGGAACTCTACCACCTGTAATTAGCATTTCTTCATTTTGTACGCTGTGGTGACACGTTATTTCATCAATATTAAGCCAATTCAGTCGGCACATGTTACAGACGACATTATCCCGAAATTACGCAGTATTCTAACGGGAAAAGGTCAAAATGGAGCTTGTGTACGTGTTAGTATAATTGGCAGTGTTGTCATTCGGGATGAGCCGCGGTCATTTAATATGAAACCAGCTTTGATGTTATTGCCGTGATAGTCTAATTTTCTTTCGGAGACATCCTACTAATATTATAAATGCGAAAGTTTGTGAGTATGGATGTTTGTTACCGTTTCACAAAAAAGCTGCTGGACGGATTTGGATGAAACTTTACTGTAATATAGGTTATACAGTAGAATAACATATAGGCTACAATTTGTAGCCTAAATGTATGTCATGACCGGGATATCTGGCGCTCTACACTCTGCCTACCCCGTTAGGGACCTGGCGTGAAGATATAAGGCGTGACATACAAACATACAACCAATTTGTAATGATTAATAGTACACGCGGACGATGCCGCTGGTAAAACCTAGTTTAACAATAATATACGCACTACAAACGAATTAATTTTTGTGCTCAAACCAAATTGCACACGGGCGAAGTCGTGTGTAACAACTACTTATTTATGAGTTCTCCGTGGAAGAATACTCTTTGGTACATAGCAAGCAGCTATGCTGATGTACCTTATCAATTTTGAGTCGGCGCCAAACAAACAAACAAGTTAGCTAGGCCAAAGTTGCGTTGCACTTCGAACTGCCGTGCCATTGCTTTTCCCATGGGCAGAGAATATAAAATAACATTTTACATACCACAGGATAATTTAAAGCACGTCCGTGACCTTACGCAGTAGATATGACTGGTATTTTCATCACACTACTATTACTCTTCATTTGTTTGACGCCAACTCAAAATTAGTAAGTGATAAGGTTACCTTTGATTTTATTTCTATCTTTTCAGTTTCTCTTTTTGGGCGCAATTTTTTTTAAAGTTCTAGAACAATGCCTGTGAGAGTATGATATGATAACGTGCAATAAAGGCAAGGTCGAGGTAACAGGCACGGTGTTATTACACTAGGTAACAACCTAACAACTGGGTGTGGCTGCCCGCCTTGCGATTTGTTCACTGGGAAAATCGTTACTATCGCCATTATGGTGTTCATTATGATTGCGCGTTCACAGAGTATTATGCATATTTAATATCCGTTTTTTTGTTTGCGCTTGAATACTGTTTATTCTACGATATGTAGTCAGTAAACAATTTAGCTAAGGGAAAACTCACGAGAAACTTACCTATAGGTTAAGGACAGTAAAATTGGTGGACATTAGCAGTGATTTTTCGCAGACACAAAATGTGTAATAATGGTTGTCTGGAAAATTATAGTGATTAATGTGTTTTTTTTATGTATTGGAAGTGGCAAACAAGCATGCAGTTTACTTTGATGTTAAGTGATGACTGCAGCCTATAGACACCAACACTAAGACCAAGGTCAAAATGCAGATGCGTTACCACTCCTGAGGCCTAAGGTGTTATGCCTCTGTGCCGGAAATTACAGGGCCGTACATTAGCACCTGACTGGAACACGAAAGTGCTGAACACTACCATTTAGCGGCACGTATATTAGGTAATGCGGTGGTGCCTACGCCCGAGCTCCGTTACTGAGCTCTACCACCAGTAAAATTATAGTGATACTGTCCTTTGTTATGTTATTTTTATTCAAAACTAGCGAAGTAAACTTGCTCCGGCTTCGCATGGGTGCAATGTTACCTTACATTACCTACGAATTCCGCAATATGCCGGCTTAGTGAGCTACCTACCTAGTCTACCTACGTCCTAAAAATAACGCTTGTGCATTATGGGCGTTCTTTGCTCCTATCACTTGTAGTTTCTGAGATGTCCTGAAGAATGTGTGACCTTTCGCTTTTATAAAATTCTAAAGATGTATGGTTCCATTCAGCGATTGTGATGAATGATCGAAACAAAATGTTCTTGTTCCACCCAGTCCTAGTGGTCGACCGCCTAACTTAATCGTTTTTGTCCGGGTTTACGTTTTTATTTTATTTTTGTCTTCCTTTCGTTCTCTCTACAGGAGCAATAGCTTTAATCTAATTATTGCTTCAATACGCTAAAAGGAATAACGAATCACGTTATTATCTTTCGTAGGTGGTACAAAAAGTCAAGAAATATCAAAGGCGTAAGAAAATAAATTAAGTAAGGCGATGAAGCCACAGCGCAGCTCCTAACCGAAACAAACCATGACATTGCTGTGAAGAATGAATATCTAACTAATTCGATTCATAAAAACAATTACATACCTAGCCAATGTGCGAACTCCTATCTTCCTTGATTGAATCCAGAAACAAACCGAAAAAGTGCCTACCATCCAAATAATCCGAATACGAATAAAGAAGAAAATTTACAATAGAAAATGGCGACACTTGAAAATCTCTTTGATATTGAAATTCGGTTATCCGAAAACAACCTTCAGATGCGCTCAATAAAACGCTTTGCAAGGTCGTATTCGTTTCGAGACCTTGAGAGGGTTCTCGGAGGAGTGACGTCACACTGGGGAGATCGAACCCCCCGTCGAGTGTCCATTGTACTCAGATCTCTCGCATTCCAACGTGATATCACGTTTTTTATACAACTCTCTATAGAAAATAAAGAGATCTTAAAAATTTGGACGCGTTCTGGAAAACCTCAAAAAGATGGTTGTGCTGAGGGTGAATGCGATAATGATATAATGACCGTATCCTTTGTTGCCTGTGTTGTGGAGAAATAAGAATTTGGTTTTAGCAATCGTTTATTCAACCTAAGTGCGCAAAAGGACTAAGGACTTGGATTTGCGGTGTCGGTTCTGAAACCAAATTTTAAAATTAATCTATGACTTCATGGACTAGATTATTGTTCCACACAATAATCTAGTCCAATTAAATTCCTAGAGTTTGTATTAAGTAGTACCAAATGACGACTAAATATGCCTGGAAAATAAAAAATAATGGTTAGAAATCACTTGAATTTCTTTAAATCTATGGTGAAAAAAAATCCATTTTCAAAATTGTGGCTTAATATTTTTTGCTGTTCATCAGTAGGTACGCAACTTGATGATGACGTATCTCGGTTGAAATTTTTCTATGGCCACTTTAGTATATTGCTATTCTGATGTAACATGATAATTACGATCATATTACGAAAACAGCAATGTACTTACTATAAAGTTTTCAAATTGTTGACCGAGATACAGTATAGGCCTGCTGATCAACATTCAAATGTCAGCGATGTAATTTTAAAGTAATAAAAATTGAACTATCAGATACGTAAATTTCATCTTTTATGTTCCATCCGCGTTCTACTCTTAGTATTTGTTACTTTAATTAGCATAAGGTTACCTCGGATGTTTCACATATTCTCGGTATCGGGACTTCTTTCCGGTAACATGAGTACGACGTGTTTAATTTGATGAATCCCGTGCAATGTTTGCTATTTGACGAGCATAAAGCTCGAATTACATTTCCACCAAGTTTCAGTTCTATAGCATTACACGCTTTGGTAATGACTGCGACTTAGTCGAGCTTAAAGCTCCTAACGTAATTGGATCTAAGAAAGTTAAGCGTGCGCGTTTCAGTTTACTTTGTTTTGGGTATTGCATACGTAGGGTTAACAAATAAGTACCTACCTACGTGTTTTTTAATCGTGCAAACTGAAAATATTACATCAAGTGGACATTTAATTTTTAATGAACCTTTGTACTTATTCGAATTCTCTTGTAATGGCAACCCATTATACGTCCCACTGCTGGGTACGAGTCTCTCTCCTTTTTTTTGGGGGAGGCCTGGAGCTTACTCCACCACGCTGCTCCAATGCAGATTGGTGGAGGTGGGTGGGTTAGTGGCCAACCCACTGTCGGATGTTTTGAAACCGCCCATAAGGCCTCCGACAAGGTTTAACGACTGCTATCCATCGATAGCAACCGGGACCGACGGCTTAACGTGCCCTCCGAAGCACGGAAACGCGCATTTAATTTGCCACTAGCGGTCACCCATCACACTACCCGACCGCGCCCGTAGTGCTTAACCAAGCAGATCGCTTACGATCTACACCAGCCGCTGGGCCATGCGATATTATTTCAAATATTCTCCAGAGATTCTCCATTTTCCTATAAAATATTTTCAGGATGAAGCCTACTTATTTAGAAAAAATTGGTTGTTGTAGTTAAATGGATGCGTTTTTTTTTGAGAACTATGTTCTTGAGCGTAAGTAGGTTCTATGTATGTATTTAAATCTTCACGCCAAGTGCCTTATGGGGTAGGCAGTGAGTGTAGAGCGTCAGATATCCAGGTTCTGACACCTTCCGTGCTTCTTCTACATTCATCATTCTTTTAACGCTACCCTCAGACAGTTCTCTACCTATTGAACCTATTGAAAGACCAAGACTGACACTATTTGGTCAGGATAGTGTCAGTCTTGGTCTTTCTGGGCCCCTGCAACTATCCACATTCGCATTATAGGTAGGTACATTCTTTAAATTAAAAATAGGTACATCTGTTTAGTTATTCGCTCATTCGACATTATTTCTACATGTCCGAACCATGATGGTTCAACCATCGGCATGCCTTTTTGCATTTTTACACCGATAGGTACTACTACTCTCATTTACATACAATAGGTACTAGATATCCAATAATCCTTCCGCATTTTTTGCTGAAATAATAACAAACATCCATCTTCACGAACTTACCCATTCATATTGCGACATAAATTCGATAAATTTCACTACTGACTCATGAAATATAACTATCACGCGCAGTTTCAGATGAAAAGCGAACAAAGTATCTTGCACAGTTTCCGCTCGGGTTTATCGTAAAAATAGACGCGAACCACGTGGAGTGGCCATCTCACCACTCTACTCCACGCCTCCATCTGTTCGTTCTGACAACAGATAACAACAATATTAGATCTAGGTTAGGTTTTTTTTGTCATAGAGTAACAAATGTCCATTCGTTTGACAACAACAACATTTTGCGTTTCTAATAGGTATTATATACGCTAAAAACAAGACAACAATTTCAAAAATAGTGTCTTGTAGATTTGAACGACTTCGTTCTTATCAGACTAAGCTCCGAAATTCTGAATTTAAATGTACAAAGTTATGACCGAGTTAATTTAATTTTTGGCTTTCGATATCATAATTCCGATTGTGTATTTATAAAACAGTCGTATTAAAAATAAGGGTCACAAATGTTATCATATTTTCTAATTGAAATGAAAGGTAGACAACAGGAAGCGAAAATATTAATTGTAAAATATTCAACATCGAAAACAGTCTAGGTCAGCCTAGTCTAGTCAGTAAAAGATTCAGACTACAAACTGCAGTTATGTATCACTCACGCACCGTCCCCTACGGAAGGGTGCGAATGATTAAATTATTCTAATCTAGAAAATGGCGACGCGACGTTCTAGACCTAAATATGTCGCGTCCAATATTCGTGACATACATTAAAGCACTTCAGTGTGCTTCAGTCTTCAACTACAAGCCGAGAATTTTTTAGGGTTTAGCCTTTTTTTTTAAATTTTTTTTTAAGGAACTTATAGTTTCGCCATGTCCATCCGTCCGTCAGTTATGGTTTTCCTTTTAAATTCTAAAAGGAAAACCATCAAATTTCACCCTCGTAATAAACGCGGTTTACGTGGTTAAACGTGTTCAATAACACTTAGGATGGCAAAGACGAAAATTGATCGTGATTAAGATGAAATTGGATGCTAATTTTAAACTCAGTTCTCAGCGCAAACGGTGAAAGCCGCCGCAAGACGAGTAATAGTCTATTTACTTGAACCCTACATTGCGCGTGGCTCAACATGCACTTGCCCGGTTTTTTTTGTTTTCAAGGCATCGACTGTATTTATTAATATCTTTGTATGTCGTTATATTAAAACTTGTTTTTTCATACGAGTATATTGCGTGTGTAGTACATGTATGAAAAAACATCATGGATGACTGTTTAGTTGAACCTTGCACTCTGTAAAAACTAAAAACCTCAACTACTATGACGTCATGACTAAAAGTCATAAATATATTCTATAATGTTTTGCATTTCACACTGATGGTAAGTCAATATTGCAGTCTAGACATTTACCTATAAAAAACTAGAGATTAGGAAATTATAGAAAGGCATTCCTGCCTAAGATTTAAAATCGTAGGTAAAACAGACTACAGGGTACAGATATGTTTCACTTTAGATAAGATACATTACGCCCTTGTGATTACACCATTGATTTCCACCACAAAAGATCAACCATCCATGCCAGTAAAAAATAGACATAAAAAATCCAGTCAAATTCAGCTCAACCCAGTACATACGAACGTCCGTACGTAATCCAATGACCGTAATGATGCGTCACAGAACGCGGCTCGGGTGGGTCGAGGACAAATTTGATTATTCCACCACGTTACCCACTGGGAGGGCCAATGTTTACTAAATTCAATGTCCGCTCTGTACTCTTCTATGCACTGTGTTGATAAATGAATAGGCGCGCTAAAGGGTTCTAATTGGAGTTGCATGGAGGACAAAGGGATGCATGGAGTTATTCTTTCTTGTTTTTCATCGTCTGCAGGGGTGCGATTTCATTTAACGGATTCGCAAAATAGACGCAATCATCAAGCTTTTTGAGTGTTCCCTCTAGTCCTCGAAATTTATTCGTAACAATTTATTTTTGAAGATTTCTTGCTAACATTGAATTTGTATCTATATACACATTTCTATCTATATGTATATATAGACTCGTATCGTAGATAGATAGACTCGTGGTTCAAGGCCAAGTAGGAAGCAAAAGAGCACGCAGCCGATCACTAGTCCCCTGGACCGATCAAATTAAAAACGTTACTAAGTCTACCATAGTCCAGTCCAGTAAGTACGTGATGCCTATATCCCCCAAGAATGAAAGCAAATAACCGAGACCCGTACCAATTCGACAAGAACGATATAAAATTATATCTCCTCTGCACAACCACGTCCACTCTGACACATGATGACTCTCATCGTCATCATCATATCAGCCGAAAGATGTTCACTGCTGGACCCTTCGTTGACTCTGGACATTATTTGCCCCATAAGGAGGACAAGAGTGCCTGATTGAAAAGACTAGCAGAACTGGTAGACGTTGTCTTACACGCAGCGTTACGGAACCTACCTGGAGCCAACTAACGGTTCTAAGTTGCCAGAAAACTTTGCGAGAGTATAAGTACGTACTAATTCGTGCTCAACGGCTTCTCAAAGTTTCATTTTGCGTTGCTGCACTACACAGTGACCGGGTGACTGGTGCAGCAACGCGAACCTAAAAAATCCTACGTCGTTATATTGGTCCGCCATAAACTCCAACACCACTTAATCACATCGATCACAATCTAAATAAAATTTTGTACACTGATCTAATTTCGTTCAAATTGAGAGATTTCGAAAGGCGCTACAATCAAGTAAAAACGGGTTCCATTGGGCAAGACAACTAGCTAAAGATTAATGTTTATCTTGTGTGTAATCAGAATACAGGAGCGATGAAACCAATTTGTTTTCTCGCCGAGGGCTCTCGGCTATTAGGGCAAACGATAAAGTGCCGGTACTGGCAATAATCCTCAAGCTTTCAGAGTTACGCGTTAGTTGTCTTAACGCCACGTAGGCCATTATGGTTAACAACAACACCTCTCCGTACGATGAATTACCTTGGTGGCCATTACGTCTTTCGTCTTCAGTCCATGATGATTCAAGACGAAAGAGTCAGGGGTCTCATCAAACTTTCTGTGGTACACAACACGCGTTTGGAGTTTGGAAATTCACATAAAAATCTATCTGTTTATGGTACTCAAAGAAAGTGAAACTTTTTTTATGTTAAATTGATAAATATGGATGGCATTGAATTCTTCAGAAGTAGAGAGTTAGAGACGCATCTGCGTCGAACGTTTTAGATCACCTAATTTTTTTGTAAACGGATTGTTAATTCTAAATTTATATAAAATGGGTATATTTACGGATATGTAGGTATATTTGTCATTCAAAAAATGTATTTATTCTAATATTAGGCAATACCTATCATTTTGATGGATAAGTGACCTAGCAAATAAAGCAATTTCAGTTTCAGTTTCTCCTTCGAAAATAAGAAAAAAATTATAGTTCCGTCTGTCCCATCTTTAACCAGAGCATAACAGCAATTAAAGCTGTTTGTTTCCCCGCAGGCTCATCTGCGGGTATTAGGGCAAACGGTACAGAGACTACAGAGACACCGGAACTGACAATAATCTTCGAGCTCTCATCGGTGTTACTGTTACACGTTAGTTATGTTTTTACACCGTATCAGCCATTATGTTTAATAGCATGGTGTTTAAAATCGGTAGCTACCTCAATCACTTCAAAATTTACTTCAAATTATGCGCGGTTGATCCATCATCCGAGTGATTTGCCTTTCAATTTCAACTTGCTAAAGTTATTTTATATGGTGCTAAAGAGTTGAGGGATTTTCGCAAGAAGTTTCGAAGGTATGTATCTTCACGCCAAGTCCCTTACGGGGTGGGCGGACAGTGTGGAGCGCCAGATATCCCGGTATCGATTGCGTGTTTACCAATTTCGTGTACTTTTGTGCAATACCATTGTGACCATTGTGACAGCCTTTTCTATAGTGTGTTTATTCTTTTAATCTTTCGTTTTTAGAGTGTACATATTGTGTAAGTTATTTTAGTTCATATTTTTCTAGTTTAGTTTTATGCCGGGTGGCGGTGGTGCGGTCGCGGGTGGTTCATCCGTACTTGTACCTAATCGAGTGACTTGCTCTCTCTTTTCTCAGACGCGTTGTTTTCAAAATGAAGGAGGCAGCGTAGATTCAGTCCTGGCAGACTTCACTTTCTTGAAGGAAAAATTCAACTCAATTGGCCTAGAATTAAATACAGGAAAATGTGAAATATATTTCCCAGAACGGACGGACGGACTAACATCTCTCTCAAAATTTTCCGAAATTGCCCCTAATATTAAAGTTACGGAAAAAAACTCCTTGCGCCTCCTGGGCTCCCCAATTTTGATGATTCTTTTCCTTCTTTCGTAGAAGAAAAGATCCAAAATTTTAGTGAAATTTCCAAGAAACTGTCCGAAATTAATGTTCATTCTGCTTATACGCTGTTTCGATACTGTTCTTTCGGCCCTAAATTTATATACTATCTCCGATGTTCCCCTTTATGGAAACATACGGAACTACTAATAAAGATTGACTCAATCATTAGAACAACGATGACGACCATTTTCAACACGACTCTGGACGACCGCGCGTGGGATCAGGCCACTCTTCCCATCCGACTGGGTGGCCTAGGCGTCCGCAAAATTTCTAGTATAAGTCTACCGGCGTTCTTGTCCTCGGTCCACGGCACTAATAATTTAACTAGGAAAATTTTATCAACCACACTGGTGAATTTTGAAGTGCCGTGCTTGACCGACGCCTTGAGCGCCTCGAAAACGACTTGCCCAAATATGGACCTACCGGGTAACCGGTCTCTTCACAGCGACAATGGGACGCACCGCTCTGCAGCTTGGTACGGAAAAATCTCATAGATACGTCAACCAACGCCGCGGAGCGAGCCCGTCTTCGGGCGCTTGGAGAGTGGGAATCCGGTCTCTGGTTACAGGCTTTGCCATCACCCAGCATCGGGACAATGATGGATGACATTACCTTCCGGCTCGCTACTTGCCTCCGCCTAGGCACATCTTGCTGCGCTCCGCATCGCTGCCCCTATGGTGAAGCTGTCGACCGCCTGGGGCACCATGGTCTCTCCTGCGGTAGAAGTGCCGGCAGATTCACCAGGCACGCCCAATTAAATGACATTCTGCGCCGTGCCCTTTCCACCGCCGGCGTGCCAGCCATGTTAGAACCCAACGGCCCGACCGGCACGTGACATTGGAAAGAGACCGGACGGTATGTCATTGATGCCCTGGAAGATGGGTAGGCCTCTGGTGTGGGACGCAACTTGCATTGACACCTTAGCGCCATCCCATCTTTCAAGCACGGCGTGCTCCGCTGGCACTGCTGATGCAACTGCGGAGACCCTGAAACAGCGCAAATATAGTACACTTCCCGAGGACTATATATTTGTGCCATTCGGGGTCGAAACTCTTGGTCCAAGGGGCCCCAGTGCTCGGCTCTTATTCAAAGAGATCGCGAAACGGCTGGTCGACACTTCCCGTGACCAGAGGGCTGCCCAATTTTTAGGTCAAAGAATCAGCATTGCCATCCAACGAGGCAATGCTGCCAGCCTTCTGGGTACCATAACACAGGAAGGCAGTGATGCGGAATTTTTAGACGCATATTGTATTTAGTTTAGTTTTAACTTTATATTATGTAAATATTATTTAGGTTTTAAATATATTTAAATGTTTTTTTTTTAATTATGTAGATTAATTATGGTTTCTAAATATAGATTTTTTATTGTTTATCTTAAAGAATGAACATTTTACTTGCTAAATGTTATCCTGAATTGTAATTGGATAAAGACGCGTTTGAATATTCAAACACCCGTACCCGATGAAATTTGTTTGTCTCATGCTAATATTACGTCTGGTTTTCAATTGGAAGTAAAACATCTGCTGTTTGTTTTGACAGAAATTCTGGTAAACATTTATGTAAAAAATTGGGAAGTATTTTATTACTTTGTCAATAAAGTATCATCAAATTTTTATGACTAAAAGGTTGACAGACAAGCAAAAGGGCTACCTGATGGAAAGTTCCATTCATTGTTTTGTACGGCAAAAATTACAGATTGTGATGTACAGACTATACCTAATGAACTTTTCCTGGTATTGAAAATACTTTCACCTCACCGGAATAAAAATCTTATATAAAACTAATAAATAAATATTAAACTTTAGTCGAATACTTTTTATTTTAGTCTTCGACTGTTCCAAAGTAGTTACACCTTGTACCTTATTTCGCTTTTTTGGACAAATCTTGCGATGATTCTTTATCTTTAGCATCTATTATTAAAATCAAAGTTAAATCGTTTTAATTTTTCTTTTATTTCAAATCAAGTTACCTTTATCAGTTATATGCCAACAAATCTGTAATTCTTATCCATGAAAACCCCCTATTCACGCGTTACTTTATCAATGGATTTTGATCGGTAATTGATTAGTTTGTTAGTCTGTTGTCTATTTTCATCTTGTTCGATTCCAAATTCGACTGAAAAAGAAATGAACCTAGCTGTGATAAGGTAACTTACTAGTGAATAGGCAGCGAAATTTACCAACTGAGCATTTCAAGTAAGTAAATGCTTGGTCTTTCAAGGATTCTTTAGTAATTTTCTTTCTTTTTTTTCTTTAGTAATTAAGCGCTGTAGTGAACAGCGCTCTCCGTGTCCAATTTAACAATGCATTCAGGGCGGTGATGGGGCTGCCACTATTGCTGCAGCGCCTCGGGAATGTTCGCGGAATCGAACACGGACTGTTTTAACACAATCATGCGCAAACGTTCCGCGTCTATGGTGCGCAGAGTACAGGCTAGCTCCAACACCGTCCTTGCGATGCTTGCGACAAGGCTGGGCTGCCTTTACATACGGCATTGCTGTACTAGACACGTTTCTGTACCAATGCCGGTGAGGGAATTATGACTATTTGTATATTTATTTGCTTTGATTATGTATTTTAAATTAATTTAAAAAAAATGTGTTCATATTTTATTTTGTTTTAGAAATTTTTAATGAATTGTGACATGAATTTTAAATTTGTTTTATCATATTATTATTTTGAATATTTGTATTTTGACATTACGACTGACATTTTATTTAGATTTTAGCTTTTAGAAGAATTTTAAACATGATGAATTTATTTTAACTGATAATTATTTTTATTTTATTTTTTTTGATGTTGTTATTCTTAAATTATTATGTATTAATTTTCTGACATTCCCTCTGTATTAATTTTAATGTATTTTCTTGTGTGGGTGTAATTTACCTGAATAAAGAAACAATTCATTCATTCATTAGTATTTTTCATATCGAAAGGTTCTTCTGTATTCATTCCCTTACTCATAAGCGTCGAAGTATTTGTTCCTGGCATTGAACCTCGATCTTTTATCAAACGCATCACGTCTACCAATCATACCAATTGATCCATCGTAGCCGTAACGAGATTGTAACAGTCCAATCAATTGTAGGACTATTGTTGCCTCGGCGGACCCATTTGACGAACGTCATGTCCTATTAGGAAATTATTCTTTGTCGATGAAGAATGGACGTTTTCTTCACACGATTATGTAAGCTGGGAGTGGCTTGGATACTATCTAAAATTTAAAAGTCATGAGCAATGACATGAACAAACTACACAGTATACCTGTTTTGTCGTTTGTTGGTTTGAAAATAAAATTAATTTTATATATAAATAAATTAAGATCACAAACACTCTAGTTATAGTTTTTAAAATCGTTTCTCTTACATATCTTAGTTATGGGTTAGTGGTACTTCATCACCTAGATTTAAAAGATAGGTTTGACCACACAAAATAGGTCGTGTCCCATCTATACTAATATTATAAAGCTGAAGAATTTGTTTGTTTGTTTTTTCTATGTTATGAAAGTCGCAAGCAAGCATACAGTTCACATTGATTTTAAGTGATAACTGCAGCCTATAGACACTTACACAAAGACCAGAGGTCAAAATGCAGATGCGTTACCACTCCTGAGGCCTCAGGTGTTATGCCTCTGTGCCGGCAATTACAGGGCCATACATTACCACCTGACCGGAACACGATAGTGCTGAACACTACCATTTAGCGGCAAGTATATTAGGTAATGCGGTGGTGCCTACGCCCCCGAGCTCCGTCACTGGAACTCTACCACAAGTTGTTTGCTTGTACGCGCTAATCTCAGGAACTTCTGGTCCGATTTGAAAAATTCTTTCAGTGTTAGATAGCTCATTTATCGAGGAAGGCTATGTATACGCTGACGCTAAGATGAATAGGAGAGGGTAGGTAACATTGCAACCGCGCGAAGCCGGGGCGGGCCGCTAGTCTACTCTATAAATTATTGCTCTCATGAGCTATTACTAAAATTGTACTAGTAATTGAGTGGATAAAATCCTGAGGCGGAGACCAGGAGACTCATAGCACAGGGTTTACCTAGTTTGAGCGCTCCTGTCTCCACAATACCTTGAGAAAAATGTTTAAAAAAATAATTCAATATAATTTTAAAAATAAAATAAGTTTCATATGATGTATTTACCATAAGAAAACATTGTGGAGAAAATAAATAAAATCTTATCTATAAAATAGAAATTTGCGAGGGTGAGTTGTATATAGAATTTTGATTAAAGTTGGATCTGCAAAACGCTTTAATGAAAACCATCATTGTATAGGTATCTTCAATAGATAAGCCATAATGACATCACTAAACAATTTCTAGGATATGTTATCTTGATTGGTTGGTATATTTTTGTTAACCGGTTCAATACTGGAAATATGCCACTTTTTGCCTTAAGTAAATTAAATCCACGAAGTCTCAAACCAACTGTAGTGACATAGATTATTCGCCTTGATGATCTAATCGCAGGCCACTATTACCTTCTTTTTGAAGTCTGGCTTCGATTCCCGGGTCGAGGAGCAAGTTGTTATCTATGGGTTTTAATAAGAAAAAAAATACCAGCGGACTTGTAGATAGCACGAGTAGATGATGTGTCGGTAAATAGATTAGTCGCTCCCACCTATTTATTACATCTAAATCCAAATGTGTAGGTAGGTTAAACCTGCTGACGAATCGTGGGTGTAGCACGCATTTATCTCTGCCTACCCCTTCGGGAACACAGGCTTGAAAACACATGGTGGTAGAGCTCCAGTGACGGAGCTCGCGGGCGTAGGCACCACCGCATTACCTAATATACTTGCCGCTAAATGGTAGTGTTCAGCACTATCGTGTTCCGGTCAGGTGGTAATGTACGGCCCTGTAATTTCAGGCACAGAGGCCATAACACCTTAGGCCTCAGGAGTGGCAGCGCATCTGCATTTTGACCTCTGGTCATTGTGTGGGTGTCTATAGGCTGCAGTCATCACTTAACATCAATGTGAACTGCATGCTTGTTTGCCACTTTTATTACATAGAAAAAAAAAAAAAAACATTACTTTTATTTTAATATTATTATCTTTTTGATCTTTCTGATCGCTGGAATAAAATAAAGCAAATGACGGCAAAGATTTGGAGGACGTTTTCGCTTGCAAAAAGCATTTTCTCATACTCTCATTTATTATCACTTCGCCCGTCCTTTTCCTGACAAGTCTGAGTGCTTTGAGTCATGTATGCGGGTGGATTTCATGGATTACGTCATATGACTCAAGTATATTACTGGGTTTAAAAGTAATTTTATTTACAGTGGTACGTTTGAGCGAACGTTTATGTAGACTATGCAGTTGGGGTGCCCATAACCAATTATATGTCATGAAGTGGCAAACGAGCATACAGTTCACATTGATGGTAAGTAATTTCGTAGCCTGTAAACATCTAAGTACATGAAATCAGAGATTTTTATGTAGATGCATTGCCATACCTGAGGCAGAGAATATGTAATAATACTACGTATAGAATGGACACTTCGACGTCCCGCCCGATTTCTCCGCCTCACCCAACCTCCTCCCCTGTTATGGGCGACGTTTGGTATTATCTACGTGCTACGCAAACAGGTGCACGTGTAAATACACGTCACTGATTGATGTCTGTGTAATAGAGACCATATTAAGCGTTTGTATGGAATTTTGGCGGAGTGTCCGGGGTGTGCCTGATGCCTAAGGTATTAAGTCGTGCCGAAAATTTCAGATACGTTTACCACTGACCGGAACACGATATTGCTGAACACTATGCTTTAGCGGCAAGTAGATTAGGTAATGCGGTGGTGCCTACGCCCGCCAGCTCCGTCACTGGTCAAGTGACAAGCGCAAGCTTTCAGCCAGTCTCAGTTAACATTTTTGAGCAACAGCCGCCTGCCAAGCGTGGCGAGTATGGCATATCTCCCTTATTGGCTTTGGTGCAGTAGTGGCCATCATTCGGTTGATATGATGAAGCAGAGAGTCCCTGATTGGACATGAGATACCTAATACCTTCGCTGTCCAGCTCCTTCACTAGAACTCTCCTGCCCGTGAACTTACGTCACCCGATTTGTTTCACAACTTTGCAATACGCTTCGTACCTATTTCATAAAGAAAAAAAAATACCTACGTCTCTTACCCACATGATTACGTTTTCATGGCCACAAAAGTCAATGGTTCTAACTCATATTGATTGAATACACTTCCATTTGTTCGTCGTTACTCCCGAGACTAAGAAAATTCGTATGGAATATACGAGTGGTTTCTTGTGTTTTCGCAAGGTTTATTACTTTGTTATAACCTCAGCCTAGTTCATGAAAACTCCTAAGAAAAACACATTTGTTTGTGTAGACCTAAGTGAATAGAGATTTTGAGGACGCCTACTTCAGTTTCGAAGTTATTCGAATATGTTGAATGGTAACGAGTAGGTACCAATCTTTATGTTAGTATATGTGGAAATCGATCTCTAACAGACTTACAGCGAGACAAAATATTCGTTCTCAATCCATTTTTGATGATCTTCGATCCGAAAAAAGCCGTCTCAATAACAAATCTACAGATGAATTATCTTTTTTTTTATGTAATGGAAGTGGCAAACAAGCATGCAGCATGCCTCTGTGTCGGAAATTACAAGGCCGTACATTACCACCTGATCGTAACACGATACCTTGTGCTGAAAACTACCATTTAGTGACAAGTAGGTAATGGTAATCCGGTGGTGCCTACGCCCGCGAGCTTCTTCACTGGAGCTCTACCACCAGTAAAATTTAATTCAATGCAGCTAAGTATATTGGTTCGCTAGAACAAAAACAAGAAACTTCTTTGTTTCATCAATCAACTTTCTCGTATTACAGTTTTGTTGTGTATTGAATAACACCGCATTATCCAAGCCTAATTATTTTGCTCCCTCATTATGTTTTGTTCTTCGGTTGGTTTGCTTTTTTATGTTCACCGGTAGGTAATCATGAGGTCAGTGAAAGTTTTGACCTTTTTCTTGCTAGTAGATTTATTTATAGTGCTATAGAAATAGGTTTATAGAAAATTATAAGGTCTGTTATTGCACTTTTCATGACATTTAGCAGGGTAATGACATTACCAACACTAAAAACTTAAAATTTTCAAATAAGTACTGTTAGAAATCTTCACGCCAGGTCCCTAACGGGGTAGGCAGAGAGTATGGAGCGACAGATATCCCGGTCCTGACACACCTCTCGTGCCTTATCTACCTTCATCATTCTCTTCATACACGCACGCCGTTTCCTAAGACTTACGCCCGTTAGGGACCTGGCGTGAAGATACATACATACTGTTAGAAATCGTTCAATGTGTTGATAGTAACTTATATTACTGTCATCATATGATGTAGGTAGTTAAATACTGAAAACTTGACCCATACTTAAATGGTCTACTTTTCAGAAAAAACTAACAACTAACTGTGCGAGTATTTAATACCTTCTAAATGGGTAATCATTATGTTAGGAGTAAGAGTTTTTTTATGTAACGAAGGTAGAAGGTAGACAAACATGCTTTAGTAGTTTACATAGACAATTAGTGATGACTGGAACCTACAGACACCAGAGGTCAAAAAAATATCGAAATTGGTACAGGCGTTTTGAAATATCGGTGAACATACATTAAAAAAACCGAAAGAATTGACTCCTTTTTTTAGGTTTGAAAATTAAAGGACTTTTTCCGATGTTTAAAACATAATTATCTCACCGGAATAAACTGTTTAAAATTTAACATTATTATGGATTTCTACTGCTGTTATTACGAATTACGAAAGACCATTCTTATTCCGTTGGAGTATAAAACTTTTCTGTATGTTCTCTAGATAATATTTCAAATGTGTTTTATCTTGTACATTTTTTTTAGTTTTTTCTGTACTGATCAATGTATGAAACTTGGCTACTAAAGGCTTGCTCTTCAGGTTCTCTTTGGCATGTAACATGTACAAAGAATAGTATTGGATAATTCCCTGGAATTGTTGCTAAAAAGACAACTAAAATCCAGCTAAACGTCTTTAAAGATACAGCGTAAAAGATTTAGAAAGGTATGTATGAATGTGTATTCAGGATTTACTGAATCGTTTTATCCATTAATTTTTGCAGGCAATGGCCCAGATGCAAGTTGAAATTCAGTGGATTTTTGCTCACTTTCCATTCGAGTATCGACCAGTAACTTATCGCATGTCGGTTATCGTACAACATGGATGGAAATGTACTGAACATTGGCTTTAAACTTAAAACAATCGCATGTTTTACAATTAAAAAAAAATATCTCAAACATTTTACGTATTTTAGTCTTTTTTATGCATTTACTGGCACATTTATTTGACGTTATACGAAAACTTGAAAAAACATCACTTGTGCGCTTCTCAGTCAGTCTGCCTGTCTATCTATCCGTCTGTCACAGCCGATTGTCTCATAGTCGAAATTTGGTACTTACACATGTAAAGCAGTGACTCAAACATGAACGTGTAACAAAAAACTAAGTTAAAGCAAACGTTACTATATTTTTTTCAACTTAATAATTGATTATGATAAAGTTTGCCGTGTAGGTGCGAAATAATAGAATTTATACATCAAAAACTTACGACCAGCTTACAACAGCTATTCGGTGTATCGTGTTTAGATAACCGAGGCTAAAATAAAACCCACTTGTTGTGTGACGCCACTATTGGTATCCGATCGATTATTTTCGGCGCAACAACGTTGTATGGTATATTTCTTTCACGAAACCGTACGTATAAATAAACATTATCGACCTTCCCTAACGTATTGATACGATAACAAGTAGTTTATTTGCCCTTCTTTCATACGAAAGCTAGATTGATAAAATATCAATTCTTGTTTTTCATTATTATTACATTAAATTATATGTATAAAGTAACCCCCTTATTCATAAACGTTCATTAGATACGTTTTAGCTACAGAATGCTTTGTCTTTGTCAGTTGCATTGTCAAAAGTGCAGGATAGAAAAAGACAAAGGAGAGATTAGCAACACTTTAGCTAAAATGCGTTTATGAATAAGGGGGTCGGTATCCAATTGTAACTTTTGCTCTTCATTCTTCTGCAGATTATCAACAAGTTTTTTTTTTTCAAAATGTGCAATAATAACATTCAAAACAAGGCTAGTCACTTCCACTCCTCTCACAAATATCTTTTGTTAAAATTTGAACTACATTAGGACAAAACGGTTCATGTCCTTGTCATGTTGATTCTGGTTTGCGGGTTTGAAAACCCAACTTGTTTATTATCTCTTCGCCATTAGTGCAAATGGGCACCATGTCTAATTTATACGATGAATTGTCGCGTGCCGTCACGAACTTTGCGTGACCACAACAGAACCACGCATTTTACTAACTAATTTATATTCTTGCACATCACTTGTAATATTAACCCATATTCGATTGTGAACTACATAGACGTATTTTGTTTTTAGCGACATACCAATTACCAGCGTACAGTACCACCAGCAAAAAATATTGCACATCGAGAACCTACGAAAGAATAGTTTTTTAATTTTTTTGTTATGTAATTGATGTGGCAATCAAGCTTGCAGTTCACATTGATGTTAAGTGATGACTGCAGCCTATAGACACCCACATGAAGACCAAGGTCAAGATGCAGATGCGTCACCACTCCTGAGGCCTAAGGTGTTATGCCTCTGTGCCGGAAATTACAGGGTTCAGTTTCGCCTTCGTAGAGCATTATCTGCATTATCTCCGCTGCACAATGTAAGCACTGATAGTCCGTTATAGGTCAAAACTTGATCAAAGTGATCGACAAGCGTCACATACGTAAGGAGCGCAAGGGATAGCGTTCTACAGAACCGAAATAAGTCGCAATTTACTTCCTAAGGTCGATGTGCAACAGGTAAAAGCTTTTTAATTTCTGACACATGCAGAATACCTTATGGCCTTATTACACGGCACGGTATTCAGGGTACGATAGCGAGGGTCAGGGTAATGTAATAACATACCGTGAAATGTACTGAATACCGTGTCGTGTAATAAATAGCCTTTTTAGGCGTCAGGAGTGGCAACGCATTTCAATTTTGAGGTTTTTGTGGTACTATCTAAAACACATCACCATTGCACAGTAATTACAGTGCTCAAAAATAAATATTGCACATCGAGCCTAGGAAGGAGACTTCGGCTTATTTCGGGTCTGTAGACTGTTATCTCTTTCGCACCGTACCTATTTGACGTTTGTCAACCATTTCGATCAAGTTTTGATCAATACCGGAATGTCAGTGCTTACGTAGGCAGTGTGCAACAGAGATTACGCTCTACGAAGTCGAAACGAGCCGATCGTCTCTTTCGCAGGCTCGATGTGCAATATTAATTGTTGAGTACTGTAACAAGTCCTTAAGTGCAAGTCCATTTCTGTATGAAAAAAAAACTGTGCCAAGTGTTACGTCTTAACTGTAATGGCGTTTGGCTAATTTCGTTTCATTAACGAGCTCTGTTTACATTTTTACACCGCCTGGAGCAATTTAATGTCTGTTGACCTACAATTGTTGTTCGCTAGACTTGTTTTGTACCGTAGAAGTAGAATTGCGATTATTTTCATATGTGGAAGAAAGGATAAATTCAATGGTAGCAGAGTTCCAGAATCGGAATGCGAAACCGTGGCCTCACCGCATTACGTAATCTATCTACTACCAAATTGTAGTGTTCGGTACTACGGTGTCTGGTCAGATGGTTATGTATATTAAATATATGAGACAAAGAAACTGGGTTCAGGGGTGGCGATGCATATTATAGTTTGACCTCCAGTTTTTCTGTAAATGTCTTTGGTCTGTATTCACAAACCATCCACTATCATAATCTAATAGGTAGTCATCGAGTACCTAATACGAACATGAATTATTATCTAGTCTATTTGAAGTTAAAATTTGTAATCTAGACTAATCTAGAGCAACAGCTACAAAATGAATTTAACGAACTTATCCATTTCTGCATATAAAAACTGTGCCAAGTGTTACATCTTGACTGTAATGGTGTTTGGCTAATTTTGTTTCATTTACGAGCGCTGTGTTTACATTTTTACACCGCCTGCAGCAGTTTCATGTCTATTGACCTAAAATTATATCGGTATTCGCTAGGCTGTTTTGTTCTATAGTAGAATTGAGATTATCATGCTATACGAAAGAAGAGATACATGGTTATGGAAGGGATAATGTTGTGTCAATAATTGAAAGCATGGAAATACTGGTGGTAGAGATCCAGTGTCGGAGTGTCTGCTAACTAGGGCTCGCACACATAACTGCGAATTCGCATCGCATCGCAAATGTCTGCGGGTTCGCACCATAGAGCAACACCGGAGGGGAGTAGCCATATGCAGGCTTTCCCTTCTGTCAAAGTACAAGCCCAAATGGGCCTATACCTGTCGCCTAGATGTTTAAATTGTGTGCGTGAAATTGTTTCTGTATTTTGTTACAATCAAGGTGTGAGTTTCGTACTAATAGACGATTTTTGTAGTGTGCGTGTGTGTCGCACGTATTTCCCCCCGCAAAAAATGACAGACTGTTTTGCATCGGTAATAAACGCTATGGCTACTCCCCTCCGGTCCGCTGCGGCCGGTGGCCCGTGTTGCTTTATGGCTCGCACGAATGCATCGTCTGCGATGCGGCGTCCCATCGCATCGCAGTTTTGTGTGGCCGCCCTTATGATATTATATTGGCCCTTATGTCTAATGTAAACAGGTTCTTGTAGTATTCACGTACATCGTGAATTGTATACTTGTTTGCCATTTCATGACTCACAAAATGGAAAATAAATGCTGTATGAAATAAAATACAGAGAGCATTGATAGAAAAATGTATTGTAAGGTATTTCCAATGAACCAAAATTGTCTGAACGCCAACAAAACAACACGGATTAATATTGCTAATTTAACAAGGACATTCATAAGGAACCTGATATGAAACCTATGCCAGAATCGATTAAAATACAGATTTTATGATACCTAATAATACTATGCCGTCATCAGTGTGCAATATTGTAGAATGGATATTAGATCAGAAATGTAGTAGCAAACTAGTTCCTTTACTAATAACCTTGATATGTTTTTTAAACCGTATTTATATAAATGGTAGATGCATTTTATCGAGGCATACGATATTAGCCTGAAGAGTGACAAGGTCTCTACACTAAGCTATGTCTCGGGCTTTTCATATTTGCAGTATAGGAACTTCAGGTCGTAGGCAATAGCGTATAACTTAATCTAACGCCAAATGACGGTAACGTATGGACCCGCCGTAATTTCTACCAAAGAGGCAATACAACTTAGACTCGGGGTGACAGCGTATTTGAATGCAGATATCTTTACAAAAAAACCATAGATCCACTATGGTTTTTTTGTAAAGATATCTGCAGAAGTCCTTTGCCATCTAAGTGAACTAGACGTTTATTTTCAATATATTATTTTATACATGTATGGGCGACGTATTCAGCTATTTACCAATTCATATGAAAACAAAAGTATTCCAGAACGTCTTTGAACAACTTTGAATCAAGTTAACTATCAACAAAATCAGTCTTCAAGTGCAGACTTGGATACCACAAAAGTGTCTCAAGTATAACAGGCCGGTGGGTCTGAGATTAAGATCGGTTTCACGTATCACAGGGTATCGAGATTACACGCCAACGATACGTCACGGTCGATTGGTGGGCAAGAAAGATTTAAGGCCGGCTCCACACGTTGGCCCGAACGTTGGCGCCAACGCTACACGTCCAACGTGTGGATCTTGAAAATAGCTTTGGACCCAACGTGGGGGCGAGCGATGCGCGTTGGTGATTGGCCGGTGCGTGTTAGCAGCCAACGTTGAAGCCAACGTGTGGATCCGGCGTAAGACTGTTACATTATTTTTATAGTTCGCCCTCGTTATTTCACTCCAGAATTGTATCGGTTGTCAATTATATAAATTCAACGAGGCTAGCAATAGATTTAGATAGACAACGGATAGATTGTATCAGGTAACTGGCCTTTTGACCACATGAGCACGTTATGCAGTGGTGATAAATGCTATATTTGATTGATTTTAGATAAGCAGAGAGTTCCTTGAACACCGCATTGGATCGGTTAAATGCTTCACTTCAGTTTGGATTAGCATGGTTAGAAAACTTAGTAGAAATATTTAAATGAAATTTAAAGAACAAAATTTGCACGTTATTTGACGTAGAACAAGAAAAACACTATTTAGGACTTTTCGTTTCGTGTCAAGACGTACCTATATTATATTGGACCTCTCTTCAGTCTTCAACCACAATTCAATATTGCTAGGCATCAAATATTCCTGTTGAAGTTAAGTGATTAATTCTGCCGTGCCTTTTATTGCATTGAACAAATCTTTAAATTTTTAGATGAGGAGATTCTTGATGTAACATGTAGGTATATGTATATTAAAAAAAGTGATATGCAAACTTTGTAAAATATCTCTTGTCATGATGGCTTCAATTGCGTTACATTTAGTGTTGTAGAACAGATAGAAGACATTTACACAAAAACTATAGGTCAAAATGCAGATGCATTGTCTCTACTACTAACAAAAGACTGCTGGACACTACAATTTGTCGGCAGATAGATTAGGTATTGCGTTGGTGCCTATTGTGCCTACGCCCTCGAGCTCCGACATTGGATCTCTACCACCAGTAAACGTAATAATATGGTTTAGAGAGACATCACAGATCACAGTTGTGCCATACCGACTAATTGGTTATTACCAACGTGTGCCGTCTTAGCTCCGGCAACCTTAAATGGTACCGATTATTCAGCACCGAGCCAAATTAGTTAAGTTCGATTTGCATACATCACCAGATGCTTTCTTGTAGTGTACACCTGAACAAATTGGTTGTAGGCTTGTGGAAATCGTTATAATTGATTATGCCAAGATTTCACTAGGTTTCGCTCTTTTATCGTCAGTGGATAAACTTCAAAATTGTTGTATAAAACTTATGGCCGAATACTCAAACGTCACTCAATTTTAAGCAACCCTCAAATCCTCGCTATCTCTATCGTTTGAACGTATTTTATAATGACAGAAGACTTTTAAGTCCCACTAAGATTAAAGTGACGTTTGAGTATAGTTTGGCCGTTAGGTACACTGTCATAAATTAACGTTCCATCTTTCTCCTTTTTTTCTTTCAAAATTATTATTTACTTAAGTATATTACTGTGTGATGATAGCCATGTATGATATTACTTGGCTGTTCCAATGCTGGTGTCGATTCTATTCGTAATGTCAATCGAGGACATTGGCTTATCGTCTGAAGCTAGGTTAAAAATAACTATGAACTAGTAAGAAAATTAATACATAAACGTAAGCGTTGCTTTTGATAAAAAAATGAATTTAAACAAAATCATCATAATTTAGTATGTAATGTGGCTGGCTTAATAAATGATTTTGAGCTTTATAGTTGTCACGAAGGTTCTTAACGCTTGCTCTGGAACGATCCAAATTCCACCTTGAATTTGATCTTGATTGTTTTCCTGAAATCATTATTTGAATCAAGAGGCGAAGTCACCTCTAATGATTAACCCTTCAGTCAGCTCCTGTTAGGTTACAGTAAGTAGATATTTTCATAATCATACAAACTATGAAAGTAATTAAACGCGGTCGAGATGAGATCTTTGCGCAAGATCTGCGGTGTATCGCTCACCGATCGCGTTCGTAATAAAGATGTAAGAATGAGGCTTTGTGTAAATTATAGTATCGGTGTTAAAAATGAAAAAAGGCATGCTCCGATGGTTCGGGCAAATAGAAAGAATGTCGAACGATCGAATGACTAAATAGATATACAATGTGAATGTGGATGGTTGCAGAGGCCTAGGAAGACCAAGACTGACCTACCATGACCAAATAGGTCGAGTTCTGTCTGATGGTGGGGTCAAAAGTCTTAGGAATCGGCGTGCATGTATGAAGAGAATGATGAAGGTAGACGAGGCACGAGAGGTATGTCAGGACCGGGATATCTGGCGCTCTACACTCATTTCCTACCCCGTTAGGGACCTTAAAGATACATACATACATATAAAGTAGTTTAAGCATGAACCTTTGTCGATCTATATGTGGAATAATATTATGTACAACTTAACATGAACAACAACACTTCAACAAAAGCAGGTTCTGTAAATTGCTCACACCAATTATAACATTTGTAAACTTTTCGACTTTTACCTTTCACTGCTTTTTTACTGGACAGAATGTACTAGTGTGTAGGCACACTAGACACCTACGCTTTGTTTGCTGTCTGGAGTAACGAATATAAAGAGGGTAGTGGCCATATGCAGGCTTTTCCCTCTGTCAAAGTACAACTCCAAATGGGCTTATACCTGTCGCCTAGATGTTTAAACGTGTGCGTGAAATTGTTTCTGTATTTTGTTAAACTCAAGGTGTGAGTTTCGTAGTAATAGACGATTTTTGTAGTGTGCGTGTGTGTCGCACGCATTTCCTCCCGCAAAAAATGACAGACTGTTTGGCATCGGTAATACACGTTATGGCTACTTCCCTTCGGTCCGCCGCGACCGGTGGGCCGCGTTGCTCTATGTGTTCGCATATTAACATAAATAAATCTAAACCTGATTCGGTACTACCTGTCGCTTGCGGATTTTGTGTAACCAAATACTTCGGACACAATAATGAACAGAAACCAATTTTCCTTTCGAATGGCCGCATACCCGTGGTTTTCTTCCACTTGCTCCGGAAGGTGGTGGCGTGTGATGTCATCAGATGGTCAGCCATGTGGAAACGAAACAATGCCCATGTCTCCCCTCCCCATAGTTTCGGCCACTCTTTGTGTTCATGTAAAAATAACACCGTAACGCAACGCATACAAATGAACTCGTGTGTTTGTTTTTGATGTTAATTGGATTTAAAACGGTTACATGCATCTGATATGATTGATGTAATTTTGGCAGTACGTTAACTTCAGAACTGCAAAATTTTATTCATTCACGCCGCAGGACCATCTGTCATTATAATGCCAGTTATGTTTTGTAATATTTGCGGAAAAGTGATGTCACAGTTCAAGGTTGTTTTTGTAGTGTATGAAGTAAGCTCTGTGTTGAGTTGTATTCGATGTATCGTAATCTTTACAAAAAGGCACTGTGCAGTATCAGTTATGAATTTGTGAAGTGAACAAACATTTTGTTAATTTATCAAATAATGATAAATTAACAAAATGTTTGTTGATTCATATTCTTTTATTTACTGGTGATATTTTTTTTTGAGTTCGAGGACGTATTCTCCACCGTATTACCTATTTGTCGCCAAATGGCACTGTTAAGCACAGTACTTAGTATATGGTGGGTGATAAGTATCACCCAGACAAAACTACTAGCTTAGGCTTCAAGTTTTGTGTAGATGTTTATAGGCTTGTAGCGTCCACTACATTAAGGCGCTAAGTAGTGGAACACCGACGTAACCTCACAGTACTTGTCTAGTACGGTAGATGGTGCGTCAATCGAATAACATCGCACATACGAAGATTTCTCAAGAGTTGGCATGTATTAAACTTCCCAACGTCAATTGTTGGACCGCGGCCCGCCGCCAGGCGCTAACACCTCGCCTGGTCGGAGTATCCTCCCTTTTCGTCGGAGGAACATTTCCACCCGTTCCTCCGCAGGCTTATTTGCCTCCATCATTGGTAGAGCAAAAGAAAAATTTTTAAGTGCTTAACTTCTCGACCAATTTTATTATCTACCTATCTGCCGCTAAATGTTCCCATTCAGTGCTCTCGTGTTCCGGTTAGTTGGATGGTAATGTACCATAATTGGTTTCTTTTGCCATGTACCGCCCTGTAATCACAGTAGGATAGGAAAAAAGCTGCTATAAGTTTATTTTGTTCACTTAAATATGACTGTGATTCAATTTTATTCTATATTCAAATATATGAATTGTGATCTTATTGGCTCAGTAACCTGAAGTAGATTTTGGCTTCCGAAACGAGATTCTTCTCGCCAGTTGTTGACTTGAATTTCATGCTTTAGCTGGTCAACTTCAATCCTATCATTAGTGAGACGTGGGTCGTCCAATTCACCTTCAACCACTTCGTCAACGCGGTCAGTCATGACCTCTTCACATTTTGGTCTTCATCCATTCGCACCAGCTGACCAACCCAGCGATTTCAAAGAACTTTTAATTCACACATTCAATCAAAGGTTAAAAAATATGATAATCAAAATTAGTCCCTATTCAGTTCCCAATTCTATTCACTCGGATACTGCTCTATAACATTTCTCATACATAAGGCATTCGCATGACGTGTTGTGAATGCAGTAGGTAAGTCTCGAAGTGCACTGAGAGTTGAGACTGTACTGCCGGAGCGTCTTCCGGCCATTGCTAATGAAATAATAGGGTTGACAACTATCGCGATCTTATGTGGTTTAAAATCATTTCCTTTTAAAAGGAATATAAAAATAGAAAATAATAAAAACATGACTTATACACAAAAAATACTTTTATTTGATATATTTTCTTAACAATTTATTGTTAAAATCTCCAATAACGAAACCAAAATCTCAGATTTTATATTAGTGTAGCCATAAAACAGTAAACATCCGCTGCGGATAGTCAAATATTTGATCTAAATACGTAATCGGGTGAACGATATGCCTGGAATATATTATTGATGTACAGGTAAACAGAAGGTACCTAGATCAAACGTTTGTCACGTCCCAGATGCTTGAGACGTCATGAGCTTTCATACTCGTATCAATGAAAATTTAATATACTGAATTTTTTATCATCTGCTTTCCGATTTTCACAAACATCCAAAGGATGATTATGATATAACAGCTCCCGATATTTTTGATTAGGTCACATTATAATTTGACTTCACAAGTAGTAGGCAGACGTATGTAGGTATGCTCCCACTCACCAACGTTTGGTCCGTTATCGATATCGAAGCACCAAGTCAGTTTTTAGGGTTCCGTCTAGGACTTACTGACAGGCTCGAACATCTGAGCCTGCGCCGAGACATTGAAAGTCTTTGCGTTTTATACCGTCTCTACAATGGCGAGTGCTCTGTTGAACTGTTCGACATGGTGCCACCGTGTCTTTTCCTACACCGTACTACCCGCCGAAGAGAGAAGTTCCACCCTCACAGATGGGGTTCTTCAAAAATGGCGTCAAAAGAGTCCTTCAGGGCTGGCAGCGCGTTGGCGATGCCCCTGGTGTTGCAAATGTTCATAGGCAACGGTGACTACTTTCCACCAGGTGGCCCGTCGGCTTGTCTGTCAATCCTTTGACATAAAAAAAACAAAAGAACCCTTATAGGATCACTCGTGCGTCTGTCCGTCTGTATGTCTGTCTGTCTGTCTGTCCGTCTGTCACAGCCAATTTGCTCCGAAACTACTCGACCGATTGAGTTGAAATTTTATGAATATATGTAAATTGGTGACCCAAAGATGAACACGTCGAGTAAAATAATAAATTTTAAACAGGGGGGCCACTTTCGGGGGATGAATCAGAAAATTTAAAAAAAAATATTCGTAAACTGTGTCGTGTGACATATCAAATGAAAGAGGTTGTTGTCAGCATCTCAGATATATTTTTTTTATAATTTTTGCAATTAAATTTACCTTATGAATTATACAAATAAATAAAACATATTTAAAAGCTAAATAATATTTATATAAAATAAAGTTATACCTGTAGTAGTCGTTTTCCAGGCGCTCAAGGCGTCGGTCAAGCACGGCACCTCAAAATTCACCAGTGTAGTTGATAAAATTTTCCTAATTAAATTATTAGTGCCGTGGACCGAAGACAAGAACGCCGGTAGACTTATACTTTAAATTCTGCGTACGCCTAGGCCACCCAGTCGAACGGGAAGAGTGGCCTGAGCCCAAGCGCGGTCGTCCAGAGTCGTGTTGAAAATGGTCGTCATCGTTGTTCTGATGATTGAGTCAATCTTTGTTAGTAGTTCATTATGTTTCCACAAAGGGGAACATCTAAGATAGTATATAAATTTAGGGCTGAAAGAACCATATCGAAACAGGGTATAAGCAGAATGAACGTTAATTTTGTACAGTTTCTTAGCAATTTCACAAAAATTTCGGATCTTTTCTTCTATGAAGGAATGAAAAGAATCATCAAAAATTGGGGAGCCTAGGAGGCGCAGGGAGTTTTTTTCCATAACTTTTTTTAATATCAGGGACAATTTCGGAAAATTTTGAGCGAGATGTGAGTCCGTCCGTCCGTTCTGGGAAATATATTTCACATTTTCCTGTATTTAATTCTAGGCCTATTGAGTTGAATTTTTCCTTCAAGAAAGTGAAGTCTGCCAGGACTGAATCTACGCTGCCTCCTAGGGTTCCGTCATCTAAGTACCAAACGTTAAATTTGGAATTTAACTGTCGAATGATGGGGTGAATGGCTAGACTGAAAATGACTGGCCCAAGAGGATCACCCTGCTGGCACCCGACAGCTGAAAATAAACCATGGTCCTTATACATAAATTTAGAATGGTGTCTATAACACTGCCAAAGAAAACTAAAATTTTGGAGGTTTCTTTCTTAGCCTCCGCCAGCAGGACATCTCTGTTTACGGAGTTAAATGCATTTTTCAGATCCACCTTCAGGATGACCTCACCTTCCCCACTGTCTAGGTAACTAGAGAGAGCATGTACGGCAGCCTCACAGCCTCCTTTTGAGCCGAAGCCCAATTGGAAGGGTTGCATTTTTTTGACAAGGTGTCCGTGTAGAATTGGCAACAATTTTTTTTTTTTTAATTTTAGCTGCCGTACGTCTATATGTGGTGCCAACGGCAATGGGACGGATGCCGCCATCGCGCTTAATCAGAGCACAAAGATTGGCACCGTATAAAGCTTCGATGCAGCATCATTTACACCGCCGCCCAGCATCAAATTGATCACAGCCGTGAGCTCTCTCACCAGCGACTCACCAGCCACCCCGGCGCCAGGGCTCAGCAGGTCTTTCAGGTGTTGCGGCGTCAAGGCATCGAGGCCGCCGGCAGAACCGCTTCGAAAAGAGTTCACCGCCGTGGCCACCTGGTTGGCAGTCACAGATGATTCACTGGGTTCAGGAGGTTCAGGGAAAATAAGGCCATCCGCAGGGCTTGGGTGCTTGCTCTCTAGAGCAGCAAGGGTGCTTGGGGATTCGGGAGCGATAGTATCGGTAATAAAAAGCACTCGCGCCGCTCCTTTAATGTCACCATCCCTTAATTTTGATTCTACGTAAGTAACATGTCTATTTTGTTTACAATATAATTTTGAGTCAGGAATGGGAATCAAGGACGTACAATTTTGTTTTATTAGAGATGTTATAGATTTTTTGGCAGCTAACATTTTATCGAAATGAAAAACTCTGTAAGGGAAAGTGAGCAGCTGTTCCCAGGCGCTAAAAGAATTTTGTGTGCTTACTGCATGTAGACACTTGGATAAGGCCTGTGCTGCGGTTGTCCTAGCACCGCGAGACACCCTTTTCAGTACTGGGACTGTTTTTTTTAAATGAGACAATGTCTCTGATAGACTTTTTGTATTATTGGGGTCAGGAAGGTTAGCGCTGTCATGTGATAATTCATTAATAATATGGCCCTTGTGCACCCTGCCATAATGAATTTTCAAGCCACGTTCATTTTTAAAACAACGCGTCTGAGAACAGAGAGAGCAAGTCACTCGATTAGGTACAAGTACGGATGAACCACCCGCGACCGCACCACCGCCACCCGGCATAAAACTAAACTAGAAAAATATGAACTGAAATAACTTACACAATATGTACACTCTAAAAACGAAAGATTAAAAGAATAAACACACTATAGAAAAGGCTGTCACAATGGTCACAATTTTTGCATAAACAAATTTGAAGTTATTTAAGAAAAACGACGAAAATTGACTATTATATTGACTTAAAATTTTGAAAAAAGTGTGGTAAATAGTTCTTTGCCTATAGATTACTGGAAAACCTATAAGAAGTTTGAGTATTCAAAAAAAATCGAAAATTCTTCATAATATGATCCTCCTGCCGGTACCACCGTAACCGCTATGTCCCTGCATTTTAAATCTGTAATATTTTCGAAAATATTTATTTAAATTACGGAACCCTCACCACGCGAGTCGAACTCGCACTTGTCCGGTTTTTTAATATATTATTGCATAAGAATGTGTGCGACAGGACGCTATCTAGTTCACGTAACCATTATGACTAGATTGACATAAGTATATCACATTGTGATGTGGCGCAGTCATAATGAATGTAAGAAACCGATAGCGTTCTGTCGCCCCCCCATAATAATAATAATAAAAACTTGGCATTTATCTGCAATACAGGGACCTATTATAACTCTACACCTGACACGTGATCTGCTCCGTGACGCTAAGCTACTGACGCAAATAAGAGGGTTTCAAACTCTACTTTCAATATCAAAAGGTCTTTCGTGAAGTTGTTGTATGAAGAAGATACCTAATCGAATAAAAGCAACTCGTATTTTTTATTTTGGCGATAATTATTTCATCCACTGGATTTTGGGTTCAGTGAGTTGACAACCCTAATAGAGCTTTACCGTTGCACGAACGCGCTACCGGGCTTCATACGAGCCGGTTTTTACTGAACCTTGTGCGGTAACAGATAAATACTCTTTGATCTTGCCTCTACGAAATTAGTGTGGGAAGTGTAACGAGAAAACCAATTTTTACGGTATTTAATAAGTTTCTTTTGAAATCCACAATTCAATGTAAATATTAGGTACTAAGTATAGCATTTAATTTTAAATAAAAATTTTAACGTCCACAGTTTTATCAAATCCTCCGGCCAGTCGGTCTACGATCGCTATTTAGCCACCTTCACCCAGGGACTGTTCGTGTTCTTGACCAGGCCTTCGGTCTACCTGCGGCGGCTTGCCAGAGGTAGCCTCGTAATTTCATGGCTTCGCAACGGTATTGAGACGCCTGGCTTTTGCGTCAATCTATTTATTCAAATGTTCACTTACCATCGAAGTAAACAATATATTATTATCAACTATTTGCTAGACACATTAAAAAAGTATATCCCTTACTCATCCTCACAAACAACTCAAGGACAGGAACAGGCAATATTACAATGCAGGAATCCAGTTCACAATGGAACAAAACAACACCGTAAAAGCTACACAAGATTACGTAATAAGGCATCTTTATCTCCTTTTAAATCTGGCCAAATTGTCTTGTTATCCAAATTGAAACTGGTTCCGTTATTTCGCAAGTGCCAACTTCTCTCGTCCAGTTTAATCACCCTAATTGTAAAATTATGCTCAGCACTCCCTTTGCGTGCTGTGAACTGTAGTCCATAATACAATTATAAAAATACCGAGCATATGAGGTACGTCCTACACCTTTAGTATTTTAGAGTGCAGCAGAGAGCAAAGACGAGTGAAATTTTGTTACTGATATCATACCTATGTTTGAAAGTGTCTTTCGTTGTTTTTTTGTAATTAAAGATTCAAGATCTGTTTTAAAAACTGCTGGTGAATATCCAATGGCGGCACTGGAGAACTTTGACACCTCTACCATATCATACCCCAATCAGTTCGCCACTCGGCGGCGATGATGGGTATGATACGCCGTTGTGTGAACTCGGTTCACACAACGGCGTTTGGGTAAGATGGATCATCTTTTAAATCTGGCGAAATTGTCTTGTTATCCAATTGAAACTGGATCCGTTATTCCGCAAGTGGCAGCTTCTGTCATTTGCGAGTGAAGAGAGAAAAAAAATTGAGTGTGTTTCGTGGTTTTGTGAAACAAAAGATTCAAAATGTGTTTCTAAAACTGGTGGTGAATATCCAGTAGCGGCACTGGAGAACTTTGACACCATACCCCAATCAGTCGTGGCGGACTGATTTGGTATGATATGGTGTCAAAACGGTGTCAAAAAGATGGATCATCTTTTAAATCTGGCAAAATTGACTTGTTATCCAATTGATACTGGCTCGGTTATTCCGAAAGTGCAAACTTCTCTCATTCAATTTAATTACTCTAATTATAAAATTATGCTCAGCACTCCCTTTGCGTGCTGTGAACTGTAGTCCATGATTTAATTATAAAATGCCGAGTATATTACTAAGTCCTTCACCTTTAGTATTTTAATTAATTTATTGTGGTTGTGTTTAGACTGTTTAGAGTGCAGCAAAGAGCAACGACGAGACACGTTCTTAATATCGAATATTTGAAACTGTTTCTCGTTGTGTTTTTCGAATGTAAGGCTCAAGACATTTCAAAGGCCTGTTTATAGCACTGGTGGTAAATACCCAGTGGCCGCACTGGAGTGATTTGAAACCGTTTGAGTGCTTTTACTTATTTGCAATCTTTAACGGCAAGGACGACAGAAATTTACACTACACTATCCATGCGAATGCTTCACCAAAGTTTATCAAGCAAAGTAGAACTAGATTTGTGTCTTAAATCGAGCACTCTCTCAAGCAGATCTCAGATTGGTGATGAGTGAGGACGACTCAATTTGGTGCAATTCAAATCATCGAAAACACGAGACTGCACTTTTTTATCACGACAAAAGGAGCATCATTACAAAAAAAAATCAGCATTAAAAATACACAAACTGCCTTATTATTCAATAAGTTTTACTGGTGGTAGAGCTCCAGTGACGGAGATTGCGGGCGTAGGCACCACCGCATTATCTAATATACTTACTTGCCGCTAAATGATAGTGTTCAGCACTTAGTCGTACATTACCACCTGACCAGAACACGATGTTCTGGTCAGGTGGTAATGTACGGCCCTATATTTTTGGCACAGAGGCATAACACCTTAGGCCAGGTAACGCATCTGCATTTTGACCTTGGTCTTGGTGTGGGTGTCTATAGGCTGCAGTCATCACTTAACATCCGTGTGCATCATGGTATTTTTTTTTTTTCAAACAGTTGACAGACAAGCAGACGGGCCACCTGATGGAAAGTAGTCACCGTCGCCTATGAACATTTGCAACACCAGGGGCGTCGCCAACGCGCTGCCAGCCCTGAAGGACTCATTTGACGCCATTTTTGAAGAACCCCATATTGTAGCACCGAGGGAACACCCCCGAGGGAATCCCATTCCACAATTTACACGTTCTGGGCAAAAACGAACGTGAGAACCGCACCGTTGAACATTGCCAGGTGTCCAGTCGGTGAGGGTGGAACTTCTCTCTTCGGCGGGGAGTACGGTGTAGGAAAAGAGACGGTGGCACCATGTCGAACAGTTCAACAGAGCACTCGCCACTGTAGAGACGGTATAAAACGCAAAAACTTCCAATGTCTCGGCGCAGGCTCAGATGTTCGAGCCTGTCAGTAAGTCCTGGGTCGTTAACAATACGAATGGCGCGTCTTTGTAGGGAGTAAAGTTTTTGGCATTTGGGGGCTCCCGCCCACAAATGAGAGCAGTATTCCAGATGGGGCCGCACTTGGTTTACCACGTTCATTACTAAAAAAAAAATAAGTGTATGTATGTATCTTCACGCCATGTCCCTAACGGGGTAGGCAGAGAGTGTAGAGCGCCAGATATCCCGGTCCTGACATACCTCTCGTGCATCATCTACCTTCATTATTCTCTTCATACATGCACGCCGATTCCTAAGACTTGACCGCACCATCAGACCCTAAAATAAGTGTAATAGGTACATTTTTTTCATAAATGAGTCGGGTATGTAACATTACCTAATACTAGGTTTAATAAGTTTATCTTCACAAATTAGGTACCTCTTTATTGACCCCGACTCCCAAGAAGCTGGACTCGAGCCGACCTTTTCGTGTCGAATAAATATGTCTGTTATTCGTGTTTCCCCGAAGACTATTCGTTTGTTTATGTAACTTTACGTTAAGAAACATTCACTAATGGGTATTTTATACAGAAGCAAGATATAAAACGTTCCAAGTGCGTGTCGGATCACGCGCAATGTACGGTTCCATTTTTCAAATATATTTTTTCTGTTGGTCGACTGTTACTCATAACTTGTAAAGCCTGCTTAGCTGTTATAGTTTTCCTATAACTTCGTTAAGTACATATCTATACTAATATTATAAAGCTGAAGAGTTTGTTTATTTGTTTGCATGAACGCGCTGATCTCAGGAACTGTTGGTCCAATTTGAAAAATTATTTCATTGTTAGATAGCCCATTTATCGAGGAAGGCTTTAAGCTATATAAGCTATAACATCACGCTAAGATGAATAGGAGAGGGTAGGTAACATTGCAACCGCGCGAAGCCGGGGCGGGCCGCAAGTAATGTATACATACAACACAATTGACGTGATTTTTTTACTCATCCAAGAACAAAATGATATCATCATCACCATTGTTGTCAGATGGTGGGGTCCCCTTAGCAAAAATTTACACTTTGATGCTTAATATTTCACAAACCATTCAATAACCGTTAAATTGTTTCCTCAAACCTTTATTATTTTTAAAGAACTGGGTACCCAACGATCCAACACGTAATGGGGTACGCGAGAAAGGCTACGGGGCTCTAAAAATGCCACTGCAGTTAGTACAGTATGTTTATATTTCTCCACACGATTGTGTACCTACCTACTACAAACACTTAAAAACATTTTTGGTTTTGTCGACCACGCGTTTCGAATAATTTTAGCAATAATTATACATATGACATACGTTATGTTCTAAGAAACACAAACTGGACGTGTTTTGATTACACAATCGGCTCGTGTATTTTAAACGAGCCATAAGTCTTCGATCTCGTTTTGAAACGTCAAAATTTCAACTAGCCAACGGTTATAGAACATATATACCACACTAGCGGCCAGCACAGGCTTTGACATTGAGATACATAGAGCAACACGGGCCACCGGCCGCGGCGGACCGGGGGGGAGTAGCCATAAGCAGGCTTTCCCCTCTGTCAAAGTACAAGCCCAAATGGACCTATGCCTGTCGCCTAGATGTTTAAATGTGTGCGTGAAATTGTTTATCCATTTTGTTAAAGTCAGGGTGTGAGTTTCGTAGTAATAGATGATTATTGTAGTGCGTATGTGTGTGTGTGTGTCACGCATTTCCCCCCGCAAAAAATGACAGACTGTTTTGCATCGGTAATAAACGCTTTGGTTGGCGACTCCTCTCCGGTCCACCGCGGCGGCCGGTGGCCCGAGTTGCTCTATGTTGAAATATCATTAAAATAATAGGTATCATAGTTCCAAAAATCTCAATGAAATAAAAAAATCAAGATTCAAGCCATAACCTTGAAATAATTCTGAGAAGCAACAAGAATCAGTTGAATCGATTGAGCCTTCCTCCAATAATGCTGCATCATACATTTTTTTATTTATACTTATGAAAGGATGTTATAAATGATATAGTCACGCTTATCGTCCAAAAAATTAAATCCCTAAGGATTATGCGTGAACATGCATCGAAATGTTCCCACAATCTATAAAACGTATTTTTCTACGTCCTTTTATTGATCTGCTGCATATTGACACTGTAGTTTAAACATATCCCCAGTCTCATTTGCATTTCAATGGAGCGATACATTTCTATTTCATATCTCTGCGTCAAACCAGTCGGATGCGTATAGGGACCGTGCGAAGTATTAGGTGGGGGTAATGTTATCGATTGCAGCGCCCATGTTGGCGAAAAGTAGCAATAATGTGGGACCTGTCATCTCAAAGTAATCTATTTAGACTTGGATATGTAATTTTCATTATCACATTTAACCGCCGACAAAATGGTAAGCAGCAGTTTTTGTGTTGTAAATTGCAAAAGTATCAGTTAGAAATAAGAGTAAAGGTAGTAAAAGGAGAAAGAAAGAACGAAAATATGTTAATTTCGAGTAAAATTTTACAACCGTTTTGAATAGTCCTTAGAAGTCAATAATAACTTAAAGTGAATAATTACTTATTACATAAAGTAAAAGTAAAACAGATAATTAAGTAAATTAAAGTAGGGATAATATCAACTTACAATTAGGTGAAAACATTTCTATTCCTTCCTTCCAAAAACTAGATAAGAAGAGAAGTAAAAACTTATTCGTCAATTGGCGGAGTTCCAAGTCTGACAGACACTATTGAGAAGAACTTTGCTACCAAAGACTCTTGCTACTGTAAAACTAAAAACTATGTCTAATACAGATAGTCATTCAAATCTAGTAATGTAAACGTATATAGCATATGTATTTGTATAAGTAGAAATCAATAACTATCCACCGTAATTAAATGTAGCACCGGCAGACCAGAACAGATCAGTCCCACCATCAGCACCCGTTCATGAGTATGGCGCATGACCATGATCCACCCGCCGTACTAAACGCAAGTTTTATCGATTGATTCTCAAGAGCTACTTGGAAAATTGAACAATACAAGAAATGGATAACAAACACGCAATTACATACCACACTCATGCTGCATTTTACTTAAATATTATTAGTCTATTATACAACCCAATCAAATTGATTCTGACTTCGAACTGAGATTGTTTATAGGTACCTACCTAAAAAAGTTTTGGTTTTGTAGGTATCAAAATACATGTTTGTCTTATGGTGCCAGCTTGGATTATTGATCTCTGTCCTTGTTTTCTTCTTAATTCCTCTATAACAAGGACATGTCCAGCAGAAACCAACAATTTTCCTTTAAAGATTTTTTTGTGGTTGAAATTTTATAGTGTGTGTTACTCACAAACCCGGATCCTAAAATAATACTCATTTTGATTTGAAAACGACATTTTATTTATTGCTAGCCATACAAGAACAATTCTATATGTTTATAATTATTGCATGTAACCCTTAGAATAGCTATATTGTCTTCTTTTACTGTAAAACTACAACTAAAAATGAACTAAACAAACCCTGACATATATTCGAAATAGAACACACTTTTTGAATAAATTTTACTCAATTCATTTGATTTGAATGATCAAAAATTGTTTCACAACCCTTTCTCCGCCCAAGTTATGGTATCAGAGTAATTTTGGAAGAAGATTTATAAATAATTTTCGATAATAATATTTTATCAAAATTTCGCGGTAATATGTCATTATGGTCAGACAAGCAACGGTCCCACAAAGTTGCGGACGCTAGGTGGCGCTGAACTCGTGCACGGTCCCTATAGCAGAATTACCAAGAATTGTAATCTAGTCATAATAAAATTAGAAATGTAAATGTCTTAATTGTGCAATTTCGATCTCAACCCACTTATTGTCACTTCTGTCATTTGCCACAGTTAGCAAAATGCCATGTTTAGCAATTTCTGTTTCGCCCGGCCCTAAAATTCAGTGAGATTGCTAATTGGATTACAATTTTTGAAAGATTTGTATTCTGTTAAACAGGCCCAATGCGTGCGGATCACGGATAAGTCTCGGGACCCGATTATTCACAGTAAATTGCTCTAGATTCGACCGGAAATTGACGAAAAACACGAATGTGGGTGGACAAGCGGCCGACCGCAGTTTGTTTCGTAGTAAGGAAAAATTATGTCATCCTGCCACCACCCGACAACCGAGCTTGCAGTACAATTTTGTCATTTATATTATTGGTCTCGCTTGCCCCTGTCGTTAAGTACTTTGTTGACCGTCAAATCACGAGTTCAATATCCAGGTCCGGTTGTTTTGCTTACTCAGTTATAAAGCAGCTTCCTGCGCGTATTTTGCCACATGCACCATACGAAAACATCAGCACAAGAATATATTTGGCTACATATTCATGTTGATTAAAGTTTGCTTTATATTTTCTATTAACCGCAAAGTTGTAGAAAGTGGACAATCTTTTGTGTCAATAAATTGAAAATAGAAGAGACGACAGAAATATTAGGTGAATTCATAAGGTGCCAAGTCGCCCGATCGTGCAAATTTTTGTCGTGCGAGATGACGAATAACTCAAAAACCGGGTTAAAACCAGATGCAATCAAAATGCTGATGCGTTGCCATCCCTGAGACCTAAGATATTGTCTCTGTGATAGTTATTACGGGGCCATACATTTCCATCTAACCGGCACACGATAGTGCTGAACACCACCATTTGGCGGCAGATAATTTAGATAATGCGGTGGTGCCTACGCCCTTAAGTTCCTACACTTGGAACTCTACCACTAGAAAAATAGTTGTTCATCAATAACATAGTTCTCTTATTTTTATGGTAAGAGAAAAACAGATAAAAACTAATTCCATCAAACGTTAACAGAATAGGAATCTTTAACATTTAAATAAATAAATATAATTTCTTTAATAAAACTCCTCTAAACTGAGATAAGCCATCTGCTGCTAATGTCATTTTGTTTTCTTCTCTTTGTTTATGAACGCCTTTTAAGGATGGCGGGCTCGTCTTCATGATTTATCTTTATTTTGTTTATTTTCGGATGACGTTATCCTGCGCCGAGCTATAAGCTCATTCGGCTATGTCAAGTCCGCAAATAAACTTGTGATGCAATGTGCGATTTGAACTAATAAGTCTATAAATAAATGCGATTCTTGGACAATCTCGCTGTGTTGTCGTAATTGGTAATTTCTATTTTAGTGGCCACGAAAACTGGGGCCTTAATCTCATAAAGTAAATTGTCGTTGCCCCGATTGAATCGGTTCGATGTCTTGCTTTTAGCCATCGTCGATAGAACCGAGGAAGAGAAGCTGTGTTGTGTCGTCGATGCTTTTAGCAGTGTGCGCAGGCTGTGTAATCAAGGCTGTGAATAGGCAATATAGCGAAGCGATTCGCAATGACAAATAATAATAATAATAATGGCAACCCATTATACGTCCCACTGCTGGGCACGAGTCTCTCCCCTTTTTTTTGGGGGGGAGGCCTGGAGCTTACTCCACCACGCTGCTCCAATGCGGATTGGTGGAGATGTTGGGGTTAGTGGCCAACTCGCTGACAAATGCGTTACGAAAATTAAGCTCCTGCTTGTAATCTTTTTTTTTTTTTTGGTAATGGAAGTAGTAAACAAGCGTGCAGTTCACATTGATGTTAAGTGATAACTGCAGCCTATAGACACCCACACAAAGTCCAAGGTAAAAATGCAGATGCGTTACCACTCCTGAGGCCTAAGGTGTTATGCCTTTGTGCCGAAAATTACCACCTGACCGGAACACGATAGTGCTGAGTTGCTGACCACTACCATATAGGGACAAGTTTAATAGGTAATCATGATATTATTATGAGATACTGTTTATAGCAAGGTCGTGTAATTAACTTGATATGAAACCAATTATTGCCTCCCTGGTCTGGTTGATTGATGAATGAAGAAGAATCTCGGGAGGTGTGTTATTGCCGGGATATCTGGTGCTCCACACTCTGCCTACCCCGTAAAGGACTTGTCATGGAGATACATGCTTACACTGAAATTGATCGTGTTATATTTCTTTACAAACTATACAAATTTAAACTAAAGACTTATGTATTTTTATTGAAGTGTGCATTCTGCCTGCGTGTCGAGTTGTCGAGGCTCACTACTCTGTGGATTTGAATAAATTAAATGACAAGGACATCCTTATTTAAATGTGCATCTTCGTAAGTAATTTTTGTAATAGTATGAGAAATCCAATATCTTTTTTACCATTGTAATGAAGTTGCCAAACATGCTTGCAGTTCACATCACATAATGGTTATTGAATACTATGTACTACCTATGTAATCTACAGGAAAACTGGAGGTCAATTGCCTGCAGCAATGCCAGATTTGCCAGCCTTAGCTGTTTATCCTCTATGAAAGAAATAACGGAGCCATACATTCACCGTTACAGGACACTGCCGAACACTACAGATAAATTATGTACTGCGACGGTGCTTACATCTTCGAGCTTCGACACTGAAGCTTTACCACAGATAAAACTGTTGAATATCTCAAATCAAAATGAGTCAAGAAACGAACTAGAGCTATGAATGTTAATTTAAAACTAGTGATGTAACTAATTAACATAACCGGTTGTTTCTCGATCAATGCCATTTCGCGTGTCACAGTTTTTACAATTTCGTTTTTTATGTTTCACAGACGACAGTTTATTTTAATCTTTTATTTGTTTGACTATAAATAGTCTACTTCATAAAAATCTAACTTTGAAAGAGTGACAGTCAACACACCAGTCTATAAGGTAATCAGTGGATACCACCAGTGGAACCATTAAGATACTATAGACCACATAGAGACCATTCTAGAGACCACATAGAATTAATATAAGTCAGGTGGCAAACAAGCATGCAGCTCACATTGATGTAAAGTGATGACTGCTGCCTATAGACATCTACACAAAAGTGGAGGTCAAAATGCAGATGCGTTGCCACCCCTGGGACCTAAGTTGTTACGTCTCTGTGATAGTTATTACAGGGCCGTACATTACCATCTTACCGGGACACGGCAGTGCTGATGGATACCATTTAGCGGCTGATAAATAAGGGATCGAAGAAAACCAGATTGCCTCCTATTCTATAATGTGGGGAACTGCGGCTCAACCGTCTAACTGAATCGCTTTTGCGCTCGTTAACGTCTTTGATTTATCTTGTGACGCCTATGAAAGGAATACCGGTAATATGGTTATCGCTATCGCTTTGATATCGTCTACTAAAGTAGGTAATAATGGCAGTAAGATAATCGATATTGCGCTCCAATGTGGTACGAAGGAACAAGAAAATTCGAAGTCGTTAACAAGCGCAAAAGCTATTCAGTTAGGCGGTCGAGCCGCAGGAGACACACTGAAAACGATTTTTTGTAAATTCCTATTGCCATCAAGGCATTACCTAGTGCTTTGTTTGCGTAGTGTATTCCTAAAATTTACAATTGATCTATCAACTCCTTGATTTTATTGAAAGCTTACCTACACTATAATCTACACTACCAATTTCAAAATTCATTTAATCACTTGAATATACCTAATAATTTTTTCTTGTGATAGGTCAAATTACAAATTAAGTTAATGTTTAAGTTGGGACAAACCGATTGAGTCCGTTAGTCAATGTGTCACGGCTTCGCTGCGGTCTCTGTATAGATTTAAAAACTTTTTACCCATCAGTACTTAAACTCTACTTGTCCAGTCACTTGTGTTTCCTATCATAGATTATGCTGATGTCTGCTATCCGGATCTATCACAAACACTTCTCAATAAATTGGATCGTTTGCTTAATAATTCTATTCGCTTTATTTATGGTTTACGGAAATTTGATCACATCTCTCTCTGTCGCTCTCGGTTAGGGTGGCTTCCTATCCGACAGCGACGATATGTCAGGTTACTTTGTATGTTATTTTCTTTGATCAACGACCCTAACTCTCCCGACTATCTAAAGTTACATTTTAATATTCTGGGCGGTTCACATAATTTACACCTTCGTTCTTCTGAAAATCTTCTACTTTTCCTAGCCTTCTCACCGTACTGGTTTCATGTCTAATTCATTTGCAGTTTCAGCAATAAAACTTTTGAATGCTCTCCCCGTCGATATCAGAAAGTCCTCCTGTAAACTTAGTTTCAAACGAAAGCTCCGAGCACATTATTTGAATATGCCTTGAGTTATTTTATCATTTGTCAAATTCGTCTTCATTTATATGCTTATTTATGTTTGTACGTATTTGTTATGTTTATTCGCATGTATATGTATGTGTATATCTTCTTAATATATATAAATCTCGTGTCACAATGTTTGTCCTCAATGGACTCCTAAACCACTTAACCGATTATAATAAAATTCGCACACCATGTGCAGTTCGATCCAACTTGAGAGATAGGATAGTTTAAATCTCAATTCATAGTCGTAATATTATGTAAGTACCTAAATTGCAACCGTGCGAAGCCGGTACGGGCCGCTAGTATCTATATATATATATATGTATGTATAAATATTATATTTATCTATAAGTATGTATATTTGTGTTCATTTATTTATATACTGGTGGTTTTTTTACTGGTGGCAGAGCTCCAGTGACGGAGCTCGCGGGCGTAGGCACCACCGCATTACCTAATATACTTGCCGCTAAATGGTAGTGTTCAGCACTATCGTGTTCCGGTCAGGTGGTAATGTACGGCCCTGTAATTTCCGGCACAGAGGCATAACACCTTAGGCCTTAGGAGTGGTAACGCATCTGCATTTTTACCTCTGGTCATTGTGTGGGTGTCTATAGGCTGCAGTCATCACTTAACATCAATGTGAACTGTATGCTTGTTTGCCACTTTTAAAACTACAATACCTTTCCTTTGAGATATTTACGATTTTGTATTTTTGTTTTTTTTTTCTTTTTGCACCAGAAACTGTTCTTTTCTACCCAAAGGTTGACTGGTAGAGAATGCTTTTTAGCATTAAGTCCGCCTCATGTACTATTTCATGCAAAGTTTAAATAAATAAACAAATATAACATTAAAGCGAATAACAACTGCACCGTGTAGGTAGGTGAGATCACGATCAAAAATACATATAGGTATGTACGTTTTGCAGCTTTTAAAAAATATATATTTATTCATAACGGGCCCGCTGATAAGTAGGTAGGTTTAGTATTATAAAAAGATATAGAGGTAGGAGTTGAGATAAATAATAGGATCAGACAAGTATTCTTTAATTTAAAATAATATTTCAGCAATAACAACTATTCCTTTATTCATTTCTTTATATAAAAATTCTAAAATAGACTCTTTTTGTGTGCTTACTTCAATCCTGTTTTTGGTTCCGTTTCCTTTTCCTCTTTACCTCGTTGAATCAGATTCGAATGACGATATCGTTGGGTCTATATTGAGTACATCTACGATAGTTATTTTTTGAAAAAAAATGGGATCATCAATAATTATTATAGAATCTGCAGAATCATTTTGAACAACAATCTTACAACAGCCTTAATGACTTTATTTTAAGTTGTATGAGAAATTGCGTAATTAAACCGCCAAGCTTGAATTAATACTTTTTTTTTTTTTGTTATGGAAGTGGCAAACAAGCTTGCAGTTCACATTGATGTTAAGTGATGACTGCAGCCTATAGACACCCACACAAAGACCAAGGTCAAAATGCAGATGCGTTACCACTCCTGAGGCCTAAGGTGTTATACCTCTGTGCCGGAAATTACAGGGCCGTACATTACCACCTGACCGGAACACGATAGTGCTGAACACTATCATTTAGCGGCAAGTTTATAGGTAATGCGGTGGTGCCTACGCCCGCGAGCTCTGTCACTGGAGCTCTACCACTAGTAAAATACCACACAGTATTAATACAATACAGTATTATTTACGATGATCCCATTCTTGATAAAAGAAAAGACCAATCGGCTAATGTTGTACATTCGTTATTTCCGCCACACAGGCATTATTTATTAGGACTCGTAGGTACTGAAATCTCCGATTATAATGTTGATTTTTATAAGCCGCATTTACTTACGATATGGGCTGCTTACTTTCCACTTGAAACATTGAAAATTGACGATTCTAACTACTATGATTGACAAGCTGTATGTAAAAGAGCAATCGGAATGAAATTGCGTATATTTATTATTCGGAAGCCACATTGTGTTCGGGCCAGCTGCACCGGTGCCTCGGTCATTGTTCACAATAGATCCGAATATTGAATTTATGTTGTCACAGTCTAATGCACATTATCGATCATTTGTTATGGGTCTTACTGGGTCAAGCCAAACATCGGCCGAAAGTGGGGCGATGAGATGCTCCGAGCGACTTCATTTCGTTTGTGACAATTCGCTATTTTTGTTGAGACGTTGGATTTGTGAGATTTGTTGCCGTTCGTGCGTTTTATGTGCGTTTGTTGTATTAAAATTATTTGGACTGCGTTAAAGTTAACTAAAATATGTAAGGAGTTGAAAAAGTATGATCTAGTGACAATATTGGGTAACAACATTTATGAGTTAGAGATTGACATACCTACTAAAAATACCCTACCTACCTACCCTAGTAAAAATGTTAATACTTTGAACCACAATAATGAGTTTGTTGTCCATTCGATTGACGCAGTGGTGAAGTAATTTGAATGTGACTATGTGTCTTGCACTCGGCACTCTTGATGGATGAAGTAGGATCAGTGTTTAAACAATGATGTAGGACTCCCTCAGGCTCGAAGATCTAACCCCCTTATTCATAAACGTATTTTAGCTAAAGTGTTGCTAATCTCTGCTTTGTCTCTTTCTATCCTGCACATTTGACAATGCAACTGACAAAGACAAAGCATTCTATAGCTAAAACGTATCTAAAGTACGTTTATGAATAGTCTATACAATAGTGAGTGCTCTGCTGAACTATTTTATATGATGACACCATCTCTTTTCCGACACCGCACTACCCGCTGAAGAGAGAAGTGTTCAACGAGGCGGTTTTCACGCTCGTTTCTACCGTGTACATTGTGAAATTCACCCTAAAAGCGACATTTCTAAATCGTATTATTATTCACGTGTGTCTACAATTCAGAATGTAACATATTTAGATATCAAAGTAATGATAATACTTAAAATAATGCTTTGATGAGATTATTTCTACGGAAGGCAGATGCTTATTTGAATATATGTATGTTATTTATGTTATCTACAAGTACAAGTTCAAGCCATAACTTACAACTACACTTACAAGGATAATTGGCCACTTAGCCACACATTATATAATTACCCAACAAAGTTGTCTCGACTCATGATGAAGAATGTATGCGCTGTTGAACTTATCGCTTACATACTTTCGCTAAATGCTACTTTCGTATTAGCATCCCTTATAACGGGTGTTCCAAAATTAAAGCAAGATTTGAATTTGCAATCATTTTTACAGTTAAGTATTCGTAACTTAAAGAAATCGATAGCAGATAGCTTGAGGTTACTAAAATGGAGTTTCTAGTCGAGACTAGATTTGTGGGTGGAAGTTTTTAGAAATTCAGGCGATGTCAATTAACCTGGCTCGAACAATTCGTGTTAATGTTAATAAACAGGAAAACATGTGAATTTCCAAATTTCATTTAGGATTGTACCATGAAAGAAGTTATTGGACATTCAAAAACATTCCATGTTAGACTATCAGTACACAAAGAAGGCACCGACACTTGTCCAACCGGATATTTCCTCGATGGTACCTACATCTAATTTTTGACTCTAACTTTCCGATAGATAAACTAAATTTCTATGCCTTACCTACTATGAACGAAATTTAAAAATATTAAGTAATTAGCTAATGCCCGCGGCTTCGCCCGCGTGGATGTCGTTTTATAAATATTTTTTCCTGAATTTTCTTTGCTATAAACCTCACGGAGCCCGAGACCTTACCAACGAATGAAAACGAAACAAAACCGTGGAAATCGGTTCTTGCGTTCTGGAGTTATAGCGTCAGGATGGAAAATCCGACTTATTTTTGTATTATATATATGTCAGTTTTAAATTAAAAAAAAAAACGTGTTTTCTGTTAAATTTAAAACTGGCTGGGACACTCTTTATTTCTTCGCTCCATACATTTCTAGGAAATTTTATCTCCAGATATGTAGCGAGTCATCCGCACTTTCTAGATCGACAAGTCTTAAACCTGTCCTTACCTAGGGCATGTGTCGTCTGGTGCCGGGTTTTTCTAGTGCTTGTTCTAATAGCTAGACGTAAGCGGATAATTTTTTATTCGACTTTAAGTGTTAACGATGATCTACTTCGGTGGGGTCGTTTAACCTGTCTAGGTACTTACTTAGTGGTGCGAATGGGTTTGTTTACGTTTAATATTTTCTTGTCATTATTACTTACTAAGTCACTTGTTGCAGATATCTTTTTCTCCAATTAATAATGTTATTTTTTTATTAGATTATACCGTTAAACGGAATATAAATATGTTTGCCAAAAAAATGTTAGCAATAAGGCAAGCTTGGAATATGGTCAATAGGCCCTTGGCCAATACTTGTCCTTGTATCCATGTATGTATGTAAATTGGGTGGTAAAGCTTTCATTTCATAGAAGTTAATTGAATTAGTTATTATGAAACTTGTCCTAAATCAGCATTATTAGCATTGCTCATAACTTGTATGTGTAGGTGGGACCCAAACTACTCAAAATACATCTAAGTTTCTAAAGTGGTCGCTTAAATAATGAGGATTACTATACTTTACGTAAATATATATGTTTTTAATATGTGATGGTGGTGGCAAACTAGCATTCAGTTCACATAGATGTTAAGTGACGACTGCAGCCTGTAGACATCTACACAGTAACCAGAGGTCAAAGTGCAGATGCGTTACCACCCCTGGGGACTGATGAGGATGTATATTTATTGATCAACGCAAGATTTGCTCTGTAACAAAATAATTTAAAAAAGCTCACGTCGAAATGATTCTGTTCTGTTCTTTATACCTCGGCTTATTTAATAATTATTATTTGTATCGTGATAATTGGGCACATCATAGGCATGCAGTCTAGCTTTCGAGTTGTAAAAAAAAAAGGACATGACATGACAGAGTTGTTGGATCAACAACTATGTCACGTCATGTCGTTCTTTCGGTCGTTGTGCTGAGTTTTTTAGTTTGGTTTTTGAAATGTTACTCGTATTGAGGAATTTGACAGTGTTTAATTAGAGTTAGTTGAATATTAAATTAAGAGTTTAGTCCGTAATAAAGTCCGACACATACCTAAATATTTATAATTGCGCACACTGCGCGGCGATGAAGAGCATCGTGTATGGAAGCATTTCTTTTAACCATAAACAAACGAAAAAGTGTAATCTCCTAGCCTAGATCATTCGTACTAAACAAGATGTCACAAAGTTACCGCTGGCCCAGATAAGCTGATTGAAGACCGCATTAATGTAACGACCCTGATCTCGGAGACAACAGTTGACCGTTGTACAGTAAACCCCAGGTCAACCTGTACAACAACATAGAAGTAACGCTTTTATAACAACCACATCTCAAATGAGGGATTCAAACAGCGCAAAGTAATATATCGAAATATCGTCATATTGTCTAGTAGTGACTTAGAAAAAAAACGTGTGTCCTTCAAAAATTGGGATCGGTAGTAATAATCATATTCAATCAGTAATGTCGAATATGTAATACTTACATTTTTATCGGTGGTAGAGCTTGAGTTCGAAGACTAGGTACAAATCCACTTGCCAATGAATGGCAGTGTTTCACGCTATCGATTTCCGGTGCCAATTTATAGGCCCTTAATTGCATGCACAGTAACATAACAACGTAGGTTTCTGTAATGGCGCCTGACATTGAAATATTTAGTTTTTTTATGTGTATGTTCAGTTCAACAAGCAACACTCAACCTTTTTCTCTCCAATGGTCGCAAAGATGTTTCAGCCATGGTGGCATGGGCTGCAACATAAATATAAATAAATATTTTAAATTTAATTATTTATTTAATGTTGTATGATGCTATATTAGACGGGCCACCTAGAAAGGTTCGGCGGGCTCGCCGCAGTTCGCAGGCCGCAGGTTGAGTATCGAGTATTCAGTTACCATCGATTTGTGCTTGGTTGCCACTGTATTTATATAAAAGAATACTTGTTATTAATAATAAATAATCAGCAATAGTGATATCGAGGGCAAGAATCGATGGTTTTTAAGAGAAACATTTTTTTTTTAATATCGATGAATTATCAGCATCCCTATATAAAGCTTGATATGTCTTCGTAATTGATGACAAAGTCAATTGCTGATAAACTAAACTAGCTTCTTAATATTATCGTGTCGTTTTAAAAGCTACTAGCTTTCATAGTGATGAATGACATAATAACAGTCATCATTTGTTAGAAATACGTGGGTTTCCAATATATCTTGATGATTGATGAAATCCTACTGATTGTGAAAGACGCTTATTGTAATTATTTTAAATATGTAAGTATAATTTCAACTTATCACTATCACTAACGGATCTAAACCAGGTTTACGGCAAAGAGACTTTGGAGTTCAAAGTCCCACATCTATACGTGTTTACTATCCAAAGATTTATAATTTAAAGGAATGACGTAAATACGATGATGTCATATGATTCGATGTTTGATGGATGAAGGTAAGTTTTTTTTTTAATCTGTCGATACTAATTAAGAATTTGACAATAGGAAGTGATGTAATTTAATATAAGAAACTTTAATTAGAACGCGAAATTGACTTCATTACTTATTTACCATGATTCGCATGAAGGTTCTTTGGAAAATTTTCTTACATTACGTTAAATGCAGCCAAAGGTATTGCGGTATTTTTAATGTATGGCTCAGTAATGGGTTAATGCAAATGGTATATATTCAAAGGCGATGGTTCAACCTGGCCTCTCTCTTTGATCGTATATGCACTAGATATATCATGGTTTGGACCACTTCGTTTAATTGGCGCGACCGCGACGGACCAACGGACGAACTCGTCTGAAGACCACGTTTATTGTTCTGTTCGGCCACTGTACACGTTAAATCTGTACCCAAAAACATAAACCATTTGATTCAGTACCTTACCTACAATCAAAGAATGTTCGCCTATACAAAAACAATCAAACATAGCCTTTATAACCACGTCACTTTACCTAACCCCGATACTTTAGTATCCATTTGTACAATCTGACTTCTTTCTGATCGAACATGCACTAGATATCTCATGGTTTGGACCACTTCGTTTAATTGGCGCGACCGCGACGGACCAACGGACGAACTCGTCTGAAGACCACGTTTATTGTTCTGTTCGGCCACTGTACACGTTAAATCTGTACCCAAACACATAAACCATTTGATTCAGTACCTTACCTACAATCAAAGAATGTTCGCCTATACAAAAACAATCAAACATAGCCTTTATAACCACGTCACTTTACCTAACCCCGATACTTTAGTATCCATTTGTACAATCTGACTTCTTTCTGATCGAACATGCACTAGATATCTCATGGTTTGGACCACTTCGTTTAATTGGCGCAACCGCGACGGACCAACGGACGAGCTCGTGGGAAGTTCGCGCTTATTGTTCTGTTCGGCCACTGTGCAGCTTAATTATATGCTTGTAATAAAAACCATTGATGAAGATCGTGACCTACAATGAAAGAATGTCCGCCTATACAAAAACAATCAAACATAGCCTCTATAAGAAATTCATAAAGTATCCATTTGTACAATCTGACCTCACTCTGATCGAACATGCACTAGATATCTTATGGTTTGGACCACTTCGTTTAATTGGCGCACCCGCGACGGACCAACGGACGAGCTCGTGGGAAGTCTACGTTTATTGTTCTGTTCGGCCACCGCGCATGCGCACATTCTATCTTCGTGTAGGTAGTTCAGTACCTACTTCAAAACGTAAAACTTTCAACAATAAGATGTCTTCTTATCTTTAACTATTTGATAAGTAGATACCTTACTACAATCAACGCGTATTGCCTGACAGTGGATTTAAACTTTGCTTCGAACTAGGCCTGCGTCTATTTGATAAGTAGATACCTTACTACAATCAACGCGTATTGCCTGACAGTGGATTTAAACTTTGCTTCGAACTAGGCCTGCGTGTATGATATCCTCATTTCAGTCGAAAGACGTCCACTGTTGGGCAAAAGCCTCCCGAAAATTTGCCGCAACGGACGGTCCTGGGCCCCCTTACAAAGGACGATGTACAAGTCTACATTTGCTTTCGAAACATTTTTTTTGTTTCCCTAAACCAGTGTCACATGTAGGTATACTATCGAGGAAGTTTCTGGTCATCCATTGTAAATTATACTTTATCAGTTATACAAGTAAGCCACCGCCTTACCGACCGGACATATTTTCTTCGGTAGTACCCATATGACTAAATATTTTTTTGTTTATGTCACTTATGTAAAAAATATGAGAATACATGAGTCATGTTGCTGTTCTCAAATAGATCAGTCCTAATTTATACGGACCGTGTGGTCACATTACATAAGATGGAAAAGTAACTTTTAACCTACATTCCTCCAAGCTGGAGACAATCCAGCCAAATGATCGTTTGTGATGCGCTACATTTTATATTGATAGCGCGATATTCAACTGTTTTAATTTTAGATGGTGCATTGCAGAGACGCCAACTAGGTTCAAATTTGGCGCAATGCTTCGCGTTTTAATATTTATGAATTGGCTTTATTCATATTAAAATAGTTTTTATAACATCTACTTACTCTACTGATTGTAGAGTTCATTTGGGTAGTTGGACGGCGTAGACGCACTGCATTTTAAGAGGTTGACGAGTAGTTGATACTTTTTTTTAACATCCACGACGGTAGCTGCCCCTCCCCCCCTTGCCTGCTTGTTTTTTTAGATTTTTATATGCGCGCCCATTTCCAAGACTCTTGCGACCTCAGGACAATATTCGATCTAATTGGGTCAAATTAGGGCGTTAGTCAGTCTTTTTTTATGTAATGAAGGTGGCATACAAGCATACAAGCAGTTCACATTGATGTTAAGTGATGACTACAGCCTATAGACCCACATAAAGACCAGAGGTCAAAATGCAGATGCGTTGCCACCCCTGTCTCTGATAAGTTATTACGGGGCCATACATTACCATCTAACCGGAACACGATAGTGCTAAACACGACAATTTGTCGGCAGATAGATTAGGTAATGCGATGGTGCTCACGTCCTCGAGGTCCTTCACTGGAACTCTACCACTAGTATCGTTCAACGAAGAATATCGACTAATAATAGCATGCCTGAGTCTGCAATATTCACATAAGATTCCATAAAGTGTCTTATTTTTTTCATTTCCGCAGTTTCCTAAACCCAAAGGTTGTCTGGAAGAGATTGCAGTTTTGTGATAAGACCGCCTTTTGTATAGTGTATCTCTTTTATCTTTGTATCTTGTATGTTTTGGTGTACAATAAAGTATGAAATAAATAAATAAAGTGCCTGCAAACAATCCTTCTGTAGAAGAATGTAGCCAGAATTTAATGCTTACCATTAGCGTGTGGCAAAGTAACGTTTGGTTCTATAAAGATGTCCATCGACTGCTTTAATCACTCTACTGCGTTACTTACATTAAAGAAGTTTATGTAAGTGCCATTAGTACTTTGGTCCACCTTTTATGATACATTCTTAGAAAAGTACTTGTTTCGGTTTATTTCCCACGCAAGTGTTATTCGGTGTGCCTGTGACGCATTTGTTTTCCGTATGTTGTCACACACGTGGCATTGTACGGGAAAACAAAAGAAAGATTAATGGTCCATTTGAATTACGATGTTGTTGCTGGACTGATACAGTTATGGTAGATGGCTTAACGTGTAGTCATATTTTTTGAGCTCCGACTCTGTTTTTTCATTGCTTCTGCCTTAAAACGTTTGGCATTTTAATAATTTAATAATTATTGAAATAAAACCATTTTCATGGATTTATTTCGCGTGTACGTTACGCAAGGCGTTTACGAAATCGATGGAGGTAGCTGCATATAATTTTTCAAACGGCTGTCGGACAAATGTCGCAGTCTGCCCGGGTCCACGGCAGCTGAAAAACGACAGAAACGTCGGATTGATTTAAATAAATATTTTAGAAAGTAAAGAAAAAAGGCAAAGTAAATATTGACTTCGTGCAGGAATCGAACATGCGAGCTCAGGATAACCAGTCCAGCCGCTTTACCACTAAGCTACCGAAGTCCCACACCAACGCGTCAAATTTTTCTTTCCCTTTTTTCTTGAAATTCACTCGCATGTGTTATTGCGAAAAACAAAATATTTCAAAAATATTTTAGTTTAATATGTACGAGATAAATCCGTAAAAATTGTTTTATTTCAATGAGTGTAGCTCGCGAAAACCTAAATACACATAATTGTAATACTTTCTCCATCGAGAGTAGTAGAAATGCATTAAATTTTTTATTCATATAGGTATAATGACGTATTTTTTCATAAACGCCCAAAATGAAATATTGATCCCTTTAATGGAGGATAATGGATCCCTAAGGTAACTGCTACAAGCCCCTAGTTCTTTACTTTTATGATGGACACAGACGTTGCTACGTAATTCGCGTAAAAAAAAAGTTTTATGTGCAGTGATTTTCATCCAACTTTTATGAAACGTGCTCGGAAAGGCACATGTTTCGGTTTATTTCCCACACGAGTGCCGTTCGGTGGGGCTGTGACGCAATTGTTGTCGCTACGCACGTGGTATTGTACGGGAAAACAAAAGAAAGATTGATGGTCCATTTGAATAACGATGTTGTGGCTGGATTGAATTGTTGATGTGTAGTCATATTTAAATCGGATAAAATATAAAAATATGCTGAATGATATTTAAGCACGTTTTCACCACCCAACCCTTAGGGTGTTTTTCCACCAGAGATGTGCGTTTGATATCCACCAATCAAATTCATTGGTGCACAGTGCAGTGTGTTTAAAGTATGTATGTATGTATGTATCTTCACGCCAGGTCCCTAACGGGGTAGGCAGATTTTAAATAAATTTACTGTTTAAAGTAAACAGTAAATTTATTTTAAATCATATTATACCTATAACATAAGTACATTTCGTTTGTGAATAACAAAAATATGTGCACCAATGAATATGATTGGTGGATATCAAACGCATACGTCGCATCGCTGGTGGAAAAGCACCCTTAAACATCACCTTTACTATGGGTCTAATTTGGTGTCGTAAGTCGTTACTGTCAACAAATTAATCTATATAATAAAATTGAACGCTCTTTGCTCTTTTTGTCTTTCTCGTTTCGTCGGATTGAAGATGATGTATCAAAGCAATAATCATTATTTTTTTAGGAATTTTTTTAGGAAAGTAAAAGAAATTTGTGATCAAAATACTAATTATGATCAAAATTTTAATTTACGGCCCTGTAATTTCCGGCACAGATGCATAACACCTTAGGCCTCAGGAGTGGTAACGCATTTGCATTTTGACCTTGGTCTTTGTGTGGTTGTTGTCTATAGGCCGCAGTCATCACTTTACATCTGAACTGCACTCTTGTTTGACACTTTTATTACATAAAAAAAACTTAATATCACTATCCTGGTTGGTTCAGTATCGAGTAGGGTAATATAACTCGAATATTCGTGTAAAAGGTGTGAATGTCTTCAAACGTTATCCATATTTGGAATACACTAAACCCTTTCAGACCTCTCGCTCCACTGTTTCAAGTGATCGCACCGTTGCGTCACGTCCATTCCTCAAAAGAATGGAATCACTACAAGCTACAAACTTTATCTCGGTATTTCCATAACTGAAGCTTTGTTCGCTTAGCGTTTTATTTTTTTACTTTTAAGAAACGTTTTTGTTTTTCTTTTTTTATAATGTGGAAGTGGCAAATACACATTTATGTTAAGTGATGACTGCAGCCTATAAACACCCACACAAAGACCAAGGTCAAAATGTAGATGCGTTACCACTCCTGAGGCCTAAGGTGTTATGCCTCTGTGCTGGAAATTACAGGGCCGTACATTACCATCTAACCGGAACACGATAGTGCTGAACACTACCAATATAATCCAAATATGTGTAGATACATCAAATTCCAGCTACCAATAAACAATGTTTTTATATTTCCTGCATAATATGGGTTAACGTTGGCAAAGGTGGAAGGAAATGTATCGTGCAGATTTTATGGGCGTATTCCTATTTTGCACCAGTAGGCAGGTACTTATTCCTATCTTTATGGGACATTATGAGATAGTTAATATACGGTGCGCTATGGTTACATAATAATGTGGGTTTTTATGTTAGTGAAATTGCATGCAGTCATCCAATGTTTAACATTTTACTAGCATATCAGCATCTTCTACCGTTCATATTGTTTCTCAATAATTATTGTGAAGGAATGAACCAGTTTAAAGAATTTATTTCTCAAAAGAACAATCAATTAAGAACAAAAACACATCTAATTCAATTATAGAGAATCATTAAATTATATCTAAAAGTCAAGAAATGAGGTTTATGTAACCTGAAATCAAACGACGAAATTCTGAAGGAAATTGTTTATTCATAACAATATACTAAAACATAACTACATATAATATAGATAAATTATTATGGTGGGTTATATCAGTGCAATAGTTGTCAACAAATTTACCAGAATTTGGCTAGATAGAAGACAACTAGCGTTAGAACTATTTTGTTTCCGACACGTGGTGCATTTTGTGATGTTTCAACCTATCTTTTACATTTTGGGGTCTAAATTGTTGGCTTACCTTATTTTAATTATTTATGGATCTACCAAAAGTTAAAACTGTTAAAAGGCGTCTACTACTATCATCTCTAAGTAAATTTTCTTTTAAGTCACGTTAATGCAAGTATATAAATAGGTGCACAAGAGAGCAGATATATCATTTTAATGAATCCAAGCGTTTAATCTGATAAATTTGCTTGCACAGCGAGCAGTAGTCTCTAGTAGCGAGAGAATAAGCTGGATTAACTCGACGATATCCAATTTGGGGACAAAACGGGTTTCGGAAAGGGATCTCGGAGAATTTCTTTTACACGTTCGTTCTAAGTGAAATATCTTTTTGTGTTGGTAATTTGATGAAATCTTTCTTTTTGTTCTGGTTGACTTATCTTTTAGATTCTTCTGTTTTATACGCGTAGAACTAGGACTGGACATAAATAAGACACTTATTTAATTTAAGACACTTAGTAACTTCGTATCGTCAGGTCTATATTTTATATTTATATGAGATAGGCAAAGGTACATACATGCATTCCAGCATATATCAAAGTCCTAGTAGTTCTTGTGCTATTATCTTCTCTTTTATAGTACTTATCCCTCGACCCTGCGATCGATTGCAGGGCCTCAGTGTACCAGTAGTGGCCTACAAGGTACTACTTTATTGCCTGAGGCAGTCAATTCATTAGTAGGTAGATACCATAACTTAGAGACCTTTATTACCAAATAATTCGTTTGTAGGAATATTTAATCACATCCCTAAACTTCCCTAGTCTAGATTAGTACAGCACTATCATTGTTTAAGTCGTGTATTGGAAACAAGCATGCGGTTAATATCGATGCTAACGAATAAAAAGCCTATAAACATCTTCATGTAACCAGAGGTTTCAATGTAGATGCACTGCCACTCCTGAGGCTTAAGGTGTTATGCCTTTGTGCCAGAAATTCAGGGCCGTTAAAACACAAGTGCAAGTAATATATATATATATATATAATAGGTGCGCCCAGAATTTGCTTGTAATCAATAAATTAACAAATGACAGAAGTAATAGTAATCCCTAAACAAATGACGTGTAGCGTTTAAAAGCCCATCATTATTGCATAAATCAGTGTAAATAGTTAAAGCTTTCTACCGTATCAGAACAACATCAGATAGTCCACGATGGATCGTTATTGCGTACCCATGTTAGCGCTCTCTTGACCATTAGAACCATTACACTCATTAGTTAGTCCTTTCTCTTCATTGTCTCAATTAATCTAGCCCGATAAGTGTCTGGTACGCTCCTCGGATCATTGGCTTTTGTAATTCAAGAATATTGGTAGTTCATATTTTGAATTTCGTCCACGATGAAAATGGCATTCAAGCATAAAGTTCTTTCTTTATGTTATGGAAGGGACCACCCATACAAAGACCAAAGTCAAAATGCAGATGCGTTATCACTCCTGAGGCCTAAGGTGTTATGGCCACTGTGCCGGAAATTACAGGGCCGTACATTACCACCTGACCGGAACACGATAATGCTGAACACTACCATTTAGCGGCAAGTATATTAGGTAATGCGGTGGTGCCTACGCCCGCGAGCGCCGTCACCGGAGCTCTACCACCAGTATATTGATTGCAAGTGAATACTGTAGCCTAGAGGTTCTTAAACTATTTGTTCTTGTAGACCCCTTTCCTTTTTTTTCTGGTTTCGGTGGCAAGGAAGGGGGCCTTGCCACATGTAGGTATATCACATTCTCATATTTCCAATTTTTAATCACGCCTACGTAAACCCCGACCGATTTTCCCATGGGTCCCAGGGGGTCCACATGGACCGCTTTGGGAATCACTGCTGTAGCCTATAAACATCTACATACCATCGCTGCCTATGCCTGCGAAATCCGTCTCTGGAGTAAAAATTAAGTAACAGGTTGACAGATAAATAGGCCGTATGCGGGTGGACTGTCGAACTTTATCATTAAATACTGTAATTTCTTACCATCTTTCAGAGAATAGCGATCCCTTTTATGTTCGAAGTTAATAGTCTAACATTTGAAAATAAACTACGGAAAATTGTTCTAAACCTATAGACTATAAGAACAACACCCATTAAGAAACCTTAAGTATTAAGGTAATACAGGAAATCTCTCAATAGTACGGAACACTGATCGTATTGCAAGTTCGACTCGCAATTGTTTTTTCAAATTTAGCATCAAATTTTTCATTCGGTCTTTGCAAATCTGTCCAATGAATTTGATTCTGATCGCTTCGTTGCATGTGACTTAAAAAACATAACTAGCAATTCATGGGCGAAATCCCTCGGAGATATTATTATATTAAACAGTTTCTAAGTACATGTAAGAAATATCTACATTACAAAGTTGCTTCAATGTATGTATCTTCACGCCAGGTCCCTAACGGGGTAGGCAGAGAGTGTAGAGCGCCAGACATCCCGGTTCTGACAAACCTCTCGTGCCTCGTCTACCTTCATCATTCTCTTCATACATGCACGCCGATTCCTAAGACTTTTGACACCACCATCAGACAGAACTCGACCTATTTGGTCATGGTAGGTCAGCCTTGGTCTTCCTGGGCCTCTGCAACCATCCACATTCGCATTGTATATCTGTTTAGTCATTCGCTCATTCGACATTCTTTCTATATGCCCGAACCATCGGAGCATGCCTTTTTTCATTTTTACACCGATACTATCATTCACACAAAGTCTCTTTCTTACATCTTCATTACGAACGCGATCGGTGAGTGATACACCGCAGTTGCTTCAACTATTATAGAATTCTAAACACGACGTGCTTGCAGTATTGTGTCATCGCTTGAATTAAACTCCAAAGTAAAGCTTTCAATTGCAAGACTGCACATTACTCGTATAACCTGAGGTCGTATTATGTATCTCCCTGGTCATCAATTTGAAAGGAATTTTGCAGTACATTGCTGTTTTCCTTAAACGTTTGTAATCATCACGTTACGTCAAAGCAGAAATGTACTGCAAAAGTGGCAATGGAAATGATGTCAACCGACATATAAAACGCGTTCTGGGCATCGTCCCAAAACCTAGCTCATTGACAATGAATGCACGCTCAATTAAACCAGTAGATGTTAAACATTTGTTTTATTTCGTTCAATGATTTCATTATAATAACACCAATAACATGCTCGTGACGTGCGTGTAGAGTTGATGCTAATGGATGCATGTTATGAGGAATGTATTGAATAAATTAATTTTTATTAGGAGTCGATATTTTGTTTTTATTGAGAACATATTTTCATCGATAAGTATAGATGGTAGAAGTATGTGAGATTTAACAAAAAGACGCAAATTTCTGCTAATTAACACTATGATATCTACTGACTTTAATATACATACGCTAAAAAATAAATTCGTAAAAATAGTTTAATTTCTAATTATATCCAAATAGTAGGTAGGTACACCACACCATATTTAGTTCACTGTGATAATAATAAGTAATAATAAAATATAAGAATGTGTGCCAATAAATTGTATTAGGAGTTATACTACAAAGCTATAATTATATTCTAAATTTATATAACGTATCGTACATCGATCTTTATTAAAATATCGATTTGAAAAATATTGAAATCTAGTAGGTTCGTTGCATTCAACCACATTCAATGCACCCATTTCTTAAGACCACTCAGATCAGTGCTTTAACCGTAATATTAAATTGGAAAATGCAATGCTAAATATTATTTTCATACATGTGCAAGCGATGCATCCTGTTTCAGCTAATTTTATTATTTATTAAGATTTAATGAAATATAAACTGTCTCTTATTTATAATTAAAATTTAATTTAGCCATTATTTAGTTGAGCGACAATCGTAAAAGTATGCACCGATTGGTACATTTACGTACACAGTTTTCCTTATCCGGCCGAAGAACTGGCAATTGTTGTGCTAACATGCCGTCTTGTATGAGAAACATGTATTGATTTCTAAATGGCATTCTTTTTCTTTTTTTTTTGCTTAAGGAAGTGTTCAGTAAACGAGGACAAATAAAAATCGCAAAACAAGCGTGTATGTGTAAAAAGAATATTGAAGCAGCAAGATAGATTTGTGAGTATAAAATATTTGACATTCTAGATAAGTTTTTTACCCTCTCGTTATGTATTTGTATGCATAGAGCGTATGCATTTGAGACCCATAAATCTTTACTTTAATATAGTCGAATATTACCTAATATTTAGGCAAAAATCGCTTTTAAAACGAATGACTACATTTGCAACTTTAAAAAAAGCTAACGGTAAAATACATGGAAGCTGCCGATGAAAGCAATGCTAAAAATGTTAATGAAACCACATGTTAAAATACCTCTTTCGAAATATAAAAAAATGACAGTGAACCTTGACCTCTTCAAGAACGCCATAGTGCACTTCGTGCAGGAGATACTAGTCCAGTTCGAGTTGAACACTTCAATAGTACTCGAAATATCTACGGCCCACATTTGGGATCACGATCAAATAGTTGTACCAACTAATGTATAAGATTAGTCTGTAAATGCATTCTTTTTAATTTTTTACCCCCGATGCAAAAAAACGTACTACTGGTAATAGAGGTCCGATCGCCCCCTTATTACGAGTACTATACTACCTCACTAAATTTTAATGTTAGCGCTTCCGTGTTCCTACAGGATTGTAATTTAGAATCCCGTCATTTCTGGGATAGAGGCCAAGGATTCATCATCTTAGGATTCAAGAGTGACTACACATCTGTATTGAGACCTGTTGTTTATAACTTGAAGTTTATCGACTACAATAGGTAAACTTTTACTACCTTTGTGAAATAATAATAATAAGAAAACTTAAAATTATTAAGCATATTTACCCAAACACCGCTCGAAATATGTGTAAACTTGTGTGTCTAGTGACGTAAATCTGGAATAACTAAGATTAGCTAGTACAGCTATTTCGCTAGCTTGAAATTCGGCCACTCGATATTGAGTCACGATTTTACTGGTGGTAGAGCTCCAGTGACGGAGCTCGCGGGCGTAGGCACCACCGCATTACCTAATATACTTGCCGCTAAATGGTAGTGTTCAGCACTATCGTGTTCCGGTCAGGTGGTAATGTACGGCCCTGTAATTTCCGGCACAAAGGCACAACACATTAGGCCTCAGGAGTGGTAACGCATCTGCATTTTGACCTGGTCTTTGTGTGGGTGTCTATAGGCTGCAGTCATCACTTAACATCAATGTGTACTGCGTGCTAGTTTGCCACTTGCATTTCATAAAAAAAAAAAAAAAAAAAAAACTATCGAGTGGGAAACTTGCACTAAAAGTACAAGAGCTTGTATGTATTGTCCAGTTGAAACAACTTTCGCTGGTCGAACACTTTCGCCTTCATTTCAGCTGCGATGAATCGCCTCATTAGCTGTTACGCATATAAATGCTTGAATTTAATTCCCTAACAAACTGCATCTCATAGCAGTTGCAAACATCATTGGGATAGTTAACGAACACGTTTCGAGTGGAGTTTTTTTTATTTTAAGAGTTATTGTAGAAAAGTGCATGTTGCATCTTTCTACGTACCTTTCATTTTGGGACATCAATAATGTTTCATGTGTTTAAAGGAATTGTAAAATGGTTATTTCCCCGCAGAATAATGTATTTGTCTTGGAAGTAGGTACAATCGATGTACACAGGGCACTTGGAGCGATAGAACGATAGATGCACTAGTTCAAGTAGTGTCAGCTTTACGTTTAGTGAATCACTGAATAATATCTCGCATTTGTGGGTTGATGAATATTTCTTAAATTAATAGGTTGGGGAAAAAGTCTTTTTGCATTATAGTATGTATGAACTTGTAATAAAATCTCTTTGGCTGTAGTATTTATATCTGGCTGGTTTTGGTATCATTGAAAGTTAAAATTTTAAAGAACATAATTTCAAATTCAAATTAGGCAAATGTCTGATTTTCATTTGTTTTTCGTACTGTCAAGATGAGTGAATCTAATGAAGAAATTCGATACATTTTAATACATTAAATTTTGCTACAAAAAAGGTAAAAATGCAACGCAAGCCGTGAAAAAAATTTGCGATATTTATGGACCTAGTGCAGTGTCTGTGAGAGTAGTACAAATTTGGTTTAAGCGTTTTCAATCCGGAAATTTTGATGAAAATAAAAACTATCGATTCTGAACTCTACTGCGAACAACTGATGAGATTAAAGCAAGAAGTTGAGAGAAAGCGGCCGGAGTTGATCAACAGAAGGGGTGTGGTGTTTCATCATGATAACGCTAGACCTCACACATCTATAGCCACTCAGCAAAAACTAAGAGAGTTTGGCTGGGAGGTGTTAATGCATCCGTCGTATAGTCCTGACCTTGCACCTTCAGATTTCCACCTGTTTCGGTCTCTTCAGAATTCTTTATGCAATGTTAGGTTAACATCACGAGAGGACTGCCAAATCCACTTGTCGCGGTATTTTGATGAGAAGTCCCAAAATGTTTATAGCAATGGGATCATGTCCCTACCTACAAGATGGCAAAAGGTTATCGAACAAAATGGTAAATACATACTTTAGTTAAATTTAAATTAACTTTATTAAAAAATGTTTTGAATTATCTTAAAAAATGCGAAGTAACTTTTTCTCCAACCTAATATTTAAAAAAAAAACAAGAAATATATTATTATGAAGTTTAAATCTGAACTTTTGACTGAGGTCATTCGTTATGCCGCGGGTATAGATTTATTAAATTTTCACCTTGTATATGTAATTTGCACTAGACTATTTCTATTCTATTTACTATTTAATAATTTACTAACGAGTCTTTTTTTATATGTAGTAATATGATGACTATACCGGATACCATTGTATTAATACCAAGTTGTTCCCATAAATTATACACAGTGTCGGCCCAAGAATACTGCCTTGAGGCACCTCAAACTATGTTTTAGTTTTGTTATCTATGATAATAATACTTGAGCACATTTTGTGTTATTGGACATATTATTATACCCTGTTAATGTTGTTCCAGCGATTACAACCTGTTAAATTTTTTGGTAATTAGAATAAACTCTAAGGTCCATTAATAGACAGATAACAGAATAGATCTTAGTCCTTGAGACATTCTTAGTCTTGACTAAGGATAATCAGACAAACAATTAATTTAATTTATGAAGTTAAATTGAATCTATTGATAACTATTAAAAAATAATGATAAAGATTCAGTTCAATTCCTTGGCATTGTTAAAATTAAATGAATTGACAAATGAAAAATTTTCAAGGCATGAATAGAATTTATGGTTTTCCCGTTTAATGTCTCAGGATTCATAAATAATTCAATTCGATTCGCAGCCAATCGGCACTATTACTGCAAAATTATACCCTAGCGGTGATTTACCCTAACGCCTGCCCTTAAAAGCATTAACAGTATCAAAGAGGTATTAAGTACCGTTAGGCGCTAAAATGACAAGTGACAGAACCGTAGGGTGTCCTGAATCGGGTCCGCTATCGAACCTGTTGATGTGCGTTTCCTGTGCTGCCTGCTTTATAATTAGGGACGTGAACGATGCATCGATATATATGAAAACTTTATTTTTAAGTAGAAAATCGATATTAACTATCCAAACCATTAATGTATCAGTGCTGTTCTAAGCGACCGCTACGTGAATATTTCCGTCGTAATTTCTAGTAGTTTTCCGTAATAATAACTTGCATTATAACGCTGTATAATCTCCCGCCCAACCGATGTACGAGTATGATGTGACGGTTGCATACCCTAATCGCTTATGTCCTACTGTCTCCAGCAACGCTCTATCTAAGCCGATGTTATATTTATGAGAGCTATGGTTTAACCACTTGTCTGCTGAAGTAGACCATAAGGCTGTCTCGAGATTTACCCCCTCATCTAATATGTCCAATTAAAATAAAAACCATGTAATGAACTCGGCGTAAATATACTTACATCATTATTTAAATTTTAAGTCGAACAAATGTTGTTGGGATTGATGTAGAGAGGCTGCCTGCAAAAGGTGATGCGCTGATTTATAACCTAGTATAAAAAACAACGAAGTTTTTTCTGAAACATCGATGTATTTACGAATGTTTACATCCCTACTTATAATAATCGATGCGTCACACGACTCACACGCTTTTCAGCACGATAGTCCTGTTTGTTTTGACGCATGTCAACTTGTATTGTATTTTGTGCTGACAGACCGTAATGTAGTTGTTTTGTTTTGTGTTATGGCAACAAATTAAGGCCAGTGAAAGTGTTAATTTGTTGTTCGTTGTAAGATCTAATCTCTGAGCGACTTAATTACTGAGATGAACGCATCATTGTGTACGGAGCTTGTTATTAAATGAAGATGCGTGTATGTTTGCTGTTTTATTTATTTAGTCGGATGATATCTTAATTTAAATTAAAAGTAGCGTCTTGAGGATTACCTCTTATTGGCGGAATATAATTTTTAGTACAGTAAAAAAAAATACTAATTATCTTTACAGTAATATCAATTTTGGTTCAGGTATTTGTTTCTGAAAAGGTAAATAACTAGAGTTACAAACTTACAGACATACCCATAACTTATAGTTCTATTTAAAATATCTCTGCGAAGTTAAGTTAGGTATGATGTCGGGTAATAAAAAGGTCACAAATTCTACCTTCTTTCTGATCTTGAAATAAAAACTGAAATGTATGATTTTATTTTGGGTAAGCGATATCTCCTTGTTGATTTGAACTTAAATAAAGATTTAAGAGGTTAAAAATCATTTTAGTTTAATATACGCGAGATAAATCCGTAAAAATAGTTTTATTTCAATGAGTGTAGCTCGCGAAAACCTAAGAACATATCATTTAAGAGGTTGTAATATCGACATCGACATTGAAAGCTAAATGTATTGTTACAATTTCAGAACACTAAATATTGATTTGAAATGCACAAGCTTCCAGACAAAAGTTTCACAGGTACTTAGTTGAAAAAAAAATCTACTAAGTACCTGTGAAGTGTGAGTTTTTTGTAACTTTCTTGAGGAGAAAAATTATTACTGTTGATAGAACTTCAGTGACTCTCGCGAACGTACGCACCTCTGCATTAACTACTCGAATTCCCGCTAAATAATTTCCGACACAGATGCATTAGATTTAAATCTGGAGGAGTGGCAACGCATCTACATTGAAGTCTTTGATTTTTATTTTTCAAGGCTACAGAAATTACTTACCATCAATGTGAACTGTGTGCTTGTTTGTCACTTCATGACATGAAATTTTTTTTTTCTCTTTCCGTTTTGGGTTTCGAGAGTTTATAATTTCTACATTTACTAACATCGTTTACTTAGGTTCTTCTTACTAGCAAAACCTTATCATAGATAATGTAACGGAAGCAATTCCCACCACTTCTCTGCAGCCACTGCTATCATTGTAATAACATGTCATTATAATTACCGTGTCTATTTTTATAATATCTTGAGAACAAACGACAAACGTTAACAAAAAGTTGTGTGTCATTCAGGGAAGTGAGCGATTTTGTGGCCTGCCTACTAGTAAAATACTGAGAAGAACGTGGGACTCGACTAGTTATCTCAAGGGAAAAGATCTAGTTGATTTGATACCTCGTCTGGACCCGGGATAATTGTTGTCTGGTTTTTGTATGTTAAGTCCACAGTGAATAGAAGTGAATGATTATTTGGTAGCAATGTCAGTTGTTATAGATCCCTACTAATATTATAAATGCGAAAGTAACTCTGTCTGTCTGTCTGTTACCTTTTCACGTCTAAACGACTTAACCGATTTTAATGAAATTTGGTACAGAGATAGAGCTATGAGAAAGAACATAGGTATTAGAACATAGTTATTTATAAAACGACATCCACGCGGGAGAAGCCGCAGCAACAGCTAGTATATGATAAAATTTGAGTTGATTGTACCAAACATAGAGCGCGACCTGTGGGCCGCGTTGCTCTATGGTACCAAACGATGTATCGAATGTTTACTACGAGTCTCTCATGATCGAATTGTCCCGATATTATTTCCCAAAATTGGGGCAACCCTGTCATCCAGGTGTTATTTTTTACTAATTTGCAAGATTTATAATCATGAATAAATTTTAACGGTTCCATTTCCTGGAAGGTTTAGTTCTACTTTTTAGGGTTCCGTGCCCTTTTATAAGGAACCCTTATAGTTTCGCCATGTCCGTCCATCCGCCCGCAACTATGCTCGGAGACTGAATACTATTAAGCTTTCATTTGGCATGTATATGCATTTTAATAATAGTAGATTAATATAATCTTGAAAAATGTTTCATTTTAGGGTGCTTCCCCTAACTCCACGTAAAGTGGGGATACTATTTTTTTTTCACGTGCACTTGTGAGTGTATTGTTGAATTGGTGGTTAAAGATATTGCGGGTTTGATAAGACCACTTTTCGATTGAATAATCCGTTTGTGAAATATTTAGTCCCTTGCCAGCTAAACGGTGGTGTTTGGGTGTGTGAAGAAATATAAATATAATATATAAATTTAATATAATATTTATAACGAATTTAAAAGTAAAACTTTCACGGCTACTAAGTATACTCAATAATTTTACGAGTAAGCGTCTCCCGACACGCAATTGGCCGGATTGTATTTATGAAATTGACTGGCTTATTTTCGGCCGACCTAGAAAAATTAGGAACATACCTACTTATGGACACACATAATACCTGACCACCGAGTAGTCTACATTATGATGAGACTACGTAATCATATACACGACGATTATTACTGTTGACTCAGCTTCGTCGTAATAAATATAAATTGGCGCAAATAGGTCAAGGTTCAATTAATTTCGTAATCATCAACGCCATGACGTTTGGAGATCGCAATGAGGTGAGGTTGGTTTTGAATTTGGAATATTCATGGCACAAAAATACGGAACCAATTCTTAGCTCACACCTTGTTAAAGTAAAATATTCTGTTACATATAATAAATCAACGTTAACGTTTACATAACATCTATGCCGAAAATATATTTTTTTTTACCAGTGACGGAGCTCGCGGGCGTAGGCACCACCGCATTACCTAATATACTTGCTGCTAAATGGTATCGTTCAGCACTATCGTGTTCCGGTCAGGTGGTAATGTACGGCCCTGTAATTTCCGCCACAATGCCTTGTAATTTCCGCCACAAAGGTATAACACCTTAGGCCTCAGGAGTGGTAACGCATCTGCATCTTGACCTTGGTCTTTGTGTGGGTGTCTATAGGCTGCAGTCAACACTTAACATCAATGTGAACTGCATGCTTGATTGCCACTTCCATTACATAAAAAAAAAATACTTTCTATAGCGTTCGATAAAATGATGTTGAATATTTAATTTTAAACTATAGGAGACATTATAATAGTTATAGTGTGTATTCAGTAAATAGAGATCGGTCATTTATTTTCATTATAAGTATTAGTTTAATTTACGCGGCTCCTAATTGGTGTGAAAAACAAGCATACAGTTTACATTGGTAGTGAGTAATACTGTAGGTCTGTAGCCTATTGAAACCAGAGATTTCAATGGAAATACGTTGCCACTCCTGGGGCCTTTGGTGCCTCTGTGTTGGCAATTACAGAGGCGTACATTACCACCTAACCGGAAAATGATAGTGCTGAACACTACCATTTAGCGCCAACTAGGTAATGCAGTGGTGTCAATGCCCGCAAGCTCCGTCACAGAAGCTCTAAAACCAGTAAATCCATTCATTCATTACTTTTTAATTTGGAATACGTCAAATTATTTTCCCCTTGGACTTAAGTTATTGATTCGAAGTGCCTGACAATTTAGCCATCCGCCTACTTAGTGAGCTAAACTGTTTACACTTATTTTAGCGATTTTGCCTCGCTTATCATCGTCAGAAACCACCGAATGTATCTTTTAGTATCATTTGTTGTTGTCACTTCTAAGATTTCTTAGTTGCAACTCAGGCTCACTTGTTAGTACTAAAAATGCTTAAAACTATGTTAGTAATTATAAAATTATGAAAAATACATCAAGTCTGTCTTATCAAGATATTCAAAATGTTTCAAAATAGGAGAGTCAGTTTTACCTGATAACGTATTGAGTAGGTATGCGGTCTTTTTCCTTATTATAGCGAAGAAATATTTTATGATTATGTATATATTTATAAATAAGAAAGATTTTATGTAGATATGTATGTGTATAGGCTGTAATATTACTAACCATAACCATCAAGGTGATTCGTATGCTGGTTTGTAATTTTATGTAAGAAAAGGAAAAGATTGAGAAAATTAGGTACATCCGAACCCCAACCCCAGTGACCGGTCTCTCAATACACTTACAAGTTACAACATCACGAAATATAAACAAAACGTGTCTACCACCGAAATTACAATGGGCGTGAGTCACCGTCATTTACATGCTTGTGGTCGCTTCATAGGGATGTGACGATACGTCGGTGTTTCTGTAATTATCGATGTTCACTATTGTACATTTATCGAAGTATTGATGTAATTTAAGCGTTCATATCATCGATGGTTTCGAGACTGAGAGATACTTTAAAAAAGTACGTAAGTATAAATTTAAGTTATGATAATTATACGAATATATCGCCCGTTTTGTTTACCTCGTTAAATAACTTGCCCGGAATATATTTATTTACAGAGTAATATCTACGCTTCACACTCTATGCATACCCTGTAAGGGACTTCGCGTGCAGATACATACATACATTGTAATATTTTTCAGAATGTTAGTTTTAGGCATGCCTAACTGGTTATGGATATTTATTAATTCATTGTGTGTAAAGTCTAATACAACATAATTGTTGCATTTATTCTGACTGCGTTCTTTGTATGGTCTCGTAATAATTAACCATCACAGAGACATTGCAACCTAGATCTAAGAGGTGGCAACGCACCTGAATTATAACCTCTTGTTATTGTGTGCTTTTTTGCCACCTTCTTTACCGAAAAAATATTTCGTAGTGACAGGTTTTTAATAAAAAATGTAAGTAAATAGGTGGGTACCTTCTATATGTTTCCATAATATATCTCATGTTTTCTGTTCAATGTTTTTATCTATCGAGGTGTTTCTTAGCGATGCACTACTTTTTACATCCCTATTCGCGGAGGGAATGGACGTGGTTACGTTCCACTTTGCGGTCTATTTAATTGTCATGTCTTGTTTCAAGGTTGACATGTGTACCTTAGAGGTTAATTCCTTCAGGAGATGTGTTCTTCATATGTATTTGAGGCTCAATAGTCTATTGACATCAAACTGAGATATATCCAAAATCCAAAGGGATCCACAGTTTGTCTGGTGGTAGAGCTCCAGTGGCGGAGCTCGCGGGCGTAGGCACCACCGCATTACCTAATTTACTTGCCGTTTAATGGTAGTGTTCAGCACTATCGTGTTCCGCTCAGGTGGTAATGTACGGCCTTGTAATTTCCGGCACAGAGGCATAACACCTTAAGCCTCAGGAGTGGTAACGCATGTGTATTTTGACCTTCGTCTTCGTGTAAGTGTATATAGGCTGCATCAATGTGAACTGCATGCTTTTTTGCCACTTCCATTACATAAAAAAAACTGCACTCGACACTCTTATTTAAAAAAATATATTATGTGGTAATTTCAACTAAAAAATATACCTACTAAGTATAGTACTCATTTAAGTTTGTATAGTAGTTAACTTTTAAAAATCTTTCTAGATACCCAAAGCTTTCTGATTTAGATTCAAGATATTCCCAATAAAGCCCATGACCATAACCAACAATTGATGTGTCTACGAAAACGGAACAGTGCTAGAAAATTGCCACTAAAAGGCTAAAAGCCTCATTATCCAACGCGCTGCTACGACTAACGGTATTCTATTTTGACTGACGTCTTGTTTGTCGACTTGAATCAGTAAAAAAATAACTACGTTAAGAAAAACCGACTTCAAATCTGAAAAGTAAAAAATAATACAGATTTAATATTTATTATATACTACCTATTATTTATATGTGTTATTTACTAATAGGATTGAAGTCGCTACCAAGCCTTAAACAAATAATTATATTTTAATCACTTAAATATGAATACGAGCAAATTAATACAATGAACAAAACGTAACCGGCGAATCGTGGGTGTTTGCATGTATGCTTGAATGCATGCATTTACCTCTGCCTACCCCTTCGGGGATTACAGGCATGAAGTTACGTTTTAATACAATGAAATGCCTACTTTAATGATTTTGGCTTGGCACCGACTTCAATCCTATTAGTAAATAACACATATAAATAATAGGTAGTAGATAATTAATATTAAATATGTATTATTTTTACTTTTTAGATTTGAAGTCGGTTTTTCTTAACGTAGTTATTTTTATTTAATACTTTTTAGTTTATTGCTGCATTGTCAATAAGATTAATGTTCACAGCTGTTAAATTTGTAAAATCTGACTCTTTTTAACTTCGGGACAATAAGATAGGTACATCATTTAAACTGTTTAGATGTGTCGATACTAAATTATTACACGACTATACGAAATCAATGAAAAAAAATATTAGTTAACTCTATGCATTTATCCACGAAGGAGTAAATAAGCTGTGTTGTGTCGTCGATGACTAAATATGTCATTGTCACTTGTTGTCATGCGCATTAGGACTATCTAAGACGTCAGTGGATTCAACGCATTGTTATGACAACACGCTGTCTAATCTTATTCCTTTAGTTTGAGGTGAAAGTAAGTAAAAAATGCTCATAAAATAAAAACTAATGGGCCTACCTGAATAAAATTTTTATGGGACCATTCGAAACTATTCCGCATCAAACACAACAAGAATTACGTAAATCGGTCCAGAAATCTCGGCGAAATGGGCGTACATACATAAAAAATATATATATATACCGGCCAAATTGAGAACCTTCTCGTTTTTTTGAACTCGGTTAACAAAGTCAATGATTTTCTCTTGCCTTCCACGATCATTAAAAGCTGCATTCATTATTTCCTACAACAGGTTTGAGAATAGATGATGAACTTTGGCATACAGACTGTTTATACATATATCCTTTAATGATTAACATTATATCCGTAACTTATGTCCACATGTCGTCGTGTGTCGGAGGTCGACAGCGTAGGAACAGGGGAGACCATGCCACATGCCACCAAGTGTTCTGCACTCCCTGCCATTTCCGGCATAGAGACAAGGACTAGGATCTCAGCACTTACAAGTGGCAACTGGCAACGCTTCTAAAACTGATTCACTGGTCTAGTGGTAACTGACCAATACTGCTAAGTTTTGGTTTTGGGTTCAATTCCCGGGTCGGTTACGAGAGATAAAGGCGTAAAATCCTTTATCTCTGGTTCTAGTTTCTCGAGTTTAGTAATGTGCTTGGAGATTGGGGATGTCAACAGGCTCAAACACGGGCCAAAACGTAACCGGAGAATCGTGGATATTTCCATGTATGTTTGAATTCATGCATAGCACCTCTGCTTTCCCATTCGGATAACAAGCGAGAGTAACTTCTCGCTTGTTTTTTTAAAAGTATGTTTTAATTTAAAACGAACTTAATCTACATTCTATTCAGCGTGTTAGAGGACCAACTAGTAGGTTTTTAAAAAAAGGTTCTATAAATAATTGCCATATAGTGTTACGGTATCAGATCTCTCTAATTATCTTGTAAAAGGTAACGGTTAATTGGAAGACTTTTTTGTAGAGCCTCCAGTTTATTGACTTAATCATCGTGCAAAAGTTTTGTTGTATTTGTTTTTCTAATAAAAATCTATCTCTCTTTTTTTGATAAACACAATATCCAGATGAAATGAGTCGTCACTTTTGTCAGTTCTTGATATAAACCAATGAGTCAGCTCACTCAGCTCTCATCTCCTTATCAAATGTAGGTAGTTCCTGAGTCCGCGATACAGAGTTATTAGAGGTCAAGTTTCTATGTCGCCCACCTTGATAATGATTATATCACGATACTGGCACCGTTTTCGAACCTTATCTGAGTTTAAGGTGAAGGTTACTGGATTTGTATCCGAGTTTGATACGTGTTTTTGGCTTTTAATTGGACATTTGAAAGTTAATTGAATTATACTTTATGGTTGTTGACATATTTTATTTATATGCAAATGATGGCATGTAATTAATATTTTATTTAGTGTGAAACATCACTAAATATTTTTTATAGAATAGAATACATACATATAAATACTCACTATATTATATATTATAACGTTCCTATGGAGATGGACACTTAATGAGTACTAATCCGGATCGTCACTATATTTCACATATCAAAATAAAATTTATAAAAGTCGGTCGTAAAAATATAATAGGTTTAAGTGTATATCATCGTTTCAGTTCCCCTGTATAAAAATATATACATACTCTGATATAAGTATATACTTTATCTATTTTTACTTCACTATACATTAGTAAACATACACGTTTCTCGACTTTTCAGTGCCGTGTTGTATGATTTTGAAATCAATGAAATGAAATGAAAGGAGATTTTATCAACTATGATGTATGTATCCATAGATCAATTTAGTATTTGGTCTTAAATAGTACCGTCCTGTTTAATAATCCTTTCCTTACTAAAATTTTACCTATATTGTTTTAAATGAAAGTGATTGTCATTGCAATCTTTGTTGTGATATTTGATATTGTGTTACCGGTAGTTTCAGAGGATTTCGACTTTTCGTAAGGTAGCAATTAATGTTAAAAAACGATGTTCTGTTACCGTCAGATAACGATAACTAAATGATAGAGTTTTGATACCTCTTATTTCGATAAGCTGCAAGTAGAGCCCCAGTTGAGACTTTATCAAGGTCAATACTAAAACACTAAGTACCGAACTAAGGGTCATGGTTGGATGATTTTCGAAAGGCCTTAGCTCTTTAGACCCTTAACGTGAAAACCGTAAGTACCTCGTAGGTTCTTGTTTTACGGATGTATTATTACATGATTTTATGGTTACATCACATACATACCATCCAAATTATCCCATGTACTGTTGACATGGTAACTCATGTCAACAGTAAGTTCCTACATGGGATAATTTGGACCGGTAAAGTTTTACAGAATGAAGAACATAGAAAGCTACTTAGTAATAATATAAAGTATCAATTTAAAACAGACCGTGTTGAATAATATTCCACCGATCCTGTAGATATTTTGATATAAAAAACCGCGGCGATACGCCGATAATTATAGCGGTTCAGAGTTTTTATGGAGCCTGTTTCACGAGTGAATTGAATGCCTATAAAGATCTGATGATGAAGCTATTTAGTAATTTTTCCGCGAAAAATTCTAAAGATGAGTAGGATAAGCAGGCATATTTTATCTTATATCTAAAACAAAATAATTTAAGGTTATTTATACCGAGATCTTCAAACTCGGCAAAAAGAAAACTTACTCAATACCTTAGTGTATCATAAATATGAACATTGAAAGCAATGGTTGTGTACCCAATAAATCATAATATGGTATAGTTGTTTCGGTGAGTTGAGGTTGAGTGTAGGTGTAGGGACGGGCGGCATGATGCGGGGAACCGGTCGGGCCCGACGCGACCGCATGCGTCTGCGCTTGCTTCGTATCGTTCGTATGGTACACGTGACGGGAGAGGGCGATGGAAGAACTACGAAATCAGGTGAACTTTTAACTACAAACCGCAAACCGCAGTGCAAAAGTGTCGTCACAGATTCGCCTTCCCCAGGCGTCTAGTCGCAAAACGATGAATCAATTTGTCGCGACGAAAGCCTACTCTATGTTACATCGCATTGACTTCCTTATCAGTATAGATATGATATGTAATATTGATAACACTTAGGTACATTAGAAATAAATACGCTTACACTCACAGCCACAGAACACATTCGAAGTTATATGTCGTTTTTAGAGGAGCGAGTAGACCTCGCAAAACAAAGACTAGTTATTATAACTGGGCTGCAATCGGCCTGGTTGTAATGGTGGCCTCTCAGAAAAGGCAGATATTACATTCTGCCCTAATCCAATCTCTTGGAGTTTGCTGGACATATCTATATCGAATGCAACTAATTTAATTTTTAATAGTAAACTGACACACTAATCACAGATCATAAAGGATTATTCGTAGGTCAATATTTACATGTCTGAGGCTACGATGCAGATGTATGTACTTAATGCGAAAAAATTTACTACATCCTATAATACTATTCATTGCTGTTTCTGAAATAAATGGCAAGTTGGAAAATATTTAATATGTTTCTTTTTTTTTACAGGTAAGCAATAGAAAACTTTCGCATCCCGGAATACATTCAACGTAGGTTATGCAGGTAAAAATATATAAGAATCTTAACATAAAGTTTTAGGTTTAAAATAAACGCTCCTCGAGGTAACAATAAGAGATCCTTGGAGCAAAAAAGTGTATAACGCAATCTCGCAAATTCTATTGCGATATCATACAAATAGAACATGCTTACAATAAAATTATTAATGAATTACAATTGTTAACAACAGGGGCAAATCATTAATACCTTATTGGGAACTGAATACCTACACTAACATTAGGGAAAAACTTCACCGTAATGTTTTTGCGATGTAATTAAGCTATGTTTGAAATACACCTACACTGTGTTTTCGAAGCGGCGTGGGTGAAGATCTGACCTTAAGATAGAAGGCATCCCGGAATCTGACATTTCAAATTCTCTAGACAAGTTGTATGTTTAAGTATATGTAAATATATAACTGCTTTTACTACTATTTGAAGGAAAAATCGACTTACAACGAGTTATAGGTGTGTGGGAATTCAATAGTATAGATTGGCTGGGCTAGTATTACAGAAATAGTATTACTTTAGTTGGTACAAATGTAAAGTCAAATATTTTTACTACTATACCCTTAAAATGTTTTAGCTGTGCAATTAGTTCCGAAATGAAGTAGGTGCCATCTACATAATTATGTCTGTATATCCCGTGCCAGTGCTGGTTATGTAAAATGGTTAAAAATACGGGTAACACGTGGATACGCAACAAAATACCTTCTAAATCCAATACGAGTATGTACAAGATTTTTTAAAGAGTGTATTTATGCTAAAAGAAAACAAAGGCGTATTAGTAAAAAACAGTTCCAGTATGTACTGACATATACAATTTTCACAAAATGAACATACAATATTACTATTGATAAAAACTCAATGTATTCGTATATAATATTTTCGTTATAAATATTTAGAAGCGCTAAAGCGTGTAACTTGGACCCACAACAGTATTACGTCATTTTGCAATCTTGATTCGTATAGCATAGCATATAAATAGAAAAAACTTACAGTAAAAATGATAATGAAATGCTATCATTAACAACTTTATGGAAAAATAATTAACACCCTTTTGGGAACTTGATACTCAATAAAACTCCACCATAGTACTTTGGCGTAATTAAACGTTTAAAATACACCTACATTGTTTTCGTCGCCGCGTGGGTGATGTTTTGACCTTAACAAAAGAGAAAGAATGCACCCCGGGCTCCGGCACTTTAATACCCTAACCAGTCCCGAAACAATGTGTTTAACTTATTCCGTACGGAGAAGAATGGTGGAGTTATAAAAAGGTAGATTTTTTTTTCTTATTTAGTCGTATTTTTTACTCGAACACTGGCGACTTTTATACCCGGTACTCTATTATTCTTTTAGTGTTATTAATTAAAGAAAGTGAAAAACGAGCATGCCGTTCGCATTGATGGTACCTACCTAAGTGAATACTGCAGCCTTAAGACATCTACAGAGAAACCTAAGGCCTGGCCGCTCGACCATATAGGCAGCTTACGAGGTGGTAATAAATTGGATCTACTTAAGCAGAGCTCCTTGACTCTATTACGTGTTTTAAACGATATGCAGGTATATTTTATTTATTTATTCATAAATACAACCCCTTTTCCTCTCTCCAGATTACAGAATTCTACCGGAGCTGTATCTGAATGTGACAACATTTCCAAAACCTTCATCAGTTAAAGTTAATAAAAGTATTGAGTTCTGCTTTCGAAGTTATTTATAAACTCTTCTTAACTTTCTTGTTAGACCATTAACGATTACCTCAGTTTGTGAACGTTAGAATCACTAGATTTTGTAACTTTTTGCGTCGTACCGTGGCGTGGATCCACCTCGTGTATTCACAATTATTTTTATTGGTACAAAAAAATACAGTAGGTACAACCTGTACAATTATTCATAAAAAAATATTTACATAATATTATACCACAACCTATAGCAACTATCGCCAAAAATATAGGCAAGACAAGACATGCAACACCTTTTATCCATTTACATGGGCTTCAAGTATACTTAACGTGACCATACGTCCCGTTTAAAACGGGACAGTCTCGTTTTCGTGCAGCCCGTCCCGGTGTCCCGGGAAAACTTTTCGCAATCGAAAATGTCCCGTTATCGGTAATATCAGCAAAAATCTATAGAAAACTATCAGACCCGACTAAAAATCCCTATTTAATATAATATTATAAATGCGAAAGTAACTCTGTCTGTCTGTTACCTTTTCACGTCCAAACGACTGAACCGTTTTTAATGAAATTTGGTACAGAGATAGAGCTGACTTTGAGAAAGAACATAGGCATGCTACTTAGTTATTTATAAAACGACATCCACGCGGGCGAAACCGCGGGCAACAGCAACAGCCTATAAATACATGGTCAATCCATAATTTCAAACTTTTTGAATTTTATAATAATAAAAAAACATCGATAACTATCCCCAAGATACTTGAAGAGGGTGTAGCTTGGCGTTCAAAAGTCAACCTCTTCCCTCTAGTTCGTTGAAGGTTCATTTTGAAAATGTCCCGTTTTGAGTGACGTAAAAAATGGTCACGTTATTACCTACTTCACCTACTTGTCCAATAACCTACTTCACAGTTAACAAATTTCTTTCTACCGTGGACTCTACCTAATCTGTTCACAAAACTTTACTATTACAAAACGAGCATCTAAAGTAACACCTCAGATTACACCTGATGATAGATTATGCAAATACTTTTCTTTTTTTTTATTGTTGATAACAAAAAAAGTGGACAAAATTCTCCATGCGTTGCTACTTCTGAAGTCGAAAGTCTGATGAAATGAGATTATGCTGCGAATTCTGCGATGTCTGTGATATAACAGTGAAAAGTATAAGTTGGGGAAAAAGTTTCTTCGCCTATTTTTAAGATAATTCAAAACATTTTTTAATATAGTTTATTTAAATTTAACTAAAGTATGTATGTACCATTTTGTTCGACCTTTTGCCATCTTGTAGCTAGGGACATGCTATAAAAAATTTGGGACTTCTCATCAGAATACCGCGACAAGTGGATTTGGCAGTCCTCTCGTGATGTTAACCTAACATTGCATAAAGAATTCTGAAGAGACCGAAACAGGTGGAAATCTGAAGGTGCAAGGTCAGGACTATACGGCGGATGCATTAACACCTCCCAGCCAAACTCTCTTAATTCTTGCTGAGTGGCTATAGATGTGTGAGGTCTAGCGTTATCATGATGAAACACCCCCCTTCTGTTGATCAATTCCGGCCGCTTTTTCTCAACTTCTTGCTTTAATCTCATCAGTTGTTCGCATTAGAGTTCAGAATCGATAGTCCTGCCTGGTGGTAATAGCTCATAATGAATAATGCCCTTCCAATCCCACCACACACACAATATCACCTTATTGCGAGTTAACCCGGGTTTCGCCACAGTCTGTGAAGCCTGACCGGCCTTTGACCACGACCTTTTTCGCACGTTCTTGTCGTACGTGATCAACTTTTCATCACCAGTTATCAGCTTCTTCAAAAATGATTCGGTTTCATTACGTCGAAATAAAGAATCACAAATGAGTACACGGTTAATTAGTTTCTTTCAGTGAGCTCGTGAGGTACCCAAATATCGAGCTTTTTTGTACCCAGCTTTTTTCAAATGCGCCAAAACTGTTTTGTGATCAATTCTCAGTTCTTCAGCTACGTCGTAACTACTGATATGTCGATCTTGCTCCACTATTTCAAAAATGGCATCCATTTTATCCGTAATAGGGCGACCAGAGCGAGGTGCATCTTTGACATCAAAATTTCCGGATTGAAAACGCTTAAACCAAATTTGTGCTACCCTCACAGACACTGCACTAATAAACATCGCAAATGCAACAGTAAAAATGCATCGCGGCTTGCGTTGCATTTTTACGTTTTTTGTAGTAAAATTTTAAAATGTATCGTATTTCTTCATTAGATTCACTCATCTTGACAGTACGAAAAACAAATGAAAATCACACATTGGCCTAATTTGAATTTGGAATTATGTTCTTTAAAATTTTAACTTTCAATGATACCAAAACCAGTCAGATACAAATACTACAGCCAAAGAGATTTTATTACAAGTTCATACATACTATAATGCGAAAAAACTTTTTCCCCAACCTATTAATTAAAAACATTTGAAACAGACTGATCATTTTTCATCAAGTCGCTGAATCTATCAATCCTGAACAACCCAGTTGATTATTGTGGAAATTACGCAACCACTTATATCTTAAATAGCAAGTCATGCAATCGGAAATAAAACAAAAATTGAACGGCAAATGGCTAAGAACTTGAACAGCAGAACATTACTTCACTAGATAAAAGCTTCGGTTTTAATTCGAGTGTTCCTTATCTATTTATGTTATGTACTTGATCAATTCTAAGGGACTATTGCATTCATTGCATCTTTTATCTGATGTTGGATCAAGTTCGTTCGAGCTTACCTGTTAAGAAAAGTGATAGAGAGAGTAGATTTTACGCTTGTTCAATGAAGTGTACTTTGAAAAGTGATAAAAGATACGCATCTGTGCTCTGTTCATGCTCAATATAGGGTCTCATGTAATAACATGAGACCATCTTCACTTCATTGAACATAAGATTCAAACTAACATGTCTAATATCAACTATTTGAGAAGTGTTTTTTTCTGTAAATCTATTCTATTGTACTTTTTTTTTAGCAATAACACATGCGAGTGAACTTTATAAAAACGGAAAGAAAAATTTGACTTCGAGCAGGAATCGAACCTGCGACCTCAGGATAACCAGTCCAGACTTCGGTAGCTTAGTGATAAAGCGGCTGGACTGGTTATCCTGAGGTCGCAGGTTCGATTCCTGCCCGAAGTCATATTAATCTTTCCGTTTTTTCTTTTAATTTATAAATCTATTCTAACTTTCTTGAAATTGGAATTTTTCGACCGGGTTAGATTGAAGAGTGATTTTCAGATTTAACTACTTTTGTATGATTTTTATTCAGTCAAAGTTACTCGTGAACAACTTTTCACATCCTTCTCTAATTTTAACAGATTTCTATAAGTTAGAGAAAGATGTGAAATGTTACAATAACTTTAACTTTAACAAATATCGTGGTGCAACCCAGAGTCTTCACTTCAACTCGCCTGTAATCTTCAAAGAGATAGGCAACATGCAAACACCTTCGATTCGCACGTATTTTATTAACATCTCCGGTACATTACCAAACTCAGTGGATGGCCCTAAAACATTTTTTAAAATTTATTAATATCAATAGCACTTACCCTTCGATTCAAGGGTTGAACCGAAGTTCCCCAGCGGTGCAGTAATGGCCACTGCGGAATCTAGATTGACTACAATATTAAGTATGTATGTACCACCTCCTAGCACTTCAAGAATACTGCTTGAAATTATTTTGTTCAAACAAAAACGTTTGCAAAAATCATTGATATACAAAACAAAAAAAAGGTTTTTTGTATATCAATGGCTAAAATGGAAGAAAACAATTCAAATATAATTCAACCTTTGTGTGTTATATTTTCCAACACAGTCGACAAGCATTGTTCATTTTACGGCATTGTGGTGAAGGAATGGATGAAAAACTCTTGTTCCATTGCAGGCAGTGAAGTGTGGCGGGTTCAAAAGTTGTTGAAAAGTTAAAACCCGCGTCGGTTCTTGTCCTATTTCCCGATGCAATACCTAGATTAGTTTTGCCTTTAAATACAGCGCGGCGTGTGCCTAGTTCTTGGCAAACACGACTGTGATTATGTTAGGTTTAGTTGGTTCGGTGTATTTAACTTTGAATGACTAGAGATAATTCGTTCTCTTGTGTTAGAACTGACAGCGGAGCTCGAGAGCGTAGGCACCACCACATTACATATCTGCCGCAAAACGGTAATGTTCAACACTATTGTGTTCCGGTCAGATAGTAAAGTATGACTCCATGTTAACTAAGACTTCAGGGGTGGACATGAGCGTGGGAATAGGGGGCCGGTGTCCACCTCAGAATAGTCTGGTGCCCACCTCTGAACTTTTACCAACAAAAAATGGTGCCCTAATCGTGACGTATTATGTGATTCCCTTCCCCCTAGATTTTTTTATTTATCTAGCTACACCCAGGGATAGCAGTGCATCCGCATTTTTCCGTGGATGGCTATACTACAACCTACAAACATCTACACAAAAACCGAAGATCAAAATGCAGATGCGTTGCCATCCGTGAGGCATAAGCTATTATGCTTCTGTTATAGTTACTATAGGGCCATACATTACCATTTAACCGCAACTCGATATTCCTGAACACTACGATTGAGCGGCAGATAGATTAGGTAATGAGGTGGTGTCTCCTGTGAACTGTATGCTTTTTTGCTACTTCATTTAAAAACATGTAGGTCATCTAAAAGTCACATCAGACAAGCCGACATCACGCAAGTCTGAAGGTAGTTATTTGAATTAAATTGTTTCCTATAGACCCGATATGATCGATGATCATGCCTTTATTCAATAGTCGACACTACTATTGTTACACCCACTTCTTTGTCAACATGTATATGTGAGTTTCATCAAACAGGAGTTATAGGTGCTAGCTTTGCTTAGGTTATCTTTTTACTAGTTTATATTCTGAAACAGAAATGATACTTATTGTCAGAGTGGAGCACTTATAGGTTGCCATGTTATCATCATCATTATCGTTACCATTGTCATGTTATTCGTACCTGTTTCTTAGTCCTGGTTTCACTCGTCTATTCGCCTTCAACATCAACATTATAAAGACCTCCACTGCTAGACAGAAGCCTTTCCCAAGCATGCCAACAACTAATGATTTAGCGGGCCGTCCGCCTATCGACATTGCTGTCAAATTTTCATGTCGATAGTGATAATCTGATTGATGTTCTCACTTGTTTACCAGCCAGAAAAATTGATAGCAATAATAATATCGACCACAATTTCGATTGTCAGTCGCACCCCTGAGCCTCCCTCAACCATTGTTTGCTCGTGGCCTTCAGCAGGCAGGGTATCCTGTATCTCGGTGGCCATCAATTTGAAAGCAACTTTGCAGTAATTTGCAGCTTTCCTAAAATTATTTCAATCGTTAAGTTACGCCCAAAGAGCAATGTTCTGCTTATTGGCTATCGAAATAATCAATCAACCGGGATACATTATACGCCTTCAGGTCTCGGGATGGGTTATTGTTATTCGTAATCTGCACCTTGGAACATTATTTAAAACGATATAAGCAAATAATAGGTTGGGGAAAAAGTTTTTTCGCATAGTATGTATGAACTTGTAATAAAATCTCTTTGGCTGTAGTATTTGTATCTGGCTGGTTTTGGTATCATTGAAAGTTAAAATTTTAAAGAACATAATTCGAAATTCATATTAGGCAAATGTGTGATTTTCATTTGTTTTTCGTACTGTCAAGATGAGTGAATCTAATGAAGAAATTTGATACATTTTAAAATTTTACTACAAAAAAGGTAAAAATGCAACGCAAGCCGCGAAAAAAATTTGCGATGTTTATGGACCTAGTGCAGTGTCTGTGAGAGTAGCACAAATTTGGTTTAAGCGTTTTCAATCCGGAAATTTTGATGTCAAAGATGCACCTCGCTCTGGTCGCCCTATTACTGATAAAATGGATGCCATTTTTGAAAAAGTGGAGCAAGATCGACATATCAGGTGTTACGACGTAGCTGAAGAACTGAGAATTGATCACAAAACAGTTTTGGCGCATTTGAAAAAAGCTAGGTACAAAAAAAAGCTCGATATTTGGGTACCTCACGAGCTCACTGAAAGAAACCTAATGAACCGTGTAATCATTTGTGATTCTTTATTTCGACGTTATGAAACCGAATCATTTTTGAAGAAGCTGATAACTGGTGATGAAAAGTGGATCACGTACGACAAGAACGTGCGAAAAAGGTCGTGGTCAAAGGCCGGTCAGGCTTCATAGACTGTGGCGAAACCCGGGTTAACTCGCAATAAGGTGATGTTGTGTGTGTGGTGGGATTGGAAGGGCATTAACAAAATACCTGAAGATGTTCAAAGTCTTTCGATTAATAAATTTAAGAAAGTTATCAAAAAACGCTTATACATGTGCAACTATTATAAACCTTAATGACACTACACCATGGGATTGAAGCGATCGCTCCCAGGCTATTTCGAAAACCTGTACTTTGGATTTACAGACTGTATTAGATTTAAGTTTATATTCAAAAGAGCTGTACTGAGTTTCTTCAGTGGCGGAGTTCTTCTCAGTATTGAATGCCCTTGGAATTCTGCCAAGTGAATAACCTTTATTATGACGACCAAATTCATTCTTTCTCAGTTTCTTTTGAAATGGGGAAATGGAGGAATTTGTAAATAATTGATGCTTTCCATATTATACAAAATTGTTCAGTGTCTTTTTATTTTATTATGTATTTTTGATTATTATTAGTGGTTATTCACTCTAGGTTAGTTTAAAAAAAAATGACGATGTAAAAGTGCTCTCCAGGAGCCTAATTATATGAAATAAATGAATAAACTAAATAAACTGAATTATTCATTATGAGCTATTACCACCAGGCAGGACTATCGATTCTGAACTCTACTGCGAACAACTGATGAGATTAAAGCAAGAAGTTGAGAGAAAGCGGCCGGAATTGATCAACAGAAGGGGTGTGGTGTTTCATCATGATAACGCTAGACCTCGCTAGACATCTATAGCCACTCAGCAAAAATTAAGAGAATTTGGCTGGGAGGTGTTAATGCATCCGCCGTATAGTCCTGACCTTGCACCTTCAGATTTCCACCTGTTTCGGTCTCTTCAGAATTCTTTATGCAATGTTAGGTTAACATCACGAGAGGACTGTCGAAATCCACTTGTCGCGGTATTTTGATGAGACGTTCCAAAATTTTTATAGCAATGGGATCATGTCCCTACCTACAAAATGGCAAATTTAAATAAACTAAAAAATATATTAAAAAATGTTTTGAATTATCTTAAAAAATGCTAAGAAACTTTTTCCCCAACCTTATATATGGAATTTATCACGAGCGAGCGATGAACCCGCAGCCCACGGTATTTCGCCCACCTGATCGTTGAAAGTAACTTCCACTCTCTAAGCTAATAATCATTCTAATAAGAAATCCGCACAACTTATTTTTCTTTTTTGTACATATTTCACAGACCTTTAAACTGTCTGTTAAAGAAAGAACGTAATGTAAAAGTTGTGCCTACGCTCGGAGGCGGCTTAATCTATAGTGCAGGGTGTGCAATGCACAAGGGCGCCGCCGTCTCAGAAGGCGCCGCGATGCTCAGTGAGACAGCTAAGAGCATCGTCTTGGACCATCATGGTACAACAATGATATGATAGAAGCGGCCAGCCAGCGCGGTGGCGGCTGTTATCAAACGCAGAAAGGCCGTAACTAATACTGTAACTGTACGTAAGCTATACCTACTTACAAAATAGCTTGTTGGAATATGAAAAAAAAATCTTGTTACGACGGCAACGTAGTATAGTCGGAGGGGGGGGAGGGTGTTTGAGTCAGGCGTAGTGGGCGCCAGGGCACACCGCGAATTCCATACAAACGCTTATTTTGGTTACCTATTACACAGACATCAATCAGTGACGTGTAGTCACACGTGCACGCACACAGCGTAGCACGTAGGGTTATGAGGTTATGACTTTAGGTCTCGGACCGAAAATATAGAAATAAAATAATACTATGTACTTACGTAGATATTTCTGCACGCACATGCAACCCGCCAGGCCACGAGAAAAATATAACTTATTGATTTCTAATTTTATTGTTCTTGGCCGATATCGGCCAACTGCGGCTCAACAGTAAGGTAAATTTCTATGTACCAGTTTCACCCACTTTACCGGTGCATTTTAAAAATACTAACACTATTTCAACAAATAGCACAAGTATTGGAAAATAACACTCACTAACCTACTCATTACGTCGACAAGTCACTTTAATTCAATATACTGAAACCCTTTTATTGCTAATGCAATGCAATCACATAGCGTAAAGGTAAGAAGTTATAATATTAAAAAAGTTTTTAGTTAAATAAAAAAGTTTTGTAATTGTTAACATAATTATTTTACCTTAGGTATTTTTTCCTTCGGGAAACTGAAAAATGATCTTTTTTTGTCACGACTTGTTGACATACAGCCATACACTGCACAATAAAACACCATCTCAATGTTAATAAATAAAATATTCGATTACAAATTAAACTAAACTAGGCCGCTCGCAACCTCGCTGTAGAGTACCAACCGTCGCCCATTACAGGGGAAGAGATTGGATGAAGCGCGGCAAATGGGCGGGACGTCGAAGTGTCCATTCTATACGTAGTATTATTACGTATTCTCTGGCTAGGGTTTCATTGCACACGGGCGCAACACGAGCTAGAGCCGCCCCAGCCTACGCTCTCGAGTCCCCTACACCGGAACTCAACCACCAGTAAATTAAAAATAAATAATATATTCAGTGTTTACGTTCATATCGTCAATGTCAAACATAATAATATGGATACATGGTAAAATGGTGTATGGGGAAGATATTCCTAATATAATTTATCTTTCCCTGTAATCTATACTAATATTATAAAGCTGAAGAGTTTGTTTGTTTGTTTGTTTGTTTACTTGAACGCGCTAATCTCAGGAACTACTGGTCCGATTTGAAAAAATATTTCACTGTTAGATAGCCCATTTATCGAGGAAGGCTTTAGGCTATAGAACATCACGCTAAGATGAATAGGAGAGGGTAGGTAACATTGCAACCGCGCGAAGCCGGGGCGGGCCGCTAGTGTCTCATATACAGTTAACTAACTAATAGGTTGGGGAAAAAGTCTTTTCGCATTATAGTATGTATGAACTTGTAATAAAATCTCTTTGGCTGTAGTATTTGTATCTGGCTGGTTTTGGTATCATTGAATGTTAAAATTTTAAAGAACATAATTCCAAATTCAAATTAGGCAAATGTGTGATTTTCATTTGTTTTTCGTACTGTCAAGATGAGTGAATGTAATGAAGAAATTCGATACATTTTAAAATTTTGCTACAAAAAAGGTAAAAATGCAACGCAAGCCGCGAAAAAAATTTGCGATGTTTATGGACCTAGTGCAGTGTCTGTGAGAGTAGCACAAATTTGGTTTAAGCGTTTTCAATCCGGAAATTTTGATGTCAAAGATGCACCTCGCTCTGGTCGCCCTATTACGGATAAAATGGATGGCATTTTTGAAAAAGTGGAGCAAGATCGACATATCAGTAGTTACGACGTAGCTGAAGAACTGAGAATTGATCACGAAACAGTTTTGGCGCATTTGAAAAAAGCTGGGTACAAAAAAAAGCTCGATATTTGGGTACCTCACGAGCTCACTGAAAGAAACCTAATGAACCGTGTACTCATTTGTGATTCTTTATTACGACGTAATGAAACCGAATCATTTTTGAAGAAGCTGATAACTGGTGATGAAAAGTGGATCACGTACGACAAGAACGTGCGAAAAAGGTCGTGGTCAAAGGCCGGTCAGGCTTCACAGACTGTGGCGAAACCCGGGTTAACTCGCAATAAGGTGATGTTGTGTGGGTGGTGGGATTGGAAGGGCATTATTCATTATGAGCTATTACCACTAGGCAGGACTATCGATTCTGAACTCTACTGCGAACAACTGAACTGAAGCGGCCGGAATTGATCAACAGAAGGGGTGTGGTGTTTCATCATGATAACGCTAGACCTCACACATCTATAGCCACTCAGCAAAAATTAAGAGAGTTTGGCTGGGAGGTGTTAATGCATCCGCCGTATAGTCCTGACCTTGCACCTTCAGATTTCCACCTGTTTCGGTCTCTTCAGAATTCTTTATGCAATGTTAGGTTAACATCACGAGAGGACTGGCAAATCCACTTGTCGCGGAATTTTGATGAGAAGTCCCAAAATTTTTATAGCAATGGGATCATGTCCCTACCTACAAGATGGCAAAAGGTTACCGAACAAAATGGTACATACATACTTTAGTTAAATTTAAATAAACTATATTAAAAAATGTTTTGAATTATCTTAAAAAATGCGAAGAAAATTTTTCCCCAACCTAATATATCGCTAAGGTCCATCACGTAATCTTTTCAATTCATTAAACATCATTCATTCTCAATCAATCGTGTATGAAACAACTTTACTATAACGTCATTCGTTCCATTAAAATAACATAATTGGTATGACGTGTCGCATCTCGATTATATAAAGGGACTTCATTGTCAAGGTCACGTTATGTACCGATGTGTTGTAGTAAACAATGATTGGCCTTGAACACTTGTGTAACAACATGGGACAGAAGGTTACTTGCGATTCTTGCGAATCGTGGGTGTTTTGTCTTATTTCTGACTACTGTCTAATCTTTTGAGGAATACAGGCACAAAGTTAGGGTCTTTGCATAGAAAATAGTAAGTACCACCTGCACCGGGACTAATTGTGAAGTAAATCACACATCTAAAAAATAAATATCCATCCTATCGATACAGCCGATATTGAGTTTTAGTGCGAGAATTGCCAAAATGTTAAAGTACGTACCGGAGAGACAAAAATGAGTTGCACCATTTATTATGTTTTTTTTTATATTTTATTATTTTTATGTATTTAGTGATGTATTGTGAGTGTCAAAAAATAAACTATTTCTATTCTATTCTATTCATTTGAAAATTGTTAAATGACGTCCTAACTTCAATTGTAACCGTCCAAGATGCCCTGCTTAAATTTATTGTTTATGTTTACCGGTTGTTATTTCACTTGCTACCTTGCACCAGCGTATTTTAAGCAGTAGTATTTTTACTGGTGGTAGAGCTCCAGTGACGGAGCTCGCGGGCGTAGGCACCACCGCATTACCTAATATACTTGCCGCAAAATGGTAGTGTTCAGCACTATCGTGTTACGGTCCGGGTAATGTACGGCCTTGTAATTTCCGGCACAGAGGCATAACACCTTAGGCCTCAGGAGTGGTAACGGCGTAACGCATCTGAATATTGACTTTGGTCTTTGTGTAAGTGTCTATAGGCTATTGATGTTAAGTGATGACTATCACTTGACATCAATGTGAACTGCATGCTTGTTTGCCGCTTCCATTACAAAAAAAAAAGAAAAAAATAGTAGGCAACCTACTGCTAAAAATACGCTGGTGCAAAACATTTTACAGTCAATAGGTATCACTATTATTGATAAATTTGTTAAAACCGTAACTCTAATCACTACTGCGGCACAACCGAATCGTGGATATTTTGCCACGAAACCTATGTCTTGTACACATTATCTAATTATATCCCCAAAGTTTTACACAAAGCCTTTTAAATAAACCAGAAACACATTTTCAATGTTTATATGAAACGATTCATTGAACACGAAGGATGACGTTTAATAATCATGATTGGTATGACGTATCACGATAATAGGGTCTTCATTGTCAAGGCCACTATGTACCGATGTCGTAGTAAACAATGATTGGCCTTGAACACTTGCATAACATGTGGTTAGGAGTATGTTTATATCGTATCAGTCGAGTGACATTGTTTGGAAAGAAAAACGGTATTGTTAATGTTGTATTAAATTTAGAGGTTTGTTTTTAGTTGTGAATACAACAAAACATAGCTGTTGAGCCAGTTGTCTCAGATAGATCTCAACAAGTTAGAAACACAACACAAATAAAGACACGTGAGATACAAATTATACGCGAATCCAAAGCTGCGAAATCATGAAATCCTTAATTCTCTTCAAACATTGTGTATTGAAGAACCGAGATTTACAATTGCCTTGGTGGACATTAAGCTACTCATTGATAGCCAAAATATGATCGCTGAGTGGCTCAATAGAATGTTATGTCTTGCTATTGGCAAGACTTAGTGGTACCCTCCGAAATTCCATTACTATTCTTCTTAAAACAAATCCCACCAAAAACATTCTGTCAAAAATAGCCGAGTCTCAATGTAGCTGCTTGTTTATCTCTAAAAAGTAATGAAATCTGTAGACAAAGATGAGCCAAGTCTAAGGTTCCTTACTGCAATTTCTTTATTATTACATTTAATATTATATGACTGGACGTTGAACATTTTCTTCGCGTTAGTGGCTACGGGTCAACGGCCAAGTCGCCTTTGGCAATTAATTTGACAGTTTCCAAAATTTTGCTTTTTTTGTTGTTTATGAAAAGTTTAGTACGGTACCTGCCATGCTTACTTTTCTTTCATTTTTTCGCCATTCCCTGTGTTCCGGCTAAATTTTGTAATTGTTGCCTCAAGTTGTAGTTCACTAACCTCTCCGTTCTTTGCCATAAAACATAATGCTCTCTCACAATTTCTGATATAAGCAAACAATGAGCTGGTTGTTCTGCTCTGTTACTCGTGTATTCCCGATGTGGACAAAGCACGAAGCAAAAAACGGATAACTATGTGAATTACTTAATTTTTAGTATCGAAATTATTCAATTAATTGATTAAACAGTGAGAGCAGAGTCCTGTATGAGTATCAATACACTCACAACATCGTAAACGTTCAAAATAAGACACTATTTTTTTTAAATCAATAATACGATACACTTAACAACGAAGCGAAGACATGTTATGTTATCTTTTATTCGCAAACTTAGTGGCACAAGGTGTTCCGGAGCAAGGACATGTTAAGTGGAAAAATACGTAGGTATTCGTATTGAATGTTTTTTCTTTATTGTTTCATTAATGAGAAACAGTTTTCCATTCCAGTTAATGCATTTTGCAATAAACCGTTGTAATAGAGTCGAGTGTACAATAATGCTGGTATAAAAATCTCAAATGTCGCTGTGTTTGTAAGTACACTTATTATTCTTCAAATGGCCTACACGCGATCCTAATGGCCCAATATATAAACCTCAGTGGCGATATCGGGGCAGTAGTGGGGAGGACCCTAGATCGTACCATAAATCGCCTCGCGTATTGGCAAATCGTAACCAGAATTCTATCGCTTCCAGTGATATCACGATTTAGGGACGATCATCCCCACCACCGCTGTCCCGATATCGCCACTGATTTTAGAGTCGTGTGTAGGCCGTTTCTTGTTTATTTATTTTTTTGCATTTGGTAGATGGCCGGGAACGCTTATAATAATAAGTGAACGAAAAATGTAACACGTTTAAGCCTGTTTATTAGAATTTATTTACTGTAGGTAGTTTCCACCTTTCCACTGTAAGAGTTCGTACCAACGGATTACCCAATCTATCTGCCGCCTAATAGTACTGTTCAGCACTATCGTTCCGATTAGATTGTAATGTTATCTATGCCCCGTGCGGCCTCATGGCAACCCAATCTACATTTTGATCTCTGGTTTTTGCATATATTCTTGTAGGCTGCAGTTAAAACCTACCATCTATGTGAGCTTAGGATTATAGGTATACTTATTAACCACCATTTAAACATAAGAAATTAATCGTCGTTGAGGTTTAAATTTTCATGGCATCCGCAAATTATCCAGGAAAGTGATGTGTGAAGCCGCAATCTATCCTGGTATTAAACTGCCCCAGCAGTCTTCCTCGGTACGTTTGGTCCAAGTCGCAATGAATCTCGTTAGAATTTGGTCTAATTCGCAATTGATATGCTTGTTTGCCACTTACATAACATAACATAAAAAATCTTTGATAATTATAGCTTTGGGCGCTACCGTATTAAATTTGTAGACAGTATATGTAGGTATTTTCTCACGGCAGGTATTTAATCTGTTGTCCATCGGAGACAGTGCAAGTGTTCCTGAACAACTGCATTAACCAAGGAGATCTTAATGCCATATGGCGCATTCATAAACCAACTACAGTTTTAAGCACCTATTAAAAGAAACAAAAGTCTATGAGCGCTTCTTTTTGGTTCGGGCTGTAAAAGTGAAATACATTTTACTGAATCGTTAAATAGCTCTATTTTAGCAACCTTACATGAAACACCGAGAGGGGGTAAGCGTCAATGCGCGTTCGAGTGCGTAATCTTAGGCTGCTTTGATATGTTCAAGCTCTCATTACGTAGAAACAGTCTCGAAACATGTACATCCAAAGATTATAATAATGTAGAATAAGTCCAGAAGTCCGTACCGTTCGGTGTTAAAACTTTATAAAATTAAATGTGGACCAAATGTGACGAAATATACACAAGATTTGCTATTTTGACTGTTCGCTATTTTGACGATTTGAAAATCGCAATCCGTCAAAATAGACCGATTGCGATTTTCGTGAAATTGACGGATTGCGAATTTGACCATACGCGACGGAACGAGATTAAATAATGGGTCACTTCCTCCATAAACTCCATACTAAGGCTGTGTAAAAGCGCGTGTAATCGTCGATTTTTACGATAAACTAGAACACCGCGCACCGCCTTGTTTTACACTTGGTGTTTCGTAGCGTTGGTGTACATACAAAAATTTTATGGTCCCACAATAGTCAGTCTTTGATGTGGTTACCTTGTTGTCTTTATCCTTGATGTACTTGTATTCCAACTATTTCGGTCATATTTGAATTGTTTTATTTAGGTTTAGTGGTTAACTGGTTACACATTGACTTCCTGTAGAGTTAAGCATTCTATTTTTTTATACAAAAGCGGCAGTTTAAACATATCTATGTGTGGTTCAACTATGTATTTATATGTAAGTGCTTGTGTAGGTAGAGAGAACAATCATGGAATAGTTTGCGAAAGTAGCATTTTACGTTGACGATATATGAGTACTATAGCACTGCAATGCAGTATTGAACTTCAGGTATACGACTTTCTACTCCTTAGCGGTATACCTACATTCGATGTACCAAGAAAACTGTGGAATTTGAATGGAATTTTATATTGTTTTTTTTTTTTTATATAAGCAAGGTGGCAAACGAGCATGCAGCTCACATTGATGTTAAGTGATGACTGCAGCCTATAGATGTCTATACAAAAACTAGAGGTCAAAATGTAGATATGCGTTGCCATCCCCGAGACCCAAGTTGTTGTATCTCTGTGATAGTTATTACGGGGCCATACATTACCATCTAGGTAACCGGAACACGATTGTACTGAATGCTACCATTTGGCGGCAGATAGAGGTAATGCGGTGGTACCTACCTACGCCCGCGAGTTCTGTCACTAAAGCTCTACTACCAGTAAAAGTTTACCTTTGGCTATGTATCATACGCTTCAGTGACACTATGCTGTTGTAAAAGAGTTCGCAATTAAATCCAAAATCATTATAGTAATAATATACAGATTGAAGTTTTTTTGTCTGCACAACGTGCAGCACGTGATACATCTATAATTTAACCCTTTCAAGACTCGCTCTATTTACGCTCCGTACTCCGTACCACTTGCGCATTAAAATGTATTAATCTGTATCCGGAACTATAAACTTGGGCGATCTAATAGGTTGTAGTGGCCGCGTACTGCTGTTGAAACTTTATTTCACTCCGTCGAACTATTGTTCGATTTTCCAGTGTAGATACAGGTGTTGGAACGGAGCCCAATAATGGGTCTTTTCTCGTGTACTTGCTCAACAATAAATATTGCACATCGAGCCTAGGAAGGAGACTCCTGCTTATTTCGGGTCTGTAGAGCGTTATCTCTTTCGCACCGTACCTATTTGACGTTTGTCGACCATTTTGATCAAGTTTTGACCAATACCGGACTGTCAGTGCTTACGTAGGCAGTGTGCAACAGAGATCGCTCTACGAGGTCGAAACGAGCCGATCGTCTCTTTCGCAGGCTCGATGTGCAATATTAATTTTTGAGTACTGTAACGTAATTTGACATCTGAATGGATTATGATTTGTAGGTTTTTTCCTTAAAATATATGAAAGTTGATCATTCATTTAAAGAATCTCGTTGGGTGAAGCCACCAAAGAGTGTCCATGCGCTAATGCGAATGAATTGGATTGGTCGTACCAGCTCATGTCGTACTCTTTGGTGATGCGCACTGTTTGGTGATTTAGGGTGGAATAATAATTAACCCCCTTATTCATAAACGTATTTTAGCTAAAGTGTTGCTATTCTCTCCTTTGTCTTTTTCTATCCTACACATTTGGCAATGCAACTGACAAAGACAAAGCATTCTATAGCTAAAACGTATCTAAATGTACGTTTATGAATAAGGGGGTAAGTATTTATTTATATATTTATAAAGTAATCTGTACAACTGTTGTATCACCGAAACCGGCTGGCCATAACCATTAGCCCTGTACATGATACATCAATAATTTCCATTCAAGACTCCCTCGATTTACGCTCCATACTCCGTACCACTTGAGCATTAAAATTTATTAATCTGTATCCAAAACTATAATCTTGTACGATCTTATTGGTTGTAGTGACCGCGTACTGCTGTTGAAACTTTAATCTACTGCGGCTGACTAATCTTCGATTTTCCAGTGTTCAGGTGTTGGAACGGAGCCCAATTGTATAATGGGTCATTTCTCGTGTATGTTTGACGGCAATGTATTTTGCCCGAGACCTGAGTGCAGTTGTGTTGTTCCATGATGTTTATATTTATTGGGGTTCTTGAGTGACTTCATAATAAATCCTTCTTAATATTATAAACTCGAAAGTTTCTAGGTAAGTATGGATGGATGTTTATTACTCTTTCACGTAAAAAATACTAAAGGATTTTATTGAGATTTTACAAAAATATAGCTTATACATCAGAATTGTTGTTCATAGGCAACAATTCATAGGTTTGTAGCATATCTGGATGAACGAAATGATTCTGCGGTGGGATCCTCACCTATGAGATCTATGCTGTTTTGGCTTATAGCTACTTGTTGGAAGAGTTCCAGATACCCCTATCCATCCCTTCGGTCGGACTACTTCGGGCAAATGTAGACACGAATTTAAGTAAACAAGTGTATTCAGTGTAATGTTTACTGTAATGTAACTCGACATACGATCGATCAGAGCCCGTGGCTCTTCCCTCTTGAAATATTGAACGCTGTCACTTGGAAATAGACGTCTGCATATTTAACTTACAACCCAGTGGCAGTTACTTGTGCTGCCTTTTTGTCGCTTCTAATCAAATCTCTCAAATTAAGTCCATCCTTGACTTAGATTAAAACCTGTCCTAATATACCTAGGTCAAATTGCCCTCTTTTCAAACAGACATTCTGGATGTGCTACTGTATACTTTTGATCACCCCGTTATGATACATAAATCTTCTGTGCGCAGCTGTGGTGTTTACTGCAATGTAACTCGACATACATTTTTTTATGTTATGAAAGTGGCAAATAAGTCCATGCTTGTTTGCTCGCGGGCGTAGGAACCACCGCATTACCTAATATATAAGGTTGGGGAAAAAGTTTCTTCGCATTTTTTAAGATAACTCAAAACATTTTTTAATATAGTTTATTTAAATTTAGGGACATGATCCCATTGCTATAAAATTTTTGAGACTTCTCATCAAAATACCGCGACAAGTGGATTTGGCAGTCCTCTCGTGATGTTAACCTAACATTGCATAAAGAATTCTGAAGAGACCGAAACAGGTGGAAATCTGAAGGTGCAAGGTCAGGACTATACGGCGGATGCATTAACACCTCCAAGCCAACCTCTCTTAATTTTTACTGAGTGGCTATAGATGTGTGAGGTCTAGCGTTATCATGATGAAACACCACACCCCTTCTGTTGATCAATTCCGGCCGCTTTCTCTCAACTTCTTGCTTTAATCTCATCAGTTGTTCGCAGTAGAGTTCAGAATCGACACACAACTTCACCTTATTGCGAGTTAACCCGGGTTTCGCCACAATCTGTGAAGCCTGACCGGCCTTTGACCACGACCTTTTTCGCACGTTCTTGTAGTACGTGATCCACTTTTCATCACCAGTTATCAGCTTCTTCAAAAATGATTCGGTTTCATTACGTCGAAATAAAGAATCACAAATGAGTACACGGTTCATTAGGTTTCTTTCAGTGAGCTTGTGAGGTACCCAAATATCGAGCTTTTTTTGTACCCAGCTTTTTTCAAATGCGCCAAAACTGTTTTGTGATCAATTCTCAGTTCTTCAGCTACGTCGTAACACCAGATATGTCGATCTTGCTCCACTTTTTAAAAAATGGCATCCATTTTATCCGTAATAGGGCGAACAGAGCGAGGTGCATCTTTGACATCAAAATTTCCGGATTGAAAACGCTTAAACCAAATTTGTGCTACTCTCACAGACACTGCACTAGGTGCATAAACATCACAAATTTTTTTCGCGGCATGCGTTGCATTTTTACCTTTTTTGTAGTAAAATTTTAAAATGTATCGAATTTCTTCATTAGATTCACTCATCTTGACAGTACGAAAAACAAATGAAAATCACACATTTGCCACACATTTAATTTAAATTTGGAATTATGTTCTTTAAAATTTTAACTTTCAATGATACCAAAACCAGCCAGATACAAATACTACAGCCAAAGAGATTTTATTACAAGTTAATACATACTATAATGCGAAAAGACTTTTTCCCCAACCTATTAAATTGCCGCTAAATGGTAGTGGTCAGCACTATCGTGTTCCGGTCAGGTGGTAATGTACGGTCCTGTAATTTCCGGCACGGAGGCATAACACCTTAGGCCTCAGGAGTGGTAACGCATCTGCATTTTGACCTTGCGCTTTGTGTTAATCGGGTAGTTTCGATTTTGTAGAGCGTTATCTCTGTTCCGCACTCCACGTACCTACTACGTAAGCATGAATAATGATGACGTCGTTCAATTTCCAGTGGCACTAAAAGCAATTATGTCACTACGAAACACTTCAAAACGAGAGAGATAATGTGAGATTTGAGGGTTACTTGGCATCGAGTGGCGTCTCAATTTCTCGTAATGTTTTTTATACATTTTTAATGTAATCTAACGAAATGTTTTGGAAATTATTAAAAATCTCGTAAACCTGAACTATGCTTAGAGAATATCTTTCGTGAGGACATTTTTGTTCCAAGCAAGGAGCTATCTGTAACAATCATCAATTGAGTGTCAATTTCATAACAGAACACGTTTTCTCGGAATTTTGAAAAGTACCTTTGAACTTATGCTAAGTTGACCCTTTCCCTGACAGTATACGAGACACAATACAAGTTTTATTGTTATAACGTCTGTAGATGTTTACGAGTACTGTCCGTGAAAGTGTTAAGAACTGTGAAAATTGGTACCTAACAGAGTTCATTCCCGGCAATAGAGCTTGCGCGCACTTAATCCAGATTTAATCCCCGTTTATAAACATCCGATACTCATTCAGTAAGTTGAACGTCCTTTGTTCCGTAATGCCTTCTAATCACAACGCCACTTCGCCCTTGACAATGAAAATTCATTCATTAACTTCTAGTGTTGATAAGCTGATAACAGTGTTATTAAAATTGGCAATTCACGTGACAGCTCCAGTCTGGACAAGGTTCTATTTTACTACGTTCTTGAAGTATGGGGATTGAGGAATATCATGGTGCGTTTTGCTGTGGGAATTTGGACGCCATATCAATCTATACTTATAATAATATCATAAACAGGAAACATTTGTGTTTTGGTAGGGATTTGTAATTGAATACTTAGAGAATATTTTCTTTAATTTATACTACACGTTACTTGCAATAATGAACGCCTTAAATAAAATGTCGAGCAACGTGTCGGTAAATGTAATGCTATTCACAGGCGACTAGACAATATCGTTTATTGAAATAAGTAATGTGTTGTTTACGGTCATACAAACAAGTTATAAATGACTTTGCTGGTTAATATTTATGCGAGTTCGTAGAAAAATTGTGTTTGCATTATGCTTCCATTCTAAACCTTATTCCATTCTCACTTTTTCTAGTGGTGCTTTATTTTAGAGCTGCAATAAAGAAGCCGTAGCAGCCGTCTCTCTAATTTGCCTGCCGCTAAATTGTAGTGCTTTTGACACCGTGTTGCGGTTAGATGGTAATGGCCATTTAATTATAATGACAAAACCTCACTCTCGCGAGTAATAGCTCATTTAAATTGAATTAATGAAATTTCATACTTTATAAGAAATAAAGGTTAGAGGAAAGGAAAGTTTGAAAATATCAAGTAGAGTGTGTTCTAAATTCCTTAAGAAAAGTTTTAATGATTTTACAGCTAAATTGTTCGACCTTAGCTTTACCGCAAGTTTTATTTAATAGTCAACGTGTCACTCGTGCTAATGCTAATACTTGTGGCCTTTGTGCGTAATTCTTCATACATATTCTTCATCAATATTGAGTCTATCCAAGTTTTCTGAGCTAGGAGCGAATTAGGTTCTGTAACTTTCTTGGTATGGTGATCAAGTGGATCTTTAAATAAAATGTCCTATAGAATAGACACATATCTTCCATTGCTTTTATTCGATCGAATGCATAACCTTGTCTATCTGCTAGTCTACAAATCTATAGCTATCATTGATAGGTGGTAGGATAACACTTCCTTTTGGTGTAGTAGATTCATCGTCAATCAGCAAATTGTTGCAATAATATCAAATGTTTTATCTTTAGTTATGCCCACGTGTGCCTTTATTAGGAAATTAAATTTCAATATCGCAAAACAGATTGCCACTCGCTAACATCCTTTTCACTTCCATATAGGTACAACCATCACAGATAACATTTAAGGTCCACTCGTAAAACGAAACAACTTTCTCATCTTGTTAACTTATGTTCGCTAAATTTTAAATGAAAATCAGCGAAGTGTAGTCACGTACTTCGGTCATCAAGTACCGTGGAAGTATGGAATGTTAAGTCAATAATAAACATATGATTGGGCTTCAAAATGATTCTCAGATGGATTTACAGTTGTTGATTGTTTTTTTTTGTCTTTTAGGTGACGTACCTAGTAACCCTTGGTTAATGTTTTACTATTGTGGAACTTGTTTTAATTACGCTCCATAACTGCTGACTTAATAAAAGACTACATGTGCAGTTAAACTTTTTATTTAAGGCTGCTTTTTCACCAGACATGTGCCTTATACTATATACCTACTGAGACGGGTTTCTATGTGATGGTCCATTTATGGGGAGTTGAAGCGGTAAGATGTGCTATTAAGATGTGCAATCGCGAAGTATACTGACACAATGGTCAGTGACTAACGCGTCTTCACACTGTTCACTCACATCTTCCCCTGTAATTCTTCGGAACAATCACGCCTCCATAGCTCCAACTCTGATCCCAACTTGGCCTCTGTGACAGTTATTAAGAGGTTATCATTCATTTTGCTGTCCAACAGCCATCCATAAATGGTATTCTTAATGAAGATGTATTTAGGCTACAGTTTTCACTTACCTACCATCAATGGAAAAACCTTTGTTCCTATTCCACAACATTGAAAATGCTGGAGTCTTGTGTTTTTGCAAAAAATACAATATAAGAGGTAAGAGAGAAGCTGCTAAGTTGCTATGATATTGTTTCCGATCGGCCTCATTGCGTTCGCAACTCACAAGGCGTTATATAAGATCTATTCAGTTTCCACCGGATCACCGGATACGCTGGGCGCGGGCAATCGATACACATGGGAGGTAACACGACGCCGTCGCGGCCAAGGCGGCAAGCGGGCCGTGTCCAGGCGGACTCGGCTCGTTTCTTCTCCGTTTCAAATTTAATTTTAAATATGAATATTAATTAAGTTTTAATAGAGCTTTGACGGCTCGGCTCGATACGGTTGTTGTCGGCTTCATCAGGCTACCGGCAGCCAAAATATTTCAGCAATTAGCAAAGAACGGCTTTACGGGATTTATTTGAGTCCGAAGTTGGGCTTAGGGCGTCTGGTAAGGGTACGGTATATCCGATTAAGGGAGCGCAACTGGGCTCTGTGAACTTGGCATCCGACCTTGAAAATTTTATTATTTTTTTGGCTTAAACGATAGATTTGGGTATGTAGTAGATAGTAGTGAATGTAATTTCGTTTGTAGTAGAACCAAAAAACTGGTTGCCTGTAAAGTCGGTTTTACGGGCGAAGATTTTACGTGACAACGTCTTTTTCTCGGTAGAAAGGCATTCGCCGGTCCGGCAGGCCTCTCTCTCGTTCGGTGACTCATCGTTACGTTACCGGGCGTTACACTTTTTCATGAGTGACTCCGAGCCGCAACCTATTTTAAGACGTTGTCACGTCAAAAAAAAAATTTAAAAAAATGTCATCCCCCGACATGAAAAATTTAAATTTTTTATGGCTGTTTCTAATAGGTATGCGTAAGTAGTTGTTTGTAGTTGTTTTTTTTTTATAAATTTTTTAAGAGTTTTTAAAAAGCGTTTGCTTATTACTACAATCGCTAAATACGACAGAGGAAAGTCCGTAGAGGTTTGTAGTGAAAGAGTTTTCGTTTGTAGTAAGCTCGAAGTTGAAAAAAAGTGACTATTTTGATAAATTTGGTATGAGAGGTACGTTGATTGATTTCTTAGGGTTGATGGACTTGACGATTACTACAAACGTCTGCAATGATAGAGGGAGGTCCGCAGAGGTTTGTAGTGAAAGAATTTTCGTTTGTAGTTAGCCCGAAGTTGAAAAAAAAGTGCCCTAATTCTGTAAATTTTGTTTAAAAGGTATTTTGACAAAACTACTTACGGTTGATGGACTTGACGATTACTAAAAACGTTTGAAATGATAGAGCGAGGTCCGTAGAGGTTTGTAGTTAAATAATTTTCGTTTGTAGTAAGCTCGAAGTTGAACAAAAGTGCCCTTATTCTGTAAATTTTGTTTGAAAGGTATTTTGACAAAACTACTTACTTTTGATAGACTTGACGATTACTACAAACGTTTGAAATGATAGAGCGAGGTCCGTAGAGGTTTGTAGTGAAATAATTTTACATAAGCAGTTCAGCCAACATACCTCCCATACCAGATTTACATAATCAGGTCACTTTTTTTTCAACTTCGGGCTAACTACAAACGAACATTCTTTCACTACAAACCTCTGCGGACTTCCCTCTATCATTTCAGACGTTTGTAGTAATCGTCAAGTCAATCAAACATAAGTAGTTCCGTCCACATACCTCCCATACCAGATTTTCATAATCGGGTCATTTTTTTTACAACTTCGAGCTTACTACAAACGAAAATTCTTTCACTACAAACCTCTACGGACCTCCCTCTATCATTTCAGACGTTTGTAGTAATCGTCAAGTCCATCAAACATAAGAAGTTCCGTCAACATACCTCCCATACCAGATTTACATAATCAGGTCACTTTTTTTACAACTTCGAGCTTACTACAAACGAAAATTCTTTCACAACAAACCTCTACTTGCAATTTGCAATTTTCATAGATCACCAAAATTAAAACGTGTAATTTATATTCAGGTATTCGATCCATAAAATTTAGACGGTTAACCACTAATGGGACTGCCGTATCATCCCATTTCTAATAAACGACGCGTTGCAAAACCACAAACGGAAATAACCACAGCGCAACGGTAAAATACAATAAATCGATTAATTTCTAGTGATATCCCGCTTCGAATGTAATACGTTTCGTATTGGAAATGTCCAGGAACGCATCTTGTACACTGTAATTCTGATTGTTCTCGAGTTACGATCACGACTACGTAACGTCCTAATAAATTTTACATGCCTTCGCGTATTCCTCCAGAAGGACACACAGGAGTACCTATATTTACATAACGAGCCATTTGACTCTCATCTGGCCCATTATCAGGAAGGGGTGGCACTGGAAATATGACCCATTGTTTTGTTCTACTGCAACGATTGTCAGAAGCTCTCCCAAAGTCTGACGATGAGGAAGGCAATAGGTTAACTTGCAGGTGATATAACTGATCATTCATAGATCCGGTTTGTGTATTTACAGTACACATATAAATAAATACCTACTATCTCTTCGCAGGACTGTTCATCCGTCAGTGTTTCCCCGCATTTGATTTAGTTTAGAGGGCGGCTTACAAAACGTGACCGGGTTTTATCTGGACATCTTAATATTAACCCGAGAAGGAAATACAAATTTTTTGTCGTAGAACACTAGTATCTGGCATGTCCTTATTAAATTTCTATAGTTCTCTAAATGTCCGGAGTTTTCTAGTTTTAATCTGGCAAAAATTACCGATTAGGGGCATGGCAGCCCTGTCTCTGCATAGCTAATTGGGTAAATACTGTCGTGAAGTTTGATTTACTAACAAACGTATTACGTAATGACTTCCAATTTAATCTACAACCCGTAGATTTAGAAATGTGTTGTATTTCGCATGTAACTAATATCAATTGACGCTTCGCAGTATTTATCCAATTGGCGATTTGTTCCTTCGCCTATTGCCCGAGTCACACAGATCGCGTGTGGGTGGACCTCTTGACACCTAATTAATTTGTCTTCCAGTATCGACCGTGGCGTTGTATGGTTTGATTGCTCTAGTGTATTGAGCAAAATTTAATGTTAAATTAAAATTAAATGCATTTGGGTCATTTATTATTTGTGATATAAGGGCTATGTTAAGCAAAATTACATGAAATGAGGCTGAGAAACACTGGATTCTGTCCTCTGTCGACTATTCACAGCTAATGATGGCAAATGTTAGAAATTAATCGGAGTGTTAAAAAAATTGTTCAGACGAATTTTGGCACCTCTTCCTTTTTTTGGAGTCGTTAAGGTAGTGAGACCTAGAGGTCTCACTACGATCAGCCCTTTGATTATTCTATATTTTATTCAATATTATTTTCAGGGTCAAAAATTATAGTTTCAAAATCTTTAAAATTAATAAAATACCTACTTCTTCAAAAACAATTCGCAAATGATTTAAAAACAAAGCGGCCCACTCATAACAGCAATAACTAGATATCGCAAACAATTCGTTCTTTCATTAAAAAATGCTCCAGATAACTCTATAAAAGTATGCTTCACTCCACTTTCGAATGCCTTAACAAGCCGATATTTTCACCGCGTTATCATAATGATCTTTTAGTGTGTTTACAAACCAACTATTGTCAATCAATTCGCCTTGACCTTGTGTTCGCCGGTCGTGACTCACGGAACTCAAGTTCGTTGAACAATGTGAGAAGTACTCTCAATTTGCAATCTTTTCGATGTAGGTGTAGGGTCATAGCTCATTACATCAACTTGCTTACCTTGTGTTGGCTTTGCATTGCCAACGCGCTGTGTCCAAGTGGACCGCACGCTGTCCGCGAGTTGTTTACAAGTAACATCGCGTCGTTCATCCGTGGACCACCCGTCGACTACGGGTGCTGGGTGGCTGTAATGAGCTATGACCCTTAATCTCTTAATTTGACACGCCTGTTACAGTGCGTTCCCACACCATTTGCTGTCTCTCGGCTGCCTTCGTTCTCATGCAGGATTCCTGATCAGATATTCCCTGGAATTCATCTATTAAAATAATTGGCACTACCCACATACCTACTACCTATTGAATGTCATGAAGTCTCTAGTTTATTTTTTCTGGAATCCTCTTAGGTTACATTTCTTCAGATTCTTATTTTTATATGGCAGCGGGGAAACGAACGATTATCGGCACACTCACCACATCCGCTGTATCTGACACCACCGTCTCCAACTCGCTTGCCGCCTCTCTTACGTACGCACGCCGAGCTTACCCTTCGCTTGGCACGTACGTTACATTGTTTGCGATTCCCAATTTACTAGTTTTTGTACATTTTTCAAATGTATAAATAGGCGCTTCCTGCCGCCCTACGTATTACGTACCTATGCGTATGCCTGGGGCCGTGCCACCTTCCCCCCCCTCAAGCTACGCCACTGTCGCTAGCCACCGCACTGCAGACATATTTAAATTCTCCGCAAGATATTCTAGGGAAAGTGACATTACGATATGTAGGCTACATTGATTACCTCCGTGTCACTAATCCGATCCAGTTCAACCCGTACCTAGATTGGTTGGAAGCGTACCTACTGCGAAATCGATGGTAAATGGCAGGTTGCACACGAGCGTTAGGGTGTTTTTCCACCATAGATGCTAGTTGCTGGTATGAGGACGTCAAAGCGAAGCTATGAAACCGTTTCCATATTTGCTAGCGGGTAAGATGTTCCTCCACCTGAGCTAAATGATTCGAGATGTTATAGCTTCCAGTATTCGCTTACCACCCGTGTGAACTGCATGCTTGTATAAAAACAACCGCCTTCATTGCATAAAAAAATCTTTATACTCAACTTTCGCTGCACTAATCGAACAGCTGGAGCTCTCTGAATCTCCTCCTTTTTTGAAGTCGTCTAAAAATACCTTTTTTTATGTAATGAATGGAAGTGGCAAACAAGCATGCAGTTCACATTGATGTTAAGTGATGACTGCAGCCTATAGACACTCACACAAAGACCGAGGTCAAAATGCAGATGCGAACTCCTGAGGCCTAAGGTGTTATGTGCTGTGCCGGAAATTACAGGGCCGTGCATTACCACCTGACCGGAACACGATAGTGCTGAACACTACCATTTAGCGGCAAGTATATTAGGTAATGCGGTGGTGCCTACGCCCGCCAGCTCCGTTACTGGAGCTCTACCACCAGTAAAAACACACCTTAGTGGAACCTTTGCCGTGGTTGAAATCGTGTCCACCGATACTGTATAAGTTGAGATTGAAAGCGATATATGCGGATAGAGTAATGAAAATAATTGTACACATTATATATTCATTAAAAGTAGCATAGCACATCTCTGGTGGAATGGCAGCCTTACTTTCATCGGAATTCACGATGACACTGTAACAAGAAGATGGAGAGCGGAACATTTTATATCGTTCTATCCGAAATTTGCTTTTCATCCCCTGACTATTGCACGTGAATTCATTCGTTGGAATATTTCTAGACTGCACGAATTTTGTGAAGTTCCGGAATAATTTTAGGTAGGTACTGATACAATTCAAATATCAGAGCTTGGGCGGAGGCACTGCATTATATAATCTATCTGTTGCCAAATACGCTTGTGCTTAGCACTATCTTGTTCCGGTTAGATGTTAATATTTGGTTTAGTAATAACTATCACTGAGGCAAAATAACTTAGACCTTAGCTTAACTTAGACCTTTAACAACGAATCAGTATTTTTTGGGAACTTTAGGAGATTTACGATTTTTAACATAGGTACAATACGAACATGAAAAATTTATGATACATAAATATATCTTTTACAGAAATTGACACTGTCATGTTCTATTGTATTCTCATTGTCACAGTTTACCCAGTCAAATTCCGCATGAAATTATTTTAAGACAGGTTCACATGCATACAAATATTTTTAATTTCTTTGTTGCAATAGGCAACATGCATGTCAATTTTAATGTCATCAGCCAATTAATCGTATTTACACTGCTTGAGCTGTAAATCGTCAGGATTCCTGCAGATTTTAAAGAAAGTAAACGATAAACGCATAATCGATGATTACGCCGCCCCTTGTTTAAATGCTAATTAATCTCTTCACGTAAAACGCAACTTTCTGCGTTGCAATACGCAATGATGCGTGGTTAATTCGTGCGATTTTTCACACTATAACAAGAAGAGTGCTACAGTGGTTTTAATTTTGTTTGAAAGTTTTCTAGTGCCCAAATTTTCGATGTCCTGTACTTAATTGAACTTAAAATTGCTGCCTTAAATAACCGACAATGAATCCCATCCCAAAAACTATAAAAGCACTGTCCACTATCGTAGAAGTTGATCTTAAAAACACCAATGACTATGCTTTTAAGTTCGCTGGGTCCGGCGCCGGCGATTATCTGACGTTCTACGCCCTACAAAATAATAAGGGCTCGATCTTTGTGTTTTCTTTGGAGAAAGTAACGGTATGTTTTAGTTCGCTTACATGGCAGCTCCATAAGAATAATAGTACTGTGACGAACAATTTGAAAGATCATTTCCATGTATGATCGTCCATATAAAGCAAACCGAAACCATTTGAAACCTTTTGACTGAACGTCGTGATTCTAGGACGCAGATGGCATATTTGATACCGGCATTTTATTATATTTATGAGCTTCAAAAGAATTTGTGTTAAAGGAATTCAAAAAGGGACAATTTCATAAATTTTACACAGGTCTTGATACCAAGAGTGGCCGACTTTTACCAAACTGGTTAGATACTATCTGATTATGACAAGATCATAGCGTGATCAATTTAGTAGATGCTAAAGTTTGTTTTTAGAGCGTTTACATAAAACTGCGATACGATGCGAATTGCTGCGATGCGATTTCGTCTGACATATTGAAAGTATGGTCAACTGTCGCATCGCAGTTATGTGTGGGCACCCTTAAAGAATGTTCTGGATCTGCAATACGATCCATTACAATTTACAATTGTTGGATTGGCATAATGAGCAATTGACGCTGTAATTGCTGAAATTGAAACAGTATCAATTGCGCATATGTGATTTATTCGCTTGTTGGACGTTAATATAGAAAGACTTGTAGTTTAGGAGGTAGGCAGACCTAAATGCATGCATTCAATCATACATGCAAACATTCTCGATTCGCCGGTGGCGAGCCTATTGACATCACCGGTCACATTACCAAACTTCGTGCCTGCTGGGAAACTTCCAGAAAATAAATAAATCCCAATAGAACCAGAGATAAAGGATTTTACATCATTATCACTAATATCCCCCGACCAGGGAATCCAACCCAGGACCCAGCGTAGTAATAGTGGCCAGCTACCACTAGGCTACTGAGGCAGTTTCATTGTAAAAAACCACTAGAATTCCATTCAGTGGCTGTGGTTTAACAAAATAACATCGCAAAACTAAGAGAGAAATTTCCCTTTCCTAATCAACCGTATCTATAGAAGCTAACTGTTATGAAATCTCCTTTGTCCAGGCTTATCCTTAAGTTTTTTTCTAACAAGAACAAAGTTATGTAAGTGTGAAAGTTACGCAATTTAGTTATTTATTGAAGGATTCTTATTTTATGTGCAAGTAGAACAACCCGAACACATTTTATTTTAGATATTAATAAAATAGTAAAATAAAACCCCTTTTACGAGTATGTAGAAAAAGTGGTAAATAGGCGCGCACATAGAATTATAACGCACCTCTATGGGCGCGCAGCTCACATTGATGTTAAGTGAAGACTGCAGCCTTCACATAAACCAGAGTTCAAAATGCAGATACTTTGCCATCCCTGAGACTCAATTTGTTATGTATCTTTGAAAGTTATTACGGGGCCAAACATTACCATCTAACTGGAACACGATAGTACTGAACATTTGGTGGCAGATCTGTCGCCCTCACTCGAACTTTACCAACAGTAAAAAATACTCTACTAATTTGTACAATTGTTTATGTCTTATGCTACCCATGTCTATCGTAGCATTTCAATGTCAAACTATAACTTGTCGTACTTTCAAGTGCCATTATTCTCGGCAATAATGATACTTTTTATAGATCTGTAAACGTTCCATCAATTTCGTTTTCTGTAATAAGTAAGATACCACGGCCGATTGGACTTAATAACCAATTTTTGATGAATAATGAGCATTTGGTTTTTGTTTTTTGCTAGGATTGCTTCTTTAGACGTTAGAAAGAAAAAAACATTTTAAAAATATTTATTTTTCGATGCTCATTGATATTCGAAGAAAAAAAAATATCTTATGTGTCTTCAATTTATATCGCTAGGGTGAGGAACGAGAGGAGAGAAACAAGCACAGGCGGTCTGCAGGAATAATAGGTATTCTTTCAGATCGCCTGTGCTTTATTCACTCTTTTTATATTTTTTTTAATGCAATGGATGTGGCAAACAATCATGCAGTTCACATTGATGTTAAGTGATGACGGCAGCCTATAGACACCCACACAAAGACCAAGGTCAAAATGCAGATGCGTTACCACTCCTGAGGCCTAAGGTGTTATGCCTCTGTGCCGGAAATAACAGGGCCGTACATTACCACCTGACCTGAACACTCCATTTAGCGGCAAGTATATTAGGTAATGTGGTGGTGCCTACGCCCGTGAGCTCCGTCACTGGAGCTCTACCCCAATAAAAATGCACCACAATCTCAAAAACCTACAGTCTATGGTGAATATTCACTGGAGGTAGAGATTCAGTGACGGATGTCGAAGGCGTAGGCACTACCACATTACCTAACCTACATAATTGCCGCTAAATAGTAATGTTAAGTTCAATATTTCGGTCAGGTGGTAATGTATTTGGAGTCCTGTGTTTCCGGCTCAGAGCCATAACAGCATAGGCCCCAAAAGTGGCAACGCATCTGCATTGAAATCTCTAGTGTTAGTGTAGATATAAATAGGCAGTGGAACTGTATGCTTGTTTGCTACATATATGGCATAAAAAAAATGGACGCATTCATTTTAAACGAACCAGTTGCACACAGTTTACAATGTCGTATGTTGTTGTGAGTTTGCGCCAAAATCGTGGCCGCACACGTTACTTTTGTAAATCTACATTTGCGCAAGTAAATTGCTATGAATGTAGTCGGCATTCAAAACCTGACATTATTTTAGACACTCATGGTAGATATCCGGTTGAAATCCTACTTGAAATGTCTACAAGCTATACATATAATAATATATCACTTGCCATCGCGAATGATGACTTGTGTCCGTTTGCTAATTTATTGCGAAAAAGATTACTCATTCAAATTGACAATGAGGGTCTCAAGTGTAAATATAAATACGTACAAAATGTTTTGTATAGGTATTGCCAAACATAATTGTATTGTATTTTAAGGCATTTTCTCGGAACACGAAAGAATCGTATAATCGGTGAAAAGGGAATGCCGTGATGGCATTAAATCACTGAAGGTCTCAGGGTTTCAGAGAAATGTTTTCTGTATTTTGTTTTTCTTGTCATGAAGTGATAAACAAGCATACTCTTCACATTGGTGATGAATGAGCTCTGTGGTCTATAATTTTGAATGCGTTACCAGTTACCACTTAGGCATACTTAAACTGTTATGCTTCTGCGCCGAAAATTACAGGGTCGTATATTACCACCTGACCGCAGCACGAGATCATTGAACACTCTTTAGCGGCAAGTTATGTAATGTTGTGATGCCTTCATCTTCGAGCTCCGTCACTGGAGCTCTACTAGCAGTATTTCCGAACATGTTTCTTGCTATTTCGCGAAATAACCGTGTGATCGTAAAGGCGGGGTCGGGATGCAACGATGGCATTACGTAAAACGCCCTTGTGTCCGTTATGCAGGAAGCCTTGATATTGGTCCATCCTCAATAACATGGCCTTGGCTTTGCAATGCCACTGCATTTTTAGACTTCATTGCACTTCATAATGCAGTGCAATTTAGCTATGTGACTTTTAGGGTTCCTACCTAGGATCACTAGTGTGAGACACACTTTGTCCATTTTTAATAGCCAATTTGCTTCGAATCAACTGGAAAAGAAAATAAAAGCCTGTGAGATACGTGTCCTGTCCAAACTAAAATATTATATAGAATTAAAATCACAAACAAGCTTGATTTTTTTTCTGTAGCAGCGATGACAGATTAATACCGCAAGTCGATATCATTGATTGCGTTTGAGGTACTAATTTCAAAAAGCAACTAAGTAGGTATATCGGATATCTGCGTCTCATAACCTATGGGACCATTAATTTCCATTTTACTGAAACATTGACTGGGCAACCACCTCGATGTTGCAAATTCATAGAGCAACACCGGAGGGGACTAGCCATATGCAGGCTTTCCTCTCTGTCAAAGTACAAGCCCAAATGGGCCTATACCTGTCGCCTAGATGTTTAAATGTATGCGTGAAATTGTTTCTGTATTTTGTTACAACGTGTGAGTTTCGTAGTAATAGACGATTTTTGTTGTGTGCGTGTGTGTCGCACGCATTTCCCCCTGCAAAAAATGACAGACTGTTTTGCATCGGTATTACACGCTATGCGAACTCCCACTCCGGTCCGCCGCGACCGGTGGGCCGCGTTGCTTTATGTGCAAATTATGTCCATGGGTGTACCTTTTTTAAGGGTCCGTAGCCTACTGAATACTGAATTACGTGAATACTGTAAATACCCAGATTTTGTTTTAGATGCATTGCCAATCTTGAGGTCTAAGCTGTTCTCTGTGACCGGAATTACTAACCTACGTTCAAACCTACAATAGCGCTAAACTCTACCACTTAGCAGGCTTAGCAGCAGGTACAAGATCGGGTAATCCAGTGGTGCCTACGCGGTCGACGCTGAAGTTCCATCACCAGTAATACTACTTTCCATCAGTTGGCAAGTCTGTTTGTCTGACTACGAGATTCGGTTATGTGGTTGACCTGTGGGTTCACCACCAGCAAAATCAATACGTTCTCAACAAGCACGGATTTTAGAGTAGTTTTTATACGATCCGATTGTATCGATACAGTCCCATAGCTAGAACAAATCTCAGTTCACGAGCTTCACGATCCGATGTGGAGTCGGTGGTGCGTGACGGCTGCGCGGACGCAGTGCCGCCATGGCGGTGTGGTGCGGCGCGCGCATACTGCCGCTCGAGAGACGCGTCTACTCCATAACACTGGTGGTGCGTTGGTTTTGATAATTATGGAAAAAAGTTTAATAAATTGTCGCTCTTATAGTAAAATATGATGGTGTGTAAAGTGATTGTTATTGCCAAGTGTGAAAAATGGTTTGAGTGCATTTGTGTCTTAAATAAGTTTTAAGGCTTTATCGCGTGAGATGTTGGGTATAATTCTGTTATCAATTTATTCTAGGTATAATATATGGCATGTAATTTTTATTTCACTGACGTATAATTATAATGTAAGTTAGTTTTGTGAATGTGACCTAGATTTGGCATTTCAAATAGATAAGTAGAGAACAAATACGGGTGTAGAGTCGATAAATAGGTGAGAGCCTCAAGCAGGTGGATAAAATTGATTATAACAGCGGTTTCTTTGTTAGGTAGCGATATACACCTATAATTCTTTAACAAAGAAATGCAAATGCAGGGAATACCTAGTTGCTATTTGTGAAGATTTAAAAATGTTACCTTCGAAGAAAGTGGGATTATGTGTATTTACTTAAAACATTTAGATACGGTAATCGAAAGGTGTGTAATGAAAAAAAAAAGAAAAATAATTATTTACCAAAAAAATTATGTTACATGAACACATGTGCTTATGGCCCTCACACTAGATTTAATCACGATCACAATCAATTAGTATAATCTCACACCGCTATAGATATCGTATCAGAAATACGATATCTATAATATACATAAGAGTTCGGCTTAATATCGGAATACAGAATTAGAATTTGAGTTGTATGTGTACAACGGCACCCACGACATAGATTTTACCTACTGTGGGGCTGTGAGTGTAAGCGTGTTTTTTTTTTTATAGAAGGAACTGTGTGAATGTTGAGGTTTGGAACACAATCATTCTTCTCTCTGACCTACCTATCTCGAGCTCTAACCTATTTTGACCAAAAGAGTCATCATGGCAGAATACCACGATACCGACGTTTGCACGACACATGAACAGTATGATGAATGAATATGGAAGAATTATGATTATACAATTAAGATGTGATTTTGTTTATATAAGGTGAATTAAAAATACTATTGGCAATCTAGTAGATATATATTCTCTAGACTCTAGATCAGAGGTTCACAAATTATTTTTCTTGTTTCAATTTTTTCGGGTTTCGATGGACCTCCTCCTACATTTATATTACATTCCCACATTTCGATTTTTATTCACGCCTACGTAGACCCCCATCAAGTCTCCCATGGACCCCGGGGAGACCACCTAGACCACTTTGGGAATCACTGCTCTAGATCATAAATATGCGTAAAATTAGGATGCCATAATTTTTCTAGGACAACAATGTATATTATTAAACTATATAAAAATAATAACAAAAGACTTATAAGAGATATATACATTGATTTTTTGAAGTCGTTTGAAAATCAATATCATCACAAATACCTATATAGAACAAAATGAACCGATATAAAATCTACACTGCAATCAGTCTGATATCGGAATCGCTTTCAAACATTATTTATCTGCAAGTTGCTGCCCCAGTACTTTCAGATGAGATTAATACAATTCGATACGGCGGAATTGCTTGGATGTCGGCCGAGATATCTTACAATCGATTGATTTCAGTATTACGGTTGTGTGTCTGTCGTACCTAGAGTTTGCTTTTCCCGTGTGAAAATTTTACAAGCTTTTGAGACCTGGGGCGTTTTGTGAGTGATGGGAAAAGTTCTGATGACCTTATTACTTTTATGTGTTTTTTTTATGTAATTGAAGTGGCAAACAAGCATGCAGTTCACATTGACGTTAAGTAATGACTGCAGCCTATAGACGCCCACACAAAGACCAAGGTCAAAATGCAGATGCGTTACCACTCCTGAAGCCTAAGGTGTTATGCCTCTGTGCTGGAAATTATAGGGTCGTACAGTGTACCTACCTATATGTAATTCTGTAATAGAGGATACAAATAACGTATTTCGCGAGCTTCATTAATTCAAGTAAATAGCATAGTATATGTGGATTTTGTCGCGTACACAATACTCCCAACTTCGTCTTTTACCCGACGTTTCGGTTGCTTTCCAGCTACCGTGATCACGGGCATACTGACAGGGGTTGCGACTGCCTATCGACATTGCTATTGTCGTTGTCATTGCTGTCAAATTTTCATGTCGATTTTTGCTTTAACTAAATAACGGTAATCGAAATAATCTACCATTATCGCTTGTTTATCACCTACGAAAGCAAGAAAAACGATCAGTGTACCACTACTGCTTTTAAAGGAGCTACAAATCGACATGAAAATTTGATAGCAATGACAACGACAATAGCAATGTCGATAGGCGGTCGCACCCCAGGTCAGCTGATCGTAGAGGGGACAAGTTCGAGAATGTAAGGAATGTTTTCCTTTAATAATAACAATAATGGCAACCCTTGATACGTCCCACTGCTGGGCACGAGTCTCTCCCGTTTTTGGGAGGAGGCCTGGAGCTTACTCCACCACGCTGCTCCAATGCGGGTTGATGGAGATAAGGGTTAGTGGTCAACCCGCTGTCGGATGTTTTCAAACCGCCCATAAGGCCTCCGACCTCCGACAGGGGTGCCACTCATCTGCATTTTGACGTCTGGTTTTTGTGTGGATGTCCATAGACTGCAGTCATCACTTAACATCCATGTGAACTGCGTACTTGTTAGCCACCTACATAACATAAAACAGCATATCAACCGAATTGAGAACCGCCTCCTTTTTGAGTTTGGTTAAAAATATGTCTAATGTTACGTGTTTAACTTTGTGGTTGTTATTTTGACTCATTTAATTATTGCTTACTTCATTTTATGTTATTTTATGATTAAATTAATGTATTATTACCTCAGAGCTGTTTGAGCAGATTCTGATATAGGTCTCCTATTTGGTAAACATACAAAAGCTTTGGCCCTAATCTAATCTAATATTATAAAGAGGTTATATTTTTTTGTTTGTTTGTTTTGAATAGGCTCAATAACTACTGGACCGATTTTAAAATTCTTTCACCATTATGAATGTACATCTTTCCAAAGTAACATAGCTATATTTTATTTTGAAAAAAAAAATAGGGATCCTTGCGAAAACTTCAATAACATAAACCACCGTCGATAAAAATCACTATCGAAATACCTGAAATCGGTTTTGACGCAAAACGTCACTTTCGCAAAACGTCATCTCGAAAAATATGGTCATTTTCGCAGAAAGACATTTTCGCAAAAGGTCATTTTCTCAGAAAGTCATTTTCGCAAAAAGTCTCTTTCGCAGAATGTCATCCACAATTTTTTTTTTTCTGTATTATTAAGTAGGCTTTGAGATATTCAGTTTTTTCTACTTCCTGAAAAACCGCGAAAACGATATACGCGGTTTTTACAAAGTGCAAATAAAAAAATAAAAAAATAAAAGTAATGATTTTTATAAAAATTGCTAACTGATTTATATTTTAAGTACACATTTTAGAACGGAAGGTATATTTCTTACAGCTTAATCACTATCTCTATCACTATCACTTCACTTCATTATCACTATCACTACATATTATAAAGTCCCCCTATTTTCTCTGTCTGTATGTACTCGTATGTGCTTATCTCGGAAAGTTGTGAACGCGTTTTGTTCCTGTTTAAAATGTTGGGAAGTGGGTTTTCCTAGGAAGGTTTATAAATGCTACCCGTACGACCAATTTTTTCGAGATGACCTTTTGCGAAAGTGACGTTCTGCGTCAAAACCCTTAAATCGTGTGCGCTGCAATAACTATTGATGATATATATAAAAATCAATTCCTGTTCGTTAGTCTCGCTAAAACTCGAGAACGACGAGACCAATTTGGCTAATTTTGGTTTTGAATGATTTTTGGAAGTCCAGGGAAGGTTTAAAAGGTAAGACAATATGAAGAAATTGAATGGAAATAGTAAAATCCACAATTTCATTTTACCATACAAATAGTTCGTATCTATCAAACCTTTGACAAATTATTTCATTGTGAGGCAATACGAAGTTTGCCGGGTCAGCTAGTCTTAAAATAATTCTGTAATATGACTCAATAACTGTTATTTTAAAGTTTTATAATTGAAATAAAACAAAAATTAACTTATTTGAAGAAGTAAACAATGGCACAATTAAATATTTAATTTTAATACTAAATGCTTCCCATCTGAACAATGGATGTACGAGTACATACCTACTTCTTTTAGTGGTTACTAACTACTTAGCTGTACTCGTAGTACCTACGATACTTAGAACGCTAAATTCCTTCTAGGGTAAGCAAAGTGCATTATAATAACTTTTGTTAGTCTATTGTTAGAACTATTTTAGCTCCTAACTGTTGACACTACGTGTCTGATTAGAGATAGAGAATATATTATTATATATCGAGCCCCTATTTTTCCCTTAAAATATTTACATCGGTGGAAGGGAAATACTATAAAGTCCTATAAACATGTGCTTAATAATCTGATATTTCAATTTGGATGTGTTGCCACTCCTGAGATTTAATTGGTTGGGCTTGTGTGCTGGAAATTACAGAGCCATTACCACCTGACCAGAATACGAAAGCGTTGAACACTACCATTTAGCGGCAAGTTGATTAGGTAATGCGCTTGTGCCTACGCCCGCGTGCTGTCACTGGACCTCTACCACAAGTAAAAGCACATAAACAGCTTAATGGAAAATGTTAGTGATCGATCATAGTAAGTTCCGAGCTGCCTTTCTAAACGTATCTTAGGCCTGCCTTAGAAAGTAGGTTCTATTGTTGGCAGTTCATGAAGGTAATTAGAGACTTAAAATTGCATTAAAATTGAGTGGCTTATTGTCAGTTAGTATGAAGAGTGATAGGTAAAAGTTGTTCTATATTTTGAAAAAATTCTACGATGCTAATGCTTGGCTATTCCATTTTTGTATAATGATATTAACTGATTGGTACAATATTTATAATACTAACTGTGCCCGCGACTTCGTCCGCGTGTTCAGTATCTATCCAGACGAAGTCCTGGGCGCAGCTTGTATAAAAGTAGCTTAAGTTACTTTTTATTACATAAGCTATCTGCCAGTGAAAGTCCCGTCAAAATCGGTCCAGCCGTTCCCGAGATTACTGGGACAAACAGACAGATAAAAAAAAATGTTTTGGTGTATGTATCGTGTATGCATTTAGTAAAAAGCGGTTATTTTTATATTACAAACAGACACTCCAATTTGATTTATTTGCATAAATGTATAAATAAGTAATACCGTTACTTTTAATTAAAACGATTCAAATTGCTAAAAACAAAAGTTTATTATAAAGCGTTAATCCCTGATGCGGCAGATTGATGGACGGACCCTATAGGGTTCAAGAACAATAAGAAATCAATTGTCATATTCTGGTAGCTTGAGAGATTTTAATCCATTGAATTATTGATTTGTTTACACGATAAAAAATGTTTTGTTTAAATGCTAGGACGGTAAGGAGAATGTGGACATTGATAATATTTGTCTGGCATGAAGCCAAGCTGTCCGGACCGGCATGTTAGAATTGCTACTCATAAACTAGAAACAAAATGACATGTTGAGCCGAAATATCTGATTTTCATGACTAAATTGGCTTCTTTTTCTAATGGTTTAGCACCATTTTAATTATTCAACCGGCTGCAAAATGATTCAGAGTGACCATCAAAGACGCAATGTCTTTGGTTGTCGTTTTCCAGCTTTTTTTTATCAATTTTCTAGCAGAGACACAATATTAAAAGCGTGGCAACGTATCTAAAAAATAAAAAATACGCTTACACTCACAGCCTCACAGTAGGTATAAACCTGAAAAATGAGTGTAGCTCGCGAAAACCTAAGAACATATCAGGTATAAACCTGTGTCGTGTCGTGTACCTCACAGTAGGTATAAACCGTTGTACGGTTGTACACATACAACACATACACAAACACCCAGACCCGAAACAAATCTCTGTAGGCCATACAAATCCTGTAATTTCCGGCACAGAGGTATAACACCTAATGCCTCAGGAGTGGCAGCGCAACTGCATTTTGACCTCTAGTCATTGTGTGGGTATCTATAGGCTGCAGTCATCACTTAACATCAATGTGAACTGCATGCTTGTTTGCCACTTCTATTACATAAAACAAAATATACATCTAAAATCGTCTTTGACAGATAGACGCACGAGTGATCCTGTAAAGGTTCCGTATATTCCTTTTCAGGTACACCGTACCCTAAAAATGTTCGCCTGGCATACTGCCAGGCTGTCGGGCTTGTTAGGCTCTACTCATAAGCCTCGTACGGGGCGTAGGTAAATGTAGAGTCGTTGAATCTCATTTTCATTACGAAAAATCCGTAAAATAGACCGGAAGAGCTATTATAGTGATGGAACGGGCTTTGGTTGGCATTGCATCTCCTAATTTTACCTACGACATAAAAGTACTGTTTTCAGCGCTGTCGTTTATTTTTGTTATGATGGTGGTAAACAAGCTTGCAGTTTCAGTCGTATGTGAACACTAGCTAATAGACATTTACACAAAAACCGGGAGACAACATGTTGATGTGTTGCTATTCCTGAAGCTGGAGTTGTTTTTTTTTTTTTTCTCAAATCTCAAATCATTTATTTCAAATTGGTCTACAAGGACACTTTTGCATTGTCGGGTTAATAAAGGCCAAGAGATAATGACTTTTAATAATAATCCATTTCAATCCAAAATTCCGTTTTGACTCCGATAGTGATTACCACCACCACCACCACCGCCACCACCACTACCACCGTGGTTTTCCTCTCGAGCTCTGATATTAAAACTACCACTATTAATGTATTGTTTTTCGTTGATTTCTCATTCTTAGAGAAAAAGCTTGCTCAATTCTATTTTTCTAATCGTATTGTTTACGATGATAACAATCTCTTCACTAGCTGAATGGCAACCGATAAAACGATGAAAATGCTAAAACAGAAAAGAAAAATGGTGGACATTAATCATGCACGTCTGGCGGGGAGCCAAGAACTGTTCCGACCTGCATGGTACATTCGCTACTCATAGGATTCGTACAGTTGAACGTGTAGTCCTAGCTTTACGAAGTATTATATTGACATTATGTAAAATTGTTTTTCCTTTAGTCTGAGGCTTACATGTCTAGTTACCATCGCTTTAGTCGGTGCTTTGCAACATATGACCGGTAACAACAACAACAAGAATATTCTTTATTGTACACACAGGAATAGACAAGATACAATTTAAGGACAAGCACAAATGGCGGCCTTATTGCTACACAGCAATTTCTTCCAGGCAACCAGATCAGACGTGGTCTCTCACTATAGGTCTCGTACGAAAGCTCCAAGTCACTCAGCGGTCAATGGAAAAGGCTATGCTCGGCGTTTCCCTACTGGATCGAATCAGAAATGAGGAGATCCGTAGGCGAACGAAAGTCGCTGACATAGCCAAGCAGATTTCCAAGCTGAAGTGGTAATGGGCAGGGCACATAGCTCGGAGAACCGATAGCCGCTGGGGCAGAAAGGTTCTCGAGTGGAGACCACGTATCGGAAAACGCAGCGTAGGACGTCCACCTGCAAGATGGACCGACGACCTAGTCAAGGCTGCAGGTACCCGCTGGATGCACGTCGCTTCCGATCGGTCGGCATGGAGGTCATTGGGGGAGGCCTATGTTCAGCAGTGGACGTCCTATGGCTGATATGATGAACCAGATCAGAAGGAACATACAGCAATATTAACAAGAGGGGCGTACAAATTACGAAGAATTAAATAATAGCACTTACTTTACAGGAACAATAATAACTTTATAGACAGAATAAAATAATAATATCGGAGGAATGGGAAGTATAATTATACGGACTCTTCATTACGTTGATTAGATTAGCACATTCCTCCTTCGTAGTGCGTAGCAACAGCTACAAATATTTGACTCCATTAAAAAAAATATCATCTTCATAGTAACAATTATAATATGCTGCAGCTCAATATTGTGTTTGAATCCTTTCCTTATTTGGCGCTCTGGTGGTGTCGAATTCGAGCGGTCGCCGTCGCGTCGATGCCTTTCGGCAGGGTCGCCAGTCGCCATGTAAGGTTGGGAAGGTGTGACACAAATGAATCCACTCAAAGTTGGATGAAGACTGATTTATTAATATTATAATCTACTAGTTCTTACACAGGTATGCTATAAAGGTCTATCTACACTAGTTACTAAGTACACAGATATAATTTATTTACTTACTACATCTCAAGATAATGATTTATTACTTGTGTAAGGTTCTGCAATCTTATGTATGTATCTTATTTGATGGTGTTGGGACGTGACGATTCGAGCTAAATTCTTCCATACGTTAATCGAACAATGGCGGTCAAACTAGTAAAAATAAGAGTGCAGCAGCGTTCTATTATTATTTTGCGGCGGATAGATTAGGCAATGCGGAGGTTTCCTGCGCTCTGGAGCTGTGACACTGGAACTCTACCATCAGTGAAAAGGGATATTATCTCAAATATTGTCATACAAAAAGGAGTGCGTTAATGGAACATACACATCATGTTCCATTACCACTTTGGTCTCAAATACTTCTTAGTGATAGTTAAAATATTGAATGTAGATGAAGAACACTACTCATCCAGCCTCTATACCATATCAGAATTGGTGATGACGATATCTGTTTTGTTTTTTTTTGCAGATAGACCCAAACACAGCGTTTCTGCGTGCCGCGCGCGCCGGCCAACTCGACACGGTCGTCGACTTGCTAGACTCCGGCGCAGTCAAAGATATAAACACATGTAATTCGGTGAGTTATTTTTTTAAGGTTAAATTAATGATAAGAATGCCGAAGAATATTATGATTTATTCTCCCCTAATAACGCAAAATATTGTTGTGGGCATCTTGGAGGAAGGCTTTTGTCCAGCTGTAAACGTCTTTCAAAAGGCAACCTATGAGTATAGTATTTCACTTTTTCATGTTTCCTTACATAAATGGCAAACAAGCATGATCACATTGATGCTAAGTGATGACTGCAGCCTATAGACATCTACACAAAAACCAGAAGTTAAAATGCAGATGCGTTGCCAACCCTGAGACCTTACTTGTTATAAATATCTCTGTGATAGTAATTACGTGGCCATACATTACCATCCATAGAGGAACGCGGCTCACCGGTCGCGGCGGACCGGAGGGGAGTAGCCATAGCGTGTATTACCGATGCAAAACAGTCTGTCATTTTTGGCGCGGGGAAATGCGTACGACACAAACGCACACTACAAAAATCGTCTATTACTATGAAACTCACACCTTGACTTTAACAAAATACAGAAACAATTTCACGCACACATTTAAACATCTACTCTCTTGTACTTTAACAGAGGGGAAGGATTATTCGTCAACTCGACACGGACGACCGGACACACGTATGTCCAGTTGGTTAAACTTGAAATTGTAATGACTTGTTATTTCGTCGTCTGGACACGAAAATATTTTTGCGTGCACTAGCATGCGACTAACGTCTATCTAAGATAAAAATCTTAGATAGACGTTAGTCTCATTTTCGGTTGTATTGACTGTTCACCAAATGGGTGACCATAATTTCCTTAATTTTAATTAACTTTGGGACAAAATATGTATTACCTACCTATATCAAAAATGTCTGAAATCGATTCGGTTATAGATTTCTGAACTAACTAGTTTCGGGTTGTACATTCAATCCTGTTACATGTTGTATATATATAAATCAATTGCTGTTCGTTAGTCTCGCTAAAACTCAAGAACTCGTTTTGAATGATTTTTGGAAGTCCAGGGTAGGTTTAAAAGGTAAGAAAATATGAAGAAACTGAAGGGAAATAGTAAAACCCACAATTTTATATCCCCATACAAATAGTCCGTATCTATCAAACCTTTGACACATTATTTCATTTTGAGGCGATACGATGTTTGCCGGGTCAGCTAGTTTGAAATAATTCCTGCTATTTTTACGATAAGTAATGGTAGCGCTAATAAGCAAAATTATTGTATTCATTCACACATTCTAATCATAGCAATTTTCTCCGGTAACTATTATTTCACTGTGTGAGAAATGATTGTCTCTGACAACGGTAGAAAAATCTCTAATAACAATATATCTTTGAAATTAACCGACATTATAGGTTCTGATTGTAGCCCATTAGATCTTCGTGACGGATAGAACGAATTGGAGAGCATTAACTATTGGATTCCAATTTAAAACGACCCAAATACGTTGTACTTTCTTTTTTTGCATACACAATATTTGATAATTTTACTTTTGTATTCTTATTGCAAAGCGCGCATGGTCCTGCGGTTGGTGTAGATTGTAACCGATGTACTCGGTTAAGCATTACGGGCGCGGTCGGGTGTGTGATAGGTGACCGTTAGTGGCTCATTAATATGCGCGTTTCCGTGCTTCGGAGGGCACGTAAAGCCGTCGGTCCCGGTTCCTATCGATTGATAACAGTCGTTAAACCCTGTCGGAGGCCTTATGGGTGGTTTGAAAACATCCGACAGCGGTTTGGCCACTAACCCGTATCTCTACCGATCCGCATTGAAGCAGCGTGGTGGAGTAAGCTGCAGGCCTCCCCCCAAAAAAAGGGGAGAGACTCATGCCCAGCAGAGGGACGTATAATGGGTTGGTCATTATTATTATTATTATATTCTTATTGCAATTATTCGTCATCACCATCACTCCGGCCGAAAGATGTCCACTGCTGGACAAAGCCTTCCCCAAAAATGCTCACAACAGTGTTGTGCGTCATTAGGAGAGAATATGCCATAATCGCCACGCTTGGCTGGCGGATTGGCGATCGCAGTGACGTTACTTACATGGCGGGACACTGCTGCCCATCCCGCGTTATTTTTATTACCGCCCTATTGGAATAGTTTGACCGCCACTGTTTGGTTGACTGACTGCACTAGCGGAAGAATTCTCCTCCATTATATTGCGATTGGGTCGTTACGTCCCGATTGCAATTAAATGTAACACAACAACCTTAAAAATAAATATTCTAGTTGAGTTTGTACCAAGTACGCGAATTTCCCTTAGTAGCGATATCGAGAAACCTAATAGTGGTGTGATAGTGTGTGATGTGTATCCAGTTCGCGAAATTCTTTCAACAGCAACGATAACAAAAAATTTAATGATCACGACACTAATTCGTGGCATAGTGGTACCTATGTGTATCAAGTACGCGAAATTATCTCAGAAGCGATAGCGAAAAACCTAATTATTGCCAGACTATGGTTCGGTTGCACCAAAATATTTGTTAAAGTTATAGTTGTTGTAAAATTTTACATCTTTCTCTAGCTTTAACTTTGTTTAAGTTAGATAAGGATGTAAAATTTTACATTTACAATAACTAATAAATATTTTGGTGCAACCGAATCTAATTCGTGACATATTGATGTGACCTGTGCGACCCGTACGACTGGTATGACGGGTAGGTGTGAGTAAGGTGACACAAGTGTGGCGAGTCCCCACTGATAGCGTAACCGGGTCACCTATTACTTCAGTATGCAGCCTCTCGGGATTCAATATGGCTACAGTATACGGCAACGGTATATGTGGGTGTGGAGTGCATTAAATGAACCGCTAACGGTTTGTTTGATCAAAAATGCGGTTCCTCAAATTATGTTTTCAAGGCTTTAGTCTATGAATTTTAAAAAATGTGTTAAGATAATGTTTTAGAAGTTAAAGTTGTCCCGGCGAGTTTCGTGTCGTCTTAGTTGCTTAAAAATATTTTAAGATCTATTTTCAGACCTAACTTTGTGGACTAATTTGAATTTTGAATTTGTATATTCCATGTATATGTGCTATAGTGCATTTTACTGGTGGCAGAACTCCAGTGACGGAGCTCGCGGGCGTAGGCGCCACCGCATTACCTAATATACTTGCCGATAAATGGGAGTGTTCAGCACTATCGTGTTCTGCTGAGGTGGTAATGTACGGCCCAGTAATTTCCGACACAGAGGCATAGCCACCTTTGGCCTCAGGAGTGGTAACGCATCTACATTTTGACCTTGGTCATTGTGTGGGTGTCTATAGGCTGCAGTCATCACTTAACATCAATGTGAACTGCAGGCTTTTATGCCACCTCCATTACAAAACAAAATTGTATGCAAATTTCATAAGTGCAATTCAACGCGTCATTTGTTAACGACAAGTGCGTTGCGGTTCATTGGTTCTCTGTGTTCTAAGCGGCGCCTTTTGTAGTACCTATATACTACAGGTTTCACGAGTTAAGGCAATTAGAATAAGTGATACAGTTTCCCTGGTGGTAGAGCTCTTGTTACGGAGCTCGCGGGCGTACGCACCACCGTATTACCTAATATACTTGCCGATAAATGGTAGTGTTCAGCACTATCGTGTTCCGGTTAGGTGGTAATGTACGGCCTGTAATTTCCGGCACAGTGGCATAACACCTTATGCCTCAGAAGTGGTAACGCATCCGCATTTTGACGTTGGTCTTTGTGTTAGTGTCTATCCCTCTACGAACTTGACCTATTTCATTTGTTTTATTGAATAGAAACTACCCTGCGTCAACAGTGTTTGTTTGGAGCTAGATGACTAGATCCCCATTAGATAGCTGCACATCCGTCCCCGTGTGCAGATCGTATCAGGTCACGTTTTGTTGTGCAATAGTGTCAAGGTCGCACACGGTGGTTACGCTGAAAATACTGAACACTGAATACCACACAATTGCTGGAAAGCCACTATTCATACAATAGGCATGTATGACTAATGAACGCCGTTCATTTGGTGTCATTGGTACGATTATTATATAGGTGTGCATATTTTGATGAAACGTCTGAGCAACAGTTCATAACCTAAAGGAGAATGACCAAAGTCGCCGTGATTGGCGTCTTAACAACTTGTATGTAGAAAATTGTTTTTTGAATTTAGATTTCATTCACATTTTTTTCACGTTAAATCGAATGGGGATTTACGAGATATTTTTTGAAAGTTAATAAATTATTTTGTAATGAACTGCCAATAACAGACCAATAACCAAGCAGCCAATGTCAACACCATTGCATTATTTACTTTTTTGCGTTGGACACTGGTCATTTTAGGACCTTTATAATTTCGTCGAAATAAAATCGATTTCAACGATCGATTGCTTTATTATCGATATTCAACGGAATAGATTATTCATGTCTACTATTTGTCTTGTATAATCACTAGGTAGCGAGTGGATATAATTTGAACAGTACCTTAGTTTTGACTTAGCTCAAATTCATCATATAAATGTCTCACTTTTTATTATCATGAAGCGGCAAATAGAAAAACAGTTTACATTGATGGTAAGTGAATAAATAGCATAAAAACACCCACATGGAAACCAGATATTTATTTATTAATTGTTAAGTATTTAATATTTGTCTGGTATTACTACCTGGAGAAGAATCATGACTACTCCATGCGGTTAAACTATAATACCTACTTAATGTAAGTAAAACAGCTAAGATGCTACACAATACTTTAAAATAGTCTTCGCTTATTTTAGTGACCTCTTGCAGGTATAGCACACAAAACTTAACCTCAAAATAACCAAAAGTTCGTAATGCAGTTTTTTAAAAACTCCTATTGATACCTTTTTTCTTTTTTGCGCACGTATTTCTTAAGATATTGCCTATATTTTGCGAGTAATCCCGTCGAGACGCAAGAAGGGCGAACTCCCATACAAATTTGGTCATTCTCCTTTCAGTGTTTAGAGTTCTAGCATCGGAGCTCGATGGTGTAGGCAAGGCACCGTACGTGAAGTATGAGGACAAATTAAGTATTAAGAAAATCTAATGTACCATATTTCTCGCAAATAAATTATTCAGCAATTTATCCATCCATTCATTCATTAATTCATCAAATCAATCTTATTTATCTGCCGCCGAATGTTAGTGTACAACACTATTATGTTCTGGTTTAATGATAATGTATGGTTCTATTTTAACTATCACAGAGCAGAAACTTCACAACAAACGCTGAGAATGCCAAAATAATAAAAAATTCTAAAAACAATTGATATGTTGATAAATATGTCAAAGTAAACCTTAAAAATAAAATAAATAATCGTCCATAAATATGTAGTTTTCATTAGTTAGTAGTACGAAGAATCGTAATTTGTATTTTAGAGAAAAATGGAACAGAGTTTGTCAATGATTTATTAAGCTTTGCGTTGTTTTACTTAAGAGTTCAGGCGCTCAAATATTTACAACTCTGTAGACAAAAACGAATTAAAATTCAGAGCTCAGGAATCTTCTTTAATACTATCTACAAAAACAAAAGATTCATAATGTCCTTAAAAATATTAAAAACCTCCTTTCATCCACCTTTTGAGACTTCCTGAGATTTCTTGAAAAGATTTTCACGAATTATGTACACAAACTTCGTCATTCTAGGTTGAAGTTTTTAACCACTGGACTTTTTTCTCGTTGATGAATTAGCTATCGTACCGTTCCGCCGGTTTTATGGTTTGTTGTTATAACGTCTTCTTTTTTTATGTTTTGGTAGTGGCAAACAAGCATGCAGTTCACATTGATGTTGAACAAGTGATGACTGCAGCCACACAAAGACCGAGGTCAAAATGCAGATGCGTTACCACTCCTGAGGCCAAAGGTGTTATGCCCTTGTGCCGGAAATTACAGGGCTGTACATTACCACCTGACCGGAACACGATAGTGCTGAAAACTAGCATTTAGCGGCAAGTATATTAGGTAATGCGGTGGTGCCTACGCCCGCGAGCTCCGTCACTGGAGCTCTACCACCAGTAACAGTAAGAAGTTTTTTTTCATGTCTTGGAAAGTGGTGTAAAAGTCAAACCAAACCTACAATTCACATTGTTAGTGCATAATTATACAGTGGGTTACAACCATCATAATTTCCAGGATTGGACTGAGTTTTGGAGGAGCACTGAGGATTGGAAGGGCTCATTAGTTTCATTTACAGCCGAGACTCTTGGCTAGTTAGTGAGCCCGGGGCCTAAGATAGATTCTTGTGGTAAGTCCCGTCAGGCAAACCCGTGGAAAGCCCGAATAGGCTGGGCTGGCTGACTCGGCTGGCCACCTTGACTATATGGCCAGATTGGCCAATCCGGCTGATCAGTTTAACCAATAGACGTCACTGTCCGACGTATGCCTCCCCATATGAACGGTCGGAGCTGCACGAAATAATCATAATCATATCAATACAATTAATACACCTCATAGATATTTCGTAAGCATATCATTATTAAAAATATTCTGAAGATGTCTTTTGTTGAGATTCTGTTCAGCAAATCGACTTAGTTTCGCTACGGGCATAAAGTAGCTTCTACAAAAAAAATAGACGCCGACAAATTTACCACGCAGGAGGTTTTTTTATACAATTAGGTACTTGCCGCAACGAAAATCGTGTCGGGTGGGAAATAAAAGCACTCGACGGAAGCGTAACAGGCCCCACGATCAAAGGTCAATAACAATTGCTATTTAGTCACACGTATCGGGGTTACATATCTTTGAAAAAAAAATCTGATCGCTTTGCTGTCCAGATTCCCGATAGACGGGTGATCTGTCGATCAAGATATCATACAATTGGGTATGCAGTATGAAGTAAGAAGCAATGTCATATAGGTAACTACAAGACAAACAAAATCAAAAAACTTATTTGCTATTGCAAAACTGACTGCTATCTATGTCAGTGTACGAGGAGAACGGTTTTCCAACGGGAAAGTCATTATGTCATTAGTCATTATTTGTCCAGTTATTATTTCGCTAAGCTTTGTTTTGTAGCTTTCATAGGTGAAACTTCGGCGTGTGTTTTTGTCAAAAAGTGTCACTTTTTATGTAGATGGTAAGTGAATATTATAGGCTTTAAACATCTCCATAAAACGAGAACCAAGAGATTTCAATGAAGATGCATTGCCACTCCTGAGGACTAACTTATTGTAATGTAAGGCGGTGGTGTCTACGCCCGCAAGTTACTGGAGTTCTGCCACAGTATAGGTACATAACGCGTTCGTTTTCTTTAGACTGTGATTCTACTATCAATAAAAAGTTTTTTTTTGCTTTTCGTAATCAAAATTACGAACCCTCTTAAAGACCTCTTTTGAGAAAAATACAATTAAGTTTATGTTTATCGTCAGAGCATTGTTTTGTAAGGAACGCTCGTTTCTCGAACACGTCTCAAACTTGTCAGTATTTTTTACTTTTCGCAAACAGAAAGAGACATAATATTGATATCACAGCACGCAGTGTGGACGGCCTTCAGTTCAACTAATACGTTCCGCTCTGATGACTTCCCACTCCAAAGGATGTCTGCCTGTCATTTGCCACACTTGCGATTCGTTCTAAACGTTACTGTACGAAACTTTTGATAAATTTGAGACTATAGCACTTTGTGATGGAACTCGAGGACGTAGGCCTGCATCATCACCTTGCGCGTGTTTTATTATGATCGTAACTCTAAACGTGAAGGGTAACACTTCACGTTAAGAGTTTGACATTTGACAATGTAGTAGGTACGTAGCGATGAAACTTGAGGGCGAAGGCATCATCGTCTTGGGTTTGTAGTTTTATTACGACCGGTACTTAGGGCCGATTTCCCCGTCGTAATAAGACGCGTTTTACGTTCTTTAAAAGAAGTCAATAACACTATTTGGATCTCACCACAATTGCATGCAAATTATAAACTAAAACGCGTTTTATTAAACTCAGTTCTCAGAGCAAACGATGAAATTTGCCCTTAACATTCGAACTCTACCACCAGTCACAAGTTATTCACCGACCAAGGGCCTTAGGAGAATAGCCCTATTGGCTCACTACGAGAAAGTTATACAACGCTTAAATAAATGTACAAACGTAACGTTATGCGTCATTACAGTTAACGAATGAAATCATCAAAGTTTATTATAGATTTTCGATAACATACCTATTTCAACTTAATGCTTAACAGCTAATAGCTTTTCAGACAGTTTGTTAATTACTTGAAGATTAGTTCTGCGGGAGTTTAAAGACTGAGTGAGCCCAAGACGTGCTTAAATACTATTTTTACTTAGTAATGTTTTGAAACTTAAATAATGAAAATATCAAGAAACATAACGACAGTGCACTGGGGTCTGAAACAATAAATGTGATAAACATGAAAAAAACTACTGAAATTTTAAATTATTAGGCCCGATATAATAATAAGTATATCTTTGCCCCGGTCGAAGAACAACGTAATCTGTCAGACCGCGAGAAAAATATGACATTTGATTTCTAATTGTTCGTGTACCGATATCGGTCCAACTTCAGCCTAACGAGTAATAAATGGTATAAATATAATAGTATTTCTGCAACGGAGGAGATACCCAGTGGGCTAAAGAGGTTAAGTAATGTGCGCGACGATTGTCAAGAGGCATCTAATGTTATTAAAAAAAAACAGCTGAACCAAACAACATTATATTCCTACCGGTATATATGTATTATAGTACCCGCAAACAAATAGTAGCCAGAAGCAAGTTCTAAATTAACCAAAATACATCAACGGTAGGTGTAGTCTCTGAGAAAAATATTCATAATCATAAAGAAACGCAAAGAATCGTAAATTAAACTCACAATGTGTGTCGAATAAGGTTCGCTGTTATTTTAATTGGACTGTGTTTTATTCATAAGTTATTCTGCAATTAACATTCTTTAGGATTTTTTACTGTTTGCTAATTTGACTGGTGGTAGATATCCAGTGACCAAACTCGAGAGGGTAGTTAAAAAAGTAGTACCTAATCCATCTATCTGTTCAGTATGATTGTTTTTCGTTCGATGGTAGCCAGATGATGGCCAGAGCACCATTGTACAGGTTCATGATTTCTTGCAAAGATTTTAGGCTCATATTAATATTACAGTTCTCAGTCAATTCTCCTTCTTTTCAGAATGGTCTTAACGCGCTTCATCTCGCGGCCAAAGATGGACACATCTCAGTCGTCGAGGAACTATTAAAGCGCGGCGCGACGGTAGACGCCGCTACAAAAAAAGGTAATATATACTTATACAGTCACGCAGGCAAACATTCAGAGAATGATCACTGTACACATTTAAATTGTACAAAATATGGTCATGAAATATCTGACTTGCTATTATTTGACGGATATACAGTTCGAATTAAAATGCAACATTCAATTTATCATGAAGTTTACAACCGCAAGGCAGTATTGTGTTCCATAGAAAGCAATAAGGACAATATTGAAAGAATTCAACATAATTAGCGTAATGCTAGCAGATATACATTTTTTTATGTCCAAGGAATGACAGACAAGCAGACGGGCCACCTGACGTAAAGTGGTTACCGTCGCCTATGAACATTTGCTATATCAGGGGAGTTGCCAACGCGCTGCCAGACCTAAAGGACTGATTTGACGCCAGTTTAGAAGAACCCCATATTGTAGCGCCGGGGAATATCTCAGAGGGTAGTTCGTTACACAATTTGCACGTTCTGGGCAGGAATGAACGCGAGAATCGGGTTGTTGAGCACTTCCAAGTGTCCAATCTGTTCGGATGGAACTTCTCTATACGGCGAGTGATACGATGTAGGATGACACCACATCGAACAGTTCATCAGAGCACCATTGTAAAGGCGGTAGAAGATGCACAGACATCCGATGTCTCTGCGCATTATTGCGAGTACATATCTTTGGAGAAATATGGGCATTACATTTATAATTAATCAATATTACTTTCCCGTTTCAGGCAACACAGCACTCCATATAGCATGTCTCGCCGGCCAGGAGGCGGTGGCCCGCGCCCTCCTCGGGGCGGGCGCGAAGGCCGACGCACAGTCCGCTGCCGGCTTCACGCCGCTTTATATGGCGGCACAAGAGAACCACGCCGGCTGCGTCAAGATGTTGCTCGCCGCTGGGGCCAGTCAGACTCTCGCTACAGAGGTGAGTCATGACTGTTAAGTTTGGAGTTAGACGGACTCTGTGTCCGTTGCGGTTTCACGCCGCTGTACATGCCGGTGCAGGAGTCCGTCAAACACGTCCGTTGCGTCGATGCTTTTCGCCACTGGGGCCAGTCAGACTCTCACTACAGCGGTGAGTCATGAGCTTGGAGCTAGTCGTTCAGCCTGCTGTCAGCTTCACGCCCTTGTATATAATGGTGTAGGAGAACACGCCGGCTGCGTCAGTCAAGTGCCCGTCGCTGGAGCCTGACTCTCTCTACAGAGATGAGTGAAGACTGTGAATCTTGGATCTAAACACACAGTTCGTTGTTGTAAAGCTCTAGGAGTAATAATGCAGCCTGAGTCTGCTCCAGTTGTAAGGCAGCATGTAAGCATTGGTCACACCTACGTTACCATAGTGCGAGGGTGAATCCAGACTTGGAATAGACATTTTAGTTGTGCTTGCTTTACCATGGAAGTTTAAGAAATCCATAGGTACTGTCCTATTCACAGACCATCTATTAGTCTACGCGCTGGTGTGCTTTTTAGAAACTTAAAAATCTGTTGTTTATTTACAGGACGGCTTCACACCGCTGGCGGTGGCGATGCAGCAAGGCCATGACCGCGTGGTCGCAGAACTCCTCGAATCAGACACGCGCGGCAAAGTGCGGTTGCCCGCCCTCCACATCGCCGCCAAGAAGAATGACGTCAAGGCAGCCACGTTATTATTAGAAGTGAGTAGATTATACTTAAGCCTTTAATTGGTGGTGACATTTATTTTATACTACCACATTATTTTAATTTAATAGCACTACAGTAATTTTTGTTACTATCTAGACTACTGATAAAAGAAAAAAGTCCACACTAATTTCGATTCAACTCAGTTTTCTACGTAATACAAATATGTAGTTTGCAATGCAATGTTTTGGATTCAATTACAGCAACAGTCGCCCCATGTATGTCATGTATAACTTGATTTGATAATTTTAGGTGTGTATCTGTTTATGTTTAATCTTTAATACATGAGAAAAAATAGTAATTCCCACTGAATATATGAACATAAGAGTAAAAAAAGTGAGAAAATAAGAGAAAGCTCCAGGCCTCCCCCCAAAAAGGGGAGAGACTCGTGCCCAGCAGTGGGACGTATAATGGGTTGCCATTATTATTATTATATAAGAACATATCGTAACGAAGATACAAAGTGACCAATATTAACTATGAGAAACTCAGGTCCATTGCAATGTATGTCTAATTCTTTAATTCCAGAACGAGCACAACCCAGACGCTTGTTCCAAGTCCGGCTTCACCCCCCTCCACATAGCCGCGCACTACGGCAACGTGGGGGTAGCCAAGGCACTCCTCACGGCTGGAGCAGACTCAGGCAGAGCCGCCAAACACAATATCACACCCCTTCATGTCGCTAGCAAGTGGGGACAGCTGGCTATGGTGGATTTGTTAGTCGAAAATGGTGAGTGTTTTGAACTTAGCCTGTGTTCTTATAGTTTGTCAGACTCCTCGGGTATATGGCATAGTGAAACGACGGCCAGTGCCAGATGATCAGACTCAGGCCGAGCCGCCAAACATAATACCACACTACTACTTACTAGTGGCAGAGCTCCAGTGGCGGGGCTCGCGGGCGTAGGCCCCACTGCATTACCTAATATACTTGCCGCTAGTGTTCAGCACTATCGTGTTCCGATTAGGTGGTAATTGTGTAATTTCCGGTACAGAGGCATCACACCGTATAACACCGGCCTCAGGAGTGGTAACACATCTGCATTTTGACCTCTGGTCTTTGTGTGGTTGTCTATAGGCTGCAGTCATCACTTAACACCAATGAGAACTGCATGCTTGTTTGCCACTTTCATTACATAATAAAAACTACATGTTGCCAGCAAGTGGGGGCAGCTGGCTATGGTAGATTTGTCAGTCAGAAATGTTGATCGTTTTGAATTTAGTCCAAATCTATGATCTTTGACTGCACTTACCTTAACAAAGGGCATCGTGGGGGTGTTTCAGGCACTCCTCACTTCTGGAGTAGACTCAAGTCGTCAAACACAATATTATACCTCTACATGTAGCAAGCAAATGGAGACGGACTTATTAGTGGAAAAAATCTATAAATATTAACAAGATTTTCGTCAAATTGCCTTCAGGAGCCAACATAGCCGCGGTAACACGCGACGGACTGACCCCACTTCACTGCGCGGCACGTTCAGGACACAGCAACGTCGTCGCCAGGCTACTGCAACACGGCGCTCCTATTACTAGTAAAACGAAGGTCAGTAAAAACGCTTTTTATTAGCATATAGGCTCAAATCGTGTAAGGGTTCATACAGACGAAAGGCATTTAATTGACGACAGCTGTCGCCTTATCGTCGACGCTTTGACGCGTGGCACTTTTTGCTGAGTTTTTGATATAGTCCTTTTGACAGGCATTTGTCAAAAAACTAGCGGTCGAGTGGAGTTTTTTGACAAGCGCCTGGAATAAAATACTTAAGTCTTGTACCTAAAGTGTAATTAATTAATTTATATTTAACTTCGATTATCGTAGTAGCAACACGGGCCACCGGCCTCCGCGGCGGACCGGAGGGGAGTAGCCATAGCGTTTAATACCGATGAAAAACAGTCTGTCATTTTTTGCGGGGGGGAGAAATGCGTGCGACACACGCACACTACAAAAGTCGTCTATTACTACGAAACTCACACATTGACTTTAAAAAAAAATACAGAAACAATTCACGCACACGTTTAAACATCTAGGCGACAAGTATAGGCCCATTTGGGCTTGTAATTTGACAGAGCGGAAAGCCTGCATATGGCTACTCCCCTCCGGTGTTGCTCTATGGTAGTAGTAGATCGAGTATTCTCTTATATTTACAAATTTTTATTCATATCTATAAAAAAAAGTCGAGTGAAGAGCCTATCATACAAAGTTTAGGCTTTAAACCTAAAGACGTTTGTTTGCAGAATGGACTGACACCTCTCCACATGTCCGTGCAAGGCGAACACGTGGAGACGGCCAAGGTGCTTCTGACAGAGGGCGCGCCCATCGACGACGTCACCGTCGACTACCTCACTGCGCTGCACGTTGCCGCGCACTGCGGACACGTCAAGGTAACCTAACCTTGAAAGAGGCGTGTAGTGCTCTTATTTTATTTCATCTTCTTGGTGTATTTTTGAGTTATCTTACGAGTATATATAAAAATCAATTGCTGTTCGTTAGTCTCACTTAAACTCGAGAACGTCTAAACCGATTTGGCTAATCTTGTTTATGAATGATTTTTGGAAGTCCAGGGAAGGTTTAAAAGGTAAGAAAATATGAAGAAATTGAAGTGAAATAGTAAAAACCACAATTTTATTTTCCCATACAATTAGTCCGTATCTATCAAACCTTTGACACATTATTTCATTCTGAGGCAATACGAAGTTTGGCGGGTCAGCTTGTATTAAATAAAGTTTGTGGCATTTTGTTTGATATAGGCTTATTACACTGCCCGTGTATAGCAAAATAGAATAACAGTGCGAAAACACGTCTTTTTGGGTTGCCTCCAAAACTTCATTGTAAATGTTCCATTAAAGTAGACATTGCTTTACTCGAATTACTGTGACTCTGACTGACGGACTGATAAATTGACTGACTGACTCTGACTTTTACGCTGCTAATTACGAATACGAAATATCGTTTTACTTGACACGGGCAATATTATCCATAATATTAAAAAAAATGTGTGTGGAGACCGTTAAAAAGAAAATGTTTTTCATGTTTACAGGTAGCGAAACTGCTACTGGATAGAAACGCGGACGCAAACGCTCGGGCGCTCAACGGGTTCACGCCGCTACACATCGCCTGTAAAAAGAACCGGCTCAAAGTCGTCGAACTTTTGCTCAAATATGGTGCCAGTGAGTATATTTTAAAATATTGTAATGTTTGACACATATGAGATTTAGTATCACTTCAATACGTAGGAGCCTTTGTTATAAACTGTTTGAATTAATTTTTGTGTAGAGTACTTAACATATGTAAATAATAGGCATTTTTAATACGCACGTGTATTTTATTCTAGACTACTAGGTTCCAAATAAATCCATTATAAACGAATATACACATAAATCCAACAATAACACTACGCTTCGTATCATCGACGATGCAATGCGCGGCGTTGCCTGCAGGTGACGTTAACGTTTGCGTAAATATTACTGAAAAGTTAAAGTGCTATTTCCTCAATATATTATTTTTCGTTCAAATAAATAAACCTATCGTTTAACATGCTACAGATAGAAATTAAAGAAAAAACGCAAAGAAAAATTTGACTTTGGGCAGGAATCGAACCTGCGATCTCAGGATAACTAGTCCAGCCGCTTTACCACTAAGCTACCGAAGTCCCGCACCGATGTGTAAAATTTTGCTTTTCCCGTTTTTTTTTTTTAATTTCTAAAGTTCACTCGCATATGCTACAGATATAATATTTGTCATTCACTAATTTTACAGGTAAATCAGCAACAACAGAATCCGGCCTGACGCCTCTACACGTGGCTTCGTTCATGGGCTGCATGAACATAGCCCTGGTGCTGGTGGGCGCAGGCGCCGAGGCGGACGCGGCCACCGCCCGCGGCGAGACGCCGCTGCACCTGGCCGCCCGCGCGCACCAGACCGACCTCGTCCGCGTCTTGCTTCGGAACAACGCCAAGGTAGGAGCCACTACGCCGGGGTTGGAGGCACAACGCCTCTGCACCTGGCCGCTCGCGCGCACCAGACCAACTTCTTAGACTGGAGCGCCTTCTGCGCTCGCCGATTGCCCGGTGAAGTAGACTAGTGCCGTCTCGAGACAGGCCGCCTACACAAAGCCCGACCTAGAAAAAAAAAAGATCGACTTCGTCCGTGTGCTGCCTCGGAACAACGCCAAGGTAGGAGCCACTACACCGGGCTTGGAGGAACAACGCTAAGATAATAGGCACAGCGCCAGGGTTGGAGGAACAATGCTGAGGTAGGCGGTACAACGCCAGGGTTAGGGGAACAACGCTAAGGTAGGAGGTACAACGCTAAGGTTGGAGGAACAATGCTGAGGTAGGTGGTACAACGACAGGGTTGGGGGAACAACGCTAAGTTAGGAGGTACAACGCCAGGGTTGGAGAAACAACGCTAAGGTAGGAGGTACAGCGCTAGGGTTTAAGGAATAACGCCAGGGTTGGAGGAACAAAACTAAGGTAGGAGAAACAACGCCAAGGTAGGAGGTACAACGCCAGGGTTAGAGGAATAATTCGAATGAAAACTAATAATGCCAAGGTAGGAGGTACAACAACAAAGTTGGCGGAGCGACGCCTGTTAGGAGCAACAACGCCAGCTCGTTTGTCACTTCATGATATAAAATGTGTCCAATTCACTCGTGGTAGAAGCAAAAATGTTCATAAGACACACTGTATATTATTTTCTATCTCATTTTCTCATTTCTCATCATTAAATCTTATGAATTTATGTGTCCGTCCCTTTTACTGTCGCTCTTTCGTTTCATCGACTTTCAAATCACAACCATGCTAAATAAATATTTATTTCTGGTGATAAACTCCAGTGACGGAGCTCGCGGGCCTAGGCACCACCGCATTACCTAACATACTTGCCGCTTAATGGTAGTGTTCAACACTATCGTGTTGTGAGTAATATCTGTAATTGCCGGCACAGAGGCATAACACCTTAGGTCTCAGGAGTGGCAACGCATCTGCATTTTGACCTTGGTCGTTGTGTGGGTGGTTCAGCACTATCGTGTTGTGAGTAATATCTGTAATTTCCGGCACAGAGGCATAACACCTTAGGTCTCAGGAGTGGCAACGCATCTGCATTTTGACCTTGGTCGTTGTGTGGGTGTCTATAGGCTGCAGTCATCACCTAACATCAATGTGAATTGCATGCTTGTTTGCCACTTTTATTACAAAGTTCAAAGTTCTTTATTGCATTCATGTGAATTTACAGATGATATTATAAATATTGTGTAAACATGATACCCGTAGGGTGAAGCAATTTATGTAACATATTTTTTACAATTTTATAGATTTTAAAGACAATTATATTTAATAGAATTAACAATGATATGATTTTAAAGTAAGTATCGTATTTTAAGAAGCTAGAACGTGAGACAGACACGATTAATTTTAATTTTATAATTTGAGGTTTTGAATTTATAAGTTACTAGCGGCCTGCCCCGGATTCGCGCGGTGCAATGTTGCCTACCCTCTCTTATTCGTTTTAGCATGATGATTATACATAGATATAGCCTAAAGTCTTCCTCGATATCTTTTATAGTTTAGGCACCGTACGCAAAATAAGTAACTTTTCTGGTTGATTTTTTGCACCTTGTGTCTGAAAAACCCAAATATCTTACGGAACCCTATTTTTTCCAAAATAAAATATAGCCTATGTTACTCGTGGATAATGTAGCTTTCGAATAGTGAAAGATTTTTTTAAATTGGTCCAGTAGTTATTGAGCCTATTAATAACAAACGAACAAACCAAAAAATATTACCTCTTTATAATATTAGTTTAGATTGCTGAAGAATTTGTTCAAACTGTAGTAAGATTTTACAATCAGAAAACTTTTTAATAGTTTTAAATATGTATGTAAGATACGTTGTTTCTTAATGATGTCAGGAAGGCGATTATAAATCCCTAAATTAAAAAAAAAACAAAAAAAAAAGTAACACGAAAGCTCGCCCCTGGCAGGTAGAGGCGCGCGCGCGCGAGGAGCAGACGCCGCTGCACGTGGCGGCGCGGCTGGGGCACGCCGACATCGCGGCGCTGCTGCTGCAACACGGCGCGCAGGTCACCGCCGCCACCAAGGACCGCTACACGCCGCTGCACATCGCCGCCAAGGAAGGTGCGTGTCAGGTAGAGGTAGAGGTAGAGGTAGAGGCGCGCGCGCGAGGAGCAGACGCCGCTGCACGTGGCGGCGCGGCTGGGGCACGCCGACATCGCGGCGCTGCTGCTGCAGCACGGCGCGCAGGTCACCGCCGCCACCAAGGACCGCTACACGCCGCTGCACATCGCCGCCAAGGAAGGTGCGTGTCAGGTAGAGGTAGAGGTAGAGGCGCGCGCGCGAGGAGCAGACGCCGCTGCACGTGGCGGCGCGGCTGGGGCACGCCGACATCGCGGCGCTGCTGCTGCAGCACGGCGCGCAGGTCACCGCCGCCACCAAGGACCGCTACACGCCGCTGCACATCGCCGCCAAGGAAGGTGCGTGTCAGGTAGAGGTAGAGGTAGAGGCGCGCGCGCGAGGAGCAGACGCCGCTGCACGTGGCGGCGCGGCTGGGGCACGCCGACATCGCGGCGCTGCTGCTGCAGCACGGCGCGCAGGTCACCGCCGCCACCAAGGACCGCTACACGCCGCTGCACATCGCCGCCAAGGAAGGTGCGTGTCAGGTAGAGGTAGAGGTAGAGGTAGAGGCGCGCGCGCGAGGAGCAGACGCCGCTGCACGTGGCGGCGCGGCTGGGGCACGCCGACATCGCGGCGCTGCTGCTGCAGCACGGCGCGCAGGTCACCGCCGCCACCAAGGACCGCTACACGCCGCTGCACATCGCCGCCAAGGAAGGTGCGTGTCAGGTAGAGGTAGAGGTAGAGGCGCGCGCGCGAGGAGCAGACGCCGCTGCACGTGGCGGCGCGGCTGGGGCACGCCGACATCGCGGCGCTGCTGCTGCAGCACGGCGCGCAGGTCACCGCCGCCACCAAGGACCGCTACACGCCGCTGCACATCGCCGCCAAGGAAGGTGCGTGTCAGGTAGAGGTAGAGGTAGAGGCGCGCGCGCGAGGAGCAGACGCCGCTGCACGTGGCGGCGCGGCTGGGGCACGCCGACATCGCGGCGCTGCTGCTGCAGCACGGCGCGCAGGTCACCGCCGCCACCAAGGACCGCTACACGCCGCTGCACATCGCCGCCAAGGAAGGTGCGTGTCAGGTAGAGGTAGAGGTAGAGGTAGAGGCGCGCGCGCGAGGAGCAGACGCCGCTGCACGTGGCGGCGCGGCTGGGGCACGCCGACATCGCGGCGCTGCTGCTGCAGCACGGCGCGCAGGTCACCGCCGCCACCAAGGACCGCTACACGCCGCTGCACATCGCCGCCAAGGAAGGTGCGTGTCAGGTAGAGGTAGAGGTAGAGGCGCGCGCGCGAGGAGCAGACGCCGCTGCACGTGGCGGCGCGGCTGGGGCACGCCGACATCGCGGCGCTGCTGCTGCAGCACGGCGCGCAGGTCACCGCCGCCACCAAGGACCGCTACACGCCGCTGCACATCGCCGCCAAGGAAGGTGCGTGTCAGGTAGAGGTAGAGGTAGAGGCGCGCGCGCGAGGAGCAGACGCCGCTGCACGTGGCGGCGCGGCTGGGGCACGCCGACATCGCGGCGCTGCTGCTGCAGCACGGCGCGCAGGTCACCGCCGCCACCAAGGACCGCTACACGCCGCTGCACATCGCCGCCAAGGAAGGTGCGTGTCAGGTAGAGGTAGAGGTAGAGGTAGAGGCGCGCGCGCGAGGAGCAGACGCCGCTGCACGTGGCGGCGCGGCTGGGGCACGCCGACATCGCGGCGCTGCTGCTGCAGCACGGCGCGCAGGTCACCGCCGCCACCAAGGACCGCTACACGCCGCTGCACATCGCCGCCAAGGAAGGTGCGTGTCAGGTAGAGGTAGAGGTAGAGGCGCGCGCGCGAGGAGCAGACGCCGCTGCACGTGGCGGCGCGGCTGGGGCACGCCGACATCGCGGCGCTGCTGCTGCAGCACGGCGCGCAGGTCACCGCCGCCACCAAGGACCGCTACACGCCGCTGCACATCGCCGCCAAGGAAGGTGCGTGTCAGGTAGAGGTAGAGGTAGAGGCGCGCGCGCGAGGAGCAGACGCCGCTGCACGTGGCGGCGCGGCTGGGGCACGCCGACATCGCGGCGCTGCTGCTGCAGCACGGCGCGCAGGTCACCGCCGCCACCAAGGACCGCTACACGCCGCTGCACATCGCCGCCAAGGAAGGTGCGTGTCAGGTAGAGGTAGAGGTAGAGGTAGAGGCGCGCGCGCGAGGAGCAGACGCCGCTGCACGTGGCGGCGCGGCTGGGGCACGCCGACATCGCGGCGCTGCTGCTGCAGCACGGCGCGCAGGTCACCGCCGCCACCAAGGACCGCTACACGCCGCTGCACATCGCCGCCAAGGAAGGTGCGTGTCAGGTAGAGGTAGAGGTAGAGGTAGAGGCGCGCGCGCGAGGAGCAGACGCCGCTGCACGTGGCGGCGCGGCTGGGGCACGCCGACATCGCGGCGCTGCTGCTGCAGCACGGCGCGCAGGTCACCGCCGCCACCAAGGACCGCTACACGCCGCTGCACATCGCCGCCAAGGAAGGTCAGCTTCGATCAGTATGGGACGTTGCAACCGTATGCTGACAGACCGTACTACGGTTCGCGCCAGAATGCCGTTGCAAATATACCGATTGTCATTTAGCTTACGTATAATTTTATTATGAAATGTTTAGTGAAGAATGTAATTTGTGCAAACGCATAAAGCGTCATGCATCAGACATACGAACAGTGTCACGTAAAACGTAACTTCACGCCTGTAATCCCCGAAGGGCTAGGCAGAGGTAAATGCATGCATATATAATATGGAATAAGTCAAATAACTCGAGAAGAATAAAGAATCATACCTAACTCCGTCACACCAACGTGCACAACCAAAAACAAAGACGAAAATGGTTGCTTAACATATTAATAAAGTAATTCAATAAAAAAATATTACACTTTGAATGTGACTTTTGTAGTTATAATTTGTAACTTCACGCCGTACGATAAAAGGCTACTAAGGTCACGCGTATCGTGGTCTTTGTGTGGGTGTCTATAGGCTGCAGACATCACTAAACATCAATGTGAACTGCATGCTTGTTTGCCACTTCAATTACATTAAAAAAAAATAATAAAAAATAATAATTTACTTCAAAATTGTAATCAATTTCAGGCAAAGAAGAGGTAGCCTCCATCCTCCTCGACCACAATGCGCCAGTCGAGGCGGAAACACGGAAAGGCTTCACACCACTCCATCTGGCGGCCAAATATGGAGACATGGGCGTTGCTCGCTTGCTACTGGCCCGAGGGGCACAACCTGACGCACCGGGCAAGAGTCACATCACGCCGCTACATATGGCCACTTATTATGGACATCCCGATATAGCGCTCTTGCTGTTGGATAAAGGTCAGTGTATTACATGGTTACAATTAAGTAGGAATTGAACTAGTAAAAAATCAAGTAGCTTTACCTAGCGGCTAAGTGTAAAGACAACCTGACGCACCGGCGAAGAGTCATATCACGCCACTACATATGACCACTAATTTTGAACATTCTACGAGCCAATAGCCCATACAGCATTTTTCAATCGTATTACATCATGAAGTACCTACGCTTTTTTTATACTTTTACAGTCACTGTCTAATATTTTGGTGCAATCAAACCTAAGTTGAAAACCTGTTTCATGTGGACCTTTTTTCTCACATATAGTATTTTCTTTTCTTAAAAGTGACACATTAAAATATATTTTATTCTACAATAACGTTGGTTTGCTTGATGAGAACTCCTTACAACTTAACCTATAACGTGGGAACTGTCTACGGCAGAAACACCAACATAGGCCATCCGGCTCGAAGGACCAATAAGGCTATATTGAGCAAATATAACAGTAAAATATTGCTTACTACTACGGAAACCTTCACGGTTTATACTCATTTGTAAAAGATAATATCAGGCAACTAAGCAAGTGTATAATTACAGGTGCATCACCACACTCGCTAGCGAAGAACGGTCACTCGGCATTACACATCGCGTGTCGACACAACCACCCCGACATCGCGTTTGCGCTTCTCGAACATGGTACGTACATAATATACGTAGCTCATTCCCTTAAAATTAATGGTGTCACTTAAAAATAATATTGACATGCGTGATTCAAGTCGTTGTAGTAAAAAATGATCGAAGTGAAACCATGATCGAAGTAAAACCTTCAAAAATTTTCATAAGAGATACTGCATAATGCTTCCTATCTCATTTTCTCCCACGTTAAATCTTATGAATTCATGTGTCTGACTCTTTTTACTGTCGCTTTTTCGTTTCATCGACCTTCAAATCACAACGATGCTAAATAAGTTTTCACGTCTAAGAATAAATAGTATGATGTACGTATGTATGTATAGGTACCTAACGGGGTAAGCAGAGAGTGTGGAGCGCCAGATATTCCGGTCCTGACACACCTCCCGTGCCTCATCTACCTTCATCATTCTCTTCATACACGCACCCCGATTCCTAAGACTTTTGACCCACCATCAGACAGAACTCGAAGTCTTGGTCTTCCTGGGCCTCTGCAATCATCCACAGTCGCATTGTATATCTGTTTAGTCAAGAAATATTACATTCGTGTATTTGGAGCAGATGCCGATCCCGGGGTGAAATCAAAAGCCGGGTTCACACCGCTGCACATGGCGGCGCAGGAGGGGCACGAGGACTGCGTCGAGATGCTCATCGAACGTGGCGCCGACGTCAACGTGCCTGCCAACAATGGTATGCTTCATGGATATTCATTTTTTATCTTGGAAACTGTACGAACCATAGAGCAACACGGGCCACCGGCCGCGGCGTCGAGATGCTAATCGAACGTGGCGCCGACATCAACGTGCCTGCCAACAATGGTATACTCCATGGACATTCATTCCCGGCCGCGATAGACCGGAGGGGAGTAGCTATATGCAGGCTTTCCCCTCTGTCAAAGTACAAGTGGTTCTATGCCTGTCTCCGTGAGAATTTATGATTGTTCAGAATCTACCCGGACGAAGTCGTGGGTGCAGCTAGTATAAAAACCGGACAAGTGCAAGTTCGACTCGCGTGGTGAGGGTTCCGTAATTTAAATAAATATTTTCGAAAATATTACAGATTTAAAATGCAGGGACACAGCGGTTACGGTGGTACCGGCAGGGGGGTTATGTTATTAAGAATTTTCGATTTAATTTGAATACTCAAACTTCTTATAGGTTTTCCAGTAATCTATAGGCAAAGAACTATTTTCCACATTTTTTTCAAAATTTTAAGTTCAGTAGTTTCAAAGGAGGGGATGGTCAATTTTCGTCGTTATTCTTAAATAACTTCAAATTTGTTTATGCAAAAATTATAAAAAAATATGTCTAAGATGCTGACAACAACCTCTTTCATTTGATATGTCACACGACACAGTTTACGATTTTTTATTTATTTTCTGATTTACCCCCCGAATGAAAATTTGGCCCCCCTGTTTAAAATGTATTATTTTACTTGGCGTGCTCATCTTTGGGTCACCAATTAACATATATTCATCAAATTTCAACTCAATCGGTCGAATAGTTTCGGAGCAATTGGCTGTGACAGACGGACAGACGCACGAGTGATCCTATAAGGGTTCCTTTTTTCCTTTAAAGGTACGGAACCCTAAAAGTAGCCTAAGTTACTCCTTATTACATAAGCTATCTGCCAGTGAAAGCCCATCAAAATCGATCCAGCCGTTCCTAAGATTAGCCACGCCAAACGGACAGACAGACAAAAATTGTAAAAAATGTTGTTTTGGTGTATGACTATATGTACCGTGTAAACATACAGATGCATTTAGTAAAAAGCGAAATTTTTTATATTTATTTATTTATTTATCGCCACAATAATGTTAATAACTACACAGTTTAACATATTATAAACATAAAAAGTCGTGAGTTATTGTTAAAGTAAATTGTGGGAGACTGGTGCCTAAACTAAGCAGAGCCTGTATTTCAGGACACCAGCCCTTCCCTCATCATATTACAAACAGACCCTCCAATTTTATTTATTTGTATACCTAGATATTTGTGTTTATTATTACAACCCTTATTATGTTTAATAATTTCATAACTTGATTGAACTTGACTGATTTAATATAACTCTCAATATGTAGGTAAATTATTGTGAATATACAATTATAATACAAGTATAAGTGTACTAATTATTTTTATTTTAATTTTACATTTACATCTTAAGTGTGAAATGTGTATGTTATTAATTTTAATAGAATAGCTGTAAATTAACAACCTTAAAAAGTTTATTCTAAAAGTTAATTTTACTATATAATAATATGTAGACTATTTATTTATTTATTTTATCTATTGATGTAATCTAGTAGATAACAAACTGTAGTACCTAAATAGAAGCATGTTTTTTTTCATATCTATCACGGATCACTATTACATATTTGTTTAAAATTATCAAAAATAAACTGTATGATAGCTTAATTAAAATTTTAACGTTCACTGTAATCGATTACGTGAGATACTCTATAATTGTAAACTATGTTATTTTTTCTTTTTGGGAAATGAAGGCTGATTTAATTGAATGAGAACCCTCGCGTTCAGGTCTGACGGCGCTGCACCTGGCGGCGGCGGAGGGCCGCACGGCGGTGGCGGCGGCGCTGGTGGGCGCGGGCGGCCGGGTGGGCGCGCGCACCCGCGACGGGTACACCGCGCTGCACGCCGCCGCGCACCACGGCCACCACGCCGCCGCGCGCGCCCTCATCGACGCCGGCGCAGACGTCACCGCCAGGGCGCAGCACGGGTCGGTTGAAGTCCCATTTGTATAGAATCATTTATGTTATTGATCAAATAAAAAAAACCGCCCGGCGTTTTTCGAATATTTGTACAAAATTAAGGATAATTCTCTCTTAAAGGACTCTTATACATATATATGGGACTTACTCTTATATATACATGCTTTGGTTTTTTTTAACGATTTTTTTATTTATTTTAGTAAAACGCGTGACGTGCTGTAGTTTTTTTACGATATCTCTTTAGTTTTTACATCTTTTCATGATGACAATGCGACTGACAAAGACAAAGCTTTCTATAGCTAAAACGTATCTAATGTACGTTTATGAATAAGGGGGTTAGTGTTTAAGGATTGTTATGGATTTGGCTATATCGAGTCGAGCAATCCTTTAAAGCATATTCTGCCAACACAGGTTCACGCCACTACACCAAGCGGCTCAGCAAGGTCACACGCTCATCATCCAATTGCTGCTCAAAAACAACGCCGATCCCAACGCTCTGTCTGCCGTAAGTATTTGTTTTATTTTGCGATTGTCACATTTAATTTTATACTCTACTAGCTGACCCGGCAAACTTCGTATTGCCTCAGAATGAAATAATGTGTCGCAGGTTTGATATATACCTACGGACTATTTGTATGGGAAAATGAAATTGTGATTTTTACTATTTTCCTTCAATTCCTTCATATTTTCTTACCTTTTAAACCTTCCCTAAACTTCAAAAAAATCATTCAAAACCAAAATTAGCCAAACCGGTCCAGCCGTTCTTGAGTTTTAGCGAGACTAACGAACAGCAATTGATTTTTGTATATATTTTATACTTAATAGGTCACATTGATGTTAAGTGATGACTGCAGCCTATAGACATCTTCACAAAAACTTGAGGTGAAATTGCACATACGTTGCCACCCTTGAGACCATTTTTTTTTTTTTTAAATACGCTTACACTCTCAGCCTGACAATAGGTATAAACCTGTGTCGTGGATGCCGTTGTATACATACACAAACACCCAGACCCGAAACAAATATCTGTAGGCCATACAAATATTTGTCCCGGTGCGGAGATCAAACCCGCGACCCTTCGAACCAAACGGTCGTCTCACACCGCTGACCATACATGGGGCCAGACATTACCATCTAATTTGATAGCAGATAGATTAGGCAATGCGGTGGTGCCTACGCCTTCGACCTCCTGCACTATTACTACTACAATCAGTAAAAGTGGTCTCCGAGAATGTTTATGTATTTGCCTGTACCCGAGTATACCTTCTCCCATCCCCCCTTCTTGTTCTTCTCGTGTCAATGACCTGTCATAGTCATACTCTAGCGGACAACAAATTTGTCAATTTTACAGCGGCATCCGTAGCCTCCATTAGGTCTCTTCTTGTGCCACTGTTGGGGCACAATGGGCAGGAGAGCAGATGTATCATATCCTGCTTTGGAGCACCGCAGTCACATTCTGGTCCGGACAAATAGCCCCATCTAGCCATGTTTGATCTACAACGACCCACTCCGGTGCGTAGTCGGTTTAGCGTTCACCAAATAGGCCATTCCAGATCGGAACGCAAAGGAACAATTCCCGTAAATCGAAATCGGAATCCCGAAGTATATCCTCCCTTAAACGTGTGAACACCAACAGACGGGACAGACGGCGTGCGCGATCGCCGACCGCCTGGGCTACATCAGCGCCGTGGAGGCCCTCCGGCCGCTCACCGAGAACACGCTGAGCCAAGCCGTCGGCGACACCGGTGAGTTTTATTCATTTAACCGACTTAAAAAGAGGAAGTTCTTTGCTTCAACCTTTGTGTATGGTTTCGAAGTGAAAACTCCTTTGACATCGTCGTGATTTGAAAGTTGGTGAAACGAAAAGGCGACAGTAAAAAGAGACAGACATATAAGTTTATAAGACTTAATGTCTGTGAAAATGAGATAGGAAGCATTATACAATGTTGTGTGCGATTGCGTAGGCATCCTATGGCTAACCGTAAAGTGTTAGGCGATTATACTGCAATATTCTAATACTGAGCAGTATTTGAATAGGCGTGTACGTATTAGTTACTATATCGACATTTACATTTTGAGAGTATATACTGTTATTACCGTACCGGAAAACGAAGCGTAGGCAGGCCCCCCACGAGGTGGACCGACGACCTGGTGAAGGTCGCGGGCAATCGCTGGATGAGGGCGGCCCGGGTCCGTTCGTTGTGGCAATCTTTGGGGGAGGCCTTTGTTCAGCAGTGGACGTCTTTTGGCTGAAATGATGATACTGTTATTATTTATTATTAATTAAAAATTTCGAAAGTGTTCTACAAATCCTTTTATTGCGATGCCCCGGGGATGATACGGGGCGTCACATGGAATGTTATTTAAGGCAACCTTGAAATTATTTTATGTGACTTGCAATAAACATTTGAATTGAATTGAATACATTAAAAAACAAAAATTAAAAAAAAAAAACAATTTAAAAAACTTACCCCTAAGAAATGAAAAATAATAGAAAACGGAATTTAAACCCAAGCAACAATTACACGGTTACACGTTTGGAATCATTAGAAGTCTGGCCAAAGATCTGTAGGCGTAATTGGCGGCCCGACTTCTAAATATTCCAAAAGTGTGGTGCATTGCTCTATCTAAATCTGTTTTGTGTTATTTGTCATTTTTGGTGTTGGGTTTTTGAATTTGGTATGCCTTAAAAGTTTTAACCTCTGACAAACATTTGATATGTCCACACTATGCCCTTTCGTCTTCAAACTTTCGTCGTCATCTTTCTATTCAAAGTTCGTTAGGTGCATTCAATAATTCAATCCATTAATGAACGCGACGTCAACGCAGTCATTTGAGTTTCTAGCAGCTTGGTAAAAACAAATCTGACGAGAACATTTTGCTTGGTTAGAATGTTTGACACTCTTTTTATTTTGAAGACGTTGTTATAAATATGTAAGTTGAAAATCTTTATTGTGATAAAAAAAGTCTATCTACGACTGGTGTACTACCAGTAATAAAATAAATAAAATACGCTTACACTCACAGCTCCACAGTAGGTATAAACCTGTGTCGTGGGTGCCGTTGTACACATACAACACATACACAAACACCCAGACCCGAAACAAATATTTGTCCCGGTGCGGGGATCGAACCCGCGACCCTTCGAATCAAACGGTCATCTCACACCGCTGGACTAACCGGGTCGTCAAACAGTAATAACATTTTTTATGTACTTAGATCTTGAATGTCTGTTTTAACAATCGTCATATCAAAAGAAAACATATCACGTTTGTATATAAACAAGATATAAATTAAAACATTACTTTTATTTGTTGTAAAACGCACGAAAGTTAAACCTACAACAAAAAATATAATGTCGACGAAATTACCTTGAACGGGTAAATATGGTGCGCCCGCGCACAACTTTGATCTAAATACGCCTCGGGCGTTGCGTTTCTAAATTTAATGATATCCGTCTAACCATGCAATCCATGCATAAATCGAAAACTGGAGAGTCGCCAACTTAGTACGGTGGGCCTCACAGCAAACTACATTGATGAAAACATGCACAGTAAAATAAACCATTTTCATTTTCTACATAGGATCTAAAATGGCGTGATAAAAGAGGTCATTAATCGATTAATATTGGAATGATGATCGCATATCAATCGATTTATTAATCCGTCATAACTGCATCTGCATACTAGCTAATGTATTTCATCTGTACTAATCTTATCTAGTAAAGAAGATATTAATTAATTATCGAATCGACGTGCGTGGGTAGGGATTTAATGCTGGATGGAACTCAAAGTAGTGAATGATCGACTCGATTCATTCGTTCAACTGATTATGGTCCGTAAATTCAGTCTCATTGATGAATCGCGAGAGACTCGCGAATAATTTCATTGATATTAAAATCCAATTTTAGGAATTAGTCATAAAGCTTGTTCGTTAACCTTACACAAATAATAAAATTAAATCTACCTCAAATGCAAATTTCACGGAATCAAAATGCGTGACATTGGTTATCTTCGTAAATCTTAAATAACAAAATCTTGGCGTCTGCGATATGAAGAGACAAGACTAAGAGAACAATTTTAATTATTTATTGTCGTTTCTGTTACTTTTGGTATAATCTCTTTGAGGCTTTGCGCTGTTTTCCAGTAAATAAATATCTTATTATTTAGCGGCATATAGATTCATATCCATTTAGATCAGATGAATCACTATATTACCTACATTACTACTATCATAATAAAATATAGCCTATATAGCACTTCTGAATAGCGTAGTTTTGTGATTGTGAAAGAATTTTATTATCGGTTAAGTATTTCCGAAGATTAGGCCCTACAAATAAACAAACAAACGAACAAACAATGCTGATGTTACACCTTAGATCTTGACTTAGTCTGAGTTGCACCAAGATATTTGTTAAAGTTAAAGTTATTGTAACATTTCACATCCTTCTCTAACTTAAATAAATCTGTCAATGTTAGAAAGGGATGTGAAATGTTACAATAACTTTGTAACATTTCATTTTGTGGTGCAACCCAGGCATTATTATTTACAACTATGTATAAAAAGTATCAAGTGTATGTTTTCACTTCTTTGTGTGTTGCAATTTTTAGTCTTTTTATTTATACCCTTTGTATTTTTTGTCCTTTATTGCCCCGTGAAGGACTTGGTGTGTAGACACACAATCACACACATATATAAATATATTTCTGAATTTTGATCAAAATAGGTACCTACCATGTTTTATTTGAAGTATCCACTAGTGCATTTCAGCTATGAGTTACCTACGTAGTGCCGTCTTACCTGTGTTTTTAACTAGAGTAAAGACAGCGTCATGAGCTCTTGACATCATACTTTGGCAATTGTTGGCGTACGGCCATAACAGTTACAATAATCCCTATCTATGACAAGAAGACCAGTCTACAAAGTTTATTGATAGTAATTCTAATCGTTTTTTTTGTGACATAAATGGAAATCGACGCTACTTGGGATAATGTGATCATCAATGTGATGACGTTCTTAATTTTTCAAGTAATCGGTGCGTATTGTGATTATGTAAATGTTAGTATATTAGTGTTGTGAATTACAGAAGGCAAGTAGTGAAGTAACTGAGTTGTTTTGAGTTGTGGATGAGTTTGGTTCCTGTTCGAGGTAAATATTGTGTAGTGTGTAGTAACACTCGCTTTATTTTTTTTTTAAGTATTGATAGTGGCAAAAAATCATGCAGTTCACATCGATGTTAAGTGATGACTGCAGCCTATAGACACCCACACAAAGACCATGGTCAAAATGCAGATGCGTTACCACTCCTGAGGCCTAAGGTGTTATGCCTCTGTGCCGAAAATTACAGGGCCGTACATTACCACATGACCGGAACACGATAGTGCTGAACACTACCATTTAGCGGCAAGTATATTAGGTAATGCGGTGGTGCCTACGCCCGCGAGCTCCGTCACTGGAGCTCTGCCACCAGTTATAAGTGAACCGTGTCATTCAACTGTCATTTCGAGTAGTACCTTACTCAAGTGCTAGTCGAACTCGCGTTCAGAGAATTCCATTTATTTTAAACAAAACTCTTTGAAATTATAAAATGTACCTATATGTTTGAGACCCTCAGACTTGAGACCTTTTATTTGATATGCGACACAATGTTATTTCGCAAAACTTATTTATCCCGCGAAGAGTGGTCCCTTCATATCATATTTTATTTTACGCTACTTGGGACTTGTGGCTATGATAGACAGACAGACGCACCAGATATTAGAAGATGATCCTATAAGGGTTCCGTTTTTTCAAGTAACATTGTCTACGACATAACCACTACAGAAACAACAATAAGATTTGAAACCAAACAATACAGTTTTATTAATGTCAGAAACGTCTGTGTTCTGCGATTCGTTCCAAAGACTTTATTTATGCTTTATGTGATTTCACAATGACCAAGGTGTGACTAACTTAGTCAAAGAAACACAAAACAACTTGTGACCACAGATGCTGTAAGATCAGTGGATTCATTTCAAAGTGAGACGTGATATAATATACTTTATGGAATCCTATTTTTTCTACTCGAGGAATTGAATTTTGTACGGCCCTGTAATTTCCAGCATAGAGGCATAACACCTTAGGCCTCGTGACAACGCATCTACATTGAAATCTCTGGTTTCGTGTAGTTGTTGATAGGTAACAGTATTACTCGACATCAATGTTAACTGTATGCCTGTTTGCCACTGCATGGCATTACAAATACTATTAATGTGGAAGTTTTATAGTATAAGTATGTATGTATGTATGTATGTATGTATCTTCACGCCAGGTCCCTAACGGGGTAGGAAGAGGGTGTAGAGCGTCAGATATCCCGGTCCTGACAAACCTCTCGTGCCTCGTCTACCTTCATCATTCTCTTCATACATGCACGCCGATTCCTAAGACTTTTGACCCCACCATCAGACAGAACTCGACCTATTTGGTCATGGTAGGTCAGTCTTGGTCTTCCTGGGCCTCTGCAACCATCCACATTCGCATTGTATAAATATTATATTATAAACCTACAAATAACAGATTTTAGGGAGATATGACTTACAGATTATTTATTCGGAATATTCATTGTGTGTCTAATTGTCCTAATGTGAATTTTAAAGAATCTTCGAAACGTGGCGAATGTAGAATAGAAAGTGTTAAATGTTGAATAAACACACTTTTTAAGGAGGTACAAATTGTTATGAAAAATTATCAGTAATCACAATGTGAACAACCATTTCGATAGGCGGTTGCGGGTTGCTGCCCGGTGTAGGTATACTTGTAAGAAAAATACAAAATGACGTCATGGACACTCAAACGAAGGAACGTGCAGAACTTGACTTGACGCGTGAGTGAAACGCATCATAAGTTTAAACTCACCATCACCATACTGTTCCATTTACTCTGTTGAAACTGCATTTGAATTTCAAATATCTATAACTCGTTTACTAGATCAAGGTGTAAATAAACTTCATACATGACGAACCCAGGTTTTCTTAGCTTCGAACAGTCGACTTCAATCAAATCTCTATCTGCTAGTCACCTCGTTTAATTTAATTTATCAAATACCTTTCCTTTGAGCTTGTCAGTTCAATGCTTGATCAAAGTCGTATTACTTCAGATCCAATTAATGTTTTCTTATTTAATACACCATATTTAATACTGTTGTGTGTGTTAAAAGCGCATTGTGTTTGTTTGCTTGAATATTGGATTTGCATTAAAATCAATATATAAAAACAACTTAGTACACGTCCAGTGAAATACTCAGGATGCTTGACCAAGTATTCTCCAGAGTAAATAAAATTGGTTGGTAAAGCAACGACTTCCTTCTAACTCCCCATTATACACCTGTACTTTTATTTTAGACGTAGGTAGACGAGGCACGAGAGGTTTGTCAGAACCGGGATGTCTGGCGCTCTACACTCTCTGCCTACCCCGTTAGGGACCTGGCGTGAAGATACATACATACATACTTTTATTTTATTTAAATAAAATGTGTTATAAAAGCATATATAGCAGGTAGGTATTAATTTGTCAACTATACTTACACTGCCTTTAGTTCATTTACATTAAAAAATATACCTCCACGTTAGTAGGTACATAATAATATTTAAACTATTCGTAGAATTAACCGATTATCGATTGATCCAAAATTACTTGTCGGAAACTATTATTCAATGAAAATTCCAGGCATCAACAAATGACCCACTTGAATGGCGGCAAAGATAATGCTTGACCTGTATGACTAACTCATCTGTTCAATCAATTATGAGTCAACGATGACATGGTTGGACTTATAAGTAAAAACTAATAGGAAATAGATCTAAAGGACGACTTATGTAATTAAAATACTAGACTGTATTTAAATGTTCCGATAGTTTTTGGAAACTCGGACAGTAGGTAATACAAAATGTCAACTTTTCTAATGTCACACCGCGGACACTCCGCCAAAATTCCATACAAACGCTTAATTTGGTCTCTAGTGTGGGTAGTACGTAGAGAATACCAAACGTCGCCCATAAGAGGGGAGGAGGTTAGGTGAGGCGGGGAAATCGGGCGGGACGTTGTGGAAGTGTCCATTCTATATGTAGTATTATTCCCATTTCTATTTTCAGTTATATTATCATTAAAAAGAAACGGTTTTAATAATGACATCAATGTTTATAAAGCACCATTGTAAATTTTGTAGGATTAATCGCGTTGATAATTGTAATTTGGTTTGAAATTTAACAGAAGTTCAGATTGTTTTCAAGAGTAAGACCCGTCTCTAAACGACCATTGTAAGCAAATATATCGAATGTAAGCCACAATACGATGTGATGGGGCTTACAATGCGGTAATAAATAATTCATACCGTAATTTGATAATACCATTTCTTTGTCAATTGAGTACAAATTGTTGGTATAAACATTTTTGATTTGATTAAATGGTGTGCTGTTATGTATAATAACTATGAGTGTGGATGTGGAAAGTGTTGAATGGAAAAAATGTATCTGTCATTGCTTTTTGCATAGAATAGCCCGTTAATTATGTCACAGAGGCAATACAAGTTAATTAAATTGACCTTCCCTGTATGTCTTTAAATACTTTTTATACATTTAAGCATTTTATATTATTTATGGCCCCTTAATAGCTATCACAGAGACATTAAAACTTAGGGCTCTTTCAATTCAACGTGTCGAACGATGCCAACTCATACCAATATTCAATTTACATCATCATGTGCATAGTAACGTAATGTTCATTATCTACTTACTAATAAGCTCTAACAGTAAAAGGTGACCATTCAATAAATAAGCTAATCAATTCGCAACTTTCCCAACACGAAGCTAACTAACAGATAACGATATGCTATCCGGACGGTGACACTGACCGGGTTCTCTACCGTGCATTCTCTCGCTCTACATAATCTGTTGGATACTGAAAAAAAGGTTTTATTTTTAGACATGTTATAAATATAATTAATTGTGCTCCACAGAGATAGTTTACAGCATTGTTTTATTTTTGTTCAAGCTTATTAAATTAACTTTGAAGTACGCCAGTTTCAGCGGAAGGGTAGGCAGAGGTAAATGCAATTTTAGCATACATACTCGTACAAGAAGTCACGATTTGTCGGTAACGGTTTATCCTATTTAACAGGAGGCGAGCCTATTGACTTCTTCGAGCAAATTACCAAACTCCGAGGTACACAGGTACACTGGGAAACTTCCAGAAAATGTAAAAAATCCAATAGCAGCTGGTTGATACACCTTTTATCTCTGATAGCCCCCGATCCGGGAATAGAATCAAGGACCCCAGCGTATCAGTGGTCTGGAACTACTAGACTAGTGAGGCATTTAAATTAACTTTCTAACGTAGTACTTAATGGTAGAGTCGTACCTATATCAGAGTCAATACAATTTAGACCTCAAGAGTGTCAACGCATCTACATTGAAATCTCTAAGTTTTATGTAGACGTTTATAGGCTACATTATCACCTACCATCAGTGTGAACTGTATGCTTGTTTGCTACTTCATGACATTAAAAAAATCCAAATGCGTTGCCACTTGCCATTCCTGAACCCTAAGTTGTTTTGCCGCTGTGATACACATACATTGTTTATCCACCAATAACTTATTTGTATTGCTAACTTTGAAAATATGCGCGCTAATATCTGGTCCGACCTTAGACACATTTCCATACATCTACGATCCACTCATTATCTTATCTATGCAACAATAGATGACAAGTCATATGTTGTTGTGCCGCTCGGGCGTGCAACGGTCTGTGCTCGAACTCTTGTGTACTTGAACAAAATATTCGCAAACAATTCAATAATAAACCAATTTTGTGTAGTGAAGTGGAAGGTGCAAAAGAAATTGCGTGCAGTGTCATTGTTTTGGAAGTGGTGCGTATATTAAATGTTGACAATAAGATTATAAGCAGTAAGTGTAATGTGTGCCATTTTCTTTTTTACATAAAAAGGTGTCTGTAAATTTAGATCATCATCATCATCATTCTAGCCTCAAGTCGTCCACTGCTAGACAAAGTATTCCCCAAAGACGCTCACAACAGTGTTGAACGTCATTAGGGGATGATATGCCATAATCGCCATGCTTGGCAGTCGGATTGGCGATCGCAGTGGCTGTAGTTTTATCGCGGGACTCTACCACTAGATTGTTATTAATATTTCTTTACTATGCATTACGAATAGCATGCAGATAGAAGCAGCTTGGCCATCAATGTGAGCTGCATGCTTGGATGGCACAGTCATTACATAAAATAACAATGTTTCTTAACATACTAAATCTATTAATGATACTTGAGGAAACATAATATATTATATTGATAGTGTGAACTTGAACATTGACAAGTGGTCTTGTTTTCCACTGAAGATTCTAATATCGGTGAGTTTATTTTCGCAAAACTTGTGAGATGTAAATGTCATGTATCTACACATCTACACAGATTACAAGAGGTACTTATTCGAAACATTTGACTTCGGGCACTAATCGAATCTGCGACTTCAGGATAATCGGTCCAGCCGCTTTACGACTAAGCTACCGATTTCTTTGCATTTTTTCTTTAGTTTGTATGACGACCCAGTTAGTCCCGCGGAGTGAGACCACCGTTTGATTCTATATAGGTTCTGTATATTTGTACAGCCTACAGATTTTGTTTCGGGTCTGGTTGTTTGTGTATGTGTTGTGTGTGTACAACGGTACCCACGGTTTATACCTACCTAGTGTGGGGCTGTGAGTGTAAGCGTCTTTATTTATTTATTTAGTTTCTTAATTCACTCGCATGTGTTATTGCGAAAAATAAATATATTACAAGAGGTATTCGGACAGGACTACTATGCGGTGCTATGGTACTTGTTAATGATATCTATGAAAATAGATGTTTTTTTTGTGTTGGTGGGCCGTTAATATTTCTTATGTGAGAGTAAATAATGACAACAGATTAATATGAATTACTGATTTTTGGACAGGTTTTTGAAAGGTGCATCAAAATCAGCCACGAATCAAAAGTATGTTTTTACCATTCGATGGGAACTAAATTTAATTTTGGGTTTTAGTCAGAAGCATAGATCATTTGATAGCTTTTGCTAGATATATCTCTCTCAATTTTTTTATACTGAGAATTTCATTCAGGCTTTTTTTCCAATCTAAAAGGAAATAGAAATGTTCGTGATGCAGCCATGGTGCGCTTGAATGGTCGACATCAGTCAAATTAGACGAACTCACCTATCTCGTCCATCCTGAGACGCTGAGCCAATTTATTGCCAATTTGTCTCGCGTCTTCCTGTGCTTCCACGATATGCCGGTTTTCTTTCAATTAGTTTTCATCAACCTATATCAGTAGTGTTGCCAGGTCAAATTTGTTTTAAATCGGGACAGTAGGTAAAATAAATCTGGACCCAAGGCTAAAAATAGGGATAGTAAAAAGCAAGCGAATTAATTAATTTATTGATTTATCAAAAGCCTTGGGATTCAAAGATTATTGATCTTTAGAAAGGCTTTTGTCTAGCAGTGGACGACTGTCGGTTGAGGTAATGATGATGATTGATTTATCGGGAGATTTAACGTGCCGATCAGGTGCTAATCAGGAGGAGTCCCTATAGGCCTGAAAATCGGGACGTCCTGCGCAAAGCGGGACACCTGGCAACACTATATATCAGGCATCTGATAGACGCCTCGAAATCAAAAACTATACTGTAAAAGGAGAGCTCTTTAAATTCTTCATCTATTGAATTACCTCAACCCTGAGCGTGTTGTGTTGGTGAACTTCTGAAATCTATACTAATGTTATAAATTTGAAGAGTTTGTTTGTATGTTTGTATGCATGCATGCATCAACAGGCGTGAAGTTACGTTCTAAATTCTAAATAAACTGATGTGAGATTTTCTGTAGAAAAAATACAGGGCCGTATTATAACAACGTATTAAAAAAAAAAATGATTTTCTTTTTTCTCCAGTTCTTTAAAATCTCTTGCATGTATAATTCGGTGAATTAAATACCATAACAATGGCTCACATTCCGAAATAATTCGATACACGTGTGTTTATAAATAATAGCTTACGAGGTGTAATGACGGCGTATGGTTTAGGTAGGCAGTGTGACGTCATCGGATTGGATTTAGCGGATAGCTCCAAACTCGTAATTTTCTCGCTTATAATATATTTCTCTGTTTACCATAGACTCAGTAGCAGAGGAGAATGGACCAAGTTTTAATTTTATAAAAATATTTATGTTTTATGTTACAAGGATGAACAAGGAATACACATACTGAGGATGATAATGGTTTACACAAACTCAAAATTTCTTTAAATTTTTATCGTGATACGGTGGTAACGTCCAGGCTCTGTAATTTCTTGTACGGAGGTATAACAGCTTAGATCTCAGGAATGACAACGGATCTAAATTGATATCTTTGATTTCGTGTATATCTTTAGAGGCTACTGCAGTAATACTTTCCATCAATGTAAACTGTATGCCTGTTTGCCAGTTTACGACGTTAAACACTTAACATGTAAATGAATTTGAAACATAAATGATTCCAATAAGATTGTGTACTTAGCTACTTAGTTGTTTCTACATATTTGAATAGATAAGATAACAGTGCTATTTTTGGTAAGTCATTAGTTATTATTGCTAATTCCAAACTAACCATTTAATGATCTAATGAGCTCATACACTAATTATATGCATTTCTAATTTTGCTGGGTAATTAGAAGATATTTTCCTAAACCTTGACGAATTTAAGATATATTACTTTATACTGCTTTGGTTAAGGTAATTATCGTATATTGCTCAGATATTTAGAGTTTTATGTTACCTGCTCTAACAATAGATATTTAAAGTATATAGTTCAAGTCTTTTTTTTTCGAAAATCTAGGTAATAATCTCGATAGAATCCTTCCCTTATTTTACCATCCTATTTAAAATACCTGCTATCTAGATCTTAAATAGTAAACCCATTCCCTGTCCTATGTACTACATGTGGGCATTTGCATTGTTTAAAATATTGTTGTGACGGGATAGTCAACACGTTAAATGTAAATATTTATATTTCAAACTAGAAAAATAACAAAACAGCACGCTCATCAATACAGAAAAGCCAAATCATTATAGATTCTATAGGTTTCCACTTGCTAAAGGTTTTTATAGGTTCTTCTGTGCTAATAGTTACAGTGTATAACTCCAGTAAAAATAACAAAAAAATGTATTCAGCATTTAACTGAGTAAGTGGATCCGAGAGTTAATATTTAATCTGGCTCAAGCGGTTAACTCTATCTTATCAGTAAGCAGATAAGTGATTTGGTTCGAACTGAAATCATAGCAGGTTAAAATCTATATTTTACCCAATGGTTAGACCCGATATTTAAAGCCGTTCATAATTCTAAAAATAAAAGTATTTTTCATGATAATGTCAAAACAAATTTTATAATAATTTTACAAAACATGTCGGACCAGTCTTTATATTTTAGACTGACCTATAGTATCCAATAATAAATATTGCACATCGATCTAAGAAAAGAGACTTCGTCTTATTTCGGGTCTGTTTAGCGTTATCTCTTTCGCACCTTACTTATGTGACGATTGTCGACCATTTTGATCATGTTTTGACCAATACCGGATTATCAGTGCTTGCGTAGGTAGGCAGTTTGCAGCAGAGATAACGCTCTACGAAGTCGAAACTAGCAGATTGTCTCTTTCGTAGGCTCGATGTGCAATATGAATTTGTTGAGTACTGTAACTGTACTGTACTGTAACTGTAGGTTCATGTTGCCTGTGTTGTTTGATTTCCTCATACTTTATTTTTCCTTTATTTCCCCCATATGTATTCCCCCTTAGGTATTCCTCCTAAATTTAACGCATACCCTGTGTATTCTCTAAACCAGTAATTCCCAAAGTGGTCCATTTAGACCCCTGGGGTCTACGTATATGCGTAAATAAAAATGGGATATATGGGAAAGTGATATAAATGTTAGCAAGGGGGTTCACCGAAACCAGAAAAAAATTGAAAGGGGTCTGCAAGAAAAAATAGTTTGTGAACCTCTGCTCTAAACATAAATTTCTCTCGGCTTGGTGCTCTATTAGATTCCTCGGTCTACAGTAAAAGTTTTTTGCATGCGAACGCACGTGAGCGGTCGCGTCAACGATACAACGGGCACAGCCACACCACACCACAGTCGCGGCGCGACCTCACCGCGCTTATCACGGCGTACACAAAGTACTCGGGACCTCCGCGCAACCTGTCCACAGCGACGCGAACGCCCATTCAATCCAACCGCGATTTTTACGCGACCAACAAGTGCTCCTTTCCGCGAACTCGCGGTGATGTTACTGTGTTAAATGCCCCCTTTGTTCAACCAGACCCCAGTGCTACAAACAGTGCCGTTCGAAGAAAAACGAAAGTGCCACAGGAACCTGTTGCTCCCGGTACGTTTCTTTTTTTTTCCTCCACAATTTTTTCGAGAAACCTGCGCATGGCCGGTGGCGAACCGCCAAATTTATTATTACGCCGCTCGGAATTTGAATTTTCGTATACGGCTGGTTATTTTCGCCGTGTTTCCAGTTTTTGACAGCTCATACCGTACTGTTTTGTTGGTGCGCATTTTTGTTCAATTTCACGGTTTACTAACATTGACATTTAGCGAATTACCGTTTTATGCCCGTAAACGCTTGACCTTTGAGCGGGGTCATTGCCAGAATACCTAGCCGTTTCGTTCGAGGCTATAACTGTTTCGGAAAATATCCGGATATCATTAACACTAAAGTTTATAGTAAAAACATTACAAGTGATCATGTCTTTTTTCGTACAGACACATGTTTAGTCCAGACCAGATTCCTATCTGCTTCAAAATGTCTTGAACTATTCTCAGACATTACGACTCCGCCAAACTTTAACGTACCCATAAACTCATGGTGTTCGAATAGAAGCGTTTAGATACTTCGCGCACATAATTACGTGTATTTTATTTTTTTGTTATTGATAAATCACCATGAACTAACAGCGTTTTATTACAATAATTACTTTCAAGGCTATAATCTGATCTAACGTTTCGATCATGAAGTCTGCATTCTGACGAATACAGATTTTTTTAGAGACACCGAGTCATAATTGTTGGGTAGAAAAGTATAAACATACTGCTAAACATCACGCGAAAATTGATTCCTCATGCATGGTATTTAATTGTCACTTGTTCGTCTGTCCATCTATTTCATCTTCCTAAAACTGACTCTACATTTTCAAAATCGTGTACATTCAAGTCTTTTGTCTTTCGATTTAGATAAACTAATCATCTAAATAGTGGCGTAGCTAGGGGGGAGCAGCGGGGGCGACCCGCACCGGGTGCCACACATTTGGGGGTGACACCCTCTCTTTAAATAACTCAAATTTGAGACGTGAAAGCGCAACATACAACGCGTTTATAATACCAGTGGGCGCCAGAGACAGAATTTGCTCTAATAGGAGAATGGATAAATAAGATACAAAAGACTGGAAAGTATTTCCATTTTTTTGCTCATACGCCCCGGGAGCCACCCATGCTAGCTACGCCACTGCATCTAAACTTAAAGCCCTTTCATTTCACCAATAGACCAAAGCCAATCCGATTCGTTGCACTGTGTTAAACCCATTAGTCACATTTAGTTCAAACTCTGACATCATTTAAATTCGTATTGTCATTAATGGAAATAATGATATTGAAAATTGTTTTGTCGAGTAGGCAAATAGACACGTGCAAATATAAAACTTACTCACTATTGTATCCTATTATGTGGAGCTTACCTATATTTTCTTGTCCAGTTCATAATTTTGGTATAGGTATATTATGACGCCGTCCGGGCGGGACGTGACGACCCCGGAAAAAGAATCATGAAGAAGAATCTTCTACTTACTCGTAGAGAATTCTACTAGAAGCGAGTTCCTCTGCTAGTGCAGTTAGCCAGTGGCGGTAGTAAGTGGGCAATAACGATAGATAGGCATACTGCGATAAAACTAGCGCCACTGGCAATTATGGCATATCCCCTCTATGAGGAAGCTTTGGTGGACCACTGCTGCAGTGGTCCATTAAAGAGAACCGCAGAGCAGTGGACTTCTTTTGGCTGAATAGATGATGATGATGATGATGTAAAATTTCTAGTCTAACCATAAACGATTAATCATATAGTTAAGACCGGATATCTGCAGTAGGAACATAATGTGTCTGGTGTCAATTATTATAACTATTGTTCAGCAGACGAGTTCCTAAAGAAAGCTACTTCAGTTATTATGACTAATAAACACGACTGAAAGACAAAAAGTATCAATTATAAGACAAGATAGTTATACCTATAAAGGTATTTGTCTTCATTGTTGTCAACCCTAAATGCAATATTTCCCTTCAATACCCAAAGGTACGCATTATTAGTCATAAGAAGGACACGATACGCAAATGGCATCACAATAGCCACCTGATGTTTATGTATGACGTAAGACCCTAAAATATGTAGGCCTCTGACCACATTCGATCAACTCTGATGTAAGCGAGGGGGTCTACTACCCTCATTTCGTCATTCGGTAAATATTAATTTGGAGATAATTTCTTTTAAGGTACCGTTTGATTCTCTATAAAAAAGGTGATAGTAAAAGAAGGCAAATATACTTAACTAAACCATATCACACGTAAGACAATGACATTGAAAACAATGTGCTTTTCCCAATGCTTCGTAATAGGCATCGGGAAAAGGCGTTATAAGTTGATGAAGTTGAAATTACCTTTTTTTTTCTAAGATTTCACTTTTATCACCTTCATATATCTTTTGATGTAATTCACGGAGTTCACATTTATGGTAAATGAATACTACAACCAATAAACATCTATATATACATAGAATAAAACTCTCACTGTCATACGCGCGAAGCCGGGGCGGATTGCCACTTCTAAGGCCAAAGAACGTTTACCTCTGTGTCGGTAATTACGGTGCTATGCTACACATTTAACTCTTACCGGAACATGATATCAAGATATAAAAGATCAAGTAATGCGTTTGGGCGAGCGTTGTCCTAGTCGAGCTCTAAGTAGGACGTAGCAGGCGTTGTCCAGCTCTACGTAGGTCATAGCAGGCGTTGTCCATCTCTACGTAGGTCGTAGCAGGAGTTGTCCATCTCTACGTAGATCGTAGCGGGCGTTGTCCAGCTCCTACGTAGGTCGTCGGCTCTACCGCCAGTTTACTTATTTATTAATTGTTTTCAAAAATGAGGAGGTTGACATTTTTCTATTAAACTGAGTAGGTAAACAGAATTTCTCTGGTCGTACAGAAACTGTAATCTCGATGAATGCTTTTAGTTAGAGATGGAAATCAATCAATTTAAAGAAGTAAACCTATTTTCAAGAAGTTTGGTCTATAAAAAGGTAGGTAGGTACTTGTTGGCTCCATTATTAAAAACATATTATAAAATTGGCTTATTTTTATGCAAGTATATCTACTTAACCTACAGGTAATAAACATATAGATGGATGCGTCACTAGTGGTAGAGTCGTAATTAAAGATAGTGCGTTAAATTTTTCATGGATCGTAAGGCCACCGGTGCCCAGACACAATTGAATTTCAATTGTCATATTTTTCTCGTGTCTGGAGGGATTAATGGAATATTCAGCACCATCGTGTTCCATTCAGGTGGTAATGTAGGACCCTGTCATTACCGACACAGAGACATTGCAACATAGGCCTCGTGAGTTTCTACGCATCTACATTGAAATCTTCAGTTTTTTGTGTAGATGTTTATCGGCTACAGTACCTATTCAATTACCATCAATTTCAACTGTATGCTTGTTAGCCACTACACCACTTAATAAACAATATTCGATTATAAATAAAGATTATTTAAATACGTGTACGTTTGATAAGGTCTATAAAAATAAATTCGGCCGCGTATTTTGAGAGTAAGTCCCCGTGACCTCAAACTGATAGATTGTACACCATGTGTGAAATAAACATTCAGCTATTATGTACTTTAATCGTATGATTTTATGAGATATATTGGCGTGATTTTTATGGTCAATATATTATTGTGTGCGCGTCTGGGTTATCTAGCGATACAGGAACCTGTTTTGTTGAATATAGTGTGTACTAGTATGTAGGTTGTGTAATGATAGTGCTAGACTACGCGATGTTGAGTTCATTTTTCAATTAACATAAAATATACACATAGTTAAGTGTTTATTTTTGTATGTTACAGTCCCAAAACAGTGTACGACGCTATACATAAACATTATACCTACACAAAGTCCGAAAGTCGAAACAAATGTGTAAAAAGCGAACCTGCCACCCCTTTGATGAAGCGATCATCACAAACCACTGGACCTACCGAATAAGAATAATCAGTTTTTATTGTTTATTAGATGCACGTGTCACACCAATGAAAGAAAAAAGTAACAAAAAAAACATGGAAAATCACAAGAGAAACACACAAAAAAGCTATTTTTAAAACAAATTCCATTACATACTTACCGAATAAAAAAAAAATAATAGATATAATTATACGTATAGCTCATATGTATGTCTCACGGCAGCACAAAAAGATCCGGGATCAGCATTTGTCAGACTAACGCCCAAATACAGACAGAGATAGCTTATAGGTATTTGAGGGATTCTTAAAATTAAGTGTCGTTTGTGAATTGGGCCATAAAACCCTATGTGATATCCAGATATCAAAATCAGGCCTAAAATAAAATACTGGATCGTCTAGCTGCTATTTTTTTCTAGAATTCACTCGTCTAGATTGGTCAAAAATCTGAACACGCCTTAAATTAATCCTGCTAATTTGAATAATGACACGGGGGTAGTTTGATTCCAAAATAGAATATAGACTGTCAAATTATTCATAGATCCCTGCGAGTGAAACAGCGACCGTCCGCTTGTGTGTAAAAGCTTGTGTGCATATTTATGTAAAAGTAACTAAGTATTAAAATAAGCCATATTTAGATTCATTAATTTGTTTGCGTATTATGAATTGAAATTTCCATATCGTTATGGCTAACAAGGTAAATAATGAAGTAACAGATTTATTTTTATTGATGACGTTGTTCAGTTTGAGTCATTATGTATTTTAATATAACTTTGTTGTGCTTGAGGCATAATATTTATTTTTATTAAACAGATTAGGCACGTAGCATTCTTTATCTCTATGTAAACATTAGTTTTCATGTGAGAAAAGTAGTAAATCCCAGAAGTTTTTTACAGCTGCACCTATAGTTGACATTATGGCTGGTAAGTGTTAAGTACCTATATAAATAATGCAGCAAAATAAATAGAGATGTTAATTCGGTTTAAATTCAGGGAGATGTAGTCTTTTATTGAGGTCTTTTTTCTCGATGCTAACCCACCCCTGTGGCCTAAATTGTTCTGTCTCTGTGATCGTTTAATACCACCTAACCGGATCACGATAGTTTTGAACACTAGGTACTATTAACCAGATAGAAACAAACTCCGACATTAGAACTACACCACAAACCAATATTGCGGATTCCTTATTAGGTACATGCATATTTATTTCTTGACATTCATATTCATACAGCAGTATCCTCATACATTTACCACCCTTATTTATAAACGTACATTAGATACGTTTTAGCTATAGAATGTTTTGTCTTTGTCAGTTGCATTGTCAAATGTGCAGGATAGAAAAAGACAAAGGAGAGGTTAGCAACACTTTAGCTAATACTTTTATGAATAAGGGGGTTAGTATATTACATAGATTGACAATTGAATCATTTCGTCGAGTCCAAATAACGAATACACCAGTATACGTGTGATGGATGTGTGTGCAGTGTACCTACTTCACACAGTAGAGTTGCATCATGAAATGTTTACCACCTCAATAACAATAATTTAAAAAGAATAGGGAGATATTTGAACACACCTAGTTATTGAAATTGCCAATGTGTTTGTTGACAATTTCAGCTTAAATTGCTTGATACTCGCAGTACCTAATATACTTGCCGCTAAATGGTAGTGTTCAGCACTATCGTGTTCCGGTCAGGTGGTAATGTACGGCCCTGTAATTTTCGGCACAGAGGCATAACACCTTAGGCCTTAGGCCTCAGGAGTGATAACGCATCTGCATTTTGACCTTAGTCTTTGTGTGGGTGTCTATAGGCTGCAGTTATCACTTAACATCAATGTAAACTGCATGCTTGTTTGCCACTTCCATAACATAAAAGAAAAAGATGTTTCATTACACTGCACTGGTACAGAGGTCATTGTGCAGTAGGTACTATAAACATGTTATACGCAAGTCAGTGTTGATTCTGTAATAGATAATCTTGTTGTTACTCGTATTTCGATATGGAACTATTATCGTTCAAATAAAACTATTTTTACGGATTTATCTCGCGTATATTAAACTCACAGCACATTGCTGATGTCAAAAACCGAAGAACAAGGTCTGCAGTCTGTGAACACATAGCGGATAACCCGAACCATTACATCCCGTTTGATAAAATTCAAATACTCGCTAGAGAACACAAACCCATTCCACGAATGGTACGCGAGGCTATTGAAATTAAAAAACACCCAAATTTCAATAGAGAAGATGGATGGCGATTATCAACATCATGGGATCCCATACTTAGCAAGATTAAATCCCAGCCGCAGCAGTCTGCAAGACCTCAAGATACCATAAGTAATTATTGTGTTAATCCTGAACGCTACGCAAGGCGTTTACGAAATCGATGGAGGTAGCTACATATAATTTTTTCAAACTTCTGTCAGACAAAAGTCACCTCAGTCTGCCCGGGACCACGGAAGCTGAAAAGCGACCGAAACGTCGGGTTGATTTTAAAAATCATTTTAGTTTAATATACGCGAGATAAATCCGTAAAAATAGTTTTATTTCAATGAGTGTAGCTCGCGAAAACCTAAGAACTATTATCGTTTTCTGATGTTATCTACTTTCCAACTCTTAAGGCTCAGTTCGCTTTACTCCAGTTCTTGTTACTAATAAACATTCAGAGAACTACTATGGCGAAGTCTGTTATATTGTTTACAAGCTTTTACCCGCGACTTCGCTCGCAATTTTATACCTTTCGTAAAAAAATGTTTTTCTTATATTAAAAATCCTATCCTATGTTACTTTTAATACCTCCAAGAGTATGTTTACAAAGTTTCATGATGATTGGTCAAATAGTTTTCGCGTGAATGTAACAAACAAACAAACTTACATTCGCGTTTATAATATTATTAGTAGTAATTATTTATTTGTTCAATTTATAACCTGCAATAAACGTCCGGTCAAGTTGGATATTTTCTGAACAGTTATTATAATTTTGCAAAGAATATTTTTTTTTTCTCTTTATTTTTGGAAGAGGCTTTGATCGCTGAGCGATTATGTCAGCCTCATTAGCTACACAAAAACTTAGTTTCTAATGCAATTTGTCATGAAAAGGTCCACACATAAATAAATAAATAAATAAAACAAAAACAAAACAAAAGTGATACAAAGAAAAATTGCTTGAAATATTATCTAGAGAACCTCAAGAACAATTCCAGCTCCCTATTCTAAATAATTTTATTTCACCGAATTCAAAATGGGTTTTTCTACCATTAGTAGTTGTGCATTGCACTCGTATAGGACAAATAGGTACCTAATTTGCAAATTGTGCTATATTGCACAATCATCAACTTATTAATGAAGTTTTATCGATGCAGTTTACCCTCATCTAAAAACATTGAAAATTAGACTACGCAACATCTAACAAATAAGGCACCGTCTTGACCGATCGGACATTTCATCGATTTCACACATGTTTTTATAGCTATCCTCCAAATAGTGAGGATATTCGGACAAAATAGCTCCGTTTTACGAAGGACCGATTTACTAAGGTCTAATATTTTGAACGAATTAACTTCAACAATGTGTCAACTAGCCTTAATTCGGCAGAAAATTGATTAATCATCGCCTAAATGAATAATCATGACTGAATGAATAATCTGATAAAATACTGTGATATTGTTTTATGGAGGGGGGAACCTAAAAAGAGGCGTGTGATGCTCTTATCTTATTTCATTTTATTGGTGTATTTTGGAGTTATATTTAATAAAATTGATGGCATTTTGTTTGATAAAGGTTTAATACAGTGCCCGTGTATAGTGAAATAGAATAACAGTGCGAAAACACGGCTTTTCAGGTCGCCTCCAAAACTTCATTATAAATGTTCTGGTAAAGTAGCCATCGCTTTACTCGAATTACTGACTGTGACTCTGACTGACGGACTGATAATTGACCGACTGACTCTTACTTCTACTCTGCTAATGATGAATACGAAATATCGTTTTACTTGACACTGGCAATATGCGTAGGTAATAGCGATGCCATTATATTGAAAAAAAAAATGTTTTATGGGACTACCTATGTATATTTCCAGATCTTTCCAACCTTTGCTTATATTCTAATTTAATACCTCCCGCTATATTAAAAACCACAGAAGTAAATATTTACTTGATCTGGCCAATACAGTTAGGATTTTATGATACAATAGTGTACAAATCTGTAGTCTAAAAATAGTCCAAAACAACTTCGTGTTACTACATTCATCCTTGTGTCTGCACATTGAGTGCGTGATGGTTTGAATTTAGAATCAAGTTCGTAGCTAACGCGATAGATGGCGCTCTTATGATGATTTGAAAAGTATAGTTCTCATTTTTTACAAACTATAAAAAAAAATATAATTGGTTGTGCAATTACATGGATAATTTTAATACTTAGTATAATATAACGTTTTCGTAGGTTTTCACGAGCTTCATACATTGTAGAAATTAAACTTCCGGATTTTCTCGCGTATACAACACTCCCAAACTTCTTCAAGCATAATATTTTAATGTTTCATTTAAAAAAAAAAAAAAATTTAATATTAATATGTTAAAATGTTACAACTGTAAATGTAATAATAATAATAATAGCGATTCATATAGGTATGTTATATTATATGATTGTTCATATACTTACATGTACAGTGATAGAGCTCAAGGGGACCAAGGTCACAAATAAATCACACTAGATTAAAGCCGGATATCCGGATAGTATATGTACTTTCAATTTTTATTCAGAGGCAAAACAAAACAACTTAAAAAAATCTTTCTCTCTCACATGTCCCTAATATGTGAGGGAGAAAGATCACTTTTTTTAAACAAATGCTTTCCTGAAATCCTAATAGTTTGAATGTTGTAGCACAACTTTTATAATGTACCTGCTACCTATCTAAATAAGTTTTTTGGTAAAGTTAAAAAAATAAGGTATTTTTTGGAAATATGCTCCTAATTAGTTGTAAATATGTAATTTGCTTCTAAATTAAAACTTGTAGACGACAACCTGTTAGAAACAAGTTCTATTAAAAAAGTTCTTAATAGACGGCGTTCCCTTTGATTTCACTCGTTAATTGAATTAATTATATTCAATGACAACTAGTATTTTAAAGTGCACTCATAGAAATTGGTATCAGTGGCGCGTAACATTAGATAAGGATTATGGATCATTTTTCTTCACATTTCAATAGAAACATTTAATTGACACATAAGATTCTTTATAATATTATACGAGACATATTGCAATGAAACTTACCTACTCATTTTAGAAGATCATCTCTGCCTTTCGTACCTTCTATTTATATGTGTCATGCAGAAATCATTTTACATAAACAGTGTATAAACAACCTAGATTACATTAGTTTATTTTTTATTGGAGATAAAATGTTTGTAATATTGTTTGGTCGATAACACAAATCTTCATTTGGATCAAAACAGTTATTTTCTGAATAGATACACTAATTATGTCTAAAAAGAAATCCACATTTTGTTTGTTACAAAACACATATTTTTGCACTGCGCCATTACTATATTCACACCACACAAAAGACACATACCCTCTACATGGGCAAATTGGACCAATGATAACGCAGCATCTAAATCGCGCTTACGACTTTTTTTGTGTCCTTAGCGATATATACCAAAATGTTAGTTATTCATGTGGAGTCAACCTATTCGAGGGTAGCCAGTTTGCCAAGCTGGTCTAATTTGGCAATTATAGTACGGTTGAATTGAGATATATTGGAAGAAAGTTACTTGAAAAAGGACTTGTCGTTGTCACCTGTCATCAGTAACCTAATTTAGGTGGCTGGTGTCAGGCAAACCCACCCCGAACTTGGTGCTATAACCCCAACGGGTTAACTCGACTCCATTTTTGATCATTAATTTTTTTTTCTTTACGATAGGTATAGAAATTATTTATTTATTCTTTATTGTTACAAAATAATTAACGAATGATGTAACAAAAAGCATTCTCTACCAATCAACCATTGGTAGTATAGAGAATATAGTAGGCGGTGTAACGAATAAAGATATTATTTAATAGATAAATATAATCAAATAATATAATATCACATTCATACAATCTAATGTTTTTACTTACATACAATATTATACTTTAAGATAAATTAAAATTACCAGGTTATCAAAGATCTAGATGATTCTCAATCAATTTCTTATACCATTACATACACCATTCGCACCATTTGAAAGAGGAGCCTGTGTTTGAATTAGAGAATAGGCTTAAGTTTCTTTACAATGTGAAAGACAACGAAAAGTCGCAAAAACTAGTAATAAATATCATAAAAATCTTGGTAACAGTAATTTCGTTTAGATTGCCGACGCACACTTTATTATGTATATTGCGATCGACATCAACAAATTATGAGGGATTCGTATTTAGGAGTTGGTTTATCCTTGTTTCATTTTCCTTGAATGATCAAACGACGAGAGCCATGGCTTTTATATAATACAATCCAAATAATTGTTGATTTTATTTAATTACATGCAAATATAAGCATTTTTATTGCATGGTTTTTTTTTTGAGTAAAGTAACATATGGATATGCATTGTAGTAATTACTGCAAGTCATAAAAGTCTACAAAGGCTGTAAAAGTTTTATTCGGGCTTGTTAATATAATAACAAACAATTTAACGAAATCATACTTTAATAACATATATTATATAGATACTAGCTGTCCCGGCAAACTTCGTATCGCCCTAGAAAATTAAAAAAAAATGTCCAAAAATGTTATGAAAAATAGATGTTAGCCGATTCTCAGACCTACTGAATATGCATGCAAAATTCGGTTAAAATCGGTATAGCCGTTTCGGAGAAGTACGAAGACAAACATTGTGACACGAGAATTTTATATATAAGATAATGATATCAATTCTATTCAATTGAAAAACAAAGACTCAATTGCGTTTCAGTTAATAAAAGATTTATTTAATACTAGCGGAAAATATTTTTTTAAATCAGTCCAGTAGTTTTGAGCCTATTCAATACAACCAAACAAACAAAGATTTCCTCTTTATAATATTAGTGTAGAAATGTACCTACGTCGCTACAAAGTTTTCATAGATATAGGTATTGTGAGGGAACTGGACGCTTGTTCACATAGGCATCTTATAAAATGATAAAAAATGTTATTTTACTGTACTTTTACATGGTATTGTTTTCTGGTAGAGGCGTTGCCACCACTGGGACCATAGTTGATATGTATCTGTGATAGTTATAACAACGCCAAACAAAACCCTATAAATAGGTATGTAGGCATCGAAAAAAAGGTAGATGTTTCCTTTTTTAAAGTGAAGAATAAAAAACATTCAATTGAAAATTGAAGGCCAACACTCATGTTTCACGTATTGAATTTAGCGCTTGTCCATTAGCAGAAGATGGAAGTTCAACGTTGTTATTTATATCGAGGTCATAGTCGATGGTGTAGAAAGGCCGCATCGGCCCTTGTCACGGGGAAATCAATTTTCTCACTCAACTACCTATTTTCGTATCATACGGTGTTTAATCAATAGGTAAGTAAGTTTAATTTTGGTTACTATTTTTCTTGTTTTGTGACGCTTGTATTAGTAGATTGTTAGAAGAATGAGAATAGTATTTTACAAAAAGGGACATCTTCAAAAGACCACATTTGCCATCTGACCGGATTTGCTTCATAGGTGACAAACATCGATTGAAAAATTGAATTAATCAATACGAATTTCCAAGATCTGCGAATGGTATGCAATTATCGATTCAAATTCAAAACAATCTATCGGGTTTCTAATTTAATTTATAAATTTCTATCGTAAACAGTAAAGCAAATTAGAATTTTTCCTACTGAAGAAATTGAATGTCTTATAAAATGATCATAATTATCATCAAGAAATAATTACAAATTGTAATGAGTAATGGTATGTAGATACACATTACAGATTTATATTTTTTAATGTAACTAAGAAGGCAAACAAGCAACTCACATTGATGTTAAGTGACAGTCACATAAGTAGACATCTACACAAAAACCAGAGGTCAAAATGTAGATGCCTTGCCACCCCTGAGACCTAAGTTGTTATGACTCTGTATTTAGTTATAAGCCCTAAATTAATCTACCATCTACCGGAACATGAGAGTGCTGAACACTACCTTTTGGCGGCAGGTAAATAAGGTAATGCGGTGGTGCCTAAGCCTTCGAGTTTCTGCACTGGAACTCTACTACCATAAAAATATAAACAATTAAATTGACAACAGTCTTAAAAATCTTTCATTGGTTGGCTTATGATCACCCTTACCAAAGTATCAACTGTTACTGCCCTACTTACAAGCTTACTACGCTTTAATTGTACAAATAAAAAAAACGAATTGCTGTTACATTTAAGTAATATCGACCTTTTGGATAATCGCCAACATCAGTATCATAAAGCTGCGTTTACCCTATTTAAACGAGCAAGAACAGAGTAACGTCGGTATTTGTTCTTATTAACTAAAAGACACTATTAAATTTCTATTCAATTTCGGTTTCCAGTGAAATAGCAATAAGAACACAATAAGAGAAATCCTAATTCGATTGATACTCCATCTTCCGTACTAGACAAGTACTTTGTATTTCGTCATTGTACCACTAGATGGCGCCTTATGTAGTGGACGCTACACAGTAGTATCTATTGTAATTTGCTCAATTTTTAAACATATTGCTATTTTTTTTTATGTAATGGAGGTGATAAACAAGTGTGCAGTTCACATTGATGTTAAGTGATGACGGCAGCCTATAGACACCCACATAAAGACCAAGGTCACTGGAGCTCTGCCACCAGTAAAATATTATTATTTATATTATTTTATTATTATATATTAGATTGATGTAAGTGACTTAAGACATACTAAGAAAGTACCAGTGGACATTTACTTAGAAATAATTTTATTAGAAGTTTATGTTAGCATAAAATTGCATAATAGTCTCTTGGGCTAGATTGTAATTCTAATAAGGTGCAAAACAAGGACCTTCTGTTATTGAAAAAAAATAAATATTGGATGTGGTTACGCTCCGTTTCCTGTAATTCATTCCTTCGTTGATGGAATTTGTCCGTGCTGTTGTATCCTGTGCATACACGACCCATTCAGTACAATAATAAATGACTGTTTCGTTTCGTCGAAGGGATTTCATTATTTTCCCGCCTTGAATTCGTATATTAACTTGGTTGACATCATTTCGCAGGCTACTTTATAGTACAATATTTGTATATTTAATCTTTGTACGAGTATCATGTGGTGTAGTGTGGGCACACCTTAACGATTTCGTCACGCGAATGAGTGCTAAGAATAAAAACGCTTTTCTCTATTGAAAAATCATTATCGTTGTAATGTTGTCCATAGATTCTATTCGCAGTCTCCTCATACATTTTCTACGTTAAAGTAAAATATTGTTTATTTATTTTTTTCACGATATCGTTTATACGTTATTTAATAATAAAATTAGATCAACCTTGGTTTCCTTTGCCACTCCTAAGATTTGAGATCGTTTGTTTCTGTCCGAATAATAGTTTAGGCATACGAGGGAATGTACACCCTCCAGCTCCACCATTTTCTGCTCTACCAGTAGTAATTAAGTTATTTCCTTGTCTCTAATTTAAGATATATAACTTTTTTGTTAACAGTTTTTTTTTAATGTATCGAAGGTGCAAATAAGCATGTGGTTCACATGTTAAGTGATGACTGCAGCCTACACTACATCTAGTAGTAGTAGTAGTTTGGGTAGATCCCAAAAACCAAAGGTCAAAATGCTGTTGCCACCCCTGAGACCTTAGTTGTTCATGTCTCTGTGAAAGTTATTATTGTACTAGTTGTTATGATAATGTTAAATTATTCTTGTATCTAAGTTTGTGTTACAGTATTGATTTTACTTATGCGTGACTTGTGGCGTCGTATTTCTTGCCTTAGGTAATTTGCGACATTCTAAACTAGCAATTAATATAATGACAAAATTTAATTCTAACACCTCTGCCACAAATTTTTGTGTTCTAATGCTGTAATCGAGCAGGTGTGTAAAATAATTTTGTGTTAAACATTTCTTTCACTATCCGCTGGAAGTGCTGTACAGGAAACTGATGAAATGATTTTTGTGTGTTATATTACAACATTTTTACGTTTAGGTACTATTAGAATATTCTTATTTTCTATTCTAATTAATACAGTTCCTTAATCTCAATATAAAAGAAAAATATGACAATTGAAATTCAATTGTGTCTCGCCGCCGGTGGCCGTACGATCCTTTAAGCATTTGTTTGAATTTACCATCAGTTGTACAAGTATACATAATAATATAGTATAATGTATACTGCCTAATAACTCTAACAACGTAAAATTCCAATGACGGATGTGCACTGTGCACAATTATGTTAATCAAGTTAGAAATTATTCAGCATTTTATTAACTAGTTAAAGATAATTATTGTAGGATAGTGTTTTATGAAAAATATTACCAGAAAAAAATAAAATATTGAATTAATAAGAATTCATGATAAAAGCTTCAACATAAATCACCTACATTATTTTTTAGATCGACAAAGTGGCATGACTGTTATCTGGTCAATTATCTTGTATTATTACTAAATTATTGCAGATTTTCTTTTTCTTTTCACTTTAAATTATTAAAAAATAGCAGCGCCCCTGTCGGACTCTTTGAGAAACTGTTAGTTCTTACTAACGTCCACTAGAAGCGCTGATAGCAAATGCATGTCACTGAATTTCCTTAGAATTGTAACACATGTAATGCATACAAATATCACGTAAATTAGTTGGTTAAGACTAGTTAATATCGCATGCAATGTATGTATTTTCCTTGTTCAAACCATTACCTGAGCACGTTGATATTAAATGTAAAAATACATGTTATTATGATATATATAGCTATCAGTATTGCTTGAAATTTAAAAAACGGCCAAGTGCGGGTTCCGGTATTTAATGTTCTGAGATAAATAACTCGGTTTTTGATTCCCTTTCAAATACTTGAAAATGTGCACATCCTATAATCTCACAGACTCAAGCCAACCTCACCTGCTCGTGGTGCACTCTGCTGATACACAAACGAGGCTCTGGCGAACCGTCCGCCAACACGCACTGGACCAGCGTGGTGGACTATGGTCCGAACCCCCGAATGACTAGTAAAAAAGGTCTACCGACTGGATTCGGGATGTTCGGCGTTGTCAAGGCCGACCTCGAAAGCGCTGGCGAGATGACCTCGACCGCTTTGAACCAGACTGGCTTGAGGTTGCGAAAGACCGTGATAGGTGGTAAAAAATTAGGGGAGGTTTTTGCCTAGCAGTGGGACAGCTGAGGCAATTAAAAAATATATATATTGTAAGTATCTTTTTATTGCGTTAACTTATTAGACTGATATTCTTATACATAATAAGGGATTTCGGAATAAAATGTTAGGTATTATTTTCAATTAGAAGACATTCTTAAGTAACATGAATTTAATTTGTGGAGAACTGGTGCCTGTACTAGATGTCAAAAACAACCTGTAAAAGAGGTCACCAGAACAGTATTTTTCTTCCTTTGGTCGTCTGGAATCTTTTTCAACCCGTTGTTGGATGTTTTCAAACCGTAAAAGGCCTCCAACAAGGGTTAACGACTGATATCTATCGATAGCAACCGGGGCCGACGGCTTAAAGTGCCCTCCGAAGCACGGAAACGCGCATTTTAATTTTCCACTAGCGGTCACATATCAAACACCCGACCGCGCCCGTATCGCTTAACCGAGTAGATCGCTTCCAATCTACATCGACCGCGGAGCCATGCGCGCCCCTGGTATCTTTAGAAATGTTAAAGTTTTGTAATTTTTTCACTGGTGGCAGAGCTCCAGTGATGGAGCTCGCGGGCGTAGGCACCACCGCATTACCTTATATACTTGCCGCTAAATGGTAGTGTTCAGCACTATCGTGTTCCGGTCAGGTGGTAATGTACGGCCCTGCAATTTCCGGCACAGACGCATAACACCTTAGGAGTGTTAACGCATCTGCATTTTGACTTTGGTCTTTGTGTGGGTGTCTATAGGTTGCAGTCATCACTTTACATCAATGTGAACTGCATGCTTGTTTACTACTTCCATTTCATAAGAAAATTATACATAAAATATGTATTACTAAATATGTATATATAAAATATGTATTACTAAATGGTAGTGTTCAGCACTATCGTGTTCCGGTCAGGTGGTAAAGTACCGCGTAAAGTAAGGCGTGGTAAAATAAGTCTCGCCTCTTTCACTCTGCTATGGGTTTTTTATCGTAAAGAAGCATGCAGTTCACATTAATAGTAAGTGAATACTGCAGCCTATAGACATCTAAATATAAACGGATGCCACCCTTGAGGCAAAAGTTGTTTTGCTCCTGTGATAGTTATTACATAGCCATACATTACTATTTAACTGGAACACGATAGTGCTCAAAACCACCATTTGACCGCAGATAGATTAGGTAATGCGGTGGTGCTCACGCGGTGCGATACTAGAACTTTACCAGTATAAATTCAATTATTTGCGTTCATTAAGGCGCAATAGCATCTCCGAGAGCTTGTGTTGCTAAACTATCGATAGTCGCGCTATCGATAGTTGACCTCGAAAAATAGTTGATAGCGCGATAGTACTATCGATAGTATCGAAACTATCGATAGTATCGATACTATCGATAGTGTTTATAACAATACTATCGATATTATTGATCTTTAGCAATAGTATTGCTTATTTTTAACAATCGATACTGTCGATAGTATTGCAACATGTCGATATTTTCGATAGTCCTATCGATAGTGTGACTGTTTTTTCGAGGTCACGATAGATCACAATACTATCGATAGACTATTACAATTGCAACAACACTACCGAGAGCACGTTGCCCGTGACATTGTACCGCGGAAGCCAACAAATCATAGTCGAGGTAAATCGACCGTATCTAATCGTCAACTTTGTACTCGCGCGCGCAATAGCGTATGAACCTTCGTATGACATATTGTTAGAAAATATACGACGCGAGATTATTTTCCGCACGGCTTCGTCCACGTGGCCCAGTATGACATGAACGCTTAAAAATCATGGCTCGCTGCCTTAATCGTAGGCCCGTATAAACAGATTTCTGGCCCAGAACACGGCTTTAAGATCCCGTTTAGCATGGAAAAACGTAATCTAAAAATTTTCTTAAAGACAGACCTGTCTATTTTTATACCGACCTATCTATCTTATACTTTAATGTAGAGAAGGTGGCAAACATACATGGAGTTCACATAGATGTATGTGAACTTCAACTCTTAACATCTTAAGTGATGACGGCAGCCTATAGACATATACACAAGACATAGTCGAAATGCAGACGCGTTGCCACGCCTAAGACCGTAAGTGTTATGTCTCTGTGATATTTATTAAGGGGACATACATTACCATCTAACCGGAACACGATAATTGAAACTGAACACTACGAGTCTTCGGGAACATTTCTAAACTCCAAGTTGCCAATTTTCTCAATTTGAAAAAGTCGTATATCACTACCTACATTATTCTCGACTGGGGATTGGTCTGGCAGTAATAGCTCACCTCTAGATCACCAAGGAATTTCAATTAACTGTAACGACCGATTATTTTCTATCGTATATATTTATTTGTTTATTAGGTACACCAACAGGTTACATGTTCACATTAAATAGAAAAAATAATAGTTAACAATTGATGTGACATATCTAGCATGCAACACAATTACAGGTGAACACAACATTTATTAATGTAAACATCTAAATGTGTTATATAAACTTAACTAATTATATTTTAATACTTATATTATTTTAATTTGAATGGGATGGATTTTTACAGTGATAGGATGACTGCAGTTTATTTTTAAATTTAATTAGAGAGTCATGGTGGATATCCAGATCACACTTGCTACATATTTTATTGTAACTAGAAAGCATACGGGATAGTGGCGCATTTACACCAAGGTTGGTTTGCGCGCGAGGCACAGCGTAATTTTTTTTTAGTTTCTTGCGAAAATTAGGCCTTGGTGCAATAATTTAAATTTTTTCAATAATATTTTTAAATTTAACTTAAATTTAACCCCCGTTAATGATTTTATGGAAGAAAATTTGATCCAGCATCTCACGACGATCAGCAAGAGACGTAAGTTTAAATTTTGACAAACGATCTGCGTATTTGCTTCTGTAACTAAAATTAGGCGTTTTGAAGGCTAAATGTCGCGTAAAAGTTCTTTGAACACGTTCAATTCTATCCGAATGCTTTAGATAACACGGGTTCCACACTACACTTACAAATTCTAGGTGGCTACGAACAAGTGCATTGTATAGTGTCACAAGAGTTTTGACATTCTTAAAATCACTAGCATTGCGATTTATAAATCCAAGCATTTGTAAAGATTTGCCGACTATTGCCTCATAGTGTGGGATAAAACTCAACTTACTATCCATAGTTACACCTAGGTCACGAATTTGTTTAACTTCGTCCAGTAAGACATTGTTTATTTTGTATTGTGATTGTATTATATTTTTATTTTTTGTGAACTTGATGTGAAACATTTACTAGGATTGATAACCATGAAGTTCTTTGTGCACCAGCTATTAACTCGATCCAAGTCCTCCTGCAACTTTCCTGAATCACTTATAGATAAAATTGGCTTAAAAATTTTCATGTCATCTGCAAATAATGAGTACTCACTATATTTGATACTATTTACAATATCATCAATAAATACAAGAAACAAAATTGGACCCAGATGCGAGCCCTGAGGCACGCCTGAGGCTGCCACATATGGCTTTGACGAATAGCCATTTGTATGCGAAGCAAACCAGCGATGCAATGAGCCACACAATCCGAATGTGAATAATTTATCCAGTAAGAGAAAATGATTCACTTTATCGAATGCACTACTAAAGTCCGTATAAATGACATCCACTTGGGTTCTTTTGTCACATTTTCAATCATAGGAAACGTATTCTACCATATTTGTAGAAACTGATTTCCCGCTTGTGAATCCATGCTGCATTGGGTTCAATAAGGGCATCATATGGCTTTTAAGCACGTCACAAACTAAAGACTCAAAGAGCTTAGAGAAAGTGCTCAATATGGAAATAGGACGGTAATTTTTAACATTAACTTTATCTCCTTTTTTGTAAACTGGTACGATCCGCGCCTCTTTCCATTTTGAAGGAAAAACCCCTGTTTTAATTGAATGATTTAGAATAAGACCAAGTGGATGGGTAAGTTCCACAGCACATCTTCGAATAAACAGTGGAGGCAATCCATCTGGACCGGCACCTTTAGATGAATCAAGTTTTTTTATAGCTTTGAGTATTATTTTTTCTGTAAAGTTAATTTTACTCAATAATGAATGAGACTTTATATTTGCAGGTGTATCAAAGGTATATTGATTTATTTTATCAACAGTGTTACTAGTGATGAAAGTTGATGCAAAGTGCTCTGCGAATGAGTTCGCTATATCATCACCAGTGGAACTAGTTTCACCATTATAAGTGACACTAGAAGGCAAATCGTTAGTATTTTTACGTCTGTCGCTTATAAATTTCCAAAGGTGCTTAGGATTAGTATTTATTGATTCTTATGTTTTGTTAATATAATTAGAATAGCATTCACGTGAAAAAGAATTACAACGATCGCGAAGGATTTTAAACTCCACTTCGTCACGGGTATTTTTATATTTTCGGAACCGATACCTAAGTTTGTCTTTTTCTGCATATAATCTAATGAGAGCTTTTTTATACCAAGGGGGATATTTAGGTGATCTTGGTTTCGATTTAGGCACATGTTTTCCAATAATATTATACAGTATGTCATAAAATTTCTCAATCATCCCATCAACGTTTACAGCATCATTAAAGTTGAAAGGCCAATTTATTCTCCTCAATTCTTCTTTAATTTTAATGTAATCTGCGCGAAAAAAGAATGATTTTCGGTAGTGTTCGTCTTGATAATATCGATATGTTAAGATCTATTGAGATCGAAAGTGGTGGATGGTGACTATCCAATTTACTTATGGGATCCATTGGCCTTTCAAGTGTTACACTGTTGACATTACTCAGCACTAATCTAGATTTCTGTTATTTGCGTTTTTTATGTAATTAAATTGATTTAAACCTAAATAAGGTTTATGAAATCGATCAGTGCCTGTCCAAGTCTATATTTGAGTTATTATCTTGTGTCCAAAAAATGTCTTTTAAGTTAAAATCGCCAACTATCAGGACGTCTGTGGTTCAGATGGCACGGCCTTAAGCCTAAACTAGTTTATTAGCCGTATGTAGGTAGAGCAAAAACGAATATGGTTTCTAACCTCAGTATGGTGATATAAGTGTTAATTATTCCACATACGTTTCTTCGTTAGATCACTTGCAATCCAGTGTTATTATATGCTCTGATGCTGTTCGTTCCTCCTTCAACGTTGTAGATGATAAATTACGGTGATAATAGTGAAGTTTTACACAGTTTTAGATTTTAATTACGAGAGTTACACTATTTGATGTTTACGTTTTGGGAGCCGGAAACGGTATATAAAAATCTATGGTTATGTTTGGTCAATCCACAAACCTATTCTTAAAAGTAGAATTCCGGATGGTAGGTAGATTGACAGAATACTTTAGGAAAGTGGGTTAGTTTATGCTGACAAAATGACGAGACTTGAATAGGGAACATCAATGATAATAGCTGCCATTAACCGCCCACTAATGCTCATTCGTGGTTCTTTCATTCAAAGTATACAAACACATGTAGTAGGTACATGCTGTATTTCTTAATAGGTTAATTTACACTCCAGTTTCTATACTGTTAGATATTTATAAAATACAAGAGATATGCTGCTTACGACTCTACAAGACAGCGTATAATTTCGTGATACAAATTCGTCCCATATAGAATACTGAAACATTTTACGTCATAATGAAGGCTGGGTTTGGATTGATGGAAAGGTCGGTACACTTGATGAGTGGTGCACAGTATCATGTAACGAAGTCATTACATTTGTGTTTATGCTAAGCGTGACAGGGATTTTGTTTATATTTACAGTGAGGTAAAAAACGTGATGTTTCCGAATAGTTACTGTTTTAAATAATAGACCGAAAACCCAAAGAATTCATCTGTATTTCGAAATCCCAAAGACATTCGAGGTTTACTTTGTTTTTGTTTTTAAAACCGGTACCGGCACACCGATATGTACCTAAGTAATTTTTCCCCAAAACGAGGCACTGAATATCGTTTTTTGACCAATGACGACTGACGACCCAACGCCCGCAAATCTTTATCTGGGACCGCGCCTGTTGCGAGGAGGATGACAAAAAGAAAAATAAATAAATAACTTCCTCTCTCCCTCCATAAGTTCGTCCGTTGTCCATCCATTCATCTTATATTCATTAGGCATCTTTGAATTCGTATTAGTCACTTGAAATTTAGGAGCCACCGCCAGCAGACTGGCACCATCACCGGCAGATTACCGCCACTGCGATCGCTAATCTGCCTGCCAAGCATGGCGATTATTTATGCCATATTCTCCTCTAATGACGGACAACACTGTTGTGCGTCTTTGGGGAAGGCTTTGTCCAGCAGTGGACGTCTTTCGGCTGGAGTGATGATGTCTTGAATTTTTCACAGAATGTATCTATTTTACCCATACGCCACGCCAGGTTCATAACGGGGTAGGCATAGAGTGTAGAGCGCCAGATATCCCGGTCCTGACATACCTCTCGTGCCTCATCTATGAGACACGAGGACAAGAATTAGATAACAATTTCTCTCTCTTTAGGCGGCTACAATAATAGCCGCCATGAAATAATAAAAAGTTACAATTAAGGGAGTCCACTAGTCAACATGTACGTATTCGAGTCTGGTTTATCTAAATGCGTGTTTTCTGAAATTGACAGTTTTCCATGAAACACTAATGGCTTTCTATAACAGATTGGCTATTGCTTTAGCGTTCGAACTAAACCTTTTAGGACTCCTTCATTGAATTCTAAGAACGCTGTTTGGAGTTATTCTTGGACATTTTATCTTGTTAAAAATGTTACACACACATTGTGTAACATTTTTATCAAGATGATTAATCTAATACATATATGTAAAATAAAATTTATTACTAGGTGTCCTGGCGAACTTCAATCGGCTTAGCGATATGAATATTTCGTGCCGTAAAGTGTACGACCTTACAAAATTGTTTTATATTATTTCGCATTAACACATGCTTGTGAAATATATTTTATTTTTAAAGAAAAATGGAAAGAAAATTTTTTTTTTTTTGACAAATCGGGCAGGGCTTCAGTAGCTCAATTGGAAGAGCGGCTGGACTAGATTCCCAGTAGGTCGCGAGTTCGAGCCTCGCCTGAAGTCAAATTTTTCTTTCCATTTTTCTTTAAAAATAAAATGACCTTACAAAATACCTAAACCAGGCGAGCGAGCCGAGCCGTTTTGAAAGTGGCACAAATACATGCGATTTTTTTATATATTTAAAGCTTTTTTTGATTAAGCATTAGTTGTTCCGCATTCACTGTTACATATTTGAATTTAGGTGAAAAATAGCAAGTACGAGTAAGTGAATAGTGCTGCTAATAAAAGCACTACTATAAAACCTCGTCCCAATGAATTGTTGATGTCAAAGTCCTATAAGTCTATTAGATAACACTGTTAACGATCACTTTTATTACCGTTCCAGTTAGGTGGTTGGCAAAGAAAATTAGACACTACCATTTGCTTGCAGATAGATTTTTTTTTTTTTTTCCTTCCGCGGCTGACTGGAGTGGATTAGCCATAGCGTTTATTACCGATGCAAAACAGTCTGTCATTTTCTGCGGGGGGAAATACGTGCGACACACACGCACACTACAAAAATCGTCTATTAATACGAAACTCACACCTTGACTTTGACAGAATACAGAAACAATTTCACGCACACATTTAAACATCTAGGCCACAGGTATAGGGTCATTTGGGCTTGTACTTTGACAGAGGGAAAAGCCTGTATATGGCTACTACCCTCCGGTGTTGCTCTATGTGATCCGCCTAAGAGCTGGAAGAAATGTGGATAAATAAATAATATGATACCAATTATTTATTATAGTGTATAACGTTACTAACCTTTAATTTGTAACATTAAATTGCATACTTAGTTAATTTGCTGCCATAACTCAATAATGAATTACCGGTTTTGCATTATTTATCAAGAAGCTATTCTAGGCGTCTCATTCATTTTCATTTAACGGCCAATTATTGATGGTAGTATAATCGATAAATCTCTATTATCTACTAATTTGGGGCGCGTTCCAATCTATTGGAAAGAAAACTGAAGGTATGCGGTTCGTAATAGATAAAAACGAAACTGATGAAAAGTGGTAGACCAATATTTTTCAGTTGAATGTGGTGATAAATGGACATTACAGTCATTTACAAAAAAAAGGTCGCGGGTTCGATCCAGGCCATGTGGGCCATACAATTGTATGGCCTACAGATGTTTGTTTCGGGTCTGGGTGTTTGTGTATGTGTTGTATGTGTACAACGGCACCCACGACACAGGTTTATACCTACTGTGGGGCTGTGCGTGTAAGCGTAAAAAAAAATATCGCACATCGAGCCTGCGAAAGAGACGATCTGCTTGTTTCGACTTTGTAGAGCGTTATCTGTGTTACACACTACCTACGTAAGCTCTGACCGTCCGGTATTGGTCAAAACTTGATCAGAATGGTCGACAAACGTCAAATAGGTACGGTGCGAAAGAGATTAAGCTCTTAAGATTAAGGAGACTTCGGCTTATTTCGGGTCTGGAGACCCGAAATAAGCCGAAGTCTCCTTCCTAGGCTCGATATGCAATATTTATTGTTGAGCAATATTAATACTTACTTATGTCGGTACGTATCTTCTGGTATCATATCCTTTTCCAGGGGCGCACCATGACCTTTTATTAAGAATCTAAACAGAATAAGTTCAGGACTTAACTGAAGCCAACTTTTTTATTTCAAAGAAATAACAGCAGTATAGACATTAAAGCAAACGGGCCATCTGATGGAAAGTGTAACATCAGGGCGGTTGCCATTGCCCTGAAGGACTCTTGACGAACTGTTCAGTATTGAAGAACCCTTTATTGTAGAATACCTCAGATGGTAGTTCGTTCCATAATTTGCAAGTTCTGGGCATAAAAGCGCGAATCGGTCTGATTAGCTCTCGAAATTTTGGCAGTTCTTATACAGAATCGATTGTCTCGACGAATTGTCTTCTTACGTGTCCTGTTGGCACTTCTATAACTTTACATAAACCTGTAAAAGTGTACCTGAGGCACAAATTAGTAATGGTGACAGCAGCTATGCGTGTCAAAGGAAACCTCATAAAGTATGCGCTGATTTTTAAATCTCTCTAATGCGCCAATGGTTGGATATTGAGTTAGCACCAGTTTATAGTACAGTAGGTTAAATATAATATATTTATTGTTTCATGATAGGGGTCATGATGACTCCTAAATAAAAATCACCCCCTTGGATCAACCTTTGGCAGGTCGACGGAAAAAGGACAATGTATGTCCCCATAACAGACATCACAGAGGCAAAACTACTTAGTCCTCAGGGGTGGCAACACATCTGCATTTGACCTCTGGTTTTTGTATAGATGTCTAAAGGCTGCATTCCTCCTTGTGAGTATATTGTTCTGTGCTGCAGTCATCACTTAATATCCATGTGAACTGCATGGTTGTTTGTCACTTTTGTTACATAACATAAAAAACCTCTTCTGGTGTCCACAAGCGCGTAGTAATGAAAACAAGAGTACACGTCATATATAAATGGATTGATTGCAATATATATGAAAATACAGATGTATTAACAATGTTACATACAAAAATAGTTTAAAAAATCAATCGTACAGCAGAAATGTTTAGAAAACATGCACGTGTCATGCACGCTTGATTATTTACTACTTACAGGTACCTTTTTAATTGATTTATGTGTGACTGCTAATATTTTGCTTGGAAATTGATTTGTACATATAAGTATACCTAGGTATCGTTCTATTACGGTAAGATTTTTCTCATAAAATATGATACTGAACTTACTTTTTGTCCTAGTCTTTAACCTATCAAAACCATCTTTTACAAAACTTCGTTTTTATTGGAGTAGTAGGTAATAGTAGGTAGTAGTAGTAATAGTTTTGGTAGACATTGTATAAATATCTACCAAATTCAATTACTATTGCAACAAAACTATTATGGTACTTACATTTGTGTGAGTAAAAAAAACTCTACTTTTTCGATAGAGGCAAAGACCCAGAAGCAGAAAACATAAAGATACGTAAGTACACGAAGGTACCTAAAAGGAAAATATTTGACCTTTCATTAGAGATAACTTTAAATTTGAAAACGAAGAAAAGAGTTTTATTCCGCATGTCGAATTCGCTTACTTATTTATATCAATAACATAAAATCACGAGACTTGATATTTCTTACATTCTGCCCAACCCAATCGGGTACTGGCGTGGTAGTACTTCGTAGTTTCGTAGCCTCTCCAACAACGGAGCGTGGCCTGAAGCTATATAAATTCTCTTCGCAAATATTAATTCATTCATACAGAAGTGTCATTAGCACGTGATGCCAACGCGAATACGTTTCACCGCATACATTAATCGAGCATAGGTAGGTAGGCAAACTTAGTCCATTGGAGAGAAATCGTCCACAGTCACGGCTTTCCTTGACTTTTGTCCAATCGCCCTTGGGTTGATAGCGCTATAAATAGTCATAGTACCACCGAAGCCACTAAAACTATCGATTAATGTTACAGATATGCTATAGGGTATGCGTTGGAACTGAAATGAAAACGAAATTATGTTGGCTTGACTTTGTTGTAATATTTTATCAGTTATATTTGTCGACAGATTTGTTCTCTATTTGGAATGTTCTCTAAATTGTGAATGAATTGTTGTATTCATTTCCGAACCTGAATTCTTCTTCAGTTAGCCTTGAAAATTTATGTACACTGTGAGTTTTCTAAACAAAAAAAGTCCAAAATAAAGCGACTGATTCGAGTTAGTGGCGTTCCCTATCGACTTAATAACTCCTCGCACGGCGGTGCTCTCCTAACTGTGCGGTTAATTTCACAATAGGGCACTCCACCAAAATAATAATTAGACGAAATTAGCATTATATTTAGGAAGTGATCGGAGACGGAATATTAATCCATGTATTGGCCTTGATTCCCAAACGAGCGTCCCGATTTGGCGGGCGGGTGAGCTCACGGCGTGACCGCGCGCCTCACAGACTGCGAGTGGCGATGGCGACTTCATTAGTGAGTTAGTGACTGCTGCCTGGTGGTTCACGCTACTGGCGGTACTCCGCGGTCCGCCAACGCCAGACGCCAGTACTTCCTTGCCCGCACGCGAATGCAGTTAGCGTTGCTAGTCCCGCACTAGTTTACGAACGCGACATCTGCGCATAGCCGCCGCAGCCCGCGAAAATTAAAAAAATATAAAAATAAACATTTGAGTGCATGACAAAATGGGTGTTGTGAAAAACAAAAACAAGACCAAAACGAAAAATGACGCGAAGAAAAATGACATCGCAAATGGAAAACCCAAGAAGGACGAGAAAGTGAAAAAGAAGAAAAAAGTGTCTTGTTTACAGTGCCTCAAATCTCCGGACGATGGTAGTTATTCTGTACATACCATTGTAGTTTACAAATACTTCACGTGGTTGAAATTTGTCCTGAACATCGAATACTGATTGGATTTCCCGTTTTCATTCAAATCAATAACGTGCAAGTACACTGACACGACTCGAATGCAACTCGTTCACTTGTTCTATTAACTTTTTATCAACAATAATTATTGATCATTAATCAGACTTAGCATTTCGACAAAGTTTCATAACAAACTTGTGATAGTGTTTGTTTTTATCTGATTTATTTCGTGTGTGTAATTGCTACTGTTATTGTTTACAAGTAAACTGCTGTTTCTGTCATACGCCAAGATTACGTTATTATGCCCGCCGAAGCGCGACACATTACAACTGGATGCATTTTCACTTGACATATCAGTTACTAGATCTTTTCCCACAGGTCCAAGTGATATTGTACTTTCTCACATACATTCTCTGATACATAGCACGTTCTTGCAGACGTTACGATTCCTTGAACTAGTTTCGGATGTATTTTTTCCAATATTTATAAACGACCGCGAGTGTCGATGATTTACACGTATTTAATGATCAGCGATACAGATTCGGTTTATGCATCAAACATTCAGCGACCTACTTTTAATGTTTATGTCCGGAATAGCCGAGATTTGGGTTTCGTAATGACCAGCACGAGGAGTACATGGCGAGTAGGTTTCAAAAACATACGAGCTTTTCAAGGTTACTTAAATATTATGCTTTACATCATCACTACCGCATTTGGACACACATGAGCGACCGTGGAGCCTGACTGGCCGTAGATAGAGATTTCAGATTGTGACTCATAAACGAAAAAACATAACAAAGAGCACTTTAATCGGAACGCAAGTTTTGAATTAAGTGAGAATTAAAATCTCGATACGATTTGTAATTGTTTGGGTATGGGTTGTCTTGTTGTTTACGAAGTACTTCGTCTTAACATAGGTATTCATCTTTCAGATCTTAGATATCTAATTAAATTTCCTAAACCTAATATTCGAAGTCGACTACGCTATAAATATCCAACAAGTTTCACAAACAGAAAACTACGATACATGATTCCATGATTGTATATCGGATACACAGAATAATAAATTATTCCCATTATAGAACTTCTTTCCTATCAATAGATATATGAGGCACCAATTCAATTGAATATTAACTGCATTTGGTTATAATTTATTATCACTGATTTGTAAATTGAAAGTTAAACAGCCAATTGCACATCAAGAGTTAATGTGGTTCTTGTATAAAAATATCAATCAATGTACTTAGTATGTAAATGATAACAACTTAGAATTGCAAACACTTTGCTAAGAAGCTAATGTGACTAGATTAGATCACAAATAAAAATATCTATTTCCACCGAGCACAACTTGACCAGGCAAAGTCAGGATGTGCAGTTTAACATCAATTTACATACGCGTTACCAACGCGAGATGAGATCACACATATGTACTATAAAACAATGTGTTTGTTGTACCAATAAACGCTATCATTATCGTACTGTGCTTCTGAAACTTGAAAAGTGGCTTCGTTTCGTGTCGTCATCACAACAAATACACCTTTTTGTGAAGCCGTAATCGTGCTAAGTAAAGGCAATTTTGTTTTAGTCATCATCTTTTGCGACCTTGATTTTAAAAGTTATACCAGATGGAGATACTTGTATGCTGTTAAATTGGATACAGTTTGTATCAACATTGTTTTCATTAGTTTTGCATGTGTGATTGATTGAAAAAACAATGCTTCTTGTGATTGCGCGCAAAGTAATTAGCAATGTCAATGTTTGTATGTTTCAATGGCGAGCCAGATTTTATACGCAGTTTTGCTGCGAGATAATTAACATTTTAAATGAGCTTCTGATTATATTCAAAGGCTGTGATGTCGCCATTATATTTTTGATCTCACTCAATCTTAACATAAGGACGTTTTCTCACGAAACTATTAACTAAATGATCAAATCCCTTAAATTTATTTTTTCTCAACATAAAAGCCATTATTCAGCAATGTTGCCTGTAATTGGAGTAGGTAACGCCGTTTTTATAGATACAGCTAAAATATATGACCTCAACACTCCATTTGCGAATTAGGAACTCGAACTAATACGAGTATCTATTTAGATTTCCATTGATAATTGATTGAATACTGTTCCTGTACACGCGTTGTTTGTAAGTCCTTCAGAATCTTCGATCTTAGAACTTCCAGTTGTCAATATGTCCGCGCTAACAATCGCATTATGTATGATTGATGTACCAAACACGATATATGTTTTGTATGAATGGCGCTGTTTATTCAGTATTTATATAGTTTGCTTAAGAAAATAACGGAACTAACCAAACATGTCAAGGATTTCAACTTGGAATCAAAACAAACGCGTAGATTTTTTTTCTTGGTGTTCGGTAGTGCGTAATCAAGCAGATCACCTATTAAACTAGAGGTTCTGGATTTCGTGCTACATTGAAGATTTACAATGCTACAGTGCTCATTAAAAAATATTGCACATCGAGCCTAACAAAGTGACAATCGGCTAGTTTCGAGTTCATAGAGCGTTATCTCTGCTGCACACTACCTACGTAAGCATTGATAGTCCGGTATTGGTCAAAACTTGATCAAAATGGTCGACAAACGTCACATAGGTAAGGTGCGAATTCTTCTTCCGAAGGGTGATATTTGGATACTGTACTTACTTCTACTGTTTAGCACTAGCACTTGTCCGATAAATATCAATAGACTCTTATTAAATTCAGATAGCTGATGTGATAAGGAGTAACTTCTAAGGCTACTTTTATCTCCATACATCCATACACACATACATACCTACATATAAATAAGTAGAATTTTAGTGTATCCGACTTTGACGGGACTTCCATGGGTAGGTAGCTGATGTAACAAGGAGTAACTTAGGCTACTTTTATCTCCATACATCCATACATACATACATACCTACATACAAATAAGAAGAATTGGAGTGTCTTTGACTTTGACGGGACTTTCACTGGCAGATAGCTGATGTGATGAGGAGTAACATGGGCTACTTTTATCTCTATACAACCATACATACATACATACATACATACATAACTACATACAAAAACATAGAATTTGAGTGTCTCCGATTTTGACGGGACTTTCACTGGCAGATAACTGAAGTAATAAGGAGTAACTTACGCTACTTTTATACTAGCTGCGTCCACGACTTCGTCCGGGTAGATACTGAACAATCATATTTTTTCTCACGTAGAAGAAGTCGCGGGCACAGCTAGTATATGTAATAATTTATTGGTGGTAGAGCTCCAGTGACGGAGCTCGCGGGCATAAGCACCACCGCATTACCTAATATACTTGCCGCTAAATGGTAGTGTTCAGCACTACCGTGTTCCGGTCAGGTGGTAATGTACGGCCCTGTAATTTCCGGCACCGAGGCATAACACCTTAGGCCTCAGGAGTGGTAACGCATCTGCATTTTGACCTTGGTCTTTGTGTGGGTATCTATAGGCTGCAATCATCACTTAACATCAATGTGAACTGCATGCTTGTTTGCCACGTGATTACATAAAAAAAAATCATACATTATCTCTACTAATATTATTATAAATCTGAAGAGTTTGTTTGTTTGTTTGCTTGCTTGAACGCGCTAATCTCAGGAACTACTGGTCCGATTTGAAAAGTTTTTCAGTGTTAGATAGCCCATTTATCGAGGAAGGCTATATCATCACGCTATGACTAATAGGAACGGAGCAGCGCCGGCGAAGCCGGGACGGGCCGCTAGTCGTATATATGAATGCATCTATAAACCTCTGCATATCCCCTCGGGCAAGTATAGGCGCCAAGTTTATGTTTAATTAGAAAACTAATATTAATATTCATGGTGAAATTAAACTGGTACCGTAATTTATGTTGGCGGCAGTGACACGTTTGATATCGCGACGTGGGCCATCTATATCGGACCCTGAGATGATAGGTTAACATGGCAAGTTAATTTACTAGGTCTTGGGAACGTTTAATTAATTTTCTTCCCCGTCTAAAATCATGGATATCTAAATAAGAAGACATTAATTATTTTACTGGTGGTAGAGCTCCGGTGATGGAGCTCGCGGGCGTAGGCACCACCGCATTACCTAATATATTTGCTGCTAAATGGTAGTGTTCGGTACTATCGTGTTCCATTTATGGCCTTGTAATTTCTGGCACAAAAGCATAACACCTTAGGCCTCAGTAGTGGCAATTCTGGTCATTATGTGGGTGTATATAGGCTGCAGTCATCACTTAACATCAATGTGAACTGCATGCTTGTTTGCCACTTATTACATTAAAAAAAACAACGCTTTAAAAATGTTTTCATTGTTGCCACCCAAAAGCAACTAATTTCAAATTTCGAAGAATCGACATTTGCCACAGGTCAACATCCAGGGGGCCCATCGATCATATAACCATGGTCGACGAGGGTAATTTATTATGACATTTTTCAAGGGCACACAAACAATCAGAAACAATATAGATATGATCGCAATGACAGTGGAATTGTCGGTGACAATGCACCAATGCACGTCCATCACCTGCCAGATGCGTTTTACGGTGTAAACACAGGGCACGGTAAATAGACTCGATTTGTTCGAAACAAAGCGTTTGCAGTGATCATGGTTTGATAATGATTATTCTCTATTAGTTCTTGATGTTATAGTACTTGGCTTTTCTGTATTGTGAGAATGAATTTACTTACGAGTCATTAAAGTATTTTCTTCGTTTTTAGGGTTTTGTACCTTAAAAGGAAAAAAGGAACCCTTATAGGATCACTGTCTGTCTGTCCGTCTTTCACAGCCAATTTGCTCCGAAACTACTCGACCGATTGAGTTGAAATTTGATGAACATATGTAAATTGGTGACCCAAAGATGAACACGTCAAGTAAAATAATAAATTTTAAGCAGGGGGGCCACATTCGGGGGGTAAATCCGAAAATTAAAAAAAAAATCGTAAACTGTGTCGTGTTACATATTATCAAATGAAAGAGGTTGTTGTCAGCATCTCAGATATATATTTTTGATAATTTTTGCATAAACAAATTTGAAGTTATTTAAGAAAAACGACGAAAATTGACCATTCTCCCCCCTATCTCCGAAACTACAGAACTTAAAATTTTGAAAAAAATGTGGAAAATAGTTCTTTGCCTATAGATTACTGGAAAATCTATAAGAAGTTTGAGTATTCAAATTAAATCGAAAATTCTTAATAATCTATGTCCCTGCATTTAAAATCTGTAATATTTTCGAAATATTTTATTTAAATTACGGAACCCTCACCACGCGAGTCGAACTCGCACTTGTCCGGTTTTTTTATATATTGTGCTACGCTCTCGTGTCCCTACATTGGAACTCTACCACCTGTAAAACGTAAAGAACTTTTTTGAAAAGAACTTTATGGAAAAGGAGATAGATATTTTCAGTGGCGAACTAAGGTCATTTGGCATTTGGAGGCCCAGTAGACTGACGCACGAGCAAAAACAAAGGTTATGAGGTAAAATAAGCTTAATTTTAACTTTTTAGGACTATGTTGCTACGGATTCCATTTCAAGTTAACCTATCTGAACTCGGATTTGTAGATGGTAAATTAATATTTTGTTTTTTTATTGTTTATAAAATAAGTCATATGAAAACCGTCGTATTATTTCATAACTTCATGAATTGTAATGTTTCTGTATCAAACACCACCGAGGACACAGTCGTTAAAATCGATCCAACACTCAGTTTATTTTGTAACTAATCGAGTCACATCACTAGACAATTGCGGCCGATAATCTCGTGTATATTTGATACACTCCTATCCGTACATTTATAGTGAATAATGTATCATATTCAGGCCCTGACATAATGCCAGCAATCGATTACACGTCGCGCTGTAGCATTGCGTATTATCAGTAGTGTTGTGTTGCCAGACGTCCCTTATTTCGTGGGGTATCCCGGTTTTTAGGCTTAATATTAAATGAGCCGCCGCCCGGGACAGATCCTGTCCGGCTAAGACTGTCTATCCCATGTTTTCAGATTTCATCTGCTAAGATCTGATTACGTTAAGTTAAATATGTGAAGTTATTAGTAACAAATCGTTGCAAGGTAGGCGATTTTATGGTAATAGAAGGGAGATGGGAGGAGGAAAATGTGGGTGTAGTTCACTTTCATCAGGTCAACATTTTTTCCACTCGCTTTCATGCTCATTTGTGTAGTGGTCGCGAGCTAAGAGACTGGCGAAAAGTTAACCCAGGCAACTTCTTTCAGTGGCATTTCAGATTTGCCCGTACTGTAATTTTAACACATGTAATTACATTTTACTGGTGGTAGAGCGCCAGTGATGAGCTCCATCACTGGTACGCGGAGGCAAGCACCACTGCATTACCTAATCTACTTACTCTGCTGATAAATGGTAATGTTCATCGCTCTCTTGTTCCGGTCAGGTGGTAAAGTACGGCGCTGTTATTTCCGGCGCAGAGTCATAACAGCTTAAACCTCAGTAGAAGCGACGCATCTACATTTGTAAACTCTGGTTTTTATTGTGTTGTGGATTTTTATAGGCACTTACCATCAATGTGACCTGCATGCTTGTTTTCCAGATTGATTAGATAGCTACTTAATTTCTCGAAAAGCAATATTTTATTATTGTCAAAAGAGAATATATGTATAAGTAACACCTAAAAAGGTGCTGTTGTCAATCAGACAAAAATATATTAATTTAACGTTTTGTGCAGTAAAATAGGATAATAATATAATGAGTTTTGATCGTGAAAGCCACACAAAAACACTGAAATCCCGTATTTTTTGCCGTCTTAATCATTTGTCTCGTATATACTGAAAGTATCTGGCGACCGATCCCAACTTATCAGACAGTATATTCCGAGTCACATTGAGTTTAGCAAATTATGTCGCCCATGGGCGGGGCCCGTGACCTCCGCGCCTGACTTGCTTGGGAGGAAAATAATTGATTACAATAATAGTATTTTTATTCAGCGAAGTTGCGATGGGGATCTTTTATGGTGCCTAGTGCGGTTCTTTGTTACAAGTTTATCGATATATAAAACGGTTAAGACGATACAGTTGTCTATGAGCTATATTAATAGACACTGGCGGTAGAGCTCCAATGACGGAGCTCGCTGGCGTAGGCACCACCGCATTACCTATAAACTTGCCGCTAAATCGTAGTGTTCAGCACTATCGCGTTCCGGTCAGGTGGTAATCTACGGCCCTGTAATTTCCGGCACACAGCCATGCAGTTTACATTGATGTTATGTGATGACTACAGCCTATAGACACCCACAAAAAGACCAAGGTCAAAATTCAGATGCGTTACCACTCCTGCGGCCTAAGGTGTTATGCTTCTGTGCCGTAAATTACAGGGCCGTACATTACCACCTGACCGGAACACGATAGTGCTGAACACTTCCATTTAGTGGCAAGTATATTAAGTAATGCGGTGGTGCCTATACCCGCGAGCTCCGTCACTGGAGCTCTACCACCAGTAAGAATCGAGGGTGTTTACATTTTTGGAGATATTATGCTATTTGCGTCAAAGTTCAATGTATTTATGCGTCGCTTCTGGCTTTTTTTTATGTCATGAAGTGGCAGTGGATTTAAAGCCACGAATACAAATTGTCACGAACTATATTTTATTTTTAAAGAAAAATGGAAAGAAAAATTTGACTTCAGGTTGGACTCGAACTCGCGGCCTACTGGGAATCTAGTCCAGCCGCTCTTCCAATTGAGCTACTGAAGTCCTTCATTTTTAGGACCTAGTAGCTCAATTGGAAGAGCGGCTGGACTAGATTCCCAGTAGGCCGCGAGTTCGAGTCCAACCTGAAGTCAAATTTTTCTTTCCATTTTTCTTTAAAAATAAAATATATTTCACAAGCATGTGTTAATGCGAAATAATATAAAACAATTGTCACGAACTGCATATAATTTCTCAGTAAATTATTAAGTTGCTAAGTATAAATAACTCCATTGATAAAATTCATGTTACTATACCGCAAATTGCATCCTCAGTAAATGTACTCGGCGGCATAACACACCACCGCATTACGTAATCTGTCTGTCGCGAAATGCTGCTACTGATTGTGGTTAGTTGTATATCTCGGATGTCTCTATTATTTCTCACACAAAAGCAAATAGTCTAGACTTGAGCATGTGGACTGGCCGAAAAGAACTGAGGCGTTATAGCATTAGATCCTTTAAAAAAAACAATTATTCCAGTTTTGTAACCAACAATCAACAATTTAGCTAACGTTAAAAACATATAACATAACATACACTGATTTCTCAATTATGTTACTTTTTTTTCGCTTTTGTACGTGTGTTTAGTAGGCAAATTCTCATTTGCTACAGCCTACGTTCGAAGTTTTGGGTGATAATTGTCATCAAATTACGGATCGATCCGTAATTTTTAAAAGAAAAGATTTTGTAAGAAAAGTTTTTGAGCAGTGTTTTAAATATCCTACTTAATTTCAATATCTAATGTATGGTCTGGTAATTTTGACACACATCTTAAGCCTATAGGGCAGTCAAAGGTAGAGGTATCAAATCTACATTGTGATCTCTGGTGTTTGTGTAGATGTCTTTGTCTATAATCTGTAGGCTACCAGTACTCACTGACCATCCATGTAAACTACAAGCTTACCTATCTAAACGTAACTTCACTCCTGTAATCCCCGAAGGGGTAGGCAGACGTAAATGCATGCATTCACGCATACATGCAAACACCCACGATTCGCCTGTTACGTTTTTGGCCCATGTAACAGGTGGCGAGCCTGTTGCCATCTCCGGGCACATTACCAAATTCTGAGGTACTGGGAAACTTCCAGAGAATGGAAAAATTCCAATAGAACCATAGATAAAAGATTTTAATTCGTTATCTATGATAGCCCGCGACCCGGGAATCGAACCCAGGACCTCCAGCGTAGTAGTAGTGGCCTGCTACCACTAGGCTACTGAGGCAGTTTAAGCTTAAGCTTACTTATCTACCACAGTTATTAGGTTATTACAAAAAAAAACGGTTTCATTGAAATGAAAATACAACATGTAGCAATCGTGGGTATACTTACATAGATACATACCATTATCAACCCCAGACAGAAAATTCAAGCTTGGGAAATTTATGAAAAGCATTTAATATTCAACCTGTATGAGAGATCTCTCCGCTCATCCAAAATTGAATCAAATATAGAATTAATTACCACTGCATATGTTGCTCTTGTGGTCCAGCGACCAGTTCTCTGATCGGTCGCTTTCCAGCTACCGTGGTCTCGGGCAGAACAACGTACAACGTCACCGCCCGTGACCACGGTAGCTGTAAAGCGACCGAAACGTCGGGTATAAGAAGTTTGGGAGTGTTGAATACACGAGAAAATCCGCAAATTTAATTTCTACAATGTACCTACGAAGCTCGCGAAAACGTCAGTTCTATGATAGTACGTATAATGTCAATCTTTATGAGCGGTCTCAGATGACAATAGTAATTGAATAATTGTGTTATTTGGGTTATAGGATACATTAATTAAGCGGGCAGGAGGGTAATGGGCGTTTAATGGAACCTAGCTCCGACCATTTAGCTCCAAGGTTGATTGATGGAAGATTTGGTGTCGTTGGCGGATTTAATTTAATTTTTATTGATTGCATTAATGGTTGAATCACGTCAATTATGTTGGTAATTAATTAATCTGTTCTAAATCAGCTTACGAAAATATGTACTACTATTGACAGTACTTACAAATATTACATTCGATTGTTTACCTAAGGTTCAGTTGCACCAAAATACTTGTTAAAGTAATGGTTGATGTAAAATTTTACATCCCTCTCTAACTTAAACAAATATTTGTTAACAAAAAACAAACTACAAAAACTTTAATTTTTACAAATAAATTGTTTACTTTGTTTTATTATTTAGGTAAACGAACTAAATATTCGAACAACTGATTATTTCGTTTGTCAGCTAGCCTGAATCTCGTGGATTCAATTTATCAATAAATAGGTATCTGCCACCGCTGCTTGTTTCCTGTAGCAAAATATTTTGAAATTTGCAAAAGATGTGTGAACATGATGACTCACTTTAGATACGTGGAAAGACCTTTTTAAGAAAACCTACAATATTTTAAGGTACTTTATCATTCGCATATGTCTTCAAAGTTACCGGTCATCCAAAAACAATGGATTAATTTCCAATTTTTGGATCACATACTTAAGAAGGCACTGACGTGACCGACCGGATATGACGTACCAAATGGTAGTGTTCAGCACTATCGTGTTCCAGTTATGGTAATGTATGGTTCCGTTATGACTATCATAGGGACATTACAACTAAGGTCATTTTGACCTCTGCGTTTTGTATAGATGTCTATAGACATAATACTCCGGGCCTGCATATACCGGGCCTTTATTGCTTCAAAGTCAAGTTAATACTAAAAAACTCAAGCCCAAATTATGGTGTTCTCTAATCATTACTGATTTTTGACAGTTGCTCCACTTTACATTGTCATTATTTTCCACGTCGACAACAAGGGTCACACCATTTGGCAATTAATCGAACAATCCTTATTTATGATTACGATGTAACTATATAGTGTTATACTATTTACAGCGATTTTTATGTAATTTCACATGCTAATGTATATTTTGCTGCATTTTAGTATTTATATGTAGGTGTCCTATTTTTTTATGAATATAAAATTCGTGAAATGTTCTTTTTCTCAAAAAATAGGTACCTAACTATTACAAGACCACCTAATAAAAATGTGTTCAGAAATCAAAGAAAAAATTGACATCGGACAGGGATCCAACCGCTTTTCCACTAACGGCCAAATACTCAAACGTCACTTAAATCTAAATGGGACTTAAAACTCTTCTGTCTTTATAAGACACGTTCAAATATAGAGATAGCGCACATTTGAGGGTTGCTTAAAATTGATTGACGTTTGAGTACTATTCGGCCAAAAGCTACCAAAGTAAAATCAATAGAACAAAAAGCATTACCACGGTGGTCAATCGGCTATTTAATTGATAGTACCTAAGTTACCTCTGTCCTTTATCTCTGGTTCTATTGGGATTTTTCCATTTTCTGGAAATTTCCCAGTACCTCGAAGTTTGGTAACGTGCCCGGAGATGGCAACAGGCTCGCCACCTGTTACATGGGCCAAAACGTAACCGGCGAATCGTGGGTGTTTGCATGTATGCGTGAATGCATGCATTTACCTCTGCCTACCCTTCGGGGATTACAGGCGTGAAATTACCTAAGTTACCGTAACCTAAGTATCTAACGGCCAAATACTCAAACGTCACACTAATCTAAGTGGGACTTAAAAGTTTTCTGTCTTTATAAAGCACGTTCAAACGGTAGAGATAGCGCACATTTGAGGGTTGCTTAAAATTGAGTGACGTTTGAGAATTCGGCCATAAGTTAAATAACAAATATTGCTCTACCAACTTGCTCTACTTTTAATTCAAAACACATTCCATATTTCTTTTTCTTACTTATAATTTAATTAGCTGTATTAGTTGCTGCCCATGACTTTGTTCGAGTGGCCTTTAATTTTGAAAGAAATATCGTATCTCGATTTGCATACCTATTATATGTACCCACCAAAAACATTTTCACATAAAACATTGCCAAGACGAATATGTACGAGTAGGTACATCGACACGGGGCTTGGGGACAGCGGGAATAAACCCATCGTATTGTTTGCACTGGAAAAGTTATGATATCTCTTAAACCTGTCAATAGATGTTGTAGATGTCCTTGAGACGATCTTAAAATCACGTTTGTCCATACTCAATGGGATCTTGATGTCGTATTATGAGATCTGTCTTTTAAATACCGGCCTTCGATTGGCAAGCTTCTGACTGTACATGCATATACATAGTTTTATTATTTGTACAAGTTTTTTTTTATTTTAAAATTGCATCGCTATTTCGCATATTGCCAGTGTCAAGTAAAACGATATTTCTTGTTCACTAGTTAATTATTTATTATGTCAGTCAAGTGAGTCACAGTCAGTAATTCGAGTAAAGCGATGGCTACTTTACCAGAACAGTTACAATGAAGTTTTAAAGTGTGAAGAATACACGAGCGCTGCAATAAACCTATATCAAACTAAAAAAAAATATATAAATCTTATTATATTAATATTTAAAGATGAAAATATGCGTAGGTAATTAATCAAATTTGATGAATGTTCGAATAACGTCGTTTCTGCATAACACTGCAGTGTGTATTAATATAGAACTAAGAAAAAAAAACAACCCGTAAGAAAAGACATCACAGCGTAACAAATCGTTTATGTCTCAATACCTTGCGTTAATGTAGTTCCCATAGTGTTTTTATCAATCTTCCAATCAACCGGTAAAGTCAACGGTGATTTAACAACCATGTGACATTTAATTTGTATGGTAATGCCTGGTTTTTAATTTGCCACAAATTGCTTTTATGGGGACAGGGCTGTATTCATTGGTGTTAGTGTTGGTGGTGATAGAAGTGGAAATAGACTAAACTGTTCGTTCATTGCTGTTACTATAATATTTTTATATTTACATATCCGTAAGTATGTGGAAGTGCCACAGGCATTGATTCTACCAAATAGATTTTGATTACTCTGCTCTATATTACCCTTCTTAAAAATACAGTCGTGAAATCAAATCCAGATTACTTAGCCTGGTTTGCATCAAAATATTTGTTAAAGTCATTGTAACATTTCACATACTTCTCTAACTTCAAGAAATGTTATAAAGTTAGAGAAGGATGTGAAATGTTACAATAACTTTAACTTTAACAAATAACTTGGTGCAACCCAGGCTTAATGTAGAGTAGATTCTGTCATTTTTATTTAAATCTTGTCCAACGTTTGTGGAAACGTACACGAAACAGCGACGCTTTTCTTATTTAATTAAAAAACACTTCGTCACGTAAAAAACACGAGTCTTGCGTGAATCACACCATCTTCTGGCAGCGTACACCATCCGAGTCTAGATTAATTCATTCAGTCCTTTATTTAGATTTCTGAAAAGTAACGAGTAACAACCCACGATGCACGTCCAAACAATGCTCACGTAAATAGAGCATGAACATTGACATCACACCTCAAGAAAAACCGGGGGCGATTGTTAAGGCGTAAACACATTTACATGCAACGCATGAAAATAAACATCGTCTCGGCAATATGGCTGCAAACATTGTTACGATAAACATCGACGTATCGATAGGTATTGTTAGGGATAAATCTGATAGTACACATATGAACAGTTTTTATGCGATAGTATAGGATAGAGGTTTCACCTCTACTTAAATGATTTTGGTGAGCTAGAGAATTCCCTGACTGTATTGACTGACTCAGACAAAAAAATGTAAAGGATAGATATGTTTAAATTCAAACTACGTTCAATTACAATCAAATTATTATTGTTTAATTTTAAATGTTTGATAACTCACATCAGGCTTTATTCTCAGAAATGTCAATTAAAAAAGAATCGTTTAGAAATAATCTGTCTTTTGCAATTACGATATGGTATATATTTTTTTTTATGCAATGCAATTGTTAACAAGCAGTACACGTTGATGTTAAGTGATGACTGCAGCCTATAGACACCCACACAAAGACCAAGGTCAAAATGCAGACGCATTACCACTCCTGAGACCTAAGGTGTCTCTGTGCCGGAAATTACAGAAATTACAATTACATTACCACCTGACCAGAACACGGTAGTGCTGAACATTACCATTTGGCGGTAAGTAAGTATATGAGGGAGTGCGGTGGTGCCTATGCCAGCGAGCTCCGTCACTGGTGGTACCAGTAAAATGGATGTTTTTCTTCCAATACGTTATACGTATGTTTTAGAAATGTCGATGTATTGTTTACATCCCTACAGACAGTTGCAATCGCCACCTGTTTTAGATCGGATGATGTCAACTGCCGCACCTTGGCTCGTGTAAATAATGCCTCTGGATCATGTCGTATCTTTATTGGCGTTTTCTCGGATTTGGTAAACATCAGCACGTGAACACTTGGTTGTCATTATAATGATGGCAAGTGTTCAAAACTTGTGTATAAGCCGTACCTGTAATGTTTTTTTATACTAGCCACGGGTGCAATGTTATCTACCTAACTACTTTCATAATAAAATGTAGCCTGTAGCACTACTGAATAGGGTAGCTTTCTGATTGTGAAAAAACTTTCATGATCGGTTCAGAATTTCAGAATTACCCTACAAACAAACAAAGTTACAAAGTTTATCTCTTTATAATATTAGTATAGCATATAGGCACTTAAGTAGAGCCCACGTTATCACCTCATAAAAAAAAAACGGAAATTAAAACATTTAAATATTCTTGACATCCTTGGTATTTGTGTAAGACATATAGGCATAGTCATCACTTAGCGTTCACGTGAACTGCATGGTTGTTTGCCACCTTCATTACATTAAAAACCCAACCAGATCCTAACGCGAGATACTGAGATAGGCTCTGGCCATTCTGCCTATACGCAATGCACGCCTCGGATGTATAGATATGCTTACCTTCACACATACTTTTGTATATAAATGTTGATGTAGGTATGTAGGTACATTTCGAGGAATATTATAAGTTTATGAACCTGTAGTTCAATAAGTATGTAAGAAACCTGAATTTGCTTGACTGAAGGTCGATCACATGAGGTCAAATGTTGTAGCGCAAATTTTATTAATTCATTATTGGTTTCAATTATAAAAACCGGCCAAGTGCGAATTGCACTCGCGTTCACATATATCGCACTAATAATACAATAGTGATGTAACTCAAAATCGATCAATTTTCAGAATCAACGAAAAACGCATAACGCGCTTCCTGTTATAGATAGAAAATAAAAATAAACTTTATGAGTTTTTAAAATGAAATGATCGATATTATATTCAGACTGATATTAAAAAAATATTGTATTATTAAAGTTATTTAGGAATTTTGAGTTAAGACAGTATATTTCCCAACACAATTGTAAAAATAAAATATTAACTTTAATTACAACGTTATTGATGAAATATTTTGTGTTACGACAGCTTTAATTATTAATTTTCTCTACGATTGTAGGTTAATTTTTTGTACTTACAACAAAACTGATTTTAGTTATTTACCTACAGCCTACTCTTAGGCAAACCTTGTACTATATACTCTGTTTAAATAAAACCAGATATTTCTTATTATAGTCTTTAATAGAAAATTGACTTCTGGAACTTATTTATACTTACTAATAAAGAGTTAAACATTTAAAAAATTAACCAAGTAAAACCTTCTTTAACAAAACAGTTATTTCGAATACTGATCATAAAATAGGAGGTCAAGGTAACACTTTTTATTATTTTTGGTACATTTTGTACATAATCTACAAAACAAAGTAAGTGCTTATTGTAACGTTTAAATTTTGCCTACGTAATTAAACCATAATATTTATAGTATGACATTATTCATGAAATTAGACATTTAGAAAAAAAAAATATCAAAGCGAATAAAACATGCCCTCAAAAATAAAACAATCCTTCTAAAACATTCAGTACTCAACCCACTGGCGCCAGCAATGGGATTTAAAGTATTCAAAGTTTTTTCATCTGAACCACTTGATGAAGAACTAGTTGATGCAGAGCTACTTGACGAAGAACTACATGAAGAAGAGCTTCTTGAAGAAGAACTACTACGAGATTTTGTTGTTCGAGCTTAGAGCAGACTGGGAGCTTTACTTTGCGAATCGGGAACGAAATGTGGATCATGGTCGGAATCATCAGAGTGATCTGATCTGATTGAATGGGTGAAATGTAATATTTCCTTTGATTGCATTCAGTAACGAATTTACATTATAATCCATAACTGAACTGTAAACTTCAATCTCTTGAAGTACCTCGTTGTCTATCTGGGGGGTTGTACTCATTGATAAAACAATGACGGTGACGTATTTCTACCAATTTCATCATTTTCTTTTTCTTGGGGACAGTTTGTAGTATTTGTTACCATACCAACAATTAATCGCCCACGATTCATAATGAACCTACAAAGATAACAAATAATTTATTTAGTTAAATACATAGATACTCGTACTTGATGCGTGTCTGTCACAAAGACTGCAGTAACTCAAAAACTACGAAGTTATAATACTTAGTAGGCATTTTTCTCACACCACTGCTAAACATTCGATTGAGTTTAAAATAATGCTGTAATTCACAAACGGATATTATAACTAACCAACCAACAAACCATACAAAATTTGACTTAAAGTTTTGATTCAACAGAACTGTGTTTTATCAAAATATATTAACTGTATCAATAATAGTGTCACAAGTAAAAATATTATTTAAAATATTACTTAAGTAAATCAGTAATAGTGTTATAACTCGAGTAACAACACAGTCATGTTTAGGCTTAAATCAACAAGAGCGTATTAATTCAAAATAGAAATATAGATTTTTCATACCCTATTCAGTAATAACGTTGCAACTCGAAATATTGCGCCAAGTGGCGCGTGCTTCCTCGATCACTGTTGGACGTAACTAAAGATGACGCAATATTTCGGGAGCGGGGTAAGCGACAAGTCAGTCATTAACAATGTCTTATAGCGCCCTCTCTTTTTCATATCTTGCAGTATTACTATGACGGTTTTATTGACTTGTGAGGAATTAAATTTTATATACGACTAGCTGTTGCCCGCGGCTTCGCCCGCGTGGGTGTCGTTTTATAAATATTTTTCCTGAATTTTCTTTTCTATAAACCTCACGGAGCCTGAGACCTTTCCAACGAATGCAAAACCGTGGAAATCAGTTCGTGCGTTCTGAAGTTATAGCGTCAGGAAGGAAAACCCGACTTATTTTTATATAATAGATTTTAATGTTATGTCAAGTTCGTTGTATTTTGAGTTAAAACACTATTGTATTATTAGTGCCATATATATGTTATCATAAATACCATAGACTTATAGGTTTTCCTGGAATATCTATATAACACCAATTTTCTTGATTTTTTATTCAAGATCCTTACAATAAGGCTTATCTTACGATATATGTTTTTTATTTACTTAGTATGTCTGTCAATCCAAACATTAAAATAACCAGGTACCTTTATTATTACCGAACAAATAATCACGGTTTAAAGTCGAGCCAAACACGAAGACTCACCGCGTAAAAATACTCAAATGATTAAGTCAACAATCGATATTGACTCAATGTTTTGGAAAACGAGTTTTAGTCTACATCCTCATGGTTTTCGTCAGGTTTCATCAAGCACTCAAGGATCACGAAAATTACGCATTAACAACATTTATGTCGTGTCATTTTTTTTAGTCAAACAAGCTTGCAGCATAGTAAGTGAATACTAGACATTAACCCCCTTATTCATAAACGTATTTTAGCAATCTCTCCTTTGTATTTTTCTATCCTGGACATTTGACAATGCGACTGACAAAGACAAACGTTTATGAAATTTGCCGTTACCGATACGTTGAGGGCTCCCGAGTGTGAACACAGGGTCCAAAAGTAACTATTTTTATTGAATTTTTTCATTAAAAAAAAATCCCAGTTCTACCCTCAATGTTTGATGATATGGCAGTAGGCTCTCAATTAGCGAATCGTGTGCAATTGCGTACTATGTTATGCATGCATTTACTTCCGCCTACCCTTCGAGGAATATAGGCGTGAAGTTACGAAGTTTACTCTACGTTTAAGATGCACTCAAGGCTCACGTACGCATTAATATTTTTTTGTACGATCTATTATTAATATCTGATTAAATAAAACTCGTAGCACTTGATAGTAATTGCGTCGTAAATGGTAGGTGCACGCTGAATAAAAGCATTCCTTGTATGCTCCAATCGTTAATTGGTTTTATTTGATTACGTAACGTGTTCTATTTTAGTAACACGTGCTTGATCTATTTTAGATATCTACACAAACATTGTGTATTGACCGTGATACTCACGGTCAGAAAAAAAACAAAAAAATCGATATATTTAATGGTTTAAAAAATTAACCTAATTTAATTCAATTCAAACTCAACTCTTGCGAAGTGTATGTATGTATCTTCACGCCAGGTCCCTAACGGGGTAGGCAGAGAGTGTAGAGCGCCAGATAACCCGGTTCTGACAAACCTCTCGTGCCTCGTCTACATTCATCATTCTCTTCATACCATGCACGCCGATTCCTAAGACTTTTGATCCCACCATCAGACAGAACTCGACCTATTTGGTCATGGTAGGTCAGCCTTGGTCTTCCTGGGCCTCTACAACCATCCACATTCGCATTGTATATCTGTTTAGTCATTCGCTCATTCGACATTCTTTCTATATTATTCTTGCGAAGTGCACTTGGTTAAATATGGAATTCGAGAAAAAATTGTTGCCGTGCACTTCTGTCGGCTCGTCTTGACGAGGGCACGACCATACCCCACAATTTATTGATTTTGTATTGTAAAACCAAGTTCTATTTACAATGGAAGTGATTATTCGAATATCGTAATAATTCTCATAAAAAATACAGTCAAGTACACAAACAAACCATGTATGGTACAGAGAATTATTCGGTCTTCACAATCAATAAAATATAACTTTTATTACCAAAGCAGTGCCATCGCATAAGTGCACATATTTTGTACCAGTAGACTTTCAAGAATGACACGAGGGTAATTTTTTGACATAGGTATGAACTATGAACTATCTCACTAAAGATAGAGATTAACCCCCTTATTCATAAACGTACATTAGATACGTTTTAGCTATAGAAAGCTCTGTCTCTATCAGTTGCATTGTCAAATGTGCAGGATAGAAAAAGGCAAAGGAGAGATTAGCAACACTTTAGCTAAAATACGTTTATGAATAAGGGGGTAAAAGTATACTCGCGGCAGCGGTAGTTTTATTGCTGGACGCTGCTGCCTACCCCGTGTTATCCCATTTACTATCGCCTGTTGGTCCAGTTTGACCACCATTATTCGCTTGACAGACTGCACCAGCGGAAGTGTTTGTTTTTTAGTTCTTGTGTGTGACGAGGTCATCATATTACAACGCTTAACTTATTAATTAAATGTTTTAAAAAAATACATTTCACCCATAATAAAATTTAACACAGTAACTACAATAATGACGCATTTAATAATAATAATAATAATAATAAATTCTTTATTGTACACCAATTATTGAAACATTGTTACATAAAAAGAAGAATTAAGATGCACAATTGGCGGTCTTATCGCTGACGCAATTTCTTACAGACAACCAGGTGGAGGAAAAGCATTTGTTAAATTAATTAAAATTAAGGTACCTACAATCTAAAATGTTAAAATAAAAAAAGTACCCACTAAGAGCAAAAGTCCCATTCCGCATGACGATACCCATCGATAATTCATACCAAGCAATTATGAATGGTACCAAAAGGGCAGTATTTCATGATGACACCAATTCGTTGGTCAGATGTCAGGTGACATGACACAGAGTCAATTGAGCGTCAGTGCGTCACTCCCACGCGCTGACCTCACCACCTTGGTTATGTAACAATAGAATGGGTACTTCGCTACCTGTACGCTCGCCTTATTTATTGCGTTAAGCTGTGTACACACCGACGACTTGGATCGACTGTGATTTTATTACTGTGAGCACATGATAGCGATTTATCAGCATTCTTTTTAATTTAGATGTGTATACCACTGTGTACTAGTTTAGTGTTTTTCTTGACGTGATAACGTCTTATAAATAGATGAACGCCGCCGGCTGCACTCACGAAAAAGAGTCAGAGCCGAGAGCTTGAGCCGATTATGCAAGCGAGAGCGCGGAGCAAGCGGTAGAGAATCACGAAGTTATCTTATGACTTTATCACTTTACAAACTATCAATATTTATTAAAAACATTTTTTATTGTTTTTATTATTCGGCTACAAAAGATCATATTTACGTAAGTCCGCCAAACGAGTACCACGTCCACACAATGACAGTCATAGTGCGGACGTAATCATTGGCAATGACTATATCACTGCCATTTAGTGACTTATCTTGCCATCTAGTGACTTATCTACTTACTTTTAGTCTTACAGCGATTCGCAGCTATCATAGCGTTCCTTAGAGCCACCGGCCGCGGCGGAGGGGATAGCGTTATTTAGCTATAGCGTTTATTACCGATGTAAAACAGCCTGTCATTTTTTGCGGGAAATGCGTGCGACACACACGCACGCTACAAAAATCGTCTATTGCTACGAAACTCACACCTTGACTTTAACAAAATACAGAAACCATTTCATGCACACATTTAAACATCTAGGCGACAGGTATAGGCCCATTTGGGCTTGTACTTTGACAGAGGGGAAAGCCTGCATATGGCTACTCCCCTCTGGTGTTGCTCTATGTAGCGTTCAATTGAATTAAAGTCGCTGCCGTGTCGACCAGGCTTTAAAGTCACTTTACACGAGAACAGTAACTTTGTAATACTGCGACATTGTTGTGGACACATTTTGCTTAAGAATTAGTATTTATTTGATTTTGTTAATAATCCGAAGGCAATTTTCATTTGCATAGTTTTATAAAATCAAAGTAAACTATTCAGAAAAATAACTGTGCTATTATATTGCTTTGCTCTTTGTTATTCAGACGAACGTAGCAGGATCTTAAAACATGATTGTAGCGTCTGCTAATTAGAATTTGACTATAGTAGGGGTATAGAATCGCCATTATTCTTTTAAAGAGACCTTTAAAAACCATAGACATTATCTAATTCTGATATTAAATAAAAACCCTTAAAAAAAGTGTATAAGTTAAAATGGCGGGAGGATTTTTATTGATGTCAAATATCATGTGTACCTCACTGGAAAAAAACTGCCAATTTTATTTTAATTATTACAAGTTACTTTGTTTAAAAAATGTACTCGTATTTAATTTTTAAATATCTCTGTATTTTTGTGATAATATTGCACTGGTAAAAGATACTGGTACAAAACCTCACCAGAAACAGACATTCTCCTTTCAACTCTTTCAGCCCTTTGGCTTCAGCTGTATGTTGATAGATCAGTCATTCAGTCACCTTTTATTTTTTATCTATTTACATAACAACACGAAGGACTCTCCCAGTCAATGAACGTAACTGTATATGAGCAGTCAAAATGCAAATGCATTTCCAATTACCATCGTCATTTGAGTTGCCGAAAAGTTGACACGACCGAGACAGACATTCACTACTGTATAACGTCGTCCCTTTTCAACAATATGTTGCTATTATAATATGAACACCGCTTCTGAATACATGAGTGAGGAAGGTGACTTGAATCCATACATAGTAGATATATTTAAAAAAGGACTTCCTTACATTAAGTGTCGCGTTTAAAGTACAGTTCCCTGTCCCTTCTATTGAACCTTTGGCGCGATTTGTGGTACGTTGTAACGGTACATCGTTGTTTGGTAGTTTAAGATTCACAATTTTTTAACGTTTTTTTAAATTATTAGTGAGAAGGTTAATAATTAATCAGAATAAAATGTCGATTTATTTTGTAGTTTAGAAGTCACTAGATCAATCAACAGTATAAGACAGCTGTGTACCGTTTAATAAAACCGTTCAACACGAGTTACATTATGCGATATAACCTCTCTCAAAGATTGCTACATACAATTTCTTCAGATTTGGAATAGTATTTTGCTTAGGCTTTCTTAACTAAGCGGTAATTACCATACAAACAATAGCTAGAAATCGAATGCATACGCTCCGGCGATGTGTCGACATTAAAAATAACTATTTCAAAACTTAAATGGAAGAACTATTTCAAAACTTAAATGGAACAGAGAGAACTTAATAAGTACCTAATTTTACCATTCAAATCGTAAAATTAGTTACATTTGAAAATATTAATTACAGTTCAACGAAAATGTTCAAATCGTATTCAATACAAATCGATCGTCGATAATGAAACTTGAGTTATTCTAAGAAACAAGGCAAGACATGAGATATTTTAATTTTTTCAATAACACATCGAGTGAATTTAGAAATTAAAAAAAAATGGTAAGAAAATTTTAATGTGTTTCATTTCCTGCCCGAAGACAAATTTATCTTTCCATTTCTTTTTTAATTTCTAATAACAAGACTTTTTTTGTTAAATCATACTTACTTACCTATATTATGTAGAACAAAATAAAAGACAAAATATTTCGATTGTTGCAGGTGGCTTGGAAGGCAAATACAGAGTGGCGGCACCTGAGCTCATGCAGGACACATTCATGAGCGACTCCGAGGACGAAGGAGGTGAGACCTTTATTCAGTATAAATTTCTTTTTTGTGTCATGAAGTGGCAAACAAGCATACAGATCTCATTGATGGTAAGTGAATACTACTACTAATACAAGTCTATGAACACGTACATACAAACCAGAGATTTCAATGTAGATGCGTTGCCACTCCTGAGGTCTAAGTTGTTATACCTCTGCGCCATTACATCGAAGTACATCAATGCATTGCCACCTAACTATAACACACTTTGCGCACACAGCACAAATTCAACTGTGGAGGAACGTAACGTTGTGTTCATCTGGCGAAAAGAAAAGATTCTCTCACCAGGCGAACTGATAGATCCCCGCGACAATGGCTTGGAAATTTGTATATAAACAGCAATTATGTGAAAACTTCGTATGTGCGATTTAGCGCGTCTTTGATCGTACCAGATAAGTACTTGTAGATCGTACTCGTAGTTTCCTAATATTCCGCTAGATGGCGCCAGATATGATAGTGGACACAATACAACTTTTAAAATCCATGTTACTTTTGTCGCAGGAGAAGTAGAGTGTCCCATCCAGCAGCAACAGCAATACCGCTACATGAACAGCGAGGCGGGCACGCTGCACCGGGCGCGGCCGCTCGAGGACAGCGTCACAGACGGTCACCTCTGGCCCAGCAACAATGACAGCCGCGTTGCCACCATCGAAAGGCAGCCGCTGGACATCGGGTGAGTCGATCTTTTAGACAAGGAGTTTATGATTTCTGAAGTCATATTAAGTTTCACTACTGACGTAAATTATTGATGAATAATTGATGAAAAATGATTAATAATTCTGAAAATGTTGAACTCAGCCGACATCGAGCAAAGTACGCTTTGAACTGTCAAAACCCATACATTTCTGACAGTTCTAAGCAGACTTTGCTCAAAGTAAAGTCGTAGTGTGGTCTATGAATCTCGCACAAAGTTTATTCCACTCAGTTTATTCCATCAAAGTCAACAGCAGAATGTCGGATGAGTTCAACATTTTCATGGTTATTTCCACATTTCGGGTATCATTGTAAGCCACATTCATTCCTAGCCTTAGTTGTCGGGAAAAATAAAGTCTTTACTGTCTTGTCTGTACGTCTTTGGTGTTCAACACTCTGGTAGCTTCCCGTGCCGAGGGCACGTAATACCGTGATCCCGCCGTGTATTTTTAAGTTATATTGAATAAAATTGGTGGCATTTTGTTTGATATAGGTTTATTACAGTGCCCGTGTATAGTGAAATAGAATAACAGTGCGAAAATACGACCTTTCAGGTTGTCTCCAAAACTACATTGTAAATGTTCTGGTAAAGTAGCCATCACTTTACTCGAATAACTTGATTGTAACTCACTTGACTGACATATTATACTTGATAACTTATATACTTGATACTTACATTTTATACTTGATGACTATATTATACTAACTTTTACGCTGCTTATATAAATATGAAATATCGTTTTACTTGACACTGGCAATATGCGTAATAGCGATGCCATAATAACAAAAAAAAAAAAAAAACAAGCATGCAGTTCACATTGATGTTAAGTGATGACTGCAGCCTATAGACACCCACACAAAGACCAAGGTCAAAATGCAAATGCTTTACCACTCCTGAGGCCTAAGGTGTTATGCCTCTGTGCCGGAAATTACAGGGCCGTACATTACCACCTGACCGGAACACGATAGTGCTGAACACTACCATTTAGCGGCAAGTAAATCAGGTAATGCGGTGGTGCCTACGCCCGCGAGCTCCGTCACTGGAGCTCTATCACCAGTGTTGGATCGTGTCGGATTACTGTCCTACCAGGATATGAGAGTGAGGGTATAGAAAGTGCACCTGTGTTTGTGCATACACTTGTGTACAATAATATCTCCTAAGCAGTTGGTCATGTGATGAGCCACTGAATATGGCAGTCCCTCAGTCTTCTGTGATATAGCGTCATTCCGTTGATATAAGCTTTTTGGAATAATCATACGTGTCCCTCCATTCCTCAGGTTCCTGGTGTCGTTCGTGGTGGACGCGCGTGGAGGGGCGATGAAGGCGAAGCGGCGCGGCGGCGTTCGAATCATCGTACCGCCCGCTGCCTGCGCCGCACCCACCCGCGTCACTTGCCGGTTAGTATACCTCGCGTAGCGTGGGACGTCCATCTGCAACATGAATCGACGACCTAGTCAAGGCTGCAGGTACCCGCTGGATGCACGTCGCTTCCGATCGGTCGGTATGGAGGTCATTGGGGGAGGCCAATGTTCAGCAGTGGGCGTCCTACGTCTGATATGATGTGATAAAGGATACTTTTCAAGATAAACTTTCGACTTCGAGACTACTCAGCTCATCAGGGAAGGGGAAGAAAGGATCTTCACTGCATCCAGTAGGTATTGCTAGATATTGGCATTGGTAAACAGTTGTTTTATGTTCCATGTGTAGGGATTTGATCCGGTTCCATCTCTCCCCTCAAAATGACATCAGTCCCAACGCGTTATGATTATTTAAATCTGGATCCATAAGTTTGGCGCCATGCTTCCAGGGCGAATAAAATACACAGACCCATCTGAACGCGTTGTTAGTGTTGCTAGTTTTATTTACTGCTAACTGAAATAACTTTTGTGATTGGATCGAAGCACCGTGATAGTCAAAACTGTTAGGTTTAATACGGCCACGAATTAGTAGTGAAGAAAATGTTTAGCAGGTCTTGTTAATATGCTTCAGTTCCACTATTTAGTATTAATTAGATATTAAAAAAATAAAAAAACAATAAATGCTGAATGTATCCAGTATGAAAACTTTTCAATGCGAATTTAAAATCGGCGCATAACATTGTAATTGCTATTAACCTAACAAACCAAAATGAATCATGAACCGAAATGCGTTGGTTTTTTGGGAGTGTGCCACAACTCGGGCCGCGACATAATGGGTGACGCGTTTGTTTATTTACAAACGCAAGTATGACTTCGGTGCCGGCATTACGAAAAGATATTCTGTGTTTTTAAAGTGTTAACATAACAGTTCTGTTTTCATTTTCACATATAGAATTTAATAGATCTTCTCGATATATTATTACAGTGCTCAACAAATATTGCACATCGAGCCTAGGAAGGAGACTTCGGCTTATTTCGGGTCTGTAGAGCGTTATCTCTTTCGCACCGTACTTATTTGACGTTTATCGACCATTTTGATCAAGTTTTTACTGGTGGTAGAGCTCCAGTGACGGAGCTCGCGGGCGTAGGCACCACCGCATTACCTAATTTACTTACCGCTAAATGGTAGTGTTCAGCACTATCGTGTTCCGGTCAGGTGGTAATGTACGGCCCTGTAATTTCCGGCACAGAGGCATAATACCTTAGGCCTCAGGGGTGGTAACGCATCTGAATTTTGGCCTTGGTCTTCATGTGGGTGTCTATAGGCTGCAGTCATCACTTAACATCAATGTGAACTGCATGCTTGTTTGCCACTTCCATGAAATTAAAAAAATAAAAAAAAATAAAAAATACCGGACTGTCAGTGCTTACGTAGGCAGTGTTGGCAAACAAGCATGCAGTTCACATTGATGTTAAGTGATGACTGCAGCCTTTAGACATCTACACAAAAACCAGGGGTCAAATTGCAGATGCGTTGCCACCCACCCTTGAGACCTTAGGTGTTCTGTCTCTGTGATCGTTCTTACGGGACCATACCTTACCATCTAACCGGAACACGATAGTGCTGAACACTACCATTTAGCGGCAGATAAATTAGGTAATGCGATGGTGCCTACGCCCTCGAGCTCCTACACTGGAACTATACCACCAGTAAAAAGACAATTGTTCCGCTAGTGTGGTCGTCACGTCAGAGAGTATGTAATAATACTACGTCCCGCCCGATTTCCCCGCCTCACTCAACCCCCTCCCCTCTTATGGGCGACGTTTGGTATTCTCTACGTGCTACGCACACGGGTGCACGTGTAAATACACATCACTGATTGATATCTGTGTGATAGAGACTAAATTAAGCGTCTGTATGGAATTTTAACGGAGTTTCCACGGTGTGGTCACGTCTCGACGCCATTAAATGAGAAAAATGAATGTAATTATTGAAATTGTGCCAGTACGATAAGTCTCAGAAAACTGCACCTACGTTGTATTTAGTACACTTGCCGCTATTCATAAATACGTCCTTGTGGTTCGTCTCTCATACAGACGTCTAAAAATGTTGATGACTGCAAACAAATGATTTGGGATCGGGAATAAAATCTATTTGCATTCGAAGGGTGTTGTGTTATTCTGGTCGGATTGTTCTGCTAATTTTAAAGGTGGATATTAATTCCGAGATTATCTTGTGATTGAGAGTGCAAGGCAACGCATAAATGTCGAATATGGGGATGTTGAATTAATATGAAGTCACTATTTTTTAGGGTTCCGTAGTTAACATACCCTTTTAGTTTTGCCATGTCCATCTGTCTGTCTGTCTGTATGTCCGTCCGCGGCTTAGCGACTTGACCGGTTTTTTATCATTTCTTATGAAAGCGACTTGCGAATGGGATAAAAAGATGCAAGTAATGAAAATTGGAGTTGAATCGTATGAGAAGAACTTAAAAGTGACGAAAAACTGTAAAAAATAAACGTAACTTCACGCCTGTAATCCCCGAAAAGGTAGGCAGAGGTAAATGCATGCATTGAAGCATACATGCAAACACCCACTATTCGCCGGTTACGTTTTGGCCCATGTAAAAGGTGGCGAGCTTGTTGATATCTCCGGGCACATTACCAAACTTCGAGGTACTGGGCAATTTCCAGAAAATGGAAAAATCCCAATAGAACCAGAGATAAAGGACTTTACACCATTATCTCTGATAACCCCCTACCCGGGAATCGAACCCAGGATCTCAGCGTAGTAGTAGTGGCCTATTACCACTAGGCTACCGAGGTAGTTAAAACATAAAGTTAACTTAAAAATGAATACGGTTTCACTTTTAGATTCTTTATACGATTTGCAAGGACTATACGTAATGTTTGTACGAAAATACAGTATTGACGATTATATTTTAAAACGTTTTGATTACACCATACAATTCACAGGTGTTTTTACCACACGTGGCGTCTTCATGTGCAGTCATTTTAACTCATTTTATATGAGCCATTTTAAGTCAATTTCACAACACTCAACGTTTTGAATCGTTATATCATAATAACTATTAGTTATTAAGTAGATGTTTCAAAGACAATATAATAATACTTATACTTTTTGAAATAACAGTAAAAACATCTCTACGAGTGTTTAATTATTTGAAGTGTTTAATTTATGAGGAAACATAGAAAAGATTGATTTGTTTTTGAATACCAAATGATCTTCGCCCTAGATAAACTCGTGTTGATACTACGAATGCCTGCAGATGTAGATAACTAAATATAACCCGCTTTATTTCAAAACAATGTCTAAACTTAAACATGCGTTTAAAATATGTCCCCGTTTAATATTAGGTATTGCCCGATGGGATGTCATCTATTTTCAAACTATGTTTGGATTTAATTGAAACGAAAATTCTTAATGGGTATATTTACAAAAAAAAGTTACGACAGTTTGATAAAATATGCAGCAGTATGGGAATGACTTTAAATATATCATTAAATGTTGAACCATGTAGAAAACATAACTTTCTGGTGTTATTATTAGCTATAAGAGATGGAAAAATATTTTCTTCCGTTTCGTTTTTTTTTATTTCCTACCGATAATGTTATAAACCTACTAGCCGTGCCCGCGACTTCGTCCGCGTGAGAATTTATGATTGTTCAGTATCTATCTACCCGGACGAAGTCGTAGGCGTAGCTAGTATTGTACCCTATTACATAAGCTATCTGCCAGTCAAAATCGGGAAAAAAGAAACAAGCAAATAGACAGACATACAAAAATTGTAAAAAAAATGTTTTGGTATAATAATTTGTGCAGTGTATACATACATATGCATTTAGTAAAAAGCTGTTATGTTTATATTACAAACAGACACTCCAATTTTATTAATTTGTATGTATAGTTATAAATGTTGTTTATAGATTTTTACGCTAATTTCTTCAGTCGAACTGCGATGGTCTATGGGTAGAACATTAGAGGGTAGTGTTGCCCAAATGCAAGACCAAGACGAGACTTGGCCAGTCTTGGTCTTGGTCTTGCACCAATACACCTGGTCTTGGTCTTGGTATTGCGCTCTCAGTCTTGGTCTTGGTCTTGGTCTTGCAGCAAGAGTCTCGCAAGTCTCGCAATAGCCTATTGCTATTTATAAACGCTACTTTAGAATTTAGACCTTAGAATAACGTACATTTTGAGTTTGAACTACCATGGACATAGTAAAGACCAACCAAATTAATAAATGAAAAAAAATAATTTAAAATTCAAAAAATCTACTGACACGGGTGGGGTTTGAACCCACAACCTAAGTATCCATGCCAATACGCTACCCAACTGAGATATCTACCGTGACCTACGGAATTCAGACAATTTCTTAATAAACGTTAACATATAACACGCCTTAAAAATTAAAATCAAATGAGTGACAGTTAATGTCATTTATTTGATTTTATATTTATTTTGACTGTATTTTAAAGAACATTAATCTGTATAGAAAGAAATTAATAGTTGATAGACTTTCACATTATATGAAATGAAATAAAAGAGTTATAAAATGTACTATACATTTATAAAAAATAAAATACAATAGTAATGAAATTACGCCACATTACATAATAGATTTGATATTATTGTTAATTTATATTAATTCTTTTGACCAAGAATTAATACAAAGTAACCATCTGGCTGACTCATCACTTAACCTATTTCTATGTTTTCTAGTGATGATGATGCTTAAGAAAATAATCTCTCAGCAGGTACTGAAGTTGCAGGTATTGAAAGAAAATCACGGGCCATCTTTGATAATATCGGATAAATTCTTCCAAGCTGGCGGCTCTGGGTTTACTTAGATATTCCTATAATTCGTCAATGACTACGCCTTGAAGACAATGTCCAGATCCAGATGACGTCGAGGGACATGTGTACAGTTTCTCAAAGTCTATTACGTCGTCATCTTCATCATATTCACATACTTTCCTTACATTTCTTGGTGATTCTAGAGATTTTGTCACCTAGTGCAGATTTTTATATTCTTTATAAAGTTCATTAAATTTGCGCAGGATTTCTGTTTTAATGTGCTTCCCCCATAATGTCATGTCAAAAGTCTGAGCCTTATGCCTTGGGTCTAAAATTAAAGAGGTACAATAAATCCAGTTGCTCTTCTTATAATGTTTAAGCATTTTGTCTCGAGCTGCTTGGAACCCCAGAATGAGCCTTTTATCCACTTCGGATCGATTAGGTTTCTCATCTATATGTTTTACCGTGGATTCAATTTTATCGAGCAAGAGATTAAATGAAACAATGACTAACGTTAATGTAACATATTTTTCCCCACCAAATTTAGTTGATAAAAGTTTAAAGTTTATTAGAAACCTATATATTTTTTCCAGTATTTGCCATTCACTATCTGTGATTTGAAAATCATTCAATTCGGTGATAGAAGTGCACAATATGTTAATGCCAGTTCTCACTTTTAAACCAAATCAATCATATCATGTGTGGAATTCCATCTAGTTGGACAGTCGAGTATGGGATTCAGATTTGATGGCACGCCAGCTGCTTCACAAGCAGACTGAAACTTTCTTTTCAATATCTCACTTCTTTTTATTTTACTGGAAATACTGCGTAATTTTATTATAGAAGTACGTGAGTCAGAAAAAAATTGACCTTATAACTGAAGCCATAAGGTCGATTGTCACGAAAAAACAACCTGTACCTACTTCGCGACACTCAGTCCTAACTGCAAGACGCAAGAGTCTCGCAGGCTTAGTCTTGGTCTTGTTCAAATCTTGCACCGTCAGTCTTGTTCTTGGTCTTGCTAAAATTAGGCAGTCTTGGTCTTGGTCTTCCAAAAATGCAAGAACAAGACCAAGACTGCAAGACCAAGACCGATTTGGGCAACACTATTAGAGGGCTTCAGGTCTCGGTTTCGATCCCTGAGAGTATCAGATCTACGGTTTACGTTGATGGTAAGTAATACTGTAACCTTTAAACATCTACATGAAACCAGGGATGTAGATGCGTTACTCAGGCCATTTATCGCTTCTTTCCTACCGCTTCATGAAAATACATTTAAAGTTATGCTTTCGATGCAATTTATTGTATTACTAAAAATCATCATCCCTCCCTCGCGTAACAGAGGAAGGGGATGGTTCGGGAGTCGAGGTGCAACCCTCCTTCCGGGCCTATCTGCTCCCGAAGCGTCGGGGGCGTGGTCGAATTGGGGGGGATGGTGGCACGCATGGAAACTCTCTCAGATGGAACCATTTTTTTATTGTATGCTTTTATGTTTGCAGCGCTGCAACAAGACGGGCACCGGCGGCCGCACCACCGCCGCTGATGGAGGGAGAGGCGTTGGCTTCACGACTATTGGAACTGCAACCCCAAGGAGCTAAATTCTTAGCGTACGTTTGAACAATCTCAATCACACCTTAGGCATAACACCTTAGGCCTTAGCCTGCATTTCGACCTTGGCCTTTGTGTGGGTGTCTATAGGCTGCAGTCATCACTTAACATCAATGTTAACTGCATGCTTGTTTGCCACGTCCATTGCATTAAAAAACAATATATATATATATATATATATATATATATATATATATATATATATATATATTAGGAGAACAACTATCTACGTAGGCATATTTCCAACGAAAAAACAAAGAAAAGCTCTGTTCCCATGGGTAGTTTATAGAATGGGCATAACGAGTGTCACCCTAAGTGGACCAAAATGGTGTCCGATTCAGCATTTGCCAAGCCTGGCGCTGGTCTTCAATCGGAACAAAAATAGTTTATATTTTCGTTTTTTTTTGTGTGACGAATTTGGCACACAGGCATGTAGTTCACATGGATGTTAAGTGATGACTGCAGCCATGCCCAGGTGCATTGCCGCCCCCTGAGACCTTAGTTGTTATGTTTCTATGATACATATTGCGAGGCCATACATGTAGCTATGCAAAAATAATTTCGTATTTACCATCTTAATCATCATAATTGATGACCCGGTTAGTCCAGCGGTGTGAGATTACCGTGTGATTCGAAGGGTCGCGGGTTCGATCCCCGCACCGGGACGAATATTTGTGTGGCCTACAGATATTTGTTTCGGGTCTGGGTGTTTGTGTATGTGTTGTATGTGTGCAACCGCATCCACGACACAGGTTTATACCAACTGTGGGGCTGTGAGTGTAAGCGTATTTTATTTTATTTATTTATCCAAGTATTACTTTTATTTTCCAGTCCCGTCGTAATAGAGGTGCCAATATTCACCGCGTCGTGTCCGGAGCGCGAGATCGTCATCCTCCGCTCGGACACCGGGGAGACGTGGCAGGATCATTATCTGCACAACAATGATAATCCCATGATACAGGTTAGTGAATGTTCGTCTTCAGATGCCTATTTACGATCTCATAGGAATGCTCGATATCAAAACCGGCCAAGTGCGTGTCGGGCCACGCGCAGTGTAGGGTTCCGTAGTTTTTAGGAATGATAAAAAAAAATTCAATGGAGCTTATAAAGTATAGAAAATGGTAAAGAAAAATTTGACTTCGGGCAGGAATCGAACCTGCGACCTCAGTATAACCAGTTCAGCTGCTTTACCACTAAGCCATCCCTTTTTTTGATTTGATATTTTACGAGTTTTGATTAATATTTCCAGGAAGCGTTAATGCGGGAACGCCAGGAGCACGGCAGCAGCGGGGAGAGCCTGGGGGAGAGTGGGGAGCGGGTGACGCGCATCATCACGTGTGACTTCCCCCACTACCTGGCGGTGGTGTCGCGCGTCCGGCAGGAGGTGCACATCATCGGGCCTGAAGGTGGCACTGTGTCCTCGGCTCATATACCGCAGGTAATTAGGTTTATTTTAGACTAGCTGTGTCCGCGACTTCGTCCGCGTAGAATTTATTATTGTTTAGGATCCACCCGGACGGACTAGGCGCAGCTAGTAGGTATAACATAAATCATAAATAAATGTAAGTTACTCTAAGCCTAAGTTACTCCTTATTACATAAGCTTTCTGCCAGTGAAAGTCCCGTCAAAATTGGTCCAGCCGTTCCCGAGATTAGCGGGGACAAACAGACAGACAGACAAAAATGATAATAAACATTGTTTTGGTATATGTACCGTGTATACATACATCCATATGCATTTAGTTAAAAGCGGTTATTTTTATATTACAAACAGATACTCCAATTTTTTATATTTGTATAGATTTACTTCTAGAATGGCTGATGAAGAAATTAATCCAACCCCGTATGATTACATAAAATGTATGATTAGTTTTAGAAAAGTTGTAATCTTTTCACCGTTTTAACATTAAGGATGGGGGCAATTTTAAGTCGCCGTTACGGCATTTGACATCCGTGTGCCACTTGCCAAATCGCACACCATCTTGGTGCAGGAAGACTTTCGTTATTATCACTTTTCGTTTTTTAAGCACCTGTTGATTCTGTTTTTTTTTTGGAATATTCTGGAATTTTTTTTCTGTGTTATTTGTCAACGAATTCGTTTAATCATAGACGTTCACAGCGCGTCTCCTTCCGGATTGAATAAAGTGATTCGTCATTGGTATCAGCGCCAGTTCACAGGTCCTGTCCGTTCGCGACGTATAATATTATAATAATAATAATGGTAACCCATTATGCGTCCCACTGCCGGGCACGAGTCTCTTTTCTTATTGGGGGGAGGCCTGGAGCTTACTCCACCACGCTGCACCTATGCGGGTCGGTGGAGATACGGGTTAGTGGCCAACCCGCTGTCGGATGATTTTCAAACCGCCCATAAGGCTTCCGACAGATTTAATGACTGCTATCTATCGATAGCGGCCGGGACCGACGGCATAACGTGCTCCCGTATCGCTCAACTGAGTAGATCGCTCACGATCTACACCAGCTGCGGGCCATACGCGCCATCGCGTCGCGACGTACACTTGAAACAAAATGATTTGCATCGCAGGTGCAAGCGCTGTTCCCGGCGCAGGCGCTGACGAAGCGCATCCGCGTGGGGCTGCAGGCGCACGGCGCGGGCGCCGGCCTGGCGCGCCGCCTGCTGCCGCGCCACGCCGCCGTGTCGCCCGTCATCACCGTCGAGCCGCGCCGCCGCAAGTTCCACCGCTCCATCACGCTCACCGCGCCCCTGCCGCAGGTACCGTGTGCCGTGTGTCGCGTGTCGCGTGTCGCGTGTGTGGTGTGTGGTGAGTCCAGTGTCCCGGGCCCGCGTCGCTGCCACAGGGGCCTGTCGCCCCGTCGTCCCGTCGCCCACACCGACCGCTGCACCACCATACCTCGGGAGGCGCAAACTGTGCGACTGCTTCGCCGTAGTCGGTGACGCGGCGCTCGTCTCTGCGCTACCTGACTGAGACGCCGCTCCCGTGTTAATGCCCCCGATGCCGAGTTTTTCCGCTATAAAAAATATTCAAAATAATCTATTTTCACTGTAAGGAAATTGACTTTTTTTAGGAACAAGAGATTACCGATAGTTTTCAGCGAATGTTTGTAAAATGGTATGCATTTGGATGCAGGGCACCGCGGGCGACAAGCAGTCGACGTCGACCCTGCGGCTGCTGTGCAGCATCATGGGCGGGCAGGCGCGCGCCGTGTGGGAGGACGTCACCGGCTCCACGCCGCTCACGCTCACCGAGGACTGCGCCTCCTTCACCACCACCGTGTCTGCCAGGTTCCTATATACTTTGTTGTGCACTCGCTGACCCTCCAGACGTCGTTCTGCCATACAATAAAGGTTGAAGCCATTGCTGCACAAAATTAAAAAAAAAACTCAAGCGCATGCCATTCTCTATGATAAATGTGAGCAACGCGTTTGAATAAAATTTATAAATCCGCAATACATGATGGTTTATTTCTCATGTCCATTCTATTTTAGTAACAACGGACCACCCTTTTTTTTATATTGGTTATTAAACAAGAACATCAAAACCTGTTTAAAGTCACATAAAAAAGCATTTTTAAACTCTTTCGTAAAAAGTTATAACACCTCTAAGATCTCGCTATACTCGTAGTATGCTTTAGGAAAAACGTTATTCATAATAGCATTTTAGCGCTGAAGCATTCTGTAAACCCACTATAAAGTTATAGAGGCCAGAACCCTACTATAACAGTCCTATAAGGACAAAAGATGGCCGACATTCAACAACTGATTGTTGAAATTGACATTGGGCGCGTTCCATTAATCCTTCAAGTATCGTACAGCCACCGGCAGCGAGACACAATTGAATTTCAAATGTCATATTTTTCTCGTGTCTGGAGAGATTCGACCACAACGACCGTAACGCCCTTTGTATTGTTCCACCTGAGGCCCGTGGTCGTCGCGAGCGGTCATTTGACGTTATAAATGACGTCACTGTTCGCGACCGTATTGCGTCCACCCCGATTCACCAATATTTTGTGCTTTCACCAAAACGCCAATTTCAGCGGTCTTGGTCGCGGTCGTTGCGGTCAATTAATGGAACAAATGCCATGAATGTAAGGAAGTGCGCGCGATTTTTAATACATGACTATGTCACCTGTGACGTTGTTTTTTTTCTTTTATTCGAAATAAGGTCATTTTCACACGTAATTTGTAGACAATTTGGCGTGTTTGATCTCTTGTTGGATCCATTTGTCCACTGAATTCCTTGCACTGGCAAAATTTCGACTATTAGCAGAATTTTAACTATGGAAGGTTTATAGAACGTTAATTAATAAACTATTTTATAGAACGTTTTATAGGCTTATAGAGCATTTCAACTAATGAATGCTATCAACCTGCTATAAGCGTTTTTTATGAATAAGATCGTTAGTGTACCAAACTGTTTGTGTACCAATTTTGTGAAATTTGGTTCAATCTAAACAGCAGATGATGTTATACTACGTTTAGCCATTATTTATCATACGCTCTCGCGCTACATGCTTACATGCTCTTCTATCTGTCTCCAAAAGTTATATCTTATTAACTTTTCATTGTTTCATTTCAGATTCTGGTTGATGAACTGTCAGAACGTGAGCGATGCAACGAAACTCGCTACCGAACTATACAGGTATGTTTTAAATTAAACCTTATTGATATCAATGAGTTTATTTGATAATACTTATAGTATCTCACAAACAATCATTCGATTGGGATCGTAATGTTGTAATTCTTACTCTAATGTTTTCCTTGATGAAGAACTATTAAACGCACATGTGTTTGTGAAACGCACATGCGTTCGTACACAAACGCGTGCGCCGATAACTTGCGGGTTATGATGTTTTTTATCAGAGTGTAATTGTTGACGCGATGCTATTGATTTTAAGCTTCGCAGATACCGCTTTGTTTAAAATACCTTCAATCTGGAAAATTCGGTTTAATTTTGTATGTTTTTTTTATTATTTTAAAATATCAGTTGACGTGTATTAGTCCGGTCAATTTAGCCCAAAAATAGGGATAACCTTGCATCAATTCCCAGAAAGCTGAAAATTTACATAGATGTTAGGGACACCATTATTATGAAATTGTGAAAAGTGCGTATCGATCACATGTCTGCAAAAATTTTTATTCAAGGTCAAAGATTGCAAAAATTTTTTTTAAATTATTTTTCAGCGAAACGGTTAGTTTTATGATAAAATATGTCGGACAAAAATTGGAGACCATGCAATTATCTACAAAAATTGTATTATACATTTTTTATAACACTAACCATTTTCACAATTTCATAAATGGTGTCCCCTAACATCTGTGGAAATTTTCAGCTTTTTGGGAATTTTTGCAAGGATCAATGTCTATATTGACCAGACTATATGTCTTTTTTGTTTTTCTTATTCAAGTTCTTTACTAAAGATAATAATAATAAAATTACTAAAGATTGGCTATATTTAGTAATTTTTATATTCTTTATTTCTAATGATAATTAATCTATATGGAAGATTGAGATAATCGGATAGAACCATATGGAATATGATCAGATGGCTTCAGTAAAGTGATGCCTTTACTAGGAGTTTTTATGGATTACAGAGGCAACACGAAAAATCACTTTACTGCATAATATCACTTTCCTAAACATATGTCTTCGTTTCCAGAGAGATGTTACTGGTGCCGTTCGAGGTGCGCATCGTGGTGCTGGGCAAGCGGCTGGACGCTCTGGAGGGCCGCCTGCTCGTGCTGTACATCACCGACCGCTACGCCTACGACACGCTGCTGCACCAGGTAACACGACACACGACACACGACACACGCCGGAGGGCCGCCTGCTCGTGCTGTACATCACCGACCGCTACGCCTACGACACGCTGCTGCACCAGGTAACACGACACACGACACACGACACACGACACACGCCGGAGGGCCGCCTGCTCGTGCTGTACATCACCGACCGCTACGCCTACGACACGCTGCTGCACCAGGTAACACGACACACGACACACGACACACGCCGGAGGGCCGCCTGCTCGTGCTGTACATCACCGACCGCTACGCCTACGACACGCTGCTGCACCAGGTAACACGACACACGACACACGACACACGCCGGAGGGCCGCCTGCTCGTGCTGTACATCACCGACCGCTACGCCTACGACACGCTGCTGCACCAGGTAACACGACACACGACACACGACACACGCCGGAGGGCCGCCTGCTCGTGCTGTACATCACCGACCGCTACGCCTACGACACGCTGCTGCACCAGGTAACACGACACACGACACACGACACACGCCGGAGGGCCGCCTGCTCGTGCTGTACATCACCGACCGCTACGCCTACGACACGCTGCTGCACCAGGTAACACGACACACGACACACGACACACGACACACGCCGGAGGGCCGCCTGCTCGTGCTGTACATCACCGACCGCTACGCCTACGACACGCTGCTGCACCAGGTAACACGACACACGACACACGCCGGAGGGCCGCCTGCTCGTGCTGCCACTTGGCCTTGTACTTTGACAGAGGGGAAACCCTGCATATGGCTAGTATGGCTACTCCCCTCTATGCCTGTCGCCTAGATGTTAAATGTGTGCGTGATATTGTTTATGTATTTTGTTAAAGTCATGGTGTGAGTTGCGTAGTAATAGACGATTTTTGTAGTGTGTGACACATTCACACGTATTTCCCCCCCGTGAAAAATGACACTGTTTTGCATCGGTAATAAACGCTATGGCTTTTCCCCTCCGGTCCGCCGCGGCCGATGGCCCGTGTTGCTCTATGCCTTAAACATTACTGCGTGTAAATGTACGGGATGTAAAGATGGGTACTAACCCATCTTTACAGTTTATTCCGATAAACTAAGAAACGATTTATACCGGCACGGATTTTGAACGCTCGACGGCAGTGCGTTTTGCTTTGCGCATGCCTGTTTATCTTTAGTGGAGTGACGCGTATAGCGAGAGCGAGTGAAAGTAACTGTACACGAACGGCGTAATTTGCGATTGCAGATGGTGTCAAGTTCACGCGTTCAGTTTGTGAATGTAGTGTAACTTACATGTAAAATACACGACGTAAATTGCGTCGACCTGCTCGTGATTTATGCCGGATAACCGATTCGTACGCGTCGCTGTCCTACATTTTCGGCAACGTTCACGTCGACGCGCTTTCCACGCGACGCGTAAGATATCAATCCCACGCGACATGAGCATCATGCCACAGATTATGTTGAGTGGATGATATTCATTGTTATGAAAAGCGTCGCGCGTGTACGATTACCAATAAAAATATGTGAAGTCGAATCGCATCCGAATCAAATCCCAGTCGCGTCAACACGTAGACGAAGGGGCCTACAAAAACAAAATGTCGTATTTATTTTTTTTTCCTTTGCAGGAGCACTACACGGAGGTGGCGCACTCGACAGCGGTGCGGTTCGTGGACGGCAAGGAGTTGTTCCTGGAGTTCTCCGGCAACCTCGTGCCCGTCACCAAGTCCGGCAGCCAGCCCGTCTTCACCTTTGAGGTGCCTATTGTTAAACTTATCTATTACCAGTTATAAGTGTAATATATAATAAGTGTTGTTAACGAAGCAAACTTTTTTTTAGAGAAGCCGGTTACTTCTGACATTATCAGAATCCTTTGTAGCACAAGTATCTAGTTATACATACTGCATAACATGAAGCAAACTGAAATGTGACATATGAAACATGAACTGCAAGTGCGGCATTAGAAATCTTCTAAAAGAACTATCACTCGATTTAGAGATTTTCCGGAGAATCATAGTTTTTGACGTGATAATGTCTTACAAATCGACGAACGTCGGCTGCACGCACGAAATAGTGTCACGTTCCGCCTAAGCCGAGTTGCCGAGCGTGCAAGCGAGCGCGCCGAACAAGCGAGAGAGGCTTTAGCATTCGACTTGTGACGCATGTTTTCTTTTGACGTTATCACATAAAATAACCGTCTGTAAAGCAATTTTACTACATATTAATAAACAGCCAATACTCATTTATTACTTGTTTACCTTAGCTATGTTAATTGGCTACGGCGTTATGATATGTATATAAGAACAAGAACTGAAATTTTAATAGGCACAAATGTCAAAAAAACACATATACATTGTAACAGCATTTGTAATTAGACATGATAATTAATGAATAATTCGTATTAAACATTGTAAGAATAATGGAGTAAGCTCCAGGCCTCCCCCCAAAAAAGGGGAGAGACTCGTGCCCAGCAGTGGGACGTATAATGGATTGCCATTATTATTATATTATTTATTATTGTAAGAATAATGCACACCTAGTAAGTAGTAAGTAATTTTTAATTAGCAAGAAATAATAGGCTTTTTTATTTTACTAACTTAGCTCTGTTTAATATGTTGTGTTTGTTTTAGGCTTTCAAGGATAACAGAGTGGAGTTTACAGTGCGAGTGAAACACCACGAAGAAACACCGTCGGGCAGGATATACTTCATGAATGAACCTAAGGTATTTAGATTTCGCACCTTTAGAGTTGAAATGGCATATCACAAAAAATTAAGAAAATTACTCTTATACATCAAACGACTTAAAAAAGTGTAATCTATCCAAATTACGGAATAATTTGAAAGATTACATGTTAAACTATTAATAACTACGATTGAATTATTAATAATTTATTTCTAAAGGTGCGATTTAATGTGTTTTAAAAGTTTGTTTATCAATATTACGCAAACGCAAAATTTAATTTATATACTAGTAGTTCCACGTGTTTGAGTGGTGATTAAAAAAATGTTTTCTCATTTGGGTAGGTCATTGAGATATGACTGATTATGATGATATTTATTTGACAGAATATTTTATTGCCGATTTTATGCCACGTTTAACATTTTTCTCTTATTTTATTTTCAACTCGGTCGGGTTTTAAGAACATCCATTCGTACAGTATAGTTAATTTTTTTGTAAAAACTTTTTATTTTGTTTGTCAGACTTTGCTAATCAAGAGCCTTGTGTTACAGATGTTATATGCGAAAGCTCCTAAATGGTGTATAGCTTTAACTATTATATTTGTATGCAGTTATATTTTCACTGTCTGCTTTCCAAAAATAATAAAATAAAAAAAAATAAAAAATAGTCGTTTTGGCAACGGTATCGCTAATCTGTCGCCGATTTCACGTGTGGCCGATTTCACGTGAAGATTGTGAGTTCGAAAAACATCAAAGATGCTCACAATCTTTTGATTTTCGTTAGGCTTTTTGATTTTTGTTTTTAATTAATAAAAAAATATGCGTGCAATTCACACGTGGTACAAGTGAAACCTTCAAAAATATTAAAAAAGGGAAATACCTTACTTAATACCTTCAGAAGGGGAAATGAGACGTTCTACTGATAAACTTACTGACATTAGTATATTATATTTAGTTTTATCTTAGTGTTCATTTTGATTCCTCATTTTATTTTTCCTAATTTGTAATTTGCCATGTATATCAATAGTTGCTCATTTTAATTTATTTTGTAAGTATCAGTGATTCCCAAAGTGGTGCATATAGACGCCCTGGGGTCTATGGGAGACTCGATGGGGTCTACGTATATGCGTAAATAAAAATGGAATATATGGGAAAGTGATATAAATGTTAGCAAGGGGGTCTACCAAAACCAGAAAAAAATTGAAAGGGGTCTACAAGAAAAAATAGTTCGGCAACCTCTGCTCTAAATGAATAAATGAATTTCTGATTCTGTTCACAATAGACACTGCATAACGTTTCCTGTAGAATTTTCTTCAATGTTAAATCTCATAAATTTATGAGTCTGTCTCTCTTTACTGTCGCTTCTTCGTTTCATCAACTTTCAATTCACGCCGATGCTAAGTTGACTTCATCACGGTGCAGGCGGCGAAGGGCGAGCCGGGCGGCAGCCCCGCCTGCGTGCTGGACGTGCAGCTGCCGCACAACATCGCGCCGCGCGCGCCCAAGTCGCACCTCGACTGCCTCAACCTCGACCAGTCCGGTCAGTCCCTCCCGCCTACCGCCTACCGCATACCGCCTACCGGCTGATATAGCAAATACAAATTGAAAACGCTTATAACATAAAAAACACACAGAGTGTGAGTAGTGACACATGCGCGCACACACACACACACACACACACACACACACACACACACACACACACACACACACACACACACAAACACAAAACCTTTTACACACAACACACACACACACACACACGCACAAAAAAACCCACACACACATACACAGCCCTAGTAATTTAAGTAAATTACATATCGTGTTTGTGCGTCTATTTATATAACATAGTAAACCTTTTTATTCATATTCATTCACTCGCTAAATTGAGTTTTCATTCTATGATTCCTTACTTGTAAATTAAAATCATAACTTGACTTGTTTAAGTACATTAGATCGTTTGATAAACTTTATCTTATCTAATGTACTTAAAGAAGTCAAGTTATGATTTTAATTTACAAGTACTTAGCCTGGGTTGCACCAAAATATTTGTTAAAGTTAACATCCTTCTCTAACTTAAAAAAAACCTGTTAAAGTTAGAGAAGAATGTGGAATGTTACAATAACATTAACTTTAACAGATATCTTGGTGCAACCCAGGCTTACTGTAGGAAAAGATATTCTCACGTTTCTTACTAAAAGTGAGTGCCATAATTTCCCAATATTTATATTATTTTAATATTTAACTATTATTCATTACGATCTTTTGTTCAAAAAAAAAAGCGCGTCTAGATAGGTACCCAGTATTCAGGCATTTATTTATTAAGATATTCAACAATTCTTGACATTATGCAGGTTTCGACGCCCTAAAGGATGAGCTGAGCTTCCACTGGGGTGACCACAACCACAGCGTGGGACCTCCTTCCATACCACAACCTGATGCACCTCCGCAACTCAACGGACATGTAAGTTTTTATCTTGTAATTATAGTGAAACATAGTTCTCAGTTCATATTGTTGACGTAATAAAAAGTAGAACTCTCAATGTAAACACGCTACCACTTTTAAGTATGTACTTTTATTTTTTACCTCTGTACAGAAATTTAACTGTATAAAACTTGTCTAAATTGATATTTTCCACTTACCAGGATAAGACCATCGCTAATGGTGACGTGAAGTACCCAAGCAAGGACACCGTCGACAAAGACAGCAAACCTCAAGGTAAACAGTGACGGAGCTCGCGGGCGTAGACACCGCAGCATTATAATATACTTGCCGCTAAATGGTAGTGTTTAGCACTATCGTGTTCCGGTCAGGTGGTAATGTACCCTGTAATTTCCGGCACAGAGGCATAACACCTTAGGGCTCAGGAGTGGTAACGCATCTGCATTTTGACCTTGGTCTTTGTGTGGGTGTCTATAGGCTGCAGTTATCACTTAACATCAATGTGTCAAACATCAATCAATCAAACTTTAAACATTAATCTTTTCAATTTACTTACAGTTAACGGTGACACAAACCACGTTGACTCAAATAAGACCAAAGCAACGTTTGATTCGGATGAAGACAAAACTCCCATGAACACGCTGGAAAAGGGCAAAAAGAAACCGGAAGGTGGTTCCTTCCTTGGTGGCCTCGCGGACAAAGTTAAAAACGTATTTAGCCATAGTGAAGAAAAAGACGACAGCAAAGAATCTTCTCCCAAACCTCAACCGAAACCTAGAGAGTCGAAAGAAAAGTCCCCTCCCAAACCCGCCCCACGTCTCATAAATGAAGACTTGCTCGACAAAGTTGATGATATGTTCAAAGATTTAAACTCAAAACCTCATATGAAAGAAGAGGATGATGTGGATAATAAAGTGTACTCGACGAAACTTATAGTAGACGAGGAACATCCGACCTTACACAACATAACTGAAGAGGTATACCACCAATATGAACATATGCAACCAGTAGACACTCCTCTCCACTGCAAGACCACCGATCCTTTCCAATTTTACACAGGCTGCTGCGAAGGCAAATTCAAAAAAGGTGAGAAACATAGACACGAAGAAACTAATACATTAGCTGATAGAGTCGAACAAATCAAATTCTCTGCCCATGAAAAGTTACAAGAAGTCAGTGATAATGTACAAAACGACGTCAATGATAGCTTGGATAAGGTAAACAAAGAAAAAGATAACTTGAAGCAGAAAACCGAAGAAGTAAAAGAGGAAATTATCCAAAAGACAGATAACGTCAAAAGAGATCTAAAAGATAAAGAAAGTGAAGTTAAATTTGACATTCAAGATCAAGTACATAATGTTCAAGACGCTGTTAGTGATAAACTTAATGATATTTCTGAATCCGCACAAAAGGTTCAAGACGATGCTAGTGCTAAGGCACAGGCAGTGCAATCAGCAATCACAGATGAAGTCGAAAATGTTAAGTCTTCCGCAAAAGATACGTTAAGTCATTTAGTTAACACGTCGGTAGGTGCTTCAGAAAACTTACAGAACAAGGCACATGAACTCGATTTTGCTGCCAGAGAACGTGCTGAACAACTAAGGCTTAGCGGACAAGACAAACTTTCACAGTTAGGAGGTGCTGTTCAAAATACTACAGATGATTTGAAGAATAAAGCACAAGAAACTGGCTCGGATCTCAAGAGTAAAGCTCAGGGTGGTATAGATGCAATTTCAGACTCCCTTCATAATGTACAGGATCATCTAAATCATAAAGCTCATGACGCTAAGTCAGTAATTGAAGAAAACGTTTCCAATGCCAAGCAGGCCGTAGACACTAAAGTACAAAATATTCAAGAGGACATAAGTCAAAAAACGGATGATGTTAAAAGCAAAGTGCAAAATGCCAAAGATGCAGCAAGTGAAAAACTTCATAGCGTACAAGACGACATAAGCTCGAAAGCCCATGACTTTAAAACTGGCGTCCAGGACAAAGCTGAAGATATCAAAGAAGCGACAAATGAAAAGATTCACGAACTGAATGATTCTATAAATGAAACTGCTGAGAAGGGCAAAAAAGCTGCATCTGATCTTAAATCAAAGGCCAAGGACACTAAGGATGAAGTTAAATCAGAGGCGAAAAAGAAGGCTAAAGAAGGTAAAAACTTCTTCACTGGTCTTGTACACAACATATTCGGAGAAAAAGATAAACTAGAAGAAGAAGTTAAAGAGAAAGTCACCGAAGGAAAAGAATCCGCTGACAAGCTCCTGAAACAAGCTTCAGCTAAAAAAGATGAGGTTGAAGAAAGTATTGCGAAAAAACACGATGAGTTAAAGGACGGTGCGGAAAAAATAGTACAAAATGTAAATGATAAGAAAAATGAAGTCCAAGAAAGTTTAAGTAACAAAAAACATGAAATAGAAGACCGTTTAAGCAGCAAGAAAGATGAAATAGAAGAAGCGATAAGTAACAAGAAAAACGAAGTGCAAACATCCATAGAAGAAAAAACAAATGAAGCTAAACAGACTCTCCAAGATACCAAGAAAGGCGTAGAACAGAGCATTCAAAACAAAAAAGATGAACTAGTTCACGCAAAAGATTCAGTACAAAGGGCAACCGAGGACGAAATGGAAAGAATAAGGCAAGAAGCGGAACAGGCCACCGAAGAAATTAAGAGAACCGCAGAGGAAACATTAAACGCGGCCGCGGATAAAAAAGCTAGCCTACAAGCAAACATCAGTAACAAATTTGATGACATAAAAGAATCTGGAAAGGACAGTTTACAAGGCCTACAACAAGCGGCGAGCGACAAAGTGAACGATCTACAATATTCCGCGAACGAATTCCAACAGTCTGCAAAGGACAGCGTCAATGAATTTCAGCAGTCCGCGAAAGATAGAGTAAACGACGTACAACAATCGACGAAAGATGCTTTTGCTCACGCGCAGGACTCAACCTTGAGTGCTTTCGAGTCGGTCGAAAGTGCGGCTAAGGGCAAAGTGGATGACGCAAAGCACACGTGGGAGGATTTGCAGAGTTCAACTAGTGATACTTACGCGGATTTGAAGGATGACGTTCACGGGCTCCACAGCTCCGCACAGGACACGTTGCACAGTTTCCAGAGTTCGGCCGGGAATACGTTCGATAGTTTGGACCAGTCGGTGAAGGAGGTGCTAGAGGGCGTGCAGGGTTCGGCACAGAACGTCGAAGCTGGCTCCAAACAGTTGTTCGGGGAAGCGAACGACGCTTTCGAAGGTTTCCAATTGTCCGCTGAGAACAAGTTGGAAGATGTGAAAGGGGCCGCTAAGGACAGTATAGACGAGGTGGGGGAGAAGCTGGGCAAGGCTAAGGACGAAGTAAAGGAGAGTGTGGTGCACACGGAGGCGGCCGTGGCGGACGCGTTGTCAAGTGAAGCGGACAAGTTCACCAGCAGTCTCAATGATTTGGGCAACTCGGTCTTCGGATCTTCTGGTAAAGGTGCGTTGGTGTTTATTTGCACATATAACATTAAAAATATATATGAAAACATTTAACCGATGGGTCCCAATCCGTATGAAAGCCAATAATGCGAATATGGGTTAAGACTACTAAAACAATGCATCACGAAAAGTTAATCCATTAATAAGGTAATTTCAGATGTAAGCCATACCATTTTTTTTTCACTTTTTTAAAGTGGTAATACGTGCCGGGTATCCGCTAATAGCATAATAGAAGTAGAAGAATGAAAGTAATTTTAGTAGATATGGTACTGTTTTATATAACCTACAAATAAATATTTCATAAATCTAACTAGTCTCGAATAGTTTCGAATTTAGTATTTTAGTACCTGTACCCTTTGTTTCACCTGCGTTCTAACAAATTCATGAATCTCAAATAATACATGCATTTAATTAGAGATCAAAAAAATTCGCGTGGATCATTATTAAAAAATATAAACGTCTTTTACAGGTTTTATGAAAGATTCGAGCACAAAACTGTTGGAATCAGAGAAGGCGCAATCATCACCACACAAGAAGGGTTCAGGGTGAGTGCACATATTTCATTATAAATTGAATCAATTTACGCATTATAAATAATCTCAAATATGCATCGAAGTGCAAATGTAAATAACCAAACATAAGCACTCGACTAATTCACGATTACTATCTCTGTCTTATAATTCACGAATACATGCATATGCATATTGCATTTCTTTATTTTCTGTGAAATTTTTCTTTGTGGTTTTGGAAAAATTACAATCAATTTGGAAGGATTATTTTATTATTATTTGCCCGGGAAGCACAAAAAAAAAATAAAAGTAAAATCGACTTAACAAAATCAACGCACGTCTGGTGTCTTTGTTTTGAGATTTGAAATCAGGTATCTCTGTCCCTGTTCGATTATTTATTTATTCGACACTCCTGTGTCGATTGTAAAAAAATCCATAAGCCCACTTGTTTTTAAGTATCCTGTCTCTCTGTCGAACATTCAGCTAGTTAGCAACTATTCAAAAACCCCATGAAAAGTTTCACAACCAAATACAAATCAGTCACAACGCCTGCTAACTCCACCCACACGCATTCCAGAATACCGAAGCTTAAGCGGAAGAATAGGAAATAAGCGGCAGCCGAGCGACGACGCCGAACTATGTATGATATAGTTTAGTTAGTTATTTATTGTTACGCTTACATCGCGCGATTATTTCACTTGCAAAGCTGTTGGTGCTACAAGCTCCTTGGTGGCCACGAGATGGAAGACACGCCATCTATTGAGCACTTTCCTATGTAATTTAAGAGGGTTCAAATTGGGATGGGATGTATTAATAATCATAACAACTTATGCAGTATGAATTCTGTAATTGAAGCTTAGCTTATTATTCTACTGCTGTAACATTAATAGAACTAAAACTAGACAGTTCTTCGCTGTTCTGGATTGGGCCTCGAAGTTTGCCCTTCTGCCCAGGCGGCTCTGTCCTCGATACAACGAGGCGTGATCATATTTCAGTAGGTTGATACCGTGCGTGCTAAGACTCACAGGGGTTTTCTTTTTTTTTTGTTTCTTTTATTTTAATGTTAGCAATATTTCGATTTATTTTTAGGTGGTGGTGTTGCTATATCGTGGCCAACATATTGTGAAATAATCGTGATATTACTTGTAGAAATGCACTGTACAAGCATACACATTTTGTTTTACGTATCCAGTGACAGTAAGGTGGTTGCACTTTCTTTCTGCTGTCGGGTACACTCGAATTGTAATATTTCACGCCCGATGCTGGTTTCAGAGAAATCTTTTTACGTATTTATTGAATGGTAATTTTTAAATCAAGATTAATCGCTGTTTTATAATTTATACAATTTTATATGAACGTTGAATCGTGTCTATAATCTTGCCTGACATTTTATTTCTTCATGATTACAATTTTAATTTGTTTAAAGTCACTTTAAATCACATTAAAATAATGACGATGTTATTGCTGAAATTGTATTGTAACATTTTAATGTTTGCATTTTATATTTTTTAAGTATTTATGTGAAACTAGACGCAATCGTCAGTGTTTTGTGTTGCTTAATTTATAATATTTTAACGTGTTTTCAATAATTAAAGTTTACACTCCTTTGTACAGTATTTAGATCTTCATAGCTATCACATACTTGCTTACAAATCTATGAATCTTACATTCTAGTATTTTTTTTACTTAATAGATCTGCTAGGCTATTTATTTTTCTACATGTCGTTCGTTAAAATTGACATGTATTGTATAAGTATAATTATTAATATATGAAATTAAACAGTCACAAAGCGACATAAAATATTTGTCTTAAGTTATAATAAATCAGATTTATATTAATATATTATGTAAAACTAACGTTTAAATGTCCGTGTTTGTCACCTTGTCTGTAAATTGCACAAGTATAATAATTTTATATAGGTCGAAGGATATACACATTGTATATTCGTTGCGAAGCAAACATCGCTTGTGATGTCTCTCTGTAAGTTGTTACATATAAGACGATATTATACGAAAATGTTCTCGATTATTATTTGTTTTTTATTTCTTTGCTTGACACTTGCTACACTCTTCACACTATCTAATTGCTAAAGATGATTATTAAAGAATAAAATTGATCAGAAATAAGTATCTAATATATTTTTTTAAATATCTCAAATATATTCTAAAGAAGTTGTATTTAGAAACTGATATATTTTACATTAAGTCTTGCATGGTTTTTACGAAATCAAAATTCAGTAGACATAGGTACATTCATGGTACATTGAAGTTTCCCCCTGTTTATAATAAAAAAATATTAAAGCATGTGTTTATAACAGAGCCATGTTTTATAGCATTAAAAACCATATCCAATCAAAAGTTAATGTACAGAATATCACAATAGATGTATCCACAATACTCACACACAAAAGTCGCGTGCACGAGCATATCACGCATTGAACAATATTATTATGTGTCACCGCACCAGCACGATCGCTTCGGTAAGTTTCCTTTGCGCCATTTCATTTTGTTTATATTATTTGCTATCTTTTATTATAAAAAGTAATATCAAAATATCTCCCTAAAGAAAAGAAAAAAGTGGTGTCTGTTCGTTATCTTTTTGACTCTTTTATTTTTGATTCTTTTTTACTCTTTCCTTATTTCGATATTTTGAATATTATATTGATAGGTATATTTGTAAATCTATAATCGTTTATTCTTTGAACTTAAAAAACCTTTTATTTGAAGATGTAAATAAGAATAGTACTAATGGTACCAATTTTTGTTGTATATATATTTTATATAACATTGACAGCAACAAACACACGCATTTTATCACAACTGCCAACTATTACATAAGTTTGTAAAATTCAACTTCGTTGAACACTACCTAAACTCGTATAATGAGTACAAAGGCTCCCGAACCTCACTTATTTATACAACTCAGTGTCGCTGTCTCTTCTGTGTCGTTATTATTATTATATACTTACCCCCTTATTCATAAACTTACTTTAGATAAGTTTTAGCTATAGAATGCTTTGTCTTTGTCAGCTGCATTGTCAAATGTGCAGGATAGAAAAAGACAAAGGAGGGATTAGCAACACTAGCTAAAATACGTTTATGAATAAGGGGGTTAATGTTTTTATTATTAATTTGAACTTTGGACTTGTTTTTGTGTTTCAGCTTTTTCTCAAAATTACGCCGTAACCCGTGAAAGTGGTAATCATCACATCGCTTCTGGTCTACATCGCTTAGGAACTTAGATAGGTCTACGTGAAGTAATTATAGACTATATTAATGTATTCCAACAATTCCATATAAAACAATTGTTATTACTGGTGGTAGAGCTCCAGTGACGCAGCTCGCGGGCGTAGGCATCACCGCATCACCTAAGATAAGATACTTGCCGATAAATGGTAGTGTTCAGCACTATCGTGTTCCGATAAGGTGGTAATGTACGGCCCTGTAATTTCCGGCACAGAGGCATCACACCTTCGGCCTCAGGAGTGGTAACGCATCTGCATTTTGACCTTGGTCTTTGTGGGTGTCTATAAGCTGCAGTCATCACTTAACATCAATGTGAACTGCATGCTTGTTTGCCACTTCCATTACATAAAAAAATGTATTAGATTGATCTAGGCACTCAAAATAAAGATTATTTACTAGGTTTTTGTAAGTTTAATACAATAATGTATTCATTTTAAATTAAATCTACATTTATAATCTTTTTTAAATTTTAAACCAAAAATAATGTTTGTTATATGTAATTGTTGAAAAACACTCCATTCGACTAACGAATTAATCCCGTACTGCGGAAAAGTTGACTCAATATGAAGTTATATTATAGCAATTTGACAGATTGATAGTGGTAAGATACCTAACGTTACCATAGGTAACTTGAGTAAGTTTCAAAAACTTGGAATAAATCTATAGATATCTAGAAGTTAGCATACCTGGACATAGGACATATTACGTAACTGAGTCATGTTGTAAGGTATTATTAATATCAATGTTATGCGATTAAAATAAAACTACTGAATAATTCCTGAGCATGACACAAGTTTATGTAAAACGTGCTACGGCTTCCTAACAATTATTGAATAATTAAGGATAATAAGAATGCTAATTAAATGAAAATTATTGTCACTTTCTAAGTTTCTATCAAAATGCATTCGATCCATGAAAACAAAACTAACATCGCATAGCTCGGGCTCTCTTGCAATGCAAAAGAATACCGAATGGTAGCATTTACACCCTGTAATTTCAGACCATTCAGAGAAATACCCGAATTGTCTGATACAAAAACATTACAGTACATGTTTTCATAAAGAGAAAATTTTCAATATAAAAAATATGTTATTAAATTACATTTTCCTCGTCTTCAAAGATAATTTGGAACTACAGAAATATGAATATTGAGACAATAGAAGTGCTATGAACGCGTGACATTGTCGTCTCAAATTGGTGTCTCTTGGGCACCAATTCCAGTGATCAGTCAAATATTGTCATAAATACACTAATTAATTTTAAATAAATTAATTATTAAGTTCAATGTCAGGAAGCGAAACCATAAAATGTATTTTGAACCTTCTGGAACGTGTTTACGGCTCAATTTTTCTTAATTGTATTTTCATTACCAACCTGTCTTAGCTTGAGTACGTAGATATTGTCAGTGAAGTAATGAATAAACAAATGAAAAACAATGCCTTTCCAATGGATCTTAGCAGCATTCTACCACCTATTGTCTCAGTATTTAGATCTCTGTGTTGGTAACCCACCTTATAGGTAATGGAAGCCTAAATATAATTGTCCAATACTTATAATTATCGTGTTCATCATATTACATAATATGCTGAGTTGGTCCGAAGATTAAATATGTAGGTGCTTATATAAAGGTGGTACGAATACTTCGTTATTTATAATAAATAGTACCTGTAGGCATACATAGCTTAGTATCGATTTCTTCAGTTATTATGACTGTCGATTTATTTATAATACAAAATTGTAAGGGCGTTGGAACTTGCGTTGAAAACGTAGGGGTTCCGAAGCGCAATTATGTATTGTAATTTAATTTACATTAGTCATAGTGACTAAAGTGAGTTGTCTACAAGAATCACTAATCAAGAAGTTCGATTAAAAAATATTCATTCAAAGGAGAACTAATTGAAGATAAAATATAATGTCGTTAATCTTTTCTTCTCTCGTGTTTTTAAATTACCCTCGGCTAACAAACAAATTAATGGAGAATGTAGTTCTCTTAATCTATCACGCTTACCTTCTAGTCTTTGAAACAAGCTGATTTTATTGATAGTATATACGATTGTTCATACCTTCGTAAATACTTAACATAGGTGTAACCTAGGTGTCGAATGAAAGGCTTATTCAACACCGTTACATATTTATCCATCCGGGCCACATCGTTACTCTAAACCAGATGTTCCCAAACTATTTTTCTTGTAGACCCCCTTCAATTTTTTTCTGGTTTTGGTGGACCCCCTTGCTAACATTTATATCACTTTCCCATATATCCCATTTTTATTTACGCATATACGTAGACTCCATCGAGTCTCCCATAGACTCCAGGGGGTCTATATGGACCACTTTGGTAATCACGGCTCTAAACGATACATGATTTATATCAGAGAAGGGAGACTATCCCAAAATATTATTTCTTCAATTAGATATAAACCCATGTATGACCGTATTGTTTAATCTGACTTCAAATAACTAATAGTCACATTCAAAACATTGTCATACTTATCACTCCTTATTAACCTACTTGCACCAATCATAGTAATATAAGATTAAACTTTTATAATACTTATGCTGGGTTGCACCACGATATTCGTTAAAGTTATTGTAACATTTCACATCCTTCTCTAACTTTAATAGATTTCGTTAAGTTAGAGAAGGATGTTAAATGTTACAAAAACTAATAAATATAGTGGTGCAACGCAGGCTTAATTTAAAATTGATGTTGTTTTATATGTTACATCATGTCTGAAATGAAATTGTTGTCGTGTTTCGATATATTGGAATAATTGGATCTATAATTTAAAGCAATGTGCATTTTTATATACATATAAAGTATGTATAGATTGTGAATAAGTTGTTTAACATTTTTAAATTCTATATTTCGTTAGATCGTCCTTTTGGAATTAAGTCCTTGATATTGAAATTAAATGTGTGATCCTAAAATTGATGAATTTCGATTTAATTGAAGTAAAATTTTTATATTTAATTAAAAGACGTGTGGTATTTGTCTTCGCGTGGCTCATTTAAGGTTTCAGAAATGAATAGAAATCTTCGATGGTTTCAAATATAAGTACTTCCTTAGAACTGTCTTATAATCTAACCGCCTATTAAAGCGAAAGGGACAATTTTTACCATATTTATTATACACGTTTATTAGAACTAAAAATATTATTTAATTCTGAAAGTACTGTGATGCCAAAATATTATGAAGATTATGTAAAAAGTTAAATAAACTTTTGTTAATTTATTGATAGAGTCTATCTCCACCCTATTTATTGCTTTTTAGTAATAAATATTATTGCAGACACTTAATTCGTTTTATTTCTCAATCTGTTGCTTTGCGTTATATAATTCCTTCAAAGAAATAACATTTCTGATCACTGTCTACTGAAAAGTCAATATAATACATCAGTCTTTTGCCAGATGGCACGAATAATGAGATTATTTGCATAATTTATATATACTTAAAATGCCAATAGACATCCATCAGATACAATATTACAAAACCAAACTTCAATGGTATCATTGAGAATTTTCTCTTGAAAGATATTCAAATATTTTACCAAGCTGGACATCGAACCCCATACTTGAGGACTGCCACCTGCTACCACTAAACCACCAGGCCAACGTTTCTTCGGGTCAAGACTTAAAATCTGCGGTATTGGGGAAGGTCTTATTTTTTTTTTTAATACTTTATCGGCACCATAATTCTGTTATCCAGAATGTATACTCAGCATGACAGCGAGGTGGCGGGCTTCGAATACATGTTTATATTGAGTTTCCGATTATAAAAATAAAAAATCTCAGGTCTCCAGGCAGGTGGTAATGTAGCCCTGTAATTTCCGGCACAGAGGCACAACTTAGACCTCAGGAGTTTTAACGTATCTAAATCTAATCAAAATCGTAACATGAAATTTCTGGTTTTTATGTACCGAGATGTTTATAGCCTACAGCACACCGCGGACACTTCGCCAAAATTCCATACAAACGCTTAATTTGGTCTCTATTACACAAACATCAACTAGTGACGTGTATTTACACGTGCACCTGTGTGCGTAGCACGTAGAAAATACCAACCGTCGCCCATGAGAGGGGGGGGGGTTTGGGTGAGGCATGGCAATCGGGCGTCCCGCCCGATTGCCATGCCTCACCCAAGTCGAAGTATCAATTCTATACGTAGAATTATTACATATTCTCTGCCTACAGTATTCACTTTACCACCAATGTGAACTGTAGGTTTGTTTTATCACTTCATGCCAAAACAAAATTCAGTCAAATGTGCTGTAAATTGGTCTTATTAATCTCTTGGATCTGTCGCAAGCAATTTCCTGCCACCCACGGTGACGCAGAGGCAGAGGCGAGGGCAGACTGAGGTGGTAATTGTATCTTGAGGTCTTACAGACTGTTGCGGTTGGGCTTTTTGCCCGAGACCACGGAAGCTGAAAAGCGACCGAAACGTCGGGTTCGACTTTAAATAATCATTTTAGTTTAATATACGCGAGATAAATCCGAAAACTAGTTTTAGATTTCTTTAAGTTAGACAGGGATGTGAAATGTTACAACAACTTTAACTAGGCTTATATTCTAAGTCGTAACCTCGACCTCCACTCAATAAGGATTTCGAGGCGTCCTCATAAAGTGTCCTCAGCAGAGTGTGAGTCAAGGAATGTTTCGAGTAACGTCTTAGAATATGGGTGTTAGACTTTGTGAACTTACTGCTTCAAATGACAATGCCAGATTGTGACCCAGCATTTACACGAAATGTAAATTAAAGAAAAACTGTGTTTTGAAAATAGAATTCTTAGTTAATTGATCTTTTTTCTGTATAAATTGAGGTTAATAATTACGATTAAAAAGACTTGGTTATGGTTGTTCCTAATTAGAAACGCAATCAATTGCGTTACTCTTAATAACAATACAATACTTTAAAACGTTCTAACTCAAGTTTTAACCACCCAAAGTTAGTTTTAATCCAAATATATTATTTTCGTACATTGAATTAATCTAAACATTATTTTAAAATTATTATAAACGCTGTTTTTACTATCGAAACGTTGACAATGAAGGTATCGGTCAACATTACTGTCACAGATTTTTGATCTACCCGAAAAACGATTGTACTTATATAATAGCAACAACAAACCTAGGTACTTATGTCAAAGAACGGTTCTTTAAATATTAAATAATTTTATTTTTACATAGCATACAGGTTTGAAGAAATCAGAATGATTTAATACTTGACCAGGCTGTATGGACCATATCCTTACTGTGTGTAGTGTACCAAATGTATATTACTGCGGCCGTGCCATGCATGACATTTTTTAAGTTTACACATAAACTACAAGTTTAAAAGTCATTAAATGTGTGTGTAAATAATCAGTGATAAAATCGCAGCAAAAAGAGGTATTCGCCATGCTGGTAAATAACTGTTTGCAGGTGGGTCAAAGTTCTATGTAATTTCTGGCATTGTCATTTCTGAGTTAAATTTAAAAAAAAATTCGGAAGTGTTATGCTGATTGCTTTTAATTCAAAATTACAATTAAATTAAAATGCAAAAGTAATGCATTCATACATAAAAACAATAGAAAATATCAAATTTATATTGAGAATTATAAAATTCAAAGTTGTGTTATAATTTATTGTTACAATTTACATAATGCATGTATGAAGAGAATGATGAAGGTAGACGAGGCACGAGAGGTTTGTCAGAACCGGGATATCTGGCGCTCTACCCTCTCTGCCTACCTCGTTATGGACCTGGCGTGAAGATACATACATACAATATACACATAAAATGTTATGCAGATTAAAATTAGTAATTCTCAAAAAAACAATCTCAAAAATGCAAAATAAACGCTTGAGCGTACCTACATTAATATTATATAAAATTCTCATAAACTTCAACAGGAATAATATATTATAATAGAAATCAATTGTAAAGCTCTAAGCCTGGGTTGCACCAAGAATTTTTTTTAAACTTATTGTAACATTTCACATCCTTCTCTAACTTTATCAGATTTCTTTTAGTATCTTGGTGCCACCCAGGCTTAAAATTGGAGTGAATGAAACATTTGAAAATCGAATATGGTAATCTTTGCCGCAATTACCGGCTCGGAGACATAACAGCTTGGCCCAGTGTGGCAACGCATCTACGATTAGATGAGTAATAGTTTTATATAGACGTTTATATAATATAGACTAAGTAGTCTATATTTTTATCACATTCATGTGATATGTATGATTGCACTAATTACATAAAAACACGTGATTTGAACAACAAACACCGGAAACACCAGTGACGATTATTACGACTAATTATGTACACTAAATCAGAATCTGAAGCAAAAAAATTACTAGAGCTTCATAAATTCAATATAAATAATAATATAATTCACTTCAAACAATTATTAATTATTAATGATCACATATAGTCAATATACATCTAAAATACGATATAATATTCACACAATCAGCACATTTGGATCACACAGCACCAAAGTAAATATTAGGAATGTTAAAAAGACATCGTTCTGCGTCCAGACATTATTCGCTTTAGAGTCTATAGCGAAAAATACTCATCTATTCCTGTAGAACATTTGAACTAGCAGACACCTCGTAAAAATAATCTAATTTGGAGGTTAAAATCAACCATTTAATTATTATAAGTTGCGTCGCGCTTTATACCATACAAACAACACTGCTGCTGCAAACCATACGATAGTATGACTTCGATCGAGTGTTTGTTAATTTATATTTTCGTCACGTTTCTTAAGATACCCACCATTCTTCTATAGGCGTTAGGTACTTTCGTTTTTATTTTAATGACGTCCCTAACTATAATTTGACAGGGATTATAATGATGAATTTAAAACATAGATGGCGTTGAGATTAATTGTGTTGTCCAATGTCCGATTTTTTATTGAAATACTTTTAAAACACAAATAAACTTAACGAAGTGTCCGTGGTTAGCTGTTATTTGATAATTACATTATAAAATATAACAGAATTTACAGCACATTGTCCAACAAGAAATATTACAAATCGAACGAGATTTCGACTTATTAAAATTTATAGTCGAAACTGCCCGATTATCTCTTTCGTAGGCTCGATGTACAATACTTCTTGCTGTGTACTGTATTTATACTAACATTATAAAGAGGTAAAATTTGTTCAGTATCCAACAAGAAATAATGCACATCGACCTCTGGAAGAGACGTCGGCTTTTTTCGGATCTGTAGAGCGTTATCTCTTTCGTACCTTACCTATTTGACGTTTGTCGACCATTTTGATCAAGTTTTGACCAATACCGGACTACGGATGCTTACGTAGGCAGTGTGCAGCAGAGATAACGCTCTATAAAGTCGAAACTAGCCGATTGTCACTTTCATAGGCTCGATGTGCATTATTTCTTGATGAGCACTATAACGTGTTTGTTGGTTCTAGCGCAGATCGACGTTGTCCTCTATTAAATAACAATTTTAACGCACTTGTTGTGTGTACGTCATTATAATTATCACATTTCACTTACGATCTAAATATATCTAATAATGGCAATGATTAAATTCACACGACCAAATAAGAATAAAAATTAAGGTACAAGACAGCATATTCGGTATTTAATACTATTAAGTATCGATGGATGTAGAAATATAAATAGAAATAAAAAAAAGAGTAAGATTTCAGATTGGTATTTAAATTATAAGCGTGAGAATTTAATTATTGATTACAAAAAAGATATCATTCATGATAAAGGTACGAGTTTACGCAACGAAACAAATAAAACTTACAATTAAATACTAAATACTTATCACGTCAAATTTCACATTAATACTCTTGATTATAAGCTTAAATTAAGTATAACATTTGTATAAATAAGACATCTAGTATACAAAATAATAAAAAAGAAGTTAGAAAAATGGAAATTAAATATAATATCAGAAGTTGCTTATACATTGTACATAAAATATGTAAGTCAAGATAGTGTAATTCTTATTACATCTGACGTATTCTAAAATGAGATAAAGGTATTTCATAAACAATTTTTTCATTCTAAATTAATAATTGAACTCTGTTCCGTTTCACGAAGCGCCGCTTGAGTGCCTAATCGAATCGCTTTGCGCCTTTTTCCGTTTCGTTCTGCATAAGACAGCATTAGTGATAACATCTAGTTATCGCCATCGCCTTTATAAATCTACAAAAGTAATAATGACAGTCATACTACATACATACTTACAGCTTGGGGGGCGACCGCCTTACAGTAATGCTTTCGTTTAGCTTTCGATTATGACATCATCTTGTCAGTTTCGTACCGCCTAACTTAATCCTGGAAGTGTTTATGCCCGCAGGTATATACTTAAAAGTATAATGCTTTAATAGGCGGTACGAAACTGAAAAGATAACGTCCTAAACGAAAGCATTTGAGTTAGGCGGTCGTCCCCAAGGAGAAAAGCGATTCAGTTAGGTGGGCGAGCCGCAGGAGACAAATCATTAATTTATGATTTCATATTACATTACTGAACACTGAAGTAAATGACAGAGTTATGTATAGCACCAAGTTATGTTATATGAATAATTACCACACAAACTAAACGCGTGTGATAATTTGCCTCTAAAATGAAGTAAACAATGTTAAGAGTCGAGACCTGGCTTTTCAGAAAAATTAAGTTTTTACAAACTTTGTAATCCTGTCAGCACAAATGTAGAAACTGCTTAACGTTAGACACAATGGCGTATTTGTATTTCAACTAAATTATTGTAAGATCTTAATTGATCTAAACAGCCCTAATCTAATGGAGCTCCATTTTTAATGGTTTTTTTTTTTAATTAAAGGATTTCACTATTGTATATGAATACTATCAGTTTATGACAAAAGTTTGTGAACTCTTGTGCGTATAGGTACTTCTAAATACTGCAACACTAATATTCAGTCTGGCCAGTAAAAACTTGTTTTTATTTGCCAAAGATCTTAGAATCGTTGGCATCATTAAAAAATATTTGTCACTCAAACTCGTACATAAGGTGACTGGTGAATCATGGGACGTATTAATACAGGGTGCTTAGTACTGGATTCTTGTCTGCTATATGTTAAAAAACTAGGTACATAGTTAATTTTTGACTATTCGGTCAAATTACAAAATTATGGCTATTTACACGCGTGTTCATCAACATATTATCGGTGCGGCGATAAGTATGAGTATTATTACCTACATAAACTTGACCCTGTTAACTCACCTTACAGTCACCGGGCTTTAAAAAAAGTCACGTGACTTTACGAGAAATTAAGGATTTCTATGTTATTCATTAAATATGACCCCAAATTATTATATTTATATCCTTTAATATAACTCGTACCTTTAGAATTGAAGTAGCATATCTCAAAAAATTTAGAAAATTACTTTTATACATCAAACGACATAAAAACATGTAATCTATCAAATAACGGAATAATTTATAAATAATTTGATAGATTACATGTTTTTATGTCGTTTGATGTATAAAAGTAAATTTCTTAATTTTTTTTAGATATGTTACTTCATTTTTAACTATCCCCTGATTAACCAGTCACCTAGTTTAACCGGCCAGACAATAACTACTAACTACACTACTTATCAACTATAACGTGCAACCGGCTCAAGTCTAAATTCGGTCGCACTATGGCAATCCAAATAGTCCATATCCGTCAATTTCCTCCCGATCATTAGATAAGGCGTTTTCCTGACTTTCCTCTCCTTCAAATACTTCGGCACCATCTGCTTGCTCTCCATCAGGTATTGGACTACGACTCGCTCGAAGAACAAGGCTAGGACAAAGTTGAAGGACGCCAAAGCCAAGATAATATAAGACATGAGACTGTCTTTCGGCATTCGCAGTTCGAGAAAAGTCGCCACCCATTGCGCGGGTTTCACTGCGATATAAACACATATAATCGTCATGATGATCACACTGAACATCAACTGTTTGTTCGTGATCACCGACCTCCGATACGGGGAGCCGTGGCTGAACACAATAGCCAGCGAGATATACTGGAACATAGAGACGGAAAAAATGGCGTAATTCTCCCAGCACTCGTTCGCTTCCTCGGCTATATAGGTGTGGCGGACGTACCAAGGGAAGTAAGTGATCGCTGAGTAGCTCAAATACTGAGCGATACCGATCAAAATCATCTGGCCCACGAGAGACACTAACGGAACTAATCCGAGAAGGGAAGTCAGGTGCGGAACCCTACAAAGCGCACCCATGTGGGCTTCCGTCATGCCGAAAAAGAATGCGAAATTAACGATCAGAGCCACATCGATGAATAGGAATTGGAAGTCGGTTAAATTCGAGTCGAAGTAGTAAAGGAAGGCGACGGAGAGGAATTCCGTGAGGGAGTAAGCGATCATGAATTTGAAGACGCCGAAGCTGGTGGCCAGGGCGGCCCTGCCCTCGCGCAGCACCCTGGCCACGCACACGATGTCGGGGTCGGTGGACGTGAAGGGCGCGGCCACGGAGCTCTCGAACTCGGAGAGGGATATGCCGCTGTGGGCCGCCCGGAGGGCCCCGCAGTCGTTGGCCCCGTCGCCGCACATACCTGATGGAAAAATATACAATAATTGTCATATTTTTTGCAATAACACATGCGAATTTAAAATTGAATCAGAATCAGAAACTCATTTATTCATTTAGGGTGACGAGCACCTCTTAAGACACGTCAAAAACAAACAAAATAAATCAAAGTGAATAACAATTGATATACATGTCAAACAAGATAAAAAATATATGTATAGTCAAGAATATCACTAAGATAAAACGAAATATAATAAACTAATGTAAAAAGTCTATCAGTAGAATGTCTCATTTGCCCTTTACAAACTGATAACAAAGAGTAAAAAAAAATTAAATAAAAACTCAGAAAAAGATGTTTGGCTTCGGCAGGGATCGAAACTGCGACCTCAGGATGACCGGTCCAGCCGCTTTATCACGGAACTACCGATGTCCTGAGCCACTGGCTATTCTGAGGTCGCAGGTTCGACCCCTGTCCGAAGTCAAATTTTTCTTTCCATTCTTTCTTTATTTTCTGATATACAATACGTCAGGTTAAACAAATTACACAAAAAAAGAGACAATCGGCTAGTATCGACTTCGTAGAGTGTTCTCTGTTGCACACTGCATACAAAGAAAGAAAAAAAAATTATCAAAATGGTTGACAAACGTAGTATAAATAGTGTGCAAAAGAGATAACATTCTACAGAGCCGACAATTTTCAAAAGAGACAATGTATAATTGTATATTTTGTCCTAAAGAAGAAGTGTGTGTTGGAGTCCCACGTTAAATCTTATGAATTTATGTGTCTGTCTCTATTTACTGTCGCTTTTTTGTTCCCTCGACTTTCACATCAGAATGATGCTATAGTTTTAACTTCAAAAATGCCACTATAATATGCAACCAAGATAGTTTTACTGGTGGTAGAGCTCCAGTGACGAAGCTCGCGGGCGTAGGCACCGCCACATTACCTAATATACTTGCCGCTAAATGGTAGTGTTCAGCACTATCGTGTTCCGTTTAGGTGGTAATGTATGGCCTTGTAATTGCCGGCACAGAGGCATAACACCTTAGGCCTCAGGAGTGGTAACGCATCGGCATTTTAACCTCGGTCTTTGTGTGGGTGTCTATAGGCTGCAGTCATCACTTAACATCAATGTGAATTGCATGCTTGTTTGCCGCTTCCATTACATAAAAGGTAACGGTTTCGTCGCCTTGCCAAGTGTACGTACCGACGTAGTATCCAAGCGCCTGCAGATCTATGACCAGCTGTTGCTTGCAGTCGGGCGACATGCGCGCGAACACCGCTCCTCGGGCCACCACCACGCTCACCGCTTCAGGGTACCTCTCTCGAAGAACCTACTCAACAAATAATTAACTTGACGGGTTGCTCACTTCCCTTCAAAATGGTCGAGGAGAGCAATGGGTGCCACATGCGTCATACTCGTGAACGGGTGCTGATTGTGGGGACTGGTCTGTTGTGATTTGCGGGTGTAATTTTCTATCACGATGTTGTTGATGGATATTTGCGTATGTGCTTATATGCAAATATTTATATGCCATGGACGTTCACATTATCTTTATTCTGTTTAATAATATTTGTATTAAATCTAAGGTTTTGACAAAAGAGCAACACGCTGAGTTTGTTGGGTAGCGGAGTTCTTCTCAGTAGTGCCTGCACTTGGAACTCTGCTAAGTGAATGACTATGATTATGACGCACAGATTTTTCTTTTACTTCTATGAAGGAATTGAAAAATTTGATGCTTTCCATATATATCGGTTAAATATTATTATTAAATTGGAATTTATGAATACTTATTGGATTATTATTAAAAGTCATTCCCTCTAGGTAGCTTATAACCCGACAATGTAAAAGTGTCCTTGTAGACCAATTTGAAACCAATGATTTGAATTTTGGATAAAAAAAATCAAAGAAAATTATTTCACTGTACAGCGGGTATGGAGTGGAAAGATAAGCAATACCGTCTATGTGTATGAAAAAGTGTCATCAAAACACGGAAAATAAGGATGGCACTATGTAGTATAATAAATTTTAATTATATTAAGCCTGGGTCGCACCAAGATATTTGCTAAAGTTACAGTTAATGTAACATTTCACATAATTCTCTTACTTAAAGAAATCTGTAAAAGATAGAGAAGGATGTGAAATGTTACAATAACTTGAACAAATATCTTGGTGCAAACCAGGCTAAATGTATTATTATTATATTTTATTGCATTGGAATAAGATGGCGCGTGACTTTCTTTTGTCCCTTGTTCAATATTTCAACTAACATTTAACCACTTAATCCTTCCTTTATGTACATAGGGTAGGTGAGGTATTCGCCATCGGTCTAGGAGGGGAGGAGGCTAAGGGCTCAACCCTTTCCACAAAATAAAACGAATCCATTATAATTAGATATTATGTTCTTAGCCTAATATAGCTTATATTTTCTTAGCCTATTGATTTTATATTTGATAAAGTTAAAGTAATTGTTACATTTCACATCCTTCTCTAACTTAAAGAAATCTGTTAAGGTTAGAGAAGGATGAGAAATGTTACAATAACTTGAACAAATATCTAGGTGCAAACCAGGCTAAATGTTGTGCAGAGTTCACTACATTATAAAGCAGTAGTAATCAAATAGAACAGACACAGACAAAAAACAACCGGTTCCGTTTTTAAATTGATTTGACAGATGGTATTTTTTACTGATGGTAGAGCTCCAGTGACGGAGCTCGCGGGCGTAGGCACCACCGCATTACCTAATATACTTGCCGCTAAATGGTAGTGTTCAGCACTGTCGTGTTCCGGTCAGGTGTTAATGTACGGCCCTGTAATTTCCGGCACAGAGACATAACATCTTAGGCCTAAGGGGTGGTAACGCATCTGCATTTTGACCTTGGTCTTTCTGTGGGTGTCTATAGGCTGCAGTCATCATTTAACATCAATGTGAACTGCATGCTTGCTTACCACTTCCATTTCACAAAAAAAAATATAAATGTAAGACGTACCCACGTCATCTGTCATGTTACTATGTGAACGTAACTTCACGCCTGTAATCCTCGAAGGGGTAGGCAGAGGTAAATGCATGCATTCAAGCATACATGCAAACACCCACGATTCGCCGGTTACGTTTTTGGCCCATGCAACAGGTGGCGAGCCTGTTGACATCTCCGGGCACATTACCAAACTTCAAGGTACTGGGAAATTTCCAGAAAATGGAAAAATCCCAATAGAACCAGAGATAATGGACTTTACACCATCATCTCTGATAACCCCCTACCCGGGAATCGAACCCAGGACCTCAGCGTAGTAGTAGTGGCCTGCTACCACTAGGCTACCGAGGCATATACTATGTGAAAGTGTGGCAAATTGACTTCTGTAAACTGGATCGTGTAACCAAGGGCAATGTCCTGTGTAGTACTTTAGTCGGATGTATAATGTGTACAATTTACTGCTATCTTAGGTTCGATCGCATCATTATATTTGTTAAAGTTAATGTTAAATTTTACATCCTCTAACTAACAAATTTATGACATCCTATTTTATAGAAAAATGGAAAGAAAATTTGACTTCAGGCGAGACTCGAACTCGCGGCCTACTGGGAATCTAGTCCAGCCGCTCTTCCAATTGAGCTACTGAAGTCCTGCCCCATTTGTCAAATCTTTCCTTCACATTTATTGCATTGCTTTATGGTAGCAGCGGCGCCATCTATTACCAACTTTGACTTCAGGCGAGTTCGAGTCTCGCCTGAAGTCAAATTTTCTTTCCATTTTTCTTTAAAAATAAAATATATTTCACAAGCATGTGTTAATGCGAAATAATATAAAACAATTATGACATCCTTCTCCAACAAATTTATTAAAGTTAGTCTGGGTTGCACCGAGATATTTGTTGCCAGCCTTAGAGAAGTACGTAACATTTTACATTAACAAATATGCTGGTGCAATGATCCCTAGGATTGACCTAGGTTTTACTAGTTTAGTCTAGTTAGTATTAATCTTACCTTCCATGCGTCTCCCGTCATAACTATCTTGTATCTGGGCTCAGTGGAGGGCGCCTCCGGTCCGGTAGCAGAGCCCTGCGGGAACGCCGACCTGTTGACGATGCTGTGCCACAGGCCTTCGAATGGCGCGCGACGGCCCACTGGTACCTTGAGGACAAAATATATATTACAATGCAATGGCTTTGACGACCCGGTTAGTCCAGCGGTGTGAGATGGCCGTTAGATTCGGAGGGTCGCGGGTTCGATCCCCGGACGGGGACAAATGTTTGTATGGCCTACAGGTATTTGTTTTGGGTCTGGGTGTTTGTGTATGAGTTGTATGTGTACAACGGCACCCACGACACAGGTTTATTATACCTACTGTGGGGCTAATTAAAGAAATAAAAATAAAATTGGCTGGGGCAATGGCTGTCCACATGCGTCATACTCGTGAACGGGTGCTGTTGGTGGGGACTGGTCTTTTCTGGTTTGCAGGAGCTACATCACATTTAGTAGAAAGCAGTTTATTTGCATCTATGCTGTGGACGTTCACATTATTTGATTTTCACGATAATCTGTACTAGATTTAAGCTCTCATTTAAAAGAGCTCTTTCTGAGTATGTTAGGTAGCGGAGTTCTTCTCAGTAGTTAGAACTCTGCTAAGTGAATAACTTTGATCTTGACGAATAAGTTTTTCTTTATCTTCATTTATCATCATTGAAGGAATTGAAACAAATTGTGATTGTTATGTTTTAACTATGTAGTTTAAATTCTAATTTTAATTTACTATTTTTTTACTACTACTACTTTTTTACGACTAATTTATTACTATTTAAATTATTTTATGTTTTTACTATGTAATGGTTATTCACTCTACGTAATTTATGATTTCTTGACGTTTTGAAAGTATCTGTAAAGATCTATTCGAAATAAAAAGATTTTCTTTCCTTCTATCTTTCTTTCTTACTATCATCATTTCAGGCGAAAGACGTCCTGCGTTGGACCAAAGCCATAAGGAGGATAAGCCGTAATGGCCACGCTTGGCATGCTGATTAGCGATCGCAGAGGTAGTATTACCGCAGAACGCTGCTGTCCATCTTCCGTTATTGCACCTACTGCCACCTCATTGAAATTGTTTGATGGTGGAACGGTTGACCGACTACACTAACGACTACACAAAATTTACGGCCTTGTAATTTCCGGCACAGAGGCATAACACCTTAGGCCTCAGGAGTGGTAACGCAACTGTATTTTGACATTAGTCTTTGTGTGGGTTTCTCTGGGCTGCAGTCATCACTTAACATCAATGTGAACTGCTTGTTTACCTCTTAATATAGATCCAGTAGCGGAGCTCGCGGGCGTAGGTAACACCGCATTACCTAATACACTTGCCGATAAATGGTTCACCACTATCGTATTCAGGTCAGGTGGTAATGTACGGCACCGTAATTTCCGGCACAGAGGCTTAACACCTTAGCCCTCAGGAGTGGCAACGCATCTGCATTTTGACCTTGGTCTTCGTGTCGGTGTCCATAGGCTGCAGTTGTCACTTAACATCAACGTGAACTGCATGCTTGTTTGCCACTTTAGTAACATACAAAAAAACATAAATAACATAAAACGATAAACGAAACAAACATACCCCATTGAGCGTGCTCTCGGCATATAGGTCTAAGAGGCCCGATTGTGGGTCTTTTTGAGTCTGTATATGCACGAGTCTCTCGCCGCTGCCTAAAATGCCGCACTCGCGCGCTACACTGACTGCAGTGTGCACGTTGTCACCTGTTCACAATCAAACTACAATATAATGTACGGCCCTGTAATTTCCGGCACAGAGGCATAACACTTTAGGCCTCAGGAGTGGTAACGCATCTGCATTTTGACCTTGGTCTTTTAGTGGGTGTCTATAAGCTGCAGACATCACTTAACATCAATGTGAACTGCATGCTTGTTTGCCACTGCCATAACATAAAACGAAAAGGTTTAATTCAAACTGGTTTCTAACAAAATACAGACTACCTGAAGCGGTAAAAGTTAAATATGGATGTCGGTAGTTTGGTAGGATAAATTTTTTTTTTTAAATAATTTTAAACTCTTGTACAAACGTGAATATTTTTTACTTTGTATACAAATACTGGTGTTTTGTCCATTTTCTTTTAGTTATCTCAGTTCTATCCTAGGAATTTGATAATGTGTCCGGAGATAGTCAATAAGCTCACCACTTTTTACATGGAACATACATAAATATAATACTCGTAATATGTAAGTAAGCTTTGGAGTACAATTTTCGTAAAAAAAAATTCTCAATATACACTAGGTGGACGAACCGGTGATCATGACAACGTTGATATCAGCATCCTTCAGTTCGCGGATGATGCCGGTGGTGGCGGCCTTCAGGCGATTCTCCATGATCACCAGCCCCAGGAACTCCAGATCGCGTTCCACCTGCACACCGAACATATACGTACAGTGTTCAACCAGTAATAATGCACTTCGAGCCTAGGAAGGAGACTTCGGCTTATTTCGGGTCTGGGGCGTTATCTCTTTCGCACCGTACCTATTTGACGTTTGTCGACCATTTTTCAAGTTTTGACCAATACTGGACTGTCAGTGCTTACGTAGGCAGTGTCACACCGCGGACACTCCGCCAAAATTCCATACAAACGCTTAATTTGGTTTCTATTACACAGACATCAATCAGTGGCGCACCTGCGTGCGTAGCACGTAGAAAATACCAACTGTCGCCCATAAGAGGGGAGGAGATTGGGTGATGCGGGAAAATCGGGCGGGACGTCGAAGTGTCCATTCTGTACGTAGTATTATTACATATTTCCTGGAAATGTGCAACAGAGATAACGCTCGCGCTCTACGAAGTCGACACGAGACGATCGTCTCTTTCGCAGGCTCGATGTGCAATATTAATTGTTGAGTACTGTATATTACTTTGGAGAAAATAAGTTATATCCTACGTTGTACTCGTATCTTAGATATGACCACCCTTAAAATAAATAGGCAAGTTGACAGTTTTAAGAAATGGAACAAAAATCGACGCGATGAATGTATGTTAGTTACATTTCCATGAATTATTATTGGTAGGTATATAGTTATCAATACATAAATATAATAAGTCAGTAAAAATCGAATGTCTGTAAATTAAATATTTCTCCAGAAACTGATAGGTGGCAATTAAGGCGCGTACCAGACCAAAACGCTGAACGAGCATGGCTCGAACCGTATGTTTAGTGGCTATCTCCTCGTTCAGTTATAAATATAAAATATTACCAACTGAACTTTATGTTTCTCCAATATATTGCCTGCACATTTGCCGTTGCAAATTATTTTTTAATTTATTTTAATAATACTAAAATTACGTCTAAAAAAGTGTCATAAAAAGAAAGAATTCAGGAGATGCCCGATATCTTCATATCGTGCATCTCCTGACGATGTATAAATGATTTTGATTTGCAACTAACACCAGTAGATAGAAAATTTTATATTTAATATATTGCCCGTTTATTTTTTTTCAAAAGACCTAATATTACTGCTTTAAACAAATTTTATTGAAATCGGGGCGTATTTTCAGTTTTGAATCGTGCGCCGGGGTCCTAGAGGGACGCGGAGAGTCAGTGCGCCACTAGCTTTCGAACTAGGAGCTTGTGCCGCTCTCTCCCGCATCCTCTTGCGCATAGTGCCCTCACGTAATTACGTTGCTCTTACGCTTTTAGTTAGTAATATACCTAGAAACGAGTAATAAATAAAAACGCTAAGAAAATATCGAACCCCAGAAGGACAAAGAGATTCAGAATACTGTGAATATAAATAGAATTGACAGTAATAAATCAATCGAATGAAATGTGCCTACATGTAAATGCAACATTTGCTTAGTTATTCCAGAAAAATTGTTTTACCCCTTAGACCAATTTTTGATTTACACTAGAAGTGGCAGCGCATCTACATTTAAATAGGGTCGGTTCGCTAGTTCGCGTCCATTTAGTGCAGTTGGTAGGTTTGGAGGGGAAAATACAAAATGTTGCAGCTCGTGATTTCGATGAATAAATCACGTAGTGTGTTCATTATATAGTCTATTTTAAGATAATCTTTCAATTTTGTTGGAAACATCTTCTGTTTAATTTTAAAATAGACAAACGTCAGAATTAGGCGTTTTACCCAGTTTGCGTCCATAAAATTCAAATTGGGTGGACACCCATGGACCATATTGCGTCCACCTGCTTAGAGAAGGAATGAAGGGATAATATTTTTAAGATAATGTAAAGAAAGATTGTTTTTTTTTAACAATTTATTTATTTAAGAATATAATTATCTAATAAACAACCTTACTATCATTAAATCACTTGAAAATAAAACTTTCCATTTATTCTTCTCAACATTTCTTACCTAAAATAAAAAAAAATAATACGTACATTGTTTTTAATACATACCTACTTAAGTTAATAATAATTCCGTTATCCAAAAATTAAGAAGAACATTTTACTATCTATACTAATATTATGAAGACGAAACATTTATTTTGGTTTTGTATATATGTTTGTAACATTTTAACGCAAAAACTACTGGACCGATTTACAAAAATCTTTCACCATTAGAAAGCTGCGTCTTCACTGATCTAAATAGGCTATATGACATTAATTGCAACCCTTGCGAAGCCGGGGTGAGCCGCTAGTTATGACTTTTTATATTTCAAAGGATTAACAGAAAAGCAGACGGGCCACCTGATGGAAAGTGGTTATCATCGCCTATGAACATTTGCAACATCAGGGGAGTTGCCAATGCGCTGCCAGCCCTGAAGGACTCTTTTGACGCCAGTTTTGAATAACCCTATATTGTAGCCCCGGAGGAACACCTCAGAGAGAAGTTTGTTCCACAATTTGCACGTTCTGAGCAGGAATAAACTCGCAAATCGGAATGTTAAGCACTTCCAAGTATCCAATCTGTGCGGGTGGAACTTCTCTCTTCGGTGGTGCGATGTAGAGAATATAGACGATGACACCAGATAGAACAGTTCATAAGAGCACGTATAAAGGCGGTAGAAAATGCACAGACATCCGATTTCTCTGCGCACTCAGATCTTCGAGTCGATCTGCGATTCCTGGGTCGTTGTCGTTGACGATTCAAATGGCACGTTTTTGAATGGAGTCAAGAGGACCAAGCTGGTATTTAGGGACCGAAGTACTTCTCATGAATGTCAGGTAACAGTCTCTTGAATTGTTCTGTGTATATTTTCTTAACCTTCTTTTTTGTCTCCGAAAAACTCATATTGAACACAAAAGAAAATAAAAAATTACGCATTTCATCAACACGAACTAATTTGTAGTTAATAGAATTTTAAACTCGTATTCATAATCATAAATGTGTAATACATTTTACATTATTTTTACAAACATGTTAAAATACATTTATGCAATTTTTTTCATGAAAAACAAACAGTATATAATGAAAAAAATTACTATATATTCTTCTAATATATTCCCTAGTACTATACCCAGATTGCGCTTACGTGTGATTTTCGACATTTGTATCTTTTTGTAGAATAATAATAACGTGGACGCAAATTGGCCAATACATTTGTATATAACTAATGTTCAAGTAATACCAGAAACATTTTATTTTTTCACATTTTAATCACATGAAAATAAACAACAAACTTGAACATAAATCGACGTTTTCGCGTCCACGTGGACGTAAAGTGGAAGTTTTGTAAATTCGGTGTAATAATTAGCAATTCGCGTCCACCTCATTTTAACTCTTAACAATTAAATAAAAAACCAAATTCATATAATTTAAAAAGGATTTTAAATTATGAACGTCTAGAAACAGCTTCGTATCCTAAAATTCACTTAAAACAATAAAATACTTACCGACAACCGCGCCACTGCTCACTATTTTTTTATCAAAATCGCGCGCGTTCGCACTCTTTTGTTCGACAACTGACATTAACTATTTTTTTAAACACGATTAGATAGGCTTACAGAAATTTTGTCGACATGTATGATTTTCTTATACATTGTGGTATTGGCGGTAATTATTTTTCATTACATTGGTGAGTTTGTGTACTTATTTTAGAGATTTTTGTAAGGGAGATCCGTAAAATGGACGCGAACTGGCGTATGGACGCGAACCGGCGAAACGACCCTATTTGTTTTTTATGTAGATATTAATTACCTACAGTATTCACTTACTACCAATGTGAACATTAGGCTTGTTTGCTACTTCGTAACATTTTCAAAATAAACAAGTAGAAGAGATTCGTGGAAGGAACTATCTAAGTGACTACGATAAATTGACCATTATAATTCATACGAACTTAATTCGATTAAAATTATTTATTTTATTCAATGCCGTGTCTATGTATTCTACCGTCTGTATATTACGCTTGTAATGCATCTATAGTTCGTCAGTCGGCGTTAGTAGTTGTTTCACGGAGGGGCGGTGCGGTAAGGAGGGAATAACTAAGAAGAGTAACAGAAATGAAAAAAACATTTTTTGAAATTTTTGTGTCTGTCTGTTTGGTACGTTATAACTTCGAAACTACTCAACGGATTTGAAAGCGGTTTCATATGTGGATGACAAATAATTAGAAGCGTTGTCAAAACTGTTTCGTCGAAATCGGTTTAGGGAAAAAGAAGTTATGGTGAATTGAAAATTAACTTCAATTACTGCTACAAACTTTTGAAACGGAGTTGAATGCGGTTTACATAAAAGTATGTAATTAAGACTTGCTGTGCCCTTCATTCGCGTAGTATTGAATAAAATTATTTCAATTCATTTTCTGCGCGGACGAAGTCGTGGGCACAGCTAGTTTGAAATATTTCTCAGTATATTACTTACATCTTCCCTGTTCATACGCTGCAGTTGTTTGTACGTAGTCTCCATGATGCGCGTGGACAGCGCTATCACCCTGTATCCCTTCTCCGCATACGAACTTAACACCTCGTTCAGGTCTTCTGGTACTGGAACAAAAATATATATTTTATTACCTAATCTATCTGCCGCCAAATTGTAGTGTTCAGCACTATGGTGTTCCGGTAAGGTGGTAATGTACGGCCCTGTAATTTCCGACACAGAGGCATAACACCTTAGGCCTCAGGAGTGGTAGCGCAATCTGTATTATGACCTTGGTCTTCGTGTGGTTGTCTGCAGTCATCACTTAACATCAATGTGAACTGCATGCTTGTTTGCCACTACCATTACATAAAAACAAATTAAGTGGGTCACGAAGGAGCAGTGTGTAAATTACCGGGACATGGAACAGCAATGTTTGGGAAACACTGATCTAGAAGATTAGTGGTAAAGGGACATACCAGTATCTGGCTCGCACAATGTTCGGATCATTTCGGGAGCGCCCTTGCAGTAAAGACGTAGCACGTCTTCGCCCAACAGCCGCACGCATACGCTGGAGCGTTGAAGTGACGATACGAACTGGTATTGCTGCACTATACCCACTTCTAGAGGCATCTAGAAGGAAATGGTTTTTTGGTGTTATGAAAACGACACACCGTTTGCATTACACCATAATGGCAAATTAATCCTGCGGCCTACAGACATAAATACACATATAAAAATGTTTTTTTACACTAGGCAAGGCTGTATCGTTAAAACGATTTAGCTTAGCAAATAATATTCCGTCAGGTTAGGTCATATTTTTTTACAATAAAATCTTATCGTGGATAGGCATAAGCAAACTTAACCATATCTAATAACTATTCCATACTAAGGTTAGATGCATTCAAAATTAACATATAGTAAAAAACAGACACAGGAAGCGCTTTCCCATCTTTATTTTTAGTGGGTAAATTGATAAGTTAGAATATTTTGACCCTATAAAAACGCCTCACAACTTGGTTATCTTGCAATCAACTTCGGTAAGCAAAAATCTTATCACTAAGAGATTTAACTAAGCGCTTAAAGTAAAGGCTAAACCTATCGTAACGTAAGGGTTACCCTAACGTTATGATAGATTATTAGGTTACCCTTTCCTTGGGTAAGACTTTCTAGAGGATAATATGGCCGCAAGGTACCCTTTCATACGGATAAAAATTTTAATCGCTTTTAAAATTAGCCGCTAGTCCGGCCCCTGGTTAAAAAAGAAAAAAAAAAGTAATAATGATGATTGGCTATGTATGTATGTATCTTCACGCCAGGTCCCTAACGGGGTAGGCAGAGAGTGTAGAGCGCCAGACATCCCGGTTCTGACAAACCTCTCGTGCCTCGTCTACCTTCATCATTCTCTTCATACATGCACGCCGATTCCTAAGACTTTTGACCCCACCATCAGACAGAACTCGACCTATTTGGTCATGGTAGGTCAGCCTTGGTCTTCCTGGGCCTCTGCAACCATCCACATTCGCATTGTATATCTGTTTAGTCATTCGCTCATTCGACATTCTTTCTATATGCCCGAACCATCGGAGGATGCCTTTTTTCATTTTTACACCGATACTATCATTCACACAAAGTCTCTTTCTTACATCTTCATTACGAACGCGATCGGTGAGTGATACACCGCAGATCTTGCGCAAAGATCTCATCTCGACCGCGTTCAACTTACTTTCATGCTCTTTCCTGCATACCCAGCTCTCGCTTCCATATAAAAGCGTTGGAGTAAGTACAGCATTATGTACGGCTAGTCGAGCCCGCTGGCTGAGATGTTTAGATTCTAGCAGCTTACCCAACGCTCCATTCACGCAATTCCCAGCAAGCACTCTTCTTTCTATGTCAGTGGTGTTGGTTATTGGCTATGTAATCGTACTTAATACATTATACTATTTGATCATAATTACGATGATATTTTTTATCGTAATTATGATCAAATAGCGAGTCGCGAGTTCGAGCCTCGCCTGAAGTCAAATTTTTCTTTCCATTTTTCTTTAAAAATAAAATATATTTCATAAGCATGTGTTAATGCGAAATAATATAAAACAATTACGATGATATTGCTAATAGAACAAGACATCTCATTGCAGATGCAGTGTCACTCTTAAGTAAAGGCTCTTATGCCTCTATTTTTTATGTAACGATGTTGGCAATCAATCATCAATCACGCACCTCACATCAGTGTTAAGCACAGACCAGCCTTCCTGTTAAGTGATAACTACAGCCGATAGACAAAAAAACCAGTGCTCAAAATGCAGATGCGTTGCTACTTTTGAGACCTTAAAACATTACCATTTAACTAATCTAACTCTGCCTACCCCTTCGGGGATTATAGGTGTGAAGTTACGAAGTTACGGAACACGATAGCCCTGAACACTACTATTTGGCGGCCGATAGATTAGGTAATGCGATGGTGCCTACGCCCTCGCCGACACTGAAACTCTACCACACCTAAAAGACTGATAATACAAGACAGAAACAATTGTTTTATATTATTTCGCATTAACACATTGTGCTTGAGAAATATATTTTATTTTAAAGAAAAATGGAAAGAAAAATTTGACTTCAGGCGAGACTCGAACTCGCGGCCTACTGGGAATCTAGTCCAACCGCTCTTCCAATTGAGCTACTCAAGTCCTTCACTAGTAGTTGAAGTACTGAAGGACTTCAGTAGCTCAATTGGAAGAGCGGTTGGACTAGATTCCCAGTAGTTCCGCCGCGAGTTCGAGTCTCGCCTGAAGTCAAATTTTTCTTTCCATTTTTCTTTAAGACAGAAACAACTTACATGTAAATCGTCGACGTTGATATTAGTGGATCCTTTAGGCTTGACGATGGTCGGCGTGAGTATCTCGTATTTGGCCGTATCGGGGACGTCCGGCTCTTCTAACGTCCAACCAGTCGATTCGAACATCTGTACATATATTGGATCATAATTTCCTTAATAATAATTAAATTTGGGACAAAATTTTACCTAAATTAAAAATGCCTGAAATCGATTCGGTTGTCGATTCTGGACAAACTGAAGTTTTGGGTTGTACATTTAATCATGTTACATGTTGTATAGTTATCAATACATATAATAAGACAGTAAAAAAAGAGTGCCTGTACATTAAATACTTCTCCAAAACAACTGATAGGAGGCAATTAAAGAAGAGTAACAGAAAAGAAAAATAAATCATTTTTTGGAATTTTTGTCTGTCCGTCTGCCTGGTACGTGATAAACTTCGAAACTACTGAACGGATTTGAAAGCTTCTGTTGTTGTCTGTTTTCACAGGTGGATGACATATAATTAGGAGCGTTGTCAAAACGCGTTGTTTCGTAAAAATCGGTTCAGGGAAAAAGAAGTTATGGTGAATTGAAAATTTACTTCAAGCACTGCTTCAAACCTTTGTGTTAATTGAAAATTAACACGTTTTCATTTTTTACATATGATTATATAAGTCAGTGGATAAATTCAGAACGCATCGTAATATTGTATAATGTTGTTGTGTTAACTGAACGCATCCTCAGTAAAGCGAGATAGCATTACTCTCTCTCATTTCACTTACTTGCTTGCGTCTTCTAGCGATACTCGGGCGCACGAACGCGTGCACCGGCCTTTCAGTTGTAATTTAATTAGATTTAATAATTTAAAGGTAATTAAGACCTAAATATCAGTGTACAATCAGTTTTTCAGTGTATTCTGTTGTAACAGAGGAATAAATTCAGTGTTCAAAGACTTTCAGTGTTTTACTCAAGTCAGTCCGTCAGAAACTTATCAGTTGCCACTGCAGTTGAAGCACTATACGGGCTGCGATTCGAACCCGCCAGCCCGGCTGTCAACACTTTGAAACAGACTTGAATGCGGTTTACATAAAAGTATTTAATAGTTGTGTGTTTACTTAGTTGTGCCTGGCGTCGGGACGTGACGACCCAACTGCCCACTAGAATTAGGGACTGCCCACTAGAAAGAATTTTCTTCTACTGGAAGAGAAATCTTCCACTAGTGCAGTCACTCAACCAAACAATGGCGATCAAACCATTGGGACGGCAGTAAGTGCAACAATGTAAGAGCAGCAGTAAGCAGCGTCCTTGCGATAAAACTACCGTCACTGCGATCGACAATCCGCATGGCGGACCGGAGGGTAGTAGCCATATGCAGGCTTTCCCCTCTGTCAAAGTACAAGCCCAAGTGTTCCTATGCCTGTCGCCAAAATGTTTAAATGTGTGCGTGATATTGTTTAAGTATTTTGTTAAAGTCAAGGTGTGAGTTTCGTAATAATAGTCGATTTTTGTAGTGCGTGTGTATGAGTGTCACAAGTATTTCTCCCCGCAAAAAATGACAGACTGTTTTGCATCGGTAATAAACGCTATGGCTGCTCCCCACCGGTCCGCCGCGACCGGTGACAAATGTTGCTAAATTTCATATTCACCAACCTTCAAGTCAAGGGGATCTCCGGCCAGGTTGTCATCGAGCAGAGTCAAACTGTGACAGGCAGCCATGCCGATCTTGAGGTGATGGAGGTCGGACATGACGCGGGCGTCTCGGAGGGGCCGTGCCAGGCGGCGCGGGGCACTGGCCGAACTTACTGGCACCACTCCCCACATGTCCAGCCCGTCTTCTGTTAGTGTACCAGTCTAGAACAAACAAGGGTCACCGTCGCCTATGAAAATTTGCAACACCAGGAGAGTTGCCTACGAACTGCCAGTCCTGAAGGAGGAGTCCTCTTTTGAAGAACTTTACTGTGCTTTAGAAATTCGGCGCCTATTACCAGCGCAGATTGGTTTCAATAAGCGCTGGTAGATCGGCGCCGGCTGCCAGTTTTTATTCTGTATCCGGCATAATATCTCAAGGTATCTCAAGGTTTCTAAGGAATCTTAATAATAATTTAGGAACGAAACAAAAAGAGGACATTTTTCGATTTCTTGATAAGGAGCAACTGTTTTTCGCTCTTAATTTCTCTCAATTTGAACCGTATACCGCAATGAAGCAAGAAACTTTCGGTGTTGTGACGCCCTCGGGCTCCTACACTTGGCACTATACTACCGGTTGTGAATGACGTACCTTATCGAAACATATGCAGTCCAGCGATCCACTGACATTGACAGCGCGGGTGTTGAGACAAGCAATTCTAGCTCTCTTCAGACGTGACACAGCGTACAACCGGCCCACCGTCATGGCGGCCGGTAGCGCGGGTGGCACTACGATCGTTATTATATCCAACGCCTTAATTATTATATCCCGAGGGGTTAAAGCGCGGGCTGCCTGTTAAATTAAATAAATATTAATATAAACACAATAATAGAATGCTACGTTCGTGCTCGTGTTATACTTTGGAAGCTTACTGACTTTAATTGGATACACCACCCAAAGGTGCCATCGGGAATCTTTCTTATTGGAGAAATAACAATATCACTCACTCCACAACTCCTGAGACCCATTTTCAGGATAATGGTGCACCCAAAAAAATCCCTTGTTCTATGACCCTTTAACGCCATTCGGGGAGAGAGATATTAATTACTAACTGCCCCGACGAACTTCGTATCGCTTTGTATGAGTGAAAAAAAAGAAATATTCAAAAATTCTAAAAAAAAAATATTCGTAGAGAATCACCCTTATCACTTACGATATGAAAAATAGATGTTGGCCGATTCTCAGACTTACCCAATAGGCACCGATTTCATAAGAATCGGTACAGCCATTTCGGAGGAGAATGGTAACTAAAATTGTGACACGAGAATTTTATATATGTATATAGATATGATGGAATAAACAAAGCAACTTGTACAAGATCTAGAAATTGACATAAGCAGCTATTTTTGCGTCTTTCTTGATTTGACTCGTATCGGAAGGATCGTGGGAGCGTTAATGGCGTCGAAATGGGAATCGAACTCAAGGCTTTTGCCCTATCAGCAGGACATTGGAAAAGGGGCATAAAAAACTTAGCATGTGAAAATCCAAAGACTTACCTTGAGAGCGACAGTGTATCCGAGGCCGACGAGAGCGATGCAGGCGAGTATGAAGATGAACTTGTAGGAGTCGCGGTCGAACTTGAAGTCCGCAGGCACCGGGTATAGGATGCTGCGAACCAACTGACCCTTGCTCGTGTTGTACCCAGTTCGGAGTACTAACGCTCTGGAAAATATAAAAAGGCTATAAAACGCCCGTTTCCTATTTTATTATTTAATATTATTTACAACTGTTTTCCAGCTACAAATACTGTTGTAAAGATACTGTTACAAATGTTGTAATTAATTAATTATGTTGTATTAATGTTGTACGTACAAGTGAGATTACATGTATTTATAAACTTTAAAATGTTTTATTCATTTAATTATTACCATATGATCTTGATGGTAATTCATAAATCTTTGTATAATCCTTAATACCTTTATAGAATCGTAACATGTGATAATCTTTAGCAAAGTGGTTGTGCGTGAGCCCACGAAGGTTTCTGAGGTGGCAAATTCGACAGATGGCGCCACTGTATTTTTTTTACTTGGTGGCACAACGCGCGCAGTTTACAGCTAGTAGCTAATAAAAACGACATAAACGAAACGACGAATTATGTAGGTATGTAGCGTCCACTACATTAAGGCGCCAACTAGTGGAACACATATGAAAACCTCACAGTACTTGTCTAGTATGGTAGATGGCGTGCATTCGAATTACATCGCACATGCGAAGATTTCTCAAGAGTTGGCATATATACAACTTCCCAACGTCAATCGTCGGGCCGCGGCCCGCCAGGCGCTACCACCTCGCCTGGTCGGAGGATCCTCCCTTTTCGCCGGAGGAACGCTTCCACCCGTTCCTCCACAGGCATATATCTTCACACCAAGTTTCTTACGGGGTAGACATAGGGTGTGCAGCGAAAGACCTTAATTTCATATCATAAATTAAAGTTATGGAAAGGAAACATCAACCCTTATAATATCACTCGTGCGTCTATCTGTCTGTGACGCAAACAGTCGTGCAATTTTCTATTTAGAAACATTTTTAATATTTTCATCATTGGCTATTCATACTACCCGATCGTTGATTGTTAGATGCAGTACACACCAAGAAATATCGCACATCAACTTAAGAAAGTGATTTCGGCTCTGTAAAGCGTTATCTCTTTTGCACACTAGCTATGTGACGTTTCTCGGCTATTTTGATCAAAGGACAAGTTTCATGTTGGGCCCGCACCCTGTACACTATGAAAAGATAGATAAAAATACATAGAATCATGGAAGAATACTCAAAAAATTATTTGAATCGTTGTTTTTTTTGTCCGAAATATTTATTTTATGTAATTTTTGTATGACAACAATATGTCACCATATTGCTACTATGACATTCTTGTTTTTGAAATATACTAACGACAGTTAATTGACGGTATAATAAACGATTTGAATAGGTGTAAATTACGAATAGGACCAGAGATAAAGGACTTTACATTATTATCTCTGATAACTCCTTACCCGGGAATCGAACCCAGGACCTCAGCGTAGTAGTAGTGGCCTGCTACCACTAGGCTACCGAGGCAGTTAAAGTTTAGTATTTTATGCTTCTTCTCTCAATATAGCGTACAAGGCATAAGCCCAAGTTCCATACATTTTAGAATGTTTTCTTTGAACCAACACTACATTCACCGCATCAGTACTTACGTATATGTGCAACAGAGATAACGCTCTACGAAGTCGAAACTAGCCGATTGTCTCTTTCCTAAGCTCGACGTGCAATATTTTTGCTGTATACTGTACAAAGTCCGCCATTTTGTTTTTTGATCCTCATATTAAAGTATAAATAAACAATATACTCACTTAACAGGCTCGTTGTTATAGTAGCGCGTCTGTATAACCTTGGTACCACAGAACAACACACTCGCGGAATGTTCTTTCAAGTCGAACACTTTGTCCATACGCTGTAATGCTGTCTTCGTCACTGGTACAGACTCGCCTGTGGGGAATTATCTCAATTAATATAGATGCCATTTACATTAGTTAAGTTAATATGGTCGTTAACTTTTCTTAAAATTTCAATATTCCGCGCAATTTTGCGCATTAATTTCTTTTTTAAAAACCATCTCCGGACAATTACCAATACACAAAAAAAAATTGCGAAATCAGTGAATCCGTTCTCGAGTTTTGCGCTTAGCAACACATTTAGCGATTCATTTCTAATACGCTTTTATAAGCTTGGGTTGTATGTATGTATATATGTATGTATGCATGTGTGTATGTAACGGGAATCTTTAAGCATAATCATAATGCCATCTGAGGACTCCAGCTTATCATTAATGTCCACATAAAGCAACTGACCAGTAAGCATGCTCTCGTTGAGTATAGCCGAGCCGGTAAGTAGGGCGGCGTCACACAGCATGGTGCAGGGCCGGGACAGCAGGAGGACGTCCCCGGGACACAGCGCGCGGCTGTCGACGCGGCGCCCGCCCCACAGCTCCACGCTGTCGTGCGCCTCTACAGTGGCGCGCAGGTTTTGTTGGTTCTGAAAGGAAACCACATTGCGGATACACGGTTAAAATTCCACACAAACGCTCATTTTGGTTACCTACTACACAGCATCGATAGAAATTCACTGGTGGTAGAGCTCTAGTGACGGAGCTCGCGGGCGTAGGCAACACCGCATTAACTGATATACTTGCCGCTAAATGGTGGTGTTCAGCACTATCGTGTTCCGGTCAGGTGGTAATATACGGCTCTGTAATTTCCGGCACAGAGGCATATTAACACCTTAGGCCTCAGGAGTGGTAACGCATTTGCATATTGACCTTGATCATTGTTTGGATGTCTATAGGCTGCAGTCATCACTTAACATCAATGTGAACTAAATGCTTTGTTTACCACTTGCATTACATAAAAAAAATGTAGCATGTAGGGTTATGACCTTAAACAATCGTGAAATAAGTCGTCGCACTGACTACGTGACGAAATTAACTAAAAATAAACCGTTAGCTCGCCCGCCCGCAACCTCACTGTTGAAGTTTATTCAACTGCCTCTCGAGGGGTGACGGGTGAGGCGGGGAAATCGGGCGGGTCGTCGAAGTGTCCATTCTATAGAATAATACTACGTATACGTAGTATTATTACATAATTATGCTCTGTCTTTAGTAATTGGTGGCCCGACTTCAAATTATTACATTCTGTGTGTTGTTATGAATTAATTGACGAGCCAATTGATGCAGTGGTGTGAGACGAGCGCTTTAACTGAGGCTTACGGGGTCTCCGTACCGAGACAAATATTTGTATGGCCTACAGATATTTGTTTCGGGTCTTGGTGTTTGTGTATGTGTTGTGTGTGAAAAAAAACCACAGCGAGTTTCCCCTGCGTACCAGCATCCCTACAAGGATCACGCCCCCAACGTTTCGGATGCAGATAGGCCCGGGGAGTGAGGAAGCCTCGTTCCCGAACAATCCCCCCCCCCCCTATGTTGCGCATCACGCGCGGAGGGAGGGATGATGATTAGTCAGTCAGTGTGTGAACAACGGCAGCCACAATAGTCACCTAGTGTAGGGCTGTGAATGTAAGCGTATTTTATTATTTTAGGTTACAAAAATAAAAAACTACCTTTTTAGTCTGTATAACGGAAGTGGCAACACCGAATGTCGACATCAGCACAACGGCGATGCAGTAGTAGTAATACGGCTCCGCCAACCACACCGCTATAGTGAACAGTTGGAACACGTAGAACGGATTGAACACCTCCAGTAGAATCAGCGTGGGTATACTTTGTACAGGCACTTTGATCTCGTTTACGCCATAGATGTTGAGCCTGTAAAAGAAGTAGGTAAAGCTCTTATACTGCGGAAAAGTCCGCGTGGAATACTTACTATGGGCCAACGTGGTTAGCATAAAAAAGGTTATAGTGAGCTAACCTTAAATCTAGATATATGCTGTCGCGGGCTATTTTTTTTTTTAACTTTTAAAGAGGAACAATTCTGTCATACATGATTTTTGCGAAATTTTAACCGTACCGCAGCGCAAGTAGCGGAAGCTTTCAATTGGAAATAAAACCCTCGATTTTGAAACATTCTTCATTGGTGCTCCGCTCCTATTGGTCTTAGCGTGATGATATATAGGCTTTACCTCCCTCGATAATGACCTATCTAACACTGAAATAATTTTTCAAATCGGACCAGTAGTTCCTTAGTTTAGCGCGTTCAAACAAACTCTTCAGCTTTATAAAAAAAGGTATAGACAAACAAACAAAACTCTTAAGCTTTATAAAAAATAGTATAGAAACTAATTTTCATAGAGCTGAATAGTTTGTATAGTATTCCAAGGTAGTCTGAGGGTAGGGTAAGTCTTAGGGTGAGATTCACAGACCGTACTGCGACTTTCCTTTGAGAAAAAGTATGTTTAGAACTGTCAGTACAGTGTGGGTTTTGACAATTCTAAGCGTAATTTGCTTAAAGTCTTAGTGCGGTCTGTGCATCTTACGGCCAAATACTCAAACGTCACTTAAATCTAAGTGGGACTTAAAAGTCGTGTTTATAAAACACGTTCAAATGACAGAGATAGCGCGCGCACATTTGAGGGTTGCTTAAAATTGAGTGACGTTTGAGTATTCGGCCATTACCCTTAGGAATCGGCGTTTATGTATGAAGTGAATGATGAATGTAGTTCTTCCTCCAGATATCTAGCATTCCACACTCTGCCTATCCCGGCCGTGAAGATACATATATTCCAAATTCCAAGGCATATCAAATGCCAGAATATTCCAAGTTTCATGCATAATTTCCGTAAATGGAGGACTCATTCTTTCAACCATTCATTTTTGGGGATTTATAACCAAAGGATAAAGACGGGACCCTATAAATAAAACTCCGCTGTCTGTCTGTCTGTTTGCCTGTCCCCAGGCCATTTCTTATAAACTTTGATAGCTAGACTGTTGCAATTTGTACAGATACAACAATTTCTGTTTCGAGTGCAAACGTCTTTTTGGCTAAAAACTTGCGATAAACATACGTACATGCGCATCCGTCTCTCAGAGCACGGCGGTCTCGAAGCGAGCGCGTGTAGTTGCCCGCAAGAAGCCCCGCTCTCCACGCCGGCGAGCCGAACCCACCGCGCTCTGCCACCGTCCCATATCACCGTCTGCTTTTTGTGGCGGAAATATCGATATTCTTGCAGATCTGTCGATAAGTGAAAAGGAATCGATTATTATTGGTCCCACACTAGATAAAACATGGATACAAAAACTGCCTCGGTAGCCTAGTGGTAGCAGGCCACTACTACTATGCTGAGGTCCTGGGTTCGATTCCCGGGTAGGGGGTTATCAGAGATAATGGTGTAAAGTCCTTTATCTCTGGTTCTATTGGCAATTTTTCATTTTCTGGAAATTCTCCAGTACCTCGAAGTTTGGTAATGTGCCCGGAGATGTCAACAGGCTCGTTAGATGTTGCCAAAAACGTAACCGGCGAATCGTGCGTGTTTGCATGTATGCTTGAATGCATGCATTTACCTCTGCCTACCCCTTCGGGAATTACTGGCGTGAAGTTACGTACAACAACTTATCATGACAGCATAACGGCTGCAGATTATAGATTAATTAACGAGAGGTTATCGTAATACACATAATATAGAGAAAAGATTAGACGTAGACCGATAATATTTTATCGAAAGATACGTAATAGGTTCGGATCCCACTGCAGAATTATTTCGTTCATTCAGATATGCTGCAAACCCAATTTTTACGGATATTTTTAACCTAGAGAATATATTATTATATCCACTAGGTTGCCTAGTAAATTTATTTAATTAATTTATTTACACTTCTATGTAACTTATACATATTGCTAACTTAATGCCACTAGGCATTCTCTTACAGTCAATCTTGGGGTTGTGAGAAAAGAAAATGTAGAGGTGCAAGATAAATAACCATTATAATAGTTATTACAAAACTAACAATATTGATTTATATACATATACAAAAAAATCTTGTGTCCCTTCGCAGTCTCGGACCCACAGGGGTCTCCTATGAAACTAAGACATATGCGATTAAGGGCGATTTTTTGTATTTCAAAGCATTGTTCATTGTGGTGGTTCTTAGCGATATGTGGCAAGAGTAGCTTCTAAGATCATCATTACTCCAACCGAAAGACGTCCACTACTGGACAAAGCCTTCCCCAAAGACGCCCACAACACTGTTGTGCGTCATTAGGGGAGAATATGCCATAATCGCCATGCTTGGCAGTATTTATATATCTTCAACACCAGAAAAAAATCGGCATACGCTATTAATATATCAGCAACTAAAGGTTTTGTCCACCAATCCGCATTGGAGCAGCGTTGTGGAGTAAGCTCCAGGCCTCCCCCCAAAAAGGCGAGACTCGTGCCCAGCAATAGGACATATAATGGGTTGCCATCATTATTTATTATTATAAACGTTTTGTCGCTTTATAATAAATACAGCTGTTATAACAAACTTTGTGAGTTCACATGTTATAGACACCTAACATAACATTTATAATGGATGATTGTTATTTTTTGTGTTTTATATAACGAAGGTGGCAAACAAGCATGCAGCTCACATTGATGTTGATTGATGACTGCAGCCACATATAGACATTCACACAAAATACAGATGCGTTGCCACCCCTGAGACCTTAGTTGTTTTGTCTCTTTCATAGTCTCGTTCTTTCAATTCTTTTTTGGGGAGGTTCCCGACACATGACCTGCCGACTTATACAAAGAAGGAGTTCTGGCCGCAGGGAGTATTTCGAAAATTCCGGGGACAACTTCCTACTGACGAACCGCGTATCACGTCGCCGTTTTCACGTGACAATTAGTGTTAGTTTAAATAAATATGTATGTTAATTTTTAAGGTATATATTTGTATGTGCCTTTTGTTTTACTTTAAGTGTTCAATTGTTGCCTGAAATAAATAAATAGTTATTACGAAGGCATACATTACCATCCAACCGGAACACGATAGTGCTGAACACTACCATTTGGCAGTGGATAGATTAAAATGTGAATTCATTACACATATTATAATGGATGATTGTATCACGTAATCGCGAATGTACAGACAAAGCACTATCATTACAGCAAAGTGACTCACTCAAGGTGGTTCCGTCGTCCAAATGTAAAGGCGTGTACAGATCGTCGGCGGTGTCGATAATTTCTTTTTCGCCGCCGAACTCATCTTCAAAACCTTCGTTAAGTAGACCGCTGAAATTTTCAAATACATTATTGAATAAACATATCAATTAATGTATCAATTGTTATCCCTTTAAGTTTATTAGATATTGTAATTTGAAGTAATTTTTATTATTTACATTTTCATTTTCATTCAAGATTTGAAATTGAAATCTTGAATCTTTAATAGATTTAGTAATATTATTTTTTAAGTTATTGAATAAAAGAATATTATCGGAAAGAAAGTCATTTTATGTTAATAAGTACTAACTATAACCCGCGACGTCGCTCGCGTGAAAGTCGTAAAATAAAAACTTTGGTCCTCTATTTCATTATTTATAATTAACTTATAATTGTGCCAATTTCAGAAACATCGGCGAAAAATATGTTTTTTCTTGCATACAAATTTTAATCCCCTACTTCATTTTACAGGATGAATTTGAGGCAATTTTTTTAATTTATAGACATGGTAGATTCTTGGAGTATAAAAAGTTGTCTGTATTATCCTCTATGAATATTTTGTTCTATTACTAGCAAATTTCATTTACATAATAATATGTTAGGTGGCCTTTGTGTGAAAGAGACAGAAACATCATTCCATCCTCACAATCATCAGCATTATTATTATTACTAAGAAGCAAGATAAAGATGACGTTGCTTACCTAGCATCCGCTATATTTTTTACTGATATCTTATGAATGTAGTGATTTTTACATTTCTTTTGATATGTCTCCTGCAATGGAAATTTGCATTGGTTAATATGTTTGTTTCTAATCAATTTATATCATACTAGCTGTGCCCTCGACGTTGTCAGTGTAGCGTGATGTTATACAAATAGCCTATCACCTTCCTCGATAAATAGGCTATCTAACATTTAAACAATTTTTCAAATTGGTCCAGTAGTTCCTATGATTAGCGCGTTCAAACAAACAGTCAAACAAACAAACTCTTCAACTTTATATTATTAGTATATAGATATAATTCTAATTTACTCTTTCAATTAGATTACCGCATTTACCCGATGGGGTAAATTAAGACCACTGACCATGAAGGTAAATGCGGTAATAAAGACAACAACTGACCATTCTTAAAAATGCTGACGTTATTGACTTACAGTAATTAAAACTTGGTCAGCAATCTGGAAGGAACATCTCTCGGAAGTAGCGTACAGCAACCACGTTGGGTACCAATGGAAGAACAGGAATGGAATGCCACAGGTCAAAGTAGAGAAGACGTATACCAGCACCGTCCGCCATCGACATTTGCGGTACCCATATACCAGCTGCAAAAATGGAAAAACATGGTAATACAATGTAGATAAAGGATTAAACTTTTACTGGTGATAGAGCTTCAGTGGCGGAGCTCGCGGGCGCAGGCAGCACCGCATTACCTTTTATACTTGCCGCTAAATGGTAGTGTTCAGCACTATCGTGTTTTGGTCAGGTGGCATAACACCTTAGGCCTCAAGAGTGGTAACACATCTGCATTTTAACCTCTGGTCTTTGTGTGGGTGTATATAGACTGCAGACAAGACATCACTTAACATCAATGTGAACTGCATGCTAGTTTGCCACTTGCATTACATAAAAACAAATATAGGACCATGACAAGATTTGAACAGAAAAAATGAAAAAAAAAAAGATACAAGGTAAAACAGCTTTGAAATATTTTATTTCTAGCGAACCTAAAGAACATTCCTGGTATTTATAATGTTTTTCTATCATTTTATTAAACCAATACATAGAACAATAGACGTGTATTCAAAATCATTATAAAAATGTGTGAGAGCCTAAGTTTTCAATAAACTGGTTGATAATTATATAGCATGCAATATTTTTTTTAATCAACAGAGAAAAATCTCTTGCTTTGTTCTTAATAATAAAAAAAGATTATTTGTTTAAACATCATAATACAACAATCATACTAATACAATTTAATATTCAAATGTTTTTAGTTTCCCTACTTAATGCGTAACGGATTCGGGGTCATTTATCTGGCATGATAACAAAGTTTATGTGTCACAGAACTATACAATTACAGAGTGGATTTGTAGTTGTCATCTCATGGATAACATAACCATTTCCTTTTTACGAGTTTTATTGGACAAACTAATTTTAACTGGTGGTAGAGCTCCAGTGACGGAGCTCGCGGGCGTAGGCACCACCGCATTACCTTATATACTTGCTGCTAAATGGTAGTGTTCAGCACTATCGTGTTCAGGTCAGGTCGTAATGTACGGCCCTGTAATTCCCGGCACAGAGGCATAACACCTTAAGCCTCAGTAGTGGTAATGCATCTGCATTTTGACCTTGATCTTTGTGTGGGTGTCTAAGGCTGCAGTCATCACTTAACATCAATGTGAACTGCATGCCTGTTTGCCAGTGCCGTAGCATAAAGAAAAAAACAATTGTCAATGCGAGTTGTTGTTGCAAACAATATGCAAAAGTTTAATATTATTCAAAAATATGTAAAATTTACACATAACTCTGCATTAATCATCATATTGAAGCACCAAAATGAATTTAATTTTAATTACAAAATGGTGATCATTGTTAATTCATGATTTGTAAAGAATAATCATAATCTTTCAATTAAGTTAATATAATTATTGTAACATGTTTTTGTTATTAATACATGACACATTAGTTTAATTGATGATATCTTGTTGAAGTAATAGTCATTCATTAATCCATATTCAAAATAGAATATTTTATAATTTTCTTATTTTAATTTGTAATAATAGAGCTTATAATTTTTTTTTTTTATACGCTTTTACACACAGCCCCACAGTAGGTATAATATATATACCTGTGTCGTGGGTGCCGTTGTACACATACAACACAGTATACACAAACACCCAGACCCGAAACTAATATCTGTAGGCCATACAAATATTCGTCCCGGTGTGGGGATCGAACCCGCGACCCTTCAAATCAAACGGTCATCTCACACCGCTGGACTAACCGGGTCGTCAAATTGTAGTTTTATAAAAGATACTAAGCCAATTAATAAATTAATGTTATTAAGTGTTAACGTGTAATAAAAAATAGATCCATACAACAATTACTCATACTGTTTTTTAGTAGCTGAATTGAAATTATTTAATAGAATAAACGATTTGGTATTACCTGATTAAAATCTGGATCTGTATTTAAATTTTGTTCTGTGAGTTCCAGAAAAATATCTTGTAAGTTGGGTGTCTCATATTGTATCAGAGGTCTGCTATCATCATCCGAATCCATTATTACTGTTGCAGTTTGTGTTCACAGAATTTTTAAGAAGATATTCACGTGGCTTTGAATTTAATTTATTTTAAGTGACCAATGTCGACTTGGACACAAAATTATATATTCTCAAGCCGATTTTAGACACCCTCATTGTGTGGCTCATAAACTAATTGCATAATTATTATTTTGGTGATTGAACATAGTTCCAAGTACAGTCATAACTATCTAGGTATTGATCGTAATACTGTACCAAAGTTGTAAAAATAAGTAAGTTATGCATTTTTTGTTGAATTCTATTGCAGCTCAATTCGGTTCAAGGCCTTCAAATTATCATTTTTTACATCACATGTTATTAGAGTGTTCAAGATTTTCCTCAAATCATTCTTTGCTAGGTTTATATCTCAGTAGCTATTATCATTCATAAATTATGCATAACAATCATGTTAATTTCCATTGATGCTTCTTGGTCAGTGTGCCAGTTTTCCTTAATTGTTTTTTTTTTAATCTAAAGCCAGAATCGAACCACACAATTTTAAGAACCAAATGTTATCCCCAGAATGTTTTGATAAAAACGTTTGAGTCAATAATATTGATAAATAACGAAGATCTCGATACTGAACCTTGAAGTTTTCTTTTACAAACTATAATCAATTTTTCTGATTTAACACCTTACAAGAGTTAAGTTTTGTCACTTCGGTTATGCACTTAGACATTCTTGATTTCTTTTCAACTTAATGTTTAATAACAATGTTTTAACATACGGTGTTAGCACATTTTACTGATTAAACACAATAAATAATACACAGTCGAGAGTTGGAGATTTTTATCACGAGAAATTATTTTCAGTAGTTACTTAGAAATACTTATAAAATCACAAACGTACGATTAATCTTTCTCTCTTGATTATTTAAAAATTTTGCACAATTTTACAACATTCTATACGTCTACCTATTTTTTAAGTCAAACAGACTAGACTAGACGTGTGTAACTCTTTACTGTTTCGAATCACTGTTACGAAACATTTCGATGTTCGAAAAGATTGGAACACTAATACTGTTTCAAATGCATCATTTGCATCATTTGTAACTCGAACATTATTGCTCTTTGTTCAGCGCGTTCATGTCGCTTGAGTGAATGAGTGTGACCGGTGACCGCATGACCGCAACCGAGACACTTGACATTTGAATCTGAATCAGTTAGTGAAGCGATAGAGCGAGATAATAATACAATATTAAGCAAGTGAGAGTGGGATACCAAATGATAAGATATTTTTTTACTTATTCCGTTGCCCCTATACAGTACCTTATGCACGTAATATTAACTACTATGACGTTTGTAAGACGAATAATTTAAGAGCGTTTCCGTTTGCATTATTTTGCTTTTATAAGCCGAGTTCTTTGTTTTGAACTTTCGCCACAGTAGATCTTTGAAGCAATGTGCCTAATGTTCGAAATGATACATTCAAAGATTCGTAACAGCTTAGTGTTTCAGATGCTAATGTTCCAATACAGACACAAAGAAAACAAAGCCATATGTTCGAGCACTGGTGTTGCCAGTAATACAAAAAAATCTTCAGAATTAAATAAAATTATAGTTATTTTTTTATAATTTTAGTTATTTTATAGGCTTTGTAGCTATTTTGTTTTATTGTGTGAATAAAGTACCACATACGTTAATTAGGTATTTAATCAAGCAATACATTTTACCCTGTAAATGTCAGTTTTATAACGGACATGCAATGTATACTGTACTACAGAAAAACATTTTGTAGTATCAGCAACAATCTTGGTTTGAAATGAAGCTAACTGCCATCGATCTTTAAAAATTAAATCATAAGTTAAAATCTATTTAATTTTATTATTGGAACGCTCTGTAAAAGGCGAATGATCAACAATAAATATAAAATAACCAACCATGTGACTATCGTCAAAAGTGATGAATTGTTCCATACCCAACGTCATTTTGAATTATATTCACTGATGGTAATGAGTACCTGAAAAAATAAATGTATATTAATACCTAAATATAGATAAAAAAATAGTAATCGCGCAAAAGATGGACGCAAACTCGATTTGAGACTCCAAACAAAAATATAATACATAACTAAAAATGTCTAGTTGTTGTAATAAATATTTTTTGGAAACCTGAGTAAGGGCTATTTAGCAGCACTCAAAAAAGAAAAACACTAGGTACATGCTGCATAAACTTCTTAGATATTTGCATTAATCTTTCGTGACATACCTTTTCATAATAAAAGTTAATTAGTTTTAACCATGAACGTGATTTTTTACCTAGTACATATGTCATAACTTAGTGGAATGTACCTGTTGTTATTTTATTACATTTATAACTTTTACATTTTTAAAATATTTGTTTATAATAATGTAGATGCGTACATTTTGCATAACTTTATATGGCAACATTGGTATTCAACTGTCAATGCCATGTCATGTCAATTATATTTTATTCATTCATTGTCATGTCCTAAAGTACGTTCCACTTAACGCCTATAGCGCTTTTATTTTATCGACCGCATTAATAAAATTTCCATTCCACTACTTAAAAAAACAGGAGTTGCAGGCTCATCTTGCTACTTTGATGAAGTTAGATTGAAGGATAAAAGTGCCGTGATTAAAAAGTGAAACGCATCTAAATTATATGTTAATGTTTCGCATTTCGTATGTTGAATGAAACGTATCCAGATTGCAATAGATTATATGTATGTTTATTCATTCATCATTCATTCATTTGTCATTAATTTCATTGTGCGTTGTTTTGTTTTGTGAAACGAACAGAATTAATTTTTCACTTCATTTACGGAAGGAAAGAATACTACTTTATATCTAATAAAAGGTAAATAAATAATCAAAATCATATACGTGATCTTTCATCTGATTCTCAGCGAAGTAACAAGATAACCTCAAAAAAACTAAATTATTATGTCTTGCTTCCCCATTTTTGTTTTATACCTAATTAATAGTCATAAAGATTGTGTATTTATTAGGAAACATCTAAAAACTGAATCTGCTACTCCTATCTGATTGTGACTGCTGTTGAGGTTTTGGTATTATGGATTTTGATTGTATCCTTTGATATCAGTCAGCACCACTTCATTACCTAATCTATCTGCCGCCAAATGGTAGTGTTCAGTACTATGTTCCACTAGATGGTAATGTGTGGCCCCGTAATAACTATCACAGAGACAACAACTGAGGTCTCAGGGGTGGAAACGCATCTGCATTTTCACCTCTAGTGTTTGTGTAGATGTCTGTAGGCTCCAGTAATCACTTAGCATCAATGTGAACTACATGCTTGTTTGCTAAAAGTTATACTATCATGCTTCCCAGGAACCATTACTGCCAGATACCAAAATAAACTTGTATTAGCAGATTCATATTCCTTTACTAAGATAAATTACATTTCATTTCAGTAGTTATTCACCATGATCATTCCTGTGCGCTGTTTTACATGCGGCAAAGTGATAGGCAACAAGTGGGAGGCATACCTTGGTCTGTTACAAGCTGAATACACGGAGGGGTGAGTGAATTTGACATAATAATAAATTGAAACAATAATTTCATTATTTAGGTATGTCAAAAGAATTAATAACCACCATATTCGGATATTTACATTTAAGACCTGGTTTTTGGACAGAGGTCAACAACTTAATGTGCCCTCTGAAGCACGGAAAAAAAGAAATGGATGTAATAAATATAAATTCAGCATGTCTATTACAAAATCTATGAAACATATACATATTGGCTATTGATGACTGCAGGCATGATTATGGCCAACACACCATCAGACCCATGAAACCCCTCCACCCGGGCGTCTTGAGATGCCTAAATTGTGAGTGGTCTGGGCATGACTTCCAGGTGTCGAATGTAGAAAGGTTCCAAGGTAGCTGGCGTACATGTGTTCCGTAGCAAGCCAAAGGGGTCAAACCTTGGAGGGCTCTGAAACGAGCAGCCGCCGACGGGATCTCGGGATGTGTCCGTAAGCATTCCCGTAACTCCAGCACTGATGGCGAACGGCGTCTTTGACACAGACATCAATCAGTGACGTGTATTTACACATGCACCTGTGTGCGTAGCACGTATAGAATACCAAACGTCGCTCATAAGAGGGGAGGAGGTTGGGTGAGGCGGGGAAATCGGGCGTGTCCATTCTATACGTAGTATTATTACATATTCTCTGCCGCCGGGTTTTATTGAGAACGAGCCTCAAACTACCCGCCCTCTGTTCTAGACGGCAGGTGACCATGAGGCTTGAGGTAAAAAACGCTGATTGGGATCCACCTTAATAATTGAATGTAAGGGCTCCCACACAAAACTGCGATGCGATGCGATTCAGTTGACCTTACTTTCAATATGTCACACGAAATCGCATTGCAGCAATTCGCATCCCATCGCAGTTTTGTGTGGACGCCCTAAACTTACACACAATTGTCGTTCGTAAATTTTCCGCAATTTTATTGTCTGGCAGTAATTACTTACCATTAACTTAGATTGCAACTGTTGAGTACTTAACTCACATAAAATATTTAATTGCTTTTTATTACTTTTGTATTTTTTCTTTGCGTTTTTTTCGTTAATATACCTATCTAGGTATCTGAAAAAATGTTTAATCCGAGGTAAAAGTTTATAATATTATCCAGTCTTTAAAAATCAAAGACCTTGCACCACCATTACAAGATACGACAAGGCTATGTAAATTAATAAAAGCTGTATTTGCTTATAAAATACTATTGCTCTTATCTAGAACTGACTTCGGAGTATGAGGAAAACATGTTTTGTAGAAAACTAAATAGGCTTTTAATGCGAGGCTATTTGTGCAAGCAATGAAAGTTTATGGATGATACCTACATTATTTAGTTTTTTTGGTATGTTTCTAGAAGGAATTTCTGTAATTTCCGGCACAGAGGCATAACACCTTGGCCTCAGGAGTGGTAACGCATCTGCATTTTGACCTTGGTCTTTGTGTTAGTGTCTATAGGCAGCAGTCATCAATTAACATCAATGTGAACTGCATGCTTGTTGCCACTCCCATTACATAAAAAGAAGCAATACTTTTATGTCGTGAAAATGGCTAAAAGCATACAGTTCACATTGATGTTATGAATATTGAGAATTCATCTAACTAACTAAACATCTACACAAAACTAAAGAATTCAATGTATATCTACGAATAATTTTCTATATACCTATATAAAAATCAATTGCTGTTCGTTAGTCTCGCTAGAACTCGAGAATGTCTGGACTGATTTGGCTAATTTCGGTTTTAAATTATTTTTGGAAGTCTAGGGAAGGTTTAAAAGATAAGAAAATACCTATGAAGAAATTGAAGGGAAATAGTAAAAACCCATACAAATAGTCCGTATCTATCAAACCTTTGACACATTATTTCATTCTGAGGCAATACGAAGTTTGCCGGGTCAGCTAGTAATCTATAGAAATGTAACTCTTACAACCATCGCTTCGCTTTCGCTTGCAGTTCTTGCAGTTAGTTTCCGAACTGCAATCTTAACAAACACTCCCACATTTTCAACATAGATAGACAATGCTAACATTCGATTGGTGGCGACAGAGTCATTTCACCGAGCAGCGGTGGACCACATTTAAACCCCGCCCACGGCACACCATATTTTTTTTTTGTTTTTATGTAATTGAAGTGGTAAATAAGCATGCAGTTCACATTGATGTTAAGTGATGACTGCAGCCTATAGACGCTAGACACTAGTTAGGTGGTAATGTACGGCCCTGTAATTTCCGGCATTGAGGTATAACACCTTAGGCCTCAGGAGTGGTAATGGTATTTTGACCTTGGTCTTTGTGTGGGTGTCTATAGGCTGCAGTCATCACTTAACACCAATGGGAACTGCATGCTTGTTCGCCACTTCCTTACATTAAAAAAAAAAGTTATTTAGAATGTTGTACTAATTTCAATAGTCTAAATACCATTTGTTTCAATAGATTATAATCAATATTTTTTTTAATTTCATATTATCTTTTCAGTGACGCATTGGACGCCCTGGGTTTGAAAAGGTACTGCTGCAGACGTATGCTGCTTGGTCACGTGGATCTAATTGAAAAACTGCTTAATTATGCGCCATTGGAGAAATATAACTTAAATTAATTTATTAAGTACATATATATATAAGCATATAGTTTTTTCTTCAATTCAATGACTAGGCTATAACACTGCATTCCTCGGTGTAAAAATATAAGTGTAAATAAGTTTTTAATTAAATAAATTGTTTTTCATTATGAAAAATGTACAGTTTTTATTTCTATTTATTCTATTCCAATTATTTTTTATTTCCTTTAATAGCATCACTGAAAAGTATCAGACCACTAATTATGGCAACATTATGTTAAGGTTCAGACTGTGGTATCCCTGCCTTTCATTGTATTAAGAAAGGCTTTTGGCGGGAACGCGGAAAAGAGCTGTGTCGCTGCGTGATATTATTTTCGAAATTTGTGTATAGTCGCGTTGTTATGTGTAAAAATGGTGGGATTTTTATCATAAAGCATTCGATAATGTTCACGAGTGTAAGAAAGTGATATTATGAAGTGAAAAGTGATTTTTCGTATTGCCTCCAAAACTTCGTAAAAACTCCTAGTAAAGTCGCCATCGCTTTACTGGAGCCACCCCATCATCTCATCATATTCCTCATGGAAGCATTTAATCATCGTCATCTTCCATATGGATATTCATTAATTTAAAGAAATGTGAAATTCAATATGTATACGACTGAAAGACTCTGTATCTATGGTCATGAATAAACTTTAAAAAAGAAAATTGTAGTAACATAACATAGAAAAATACGTTGATTGAGATTTGGAGATGAGGGATGAGGTTGATCCAAACCTCATTAAATCTCACGGGGGAAGGAAGGGGTTGGAAAATCGCTAAAAATGACTCACGTTTTTAATGGGCGCCCCCCAAGTCCCAAGTGAAGTACCTACTAGTTCTAAATACATAATCGGCACGTCAAAGTCTTTCCAAGTAGGCACTCGAAAACACTCATCTACTTAGAAAGTAATTAAACAATTAATGAGTTAACTTCAATGTAAATAGGTTTTATCTAATTTAAAATTGCGTTCTATTTTAATTTAAGTTAGAAAAAATTAAATTCTCCTCATTTCTGGAATCAGAAGTTATGAACGTAAGTTTCATAAAAAATATAATTAGGTACATATTGACTATCTGTTCCAGAAGTATAAATGACTAGCTGTGCGCTTTCCTTGATAAATGGACTATCTTACATTAAAAGGTACTAAAGGTTTTTACTAGTGGTAGAGCTCCAGTGACGGAGCTCGCGGGCGTAGGCACCACTATATATAGTAATATACTTTCTGCTAAATGGTAGTGTTCAGCACTATCGTGTTCCGGTCAGGTGGTAATGTAACGGCCCTGTAATTTCCGACACAGGCATAACACCTTAGGCCTCAGGAGTGGTAACGCATCTGCATTTTGACCTTTGTCTCTTATTTAAAGAAAAAAAAACATCGAAAGACCGATCTTTTCCCACCCTCCCTAAATAGTCAATCGATTAGGTACACCCTAGAAAACCTATCGTTAAACTTATAGATTTTTGCTTGTACTTTTTGAAATAATGTATGCAATATAAAATAATCCAATAAATATTTATCCTTTAACAAATTAACTAGCCGAAAATATTTTTTCTTAATTGACCGTGGATTTGCTAAAAAAGTTCATGAAGGTAAAATATTCTGTACAGATTTTGTTATTCTTTTTACCTTTTTGTATTGAAATTCAATGTCGCTCGGTAAACAACCTTGTACCATAATACATGACCCGCTGGTTCTTACCTGTTGTGACATCTTATAAAGCCTTGTCGTACCTATATTATTATTTGAATAAATAAACATGGAAATTCAATTTCGCTCCGTTTCAGTTTCTATGCGATGAACATAGAATTGAATGAAATTAAATGAAATGAAAAGTTTAAATTATAACTCTATGGTGATGAAGTATGAAACTGCTAATCTTGAGTACCAGGGGATTACATATTTTTTGCCAGGGGGCCGATCGCCTTGTCGTGGCGGGGGGCTTAGTACCACCACCGGCTCTTCCCACACCGGCGAACCTAAGAGGAACCCAGCGAGGGAGCGGCTTTTGGTGTGGCTCTGCCCGCCACTCGCTGCTATCGTGGGGAGGAGGTGTACGGGCATCGATATCTCAGTGGTTCTGTTGTGGCTGTGTACGGGTATGTCGTTGGCACTACGCCTAACGGTAGTCCCGCCGTCGGAAAAGGACGTGGTGGGGCCGCGGGGGGCCGCTGAGGGAACTAGGACTCCTTTGACGCTCCCTCGAGGCCGAACTGTGGGCCCGAGCCATTCCACTCGGGCGTCTTGGGACGCCTGGTGTTGTGAGTGGTCTGGGCAAGGACCTTCGGGCGTCGGACTAGGGGATGTCCGCGCCCGAATGGGGAGATCCCGGGCTGGCTGGCGTGCAGGTGTTCCGCACGCCACTAGTAGTGGTTGGAACACAAAGGCTCCGAGGAGGGCTCGGCAACAACTGCCGCCGACGGGGTCGCTATGCGTGTGTGCTAAAGCGTTTCCGTGACCCCGCCACTTATCAGAATCAGAAACTCATTTATTCATTTAGGGTGACAGGCACCTCTTATGACACGTCAAAAACAAACAAAATAAATTAAAGTGAATAACAATTGATATACATGTCAAACAAGATAAAAAATATATGTATATGTAGTCAAGAATATCACTAAGACAAAACTAAATTCATTAAACTAATGTATAAGTTTATCTGTAGAATGTCTCATTTCCCCTTTACAAACTGACCTATTTTACTACCCTTACCCTTTACTTATATGGTTGACGAGTCGGAACACCCAGGCGTTTTAGTGGGTAGACGGATGTCCTTTCCCGGAGTCCCACATAACCCACCCCTCTCCCCAACGGTGGGTATGCGTATCGCATTTTTTCCCCCTGGTTAAAAAAAGGAGGCCGACCGTCTACCTCTAATGCTTTCGTTTATGACCTTATTTTGAACACTAATGTCTTGAAAAGGTCTTGTCAGTTTCGTACCGCCTAACTTTTGCCTGGAAGTGTTTTCGCCGGTACAGACTTTAAACCAAAATATTTTCATAGGCGGCATGAAACTAATGAATATGTAGAAGTAGGTATACAAATGTGAACTAGGTATACTTTCTGTTTCTACCACCACTAGAAAATCTAAAGTATCTACTATACCATATAAAATAAATTCGTGTTAAGTTAACACAGAATGGTTGAGCTGACCCCGATTTGCCTCATGTCGGCAATGACGTCGGTATTCCATTTTGGGTGTGGGGACATCTTAAAATTGCATTAATTTACGTGCCCGTTAAATTGGGAACCATATAAGGATCAAGCACCTTAGTATTGGAGATTAGCAAATCGCATGTAGATAGAAACGCAGAACTATAGAGTTAGGTACACTACTCTACTCTGTCTTGTAAAAGCTTTAGCTCTCGAAATCTTCAGATTAAAATAAAATTATGATAAGACAATTTTATCTCACGTATCTATCACGTACCTATATCCATAGAATTATTACTCTAAGCGTATATCTTTGTACGGCCCTGTAATTTCCGGCACAGAGTCATAACACCTTAGGCCTCAGGAGTGGTAACGCATTTTGGTCTTTGTGTGGGTGTCTATAGGCTGCAGTCATCACTTAACATCAATGTGAACTGCATGCTTGTTTGCCACTTCCATAACATAAAAAAACGTATATTGAAGCTAAAATGATTTCTCATCTTCTGTGCCACGCCTGTGGCATTTTACCCCCAGATATGACGGAATAGAAAAATCTTCCAACTGCTTTGAGCAGTGATTCCGTAATATTATTTTTGAGTTGTTTGAAAGCCGTGTTAATTTGATATAGCTCATTGATTTAAAGGGTTTTTTGTATATCAATGATATAGCTTCAATAAACTTGTAATAGTATTTGGGTACCTAAGCTTCTGTAATCTAATTGTTGACTTAAGAGGCCCGCTTAAGTAAGTAGGAATATAAACTTAAAAGGTACGCGATTTTAGCACACAAACATTATGTGACTACACTAAATGTTATTTTAAATAGATGACAGAGTTCCAGTGCCGGAACTCGAGTGTCTAGTACCTAGCAAGGCATCTGCATCGAGAGCTTTAGTTTTAACTAGATATTCTCTGATCCTTGAACTACTTCATCATATTATTATCAGCCGAAAGATGTTCAATGCTGGATCAAAGCCACACCCCATAAGGGGAATGTGCCATAATCTACTGGTGGTAGAACTCCAGTGACGGAGCTCGCGGGCGTAGGCACCACCGCATTACCTAATATACTTGCCGCTAAATGGTAGTGTTCAGAACTATCGTGTTCCGGTCAGGTGGTAATGTATGGCCTTGTAATTTCCGGCACAGAGGCATAACACCTTAAGCCTCAGGAGTGGTAACGCATCTGCATTTTGACCTTGGTCTTTGTGTGGGTGTCTATAGGCTGCAGTCATCACTTAACATCAATGTGAAATGCATGGATTGCCACTTCCGCAAAAAAAAAAATAGCCACGCTTGGCAGTTTATCGCAAGACGCTGCTGCCAATCTTGCATCATTGCACTTGCTACCGACCCATTGTTCAGTTGACTAGTGCACTAGTGAAATAATTGCCTTCCAGTAGTAGAAAATTCTTCCGCTAATCGGTGGGGTCGTCAAATCCCGACGCCAGTTATACACTACTTTCAAAATTGGTTGGAATGGTTTGACCAAAGATATTAGAGGAATATCTTTGGGTTTAACCGTCATTGTTCGGTTGTCTGGCTGCACTAGCGGAAAATGTCTCCTCCACTAGTTGGTGGAAGGGTCGTCACGTCCCGTCGCCAATTAAATATTAGTTATGCATATCGTAAATTAAGGAAGATGTAAAACAGTGAGCTTAATAGGGATGGGCAACGTTCCGGTCGCTGGGTCAACACGTATTGTGTTTCAACCTTCAGCTATACCGAACTATTGGCCCGCGACCACAGTTAGTGGAATTGTACAAAGACTCCAATACAATGGTGATCGATTAGCCGTTCTTCCTGTGATGATGTTTGTTATCAGAACAAAATCTCTATTTAGTTCTGTTCATCCTCAAAAAAAAATATTCGTGGTGTTCCAGGAGATCGAGGGCGTAGGCACCACCGCATTACCTAATCTATCTGCAGCCAAATGGTAGTGTTCTGTACTGTCGTGTACGTACCGTGTGTCGGTTAGATGGTAATGTATGGCCCCGTAATAATTATCACAGAGATATAACGACTAGTTACATACATAGAACATATCGACGTCCTCAAAACGACAAGTTAAAAGAATATATCTACAGGAATTCACTTCAATAAAGCATATTAAAAAGAGGAAAGAAAAATTAACGACGTTTGAAGCCATTCTAGAGGAATATAACGCCGGTAGGAGTTTTGGTAGGAACGCGGGAAAGAACCGTGTCGTAGCACAATATTACTATCAAAACTAGTCAAAACTTGTGTATCTAAGTATTAATTTATGTGTTAAAATGGTGGGATTTTTTTCCACGGTCTACTCTTCCGTCTTACGAATTTTCGACCAGGTCACGTGTCCTGACGCGAGTTTAAGTCACGTGTCCTGACGCGTGTTTAACTTTTTTTTACTTATCACATAAAGTGAACAGAGTCGCCTAAGAAGTTTTGGTCAAAACTACTGAAAATCGACATACGTCACATAGGTAAGATGCGAAAGAGATAACGCTCTATAGACCCGATGTCTCCTTCAAAGGTCGATATGCTAAGGCGGCCAATTTTCTGAAAATAGCATGCGGGACTTTTTGTGGATAGATAGGGTGAATGCGAAGTATGAAGTTTTGTCAGTATGTACGTATACTTTACAAAATTACATAAAAACACAAAACTTACCAACTTAATAGGTACAAATGGAACAAAGCGATCACATACACACACGCAAACCGCTGTTGCTTGCATGCGTGTGTAGGTGTAGTGTAGAGTATGTTTTTTGTATGTGTATGTCTGTGTAATTGTGAAATAGCTTGAAAAAAAAACAGGCATGGTAGGTACGTCAATGCATCGAATGCGGTACATGCGGGACGCATCCAACGTTTTGCGGGACTATTTTATTAATTCTTGCAAAGCGGGATTACATCCAGCATTACGGGCCGGTCCCGCAGAATCCGGGACGGTTGGCCGCCTTACGATATGCAATATTTTTCATGTTTGATACTGTAATAACCTTGCAGCTATTTCAGTGTTAAACGTCGTTGCACACTGCATATAGGTACAATAAACCTTACAATAACATTATACTTAGGTTGTTCACATGATTTAAAACACTTTTGTATAATTGCTTCCGAACAGTACCGTGGAAACACAAAACGCCTTGTTCATGGTTGACAAACAATGGAGAAAATTATTTCAAAAAAATATGCGACATTATTAAAATTCGTTTTGGTGATTCAGAATTCAGTACAACATACCAAATGATGTTATAAATAGTCGCTTACGTCAATAGTGGTTTATTGTCATTGTTTTCAATTGCGAGAAAAAGCAAATAGCCGATAATTTATGCGGATGAGGAGCATTAGCTGACTGATGTAAACTGCAGGCAGGAGCGGCTCTAGCTCGTGTAGCGCCCGTGTACAATGAAACCCTGCCGCCCCCTAGGCCTGACCTTGATGGTCCAAGACCATGCTCTTAGCTGTTGGCGGCGCCCGTGTGCATTGCACACCCCGCACTATAGGTTAAGCCGCGCCTGAATGCAGGAGAGCAGAGCAGCTATTTGGTCTGTAATTAGGGGTTGCCACCTCTCCCAGAATTCCAGGAGTCTCCCGGATTCGAGCTCTGAAAATTAAAATCTCCCATCTCCCGGAAGGAATTTAAAATATCTATAGTTTCGTATAAACTGATTTGCGTGCGTGTAGGTACCTAGTTTATTTTATTGTCTCTTTCTGAGCCACGTGCGTGAGAGATTGCGTCGTCTTTGTCTCACTCATTTTCGTTCCTCATTTGTTTGTTATAAGTTTCATTCGTTCGCTTCTTAGTCTGTATCCAACAGCAATCCATGCACTTGTGTCGTATTTTGATTAAATACAATTATTTATTTGTTGTTTATAATTCAAAATTATTTTGACGACCCGATTAGTCCAGCGGTGTGAGATGACCGTTTGATTCGAAGGGTCGCGGGTTCGATCCCCGCACCGGGACAAATATTTGTATGGCCTACAGCTATTTGTTTCGGGTCTGGGTGTTTGTGTATGTGTTGTATGTGTACAACGGCACCCACGACACAGGTTTGAACCTACTGTGGGGCTGTGAGTGTAAGCGTATAAAAAAAATAATATTATATTCAAAAAAATTTCTCCCGGACAGCTAAGAGGTGGTAACCCTATCTATAATCTACATAAAATACGTAACGTTTAGTGGATGTATGTATGTATCTTCACGTCAGGTCTCTTACGGGGTGGGCAGAGAGTGTAGAGCGCCAGATATCCCGGTACTGACATAGGTCTTACCGTGCTTCTTCTTCATTCATCATTCTCTTCATACATGCACGCCGATTCCTAAGACTTGAACCCACCGTCATACAACACTTGAACTATTTGGTCATGAGTGGTCATGGTAGGTCAGTCTTGGTTAACTTTTAGTGTTAGTAGAGTTCCACTGCACCACCACATTACCTACCTAATCTGTCTGCAGCCAAATGGTAGTGTTCAGCACTATCGTGTTCCGATTAGGTGGTAATGTATGGCCCCGTAATAACTATCATAGAGACATAACAACTATGCTCTCAGGGATGGAAACGCATCTACATTTTGACCACTGGTTTAAGTGGTATATCTATAGGGTAGGCATTCATCCCTTCACACCTTCATTACATAGAAAAACAGAGTTATGCAACCAACGACTTCGTAAAATTGGAACCCCATTTAAGTCACAATTATTAGTTTTACTGGTGGTAAAGCTCCAGTGAGGAAGCTCGCGGGCGTAGGCACCACCGCATTACTTAATATACTTGCCGCTAAATGGTAGTGTTCAGCACTATCGTGTTCCGGTCAGGTGGTAATGTACGGCCCTGTAATATCCGGCACAGAAGTATAACACCTTAGGCCTCAGGAGTGGTAACGCATCTGCATTTTGACCTTGGTCTTTGTTTGGGTGTCTATAGGCTGCAGTCATCACTTAACATCAATGTAAACTGCATGCTTGTTTGCCACTTCCATATAGGTATGATATGGAAAAAAAAAGTAATTTTTATTTCGTTACGTAGGTTCCAATTATTTCATGAGCCGCCATGCCCTTCTATAAGAGTGGCGTAGGTATCTCCCCTACGGTATCTTAATGAACATTGTCTTATTTACCTTGGCTACAGTTTTACACTACCTTGCCTAATCTAATTAGGATGAGGCCACGTGAAGTCGTATACCTATATTTTACAATGTTATTTATATACAAGGAAGTGCAATGAAAAGCATGTCCTCTTGAAATGAGATCATAAAAGAAAATTGTATTTGCAACAAATACAATTGACATTGTGGCAGATAACATGTGGTACTTAGATAAACGAAGCAACATTTAGTCACGTTTGTAGTAACACTCGACAATAATAGGATTTTCTAGTCTTGTGTTTGTACTATTTATATTTCGCAAAAACACATGCGAGTGAACTTTAGAAATTAAAAGAAAAAAGGGAAAGCAAAATTTGACGCATCGGTGTGGGACTTCGGTAGCTTAGTGGTAAAGCGGCTGGACTGGTTATCCTGAGGTCGCAGATTCGATTCTTGCCCTAAGTCAAACTTTTCTTTCCGTTTTTTCTTTAATTTCTAATAGTCTTGTGTTTTACTCATAGAGACTTTGTCAGCTTAGCCAGCTTTGAAAAATACCTACCTAATTAAGGAGGAGCAGCGTGGTGGAGCTTACTTCACCACGCTGCTGCAATGCGGGTTGGTCAAGATATACTACGAGTATATAGCAGGGACTTCACCTAGCATAATTGGTAGGTATATTATCGAAGTATAATAAAACTACTCCTCTAATTTGTTATGGGTATTTGACCTCACCATAGAGCAACACGAGAGGGGAGTAGCCATATGCAGGCTTTTTCCCTCTGTCAAATTACAAGCCCAAATGGGCCTATACCTGTCGCCTAGATGTTTAAATGTGTGCGTGTAATTGTTTCTGTATTTTGTTAAAGTCAAGGTGTGAGTTTCGCAGTAATAGACGATTTTTGTAGTGTGCGTGTGTGTCGCACGCATTTCCCCTCGCAAAAATGACAGACTGTTTTGCATCGGTAATAAATGCTATGGCTACTCCTCTCCGGTCCGCCGCGGCCGGTGGCCCGCGTTGCTCTATGGACCTCACATTCCATTGAACCTAAGTCTGTTAAGGCGTATGTCAGCACACTTATTCCTTTATAATAAAAAAAGTTACAACATTTATCATCAAAACCAGGTAGAGGTATCAAACAACTTTGAATAATTTATTTTCCTTTCCACATCCATCGCTTATTATTATTTATCTTATCAATAAGTAGGTATTCTTCATATCAGTTTTGAAAATTATTCAAAAGAAACGGTCTTACATAACTAATCCCTGCAGAACGCCTCATTTGTAACTGCTTGTAACCGGAAATATTACTTGGAAAAAATGTCGTACATATTCAATCAATGGGTAGAGAAACTCTCACGATTTATTTACAAACAATATCTTGTTTTACCTATTCGTCCAATAACTAGTACCTAGGTGCAGTCATAATTTGTTAAACACACGATGAATCTATTGTGTCTTTGTCATCATTCATTTAAATACAAATGTTACCTATCGATAATCTTCTTTAGTTATTTGCACTTTATTATTGATGTCTTGATCGAATCAAATATTTTCTAGCAAATTTAATAAAAATTATCAGTGGCCTTACTCTTCTGCTAACGTACAGTACCCAAGCCAAAGCCTACAAAAGAGACAATCGGCTAGTTTCGAGTTCGTAGAGCGTTATATCTGATTACGTAGGTAACCTATTACTACTAGGCTAATACGAAAAAATTCAAATTTTATTTGAAGGTATTGGCCGTATTACACGGCACGGTATAAAGGGTCCGATAGCAAGGGTCAGGGTAGTGTAATAAAATTCAATATGAACAGTATGGAAACTACGTTCAAAACGGCACTCTCACACAAACATGCGCATCGACGCTCGAGTAGCGACTAGCGAGTGACTCGGAGCTGCAGCACCGCGAGAACCGCTTAAGGGTCGCGTTGATGTGCATGTTTATTTTATTGTGCCGTTTCAACGTTTTGTACGTAGTTTCCATACTGTTCATATTTTTACTGTGACTGAGTTAGGTTCCTGTCGACCGGTAAGTGTAATAAGCGGCAACCCAGTGCGAGGCCACGCCCACCCTTTCTGCCGGACTCTGAATACCGTGTCGTGTAATAAGGCCATTATTGAAAAAGCGATAACGCTCTACAGACCCGAAATAAGCCGAAGTCGCCTTCCTATGGTGCAATATTACTTGTTGGAAACTGTAACTAGTCGTTATTGACATTGAGTCGCGATTGAATCGCTCTTGACCAATTCTCGGGGCCAATGTTAGAACAAGACAGCGACGCGACGCAATCGCGATCTAATGACAATTATGACTAATTACGTTAGCAGAATTAGGCCCCAGGTCGGCTAGTTTTTGCAACTCTTGAAACTACATAAAAGACATACTGCATTTAAAATTATAATTAATTCAAAAATTATACGCATATTACGTAGGTATTTGTTTTCCTTCACCTGCCCCTCATAAAACTGGAAAGCAGAGAAATAACCGGACTTTACGAAACCAGCTTTTTGACCAGTGAGTCAGGATAACATTAATTAATATGTAGATATATATGGGTACGTACCGCTTAGCTTGACAATCACTGGGTTAGATTTCGGAGCGAATATTGCTGCTGGTTGACAAAAATATGCAGGTAGGTACTACTATTACACGCAAAATTCATAAGTTGTGAAAATAGCCATATTATAGAACGAGAGGTCCGAATGGTCCGATTGATTTGTAGATATTTTTGAGCCTGTAGACCATAGAACAACACGAACCACCGGCCGCTGTGGTGGACCGGAGTTGGGGAGTAGCCATAGCGTTTATTACCGATGCAAAAAACAGTCAAAAGTGCAAAAGTCATTTTTTGCGGGTGGAAATGCGTGTGACACACACACACACACTACAAAAATCGTCTATTACTACGGAACTCACTCCTTGACTTTAACAAAAATAATACACAAACAATTTCACGCACTCATTTAAAGTTCTAGGCGACAGGCATAGAACCACTTGGGCTTGTACTTTGACAGAGGGGAAAGCCTGCCTATGGCTACTCCCCTCCGGCCGCCGCGGCCGGTGGCCCGTGTTGCTCTATGGAGCCTGTATTAAAGTTAGTGTTGTTCCACAGCAATTAATTTTTATAAATTTATGGCAAACAAGCAAGCAGTTCACATGAATGTTAAGTGATGTCTGCAGCTAATCGACATCTACACAAAAAATAAAGGTCAAATGCAGATGCGTTGCCACCCCTGAAACCTGAGAGTATAGGCTGCAGTCATCACTTAACATTCATGTGAACTGCTTGCTTGTTTGCCACCTTTATTACATAAGCCGCCAAGATAGACATAATGACAAAAAGTGAATTTGCTTCACTGAATAATACTATTCGAATTGATAATAATATCTATCCGGGTTATGTAAAAAAAAGGAAAAATACATTTCATAGAAACATTAGTTCCACCGATAACTGATAGTTTATCGTTATTAGGTACCTACATTAATGATTTGTTGCATTACCTTTGTGCGTTGAATAAGGATAGCTAAGAAGCTATGCTATTTATTTTAACACACTTTTACAAGTATCTTAAATCTTTTATCTGTTGTACCTCTATATGTGTGTATGTGTAAGTAACGAAATTTTTGAGTATAATTTTCACCGGTTTCTAGACGGCCGATCAATTTATCTATCATAAATTTATAAAAATTAATTGTTCTTCGTTAGTCTCGCTAAAACTCGAGAAGGGTTTGACCGATTTAACTGATTTTGGTTTTGAATGATTTTTGAAAGTCCAGGGAAGGTTTAAAAGGTAAGAAAATATGGTGAAACTTGGGAAATTTTGGGAAACAGTAAAAACCACAATTGCATTTTTCCATACAAATAGTTCGTATCTATCAAACCTTTGACACATTATTTGTTTTCATTGTAAGGCAATACAAAGTTTGCCGGGTCAGCTATTATTTTATAGATTTTATATCTGTAGTTACTAAAACAAGCACCCCACGTGCTTTTGTAAAATAATATGAATTTTTCAATTGATTATTACAGTTCTTTTTTAATTTATGTGTTCAATTAGTTTTAAAATCGTGTTTGTTTTAGTTTTTAGGGTTCCGTAGTAAACATGGAACCCTTATAGTTTCGCCATGTCCGTTTGTCTGTCTGTCCGTCCGCGGTTTAGCGCAAAATCTATTGGTACTAGAGACTTGAAATTTGGCATAAGTAGGTATACACCATAATCACACCGAGAAAGTGGTAGAAATATTTTTTTCATTTCATTATACATACCTAAAAAAACTACGGAACCCTATAATGCGCGTGGCCCGACACGCATTTGACGGGTTTTTAAACTATATTTCTAAGAATCGAACTTTTCAAATTTTTTTTTTTCAAAAGTGTGTAGTATTTATTAATCACGACCTGTCATGCCATGACAAGAGGTACCTAATCGGCGAATCGTGGGCGTTTGCATGTAGCTTATTAGTCTGTGGCATGTAGGTATCATATGAGCTGCAAGCTAGTTTGCTATCTTCGTTACAAAAAAAAAAACACTATTTATTTATTTCGTGAATAATTTATTCATGCCCTAACCAGGTCAATATCACAATATTAAGTTCGGTAATCGTTCACTGTGAATCACCGGGCTGAAATAAATGCGGGATTACAAGGTCCCGGGACGTCCCTCATTATACTGTCTGCGGTCCGTGGCAATTCTGTTAGGGTGTCGTGGAAAATTTTACTATATCGCTGCATAACATAACTCATAGCTAAAAACATCCTAAAGACAGGTGACAGGTATCAGATATATGATCATGATACTTTTAGGTAATTTTTTTAATGTAGTACTAGTTGTTTCGGAAAACTTTGCATTGCCTCAGAATGAAATAATGTGTCCAAAGGTTTTATATATACCTACGGACTATTTGTATGGGAAAATCAAATTGTGTTTTTTACTATTCCTCTTCAATTTCTGCATATTTTCTTAACTTTTAAACCTTCCCTGGACTTCTAAAAATCATTTAAAACCATAATTAGCTAAATCTGTCCAACCGTTCTCGAGTTTTAGCATGGATATTAAGTGATGACTGCAGCCTGTAGATCCACAGATACACCAGAAGTCAAATGCAGATGTGTTGCCACCCCCTGAGACCTTAGTTGTTATCTCTGAGGTAGTTATCACGCTTACATTACCATCTAACTGGAACACGATAGTGCTGTACACTACCATTTGGCGACAGATAGATTAGGTAATGCGGTGGTGCCTACACCATCGAGTCCTTACACTGTAACTCTACCAACAGTAAACTAGAACTCTACCACTAGATTTTTTATTTGTATTTAGATATACTTACTATCAAAAGAAAAGGAGGAAGTTTGTTTCCCCCACTTGCAGGATATTAAAAGGATACGCAACAGAATAGGTTATTTCAAATAGGTTCTACATTAAAATTAAAAACAATTTTGATTAAGTACAAAATTTAAAAGAACGTAAACAAGTTCCAGTATAGTAGGTATAAATCACCTAAGCGATATACCTACTGCAATTTGTAAAACTATAAACTTATACCGCATTACCACACCTAATTCCCCGGTCCCCAGCAAGTATAGCGATGTCACCAGTACTTCACTCAGTCAATCGTTAAACTCTTACTTAGTATGTCATGATTACACGCAAACATAAAAGACTAGTTACTTACTAATAATTACCCTCCGCACATGAACCGTAACAGAGGAAGGGGATGGTTCGGGGTCGAGGTGCAACCCTCTTTTCCCGGGCCTATCTGCCTCCGAAGCGTTTGGTCGCAAGAGGCCATTCTTCTTTTTGTGGTGCTGTTTAGACCTCATATTTATGTGCTTTTTTTATTACAGTACTAGTTAGTGAGTTAAAAGATGCCTTGGAGTATACCTACTCGATGGCCTACATAAAAAAATCAAGTCTTAATACAAATTTGTTGGTACCAGAAACTTTGCCACGATAGAACTTTGTTGGTGCTTAGAACGCCGCCATTTTTGGGTTCCGTCCACCAAAGGCATCGCCAGCCTATCTTCATGTTTCTTTGATTGAACGTAGGAAACTTACTGGCAGGTCAAAAAGGTAAGAACTAGGAACCTAAGTATGAGTAGGTGACTTTTTTCGAGAGGGGGGTAGTCTAACTACTTCACCGGACAATCTCCCCTCCGGTCCGCCGCGGCGGCCGGTAGCCCGTGTTGTCCGCCCGCGGCCGGTGACCCGTGTTGCTCTATGTTCATAGAGCAAGAACAGGGACAGTGTCTATGACTATGAAGGACATAAGGACTGCAAGCATTGCAGCAATTTTTTGGCTTTTGAAACTCTGCCTGTGAAAGACAAAGAATGTCTCTTTTTCTTATCTTTAATAATTAGATACTCTTTGTTATCAGTTTGTAAAAGGGGAAATGAGAAAGTTCTTCTGATATACTTTTCTACATTAGTAGGTAGGTATATTATATTTAGTTTTATCTAGTGATGTTCTTGCTTATACTATTTTTAGTTTGTTAATTGACATCAATTGTTTTTCGCTTAATGTAGGTATTTGTTTAAGACGTTTAGGTGCTTGTGATCCTAAATGAATAAATACGTCTCTGATTTTGATTTTGTTTCTAGTGAGTAGGTATTTATTACCTAATGTTATCTGGTGTGTTAGACTGTAGTTTCCAATCCAGTAAGATCTTTAAAAGTGATACGAATGATTCGATTAGGATTAAAGCTAAAGTGTACTAAGACTAAGTACTTATTAGGTAAGTGAGTAGGTAAGTTTGAGTATTGTATGCAAGATCCGTGGAATTCAATACGAAATGAACATCGAAATGTTTTAATTGAGTTTATTTATAAAAAGCACTTCACTTTATCGGGCAATTATCTACGTCATTAAAGTGTTAATTGATTTAATTAGGTATGTAGATAATATCATACTTATAAAGTAGGTTGGTACTTATATAAAATAATTTTAATATTTTTTTATTATACGCTTACACTCACAGCCCCACACTAGGTATAAACTTGTGTCGAGTGGGTGCCGCTGTACACTACCGTTGTTGTCCATTCAAATACAATTCCAGAAATTTATTTTGAAGTCGAATACAAAAACGAGGACAAATGTCCCCCCGTCGACAAGATTGACCTTAAACTGCTAAAGAGAGAGCCTTAAAACAACAGTTTTATAACGATATTAACATATTCGAGGTCAGATTGTAGGTCCATTTTTATATATTTGTGTGTGACCTCTTGACTTTACGACTTCATCCAATAAAATATTTTTTAAATAAACCTTTCTTGTTTTATCTTTGCTGTATTGATGAATCCCTTAGGCAGCACGAATAACACTTATAACTCATAACAATTGATTTCTTGTTGTTCTTGGACCATCTGCTGCTTTTGGGATTGAAGAGCATAATTGCCTACACTCTTTACATTGCAGAAAAAATTAATCCGAATATTAGCTAACATTAAACTAGAAACCAGTTGTGTACCTTATTTTAAAGAGCTAATAATGCTAACATTACCTTCCATATATATTCTAGAAACATGTAAAGTTGTTAAAACCTATCCAGCCTTTTACACAAGACGCGCAGACATCCCTACAAATCACCTACTACGACAACAAAATAGACTAATGCTCCCTACCTCCCGTCTAGCCAGCCATTATGTTACGTTCACCAAGTAAAGCAGTATCAGACTCCGACATTTCAAAACCGAAAAATACTGAATTACCATCATTCGTATCATCGCGGAAAAAACGCCCTCATGAAGAAGTATCCCGTGATGACTTTCAAAGCTTCAGGCAAGACATTATGAACATGTTGCAATCATGGAGGTCCGACCAAGAACAAAAATTCATAAAAATGGAACAAAAACTCACGGACATACAGAAAACAAACAGTGAGATTGAAAAATCATTAAATTATATCTCTCACCAGCATGAAGAAATGAGACAGAAGGTAGAACATTTAGAAAAACAATGCAACAACAATCATAAGTATATTACATCTCTAGAAGAAAAGGTTGAGGAACTGCAGCGTATCAGCAAGAGGAGTAGTATTGAAATTCGTAACGTGCCCTCTAAGGAAAAGGAAAGTAAAGAAGAACTCCAACTACATACAATAAATATCTTCAAAACATTAGAAGTCGACCTTCAACTGAACTGTGTTCGTGATATCTACCGCTCTCCAGGAAAGAAAACTGCAAATCGGCCTATTGTTGTTGAATTAAATAATATATCTCACAAACATATGGTCCTGAGCGCCCTGAAGTCTTATAATAACAAAAACCGCACAAATAAACTTAATGCATCTTGTATTGGCGCGGAGGACAACACTAGTCCCATATATATATCCGAGCTTTTAACAAACAATATGAAAAGAATTTATTATTTAACGAGAGAGCTGGCAAGAGCAAAAAACTATAAGTACTGCTGGACATCAGATGGCAAGATTCTTTTACGTAAGAGTGAAGGAGCACCAGTTATATGGGTAAAAAATGAAACGCAGATTGAGGAATTGAAACAAGAATGACTAGTTTTTATGTATCTGAACTTCTATAAATATCCTTACTTATTTAGGCTTAGTTCAAATTTAACTTTTTGTCCTTTAAAAACACCGCAACAAATAACACTTATCGAGTTTTGTTACTCTCTCACTGTCATTATATATACATCATACACTTATACGCTGAATATTACAATAGTAAAAAATGTACTGATAAATTACGATACAAAAAACATTGGCATTAACACTCACTTACAATACTCACTAAGTTACGTTAGTAAAATTTATACACAAAAATGCTTTAAAAACCCTCCCGCATTAATATACTCGAATTTAAAATCGCAATGTAATCTAAACTATAATCTTAAACCTTTATTATTCTTTATTATATTACTGTTACTAATTATGCACTTACGCATACGTCTCATAAACCATACTTTCAAATTTAATTTAAATAGGTCTTTTTATAAGTGCCTTGTAGAAACATTAGCTCTTCTTGTGCCACTTTGTATGCACCCAACCTCATCTAAGTACATTCGATTCAATTAACAATTTAATTGACAGTATTGATTCATATAATGTGTCTGATAATATATACTGTTCACCTGAACAATGCATTACACATATACCAATAACAAATAACTATTTGAAGATATTACAACAAAATATTCGTAGTATAAATCGCAACTTTGATGAACTCTGTACTCTCTTTACTAGATTAAAATTCGAATGTGATATCGTGGTACTAACGGAGTGTTGGCTCTCACAAGTATCTAATCTGCCCACATTAGGCAATTATAATTTTTATAAAACAACTCAAAATTTTAACCAAAACGATGGCGTAGTAGTAATGGTCAATAATCGTTTAAGCTGTAAGATCGAGGAACCCTCTTTTTTGGATGCAAACTGCATTTTACTTAAAATTGAAACTCATTTGGTAATTATAGCTATATATAGATCTCCATCGTTCAAAAACATAAGCAACTTTTTAATTTCGCTAAATAATTTACTGGAGAATTTAACTCAATTCAGAAATATAATTTTATTAGGAGATATAAATATTAACATATTAAATACAGATACCAATATATCATCTTACTTAGATATAGTAAACTATCATGGTCTTTATCCCGCAAGTTATGCTCCTACGAGAAACATGACCTGTTTGGATCATGTAATTATCAAAACGAAATTGCAATCGCTAACCTTTAACTTAAACACTACAATCACCGACCATGAAGCTGTTTTATTTTGTTTAAACACCATGAATGTAAATAATAAAATAGGTACACACACCATAAAACGTATCAACTGGAAAGAGTTGATATCAGATTGCTCTAAAATAAATTTCAACCAAGTATATAGTGAAAAAAATTTAAATCAAGCAACAAACTTACTCATTTCCATGTTATGTGACCTAACGTTACGTAACACTATTAGTGTTTCAACCCCACGGAGGACAAAAATATTAAAACCTTGGATCTCCTCTGGTCTATTACGGTGCATCAGAAATAGGGATAGGATGCATAAAAAAATAAAAAATGATCCGTTGAATGAAACTCTCCTATTAACGTATAAACGCTACAGAAATTTTTGCAACAATCTACTAAAAAAACTAAAGATTCAGTACGAACGTAATCAAATACTTTTAGCTAAAAATAATACAAAAAAACTTTGGAATACCCTTAATACAGTCACAAATCGAAATAAAGTAAAGACAATACCTACTGACTTACTATCTAAAGGAGCCTGTCCCGAAACCGCCATAAATAATGTAAATCATTTTTTTGCCAATACTGGTAAGAGACTGGCTGAACAAATAACCTCATCTGCGTTTTATTCACAAGAATCGCACGTTCCCGATACTACAAATACTCCCCAAAATTCGTTTGTCCTTCTTGGTGTTGATATTCTTGAAGTTAAAAAAATAATTTTGAATTTAAAAATCTGTAAGCCTGGCAGTGATGCGGTTTCTTCTTTACTTTTACAAAAAACTGCACAATTTGTAGCTCCTATACTCACTGATCTTATAAATCGATGTTTCGAATCTGGTGTATTCCCTGATGTATTAAAAAAATCTGTTTTGCATCCAATACATAAGAGTGGTGTTAGGGACTGCGTTAACAACTATAGACCTATTTCAATCTTGTCAACAATATCAAAAGTATTTGAACGCGTCATAAATAACAGTTTAATAAAATATTTGGAAGCACAAAAATTAATAGCTGATGCTCAATTTGGATTTCGTGCAGGCAAATCAACAGATGATGCTGTGCATCTTATTGTTGATAATTTGGTTCAGAACATAGACAATAATAAAAAATGCCTGACTATATTCTTGGACCTTGCCAAGGCGTTTGACACGGTACGAACATCTACTCTAATACGCACATTACATAATATGGGAATTCGAGGAACACAATTACAACTAATTACGGACTATCTGTCAAATCGTACACAATGTGTAACGATTGGTGAGTATACGAGTGATGAACTGCCAATTACGTATGGAGTACCACAAGGTAGCATTTTGGGGCCGACGTTATTTTTGTGTTATATAAATGAACTCTGTAATCTAAAAATAAAAAATTGTAAAATCATTTCGTACGCTGATGACACCACACTTACATTTAATGGTGATTCTTGGTATGAAGTATTTAACACAGCGCAAAGTGGTTTTAACATTGTTTGTAAGTGGCTTGCTAACAATTGTCTGACCTTAAACACAGATAAAACCAAATATATTGCTTTTTCTAATCTAGGCTCAGACCAAATGATAACTAATTTAAATTTATATGCACACCAGTGCTCTTTCCCTCCGTCCTCATCTTGCACATGCTCTGGTATTGAAGCCACGGATAGTGTATGTTACTTGGGTGTAACTATCGATAAAAGACTGTCATTTGAGACTCATATAAATAATATAACACAGAAAGTACGTAAATTCTCATATTTGTTTAAGCAATTAAAATCAGTAGCAGACTTCAAAACATTAAAAATGGTATATTTATCACTTATTCAGTCAATAGTTTCGTATTGTATTTCGTCTTGGGGAGGAGCCGACAAGACAAAATTAATAAAATTGGAAAGAGCTCATAGACTTATACTCAAAATAATGCTGTCCAAGCCACAACGATATGAAACAGCATCACTTTATCGGGAATCGGAGGTTTTAACGGTACGACAATTATACATTCATGCATTGATTCTTCGAGTTCACTCGGACACTACACTAATTGATATGAGCAAAAGTAAAACTCGTCGTCATTTTTCTGTTTGTAACATTAAAAAAGTAAGGACTAATTTTGCCCAAAAATTTTACTGTTTTCGTGGGCCAAAATTATATAACAAAATCAACAAAGAATTAAATATAACTAAAGCCAATAAAATGATTTGTAAAAATAAACTAAAGAAATGGTTACTAACTTTAGATTACCAAAAGACTGAAAAACTTCTAGAAATTGTATCGTAAAATATCACACACACACTCACACACACACACACACACACACACACACACACACACACACACACACTCTCTCTCTCTCTCTTTCACTCACTCACTCACTCACTCTCGCTCGCACGCATACACACACATATACATTCACGCACGCATGCGCTCATTTATACACTAGCCTTTGTTATTTTGTGAAACATTAAACTTTATTTATCTATTTAAAAAAAAAAAGGTATATATCTGTATATGTACCACCACCTAATCTACCTTATTATTAGCACAATGTATTCTTCATGAATTTCTGTAATCCTTTCTTATGAGGGAAGAGCTGGTGTCCTGAAATACAGGCTTTGCTTAGTTTAGGCACCAGTCTCCCACAATTTACTTTAATAATCACTCACGACTTTTTATGTTTTTATTATGTTAAACTGTGTAGTTATTAAGGTTATTGTGGTGATAAATAAATAAATAAATTCGTCAAGTCCTTTTGTTATGAGCATAAAAATATATAATAAATTACCAACACCATTAAAAAACGAAACAAACTACAACACATTCATTAAAGATATCAAACAATTACTCATCGATAAATGTTACTATAATATTCAGGATTATTTGAGCGACACCTTCAAATGATATTTTTTAACATAAATAAATGATAATATTTAACTTTCCCCTTATAACATAAGCTTCCCCTCTTATGTTGCTATACCCTAACAGGGTGTCATTGTACAATACTACCTATGTACCCATATGACATAACGCAATAAATAATTTGAATTTGAATTTGAATTTAATTGTGGACCATCAGGTTGTTGAATTGTTGTTAGAAGTAAGTACTTATTATTGTAGATATTGGTATAGTTGGTATGTAACTATCTACTCCATGATATGATTTAGAAAGTTCCTAAATAATATAATGTCCTCCAGACCGAATTTTGGTCACGGCGGTCAATCTCAACGGAGAATTAAATAGCCAACTATGCGGGAGATATTGAAGTGCGTATGCGAAAACACAGCATTGGCGTCCTATCGGGCTATGTGAGTGAGGGAATAGATGAGAGTGCTCTATTCCCTCACAGACCGATGGGACTGCAATCCGACACGACCGTCACGCCCCGAGAGAAATCGGTCGCAGGACCGACGGCTTATACGTGCTCTCCGAGGCACGGGTACCAGACTCCAGGTTACTACTTGAAATTTCCGCGCAGAAAAAACGCAGTAACAGATTTTCCCGGCTTAGCTTCACTTAGCTTAGGCTTCACTATCATTGGGCTAACGATGCAGTAGTGTAAGCAGTAACTTAAGATCTATGGACAGAAAACTCTTCATAGGTATAAGCTGTATAACTTTTAAAGAATGGATTTTTCATGCTAATTATCAGTATATAAGAAAAGTAGGTATGCATTAAATTTTTTTTTTTATAATGAATATCACGATATTCACATAAAAAAAAGATAAAACAAAGTAAGAGACCATTTAACAAATTACAAAGTGCATCTTACGGGCACATTAACATGTTCATGGAAATAATGTAGAACAAAACGACTATGTTTTTTTATGTTATGGAAGTGGCAAACAAGCATGTATTTCACATTGATGTTAAGTGATGACTGCAGCCTATAGACACCCAACAAAGACAAAGGTCAAAATGTGGGCGTTACCACTCCTGAGGCCTAAGGTGTTATGCCCCGGTGCCGGAAATTACAGGGCCGTTCATAATCACCTGGGGTGCGACCGCCTATCTGTATTGCTGCTGACATTGTCATTGCAGCCAAATTCATTCAATTTCATGTCGATTTGTAGCTTTTTTTAAAAGTATTAATGATAATCTGATTGATGTTCTCGGTTTCGTAGGAGATAAACAAGCGATAATGGTAGATTTAGAGAGAATTAGTTAAAGTAAAAATCGATTTCAAAGTTTGACAGCAATGACAATGTCAGCAGCAATACAGATAGGCGGTAGCACCCCTGACCGGAAAACGATAACACTACCATTTAGCAGCCAGTATATTAGGTAGGTAATGCGGTGGTGCCTACGCCCGCGAGCTCCGTCCCTGGAGCTCTACCTGCAGTTAAAATATATACTTACTTAGTTACAAGACTTACAAGTTACAACTGGACACATTTTAATTTTTACCCTTTACAAATGACGTTCACGCGTTTAATTCCAAAGGGGAAGGCAAATCCATGCATTGAAGCATAGACGCATACCTACATGGTGGGTGTCTATAGGCTGCAGTCATCAATTAACATCAATGTGAACTGCGTGCTTGTTTACCACCTTCATTAGGTACCTACATAAAAAACAAAAAAATACATGTAAACACGATGCGCCAGATATATTTTGTCGTATGTAACGGGTGGAGACTCTGTTGTCATCTCCGTGCACGTCACCAAATTCTTAGGGTGGCACTAGGAAGCTGGGCAAAATCTCAATAGAATGTATCTCTGTCGGGGAAACAAACCCAGGACCCTAGCGTAGCAGTAGCCTACCAGCGGAAGATTTTTCTTCTGAAAGTGAAATCTTTCACTAGTCAGTCAACCGAACAATGGCGGTCAAACCATTCCAATGGGACGATAGTAAGTGCTATAACGCAAGATGGGCAGCATTCTGCGATAAAACTACCGCCACTGCGATCGCCAATCCTCATGCCAAGCGTGGCGATTATGGCATATCCTCCATATGGGGAGGCTTTCGTCCAGTTGTGGACACCTTTCGGCTATGATGATTGATAATAACATAGCCACTTCAAAGATTGTATGGAGAAAGGCTTACAATTGAATGTGGATAAAACTAAAGTATTAGTATTTGAAAGAGATGAACAGAGAACAAATGCAAGGGTAGTAGTAGATGATGCAGTGTTAGAACAGGTTGATGAAATTGTATATCTTGGATGTGCTTTTAGCAAGGATGGTAGGTACGCCACTGACATAGAAAGAAGAGTGCTTGCTGGGAATTGCGTGAATGGAGCGTTGGGTAAGCTGCTAGAATCTAAACATCTCAGCCAGCGGGCTCGACTAGCCGTACATAATGCTGTACTTACTCCAACGCTTTTATATGGAAGTGAGATCTGGGTATGCAGGAAAGAGCATGAAAGTAAGTTGAACGCGGTCGAGATGAGATCTTTGCGCAAGATCTGCGGTGTATCACTCACCGATCGCGTTCGTAATGAAGATGTAAGAAAGAGACTTTGTGTGAATGATAGTATCGGTGTAAAAATGAAAAAAGGCATGCTCCGATGGTTCGGGCATATAGAAAGAATGTCGAATGAGCGAATGACTAAACAGATATACAATGAGAATGTGGATGGTTGCAGAGGCCCAGGAAGACCAAGGCTGACCTACCATGACCAAATAGGTCGAATTCTGTCTGATGGTGGGGTCAAAAGTCTTAGGAATCGGCGTGCATGTATGAAGAGAATGATGAAGGTAGACGAGGCACGAGAGGTTTGTCTGAACCGGGATGTCTGGATGTCAGTGTAGAGCACACTCTCTGCCTACCCCGTTAGGGACCTGGCGTGAAGATACATACATACATACATACACTTCAAAGATTATACGTATAAGGATAAAATTGACATGAAAAATGCACGAGATAATACCGGTATCTTCAAACAAAACGGATTACAATAGTCTCAGACAGATCTAGATATCTCGACGATTGGTTGGCTTATTATTTCAACATTACCCTTGGAAATGGGAGACAGATTATCTTGAAAGCTTGCAACACTTGCAATCTACTGGTAATGATAAGTAATGACGAACAATCCCAGCGTTACCCCATAAGTATGACCAGATTAGATAAAACCAGTGACGATTTTACATAAGACAAGATGACCTTTGATGTAGGCATCTTAGAGATTCTTACATAACCTGTTGAAGACTATTTAAAACTATTTATAATAATACCTATATACGGAGATAATTGTTGATAAATAGGTATTAGAGCTACACGCTTGAAACTCAAGACTGACCATCCATGACCAAATAGGTCTGTTCTGTCTGATGGTGGAGTCAAAAGTCTTAAGAATCGGCGTGCATGTATGAAGAGAATAATGAAGGTAGACGAGGCACGAGAGGTATGTCAGGACCGGGATATCTGGCGCTCTACACTCTCTGCCTACCTCGTTAGGGACCTGGCGTGAAGATACATACATACACTTGAAACTCGGTACCTACCGAGTTTTAAGTGTGTAGTTAAAGGTAAATAGTAGTAAAAGGGGTTTCTAAAGATACATCCAGTTTGATTAGTTTTTGTAAGATAATAGACACAGCGTCAGATGGGTGATTTTTTTTAATAATTTTATTTTACGGCCACGGATTCAAGTCCTTAACAGCCAATCTTCAGTAATTTTTATCTTCATTTCTTATGATAATGAATATCCATATGGAAGATGGCGATGATTGGATGCTTCCATGTGGAATATGATGAGATGTTTTATGATAAAAATCCCACCATTTTTACACATAAAACCGCGATTATACACAAATTTCGAAAATAATATCACGCAGCAACACAGCTCTTTTCCGCGCTCCCAAAACTCCTCAGATAGATGAAGTGATACGGTGTGGTCTACCTACATGCCATGCCATAACCTACCACACTAGTAAAAAAAGGTACCAATAAATTGCTATGAATATTTCCATTCCCGTCGCGACACGCCTGGCCGGATAGATAAAAATAGTTTAACACCAACTAACTGCCACCATCGCCGCCCGCATCGTGGGGGATTGCTCAAACTGTGCCAAGTTCAATGCTCACCTTATGTCCGGGGTCATAAGCACACTTTTGATGACCTTACAATATACTTGATTATGAAACTTTGATATAAACAATGCTTTATCTGTTACATAATATAAAATATAGCACAAGTCAAATCTAACCTACTTTAAAAATCTCATATTTTTATTAACAGCAATTGTTAAAGGCATAACATCTGGTGAAGCCTCTCAATGTTGGTATTTCATTATTTTGTCCCTCTGGATTGAATGCCTAGTGGCTGATGTGTATCGCTAGCACAAATTCGATTTGCCGGGCGTCCAAAGAGTTTTAACTTGGCCTAATGAGAATTAGCGCGACCATGACTGGCCGAATATTAAAAAGAAAAAAGTTTATTTGATATTCGAAGAAAAATAAACAAATGACGATTTTTTATTATTACTCTCTTACCTTATCAACGGGGCCTTATCACACGATTTTATAATTATTAAAAATCTGTGAATTTGCACTGAGATTTGTGCTTTTTAACCTAAGTCCGAAGTGATCGGACCCTCCGAATAAGCTGGTGGAGATAAATTTATGGTCGAAGAAGACGCCGGCGTCGAGAAGTAAACACCAAACCTGACCACGTGCGTCGTCAAGTACAATAACCAGATCTGCGGTACCTCGGTACAGTCTTCAATTTGGTGAGTGGCACATTTGTTATTGGGTGTTTGATCCGGAGGGATAGGTGATTTGGTGCCGAAGTTTTGGAAGTAATCAGTTTACTATACCCAGGATTTATAATCCGCCTTGGTGTGACTATTTACACGTCCATCAACATCATTGGTTAAAGGTATCCAATAAAGCAAAGAAATAGAGTTGTTCATAATGTTATTTTGTTCCTTATTGTTTGGCGTCATTGTCGGTAATTCTTTCCATAAAAAAACGCGCCTACAGACTCTACCTCAGGGTTTCTCAAACTTTCGGCACGTACCCCTGTTGAAAAGTATCCAGATGACAGCGAACCCTAAACTAACGCAAACCTAAATGTAACTTTTGAATGGACTATTTAAGCACCGTTATTATATATTTTTTTAATTTTATGGCATTGCTTGTTATGCATATTGCCAGTGTCAAGTAAAACGATATTTCGTATTCGTAATAAGCAACGTAAAAGAATTAACACGTTCGTTTTCTTTAGACTGTGGTAAAAGTCAGAGTCAGTCAGTCAATTTATCAGTCCGTCAGTCGAGTAACAGTAATCCTAGTAAAGCGATGGCTACTTTACCAGATCATTTACAATGAAGTTTTGGTTGGAGGACACCAGAAAGAACATGTTTTCGCACTGTTATTCTATTTCACTATACACGAGCACTGTAATAAGCCTATATCAAACAAAATGCCATCAACTTTATTTAATTTAAACTCAAAAATGCACCAAGAAAATGAAATAAACTAAGAGCACCACACGCCTCCTCAAACTCAAACGACCGTTAGTTTTATTACCTACATTTATTTTACTTGCAATAATTGGGCACCTGTCACTGTCTGTAAACTTGTTAATTTCAACTTTAGAACAAGACATTTTATTTGAATGTCTCTTGACATCGGAACACCAAGTGAAAGTCTGCTTTCATATATCATTCAGCGGGCAATATACCTATCGATAATTAGGTATAGTTTATGTGTGGATGTTATATAACCGGTAGGTAACGATTAGGAAATTATTCATGCATAACAGATGAGACTGTAGAGATAGGTAAACCTACCTAACACAAAGTTTAAAATATTGCTTTTTTTCAAATATGGAAACCTGGAAGCTATTTTGAAATTGAATAGCTAACTAAACAAGTTTTAAGTTAATGTTGGCTCAATTACCTTTTTTAAAAGATCAGTTCACAGTATATTCTATACTAATACAATAAAAGTGAAGAGTTCGTTTGTGACTACTTTTTTATGAAAGGAAGGTGGCAAATAAGTATGCTCAGCTCACATTGATGTTAAGTGATGACTGCAACCTATAAACTTCTACATAAAAATCAGAGGTCAAAATGCAGATGCGCTGTCACCCCTGCCCTGAGACCTAAGTTGATATACATTACAATCTAACCAGATAGTGCTGAACACTACCATTTGCAGATATATGTATAATACTTAGGTATGCTACGCTGAGATCCTTGGCAGTGGCGGACTAAGAGGGCGGTACGCACGGAGCCTCCGGTTCTGGGTGCCTTCAAAGATCGACTGATCGCTGGGACCGTATCAACTGTAACTGACGAATCATGATTCATCAGCATGGAGGAATACCTACTTACATTTGGTGAATACAGGCGCAAAAAAACGTTTTTTTTACAAGAAGATTGAAATCCGTGCCGTTGTCTTTAAGTTTTAAGTCTATCGCTTGCTTTTATAATCTACTAGCCCCGCCCCGGCTTCGCACGGGTCCTATTTATTATAGATGTAAACCTTTTTCAGAAAACCAATTTCCAACAATTCAAAGAGGAACAAAATCCGTTCACAACTTTCCGAGATTAGATCAGACAGAGATAATAGGGTAAAGGACTTTACTTTTTAATATGTAGTGATGTTTTAGAAAGACGTTCCTGATTAGGTTGTCTAAAATAGAAGTAACAGCGATAAATAAATTAAAAAAAAACTCTCTTTAAGCAATAACTAATAAGGCCGCCTGATATACCTACCGTGTCTCTTAATTTTTTGTAGGTTCCTTCCTTTTTCTTTTTATATTTGGTAGATAATAAAGAGTATTATTGTAGGTACATACAGATATAAACGATAGATCGAAGTGCAAATGTCAACAGCAATTTGTGTCAAACAAAAGGTAGAGTTAAGTTGCTATTATGATACAGTTCTTACTGTACTAAGTACTCACGCAACATGCAAATTACCAATGAATAATCTAATATTAAACACTAGATGTGCCCACGACTTCGTCCGCGTGTAGATACTGAACAATAATTTAGTTAAATTCTACCCGGATAATGTCGCGGGCACAGCTAAACTCTGATCTAAATAAAATAAGTAGGTACCTACGTTTATGTAAACCGCATTCTACTCTGTTCAAAAGTTTTGAAGTAGTGCGTGAAGTAAATGTTTGACAACGCTCCTAATTTTAGGGAATACTTAGAAGTACTTAGTACCAATACCAACAGTTTGAGTTTTGACAGTTCGAGGCGTACTTTGCTCAATGTAAAGTCATAATGGAGTCTGTGAATCTCACCCTAAGGGTAGCAGGCCACTACTACCACGCTGGGGATCTGATATCATTCCCAGGTCATCAGGCTATCAGAGATAACGGTGTACAATCCTTTATCTCTGGTTTCGAAGCCAATGCGTGCCGATATCGAGGCGAACCGAAGGGCGTGCGACTCCAACACAAAGCAAAGGCTAGCACGCGAAGCTAGGCGTGAGTCAATAGTTGTATTAGCAAGCTTTGAATAGACGGCGTCACACCCAGAGCGATAGCAAGACGTGAAGCGACAATGAAGGGTGGCGGTTGAATATTTACAAAAAGTAATCTATTCCGACACGACACGTGGTCGTGCTGGATATCGAAAGCGCAGCCAACAACACAAATTTATCGTCCTCAGAATCTGTTTCACTCTACGTTTTCTCTGAGGCGAGTCCTTTGGTTACGGGATGAACGAAGCACGAAGTATCCTCACAACACGCTTCGCTTCCTGAATGGCTCATCCAGACACTCGCGAGGCGTCACCGCCTCGTCAGGCGTCGTTGGAGGCTAGCCATCCACACACTCCATTTATTTAGTTGCCCTCTGGTTGCTTACTTCCGCCACTCAACCGCCCACGTCCAAAAACCGACAGAAAGCGGAGTGACAGTGAGACGAGGCAAGGTCAGACGAGCCACCAGCACACCGTCCACACATATCGTCGAAGGTCCACACACTCGTACTCGCGTTCCCTCCAGTCGCCTCGTGGAATATGGATGCATCACGAGTTCGATTGCTGCACCTAGTTTGACGTCAACGGTTCGCTTCACGTTCTCCACGATTTCGGCAGTTAGGTTCAGTTCGCAATTATGTTTGACTAGGGATTTAGAGCGGGATTATATATATTACGACTTTACTTTGAATAATTTATGTAATTTAAAAATACGACTAATTTTCCCTACTAATGTTGTTTCTCAGTCGTATGTAAATTCTTTCTTTCTTTGAGTAAAGAACCTACTATAAAGTAAAATTCCTAAGACTGTCTAGTGGCGGTGTGCACGAAGTTACGTTGTGTATGTAGGTATTTGTAACTTTGAGATATAAGTAAGTAGCAATTCCATGACACAAATGCAAAGTCTGTCTGTATTTAAACCGTAAACGGTAGTTAAATTGAAATAACATGTAATTTGACTTTGTCGCGTAATGACGCTACCTACTTACCTCGTATTCAATGTCTATGTTATGTGCACGAAAACCATGCACTTCAGCAAAAATTGACTGTTTAGATTTTTGTCTTTGCGCAATAGTCAACAGAACCTGTAATCCGCGTTTTTTAGGGTTTTGTACCTCAAAAGGAAAAGATAGAAACCCTTATAAGATCGCCCGTGCGTCTGTTTATCCTTCTATCACAGCTATTAAAACACTGGGCCAAAATCAGTGGTCCATCATGAAAGTGTAACACAAATCAGTAAATTTTAGACAAAGGGGCCACTATTGTGGAAAAAAATTAGTTTTTCTAACAATACTGAACTCTGTGCCGGAAATTACAGGGCCGTACATTACCACCCACAGAACAGAAAACACCTGAACAGAAAACAGAAAAAACCTGACCGGAACACTGAAAGATAGTGTTGATCACTACCATTTAGCGGCAAGTATGCCTTGCTATATATTAGGTAATGCGGTGGTGCCTACGCCCGCGCGCTCCGTCACTGGAGCTCTACCACCAGTAAAAAGTAAACTAGTTATAAAACCACAGTTGTTGTGATGCCTTTTCTCAAGCTTTGTTTGTACTACGTGTGCACCACAAGCACTGTGACAGTAGTTCCTATCTCCCAGGTTAAATCATACGCATTTACTAGCGGCCCGCACCGGCTTCGCGCGGTTTCAATATTACCTACCCTCTTCTATTCGTCTTAGCGTGATGTAGCTAAAAGCCTTCCTCGATAAATGGGCTATCTAACACTGAAAGAATTTTTCAAATCGGACCCGTAGTTCCTGAGATTAGCGCATTCAAACAAACAAACAAACTCTTCAGCTTTATAATATTGTATATCTATATTAAGTATAGATAGTATAGTATAGATGTATCTGTCTCTTTTACTGTAGCTTTTTCGTTTCATTGACTTTCGAATCAGAACGATGCTTAAGAAGTTTTCACTTAAAAAAATACAGCTTACTTTATGTTTTTTCCTCGTTTATGAAAGTATAAAAAACGTTTCAAATGAAAAATGATTGCGCTCGGAAGAATTAGTAAACAGTAGAGCGTAGAAAATTATTATCGATAAATGTTTACAAAACAAAACATTCCATTTATATGTTTTGTTTTGTAAACATTTATCGATAATAATTTTCTACGCTCTACTGTTTACTATTGATTGTTTCTGGAAATAGGGTTGAGTAAGATCTTCACAAAATATATGACGTACTTATTAAAATGCATTACGAAATACAATCAGGCCCAGCGAACTTCGTACCATCTTCTTTTGCCGTCAATAGGTACCTACTGCCTAAAGTCTAATGGCGGCTGTACACTCTCAACGAGACAGCACGAGGAAGAGGGAGTGCGTGAGTATAGATGGTAGTGCTCGCTCACCTCGGTCTGTCTCGGTGTTACTCGCTAGCTCTCCGTTCCGAGTCGGTTTTTGTGCTCTCGAGTCAAAGGATCTCGCATCGCCTCGCGCAATCTGCGCTCGACGCTGTTCACTCTCGCTTCTCCCAGTTGTGGTTGCGACGTGGAACCACGTACCTACCTACGTTATTTAACTGTATTTAATAACGAGTGTGAATTGAATTGCAGAGAAATTTATCAAATGGAACCTTCGGTTTTATACGATCCTCAATGAATCCTCATCAAATTTCACAGGGATAAAAATACTTGCATGATGCGTGGGATCGCATTAGTGAACAAACCGGATTTAGCGTTCCCGAATTGAAAAAGAAAAGGGATTCTCTAACGGCGACCTATCGTGGACACGCAAATCAAATTTGAACTCATTTTACACATACTTTTTTTTGTGAAAATAAGTTTGTGTAATGGTAATAAGTAGTGGCACATAGGGCAACAACAGCAGCAACTTCTATATCGTCCATTCCCTTGGTGTCCATAACTGGAATTATCCTACCGAGAGTGTACAATGTACGAACCTACATGGTCGCTCCGAGCTTACACGTCTCGCCCAAGCTGGTCGTCTTGGACAGCGTTATTCCTCTAAGGACGAGACAAACCGAGTGCTTTCGAGCGAGACTGTACAGCCGACATAAAATTATTTGACAATAGGTACCTATGTTGATGACGGCCACATTCTTGTATCATTTGCACATTCTCTTTTCGTAGATTTTTTAATACTGATACCTATTTTTTTTTCGTACAAATCTTCTTACAACAACAACCACAGAAAATAAAGATTTAAGTATACCTATCTCATTTGGTGCAGCCGTTTGGAATTTTGGTGCACACATTTCCCAATGCAAGCATTTTGCTGTTAGGGGTCGGACACTTAGCTCTAACAAAAATCAGCATTACGGCATTGCATCGGTTTTTTATAAAATACAAACGAAGCGTTTTCTATAAAGATAGATAGTATCCTATAGAATACCTACGAATATGAATTCAAAACGTATTAAATCTGAAGGAGAAATTGTCTCTTAAAAGGTTTGAAGTTCACTGAATCGTTAACAAATATAAAGCGGATACTAACAATACCTTTTTGAGTAAATAGGTACCTACGTGTTAAGACCACTTCACTCTTGTGTTAATGTTTTGCACAAATAATAATGTTTGAATACCCAATTCATTTGGTGACAAACTGACAAGCTGAAATATTTAACTGCGTACACGTTGTACCCAGGTAGTTAACTACATTTTTAATGTTCATCTCATCTATAAATCTTTGCTTATTATAGGTATAACCACGTGTGGGTATTTTAGTATGAGGTCCATTTTTTATGTCTCACGTTGCACCACCACCATACCTACTTACTACGCCATTTTTAGGATTCCGTATTAAACAATTATAGTTTCGCCATGTCCGTCTGTCTGTCTGTCTATCTGACCGTCCTCGGTTTAGCACAATAACTGTTAGTACTAGAGGCTTCAAATTAGGCACAAACCGACAAAGTGGTAGAATAAAAACATGTTTTTTTTTTTTAATTTAGGGTCCCCTAAATGTAACGCGCGGATATTTTTTTTATTTTACTATATTCTATATAGTGTGGGATATCGTTGGCTAGGTCTTTTAAAAATATTAGGGATGTGGAAACATCATTTCTCGATTCAGTTAACTGTTCGTGACTTATTAAGTTTTAAAGGGCCGCTTTAAATATTTTTTTTATTACATTTCTTACTCTGTAAATGCACTAAATACGGAATCCTACACTGCGCGTGGCCCGACACGTATTTACCGGTTTTTTTTATTTATTAATATTAGCGGTTAGCGGACCCCATTCGGTTTCGCGCGGGTGTAATTTAGGAAACTAACTATCCTATCTTTTAAATTGGGGCAAACAGAACACGGTGTGCAGAGTTTGATTAAAATCGGTTGAGTAGTTTAGAAGTCCATCGTAGACAAAGAATGTGATGCGTAATTTACATAATTATTATATATGGTATTATGTAATTAAGATGTATCTTCATTTTACATAATTTAATCAGATTTTTTAAGGTAATAAGTCACTTTTTAAGTAAACTAAATAAATGCCGAAACTGGTTTGATTCCCATCGCGTAACCAAATTAGATAAGACAACGTGAGTAAACTGGGTACGATTAGTTTCCGTCACAATCCAAATAACAAAACAATTAAATCTTTATGACATATAGGTAGGTACCTACCAAATACAACCTACTTGTACGAGGTACATTTACACTTCAACCAAAAGTACCTACCTTTAAAAAATAAATAACATACCTATAACAATAGTATCAAGTCACAAACGCACACACAAATTCACATTTCCATGTCCAGAAAAACTTCACAAAAAAAAAGCGAATTTCGCGCCAAGTCAATATTGAAAGCGAAGGCGCGCGAACCGCGAAGTGACAGTAACGGCGGACGGCGTGGTACCTACTGTCGCGGATCGCATGCGCACGCGCACTCTTGAGTGAAACCAGCACAAGCGTTGCAATACAGATTACAGATTAATATTTTATTGCATTGGAATAAGATGGCGCGTGACTTTCTTTTGTCCCTTGTTCAATATTTCAACTAACATTTAACCACTTAATCCTTCCTTTATGTACATAGGCAGTAGGTGAGGTATTCGCCATCGGTCTAGGAGGGAGGAGGCTAAGGGCTCAACCCTTTCCACAAAATAAAACGAATCCATTATAATTAGATATTATGTTCTTAGCCTAATATAGCTTATATTTTCTTAGCCTATTGATTTTATATTTGATAAAGTTAAAGTAATTGTAACATTTCACATCCTTCTTTAACTTAAAGAAATCTGTAAAGGTTAGAGAAGGATGAGAAATGTTACAATAACTTTAACAAATATCTTGGTGCAACCCAGTCTTGGACAACGGATTCTGTACGCTAGGAGCGTACAAAATCTATCCAGTACCAAATCTGGACGTGTGTAGAGGCATCCGGCGGACATAATTATTCATAACTAGTTGATTCGGCAAACTTCGTAGGTATTATGTGAAATAATGTGTCAAATGTTTGATAGATACGGACTATTGTATGGGTAAATGAAATTGTGGTTTTACTATTTCCCTTTATTTTTTTCATATTTTCTTACCTTTAAAACCTTCCCTGGACTTCCAAAAAACATTCAAAACCAAAATTAGCCAAATTGGTGCAGTTGTTCTCGAGTTTTAGCGAGACTAACGAACAGCAATTGGTTTTTATATATATAGATAGATATAGATTAAGTCCGATACGGTCCGCTCGCGACTTTGGTCTGCAAATTCGGTGCGCCGGACAGAATCCGGTCGTGTGCAGCGAGAGCGGATTTGGTCGGCGAATTCGGTCCGCTAAACCGAATTCAGTTATTTTGTGAATTACTACAGAACTCTTGGACTAAATAAATGATGCAAGTAAACCTCCTATCAGTTAATCTATTCTAAAGTATGTCAAGTCTTCGTAGGTTAAGTAGGTAAGTATATGCCAAGTTTGTAGTACATTTAAATATAATTCCAAGTAATTACCTCTGCCTGGGTACAAAGTACAAGAATAAAATTTACATTTTTAAAATTGAACAACAAATATCTTAAAATCAAGAACCTTTGTACTTTTGTACTGTATTTAAGTATTTATATAACAAAATAAAATCGGCACATGTATTTTCAGGGTTCCGTAAATCAAAAGGAATAAACGGAACCCTTTATAAGATGCATTCGTGCATCTTTCTGTCCGTCTGTCATAGTCGATTCCGAAAGTACTGAACCGATTGAGATGAATTTTGATACTCACATATAAATCAGTGACCCAACGAAAATGAGTTACGAATAAATTTTGAACATCATTTTCACTTTTGGAGGAGGAAAATTGCAAACTATATTGTCTGATATTATCATGAGATAGGTCTTATTGCTAGGATCTTTTACTTATTGAGAGAACGATATTTTTTAAATATTTATAGAGTTCAAGAAAACAATGGACAGTTGGCCGTTCAAAGTTGTCAAAATCCAATAAATAGTTATTTACCTATAATCATAATACTTATACCTACATAGATTGTAGGAAAACGTATAAGAAATCTATGGTAGCAAAAAATTGGAAATTCGTTAATGCTATGGTACCTACCCTATGAACACGAGTCCGACTTGCAATTGGTCGGTTTTCTTCATTTTGGCACCGATACGTACCTTATTCACACAACGTAACTTCACGCCTGTAATCCCCGAAGGGTTAGGCCGAGATAAATGCATGCATTCAAGCATACATGCAAACACCCACGATTCGCCGGTTACGTTTTTGGCCCATGTAATAGGTAGGTGGCGAGCCTGTTGACATTTCCGGGCACATTACCCAACTTCAAGGCACTGGGAAATTTCCAGAAAATGGAAAAATCCCATAGAGATAAAGGACTTTACACCATTATCTCTGATAACCCCCTACCCGGGAATCGAACCCAGGACCTCAGCGTAGTAGTACTGGCCTGCTACCACTAGACTACCGAGGTAAGTATATTCACAAAAAACTTCATTACGAACCCGATCGGTGAATGATACGACGCATATCTTACGCAATGATTACATCTCGAAATACTCTTAAATGTACCCAGCTCTCACTTTCATAATACAGTACCCAGCAAAAAATATTGCACATCGAGCCTACGAAAGAGACAATCGGCTAGTTTCGACTTCGTAGAGCGTTGTCTCAGCTTTCGTAAGCAGTGTTGCTTACGAAAGCTGGTAGACTGGTATTGGTCAAAACTTGATCAAAATAGTCGACAAACTTGATCAAAATGGTCGTCACATAAGGAAGTTGCGAATGAGACAACGCTCTACCGACCGAAAATAAGCCGAAGCCTCCTAAAGTCGATGTATATTTCTTGTTGGATACTGTTACCCTGCAGTAAGTACAGCATTATGTACTTACGGCCAGACGCAGCGTCGGTCTGAAGTCGTATAATGTATCTTAGTTAAAATCGTTTCGATAGCCACTTTGCAGTACATTGTTGTTTCGACGTAATGTGACAACACAGACCAATCAGCCTTCTTTCTTCCATAGTCGATGTGTGACAATAACGATCATTTTTGGAAAACAGTAATATAATGCAAAGAAGCTTCCAAATGCTTCTTCTCAGTTACACTATACCCTTGCTGGCCCAGCTTACTCGGACCCCCTATAAGTCGGTGCGAGTAGTGTTGCTTATTCTACGGTGTGATTTCCTGTTGTCTGTCCCCTCTAGCAATGTTGCAGTGAATGGCATGATTTTTCGGCCCGAAAGCCGTAGAAGTTCTACGGTTGACCAGGGTAATTGCCGTAGCATTGACAACACTGCGTTTTCTTGCTTGAAGAGCTTGCTGCAGGCAAGCATTTGTCTCAGGAAAACGGAATGATTTTCATTTTGTTAAATGCACAACGGGCCTCTGCTCACTATACGTTATCCTCTAGTAGCTTACTCAACGCTCCAGTCTCGCAATTCCCAGCAAATACCGTTTTCTCTATGTCAGTGGTGTACCTTCCATACCTGCGTAAAGCATATCCAATATTATATAGCTAGGCTGTGCTTGCGAATTTCTTATCTTAGAATTTAATTCTAAGTTACGCCTTATTTCATCAGCTATATGCCAGTGAAAATCCCGTCAAAATTGATCCAACCGTTCCAGACATTAGCCGGAACAAACAAACAGACAGACAACATTGAAAAAAAAAATGTTTTGTTATTATGTAGCGTGTAGGTACACATAGTAGATACACACATATACCTACATATATTTTAGCATTTAGTAAAAGCGATTACTTTTATATTACAAACAGACACTACAATTTAATTTATTTGTGTATCACAGGCGCTTTTATGGGTATGCCAATTCCACCGTCAATTTTATTTATCAATTAATTAAATTAATTTCTTGATATATACATGTAATAATAAAAGACAATCATTTTTTGATCCAGGCGTGATAATAAGCGATATAATAAGTTCCTAGTTAATAAATAAAAAGAAATTGTACCAAGGATAAAGTAAATACAATAGTTCATCTACGCGACCTTCGCGTATTTTATATAATCTCTATAATTAGGTATTTGGTTTCAATTCTATTGTTCTCTAACTTATTGTACAGTTTTTCTATTTTACCGTGTCAATTATGCAACGTACCTTATTTTATTGATGACACCTATTACCCAGCACTTACTTAAGTACTTAATTGTCAGGGTTCCGTAGTCCACAAGTATACTGCTTAAATATCCGCTAGTAAAATAAATACGATAGATCAGATCTAGCCTAGATCTAGATCCTTAAATATCCGCTAGTGAAATAAATACGGTAAATCAGATTATAGTAGGGGAGCCGAATATAGGTCGACCTTCACCTATCTGTTTACCGAATGAAACAATTTTTATGAATACCTAGGTACATACATTTTCATACATAAACTACACGTCTTGCATGTATTGCCTATCAAAATATTATAACCAATATTTGAGAGATTTTTAGCGGCCACGTACGGAAGTAAGTGTCTGCTTTGCGCCTTTAGTTGTAAGTATTTTAATATGGAATTTGTAAAGGTCACGCATGGCCAAAATCGTTTTTATTTGCTCGCGCCATAAAGCAACACGGGCCACTGGCCGCGGCGGAACGGAGGGGAGTAGCCATATGCAGGCTTTCCCCTCTGTCAAAGTAGAAGACCAAATGGTCTTATGCCTGTTGCCCAGATATTTAAATGTGTGCGTGAAATTATTTTTGTATTTTGTTAAAGTCAAGGTGTGAGTTTCATATAAATAGACGATTTTTGTAGTGTGAGTGTGTGTCATATGTATTTCCCCCCGCAAAAAATGACAGACTGTTTTGTATCGGTAATAAACGCTATGGCTACTCCCCTCCCGTCCGCCGTGACCGGTGGGCCGAGTTGCTCTATGGCTCGCGAATTCGTCTTAGGAGAAATTACCAGGAAATTGTCAGCCTGGATCTGGCAACCCAGCAGGAAACATTGCACATCGAGCTTGGGACAATCGGCTAGTTCACAGAGTATTATAAAACATACTGAAAGGCAACTAGCCTTTCAAAACGTAACTTCACGCCTGTAATCCCTGAAAGGGTAGGCAGAGGTATATGCATGCATTCAAGCATACTTGCAAACAAACACCCACGATTCTCCAGTTACGTTTTGGCCCATGTAAAAGGTGGCGAGCCTGTTGACATCGCCGGGCACATTACCAAACTTCGAGGTATGTACTGGGAAATTTCCAGAAAATTTAAAAATCCCAATAGAACCAGAAGTAAAGGACTTTACACCATTATCTCCCACCCGGGAATCGAACCCAGGACCTCAGCGTAGTAGTAGTGGCCTGCTACTACTAGGCTACCGAGGCAGTTAGCCTTTCAGTATATTAGTATTCAGTCTTGGTTATTCGTCTGTGCGGCTAGTTTCGTAGAACGTTATCTCTGCTGCACACTGCCTACGTAAGCATTGATTATTTAGTCCGGTATTTGTCAAAACTTCATCCAAATAATCGACAAACGTCACATAGGGTACCTAGGTGCGAAAGAGATAACGCTACTACGTTTACTGGTGGTAGAGCTCTAGTGACGAAGCTCGCGGGCGTTGGTAGGCACCACAGCATTACCTAATATACTTGCCGCTAAATGGTAGTTTTCATCACTATCGTGTTCCGGTCAGGTGGTAATGTACGGCCCTGTAATTTCCGGCACAGAGGCATAAATACCTTAGGCCTCAGGAGTGGTAACGCATCTGCACTTTGATCTTGGTCTTTGTGTGGGTGTCTATAGGCTGCAGTCATCACTTAACATCAATTTGAACTGCATGCTTGTTTGCCACTTCAATTACATGAAAAAAAAAACGCTCTACAGACCCCAAATAAGCCGAAGTCTTCTTCCTCTTCCTAATGTAGATTGTGCACTATTTCTTGTTGTATACTGTACTACCCAGATTAAGACTGATACTAGCGTTTCTGGATATTACCATGCAATATGCATTCTGCCTAGTTCTCTGGTTCATGTTCGAGGTGAGGGTCAAGAAACAGTTACCTAGATACTTCATTAAATAATATTGTCCTTTTTGGTCAATTCAGAAAATCAATAGCACACTAATAATTGTAAAAAGGTGCCAAAAATGTTAAGAAGCATGGAACTTTAAAAAAATCATAACTGGCGAATTGTGGTTGTTATTGCGGCTGAATGATATTTAGCCGCCAATGAGTTAGATTTCCTGACCACTCGTTGGTCGAAGGAAACACTTCACCATAGTTAGTAAAGTACATAATCACAATAGTAGGTACCTATTATTACATATTCTCCGCCTAGTTTAACAACGATGATTGGTAAATTGTGGCTTAATAGTCGTTAGTCCAGTTCGATCCATTTCTCTTAGGTTATGTCTGTAGTATCACTATAAAGATAATAGATATATTATCAGTATAATGATGAATTCTACCATACCTACATCCTACGTGGAAATAATCTCGAGAACCTCTTTACTTATTATTTGAATAGCTTATCTTTTCCGACATTCAAGAGTTTCTTAGTATGAAATATCGCTTGATTATCCTAATGTGAACGAATACCTGTAGTTTTGCATATTATTATATTTTGGTATTATTTGTAATGATTAAATAAATGACAAGTATAGGCTCTATGCATAACTACCGGCGGTCAAAAGGCAGCGTTACTTTACTACCCCTGATGCCAAAATGATTTTTCCTCCGTGATTGTTATTAGAAAGAAAGAAATAAAACATTTAATTACAGGTTGCATTATCTAATTGGAACACGACAGCGCTGACAGTGAACGATATCCATTTGGCAGCAGATAGATTGTCTTTAAGAAATTATTTAATTTAAAAAAATGGGGGATAGTGGTCAAAGGGGGTCAAACCTGCTATCTCAGAGTCAGGATCATGAGGCTTCGGTTCTTTAGTGGTTAAGCCCCTGGGGCTTCGGCAGCTTTAATCGGTCTCTGCCAGAAGTCATATTTTTCTATCCTTTTTTCTTTAATTTCAATATTCATTCTCATAAATTGCAAATATTAATATTACAATTACCTAATCTTGGCGTAATCTATCTACTAATGGGTGAAAGTAATATGAAGAAATTTGTACCTCTGTATTAATTTCATTTTACTGGTCATAAAGCTCCGATGAAGATCGAGGCAGAAAATATGTAATAATATCGAAGCACCACCGCATGACCGCATCAGAAAGGGAAGATGCCTTATAATTCACATAGAGGCAAAAGATTTGTCCCATTTCTTAGGTTTTTTTTTTATATACTTAGATGTTTACGCTTAGGCAGAGAATATGCAATAATACTACGTATAGAACGGACACTTCGACGTCCCGCCCGATTTTCCCACATCACCCAACCTCCTCCCCTCTTATGGGCGATGGTTGGCATTTTCTACGTGCTACGCACACAGGTGCACGTGTAAATACACGTCACTGATTGATGTCTGTGTAATAGAGACCAAATTAAGCGTTTGTATGGAATTTTGGCGGAGTGTCCGCGGTGTGGCTTAGGCTGAGGTGACGACCTATTGGTCGTCCGTCACCGTACGTCATCACCAATACCACAAACTGCAAAACATTTTGTTGCTTTCTTCACTTACATTAAAAACTATATTTAGCTTAGTCATTCAAGTACCTCTCTCCAGGGACGCCCTGAACCGGAAGGGTCCGACTGGCTCGATGGCTATTCACACGCCCGAAGTCAAAAACCCGTACAAAAATTCTCCTCCTTTTTGAAATCGGTTAAAAACGTTACGATTCTGTGTACCCAACTTGTTAAGTCATATACATTTTTGTGTTTTTACTGAACTTATCTATGAAAAGGTAATTAATGAAAGCTATTAAATGTTTTCAGGTGGTTTATTAGTGTCATCATCATCACTTCAACCGAAAGACGTCCACTGCTGGGCAAACCCTTCCCCAAACACGTCCACTACAATGTTGTGTCACATTAGGGGAGAATATGCCCTAACCACGCTCGGCAATCGGATTGGCGATCGCAGTGGGGGTAGTTTTATCGCGGGACGCAGCTGCCCATCCCGCGTTGTTGTTTATACTACCACCCTTGGGGATGGTTTGACCGCGGAAACCACTAGCCGTTGCACCTGCCGCACTAGCGGAAGAATTCCCCTCCATTAGAGGCCGATGGAGTCGCAACGTTTAAATTGTAAATGAGATGAAAAGAAGAAACCACACAGTATTTATATAATTCATTTATTTAAATTGTATAGTATTCACATAGTCGCTACGAGTTTCAAGATGTGAAACACCAGCTTTACATACAAAATGAGAACACAATGTTTCACAAAATAACTAGGTATAAAGAGAAATGCAGCGTTCCAACGAAAGCTATATAGTAACTAGAGCGTTCGCTATACGTACATTGTGATAGCAAATGATACTTAAAATTAAAATGTACTTGGCAGTTGCGATGCGAGTCTGCGAGATGAAAAATATAATCGATTACGTAATACTGATTTGCCAAGTCGATAGCTTATGCGTTGAATGAACGTGGTGTTTCGGCAGAGGAAATTATGCGTATGAGATGAACATAAGCTATCACAATTCTCCGGCTGGTATGACTCGTACCAGCCCTAAACGAAAAGCTATACAATAATTGACTAAATATCTTAAATTGCTACTCGGGTAAAAAAAATACACTAAGTCATTGTAGTGACACGGCATGTGACTACATTATTATATTATTGAGCATAATAATAAACGAAAGGCAGTCAATTTTAATACGTTTAGCCGAAATTAAAATGCTATATTGAGTATAGTGAGATACTGTCAAAATTATAAAAAATCACTCGAAAGTGTGTGAATTAAACTCGTGCGAAATTGATTTTAATTTGTACATTCTTCTATTTTCTTACAATAAACGTTGATATTAAAGGGACTTCCCCTTTTACTACTGTTTTGATATGAATTTTAAAATTAAAAGCTCCTCGTGAGAAATATAGGTAGGTATCATGTTAATCAGAGTTATTTGGCCCATATACTCATCCTAAAATTGATCATTTACATAAAGTTCTTCACATGAATCATCTCAATCTGTTACCATATCCATAGAGAAATATTCGCACTTAGAAACTAATTATATCTGACTTTTTTTAAATTAGGTAAGTAGATTGGTACATAATCTGAAATTTAACATTAAAATTAACATATGATTAAAAGAACCACAAGAATTTTTAATTCATTTAAATTTTTAGTTAAGGTTGTAAGTAATCAAATGTATAAAAAAATAACAAGACAGCTTTTTGAAAAAAAAAAAGAATCATTTGATTTAATTTTAGGTACAGCTTGACGCCATGGTTTTTTGAATGATAAACACTGACTAAGCAATGGCGTGAACTGAGCAAATTACATTAAAAACGTTTAGTTAAAGCTTCTATACACAATTACCCAGACACCATTGTGGTAGTATTTACGACACAAAAACGATGCTATGATCATAATAAAATTCGCCCGAGTTTAATTAACATCAACAAAGACGCCCACAACTAAACACAAATTCACAATCAAAATGTGCATTTCATTTTGTAAACCATAATACAATTTGTATACTCTGTATGTACCCACATACATATCGAAAAACAAAATCACTCTATAAACTATTACAAAATAAAAAAAAATGCATTTAGTCGATTATACACAGATAATAGGCCTTTGTATAACGTTACAAATATAATCAGGAAGACGAAATAAGTAAATATCAAGTCAAACATATTGCACTACACATTTGCTATTGTTTGGGGGTGTCGTAAAGTTCGGCCGTTGCCACACGAGCTATAAAAAGCTATACATTTTCTTTATTCGAATATCTCCGCCCGTGTGACAACCGCCTTATCGATTGCACTAGTCGTTTGTTCGTATCTCGTCGCAATATGCTGATATGCTTGAAAATAAAGGAACCATTTTGTATTAAAGTTTAAGACGTAAAATAAACAACAACAAAAATGCTTGGATTACGAAAAAATATGTACTTAAACTATTAAATGTAACTCTCCATACATAATGGCCCATACGAGTTGGTATATTCTCTACTGGTAAGAATGTAGGCATCGCTCATACCATCGTATAAATCATATCAACAAATCACAACATCCACTATGCTATTCACCAAAAACAAACATTGCATAGCTTAGCTCCTTATCTAGCTTAAAAGGCCTTGTATCTAACTACCCTTAAATCCTTTAAGAATTCCACTTATAAGGTCACCATTTCGTTACGAATACAGCGTCTATATCACTTGAGAAATTAACTAATTACACATAGTAACTTAATATCGAATTACAAAATTATAGTTATAGAAAGAAAAAAATTACATTTTGATTCTGTAGAAAATCGTTATGTTATTTTTTTGTCACACACATATAGTTTCGCTTAATCTACGGTTTCGAGAGGGAATTTTTTACTGTTTACCCTACTATAAAAAAAATTTAGACACCAGTAATTCTGCGCGTCGTGCAAATTCAGATAAAATCTTGTGTTACGCGGTACAAGATTCTATGAATTTAATCGTGAAAAATTCACCTCTCGAACATCAAGTCGTTTTCGGTAAAATGATCAAAGAGTTTTATCCCATAAACAGTGGTCGAGGTACCCTAACACTAATCCAGACTTAGCAGGCACTAGACACCGACTCTCCAACGTCCTTACCTTTACGTTACATGTATAATACATAGAAAACAGTAAACACGTTAGGTTACTCGCACAATTCCACTAGAAGTCCGTATAATACGTTTTGTAGTCTTTATTTTATTATTGAGATCAATTTTGCCTTTACGCACTAGATTTTGAACGCTCGCCGCCAAGCGAAGAGTTTATATATTCAGCTAATACCTCGCGTGATAATGTCAGTACTAAATATTTGATTCCGTCTAAATAGCACAGAAATAATTATATATGGTCAGTATTATTGTACGTTCTGTGTCCATTAAAGGGAATCAAATCTAATATTTACATTACAACCGTAGGGAGACCCTTTAGACAACACGATGCGTATTTTAATAGGAAGCCGGGACGCGACGGAAGTTCATTCGTTGCTGATACTGCAATATATTACACAAAAAACGAAGAATTATATAAAAAGAAGGACGTTAAATAAGCATGATTTGTTTATAGAAATATTCTTAAATACTTATAGAAAAATGTGAAGAGAAACTATGTTATTCATCGACATCATTGCAGTAAAGGCAAGGAACACTTTATAACAAACAATCTAACAATAATTCACGCAAGGCATTAGCGAAAACTAGAAGCACCACTGCGCTGTTCACTGCACTTAACACACACACAATTTGAAATGATCAAACACCACTTTTGTGCGTTGACATGAATCTTGTCCACTTCAAGCGACAAAAAGTCCTATAGATTCTTTGGCTGCAAAATAACCATTGGGCGTTTTTGCTTGATTATCACTTCAAACATGGAAGATGCTATTTCAAGGATCAAATCTACCTTATTACCGCAGGAGGCCCCTTATTCTTTGTAAATTTATTGTAATTGTTCAATTATTATAAGATCTGCTTCTACTCGTTTTCTTTAATGTTAGATTGGTCCATACACATAAGGAATCGATTTCGACAGTGCCGTACGTAACACGTTTCAATAATGTATAACGATGTGCATTTGAATGCCTCCGCTCCGTTGATTCTGAGAAAATTTTGGATTGATTTAGGTATCTGTTTCAAATCGACGAATTTGATCTTTAGAGAGCATAACTTTTATGGGTTGTCTTGAGAATGTAAACGGGTCTTCTAGTTTGATAATTAGAATATTTCCAAAACTATTTAATATTATAGAATTCGTAGATTTTTCTATTGCAATCATATCTAGTTTTTATCTTTTAACAACAACGATGTTGTCATCCAAATGTTTCGATTTCATTATCCTTTTGGGAATTTATATCTGGAGTAGTCACTTGAAGACCTCAAGTGACGATTTCACGGTTGTATATATTGGCTCATCTGTGTTTATAAACTGTGTATCCGTCAACATATTTCAACGATTTTCAACGGTGTTTTGCATATGGACAACCTTTATCAGTCTAGCGAAAACAATCGCCAAACTCTCACACTTCTGAGTACGCAGAGAGGTTTTGAAAGTTTCGTCGTGTACGCAGATCCTTCAACATATTCCAGTAGTTCTGGGTGGTTTTAGATCCTTCAGCGGTGTTCCGGCAGATTTGTTCCGTGACAGCACGTAATGCGTTCAGAAGTGCAGCGTGTGGTAGCGCGTGTATCAGACGAGGTGGTCGCGGTCGTCGAGCGAGGCGTCGGAGTCGCGGTCCTGGCGCAGTTCGCGCTCCAGGTCCAGCGAGCGGCGCTCCAGCTCCAGGCGCGCCGGCCCGCACGCCCCGCCCGCCCCGCCCGCCCTCCGCGGCGCCTCTAGCGATGACACCTGCAAACGTTAATATAATATTTTTATTTCACGACTTGCTGACCGGGCACACTATCCATCCACCCAAGCAATAAATGTTAAAGCCACGGAATAGATAAATAAAGATGGAATGGTAATGTGGGCGTGGCAAGCGCGCCACAACTATGTATGCACAAACACAGTTCGGCCGAACCATTCGTTCGCCGCTCGTAGTGTCTGTCGTGTAGACTGTTTCGAACGAAGCGTCTCTTGGTAAAATACCGTGTGTAGATTGCTCGTTAAGTACTCGCTCAATTACCGCTAATACTGTCTCCGCTTGCAATGTACATCATGTAATGCGTCCGCTACACTTCGACTACTGACGTGCGAGCTCCTGGTGAGTATATTGTTGTGTGCGTGCGAGTTTTTATTGTCTACGGGCGTTGTCTTAGTATGCAAACTTACGCAAACGAATAGGTACCCTGAGGATTTATGTGTGGGTGATTGTCGAGATGATGTTACATTCGTGTAAGAAATTGAAGGATGGAGAGAAGCGGCGACATTGGTTCTAATACTAAATTGAAGCAAAGGCCTTTCCATCCTTATTTATCTATTCCGTGATTAAAGCCATGACTGTAAAAAAAGACATATATACACACAGAGATATTATGAAAATTATTTTTATAACCATTGAACACAACTGAATGTCCATTGATACCGTTATATTTTGCATAATAATTATTATGTAAATAGAGAGCTAATCTCGAGACAGCCTTTTGATCTACTTCATGGGTCTGCCTTAATATTTAAAGAACTGCCTAAGGAAGACCTCTTTGGGTTCAAACCGCGGCTTAAGGCATTGCTGGGGAGGGTAATCGGCCCCGTGATGTATATCTCTCTTTAGGGTCTTTACTCGCCTTTAGGGTCTGCAATTGTCGCTCTAATCATTACTTGCTGACAACCACGGAAGCGACTATCAAATCTATATATTACTAGCTGTTGACCGAGGCTTCGCCCGCGTAAATGTCGTTTAAAAAGTAGCCTATGTTCTTTCTCAATGTCAACTCTATCTCTGTACCAAATTTCATTAAAGTCGGCTCAGTCGTTTGGACGTGAAAAGGTAACAGACAGACAAACAGACTGAGTTACTGTCACATTTATAATATTAGTCGGGATTTTTATATTATAAACTGTAAGACGCTTTGATTCAACTATCGCGAAAGGCGTTATTGGTTGTTGGCTAAGATAAAATACTTGTACTACTTTAAAACGGTCATTTTAGATCGTGTAAAACATAAAATTTTAGTGAGAAGTGACTGTTCTAAATTACATTTTTGGATGGATGAAATAATGAAATGTAAATAGTTAAGCGCCTTGATAAATATATTTTAATAATACCGTTAAGGATCAAACGGGTTCAAGTGAGGTTCTCTTTTTCGTTTAATTTGCACTTCCTATTCTCCTCTGATGAGATTTAACAAGACTGGTCGGAGCTCGTCTCTCCCTCATTAACGAGAGACGTTAGTTGTGAAAGGACCAAATTTTATTTTAAACTAGCTGACCCGGCAAATGTCGTATTGCCTCAGAATTAAATAATGTGTCAAAGGTTTGGCATACATATACGGACTATTTGTATGGGAAAATGAAATTGTGGTTTTTACTATTTCCTTTCAATTTCTTCATATTTTCAAACCTTCTCTGGACGGTCCTTAGGTGCGGCAGATTGACCGTCGCCCAATACTACGTACGTACTTATAGGCCGACCGTTATCGCCTGCGGGGTACTAAGAGAGCGGGGGGTGATGTTACCGGGTGGGTAAAAGGGGTGCGCGGAGCACCACGTCAAAACGCGGCAGTACGCTGTCGGTGCTCGCAGCGCGTGGTTGTTATTTTTGCAACGGACGCTTTGACATTGATGCACAAGGTAAAAACTTACCAAGATTAATCTCAAAATGAATAGCTTTTCCTGTTTTGCAAAAAAAAATTACAAATAGCGTACAACGTATCTACCTTTTTTAAAGTCAGAAAACAAGATCATAGTTCTGCGGAATATCTTCAAGACGATAACTTGAGAGAAGATGAAGAGATGGACAGCTTTATTATTAATTTGCAAGATTCTGACTCCTCAAGCTGCTCAGACAGTGAAGACGATTCAAGCGATGTACCTATATTAGTGATGAATAGTCCTAATCCTACATTTCTTTTATCTGTGGTTAAATATTTCGTGATAGGAGTTATTGTTATTTTATTATTTCGTACCTTAGAAGCTTTCATTAAAATAATTGATACTTTACAAGTTTATTTTTTACTGTAAAATACAGACAAGTTGGTATATAATCATATTTTATACTTTTCCAACAATATATCTCGAGATAAGTATTTGGATTATTGAGTCCGTGTGTAGCGTTACCCGCCCCCGCTCTCCTTGTACCGCGCAGGCGATACGCGAGTTAAACGGTCGGTCTCTAGTACCGCACACTACCGAACACTTGATACTCCCGATTCACCCGACACACCCGACTCTCCCAACACACCCCAGCTATTGATGTTCCAATATAGAAGTCATCCTCACCTTAGCGAGGCGGCGCGCGGAGGGCGGGCGCTAGGAAGGTGCCGGTAGATGGGGCAACTTGCCCGCCGCCCAGTACCGCGCGCCTGACACTCCCGACACTCCCGATACACCTGATACACCCGACCCGCTCTCCTCCGATAACGCTGCTTGTAGCTTCGCTTCTGGAATCGAAAATATTACGTTCTGTAGCCATATTATTAAAGCGGTTTAATAAAGGGTGCTAATTTGATAGCTCCCTGAATTTCGGGAGCTTATTCATTCCATAAATCAGTACAACTTCTTGGATAGTTTTGTTTAAAAAAATGACTTACCTAATTATTTACCGATGACCTGATCGGTAAAGCATTATATACCATCATTTACTATTTCAACCGTTTAAATATTTGTAATTTATCGACCTTTGTTCCATGGGGAAAGCTGATCAGGATCACAAACTGAAGACATCCTTGAAATTTACAAAATTAATAAATTCACCATGTAGTGCACATGGCCAATTTTCATGTAATTGGACCGAAAAGTGGCAAAGGGGTACTGGGAAATTTCCTCTATCCCAGCGTAGGAGTAGTATAACATACACAGCTTTCTGTCCAGAACATGCAAATTGTGGAACGGACTACCCTCTGTGGTGTTCCCTCGGCGCTACAAAATGTTCTTCAAAATCGACGCTAAGAGAGTAAGCGACTTCCTTGATGTAGCAGCTGTTCAAAGACAACGGTGACTACTTTCCATCTGATGGTTCGACTGCTTGTCTGTCAACCTTTTAGTAGAAAAAAAACATATGTGTGCAATTTACACGCGGCAAAAGAGAAACCTTAAAAAAAATCCTATTTCATTTTCTCCCACGTAAAATCGTATGGATTTATGTGTCTGTCACTTTTTACTGTCGTTTTTTCGTTTCATCGACTTTCTTTCACTAGTCTACTTCACCGGGCAATAGGGGATCGCAGAGGGCGCTCCAGCCTAAAAAAAATACAAAATTTCACTTCAAAAAGATAAATAGTGTCATACTCACTGGCGACTTGCGACGCGTTGAAGGTGACCGGGGTCCTGGCGAGCGGCGTGCGCAGCGAACCGCCGCGCGCACCCGCACCCACCCCCGCCCCCGCACCCACCGCGCCCGCCAGCCCCACCACCCCCGCGCCGCACCCGCTCGCCACGCTGCTGCCCGACTGCACAATGCACAACACACCACGTTAGCTCCTGCTCTGATGGCTCGGCCACTACGTGCATAGAGCAACGCGGGCCACCGGCCGCCGCGGCGTGGTGGACCGGAGGAGAGTAACCATAGCGTTTATTACCGATGCAAAACAGTCTGTCATTTTTTGCGGAGGGAAATGCGTGTGACACACACACACTACGAAAATCGTCTATTACTACGAAAGCCACACCTTGACTTTTAACAAAATGCATAAACAATTTCACGCACACATTTATATAGGCATTTGGCCTTGTTCTTTGACAGAGGGAAAAGCCTGCATATGGCTACTCCCCTCCGGTCCGCCGCGGCCGGTGGCCCGTGTTGCTCTATGACAACGTGCAATGACTGTAAGGCCGGCTCCACACGTTGGCCCGAACGTTGGCGCCAACGCTACACGTCCAAAGTGTGGATCTAGAAAATAGCATTGGCCCCAACGTGGTGCGAAAATTGCCCGTTGGTAATTGGCCGGCGCGTGTCAGCAACCAGTAGCAAGGGATTTTTCAGATAAACAGGGATTCAATAGCGAATTTGGCCATACATAGTTCCTTTATGAACTTGGTACGCCACGCGATCGCTATTTCATTTGGCACACCTACGTAAATATGTTCAGTCATTGTGTTCTGATTTGAATTTATTCGAACGCGTCAGATTAAAATATGTATTACATGCACTCTGTTGAATACCTCCACAGATTTGGTGGAGGTATTCAACAGGGTAAAATAAAGTAATAAGTAAAATCAAATCAGGACACAATGACCGACCGAATGACCTCCACAGAGGTCACTCTGGGAGACAGGGGACATCTCTTTGGTGGAGGTATGTAAGGGTGCATAGGTATCTACCATATCTAAATCTGACGCGCTCAAGTAAATGCAAACACAGCATCCTGAGCCCCACTATAAAGGTCAATGTACTTATAAAAAAAGTTGATTAGTATTTTTATTTCATTTCATTCTTCCGTATTTGTGAATCGACTCTAAATGTCACTCGGAGTGTTAACACTATCAATAACTTTTACAAGATAAGATACATTGTGGAGCATAAAATTCTGTACATGGACTAAACTAATATTTCACACAATAACTAACCGTTGTTGACACTAGTGAAGCGACAAGAGTGGGATGCTCTTAGCTGTAGGTGTGAATATCTAGATTCGATTGAATTAGATTATGGGGTTTAGAGTTAGGTGGTCGTAATCCAAAAATTTCGAGTTTTGTCATTTTCACTTAACAAGACAATCTTTCTGCCGATAAATGATAGGGTACAGCACTATATTATATACACAGTTCCGGTCATTTAGTAAAATGCCCCAATGCCCAAGGCTACGGGGCCTTGGGCATTGGGCATTGCCGACACAGAAGGCAATGAATCCATATTGTAATCTCTGTTTATGTGTAGATTAACATCTTTATCACTGGTGGTAGAGCTCCAGTGACGGAGCTCGCGGGCGTAGGCACCACCGCATTACCTAATATACTTGCCGCTAAATGGTAGTGTTCAACACTATCGTGTTCCGGTCAGGTGGTAATGTACGGCCCTGTAATTTCCGGCACAGAGGCATAAGACCTTAGGCCTCAGGAGTGGTAACGCATCTGCATTTTGACCTTGGTCTTTGTGTGGGTGTCTATAGGCTGCAGTCATCACTTAACATCAATGTGAACTGCATGCTTGTTTACCACTTCCATTACATAAAAAAAAAAAAAAAAAAAAAAAAATCTACTTATAATGTTTATAGTCTTTATAGGATACAGTATTCAGTTACCATCACTATGAACTGCACGCATGTTCGTAACTTTACGGCATAAAAATATCTTGTGGCAGTTTAATACAAATGATATAAGGTAATGCGGTGGTGCCTACACCCCCGAGCTGCTACAGTTGGAAATCTACCACTAGTGTTTTCTACTATTTTATTAGTTTCATATCCCAAATCCAAAAAATACAAATTTCGTTCCCGCAATATCATAATCATGACATAATGATAAACAATATTACACCTGTCATCTACCCGTTAGAAACAAGACATTTTGTGCAGATTATGTAAAACATTTCAATTTTCCTTGGAATCCGTGAAAAAAGATTTCAAGAGTAAACGCAATTCTCTGAACAGCTATCGCCACTCAGGTATGCGTCATGAAGTCAGTGTTCGCGGAAGTGAACAGTTGTTTAATTTAATTATTTAAAAAAAATCATATTTTTCGTACGGAATCCCAAGTTTCCTGCCAGTATTTTGGTGTACTGAGAAAAGTGAACGCTTGTAATACAAATCTCAAAGAATGATGAAGTGCAATTATTTGTATTTTTAGAAAAAGGACAACCATGTATTCATTTAAATAGTGATAGTTGCAGAAAATGTGATATAAGTTCACAACTGTATTAGATGGAAGATGTATACTGTTACTGTCGTAGCCCTTATATTACAAGTTTAATTCAAAAATAGAAATAAAATCTTAAGATTTACCGACATAAGTTGGTAAATGTAAGGATTTATATGCTGCTAGCTAGCGTGGATGTCTGATGTCGTGGGCGTCTATGGGAAAGGCTTTGTCCAGCAGTGGATGTCTTTACCATTCAGAGTTGGTAAATCATAGTTTTTACTGAAAATTTAGGATTTTCCGTAAGCCGGGCTTTTACGGTAACATTATAAAATGAATACCTACACAGGGACGGACTTCCCCTTATGTAAAGGTTCTATTTTTTTTACACGTTGGACAAGTTGGTAAATATATGGCAAATGTCTATCAAAGGAGAAGTTGCAAAAATGTATGGACCTCCGGCCATGTATTGTACACAATATCATCAAACAGGCAAAATCAATATAAAAACGTTTTTTACTGCATATTTTCACTTATTTAGCTTTGTTTGCGGTTACAAAACACTATTTGCAGTTAGAATTGCAACTCAAAACCAACATGGCGAATATGGCGGGCGATGTCATTTTGACTTTTCATTTTTTAAATTGTATTTTGATTATATAGTACTTGGAGAAAAAAGTAATATTTTCTAAATACTGTCGAAATCGATTAATTCAAAGTGTCGGCTGTATCGCCGCCATGTTGACAATAGTTAGAAATTATAAAATCGTTTGAATTAAATGTGGTTGTAACTCTAAAATATATTCTTGAATAAATTAATTGTATTTTTTTCGGATTCTTCTTTAATTTACCCATTTTTTGAGGACGTGTACGAACCAGAGCCGAGCTCGCAACATCTCCATTTGGCAATCTATGGGCTACTTAAACTCTAGGCAACTACCACACCCTGGGGGCGCCCGACAATTGGACACAATTGATACCAGATTGACTGTGCAGTAGTTTATTTACATTCATCACCATCCGGTCACCTCATGCAAATCTTACTTCACATAAATTTATTAATAACATAAAAATGGGAATTCAAGCAATAGCACTGACCATACAGAAAATTTAGTAAATTAGCTTAAATAAATTCGTGCAGATAATAATCTAAAATTATGAAAAAGTAGATATAATAAAATTAAACTTAAATTATATAAGTACTTGTGGTATGTCCTGATTAAATATATATCATCATACATATTATACTATATTACAGTAAATAGATTACAAATTACTGTGCTTATAGGGAAGCTGAAATGAATGATATTTAAATTAAAAAAAAATAAACATTAGAGCTCTTTGGTTTGAATGATAAAAAGGAAACTGAGAAACAACACAATTCCTTAACACTTTGCAATTATCAATTTGAATTGATTAACATATGGTAATGCCTGCGTTCTCGAGCTCTACCACCAGTTACTTAATAAAGTATAAGTAGATACATTTTTTTAAAATGAATCATATTAAGCTTCTTGATTAGCTATAACTTATAATAGAACAAAATAATGTAATTTTGCCAGGCCAATCAAGCTAGTGATTTTTTTTTATCTAAAATTAACATTATGCTGCAAATAACATAAAATCAAATACGCAGTGGGTTGTATAGTTATCTTACATATTTATGGATGATTTATATAATATTAGTTTGCATTAGCAAATTAAAACAATGAATATGTTGTGGAAACATTTTTATGTTGTAATCATTGTTTTTCGTTGGATACACGAGATGATAACCTCTCAAAAAGATACATTTTCTCTGGACCGCACCTTTAAACCTGTGACCAATTCGCACTTTCCACCGAAATTCAGACTATTTCACTTCGGGAAGTGGATTTCAGCGAAATCAACCATTTTTATAGATGTTCCATTTGTTAACGATAAGATTTTAAGTTGATGCTTGTGTTCGATTATTTATATAAGTAAGTAAGTATACTTATGTTAATAGCTAAAAAACAAATTAAAAACTTGACCTGTTACTTTTTTAATTTCGTTTAGCAAATAATTTAGAGCCAGGGGCCAATTTTTATCACACCGGGATCCCCAGCTCTCTAAATCCGGCCCTGCATAAGTGCATAAGGCTGTCTCTTTTTTTCTCAAGGACAAAAACCACAAGGCAAAACAAAACACAGGGAAACAAAAAAAAAAACAAACCTATTTGTCAGTGCACTTAGCGTGGGCGAGGCGTTTGGCGTGGTGCGCTATACTAACGTGGTTGGCGGGCGGCGCGGGCTCGTCGTCGTGCGGCGGGCGCGGCAGGCGGCGCCGCAGCCACGCGTGCCGCAGCGCCTGCGCCGGTGTCAGCCGCTTCTCCGGCTCCCATTCTAGGCATCTAGGGGATAATACAGACAATTTTCAATAAAGACTAATAATAATGTAAGACTAATCATTGACGACCCGGTTAGTCCAGCGGTGTGAGATGACCGTTTTATTCGAAGGGTCGCGGGTTCGATCCCCGCACCCGGATAAATATTTTACAAAGGTTGAAAACAAGCATGCAGTTCACATTGATGTTATATGATGACTGCAGCCTATAGACACCCACACAAAGACCAAGGTCAAAATGCACTCCTGAGGCCTAAGGTGTTATGCCTCTGTGCTGGATATTACAAGGGCATACATTACCACCTGTCCGGAACACGATAGTGCTGAACACTACCATTTAGCGGCAAGTATATTAGGTAATGCGGTGGTGCCCACACCCGTGCCGAGCACCGTCACTGGAGATCGACCATTAGAGTGTTGAACAACCGATTAGCAATTTTAATCCGTGAGTAAAATAGCAATCAATAGACAATGGTAGTTAAAAAATACTGACCTTCTGATAAAATCAATGAAGAACTTGTCTTGGCAGCCCTTGAGGGCCGTCAAGAAACTTTTCGAGCCCGGCAGCCCGCGTGGTTTGCCCCGTCTCGACATACCTGCAATTGTTTAATAACAAAAATGAGTCATCGTGTTACATCAATTTTAGATAAAAAAGGCTATTACAAGGCACGGTATTCAGTACCGTACAGTATACGTACCCTGAATACTGTGCCGTGTAATAAGTCCTAAAACCATTCGTAACTGACTGAATTTCAGTAAAAAAGAATAATTAATTAGCAATTCTGCATAAACATGTACCTAGTTATTGTACCTAAAATACTTAATACGGTGGTCATGGTCATGGAGATCCTTGAGATACATTACAATAATACTTTTGACCTAATTGGTAGAAGTAACTAAATATTTAACTTTAGATAATTTTATAATTTCTGCGGGTGATTATTCACTACTAGCGGCTCGCCCCGGCTTCGCACGGGTGTAATGAATGTACCTAATATAGCACCACGACATTTGTTAAAGTTAAAGTTATTGTAACATTTCATATCCTTCTCTAACTTACAGAGTTATTGTAACATTTCACATCCTTCTCTAACTTTAACAGATTTCTGTAAGTTAGAGAAGGATATGAAATGTTACAATAACTTTAACAATTATTGTGGTGCAACCCAGGTTTAGTGTTATGGTCAACACTAAGCCTTCCATGCTTTAGTTATTGTTCCTAGTAGGAACATGGAAGCCGTGCTAACATACAAACTGATTCACCTATAGTTTTGTTCATTTTTGTCAATTACCATTTCATGTAAAAAAAAAAAAAAAAAAAAACATTTATTTGGACAGCACAGAGACATGACGATACAAATTGCCAGACGATTGGTACACAGGTACAATTAAACAAAAAGCAAAAACAATAACAAATAAAAAAGAAAAAAAAAGAGATTCAGTCTCACGGCTGGTCCAAATGGGAGCCCAGATCAGCTTCATGTCAAGTCGATCACATCAATCGACTTGACGCTGATTTTCATCTGGGACCCTGGTGTTTCACGGATGTCAAGCAGATCAAACAAATTAAATTAATAATGGTTAACAATATATACTTACATATTTTGTCAGGACAAATAATATAGCATGTGTGAACAAAACAACGCTAAATTAAAAAGTATTATGGTTTGTCGATAATATACTATAAAATTGTGTGTCAAAGAAGTGAAGAAAAGCAAAGGGTGTGACTGGCTGCCTTTCAAAATTTTACTGTTATCGATATTGGTATTGCTGTCAATTTTTCATGTCAGTTTGTACCTCCTTCAAATGCAATAGTGATTATTTAACTAATGGGCTTTGGTAGGTCATAAACAAGCGATAATGCTTAATAATGGCAATCCATTATACGTCCCACTGCTAGGTACGAGTCTCTCCCCATTTTGGGGGGGGGAGGCCTGGAGCTTACTCCACCACGCTGCTTCAATGCGGATTGGTGGAGGTGAGTGGGTTAGTGGCCAACCCGCTGTCGGATGTTTTCGAACCGCCCATAAGGCCTCCGGTAAGGTTTAACGATTGCTATCTATCGATAGCAACCGGGACCGACGGCTTAACGTGCCCTCCGACGACGGAAACGCGTATTTAATTTGCGCGCCCGTAGTGCTTCACCGAGTAGATCGCCAATGATCTACACAAGCCGCTGGGCCATGCGCGCTTTCGTAATTCCGTTCGATAATGCTAATCGTAAAGTAATTATTGTTATTGCTTCCAAAGGGGGTACAAATTAACATTAAAAATTGTCAGCAATAACCACGTCGACAGCAAATTTGATAGGCGGTCGCATCCCAAGACTCGGAGAGTTGAATTAGCTTAACATTTTTCTAAGTCTCTCGCGAGATAGAGGATAAGTCACCCTGAATCATTGACGCCACCAAATTCTACAGAATAATCCGACTATATGTATCATATGCTTATATTTAAATGTCGTGTAAGCACCCCCATGAATTCGTATGAATAAACATTGTCTGATTTCGTTGGTGCGCTGCCAACACTCGGTTGAAAGAAGTCCACTGTCGCCGCGGTCGTCTACATTTTAATTGATTCTACATTAATGTAATTGCATCGGTGTTTGTTTAAGTTTTTATATTGCGTTTCGCCATTAGTTTTAATGTTTGTTGATTTATCCATTTATTACGTAAGCCGTAGGCACACCGCGGCCACTCGGCCAAAATGCCATACAAACGCTTAATTTGGTTTCTATTTCACACACATCAATCAGTCACGTGTATTTACACGCGCATCTGTGTGTGTAGCACGTACAAAATACCAACCGTCGCCCATAAGAGGGGAAGGGGTTGACTGATGTGGGAAAATCGGGCGGGACGTCGAAGTGTCCATTCTATACGTAGTAGGTATTAATATATTACATATTCTCTGCCGCAGGGCAGTCGGCGAGCGCATAAGACGCTCCAGCCTTAGCAAAAAAGATAGCGCAACTGCTAACAACTAAGGTCTCAGGGGTGGCAACGATCCTGCATTTCGAACTCTGGTTTTAATGTAGATGTCTATCGGCTGTAGTCATCACTTAACATCCATGTGAACCATAGAGCAACAGCGGACTGGAGGGGAGTCCATAGCGTTTATTACCGATGCAAAACAGTCTGTCGTTTTTTACGGGGGAAATGCGTGCGACACACACGGACACTACAAAAATCGTCTATCACTACGAAACTCACATCTTGACTTTACCAAAATACAGAAACAATTTCACGCACACATTTAAAGTTAAAAATCTAGGCGCCAGATATAGTCCCATTTGGGCATGTACTTTGACGGAGGGGAAAGCCTGGATATGGCTACTCCCCGCCGGTGTTGCTCTATGATGTGAACTGTATGCTTGTCACCTTTATTATACCTAATATAAAATATAGGTAATGTTAAACTTGAAATTAATCATCCAATACAATTCAAAATGTAATTTGTAAACAAACTTAGTCATTGTAGCTTAATTCAAGGTTTTCAAGACTCATAAACATTCGTTGACTAACATTCAGACAGGAACACCTATTTTAGTGAATCACACTGTCTGTGACTGGGTGAAAGACCGTTCAGATTTCGTAACTACAATGACAGCTAGTATTTAAAAATAGAGCCGATTTTGTAGAATTATGTGACGATATACTGTTTTCTAGAGAAAACATCAGTTTCCGCGAGTACCTATCCTACACTTACTACCGTCAAATTGACAACACTTATAAATACACAATTTAAGAAAAAAAAAGTCATTTTTCTACCCTCTATAGTAAAGGATCAAATCCCTATCTCAGAAATAAAAGCGTGTTCTTCGTGATTTCAACAATTGTATATTGACCAAACTTCCTTATAGTTTCGTGTCGGTTGTAAGAAATGACCATTTGACAACTCAGCTGTCTTTTATATAATTTGTGTCATGAATGAACGAACAATTGAAATGTGAATGTGAATTGTTCGTTCATTCACTGATTGCACAGATTAAAAATAACGTAAATATTTATCGATTACATAGATTAAAAAAATAAACGAAATACGATAAAGCCAACATGAATGAACGAACAATTTAAATACGAATTGTTCGTTCATTTATAGATTACACGGATTAAAAATAAATATAAATTTAATAAAGCTAACATGAATGAACGAACAATTTAAACATGCATTGTTCGTTCATTTAATGTTGTCATTGCAATACATTTGATGACGTAAATTATAACAATAAAGCTAACAACTCGGCCATCCGATCTTGGTGAGTCCTCTCACAATGAAATTAAAAAAAATACAACAATTAATTATGATAAACTCAAAAATTAATATTATACAATTTCAATTCTTACTATTCCATTTATCATTATCATGATCGCTAATCATACAACGCTTGCTTATGATCTGCAACCATATGTATTAATTTGACAAAGTCATTAATAGGTATAGTATACATTGGTGCCACATAACAAACGTTGCTCAGGATTAGATAAGTTCACAATCACAATCTTGCATAGTCTGCTATGATCTGTAATCATCTGTGCGGCATTGGTTACCCAATACCATTCGCTTTCTGCACTGATCACACATAGCCTATTAAGTTCACGTTCACAATCACAATCTTGCACAGTCTGCTATGATCTGTAATCATCTGTGCAGCATTGGTTACCCAATACCATTCGCTTTCTGCACTGATCACACATAGCCTATGCTAGCAGATAAGTTTAGTAATTTCTTATTAATAATGTAAATATGCATACCATAATCATCGCTTTTTCACTTCCGTTACATTTATCATACTCGAAATACATTATGTCATACTCAATACACGTCGTAATAATTAATTAAGTATTTTCTTCTACTGAGTCAGTACTATTGCCATCTTTATCGCTTTCATTATCTTCACTATTATATTTGTCAAAGCTGAGCCAGGGGTGGATTTTATCCAAAGCGACGACGTTCTCGTATCTTTTATTACCTCTCCTAGTAAGGGGTGTGTCTTCAACAACGAACCTATCATTTGGTAAAATCTTTGTAATACGGTACGGGCCATGAAATTTAGCAAGTAACTTTTTAGATTTTCCAACATGATCTTTATCAGTTACAGTTCTTTCGATTCTAACTAGATCGCCTTCACTATATGATGTTGCCGTTTTTCGATGTTTGTCGAATTGTTTTTTAGAAGTTTCCTGTTGTTTGCAAATATTGTTGCTAGCGTCCGATCTAAGTTGCATCAAGTCATCCCCGGTCACGCGTTCAGATGTTTCGGTTAATATATCATTTAATACATTTTCTGATGGGCTAACTAATCTGCATCCAAACAATAGTTCGGATGGACTTTTACCCGTTGTTTTATTGACTGTAGTGTTAATACCTAGCTGAATATCGCCTACATATGTATCCCAAGTATTATCATTTTTATTGTGACATTTTGTACATAACGCATCTGATATAGTACGGTTGAAGCGTTCAACCTGTCCATTAGCTCTTGGGGTTGCTACGGCATTTAGGATATGCTTTACATTTAATTTTTCAGTAAATTCTTTGAATTTCGCGCTTGTAAAGCAAGACCCTCGATCCGTGATAAGTCGGGCTGGGACCCCAAAGTAGCAAAAGTGTTCTCTAAAGGTTTTAATGGCGGTTGCAGTTTTTGTGTCTCGTACTGCACGAATATTGATGTACTTAGTAAATGCATCTATAATGACAAGGATGTACATGTTCCCTTTCTTGGAACGAACAAATGGTCCCAAGTGGTCAGCGTGCAGTGTGTGAAATGGAATTTCGATTTTAGGAATAGGATGTAGCATCCCTTCCTTTGGCCCTCCAGGGGCTTTATGGTGCGCGCACTCTAAACAAGCAGCAACGTATTTTTTTGTAAATCTACGCATTTTAGGGAACCAATACGTATTTTGTAAACGATTTAGAGTTTTGTCAAATCCAAAATGACCCACATCATCGTGATTCATTTTTAAGACTTGCCACCTAACACCGCGTGGTACTACCCATCGTAATCCTTTATCTAGCTGTCGGTAAACGTGATCGCCTTTAAGTTGGTAACTATTACGAACGTCCGCGATATGTTTTGTTCCATCATCTTGTAAGATCTCTTTTATGCGTTTAATTTCATCATCATTTTCCTGAACAGTAGCAATCCAGTTTTTAATATTAACATGTAATACATCTATAACGTGATTATCGTCGGGCAACTTGGGCTCATCAACAGGATTACGACTTAAAGCGTCAACATGCGTCATCCTTGCACCAGGTCTATATTCAATTTCACAGTCGTACTCCTGGAATTGAACCCACCATCGTGAAATTCTAGGTATCAGATCTCGTTTCGTCAGTGTGGTACGTAGTGCATTACAGTCAGTAATAATTTTAAATTTTAAGCCAAGTAAATACACCCGGAAACGGCTTAAAGAAGCTACGACAGCAAGGGTTTCTAATTCGAAGGAGTGAAACTTCTGCTCGTCATTTGTCGTTTTTCGACTATAATACGCGACGGGTCTGAGTAATCCATCTTCACCTCGTTGCAATAAAATACCAGCCACGCCCAATTTAGAAGCATCCGTATGCAATTCGGTATTTAATTTTGGATCGTATAAGGCTAATATAGGTCGTTCAGTTAAACGCTCTTTTAACGTATTGAATGCTTCTGTTTGTTTATCAGTCCACTTCCATTCGAACTTTGTACTCAAGAGGTCCGTTAGAGGCCGTGCTATAAGAGCGAAATTTTTAACGAACCTTCTGAAGAAACTAGCAAGGCCTATGAAACGCCTAACATCATGCACATTTTTCGGTTTTGGAAAATTTGTTATAGCCAATGTCTTCCTAGAACCGGGTTTTATGCCATCGCCGCTAACAGAAAAACCTAGAAAATCTATTTCTTTGTTGAAAAAGAAACATTTCTTTAATTTTAGTGTCATTCCTGCTTCTTTTAATAAAGTAAGCACTTCGCCTAATCTTGACATACCTTCTTCGAATGTGCGCGCCGGAATTAATACGTCATCCATATATATAATAATAAAGGACAGCTTTCCGAGTACTCTATTCATAGCTCTCTGAAACACCGATGGCGCATTAGCTAGTCCAAAAGGCATTCGCTTAAATTGATATTGACCATCGGGGGTTACAAAGGACGTTTTGTCTTGGGAGTGTTCTGAAATTGGTATCTGATAATAACCAGAAGCTAAGTCGAGGCTCACGAATAAGCTATGACCAGCCAATCGATCTAACTGATCGTCGATCAAAGGTAAGGGGTAATGCTCTTTTTTTGTTTTATTATTAAGGGCTCTGTAATCTACGCAAAGCCTTTTCTCGCCCGTTTTTTTCTTAACAAGCAAAATCGGGCTTGCAAAAGATGATTTCGATTCGCACACTATGTCAGCTTCAAGCATATCCTGAACCATAGTCCGGACCAATTCACGTTCAGGATAGGATAATCTATAAGGACGGTATACTACAGGTTGTGAATCATTAAGTTCAATATCCATTTGAACAATATTTGTATAACCCAAATCCTTTAAATTATTAGAAAAACACGTTTCGAATGATTTCAATAACGCCTTAAGTTGTTCTACTTGTACTATTGTTAGATCGGTCCCAAAATTTAGATCTTGATTCGTATCGTAGTTATTAAAATCAAGTAGATTGACATCATACATTTTGTCTATGATCGAAGACCGTGTTAATAAATTATCTTTGTGTAAGGTAATAGAGTTAATACTTATATTTTGTATTAAAATACCAGTACATCCATTCCTAACACTATACTCTCCTGGCAATAAATAAAATTCTTTGCCTATTTCACCTCTTAGCGACCCCTTGACGTAAACAGTACCCGAGTAGTTATTTTTGCAAGTGACAAGTACTACCATCATTTGTCGTGCTGGGATCGTGACATCGTGTTTCAAAATTAGTTCGAGTTTTGTGGAATGATTCCTAGTGAATATCAGAGACTTATTTGTTTTTATTATAACGATTTCAGGTTTTTCCGTAAAACTGTGACCAATAAGTACCGGATATTTTATCACGCTATCATCTACAATAAAGACATCGACTCGATCATGAATATCTTGTATTTTTATTTCTACATTTGCTACTCCTAATGGCATGACAACATTACCACCTAATCCTCTTAGTGTCGGTAAATTGTGATTAGCCCAAACGATACCTAACTTACTGGCTTCACTGTGTCTGATCAGCGTGCATTGACTACCCAAATCAACGTAGCCGATTATCATTACACCATTTAGTCATAAGGTTACTACGTATTTGTCATTTGGATTTTCGGTATCCACTTGCAAAACAGATTTTTCGACGACTGTATTCGTGGTGGTTTTAGCATCATTCGACAATTTTGAGCAATTGATCGTGGTATGCCCTAATCTGTTACATATATTACACTTAAGTATCTTTTTAGGACATTTGAAACTATAATGACCGAGTTCGTCACAATTGTAACACTTAGGCGGCGTAATTATAGATCTGTTGGGTGGAAACGTCCTTGAAGAGGCAACACTATGGTTTATTTTAGAATTATTATTAAAGTGCACTGGTACATTTAATTTTTTATCTGAAACTAACTTGTTCATCCTTTCAGTGTCATGCGGTTGCCTTTTTATGGACTGGAAATATTGCAGAACTAACTCTGGCTCTTGACATTTAACTGCCTTAGCACCTAACCTTATTGACCGATCGTCTATTCCATAAAGCAAACAATCCACGGCGCGTTTGCCATATATTTCACAACGGTTTAACAAGTTAATTTTATCGTAATAATAAATTTCAAGAGGTTCATTGTACCTTGCTCGTCTTGACAACATTTCACTTAACAATTCAGCGTAATCATCGCTACTAGGGAATGACTCAATAAGTTTGAGTTTCCATTCTTGCCATGAAAACGACATAGATGGCAACGCCTGATACCACGACTTAGCGACGCCAGATAGTTTGGGCAAAGCATAATGTATAATTTGATCATTACCCCAATTATAAAGTTTAGCGCATTCTTCTACTTTACTTAGCCACATATGAATGGTTTGACCTTTAATCATTGGATCGAAATCAGGAAGTACATTGCCTAACATTGGGAATTTATTTCCTTCTGGCCTGTTATTATTTAAAGCTTTGGCTAATTCAGTAAAAAAAAATGTCTGGGTATTAATATCAAAATTACTCACGTGCCCTTGATCAGGTTGACCGGGCTTTGTCACAGACTCACGGTAATGTTCCATGTCACTGCAAGTCTCGCCATGGTTGCGACTCTGCTCCCGACCGCAGCTGCTCCTCTTGTTATGGCCGCGCTTGCGGCTACGCGTCTTGTCACGGCTGCGACTCGGCTCCCGACTGGAACTCTTGTTTCTCGTACAGCCATCACGGCTGTAACTCGGCTCCCCGCTGCACCTGCGCGCCCTGGTATGGCCGCGCTTGCGGCTATGTGTCTTGTCGTGGCTACGACTGGGCTCCCGGCTGGAACTTGATATGGTACTGCACCTCCACACTCGGCTACGACTGGGCCTTTGCTCGTTCATGTTCTTACGATGATGTTCTGCTTCTCTACTATGATAACGGGAACCCTCCCGATTCGATTTCTCCAATGAAGCAACCTTACTCAACGATCGCCGCTGTCTAGATCGCCTTTGTTTGCATTGTTTATTTTTCTCTCTCTCGGTTGAAACGCTCCTCCTTCTTTTTCTACTTCTACGGTGGACGATAGCCGGGACATCAGATGATGTGAACGGTAAACTCGGTATCAAAACCCTTGGTCGCGGTTGAGACGGCGTTCTACAGCTTCGACTTCTCGCCGTTGGTCGTTGGTTGTCCATAACAATATCGACGTGGACCGGCGAAGTTTCAATAGTGGGCTTTTTGTGTACTATCCCACTTCTGAGATAAAGGATCAAATCCCTATCTCAGAAATAAAAGCGTGTTCTTCGTGATTTCAACAATTGTATATTGACCAAACTTCCTTATAGTTTCGTGTCGGTTGTAAGAAATGACCATTTGACAACTCAGCTGTCTTTTATATAATTTGTGTCATGAATGAACGAACAATTGAAATGTGAATGTGAATTGTTCGTTCATTCACTGATTGCACAGATTAAAAATAACGTAAATATTTATCGATTACATAGATTAAAAAAATAAACGAAATACGATAAAGCCAACATGAATGAACGAACAATTTAAATACGAATTGTTCGTTCATTTATAGATTACACGGATTAAAAATAAATATAAATTTAATAAAGCTAACATGAATGAACGAACAATTTAAACATGCATTGTTCGTTCATTTAATGTTGTCATTGCAATACATTTGATGACGTAAATTATAACAATAAAGCTAACAATAGATATCGTTCCTCGGTGCTCTGCCTATCAGTCTTCATTCATATACCTCAATCTAAACCATCTGCGAGTCCATACACACAGATACAAAAATTATCAAAATCTTTTCAGACATTAACGAATTATTGCATTGTTATACGAAATAGATTTTTCCTCCGCCGCCGCCCGAAGAAGCAAGGGAGGTGTGTCGGGACCGCTCCACACGCTCTGTTTTCCCCGTAAGGGACTTGGCGTGAAGATACATAGATTTTTCGTATAAGAAAAACTAATTTTCGTTTTAGATCTTGTACCTACCTATCACTATCTCTAATTTCACAATAAGAAAATGATGCCAAAATATTTGTAAAACACGACAAACAAACATCACAAGTATGCAAAAATTGCAAAATATGCCTCCCCCGCAGTCTTTGGCTGCGCCTGCGCCTGATCGTTCAACTATTTACGCTGTTGGACACTCACACAAGAAAAGGATTCCAGTGTAGTGAATCACACTGTCTGCAGTCGTGATGCCTAAGTGAAAGGTAATTTCAGTTTTCGTAAATACGATGACACTTCAAGCAAAAATAAAGATTACCAGATTATGTGACGATATCTCAATTCTTACGCTTTTTTGACACAGAGGCGCGTATTATACGTGTTACAGAGGAATGCACTACATTTTTTATCTATTTCCTTAGTCATTAAACAGTTTAAATTTTTTTTTTGATGTGACGTTGTTGAATTAACTTGGGTGGATATCGTCCGTTAAATTATGTTGCGGATGCAATCAATATTAATTTAAAGTGAACTAAATAATTTAATGAAGTCTATTAACAGTTGAGTTTTAAAGATTATTGCACTGCCAACAAAGATTCTGCAATAGCTAAGGCCAGTAACTATTTATTATTTTTGAACACTGCATGTCCTCAAAAATTGAAAGGTTGAGCTTAGAACCGTAACACATATCTAATATATTTTTTACAGACTTTAGTGATACTTTAAACACTTGTATTAAAACACATCTAATATTAATCAGGTATATGTATCCTTAATATAAATTTAAAAAAAATATACAATAACTTAAATTAAAAATTGACATAAAATTAATTAAATTACATAATGTATTATACAATATAAAAAAAGAATTAAAAAACAATGAACAACATTACATTAAGAAATTTAAATCAAATGAAAATTAAAAGCAAATCATCACTAAATAAACATAAAAATTAAATCACAATGAAATATATTATGTCATATTTTTAAAACAATATTAATCTGTAAGTGATTACAGCCGTTATGCAATATATTTTTTTAATCTATCGAATAAATATTAATTGCATTCTATATTCATTTAGAATTATGCTTAAAATTCATGCTGTATTTTTTTGTTTAAACGTGTCATATATCGACAGAAAATTTGAGGCTCAGAAAGAGAGGACCCATCTATACGGACTGCGCCACGTTCGCTCAGCGCTAAACGAAAGCCGAACGTTTTCGCCTTCAGTCCTGCTTCGAAGGCGTAATATTATATATATATATATATATATATAACTCTGTTAACATGATTTCGATAGCCACTGATGAAGTATGATGCTGTTTTGACGTAACGTGATTATTGTATTAACCTTAGTAATGAAGGTAAGAAACCAAGTGGCTTTCACATCGATAGCTATCGAGGCTCAGAATACGCATTCAGGGCGTTCAAATTGTGGTTAGAATTTCCCGCATTATGGGTTATTCTCAACTTGCGCCGAAGACTCACCAACTCCGAATGTTTTTAGGCGACGATGACTACTTTCCATCAGGTGGCACGTCTGCTTGCCTGTCAACCTTTGCCGTAAAAAAAGATTTTTGATACTTACCACCACTTAAAACGGTGGTGCCGTCGGCCAGCGTCGTCGCGGTACAATACCGCGGCAGACCCTTACTGCTGATGAAGTTCTTGGACCTCTTGCCCTGCTCGATAAGCTTCTGAGGTGGCATGCCCAGTAGCTCGATAATACAAGCCATCTGGTCCGCTTCATCTTCACCAGGTAGTAAGGGGAACCCTGGAATTGGAATTGGATTTGATGTTACTGTCACTATTCGGGCAATTTTCATGTTAATGACAATACTGATAATGTTATGACTGGGGTAGAACTTTAGTGACAGAGCTCGCAGGCGCGGCATTACCACATTACCTTTTTTAATGTAATGAAAGTGGCCAACAAGCATGCAATTCACATTGATGTTAAGTGATGACTGCAGCCTATAGACACCCACACAAAAACCAGAGATCAAAATGCAGATGTGTTACCACTCCTGAGGGCTATTTAAGCTGTTATGCCTCTGTGCCGGGAATTACAGGATCGTACATTACCACCTGACCGGAACACTATAGTGCTAAGCACTACCATTTAGCGGCAAGTATATTAGGTAATGCGGTGGTGCCTACGCCCGCGAGCTCCGTCAGTAGAGCTCTACGATCAGTGAAACTTTCGCTCGTGACCACGGTAGCTGGAAAGCACCGAAACGTCGGATACAAGAAGAAGTTTAGGAGTGTTGTAAACACGAGAAAATCCGCAATGGATCATGGCAAGATTTGTACAGAAAAAATGAAAAAAAAGGTACACGGTAAAACAGCATGGAAATATTATCCAGTGAACCTAAACAACATTTCCTGATACTTAAAATATTTTTGACTCTCCGGAATAAAAAGTGTGATATTGAACTTTAGTATGGAGTGCTTCTACTGTTGTTAGGAAAGACGATTTTATTTTTATTCCGGTGATTTAAAAATAATTTATTGAAAGAAAAATGGAAAGAAAAATTTGACTTCAGGCGAGATTCGAACTCGCGGCCTACTGGGAATCTAGTCCAGCCGCTCTTCCAATTGAGCTACTGAAGTCCTGCCCGATTCGTCAAATCTTTCCTTCACATTTATTGCATTGCTTTATGGTAGCAGTAGCGCCATCTATTGCCAACTATGCTAGTTAGGCAACCGATATAATAGACTTTGCAGTTTATTGAATATCGTAAAGAAGTCGCTTTTACCCTTAATAATTGTTTTATATTATTTCGCATTAACACATGCTTGTGAAATATATTTTATTGAAAGAAAAATGGAAAGAAAAATTTAACTTCAGGCGAGACTCGAACTCGCGGCCTACTGGGAATACTACTACTAGTCCAGCTGCTCTTCCAATTGAGCTACTGAAGTCCTGCCCGATTTGTCAAATCTTTCCTTCATCTATCTATTCTTCAATCAAATCTTTTCTTCAATCTAGTCCAGCCATTTCCATTTTTCTTTAAATAAAATATATTTCACAAGTATGTGTTAATGCGAAATAATATAAAACAATTAAAAATAATTTACACACCAGAAAATGGTCTTTAGGTTCCCTAGATAATATTTCTAATCCGTTTTATCTTGTACCTTTTTCTAACTTTTTTTATAATGAAACGATAATCAAAAGTTGGAACGTAAACTTTCCGACTATTTCTAAATGGTGACAATTAATTGCATCATAAAAACTTGTGATTCAATCTTGCTCAACAATACGGTTATTGAAACATTGATTCTAGAAAACCATTAAAAAATATTAGTTTTATTCAAATACATATTTTATGTACACTAGTAATTATTTTTAATGGACTTACAAATTACAGCAACTTTAGGACATCAATATTTTGTTTCGACACGATAACGGTGTGGTTGTAGTAAGAATAATTTAATCATCTTTTGTATAGGTATGCATATTGCTATCAAAAACAGAGTTCAAATTATATTGTTTACTTTTATTATGCATTCCACTGTCGTGTCGACGCTATTATTTGATTTTGTTGAACAGTTTCATGTTAGTAGGTAGGTACATACAAAATCATGTCATATTATTATGTATCAGGAGCGTAAGGGCAACATGCATATTATACATAGAGCAACACGGGCTCGCCGCACGGATCGCTTCCGATCACAGAGCAACGCGGGCCACCGGTCGCGGCGTTCCGGTCCGCCGCGACCGGTGGCCCGCGTTGCTCTATGCTTCCGATCTACAGCAGCCGCTGGGCCATGCGCGGTTCGTACGGTTAATAACAGACATACATACATACAAAACAATAACCACTTTAAGGAAAGGCCAAACAACCATACAACATTTAAGCATCAAGTAACTAACGATGTATCTTATATTCTTTAACATTATTGACATCTCAACACTTTGCAAAACGCCAACAACCGCAAAGTTGCGCAACATTGCGCAATATTATCTGAGCAATTTACAAAAGTTTGTCTCACCTGTGAGTAACTCCGCCAATATGCAACCCAGTGACCACATGTCAATGGGCATCCCGTACCGCGCGCCCATCATGACTTCGGGCGCGCGATAGAACCTCGACTGTATGTACGTGTAGACGCGCTGATGCTCGTAACACGAACTGCCGAAGTCTATCACCTGAAACGAAAGAGATGCGGTTTAGTATATTCTTATACTTTCGCGAGCTACACTCATTGACATGAAGAATATCATTAAAGGAGATGTTGCGAGCTCATCTCTGGTTCGTACACTTCCTCAAAAAATGGGTAAATTAAAGAAGAATCCGAAAAAAATACAATTAATTCATTCACGAATATATTTTAGAGTTACTACCACATTTAATTCAAACGATGTTATCATTTTCAACTATGTTAAACATGGTGGCGATACAGCCGACACTTGGGATCAATCGATTTCGATAGTCTTTAGAAAATATTACTTTTTTCTCCAAGTACTATATAATCAAAATACAATGTTAAAAAATGATAATGTCAAAATGACATCGCCCGCCATATTCGCCATGTTGGTTTTGAGTTGCAATTCTAACTGCAAATAATGTTTTGTAACTGCAAACAAAGCTAAATAAGTGAAAATATGCAGTAAAAAACGTTTTTATATTGATTTTGCCTGTTTAATGATATTGTGTACAATACATGGCCGGAGGTCCATACATTTTTGCAAAATCTCCTTTTTACATTTATAACTATCGCATTATGTGCTTATGTATATGTATGTAAATACGCACTACCGGCCGAAGAGAGGAATTCCACCCCACCGACTGGATCGACACTTTGCAGTGGTCAACGGTGCGATTTGCACGTTTGTTTCTGCCCAGAACGTGTAAATTCTGGAACGAACCTCCTTCTGAGGTACAATATGGGGTTCTTCAAAAATAGCGTCAAAAAAGCCTTTCGGGCAGGCAGCGCGTTAGCAACACTTTGTTGTTCATAGGCGACGGTGACCACTCTCCATCAGGCGGCCCGTTTGCTTGCCTGTCAACCTTATGACATAGAAAAAAACTAAAACTTGGATCTACATATAATATTGGTTATAGTTTCTTTATGTCATAAGGGCATCCTATAACTACATGTTTTATTAACGTTCTCTTTATTAATCGATCTCTCACTCAGTAGTAAATAGGTATATTTAGCACTGGAAGCTGTTTAATAGATGAAAATACAGGAAATCTTTGATTTCTGCTACAATAGGAAACCGTTGATTGCTCGTGTCAACACTACTTCTTGCGATGTTGCAAAACATGTAGCAGAGTCACGTGCTCGCCTCAAATGTTTCCTTGTAAACAATGTTTTCAACAATTAGAATGATACAAAGATTAAAATAAACAATTCAAATAATAACAAATACCGCCTGTCAAATACTCAAAACTATCCGCATATTTTTCAGTTCTTGGCACAAACTTAAATAAATAATTTCACATCAAAACGATGCCGGACGGAAAAGTACAATTCATTCAAGAAAAAATACATGTCTTCAATAACTTCGGAGAATTATTTACATATGTGCAAACAATGAGATCCATATCGCGCGTATCAAAAGTTCCGTTTATCTGTTAGTCCATACACGTCACGTTTTACTTGAACAAAAGGCTTGCACAAACTGCCACTGACGTATTTGTACGAGCGCTCTTAGCCTTAAGTTCGCCATTTGTATCAATACTGTATGTTTATTGTGACATTGTTTTTTTTAAGTAATAGAAGTGGCAAACAAGCATGCAGTTCACATTGATGTTAAGTGATGACTGGAGCCTATAGACACCACAACACACTATTGACACAAAGACCAAGGTCCTGAGGCATAAGGTGTTATGCCTTTGTGTCAGAAATTACAGGGCCGTACATTACCACCTGACCGGAACACAATATTGCTGAACAGTACCAATTAGCAGCAAGTATCTTAGGTAATGCGGTGGTGCCTATGCCCGTGAGCTCCGCCACTGGAGCTCTACCACCAGTAAAAATAAAGAAATAACAAAAATACGCTAACTTCTACTTCTTCTCGAATAAGAAAGAGAGGGTGACAGGGCATACCGTAATGTTTTTAATCGGACTATTTACTTCACCGGGCAAGTGTTGAGCACAAATGGCTCTCAGTGTAAATTTTTAAGATACTGCTTAAGAAAGGCGACCCCTGTGGGTCTGAAACTTAGCTGGGCGTGTGCTGGAGAGGACTAAGACATATTATGTGATTAGGCGCTCCACTGTCGCTGTTTTCAGTTGTTGATAACCGGAATAACGACTCGCGAGTTATGCTAAAGTCTGAGCGGCGAAGTTGTAGTCGTAGTGGTGGTGTGGCTTCAAATAAGGGTTCGGAATGTGGTCTATTTTCTTAGTACCGCACGCTGCCCTCTTTATGCCCTGCGATAAGACTCACATATTTCACACTAAACTTGTGCAAACCAAAATTTCCGCGTATACATCGTAACGTGCGTGGCTACCGCTAGCCACGGATTTATGAATTGAATAAACGCATACCTCCGCGTTAGAAGTTTTCCCGAGACTCACGTTTATTTGATCGTTTTGTTTCTCAATAACTATTCCTGAACATTTTCATAAACATTATTTATTTACATTAACGCTCCTGAAAACAGAATTATTCTCGTTCCATTTGTTCAACACACGTTTTGTGTTGATAAAATCACGTTTAAAGGACGTAAGTAACAAAGACTTTGGGTATTTTAGTATTTTAGAATATTAATCAAACATGTAGGTACAGCCAGCGAAAGATCAAGCTATACTTTGGAGACACAAAGCTAGTAAACACGAAACTGCTCAGTCTTGAACATCGCCGTAAAGTGGCGTGTCTCTCAATTTTCTATAGGATCCATTTCGGCGAATGTGCGAACTATCTACACTACACCATCTGATTCCCTCTTCACCTTTTTACAATAGGACAACTAGGAGAACGGCGAAATATCTTCCCTACACAGTGAACATACCACAATTTAGAACGAAGCGTTTCGGCTCTACATTTATTATACGTGCAGCTAAGTTATAAAATACTATGCCGGCTTCTTTGTTTCCAAAATACTACAACCTAGAGTGAATAGGTACTTTCTAGACCAACGTGCTTCATCTTCGGCCACATCCACTTTCCATCAGGTGAGTTGGTAGTCAAACGTTGGTCTATACATTAAAAAAAAATACTCACCAATTATAGCTATACATACATGGGCATTCGTTGTGGCAATCTTTTGGGGAGGGGGAGGCCTCTATCCAGCAGTGGATGTCCTGTCATGTGCCCATGGGCACATGGGCACTTAATGTGATAGTAATTAAGATTACCTAATTTGAAATTTACAGTCATGAATGAATCACTTTAAGAATTTAAGAAATTAAGTGTTTTATTCATGACTGTACGCTCAATTTATCCATTGATCCACTAAGTTTAGATCTTAAGAAATAGGGAGAAAACTAGTAAAGAAACGAAGCAGAATAATAAAAAAATAAACCGAAATTGGTAGAAAGTTTTAATTCGATCTACGTAAATTAAAATTTGAAAGCTTATTAAATAAAGCAATTAAGGATGTATAAATTAAAATTCTAGTGAAATATAATATTAGTGAGACAAATAAAGGAAATCCAACACAATTAATTACGACCATAGCTTTCGTGCATCTTTATTTTATGTCCTAGAATATTCAAAGTATACTCATCCTTTGATATACAATACCTCGGAATATTTTAGAACAACCATTTATTTTAAAAATAATTTATGGGTTTCATTCGTGACATTAATATTGACAATGAAACATCGATATTTTTTCAAAGACAGCTCTAATTGTATTATTAATGTCTTACTTTGAATAGTTTCCACGAAAAACATTTATTTTAACGAGTTAAAATAATGTCTATGTGAATTCACTGTGAAGGTCCTCGAGATTAATAGTTTTTTTAAGGATATCTCATATAATAATGGCAACCCTGGATACGTCCCACTGCTGGGCACGAGTATCTCCCGTTCTTGGGAGGAGATCTGGAGCTTACTGCACCACGCTGCTCCAATGCAGTTTGGTGGAGATAAGGGTTAGTGGCCAACCCGCTGTCAGATATTTTCAAACCGCCCATAAGGCTTCCGACAAGGTTTAACGACTGTCATCTATCGATAGCAACCGGGACCAACGGCTTAACGTGCTCTCCGAAGCACGGAAATGCGCATTTTAATTTGCCACCAGCGGTCACCCATCACACACCCGACTGCGCCCGTATCGCTTAACCGAGTAGATCGCTTCCGATGTACACCAGCCGTGGCCATGCGCGCTTCAGGATATCTCATACTTACATCTAAATTTACGAACTACCTACATTTTTAAAGGTAGAGTTACAGTGTCGGAGCTCGTGGTTGTAATCACCACCGCATTACCTGATCTATTTGAAACTAATGTAGTGTTCAGCAGTAACGTAGGCAGGCACACATAATGCCTATTAGCCATCATCAATATACATATAATATATAAAAAATACATAGTGAAAATGTATGCACACGCCTTAGAATTGGTGTATTTTAGCTGATTCTCTTTCGTTGTATTCGTAATCGGTAGGACAAGATTTAGATGGAAGAATTTTTTTGGAACTTCGACGATGAGGCTGTACCTATTATTTGGTTTACAGGTTTTCATACAAAAAAAAATATCTTTGTAATAACAAAAAAAAAAGAATTTCGCCACTGCCTGTGCTAATAGCATTTTATTATGTTCTTGTGGTAGTAAGTAATATGTATAAACCCGAAGCCGGGGCAGGTCGATAGTACGACTGCTATCCATAGCAACCGGGACCGACATACGGAGCCATACATTACTACGTCGTATGAACCATACATTATTATTATTAGTTCATAACGATTATTACGTTACCTGAAATATATTTCGGAAATAGCATGACGTCAATAGCCACAAGTTTATTACGTCTGCTAATTTCGCTTTCGACAATAAAGATAACAACTCACTTTCGTATCGTATACATATTGATATCAAAATTAGGTGTAACGAGATTGATATTCTCTATTTTAATCTCCGTTCCTCGGAAAATCTTATCCTGGCCGTTCCCTCTCACAACACTTGTTTTGTATCCAACTCTTAAACCGTCTCGGCAATAAAGCTCTGGAACACACTTCCCGTGGCTATCATAAAATCTACTTGTAAATTCACCTTCAAGCGGATTAGAGAACACTATTTGAATTTACTTTCTTAGAAGTCACAAGTTTGGCATTCATCGTTGGATTTTCTTTAAAATATTTGATTTGAATTGTATGTATGTGTTTGTATATATATATATATATATATATAATCTATATTATATATACCATATGTATAGTTGCTGTATATATGTAATTTTTATTATATATCTATTTATATACTATATTTATTAATATAATTATTTGATCAAATCATTTTCCACTCATAATTTCTAAATTTAGACCCGTTTTGCACCTACATCGTCGCTTTCTTCATAACCCAAAGGTTGACTGGGAGATAATGCCTAGTGGCATTAACTCCGCCTTTATGTACACCATCTTCGTGCATAAAAAGAGTAAATAAATAAATAAATAAAATATCTAATTATACAGAATTAACTTATACTGGCGGTAGAGTGACGAAGCTCGCGGGCGTAGGCACCACCGCAGTACCTAATATACTTGCCGCTAAATGGTAGTGTTCAGCACTATCGTGTTCCGGTCAGGTGGTAATGTACGGCCCTGTAATTTCCGGCACAGAGGCATAACATCTCAGGAGTGGTAACGCATCTGCATTTATAGGCTGCAGGCTGCATCAATGTGAACCGCATGCGTGTTTGCCACTTCCATTACATAAAAAAAACTATGTACTTTATGAATGTAAACATTTGATTATAATTTAATCTCTAGAATTCAATATAAGCGTTTGTAGGTACATCGTCATTAATTTATTGACTCTAATAAAGGTGATAAAATTAGGTATTTGCAGGTCACATGTTAAGTGATGACTGCAGCCTATCTAGACATCTACACAAAACCAGAGGTCATTTTTTTATGTTATGGAAGTGGCAAACAAGCATGCAGTTCACATTGATGTTAAGTGATGACTGCAGCCTATAGACATCCACACAAAGACCAAGGTCAAAATGCAGATGCCTCACCACTCCTGAGGCCTAAGGTGTTATGCCTCAGTGCCGGAAATTACAAGGCCGTACATCACCACCTGACCGGAACACCATTGTGCTGAACACTACCATTTAGCGGCAAGTGTATTAGGTAATGCGGTGGAGCCTACGCCCACGAGCTCAGTCATTGGAGCTCTACCACCAGGTGCAATCAGATGCTGACAAAATGCAGATTCGTTGCCACCCTTGATACCTTAGTTGTCATGTCTCTGCGAAATCTGAGATAGTTATTACATTACTATCTTACCGGAACACGATAGTGCTGAACACTATCATTCGGCGGCAGATAGATTAGGTAATGCGGTGGTGCCTTCGCCTTCGAGCCCCTACACTGGAAATCTACTGTCAGTAAATACAAACTCTTTCACAATTTAAAAATCTTCCTTTATTATCATCCAAGTGGATTAATGAGTGGGCCTCCCCCCAAAAAAAGGGGAGAGACTCGTGCCCAGCAGTGGGACGTATAATGGGTCGCCATTAAGTGGATTAATATAAATAATGATATTTTTATCGATATGAACACCATTAACAACCCTAACGATAACCGATACCGGCGCGTGCGCATACGATTGACGCACGCAACCACCGCGACACGTATCAATAGCCTATTGTCAACCAACTGTGAAAACTTATTTGATTCGTGAATACTAGCCGAGAGATATGTAAAAAATAAATTGATTGTATTTCATTTTAAATTGATTCGCGGGATCGTTTTGCAAGTGTCAATTTTCTTCAATATATTTTTAAAATGTTTGTTACGCCACCTTTGGATTGCGAATAAAAGATAAAAATGGGCCTTTTTAGCAATTTCACTTTTCTTTTATTTTTTGAGATGAGATCGGTGGTTAAGTTATTGGTGGTACCCTATGAGACAGCTCATTAGTATGCTCTTATATCTAACATGTAAAGCAAAAAAATACAAGAAAAGATTCAGTGAACTTATCTTAAGTTCAAGTTGAAAAAAAAGGGTCAAATCTGGTCCCGCCTGCAGTCAATTTTCTTTACAAATATTTAATTCGCATATTTACCTTGTTATTGCGAAATTCAATAAAATAAAAACAACTAAATCCTTACAAGTTCTCACCTCAATAGAAAAGACGCATAATGTTCGTCTTTCCGTATACTTATCAATCACACTCCGTTGACTATGCGGACAATGTAGGACTAAACACTACATCTATATTGCTAACAGAAAAAAAAATATAAAAAATACAATTATACTCACAGCCCAATACTAGGTATAAATTTGTGTCATGGATGCCGTTCTACACATACAACACATACACAAACACCCAGATTCGAAATAAATATCTGTAGATAGTAGTAGGTACCTACAGATATTTGTTTCGGCCCCTACAAATATTTGTCCCGGCGTGGATTCACTTATCAGTTTATTAATTTATTTATTTGAACTTTCTGCACAATTAACGCACAAGAGGCGGACTTATGGCTAGACAGCACTCTCTACCAGTCAACCTTAGGATTGTGTAGAAAACGAAGATCGGTAGTGCATTGAAAAAGCATAGGATACAGTTAGTTAAAAGCCATTATAAGGTTGGGGAAAAAGTTTCTTCGCATTTTTTAAGATAATTCAAAACATTTTTTAATATAGTTTATTTAAATTTAACTAAAGTATGTATGTACCATTCTGTTCGATAATCTTTTGCCATCTTGTAGGTAGGGACATGATCCCATTGCTATAAAAATTTTGGGACTTCTCATCAAAATACCGCGACAAGTGGATTTGGCAGTCCTCTCGTGATGTTAACCTAACATTGCTTATAGAATTCTGAAGATACCGAAACAGGTGGAAATCTGAAGGTGTAAGGTCAGGACTATACGGCGGATGCATTAACACCTCCCAGCCAAACTTTCTTAATTTTTGCTGAGTGGCTATAGATGTGTGAGGTCTAGCGTTATTATGATGAAACACCACACCCCTTCTGTTGATCAATTCCGGCCGCTTTCTCTCAACTTCTTGCTTTAATCTCATCAGTTGTTTGCAGTAGAGTTCAGAATCGATAGTCCTGCCTGGTGGTAATAGCTCATAATGAATAATGCCCTTCCAATCCCACCACACACACAACATCACCTTATTGCGAGTTAACCCGGGTTTCGCCACAGTCTGTGAAGCCTGACCGGCCTTTGACCACGACCTTTTTCGCACGTTCTTGTCGTTATCAGCTTCTTCAAAAATGATTCGGTTTCAATACGTCGTAATAAAGAATCACAAATGAGTACACGGTTCATTAGGTTTCTTTCAGTGAGTTCGTGAGGTACCCAAGTATCGAGTTTTTTTTTGTACCCAGCTTTTTTCAAATGCGCCAAAACTGTTTTGTGATCAATTCTCAGTTCTTCAGCTACGTCGTAACTACTGATATGTCGATCTTGCTCCACTTTTTCAAAAATGGCATCCATTTTATCCGTAATAGGGCGACCAGAGCGAGGTGCATCTTTGACATCGAAATTTCCGGATTGGAAACGCTTAAACCAAATTTGTGCTACTCTTACAGACACTGCACTAGGTCCATAAACATCGCAATTTTTTATCGCGGCTTGCGTTGCATTTTTAACTTTTTTGTATTAAAATTTAAAAATGTATCGAATTTCTTCATTAGATTCACTCATCTTGACAGTACGAAAAACAAATGAAAATCACACATTTGCCTAATTTGAATTTGGAATTATGTTCTTTAAAATTTTAACTTTCCTTGATACCAAAACCAGCCAGATACAAATACTACAGCCAAAGAGATTTTATTACAAGTTCATACATATTATAATGCGAAAAGACTTTTTCCCCCAACCTATTATAATAACGTATAGCATTACCTCCGCTGAAGGTTATCTCTAAACAAAACCTAACACACGAACGACAAACTTTTCATACACTGAATAAGAAAATCCGTACAATATTCTCCCAAACAAACTAGCCAACTTACGACGTAGGTAAGCAATAATTATTGATCTGAAAATAACCATCCGATTGAAAAAAGGTCATAGAATTGTATCGGATTAGTAGTTGAATACGAAATCAAGATATCGTTAACTTAAATTGCTGATATTATCAAAACCAAAAAAGTCCAATCGATTAGAATGAACACCAATTGGCCTGAACCCTCGTCTGAATGGAACGGTGGTATACTGAGGAACTTCTGTATACCTACAATTTAATTTTACTATTTACTACACATGACGATCCCACCAACTAGTGAGATTGGGGGATGGGGGAGGTGGTTGAGCCAAATTTCACGACGTCTCACCAGAGGGAGGGTAAGGGTAGAAAATTCGCAAAAAACGCGTCACTTAAATATTTTTTTAACTGAGAAAACGTAACCGGCCAATCGAGGGTGTATCATATATGCTTCTATGGATGCATTAAAGTCTGCCTAACCCTTCAGGTATTACAGGCGTGAAGTTACGTTACATAATAATTGAATGAATTGACCTCACAGCAAGTAAACGCATTGTCACATGCGATAACACGTTGTGCCGGCGCATCCGTGCCAAGAATGCCAGATGAACAAACATCACTATGGTGTATTTTTAGTGGGCAATCATAACCAGAGATCATGCGAATTGGAGCAAACGGTAATTGACCTGACGTTTACATGCTTTGATTCGGTTCCATTCACGAGATAGTGGACCTTGAGATTTATTGGCTACTTGATTTCTTTCTATTCCATTGGTCGCTGTGTTTATTATCATGGCAGTCGATAATGGTGAATATGATTAAAGGAGAAATCGAAACGCTCGTAGCGTTGTAAACTAGAGCCATAGTATTGATACAATTATTATAATTTTATTAGGGACTATATATCTTATACTTGACTGGTGGTAGAGCTCCAGTGACGCAGCTCGCGGGCGTAGGCACCACCGCATTACCTAATTTACTTGCCGCTAAATGGTAGTGTTCAGCACTATCGTGTTCCGGTCAGGTGGTCATGTACGGCCCTGTAATTTCCGGCACAGAGGCCTAAGGTGTTATGTCTCTGTGCCGGAAATTACAGGGCCTACCACCAGTAAAGCCTCATTTAAAACGGTCGTCAATCACCGCTGAACCATCAGGCTCTTCAAAAAAAATCTTCAATTAATAAAGAAATAAAATACACAATGGTCGTCATCATCAAAGGAAGCCACGGCGAACGGTGCTTAATCTTTTCGACCGTAGAAAACCGAGCTCTGCACACATCAAGATAAGCTTATACAACTTGATATGGACCTGATACATATTAAAGTATCCTATAGCGTCTGCATATGGAGTCATCGATTTATATTTAAATCAATTTATTATGCCTCTTATTAACATTTTCTAGTAGGCATATATTATAGATAAAAAATACAATAAAAAATATGAGAATAGTGAATTTGTTTTCATTAGTTCAACTTAAAATAGGTCTACTATGATACTGTATTTGAATTTGTTATTTTTATGTCATGACTTGGCAAACAAGCATATATTTCACAAGTGCAGTCACTCCCCTTTTTTTGGGGGGGAGGGCTGGAGCTTACTCCACCACGCTGCTCCAATACGGTTTGGTGGAGATACGGGTGTTAGTGGCCAACCCGCTGTCGGACGTTTTCAAATCGCGCATAAGGCCTCCGATAAGGTTTAACGACTGCTATCTATCGATAGCAACCGGGACCGACGGCTTAACGTGCCCTCCGAAGCACGGAAACGCGCATTTTAATTTGCAACTAGCGGTCACCCATCACACTCCCGATCATCACATCACGCGCCCGTAATGCTTAACCGAGTAGATCGCTAGTGATCTGCACCAGCCGAGGGCCATGCGCGCTTATAAATTGAAATATCAGGCCACTCATTAATTAAAATTCAATACCTATTAACGATCAACGGTACAAATTAAAAGCACCTAAAAACCTCAAAAGCAGGTGTCAACGAACCGCGCGACACATTAGTTGAAATCGAAACAATGCTAACTTCCTAAGAAACGAAATTTGACAGAACATAAGAGAAATATCGGCCCCGTTGCGCGTTCGCGGAACACGCTCGCGTTTGGCGGGTTGCCAATTACTGGCACCGATGCCACTGACGTGTTAATACGATGATTCAATTGATGTAAGATAACAGGGGGATAACTGATGCGCAAGTAGGCGGGTAATGACTGTTAAGTATGCATTATAAAAAAATTATGGCCGCAAATAGCACATTAATCGTTGTAATATGTGGAATGTGTCATAACGAGTTACAAATAGACGAGTTAGCCAATAATGTATAACTAACGCACTATTATGAATGAATGTATGGTTCCGTAAAATCCGTAATAACTTTTTTTACTGGTGGTAGAGCTCCAGTGACGGAGCTCGCGGGCGTAGGCACCACCGCATTACCTAATATACTTGCCGCTAAATGGTGGTGTTCAGCACTATCGTGTTCCGGTAGGTAATGTACGGCCCTGTAATTTCCAGCACAGAGGCATAACACCTTAGGCCTCAAGAGTGGCAACGCATCTGCAGTTTGACCACTGGATAATCTCCAATCTCCTTCTTTATTTCCTAAGAATTTTATTACTGAATGATGACAACACTAAAGTTTTTTGTGTAAGATTTGGGAATATCGCGAAAAAATTTCCCATCTCAGATTTCTCCATACCGACTCACAATACATGCGTGATATCTATTTTCATAGTAAATGACGTAAATTATAAATATGAGGTGGGTCCACATGTGGGAACTATACTCACGAGTTTATTAAAATTTATTGATTTAGGTACTGACATCTTTATTTGCGGTTTAGCTTCATTTTGCATATGTGACAGTCGCGTATACTATTAATCTTATTACTATCATGTTTCATACACAAAAATTACGGACTGAAGTCAGCATTCTCCACCAGTCAACCATGGTGTGTTCTTAGCAGCGTATTTTATGGTGGATTTGGGACCAAATGCTATTTATGCTATGCTATAATACAGTGAACCATGTTGATGCAATAATTACCTCAATTGAATTGAATTATATGTATTTAATGTTAAATTTTCTGTCAGAACGTGACGACTCCACTACCAGTGGAGACGAATTCTTCCGTCAGTGCAAACAGTCAAATGCACAATGGCGAATCAAACCATTCCAATAGAGGACAGTAAATACGATGACGCGGGATGGGAATCAGTGTCCCGCGATAAAACTGACAGACACTGGGAACAATCCGCACGCCAAGCGTAACTTAGCGATTATGGCTTATATTCTCCCCTAATTACGCATAACATTGTTGTCCATCAAGGTTCACCTTTGAGGAAGGTTTATGTCCAGCTGTGGACGTCTTTTGACTGAAGTGATAATCATGAACGTTATATATATACCTGTCTATATATATAAAAATAAATTACTGTTCGTTAGTCTCGCTAAAACTCGAGAACAGCTGGACCGATTTGGCTAATTGGAAATGGATGATTTTTGGAAGTCCAGGGAAGGTTTAAAAGGTAGGAAAATATGAATAAATTGAAGATGAATAGTAAAAACACAATTTCATTTTCCCATACCAAACCAAACCTTTGACACATTATTTCATTCTGAGGCAATACGAAGTCTGCCGGGTCAGCTAGCATTTAATAGAAATCTATATTCTTTGTAACACAATATACATATTGATCTATGAATATTTGCCAAATAACTAAGTACATACACAAGATTCCAACGAACTCAATGTTTATATTTGAAATCCAAGAGCGTGCTCTATTGACCAAGTTGACAATCTGCCCGATTTTTTTTCTCACGAATTCTATAAATTACCCATTAAATAGTGTACTGACAGACAAACCGGCACTTTGAATTGAAATGTTTGAATTTGTAATGGACAATTTAACAAGACAAATACATATATTTAGGCGAAAATGTGCTACAACTAATATTTGCCAATAGGTTAAATCTCACTTATTAGTGCGACGGAGCACTATTTTTTTACATTCCTTTTGTTATGTCAATAGGTACAGAGGCAAATGGGTTATATGATTGATGAACTATGGTTTGAGTAATTACAAACTGAGATTCTCAATGTACTGATAACTTTGAAGAACTAAGCCCGCATTAAGCGTGCGCGTTCCTCGGGCGTGTGGTGTGAGCGACGCAGGTCACGCAGAACAGCAAAATGCAACGCTCACGAAGCGCGCTCGCGCTTCTTGGACGCCCGAAGAACGCCCACGCCTAATGTGGCGAAGGCCTTACTACTTTTACTAGTGGTAGAGTTCCAGTGCAGGAGCTCGAGGGCGTAGGCACCACTATCTGTCTGCCGCCAAATGGTACTGTTCAGCGCTATCGTGTTCCGGTTAGATGGTAATGAATAACCCCGTATATCCCGTAATAAATATCACAGAGACATAACAACTTAGGTCTCAGGGGTGGCAACGCATTTGGATGGGTGTCTATCGGCTGCAGTCATCACTTAACATCCATATGAACTCCATGCTTGTTTGTCATCGTCGTAGCATAAAAAAAAACTCTTTGTACACCAGTTTTGAAGAATCTTATACAAAAGTCTCATAAAAATGCACAAAGCCATGTAGAGGGCAATAGATATATGCTTGGTTTTCTCTGCGAGCTGGAGTCAGAAATTAGGAGAGCCATATGATAATCCCAAAGTTGGTAAACTCGAATGGCAGTGGGCAGGGCACATTGCTGGCAGAACCTTTGGCCATTGGGACAAAAGATTTTCAAATGGTGATCACGTACTGAAAGACGAAGCGTGGGCAGGCCCGTCACGAGATGGATGAAGATCGTGGCAATCGCTGGATGAAGGCACCCCAAGATCGTTTAAGGTTGGAATCCTAGAGGGGGAGGGGGGCGTTTGTCCAGCAGTGAACCAGCAAGTCTTTGGGTGGAAACGATGATGTCAATACTAGGTAAAGCACCGCGGCAAAACCTCGATGCCTGTGCTTGAATTTTGTAAGTAGCTCTAGTAGCTCAGAAAAAACCTTATTCAACCTCAAGAAGAAGCAGGCTGAGATAAACAACTGCTTTTAAAAAAAGGAGTCTCATTAAAAACGGTCGTGTTTTCCCCAAACGTAGATTAATCCGCCCATATATTTTTGAAGATGCCTATTTGCCAATCTTCCACGAAATACCACCATGATGAACACTTACAATCCACCTTTATAAGTGAAGTGACACGCGTTCGTTTTCCTTATAAGAGGGTCAAGAGAGCAATATCGATGATTTAATGAAGTCCGGAACGAATTTCCGATGCGAAAGGTGATTATAGCTCTCACTTGCAATCGGAATCAGCTTCATTTGAACGGTGGATCGTTTTTTAAGGGGTAACAACTGCGTCCGTACGAGTTAATCATATTTGGCAGCGGTGCCAGCGAATGAATTGGTCGCAATTTGTTTGAATAAGTTAAAGACATCCTGCTATCCCGCCAATATTATGACTGTAATGTTTATTACGCATGACTTATGCATACATTTTGATTAACTTTGTTGGAGTTTATGTATGTATCTTCACGCCAGGTCCCTAACGGGGTAGGCAGAGAGTGTAGAGCGCCAGACATCCCGGTTCTGACAAACCTCTCGTGCCTCGTCTACCTTCATCATTCTCTTCATACATGCACGCCGATTCCTAAGACTTTTGACCCCACCATCAGACAGAACTCGACCTATTTGGTCATGGTAGGTCAGCCTTGGTCTTCCTGGGCCTCTGCAACCATCCACATTCGCATTGTATATCTGTTTAGTCATTCGTTCATTCGACATTCTTTCTATATGCCCGAACCATCGGAGCATGCCTTTTTTCATGTTTGGAGTTTATCTTACATTAAAATTCACAGAGATACTTTTTAATGAATTTATATTTATCCAACTTCAGATATGTCGTTCGTTTCAGATCATAAGAGCTTCTTCTTGCTCAAGGTACTGTCGCGCGACGGGGTTTTTTCGTAAGGTGGGAATTTTATTGTTATACTACAATAACAACACAATGTAATAAATACCAAATTTATTTTATTACATCAAAATATGCTGGAGCCATGCTTAAATTTAATAATAAATATCAAGAATAATTGTTTTACTGTGCGGAAAGGTAATTGTACCTTATCCAATAAGAAGGACTCGAGCAAAATAAATAAAATGATTTTCAGTCATCTTCGACATATAATAATAATAATAAATGGCAACCCTTGATACGTCCCACTGCCTGGCACGAGTGGCTGGCTCCCCTTCTTGGGAGGATGCTTGGAGCTTACTCCACCACGCTGTTCCAATGCGGGTTGGTGGAGATAAGGGTTAGCGGCCAACCCGCTGTCGGATGTTTTCAAATCGCCCTTAAGGCCTCCGACAAGGTTTAACGACTGCTATCTATCGATAGCAACCGGGACCGACGGTTTAACGTGCCCTCCGAAGCACGGAAACGCGCATTGTAATTTGTCACTAGCGGTCACTCATAACACATCCGACCGCGCCCGTATCGCTTAACCCAGAAGATCGCTTCCGATCCACACCAGCCACGGGGCCATGCGCGCTTCGACATCGTCGGAATAAAAATTGGATTGACCATCAAGGAGAGAAACTCGCATACCCGTGTTCCTTCTGGATGGAATATAACTCGATTTACCCAATTTTATCGAAATCTAGTTTCCTTAGTCAACGAGTTTTGCTATCGAGACTACGCTTCAGCATGTGACGTGACCGAAATATCGGAGTACGCATTCTGGAGTGAATAGGTACTTCACTATAGGTACTTTAATGCTAGCTTTTTTTGGGAAATAGAATTTGGGTATTATATCGATAGAGTTTCTAAGCCGAAAAATAAAATTAAAGCGTACTAATTCTTTTTTTTAAACATTTAGTGATAACTAAGTCTAACGACCAAATACTCAAACGTCACTTAAATCTAAGTGGGACTTAAAAGTCTTTTGTCTTTATAAAACACGTTCAAATGATAGAGATAGCGCACATTTAAGGGTTGCTTAAAATTGAGTGACCTTTGAGTATTCGGCCATTTATCTAATTAAATCTAAAAAAAAAACGTTCTTCACTAAAAACGCTTTCTTTCCAGATTTGGTCATAGTAAGCACATCATTTCAGAACTTGATTACATAATTTGGCAAATTTATTTATTTTTGTGTTGTTTTCGAATTGATAGGACAGGGTTTGTCTAAAAAAAATCTACTGCAATTTTTTATGTAATGATGGTGGCAAATAAGCATGCAGTTCACATTGATGTTAAATGATGATTGCAGCCTAAAGACACAAAGACCAGAGGTCAAAATGCAGATGCGTTGCCACCCTTGACATTTTAGCTGTTATGTGTACCTATCTGTAATAGTTATTAAGGGGACATACAAAAGTATATTATAAAAGCATATATATTTTTATTAGTAGACTAGCTGACCCGGCAAACTTCGTATTGCCTCACAATTAAATTATGTGTCAAAGGTTTGATATATACGGACTATTTGTATGGGAAAATTAAATTGTGTTTTTTTACTATTCCCCTTCAATTTCTTTATATTTTCTTACCTTTTAAACCTTCCCTGGACTTCCAAAAATCATTAAAAACCAAAATTAGCCAAATCGGTAAAGCCGTTCTCGAGTTTTAGCGAGACTAACGAACAGCAATTGATTTTTATATATAATATAGATAATGTGTCGTTGTCGGCACACAACGAAGTAATATAAGAACGGCTTATCGCACAAAAAATTATTAAACATTTTCATACAAGTTTTAAATGACTGTTTTGTGTGGGTTTATATAATCTCAATGTAACAAGAAAGCGTTTTGTCCTCACTCTGATACACGTAGCTCGCGACTGTCACCAGCCTTGAGATTTATGAGGGCAAATAGTCGCAAATTAGGTGAATGTCACAAGATGGAATTAGGATCGGCGTGACGTCACGTGTCAGGAAGAGACACGTGACACTGTTTGACACGAAGTGACGGATTTACGGCCAATCTGCCGACGCCGAAATTTATTGTGCCATTATTTCTGTCTTACCATCGTCGGAGTTGCAAACAATGAAATATATCACGCAGTATGACGCAGTGGTACGTTTTTTATGTAACGAAATTGACAACCAAGCATGCAGTTGATTTTTTTTTAAGTCATAAATGTGGTACACAAGCATGCAAGCCACATTGATCGTTAGTGAATATTTTATACCTAGATAGGCTACAGGCCTATTTATATAAAACCACTCCTGTGACCTTAACTGTTATTTATATTTTTCTATGTAATGGCAGTGGCAATCAAGCATGCAGTACACATTAATGTTAAGTGATGACTGCAGCCTATAGACACCCACACAAAGAAAAAGGTCACAACGCAGATGCGTTACCACTCCTGAGGCCTAAGGTGTTATGCCTCTGTGCCGAAAATAACAGGGCCGTACATTAAAATGTTATGCCTCTGTAATATCAAATTGTAAGTAACAATAAAATTTAAGTACCAATTACAGAGTCCAAAAAGAAATATTGCGAAATTAGCCGATAGTCTCTTTCGATGTGCAATATTTCTTACTAAGTAGGTACTGTTGTACCTTAAGTACCCATACAAAACACTAGCTAATGGAGTAACGGCCAAATACTCAAACGTCACTTAAATCTAAGTGGGACTTAAAATTCTTCTGTCTTTATAGAACACGTTCAAACGATAGAGATAGCGCTCATTTGAGGGTTGCTTAAAATTGAGTGATGTTTGAGTACTTATTCGGCCAGAATAAACTCGGCGTAAACACTTACACGTCGGTCTATTGGTCGAATAAATGTACCAGTAAATATTACCACTATAGTATATTAGTGGCACCTTAGACAATAAGATAAAAACGTGGCCACAAAAGGAGGACGATCTCAACAAGCAAGACTTACTCACACTTATAAAGTATCCACTAACAGAGAAAATAATAATATATCTTAAAGCACCAAATTTCGCGACTCACTTCCAACGAAGACGTATATGAGATCGATTCTGTTAATATAAAAAAAGCGTCAAGCTAGTGTCTGATCCAGTGATGAGTTCCGTAGAGAGTTAATATCAACACTGTGCGATTTATTATTCTATACCAGCACATCTGTGTCGTCTCAACGTCTCTTAATCAAACCAATTTAGAAATATAAATTTCCTAACCATACCTCTATATTCCCCTAAAAGGAAGAGGTAAACACGCATAGATTATTTATTTATTTATGAATACACAGTGAAATACATATTTGCCGATCAGCTTCACTCCCTTAAACCAGAGATGGTTTGTACGGAAGTTGCAATTCCTCATTAAACTTATTATTAGTAATAGATACGTTATACAAGAATAAGCATATCATGTTTGTTTAACAAAATGTGAATCAGACGCGGGTTATTTGAAATAATTAATCTAATGCGTAAACAACACAGTAGGTAAGCAATCGGCGACTCGGTGCCGAGCAGACAAAAGAAACAAGTTATCGGACTTGCACCTACAGGCTGTTCCAATTTTACGGAACTTATTTTTTTTTTCTCATAATTTTTCTGAATTCATAGTGTAGAAAAGTAGTGTTGTTTAATTACGTTTTTAAAATTTTTCTGGTTTAGTTTATTTTTAAGGTCGGGTGGCAGTTTGTTTATTAATCTCGGCAATAAAAAAGCTGTGGTGCGTTCTCAAGATTCAAGCATATATATGTATACACAGAGACATTCAAGCATAGATGCGACCCTTTTGTCGGGAATGCGTGTAGGTATCCAGTAGAAAATTATATCAAATATTCAGGTCTGAAATACCTGAAAGGTCTGAGAATGTCAAAAGCGAACGCAATAAAAAGCTATGACTGATTGTGCATATTTACATACAAATGTTCTTTAGGTGAACCTAAATTCTAGTAAACTAGATAATATTTCAAAGCTGTTTTACCTTGTAGGTACCTTTTTTCTTTTTTTGTACAAATGTTGTCATAATCCTATCAATTCCTATCTAATTACCTATCACAAAAAATAAAAAGGTGACCGTGTAAAATTTGTAGACGTATGGGGACAACTGTTTTGCATTGGCACGTGTTAAGTTGGTCATCTTTTTAAAATAATTTTAAGATTAAGGTTCGGTTGCACCGATAGACTGCAGAATTCGTTGCACAAGCGTATTTTTGACATTGTTAAGGTTACCAAGTACCTTACAATATTTTAATACGCGCAAGTGTGTCTCTAATTTGGCCGCTTTGTAAATTATAAGAAGGATTGAAGATACATCTCACTGGCTATTGGCTTAAATAACGACAGGCAGTCTGAACGAAGTTATTAAGGTGCTGGATTTTGTCATCGACTAAAGATCCCTAAATATGTCACGCTCCATTTCCAACGAAAACGTGCAGCATACGAGTTCAATTTCTTTAAATAAAAAATACACGTTTTCCTTGTTAAGTGACGACGTGTGTTTTTCAACGAAAGCTATGATAAATATATGTGTATATATTTTTATATGCAACTCGTTGCTTTACTCATTTTAAAGTTACGTTTGTAGACATAAGGTAGCACAATAAAAATGTACCTTCATAGTTAAGCTATAAAAATCAGGTGTATTCATTAATTTAAGTCAAAGGTATACCGACTGCCTCGGTAGCCTAGGTAGCAGGCCACTACTACTACGCTGAGGTCCTGGGTTCGATTCCCGGGTAGGGGCTTATCAGAGATAATGGTGTAAAGTCCTTTATCTCTGGTTCTATTGGGATTTTTCAATTTTCTGGAAATTTCCCAGTACCTCGAAGTTTGGTAATGTGCCCGTAGATGTCAACAGGCTCGCCACCTGTTACATGGGCCAAAACGTAACCGGCGAATCGTGGGTGTTTGCATGTATGCTTGAATGCATGCATTTACTTCTGTCTACCGCTTCGGGGATTACAGGCGTTAAGTTACGTATATATCCTAGTTAAATCCGAAAACTAGTTTTATTTCAAAAACCTGTTAAACATCTAAGTACTACAGGAAAATACGGGCGTAAAGTTATGAATAAACCATCTCTATGTTTATCCACCGCCTGTTGTAAAACAAAACACACGTGCGATGTATGCGTGGGCGCACAGCAGTTAGTTTTCGGGAGCACATTACGTCGGCACTTCCGTTCGGAACTTGGTTTACGCGAATTGTATGTATGGAAAACAGGGTCAAGGGTCCGTGTTATATACATATAAAGATATAGATAGTGTAGTTCGCAAAAACCTAAGAACATACTACGAGTATGTTATATTTTTTTTATATATCTAAATTTCGCGTCGTGTATCGTCACGCCAGGTCCCTCACGGGGTAAGCAGAGAGTATGGAGCGCCAGATATCTCGGTCCTGACTAGGTACAGGAAGCGCTTTCCCTATCTTTATTTTTAGCAGGTAAATTGATAGGTTAGAATATTTTTACCCTATAAAAACGCCTTACAACTTGGTTACCTTTCGATTGACTTACACTATCATACGGAAAGCCTTTAACAGGGTTTCCCTTTAAATAAGTTATTGAAACGTGCATTTTATGATACCCTTACAAGAACCCTTTCTGATATCGCATGCGTTGCGATGGGCTAAAGCGCTTTCTCTGGACTTGGCGGCGCGCGGCCACGTATTTAAAATATACTCCATTTTATTTATTTATTCTTTTATGCACAGAAATTATACATAAGACGGACTTAAGGCCACTAGGCGTTTTCTTACAATTACGATTTTATACGATACGATTACTTTTTAATGACATTGCGTTACAGATTTAACAAATGGGTAATGGTTTGTTTGATACCAGCGCGGGCGATGCAATCAACTTCGGTAAGCAAAAACCTTATCACTAAGAGATTAAACGAAGCGTTTAAAGTAAAGGCTAAATCTATCCTAACGTTTGGGTTACCCTAACGTTATAACAGATTAATAGGTTACCCTTTCCTTGTGTAAAACTTTCTGGAGGATAATATGGCCGCAAGGAAAAGATAAAAATTTATAGCGCTTTTAAAATTTGTTGCTAATCCGGTCCCTGGTCCTGACACACCTCCCGTACTACTTCTACATTCTTATTATTATGTACTATCGGCTCGCACGAGTGCTATGAATGTAATATAGCCTATGTCACTCAGTGAAGATGCAGAGATGCTTTTTTAAAGAATTTTTTAAATTGGTCCAGTAGTTTCTGTGTAAACACGTTACAAACATACATACAAAAATACAAATGTTTAAAAAATTAGTGAGTATAGATTAGATCTAAGGTGTTGGTGACAAAAAGGGCACACTGAGTTTGTTCGGAAGCGGAGTTCTTCTCAGTAGTGCCTGCACTTGGAACTCTGCTAAGTGAAAGACTATGATTATGACGAACAGATTTTTCTTTTTCTTCTATGAAGGAATTGAAAAATTTGATGATTTACATAACGGTTAAAATCAATTATTAAATTGGTAATGATTAATAATTTAATATCTTATTATTATTATAGTCATTCGCAATAGGTAGCTTTGTAGCCCGTCAATGCGATCCTTGTAGACCAATTAAAATAAAACATTAGATTTTTTTTAATTAGATTTTTTTTAATTTTAGTACGCTGTATGCGTGGGCGCACAAAACAGATCATAGTTAGTTTTCGGGAGCACATTACGTCGGTACTTCCATTCGGAACTTGGTTTACGCGAATTGTACGTAAGTAAGTACAGGAAACAGGTCAGGTTGATTGATTGGCAGATTTGTTAATTCTGGGTGTTCGCGTTTTGAGATACGTACTTAGTTCTGTGTAAAACGGTACAGTAGGTACATACATTTTTTGAGAACCATGTACCCATCAATGGCCATACATACCCACCAATTAACTTACAAATTTAGGTAACCCACAAATTACCCATTTTCCCATTAGGTTGTACCTAATGGGAAAACCCCTATTACGTAGGCTCATCATAATCATTTCAGTCGGAATATGTTTACAGCTGACTGGTGGTAGAACTCCAGTGAGGGAGCTCGCGGGCGTAGGCACCACTGCATTGCCTAATATACTTGCCGCTAAATGGTAGTGTTCAGCACTATCGTGTTCCGGTCAGGTGGTAATGTTCGGACCTGTAATTTCCGGCGCAAAGGCATAACACCTTAGGCCTCAGGAGTGGTAACGCATCTGCACTTTGACCTTGGTCTTTGTGTGGGTGGCTATAGGCTGCAGTCATCGCATAACATCAATGTGAACTGTGCTCACTTAACATCAATGTGAAGTGCTTGTTTCCCACTTACATTAAATAAAAAAATACGTTTACACTCACAGCCTCACACTAGGTATAAACCTGTGTCGTGGGTGCAGTTGTACACATACAACACATACAGTAACACCCAGACCTGAAACAAATATGTTCAGGCCATACAAATATTTGTGCCGATGCGGGGATCGAACCCTTCGAATCAAACGTTCGTCTCACACCGCTGTACTAACCGGATCGTCAATGTCGTCACACTTAATCGTAGCATTCATCGTTATTCCAATTAAAATGAAACAACATGAAGTCACAACTTTCATTATAAATAAACGCAAGCGAAAATCTAAAATTACGTCATCATAATTCACAATGCAATCATACTTAAAGCTCATCTCTCTCGCTTTGTATTATACAGATTTATGAATCCAAGCTAAAACTATGCAGCGCATAAACTGCGAGCTAGGTATCCTGGGAAGAACTTTTAATTCTTTCGCATTACATTACACAAAAGTTAGATCATTTAGAATACAGACGCTAAAGCAGATGAAAGCAAGGCTGCCAGCCAAACAGTAATGAGACATTCACTTCTAATTATTATAGTAGGTTTGTTTAAACCATAAAAATGGCATTAATGCATACAGGTCATCAGTAAACTAAGTGACGTCGACAAGTAAAAAAGCAAGTACAGTTAGGCGGTCGAGCCGCTCTTTATTTCAATTTTATAAAATTTATTTGATATATTTAATTATTATGTCTCTCGTCAGCACGGGGTCCAATTTGAACCCTGGACTTTGTCAGGCTTGCAGGGACATGGGGGGTCCAACACGTAGAGGCAATTTCGAGAATTTTGATCTACTTTGTAGTGGGTTTTATTTGGCGGGACCTATCTCTGACTGCATCAATAGTTAATACAGACACAGACAGACCCCGCAGAATACATGGGACTATTGTAATGATAAATGACTCGCCAAACTTTGGGCTATGTGGGTGAACTGTGGACTTAGGTGACAATTCATCCGCAAATGATGAAATGTCACTCTTTACAAATAGTAGGGGTCGACTCATCCGCAGTTTTGTTGTTATTCGGAGCAGTCGCCACCTAGGTAAATTACTAGTGGTCCTTTCATCCAAAGTTGAGCAACACCTATATATACCTATCCAAGATGGCGGCTGCATGAAATTGTCAACTTTTTCGTCATGAGTTTCGCTTTCATGGTTCTCGAGGGTGTTGAATTCGATAGTGGTGTCAAATGGGGAGGGACTAGCTGGCTGGGCCTATGGAGTGAAATCCGGCACCTGCCTTTATTCAACATCTCAAATTGTTGAATCCTACTTACTTTACTAATCATTATTTATAATTTCTCTCTCGGTACTTTATCCCGCATCACACTGTACTTCTTTATATGTTACCGAAAGTGGCAAACAGGCATACAGTTGAAGAAGAAGAAGAAGAAAGGCGTTCACAGGGATGTTAAGTGATGACTGCAGCCTATAGACATCAACACAAAAAACAGAGGTCAAAGTCAAAATCCAGATGCGTTGCCACCCCTGAGACTTTAGTTGTTATGCCTGTTATCGGGGTCATACATTACCGTCTAACCGGAACACGATAGTGCTGAACACTATCATTTGGGGGCAGATGTCTACCCCTTCGAGTCTCTACATTAGAACTCTACCATATCTGAACAGTAGACATTCATAATTTTTATTTAACAACGCATCGTCTGTCAGATTAGCAAGTACAGAAATATTGTTATACCGTCATTTTAAAAACATGCACTATTAACGTGTACAATTATGTTTATAATGATGTCGCTACTGCCGCCATAAGGCAATGCAATAAAATGTGAAGTAAAAATTTTACAAATCAGGCGTGGACTTCGGTAGCTCAGTTGGAAGAGCGGCTGGACTAGATTCCCAGTGGCTGCGAGTTCAACTCGCCTGAAGTCAAATTTTCTTTCCATTTTTCTTTAAAAAAATATGAAGCTATTAGCTGGAAGTTGGAAGCATTATACTAGACTAGATTCCCAGTGGTCGCGAGTTCGTATCTCGCCTGAAGGCCAATTTTCTTTCCATTTTTCTTTAAAAAAATATGAAGCTATTAGCTGGAAGTTGGAAACATTATTTCTAAGCCGCTGCGCATCAATCTCAGCACCAAAGGGTATAATGTTTACATTGGAAACAACAAATTATTACTCATCACTTCACTAGTAATCATAAACGTTCACTTTGATTGTCAGTCCCGCGTACTTTCGGTTATTTATTATCTTAACAATGCAGGAAAGGAGGAAAACTATTCCCACTTTAAAGTTTTCACGGAATTTTAATTTGGTATCATGGTGTTTCAGTTGAGCAGAAAGCTTGCTGTATCTTGACTGAATGTATTCTAAATTGAATTCGGGAGATGTCAGCGTCATCTACTAGGTTCAGTCAGTATAACAATAATGATTTTTAAATTGTGGTTCAATTACAATATAGTTCGTTTTTATGAATCGGTGAAGATAAGGCTACATGCAGAAATGCTACAAAAACGAAGTACCACTATTATATGTCACCAACGCCACCAATGCCATAAACGCCACCAATGACTCCAACGGCACCAATGCCACCAATGCCACCAACGCCATCAACGTCACAAACGCCACCAACGCCACCAATGTCACCAAACAACCATACAGTTTATTGGCAAAACATCCGGGTTGCAAGATATTTGCTTTTACATCCCTCTCTAACTTTAACAGATTTCTTTAAGTTAGAGAAGGATGTGGAATGTTACAATAACTTTAACTTTAACAAGTATTTTGGTGCAACCCAGCATTACTGTTATGTTAATATATGTGTATAGACTAGCTGTTGCCCGCGGCTCTGCCCGCGTGTAAGTCGCTTTTCGCGTAACCTGTGGAAACTCATCAAAATCATCCCATTGCATTCTACAGGAACATTTTGTCGGGATAAAAACTATCCTATGTGTTAATCCAAGTAATCCTCTACGTGTGTGACAAATTTCATGAAAATCGGTTTAGTTGTTTTTGCGTGAAGGAGAAACAAACAAACATACAAACTTTCACATTTATAATATTTATACAATAAGAGTTGAATAATCACTGCCAGTGGAAAATTCCGTAACGATGAAGTAATTGTGCTTTCACTAAAACATACTCTTTTATAGGTCAAACATCGAAGGTGCTCGACTGACTGACAATTTGAGTGAATGAGCACATCCTACGTAGCTGCGTAGGCTACATATAACACAGCCACTTTATCATTAGCTAGCATTAGCTTCGGTATTTTCGATATAGCTATTCTCAATTGAGGTCGATATTGTTTTGTTTAGGAATGGTGTAAGAATAAATCTCGGTTTACTTACACTTGCTAATTCGGTGAGCTCGTGTAATATTTTAAAAATATTTTGTTTCGGTTCATTGCTCCGTGAATATTTCAGTTTCGGCTTAATTAAATTGACATTTAGTAGGTAAGGTAAGTTGGTGGCTCACTGGTAGTAGGGCTCCAGTGACGGAGCTCGCGTGCGTAGGCACCACCGCATTACCTATATACCTTATTACTTGCCGCTAAATTGTAGTGTTCAGCACTATCGTGTTCCGGTCAGGTGGTAATGTACGGCTCTGTAATTTCCGGCACAGAGGCAAAACACCTTAGGCCTCAGGAGTGGTAACGCTTCCGCATTTTGACCTTGGTCTTTGTGTGGGTGTCTAAAGGCTGCAGTCATCACTTAACATCAATGGGAACTGCATGCTTGTTTGCCACTTCCATTACATAAAAAAAAGTTTGAAAAGTGCAGTGAACGCAATTCGATATCTATCAAAATATTAGAGGCGAATGCCTACCACACACATCTAGGTAGGTTAAGCTTAATTTGAGAAAAGGATCATGGCCAATTAATAAAAAATGCATTGCCACCCCTGAGACCTCAGCTGATTTTGTCTCTGATAGTTATTACGGGGCCATACTGCCCCTAGAAACCTCCGAGACCTTAGTTGTGTTTGTATCTGTGATAGCTTATTGAATATGTAAATAAAACAATCTCATTCACCAAACAGGACCACGTCAAATACACGAAACACTATGAACCTCTGCCTCTGCCTCGGTAGCCTAGTGGTAGCAGGCCACTACTACTACGCTGAGGTCCTGGGTTCGATTCCCGGGTCGTGGGTTATCAGAGATAATGGTGTAAAGTCCTTTATCTATGGTTCTATTGGAATTTTCAATTTTCTGGAAATTTTCCAGTACCTCGTAGTTTGATAATGTGCCCGGAGATGTCAACAGACTCGCCACCTGTTACATGGGCCAAAACGTAACCGGCGAATCGTGGGCGTTTGCATGTATGCTTGAATGCATGCATTTACCTCTGCCTACCCCTTCGGGGATTACAGGCGTGAAGTTACGTCTCTGTGATAGTTATTACGTGGCCATACATAGCTTATTGAATATGTAAATAAAACAATCTCCTTCACCAGACAGGACCACGTCAAATAGTATGAAACACTATGAATAATGAATTAGGAATAGATTTCGCCTTCGTCTTCAAATCGAATGTATAATAAAACATTACTGCCTCCAAACAGGATATCGACATCTAAATACAATACACATTTTTTTCGCTCTCGTATAATTTAGTAATGACATTATAATGAAAATTGTTTTCGAATACTGCGATGCAGTTAAATAGCTGGTAAACCAAGTATGACATCGTGAATTGATGAAAAAAAAATGCAATGCAGCAATGCAGCATTTTCTATGCCTGTTGATAATGTATCGAATACAGCCACCAACCGAAGACGAATGTTGAACGTTGAACGAAGCGTTGAGCGAATGTTGAACGGCCCCTAATCGCATATGTCGCAACGCTCTAAGGACCCACAGGGGTCTCCCTTAGTCAGTTGCGCTAACTTTATTGAGAGCGCCCTCTGCGGTCCCCGATTGCCCGGTAAAGTAGACTTGTGACGTCAAACGACGAAACTACGTGAGTTCATTCAAAAAAAAATCAGATCTCGCGATATGAGGGCGAAAGGCCAAAATCGAGAAAAATAGATGGTAGATGATGGACTGAAGTGGAAAGCCTTTAGAAAACGACTTTATTTGTAGTTCTCTTAGATTATTAGGTACTCAGGTAATAGAACTCTACTGATTGCAGAGTTCCAGCGTCGGCATAGAGCAACTCGGCCCATCGGTCGCGGCGGACCGGAGGGGAGTAGCCATAGCGTTTATTGCCGATGCAAAACAGTCGGGTCATTTTTTGCGGGGGGAAATACGTGTAACGCATACTCACACTACAAAACTCACACATTGACTTTAACAAAATACAGAAACAATTTCACGCACATATTGAAACATCTAGGCGACAGGTATAGGCCCATTTGGGCTTGTACTTTGACAGAGGGTAAAGCCTGCATATGGCTACTCCCCTCCGGTGTTGCTCTATGGTCGCAACGCATCTGCATTTAAACCTCCGGTTTTTGTGTGGATCTCTATAGACTGCAGTGTTCAGTTGTTCCGTTAAACTTACTACGAGTATTTCATGCTTGTTTACCATCATACAATAAAAAGACTTTATAAGAAGAAAGTACTTATATTATGTATGTACCCTAATGCCAGGTCCCTAACGGGGTAGGCAGAGAGTGTAGAGCGCCAGATATACCGGTCCTGACATACTATACATAAAGTATTTAGTTCTTCAATAATCTGGAATACGATTACTAGATGGAAGGTGGATGTTATCTTGTATACCAGAGCAAACCAAATGAGGCGCCGTGTACCTAATAACGTCGAATACTTATTATTTTTCCCAGACGTCGTTACAGCGGTTGTAATTCACGATTTGTTTAGCCGCTAATTCATCCATTGCAACAGTTTATTTTAACAAAGAAACCGGGTCAAGAAAATCAAAACCGCAATAGAAAAAAGCGTAAAAGCGTGCATAACCTTCACCGAGAGACACACGCGAAAAGTGATCTCGAGGGGGAAAAAAAACAATAAAACACGCAATGGATTCGCGTCATGTAATTGTACTAGAAACACGATATAGAGGTCATAATCGTGTGTGCACAAGGTGAAACTCTAAGACTTAATGTTGTGTCAGTAATGATCCGACAGATGTGGGCTACGGCCCCGATACTGCGTGTAACGAAACGTCGCGTAATTAAGACGCTTCCCGGGAGACGGGATCGGTGTCATTAGAGATGAAAAAAAAAAATTAAAACTCGTTCGCATTTTGAATAATGAAGCGCACGCCATTCCGCGAACGTGTCCCCACAAAATGGCGACCGCGTCACGGATCAGGGACGTTTTCAAAAAAACGAGGTGTGGCGAAAATCTAGTCTGGCTCACTTGGACTCACGCCCGGATTTAATTGCTCTGGATTCCTAAAAGGCGATTTATCTTCGCCTTTTTTCCATGTAAGAGAAATTTCCCGTGAAATGATGTAGCCGCGAGCCGATTAAATTTCTCTTTACACGTTTTCTTTCTCGATTGTTACGAAGAAAAACATCTCAAAATGTGTTTTAGCAATGTCACAATTATGTCATGCAACAATTTTTTTCTCTTATCATTTTCTTTGAATCTTCATTTTCGTGTTAAAATAAAATAAATGGATTTCCTAATTAACATTAAACCAAAACAGATATCGTGCGGCGACGCTCACGTTTTCGTTATCGCTCGTTCTAACTCAAAGCAACTACAGCTCATTCTATTGAACTCAAGCAACGTAATGTTGTAATAGTGGTGTAAAGTAAACAAATAAGTCCGGTAGCGGTTGTGTCACGCGATATGGTACACGTGCGGGAACTTACGCAACGTGTCAGAGTCACCGGTCGGCGGTTGCCGGTCGCGGTGATTCACTGGACGAGTGCATCGATCGACGTGACTTTGTTTACAAAGCGAGACTGCTAATAAGCTATTACTGGCCTTGTGTTTTTTGTCTTCATCTATATGTGATGTGACGGTTTTGGTCCGTCCGGTATCCGTAATCGAAGAGTAATAGACGTGGAAGTAAAAGACTGTATTCATGGGGTGATGACGCTGATTACCATGTCTTACCTGAAACAAAATTAAAAATAATATTAATACACGAAATATTTTTTTTATGAAGTTGAAGTGGGAAACGAGCATGCAGTTCACATTGATGTTAAGTGATGACTGCGGCCTATAGACACCCACACAAAGATCAAGGTCAAAATGCACATACGTTACCACTCCTGAGGCCTAAGGTGTTATGCCCCTGTGCCGGAAATTACAGGGCCATACATTGCCAACTGACCGGAACACGATAGTGCTGAACACAACCATTTAGGGGCAAGTATATTAGGTAATGCGGTGGTGCCTACGCCCGCGAGCTCCGTAACTGGAGCTCTACCACCAGTAAAAATGTATGAACAAAAGACCGCAACTGGGACTACATTTATTAACTGCAGCAGCAAGGGATCAACAGAGAAGCGAAATGCATTTGAACAAATATGAGGTATCCTTCAAACCGATAAAGTTACGCCTCTTTAGAAATATATCAAGGATCTTGTCATCCCAACCAAATGAAAATAGCACCACGAAACAGTATTAATTGCTCAGATCGTACGACCAAAATTAAATGTTATAAAATATCAAGATGGGATTTTTATGAACAGTTAAAGCTTTGTGAGGTATAAATAAGTACTTGACTGACTTCCTCCTCCAACATTAGGGGAGCACTGAATACCACTTATTTTTGACATAAAACATAAGTATTCACTCATATTACAAATAATAAATGTGCCAATGCGTGCCAGTATCAAAGAATACAATGAGCATCACGCTAATTGAATCCAGTAGCAATGTGTGCAGGCGCCCTGTTTACAGTTTATCGCATACATAAACACCCGATTAATGGCACATTACGCAAGTAATTAAATACGCCATAGAATAAGAGACCGCCAACCTTGGATACATGGAAATGGGTACACAAGTGTAATACGAATGCGATCAAATATTTAATAACCTTTGGTAGGCATCCCGCACACGCATCAACTTATCTATGAGTAAGACCCTAATTAGTCCTGGAGTATTATGTTCATGGTGTTTTAAGAGATTATTAACATCTCGCATTTTCATATACAGAGAGATACGCACGTGCAGCTATGTAGATTTTCTACTTCCATCAAAATCATACAAAAATGTCATCGATAAATTCAGAGCGGTACACTAACACCCATATTCTAAGACGTTACTCGAAACATTCCTTGACTCACACTCAGCTGAGGACACTTTATGAGGACGCCTCGAAATCCATATTCTTAGTTGTATTTTGACAGTAACTCATGTGTACGGATTATCATAAAGATAATTCAGAAAGTCTTGAGAATCTATTTATATATAAAAAATTGGTATTTAAATATATTTCCAGACAGTTTCGACACGAAAAACTGTGAAATGTAAATAATCCTCGAAACTTCAAGGTAGGTCGTGAGGTACCTTGGAGTTTGACAGTTGCTTTCTTACCTCAAACGGAGGAGAATGTCGAGTTCACGTTATTAGTTACAACTAAGAATACCAATTCCCTTGAGTAAGGTTGAGTTAAGGTCGAGGTTACGACTTAGAATATGGGTGTAAGCCTGGGTTGCTGGAAGATATTTGTTAAAGTTAAAGTAATTGTAACATTTCACATCCTTCTCTTACTCACAACTTAATCTTTAAGTTAGAGAAGGATGTGAAATGTTACTTAGGTACAACTTAATCTTTAAGTTAGAGAAGGATGTGAAATGTTACAATTACTTTAACAAATATCTTGGTGCAACCCACGCTAAGTTTACTGGTTTTTAACCCTTGATGGTTTACTAACCAGTAAACGAGAAAAATAATATAATTGATTTTTATGTACTGTATTTTAAGTTAATTGTGTCTATCCCCCGGCGGCTTTACGGTCCTTGAAGAGTTAGGAAGATTTTTGGAAAAACCTAAGTGCTAATTTATCTAGAATTTAAAGAAGCAGTTTGATTAACTCTAGCTGTTGCAGACTTTCAGGATGATATAGCTCAGACTGTCAATAACTCAGTAGTAACAACAACCCTGGAAAGGAATCTATTAGATCGTGGAACTAGTGGAAATGAAGAGAGGAGGAATAACAGCAAGGTTATTCTGTAGCAGTTTCACAAAACCTATACTATCGACCAAATACTCAAACGTCAATTAAATCTAAGTGGGACTTAAAAGTCTTCTGTCTTTATAAAACACGTTCAAACGATAGAGAGAGTGCACATTTGAGCGTTGCTTAAAATTGAGTGACGTTTGAGTATTCGGCCATATGTTACATATTTCACCTCCAAAATTTGTATGATCAATGCACGAAAAATTCCTACAAAATATATGAAAAGTGGCGTGTCTGTTACAGACGGGCTGCAGTCCTTGCAAGTCACAATCATTCGGTGGGCGAATAGCCTTAATAACCAACCTCTTTAATATTCCACGAAATATACCGCATCCTCTCTGTTAAAACATAAAAATCTGTTAATATTCAACGCGGTGTTATTAAGGTTTATCGATTTTCCGAAAATTAACACTGTTTTAACAATTTCTTAATTATTCGCATGTTCAAATTAACCCAGTCACAGTCGGGGTACAGACGTTAAATGTCGGAGTTTAGTGCGGTGGGTAGGCATAAACATGTCAATAATATGACATTGTATTTGCGCCTTCAAATGTCAGGTCAACTTTTTTTTATATTCCAAGTGCATGTCGGAACTCGCGCATTGAACGATAGCCGCAGACGGGCTTGACGGAATTTATGACGAGTTAAACAAATATTATACCTATGCAAAGTACGTAAACTAAAGTACGGATATAGTTTTAATTCTGACGACATAATTATTCTCATTGCACTTTTTTATGTTATGGAAGTGGCAGACAAGCATGCAGTTCACATTGATGTTAAGTGATGACTGCAGCCTATAGACACTTACACAAAGACTAAGATCAAAATGCGGATGCATTACCACTCCTGAGGCCTAAGGTGCTAAACCTCTGTGTCGGAAATTACAGGGCCGTACATTACCACCTGACCGGAACACGAAAGTGCTGAACACTACCATTTAGCGGCAAATACATTAGGTAATGAGGTGGTGCCTACGCCCGCAAGCTCCGTCACTGGAGCTCTACCACCAGTAAACATACATTCATCCATTACTTATATTATTATCTGTGTACAATCTTTAATCTGAGTGTACAAACGGATTAGGGCGAAATCATTTGGCCATTTTTAACGTAACCTTAAAAAAGAATTCGCCGTAAATTACTCGCGTGAACGATATTTTGGTAACCTGCTTTTGAATGGTCCGATATCAACAAGGAAGTACAGGGAGGGCACATTAGCAAGTTAAAAAAAAACATTTACACAACATGTAAACATTAAAAGAAAAACGGGACTTAGGTACACCATCTCGTGTTTCGAATGAGGACGGAACGGAAAACACAAGCGGTTTCAGAGTTGCATTTGTTTACTTAACGAAAACATTTTTGCACATCCTTTCAGTGTTTTCGGTGAATGAAACAAAAAAAAAATGGTTAAACGGATGTCAGGCAACGCGCGATGTAGGGTTCCGTTTCACCAAGTTATTTTTTTTCAGTTGATCGGCTATTATTCGTAAATTTGTAAAGCCTATTTAGCTGTTGCAGTTTTTCTTCTTACTTAATTATTAAGTACTACCTATGAAAGGATTCACACCGCCCAATATGACCCATTTAGCTGGAAGGGGACACACACTTTACTCTAACAATAATTGGCAAAATGAAACTTAATATTTCAGAAACGGATTAATAATAAATTAAAGAATAATGGCAACCCTTGATACGTCCCACTGTTGGGCACGCGTCTCTCCCCTTCTTGGGGGGAGGCCTGGGGTTTACTCCACCACGCTCCTCCAATGCGGGTTGGTGGAGATGAGGGTTAGAGGCCAACCCGTTGTCGTTTGTTTACAAACCGCCCATAAAGCCTCCGGCAAGGTCTAACGACTGCTATCTATCGATAGCAACCGGGACCGACGGCTTCACGTGCCCCCCGAAGCACGAAACGCGCATTTAATTTGCCACTAGCAGTCACCCACCACACACCCGACCGCGCCTGTATCACTTAACCGAGTAGATCGCTTGCAATCTACACCAGCCGCGGGGCCATGCGCGCTTCGAAAGTGAAACGGATTACTTCAGTGAAAAATATTCTTCTTACAAGTCACAATACTTATAAAGCCCTATCCAACAAAACCTCACGCAAAAAAATAATATGCGTGAGGAAAAAATAACATCCCCACTTTACGTGTGGGGGAAATATCCTAAGAAATAAACATATTTTTCAAGATTTTATTTGACCACTTGGTTGCCATGACTGATATAGTTTCATTGGTACGGACATACCGTAGCAAATTGCAGCTTTCTAATACTAGGAGATTAGAGACGCCTAGTAGCTCTAACCTGCAGACAAATGGACGGACATGACGAAACTATAAGGGTTCCTTATAAATTACGGAACCCAATAAACAAACTGTTTGATTCACGTTTGGAGATATTCGGGTGCAAAGAAAATGTGTGAAATTTCATTAAATACATATTGGAGTTATGCTCGAGCTACACAGTGGGCGGGACAGGACGCGGAAGTGTTAGCGAGTTGCTGCCATACAAAACAAATAATGAAATTAAACATCGCATAAGGTGCGGAGTTTCATGTCAGGCGCGATGTTTTAGTATTATGGGCCTGGGGTGCGACAGCCTATCGACATTGCTTGTTGTTGTCATTGCTGTAAAATTTTCATGTCGATTTTTGCTTTAACTAAATAACAATAATCGAAATAATCTACCATTATCGCTTGTTTCTCACCTACGAAAGCAAGAAAAACGATCTACAAAGCTAAGGAGCTACAAATCGACATGAAAATTTGACAGCAATGACAACGACAATAGCAATGTCAATAGGCGGTCGCACCCCTGGCCATACCGCAAGCTCGTCAGGCTCAGACTTTCTTGCCCGTAGTAAATAGCAGCGAAAACTATTGGCTACATATTTTATTTAAAAGAATTACCTATCTATTGCAAATAAAGACCATAAGTACAGGTTGATGACAATTCGCAAACACTTAGGAAATCAAATAAAGCATAGGTATACATAACTACAATTATCAAAAGGTCTCATTTTATTTGTAAAAAAGTATTCGATAGCAAGGAATACGCGCAAATTACCGTAACGACCTACCAAGTGTCATGTTTCGTTTACATATCACCAGATTTGGGCGTAAGTGGTCTGAGGTGTAATAAAATACACAATATTACCCAACGGTACGATCCTCGAAAGGTTAAAAGTGACCATATAGGATTAAGGACACCAATTCGCGAAAAAACCGTTAATTTTTCAAATTGCAAGATTGACAGGCATCGTCCTTTTTTATGAGAAAGAAGTTTACAAACGGACACGCAGTTTACATTGAGGGCAAGTCAACGTTTTTTGTAATTTCGTACGAATTCGATAATGTTTCGTAATTTCTGGTTTTCCAATCTTTCGCAAGAACTACAAATATGCAGCCAATAATGATCCGAAACAGATATCTAAAATTAACGTCTTAGCAAGACCCCATAAACTTAATTCCACGTCTGTGTTCCCCGAAAGGGTAGGCAGAGGTAAAAGCAATCAAACATACATGCAAATCACATTTTTCGCGAACAATCCGAACTAATAAAAAGCACGAGCAGCGCCGATTGAAATCTTATTAAAAAATACTAGCTCTTGCCCGCGGCTCCGTCCGCGTGTAGGTCGCTTTTTGCGTAACCTGTGGAAACTTATCAAATCATCCCATGTCATCCCACAGGAACATTTTTTTGGAATAATATCTATACTATGTGTTAATCCAAGTTACCCTCTATGTGTGTGCCAAATTTCATGAAAATCGGTTCAGCACTTTTAGCGTGAAGAAGTAACAAACAAACAAACATACAAACTTCCGCATTTATAATATTAGTATGATATGATGGAAATATTTATCAATATCTTACATCACATTACTCTGAACTTTCGTACCTATATAATAAAAAACTAATTAACTAATTACATATTACAAAAATCTACAATAAATTACTAAAATTACCTACAGCTAATAATAAGAATAATGAAAAGATTGTTAATAAATGGTTAAAGAGTTTTGACTATGAAGGAATAGAAAATATGATAGTAAATCTATATTTTTCATTATATTTATTTAAATAAAATCATAAAATGTAAATTTCAGTCTAATTTAACTATAATTGAAAAAGATGATTTATAGTGAATATAACACGTATTCATCCACACACACACACACACACACACACACACACACACACACACACACACACACTTTTTGTTTTTTTTTTATATATAACTGTAAAAATATATATATATATATATATATATATATTATTAGGTATGTCTTTATGTAAGATCCAAAAATGTATACCTCAGAACATAGATACCTAGTTTACTTAATTACACTTAATGAAATTATATGACAAAATTGTAATATGATATCATCTGGAGAAGCCACTGATTCCCGAAACACAGTGAATACTAGTTCGGGAATCTATGGAGTCAATACATAAAACGATGTATGTTTTTTTTGTCAATAAATACACTTTTTTTTTTTAAATATTATTTATGCTAACCTATCTATTTCATACGTGCTCGTGTCAGTCACGGTCACGACTGACGTGTTCACAAATCTTGTCCAACTAATCAAAACTTGCGATAAGAAGATTCAGAACAGCTAATGTGTAAGTATCGTTCGATTCTGTGCGATGAACTATAGAAAGAAAACCAAATACAAAAGATCATCTCTGATAAGGTCAATAGTTCAGCCTAGTTCAACTGAACTAGTGACCTAAATAAAGGATATACTTCACAGACACAAAATACATTTTATACCCTTTCGATTCAGTCACAAAGTTATCCCATCCGATCATTTTATGGAATGATTTGTATTTTAAACTCACAATAAGCCTCTTTATTAAAATATACGTAAGATTAAGTAACATAAAACGTTCGTTACCAGCTGCTATTGCTTTGTAAGTCGATAAAAGTGACAAAACAAAGTGTTTGCAGTTGTTAAAGATGTTATATAATCGAATGAGGGCAAGCCTCAGCTGATCCAGTCTGATCATTCTTTCTCCCATCAAGTTTGACTAAAGATTTACTATCTACCATCATTCAGTTTTAATTGCAACGTTAAAAAATGCGTTACATTTACGAAGTAGGTATGTGGTAGGTCTTTTTGTTTGCTAGTGCGTACGAGTTTGGGAATCCAAGGTACGAGAATTTTTGGGACAAAATAAAGTTTGACGTGTAACGTGTGGCAACCCTGGCCTATGGTAAAAGTCAAGAACGCGGCTAATCAGATCAACTATCGACAAACTTACGAAGCCACCGAGGTAATTGTTTATTTTTAATCTTACAAAGTTGTTTCATTTTATTCACTTACTAAATCCACGACTTCCGTTGCCAGCAAAAACTTAACAATAAAAAACCATTAAGTAACAGCGGCTACAAAATAAATATCCATGACAAATTCAACAAGTAACCTTTCAAGTTAAATCGTCCATTTAAGTATGATGTTTTTTTATCCCATTGATATTTAAAATGCTTTTTAATAGGTACGTATAAATCGATCCTATAAATTACAGGTGAATAATTTAATATTATTCCATAAAAGGAGCGAGAAGTTAACATACGTTGCATATTATGTTGCATACCTATAGACCATGAGCTAGATAGAACAAGGAAGTCCAGTGGTAGCAGGCCTCTTCTGCTATCCTAGGGTCCTAAGTTCGCGCCCGAAAAATTCATACACAGTGTTTGTAATATAACCAAAGTCCTCCAAAACGGGGTATCCGATTTTAAAATTTTTTTTGTGTGTTTTATTTGGAAGATAGGTAAGTCGTTAACATTTTTTTTATAAACGTACCCAAAGCATAAAAGGCCTCAGTAGACTCCCCGTTTTTATCCTTCGGGTAATGAACGCTATTTATTACTAAGGCTCCGCTGTCCGCCCGTACGTCCGTCTATCTGTCTATCTGTCTATCCGTCCGTCTGTCACCAGACAGTACCTATCTCACGAACTATGATAGCTAGTCAGCTAAAATTCACAGATGATGTATTTCTGTTGCCGCTACAACATTATTTTTCAGAATCATATAATATCGAGCGAAAAAAATTACGTTTGTTGAATGGGAGTCCCCTTAAATATATATTTTATTCTGTTTTTAGTATGATGAATTTTCAGAAGTTACCACTTTAGGCACAGTTCACATTGATGAATCAATAAGTAACTACTACCATATAAAATCGAATCCGTAATTATACGAATACATTAATATTTGAGCATGCTTTCTTGCGCTCAAAGCGCAAAGTGGATACATACCTATTTTTTAATACTAACTAGTGGTAGAGCTCCAGTGACGGAGCACGCGGGCGTAGGCACCACCGCATTACCTTATGTACTTGCCGCTAAATGGTAGTGTTCAGCACTATCGTGTTCCGGTCAGGTGGTAATGTACGGCCCTGTAATTTCCGGCACACAGGCATAACACCTTAGGGCTCAGGAGTGGTAACGCATCTACATTTTGACCTTGGTCTTCGTGTGGGTGTCCAAGGCTGCAGTCATCACTTAACATCAATGTGAACTGCATGCTTGTTTGCAACTTCCATTATATAAAAAAAAAACATAAATAGTGTGAACATAAGTATAAGGATTCCTTTGATCTTTTTGACCTTGGACACTCAACGCATTCAATGAATCACACACCTCAATCGAAATTAAAATTTAACCAACAATTTACTACGAAATCATTAATTGAAATAGCAACAGGAAACATCCCAATGATTGGCAGTTCGCAGTCGTACGAAATGATCGCGGTGTCCAAACAAATTATACGTCTAATACATTTACATGGCTAGGACCTGGCAATACCACAGTCTGGTGCGTTCGTGGCATTCCGAATGTAATTTGAGCTGCGTTCACACGATGAATTAAAATATACACGTTGTAGCGTGGAATTTGTAATTATCTAAGGATACATGTATTTATAGTGCTAGGATTCTTTAAGAGACAGGTTTGGACGTGATGTTCTACATTTGAATTTCGAATACTGAAACGTTATTTAACATTAACTTGCTCTTCTTTTTCTGTAGCCGTAAAAGACTTGAAAATGACGGAGAAAGCATGAAATATAAGCGTGAACTTAGAATTTTGAAATTAAGTGATAGTTAATGATTTGACTTAAATAACAAAGAGATAAATGAGATAATTAAAAAAATAAAAATACAGCAATGGGATCTTCAGTATTTTTCCTGTCTCTTCTATATATTTTTTGATTGGCTTAGAAGTTAGTTATGCTCAATCTATTACGTGAAATACAGATTTAGAACCATATTTGGTTGCGCATTTTTTTACGTTTGTACCTTATTATCAAATTTGAAATATACCATGAGAAGGATTTTCCACTCTGTAGCACACACATAGTTTTAACACCATCTAGCCCAAATCGCATCAACCGCACAAATCCAGCGTGGCGTGTGAACGCTCCTTGTGAATTATTCCAGTTCCGTACGCTAAAGTCGCGCCTAATTACCACGGGAACCATTCCGTGACGGGAGGTTGCAATGGTCATCTTCTTGTCGCACGGGTGTCGCAAAAAAAACGCATCTTAGAAGAGGGTTAACTGACTCACAGTCGAAACTTCTGAATCTAGAAAAGTGTAACTTGGACTGTAGGCATCTACGTATAAGTATAACATGTAAGCATTACAAAAAGGTTTAATGAAATTCTACCCTTCAACTTGAAGGTGTGGTGGGGATTGAACATACAATTATTATGTAATAAAAGATATATATCTAACGCTAGAAACTTTACTAATATCAAAATCAATTAAACAAAGTATGTATTTGTGCAAATTTGTGTAAATTTCGCTTCCGAAGGATCAATATGGCTACTCGGGAGAAACTAAGTTAACATCAAAATTGTAGACAAGGCGAACATTATTGCGGGCTAAAGCTAGTTGCTTAGCATACCTGTCCCAAAATTGATCCATTCAATTATAACAGTAATATCTGAATTAATAAAACATTACATACAAACGTGACAAAACATTTCCCCTGTCACGCGTTGTCATTTTAAACACCGGAGTGGATTATATCGCTTTCAACGCGAGACAATTGGACAGAGTGCAATCCATTTTATGCCTAAACAATTAGGTCTGAAAGTAGCTTATCTATGTCGTAGGTATTGCTTTTGCGTTTGTCTCGACCAGTCCCCATGTCATGGTAAAAACGGTGATATTGTATACAGTCCATACAATGGTGAGTTTATAGGTCGGTAGGGTTAGTTATATATATAATAGAGTTTGAACGCTTTGTATGATGACATACCTACTTATTTTTTTAACACACATTATTTCCGTCTTTGCAAACCTCTTCGTATGTACTTCTTCTATAGGTAGGTATTAATCTGTCCGATATTTGGTAGCACTGTAGTCTCACTGCATTATCGTGAAAATTTGTCATAAACATAATATAGAGAAAGAGCAGGAAGTTTAAATTTATACAACTACAGACCGCTGGAGGCTTCGCCGGTGCTATTTGTAATCGTGTCCTCCGTTAAGTTTCATAAAAAATATATAAATACAGACCATCATGAAATATGTTCTAAGGTTTTCGAAACAGCAGTTAGCAAAATTATTATGTACAGCTACCTCAATCTATTCCGCAAACGTATTGCATTCCGTAGGTACATAGCGTTCAGGTTTAACACAAAATAAATATATCCATACCTCTTTTTATCATACGGTTCCGTGAATGAATAAATTTTGTTATGTTATAAATTTAATAAGCTATATGAATATTCAGCAGCGGTCGGAAGCGAAAGGACATAATGATGAGTGACATGTCATATAAATTACGAGTATTATTAATAAGGCATTAGGCGGACTGTACACGAGGTATATCGTCGGAGATACTGCAATAGCGCTTAACCAACATTGGAAAATACCGCGCATCTTCTAAAAATGTATTTTACAGGAGAGCAAAAAAACTGAATTTCTTGTTAAATATTTTTTGAATGATTGTTGCAATATAAATTTTAGGTACTAAAGGAGAATCTTAAACCAATCTCACAAGTATTTAAGTGATATAATCAGTTATTAGTGAGAATAATCACTTACGCATTATTGAAGTAGCAAAATCAAACCAAAAAAATACAACGAAATAGTACAAACATCTCAAATATTTTATATTTAAAACACTAAAATTTAACTTTCTTCAGATATATATAATTATTAAACGAAACAGTTTGCTTGTAGCATTTATAAACATAAATCACCGAGTCTAAACAACAAAATCTTCTAAACTAAAAGTATCTAACTTAATTAAAGTAGGAACCATAATTTCAGTCAAAAGCTTCTATATAAGTAATTAAAAAAAAAGTAGAAAAGTATACAAAAAAAAACTTCTGAAACAGAACTGATGTATTTTAGTTAGATATAAGGTAGGTGTATTGTAAAAATCGTGACAATCACGTGGTATAACGGCTTCCAACGTCTGTAAATGGTCATATTATTATCTACTTATAAGTAATGGCTGTCTTTCAGACTGTAACAAAGCAATGCTGTCTATTAGAGTTTCTATGTTTTTAGGTCTCTTAGGCAAAGCTCTGAAGTCGTCTTCAAATTCTTTTTATACTCCATTTTTCAGTTCAGTTCCGTTCCGTGTTTTAGCATCCGCAGATCTACAACACAGTCGTCTCCAAAGCTTCGCCCAGATGGGTGATGGCCCTCCTCAAGATATTTCTAAGTAATTGTGATCTTTTCCTTTGCAGCCAATCGAAGCAGAGCATTAGAAACTATAGCATTCCTATTTTGCGATGTACAGCCGTTGGACCAGATGATGACATCTTTGGGATCTTGGTCAAGTAAATGAGTAATGTAGTCTACAAAGAAAGAAGCATAGGTTGATGCCTTTAGATCACACGCAGTCTCATCAAATCAATAGCAGTTAGCTTGAGCCGTTCCCAGGTTGTAGATAGTGAAGTTATGCACAGCCAATTTTTTTTAATACAAGGCACTTCATTATAGGGCATAGCTTCACAGATTGTATATCAGCCGTTGCCGTCACGGCTGAATTGATCCAGTTTGAGCAGCTTCTTTATCTTTGCCTGGGAGAAGTGTTGGTGAGGGAATAAGACCGACGGGTCCATAAACAGTAATTAACATAGTATACTCTGCAGCACTTGAATAAATATCAGCTGCTGATTGCAAAGGTGGTATTGGCTCTGAAAGTTTCTGGTGGGAAAATACCGGTGTGTAAGGTGCAGGGAGCGCGTTCATTTCATCGAGGATTTGTTGCCTTTTTTTTCTTATCGACGTTTTTGTAGGTCTCTCAAAGTCACCACTTCTTCAATTTTTTCTTCAATAAATACTGCAATATTTAATAAATAGTTAACTCCCTGGACATTACAGAATTAGTGTATAGTACTCACATGGAAATATCTTCAGTAGTTCTTCGATAATAATATATTTTTTCCAAGTAACGCACAAAACACTCTCACGCACCTGTAACTTCCCGTAATTATGCGGTTTTGACTAAATTTTACCTGGAGTCTTACTGGCGCGGTTTTGAAAAGTAAAAGATCTCGCTCTTTGGTTGATTATAGGCAGAACGGATGATACGAGAAGGAGCCAATCGGCAATAGAAACCTACAGCCGCAAAATCTCAATTTTGCTACTTTTGTAGTTCCGCGGTATTTTCCAATGTTGGATATTGTGTATATGTCGGTATTGCAGTATCACCAACGATATGCTTGTTGACAACAGCTTTGTTGTTACATCTCAAATGGGTTAATGTTTTAGAAAAAGTAAATGGGACACGCTACTAATTCGAGTGCGTTCTGTAACAAATACAGCTATTTAACAAACTAGCGGTCCGACCCGGCTTCGCACGGGTGCATGTTACCTACATTAATATTATCATCACAAAGTATAGCCTATAGGACTCCTGAATAGTGTAGCTTTCTGATTGTGAAAGAATTTTCATGATCGGTTCAGTTTTTCCCCGAGAGCCAAATTAACCCGACACTATACCGAAGATAACCCGGACATCAGCCTGTACGAGATAAGGATGGCCCTCAAATAGCTTAAGAACAACAAGGCGCCTGGAGAGGACGGAATCACTACAGAGCTTCTGCAAGCGGGTGGATCACCGTTACTGAAAGTCCTTCAGAAGCTCTTTAATTCCGTCCTATTCGAAGGTACTACGCCAGAAGCATGGCACAGAGGCGTGGTGGTGCTTTTCTTCAAAAAAGGTGACAAAGACCTATTGAAGAACTATAGACCCATCTCGCTTCTGAGCCATGTCTACAAGCTGTTTTCGAGGGTGATCACGAACCGTCTCGCTCGCAGGTTTGATGACTTCCAGTCTCCCGAACAAGCCGGTTTCCGAAAAGGCTATAGTACCATAGACCACATACACACGCTGCGGCAGGTTATACAGAAGGCCGAGGAGTATAACCGGCCATTATGCTTAGCGTTCGTGGACTATGAGAAAGCCTTTGATTCGGTTGAAACATGGGCTGTGCTGCAGTCTTTACAGCGTTGCCACATTGACTATCGGTACATCGAAGTGTTGAAGTGTCTGTATAAAAACGCCACCATGTCAGTCCGAGTACAGGACCAATGCACGAGGGCGATTCCTTTGCAGAGGGGAGTAAGACAGGGAGATGTCATTTCACCCCTGCTCTTCACCAATGCAAGGGAAGACGCTTTCAAGCTCCTGGAATGGCAAGGACTAGGCATCAATGTCAACGGCGAATACATCACTCACCTTCGGTTTGCCGACGATATTATAGTCATGGCAGAGTCGCTGGAAGATCTCAGCACAATGCTCGAAGACCTCAATCGAGTGTCCCAAAGAGTGGGCCTTAAAATGAAAATGGATAAGACCAAGGTCATGTTTAATAACCTTGTATCGCCCACTCCAGTATCCGCTGGGAACTCGATCCTCGAAGTTGTCGACGAATATGTCTATTTAGGACACACCATACAACTAGGCAGGTCGAACTTCGAGAAAGAGGTCATTCGCCGAATCCAACTCGGCTGGGCAGCGTTCGGGAAGTTAAGGAGCGTTTTCTCGTCAAACATCCCGCAGTCCTTGAAGACGAAAGTCTTTAACCAGTGCGTTTTACCGGTGATGACCTACGGTGCCGAGACGTGTCACGTCTCACTATGGGTCTCGTACGAAAGCTCCAAGTCACTCAGCGGTCAATGGAAAGGGCTATGCTCGGCGTTCCCCTACTGGATCGAATCAGAAATGAGGAGATCCGTAGGCGAACGAAAGTCGCTGACATAGCCAAGCAGATTTCCAAGCTGAAGTGGCAATGGGCAGGGCACATAGCTCGGAGAACCGATAGCCGCTGGGGCAGAAAGGTTCTCGAGTGGAGATCACGTATTGGCAAACGCAGCGTAGGACGTCCACCTGCAAGATGGACCGACGACCTGATCAAGGCTGCAGGTACCCGCTGGATGCACGTCGCTTCCGATCGGTCGGCATGGAGGTCATTGGGGGAGGCCTATGTTCAGCAGTGGACGTCTTATGGCTGATATGATGATGATGATTTACATCTCGTTTGCTCTCTGCGTCTTGCATCTCTTACCTTGATTAATTTAATCTGTCACGTTTTCATCTTCAGCGGCGTAAAACGTGCATTAAATCTAAGGTTTTGATAAAAGAGCAACACGCTGAGTTAGTTGGATAGCGGAGTTCTTCTCAGTAGTGCGTGCACTTGGAAGTTGGAAGCACTCTGTTAAGTGAATATCTATGATTATGACGAACAGATTTTTCTTTTTCTTCTATGAAAGAATTGAAAAATTTGATGATTTACAAATCGGTTAAATTTTATTATTAAATTGGTATTTATTAATAGTTAATACATATTCGATTATTATTATAAGTCATTCACTCTAGGTGGCTTATTACCCGACAATGCAAAAGTGTCCTTGTGGACCAATTTTAAATGATTTGAATTTTGAATAATTATGTCCACCGAACCCACGGCCAGATTTGGTTCGGAGCGCACAGAATCCGCTATCCGCTCCGAACCAAAACCGGACGTGTGTTTCAACTATAAAGGTTGCTGATGTAAAATATCTAATTGATTGCAACGGTATGACATTAACGAGAAAGCTTTATAAATATTTACATGCTGTCATAAATAAAGCTAAAAATATATCCCAAGAAACGTAATTAAATTTTGTAATCGGAGAAGTATGAGACAAGTTACGTACTGTATCTCATTAAGTCTCGACATTTTAAAAAGGCTATTACACGAAACGGTCTTCAGGGTCCGGCAGAAAGGGTAGGCGTGGACTCGCGCTGGGTTGCCGCTTGTTACACTATCCGGTCGACAGGACCCTAACTCAGTCACAGTACAAATATGAACAGTATGGAAACTACGTACAAAACGTTGAAACGGCGCAATATCACAAACATGCGCATCAACGAGGCCCTAACTAAGCGGTTCTCGCGGTGCTGCAGCTCCGAATCACTCTCGCTGCTCGGCGTCGATGCGCATGTTTGTCTATGTGTGCCGTATTGAAGGTTTTGTATGTAATTTCCATACTGTTCATATTTGTACTGTGTGTAGTTAGGCTGACCGGGCCGCTCCGGTCGCTCTAATTAGAGCCCTAACTCCCTAAATGTTATTACACTACCCTGACCCTTGCTATCGTACCCTGAATACCGTGGCGTGTAATAAGGCCATAAGTCTCGACATTTTAAATCGTATTTCCAATCAATAAAAAAATATTGTGAAATTGTATTTAATGCAATATTAATATGTACTGTATGAAGAGAGTTATGAATGTCGAAGTTGCACGGGAGGTTTTTTTAAATGTAACGAAGGTGGCTTACAAGGCTGCAGTTCATATGGATGTTAAGTTAACTGGTGGTAGAGCTCCAGTGAAGGAGCTCGCGGGCGTAGGCACCAGCGCATTACCTAATGTACTTGCCGCGAAATGGTAGTGTTCAGCACTATCGTGATCCGGTCAGATGGTAATGTACGGCCCTGTAATTTCCGGCACAGAGGCATAACACCTTAGGTCTCAGAAGTGGTAACGCATCTGCATTTTGACCTCTGGTCTTTGTGCGGGTATCTATAAGCTGCAGTCATCACTGAACATCAATGTGAACTGCATGCTTGTTTGCCACTTTCATGACATAAAAAAAAGTGCAGCCTATAATATGCAGAATGTCTATAACATCTACACTAAAACCAGAGGTCAAAATGCAGATGCGTTTTAACTCCTGAGACCTAAGTCGTTAGGACTCTGTGATAGTCATAACGGGGCCATACATTACCATCTAACCGGAACACGATAGTGCTGAACAATACCAATAGTACCAATTGGCGGCAGATAGATAAGGTAATGCGGTGGTGCCTACGCCCTCGAGCTCAAGCACTGGTACTCTACCACCAGTAAAAGACCTTTGTTTGGCGCTTCATCCTCTTTGCGGGCTTGCCATGAAGATAGGTACATACATATTGATACAGAAACCGTAATAGGGCAAGTTTTTCAAATGTGGGCAGCAAAAATACAATTTCATTCATATTGAATTTAGGCATGTAGGTAGCTGTGTTACCCAGAAACGTAAAAAAAGTAAAGAAAATTCGCGCGAAGAAAAGTAGCGTGTGTTCATGCCCTGATTTTTTCCATTTTATATCACGTATGTATGTATGTATGTATCTTCACGCCAGGTCCCTAACGGGGTAGGTAGAGAGTGTAGATGTATGTGATTTATTATATCATGTAAATAGTAATATTACTGCAGTGGAATCCTAACCTATTTGGTCCTTAACTCACATGAAAAAATAGGGATACCAAAAGTGGTGACCGAAAAATGGTGATGATAATGTAACTTTATATAATTTGGGACTTTGGGCAGCGCTTTTGGATATACATTTTAGTTAATTTTGGATCATAAACACTTGTCAACGGTCAAACGGTGGTCATCACTACCACCTCCAGGTGGACCACCACCACCACAACCAATGCCACCATTGCCTCCAAAACTACTAACAATACTAACAACGTCACCAACGCCACCAATGCCTCCATCGCCACTAAAAACCACCGCCAGCACCACCAACACCACCACCAGAGTCACCAACAACACCTATGCCACCAACGACACCAACGCCACCACCACCACCACCACCACCACCACCACCACCACCACCACTACCCAGTGTTGTGCGCCAAAGGTTAAAGTATAAGTATACCAAGTTTCATCGTAATCGGACAGGTAGATTTTGTGTGATGCTTGAACAAACAGACAGACAGACAGACAGACAGACAGACAAAAAAATTCTAATCACATATTTGTGTTTGGTATCGATCTAGTAACATCCCCTGGTATTTATTTTTTCAATATTTTCAATGTACAGTATTTACACTTCTACAGTTTTATTATAAGTATAGATTAAGCACTTAACAACTGATGCTTTACTGATAATAGTGATAAAATGTCTACACCTTCATCCCGTAAGGGGTAAACAAAGAAATCCATGCAAAAATCCATGTGTAATTTTAATTATACATGGATATAATATAATTATATATAATTTTACATTGATATTTTAGAGGAGCAACAGAGGATGCTTTTAAACGGAATAATCACAACGACAACTCTTCGTTTCAAATATTGATTCTGGAACCTCATCTCAGTTTATACGTACTATCCTCGAGACTGGGATGTAAATTTTTCCTAAAACGTCTCTCTTAATAAGAGAAAATATAACGCAGATGCGAATTAAACAAGAAAGCTTTAGGGAATCCAGTTGGAGCCAACTCATTCCACGTTGAAGCGTAGCTATTCTAGTGTTTTGATTAACTAAATAAATTTGTTGAACTTTAATTTTCAGCTGGCACATCCCTGGAGAATGAACTCGGTGCATGTATTTGTACTGTGAATTGTTAGTCTAGCTGAGTCTAGCTCAGTTAGAACATAACGCGTGTGGTATGAAGTGTGACGTGGGATAAAGTGCAATCCCGAAATGGTAAGGATCCCACTGTAGAATCATTTCGTTAATCCAGATATGCTGCAAACCTAATTTTTATGTATATTTATAATCTAGGGAATATATATATCCACTAGGTTGTCAATTTTGCCGCGAGTATTTTTTTTTATGTAATAGAAGTGGCAAACAAGCATGCAGTTCACATTGATGTTAAGTGATGACTGCAGCCTATAGACACCCACATGAAGACCAAGATCAAAATGCAGATGCACTCCTGAGGCCTAAGGCCGTACATTGCCACCTGACCGGAACTCGATAGTGCTGAACACTACCATTTAGCGGCAAGTATATTAGGTAATGCGGTGGTGCCTACGCCCACGAGCTCCGACACTGGAGCTCTACCACCAGAAAAATTATTAAATATTTAATAACAGCAAAAACCCGGCTCAAAACAGCTGCCAACAAAAAACAAGATTGAAACAGAAGCACCTTTATATGTAAACAACGAAGATAAAACAGTATAATATATTCATTCTCATCCAATACATTTATCGGTAATATGTAAAAACTTGAAGCACCATCCAATTACATATGGCGGGGTCGTAAAGGAAGAGGGTCAGATAAATAATTCATAATCCAGTTTGTTAGCGCCTCTCGTAAAAACTAGAACATTTTGATGGGATGGCCCGGCGTATCTTAGACGTCAACTGGTTTGTGCTGCTACGACATTTTTATGCGAGACAAAAAATAACTTATTAATCAAATAGGATTCATAAATCACTTGGTTAAGTACATCAAATAATAAAAAAAAATGCAATTTACTTATGCAGGTCACTAAACGTATTTTCACAATCCACGAAGTGGTAGCCAGAGGTAAATGTATGCATTCAAGCACACATGCAAACACTCACATTGCCGCTTGCATTTTGGCCCATGTAAAATAGGCGGCGATCCTATTGATATCTCCGGGCACATTACCAAACATCGAAGAAGTGGAAAATTTCCAATTGTTTGGAACTAATAAAGTACCTCTAAATGGTAATGTATAGCACTCGTGTTCCGGCAAGTACATAATGTACACTAGGTAATATACAAAGGCATAATACCCTAGATCTCAGAAGTGGCAACAAGCGGTTTATAGGCTACGGTATTTCCATCAAACAGTATGCTTGTTTGCCACTTGATAAAAAAACCTGTTCCATATGTGGTTGTAGCTTTAGACAACGCGGCACTATTAAAATGTGGTGCATAAATAATAACACAGTACCGTTTTGTAGCGCGACGGACCAAGGACGGAGCCGTCGCCGGTCCGTCCAGATGTCATCTTCTTGCCTCGACATTGACCTTTCTTAATAATAGGTTAAGATCCCACTGCAGAATCAATTCGTTCATCCAGATATGCTGGAAACCTATTTTTTACGCATATTTATAATCTAGAGCAGAGGTTCCCGAACTATTTTTTCTTGTAGGCCCTTTACAATTTTTTCTGGTTTCTGTGGACCCCCGTCCTTGCTACATTTATATCACATTCCCTTATTTCCAATTTTTATTCACGCCTACGTAGACCCCCATCGAGTCTCCCATGGACCACTTTGGGAATCAGTGGTATGATGTAAGTAAATTGGTACTATCAGTGTAAGTGTTGAGGTCCATTATCGTGGACCCCCATTTTCATTTCATGGACCCTCAATTTTTTTTTCGCTGACGCCGACCCCTTTCATTTTGTCATAGACCCCCAGAGGTCGATATAGACCACTTTGGGAATCACTGATCTAGAGAATATATATCCACTAGATGTATCCCGTAGATGTATATAGGTTGTAGTCATCACTTAACATCCATTTGAGCTGCATGCTTGTTTACCACCTTCGTTACATAATAACACACCATACATCATTACATGATGTCTAGTAAGGATAGGAGGAAAAAGTGAACACGGTCGTAGTCAATCAATCAACCGAAAAGTTTATGACTCGTGTTTCTCTAAATTAACACTATATTTACACGCTAGCACGAATCCGCTTACGATTGCAGGTGACTATTGCCAACGCACCTCATTTCGCGGAGTGTCTCTATTAGTCGAAAAAGGGTCATCGCTGACTTTTGGGCGGTCCCCTCACTTGGAGCATTCGCCTGTAATGTAACGTTTTACATAGATTCAATTCCGAGTAATCCTTATATATAAAAATCAATTGCTGTTCGTTAGTCTCGCTAAAACTCGAGAACGGCTGGACCGATTTGGCTAATTTTGGTTTTGAATGATTTTTGGAAGTCCAGGGAAGGTTTAAAAGGTAAGAAAATATGAAGAAATTGAAAGGAAATAGTAAAAACCACTATTTTATTTTCCCATACAAATAGTCCGTATTTATCAAACCTTTGACACATTATTTCATTGTGAGGCAATACGAAGTTTGCAGGGTCAGCTAGTAAATAATATAATAATAACGGCAACCTTTGATACGTCCCACTGCTGGGTACGAGTCTCTCCCTTTCTTGGTGGGAGTCCTGGAGCTAACTCCGCCATGCTGCTCCAATGCAGTTTGGTGAAAATACGGTTTAGTGGCCAACCCGCTGTCGGAAGTTTTCAAACCGCCCATAAGGCCTACGACAAGGTTTAACGACTGCTGTAGTAGCACTGAATTTCTACACATATTACCTATATGTATTACACGTGTTTCAGTGAGCGACGACCCTAACGACAAATTTTCTTAACTAACTCGTTGTAAGAATCAGCGTGAACTGCCAAATGGAGTGATGGCTGAGCTTCTGGGAACTATTAGTCAACGTTGTGTAATACACCGTTCGCATGAAACACAGCTTTTTAACTTAATTTATTGACCTTTGTAATAGGTTGGGGAAAAAGTCTTTTCGCATTATAGTATGTATGAACTTGTAATAAAATTTCTTTGGCTGTAGTATTTGTATCTGGCTGGTTTTGGTATCATTGAAAGTTAAAATTTTAAGGAACATAATTCCAAATTCAAATTCTGCAAATGTGTGATTTTCATTTGTTTTTCGTACTGTCAAGATGAGTGAATCTAATGAAGAAATTCGACACATTTTAAAATTTTAATACAAAAAAGGTAAAAATGCAACTCAAGCCGCGAAAAAAATTTGCGATGTTTATGGATCTTGTGCAGTGTGTCTGTGAGAGTAGCACAAATTTGGTTTAAGCGTTTTCAATCCGGAAATTTTGATGTCAAAGATGCACCGCTCTGGTCGCCCTATTACTTATAAAATGGATGCCATTTTTGAAAAAGTGGAGCAAGATCGACATATCAGTAGTTACGACGTAGCTGAAGAACTGAGAATTGATCACAAAACAGTTTTGGCGCATTTGAAAAAAGCTGGGTACAAAAAAAAGCTCGATATTTGGGTACCTCACGAGCTCACTGAAAGAAACCTAATGAACCGTGTACTCATTTGTGATTCTTTATTACGACGTAATGAAACCGAATCATTTTTGAAGAAGCTGATAACTGGTGATGAAAAGTGGATCACGTACGACAAGAACGTGCGAAAAAGGTCGTGGTCAAAGGCCGGTCAGGCTTCACAAACTGTGGCGAAACCCGGGTTAACTCGCAATAAGGTGATGTTGTGTGTGTGGTGGGATTGGAAGGGCATTATTCATTATGAGCTATTACCACCAGGCAGGACTATCGATTCTGAACTCTACTGCGAACAACTGATGAGATTAAAGCAAGAAGTTGAGAGAAAGCGGCCGGAATTGATCAACAGAAGGGGTGTGGTGTTTCATCATGATAATGCTAGACGTCACACATCTATAGCCACTCAGCAAAAATTAAGGAGTTTGGCTGGGAGGTGTTAATGCATCCGCCGTATAGTCCTGACCTTGCACCTTCAAATTTCCACCTGTTTCGGTCTCTTCAGAATTCTTTATCCAAAGTTAGGTTAACATCACGAGAGGACTGCCAAATCCACTTGTCGCGGTATTTTGATGAGAAGTCCCAAAATTTTTATAGCAATGGGATCATGTCCCTACCTACAAGATGGCAAAAGGTTATCGAACAAAATGGTACATACATACTTTAGTTAAATTTAAATAAACTATGTTAAAAAATGTTTTGAATTATCTTAAAAAATGCGAAGAAACTTTTTCCCCAAGGCTACCGTATGGTAGCGAGAAAATCAATTTAATCACTTTTTTTAAAGAACCGGCTGTGAAATACACTTTGAGACAGAATAACAACTGACAACAACTGATCTAACAGTTGTTGTCAGAGTGGTAACAACAACCAATCTTTTGAAGCAATTTGACTTCTCGTTTTTGTGTAGATGTCTATAGGCTGCAGTCATCACTTTACATACATGTGAATTGGATGCTTGTTTGCTACCTTCGTTACATAAACAAAAAGAGAAAGAGAAAAAAATACGAGACAATTTTTTTCCAATAATTTTTCTGTATCATCCAATTACATATCTGTCTGTTTGTCTGCATTTTCCATCAAAATCACTTTGTGAACTGAGTAGTGATGACATGTCAATGTCATCACTACTCAGGAACCTCAAATTAAAAAATACATGTAATCTAACCTTGGCACACATACTTATGCGGACCCGGCACAAAAACATACTCTATCTACAATTATACTCCAATTTATAATATATTGACTCTTATGGGAAGGTTAAGAAAATCGATTTAATGATCATAATACATTAGGTACATCATCAATCAAGTCATTCAATTAAAAAATATGGATTCGCATTTATAGTGTTACGTACTACCTGTGATAATTTTGTATGTATATTTACGTTATTATACAAAACATAAAATTCCTATAGGTTTGCATGTAATTTATAGGTAAAGTACTATTTTCAGGATTCTATTTTAAATTTTAGCCATAGTAGTTTTGGAGATAAAAGAGCGGCGAAGGTCAATTGCTGTTTATTTTGTTGAAAACCATTTCCTTGAATAATATGAAAATTTACCTTCAATACTATCTATCCTTGAATAATGTGAAAATTAATAAAAAAACTTAGATCCTCATAATAATCTTTTTTACGATATATTACAATACATTACAATTTGCATAACTCTTTTTAGATACCTACCCAATTTACCTGCCAAAAGTGAACCCTGTTTGAAACTCACATATTTTCGATACTTGGGTATGAATGGTGTTGGGTGATGGCTGCCCACCACCCATAGAATGTCAATCAATTCTATCGTGTTTCGTAAATTTGACATCGATGCATAACAAAAGAGGCATAACAATGTATACCACGCTTATTTGCCACCTTCATTCTCATTATGATCCGATAAACAAAACACTGAAGCATATAAAACGAATCAACAAAAATTTCCATAAATAAATCAGCGAGCAATCATCGGGTAATATATCATAAAGAAACGGAATACGCTAGCCAAGTAAACAACACGTGCTCTTAAATCGCATTACATGGACATCTGTGTGAACATTCCCACATTCCAACGAAACATTCCTCATACATCATACGTAAACATACATTCGAACATGACCGAAGGTGCGCACTGATGAATTATCCACGTATTCAGAAGCTTAAAAACCTTGTTATCTTAGCCCACTCTTACTTCTTGATTCGGTGCAAAACTATCAACTGGTTGCTGGGTTTTGTATGTTTATTGGACAAAAAAATCGAGTCACGAGTGTCACGACATAATGATTTAGATCAGCAATTGGATTTTATGTGAATAATGCAGTACACAGATCATCAGACGTTAAGTACATAGTCACCATTGTCTGAGAATAGTCGTAATTATGGAGCGATCAGCAATTCACTACTAGCCTTGATGACTCTTTTGACATCAATCGGAACACCAAATCTAAATGTCTCCTATGTAAGCCTCCAACAAAGTAATATTGTTTGACGATAAAGAAAGTCAATTTCTCTTAGTGATGTTGTATTCTACTAGGAGCGAAAGGAATATGAGCTAGAGATGGGAGCCAGTAAGCACACTTTGCTTACGGGTGGCGATTTGCTATTCCCTTGGGAGAGATTACTACTTTCAAGAGATGACGACAATAGCTAATTCGTGATGTTATGAAGAAAATGAAAATTCAAAATAAAACATCTGAGACTGAAAAAGACTTCGCCATTGCGAACCCCAGAGTAATCTTGGAAGAATTCTAACCTTTCTAACCTAAAAGATTTTTTAATGAGTCCTTGACCGTCAAGGTGTTCGTGCTGCAATGCTGTGAATAGTTTAAAAATTATTAAACTAGTTTTCTTATTATGGAGTGAATACAAATACGGATTTGATCCATCACAAAAAGGGGGGTTTGAATCTTATCCCGGATCCTGAATGCTTTGTAATCCTAACTGCCTTGTCTTGTCATTAAGCGAACAAACAAAGCAAGCGAGAGTGTAATACGAGAGCAACTGTTGGTGGTAATTGTAATGGTGGTGATGGTGATCAGTCGTCATTAGACGAATTAATTGGCGGCGACGAGAAGAGAGCGTGACTACATCACTGAAAGGCGGAATGGTCTTCAAGATGGAATGACTATTATTAACATAACTTTTCTAAGCGAGAAAGTCGTAACAGGAGACATTTTGAACAATTACATAAATATATACCTAACTAGCGGCCCGCCCCGGCTTCGCGCGGTGCAATGTTGCCTACCCTCTCCTATTCGTCTTAGAGTGATGATAATACATAGATATAGCCTAAAGTCTTCCTCGATATCTTTTATAGTTTAGGCAGCGTACGCAAAATAACTTTTCTGGTTGATTTTTTACACCTTGTGTCTGAAAAACCCAAAATATCTTACGGAACCCTGTTTTTTCCAAAATAAAATATAGCCTATGTTAGCTTTCGAATAGTGAAAGAATTTTTAAAATCGGTCCTGTAGTTATTGAGCCTATTCATTACAAACAAACAAACAAAAAAAATATTACCTCTTTATAATATTAGTTTAGATAATAAAACCCTTTCCTAGGTCACACGGTATCACGTGTGAACGCCTGGTCAGATTTCGATACTTGCTTTTTTATTGTGTTTGTTATTGTCAGGAGAAGATACTTAGGTACTTATGAAAAAAAATGCTTTTATGATATTGTAATTGGTAGGTAATACAGATTTAAAGTATCGTAGCGTAATTGTTAAATGAAAAGTCCAACTCAGATAATTTGGAAAACAGAGGGTGTCTGACATTTCGACAGACTGTCTGCACGCCATATCCGAAAATTCGGCTCGCAATTATAGTTGGAGGTTCAAAGGGAAATGGGTAATTTTGAATATAAGCATACATACATACATATGCCAGCTTTTGTCTTCATCTAGCCGCGGAAATGTCTCGTGGGGGAAATGTGGAAAGAGCATATTTTCATAAAGCCTGTTCAAAAATTTAACAATTGTGTAAAATCAAACATAATAAGGTCGGCGTTTGGATCATAAATCACGCACCAGGATGTTTGATCCCCAAACATTCGGTTTCCCGGTAGCAGATCGCACAATGGGCAGCGCGGAGGCACGGCAAGTGGGTCAGTACAATATTTATAGTGCACACGTCATCACGCTGACGTTGCGCCAACCGGGTGCCTGTATAGACCATACAAACGATGCGGTTGGCCCTATCGAGAGTTTATCTTCTTGCTTCTATTCTGGACGCTATTAAGGCATGATCTTATTGTTATAAGGATTATTAATGTCTTCGTTTAGAGAGTTGTATCAATAAAAAATCTCCACATGATTTAAACACAGCCAAAATTTTTGGATGACATGTGTATCTTGCAGGTACAGTACGCGCAAAATTCAATGCGTCCGTGAAGTACGTAAAAAGTCGCCACGAAGAAGATGATTTTATCGTAAAGAAAGCATCTGCGAAGAGGAAAATGTGGCACTTCAGCTGGCCAATATTTAAACTCCCTTTCTTTCTAGCCTGTGTGGCCATCGCTAGTTAAGAGACTGGCGGAAAGTTTACGCAGGCAATTTTACTCGATGGCATTAAAGTTTTGCACGTATTGCACTATCGGTGAAAGTACATGGTATAACATGAAATGGCGCCCTTTCAGCACTTAATTGATTACTAAGCTGCTTTACTGGAGCTAATACAGTGAAACAACTTCAGTACCTAATCATCCACTGTTCGTCTCTTTTTATTAAAGTCTAATTTAATATCACCTAACAAACTCTCCATTATTTGCACTTTAATGTAACAGTCTTCAATTTTATAACCTAACTCATATTTCCTAGGACTAAACGCAAAATATGTCCGCACTAAATCATAAAGCATTGTTAAAGTTTAATCAAAATTGTAGCAAGAGTAGTTACGCCGCTGCAAGATGTTTCAAAGTACTTCCATAATATTCTAAGTAAACGGCACATTTTCCACAATGCGTTCGAAGTGGCCATATCTTATCCTCGGACTAACGACTTTGTCACTTAAAATTTTAGCTCCGGGTGTGCTTAAGTAAGCTTTTGTCGCTCAATCCTTAATTGGGGTAAATGCTTACTTGTTGAATACGGCAAATACGTATCAGTTTGATAGGCTCGATTTTAGAAAGTTTGGTGGTGCAAATGAACTCTTCCTCGTCAGTTTCGCGATTAGTTTGACCGTCTAAAAGGCTAGGACCCAATAGAGACCCAATTCCCGATATGACCGTTACAATCTTGAATGGTTCGGGCATTTGTGGAATGCGAATGAAGATGATTCGAGAGGCCTAGGAAGACCAAGACTGATCTACCTGGAGCAAATAGTTCACGCATTGTCCGAAGGTTGGGTCAAGAGTCTTCGGAATCGGCGTCCACGTGTGAAGAAAGTGATGAATGTAGAAGAGGGACGGGAGGGGTGAGTACAAAGATGTTTGGCACGATATAGCTCTCTATACGTTTTTTTTTTTTAATTAATGGTTGCGGTAAACAAGCCTGCAGTTCACACTGATGTTAAGTGATGACTTCAGCCTATACACACCCAACAAAGACCAAGGTCAAAATGCAGATGCGTTACCACTCCTGAGGCCTAAGGTGTTATGCCTCTGTGCCGGAAATCACAGGGGCGTACATTACCACCTGACCGAAACACGATAGTGCTGAACACTACCATTTAGCGGCAAGAATATTGGGTAATGCGGTGGTGCCTACGCCCGCGAGTTCCGTCACTGGAGCTCTACCACCTGTAAAACCAATTTCCTCAATATTATTTCCTCAAGAATAGTTATAACAAGGCCATACTTCAGGATGACATGACTGTTTTAGGAAGCTTAGGACTTCATTCATTACTTGAAGGATTATTTGAAATCAAACACCTTATTTTTACTGGTGGTAGAGCTCCAGTGAAGGAGGTCGCGGGCGTAGGTACCACCGCATTACCTAATATACTTGCCGCTAAATGGTAGTGTTCAGCACTATCGTGTTTCGGTCAGGTGGTAATGTACGCCCCTGTGATTTCCGGCACAGAGGCATAACACCTAATGCCTCAGGAGTGGCAGCGCATCTGTATTTTGACCTCTGGTCATTGTGTGGGTGTCTATAGGCTGCAGTCATCACTTAACATCAATGTGAACTGCATGCTTGTTTGCCACTTCCATAACATAAAAAAAATAGTCTCGTAGGCACTTTGTAATCGTAAAGACGTTACGCCTCTGAGATCACGATGAAAAACAAACGTAATGCTATAAATGAATGGGTGTGTCTTTATTAATCTGACGTATCACACTGATCCAGATAAATATACCGCGCCACGTGTAAAACTTCCTTGCAAAATTCACACTACACTGTGAATTGGAACATGTCGGGTAAAAACTGTAATCTTATTAAATTACTCAGCAAAATCGTATCTGTTTTCTATTTTATAAGATTCTTTATAAATTGCGACCGAAATGTGTTAAATTTCTAGGTGTCTTGTCCTCGATTAAATATAAATTCAATAGTTTTCGGAACCATTCGTCATGGTCATCAAGAAGCTTTTAGTTGCGTATTGCGAGACAGTTCTACCTAAATAAGTCAATTAAGACATTACTTTTGAAAAGGGTTGTCAATTTTATTCGTACAGAAAGCTAGCAAAAAAGTGGGAGTTTCGTCATAGATAAGTGTGTGTGTAAGTTTATTATTTTTTTTTATTAAATAACAAAATAAACTTATCACATCACACACTCCAAAGACGAAACTCGAGGGTTTCAAATGTTTTACTACAACAGTGGTTTTCAACGTATGGGTCCGAAGGTCCGGGAGGTTGCGACGGCATTGTAGTTCGCGAGAGGTTGGAAACTATAGAGGATAACAACCATATTACCCTACAGTTCAATCTAAGTAGATTATCTTACGGTTAGGAGGTAGTGATAGTCTCATAATTTTCGAGACAGAGTCAAAAATCATAGGTTTAGGGCGTAGGCATGCAAAAGCTGAAGTATTCATTTGCCATCAATGTCAACTATACTTGTATGACACCTACTTCACATAAAATAATCTTCATTTTTTTTAATGTTATGGAAATGCAATATAATGCAAATGAAAGCATGCAGTTCACAATGATGTTAAGTGATGACCGCAGCCTATAGACACCCACAAAAAGACCAAGGTCGAAATGCAAATGCGTCACCACTCCTGAGGTCTAAGGTGTTATACCTCTGTGCTGGAAATTACAGGGCCGTACATTATCATAATTTGAATACCAATTCAAACTAAGGTTAGGTTTACCATAAAGCAGGACAATTAGTGTCCCGCAGACAAGTATCGCGGGACACATTATTTGTGCGCAGCAAACGGGCCGGTTGCCAACCCTGCTTCGTACCCAAGACTAGTGTTATTGCAATTCCCGTAACAGTAATAACGTTTCGTATAATTAGGTTTTTACTGGTGGTAGAGTTCCAGTGACGGATCTCGCGGGCGTAGGCACCACCGCATTACCTAATATACTTGCCGCTAAATGGTAGTGTTCAGCACTATCGTGTTCCGGTCAGGTGGTAATGTACGGCCCTGTAATTTCAGGCACAGAAGCATATCACCTAATGCCTCAGAAGTGGCAGCGCATCTGCATTTTGACCTCTGGTCATTGTGTGGGTGTCTATAGGCTGCAGTCATCACTTAACATCAATGTGAACTGCATGCTTGTTTGCCACTTTTATTACATAAAAAAAAAAAGGTAAACCCTGCAATTTCTCAGAGAGACCAGTTACGAGTTACATAGTCTGGGCTGGGAAATCTATAAACATAGACAATCATAGTTAATAGTTACCGAGCGGTGCTGTTCTTGACCACATATATGTTTTCACTTATGTTTTTGTCATAAAGTGGCATACACATCAAGCATACAGTTCAAATTGCTGACAATTCTATACTGTAGCCTTTAAACATAAAAACGAGAGATTTCAATGTAAGAGACATTTAGCTGCAAGAAGATTAAGTGGTGCCACCATCGCAATTTAGGTTATGACTAGCGGCCCGCCCCGGTTTCGCGCGGGTGCTATGTTACCTACCTACCCTTTCCTATACATCTGTTGTTATATAGGCTATGGTCTTTCTTGATATAATGGGCTATCTAACACTGAAATAATTATTCAAATCAAATTATAAGTTCCTGAGATTAGAAACTCTTCAGATTTATAATATCATAATACTGTTTTATTCATACGAAAAAAGCGGATGGAGAAAAAGAAATCACATTCCCAGATCTTTTCCATTTTCTGGAATTTTCCCAGTACCTCCGAGTTGGTAATGTGCCCGGAGATGTCAAGCGACCACAGCGTAGCAGTAGAGGCCTGCTACCACTAGACTACGAGGTAGTTCATTTTTTTTTATATTATGATAGTGGCAAACAATCATGCAGCTCACAATGATGTTAAGTGATGCCTGCAGTCTCTAGACACCCACAGAAAGACCAGAGGTCAAAATGCAGATGTTTTACTACTTCTGAGGCCTAAAGTGTTATGCCTCTGTGCCGGGAATTACAGGGCCGTACATTACCACCTAACCGGAACACAATAGTGCTGAACACTACCATTTAGCGGCAAGTATATTGGGTAATGCGGTGGTACTTACGCCCGCGAGCTCCGTCACTGGAGCTCTACCACCAGTAGAATTATTATCTTGGTGATTTAGTAATAGGAGGCACTTCTATTACTTTTAAAAATAAAACGGAACTCGCTCTATTGTGGCGACGTACATCTTTCAGTGTGAGTGTGTGTTAGCATGATTTCAATTCACGCTTATTCTATCCACACTTCACTTCATCGCTCGAAAACTACTCGTATAATTATAAACTACTTTTAAATTTGCTATATTTTTACCCCCTTATTCATAAACGAACATTAGATACGTTTTATGTATAGAATGCTTTGTCTTTGTCAGTTGCATTGTCAAATGTGCAGGATAGAAAAAGACAAAGGAGAGATTAGCAACACTTTAGCTAAAATATGTTTTTGAATAAGGGGGTCAGTGTCTTCGAAGTAGCCGTAGATATTAACGATTCTATAAGTTAAGGTGGTGGCAACATAGAGCAACACGGGAGTAGCCATATGCAGGCTATCCCCTCTGTCAAAGTGCAAGCCCAAGTGGGCCCGAGATGTTTAAATGTGTGCGTGTAATTGTTTATAAATTTTGTTAAAGTCAAGGTGTGAGTTTTGTAGTAATAGACGATTTTTGTTGTGTGTGTGTGTCACACAAATTTACCCCCGCAAAAAATAATAGTTTTGCATCGGCAATTAACGTGTTGCTCTATGGGTGACGGTTAGAGATTGTGGAGCGCCAGATATCCCGGTCTTCACACACCACCCGTGCCTCATCTACCTTCAGCATTCTCTACACACATGCACGCCGATTCCTAATAATAGAAAGCCTCTGTTGTAGTTATTATAATTACATCACTATCGAGCCCTCCCTGGTTTAATTTGTTGAAGGGTTTGCTGTCATTTAGATACTTTTCAACAGGGGTACGTGGAGCCGTAAGTTTGAGAAACCCTGGGAAACCCCTCCCCAAGAAAACAATAAAATTGACTGTTGAAGAAAATACCTAGTGTTTTTATTTCAATAAAAGGTAACCATTAAAGTGCCTAAAGAAATATATTTTTACTACTATTAATGTGATGGGTATGTATGTTTCTTGTCGCAAGTGGAGCCTTAATTCTGACTCGGCATCAAGTCGTATAGTAAATCTTGTCGCGAACCTCCTGCCGTCGAATAGCGAACGCATAGGGGTTCGCGTACCCCACTTTGCGAAATCCTGATCTAACCGATACATGAAAATGCTGAACACTACCATTTGGCGGCAGAAGGGTGACCTTCGAGCTCTGAGTCTGAATCTGTACCATCAGTAAACGTAACATATTCTTAAAACGAGACGTCTCAATCGCTCGCAATCATTGAACGCAGTACGCCTGTTTGCCTCTACATTCATAAAAAAAGAAGTTTACCGAATCATAAACGTTCCCGAGTTATGATTAGCAAGACTTTAACAACTGTTACCGCATAAGTCGACATAACCAAAACATGGATAATAAAATTACGAAATCTTATGTTATTGGAGCGATTCCAAATGAACGGGGCGAGAAAAAGCGAGTGGTAAATTAATTTATGACATTGTAAATCAGTTTTCCATTGTTTGTTAGGAATTAATACGTTTGCGGTGCCCGTTAGTTTATGGTGTGACATTGGTTGATTTACGATCACTTTTGGCACTTGAAAAACACCTGTGAACATGGAAAATTACTCTCCGCGGCTATAAACAACTCTTTGTTTATAAACATTACTAAGATGTTTAATGAGAAAAGGAAAGCCAAAGGACATTAGCACAGAATCTCCGAATGAAAGAAAAGGTGATAATGGATACTTTTAAATATCACGAGTAAGTTATTGACATTTTGGTCCAAGAGCTAGTGAACCCTTCGAGTATCGGAACGCCTGTAAGCCTAGAAATTTTTGTAGGGATGAGTCATAATATGCTATGTACAATAACCATCGCCTGGCAAGGATCAGCCTCGCCCGTCACGTCATCTGATGAGAAAAGTTACTTTCATATTTTAGACCTGGCAGCCATAGTTTTGCGATGATAATTGTTGCGTCTTATTTATATTTGTAGTGGTGTTTCCATGACAACGGAAGTGTGTTTTCATGACGGTGAACTTGTTAGGACGAATTCAATAATTTATGTATCGAGCATATGATGTAACGTAAATTGTACATAAATTAGCCTACTATTGATATACGATTAAGTCGCTCATTTGCAGTAAACTAATCGTGATTTTCTTTATATATCCGAACATACAAAAATGTAACTTTAAGAGGCAACATAAATGATCGCAATCGAGCCAGATCTAAAATATGGAAGTAACTTTTCTCATTAGAAATCCAGATGACGTGACGGGTTGATCCTTGCCAGGCGATGGTTTTTGTACTTAGCATGTTATGATTCATTCCTACAAAAATTTCTAGCCTTACAGGACCAATGTCACTCGGAGGGTTCAGTATGTCCCCTACTATTATGATGATACATGACTTTAAGCAAATATAAACAAAAAAAAAGAATGTGTCTTCTTATGTAGGTACGCTCGTAAGAAGTTATGCTTCTTTAGCGTAATAATCCAATGTAAGTACCAGAAACAAAACAAAACGACAAAAAATGTTCAGCAACTAACTTCAGACTGTTGCTTTCATCTCTTGGAATCTCTCCGGACTGGTGATGAATGAAGATGAATTCATTGACAGAGAAGACAATACGTTGATGAATTCTTCTATTAATTATTAGTAAAATTTCTTTAAAAAACATTTCTTAAAAAATCCGAACACGTTAAAGGCATGTCTTCAATTTCCGACAATCCCCCGTCTTGACGTATTCCGTGGAAGCATGCCTAAATTGTCTACATTGTAGGGAGGTTTAATTTAACACCATTAAGCCGGCTCACTGGCACACTAATTTCTCTAATCCTTAAGCTTTTTTACTTTTACGATTAACTACTTACTTACGCGTTTGTTAGTAGGGGAGCGAGGCTAGTTGTAACATTAAAAAAAAAACGATATATCTTGAAATGTGTTGGTTAAATGATCACTAACTACATTTTGATTGATACTCTAATCATTCTTCTATAAGGTCTAAATGAAAAAATATCAAATTTATAAGTAAATCTTTCAGAACTTTGATTTTTGTAAAAAATAGGAAGTGTTACAATTTACCCCGTGCCTGGGGTTAGTTGTAACAACTATTGGGGCATGTTGTAACAAGAATAAAACATTTAATTTAATTTTAAATTTTGATTTATTAACGTATATAATAATACAAATTACATTATAAATAACACGACAATATATTATATAACAATATATACTACATTTAAAAAATACAATATAGGGGCAAGTTGTAACATGTTACAACTTGCCCCACGATTTTGTTACAACTAACCCCAATGCATAGTTTTTAATATTTATTACTTTCACTATTAAATCAACTCAGAAATCTCGAAAATCGCTACACCACATCATGTATGCATAAATTATAACACCAAATCAAGTACAGAAAACTCCAATTAGTTGATAGTAATAAACTCAACCAAAAAATTACGAACGTAAAATAATAATATATGTTACCTGCCGACAAAGGAACGCTTTTACACACCCACTCACTGCGCCTCCTGGCGGGACACATATATACTAGTCTATGCGGGACACTAAGTGTGATGACACAGGCTTCAGTCATCACGTAACATCCATGTAAACTGCTTGCTTGTTTGCTAACTTCGTTAACTTACTTTAGATTCACAGACCGCTCTACGACTCTACCAGAGAATATGTAATAATATTACGTATAGAATGGACACTTCGACGTTCCCGCCCGATCTTATGGGCGACGTTTTTCTCTAAGTGCTACGCACACAGGTGCACGTGTTAATACACGTCACTGATTGATTGATTGATATCTGTGTAAAAGAGACCAAATTAAGCGTTTGTATTGAATTTTGGCGGAGTGTCCGGGGTGTGACTCTGCTTTGACTTGGAGGACGAAGTTTCAACGCTTATATCGTGTCACAGACAAAACTCTTACTTAGCAAAAAAATAAACAGAGTGAAGTAAAATAAGATTTTAACTCTTCTGTGAAACAAACTAAACATTGAAAGTTATGTCGTAGTGCAGAATCTCGCTCTAAGGGTGAGATTCACAGACCTGCGGAATGAATCTCGCTCTTAGTCAATAATCAAAGATAACTTCTCTGAAACTTCACTACCGAATAATGTAAACATGTTTAGACAAGCCATCGTTTGAGACGTACCAAATTGAACAGCACGAGTCGCATTGACGTCATTGCGTACGTGAATATTCGAGTGCGTAAAGCGAAATGCAGAACAAAGCTGTAAAATGAAAGTAAACTGAAAGCCAGCGATGCATTTGTAGGCTATAACCGAAAGTTCTTTGACCAGTTAAAGCGGAGTTTCAATGGATTTAGAAATATCTAGTACCATAATCTTTACTGAAAACATCGTATACTTAAGGCTTAAGTAATTAGAAATGTCCTCCCTACCACATTAATTCGTAGCGACTTAATTTTCTGTGTTAATCCTCTTTACTCGGCAACTATTTGCACTCGTCTCGATTCTCGGTTAAAGTTCGATTGAATTTCTAATGGTATCGATTCTTGATAAATATTTGCCGTTCAACTTCTTCATCCGCTTTGTTTGGTGGGTAGGTATCAAGAGTGCTTAAATTGAAGGACAGCGATTAAAAGGAACTTAAAAGCGTTGTCAGAAACTTAAACTTCTCCGGCGTGTTGTAGGTATGATGCACACATCAATGCATATTGTAGGTATACTATTTTTTACCGAATACATATTGTATTTACCTCTGCCCATCTCTTTGGGCAATTTTTTGAAGTTCATCAGTTCGTTCGTTCCATCGTTCGTGGTTACTCGAATGGCTGTCAATTATTGAGGTACTATTTCTGAATCCATTGAAGAGTTTCAATGGAATTGGATTTGGTTCTTTGACCAGTTAAGTAAGACCTACTTAACTGGTCAAAGAACTTTCGGTTATAGCCTACAAATGCATCGATGGCTTTCAGTTTACTTTCATTTTACAGCTTTGTTCTGCATTTCGCTTTACGCACTCGAATGTTCTCATACGCAATGACGTCAATGCGACTCGTGCTGTTCAATTTGGTACGTCTCAAACGTTGGTCGGATTGTCTAAACATGTTTATATTATCCGGTAGTGAAGCTTTCGAGAAGTATATCTTTGGCATAGAGCAACGCCGGAGGAGAGTAGCCATATGCAGATGCAGGCTTTCCCCTCTGTCAAAGTATATGTGTGCGTGAAATGGTTTCTGTATTTTGTTAAAATCAAGGTGTGAGTTTCGTAGTAATTAATTCAAGTAATTAATAAAGTAATTCAAGTCGTAGTAATAGACTATTTTTGTAGTGTGCGTGTGTGTCGCACGCATTTCCCCCCGCAAAAAATGACAGACTGTTTTGCATCAGTAATAAACGCTATGGCTACTCCCCTCCAGTCCGCCGCGGCCGGTGACCCGTGTTGCTCTATGATCTTTGGTTATGCGGTTTTCAGAGTCACTTGAACTATGGAAATTATGATAGATATCCACCTGAGATAAAAATTTCAATTACATTTAATGTAGAGGCAGACTATTGCAATTCAAATGGGCAACGCTGCCATTATTTTGGGCTCCTTTACTCCGGGAATATCCAGGGGTGGTTCATTTGATTAGGATTTATTTTAATTATATCCTTAATTCAATTTGTTTTTTTTTTCTCCTTTTGTATTCTTATATTAATTTAATCATAATTTAATTGTGTAACTAATTTTATTTTAACTTTGTAACAATAAAGTGTTCATTACATTGAAAAATACACCTTATTCAAATATTGAAGTAATAATAGATTCTAGGCTCAATTAACGGTGATGTTTAAATGTGGATATTGAATTCAAAAATATCATCGCGATCCACGAGTCTCGGAGTGGTTTTCTTTTAATCTACTAAAGGCTTTTTTTAAAATTCATGTTAAAGGAATGCTTAAGGCTTAAGTAATTGAAATTTCCTCTCTACTACTTAAGTTTATGAAACTTAATAAGTATTAATATCAAGTGGGTCAGACTCATTGCCACTCGTACGAGTCGCATTAAGTAGTGACTCACTTAATATTAATACTTACTATGTTTCATAAATTAAAGTAGTAGAGAGGAAATTTCAATTACTTAATAAAGCCTTAAGCAGTTTAAAAGAAAACCACTCCAAGACTCGTGGAACGCGATCATATTTTTTATTCCATGTCCACAATTAAACATAAGGTACCATTAATTGAGTCTAGATTCTATTCGATTAACGTAAATTTATGCAACAGCTTTAGTAATAAATGTTAGAAAAATATTCATGAGGTCAATGCTCGGTCGGCACTTTTGTTTTTAGTTTCGACTAAGAACCGCGATATTGTTGTAATTAATGTCTATAAATTTTATGTTCTGGTGACTTTCATGACTTTTTACTTTCCAACACATAAAAATCTGTCATCGGCATCTTTATATCTCAGCGGCAGGTAGTTTGTACGATTCTGATTTTATGGCACAAATACTGCAAAATTTGAGTAAACATTAAATTATTCTACGGGTGAAATTATTCTTGGCCACTTAAGTTCTTATAATGCTGAATTAACTTAAATAAGCTCTTTCCCTTCCACCATTTTTTTTAACCAAGTCATTCATAGGCAATCATACTTATCGGTAAGATAGGTGCATAGGGGACCAGTAGCAGATAAATTTTTATGCCTCTGGAGAGGTTTCGTGTCTGCACTATAGTCTTGCGCGCATTGCCCCGCGGCTGGTGCAGATCGTAAGCGATCTACTCGGTTAAGCACTACGGGCGCGGTCGGGTGTGTGATGGGTGACCGCTAGTGACAAATTAAAATGCGCGTTTCCGTGCTTCGGAGGGCACGTTAAGGCGTCGGTCCCGGTTGCTATCGATAGATAGCAATAGTTAAATCTTGTCGGAGGCCTTATGTGAAAACATCGGCGGTTTGAAAACATCCGACAGCGGGTTGGCGACTAACCCGTATCTCCACCAATCCGCATTCGAGCAGCGTGGTGGAGTAAGCTCCAGGCCTCCCCCCAAAAAGGGGAGAGACTCGTGCCCAGCAGTGGGACGTATAATGGGTTGCCATTGTTATGTCTCTCGTCAGTACGGGGTCCAATTTGTACCCCGAACCTTTGTCAGGCTTGCGCGGGGACATGGGGGGTCCAACACATAGAGGCCCTTTCGAGAATTTTGATCTACTTTGTAATGGGTTATATCTCTGGGACCTCTCTCTGACTGCATCAATAGTTAATACAGACACAGACAGACCCCGCAGAATACATGGGACTATTGTAATGAAAAATGACTTGCCAATCTTTGGGCTATGTGGGTGAAATGGGGGGACTAGCTGGCTGGGCCTATGGAGTGAGATCCGGCACCTGCCTATATTCAACATCTCACATTATTGAATCCTACTTTAAGCAGGATTATTATTATTACTATAGTCTTCCTAAACGCGGATTCAAAGTCGGGTACCGTTGAGACATCGTATAAGGAGCATACTCTAATATTTCCCTAAGACGCATGAGAAATGCGTTATACCTTTAACCCTTGAAATACACCTACATATTATAACGTTTAACATGGGATAAAATAGAATTTATACAGACTCGGATAATGGATCACTTGAGCACTCCCATACATCAATATCACGGTGCAAGCTGTCGTGTCGTATATCCAGCAAGACATGCGCAAGGGCATAACTTACTTCCATTTCAGAAAATAATGACGTTGAACGATCAAATTGATTTACGCCATTGATTTATTTGTCTCATAAATGCACGATGACGTAATGATACATCGATAAACAATAATGTTTTGGAATTGAAAGAAAAAAAAACCTCCTGTGAGTGCATGTATTCAAGCATACATTCAAATACCCATTGAGAGCTTAAGAGACTTAGATAGATAACTATGAAGCTTATGTATATCATTCGTATTATCTGAGTTCTTTCGTTTCTCGACAAAAAAATCATATCTGCCAATTTGCTTTAGTTAATTCTGCGACTTGTAACATTTTGACCTTGGAAATAACAGGCTTATGTGGCCATGATTTGTCATCAGACTGAATGTAGCATTTGTCCAGAAATTCATTCGAATCGTCTTAGCTGCTATCAAATGCCAGCAATCTGCCACAAGTTGAATATTTGACTTGTAAAATTTGGAACACCTTGGAAATAACAGGCTCATTTGACCATGATTTTGTTATCAGACTGAGAATGTAGCTTTTATCCAGAAATTCATTCGAATCGTCTTAACTGCTATCAAATGCCATTGCCATCAATCTGCTGCAAGTTGAATGTTTGATTTGTAACATTACGCACACCTTGGAATATCAGACTACTATGATCCACAATGGACAAATTTGAAAGCTTATGTGCATTGCTTGTTATTGTTTGTGTATTATTTGTTAACCAAGAAGCTTTTGTCCAAAAATTCATTTGCATCTTTAACTAACATGATCCGCAATTGATAAATTTGAGATCACAAGTTTTATTCTTTTTATGTATGATGGTGGCAAACAAGCATGCAGTTCACATTGATGTTAAGTGATGACTGCAGCCTATAGACCCACACAAAGACCAGACCTGCATTTGATGCAGATGCGTTGCCACCCCTGAGACCTTAGTTGTCATGTCTCTGTGATATTACTTAGCCATACATTAATTACACATTAAATGTGGCTTCGATTTGCCTTCAGCTCGCAAAATCGATTCGTTCTGTAATAACTAAAACGACCAACTTAAATTCGCAATAGGAAAGGCAGCGGCGACGCTTTTAGATCGGGATTCCCCGAACTATGTTACACGCATTCAAAATACAGAGCCGTGACGCGTTGCACAGGGGAGAGCGTCTTCCCCCTTAAACTCTGGTGTGTAAGGCACACTATAAATACATGCTGAAAACGTTCCCGCTTCAGTCGTTCAGGAAACTCGACCCGCCAACATTGTGCCAAATCCCAGCGCTCCGGCATCGTGAACCCGAGTCCATAAACACGATTGTTTCTCAACGCGTCCGATATTTCGTAATATTGGCTTCAAATCAAAAAGAGTCCCGATTGACGTGGTTTCCATTAGTGTGGCAAGTGAGTGCATCATGTTGGACAAGTCTACACCGGGCACCAGTTTGGAGAGTGTTGTAAGTATCATTTGCTTATCATAATTTAAAACAATGCTCTCGAACTGGGGCGGTTTATTATCGTATGAAGTGTCGCCATGACAAACTACTCTATCCCACTTATTTGGATTACGGAATAGTCTGCGGCCGAACGACTATTACGCAAAGTGCACGACCAGTTGCAGTGCGCTTAAAAGGGAACTGACTTGTCTATGGTTACTGTCATTGAACTGCGGCTCGTGCGTGCCCGCTGTTTCAATATGGAATTACGTTCTTTTTGTGGTAAAGCTCTTGACATTGCCGCTCTCGGCCGGTTTCACGGTTACCGAGTCGGATCTTTCCGCGTCGACTTTTGAACAATTCATAAGTTTTTTAATCAACGTCGAAAATCGATCCCTCATGACTGATTGCAACATTACAATTATTTTTCATATTATCATCTGCCATAAAAGAGTTATAGTAGAGACAGTGTTGCAGTTCCATTTTTTTTTAAGTACTACAAAGAGCTAAGTTGAAATCGTAAGATAAATAAACGATGATACATAAATCAAATTAACTGAACTGCATAAAATAATAGTTTATTTAATAAATATAGCTGAACGAGAAACTCGTAAATTATCCCCACTTTACTCGACAGTCCTCGGAGCCTAATGACCAGTTCCTGCGAACTCGGAAATGGAACGCCGCGGAAAAAATAATTACGCTTTGTCTATGAACTCTAGCGGAGGCCATTGTTCAAAATACGCCACTAGCGCCGAACCGAGATCAATTGTAATCGATTAACACCCATTGATATGTGAAATTTAGAAAGCGTAAATAGGGATGTCAAAACATCGATTGTTTACGTTTACAATCGATTCGCGGGTCGATCGCAAAACGTTGCTTTCACCCGCTTAACGCGAACTTGACATACGGACTTAGATTTAACTCATTCTAAAGAGCTGTCATTGGTCGCTCGTTATTCCGGTTTATGATTTCGAAAGCGGTGATCTCGGTGGGAATCGAAACGAGTTAAAAAAAAAACAAAACCGGTTAAAAATTGTGATGGATTATGTTATCTGTCGAAGTTTCAAATCCACTATAAATAAGTACTAAGAAAAAAAGCATTCTTAATATACATCACATAAAACTCGACAGACTGTTTATACATCTTAACAAACAAAACAAACGAAACACACAAGTTACGATTTTATTTCGATGTTTTGAATTGTTTATATCGAACGAGATTCAATAGAATAACAGTTTTTTCAGTCGATTTTTTTATCACATAACAAATTGGCTACTGGCAATAAAGAAACAAACAAATAAACAATCACGAAGAGTTCATTGCCCAAAGAAACACCAATAAAAATTATGGTGCAATAACGGTGTACAAAATCGAATTAGTCACAAAAAAGCTAGTGACGAAAAAAGCGTAGGCAATCATTAGTCAGGCCTGTGTCGTCACGAGTCATACTATATAAATAAATATAATATCACAGAGACTTAATATCGGTTATTAACCTTCGGGAATCGCGAATGGCATCCACAAATAGTTACAGTACTTGAAGCGCCGAAAATAGTACAATCGATGCTATAAAATCTCTATTGTGTATTTATAATTCGCATCATCTGTCCGATTGTTTACAGATCTCAATGGCATGACCCATTTCTTTTTAAATAAGGAATCTGTCGAATTCGTTTCCATGAAATGTAAAAAAAAACTCAAATTTCTGAAAAATCTAAGTTCTACTCAAAAAATGTTCAAATTTATGTCTGTATAAAATATTATACTTGAAACCAGTAAGTATCTGCATCGTGAGCATGGAATACTAATTTACTACTGGATTACTAATTTTGCATTTAGGGTTCAAATATCCATTTTGAATTTCATCACAATCGGCACAGCAGTTTGGTCGTGAAAGCATGACAGACAAACAGACAGTACTTTAAAATTTATAGCATAAGTGTGGATTCTTCAGATCTAAGTCAACTGTATTTTACGAAATACAATAAAGTGGTCCGTAATTGAACATATTGTTCAATTTTCGTGACCTATTTTGGTGACCTCAAAATTGTGAGGCTTGACCATGATTTCGATTACTTTACGATGGTAATTTATGTAACCAAGATGAATATGATAGTTATTATGGACAATAAATTCCTTAATACGTAGGTATGTTAAATTTACTTTAATCAAAGAACAGGACTGTTCAAAGTTACAATCAAACTGATATTATTGAACAAAAAGAAGCTGAAAAATTAATCTGAAATAATTTTTTGAGTGAAATTGTACATAACATCGAGCGAAATTTGGGAGACCCGGTAGTTTCGTAAGAAAGGACTGAACGACAAAATAAATCGTATCATAAAAAGTACGCAAATAGAATTCCTAATGTTGTAATTCTTATTCATAAAAACGCTTTAAACTTTTAATTTTATCACCAAAAGTTTTGAGGTCATTCTCCCAGTACGTAATATTAGTCCGTAGGGCACAACATATTGAAGCCAAATTATGTCATATTACGCACGAGTGTCAATTAGGGTTGCCAACCCTAATATTATGAAAAATAAAGTGTCCTCTTATTTTAGGTGTCTACCTACTATTATTTTTGAAATAAGTATAATATATTATAGTAGGTGAAACTATTTAATTCTATCAGGATAGTTGATAAAATCAGTCATCTATCTAAAATGGAACTGATTGTATGTGTACGAAATCCACAAAATACGTTTGGTCTATAAAAGGTTGGTAACTCTGATTAAACACTCGGTGCGGTGTCGGATAAAAATTGGGTTTATCATTAAATTAAAATGCAACTACAGATAATTATTACTTCACACACAAAAATAAACGTAATAATTATTTAATATACACACTTTCAGAATAGGTATTAATTGATTTCAAGTATATAATGCAATAATCGTATCAGGAAGCTAAATATTAATTTATGAATATAATAAATATATTGATTTTGTAAATACGACGGCAAAAATGATGATGTATTCTGGATATATTTCAAACCTAAACAACGCATTAAGTTACTAGCACTACAAGTGTATAAGAATACACCACCTCAATGGTCCCTTACCATCGAGGTATGTTATGTACCCGTTAAGGTATATAAAAGCAAAATTGAATACAGGCATTAATACAACACATAAATAAATAGGCACATAAATTTATTCGAGATGAATACCGAGAACTTATCGCAATCACGGCTGCCGCAAGGAAATAAATAATATATTTTACGCGAACAAAGTCCCGTTTGTTCCATTAACTCGTAAATAAACATCGGAATTAATCGATCCAGAAAACGTTAACGGAGACAACGAGTAGAAATACAAAAACATGATTATGCTTTTACAATGAGTGTTTAATTAAATTACAACCTAATTAAAATCTTAAATAAAACAATACCGTTACAAATACAGAAATAACGGTACACTGAGAATATCAAACGTGTATTTTATTCGTAATACACAGTTTTAAGTAAGTCTAGCTCAAAATCACTGGACATAACGTGTGTTTTTGTAGCCGTAAATTAAAGTAGTAAAAAAAAGCACTGTCAAGCAGGTACCTACATCGTTCCCTGATTCCGTATAATATCTAAAGCTTTCAACGTAAAAATTAAATAAAAATTGACTATCGAACACTCTTGTTTATACGCTTAAAATACACCAGAAAATAGTTTTTAAGAAAATCAAGAATTAAAATCAAAATACTAAAACTTTTATTCTTAAAAATATAACAGGTATTACAAAAAATAGGCTGCGCACACGCAAATTCAAAATGTACCCACATGAAACCGCGTCAACCGCGTCAACGTTTTTTGCTTTCGCACATACGATTAACGGTACACAGAAAGTGGCGTTTTTTTTCGCTTCGCATCCATAACGTTTTAGGTAAACTGTTTACGTGAGGCGAATACGATGACCTTCGAGACGTTCGCAAATGTTCCCGAGTAAATATCACTGACCTATTGCCGAATAAAAACATAAATACAGTTAATTTGATTGACGTGCGATGATAGAGGTGAAAATCATCAATTGAATTATGAATCAGGCGATTTCGCTGTCGATTGATTTTATTAAAAGATAGTATAGATTCCATCAAACAATTCTAATAGGACGGTAGTAAATGTAATAACGCGGGGTGGGCAGCAGTGACCCGCGATAAAACTATCGCCACTGCGATCGCCAACCCGCATGCCAAGCTTGGCGATTATAGTTCCCCACATGACGCAATAGACGATCTCAGAGGGAGACTTTTGTTCAGCAGTGGACGTCTTTCGGTGGAAGTGATGATGATGATGGATAGTTAAGGTCATAGGTACATTAGTATACAACTGGTGGTAGAGCTTCAAGGACGGAACTCGCGGGCGTAGACACCACCGCATTATCTAATTGCTGCTAAAAAGTAAATAGTATTTTGCGCTATCGCCTCAGTCAAATAGTAATGACTTTACAATTATTATTGTCAGCACAGAAATAACAGCTTAAACTTAAAGAACATAACTTCACGTCAGAGACAGTATGGACATGACATGGACAGACATTGATGGATTCTAAACGAAAAAATGAAATAGAAGAGAGAGATGTTTTTAGAAAATCAACAAAAAAAACTTTACTAAAACTTTCAAGTCGAAATATAATATGATCGAGCGCAAACCAAACAAATTATAAATTAAACGAGAAAATATCTACGACATGTTGTGAACACAGATCAAATCCCTTAACCAAGGTGAATGTTTAAAAATACAGAGACATTATGTCACTAACACACAGAATCCAAAGTATGTGATTTCTTTAAAATTAATAAAACCTTCATACTGTGACCGACCGTGACTATACGTTAGGGACAGCGCGAGCCAATTCGTATTTAACGACCAGTTTGCAATTGACTAGACATCGCATTGAGTATTGTCTAAAATAGCTTGTAATAAATATAACTGTACCATAAGTGTTATCACCTTCAAGATAATAATAACAGCCAAAAATAACTGTGCAGTGCGACAGAAATATTTTCTGCATGTTCACGTAATGTTGGTAATGTTATACTAACACGCGAAATAGGACGAGCGCGTGAGTTTAACGTGGATAAGACGTGTGACGTCAGCAAATACCTGGAACAAAAGAAAACATGTATTAGATTACGCAATTGGAAATAGACGTTGTAACCTAGATACTGTTAATTCTTAGTTTTAATTAGACCATGTTAACTAACACCGGTAATGGAGCAACTATTTCTACGTGACCCATTTACCGGTGCGACCCAAATTCGCGACAGTGCAGAGTTTTTTCATCACGCGAAAACATTGAAAATAATGTTACAATACAGCGCACGTCAAAACACACGCCGCATCAAATTTGTCGTGTCAAGAGCTTTGAACGTTGAAATATATCGTGTTCGTTTACGATTATTTTTCTGAAATCAGAATAACATGTTTGCTAATGATGACAAGTGTAACCTGGATAACGATATGTTCAGTGATTGCATTTTTTAATAAGCAGCATTTTATGCGATTATCAGGTTCTCGTAAATTATTACCAAGTTCAAGTCATTTTCAAGTTCAAGACATAATAATATCATATACCACATTATCTTTTGACGACGAATTATTTAAACTTTATTAGAGTCCAGTCCACGTTATGTTCACGATCCAGCTGTACTATTTTCTAATGAACTCCGACAATAAACAGTCTATTTTAGAGTGACCTAATCTTTAACAAGCGCCTGAGAGTATTATGGGATTTCGAAGGAAAGCTATAAAAATAGTTGCATAAGATTTATAGCAGGTGCAAAATAATACGTATAGAAAACAGTGTAGGTCATAATATCAAATTGTCATGAAAAACACTCGAGATTATGTTTACGCTAACAGCCTCGTAATTTCCGGCACAGAGGCATAACCACTTACTCAGCTTAGGCCTCAGAAAGGGCGACCCATACACATTTAAAAAAAACTTTGGCTTTTTGTTGATGTTTATAAGCATAAAGCGTTCTCTTGCCATCAATGCGTAGTGCCATTAAGTCCGCCTAATGTACTTCGTGCATTAAAGATTAAATAAATAAATGTGAGCTGAATGCTTTGCTACTTTCATGACACAAAATTAAACTAATCAACCTTCTAATAAAACGTAAACATATTCGAAATTATATAAATATTATCATCAAAATAAACTTCCGCTTGTTCAAATGTTATTGAGAGACGGCTTAGTGAGAGGGCCATGCCAAAGAGTCTAGCCGAGCATATGGTAAAGCCCGACAGGTGCTATGAGACATGTGGGCACCGAACGAAGGGCTCAAATGACGAAACAAACAGAAAAAGATGGAGATAGAAACGCTAAGCAAGAGAAAGGGACGGCGTTCGACCCTACAGTCGCGCCCTGATGCGTCCAAGTCACGTACAATATTTATGATATTGGTACTTTAAATAATCCTCAAGATCTCTCAGCCGACGTGGTTTATATGACGGCTTTACTATCGATCAGTTCGAGTTATTTATATTGTCCTCTAGTTTATAGGTTAAAATATGCGTCACAAGCGTGATATTGATTATAATTTTTCTCCTGTTACAGATCTCCAGGGATGACTTTGAAATCGACTACAGTCCGAGCCCGAGAGGGTCTCCTTTGAAGGACACGTCCAACCTTCAAGAGGATCAGCCTTACTTGATCAGCCGTCACAACCCTAACAAGACGTATCGCCGCGAGGCCGTCATCGCTTCGTGGATGGTTTTGAAGAAGGAAAGGGAACAAGCCTTGGGCAAAAGGACAATTTACATTGATGCTGATTTGTATAAAGATTACTACGGTAGGAACAACGTGAAGCGGTGCAAGAGCGAAAGAACCAGCGGCGTCACGAGGGTGCCCATAAAAGTGAAGAGAACTTATTCCGTTTGCCACAGATACGACCCAAATGAAAAGAGGGTTGTCAAGGAGTACAAGTATCAACTTCCAAAGGATACGGAGATGCAGTCGACGAACTTGCAGAGGGCGTACTCTGAGAGATACCTGAGGCCGGAGAGACACCCGAAGAAGGTGAAAAGGTCTTTCACCACGTTCCTGGACATCAAGACCAAATTCTTGAACATCTTCTCGTTGAAGAGTTAGATAAGGATTAGAATAATTTAGGAGTAATCGTTGCTCAAACTGATGCATTTTTAGAGAAATAAGCACTGGCCGGATCTGTTTGTGGAAATTAAAAATTAATTTGGTATAAGGAAAACTTAAAAAAGGAAAATAAAGGACGGCTCGGTATAATTTCTGGTACAAAAGAATAAGATCTAAGTCCTCAAGATTAACAACGCATCTGCATTGAAACTATGTTTTTATGTAGATATTCATTGTGGATGGTACATGTACCCATTAATGGGTATATGTACCCATTAATGATCACTAATTCAAATATTCAATCAGGCCAGTAACTATGTATTTATAGTAACTTTAACTAAGATAGTAATTTGTGATATATATGTGTGTTGTGATATGTTTACATTAATTAATAGCCAATCATATGCAGTTTCGATATTATATGTAATTATATAGTCATTGTAAGCTGTTCACTGGTGGTAGTATTATTACATATTCTCTGCTGGTGGTAGAGCTCCAAATGTCGGAGCTCGGGGTGTAGGCACCTCCGCATTTAATCTATCTGCCGCCAAATGGTAGTTTAAAGATGGTAATGTATGGCCCGTAATAACTATCACAAAGATGTAACAACTAAGGTCTCAGGGGTGGCTACGGATCTGCATTTTGACCTCTGATTTTCGTGTAGATGTCTATAGGCCATCACTTAACATCTATGTGAATTGCAGGCTTGTTTGCCACCTTCGTTAAAAAAGAGCTTTAATGGATTGGTGTTTGTCAATTATCACAAATATTATTTTTTGTGACAAGTAATTCTTTATATTATAACAAATATAAAAGTGATTACGAAATTATATTTATGAATTTAGCTATAATCTATGTTTTCATTCCTATTGTGTAAGATTTAGGTTAAATTGTCCCAATATTTATTTTCGTCATATTAATCTGGTCTTAAGTACACTTATACAGTACATATTTCTTACTGAACAGTTATTTGTAAAAATAACTTAAAGTTGCAGTATTAATTAGGTAGTATTTTGTAGGTAATTATTACCTTTGATTGATTATAAGTTATAGTAAGTAGATCGATTAAGATGTATTATAAGTAAAACTGGATCATGAAAACGTATTATGGTATAATTAGCTACAGATAATAAAAAATAGGTGAAGCCTTTTTTGAGATTTTTTCAAAACGTTATCATAAAACGTTTTGAAAAAATCTCAAAAAAGGCTTCACATTCGCTAGATATACTTATTGTTATTACGATATCGGTACAATATGTGGTTAAAATAATAACAGACAAGAAGGTAACTTATTTCTAGACTATTACGATCGATAGACATCTATGTCTATCAATTATTATAATCTTTAGTCAATCAATCGACTATTTCATCTATATTTAAATAACTACACCTACCTAATATATGATTGTATGAAATTGTTATAAAACAACTAGTTGTTTTACACACATATTATTATAACATATACCGGTATATGTTATAATAATATGTGTATATCACTGTGTCACTGTTAAAGGGATATATTAATATAGAATTACTAAATTAGATAGATTTTAAGATGTTCTAGGCAAGGTACATAATAAATATATTTTTTACGCATAACTGCACATTTTTATTGGAACCCACTTATAAAGATAGCATATTAATATATTATACATATACATGGTATAGTGCTCATCAAAAAATATTCCACATAAAGAAACAGTCTGCTAGTTTCGATTTCGTAGAGCGTTATCTCTGCTGCCCACTGCCTATGTAAGCATCCGTAGTCCGGTATTGGTCAAAACTTGATCAAAATGGTCGACAAACGTCAAATAGGTAAGGTGCGAAAGAGATAACGCTCTACAGATCCGAAATAAGCCGACATCTCTTCCTGGGGTCGATGTGCATTATTTCTTGTTGGATAGGTACTGTATTTACGTTGCAGTCGTCAGGTGTTAGACTTCAATGTTCCATACATCACAGTCAGACAAATATTATGGCATGTACACGTAATTTTCGGCAAGAATTTAATTATGTCTTAGGACATTATACAGGCTGGATGAGACAATACAATAATAATCTATAACTAAGTAGATAAATATAACTGCCTCAGAAGTCTAGTGGTAACTATCGCTGATGGTAGTGATCCTGGGTTCGATTCCCGGGTTTGGGACTATCAGAGATTGTTGGATCAACCACTGTCTCGGTTCCCACTCACACCGGCCAGCGGCCGAGCTTGCTTTTGTTTGCATGCCGATTTTTATAAAATACAAGTAACCCTGTATAGCTGTTGCCCGCGGCGTCGCCCGCGTGGATGTCGATTATATACTGAATTCTATAATATCATTTGCTATAAACCTCACGGAGCCCGAGACCTTTCCAACGAATGCAAAACCGTGGAAATCGGCTCGTGCGTTCTGGAGTTATAGCGTCAGGAAGGAAAACCCGACTTATTTTTATATTATAGAGATGACTCGGCTACAAGTCCCAATAGCTATTTCACCTTAATTCACATGAGCGAAGACATTTGCACAAAGATCATAAGTGTTATTAATGATTTAGGTTAATAAAAAGCCTTTGTATTTATTGAATATTGAACATGGATCTCACCACAAACTACAGACAAGTGTTGCCACAGACATTTTTTTAATATATTTTATTTCTGCGACATCAAATTCGGCGGCCATATACGAGGCAATTGGAGTAAATCGGCTAAACAGATATAACGGTGGAAATTCTCTGGTTCTATATAAGGCAACACTTTACACGTTTTTCACACGGACAACTTATGAGTAAGTAGGTAGTAAATAAATGCTAATTTGAACATAGAGCAACGCGGGCCACCGGCCGCGGCGGACTGGAGGGGAGTAGCCATAGCGTTTATCACCGATGCAAAACAGTCTGTCATTTTTTGCGGGGGCAAATGCGTGCGACACACACGCACACTACACACACACAAAAATCGTCTACTACTACGAAACTCACACCTTGACTTTAACAAAATACAGAAACAATTTCACGCACACATTTTTTTTTAAACATCTAGGCGACAGGTATAGGGGCTTGTGGGCTTGTACTTTGAGTGAGGGGAAAGCCTGCATTTGGCTACTCCCTCCGGTGTTGCTCTATGCATTTGAATAAGTAAAGTAAGCAGCGAGTTCCCTGATACTTCAAGCTGCTGACATATATACTTCTCTGCATCTAGTTAGGATAAATAGGCGACGTTATTGCGTCCTCGCGCACCAACAGACAAACAATCAAACATACGGAAGTAACACACGATTACAGCATTAACCCGTCAATCAAGCCCGCAGTAACAGGTAATTACCGTGCACTTCGAAAATAAAATATGATGGACAGTTACCGTCAATTTTATCGGCGTCCAAACATCTCGAAGGCAAGTGCCTGTCTGTTTGTCGTAAACAATATGAAAGCAAACAGCGACATTGACGAAAATACACACGTACCAATTAATGGTTACGGTGTAAGAATGCTACGGCCGAAATACACGCGCTTAATGATAGTATCGGCGTACATTTCCGCGATCACGAAAATAGATGGTCCAGTCAAGGGTAGTATTCTGAAGGTAGTTTTTTACGTATTCAACGTGGCACACGATCATGCAGTTCACATTGGTGGGGGGAAGTTACTACTGCAGTCTTTTTTGAAGTGTAAACAATAAAGGCGCCCTGCATTTTTTGTAAAAAAAAATAATTCGCGTCAGGACACGTGACCCTGATCGGAAATGCGTAAGACGGACACGTAACGAGAATCGCACCCGCTCACTTTATTGGGGACCAAATTACAGCTGTCATAGTGGGTGGAAATGGTGGTGGTGGTGATGGTAGTAATGGTGTTGGTGGCGTGGGTGGTGTTGGTGGCGTTGGTAGCATTGGTGGTGGTGATAGTGATGTTGGTGCAATAAAACAAATAAGTCCGCCAAAAGAGAAGATAGCAAAAAATATGATATATATAAAGAAGATGTATTGACTCAGTTTGTCTTGTAAACTGTAGGCAGATGCACAAAACTAAAACTGTGACAGCAATCCATAAATTCCCACAACCAACTATACCGACTAATAGCCAATGAACACTAAAAACATATTTTTATTACTTCCCAATCAACATAGATTCCCATTAACCGATATGAAATTATGTTCCTAGGATGAACACGCGATTTATTGAATCGCGAGAGGGGGGGAATCGGGGCGAGTGGGGATTTAGGGTAATGAGATGCGGATTCACCCCCAGTTTGAACCGTACATAATAGCTAGTTTATATTTGCACGCACTTTCGAAACACGTGCTTCCTGTTCAAACTTGAAATATTGCATAAACAAACAACAGGGGAGGTATCGGAACAGGAGTTACTGTTAATGGGTGTAAGAGGTAATAAAGTTTACGGCAGAAGTGTAATATGGAAACTTTGTGGCTTTTGACGTAAAATAACTGGCTAGATAGAGCACGCTATCTATGTTTTTGGGATAGATCAAAATGAAGAGTTAGTTGTTTGGCTTATTATTCGGGTCGTGAATGTCTCTTTCAAGGTCCAGATTACTGGGGTGAACCGGGTTTAAACATATGGCGCGTAGAGCTGATGATCAAATCAAATTCAAAGTGGTGCTAGAGAAATATTCACAGACTTTTCTACTGTTCACTCATTAGCTATGTTTAACGAAGAGCAATATTTCCGAGAAAATTCTCAACACAATCGAAAACATCGTTCCTTTGCCAATTTTCGGCCAACTAACTACAGCAACCAGTCAACGAAAGGAAAACATTAATAAAGCTATCGATGGCAGGCCCGGTTCACTAATAGCGATGTTAACACCTAACTTGCCATTATTTATGGCGTCTAGACTTAACAGTGTTGCTTAATTGCAAGCGTTGAAATTGACGGTTCATAGCCGTGGCACGTAAAACAATAGTTGTATTAAGGCGTGGATCTGATATTTGAAAAGTAATATCGTGTCTTTAACGAACGCGAACGTTGATTTCGTGCGGCGTCGCCATCTGATTGAGGCACGATTGAGGCAGGAGGCAGGTACCGCTGCGCAGCCTTCAGCGGTGAGGGGCGCGGGGGGACATTGCGCTCCTGTGACGCACGCGCCACGAGTTCATTTCATCGGTACAGCAGCCACTAACTTATTAGGTGTAATCTTCAATATTTTAATTATTATAAATATTATGTATAAGTATAATAATATCTAATATGTTTATTTTATGAAAAACAAATATATTTTATATTTATTAGTTTTTACTAGGTATCTTTATTTATGTACTTCTATATTATTTTTCCGTACCGTTTTGACATCCGTGAACTCCCTCATGTGGTTCCATTGAAAATCAGCGTCAGGCGTTACGCCTGACTTCTATGCTGAACTGGAGACCATTTTGACGCAGCCGTGTGACACACACTATTATCATTACCTACTTATTTGTTTGTGTCACTGTGTAGTTGGTTCTGTTTTTTCTGTTATATATTTTTTTCTTTATCTCCTTTTTTTGTGGTCTATTGTTTTTGTGCTTGTACCTACTAGTTTAAAATTAATTGTTTTGTGTTTTTAAATCTGTTCGTTTTTGTGTGTTTTCCGGCTATGCGCCAAATAAACGCCTTTCTTTCTTTCTTCTTTCTAACGAGCCGGTATCAGGATAATTTTCGACACCAGTTAAAGTGTAGGTGGGGTGTCGGGACGTGACGAGGAGAAGAATGCTTTCGCCAGTCCTGTCAGTCAACCGAACAAATCGTCGGTAGCAAACATAACAACGCGGTATGGGCCCCGCGATAAAACTACCGCAACTGCGATAGCCAATCCGCCTACCAACCGTGACAATTATGACATATTCGTCCCTAATGACGATCTAAAAGGGTCGTTAAAATTCATCGAAATCGATCGATTCCAAAACGCATTAAGATCGTATGAAAGTGGAAAACGATCAGGTATTTTACATTGGTGATAAGCGAATACTGTACCTACTGTTTTCAGTCAACATCCAACTACATCGAAATTAGTCTAAATAGATCATTTTTAAAAACAAAATCTATATATATAAAAATGAAACCCGTTTTCCTTGGTCACGGCATCACGCGTGAATGGCTGGACCGATTTGGCTTATATTGATTTTGAATGATTGTTTGAAAGGTAAGAAAATATGAAGAAATTGAAGGGAAATAGTAAAAACCATCATTTCATTTTCCCATACATATATATTTTTTTATTCTGAGGCATACGAAGTTTGCCGGGTCAGCTAGTAATAAATAAGTGACTTTCCAAAAAAGCAGTTATTATCTATTTTAAAATTTACACACATCCCAGTAACGAAACCTATAGGTACCACTCTACCTGCACTCACCCGTGCACTGTAAAATGTTCACCCTAAATCGATACACCTACTCAACCGTGACGTAACGCTCATTCCGCAGATTTCGTACACACAGGACTTGATTGTGACACATGTAGGCCGCGCCAGGCACGGAGCCGCGTGGGAATGGGTGCATTGGGGTAAAATGTTACACATAGATATAATGGGTCAGTGCGTCACTGGCAATATAATTTGTACTAACTTTGACAACCATGAAATAGCTTTTTGATGTAATAAAAGGGGGCAAACAACCTGGAATTTCACATTGATGGTAACCGTAAACTAGCCCCAACGCATCTACTTGCAATCTAGTCTCAAGGTAGACGCGTTGACGATAATGAAGCAAATTTAAAAACAAAAGAATAAATAATATATCTACTTTCCAAAAAGCAATATCATCGATTTCCAAATGTACCCAGTTACAAGACCTACACCAATCTACCCGGACTCACCCGTGACCTGTGAAACGTTCACCCTAAATCGATACACCTACTCAACCGTGACGTAACACTCATTGGGTGGATTTGGTACACACAGGACTTGATTGTGACACATGAAAGCCGCGCCAGGCACGGGGCCGCGTGAGAATGAGTGCAATGAGGTAAAACGGTACACATGGTCATTACGTCACTAGTCTTGATAGGTTATAAATATTAACTTTGAGGATAGAAGCGTGAAGTTATATTTGGAAGGTAACTAACTAAAGTTGCATCCATTGATAGGTTTGATTTCCGCTTATAAAATTTTTAAAATTCTTAAAATTTACTCATATTATTCTGTAAAATACAATGTGATTTTCTACAAAGAGATTTCAATGCAAACGAGTTGCCGTGCCTCTGGCATTGCATTTTATTACTTCAAGATTTCAAAAATCGATCTAGAACTTTTTGAGCAAGTTCCTATAGATTATTTCCGATAACTTTTAGTAATGGCAATCCATTACACGTCCCACTGCTAGACACGAGTCTCTCCCCTTTTTGGGGGTGGCCTGGAGCTTACTCCACCACGCTGCTCCAATGCGGATTGGTGGAGATACGGGTTAGTGGCCAACCCGCTGTCGCATGTTTTCAAACCGCCCATAAGGCCTCCGACAAGGTTTAACGACTGCTATCTATCGATAGCAACCGGGACCGACGGCTTAACGTGCCCTCCGAAGCACGGAAACGCGCATTTTAATTTGTCACTGGCGGTCACCCATCACACACCCGACCGCGCCCGTAAAGCTTAACCGAGTGGATCGCTTCCGATCTACACCAGCCACGGGGCCATGCGCTATATACATGCGCCAATAACTTAACGGAATAGATATAGCAATACCTATACCTATTGTCATCTCATATCATATGCTTGCTTTTCATCGGTTCAAGTTCCATGAAATAGATGGGGAGTCCATTGTCATTTTATCGAGCATATTTCCTAACAACGGGCTGATACGGAGAACTTTTTTATTGTATCTCAATATCACTCTACCTAAGCCGCTATTCAAAAGGGTTAGCTGTTTCTCTCACGGATCAGGCCAATATTGGCGGAGACACAATTGAAATCAATTGTCATATTTTTATCGTGAGCTGACGGGTTAAGTTGTGATTTTTCTTATTAGTCAATCAATATAACACGTAAACAGAGATTGTGTAATAATTAAAACGTAAATGTTATTAATTAGTTATGTATGGCTCCATAATAACTGTCACAGAGAAATAACAACTTAGGTCTCAGAGGTGCCAACGTGCCATTGTGACTGCATTTGGTTTTAGTGCAGTCTATCTATATAACTCGGTCGAGTCAAGAATTTCGATTTCTATCATTGATAGCAAGCACTTGTAGCCAATGACAGACATTACTGCAGTTCACATGTATTAAGTGAATGGTGCAGTTTATATACATCTAAACAAAAATCGAAGGTCATAATGGCATCTTCATTATTCACCACACCTTTGTTGGTGATGATGAGGCCATATTTCAAATTGCAGCAGCGGTAATAAACCGTAAAAAATATCAGTTTCAATGGCAGCACAACATTTCCGACAACAGAACCAGTCGCCTCTCTCTCGTCACTCGAAAATATTACGAAAACTAAACCAGATTGATGAAATTGGTGAGAAAAATCCGCGATGAAAATCAATTTCACTCAGCTTATATTTTCGCCAAGCAATTTGTCCAGCATCGGACCTTGGTCTAAAAACGTTATTTACTTAGAGCGACATTGAAAAGCGATCTCTATCGGGGTCACGCGGTGTAGAAGCCTTGAACTTCACCCCACAACGTCTAAACTAATTCATCAACTAGAAACTATCGTTAAGTTTTTACTGGTGGTAGAGCTCCAGTGAAGAAGCTCGCGGGCGTAGGCACCACCGCATTACCTAATATACTTGCCGCTAAATGGTAGTGTTCAGCACTATCGTGTTCCGGTCAGGTGGTAATGTACGGCCTTGTAATTTCCGGCACAGAGGTATAACACCTTAGGCCTCAAAAGTGGCAACGCATCTGCATTTTGACCTCCGGTCTTTGTGTGGGTGTCTCTAGGCTGCAGTCATCACATTCATCAATGTGAACTGCATGCTTGTTTGCCACTTTCATTACATAAAAAAAGTATGTTTTAAATAGATTTTTATTTTATTTCAGGACCGGGATATCTGGCGCTCTACACTCTCTGCCTACCCCGTTAGGGACGTGCGTGACGATACATTACATTATAAATAGTTTTTTTTTATTTGGCCAAGGTGGCAAACTACCACGCAGTTTACATGGATGTTCAGTGATGACTGCAGCCTAAGATGAGATATTAACTAATTACGTTTCTCATGTCAGAGAATATGTCCGTGTCTTTTCTATACATAATAATATAGATTTACCTCATTGGCTACCTCATTTGCCTGCCTCGGTAGCCTAGTGGTAGCAGGCCACTACTACTACGCTGAGGTTCTGGGTTCGATTCCCGGGTAGGTGGTTATCAGAGATAATGGTGTGAAGTCCTTTACCTCAGTCCTAGTCCAGTGTCAGTACCTCAAAGTTTGGTAATGTGCCCGGCGATGTCAACAGGCTCGCCACCTGTTACATGGGCCAAAAACGTAACCGGCGAATCGTAGGTGTTTGCATGTATGCTTGAATGCATGCATTTACCTCTACCAACCCCTTCGGGGATTACAGGCGTGAAGTTACGTACCTCATTGGTTTCCAAACCTTTTTACTATTTTTACATTTTCTCTTGAGATCAAAAGTTTCCTTATCAGACTCAAAACAAAATATTTGTATCGCGTTCGAGTCGCAACCATACTACTCTTTCCAGAGTTATAACAGCTTGAGTGCGAATGTGTTCAGGGAATCACAGTAAATATTTATAAATACACCAAACTCGTATCTATCGACCTTCTGATCAATTGCAAGCACGTAAAAATCGTGTAATTTACCTAATTTAAACATCTAAGTAACTTGTTATTTTTGCTGATAAAACATCGATTGGGATTTGCTAGTCGGTAGCAAATTCACCAGAAAGTATTTGCATTTAATTAAATATTGTTTATTCGCGCGCATGATTTAAAATTTATCGAATAGTTAGGGTGAGATTAACAGACCGCACTACGACTTTTAGCAAAGTATGCTTAAAACTGATAGTAGAGTATGAGTTTTAACAGTTCTATCTAAGCGTACTTTGCTCAAAGTAAAGTCGTAGTGCGGTCTGTGAAGCTCACACAGGGTGAAATGCACAGTAAGAGTTTCGACAGTTCGAAGCGTACTTTGCTCAAAGTAAAGTCGTAGTGCGGTCTGTGAATCAGAGTCTAACATCAATAGAAACAGGGAATCATGCTGTAAGTCCCTTAAGAAAGTGTTTTTCATGTTCCGAACAGTGTTCGCTACATTTAGGGCTAGATTCACACATCTCACTGCTACTTTGAATTAGAGTCAAACTTTCAATAACGATTGTCTTCGTTCACTTATTTCTTTTTTTATGTAACGGAAGTGGCAAACAAGCATGCAGTTCACATTGATGTTAAGTGATGACTGCAGCCTATAGACACTTACACAAAACCAAGGTCAAAATGCAGATGCGTTACTTCTCCTGAGGCCTCAGGTGTTATGCCTCCGTGCCGGAAATTACAGGGGCGTACATTGCCACTTGACCGGAACACGATTGTGCTGAAGACAACCATTATCGGCAAGTATATAAGGTAATGCGGTGGTGCCTACGCCCGCGAGCTCCGTCACCGGAACTCTACGACCAGTAACTAAACTGTCGAAAGACGTTCATTGCTGGATAAAGCGTTACCCAAAGACACCCATGTGTTATGCGTCATTAGAGGAGGCGTCATAATCGCCACGCTTGGCATACGGATTGGGGATGGCAGGCGATAGTTTTATCGCGGGACGCTGGTGCCAATCCTGCGTTGCTGTATTTACCTAATGTCACTTATTAGAATGTTTTGCCCGCCATTATTCCCTTGAATGACTGCACTAGAAGAAGAATTCACCTCCACAAGTGTACGGCGAGGTCGTCACGTCCGACGCCAGAACTTACGTGACGCACGGCAGATAGCAGACGTGTGATACAGTAAAGCTATTAAACAGTGCCGGAGTTTTAGGAGGGAGGGTGCGATGGGGCGACGGCCAAAGGCGCCAAATTTCAGGGGCCTATCAGTGGAGGTGACATAATGGTCATACTGGTACGAGCGGTAAATGGTGGGGATAAAAAAACATAGGAGTTACAAAACTATCTATATCTAATAAAAATTGTTGGTTGACAGACGTGTACTGGCAATTATTATTATTGCATAACAGTAACGGCAACAACGGAAGATCAGCGCTGATCGAGAGATCAGCATTACGCTGAGTTGTGGGCCGATTTATAACAACTTATCTACTATTATATATTATTTGTTATTTTGTAACTAAAGTTATGTTGTTATAAATAAAACCTTTTCTTTCTTTCTTTCTTTCTTTCTAAAACTTTTTACGTCTAAGTCGTTAGCTCTCTCGGTAACGCTAAGAGAAAAATAATTCTTTCAATACATTTTATCCATGTTAACGTTGATTCAGAAATTTATACTCGATTTTGGTTTCTTTGAGTGGACACCACAATAATCTTGCCCGAGGTCACACCGCGGACACTCCGCCAAAATTACCTACTAACGCTTAATTTGGTATCTATTACACAGACATCAATCAGTGACGTGTATTTACACGTACACCTGTGTGCGTAGTACGTAGAGAATACCAAACGTCTCCCATAAGAGGGGAGGAGGTTGGGTGAGGCGGGGAAATCGGGCGAGACGTCGAAGTGTCCATTCTATACGTAGTATTATAATATATTCTCTCCCGAGGTGTCAATGGTCGTAACGCCGGCACTGCTATTAACATTATACTTTTAAGGGATGATTCCGAACTCCGCTGCACGCAACAGTGCTGCCGCAGCACCATATTCCTCGATTTTCCATTGCGTTGCTGCCGATATTGTCGCGTGGCTCGGAATGTAATCTATACAAATAAATAAAATTGGAGTGTCTGTTTGTAATACATATTAAAATAACCGCTTTTTACTAAATGCATATGTTTGTATACACGGTACATACAACAAAACAACATATTTTAAAATTTTTGTCGTCTGTCTGTTTGGCGGGGCTAATCTTGGGAACGGCTGGACCGATTTTGACGGGACTTTCACTGGCAGATAGCTGTTGTGACAAGGAGTAACTTAGGCCTTTATATGGCTTTTATCTCCATACATACATACATACCTAGATACAAATAAGTAGATTGGTGTGTATCACACTTTGACGGGACTTCCACGGGTAGGTAGCTGATGTAATAAGGAGTAACTTAGGGTACTTTTATCTCCATACATACATACATACATACCTACATACAAATAAATAGAATTTGAGTGTCTCCGATTTTGACGCGACTTTCACTGGCGGATAGCTGATGTGATAAAGAGTAACGTAGATTACTTTTATACTAGCTGCGCCCACGACTTCGTCCGGGTAGATACTGAACAATCATATTTTTTCTCACGTTCAAACTTATAGAGAATATATTGGATACCAGCATTGCAGCGGCAGCACTGTTGCGTGCAGCGGAGTTCGGAATCGTACCTTAAATTTTGCGCTCCGCAGTGTCACGAATCAGAATAAAGCATCGGCTAGAAGTGTATTGTTTAGTTAGACCTTGTGCTCTATTACACAATATCTTTGAAATCGCAATGGCATTGACCTTTCAGACCTTAGAATTATTTATGAGGCATCATTACAATTTACTTCCTAGTTATTAGTTAAATACATTCAAGTGCACATACCTACATAACTCCACTGCAAACAGCATAATGCGCAAAAGAAGATGTCTCAAGTCCAAATTGTATATAAAGTAGACACGTCCAACTTATGGGGCTTAAAATAGGTACCTATTTTGTTTCTGTGCTGGAAATTAGGTATCCTATGACCGTCTCATATTAATAATTAATTAGTATTAAGTAACATAAAAGATGTTAGGTACAATAAGTAAAGAACAATCTTAATTTTATTGACTAATTTTCTTTCTAAACTTTTTTTAAATTGAAGTGATGGATGGATAGATTGATAAATGTAGCTTGGGTTATGATTGAAATTGGACACTTTATATATAATCATAATATCTCTCTTTTTGCTTGAATATTTGTATAGTTAAAATAAATAGATCAACAACGCAAATAACACAAATATACATCCAACGTACTATACGTACGTACGTACTATATATCTCTAAAAAGTGCCATCTATCGGTGAATACGAGAAATGCTACCGAACACGATTCTCTGGCACCCGAGTCCTGGATAAATGCTGCTATTTTTGGGCCGTCACATCAATATCAAACCAAATCAATTGAATTATGATGAAACAATAGCCAGATATTTAACGCAATTAATTAGATTGCATTTACTTGTCTTTATTACTATTTTTGATTCATCAAAACACAATAAAAGAAAATAAAGACCTTCCTGCGTAACGTTTAATGTTATATGCATTCCCTGCCATCTAGCGAACGTTGCGTGTATTACGTTATGAATGATCGATGTAAGATCAAGATCATGTAGTTCTCGTTTCGAAACAACGTTTCTTTTCTGTTCAACGTTGTTGATGCCAAGACCCGTGACGTCAATACTACATTTAAGCATATTACAACATCTTAAATCTTGTTATTTAAAAATTTTACTGAGTCTGTTACTATTTCCCCAACCATAAAATTAAACGATGGTGCATAAGTCATCAAGTTCCTTCACCCGCGGTATTTTTAACGGATCGTTCAACGAATCAAACAACTTATCATGTCTGAATTGGAAACGAATTGTTAACTGTAAAAAATATTCTGTCAAGGTGAATTATTATTATGGCTTTATAACTTAGTTTTGTAGATGCAAATATTCAGCTACTGGTGTAGGCAGAAATGAGAGATCCATTGCTTGTAGTGAGTGCATGCTCGTGCAGATATACCTGAAACTACATTGACGATTCTGCTGTTGTGTGTGATATGATTTATGAGAGTGTAAGTTACCTACTTACACTCTCATAAATCATATCACACACAGCAGGTAATCTATTGAAGCTAAATTTGTATACCTAAGAACCTTTTCCCCACACAAATGTTTATTTCTTCATACAATATGTATTTGAAACTATTCAATGAAGTAACTGGTGCTACCACCACCAGCTCTAGTTTCATGGCGAAGCTCGCGGGCGTAGGCACCACCGCATTGCCCATACAGAACTTCCGCACAGGCAGTAATGTACGGATCTGTGATTTCCGGCACAGAGGCAGAATAACTAATACCCCAGAACTAGCAACGCGACTACAGTGAAATCTCTGGTTTCATGTAAAAATGTTTGTATTCTACCTATAGTGTCACATACCATCAATATAAACTGTATGCTTGTTTTGCTTGCACCTTATACTTTTTAAATAAAGTTTATTATTATTATTTAATACGAGCTGTGTCCGCAACTTCGTCCGCGTGAGAATTGATGATTGTTCAGTCTCTACCCAGACAAAGTCGTGGGCGCAGCAGTATAAAAGTTGCCTAAGTTACTCCTTATTACATAAGCTATCTGCCAGTGAAAGTCCCGTCAAAATCGGTAGAGCCGTTTCTGAGATTAGCGGGAACAAGCAGAGAGACAGACAGAAATAGTAAAAAAAAATGTTTTGGTATATGTACCGTATATACATGTAACTTAAGTATTTAGTAAAAAACAGTTATTTTAATATTACAAACAGACACTCCAATTTTATTTATTTGTATAGATTATTATTATGCTTGTTTGCATGCTTGATATCATGCAGTGATAACAAAAAAATGAATTTACAACAAAGCTCACAATAGGAAAGACATGATAGGCTATTGCACCATGTTACCCTAAAGGTCTATCTAACAAAAGTGTTAGTCATTTCGTTCAAATGCCATTCAACGTAGCCTTACGCGGAGTAAAGTTGAAAGCTGTTATCAGAGAGAGTAATTATCCGCCTGATTAACTCGCCGAAGGTTATTCAATAGCGCCCAGTTACCGATTTTATCGGTCCACGAGTTTGTGTACTTATCCCAATACTAAGCCTTTACTTCAGGGTTCTGCCGCGGTAATGTCATAGAATGTTGTAAGTAGATTTAATTAGGTACTGTTCTGTTGCCAAATATTAATCGATATTACCTTCAAATTAGTCCAATGTTTAGTTCATTTAAGAAATCCGAAGCGTAGGTGCATACGAAAATTGAGGACATTTTTAAAATTTATGATGAAATTTTACCTGGCTTTACTTAGGATGTTCTCTGATGGAGTCGAATATTTACCTGTTAACAAAAAAAAAGGTTTGTTATCACACAAACACAAAAGATGTAAGAAACAGAAGACGGAAGAATATCGCTGAATCGCTATATTCAGTTCACTAACACCCTCTTTTTTATTTCTCACAGTCAAGCCACGAAAAAAAAAAAATACACTAAGCAACAATTAAAAAAACATCTTCAATTAATGTCGTCATAACGAATAGTAAACTATGATCATCATTCACAGAATAACTCCACTTAACCCATACAACCCCATTAAGATTGGATCGAATATCGTCCAAAAACAAATATGTAAATGAGTCCAATAAATAATTAACATTGATGGCTCGTAATTTAAACAACAATAACATAAGAAAATGTTATCGCAGCGTGGATCGGAACGTCGAATGTTTACAAATGGTTGATGGTATTCGATAACATGTTTTATTATTATCAATTAATATGATAGGTGCATTTATAAGTGATAAAAATCGAAAAAGTTTGAATCGAACACTGAGGGTTCCGTACGAAATAACTTCTTCGAACGGGTGCAATTTTACCTACATTATTACTACATAATATATATATATATATATATATATATATTAGGTTGGGGAAAAAGCTTCTTCGCATTTTTTAAGATAATTCAAAACATTTTTTAATATAGTTTATTTAAATTTAACTAAAGTATGTATGTACCATTTTGTTCGATAACCTTTTGCCATCTTGTAGGTAGGGACATGATCCCATTGCTATAAAAAATTTGGGACTTCTCATCATCATCAATACCGCGACAAGTGGATTTGGCAGTCCTCTCGTGATGTTAACCTAACATTGCATAAAGAATTCTGAAGAGACCGAAACAGGTGGAAATCTGAAGGTGCAAGGTCAGAACTATACGGCGGATGCATTAACACCTCCCAGCCAAACTCTCTTAATTTTTGCTGAGTGGCTATAGATGTGTGAGGTCTAGCGTTATCATGATGAAACACCACACCCCTTCTGTTGATCAATTCCGGCCGCTTTCTCTTGATCAGTTGTTCGCAGTAGAGTTCAGAATCGATAGTCCTGCCTGGTGGTAATAGCTCATAATGAATAATGCCCTTCCAATCACACTTCCCACCACACACACAACATCACCTTATTGCGAGTTAACCCGGGTTTCGCCACAGTCTGTGAAGCCTGACCGGCCTTTGACCACGATCTTTTTCGCACGTTCTTGTCGTACGTGATCCACTTTTCATCACCAGTTATCAGCTTCTTCAAAAATGATTCGGTTTCATTACGTCGTAATAAAGAATCACAAATGAGTACAAGGTTCATTAGGTTTCTTTCAGTGAGCTCGTGAACTGAAAACTGTTTTGTGATCAATTCTCAGTTCTTCAGCTACGTCGAAACTACTGATATGTCGATCTTGCTCCACTTTTTCAAAAATGGCATCCATTTTATCCGTAATAGGGCGACCAGAGCGAGGTGCATCTTTGACATCAAAATTTCCGGATTGAAAACGCTTAAACCAAATTTGTGTTACTCTCACAGACACTGCACTAGGTCCATAAACATCACAATTTTTTTTCGCGGCTTGCGTTGCATTTTTACCTTTTTTATAGTAAAATTTTAAAATGTATCGAATTTCTTCATTAGATTCACTCATCTTGACAGTACGAAAAACAAACGAAAATCACATATTTGCCTAATTTGAATTTGGAATTATGTTCTTTAAAATTTTAACTTTCAATGATACCAAAACCAGCCAGATACAAATACTACAGCCAAAGAGATTTTATTACAAGTTCATATATACTATAATGCGAAAAGACTTTTTACCCAACCTATTAGATATAATATAGCATAAAACACTTCTGAATATCAGCAACTCCTATCTTGTCAAACCCCCATGTCTTTTAAAAGGCCTTTCCAATGACATCCCACGGTGGGATACGCTTAAAAAAAATAGTATCTCCACTTTACGAGTGGGAGAGGTATAAAAATTTTTTTTTCAAGAGCTTTTACTACTTTGTTGGCATGACTAATAGGTATATTTACCAAATTACAGCTTTCTAGTACTAAGAGTCTCCGAGCAAAGTAGCAAACAATTTTCTAACTGATTTTTTTTTTATGTAGCTGCACATTAATAACATAATTCATTTTTAATTTAGGCTTTCATCTAAATTAAAGATAGATATTGGACACCCGAGCAATTGATTTTAAATAATATCAATTATTTTAAAGAAAAATGGAAAGAAAAATTTGACTTCAGGCGAGACTCGAACTCGCGGCCACTGGGAATCTAGCCCAGCCGCTCTTCCAACTGAGCTACCGAAGTCCTGTCCGATTTGTCAAATCTTTCCTTCACATTTATTGCATTGCCTTATGGTGGCAGCAGCGCCATCTATTGCCAAACTATACAAGCATGTGTTAATGCAAAATAATATAAAACAATTAATATCAATTGCTGAGTGAAAATCTCGACGGTTTCCTAAGAAAAGGTGTCTTGACTGGCAGACAGCCAGATAACGAAGAGATCCTATTCTCATGTACAAGTACGGAACCCTAAACCTGGTGGAATAATAAAGAGGCTTGCTTTGAGGTCGATGAACCGACGAGACCGATCGAGAGTCATCGGCCATCGTCATCGCGTTCAATAAACTCTGATAACGCCAATAGTTGGCGTGATCAGATTTATTGACTTGCTACTGTTCGACGAGGAACTGTCACTGTCTATCACAATAATATACTGTATCCATAACGTGACCATACGTCCTGTTTTGAACGGGACAGTCCCATTTTCAGGCAGCCCGTCCCGGTATCCCAGGAAAACTTTTGGGAAGCGAAAGTGTCCCGTTATCGGTAATCTCAGCAAAAATGTACAGAAATCTGGCGTACCCGATTGAAGTTGTCCTGTAAACGACAATCCGAAATTTTAATTATTTTTAACAGAGTTCAAAAAACGAGAAGGTTCTCAATTCGGCCGGAATATATATATATATATATATATATATATTTATTTATATATATATATATATATAAATATATATATATATATAAATATATATATATATATATTTTATGTATGTACGCGAATTTCGAAGATTTCTGGACCGATTTACGTAATTCTTGTTTTGTTTGATACGGAATAGTTTCGAATTGGTCCCATAAAAATTTGATTCAGATAGGCCTATCAGTTTTTATTTTATGAGCATTTTTTACATACTTTCACCTCAGACTAAAGGAATAAGAATTGTCATACAGTGCGTTGAATCCACTGACGTCCTATATAGTCCTAATGCGCATGACAACAAGATGACAACAAGTGACAATGACACAACACAGCTTATTTACTCCTTGGTGGATAACATTTTTTCATTGATTTCGTATAGACGTGTAATAATTTTGTATCGAACCACCTAAACAATTTAAATTAGGTATCTAATTGTCATGAATCTAAAAGAGCAGATTTTACAAACTTAACAGATGTGAACATTAATCTAATTGGCAATGCAGCAATAAACTAAAAAGTATTAAATAAATATAACTACGTTAAGAAAAACCGACTACAAAACTGAAAAGTAAAAAATCACAAAGATTTAATTGTAATTATATACTATCTACTATTAATATGTGCTATTTACTAATAGGTTTGAAGTCGGTGCCAAGCCTTAAACAAATAATTATATTATAATAACTTAAATATGAGTACGAACAAATTAATGCACTGAACAAAACTGTACGAGGCCTTTCCCAAAGAACCCCAGTGTTATGAGTAATTAGGGGAGAATATGCCATAATCGCCACGCTTGGCAGGCGGATTGGTGATCGTAGTGGCTATAATTTTATCGCGGGACGAATGATTTTGTGTATCTGAGGTTAATTTGTATTTCAACAAGCTACCACGATCGGTCATTTACTCTAATATGCTTCTTAATAATTATGGTAATAATGTATTGTACTCAGTCATCTTTCCTAAACGGGGTAATTTAATAAATATTCATATTTCGCAATAAAAATTTAACTTTCATGCAAAGTCAACCCTAAAATTATTATGGGAATTTCTGAAGCGTTCAAACATAAATTGAGGTCAATCACAAAATAAGGAAATACTCAAATATTTTATTACGGAAAGATTCCACAAAAAATATTAATTTCATTTCAACACAAAACACTCACGATGTTCGTAATATCCATCATATTCATCCATCATCCACATTTCCACGAAATCTAATCAAGCAATACATAATAAAATATAAATAAAATCTATTTTGTGAGAACAACAAACAAGGAAATCCCATTTCGATTCAATACAAATCATTTTGGAGTAAAGTTTTGATTTGATAACCTTTTACAACTTATTATGGAAACTTGGAGATGTATTGTTTTTCTCGGCATTGGAAGATCTAAATTCACGTTTTTGAAGATATCATAAGTGGACAGGTCCAATAACCACACCGCGGACACTCCGCCAAAATTCCATACAAACGCTTAATTTGATCTCTATTACACAGCATCAATCAGTGACGTGTATTTACACGTGCACCTGTGTGCGTAGCACGTAGAAAATACCAACCGTCGCCCATAAGAGGGGTAGGTGTTGAGTGATGCGGGCAAATCGGGCGGGACGTCGAAGTGTCCATTCTATACGTAGTATTATTACATATTCTCTGGCATAACTATGCGTACCTGTAAACTGCATGCACATTTATTTAGTATGTATGTATCTTCACGCCACATCCCTTACGGAGGAAAAAGAGAGTTTGGAGCGCCAGATATCACGGTCCTGACACACCTCCCGTGCTTCTTCTACATAATCTACATTCATCATTCTCTTCATACATGCACGCCCATTCCTAAGACTTTTGACCCCACCATCTATTTGGCCATGGTAGGTCAGTCTTAGTCTTCCTGGGCCTCTGCAACCATCCACATTCGCATTGTATATCTGTTTAATCATTCGCTCATTGTACATTCTTTCTATAAGCCCGAACCATCGCAGCATGCCTTTTTTCTTTCTTACTCACATTCATAGTCTATTTAGTCCCCATATTATTGACGCAATGATGCGAACTATCGCCAATGCCGTCGTCACACGTGCTCACACTCCTGCAGTGGCACAAGGGCGCGGTTATATAAGTATTATGGCCTCCATACAACACATTTTTACGACCACCATTCAAGGACAAGTTAAAGCCACGCAATGGTGGATACTGCGTTTATCGATTCAACTTACGACTTCACAGCGAAATCAGCATTTTTTTAAAGCGGCAAACAAGCATACAGTTAACATCGATGGTATATAATACTGCAACCTACAAACATCTATCTATATGAAACCAAAGATTTCAATGTAGATGCGTTGCCACTCCTGAGGCCTTAGGTGTTATGCCTCTGTGCCGGAAATTACAGGGCCGTACATTACCTGATCCGGAACACGATAGTGCTGAACACTAGCATTTAGCGGCAAGTAGATAAGGTAATGCGGTGATGCGTACGCTCGCGAGCTCCGTCACAGGAGCTCTGCCTGTCTAATTTCTATTATTGGTGATTGTTCACAAGTCCTTTATAGGGTAGACAGAGAGCATGAATGAAAATAACATTTATTTGCATTTATTAGCAGTGACTGCGAAATGCATTGCATTAGAGTATTTTTATCATAGTTATTAGTTTTGATAAATACCCTCACTATCGGACAGAAAATTAAGGTTAACTTTAATGTCTTTAATATTAACCAGCGCAGCGTGCCCAGTTACGGTTAGCAGTGTTAAATGACGTCATACATTTAACTGCTCCCCTAAATTTGCAAATGGTGCTACTTATTTTTTACTGAACCGGTACTTCAACAAACACGGTACTTCTACTGGTGGTAGAGCTCCAGTGACGGAGCTCGCGGGCGTAGGCACCACCGCATTACCTAATATACTTGCCGTTAAATGGTAGTGTTCAGCACTATCGTGTTTCGGTCAGGTGGTAATGTACGGCTCTGTAATTTCCGGCACAGAGGCATAACACCTAATGCCTCAGGAGTGGCAGCGCATTTGCATTTTGACCTCTGGTCATTGTGTGGGTGTCTATAGGCTGCAGTCATCACTTAACATCAATGTGAACTGCACGCTTGTTTGCCACTTTCATCACATAAAAAAAAAAAAAAAAAAAAAAAAAAATGTTGAACTTGAAATAAGATGCAATGCCACAGACTTTTATATAGGTTGGAGAAGTCAATTACTTATTTTGCTATTATCATTGAATTTGTTTACTTAAGAGGATCTCAGCAACGCATATTGTTTTGTAATATTTTGGCTACAGCAATAAACGATATTTTATTATTTATTGAATGTTAGGTATTTTATTCGAATAAAAACAACACTAATAAAGAAAACTGCCAAGACCATTTAAACCATAACTTTTTTCACTGTAGGCGTATGATCACAAGAAACATATTTTTAATTCAATTCACACGATAAATTATCTACTTCCAACGAGAACAAATTTGTGATTTCGTAGAACTGTTTAGTTTTAGCTATTAATGATCTTAATTAACGCATGGCTTAAAATTATATGACAATCTTTAACTGATAGCTTAATACGGTATATACATATTATTATATGAACTGTGGGTGTTCTCTTTGATCTCCGATATCATGCCGATATCCCAATAAAGTACCGCCCCTAATAGGGTTGCCACCTACAAACATTGATGATAAAGAGTTAGTTCATTCATTCAGTCATTAGTATCCTAAACGAGGTGGAGACATTAACAGGCAAGATTAGAGGGTAGAAAAACTGGTAATAGTTTAAGTGTAAGTGATTTACTGGTGGGATAGAACCACTGAACGAAACATTCTAAAAAAGGACTTAAATAGGTCGATAATTTTAGCTTTCTGTCAGTCACATAAAAAATTGATCGGATACGCAAATAAAATATGTCAGTTGTAGAAATAATATTTGCGAATTTTCTCGCGTATACTACTCCCAACTTCTCTTACTTACTAATTCGACGATGTTCAGCCTGGGCTTACATAGCTCTGACTAGTTGGTATATCCGTATTATATATTGTATACCTACGCGAGAAAATCCGCAAATATGATTTCTACAATGTACCTATGAAGCTCGCGAAAACCTGCGTAAACGTTATCATCTCAGTCTTTGTAACCAAACTCCTCCGAAACGACCTATTTATGACTTTTATTTATGACATAAAGTAGCGAAGAAGCATACCTACAGTTCACATTGATGGTAAGAGACTACTGTAGCCTATAAGCAATATTATAAAAACCAGAGACCTCAATGGCCACGCTTGAGGTCTAAATTGATATGCCTCTACCGGAAATTACAGGGCGGTCCATTACCACCTGATCGGAATATGATAGCACTGAATACTACAATTTCGCGGCTCGTAGGTTGTGATCCCGTGATGCCTTCGCTCGCGAGCTCCGTCACTGGAGCTCTACTACCAGTGAAGTGATGCGATTATCGGGATTTTGAAGAAGCCGATACGGAGTATGCTGGGACAGCTAGTTATAACATAATATAGAAACAAAAATCATAAATCTTCTTCAACTTAACAGCCTCAATAACTTCGTAGTTACATGCAAAAACATCACCCTAAAAATCTGGAATGATAAATGCGAAGGTGAAAGTTTCGTGTGTCTAGGAGTCTAGACTGCTAAATATCCGTCTGGGATCCCCCCGACTGTCTGGTGCCGCGTGAGTAATGTCGGGTGACTTGAAGATTTGTTCCCGATATATCGTTATCGATAGCGTCTGGCTCTGGGACAATATTTATTGGAGTGCAAGGTCTATAGCACGATGCAACTTTTGGACGACTTCTTACTGCAACTGCAATTTTGCCAAAATACCCAACTCATACCAGAATTTGGAAATCAAAAGATTTCAAACCCAAAGAAGATCACAAACTTCTCGTCTTAATTTTATATAACTTGCACTTAAAATGGAGGAGAAAGTAAAAGGTTACCTAGTTTTAGAGCAATTTAAATTAAATATCAAGATTGTGCACATAGGTAAGGATCCAATACGATCTCAGACATTTGCATACCTTCTATTTATCTAGTAGTGTTGTTACTAACTCACATTGTAAGTAAAATCCGTTAACCGTGGTCTCCAATTTCCATAAGAGGTGGTAGAGCTCCAGTAACAGAGCTCGCGGGCGTAGGCACCACCGCATTACCTAATATACTTGCCGCTAAATGGTAGTGTTAGCACTATCGTGTCCCGGTCAGGTGGTAATGTACGACCCTGTAATTTCCGGCCCTGTGCCGGAAATTACAGGGTATAACACCTTAGGCCTCAGGAGTGGTAACGCATCTGCATTTTGACCTTGGTCCTTGTGCGGGTATCTATAGGCTGCGGTCATCACTTAACATCAATGTGAACTGCATGCTTGTTTGCCACTACCATTACATAAAAAAAAGAAAAGGAAAGATTCAAATTCGAGATTCAGGATGAAAGCTGTGCTGATCAGCAATTTCATCGAGCATTAACGATCTAAATTTCGCATTTAAAATATTGTTTACGAATTTTGTCATCATTGAACAACAATTGGTAACTGCTTCTTAATTCGGCGAAAAAAAAAAAAGAATATGCCTTCCCGAATCGAACAAAAAAGTGAATAGTCCAGGACATTCGTCAATTGTATGGCATTTCCTACTTATCTTGCACAGTCATCAAGTCTAAAAAAACCACGACTTTCGTTCAACGCGCATGAGCCTAATAACACTTCTTAAAACTCTGAGAATGACGTAAAAAATTGGTCCATCCATAAAGTTCGGTTCGGACCTGAACTCTTGTTATTGTACAGGTATTCTCTGCTTTAATTTTTATGAATTGCAAGGAGGACCAATGACACGACAAAATCGCAGGCAATCGCTGAATCAGATGAAGGTAACCTAGCAGTTAGCACCGGTCGGTGTGACATCCTTGGGGGAGGCATTGTAGCGAAGTAAACCACTTTTGACTTATATCATGAAGATGATGTTGCAGCATTCACTTATCATCCATGTGATGCAGGATCCAACTTGCGACTTTCTTCTGTCAAATTATTCAAAATAAATCTTGCATTAACAGAATTAGAACTAACCTGTTGTAGCATGTGTAAACACATTTGTCTGCCTGTACAGAATAACCATCAAAGTCCAGTAGACTTGCTCAAGCCTTTGTCATGGTAATGGGGTTCCAATCCGCGCGTGTTCGATTGCGATGCACACCTGTTGACGCTAGATTACACTTCGGCAAACAATTTGACTGAAACTACCAAGTATGTAGCAAATCGACTAACTACACAGTACATAATATATACTAATGTTGATTAAATTTCAAACCGATCGACAGCGCCGATCTATCGGCGCGTATCTATCGGCCTCAATCGTCAGCGTTCAGCTGTCGGTGTTAATCCAGAGGCGAGTCCAGATACGTAATACTTAGCCCACCCGATCACCGTATCCGTAACGCGCGTGCCTATTATGGTCACCTATTTGGATGGATATCGTATCAGAGCCGCCTGACAAGTAGTAGTAGTGTTATTTCACCCAACTATGTCGAAGGCTACTCATGTCGATTAGATGAAGTAGACAGGCACGCCATCTAGTAGTTTGCTGAGGTACTTCGTTGACATAATCAATAGGTACATTATGTATGTAATTAATTTAGTATATAAAAATAATAAGAATTAATTCATACACCTACTATAAATATTTAAAGAAATATAATAAAGTTTAAATTAATAAATAATAACACTACTTGGGAAAGTTCATCTTGAACATTATGGTAGGATAGAATTGGGTGTTTATGGTCGTGCTAAGGAACCTTCGAGAACGAAGGACGACGGAGTAGGTCATAATCATAGGTGACTAGAGATCATGGGCCCGTGCCGACAGACAGTGCGGTGTTTCAAGGCAAAGCCTTAATTTTCTAGGCCATCATGGTCAAAAGTTTGTAAAAAGTCTTAAATGTGTTAAATTGAGGTGAATTTCTCGAAATTGGTGTTCATATTTTTCGGATTCGTTAATCGATTTTCAAATGGCGTGATAAAAAACATGGTTGGTTTTTGTTACAGCAAGTTCCCCTAAAACCGGGAGGAGCTGGGATGCTGAGGCCTTTTATTTCTAGATAGCAATGATATTTAGCTAAAAGTCCTCGTAAGTAGTTTTTTCACCGCTTTCCATAGTTGGATTTATGTTGAGTTGGTCCTGGACTCGACATGGAGCAAACCAAAGTATTTCGTTTCAGATGCGAGTTTTTTTTATTTCTTATTGGTTTTACTATGATACATTTCATTAAAACATAATGTTTTTATAGTTTACCTTTTTTTCTTTCGGTAAACTTACAAATTTCTGAAGACCTGCTTAGCTTATGCAGCTTGAATGATGTCGATGCACAGTAGGACCTGATACCCGGAAGAAGGTGGAGGAAGATCGAGGAGACCTTACACCCCACTCACCGTAAGCGGTTTGATCAGGTACGAGGTCATCGTGTACCAGTTTAGGGTTACCTGCGTTGCCATCATAACACAGCTTAAGTTATTAAAGTGATCAGGTTAAAGATAAAGTTAGTAAAGTTATTTGATATTAATTAGTAAAGGAGCAGTAATCTTCACCACTCGAACCCAAATTCAAAGACACGACCCTGTATTGTGGGGTTTGGTACCATCTCATAAAATCATTGTTATAAAAGTAAGATAATTAGTACAATTAATAAAAGTCTCAATAACAATAAATATCAGTGTGCCAAACTCTGCAGTTTTATTTAAATTCAAAAAAAAGTCATAACTGGGTTTCAGAAAGCCAGGCTTTCAACTGCGTATATTGATCGTGTATCATGAACCGTATAAATAGGCGATCATGGTACCCATCGGCGATATGGATACAACGATCGGTTCGGAAAATGTGGACCAGTCTTAAGACAGTTCCAAGGCAAACATACAGCTTGATCCGTCGCAGCTGGACACTAAAAGCAGCCTCAGAATACCAGTTCAAGTTGCGAGGAGTGAATCATTAAAAAAAGGTGGGTAACTTAAATTCAGCAGCAAACAAATTGGTCCATCTAATTACCATCAAAGTGGGAGTAGACATGTGCGGTCCTTTGTCATGGTAATGGGGTTCTAAGCCGCGCTTGTTTGATAACCACTCGCACCTGTTACGCTAGAGTACATATTGGTTAACAATTTGACTGAAACTACCAAGTAATTGGCAATTTGACTAGACACACAACTGTTGATCAAAGATCAATGCTTCAATGGTATGAGATCTTTAATCATCCATCAATATTTTCATATATCTACCTGATATTGTGCGCCCTTCAGTGAAGGACTCTACCAAAAGCACATAAAATTTGAATATACAAGCAACGAACATTCCGATACCATTGAGCCTAGAGCTCAGATTCATAATAAATGGATGGCTTTGAGGGTGAACAATAGGCATAGGTGGCGCGAAACAATACAATGGTCAATTTGAACGCGCTACCCCTAACACGCACGCTGGGAAGTCTGAGCAATGCGGATTTCAATACAGCTTTACTGACACGGGTTGAGTTTTCGCTTTTATTTATTGTTATGCGGTTGTATTTTTAAAAGATACTTTAATTACAGATGCTTTGGCAGATTTATTGTGCATCATTCGCCTTTTTACATGCACAGGATAATTCCTAGATCATAAGGACAAATAGAAGGAAAATTTTCGGGCAGGTTTGAACCTGCAACCTTTAGCTGAAGGAACACAACAGACGCTTTATCGACAAAGCTACTTAAGTTGGTTGGATAACATGTACCTGTCTGAAATGGCTGTTTATTTCATTTTTATCCATAAACCATTGTGATTCGTTCGCATTAAAATTAATGTTAATTAATGCATAAAAATATATATTATCTTCACGCCAGATCCCTAACGGGGTAGGCAGAGAGTGTAGAGCGCCAGATGTCCCGGTCCTGACATACCTCTCGTGCCTCATCTACCTTCATCATTCTCAAAAACATATACATAACACAAGAATTTCTAGAGATACGAATTGTTGACTCTATAGGTAACTACAAAATCGGCTAACTACATTATACTTAGAATATACCATAGGAACCTACTAACGTGCTTACGTGTAGGTACCTATTTCGATTATTATAATAAACTTGCAGATAACATTTTAAAAGGTATAACAGTAAATTGAAACAAATAGATCCATTAACCAGTTTCTTTAAAAGGCTGGATAATAAATAAACGATATGTTTATGGAGCAGCAACAACATACATCGATACAGATTAACAAATGCAATCAAGTCATTTTATACTTAAACATATTTAAAAATGTCACCTTCAAACACGAGGAAATGACTTATGGTAATGTTAATACGAGTAGGTGCATTATGTTTAAAGCAAGTTCATAAAATTATAAAAAATTGAAGCAATATTGATTTACGGACAGCTATTGGTCAAGTGTATTAAGAATAAATACAGTATAAGAACTTAAAAATTCGCTGCAATGTTTCTATCAGTGTCAATCTGTGGAGCCTGTATAACGCTGGTATTCCCAGCAGGGATAGGCCGAGGTAAATACACGCATTCAAGTGTACCTACATGCAAACAACCACGTTTCTCAGTTGTCACAATCAAGTCAAGTTTCAAGTCAGTCACAATCCAGTTATGATTTGTTTTGTCCATAGAGCAACACGGACCACCGGTCGCGGCGAACCGGAAAGGAGTAGCCATATGCAGGCTTGCCCCTCTGTCAAATTACAAGCACAAGAAGTGTTCCTATGCCTGTCGCCTAGATTTTTAAATGTGTGATTGTCTAGTATTTTGTTAAAGTTGAGGTGTGAGTTTCGTAGTAATAGACGATTTTGTAGTGTGTGTCGTGTCACACTTATTATCCCCCGCAAAAAATGACAGACTGTATTGCATCGGTAATAAACCCTATGGCTACTCCCCTCCGGTCCGGTTGCTCTATGGTTTTGTCCCATGTATATAAGCCTATTGACATCTCCTGCGACTTTACGAAAGCGAGCGAAGTGGGCTCTCAGCATGTTGAAAATATGCGCAACCACTGGATCCAGGCTTAGGCTGGGGAGGGGCAAGGGGAGCTCAAACTGGACGGTAGCGGCCTACGGGACAGCGGCGAAGCGGCACGATCTGATGCATAGATTCTTATTGCAGCGAACTGGAAATGGACCGCAGCGGTGCGGCCGTCCACTCGGCCGCCTCGCAAGCGTCGTCGCCCCGCAGTTTGCTGATATCCAGTTCCAGGCTTAAGACATACGATTAGGAGATACTTCTGTCGCTCTAGTCATCACATATGGCGTTAGCCGACATAATTACTCCCGAATCACACCAGGGTCCGAGGCAGTCGAGGCGGACAGCAAGGAGCGTATAATATTTAATTATCATAAACGCCCAGACGATTTCCTCGCCCTGCTTTCCTATCTAAACAATTTATCATTAGAAAGTAAGGCAAAACGCCGTTCGGCTGTGAGCACGTAACACCCGGTTAATTAAGCTAACACCCATACCTAGTTTATCTGAGACACAAACATCTGTTCGAGTAGACTAAAGCCCGGACTTTCAGACACAGTGAACAGTGGGCTTATCTTAGACTCCATCTCATTAATAACATTAAACACTTAAGCACAGCGACAGTTATGCGGTATTGTTGTTGAAATAATACTGTTCTCATCCGAATTGGTACTGTCCAAAAGAATACAATGAAAACTTGTTTAAATTTAGTATCGCTAAAACGATCTTTGACGCTTGTAACTTCGCCCGAAAGGGTATGCAGCGGTAAAAGATGCATTAAGTATACATTTCAAACGCTTACGATTATCCGCTTACGTTTAATTCCTGTAATATGTATGAATTCACTGGTAGTAAGTAGAGTTCATGACCCCGCGGCTGGTGAAGATCGGAAGCGATCTACCCGGTTAAGCAATACGGGCGCGGTCGAGTGTGTGATGGGTGACCGCTAGTGTAAATTAAAATGCGCGTTCCCGTGCTTCGGAGGGCACGTTAAGCCGTCGGTCACGCTTGCTATCGATAGATAGCAGTCGTTAAAACCTTGTCGGAGGCCTTATAAGCGGTTTAAAAACATCCCACAGCGAGTTGGCCACTAACCCGTATTTCCACCAACCCGCATTGGAGCAGCGTGGTGGAGAAAGCTCCAGGCCTCCTCCCAAGAAGGGGAGAGACTCGTGCCCAGCAGTGGGACGTATCAAGGTTTGCCATTATTATCATTTAATATAAGTAGAGTTCCCGTGTAGGGGCGTAAGCATCACCACACTACCTTATCTATCTGCCGCCAAATGATAGTGTTCAGCACTATTGTGTTCCGGTTAAATTTAGATGTTAATGTATGGCACCGTAATAACTACCACAGAGACATAACAGCTCACGTCACAGTGGTGGCATCACATCTGCATTTTAACCTTTAGTTTTTGTGTAGATGTCTATAGTCTGAAGTCATCACTTAACATCCATGTGAACTGCATGGTTGTTTGCCACCTTCGCTACATAAAAAGAAGATGGCGAACCTATTGAACATCTCCGGACACATCATTAAGTTCTGATTGCAATGGATCTGATCAAATCCGTCCTAGGTTGATGACTGAGCGTAACAATAGGTAGTGGCTTGCTACCACTAGATTAATGAGCCAGATTTTTTTATGTAATGGAAGTGGCAAACATCCATGCAGTTCACATTGATGTTAAGTGATGACTGCAGCCTATAGACACCCACAAAAAGACCAAGGTCAAAATGCAGATGCGTTACCACTCTTGCGGCCTAAGGTGTTATGCCTATGTGCCGGAAATTTCAGGGCCCTAGTTCTTCTTTGATACGCCATAATTTAATAATTTGCTTTAAAGTTCAAAACTACCATCAAGCGTGTTAACTTTTCATATCACCTCATTACCTTGGGTACATTGAGTCTGGTCTTGAATATCATAAATATCTAATAATAATTCGAGTCGTCGAACAAAGCTGTACGTAGGTGGTACGGTAGACAAAGGTGCAGACAGACAGACAAAGGCTTCACGTGCGGTCCCTTGGAAACCCGCCAAGTCCATCTAGAACACGTCATGAATCGGGTACATCATTGTTCTAGAATACTAGAACGTTCGAAAGTCTGGATATATAATATGCTAATGTGTAAAATGTAGGTTCATTTAGCTTGAGTTTCAAAACTGGGCCGGCAGCCTAATCGCTTAGATGTTGCCTTAAACCAATTATTTGTTTGTAATACTTAATTGTCGAAATAACAGACGCTAACACAAAAGAGTACAAACTGTTAAAATTTTCGACTTTCTTTTTTTTTAGTATCAAAAGCTTTTCGCAAGTAACAAAAATTATATATTTATAAGAAAGTGTAAGTATTTATTGTTAACTTTGTATTATTTTGAGAAAGTTCATTTGAAAGACTGTAGAGAAGTTGTAAAGCAAAGAAAACTACATAATATTGAGAAAATATAAGCGAGAAACAGGGTTATGATGAGCTTGAAAATTGTAGCAGGCTGCTTTTTGTGAAAAATTGATAATTGAGCATGGGCCCACTCAACAAAATATCAATATTAATATTTCTCCGAATCGAATCTAATCTTCACTATTTTGAGAATACTTAATAATTTGGAATCCTTGAGTTAGAAATATACATATTAAATATGTATATCAAAAGAAGATTGGTTGCCGCTTATTCGAACTCAATTTACTTGTCCATTCATTCTAATATAGGTACATCTAGTTGCTAATTTCTATAACTTATAATGACTAGGTACAGTTTAGTGTGCATTCGGGCGTGTTATGATGATACAACGTTAATTATATCACGTAATTAACACGATTGTGATGGGAACTTTGGAATTGAGTTGGAATAGGTCAGGATGTTAGTTTATGCGTCTAGTGTCGCTTGAATATTATATTATGCGAACTAGCTTCACAAAACAGACTTTGTACACTTGTACAACGGAAGCCTACAAGGGCCTACTATCAATTGATTAAGACATTTAAGGTACGATTCCGAACTCCGATCCGCAACAGTGCTGCCGCCTCAGTGCTGCCGCTGCACTTTATTTCTCTATTTTCTACTACATTGCTGACGCGACTTTGTCGCGTAGCTCGGAATGTGTGATCTCATATAAAGTTATAGATAATGTATGGTGACCAGTAGTGGTGCGGCAGCACTGCTGCGTGCAGCGGAGTTCGGAATCGTACCTTTATCTCTTGAAATTTTAATACAAAGTTGTCAAAACATTTTTTTTGTAGATTTGCCAAAACATGAAAAATTTCAAATTCTTACAACCGCTTGATTATTGAACCCGGGTTGCGCGTTCGATCTCCGCACCGGGTCAAAAACTCGTATGGCCTACAGGATTTGTTTCGGGTCTGTGTGTTTGTATGTGTTGTGTATGTACAACGGCACGATACTGGTTTACACCTAGTATAGGGCTGTGAGTGTAAACGTATTCTCTTAGTTAACAATAGCATTAAACATCAAATCTTCTACCAGCTCTTCCTTCAAAAACAAGTCACACATAAATTTCAGAGGAACATGGTTCATAAATTGAGAATACCGTTGAACATTTTATTGAGATAGTTCCCATGTGCATCCGTGCGACCAATTAAGTTACGAAGCAAATACAGACGGTTCCAGCACAAAATTGCTTGAAAAAACATATGCGTTCCTAGAGTTAGTTTGTTGAATTCGATTTTTAGTTCACGTATAATTTAGCAGGTAGGTACACTTTAGCCATTTGAATCGAATTGTTTCATTTTAACGAAAAATATTACAAGAATGCTTACAACCACCAGGTGGCTCGCCTGCTTGTCTGTAAATCTCTGTCTATATCTGACATGAAAAAAATCAATGCATGATTACCACCTATATTACATAAAAAACGTATACCTACTTATGCGTAGGTAAAGCACGTAAGAAGTTTTTAGAAGTAAGGTATACCTATGTTTGGCGTAACTAGATAATAAAATGTTATCCATCGCGACAACGACACTAATAATAGAAAGAAATGGGTATATAGTACATAAAAAAAAGTTTTATTACAACGATATGTAATTAATTGTCTAGTTGAATAAATTTTAACCATATTTGTGTATAAATAAAAAATACATTTACTCTGTAGGTATCTGTATTTGAAACAAAATGATAACTACTTAATTTTCATGATGTCGGTATTTTCATAACGGAATGCGCGCGCATTAAAATTTACTCTCATATTTTTTTCCTAACTCGCCAAAAGAAGTAAGTATATCCACAAAAAGCACTACCTATAAACAGATATGTTCCAATTTTCTGTACGTTTGGCTGCATGGCATTAAACTCTGTACTTTGTGCACCAAACTAACCACATGTGTGTCATATTTGAGACCATATGGTGGGAAACCATATATTCGCTCTCATTCCTTGCGCACATTTCATCACCAGTGCTTCCCTAGTTCACTCCCCGCATTACACTTATGGGGGCGATGTGAGGGGCTCGTTAGTCGTAAATTGTGTTTCATATTCATTGTGTAAAGTGGTCTTTTATTGGTATGGGAACATTGCCCCTTCTCTAATAACTTACTAGAAAAAATCTAAGTCGGGCCAAACAAAAAGGGATACAGCGGTGGGTGACCATTTCTGCTGTAGACATGTCGCTTTTTTATATTATGGAAGTGGCAAACAAGCATGCAGTTCACATTGATGTTAAGTGATGACTGCAGCCTATAGACACTTACACAAAGACCGAGGTCAAAATGCAGATGCGTTATCACTCCTGAGGCCCTTAGGCCTTATGAGTGAGTTATGCCTCTGTGCCAGAAATTACAGAGCCGTACAAAAACGGACATGATTCAGCGGCGGGTTAACAACGGCTGGACCGATTTTGTGAATGTATTCAATTGGATTTGGTTGATTTGAAAATGGTTTTGATATACAATGCGGTTTACTAATATTTTTTTAAAACAACAAAACAAACAAGATTGTTCCAAATTATTAAAATAAAAAAAAACTGATTTAGGGCGTGTTTACACTGACAACGCCAATAGCATTTTTGCTGATATTGTTCGAAAACGGGACAATTTCACGTCCAAGAAAACGGGACTGTCCCGTTCAAATTGGGACGCGTGGTCATATTAGCTATGGACACAAGAAATGTTAAACAGCGTTTTTATAAACCACATGTAGGACGTTTTGTTTGTGTATCAACAGTATCTTTTTGTTCAGTGGTTTAGGGACACGGAGATAAATAATTAAGTTCCAAGCTAAATAAATAAATAACGGACCCCATCCGCTACTTCATTTCGGAACAAGTTTAACATTTAAAAAACCGGCCAAGTGCGTGTAGTACCACGCAATAATCTTATTACCTAATAGTGTTCAGTTTTGAAAGTATATTTTATTAGTTGATCGCCTATTATGTCTTAAAATAATTATAAAGCCTGCTTAGCTGTGGTAGTAATTCTTTTAACTTCGTTGTATGTATACTTGTAGGTACTACTACTGTGATTTTTTTTAATAAGTCCAAATACCATTGACTAGCTGCCATAAGGGTGAGGGATACTCGACTTTAACAAAAAAATAATAGTAAAATACTTATCAAATAACAAAAAGTTAAAATTTTAAAACATTTAATAAATAATTTACATAATTATCTGCCCTGTTTTACAGACTTTTGTACGTAATTATTAATAACTAAGGTGTTATGCCTCTGTGCCGGAAATTACAGGGCCGTACATTATCACCTGATCGGAACACGATAGTGCTGAACAGTCAGAACACTACCATTTAGCGGCAAGTATATTAGGTAATGCGGTGGTGCCTACGCCTGCGAGCTCCGTCACTAGAGCTCTACCACCGGTAAAATAATATTTCAAAACTGTGGCTCGTAGGTACCTACATGTTTTATTTATGTACAAGTCTTGCCATGATTCTTTATACAATCGCAAGTACCAATTCACTTCAATTAAGCAACATTTTTGTAGGTATGAAAGACAAAGAACTGAAATGGACCGACAGATGATGCTTTCCTTAATTATATCGGCGCCACTGCCTCGCCCCAGTAACAAAATGTCTTCTCTGGATAATTTGAAACGTGAGCACTATTCCATACTGTAACAGATATTATTTTCATTCACAAATGTATACCTATTATTTTTATTTTATTGGATATTTCGCAATAACACGCGCAATTGAAATATTTTTATGTTTGACTTCAGGCACACCGCGGACACTCCGCCAAAATCCATACAAACGCTTCATTTGGTCTCTATTACACAGACATCAATCAGTGACGTGTATTTACACGTGCACCTATGTGCGTAGCACGTAGAAAATACCAAACGTCGTCCATAAGAGGGGGGGAGGTTGAGTAAGGCGGGGAAATCGGGCGGGACGTCGAAGTGTCCATTCTATACGTAGTATTATTACATATTCTCTGCTTCAGGCGAGGTTTGAACCCGCGACCACTTGGATCACTAGTCTAGAACAAATTTATGTGTCTGTCTCTTTTTCTGTATGCTTCCTAACTCATTTTCTTCCACATTAAATCTTATGAATTTATGTGTGTTTTTTTTACTGTGGCCTTTTCATTTCAACGACTTTCTCACTTAAAAAATCATTCAGTAATAGTTCAGATTCAAAAGATACCAATCTGTGTAATTCAATCAACAATCAACGAAGCCAAATTGTCGTAAACTCAGCCACAAAATAACGCCACATTCAAATCAATTCACAATTACTTGAACGCAATTGCTTGAAGCGTAACAAATTACCGAAACCTCTGATTGCGCCTTTCATGGGGACCTTTAGTTCAAGGTACCATCGCAGTCCCATTTCTCGAGATCAAGGTTGGTTCAAGGCAAAATGGTCGGCGTCAGTAAAAGTGGGCCGTTTACAGCGCGGCCTTCTTAAATTATTAAAAGGGTCTCACTGTAAGTGTTAGGTTATTTTAATTAATTTAATTATTTCTTTTTAATAATTATTTATGATACTGGCAACACTGTTGTTCAAACTTCACTTTGTTTTCGAATTGCCAACTGACGGAAACATAGTCACGAGTGACAGCTGTCAGTGGTAGCTTAAAAACGTGGCCGAAAGCAAAACGCGCTCACTTGATTACGGACCGTCGAACCGAAAGGTTGTGCTTAAAGTGGCTTAGCGAAACTATTATACTCGGTATTGATGGTACTGTGTCTGTGCTGAAGAATTGTATATTGGTGCAAGTGTCGGTATTATAAGGAGTGCTAAAATATATGGAGTGTTACGTACCTTGGGAGTTTTATTACAATAAGGAGTGCTAAATAAATGGAGTGCTGAGTACCTTGGGAGTTTTATTACATTTCAGAAGTGGTATGTACCTTACATTTTTTTTTATTTTTAAATATTTAACCGTTCACATCAATGTTAACGTTTCTAACCTATATAATGTGTGGATAAATTGTAAAAAAAAAAAAAAAAGTTTTCACATTTACTTAACAGTTATTTTGTTACGGACGGGCATAAAAAGCCATGGACGTAATAACCTTGTTTTGTTCAACTCTTATGTTATAAGCAACGCTTATATAACGACCGTAATTGTGTTAAATTATTAAATTTACGCCATCATACTTCTTCACATATTGTATGCTCATGAGAGATATTTAAACCCTATGGTTACGCCAATTAAAGTAAAATATAGATGATGGGTGGTGTATAGTCAAAGTCACATAATTTACGTTGTCTTTTATCGCATTTAAAAGTAATAGCTCAATTTTTGGGAATATTTTATTTTCATATTATGTGGGTAGTACTTTCTTACTTAATAGAGTTTGTAATTTTGGTAATTACAAGGTGCCAGGGATCCTGTGGGTACAAGGGGGTGAAAAATTTAACCAGTTTTGACCTACAAGGCACCTTTTTCGAGAAAAACTCCAAAATAAAACAACGTATAACTTGTATTGAGCGAATACATAGTTGTTCTCGTTTCTAAGTTACAGATAAAAATGGAGAATAACAGTAGATCGCAGCCGCGACGTCTGGTGACTCCAGATCGTGCGACTAATAGAGCGAGAGATAGTCGCAGCCGTTCTCGCCGCAATAGCGTGTCCGAGTATCGCCGCTCCCGTGGAGGCAATCGGAGCAGCACTCGGGATGACGTCAGGTTACAGGCAATAGAACAACGAATGGAGCGAGAACGGGAACGTCTTCGGGACCTCCAGAATGATCTGGACAGGGCGCGTAGTCGAAAAAGGCGTACTGTGAGTAGTTTTCAAGATCATAATCAACGTAGATCTTCTCGTGAGGGTAACATTTGTCCTCAAAGGAGAGAGAGAAGTGCTAGTGTGGATAATGAAGGCCCTGCGAGACAAAGGGGCCGGTATGAAAAGAAACAACAGTCAAAGAAGTCTACAAGTCCTTTATTTTCCACTAAAGATGTCGTTGGTATTTTAAGTTCTCTTAAAAATCTACAGTCACAGCCATCGACATCAGTTGCTCTTCATTCCTCTAATCACAAAAATATTTTGCCTGATTTTGACCCATCTTCAAAGAACCAGCGTATAGATGTATGGCTCAAAAAGGTGAATGAATGTGCGACCGTCTATGGCTGGGATGATAAAACGACAATTCATTTTGCAATGCAAAAGCTTCAGGGTTTGGCCAAGGTTTGGTATGAGAGTTTGCCCTCGATTCTTTTCAATTGGAGTGAGTGGCAGGAAAAATTAGTGAGTGCGTTCCCATGTGAACAAAACTATGGCCAAACTCTAGAAGATATGTTGAAACGCAAAAGTAGATATAACGAGCCTATTGAGGTATATTATTATGAAAAACTGGCGTTACTGAACCAATGCAGCATTGAGGGTAAGCGTGCGGTTGAATGTATTATACACGGACTGACAGATAGGACAATGAAATCAAGCGCTACTACATTGCGTTGTTCAAACCCGGAACAGTTGCTGCAATTCTTTATGAGTTGCAAGGAATCCTCTCAATTTGTCGAACGGAATAATTATAAATCTAAAACGGGTGCGGAACTTACTGTAGTAAATAATAGTTACACTAATAAGATGAGCGGTAAATCAAATTATAGGCAAAGTAGCAATAATAACATATTTTGCTACAATTGTAGAGAGAAAGGTCACCCATTTATGAAATGCCCCAAGCCCCTCGTCAAATGTGGTAAATGCCATAAAATGGGACATAAGACAGAGAGTTGTTTTTCTAATAATAATGACAATAAAGGCGAGACCGTACTTAAAACGATGTGCATATCTGATTCAAACCCTAGTTCTAAATTTTATAAAAAAGTTCTAATAAACAAGGTTCCAATGAGAGGATTTGTAGATTTTGGTAGTGAAGTATGCTTATTAAGGCGATCAACTGCATCTAGTTTAGGATTGTCGCACGATAATCGTTCGACGACTTTAAGGGGATTTGGGAACGATATTGTTCGCACCATTGGTAGTGTTTCAGTAGATTTGTCCATCGATGGAGTAGATGCGAACGTTATTTGTCAAGTGGTCGATGATTATTATCTAGAACAGCCAGCGTTAATTGGTCAGGCGTTCACGGAGCAATCTCATGTAGCTGTGTATAAGACTCCAGACAAACTCGATTTCTTCAATATTCATCGCGAACTACCATTCTCAGACACTGAGATACAGAGTAACATCCCGGTTAAGATTGTGGTTGCTAGTGAAACGCGTCTGTATGGACCATCAAGCATTAAGGCTGTTGCGGTTTCACAAAAACACGGTTATCTTTTGTTAGAAAGTAAGGTTGTTGGTAAACTAGATGAGCAAGTTTGTGTGTCGGGTAGCGTTTATCCAGTTCGGAATAATGTCGTCTATGTAACTGTGCTACCAGTTTCTATAAGTAGTCGCCTAAGGGAAGGTATGGTTATAGGTAGAGGTTCAGATGTTAAGGAAGTAAATAGTATAGTCGCGCAATTTTCAGGTAACTCTAAGGGTTTACTCGATAGGGACAAGATCCAAATAGGAGACGGTTTAGATCAAACCCAACGATGTAGGCTTTTGGAATTGTTGGATAAGTATTGTCATTGCTTCGCGTCTTCATTGAAGGAGTTAGGTTGTACTAACGTCACGGAAATGACAATTGAACTTAATAATAAGAAACCAGTTGTTTATAGACCATATAGACTTTCTCATAAAGAGCGAAGTAACGTACGAGATATGATCGCTGAAATGTTAGAAGCCGGGATAGTTAGAGAATCGGTTTCTGAGTACGCAAGTCCAATAATTCTAGTCCGAAAGAAAGATGGTAAGCTACGTATGTGTGTAGATTATAGAATGCTGAATTCTGTAACCATAAAAGAAAGATATCCTATGCCGAATATCGATGATGAAATTGCCCGTTTATCTGGCCAGGCTTATTTTGTCACTCTCGATTTAACTTCTGGGTACTATCAAGTCCCTATCTCGGAACAATCGCGACCACTTACATCGTTCGTTACGCCAGATGGCCAATACGAGTTTAATCGTATGCCATTTGGCTTAGCGAATGCCCCAGCTGTGTTCCAACGTATGATGAACCGTGTATTAGGACAAGCGCGCTACGATGGTGCAACAGCATACATTGATGACGTTTTGATTTACGGTAGGAATGTTGACGAGTGTTTATCAAGACTAGAAAATGTCTTTCAAATATTGGAGAAAGCCAATTTAACTCTTAACCTATCCAAATGCGAGTTTTTAATGAGTCAAATAGATTATTTAGGTTACGAGATAAGCGCGGCCGGAGTACGTCCAGGTAGTAAGAAAATTCAATGTGTACTAGATTTTCCTTGCCCAACGAACCAACATACAGTGAGGCAGTTCCTTGGCCTAGTAGGGTATTTTCGAAAATTTATCCGAAATTTCGCCTCATTGGCAGATCCGTTAACAAAGCTACTCCGTAAGAATGTCAGTTGGCTTTGGACGTCTGATCAAGAGAAGGCATTTTCCAGTCTCAAGGCAATGCTGGTCGATAGACCCATTTTGGTAATTTATGATCCAGCAGCTGAGCACGAACTTCACACTGATGCTAGTAAGTTAGGAGTTGGAGGTGTTTTATTGCAGAGATCAGATGGTGATTCTTTTAGACCAGTTTGTTATTACAGTCGCATGACATCCCCGGAAGAGAAAAACTTTCATGCTTATGAGTTGGAGACACTTGCTGTGGTTTGTGCATTGAAAAAGTTTAGAGTGTATTTGTTGGGAAAGGACTTTAAAATTGTTACAGACTGCAGCGCTCTCCGATCAACTTTCACAAAACGAGACATTCTTCCCCGAGTAGCACGTTGGTGGTTGCTTATGCAGGAATTTCAGTTCTCCGTCGAGTATCGTCCAGCAACAAAAATGATGCATGTCGATGCTTTATCTAGAAACCCTGTAAATGATGACGAAACGTCGAACATTTTAGAACAATACCCTACGGTAATGACTATTTCTAACGACGATTGGTTACAAACATTGCAGCTAGGTGACTCTGAGCTCTGTAGAATTCGCGATATTCTTGTTTCAGGTATAGATGCAGATGGACTAAAGTACATTAGAGACAATTTCTTAGTTAAAGATAACAGATTGTATCGCTATTTAGACGGGGATCGAACGAACATACGTTGGGTGGTACCCAAAGGTGCAAGGTGGCAACTTTGTCGCATTAATCACGACGAAATAGGTCATTTTGGAATTGAAAAGACTTTAGAACGCCTGAAGAGATCATATTGGTTTTCAAAGATGTCTTCTTTTGTAAAAAAATACGTAGGTGCTTGTATTGAGTGTGCTTACGCCAAAAAGAATAGTAACTCTGCTAAAGAGGGCTATTTGCATCCGATTGAAAAGGTCGAAATTCCCTTCCATACTCTTCATATTGACCACCTTGGGCCTTTCGTCAGGTCAAAACGGGGTAATAGTCATCTTTTGGTCATAGTTGACGGCTTCACAAAATTCGTATTCACAAAACCAGTACGAAACACAAAAACTCAGAGCGCGATAAGAGTTTTGGAAGATATTTTCTATACATTCCGCGTTCCTGATCGTATCATCAGCGATCGAGGAACATGTTTTACATCTCATGCCTTTAAAAGATTTTGTTTGGATAAAGGCATAAGACACGTTCTTAACGCTGTGGCAAGTCCGCGGTCAAACGGACAAGTCGAAAGATACAACCGTACTATCCTCAATTCACTCTCGACTCAGAATTTAAACCAGGATGAAAAAGATTGGGATATTGCAGTAGGTAAAGTACAATGGGGTTTAAATAACACTACCCAGAAGACTACGGGCAAAACACCGGCTGAAGTAATGTTTGGCTCGAGCGTTCTTTCCGAGATCGATCCGAAATTAAACGAACTGCGACAAAACACTTGCGGAAGTAATGATCTTACTACAATTAGGGAACAGGTCAAAGACTCTATTAATGTACAGCAAGATAAACAGAAACAATATTATAATAAAGGGAGACGTCCTTCGCGACTTTATGCTGAAGGAGAACTAGTTAAAATAACAAAAACAGATTTTAATAACGACGGCAAGAGCAAGAAACTACTTCCCTCGTATGTAGGACCGTACCGCGTAGAGTCTGTATTAGGCAATGATAGGTATAGGTTAGCAGCCATTCCGGGATTGACTGGAACCAAAAACAAAAGACAAACCACTGTAGCCGCGGACCGAATGCTGCCTTGGGTTCATGTAGCCGCGTTAGAGGTTCATGAATCTGAAACTGATGATGATACTCGTATAACTGATAACGAGGAGTAATGGTAAATTATTGTATTAGTGTAATATTGTATTAGTGGATGTATAAAATATTGAAACTCATGATTGGTGATTATACAAGTTAGTTTAAGAAAAGATAAGCTCATGTTTTGTCGATTTGTAGTTTAGGTTACGAGTGACCAGTAATATAGTCTTACAAAATATCGTGATGAGTTCTATTGTAGTGAAGATGTGTTAATAAATGGGTCTTAAATACGTGGTTAAGAGTGTGTCAGAATTTATGGATTGAAATGATTGATGTTGGTTACAAACTAAGCGTGAGACATTGACAATTACTGTGAGAATGGATGGGTTCACAGTATTGTCGATTTGCTGTCTTATTGTAAGAATGGATGGGTTTACAAATAAGACTAATCATGTTATTATTGTTGTGTCAGAATTGATAGACATTATTTATATGGATACAAACTAGGCATGTGGCATTGACAACTCACTGTGAGAATGGATGGGTTCACAGGGTTGTCGATTTGCTGTCTTGGCTTCGAGAATGGATGGGTTCGTTGCCAGGCCAGCGAGTGTCTCATGCTCTGTGCGTATAGACGGAATACATCTTATTGCAAGAAATGGATGGGTTTACAATAAGATCTATGCCGCAATCCTGATTTCTTAAACATAAATTGAAGTGATGTTTAGAACTACTTCATTGCTACTGTAATTGCAATTAATTTGTTTAATTTCTCTGCTAAACCCCTAGAGGGATTTTGCATAGCGTGATGATTTAAGATTGTGTAAAATAAAAGCATAAGTTAGAAATAAGATTTAATGAATGTTATTTCTTTTCTTTTCTCGTTGTTATTGTACTTATAGCTTTGTTTTTATGATTTTTAATCTTAGTAGGTGCTGATCGCACAACTGACCGAATGTTAGGTTTAAATTATGACGTGTATGAGGACATACACGCGATCAGGATGGACGAATGTTAGGTTATTTTAATTAATTTAATTATTTCTTTTTAATAATTATTTATGATACTGGCAACACTGTTGTTCAAACTTCACTTTGTTTTCGAATTGCCAACTGACGGAAACATAGTCACGAGTGACAGCTGTCAGTGGTAGCTTAAAAACGTGGCCGAAAGCAAAACGCGCTCACTTGATTACGGACCGTCGAACCGAAAGGTTGTGCTTAAAGTGGCTTAGCGAAACTATTATACTCGGTATTGATGGTACTGTGTCTGTGCTGAAGAATTGTATATTGGTGCAAGTGTCGGTATTATAAGGAGTGCTAAAATATATGGAGTGTTACGTACCTTGGGAGTTTTATTACAATAAGGAGTGCTAAATAAATGGAGTGCTGAGTACCTTGGGAGTTTTATTACATAAGAGAAAGAAATAAAAGATACAATGCTTTTAATTGAAGAGTTAGTTGTTTGGCTTACTATTTGGGTCTCGAATGTAGCCTCTTCAATTCAGATTACTGGGGTCAACAGGGTTAAAGCATTTGGCGTGTAGAACTGATGATGAAATCAAATTGATATCTATCAAATACTACGCAAGTGATTCTTTCAACTAATATATTATTATTAGGTCCTAGTCGAGTTGATGAATTAGTAGGTACTCGTAAGTATGGTGGCAGCGTTCCATAGTAAGAGCTCAAGAACGTAGGCACCGCTGCATTACCTAACCTGCACTAAATGGTAGTTTTCAGCACTATTGTGTTCGGAACAGATGGTAATGTATGCCCATGTACCTAATAACCACGTTTATATGTAACCATTTTGTACGGCCCTGTATTGCCGGTACCGAGCCACTACAACTAGACCTCATATAGTTTTTATGTATGTGTTTGTGGGCCAGAGTATCTATTTGCAATCAATGTGAACTGTATGCTTGTTTGCCACTTCATAACAAAAAAAACATCACGCATTCAAAACAACAAAGTTCTCAGGGACTCAGATATGTTAATGTCTTAGGCTGCAGTATTCACTTACCATTTATGTGAACTGCATGCTAATTTGCCCCCATCATTGTATTAAAAAAAAGTAGTAAATGATCATTTTGGACCCACAAATAAATGATATTAAAAATAGGTACTTGACTCATATCCCCTTATTCATAGATACATTGTGTTGCAAATGTTCATAAGTTCTCCATTAGCCACAGAGCGAGCTGCTGGCGAGGCTGCTCTCTCTGTGTGGACGCGCCTATTATCATTTTCTACCTTTTGGAATTGACATTGCGACTAACAAAGAAAAAGCATAATATTTATAACTAAAACGTATATATCTAATGTACGTTAATGAATATAGCATAATAAATTTAAGAAATTTCAGTTCGAGTCAACTCGAAATTGATTCTTATTTCTTATATTTTGATCTTGACTAAATCAGGTTGAATTATTTGTTGTTCAGTTATCAGACAAGAGTTTCGATTTCCACGAAGGACGGACTGACTCGTCACACAGCTTAAGAGGCTTTTACACGATGATGCATGTTGAAATGATAAGTTAGGACGACTCGTATTTAATTTTGCCGTCTTGAATCGTCGCTGATGCTTTTTGCATACGCAAATAAATTTAAGTATAATTATGTGCAAGAGACGCCACGAATAGTGATTTGGCCGAATAGCCGAATATTCGACAACGATCTTGGCCGATGCGCCGGATATTGGGTAAGTATGTGTGCATTTCAAGTGTCATTGCGATTAGTACGGGAACGACGGAGTGTGTGTTTATTTTTTATGCAAAAGACATGCATTATTTGTTGATTATTAGGTAATATTATGTAACCTTAAATTCGTACTTACACCTATATCACCAAACATCACTGTAGATGTAACAAAAGCTTTACAAAATGAATTGTGGTGCCTATGCCGAAGCTTCTCCACTTCGTAAGAAAATGAACACCAATAAAAACCTATTATACCCACCTCTACGACTTGCATCTATTTGAAAGGCCGAACAAACTAACTCAGCATTTGATTGGTCGAAGCGATTGCGCAATCAAAGCCGAACCAATGAAATGGCGAGTTAATTGATTCACCGGTTTTGACAAGACCAAACGACAGCAGTTATTAAACCGGGTATTCTTTCTTTCTTCAATTTTGGGGTGTAAGTGGCGCCTTTACCATCTCGGTGCCACAGCCAACCTTACCTGCACGTGGTACACCCTGCTGATCAACAGACAAGGCTCTGGCGACTGTTTTTTGGTTCCAAATGGTTGCTGGGTCGACACTATCAGCGTAATCCTTCCTAGTGTCCTGCATGGTGGTAAGGTCCCTTATAGGGCCTGCCTGGCTAGCTACCACCCTCAGGTCGTAATCTGCCGCCAAGCGTCTTCGGACGTGTTCCGGCTTCCGAGCCTGAGAGCCAGTTCCCCCCCCTTCCTCTTTCCCGTCCCTGATGTGTACCGTATTGTTCACCCCCGGACCGGTTGGTGTAAGGACGTCTTGCGCTCGGAGACGCAACATGTTGGCCTGGGGGCCAGGGAGAGCCGATTAAACGGTATCCGCTGCCGCCCGCCGGTCAGTAGGGGACCCGAACCCAGGCCTTACTTTTAACCTCTGGCCTGGGAGGCTGTCCCGCCAACCGGTGCAAAGTCCCGTGTGCAGTCGCCGTGCCGGAGTAAGAGACCGGAGTGGGGCCAGGCGCCTGTGCACGGGGGGGATCGGGGGTCCTTCCGTCCCCCGGGCCAACAATTTGCACCACCTCTGAGAGCAGATGGTCTAATTCACCGACAACTTTGTTCGTCGGGTGAGTAATGCGGTACACATCATCCTTCCCCTTTCCCGACGCTTCAAAAAAAACAAAAAAAATGGTCAAACAAAGGAAAAAAATTAGGCTTCTCTCAGCGGACACCCTCCCCACATTTACTGTGGACATGTGCAATATTAGGGGTTTACATACCAACCTTAACGCCGTCCATCTTCATCTGGAAACGGCTAAGCCGGCCCTACTCTTTCTGACGGAGACACAAATATCCTCTCCACTCGATACTGCATATCTTACTTACCCCGGCTACACTCTGGAGAACAATTTTATTCGCCGCGCCGGGGTATGTCTGTATGTCAGAGAGGATGTTTGTTGTCGCCGTCTTGACCATTTTGAAGACAAGGACCTGTCTATATTGTGGGCGCGCGTAGATCACGGTGGTTCTAACCGAATTTACGCGTGCGTGTACAGGTCCTATAGCGGAGACGGGGAGACAGCTCGCATGTTCGAGCACATCCAACAGGTGGTCGACACGATGCTTGAACAGCATCCTTCTGCGGAGTTGGTGATTCTTGGCGACTTTAACGCACACCATACGGAGTGGTTGAGTTCCCGAATCACTGACTTCGCTGGAAGGACAGCTTATGACTTTGCGCTGGTTAATGGTCTCACACAAGTCGTAACCGGGTTCACCCGGATACCAGATGTCGAGGGCCACACCGCCTCTTTGCTGGATCTTCTGCTGACCTCACATCCTGCCAACTATCAGGTGGTGGTCGAGGCTCCTTTAGGATCCTCAGATCACTGCTTGGTACGTACTAAAACCCTCTTGTCGGTTCGGGCGCCTCTGCAGCCCTCCTCCACACGGCAAGTGTGGCATTACAGGTCAGCAGATTGGGATGGACTGAGGGAGTTCCTGTCGTCCTACCCATGGAGGCAGCTTTGTTTCTCGTCGGAAGATCCGAGCACGTGCGCCGAAGCTGTAACCGATGTGATACACCAGGGTATGGATTGTTTCATCCCGCACTCTGTTGTATCCATTGGCGGACGGTATCAGCCCTGGTTCGATAAGTCTTGTGCTGTGGCTTCTAACCATAAGCAGGAGACTTACAGAACCTGGACTGTGGCTCACGCCTGCAAGGATCCAAATGCCTCCGACCTAAAGAGAGTACTCAACGCTGCCTCCAGGTCCTCAAAGCTGCGGATAGCCAGAGCAAAGTCCAAGCATGTCGTTAGAGTTGGCAAGAAGCTAATGAGGCATCCTCCCGGGAGCCGTGCCTATTGGTCTCTTGCCAAAGCTATCGAAAAGAATTTTTGTCGATCATCTTTCCCACCACTGCGAAAAACTGACGATAGCTTGGCCCACACGGCAAAAGAGAAAGCCGATCTCCTGGGCAGCCTCTTTGCCTCAAACTCGACTCTTGATGACATGGGTAACACAGCGCCTACCATCTCGCGCTGTGAAAGCTCTATGCCTGACGTCAAATTCACTCAGAAGAACGTCAGGCGAGCGCTGTTATCCCTTGACGTCAAGAAGTCGAGTGGGCCGGATTCCGTCCCTGCAGTGGTGTTGAAGATGTGCGCTCCCGAGCTGACCCCCGTTCTGACGCGCCTGTTCTCGCTTTCTTACGATCATGGAAAAGTACCGTCTGCGTGGAAGACAGCCCTTGTGCATCCGATACCCAAAAAAGGGGATCGCAGTGATCCGGCCAACTACAGGCCCATAGCAATAACCTCCCTACTCTGCAAAGTCATGGAGCGTGTGATCAATACACAGCTGCTGCAGTACCTGGAGGATCATCAGCTGATCAGTGATCGCCAATATGGCTTTCGTCAAGGCAGATCTGCTGGTGATCTTCTAGTATATCTCACGCACTATTGGTCTCACGCCTTGGACAAGAGTGGGGAGGCATTGGCTGTAAGCCTGGATATTGCTAAGGCCTTTGACCGGGTCTGGCACGGGGCACTTCTCGCGAAATTGCCATCTTACGGTCTTCCCGAGAGGCTATGCAACTGGACAGCCAGTTTTCTGTCTGAGCGTTTTATACAGGTCTTAGTTGACGGTCAACGCTCAGACAGACTACCTATCAACGCTGGTGTGCCGCAAGGCTCTGTGCTATCTCCCACGCTTTTTCTTCTGCATATCAATGAAATGTTGGAGCAAAACTCCAATTTTCATTGCTATGCGGATGATAGCACGGGAGATGCACACTATACAAGCCGTGCAAATGCCTCTCGGACACTTATCGAAGAAAGCAGGACTAGACTTGTGTCTGAAGTCGAGCACTCTCTGGAGCGGGTCTCAGATTGGGGTCGACTCAATTTAGTGCAGTTCAACCCCTCGAAGACACAAGTCTGCGCGTTCACCGCAAAAAAACCCCATTCATTGTAGCACCACAGTTCCAGGGCACTCCGCTTGCCATTGGTAAGAGTATCGGTATCCTGGGCGTTGACATATCGAACGAAGTGCAATTCGGGAGTCACATTGAGTGTAAGACCAAGTTGGCATCCAAAAAGTTGGGGGTGCTTAACAAAGCGAGGCAGTATTTCACATCGGGGCAGCTACTACAGCTTTATAAGGCCCAAGTCCGGCCCCATCTGGAATACTGCTCTCATTTGTGGGCGGGAGCCCCCAAGTACCAGCTTGGTCCACTTGACTCCCTACAAAAACGCGCCGTTCGTATTGTTAACGATCCGGGACTTACAGACAGGCTCGAACATCTGAGCCTGCGCAGAGATATTGGTAGTCTGTGCGTGTTATACCGTCTCTACAATGGTGAGTGCTCTGTCGAACTGTTCGACATGGTGCCACCGTCTCTTTTTCTACACCGTACTACCCGCCGAAGAGAGAAGTTTCACCCTCACCGACTGGACACCTGGCAGTGCTCAACGGTGCGGTTTTCTCGTTCGTTTCTGCCCAGGACGTGTAAATTGTGGAACGAACTTCCCTCTGAGGTGTTCCCTCGGTGCTACAATATGGGGTTCTTCAAAAATGGCGTCAAAAGAGTCCTTCAGGGCTGGCAGCGCGTTGGCAACTCCCCTGGTGTTGCAAATGTCCATAGGCGACGGTGACCACTTACCATCAGGTGGCCCGTCTGCTTGTCTGTCAACTTAATGACATAAAAAAAAAAAAAAAAAAAAAAAAAAAAAAAATCACAAGATTACCGTGACGACTCTCGCGCTTTTAAGTCATTAAGGTAGCAAACAAGGCAGAGTTCTTAAAGTCGACGCGTTGCCTCTCCTTAGACCTTAGCTGTCTATCTTTGCTTGACAGCACCTTATCGGGACAAGGTAGCGCTGATAGCTACTAGAGCCAGGTATAATATTGCGGTGGTGTCTACGCTCTAAGGCTCCTGAAACTCAAGCACTTGTAAATGGCAACCGGTTGTCACTTAATAACAGCATGCGATTCTTGACTCCTTGAATTATCTTGATTAATACAACTTGATTTATGTGCAGTGGGAGACGAGTGCAGATTTCCACGAAGGACCAAGTTAAACGCGGATATACCGTATCTTATCTTGTTTCTCCCACGGTGCGTTTGAGTTGAAGCGAGACGCACGATTGACTTAATTGAACAGGATGATTTTAAGTAGCTGTAAATAATTCTCTCTTCTATCAGACAAATGGCACCTGTATTCTGGCCGAAAGCATGGAAGCTGAAAAGCGCCGTCGCTTTTCAGCTTCCATGCTTTCTTTTCAGCTTCTCTGCCCCACGTTTCCGTAAACGTAGGGTTGATTTTAAAAATCTTTTAAGTTTTATATACGCGAAATAATCCGTAAACATAGTTTTAGCTTTTAAGAACACATTAAAGACGAGTTTCTTTCACAATTGTAATAATAGTATGGGTCACGTACTTTGTACACTAGTAGTAATAGGTATTTATTAGTAATAGGTATACTTTGCTTCTAAAATCGATGAACGAAACATCTTCAATTTTCATTCTTTCAATAAGTCATCTCATCCAACTAGTTTATATAGTTTATAATACCTAATTTAGGTAAGTAAATATTATATTGCAAAGTAGACTTCATCATGCCCGTTAAGAGCCTAGAGATGCTGGAGACCTGTTATATAAATTCCACACCACATAATTTTGATAAAAGACGATTTTTTTTAACGAAATATTCCTACATCTTAAATACTGTACTTCTCTGAGCACAAAGCACATTATACCACCATCACAATGGACACTTGTATTATATTTATAAGGATTCTATTCCTGAACGTGTGTTGTAATAACGGCAACCACAATTGTGATGAGATGATTAATATTTATACTATTTTCAACATCGTTCATCCTTAGATGTCCGTTCCATCTGGCGCATAGCGGTAAACTTCGTCTCAAATAAAAACACCTCGTATCAGACTTACAACAAAGTTCATAATTAATTGAGCTCGAGCAACTAATTAAATTCTCCAAGTGACAAATACGTAAGAACGGAATGCAACTTTTTTTGCTACATTCATAATAAGAATTTTGTACAATTTTATAATTGTAGATAGGTATTTGAAATGAACGGTAGGTGCAGTGAGTCACTGTAATATTCAAGTTATTAATAATTTCTGACTAAACTGTTTAACAATGGAACAAGGGATCGTATTTCCCTGTTATTACGCATTATAATAATATGAAATTATATTTACTTTGTATATAAGTAACTAGCTGTTGCCCGCGGCTTCGTGGATGTTGTTTTATAATCCTAAATTTTCTTTGCTATAAACCTCACGGAGCCCGAGACCTTTCCAACGAATGCAAAACCGTGGAAATCGGTTCTTGCGTTCTGGAGTAATAGCGTCAGGAAGGAAAACCCGACTTATTTTTATATTATAGATTATATCCCCTAATACAAGGCTGTTGTCTGCGGCTCCGCCTGCGTGTAGGTCGCTTTTCGCGTAACCTGTGGAAACTCATCAAATCATCCCATGGCATCCCACATATTAATTTGAAAAACCAGAAAAGCAATGTATGAAAGCAAATAGTCAAAATATTTATAATACCTTAAAAAAGCCTAAATAAAATACCTTTATGCACTCCGTTGTACTGTGTTGTTAATAAGGCATGGTGCATAAAGAAGTAGCGTGACCAAAATTCAAGGTTTATCGTTACTTGAGAAAAACTTTCAAAATATTCAAGGGTAAGTCATTTGAAGTGAAGCACGAAACAAATTATTTTAATAACAAAGGTAACAATTATCATATGACATATAACCAATCTATAAATAAATATGACTCATAATATTATTACCTATATATAAGGCTTAAATGTCATCTAGGTATCCCATAAGCACACCGCGGACACTCCGCAAAAATTCCATACAAACGCTTAATTTGGTCTCTATTACACAAACATCAATCAGTGACGTGTATTTACACGTGCACCTGTGTGCGTAGCACGTAGAGAACACCAAACGTCGCCCATAAGAGGGGAGGAGGTTGGGTGAGGCGGGGAAGTCGGGCGGGACGTCAAAGTGTCCATTCTATACGTAGTACGAGTATTATTAGATATTCTCTGCCATAAGCCCACACACAACTGGACACAGTGTAATTACGCACATTTGGAAAATTTTGATTTGTTGTATAAGCTTAGGTAATGTTTACTTGGTGGTAGAGTTACAAAACTCGCACCTCTCTCGTCTTTAAGCATCATCGGATTACTTAAGCATTTTGTCATTTCGTGGGACACAGCATAATGGGCAGCAGGCCCATTATCGCGTCATCGCAATGATTTGTGGACGACTCGTGGAAGAATTATCTACCACCATTGAGCGGTGAAGACGTCACGTGCCGATGTCCTAAAAGAATTTCTAGCTGCTGCTTATTCAGTTCAAAAAAATAAAATAATTAAAGAAGTTATAATATCTTTCGTTGGGCAAAATAAAGACGAAATACAGATGCCCGGATCAGCTGACTGTCATAAAACGGTTTTACGTCGTCGGAGAAGGGAGCAATCGGATTGATAGTAGGGCAACTCAGCTGTGGCGCGGTGTGCACCCTCCCTTACTAGGGTGCGAACACAAATAGATTATATTGATTTTATTAATATTTCAATATTTATCTTTCTGATTAATGGTTAGAGGGCGTATTGTAAATAATTGGTTGAGTTGATTTTGGGAAGATAATAAATTAGATGTAATCCAAGTTGTATTTACTTATTCAATTTTGTTTTTGTATAAAGAGATTTTTATGTGAATTTCTAATCTAATTTATGATAAGTTTCACAAAAATAATTATAAGTAAGTACATATTAAAGTTTTGCCTCACTGCGTTATCCATTTTGGCGCTTTATGTCTGCACCTGAAGTTACGGGGACGTAGGTCAGAGAATATGTAATAATACTACGAATAGAATGGACAGTTCGACGTCCCGCCCGATTTCCCCGCCTCACCCAACCTCCTCCCCTCTTATGGGCGACGTTTGGTATTCTCTACGTGCTACGTACACAGGCGCACATGAAAATGCACGTCACTGATTGATGTCTGTGTAATAGTGACCAAATTAAGCGTTTGTATGGAAATATATAATAACTCTCTTACCGGCAGACGGTACCTTGTACAGAAAAATGTAAAACTTTTACTCCCTTATTCATAAACGTACATTAGATACGTTTTAGCTATAGAATGCTTTGTCTTTGTCAGTTGCATTGTAAAATGTGCAGGATAGAAAAAGACAAAGCAGAGATTAGCAACACTTTAGCTAAAATACGTTTATGAATAAGGGGGTTAGGCTTGATTTAAAAACTTTTATTAATGCATGAACATGAAATAACTATAACAGAGACATAACTTAGGTCTCAGAAGAGGCAACGATTTTGACCTCTGGTTTTTGTGTTATGCTTATAGGTTGCAGTCATCACTAAACATCAATGTGAGCTGTAGGCTTTTCACCTTACTTAAAAAAAACCATTTATTTTGGCTGGGGCTGGTGAACTTGCCCAGTCAATTTTTTTTCAAACTTTATAAAATTTAACAACGATGTATGGAAGATACAATATCTATATATATAAAAATCAATTGCTGTTCGTTAGTCTTGCTAAAACTCGAAAGATTTGGCTAATTTTGGTATTGTATTTTTTTGATTTTTGGAAGTCCAGGGAAGGTTTAAAAGGTAAGAAAATATGAAGAAATTGAAGAGCAATAGTAAAAACCACAATTTCATTTTCCCATACAAATAGCCCGTATCTATCAAACCTTTGACACGTTATTTCATTATGAGCAATACGAAGTTTTCCGAGTCAGCTAGTATACCTATATAATAACATCGTTGATGTGAATCCCGTTTAAACTTAGAAGCAGTATACGATGTTAACATATACACGAGAACGCGAGAGCGCGTAGACTGTCCAAACGTTGGGGAACATTTCCGGCTCAAGTCCCTAAAGCTCCACTTTGATCTCATAACGTGGCCACATTTGATTTAATATGCAAAGCCACTGAATGTTATAGTGATCTAAAAGTGATTTGTTAGTCGTGTTTCAAATGTTTATTTATCATCGCAACTCTGAAGACATTATTTGTGTGAACGTCCTAATCTCTGAAACAGTACGATTTTAAAATATATTTACGAACTTGAAATACCACTTTAGTAGCCCTCATTAGCTCATAGTATTGAATAAATCCTATTAAATAACAATTATATAGAGCATGTTGTTTTTGAAAGACAGATCGCGATGCCTAATTAGACAATACAACAATATCATATCAGAAGCACGGGATAATAAATCAATCTCTAAGCATAAAAAAAGCTCGAGCTTGGCATTAAGGCATATCATGTCAAATATGATCCATCCTTAAAAACTGCTTTTGCTTCGTTATGACTATGAATATTTTAACAATCTGTAATCTTTTTTTCAGTTTTACTCCAGTGACGAAGCTCGCGGGGGTAGGCACCACCGCATTACCTAATATACTTGCCGCTAAATGGTAATGTTCAGCACTATCGTGTTCCGATCAGGTGGTAATGTACGACCCTGTAATTTCCGACACAGAGGCACAATACCTTAGGCCTCACAAGTGGTAACGCATCCGCATTTTGACCTCTGGTCTTTGTGTTAGTGTCTATAGGCTGCAGTCATCACTTAACATCAATGTGAACTGTATGGTTGTGCACTTTCATTACATTAAAAAAGTAAGTACGTTTACAAGTCCTACGAAAATTTAAAGTTTTAAGTCACTGTTCCAATAATAACTTTATGCTCACAACAAGTGAACGCTTAATTCGCAATTGCGTAGATTGCTCCGGAACATTGCAGCGGAAAACTTTATCAATGTCAACAATTCCTGGACTAATAAAGCCATCTCATTGCTTCATGCTATTTTATTTATAGAGTCATATAATATAATAAGGTTATTCACTTAGCAGAGTTCTAAGGGTGAGATTCACGACCGTAGACTTTACCTTAAGCCACACCGCGGACACTCCGCCAAAATTACATACAAACGCTTAATTTGGTCTCTATTACACAGACATCAATCAATGACGTGTATTTACACGTGCACCTGTGTGCCTAGCACGTAGAAAATACTAACCGTCGTCCACAAGAGGGGAGGAGGTTGTGTGAGGTGGGGAAATCGGGCGGGACGTCGAAGTGTCCATTCTACGTAGAATTATTACATATTCTCTGCTTCAACAAAGGGTGAGATTCACGAACCGCAGACTTTACAGCCACACCGCGGACACTCCGCCAAAATTCCATACAAACGCTTAATTTTGTCTCTATTACACAGACATCAATCTGTGACGTGTATTTACAATAAAATAAAAAAAATAATAATAATAAAAAAAACAAAAACAATAAAAAAAAGTAAGTACTGCTTAGAACTGTCAATCCCAATATTTGATTGAAGTACAAGTGTGGTGTACGACAGGTAAATCGGAGCGATAGTATAAGCGATCGCGAGTCTGCGCAAATCACGGATTAGTAAAGCCTTTGTTGTCTCGCTTGTGAATTAGCGAAAAACTTCCATCTTCAGGGTTGCACCCACTTTTTTTGTTAAATACGAGTATATGAATAATCATTTAATTGGCCTTGGTACTAGTTCTAATGTGACCTTTTTTTTTAATGTAATTTACCAATTGCCGAAGGAAGACCCTGGGGGTCCAATCCTCGGTTGAGGGCATTATGGGCGACACATAAGACATTTGCGATTGGGGGCGGTACATCTTTTGCTATGGACATCGGTTGGTGGTACAGGAAATTACAGGGCTATACCTACATTACAACCTGACTAGAACACGACAACGCTGAATACTATCAGCAGCAAGTAAATAAGGTAACGCAGTGGTGCCAACGCCCGCGACCTCCGTCACTGGACCTCTACCACCAGCAAAACCTGAGATAGACATGAAATATGTTTTCTTTAGATAAAAAATGAATGACACTATTTACTAAAAGATAGCGGCAGTAAGCGTTTAATGCATTTATTGATTCATTTATTTAAATTTGAGCATATTGATGGCTTAAGTTAATTAAATTAAGTCATGCTTGCTCAAAATTACTACTACAATTGATTACTTAAGCCGTTATTGCTCGCAAGGCCTCAGTTAATTTGCGGCATTTTTTTTCATCACGTCGACAACCCTATAGCCTTTCTCCATTTCCTCTTATTCATTTATGGATTCCGAAGAAGCCAGCATTGTTCGTCCGCCGAATGTGTCATGCAATTACGCGTGTCGTTTTTATCTCGACGATCTTTGTGTGTCGACTTAAGTGGTTTTTGGGGTCGGTGTAAAATTTCAGCCGCCCTTGTATGGCCTACTGCGTATTGGGGCTAATGAACAAAGCTTATGAAATAATGTGATTATTGTTTTTTTTTGTCGTCTTCGTTGTTGATGATGTGTTATTCTGCGCACATGTTTGAAAATGTTTTACGGTGCAGTAAGCCGCTGAGTAGCCGTTGGGTCGTGCTGATCCAACCGCCCAATAGTAAACGAGAATTCTTCGATTACCTAGGGAAGTCAGTCAACCGAACAATGGCGGTCAAACCATCTCAATCATCGGCAGTAAATGAAATAACGCGGAGTGGGTAGTAGTGATAAAACTATCGCCACTCCGATCGCCAACCCGCATGCTAAGTACAACACTGGTGGGCATCTTTGGAGAAGGATTTGTCCAGCAATTAATTTCTTTCGGATTGAGTGATGTTGATAAAACTTATACACCATAATATGTTTGTACATTAAAGCCACCCTAAATGACTGTATGTTTAGATCTTAAACTTCCACAGCACTGCACCCCATTGAATATTTGTGTCAATTGGAACCCAGCACGTCAAGAAACTATTTATAACACGCTTTTACCAGCCCAACTGGTTGGTAACTTTGCGGTAAGTGTGAAAAACTTGCAACTAGACTTTAACCCACTTCTAGAAGTTGTTTCGTATTGACTTGACATAGAGAGACTTACATTTATCTTTAAAAAAATTGATGTCTTTTCTCGTACGAGTTGAAGCTTTCCACTGATGTTGCCTATGTCCAGTTGGTAAGGTACCAGTGATGGAGCTCACGGGCGCAGACACCACCGCATTACCTAATCTGGTTGCCGCTAAATGTTACGTGTTCAGCGGTAGCGTGAACTTTAAGGTACGATTCCGAATTCCGCTGTACACAACAATGCTGCCGCCGCAGTGCTGCCGCAGCACTTCTGGTCTACATATATTTTCTGTAAGTTTATATGAAACTAGCTGACCCGGCAAACTTCGTATTGCAAATATGACATGTGTCAAAGGTTTGATAGATACGGACTATTTGTATGGGAATATGAAATGGTGGTTTTTACTATTTCCCTTCAATTTCTTCATATTTTCTTACCTTTTAAACATTCCCTGGACTTCCAAAAATCATTCAAAATCAATATTAGCCAAATCGGTCCAGCCATTCACGCGTGATGCCGTGACCAAGGAAAACGGGTTGCATTTTTATATATATAGAAGATTACATTCCGAGTTACGCGACAAGTCGGGGCAGCAATGCAGTAGAAAATAGAGAAATAATATGGGGCTGCGGCAGCACTGTTGCGTGCAGCGGAGTTCAGCATCGTACCTTTATGCTTATTTGCCACATCACAACAAGAAAAAAAAACGTTCGCAAGGTTGGTGCTATAGATTTTTGTGCACTTTCTCATTATGTTGTGTATATGTATTAGGTTGGGGAAAAAGTTTCTTCGCATTTTTTAAGATAATTCAAAACATTTTTTAATATAGTTTATTTAAATTTAACTAAAGTATGTATGTACCATTTTGTTCGATAACCTTTTGTCATCTTGTAGGTAGGGACATGATCCCATTGCTATAAACATTTTGGGACTTCTCATCAAAATACCGCGACAAGTGGATTTGGCAGTCCTCTCGTGATGTTAACCTAACATTGCATAAAGAATTCTGAAGAGACCGAAACAGGTGGAAATCTGAAGGTGCAAGGTCAGGACTATACGGCGGATGCATTAACACCTCCCAGCCAAACTCTCTTAATTTTTGCTGAGTGGCTATAGATGTGTGAGGTCTAGCGTTATCATGATGAAACACCACACCCCTTCTGTTGATCAATTCCGGCCGCTTTCTCTCAACTTCTTGCTTTAATCTCATCAGTTGTTCGCAGTAGAGTTCAGAATCGATAGTCCTGCCTGGTGGTAATAGCTCATAATGAATAATACCCTTCCAATCCCACCACACACACAACATCACCTTATTGCGAGCTAACCCGGGTTTCGCCACAGTCTGTGAAGCCTGACCGGCCTTTGACCACGACCTTTTTCGCACGTTCTTGTCGTACGTGATCCACTTTTCATCACCAGTTATCAGCTTCTTCAAAAATGATTCGGTTTCATTACGTCGTAATAAGGAATCACAAATGAGTACACGGTTCATTAGGTTTCTTTCAGTGAGCTCGTGAACTGAAAACTGTTTTGTGATCAATTCTCAGTTCTTCAGCTACGTCGTAACTACTGATATGTCGATCTTGCTCCACTTTTTCAAAAATGGCATCCATTTTATCCGTAATAGGGCGACCAGACCGAGGTGCATCTTTGACATCAAAATTTCCGGATTGAAAACGCTTAAACCAAATTTGTGCTACTCTCACAGACACTGCACTAGGTCCATAAACATCGCAAATTTTTTTCGCTGCTTGCGTTGCATTTTTACCTTTTTTGTAGTAAAATTTTAAAATGTATCGAATTTCTTCATTAGATTCACTCATCTTGACAGTACGAAAAACAAATGAAAATCACACATTAGCCTAATTTGAATTTGGAATTATTTTCTTTAAAATTTTAACTTTCAATGATACCAAAACCAGCCAGATACAAATACTACAGCCAAAGAGATTTTATTACAAGTTCATACATACTATAATGCGAAAAGACTTTTTCCCCAACCTATTAGTAAAGTAGTGAGAAGACCAGAAGTATACTAATTTCTGAAATCGACTGCGTTAAAAAAAATGACGTGTATTTGATTCATCGAATGTAGACTTTGTCGTGTTCCAAGATACACGTTTTTATCACCTTGCAAAATTAAAACGAATCCAAAATCAAAAAGCTTACAATACAAGACAGACTTGTCTTCCCATTAATGATGTGTATGAAATGTGATTTATAAAATGACAACAGACAAAAACGTTTAATCACATTATCCATCTTAATTTAAAGATTGAAGATAAATCAAGTTGAAATAGATGAACGATAAGATGCATAAGTAAACCACCATTTTAGATTGTAGTGTTTAAATTATAGTTATGTTTATACATCGCTATTGTAATATTTGTAATCTACTGGCCAATGGCCGTTCAGTTCCATTGCATGGTTTTTTTTGTCGAATTCAAAACCTATTTTAAGCCTTTTTTTATGTAATGAAAGTGGCAAACAAGCATGCAGTTTCACATTGATGTAAAGTGATGACTGCAGCCTATAAACACCCACACAAAGACCAGAGGTCAAAATGCAGATGCGTTACCACTTCTGAGGCCTAAGGTGTTATGCCTCTGTGCCGGAAAATTACAGGGGCGTACATTACCACTTGACCGGAACACCATAGTGCTGAATGCTACCATTTAGCGGCAGATAAATGAGGTAATAATGATGTTGCCTACGCCCTCGAGCAACTACAATGGAACTCTACCAATAGTAAATTAGCGATAACACTGATCACTACAATGTTACATTGGTATTAATTGCAATGAGTGGATATTCGTGGCAGTGGAGCAAACTATATAGGCTAACGACACACGATATGCAGTAGCATGCGAGCGTTATTAAAGTGATAACATCGATATTCTATTAGCTCGTATCGAGTTTCAATATACTCCTAATAAGGACGGGTTAGAACAAATTGCATCCGCTCGTGTACGGGGTATTTAGCTCGGTTGCTTTGTAAGGCTTGTGCGGGTAGAGGTATATTTGTAGGCCTTTTGGATTTAATTCTTTACACGCGGGCGTAGGCACCGCCGTATTACCTAATATACTTGCCGCTAAATGGTAGCGTTCAGCACTATGGTGTTCCGGTCAAGTGGTAATGTACGCCCCTGTAATTTTCCGGCACAGAGGCATAACACTTTATGCCTCAGGCGTGGTAACGCATCCGCATTTTGACCTCTGCTCATTGTGTGGGTGTTTATAGACTGCAGTCATCGCTTAACATAAATGTTAACTTCATGCTTGTTTTCCACTTCCATTACATAAAAAAAAACTGGTTGCCTGTAAAGTCGGTTTTACGGGCGAAGATTGCACGTGACAACGTCTTTTTCTCGGTAGAAAGGCATTCGCCGGTCCGGCAGGCCTCTCTCTCGTTCGGTGACTCATCGTTACGTTACCGGGCGTTACACTTTTTCATGAGTGACTCCGAGCCGCAACCTAATTGTCACGTCAAAAAAGTATAGATGTATTTGTCACTATCATAACATTGACATCAACAGTTTTTTTATTACGTCAGTCAATCAAACAAAATATTAATCTGAACACAATAACAAAGCCAATCATTTCACATCAATCTAATCGAAGCTAATTTAAATAATTCGCCAACGGCATACAAAGACAACACTAAATTTAATTTTTCGCCACAGATTTTTAACAAACAAGCTATAAACGTTAGAATTTCTATAATTATGATGTTTTAAATCTTTCTAATAGTGTCCCGTTATGGCGGATGTTAAATTAAGAACATATCAAGGTTGTGGACTCAGAGTTAATAGTGTTGACCTATTGGCCATAAAAATGATACCACATAATCGGATTAAGATATGATGTCATAATAGAAATACAATGAATGTTTCGATGTGTTTTTTTAAACAGTTATTTGTTGAAACTTTAACTGGTAAAGTATACTTAAGTCTACTAATTAGTAGAATTTAATATCTTTTATTTTTAAAGAAAAATGGAAAGAAAAATTTGACTTCAGGCGAGACTCGAACTCGCGACCTACTGGGAATCTAGTCCAGCCGCTCTTCCAATTGAGCTACTGAAGCCCTGCCCGAATTGTCAAATCTTTCCTTCACATCTATTGCATTGCTTTATGGTAGCAGCAGCGCCATCTATTACCAACTATGCTAGTTAGGCAACCGATATAATAGACTTTTCAGTTTATTGAATTTCGTAAAGAAGTCGCTTCTACCCTTAATAATTGTTTTTATATTAAAATATATTTCACAAGCATGTGTTAATGCGAAATAATATAAAAACAATTATTTAATATCTTCACTTATATTATAGAGCTGAAGAGTTTGTTTGGGGGGGGGCCGCTAGTACTATAAACTGGTGGGGGAGTATCAGTGTCGAATCAATTTCCAAAAGTTTCACAACAAATTGGCTGTTATATACGAACACATAGACCGACCCAAGAACGATCGTATAAGGGTTTGTTTTTTGCCTTTGGGGTATGGAACACTAATAAGATCTCTTAGCTTAGAACGTAATCGTGGGTGATTGCATGTATGCTTCAATGCATGTCACCTCTGCCTACCCCTTCGGGGATTACAGGCGTGAATTACGTACGTTTTTACCTCTTAGACGTAACTCACTTTGTGCTAACTGAGATTGAGCGTAATTTTTATGAGAAAGTTTCATAGCGGCCATTAATATTTCAATACAATACTCGTTCGTAACTTTCTATCGTTAGATAGATAATATCCACTTTCATTGTATTTCTTGTATTCGGAGACAAAGTATATATGTGTGAATGGAATTGTGTTCGCGATATAAATACATCAACTTTTTTTAACCATGAATAGGCGATCTTTACGAACATAATAGCTATATTTGTTGATCATATTTAATTTTGTTGAACATATTATTTGTTCTATCTCTGTAACCTATTTTGCTTGTGTATGCGTAAAACTATATCAGAATTATTAAAGACTAGCTGTGCCCGCGACTTCGTCCGCGTGAGAATTTATGATTGTTCAGTATCTACCCGGACGAAGTCGTTGGCGCAGCTGGTATAAAAGTAGCCTAAGTTACTCCTTATTACATAAGCTATCTGCCAGTGAGAGTCCTGTCGAAATCCGTTAAGCCGTTCCCGAGATTAGCCCCAAACAGACAGACAGACAGACAAAAATAGTAAAAAATGTTGTTTTGGTATATGTACCGTGTATACATACATACATATGTATTTAGTAAAAAGCAATTATTTTATATTACAAACAGACACTCCAATTTTATTTATTATTTGTATAGACTAGCTGATCCGGCGTACTTCGTATCGCCATCCAAGAATTTTTAAATATTTTTTTTTATCAATATATTTTATTAAACATTTTTTTTTATTTATTTCTTTTTTGGTCATTACCGAACACACATCGAATTTGGTGCAGCCATTTGCAAGATATTCGATCACAAACATTTGTTGACAATTTTTTTTTTATTTATTAGATAAACCTATAACCACGTACACTTTGTCATTTAACACTATATTTATAAATCTCTTCCATATTGGTGTTTCTAGCAAATATTTATCATTAATGTCGTCACCAACAATACAAAGATTTCAATAAAAGTTTAGGACATTAAAATACTCATAAATTGTAATTCGTACTGGGTAGTAAATAGATGATTAATAGATACATACAAAAAATGACAAGCTTATGTAACAAAAATCAGTTAATCAACCAACATACACGCCAATGACCTGACAATCAAATCCATTTAAGAAAACTAAAGCCCGACTAATTGTCCAAACAAAAACTTCAATCAACAGCCAATTGCGAAATGTCACTCCATTAAAATCGATACTGGCAGGTCAATAAAATCAAATTAATCGATATTCGGACGGACATCGCGGAATTAAAAACAATTTCCACCAGCGAGACGTCGATGGACGATCAATTAACTCGTTCCATTAATAGAATGTCAATGACATTGGCCGGCCGTTGACCTTAACAGCTGATGCTTTATGTTATGCACATCTCGATACCTGAATGGCGGGATTTTTATTGCGAATCGATTACGAATCGAGCGAAGATATAAAGTTGGCGTTAGAATCCAAGAGAGACATTACCGAACAACATCCATCCATTAAAATAAATGTTGACTAAGCAATAGTAATATGGTCTTTATTGAAACTGCGATAGGGACCTATATAGATTTTTTTACAAGATGCCATTCATGTACCTATAAATGAATATATACCTACCTATATGTTTTATGTAATAAAAGTGGCAAACAAGCATGCAATTCACATTGATGTTAAGTGATGACTGCAGCCTATAGACACCTACACAAAGATCAGAGGTTAAAATGCGTTACCACTCCTGAGGCCTAAGGTGTTATGCCTCTGTGCCAGAAATTACAGGGTCGGACATTACCACCTGACCGGAACACGATAGTGTTGAACACTACCATTTAGCGGCAAATATATTAGGTAATGCTGTGGTGCCTACGCCCGCGAGCTCCGTCACTGGAGCTTTACCACCAGTAAAATATACCTTTAATTCGCTAGTTAACAGATTCTCTTCTATACGTAGTATTATTACATATTCTCTGACGAAAGTATAATTCTAACTATTGAACTGAAACAATAACGCACATACGAAAAACGCTAACGAATATACCGTGAATTTCTATAAATCACTTTTCAAACATAAATGGAAAAGCCAAACCATGGCAAGCCGAGCGTTTATCGTGTACAGGGCAAAAATACGCACTTGACCCATATTTCGTACAATAGGCTTGAGAAGTAGTTAAAAAAGACTGAAATTAACTGAAACAGGAGCTTGAATTGTTTCGTTTTACAATAAATTGGAAGTACCTTTACAAGGATACTATAAAAAAGCGAGAAACGACAATACGTTGACCCTTGGGGCTGTGTTTTTTACCTCTATTATCTATGCCATGTGACTATACCGAGCTGCTAGAGTTCCTTCAGTAATCTGAGACCTATGGAAGGCAGACATATTGTAAGGGATAGGTAGGTTGTTTAATTGGTTCGATCTATCTTTGGACTCCCCCCTCCTAACTTCTTGCGTAGTTGGTACACTCTACCTACAAAAACCCATTCATTAAAATGGGTGACGTACTATCACGCGTGTACTCCCCGTGCGGTTGGCACTGGTAAATGCATGCATTCAAGCATACCTACGCAACATAGATTTCTAGAAGCTACAGTTTTCATTTAGAGTTCACGTGAACTGTATTGTGAGGGCCCGGTTTCACTCGGTTGGCGTCTCACAAACAGGGACTCCCACAAGGGAGAACGGTCTAATAGGTCGTCTGACTAACCTGCGGTTCCAGCTTTCGGCATTTATGTTGTCTTGATCCTGTGGTCTTCGAGTTCTTTCTTGGTTTTCACTCCCGGCCGGGGTGTCGAGTCACGGGTGGCCCTGGACCAGCCACAAAACGCGCGCGTTCGGGATCACGAATTTCAAGCGTCTCCTTTCCCGTTGCAAGTTTGATTCGCTACAGGTAGTGGCGAGTGGTGACGTCAGTGACGTCTTGTCAGAATCGACCAATGACCGTGAAGAGTGCCAAGGAGTGCCAACCTAAGTGTAAGCTTGAGAATTGTATACCAACTTTGAAATAATATGATGACGGTACATGAACGCTTGACCACTTTCGTTACAGTAAAAAAATCGTAATGTCAACATACACGGCCTTATTAATTGACGACATTTAGCAAGTAATCAATTAAGTTAATCAATGATTTCGCTGTTACTTTTGCAATTTCAATCAACTACTGCAAAACACAGCTTAAATGATCTCTGATTAAGCATTTATTCAAAAGGGGTTTAATGTCGTTAGCTAATCCATCACTCGAGAACTAGCGTGATAGCAACCAATAACAAGTTGACTGTACCTAATTATTAATGTCGGCCAATAAGGAAACAAATATTTTAATTTATTTGCCGGTTGTACAATGTATTGTATTATCATTTTAATGTGTTAACATAAACATGGATAGGTTTCGAGTTCTGGTCCTGAAGGCGAACCGACATAGTGGCGTTTTCGTACAAGCTCCTCCAACTGCAGCGAGGTGTGAGACAGGGAGATGTCATATCTCCGAAACTGTTCACCGCTGCATTGGAAGATGTCTTCAAGCTTCTGGACTGGAACGGACTCGGCATCAACATTAACGGCGAGTATATCTTCCACCTCCGATTTGCGGATGATATCGTAGTCATGGCTGAGACCCTGGAAGACCTTGGCACAATGCTCAATGGCCTCAGTAGGGCCTCCCAACGAGTGGGCCTTAAAATGAACATGGACAAGACGAAGATTATGTCGAATGTCCTTGTTACGCCCACTCCTGTTATGGTCGAGGGTACTACACTCGAAGTTGTTGACGATTACGTATACCTGGGACAAACGGTCCAGTTAGGTAGGTCCAACTTCGAGAAAGAGGTCAATCGCCGAATCTAACTCGGATGGGCAGCGTTCGGGAAGCTGCGTTATATCTTCTCGTCCAATTTACCTGAAGAAGAAGGTCTTTGACCAGTGTGTGTTGCCAGTGATGACATACGGAACCGATACGTGGTCGCTCACTATGGGCCTCATAAGAAGGCTCAAGGTCACTCAGAGAGCGATGGAGAGGGCTATGCTCGGAGTTACTCTGCGAGATCGAATCAGAAATGAGGAGATCCGCATGAGGACCAAAGTAACCGACATAGCCCATCGAATAGCGAAACTCAAGTGGCAGTGGGCAGGGCACATAGGTCGCAGAACTGACGGCCGTTGGGGCAGAAGAGTTCTAGAGTGGCGACCGCGTACCGGAAGACGAAGCGTAGGCAGGCCCCCCACGAGGTGGACCGACGACCTGGTGAAGATCGCGGGCAATCGTTGGATGAGGGCAGCCCAGGACCGTTCGTTGTGGCATTCTTTGGGGGGGGCCTTTGTCTAGCAGTGGACGTCTTTTGGCTGAAATGATGATGATGATGATGTTGAACATAAACATCTCCAATGTTTTTTTTTTTAATTAATTTGTTTTTTTTGTTGGACAAGCACATACCTTAATTAGCTGTAGTGAAAAAACATAAAAAATGCGGTTTTTAACAATTACATTGTATAGAAATAAAACCAGTTTTCGGATTTATCTCGCGTATATTAAACTAAAATGATTATTAAAAATCGAACCCGACGTTTCGGTCGCTTTTCATTGTATGTAAAAAGCAGTTTTTTTTTTTTTTTTTAGCTCAGTAGCTTTGGAAATATAAAATAGTAGATACGTACGATACGTACCTCTGTAAAACATAACAAAACATCTTACAGGAACATACCATCAGCAAGCTTTCAAAGCAACAAAGAATACCTACATTGACCAGTCCATTTGCCAACCACCAGTTTCTCAAATGAAACTATCGTTTATAAACCCGCACATTAAACCATAACACGGTAGCAATTGGCCACACACCAAATAATATAGAACCAGAGTTTCTAATAACAGTGACAGATGCGCTCGAGTGCATACAACAAGCACTAGACAGCCATTATGATCTCTGACGTCATCGCTTACACAATCAGGTTTCTAATTGAAAATAAAAAAGAACATTCGCTAATAAAAACATTAATTTTATTTCGCAACTCGTCCGTGAAAGCAGTTGAATAAAAAAATACCATCGCCTATTAAAACGTTGACCGTAAGTGCAGTATAAAAAAGTTTAGAAAGTGAGTCCTCGGACACTTCGTCGCGGCTTTAATATTTAAGTGAGCAATAAAGTTTTTCTAATGCTCTCAAAATTAGTGTCTCCTTTGATGCAGTTATAAATGGATGTCAGGCAAACTTCCGCTAGCAACATCAGCGTAAGTTTTTTTTATGTAATGATCAAACAACCATACTCATATGGATGTAAAGTGACGACTGCAGAGTATAGACAAATCTACACAAGAACCAGCGGTCAAAATGCAGATGCTTAGTCACTCCTAAGACCAAAGTTGTTTTGCCTCTGTCAGAGAATATGTAATAATACAACGTATAGAATGGACTCTTCGACGTCCCGCCCGATTTCTCCGCATCACCCAACCTCCTCCCCTCTTATGGGCGACGGTTGGTATTTTGTACATGCTATGTAAATACACGTTACTGATTGATGTCTGTGTAATAGAGACCAAATTAAGCGTTTGTATGGAATTTTGGCGGAGTGTCCGCGGTGTGCCTCTGTTATAGTCATTATGGGGCTTACATTACCATCTAATCGGAACTATCGTGCTGAATACTACCATTTGGTGGCAGATAGATGACGTACCTAGGTACCTCACCAGCTCCTGCACTGGAACTCTACCACCAATAAGAAGTAGTACCAGTACTAGTTAAAGGTTGAATTTATTTGTAAAACCGACTCTGACACTGAAACTCTACCACCAGTAAAAACTTAAAAGGCAACCAGTACACTATATTACTCTATGTTTACGCTACACTGGAGAGAACACATTTCCGCAGTCTCCTGCAATATTAACAAAGCCTAAACTCACCTCAACCCACAATACTATGCCACGTTTCTCCAAGCGCAAAAAAGGCAAATTAAATCCGGCAAGGGCAGGTTTGAAGACTGAAAGAGACACCGATATATCTTCACTGATGGAATCTCGGCGTGTTAAGGCGAGACAAATCGATTTAAGCGCAGCTCGTGAAGTCATGAAATTGGTTTGACGAAAGAGATAGTGCAACATTATCCGCGTAAGGGGAAAGGGACAAAGAATATGCACTCGGAGACGAGAAAGGTCGTTGGCAAGTAAACAGAAAAAAAAAATTAAGTGATCTTTTGTAAGAGATTACACTCCGAAAATCAGTGTATTTTAGTAGGAAACTTAAAGGAATAACGCTAGCGTTATAATTATATGGTAGGAAACATATAATTCTTAAGCATTTATGATTGTTGTAAAGTTTTACGGCGTAGCTAATGATCATTGTTTTGAAAACAGGGTTTGCACTTAGGCATGCCCACATGACCTTTCCTGTAGTCAATTTGATGCAGAAGTTCAAACCCAACTTCAAAGACCCAATTCCACGCTAGGACCGAATTGAATAAAGTTTTCAACAGCTACGAGTGTTCCATATGAAACGTTCGAAAACTAGTTAAACAGGCTCCACCGAGTCCCTTTTAAAACAGTGCCCTAGAATATTGAGTTCACCCTCATTACACGAGTAGACTAGCGTCCTAATAGTGTTAGGACAAGTGATGGGGATAGAATTGCTTCCGTGGGGTTCAGAAATCGATATTGATTCACAATGCACACGTCAGACGGGTGCAAATTGTTAAGTAAATCAATTACATCACTCAACGTGTTCTAAAATGGGAAAGTAAATTCAACAAAGTATTTCTCTTTGATGTTGCTCTTTTTTATATGAGGAAGTTGCAAATAATATTCAGTCGTGTAGACTGACGCTGATTAAATATAACACAAAAACATCAAAACGGCCAGAGTCATCTTTGCAGATGAGTTGTTAATCTTGTTACTGAACTGTTAAACGACACAGGCTCCCAATTTAATGGTTGAGAGGACGTTTATGCCAAATGGTTTCAATCAGAACGCAATACGAGCGAAGCGGAATGTAGGTTATCGGTTCTTCTACGTCAAAAAGAAACTAATTTGTCGACTTTATTATGACAAGTTTGATCACAATGAGAGCTTCGTAAGAGTTAATAGTGGCTTTTGAGCTAAATGGAACTCGTACTTTCAACACTATGGCGGACGTTCCCGGTTTATTAGCAAGCTTTTGAGGTACAGGAACAGGAATTAAATCGCCATATAAGTGAAGCATTAGGTCAACCTATTGAATATTTATTAGGAATTTTGTGATCATAATTTGTACAGTGATTATAGATTTTACTTATCGCCGGAGAAAGTTATTACCAATCCGCTTGACAAGTGTATCACAGTGATAGAGCAAGTACTTGGGATTGAAAGTTTATACCAAATGGTTTCAATCAAGGCGCAATACGAGTGAAGCAGAATGTAGGTAATATTAGTTCCTCTACGTCAAAAAGAAACTAATTCGTCGACTTTATATATCAGAAGTTTATAAATCTAATGAGAGGTTTACTGAGTTAATAGTGATTATTAGTGATATTAACGGTAAATGGAACTCGCACTTTCGACATTATGGCGGACTGTCCCGGTGTAAGTATTAGGAAACTTTTGAGGCGCAGGAAAAGGAAATGAAGATGAGAATGATAAGGTAATATAATATAAGATGGCCTATGAATATCTACTAGGAATTTTAGTAACATTATTAATCATCGTACCATTACCTACTTGCTTATAGATTTTATTTATTAATGAGGCAAGGCTCCGGCAATAATCCGTGTGTAAAGTGTAAAGAACACGAAAAGATAGAGCTAGTTGTTGAGCTAAAAAGTTGAAAATCAAAATTAATCAAACCATTCAGCAGTTTTTAAAGCCAACCACAAATCGCAGTCGAACGGAGTTAAGCACGTTAATTAGTGCAGGCATTAATTCGAACAAACTTTACACCAATCGTTTCCGTTGCCGAATCCTGTCAGCGACGGTAACAGTTAGTAATTGTAACTGTTAACCGTTGCAACTATTTTATAAACGTAAGAGATCACTAAAGTTATATAACCTGTAAAAACAAATGTATTGAAATCGAGCTCTCGCTAATCTCTGAATTACTTTCTTTCGCTGGATAGTTTCAATGTGATTTTGTTCAAGTATATTTACTTGATTCTTAGGAGATTGATTTGCCCGCACGCAAAATCTTACTGTTTTTTTATGCAACGAGTGTAGCAAACAAGCATGCAGCTCACATAGATGTTAAGTGTTGACTGCAGCCTATAGACATCTATACAAAAACCAGAGGTCAAAATGCAGACGCGTTGCCACCCCTGAGACCTTAGTAGTTATGTCTCTGTGATAGTTATAACGGGGCCATACCAAAGTACCATCTAACTGGGACACGATACTGCCGTACACTACCATTTGGCGGCAGATAGATTTGATAATGCGGTGGTGCCTACGCCCTCGAGTCCCTACACTGGCAGTCCAGTAACACATATACCGATTAAACATTTCGCATCCATGGAAGCTTACTCATATCTAAAATCAACAGATCCCAGTTCAACCGTAACAAATATTAAAATTCTAACGTGTTTTGATGTTTGTCTTCAAAAAACCTGCTGTCAGTAAGGTCAAAACAACCCCAAAAACTCTAGATTAACCACAGCATACCTTCTTTGAACGTGTGATCAGGGTTCATTTCCCGGACTACATGAGCGAACTCTGGGCTCAAGTCAGCATTGGAAGAACATACATACCTATAGAATGAAAGCTATTCCGAGAACGTCCGCACTCGAAGCAGTCTCGCGTAAGACTGGGCCAGTGCAGCGTGTAAAGAAACATGTGATTTTTACGCGCTCTATTTATATGCGCGAACAGTGCGCGGGCGCAACGGGGCGAGTTGCCTCAAAATAGAATACACATAGTGCTGGCTTCTGATATTTGTATCGATAAATTTAAAATATTTTTATGAAAACATAATTTCATGTGGTGAGGTAGATTTCACCAAGAAGTATTTAATTTAATTCCGGTGAAAATTGCACGTAAATACAACAACACACGTTTCGTGTGTTAATTATAACATCTTGGACTCCTTGGGTTGAGGTTAGACAGCAACTAGGTATCGACAACTTTCGTCAACTTCAATTCCATCATATTTCGATCGGTCGCTAAAAATGTGGTGCTATATAGTCTATTTTTTAATGTTTTTGCAAGACCCGAAACTTTTTCGACGGTTCATTTTGGGAAAGTTCTCAATAGGACCATAAAATTGAATGTCGAATGAGCGAATGACTTAACAGATATAAGGCCCAGGAAGACCAAGACTGACTTACCTTGACCTAAAAGATTAAGTACCGTCAGAGGGTGAGGTCAAGAGTCTTAGAAATCGGCGTGCATGTATGATGAGAATGCTGAATATAGAAGAAGCACGAGAGGTGTGTCAGGACCGGGATATCTGGCGCTTTTATTTATGTAATGGAAGTGGCAAACAAGCATGCAGTTCACATTTATTAAGTGATGACTGCAGCCTTTAGACACTTACATGAAGACCAAGGTCAAAATGCAGATGCGTTACCACTCCTGAGGCCTAAGGTGTTATGCCTCTGTGCCGGAAATTACAGGGCCGTACATTACCACCTGCCCGGAACACGATAGTGTTGAACACTACCATTTAGCGGCAAGTACAAGAGGTAATGCGGAGGCCTTGGCTAAGATCCAATATAAGAACCCTAAAATTGAAAATCTTATTAAAAAAAAACAGGATATGAAAATACGATAATAACTTGTGACTATATCAACGCACAATTTTATACTTACAGAAAAATATTTTTTTTGTTACGCCCTGTTGAACTCAATAACATTTCATACCGTATTCGTAATATATTCAAGAGAAGAAAAACTGAAGCCGCAAACGAAGAACAGCAAAACTCGTAATTAAATTCCAATGATTCTCAGAATCCATCACGAATAAATTAAAGTAGAAGCCGACAAATAGTTTATAATAACTTTACGTTAACAATCACAGAAAACAAATATTTTGCGTTGAGAACTGCGAAGTTGAATTGTTGATAGGTAAAGGCGAAATGAAACTGTAAACAAAAACAAATAATATTGAAGCACAAAATGTAACCAAGTTTTCAGAATAAATAATAGGTATATTTATACAACATGTTTATCAGAATACCTACTGGCTCTATTGCTTCAAAGAATCATTTAATTCTTTTTCTGTCCATTCAAACTGTGATGCGATGCGACATCGCATCGCAGACACTTGCGATGCGATTCAGATGACCATACTTTCAATATGCCAGACGAAATCGCATCGCATCGAAGTTTTGTGTAGACTTTGTGTGGCCCTCATACAGGCCGTTTCAGGTATTATATATTATTTATAGCACATAATATATTCATAAATGATTTAAGCAAAATAAGCTGATATGCCTTACGACACGGCATAACTAATTAGGTAAAAAAGAATATGGTAGGTCGATTTTAACTTTATTATATTATTTAATTAATTAATACATTACTAAGACATAATGATTTTGTGGCAGGAAAAAGCATCATAGAAAGATCTTACTAGTGGTGAGTTCCAGTGTAGTGTTCCAACACTAACTATAGTGTGTAACTATTGTGTTCCAGTAAGATGATAATGAATGGCCCCGTCATATCTACAGCAGAGACAGAATAACTGAGGTCTCAGGGGTGACAACTCATCTGCATTTTGACGTCTTGTTATTGTGTAGATGTCTATAGGTTAAGTTAGTAAGTCATCACTTAACATCCATGTGATTGGCATGCTTGTCTGCCACCTACGACACATAATAAAAATGTACAAATAAAGTGAAAAGGGCACAAAAAGAAAAGCTTTCAAATTTTATTTTGAGAACCTAAAGAATATTTCCCGATGTAAAAATATCTAATACCAGGAAATGTTTTTATAGCTTTGAATATAATATTTCAAAGCTGTTCAGTTTAACCTTGTACTGTTTCTTTTAACATTTTCTGTAAATATCAATGTATGTAATGAACAGTTTTTTTTATTTGGTGTTAACTTTAGTTTTTTGTTCAGAATACCCACGTAATTATTTTCATTATCTATTTACATCATCCAACCATTAAATAATATGCGATCTTTTAACGCGCCAAATGAGTATTTTTATTTTGTGTATTTTACGTGTGGAAAGGCATTAATTGTTATAATTTAATTTTATCAAAGTGTACCTACATAAAAAGGAGTATTTTGTCCCATATAATAGTCACTATATGAAATTTTTGCATATCATTTAAAGAAGCAAGCATTTTACTTTCTGCTTTCCTTTATATGTTACAGTCATATTTTTTACAACCGTCGCTTGTCAGACATATTCTTAATTAGCGAGCCCGTTTCTTACAAAATTAAAAAATAATCTTATCGATATCGAAAAACTCTCACACACAACACTATTTTCTAAAATAACCAGTCGACGTCCAGATGCGAGCGCGACCGAACGTATTGTGCTTCGATTCACGATTATTAGAAACACGTATTTTATTTCAGGAATGGATTCGTTTTATAATATCCATTTGGCAACGTCCACCGAGCAATAACCGTCTGGTTTTCTTTATCTCTCGCAATTCAGACGCGAATTACTGTTTTTTTTATATAATGAATGAAAAAGTGATGTGGGGGTGCAGAATTTATATCGACTTAATTTTATTACGGAAACTTGGAGATATTTTTTTGAACGTCAGATTATGTCATAGCATTTACTACGGTACTAAAAATTTCTTTGCTTCGATGTAATTCCGACATAAGAATTGGTAGAGAGTATGGAGACATGGCCAAATATTATTTTATTCATATGACGCGGGAAGGCATCCGGCATCCTTTTCGATACGAATGTAAATCGTCGTCCGCCGAGGCCGCAAAACTAATGTTAGCATCGTTTTCCGATAAGTATATGTAAAGAAATACTATTTCTTTCTTCGCACTCTGTGTGTTTACTTACCATGAAGTTTGGTTATAGTTTTGAACTTTTTAATTGTCTGATTTTAAAGAAGAAACGAATTCAGAATGTCAGATGACAGATTTAAATACGAGTTGATTGACAATTGGATAATCAATGAAAATTTTAATATTATATTATTTTATGTTTTAAAAGTGAAAGAATAAACTTTCATTGTCGTTTCTTCTTTACAGGTTTGAGTTCATATTGTTTTATATTACCTAAATAAAATAGTCTCTGTATAAAAAAAAACTAACAATAAATCTTCTTTACAGCAACACAAGGTTTATTTCTTTCATGTAGTAAAACAGACTTATAAAACGACAATTTTGTTTATAAAAAGATGCAAATGGAGCAGTTACGTTTTGAATTCACGATTTTACCGGCGAATGATGGAAAATCTAATATTTGTTGTGTAACCTCAATCACAACTAAAGATGAAAAAAAATTTGCTATACCAGAGGAATTACAGTCTGTTGGATTTCACGAAGAATTAATTGAGACAGCCGTGTACAACAAAGTAAAAAATAGTTTAAAGAAAAGACATCAGACACGAAGAGTTTGGATAACTATGACAGATAAATTACGAGAAATTTACATAGATGCTGATGGTAACTTACAATTTGGAGAACAATATCTGGAGGAAATTGAACATAACCGAGCATCTGAAGAACAAATTAGAGATTCGAATTCACTGGAAGAAATGTTTACAAAGTTAATAGAAAATACACATGATTTAAAAAAACAGAATCTGAAATATGTCGCAGAGAAGTTTGTGATTGAGAAATTTACGAGCAAAAACTCGAATGCAAGGCAATGGATTGACATTTTTGAGAGAGAATGTTCTCGCTTCGGTATTATGAAAGATGAACAAAAAATTGAGATTCTCCGACTATTTATGGATAAAAGTTGTGTTGATTGGTACAGCTCAATGATTTTAAAATTAACACTCAACTCAGAGTGGATAGTTTGGAAAGAAAAGTTGTGTGAGTCATTTGCAAACCAAAACTGGAACCAAGTGACCTATGCATTGTTATTTAAATATAAGGATGGTTCATTAGTGGACTATGCCATTAAAAAGGAAAAACTTTTATTGGACATGAGAAATTCAATTGATACAGGTACACTGGTGGATCTGATAGCGGTAGGTTTGCCAGGTTTTGTATTAGAGAAGATAAATAGAGAAGCAATGAACGATATAGTATGTTTATTCAATGAGGTGAGAAAGTATGAACATTTGGTAAATAAAAATAGAAGTGGAACGTACAGAAAGTATGAAAATCAAAGGATAAATATTACAAATGAAGGACGTTATCCATGCAAAATATGCGTAAAATTAAATAAAGGGGTTCGCTATCATTCCGAAGCTGCATGCTGGTTTAGAGTTAGAGAAGATGATAAATTAAATAAAAGATATATTAAACATGTAAATAATTCAGTGATTGAAGCAGAGTTAAATGAAACAGAACAAAAAAACTAGTAGTGACACCATTAATTAAGATCAAACTACTGTTAAATAATAAATTAGAAATTTATGGAGTATACGATTCAGGTTCAAATGTATCTCTAATTAATTCCAAATTACTAAAACTAAATACAAAAGGACATAACTCGAATGAAGAAAATATAGTAACAATTAATGGTGTCCAAAAAACAAGTGGTTTGACAAATTTAAAAATAAAAATTTTTGAAATAGAAGAAAATGTGGATGTGTACATCATTGACGAACACAAATTCAGATATGATTTCTTAATAGGATTAGATATGATAAAGAAATACAAGCTAGTACAAAATGAGGAGTTAAAAATAACTCAGAAACAATACTTACATGAAAAGAATAGTAAAAAAATGGAGAAAAAGATAGACGAAGGTGAAAATGAAGGTAATAAATATGAAAACGAAAACAAAATTAATTTTAATGAACATATCAAAGAAGAGGAATTTGAAATAAAGGTTGGTCATTTAGATGATGATAAAAGGGAAGAAATAAATAAGCTAATACAACAATATCAATCAGTTTTTGCCAAAAACAAGTATGACGTGGGAATGGTTAAAGGATATGAAGCAAGAATAGATTTATTAATGGATAAATACTGCAGCAAGAGGCCATACAGATGCACTATAGAAGACAAAAAAGAGATAGCAGAACAAATAGCCGAATTATTGGATAATGCGCTTATAGAAGAATCTTATAGTCCATTCGCAGCACCAGTAACTTTGACATTTAAAAAGGAAGAAAATAAAAAATCAAGGCTCTGTATAGACTTCAGGGATTTAAATAAAATTGTAGTTCCTCAGGCTCAACCCTTCCCATTAATTGACGATTTAATGACAAAAACAAGAAATTGCAAATTTTTTACAAGCTTAGACGTTAATTCAGCTTTTTGGTCTATACCTCTACGAGTAGAGGACAGGAAGAAGACAGGGTTTGTAACTCAAGAGGGACACTTTCAATGGACTTGCCTACCATTTGGTTTGAAGACTGCTCCAGCAATATTTCAAAGAATATTGTGTAACATACTTAGAAAATATAAACTAACCCATTTTGCTGTCAATTATATAGATGACATCCTGATATTTTCAAACTCATTTGATGAACACATAAGTCACTTGAAACAGTTACTAGAAGCAATTCAAACGGAAGGATTTCGACTAAAATGTATAAAATGTACATTTGCATCAGATTCGGTAAAATACCTGGGACATATCATTCAATATAATTCTATCCAACCACTGAAGGACAATCTCATTTCGATAAAAGAATTTCCAGTACCAAAAACCCAGAAGAATATTCGACAATTTTTGGGAAAAGTAAACTTTTACCATAAATATATACCAAGGAGCGCAATAATTCTTGACCCATTACATAATTTGCTAAGAAAAAATCAAAAGTTTGTTTGGTCTGAAGAATGTCAAAATGCGTTTGAAAAAATAAAGTCTCTTGTGTTCACAGCCAATACTAGAAATTTATGATCAAAATCTACCAATAAATATTTATACTGATGGTTCTCTGCTGGGTGTTGGAGCAATTTTAAAACAAGTACAACTAGATGGTAAAGAAAAACCAGTAGCCTATTTTTCAAAAAAACTGAATGGAGTGCAAAAGAAGAAAAAGGCAATATATTTAGAATGCTTAGCTATTAAAGAAGCACTAAGATATTGGCAGTACTGGCTGATAGGTAAATCGTTTACAGTCTACACAGACCATAAACCATTAGAAAACATGAACTTAAAAGCTAGAACAGACGAAGAACTAGGTGATTTGACTTATTACCTTTCACAATATGATTTTAAAATCAAATATTCCCCTGGAAAAGATAATTTAGAAGCGGACTGTTTAAGTCGGAATCCTGTATTAGAACCAGAGGATAATCTAGAAGAACAACTGAAAGTTGTGAACTTAATTACATTAGAAGATATTGTAATAGATCAGAATCAAAATAAAGAAATACAGAGAAACAATAATAAAATAATCAAAAAACACAATTTATACTTCAAAAGAATTAGGAACAAAGAGAAAATAATAATAACAGAAGAATTCAGTATTAAATTTATAAAGCGAATACATGAAGATCTATGTCACATTGGAGTGGGACAAATGCTAACGACTATTAGTTCACTGTACGCAACAAAAAATTTAACGAAAAATATTAAAAATGTTTGTAGGAATTGTGAAATTTGCATAAAAAACAAAACAAGAGGACAACACAAATACGGATTAATGTCATATTTAGGCCCAGCGACAAGACCCTTTGAAATAGTATCAATAGACACAATTGGAGGTTTTGGTGGTTCTAGATCAACCAAGAAATACATACATCTTTTAGTGGACCACTTCACTAGATATGCATTTATTATAACATCAAAAACCCAGGGTGCACATGACTTTATAAAGCTAATAAATAAGGTCGCTGAAACCGAAGATATTGGGATGCTCCTTACCGACCAGTATCCTGGAATAAACTCTAAAGAATTCAAGAAATTCCTTACTGACAAACAAATAACAATAATTTTTACAGCAGTGAATGCACCGTTTTCTAATGGCCTAAATGAAAGGTTGAATCAAACGATAGTTAACAAAATTAGATGCAAAATCAATGAAGATGGAGAAAACAGAGCGTGGACTACAATAGCACATGAATGTGTAGAAAAATACAATCAGACTAACCACTCAGTAACTGGCTATGCACCATGTTATTTGCTATACGGAACAGATGTTAAGGTTTTACCAAAAGAACTACAACAAGGAGGTATAAATAGTGACTGGATCGGAGATAAGAAAACAGCGCTTAATAATACCTTGAAATCACATTACTATAACAAAATGAGGTATGATAGGAATAGAAAACAAAGAGAATTCAGTGTGGGAGATCTAGTATATATAGAAAATGGGAATAAACTAAATAGGAAAAAGCTAGATGAATTGAGAATTGGACCATATAAAATAATTAAAAAGAAATCTAATACAATTTACGAGATAGATACAGGACATAGAAAAACAGAGTCAAATCTTTTTCATATCACAAAACTAATTCCAGTACAGATAACAGAGGATGAGAATGTGCAAGTATCAAATGGAGAACTGGAGTGAAAATTCACGGGTGAATTTTCTTCCCCATGGGGGGAGATGTAAAGAAATACTATTTCTTTCTTCGCACTCTGTGTGTTTACTTACCATGAAGTTTGGTTATAGTTTTGAACTTTTTAATTGTCTGATTTTAAAGAAGAAACGAATTCAGAATGTCAGATGACAGATTTAAATACGAGTTGATTGACAATTGGATAATCAATGAAAATTTTAATATTATATTATTTTATGTTTTAAAAGTGAAAGAATAAACTTTCATTGTCGTTTCTTCTTTACAGGTTTGAGTTCATATTGTTTTATATTACCTAAATAAAATAGTCTCTGTATAAAAAAAAACTAACAATAAATCTTCTTTACAGCAACACAAGGTTTATTTCTTTCATGTAGTAAAACAGACTTATATATATTAAACAGTACAATAGCTCAATTAAACTGTGGTGGCTCTTTTGTAAGAGTAACAACATAAATATGTATCAACCACCGTTAACGGCGATATTAACGTTTTTGTCTGACCAATTCCATAATGGCTGCTCATATGGCAGTTTAAACAGCCATAGGTCTGCCCTATCTGCTTTAGTAGGAAGTAATATGGGTTCAAAAGACTGTGTGAATAGACTCCTTAAAGGGGCATATAAATTATACTCGGACACATGGGATCCTCAAATAGTTTTAAATCACATCTCATCATGGTACCTTAACGTAAATCTTTCGATTGAAAAATTAACTAAGAAACTCGTTATGTTATTGGCTCTTTGTACTGCTCATCGCGTTCAAACATTTTCATTGATAAAGCTCAATAACATATCTATCTCCGAACGGGGCATTAAAATTCATATACTAGATATTATAAAAACGTCAGAACCCGGAAGGGAGCAGCCCGTTTTGTTCTTACCATATTTTGCTGAGAATGCTAATATATGTCCAGCATCCACTCTATCGGAATATATTTCTATGACTAAAAATATACGATCCGAAGAGGTACCTAATCTACTGTTGTCTTACAAAAAGCCACCAAAGCCAAGATGATTTTGTCCGAAACGTTTGTCATTTATAATAATAATAATTATTATTTTCATAATTATTGAGACTAATTATTTGATTGGTTATAGATAAAGTTAAGACTAGGAAACTTATTGTTTTTTATCCTTACTTTCTATCCGGATAAAAATTGTTAAAATAAACATATTACTATGTCTATTTTGTTTTCACTTCAAAACTTTCTGCTCTTAACATCTACCATGTGAATAAATATATCTGGAGAATAAAGCGAAAGAAATATAATAAGTGATCAAACGAACTTCTTTGATGTGAAGTTCGATCATTATTATATGATTTCGCTTTATTCGAAGATATCAATTCCCTCCCAACCCTTATACCCAATTCTTAAGAAAGTTTGGAACGAAAGAAATGAAAGAAATGAAAAAAAAAAAAAAAACGTGTAATAGCTATGCTTATATCTCTAAAAAATGAACACTGACAAGCCTAAACGATAAAGGTGGGGTCGGGTAGGTAAAAATCAGGTTTTTAAAAAACATCTGTAAACAATATGCGGTGTTGCCAGTCACTTAAAAAGGGACTACCAAGTGAATAAATATATCTTCGAATAAAGCGAAATCATATAATAATGATCAAACTTCACATCAAAGAAGTTCGTTTGATCACTTATTATTATTAATACCCGAATTAGCAGATTTTATACATAATATCTAAATGCAAGAAGCTGGATTTTTTTTTCCTTTTAGCCACTAAAATGACATGATGAAGAACTTGCCTTCTACCAAAACCTTTTTCGAGTGGAGTGGACTTACTTTTCTGTATTAATAAAGGCACATAAGCATGCAGTTCACATGGATGGTAAGTGACCACTACAGCCTATAAAGATCTACAATAATATAGAAGATCAATATAATAGCTGATCTGCTATCCTTGAGACGCTAAGTTGTTTTCTTTATGATCCATAATATCATATGTATGGGGCCATACATTATCATAACAGAACATGACAATGCTGAACACTACCATTTTGTAATGCACTACCCTCTCGATCTCCAACAGAATTCTACTATCAGTACTAGCAACTAGCAAATACGAGATATCAATATGGTATGGCCAATTGAACGTCTCGTTTCTTATTTACCCTGAATATCTTTAATTACCTACTAGCTGCGTACATTACTATGTATCAGAAGGTGTTACAAAGATCCGCATCCGCAATTGCGGACTATTCGCATCAATTCAGACATCTGCATCCACATTCGCATCCGCATCCGCATCAATCCATGCGGATTTTTTTACGAATGCGGAGTAAATCTGCCTCCGTAAACAAGTAAGAACATGCAAAGAAAGTCGGCGTAGCCAGTGGCACGTAGGTACTCGCGTTTTTAATATTTCTTCTTTCACAAATTAATGGATCAATAGGAGGAAGGAGACAATTGGGTCCTGAATTTTAGCCTTGCCGCGGACTTTTAAAAAATTTGTTAAAGTTGAACATTTATAAAAATACAACTAATTACCCTTATAATGAGCAAAAAGAGAATAAAAAGGACATATGTTTCAGTGAAAAAATAGGGGTCGAATTTAAATATGTTTTTCCTATATTACGGGGTGTATCCTTAAAATGTGCTGAAATCCGCATCCGCGGATACGAGTCTCTAAATCCGCATCCGCATCTGCATCCGCGGATGTAGAAGTTATTGCATCCGCAACAACCCTGCTATGTATCTAACCAGAATCCGATAGGGATCAATACCACGATCTCCAAGTGCAATATAAAAGTGATCAAACAATTTAATAACGAAACATCATAAAACGAAATGTTTAAAACCGAAGTTATTTAAAGATACAATAAAAAAAATCGGCGCCAATCGTCCACGCGGACATTTACATACAATCTGCATAGGAAAATAGATTTTATTGCTACGCTTTTATGATCGCCATAATTTAAACATGGCGGATTACGATATCATCGAGATTATGCACCCACGTTTGTATGGCAAACGATGCAACCGGATTATAGTTTTTGACTTATATAAGTTTATGGTTAATTAATGGGATTAAGAGGAATTGGTTGGCATATACTATGAATTGATGTTTATCTCATAAAAAGGTAACTTAATTAGCAGCCACTGAGATACATACCATACAAACCCACATTCTGATTGTTTATTAAGAAACGAAAATTAATAGGCATTCAATATTATAGATATAGTTCTATCTCACACACACAAATAAAAAAATGCGATAAAATTACAGTTGATAGCAAGTAGGTATGGCACCTATTCTGCGTTATAATGCAGAATAGGGGCCAGTAGTTGTGTTGTAGATACAACACAATACAAACATAAAAATGAAAATTGGTAAAGCATCTAAATAAAAAAAGTTAAATTGAAATTGAATGACGTCATTACTTTTAATGTTAACTGTAACCGGCCAAAGCGCAGGTTAAAGTTATTGTTAATTTCTAATATCTGTCAGATATTATTACTTCACTTGTAACTTTATCAATGTTAAATACGCTGGTGCTACACTGTTATTGTTAAATTTAACAAAAACCAGAACTAACAAATATTTTGGTGTGACCGAACCTAAATAAAATACATAGTCCTATCATAAAAGGCTACACGACACGGTATTCAGGGTCCGGCAGAAAGAGTGGGCGTGGCCTCGCGCCGGGTTGCCGCTTATTACACTATCCGGTCGACAGCGCCCTAACTCAATCACAGTACAAATACACGGGCCGCTCCGGTCGCCCTAATTAGGGCCCTTACTCCCTAAATGTCATTACACTACCCTGACCCTTGATATCGTACCCTGAATACCGTGCCGTGTAATAAGGCCAATAGTCACATAAAAAGTAACCATACTGATATAACATACATGAAACTTCAAGTTTCTATGGACATGTATTGACATGTACATTGTCACATTTTAAATGTAGACTATCATATCCACATTTAATCATATCCAAACAACAAACAATCATATCCACATTTAATCAGCTCAAAAACAAAGCTACTGAAGATATTTATGGTATGTCTATTAAAGTGTGTAAATCGATTATTAGTACTGTAGCGCCTTATTTATCTTCAATTTTTAATTTATGTACTGAGCAGGGAATCTTTCCGGATTTATTAAAACTAAGCAAAGTCGTACCATTATTTAAATCAGGGGATAGTAAAGACCCGAATAATTATAGGCCGGTATCTGTTCTTCCCGTTATCAGTAAAGTTTTCGAGAAAGTGATACTTAATCAATTGCTGCAGCACTTTAATAAAAATAAGATCTTACACCACCAACAATTTGGTTTCACAAAAGGTTGTAATACAATTGATGCCGGTGTTGCTTTACTTAAACATATTTATGAAGCTTGGGAAGATTCGCAGGATGCTATAGGAATCTTTTGCGACCTTTCAAAAGCATTTGACTGCGTGGACCATAATACGTTAATGTGCAAACTTGAGCACTATGGCCTTGGATGTAAAGCCCTTCAACTTATTAAATCATATCTAGAAAACCGGGAACAGAAAATACAAGTTAACGGAGTAAAATCACCAGGCTCTAAAGTAGAAATGGGTGTACCACAGGGCTCGATATTAGGTCCATTTCTGTTTTTAGTATATATAAATGATTTGCTCCATTTGATGCCCATCAGTGAGCCTAAAACAATTTTATTTGCCGATGATACCTCGCTGGTCTTTAAAGTGAATAGAAAAGAACCAAATTATGATACTATTAATAAAGCCATACAAGAAGTACATAATTGGTTTACAGTAAATAATCTTGCATTAAATAGTAAAAAAACTAAATGTATTCGTTTTACTCTTCCAAATGTCAAAAGTAAAGAAGGGGAAATATTCTTCAACAATGATAAAACACAATTTGTTAGTGAAGCTGTCTTCTTGGGTATAACGCTTGATTCAAAATTGCAATGGGGTCCTCATATTAAACTGTTAGGAAAACGTCTAAGTTCTGCTGCTTATGCCGTCAGGAAGATTAGACAGTTAACGGATGTCGACACTGCGAGACTCGTTTATTTCAGCTACTTTCACAGTGTCATGTCCTACGGTATTTTGTTGTGGGGTCGGGCAGCTGAAATTGATTCAATATTTATATTACAAAAGAGAGCTATTAGAGCGATATATAACTTAAATAGTCGTGACTCCTTGAAAGAATTATTCAAGCAAATAAATATAATGACGGTCCCTTGCCAATATATTTATGAAAATATATTGTATGCTAGGAAAAACTTGCACTTATTTAAGAAAATTAATGATATACATACTTATAATACCAGAAATAAAAATAAATTAGTATTTCCAAGTTTTCGCCTATCGAAAACACATAAATGTTTCTTAACATGTTGTATACAGTTTTATAACAAAATTCCGTCCAACATTCTTGAACTCACAGATAATAAATTTAAGTCATGTATTAAACGCACACTATGTAAAAATGCGTACTATAGACTCGATGAATATCTAAAGGATAGAGATGCCTGGACAAATGCTGGTCTAGCTCCACAAGACTAAACAATAATTTTGTGAAATGAATGTGCATTGTACTTGATATTGTAAAACATAGTTATAAGTTTCATATTGTGAAAATAGTTTTAAGGAACATATTTTGAAAAGACCCTACTGAGTTTTGTTTTGGCAGGTTTTTTCTCAGTAATGTGGGCTTTGGAACTCTGCCAGTGAATGACAAGGAATGACCCATATTTTTTTGTTTAGTCTTATCTTGCCGTTTGTAAAAGAGAGTATGGAACATTCTGTTGATACCTATTTTTATTATTAAGTATTTTTGGACTATTATTAATTTATTTACTTTGACATATTAATCAACGTATCAGTTGTTATTCGCTTTAATTTTATATTTGTAATTTGACCTATCACAAGCAAATTCTATTATTTCCAAGTGATTAAATGAATTTTTGAGTTTTGAGTTTTTTTTTGAGTTTTTATCATTTTTGCAACTTGTAAAGGGACAAAAATTACCAATCCTAAATAAAGTTAGTTCCGCGTGTGCATGAAAACCAGAATGTCCGGGGCATTGGCACGGAGTACGGACCCTGGCTGTTCGCCCGGCCCCGGGGCCACGGCCCTTTCCCGATATCGCGCCACTGTGAGCGTTTAATGTGCACTTGTGCAATGGAGGAAGGTCCGTAACTATTTAAACTCTGAAAGTGTTAAACAAACATGCACCGCAGTTTCGGAGTTTCTGGCAGAGAGATTAAAAGGCCTTTAGAGTGGCAACCTTTCAGCATCGAATCCTCAAGTTTCTATGGACATGTCATTAGAATATATCCTTTTTACATCTTTCAAAGGGGCAAAAATGACCAATCCCTACTAATATTATAAATGCGAAAGTAACTCTGTCTGTCTGTCTGTTACCTTTTCACGTCCAAACGACTGAACCGATTTTAATGAAATTTGGTACAGAGATAAAGCTGACTTTGAGAAAGAACATAGGCTACTTAGTTAATAAAAAAAACCACATACACGCGGGGGAAGCCGCAGGCAACAGCTAGTCCTAAATAAAGTTAGTTCCGCGTGTGCATGAAATCCAGAATGTCCGGGGCATTGGCACGGAGTACGGACCCTGGCTATTCGCACGGCCCCGGGGCCACGGCCCGTTCTCGATATCAGCACTTCTCGATCGCGCGACTGTGAGCTCTCACCGTGCACTTGTGCAATGAGAGGAAGGGAAGTAACTATTTATACTATGAAAGTGCTAAACAAACATGCACTATTGGTGCTTAAAGGCGAAAGCGCCACCGCATTTCCTCATCTCCTTCTCGTCAATTAGCAGTTTCAGCGATGCTATTGTCCTGTTAAATTGAAATGTAGGTATATCGTCACATTTTGAACAAGTTTTGACCAATACCTGAGTATCCGTGCTTACGTAGGTAGTATGCAGCAGAGATAACGCTCTAGAAAGTCAAAACTAGCCGATTGTCTCTTTCGTAAGGTCGATGTGCAATATTTCTGGATTATCACTGTACTGTATAGTATGCCCTGTAACCCATATTTTGAGGAATTGATTACTCGATTGATGCTGATCGAATGGAAACTCGTAGTAACAACATAAAAGGAAAATCCATATAGAAAAAACGTCGCGCAATTACGAAGACAGTAACCATTTCATTAAGCATATAACACGCCTGTCACATAGCTACTTTATATGTGCGTATAAATTGCGCATCAACATATGCAATACAAGGAACACGCGGAAGCATTCTCGAGATGGGACCTTGACACGTGCCCTGCGGTACCACGTACCTATAGCCTTATGGAACAGAGTATCTTCTTATTATGCCAAAAGGTTGATAGACAAACGAACCACCTGACGGAAAGTGGACACCGTCAACTATGAACATTTTCAAGGGCCAAAGCGTTGCCAGCCATAACGCTAGTTTTGAAGAAATCCACATCGTTGCGTCGAGGGTACACCTCAGAGGGAAAATCATTCCACAATTTGCACGATCTGAGAATTGAAAGTTTAAACCGCACGGCTAAGCGCTACCGCGTCTAGTCGGTGTGGATGGATGTAGTGATATGCTTATTGAGAAGACCGGCACCCCTCGTTACACGTGATCAGTAAGGAAGTTGAAACTACTTATGAGATGTAACCATGATCCTAAACGTATTCTAATGTACAGTCATATAACACAAGGGAGTGATATGCAACTACGGAAAACAAGTACTTATATTATTATGATGATCAATATGGTAGTCGGAAGTATTGGTGAGATGGAACCTTGACACATTTCCTATATCTAGTAAGTACCACGTATCTGTAGCCACATGGGGCATAAAAGTGAATGCAGCGCAATGCGCCTCGGGAAGCTGTGATGTATACTTGTTGCACGTGATGATGATCAGTATGGTAGTCGGTAGAATTGGTGACATGTGTGTAAACTTACTCTTTAGTACAACCATATTATTATGAAACAAGGCAGTGATATGCTTCTATGGAAAAGAAGTATTTATAGGACAATATGGAAGTCGCAAGTGTTGATGAGATGGGACATTGGCACTGCATTGCATGCTTTTGGCATTGGCACGTTCCCTGTACCTAATAGACAACACAAATATATCTGTAGCCCCATAAAATAGTGTAGTGTTATTTATAAGACTTTTGACGGTGATGACCTGTTGTTGCACGTTATGGTAATAATGCATAATCAGTGCTCTCAATCTTGTACGTTGCCACACCGCGGACACTCCGCCAAAATTCCACACAAACGTTTAATTTGGTCTCTATTACACAGACTTCAATCAGTGACGTGTATCTACACGTGCACATGTGTGCGTAGCAGGTACAAAATACCAACCGTCGCCCATAAGAGGGGAGGAGGTTGGGTGATGCGGGGAAATCGGGCGGGACGTCGAAGTGTCCATTCTATACGTAGTATTATTATATATTCTCTGATGATGCCTCATCGGCTCAAGCATCCCTCTCTCCAAGTCATATCACCCAAATTCAGTATAACCATGAGATATTATCATAAGGTGAATGGAATTTTATAAAAAAAAAACTACCTGTTGTGTTTACTTTTGTAAAATCTGACCAAGCCCCCGAACTAAAATGCTGGGTCAAACTCAAACTCAATCAAAATCGTAGATATCCATCTGGCCAATATGAATAAAAAAAGAATGAATAAACAAGCATGAAATTATGTTTTAACCATGTCACCCTACCGGCTCCTTGATTTTGTAAACTTTTGAAGAAGATTGCCTGGAAGTAGCTGCTGTCTAAGCTATAAAACCGCCAACTGTGGCTACAACGTTATTCTTTTTTATGCCGTGTACAATAAAGAATATATTATTAATATTTGTTACTGTATTTATGTTTACATCTGCCGCCACAATATTAATATGCTTTTTATCACAAATCCCGCTGATTTAAAACCTAATTAAGCTGGTCCCGGAAGGCCAGCATCCGCCCGAGATGAAAATGTAAGAAGCCGTAAACAGATCGAAGATGGAAGACGATTAGCGAATAGCTTTTTGATGGACAGTCGGAAATAGTGTCCTCTTTAGTATATATTTACTGTGGGAAAATGTTTTAAGGATGAAGTAATAGCGAGTATGTTTAAGGCGATTGCTTGGTACTTGGGCGAATGCAGAGGGTATGGATTGTAAAATATACAAAGCGCACAAGACTATACAATCTATAAAAATAAATATAATTGGAGTGTCTGTTTGTAATATAAAAAAACCGCTTTTACTAAATACATATGTATGTATACACGGTACATATACCAAAACAACATTTTTTACAATTTTTGTCTTTCTGTCTGTCTGTCTGTTTGTTCCCGCTAATCTCGCGAACGGCTGGACCGATTTTGATGGGACTTTCACTGGCTTATGTAATAAAGAGTAACTTACGCCACTTTAATTTATGAATTATATTACACCAGCTGCGCCCACGACTTCGTCCGCGTAGATACCTACTGAACAATCATAAATTCTACGTGGACGAAATCGCGGGCACAGGTAGTTGCCAATACGATCAATGTGAATTGTATACTTGTTGGCCCCTTCATGACATAAAAAAAAGTTAAGTACCATGGCGGTTTCAACACGATCCCCCATTTTACTTGTCAGGAGCTTTAAAAACCATTTTGGCTAAATACACTTAGTCTATGCGAGACGAGTGTAAATACTTTTATTTCAAGAGTTGAACTCAGAACTGACTTGTTGGATAAACAAGTCAGTGCTTAATTCAATCGACTTAATGATAAGATCGAGTAACAGTAAGCACCAATGAAGTCGGCACCCACAAAAACAGAAACGTCTCAGTCGGCGAGAGCATTGTATTCAAAACATATTATACATGGACCGACGTGGAATGCTTCGGCGAACTGCAACACGTGGATCTTTGATGAGGAAAATAACATTGTTTTTGTTATGCTTTCAGACAAGCTAGCCCACCTGGCTCTTAAACGGTCTATACACGACCCTAAAATCAGTGGCGATATCGGGGAAGTAGTGGTGGGGATGACCGTCTCTAAATTGTGAGCTCACTTGAAGCGATACAATTCTGGTAACGATTTGCCTACACACGAGGCGATATAAGGTACGATCTAGGGTCCTCCTCATTACTGCCCCCAAATCGCCAATGATTTTATATCATTTCAGCCGAAAGACGTCCGAATGGACAAAAGCGTTCCCCAAAGGTCGTGTACCTTAGGGGTGGCAACGCATCTGCATTTCGACCTATGGTTTTATAAGCTGCAGTCGTCACTTAACATCGATGAACTCTATGCTTTCTTCCCAACATCAGTACATAAGAAATGATTGCATACTGTTTTTTTTAATTATTAACATAGTTCATTCAACATATTGCCCAGTATCTCTATTAATCGATTAAAGCTACAGCTAAACTTTTGGGTTGAAGTCTGACTTTTGAATCACGTTATTGAGTTACTTTCATAAAGTGATTGTCCAGATTTTGAAAATATACCTAGCCAATGGAAATAAATCCGCCTTTCATTCGCTTCCTTTGGCCAAAAACAGTTACGATCTCATCAAATTGATTCGAAGAGTTATGAAGTATACATCAAAACCCTTTCAACTTTATTAACTCAAATTACTTACACAACACCTTGAAAATAACCTGTTAAGTTTAATATAAAAAAGGTGACATGTGTAACAGGCAAGCACTAATAATTTTTAATCGCTTCGGTTGCCACCAACCTCGAACGGCTTCCGAGAAACACCCAATCTAGGTTCAATTACCTGCAACAAAAACACAACATGGTCAAGAACGTACAAAACATAAATATGGCGACGCAAGTTGCGCTGCGACTTTTATATATGGGTAGCGAAATACATCACTGTGACACTACAAAGTACATACTAGAAACACAACAACCCAGTTAGTCTAGCGGTGTGTGACGACTGCTTAGGTAGCGGGTACGATCCCCGCACCAGGATAAATATCTTTACAAATATGTTTATTTTTGAAATGAGGAAATCAATACACATTATAAGACAGTAAAAATCGAGTCTGTACATGAATATTTATCCAAAAAACTGATAGGGGGCGATTACAAAAGAGTTACAAAAACCCAGCGTCCCGACGCCGAGCGTTTCGATGTCCAGCGTCCCGACGCCCAGCGCCCCGACGTCGAGCGTCCCGACGTCGAGCGTCCCGACGTCGAGCGTCCCGACGTCGAGCGTCCCGACGTCGAGCGTCCCGACGTCGAGAGTTCCGACGCCCAGCGACTCGACGCCCAGCGTCCCGACGCCGAGCGTTTCGATGTCCAGCGTCCCGACGCCCAGCGCCCCGACGTCGAGCGTCCCGACGTCGAGCGTCCCGACGTCGAGCGTCCCGACGTCGAGCGTCCCGACGTCGAGCGTCCCGACGTCGAGAGTTCCGACGCCCAGCGACTCGACGCCCAGCGTCTCGACGCCCAGCGTCTCGACGCCCAGCGTCCCGACGTCGAGCGTCCCGACGCCCAGCGTCTCGACGCCCAGCGACTCGACGCCCAGCGTCGCGACGCCCAGCGTCCCGACGCCCAGCGTCCCGACGCCCAGCGTCCAGACGCCCAGCGTGTTGTTTTTGTATGATCCAAAATTAACCAAAAGTTATATCCAAAAATGCTGCCCAAAGCCACTATTCCACGCGAACGAAGTTAGCTAGCACAGCTAGTTAAACATATGAATGAAAGGAATAAACTACTGACACGATTTAAAAAATAATAATTCATTGTTAGTGTATAATCCTACATTGCGTGCATCCGGTCGTAGACGCAGCGGATCACTAGTATTTTGAAAAACCGAGAGTACCAGCTAAACAATTAAAATTGTAAAGAATTGAATAATTAAGTCGCCCTGTGTACCTGAAGGAAAATACACCAATTAAATAACCAAACAAAAACTAAAACGTAGGCACACTAGTGACTGTTTACTGTCTAGACACGTTACGGTGTGCGGACGAGATAGGAATTTCTAATGTTACAACTCGGACGCTAAAAACCTATAAATTTTCGTTAACGTTTTCTTGTGTGTCGCTGACTTTCGCAGACGCTATTGAAATGTATTTAATGGAATAATTTGACATATTGTTTATTTTTATGATTACTTTGACTTACTTACACGGGGAATGAAGCCAGGATCCCAGGAATCCCAGCATAGCAGTAGTAACCTGCTCTACATTGTTTTTATGATATGGTGGTGGCAAACAATCATGCAGTTCACATAGATACATAATAACTGAATAGAATTATTTATGCAAATATATAAAATCAAGAGGTAAGTATGAAATAGGAGCAATAACAGCTTTATTAGGACAACCGTTTAGTGATGCAGCTAAATCATTATTATGTATTTTATCATTACATAAATGTCTTTTTCATAGGTGTATATTGTATATATATTATATTAGGATATGATGGGGCTGACATATCCTCCAGTGGACATATGCCTCCAAATAGATTAAAAAAAAAATGAATATGAATGCAACCTGCAGACATCTACAAAACAGGCGGTTAAAATCCACTTCGGAGGACTAAGTCATTATGTCTCTGTGACAGTTATCACGATATGTATAGGCCCGTAATAACTATCACAGAGACATGACATCTTAGGTCTCAGGGGTGGCAACGCATTTGCATTTTGAGATCTGGTTTTTATGTAGATGTCTATAGGCTGCAGTCATCACTTTACATCAATGTGAGCTGCATGAATGTTTGTCACCACTCTCACATAAAAAAAAATTGACAGCAGATAGATTTACTACTGAGGAAGTTCTAATACTGTTCATATAAGATAACTAATCTCTAGAGACTCTAATCTAATTAAGGATGGGTTGCACCACAACTTTTGTTAGTCATTGTAACATTTCACATCCCTCTCTAATTTAAAGAAATGTGTTAAGGTTAGAGAAGGATGTCAAATGTTACAATAACTTTAACTTTAACAAATATCGTGGTGCAAACCTATGATCAGCATTGCCTTTGTTTCCTCTAACATTTTCCCTATAGTGACCATAAAAAATTTAACGACGTACAAAAAAGTAAATCAGATTTGTTCACACAATACACAAGTACAAGACTCGCACCGTTCCCGGTCGGGCACTGAACCGGTGATAACCGTCGGTATGTCTGCGGTTTGGAATATATTACATCGAGGGTCGATAATTTAAATTCCTTTAAAAAAATCACCGGCCTAGTATGAGTCTCGTGTTTGTAGGGTTTCGTACAAAATGACGACATCAAATATTGTTCTAACGAAAAGTTTTGTTTTTTATGTTATGAAAGTGGCAAACAAGCATGCAGTTCACACTGATGTTAAGTGGTGACTGCAGCCTGTAGACACCCGCACAAATACCAAGGTCAAAATGCAGATGCGTTACCACTCACCACACCACCACCGGTGGTAATGCACCACAAGGTCGTACATTACTACCTGACCGGAACACGATAGTGCTGAAAGCTACCATTTAGCGGCAAGTATATTTGGTAATGCGGTGGTGCCTACGCCCGCGAGGTCCGTCACTGGAGCTCTACCACCAGTGAAATGTAAATAAGTATTTTATGTGAACTTGTATGTATGTACATACAAGATCACATAAAATACTAGGCCAAAAAAAACGGAATTAAAAACCTCCTTTACGAAGTCGGTTAAAATTGACAGTGTACAGACCGCCTTGCTAAAGGTCATCGACACTGTGCCAACAATGGACCAGTCTAGACTTCGATCATTGTCGAGATTGTTACGACGTACCTACTTGATTGAACCAAATGCGCTCTTCATGGGTGTTCTTTGCAATGAGTGGCAAACAAGCTTCAATGACAATATTACGTCGTACACAGATAGATTCAGAGCTATGAATCTAACATTAAATGGGCAAATAGGAAGTAAGTAACACTGACGCCAAATGCTGGCCTTAGAAGTTGAACCACCGCATTTGAATTGAGACTATTTTTTAAGGTCTATGAGTTTAAGTTAATACTTAGCACAAAAGTTAAAAGCTTGTCCCTACCTTTAATGGTCCTCTACGCAAGATAAGTCACGAAAATGATAGTACACCGATCGTCTTGCTCAAAGTCATCGACACTGTGCCAACAACGGACCTGTCTAGACTCCGATCATTGTCGGGATTGTTACGACGTACTTCATTGGAAGAAACGCGCCGTTCATGAGTATTTTCTTTGCAACGAGTAGCAAACATGCATGGATGACAAGCTATGGTCTCAATAGACACAAACTCAAAATATCATCTTATTTATGTCAAAAGTTGTCAGACAAGCAGTGACTACCAGCAGACTACCTGGTGGGAAGTGGTAACGGTCGCCATCATAAAATTGGACAAGGACTCTTTTGACGCCAGTTTTTTAGGAGAATATTGTAGCGCTGGGGTAACACCTCACCGATTGTTGAGACAAACGATCAACTTATCAAGTTTTTGATGTTGACGTGAATATTTTTTTTATTTCTTAAAACCTTTGCACATAAATTATGTACAGAGGCGGACTTAATACCTAGTGGTATTCTCTACCAGTCAATTATCCATCCTCAGCAGACTAGTATAGGACGCTATTGCTACGCCAGGGTCCTGTGCTCGATCCCCGGGTCTGAGGGTAAATGCGAATCCAATAGCGGATTTTTCCATCCTTCAGTAGTTTACCAGGGTGTGCGAAAGAGATAACGCTCTACATAGCCGAACTCTCTTTCGTCAAGTCGATGTGCAACATTTCTTCATGCGAACTGTACATACAATAGCGGCACTTGTCTTGGTGTTCTCGAAGAGCCCTAAACAATGACACTGAGACACTACTGAATAAATATTTTTACTGGTGGTAGAGCTCCAGTGACGGAGCTCGCGGGCGTAGGCACCACCGCATTACCTAATTTACTTGCCGCTAAATGGTAGTGTTCAGTATTATCGTGTTCCGGTCAGGTGGTAATGTACGGCCCTGTAATTTCCGACACAGAGGCATAACACCTTAGGCCTCAGGAGTGGTAACGCATCTGCATTTTGACCTTGGTCTTCGTGAAAGTGTCTATAGGCTGCAGTCATCACTTAACATCAATGTGAACTGCATGCTTCTTTGCCACTTCCAATACATAAAAAAAACTGCTTGCGCTGCCCGCCGCGTTGTTGTATAACCGTACGTAAACCATGTACGTGCGAAAGGGTTGGCACGGCACGGGGCCGGGTTGTTTCGGTGACAACCATATGCACGTGAAAAGGCACTAATGGTGAGATTCACAGGCCGCACTAGTTCAAAGGCGTACTTTCATCAAAGTAAAGTCGTTACTTTGATGAAAGTACGCTTTGAACTGTCAAAACCCATACTAAACTGACAGTTCTAAGCATACTTTGCTCAAAGTAAAGTCGTAGTGCGGTCTGTGAATCTCACCATAAGAGAATGAGATGCGAGACATAACACGACGCAATTTCCAACGCATGTGGAGATGACGCGAACAACGGTCCAGTCTACACTCAGCTCATTGGGAAAATTGTAGCCACGCACTTGATTGGACAAACGTGATCGTGAAAGTCTGTGGGTGTCATTGTCCAATACAGTTGTAAATGATCATTTGTCTTCATTTCTGCGCACGACTGTTGTTGGGACAAAGCTCTTTAAACAAAGGCGATCATAATCAAATCATAATAAGGTTGAACTTGAGGCAATAATTTTATTAACTTATCGTAAAATTTGACGTAAAATATCTCGAATTGGTCGTAGAGATCAACTGTAATTTCAAGAGTGAAGTGAAATGAATCAAATTGGCGTTCAGGTAATTTATACATACATAGGTACATACAAATAAATAAAATTGGAGTGTCTGTTTGTAATATAAAAATAATCGCTTTTTACTAAATGCATATGTATGTATACACGGTACATACATATACCAAAACAACATTTTTACAATTTTTGTCTGTCTGTCTGTCTGTTTGGCGGGGCTAGTCTTGGGAACGGCTGGACCGATTTTGACGGGACTTTCACTGGCAGATAGGTGATGTAATAAGGAGTAACTTAGGCTACTTTTATACTAGCTGCACCCACGACTTCGTCCGGGTAGATACTGAACAATCATATTTTTTCTCACGTGGACGAAGTCGCGGGCACAGCTCGTATTGACAATATAAATGAATGAGATAAACGTTTCGTTGTTTGTCCCGCATGCTTTTGTATACCATTCATTCGATGATATTCAATTGATATAAAACTTTTGTGTTAAAACAATCATTTTTAAAGTTTCGGACCTCTAAAGGAAAAAAGGGAAACGTTATAGGATCACTTTGTAGTCCTATTTATTTGTCTGTTAATAATAAGAAGTAGACGAATAATTTAACAGCATTAAGATGAAGAATACGAGAGACTAAAACCATCACAAATTAAGCAAGTTATGGTAAATTTGATTGGCCAGTAACTTGAAAATATAGAAATAGAAACCTAGAACTGCCTCGGTAGCCTAGTGGTAGCAGGCCACTACTACTACGCTGAGGTCCTGGGTTCGATTCCCGGGTAGGGGGTTATCAGAGATAATGGTGAAAAAAGCCTTTATCTCTGGTTCTATTGGCATTTTTCAATTTTCTGGAAATTTCCCAGTACCTCAAAGTTTGGTAATGTGCCCGGAGATGTCAACAGGCTCGCCACCTGTTACATGGGCCAAAACGTAACCGGCGAATCGTGGGTGTTTGCATGTATGCTTGAATGCATGCATTTACCTCTGCCTACCCCTTCGGGGATTACAGGCGTGAAGTTACGTTTTAGAAACCTACAATAAAATAAATCAGAGATTGGTCTGTTTTACCGAATATTACTAAAAAAAAAACTTATCGTACATGTTCCATCTACGTTTTCATCACTTACCATCATGTCATGTTTGATCACAAAAAAGAAATAACGTTATGCGCAGTTAGAATTAAAATTTCGTCATCAAAAGTTTGAAGCAATGTTTTTGTGACGTGGGCGCTTAATGTAAACCAGGGGGTCAGTGATGTCTGGTTCAAGGTGCGTTCACCTCCGAGGTAATGAACTAATGACCGATCGTCTACTAATTGGGAAATACGTCTGCGGTTTCCAGGGAAACGGAGGTTAATGGCGACACGTCTTGTCCTTTGAAGTGTAGGGGTCAATTCCGTCATTCCACCATTACCGAATGTAAATTTCAGCCAGATTTGTTCGCGGAAAAAATAAGAGTGCATTTAAGTACATGGAACTCACCAATACCGTATCATTATCTCTTTTGGGGATGTCTTTTAACGTACCTGTAACAGAAAACAATTAATGAGAATAATTACAAATACTTATTATAATGTGGATTTTCCCTAAAATCATTAGGTATATTAAATTAAAGTAAACAGTACAATTTTAAGCTCCATTAAGCGAAAAAAGAAACGGTTAAATGTAATATGTTATTACTTGCATATCTACCACTACATACTAATTGGTCAAAGATCCGATATATGGGTAACCTTCATCCATCTGTTTAATGGATAAAAAATATTTTATGGGTAATTAAATATGTTTAAAACTTTAAAAAACTAGGGTTGCCACTTCTAATCTTGGCCAAACTATAAATAATTCATCATTAAAAAAAATGTATCCAATAAACAGATGGGCGACGGTCACTCTTATATCGGATCCTCTACTATATGCTTTAATATAATTTACGTTACCATGATTACGAATGGAAATTTTAAAGTTGACGTTTCTTTTTATCGAGTCCCGGCATCTCGGGTACTTTGAGAATATGTCACGTACAAAGTTCATTGTCGTATAAATGTGAACAGTCCCAAAAACGCGATACTCGTTATAATTACGCTGTCACTCTAGACCAGAGGTTCCCAAACTATTTTTTCTTATAGACCCTTTACAATTTATTCTGGTTTCTGTGGACCCCCGTCCTGCTGCCTGCACATTCCCATATTTCCATTATTTATTCACGCCTACGTAGACCCATCATCGAGTCTCCCATGGACCACTTTGGGAATCACTGGTATGATGTAAGTAAATTGGAACTATCAGTGTATGTGTTGAGATCCATTATCGTGGATCCCCATTTTCATTTCATGGACCCCCAAATTTTATTTCGCTGGGGCAGACCCCTTTTAGCTTGTCATAGACCCCCAGGGGTCGATATAGACCACTTTGGGAATCACTGCTCTAGACAGTCATTGATATGAAGTGTAAGTACGTGTTGAAAAACAAAGGACAACCGCAGGACAACGCACCAAGTAGTGATGCATCGAATAGGACTTAAAAAAATAAGGAAGTTTAATGTTCGACTGTATGTAAAGTATGTATGCTCACTGATTATTGATGATGATATATTATTTTTTTTATAGACCGATTTTAAATATGTGTATGTCATTTGAAAACATACAGTTGCTCTCATGTCATCCGTCAGCTAAACTTTTTTTTTTTTTTAATGGAAGTGGCAAACAATTATGCAGTTCATATTGATGTAAAGTGATGACTCCAGCCTATAGACACCCACACAGAGACTGAAGTCAAAATGCAGATGCGTTACCACTCCTGAGGCCTAAGGTGTTATGCCTTTGTGCCGGAAATTACAGGGCCAATTACAGAAATTACCAGGTACATTACCACCTGAACGGAATACGATAGTGCTGAACACTACCATTTAGCGGCAAGTATATTAGGTAATGCGATGGTCTACGCCCGCGAGCTCCGTCACTGGAGCTCTACCACCAGTAATTTATGTCAATGGATTGACAGACACGCAGACGGGCCACCTGATGGAAAGTAGTCACCGTCGCCTATGAACATTTGCAACACCAGGGGAGTCGCCAACGCGCTGCCTGCTCTGAAGGACTCTTTTGACGCCATTTTTGAAGAACCCCATATTGTAGCACCGAGGGAACACCTCAGAGGGAAGTTCATTCCACAATTTACACGTTCTGGGCAAAAACGAACGTGAGAACCTATAAATCACTTCTATTAATCCCTACCAATATTAAAAAGCTGAAGTTATGTGCGTTGTAATCTGTAATTTTCTATGACTAATCCAAAGAACCGAATGATTTCTATCAGTTTCGTGGAGAAGGAAATAGGTATTTATTTTATACTTGTATACTTCAGTTATGGAACCTTTACGTCTTGCTAATTTTTAACGAATGTAATCTTTATTGTTAACCTACTTCAAAAAAGTGAGAGTTAAAAAAATAAAAAATAAAAAATTGCTTCTCCGAATACAAATGTTCGTTTACATCACTATGCACTATAGGCGGTATTAGTGTACGTGATTCATGTCTCCGAGGCCACTTGAATCGCATTCATACACTACGATCTTTTAGTTCAATAAACTGGTTATGGGCCTAAGGAATAAATGTTCCGTTGAACTTTGAAGTGCTAGCGGCCCAGACTTGGTGCTCGACGGGTTAATCACTTCTCTGCAGACCTTTCATAGTGGAGGTCTACCATGAGCGAGATGGTGTGGCACTGGTGTAAGACTGGTCGATCACAGGGTCGTGACACCCTTCCAGCAATCCCATTGCCTCTATCTACCTTATTTACTTGTAGCTTAGGGTATTGTTCAGCACTATCGTGTGACAGTAATATGGTTATTTCTAGCAAAGGCAAAAGGTTCAATTTTCCTCGTGTTTACCATGTTTCGGGACATAGATAAGTGTTGTTACCGATTACAGCCCAAAACGTGATAATCCACACGAAATATCACTACGCACAAGTTGTTAAGTGACAATAGATTGTCCACTAACCTACTTATAGTAATCTATATGTAGGTATAGATTATACCGATTCGATACAACATCAAATCCCATTACTTTTATTGTAACTCGTATGGTTACTCAACTTTTACTAGAAACTGCGAAATGATTCTGAGGATCCTTCAGTGTGTTCTAATGAATATCTTCTTAAATTGCTACAGCAACAGAATAACAGAGTAAGCACTTTTAAAACGGCAGAGGAAGCACTAAAGAGTTTTAGATTCTAAATTTAAACAACATGCGATCACAAACCGGCGTTTCTTCGTCAGCATTAGTACAGCCATAAGAATTGGTCAAGACTATTGCAATAAATCGGTGATACTGGCTCATAATTCACACCCAAGAAATTCCTCTTCAGAACATCGAACAACCCAATAAGATGACAAATGTACAATTTCGGCTCTCAATTGCTCAATAGATCAGAAGAGAGCAATACTAAATGGGAAATGATTCTGATGTCATTGGTTTGTGGCTAATCTCTTCTGTTAGCAGAAGAAGTTGAGATCATCGAATAACCCAATAGATACAAAAGTGCACAGGACAATCGTTTGAAATAGGATAGCCCAAAAAGAATCCGCATCAAACATACAATTATTAGGTTCTTATTCCCTCAATGGATCAGAGGTGACCTAGAGTTTTTTTCTCCTGTTGGACGAAGAAGCCCAAGTGTTTCTCGGAGATATTTCCATCTATTGGTCGAGGTCACGTCGAGGCGATTGCACTGAACCGGGATACCGGCTCGTGATTCACACACAGCTGACCCCGAGTCGTTACCGTAATTACAATAATAAGTGTGCGATGTCGGGAACGAGGAGTTGTGATCGTTCTGGGAATTTATGGTTCAACGTCAATTTTTTGTGTAATTGGCACAACTTGGAAGATTAGATATTGTCTGAACTGAAGAGGTTCGTTGAATCTTTTGCTCATGTTATATCGTGTGAATAATTTGAAGCTTTTGGCGATCTCAAAAAGTTTCCTTCTCAAGTTACAAGAAGTTAGTTCTGTAACGCGGCTTGCACTAGAAATTAATTAACGGAAATACTGAAAAGCGAGGAAAAAGCGTAACGCGATCTTCAATTTCGTCGAATACAGAGACAGAAACGGACAGACAGGTGGACGTAAGGAACGTCGTTCGTGACTAGGCTCACATATTATATAGGCACAAGAATGACAAACATGCATGCATAAAACCACGAATCACACGTTATTTTTTGAGTTTCTATAACTTAATAGAAGTATAACTAACGTCTGGATTCGGTACGGCGGACCTAATCCGCCGACCAAATCCGCGCTAGCGGACCGCATCGGAATTGAATAATAATAGTTATGTCCACCGGACTCCTCTACACACGGCCAGATTTGGTTCGGAGCGTACCGAAAAGGTTTTGTTGTTCACAAAACTTTCCATATTCGCCAAATCTCTCTTTTGGTGAGCGATGACCTCCCCCGAAACTTATGTAGTATGGCCCTACCTACGCTTATGCAGATGCGACGCATAGAACAACACCGGAGGGGAGTAGCCATATGCAGGCTTTCCCCTCTGTCAAAGTACAAGACCAAATGGGCCTATACCTGTCGCCTAGATGTTTAAATGTGTGCGTGAAATTGTTTCTGTATTTTGTTAAAGTCAAGGTGTGAGTTTCGTAGTAATAAACGATTTTTGTTGTGTGCGTGTGTGTCGCACGCATTTTCCCCGCAAAAAATGACAGACTGTTTTGCATCGGTAATACACGCTATGGCTACTCCCCTCCGGTCCGCCGCGACCGGTGTACCGCGTTGCTCTATTGATGTGACGTAACATTTGCATAGGCCTGCTAGTTCTTTAACCACCCAGTTAGTCTAGCAGTGTGCGACGATCCCTATAACCCACGGCGGGTTCGATCTCCCCACCGAGACAAATATTTATAGGACATACAAATATTTGTTTCGTTTCTGGGTATTTAACCACACCCACGATACAGCTTTATATCTAGTGTGGGGCGGGCTGTAATCGTGTTATATTTCTTTAGTTTCAATATTTGGTGTAATTTAAAACTGGAACAAATACCTAATTGTGGACAGAAAAACGCAGCGGGAGTCGCACGAGTCTAGTCTGTAAAAAGTGATTCTTTTCTTTATTTATTTGGAAATCTTTTAAAAATCCGTTTGGATGTTAACATAACAGCGGCTAGCAACTAGCGAGTCGTTGACACACAACACAGTGTGTTGGGATGTTGCCAGCAACAAGTTCGCGCCGGAACGATTATAAAACACGTGTAGAAATGTGAAAAATTAATTATGATATCGTGGATAAGCCCATCCGCCATCTGTTAAGTGCCACTGTACCAGAGGTTCCCAAACCACTTTTTCTAGTTGAATTTCATGTTTTATTTGCTGAAATTGAAGAATAGATTTCGATATTTATCAAAGAGATTGGATCAGTACAGTCTAGAGGCTTCAATCATTGGATTCAAGTCGCGGCGGAAGTCAAATTTTCCTTAATTCAATTTTTCTTCATGTCTTTATAACATGAATGTATTTTTTTCATGTATCGATGGTGGCAAACAAGCATGTACCATGTAGTTCAAATGGATGTTATGTGACTACTGTAAACATCTACACAACAACCGGAGATCAAAATGCAGATATGTTGCCAATGCCACCCAGGGGTGAATCTTAGACCTCAGGAGGTCTAAGATGTGAGTCCTTTGGGATAACAATATAACATATTACATTATGTTAAAGAAACAGTTATTATGTTAGAAACAAGTTCCTACATCGAGATATGGTGGAATGGTGCATGTGATGGAACTTGTTTGTAACTGAAGCGTAGACACTTCCCCAAATACCGCAATATAAATGCCAGTATGGAGCGAATAGTTGTTACACAACAATAAATAACTGTTCTGTTCATGTCTGTATCTATAGTAGCAACACTAGCAACCCATATGCATAAGAAGAACGATTTTCTTCATGAAAGATACTCTGCAGTCGCCGATAGGTGGCGACACTGTCAATGGCTGCGGTGGTATCTGCTCGTCTGAATCAGCTCTAACATGTCGTTTATTATCGAATGGGAAGTACACAGTTATGTAATTAGGTCACAGAGTACCTACAGGTTCGGCAATCGGCAATTAGCTTGTCAACAAAACATTTTATTTGCGGGTGTATATATTGTAAGACCCCCTCGTAAAAATTCTTAAATAATTTAAAAATATGATATATTTTTATGTTTTAATACCAACAATCTTTTACCTGTGACTATAGTAAACTATTGTGTAAAAAAACCATACCATTTTGATTAAAGTTTTGTACTAGGTACCATCCAGCATCGCGATCAATACCTTGATTAGTACACAACTTTAATGAAATAAACACGGATCATTATGGTTTAAGCTTTCACAATAGTGAAACAAAACCGTTAGTCGCAAACAATTATACGCAACGCTCAGACACAATAATATACCAATGTTATCGAGATTTTCACATAAGTAACATTGTGTTTCCATTGTCAGGCGTCAGCGATTACAGTCGCCTACTATTCAAATATTTCAAGCTGTAATAAGCTCAAAGAATAAAATATTTTTTATTTCGAAAAGCTTTGATTGAATAATAGGTACTTTCACTTAAATTAATATTAATATCAAGTATAGTTTATTTGTATAGCAAGTAGTCAAATGAAATAAACAATGTACAATTTTCACAGAGAGAAACGAAAACGTCTAATAAATAATTTTATTCCAAATCATTGAAAAATTATGAAAAAAAGCCTCATTAACACAGCTAGTATCTTGTTACAATGAGCCATAGGGTATCATTATCATTGGGGAGCAGGTGGACAAAACTATGATGCATTTAATAATGATACTAAATATCTATTACACCAAAATAGCTTTTGGTGTAATAGAAACCGAAATTACAACCCAATTTCCAAAACCACAAGAAACAATCAGCTCTCGCACACACACCGCTCATAGGAAAATCCCGCGTTAATCCGCTACCGTTTCCGCACGCCTGAAAACACAATGACGTTTCCATATTCATTGTGGGTGTGTAAGGGTGTGCACGGTGACGTCACATGGCCCACATGTCCGCGGTCGTCGGCCAGCGCGCATCATTTCGGCGGGGTCACAAAGGTCGCGCGGCTAGATTAGTACAAATTGTCGATATCTAATGTGTACACCGGTTAATCATGGGTTCGTCGTTTCAGTTCAATTGACGCGAGTCATGTTTCCATTTCAAATAAACGTACTGAGGGTCATAACCGTTTAAAAAAAGGTCACAAAATACGCGCTCGCTACCGCCCGCACAGCGCTCGCACTTAGAAAAATCACGCGTCTATCGGCTACCGTTGCGCACGCCTGAAAAACACAATGCCATTTCCATATTCATTGTGGGTGTGTAACGGCGTGTACGGTGACGTCACGTGGCCCACATGTCCGCGGTCGTCGGCCGACGCGCATCATTTCGGCCGGTTCACACAGGTCGCGACATCGACTAGATTAGGACCAATCATCGATGTCGAGTGTGTACGCCGCTTAAAGATGTGTTGTTACAGACCATTAGTTTAATGTGGATATGATTTTTCAAATAAATTTAACTTCATATTATAAAACAAAGTCTGTTTGTCTGTACTACCTGAACTCGAAAAATTATCATTTTATTTTCGGCAGTTTTCACGGGTGTATGGAAGTGGTTCATGAGAGTTTTCTGTGCATAATTTATATACAAAAAGTGAAGCAGGTGGTAATGACTGTTGATGAAGATGATAAGAAAAGCCATGTTGAGTGGGAGATTTACTAGCGTGGTAGGTACGCATAAACCGATACAGTTATTAAAAGCATTGTAAGAGCATGCAAACAAGCATGCAGTTCATATGGGTACCTAAGTGAATACTGCAACTTATAGACATCTAAACAAAAACCGAAAGTAAAAATGCAGATGCGTTGCCACCCTTGATACCTAAGCTGTTTTGCCTCTGCAATAATTATAACGAGGCCGTATATTCAGGTCTTGTTTGTCGCATTAATTAAATCGAAAAATCCACTGACAAATGATTTACGCCTAAGTTAATAAATAAATAAATACTCTTTTACGCGCAATTTTTAGGTCAAAGAATCAGCATTGCCATCCAACGAGGCAATGCTGCCAGCCTTCTGGGTACCATAATACAGGAAGGCAGTGATGCGGAATTTTTAGACGCATGTTGTTTTTAGTTTAGGTATAACTTTATTTTATGTAAATATTTATTTAGCTTTAAAATATTTTTTAATGTTATTTTTTATCTTAATTACATTCGCTAATACACTGATTTGACAATACGCTTACATTCACAGCCTCACACTAGGTATAGGTGTCGTGGTTGCCGTTGTTCACACACAACACATACACAAACACCCAGACCCGAAACAAATATCTGTAGGCCATACAAATATTTGTCCCGGTGCGGGGATCGAACCCGTGACTCTACGAATTAAACGGTCGACATAGAATTCAATATGATTTAGCATATTGAAATATAACCCGGTAATATGAAATTCTATAGTTAAACCAACAACCATGCCAACATTCTTGCCACGTACCAAAACAGATGCTTCCTCGCTAATGAACGACCTTTACATATTTTTATCAACATAGCTCCTCATTGTTTACCTGATATATTAAAATAAACCGGCCAAGTGCGTGTCGGACTCGCGCATGACGGGTGACGTGCCATAATAAAAAAACGGCAAAAAAAACTGTTGCATGGAAGCCCCCTTAATTGTTTTATATCCTATTTTTTAATTATTGTTATAGCGGCAATAGAAATAGGTACATTATCTGAAAATAACATCCCTTTAATGTTTATCACTGCCTGTCCTGAAATCAAGCCGTGAAGTTAGTTAACTCGAAATCAGCAGACCCATAATTGATACAACAATAAGGAATTCTATTCCTTCCAAGATCTTCACTCTATGTCGTCAAATACCTTGGACTCTATCAACGATAATTTTCACAACTTCCAAAAAGTTATTTATAAAATTTCGAATTATTAAAAACTATAGTCAATGACGAAGTATTTTCCACCCGTATAAATTGAATTCCGTTCAGTATACTCGTATCATGAAAGCAACTTCAGTGGAATGGAAAATAAAAATGCGATATAAAGTTTCACCGTTTCAGGTCTGTGATTGTTTTTATTTACTCTCTTGACGTCTATTGATTTAAACTTTTTGTAAAAAGGGAATTACAAGTTCAACAGTTATTATTATATAGGTACTTTTTATTTACCATATCACTTATACCTCGATCCAGGCATTGTACCCGGAACCAAAAGCTTGCAGCAATAGGCAACTTACTACGAGACCACAAAGGCTTATGGTAAACAGGGGTTTATAGCATTACTTCTATCGTAAATTTTACCATTACTGTATGAAAATTTTCAACATCTTTAAGACATCGTTAAAAGATTTCGTTTTGTTACTTTGTTACAAATTTAACTGCCAATTAACCATACACAGCTACTTTTTACAATACACTTCACATTCGAACAATAAACAAGTGTGAAACGGTAGCCACAGAGTAATAATGAGCTATAAACGAGGATCGAGCGGTTAACTACTCGTTTCGTAAGTATTTGTCAAGTCGGGTCGAGGTTCAACGCATTAGCTCCTGCAATTAATCGTATATTTGCAATCGCGTGGACTCAATACTGGTTTGTTCAATCATTATTTTACTCACTCAGTAGTTTGGTGGTAGCGGGCTAATACCGCTACGCTAGAAGCATGGGTTTCAATCCCAGCGCCACCTTCAAAGTTTGATAATGAGCCCGGACATGTCAATGTCATCGTCACCTATTACTTAGAAAAAAACCACGAACCGCGAACACTCCGCCAAAATTCCATACAAACGCTTGATTTGGTGGCTCTATTACACAGCCATCAATCAGTAGAGTGTATTTACACTGCTAGTCTCGGCAACGGCTGAATCGATTTTGACGGGACTTTCACTGGCAGATAGCTTATGTAATAAGGAGTAACTTAGGCTACTGTTATACTAGCTGCGCCCACGACTTCGCCCGGGTAGATACTAAACAATCATATATTCTCACGCGGACGAAGTCGCAAGCACTCACTCGTTCATTATAAGTCTATACAATTAAATATAGTAACTACTTACTCACCTCAAAAATATAAAAGCGAGCAAGAAAACATAAGCACACCTAACATATCCTTACAATAGTTTCCATTTACTTGACCGGTGATTATCGTACTAATAACCGTGGTTAGTGATAACCGAGCGGTCGTTTGTGCGCGGAAGTGGTGCCGACTGATGACAGACGCACACACACTTTCCATCGGTAAAAGTCCGTGTGTCGAAGGTCATTAAACCGTTAAATAGTTCGTAGAAATCACGCACTTATGGTTTCGGTCTGGGTGGAAAGTTTTATGAGCTGTCCACGCCTTACTGTTTCATTCTTGGTACTTTGTCACCTGTATAATACATGGGCATGTATCTTCATAAAGGACAAATCAAAGGATTTGTCGAAGCGAGTTCATCCTTCTTGAGGGCCAAACTTAAAGAAATTGGTTTGTACGAAATAAGTTCTTCAGTGGATTTCAATGTAATTATCACAAACTCTGAACTCTTTAAACATAACTTTCCGTAGCATCCCTCACAACCCCTGAGTGCCGTATTTGTATTCTGAAATAACCTTACTCGATTTTTACGATTACGTCTTCAAACTCGCTCAATGGAATTCGGATTCTATCGTATTACTGTGATTTGTGCCACCGATGTATTTGGTGGCACAAATCGAAAGATACGAAGCCGAGAAGCACCTATCGCCATTAATTTAGAAATAACCAAATAATTATATCCAACAATTAACTCATTGTTGTATGTGAGCTGGAATATGCAAAGCAACTTTCATTTTCCACGATGCGTTCAACATTTAGACCATTAGACGCATTAAGCTTATCGCGATTACAACACTGGCCGTCGCTTCCGTTGGAGCGTCCACCGGTCATTACCGGGCTGCAACTAGTGAGGATAATATCGATAAGATAGGCATCGATGTGCCGTGACATCGATGTTTTGATAAATATAATCGTTTTGTGAAAAAAGAACATTGCTATTTATGTTAATAACATGCGGTCACATTTATTTACTAAATACTGTCTGTTAAATACGATGCGTTGGCTACTCCTGAGACCTACGATGTTTTGCCACTAAGTTGGTTTGGAAATTTACTATTCAATCAAAATACTAGCGAGAGACAGATTAATAAATTGTTATGAAAACATCGTACGTATCCGTAAATATAGCTAGATTATCTGCTTAATATATTTTCATTACAAAAATGCACATTTCATTTTCCAGGATGCGTCCAACATATAGACCATTAGGCGCATTAAGCTTATCGCGATAACAACATTGGCCGCCGCTTCCGTTAGAGTGTCCACCGGTCATTACCGGGTTGCAACTAGTGAGGATAATATTTATAGGTATGACAAACATCGATGTTTAGAACAACGATATTATTCAAGTGATTGCCAAACAAGGAGTTCACATTGATGGAAACATGATAATAGTTCAGAATTTCTAACAGTTATCATCAATTTATATGTTTTGCTGTAAAAACATCGTTGTATAACAATCAATCTAGTTTATCTGTTATCTTTTCATTATGAAATCTGTAGAACGAATTACAGATAAAATTTGGCAAGGACAAAGATTGAGTCTCTGGAGACTGGACTTTGTCCGCCATTGGCTATTTTTATTATTCCGAAAAGAAACTAAAAAACAGCTAACCGATATTTTGGTATAAAATATGCAATGCACACTACTTATTATGTTATTATCGATTTAAATTCATAGATTTAATAGTAACGCCCTCCGTCACTGGTTATTCCAGCACTAAAAAAAATAATTGGTACAAAAAGAAATTGGTGAATTGTAGGTGTTGGCCTTTCCCTCCGGGGATTACAAATGTGAAGTTACATATATTTTTGGATCTTAAGTAAGTATACAAAAGAAGTTCTAATCCTGATAGCTTTATTTAAGAACATTTCAACCAAACATTGTATGCATCGATATTTTTCTAGTGAAATTCGGTACATCGCATCACTGGCTGGCTGCAACGCGTTTATTTGTGGCCAGAGTCGGCCAGACCACACACGTCCGTTCACACTTTTAGTTCTGTCCGTCAACTGGAACTGAAATTGGTCTTGGAATTGTTCATTTTATGTTACATGCGTTCGGTGGTTTGGTGTTAAGTTACAGTGGACTTGAATGATGCAAGACGATATTAAAATTATTTGATACAAGTCCATTTTTCTTTCATAGGAGGTTGGAATGAAATTAAATCATAAACTTAGCCAGTACGGAAGTTATAACGTTAGGTGGTGGAGTCGTTTATGAGGCTAAAAGGCTTATATGCGATTAATCGTCGTCTGCCTCCGGAGCTCAGTCTTCCTAGTTAGGGTTGCACATTTTACACTAGGCTAGAAATCGCTCCTTGTATGACTCAATTGCAGTCGGAACGCAACCGTTTTAATGTGTTTTTTTGTATATTCATGCAATGTATAAGTTACTCCTTTAAGTTAAGTAATGCCATTGCATGGGTCGGTAAGAAAGCTATACATACTCTTCTGCTATTCGCTCTTCTTCAATTGAAGAATATATGGACTTTAGTTACATTCGACTCCAAATTTATGTACGACAAGGTTAAGAAACAAATAAAGTTGAATAATAAAAACACAATGGTTCATCATCATCATCAACCGAAAGACGTCCAATGCTGGACAAAGGTCTCGAGATGATGAAACGTAGTTATAGTTTTTCTTTTTTTAATCTTCAACTGAAAAATTGCACAAAAATAAACCTAGTTATTTTTCACAAAAGCGGTAACTATCGCAAGTTGACATACAATGCTGTTATTTCACTTCGAATAACATTAACAGTTTAATTGTTATTTATATCAATGCCGACCATTGCATGTTGCAAGTTGCTTATTTGCGGTAAGGCCACCTAATTTGTCCTCGGTGTCTGGTGGGGTCAGTCAATCAATCTGATACGCAGCGTGCCAAATAAAACTTGTTGTGTCTATTTGATTATATTTTTTTATATACCGAAGGTGGCAAACCAGCATGCAGTTCACATTGATGTCAAGTGATAACTGCAGCCTAAAGACACCCGAGACACACAGAGACTAGAGGTCAAAATGCAGATGCGATGCCACCCCTGAAAGCTTAGTTGTTATATGTGTGATAGTTATTACGGGTCCAACCATACACCATTTTCATCATAAGCACATAAAAACATAAACAATACATAATACTGGTGGTAGAGCTCCAGTGACGGAGCTCGCGGGCGTAGGCACCACCGCATTACCTAATATACTTGCCGCTGAATGGTAGTGTTCAGCACTATCGTGTTCCAGTCAGGTGGTTATGTACGGTCCTGTAATTTCCGGCACAGAGGCATAACACCTTAGGCCTCCGGAGTGGTAATGCATCTGCATTTTGACCTTAGTCTTTGTGTGGGTATCTATAAACACCCACACAAAGACTAAGGTCAATATATAAACTGCAGTCATCACTTAACATCAATGTGAACTGCATCCTTGTTTGCCACTTCCATTACATTAAAAAACCTACATTTTTTAAATATAAAATAAGTCACTAAGTATAAAATTTTTAAACATTTTTAAACACATTCGCACATGACAAACGTCAACACCAACGAATACAAACAACAATACGATCTGAATCAGACCAAAGCCAGATATAAATCTAAATGTTAGGAAAAAAAATAAAAATTAAATACGCATACACTCACAGCCTCACAGTAGGTATAAAACCTGTGTCGTGGGTGCCGTTACATACAAACAACACATGCACAAACACCCAGACCCGAAACAAATATCTATAGGCCATACCAATATTTGTCCCGGTGCGGGGATCGAACCCGCGACCCTTCGAATCAAACGGTCAATTCACACCGCTGGACCAACCGGGTCGTCAAAGGAAAGTTGTACACCCCGGGTATTTTAGCCGCCATGGCAAGTTTTGCGACAGACAGACAGACAGACATATTTATCACGAGCAGCATATTTATCACGAGCAGCATAAGTGCAAGTTTGTCGGTCGTCATCGCGGTGTTCAAGTGCGGGGCTTAGGCTAACCCACCGTAAATACTCGTACTATTGTCACGTGAACTATGACTGCAGGGTTGTCATAGTTTTATTTATTTCTTGCTATTGTCTTTTATACTAATGAAATTTGTAACACATCGAACTCTGTAGTATTAAATCTAACTGCGAATAATCTTCGAATTTTGCAAATTTTTGCGATTTTTTTACGAAACACAAAAAACTACTATTATTAACTATTATTTCTAATATTCTCGAGTATGTCAAACTATCAATTCTTTTCAAATTTTATTGTTTTCTGGAACTTTTCTGCCTTCTGCAAAATTTTGTAAATAAAATGAGAAGATAATTTTGGGACAAGAAATGCATTCGCAAATATGTAGACAGTGATTATAATATGTGATTAATCTTGTCTTAGAAATATAATTGTATTTTGAGTAATAAAATATACATAGTATAAGTATCTGAACACAGTAACGTAAGTGCAAGTTTGTGAGTCGCCATCTCACGGTATTGTTCAAGCGTGGAGCTTCCGTTATCCCATAAATACCTCACGTGAACTATGACCACAGGGTTGGCAAGTTTTATTTATTTCTTGCTATTGTCACTTTAGACGTGAGCTATGCATCGAACTCCGAAAGGATTTACTTAAATGAAGCTATGAATAAATACTTTATAGGTATTATCATCTGCAGTCTATTTACGAGTACATCGCGAAAGCTGGAAATCAATCGCAATATCGAAAAATCACAAAAGTGATGAGGATTTTCGGACACACGATTGATTAATTTACAAATATTAGCTAATAAATAAAAAAAAACATGAGAAGTCAATTCAACGGTAATGGATATTTTCCATAATCCCATTTATAATGAAAACTGTGTATGTAAATACAGAAGTACAAGTGTTATAGTGTAACAACCGTTATTGTGATGCTGTGTTCAAGTATGGTGCACCCGCAAAACTGACATAACCAGAAATACTATGCCGTCACATGAATAATCGTAGGGTTGTCACACATGTTACGAGAGTTTATAATTCATGTTTTGGCCTTTTGATATTAATAATGTCGGGTCACTTATCGCAAAATTAACTTATGCAATTAATAACTCTCAATAAGTAGAAGCAACCCAATGTCTAAAGTTTTCAATGTTCTAGATTGTGCCATTACATTTTCCTTTGGTTTTAAAGATACCTACATTCCAAAGTAACGATGCGAATATATTATATAGTTTGCCACATCATTAACCATAATATTATTATAACAAGTGTAGCATCCCTGATAAATGGACAAAGACAACGATTCCAACCGGATCGATGTCCGACTAACTGGGAAATCGCATGCATTTTACAGAATTAAATTGTCGCTGTCTGCACCTTGCAACCTGAAGTCTGTCCATCAATGAATCAGGATTGAAATACATCGTAAAAACAGATTAGGTATCTGAAAACATTCGCCTATCAAAAAGCAAATCAAATTCAAAGATTTTAGAAGATTAATTTTATTCTCGTTTCAATTAAATTTTGGTCTAACAAAATGGAAACTCCAGTTTTTTTTAAGACTTAAAAGTAACAACGGGAACGTCGTCAGAAACATTACTGGTGGTAGAGCTCCAGTGACAGAGTTCGCGGCAAGTACTTCGTCGATATCCTTACTTAAAGGTTGACTGGTAGAAAACGCGTAGTGGCGTCAAGTCCGCCTTATGTATAGTTTCTGGGTATTGAGGCGTCTCGGTCCGCTCGTGTTTCGTCCCGCGGACCGAAACGCCTATAAGCATTTTATTCATGGGGATATTCGGCCCACAAATGGAAAGTGGACCGAATCGCCCAAGAGAGTTCTTCTTTAATGGGTAGATTCGGTCCAATTATATTGTCATGTACAGTCGAATACAAAAATAAATACTTTCGTTCACCAATTATTTGAGTTTTTTTAAGTGATTGATAATATACAACATATGATTAATGTTGTGTGTGTGTGTGTGTGTGTGTGTGTAATATATTTAATTTGATTGATGTGCTTTATTTGTTTAAGTTTCTTTTTGTGTAGGTAATTATAAATAAATATAAATTTTATCATAATACATTGCATTTTATTTATGTCTCAATTTTTTGTAACCAACTGTACTTAAATCTTTCAAATCAGGTATTCATATCGGGACGAATCGCCCTATAATAATAAAAATATGGGGAGATTCGTCCCGCGGACCGAATCGACCCATTCAGAAGGCATTGTTAGGCGTTTCGGTCCGCGGGACGGAACACGAACGGACCGAAACGCCCCAAGACCCTAGTTTCTGTGCATAAAAAAAATATTTTAAATAATATACAAAAAAAATATGACACGAACAAAATTTTTATAGAGAATAGAGATCAACACATCCCTAGATTTCACACATAGGTTTTAACATCAATTTTTTTTCTTTGGCGTTCCAAGAAATGATAGATTGTTGAGATAATGCGTAAACATAAAAACTTTCTACTATCAAACTTTCGCCTTCAATATAACCTAAAATTGTAAGACAAAATATAAGCAGCTCTGTAAGTACCTAAAACACATCGCTCTTCACTTACTACTTTGCCGTTTGTAATATTTAGTAAGTAGGTACTCAGTAAAGTTTTTTTTGATAGATTTTTTATTTATACTTCATCGATCTTCGTTCGTTCTTTTACGTCATCGTCAAATGTTTTCTTTAATTTTTACAAACATTAAATGGTTGAATTGATATAATAATACTAGCTGACCCGGCAAACTTCGTATTGCCTCATAATGAAATAATAAGTCAAAGGTTTGATAGATACGGACTATTTGTATGGGAAAATAAAATTGTGGTTTTCACTATTGCCCTTCAATTTCTTCATATTTTCTTACCTTCTAAACTTCCCTGGACTTCCAAAAATCATTCAAAACCAAAATTAGCCAAATCGGTCCAGCCGTTCTGGAGTTTTAGTGAGACTAACGAACAGCAATTGATTTTTATATATAAAGATTTATGTTAACAATAATCTACATCTTATATTCTGACAAGTTGATTACAAAAAACATATGTATGTAGTTGTAGTTGTATTACACATCAAAATACCACCCAAGGCACTGCTGCTGTTATATGAAGTAATTTCCTATTAAAAAAACCACGTAACATTTCCTTAATGGAATAACGCTGAGTGAAGATAAATCGAAAGCAAATTATGACATTTGAACAGTTGAAACGAGAAGAACCTTAAACTTATGCTAATGCTTTAAAATTTCCCTTTCGACAACAGTTAGTGAGTCAGAAATCAGTTGGCTTATTATCGTTCTTTTGTGATAGGAATCAAGATCGATATACACGAGAACAACAAAGTTTCCTCTGTATAGGTATAAAATTTGCTGTCGGTACAAGTAAGTATTTATAAAAATACTCAAAGAACTATTTATCTAGAATAACTTAGATAGTTACGTCATGTGTAGATACTTTTAAAATTTCTATCTACTTTATTTTCTTTCTGCACCGCTTTCGAAAATGCTTTATTAGTAGGTTAAAGTCAATTTTAGCTACCTATATACTCGTATATAACTAACTAACCCGGCAAACTTCGTATTAAGTCACAATGAAATAATGTGCCAAAGGTTTGATAGATACGGACTATTTGTATGGAAAAATCAAATTGGATATGGAATGTTCAATTTCTTCATATTTTCATACCTTTTAAACCTTCCCTGGGCTTCCAGAAATAATTCAAATCTAAAAATCTAAATCGAAATCGGTCCAGCCGTTCTCAAGTTTTAGCGAGACTAACGAATAGCAATTGATTTTTATATATATAGATAAGTAATATATTTTTTGTACATTATAGTTGAATAAAAAAATATGTTCAGCACAACATCAATTTTAAATAATTTCATCTCATGAATAGTCAAGAGGTACGGGGCGGAGACCCACAAATTCACCAAAGGAATTGGATAAAAATATAGCTCAGCTATTTTAAAGCTACCAAATGTCATAGAAATAGGTACATTATCAAAAAAGTATGCGAAATGCGATGTAAACTACGTACATACATTTTATAGAGATTGCTCGCACGAAACCAATTGCGATAACGAGACCGGTTGGTAATCAGTCAGTACAGTAGTGTGTAGACCAAAATTAGGTTCGCGTGAGTACCGTATCTTGACCTTTGTCCGTTAAATTGTCGGTTTTGTGTTAACGAACGGCCCTGACAGGTTTCGACTTCGCTAATATGTTCCGAATATATCCTGGACTAGGGTTGGCGGATGGCCGGGAGCTACAGCATTGTCCCGGAATTAACCTCAATTCAATTCACTAACTTTATTTTTCTGTACTGGATGTTTAAGACCTATTTGTTTTTTCACGATAATACAGTCTACGCATTTTTCTCTATCTTTTGATATAGTAAGTATACAAGGCGCAGGCCCAACATGGAACTTGTCCTTTGGCCCAATGCAGGGGTAGAAAAAGATGCTTTCACGTTTATCTTTTGAAATGGGGAAATGGAGGATTTTGTAAATAATTGATGATTCCATATTATACAAAATTGTTTAGTTTCTATTTAATTATTATGTGTTTTTGATTATTATTAGCGGTTATTCACTCTAGGTTAGTTTTAAAAAAAATGACACTGTAAAAGTTCTCTTCAGGAACCTAATCATATGAAATAAATGAATAAACTGACATAATGTTAGTAAGAATCTATGGATACACTACGGCCCGAAAGTCTTAGTTTCAGTAGAATTGTCTCGGAGTATCGAATTATAAGCCGGCTTGTGACAACCCTATTCTGAACAAGTTAATTATATTATGTATGCAGGTGCGATTCGAATGTAAAAATCAATCAATGTGACAGGTGAATATTATTTTATATCACGGTAAAATTTCACGTGAAAATGACAAATGCAGAATCTTAGTAATAAATTAATATGTTAACTACAAAGCCACCAAGACATGCCAGTATACTAATGAATGATGAATGTCGAAGAAGCATGGGAGGTTTGTCAGGGCCGGGAAATCTGGCGCTTCACACTCTCTTCCTACCCCGTAAGAGACTTAGCGTGAAGATACATACATACCTTTTACTTTCATACAATCCCTACTAATATTATAAATGCGAAAGTAACTCTGTCTGTCTGTCTGTCTGTTACATTTTCACGTCCAAACGACTGAACCGATTTTAATGAAATTTGGTACAGAGAAGAGCTGACATTGAAAAAGAACATAGGCTAACGACGACGTCCGACGACATCCACGCGTGCGAAGCTGCGGGCTACAGCTAGTAACTAAACAAATGTAGACTAGGGACGAGAGGTGTGTAAGAGCCTAGCCCATTAGCGACTTGGCGTGAAGATACATAACTTTGTAAACTAGTACTTTTTATGCAAACATTAAAAATTTACAACACAAATTTATTTGAGCAGAAAATCTCGACTCTCGTGACTGTAACACTATTATCTGCTACAAAGTGTTGCGAAATGTTCTTTAGTTTAGATAACAGGAACGTGTAACCATTGAAATATCAAATGCACTTGCACAACTGAGAGTAACATCATACAGATAAATTTCACAAAAGACTAAATTTGTTGTCAGAGTAAAAAAATGCAAGCTCAGGAATTAATTTAAAATCAATTGATAAGAAGTAACACAGTTTTTTTTTAGAAAACACATGCAAGTGTTTTTTATTTTCGATATACGTTTTCTATTACGCGTAGATTAGGTGTATTATCAATTGTGAGTACATTAAACAATAGTGTGTGTGTGTGTGTGTGTGTGTGTGTGTGTGTGTGGTGGATTCATTATTTTCAAATTTCACACTCACTTTCAACAATAAAAAAAAGAACAGAAAGTCGTTTTCAATGTACAAATCTATATCTATCAGGTATAAATCGCAATTTATTTGAAACCAATTTATTTCTTATTTGACTAAGGCGGCAAACAAAATTGCAGTTCACATGAATGTTAAGTGATGACTGCAGTCTATGGACATATTCACAAAAACCGGAGGTCAAATCGTAGATTTACCCCTGAGAAGGTAGTTAGGTATTATGTCTCTGTGATAGTTATTACGGGGCCATACATGACTAATATTTCACAAGGAATTTAACTATTTTAAGCACGTAACGAATGGCCGTAATTCGACAACGAATTAACAATATTTTCCCCGCTAGCAAAAAATGAGGCACCATTTTTCTCAGCCTTACGTCTCATTAAATTAATATGCAGATATGCTTCATCGGTAAACAGGGAAACATAAATCATTTACGTTGTAGCTCTAGCTAGTGTAATTAGAACTAGTGCTGTTTGAGGTAAAATGACGCATACTACAGTGATTGATAGCGAAATAACTCGCGATGCGCTCGTTCGAGCCCAAGTAATAGCAAACTATCAATAATGTTGAGGAAGTACATATTTAACATGTCTGTGATGTCTATCTCATAAACATCAGTACTAAGTAAGGGCACTATTGAACGGAAAAAGTTTAATTACTGTTTATATAGAATAGTAAATGTGTAACTACCATTTTTTATTCTTGTAAAAAAAAAATTACGAGTGGCTAAAAATTTTTTTTCGAATCCGTACGTTTTTTTGCTCATAAAAGAAAGATGACAGACAGAAAGTTGCAATTGATTCCTTCTGACAAATTTTATCCTAGTCACATCATAGTGACTTGCTAGTATGAGCTTTCTGCAACCCATGAACATCTAGAACAAAGTATAGAGAATTTCAGAAAAGATGGAAAACTGGAATTCATTTTTAGCCGGGATACAACCCACGTCGTCCGGTTTAGGCCACTGGGTAATTGACCGCTAAACTACTGAGGCTGATCCCTATGATTGCTAAGTCTTCCACTATTTGAAATCATCTTAACGTGTATGCTTACCTACATGCTTACTTTTACTGGTGGTAGAGCTCCAGTGACGGAGCTCGCGGGCGTAGGCACCTCCGCATTACCTAATATACTTGCGGCTAAATGGTAGTCAGCACTATCGTGTTCCGGTCAGGTGGTAATGTACGGTTCTGTAATTTCCGGCACAGAGGTACAATACCTTGGGCCTCAGAAGTGGTAACGCATCAGCATTTTGACCTCTAGTCTTTGTGTAAGTGTCTATAGGCTGCAGTTATCTGACTGGGACACGATAGCGCTGTACACAAAATTATCGGCAAGTAGGTTAAGAAATGCGGCGATGCCTATACCCTCGAGTTCCGTTGCTGTCTTACCACCAGTTTTTACTTATTTCGAAAAAGCAAAGCTAAAGGTTTACGTATAAAGATACGCTTCCTTAGGGTTTATGACCGCCAGGGATTTTTTAAACATTTACTTCACGTCAGTGAGTTACTGGAGTGCAGCACAAAAAGTGTATCAAAGAAAATGCCAACAATGTGGTAACAAATCCCGCTGGATGCACGTCGCTTCCGATCGGTCGGCATGGAGGAGGTAATTGGGGGAGGCCTATGTTCAGCAGTGGACGTCCTATGGCTGATATGATGATACGATGAGGTAACAAATATGCATGTCATGTTGACGGCAATTGGTGAAGAATATGCCAACAATGTGGACAGCCTTTTGTAACATCACCCACAATAAATAAGGCAAGGCTTTTTAAATAGAATAGAATAGAAAATATTTTTATTTCGAATAGATCTTTACAGATACTTTCAAAACGTCAATAAATCATAAACTACCTAGAGCGAATAACCATTACATATAGTAAAGAAAAATCATATATTAATAGTAAATTCAAAATTAAAATTTAAACTATTTGGTTAAAACATAATAATCATAAAAATTTTCAATTCCTTCAATGATAATAAATGAAGAAAAAGAAAAACTTATTCGTCAAGATCAATGTTATTCACTTAGCAGAGTTCCAAGTGCAGTCACTACTGAGAAGAACTCCGCTACCCAACAAACTCAGTAAGAGCTCTTTTAAATGAAAGCTTAAATCTAGTACAGATTATCGTGAAAAATCAAATAATGTCAACGTCCATAGCATAGATGCAAATAAACTGCTATCTACTAAATGTGATGTAGCCCCTGCAAACCAGAACAGACCAGTCCCCACCAACAGCACCAGTTCACGAGTATGACGCATGTGACAGCCATTGCCCTCCTCGACCATTTTAGAGGGAAGTGAGCAACCCGCCACACGACGCCGCCAAAACCGCAACAAACATCCACATAGATATTCTATATCCCTATTGACATATATACAGGCTGGACAATGGAATACAATAAATTAAAACCGTGACAGATATTTAACAGATACAGAGTGTCATCAAATTTATAATACCTTTAAGTTTTTGTGACTGAAAACATGAGATTTTATATAATATCTAACAGTTTTATATTTTTTTATTTTGCAATAATCGTACATGCGAGTGAATTTAGCAATTAGAGAAAACATCCATTATACCATATATCCAGCCGATTTACTACTAAGCTACCGATGCCCTTCGGAAGTTTCTTTTTTGCAGGCATACTGAGCTTTAATTATTATTTAGAGTATTACTGGTGGTAGAGCTTCAGTGTCGGAGTACCACCACTGCATTTCCTAATCTATCTGTAGTCAAATGGTTCTTTTGCACTATAGTATTCAGGTTTTATGGTAATGTATGGCCCCGTAATTTCTAGCACAGACGCAAAGAACTTAAGCCTTAGGGGTGACAATGTATAGGTGTCTATAGGCTGCAGTGTTCACTTAACAACCATGGGAAATACATGCTTATTTGACTCCATTAAATAAAAAAATCGTTTTATTTAGTCCACTCTGTAAACACTCGTGTTTTCCTCTGAACTTCCCCAGAATTGATTATTAACAATATTTACCTTGTTTTGTTTACTAGTATCCTTCCTATTTGCCTATAGTTTACTTATACGAGGAAAATTGTTAATAGTAGGGCATCGACCACAGAATTTGGTCTCACAGTGTGGAAGCAACATTTTATAGCGGAGTGCGATGACCCATTCAGGATATTCGCATCAAATACATGCCCCAAAATGACAATGCAAGCGATCTGTTGTAAAAACTAAAGCGATCTGTTGTAGAATGAGTCATTTTCTTCAGTTGTTCCGCTCGCCAAGCTCTGGCTATCCATAGTCAATGTCAATTTTTTTTTCAAGACATTGACAATGTTAGACCTCAATTGCAGGAAGTTTGGTTAATTTCTTGCATTATAAAAACCTTGATGGTGTTAATGTTATCCTAATCTCTTCATTAGGTTTAATTGAAATTAAGTAGGAAGGCAGGTGGATTACCTGTGTTTTTACTGACACATAAAAAATCTTACGAGGCCAATAACTTTAGTACGGAAGGTAGTGTGGAAGCTGCAACAAATTCATTAAACACGTTGTTTTCGAAAACGCAATAGAAATGCACCTAAATATCTTTCGCCATTGACCAAAAATCTAAAAGCTTCAATGAAAATGCGTCTTTACTGGTGGTAGAGCTTCAGTGACGGAGCTCGCGGGCGTAGGCAGCACCGCATTACCTAAGATACTTGCTGCTAAATGGTAGTGTTCAGTACTATCGTGTTCCGGTCAGGTGGTAATGTAAGGCTCTGTAATTTCCGGCACAGAGGCATAACACCTTAGGCCTCAGGGGTGGTAACGCATCTGCACTTCGACCTATTTTTTTTTACGTGGTGGCAATGTCTTAGCATTCAACCGGCTCTCTAGGGAGAGAGAGTCGGGATATGAGGGACTGGAACCCTCTAAAACCACCTCGGTGCCGACTTCAGTGCACAAAGGGTACACTAAAACACTGCTCCAGTTCACCCCACGCACTTCGCCTCCATAAAGCTCGTCCACGGGGACTATGACAGTCCCATTCTGCGCATACCACAACGACCTGCGGCTACCACGGTCGCAGTCCTCCCGGAACCGCGAGTGCTGGACGGCTAGAGCCCCCACTCTGGCCGCCCACGATTCATTCCCCTTTTAGTCGCCTCTTACGACAGGCAGAGGATACCTCAGTCCTATTCTACAAGCCCAGTACTGCAGGGCGCATCTGCACTTCGACCTTAGTCTTTGTGTGGGTGTCTATAGGCTGCAGTCATCACTTAACATCAATGTGAACTGCATGCTGGTTTACCACTTCCATAACATTAAAAAAAAACTCTCTACTCTTGATACAAGCCTGTAAGGGTTAGAAAAGGATGAGAAGAAATATTGTTAAAAAGTATTCTCAAAATGAGTTCAACAAACCACAGAATAGTAACCAATCTCGCACATCATGCTATACGAAGTATAATTCATTTTGCAACCGACAAGTATTTACCGTTGCAAAGTCTTCGGCCTTCAGGCTATGGACACTTAATCTGTCAATAAATATTATGCACTTCTCGACATTATTATAAATTAGAGACCCCGCATGGGTCCAATTAAAAGATAAGGAAATGCACTTTTTGTGAATTATGTGTAAATCGGAGATTTAATTGCGATTTTCGCGCAAAAGTATTATAATCAATCACTTTGTGCATTTTCCTAATCGTCTATCATAGGTACAAACCTAATCACAACAGTTATGAAAACATGACGAACGAAAATCTGCAAAATCCGTCAATTTTTTAATGTCAATAGTGGAAAAACTATGCTGATTAACATAGCCTATAGACTGCACAAAAACTGGAGGTCGAAACGTTGCCAGTACTGAGGCCAATTGGTTATATTCTATCTAACCACGACACGAGTGTTGATCACTTCGATTTAATTAGCAGTAAGACGTCCACAGCTGGACGAAGCCTTACCCAAAGACGCCCACAACAGTGTTGTGGGTCATTAGGAGAGAATATGCCATAATCGCTACGCTTGGCAGGCGGATTGGCGATCGCAGTGACGATAGTTTCATCGCGGGACGCTGCTACCCATCCCGCTTTACTATATTTATTACCGCCATATTGGAAAAAAATCGGAGAATCAAGGAAGGAATCAAGGAAGGAACAAGGAAAAATTCTCCTCCACTACAGGGCGATGGGGTCGTCACGTCCTAACGCCTAATTCATACTACCACCGGTAATTCTCCCGTAAAAAAGGGGAAATTGAAAAATGATACCTGCATAACCGAGCTCAATATACCACACAGAGCAGTGTAACATAAGAGCCCACATCAGGTTATCCTTAGTGTTATTCATCTCGCATTCGACGCCCGTTTACTGTTACCAAGTCTTCCGAGAAGCGCCATTTTGCGAAACTAAGTAACGGTCACTCGACATTTTTATGCAGCCATAATTAAGGGGCATTCAAAGTCAAGGTACGTATGCGCTGTGCCCTTTTTTACGAATTAAAAAACGGAGACGGTTTGCCTTTTTGTTATTGCATTCAAGATACAGGTCTTTAATTTTAGATAGACGGATTTCGTTTTCATGTGTAAAGCAATAGTTTCTTTTCTCACTCGTAAAGAACAACAAGAGAAATGACCGTCCCACAAAATAATGCGTTACAGAAAACTTATATTCGAATAACGTATCGAAGTAACATAATACCAGTTACAGTTTACACTGCATCGGGGACGATTTGTTGTGACTTCTCAACCAATTTGTAGCATTTATATTTCAAACTCATTGCGTTCTAAATACACAAAAAAAAACATCGCGCTTGCATTTTTTCATCAATAAATTTCTATCAATAAATTTTTGCCACACATTCCAACTGAGAATTTAAAGCGCTGGAAATTGTCAATGGTTGTCACTAATGCTTACCTAAGCCCGGAGTTGAACCCAGGCAGTATTTAATTATATATTATAACTAGCGGCCCGCCCCGGCTTCGCCCGCGCTGCTCTGCTCCTATTAGTCATAGCGTAATGTAAGCTATCCTATCTCTCAAGTTGGATCGAACTGCACATGGTGTGCGAATTTTATTATAATCGGTTAAGTGGTTTAGGAGTCCATTGAGGACAAACATTGTGACACGAGATTTATATATATTAAGATAGGTATATAATATCGATAAAAAAATGAGCGAACCGCAAAATAATGCGTAAGTGCGAAAGTACTTATATTGCAATAACTTGTCGTGGTAACATAATATCATTTACACTTTACTCCGCGTTGGAAACTATTTTTGCGACCAATAACTATTTGTAATTTTGACTTTAAAATTGTTGAATTGAAAAATTTTTAGAATGTTTAGATTTTAAAGAATTTTTGGTGACATGCAGCAGACTGTGGCCTCTGGCACACTAACCCAGCCTCTTTTTAACACTAAGCTACCGTCTCACATCCGAAAATCGCTTTTTTCCTTATTGTTCGTCAAATTAAGATCATCAGCACTTCTTAGAAAATCGTACTAACAATTCTGGCTGAGCTGAAAATCCGGTCCAGAATCTAAAATAGTAAGCTTATAATACGATTTAAGTATCGAACCAGGCACTTAACTCGTTATATAATTTCAAGCAGAGAGCGTCCAGCTGAATTGTATGTACGTCAGAGGAAACGCAAATCGCAAGAAACGTTGTGGTAACATAAAACCAGCTACACTTTACCGGATCGGAGACGATTAGTTGTGACTTTGTGACAATTTGTAGTTCACTCAGGTTACAAACGTTAAATATAACGCTCGCATCACCTCGCAGGGGTAGACACGTAGGTATATTCAATTCAGTGTGCGTGTTGGTTATTTACTTACATTGCAGAATATGCGGTGATTGAGAAAGGATATCGCATCGATGTCGCCTCACATTGCTTGGCACTAGTATTTGGCTAAGACAATCTTGCGCAACTTAATATTCATAGGCTGAAATTCCAAACATTTTAATGATCAATACACTATTATTGTCAAAATCCAAGAGATACCTACATTGTTGCTAACCTCAAATAACAAAATGACGATCAAAGCGATTTAAACTTCATTTGAACCCGGCAACGGCAAAAGTGCTCTTTTTTACCGACTTTTCAAAACTGGGCCAAAACAACGGTCCTCCGTGTCCTCCGAATCATTAACCCGTACACCCACATTTGCTAAACTCCGTTACCAGAGCGTTGGCTCAATCAATCCGTCATTACAATCGCAATGCCGTGCGAATAAAAAAATGACACCCACACGCTGTCGTCAGATTTGGCGCGAAAAAAAAAAAACAATGGCGGCCGTAACGGCATGTGCATTGTCGATCGGCGGGAAATGAAAATATGTGTCAGACGCGTAAGCTTTGTGTCGAACAATGTCAGTTATTCAAATGTAAACAGCTATACGCATTAACTGAATCGATATCGTAACGTACCAGTTTCCGACAATGCCAGTAACGTTATGTTCGTAATACGATATGACAAATAACGATTGTTATCTTTCGATACAAATATTCTATATTAAACTAGGAGTTAAAAAAGGTTTCGTACCCATTAGATAAATACTGGTAATTTGGGACTGTCTTGTCAGCTAACGGACTTTTGAACTGCAAATCATTCAAACTCGGCTTTGCTGACTGTTTGGAGGCTGGACGAAATCATTCATATATACATACGCTGCAAATCCGTGGCTAATGGTAATCCACAAGCGATATACGCACAATGAGACAGTGCAAGTGAAGTGTACTAACATAGCATTTAGATTTATGTACTAACATTATAATATATATTAATATGTATGTTAGTTTATAAGGAATATATTTCTATGGGCCTGTTGTTTAATTTTAATCAATTTTGTTGCCTGTAATAAATGGATAAATAAATAAATAGATATGTCTCAAACTGCGCAGAATGCGTATTGAAGGCGGTTAAATTAAATATATCTACAGTACAGAAGACAAATATCCGAAAAAAACAAATATCGAATTGGTGGATTTAATGCCATTTCATAAAAGTGACAAGTAAATAAATTGTCATATTATTATTTTTCGCAATAACTCAGGGATCGTATCTTCGACTTCAGGTTAACCAGTGCGGCCGCTTCTCAACCAACTTCGATACCAAACTACCGAATCAAACTTTTTTTTCTCTTTGTTTTCTTTAGGCATAAACAAATTCAACATTAGATTTAGGTGACTGTTATCTACTTCAAAACCTTAACTACTTTGGTCGCATCACATTTGCCTTTAGTAACGCATTTCAATTAGTTTAAGAACTGACAAAAGCGTGTTTTTAGTTTTTTAGCAATTATTATTCCTTTTCAACCATACAAGGAAAACTAATGCAAATGCATCGGATTCTAAACATGACCCCAGTATCAGGTAGGAAGCATTGAGTTGTCACTGTTACGCAGCTATAATAAAAGCAATGTTACGCATACATTACGCAAATTGTCTCGTCGTGTAAATACTGCTTTACGAATATAGAATACGAATGTAATTAAGATAAGTTGCAATCGCAATCAATAAACATATCACATACAATGACAAACAGATCTATACCTTGTAACATAAGTGTGCGCTGTTCACATTTATGGTAATGAACAGCACAAAGTAACGTCTACAAAAAAGCCAGAGACCTCTAGGTAGGTATATTAGTATTTATAATATATGTAAGGTTAAGATTTTGAGCCTATATGCTACAGATAATTTCCTAAATTCATCAAAACAGCAGTGACAAAAACTGGCACAATAGCGATAGAAAGAAATGATCTATACGGACAAACGCCTCCGCTAAAACTATTTCAAAATCAGATATTCATACCATAATACACCCAAATCTGTATGCATATAATACACAAACCAATAATCGAATGGAAAATAATAAAATGGCAATAAAAGAACACTCAGATTCACTTTCAGAGGGCAAGTTATCGATCGACGATACGTCGGAACCGTGTCACGATATACCATAAAACTTTATCGCCGACAGTTATCATGATGCGACCGCATTGGGTACATATCGGTGAATACAAATATTACATTCGTACTATTTGACTTAAATGTAAATAACTGATATCAAGAATTGGGCCAATAATATCACGTGTAGGGTTTCTGCTCGAGACTTCTCGAACTCGAGACAACTCGAGAGTTTCGCCTTCATTCGAGACGAGAAATAAATAGCCGACTCTCGAGACTCTCGAGTTCCGGCGAAAACGAAATAAGGACTAAAGTCAGGCTCGCCATTTTGCCGCTTTTACCAATGAAAACGTCACTGACACACTACAAACACGTGCAGCGGACTTCTCACTATACCGTATCATACTAGTTACTAACTGGTATGATGCGGGAGACTCCCGGGGAGACGGGAGACTGACGAACTGGCAGTTAGTCAGTCTCCTGCTCAGATTGGTCGGTGAAACTTGTGCCGTGCCTATGTGTGGCTACACCGGCACAAAAGTAAGTGCCAAAAAAAATAATTTATTCAGTTTATTCATTTATTTCATATAATTAGGCTCTTCGAGAGCACTTTTACATCGTCATTAAATAATTGAAAAGCTCCAATACAAGTGGATTAATCCGACATCTGCAAAGCGTTCATAAAATAACTTTGAAAACTAAGTCATAGGCTGCTTCAACCAGTTCAATTGCTGATAATGAAGATGAACAGCCTCCGAAGGCAAAGATATCTAAGACAATGACTCAACAAACTTTAAACTTTGCACAGCGCCAGAAGACCCTCGGTGAAATTGTATCAGGTTTAGCTGCAAAAGATGGTTTCACCATTCGACAAATCATAAGAAGTGAATTTATAAAAGAATCAATTCAGAGTAGAGGAATTAAAATTACTTACGTTTTGTATTTCTAACTTGTAGTGCAAAGTATGTTACAATTAATCAGAAAATAAAATGGAAAACAAAAATCATTGCTTTTCATTTCATTTTCAGTTTCATTTACAATTTCTTACGAAAGACTCGAGAGTCGAGACAACTCGAGAAATCGGAGTCGAGAATTCTCGTACCTCGAGAAAAAAAATGAGGCGAGAATCCAGAAACCCTAATCACGTGCGACTTATGGTGTTCTACTTTAGAAATTTGCAAAAGTATTCACGATCGCATGGTGTATTGAGATATTAAATACAAGAATGAAGAATTAAGCTGAAGACACATTAATTTTGCTGTAATAAACTACGACTATCATTTGATTCCACAGAACTATATTTCAATTCAAAGCAAAGCGACTTAGACAAATCGATTTGAGAGCTGAAATTATTCAACATCTCAAAATCGCATAACATTATTTCAAATGCCACTCACTACCAGGCCTATAATTACAACAAATAAAAAGAGAAAAATCAACAGAACAGTTATTCATTCAAATGATTCAACCAAGTAGGTACATCCTTCATAATAACATGGTACACACATGAAATCCAAACAAGCCTCATAAAACTGGATACTAATAACAATGTAACGTGAATGTTACACATCATAAATTACGTATCACCGTAAAAGCATGTATTATCCTAATTTTCGAATCATAACGGAGTTTTGGTAAACGTTATTCAATTAAGTTTACGGAACTTTTTTGAGGGAACAAAATTAATACGAAGGTGTGTTAACGGTCGAACGCATCGCCTTAAGGTCGGATGTATCAGTGATGACGAAACTGAAATACGATTCTTTTATTATTTTTACATGTTAACACACACGACTGAACTGTAAAAATTTAAAGAAAGAAAGGAAAAAATCGATAATGGACGTGACTCGAACCGGCAAACTGCAGCTAAATACTTTAGGCTCTTTTTAAATACATGGTTCTTCAAGCCTCGTTCGGAAGTTTAAATCATAAAAAGCATGAAAATGTAACAAACAGATAGCAATTCGAGAGCCTAGCGACGAAATATCTTCGAAAAAAGATCCTGTCTCGGAGAAAAAAACAGACTGATCAATACCAAATGGACCCTCAGCCTTTATTCGGTCAGTAAATGTCAGCAGTAATGGTTGGCAGAATTGATGTGGAAAAGCATCACTTTATAAGTAAGTAAATGATGATAATTGATAACATTAGAAAGAAACAAAAAAATAGTTTCCAACAAATGCGTTTTGCTCCGCGGTTTTGGCACAGTATCATTTAAGTCTACGAAAAAATCTCAGATAAATATAAATCAGTCTAAAACCGGTAAAGATAAGTAATTACATATACCTTTTACTGTAAATAATGTAAGTATATAAAGAAATTTTAAGTGATTAGTGATGCAAACGATTATGCATCTAATGATGTATGATCTTAGTTATCAGCAGAACAATTCTTGAGTCACGTTCTTAGTATAAGCGTAATACCACATTTCCGCGTCCTTATCGGTATTTCCGATATAAGGATATCCTGTTATCAAGTGCATCTTGGAGCTATAACGTCGTGACATATGGAAATAGATACCGATATGAAGTCGTAAGTCGAGTGCTAAGAAATAACTTGTATGATTTGTTTTTATCATGAATTTATTGCAATAACGAGAACCTGCTACTACGGAAATATTCAGAGAATTAACCTCGAACAGTGTTTGATGGATTGTATTGCTAAGCCAAAACATTGTATTAGAAGCATATTAAAAAAACACTTTATATATTTTCAAATTGCCTTCGGGTACGGACGTAAAAAGACGGACGGTAAAAGCAACAAACCACAAAATTAATGTTTTTTTAATGTAATGGAATGGAAGTGGTAAGTGATGACTGCAGCCTATAGATACCCACAAAAAGACCAAGGTCAAAATGCAGATGCGTAACCACTCCTGAGGCGTAGGGTGTTATGCCTCTGTGCCGGTAATTACAGGGCCGTACATTACCACCTGACCGGAACACGATAGTACTGAACACTATCATTTAGCGGCAAGTATATTAGGTAATGCGGTGGTGCTTACGCCCGCGACCTCCGTCACTAGAGCTCTACCACCAGTAAGAAAACTTTTTTTACTGTTGGGTTTGCAGACTACCTTTACAATACCAAATTTTCATAAATAAACCAAACTCTAATCACCCTGACCATAAAAACAGGAAGTATCACCGATTCCTTTAATTAGTCATTAAAAATGAATCATTAAGGTGCGATGAAGCAACAAGCCTGCATGTCTGATTATACTGCACGTGAGGTTTCTATAAAACATGCATTCGTTCATGTTAATCAATAACAAGGTATGACTTGTTATCGCCATTGTTTCAACATTCGCAGATATAAATACGGTTGTGATAAGGGCAAGATGTGCACAGTCTGAACACGTGTCAAGTATAACAAAAATGATGCTTTATATTTCGAAATTACGCTTCAACACTGACGAAAATGATTTCAGCGATAACCCATGTATTGGGTGTTAAAGAGAAAGCTTATTCACTAAAATTAACAATAATATTGAAACAGATAATATTATCAGTTGAATGATACATAAAACCAGTCAGTAATGCACTAATTATTATCGAAAAATTGTATTACCTCATCGCCGCGCCATAATCAGGACGGTCAGTTGATAAGATATCACGTTTTGTATCTATTTAATAATATCTATTATTATTATGGTTTGTCTTTCACAAGAGTGGCGCCGGATGATAGATCGATCATACCATATGTCATAAAAAGTTGATTTACCAGTACAGTGTTCAACAATAAAATGTACAATATTTAGCCTAGGAAGGAGACTTCGCTTATTTCGGGTCTGTAGAGCGTTATCACTTTCGCACCGTACCTATTTGACGTTTGTCGACCATTTTGATCGAGTTTTGACCAATACCGGACTGTTAGTGCTTACGTAGGCAGTGTGCAACAGAGATAACGCTCTACCAATTCGAAACTAGCCGATCGTCTCTTTCGCAGGCTCGATGTGCAATATTAATTGTTGAGTACTGTAAATATGATTCAATAACGAAGAATTTTTTAGACTGACATCGCTTTTTATACTCGTAGATTTGATTGTATTCAAAGAATTAAGGTATTACATACATAACAACGATATAGTTATTTTTGCTAAAACAACATTATCTAGCCTACAACATTAATTTCATGATTCATCCCATTCTTTTGATGATTCTTGTAATTGGCATTTATTCGTTTAGATTTAGACTGAGGTTATCAGCTTCAGACAGTTCTAGTTTCAGTATTTTCAAACAGAAGGTTTTGTTAATAGTTAATAGTGCTGTGGCTTATCTTCATTATGATGATGAAAATTCTATTTACTTGTAATGGCAGGCACCAAATTTATGAATGCTACTGAGCAGTTCATGGCATTTAATTTAGTACTCCTCATACGTTTTCATTCCAAGTCTGAATTGTATAGACTTCTTAAATTATCTTAATTTTTTTCCAACATCTTAATGCAGGAATCTTGTAAAGGAAGCAATTTAACATGTAGAAACATAACATGAATTAAAAAGCTTTGTGACTAACATTCTTGCTCCTACAATACCAACGGTCGGTCTCGGATCGTTGGGCTTATTCTGACTGGCGAACATTTTCCCCTGCAAAAGGACAGAGGAACAATGTTTACGAGCCAACCGCTGGCATATTTCAAGAGAAATAGAATTCTTTGTCGTCAATATTAAAGTCTATTTTTAGGTAAATAATTCGACAGGTCGTCAACCGTTTGTTACGAGCTAGGAATATATTATGGGCAGTTTTTATAATTTGCCTATGTGATTACGCGTCGGTTGGCAGCATTATTTAACCAGTTGTAAAACTGTTTATATCATAAAAGCATAGCACTTACTTTTCTATTTCCAAGTCTAATTATTATCTAGTTCCAGGAGAATGCCCAGGTTTTGTTTTACTTTTTTTTTAAATTATTTTATCTACAAATGGCGTACTCAGTTGAATGAAGCCTATCTAGTAGTCTATGTCAAAGAAAACGTTTCTAAATTTTGAATAATTTATCTCTCAACCAACTTCGTATGGGTACTTCCTTTTACATTAAATGGTAATGATGGTTCGCTGATCGTCGTTTGAATAGTAACTTGTGTGCAAGCTTTGTTATGCGACGGCGCCATCTCATTTTAGGCAGTTCGTATTTCGAAGTCAAGTAACTTCTAATGGTGTGGAATTTTCTCATTACAAAGATCAAGATTTAATGTTCTAGACGCCCGCACCGGAATAAGTTAAAATATAATGTTAGAAAGTGTTAAAGGAATTAATTGATCGCAAAGAACGTTTTAGGTCTTCAATACCTTGTTACAAATATATAACTTTACTTGTGATAATGACTGGATGGACTGATCAAACTTTTGGACCAATTCGCCTTATGATTTCTTTATTGCAGAGGTGTGTTTGTGATTTAGAGAACAATTTTGACACAACATTTTGTTCTGATTTAACTTCTCCACTTTTGTTACCTTTCTCCACGTTCTTGACCATTTGCTTAACAGGCATTGAATCTTATCGTCAATGTCATAAAATAAACCAATAACACAAACCAAACAAAACAACGCCCTCGAAATCGAATCGGCCTTTTCAACGATTAAAACCAGTTCTCTATTCAAGGCACGAACGACTTTAGAAGACGTTTTAACAATGTTTTCGTGCATTGTTAACTGGCACAAGTTCAAGGGTGACTGATGACTTGCGTGAGGGGATCCCATATGCAAGCTGTGATACAAGGTGAGTTTGTTCGATAGGTTTTAGATCGATTGATTCTGTTAAGATAATAAACTCGTGAATACTACTTTTTAACTATGTAGCGAACAGTTCACATTGAATTTATGAAAATCTACAAGATAGGTACTATTTATCTGACTGTATATGCGTGGCCTCACCAAGCTTTTCTAGCCCATTGTATGAATGAAAGATGTTGACTTGACAACGACAAAGTCTTTTTTTGCTACATCAATACATTGTTTTTTTTTATGACACGTCACCATACAGTTCACATAGATGGTAAGTGAATACTACTACTGTAGCCTGCTATAAACATCTTAATAAAAACTAGAAGTAATAAAGTGGAATTGATATGCTTCTGTGGCGGAAATTATAACCGGAACACGATAACGCTGAACCTACCATTTAGCGGCAAATAGATTAGTGGTGATTATGCCCTGGAACTCTGCCACTGAAGTTCTACCAATAAGTAATTATTACAATGCACTCCAATGAAAGCCTTAAAGACGTTATGGGAGACATTGCCTTAAGCCAAACACAATTATTTTAATAATTGAACAGACCAATAAGATGTGGCCTGTTAGAATCTGTTACGTGATCTGGGGTTAGATCATATACCTTTTTAACCCACTTCAGAAGACACAACTTTCTTGAAAATACTGGAACTTATTAAAATGTAGATATCGTTTATTTAAATACGCTGACATGGAAAACACCAATGCGATAGTAATTAAATTGCGAAACGTTACTTTTTAAACATTAAGATATGATACAATTCTTATAAAACCATTGTTTCTTTTTAATTTTCTGTAGTTATTCACGCACGTTTTAAGTCGTCATTCAGACAATTTAAGTCTTAAATTATTTTAAAAACAAAATGCAGTTTTTCGTAGAAAAATCAAAAATATTTCACATAAATACCCTGAAGGCTTTCCCCATTCAGGACAGGTAAATTAAAATTAACTAAACGCAAAACTGCATAAAATTTCAGGTTATAACAAAAGAGACAGGGGATTACGCAATAATTACTCGGGCTTTTGATGGTTCTATAAAAAGTTTATTCTTCAAATTTTATTACGTCGTATTGTACCATTGTATATGTCACCACGCCAAGTTCATTACGGATTATTGGCGATGGTTTTAGTAGGACGCTGATGCTCATCCCGCATTATTATAAGTACTCGTATTTACGATGGAATGGTTTGACCGTTACTGTTCACGTTTCACTGACTGCAATAACGGAAGAATTATCCTCCAATAGAGGGCGATGAGATCGTCATGTTCAGACGCCTTCATAATATTAGAACCTATTATTTTATTAGGATATTCTACATAATATAAGGACGATAAGTTAGTGCCTAGGAGTTTGGTAATGTGCCCAGAGATGTCAACAGGCACGTCACCTGTTACATAGGCCAAAACGTAACTGCCGAATCGAGGACGTTTGCATGTATTCTTGTGTGCATCTTTTATCTCTGCCTACCCCTTCGGGGATTACAGGCGTGAAGCTTCGTTATTAGGACGATTATACATAGATGAAGTTTAAGACTTAAGCCGTAGGTCGGTTCTATTCTATGGGTAAGCAACTAACAAAGTAATAGGGTGCCTAGATTTTTCCAATTTCCAGGTCACACAATTGCGCACTCTCGAAAGCAACACGGCTTTCCCTGCACTCGGATAAAATCATATAGCGTGAAAAGCAATTGGCACCAGCGGATGCGAAGTCGACGGTTCTATTCTTAGAGTAACAAGGTTGAAAATTGAAAGGCAAGAGACGATGGCGATAAAAACTCGCATTTCGTCGTTCCGTTGCGCGCTTAGTAGCTATTTTATCCGTAGATCAGACTTCACCTCGGCAACTTAGTAAAGCTTTTACAATCCACTATACCTAATACGTTTTATTCTTTGAATGCTACTTCGTTGCATGACTGAGAGCAGTGCCGTGTTTTTTTCAGTGATCAAGTTTTTTATTTCGGTTTTTATTAGGTACGGATTTGAGTTCTGTTATTTGTCTTCTTATTGTTTCGGCTTTTCGATTTTCTGTGTTGAAGATAATTACGCATCTCTTTTCAATTACAGTAAGCTAACAATTTGATGTTTTAAACGTAAGTAGGTAAGTTGTACAGAAGTAAGTTAGTCTACTAATGATTTGACAGACATCTGCAAAATTAACCACTGTGTATGTATGTAAGCGCTATCTTAATTGAATAGTAGTACCTGTGGCGTAGGCACCACCGCATTACCTAATCTACTGCCTGCTAAATGGTAGTGTTCAGTACTTTCGTATTCCGAATCCTCTGGTGCATTACCACCAGGCTCAGTATTTTCCGGCACAGAAGCATAAATAGGTACTTTAGGCCTCAGGAGCGGCAATACAGCTACATGGAAATCTCTGTTTTCGATTCTCTGTTAGCAATGGGATCATGTCCCTACCTACAAGATGGCAAAAGGTTATCGAACAAAATGGTACATACATACTTTAGTTAAATTATAATAAACTATATTAAAAAATGTTTTGAATTATCTTAAAAAATGCAAAGAAACTTTTTCCCCAACCTAATATTATACACGGTACATATACAAAAACAACAATTTTTGTCGGTCTGTCCATCTGTTTGGCGGGGCTAATCTTGGGAACGGCTGGACCGATTTTGACGGGACTTTCACTGGCAGATAGCTGATGTAATAAGGAGTAACTTAGGCTACTTTTATACCAGCTTCGCCCACGACTTCGTCCGGGTAGATACTAAACAATCATAAAGTCTCACGCAGACGAAGTCGCGGGGACAGCTAGTAAAAAAATATAATAAACTACATGTTGTCACATAATAAGTCATTGTTACTAGATCATACTTCATACATAACATAAATTATAATCCTATGTGACTGCAAAATGATAGTGTTTCAAATTGAATGGTACCTAGACGCCCACTTTCTATAATGCACGAACATGGGAACCGTCCGCCTGTACAGGTAGGTACTTTATCAAATGGTAATAAAGTCTATATTTGAAAGTTTTTAAATAAGCGAACGATTCTTTCGTTGTATACAATACGCGGATCATCTCGATGCGTTTGCGCAACCCGGATATGTTTTGTCAGGACCATTCGATATTTGAAAGTTGACGGCACAATAGCTTATTGATATATCTGTCAACTCGCCCAACATCCGCTTGTACGCTTCAGTGGTAAATAGGTTGTGCAATATAAAAGTACTTATAGCAGATAAAAAATATATTATGTACATAGAGCAACACGGGCCGCGGCGGACTGGGAGGAGAAGCCATAGCGTTTATTACCGATGCAAAATAGAATGTAATTTTTTGCGGGTGGAAATGCGTGCGACACTTATGCATACTACAAAAATCGTCTATTACTACGAAACTCACCTTGACTTTAACAAAATACAGAAATGAATGAATGAATGGGGGGGAATGAGCAAAAATAAAAGGTAATAATTAAATAAAAAAAAAATACTCCCCATTTTTTTGTATCATATTTCTCCAATATCCGCTGTTTTGTGTGGACGCCCTGAATTAGTTTTTTAAACGACAACAATTGTTTTACACGTAGCAGAGGAGAACGAGAGGATTTTTCCAGTTACTCGATGCGTCACATTAAGATATGCGGGAATTGGAAGGGAGATATCCTTTCCAATTCGCATGCAACTTGCGATGCGAATTGCAGCCTATGGACATCTACTTAAAAACCAGAGGTCAAAATGCAGATGCGTTGCCACCCCTCTAAGACCTAAGGTGTCATGTCTCTGTGATAGTTATTACGGGGCCATACATTACCATCTCACCGGTACACGATAGTGCCGAACACTACCATTTAGCGGCAGATAAGTTATAGGTAAGGCGGTGGTGCCTACGCCCTCGAGCTCCTACACTTGGAACTCTACCACCAGTAAAATGCTCATGGATGTAGTATTTTTTTTGTAGTTGACAAAAAAATACTAGCGATCTCAATGCAAACCTATTGTTATTCATGTCATATTTGATTTACCGCTATTCACAAAATTGGCACAACACAGTCTCGTTGTCAGTGTAACTGTACAAGTTACATCACAGACACGTAATATCAGTGAAAATGTCTATTGAAGTGTTAATAAGAAGCAAACAAGCATGCCGCCGTGACGCCGAGCGTGAAAATTATAAATTGTCTAAGACCACTGAGCATTGTTCATGACAACGGGTGTCGTAACTGATGAAACTGACAGTCGTAAACCGACAATATTCAATTCTAATTTTATTTTGAACTAGCTGTGCCCGCGACTTCGCCCGCGTCTGAATTTATGATTGTTCAATATCTACCCGGACGAAGTCGGACGCGCAGCTAGTATAAAAGTAGCCTAAGTTACTCCTTATTACATCAGCTATCTGCCAGTGAAAGTCCCGTCAAAATCGGTTCAACCGTTCCCAAGAATAGTCCCGCCAAACAGACAGACAGACAGACAAAAATATGTACCGTGTATACATACATTGCATTTAGTAAAAAGCGGTTGTTTTTATATTACAAAGAGACACTCCAATTTTATTTATTTGAAAAGATTTTTTAAACCCTATAGACCCGATTGAGCGCGATCTATCGCGGTGGTATATATATAATGTAATTTCAAGCCTATATTCTTGGAAAGAATAGGCAGAGGTAAATGACCCACGATTCTCGGGTTATGTTTTTGGCCCATGTAAAAGGTGGCGAGCCTACTGACATCTCCAGGCACATTACAAACTTCGAGGGAAATGGGTAACTTTAAACTAATAGAAAAATCCTATTAGCACCAGAGATAAACATCAATTCAACTTTATCTCTGATAGCCAGGGCTCGAACCCAGGTCCCCAGCATAGCAGTAGTGGCCTGCTACGCTGGAGACCTGGACTACCAAGACAGTTGGGTATATTTGTTATATACGTGATTCTAATTTTTCGCAAGACATGTACGTACAGAGAGCCTTATCAGCGATTCCTAAATTGAGTCCCGCGAAATCTATGGCTTCGGTAGTAACGTCATCAGAATTTCATGATCCTCACAAACAATTATCATACACATACAAGAAGATAAGAGTAAAAGAGGCGGGCTTAGCTATCCAGTCATTATTACATCGTGCACAGTACATCTTATTTATAAACAGAGTCAAGGCCAATAATTAGTATTTGGTTTTTAGATTTAGAGCAAAAACATAAACACCGATTTAATTATATTGATTCGTTAACAACTTAGCCAATCTACGATCGATTAATAAGAAGGAGTATATTTTTATAACCGCATTCAATAATTCCAATAAACCATCATGTCATCACGTACATGTAGGAAGTGCGTTGGCAGTGCAGTTTTTATGTGACGAAGGTCCAACAACTGGTTCATTGTAGCCACAATTAAGACTTCCTGTCAGGCCCTGGGCTCACTTGCCTCATTACATTAGGGCTGTTCACAAGTTTATTGATTGCTTTTTATTTTCATTGATTATTAACTGAATCAACAGGTAATGCGAAATTAATTGAATCGCCATTTACTATAACACATATTTTATATAAATAATAAAAATAATGAGTTACATACTTGTGGAAGAAATCCAAGGATTAACCTTGAAGAAGAAGGTTTGAACCATGACCATATTGGGCAGGTTTTCTCCGGAGACCGAAGATGGCATCAAAAATCTTAAAAAACGGCGTATGAAGTAAGTATGCAAAAAGTGGTGAATATAAAAAAACCAAAGGATCTTTTGCAATTTTTCCCCAAAAACCGAAATAGAATTCGTAAGGGATTTGGGGGTAAAAGTTCATACAATATAATAGGTTGGGGAAAAAGTCTTTTCGCATTGTATGTATGAACTTGTAATAAAATCTCTTTGGCTGTAGTATTTGTATCTGGCTGGTTTTGGTATAATTGAAAGTTAAAATTTTAAAGAACATAATTCCAAATTCAAATTAGGCAAATGTGTGATTTTCATTTGTTTTACGTACTGTCAAGATGAGTGAATCTAATGAAGAAATTCGATACATTTTAAAATTTTACTACAAAAAAGGTAAAAATACAACGCAGCCGCGAAAAAAAATTGCGATGTTTATGGACCTAGTGCAGTGTCTGTGAGAGTAGCATAAATTTGATTTAAGCGTTTTCAATCCGGAAATTTTGATGTCAAAGATGCACCTCGCTCTGGTCGCCCTGTTACGGATAAAATGGATGCCATTTTTGAAAAAGTGGAGCAAGATCGACATATCAGTAGTTACGACGTAGCTGAAGAACTGAGAATTGATCACCAAACAGTTTTTGCGCATTTGAAAAAAGCTGGGTACAAAAAAAGCTCGATATTTGGGAACCTCACGAGCTCACTGAAAGAAACCTAATGAACCGTGTACTCATTTGTGATTCTTTATTACGACGTAATGAAACCGAATCATTTTTGAAGAAGCTGATAACTGGTGATGAAAAGTGGATCACGTACGACAAGAACGTGCGAAAAAGGTCGTGGTCAAAGGCCGGTCAGGCTGCACAGACTGTGGCGAAACTCGGGTTAACTCGCAATAAGGTGATGTTGTGTATGTGGTGGGATTGGAAGGGCATTATTCATTATGAGCTATTACCACCAGGCAGGACTATGGATTCTGAACTCTACTGCGAACAACTGATGAGATTAAAGCAAGAAGTTGAGAGAATGCGGCCGGAATTGATTTTTTTTTTTTTTTTTTTTATGTAATGGAAGTGGTAAACAAGCATGCAGTTCACATTGATGTTAAGTGATGACTGCAGCCTATAGACACCCACACAAAGACCAAGGTCAAAATGCAGATGCGTTACCACTCCTGAGGCCTAAGGTCTTATGCCTCTGTGCCGGAAATTACAGGGCCGTACATTACCACCTGACCGGAACACGATAGTGTTGAACACTACCATTTAGCGGCAAGTATATTAGGTAATGCGGTGGTGCCTACGCCCGCGAGCTCCGTCACTGGAGCTCTACCACCAGTAAGAACAGAGGGTGTGGTGTTTCATCATGATAACGCTAGACCTCACACATCTATAGACACTCAGCAAAAATTAAGAGAGTTTGGCTGGGAGGTGTTAATGCTTCCGCCGTATAGTCCTAGCACCTTCAGATTTCCACCTGTTTCGGTCTCTTCAGAATTCTTTATGCAATGTTAGGTTAACATCACGAGAGGACTGCCAAATCCACTTGTCGCGGTATTTTGATGAGAAGTCCCAAAATTTTTATAGCAATGGGATCATGTCCCTACCTACAAGATGGCAAAAGATTATCGAACAAAATGGTACATACATACTTTAGTTAAATTTAAATAAACTATATTAAAAATGTTTTGAATTATCTTAAAAAATGCGAAGAAACTTTTTCCCCAACCTAATATATAAAATACAATTAGTTTAATTGTTCAACCCTAAAAGCAAATAGGCTAATCAGATTGCACAATGAAGCAATTACAGCGAAATTGGAACACATCTTAGCTGATGATTAGATTTGAGGTACTTAATTAATTCAATAAATCTATATAATAATTGTTAATATACATAATATGCTCAGCCCTAGATGAAAACGGGGTAATTGGAATAGGCGACAAACGAAGCAATTACAACAAAATTGGACTCCAGGCCACCTAATAATTACCTCCCTTTGAAGCAAAATACAAAAGTCAATTTGTTTTTGTAAGCCGTCCGTCGGGTTAATTACGGAACGTTCTCGCTATCGCAATTGACATGGCAGTCACAAGCGACATAGCTTAAACAAAGTTTCACATGTGTATAAGAATGGTCATGAAACTTATACCGTTAGGGGGGCGGTTTAAGCTATCAGAAGCAGGCTAATTGCCAAACGGGGTTTAACAAAACGCCAATTGCGATAGCGTTCCATAATTACCTTCCCGGCTTTGTATTTTTACCTTCATTTAAATATTCCAAGTGCACTGTGCGTCCGGTTGCGTGTACAGAGAAAACAACGTTTTGTCGCTCTCGTAGCTAAGTATATAATTACGACGTTTGAGATATGCGTGGAGTTATTTTTAAAGGGCATTGTATCACACACGGTTTAAATAAAGATTTGAAGAAAAAACATCAAAGGAAAAAATAATTGGCTCAAAATTTGCGACATGTTATTATAAAAACAAAGAAGCACTTGTAAGTCAAAGGCATACAGCTTTGAAATTTGATATGATCGCTAAAGGTCAATTCAGAAGTAATTCATCTTAGGTTTCAGTATCATCTTGTACCAACTCAAAAGTAGTGAGTAATTTTAGATTTTGTTTAAGCAGCTAAGGGAGCTTTATTTTTGTTCTTTCACTAAAACTTTGCATAACATTTCTGACATTTTGGCATGGGCATATTAAAACTTCGTCAAAAAAATAATTTAATATTCTCACGAACGTCAATACGTTTGTTCCTCGCCTTCAGTACTTAATAACAATAATAGCCAAGCTTTAATTACACAGCAAAAACAGTACTTCTGTCGGAAATGAATGACCACTTAATGCGCACGGGCAGCTGCTAATACTGGTTTCGTAATGTCTTCGACAATGTAGGTTGATGGAATGCAGGTTTTGATTGTATTTTTACAGTTTTAAAAGACCGATATTAAGTATTTGTTATGGTACATAAATTTTATTGGGATAACAATGGGTTGTATTTTAATGTGGGGCTCGTGGGTTTCATTTGATTTATGGCAATACAAAATCATGGAACATGGAGATAAGAGAGAGTCCACCCTTTATTACGAACAAAATTAATTGGTTAGTTTGTGACATATTTACATTAGCTATACACATATAACATACAATTTGCAATATGTTAAAATGCACTAAATTATGACCACTACAAAATTTTTTCAGTGGTGGCAGAACTTCAATGACTGAACTGGAGGGTATCTATTTGCTACTTACAATCAGCGCTAACGTGTTTCTTTAAACAGTACCACTGTTAGCTGTTACCATGTTAGGTGATAATGTATCGCCAACTATTTCTGGTACAGAGGCATAATCGCAAAGGCCTTAGGAGTTTATACGCGTGTACCTAGCGAGCGAAACGAATCCTTACCGCTCACTCGTACCAACTAGTCAGTAAAGGGTCTAAGGCTCTGAATCGATTAAACGAAAATTTCTCTTTTGTTTTAATGTTATTGAACTGGCAAACAAGCATGCAGTTCACATTGATGTTAAGTGATGAGTCATGATGACTGCAGCCTTAAGACACCCACACAAAGACCAAGATCAAAGTGCAGATGCGTTACCACTCCTAAGGCCTAAGGTGTTATGCCTCTGTGCCGGAAATTACAGGGCCGTTCTCAAGAGTAGCTTCGAGTCATATGTGTGTAGTGTAATGCAAAAATAAACGGGCACCAATCATAAACTAAACCAACACTACTAAAAAAAACCTTACTTATAAATACTTATAAATTCACACACAAGTTATGGAGCGCCAGGTGCTAGGAATCAATGAGTAATATGGTCAGGGCAGTAATAACATTGGAATTTGCACATAAATATCATACGCATCTACAGTTTGAAAAATAAAGTAGGAAGCTGTTGTGTTGGCGAGCGTACGAATTCTATAAGAATTGTTCATACAGAACAAGAACAAACTACGAGATGCTTTAGTAGATTGAATATTCAAATATTTAATAGAGTTCACGGCGTTGGCAACTGCCCTGGTGTTGAAAATGTCCATAGGCGAGGGTGACCATTTTCTATCAGGTGGTCAGTTGTCTGTCAACCTTTTGACATAAAAATAAGTAAAAGTTTTTCTTGGGCTTTACTTTCTGACACAGAAGCAAAAGATATACCTAAGGAAGAGGAACTAGATTGACTATAAAATATCTGTAGATTTTGTCTTCACTGAAAGCGGCTAACAGACATAGAAGATACACACGGTAGAAAAAAAAAATAGTTATTAGCAAACCCGTTTTACCACTTGTAAAACAACTTTTCTTCTCTACCTAAGGGAGTGGCCCCATGTCCATGGCGCGACACTGTCCACCGTGCCACGACACCACGCGATGCCGCACGCACGGCACCGTAGACATGGGTCCACACCATCACTAAAAAACTGGATAAATAAATAATAAATCTTTCAAATTACGCGTTCATATATGTACAGAACCGCTTACAGTATTTAGCATTAATTATTTCAACGTACCAGTCCCAGCGTCGGTGGTTACAGCGCCGGCTGTAGACTTTATCCCTAATTTAAATTTCCTACGCGTTGTAACTGTCGAAAATTCGTTCGTGATATGTGGTGGGGCAAATTTTCGATGTAAATCTACAGTCGTGGAGAGCAGAGAATTTTATGTAGAAATTTTAATGTAATGCAATATATATACTCGTATATAAAACTCTCCCGTTAGTGACTGAGAGACTCAAAAGTCAAAGTCTTTGACCAGTGTGTGTTGCAAGTGATGACATATGGAACTAAAACTAAAGCGTGGCACTATGTGTCTCATAAGAAGGCTCAAGATCACGCAGAGCAATGGAGAGAGCTATGTTCGGCGTTTCCCTGCGAGATCGATTCAGAAATCCGTATGAGAACCGACATAGTTTACCGAATAAAGAAAGTCAAGTGGCAAAAGGCAAGGTACATAGCAAGAAGAACCGACGGAGTTGGAGCAGAAGAGATCACGAGTTGCGAACGCGTACAGGAAGACCGACGACCCGGTGAAGGTCGCGGGCAATCCCTTGATGACGGCGACCAAGGAATGGAAATCTTTGGAGCAGGCTTTTGTCCAACAGTGGTCACTCATAAAGCTAATACCGGACACGATAACTTGAATTTTGGAGCGTAAAGAACTGTTACAATAGGTATAGCTATCCGCTAAGAAAGAATTTTTGAATCCTCATGTTAAAGTGATAACGAGAACGGAAGTTAACGGCAAACCTCTACAAATTGAAGATTTGCTTGCCATTAATTGGCTCCACAAGCTGATGATAATATGTAGGTCAAAAGTGATAACTACGTATCATTAGATTAATGAGTAACTCAGGCCAAGGTACCGAGATGAAATTTGGGACAATCCGTAACTAGGGTTGCCCCAAAGGGTCCGCAATCCGTAACTAGGGTCGATCTCTTAAACTATAAACAAAAATAACCGGACTGTGGAGTTTAATAAGGCCGGACTTTTAGCTCAAAAAACCGGATATTATTTGATTTACTTAGAGCCAAAAATACGTTTTCTTAAGCCGGACGTTTTTACTCAATAAGCAAATCTCTATAGGTATATAAATATGAAATGATGTTAGTTATTTTTAAAGAAAATGGAAAGAAAAATTTGACTTCAGGCGAGGCTCGAACTCGCGACCTACTGGGAATCTAGTCCAGCCGCTCTTCCAATTGAGCTACTGAAGCCCTGCCCGATTTGTCAAATCTTTCCTTCACATCTATTGCATTGCTTTATGGTAGCAGTAAGGTAGCTTTATGGTAGCGGTAAGCATGTGTTAATGCGAAATAATATCAAACAATGATGTTAGTTAGTCTTACTAAAGCTCGAGAACGGCGAAACCGATTTGGCAGATTTTAGTCTTGAAATTATACGTAGAAGTCCAAGGAAGGTTAAAAAGATGAGTAAAATATGAAGTATGTATGTATGTATCTTCACGCCAGGTCCCTAACGGGGTAGGCAGAGAGTGTAGAGCGCCAGATATCCCGGTTCTGACAAACCTCTCGTGCCTCGTCTACCTTCTAAATATGAAGTAGTAAGGAAAATAGTAAAATAGTAGATAAGTTTTTTGTTAGTGATAATTCTGGGATACATACCGGGCATTTTTTTCATATTCTTCCCGATGGACAGGTTTTGTCGTTGATAAATTAAAGGTTAATGACCGGATTAGGCTGAAAGTTAACTATGGATATAGGGTAGTAATGAGTCAATCGATTAGCGGCTGACTAAACACATCCCCACCCCCACAAATCCCTCGAAACACGAACTTTTTGACTCCCCTCGTACAAACAAAACACACCGGACTCGTAAAATATTTGGGCGGACATGACACAAAAAACCGGACAGATGGCAAACTTATCCAAAATCAACACTTTCTCGCGACCTTCTCGAGGTCAACTCACACTTTTCACTGTGTACAAATGTAAATTAACTAACAGTTAAGTAAGTAGTCCATGTTGATGCTATTGTAGTTAAGATAAGTAGGTACCTACTGTCTTCTGTAAACATCACTCAAAATCCAAAAAAACTTGAGGCTAAAGATGCTATCTATGCCTTTTGAAATTAGCAATGTGTTTTTGAATACATTTTTGCCATTACAAGACATAGTGTTGGGAAAAACCGGTAAAATTAACGCAAATGTACTAAGCACCCTCTAACACCATATAAGTTTTTACTTCACCAATGCTAGCATGTGTTGCACTAGTACAAAACGAGTATAATAATACGATCATAGTATCATATACGAGTATATGTTCACTCAATACGAAGCGCTGTGGAGAACTGTTGGAGATTAAAAACCGCAATGGTCTAGTTTTTAAGCCACCATTATAAGCGTATTATAGACTAGCAACCCGCCCCGGCTTCGCACGGGTGCAATGTTACCTACGTTACTAACATCATAATAAAATATGATGTTAGTAACGTAGGTCGCCTATAGCACTCCTGAATAATGTAGCTTTCTCATTGTGAAAGAATTTTCATGATCAGTATTTTCGAAGATTAGCCCCTACAAATAAACAAACAAAGTAACAAACTTTACCTCTTTATAATATTAGTATGGATACACTGCAGTGGTGGCAAAATAGCAAACAGTTCACATGGATGGTAAGTAAATACTTGCCATCCTTGCAATGGGTTAACATTCCTGATAATTTTGGCATTTGAGTCAGTAACAATTATTTAAATAAATAAAATACTTTCGTTGAAAATCGGCGGTGATGGAAAGATAGACAGACAGACGCACGAGTGATACTCAAAAGAACTAGCCCAACAGCCCAGGAGCTGTTCAAACGTTCATTACATTAAATCCAGGTAAGACCAGGGTGCCATAAAAATGTGACATCGAAGTATCAGAGTCGACAGCAGACCAATAAAATTTTACGCGGCTGTTTTTGCCGTAATTATCCGGTCGCCATATTCAACAGGCCTTCCGTCGCCGGTGTCATTCCGGAAAGACGCTCTTGGGGATCCGTACGCTGATATTAAAAGGAACCTTTGGGTAATCTTATTTGCTTTTGAAAACAATTATGCAGGCTACCCGTTCTTTCTTTCTTTTAGAGTCGACAGCAGACCAATAAGATTTTACGCGTCAGTTTTTTTCCCATAATTATCTGATCTCCATTTTCAACAGGCCTTCCGTCAACGGTGTAATTCCGGAAAGACTCTCTTGAGGATCCGTACGTTGATATTAAAAGGAACCTTTGGGTAATCTTGTTTGCTTTTCGAGTCAATTTTGCAGGCTATCCGTTCTTTCTTTCCCTCAGAGTCGACAGCAGACCAATAATATTTTACGCGTCAGTTTTTTTCCATAATTATCTAGTCTCCATTTTCAACAGGCCTTCCGTCACCGGTGTAATTCCGGAATGACTCGCTTGGGGATATTAAAAGGAACCTTTGGGTAATCTTGTTTGCTTTGTACTTTTCGTAATCTTGAGTCAATTTTGCAGGCTATCCGTTTTTTCTTTCTTTCAGACTCGACAGCAGATCAATAAAATTATACGCGTCGGTTTTTTGCGGTAATTATCCGGTCTCCTTATTCAACGGGCCTTCCGTCGGCCGGTGTCAATCCGCAGCGACGCTCTTGGGGATTCCGTACGTCGATATTAAAAGGAACCTTTGGATAATTGTAATATTTATTTTTCGCAATAACACATGCGAGTGAACTTCCGAAATTAAAGAAAAACGGACAGAAAAAAATTTACTTCGGGCAGGCTTCGAACCTGGGACCTCAGGATAACCAGTCCAGCCTTTGGATAAACTTGATTGCTTTTGACGTCAATTTTCAGGATCAACTTTCACCAAAACGTGTTTATTTATGTGGAGACAGGAGTGTTTTACCTCTATGTTAAACAGACGGCCACTTAAACCAAAACAAACTCTGCAGAACCCTTTTTGAATGAACACCTTACATTTCACGTCCTGCTATTTTTGAGGTCAGAAAAGCGAAATTTCGTATAGTTCAGTCAGTGTCATCACACTTTCGCTCGCATCTCGGAAATCATTTTGGAAGCGCTCTTTGTAAAAGTAACGCAACTTCTTTGTTCGAAATTTGAACGATGTTACGCTTATAGAATAATGGGCAATCGTAGATAACATTGTTTTGGAACAACGGTAATGTGTTTTTGGTGGAGGCGCGTTCGGAGCAAAACTTCTCGATTTGACAGATTTTAAATTCGTGAAATGTACCTCTTTTTTATACTGTTGGTCGCGAGCTACACTTAATAATGGCAACCCATTATACGTCCCACTGCTGGGCACGAGTCTCTTCCCTTTTTAGGGGGAGGCCAACGAGCGAGCTACACTTATTGATAAAAAAAAATATATATTTTAACGGATTTCTCGACAGCCGAAAAGCGAGCGAAACGTCGGGTTGATTTTAGTAATTAATCATTTAAGCTAGATAGCTCCGTAAATGTAGTTTTATTTTGCTGGTGGTAGAGTTCCAGGGTCGGCGTAGGCACCACCATAGGCATTACCTTATCTACATGATAACGATCGAAACTATCGTGTTTCGGTTAGATTGTAATTTATGACTCTGTAATCACTATATCACAGACAACCCCCCATTACGAACCCACAACTTAGTCGACAGAGGTGGCAATGAATCTCAAATTTGACCTTTGGTTTTTTTTATGTTTAAAGGCTGTGATATTAACATAAGTACCATCTTAGTGCATGTCGCTTGTGAAAAACAAGCATGTTCCACCACCATGTAGTTTAATTTTCCAACCTGCTTGACATCCGTGAAACTTAGGGTCCCAGATGGTCCGCGAGCTCCAGTGACGGAGCTCGCGGGCGTAGGCGCCACCGCATTACCTAATATACTTGCCGCTAAATGGTAGTGTTCAGCACTATCGTGTTCCGGTCAGGTGGTAATATACGGCCCTGTAATTTCCGGCACAGAGGCATAACACCTTAGGCCTCAGGAGTGGTAACACATCTGCATATTGACCTTGGTCTTTGTGTAAGTGTCTATAGGCTGCAGTCATCACTTAACATCGATGTTAGCTGAATACTTGTTAGCCACTTCCATGACATAAAAAAAAACAGCGTGAAGCTGATCTGGGCTCCCATTTGGACCAGCCGTGAGACTTAATCTCTTTTTTATTAACTTTTATTGTTTTTTTTTTCGTGTCCAATGAATTGTTTGCAGTCATCTGATAATTTCGCATTTTTGTGTCTCTGTGCTGTCCACATAAATGTTTTCTTTCTTTCTTCCTTTCACCACCATCATGAAATAAAAAAAAAAACAATAATTTCTTGACACCATCCTACGGCCGTACCATGATCTTTTATTGTCACTCTTAACTGAAACGCTATTAGCTTTGTCTCGTTTCTTCATACGCGCTGTCACTTAAGCACAAATGAAACAAGATTTTGGCAGCGCCTACAATGAATCGCAATAAGACGTCATGGTACGGGCCCAGAACAAAATTTATACTAATTAAAAATTATTAGGTTGGGGGAAAAGTTTCTTCGCATTTTTTAAGATAATTCAAAACATTTTTTAATATACTTAATTTAAATTTAACTAAAGTATGTACCATTTTGTTCGATAACCTTTTGCCATCTTGTAGGTACGGACATGATCCCATTGCTATAAAAATTTTGGGACTTCTCATCAAAATACCGCGACAACTGGATTTGGCAGTCCTCTCGTGATGTTAACCTAACATTGCATAAAGAATTCTGAAGAGACCGAAACAGGTGGAAATCTGAAGGTGCAAGGTCAGGACTATACGGCGGATGCATTAACACCTCCCAGCCAAACTCTCTTAATTTTTGCTGAGTGGCTATAGATGTGTGAGGTCTAGCGGTATCATGATGAAACACCACACCTCTTCTGTTGATCAATTCCGGCCGCTTTCTCTCAACTTCTTGCTTTAATCTCATCAGTTGTTCGCAGTAGAGTTCAGAATCGATAGTCCTGCCTGGTGGTAATAGCTCATAATGAATAATGCCCTTCCAATCCCACCACACACACAACATCACCTTATTGCGAGTTAACCCGGGTTTCGCCACAGTCTGTGAAGCCTGACCGGCCTTTGACCACGACCTTTTCCGCACGTTCTTGTCGTACGTGATCCACTTTTCATCACCAGTTATCAGCTTCTTCAAAAATGATTCGGTTTCATTACGTCGTAATAAAGAATCACAAATGAGTACACGGTTCATTAGGTTTCTTTCAGTGAGCTCGTGAGGTTCCCAAATATCGAGCTTTTTTTTGTACCCAGCTTTTTTCAAATGCGCCAAAACTGTTTTGTGATCAATTTTCAGTTCTTCAGCTACGTCGTAACTACTTATATATCGATCTTGCTCCACTTTTTCAAAAATGGCATCCATTTTATCCGCATATCCGCATATCCGCAATAGGGCGACCAGAGCGAGGTGCATCTTTGACATCAAAATTTCCGGATTGAAAACGCTTAAACCAAATTAGTGCTACTCTCACAGACACTGCACTAGGTCCATAAACATCGCAAATTTTTTTCGCTGCTTGCGTTGCATTTTACCTTTTTGTAGTAACATTTTGAAATGTATCGAATTTCTTCATTAGATTCACTCATCTTGACAGTACGAAAAACAAATAAAAATCACACATTTGCCTAATTTGAATTTATGTTCTTTAAAATGTTAACTTTCAATGATACCAAAACCAGCCAGATATAAATACTACAGCCAAAGAGATTTTATTACAAGTTCATACATACTATAATGCGAAAAGACTTTTTCCCCAACTTATTATAAAGCTGAAGAGTTTGTTTGTTTGTTTATTTGTTTGAACGCGCTAATCTCAGGAATTACTGGTCCGATGTGAAAAGTTTTTTCAGTGTTAGATAGCCCATTTATCGAGGAAGGCTACAGGCTATATATAATCATGCTATGACTAATAGGAACGGAGCAGCGCGAGCGAAGCCGGGGCGGGCCGCTAATCCTATATAAAGACTTCATTCGTTTCGAATCAATCTCTAAACGTCAATTAAAAAATGTTAATTTGAGACATCAAACTAATAGAATTCATGAAAATTACGACTATCATCAACACAGTGAAAGTCCTATCACGTAAGTGCTCTGCAAAAATTGATGATCCATAAAATATCCATCAAACATTAATCTTCATAACACTCACTTGTCAATAAGTCAAAATCCGGCTAAAAACTTGATTTGTAATTGGCACTTTATTTCAAGTTTGGAACCTTCAAGCCAAATTTTATTAAGCGTATATTAAGAAAAAGAAAGTTATCGAAATTAAGTTGAAATTGTTTTCACTGAACAAGTTTTCATTGGTTTATTATCCTAATTGAATTACTTATAATGTAGGTTTACTACAGACCGCGGTAATTTCAATTTCACTGGAGTAAAAAAATAACAATCAATATAATATTTCTTAAAAAGTGTTTCAGAATCAGAATCAGAAACTCATTTATTCATTTAGGGTGACAGCCACCTCTTATGACACGACAAAAACAAACAAAATAAATTAAAGTGAATAACAATTGATAAAATCGCTAAAATACGTTTACGAATAAGGGGCTGAGAATTTAATGACGCATACCTAACGATTCCTTATATAAATACGAGCTAGATATTGAGTAATATTGACATATAGAAAATATTCTTCTAACTCAGATTTTTTTTATCAAGGTTTCTCGATCGCCTTGAACAGATAACATGTTATCTGGTATCATAGTAATCGATCTACCAGACATTTGATAGACAGCTGTAGTTGTCCTGTAATTAAATTTCCACTTTTATTGTGGACTCTAATTTGAAACCTTGGAAATCATACGATTGGAACAAAGTTGTTTGAAATATTTACGAACGAGTCTTGTGTTAAATTTAGAAACACAAGTTCAATCATTTGCATTTATTATTTCTAAATTCCTAATTGTTTCTTATTTAAATTCAAAAGACGAGATCATTTATCAATGTAAATTATTTTAACCATCAGACAGGTGCATTTTTAGTTTTCGTATCACATATTTACTCGTATTTAAGTTTGACATTCTATTAACATATGCAAATTGTTCCTGAAAGGGGAATATTGTCCATAGTCCGTAGAGATCTGTCTATTAATACACGCCTAAAAAAGCAAAATCTGTCTTCGAAAGATATTTGAAAATAGATGCGATAATTGGAAATCAGCAATATTTCGTAACTGGCGGATCGATCATGAATTAAAAACGACCTCTGAGGTCACCTTCGAACACAAATAAGTGAATATTTAACAAAAATCTCACACGCCGCCATTAAGGCAGAGCGTCAGGTGAAATTTAATTATTCATTCACGTTTCAAACCTGAATATTTATTCAAAGTTCAAACATGTTTATAGTGACAACGAAATACATCAAACTGCTGCAGTTGCTCAGTCGTAAACAGATACTCCTGCTTAACTGAAGTCCTGGGTTCCATTATCAGGCAGGGGTGGACAAATGGTACCGATTAGGGTATTTTCAATGCAAAAAGTTCACATCCCATGATTATGATTTAAATAATAAAAATCAATCAATAGGCTCAATCACCACCAATTACAAAGTACAAACATAACCGAATGGGCGCAAAATTATTTACAACGCGTAAATAGAGTGTATTTTTTCATATGTCTTGTATAAGTAACAAGTTTTTGTACATATATTTAAATAAAACTATTAAAAACTCGAGCTTATTAGATACCGGCACAACATTTAAGCATACAAAAACAGTGGTGTAACCTATGAAAAGATAAAGTAAATACAAAAAATTAAACGATCTATAACTTCTGATAATAAATACCTAAGCAAAGATGAGTTCAAGCCACTTTGACGTCAGCAACATTTCAATGCTTTGTAAAAAAGGAGCTGTAATAAAAACTCGACAATAGTTTCAAGGTTCGGATAATAATCGGTTACGCTTCTTAATAATTGGAGTATGTTGAAAAAAGTCCTTAAAAAACTAACCCCCTTATTCATAAACGTATTTTTAACCGAGTTCAAAAAACGAGAAGGTTCTCAATTCGGCCGGTATTTTTTTTTTATGTATGTACGCGATTTTCGCCGAGATTTGTTGACCGATTTACGTAATTCTGATGATGTTTGACGCGGAATAGTTTCGAATTGGTCCCATATAAATTTGATTCAGATAGGCCCATCAGTTTTTATTTTATGAGTTTTTTTATACTTACTTTCACCTCACACTAAAGGAATAAGAATAGACGGCGAGTTGTCATACAGTGCGTTGAATCCACTGACGTAGTCCTAATGCGCATGACAACAATATGACAACAAGTGACAATGACACATTTACTCATCGACGACACAAGTTGACACAACACAGCTTATTTACTCCTTGGTGGATAACATTTTTTCATTGATTTCGTATAGTCGTGTCATAATTTTGTATCGACACACCTAAACAATTTAAATGAGGTATCTAATTGTCACGAAGCTAAAAGAGTCAGATTTTACAAATTTAGCAGATGTGAACATTAATCTTATTGGCAATGCAGCAATAAACTAAAAAGTATTAAATAAATATAACTACGTTAAGAAAAACCGACTTCAAAACTGAAAAGTAAAAAATAATAAAGATTTAATTGTAATTATATACTACCTATTATTTATTTTATTTTTAAAGAAAAATGGAAAGAAAAATTTGACTTCAGGCGAGACTCGAACTCGCGGCCTACTGGGAATCTAGTCCAGCCGAAGGAAAGATTTGACAAATCGGGCAGGACTTCAGTAGCTCAATTGGAAGAGCGGCTGGACTAGATTCCCAGTAGGCCGCGAGTTCGAGTCTCGCCTGAAGTCAAATTTTTTTTTCCTATTTCTTTAAAAATAAAATATATTTCACAAGCATGTGTTAATGCGAAATAATATAAAACAATTATTAAGGGTAAAAGCGACTTCTTTACGATATTCAACAAACTGAAAAGTCTATTACATCGGTTGCCTAACTAGCATAGTTGGTAATAGATGGCGCTGCTACTACCATAAAGCAATGCAATAGATGTGAAGGAAAGATTTGACAAATCGGGCAGGACTTCAGTAGCTCAATTGGAAGAGCGGCTGGACTAGATTCCCAGTAGGCCGCGAGTTCGAGTCTCGCCTGAAGTCAAATTTTTCTTTAAAAATAAAATATACTTTCTTTCACTGGCTTTGCTCGGCTTCGTTCGTGGCGCTCGCGCATGGCGTGGCGCTGGCGCCGCGCCGGGCCGTCTGGTTGTCGCCGGCGATTCCCGCAACCGTACCTACTTATTCCTAAATTGCGATGCTATCTAATACCTAACAGTTATAACCTCCCTACAGATATCCGTAATACTTGAATACTTTGCTAACTAGACAATAACCGAAAGTAACCTGAAACTATGTGTCTAAAAACTGAGTAGGCACGAGAATATTACTAATACTACTACCAAATTAACTAGCCTAAAGGTATCGCTACCTAGTAGATGTTTTTGATTGCCCTATTTCGTCATCCTAGTCGTAAGTTCAACCTATTGTAATAGGAAACGTATCAAATTTTCTGTATCGATCAAAATCTCCTATAAATGTGTATTACATCACATTTAATCACATTTAATATCCTACAAAAGGCATATTAAAGAAACAATCCTACTCATCCTAACAATACAAATGTACGAAATATTAGATCAAATATAAATATCGACGTAAAATAGGTATCTTAACTACAGTAAGAAATATAATTTGATATTCAGTGTTTGCGAATATAAATCGACTATTTATTGTAGGGTTCCTGTTACCTATTTTATGCCTAAAATTGGAAATCACTCACCGAGCGCCTCCGCTTACCACTAATCACTTAATTTAGATTTTCACCGGAACCCGGTCCGCGGTCAACTGAGCTACTTTCCCGCTATCTTTTCCTACTTTTCGTGCGCGGCGCGCGGGCGCCGCCGTAGTGTCTAAACTTTGGGGCGCGACGGGGTGGCGCGAGGCGCGACGCGTACGCTTGAGTCCGTGAATTACCTTTTATGGAAGTATCCTTCGAAAAACGCGAGACGCGGGGCGCTATCGGGAAGCGCGGCAACACGTTGGCGCGTAAATTTAAAAACTGAATGAACAGGTTCTATCGATATTGCGATTTGTTAAGTTTATGAAATATATTTTATTGTTTTTTTTTTTATGTGACGGCATATGGATGTCGTTACAGTACATTACCTGACCGTAACACGATAGTGTCAATTACGTAATGCGGTGGTGCCTACGCCCGCGAGCTCCGTCACTGGAGCTCTACCACCAGTAACAAATTATGTCATAAAAATATAATATGTGCGTAATATTGATTGTTTAAACCTTAGTGACCTTTCAGCCAAAACCTCAGACTACAGGATCCTTTTTGGCTTATAATATGCTAAAGCGCGCCCACGCCAATTTTCTTGTAAATGAAGGGGTTGTTCTCCAAAGGTGTGTCGTCTTGTTACCAAAAGTTAGTTAGGTATGAAAAAAGTTCACAATGACACAAAATTTTCCATCGTTTCCTTGTCAGCAACTTTTTGAAATGTATATAAAGACATTCTTAATTTCCATCGCATTGAACATCGAATGTAATGAATGGCCGTTGTCACCGATGATTGCGAGCATTGTTTTAGAAAAGCTGCGGTTCTGCGGTGACACGCGAAAGTTCTTTACAATGGAAATTCTTTAAATGATAGTCTAGGATTGGAGTTTAACTGAACGTGCCATCAAATGTTAATAGTGAGATTTGAAAGCTTGTTATCAAAACACGACACCGGGCCGGTTTTCATAAGGGCCTATGCACACGGTTGTTGACATTTTTTTCACGCGCCGTCGACACTCGTTTTATTCAACACTAGCTGACCCGGCAAACTTCGTATTGCCTCACAATGAAATAATGTGTCAAAGGTTTGATATTGTATAGGAAAATGAAATTAAATGTAGAGATTCCCGTGGGAATGAGTGAATTTCCCGCAGTAAAAAGTAGCCTAAATGTTGGCCCGGCTTAGTATTTATACACCACACAAAAAGTTTCATTCGAATCCGTCCAGTATCTTCGGAGATTAGCCTGGACAAAGGGACAAACAGACAGACAAAAATTTAAAAATAATTGAAAAGTGTTCTAATACTATTTTAACATCGCCCCCAATTGGTTTTTCGTAAATATATACAATGTACAGACGCGCGGAACGCGCTGCGAACGCGATTTTGTCGCATCCCATGTTTTATCAAGGAGCTGGTACCTATTCACTCGCCGTCATCGCGCGCTTGACACACAGCTAGGTACATCCACGGATCATCTATTCTGATCTGTGGTTACATCAATAGTATATAATACAGATCGTTTAACTGCAAACACAGCGAGTTTTGTTGATATTTTTCAACAATATTTCCATGGCATTAATCGAGATAACACTCCTTACTTTTGTTTTAAAAAGTTACGGAAACCTAATAATTGAATACATTTTATCGTCGTAAGACATCGGCGCAAGTTTGCAGCGCCTTTGTAGCAATGTTAAATAGCAAGTTATCGTGTTAAAGACATTAAATTTACTGCCATGTTAAGGTATATGAAGTAACTATATGTATAGTTTACTGTCATATACCTACTAGGTAATTCCAGATGATCCATGGTCTACCTGTGCGTGCTTTTAGTACTATAAATATAACATACAAACAATAAAAAAAACTTTCACATACAAATAGGATTAATTCTTATAAGCCCTCAAAAGAACATTTCCACTTTAAGATCAGAAATGTAAATATACCTACTTCATTTTCACATCGCAATCAAAAATTCCGAGCGTAAAATTTTAATCCGATCTCGGAGGCGAACGTTAATTTGGGGGCTTAAAGCAAGCAACTTGCACTTTTCGTTCCCAGCATTAAAACCAAAGAGGTTCCGTATGAATTATTAAATAACTTGACACACATATTCCGGTCAGCACGCGACTATTAGAATTTTAGGTGAGAAAGTTAAAAAGTTTCACTGCACGATCGTGAATAGTGTTATATTTTACTCGGATGGTGGATTTCAAATTATATGTTTTCACTGTTCCATAGTAGGTATAATTGAAATGAATACGGATTTATTGAATTATATTATATGAGAGCTGAATTTGTAGTCATTCAGTGCATTAAATTATACCTCACATATAATTACGACTGTGAAAGTTAGTGTCTATGTTTTGATGATCATACTCAATTGAAATTCGTTGAAACTACTGAATAGATTTGAATGATATTCAGCATTTATGATTTTCACTTATTTAGCCTGGTAACTATTCCAGCTGGACTTATTATGCCTACATTTATGGTAAGTAATACCGTAGCAGAGAATATGTAATAATACTACGTATAGAATGGACACTTCGACGTCCCGCCCGTTTTCTCCGCCTCACCCAACCTCCTCCCCTCTTATGGGAGACGTTTGGTATTCTCTACGTGCTACGCACATAGGTGCACGTCACTCATTGATGTCTGTGTTATAGAGACCAAATTAAGCGTTTGTTTGGAATTTTGGCCGAGTATCCGCGGTGTGACCGTAGTCTATCAACATCTACTGTGAAACGAGAGATTTCACTGTAGATACATAGCGACTCCTGAGGCCTCTGTGTCGGAAATTAGGGCCGTACATTACCGCCTGCTCGAAGCGCGCATCGCCCCGCGGCTGGTGTAGATCGTAAGCGATCTACTAGGTTAAGCGATACAGGCGCGGTCGGGTGTGTGATGGGTGACCGCTAGTGGCAAATTAAATGCGCGTTTCCCTGCTTCGGAGGGCACGTTAAGCCGTCGGTCCCGGATGCTATCGATAGATAGCGTCGTTAAACCTTGTCAGAGCCCTTATGGGCGGTTCGAAAAACATCCGACAGCGGGTTGGCCACTAACCCGTATCTCCACCAACCCGCATTGGAGCAGCGTGGTGGAGGAAGCTCCAGGCCTTCCCCCCAAAAAGGGGAGAGACTCGTGCCCAGCAGTGGGACGTATAATGGGTTGCCATAACACTACCATTTAGCTGCAAGTAGATAAGGTAATGCGGTGGTGCCTACACCCGCGAGCCACGTAACAGCCAGTAACAGGTGATAGACCAGTATGGCATTCATTTTCGAATATATTTTTATTAAAATATGAGATTGTAAGGGTCAAGTGTGTTCAAGAATAATGGGTCAACAGTCTTTGAGATAAAACTTACATTATTATTTTATTTAACGTAGCTACACTATTTTCTTATTGTAGTAGTGAGAGTACCTATCTATTGACTGCGTCTATTCGTTTAAGGTCGTATTTATAAGGGTCAAATAAATTCAAGACCTCATATGGTTCAAGATCGCAATGTAGAGGAAGTCCATGGTAGGCGGAAGCTAATTTGTTAAATTTAAATCTGCGTTTCATACAAAGTGATAGGGTATTGTTTTACGTTCAACGTAGACTTAATCCTTAACCTATTTAAATACATTTTTCAATAGAAATCTCAACTGCATTGTATCAGTTACACTTATCTAAATTGAACTTTGATTGTCAGCGTTAGGGTCCAATTTTACACACAAGTGACATAAGTCCTTTCGATATCCACGACGGTCTGTGTCTTACTTAAGGCAAGAGGGATATTTCGAAGGGTGAAGAGGTCTAAGAGACGTTCAGGGTAAATGTCAGGAGCTTGTGTGTACAAGCTTTAGGTATACTGTGTTGGGGCAAGACTTGTGAGGCTAGTGAGGTTAGTTGTGTTTACGTAAATGATTAAGTAGGGTTGAAATGCGGCCGAGTTTTTGCGCAGATATTCGTAGATGAAGCACAAAATCACGCAAGTATACAAAGGACTACATAGGTAGAAGAAACAGGAGTTGAGGTTATCTGTTAGAACTAGGTATATATAGGTATACACTAGGTGAAACTCGCCTCTACGCGTTCCATGCTACGGTAAGGGTTCTATCCCGGATCGGAGAGTAGATAAGTGCTATTGGGATTTTTCTTTTTTTTTTTCGTAAATTTCACAGTGCTTAATTCGAATTTTGCTCTAAAAATACTTAAGCTTGAATGTACCTATTTGCCTCTTCCCACCTTTACCGTATTTATTATCGGTTAATAATTTTGAAATTCCTAAAATAGGCTCACGCGCAACAAAATTGGTTTAGAATAGATCGGCCATTAATAAGTCATCGGAATTACTCATCCAATTTATATGTTGTTAGCCAAAACTTAAAGCAACACATACCATTATGAAACAAAGAAGTCTAATCAATAATAGTCCACAATCAGATCACGTCCTTCAACAATCCATTTGCTCCAACATCCGATCATGTCAAGGCAAAGCTGATTAAAGAACTATATTACAGCAAAAAACTAAACGTTATACCGGGCATCGGATTGCGTGCATAATAAATAACGTTATTAAATAGCTCTTATTACGATTGGCAGAAAGGTGTTAAATGAGAGGTATGCGTGAATCGCGGGCACATAGTTAGAAGAGAAATAGGCCGTTAGGGCACTATTTTTGTACGTCAAAATGTCACGCAACGCTTGCGTAAGCGCAATGTCGCTTACGACGCTCTAAAAATAAACAGCAGTTAATCATTGATATAATATCTACTTTTCACACTGTAGTATCTGTATCTTTTGAATATCGAATGGTGTTATTGGCGATTGTAAGAGGTAGGAGGAGATTCTGTTTGACTATAGGTAAACAAAATAACTGAAATTATAAGCCCTGGCGCCTTATAACTAACACCGAGACATAACTACTTACTGGTGGTAGAGCTCCAATGACGGAGCTCGCGGACGTAGGCACCACCGCATTACCTAATATACTTGCCGCTTAATGTTAGTTAGTGTACAGAACTATCGTGTTTCGGTCAGGTGGTAATGTACAGCCCTGTAATTTCCGGCACAGAGGCATAACACCTTAGGCCTCAGGAGTGGTAACGCATCTGCATTTAGACGTAAGTCTTTGTGTGGGTGTCTATAGGCTGCAGTCATCACTTAACATCAATGTTAACTGCATGCTTGTTTGCCACTACCTTTACATAAAAAAAACTTAGGTCTCAGGGGTGGCTACCCATCTGCATTTTGACCTCTGGTTTTGTATGGATGTCTATAGGCTGCAGTCATCACTGCACATCCGTGTGAACTGTGCATTTTATTTTTTGTGCAGAGAAATTTATCAAACGACTATGTAAATGTATGTCATGAAAGGCTCCCCCTATGGACATCTACAACAAAACCAGAAAGCCACTAAACGAATTACAGAAGGGTTCGTTTTTCAGCGAGAGATGTTGTACTTCTGTGCCTGCAATTGATTAGAAATACACACTATAACTATTTAGTTGTAATTTTTTTTATTAAAATTAAAAAAAAAAAATTTTGCTATGCATGCCTACAATATAAATGCAACTAAAAAGATCGATTCGTTGCTTAAATCACATCTAAAATAACAACATTACCTAACATTGCTTAACATTGCTTAACATTGCTATAACAATTGCTATACCTAGTTTCAATAATTGCAAAAAATTAAATAATTTTTTCGATGTTTTTATACCGGCCTGAATCATGTTTCTGTCGACATAATAAGACATTTTTATTTGCGTAATCAGTGTAGATTGAAATATAATATTGTGAAGATGGCGTCGTCTTGTATTTCCAACAAAAACCAATTTACTAGAAATAATGTAGACAGACATACCATATTTAGATATTTATTTTGCGGTGGAAGTCAAAGTTAACAATCATTTTAATTAATGTTCATTTCTTTCGACTTCAAACGTGCCGACTTGAGAACAGAAATTGTCTCATAGATAGAATCTCGCATTGTACGGAAACGTAAGATAAAGGTGATATTGTTCTGTTGTTAACCGAAGTTACCACAACACTAATTGATTCATCTGCCTGTTGTGGTAATGGTGACAGGCGACAGTTAAGTTCCAGATAAAGTGGTGTGATGTGGACTCGTGCCATCGCTTCTAACCGTTATGCCGGCACTACACGTGGACAGATGAGTCCGCGGACACTGGCAGATGTATCCGCAGATGAATTTACAAGAGCTGTCCACAAATCTGTAGATCGATCAGTCTATGTTAATTCTCGACAGACGCAACACGCATTTAATATTAACTTTAATATTTAAATATGATTATCGAGACCGTAGCTGCAGCAGCTATTTATCTATTTAGCACTTTTAACTTCTACTTGAGTATGCATCGGAGTGTGCGTAGAGTTATTAAAAAGAAATGGAAAAGAAGAAGGTGGTGGATGCTCTCAATCGCAACTCCAATCAAACTGATCCGTCGACAGACGTGTGGACAGACACCGCGCCGAAACCCTTTGATGCGTGCCACAAAAACTATCAGAGCTACTTTTTTCTTTTTCACGTTATGAAAATAGTAAAATCTACATAATAACATAAAAATTAGAAGTGTAGACGTTACTACTTTTGATTACTTTACTTTTTATTTATTACTCGTTTTAGAAAAAATATAACAAACAAAATCCTAAAAATACCAACTAAAACCACAAACGTTAACATAATGATTGGAGTTCTCCCGATAGTAAAAAGAAATAAAAAAAAAATACTGGTGGTAGAGCTCCAGTGACGGAGCTCGCGGGCGTAGGCACCACCGCATTACCTAATATACTTGCCGCTAAATGGTAGTGTTCATCACTACCGTGTTCCGGTCAGGTGGTAATGTACGGCCCTGTAATTTCCGACACAGAGGCATAACACCTTAGGCCTCGGGAGTGGTAACGCATCTGCATTTTGACCTTGGTCTTTGTGTGGGTGTCTATAGGCTGCAGTCATCACTTAACATCAATGTGAACTGCATGCTTGTTTGCCACTTGATTACATAAAAATACTTTACTTATACTACACTTTACTTTACTTATTTACATAAAAATACTTTACTAATACTACTTTACTTACACTTTTTACATAAAAAAAAAGATATATATTGCAGTTTTCAAACGTTCTATTCCCCCCTTTCATATCATCAATAAATAAAGATATCTTGTACATCTCAATCATGTAGTTAGTACTACCCCACGCACGCACATAATAGCTCATATTACGCGCGTATCAACAGCATCAGTAGGTAGTCTGGCAGATAAAATCGCGAGACCAAGTTATGTTGTCTCCTCGCGTTGAGAATGTGGAGCGAAATATGTCTAGACGCTATAAAACTTTAAGAGGGAAGTTTTGGCGCCATATAGAGTAAGGCACCATGTTTGTTTCTCAAACTAAGTTAATCGGGGAAACACATGTGTCAAATGTTTTTACAGAAAAACAAAGGCCGCCACCCAAAGATATAAAAGGAGGAGAGAGAGATCCTCTAATATCTTTGCCGTCACGGGAACACCCGCCGCCGCCCCTGCTCCTACACGTCCTCTAGGTCCTGAATTCCGAAACCATACATCACAAGTTGAAGAGAAAACTACAATGACGCACAGTATTGATTTGCTGCATATTATGATACTAGCTGTTGCCCGCGGCTTCGCCTGCGTGGATGTCGTTTTATAAATAACTAAGTAGCCTATGTTCTTTCACAAGTCTGTACCAAATTTCATTAAAATCGGTTCAGTCGCTTGGACGTGAAAAGTAACAGACAGACAGATAGACAGACAGACAGAGACAGAGCTACTTTCGCATTAATAATATTAGTAGGGATCAGGTAATAATACTTAATGCGTCTTCATTACAGCTGTATCATCTGGAGAAAATACAAACGAGTGCAATATAGTGTTGTAACTTTAATTTGCGTTCCTTAAGACTGTGCCGGTGACCGATAATAACAATGTATCTTATCTCTGCTGAAAAGATAAGAAAGTAGGTCTAATTTTGCTTAAACTAGGCCAAACAAATATATATAATCGAAGTTGTTACTACATACGATTCATCCCAACATAGTCAGCATGAAATATTACCTGTAACAAAAAAAAGATAGTGAAATTAATACACATACTTATTTCAGCGAAATAAAAAAATGTAAGTGGTCTTACATAACTAGCAAAAACATTTCCACCCTATCCATATATTCCAATCTATGATATACAAGTTATACAACCATGTTAAATGAGGTCTGATATTATTCGAAGGTGCGGTCAAGAATAACGAATAAAAGAGTTGAATAACGAATAACGGAATAAATAAATAAAATACAATTGCAATCACAGCCCCACGTAAGCTTTAACCTGTGTCATGGGTGCTGTTGAACGTACTCACACAATACCGATAACACCGACCCGACACATATTTGATCATTTATTATTTTAATCGCATGGCAGTCTGTGGAATAGGAGAATACATTAATTATAATCATAAGTTCACATTCAGATTTCTTAGCCAATTGGCTGCGTCTTGAGTGAAATTGTGGTAAGAATGTATTGGGCATCGCTCCATAATGTGATCCATGGTTTGGGCCTCTTCGCCACAATAGTCTCGCCAACACCATTTGTGCAAAAAGAAATTGCAGCAGCTATGTCCAGATCTAAGCCTGTTTAATTTACACTAGATCTTTCAGGACAGATACAGGATAGAATTTTAATATATCATTAGATATCTCTACAAATATTTGTCTCTGTCGGTGCTGGGATCGAATCATGAATCGAAAAGAATCACGAGCTAGACAGTTCGCAAATACAGACGCTTAACGATACTTCCAAGAGTTCTGGCGCGTTAAAACATACATGATCCCACTGTTCCATTTGTACACAATCACTAGACTTTGTACCACCAATCAATTGTCGACTTAAATGCTCTCAGAGATTTTGCGTGCCAGCTCTTACGCCAGTGTTTATCACCTCGTTACCTACCGGACCGAGACGCACGTACTGCGGCCCGACGATCAGTCTGTGAAATTTCGCTTTTTTACCATCGCTCTATTGAACAACTTCCTCGGCGGTTCGAAAATGCACCTATTTTGTGAGCTAACTTCTTTTTCCTGTTTTTAGATTTTGTTCGAACCAATTAAGTGGAAAATTTCTATAAAGTATGATTGAAATATCTGAACATCGAATAAAAAGTTAAAAGTGGATGTCAGATACGGTAGGCAGACAACAGTTTCATTAAAAAGTTGGACGTATAATGGAGTGAGTTCAATCTACGAACTGACAGCTTTTACTGCGTGAAATGGAATATGTAATAGGTACTTTGTTCTTTATTGTACAGATTGATTATAGAAATCACTTTTAATAAACTGCATGGTGCGCAGTTTACTTCACCATTATTTGACTATCTAAACATACCCTAACCAGAAGCAATTCGAAGGTGTGATCAGCTAAATCAACAAACCGACACCACCCAAACATACTAATTGAATCTACGTGATAACAAATCAGCACCTGTATTTGATGAAGCGTGCGTGATATTTGCCTGCCATTAAACATAGATCATTGGTAACTCATTATTTACTTTTCTCACAACTCACAAAACGAGAAAAGATGGCTTCGTTACTTTCCAACCCGGTACAGGATTGTTAAGGCATGAATATGTGATCCTTTCTAAAGATAACACCAGCGTGAGTTTCCATATTAGCAAGGAGATGGGATCTTGGACTCGCTTGAGCTTTTGATGAAAGCTGAGACCCTTGATTAATCTTCTTGTGTAATATAACGTGAAGTCGCTTTTTGCTTTTGAACACTTAATTCTTTAAGGAGGATTTGATTATATTGGACGGATTTTAATTTAGCTTTTGAGTTGAACCATGTGATATTCACCAAGGTAATTATTAACTCAAAAGCTTAATTAAAATCTGTATCAACAAATATAAAAATTATAAATAAAAAATGAGTAACTGTTTCAGATGAATATAGATTAAATGGTCAATTTTGATTACCACTTGCCCTACACAACCATAAAATTGCATGAACTGACACTGAACTAAACCCGTGAAAACTCGATTGTAAAACGTGAAGGAGACTCATCTACTAATCCAATATGAATAAACTAACATCACACCAATTACCTCACAAGCCTGCCAATCAATGCCAACGATATCTTATATCTTTCCTTACATATTCCTCTCTAACATCCATATTTTCAAAGTCTTCCGCTCTCGGAGATTTTTGATCATATTACTATTAAAATTATCTGACCTTTTTTGTCAAGGTCTCCTTGAGTATTCATAGGACACCATCACAAACAGAATAAATACGATCATGGTAAATCTTTCATGTTATAAGGCTGCATCATCCACCTTGAACACTCAGAAGGGATAAGTTTTCGGAAACAACTTCCTCGTGCAATGACTAATCGAACATCATGGGACGGACATGGAAGAACACCATATCCGTTTCCAATGTTATCAGTATGTACATCGATCACAAACAATGACCTCTATTGTCAATTTAATATTTCGTGTTGACGATACAGGAAGTTGATTGTGTATATGACGGGCCTATTCGCCTGTTTCTTCAAATGTTTCGTATCGAAATTGTTTATCTTTGTCGGTAACGAAAACTTCAAATTGATCTTGGGTATTCATAAAGTTTTGATTAGAAACATATTTCAAACTAGCTGTGCCCGCGACTTCGCCCGCGTGAGACTTTATGATTGTTCAGTATCTACCCGGACGAAGTCGTGGGCGCAGCTTGTATAAAAGTAGCCTTAGTTACTCCTTATTACATAAGCTATCTGCCAGTGAAAGTCCCGTCAAAATCGGTTGAGCCGTTGCCAAGATAAGCCCCGCCAAACAAACAGACAGACAGAGACAGACAAATTTTGTAAAAATGTTGTTTTGGTATATGTACCGTGTATACATACATACGCATTTAGTAAATAGCGGTTATTTTATATTACAAACAGACACTCCAATTTTATTTATTTGTATAGATGTAATACGAGTCCACGAGGAGTTCGCTTCAATATAAATAAATTAAAAAGCGTACAATCATTTCAATCTAATGGATAATATCGAGAACGTTCGTACTCGGTTTGCAAACAGCATTTATGGCGTAAGAGCATACCTTGAATAGAGAATACCTAGATAATATTTCCTAAGAGTGACTCGCGGTTAGTTTTCCTGATTAGGTATCAGATACCGCCTAGGACTTCATTACAACCCATAGCTTTTTGCGTTATTTACATTTCAAAAAACGTAACTTCGCGGCTGTAATCTCCGAAGGGATAGGCAGAGGTAAATGCATGCATTCAAGCATACATGCAAATACACACGATTCGCCGGTTACGTTTTGGCCCATGTAACAAGTGGCGAGCCTGTTGACACTCTCGGGCACATTACCAAACTCCGAGGTACTGGGAAACTTCCAGAAAATTGAAAAATCTCAACAGAACCGGAGATAAAAGATTTTACACCGTTATCTCTGATATCCCTCGACCTGGGTATCGAACCCAGGACCTCAGCGTAACAGAAGTGGCCTGCTACCACTCCACCACTGAGGCAGTTAAAATATTTGCAAAATGTTCATTAATCTCAATAAAGATACTAGTGAAAGTCTGAGATGCCAGGTGATTCGTCCGATGCAGTCAAAATGCAAATGGCCAGGATGCTATTATCTAAGCAACACCTAATCGATTCTATAACTCGATTCCGGCGATTGTTTCGAGTCGTCGGAGACAATCGCCGGAAAACGTTTTATTTTTATTCGTGTCCGCTTCACTTTTCGCTATAGATCTTTCATCATACTCGGACATTTTTAAAGTGCACTTATTTTTCACCGGTGATTTTACTTTTCACTTTTAGACAGCATAACGTAGTCTGACGAAAAATGTGCAACATCCAGACAAACTGATGATGAACAGTCAGAAAAAAAAACGTGTTTTAGCTAACTATAATTAACTTATTTAAGCTGCGTTTAAAAAACGTGAGTTATGCAACATTATCATCATTTCAGTAAACGGTGTTCTTGGAATCGTTACAAAGAATAAGATATGACATTTATATCCGAGGTCATAATTTCGTATTTGGGTCAAATAGGTATGTGAAGCCGCCTTTGATTGCAACGGTTAAAAAAAATAAAAACGTCTTCACAATAAGTATCAATTTCGTTTGCGCTGCAGTCATTGGGCGTTTATTGATTCAAGTAGACGTACGATCAATTGAGACCGACACGAAACTATTGTACGAAGCGATTCAAATGGACAAGCAATGCTCTTAGCATTGCTTGTCCATTTGAATCGCTTCGTCTGCGAATAAAAGATGATTAGAGGGTAATTTTAAGAAATATTGAACTGTGAATTGTCAATTGTAATTTAATATCACTCAGTGTTAGTAAAATCCGTAGGATATATCCATAGAGCAACACCGGCGGGGAGTAGCCATATCCAGGCTTTCCCCTCTGTCAAAGTACATGCCCAAATGGGACTATATTTGTCGCCTAGATTTTTAACTTTAAATGTGTGCGTGAAATTGTTTCTGTATTTTGTTAAAGTCAAAGTGCGAGTTTCGTAGTAATAGACGATTTTTGTAGTGTCCGTGTGTATCGCACGCATTTCCCCCCGCAAAAAATTACAGACTGTTTTGCATCGGTAATAAACGCTATGGCTACTCCCCTCCAGTCCGCCGCGGCCGGTGGTCCGTGTTGCTCTATGGGTATATATTTCTATTATATTTCGAAATTAATAACTTTCAACAAATCGCGCTACTGAACAAAGAACACACAACGATTTTGACGAACCTAATACTCATGTATTACCCATTTTACATTTGCAATTACATTTCACTTTTATGAGCAAATCTGTTTTGTTATTTTGTTAGGTTTTCATACCACGACGCCTTTTATTGTATAAGGTGTTCGTGCGTTCTTGTTTCCTTATATTTTGTTGCACTCTTCATGGTCTTGCATGAGAGGATAGGGGCTTGTTCTTTGTTGAATACTGAAGACCCGATATCAAGCAGTGCGATACCAAGGCCGCGAGTCGGTCAGTGGACAAAAATAGGGATATTCGGACGTCATTATCTCATAATGAATTGTCCAAAATAATATACAAACCACATGTCGTCCCTTTTGATTTGCGAACTTGGCTAATACACAGACGGGTGTCTACATTAAAAAAAAAAATTCCTAACCTTAGGAATCAATCCCTTTTTCCCTACTAATATTATAATTGCGAAAGTAACTCTGTCTGTCTGCCTGTCTGTTACCTTTTTACGTCCAAACGACTGAACCGATTTTAATGAAATTTGGTACAGAGATAGAGTTGACTTTGAGAAAGAACATAAGCTTCTTTTTAAATTACTTACACGCGGCCGAAGCCGCGGGCTACAGCTAGTTTGCTATAAGTACTAAACTTATTGTATTGAATTTATCAAAGATAATTAGAGGAGTACCTTTAGTAGTATCTTTGGTAGTTATACATATTATATATTACTTCAATTTCAGCCTTCATAAAACATAAACAATTATTTACTATGGATGTTTCTGTACATGATAACATTCATATCACTCACAACAACCAGCCCGATACAGGTAACCTTCATAATGCAATGTACTACGCAAGCTGATATAACTGCAGATTATGCAGGATGATAGCAGTTCTGAGCTGGTTATGAAATACCATAGAGCAACACGGGCCACCGGCCGCGGCGAACCGGAGGGGAGTAGCCACATGCAGGCTTTCCCCTCTGTCAAAGTACAAGACCAAATCTCAGATATTTAAATGTGTGCGTGAAATTGTTTATTTATATATTTTGTTAAAGTCAAGGTGTGAGTTTCGTAGTAATAAAGATTTTTGTAGTGTGAGTGTGTGTCACACGTATTTCACGTCGCAAAAATGACAGACTGTTTTGCATCGGTAATAAACGCTATGGCTACTCCCCTCCGGCAGAGAATATGTAATAATACTAGAATGGACACTACGACGTCCCGCCCGATTTGCACACATACACGACCCCTTCCTATCTTATGGGCGACGGTTGATATTTTGTACGTGCGTACACAGGTGGGCGTGTAAATACACGTCACTGATGGATAGAAACCAAATTAAGCGTTTGTATGGAATTTTGGCGGAGTGTCCGCTGTGTGCCTCCGGTCCGCCGCGGCCGGTGGCCCGCGTTGCTCTATGTGAAATACAAATATTAAAAAGATTGTCATATAACAATTGTATATAACAACATTTCTATTATAATTAATAAAACAATGAGAATGAGAGTGGAGTATGTCAGATGGTTATGAATTATGAAATAACTGGTTTCGACTCGCTGCTAGATATTGTTCAACAAAGGTTAGCAATTAATTATAATTTAAATATGAAACAATGTGTGATTTAGTTTAAGTCTTCATGCCGCTGTAGTCATACATTACCATCTAACTGAAACACTGGTAATAAACACTATCATATGTCGGCAAATAGATAAAGTTATGAGGTAGGTACATAGGTACCAGAGGCACCAGAGGCTCCTCCAGAGACACTGGATCTCTGTAGAACCACCAGCAGTATTTCCTCAGTGCCTAAATAGTAGTTCATGTCTATTCGTTAGTATTTTTATGCTTATAAATACAAAATGACAATTTTCTGTATATTTTTGTTTCAAAATTTCAGGTTTAATACTTTCAGATATAAGAAATGGAAAAATAAACGAACTTTTATATAAAAAAATATATTTTTATATTGACAAATGGACAGACCGACGCACGTATGAACATATAAAGGATAGTTTTTGAGGTATGGAACCCTACAAAAAGCACGCATCACATAATACGCGTATGTGTATGTGTAACATGTAAGTATAAGAAGTAGGGCCACCCACGCGAATCCCAAGCGTTTATTATTTAATAACCGATTTCTAATCAATTTTCAACTTTTGCCTATTCACTGAATTAGTTAACGCTGTAGATTGCATAAAAGATAACGATCAAAGAGCGCCCGATATTAATTAACAGCGGATTGTGAATTCTAATATTTTACTAATGGACTAATTACACGGCACGGTATTCAGGGTACGATAGCAAGGGTCAGGGTAGTGTAATAACATTTAGGGAGTTAGGGCCCTAATTAGGGCGACCGGAGCGGCCCGGTCAGCCTAACGCCCTAACTAGACACAGTAAAAATATGAACAGTATGGAAACTACGTACAAAACGTTCAAAACGGCACACTCACACAAATGCGCATCGACGCTAGAGTAGCGAGTGACTCGGAGCTGCAGCACCGCGAGAACCACTTAGAAACCTCGTTGATGCGCATGTCTGTGTGATTGCGCCGTTTCAACGTTTTGTACGTAGTTTCTATACTGTTCATATTTGTACTGTGACTGAGTTAGGGTTCTGTCGACCGTATAGTGTAATAAGCGGCAACCCGGCGCGAGGCCACGCCCACCCTTTCTGCCGAACCCTGAATACCGTGTCGTGTAATAGCCTCCTATTGGACTAATTACACGGCACGGTATTCAGGGCACGATAGCAAGGGTCAGGGTAGTAAAATAACATTAAGGGAGTTAGGGCTCTAATTAGGGCGACCGGAGCGGCCCCGTCAGGCTAACGCCCTAACTAACTACACACAGTATGAATATGAACAGTATTGAAACTACGTACAAAACGTTCAAAACGGCACACTCACACAAACATGCGCATCACGCACGCTCGCTCTCTGCCTACCCTAATTTACCTAATATTACCTGCAGTACCAAATTTACTTGCTGCTATATAGAAATGTTCAGCACTAGGTATTGTGTTGTCTAGCGAAAAATTAATTGAATTCCTTTATGTTCACAACTTTATTATGACAAACCATGAAATTATACTTTGCATCGGCCATGTTTTTGCCGCAAAACTGTAATTATTACATTTCTGGTTACCTATTTCGATGGAGCCTTGAGCCGTTTGAGTGGTTCGTGACTGAGCGGATGAAATAAAGAGTTATTGTGCACTGCGTCCGATTTTAAGATGACTGTAAGAATTAAGATACGCTTACACTCACGTTGTTTGTACTAAAAATGTTGTGTATGTATTTTAAAAAGGGTTGTCCATAACGTCCCGTTAATATAAGTGTTTTTGCCTGCCCCCCTTCCCAATTTTTGTATTAATTATAGCCTAAAAAAATATTAATTTAAAATATTTTAATTAACTGCGAACGTCACGTTGCCGTGGACTCCCTGTTTCCCTCTGTCACATTTTGTCACGCTCAGCGAGACTCCCTCCCTTTATATGCGGACGTATTTTGTGAATGGCCCAAATGGATAAATCGTTACTTACTTGATTTTTGCATAAAAAAACATGGCTTATCGTATTTGTCAATGACAACAGCGAAATTTGAAGGTACCCAATGAACGTCAAACAGGCTCGCTTCTTTAAAACAGGACTAAACAAACTTGGCTTATTGAAGATGTATAAATACACTATTGACATTCATTGGGCACACTTTCAAATTTCGCTGGTGTCATTGACAATACAAACTTTACTAAAAAAAGCAATGTGGGAAAGTGTGTCAGTGTGTGTGTTTTCTTGGTTAAATCGCATATCTTATGTCTTAGCCATAACTATCGTGATATCGTACTAACTGTCGTCATTCACGCCGAACATTCACGCAATCCGTAAGGATGGAGTGCACAACCGCTTCAATGGTTATTAAAATAGTGGTTTTCAATTACTGAACCTCCGAGTCGAATGTGTGGTTAAAATCTGATATTACGTAATATTCGTTACAATGAACCGGGTTAAGGTTATACGATATGGTTATGTGCAAAATATTTTGCATAAACATATCCATTCTGTCTCGTATCCGAATAAAATTTTAAATGCACGTTTTAAACTGTCGCGGTTTTAAAATCATAAAACCCATATCGAATACATTAGTATTCGAAATGCAAAAGTGCATCGGGAAATTTGACTTTCAACACCCGAATCCGATATCTACAAATGTTTGGCACGTATGTAGATGTACGGGTAGATTAGTGATATTGGTAGAGTGTGAAGTATTCGTTATCTATAAGAGTGATATGTTTAGTGAAAATATTCCTAAATTATCAAAGAATAGGTACATGGTAATAGATTACATTTTAGTAAGATTGTTATTGGACATCAGTTCTAACAAAATGTTACATCGATAAAAAAATCCAATAGTTCACCGTCCCTCAAATGTAAATAGTTTTACTAGCAGTAGTTCCAGTGCAGGGACTCGAGGGTGCAGATATCACCGCATTAGGTACATAACCTATCTGCCGCCAAATGGTAGTGTTCAGCACTATCGTGCTCCGGTTAGATGGTAATGTATGGCTCCGTAACAACTAGCACAGAGACATAACAAGGTAAGGTTTCAGGGGTGGCAACAGATCTGTATTTTGACCTCTGGATTTTGTGTAGATGTCTATAGGCTAGTCATCACTTAACATTCATGTGAACTGCATGCTCTGCAATAAATTGTATGAAAAAAATTCGTACTAGTCATATTTTTGCTTAAAAATCTCTAACTATCACTTCACTTCATTATACGAGACACACACGGGCGTGATGTAATATTTATCTAAAAAAACTAACACCAATCTAACAAAACGCAAATAATCCAACATTCAATTGTTCAATATGTCGCCACCAACATAAGAAGTAAGTATAAGTAGAAAGACATTCGTCATACGATAACGCCAGAGAAATGAGACCGGGCCAATTAACGGCTTTCTTTCATGCTCGTTTGTTAAATTGCATGCATGCACGGTCGCGTAACACAATAAAACGTACGCCCACTAAATATTATCCAGAGCAGATCGGTGATCTTACAAAATAAATAAATAAAATAAATAAATCTTTATTTGCTCCACAAACTTTTCATCTTATAGACTAATATACAATGTTAAATTAGAAGTGCTGGAGCCTAAACTAGGATTCCCTGTATTTTAGGACTCCAGGTACACCGCGGACACTCCGCCAAAATTCCATACAAACGCTTAATTTGGTCTCTTTTACACAGAGATCAACCAGTGGCGTGTATTTACACGTGCACCTGTGTGCGTAGCACGTAGAGAATATCAAACGTCTCCCATAAGAGGGGAGGAGGTTGGGTGATGCGGGGAAATCGGGCGGGACGTCGAAGTGTCCATTCTATACGTAGTATAGTATTATTACATAATCTCTCCTCCAGGTCCCCACCTCCGGCTAATACAGTGATAATTTAACGTGTCATTTATAAAACATTTATGTAAATGGTACAACACTATTGATTAATCTACAAAGTGATGACACGACGCGGCGCCCACTTGAAATAAGTTTGACAAATTAGAACAAATAATTAATAACAAGGTATTTTTATGCCAATATCAGTTAACTTTTAAACAAAAGTAGCAAACACTGCATAAGCAAAATCTGCCACCACCAGCCGAAAGACCTCCACAGCTGGACAAAGCCTTCCCAACGACGCCCAAAAAAACAGTGTTGCGCATCATTAGGGGTGAATACTGTAGCCTATAGAAATCTACACAAAAACAATAGGACAAAATGCAGATGCGTTGCCTGAGACCTAAGTTTTTTTTTGTCTTTGTGGCAAAATTTACAAGGCCACACAATATTTATCGGCAGATAGATTAGACAAACTAGTGGTGCGTTTGCCCTTGAATTGTGACATTTCTATCATTTATCCGAAACTAGCTGTTGCCCGCGGCTTCGCCCGCGTAGTTGTCGTTTGATAAATAACTAAGTAGCCTATGTTCTTTCTCAAAGTCATATCTATGTACCAAATTTCATTAAGATCGGTTAAGTCGTTTGGACATGAAAAGGTAACAGACAGACAGACAGACAGACAGACAGAGTTACTTTCGCATTTATAATATTAGTAGGGATAGACAATAATAATATGACGAAAGTGCTTAATGCTTTAACACCTCGACGCCCCAATATCCTAGATAGGGAGTACCGTCCCAATAACCTAAAAAACAGATAATATTAAAATTTAATATTTATCCGGAGATTAACTTGTCAATCTCCGGTTTAAATCTGTCCAGATATTCTCAATAAGGAATGTAGAACACACATGTTATTACAAAAGACACATTTCGATAAAAAGATTGAATGAGAAGATTACTTTAGTTAGTCATACAACGACAGGATGAAAGTGAAAACGATAATTTTTCTCGAACAATAAAAAACCCAAACATTGTAATGACTAATGACCAAGTATGTTAATATTTTCTTATTTTTTATGAAGCCGATCGTAAAAATTTATATACCGACCATAAAATCAGATGAATGTGTCGTATACTGTAAAAGCGGCATATTTGTAATTCTGGAAATATTTTAGTTTGCTCAGCATTGAATGATAATTAAAAACGTAACTTGACGCCTGTGATCCCCGAGGGGGTAGGCAGAGGTGAATGCATGCATTCAACCATACATGCAAACACCCACGATTCGCCGGTTACGTTTTTTGGCCCATGTAACAGGTGGCGAGACTGTTGACATCTCCGGGGACACAACCAAACGCCGAGGTACTAAGAAACTTTCAGAAAATGGAAAAATCCCAAACCCCGACCCGGGAAACAAACCCAGCATAGTAGTAGTAGCCTGCTACCACTAGGCTACTCAAGTTGTCATGTCAATCAATTAAAAAAACATTCTAACAAGATATCATTAGAACTGCGAATTGTTTCTAAGGCGATACTTGCCGTAATCTAGAGAATCGTAGATTTCATTTATTTCTCTTTACTTGTAAGTCCTTATTCAAATGGCTTCAAATTACCCATCGAGAACTAATGAACATGAATTTCACTACACTTGATATAATTCCGACCACACATATTTTCTCAGTATTTCTTAAAACATAAAACCGTACCACAGTAAATAGATTGTAAACAGTAATGTAACTACATACAAAGCGTTCAAAACGGCACACGCACACAAACATGCGCATCTACGAGGCCTCTAAGCGGTTCTCGCAGTGCTACAGTAGCGAGTGTCGCGTCGAGACGACCGGTCACGTTGCGATTTGTTTTTATTTCCAAGAGTGTTTTAAAGATGCCACGAGCGTATTGCGTGGTAAACGACTGTTTGAACTCTGCATCATCAAAACCGGAGCTTTCGTTTTTTAAACTTCCTGGTGATTTTGAAAGGCAAGAATGATGTATTGTTATAATATCTAACATATTTAAAAAATTCTTGTGTGACAGTATTTGTAACAATACTCCTCCGCAGCGGCTAGACCGATCATTATGAAATTTTGTGTGTATGAGAATCGGTTGTAGTCTTTTTTTATATCCCTAAATGGTAAGGGTGATTCTCACCATTTTTTTTTCGAGATTTTGGACAGTTAATTTGTTTATACCTCTAAGGCGATACGAAGTTTGTGGGGGTAGCTATTTATTATCCCGCCTACCCGAGTGTGTGAGGGAAAGAGAAACTCGCCCGGTCTCGACAACTCGTTGCAGTATTCCACAGATTGTACTGTCGTCAGAACTATAAAAAACACCCAAGTACTTAGCACTCAGTTTTGTTATTTTTAAGACAAAACAAAAAACAAAGATCTAGAAGTTATATCAAAATTAAACTGTCTGCCGTACTTAAAACTATAATGATAATAATAAGATCAAGGTTGGATCATGTGTCAAATACAGAAGGCGGTACTCCTCGGCACGGCACGTATAGTGAGGAGGTTCCTGTCTCCGTGACCCTAACCACCGATAGCTTGGACCCTGTTCCCGCTGCGGCGGCGCACTATTTTTTAATTTCTTATAGTACATGTTCGTTTTTTTTATAACTACTTATGTATGTAAAAAATATTAAACCTGTGTCGTGGGTGCCGTTGTACACATACAACACATACACAAACACCCAGACCCGAAACAAATATCTGTAAGCCATACAAATATTTGTTCCGGTGCGGGGATCGAACCCGCGACCCTTCGAATCAAACGGTGGTTTCGCACCGCTGGACTAACCGGGTCGTTTAGGCCGTTTTGAGTCATTTCACAATTTGCAACATTTTGAATCGTTATATCTTAACAACTTTTAAGTAAGTACTTATTGACTATATGTTTCAAAGACAAATAGCATTTATTTATCCAATACTATTACAGGGTAACCAATAAAAAAATAGTCAACATACCAATACGATTGATTAAACGTCAGTAAATGCAAAAATAATAACACCTTTATTTAAAAAATTTAGTGACACCCCTGTTGCTTCAATGGAGTGTAGGTAAATATTTTATAAAATGGGCTTAGTTTCCATACTGTTTGTATCTATTTACTGTGATAAAACTATCTGATGATCAAAAGTCTGCACTGGCAAGGACCCAGACAGGTTTTGACGCAGTCCTCCACAGTCTTTGTGACGGTGGAAATGTCGATAGGATTACGTTAAAAAACAATGTCGATCTATCGCTATTGGTTTTTATAGTATAGAAACGGCATGGAATTTAAAAAATCATAAACCCAGGCCCGTCACAGCGATCAAAGTTAGGCGTTCGAGGCCAAACTTCCAACCTAAACTCTTATGCCTCTGTAGGCATCAGAACGGAGTCATATATTTGACGACCCGGTTAGTCCAGCGGTGTGAGACAACCGTTTGATTCGAGCGGTCGCGGGTTCGATCCCCGCACCGGGACAAATATTTGTATGGCCTACAGATATTTGTTTCGGGTCTGGGTGTTTGTGTATATGTTGTATGTGTACAACGGCATTCACGACACAGGTTTATATAATACCTAATGTGGTGCTGTGAGTGTAAACGTATTTATTATATATACCTGACCAGGTCACGATACCGCTGAAAATTACCATTTGGCGGCAAATTGATTAGATAATGCTGTGGTGCATACGGCATCTATTTGTATTCTTCCATCTCCGACACTGGTTCTCCGCCATCAATCCAGACCAATTGTATTCAGTTTTACTGGTGTCGATGGAAATCAATTGATCAAATTTAGACAATACGTCATTTTAGCAGGATTTTTCGTAAAGGCCAAATAATTTGATGATTAAAAGACTGCGACTCGCAAGGACTCAAGACATCTTTTATCTTCACAAAATGATTACATACTAAGAAAATCGTGAGATCAGACACTAATGAATACAGGCAACCTTTCACATCATTATCGCGACCTTCCTGCTGTCATCCACCGCCTTTGTGATGGTGCAGACGTCGATAGGACTACGATGAAAGACTCGTGTCAATCACGGGGCGCAGGTCGTGTGGGTTTGGCATTAACCCACTTTCGGAAGCCCGTGGGAGGCCGTTCTAAATTTAAAAGCGAGAAAAAAAAACCGCCAACGGTTTGTTTGCTGAACGCGTGCGCAATAACAGTTACCGCAACAGTTGAAAAATAAACGACAATGAACGGAGCGTGATTTGCCTTTAGTTAATCATGGAACCAGTTTGAAAACAACGTTGGTGCGTTTGTCGAAAAACTGTTGCCAGTGCTAAATCCGAACTTATTATCTGATTAGTCTTTTGATCATTGTTACACAGTGTAAAATTAACTTCGTCAAAAAAATTTAATCTTGGAATATTTCCAAATTCAATGTTAGGGTATTCTTTTGCGAACATTTCTTGTAACAGCAATTTCTTTTGTTATCATTTAAATCAGATGTTGACAGTTAATATTTCTTCCTACTTTAGACAACAGACAATGTTTAAAGCCTGTCTCTTCTATTTTACCATTATAAAACATGTTGACGAATATTAGTCTTTATCAATTGCATCGATGCATCGCTATTGAAATTTCAGTCATTTGACCTGGTTACCGCTTGGCTTGTTCCATTTAGCAACTACGGTATTTTAATAAATGGAGCCTATTTAAAAATTCTTTCTAGAAGTATATTACCTAAGAACACGATTCGAAGCAATTTGCGCTTTATTCCTTCCTGATAAGGTACCGATTCATGTAAAGACGAATATCGCGTGTTGTAGAGAAACAATGTGATTCCTATACTCTTATAAATTTCACAGGTCCGATTTACGTCAAACCCGTCGGAATACGTGACACGAGGATCCAATTCGGTTCTACAACACAGACGGGTTTAAATATTGAACCACCATCACTACCAAACAAACCTAACCAATATACCACATGACCAGTAGAGTAAACTATATTTGGACCAGTGAATTGCTTAGCTAACAACAAAAGCCCATTTTAGATTCAAATAACGTAAGCAGTTCATATTACTTTAACGGAAACTGCAATTTGATGAAATTTAAAACAATTATTCTTTCACAAAAGTGTCCGTGGAACCGAGAGTAAAGGTTTGGCTAGTGTCCAACAGTCTACGGAGTATAGTCTAAATTGTAAGGCGGAAGCGGCCAGGGCATATCTCTATGGTTTTTTATGACAGTGCAGTAATGATTGAGAAAAAATAATAATTTTAATATGTAACAACGATAATATTTTACGAATATAACATTTATCGATTAGGTCGTCCGCTTCAAACGGGGATACAAACAAGTCCTTTCTTGTTCTCAAAAAAACGTCACTCAAATTCATTACAATCGGAAGAATCCCTCTCGATTGGTGAATTTTGGTGACAGGTTACATAAAATGCCTTCCGTCTCTGGAACTCTACACATGGGTAAAATTTAATTTTCCTTCTTCACCTTACAAGCCTTATACCTATAGAGGCAATCTGCTTATCTTCAAAACGAACGAAATCGTGCATAAGCGTCGCACGATTTCAAAGAGCATTCAGTAAGTAATTATCCAAATATTATCTCGTGGATTCAAATCCGAGCGACTGTGAAACCTTAACCGGTAATGTTGCCAACCGCACTTGCGCAACCTTTTGCATAATGCTCAACATTCAGTCTGGCCGCAACGCGGACGACAGCGACAAAATCAAAAGGTATAGAAGTCTAAAAATAAAAGAATATAGACATTGATCAGACACAATAAACAATCGTAACTGCTTTTGCTAATTTTGGGTCCTCACCATAGCGTGGTAGGTGAGGACGCATATCCCAGAATCCCAAGGACCTAAGTTCGGAATCCAAAGTATTGAGCTAAAGCTATTGAGATTTTTCCACGTCAACGAGATTTCAATTATCTGCCAATCTACCGACCGCTGTCGTTTAGTTTCAGACACATTTGTCATGCTCAACATTAATACTTTATGTCATTTAGTGGCTGTCTCTGTAAACGTGTATGTTATTGTATCTGTTTCTTGAACTCTACGCTTGTCTCTTACATTAAGGCCTTTTTTTAATGGAATTACTTAGGCGAGTCGTCTCGAGGCGGCACTAGTCTACTTCACTGGGAAATTGGCGAGCACAAAGGGGTCTCAGGGTAAATAAACATACTCGTACATAGTTGTGTATCGCATCCGCAGGTTTCCCTTAGACAGTTGCCTATGGGAGACCTGCGGATCCGATCCCCGGCTTAGGGCGTTGTGAGCTCACTTTTGTGTAATGCAGAGCACGATTACCCAGTTAGACTAGCCGAATCCCATGTTATGAGTAGCGAAGTTATTGACATTCACCAGGCACATTACCAAACTCCTGGGGTGGCAATGGGAATCTTTAGAAACACAATGATCTCAATATCACTTACCACCGACTCCGGACCCCGACTTGGGACCGCAACGAGGCAGTAGTCTCCTACACCAGAAGCAGTTATCATATTATGTCTGTTATAAAGCTTCTTTTGTTTTTTTTTATTTTTAGGCACAAACACGTACGCATTTCGTGGAGACTGGCACGCAAGCTGGTAAATCACACGATAAAGGAAAAACTCCACAGTTTAAGATAGATTAGTTCGCATAGCAACGGTTCTCAAACATCGCAGGAAAAACTTGCAAGGCAAGCAAGCCTATTGGACTTATTACACGGCACGGTGTTCAGGGTACGATAGCAAGGGTATGGTAGTGTAATAACATTTAGGGAGTTAGGGCCCTAATTAGGGCGACCGGAGCGGCCCGTGTATTGGTACTGTGATTGAGTTAGGGCCCTAACGACCGGATAGTGTAATAAGCGGCAACCCGGCGCGAGGCCACGCCCACCCTTTCTGCCGGACCCTGAAGACCGTGTCGTGTAATAGCCTTTTATATTATGTGAGTAGTAAATCAAATCTGTCACTATTATGTCTGCACTCGTTAGACATCTGCTTTGTTAAATTCATAATGGTTTATTTATTTCTAGATAAAATATGATTGCGGGGTTTCATGAAGATGAAAATAGCTTTGTAATCAACCTACATCTCTTCAATCCACAGTAAAACTTTTGACAGATTTGAACCTCGTAAAGGAATTGGGGAAATCCTTGCAATCAAATCACGAGAAATGAAGCAAAGTAACAACAGGTTTGTCGCGGAATACAACGATATCAATTGTATAATAATTGTTATATAATTGTAACAGTATTTACAATTCATGAGCGCGGAGTACGCATGAGTGTGGTAAAGAATCGTCTGTACACGTGTAAATGCATGTGCGCGACTGGCCGCTGGCCGCAGCGGCCACGAAACGCGCACACACTAACACCATTTGCATGTACACAATGACATATTCATGTGTACACACCACAATGGAGAGCCGACCGCACTTGTAAGTTACAAGGACTTAAATAAGTTTTACTTTCAGTTAAACTTGAATCAAACTTACAAATATCATAGCTTAGCTTTCTATAGACGTGTTGATTCACGACGATTATAATTATATAACTCAAACAAAATACCGTAAATAGAATATGTACAAACAAGAACTACCTTACATGCGACATACAGACACAGGAAGTATCATTTGTACTAATTGCGATATCGGAGCGAATCGCGAGGTTACGTTTGCTGTTATCTTGGAATATTTACATAACGTAACGCGTCGAGTTGAAACGCGGTCATTTTCCTATTTAGATAAACTATCGTATAATCACACGGCTTGCAATACTTTGTTTGTTGTTTGGGAATGGATACAGATGTATCATAGTATCACTGGTTTCACAGTCCGCTTCAGTTACTTATTTAAGCTAGGCCGAGGAAAGAAATTGTGTACATAATACATATATTGACATAATATTTTATTGATGATGATGCTGGCTTCATTAACCCTGAGTTAGTTTTAATGGTTTTAAAGGTACCGGTCTCTATCGGGATTAGGGTTGCCAGGCGTCCGGATAAAGCCGGACATAGTTAGGCTTTTTGATTGCGTGTCCGGTCAAAATGCACGGAGTCCGGCTTTTATTTGGCTTTTTACATTTCTTAAACGAGCGAGCGCTGAGCACAGCCGAACGCTTCTATCGCGGGTGTCCAGCCTTTTTTCCCAAATGTCCGCTAAACGTGATGGTCTGTCCGGCTATTAGGTTGAGCGACCTGGCAACCCTAATCGGGATCACAAATATATAATAAAAAATAATAATCATTTATTGACAAAAATTTTTTTACAATGGTTAATATTTAATAGAAATGCTATATCTTGCGTAATTGCACTTATTACCGCCCCATTGGAATGGTTTGGACGTGGACGCTGAAAAAAGCTGACAGAAACCGCATTGACGCTTTCGAAATGTGGTGTTGGCGAAAGATGCTACACATTCCGTGGACTGCCTTTCGCACGAACCAGTCCATCCTTCGTGAACTCAATATCCACGAACGGCTTTCTACCACCTGCCTAAAAAGAATCCTGGAGTTCTTTGGTCACATTGCACGCAAAGACGGAAACAATCTGGAGCAGCTCATGGTGACCGGGAAGGTGGATGGGAAACGGCCGAGAGGTCGTTCACCAATCAGATGGTCTGACCAGGTCCGTGCAACTCTCGATACCAAGCTGCATGACGCTCTCCACAAAGCAAAGGACAGAAAAAAGTGGAAGGAAATCGTGAATGTGAAACTGTCTTCCCAACGAGGGGTTCACGACCCTCAGAAATGAGGAAATCGACTCGAGGAGGAGGAAAAATGGTTTGACCGCCATTTTTCGTTTGACTAGACTACTGGAAGAATTTTCTTCCAATAGAAGGAAATTATTCCGCTAGTGGGCGTTGGGGTCGTCACGGCCCGACGCCAGCCATAAATACACTTATCTAAGCCTGGGTTGCACCACGACTTTTGTTAAAGTCAAAGTTATTGTAACATTTCACATCCTGCTCTAACTCTAATATATTTCTTTAAGTCAGTAAAGGATGGTGAAATTTTACAATAACTTTAACTTTAACAAATATCGTGGTGGAACCAAGGCTTAGTCATTCTGTCTGTAAGTGAGATCAACCAAATACAAGTCTTAACATGATTAAGTATCTTTCTTAATAATATTCGTGGGAACTGGGATGTGAGGTGATAAAATATGACATTTTTATATACGTTCTCTGTAGTATCTGTCAGACACGATAAACTTATTTGTGAAATCGATCCTTAACGTTGTATAACCTGTTACTTCTTATCACGTTTCAAGATCTGCGGTGTATCACTCATCGATCGCGTTCGTAATGAAGATGTAAGAAAGAGGCTTTGTGTGAATGATAGTATCGGTGTAAAAATGAAAAAAGGCATGCTCCGATGGTTCGGGCATATAGAAAGAATGTCGAATGAGCGAATGACTAAACAGATACACAATGCGAATGTGGATGGTTGCAGAGGCCCAGGAAGACCAATACTGACCTACCATGACCAAATAGGTCGAGTTCTGTCTGATGGTGGGATCAAAAGTCTTAGGAATCGGCGTGCATGTATGAAGAGAATGATGAATGTAGACGAGGCACGAGAGGTTTGTCAGAACCGGGTTATCTGGCGCTCTACACTCTCTGCCTACCCCGTTAGGGACCTGGCGTGAAGATACATACATACATACGTTTCAAGATAGTTATCATATTAATATAATGTAATTGAGGACGTAATTTGTCGAACAAAGTATAATATCGATTCTAAGATAGAAGATACGATATTGATTTCTAATATTGCTTGTCTAATGGCATTTTCAATACAGATTTTTTTGTTAATAGGTCTCTAAATAGTAATCGACTATAAAGTTTATACTTTACTAACTGTTGCTCGCGTGAAGATCGCTTTTCGCGTAACCTGTGGAAACTCATCAAATCATCCCACAGGAACAGTTTCCGGGTAACATAAAAAGGACCCTATAATCTAAGTCAAATATCCTATCTGTATATCCGTTCATCAACATCCGTTTCCGTAGTTTCGGCGTGATTGACGGACAAACATCCAAACAAAGAAACTTTCACATTTTTAAAAATAATAATTATTTATTTCCACACCAAGGAAAATGTCACAGTTGCAAGTGTTGCAACAGATAAAATGCAATCAAAGAACTATATTGTCAATTACACAATTACAAGGGCGATTCTGAACAATACAAGAGCTTGATAACAATCAACCGTAATGAAATCTCCAATCTTAAGGTCCATTAAATAAGAATCTTTCTTTGTCACTTGGGCCGCAAGTCGACGAGAAAGGTCCTCACGAGTGCTTATGGCGGCTGACATTGACACTTGACCACAAACTTGTGCCAATTAATCTCTTAGAATCGATTTGCAACACCAATTGCTATCTCAAGACCACGACTGATGAAGCGTTAAGGTTTTGTTTCGATCTGTAGACAATGGTAATGTATGGTAACAATTAATAAGGAACAATAACTTCGCTATGTCATGCTGTTTTCAACTGTATAGTTTTATGACGAAGTTGAAGTAGATACCATTGCTTGGAGACTATAGTGCAATGATATTTTTTAGGCCGCAATCGCCTCTAATTGATTGTCCTTGGAGAATCACTAACAAGTGTGTGGTATCTGATTTAAAAGACGACCCACTGGATCCAGCAGTTTGTGATGACCGCTTGACCCATGGGTCGTTCGATCTCCTCACCGGGATTTTTTTGTACTGACTTTTTTCTATTTGCTTCGGGTCTGGGTGTTTGTATACAGTCTGGTATTGTATACAGGGTCTGGGTGCTTTGAATGCAGTACCTGATATTGGTATGTGGGCTTTCTTTCTTTTTTTTTCTTTTAATATAAGTTATGTACTTATATATCCAACGGCACCGTCTCTTCTATTTAGTAGGATTCTATTTTCTAGGACTAGTGTGGGGCTGTGCGTGGAAAAGCATAACTTTTTTAATTTATGCATTTCGTTCGTTATTTTCATAAGCATCATATTATCGATGCTACTCCCACATCGAGTAACGAGACAATAAATACGCAATGACAGTTTCAAGTGTTCGTAGTCTCCAATTTCTAAACACGAATAACCAATCCATATTCCAACCACTTACCGAGATTGCAAATATAAACACCCGGCAAATGTTTGAACTGCAAGACAATCTCAAAATTGGCAAAGGGAAATAGGTTATCAATTGTAATATTGATAACGTGTGATATTTGGTATACACTAACCACTTTGCGTTTCGGTTACTTTCAAGCGTTTCCAGCGTCGTGGGAGGTGACAGGAGAAAGAAGAATATGGGGGTCAATATACGCCTAGCGTAGAACATAGGAATAAATAGAAGAAACGGATTATGTTTAATTATGTTTTTCACTGGTGGTGGAGCTCGCGGGCTTAGTCACCACCGCATTACCTAATATACTTGCCGCTAAATGATAGTGTTCAGCACTATCGTGTTCCGGTCAGGTGGTAATGTACGGCCCTGTAATTTCCGGCACAGAGGCATAACACCTTAGGCCTCAGGAGTGGTAACGCATCTGCATTTTGATGTTGGTCTTTGTGTGGGTGTCTATAGGCTGCAGACATCACTTACCATCAATCTCAACTGCACGCTTGTTTGCCACTTTCATAACATAAATAAAATATAGAAGAAACGGATTATGTTTTATCTTTCATCTGTTTCTGGCGTCGGGACGTGAAGAGAATTATTCCACTACGCAGTCAGTTAATCGAACAATGGCAGTCATACCATTATAATGGTGTGGCAGTTAGTAAGAGCAAAAACGTAAAAGATGGCCAGCAGCGTCGCCAATCAGCATCATGTCAAGCGTGGCGATTATGGCATATCCCCCTTTATGGGGAGGATTTGGTCTAGCACTGGACATCTTTCAGCTGAAATGATGATTATGGTCATTTGTTTGGTTTTTTTTTTTTTTTTTTTTTTATGTAAAGGAAGTGGCAAACAAGCATGCAGTTCACATTGATGTTAAGTGATGACTGCAGCCTATAGACACCCACACAAAGACCGAGGTCAAAATGCAGATGCGTTACCACCCCTGAGGCCTAAGGTGTTATGCCTCTGTGCCGGAAATTACAGGGCCGTACATTACCACCTGACCGGAACACGATAGTGCTAAACACTACCATTTAGCGGCAAGTATATTAGGTAATGCGGTGGTGCCTACGCCCGCGAGCTCCGTCACTGGAGCTCTACCACCAGTAAATTGGTATAGTTATTTGTTTATTTGGCACATTTACAGTTGTTACAATTTAACATCTTAAAATTATTTTTTTAAATTATCCTCCTAATTCCCCAACCAATTACAAATGTAGACCGCATGCACGTTTAGTATGTATATTTTCGATGGAATCTATTAAATCTCCAAAATATCTGAAATCTGAATAGTTTGAATCTTTGGTCCTTCCAAGGCCAACTTTTTTGCCAAAACCATGCAGATGAATTCGCAAGCAACATTAAGTAAGTATTATTTCAAATATTTCGTTTTTGAAATTTCTCCCAATTCAGGCACCATAGACATTAAAACGCGCACATGATCGCTTTGACGCGGCGAATTAAAGAGCTCCAGCGTCCAATTTGTGAATGCACAACTTTCAAGGCCTTTGCCCCGTGCGTCAATAATAGACCGTCTCATCTCCACATACATTGGCGGGCGGTTAATTCTTTAAAAGCCAATGCTCGCGAATTAAAAAACAAACAGTGCAGTGCAACAACCCCACCGTCCGATATCTCATTGCGTGCGATCGATCGCTCCTGAGTTTCCCGTCGGTCTGTGACCCAGTTACGCACGGCTTGGGTTACCGGATCAAAACGACGATATCTCCCGACAGTGACATAATTACTGTTTTTTTTATGTAGTGAAAGAAACAAACAAGCATGTAGTTCACGTGGATGGTTAGATACGATTGCAGCGTAAACAAAAAATGCAGATGCGTTATCACCCCCGAAGCCTAAGAAGTTATTTTTTTTATGTAATGGAAGTGGCAAACAAGCATGCTGTTCACATTGATGTTAAGTGATCACTGCAGCCTATAGACACCCACATGAAGACCAAAGTCAAAATGCAGATGCGTTACCACTCCTGAGGTCTAAGGTGTTATGCCTCTGTGCCGGAAATTACAGGGCTTTACATTACCACCTGACCGGAACACGATAGTGCTGAACACTGCCATTTAGCGGCAAGTAAATTAGGTAATGCGGTGGCGCCTACGCCCATGAGCTCCGTCACTGGAGCTCTACTACCAGTAAAACCTCTGTGATAGTTGTTACACGGGGCTATGGTGTTCAGCCACTATCGTATTCCAGTTACATGGTAATGTCGTAAATTATCTAAGTACAACACTACCTTTTGACGGCAAAACGATTTGGTAATGCGATGGAGCTTACGTCCTCGAGCTCTGACACTGGAACTCTACCACAAGTGAACAATGTTCCCGAAATTTTATTCGACATCACGTTCAATCTTAAAATCTGCGTAAAGTAGGACAGATTTTATTTCAGGGGTCCAGATGTGACAGGAAAGGATGCAGTAAGTAAAACGTTAAAATAAAGAGGAAACTATAGCTCTACTCCAATCGCTTATTTCTTTAGTTCTTCTCTTAGAGTATTTAACTAACCTAGAAGGAAACGCGGAGGACCTTGACAGCGGGTCTCTATAATTCAGTCTCATAATACACAGGGTTATTTGTAACTAGCGCATAATTCTTAAAGGGAGGGTTTGGCTCATCAAGACTAACATTTTTGTAATATGTACAACTTTTTCAAATTCGATATTTTTTTTACCTTACAAAAATTAATAAATAGAATTTGCAGTTCTAATACTTCTTAAGTTCAGGTTACGAAAACAGCTGACGTCTGGACCTATGTAAAAATATACCTATGAAACGTAGTGCTAACAATTGATAAAATCCCATTTGAAACGATTTTATTTCTTATCATGTGATGTGTACTGCGTTTTGGCAAAAGTCATAGAACAAAAGTTGTTAATCTAATTCACCTTTGACGATTTATGCGTTACATATATTTAACCCTGTATAAAAATATGTAAAATACTCAAACGCTCTTCATATTAATCTTCGCATTAAATAAATAAACAATATTGATTATCTCGTTTCCTCAGTTTTATTAACTCCCAAAATTCCGTACATGTCTGGAAAATTTGTGTCACGTAGTCTGGTAGCACTACGCTCGGTTGTCGTACGCACTTAGTTCTCAACGAGGGTTCGATGCGTAACCTTATGATGGCTCTTCGAATAAGGAAAGCGCTGTGAATACAAATGGTTTACAATACACTCTAATACACTTGGCTCTGGACAATACAGTGATGGTTGAATTGTTTCTTTTAGAGTTCCGCAACAAATCATAAAATCTGAACACAAACAACGAACTATTGCCCTTGTAGCTCTCTTAGATAAATTGACGACATATGATGCAATAGAAAACTAGACGCCTGACATATGTATCTTCACGCCAGGTCCCTAACGGGGTAACCAGAGAGTGTGGAGCGCCAGATATCCCGATCCTGACATACCTCCCGTGGCTCATCTAGATGAGATAAGACGCCTGACATGAATGACACGTATCATTTGAATCACAAAATTTAGATGTCAAAAGCGCTAGATAAAGATATAGATAAGCAAATCGTGACATAAGATAAAGACACAATATCATTATAGATAAGTTGTGAACCGCCAATTCAAAATCTAGAAATGTCAGATGTCCATTTATTTGTAAGGTCAGAAAAACACATTCAAATCGTACAGAACCCTTGTGGAAATGATTTATGCTGTCGACCATTTATTTCACCCACAAATCACTCCTACCGCATCCCGTGTGACAAGATTGACATTGGAGACCAATTGAGCTCCGTCTCAGAGCTGATCTTGAAAAGATATGATCATATTTGCATGAGTAGGTGGAACTGGAATACCTTATGCGGTGCTCTAAATGTTAAAATTACCATTAAAGACCAATTAGGTATAGGAGGAAGTCTGAAGAAATTAAAGCAACCCTTGAGTATCTATCTGGGATATGACAAGACCTAGAACAAAGCATCGATGAAGATTTATTGTTCCATCTGAGTGTCACCGATCGCTGTCCAAATTTATGGGATTGTACAAACTACGAAGAAACTTAAGTAAGAATAGAAAAAGAGTAGAAAAGATAAGTTGTAAGGTACACATAATTTATTAGTATTTAGCAGTAATTTCGTAGAAATTATCCTAATTTCTCTCAAATATCCCTGATCTTAAAGGTTTTATTTCTAGAGTCAGTGATATAGAAATAAGGACAGCCCTACTCCTGATGACGGCGATGTTATTCCTCTACGCCATTTAAACAGCCAAACCAGCACTGAATTATGAACTAACCCTAATAAATGATATACACACAACTATTTGGCAACAGAAACAGTTAATACGGTAAAGCAGCTGCAGTTTAGCTTTTGTAACTCATTTAGTATATTTAGAGTTAGCTGTGGTAAACTGCCTAAGAGCTTTTTCACACTAGCGATTTCATTAAACAATTTCACGGCAAGGCGATACCCTTGAAGCCCGCATTGAATTCGAATTTGGAATTAAGAATAACGCTAATGTTAACTGGGGAAAGCTAAGTGTGTTGAACGGTATTTCATCGTGGTGACATCAGCAATGAGCTTGAGCGTGTACGTCGCGAGCTCGCGGCTATATCGCCTCGCCGGGAAATTGTTTAAATAAATCGCTAGTGTAGAAAGGCTCTAAGAAACATTTGATTCCAAAAGACCATTTAATCATAGTAAAATGTGTAATATGAGAATTAAACAAGCCGAGCAGGATGAAGTCAAAATAACAAACGCCGTGCGCCAATATAAATAATTTTGGCAAAACATATTGAATACACAAAATATACGACTGCCAATTCTAATTTATGTATAGCAGATATTGAAACTGTTATAGATTTCAATTGAAACGAGATGAGGCTTCTTGAAAGGATTGATATTGGAATATATTTCCGTCGAAAGTATGTGTGTACACATATATAGTTGCTGGGGAAACGGTACAGTGAATTAAAAAACTATAGATTTTTTCTCAATATACGTTATTGCGTAGTTTTACTCTGTCGCGAGAGTCAAAAGAACTTTTCTCTCATTTATTTACTGGTCCCAACGAATCTATCACCCAATAATGTATTCACGTGACCTATTGCACGGATCTAACGATTTTTCTTCGTGTGACTATATTATTTTGTTGTCATGAACGATAATTCACTGTCTAAAGAAGTGAAATTTTATTTGCGTAACTAATTTATGAAAGCTCTTTCGAAAGTCAAATCGAAACAGTTGGTGAATATTATTAAGGAACAGGCGATTACATTGAACTGTCTCAAAGGCTCAACAAGACCTGAGTTACCGACTTCGACCCTCGGATTTAATGTTTCCGTTTCAGGGGTGCTACCGCCTATCCGTATTGCTTTTTTTTTATGTAATGGAAGTGGTAAACAAGCATGCAGTTCACATTGATGTTGATGACACCCACACAAAGACCAAGGTCAAAATGCAGATGCGTTACCACTCCTGAGGCCTAAGCTCTTATGCCTCTGTGCCGGAAATTACAGGGCCGTACCACCTACCACCTGACCGGAACACGATAGTATTGAACACTACCATTTAGCGGCAAGTATATTAGGTAATGCGGTGGTGCCTACGCCCGCGAGCTCCGTCACTGGAGCTCTACCACCAGTAAAATGCTGCTGGCATTGTCATTGTTGTCAAATTTTCATGTCGATTTGCTCCTTTAAAAGTAGTAGTATTGATAATCTGATTGATATTCTCGTTTTCGTAGATGATAAACAAGCGATAATGGTAGATTATTTCCATTATTGTTATTAGGTTAAAGTACGAATCGACTTTTTTAAAATTTGACAGCAATGACAATGCCAACAGCAATTTCGATAGACGGTCGCACCCCTGGTAGATATAGGCACGAAGTTGTTTTTTTATACAATGACATACCCTGTCTCATGTTCACGGGTCAGTGGGGTTGTGGGACTTGGGAATCTTTGCTGTAATACTGATCTTTTCATGTTGACATTTCGTTGGCCTAGAACGGCAATTGATAAGAATCTTCGAATCCTGAACATTTCGAAGTACAATAAAAGTAAAATAAACTAAAGAAGCTAATATGACGTAGTTTTCTTTGGCGTAATTTTTTATGTGCTGGTTAATTAGAAATCATCATCATGGTAGATTGATGCATATAAACAATCTATCAAGCTATGAAACAAACGATCGACCCTTAGGCTCCTTTAATTCTGCAGCGGATCGCCGGTCGCGTGGGGCGAGACCGGCGATACGCAGTACAAAAACGCTACCGGCAAGCACGCAGCACAATGAAAGCCACTATGGAGCTTCATACAAATCGCACCGGTCGTGCGCGTACGCCTCCGGCGACACGCTGCAGAATGAAAGGAGCCTTACAGTATCTAATTCACTGAAATACCAGTTGCATTTCAGTGTGACGTAATCCCTGTCGTTTTAATAAGTCAGATAAAATGGTCGAAGCAGATACGGTGAGACGGTTAATTGAAATAGTTCTGGCTTCCACGATAGTTACGATATCGCTGTGCCATGCAATCTGAGATACGGAGTAATATCCTGGAATTTATGTCTCCGTTCTGCCTAGGTCGACGTGACATTGTATAATTGACCATGGCCACAAGGCTGTTGTCGTCTCTCACCTAAAAAGAATCTACATTCGCATTCAGCAAACGCGTCTGGAATCATTAGGATTATTCAGTTAATTGTAGTTTTTAATATCATTGAAGACTGTTAAGATTGAATACCGATTAAACATTTCAAATTGTAAACAAATGAGAACAGAGGAGCATCCGTGTGATAGTAATCAAAAAAAGAATTAACGATAACTATGAGAATAATGCTCAAGAACAATATTACAAACGTAATAGTTGAAGATTGCTCTTGCGCATATAATTTGTTCCAGCGAAGTAACGTAAGGATAAAAGTGTTCAAAGCAAACGAAGAACATCGTGTTAATATAACAAATTATTATAAGGGGCCTAATTCCAAGTAATCACAAAAATTAAACCTTAAGGTTTATCAAAAAGTTTCCTATGACCTTTTTCTGGAGTATGATACATCTTATGCACTTGGAGAAAATTGATTAAAAAGAAGATCTGCAATTCTCTTTTTGTAATCAATTTCACAGTTTTATGCATTATGTAGTACAAAATCTATTACTAACGATTGGACTGAGTACATATGGACACACAACAATATGAAAAGAGGTGTTAACGTTTTACTGGTGGTAGAGCTCCAGTGACGGAGCTCGCGGACGTAGCCACCACCGCATTACCTAATATACTTGGCGCTAAATGGTAGTGTTCAGCACTATCGTGTTCCAGTCAGGTGATAATGTACGGCCCTGTAATTTCCGGCACAGAGGAATAACATCTTAGGCCTCAAAAGTGGTAACGCATCTGCATGTTGATCTTGGTCTTTGTGTGGGTGTCTATAGGCTGCAGTCTTCACTTAACATCTATGTGAACTGAATGCTTGTATGCCAGTTCAAATACATAAAAAAAAACATAAACTTAAGTAACGACGGAAAATGTATGAAAATAAACATATTTGGCATCTACCACTCCACGGTGACAGAGAACTAGCATGAATCGAATGATGCACAGTATCTTCCATATAAAAACAACAATAAATCTACGGTACACAGACCATGATCTCAAATTGTAATTCTATACTCTCGTGGGCAGAAAAGGCACAAGTTAGGCCAAGCCTAGAATATCACAGAAAACTTCTCCCAATGATTAATTGAACTGCGTAGGTCGGCTAATGAATGGAATACTCGCGATCGTTTAAGTGCTTAGCCCACGACAAATTAGCATACATTGTAGGTATGATAATGTTAAGTAAAAAAAAAAACTCAGAGTCAAGAACGGTGGACTGATCTGGATCTGAATCGAGGAGACGCAAGGAAGCCAGACCACTAATAGCCATACAATATAATGTGAACGATGTGTTTATGTTTTCATGCCCAACATGAAACTTTTATTGTTAAATTTTGATAACATTATGCCATTTACCAGCGTGCACATCATAGACGCTATGAAAGCTAAGGAAATAGTCGCTGAGTTCTAAATCGACCAGGACGATGATGCTCATGACCAATAATTGATGACGATGATGCTCATCGTCATCAATTATTGAATTTTCCTGAACCTTCTCCTGATAACAATAAACGCGACAAAAATTAGTAAAATCGATCCAGGTGTTTCAGGGATTAATTTACTCGTAAATAAGGTTCATATATAATAGGTTGGGGAAAAAGTCTTTGCGCATTATAGTATGTATGAACTTGTAATAAAATCTCTTTGGCTGTAGTATTTGTATCTGGCTGGTTTTGGTATCATGCAAAGTTAAAATTTTAAAGAACATAAATTCAAATTAGGCAAATTAGTGATTTTCATTTGTTTTTCGTACTGTCAAGATGAGTGAATCTAATGAAGAAATTCGATACATTTTAAAATTTTACTACAAAAAAGGTAAAAATGCAACACAAGCTGCACCTAGTGCAGTGTCTGTGAGAGTAGCACAAATTTGGTTTAAGCGTTTTCAATCCGGAAATTTTGATGTCAAAGATGCACCTCGCTCTGGTCGCCCTATTACGGATAAAATGGATGCCATTTTTGAAAAAATGGAGCAAGATCGACATATCAGTAGTTACGACGTAGCTGAAGAACTGAGAATTGATCACAAAACAGTTTTGGCGCATTTGAAAAAAGCGGGGTACAAAAAAAAGCTCGATATTTGGGTACCTCACGAGCTCACTGAAAGAAACCTAATGAACCGTGTACTCATTTGTGATTCTTTATTACGACGTAATGAAACCGAATCATTTTTGAAGAAGCTGATAACTGGTGATGAAAAGTGGATCACGTACGACAAGAACGTGCGCAAAAGGTCGTGGTCAAAGGCCGGTCAGGCTTCACAGACTGTGGCGAAACCCGGGTTAACTCGCAATAAGGTGATGTTGTGTGTGTGGTGGGATTGGAAGGGCATTATTCATTATGAGCTATTACCACCAGGCAGGACTATCGATTCTGAACTCTACTGCGAACAACTGATGAGATTAAAGCAAGAAGTTGAGAGAAAGCGGCCGGAATTGATCAACAGAAAGGGTGTGGTGTTTCATCATGATAACGCTAGACCTCACCTCACACATCTATAGCCTCTCAGCAAAAATTAAGAGAGTTTGGCTGGGAGGTGTTAATGCATCCGCCGTATAGTCCTGACCTTGCACCTTCAGATTTCCACCTGTTTCGGTCTCTTCAGAATTCTTTATGCAATGTTAGGTTAACATCACGAGAGGACTGCCAAATCCACTTGTCGCGGTATTTTGATGAGAAGTCCCAAAATTTTTATTGCAATGGGATCATGTCCCTACCTACAAGATGGCAAAAGATTATCGAACAAAATGGTACATACATACTTTAGTTAAATTTAAATAAACTATATTAAAAAATGTTTTGAATTATCTTAAAAAATGGGAAGAAACTTTTTCCCCAACCTAACATTTTCATCAAAAATTTCGTACGAGGCACGAGGCAACGATTTCAGGAAACAATTATTTTGTTTAACATGTTTATTGGTTCTTTAAATAAAATATAACGATGTATCGTATCGTAACTTGCCGCGTTTTGTTTAGTTACAGTCGGTAAAATGAAGTATCTAACGTGGTGATAAAGTTTATTAGATGATTTAAGAATAATAATTTAACTTAACATGTGATTAACATCCGACTGTTTTCTCTTTCATATTTTTTATGTTACGGAAGTGGCAAACAAGCATGCAGTTCACATTGATGTTATGTGATGACTGCAGCCTATAGACACCCACACAAAGACCGAGGTCAAAATGCAAATGCGTTCCCACCCCTGAGGCCTAAGGTGTTATGCCTCTGTGCCGGAAATTACAGGGCCTTACATTACCACCTGATCGGAACACGATATTGTCACACTACCATTTAGCGGCAAGTATATTAGGTAATGCGGTGGTGCCTATGTCCGCGAGCTCCGTCACTGAAGCTCTACCACCAGTATTGAAATGTTGCAGTAGTTTCGATGTATCGTCTCAGTATTAGTAGCTCTCAAGGCCAATAAAATCATCTAGCAGTCGGTTTACGCGTTCCGTCTGGTTGCGGAAGCTTCGGAATGGTGGAGATGTTTATAGCTTTATATATAGCATATTTTTGTTATTCTTGTTGCTGTGCGATAACTAACTAGGCTAACAGTCATGTGAATGTATATATGCAGACACTTCATTAGAAAGCGATACAAATATCTACGTGTTATTTTACCGACAATCAATAATTAGACCGCGAAATTATATATTTATATATTATATATTAATATTATAAATGCGAAAGTAACTCTGTCTGTCTGTCTGTTACCTTTTCACATTTAAACGACTGAACCGATTTAAATGAAATTTGGTACAGAGATAGAGTTGACTTTGAGAAAGAACAAAGGCTACTTTTTAAACGACATACACGCGGGCGAAGTTGCGGGCAACAGCTAGTACTGAATAACTTCAACTTACTGGTGGTAGAGCTCCAGTGATGGAGCTCGAGGGCGTAGGTACCACCGCATTACCTAATATACTTGCCGCTATATGGTAGTGTTCAGCACTATCGTGTTCTGGTCAGGTGGTATGGCCCTGTATCGCCCCATTTATCGAGGAAGGCTTTACGCTAATAACATCACGCGAAGATGAATAGGAGAGGGTAGGTAAGATTGCAACCGCGCGAAGCCTGATAAATAAACATTTGGAATCAAGTAACTTTTTTGAACGAAGACTTTCGGGTCAACTGGCTTTGTATAATATATAATAATATATAGAGAATAATAATAGAACACACAGAAAACAACTACATTGGTATTTAACTATTTAGCATTCATTCAGTCCTCTCAATTTATGTCTCGTACATATAGATACTTAGACAAACAGCTCCACAAGTCCATTTACTGTTACATATTAATTAGGAAGTCAAGCGCCGCCGCCGTAGCAATACCTACTTATGTAACCGACAATTGATGCAATTGCTATGCCTACAACCATATCGCTGGTAAATGGAGATTTATTAAGTGACTAAAACATTCAGATGCAACACTCGTTAGAACAGTCGCTCAGATAATATTAACATGCCCATAGTACACGTCTAGGGATGTAAATTGTTCATTAATGTTCACTAGTGCAAAATATCGATATTTTATTTTTAACGTTGTTTTTTTTTTTACAAGCGTGCAGTTCACATTGATGTTAAGTGATGACTGCAGCCTATAGACACTTACACAAAGACCAAGGTCAAAATGCAGATGCGTTACCACTCCTGAGCCCTAACGTGATATGCCTCTGTGCCGTACATTACCACCTGACCGGAACACGATAGTGCTGAACACTACCATTTAGCGGCAAGTATATAAGGTAATGCGGTGGTGCCTACGCCCGCGAGTTCCGTCACTGGAGCTCTACCACCAGTAAAATGTTTCTACTATGATTGTTTTCCTTTTGTAATGATAGATACTTTTCTACTATTAAGTGGTATTATCATAACGTTAATTATTTAACCGCTTATACCCCATTAATATGACATAGATTCATATAGGTACATTCATGATCATACTATGAAAAATAATGGTAACCTACATGCATACAAACATATTATTTTTCAATCTATATATATATATATATATATATATACACACATAAAAATCAAATGCTGTTCGTTAGTCTCGCTAAAACTCGAGAGCGGCTGGACCGATTTGGCTAATTTTGGTTTTGAATGATTTTTGGAAGTCCAGGGAAGGTTTGAAAGGTAGGAAAATATGAAGAAATTGAAGGGAAATGGTAAAAACCACAATTTAATTTTCCCATACAAATAGTCCGTATCTATCAAATCTTTGACACATTATTTTATTCTGAGGCAATACGAACTTTACCGGGTCAGCTAGTTAAGTATATTATTACAAGTGACAAACAAGCAAACAGTTCCCACCGACGGTAAATACTACATGAAGACACAATTGCTACGGTTGTCACGGTAACCATTCTACGAGAGACCTTATCAGTATGATTTGTAGTTGTGCCAAAATTAATGTGATCTTTAAAAAGCATGCATGATCTTATTGTCACAAAAAATTGTATTTTGCAAAAAAAACTACTTTATTTCTGGAACATCGATGTTTAAATGTTTGCATCCCTACAATATGTCTGCAATTGTGCATTCATAACACCCATTTAGATGCAGATTGCAGTTGGCGCGTTAACTAATAAACGATATAAATTGGAATTCTTCGCATGGCAGCAGTACTTCTAGTCTATTATGATCTAGAGTCTATTATGATCGCGATAAATATTCATTAAAAAAAAAACTTCTATAGTCTCGTACCTTTTTTATACGTCATGAAGTGACAAACAAGCATACAGTTTACATTGAATATATATAGTAATATAGTAACCTACAAATATCTCCTGTTTTAAGACACCTATAATTATCTGTACTGGACAAATCTCACTCATTATGTATCACTGTATGTAGAGCACACACTTCGAATGTGTTTTATTCGCCAAAAAAAAACGCCTAAGAGCTAAAGTATGTACCCCCCGCCTATAAAGGCGAAAGCAAAATAAATCCGCAGTTAAACTGCAAAAGCGGCAAGTTTAGGCTCAATTGCGGTTAGCAAGCTTGAAATTAAGCCTCAGGCCAAACGCCAGTGCCGCTCGTGGAGGCCACTTGAAAACTTCGCCGAGAGAGCTAGTTGAGACAGACGCGAGATTCCAGTTTAAGCTGCAACTAAAAAACGAGCTATTGCGGTAACGAACTCTTTGTTAAAATCTTGGAATCGCTAACTAATAACGCGACTATTTTCATAAATGGACAGTGGTTTCATTTCATTATCAGTAGCTTTTGCGTAAAATGAAAAGAATCCTCATTTAACTAAAAAATATTCGTTCACAGTACCAAGAAATGTAATTCTACATGTTTCGGCCATCTAATATCTTCCATTCGAATATGAACGTCAGGTTACAATAGTGTCTGATTGATTCGCCGAAAAAATTCGACACATTTCTAACATTCGCAAATCAGCCCGGACGTAACCCTATAAAAGCGAAAGCAAAATTAAATCCGCAAAGTTAAACTGCAGAAGTATTCAGAGCGGTCTGCAAGCATGCAATTGAGCCTCAGGCCAAACGCCGCTGTCGCTCGTGGAGGCCACTTGAAAACTTCGCCGAGGGAGCTACTTGAGACAGACGCGAGATTCCAGTTTAAGCTGAAACTAAAAACGCGCCTTTGTAGTTTCGCTGCGGTCGTATTCCGCGGTAACGAACACTTTGTTATCTGGGGATTGACTAATAAAAGCGCCATTTTTCTGTAATGTAATCGCTGTGAAACAGATCGGGTGAAAAGTGGTTTCACTTTAGATTTAGGGGTGCAAATTCTTTAAGTATTTGTTTGGTGATCGTCTCGTCAAAACATTCCCAAATGTAATGAAAATTTCAAGATATTAATATGATTGAAACATTGACTGATACGTAACTAAAAACAAAGTAGTTTTTTCAGAAACAATTTGTCGAGGTCTAAATGGTAGAGCTGCCGTTTGTACAATAGTTCCAGTATTTCTGAAACGGTTTTATTTGTAGTCTAATTAAATTAATTCAATTTCTATTGTCAGAGGTATCAGCGAGTTTTAAGTAGATGTTTTGCTGTCGTAATCATTAAACAACATTAACAAAAACGGCGAAAAAAACTTGTTTAAAGCCCGGCAAACTCCACTATCAAAGCTAAAGCCTGAATCTAGTGCCATTACAGATTCAGCGCCAACTTAAAGTGCCGATAAAGCTGAGGGCATGTACACTCATTAGTAAAATAATTTAGCATCGTATTTCGGTAGCTCATTAGTTTAATTAGACGGTGTGTTGGGCAACTTTGTCCCACTCCCACGGTATCGACCTGAGACTGCTATCACTCCACTCTGACCCAATTACTGGTTATTCTCGGCGCGTTGCCGTGCACCCGTCCCGCATATAGAATGGATAATACGCTAGGCATAGACGTCTATGTAGATAACCTATTATGAGCTATTAGCGTAGCATCGACATCAAATTCTCTTGAAATGTTGATGTTTTGCGAACAGGTGATTTTGTGTACGTGTTGAGTTTTTAAAGTTGGGGCCGTGTGTTGGTGTCAATTTTCTTGAACATTATTAAGACACTTTGCAGTAGAGATTTGCCCTTTTATAATAGTAATTTGTCTAAGTCCACCTTATCAATTAATCCTGTTATTTGTAATATAAGTAATTTCATATTCAAACCAACAGACAACTTTAAAAAAAAATAGACATCTTTACCAAATCTAAGTCGTAAAGATCAAACGTAACTTAGCTTCAATGTAGCCGTACAAGTAGCAAAAAATTATAACTCCAATAAAATAAATCACCCGTCTGGTTACCGCTAGATAAAGTGTCCCAGCTAACAGACTGCGTAACAGAACGGTAACCACAAAAACATAATAATAGCCACTAAAACAAAAGATCAGATGACATTGAGACTACTTCAAAAAAAGTTTCTAGCTTGAGCAAAATCATAGATGTAGGACGGACAGGACACTGTCCGTCCTACATCTATGATTTTGCTTATCATGCGACAGGATGATCACATGACAGTAACACCACAGTAAATAGATTGTACTTACTAAATAAATAGATTTTACTGGTGGTAGAGCTCCAGTGACGGAGCTCGTAGGCACCACCGCATTACCTGATTTACTTGCCGCTAAATGGTAGTGTTCAGCACTATCGTGTTCCGGTCAGGTGGTAATGTACGGCCCTGTAATTTCCGGCACAGAGGCGTAACACCTCAGGCCTCAGGAGTGGTAACGCATTTGCATTTTGACCTTGGTCTTTGTGAGTGTCTATAGGCTGCAGTCATTACTTAACATCAATGTGAACTGCATGCTTGTTTGCCACTTCCATTACATAAATTTAAAAAAAATTGTTAACAGTAAAGTAACTACATACAAAGCGTTCAAAACGGCACACTCACACAATCATGCGCATCTACGAGGCCTCTAAGCGGTTCTCGCAGTGTCACGTTGCGATTTGTTTTTATTTCCAAGAGTGTTATAGAGATGCCACGAGCGTATTGCGTGGTATACGACTGTTCGAACTCTGCATCATCAAAACCGGAGCTATCGTTTTTTAAACTTCCTGGTGATTTTGAAAGGCAAGAATTATGTATTGTTATAATATCTAACATATTTAAAAAAATCGCGTGTGACAGTGTTAGTAACAATACTCCGCAGCGGCTAGACCGATCATTATGAAATTTTGTGTGTATGAGAATCGGTTGTAGTCTTTTTTTATATCCCTAAATGGTAAGGGTGATTCTCACCATTTTTTTTTCGATTTTTTGGACATTTAATTTGTTTATACCTCTAAGGCGATACGAAGTTTGTCGGGGTAGCTATTTTTATCCTGCCTACCCGAGTGGGTGAGGGAAACAGAAACTCGCCCGGTCTCGACAACTCGTTGCAGTATTCCACAGATTGTACTGTCGTGAGAGCTATAAAAACAACCCAAGTAATTAGCACTCAGTTTTGTTATTTTTAAGACAAAACAAAAAACAAAGATCTACAAGTTATATCAAAATTAAACTGTCTGTCGTACTTAAAACAATAATAATAATAAGATCAAGGTTGGATCATGGGTCAAATACAGAAGGCGGTACTCCTCGGCACGGCACGTATAGTGAGGAGGTTCCTGTCTCCGTGACCCTAACCACCGATAGCTTGGACCCTGTTCCCGCTGCCGGCGGCGCACTATTTTTTAATTTTTTATAGTATATGTTTGTTTTTTTTATAACTACTTATGTATGTAAAAAATATTAAACCTGTGTCGTGGGTGCCGTTGTACACATACAACACATACACAAACACCCAGACCCGAAACAAATATCTGTAGGCCATACAAATATTTGTTCCGGTGCGGGGATCGAACCCGCGACCCTTCTAATCAAACGGTGGTTTCACACCGCTGGACTAACCGGGTCGTTTAGGCCGTTTTGAGTCATTTCACAATTCGCAACATTTTGAATCGTTATATCTTAACAACTTTTAAGTACTTATTGACTATATGTTTCAAAGACAAATAGTATTTATTTATCCAATACTATTACAGGGTAACCAATAAAAAAATTGTCAACATCCCAATACGATTGAGTAAACGTCAGTAAATGCAAAAATAATAACACCATTATTTAAAAAAATTAGTGACACCCCTGTTGCTTCAATGGAGTGTAGGTAAATATTTTATAAAAAGGGCTTAGTTTCCATACTGTTTGTATCTATTTACTGTGGTAACACGATGCGTAATAAATCTGTACCCACAAAAACGTATGTCATAATGGTAATACAACAAGACAAGACTTGCTAAAACAAAGAATCTCGGTTTACGCGAGTGACGTGTTTGTGCTTGGCACGTTACTATAGTAACCGTCTCAGCGCACGCCGCCTTGTGGTGCAAGTGAAACATTAGAGCGATTTAATCTCGAAACTACTTTTGTACAAAAAGCGTAATACAGTATGGCAAAACTAAGTTTCCATTGAGGGAAGTTGCCTGTGTAAACTTTACGCCAGTCTCTTAGTTGGGGACGGCGACACAGACGAGATAGAGAGCAAGTTTCAATGTTGGTCTAATGAATCTACCGTCTTCTACATCTACCATAAAAGCGCTTTTCTCACAGCGACTTGTAACTACTTTCACTATTGCATTTAAGTACGTAATAGCTATTACTATTAGGTAATTAATAACATATATATTCCAGCTTGACAAAGACGTACCTATCTTTGATATAAAACGAATAGTGTCAAATTACCGCACAGACACACAATAGTACCTACTAAGTCATTAGCTGCGCTTATGAAGAGTTTTTTTAATATCATGAGAGTGGCAATTCATTGAATGTATTTCACATTGATGGAAAATGAATACTGTAGTCAATCTAGTAATTTTAATATCTATTATTTAGAATGTCGTCTAAAAAGAGATAAGGAAAAAATCAAGAATGGCCGCCGCTGGCCGCTATTACGATAATTAAGAAGATATTTATTTATCAATGATAATTATGAGTTTGTACTCTGCTATTTTCCTTACAATTTATTCGTATTTTCTCACCTATTTAACTTTTCTAGGACTACTACGAATATTTCTTAATTAAAAGTAGCCAAATCGGTCCAGCCGTTTTCGTATTTCAGACTACAATACTTACAAATGCCATTTCAATTTTTTTGTTTTTTTGTAAATAAATAAAATACGCTTACACTCACAGTAGGTATAAACCTGTGTCGTGGGTGCCGTTGTACACATACAACACATACACAAACACCCAGACCCGAAACAAATACCTATAGGCCGTACAAATAATTGTCCCGGTGCGGGGATCGAACCCGCGACCCTTCGAATCAAACGGTCATCTCACACCGCTGGACTAACCGGGTCGTCATATTGATATATATATATTTAGAGGATAATTCCGCTGATCACTCACAACTTGCGCCAAATTTTTGCCATATACGCGATTTGCGTAAGATCGCAAAATCGATAGCAGCCGTCGCGACCGTATGACCCAATTTATCTGCCGCCGTGAGGACTACGCGTGAATGTCAAACGCCTATCGCGCGTTCGGTGGGTCACAGGGTCACAGGGTACGATTCTTGTAGTTTTATACGTTTAATAAACAATTTTATCTTCACTACGCTAATTGCTGCTATTCACTTACATCAGTTTGGTATTGGGACGTGATGACCCCACCGCCCACTAGTGGAGAATTCTGCCGCTGGTGCTGTCATCCAACCGAACAACGGCCATGTGAATAGGGCGGGTAGTTAATACAATAACGCGGGATGGGCAGCAGCGTCCCGCGATGAAACCCTAATGACGCACAACCCTGTTAAAAGCATCTTTGGCAAAGGCTTTTGTCACGTACGTAGCTTTAAGGTATGTAAGTGCAACTGGACAAAATCACTAATTTTCTAAATTACTTAAATAAATGGCACTTATTTTACCAAAAAAAATAAGTGCTCATTTAGTGCTAATTTAATACCTAGTGCTACTTAAATTAAAATTAGGCTCAAAAATTTTAAAACAGCTTTAGTATTTTCAGAAAAGATAAATCCAAAAATATATTATTCAGACGTAGATATGTACAGTAGATACTATGTATAGTGTAAAAAATATCCGTACCTACATAAGAAACCACACTTCAGTCATCAAATTAATCCAAGAATAAATTGGACGGCAAATATGCGACTCAATTCGTCCCCCGAGCGAAAGAAGTGACGTCACTCGTGTTACAACAGAAATATGGCGTTCAATTAAACTGCTCGAAATGAACTCGAGAGCAGAGTTATCCAAACTTTTAAGCTTTCCACAAATTTTTCGAGGCATAATTTTATATAGTAAAATAATATCGAATAAACGTGTTTTTTTAGGTATGTACAAGTATCGAATATACTCGTACATACCTAAAAAACACGTTTACTAATTTTATTTTGTTTCAAGTTTTGAACGTTCAGTGTGATTCAGTATTTCTACTATGTGTACACATACAAACATGCCATCTTGGTGTTGTAAAAATTATAACATACGTTATTTCTAAATTTTACTAATTGTATGTTGTAGAAATTGAAGAAAATTTTCATTCTTTAATATAATCATAAGTTTTTTTTTTCAAGAGATTATTCCTGCTTTGTAGACTATAAATAAAAATGAATCACCGAAATCTTTGTACGTGTATAACTTTCCAACGACTGCTATAAATTGGATAAATCTTTCTTTTATTGGTTTGTTATTGACAGGGGAACCTTTGCATGAAAAAAAAAATATATAAAATATTTAAAAATCTCCGATGGCAGTAGGTAATTTTCGGAGTCAGCTAGTCTATCATATACATATGAGGGAGCTAAATATATCCATGTTTGCAAACATTTTATGAATCCCATGCTCTCACTGTCGGGTCGGTGGTTACTTTTAACCATTATAATATACGATAATATTGTCCGTTTTTCATCTCGTACTTTAAAAAAAATCCTCATAAGCTTAGTAATTATGATTTATGCCTTTCTTGATATTATATTACAATGAAGGGTATACTTTAATTCCAAAGAAAATTAAAAGTTCCATTACGAAACCGAAAGTAGGTACCGCCAATCGCCAATTACATTGAGAAACACTGCATTAGACTTAATAAATGTCTTCACTAAGCTCTTGCGTTACAGATTATTAAATTATGATATACAGAGGTTTTATTAGTACCAACTACTCACAGCGCAACCGCCTGTATCCGTTCTTAACAAATCCTTGTAAACTGCACAATACAATGTCCTAGTATGATTCAGAAAATAATCTCTATTTCGCATTCATAAGTCTCACTTTAATTTGCAACAAACTGTATATCGAACATTTAATATTGGTTTAATCATACAACTACTGGTATTTACATTACTAGAAACCTGTCCCGATAGCAATACAATGCATTAAGATAGGCTTTGTAATCTTTACGTGTCTTCAATTTGTAAGTAGGTTGTGAATTAATATTTACAAAAAAAGAAACATGTGTGCACATAATTCTAGGCAGCATATTCACTTATGAATAATTTGTGTAGTATTTGCAAATAGGAATCATGTATTTACTAGAGATGCGCCGAATATTCGGTTGGTATTCGATAGGTATTCGACATCTTTTCTACTATTCGTATTCGGCCGAATTATTCGGTTTTGGTGCCGAATATATTCGGTTCGAATATTTTTATTTTATTGTCTACACGACACAGTCTATAAATACAAAATAAAATTTCTTTTCCGCTAAGAAGTACCTATAAGTACAAGAGATTTTCTATGTAATGGTGGTGGACTAGCAGTCAGTCAGTCAACCGAATAATGGCTGGCAGACTATGTGCAATAACGTGGGAAAAACTACCGCCACTGCGATCGCCAATCCGCTTATGTCACATCCCCATTATGAGATGGCTTTAGGCATTAGGTCCAGCAGTGGACATTAAGGATGATGATAACGTCCTCAAGCTCCGCTACTGGAACTCGAACACTACGAGATTGATTCTATATTGTCCATTAGAAATATTTATAAAAATAGTTACCCCAGATGAAGGGTGGCAAAGGTTAATATGGTATGTAAGTTTTATACCGCAGTGAAAGGTCGTAGAGGATGTTTTTTTTCTGTCCGCTCCACTAACCTATTAATTGCAAACACTTTATTGGATCCGTTCTTGTTTAAATAGTATACTTCAGGCAGTATTATTTTAAAAGCTTCAATTCGGCGGTCTATACGCCTATTAAATTCAGCGCATGCAATTTTTTATGTTTGTGATGGTAATACTGTAGCCTATAAACATCTACGTGAAAAAGAGATTTCAATGTTGCCACTCCTGCGGCCAAAGATGTAAGTAATTCCTCTGTGTTAATTACAGGGCCGTACCTACCACCTGACCGGAACACAACAGGTGTGGCGACTCGCGTTGCTCTATGCACTCCACTATTTCCATATCAGATAAACCATCAGCAAGCACATCAAGTACCCTGAACATCTGACACAATAGCTGAAAGAAGGTAAATCTCAAACTATCAAATTGGCCAACTAGGTGCCTATTTCAAAATTAAAACAAAGTTTCACATAAAAAATGTGTGAAGAATAATATTAAGATCACAATAACCCAGTTACGACATAATTAACGTATATAGCTATTGTAATCGATGCAATGAAACAAAATTATATAGGTACAAAGTAGAACGTGCATTCTACAAGGACACATGTGTGCGTATAGGGAGCAAATGAATACAAACTGGTTCACAGTACACACACACACCTGTGCCTTTCGAAAATATACATAAAGTACTTGATAATGTTGAATATATTTTATGAAAGAAATGTTACTTATACCTACAATATCTCTGACGCATATATATTTTGCATGAGTAGCTTCAAAGAAATAGTTGTTTTAGCAATAAAGCCCTCATATTTTTTCTTTTATAAATCTTTTAAGCTTACGCATCTGTACCACGTGGTACCACCTGACCTGTCTGATCGTACCTTTTGACTGTCCTACGACATTCATTCGCATACCACCGAGGTCGATGTCCGTGACGCCAAATTGTTATAAAATTGTATTAACAAAAAAAACTTGGCAAATATTCAAACGATTTACTTTGTCACTTCTTCAAAAATGACAAAATATTAATAAATCACATCATTAGCGCATGCATGTACGTACGAGGGTGACTTGCATCGAAATTAACATGTTCGTTAAAAACGTTAAAATTTTAGCAGTTTTATAAAAAAAATATTTCAAATGCTGTACCTATTACTTAAACATTTTGCAGGTGAGTCATTTTTTATGTCTAAAAATAATTACAAAACACAGACTTCTCAATACCTTACTAGGTACAATCTCGTATTATGTAGTAATTGTGGAAAAATAGTGCACCACTTAGAAAATTTTATAAGTCCCTAAGGGCGGATTTCAGTTTGCTTTGAGAACTGAGATTAATAAAACGCGTTGTAGCTTAAAATTTGCATCCAATTTCAACCTTATCACGAACAATTTTCATCGGTGAAATCCAAATAGTGTTATTGAACTCGATTAAGAACGTGAAACGCGTCTTATTACGACTGTAAAGTAAGTCGGAATGTACATGAAGTAAACCACAGATAAACAAATTATGTTAAAACAATCACCAAGAAAATAAATCATTAGCTCGTCATCGAACTGGCAGCCGTCAGGATCAGTCATCATTACTCATCATCGCTGCAGACAATGGTGATTTAAGATTACTATTTTAAGCACGTTTTTCATAGGTATACATATGTAAGTACACTTTTGAATTCAGAATATTAATTTAAAATACAACGACCTGCAGCAATTTAGTGCCATCAAACAGATCTGAACTGAAACAGACTGAAAGTTAAACAATTTTAAACATTTTTATGTTATTTACTAAACTTATTTTACTGAACAATATTTCATGCGAAGTATGCGATCGTATAGAGCGTCATGGTCTTTAACCAAGCTCTTTAAACGGAGAATAAAAAAACTAAACGTATAGGTAGTGTTGTATTTCAATTAAGTTGGCATCGCAAAGATACAGGATATTTGTCAGCGGCCAGTTCCAGAGTACCTATTGGTTCCGATTTGCTCATCTAACAAAGCATAGTCACGGTAATAGCCACGCATTAACATGTAAGATCATAATTTTTGTTTTTCTCTTCAAAAAAGGGAGAAATATGTCTATTTTTCACTTCAATGGCAAACGAATACTGCTGTCCATTATACTACCTATTTGTCGGTGGGCAATTTCATTAAAATAGTGTTTGCAAAGCCCCCACTTCACAGCGAGCGCTCCAACTCATCGTTCACCTGCGCTCGAATTCGTTTTGTTTGCTTACACTTTCGCGTTCGCCCCACACTTCAATTCAGTAGTTGTGTTGCTTCGAGTAATGATTTTATTCGCCATTTTCATTCGCGAGTACTTCTGGTGAGCTTTAGACATTAATAAAACGTAAGGACTAACTTATGGTAATTATTTGTTAATCTAATTGACAAACCACGACAAATAGTGGGAATAAGAACGCTTCAGCATTAAAGATTATAATTTGGTTGTCACTTTTTTTTTAAGAGACAATATAGCCTATAGTTCATATTGACGGTGCAGTGTAGCCGATTAAAGTACCTACAGGTATTACGTTTGTTAAGCAACCAGTTTCACTAAAATAGAGTTTGCAAAGCCCATACCTACTTCAAAGCGAGCCCAACACATCGCTCACCTGCGCTCAACGCAGGTGAGTTGAATCGTTTTCTTTGCTTACACTTTTGCGCTGGTTTTACACTCCAATTCAGAAGTGATGTAGCTTGAAGTACATATCTCATTATTTTGTTTTTGTTTTGTGTGATTTATCACTCGCGAGATACAAAGCGTTTGATATTGCCGCATTCCCTAATGTAGCAAAGCAAGATGGTTAGCACACAATGTTAAGGTTTGTTATTCTAACTAGACAGAAACTATGGCATACGTGAAAGAACATTTATCTACGATTCATATTGATGTTGTGTACAGTGGAAGTACAGGCATCAACACCAAAACTAGAGATCTCAATAGCAATATTAAACCGGTTCGATCTCAATTTCATTATCAATTCTAGGGCACAAGATCTTTAATAGATATCAGTACCCAAAATGACTGAAGAAGCGGAACACCGTAACACTCAATAAAATAAACCATCCTATAATCAACATTGTTTTTACCTAATTTATATTTAACCACGAGAGAGAAAAACTTACGGCCGCAAAAACATTTACTGGTGGTAGCGCTCTAGTGACTGAGCTCACGGGCATAGGTACCGCCGCATTACCTAATATACTTGCCGCTAAATGGTAGTGTTTAGCACTATCGTGTTCCGGTCAGGTGGTAATGTACGGTCCTGTAATTTCCGGCACAGAGGCATAACACCTTAGGCCTCAGGAGTGGCAACGCATCTGCATTTTGACCTCTGGTCATTGTGTCGGTGTTTATAGGCTGTAGTCATCACTTAACATCAATGTGAACTGCATGCTTGTTTGCCACTTCCATTACATTAAAAAAAAACAATATTCGATCATACGCGGATTATGAAAATGGAACGAAAAATTATATATATCGTTTAACTCAATGAACTCGTTAATTCGTTTCAGTATTTACTCATATCGCGCTTATGTCAACAAAGGGTCGTTGACCTAAGCTTTATGCCATCCCTCTACGCCAACCGGAGAACAAGTCGATCTGATATGCCTGTAGTTCCTTATGAATAATAACAAACACTTTTCTTTGTTTATCTTTGGTAAACATACTTGAAACTGCTTGTCAAATTAAGACTGAACGTGGTCAGGATTTCGCAAGCTTCATTTTGACGTGACAACGTCTTAAATTAGGTTGCGGCTCGGAGTCACTCATGAAAAAGTGTAAAGCCCGGTAACGTAACGATGAGTCACCGAACGACAGAGACGGACCGGCGAATGCCTTTCTACCGAGAAAAAGACGTTGTCACGTAAAATCTTCGCCCGTAAAACCGACTTTACAGGCAACCAGTTTTTTTTTTATGTTGGTACTTAATGGAAGTGGCAAACAAGCATGCAGTTCACATTGATGTTAAGTGATGACTGCAGCCTATAGACACCCACACAAAGACCAAGGTCAAAATGCAGATGCGTTACCACTCCTGAGGCCTAATGTGTAATGCCTCTGTGCCGGAAATTAATTAAATTAATTCGCCGGTTACGTTTTTGGCCCATGTAACAGGTGGCGGGCCTGTTGACATCTCCGGGCACACTTCGAGGTACTGAGAAACTTCCAGAAAATGGAGATATCCTAATAGAACCAATATCTCTGATAACACCCGGGAATCGAACCCAGGACCTCTGCGTAGTAGTAGTGGCCTGCTACCACTAGAAATTATTACTACTTAAATTACGACTTAAATTTGTATACCTAATTCATTTTGTTGCAATAAATACCGTTATAGGTACTATGACAAAATTAATATTTTCTCACAAGACTTAATAACATGCTTTCATGTGAGTCACTGTAATCACGTAAATTGCTTTCCGATAACAATATCGGTTTGCTTTCAACATTTTCGATTGCCGCTGACTCTAATTTCGATTGCTGGCTAGCAATAAATCTCTTCAATCAAGTGCAAATTCAAATAATTAATGAATAATCAGAATCGCTTTATAAACAATGTTAACTTTCTGTAAGTGCCGCCTGTTTTCTCGTTAAATAAAAAATAGTATTTCATTTATATATGCACATATTTCTACATGTTCAACCGTCCGGGTAAATCATCCCAATTTCTATTATAATGAGATCAAACATTTCTATTGTTAAATCTAAATACCTAAGTCAGGGATAAAATAAATCTAAAGAGGTACAAATACGACAAAAAAATCCTATCACTTGCTACTGTTCCAAAATAAAGGATTTAGTTAAGGCTGATAGATATAGGTACGTATTGCTTTCGTGCATGCGATTATAATAAGAAGGTATTGCCTTATAGATTCAGACTACATTCGCACTTAATATTGATTTGTAATTTCTACAGATACCTACGTAGTAGTAAAATAAGACAAACAAACATTACTTGTTTCATATGATTATCATCTCGTGGGGGCCATCCCGTACATGTGGACGCTACTCGAGAATATTGATGTTAATATATATAGGTAAATAATTGGAAGTTATATAAACAAATTAACATAATCTATAATTAAATCTCTGTGATAATCTTTACCTCTCGTGCTATTGAGATCTTTCCGATATACGGAAGTGTCCAAATGCCATCCTCGGAGATTGGTAATGTGCTCGGAGATGTCAATAGGGTCGCTACCTGTTACGTATGGGACAAAACGTAACTGACGTACCGTGGGTGTTTGCATCACGTAATTCACGTATGCTTGAATGCATGCATTTACCTCCCATTCGGGAAATACATGCGCGTGAAGTCAACATCATCTCTACAATGAACTTACTAGAAAAATTAAAAATACGGGCTTTAATGCAATCCATTTATTTCTTGCGTGTCCGTAGGTGTGATAAATGAGCAAAAATTTGCTAAGATGGGAAAAAGCAAAAAGGTGAAGCTTGGGAAAACAAAAGAATGAGCGACAAAAAAAAATTGTCTATGAATAATAAAAAGATTCTGACTGATATTTAAAAACTGTCTTTAAAGCTATTCTGACATTTTAAAATGTTACGATGGAATCACTAACACATTCTCATAACATACCTATTAGGTATTATGATTTTTTTTAACATTATAGCATTTTAACTGGATACTTTCTAATCTCAGTTTCATATGACCTGCGACTTGACTGCCTGATGTAATAAAGTTTTTGTTCTCTCAAGTTTATGATTTTATTTTATCATTTGGTATCATAGAGCAACACGGGCCACCGGCCGCGGCGGACCGGAGGGGAGTAGCCATAGCGTTTATTACCGATACAAAACAGTCTGTCATTTTTTGCGGGGGGAAATGCGTGCGACACACACGCACACTACAAAAACCGTCTATTACTACGAAACTCACACCTTGACTTTAACAAAATACAGAAACAATTTCACGCACACATTTAAACATCTAGGCGACAGGTATAGGCCCATTCGGACATGTACATTGACAGAGGGGAAAGCCTGCATATGGCTACCCTCCCTCGGAGTTGCTCTATGTTTGGTATCATCTTTCAAAGCATGTCTAGTTGCCGATGTGACTACTTGATGATTAACTGACTGCTGGTTTAATTTACAATTTACTGCAGATTCTTTTTCAATGTTTTTCGTCAAAGTTTACACAGGACTCTCCGAAAGCAAAAGATTAAAGTATGTACGGGTATATTTCTACTTTTGGACTACACCTTCTCCAAATTAAACAATATACAACATACACTATGTGAAACTATGGAACAATTATCTTATTATTTCAACTCCAATATTTAATTCCGACGCTACAAATAGGAATAAAGCAAACTTCCAGCAGCAAACTCAACAAATTCGCAAAACCAAAAAGACTGTATTTCCAAACAATAATTTTCATAAATTCAGGTAACTTTTCACAACAGAGATAAAAGCTTGTGTTTTTTCTTGTTCTCATTGAATCAGATGGCTATAAATCAATGTCAATGTTTGAATAAACGATTATCTGTGGTGAGGCTCTCGTGTATCATACAGTGGTGTTAAGAAAATGTACACAAATAATAAAATGAAGAGACAGCAGATAAGCACATGACGGATTATTAAGTACATAACTTCACGCCTGTATTTTACGCAGGGATAGGCAGAGGTAAATGCATGCATTCAAGCACACATGCAACCAATGATTCGCCGGTTACGTTTTCGCCCATGTCATTATACCTATTCCATACTAGCTGACCCATCAAACTCCGTGTTGCCTCAGAAAGAAATAATGTGTCAAGGGTTTGATATATATTCGGACTATTTGTATGGGAAAATGAAATTATGTTTTTACTACTCTTCAATTTCTTCATATTTTCTTAACTTTTAAATCTTCCCTGGACTTTCAAAAATGTTTCAGAACCAAAATTAGCCAAATCGGTCCAGCCGTTCTCGAGTTTTAGGGAGACTAACGAACAGCAATTGATTTTTATATATATAGATTCTTTGTCCATGTTGTTTATATAAAAAATACAAAACACTAGATTACGTCTGCGATATTACTTGTAAGATAAAAGGAACCATGTTCACCGTGACTATGATTATACCTATGACCGTTTTATACATTGTTTTGGCGATATATATTTTTTTAATTTTCCTGATGGTAGAGCCCCAGTGACGGAGTTTGCGGGCATAGGCACCAACGCATTACCACCTGCTAATAGTGTGTAATGTTCAACATTATCGTGTTCCGGTCAGGTGGAACGGCCCTGTAATTTCTAGCACATCCTATCCCATATTACCTTAAGCTTCAGGAGTCAGGAGTAACAAGTAGTAACAACGCATTGAAATCTATGGTTTCAAGTAAATGTTTATATACAGGCTACAGCATTACTCGCATATCACACATGTAAACTGTATGCTTGTTTGCCACTTCAAGATATAAAAAATAAGAAAGTGTACTTATATAAGCCATGAATGTATCGAATGACGAAAGCGAAATAAGCATCCGAAAAGTACTAAAAGCTGTACTATTCTCAGGGAGAACATAATTTTCGTACAGGGAAAAAACAATAATTCCAAACACATGTCGTGTACTTACGTCGCCTAGATGTAATCAGTTTTCATAACACAGCAACTATCTTATCGCAGCACGATCTATGTAGGTCTCACTTGAGTCAACAAACCGATGAAACAATATCGCATTTCTGCGGAATGCAAAGTTCGCGTTACGATTCGCATGTGACGTAAACAGATTAGACGTATCGAATTATGTTACATTAATACAACTTACATCAGAAGGGTCAGCGTCAGTGTCAATTCAAAAGATTAAAAAAAAACAATTTGTAAAAAAAAAAAGAAAAAAAACATGTGTTAAATTCACACGTGGCAGTAATGAAACCTTCAAGAACTCATGCTTTGTGCTAGGCAAGCGCCACACAAACCACTGTATAATGCTTCCTATTCCTATCTCATTTTCCCTCACGTTAAATCTTGTTAATTTATGTGTCTGTCTCATTTTACTGTCGCTTTTTCGTTTCAACGACTCTCAAATCACAAAGATGCTCAAGAAGTTTTTTTTAATAGTTTTATTTGGATAGAAAAACCATCTAGCTGGGCTAGTTACTACTGTAGGTAAAGAATAAGATTAGGAGTGGAGTATTTACCTGTTACAACGAGTAAAAAACAAAGAAAAAAAATGTACAGATAGTAAAAATCAGATTGATGGCCTAGTATCTGTTATTCAAAGGTCGCTAGTTTCAATTAAGAAGTCAAATTGTATTGCGAAATTACAATTATTATGATATACTATTGGTGTTAAAAATATTAAGTCGTACCTACGTAGGTACTTAATGACTTCTAAATAATAATTTAAGTTGTGTAATAAATAAATAATCTAAAACATCCGTTAGTGTATATCTAACTTACTGGTGGTAGAGCTCAAGTGACGGAGCTCGGGGGCGTAGGCACCACCGCATTACCTAATATACCTACTTGCCACTAAATGGTAGTGTTCAGCACTATCGTGTTCCGGTCAGGTGGTAATGTACGGCCCTGTAATTTCCAGCACAGGGGCATAACACCTTTTGCCTCAGGGGTGGTAACGCATCTGCATTTTGACCTTCGTCTTTGTGTGTCTATAGGCTGCAGTCATCACTTAACATCAATGTGAACTGCATGCTTGATTACCACTTCCACTACATAAAAAAAAAAAAAAAAAACACTGGTCTACGCGTCAAAATCCCTAAATACCTACAAATTACAATTTTCACAACATTGATATCCATTATTTAATTAGATTAGAAAACAATCAATTCACTGGCAATGTGACTAGCTAACCACATTGTCTTCCCAAATGTCCAAACACGTTAAACATCACAATTACTTTCATCAAATAGACACTTTACTTAACTGTTTAGAAGACTGACTGAGATTTGAACGGTCATTAAAACTCAGCCATGACTAATATTTACCGTTGTCGCGACATTCATTTCGACAGCTACACAGTTAATCAAATTGTGGGTCACACAGTCGAGTTGGCTCGCAATTTTGTTGCCAGCCTATATCTGTACCGGGGCTGGGCTCAGGTTAGGTGAAAGAGCTCTGGCAAATCTCGAAGGCACTGGCCTTGCATTACAAACCTATTTGATGGCTAAGTTTTTTTTATGTAATGGAAGTGTTAAACAAACATGCAGTGCGCATTAATGTTAAGTAATGACTGCAACCTACAGACACCACAAAGACCAAGGTTAAAATGCAGATGCGTTACCACTCCTGAAGGCTAAGGTGTTATGCCTCGGTGTCGGAAATTACAGGGCCTTACATGACCACCTGACCGGAACACAATAGTGCTGAACACTACCATTTAGCGGCAAGTATACCTATTAGGTAATTGGGTGGTGCCTACGCCCGCGAGCTCCGTCACTAGAGCTCTACCTCCAGTAAAAAGTGACAATGGTTATAAAAATCACTCTCTATAATTGTATGTATGTATTTATCTTCACACCAGGTCCCTAACGGGGTAGGCAGAGAGTGTAGAGCACCAGATATCCCGGTACGTACATACCTACCTCTCGTACCTCGTCTACCTTCATCATTCTCTTCATACATGCACGCCGATTCCTAAGACTTTTGACCCCACCATCAGACAGAACTCGACCGATTTGGTCATGGTAGGTCGGTCTTAGTTTTCCTGGGCCTCTGCAACCATCCACATTCGCATTGTTTATCTGTTTAGTCATAATAATTTAATCTCCATAACTGTATCACATGTTCAACCTTATTGATAGCAATAACTCCATCAGGTTACGTAGGTACGATTTCGTTACAAACACGTTTACTGGCCAGTATCCACATCCACGCTTCGTGACATAAATAACTGTATTTGATCACCCATCCTGTATTTGATTTTTAAATAGAAAACCGTGCGTTGATACAAACGTATGCGTGCAACACACTTATCGGAGGGAGATAGACCCCGGCTTGAGAGAAAAGGTGTGGCCAGCTGATCGGTGGATGTTTACATGCCTTATTGATTTTTGTCCCGGGCCGAACAGGTGTTCGAATTTTTGAATGTCGAACATTGGTTGGTTCATTTGAGAGCACCACTTGTTTTGTACGAGTTAGGGTTTGTTTTTTTTTTTTAATTTTTAGTTTAGGTACTGTGTAGCTTAAAAATTATGCAATTTGGATAGTTTGCAACTCACCTTAATTCCGGAACGTCCCTGTTGCTTCAGCAGCACATTCTCCGGTTTCATGTCGCAGTGTATGATCCTGTTTTTGTTCAACGCGTGCAGACATTGCAGCAGGCTGTGAGAAAACTTTCTGACTAGCTGCAGCGAGAACCCCTGGAACTTGTTCTTTTTGATCAACTCGTACAGGTTTATCGAGAGCAGCTCGAACGTGATGCACGTGTGGTTCCTGAATGTGAACGAGTCGAACATGTGGATGACGTTCATCGTGTTGTCCTTGTCTTGCTCGCGCAGGTGCTCCAGGATGCGGATCTCCTCCTGCGCTTGCCTGTGGAACCGCTTCTCATTGCGGACCATCTTCAATGCAACATTCTCGCGTTTCTTGTGATCATAAGCCTTCACAACCTGCCCGAAGCTACCCTTGCCTATCACTTTCAACACCTCGTACCGATACGCGATATGGTCGTGCGGGATATGGATGTACGAGCCCTGTTCGTTGTCGTACTCGCAATTGTTCGGGAAGCCGACGAGGCCGGGCCGCTTCTTGGCGTTGGCGCCTATAAAGTACACTTGGGGGTAGTCGAATATCTCGCGGTGCTCGTAGGGCGTGAGTTTGTTCATGTACAGCTTCATCACCTGCTCGGGGCTGGCGGCGGCGGCGGGCGGGCGCTTGTCCGGCGGCTGCGCGGCCGCGGGCGGCGCCGGCGGCCCCGGCTCCAGCGGCGGCAGAGCCCCGTCCCGGAGCAACGCGCGCCCGAACGCGTGCGCGCTCCCCAAAGGCATGTCGCCGGTCATGGCCGAGCGGCCGCCGCCACCTCCGCGCACCTCGCTCGCCGTGGCCGACCCGACCCACGCTCCCTCGCACACACCACTGCACCTCACTGCACTTGCACTGTTGGACGGCGCCACTCTGACCCACTGCGCCGCATCTCACATCGACCGGGAGGAGCGAGACCCACGCTTGCACTTATGCGGGCACATTCCGTCTCGGACGCGATACGATGCTGTCGCAGATGATACCGTGCGACGCGAACGTGAAACGCAAACAAAGACCCCTTCCTTGCGGGCCGACCCGACGACAGAACCAGAGAGAAAATAGAAACTGGTCGCCAAAGTCATTGAACCGTTCGGCCGCGCAGTGCGCACGGGTGCGAGTGAGATGGACGGATGGTTCGAATGGTTTGTAGAAATACTGTAGATGGCGCTGTTCGCCCGGGCAATGGAGTGAGGCATTATGAAAGACCTAATCATATGTTTTAGAAAATATCAATGTTGCCATGACACTTAAAACAAGAAAATAGTAGTTTTGATTTTCAGAAAACGTAATTTAATCTTTTCATATCTGAATAAGTATCGTTTAGCATAAAAATAGGTTAAACTATATTCTTCCCCTTAACATTTTATTTTTAAAATATCTATTCGATAATTCTTATAAAATTAGATACCCCTCATATAAGTACACGTATTTCGTAATGAAATCGTTGAAAGTAAATAATACTTTTGTTTTGTTTTTGATTAATTTTATATTTGAGAATAAAATCATGCGTTATACCTGCGTAGGTTTACGAATTATTGGAAATATTATGTTATAACTATCACAATACTACAATAAAATTATGATTTATCAAATATTTCGTTGAGTAAGAATCGTCAGTCAAACATAACGTGATAATATTTATCGTTACGTGGATTATATTATATGTATAGAAGATTCCAGGTTCGAATCCTGGCAACGTCGCCATCTACGGTGTGGTGTTGGAGTTAAAAATGATACAACGAATGCTCGAATAATGCTGTACGTTTAATAAGCAATGCATATAATATAAGTATAACATAGATAGACATACATCAGTAATAAGTCAAAACATATCCTCGTTATTAGTTTTTTTTTATTAAACTTAGCGCTTAGTTTCAAAAAATATCATCATTACGTTTTTACGAATGGGAATATGCTCGTCCTGCACAGCTCATTGATGCGTATCATAACACACTTCTCATTTTATTATATTAGCAAAGTTATTTCACTATTAATTTGGTTTTGGTTGTGATGTAAAAATAAATAGCAAATTTTTCTCCAGTATCAGTTTGGGAGTGTGTTGACGCCCTCAGCGTGGCGTAGACAACACCACAAAACTCTTGGGTATTTACTATTTCTTAAGCATCATGTGTTCTATCCCTTTTAACCAATAATGAAAACAGTTTTCTATTCAAAGAGTCAGGCTATGTAAATAGACACTAAGGTTAATAAATTAATTATAATTTCGTAAACTTTAGTAATATTTTGACCAGCTAGTGGTCTAATACCATTGAGCTGATAATTACATGGAGGTGCTCTTATGATCTATACAAAATTTTATTTATACGTATATAAGAAATATTTACATAAAAAAGATAATATGAGTTGATCTCTTTCTAATGAATGTAAAAAAAATACTGTAGAAAAAGAGACAACACTATGTTTGTTTATTTTCAATGTCACAGTCGTTAACAGTTCTCTATGAAATAAAACTATTTTTACGGATTTATCTCGCGTATATTAAACTAAAATGATTTTTAAAATCAACCCGACGTTTCGGTCGCTTTTCAGCTTCCGTGGTCCCGGGCAGACTGAGGTGACATTTGTCTGACAGAAGTTTGAAAAAATTATATGTAGTTACCTCCATCGATTAGCACCTACGCCACTGAAGCACCTACGCCAGGTGCTACATAACAACAAGCTCCATGTACCACCCGTCCGTCACAGAGGCCGCGTGAAACCACCCACAGTAGAACGACAACCAGCTATACTACCTTACGTTAAGGGATCACAGATAAAATCAGCAACATTTTAAAAAAGAATTCCATTAAAACAGTTTTCAAACCATATAAAAAGATTAATCAGTATTTAAGACCCATTCAAAGTAATATTACATTACAAAATTCTGGTATTTATAAAAGAAATATATTTACATAAAATCCATATATATAGCATCATATTGATAAATAACATCTGTATTTTAAATGTGTCGGTTTAGGTAAAAAGTATGACATTTCGCTAGTGATGTGTTGTTGTAGCACTTGTACCTTTATCGATACCAGCAATAATAAAAACTGCTATTTTTAAGGTTTCCAAGGTATGAAGTCTTTAAGAAAATGTGGCTTGATGCAATAGGGATTTAAAATATTAATAGTAGACAGAAAGAATGGTTTATCTGTTCACTTCAATTTGAAGAAAGCTATTTCAATAGGACCCTTGAATGTGACTAGATTACGTGAAAATACCATTCCATCCATTTTTCTGATAATTATTATAAATATCAAATTTTATAAATAGTTTTGAACGTAGGGTAACGATAAGAAATGGAAGTCAGTTAGTGTCATTCTTCTACTGGTTATTATTTTAATTATTTTATCATATAAATTTAATTGATTCAATTTTTATATTTCAGCCAGCAAATAAGAAACACTTTGTGTGACAGAAGCAATATACAAAGATTGTCTACACTTACTATACCAACAGTGGAGTGCAATAACGTTCTGCAGCCAGCTTTAGCAGAGGTATTTTATATGTAATGTACATATTTATAGAATGGATTATCCCGTATACCCTAGTTTTAAATTGTTTTTTTTTTGTTTTAATATCAAATGTTCATAACTGTCTGCTATATTATGGTTACTCTTACATTATCTTACGTGATAATTATTAATAGTGCACAGATGAATATGTAATCAAAAATATAAAATATGAACATACAGGTAATATAAACCAAAAAAATTCAAATATGAAAAAAAAAAATTGTGCAAATCTCTTACTGTAGAAAAAATACCATAAAAGAGTTAGCAAAATGGTTAATTTCAATTTAAATAAAATGTTATTAACTTCTGTAACAGCTTTTTTAAATTGATTGCTCTATACAGTAATAAGCTTCTAATGGATAAAAAATAAAAATAAGATGGCGGTGCCATAAACTAAAAACAAAATTGTCCGAGAAAGATCAAGCCTTTTATTGACTGAAATAAAACTATTTTTACAAATTTATCTAGCGTATATTAAACCAAAATGATTGATCTTACCATGTCCCATGATGTGACGGGAGCAGACTAAAACAAACAATTTAGCGAGTGTATAAGCCATATCAGTCTCAAAATTTCCGAACAGCATTTAATTGTTTTTTTGTCTAACTGATCCAGTTTTTTCCTAAAAATCCTAATTATTTTTAGTAGTTTTAATTTAGTGATATTAGAGGATTTTCTACTAACCTACTTGTAACGATAATGTGAAATAATAGATGGATTGTGATATGTTATTGCATATTAACCATGTAACTTGAAATATGGAAAATATAAAAGTTTTCACAATCCCAATACCTTAATTGATATAGATATTAAATGCCCGAATGAAAATCGTGTTAATAATAATCATGTTTTTTTTCAGCAACCATGCGAATATGAGATGTCAGTTTTGTGTAACATAGAGAACATCCCAGAGCCATCTACATCGAAAATGCTTCCAATGCATCCATGCAAGCAATTTTTAGCAATGCTGAAAGGAGAGGTATTTTTTTTTTAATAAATATTTATAAAGGAGACGTTCCTTAATGTATGGATCTTGGGCTCGCACCTTGTATACAACATTGCGAGAAGAAGCATAAAATACTAAATAATTTCCAGCTATTCAAATAATTTATTATACCTTCAATTAATGACATATTGTTGTCATACAAAAATTTCATAAAATGAATATTTCCGACAAAAAACAAGGACTCAAATTATTTTTTTAGGCATTTTTCCATGATTCCACGTATTTTTCTCTATCTTTTGGTATAGTGTACAACAAAGTGTGTAACTAATGTATCTTGTTTTTGCCTTATGTATGCAGTTAGGAGCAAATACCAGTCAGTTTATTCATATATTTCATATAATTACGCTCCTGGAGAACACTCTTCCGTCGTTTTTTTTTTAAACTACCTAGATCACTCTTATAATAATCAAAAAGACGAAATATACTTGCATTAAAAGGAAACGAAACTATTGCAACATTAATATGGAAAAAAATAATTAGTCACAAATTCCTCCATTTTCTAAAACGAAACTGAGAAAAGGAATGAATTTGGTCATCATATAGTCCAGACACAATTACTGCCTGTATAACATGACATATGATAATATGTGTTTCGAAAAATATACATAATTATATAAATGCAGTGTAGTATATACCTGTTGCTCTTGGATTTTCGGATAGCAACATATATAAATTGTACAGTAGACCTTTTTAAGATGAAATCCATCAAAAACTATTACTCGAACTTGAGTTCTACTTACAGAGATCTCTAATGATAGTCGTACTAGTTTTTGATATTTCAAGACTATTGCTGGATATATATAGTTTCTAAATTAATCTACCCGTTGCGTAATTGCGTCATAATTATTTAAACATACAAACTTTAACATTTATTATATTACATCATTTTAAAATATTGCGTAATATTGTTTCAGTTATAAATCAAAACTAAACAGCAAGACTTGTGCAAAAATATGAGCAGCAAAGTTGAAGATAGAACGCCTGAAAAAGGTCGAAAACGAAACAGAAAAAATGCTGATTTACAAAATTTAATAGGCGATAGGCTCTCCGCAGGCTGTTTTACTCGAAGATTGTGAAAGACTTTTTGGAGAGTCAGATTTAACATGCTGGCGATTTATTAGTTGCGACAAGATCATTTCGCCGAGTGGCAAGGAAACGTCCAATAGCCGGATGCGCTGCGGTGGACCATAAGTTCATAACCGTTAAGTCCCGCCCACGGTCCACCACATCAGTTAAATCTAATTTTTTGGCTTAGTTAAAATTCTTTACATTATTATTCGTAGCTTATGCTACTTACATCAAGGAAATACATGAATATCTGAGTGTTAGAGGCTCTTGAACTTGTAAATCTGACTTTTTTGAATGCAATTAGTTTGTTTGCGTAAATTAAACCAAAATCGAAGCGACGATTGTACGTTTGTTGAGTTACATTCGTATGTATGTGTCTTCACGCCAGGTCCCTAACTTACATATTATTATGAGGTCAAGTCTTGTTGCATTTTGTCTTGAACTTTGTAAATCTATCAAAATCATATTTTAATCAATGTCAGCGACAGCTTTTAGATTCCGTTGTTATATAACTTTCTATATAGTACTGATTTAAATAAATCGCTTATACAACGTGTTTGTTTTATTTACCTGACTGCGGAACGTTGAGGAGGGTAATGTGCTCATCAGTCAATGTATCAATGTTTGCTCCTTTATGGCGCAAAATCACGAACGGGTGTCCCTGTCTATTTGACTTTTCTCCAAAACCTATATCGGTTTTTTTAAATGTACTAATGAAATAGGTAAACATACACGCAGTTCTCATTGATGTTAAGTGATGACTGCAGCCTATAGACACCCACACAAGGTAAAGAGGTCAAAATGCTGATGCGTCACCACTATTGTGGCCCAAGGTGTTATGCCTCTGTGCTGGGAATTTCAGGGCCGTACATTACCACCTGACCGGAACACGTGCTGAAGACTACCATTTAGCGGCAAGTATATTAGGTAATGAGGTGGTGTATAAGTCCGCGAGCTCCGTCACTGGAGCCTTACCACCAGGCCAATCTGATCTTGGATCGTTCCCCGCCCTTTGGTATCGTGGCAACTTTGGCTGCGGGTCTATAGCGTTTACGTAGGCGGTTCGTGTCGAGATGGCACTAGGTAGTTCACCGAGCAATCAGCGAGCGCAGATAGCTCTCGACCAAAGAGTATACTATCTCTCAACCTAGGAGAAAAACAAATACTTCTCGGGGCAGGAAGCACGTGCGGTGATGCCAAATAAAGGTTATTTTAGTGGGTCCAATATTACGGCTTTGGCCCTAGGTGGCCTGTTGTGAAGATATTTCGACCTAGTAAAAAACTTACCTAGTACGTGTGGTCCCACAAGCGCAACGTAGGTCTCGTTTCATTTTTACTTGAAGTAGAGCTCTAATCTCACTACCGCTAAATGGCGTGCCGTGTTCAGCGCTTTTGTATTCCAGACAGGTTAGAGGCATAAGAGGTTAAAATGCCAAAAGCCGTTTAATAAGAATTTATCTAACAAATTATATTTAATATCGTAATATTGTTTAGCGTTAATAAAGCTGTGAAACATTTTCCGTATCGATATTCGGCAAAGATTTGGGTAACATCTTTATCAGCGGCAGCCATATTGTATTATTGCTGAAGTTTAGGTATGCACCTTTTTTGGAGGCATTTCGTATCCATATATTTCCAAGGTCAATGTCTAATACCTACAGTAAAATTTATCAAAACTTGTTGCAGTCCCGTTTCATAACACAAAAAAAATAGGTCTCAAATCATACTTTATGTCTATGGTCAACTAGTGCTACATGCGCCATCTACCGGTAGTCAATCAAGCAATGAATTGTGCATCATCCATCCAATCCAGACGTCTTTTTTCACTCCGTTGTTTTCTGTCATTTATACAATAGTAACTATGTGGTAATTTATTTTTATTTTACGAAAAAACATGTACAGAGACTATTGTGTAACAAACAAGTGTACTCAGGACGTAGAAGATTAGATTGTGGTGATAATAAAATGTAAGTGATTTCTGTTTTAAGCGAACTTATAATTTTGTTGTATTTTCTGAGATTGTTATTTCTTTTTCTCTGATTTTAATTTGCACCCGTTTGATTACTCTGTCTTTATGTATTTGCGTTTGCTCGATATTACAAGCGACTCTTTAAAACGGCACATTAGTGTGGTTAGTTTGTTGTAATATCGAATTCGCAATGTAAAATCGAAATGGTACTATGGAAGAATATTCTATTGTTTCCATTATGTTATCGTCGAAAGGCTTATACAGTAGGTAGTACGAAACTATCAACACTATAAAAACAGCATTCAAGGTAAAGTCGGGCTAAACATAATATTAGCATAATTTTGATCATAGCAACTTCCTTATTTATAATCTAATGCAAGATAATATGTGAAAGAATATTTGGCTAACATCCAGTGCTTCCGATTTGTACTTGTGATATAGACGAAACAAGTTTTTTTACTCCTTTGTTTATTATTTAACTTATGTCTGAGTCTCTGAGTCATAGAAGTAAAAAATGCATTGCTACAAAATATTGATCATTTGTGAGTCACCGAGAGTATCTATAAGCTTATAAAAGTTAACTAGTTATAAAAGTGTTAAACAAACAATAGTAAAGTGATGTGTTCTTAGGTTTTCACGAATTACACTCATTGAAATAAAATAATCAAATGTTTTTACGGACTTGTTCCGCATATATTATACCAAAATGATTTTAAAAAAATTGTAAAGTTATTGTAAACATCTGTATAATGAAGTATTTCATCCCTAATCTAAGCGGTTAATACTTGTATGAGAGTTTTAATATAATGCTTAAAATAAATACTTATTGAGGAAATACATTCTAAGTGTTTGCATATGTACAAACACATTGTACATATGCAAACACTTCCCTATTGATACATAATAAAAAAATAGGATTTTATAATGTTTGCCATTGGCAGTGTCTTTATTGTAGTGTATTTTATTGAAATACAATATTATAATTTACCTATGTTTCCATGACAGTTCTTTATGTGCCACTTACAGTACCTAATTGAATTTTATAACTGGCTCTTCACTATTAACTTTTGGTTGCTTATTATTTACTTCAGGACCATCCATTCAAAGTTATTTATTTATTTTTTTTATGTTATGGAAGTCGCAAACAAGCATGCAGTTCACATTGATGTTAAGTGATGACTGCAGCCTATAGACACCCACACAAAGACCAAGGTCAAAATGCAGATGCGTTGCCACTCCTGAGGCCTAAGGTGTTATGCCTCTGTGCCGGAAATTGTTATATGACTAGATAAATAAATAATAATAATAAATATGATATTATTAACTGCCTCAGTAGCCTAGTGGTAGCAGCCTACTACTACTACGCTGAGGTCCTGGCTTCGATTCCTGGGTAGGGGGCTATCAGTCTTTTATCTCTGGTTCTATTAGGATTTTTCCATTTTCTGGAAATTTCCCTGTACCTAGAAGTTTGGTAATGTGCCCGGAGATGTCAACAGGTGTAATTTGTATTTACTGTAATGCCAATACGCCTACCAAGCATGGCGATTATGGCATATCCTTTCCTGATGACACATAACATTGTTGCTGTCTTTGGGGAACAGGAACATTGGACATCTTTCAGCTGCTGTGATGATGATGAACCATAAAGGCCTTCGCAGACGAAGTTCTCTCAACGGGGTACTTTTTTATCTATCAATATAGAACTCTTATAAACTATATTATGCACATACACTGTATACATACACAAAAGACTAGGAGTACCCCGAAAAGTCTTTGAAAATTTTTGTCCCCTAGGGACAAAAGTCCTTTGCCTGTGCAGGCCTTAACTTTATAAAAACAAAAAGTTTATTAAGGATAAATTTCAAAATTATATTTCTCTATTCATCTAATCATGTTGCAGATAACATATTTTTGTAAATGATCTATTGTTGACATTTTCAATTTTCTAGTGTAAAAATAAAATAAAATTAGATAAATAAGTATAAGTATGGTACACTACAAATGAGCATGTAAGATTCACATCTAGTGGGTTTATAAACCTACTAGAATTGATTGTAAATCAGTTTTGTAAATTACAATTAAATGTAAGAAAGAGGCTTTGTGTGAATGATAGTATCGGTGTAAAAATGAAAAAAGGCATGCTCCGATGGTTCGGGCATATGAAAGAATGTCGAATGAGCGAATGACTAAACAGATATACAATGCGAATGTGGATGGTTGCAGAGGCCCAGGAAGTCAAAGACTTCCTGGGCCTCTGCAACCGGACCTACTATGACCAAATAGGTCGAGTTCTATCATTCTATCTGATGGTGGGATCAAAAGTCTTAGGAATCGGCGTGATGAATGAATGAAGAGAACGATGAAGGTAGACGAGGCACGAGAGGTTTGTCTGGACCAGGATATCTGGCGCTCTACACCCTCTGCCTACCCCGTTAGGGACCTGGCGTGAAGATTAATCTTTTTGAAATTTTTATAATAATCGTTTTGATGATGTGATTCAAGGCTATTTGGTCACACTTGTAAATATTATTAGGTACATAGTGTAGATAAGCTTTTCGAAAGTAATTAGCTGTTTTTGCCCCTTGCCAGATAGTAGAATTTGATGCAAGATATATTTTTGTAGTTAATTTTCTTAACTAAATTCCAATACATATTTTATCATCATAATCTGAATCCATAAAATATGTATTGGAATTTGTTACTATGACCAAATAGGTCGAGTTCTATCATTCTATCTGATGGTGGGATCAAAAGTCTTAGGAATCGGCGTGATGAATGAATGAAGAGAACGATGAAGGTAGACGAGGCACGAGAGGTTTGTCTGGACCAGGATATCTGGCGCTCTACACCCTCTGCCTACCCCGTTAGGGACCTGGCGTGAAGATTAATCTTTTTGAAATTTTTATAATAATCGTTTTGATGATGTGATTCAAGGCTATTTGGTCACACTTGTAAATAGTATTAGGTACATAGTGTAGATAAGCTTTTCGAAAGTAATTAGCTGTTTTTGCCCCTTGCCAGATAGTAGATTTTTTTTTTTTTTTTTTTATGTTCTGGAATTGGCAAACAAGCATGCAGTTCACATTGACGTTAAGTGATTACTGCAGCCTATAGACACCCACACAAAGACCAAGGTCAAAATGCAGATGCGTTGCCACTCCTGAGGCCTAAGGTGTTATGCCACTGTGCCGGAAATTACAGGGCCGTACATTACCACCTGACCGGAACACGATAGTGCTGAACACTACCATTTAGCGGCAAGTATATTAGGTAATGCGGTGGTGCCTACGCCCGCGAGCTCCGTCACTGGAGCTCTACCACCAGTATAATAATAATATATAATAGTAATATAGAATTTGATGCAAGATATATTTTTGTAGTTAATTTGCTTTAACCTACATTGAATTCATAAACAAAGCCAATATCATTAATTATTTCAGAACCTCCTTGTCTTAAAACCTTTGAAAAAATAATCTTATGTACAACCAAATTAAAGTAAGAGTTAAGTACTGGGTTTTTGAGTGCACCCCAAAAAAAATCAAGTGGTCGAAAGTGTATTTGTAGGAATCAGCTCTAACTTCAAACTAATTTCAGGGGTAAAATATAATTAAAATTGATATATGGATATAGAGGTGAAACAACTTAGGGCTGTGGCACATCTTCATTTTAATCTCTGGTTTTTTATTATTACATTTAAAAATGTATATGTTAAAATACTAGGTATTTAATTGAGTATAAATCATCCTCTCTCCTACATTGCGGTGCCCAACAGGGTCCATAATCCTAATGTTGTAGGTACATTATGGTGCAATAAAGTATTGAGTATTGAGTATTGAGTAAAATGGTGACATATAAGCATTACTTAGTATATCAATTGTTATTATTGGGAATATATTAGATAAGATAATCGTATCAATTTTCATCGATTCCTTTACGATTTGTCAGTGAGTCAACATTTTTTTTTATGTTTCCACTCAATTGTATGATATTGAATGGTCATGGATTCAGATTATGATGATAAAATATGTATTGGAATTTAGTTAAGAACAAATAGGTACATCAAGTTATCTTAGGCATTATTTCTACTTCCTAATTAGTCTAGTGGAAGCTGGTGAATACCTCTCAAGGGTCCTGGGTTCAATCCCCGGGCCGACGAGGTAAGTGCTATTGGGATATTTTCATTTTCTGGGAGTTTCCCTCGGGTGAGGCAATGTTCTCAGTGATGTCAATGGGCTGAAACGGAACTCGCGAATTGTGGGTGTTTGCATGTATAGGTATTTGAATACATGCATTTACCTCTGCCTACTCTTTCGGGGACTAACGCCTGTAATCCGTCATAAGGTTGCGTTGCGTACCTATATTTTTTTGGATTAATTTCTTCTAAAGAAACGCATTCCCTCTTCATTAATATTCCGTTTCAGAATTCTTAATTCACTGAAAGAGGTTCATGGGAACGAAAGAAAATTTGGTTAAAATGTTTCCAAGATTTAATTTTCGGTTTTAAGATTTCCCTTTCGTTCGTCTGGACATCAAACAGAATTCTGGAGATTCTTTATTGTGTTTTGAAGACTCTTCGCACTATATAGTTAAATGTGTATCTGGATGTTCCACTTTTGCCCGGGTAAATAGACTACAGCCGTCTCCAGACGAGCCGTCTGCTTACGTCGAGTACAAAAAATTGTTTGACTTGAAAATCCTCTTCGGAGTGCCCGAGGTCTCGGATACAATCGTTAGTTTGGAGAGTTACACTTGAGATCTGTTGATACAGCCATCCCATGAATGTTTAAAGGTTACCCCTTTCTCCCATTTATCACTTCACACATGTATTTCTAGATAATAAAAGCTCTTAAAGTCTTCCCAGTGATTAAAACCTTGGATTTCTAGGGGTGTCCGGATGGCTATGAGGCGCCGTGACAAAGCCTTTCGTGTTTATAAAAGTGACCGCAGTGAGGTGAACTGGACACTTTATAAACGGGCCAGAAACTGCTGCAATCAAATGGTAAGAGCCGCCAAACGCCGCTTCATTTTCAATAATGTTAAAAACTCTTCACCGGCAGTTGTATGGAAGTTCCTAAAGTCTCTTGGTTTTGCTAAGCCTTCTCTCAGTTTTTCCGCTCTTAACTTCACTATCAATGATTTAAATCAACATTTTGCTTCAGTTCCATTACTTGACCAAAACGTTAAAAACAATACCATCCGCTACCTTGCTTCCTTGCCATCTTGTACGAATAATGTGTTCTTAAAATTTTTAATGTTCTAAAGTCTAACGCCATAGGATGTGATGGAGTTCGCCGAAAAATGCTACATCTCTTATTGGAATCTGTCCTACCTGTGCTTACTCATATTATTAATTTCTCTCTACAGAACGGAGCCTTCCCATCCTGTTGGTACAAAGCCTTTATTACTCTCCTCCCGAAAATTTCCTCTCCATGCCATGTCAGCCAGTTCAGATCTATCTCCATCCTTCCCTTTGTGTCCAAATTGTTAGAAGCTGTAGTTCACTCTCAGCTATCTAAGTTCATCCTCAAGAACAACATCCTTTCCCCCTTTCAGTCCGGATTCCGATGTGGCCACAGTACATCTACAGCATTGCTCAATGTTGTTGAGGACGTGAGACTGGCCATGGAGCAGTCTCAGCTCACAGTTCTTGTTCTAATAGACTTTTCGAACGCCTTCAATACTGTGAATCACGATATACTCATTTCCATTTTATTTTTTTCCATTTAGGTTTTCTTCATATCTACGCGGCCGTCAGCAGGCTGTGCGCGTTGACCAGGATCTGTCTAACTGGTGCGATTTGTCTGCTGGTGTGCCGCAAGGCGGCAATCTCTCTCATCTATTATTTTCTCTCTTTATTAACTATGTCACTCGCGAACTTGGCTGCTCTTATCATTTGTACGCTGATGATCTGCAGCTTTACTGTCAAGCTAGTCCTGATAATATAAATCTTGCCATTTCTGCCCTTAACGACGATCTTTTGGCTTCAACAAATTGGTCTGACAAATTTGGAATTGTAGTTAATCCGTCTAAAAGCCAAGCAATTATTTTAGGTAGCTCTATCTACATCAACAATTTAAATGTACTTAACCTGGCTCCTTTGATTTTGAACAACTCGACTATTCCTATTAATAAAACTGTCAAAGATTTAGGCTTGCACATTGATTCGACTCTCAATTGGGATCACCAAATAGTCAACATCTGTAAAAGCTCCACGGCCACGCTGCGGTCTCTTTATAGATTTAATTTTTTTTACCTTCCTCTACTAAAACTCTTTTAGTCCAGTCGCTCATACTTCCAACTTTGGATTCCGCAGATGTTTGCTACTCCGATTTATCCCAAGAACATCTTAACAAAATGGATCGTATCCTCAATAACTGTATTCATTACATTTTCGGGCTTCGTAAATTCGACCACATTTCTCATTACAGGTCCAAACTCAACTGGCTTCCTATTCGTCAAAGAAGATCTCTTAGAATTCTCAGTTTACTTTTCTCGATACTTAACGATCCTTGTTCTCCCAACTACCTTAAGCAAAAATTCAATTTCTTGGGTGATTCCCACAATCTAAACCTTCGCTCGCCTGATCGACTCATTCTTGATATACCACTTCACCGCACTAATTTTGTGTCAAAGTCCTTTGCTGTTTCTGCTATTAAACTTTGGAACTCGCTACCCCTTGACATAAAAAAGGCTCCGAGTAAGGTATCTATCAAATTCAAGCTTCGTCGTTATTATTTGAATTCACTGGCTGTTGACACTGGTTAATATAGGAATGTCATCATATTTAAGCTTTCCTATTTATTATTATTATATTTATGTTATTTATATATTGATTCATATATAGCTATATTTTTATGTATATTGATACATATATATGTTTTGGATTGTGTATTTATTCTAATATATCTTTAGTTATTTACATAAGTAATTATCTGCTTCGTGTTTTAGTCATTTATTTATTTATACACTTTATTGTACACCAGAAAACTTAACCAATTATACAAGCTAGAAAAGAAATAAAAGTACAAAAGGCGGTCTTATCGCAAAAGCTGCGATTTCTTCCAGACAACCTTTTAGTCAGGAACATAAAGAAAGAAATTATTTATTTGCCGGCAGGGTGTACTGAGCAATAATAAAGATTTAAAACATAATAATAATCCTAAATGAATAGATAATTACGCAACGAGGAGAAATATTATAATTATATATACATTAAGAAAGAGCAATGCATGACCAAAATATAAAGTTAAAAAGTTTTAGAAAAAGAGGTAAAGAAGAAGGATGAGTAGTCATTGTAGTTTTTCATTTCATAGTTCTTTTATTTTTCTGCAACATTTCGTGGTTTTTCTTGTACAACCTTAAGGTTGACTGGCAGATAATGCCTAAAGGCATTAAGTCTACCTTATGTACCTCATTTTTATAATGTGTGCGTTAAAGTTTAAATAAATAAATAAAACCTCGAAAGCGGACACATAATATTCACTAAATATAATTATTTTGGGCCGACAAGCCGAACTTTCCTCGTGTAGCCGAAAATCTCCCGCTTCCAACTTGATGCGGGCATTTAGTGTCACTAGGAACGTCGGTTTTCCCGTCGCCTTGTAAATATTATCTAGTTCCGTCCAATATTCCGGCCCTGAAAGTTTGCGACTAAAGCCAAATATACAGATACCAAACGCGTTGCTTAATTTATCTGTCGCTAAATGGCAATATTCATCGTATTTCGGTTAGATGCTAACGGACGATCATATTTAAAAGCCCATACAAAAAGTTAACGTAACGTAAAAAACGTAACTTCACGCCTGTAATCCCCGAAGGGGTAGGCAGAGGTAAATGCATGCATTCAAGCATACATGCAAACACCCACGACACACACACACATGCAAACACTCACAAAAAGTTAGCCTTCTGAATGTTAACTATGTATGTTTTGAAACATATTTGTCTAACTGCCATCAAATGCTAATGATTAACATGATCGTGTTCCGATTAGATGATAATGTTTGGCTCCGTAGGCACCACCGCATTACCTAATATACTCAATAACTCAGCCACTCAATGGTAGTGTTCAGCACTATCGTGTTCCGGTCAGGTGGTAATGTATGGCCTTGTGATTTCCGGCACAGAGGTATAACACCTTAGGACTCAGGAGTGGTAACGCATCTGCATTTTGACCTCAGTCTTTGTGTGGATGTGTATAGGCGGCAGACATTACTTAACATTAATGTGAAATGCATGCTTGTTTGCCACTTCCATTACAAAAACAAAAAAGGCAATGCATCGGTAATTTGACCTCTGATTTTTAGTTGATGTTTATTTATAGGCACTTATCATCCAAGTTAACAGCACGCTTGTTTACCACCTTCATTAATTTTATTTAAAGAAATATCTTCATGCGATCTTTGCTTGCATGAAGAATTATCTTTAAAAGGAAAAATACCCGCTGTAAACAAATACTTCTCTAAACACCTCTCTAACCTCTCTTCCATTTCATTAAAAAAATATTACGTGAATTACCTACCACATACTGTAAAGGTCTTCCTTATGATTAAAAGTTCAAAAGTGCTTGCAATATTCACTAAATATATTTCGGCTAACTACATTTTCGGCCGATAAGCCGAACTTTCCTCCTATAAGCCCAAAATCCCGCTGCCAACTTGGTGCGGGCATTAAGTGAAACTGGGAATGTCGGCTTTGCCCCCGTCCGGCAAATATCGTCTGGGTCTCTCCAATATTGTAGCCTTATGGATGAAAGTTTGCGACGAAATTCTAATATGTAGATAGATACTAACCGCGTTACTTATTGACTTATTTATCTGTTGCTAAATGGTAGTGTTCACTGCTACCGTGTTTGGGTAAATGTTGATCTTAATATATATGTATATTAAGACTCGTATCTTACTAATTAATTAAAGCTAGTAAAGTAACCTATCTTGAAAGAAAGAGAAATATTTATTTACCTGACAACACACAACATAGTTACATACACTTAACGAGAAAAGAGAAAAAAAAAAGAGTAGACCAAACTAACTTAAAAGTATGGTCATGTGAAGCCAGGAACAATGGCACCACAGATTGGAGGTGATCTGTGAATGGCATCTCAGCTATTTGTTGCAGCTAATATTCTGATGGGTCCTTTGACAAACATTACGAACTGCAAGTGTATTATACATGTGTACAAATAAAATACAATGTGGGCGAGAAAAAAAAAGTGGAAATAGTTAAAAATATAATATTACTAGCTGTTTCCCGCGGCTTTGCGTGGATGTCGTTTTATAAATAACTAAGTAGCCTATGTTCTTTCTCAAAGTCAGCTCTATCTCTGTACCAAATTTCATTAAAATCGGTTCAGTCGTTTGGACGTGAAAAGGTAACAGACAGACTGACAGAGTTACTTTCGCATTTATAATATTAGTAGGGAATATAAAAAAGATTGATTTAGTAATCAGACAAATGCCTAATATAGATACAGATACAGATATCTCAATACTTCCTAAATAAAACTCATTAAAAGAGGCACAAGAACTTTGGCCTTCGTAGACACTCATCTGCATAGGCACTCGTGCTTGGTTGATAAATGTTCTTCCAGTTTTTACTGCTCCATTTACAGTTAATATCTATTTATTTATTTAAACTTTCTGCACAAACAAAGTACATGAGGCGGACTTAATGCTAGAAAGCATTCTCTACCAGTCAACCTAAGGGTTGTGTGGAAAACAAAGAATGGTAGTGCATTTGGAAAATCGTCAAGAATAGATAAAAAGCCATAATAGTCATTTTGAAAGTAATTTACAGAGCAATGGGAGTAATATTATGGAGTTACAGGATAACACATACTTAATAATGATATAATTAAATATATACCTACATCAAAAAAAAATATTACTTATATATACAATACAAATAATATTATACACATATATATATATATATATATATATATACATATATATGTCCGATTATGAAACCAACGTAAGAATGAAATATCAAATTCAAACCATTATAGAAAATAACTCAAAGCATTTTGAGATAATAATCACGGAGCTTTCTTTTAAATGAGAATCTACTGGATGATTTTTTTATGTCCACGGGTAGCGAATTCCAGAGCTTTATTGCCGAAACTGTGAAAGAGTTGGCCATGAAACCAGTTCTGTGAGAAGGAATTTGAAGAGATAGAGATTCCGACGAACGGAGATTAAGACTATGAGAAGCGCCCAGAAAATTAAAATTGAGTTTAAGATAATCAGGAGAACTAGGATCGTTTAATATGGAGAATAATAAGCAGAGTATCCTGACGGACCGTCGCTGCCGGATAGGAAGCCACTTAAGCTTAGAACGAAAAGACGATATGTGGTCGTATTTACGAAGTCCGTAAATAAAGCGAATGCAGTTATTTAAAATTCGATCCAATTTATTAAGAAAATCCTGGGAAAGATCCGGAAAGCAAACATCAGCATAATCGATGATGGGCAATACAAGAGACTGAATCAGTAGTATTTTAGTGCTAGATGGTAAAAAGTTTTTAAATCTATAGAGAGACCGCAGCGAAGCTGTGACGTTTTGACTAATTGCTGTTATATGTTTATTCCAGCTGAAGCTGGAGTCTATGTACAGTCCTAAGTTTTTAACAAAAGGTGAGAAAGGAATCACAATATTATTGAAAAGAAGAGGTGGAAGTTGATTCTCATCAAATCTATTAATAAATGAAGAACTACCTAATATGATGGCCTGGCACTTACTAACATTTACTGAGATACCGAATTTTTTAGACCATTGAGAAATTAAATCAAGATTATTATTTAAATTGGATATGGCAATATTCAAATTGTCCGGATCAGCCTGTGTATACAATTGCAAATCATCAGCATACAAATGGTAGGAGCAGTTCAGAAAATTAGATAGAGAATTAATTAATAATGAAAATAAGAGAGGTGAGAGAATGCCGCCCTGCGGAACACCAGAGGTTAAGTCGCACCAGTCAGATAAGTCCCGATCAATGCGAACCGCCTGCTGGCGACCGTGAAGATAAGCCGAAAACCAATCCTGAACAAGCGATGAGGCGCCAACATGCATGAGGATAGTAATAAGAATGTCGTAGTCTACAGCATTGAATGCATTGGAGAAGTCAATTAAAACCAATATTGTCAATTTTGAATTTTCCATTGCTGCCCCTAACATCTTCCGTAATTTTAAGCAAGGCAGTCGACGTACTATGGCTCGGCCGAAAACCAGATTGGTACGGGGAAAGAAGGTTATTTGCAAATACATGATTAGAGAGTTGCTTGTGTACTACAGCCTCAAGTACCTTAGATAAAAAAGGTAAAATGGAAATCGGCCGGAAATGATTTTCCAAACAGGGATTATTGACTTTTGGAAGTGGAATCACATGCGCTTTGCGCCATTCAAGGGGGAAAGTCCCTGTTTGTAAAGAAAAATTGATAATGTGTGTAACGAAAGGGAGAATACAATTTAAAATAAGAGTTATCATAACTCTGCTAATTTCATCACAGCCGACTGCTTTAGACTTAATGGAATACAAAATCTTGTACACCTCATCACAAGTAACAGGTGAAAAGGAGAAAGAGTGAAAAACTGGCATGGAAGTGAGGTTCTGAATTGTTTCAAGCTTAGTCTGTTGATCAAGGACATGATTTTTCACAAAATGAAGGTTGAGCTGATTAATGGAGATATTGGGACCAAGTAAATTTTGCTGAGACTTAGATAAGCCAAGAGATTTCAGAAACTTCCATATATCTGCCGGAGAACAGTTGGAGATGTTATCAAAGACATAGCGGCGTTTGGCTGCTCTCACCATTTGATTGCAACGATTACGGGCTACTTTATAAGCACACCAATTAGCTTCGCTGCGGTCTCGTCTGTATACACAAAATTTTCTATTACGCCTTGACATGGCCATGCGCACCCCCCTGGTCATCCAAGGAGCAGGTGGCCGTTTTATTCGCACCGTCCGTAGAGGAGCATGCGTGTTGAATATTTTCTTAACATTATCATTTAATTTTTTTTACTTTTTCGTCAATAGTACCCGCCTATATCTACTAAAATTTAAAGCTGCCAGGATGTTCTAGTTTTTGGAATCCGTATAGGCCTTATTCTCAGTGAATTGTAAACTTGGTGAGGCCTTACTAGTGAACTTTGTATTGAGGAGTTTTAGTAAAAAAAAAATCTTTTATTTAAGTAAAACATAAACAAATTTTTACACCGAGACTTCCCAGTAAGTTGTCACAAGACACTTGAGTTGAAAAGGTGGTTCAGAGTGGGTTGAGTTTTTTGCTTTGTCATTAACCTCACATTATATTATATAATAATATTGGCAACCCTTGATACGTCTTTCTGCTGGACACGAGTCCCTCCCCTTTTTGGGGGCAGGCCTAAGCGGAATTAGACCACATCATCAAAAGCCAAGAAAATTGCACTGTATGAAAAATTTAATTGGCATCATGATAATAAGTAGGTACACACTATACACATAACTCGTAAAAAGTATGCCGTAGTAGCTTACCTACCTAAACCTTAATAATACATAATTATATTTAATTTCATCTAACCGAAAATAAACCTCAAAGAAATTTTAGTTTGCATAACCGATGTCGCAAATCGTCTATATTTTTATCTGCATCGTGGTTACAAATATAAAAAGATACACGTTGGCATTTCGATTTACGCGTGTATGTGTGGGCGTCCGGTTCGATATAGACTTATTTAAAGCCTAATGGACCCTATAATAAGATGTCACATCTGAACGAAGCACGATTTGTTGAGTATTTTGTTTACTGTTTTCTTTCACCGAAAAATAAAAGCCAGGATTACAAGCAGTAGGTAACATTAATGTAACAAAGACTTATTAGACATCTAATAAGTTACACTGAACAAAACGTTTAACTACGTTCTTTAATTTGTGCTCTAATTAAACAATGTTCATATAGGTATCCATTGATAGCTATCGCAAAACCTGAGTGTAGCCTAGGCTCAGGTCATCCGAATATTGCTTAGAAGTGTTACAAAAGCAATACCGATAATTTATTATTGTCATAAAATAACAAGATGATGTCATAAACTAAAGCAAGAACCAAAGGATCATTGTCGGATCGCAGTAATAACGATGTTGATAGGTACAGGAACACGGTAGCAAGCGCAATTAGTGTCTGTTGATAGGCAATGTAACTGACTATAATTGAATTAATAATTGTGATAAAACTAGGCACTAACTAGTTTTCACGTACATAACTACCGTGATATCGAATGAAGGTTCTTTCTCTGAACACAGCTTCCATTATTAATTGGCAAATCCTGCTTTGAAGTTATAATATTACTAGCGACCCGCTCCGGCTTCGCCCGCGCTGCTCCGTTCCTATTACCGTGAGTTTGCATTGATGAAACATTCACATAAAATCATGTTGAAATGATAGGTTTGACAGCAGTGCGAACGCTAGCACCAAGAAGACATTCATCCCAATACATACTTTATGCTGCTTTATGCGACGAGTTGCGAAACATCATCATGTTTAATGTTTTTAGTGCAAACTAGGGGTGAGTCATAGCATGGGTTATCTAACACTGAAATAACTTTTCAAATAGGATCCGTAGTTCCTGAGATTAGGGCGTTCAAACAAACAAACAAACTCTTCAGCTTTACAATATTAGTATAGAATAAGTATTTATTTCATAGTTTTCTTGATTTTTGTATTTTATTTTCTTGGGTTTTTGCTTCCGTCTTTTTTATGAAAAGTAACTTTAAGATATTTTTTTTACAGTGGGAATAGTGGGATGTGGGATAACAAAGAAATTTTATGCTGTGGTGATCATTTTGATGTGATTATTATTTTATTTTTAATTTGTACCTATAGTTTTTGAAAGAATTAAACATAAAACATTTTAAATGTATGAAAGATGGCAAGAAAGCCTATAACTCACATTAATGTAAGGTGAAGACTGCAGCCTATAGACATCTACACAAAAACCAGAGGTCAAAATGCAGATGCGTTGCCAACCATGTATGAGACCTAAGTTGTTGTCTCTGTGATTACGGGGCCATACATCTCCTTATAACATCACTTTACATATTTACCAAAACTCTTAGGAATCGGCGGCAGTTGTAGTCGAATTAAAATGATCGCAAAAGCGAATGCTTTCCATACGACTTTCTATGATGTTTCTTACAATAAACACATTTTAGACGTCCGACACGCACCTTCGTGATTTTCGAGGCGCTTTAGAAAGTGGTGTGTTACAGTCAGCCATTTTTGTTGGTGCTCGCTAGGGTTGCCACATGTTTTGATAGATTTCAGTGGCGAAGCAAATGGTGTCATGTGTTGGCCTCCCGTCAAAAAAGGGAGCCTCGTGCCCAGCATTTGGACGTATCAAGGGATTAATCAAAAAACTTTCGGCAGCTACAGTTGTAAGTACCAAAAGCGAATGCTACTCTGATTATTGAAGTCCCAGGTCATTATTCCAGCCCTTATAGGAACATTCGGCGTTTTATGGTCTCCGCCAGACAGTTTCAGAATTGTAGTAGTGTCCATCTCTACTCACATGGCAGTTGATGCTGGACTGGTTATCCTGAGGTCGCAGGTTCGATTTCTGCCTGAAGTCAAATTTTTCTTTCCGTTTTTTCTTTAATTTCTTATGGGAGTTGATGTAAAATAACTTGTAGACGAATCTGTAGTGCCATCTAGCTCATCGTGTTTTATTTGAGATCAACATTACTCGGGCTTGATTTTTTTTTTTTTTATGTAATTGAAGTGGCAAACAAGCATGCAGTTCACATTGATGTTAAGTGATGACTGCAGCCTATAGACACCCACACAAAGACCAAGGTCAAAATGCAAATGCGTTACCACTCCTGAGGCCTAAGGTGTTATGCCTCTGTGCCGGAAATTACAGGGCCGTACATTACCACCTGACCGGAACACGATAGTGCTGAACACTACCATTTAGCGGCAAGTGAATCAGGTAATGCGGTGGTGCCTACGCCCGCGACCTCCGTCACTGGAGCTCTACCACCAGTAAAATAGATTATTTTGAATATAAGTTCGTAAAATGTGGTAACCCTAGCTTTAAGTCTTGGAGCTGTCAGCGGTTAGTGAAATCCCAGGTGTTCGCGTTGAGTAGACACAACTAGGCTCTTGCTATTTGTCGATCACCATTATTTTATGAGTGTGTACCTATCGTTGAATTATTGTTGATATCGACAGCAATTAGGCTCGTTACTGTCATGTTGTTGAGTAATCTACAGCTTTTATTATAGTTGGCTCATATTCCTGTTAAATTGTTGTGAAATCAAATTCTGCTGTGCTGTGTCTATAGTAAATACACTTCAACTGTCAAAAGGTATGCAATTTAAAACTATTATTGAACCGAAATATCTTACAAATCTTTACAATAGACTTCAAAAAGTCCTGAATGTTGAGCGTCTCCCTGGATTCCTGTCAGTCTTATCAAGTGGATATGAATCTTTATCGTATTTCAACAATTTAAGTTATTTTGTTAGTCTTATGAAATTGGTAAATAGCCACACGGCTCGCACGATCCTTGTCTTTTTCTATAATTTTTGTGTGGGTTTTTGAAGGAGCTTTAGCAGTATAGCATTTTCTATTTCCCAAATGTATAGAACTCCAGAATGTTTCCATAATAAGTCTGGGTTTGGTTTGGGTGAGGTTCTTTGACAAGATAAGTCCACTTGTCTCTTGAACTCGCAATCATACCTTCCACCCATATCATGTCTTGATTTCTGTACTCCTGAAGCTTCTTCTACTTATGAACTCCCTCTCAAATATCTCTTGAGCAACGCTATAGATCCTACTACTATTATAAAGGCGAAAGTTTGTAAGTATGGATGTATGGATGTTTGTTACTCTTTCACGTAAAAACTACTGAATGGATTTGAATGAAACTTTACCACAATATAGCTTATACATCAGAATAACACATAGGCTATAGCTTATACATCAGAATAACACATAGGCTACAATTTTTGAGGTTTTTAATGTGAGGTCGTAGAAAAAACACATTTTTTGCGCTTACATCGCAAACGCTGACTGAATCCTACAAGATAGATCAAAACAATTTACTACAGTATTGTACAACTTAAAAAGGTCTACAAAAAAGTCCGTGATGGTACATGTTTATCTCTTAGGAATAACCCACAATAACCATTTTTTATCCTTTACTTTGTACGAGAAATAATGGCTTATTTACGAAGCGATTTTAAGCAATACAGTATTAATCCTTATCCAATTAAGTATCTTAAATACATTGTGCATTTAATAAAGATCAATATGGCTTTTTACAGCATGTAAATTAAATAAATATTTTCGAAGATATCACAGATTTAAAATGCAGTCATAGCAATTTCGGCGATAAATACCGTTTCGGTGATAAATACCGGCAGCGGCGCCAGGCGAACGGGGCGTGGGGGGAGCGGGGTAGGTGCGGTGGGGAAGAAGTGGCTCATAGCTGAGTGCGCGACCCGAACGCGGGCAGACGCGTGAGGGCAGACGTCGTTGACGGTTGTGTCCGTTTTGCGAATTTTCAAGGCACTAGCGATTTGATAAAAACGTATGGTCGCCTACTTTAAGTAATATAGGCCTAAGGTTAGTTATTGCCAGGTTTCTTTTTGGTTAGGAGTTACACGTACAAAAAGATACTTCATTTTTACGAATTACTTCATTGATAATTCAATTACTATATAGATAGGTTACTTACAGTTAATTATAACAAATTATATAAATAGGTTAATTATAACGAATTACTTCATTGATAATTGAATTACTATATAGATAGGTTAATTAAATAGGCAAGGATTGCATTAAAGTACAATCATAACAATAACTACCGTACTGTATTTTTTGGAAGTATAGAAACAACACGTACTTAAGAATTATGCCGCGAAAGCGTAAGTCTAATCTTTCCCAAAGCTCTAATAAAGCTCGAACTATGAAAGTTGCTACTATGACTAATATGCTTATTATTTCTTACTTATTACTAGACTAGACGGGACGAACCTGAAGTCCACGCGAACGAAGTCGCGGGCAAAAGCTAGTAATTCATATTAATAGAAGTAAATCTAGCTGCCTGTTACGTTTCCCCGGCTAATCTGCTTAAGCGATTTAATGAAATATTTGTAATTATGTACATTGCTATGAAGCTAGTGGCGAAGGCACGATTCCGTGCTTCGGAGGGCACGTTAAGCCGTCGGTCCCGGTTGCTATCTATAGATAGAAGTCGTTAAACCTTGTCGGAGGCCTTATAAGCGGATTGAAAACATCCAACAACGGGTTGGCCACTAACCCTTATCTCCACCAACCCACATTGGAGCAGCGTGGTGAAGTTAGCTCCAGGTCTCCTTCCAAGAAGGGGAGAAACTCGTGCCCAGCTGTGGGACGTATCAAGGGTTGCCATTATTACATTATTATATGGAGTCCAAACGTCCAGTCACAGAGTAAACAACAGTGTGTGAATATGGTGATAGCTGGCCACTACTACTACTGTGGATTGGATTGCCTGGTCGGGTGCTATCAGAGATAACGGTGTGAAAGCTTTCATCTCTTGAGGTTCTATTGAGATTTATCAATTTTCTGTAAGATGCCCAATAACTCGGAGGTTGGTATATTGTCCGGAAATGGAAACAGGCTCGCCTGTTACATGGCCCTAAACGTAACCGGTGAATCGAAGGTGTAAGTTTGCGTGTATGCCTATTTGCCTCCGCCTATCCCTTCGGGGATTACAGGCGTGAAGTAAAGTTTTTTTTTCTGTGATATATTTGCTTAAAATCCGTGGAAGACGCACTTGCGTTTTTTTTTTGCGAGATGTATTTATAATTAAATAGATTATATCTTACGAACGCGAAGGTCGGCACTCAAACGTCTCTGATTGTATATATTATTATTTATGCATTCGCGACGATACTTTAATAGTCAACTCGGCATCATTTATTGCGAATAATTAATTACAAAGTATAATTAGGTACGACACCACATGAAGCAATCTATTTTTGATGTACTTACTTATTGGTGAATCCAATTTAATATATAGATTACAACATAGAGCAATACCGGAGGGGAGTAGACATATGCAGGCTTTCCACTCTGTCAAAGTACAAGCCCAAATGGGCCTGTCGCCTAGATGTCTAATGGTGAGATTCACAGACCGTACTACGACTTTACTTTGAGCAAAGTATGCTTAGAACTGTCAGAAATGTATGGGTTTTGACAGTTCGAAGCGTACTTTGCCCGAAAGTAAAGTCGTAGTGCGGTCTGTGAATCTCGCCCTATATGTGTGCGTGAAATTGTTTCTGTCTTTTGTTAAAGTCAAGGAGTGAGTTTCGTAGTAATAGACGATTTTTACGACGCACACTACGTGCGTGTGTGTCGGACGCATTTCGCCCCGCAAAAAATGACAGACTGTTTTGCATCGGTAATACACGCTATGGCTACTCCCCTCCGGTCCGCCGCGACCGGTGGGCCGCGTTGCTCTATGGATTACAATTATAGCATCTTTTTACTATTATAAAATATGTACAAAGGACAAGTTCTACGTTGGGCCCGCACCAGGTTGGTTGGTTGTACCTACACTATAATCAAAACACAATGAAAAATACGTAAAATAATGGAAAAATACAAAAAAAAAATTTGAATCGTTGTTTTTTTTTGTTGGAAATATTTTTTTTATGTAATTTTTTGTATGACAACAATACGTCACCATATTGCGACTATGACATTCTTGTTTTTGAAATATACTGACGACAATTAATTGAAACAATTTGAATAGCTGAAAATGATTTAGTATTTAAGGCTTCTCGCAATATGGTGTAAGGTACATGGTGCGGGCTCAAGCTTCATAGATTTTGGAACGTCTCCTTTCATCGTCTAGTGTAATCCGTCTAGCAGCTTTAGCGTGATTGAGTCATAAATAAACATCCATACTTTCACATTATAATAGTAAGATTCTTCCTAGTTAACTACCTATTTTTTTATTTAATGGAAGTGGCAAACATGCATTCAGTTCACATTGATGTTAAGTGATGACTGCAGCCTATAGACACCCACACAAAGACCAAGGTCAAAGTGCAGATGCGTTACCACTCCTGAGGCCTAAGGTGTTATTCCTCTGTGCCGGAAATTTCAGTGCCGTACATTACCACCTGACCGGAACACTATAGTGCTGAACACTACCATTTAGCGGCAAGTATATTAAGTAGTGCGATGGTGCCTACGCCCGCGAGCACCGTCACTGAGCTCTACCACTACATTCCATTTATTCGTAGATGTCGCTACAGTATTCACTTATCAAAGTTGACTGAATACTTATTGCATGACACAATAAAATTAGAATCAGATAACCTTCTTTGAATATTAGATTATCGTAAACCGACAACAGAATTAATCGTTTTCGTACAGAATTCTTCGTAAGAATTGTTTTACAGTTACGTAAGAAACATAATTAGAAGTTTTTAATTATGAACGGGAATGGTCTAGCTTATTTTTTTTTCTCATTTATTTAACTTATTTTATATATTTTTACATACATATATTATTAAAACAACAGACATATATACTTATTAATATTATAAAGGGTAGCTTGTAATTTTGATTGTTTTTTTTTTTTTAATATAAAAAAAATGGCGTCAAAAGAGTCTTTCAGTTGTGGCAGCGCGTTGGCCCCTGGTGTTGCAAAAGTTCATAGGCGACGGTGACCACTTTCCATCAGATGGCCCGTTTACTTGTCTGTCAACCTTCAGTCATAAAAAAAAAAACTATTAAAAAATAAAAAATAGGTTCCACCCCAAGAGAGCATGAGCACGGTCCTAGCTGCCGGTGGGTCGTAGGGTAGGAGCTTAGGGAGAGGCACCTCTTCACAACATGTGCTGTCTCATAAAGGACCTCCTTCTAAACCAGGCCCATGTCTTACTTCCTAGCGAGAGCCTTTTGAGGTGTTGATCGAGGCTGTTCTCTATGATTCCTTTAACCGTGATGACTATCGGTAGGTACAATGACAGGCAAATCCATCCAGCCATCCATGTTTATATTATAACTAGTGGCCCGCCCCGGCTTCGCCCGCGTTACTCCGTTCTTATTAGTCATAGCGTGATGATATATACCGACTATAAAAAAAACATAGATATATTATACAGTTACGAACACTGACAGGTGAATTTTATGCCCGCAGATTGAATAATAATAGACATTTGATTTTTTAAAAAATCATATTTTAAAGCAAATTCAAGTATCCGTAAGCTACAGTGGACTACCGTCTTTCAAGTCACTCCGTCTGTCGTACGCTCAAATGCCAACTTAAACATTAAAAGTCAAAGGTCAACTTTCAGTAATACGTTGTTTCAATATTTAACTAAGGCCACTAAGATTGAAATCTTCCAAGAAGCCCTTGCTAAGTGACAAGGGCGATTGTGAAGCTAGTGAGATGGTCATCGTCAACCATTATATTTGTATTTATATTAAGATTTGAAAATATCTTTACCAATTATTGGCTTAGGGTTATCTAACATTACGCCAGATTCTACGTCCCTTAGGGACACATTGTACCATGCAATCGTGAAGACAGACGCGGATGCGGGCAAGCGTTCGTGGCACTGTACTAGTTAGTCACTTAGGTGTGTTGTATGGAAAAAATAAAGAGTAGGATAAAACGTCACAGGATGAATAAGGAATAACACCCATATTCTAAGACGTTACTCGAAACATTCTTTGACTCACACTCAGCTGAGGACACTTTATGAGGACACCTCAATCTCCATATTCTTAGTTGATTTAATTATATTTCCAGACAGTTACGACACGAAAAACTTAGTGAGCGCATTAATATGGTATAAATGTAAACACTCCTAGAAACTTCAAGGTAGGCCGTGAGGTACCTTGGAGTTTGACGATTGCTTTCTTACCTCAAACGGAGGCATAATGTCGAGTTGACGTTATTAGTTACAACTAAGAATACCAAATCCATTGAGTGAGGTTGAGTTAAGGTCGAGGTTACGACTTAGAATATGGGTGTAAGTCGTTATATTCACTGTAGTTAGTAATAGGTTTACGATCATCCTTATAATTGTAGTATTTTTATTTAGACTGTATAACGTGTCATCTATTATTACGAATATATTATCCGCATTTTCCTTTGTGAAGTTACATTATAATATAACTAACGTTATCCCTCTACTACTAAGGTGTATTCAATGTTGTTAGTAATAGGTTTGCGATCATCCTTCGTTGTTTTTTTTATAAGGTGTTAAGGATGCACACAATGAAGCGCGCATGGCCCCGCGGCTGGTGTAGATCGTAAGCGATCTACTCGGTTAAGCGATACGGGCGCGGTCGGGTGTGTGATGGGTGACCGCTAGTAACAAATTAAAATGCGCGTTTCCGTACTTCGAAGGGAACGTTAAGCTGTCGGTCCCGGTTGCTATCGATAGATAGCAGTCGTTAAACTTTGTCGGAGGCCTTATGGGCGGTTTTGAAAACATCCGACAGCGGGTTGGCCACTAACCCGTATCTCCACCAACCCGCATTGGAGCAGCGTGGTGGAGTAAGCTCCAGGCCTCCCCCCAAAAAGGGGAGAAACTCGTGCCCAGCTGTGGGACGTATAATGGGTTGCCATTATAATGCACACAATGCGACCGCTAAAATTTCGCCATGATCCTTGATGAATACTAACACTGATTCGACAATACATGCATAAGGGTAAACTAGGGCATCTCTAGCCGTCTAGACCGTTACCTCGGCTTATGAAGCAATCTATTTTTGTATGATATATATTTATCTATGATTACAACATGGAGCAATACCGGAGGGGAGTAGACATATGCAGGCTTTCCCCTCTGTCAAAGTACAAGCCCAAATGGGCCTATACCTGTCGCCTAGATGTCTAATGGTGAGATTCACAGACCGCACTACGACTTTACTTTGAGCAAAGTATGCTTAGAACTGTCAGAAATGTATGGGTTTTGACAGTTCGAAGCGTACTTTGCTCGAAAGTAAAATCGTAGTGCGGTCTGTGAATCTCGCCCTATATGTGTGCGTGAAATTGTTTCTGTATTTTGTTAAAGTCAAGGAGTGAGTTTCGTAGTAATAGACGATTTTTACGACTCACACTACGTGCGTGTGTGAGAAAGCGTGGGCGAAATGCGTCCGTTTCGCCCCGCAAAAAATGACAGACTGTTTTGCATCGGTAATACACGCTATGGCTACTCCCCTCCGGTCCGCCGCGACCGGTAGGCCGCGTTGCTCTATGGATTACAATGATAGCATCTTTTTACTATTATAAAATATGTACAAAGGACAAGTTCTACGTTGGGCCCGCACCAGGTTGGTTGGTTGTACCTACACTATAATCAAAAGACAATGAAAAATACTTAAAATCATGGAAAAATACAAAAAAAAAATTGAATCGTTGTGTTTTTTGTTGGAAATATTTATTTTATGTAATTTTTTGTATGACAACAATACGTCACCATATTGCGACTATGACATTCTTGTTTTTGAAATATACTGACGACAATTAATTGAAACAATTTGAATAGCTGAAAATGATTTAGTATTTAAGGCTTCTCGCAATATGGTGTACCTACATGGTGCGGGCTCAAGCTCCATAGATTTTGGAACGTCTCCTTTCATCGTCTAGTGTAATCCGTCTAGCAGCTTTAGCGTGATTGAGTAATAAATAAACATCCATACTTTCACATTATAATAGTAAGATTCTTCCTAGTTAACTACCTATTTTTTATTTAATGGAAGTGGCAAACATGCATTCAGTTCACATTGATGTTAAGTGATGACTGCAGCCTATAGACACCCACACAAAGACCAAGGTCAAAGTGCAGATGCGTTACCACTCCTGAGGCCTAAGGTGTTATTCCTCTGTGCCGGAAATTACAGTGCCGTACATTACCACCTGACCGGAACACTATAGTGCTGAACACTACCATTTAGCGGCAAGTATATTAAGTAGTGCGATAGTGCCTACGCCCGCGAGCACCGTCACTGAGCTCTACCACTACATTCCATTTATTCGTAGATGTCGCTACAGTATTCACTTATCAAAGTTGACTGAATTCTTATTGCATGACACAATAAAATTAGAATCAGATAACCTTGATTGAATATTAGATTATCGTAAACCGACAACAGAATTAATCGTTTTCTTACAGAATTCTTCGTAAGAATTGTTTAACAGTTACGTAAGAAACATAATTAGAAGTTTTTAATTACGAACGGGAATGGTTTTGCTTATTTATTTTTTTTTCATTTATTTAACTTATTTTATATATTTTTACATACATATATTATTAAAAAAACAAACATATATACTTATTAATATTATAAAGGGTAGCTTGTAATTTTGATTGTTTTTTTTTTTAATATAAAAAAATGGCGTCAAAAGAGTCCTTCAGTTATGGCAGCGCGTTGTCCCCTGGTGTTACAAAAGTTCATAGGCGACGGTGACCACTTTCCATCAGATGGCCCAGTTACTTGTCTGTCAAACTTCTGTCATTAAAAATAGGTTCCACTCCAAGAGAGCATGAGCACGGTCCTAGCTGCCGGTGGGTCGTAGGGTAGGAGCTTAGGGAGAGGCACCTCTTCACAACATGTGCTGTCTCATAAAGGACCTCCTTCTGAACCAGGCCCATGTCTTACTTCCTAGCGAGAGCCTTTTGAGGTGTTGATCGAGGCTGTTCTCTATGATTCCTTTAACCGTGATGACTATCGGTAGGTACAATGACAGGCAAATCCATCCAGCCATCCATGTTTATATTATAACTAGTGGCCCGCCCCGGCTTCGCCCGCGTTACTCCGTTCCTATTAGTCATAGCGTAATGATATATAGCCTTAACCCTTCCTCGATAAATGGGCTATCTAACACTGAAAGAACTTTTCAAATCGGACGAGTAGTTCCTGAGAATAGCGCGTTCAAAAAACAAACAAACAAACAAACTCTTCAGCTTTATAATATTAGTACTTATAGACAACAATAAGCCGTTCCGACATCTTGAACATCAGCAATATGTAGCAATCTATGAATAATTCAGTACAATTTGCAGTGAGATAATAGGCATTATGTATTTGACCTGTCTATCCGTATTGGATCTGGCTGCTTTCCGCTCTAATAATATCCTTTGACTTGCCTCACTTGTTCACCATGTAAAGCTATAGTAAAGCTACTAATCCACTGTGGAAACTGCGTGTGTACACGCGATTTATGATTATGGTTTAGGAATAAATGACTATCAAGTGCTCTATATCTCTCTTCAAGACTTGACGCGAATGCATTCAATTCAATGTATGTGGTGTAGACGTATTACGCAATTGTACGTGGTTTGAACTTTAAACCAATAATTGATACGTGGAAGACTCTACATCCTTGTCAGTAAAGGTGACATTCACAGACCGCACTACGACTTAACTTTCAGCAAAGGATGCTTAGAACTGTCAGTGAAGTATGAATTTTGACAGTTCTAAGCGTACTTTGGTGAAAGTAAAGTCATAGTGTGGTCTGCGAATAAGTCTTCGTGCTGCTCAGCTCTCATTGATATCTATATCAATGGAGATTGTGGAATATGACTACTGGATGTTCTACTATTAGGAGTAATAGGTATATGTTCAGAACTACCGACTATAAAAAAACATAGTTATATTATACAGTTACGAACACTGACAGGTGAATTTTATGCCCGCAGATTGAATAATAATAGACATTTGATTTTTTAAAAAATCATATTTTTAAAGCAAATTCAAGTATCCGTAAGCTACAGTGGACTACCGTCTTTCAAGTCACTCCGTCTGTCGTACGCTCAAATGCCTACTTAAACATTAAAAGTCAAAGGTCAACTTTCAGTAATACCTTGTTTCAATATTTAACTAAGGCTAGTAAGATTTAAATCTTCCAAGAAGCCCTTGCTAAGTGACAAGGGCGATTGTGAAGCTAGTGAGATGATCATCGTCAACCATTATATTTGTATTTATATTAAGATTTGAAAATATCTTTACCAATTATTGGCTTAGGGTTATCTAACATTACGCCAGATTCTACGTCCCTTAGGGACACATTGTACCATGCAATCGTGAAGACAGACGCGGATGCGGGCAAGCGTTCGTGGCACTGTACTAGTTAGTCACTTAGGTGTGTTGTATGGAAAAAATAAAGAGTAGGATAAAACGTCACAGGATGAATAAGGAATAAACACCAATATTCTAAGACGTTACTCGAAACATTCCTTGACTCACACTCAGCTGAGGACACTTTATGAGGACGCCTCAAAATCCATATTCTTAGTTGATTTAATTATATTTCCAGACAGTTACCACACGAAAAACTTAGTGAGCGCATTAATATGGTATAAATGTAAACACTCCTAGAAACTTCAAGGTAGGCCGTGAGGTACCTTGGAGTTTGACGATTGCTTTCTTACCTCAAACGGAGGCAGAATGTCGAGTTGACCTTATTAGTTACAACTAAGAATACCAATTCCATTGAGTGAGGTTGAGTTAAGGTCGAGGTTACGACTTAGAATATGGGTGTAAGTCGTTGTATTCACTGCAGTTAGTAATAGGTTTACGATCATCCTTATAATTGTAGTATTTTTATTTAGACTGTATAACGTGTCATCTATTATTACGAATATATTATCCGCATTTTCCTTTGTGAAGTTACATTATAATATAACTAACGTTATCCCTCTACTACTAAGGTGTATTCAATGTTGTTAGTAATAGGTTTGCGATCATCCTTACATTGTTTTTTTTATAAGGTGTTAAGGATGCACACAATGAAGCGCGCATGGCCCCGTGGCTGGTGTAGATCGTAAGCGATCTACTCGGTTAAGCGATACGGGCGCGGTCGGGTGTGTGATAGGTGACCGCTAGTAACAAATTAAAATGCGCGTTTCCGTGCTTCGAAGGGAACGTTAAGCTGTCGGTCCCGGTTGCTATCGATAGATAGCAGTCGTTAAACTTTGTCGGAGGCCTTATGGGCGGTTTTGAAAACATCCGACAGCGGGTTGGCCTCTAACCCGTATCTCCACCAACCCGCATTGGAGCAGCGTGGTGGAGTAAGCTCCAGGCCTCCCCCCAAAAAGGGGAGAAACTCGTGCCCAGCTGTGGGACGTATAATGGGTTGCCATTATAATGCACACAATGCGACCGCTCAAATTTCGCCATGATCCTTGATGAATACTAACACTGATTCGACAATACATGCATAAGGGTAAACTAGGGCATCTCTAGCCGTCTAGACCGTTACCTCGGCTTATTACCGGACTTAAATGGTGCCTTGTTACTGTGGGACTTTCGGCTCACATAACAAACTGGTCGTATGTTTATCCCTCAGCATTTTCGTGTTGAAAATATTTTTTTCTGGAAAGCGAAAGACGATGTTCGTTGGGATAAAAGTCTTGTACCATTATATTCTGTTTGGAACATTATTCTTTGTGACGTCATCTACAAGACACTACTTATTGCAGGAAATGGATGTACAATAATTTCGGTAAAAAGTAAAATGGATTTGTCTCTTTACTTTGTGGGGACTTAACATTTTAATATTACTTATTACTAAGTAGGTTTTTTTATGTAATGGAAGTGGCACGCAAGCATGCAGTTCACATTGATGTTAAGTAATGACTGCAGCCTATAGACATACTTACACACAAAGACCAAGGTCAAAATGCAGATGCGTTACCACTCCTGAGGCCTAAGGTGTTATGCCTCTGTGTCGGAAATTACAGGGCCGTACATTACCACCTGACCGGAACACGATAGTGCTGAACACTACCACTTAGCGGCAAGTATTTGGTAATGCGGTGGTGCCTACGCCCGCGACCTCCGTCACTGGAGCTCTACCACCAGTAAAAGGTGCATCATAAAATGATTTTATACGAAACCTTCATACATATACCTACTACACCTTCTAATATTGCGCCGATTGACTTTAGGTGTAGCAAGTAAACTTGCTTGGTTCCATATTGAAAAGTTTTTCAATTGAATTCAAGTATATTTTAGTTAATTTTATTTTTTGGCAATGACTGTGACAATAAATGTTAAAAAGTGCCTAAATATGCGTAGCTACAAAGTATAGGCTTAAGCACATAATCACAAAGAATAAAGCATCGATGTAGCTCAATATCATAATATGTGTTAAATTAAAAGAAAGGTACATGTATGTGCAAATATAAACCAACAATCTGATTTAACGCTGCCGTTAATCGAATAAAAAATAAGGTTTCAGATAAAACCAGTTCAGTTCAAATAAACCGTTTCATTACAACCAATAAAAAATAAATCTATATCTACCACAAAGCTACAACGGCGTGTTCGACATGATAATCTATAATATTTTAATGAATTCGATTGAACTCTGACATACGATAGAGTTGTCGGTAGAGATGGAAATATCTTTATGGTAAACATCGATGAATAAAAAAGTCAATTAAAACCTGCTTTTGGAAAATGCACAAAATTATTTTCAATTTATTTCAAACTTTTTTTTAAATATTTTATTCTTACTGATACGTTTGCATACTCGCTGTAAAACACTATACTCGTATAATGGTGTAGGCGGTGATGATTATAAGAATAGATATACAGTATCCAACAAGAAATAATGCACATCGACCTCAGGAAGAGACGTCTGCTTATTTCGGATCTGTAGAGCGTAATCTCTTTCGCACCTTACCTATTTGACGTTTGTCGACCATTTTGATCAAGTTTTAGACCAATACCGGACTACGGATGCTTATGTAGGCAGTGTGCACTATGCAGTGGGGATAACGCTCTATGAAGCCGAAACTAGCCGATTGTCTCTTTCATGGGCTCGATGTGCATTATTTCTTAATAAGCACTGTACTTATAAATTAATAATGGCGGCAGGTAACTGCTATAGGTATATATTTTTATTTTTAAATGTATTATAATTATAGGTTATAGGGGTGTTTTTTCTTGAATCGGAAAATATTCTTGAAAATATCGCTGTTATAAACATCGTTTCTTTAGATTCGGTAGGTATATTGATATTTTTCAATCAAAACATCGATGATTCAAAACGGACTATGTATTTATTATTCCATCCCTAGTTGCCTCGCCGGGTGTATCGCAGACTGCGCTGAGTCAATGCCCTTTGCCTCTTATTTCCTGTAGATAGGCAATTAGAGTGGCACTTAAGATACGTCTATCTGTATGTTCTGATTTTTTTATGCTTCTCTCCGGTGCCGGGGTGAAATGTGTTAATAATTTAATCTAATTTCCGATAAATACAGTTCCCGATTAGCGTATAAGCAAATTAAACAATTGCTTAGAACGTCACGTAGTGGGAGGCACCAGACACAGAAAATTTGCTCATAGATAAAAGATACCAACGAATGCCGAGCATTTTTTGCTCCTTTACTAATTCATGAAGGAGTAAACTTAATATAGGAGGCACACAGAATTTTATTATATATTTTAAGAGCAAAAAAAGGTCATGCGCTCATTGATATATTGAAAAAATGGGAAGTGTTCCTTTTTTTTGTTCGTCAGCAGATAACTTGGTTAGGGTACCACAGGCATAGATTGCTTATGACATGAAGAAGCCCTTATCCAGCACTGCCTAAATGATAATGCTCACCGCTACCTTGTACCGGAACTAATACTGCGTATTTTTTTGAAACGTTAAACAAAAAGGACGTCATCAACTATAATACACACAAAAATATACTTAATAAGATAAGACATGTCGTTATTTGCCTACAAGATACAAAAAAAAAGAAAAAATATAGAAACTTATTTTATATTGGAATGATATAGATTAACCCTTATATTAAAACAAGCGGTCTGAAACTCCTTTTGGAGACACCACAGGGTATTTTAGCCTCAGATTTAGACATTGCTACACACTTTGAAGATTACTTTGCTAATATTCCATTCAAAATTACGGCACCTTTAAATTCTTCTACTGGAATATCGATTGACATTCTTAAAAGGAACGTAGGGCCTTGTCATATTAAACTAACTTTTAGTCATATTAGTCCACAAACAATCATATCCACATTTAATCAGCTCAAAAACAAAGCTACTGAAGATATTTATGGTATGTCTGTTAAAGTGTGTAAATCGATTATTAGTACTGTAGCGCCTTATTTATCTTCAATTTTTAATTTATGTATTGAGCAGGGAATTGATGCCGGTGTTGCTTTACTTAAACATATTTATGAAGCTTGGGAAGATTCGCAGGATGCTATAGGAATCTTTTGCGACCTCTCTAAAACATTTGACTGCGTGGACCATAATACGTTAATGTGCAAACTTGAGCACTATGGCCTTGGATGTAAAGCCCTTCAACTTATTAAATCATATCTAGAAAACCGGGAACAGAAAATACAAGTTAACGGAGTAAAATCACCAGGCTCTAAAGTAGAAATGGGTGTACCACAGGGCTCGATATTAGGTCCATTTCTGTTTTTAGTATATATAAATGATTTGCTCCATTTGATGCCCATCAGTGAGTCTAAAACAATTTTATTTGCCGATGATACCTCGCTGGTCTTTAAAGTGAATAGAAAAGAACCAAATTATGATACTATTAATAAAGCCATACAAGAAGTACATAATTGGTTTACAGTAAATAATCTTGCATTAAATAGTAAAAAAACTAAATGTATTCGTTTTACTCTTCCAAATGTCAAAAGTAAAGAAGGGGAAATATTCTTCAACAATGATAAAACACAATTTGTTAGTGAAGCTGTCTTCTTGGGTATAACATTTGATTCAAAATTGCAATGGGGTCCTCATATTAAACTGTTAGGAAAACGTCTAAGTTTTGCTGCTTATGCCGTCAGGAAGATTAGACAGTTAACGGATGTCGACACTGCGAGACTCGTTTATTTCAGCTACTTTCACAGTGTCATGTCCTTCGGTATATTGTTGTGGTGTCGGGCAGCTGAAATTGATTCAATATTTATATTACAAAAGAGAGCTATTAGAGCGATATATAACTTAAATAGTCGTGACTCCTTGAAAGAATGATTCAAGCAAATAAATATAATGACGGTCCCTTGCCAATATATTAATGAAAATATATTGTATGCTAGGAAAACATTGCACTTATTTAAGAAAATTAATGATATACATACTTATAATACCAGAAATAAAAATAAATTAGTATTTCCAAGTTTTCGCCTATCGAAAACACATAAATGTTTCTTAACATGTTGTATACAGTTTTATAACAAAATTCCGTCCAACATTCTTGAACGTACAGATAATAAATTCAAGTCATGTATTAAACGCACACTATGTAAAAATGCGTACTATAGACTCGATGACTATCTAAAGGATAGAGATGCCTGGACAAATGCTGGTCTAGCTCCACGAGACTAAACAATAATTTTGTGAAATGAATGTGCACTGTACTTGATATTGTAAAACATAGATATAAGTGTCATATTGTGAAATAGTTTTAAGGAACATATTTTGAAAAGACCCTACTGAGTTTTGTTTTGGCAGGTTTTTTTTCAGTAATGTGGGCTTTGGAACTCTGCCAGTGAATGACTAAGAATGTCCCATATTTTTTTGTTTAGTCTTATCTTTCCGTTTGTAAAAGAGACTATGGAACATTCTGTTGATACCTATTTTTATTATTAAGTATTTTTGGACTATTATTAATTTATTTACTTTGACATATTAATCAACGTATCAGTTGTTATTCGCTTTAATTTTATATTTGTAATTTGACCTATCACAAGCAAATTCTATTATTTCCAAGTGATTACATGAATTTTTGAGTTTGAGTTTTGAGAGATTAGCAACACTTTAGCTAAAATACGTTTATGAATAAGGGAGTTAGTCCATAATTATTCGTAGTCCAATAACAATGTCAGCAACCTGCCTTTAAAAGCTCAGACGGCGCCGTCGTGCGTCACGGTATAAATGTCCATGATTCAGCTTATACTTCTTTCACTATCGTATATGTAAAAGCGTAGAAGATAATATCCTATTTCTCAAAACGCTTTAAAGGAGACGTTCCAAAATGTATGGATCTTGGGCCCGCACCTTGTACACTATATTGAGAGAAAAAGCATAAAATACTAAATCATTTTCAGCTATTCAAATCGTTTAATATACAGTGCTCAACAATAAATATTGCACATCGAGCCTAGGAAGGAGAATTCGGCTTGTTTCGGTTTTGTAGAGCATTATCTCTTTCGCACCGTACCTGTTTGACGTTTGTCGACCATTTTGATCAAGTTTTGACCAATACCGGACTTTCAGTGCTTACGTAGGCAGTGTGCAACAGAGATAACGCTCTACGAAGTCGAAACGAGCCGATCGTCTCTTTCGCAGGCTCGATGTGCATTATTAATTATTGAGTACTGTAGCTTCAATTAATTGTCGTAAGAATATTGTCAAGACATGTCATAAACAAGAATGTACAATGAAACATAGTAGCAATGTGGTGACATATTGTTGTCATTAAAAAATAACATATTATTAATATTTCCAACAAAAAAAACAAGGATACATATAATTTTTAGAGTATTTTCCACGATTCTACGTATTTTTCTGTATCTTTGGATATAGTGTACAAGGTGCGGGCCCATCGTGGAACTTGTCCTTTATTTTAAATCCTGACAGATATGTTTAAAGTTTAAAAAAAAATCAATGTGAACTGCTTAAAAAGTAATCGCGATCAGCTCTTTTCTTTTAGCTATAAGCAGATGTGCAGATGCCTGATGTTACTCCCAGTGGAGTACAGGCCTTTCATTATGTTGTTAGCCTACATGATGTTTATCTCGATTATTCTTAAACAAAAACATCTTGTCTCTTGAGATTTTTAATTGCTGCGCAAGTTGGGATTGAGGATTTGCTAGCCTTGCATTATCATCATAATTTCATCCTTTATTGTTGCAGTATTGAAGATTTTTAAAACTCTGTTGACTGTAGGAAGCATGTGGTGCCTTATATGTGCGTGAGTAAACTCTTCTGCACCCTTTAAAATCCTTTAGCGTTATCTTTAGGTTGTTGGCACTGCCAGTGCTCCATTGTTGTACCATACAACATGTTTGCCATGATAATATGTCCAAATAAGCTTTATCATGGTTTTCCTGTCATGTCTATGGAAAGAATACGACTTCTGTTTCGCTTATACATCCACTAAGCAATTGTAGTCTGTAAAATTTAATAGTGTACCAGTCTGGATCTTTTGTAACTGTGGTATACAGCAATACTTTCTTTCAACACTTGCTGCAATAAGTAGATGTGAATGACTAAGATAGGTGCCGTTTCTCTTGGGTTCACACGTGTCACCCATCCTTCGCCCTTACTAAAAGTTTTTTTCTTATTTTGTATTTATTTCGGTGTTGTGTTTGTGTAAACGAAGAAAATAAGAATATATTTATTTCTTTCAATTTCAAACTTATGACGATAAAAAGGAATAGAAAGATAGACAGAAGACATAGCTATTTATTTAATATCGTTCCGTTGGCACCCTTTGGATACAGCAAAAGATCTATGCAAGCCATTATCTCTAAAAGCGCTTACTCAAACAGACATAACAATGCGCTTAAAAGAACGAAGAACATTGCATTATACCGTTATAAACTCCTTTCAAATGAGTCATACGGCGGCTGCAGTTATTTAAAAAATCAGCTTAGCGTTTCTCGGACCACACGCAGTGTTCCGTAGAGGTTAATCGTTAGGTATATATTACGTGTGACAAAATATTATACCAGGATGAGTCAAACTCATACGAAGAAACCATTTCTTTATTTTTAACATTCCAAGGTGCATGATATGAGACAGGAGGAACAGATTTCAGACTTGTACACAAGCGGCAGACCAACCCTCCCTCCTCCCCTACCTTTCCGCTAGTGCCTACGTCCTCTTCGTCATTGCGACCAGTAAATTTATTGTATCTAGTGACAATATAATTCTTTACAGGTTTCAAAAGACTACCAAAAATAATCGCTAGAAATCTCTAAAAATGGGTGACCTAATGTCAGTACCTACGACAGAAAATACAACGGTTCAGCGTTGCGCAATTGTCCACGGAACCTTAAAAATGGTCGGCTCCATTGTCTCGAACAATATTTTTCTTAACAGTTCTTAGAATAAAATGTGTCGATTTTTATGTGCAAATAACACAGCGTCGGTTTACTATTTTTGTTTTTTATTTTGACCTATCAATAGATACGTATAATTTACAAATTTTATGAGACCGACCACTGGGTACTTCATTTGATTTCTGCGATATAATTTAAGATTTCATCGACATTATATTGTTAAAAATTTACTATTTGTTCAGAGTCGCACTACGACTTTACTTTGACTTCGAGCTGAACTTTAAATGTTCTTTTATTTCAAAGACGAACATTTATTTTTAACACCTATTTTATTATTTATTTTTTACTAAGTACAGGTAGCATCCCTAAGTAAAACAAGAGGTTTGAGATGTCTATGCAACAAAATAAGCATTGGAAGTTCCAGATATAGGCAAAGTACCGTAGTGGCGTCTGTGAATCCCGCCCTTAGTAAGTCTTAGGTGTTGGATAGTACTTTATATCCCCCGAAATCCCTCTAGAACGTGAACTTCCGTTTTGATATCTGCTTCTCCACACAAGAAAACTTCGTAAAGGAATAGCTCAAACTTTATCATTACCTAGCATTGGAGTTTCGTTTTAATACGACACCTTCAGACGTACCTACATTTAGATAGTAATACTCCTCAGCTTAATCTATAATATTGATGCCGGTAAAGCCGCGTCAAATAGAGTATCGTGTACTAATTGATCGATTGAGCATAATCAACTATAACAATATATGCTCCAAAGCCCAACAATCATTGCCACCGCATCCGATGTAGGTTAATGGTGGGATCGATATCACAATTTTTACTTCGCATATTACAGTCTGGCTCTAAATTACAGCGCTCGACAATCGACAATTTATGCCTGGTGTCTAGCGAAATACTGAGTTATTGTTGTTGCTGTGTAGAAGTTAAATTAAAATGGAGGACATTTGTCCTCGATAGTTCTAAATTACGGTGAAGACAGCTATTCTGAACTTTTTCGTATACTTTTGAATAAGGATTTTGATATCTGTTTCAAAATCCTTTAAATTGAAGTATGCTTGTTTGGGTTCGGTTCTCTACAGATATTTCATTTATATTGACACTCATCTATCGCACGTTATTGCTCGTTTCCGCCCTCGATAATCCTATTGGATTCATGATTAATGGTGCATCTATAATGCACTTGTATAACGTATAAACACACTAAATAGAATCTTATCTGTCAATACCCCTAAAACAGAATCAATTCACTTTGCAAATGCGGGGAGAACTACGTGGACTGTTTCTATACGTGTTTCTTTTTTTTTTCCCAATTTGTTACATTTCTACCAAATAGGCCTGTAAGCAGAACTGATGTTACATACGCTTATACCGATTTGTCCAAAATTAACCGGTCTTCTAGCCTTTCTGAATTCAAGTTCTTTACTGATTTCAGATCATTCAACTTTATTTTAATGCTTACAGCTTCTGTGGCTTTGCTCATCATTCATTTAATTTAGATTATTTAAATGCAACCCATGTTATTTCCTTTGTGCGTTGTTCGCCATTAAAATATTTTTTGCGAATAGGTTATCACGTAATATATTTTAGAAGTTTTTACCAACTTTGGTAAAAACAATTCAGTCATCTTTTCATTCGCCTATATTTATATTGCGGCCTCATCATTACGTTTTCCTACATCTGAATGTCATTACAATACTGATTTGTCGAAGACTTTCCTGTTCCTCATGCAAAATATTTACATCACAAATTCTACAACAACTGAACAACAATAGCCTTGTTTACAAGTTAAGGTGCCAACCAAGGCGCTTATATTTGCGATATGCCAACTTAATTTGTAAGTTACGCAACGAGTTGCATGAGGATCCTTTATCCAGAATTATGTAGACAGCGATAATGCCAATTTTTTTTTTATGTATTGGAAGTGGCAAACAAGCTTGCAGTTCACATTGATGTTAAGTGATGACTGCAGCCTATAGACACCCAAAGGCCAAGGTCAAAATGCAGATGCGTTACCATTCCTGAGGCCTATGGTGTTATGCCTCTGTGCTGGAAATTACAGGGCCGTACATTACCAGTAAATTACCACCTGACCGGAACACGATAGTGGTGAACACTACCATTTAGCAGCAAGTATCTTAGGTAATGCGGTGGTGCCTACGCCCGCGAGCTCCGCCACTGGAGCTCTACTACCAGTAAAAGTTGTATTTAACTAATAAGAGATGTTGTGCATTTGACGTTTAGTGCTTTGTAGTAGACCATCTAATTTGTTTTTCTGATAAGTTTTTTTTTTTATTCAAATTATTTGATGGTTCAGCGATCGACAATCTAACACTTTGTTTGTATGGCTTTGTTTGATACTTTTAATAAATATTGATTCTGATGTTTGATCTTCGCTTTCATCGTTTAAGCCGATGTGTGAAGAAACATGAATTTTGGCCAGCTTTGTTGGTTAACATTTATATGAGGCACTTTAAGAGGCATTAATTCAAATATGTATCAGTTTATTGAAATCTGAAGCAACTTTTTGGTTACATCAAATATAATGTGAACTACACACTGAGACACTTTCCTTTTTATATATTATTATGTAATAAAAAAAAATGCACTCCAATGCGGACGGGATTGAAACCTTATTGTTGCATATATAATTGTAATACATTTTGTATACGTTTTAAGCAAAATGCGAAAATAATTTATGTGATGAATTTATGATAGTGAATACTGACTAGATAATGTTGTCTTGAGAAGCTGAGGTCTCAGAGTAAGTGCGTTGCGATCAAGCAACTTTTGTGACCCGACCTTTCCGAAATCTATCCTTGCGAAAAGGTTTACTTACCTGTTTATCATAATACTTAATATTTGTCGTCTTTATAATCAACTACTGTAATTTTATAACGATTGCTCTCGTGCTATCTTATCTCTGTTATTTTTCCGTTACGCATCGGAAGACACGATATGCCTTAGATCGTTATTATCATGTCAGATGTTATCCCTCGGTATTTAGATGTTAAGCTGGTCACTGAACCAACTACTGTAGAGCGACTTTTTCAAAATTAATTACATTGGAATATCAACCAATTCCCTATTGCAGGCGCAATAGGGAATTGGTTAAATACGCGCTGTTCCGAAAACTAAGATGAACGATTTTTCTGTATCAAAAATCATAGCACTTGACATCACCATGTTACCGTACCTTAGTGTTGTTTTTTTCCATGGAAATATCGTATAGTCTAAATAGTCACCAAAATTCACCATCAATAGGTATGTAGATACATTTTATTTTTAAAAAAATACACATTGAATCTTAAACGGAGTGATACCATCATAGACCAAAAACTATTGTATTCTTAAACAAATATTTAAATCTGTAAAATTGAAATCAGCATGACGGCGAGCAGAGCAAGCTGTTGAATTTGTAATGAACTAATAATTTCATTCGCTGTTATTGTTTGGGCCTTTGGCTGTTTGTCGGATGAATAAACCTTCGTTATATTTTTATATATTATGTTAATCGTGTGTTTCTTATTGAATCATATATGTTTTATTTTTTATGAAACGTTCAACTGTCACTTTTTTTTTATTTAGTTTCGGGAAAATCCGTACCCTTGAAAATTTCTTGCTTCTTTTTGAAATTATCTTTACTAATATAAAAAGAGGTAAGTTAAAGTAAAGTTTGTAACTCTGTTTGTTTGTTTGTAGGGGCTAATCTTCGGAAATAATCAACCGATTTTATTAAGATAGTAGTAATGTAAGTAACATTGCACCCGTGCAAAGCCGGGGCGGGCAGTAATAATTTGTTAAACAGTAAAAGCAGGTTATTTATATAATATCTGTAAGCATAGTTTTCAATAAGGAACAGAATGAAATAGTTAAATCACACCCATTACAATTAAGTATGGAATCCGAATCAGAAATTCATTTATTCATCTAGAATCTAGGGTATCAAACACCGCTTATGACACGTCAAAACAAACAAAATAAACTATATTGGTGGTAGTGCTCCAGTGACGGAGCGCGCGGGCGTAGGCACCACCGCATTACCTAATTTACTTGCCGCTAAATTGTAGTGTTCAGCACTATCCGTGTTCCGGTCAGGTGGTAATGTACGAGCTCAAGCTGGTTATAATGCTGTAAAAATGTGGCTAAACGATAACGTTCTCACCTTAAATACGGACAAAACCAAGTATATACGTTTTTCACTAAGAGACATCCCCCTAAATGACTCTTATGAAATAATTTCCCATTCTAGTTTAAATTATGATGCCAAGCAATGTTCTTGTGCACGATTACAAAAAGCAACCACAATTAAATATCTAGGGATAATTATTGATAATAACTTAAGATTCCACCAACATATTGATCAGCTCTCTGCCCGCGTAAGAAAACTAATATTTGTGTTCAAAAACTTGCGGCATGTATCCGATTCTAAGTTATTAACATCAGTTTATAATGCATTATGTCAATCACTGTTGGTATATTGCAATACAACAAGGGGAGGTATAGAAAAAACTAAATTTCTAAAAATTGAGCGAGCACAAAGGGCTGTTCTGAAAGTTTCCAATTTTCTTCCGTTCTTCCATCCGACTGAAGATCTATACAAAAGATGCAAGGTACTTAACACAGTCCTAAAAAAACATTCGGAAATCGACTATAACCCTGAAATCGTCTACCGTAGACGTAGATGGGATATAGTGTGTACAAGAGAAGAGGTGTATAGAACCTCTTTTTCTCACCAATTCTACTGTTATCAAGGTCTTAATATGTATGACAAATTGAATAAAATTCTTAACATATACAATCTCACCTCCAAAAAGTGTAAAATCAAACTTAAAACCTTTTTACAAAACCTAAATTATACCGAAACAGAACAACTCATAAAGTAAATATTTTTTATTTATTTATTTAACTTTTTCCTTACAAACATTCCTATCATATGCCTATCATATTCTTATAAACATGTATGTCTTTCAGCCTCAAACAATTTCATAATTTTCACACAGTTCATTCATTCATTACACGCATTGTCATTTTCACGTTAAATCCTACATACTTAAGACAAAACTACCCCGTCGCGGGATATACCTACCACCATACCCAGCGTCATAGCTTGTTAAGCCCGGGCGGGTGAACCCTGGCATCATGGTCAGGTCACATTCACTCTTCTCACTCATCTGTTCGCAGGCTTGTAGAATTGTAAAATTATATAAATGTGTAAAATAAATATTATATTATAGAAATACTCATATCTACTGAAGTAATCAGGCGTGTTGTACCACGGGGAGGGAACCTGGTGATCTGTAATACAGGTCTATGTACCTATGTCAGACACCAGCTTCCCACAATATGTACTTAAGTTACTCAGTAACTACTATGTACCTATTTTTTTATATAATATACCTACTAAAGTGTCACATGTATGTATTGTGGGATGAAATAAACGATATTTATTATATTATTATTATTATACGGCCCTGTAATTTCCGGCACAGAGGCATATCACCTTAGGCCTCAGGAGTGGTAACGCATCTGCATTTTGACCTTGATCTTCGTGTAAGTGTCTATAGGCTGCAGTCATCACTTAACATCAATATGAACTACATGCTTGTTTGCCACTTCCGTTATATAAAAAGAAAAATAAGGTGAACAACAATTGATAAAGGTACATGTCAAATTATAAATCAGAAAAATTATAAGTATGTCTGTATGTGTCTTCACGCCAGGTCCCTAACGGGTTAGGCAGAATGTGTAGGGCGCCAGATATCCCGGTCCTGACATATTTCTCGTGGTCTCTCTTCATCTTTCACTTCATACATACACGCCGATGCCTAAGACTTTTGACGCCACCATCAGACAGAACTCGACCTATTTGGTCATGGTAGGTCAGTCTTGGTCTTCCTGGGCCTCTGCAGCCATCCACATTCGCATTGTATATCTGTTTAGTCATTCGCTCATTCTCATTCTCATAAAAATTATAAATAATGGAGAATATCACTAAGATTAAACTACCTAAATATAATATACTCGTACTAATGTAAGTAAGTATGTCAGATGTCAGTAGAATGTCTCATTTCCCCTTTAATATTATTTATTCAATGGGAAATAATATAGTTACGCAGTCTCTCTTAACTTAACAGTCGACTATAATAATATGAATTCTATTGCAATATCGATTATTAATCTGATAGAATATCAAACTAAGTTGAACGGTTACTAAGAAATGCACGGTCGATAAGAATCATGGGCCTAGTAAAGAAATATTAGTTCGCTGATTTACAGTAGATAACTATAATGAATGAACACTCATGGAAATGAACCAATTAGGCCGGAATGATGGAAAGGGAATCAACCATTATTCCTATTAGGTAGGCAATTGTTATTTGCGCGAAAAGATAAAAATATGAAACTCATTATTGATACGGCCAAGTATGTCAGCGAAAATTATTTGAAGTGATGAAGTAATATTATTATTTTATGAAAAACATCGAATAAATCCTCGTGTGTACAGTTTTGGAATAATTGCTATAGATATACCTAACATGTAATGGAAATTGTAAAATGAAAGATACCTCAAACTTGGTGAATTTCCATACGTAGGTACGTACGTAGCAAATTGGCAAATAGGAGACTGGCGAAAGAAAACAAAATATTAATAAAGATCAGTCTGGGTATCAAATACAATGAGGAACCTTAATTAAATAGAAACACGAACGGATTAACCATCATTAAGATCAAATTATTTATTGACATGAAGTCATCGTTGAACAAGACCGGAAAATTCGTGCAGAACCCTGTATGTTGGAAGAGAAGTTGGCGGAATATTCAATGCCCATCGTAGGAAAGCGATGAGAACGACCAAATCATCTTTCTACCACGAGTGTACTCACTGTGATATTTAGTAAACAAAAAATTGGTAACGTTAAATTTGTTTTAATGTGTAAATAAGAAATAATTAACCTGAATACATTTAACTTAGTAAAGGACATGAAAACTCAACTTAAAAAAGCAAATCGTCTCATTACAATGAATAACCCAGCAACTCCAATTAAGGCACTCAACATTGAGAAAGTGTGTTTTGCATTCGGATCACGATCGACACGTGCACGTACTGGCATTATATTTGGTTGCGTACGATATGCTATGTACCTACGATTGTAGTGATAAATAGTAAACATCGTTCAATTTACGAAGCGGTTGTAAAATTGTGATTGCTGTAATGAGGATGTAGTATGTTTTTACTCTCTGACTCACGTTTTACGTTAGCAATACTTCGCGGATTCGCGCCCTTCTTAGAAATCAGAGCCCAGTTGTTACGTTTCACGAAGAAAAACTAAATTAATGCATACAATTTAGAGAATGATTGATTACTCTGCAATTTTAAAAATAGAGAGTGACCAAATCATCTTCTTTACACACCTAGGTATTTTATAGACATACATAAAATTAAGACTATTTTAAGATACCCCTAGATCAAATACCATCAAGTCGTTTATACTTAAAAAATATCCTCATTCTGGGACCGGCTCAAAATGGTATTAACCTGCCAAAATATGCAATGGAAGTCATTGATCAGTCACAAAGAGAACTCTGTAACGTTTTGATTTAAATCTTATACGTATATATTCAAAGTTTGTTTTCGAGCTGCCAAACGTGTTACACTTACAACTAATTGGAAATATGTATCAGATTTATAACGCAGCAGTTCTTCAAAAAAATGTCATAAGGCTGCCAAAATATTCAATGGATGGTTGCAGTCAACACTTCAATCTCCGCACTGGAATTGGAAAAAATTGTGCAGAATTCAATATGTCTACGGAATCGAAAAAATCTGACCACACATATAGAAACGTCTTTTTTGAGGAAAAATCTATTATTTTTTAAGTGTTTCAGACTTTCTGGCTTGAAGGTGATATGACTGCTCCAGAATATCTCGATTGCCAGGACAAGCGAAGCGTAAATAGGGTTGTAATTTGGTACTTGATAAAATAAATTGCTATTATTACTATTACTAATCTTACTTATACACGTTTAACCATTCTGTACTAGAGGGAAGTTAGTCGTAGGAGTCATGTTATCCCTCACCCAGAAAAAAAGATAAATAGGAGTCGTACAAAAAAAATATCACATCACACTCATTCCCACATCTCAAAGCTTTGTCTAGGACCGCTCCTATTTTGCTTTCTTCATTGGAGTCTTTTTTTTTTTCTATAGTAAAGTCCACACCACTAAAGGATCCCTTGGTTATTTTCTACGCATAACATGAATATGCAGTACATGGATTTCAGTTATCTCTGTCATTGAATTATAACACTAGAAAAGCCAATCGGTCCCCAAACTGAAAAAGGCTGATATTCCTGAGATATTTCCTGACCCTTGAAACTATCAAATTGTGTATTGTATTTTGCCGTGAGGTGGCAATATAATAATATGCGTGTGTTGTATGTGTGTAGCAGGACGATGATTATAATAAAACTAATATCTGACTGGCAGTGCTGTATATTGGTTAAGTATAGACGGGCGGTTACACTGTATTCACGACTATGTTCGGATAGCGACTCTGAGCGACTGTGGTTACAAGGGTTTCTTATGCGTTACTAAAAGCTTAAACAATGATTTCTTTATGTGTCGCTAATGCAAGGGTCGGCACAGTATTACGATATTAACCAATATTTTTCCTCTTTTCAGATTCGGCATGGGGAAATCATCAATAACGGCTGATATATTTCTATCGAGTCTATTATGAATAAGCCCCCATCCGTAAAGCAATAAACTAGTTCCTACCGCTGTTATGTCTGTGATCGGGGTCTTGTGATAGTTTTGTGATAGTCCATGCGAATGATGGATACATTGCACGTGAGCCACGGGCACAGCAAGGGTTCGAGCAGGAGCCAGTCGCCGTCGGCGGCAGAGCTGGCGCGGGACCCGGCCGTGGTGACGGACGACGTCATCAGGTCCAGGGTCCAGTCACCGTCCACCGCACATCATGTTGTTAATGTAAGCAATTGCTGGAAATAGTGTATATCATCATCTTCGGTATCTTATAAATCTCGTCCGTGGTGACGGAAGACGTCATCAGGTCCAAACACCTATCGCGTGTCGTTTTTCCTATAAAACTTTAACATCAGTATCGTGTTAGCCTTAGCTCATCCCGTGACATTGTCATCGGTTTCGTGTTAGCCTGAATATTGCCCTAGCAGCTACAGGCTCCTTCAACTTGCGCTCATATTTCATTTTATCATATTTTACAGTCTACGGACATGAAGCAGCTACTTATCTTTTCTCACTTCTCTCATGATTGTCCTCGACGAGTGGTGCTGAACCTTAAAATTATAACCGAAAAAGTCTCGAGGACAATATTGGGTCGAAAACATGGCTGTCCCCGCTGTTATAAATCCCTCTCTCCCTACCTGCATAGGCGCAATCCTAAGAAGGTTCCTTCCCTACCCGTAGAGTTCGTCCTTCAACCGTAACTCCTTCTCTATCTGGAGAAGGAGCTACATATCATACTTCCTACGCTCGTAGTGCTTGCAGTGCTGCTGATTTTTGGGGTAGATTTAGATTATTACTTTTTTATGTTATGGAAGTGGTAAACTTTCATACAGTTCACATTGATGTTAAGTGATGACTGCAGCCTATAGACACCCATACAAAGACCAAAGTCATAATGCAGATGCGTTACCACTCCTGAGAGCCTAAGGTGTTATGCCTCAGTGCCGGAAATTACAGGGTACATTTGCGGATTTAAAATCAAATTAATGTGCGGATCTCAGTCTTAGAACACAGCATAAAGATCCCGTTTCGTATGGAAAAGTGGTCTTAAGACGTCTCACGGGTTGAGGTCTCTTTATTAATACGTGCCTTAAATAAATGTAGGATGAGTAGATCTCAGGATTGGCATTAGTGGCCTGCTATAACAAACCGAGGTAATTAATAGTGACTCATAACACAATAATATAACGTAACTTCACGCCTGTAATCCCCGAAGGGGAAGGCAGAGGTAAATGCATGCATTCAAGCATACATGCAAACACCCACGACTCGCCGGTTACGTTTTGGCCCATGTAACAGGTGGCGAACCTGTTGCCATCTCCGGGCACATTACCAAACTCCGAGGTACTGGGAAACTTCCAGAAAATGGAAAAATCCCAATAAAAGCAGAGATAAAGGATTTTGAACCGATATCTCTGATAGTCCCCGACACGGGAATCGAACCCAGGACCTCCAGCGGAATAGTAGTGGCCTGCTACCAACTACGCTACTGAGGCAGTTTAAGTAGCACAATAATATACTATCATTTATTCTAATACGACAATAATTTATCAACTAGCGGGTATAATAGTATGTTTATGTATAATGACACAGCCGCATATGGTCAAGGGCGAATGCACCATCGACCGTGCTTGCGTGCCTTCGTGTTGATTAGTGCGAAATCACGCCACTTTGCGCTCTGTTATTTGTTACGGCTCGTCTCCGGTGGCCGTGCCAGTAATTGCAATGATAAGCACAGTAGTGGTTCGCATTGATGAAATTGATAACTTAAACATGTGATTTGAATTTATTTAATATTTAGGTCAAATAAAGCTTTTCTTAGACTGAACTCGCGCTGCAGCTAAACCGCCGCGGTTTTACAAACTTATGGTTTTGTCATCTGCGTCATCACCTCAGCCCTTTTTTATTTCAACATTTTTGTACGAACCAATATACCGTAACTGGTCATCATTCTTTTGTAACGAAATGTTGAAGTTAACCCTCACTAATCGAGTGCATTTACGTACCCAAAGATAAGAAGTTTCCTGGTGGTAGAGCTCCAGTGACGGAGTTCGCGGGTGTAGGCTCCACCGCATTACTTAATATACTTGTCGCTAAATGGTAGTATGTATGTATGTATGTATGTATCTTCACGCCAGGTCCCTAACGGGGTAGGCAGAGAGTGTAGAGCGCCAGACATCCCGGTTTTGACAAATCTCTCGTGCCTCGTCTACCTTCATCATTCTCTTCATACATGCACGCCGATTCCTAAGACTTTGGAATGGTAGTATTCAGCACTATCGTGTTACGGTCAGGTGGTAATGTACGGCCCTGTAATTTCTGGCACAGAGGAATAACACCTTAGGCCTCAGGAGTGGTAACACATCTGCATTTGACCTTGGTCTTAGTGTGGGTGCCTATAGGCTGCAGTCATCACTAAACATCAATGTGAACTGCAGGCTTGTTTGAAATTCCAGTAACAGAAACAAACAATATTTATAATATTAACGGTATATGACATGTATAAGATGTACAATGCTAATTTAGATTGCAAAAGCACAAGAAGACCAAGATTGCTTTAACCATATAGGCTTTCGGAATCGTCATGAACCTTCAGAATCGGCGTGCATTTGTGAAGAGAGTGATGAATGTAGAAGAGGCATTGGAGGTGTGTAAGTACCAGGATACTTGACAGTCCATGCTCTCTGCCTACCCTGTTAGGATTTAGCTAGAAGATACATACATACGTAGGTATATACATTAACGTTATACTGTCGTAAAGATAAATTACGATGCATCCATTCTTTTTCATTTTGTTTACAATACGACAGTGTAATCACCTCGCCTACATATGTCTCATGGATCCGTTACTGATAAATCGAATGAGCTTATCTGTCAATACTTAGAAAGTAAGTGATTACATGGGGTTTTTTATACCGCTGTTTTGTAGGGTTCCGTAATTTTAAAAGAGAAATGAACCTTTAGCAGAGAATAATATGTAATAATACTACGTATAGAATAGACACTTCGCCGATTTCCCCGCCTACCCAACCTCCTCCCATCTTATGGGCGACGTTTGGTATTCTCTACGTGCTACGCACACAGGTGCGCGAGTAAATACATGTCACTCATACATTGATATACAAAAAACTGTATATCAATGCACTGATAGATGTCTATGTAATAGAGACCAAATTAAGCGATTGTATGGAATTCAGGCGGAGTGTTCGCGGTGTGCCTATAGTCATAGTATCATAAGGTGATTCCCCCAACCCCGCATTATAATGCGGGATTGCGAGTGTGCATCATCATCAGTGCCAATATCAGTGGCGGACTAATGTCATCAGGGGCTCGAAGCGGCATTTGGAGGCCCACAAGTAACGACGCACGAGCAAAAAAAAAAGGTTATGAAGTAAAATTAAGGAGCCCTCGTCCACGCACATACGGAGCTTCCCCTCGTATGATTGATTCTAAAATACCTACATTATGTGTAGTAGAGAAACGCGCGAGCAAAAAAAAAAACGACATTGTCCTCCGTAAACTCTACAAATCTCTCATGATTCCCAGCGACCAGTCGATTTTTGGAGGCCTCAGAACCTGCCCGTAGCAGAAATATCGATGCACCTATGGGAACATCAGTTTGCCAATGGTAAAATTGTTTCTCGCATCTTTGTTCATATTTTTGCCAGACAAAGGTTCAAGTGATCTCATTTTGTACGGAACCTGTGCTCTACAATTGGCCGGTTTTATCGCTTACTGCATGCCGATATACCTTTTTATATTTTAACACGTTTTTATTATCGCTACTATATGTACATCCATTAATATAACGGGATCTATAAATTAAAATAACACCCACTTTCAGACTTCCAAATTAACTTAAAGTTTTCACGCTCAACAATAAATCTAAGTTAATACAATTTAAATCTAAAGTAGAGTTTTTTTAGCTCATAATAATAAGATTTTATGTCATAAAGAACTTGACGTATTTGAGGTGTGATGCTTCTGTGCCCGTCATAAGGTCGTCTCAATATAAACAACACCTATATTCTAGGTTTAAAAAAAACAAGGATTGAACCAATCTTTTTTTTTGATTTACAACGAGTTCAGGATTCATATTTATTTCTTAATTTCAAAACGTGGTCAAAAGAACAATAAAAGCCACGCAGTGGGCAATGTTCGGCGTTTCCCTGCGAGTCTGAATCAGAAATTAGGTTTTTCGCGTGAGAACCAAAGTCCACCGAATAGCGAAACTCAAGTGGCAGTGCAGGGAACTCGCTAGCTCGAAGAACCCACGGACGTTGGGGCTTGTTTAGGGCGAAAAGGGTTCTATAATGTCGACCATATACCGGAAAACAAGCGTGGGCAAACCTCCAACGAGAAGGACCTGGTTAAGGTCGCAAGCATATAAGTGGCGGCCTAGGATCCTTCGTTGAGGCTATTGTTCCCCAATAAATAATTTAAAGTATATTTGACAATGTATCGCGATTGTCTTTTGGCTGAAATGATGATGATAATTCTCTCTTTCTTTGTTCCATATTCCTTTTCCACTTTTACGTTTTTTTTTGTATCAATAAGTAAAAGATTACCGGAGCTGTTAGGTATGCATGTTAAGACAGTCATAAATTCCGGTTCATATTCAGCTGAGTCATCAAATTAATATAGAAATGTTTTTATCAATGTTATATTGTGAAAATATCTATGACTAGCTGACCCGGCAAATGTCCCTGTAATCCCCGAAGGGGTAGGCAGAGGTAAATGCATGCATTCAAGCATACATGCAAACACCCACGATTCGCCGGTTACGTTTACTTTTTTTGGCCCATGTAACAGGTGGCGAGCCTATTGACATCTCCGGGCACATTACCAAACTTCGAGGTACTAGGAAATTTCCAGAAAATGGAAAAATCCCAATAGAACCAGAGATAAAGGCCTTTACACCATTACCTCTGATAACCCCCTACCCGGGAATCGAACCCAGGACCTCAGCGTAGTAGTAGTGGCCTGCTACCACTAGGCTACCGAGGCAGTTAAACCAAAATTAGCCAAATCGGTCCAGCCGTTCTCGAGTTTCAGCGAGACTAACGAACAGCAATTGATTTTTATATATATAGGTATAAGCACAATATTCAGTGCTACATAAGTGTAAAAGTGCAATGTGTACTTACCAAGGGGTACCTTGGTAAGTACACATTGCACATAATGTGGACATTGCACGCACATGCGCACTTCAGCTACGCTCAAACAACATCGCGACGCGACGCGGAGAAGCGCTTAGTTATTTTTAAGATACCCAAAGAACAATGGCGAACTCCCATACATGTTTTTATGTCAGTGAAATACTCACTGTCTTCAGCTCAAAAATAATGCTAATTATTCAACATCAATTCCTGAGTTACGTGATATACAGTTTTTTCGTCAAAACACCCAGGAAAAAAATGATAAATAGGTTTACATTTTTATAGGTTTTGTTACTGATATAAAGTTGTGAAGGAAAATCGGAATCTTTCGGAAAAATCGGCTGCTTCCGACAATCATACACAAGAAGAGCAATATCTATTAGTCTACAAACAGTCCTAATTTTTTTTTAAAAATCCTAAATAATCGAAGAAAACACCACATACAAAACAATACACCGCAAAAAGTGACAGAATCTGACATAAGTGACAGAGAACACTAGCACTGAATGACAGACAGCGGACAGATTACAAAGGAATCGATATCGATTATATATCAATCACATTGATTAAATTGAATTGAATGTCAAACTGGAGACCTCATATTCAGGAATGATTATGATTGATTTAATCTAGTTAGGACGAGTAGTAATAGAAATAAAATTACTTTCTTGGTATCTGTTATAGTATACACAATATATAGCAATATGTTCATATACAACATCGATTATGGAATCGATATTTCGCATAAATAATGTTCAATAAAAATTTTGTTTTATAACCTAGCCTTTATGCAATTACATAAATTGTTCAAAAAACGTAGAAAAATATTTAAATACGATCTGTGCAAATGGTTTATAAATACGCTCCAACTTTTTACACATAAATTTTCGCCATTGTTCTTTTTAAACTCGCTATATCTTTTGAATGGAGTGTCCGATTAAAATAATTTAAACAGCAATGTAAAGGTATTGAACTACTGATAAATAAAAATATAAGTTATTTAGATGAGTTTAAATACCATGGTATGAATATCGACATCTTATTTTCGTTGCCGATTTAAATAGTTTGTTAAACTATAAAAGTTTTTTTATTGGCGCAACTATAATACTTAGATATACCCTACCGCGGACTTTTCTGTACATAATAATGTGGTCTACAAAATCGTAGTACATTATTTTGCTCCATCATCAATAGTTATTGCAGCGCACGCGATTTAAGGTATTTTCAATAGATAGATTAAGGTGATTTCAATAGATAGATTTTTATCGACGGTGGTTTATGTTATTGAAGTTTTCGCAAGGATCCCTAATTTTTTTCAAAATAAAATATAACCTATGTTACTTTGGAAAGATGTACATTCATAATGGTGAAAGAATTTTAAAATCGGTCCAGTAGTTATTGAGCCTATTCATTACAAACAAACAAACAAAAAAATATTACCTCTTTATAATATTAGTTTAGATAAAGAGATAAAGAATTTATAATAGTCTGCTACTTGCCGATGATTATTTTGTAAATAACCATAAAGATTATAAGGATCTATGCAGAGAGTGATGAATATAGAAAAGGTACGGGAGGTGTTAGTACAGGGATGTTTTAGATTTGGCGTGAAGATACATACATACATTATCTAGATGTTAGGTCCACCAAGTTCAATAACGATTTCTTTTGTAATTATCGGTATTATACCGTTTGAATACAGTGTTTTTTAGGGTTCCGTAGTAGACAAGGAACCCTTATAGTTTCGCCACGTCCATCTGTCTGTCTGGCTGTCCGTCCGCGGTTTAGCGAAAAAACTATTGGTACTAGAGACTTGAAATTTGCCACAAGTATACACCTTAATCACGCCGACAAAGTGGTAAAATAAAACATGATTTCAGGTAACCTCCGGAGGTACTACTGCAAACACGCGGATATATTTTTTAATTTTCGATTTTTATATAGTGTGGTTTATCGTTGGATAGGTCTTTCAAAAATGTTAGGGATGTGCTTATATCATTTTTCGATTCAGTTAACCGTTTGTAACGTATTAAGCTTTAAAGTGCCAATTTTCGTTAGAGTCAAGTGCCCCCCCTCTCTACCAACTAAACAGTTGTTGTTAGAAATTCAAACGTTACGGCAATAGTAGCTACATAAAGGTAACGAAATTAAAAGGAAAACTAATATATAATATATAATATATAACACGTAAGTTGGCTTTACAAGTTTGCGAGTATTAGTCGATCAAATGTAATTTTCACGAAAATTTTGAACAAATCCATAGAAAATATTTAAGTATTATTTTTTTTAATTAAGTACATTATTCAAACCTAAAAACTACGGAACCCTACACTGCGCGTGGCCCGATAAGCACTTGACCGGTTTTTAAATATATGCTTTCTACTTTCTAGGAGCCGTCATCGAGGCACGTGGAGGGGCGGGCGCACCACGTCAAGTCGCACTCCCGGGACCTCGGCAACAGCCCTCTATCGGCCAACACCACCGGCAACAGCTCACGAGAGTGAGTTCCTCAATTCTTAAGGTTCCGTTGCCTACAAGGGCTACAAGGAACCCTGTAGTTTCGCCCGACTTCAGATGATAATTGGTTCAGACTCTTTGTATTAGTGAAAGCAATGTTTTTCAAAAAATACAGTTTTTCGCGTTTATCAGTTTTTATTGCTCCAATTATGTTAACACCTATTATAAAATTGGAGAGCGTAAAATTTAGGACAAATTTTATTTAAACTTTTTTTTCGAGCGTTGAAGCGTTTTTGTAATAGAGGGTGGCAAACGTACTTTTCACATTATTTATTTAGCCTGGGTTGCACCACGACTTTTGTTAAAGTTAAAGTTAAGTTAGAAAAGGATGTGCAATGTTACAATAACTAACTAAAGTTGTGGAGTAACCCAGGCTAAATGTGAAATTATGGTGTTTAAAGAAGAGTAACAGAAACAAAAAAAAACGTTATAGCGATGTATGGAGATAAAAGTAGCCTAGGTTACTCCTTATCACATCATCTATCTGCCAGTGAAAGTCCCGTCAAAATCGGTCCAACCGTTCCCAAGATTAACCCCGCCAAACAGACAGACAGACAAAAAATGTAAAAAATGTTATTTTGGTGTATGTGCCATGTATACATACATATGCATTTAGTTAAAAGCGGTTATTTTAATATTACAAACAGACACTCCAATTTTATTTATTTTTATTGATTTTTTCGTCAGAATTGGTTCAGGAAAAAAGAAGTTATGGCCAATTGACAATTTACTTCAAAACTCCTAAACATAGTTGAATGCGGAAAAATTATGCTCTACAATTTTTATTACGATGTTAACATAATGAAATAAAAGAGATATATTTTTTAATAATATTTGCGTATCCTTATTGTGTTTTGGTATTCAGTGTTCGGCTCAATAGCATACAGTATTCGATCGAATATCGAATATTCAAAAGGTGGCCGTATACCGAATAGTATCCGAATACCCGAGGTATCTGTAGTGTAGACTGTACAGTTCGACCGAAGCGATTTCTCGTTACCCATGTGGCATGCATTACATTGGCCATACACACAAAGGCACTAATATTTATTTATCAATTTACAAACGATCGTACTCGTATTTGTCGGATATATTATCGTAGTTCTTTGAACTTATAAATAGCTCCCAGTTTGCCTTCGTGTACAGGTAATATATTCAGATTTTCAGATACACTTATCAGATGTACCGTTGCGTGCACGTGTATTGCCACTATTAATGTCCTGTTAAATTGGTGTGAATGACTGTTTTGCCGTGATTGTTTTTGAAAAACAACCATCATGTCCAGCGGGCGTCCCATGACCTTTTATCGCTATTTTATTACGTACAAAATCTAAATGTACTCTAAATGTAATGTCTGTTTAAAAGTAACATAAAGAAAAACGATAATTAACTAACAATATAGCTATATTTTATTTTCCTGTATTAAATTAATCATTGACCTTTAGAACTCTGCTATTGTATTACAAAGAATATCAATTTCACAGAGGCATAACACCTTAGGCCTCAGCTGTGGTAACGCATCTGCAGTTTGACCTTGGTCTTTGTGTGGGTGTCTATAGGCTGCAGTCATCACTTAACACCAATGTGAACTGCATGCTTGTTTGCCACTTCCATTAAATAAAAAAAACAATGTGCCTTTTTTATAATCCTACTACCTGCATCTTATTGAAAAAAGACCCACTGATAAAACTCAGTAAGCTCTTTAACAAATTATTTTTACTGGTGATAGAGCTCCAGTGATGAAGTGGTAACGCATCTGCATTTTGACCTTGGTCTTTGTGTAGGTGTCTATAGGCTGCAGTCATTACTTAACGTCAATGTGAAATGAATGCTTGTTTGCCACTTCCATTACTTAAAAAATGATGATGAATTTCTTTCCTAATGTAATTTTTATCTCATACAAAGAACTCGAATGAATGATAGAACATATGAATACACAGAACATAATATTATGAACTTCCAGAGGTTAATGCAACTTCAATCTTTTCAGTTTGGAAGACTCGCCGCAGAAGAAGAATATATCGAGTATACTGGCGCCGGCGGACTACGCATGCGCGGTGTACAGCCCCAACGTCTCCTACGCTCTGTCATCCGACGAGTACGGCTCGCCGGCTTACAGAGGTCACTGTTGTTGCATTTTTATTTATTTTATACCCAGAGTAACATGGGCCACCGGCCGACCGGAGGGTAGTAGCCATAGAGTTTATTACCTATGCAAAACAGTCTGTCATTTTTTTCCGGAGGAAAATATGTGTGCACACACAAAAAACGTCTATTACTACGAAACTCACACAAAAAAAATTTGACGTACACATTTAACCATCTCGGCGACAGGCATAGGACCACTTGTGCTTGAAGTTTGACAGAGGGGAAAGCCTGCATATGGCTATTCCCCTCCGGTCCGTCGCGGCCAGTGGCCCGTGTTGCTCTATGATTTTATAAGGAGAATATGTCATAATCGCCACGCTTGTCATGTGGATCGGCGATCCTCGTACCCCGTTTTTGTATTTATTGCCGCCTGTTCGAAGCTGTTGAGCAGCGGCCCTAGTATGGAACCCGATGTAATTATACTACGTATAGAATGGACACTTCGACGTCCCGCCCGATTTCCTCGCCTCACCCAACCTCCTCCCCTCTTATGGGAGACGTTTGGTATTCTCTACGTGTTACGCACGCAGGTGCACGTGTAAATACACGTCACTGATTGATGTCTGTGTAATAGAGGCTAAATTAAGCGTTTGTATGGAATTTTGGCGGAGTGTCCGCGGTGTGCCGATGCGCACGCGCAAAAAATATTTGTTGCTTCACAGATCAAAAAGGGAATGATAAATTTGACTCTCGGATGTGGGCTTCGCTAACTTAGTCATAAAGCGACTGGGCTTTTAATTTAATTTTTAAATTCACTCGAATCTGTTACTGAGAAAAATAAAAATATGAAAATTATAATAGTGAATTTTGCCGACCTATGGCATATATCTCGATATGGGTTCCGATTGAAAATCAGCGCTAGGCTCACGCCTGGCATATTGCTGAATCGGCCACCTTTTTGGTGCAAAAGGAGACACACATTCAGAGCAGATCTATGTATCTAGTATGCTGTGCTATTTTTTTAAGTGATTTTATGTTCTCTTTTAAAGTAAAATAAAATAAAGTTTTACTTCCTTACTTACTATATGACTAAGTTAAGATGTAAATGCTTACTTACATATTATTGTTGCTATAAGTGTTCCAACTTCGGCTTTCAGGTCAGGATGGAGATTACATAAGTCAAGGTAAATTTATTATGAATTATTTATATGAATTTATACACATGTACAGCATGTAAAAAAATTGAGTGAAAAATAATGATAAGAAGGTTATTTTTTTCCATCAGATGACAACGACGGCGGCTCAAACGTGGCATCGGCGAAGGCGCAGGCGGCGATCGCGCATCTCAACAGTAAAATTGAACGCACCAAGGACCTCATACGGCTGGAGCAGACCATTCGGGATGGTAAGATGAGATGAACTCCTTTTTTCATTAAATGTCTACTTGTATTGCTAGTATGAAACAAATTAAACTCCAGTGACGGAGCACGCGGGCGTAGGCACCACCGCATTACCTAATATACTTGCCGCTAAATGGTAGTGTTCAGCACTATCGTGTTCCGGTCAGGTGGTAATGTACGGCCCTGTAATATCCGGCACAGAGGCATAACACCTTAGGCCTCAGAAGCTGCATTTTGACCTTGGTCTTTGTGTAGGTATCTATAGGCTGCAGTCATCACTTAACATCAATGTGAACTGCATGCTTGCGTGCCACTTCCATTACATCAAAAAAAAAATTGCCGTGTTTCGGAGGGCACGTTAAGCCGTCGGTCCCGGTTGCTATCGATAGATAAAAATGTAACTTCACGCCTGTAATCCCCGAAGGGGTAGGCAGAGGTAAATGCATGCATTCAAGCATACATGCAAACACCCACGATTCGCCGGTTACGTTTTGGCCCATGTTACAGGTGGCGAGCCTGTTGACATCTCCGGGCACATTACCAAACTTCAAGGTACTGGGAAATTTCCAGAAAATGGAAAAATCCCAATAGAACCAGAGATAATGGACTTTCCACCATCATCTCTGATAACCCCCTACCCGGGAATCGAACCCAGGACCTCAGCGTAGTAGTAGTGGAATATATATATACACGAGATGAATCCGTAAAAATAGTTTTATTTCAATTCTCAATATATTTATTTGCCGCAGATAACGTGAACGAGTATCTAAAGCTGGCAGCAAACGCGGCGGATAAACAACAGCTGCAGCGCATCAAGGCGGTATTCGAGAAGAAAAACCAGAAGAGCGCGCTCCTCATCGTCCAACTGCAGAAGAAACTGGAGGGCTACAATAAACGGATTAAGAACTGGGAGGTTGGTATTGATAATGTTTGGTGGGCCAAGGTACAAGCTTCAGGTTGTAAAAACATCGCAAAAAGGTTCTTTAGGGCTTTTTTAGGGTTCCGTAGTTCAAGGATACCTTATAGTTTCGTCATGTCCGTCTGTCTGTCTGTCTGTCCGTACTCGGTTTAGCGCAAAAACTATTACTAACTAGTACTAGAGACTTTTAGTCTCATTTGGCACAAGTATACGCCACAATTACGCCGACAAAGTGGAAATAAAAACATGACAAAAAAAAAATATTTAGGGTACCTCCCCTACATGTACTCTATAGGCTGAAGTCATCATTTAACATCAATGTGAACAGGATGCTTGTTTGCTACTTTAATACATTAAAAAAAAACAGAAGTCTCTACCAGGAGAAGTAAATTCTGCCGCTAGTGGGCGGTGGGGTCGTCACGTCCCTACGCCAGCGTCGTATACTATACCTAGTAATTAATTTGATTTGCTCGCCATTTGTTCCAGCAACATGGCACCAGCGGGCAGGCCCACAGGCAGCCGAGAGAAGTGTTACGGGACATGGGCCAAGGGTTGAAGTGAGTTTTGTATCGTTTTCTACAAAGATATTATAAGAATAGATTGACAATACACACGCTTTTCTATGAAAACCGCTTCAACCATTGTAAGTGGGAGGAGCTTATCTTGGCGCGAAAATACACACCAATTAGGCGCGACGCTACCACACCTCACTTCACCTGATTAGTGTTTGGTCGCGCCACAAAACGTCACAAAAATGGCGTATTATCAGTTCGTACACGAGTATAAAGACGTGATTATACTACAAAATCTAGATGTCCGTTGTTTTCCGTGTAAATGAGTTAGCTGGCAGAACTCCCATGTTTTGACACGATATATTTGATATAGACGATGTGATATCGTGTTTAACTTAGCAAAATAACAAAATTAAGACTCACCGGTGATAAGTAATGCTATTGAGTGGTTTAGTTTGCTTTACTGTTCAGTTTTTACACTAAAACACTGAACCATTTGGCATTTTTAATGGTTTTTCTCACTAATATTGCGCTCGGCGGGCGAAATCACAATGAATGGATGATGCTTGACGCGTGAGCGGGAACGGTCACCTGACCGTCCGTCCACGAGTCTAAACGGTCACCTGACCGTCCGTCCACGAGTCTAAACGAACGCTCAGCGGCCGGTGCGTATTGGCAATCTAATTCATCTAATATCTTTGGTTTTCTACTATTTTTATTAAACATACATGTCCATTGTTGTACCTCATAATATATAAACTATTAAAAGTCTCACATGACTTCTTTTCACGTCAATGTTAACTATAATATTAAGATCATGTGCTGCACTACAAAAAAACGTAATGAAGTGATCTCAGTAAACTCGAAATTTGCATATGCATATTTCTGAAGAAAACTCGTAAGGGAACTCTCCCCTTATTCAAAAACAATCAAATAAGGTTTTTATTACCACCACATTCAAGTGTCGAAGCATTTAAAGTTATGTTTGATAACTGAGTTAATTTGCTGCATGAAATTATCGGTCGTTTATGATTTTCGTTTTACTCTGATTAGTAGTATTTTGTAGATAATTTCTACTGTAAGTTACAAGTTATAGAAATGTAACTCTCATACAATCATCGCTTCGATGAAGGTTACATTTACACAAACACTTTCACCTAGACAATGCTGGCATTCGATTGGTCGCGACAAATTCATTTCGCTGAGCGGCAAGGAAACGTGCAGTAGCCTGACGCGCTGCGGTGTGTCCTTTTTATGCCCATCCACGGTGTGTCTATTTACGTGCATTTCATTTTGTTTGGTTACACTTCTTTACATTATTATTTGTAGTTCGATACTATACAACTTATTCACTCACTCGCAGAAACGTGGGTGGCAACATCAGGGATGGCATCACGGGCCTGGGAGGGAGCGTGATGGCTGCGCCGAGAGAGTTCGCGCATCTCTTCTCTCGCTCCAACCGCTTCGGCTCCGCGGACAACATCGCCCAACTCGCCGGTCTGTATCTCTATAGTGTCTATGAGCGAGATAGATGAGTGAGTGAAGAAGAATAAGTACAGTATTAAACATAAAAATATTGCTCACCGATCTTGGGAAGGAGAATTCGGCTTATTTCCGGTCTGTAGAGCGTTATCTCTTTCGCACCTTACTTATGTGACGTTTATTGACCACTAGCTGTGCCCGCGACTTCGTTCGCGTGGAAAAGTGACGTTGGGCAGCTTTTTTGGATATAACTTTTGGTCAATTGTGGATCATAAACACTTTTGGTTAGTTAAAAGAATCTGGTTTACTTTAATGCTTCTCTGTACATGATATTAGACGCATTGATGGCCATCGGAGATGAAGGCATATAGGCTGTTAGTATTGCGAACACGTGACAGAGTCACATGTAACTGACCGTGCGAAAATCTAAACTAATCTAATAAAACTAATCTAAACAAACATACAAACAAACAATCTCTTCTTTATAATATTAGTTTAGATTTTGGTCGGGGTTTGACCACCACCGGAGTGTCAGCGCTTGGGCAGTGTGCAGCAGAGATAACGCTCTACGAAGTCGATACTAGCCGATTTTCTCTTTCGTAGGCTCGATTTTCTCTAATCGTTTGTAAAAGGAATAGCCCATGTGTGCTGTCCTAAGGTTACAGTGCTCATCAAGAAATAATGCACATCGAGCCTATGAAAGTGACAGTCGGCTGGTTTCGGCTTCATATAGCGTTATCTCTGCTGCACACTACCATAAGCATCCGTAGTCCGGTATTGGTCAACACTTGATCAAAATGGTGGACAAACGTCAAATAGGTAAGGTGCGAAAGAGATAACGCTCTACATATCCGAAATAAGCCGACGTCTCTTCCTGAGGTCGATGTGCTTTATTTCTTGTTGGATACTGTACGTTTTATGGAAACGAACAGTAACGTTTGTGTTTACATAAATACTACGCTGTTATTGTTGCGAACTTAGGAATAACACTTGTGTGTAGGAGTCGTGTGGATAAATGAGTGAATGTGTTTGTTTATGGGTTCGCGCATGTCTTCTCTTGTTACAACCGCTTCGGTTCCGCGGACAACATCGCCTAATTCGCTGATCTGTCGGTATCATCATGCGTCATTAGGGCCGAATATTTGACGAAATTTCGACGACCCGGTTAGTCCAGCGGTGTGAGATGACCGTTTGATTCGAAGGGTCGCTGGTTCGATACCCGCACCGGGACAAATATTTGTATGGCGTACAGATATTTGTTTCGGATCTGGGTGTTTGTGTATGTGTACAACGGCACCCACGACATAGGTTTATACCTACTGTGGGGCTGTGAGTGTAAGAGTACTTAAATTAAAAAAAAAAATGGATTGGCGGTAGTTATCTCGCGAAACGCTGCTTGCTGCCCATCGCGCGTTGTTATATTTACTACCGCCCTATTGGAATGGTTTGACCGTCATTTTTCGGTTGACTGACTGCACGAGAGAAAGAATTCTCCACTAGAGGGTGATGAGGTCGTCACCTTCCGACGTCTTCACCTTTTTGGGTATTACATATTGTATGTTTACATTATTTTTTCAATTTTAGAGTAGTAGAGTGTGTAATATTTAAATAAAGATTTTATTTCAACACGATTAATTTATTTTAAAAGTATGTTCTAATAAATTACAGCATTCAATGAACATTAGACATAAAACTGAACATTGTATCTATAGGCCGACCGTTTAACTCGCGAATCGCCTGCGGGGTACAAAGAGAGTGATGTCACCGTGTGGGTAAAAGGGTTGCGCGGAGCAGAGAGCCACGTCAAAGCGCGGCAGTACGCTGTCGGTTCTCGCAGCGTACGGTTTGTATTTTTGCAACGGACACGTTGACAGTGACGCACAAGGTAAAAACTTACCAAGATTAATGTCAAGATAAATCGCTTTTCCTGTTTTGCAAAAAAAATTACAAAAAACGTACATCGTATATTCCCATTTTAAAGACAGAAAACAAGATCATAGTTCTGTGGAGTATCTTCAAGACGATAACTTGAGAGGAGCTGCTCAGACAGTGAAGACGATTCAAGCGATATGAACCTATATCAGTGATGAATTGTCCTAATCCTACATAACTTTTATCTCGTAAAAAGAGTTATTTTCATTTTATTATTTCGTAACTTAGAAGTTTTTATTAAAATAATTGAAAAAATATTACTTTATTTTTTACTTTATAAATATAGACAAGTTTGTATACAATCATATTTTATACTTCTCCCACAATATATCTCGAGATAAGTGCGTTACCCGCTCCCCGCTCCTCTTGTACCGCGCAGGCGATACGCGAGTTAAACGGTCGGTCTATACATATATACACATTTATTTTTATAGTATATTTATGAAAATGTATTTTTTATTTCATTATACAAATCAAATAATTTCCACCAAACCCTTTTGAACAAGATATTGCGTTTACATTTCAAATCCAACGATTTAAGGTGGTCGATAATAATCAATCATGTGTGTTATCATTTTAATCATTATATTCATATATAAATCGTATCTTTTATAGCGATAATGAATTTACATTACATACATACCATGAACACAATGTTAAACTATATAATTTTGTCTGACAGAGAACACGGGGCCTTGTAAGTATAACCCGTAGCTCGATCGCAACTAACTAAACATCTTTATTCATTGTCACTAACTTTTTACGTGGTTGTTCCTCCTTGTACTGTATCCATTTTGTATGGTCGTTAGTCTGTGCGAATTTTGTCAAACAAGAAGTATCAAATCGAGATTTAACAATAAATATTTGCTCTGATTTTGTATGTAGTTCAGTTTTGTGCACTTGGATAAAAAGAAAAATGTGCGCATGCAGTTCTTATTTTGATTAAAAATTAATAATATTAATTTGTATTATAATGTTCTATAACTATATAAATATAATGATATTGCACTCATTCTCCTATAGATATTGAACATGTTTACTTCTTAGTAGTTATTTACTTGCACCTTTATCAATACTATTTCTATACGTGGGAACCTTTAAGTGGCCCTCTGTCTTTATTCCTTTAATTTTGTTAAATATGGCATGTGCTGTTGGTTCTCCAAATAAATAAAAAGAGAGTTTCTAAAAAGTGTATATATAGATAAAAATATATATCACTAATGGCGGCTCAAAGGATGAAGTATTTTTTCAATTCAGGCTTTTGTAATACTTAAAAACATGAATCTAAAAAATACGCTATACTGTATGGATCGTGTATGTTTTGACAAAAAAAAGGCATGAAGTAATATTGCACCAAATTACGACCCTTGACGAGTAGTTTAAAACTTCGTTAATCATCGATTGTCGATGATTTCGTTGTTCATCTCGTTTGAGTGAATCTTGTTTCGTGTTTGATGATTTAAATATATTGCTAGGACAAAAACCAAGGCAATAGGTACACTCCTATAATTGTCGTTACATTTCAATTTCATTTGCATAAACATTGCCTCCTTTCTTCTTTCTTTCTTTCTATAATTAACCTTGTAAGCTAAATGTTTTTGTTTTCAGAATAATTATTATAATGAATTACTTCAATAAGTTTTTTTCGCCAATTTTCCATAACGGTAACATGGTGTTAAAAACGTTACTCGTATTTTTATCATTTTATATGATAGTGATCTTCGCGAAACTCTAGAACTGCATATTATTGTAACCCTAACAATGTAGTTACGACAAATTTCGCACAATTACACGATCACCTTGATCTCTGACATATGTATTATACGTTTTGTTTGAACCGTTCATAATGTGTTCACCACCATGTTCAATAATATGTTATTATCTTATTTCTATTGTTGATATACACTTTTCAAAATATTCCAACTGCTACATGTTATTTATGCACTAGTTTATTATTTTATATGTAGATCCTACTTTTTCTTTATTTATCCCCGGTTCCTGAAAACGGTTACGAAAATTTTCAGTGGCACTGTGTCAATGTACCCGATTAAAGTCAATAGACTCGCTTCCTATTAGAATCTGGGTACACTAGTAGTGCATTGTATATCCGTTAGGGTATTATGATATGATATACGATTATGGGTGTATGTAAGTATCTTACGCGGAAGAAATATATACATATTGTCCTTGCTCTAGCCGTGTTAGTTAAGTAGAAAAAGTCGCGAGCCTCGTGACTGTAAAATGACAAACAGGTAGGTATTCGATATCACCTGAAAATAAAGGTCACATTTCTGTGTTAAAATTATGGTCAACCATAATTTAAGTTTTTACGTGAATATGAATGTGCGCCTCGAATTTGCATCACATCGATCGTAAAAAAACTGAAATCTATGTAATATCTACATAAAACTTCGAGGCACGAGAGGTTTGTCAGAACCGGGATGTCTGGCGCTCTACACTCTCTGCCTACCCCGTTAGGGACCTGGCGTGAAGATACATACATACATATCTACATAAAACTAGTGGTTATAATTAAATACGATGTTTTGTCACTCCCGAGAGCAAAGCTATCTTTTGTATTGGAAATTATGGACCAACTAATAGGAACACCGTTATTTAATGGAAGTGGCAAACAAGCATGCTGTTCACATTGATGTTAAGTGGTGACTGCAGCCTATAGACACTTACACAAAGACCAAGGTCAAAATGCAGATGCGTTACCACTCCTGACGCCTAAGGTGTTATGCCTCTGTGCCGGAAGTTACAGGGCCGTACATTGCCACCTGACCGGAACACGATAGTGCTGAACACTACCATTTAGCGGCAAGTATATTAGGTAATGCGGTGGTGCCTACGCCCCCGAGCTCCGTCACTGGAGCTCTACCACCAGTATAAGCCCATAAGTTCCCGTGATAAAGTAAAACAAAATCCAATAACTCGAATCCCAAGGTTGTTTCAGATAGATAAAACAAACGGTAGATAATTTCAGTCATTGTCAAGATCATAGTCAAACGGACGTATGACTCATGCGTTTTGCATTTATGTAACGATACCGTGCAGTGATGTTGTTTAAAAAGTGCAAGAGGTGCCGGAGGACATGTAAATATTACTTTTTTCACACGAAACAGAATGCCACTTCACTATTTTTTAATATTACCTGCTAGATTTTTTGTATTTTCATAATTGCTGATGACTTTATAACTATTTTTCATTGCTTTATTATCTTCCACTGCATAACTTTGAATGGATAGTTATTGTCTATGCCCGGTGTTGTTAAGTTAATTAGTATTTGTATGATACCCATTTAACACTTAAATGATATGAGACAGAAGTTCTTTCTATGCATTTTTTAAAAAGAACTTCTATGAATTCTATAAATTACTATTACTTCTATAAATTATTACGTCGTATCACTATTATATTAAAAAAAAAAGTTTAGCACTTAACACGTAAACAGTTCTGCCTTCGTTTTAGGTTCCGGTTGATAATAGTATTATGTGTTTTTATATACAAGCTGTATTACTTGAAAGACTCATCCATATCCATTGAATTGATTTTACGTAAAAAAGTAATGAAACATGCTATGTTTATTTTCGCATATATTATAATATAAATTAGATGTTAACATAGAAAAAATATGTCGTATCTTTTCATATGTATAAGAATTTTGGTATTGTTGATACATTTTATTTTTTTTTTGTTTTATGTAATGGAAGTGGTAAACAAGCATGCAGTTCACATTGATGTTAAGTGATGACTGCAGCCTATAGACACCCACACAGAGACTAAGGTCAAAATGCACTCCTGAGGCCTAAGGTCTTATGCCTCTGTGCCGGAAATTACAGGGCCGTACATTAACACCTGACCGGAACACGATAGTGTTGAACACTACCATTTAGCGGCAAGTATATTAGGTAATGCGGTGGTGCCTACGCCCGCGAGCACCGTCACTGGAGCTCTACCACCAGTAATTATTTCTTAGCAATGCGATATTATTAGTAACAATAAACAAAATTACTTGTGTTGCGTTACATACAAAACAATGTTGTTATTAATTAGTGAAATGAGGACAAACATTACTAATTTGGTAAACTACGAACTCGGTTGGCGACAACAATGACGATATTTGTATATCTATAATATAAAAATAAGTCGGGTTTTCCTTCCTGACGCTATAACTCCAGAACGCGCGAACCGATTTCCACGGTTTTGCATTCGTTGGAAAGGTCTTGGGCTCCGTGAGGTTTATAGCAATAGAAATAGAAAATTCAAGAAAAATTTCAACGCGGGCGAAGCCGCGGGCCACAACTAGTATATTATATATAAAGATTTGAAAAATTCAAAATTGAATAATAGACCTGTCCGTCTTTTATTCAATTTTGATTAATCTCAACATTGGTATTAAAGCTCACGAGAAAATAAAATTGCTGTTGATTTCGAACAGTCCAGTTATTATTCACTTATCTATCATTTAATTTAATTGCAGAACATACATAGCTTATTAAATAGCTTTAACCTGAATATAATAATGGCAACCCATTATACGTCCCACTGCTGGGCACGAGTCTCTCCCCTTTTTGGAGGAAGGCCTCCCTTAGGAGCTTACTCCACCACGCTGCTCCAATACGGATTGGTGGAGGTGGGTGGGTTAGTGGCCAACCCGCTGTCGGATGTTTTCAAAGCGCCCATAAGGCCTCCGACAAAGTTTAACGACTGCTATCTATCGATAGCGGGACCAACGGCTTAACGTGCCCTCCGAAGCACGGAAACGCGCATTTAATTTGCCACTAGCGGTCACCCATCACACTACTCGACCGCGCCCGTAGTGCTTAACCGAGTAGATCGCTTATGATCTACACCAGCCGCGGGGTCATGAGCGCTTCCTGAATATACGTACGCCAAAAACCACTGACAATATTACGTAGATGTACGTAGGTAAATGCTATTAACTCAAGTCTTCCATAATGCTAAATAAACCTTCGCTTACCATATTTTATAGCTTTTATTCACTGACTTGTCAGCATAACTTGTAAAATGTATGCTTATTGTGCTGTCTCATTTTTGCACGCTAGCCCCACAACATGCGGAACTGAGAGGTAAATATTTAGTACATAATTCAGTTTATTATGCATTTTGATTTGTTTGTGATGTATTGGTTATAATAGGAGAGGACGTTGATATGTTTATTTATGACACTAAGCATTTGAAGAATGAAATGAAACAGTTGTTTTGTTAATTTTTTAAATTATTTGACAAACATTTCGATAGGCGGTCGACATTGAATATATAGAATATAGAGACACCCCTAAACAGAGATCAACTGATGAGAAGGGGTTGATCGCTTATCTATATACATAAAAATCAATTGCTGTTCGTTAGTCTCGCTAAAACTCGAGAACGGCTTTACCGATGCGGCTAATTTTGGTTTTGAATGATTTTTGGAAGTCCAGGGAAGGTTTTAAAAGAAGGTTTTTAAGAAAATATGAAAAAATTAAAGGGAAATAGTAAAAAACATTATTTCATTTCCCCATACAAATAGGTATCTATCAAAACTTTGACACATTATTTCATTCTGAGGCAATACGAAGTTGGCCGGGTCAGCTAGTATTAATTAAATATTGGGCTCATACCATGACATGGTATAGAAATTCTATTGCAAACCTCAACTGAGCCGTTGGGTAAAACAAGACAACGCATTGCGATTAGACATAGAGACAAAGCAAATCATAGCATTCCAGTCGAGGTTCACAATATAATAGCGAAAGGGAGGACATGGTACGCCCGCCGTACCGTGACGCGTTTTCCGAATTATATAAAATAAGGGTTAAATTGGGTAAGTCAACGCAAAAAGGCCAGGAAAACCAGCCTTACTGGCAAGTAGACCAAGATCCCTTCCAAAAAAAATTCTAAATTCGCTACTGTTACACATAGAATGTATGTTTTTGTGAGGCCCAATGCTGTTTGGGAAACGATGCAATAGAGTAAAGCCGAAACTCATTAAACTGCTGTACGCATAACGTTTGATGTATATGTGTATTTTATTATCATATTTAAAAAACGATTGCCTCACTTTTTTTTCTTGCTATAGTTGGATATTTGATTCTTTTGTTATCAATCTGTTCTATGCACAATTACCTGTTATGCTTAATATATTATGCACTTAATTATTATGTTCTCTAGCCTTGTATTATACGATATATTTAAATTTATCTCATTGAGTTGCTGCGTAACTACTAGACAAGTAGTTTTGTATTAAAATGAAGTCACTGATTGTAAGTTATCTTAAACCGTGAGCCAGTAATTAATTTATTGGTATTGCAAATGATGTAGTGCTTGCACTAACTAACTATTTTAGACAAATTTCAGAAGAGAATACTATATTGTGGTGGAATATTATAGTCTATACTCTTCCAATACAGTTCGACGTTTAATATAATAATAAATAAACCGTTCTCTAAAAATACTATTTACTTGAATTAAAAGTTAATATTAAAAATTACCATAAATAATTTTTATTGCCTGCAATTTAATAATATTGCAAAAAAGATTCTTTTCCTTGTCCATTTAAATTTATTTGGAAGAGTTTACAATCTTGCTTGTCTAGTATGAGTACATATGAATAATTTAAAACATATAATAGCACCTAAATATTATATTTAATTTCATTACTACGTAACGTCACCATTAAATTAAAAGCATGAAATAATTTACTCGTATCTTTAGGATATATGAGTTATGTTAAAAAACATTTAAATTACTATCTTTTGAATTATGTAAAAAATGCCTGGTTTATTGTCCTGAAATTAGTAAAGAAACGCGTGTAGTCCAATTTAATTGTAAAGAAATACTATAACCTATAGACATTACATGTAAATAAATATTTCTGAAAATATATTACGTTTGTGTTGGTAATAACAGGCCGTACATTATCTTATAACCGAAACAATCTAAACCAAATTCTATCGAGAATTTAGTTGACTTTCATAAAATACACATATTCCGTATCGTATTAAAAAAAATCTGTTGACATGAATTAACGATTATTTTATTAAATTTAAACCATTTTAACATACCACATATTACCTACTAATGAAGGCTACACGGTGTTGAGAAGAGTAAGATAACACTACATTATGATCCTTCGCTTCCCAGAACGATTATACCGTATTGGCAGGTGATGATGCCTAACCTAATAATGGTTTATCACTGGACCCTTGGCATAATTTAACCGGACCCCTAATTTAACTCGATCGGTACTTAGCTGCCGCTAAAACCTTAACCACCTGGCTTGCACCAGTAACCGCTAGCGATGAGGTATTGAGTGTGTCTACAACATGGCAGCGAACGCGTCGTCGGAAGGGTCCCGAGCGTCGGAGGGCGGGGAGGGTGCGCCGAGGGGGTCGACCCTGCCGCGGGCAGCGACTTCGCCCGCACCCAAATTCTCCCCCGATGCTTCGCCCAGCTCCTCGGTTACCAGCGAAGGCGCACCGTGAGTACTGACTACACCCAATACGTTTAACTTCCACAAAGAATCAGGTATAACAAAAATGAAAAAACTTGATGATTCTTTAGACCGGCACAAGTCTACAATCAGGTTTGAAGTATCAGTTTGCACCAAATAATGACCACACTCGTTCTGTAATTTACTTTTACCTGCCTGAATATGCGCAACTTAAAATGTATATATAACTTAAAATATATAACAACTTTAATTGAAAATTTTTGGACGATTTAATAAGTTGGTCTTGCACTTGCAAAATTAACCCGTTTTTAGTGTATAAAGTCTGAATGCAACTCATTGGATTTGACCAGAGATCTCAAGAGTTGCTATACTCATGTAGCAACTCTTGTAGTCTCTGGTCAGATCTAAGATCTTGTGCCTTCACTGACCAGTAATAACTGGACCGTTTAGCCAAATAATCCACATTGACAACTAAAATTATAAGGACATTTTTATCTGTATTGGAATTTAAGAGGCAAAAAATCTTTTGCATCTTCCAGATATCCTACGCAAGGGGGTTCAAACAATATATCAGAAACAACGTTCACTATCAAACCCATCTTGAACGAGTTGCGCGAGCGCAGGGAGGACTACGAACGGCTTGCTGAGAAAATCGATGCGCTTAAGGTGAATCAAAATATATTTTTGTATGTGTTGTGTGTACAACGGCACGAACCACCGACACAGGTTTGTATACGCGCCGTCTTGAACGGGACAGTCACGTTTTCGTGCACTCCGTTTTTCCCGAGACTTGGCACTCGATACTGTCCCGTTTTTGGTTAATATCAGCAAAAATCTATAGAAAGCTAGAGGACCCGACTGTTGTACTGTAAACACGTTCTATAACTGCAATTTCAAACTAAGTTATTATAATATGAATATAAATGTATAGTAAAAAGTAAGTTGTTACAATCTGGGTCGTATTATTACTTTAAGAAAGTTATTAGTAACTGACCAAATTGTAAATTTAAAATCATCGGTGAACGACATCCATTGATTGATTGATCGCAGGTTAGATTCTTGCCTCAAGTCAAATTTTTCTTTCCCATTTTTCTTTATTTTCTAAAGATCACTCGCATGTGTTATTGCGAAAAATTAAAATATTGCAATTATCTCTAGCTTATTAGAGTCTCGAGGTTTTATAGAAGTCACTTTTGATTTTACCTGCTTTTCGGGTAAGGATAAGGATTCCCTTACCCAACTGGTTCCTTCTAGTAATGAGTGTATGTTTATCGTGTATTAATATTAATTTCACAAATTTTAGAATCTATCACAAGAGGTGTCGTTTCTGTCGGCGGCGTTGCAAGAGGAACGTTTCAAGACGGAGCGGCTGGAGGAACAAATCAATGATCTCACTGAACTGCACCAAAATGAGGTAAGTTATACAACAACGTGTAACAGGATTAAACGTACAACCCGAAAGTAACTTGTTCAGAATCGATAACCGAATCGATTTCAGGCATTTTTGATGTAGGTACATTCATAGTTCTCTTCGCACGCCGCATTCCTAATACTCTTGACCCATTTTCAGACAGACTTATTTGTTAAGGTGGAAAACAATATATTTGCCCATAGACATCTACACAAAAACCAGAGACTGCAAATGCGTTGCCACCCTTGAGACATAAGTTGTTATGTCTGTGTCACAGTTATAACAGGGGTATACAGTTCACATTGATGTTATGTGAAAACGGAACTCTTTAAACATTCACGTAAAAATCATAGATTTCAATGTAAATGCGGAACTACTCCTGAGATCTTTGTTATTATACAATTATACATTTGTGTCAGAAATAACAGGACCGTATAAGTGGTCCCTTTTCCTTATATGATACACCAGTGTCACATAATATTTGTAGCATTTCTTAGGGTTAGATTCACAGACCACACTACGACTTTACTTTGAGCAAAGTATGCTTAGACGTTCATACTTAAGACTGTCAGTAAAGTATGAGTTTTGACGGTTGTAAGGGCGAGATTCACAGACCGCACTACGACTTTACTTTGAGCAAAGTATGTTTAGAACTGTCAGAAAAGTATGGGTTTGACAGTTCGAAGCGTACTTTGCTCCAAAGTAAAGTCGTAGTGCGGTCTGTGAATCTCACCATAAGCGTACTTTGCTGAAAGTAAAGTCTGTGAATCTTACTCTAAGTATTTGCAGGTAGATCCAGGCTTATAAAGTATTTTTTTCAGGTGGAGAATTTAAAACAGGCTTTGACGGACGTAGAAGAGAAAGTACAATATCAGAGTGAAGAACGAATACGTGATATACACGAAGCGTTAGATCTTTGTCAGACTAAAGTAAGTTTTTATTGATAATTATTGTGTTAATTAATTATTAAGCATGATTCACGTGATTATTTACATTGTTAGTTACAATGATTACAAATCTAATGGACGTTGCTGTGGTCACTTAAAACTTTAACTGGCATTAAAATTACAATTAATTTGTTTTTACATAAAAAGGTTTTCAACGCTTACTGGTGGTAGAGCTCCAGTGACGGAGCTCGCGGGCGTAGGCACCACCGCATTACCTAATATACTTGCCGCTAAATGGTAGTGTTCAGCACTATCGTGTTCCGGTCAGGTGGTAATGTACGGCCCTGTAATTTCCGGCACAGAGGCATAACACCTTAGGCCTCAGGAGTGGTAACGCATCTGCATTTTTACCTCTGGTCATTGTGTGGGTGTCTATAGGCTGCAGTCATCACTTAACATCAATGTGAACTGTATGCTTGTTTGCCACTTATAAAACATTAAAAAAAAACACTTATAGTTCTTATTCAAGAGATGTAGTAGGTGTCAGAAATAAAAATAATGCATTATTGTTAGAGATATAAGAGTTTCAAAATTATAAAACATTGTGAAAAGACTTGAATTTCCAAACACCGGGGGTCTTGATTATCCATTTTTAAAGTTTGTAAACAGACACGACCTATGTATTAATTGTTATTTACTATAGTTTAACTTACATTACTCAACAATTAATATTGCACATTGAGCCTGCGAAAGAGACGATCGGCTCGTTTCGACTTCGTAGAGCGTTATCTCTGTTGCACACTGCCTACGTGAGCACTGACAGGCCGGTATTGGTCAAAACTTGATCAAAATTGTTGACAAACGCCATATAGGTACGGCGCGAAAGAGATAACGCGCTACAGATTCGAAATAAGCCGATGTCTCCTTGATAGGCTCGATGTGCAATATTTATAGTTGAGCACTGTACGTATTTATTCTTACTCACCTAAGTTTAACAAAGTTATTAATTTCGGACATATCATAAGTGATTCTCGTGATCCTAAATGATAAATAAACATTTTGACCTCGACTTTGACCACTATCGGTGAACATGGTGTTGTAGATCAGTAAACTGGAGCAAGTGTTGGCGGGTGGGGGCGGTGCGGGCGTGGGGGGCGGCGCCGGGGGGGAGGCGGGGGGCGCCGCGGCTCTGCCCCCCCGCCTGCTGCTCGTCAAGCTGCTCAACGTGGCCCTCACGCTGCTGCAGCTGGCCCTGCTGCTCGTGGCCACCGTGGCCGGTGTGGCCATGCCTTTTCTGCGAACTCGGTAAGTGTGTTACCTAATACCACACCCCGGACACTCCGCCAAAATTCCATACAAACGCTTAATTTGGTCTCTATTACACAGACATCAATCAGTCACGTGTATTTACACGTGCACCTGTGTGCGTAGCACGTAGAGAATACCAAACGTCGCCTATAAGAGGGGCGGAGGTTGGGTGAGGCGGGGAAATCGGGCGGGACGTCGAAGTGTCCATTCTATACGTAGTATTATTACATATACTCAGCTGATACTAAAGTGTGATACTAAAGCGCAATACACACTGACCTGGCCTGACTGACCCGCCGGGCCGCCGACCTTTTTGTCGGCGGATCAGTTGGCGACTTAATTCATTGCATGTCGGAAAAGTTTGTTAGCGACATGTCGGCCGCTCGAGTGTCGCCGGGCGATTGAGGAGTTGCAAGCCGCCAACGTGTCGACAGACAACATGTCGGGCTGTGTCAGCGGCCTAGCGGGCTCAGTCTGTATTGCGCTAAATAGTGTACTCACACATCAACCTAGGCAGCTCGTATGATGCTGAACGTGACTCTTTTTATTTTTGTATGGGCTCATTTAGGCGGCACGTCTCGAGACGGCACTAGTCTATTTCACTGGGCAATTGGCGAGCGCTAAGGTAGTGCCTTCTTGAGACAAGCCACCTACATAGGTCCATAAAAAAAAACAAGCCACCAAAATCAAAAAATTGTAACTGATTTATTAGTCCCATTTCATACAGTAGTGGGTGAACTAATTGAATCTCCTGGGCAGAGGCGGCTCTTGACATTTTTAGTGGAGGTTCACAAAAAAATACATACCTACTAATTTTCTCATAGTAGGTATTTTAAATATTTATTTAAAAGCAAAACTGCAAAGTAACTGTCGAATCCGACACGTTTGTTATTATTCCCATACATATATCCCGTAGCGTATTATACCCGCGCACTTGCGGGCGCCGCGGTTCGGCAATATCACATGATCATGTGATCACGTGTGAGCGGTGCTCCGCATTAGCCTAATTTCTCATACAAAATGTTCTGTTTCACGCGCCGGTTTGTGTCGATGTTTCCCTTTCGAACTCATTGAATACAGAGCTAGGAATTTTACTAAACTTCGTTTCATAGCAGCGCAATCGCTGGCGCTCCACTCGTTACAACTTGACGCAAAATGTACCTACGCGTAATAAAGATTATTTAATTTTAAAGACTTGTTTAGGTATTGTAGCATAGAAAGAGTGTAGGGATAGTATTTTATTTAAAGAAATAAAAATTACAATATAATATATATTTTATTTTAAAGAAAAATGGAAAGAAAAATTTGACTTCAGGCGAGACTCGAACTCGCGGCCTACTGGGAATCTAGTCCAGCCGCTCTTCCAATTGAGCTACTGAAGTCCTGCCCGATTTGTCAAATCTTTCCTTCACATTTATTGCCTTGCTTTATGGTAGCAGCAGCGCCATCTATTGCCAACCATGCTAGTTAGGCTAACCGATATAATAGACTTTTCAGTTTATTGAATATCCTAAAGAAGTCGCTTTTACCCTTAATAATTGTTTTTATATTATTTCGCATTAACACATGCTTGTGAAATATATTTTATTTTAAAGAAAAACGAAAGAGAAAGAGAAGAAGAAAGAGAGTTCGAGTCTCGCCTGAAGTCAAATTTTTCTCTCCATTTTTCTTTAAAATAAAATATATTTCACAAGTATGTGTTAATGCGAAATAATATAAAAACAAATATAATATATTATTATTATGTAAGTATATAATTTTGGTGGGAGTGCACTGAACCAGTGCTCTTAAGAAAGAGCTTGCTCCTGTGACTCTCGATCAACACCCTAGATGCCATTACGAATTTTCCCAGCTAAAAAAAAACATACTTTGGACAACACTTATGGATATGAAAGGTATCTGTTTTTCAGTTTCCGTTAATGAGAATTAATATCTTTGCAGAGTACGCGTGCTAACAACCAGTCTAGCGGTAATGCTAGGAGTGATGGTATTGAAGCAATGGCCCGAAGTGACCCAACTCTCCGAACATCTGGTGCGGCGACTCAAAGAGTACCTACTGGATAAGCACCACGACAGGTAATGATACGGTGCCTTTGTGGGGGCTAGGTGACGGCTAGGGGGACTTGACGGGGACTACGGTTACGATAGACCTTCACTGAATATAAATAAGGGTTGTTTTAAAACGGCAGTAAGGCTTGCTTCAACTGGCAACGACTGGACGAGAATAAACTTACGTTGAATAATAATAAAGGTTATTTTCCCAATCACGACTTCGTTATAGGAGTGAATCAATTCTTGCTGATAAAGAAACTTCATTCTTTTATACATAACGTAAAAAAAAACCTAACTTCACGCCTGTAATCGCCGAAGGGGTAGGCAGAGGTAAATGCATGCACTCAAGCATACATGCAAACGCCCACGACTCGCCGGTTACGTTTTGGGCCAAATGTAACAGGTGGCGAACCTGTTGCCATCGCCGGGCACATTACCAAACTCCGAGGTACTGGGAAACTTCCAAAAAATGGAAAAAACCCAATAGAACCAGAGATAAAGGATTTTAAACCGTTATCTCTGAAAGTCCCCGACCCGGGAATCGAACCCAGATGAAGTCTGAGGTCCCGGGTTCGATCCCCAGGTCGGAAACATTTGTTATTGGGTTTTTCTGTAAGGAAATTCCTAGTAATAGCCGGTAGCCTGGTACCGGTGCCTCGGAGAGCACGTAAAGCCGTCGGTCCTGCGCCTGATCTCTCTCCGGTCGTGTCGGATTGCCGTCCCATCGGACTATGTGAGTGAGGGAATAGAGTGTGCACCTGTGTTTGTGCATTTGTGCACTATAATATCTCCCGCGCAGTTGGCTATTCTCCGTTGAGATTGGCCGCCGTGACCGAAATTCGGTCTGGAGGACATTATTATGCTCCGGAGAAGTTCACCCAACAACGTACTTCCATAACTCGTAGTCGAGAGAGAGTACTTTTTTTTTTTTGGAAAAGTTTGGGGACTGATTGTTATTCAAATGAATACGGAATCGATTCTAGATTCTCGAAGTTGAAGTAAGCGCATTTACTGCCAATGTAAGCCCGTGGTTAATATTATTTTTTCTAGCGACTTGGAATTTACCGATTCAACTAGTGTATTTGATACAAAATTTACTATTTATTAGTTAAAAAAATTGCAAAGAGTTCTCTGCTATATTATGTATTTTGAAGATTCCGTCATTTCCCTCTAGCCAGTACCGTTTGTTTTTATGAAGCGGCAAAATTTTGCATTAATACCTGTTCTAATGTTCAATTAAATTTCACTTATTAATGAAATTGTTTTACCGATTTTTGTGGAACTATGAGTGGTTGTATGGTTTACGAACTCTCGTATTTGATGAAGTGAGATAAATCAAGCCACAATCACCAATTAAACGTTAATTAATATATTTACACAACGTTGAGAGCAATATTAAAGTTCCATTGATAAACAAATGAAATAAATACCTACATAGCATTATTTTGCAAAAAAATGTTCAGGGGTTATTTCCTTAATTTTGTCGCTAGATAAACAAATCAACGGGTTTCTAATAAAACATACTAATATTTCTCAAATTGTGTAGATTTCCTCTCGGTGTTTTCATGGCGAGTTTGAATTAATTGTCATTCATATTTTTATAACATCAAAATATTGTATCCTTTGCAGTCAAAATTCTTTGTCGAAACTTAGATAAGTAGGCAATATAATAATAGGAAACGTAGTTTTGTCTGACAATCATACCCTTAGCCCTCAACTTACTCAGGTTTTGATCTGAGTATCCCAAAATAACCGAATAATGTTTTGACGTTAGGGGGACTCGCGCTTTTGGTTTTGGGTCTTTTATTATTTATGAAACAATGGTTCGTGAAACAAAATTACCTACTTTGGAACAGCATGTTCAGCAAAATGAGAGAATGAAATAATTCAGTCAAAAGTGCAGCAATTTAAATGCCACTTAAAGTTGCCTGCGTTGACAGTACTTTTAGTAGGAGAGATCTAAAATATGGAAGTAACTTTTCTCATCAGAAATCCAGATGCCGTGACGGGCTGATCGGCGATGATTATCGTACTTAGCATATTATGACTCATCCCTACAAAAAAATCTAGGCTTATAGGCGTTCCGATCCTCGAAGGGTTCACTAGCTCTTGGACCATTTAAACGATTAATAGTTTTGACTGCAAAATATCATTGTTTTATCACACGTTAATGATGGGTGTCAAAGGTGTAATATAATATTTGAGAACCTCTCATGTCATCAAGCCTCCACACTACAGTCACAAGTAATGAGACTATTGGGTTAAGGAATTATTGTTATGTGCATGAATATAACGGGATATTGAAATAAAACGGATTTGGATCGTATTTTATTTAAACATTTATAATATAAATGCGTTTACGCAGTCAAAGCAATAATAGAATGATAAACAGAAACAGTAACAGCCGTCTAATATGGTTGTATATTGTTTTCATTGATGCAAGTAAAAATCTAACAATTCATTGAAGCTGTCGGTTTTATAAGAAATGGTATTTTGTTCAATATGAGTTAGTTCAATTTGTCCTTCTCGATGAATATTCTCGAGAATAAGATGTCTGTTGGAACTTATATGCGCGAAATAACTATTTTTATGAAATTGGCGAATCATCTCATTAAATGCTTTATTTTATTATGTATATTATATTATAGCAACTTATCATATCAGTATTGATATATATATATATATATATATATATGATCAATATATTTATAAAAAATATAAAATGCTTATAATTTTGTATGATGAATATCGCTGATAATTAATTTTTATATGTATCTAGAATGTTATATTTTTATGTATACTGTCTTGGACGCTATTGCAATACTATGATCAAAATTATATATTTCGTATTTTTTGTTTGTTTTTTTTTTGTTAATATTTTTGTTTTTTCTTCTCCCACTACAGGTATGAATGCAAGTCGTTGTGTGGTTGATATTATTCGATCGGCGATTCTAGTGAAAAATTACGTGATATTGCAATTTTGTCCTTTTATTACTTTGTAAACTCAGTTTTGTACTGGGTCTCAAAGGTCGAGGACATTTTGAGACGACCCTGTTGGTTTGTAACAGTGACATGAAAAATCGAGACCCAGGGCCGGATTTGAAGGCCTCTAATCATTTTCCGAATAAACCATTTTTTTTCTGGGGTCTACACTCTTGTAGAGCTCTCGGAGATGTAGCCCTATATCTTCCTCCAAATTGTCCAAATCATCCTCCAAATCCGGCCCTGTAGTGATTTATTTGATATACTTTGTATCGTTGTGAAAGTAAGGCGAAATACACAAATTTAATACGGTTTATATTTGTACGTCGGATATATTTATTTATAGATTAAATGAAAATCTACCATGAGAAGGTACGTTATATTAAATTTAATTACTTTGTGATCTTTACTGATACTCAATAAGCTTTAAATTACTAACAATATTTAGAAAAATGTATATTTATTTCAATTTAACCCCTCTAGGAAAGTGTTATAAAATATTGAATAGTAATTTCAGTTTTCAAATCCAATTTCGTGTCATTATTTAGTGATTAAAAATAGTCTCATGGTAGAATTGTAGAAATTTATACTCAAATGTCTACTTGTTCTTAGAGGGAACATTAGATTGTATTTGTTGTTTTTTTATATTTTTATTAGATGCAAATAATCTCGTAGTTCCTTCAGAATACAACTAGAGCTTTGGAAACACAAATAAGTATTATTTGAAAACTTTGCTGTAGGTTATCGGTTTGCAGTTGTATTATTATATGTTTAGGTTGGATTACAGCTGAGGATTTTATAATTCTAGAATGTATGAAAAAAGTCTGAAAATGTATTAGGTCTTGATTTTGACAGTCATTGGAAGCGAATATCTTTTAATAATATTTACGAAAACGTGCACTTCTCATGTTCATATCCTTGTATAATTTTATGCTAATAATAATTAAATATCAATTTAATATACACAAACAATTGCTTTAAATATTGTTTTCCTTTTTTGTAAAGGATATTAGATACAGAATCATTATAATTATTTTAAAAAACGTGAAATCAATTTGGAAAAACTTTGTCTGTTTTGGAAAAAACCAAGGCAATCTGTGGCTACCGGCATTACTATCACAAAAAATGTTGCTTGTCCCGAAACTATTTGAACAGGTTCATAGTAATTCTGCCAAGCTTTTTTTAGTAATATGACAATTGATTTCACATTGCTCGTGGCCGATATCGGCCGCATTTGGCTGATGGCCAACAGATTAGATTGGCAACAGATTAATAATCTATCAATTAATTATATTGTAAATAAAGAAGTGTGCATAGGTTACAGGACAACTAGACTCGCGGACGCGTGGACTTCTAAGTACCCATTCAGAATAAGCTAATTCAACACGAATTTATTCGCGCTTTTGTGAGGTACTCGCAACTAATAAATAGCGTCCAATCCAATGAGGATAAATTCAAAATACGTCCGAAAATAGCGTGCATTACGCCAGACTCGACTTGCGAGAGATAAGTGCGTATTGCGCTGGAGTCGGGATATTAGAGACGCATTATTGGGCTGGTTAACGCTGTAACTACAGAGGGTTTTGTTAAATTATGCTACAGAATTGCATTGAAATAAAACTATTTTTGCGGATTTATCTCGCGTATATTAAACTAAAATGATTTTTAAAATCAACGTCACCAAATATTCGTTCGTTGATATGCTCCTTCTGGGTGCAAGAGAAGAGCGCGAGAAAAACGCGATAGAATTAAGGCAAATTTGCCTTTTTGTGATCAAACTCTTATTAGATTTAGACCAAACTAACACAAAGCTAGAGCAGGAACGCTCCCTCCCTCTCAATCTTTTACAGTTAACAAAGATTCGTTATTATCGTTTCCACGCTCTCTACTTACCACTTAAAGGACTGGAGTTGAAGATACATAGCAATAAAATATACGATTTCTACGAGAATTAAGAACAACAAAACAACGCACTGTGTTTAGTCTACACTTCACCAAAATAATCTTATGTAGTGGGGATATAATATAGTGTAGAATGAGCGTTCGCTCGTTTGGTCTAAATCCACCATAACATTGTCAGACATTACATACCGCCCAGTTGTAAACATCCAAAGTGTATGTAACCTATTTCCACTTTTTTACATAAAATTCTCAATACTGAATGCAGTTGTGAGCTAACACTGCAATCTTGTACTTGTACCTCGGTTCTAAGGCTGAACTTATTAGTTGAAAATCTCGAATTGGGAATAGCGAAGAGTGAATAAATTACAATTTTAGAGTTTATAAGGTGATGGTGTAAGATTTGTTGCGATATTGTTGCTTATCTCGGCCTTGGTGTGCATGTTTGTTAAATTTTAACGCGATTATGTTAAATGCTAAATTAAAAGCAGGATTTTAATGCTATTTTGTGCATATTTTTTAGCAACAGTATTAATCAACTTTTTAGATTAGTAATATTTATGAGATATTGTAATATAATAACCCACATTTTTATTTCAGTAATAGTAGTAGTATATTTGTTTTATCTTACATATATGTATATGTAGTGTTTGTCTTGTACTGTTATTACCTTTCTCTGTCGTTCTCATGTAAATAGCTTATGTCACGAGCGTGATGATGCTATTTACGTGGGTGCTACAGAGAAGCATAAATAGGTCAATGTGCAAAATTCTTCCTGCATTACGACCGTACTAAATCAGTATAGTTACATGCACACCAAGGCTCCGCACACTTTGTATATTAATAGTTAATTGTTAAATGGGGAAAATGGCACCATCACATTGATAGCTTTTTATCGTGATTTTTATGTGTCCACTGTCAATATTATTTTTTTACTGAAAATGCCTATAGACTAGCGTTGAAACTTAGGCTTAATTCGCGTATTTTTATTTATTGATTTTTATATATTATCCGTGTTTTTATACTAAACGATACGTCGAAATACGTCCCTGTGAAGGCATGATTCAATGGCATCCTATACGGTTTACTGTCCTTTTGATATATACATAATTTTCAATGTTTATATTAGAATTACTTTCATGATTATAAAAAATAGAGAAATTAGTAATGTATACTGGGACTGCGAGGATGGTTTTTAAACTCAAAACATTGTACTCCGAAACAAAAATTTAATCCCTTTTTGTATGTAACTAGAGAAGTAAATTTTATGCCATGGAAACATCCTCGACGTTGTCAGTTAACTAAAATCTAGGTGAATCTTTTTCTATTATACATGATATTTGATATTTGTAACGAAGAAAACATTCCAAAATTTTCTAACTGGTCGTCTAGTAGGATATCGGACATTATTATAGATGTTTAGATTAAATCGCCCAGTACCATCCGACATGTTGAAATGTACAAATGCATATAAGAGAAGAAGTTATAGAACATAAACAAATAATTCTTGTTATGTTTAAATGTATATTATGTAAATATTTCTTTTTTTTACGCATTGTCCGTCGTTTTCGTGTCGTAAATTGTTTTTAACTACAAAAAGCGAATGAATTCATTGTCTACCGCTAAAGGAGTAAAAATTTAAGCAATCCTAAATAAAACCTACTAGCTACACCAACTGTTATGTCGTCGATACGCACTAACTGCTGTAAGATCTGATAAGTCCTATTTATTCTTCGTTTCAAATGATATCTCTGTTTTTTCTTCCTCTATCTCTGTAAATTACCTATGTCTCTTTCCTGACCATCAATAATTAAGGTTTACAATTCAATGGATTCATTCGCAAGTCGATTCGTGTATAAACATAAAGGAGACGTTCCAAAATGTATGGAGCTTGGGCCCGCACCATGTACACTATATTGAGAGGTGAAGCATAAAATACTATATCATTTTCAGCTATTCAAATCGTTTAATAACGCAATAAATAATTTGAATTTGAATTTGAATTTATTAAATCTTCAATTAATTGTCGTAAGTATATTTCGAAAACAAGAATTTCATAGTAGCGATATGGCAACATATTCCTGTCATACAAAAATTACGTAAAATAAATATTTCCGACAAAAAAACAACGATTCAAATTATTTTTTGAGTATTTTTCCATGATTCTGCATATTTTTCTCTAACTTTTGATATAGTGTACAAGGTGCAGGCCCAACGTGGAACATTTCTTTTCAGATGAACTAGGTAGGTAATGAGTAAATAATACATTTCAAACCAATAAAGTGGAAATGGTTTCACAAATTGTATCCACTTTCGTTGAGTTAACATTGTTTCGTTGCTAGCAGTAAAAGTATATGCCTGAGAGGAGATGTGATCTAAGAGGCATTGTAATTCTTTCAATTGATCAGATATATTTTAATATAAGTATTTGATTCGCATACAATTTAGTGGAATATACACGAATCAATTTAAAACTTCTTTTTCTTTGCAAACATCTGACATTGTCAATACGTTATGCCGTATAACATGATTTGATTTGTATATTTTTATAAAATTCCCCATCGATTTGTAATGTAAAATATTATTTCGTTTCCGGCTATGGATTGTAATAAATCATCACAATTTTATTCAATATGGCATTTTTATTTATATCTTCGATATTGATTGATCTACGCTATCGCTACAGCTAGAATGTTATTCTAATACTAGCTGCCCCGACGAACTTAGCATCGCCTTAGAGGTATACAAATATTTGGGAAGAACTATCCTTACCACAACCGTAATGTCACTAAAACAGTATATTTTGCCTTATGTCAATCCTTAATAGAATATGGTATATCAGTTTGGGGTGGCGCTGCAAAAACCCACCTGCTACCTGTAGAGAGAGCTCAGCGTGTGCTTCTTAAGGTTGCAGCTGGACTTCCTTATCGTTTCCCTACAGTCGAACTGTACAAAAAGTGGGATCTCCTCACAGTGAGACAACTATTCGTCATGAAGATGATTTAAAAAAAAACACTCCGAGCTATTCTACGATCCAGACCTCTTAAAGGACAAACGCCGGAATAGAGCAGTCTGTACCCTACCAACTCTCAATACTTCCTTCTCACAGAATTTCTACCATTTTCTTGGGCCCTTTCTATATAATAAACTGAATACTATTCTCAACATATATCCCCAACGTAAAACGTATTGCAAACGATTAGTTACAAAATATTTAAAAACTCTGGATTATGACACTACAGAAAAATAATACTTACTTTAAAATAAGATTGTATACAACTTTGGAATATTATATATATATATATATATATATATATATATATATATTATATATATATATATATATATATATATATATATATTATATATATAATAGGTATTATAATCTAAAATGCATATAATTTAAATACTTATTATACATATCTATAATAAATAAACGTAGTGATAAAATAACGCAAAACTTACCTATGACCAAAACTTACCTATTACTCATCAATACTCCTTTCTAGAGACGTAAATTCCGCTCCACCACGCAGCCGTCACACACATGCACACAATCACACATACACACGCACACACACAGACACACACAAGCACATACACACACACTCCGACTCTCAGACACACATACACACGCACACTCCGACTCTCAGACACACATACACACGCACACTCCACATTCACTCACCTACAAACGCTCTCGAGCGAACAACAAAACACACCCAAATAATTATTGAAATCAAACTGTAACTCGCTTTTTCTATTGCGCTTAAATTTAATCTTAAAATAAAATTATATTTAATCTTAATTAGATATTGTCATAAAAGTTTACACGTTTTCTTTTTTTTTATATATGTTTATTTTTTGTAGCGGCTATAATTTAGGCAGTGTTTTTTCTTCTTTTTTTTCTTTTACTGTCTCTTGCTGTAAATTGAGAACTGTCTCCGGGAGGGGCCTGGCGACCTGTAGCACAGATTTCATTTAGAAACCTATTTCAGGCACCAGTCCCTCACAAAAATAGGATCGAAGTGCACAAGTACTGTATTAGCAATAAGTACCTATAAGCCTAAAATTTGTGAAGGAAAATTAAACGTTTTTTACTTACTTACTTACCATTTAGGAAGATAAAAATTGACTACAACTGATTCTCATACCTATCCTTAGTTTGTGCAGCATTGAAATAAAAAACAGGCCTGTAGTGTAAATAAAATTACTTTATTAAAATTTCTTTGGACATAAAAAAAATCAATATTCATTTACTACGGCTACATCACAAGACACGTTTTACCGTTTTATTTATAAAATTATTACACAACTAGCTGGTGCCCGCGACTTAGTCTGCATTCACACAATATCTTTATAAATTGTAGCCTGTCTAATTCTGACGTATAAGCTATATTATTGTAAAGTCTCATTAAATTCCATTCAGTAGTTTTTAAGTGAATGAGTAACAAACATCCATCCATACTTAAAAACTTAAGCGTTTATAATAATAATAGATTTAGTAGGATATTTTCTTTTTAAAGGACGTATATTATATCTTTTTCCCCGTTCGTTTGTATTATTATAAAGGCGTGGCTTGGTGCGGCGGGACGGGACGGACGGGGACAGTAGGTAGTGTTCATACTACGGGCATACTCATGCTTCCCCGGCAGTGTAACAACTCAACTAACATATTAGTACCTGGTTGACCGAGCTTCGCTCCGTACCGATTTTTGAAAATTATATTTAGTATGAATTGCATACTGAAGAAATATGAATAAAAACAATTGAGTTTTTTGGTCTAACCTCAAATCAAACACTTCTTCTTTGCTAAAAATACGACTAACGTTAGTAGACTAATGGTTCTTCTATTCATCAATAGATGGCGTTAGTCGTCGGTTATGAAGAAAATTTATTATTAACTTGGAACCGAGCTTTTCTTGGACTTGGAACCTAAATAAATCGATTTCTTGACCCGAAAAACCCCTAATCTGTAAGTTTCAAGAAAATCGTTGGAGCCGTTTCCGAGATCTTGTTTCTATATATGTATATATATACAAGAATTGCTCGTTTAAAGGTATTAGATTATGTAAGCTATACAGCGAAATTGTCGGCGTGCCGCTCTCGCCCCGTCCGGCCACGCCACGTCTGGCGTCTGTCTGGCCAGACATTTAGTTGAAAAACAAACATATGGTACAGAAATCCTTTGAGTAACCAGTTCAATTGGATATATCCATTGCCTCTTTAATCACCAGTTTTTTTTTATTTTAATCGACTTCGTTGATGTAGTACCCCACATTAGTTGGAAACTTATACATAAAACGCATATATTTTGGTATGTTTTAGACATCGTTTACACAACAAATTGACAAATAAAATGCAAAAATATAACTTTTACCTTAGGCTAAAAAGTACTCTTGAAAATTAAAAATGCTCCCATTTTCTGAGTTAACTGACTAAAAAATATTTACACATAAGTTCAATAATCTTCAGAAATCTCTGCCAATGGCTATGAATTACTATAAAAATAACATATTTTCAATTAACATTTCTTATCTCTAAAAAAAAGAGCACGTAATTCATTCGTGTGATAGTGCAGATGACACAGAAATGGATCGAGGTAATGGCGACAAATTATCAGGTTTTGGCGGTAAAGCTGGTTTCTCGATGATCTGCGAGCCCAGACCTGAGTCATCCGGATCTTCCGCTTGTTCGATGATCTCGACAGACTCCACAGAGGTTTCCAAGTCATCCATCTGCTCTGTTCGCAATCTAGAATTATATGAGACTTCGGTATTACCTATGGAATTTTTACGGTAATTTACACATAAGACAAGTGCAGTAGTGGACATGTAGTTAACATTGATTAAACGAGATACGGTATCAGAAACATGCCCTCATCTGCTATTTGATGATGATTAATATTTTTTTTTTGAATAGATCTTTACAGATACTTTCAAAACGTCAAGAAATATAAAACACCTAGAGTGAATAATCATTACATAAAGTAAAGCAAAATAATATATTAATAGTAAATTAAAAATTAGAATTTAAACTACTTAGTTAAAACATAATAATCACAAATTTTTTCAATTCCTTCAATGATGATAAATGAAGAAAAAGAAAAACTTATTCGTCAAGATCAAAGTTATTCCACTTAGCAGAGTTCCAAGTGCAGTCACTACTGAGAAGAACTCCGCTACCCAACAAACTCAGTAAGAGCTCTTTTAAATGAGAGCTTAAATCTAGTACAAATTATCGTGAAAAATCAAATAATATGAACGTCCACAGCATAGATGCAAATAAACTGTTATCTACTAAATGTGATGTAGCTCCTGCAAACCAGAACAGACCAGTCCCCACCAACAGCACCCGTTCACGAGTATGACGCATGTGACAACCATTGCCCTCCTCGACCATTTTAGAGGGAAGTGAGCAACCCGCCACACGACGCCGCCAAAGGCAAAGATATTTAAGCTTTATTGGTGGTAGAGTTCCGGTGTAGGCGCTCGAGGGTGTAGGCACCACCGCAATACCTAATATATCTGCCGATAAATGGTAGTGTTCAGCACTATCGTGTTCCGGTTAGATGGTAATGTATGGCCATACCATGTAAGCATGCAGTTTACCAATTGATGTTAAGTGATGACTGCAGCCTATAGACAACCCACAAAAAGTCCAAGGTCAAAATGCAGATGCGTTACCACTCCTGATGCCTAAGGTGTTATGCCTCTGTGCCGGAAATTACGTTAACAACTGACCGGAACACGGTAGTGCTGAACACTACCATTTAGAGGCAAGTATATTAGGTAATGCGGTGGTGCCTATGCCCGCGAGCTCCGTCACTGGAGCTCTACCACCAGCAATCAACACCCATTAATAAGCAAAAAAAAACTAATTCACTTGACTGATTTGTTTTCGTATAGTCATCACTTTAGCCGAAACACGTCCACTGCTGGACAAAGCCTTCCCCAAAGACGCCCACAACAGTGTTGTGCGTCATTAGGGGAGTAATATGCCATAATCGCCACGCTTGGCATGCGGATTCGCGATCGCAGTGGCGGTAGATTTATCGCGGGAAGCTGCTGCCCATCCCACGTTGCTATTTTTTACTACCGCCCTATTGGAATGACCTCCATTGTTTGGTTGACTTCGGATAGTGGACGGTTGATATAAATTAGTTTTGAAAAAAAAAAACGTAACTTCATACGCCTGTAATCCCCGAAGGGGTAGGCAGAGGTAAATGCATGTATTCAAGCATACACCCACGACTCGCCGGTTACGTTTTGGCCCATGTAACAGGTGAATGGACATGAACGGCGAACCTGTTGCCATCTCCGGGCACATTACCAAACTCCGAGGTTCTGAGGACCTTCCAGAAAATGGAAAAATCCCAATAGAACCAGAGATAAAGGATTTTAAACTGTTATCGTCGATAGTCCCCGACCCGGGAATCGAACCCAGGACCCCCAGCGCAGCAGTAGTGGCCTGCTACCACTACGCTACTGTGGCAGTTAAAGTTAGGTAGTTTTGAAAACATTCAAAATAACTTACATTACTTAATATACAGGTTTAGTAGTGTGATGGTCTATGTATATCAGTAATGCAGACTTAAAGCATATGTATAATGTACAGTTAATACATAAGGTCATCAGTAATTTCAGAGGCGTTATAAGCTGGTTACCCATTCTAGGTACCACGTGGGCATATTATTTTCAATATGTTTTTTCTACTGTGTTCGGAAAATGAGATGTATCCCACTAAAGCTTTGTCATTCCTCCTATAAAATTTTAACAATATTTATACACTTTTGTGTTTTAGTGAAAGTAGAAAAATAGTAACATTTTTATTTATTTTACACAAATCCCAGAAGACACCTTTAGTTATAGAAGTATTGAAGATATGAGACATAGAACGGTTAAAAATATAAAATTATGTATACTGACTCCTTTTTTTAAACAATTGTGTACATAGACATAAAAATATTAAATGGCAGCCAAAAAATTGTTTATTTGTTCACCTCTTTATCTCTCACACTATCAGGACAAACCGAAAGATACAGCGCCAGTGTATAGCGTAGCTCTCAGTTCATGAATATTAATTAGCCTGTTTGTTTTGCTTTTATTGAAACATATCACTGTTTATTTAAAAATAATAGTTTCATCGCTAAATTTCCACACAAGTTAATCATGGACTCGCTTTGTACTAAGTATATTTTGAATTGTAGAAAGACAGCATAAGTAAAAAAAAGCATTTAAAAAATCCTTTTACTCCAATCCTCCATTGAATATAACAACACACACAACCACACAAGGACAACGCACAGATGTAAGGCACCCAAAACCAATCACAAACAGCACATACATTTTAGAATAGTTTGTGATAGTGTTATGCCGGCACTACACGTCGACGGATGCGTCTGCTGTGTGACGTGCGCTGACGTGTAGAGGAGGTGATTTGTTTCGGCGGACGCATACGCGGATGACGTCCGCGGATGCGTCTGTCGACGTAAAGTGCCGGCATTAGAAAATAGTTGTCGTTAGATAAATTGTCTGTAAGCTAACACATTAAAATGTTATTCCCTATTAAATGTATGTTAAATTGATGTCCTAATGTATCTGTGACATCGCATTATTGAACAAGGAATAGACACTACAGTATGATTACTATAATTTAGTATTTATTACTAAATGATACTAATTATTATTGAATGATACTAATCTCGAAGGCAGAATGGTAAAAAATAATCAAAGAGATTTGTTTTATCAATTCCGATTTATTATTATTTATATTTAGGCTTACACATTTTGTATTTAAACATTAAACATACGCAGCATACAGCTAAATACAATTGTATAAGGGATATAATATAGTAGCTCTTAACAATTACTATATCTTGAATGCAAGTGCTTGCAACATTGTTATCAAATTAAACTTCAATAAGCTTTATTCATTAATTGATCCTCTCGATAAAATATATCTAAAAAACACGTAATCAATAAAAATATAAATTCTATAACCTAAAATGTCTAACAAAATAAAAATTTACAATTAAAAATATAATGTAAAAATAAATCGTTGTATCCCTCAGGAATGTCACAATCAATAAAAAAACCTCTACAAAAATAATTCACAATTTTAACTTATATTAGAAGCAATATACAATTCGTAATAATAAAGGATTTCCGGGTAAGATATCGAATATAAATGCCGATCAGGAATGCCGAACAGACAAGGAATGTCGAATAATTTGGAAACTATGTCATGTTACTTTAAAATGTCTTCTAATCATACATATTCTAAAATCAATTTATCACACACACAATTCCACACAAGTGATTGCCGATTCCAACGTTAATAAATCTCATCCTTGTTCGCATCGAATTCAATTATACTTAGTGGCGTAGCTATGGCAGGGCGGCGGGGGCAAGCCGCACCGGGTGCCACCCGTTTTGAGGTGACACCCGGCTGTGATTTGTTATAATGATTAGTTTCTCAAATGCAATTTCCCTCTTTAGCTCCTATTTTAATGCACCTTAGACAGTTCTTTTTGGCTTGTAGGTTGACTGGTAGAGAATACCACTAGGTATTAAGTCCGCCTCTGTACATAATTTATGAGCAAAAGTTTAAAATAAATAAATTATAATATGTGTGGGATAACTAGTATCAAAGATCTCCCGGGGCCTATCTATCTCTAAAAAAAAATCCAAATCGATTCAGCAGAACCATTACATACAAATTTAATAAATTCATTTTTGCATTTATAATATAAATTAGGAGTTTTATCAAATTTCAGTTTAGATTTTAACTGTGATACTACAATATCTGAGTGCCACTCTTAGACTAGCTACGCCACAGATAATATACACTTTATTTCTATTCAATATCAGACTCATACTATATTAGAATGATTGCTGGAATGACATAGTAATATCAAATTCAACGAGACCCACGCATAAAAGAAAAATTTAGAACATTCTTTATAAGAATGTGAAATCTGAATACTGGAAGCCGGTTTATGACTCAAATTAGTATAAATCGAATTTATTCCAAGCGACGCGTGTAGCCTAAAACGAGCATTTAATACAAAAGGTACACCTAACTAGGGAATCCTTCAGACTCGAGTTTATTCGTTGTAAAAAAGTGTATAAAAAACATTGACACATCCGTAATACTACGTAAGTACTAAAAAGTTCGTAGAGTACCCATCGAGAAAAATTGCACTTCGAGCCTACGGAAGAGACAATCGGCTAGTTTCGACTTCGTAGAGCGTTGTCATTTTTTTATGTAATGGAAGTGGCAAACAAGCATGCAGTTCACATTGATTTTAAGTGATGACTGCACCCTATAGACACTTACACAAAGACCAAGGTCAAAATGCAAATGCGTTACCACTCCTGAGGCCTGTTAGTCCTCTGTGTCCGGAAATTACAAGGCCATATGACCGGAACACGATAGTGCTGAACACTTACATTTACCGGCAAGTATATTAGGTAATGCGGCGGTGCCTACGCCCGCGAGCTCCGTCACTCGAGCTCTACCACCAGTGAAAAGTGTCTCTGCTGCACACTGCCTACGTAAGAACTGATCGTCCGGTATTTGTCAAAACTTGATCAAAATGGTCGATAAACGTCACATAGGTAAGGTGCAAAGGAGATAACGCTCTACAGATCCGAAATAAACCGAAGTCTCCTTCCTAATAGGTTAGGATCCCACTGCAGAATCATTTCGTTCATCCAGATATTGCTGCAAACCTAATTTTTTAGGCATATTTATAATCTAGGTTGCCAATGAAAAATAGCCCGCAAGTATTTTTTTTTTTTGGGAAAGATATTTTTCTTGTCTTTTCAATAAAATATCATCCACTTCACGGCAATATGAATAAAAACTCTGAAAAATCACAGCTGCCATTGCGCACTTAGCCTCCCCTACATATTTTCGTTCCGCCCCGATTACTTTTTACGTCCATAACGTACATGTATTATTTATATATCAAATTAAAGCTATTTTTTTTTCTGATTATTACAAGAGTTGCTGGCTGTTAACGATAAAACAATTTAATTAGAAATACTTGCGGCCCAATTTTGGTACGCAACCTAGTGGATATATATTCTACTAGCTATTTCCCGCGGCTTCGCCCGCGTGGATGTCGTTTTATAAATAAATAGTAGCCTATGTTCTTTCTCAAAGTCAGCTCTATCTCTGTACCAAATTTCATTAAAATCGGTTCAGTCGTTTGGACGTGAAATGGTAACAGACAGACAGAGTTACTTTCGCATTTACAATATGAGTAGGGACAGATTATAAATACGCGTAAAAATAAGGTTTGCAGCATATCTGGATGAATGAAATGATGCTGCAGTGGGATCCTAACCAATAAGGTCGATGTGCAATATTTCTCTTTAGATACTGCAAATCGATTTATTGGTGTGTATTTTCATTTTGTTTATCCCCTTAAATAATAAGTTACACTTAAGTTACATGCGTGTTAAATACACCATTACAAACTATATCCCCACCTTGCTAGCGACAGATAACTTGAACATCACAAAACATTGTCCCATCACCAGTACGAGCGACAGTATAAAGAAGTCCAATAGATTTATTTACAATACGATAAGCATAGAATCGGGTTTGCTCGGAGTTATGTGCTTTGGGAATTACATAATTATTATAGAGTTGTCAACAAACAAAAAAGCGCTTTTATATGTAATTAAGAAACGATTGCTTACATTGCTAATGGTTATTCTTATGAAAAATACATTTCATTTGAAATTCGTTAACAAATCTATTAAAATTATTAAGTCTGAAGTAATATGATAATATAATTGGTGCTTATTTATACTGTGACCGATAGCTGCTTATAAAATATATTTATTACATGTATAAGTATAAAATAGGTATACAGAAAATTCCGGAATGTAGGATAATTATACATACCTATATACATAGGCCATAAAATTGTGTTGTTCGGTCGTATTATTGATAAAGAAAATAAGTTTTGTATAAATAAAAAAATCTTTACAAAAATACTAAATGGTAATAATTTTATCATCATATTTGTTATTGATTAAAAATCGACCGAACTCATAATTCTTGTACCAGTAGGTGGGTTGTTTAATTATTTAAATGGAAAACCCATAAATGGGTCAATTGTCCCTCGGACCATAAAAGCTAGGACCAAACTGTACCAAACTCACATATAAACCAGAGTCAGTTACATTCACTAATACTGTCCCAATCTTCCGTTTGTAAGTTTTACTTGTAGTTTTGTCGATGTAAAATTGCTTTAAATACAGTTTTGTATGATAAATTAGTATTTTTAAAACCATTGAGTGTGTACTCAATTGGTATATCTAAACGGATTTGAACAAAAAGGTACTTTTTTAGATTTAATAATAAGATTTTGGAAAGAAAACAATTAAAAATAAGATTCAATATTCATTAAATCGCCAAAACCTAGCGTAGTTTTTAAAACACTTATCAATTGGTCAAAAGTCAGCTGTCACCATTGTCCCAATAAAACAAGTAAAACTTACACCAACAAACATGGATAACCTTTTGTTTATGACTGTTTTTTTTTTACAAATACAAACATACCTTAATATTTTAACTGCTAACACATGTTACCAGCACGCGTATCAAGCCAGCCCCAAAATTGATTTTATTTCTGTGTTTTCTATATTCATTTGCAAGTTCGTGACACACTAAATGCAAATCGTCTGTAAAAACCAAGGTTTAATAGAATATTGTTACAATGCAAAAAAAAAATTCCATTGTCTTTTTAATTTGATCTTCTGTAAATTGAATCCGAATACAAACATCGTAGATACAGTCAGGGAACTCTCCGCGTATCCAAAACAATCTAAAAAGCGTTCACTACCGATGTATAAGATAAATACATCGAGCAGACTTTTCATCGATAGTACATCCCCAGATGGTCCTTCGAATAAAAAGGCATAAGCGTATATTACACCATCAGTGAACCCCACAAACGAATTGGTTCCGTAAGCGACAACATACGTGCTGGTAACATTTAACAGTCAATCAACAGCCGATCTCAATGGCCCATCAGTATTTTCGCCTATCGGAAATAAGTACCGAATGTAAAGAAACTTTCAAATAGATTTATCCAATTTTGACCTGTGAAAAGGCGATGTGTGGAGATACAGTCGCCTATTTGTAATGAATTACAAAAAAAAATGCTCTAAGCTGCTTCAAGTGAAATGATTGTCATCAATTTTGACATGGCCTTGGAAAACAGCGGCTCGACCGCCTATCCAAATCGCTTTTCCCCTGGATATTGCTATATCCTTTCGTCAAATATAAGAGCAACAACGATCTGACTTTTGTTATTGCCTTAATAAGCTGTATGAAAGCAATCCTTTGAAATATATTAATAAATATTCTGATCTAATATAATAAAACGAAGGCAGTATTGAATATTGAATAATTCCGCCGACGCTGTTTTTGTATCAGCAAAATACAAAATTTTGACGTGTTTTAAGCGGTCGAGTTGAAAATCAGCAATCAATAAATCTATCTGTCTTCAACTTACATATCCGAAAGGCGAAACTGATACCACGATCGATAGACAAATGATCTCCGGGACTTACGGCTTGTTGACCGGCGCGTCCATGGACGGTATGTAGTCGAGGGCCATGAGGCAGGCGAACACCGTCATGATCATCTTGGGTTTCCTCTCGGTGATATCTTCGGGCAGTGCGTACACGCGCGCGCCGCAACGTCGGGCCATCGATATCGCGTACTTCGCGTTCGCTAAGTTCTCCTGTAACACGAGGGGTTCGCATTTGAATTGTGATCATCATTTCAGGCGAAAGATGTCCACTGTTGAACAAAAGCTTCCCAAAGATTTTTATTGCTTCAGATATGGGGATGTGCTATTCGCCACGATTGGCATGCATGGTGGCGATCGCACTGGCGGTAGTTTTATCGCGAGGTGCTTCTGCCTACACCACGTTATAGCGTCTACTGCCGCTCTATTGCAATGTCCAATAAAGATGAGTGTGCCGTAAAAAGGGGACATGATAGATAAATGGTTGCTTAGGGTATGGTAGGTTACTAGTAAACTTTGACTGGTGGCAGAGTTCAAAGTGTAGGAGCTCGAGGGCGAAAGCACCACCGCATTGCCTAACCTATCTGCCGCTAAATTGAAGTACTGGTGGTAGAGCTTACTGGTGGTAGAGCTCCAGTGACGGAGCTCGAGGGCGTAGGCACCACCGCATTACCTAATATACTTGCCGCTAAATGGTAGTGTTCAGCACTATCGTGTTCCGGTCAGGTGGTAATGTACGGCTCTGTAATTTCCGGCACAGAGGCATAACACCTAATGCCTCAGGAGTGGCAGCGCATCTGCATTTTGACGTCTGGTCATTGTATGGGTGTCTATAGGCTGCAGTCATCACTTAACATCAATGTGAACTGCACGCTTGTTTGCCACTTTTATTACATAAAAAAAAAAAAAAAAAAAAATAAACAGTCAATAAAGTGAATACTCTTGGGTTCCAATTTATCTTAAAGGTCCGAGATCCATAAAGTGTTAGCCTGGGTTGCACCACGATATTTGTTTAAGTTATTGTAACATTTCACATCCTTCTCTACCTTTAGCAGATTTATATAAGTTGGAGAAGGATGTGAAATGTTACAATAACGTTAGCAAATATCGTGGTGCAACCCAGGCTTAATGTTGTATTTATAGTTAAACAACGTAAAGTACATTTCGAGACAGCCTTATCGTCTATATCACCGTGACGAGTACTAATGGCTCTGATTCTAATTTTATAAACAACTACCTAAGAATCCGTAGGGTTCGTGCCCTGGCTGCCTGACGTCCTGACGGACCCGTGGGTCCGAACCATTGCTTAGGGTATGGTAGGTTACTAGTAAACTTTGACTGGTGGCAGAGTTCAAAGTGTAGGAGCTCGAGGGCGAAAGCACCACCGCATTGCCTAACCTATCTGCCGCTGAATTGAAGTGTTCGGCACTATCGTATTCCGGTTAGATGTAATAATTATCACAGAGTTATGACACCTTAGGTCTCAGGGATGGCAACTGCATTTAGACCTCCGGTTTTTATGTATCCGGTTTCCTGATATCTCGCTCGACACAAGATGATAAAATTTTAGTAACCTATTTTTTCTAAATATTATGTATTCCATTATGATCAGTTACTGTTGTTTAAGGTCTTCCTTATTGTATGTACAGTTTTTTTACCTGCCTACCGACGTAAATTAGGTTAGCATACTTACAAACCGTAGTGGTTTTCCAATGCTAGCATTAAGTGATATAATGTTAAAACTTTTGTTAATTGATACAATAATAAAAAAAAAGAAAAAATGTAAATGTCTAGAGGCTGCAGTCATTACTTTACACCAATGTGGGCTGCATGCTTGTTTGCAGTCTTTCTTACATAAAAAATGTAAAATAATCACCTCCACGTTGCCGCCGGGCAGCACGAGGTCGTAGTTGATGGAGCCGGGCTTGATGGCGTCGATCAGATCGATCACCACCTTGCCGTCGGCGAGCACCTCGTCCTGTTATACAAATTAACTTGTATGTAAATAGTGGATTACATTGTATTTTTACGCATTGCTATATACATAATCGTTTTAAAACGATTTAAAGACAGAAGATATAATATTAATAAAGAGTGTAATATTATTAAGAAAAAACGACAATCACAGATTTACATAACAAGACAATAGAAATGGCATGTCGCTAAAACAGTCGGGTAAGCATGTCACCAGTATGGTGTAGTGAATACACCAACCGATAATAACTACGTACGTCAACACAGGTAAAAACACAATTAAAAATTTTATGTGTTTGTGAAGGTTATCATATTATTATATTCTATTAAGCGCAATACACACTGAACTCACTGACTCAAGCCGGCGGCCTATATGAAAAGAATCATGTCGGCAAGCTGCGCCCGCAAGTGTTGCCCGGCGACACTCGAGCGGTAGTGACAAGTAAGTTCCTCATCTCAAGCCGCCGACATGCTGCCAACAAACTTTACCGGCTTGCAATGTAAAACTCGCCGACAAAAGGTTGCCAACAGAGGTCGGCGGCCCGGTGGGCTCAGTGTGTATTGCTTTTCACGTTCCGCTTACTGACATTTGTGTATATGACAAGTTTTGACAGATCACTGTAATTGTGTTAAATACCTTCGAGGCGACACCAATTTGTAGCGACAAGTTTACGCGATCATGGCAATTTTACTGACTTGTTAGTTTAGATTTTTGCGACGGTACCAGTGCGGTACGTGAATCTCGCTCTATCTCTGTAGGAATGTATCAACACACCTGGAAACTCCTGATGGAGGAGGACTTCCCGGCGGCCTGCAGCTTGCTGTTGACCCACTGCACGATCTCGCGCTCGATGATGGGGTTGCCGGTGTTGGCCAGCCGCGTCAGCACCGACAGCGTGTACGCTCGCATCAGTTGCCAGATCAGCGCTGGAATATGAACAAGTAACACTTCAATAATTGTCATTGTATAAGTATCTGAAATAGTATCACAACATCGACATACAGGAAAATCCTTGAAATCAATATCGATACATCGATGGTCGGCAGTGGTACATTACGATACGCGTGACCTAAGTAGCTTATTTATTAGCGAGGGTGCTAAATGCCGAGGCACGCCAAGGACCCAAATTATTATTATAAAAGTCATATTTAAAGAGTTATCATTTTTTAAATTAATTATTTTATTAATAAGTTTAGCAAACACTTCTGTTTTCACAGTCTTGTTTTTGGTTGTGTTGGTGTGACTGTGCAAATATTCATAATAACACATTTCTTTCATTTTTAGTGAAGTTAGTCGATTGATTGACGCAGTTCAGAATCAAAAATAGGCACCTAAAGTCACGGAAAAGTAGTAAGTAAGTAGATCACGCTGTGCTATAACAATCATTTAATTCAGGCTTAAAATAAACAATAGGCCCATCGGACGGTCGGCAATGAACATCGACATTTTATCAAAATCGATATAACGTTTGCAGTCCTTAGTGTGAAGAGGTAAAGACGGGCCATACCGAGCGTGAGCGTGGCGTTCCCCTCGTTGATGTCGGCGCCGGCGATGTGAGCTCGTGTAGAGAGGTGGAGACGGGCCATACCGAGCGTGAGCGTGGCGTTCCCCTCGTTGATGTCGGCGCCGGCGATGTGAGCTCGTGTAGAGAGGTGGAGACGGGCCATACCGAGCGTGAGCGTGGCGTTCCCCTCGTTGATGTCGGCGGCGCCGGCGATGTGAGCTCGTGTAGAGAGGTGGAGACGGGCCATACCGAGCGTTAGCGTGGCGTTCCCCTCGTTGATGTCGGCGCCGGCGATGTGAGCTCGTGTAGAGAGGTGGAGACGGGCCATACCGAGCGTGAGCGTGGCGTTCCCCTCGTTGATGTCGGCGCCGGCGATGTGAGCTCGTGTAGAGAGGTGGAGACGGGCCATACCGAGCGTGAGCGTGGCGTTCCCCTCGTTGATGTCGGCGCCGGCGATGTGAGCTCGTGTAGAGAGGTGGAGACGGGCCATACCGAGCGTGAGCGTGGCGTTCCCCTCGTTGATGTCGGCGCCGGCGATGTGAGCTCGTGTAGAGAGGTGGAGACGGGCCATACCGAGCGTGAGCGTGGCGTTCCCCTCGTTGATGTCGGCGGCGCCGGCGATGTGAGCTCGTGTAGAGAGGTGGAGACGGGCCATACCGAGCGTTAGCGTGGCGTTCCCCTCGTTGATGTCGGCGCCGGCGATGTGAGCTCGTGTAGAGAGGTGGAGACGGGCCATACCGAGCGTGAGCGTGGCGTTCCCCTCGTTGATGTCGGCGCCGGCGATGTGAGCTCGTGTAGAGAGGTGGAGACGGGCCATACCGAGCGTGAGCGTGGCGTTCCCCTCGTTGATGTCGGCGGCGCCGGCGATGTGAGCTCGTGTAGAGAGGTGGAGACGGGCCATACCGAGCGTTAGCGTGGCGTTCCCCTCGTTGATGTCGGCGCCGGCGATGTGAGCTCGTGTAGAGAGGTGGAGACGGGCCATACCGAGCGTGAGCGTGGCGTTCCCCTCGTTGATGTCGGCGCCGGCGATGTGAGCTCGTGTAGAGAGGTGGAGACGGGCCATACCGAGCGTGAGCGTGGCGTTCCCCTCGTTGATGTCGGCGCCGGCGATGTGAGCTCGTGTAGAGAGGTGGAGACGGGCCATACCGAGCGTGAGCGTGGCGTTCCCCTCGTTGATGTCGGCGCCGGCGATGTGAGCTCGTGTAGAGAGGTGGAGACGGGCCATACCGAGCGTGAGCGTGGCGTTCCCCTCGTTGATGTCGGCGGCGCCGGCGATGTGAGCTCGTGTAGAGAGGTGGAGACGGGCCATACCGAGCGTTAGCGTGGCGTTCCCCTCGTTGATGTCGGCGCCGGCGATGTGAGCTCGTGTAGAGAGGTGGAGACGGGCCATACCGAGCGTGAGCGTGGCGTTCCCCTCGTTGATGTCGGCGCCGGCGATGTGAGCTCGTGTAGAGAGGTGGAGACGGGCCATACCGAGCGTGAGCGTGGCGTTCCCCTCGTTGATGTCGGCGCCGGCGATGTGAGCTCGTGTAGAGAGGTGGAGACGGGCCATACCGAGCGTGAGCGTGGCGTTCCCCTCGTTGATGTCGGCGCCGGCGATGCCGACGAGCGAGAAGCCTAGCTGGCGGCCCAACTCCACCGCGTAGTTGCAGTTCTCCAGGCGCTCCATGAACTTGCGCAGCTTGCTGAACTGCCTGTGCACCTGCAAATTTAAATAAAATTTCATTTACAACTGGCTTTCGCTTGCGACTTTAAACGCGTATATTCCGTTCCCGTGGGAACATTGGTGTCAAACACTTTATTCTCTTTCATCATGCTTTATTGATGGAGGCGGGCCCCACCAACGCCGTGTCGTCGAATAGTGAAGCGTGACGACCCCGACCAATCACGGAGCCTTCGATCAATCATTCGTTCAATCTTCCATTTTTGTTAAATTATATTACTGCCGCTTCCCCTTTCAGACATCTTTTAAAACCGGTGCATTATAACATATAACTTTACATATACATACAATACAGTCCACTCTACTTCACGCATGCATACGACCCTTAACAATATAATTAGCGAATCCTCTTTTTATGAATCCTACACTCGCCGAGAGCGATGTACGGTTTAAATTATGCTCTAGAAGTCTTTGCTTTGATAATGAGTTAATAATGAGCCCATTATTAACTAGAGAAAAATATAGATGGGTGGGAGTTAGAACGTGTTCACTATTCAACAAATCAATTGCAGCCGAAGTTACGATGCGTTCACCACTGTCTACAATAAAATTAAACGAAAAGTATGCGAAAAAGTCACCTTTTTCCAATTGACAATGCCGGGTTTGATGATGTCGTAGAGCTGGAAGATGACGAGGCCGTCGGTGAGGTCGGAGTACAGCCAGTTGACGTGCGGCGCCACGCCCATCGAGTTCATCCAGTTGCGGTACGCTGAAAAGTTATATACCGTTAATCAAAAGCGAAATTTAAATAATGTTTCTTCATGCCAAGTCCCTTACGGGGTAAGCAGAGAGTGTCGAGAGCCAGATATCCCGGTCCTGACACAATCAAAATGAATATACACATACAGTTTAAAAGACGGGATTCCATAGGTACAGACGTGTAATCGTGTGGCTTAGAACAACAAAAACTCGTAGGCGTATTCTCAATTCTCTGTAGTATGATCTGTTATTTGATTACTGTTCATATAAAAATTATTAAGAGATGTTAAAAAATCATTTTAGTTTTATATACGCGAGAGAATTCCTTAAAAATAGTTTTATTTCCATGAGTGTAGCTCGCAAAAACCTAAGAACGCATCATGATTAAAACAGAGTCTAGAACTCTAGATAGTCTCGTGACGTAGGGATTTGTTGATCATTTCAATTTTACAGTGTGTATTCATGTATTTCACCGGTAAGTTTACACTCCCACAAACTTCGTAAAAAATACATATTGGCAGGTCGTTCTATTTTTATTTCTTAATCTCACTCAGAAATAGATGATAATAGGCTTTTGTGATGAGTGTAACACCTACTTTTTTCCTCTCGGGTTTCGTCCAACTGATGGTATGTGTCGTTATCGGTGGCCTGTCGCTGTAATCCCGGGTGCTGGTTGAAGAGATTGGCGACGAAAGCCAAGTTCAACTTGTAGACACCGCCGACGACATCGGCCGGCGTGACGAAGGCGCGGCAACGCAACTTGGCGGCTTGCTGCAGCATCACCTCCGCGCGCCTCATCAGGTCTTGCTCCTGTATAGAAACACTTGCGGTTTAGTAAAAACATATATATAAGAAATCGTTTTCGAAAATTTAAAGACAAATTTAAAAACTGCACATAAACTATTGGAACGTCAAATTTAATTTTGCAGGATTAAATTAGGGCTAAATGAGCACTTATTTCAAAATTAAAAAAATAAAATAAAGTGAGTTTGCCCAATTGCACTTTTTAGCTTAATACACTTACTTAATTTATGACTCACTGAGTGGAGTAGGATCGTTTTCGAGGATAACGTGACCTAACAACTCACCCTTAGAGAGTCGTCGCGAGCGATCTGCCTCCAGAGATGTTTAACACAAGAATGTAACATCGATCTAATGGGAGCGACTTACCCTCAGAGCGTCGAGAGTGACTCCCGAGTCGTCGGGAGCGATCTGCCTCGAGAGATGTTTAACTCAAGAATGTAGCATCGCTCCCATGGGAGCGACTTACCCTCAGGGCGTCGAGAGTGACTCCCGAGTCGTCGGGAGCGATCTGCTTCAGCAGATACGTGTAGATCTCGGAGTCGGCCACGTCCTGCTGGAAGTTGGTGCAGCGCCGCGTGATGCCCGCGCTCTGCAGCTGGTGGTTGACCCAGCGGAGAAGGATGGCCTCCGGCGATAGTGCGAGCAGGTCTTCGATGCGTTCCTAGAAAACAGATTATACGTGATAATATTAAAAAACGATTGAATGCTTTCATTTTTCCAGCTGTTACAATTATTGTAATATTATTACACTGTAATTTTTGAAATAAAATCTATTTGCTGAAGCCAGGCTCGGGTCTGTTTTTAGATTTACCCGAGAAAAAAATAGATTTTTGTGATTATTTAAAATCGGAAAATTCCACTGGTAGGCCAATTGGCCAATTGGACAAATTGTCCTACCAGTAAAAATATTTTTTTTTTATGTAAGGAAGGTGGCAAACAAGCATGCAGTTCACATTGATGTTAAGTGATGACTGCAGCCTGATCTCTATAGGCTGCATAAAAACTAGAGGTCAAAATGCAGATGCGTTGCCACCCCTGAGACCTAAGGTGTCATGTCTCTGTGGTAGTTATTACGGGGTCATACATTACCATCTAACCTGAACACGATAATGCTGAACACTACCATTAAGCGGCAGATAGGTTAGGTAATGCGGTGGTGCCTCCGCCCTCGAGCGCCTACACTTGCAACCCTACCACCAGTTTAGACAACAACTAGAACAAGCATGTTTGTTAATATACAATATCCAAACCTCATCATTGAGCAGCTCGGTGAGCCCTGGGCAGTGCTCTAGTGTAATCTGGTTGAAGAGACCGATGCGGATGATCTGCCACAACAGACCGAGCACCAAGTGCGGCTTGCCTGTTGAAAAACATAACCATTAATAATTTATTTTGATATAAAAATGGAAGGAAAGATTTGACTTCAGGCGGATCTTGAAGCCGAGTCCAGCCGCTCTCCCGACTGAGCCACCGAAGTTCAAGTTAATTATTTAGCGATAATTTGTTAAGTTACTGGTAGGAGGGTGGGTGTCCTCTCTGACGACTCAAATCATAGATGGGCTACGTCCCTACGTATTTGCAAATTAAACAAATTAAAGCCTGGCGATAACTAGTCTACATTGTTTTAGAGGGGGGGGGGGTTTCCATGGTGAGGGAGACATGTACTCATTGACTGCTCCCCTTGAATGAATGCTTCAATTTACTGGATATTATTTTAAACCAAGTGCTGTATTGGTGCTGCCATGGATAGGCTATGTATCTAAACAGGTTTTAAATAAGGAAGGGCTTGGAAGGATCTGCTACCCATGGACTCTCAATAAGTTAACTTTATGTATTTACACACATCTACTTCTTCTACATTCATCAAATTAATTAAGTAAACTTTCCTGTGAATAAATGGGGTGTGAATGGAATACCACCCTGGGCATATGATTACCTACACTATTTAAAATATTTTTATAAGCTGCCTTTGCTGTGGATAAGCCGTTACCTTTGGCCAGGTCGTGGGCGTCGATGTTGACGATATTGCAGCCGATGGCCTGCGAGGAGACCAGCGCCAGCGTCAGGTTCTCGTGCTTCGTGTACAGCGTCAGGTTCTTCTTGTTGATCGCGCGCTCGTCTATCGTGTCCGGACACGAGTGGTTTATCACTTTGCTGCAGATAAAACAGATATTACAATTAAAGTGTGTACATATCTGCGAATTTAATTGAAAAGACAAATTGCAAAATAGTATAATGTTGAAAAATAACGCGACGTTTGTACCTACCCGATATTACATATTTTCTAGATTCTAGTATACAATGTATTGTATTAATTGTGGTAATGTATGTATATTCATCAACCCCATGTCGATGGGGCCTTAGGAGGAAAATCATAACTGCCGAGTTGTCACAACTAGGGCAAATTTTCCAAGCTCTGGAGGTGAAGCCATTGAGAATTTTCTCATAGATAATACCCAATATCATTTACATAGCATAGAGCAACACGGGCCACCGGCCGCGGCGGACCGGAGGGAAGTAGCCAGCCATATGTAGGCTTTCGCCTCTGTCAAAGTACAAGCCCAAATGGGCCTATGCCTGTCGCCTAGATGTTTCAATGTGTACGAGAAATTGTAGATGTATTTTGTTAAAGTCAAGGTGTGAGTTTCATAGTACACAATTCTTGTAGTGTGTGTCACACAGTCACACGCATTTCCTCCCGCAAAAAATGACAGACCGTTTTGTATAGGTTATAAACGCTATGACTTCTCCCCTCCGGTCTGCCGCGGCCGGTGGCCCGAGTTGCTCTTTGTTACAGCAAGTGAACTTTGAAAATTAATATCATTATGCATAAACTCGCATCCCACCCACCTACGAAATTATACTTGATTTTCACAATCCAGATAAAATAATTAATGATATTCAAACTAATCATTATAATATCCGAGTTTAAATCGTGTTATCATAAATATTATTCATATCTATGTCTATCTTCTTTCAAATATAAAAATATAAGATAGTGAAGGAATTACAGTAGATTAGTTAGTTGAGTTCGAGGGCGTCGGCATTACCTAATTTATATGCCGCCTACCAATAATAATCTTCTAATGTATATATATAAATTACGTGTCACAGTGTTTGTCCGCGATGAACTCCTAAACTACTTAACCGATTTTAATCAAACTTGCACACCGTGTGCAGTTTGATCCAACTTACCAGATAGGATAGCGTGCATCTCAATTTATAGTTGCAATATACATAAATTGCACCCGTTCAAGGCCGGTGCGGGCCGCTAGTATAGGTACATATAGAAATGTTACTCATTCAATCATCCATTCGATTTTGGTTCTATTCAAGCAAACAAACTAACTGCATACACACTCACTTTTTCAACATAAACAACGTATGCATTCGATTGATCGCGACAAACTCATTTCGCCGAGCAGTAAGGAAACGTCTAATAGCTTGACGCGCTGCGGTGTGTCCCATTCATGCGTTGCCTACGGTGTGTCTCTTTACGTTGAACTTATATAAATATTAAGTGCTGTGTACCCTAACAAGGTGACATGTATGTACAAATATCATCTAAGTTATGACATGCAATAAACCATTTGATTTGATTTTAATTATTTAGGCTTTGTAACATTTCGTACGCTAGTGCAGTCAGCCAACCAAACTGCAATAACGCGAGGTGGACACTGCGATAACCAACCATCACGCCAAGCGTGGCGATGACTTCATATCCTCCCCCCATACGCAATAGGACATCTTTGGGTGAAGCTTTTATCCAGCAGAGGACGCCTATTGACTGCAATGATGAACATAAGCAGATCGCGGATAATTGGATAAAATTCCATAAAAACGCTTATTCTGGTTCTTACACAGACATCAATCAGGACGTGTTTTTACACGCACACATACAGTTGCCCGCTCGCAACCTCAGTGCACGAGGCTGTCGGCATGTGGCGCGGTAGTCGAGGGGAGGTACGAGGAGAAATTAGGCGGGATGTCGTAGTATCCATTCTACACATAGTATTATTACATACTAGCTGACCCGCCAAACTTCGTATTGCCTCAGAATAAAATAATGTGCCAAAGGTTTGATAGATACGGACTATTTGTATGGAAAAATAAAATTGTGGTTTTTACTGTTTCCCTTCAATTTCTTCATATTTTCTTACCTTTTAAACCTTGCCTTGGACTTCCAAAAATCATCCAAATCCAAAGTTTGCCAAATCGGTCTAGCCGTTCTCGTGTTTTAGCGAGACTAACGAACAGCAATTGATTTTTATATACGAGTATATAGATTATCTGATACAAGTATACAAACATGTCTCACCATAATATGAGACCGTCCTTCAGCTTCTCGTACAGTTGCTTGCCCTCAGGGTCTATCGGGAGCAGGTGCTTCAGATCTGGATCGTGTTCCAGATTGCTGTTGATCCATCCCGAGAAGGCCATCTGTTCTTCCAGCCGCACTGAATGGGTTGTGCCTGTACGGTATAGGGATTATTGAAAGCTGCCTCAGTATTTTTTTTCCTTTTTTCTGGTATCATCTTGCAATCAGTCATTACAGACAATAAAACAGATAGGTTGGGTGCCTCAGTAAATTCTGAAATTTCATTTAAATCTTTTTTTTTATGTAAGGAAGGTGGCAAACAATCATGCAACTCGCATTGATGTTAAGTGATGACTACAGCCTATAGACATTTACACAGAAACCAGAGTACAAAATGCAGATGCATTGCCACCCCTGAGACCAAAGTTGTTACGTCTCTGTGATAGTTACGGGGCCATCTTAGTGGGACTTAAGCCTTTTGTCTCTATAAATAAATGCAAAGGACAGAGATTTGAGTATTCGGGCATAAAAGTACCTACTTACCAAATTTTAATCAGATTAGTTTATTTAATTTAAATATATTGGAATAAACAGGAATTACCATCGCTAGAGGCTTCGCTCATGCCGCCCAGGTGTTCCAGATTTTCTTTTTTACTGACTGCCTGCTTGAATGTACTGGCCACCTGAAAGTATAAAAAAAAGTAAACATTTTTAACTCGGTTAGATGTGCAGTTATAAAAGTTGTTAATACCACAGAAAAGATAATACTTTTTATATATTAAAAGTAATAGAATAAATTGTATTATTTATTTTTAAAGAAAAATGGAAAGAAAAATTTGACTTCAGGCGAGACTCGAACTCGCGACCTACTGGGAATCTAGTCCAGCCGCTCTTCCAATTGAGCTACTGAAGCCCTGCCCGATTTGTCAAATCTTTCCTTCACATCTATTGCATTGCTTTATGGTAGCAGCAGCGCCATCTATTACCAACTATGCTAGTTAGGCAACCGATATAATAGACTTTTCAGTTTATTGAATATCGTAAAGAAGTCGCTTTTACCCTTAATAATTGTTTTATATTATTTCGCATTAACACATGCTTGTGAAATATATTTTATTTTTAAAGAAAAATGGAAAGAAAAATTTTTGACTTCAGGCGAGACTCGAACTCGCGACCTACTGGGAATCTAGTCCAGCCGCTCTTCCAATTGAGCTACTGAAGCCCTGCCCGATTTGTCAAATCTTTCCTTCACATCTATTGCATTGCTTTATGGTAGCAGCAGCGCCATCTATTACCAACTATGCTAGTTAGGCAACCGATATAATAGACTTTTCAGTTTATTGAATATCGTAAAGAAGTCGCTTTTACCCTTAATAATTGTTTTATATTATTTCGCATTAACACATGCTTGTGAAATATATTTTATTTTTAAAAGGCTGGACTAGATTCCCAGTAGGTCGCGAGTTCGAGTCTCGCCTGAAGTCAAATTTTTCTTTCCGTTTTTCTTTAAAAATAAAATATATTTCACAAGCATGTGTTAATGCGAAATAATATAAAAAAATTGTATTATTTATTGTTTGATCTTACATTTTTTTTAATAATTTTAATTTATTGAGGCGAAAAAGGCATCCGTCTTAATAATATGATTATAAATGCGAATGTAAGTTTGTTTGTTACGCTTTCACGCTAAAACGATTAACCATCATGAAACTTTATACACATATTCGTGGCAATAAAAGAAGTAACATTTATTGGTTAAAATGCGAGCGAAGCCGCGTATTATTACTATTATAATTAGAGATTAAACGAAATATTAAATTCATTAAAATCAATATCGCTCAGTCTCATCACATAATTATATTGGAGAGCATCAACCATTAGTGGTCAATAATAAGCTTGCACAATCGTAAAGGACAAATCTAGCATTTGCATCAATAAGCCCCATTGACTGGGCATTCACCCAATCACATAAAGAGGACCACACAAATATTCTAGCTCGACAATCACGCGACCTCTATAACTTTATTTATAGCTTTATTGAATTCGTCCCTGTCAACAGCAAAGTTAAGCTTAATCTATTTTATTAGGGTCAACGGGTTAACGGTGGTTTAACTATATTGGTTCGGAGTTCGGAGCAGTACCCTTACACCCAGTTACATGAAATGTGACTTCATTAGCGATGAGTATAAATTCGAAATGGTGTAATAAATAAATATATATGCTACTATATTAATAATATTTAAGTACCAAATTTACATTATTATATATATTTTAGTGTCATTCTTTGTGCATCGAATGTAGGTATACCTAATATAATTAGTAGAGAATCAATATTTTATTTGAATAAAATTAAATAATACTCTAACTGCCTCATTCGCCCAGCTAGTGGCAGGCTACTACTACTACTACTACGCTGGGTTTAGATTCCCAGGTCGGGGACTATCAGAGAAAACGGTGAGAAATCTTTTATCTCTGGTTCTATTGGGATTATCCATTTTCTATACTTCGGAGTTTGGTAATGTGCCCGGACATGTCAACAGGCTCGCTACCTGTTACATGGGCCAAAACGTAACCGGCGAATCGTAGGTGTTTGCATGTATGCTTAAATCCATGCATTTTCCTCTGCGGGGATTACAGCCGTGGAATTACGTTATTTACAACAATATATTGGGAAGAGAATGTGACGTCGGGTAAGTTACGTGTTGTTGATGCCGTGGCTGAGATGAATAAGACTGATTTTCAACAAACCTGCTGTGTTTTAAGGTTGGCACACAGCTCCTCGAACTCTGTGAGCGAAAGGCCATTCTTGCGAGCGTCGCCGTTCATGCTGCCATTCACACCGCGTCCGTTCTTTGGGCCATTGTCGTAATATTCTTCGATCATGCACCGGACCTGGAACGTAAGGATTTCATTTATTATTATTGATGGAAAATATCATCGCATATTTACGAGATTGCTTTTATTTGTTTTGGGGAGCTAGAAGTTATTTTAAATCAATATCGAGGCAGCGCATCGCCATTGGTTAAGACATGCCGTAGACGTCCATGACTCGGTTAAAAGGATTTTAAAGCGCAAACAGGTAAGGCGAATAGGCAAGTTCGCATTTATGTGGAGATTTTTGTTACGTGTACGTACAAGGTCACCGTCACTTTTTCTATACCGTACTACCCGCCGAAGAGAGAAGTTTCACCCTCACCGACTGGACACCTGGCAGTGCTCAACGGTGCGGTTTTCTCGTTCGTTTCTGCCTAGAACGTGTAAATTGTGGAACGAACTTCCCTCTGAGGTGTTCCCTCGGTGCTACAATATGGGGTTCTTCAAAAATGGCGTCAAAAGAGTCCTTCAGGGCTGGCAGCGCGTTGGCAACTCCCCTGGTGTTGCAAATGTCCATAGGCGACGGTGACCACTTACCATCAGGTGGCCCGTCTGCTTGTCTGTCAACTTAATGACATAAAAAAAAGGCCCAGTTATATGCTTACGGTTTTAAATACGCATCTATTTTGAAAAATGAATAGCCAATTCTCACAAGATAGTTAGTTATGAAGAAGGAAAGAAACCTAGCCCATTAAATTGCACGTTTATTTTAGCACAAGTCTGATGGATATGATTACAAATATTGTGGCTTCGCGTGTTTTATTTATGCGAAAAGGATAAAAGACTGCGATGTGTCTCCCCTGTCGTTAACAGATAGGCGTGTATTTTATAGCTGTTTGTCCCACGTTGGGCAAACCATCGACGACACAACGTAGCTTCTCTCCATCGTCGATGGAGCAAACACTGCCTGTTCCCGATAAGCGGCAGAGTATCTTTATGGATAACCACGTTGTTTCAACGTGCGTTACGCACAACATGCAAATAGTGATATTGGTAAGAAAAGAGAGTAATATCGTATAACTTACAAGAGACCTGAGAATCTCCTGCTTTTGTAGGCCAAAAAGTCACGTAAGCATCTTCAAAAATTCAAGTTAAATCTCAAAACATACCTTCCATTGAGGAATTTTGTATCCGACGCTGTCCAATGCGTCCTTCAGTTCCTTGAGGTCGATGTAACCATTACCACTCGTGTCCAACTGTAACGAAGTAAACAAACATTACTCACATGCACTAATGGTTCAGTTTTGATAATGCATTACAACGCTCCGGTGAGCATTCTATTTACAGTATTTTACACTACGCTGTAGTATTGTGTGAATAAATAAATATTTATTCACGCTGTTTGAAGAAGATACAAAATATTTTTACTGTAGATTATACTGTCAAGATAAAGAGAAAAGCAAAGAAAATGAGCAAAGTAGAAGTGGATAAATTGATCAGTAACTTCTATTTAGTTTATATCCATGTAGGGATGCACGTTTGTGCCTCGACGTTAATCCCTCATGGTCGAGGTATGAGAGATTTTTTTTTATGGAATGGAAGTGGCAAACAATCATGCAGTTCACATTGATGTTTAGTGATTACTGTAGCCTATAGCTTCTTAAGCGTAACAATCCGATATACTAGAAACCAAACAAAACGACAAAAAAGTTTAGCAACTAACTTCAGACTGCCACTTGTATCTGTCGGTGTGAGCGCGCATCGTAAAAATTCACTGTCCTAATTCTTTCCAATCTCGCAAAAACAATTATAAATTAACTTCAAAAATGTCTTCGGACAGTGATCGAGCCAGAGCCGGCGACCTCAAGATAATCAATCAAGCCGCTTTACCACTAAGGGAACTTCGGTACCTTACCACTAAGCGGCTGGACTTTCTCGCTACCCGTCATGGAATGTGAAGCCGCCGGCGGCTACGGAACAATAGAAAATCAATTGGTCATATTCATCATCGTGCCTTGACGGGTTAAAAAGTAATGAACCCCGCAACTACACGAACATATTTACATACATACGCTTTGCCGAATTATTGTTACTACAAACCTTGACCGACCATATAAGTGGGCAGTCCAAGAGCAACTAGAATATACCTATTTTATAGTAATGATTTAACAATGCATTTTTTTTTCGACACGACACTACACTCGTGACTGTGACTATAAATGGACAACAATTTGAAAGTTAGCTTTAACACGGAACGAATGATTAAATCACCGTAAATAAATCGTATTCAAATATAAAATTACTTCAGTTTTGTTATGGACAGTGAGAGTTTAAATTTTATAAAAATGGCTGACCTCTATTCTTTAATATTTTGGCCCCAATTTGAAATTAAAATATGCTCGGATTTTTTTCTAAAAAAAAAGCCAAATATGCAGTAAAGTAACAGTAAATTAAATCGTTTCTGAAATATGTAGCTTGAACATATTTCGGAAAAATCGGCACATGCCGAGCATATAAAAAAGAATCCGATGGATGAGACATCTAACCGATTCTAACCTCCTCTTTTAAGTGCTCGTATCTAATGGCCGAATACTCAAACGTCACTCAATTTTAAGCAACGATAAGCAAAATGTGCATCTCTATTGTTTGAACGTGTTTTATAAAGACAGAAAACTTAGATTTATGTGATGTTTGAGTATTTGGCCGTATGTCGTAGTAACTAACTTGCATGCAAAAGTATTTATTTAAATGTACGCAGGCCATCAGTGACGACAAACCAATAAATAAGTGAACTATTTTGAAAGAACGTGGTTCCCATATTTTAATCACTATACTGTAAAGTAACCATTCAATCAATAGTTAAGCAATACGCAGTGAATCGAAACTCACCATCAGTAAATCAAATCAACTAAATAAATAAATAACTGGCGATTGAAAACTCGACAACAATCAAACAATTACAGTGTTTATCTAATGTACAATTCGTCGTAACAATTACTCATTGATATTACGCAATCCATGCTCACATGTCTCACAACTGGTTAGGTAGGTATAATAATAAATAATGGCAACCCATTATACGTCCCACTGCTGGGCACGAGTCTCTCACCATTTGGGGGAGGGGGAGGCCTGGAGCTTACTCCACCACGCTGCTCCAATGCGGATTGGTGGAGGTGGGTGGGTTAGTGGCCAACCTGCTGTCGGTTGTTTTCAAACCGCCCATAAGGCCGCCGACAAGGTTTAACGACTGCTATCTATCGATAGCAACCGGGACCGACGGCTTAACGTGCCCTCCGAAACACGGAAACGCGCATTTAATTTGCCACTAGCGGTCACCCATCACACTACCCTACCGCGCCCGTAGTGCTAAACCGAGTAAATCGCTTCCGATCTACACCAGCCGCGGGGCCATACGCGCTTCGCGAAGTAGGTATACGATATGGAAACTACTTACACAAATTCACAAACTAGCAAATCTACCCGGCTTCGCACGGATTAATTTACTATTTAAATACATGAAAGCAGACGTGAAATTTTTTTAATATATTAGGTATTTAATAATGCAGTTTATTTTATTCTTATAATTAAAATAAACTGCATTATTATAATTGAGATTATCATACGAAATTACCATCCGAATACCCAACTTTTCAGGTGGATTCAAATAAATTGGACTGACTTCAACTTACTCTGCTTAGTAATATTTCCACTGGTTAACTTTTTTAATGTCATGAAGTAGCGTGCAAGCATACAGTTCAGTTTAAACTAGAGATTTTAGTATGATGTATTCTTAAGTTTTCTCGAGCTACACTCATTGGCATAAAACTTTTTTGCGGATTTATCTCGCGTACATTGTACTAAATATATATACCTATTTGCTGGAGTCTGCAGTGTGTGAACACATAGTGGATAACCTTAAACAATATATCCGGTTTGATAAAATACACATACATACTCGTTAGAGCACACCAACCCATTCCACGCGAATATATTCCATAGTACGCGAAGCTACTGAAATAAAAAAAAACAATCACAGACGATGGATGGCGAATATGTATTGACAATATCTTGCCGGGTTTTGTAAATCCGAGTTAACTGTACCTATATATTTTTCAAACTGCTATCAGACTTATAGCACCTCAGTGTGCCCGAGAGCGAGTGAAATGTCGGGTTCATTTTAGTTTGATAAACTTGAGATAAATCCGTAAAAATAGTTTTATTTCAATCAGAGATTTGAATGAAGATGCGTTGCCACACTTGCCACTCCTGAGGCCTACGCTGTTATACGCCTGAGCCGGAAATTACAGGCCTCACTTAACTCAATAATAATTTACCGTTAAATCTATCAACTCTACACAAAATAAACAGACAAGTACATTTAAAAGCACATAATGTGGGATATTAGTCTGCCTACATAAAGTACACAAGAGTATATTCACGCTTCATTTATCCTTCACATTTTCTTCACCTTGAACATCTAGGTGACTATCATTAGCAATACTGTCTTCATTTCCCCAACCCTAATGGCATTATGAAATATTACGCCTCAACACGAACACTCGTATAGCTGAAATACCATATACAAGTGAATCCCACTGATTCACCTGCGGTAGCAGTCGTCCGTGAGGATTTAAATCGAAGTATCACCATCAACATATGTATATCACATGGCATTTGAAGACTAATTAGAGTTAGAGTAATTCCATGTGATGGTTGAGTCCATATCCCGCAGTATAGGGCTTTTAGAATAGGATTAAAGGAGATGTTGCGACCTCGGCTCTAGTTCGTTCGTACACAAAAAATGGGTAAATTGAAGAAGAATCCGAAAAAAATACAATTAATTTATTCAAGAATATATTTTAGAGTTACTACCACATTTAATTCACATGATTTTATCATTTTCAACCATTTTCAACATGGCGGCGATACAGCCGACGCTTCTTTAAATTGGAAATCGATTAGTTTAAGTTCTTAGTATTAACACATGCAATCGATTTCGATAGTATTTAGAAAATATTACTTTTTTCTCCAAGTACAAAAAACAATTTACTAAATGAAAATGTCAAAATGACATCGCTTGCCATATTCGCCATGTTGGTTTGAATTGCAATTCTAACTGCATATAATATTTTGTAACTGCAAACAAAGCTATATAAGTGAAAATATGCAGTAAAAAACGTTTTTATATTGATTTTGCCTGTTGATGATATTGTGTACAATACATGGCCGGAGGTCCATACATTTTTGCAACATCTCCTTTGGATTGGTGGTACCAGGTGGAGGTGGTGGTGGTTAGTTCCAGTGCCAGAGCACGAGGGCGTAGGATGACAGGTTAATAGGTTGACAGACAAACACACGGGCAACCTGATGAAAAGTGCTCACCGTTGCCTGTGAACATTTGCAACAGGGGAGTAGCCAGCGCGGCGTCAGCCCTAAAGCACTGTTTTGACGCTAGTTTTGAAGATTCCCATATTATAGCACCGAGGGAACACCTAAGAGGGAAGTTCGTTCCACAATTGACACGTTCTGGGCAGAAACGAACGCGAAAACCGCACCGTTGAATACTGCTAGGTGTCCAGTCGGTGAGGGTGGTTTTCTCTCTTGGGAGGGTAATGGAAATTAGGAAATGAGGAACCTACTCTATCTGCCTCAAAATGGTAGTGTTCGGCAGTAATTAAGGTTGAGCACTATATGGCTCCGTAATAACTACCACTGAAACTAAACAACATAGGCCGTAGGGATTGCAACGCATCTATCTGAATTTTTACTTCCGATTTTTGAGAAGATTCATGTGAACTGTATGCTTGTAGCATGGTGCTTAAAAAATGTAGCGCAGGAACTTTGCGAAGTTAGTAAGCTATCAGTGATGGCGTAGGTATTTACGGATGAAGATAAGTGTTTATCAAATGAGTCATTGCCGAGTCATACACGCGAACTTCGTATGGGCGAAGATAAATAATAGTTTTAATATAAAACATTCTAGATAATAGGTACAATTGAAGTCTATAAAATAGCTGTTAGGACTAGCACTTTTATACGGAAATGAAGTCTGGGCGAGCGAAAAGACTCACGAATAAAAACTTCACGCGACATAAATGCGTATGCTTCGATGGACAGGAGTCCCACTCAGAGACAAAGTGCGCAACGAACATATTAGAGGAAGCTTCAAGGTTGCTGAAATAGCACTTAAAGTAAAAGGGTCAAGACTCATATGGTGTGAGGTATGATCATGTGCCATGACGAGCAGGTGCAACGACATCTATAAATAAAATTGGAGTGTCTGTTTGTAATATAAAAATAACCGTTTTTACTAAATGCTTAAGTATGTATACACGAAACATATACCAAAAGAACATTTTTTACAATTTTTGTCTGTCTGCCTGTCTGTTTGTGCCCGCTTATCTCGGGAACGGCTGGACCGATTTCGACGGGACTTTCACTGGCAGATAGCTTATGTAATAAGGAGTAACTGAGGCTATATACTTTTATACTAGCTGCTCCCACGACTTTGTCTGGGTAGATGCTGAACAATCATAAATTCTCACGCGGACGAAGTCGCGGGCACAGCTAGTAATAAAGTAAGTTTGATTTGAGCGTATTTTATACATGTCCGCGGGCCATTTAGGCGGGTCGGTCGTTCGGTCGTTCGGTCGTTCGGTCGTTCGGTCGTTCGGTCGGTCGGTCGGTCGGTCGGTCGGTCGGTCGGTCGGTCGGTCGGTCGGTCGGTCGGTCGGTCGGTCGGTCGGTCGGTCGGTCGGTCGGTCGGTCGGTCGGATGGTGGCCCTTGTTGCTCTATAATAAAAACCGAAGCATGTTCACATGTACATTACGTACAATGTACGTGTATGAGATGCATAACTCCGCCATGGTCTGTTAGCCGTCGAAATGTAGAAGCAAGGTCGTTATGTTTACATATGTGAAACACTTGTTACAATTAACGCGCATACCTACACCCGTTACGTGGGTTTGTAATTTAAAAATAAAATCAATAACATTTTTTACAATATTAGTGGACCCGTGCAAGAAAAGGTTCCAGTGACGGAACTGACGGGCGTAGGCACTACCGCATTACCTAATCTCATAGAGCAACACCGGAGGGGAGTAGCCATATGCAGGCTTTCCCCTCTGTCAAAGTACAAGCCCAAATGATCCTATACCTGTCGCCTAGATGTTTAAATGTGTGCGTGAAATTGTTTCTGTATTTTGTTAGAGTCAAGGTGTGAGTTTCGTAGTGATTGACGATTTATGTAGTGTGCGTGTGTGTCGCACGCATTTCCCCCCGCAAAAAATGACAGACTGTTTTGCATCGGTAATAAACGCTATGGTTACTCCCCTCCAGTCCGCCGCGGCCAGTGGCCCGAGTTGCTCTATGCCTATTGTACTTTTAACTAAGTACTAATTTTACTTGTCAAAACTTTTAGTTTACTTTAGAAAGCACATCTTTACTAAGTAATTAATTAATAATCACTTACTAAGTAAAACACTTAAGCACATAATAATAATATACTAAACGTTCTAAACAAAAATAACTGGGACAACAAACCGTGAGTCGAAGGAGGGAAGAGTCTTCGGAATCGTGCAGGTATAAAGATCGGATATTTGGTGATTCACGCTTTTTGTCTACCACGTAAAGGACTTGGTGTGAAGATACGTACAACGTAGGTATATTTACAGATATAGTGTGCATCGATCGAACCCCTCAGCCATGACACAATTCGCTTACAATGCAGACATCGCTCTTAATATATAATATCAGGCGATCGAATAAAGTAATGTACGATTACCAAGAATCTAAAAACAAAGAAGAAATATGAAGTGGGTTAGTAAAAGACAGTATAAAATAAGTATACTTGCAAAGTCGAAAGATATAAAAAAATCATGAAGCTAACATTTATTAAAGGACCTCTTAATTATTAAATACACAGAGCGATAACCACTAGATTTTACTCAAAAGCAACAGAAACGTTGGCTTCGTAATCGATTTTAATTATAATATAGTAATAGTCGTAGTTTTGATTGTGAAAATCTTCGATCAATTAGGCACCTACAGTAGATGTTGTTAGGTAACATGAACACCTAAGAACACATCAATGAGGTAATGCGTACGCAGCTATGCCCTATATTACTGTAACTGCTTGTGGCGCTTCCTTTGTAATTTATCTTATGCTATCGCACCCCCGCCCTTATTTTCCGTGTTTTGGACACTTTTTCATACACCGAGACGGTACTTACGGTTACCTCTACTCTCCATACTGGTTAGTATCTTATCTGTCAAAATAATCTAGTCTCATTTATATAATAGTCACCTTTACATAAAAGATCCAGTTTTTAATACAACAGCACTATTTATAAAGCGGTAATGCAGTGCACTATATCAAACTGTTATAGCATTATTTATGTAAAAAATAATCGGAGCTGATAACCTAAGGTCGGCACTTAATTAAAATTACGTCACATGTTTACCGGCGCGACATTCCTAACTGGCCGAGTAATGAACTAATGACCCAATTGTGAAGGACGATATCAACATTAAATGGTTTATGCACTTATAATAACTAGCTGTTACCCGCGGTTTAGCTCGCGTGGATTCAGTTTTATTGCAAAGTTTTTTTCGAAAAGCTACGTACCTAATATATTAGTCGCAATTCACTCACTGGTTGGTGGAGTTCCGAAGCGAAGGCCCACCGAGACTACTCCTCTCCAGTCCGCCGCGACCGGTGGGCCGCGTTGCTCTACCACCCAACCGGAACACGATAGTGCTGAGCACTACTATTTTGGCAGCAGATAGATTAGGTAATGCGGCCTACCAGGGCCCTCGAGTTGCTACACTTCAACTCTACCAGCAGCAAAAATATTAATTTTAAAAAATACCTATATTATCTTTCCTAAATTTGTGCTACATAGAATTCATACGTACGTATTATTTGTGGCATTAGGTCAGATAAATGGTATTGCGTAAAAGATAAACTGCTTAGCATTGATATCGTTACCAATTACTTTTATTATCTAAAGGATACATTCTACAACACGAAAATATCAATAACATACCTACGTAAGCGACGAGTTTCATAAAAACTTTATTAATCCAACTCCCGAAATCTTTATCATACATTGTTAGTCATGATTCTCACGTATTCGTCATTTTTTCTAACACCTGCTACGAAATATATTATGGAACCTATAGAATAATAAAGGTGAACGTACACTTATCCCAACCGAACGCGACGAACAATACGAGCTTCATACAAAATTCTATGAATGAAATGAAATTATACTTTTAAGGTAAAGGTCCAAACGTTGTTAAAGAAAAATTGTTCTGTAATGAAATGTGACATATTTATAATGTCATTCACCAAAAATGTGTGAGAAAATAGAAAAAACACGAGAGTGAAAGGGCACTGATTTGTAGGCTTAATTTTAACGTGCCAATAACATATCTACCTCTTTACTACCCATAAAAATATTGATAATATTTTTATCAAACCATCTAACAAGAAAGCACCACAAATAACATATTTTGCTTTCGGGCCTAATTAACGTAATTTAATAATAATATTTTTTGAAACCTAAGTGAATGTAGTTCCGATTAATTCGACGCCAGAAAGTGTGCGAATCCTCTTTGGATTCGATTCGTTCTACACGTTTAACTCGGATAAGTGTGCATTCACCTTAAGGCTGCGTCCTTGTTCGGACGTCTAAGCTTATGGTTGAAGCAGTCAATAACAACGTTTCTAAGAAGCTTTGTATTTACAGGATATCCTCTAGTATCAGAAGTAGTAATGTGCCCTACCACTCACGCATGTGTGTGCGCGCATATTTTTCTCAATATTGTATGCAGACTTTGATTAATAAATACAGTGACAAGAACTGTAATATCATCATCGTCATCATCGTATTCATATTTTTAAGGATAATTTGATTTAAGACCTAAAAGGAGATATTGCAAAAATGTATGGACCTCCGGCCATGTATTGTACACATTATCATAAACAGACAAAATCAATATAAAAACGTTTTAACTGCATATATTCACTTATTTAGCTTTATTTGCAGTTACAAAACATTATTTGCAGTTAGAATTGCAACTCAAAACCAACATAGCGAATATGGCGGGCGATGTCATTTTGACAAATTCCACTAATAATCATATTGAAAATTATAAAATCGTTTGAATTAAATGTGGTTGTAACTGTAAAATATATTCTTGAATAAATTAATTGTATTTTCTTCGGATTCTTCTTTAATTTACCCATTTTTTGAGGTAGTGTACGAAGCAGAGCCGAGCTCGCAACATCTCCTTTTCATACCAAATTTAATAGGAGTACATGGTAACTACTATATTTCACGCGAATAAATTCATTCATTAATCCATAATTTGGCCGGGCACTGCTGAACAGAAACTTCCCACTCAAATAACCACAACGGCCTGAGCCGCCCTCATCCAGGAATCATCCAGATCGGTCCATCTCGTGCGAGGCCTGCCCCCCTGTCCGGTATGCGGTCCCCATTCGAGATATTTGCTCAAAAGATAGTCCGATCTTCGAGCTATGTTCCCTGCCCAAGTGCCCACTGACACTTGAGTTTCGCTTTTCGGTGGACTATGTCAGCTACTTTTACAATACGTACAAGAAAAAACGTGGGCGATATTATAAATCAATATTGTCTTCCTACACAGGACGTATTTAGCAATATTTACTAATTATTATTCTGATTTATTATTATAATGGTTATTTAACTCTGGTTGCTAACTAAAATCTAAACAATTTGGCAGAGATACAATTAAACTCCGGGGGAGATCGGACATAGTTGAAATGTGTTCGCAAGCATCATCTACGTATGTAGTAGTATGTACCAACTCAATACACCAATATTAATAACTAATCGAGAATTTTACACAGGCCTCAACTTAAAAAAAGTGTCTAAGTGCGAGTCCAACTCGCGCGAAGTGTTTAGTACAATTTAAAAAAATAAAATGCTACCAAAATAATTCAAGAGACTGTAGGTGTACTTACTAATTTCTATACCTATATTTATTTAAATTTAAGGAAATATATTTTCGATCAAGGTCCTGAGAAAGGAAAGTTGAATTTTCACCTTTTTTGTTAAATAAAACCTTAAAACTACTAAAAAAATATATTTCAACATCTCACCTTTATGCCATACGATACAAAATTTGTTTTTTTATATTTAGTAAGTACTTTTTTCGAAAATGGCTCCCCCTGCTTAAAAATCATGAAATATATTTATTTATGTCAGGTGTGTATGAACAGATCACTGAGTTACATATTTGTATCAAATTTCTACTCAATCAGCTCACTGTGGCTGTGACAGACAGGTGCACGAGTGATCATAAGGATACCGTAAAACCATTCGACTACGGACCCCTAAAAAAGTATCAATTCGAACATCACCCACGTACAGAATACACAACAGCGGCGTGTTATGTAAACACGGTGGTCTGTGAATCATCGTGAGTCAGTATTGTGTCACCGGTCCTACGCAAGGTATGAGGAAGATGGATTATATGGTCATTTATACTGGACATCATAGTTATAGGTTTTTTATGTAATGAAGGTGGCAAACAAGAATGCATGATGTCTGCGGCCTATCTACATCTACCTGAACATAAACATCTTCGCCTGAACGTGGTTTTCTTAAACGAGATCTCAGGAATACACATTTGGGTTAAAGTTAACCGCGTTCAAAGTAGAATCCAAAGAAGAAAGAGCGCGTGTTGAAATCAGTTATGCTAAGAGGCCTAGCCTCTCTCTATCTAACCGGAGCACAGCGGCGGAGCAGAGAGCCTGTTTAATATGGACCAGAATAAAAAAAACTAGAATATAAATGTTGGTACACGGTTGTTTTAAGTATTATTCACCCCAATTGACAAGTCACCTCGAATTTCCACCAAAGTATATAACGTAAAATCATAAGGGTTTTTACATGACGCAGAATGCCGTTATCTTCACCACAATGATACATAATGACAAAGTTGCCGTAGTACGTTTCCATCAATAGGCTTTGTAGTTGCCAACAATGAGGAAGGTTTCATCGGTATACTTATTGATTCTTTCAGTCACCTGTATCACTAAGCATAATTGGCAATTCACATAGGTGTCGATAACGAGGATCGGTTTCTTAACAGAAAATTTAATGGAGCCATAATTTCTACATATTCTGATAGATTAGAAGTTGTAAAATTGTCATAATAAGTTTCCATTTAGACTAGTATTTAAGAATGCGGAATATGACATCGGCATGTACCTAGCTAAGTACTGAATGAATGAAATTCATTCATGGTCAACAGTGATATATATATATATATTGTACCACGGCTGCCATCATAATTTTTCAATACACATAGATGTCAATTCAATTCAAATCATTTATTGCTTGTATATATAGAATATTATATCAGAAATGAGAATCGGTTTTATACGATAAATTTGTATGGCCCCGTAATTTCTCTCAAGCAAAACAACTTAGACTCTCAGGGTGACAAAACTGCATATTGCAGAAGTCTGAAACCAACCATGTTAACTACATGCTAGTTTGCACTAACACAAACACAAAAAATAATTAAACAGCTAATTAATATGATGTCCGAGATTAAAAAGGGTGATATTGTTTTATTTAATAATTTTGAAATATAGTAATGCGATGGTGCCAATGTCGTTCAGATCAGCCACTGGAGCTCCAACCATTAGTGAATTACTTTCACATGATGAATTCAATGATTTCTATATTAGGTATTATGTACTTAAATAATCAGTATTGTCATGTATGTATCTTCAAGCCAATCCCTTTACGGGGTGGGCATAGAACGTGCAGCGTCAAATACCTATCCTACACATCTCTCGTGTATGAATTTTCAGCTTAATATAATGCTTCAGTTTAATAGGGAATGGAATTTAAAATAATTGTATATCGTACCTATACTCTGTATCAACTACCCAATATATTAAATCACACGCGATTTCTAATATACCTACATTATGTAGATTAACAGTATGACTAAATCTTATCATCTTCAAAGCTAAGTGAAGGTAACGGAACCAAATATTGTAACTAAACCTTATCAACAATTCTAAAATAACATAATCAATTATAATTGATAAATCGAACGGTGTGTCTGTACCTATAAGGCCCTGTTGTAAGGCGTTCGATCATTCGTTTTGATGGGTCAACGGTCCCCTAATCGCGTCAATCGGTGCGGAGGTCCTTGACCTCTAAGTACAGTCGAAATCTAAAATCGGTTTTAAGTAATGCGAATGGTTTTTTTTATGTTAATGAAGCTGGGTGTGTCGTGTACATTAATAATAAGTACACACATCTGTAGCCGGCCACAGCCTCATCACAGGGTTGAAGCTAGAGTCAAATTTGAGGTAGGGCAGCATTGGTTACTGGTAGGGCGAAGTAAAAACTTCACTGGTGGTAGAGCTCTAGTGACAGAGATCGCGGGCGTAGGCACCACCGCATTACTAACGCTATCTGCCGCAAAACGCCTAAATGCCTTAGGTCTCAGGAGTGGCAACTCATCTGCATTTTACGAGTAAACTATGGTTTTTGTGCAGATGTCTATAGACTGCAATCAACACCAGGGGTGCGACCGCCTATCGACATTGCTATTGTCGTTGTCATTGCTGTTAAAATTTAATTAAATTTTCGTGTCCATTTGTAGCTCCTTCAAAAGCAGTAGTGATAATCGGATCGTTTTTCTTGCTTTCGTAGGTGAGAAACAAGCGATGATGGTAGATTATTTCGATTAATTTTATTTAGTTAAAGCAAAAATCGACATGAAAATTTGACAGCAATGGCAACGACAATAGCAATGTCGATAGGCGGTCGCATCCCAGTTATTTTTGCACCCACATCGAGGGTAAATTTCAGCGTGACAGTTAATTTCACACACACTATTACTTAGCGAAAGTGGCATACAAGCATGCAGTTCGATTGATATTATCTTCAATGATGATATTTTAATGAATTGAATTCGAATTTCGTGCATCGAATGCATACATAAAGTGTATAAAGATATTCATATAAATGTTCCCGACTGTATTGCAGCACAAAGTGAATGCAGAATGTCTAGTCTACTGTTTTCTTCCTACAGATTTTTTGCGAACCGTCTGTGTTTTGTATAGTTTTTACTACTTGTGATCATTAGAAGTTCATTAAAACACATTATATTCATATCATGTATTTCTGCAACACACCCTACAAGCTGCTTGTTTTTTATTTCTTCAAAAATCATTCAAAACCAGCCAAATCGGTCCAGCCGTTCTCGAGTTGTAGCGAGACTAACGAACAGCAATTGATTTTTATATATATAGATAGATGTTATGAATCCTTTAAGGACATCATAGAGCCGTTAACATAATTAAACGTACCTATATACCATCAAAAGAAGTTTCCGGTGATCCAAAAACATAGCAAATTCGACTTTATTGCGATACAAATAAGGCACCGAGATCTTTCTTCGATGGTACGTATATTCATTTGTAACTTTTACAATAAGACATTAATTCGCAAATCAACCTAAACCTATTAAAGTCCACAGACAGAGAAACCGTAAAAATACCTTCTTACCAAAATGAAATAATGAGATTGTGTTGTATGATTGTATGTATGTTTATTAGTTTGTTGCGCAACCGAAACGACCGTGTTCTTCATTCAAACAGCTGTTGATATATTGCCGACGGTATTATTTTTACAATTTCAATACATGAATATCAGTCATGCGAAGCATTTTTATTATTTAAAGAGTAGATATTTTTAAGTTTTTTTTGTGTACCTAATGACATTTGCAAACACGTATGTATGCAGTTCGCATTCAAGGAAAAGAGATACCTCCCAATTCGGCTTTTGTTGTACTTACAAACAATAAGTAGCTAAGTATTTAAAATGGATCAAAAGTGACACAAAATTGTGCAGTTGTTTTGCTATGGATCTTTTTTATATAATATTAGTACAAATATTTTTTTTTATGTCATGTAGTGGCAAACAAGCATTCAGTTTACATTGATGGTAACTAATACCAAACAATATTTACATGAAACCAGAGATTACAATGTAGATTTGTCACTTAGGCCTAAGGTGTAATCTGTCGAAGTCGCAGTTCGGGACAACAGCTAGTTGAATTCATAATATAATAAATAACCTAGGCTTTAGCCGAAAGCCTAATTTAAACTATTTTCTTTACTAACGACATAATTAATTATTACTTAACTTTCATTTTATATATTTTTTTCAAATAAACAGGCGAATTATCTCCATAAGTGGATGCATGCCCATCTTTATTATACGCGCCTTTTATATTCACAGTTCACATTATTTACTTTTTATTCAATACAGGCCTATGTATATTTCAGGTCTATATAATGGTAAAGCCATTTTGTATCTATGCTGACACACGCATGACCTGCTGTCATATTATAAAAAGGGGAATAATCGACCAATAGGAAACCTTAGAAGGATTTATGTCTTCAAGTTAATAATGCATGCGGATATTTTATGGGGCATAGTCAAATTTATAACACAGTCTAACATTTTACTATCGGATTACCTACTAAATTTGTCACATCAACTACGGATTACTATAACAGTAAGATGTGTCTATTTAAAAAATTCAGTGCTTCTCAAACTTTTTATTACAATTTAGGCCATATAACGTGTGTTTGTTTTTTGTAACAAAAACAAACACACGTTTTTTGGAGAATTGGAAATACCTACTCAAATTAGTACCTTTACTAGTGATAGAGTTGCTGTGTAGGGACTCAAGGGCGTAGGCACCACCGCATTACCTAATCTATCTGCCGCCAAGTTGTAGCGTTCAGTTCTGTCGTGTTCCGCTTAGATCGTAATTTATGGCCCCATATTAATACATAAATGTAAAAATATATTTTATATATATATATATATATATATATATATATATATATAATATTATCAAGCTGAAGAGTTTGTTTGTTTGCTTGCTTAAACGCGCTAATCCCAGCCACTACTGGTCCGATTTTAAAAATTATTTCAGTGTTAGATAGCCCATCACAACATCACAACATCACGCTAAGATGAATAAGAAAGGGTAGCTAACTTTGCAATTGCGCGAAGCCGGGGCGGGCCGCTAGTTCGTTAACGATCTCAGTGGCGGCAAGTGTGGCAACGCATTCTATACTCGATAAACAAAACCAAGTATAGAAGCAACTAAAATAATAATAATATGTGACAGCTCAGGCTTCATAACTACTTACTTATTATCTACACCCAACTTTATCCCTTTAGGAAATAGTAGGAAGATAAAAAGACAAGGGGAAATATTCAATGTGAAACCATACAAGGGTTTCCGAGTTGAAGTAAATATGCATTGAGTTATGACTTAACCGCCTTATGGTTCATCGATCATGAATGTACAATACAGTCGCGTTTACACGACATTTTATTATGTGCATCCATTAAAATACCAGAAGGCGTATTATCTCATTTTTTTTTATATAATAGAAGTGGCAAACAAGCATGCAGTTCACATTGATGTTAAGTGATGACTGCAGCCTATCTAGACACCCACACTAAGACCAAGGTCAAAATGAAGATGCGTTGCCACTCCTGAGGCCTAAGGTGTTATGCCCCTGTGCCGGAAATTACAGAGCCACCTGACCCGAACATGATAGTGCTGAATACTACCAATTAGCGGCAAGTATATTAGGTAATGCGGTGGTGCCTACGCCCGCGAGCTCCGTCACTGGAGCTCTACCACCAGTAAAAGTCACTGGTGGTAGAGTTACAGTGTAGGGGATCGAGGCACCACCGCATTACCAAAACTATCTGCCGCTAAATGATAGTGTTCAGCACTATCGTGTTCCGGTTAAATGGTAATGTATAATGTATGACCCCGTAATAACTATCACAGAGACAAAACAACTAAGGTCTCAGGGGTGGCAACGCATCTTGAACTCTGTTCTTTGTGTAGGTATCTATAGGCTGCAGTCATCACTTAACATCAATGTGTGTTTGCCACCTTCATTCGATAAAGAAAAATGTATTTCGGTTGACATCATTTCAATAGCTAATTTGCAGTAGATTCGGTATAAAGATGAAACAAAGGCATGCTCTGATGGTTTGGGTATGTAGAAATAATGTCGAATGAGCGAATGACTAAACAGATAGGTTTGTATACAATGCGGACCGTGGATGGTTGCAGCGACCCAGGAAGACTAACACCCATATTCTAAGACGATACTCGAAACATTCCTTGATTCACACTCAACTGAGGACACTTTATGAGGACGCCTCGAAATCCATAATCTTAAGACTGACCTACCTCGAACAACTATATCGACTACTGTCGGGAGGGTAAACATCTTTAGAAATTAGTCCGATTTTCTTGAAAGTAGTTGTGTTCAATACACCGCCTTATTCCAGTTCACAAATTACTCCGGTACAATCTGGTATTTTATGTACTTACTATACCTATAGGTATGATACTCAGGATATAGGATACTATAAGGATACGATCATTGCGTGGTCCACTTACGAGCGTCCGGTTGCCAGTGTACCTAATAATGCATGTGCCTGTATGTGACATTGATTGCGGAACGTATTACGATGTTGACAATTTATACCGAAGCTAGACCCAATAACCTACCTAGCAAAACATGCGTGCCCTGACCCAATATTCATTGTTTCAATTCCAAATTAAACTACCTTCTTTCTTTTACGTAAGTTATTAAAATACAGTTAAGTATGTCATTTTCTATTTTTTTTTAAACTGTATTCTGGTACTCGTTGTTGGCGATACTCTTTACGAGTAGGTATAAAATATTTATTACCATCTTGAAAAAAAAGTTTAACCCTTGTAGAGAAAAGAAGTGCGAGGTTATCTTTTAAAATTGTTCTGTTATTTTTTTATCGTCACGAAGTTGCTAACAAGCATACAGTTCACATTCGTGTTAAGTGAGTAGGTACTGTAGTGTAGCCTATAAACTTAAACATGTATATCAGACATTTCAATGTAGATGCGTTGCTACCCCTGAAACCTGAAGCTCTTATTTCTCTGTGTCGGAAATTACGGAGGCGTAAATTATCACCTGACCGAAACACTATAGCGCTGACGCTATCATTTAGCGGCAACTAGGTAAATTACTCGTAGGTAATGCGGCGGTTTCTACGACCGCGAACTCTTTCACTGAAGCTCTGCCGCCAGCAATATTCTTTACGAACATAGTCTGAAATGTATATTTATATTCTTCAAATGTAACAACGCCATATGTTCGCAATAAAATAAAGTGTATTTTATTTCAAACAAATAACCAGACTTCGCGGCAACCACAGACTATCTCCGAAGAAAAAAAAACGTCACCCAGACAGTTCACGAAGGTCGACAATTACCACAACACCGATGCTATCTCTGCAATCAGAGTTAATTCTTGTTGTCCTTTTTTCACTTGTTTTATTTTAATTACCATTGCCTTGCGGATTTTTTGGTGAGTCAAAAATTTTATTCTTTAATGCCACTATCATACCAAAGACAATTTTATAGATAAGTCGCTATTTTTTTTTTAAATGCTTAAGTTCGTTACTAAGACGGTTCCGTCGGTAACAGATTAAAAAGGGAGGTATATCCCTACAAAATAATGTATCGTATGCTCTGCTCTTTTCTGTACCCTTGACATTACGTATGCAAAATTTCATGACCCTTGCATGAATGTACGTAGCATTGTCCGTAGTACCCTGACAAAGCCAGGTTCTAATCTTCTATTTTACCATTCATGGTGATGAATTTCGATAAATCACTTCTTTTATATTATTCTTTTATACATATTATTTTTATCTATGATATCTACAAATAAATAAAATTGGAGTGTCTGTTTGTAAAATAAAAATTACCGCTTTTTACTAAATGCATATGTATGTATACACGGTACATATACCAAAAGAACATTTTTACAATTTTTGTCTGTCTGTCTGTTTGGCGGGGCTAATCTTGGAAACGGCTGGACCGATTTTGACGGGACTTTCACTGGCAGATAGCTGATGTAATAAGGAGAAACTAAAGCTACTTTTATACTAGCTGCGCCCACGACTTCGTCCGGGTACTCAGGTACTCAAGCGCCGGCACAGCCTGTACATCATAAGAGAAACCTCTGTAAGAAATTTCAGCCTTCTTGGTCCAAGGGTTAAGTTGATGTCAGTCAGGATTGCATTTTTTATAAACAGATTAATAAATACATTCGATAAAAGAATCGGAAAAATAAATGAGTAGGCAAATTATACAACAAAAATTACTCAGATGGAGACTCCATTATAACTCCTCAGAATGTGAATAAAATTCATAGATTCAGAGAGAGAGAGAGCTAATGTTGTCATGAGAACGTTGAACTGTAAAAAGTATTAAAAAAAAACTATATAAAGACAAATCCCCTTATTCACAAACGTATTTTAGCAAAAGTGTTGCTCTCTCTCCTTTGTCTTTTTCTATCCTGCACATTTGACAATGCAACTGACAAAGACAAAGCATTCTATAGCTAAATATACATTAAGATAGCAATACAGCTCGGACTATACTATATTAATAGAAACAAAACAATAATCATAAATCGTTAATAGAGTGGAAACAACGCAATACACCTCTAATAGCACGATTTGTGAATCAAAAGTACGGTCGGTAAATAAGTGATAGGTTATGTTTTTTTATGTAAGTTACGTGGCAAACAACCATGCAGCTCACATTGATGTTAAGTGATGACTGCAGCCTATTAGATGTCTACACAAAAACCACAGGTCAAAGTGCAGATGCGTTACCACCCCTGAGACCTAAGCTGTTAACTTGTTATGTCTCTGTGATACTTGAAACTTGATTAAAATGGTCGACAAATAACAAATAAGTAAGGTGTGAAAGAGATAACGCTCTACAGACCCGAAATAATTCGAAGTCTCCTTCCTAGGCTTGATGTGCAATATTTATTGTTGAGCACTGTAGATCTGTATTCATTTAGAACTAACTAAATACACCTTAAACACTACTTTTTCTGCTACATACGGTCCAATAATGATAGGTATATTTACAAGTTAAAAGAAGCTGAAATTAATTATTATTGAAAAGTCAGCTAACATAGTCCACTTGAAGATTCTATTTACGAATCCAAAAACGTTATAAACATTTATGGCTTTATAAACATTTTAACGAAAGCAACCAAATATAACATTACACATTCATTGACTAAAACAAATAAAATCTTATATAATAATTGGAGCCACTTTTGTAACATCGCATTATGGAATGACCATTTCAATCCTCAGCGGAACAATTCTTGCTTAATGCATTTATCATTTCAATATTTTATCTAAGAATCCGTTTTTATAGAGGACCGTACCTATTCAGTGCCGCTAAATAGCAATGTTCGTATTTTCGTTATAGGCTACTTAATAAATGGCACCGTGAATCAGTACCAGGTGATAGAATAACTGAACAAACTATTATACTATCCTGGGAATAACGTTTCACGAGATTTCGTTTATTATACCTTCAATTAATTGTCGTAATAATAGGGATGCTATTTTTTATATTAAAGACTTATTACACGGCACGGTATTCGGGGACGATAGCAAGGGTCAGGGTAGTCTAATAACATTTAGGGAGTTAGGGCCCTAATTAGGGCGACCGGAGCGGCCCGTGTATTTGTACTGTGACTGAGTTAGGGCCCTGTCGGGCGGATAGTGTAATAAGCGGCAACCCGGCGCGAGGCCACGCCCACCCTTCCTACCGGACCCTGAACACCGTGTTGTGTAAGTGTTTTTAACTCGAGCGCGTCAGATAAAGATATGGGAGATACTTTGCACTCTGTTGGTTACCTCCACTAAAACTAAAGTTTGTATAGCTATAGAGATGCGCCCGAAGGGAAGCTCTTAAAAAAATAGATTCGCTTCTCATCTTACTCATCTTTCGAATCGTCTGAATTTTGGATAGGAGCACTGTTTGGGCACATTTTACACCCTCCCAGAATATCTGACACGCTTTTGACCCATGACGTTGATGCTGCGCCCTTTTCAAAAACATTTAATTCTTTCTAAAATGAGGATGAAAAATTACTCAAGAATATTAGATACTTAGAGAGGATGTAAAGTGAACCCAATCAAAGCTCCCATCCAAAATTCTGACGATTTGGATGCGTTGCAAGCTCGTGGCGGAAGCCCTTAGGGTTCGGCCCTTTATGGAAATCTTAGATTTGGTGCAGGTACTACTGGACAGGGTGGCAGTTGTGGTAGGTGCAGGTATCTCCGTTATCTTAATCTGACACGCTGGAGTAAATTCAAAAATCCCCTCTTGGGCTCCCTTACTATAAGTACAAGAATGTCATAGTAGCATCAAGGTGACATATTGTTCATACAAAAATAACATAAAATAAATATTTCCGACAAAAAACAACGATTCAAATTACTTTTTGAGTATTTTCCATGATTGTTCGTATTTTTCTCTATCTTTTGATATACCTAGTGTACAAGGTTCGGGCTCAACGTGGTACTTGTCCTTTAGGGAAATGGTCGTTTTCTCGAAGAAGACTAGTGCGACTCGTCGCGAGACGACACTAGCTTACTTCAACGTAGAAAAAATGAACAGTTTGGACGTTTGGTGCCGTGCGCAATCAATACCAAGCAACCGGTTCAGTCACATAAAAAAATCGTTTACCGCGCCTCGGAAGGGTTCCGGAGTACATCGCAGATAATTTGGCATGGAATTGGAAATTGATGATTTTCCGCCAGCGACCATGCAAAATAAATGTTGTGTAGGTTTAAATCACTTACGCTCCATTTTTTATTGTGTTAACCTTGATTGAAACTTTACTAACAATGAGCTGGCGGGTTTTTTAAGTTTTGTTATCTACGTGATATAAGCGAGATTCTTTGGGAACCAACTTAGCTAAAAGGCCAACTTCTACTTCGGACGATAGGCTGCGTAGTGCTCGAGGAATCTAATCAAGATAAATAACTATGCTGTTCTTTTGGAAATACGAAATTCACAAAATAGATATGGTACATATTAACTAAAAACTAATCCTGTATTTTCTATTTTATATTTTTTAGACACAGGAGTTTTCTTTAGACATTGTGATGGCGCGTCAACATATGCAAATTTTACACTTCCCAAGGTGCCACTGTCTTCACCTGTCACTAAGGTCAGGTCAAAGTGATTAGCGTACAATAACTAATGTGAAACAGGCCATGGGAAGACAACGGTATACCTACTATGAACGATGCGCCGGCGCTGGAAAGTTCGCACGCTATTTAAATTAATGGCGCGGATTCTTGACTGTTTTAGACGATGAAAGAGAAATTATGTGTTCCGGTATTAAAATAGATGGTACTTTAATTAAATACAAAGAACTTATTTTTATTTTTAACTGACGAGTGACGACTAGCTTGGACTACTGGGTTCGATGCCCGGGTCGGGGGCTGTCAGAGATAACGGTATGAAATCCTTTATCTGTGGCACACCGCGGACTAGGGTTTTCTACCCGGGTATACCCGGGTAATCGATCTTTTTTGTAACCGGGTATTTTTCACTGCTAAACCCGGGTACCCGGGCACCCACTTTAATTCGAGAATTCATCAAAGTGCTCGGCAAATTACTATAAAGTAAGGTCTAAAAAATAATACCTACTTATTAGCAAATTTGACACACAATAAAAATAAATCTAAAGGCGTAGAGTTTTTTAGAATAATGCAGTAACTTTGAGGTTAGATTTGGTCATGTATTACGTTCCTGTTTACGTCGCTGCGTTTTGTTTTTGTTTCGTTGGAGTGCCTCAGAAGCGTAGTGGTAGCAGGCCACAGCGTGGTCTTGGATTCGATTCCCGGGTCGGATAACGGTTTAAAATCCTTTATCTCTGGTTCTATTGGGATTTTTCCATTTTCTGGAAGTTTCCCAGTAATGTGCCCGGAGATGGCAACAGATTCGCTACCTGTTACATGGGCCAAAACGTAACCGGCGAGTCGCGGGTGTTTGCATGTATGCTTGAAAGCATGCATTTACCTTTGCCCCTTCGGGGATTACAGGCATGAAGTTACGTTTTTTTTTTTTTATTTTCATAAGTATTGAAATACGCTAATTTCTATTATTTTCATATAAGTACAAAATGTTGGTTGTTATTGTTGACCATTTTAATATTGTTCAGTGAACGCTTAGTATTTGAATTAAATGTTATTAAAACAAAAGAAAAAAAAAGAATCTTGAAAATGAAAACTACGAAATTTTCAGAAATTTTACTAAACAATGGTTTACTTTTCGTTGGCAAAATGGATAGATCTGTATCTGGAGTGTGGAAATATATTTAAAAAATGCAAAATAAGGAATCAGTACACTGTGTAATATGTCCAAAACATTATCTCTTATAGGTTCTTCAACAAACGTTTTATTAAAACATTTAGATAAAGTACGAAAAATAGAACTTTACGTCCGAAAAAGAAGTGCCATTGACATCGTTTTCTCAACCTGAATCAGAACAAAGTTTAAGCCTAGTTCCAAAAAGACCGCAAATAACAATTTTTTTCTACCTTCTACTAAAATTTCCGAATTTGTTGCACGCTTAGTTACACAAGACGGTATTTCCACTCAAACTGTTTAACTGTGTGATTGATTGTCCTTTAAGTTAAGGAGACTTATTGACATACTACACACACTATTTCGTAATATATAACATAATTATAAGAAAATTGTATCTTTTTCTGTATTAATTGTAAATACCCGGGTACCCGGGTATATCCGGGTATATGCAAAAATATTACCCGATACTCGGGTATTAAAAATGTCGAGTATGCGAAAACCCTACCGCGGACACTCCGCCAAAATTCCATAGACGCTTAATTTGGCCTCTAATACACAGACATCAATCAGTGACGTGTATTTACATGTGCACCTGTTTGCGTAGCACGAACAAAATACCAACCGTGGCTCATGAGAGGGGAGGAAGTTGAGTGATGCGGGGAAATCGGGCGGGACGTCGAAGTGTCCATTCTATTATTACATATTCTCTGTCTGTGGTTCTATTGGGATTTCTCCATTATTAAGTGGAAGTTTCCCAATACCTCAGACTTTAATTAAGAAACCACTTTATATTTGGAAGTCAGCACTTCACTCACTATACAACAGCTAAAACCATTCATATCTTAGTTTTTGAACGCTAGGTATAGTAGCAAATAACTATAAACTTAAAATAAAGTGTTAATAACGTTTTCGTAGATTTCGCGAGCTTCATACATTGTAGAAATTAAACTTGCGGATTTTCTCGCGTATACAACACTCCCAAACTTACAAGTTTAATTTCTACAAGTGTTAATAAGCTCAAAAAAAGAGCCTCCTGTGAGTTTCCTTGCGCGCTCACCCCTCCACCCCATCAGTTCTGAACACTCGTTTACTACGAAACCCTAAAAACTGACTGGAGGGCGTAGGTACGACTGCAATACCTAATCTATCTGCCACCAAATGATAGTGTTCAGTATTATCGTGGTCCTATTAGATGTTAATGTGCTGCATGAGCTCCATAATAACTATCACAGAGACATAACAGCTGAGATCTCAGGGCTGGTAACACATCTGCATTTTGACCTCTGGTTTTTGTGTAGATGCCTCGTTGGCTCAGTGGTCGCAATCGCGATGGTGAAGCCTGAGGTCCTGGGTCCGATCCCCAGGTCGGGAAAATCTGTTATTGGGTTTTTTCTGTGAGGAAATTCCTAGTAATCGGGCTATGAGAGTGAGGGAATAAAGAGTGCACCTGTGTTTGCGCATACACTTGTGCACTATAACATCTCCCGAGCAGTAGGCTAATCTCCGTTGAGATTAGCCACCGTGACCGTACTGAGTTTTGTTTTGGCAGGTTTTTTCTCAGTAATGTGGGCTTTGGAACTCTGCCAGTGAATGACAAAGAATGTCCCATATTTTTTTGTTTAGTCTTATCTTGCCGTTTGTAAAAGAAAGTATGGAACATTCTGTTGATACCTATTTTTATCATTAAGTATTTTTGGACTATTATTTTATTTTGTTTACTTTGACATATTAATCAACGTATCAGTTGTTATTCGCTTTAATTTTATATTTGTAATTTGACCTATCACAAGCAAATTCTATTATTTCCAAGTGATTAAATGAATTTTTGAGTTTGAGTTTGAGTGACCGAAATTCGGTCTGGAGGACATTATTATTATTAGTAGATGTCTATAGGCTGCAGTCATCATTTACCATCCATATGAACTGCATGCTTGTTTGCCACATTCGTTACATACAAATTTCGAGTCTGACCTGTCCAGTCCAGGCACATTTAGGTCATCTAAAGCTACCGTGCAGCAGTGTGGCAACACGAAAGTAAAACACGAAACAATGCCAAAGGAACTGGCTTGTTGCAAAACCTCGTGCATCTAGTTATCGTACAATTAAATCACCAAATGTACCATTCCCTGTTTACAAAATTTAAAGCCGCACGTGTTCGAATGTCGAAGTCGGCGCTGTGTAAGGATGTAGACGATGTAGAGATAATTTTAATGTCGATATATTTTTTTATTGAATAAAGACGTTAATGTATGTCAATAATAAACTAAGGCTAAGGTGTTTTCCTCTGTCACTAATCACGCATAGTATGCCATTATATATAATATAGCGGGTTGGCTACTAACCCGTATCTCCACCAACCCGCGCAGCGTGGTGGAGTAAGCTCCAGGCCTCCTCCCGAGAAGGGGAGAGACTCGTGCCCAGCAACGTATCAAGGGTTGCCATTATTATGCCATTATCATTATTAACCTGATCACAGCCACTGCTGGTACCTATATTTTACATTTTGGAGGCCGTGTCATTCTTTAAAACTGTATACTGTGCAGTTACGAGCTAATTCAAAACTCTTTAGAAAATATCTAAATGGAAAATGTTCCTTATTAAATTCCAAAACCAAATTCAAAATGAAAATCTTTAGTTTATTTGGGACCCATTTCGCCTGCATTACATGAATAAGTGAAAGTCATTTTAGGCTCAATTCGAGTCTCGAGATATTTTTGCCGTACGGAAAATCATCGACGTTTTCACGCCGTTATTTTATCGACGTTTTTGTCGAAACTATCGATGTTTATTTTCAGAAGGTAAGCATCACTAGACGTGTCGATTCGAATTTCGATGTTATTGCACTGTGCGAACATTTATATAACAAGCGGATTTCGTATGTCTGCTTCCACATTGGTCTGGAATTATTCATGAATAGAAATGTTAAGTTGCATCAGGTCATGTTGCATTAGGCATTAACTTGAGTCGTATGATGTGAATTTCCGCGTAATAGATCAGCGTTTCGCAAAAATATAATTCAGCAGGTAACTTGATACAGGAATGTGTTTTACGTGAACGAATCTTTTTTTTTTTTAATTTAACTTAACTTCTATAGAAACATACGTTTTGAAAGTGAAAAAAAAAACACATTTCACAGCGACGTTAAGTGAATACTTTTTTATGTTACGGAAGTGGCAAACAAGTATACAGTTCACATGGATGTTAAGTGATGACTGCAGCCTATCGACATCTACACAAAAACCAGAGGTCAACTACAGACTACAGATGCATTGACACCCCTGAGACCTTACAGTTGTTATGTCTCTGTGAAAGTTACGGGGCCATACATTACCTTCTAACCAGAATATTTTACTGGTGGTAGAGCAGTAGTGACGGAGCTCGCGGGCGTAGGCACCACCGCATTACCTAATATACTTGCCGCTAAATGGTAGTGTTCAGCACTATCGTGTTCCGGTCAGGTGGAAATGTACGGCTCTGTAATTTCCGACACAGAGGCATAACACCTTTGTGTGGGTGTCAATAGGCTGCAGTCATCACTTAACATCAATGTGAACTGCAAGCTTGTTTGCCACTTCCATTACATAAAAAAAAGGTTCTAAGCCCATTTGCCAATGGAACTCTAAAAAATTTGTCAAACAACAACGGAAGCTCTCTTGCAGATAGCTGCGAAATACAACTCTGTTAAATACAAATCATAATACATTAACTGTACACGTATCATGGCGATTCTAAAAATAGGTTTTATCGTCTGTGCATTATTTTATAGTGAGCATAAAGGGGGAAATAGTTTGAATCATCGTAAGGGCGAGACCCTTTTTGTGTGCGTAATATTGCCAATAGAAACGTACTCGTAAAACCGCAATGTTCGTCATAACTGGAAAATAAGTACCTAGATGAATGAACTTTACTCCTTTTTCCTACATATGCAATGGTAGGTATATCTTCGTCAAATGTACGAGTTCTGCGCCATAGGTATCAAGTCAGAGAGCAACACCGGAGGGGAGTAGCCATATGCAGGCTTTCCCCTCTGTCAAACTACAACCCCAAATGGCCCTTTACCTGTCGCCTAGATGTTTAAATGTGTGCGTGAAATTGTTTCTGTATTTTGATAAAGTCAAGGTGTGAGTTTTGTAGCAATAGACGATTTTTGTAGTGTGCGTGTGTGTCGCACGCATTTCCCCCCGCAAAAAATGACAGACTGTTTTGCATCGGTAATAAACTCTATGGCTACTCCCCTCCAGTCCGCCGCGGCCGGTGGCCCGTGTTGCTATAGACACCCACACGAAGACGAAGGTCAAAATGCATATGCGTTACCACTCCTGAGGCCTAAGATGTTAAGCCTCCGCGCCGGAAATTACAGGGCCGTACATTACCACCTGACCGGAACACGATAGTGCTGAACATTACCATTTAGCGGCAAGTAAATTAGGTAATGCGGTGGTGCCTACGCCCGCGAACTCCGTCACTGGAGCTCTACCACCAGTAAAATGTGAAAAATACTATACTTACCTATGTGCTGAAAATTACAGGCCGTGAATTTACTAACCTGATCGATCGACGATAGCGCTTAACACTACTTAGGCTACTTTCACTATGCAGCGTGTCGCCGGTCGCATACGGGCGCGACCGGTGCAATTTGTATGAAGCTCCATAGTGGCTTTCATTGTGCCGCGTGCTTGCCGGTAGCGTTTTTGTACTGCGTGTCGCCGGTCTCGTCACACGCGACCGGCGACACGCTGCAGAATGAAAGGAGCCTTAGCGGCAACAGGATTAGGCAATGCGGTGGTGCCTACGCTCACGAACTCTATCACTAAATCTAGCAATAACTTGCGAATCGTTGGTTCACTAGACATTAGATGCACCTCACTAATCCTTATACGAAGATACGGGCATGAAGACGTACCTGTAACAATAAATTGCGTAGATTCAGTTTCGATTATGCGACTAAACATGCATCAGAAATCCGTGCAAAGCTGTTTTCTTTTCGATTTCATCTCTCAAGTCACCAGAACTGATTTCGTAATTAATGTGTCTTATGCACGTACGTTGGTAATTACGGAGACAAGAAATGATTGGCAAATTCATTGCGTCTCAGTTATATTGGCACACTTTTATTCACGTTCCGCGAGTATACTGCATAAGTGATCAGAGACAGCTATTGCACTACACTTTTTCGGATCTTGTCTACAAGGCGGTGCTGAGATGTACTCGTAGGGACTTAAGGTCTCTGATTCCAATGCAAAGCTAGAACGGTGCTTCAATCCATAGACGGTAATTTTTTTGGAAAATACACTTATGGCACACCGCGGACACCCCGCCAAAATTCCATACAAATGCTTTATTTGGTCTTTATTACACAGGCATCAATCAGTGACGTGTATTTACACGTGAACCTGTGTGCATAGCACGTAGAAAATACCAACCGTCGCCCATAAGAGGGGAGGTGGTTGGGTGATGCGGGGAAATCGGGCGGGACGTCGAAGTGTCCATTCTATACGTGGTATTATTACATATTCTCTGCTTATGGTGAGATTCACAGACCGCACCACGACTTTACTTTGAGCAAAGTACGACTTAGAACTGTCGAAACTCATATTGTACTGACAGTTCTAAGCATACTTTGCTCAAAGTAAAGTCGTAGTGCGATCTGTGAATCTCACTATTAGATTAGGTTAGGTCTTTCAAAGAAGTACGAAATAAAATGTGTTTTTTTTGAGAAGACCGCATGATTTTATTATGGTTTATAATATACCTATCATGCATTTATAGAATACAAGAACCAATAATTTTTTATCCCTGCCGAGGCTGGGGTGGGTCACTAGTTATCTCAATATTATGACGATACTTTCTAAACAAAACTCATGATCGGAATTTCCACAACGAGTAGATAACGGACTTAAATTTATTCATCACTTTCAATAATGATGAGGAAGTTATCGCAGAATTCGGACACTAATTAAATGTAAGACTTTTTATGTGGTGCTAATGGATTTTTTTACTCACTGTGGTTTCCTTTCACAACATTCTCTCTTTGTCATAACTTTATGACGTCAGCCCTCAATACAATAAAATTATTTACCGACAACATATTGCTTAATATTCTAAACATAGTATACTTTGGAAAAAACAATAATTACTTGACTAATAATAGCATTAAATCCTCGAATTAATAAATTCCCTAACAATTTCAAATCTTTCAGGGCAAAACAAAAAAAAAATCTGTCGAAAAGGAGAAATCACAAGGCTACTTAGTACTTAATCGAAAATTATAATTAGCGGGACCAACAGATGGATTTATAAGTGTTCGATAATCCAGTTCCGTTACTCAGCAAACTCGCGCGCAATAAACGTGTGAATATGGCGATCTTTGCTGCACATGGGGCCGATCGTCTATTTGTGGGCAGATGTTTAGCCTGCGCACGCGCCGCCGTTTCCGCAGTGACGGCACGCTTTAACTAATAGCTTAGGACTTACTTATATGATGTAAGTGTTCTGGAAACTTAATATTTTAGGTCTAGCCGTCGGCTTGACCCTTCGGAGATTACGTGTGGCTATCTTCGTGTGCTAGTGTGTCTTTATACGCACCAAATTCAAGTAAGTCACCCCTGCCAACCCCGAATGCAGTTGCAAGACGATCGCGGGGTAGAGTGCGGGTGGTGACATACGCTGCGGCCGGTAGAGCGGAGCGATCGACAGTACGCTGTTTATCTTCGTGTGTGTTGTTTGTGTCTCGCGAAAGAACGTCAACGGTGTTACCGTTCGAGCGTACAAGGTATTTATCAATTCAAGTATTATTTCTAGAGATGGTATTTAATTTATTTTTGTTTTTTTGTGTGTTTAATTTTTATCATAGCTAGCGGGGTCATGGTCAATTTTATCCACAGTACGAGTAACTTTCGCTGGTGGTACACGTATCTCGAGGGGTATTTTTTCAGCAAACGAGCATACCACTCTTTGTTCTGTACGTGCCGCATGTTCTCGTCACACATTATGTACGAGAGTGGCATTTAACCTCACTGAGATGCAGACCATGACCCAATATTGTTCATATTCACGACTCTAACGTCGTGCTGATTGATCTCACACGTCGTATCATATCAAGGGCGCCGTCGCGCCAAATTCGTTGAGACGTCGTGCCAAGCCATTGGTGGCGTCGTACTGAGAATGTGAACACGTCGTGCCAAACCATTGGCGGCGTCGTACTGAGAATGTGAACACGTCGTGTCAAACCATTGCCGGCGTCGTTCTGAGAACATGAACACGTCGTAGCAAGTCATGTGCGCCATCGCACCAAATATATTACCACGTCGTGTCAAACCAAGGGTGGCGTCACATCAAAGACGCGAATATGTCGCTCTGTTTCATTACTTCTACCTAAGTCTTGTAACATTTGTCAAGGCGTCACGCTTCGTGCGAAACTGTTCCACGAGCCGTACTGGTATATCTTTCCATGCTTCACATTACATATCGTAATGGAGCTTCTCTTTGTTTACCCAGATGGCGTTCAAGAAGAATATCATCAGTCTGGGAGAATTGAGCACACAGCAGTTTTCAAATTAAGACTCGGAAGACACAATTGTTCTAGAACGATTAGTAGATGCCGTAGACATACTCTATCCTCCAGGCTGGCGGGATTGGCAGGTCTGTGACATAGACAAAGAGGACCTGATAGGAAAAAATCTCACTTCGTCGGTGCTAAGTAAACTCCGTTTCGCCATCCCAACTATTACTTTTATAAAGGCTTTTGACCAAGAAGCAACGACGATTTCGGAAAGATTTTACAGATTTATTAAGGACCAGCTTTTAAATTTTGATCTTTGCCGAGCCCTTATCATTAACCCCAAGAGCATTGCCAATCGTATTCATGGTTCTGCAGCCCAAGCAGAGATCTTTAATAAAGCCATTGAACACTTGGGACCTGAATTTATATCAATTACACAGGCAGCTTCCTTATTGGCGGGTAAAAGTGGCGAACCAAATCGAAAGCGAAGCAGTCGGGAGCTGAGTGTAGAATCCGTCCAAAGTAAAAGATCTAGAACCTCAATTGACAGGGAGGTGAAGATATTACAAGAGAGGTCTACGAATATGGAAAATATGCTACGACAACTTCTTCAGCAACAGAGATCAAGGTCCTCATCCATATCAGAATCTTCTGAAGAAGACTTCACATCTTTCTCGCCAGACGAGGAGAACTTCCCACCGGATCCATTCCGTGCACCTCCACTCACTTTAGCAGAGTCTCAAAATGACTGCGATTCTATGTTCAACTTTACACCCGTAGTTAAAGAAGCAGATCCATTAATTCCGTCTCCTGAACCGGACATTTTGGCTCAAGGTATTTAATGCCAAAGATTTGGACGTAGTGGTTGGTCGAGCCTGCGATACGCGGAGGTGCAGAAAAAACTACACGCCTCTCCGGCTTTTGCAGCTTTACAAATTAATACACAACTAGTCTCCGTAACCCCACGCTGGATTTCGCAAGACTATTTGACGAGATCAGATCATGCCTTCGGAACGCTGGCTCATGGGCTTCTCGTTCAGCGAAAATGTCTTCAAGTCGCGCTCGAGACTGCAATCAAAGAAGCGGGTGAGCAACACATAGCACCTATTTTGAAGAAGCATCTTTTAGATGAACACTCACCATTCAGAGAGGTTTCAGACAATCTTTTACAATTTGTGTGTGGTAAAAGAGCGGAATTAATTGAATCCAGAAGAAAGTTATATGCACCTAAGTCGAAGCATTTATTACATAAAATTCCTCCATCCGCTACTAATCTCTTCGAAGAGAAAGCTCTTAAAGATACTTTAGAAGAAAACGGTGGGCTTAACAATTTTTTTCCTTCAAAATTTGGAACGACATCATCCGAGCCCAGAACCAAGCCAAACCGATCAAATAGGTTCCCTAAACAAAAACGTCCCGGGAAAGGCACTGCAAATCCAAAGAAATCTGTTTCATATTCCTCTTCAAAGCAGCATAGAGATAACAGGACTGATAAAAGACAGAAACGACCTACGTTATTTCCAAGAAAAACCATGGCAGACGTTCGCCTTATTGATATAAAACACCTCCAAGCCTCTTCTCAGCCCTTTAGAGCCGCTCCACTAATTACAAAGAAGTGGATCTTATATCAGGCTCCAACCAGTATTTTAAAAATAATCTCGGGGGTTCGCATTCCCTTTTACGCCAAACCTTCACTCTCCAGACTCTCCATGGCTCTTCACAGACGCCTCGAGACAAAGAGATCTCCAGAGATGGATGCCGAGATTCAAAGACTTTTGGTTTGCGGAGCTTTGAAAAAGTCTTCTCATCCCACCGGCTTCGTAACAAGAATGTTCCTGGTACCAAAACCCGATGGCTCTCTGAGACCAGTAATAAACCTAAAGCCATTAAATCTGAATTAGCCGAAATTTCTTCGGGGATATGAACATCCCCGAAGAAATTTCGGCTAATAAGTCACCGAAGTGTCCCAAAATTTCTACAAAACAAGGACAGCTTGGTAAAAATAGACCTCTCCAATGCATACTTGCATATTCCAGTAGCTCAAAGCCATCAGAGGTACCTAACAGTCGCTTACAACAACGAATTTTACCAATTCTCGGTGCTCCCGTTCGGTCTTTCAGTAGCCCCACTAATATTTTCACGAGTCTCAAATTGGATAGCAAGTCAATTAAGAAAGATGGGTATTCGAATCATAGTTTATCTGGACGACTTTCTTGTAGCTCACCAGGATCCCATAATATTGAAAAATCATGTACAAATCACTCTGAAGTACTTGATAGATTAAGGCTGGCAAATAAATTGGGAAAAGTCGATTCTTACACCTGTGAGATTCCTAGAATATCTAGGCATAAATTGGCATACAGATCAAAACTTAAAAAGACTTCCTCTAGCAAAAAGGTCAAGAATATCCAAGGAAATCCAATCTATGCTAAAGGAGGGTCTTTGGAGTTGGCGCCGGGCAAAAGTGCTTCTCGGTCGCCTGGTTTTCGCAGCTTTTGTGGTCCCGTTGGGCTTACTACACTATCGGCTGATACAGAAAGCATCGTGTCAACTACCGGAAAAACATCCAACAGAGTTTTTACGTATTCCAAAACAAGCCTTAATAGAACTCCGTTGGTGGTATCAAAATGTACGAGACATCACCAATTTTTTTGGGTGGCCCGAAGAATTACATCGTATCAGATGCATCAGGGACCGGATGGGGTGTTGCCGTAAACCAAATCAACTACTCCGGGGTTTGGCAGAAACACCAGCTAGGTTGGCACTCCAACCTAAAAGAGATGTTTGCTGTCATACAAGGGGTAAAAAAGAACCTTCGGTGTCTGAGGGGTCAAGTAGTACTAGTCCAGTCCGACAATCGATCAGTTGTATCTTATATCAACCGGGAGGGTGGAACGAGGTCGAGTCCTCTTCTCAAACTGGTGTCAAAATTATTAACAATGTGCCAAGAAGTTCAAATAACACTAACAGCTTTCCACCTACCAGGACGTTACAACACCGAGATCGACCGTTTGTCACGGGCCAGAAAAATTACCGGAATGATGTTTGTCACGGAAAGTTCGTCAAATAATATTCCGAATGTGGGGCAGTCCTACCATAGATCTTTTCGCTTCAGCGAATTCAACTGTCGTCCCGAGTTATGCAACACTCGATGAGACAGACCAACAGGCACTATTCATCATGACAGGACAGAGATGATGGGACAGAGTATTTTGGCGCGCCGATTTAAAGGCCCGTGCTCTAGCGCCCCCCTTTATGATTCGCAATCTCAAGAACAATCTGATAGATTTATCCACAGGCCTTCTTCCGCCCGAGATTCGAAGATTACAATTGGAGGCCTGGAAGGTACGGGGTGGGGCACCGAGACATTGAATTGGGCACCGGACGATATCAAGATATTACAAGGTTCATGGAGAAACTCTACCCTAAAATCTTATAGAGCCGCTTGGGCACGGTGGTGTGATTGGTGTAAATCGAATAGTATACCTCAAAATAATCCTACACCTTCCCAGCTTGCTTTATTTTTATGTTTTTTACACAGAGTTCATAAGTTTGCCCCACAAACGATTAAATTACATAAATCAGTTGTTTGTACATTTTCAAACGTAAACTTGGGAGAGAGTTTAAGTAACAGCTCTACGGTTAGACGTGTTATTAAATCTATAGAGTTAAATAAGCCACGTTCACTAAAACCACCAATATGGGATACGAGCAGAATAATAACTTGGTTGCAATATAATCCGCCAAATCAAGAAAGCTTGTATGAAGTCTCCAGGCATGTTGCACTTCTTTTACTCCTAGCATCCGGTCGCCGTATACATGATCTCACTCTTCTACATATAGATCCTAAATCCATGGAAGTTTATTCAAATTATGTTATATTTTGGCCTAAATTTGGGTCAAAGACAGACAATGCATTACAGCAACAGTCAGGCTGGCGCCTAGACTCTAGTCCGTATTGTAATTTAGATGTCGTGAAATGGATAAAATCATTAATTGAATTATCTGAGGAACGGAGAAGCCATAAGAATGGACTTACCTCTCTTTTTATTTCAACGCAAGGTGTTATAAAGCCTGCTACGCGTTGCTTACTTGCTGGCTGGGTTAGTTCTGCGTTTAAATTAGTAGGCATTGAGGCACCTCCTGGTAGTATTAGATCAGCGGTGGCATCAAGCAATTACTTAAGTATGCCCATCGATGAGGTTTTGAAAAGAGGCAATTGGAGGACTGCAAATACTTTCTTTAGATTCTATTTCAAAGAAGTGTCTAAAGATTACACGGGTCCTAAAGATATAGCTGCTAAAAGTCAGACAATTTTTAGCCCAATTGATTGATCTCAACATTTCATTTATTAATCCTATTGTTATGAGTCTGATTATTGTGATACTTTATATTTAATAATGAAACTTATTGCAAATAATTATGTTTGTATCTTTGTAAGCTATAATTGTGATACTAATAATAATACTATTTCCTAAGACAAAATGATTATTGAGGTCGTACTTTTGTTCTTGACTTACATATTATTATTATGCTGTTTGTGATTTTCATAATACAAATCTATTTTATTTTGTAGTATGTTTGTTATTCTTTCTTAAATGTAAAACCATCGCTCGAAATTTTATTTCTCACAATACGCTGCTTCTTGACCGGCAGAAACTAAACATATCTCCGAAGGGTCAAGCCGACGGCTAGACCTAAAATAGCAGCGTTTTCCCCCTGAAAGGAAGAAAACGCATATTTTGGATCTAGCCTAGGCTTGACCCGAGCGAGCTTTTGCCGTTCGCCTTCGGATCAGGTACTGTCGATCGCTCCGCTCTACCGGCCGCAGCGTATGTCACCACCCGCACTCTACCCCGCGATCGTCTTGCAACTGCATTCGGGGTTGGCAGGGGTGACTTACTTGAATTTGGTGCGTATAAAGACACACTAGCACACGAAGATAGCCACACGTAATCTCCGAAGGGTCAAGCCTAGGCTAGATCCAAAATATGCGTTTTCTTCCTTTCAGGGGGAAAACGCTGCTATTTTTCATTAAGTACCTATATTATTCCACGCTAATATTACGAAAAGCCTAATGTTAATCCTAATGCCTATCAGTAACCTATTCGCGATGAAACATAGATACTGAATTCGACAGATTTATATCAGAACAGAGAGAGATTATTAATATTTGAGAATAGACCTAAAAGTGGTGACAATGAAGTTGAGTTGAGAACAGCCAATAAGTATAAAATAAACGCTATGAAATATCACAAAACAACAGTTAAAACTAAAAGCAAGTAAAATCGTAGTACTTATTCAAATTGAAGTCGGTTAACAAAGAAAATTTCAAGGATAGAAACTTAACTTATGGGAGCCTCTTCCTTGAGTCGGGAGATAAAATATACCTAGATGAATATTGCATTAATAAAAATATTTTAGCTATAATTTAGCAAGCTTCTATTCCTTAGGGTTTTCGGAAGATGCGCTCAACAAACAACATACAGGCGAAATGAGAACCTCCTCCGTCTTCAAGTCTGTTAAAAACTCTAACAAATTACCTACTTACAGTAGATGTATTTTTTTTTATGTTATGGAAGTGGCAAATAAGCATGCAGCTCACATCGATGTTAAGTGATGACTGCAGCCTATAGACACCCACGCAAAGACCAAGTTCAAAATGCAGATGCGTTACCACTCCTGAGGCCTAAGGTGTTATACCCCTGTGCCGGAAATTACAGGGCCGTACATTACCACCTGACCGGAACACGATAGTGCTGAACACTACCATTTAGCGGCAAGTATATTAGGTAATGCGGTAGTGCATACGCCCGCGAGCTCCGTCACGGGAGCTCTACCTACAGTAAAAAATAAGCCATTTGAAAGCATCATTAGCAAAGCACCATTAAAAGCATGAATCATCCATTTCTTATGCCACGAACCTCATGAAAGTGACACAAATAAAATTTAGTACCTAATGAAAAACGACAGATAGAGTTAATACATGGAATGAGTCACGGCTTCCCTGTAGGGACTACACTAATTGATATTGCACACGATTTAATATGACAGCTAGACACCGAGCGTGGAGTGGAGACGGATCAATAACATAGTGGCCTCGATTTTGCGACTTATTTGTAGGTGGGTCAAAAACTAGAAACTTCCATTATATATGTACAAAAAGGTCTTAAACCGATAAAAAAGTAAGATAATAAAAAAAAACTGGCCAAGCCATTTTTTTTAAATAACAGCATTTGTTATAGGTAGGTACCTAATACAGCAAAGACATAAAGTTTAATACTTGTTCATAATATTATTTTGGATTTTGCATAGAACTTGGCACTCATTTAGATCTCCATTCGTTTTGGGGCAAAGCCCACAACCATGCATAATTTTTGTACCTATTGAACTTGGCTAACTTTTTTACATATGTTTGATGAGATTACATACATATTCTTCGGTAAAAGATAAATAAATAATAATTTAAATGAAAGGTAAATATTATCGAATATGCCTCCCAGTCCGTTTAGCAGTTTAGCGTGAGGTAGTTAATAGGTGGTAAAAGTCCGCTAAGAAAGAAGGTATTTTGCTATAGGGCCGTATTAATAAGCGTTCTCGCAAGTTTGCATTAAAGTACAAGGACGATATCCACGCGGAAAAACTGCGGTCATTACCTATCCAGTAACAAAATCGGCAGACAAACACTACAGTATGACTATGCATTCATATTTTAATATCTAGCGGGGCTATTTTTTCTGCTACAAAATTGCCAGTTTTTGTATTAGAAATAGTAGATAATTATTGTTTGCATACACCATTTAAAACTGAATAATTGCATGTAATTACTTGTGTAGTATTCTCGGCTATCATCGTAGCTCACCTTTCGGTCAGTGCGCAATAGTGAGTCACCGAGTGTTGACCTAAGCAAGACGAACAAAAACTATGCGCGTCTGTGTGCTATGAACACAAGCGTCTTTGTCTTCACGCAGACCTCTTTCGAAGCTATGTGTGCCTGGTATCTCGGGCACGTTGGAGATTAACGGATTAAGAAGTACGAAGTTCGTTTCGAAGGAAAGTTGTTTTACGACCACATAAAAATTGGTTTGAGACATTTTTAAATGTATATGCGGATGTTTGAATACTTGCTATACGTTCAAGTCCTAAAATCAAAAATAATTTAGGTGAAACTTAACCGGAAACTTTAGAATACTCATTTATATCCTCTAGTATGATGTTTGACTGATTAAAATGCATTAACTTCCTTTCACCCCTTTTAAACTCATTAAGAAGAATGCAATTTTTTAAATATTTATCTATTACAAGTTTTATTGTTTGTTGGGTAAATTAAGTAGAGATAGATACACTACAAAAGAGGAGCGTTCGTTGTGGCAATCTTTTGTCCAGCAGAGGACGTCTTTAGGCTGAATGATGATGATTATGACAAAAAATAAGTCAAAATTCTACTTCTTACCATCTACTTCTTACTATCTTTGCAAAAAAAGCTATCTAGGTCAAGGTTTACACATATGTGCGAAATTTAATTTAAATTCATGCAGTAGTTAACAAACTTCGAGTTTTTTTTATATATATGAGTAAATAAACAAGATGATGCAATCGACATGAAAAAAAAAATTCTCACGCGGACAATTCATTTAATTTACAAACTCTAATATGTATATTCTGTTTTGGACTAATATTTAATTAGCGAAATACGACATTGAAGCAAAATTGTTTCAACCAATAGGTATATCATCTAGTGAATTAAACGGACCATAATATTATAAATTCATTGCCTCATCGTAAAGTTAACGAATGAACAAACGATGTCTATTAGTCCAATACATGAAGCACATTTGTCATGGTCGGACTATATCTGTTTTATTAGACGGTAATGTTAGCAGTTAGCAGACTAAACAAGATGTTACCGATATACCTATTGATACATTATGCGTTTATTTGATTTTAAATTGAGAAAACTATTTAGCCTGGGTTGCACCAAGATATTTGTTGTTAAAGTTATTGTAACATTTCACATCCTTCTCTTACTTTATCAGATTTCTTCAAGTTGACTAACTTACAATAACTAACGTTAACACTTCCCCCTTATTCATAAACGTATGTTAGCTAAAGTGTTGCTAATCTCTCCTTTGTCTTTTTCTATCCTGCACATTTGACAATGCAACTGACAAAGACAAAGCATTCTATAGCTAAAACGTATCTAATGTACGTTTATGAATAAGGGGGGTAATATCTTGGTGCATCCCAGACATGGAGAAGTCACAATGATTTACCTAGAATGTGGATTGTATATTATCCGTTTCCCACTTTGATGATATTAAAATAAATTAAAGTTCTCTCTCGGTGACTTTTTTACTTACGAGGCGTGCCTTTTAAGTTTTGTCGTTTGTGAAAGAAGTTAACTAGTGGAACATAATACACATTTTATTGTTTTTCAAAGTATACTCCACGATATTTAATACACTTTTCAACCACACACTTTCAAACCAGAAAGCAGAAATTCCAAGCATTTATTCTACTCCGAAGTAGGTAGTAGTAGTAGTCAAAATCGACGATTTGAAAGCTTCGACTGCTTCTTCACCCGACTGGAACAGTTGACCGCGAAGTTTTTTTTTAATTTTGGGAAAAAAATAAAAATTGTTATTGGTTAAGTCAGGACTGTAAGGAGGGGGTGGTCCAAAATTTCAACGTTTTCCTGCTTCAAATACTCAATCGTTCGTCCAGCGGTGTGCGATCTTGCATTGTCATGGTGTATGACAATGCGTCGCTTTGGGTTGTTTTTACCAACCTCGGAAATGACTTCAGGAAGGCAGGCTGTGGTATACCAGTCTGCATTAACTGTCCTACGATCCTCTAGCCCAATCGTCGCAACGTGACCTGTTTTCGCCACGAACGTAGCCACCATTTTCTTTGAAGTGCTTCGTGAACGCACTACTTTTGTCGGTTTCGGCTCATCTTGGAAGACCCAGACGGTCGATTGCTGTTTTGAATCGGGATCATAGGCATAGATCCAAGATTCATCACCACTAATGATGTCGTAAACGTGATTTGATTTTCCTCGGCTAAATCGTTGTATAGTTTTCCTACAGCATCTGACGCGAGCCGCCTTGTGGTCGTCGGAGAGCATATGCGGGCTCCAACTGGAGACCAGTTTTCTCACACCAAGTGCTTCATGTAAAATCTTTTGGATTGTTGTCCCTGAAATGCCTAAAGATGCCTCAATCTCACGATACGTCACATGACGATCTTCGGTTACTAATCATGTCACAGCAAAGATGTTTTCTTCGGTGAAGGCTGTTTTTGGACGTCCTTCACGAGATTTGTCACCAAGGCAGGTATTTCCACGTTGGAATTCTAAATACCAGCGTTCGACGGTCCTCAGACATGCGACTTTATCACTAAACACAGAAATCAACTCCTTGAAACATTGAAGTCGCGTTAGTCCTCTTCGAAAGTTGTAGAAAATTATTGTACAAAAATTTTCCTTAGCGAAATTCATTTTTACAGTCGACATGACAACTTTAAAATGACGCTGAGACTAAACAATTGAACGAATCGTAGATATTTCAATTGTTTTCAGCTTCCAAATTCAAACGCTATACGGTTCTTAATTCAAAATTGGCAATAAATAGGTAAACGACAAAACTTAAAAGGCATGCCTCGTATCACTACTAAATTAAAGAAATAGATCTAAACAAGTTTGCATACGAATTAATTGCGAAGGGGACAGGACCCCTTTGCGTATTGATTTCTTACCCCTTTCGTGGCCATCCCTGCTGGTCTGTGTCCGTTAATCTCGGACAATTATTCATTTTAAACCTTCGCTGAGTCATGATTGTGTCTACATAGGAAGGATTTTAGAAAATTATACAGGAAATACTAACTGAACGTCTCGAGTCGTGTCTCATTTTACAAAACGGTCACTTTTTTGATGGTCGCGATAAAAAAACAGTCAACTACCGCTAGTAAGATTGAGTTCGATAAGGACACCTTTGACCACAAGAAAAGATCACGGACGGAAGCTGAAAAGCGACTGAAACGTCAGGTTAATTTTAAAAATAGTTTTATTACAATGAGTGTAGCTCGCGAAAAAAAAAGAAGTACTAAGAACACATCAAGCAACACTTTCACTAAAATACTTATATGAAGAAGGGGGGTAAGTTTATAAGCTGCCTCCAACATAACCAGCCATGTTTGGAATAAACAAGTTTTTCCCCTTTTAACGTGCCAATATATGATTAATTCTATTTTCTAATTCAGGAAATAAACATGATTTCTGCATCTAAAACATGAATCATACTATCCTCAATAAACATTCAATTGGTGACGTACGTTGTGGTACGATGTACGCAAGTATTCTTAGAACAATTGGTAGATAAAATTAACTGGTAGACATATGATCTGTCATAATTATACGTACCGACGTACCGTACAAATGAAAATCAACCTTTAGTTTGAGTCATAAGTTATCGACGCTATCAGCATAAGTTTAGAAGTGATTTGGGTATCTATTAATTAATATTATGCAGATGAGGTATATTATGTATATTCTGGTGACTCGGTATTGGTTGTAGAACATAATAATATTTACGTAACATGTTTACGAGTAGATTAACAATCCACCAACGGAATATAACATTGCATTTGACGGGATTAAAAAAAAACTCAACAAAAAAAATTATAGGTGCATAAAAGATAACCTTTTCTTTACAATTTCTTAAAATGTTATTTTTATGATTGACCTCTCTAAACGGAGATTAACCAACTACGCACGAGGTATATAGTGAACAAGTGTACGCGCACACATAGGTGCATTATCTATTCCTTCACTCTCATAGCCCAATGGACGGCGGTAGATCGGGCGCAGAACCGACGGCTTTACGTGCTATTCCAGGCTCGGATATCAGACTCTGGCCTACTTCTAGGTATTACCTCACAGAAAAACTCCTATAATAGCTTTCCTGACCTAAGGATCTTAGTCTCAGCATCGCGATTGCGACCTATGGACCAACAAGGCAGTCGATCAATTAAAAATAATATTTTATACATAATATTATAATACATCATTCAAAACTAGGCTATATTCAAATATTCATACGATATTAGTCACTCAATCAAAGTGACCTATAAACGTCCTGACAATTAAACAAAGATTAATTTCCATTCAATTGGTACTAATAATGGAATGGTGATATCGTATCATGCCTTCACGTCAAATTAACAGCTACATGCGACGTCACCGGTAATAAACTGCTTTAGACATTTGTGTCTAAAGCAGTTTATTACCGGTGACTGACTATTTTACTGGTGGTAGAGCTTCAGCTATCAGCGTCGGGACGTGACGACCCCACCGCCCACTAGCGGTAGAATTTTCTACTAGTGCTAGAGAATTATTTCGCTTATATCTATCACAGATGACTTACTTACAACAACTTAGGCCTCAGTGGTGGAAATGCATCTGCATTTTGACCTTCGGTTTGTTGTAGATGTCTCTAATATTAAGGGATCAGTAGTTTCAAATATATGGGGAATGAAAACAGCCAATAAGTTTTTCATGAAACCTTAACACACTTTTGAGAAAAAGAGCCTTGACAGATAGACAACAAAGTGATCCTATACGGGCTGTTTTATTTTTAGGTACGGTACCCTAACAAAAAAAAACAACTGTACTTACCGAGCACCGAGAGATACCACCCACGGTTCGCGGATAGAGGAAATTAACAATGTTTTGCATGTGGACCTATATGTTTAACGGGCATGGAATCCGCTTTGATGGCAGATAATTACTATAGCGCATGGGCATCTAAAAAACGGCTGAAATATTAAAACAGATGCGTTACTCCCGACGCTTATGATATCAAATAATTATTGCTGTGAGGATATAATTTCCCAAGCTCTTAGAAGAACTTGAAAAATGTCATGGGAATGGAATTATGATCTTGAGCAGGGGAGCCCAAGATGCGATTTTGGACGTACTCTAGCGCGTCAGCTTAAGATAAATGATGATACCTTGCATCCTGTCTTTTATCTTTATTATGTTAAGAGAGGGTTTGGTCATGACACCTTCATTGTTACCAATGTCACTTACAATCTACGCTTAATAATTTGGCAAGGTGGTATCTCGCTTTCGCTTCACTGGATTGAGCAAAACTTAGGATGCTATTACAATTTCCAACTTCCTTTAGATTGATTCATTTTTGCAATCGTAGTAATGTCCTTTCAACCGCATTTCTGACACATTCCACCAAAACATGATACACTTCTTCTACCACATCACATTCTACACAATTTGGAGTAGAAGTTTGTACCCTGTTGATGACCTATACCAAATCTAAGGTTTTGTTATAGGTCCGCCGACAGCAGCTTTGTTCGGGTACATTCTCTCCGAATATTTGACGCGTCATGATGTTGATACCGTGGCCTTTTCTACAAAAGTTTGACCCTTTCAAAAATCGAGGTAAAAAAATCAGATACTCAGAAAGGATGTTAAGTGAATCCGCTCAGCTCTCATCCAAAATTCTGAGGAGTTGACTGAATGTACCAGATAGGTAAGAAGTTATGTGGAACAGATAAAAACAAGGGTTTAGTTTCTTGGCCTCGTCCCAGTCGAGTGAAAGTAAATATTTAAGTATATACGACACATCTAATACCTCTGCGATGCTATGAACGGGCTAGGCCAAATGTTTGGTGAACATATTGTAATGTATTGAAGTTCAATATCCTAACGATGTTGAACTTCAATATTTGCGTCACACAAGATAAAGACAATCTCCGTTAAATCATGATTGATGCACATCTCTCGCGTGCAGCGAATCTTTAGCTTTCAAATTAATTAACAAGGCTACCAAGAGTAGGGTTGCCAACTATATTGTCAAAAACAGTATTATACTGTTTTTGACCACGTTATACTTTTTACCGTTGAACAAAAATAAAGTAAGTATACAAAAATACTATTTTCAGCATCAAATGCTTAACACTATAAGGTAGACTAGTAAATTAATAACTTGTGCCAGAAGCTCTTAAAAATATGTATTTACTTCAAACTTAAATAAATAAAATACTGTTAATTTCTCTACAATACTGTTTAATATTCTTCTCAGACCTAAACATACTTTATTTCTTGTAAAAAAAAGTTGGCACCCCTAACCTGGAGAGTGGAATTGCTGGTTACATTTGATAAATAATTTTCTTTGAACATTTTACCTGTGCGAAGCCGGGGCGAACCGCTAGTATTGAATGTTACTAATACAAACAAACTGTTTGTATTTTCAATTTAACGGCTAATATCAAAAGAAATCCTATCTCAACATACATTAAAAAGTTAACAAAAGTTGATTTGTATCTAATAACATAGTATCACAATTAAATTGACCGCATTTGAGCGGTGTATAGTAATGGTGCGATAATAATTGATAAGGATTTTGCAACGATACTGATAAGATACAGGTATGTATGTCAATGGCGCCATCGTCATGTCCTAGTGGTAAGCAAATAACGTAGCAACAACAGTAAAACACTAATTTTCACTGGTTGTAGAGCTCTAGTGACGGAGCTCGCAGGCACCACCGCATTTCCTAATATCCTACTTGCCGCTAAATGGTAGTGTTCAGCACTATAGTGTTCCGGTCAGGTGGTAATGTACGGGCCTGTAATTTCCGGCACAGAGGCATAACACCTTGGGCCTCAGGAGTGGTAACGCATCTGCATTTTGACCTCTGGTCTTTGTGTGGGTGTCTATAGGTCGCAGTCAACACTAAGCCTGGGTTGCATCACGATATTTGTTAAAGTTAAAAGAGATGTTGCGAGCTCGGCTCTAGTTCGTACACGTCCTCAAAAAATGGGTAAATTGAAGAAGAATCCGAAAAAAATACAATTAATTTATTCAAGAATATACTTTAGAGTTACTACCACATTTAATTCACACGATTTTATCATTTTCAAACAATATTCAACATGGCGGCGATACAGCAGACGCTTCTTTAAATTGGAAATCGATTAGTTTAAGTTCTTAGTATTAACACATGCAATCGATTTCGATAGTACTTAGAAAATATTACTTTTTTCTCCAAGTACAAAAAACAATTTAATAAATGAAAATGTCAAAATGACATCGCTTGCCATTTATTTGGTTTGAGTTGCAATTCTAACTGCAAATAATATTTTGTAACTGCAAACAAAGCTAAATAAGTGAAAATATGCAGTAAAAAACGTTTTTATATTGATTTTACCTGTTAATGATATTGTGTACAATACGTGGCCGGAGGTCCATATATTTTTGCAACATCTCCATTGTTGTAACATTTCACATCCTTCTCTAACTTTAACAGATTTCTTTAAGTTAGAGCAGGATGTGAAATGTTACAATAAATTTGACAAATGTTGTAGTGCAACCCAGGCTAAGAGTCTACAAGATATGGGTATAATAATACTTCATGATTATGAACAGGGTCAAAACTTTTTTTTTGAGGCTAGCTTTATCTTGTTTTACATAGGAGATATCAAAGAAAAAATAAAGAGGTGTCTTAAACGAAAAAATATGTAGAAATAAACATTGGAACTCCCCTGGTGTTGCAAATGTTCACAGGCGACGGTGACCACTTTCCATCAGGTGGCCCGTCTGCTTGTCTGTCAACTTAATGATATAAAAAAAAATGCACAGTATCCGTGCGAAGCTGGGGCGTAGGTATCGCTAGTAAGTAATATATACCTTACATTTGTATTTATCTGATTTTAAAATCAGATATAGAAGAATATTTTTAGGAAATTAATAAAATATACCACCTAGTCAACGGAAAAACAAAGTGGCAACATTAAAACTTAATTCTTTTTTTTCGAAAACATCTGATCAAAACAAACAAGATTTTCCCCGCTTATCCAATTCATATCGCCACGGACGTCAAGTCTGAACCGGTTCGAAAGGTCGCAAACCAAACAGTGAGACCGATCAATTACAAAAATCTATTCAATGTTTCAAAACACCGACACCACATTACCATACAATATTTTACTAGAGGTAAACGAACTAACCATGAATACCATCCAAAGACGTATTAACAAGAAAAGCATGACATGCTTTGGATGTGAGGTAACGTTATATGAAGGCTCAGCGTGTTGGATTCGCGGTCATTGCCACACGAATCTGTACCGACCAGCGACACAAGACCCCTTCCAGGTCAACTCGGAACTAGGGATGCTAATGCGTCGAAGTTTTAATACAGAAACATACAGTACTCAACAATTAATATTGCACATCGAGCCTATGAAAGAGACGATCGGCTCGTTTCGACTTCGTAGAGCGTTATCTCTGCTGCTCACTGCCTACGTAAGCACTGACAGTTACAGTACTACGTAAGCATTGGTTAAAACATGATCAAAATGGTCGACAAACGTCAAATAGGTACAGTGCGAAAGAGATAACGCTCTACTGACCCGAAATAAGCCGAAGTCTCCTTCCTAAGCTCGATGAAAAATATTTATTGTTGAGAACTGTAATTAATTACTATAATTACCTATTTATCATCGATGTTCAGTTTTTATATGTAACGATAGTTGCAGACAATGTAATACATGTGGATGGTAACTGAATATTGAATATAATAATATCTACACATAACACTGAGATTCGGTAAAATGCTGATGCCTGAGTAGTTTTATCACTGTGATAGTCATTAAGTAGCCATTCAATTATTACAAACTATCGATGTAAGTACGAGGGTGGATCCAAAAGTTCGTGGCCGAAACTACAAGGAGACATGACATCTTTTTAAATTTACCGTCATTTGTTAGTATGTCTTCTATTGATTTATTGTGCGCAGTTTCATTCCGATACTGCACAATATAAATTTTCTGTGATTATTTGTTTGAAGCATTCTGACGCGATTTTCAATAATGGAGAAAATTGAACATCGTGCAGTCATTAAGTACCTCAATAAAAAAGGCCTGTCACCAAGAGACATCCATCAAGATATGGTGGGCACTTTGGGGGAGTCTGCTCCATCGTATTCCAGTGTCAAGAAGTGGGTAGCTGAGTTTAAACGCGGTCGTGAGAGCATTGAAGATGATCCTAGGAGTGGACGGCCTACAACCTCTACCACGAAAGAAAACATCGATAAAATTTGTGACCATCGGTAAGATAGCTGAGACAACAGACATTAATAATGGCCGGGTGCAACACATAATAACGAAAGAATTGGGATTCCATAAGGTTTCTGCTCGCTGGGTCCCGAGGTTGCTTTCAGCTGAACAAAAACGAGTTCGATTCACAATTTCGCGAGACTGTTTGGAACTTTTTGAGACTGATCCCGAGGACTTTTTGTCTAGATTTGTTACCATGGATGAAAGCTGGGTTCACCATCATATTCCTGAATCAAAACAACAATCCAAACAGTGGAAAAAATCTGACTCACCTACACCGAAAAAGGCTAAAGTCGTTTTGTCGACTAACAAAGTCATGGCTTCTGTTTTTTGGGATGCGAAGGGCATTATTTTTGTAGATTATTTACCGAAAGGTCAAACTATTAATTCTTGTTATTATTGTAACCTTTTACGAAGACTACGAGAAGAAATAAAAGAAAAAAGGCCGGGAATGTTGCGTAAAAAAGTTTTGTTCCATCAAGACAATGCACGTGTTCACACTTCGGTTGAAACAATGTCTGTAATCCATGATTGTGGCTACGAATTGCTGCCCCACCCACCTTATTCGCCGAATTTAGCCCCCTCAGATTATCATTTATTTCCAAATTTAAAAAAACATTTGGGTGGCTCGAAATTTTCGACCAAAGATGAGGTGATAGTCGCAGTAAACGAGTATTTCGCCGACCTTCCGGAATCTTTTTTTTTCGAGGGGATAAACAAGTTGCAGTTCAGGTGGAAGAAGTGTGTTGAGCTAGATGGAGACTATGTCGAAAAATAAAAAAAAAATTGGACCCACTTTTCTTTCATTTTCTTGGTCGGGCTTCGAACTTTTGGATCCACCCTCGTATGTTTGTTACTATCTCTCTGTCATATAATAATGACTAATGGCAAGAACAAGGTGATACCAATCCTATTTTTGGCGCTAGTCAACAGTTACAAAGAATATTTCATTTATCAATGTAGGTATCTGTCAGTGAATAAAGCTGAGTAGGAACTGATAATATATTTTGCCTTTATGATGGAAATAAAATACATACATTAAAATAATATACACTTTGCTTGATAATAATATCTACACATTTAAAAAAATGTAATTGAACTGTAACTCTACAAATGAAAAACATCAACGTGATTGTGTGCAACATCGATGTATCGATACATTTACGATATTGATATGTTTGCACCCCTACTCGTACCCACAAGCTCAGTTCACTGGAGCCAGACTCTAAAGGTTAAGAGACCATCTTATGCTGGACACTGGGAATTCCTTTGTGCGTGTATAATTGTTCGCGACAAAGGAGTCTGGCTTTGGCATATCGTTTAACCTTTAATTTATGTACAAGGCAAGCATGGATTTCATGTTACAAAGTTATTGAGCCTTAAAAACAATTTATTTGAATTGGCCAGTAGGTACATATAATGTGGATATTTAGTTTTTGATTATCAGAGTGGAAATTTTATTTCACTGACATCCCATGATTAGGAAAGTAGGTATGGTTATGGCGACGGGACGTGACGACCCCACCGCCCAGTAGCGGCAACTATTTCTTCCATTTTGTAGTCAGTCAACCGAAAACTGCCCGTCAAACCATTCCATAAGGGCGGTAGTAAGTAAATAAGTATAATAACGCGGGACAGGCAGATACGTCCCGCGATAAAAACGTTACTTCAATTGCCAACGCATGCCAAGTGTGGCGATTATGGCATATCTCCCCGGATGATGGAGCTGTGGACGTCTTTCGGCTCAAATGATGATGATGAGGTAGATGCCTCATTATCCTCGAAATAAATTATCAAGTGAATTGTAGTTTGACAAAGTCTCCGGTATGTTAACAAGCTCGCGACATACTACGTGGAACATGGAAAAAACGCACAATAACAGCCTACCCCCTTCAAGGAATAGGTCCATACAGGCGTGAGATTAGGAGCGTGAAGTTACGTACGTGAAATAACGAAATTCCATATATCTATTTACTAGCTTTTAAACTGACTCGCGATCCGCCGGATATTTTTTTCATTCTCATTAAACATTACATATACCTATATTTAGTATAGCCTGAAGCGAGCTTGAAGTAACGAAATTCTGAATTTACTTACACCCCGACCCATGAATATAAAAGCAATTTACTGCATTTGCGCACTGGAGTGAAATACGACAAAACGCATTTCCGCGTGAGATACGATCGGATTACGCGGTAAGGTCAAGGGTGATCGTCTGGAAGCGTGCTCTTTGTCATTGTCGTAATTTCATTGTTCTTCTTTCAGTCTGAATTAAAAATCAGTTGTGGGTAATTAATATATTATAATATTTATAAACATCTGATGACTAACGTGAAAGGTAATAAAATGTACCTATGTCGTTATACAGAGCTGATATTCTGATAGGACCATAAAATTACATTGCGAACGACAAGTCATAGAATTTGGTGAGCTTTAATAAACAGAACTGAATAGGTAACTGTATATAAATAGTTAAGTACTGATTAGTCTATTGAAATCTCTGGGAACATTACCAAACTGCGAGGGTGGCACTGGGAAACTTTCGCAAAATGGAAACATCCCGAAAACACTTACCCCCCTCCCCTCCTCCGACCCAGGGATCGAACCCAGGACACCAGCAGCAGTAATCTGCTACCACTACTGAGTTAGTTGCAGTCCATAAAATAAAATAAAATTGGTTCATAAATAACGTTACGTTTATAGTTTCAGGTACATATAAGTAGGTACACTATAAAAATTGTTAACCAACTGATGTACATAATACATTTTATTCAAATATCACGAACATACTATTATATAGATAATAATGACTAATGAACAAGCCAATATTCATGTAGTTGAATTCCATTGTAAAAACTACATTGTAATATTCCCCAGCCTGATGACTCATATATATATATATATGTATATGCAAATTATTTAAATAATAAAAGATACTGTATCTTTGTATGGGTAATTACAGTTTAAAGTATCAATCAACTGGAACCACTCTCATGTTTGTTATAGTCAAAAACATTTACCTTTCTGTTGTAACACATTCGAAAAAATATCGCAAAAATATTTAAAAAAAGATTACCTTACATAATTTTGTACCTCAATACGATTTACAATAATTTTAACTACACATAGGTACTGTACATAGAGTGGGTATGGGCCCCATACGACTTGTGTCCCTCCACAACGCCCTAAGCCGAGGATCGGATCCGCAGGGGTCTCCCTTAGGCAGTTGTATAAATTTATATGTATAGGCTGAGAGCCCTTTGCGCGAAGCGCCTTAGGTAGCGCCTACGTAAAATAAAACTAGGCATATTCTTGAAACATCTTTCAGCTTTATGCTACAAGTACTATCGGCTGTACGTTGTCTGTCAATCATTCAATCACTCAGTAGTACAGCTTTAAAGATAGTCTGGCAATGTAATAGGTCCCGTTATTCAAATATAAACCGATAACGTGGTTAAATGGGTCCTATGTAATCTTTGTCACAAACATAATTCACTGTGTATTTTAAGTATAAAATAAAAGGTAATGTTGAGTTATAAATGACAACCTATAAAATTCCATCACGAGTTTACGATTATTTACAAATCACAATTACAAAATTCAAACTCGATTGTGGTTAAAAATGGTTTATCAAATAAACCATCAACCACATTAATTGCTCTCTCAACCACAGAATCCAAGACGATCGACTATTTGCTAACACCCTAAAAAAACTACAGAGAGTTACGTTGGCGTAACGAACCCCAACGGTTCGAATTACAAGGAAGTGTTGGTGTCTTAGTATAAGGTTTAGAGATAAGGAACTAGCGTGTAAGAATTGTATCTAAAAATAAATTAGTCTTAATCCATACTCGGGCTTGACCGGTTGTTTTTATTCTTTTTAAAAACCCTTCCGCTGGACCACGAGACATAACTGGCGCAGTCGTATAGGATTCGTGTCTGAATTAACGGTTTAAATTCGCGAATAAATTCGGGATAACCGCGACGCGAATCAACAGCAACCTAGCATCGGGTCCAGCCAGCCGCAGCCAGCAGCTACGCAGCCAGCCACCACGCAGCTCCGCAGCCACGCAGCCCAGCAGGCTACCGCTCAGTCACCCGGCAACCAGAGAGTAAAGAGAGACTCACCGCCTGACCTCGGCAATGCTCGTGGGGTAAGCATTTACTCTGTTGCTCCCGAGATTTCCTTTGATTATTCCAAGTGTTCCAACTTACATTTGTGTATTAATCCCTTCAATTTGTGTATAATATTTTGTGTGTATCTATAGTAAAATGGCTCTCAATAATTCCAAAACGAAAATTGAGCAGACTATGATGCCGTATGAAACATTAGCAATTCTTTTGCCTACCTATGATGGCAACAAAAAAACGCTAGAATTTTATATCAATAGTGTGGAAAACGTATTAGAGTTGGTAGAAGAAACCAGTCAGACAGTGCCGATTGCATGTCTGATAAAAAATAAATTAACGGGAAAAGCTGTTGAGGCACTCTCACAGCGCAACCAGTGTAGATCGTGGGAGGAAATTAAAAAAGTATTACGGAGTAGGTTTGGAGAATTTAGAGGGGAGGTGCAATTAATCAGCGAATTGATGCACCTCTCAAAAGACAAATTAAGCATAGAAGTGTTTGGCGATAGAGTTAGGGAGTTATCGTGCGCATTAATCAATATCGACCCAGATAAACAGCAATTGTACGAAAAAATGGCAATAGATGTTTTTCTGGACCAACTTGACCCAATTGTAGCCTTAAGCATTAGGTTCAAGGGTGTGGTCGAGCTGGAGGAAGTAATTACTTCGGCAAAACAGGCGGAAGCAAAAGCTAAACAAGCTGCACCACCTAGGCCGAACATCATAAAACAGAATTATAGGTACCCTATACAGAACAATACGCCTAGTATTCCTAGTCCTTATCGAGGACCACAGCCAAATGTACAGGTACAGCGCCCTTATCAGGCCTTACCGCAATCTAGCATACAAGTAGGCCCTAGACAGTCTAGCTTTCAGCAAACTACAGCGCCACGACCTAGACCGTACCAGCCCCAACCTGGTCCCTCGAGTTCTAGGCCAGCGAGAGTTAATTACCAGGAGCAACCTGACAGTGAGGAGCATGACGTCGAACAGGAATCTTATCCTCTAGAGGAGGATAATGAAAATTTTTGTCCACCTATAGATGCCGAACCGGAAACATAGTATATATCAACCATAACAGTAACAATAATTTGCCCTATATTTACGTTAGTGAGTTAGGTGGCAGATTTTTATTAGACACCGGAGCATCGCAGTCACTCATAAGCCCGGATGTAGTCCGAAACTTAAATCTAAACAATCAGATAAGGTCCGAGACTCACTATATCAAAACACCGCACGGTACAACAAAACATAACGAAGTTGTTTATATTAAACTACCCAGGATGTTTAGATGTAATATAACACACAAGTTTCTTTTGTTTGACTTCGACAAAGACTTTATCGGATTATTAGGAGTCGACTTGCTTGGCTTATTAGGTTCACAAATAGACATCAAAAATATGACCCTGAGAACCGAATCGACAATCATTCCCATCAAGAATGACGTCAAATCGTACATTACGGTTCAGCCCTTTAGCGAACAACTTATATCGTTAGCCTGCAATTATAGCGAAGGTGTGTACGAGTTGGAGGAACAAAAAACCGAATGTGGCTTATTGTTCCCCGCGGCTTTGATAACCGTAAAAGACGGATTTTTTAGAACAACGGTTATAAACACAACACAAAACAAAATTAAATTAAAAAAGTGTCACCCAGTTATAATGACGTATTTAGACCCATTAATTGAAATTAAGTTTGAAAACCCCGTATACGTTAACGCGATGTGTGAAAATAACCTATTAAAAAAGAACTTAAGCAGATTAAGAACGAATCACATGAATGAGGAAGAAAAACGCGAGATTATCTATAACAACGAAGTAGAATCCGAGGATGTGCCCGGCGAAATCCTAGACTTAGTACTAGATAGGGAACAACGCAACCAGACTTTAGTCAACCCCGAACCAAGCACCTCACAAGTTGGAATGGATGACTTGGAAGGGATAGACATTGAAACATTATTAGACACTTCAATAATACCAACAGAAAATAGAGTTGTAGATCCAATAGCGGACCTTTTCAGTCCAATTCTGAATTCCGCTATCCAACAAAATACGGAACAATTGTACACAATTCCCGAGATCGAAGACGCGATTGATAGACAGCGTAAACAATTTCACATCAGGAGAACCCCAGGAAATGAGTACAGAATAGAGGATAGGTCTAAGGGTAAAATCACAATTAAAGACGTCTTTATACCAATTAACGACACCGAACCCCAAATTATTAAATTTTTAAAGGAACATACAATTGCAGATAGAATATTTCACTGTTATTTCTATGATGACGAATTAGTCGTCAACTTTAGCAAAATATGCAAAACAATATTCGATAGCAGGGGTCTGAAACTGATTCGTTGCAAATTCAAGAGGTTAAAAATTACGCAGTAGCTAGTGAAAGAAAGAGCAATCAAGCAGTAGGTTTAATGAAAGACTTTATGAGTCAACATAATGATAAGTTAGATAAAATTAGAAAAAATCAGGAAACATTAGTAGCAATAAGCGAAATAAATAGAATCTAAAGCTATACTCAAGCAGTAACTATTTATAATCAGATTGAAACATGCCTTCAGCAACTGAATGACAGGTTACTTACTCTAGAAAACGCTATTACGTTTTCCAACTTAGGTCAGCTACAACCAAGCGTAGTAGATTCAGCCCACCTATTAGAAGAACTAAAAAACATAGAAAGTGAGATAGATTTTCAAATTCCGTACAAACCTACATTTGAAAACGTGCATCGTCTAATAAAGTCAATTACCGTCAAAGCCTATAGCACAAATGAATCTCTTAATTTTATATTAGAAATACCGTTAGTTACTAACAAACCTTATTCCCTGCTCCACCTATATGGAATCCCAAATGAAAACAACACACTCCTCATTCCAAAAAGCCCTTACCTCATCTTGGGAAATAACGAGTTTGCGTATCCTCGCGAGCAATGTATACATGTAACAGATTCTGAAGTTATATGCCGACACGTAGAATGGCAGGCCCTGAAGAAGTCAGAAGACTGCATCGCGCAACTAGTGCAACATGAAGAACCGCATAACTGCTCTTATGCAAAGGCGAACTTCGAAAACAACATAATCAGACAAATAAAAGAAAATAGTTGAATTATTATTCTGAAAAGAGAAGAAGTTGTAAAGTCAACCTGTGGAAACGATGTCCAGTATCAAAGAACCAGTGGTGTAGCTGTCGTCACCATCAACAACAGATGTACAGTCAAAATAGCGGAGCGAACCCTCAAAACACATAAAAGGTTTCTGCACATAGAGGAGAGCATCCCGCTACCGAAGAGCTATACTATCCCCAACAACTTCTCGACAAACATAAAATTAGAAGAAGTTCCGCTGGATAACCTGGAAGACATCCTGCAAAAGGCAAAAGAGATCCAAGAACCAATCTACTTACCAACTATCTCTTCACGGCCTAGCTGGTCATCCATAACCCTATACATATTCATAGCATCAGTTAGCTTCGGGCTTTGCGTCAGATGGTACTTAAGACGCCGCCAAGCAACAGCAGCAGCAGCAGCGCCATCAGACGTGCTGCCGACACAGCAGCAGCATTCTTCACCGCGCTTCTCTCTGAAGAGGGGAGGAGTTACGTTGGCGTAACGAACCCCAACGGTTCGAATTACAAGGAAGTGTTGGTGTCTTAGTATAAGGTTTAGAGATAAGGAACTAGCGTGTAAGAATTGTATCTAAAAATAAATTAGTCTTAATCCATACTCGGGCTTGACCGGTTGTTTTTATTCTTTTTAAAAACCCTTCCGCTGGACCACGAGACATAACTAGAGATATTATGTTTTAGCCGCCCTTTTGAAAAATCGTCGAATTTTTATTTACGGTGAATTTGAGGTTCTAGATTATCTTATTACATACCTTGCCTTCTTTCCTAGATTTATGTAATAATTTTCTCGTCCCATTATATATATCTACTATGTAGTAGATTACTAGTTAATATCAATCCATTTAAATAACAATCCATTTTAGGGTTCCGTAGTAAACAAGGAACCCTTATAGGATCGCCATGTTTGTCTGTCTGTCTGTTTTTATGTCACGAAGTGGCAAACACGCGTACAGTTTACATTGATGGTAAGTAATACCATAGTAATACTGAAGGGTTTTAATGTTTATAAGGCTTTAGCCTTACAAACATTAAAATATAAAACCAGAGATTTCAATGCATTGCCACTTTAAGACCTAAAGTATTATGCCTCTGTGCCAGAAATTATAGCCACATTACCACCTGACCGGAACACAATAGTGCTGAACATTACTATTTAATGGCAAGTAGATTAGGTAATGCGGTGGTGCCAACGGCACTGGAGCTCTACCACCAGTAAAAAGTCCATAGTTAAACTGTGCTAATATTATTCCATATCTGCGTTTACTAGAATAGAAAATTCACAAAATTTATCTACGTATACCATTGATATACAAAAAACAGATATAGAAGGCAGATAACAGATACCAGTTGCTCTCGTGGTTAACAAATACCTGTTCCTAAAAATACTCTCAATCTATGATACGCTCAAGTAACAGTCGCCAGTCTTATAACAGGTAGGCTCTGATAACAGTCAATACCAATACACACGACACTGTTCTGTTCTCATCATCCGTCTCAATCCGTCTTACACGAATGTCACTGGTTAAAACGAGACACACCTAGTATTTTATCCGAAAAATACAATTGGCAGTTGAGCAGGAACGAACAATCTTTGACATATGCCTCCTAAATTTGGTAGTGTAATCTGTTATTGCTTTGACAATAGTACATCTCGATCATTCCTGATTTGAATAGCCTTGCTAAAACGAGAAGCACCTAGTATTTTATTATCCGACATATATGTGTAGTTTTACTAGAGGAAGTCATCCTGTTTCTGGCCATGTTATATGTTCTGTTCGGAAATAGATACGAACAAATTGTAAGAGAATAAAGTGTAATAATATTATTATTTTACAATGGTGAAACAATTAACGGTATAACTTTTTTTATGTAAATATTATTTAGCTTTTAAATATATTTTAATGTTTTTTTTTATTATGTAGTTTAATTAAGGTTTTTTTATTAACGGCTGATAATTTAAGTACAATTGTAAACGGTATTATAATATAGTTCGCTATAACGGCTAATAGACGGCGCTACTATGTTTAATAAAACGTCCTAAATGACGCTGTAGAGAATATGTGGCAATATTGTAATAGGTTGGGGAAAAAGTCTTCTCGCATTATAGTATTTATGAACTTGTAATAAAATCTCTTTGGCTGTAGTATTTGTATCTGGCTGGTTATGATTTCATTAAAAGTTAACATTTGAAAGAACATAATTCCAAATTCATATTAGGCAAATGTGTGATTTTCATTTGTTTTTCGTACTGTCAAGATGAGTGAATCTAATGAAGAAATTTGATACATTTTAAAATTTTACTACAAAAAATGCAACGCAAGCCGCGAAAAAAAATTGCGATGTTTAGGGACCTAGTGCAGTGTCTGTGAGAGTAGCACACATTTGGTTTAAGCGTTTTCAATCTGGAAATTTTGATGTCAAAGATGCATCTCGCTCTGGTCGCCCTATTACGGATAAAATGGATGCCATTTTTGAAAAAGTGGAGCAAGATCGACATATCTGTAGTTACGACGTAGCTGAAGAACTGAGAATTGATCACAAAACAGTTTTGGCGCATTTGAAAAAAGCTGAGTACAAAAAAAGCTATAGATATTTGGGTACCTCACGAGCTCACTGAAAGAAACCTAATGAACCGTGTACTCATTTGTGATTCTTTATTACGACGTAATGAAACCGAATCATTTTTGAAGAAGCTGATAACTGGTGATGAAAAGTGGATCACGTACGACAAGAACGTGCGAAAAAGGTCGTGGTCAAAGGCCGGTCAGGCTTCACAGACTGTGGCGAAACCCGGGTTAACTCGCAATAAGGTGATGTTGTGTGTGTGTGGTGGGATTGGAAGGGCATTATTCATTATGAGCTATTACCACCAGGCAGGACTATCGATTCTGAACTCTACTGCGAACAACTGATGAGATTAAAGCAAGAAGTTGAGAGAAAGCGGCCGGAATTGATCAACAGAACGGGTGTGGTGTTTCATCATGATAACACTAGACCTCACACATCTATAGCCACTCAGCAAAAATTAAGAGAGTTTGGCTGGGAGGTGTTAATGCATCCGCCGTATAGTCCTGACCTTGCACCTTCAGATTTCCACCTGTTTCGGTCTCTTCAGAATTCTTTATGCAGGTTAGGTTTACATCACGAGAGGACTGCCAAATCCACTTGTTTTTTGTTTTGATGAGAAGTCCCAAAATTTTTATAGCAATGGGATCATGTCCCTACCTACAAGATGGCAAAAGGTTATCGAACAAAATGGTACATACATACTTTAGTTAAATTTAAATAAACTATATTAAAAAATGTTTTGAATTATCTTAAAAAATGCGAAGAAACTTTTTCCCCAACCTAATATATTTCACAACCCAAACTGGACAAAATTTTTTGAACTGTGACGAGTCGTATTATTATTAATCCCTCTCACAGTAATTGCGGTACGCACGGTGGTAATTAACCGTCTGTCTGTCGGTTTGTACAACAATCTTGTATGAACAATGTGTAATAAAACTTTCAATAAATTTGTTTTTTTAAAAGTGGAATTTAATTTACAGCATAATTATATAATAACCGATTTTATTGTAATTTTAGACTCGAAGTTAGTTTATTTTAGGCAGAGAATCTGAAATAATACTACGTTTAGGTACTTAGACGGTTAGGATTTATTTTGTAAATATTTCAATTTTAAGAACGCAACAGAATCACACTTTATCCCATCATACTGACATGGTTGTGGCAACCCGTGCCTAGAACAAGAACAGACTAGTATTTAATAACAGATATTGAGAACAGGTATTTCTACGGAACAGGAACAGGAAGAACAGGTATTGCGATTGACCTGTTATAACCCAAGCCTAAATGTTTTATGCTCATATTACAATTCATATAGCTATGCGATATGAAATAATATTATTATGTTTTTAGTTTAATTTAATATGCATAAATATTCGGTATGTATTAAAATGAAATAAAAAAGCAATAATAATAATTTTATGGATTGATTAAATAATATAATATCCAATAATTGTTAATAATATTACTAACAAATTAGGTCACTTTGTCTATGTCAGTTATCAAATTATTAAATACTAACCCCCTTATTCATAAACGTACATAAGACACGTTTTAGCTATAGAATGCTTTGTCTTTGTCAGTTGCATTGTCAAATTGTGCAGGATAGAAAAAAACAAAGGAGAGATTAGCAACACTTTAGCTAAAATACGTTTATGAATAAGGGAGTTAAAATGTATGTAATACATAATAATATATTAATTTGAAAGTAAATTTTTAAATAAATATTTTAAAAGTTAATTATTAAATAAGTAATAAAAAATATGTGTGATTTTAGAAAATCGACTCCATTGACAAGAACAGAGCCGTTATACGACTAAAACAAAATGAGCCTAATACGTTTCTATGACCGTAGACCGTGCAACTATTGAAGTTTGCCGTATTATACTTGGATCGATGAGTGAAGTTATAAACAAAATTAAATCAAAATCGCTATATTTACTCATTTATATGACAAACTAGCTTTTGCCCGCGACTTCGTTCGCGTGGACTTCAGGTTCGTCCCGTCTAGTCTAGTAATAAGTAAGAAATACGGTAACTAAGCACTGCAGAGCCCTAATCATAGGCCAATTAACCTATTTATATAATTTGTTATAATTAACTGTAAGTAACCTATCTATATAGTAATTGAATTATCAATGAAGTAATTCGTAAAAATGAAGTATCTTTTTGTACGTGTAACTCCTAACCAAAAAGAAACCTGGCAACAACTAACCTTAGGCCTATATTACTTAAAGTAGGCGACCATACGTTTTTATCAAATCGCTAGTGCCTTGAAAATTCGCAAAACGGACACAACCGTCAACGACGTCTGCCCGCGTTCGGGTCGCGCACTCAGCGATGAGCCACTTCTTCCCCACCGCACCTACCCCGCTCCCCCCACGCCCCGTTCGCCTGGCGCCGCTGCCGGTATTTATCACCGAAACGGTATTTATCGCCGAAATTGCTATGACTCTGCATTTTAAATCTGTGATATCTTCGAAAATATTTATTTAATTTACATGCTGTAAAAAGCCATATTGATCTTTATTAAATACACAATGTATTTAAGATACTTAATTGGATAAGGATTAATACTGTATTGCTTAAAATCGCTTCGTAAATAAGCCATTATTTCTCGTACAAAGTAAAGGATAAAAAATGGTTATTGTGGGTTATTCCTAAGAGATAAACATATACCATCACGGACTTTTTTGTAGACCTTTTTAAGTTGTACAATACTGTAGTAAATTGTTTTGATCTATCTTGTAGGATTCAGTCAGCGTTTGCAATGTAAGCGCAAAAAATGTGTTTTTTCTACGACCTCACATTAAAAACCTCAAAAATTGTAGCCTATGTGTTATTCTGATGTATAAGCTATAGCCTATGTGTTATTCTGATGTATAAGCTATATTGTGGTAAAGTTTCATTCAAATCCATTCAGTAGTTTTTACGTGAAAGAGTAACAAACATCCATACATCCATACTTACAAACTTTCGCCTTTATAATAGTAGTAGGATGTAAATCAATAAAGTCTTTTTCTTACCGAAAGTACGATATCCCACCCGTTTTCATCAGTATAGACGTATTATTTTTACAATTTTTAACGGAATACTTCGGCATTTTTGACGTACGAACTGCTCTAAGAAAGACGTGATACTATTTGAAATGAGCGCTAAATGTTCATTTTAGCGCTAGTTGCGAGCGGACGGTTTTGAGACGTTGAGTGTGCATCTTGGGTTTTTTGTATATCAATGACGTATACCATTATCATGTATGTTGGCGTCGGGATGTGACGACCCCATCGTCCACTAGCGCAAGAATTCCCTTCTGGTGGAGAGGTATTCTTCCGCTAGTGCAGTCAGTCCACCGAACAATAGCGGTCAAACCAAGGCGGTACAAGTACGTGGGATGGGCAGCAGCGTCCCGCGTAAAATTACCGCCACTGCGATCGCCAACCCGCATGCCAAGCGTGGCGATTATGGCATTTTCCCTCCAAATGAGACACAACCAGGCGTAGGCAGGCCTCCCACAAGATGGACCGACGACCTGGTGAAGGTCGCGGGTAATCGCTGGATGAGGGCGACCCAGGACCGTTTGTTGTGGCATTCTTTGGGGGAGGCCTTTGTTCAGCAGTGGACGTATTTTGGCTGAAATAATGATACCATTATCAATGAGGTATACACAAAAATGAGAATCCTTCACTAGATCACCAGCAAGTACCTACTACTATACATTCCTATAAATATTTTGGTAGGTATATCTATTATACTTGTGTACTTTAACGGTCTAATAATAAAAAAAAACCAAAAGGTCAAATCTCAGTAACAGATAAACGAATGTTCCGATATTTCTCAATATGAACCTTGCTGACCAAACCATAATCGCGTACCACTGTTTAACATCTAACTATACAAATAAATAAAATTGGCGTGTCTGTTTGTAATATAAAAATAACCGTTTTTTACTAAATGCATATGTATACACGGTACATATACCAAAACAACATATTTTACTACTTTTGTCTGTCTATTTGTTCCCGCTAATCTCGGGAACGGCTGGACCGATTTTGACGCGACTTTAACTGGCAGATAGCTTATGTAATAAGGAGTAACTTAGGCTAGACTTTTATACTAGCTGCGCCCACGACTTTGTCTGGGTAGAGACTGAACAATCATAAATACTCACGCGGACGAAGCCGCGGGCACAGCTCGTCACACGTATTTTTGTTCAGTTAATATGGTTACGATGACAACACCTTTGAGCTTGTTCTTTAAACTTGTACCTTCTACAGATCTCATTCCATATCAATCAACATAACCATCAAAACGTGCTACTGTTTACACTTTTATAACTTACGACGATTACGTCACGCGGCAAACGCAAGACCACATTCCTGCACAAGGCCAATGCACATCGCATGCGCTTGCGCACCATGTTATAAAAGGACATTAAATTTGTTAGGTATATGTATATCGACAGGGTTGCTATATTAAGGCTGCATAAAAATACGAACGAAGGGGTCGATATGTAACGACCCCATCGCTCTCTATTGGAGAATTTTTTTTTCTATGTAATGGTAGTGGCAAACAAGCATGCAGTTCACATTGATGTTAAGTGATGACTGCAGCCTATAGACACCCACACAACGACCAGAGGTCAAAATGCAGATACGTTGCCACTCCTGAGGCCTAAGGTGTTATGCCTCTGTGCCAGAAATTACAGGGCCGTACATTACCACCTGACCGGAGTGCTGAACACTAACATTTAGCGGCAAGTATATTAGGTAATGCGGTGGTGCCTACGCCCGCGAGCTGCGTCACTGGAGCTCTACCACCAGTAATTATTCCGCTAATGCAGTCAATCAACCGACCAATGGCGGCCAAACTTCTATAAGACCGGCTCATGATGACGCTGAACACTACCATTTAGCGGCAAGTACTTATACAATGCGTTGGTAATGTTAATATCTACGTCCGTGAGATCCATCACTGGAGCTCGACCATTAGTAAAATAAAATGACTGCATTAGATAGAAAGAGATAAACTTAACCAAATGTTTAGTTATTGACAATCACTATTTCTTAATAGATAAGGTTAGTGTTCATTAGTGATATTTCCGATTCCAGTGTATTAGGACCATAGGCAACCTTAATTAAGGGCAATTAAATAAACATGTACGCTCTCTAAATAGACTAATGAGGAGCTAGAGGTCAACGTTAGCCATTACGACAATCAGTGCTGGTAATAGTAAAACAAATTAGACATGGCGACGGTTCCTTTGGTTATTCAATAATATATACTTATACGGAAATCTGTGAAGCTATTTTATTCCAATGCCTAGTATGCAGTGAGTGCGGGGTTCTAAGTAGACCAATTGAGAAAGTTGTCCTTTTGGGAAATAGACCAATTGGAAAAGTTGTCCTTTTGGGAAATAGACCAGTTGGGAAAGTTGTCCTTTTGGGAAGTAGGCGTATTGAAACTGTTGTTCTATTGACACAGTGGATAAAATGGCACAGTTGTCCAGATTGTCCGAACGTATCAGGAATAGATGAAATAAGACTATTAAGGGTGGGTGCATAATCTTACTTCAACTAAGAAATACGTTAAAGTATTCGTTCAGCAAGAAATGAGTTGCAGCACCATTTGCAAATTGTTGAATGACGTCATAATTTTATCTGTCAATGATTAGATTGCCTACTGTTATTATAATAACATCTGTATTTCCTACAATTTTGGTGTACAATAAAGAATATTCTATTCTATTCTGTAACCGGCCAAAAGGCGCTGGTTAAATTTATTAACCGAGTTCAAAAAGGTGGAGGTTCTCAATTCGGCTGGTATATTTTTTCTAACCTGTCTAAAGTTGTTGTTTTTATTTCATTTTCGGGGTTTTTTATGTAAACTATATTTTTTGGCTATACAAAAAAAAACTTAACATGATGAATCATACCGGAACGTGTTGTTAACCTTAACCAAAGTACATATATGACCGCATTCCGATCACCACATGACTGTACTTATATATATACTTGTAGGGGCTTTTATATATTTGGAATTTATCAACTTTCATGTATTATTCTACGCGTAAAGTAAATAATAAAACAAGTTACACCTAATAATATTTAGAGTTATATTTCTACAGTGTTAATTTTATTTAACCGGCATACAAAAAACTATAAAGTAATAAAATAAAATCGAAAATCTATATCGGAAAATATTAGGGTTGGCCTAATATTTTAAATTGCCGCAGTTTCCTAAATTTTGTTTCTTTTTTGATAAGACCGCCGTTATGTGGCCGTTGGTATAGTGTCTCTCTTATATCTTTGTTTCTTTAATGTATTGGTGTACCATAAAGTACTTATTAAATATATTTTTATTTGTGACATGGTGCATTTTAATGCACCCTTACACTCACTGCCCCACACTAGGTATAAACCTGTATCCCACGATACAGGTTTATACCTAGTGTGGGGCAGTGAGTGTAAGGGCCGTTGTACACACACAACACAAACACAAACATCCAGACCCGAAACAAAATGCCTACCTGTAGGCCATATAAACATTTGTCCTGGTGCGTAGATCCCTTAATTTTGGGTATTAAGGGGAGGTCCTCAAAGGCTTTATGTATAATATTATACATAAAGCCGATAAAAATATTCAGATCTTAATACCTACAGCATAGAGCAACACCGGAGGGGAGTAGCCATATGCAGGCTTTCCCCTCTGTCAAAGTACAAGCCCAAATGGGCCTATACCTGTCGCCTAGATGTTTAAATGTGTGCGTGAAATTGTATCCGTATTTTGTTAAAGTCAAGGTGTGAGTTTCGTAGTAATAGACGATTTTTGTAGTGGGCGTGTGTCGCACGCATTTCCCGCCACAAAAAATTACAGACTGTTTTGCATCGGTAATAAACGCTATGGCTACTCCCCTCCAGTCCGCCGCGGCCGGTGGCCTGTGTTGCTCTATGACCTCCAGGAATTTGTTGTGGTCCTTCGACTTTTTCGAGCCAGATATACTCTATGCTTTTGATTTTCGCGCCTGTGTGTAAAGTTGTAACGAAAACCGAACTATCATTATTTAATTTTAAAACAAACCACCAAGTGTAGCATAACTTGAAAACGTGAAATCTAATCTCATCATCACATTGGGGATCCAGTTTTTTTTTGCAAATTGTAAACTATAAAAAATATTCGATAAAATAAATACCTAAATACGCTCCACTTGGTACCAGTTGACAGGCAGTCATGTCTGTATATCATTTTACACTATCTTCGAAACTTTTTGTTTTATTTTGAGATTTTGAGGTCACTATCATCAGCATTTTTTATGTAATTTGGCATGAATTAACAATACGGTGAAAGTCCGTTTTTATAAGGGTACTCCCGCATACGTATAGAGGGGATGCTATGCAAGCATGCAGTTCACATTGATGTTAAGTGATGACTGTAGCCTATAGAGACCCACACAATGACCAGAGGTCAAAATGCAGATGCGCTGTCACTCCTGAGCTCTAAGTTGTTATGCCTCTGTGCCAAAAATAAAAGGGTCGTACATTACCACCTGACCGGAACACGGTGTGTAGTGCTGAACACTACCATTTAGCGGCAAGTATATTAGGTAATGCGGTGGTGCCTACGCCCGCGAGCTCCGTCACTGGAGCTCTACCACCAGTAAGTAAAAGTAAGTATTGATGTTAAGTGATGACTGCAGACGTCTACACAAAAACCCGAGGTCAAAATGCAGATGCGTTGCCACCCCTGAGACCTAAGTTGTTATGTCTCTGTGCTAGTTATAACGAGACCATACAATACCTGACTTATAGAGAACGCAAAACATACACGAAACTGTTCTCAGAAAGTAGTTACTTACGACCAAAGCATTCCAACTAAAATAAGAACTCTGCTGGAGCAGAGCAGGTACGTGAGGCAATGTTAGAGGTAACGTAAACAAACGCCCTCTTCGCGCTAAATTATGTTTACATTACACCACTTTACGGTCCCCGTGTTTACATTTTTGTATTTATATCCATGAGTAGGTACTTCACGGTGTTTACAACTGAGATTTGGAACGAGAAAAAATGACTATCGTTTTTATTTTGCAACACACAAACGTGTGAAGTATGTGTAGATAACTTTTTTTTTATTTAACTTATGGAAGTGGCAAACAAGCATGCAGTTCACATTGATGTTAAGTGATGACTGCAGCCTATAGACACCCCACAAAGACCAAGGTCAAAATGCAGATGCGTTATCACTCCTGAGGCCTAAGGTGTTATGCCAATTACAGGGCCGTACATTACCACCTGACCGGAATACGAACATTACCATTTAGCGGCAAGTATATTAGGTAATGCGGTGGTGCATACGCCCGCGAGCTCCGTCACTGGAGCTCTACCAACAGTAAATTATATAATACCAAAACTGATGAAACAATCTCTATTTCTTTAATTTTCACGTAGTAGATTGCAGTCACTACCTACGTATTTTGAGGCGCCTGTCGGTGTCTGTATTATTTATTGATAGACTGGATAGACTGAAAAGAATGCCGCCGAATGCAAACACCTCCCACACATCATAACTAAATTTTATATAGGTATATCTACTTCTGTAGATCCACACCACAAATCACTCGATTCGGCGTCTGCGCCGTCATTTCTTTATCTAAATCAATGCGAGATTTAATTCGCCGTCACCTTAATGTACCAATATCAAAATGCTGACATTCAAACTGGTTTCCTATCAGTGAATACATTTTATTTCGCACTTCCATTTCTAGACAAGATACAGGCTGCGATACTTTTTCACGGTTAGGTAAAGTGTATTTTGACGACCCGGTTAGTCCAGCGATGTGAGACGACCGTTTGATTCGAAGGGTCGCGGGTTCGATCCCCGCACCGGGACAAATATTTGTATGGCCTACAGATATTTGTTTCGGGTCTGGGTGTTTGTGTATGTGTTGTATGTGTATAACGGCATCCGCGACACATATTATACCTATATAATACCTAATGTGGAGCTGTGAGTGTAAGCTTATTTTCAAACTACCTAGTCTATTTCAAAACGCATGAGAAGCTTGGATAAATCTGCGGGACACAACTTGACACAAGTCGTACCTATTCTAGAAAATATTAGATATATTATTCAGCTTTTGGTAACGTGACTAATCAGTGACCTACCTACCTTTTAACTGATTTGACCTCCATAAAATATAGTTTAAACGCCGTCAAATTAAATACTGCTTTGCCTTCGAATACTAATGATTAATATCGTCATCGTTATTGACGTTAGTGCTTAATGTGTTTATCTGTTCTATTGGAAAGGTAGGTACCTACCTTATATAAATTGTATTCAATCACATAATAATCTAAGCGCCACCATGGATATCAATGTTTTAAATAGATTTTTTAAATAAGGAACATTAATTTTTGATTAATGTTTTCGCATCAAAATAAATAAAGCTGCGTACTACGCTGGACGAGCCGAGCACGAGCGGAGCCGAAATCCGTGTAGAGTCGACCGGCTTACGAGCCTCGAACAAGCGCGCTTCGAGCGTTTCGTTCGTGCTCGACCATGCTCCGCTCGTTGTCGATTTTTTGACGAACACAAAGGGATTTGCGTAACGCTCGCTGTGTTCGCGGTGAGTGATCGTTGTAGGCTCGTTGCACGTCCACACTTGACACCGTGAGCGAGTGGCTGGTGCTTGGGCTCCGCTTGCTTTTTTTGGCTTACTAAAACAATATTGAACGACTTAAGGCAACAAGCCTTTTTTATGAAAAGTGTCAACAAGCCTATTCAATGATGGTAAGTGAATAACATACCTACTTAAGGTAAGGCATAAGAACAAGAATCTATCTTTGACTATTTGCAGTAACAAACCTCAAGAGTCATTAAGCCAAAATCTGTTTGAAGAGGCACAGTTACCAGATCTCGTAGATCTCAATCTAATTATAGCGGTTTTTGCTTCTATTTGATTACCTTAATTGGACCGAAATCTGTCTATCTCTTATGACCGATATATCCGATTGTCCCGATTTTTTTTCCCAAAAGGTGGCAACCCTGGATGGATTATGCAATGCGTTGGCGCCTCTTCTAACTTTGCCATAAGAATGTATAATCCCTCGGGGTTTTACACATTTCGCCATACAACTTAGCAGCGTGGTTATCGCGACCAATATGGTGTCAAGGCGACACATGGAGGCACGTCGCGAATACAAAGCAGTGGCAGAAAATTGCCTCTTGGGTAATGTGCGATGACGCACGCGTGGAATATTTGTGATATACATGACTAAGTGATATATTTGCATAGGTTTCGTTGTGCTGAACCGCGTAGATATTATAGGTTAGTGCGAGACATTTTTCGGCAACGTTGGAGCTTTTAGTACAATTCGAGAGTCAAATAATTTTATTCGCAATATTTTGTACTGAGCACTGGGCGAACAGTTTTGTAGTATTTTACAGTAACGTCGGACTTAGGAGTAGCTAATCAACTTAACGCTTTTAATTTACTGAAAGCTTAGACATAGATTTATTTACTAGCTGTCCCGGCGAGCCTCGCATCGCCTTAGCAGTATTAAATATGGTTTACGACCTATTCGCTAGGTATGGAATAGGTAGGAGTTTTTCTACACTCTAACAAGATCATTTCATAAATTAAACTTCGTACCTTCTTCGTGTGCATGTCGCACATCTTTAAATCTGACTAACATGTGCTTGCGGAACATATTGTGTAATTCAATCACATCTTTAAATGTATATGATTAGAATCTCATGCCTCTGTGCCAGAAATTACAGGGCCGTACATTACCACCTGACCGGAACAGGATAGTGCTGAACACTACTTGACTGTATATCAATGAACAATAAGGTAAGAGTATTGACAACCCAGTTAGTCCAGCAGTGTGAAACCACCATTTGATTCAAAGAGTTGTAGGTATGATCCCCGCACCAGGACAAATATTTGTATGGCCTACAGATATTTGTTTCGGGCCGGTGTTTATGTATGTGTTGTATCCACATCATAGATTTAAATATAATACTTAAATACCTAACCTTAGAGAATGATAAAAGTAGACGAGGCACAAGAGGTTTGTCAGAACCGGGATATCTGGTGCTCTACACTCTCTCCTTACCCCGTTAGGGACCTGGCGTGAAGATACATACATACATACATACCTAACCTTATGTGGAGCTGTGAGTGTAAGCAAATTTTATTTACTTTTATTTATTAGTATGGAAGATTTTAAGATGTATAGAGGAATTATTCTAATTTTATTTGTTTAACAAGGTCATCAATACTATAAAACATACAATTTGTACACTCAATTATTATATATCAAATGTACAGGTGATAAATTGAACTTGTATATTATCTTATCATAATTTGAAATAAGGTGTTGTATATCTGATAACGATATGAACTTTGTTGGCTTAGCTGTTGGGGATTCAGTAGTTAATAAGTTGCTTGTATGACAGCAGGTAGTTCTACGATGGTTAATGATATGAATTTCAGGGAAATAACTCAAAGTAGCGGAAAGTACTGGATTACTTTATCTAAAGGAAGAAGGAGAAGAGGAAAGAAGACCAAGACTGACCTACCATGACCAAATAGGTTGTGTTCTGTCTGATGGTGGGGTCTAGAGTCTTAGGAATCGGCGTGCATGTATGAAAAGAATGATGAAGGTAGATGAGGGACCTGGCGTGAAGATACATACAAACATACTTTATCTATCTGCTGTTAAATGGTAGTATTAAATCCCTCGGCCTCCAGAAAAATATGACAATTGATACCCGATTGATGGACCCGATAGGGTCCATTTCGGTTTCAGGGATTAAGGATTATCATGTTCAAGTTAGTTAGTATTCTATTACCCCACAATTCCTGCAAAGATGTGGCAAACAAGCATGACCCATACTTTACCACCTGACTGGAACACAATATCACTGAATACTGCGAATCTGTATATACGTAGTATCAAGGGATGAGAGAGAGATCTGCGATGAAGGAGATAGGGATCTGGTGTGAAGATACATACATACATACTTTATCTATCTGCTGTCAAATGGTAGTATTAATCGGTCAAGCCACAAGAAAAATATGACAATTGATTTCAATTGTGTCTCCGCCAATATTGGCCCCCTGATCCATGAGACAGCAGCAAGTAAATTAGAAAATATGGTAGTGCCTATGGATGCGAGCTCCACCGATGTTGATCTTCTCCTATTCAACTTCTTCATAGTATCTGTACTGATAAAGACGTGGAATCTAATATGAAATTCATAAAAGTTTATTATCGATATTAGATAACTGCAGATAATAAACTATAAATGAATAATGGTAATTTGTTGAACATTTTATAATAAAATTCGTAGTTTTTCCACATGCGCAATATTACAAATATCGCAGCGGTTCCAAATTTGAAGTAGGTATTGCAAAAATGCCGAGTCTTTTTTTTACAGTCGGCAATGGAGTATGATGGTAACATCGAGCCCCGGCATGCTGCCACAGAATAAACAGTAAAATACCTGTGTAAACTGCTCCCTGATTTCTGTCCTCTCCTCATCGGTCAATTTTGAATTGTCTGCCATCGTCACACGGGGATTATCACAAAAACAATATTCACAACATCAACAATCGTACGCCTTTACATAAAAACTGTATCAGTCTTCTATCACTTGACACTTACACTAGAAACTATCCGAAATAGTTATAAAAATCACAGCACAACTAGCAAACGTTGTTTTTTTTTTTTGGACTGGAATAAAATAAATGCACGAAAACTTTACAATTCGGTAGTGCGTAGTGCCATACGAAAAAGCGTTTCGTTTACTACGAATGAAAAACGAAAACTTAGTTCGACGACCGAGTTTAGTGTGACCAGATTAAAATTGATAATCCTGCCAAATTCCTTAGAATAAGAAACGTCTTTAAGTAAAAGGCTAGGTCTTTTTAATAATATACAGGTGAACATTTTTATGATTCCAGTCATAAATGTTTATATGATAAAAAATTTACCCCTGTTGTAGCTACATATACTATGATCAAAGTAAAAAATAGCGATGTTTTCGTTAAGAACATTGAGAGGAGCTTTGGGGGGTGGAAGAAGGTGGGAAGGAAAATTGGCTCTTTCCTCGCCAACTCCCATCTACCAAAGATGCGTAGAAGTAAAAAATTGTCAGTAGTATTTCATAAACAAAAGAGTTCGGGTCTGGCGCTTCGCCGGCCGCGGCCGTGACAAGCTCGCTTCGCTCGCTCGGTTCGCGCGCTGTTTTTACATACAACATAGTCAACGTAATATAACTATTTTTTTATAGGAGACGCCATGATAGTCACTCGTAAATCTTTTGTTAACATGACGTTGTGGTGTAAGAGTACATTTTTTATGAAAGTCAATCGTTTAAAAGATGAACACTTCCAAAGTGAGATAATGTGCTCTTGCTTTGTCTCTCCACACTTCTAACTTTAGAAATAAGTGAGTGAACGGTCACTGGCAGAATAGTCACTTCGTTCCTAAAAATAAATTCGGCTGGAATAAGAGGATTCTGTTAAACTTGGTCACACTAGGTTGAAACCGACATCACAGTGCTGCCAGTTTATTGGTGTAAAAATTACCGAAATAAAAATTTATTATGACATACATAGAGCAGAGCAGAGGTACAATGAAGCTATAGAAAGATAAATAAAATAATAATAATATCCATTTATTTCAGGCAACAATGCTTAAAATTAAACAATAAGCCCATTGAAAGTATGTGAAAATAATATTTTTATTATTATATGAACACAATACTATTACCTATTGAAGCATAATAAAACTATTGTTACCTCTTTCAATGATAATGTAGACCCATTTTTTCTTTCTACTGTACGGAAAAATAAAGCAATATCTTGCATCAGATGTCTACAGCATGATCTGTGTTACTACCACTGGAGCACTTCTACGGTAAAAAGTTTCTTTATTTTTTTACGTTTAAGTTTAATGATTGGCGTGAAATCATCAATGTATATTTTGGCTTTATCCAATGGATAAATCATAAAGTTAAATATCGTAGTAAATCTGTCTCTTTGCTTGGCAAAATTACCTGTAAAATATCCACATAATGTTTGGTAACCAATTCAACCTGGCAACATTAACAAATCGATATCCGCTATTTTTTTCGTGCCCATCAAGTTTATATCATCATCAACGATGTTGCCAGATAGAGTTTTATATAATTTTTGAACTTATAGACGAACTTATTTTAATATTAACATGTGATGATGTTTGGGATATAAAATTATTTTCATCATAGCTAACAAAATAAAAACATGAAAATGTAATATTTAATTATTACTTGTATATTATTTGTAACATGGCAACATAGAACGTAGTTTTCAAGATTTGCAACAGGTGTCACAGTTTTTGTTGAAAAGCGCCATCTATGTATTCATAAACATTGTTTCATATTTCATTCAGCTACTCGATACTAGATGGCAGTATGTAGTTTTCTGGAATTTTCCAGAATTTTATTTTCATTTCATTCATCCCAACCGGTCAGTATATTTAACTTTTCAAGCTCGGGCCCGCATTAAAAAAATATTTTATAAGTAACTATATACACTTCACGCGGTTTATAGCAAACACCATGTTAGTATCGAGATTTTATTTGGTTCATAATCTCTCAGATTAAGACTTTAAGACTTTGATTTTGTATGTATGTATGTATCTTCATGCTCTTTCCTGCATACTTTGATTTTGATCCAGCAAATTAGTTTAATGATACCAATAATGAGAATTTATTTTCAAAGAAGTATTTTTGGATTATTTAGATATAATATGTACTTAAGAATAAAGTATTCGATCGTAGTCTTATAGAAGTTCAAAAAACTGCGTAACTACCTCAGTAGCCTAGTGGTAGCAGGCCACTACTACTACGCTGGGGTCCTGGGTTCGATTCCCGGGTAGGGGGCTATCAGAGGTTCTATTCTGATATAGAGGGGCTATTCTGGTTCTATTGGGATTTTTCCATTTTCTGGAAACCCTGGAAAGTATCTCGAAGTTTGGTAAAGTGCCCGGATATGTCAACAGGCAGGAGACGTAACCGGCAAATCGTGAGTGTTTACTTACATGTATGCTTGACTGCATGCATTTACATCTGCCTACCCCTTCGGGGATTTCAGGTGTGAAGTTACGTTTCAAGTTAAGTAATTGCCTTTAAAATAGTATTGTTCTGTGAATAACGCTTTATCTACTGCGCCCATGATCATGTTATTGCACTATGGATTTCCGAATTAAAATGACATTATGTTACAAAATAAAGTATTATTTTTAGACTCACTTTATAATTTTGTTGGTTCATTATACCATTGCATTAAGAACGTAAGTTTATTGAGCAATGCAAATACACAGTGCAACTGAAGATTGTAACTTATTTCCCTTTTCTTAATTATTTGTATTGTATTGTACTTTATGAATTGAACTTATGCTTCTTTGCCATTTTATGACAACGTACAAATCCAAATCAATAAGTAGATATAATATGTTTATAGGCCTTTAAACATATATTATTATCTACACAAAACCCAGAGATTTTAATTTAGATGGGTTTCACTTTAACATCTAAGTTATGCCTATGTACTGGGAATAACGAGGCTGTGCATTATTACTTGACTGAGTATAAAGGAATGAAGTGGTACACACACCCTCGAAGTCCATCACTAGAGTTTTTGTTCTTTTTCTTGTATATAAAAATAAATATGGGTTTTTATTTGTCAAATATGTAGTATTAATAAATAAATTTTTGAGCTTCGAATCTGTAATTGCTAGATAAGCTTGAAAACATCCTTTAATTATACATATAATAAAATAGTAAATTTCATTAAAATGTAATCAGAAGATGTCTCTTATACCATTCACTTGTTGCACAAATTTCCATTACGAGTCCAGAATAGTCGAGAAAATGAAAGCGACCCCACAGTTGAAGCGCACCTGGCGTCGCGAAATTTCTACCGCTATCGAGAATGGCGCGCCGCCGGTTTAAATTGACGTTGCGCGCGCCGGCCGGCATCAGTTGATTGTCAACAAACGTACGAAATACACGCGCTATCACAAGCGAATCCTGCGATAAACAAACCAATTGAAGAATCATCTTCAGTATCTTATTTCTGCATCAAGTCAGCGAATTACTAAAAACTAAAAAATGTCGCTCCTACCGTTTCTATTCGACTACGGATTGGAGGAACGCCCGCGTCGTATTTTCGATCAGCACTTTGGCCTGGGACTGACTCCAGAAGATATGTTGACGGTGGTGGCCACTCCGATGCCCAGCAGGGAGTACTACCGCCCATGGCGCCACCTCGCCGCGGCTGCCCGAGACATGGGCTCGTCTATCAAAAACGACCGTGAAAAGTTCCAAGTGAACCTGGACGTCCAGCATTTCTCACCGGAGGAGATCAGCGTTAAAACTGCCGACGGCTTCATAATCGTGGAAGGCAAGCACGAGGAGAAGAAAGATCAGCATGGCTTCATATCGCGACAGTTCACGCGACGTTACGCGATCCCCGAAGGTTGTACGCCAGATGCTGTGGAATCTAGGCTGTCTTCTGACGGTGTTCTTACCATAACTGCCCCCAGGCTTGCACAAGCGGTGCAGGGTGAGAGGAAGGTGCCCATAGCCCAGACCGGACCAGTTCGGAAGGAAATCAAAGATCAGGCGAATGGAGACAAGGCTGAAGCGAAGTAATTTTAGTGTTTTGTCATTCAATTTTTCGACGCTAAGTCATTCCTTTTTTTGGTTGTAAGACTGATTTAGTTATTTAATTAATAAATACTTATTCGTTTTTAATTCTCATATGCTGTTGTATTATTCAATGTTTTATCAGTGGATAACATAGAGCAACTCTGCCCACCGGTCACGGCGGACCGTTGAGTAGCCAAGCCATAGCGTTTATTACCTATGCAAAACAGTAGGTACCTATGTCATTTTTAGCGGGGAGAAACACGTGTGACACACGATACAAAAATCGTCTAGGTATTACTACGAAACTCACACCTTGACTTTAACAAAGTACCTACATAAATAATTTCACGCACACATTTAAATATCTGGGCGACAGGCATAGGGCCATTTGGTCTTGTACTTTGACAGAGGGGAAAGCCTGCATATGGCTACTCCCCTTCGGTCTGCCGCGGCTACGGTTGCCAGGCGTCCGGATAAAGCCGGACCTTTTGACCTCGTGTCCGGTCAAAATATACGAAGTCCGGCTTTTGTTAGTTTCTTAAACGAGCGAGCGCCGAGAACAGGTGAACACTTCTATCGCGGGTGTCCGGCCTCTTTACCCAAACGTCCGGCTAATCTTGACGGTCTGTTCGGCTATTAGGTTCAGCGACCTGGCAACCCTAGCCGCGGCCAGGCCCGTGTTGCTTTATGGTGGATGGTGGATAGTAGCGATGCCGAACTTTCACTATCGATAGTAACTACCTGAGTACCTACGCGATACGCGACGTAACGCACTGTAGTAGGGGAGCCCAGGATGCTATTTTTGGATTTACTCGAGCGCGTCAGATAAAGATATGGGAGATTCCTTGAACCCCGCTGGTTATCTCCACTAAATCTAAGGTTCGTATATAAAGACGCGGCCGAAGAATAGTCTTAAAAAAATTTATAAATGTCGCTACGATCTTACTCATCTTCCGAATTGTCTGAATTTTGGATAGGAGCATTGTTTGGCTACATTTTAAACCCTCACGGAATATCTGACACGCTCTTGACCCAAGACGTTGATGCTGCGTCCTCTTCAAAAACATTAGATTCGTTCAAAAATGAAGGTGAAAAATTACTCAAGAATGTCAGATACTCAGAGAGGATCTAAAGTGAACCCCATCAAAGCTCCCATCCAAAATTCTGACAATTTGGATGCGAGGCAAGCCCGTGGCGGAAGCCCTAAGGGTTCGGCCTTTTATGGAAATCTTAGATTTGGTGGAGGTGCAAGGTATCTCCTATAACTTAATCTGACGCGCTGGAATAAATTCAAAAATCCCCTCTTGGGCTCCCATACTACTGGAACTAACCTACCACCAGTAAAAACCTACACAGACTTTATTGTAGTTATTTTATGTCTTTGCAGGGGCTACATCACATTTAGTAGATAGCAGTTTATTTGCTTCTATGCTATGGACGTTGACATTATTTGATTTTTCACGATAATCTGTACTAGATTTAAGCTCTCATTTAAAAGAGCTCTTACTGAGTTTGTTGGGTAGCGGAGTTCTTCTCAGTAGTGACTGCACTTGGAACTCTGCTAAGTGAATAACATTGATCTTGACGAATAAGTTTTTCTTTTTCTTCATTTATTATCATTGAAGGAATTGAAAATTTTTATGATTATTATGTTTTAACCAAATAAAATTAATTTTAATTTATATTAAATTTTAATTTTTAATTTACTATTAATATATGATTTTGCTTTTACTATATGTAATGGTTATTCGCTCTAGGTAGTTTATGATTTATTGACGTTTTGAAAGTATCTGTAAAGATCTATTCTAAATAAAAATATTTTCTATTTCTATTTCTATTTTAAAATTTAAAAAAATATATAATCACAAGAAGGTACATAACTGTAAATATACATTAAAAAAATGCCGGACGAATTGAGAACCTCCTCCTTGTTTCGAAGTCGGTTAAAAAGGAATTTAGTTCCCGCAAAATTTCACACACATTCAATAAAAAAATCACAAAATCAAATAATTATCATATCTCATGTAGAGCCAAGCTAAGCAGAGGCGTACGTAGTACCTATTATTAATTCTATATATGTTATATGTATCTTCACGCCAGGTCCCTAATGGGGTAGGCAGAGAGTGTAGAGCGCCAGACATCCCGGTTCTGACAAACCTCTCGTGCCTCGTCTACCTTCATCATTCTCTTCATACATGCACGCCGATTCCTAAGACTTTTGACCCCACCATCAGACAGATCTCGACCTATTTGGTCATGGTAGGTCAGCCTTGGTCTTCCTGGGCCTCTGCAACCATCCACATTCGCATTGTATATCTGTTTAGTCATTCGCTCATTCGACATTCTTTCTATATGCCCGAACCATCGGAGCATGCCTTTTTTCATTTTTACACCGATACTATCATTAATTCTATAATTATGACATATTCTCTGGCATCTGACAGAGGTCCCTAACAAGGCGCGTTCAATAGTCACTCGCGCGGCAAATAGGTAAATAAAAAAGACTGCTCGCTCTGTGTGGATCAGTATGGTCGTAGTATTATTACATATTCTCTGGTATGGTGAACTTTTTTTAATGTATTGAAGGTGGCAAACAAGAATGCAGTTCACATTGATGTTAAGTGATGACTGCAGCCCCTATCCACACAAAGACCAGGGATCAAAATGCACATCCGTTGTCACCCCTGAGACCTTCGTTATATCACTGCGATAGTTATTACGGGGCTATACCTCACTGGTGGTAGAGCTCCAGTGACGGAGCTCGCGGGCGTAGGTACCACCGCATTACCTAATATACTTGCCGCTAAATGGTAGTGTTCAACACTATCGTGTTCCGGTCAGGTGGTAATGTACGGCCCTGTAATTTCCGGCACAGAGGCATAAGACCTTAGGCCTCAGGAGTGGTAACGCATCTGCATTTTGACCTTGGTCTTTGTGTGGGTGTCTATAGGCTGCAGTCATCACTTAACATCAATGTGAACTGCATGCTTGTTTACCACTTCCATTACATAAAAAAAAAAAAAAAATACCATCTAACCGGAACACGATAGTGCTGAACACTACCATTTAGCGGCAGATAAAATAGTTAATGCGGTGGTGCCTACGCCCTCGAGCTCCTACACTGCAACTCTACCACTAGTAGAAACTGTAGATTGACACTGTATTAAATTAATTTAATAAGATTAAACATTGACATTCATGTACTTAATTACATTGAAATCTTACCCCCTTAAACGCTGCCTTATTCATAAACGTATTTTAGCTAAAGTGTTGCCAATGTCTCCTTTGTCCTTTTCTACCCTGCACATTTGACAATGCAACTGACAAAGACAAAGCATTCTATAGCTAAAACGTATCTAATGTACGTCTTATTCATAAACGGGTTTAGTTTTTATGTAAATGTTTACAAGCTTTCCATCACATTCAACTCATTTACCATCAATGTGAACCGTATGCTGGTTTACCACTTCATGAAATTAAAAAAAAAATTGAAAGGGTAAATTTTATTACATAAGAACGACAGCCTCAAGGCTTTTCCGCAACTTAATATTTTCTTGGTCGATCTATCAGCGGACTTATAATAATAAATCCTTTCAAGTCTATGAATAAAATGTACCTATATATAAACGTATATTCTCAAGGTTATTTAAAATAATCCGTCAGTGGACTTACGAAAAAAGGAAGTAAATAATAAAATGTTTAACAGCAAATTTTTATAGGGTGGTAGAGAGTGGTAGGGAGTGCCTACGACCGCGAGCTCGCGGGCGAAGGCACCACCGCATTACCTAATATACTTGCCGCTAAATGGTAGTGTTCAACACTATCGTGTTCCGGTCAGGAGGTAATGTATTGCCCCGTAATTTCCCCGTAATTAGAAACATCTGAAAGAAGCCGAAGGGACGTAACTAAAAAAATACAAAGTGTTTTTTTAATAGGACAAGCTTCGTACACAAGTGAAAACAGCTTACCACTAAAGGAAGAAAAAGGAGTTTTTGGAGTGAATACAAGTGAGTCAATTGTATTGACGCCAAAAACTCCTTTTTATGTAACGATGATGGCAAGCAAACATACAGATCACATGGATGTTAAGTGATGACTGCAGCCTATAGACATCTACACAAAAACACAGAGGTCAAAATGCAGATGCGACCCCTGAGACCTTAGTTGTTATGTCTCTTTAATTATTATAACGGGGACCATTACCGTCTAATCGGAACACGATAACTTAGTGCTCAACACTACTATTTGGCGGCAGAGCCTAAACTGGAACTTTACCACCAGTAGGTAACAGTTTTTATGTATACTACGAAATTAGTAGCCCAGGAAAACCAAGACTGACCTACCATGACCAAATAGGTCGAGTTCTGTCTGATGGTGGGGTCAAAAGTCTTAGGAATCGGCGTGCATGTATGAAGAGAATTATGAAGGTAGACGAGGCACGAGAGGTATGTCAGGACCGGGATATCTGGCGCTCTACACTCTGCCTACCCCGTTAGGGACCTGCCGTGAAGATACATACATACATACGAAATTAGTCACTCGCTTCATTGCAATACACATTAGTCTTTTTTATGTAATTAAAGTGGCAAACAAGCATGCAGTTCACATTGATGTTAAGTGATGACTGCAGCCTATAGACACTTACACAATGACCAGAGGTCAAAATGCAGATGCGTTGGCACTTCTGAGGTCTAAGGTGTTATGCCTCTGTGCCGGAAATTACATGTATAGGCCGTACATTACCACCTGACCGGAAAACGATAGTGCTGAAGACTACCATTTAGCTGCAAGTATAGTAATGCGGTGGTGCCTACGCCCGCGAGCTCCGTCACTGGAGCTCTACCACCAGTGAAATGGCATTAACACCTCACCTCTATGATCACGTCACAGCAACATGCAGTCCTTGCACCGGAAAGCAGACAGTACGCAATTTTCATCGCAATCCAAGACATAACGTTTAATTGCAATAAGCAATCAACACAGATTCAAAGTGCACGCGTGTGGAAGTAATTTTATTAGGAAATAAATTTATTGGTATTTTATTTATATATTTTTAAGTATACATTTTAAACACGTTTTACAAATGTTAAACAGTATAGGTGGTGTAAGACTGGTTAAACTCGTTCAGCACGATTCACCGATCTCTAAATCTATATCTGATATACCGCAGGTGATACAAGTGTTAGTTGCGTGGTGTCGTGTTGGTCAGTGATCAAGTGAAAAGTGTATAAATGTGAAAAATATGAAAACTACACTGAAAATAAGTGATATTATTGATGCAGACGGGACCAATAAAGATGGATTGAGTCAGGCGTACAAACACGTAGGTGATTGATATTTAATTTTATGTTTTATTTCCGTGACATTTCCTAGCTAGATTTTGTTTATAGCAATACAGAGGAACCTCAAAGCTGAAACACGTGGAAAGTTTATTATTAATGGGGATGTTAATTATATCGTTTCATATGAAACCGACTTGCAAATGGGATATAAAGATACAGTCATTATGAAAGTTGGTGTTGAATCGTATGAGATACACGAACTTTAAAGTGACGAAAAACTGTGAAAAATACCTTAGGGGGCGTCCATAAATTACGTGAGATGTTTAAGGGGGGGGAGGGGGTCGAGACAAATCTCGTCTAATCTTACATTGGGTAAAGAAGGGGTCTCGGCAAATATCACGCATTTTTTTTCTGATTGAAACAAAGAAATATACTTAGGTACTATTTTCGCGCGGGCTGAATTGGAGTAGATTTTTTTTTTAATCGCAATAGTTTAGATTTAAGTACTCTATTGTTTAATCTTTTTCACACTTATATCAGCAATATTAATTTCTTGTCTTAACTAGTTGTAAATAAAATAAAGTTTTCAATAAAAATCCAACGCGTTTACATACCTACATTTTGAAAAATCTCACGCGAGTTTGCGGGACGGGGGAGGGGGTTGAATAAAATCTCACGACATCTCACCAGGGGGGAGGGAGGGACAGAAAAACGAAAAAAAAAACCTCACGTAATTTATGGACGCTCCCTTACCTTTAAAATTAAAGTATTTTCACTTCTATACATACGATTTGAAACAACTTGTTTTGCACAAAAACGCAATATTGACGACATTATTTTAAAATGTTTTGATTCATTTCTTATCTTATTTCCTATTCCGTAGCGAAAACTCACTCAAAAAGGCTCTCAGCGGGCCCAGCGTGGGATTACGCCACGGCTAGGCCCGCTGAGAGCCTTTTTGAGTGGGTTTCACAATAAAATTCCCAACGTTTTGAATAGTATTTATTTAAAAACTATTACTTATTGAGTAGATGTATCAAATACAATATTTATGTATTTTTACTATACCTTTGAATTTCAAGAACAAAATATTTAGCTTCCCTTTTGGAACACAAATCATAATTTTTGATTAGAATATCTTAAACAACACTGGTAAATAAAATATACAATAGGTGGTTTAGGTAAATATTCGAAAGATATTCTGTTATTGTACTATAAAGGTGTGAGTCGATATGCATTTATACCTTTTTGAATAGATACTTATCGTATCGGGAGCGTACTGGCCGCCGGGTGTCTATTGAAATGGGGGCCTAATGAAGTTAACCGACGTATTTACCTATCTATACATACGACGAGACATAATTAGATCTGTATTCTATCTATCAAACATATAAATACTGATAACATGAAAAGAATTTGGTAATTTTATTCATTACTTCTTTAAAAAAAAAACATCACTAGTTTCTTTTGGCTATACAGTACCTATTTCATTTTTACCTCACATCACTTCAATCAAATAGTTGTTAGAAGTCGTCTGATTATTATTATTACCTAATAAGTATACATAAGGTACGGTAAATATATAATTTCGTAGTTACATGTATTTTTTTAATATGGATTCTGTTCTCGACAGTACCTACTGAACAGTTACACAAAAAAAAATTCAATCGGGTGCGTCGTGGCCGGGAGCGTAGTGGAATAATACGAGTACATTTATGGTACCGGGAGCGTACTGGCCGGGTGCTTATTGGAATGGGGGCCTATTGAACGAACCCCATACGTCTACTTAGTTCTTCAGGGACAAAAGGCAACAACAGCCAGCCATTTATACCTACTTAAAATTTTACATATCTGTCCATAAAAGCAAACAGGTTTTTTTTATATTTAGATACCTGATTCCTTTTGCATTTTTTAAATTATTTAATTGTGTCATGACGTTGTAGGCAGGGCCGTCTTAAACTATGCTGGGGCCCTAGGGCACACAAGAATTCGGGGACCTTTTGGAATGTAAAGAAAGCACATACATGATGTACGAGTAACTAAATAAATATATATTTAAAATAAAATAATCCGTCACGAAACTTAATGTGACAGACTAAATTCTACACGAGCGAAGCTGGGGGCAAAAGCTAGTTTATCACGTCGATCAAATGATCGACGTTCTTACAACGAGGAAAGCAGGTAGGTGCAATGCACCCGAGCGTAATGTTTTTATGAGAGAAATTGTCGGTCCTTCGGGGCCCTCTGAGGATGGGGGCCCTGGGCACTGGCCCCGAGTGCCCTTATGGTAAAGACGGCATTGGTTGTAGGTATATCAAATTCGATTGTATAGGTAGGTACAATAGGTAGTCTTGTTTGAATAAATAAATTTTCCTTCTTCGCTAGGTCAGTGAAGGTCTTTAAGGACACTCGGTTAGGTATAAATGGTATAAAGTTCTATAAGGGTAGGTAGGTAGTAAATTGTAGGTAAGTATGTAGGTATGTAGGTATGTTTGACTGGTGGTAGAGTTCCAGTGCAGGAACTGGAACAGGAGGGCGTAGGCACCACTACATTACGAAATCTATCTGCCGCCAAATGGTAGTGTTCAGAACTATCGTGTTCCGATGTCCCCGTAATAACTATCACAGAGATAATTCGTCAAACATATTTCTGAAGTTAATTTAATTTGATTAAATATGTGATGTCAAAATATCGGAACGTGACAACCCTACTCCCATAAGGCATCTTTGGAAGGTTTTTCTCTAGCAGTGGACCAAGTAAACGCCTTTCTACTGAAATGATGATGATGAAATACTTAAGTGATGCTGTACCAACAATAATTAACATTTGTCGGTGCGGGGATCGAATCCGCGACCTTTCAAATCAAGCGGTAGTCACACACCACCGGACTAACCGGGTCGTCAAATTATGTAATAGTATGTTTATATAACATTCTATTTATTAGTGGCATCTAATATAATTAATATGTAACATACCTAGGTAGGCTGTAACTGCCTTGGTAGCCTAGTGGTAGCAGGCCACTACTACTACGCTGAGGTCCTAGGTGCGATTCCCGGGTACGGGGTTATCAGAGATAATGGTGCAAAGTCCTTTCGGTTCTATAGGGATTTTTCTATTTTCTGTAAATTTCCCAGTACCTCGAAGTTTGGTAATGTGCCCGGAGATGTCAACAGGCTCGCCACCTGTTACATGGGCCAAAACGTAACCGGCGAATCGTGGGTGTTTGCATGTATGCTTGAATGCATGCATTTACCTCTGCCTACCCCTTCCGGGATAACAGGCGTGAAGTTACGTTTAGGCTGTTTTATTCGATTTTTAAATAGATACCTATTCCGGTAGTACTTATTATAATACTGCTCACAATGTACCTACGCGTGATAAAAATAATACACATAAAAATCAAGGTTAATAAATTTTTTACTAACTATCCAATCGTGATACCTATTAATCCTATAATAACGTGCTTATTTGTTTACATTTTTTTATTGAAATAAAACAAGAATGCAGTTCACATAGGTCCGCCGTGGCCGGTGGCCCGTGCTGCTCTATGGCAGTTCACGATGCGGCCCCTATACATCTACATAAACATTGCAGCTGATTTTCCAACCATAATATGGCCTGAACTCATCCTGAACTGCTTAAAACTGCCTAAGGGCTCGTTCATTAGTAGCCCGTTCATTAGTAGTAGCGAATTTGAGATGTTGTGAGATTTGGGCTAACCCCCCTTCTCCTAATTTAATGTATTTTTTAAGCTATTGCATAGCTTCTATCGAGGGCCTTGAGCGCGGGGACTGAATCCAGAAATTCCGTAACGAAAAAAAACCTCACGCTCCCCACTCCGACGGGCACGGAGGTGTGGTTTGAAGGCCGTGCATTGTCTAACGTCGTTTCTTTTCGGCAGTCTTCGACACGGTGTTTATGTGCGTGCAACTAGACGTATTGTACGACTCTACGAAGCTCGCACGAATCGAGACGAGCTGCTCCGAAATCGGACGAATACATAAGCAGCTGTTTATGAGAAAGTATATAGGTGTATAGGTATTTATGAATAAATAAATAATTATAATTGCATAAGTTGATACAAAATGCTATGCAATAGCTTTACCGCGGCAGTCCCCGAGTACCACACGTCTTTTTTCTTTGATTTTTTATGCTTTTATAATAATTAATACTGTATTCGTAAATTTACAGCAGTTAACTATACTTTAAAGAGTGTGTGTGTCGATTTCATAATAAAATAATGTACCTATATTACAATGAGGACAAATATTTACTTATTGCTTTTTTAAATGAATATTAAAAAAATCAGAGGCACGGTAGTGTCCCCACCAAGGCAAACCAAGCGGAGCGCATGTAGGTACATTACCTACTTTTTCTAAAAATATTTCGTCGTTTTTTAAAAAGTTATTGGAGTTCAACCTGATAAGCTAAATTCTTTGTAGGTAGGTATATGATGTCAATAGTAGGGAAGTCCCTTACTTCACATAAAATTGTTAGTCCGAAAATCATTACCATTTGCTAAAAGCTTCAGTAACCATTATCTTCAAGAGTTGGACAATAATATGTGCATAATTATTTTCACATAAAGAATATTGAATACTATATTTTTAACTGAGCATTCCAACTATTTCGGACTATTATGATGATTAGAACCAAAAACTTTATGGTATATTCAACCATGAATATAAAACTTAGGTAATAAAATAGAGAGACATACGTCCAAATACTGAAATGTTACTCAAATCTAAGTGGGATTAAAAGTTTTTTGTTCCTATGAAACACGTTCAAACGATAGAGGTAGCTCATATAACATAATTTTATACGAATTTGGGAAGTATGGCTTGTATAATTAGAAACGTAGCTCTACATGAGAAAACTTTTTGATCGTCCGAGCTCGTCTTGGCAACATTTTACATATAAATGTTTTTCGTGGGATAATCCGTAAAAATTGAAAAAAAAATTGTAATTCTTCTCGTTGAACCACTATTTACGAAATACCTTGTAGTTTTTGTTACGCTTTAGAAAATATGCTCCGGGACCCATAATAGCCTAACTTACCACGCACTAAGATCATTGTTATCTATTTTCAGATCTTCTCAACCATCGTATCAAGTACCCTGTCAGTATGCGCAGGCCTCAGTTTTGGATTCAGTGCCACACTGTTGCCACAACTAAAAAATGACACCGAGTATCCTTATGACGAAGCCTACGACTCCTGGATTGGTATGTTACTTTTTTATGTAATGGAAGTTGAAAACAAGCATGCAGTTCACATTGATGTTAAGTGAGTCATCACTGCCTATAGACACTCACACAAAGACCAATGTCAAAATGCAGATGCGTTACCACTCCTGAAACCTAAGGTGTTATGCTCCTGTGCCGGAAATTACAGGGCCGTACATTAACCACCTGACCGGAATACGATAGTGCTGAACACTACCATTTAGCGGCAAGTAGGTATGTTTGGTAATGCGGTGGTGCCTACGCCCGCGAGCTACGAGCACTGGAGCTCTACAACCAGTAATAATCCAGTAATAAGTTTTGTATAAAAAAATGAATCCTTATAAAATCACTTGTACGTCTATCTGCCTGTCTGTCTGTCAATCCGTCTGACGCATCCGATTTTCTATGAAAGTCCTGGGCAGATTGATTTAAAATTTAGCACACACATATAAATTCACATACACCACACCTTATTCTGTGTGTAAATCAGTGATCCAAGGCAAACTAAATCAATTTCATATATTTAAAGAACACTTTTGTTGATAAATTAGAAAAAATAATCAATAAGTATTTTAATATATCGTATAATATATTTAAGGTACTCGTAGTATAAGAAATCTCAATTATACGGAACCTGTCAACGACAGTCCGACTCGCACTTGGCCGTTTTTGCGTTTACCTATAGAGCAACAAAGGAGGGGAGTAGCCATATGCAGGCTTTCCCCTCTGTCAAAGTACAAGCCCAAATGGGCCTATACCTGTCGCTTAGATGTTTAAATGTGTGCGTTTCTGTATTTTGTTAAAGTCAAGGTGTGAGTTTCGTAGTAATAGACGATTTTTGTAGTCTGCGTGTGTGTCGCACGCATTTCCCCCGGTAATACACGCTATGGCCACAGTAAATAGATTTGCCTATGGCTACTCCCCTCCGGTCCGCCGCGACAGGTGGGCCGCGTTGCTCTATGGCGTTTACCACAGAATTCATTTATGAATGGCAAAACAATATTGCAATGGTATTTAAAAGTTAGCATGCACACTTTGAAAGCTGCACAACTAAGAAACCTGTAATACCTGTAGTGTTAAGTAGGCATACCTACATTTTGTTTCAAAGACATTTAAATTACTTGTTCTTCTAGTTGCTAAGACGGTATTAAAAAATTTCGTAATCTGTGAAATCTCGCAAGAATCTCATAAGTTCATGAAATAATCACAATAAATTACAATTTTTATCTCAACAATGTGACAAACAAATATATTTACAGGTCATATTGAAATAATGAGCAATATTTCAAACAAGTTTACGCTTACTCTCACAGTCTCACACTAGGTACCTACATAGGTATAAACCTGTTTCGTGGGTGTTGTTGTTTGCACAACACCAAAGAGTATACAAATACTGCTTAAGACACAACACACACATTTCGCTGGTAAAAAATTGAGGGCCAATGGTTTGTGGATGTTTTGCGCGATTCTCATCTCAAGATGAAAAAGAGAGACGTGGAATTCTGATATATGAATTTCAAAGTTTTATATTTAGGTATTTAATATAATTTCTTCAGTTCTCATATTAAAAAAAACAAAATAAATTTATGAATTTTCAGTGACCTCAAAATGTGAATAGTAGAAGTTGATTTTAATGATACATTGCATAACGTTCATATTTCATTTTTCAGCATCAATCACTCCGTTGTCCTGCGTGTTGGGATGTCTCCTAACCGGTTCTCTCATCGATGGGCTCGGCAGGAAGGCAGGCCATTACGCCATGACCATTGTTTTCATCTTCAGCTGGATAGCCATGGGCTTTTCCAACAACAATATCTACATGCTCGTCGGTCGCTTCCTAGCTGGTCTTAGCATAGGAGCTAACCGACCAATCACACTCGTCTACCTCGGAGAAATATCTGATCCCAAATACAGAGGCATCACTTTGACAATGCCATCTTTATCAATAGCTTCAGGGATATTAATATGTCACGCTGCAGGAGGATATGTCAACTGGAGGACATGCTGTTTTATCTTTAGTGTACCTAATATTTTGAGCATTGTGCTAATATATTTCTTAAAAGAAAGCCCTCTCTGGTTAATCTCTAAGGGCAGGGTAGAAGAAGGAGAAAGAATGTTTAGATGGTTCCGAGGAAACAAGGAATCTGCAGATTTGGAGCTAAAGAAAGCTCTAGAGAAACAGAAAGAGAGTAGCAAACCATCTATAAAAGACTTATTTAAAATTAATTTCGTAAAACCAATGCTAACAGTGACTTTATTGTCAGTGGCTACACAATTTTGCGGTGTGAACCTATTAACATTTTACGCCCAAGATTTATTTGAGAAGACCTTCTCGGGGGAAGTTGATGCGTTTCTGCTGATGCTGGTTACAGATTTTATAAGAATACTTGTGATAACCTTCATTTGTGCCTTTATTAAGAATTTACCTAGAAAAATCACGTTTCTTTTCATGAATTTCTCCACATCAGTAGTATTGTGCGGACTCATTGCTTATTTAATTATAAACCCACCAAATTTGGCCTGGATGTCTTTTCTTCTGATAATTTTGTATATGTCATTAGGGGGAGGTATAGTTACTTTGGGATGGTCGTTTGTGCCAGAATTATTCCCTGCAAAGTTGAGAGGTGTAGGTTCTGGATTAAGTTCTGCGATAACGTTCTTCTTTTTATTTATTTGCATTAAAATAACTCCGGATGTAATGCGTTTGTATGGGAAAAGTGCTATGTACGCATTGTGTGGTGTGGTCACAACGATCAATGCTGTTGTATTATGTTTCTTATTACCAGAGACAAATGGTAGAAGTTTACAGGATATTGAAGATAGCTATAATAAGAGTGAAAAAATTGTTACGATATCTTCTAGATTGTAATTTTGTTTCAACTTCTTGTTTTAAATTATGTCTATAATTTAATGTATAAGTTGATTACTCTTATGTAAATATAATGATCTTTTGTAAATTTTTTTGATTATAAGTTGCGGTGCTTTTAACCAATATTATTTTTACTGTTAAGTTGAATTTTATAATATTTTCTAAGGTTTGTGGTAGAGAGTTGTAGTCTCAACGTATAGACATCTTTTCATGTCTAAATAAAATTTTACTCTAATACTTCTAGAAAAAACTACTTTTGGAGTAAGAATACATACGACATAGGAAATTGTTATATTTGTTTTATATTATTGCGCATTAACACATGCTTGTGAAACATATTTGACTTCAGGCGAGCCTCGAACTCGCGGCCTACTGGGAATCTAGTCCAGCCGCTCTTCCAATTGAGCTACTGAAGTCCTGCCCGATTTGTCAAATCTTTCCTTCATATTTTATTGCATTGCTTTATGGTAGCAGCAGCGCCATCTATTGCCAACTATGCTAGTTAGGCAACCGATATAATAGACTTTGCAGTTTATTGAATATCGTAAAGAAGTCGCTTTTACCCTTTATAATTGTTTTATATTATTTCGCATTAATAACACATGCTTGTGAAATATATTTTATTTAAAGAAAAATGGAAAGAAAATTTTGACTTCAGGCGAGACTCGAACTCGCGGCCTACTGGGAATCTAGTCCAGCCGCTCTTCCAATTGAGTTCCAATTCCAAATCTTTCCTTCTGCTGCTACCATAAAGCAATGCAATAAATGTGAAGGAATGATTTGACAAATCGGGCAGGACTTCAGTAGCTCAATTGGAAGAGCGGCTGGACTAGATTCCCAGTAGACCGCGAGTTCGAGTCTCGCCTTGTTTAGTATTGTTACCAACATTGAGTGACAAAATTTGTATGCTGCTGTTATTGGTACTACCTTTATTTCAATATTTTCTATTGGCCATAGATATTCGCGGGCAGTCATGCATCTTTATCTATCACAGTAGTTTGTGTATGTTTATTCCCCTCTCTCTCGTAGTTTATTGGGTACCTTAAATTTACCGCCAAACGCGCGCCCGCGTAATTGGTGCCGCGCGAGTGTCGCGCTATTTTAAAATGAAGAAAAAAGAGGGTCGGTTTTTTCGCCACTCTTGAACTCGCGGTCGCGGAAGAATATTCAATCTGATCAGAAAAACGAAAGGAAGTGTGTGCTAGCTAGCGGTGCGGGCGGTAAAAGGGGGTGAGTTTAGGTTTTAAATTATTGTATATTTATGTGTATTTGGTTAGGACTCTTAATTAACACTGTAACTACTGGCAGGCATCTAAGCCGGGCGGCGGCGGATAAAATTTTAGAATCAGCTAGCTACCGTGGGTGAATCCCATCCGACGTAACCGATTTAGGAACCGAGGAAGATTCCCCAACACGCCTGAAGTCAAATTTTTCTTTCCATTTTTCTTTAAATAAAATATATTTCACAAGCATGTGTTATTGAAATAAAACTATTTTTACGGATTCATCTCGCGTATATTAAACTAAAATGATTTTTAAAATCAACCCGACGTTTCGGTCGCTTTTCAGCTTCCGTGGTCCCGGGCAGACTGAGGTGACATTTGTCTGACAAAAGTTTGAAAAAATTATATGTAGCTACCTCCATCGATTTCGTAAACGCCTTGCGTAGCGTTCAGGATTAACACAATAATTACTTATGGTATCTCGAGGTCTTGCAGACTTCTGCGGCTGGGATTTAATCTTGCTAAGTATGGGATCCCACGATGTTGATAATCACCATCCATCTTCTCTATTGAAATTTGGGTGTTTTTTAATTTCAATAGCCTCGCGTACCATTCGTGGAATGGGTTTGTGTTCTCTAGCGAGTATTTGAATTTTATCAAACCGGATGTAATGGTTCGGCTTATCCGCTATGTGTTCACAGACTGCAGACCTCCCTGTTGTTCGGTTTTTGACATCAGCAATGTGCTCTTTAACGCGGGTGGATACAGCTCTCTTCGTTTGACCAATATATGAGAGTCCACAATCACAATCTAATTTATAAATGCCAGAATTTTGTAATGGAATATTACTTTTAATGGGTCTTAAATACTGATGAATCTTTTTATATGGATTGAAAACTGTTTTAATGAAATTATTTTTTAAAATGTTGCTGATTTTATCTGTGACACCCTTAACGTAAGGTAGTATAGCTGGTTGTCGTTCTACTGTAGGTGGTTTCACGCGGCCTCTGTGACGTTCCATTAAAACAGTTTTCAAACCATAAAAAAAGATTCATCAGTATTTAAGACCCATTAAAAGTAATATTCCATTACAAAATTCTGGCATTTGTAAATTAGATTGTGATTGTGGACTCTCATATATTGGTCAAACGAAGAGAGCTGTATCCACCCGCGTTAAAGAGCACATTGCTGATGTCAAAAACCGAACAACAGGGAGGTCTGCAGTCTGTGAACACATAGCGGATAAGCCGAACCATTACATCCGGTTTGATAAAATTCAAATACTCGCAGAGAACACAAACCCATTCCACGAATGGTACGCGAGGCTATTGAAATAAAAAAACACCCAAATTTCAATAGAGAAGATGGATGGCGATTATCAACATCATGGGATCCCATACTTAGCAAGATTAAATCCCAGCCGCAGCAGTCTGCAAGACCTCAAGATACCATAAGTAATTATTGTGTTAATCCTGAACGCTACGCAAGGCGTTTACGAAATCGATGGAGGTAGCTACATATAATTTTTTCAAACTTCTGTCAGACAAATGTCACCTCAGTCTGCCCGGGACCACGGAAGCTGAAAAGCGACCGAAACGTCGGGTTGATTTTAAAAATCATTTTAGTTTAATATACGCGAGATAAATCCGTAAAAATAGTTTTATTTCAATGAGTGTAGCTCGCGAAAACCTAAGAACATATCAAGCATGTGTTAATGCGAAATAATATAAAACAATTATTAAGGGTAAAAGCGACTTCTTTACGATATTCAATAAACTGCAAAGTCTATTATATCGGTTGCCTAACTAGCATAGTTGGCAATAGTTGGCGCTGCTGCTACCATAAAGCAATGCAATAAATGTGAAGGAAGGATTTGACAACTCGGGCAGGACTTCAGTAGCTCAATTGGAAGAGCGGCTGGACTAGATTCCCAGTAGGCCGCGAGTTCGAGTCTCGCCTGAAGTCAAATTTTTCTTTCCATTTTCTTTAAATAAAATTGTTATATTTATTTTTCGCAATAACACATGCGAGTAAACTTTAGAAATTAAAGAAAAATCGGAAAGAAAAACCTTGACTTTTTCTTTAATTTCTAAAGACATTGGTAATGTTATTGTCAAATATATTAATTATGTGTATATGTATCTTCACGCCAAGAACTTTACGGGGAGGGCAGAGAGTGTGGAGTGCCAGATATACCGGTCCTGACACACAACCCGTGCTTCTTCTACATTCATCATTCTCTTCATACATGCACGCCGATTCCTAAGACTCTTGGGATTACTCTCAGACAGTACTTGACCTATTTGGTCTTGGTCTGCCTGAGCCTCTACACTCTCTACACACTAATGTATTTTTGTTTATCTTACAAAAGTGGAGTTCAAGTGTATGAAGCACCCTTAACCTGCGACTTGATAGGCCACAAGGCTAAAGCTTTCTCTTACCATCAATTACTACTTTCATTCAATTTTTGCTACGTTGTACATATTATCTAACGTTCATAACTCAAAAAAACAGGCAGTGGCAGGCAACCTACTCAACATGGTATTTTTTTAAAATAATTTCCAGATAAGCACATAAACATAATATCTCAGCGACAAAACATGGTCTCCAAAATTGTCTCAATTTACTGGTGGGTGCCAGTCACTTAAAGTTACAATAAAGATGATTTATTTTTTTATATCTCTCTGTTTTTATTATAAAACGTAACGTAACTTAACAGCTGTAACCCCCGAAGGGGTAGGCAGAGGTAAATGCATGCATTCAAGCACACATGCAAACAATTTCGATTCGTTGGTTATGTTTTGGCCCATGTAACTGGTGGCGAGCCTATGGACATATCTGGGCACATTACCGAGCTTCAAGGTACTGGGCAACTTCCAGAAAAAGGAAAAATCCTAATAGAACTACTTAGATATATAAAGGATTTTACGCCGTTATCTCTGAATGTACCCGACTCCGGATTTGAACCCAGGCAGCGTAGTAGCAGTGGCCTGCTACCACTAGACTACTGAGGCCTTTTTTTATAATAAAACTACACTTTTAAATCCCATAGTATAGCTTTATCAAAGTAGTATAGTTAGATAACATTGAATCTAATCACATAGCAAACTGCGCTTGCCGATAACAATGCAAACTAACATGGAAATATATTTTCTGTGGAATTAACGTAAAGCCTTTCAATCAACAATAAAATAATTGTCTTCTATTCTATTCATAAGATAGACAATATCATCCTAAGATAGGTTATGTACATACAAAGAGCAACACCGGAGGGGAGTAGCCATATGCCGGCTTTCCCCTCTGTGAAAGTACGTGCCCAATTGGGCCTATCCCTGCCTAGAAGTTTACACGTGTGCGTGAAATTGTTTATGTATTTTGATAAAGTCAAGGTGTGAGTTTCGTTGTAATAGACGATTTTTGTAGTGTATGTGTGTGTCACACGCATTTTCCCCCGCAAAAAATGACAGACTGTTTTGCATCGGTAATAAACGTTATGGCTACTCCCCTCCGGTCCGCCGCGGCGGCCGGTGGCCCGCGTCGTTCTATGTGTACATACAGGTCCCTCTTCTCCACTGGGCACAATGGGGACGTGCCCAGGGCCCCGCAATCGATCGGGGCCCCCTACTCGATTACGAAACCACAAATAACATATGACCAAGCAACTACTCTACATTCGCCCGAAAATTAAAAAAAAAATAACTCGCCCTTCTTCAAATTAAAAAGACAAAAAAATGAATTAAGAAGTACAATGATTCGGGAGAAATTTTGTATCGACATTAGCGTCGATAGAATGGGAAATGCTCGAAAACACAGATTTTGAAGATGTGATTAACGGTTTTGCTCAATTAAAATCTAAAAGGATAGTATAGGTCGCGCCACGTAAAAAGAACGCTGGCGGTCAAGCTGCGCGTCATGTCTTTTTATTTCATTTTATGTTATTCTATGTAATATAGTTTTCAATCTGCCTACCAATACACGAAACCGCAAGCGAAAGCTAGATCAAAAATAAACCAATAGGGCTAGTACTTTCGTGCGCGAGTGTACCGAACACATCCCTTCTACTTTCTTCCAGCGGTCTTTTTACGTGGCGCGACCTATACCTCTTCAATCAGCATTTATATTATGTATGTGTAAAGACTAATCGTAGATGCTAGTTACTAAGCCTGGGTTGCACCACGTCTTTTGATAAATTTTATGTTATTGTAACATTTCACATCCCTCTCTAAACTTTAACAGATTTCTTTAAGTTAGAGAAAGATGTGAAATGTTACAATAACTTTAAATTTATCAAAAGACGTGGTGCAACCCAGGCTATGTGTTAATTTACATTATTCATCATGGTATCTGTTACCTATAGAGAAAAAAAAGTAAAGCTCAAACTTTGCTTATGTTTGATCTTTGTTTATTGTAACAAAATTGTACTACAGAGTATATTATGGTCATGGGGGCCCCATTATCCTAATGTGCTCAGGGCCTCTAATAGGTGAAAGACGGCCCTGTGTACATACATTCAAAGAAAGGTCCTTTAATCAAATATAGTTTTTATTATGAAATGCCTATTCTATACAGCTCGACAGCATGCTGACCGTACGCACATTGCTATTAAAAAATGTTTGTTGAATGCATGTTTTGCGTTTTAAGAATACAAATAAACTCTATCAATGGACATAAACATTTCTAAAATCAAAAATTAATATACCTATTGCCCATACTTTAAAAAATGTCAACCTATCTTCGAAAAAACGTCGACGTCGAACAGTAATAAATAGCAAGAAATATTGCACATCCACAGAGCCTACTAAAGAGACAATCGGCTAGTTTCGACTTCGTAGAGCGTAATCTCTGCTGCACCCTGCTTTTTTTATGTATTGGATTGGTGGCAAACAAGCATGCAGTTCACATTGATGTTAAGTGATGACTGCAGCCTATAGACACACACACAAAGACCAACGTCAAAATGCAGATGCGTTACCACTCCTGAGGCCTAAGGTGTTATGCCTCTGTGCCGGAAATTACAGGGCCGTACATTACCACCTGACCGGAACACGATAGTGCTGAACACTATCATTAGCGGCAAGTATATTACCACGTACTACATAGGTAATGCGGTGGTGCCAAAGTCCGAGAGCTCCCTCACTGGAGCTCTACCACCAGTATACACTTCATATAGGTAAGTTGCGAAAGAGGTATCGCTCTACCGAATAAGCCGAAGTCTCCTTCCTGAGGTCGAAGTGTAATTTTTATTTTAAAAACATTAACAACAAAAATGTAATGAAATTCAATGTTCAATTTGAACTACAAACAGGCAAATAAAGTGTGCTTCCTTTACCTTAGGGCAATAAAAATAGTTTTGAGACAGATAACGTAAAATACTATACGCCATGGAAATCATAAGAAAAACACGACAACATCAAAAATGATATAACATTTTAATAATAAATAAAAACATCACCAGTCTCGATTTCAGTCATCATTTAGTTACATAATGTTTCCTAATAAAATCACTTTATCACTTCCTCCTCCTCATTGTAACCATCACTTTCCTGCTCAATCGTTTTTCTCACCGGACCTGTGTATGATATAGGTACATTCCTACCTCCTACAAGCGCATCAACCTTCTTCGAAGCCAGCACAGTCAGCACTCCATCAGACGAAAGCTTAGACTCTATCGAATCAGGATCAGTATCCTCTAGAACTTTGAACCGCCTGACGAATTGCCGGGAAATATATCCATGTTCATCTTCCTTCTGCTCGTGTTTACCTTCAACAACTATGTATCCATTCGCTGTCTTCACTGTTATTTCATCCGGCGCAAAATGCTGTACGTCAATGTTGATCTGCCATTTGTCTTTTTCGATTTGAATTGACGAATCTGTATTTTTCGGCCACCATAACTTGAATATAGGATGAACGGGAGTGTTGATTGCCGAAAATAAATCATCAGGTGCCAAAACAATACCGAAATGCTGATCCGGAAGGATGCTTTTCGGCCAATTCGGACGCTCGTAGCCAAATAAGTACGGGAAAGACATTGTGATGGGACTAGCTTTCCTAATACACTGAGGACGATTTTGCGCGGTGTATTTTATATAATATCGCTCCTGGCACTGACTCCCGTTCGATTTAGAACAAGTATGAAGTCACCAAAACGTTCAGTGCTAAAGTGCACTCATTCTGTCCACAAATCAACAATGATTCATTCGATTTATCACTTTTTTTGTCAACTTTCCAGTATTTAAAAGTGTTTTATAATACACCGAAATTTTGCCTCTAAACTAAAATCTTTAAATTCTAATTATAGACAAATGTTTCATCGCCTTCACCTACAGGTATAATTAGAAAGATTTATTTTTACATATGCCGCCCACCTTAAGCTGATGTTATTGTAGATCTATTCCCGTGAAAATAAACATTTATGATTTATTATTAGACGGCTTGGCATCCGTCATTTCCACTTTAATTATAGATTCGTCACAATCTTTTTTGGAAACTGAATGGGTAATGGGCACAAGAGTTTCGCAAGGTACATTGGTTTCACAATATTGTCTAGGAGCCACAATCGTCAGAATCCCTTCAGAAGATAGCTGTGACTGAATGGTTTGTGGGTTGCATCCTTCGGGAAGTTTAAATTTTCTGACAAATTGTCTGACAACATGTCCCTTTTTTGATTTACGTTCTTGCTTTCCTTCTATGATCACGTGCTCCGGACGTGCCTTTACACGGATTTCATCCTGAAAATATGCATGATGTGATTATTAATTTACACCGCTATTTAGTACCTACTGCAATTAGATGGTAATGAATGGCCCCATAATAACTGTTACAGAGACATAACAACTAGATCTCAGGGGTCAGCAACACATCGGTTATTGTGTAGACGTCTATAGGCTGCAGATATCACTTAAAATTCATGTGAGCTGTAAGTCTGTTTGCTACTTCTGCTTAATGAAAAAAAAATACAGCTTCAGTGCTATAATGTACTTTTCACATAGAAATAATGTCACATGAGCGACATTCAAGAATACAGGTAGGTATGGAATGCAAATGTGTATAATGCAAGGGTGCAGGAAGACCACCACTGACCTCTCTTGGGCAAATAGATCAAGTAAGTATTACCAGTTAAGAATCTTCAGAATTAGCGGGCACATATTTTGATGAGAGTGATGAATGTAAAAGAGGCACAGGAGAAGTGTATGGATTATTATGTTTGGTTTCACACTTTTTACCCATCCCGGAAGTAAAATATGGCGTTTATAGCATATTTAGTTGTACTGGGAGACTTACCTTAACTCACATGTATGCAATCTGCTATGATTGTCAACTCTCGCAGTCTATGGATATAAACAAAGCAAGAGTATTCAAGACATTATCAGAAATCATCATCATTTCAGACGAAAGACATCCACAACTGCCCAAAAGCCTCCCCGAATATTACCACAATGAATGGTCCTGGGTCGCCTCATCTAGTGATTTTCGGCAACCTTCGCGAGGTCGTCAGTTTACCTAGTGCGGTCCATCCGGTACACATGCCTACGCTCCGTCTACCAGTACGTACCCTCTACCGGAAAAGTTTCCGATTGGCACCCGCCCATTCAAAAACTCTATTGCTCTAATGGCCGTCGATTCTTTGAGCTATTACATATAGTCCTAATAGTAAATAGGTAAGTATATACTTTAAAGTCACCAACAAATGCGAAGAGATATTTAGAGATAAGTACTTCCAATTAAATATACTAAAGACCTTACCACCTTACCACTAAGCAGCGATCTCTATTAGACAACATTGGTGTTTAGTTCAAAATTCAATGAATATCTGCTTTTTAAAAATACCTTTGTAAACTGATGCACATCCAAGCATATTTGGAACTTGTCTTTAGCAATTTTTATTGTCGGTCGCACGTTCCTAGTTTGCTTTAACCACGAGAAGAGTTTTGGTTGTAAACTGACTCGTAGTAATGGACTGGAGATCATATTTATGTGAATATGTAATAAAGAAATATCCAATGATTTGAGAATACACTTGCAAAATGAGAACAGGGAATTTTGATCAAATCTCAATGACTCCGACAAGTCAAAAGAGGATGACATTCTTTTGACAAGATAAATATTAATATAGCTAAAGAATCAGCATTGCCATCCAACGAGGCAATGCTGCCAGCCTTCTGGGTACCATAACACAGGAAGGCAGTGATGCGGAATTTTTGGACGCATGTTGTTTTTAGTTTAGTTTTAACTTTATATTATGTAAATATTATTTAGGTTTTAAATGTTTTTTTTTATTGTACCTAGAATAATTAAGGTTTCTAAATATAGATTTTTGTAAAGATAGAAACATAATGAATATATAGCTGATAAATATTGAAGATGCCATGAAGATACCAATCCTTACTAAATAATCATTTTTTTTAATATTATAGATAGGTACTTACCTAATACATAATGATACTTTGTCCCAATGTCCCACAATTAATTCTTGTCTTGAGTATTGAGTAGGTACAAAGTAGTACAGAGAACTATTGAGTGCTAAATTATAACAGAAAACATTAAATTTTTTATGAATAAAAATGTTAGCTAACGGTTTTTTGTGTTGCTTGGATACATAGCTGGTGACGTCGCCATGGCGTCCTAGTGAGTCAGGGCCCTAAAGGATTGCTGTGTTCTTTCTTACCGCTTCTTCCACTATCAAAATGTAAACTGCGTGTGCGTTTACTTTTATAAAATAAAATAAGAAGAGAACATAATTCTGATGTATTTATCTGAGGAAATAAAACAATTAATTATAATTTTAAAAATATTTTTATTGTTCATTTAAAATAAAGTGGCAAAAATCAGTCTCATATTTATAAGCTCATTGCTCATAGCTTAACATAGAAATTCTTCAAGAACAATTATGCACCATTACAGCTTGACAAAAATAATAGATACATACTAGGTATTATGTAGTCTGAAGTAATTTTGAGAAATATATTTTGAAAAACTAAGACGTAAAAAAATCGAATAATTTGACTGAAAATTGGTACTCTAAAAAGATCCGGACGAATTGAGAACCTCCTCCTTTTTTCGAAGTCGGTTAACAATATGTTTTTCACTAGTAGGATTAGGTACCTATAAAAGAAATTACGAGTACATAGGTATTCCAAAATAAATGGAGACAAATATTATTTTGATTCAGAGCCACAAGGCCACAACTCTTCCAAGGACGGGTCTAATAAAATTGTGTCAACTTCAACTTTTCACTGTTTGGGTTCTTCCTTGGCTTCCTGGTCCTTTATTTCCTTCCTTACGGGTCCAGTCTGCTGAATGGGCACCGTGCGTTCATCTTTCAAGGCCTTGTTAACACGCGGGGCAGTCACCGTGAGAACTCCATCCGAAGAAAGCCTAGATTCCACAGCCTCCGGACTAAATCCTTCAGGCAAAGCGTATCGTCTGACGAACTGCCGGGATATATATCCATGTTCATCTTTTTTCTCCTCATGTTTGCCTTCAACCACTATGAAACTGTCAGTAGTTTTGACAGTAATCTCTTCGGGAGCGAAGTGTTGAACGTCCAAGTTCAGTTGGAACTTATCCTTGTCAGCCTTAATACTGGAACCGATATCTTGGGACGCGATTTGTCTCCAAGGTCTGAAGTAGTCTTGGGATAGCAGAGGTGCAGCGACTGTGAGAAGATCGTCTGGTGTTAAGGCCAAACCGAAGTCTTGATCCAGTAGACGGCTGGGTCGAGGTACATTGTAACCGAGCACGTACGGCAACAGAGACATATTTGCTTCAGTCAGAATTTCTGAGAATTGCAATGAAATAGCACAGTTGGTAGTTGTGAAGTGAGCGGATGATTCGCTTGTTGTTTATAAATTCAATGCTTCGCGGCGTTCCGTTCAGGATTATATAGTAGTAGCACAGCGCCATCTAGTATCGAGTAGAAATTTCTCGAATTTGCCAGCTGTGTGATGACGTAGTAATAATAAAAGGGTCGAAAAGCTTGTAGGGTAAGTTACCCCAATATCGACACTTTACAAAAGACTATTTATGTTTTTTCACGGACAGATCTTCGTTAGGTATAAAAACTAAATTTTTATCATTATTTTTTGTAGGTTTTGACTACGTTTTCGTTTTATACTGAGAGATAGATTTTGGCTTCAAAATGAAGTATAAACCTCTAAGTGTAGATATGTTAACCTTGAAACCATTGTACAGCATCCGTTGTTTTTGTAAAATTAATAAGATTAGGATATGGATAGGTTTGATTTTAATACAAAATATCAATTCTAGAATTTCACTAAATTTTTTTTTCGTTTTCTCAACACACGTTGGCATTTGTTTTAACCAACAGTATGGTGATAGTTCTTTTTTTGCCTCATTCAATTTTACGTTAAGTTTCGGTATCTTTTCTATTCTTTACAATCTATACTAATACTAATTAATATTATAAAGCTGAAGAGTTTGTTTTTTTGTTTGTTTGAACACGCTAATCTCAGGATATACTGGTCCGAATTGAAAAATTTATTTCAGTTTTAGATAGCCCATTTATCGAGGAAGGCTTTAAGACTATATAAGATCACGCTAAGACGAATAGGAGAGGGTAGGTAACACTGCACCCGCGAGAAGCCGGGGCGGTCCGCTAGTATGTTCATAAAATTTGGAACGTATAGTGAAGCTTTGCCTTCTGTTAAATAGTTTTCATGCAATTCGCTTGTTCACTTTCTTCTCTTTCTTAAACACTTAAATATACATATATACGTAAAATTATATATACGTATCTATATTGCTTTATCTGTAGGTGCAAAAATATGACCGCTTGCCATGTTTTATGTAAGTCATCATTTTTATATCCTTTATATAAGCACAATTTGTAGATATTGACAAAAGGAAGAGGGGTCTCAATGCAGTTGGAGTATTTAGACTCCAAACGAGAGTTTCTACTCTTTAAACTTAACATTTTTTCTTTTCATGAAGAGAATTAACGTAATCATTTATACTTTGTTAAGGATAATATTATTAACATTTTTCTTCACTAAGTATAATTAATATTGGAGAATTTTTCGGACATAGCTTTAAAATATTCGTAATAAATTTGTAACAAATGTTTCTTACCTAATGACAAAAAATCGTGCTTTTCATGTAACATTGTTACAGCTAAACGTTTCTTTTTTTCTTTCAAATTTACGTTAGACAAAATTAAATGTCGACGCCGTCAATAGGTAAATTTACCCTACCACGCCCCGAACTTTCGTGAATAGTATCGAACAGTGCCGTTACGTCAGCTGGTTATAAAAGTAAGCTATATCAACGCGTAATGTAAATAAACAAACGCTCAAATGCCGGTCATGATAACGTTTGATGATTCATTGTTTATTGTACTTTTATGTTTTTGGTTATCCATCGTTATTTGTAGTTTCTCTAGAAATTCTAGAATATTTTTTACTTTTTAAGCTTCGCTAAGCTTTTTATTTATATGTATACTAGCTGCCTGCACCGGTTTCGCACTGGTGCAATTTAGATTCTTACTTACTTAATATTTACATTACATTACATAGCGATTATAAATTGAAATGTAATGTTAGTATCCTATCTTTCATGTTTATTTATTTATTTATAGAGTTTATTATTTTAAGTTGGATCGAACTGTACACAACTAGGTAGTTTAGGAGTCCATCGCGGACAAAAAGTGATGCGTTGTATATTTACGAGTATATTGCGATTTTTATATATTAAGAAGATGTATAATAAACTGCAATATGTATAAATGTTAACTTTCTGGTCATACATTAAATAAATCGAAAAAACTAATTGTTTTTATATTTTATTTATAACAAAAAACATCACTTCACTTCTGTAATCGCCGAAAGGGAAGATCATCTGTATCATCATCAAGCGTCATCATCATCTGCATGTATGCTTGAATGCATTTACCAAGCATACATGCAAATGATGCAGACATTCACGATTCGCTAATTATGTTTTTATTCTTTGACAATATAATGAGTTCATACCTACTACCTATTCAGGTAGTAGGTATGAACTCATTATAGGTGGCGAACCTTTTGCCGTCTTCGGGCACGGTACGAATCTCTAAGCCTCAAAATATAGGATTGAAACGTAGAAACAATTTTTTTTTGGTTGGACACACAGATACCATACGATTCAAATTCCTAATGAACTATAATCTTTGGTTTTCCATGTTTATATACCAAACGGATTCGCATTTCGCATTCCATCGGGTCTTATTTATGGTTGGAAGTTATTTTTAGTTTATGCAGAAGGTGATCGGATTCAGTTTCTTAAATGAAAACGATTTTGTTGATAAAAATTTTCTTGCCGCTAAAAGGCAGTTGTAGATACACGTTTTGTTACCTACACCACAATACAACCTGCAAGCAAATAATATTTACTCTTTGATTTTGGGATTTGTAAGTAATGGACCTTTGATTATATACAAACGGACGTAACATGAAACGCAGTCTTAGTTTTCACTAATGTTAAAGTACATTGATTTATAAATAATCATTGTAATAATTTAAGTACATATTATACGCTGTTAAATAATCAAGGTGTTATTATAAAATTTGTAGGTACCCAAAATGTATGCAAATGAGATACCTACTGATATGTCATTTTCATTCTCATTCATATATTTTATTTTGGGATGATAAAATATTTAAAATGTAATGATGATGAAAAAATCAATTTTTGCAGTAGGTATACGTAAATAGTTAGATAGGTAATACTGCAGCTTTTAGATCACAACTTGTAATATTTTTGGCAATATAGTTAGAAACTGACAGTAGTTGATGGCGTTTAAAAATTTTAGATCATTCACATTTGTTTTATTTAAGTATGGTTTTAACTTAGAACGGCAAGGACGTATGTATTTTTTTCTCAAATATGCAGTTCAAGATAGCGGCTATTGTTTGCAGACCAATTTGAAGCGGCTATAAACGAAATTAACCTCGATTACATACATATTGTATTTTAAGTTGATGTAATTAAAAACTATTTAACTTAGTTTTCTTATGTTCTGGCTCTTGTATCATGGAAAACAGTAGAATATTCCAGTTAGTTAGTAAGTATCTAATTATTCCTGAATCAATGGTACCTAATTTAAATTAAGTACTAATTCAATTGATTAACTAAAGATATTTTACCTATACTATCCCGACGAATTCGTTTGTTTGGTTGAACTTGATAATCTCAGGAACTACTGGATCTAAATGAGAAATAATTTTTGTATAAGATAGTCAGTTTATTGCTGAAGGGAATGATAATTACAATAATGGTAATAATGATTTATTTTCTTAACACATTATAAGAGAACATTAAATATAATATCAATAGTAACACATAAAAACTATTATAATTTTTATACTGGGGGAGACTGGTGTCTAAGCTAAGCCGAGGTCTGTATTTCAGGTATCATCAGGCGACGAACAATAAAGAGCGGAGCAAAAATAAAAAAAATGTTTAAACAGGCACAATGTTTTTACGTGGATGGATTACAGTTTTATTTATTATTTTATTTAATGTTAATTTAATGCTGTTTTGCCACTTTCGTGACCTAAAAAACGTAACCGTAATAAATCTAATTTACCTGGATGGATTTTAAATAATTGTATAAATCACGTATATCTTAGGTATTATACGTAACGTTACTTTACGTCTGTGATCCCCGAAGGGATAGGCAGAGGTAAATGCATGCAATCAAACATTCATGCAAACACCAACGATTCGCTGGTTACGTTTTTGGCCCATGTAACAGGTGGCGAGCCTATTTACATCTCCGGGCACATTAACAAACTTCGAGGTACTGGGAAACTTCCAGAAAATGGAAAAATCCCAATAGAATCAGAGAAAAAAGATTTTACACCGTTATCTCTAATATCCACTGACCCGGAAATCGAACCCAGGACCCTAGCATAATAGTAGTGGCCTGCTACCACTAGGCTACTGATAATTTAGGCATATCTCAATAATTTTAATTCTATAATAATCAGTTTATCTGTCTCAAAGTGCTCTGTATCTTATTTGATCACTCAGCTGAGGTAAATGAACTAGAGCAAGCAATGTCAAATGCAAAAATAAACAGCACTGTTGCGTCATACGATTATAACATAACGGTACGTCTGTAATTTGAGAGAAGAGATAGACAGACAGATATTTGTTTTGTGTGCCTTATCCACCCTTTGCTATATAAAATGTCAAGCCTTTCTGATATTGGGACTTTATCAAATGTCGAGGATACCATTGGGAATGTTACGTTACTTCACGCCTGTAATCCCCAAAAGAGAAGGCAATGGCAGGGAGGGAGAGGCAGGGGCGGCTCGCCACGGGCCTCTGATTCTGGGGGCCTCTCCGGGGGTAATTTCCGGCACAGAGGCATAACACCTAAGGCCTTAGGAGTGGTAACGCATCTCGTATTATAAAGAATAACATTTATGTTTTTTAAGTAAGTTTGTAATGAATTCACACAATAACTACTGGACCAATTTGAAAAATTCTTTCACCATTAGAAAACTGCGTCTTCACTGAGTGACCTATAGGCTATAATATTACATTCATTGCATCCGTGTGAAGCCGGGGAGAGCCTCTAGTGTAATAAAACGTTGCTAACCAATCATCAAGGGAATTGTGACCGCAGGAGCCGCAAACCGAATACTAGTATTAATTTACCAAATAGGTATGAAATAACACTGAGAATTGCGAAATTTGAGTTAGTTCGGTTTAATCTATTTAGTTATATTTATTTTTATTAAATATGTATTTTTTGTCAATTTCATGAAATTTATATCTTAGTATCATTGATGCATAATGATACAAATGATTCATTATTCACTGTTTAATTATCGTTATTTAAAAAAAACCTATCTTTTTTTTAAATAACGATAATTTAACAGTGAATAATGAACTGAATAGTGAACTTCTTTATTTGAGAATTTTGGATGAATTATAATATATAATTGAAAAATAATTTCTGAATGAGACAATCATAGTGAAATATTCAACTAGCCAAACTATTTTTGCCTTAATTAATTGGAATATCTAATCGACCACGCCATCTTGAAGTACCTTTTACTGATATATCGTATAATCGTAGATTTAGTAGTAGTAGTAGTACCTACTTAGTAGATTTTTTCTTAAACATCGGATCAAGATTGTAAGTGTTTAGGTGTTTACCATTTCCAAATAATCCAGCTAAATATTTTTGCTATAATTATAATTTTAATCAAAGTAGGTATGTATATTTCACAATAATTACATGATAATTACACATTAAATAATTTAAACTTAATTTTAATCTAATAATAAATTATAAGGTATCATACCGCCCGCGGGCCGGTGGCCCGTGTTGCTCTATGATCTATGTAAGCATTTCGATCTCTTATTTCACAAATAATCTCAATATTAAACATTTAACTTTAATTTCCTCATAAATATTTCGTCCTCTAACCCTTACAGTCCTAAAAATATCGACTTTATGGTCACTCGCAAATCGTTCTTGACCTATCAAAGTTCGGCGTTTCGAGGAGTTTCCAGAATATTCGAGGCGATTCCAGACACCAATATCGATGCGATTCAGGCGGACAATGACATCAACCTTGATACGCCACGCCAGGATTTCTTATATCATGGGCCGCAAAAGACATAATAAATAGTTTTAGATAAACTCTTGATTGTTTTAAGTTTGCACAATGATTATATATTTTATGATTTTATTTTCAGTGCAAATATCAAATACGTTCTATTGATATGTATTTTTTAATGTATGTTAACATGAACGATCATATAATTCCATCTATCTATATTATTTAGTGTTCATAAAATTATAATTCCAAGTAAAACTTTTTAAAATATTATTTTTAAATGTGTTCTATTAACAAAAATGCATCTTACTCAAATTATAATAAAACAAAAATGTTTATGTAAATGATATTTAAAACAAAATATAACAGATACGGGGCACTCTTAATTAAAAAATATTGTTAAATTTTGTCAGTTCTATCTTTAGTAATAATACTGTCTGACAGTAATTTATTGTAATAATATATAATAAATAATTATGTAGTTCAACATTAAAATAAAATTACGTGCGTGCATAAATGCGACCCACAAGATTGAGCATGACTGACAATACAGCCGTATTAAGTTTCTAGAATATTCTACTCGCTACTAGATGGCGGTGTTGAGTATATAAACTGACCGGCAAGCCGGGAAACGTCAGTTCTATTCAAAGCGCAACAGAGTTCACTAGCAACTTGCAAAGCGATTTCGCTGCGATTGACATCGAGTTTTATACAGTTTCAATACTCCAAGTTTAAAAATGTCTCTTCTACCGTATTTCTTCGACGACTTCGGCTTCCAACGCCCTCGCCGCCTCATGGACCAGCATTTCGGTTTGGCGTTGACTCCGGACGATCTGCTCTCCGTCGCCGGCCCGTTGATGGGCCGTGAATACTACAGACCCTGGCGTCACATGGCGGCCGCTTCGAGGGACATGGGCTCCTCCATCAAGACCGACTCTGACAAGTTCCAGATTAATCTAGACGTCCAACATTTCACGCCGGAAGAAATCTCTGTGAAGACTGTCGACGGTCACGTTATCGTTGAGGGTAAACATGAAGAGAAAAAGGACGAGCACGGTTTCATCTCCCGCCAATTCGTCCGCCGGTACGCTCTACCTGAAGGTACGCTGCCAGAAACTGTTGAATCTAGGCTGTCTTCCGACGGTGTGCTAACGATTGTTGCCCCTAAGAAGGTTCCAGAATCTATTAAAGGTGAGAGGAAGGTGCCTATTTCGCAAACTGGACCAGTTCGCAAGGAAATTAAGGACCAGAACGAGGGCACTAATGAAGTTCAACAGAACAACGGAAAGTGAAGTATTGTGGTGCATTCCTGATCCGCTGTGTATTCCAAAGATTGGCGGTGCCATGAGACTGATTTGTTTTATTTAAACATACTTACCTATTATTATGTAAGCTTTAAAGTGTTAATAAATTTTAAATTCTTTTCCTACATACATTTTGTTTTATTTGATTACTAGCTGTTGCCTGCGGCTTCGCCCGCGTACAGACTTAGACCTGAGTGGTTACCATACATCTGCAGGCTGACTTCCAGTTTTTGTGTTGATGTCTATAAGCTGCTGTAAATAGTATAATTATACAGTTTACCACCCATACGAACCACATGCTTGTTTGTCACCACTAGTGTAGCCAGGTACGATTTGTTTTAAATCAGGACAGTAGGTAAAATCAGTGCCGGATTAGCCATGTAGCAGGAGACAGCAAATGCTACGGGCCCCGCGCCTGTGAAAAACAAATAGGTATGTAAAATATGTAATACACCTGAGCTATTCTCAAAGTGAGCGTTGGCCACACTGTAATTAGGTATATAGGTACATTATTATATTGGAAGTTGGCAATACCACAATACTTACAGAGGGAATACCCTAATATTGTTTTCGATTCCTTTTCGTAAATGTTCTGTTTTATTTACATCCTCAATTTCAGTAGGCAATGTAACTCTAGAGCCCCATGGTCACATGGCTTTATCCGGCACTGGGTAAAATAAATCGAGACTCAGGGGTTAAAATCAGGACTAAAAAGCAAGCCAATTCATGAATTTATTGATTTATCAAAAGCCTCGGGACTCAATGTCTTGTAATGGACGTCTTTCGGTTGAGGTAATGATGACGATCGATTTAACGTCCCGATCCGGTGTTAATCGGGACGAGTCCCCTGAACCCTGAAAATCGGGACGTCCCGTGCAAATCGGGACACCTGGCAACACTAGTCACCACCATGACGTCAAAAACCATATTTTTTTCTAATCCAGGTGTAGAACGTGTAACGTGGTCGCTCACTATGGGCCTCATAAGAAGGCTCAAGGTCACTCAGAGAGCAATGGAGAGGGCTATGCTCGGAGTTTTTCGGCGAGATCGAATCAGAAACGAGGTGATCCACATGAGAACCAAAGTAACCGACATAGCCCACCGAATAGCGAAAGTCAAGTGGCAGTGGGCAGGGCACATAGCTCGCAGAACTGACGGTCGTTGGGGCAGAAGAGTGAGTGTGAGAAGTCTGCAGTGGCGACCGCGTACCGGAAGACGAAGCGTAGGCAGGCCCCCCACGAGGTGGACCGACGAACTGGTGAAGGTCGCAGGCAATCGCTGGATGAGGGTGGCCCGGGACCGTTCGTTGTGCCATTCTTTGGGGGAGGGCTTTGTTCAGCAGTGGACGTCTTTGGGGCCGTTCAAGTATTACGTAAGCAGATTTATTACAATTCTTTACCCCCCCATCCCCCTTGTCAGCAAAAGTAAACAAAGCTCTTACCCCCTCCCCCCATGCTTACGTAATACTTTTTTCAATTAATGTATTGTTTTTTTTTAATATCATAATTATAATGTTATAATTATAATTTTAAAAATAAGAAAAAAGATTTAGGATAGAGATAAGATTTTACTGATGTAATAAGTAAATAACAACCGATGACGTAATCATCATCTAGACTCCCCTACCCCCCATGTCATCCAAAATAAGCAGATCAAAGACCCCCCGCCCCCCCTATAGTGCTCACGTAATACTTGAACGGCCCCTTTCGGCTGAAATGATGATGATGAGATGTTGAACTTGATAAATAAAACGATACTAAAATAATTTTATACGAATATCTTTATTTAGCTACAACAAAATGACAGAATCACCGCGCGGGGGTGGGTAAATAATACAATATATTTAATTTAATGTACGTATGTAATTGTGTATAAAACAATGTTTATTGTTTAGAAGCTCTGTTACGCATATATTACTACCGTGCTGTGTATTCACAATATATCTTTCTTAAGTTTCAATATCGGTTTGGAAAAATATGGATCTGTAGAACCATCTGTAGATATGTGTTTTTGTTAGCTTACCTATTTTTACATGTTTTTAGTCATTAAGCATTGAGGTTAATGAAAGAAGTCATAATGTTTACCCTATTAAATAAACAGGTTTTCTTTTAAATAATGAGATATTTATAAAATGATAACAGTTTTGTTATTTTGTAAAGTTTTTGAAGTGAAAAGGCAACGTTGCGATTTGAAGATCGATGAAACGAAAAAGCCACAGTTAAAAGAGATAGACATAACATTGAATGTGGGAGAAAATGAGATAGGAAGCATTATACAGTGTCTCTTCTGCCACGTGTGAATTGCACCCCTTTAAGTTTTTTTTTATGAGCTTTTTTTCTTCGAATCAAGTAACTATTTCTTTGATTTCTATCTGAATTCTATTCTCTTTTCAACTACATTTAATATCTGATTCTATATTCAATATTTTCATTTGAAATTACGATTCATTTGGGTACTGGCAAATATGATCTCAATCTGCAATCATATTAAGGTATAGATAGGTAGAGGTAACCATTACCAAAATAAATCTGTCAGAATTGATAAGGTTTTCTCGAATATGTAAAAGTTCTGCACGCTAATTATTATCTGCATCCCCTTTAGAAAAAACGAATAAATTAAAAGTAATTTTTTAATTGAATCAAGGATATTTGAATTCCCATAAATTCAGAGTTTTTGAGATCGCCTCATCTATTTGTTTGTACCTATCTATGATGGAGTCAAAAAAAGAAATCGTTACATATTTCTTTCATCAATTTCTAATATAAAAATAATTGTACATTGATTTGGGTTTAGAATTTGTCAAATTCCTAAAGAAGATATTAGGTAGGTATCTAAAACTAGAAATATTTAGATTTACCTGAGGTCAATTGAAAAAGGTATTATCTAGAAATAAACGTATTTATTTTTTGTATTGTAGATATTTTTTTTAGTAACTCTCTCATAAGTTCTCTCTTTAATGTTTTCATCTCTTTTGTAAATATGTACCTATTATAATATCAAGTATTCTGTGCTAGTATATCTACAGTATCCAACAAGAAAATTGCACATCGAACTTAAGAAGGAGACTCGGCTTATTTCGGGTCTGTAGAGCGTTATCTCTTTCGCACCTTACCTATCTGACGTTTGTCCACCATTTTGTTCAAGTTTTGACCGGACTATCAGTGCTTACGTAGGCAGTGAGTAGTAGAGATAACGCTCTACAAAGTCGTAACTAGCCGATTGTCTCTTTCTTAGGCTTTTTGTGCAATATTTCTTAATGAGCACTGTACGTAAATTAAATTATGTTATTAGGCGATTTGTAACTGAGATTAGATATAACTTTGAAATTAGATGAGATAGTTCTATATAAAAAACAGTAGTATTTATTCCCAAACCGATATTAAATATCTACAGTCAATATTAAAACGTATTGTTAGGTACATTGAGTCTACATTGTCGTCACCCCAATGACTAAGTACTTACACAACGTTTATAAAGCGAACATCTTCAAAAATCAAAATCTAACAGATATCTATAGGTACAGATATGTGAAATGTTTAGAGTCAAATAATCTATGGTAAAATATTTTTTTTGAATCATTTAACTAATAGAGAATAATTAAATTTATTGAAAAAAAAAAATATAAGAAAACAATAAAAAAATATCTAACATCACAATAATAACGTAAGTATAAATATTATTTTATAGATAATGCTCTATTTCATGGACTTATTACACGGCACGGTATTCAGGGTACGATAGCAAGGGTCAGGAATTAGGGCGACCGGAGCGGCCCATGTATTTGTACCGTGACTGAGTTAGGGCGCTGTCGACCGGATAGTGTAATAAGCGGCAAACCCGGCGCGAGGCCACGCCCACCCTTTCTGCCGGACCCTGAATACCGTGTTGTGTAATAGGCTTTTTAGACAAAAATTGTATTTGATTATTTAAACATGTTGTAATTTTTTTTAAACTTAAATATTCCGCAACAATAAATTATAATGAACTACGTATTTATATTACTTTAATTTTTCAAAGATTCTTTGTCGAAACACTACATATAAATTCATCAAAATCATTATTATTTTATCGATTAAGATTCCTACTACGAAATTACGGTACAAAAAAAGACAAATTACGAATTGCAATATGTCGCACGCATCTATTTATTTTCCTCAGTTGAATTAAAGAATAATGTTGCGTATTTTAAAAAAGTTATTTAACAAAACAGGTAAATGAGAAAAGTTATTATTATAACGTTTTTTCTTAAGTAATGAATTTCGTATTTGGTGTCAGGTAATAGTTATTCGCTGCTTTTTCGGTCAAATAACAATAACTCTGTGTATTTATCTACGAATAAGTGTACAGTATCCATCAAGATAATTGCACATCGACCTTAGGCTTCGGTTTATTTCGGATCTGTAGAGCGTTATCTGTTTCGCACCTTACCTACGTCACGTTTTTTCAACCATTTTGATCAAGTTTCGACTAATACCGGACTATCAGTGCTTACGTAGGCAGAGTGTAGCAGAGATAACGCTCTACGAAGTCGAAACTAGCCGATTGTCTCTGTCGTTGGCTCGATGTGCAATATTTGTTGCCGGGTACTGTAGATATGTTTTGTTGCGACAATTTATTAAACAAGACAGTTGAAGGAGAAAAGTTATTATTATTATTATTATAACTTTTTTTCTTCTCACTCCATATAAGAGATAATTAGAAATACTGTGTACTCCTTTAAAAATACTTCTCAATGAACTTATTACCCGTAGATATTTACAAAGAATATGATGTATTATGTATCACGGGAGCTATCAATATTGAGCTATTTGAAAGCCATTTTCAGTACATTCTTCTTTTGATGTAACTTGATAAATAAAATTATATAAGGAAACAGCAATGTACTGCAAAGTGGCTTAATATTGATACCCAACGAGTTACAGAATATACCGAGTTACGAATATTTTTACCAAATTAAAATTTACTGCAAGGTGACTATAAAATCAAAACAGGTAGTATTTTGGCCATTTTTTGCTTGGACCTTTGAAAGTTTCTTTTTTTATATTTCAAAACAAATGACACGAATATTTTAACTTTCAAATACTTCATCTTATAAACATAAATAATTGTGTCTTTTTTCAGTTTACTGGTCACGAATTTTGACAGAATAAAGAGATTTTGACATAGATATGATAGTAAATATACTTGCTAAACAGTGTCAATGTTTGTAATTTTGCAGTTGTATATCAATTTATGAATTTCATTAGGTATTAAAATTCGCTCGGAATCATAAATAAATACGTAATTTTCTATATCGGGCGGATTTAATAATTGTAGGTAATATATTATCGCATAGATTTAATTCAAATGTATTTTTATAAGTATTTAGTTAGGGTGTTAGATATTGAAGTATACTCTGATTGTGATCAATATATTCTGTCATTTAAAACAAATTAACGCGATAAAGATTATCTAGTTATTTGTTATAAAGTAGTTAATCTAAATAATTATGATATTAAATGTTTAATGCTATTCCGTGTAGTGGAATAGGTATTTTATTATGTTGCTCTGTGAGTTTAAAATGGTGTTGTGGCCCATATATTTTTTTTGTCACAAAAAATGTCACATTTTGGGACGTATGTAAATATTTTCTTAAAGTTAACATTTATTAAAACATTTCTATTACCTATGGCGATAGTGCTGTGCTGTGTAATAATAAATAACAATGTATTTTTTTTTCAATATTGTGATCATAAATAATTTTTAATATCTATATATTTACATGGAAGGCATGAGGCGTGTGCATAAATTTAATCAAAATGACATTACTCTAAATATTCTCAATGCAAAATGTTTAACATAAGACATTTATAAAATTTCGACCACATTAAAAAAATTAAAGATATTCTTAAATAAATCGCTATTAAATACTTCTAAACACAAATTAACATTCAGTTTAGAAACATTTTACCTAATTTTTATTTATAATTCAATATTAACTACTTTCTATGATCTAAGCTACACGATGTCTCTTAGGTTTCATATTTTGCTTGTTGCTTAATATGTCTAATTTGATATGTATATGATATAAACAGAACTATTATAGGAGAGTTGAACTAAAAATACATAGACCATTAAGATAAGAGGTGACAATATAATTTATTGGTTTTGCAAAAAAAAAAACATACCCAACTAAGTATACTGAGAGACTGACAGTTTGACATTCGAATTTCTTCGTAGTTAACACAAGAACACGCACGCTTGCACGCACGCACGCATGCACACACATATGATTGGCCAAGATTCATTTTTTTTCTTTATAAGATTACCAGAATTACCAAGATTATTGGACGTTTGGATGTATAGGTTTACATTAATCCAAGTAAATATATTTTTTAATGTATTTCGATACATCGTTGCAGTGAATACCTTTATTCTTTCTTATAAAAAAATACATATCTTTTGGTATTATAATTGTACATATTTGATTTTTTAAAACTTATTTTTGTTTCTACTTTTTTATTCAACTCTCCTATTTATTCGTGCAACAAACGAAATATTAAACCTAGATACGTCAAAGATACACCATTTTGCTTTGCAACGTCTACTGCTAAAATACAATAGGTACAAAATTGAGCTTTATTGATATGTATCGATAGAATCAATTTTGCTAATTTGTATTATATTTTTTATATAATCACTATGGAAATACACGAACGACTGCAGCAAAATAATTTAACTAAATATTTTTTTTCTTTAAATAATGCCTTAATCTGGCTGCTGTCGTACCGTGTTCATATTTCTTAATATAAATAGTTTCTTTTATAAATTAGACCAAAGTAATACTAAGTACAAAAAGAAATGTAAAATAATGCTAAATATATTTTTCATACATATAAATTTTATTTAAATTTGCGTAACATTTTGATATACAAGATAATCGATTTTCTGTTACACATAGGACAATATAGGTTATTGATTATCTATGAACGTTAAAATAATCATCAACTTTGTTTGAACAAAGAAGCTAAGCAACAGTAAAAAATAGAGACCAGTCATCTAATATCGAAAATGTAACTATCGACACGTGTGAACTACTCGATCTCTTTGCTAGTCTGAAGCACAGAGTACTATAATATATACTGAAATAGAGACCAATTTTCGATATCAAAGAAGGCAACAGCTCACTTACGCCGTCTGGCGAGTTTGGCGTTTCGTTTGCGTTTGCTATTCACTGCTATTCCATTATGAAAAAGTCGCGAGGTCGGTGGAAACATATTGATACAATGATTGGTCCATCACGCGACGCGTCATAACCGCCAGTCGTGATTCGTTCTTTGCTCTCACTATATCAGTGTCTTGACCAATTGGTGCTCGATTTATTTTGACGATTTTTTTTAATTATACGGTGCGTAAAGCGATCTTCACGCGTCGTGCATCTATCAGGAGCCGTTTCAATATCTGTAAATTTTATTACTTTCAAGGCAGATGCTATCTCGCTTTAAGGCTCTAATATAGAAAGGGATAGCGTCTCTCCAATTAAGATTTCTCATTCAATACTATATTTTATTTAATATAGGCACGAAGTTACATTTTCGAAATTTAAAATATCTATATTATATTCTTTAGTTTCAATTAGGAATTTAGTATTTTCACCTATTATTCATTTCTAAATTCATTGTTGAAAACAATCACTATATGACATTTAGACGGTCTGGTTTATAAAAAAAACACAACAACTTGATATACCTATTTTTCTTTACCTTACTTTAACATGTTTACTTGTATCTAAATAGACAAACAAAGAGATTTTACGTAAAAATAAACACTATTGTGAAAAGGATATTTATTGTTGTTGGTGTAAGTAAAATTATTTAAATTTGTAAGTATGCAAAGGAGAATGATACTGTTCCATACATTTCTGGGCCCAGATGTTAACACTGTACAAATTATGTAATTTTCAATGACTATAAAATAAATAATTTGAAATTCGGGCATTTATTGAATTGCCAGTAATTGAAGTATAGTATATATTATATGATCAAGTAAAAGTTGTTAGAAAGGGTTAAAAGGAAAGAAAAAGGAGTAAAAGGAAAGAAAAAAGGGTTAGATTGGTGATTGTTAACTATATTACAATATGTACTGTGTAATGGGTTAACCAGTAACGATTTTGCATGCCCAAAATTACCAGTCTCCTTTAACATCGTCTAGACACGCGTAGGATGCGGAATACTGTAATATGTTTGATTCAACTGAAAATGGACATTATCATTATTACTTAACTTCACGCCTGTAATCCCCGGACAGGTAGGCAGAGGTAAATGCATGCATTCAACACATGTGGAACGTAGAACGTTTAAAGTCCTGAACATTCCTGAACCCCTACATTAATATAAATTCTTGGAAAGAACCACGCTGAGTTTTGGTGAGTTTTAACCATAAGTGGATGAGACCACATCTAAAAAAAAGGTTTCCACGTAAAAAAAAAAAATATTTGAATGCGAATTAATTCCCGTGTCGACTCGACTAGTGGTCCGGTCCCGTGGTTCTAGGTTTTATCCTTTTTAAAAAAAGCAAAATAAGCTTAGATGTTCCGATCAAAATAAATATAGATCCAGTTGCCTTCAATTAACTAATCAATGTTTTAAGAATTATAGTAACCAATTTAAATATGATTTATCACATACATTAAGTATTATACCAACAACAATACAGAGAGCTATCCTTTGAAAGTATTCCAAACATTTGAAGATTTTTGTACATCAAGTTACCTAACAAGTCACTATTTAAGAACACAAGATACTAATCTACTCCAAATTAAAGCTTCTCTCTTTACCAATTAACATTACCATTTGTAACGCCCCAGAGATAAGTACCTAAGTGTCGCCTACTACACATCGGATAAATCTAGTTCTACATTCATTGACGACTTTATTGTTTACAGAATACAGTTCGATTTCGCATAACGCATCCAATTCAAGTTTAAATTTTGGACATTTAAAATTTAAACTTTCACACTAGACATTTCAATAACATTACATAGAAAGTGTTTTTACGATGTCAACAATTTGAACGTTTTCTTATTGTATTCACAACCTTAATTTAACCTCCTTTCAAAGCTTAATTTAACTATATATACGGCGACGTATATACTTTTCAAATATTCAGTTGTATCAGTATCTTTGGAATATAATTCACAGTCGTCAATGAAATCGGCTAGATTATCCGTCAGTGATTTCTAAAAGTGCATACACATTGATGATTATGACTTTCTACTTACACTTAACTAACTAACAGAAAGGCGCGTTATACGAACTACAACAGATACTACTCTATCAGCAACCTATCAGTTAGATCCGACATTTCCATATTACAGACACAAAGGAAACAAGAATTGATAACGAGAATCATTCAAAAATATTTAACAACTTCGATAGACATGGAATCACTAAAACTGAAGAAACTAGACAGAAAGATAAAACTCATGTCTGTAATACAAAAAAAGCTGCTCAGAGAATCGGAACAAATCAAGTTCTAATATTGTATAAGGCGTACACTTATTTACAAAACCCAGCCTTTAAGATCGACCTACAAGCACCAGTTCTAAGTCGAAAATAAAATGAAATACACTTAACTATGATATGTTTAGTTAATCATCTCAGTCTTCATACTACTACTAGAGTCAGTCCTAAGCTAACGGATTGTACAATCCCATAAGAAGAGGACGCGATTATTTCAAAACAGAATTCACCAAAAAGCTTCTCCGAATCAATAATAGTACATCCAATTTCGTAATACACATCTCTAGAAAAATATTTAGGTAAAATTGCATCGGCAACAAGTTCACTTAAATTAGTACATATTGTAATACTCACAGCTTTTATGATATGTTTCGTTTCCTTACATTTATTTACATCTAGTTCACTTACCTCTATTATGTCTTTCGTGATATGTTCAATTTGTGCGTAACCTAAAGCGAGTGCATCGTGCAAAGTATCATCGTAATGTACAACAACTACAATATCATTATTAATAAATCGTTCGTAACATTTCAAAATAGATACAAAAACGATATTTCTTTTTAAAATATAACTCTTCTTAGAAAAAGGAACGACGTGTAAAGAAATAGAGGAATACCCTTCCACGACATTAATCCTACTATCGAATAAATTCGACAAAAAATTGACTATGCTCTTGATAAATGAGATGGTGAGAAGAATAGAGAGAGATTGGTTGAAGTTGTGAAGGAGAGTGATAAAGACGATGAGAATATAGATATGTTTGTTGGGTCCGTTGGAGTTGATGGCAGAGCTGGGCGGAGCTGGGTAGACGACGTCAACCTCAGCGATCTTGAAGATGGAGAGTAGGAGATGAGAGGAGATGTCTTCGTGTTGAGAGTTGATGCGGGACTTGACCACCTTAAGGACATCGATGCACTCCTCCTGGAACGTTAGGAATATACAATGGAGGGCGGATTGAGAAAATTGTACAAACTTTGAGAACAACACTAATTAAGAACTTATATTTAGAAATGTTTTCGCTACTTGCGTTAGAACCCATTAGTATTTTTATAAAAATTATTTATTTAACAAAAAGCTAATTAACATTTCTTTAAGTTGGAGAACATTTTTTTTGCTAATTAGCTACCTCTAGCTGCATATTCCTTCTAGTTTATTAAACTGCGTGTAAATTACACAGTGACAGCTTCTGAGTAAGTAAGATTTAGTTAAAACTGTCATTTTCACTTAATTATTCACACGGTTTTGGTCTGGTTGTGCAAATAGAAGTTAAAGACACAGTTCAGATTAAGGAGAAACGTCAATGACTAGCTAAAAAACTATTTTTTTTTCTAAGGGCTTATTTTTTACATTGACATAAAATTTGTATTATGAAAGATGATTAGTCTCTCATATGAAAGAAATTCGCGCCTTTAAACGCTTAATATGTATATGAATGCGCCACTGGGCGTATTACCATGCATGTCTATACTGAAATGTCTAACCATCAGCTAAATGCCCAAATGAGGCAGATTGCAGAAATAAAGGAGATATAAAAAAAATATGAAAGAAAGAAAGAAAGAAAGAAATTATAAAGTGTTCTGATGAGATCATCAGTTTTTATGAAAGTATAGCATGAGCATATTATTTCATTCAGTTTATATAATTTTAACAGAAACTATAAGTACAGTACATTGCAGATTGATCTAAAATATTCAAAGCAGTAATGTACAGAACAGCTGGTCGAAGGTATATTTTCACTCGTTCTTCGACATAGTTTCAAATAAATTACCTTCTCTCTGTCGAGAAGCGCTTCGCCCGCCTCTCGCAGTAGTTCCTGCTCCCTCGGCGGCACGCTTGCCGATATGATTACGTTCTCATTGCTGATGTTGAAAAGAGTCAGCGTGCAGTTCGTCTGCAAATTACGAAATGAGCTAGTTGTTTTCAACTATAATTTACAAACACTTAGTTGTAAACAACGGATGAGGCGCTTCATTGCGATAAGGAATCATAGATTGGTTGGGTTTTGCACATGTATCCACATAATACTAATAAATTTTATTAATCTGCTAATCGCACAGCAGATTCTCGCGGTTGTAGCTAGCTACCGATCAAGATTAAGTATGTTACGTTTGTAAATGCAGATGCGAGACATAATAGTGCTGAACACTACCATTTGGCATATCAAGCACCTACACTTGGAATAACACAACAACTCTCCCACAAGAAGAAACTTGAGCAGACCTAAATTCGGGTAATCATAACGCAAAGTGTGTGACCGGCATAACATTTCCCGTAAGAATAAGTTAGCAACATAATTATGAATTAACCCAAAATAAGAATCTAGGGATCGACAACTCACCCCCTCCTGGTGTACTGTATGAAGGTACTGTTGCAACAGACGCACGGCATCCTCAGCCCCAAGACCTGTGTGAGGCCGCAACAGAGCCTCGTCCACCGCACTGAACCCCAGCAACAGGTATACGCCTTCTGGCAGCTTATATTCACCTGGAACAAAGAATATAAATAAATAAACACGCTGATACTCACAGCCCCACACTAGGTATAAACCTGTGACGTGGTTGCCGTTTACACACACAACGCGTACAGAAACACCCCGACCCGAAACAAAAATCTGTAGGCCATACAAATATTTGTCCCGGTGTGGGGATCGAACCCGCGACCCTTGGAATCAAACGTTCGTCTCACGCCGCTGGACTAAACGGGTCGTCGAAATACAATAACACTTCGTGGAATTAAATGCATGCTGTCTCAAAATATAAACCCACCATATTACCCACTGTTATACCCAATTACACCTTACCCTACCGTTACCATGACCGGTACCATCATGGTCAGGAATAGTGGGGCCGCCGGGGACTAGGTCCTATTCTCTCAGATTGTGTTTAGTAAAGGGAGTTCAATATCATAATCGCCACGCTTGCCATGTGGATTACTATGGATTAGAAAAGTAAAATAAATTCATTCCTACCTGGATTAGGTCTCATGCAGATGAACGATCCTGAGTAGCAGTAGCACCGTCCTCTATAAGCCTGGTAGGCCGGTGCAGCATGAGAGTAATGCGCCAGTCTGGACGAGCAAGGGGCCCGAGGAACACAGGCCACCTTGCACGAGACCTGCAGGGAGGCCTCACACACGCACAGGTCAGTGCATTCTGCAAGCTCTGCCGAACGGTACAGCTGGAATAAATGGAGATTGATTAAAAGTTAGATAGGTTTTGTGTGGCCAGCGCCAAATGCCACACAAAACAGACATAAGACACGGACCCGTCGCAAACCGCTCGTTTAATCTTCTTTCAAAAAAAACGTATACAGCCGTTGCGATAAAACACGGGACGCCGACAGGACGCTCAACTCAACGGCGATCTTTTGTAAAACATACAGAAAGCGCGTCTGCGCGGGCGCAAGCGGGGTAGCGGAAGGCACGCGGGGAATGGGCGCTCGCCTCCTCGTCAGTGTCTGCCAGTGTGCCGATTGAATGCCAGGAAAAGCCTAGTGTGCGCCGGCCGTCAAGCCCGTTGCTTGTATTTTCTATATCCTTTAAAAAGTCGCGACAGCGCCCTGTCTGCGACGGGTATGCGCCCCGTCCGCGTCTCGCGTTATTTCTGTGTGGCATATACAGGGGAGTACTGTTTTGCCGTGTTAACAGAAAAACTGATGGGGTAAATCCAGTGTCGGAGCTCAAGGAGTAGGCAACACTGCATTACCTAATCTATCTGCCGCCAAGTGGTGGTGGTCAGCACAGTTTTGGTCAGATGATAATGTACAGTACGAGCAAATTTTAAATTAAACGAATTGTTAGTGAAGTTGCCTGTGTAAACTTTGGACCAGTCTTTTATCTCGCGACGACCACACAGACGCAAAAAAAAGCAAGTTTCAATGTCGCCCTACGAATTACTACCACATTTTCTTCTATGGGATTCCTTCTGCATATTGACTTCTGATTTTTGTGTTGATGTCTTTAGGATGCCTTGCCATTCATGTAAGCCGCTGTGCTCGTTTGGCACCCTTAGTACTTACTTTAGCTCACACAGGCCATAATATTTCGTATATTTTTGGTTGAAGGTATCTTTGCAAAGCTTAAAGAGAGAACTTCTTGCTTCTAAAAGAGCTGCGACAAAACCACATGACATGTATCGTCTTCAAAATTTAAAGAAGAATGGTGTAACATTGGTGGTACAAACTCACTCGTCTAGTTTCCCCCATCTTTATATACTGCGCCTGGTCATCGCTTTCCGGTTTCTTCACGATACAATACTTGGTCGGCTCCAAAGTGGTGGTAGGTCGAGGAGTGGCGGTAGTGGTCGTGGTGGTGGTGGTGGTGGTTACGGCTGTCGTGGTGGTCGCCACAGTGGTGGTCTCGGTTGTCGTCTCGATCACTGGCTCAGATATTTGCGCGACTTCGTTCGGTCCGACCGTCTGCTCCGACATTGTTGTTATGGGACTTAATTCTTCGCGGGTTTCCTGAAAGCGTATACATTGAGTTGAATTTTTCTGATTTAAAATGCTTTAGTACAACCAATTGTATGGTTTAGTGTAGACTTGCGTTGCGACAGTTATAAAACACACTATTGCTTTACAAAATAGGGCGTTAAAAGAAAGTAGGTCTAACCTGAGAGGTGCCATGCTGCGTGGTATGCCGGTGGTGGTGGGTGGTGGTACGGTGGTGGATGGCCGGCTCTGGTGGTACCGTGATGTAGCGGATGCCGTTGTCGAAGGGAGTCGTGGTGTGGAGAGCGCCGTACGTCTTCACGTGGTAATCGCTTTGAGACTCCACTGAAATTGAAGTTATGGTAGTCAGTTAATATTGTTATGATTTTTTTCTAATGGTAGATCACCACTTCATAAGGTCTCAGGGGTTGCATCGCATCTGATCATTGCATTTGACTTTTGGTTTTTGTGTAGATTTCTATAGGCTGCACTCATCATTTAACATTCATGTGATGTGAACTGTAAGCTTGTTTGCCACCTTTGTTGCATACAAAAGTTGGTACCACGACAGGTGCAAGCAGCACAGAGTTGCGTGTCCAGTACAACTAGGAAAGCGGTGTGGCACGCAACTCGGGTGCCGCCTAATAATTTCTTCGATCGCAGAACGACAAAACTTAAAATACTCACCAACACAAGGGTTGAGCCACAACAGCCGTTGCCAGCCGAGACAGTCGTATAGTTGGGCGAAGTCAGTGCCACGACAGGCGCAAGCGGCACGAAGTTGCGTGCCCAGTACAGCCACGACAGCGGCGCGGCATGCGGCCGGTGCGCCTGCGCAACCTTGAGTCACTGCGTCCACAGCGCACCATTGCTCGTAATTTTCCAGGCGGATTCTAAGGATAATGTTCAAACGTGAATGCCTAAACACAGGTGGTCGTTAGGTTTGGCGGCTTCACTGATATTAAAGGTAAAATGTCTCGTATGTTATGGGATTACAACCTAAGAAAGGACAGGTTCCATGTTCAATTTAGTCCTGAATCATAAAGTTCACTTGGACCCAATCGGAGAAAAACTTTAGTTTTTTACTTACTTTTAGTTTAGTGATGATATTATTATACTTTCATACCAAATCAAATCAAATAGTTTATTGCATGTCACATACCTCTAAGTGATAAGGTTGATTCTCACAAAATATTATTTTTTCGATTTTTGGACATTTAATTTTTTTGTACCTCTAAGGCGATACAAAGTTCATTCATCACTCACTCATCACGATATCTCAGGAAATACAAGTGCTAGGAATTTCAAATTTTGCATTGCAGATGCTCACTAAGATAGGATTTTGCAAAATTTGACCCCTAGTGAGTTGATAGTATCTGTGAAACAGATACAGTAGGATGGGTATTAGGCAAAATAACCGCTCTCGCAGGTAATGGAGGTAACATAGCACACGTGCGAAGCCGGGGCGGGTGCTAGTTTAGGTATAATAATATGTTTCCTGATAAGATTTTCAGTTCTAGGACATATGTCATTCAGGTTTTATTTAGAACTAGTTTTTGCACGCGATTTCGTCCGCGTTACTTTTTAACCGAAAAAGAGGAGGTTCTCAATTTGTAAGGTATGTATTTTTTTATGTATGTTCAGCGATAATTTGAAAACGCCTGTACCGATTTGGATGATTTTTTTAAAAACATTACAAATTGTAGCTTATATGTCATTCCAATGTATAACCTATATTATTGTAAAGTTTCATTCAAAATCGTCGAGTAGTTTTTTCCTGAAAGAGTAACAAACCTCCATCCATCCATCCATACTCACAAACCATAGAGCAACATGGGCCACCGGCCGCGGCGGACTGGAGGGGAGTAGCCATAGCGTTTATTACCGATGCAAAACAGTCTGTCATTTTTTGCGGGCGGAAATGCGTGCGACACACACGCACACTACAAAAATGGTCTATTACTACGAAACTCACACCTTGACACTCGAAACTGACACTTCACAATTTCACGCACACATTTAAACATCTAGGCGACAGGTATAGGCCCATTTGGGCTTGTACTTTGACAGAGGGGAAAGCCTGCATATGGCTACTCCCCTCCGGTGTTGCTCTATGTCACAAACTTTCGCATTTATAATATAAGTAGGATTGAATGGTTGGAGATTTGAATAAGGCGCATTGCAGAAACACTTTCACATATCTCTGAGACTACAAATGACAGAGCAATCAAAATTCATTATATAACAACACAATCTACACGTAACTTCACGCCTGTAATCCCCGAAGGGGTAGGCAGAGGTAAATGCATGCATTCAAGCATACATGCAAACACCCACGATTCGCCGGTTACGTTTTTGGCCCATGTAACAGGTGGCGAGCCTATTGACATCTCCGGGCACATTACCAAACTTCAAGGTACTGGGAAATTTCCAGAAAATGGAAAAATCCCAATAGAACCAGAGATAATGGACTTTACACCATCATCTCTGATAACCCCCTACCCGGGAATCGAACCCAGGACCTCAGCGTAGTAGTAGTGGCCTGCTACCACTAGGCTACCGAGGCAGTTCTAAAGAACGTAATAACTATCAAATTAGGAAGTCCTCAAGCACGAAACCTTAGTCGAGTGGATATCGATTACTGAATTGCCCTAAGCGAGAAATTGTTCAGGGTTCAGTTACGGAGCGTGTTATACTCGTACCTACAGAATCTCTGAAATATTCCGTTAAATCTCTTGCTACTTGGTCTTGCTTTATTTTAAGGAATAATTCTGCATTTTAGGTTATTATCTGTTACGTATCTTTTACTGGTGGTAGAGCTCCAGTGACGGAGCTCGCGGAAGAAGGCACTACCGCATTACCTAATATACTTACCGCTAAATGGTAGTGTTCAGCACTATCGTGTTCCGATCAGGTGGTAATGTATGGCCCTGTAATTGCCGGCACCGGGGCATAATACCTTAGGCCTCAGGAGTGGTAACGCATCTGCATTTTGACCTTGGTCTTTGCGTGGGTGTCTATAGGCTGCAGTCATCACTTAACATCAATGTGAACTGCGGACTTGTTTGCTACTTCAACTACATAAAAAAAACGTATTTTTTAACGTAACTTCTGGCTTTTTTTTTGCATCACAGCACACATGCGACACCTAACATTTTTGGCCCATGTAGATAATAATTGATAGCGAATGCACATGATCCAACCCTGAGAACGACAGTGGGCATCTTTTCTAATGGAAAAATTCCAATAAATTTATTTACCTACTAACATTTTAATAGGTAGGTACATTACAAAAATTCGGGAGTGACGCTGTGAATTTTCTACCTACTTCCTGACCTGGGTATCGAACCTAAGAGATCAGCTTGGTAGTTGTGGTCTGCTACTACACTATACATACGCTACACCATAGAGGAAATTAGGTACAAATTTAAATATCTTCTCAAATATCGTTAAAATACGTAGTTTTGATGGTATTCTCTATTTTCTACAAACAACTCGATTACAAATTAAATAAATAAATAAAATACTCTTACACTCACAGCCCCACAGTAGGTATAAACCTGTGTCGTGGGTGCCGTATATTATAAAGTACTCGATAAAATTCAATCACAATAAAATTAGGAAATACTCGAGCACGAAACCTTAGTCGAGTGGATATCGATTACCGACGTGCCGTAAGCACAATATAAATCGTAAGCGAGAAATTATTCAGGGTTCATTTGAGGAGGGTGTTGTACACAATCTCTATTAAATATAACGTTAAATCTTTTGCTTCTTAAGCTTGTTTTATTTTTCTGCATTTTAGGTTATTATCTATACTAATAATAATAGTGGCAACCCATTATATGTCCCACTGCTGGGCACGAGTCTCTCCCCTTTTTGGGGGAAGGCCTGGAGCTTACTCCACCACGCTGCTCCAATGCGGATTGGTGGAGGTGGGTTAGTGGCCAACCCGATGTCGAATGTTTTCAAACCGCCCATAAGGCCTCCGACAAGGTTTAACGACTGCTATCTATCGATAGCAACAGGGACCGACGGCTTAACGCCCTCCGAAGCACGGAAACGCGCATTTAATTCGCCACTAGCGGTCACCCATCACACTACCCGACCGCGCCCGTAGTGCTTAACCGAGTAGATCGTTTACGATCTACACCAGCCGCTGGGCCCTGCGCGCTTCCAGGGATTGAACTAAGAGACTCAACGTAGTAGTTGTAATTTACTACTAAAATACAGAGTAAGTTACATATTCAAACACATCCTCAAACTATTTTTTTAAAATCTATACGACTTGATTACAAATGACAAAGCATTCGATATCGATCACTATACAATTAGGAGTACTCGAGCACGAAACCTTAGTCGAGTGGATATCGATTACCGACGTGCCGTAAGCGAGAAATTATTCAGGGTTCATTTGAGGAGGGTGTTGTACACAATCTCTATTAAATATTACGTTAAATCTTTTGCTTCTTAAGCTTCTTTTATTTTACTGAATAATTCTGCATTTTAGGTTATTATCTATTAGGTATTTTTTAAACGTAACTTCTGGCCTTTTTTCGATGCCCACATGCAATAGCTACAATGCTGCAGTGAATTTTTTTGTTCCATGTAATCATAGAGAGCGAAAGTATTTATCCTGCACACTATCCAATTCTGAAAATGAAACTGGAAATCTTTTCTGATGGAAAAACTCAATATATTTATTTCTTGAGCCGTGGATAAAATTCAGGGGTTCAGCGTAGTAGTGATTGGTTACTTCTTAACTGCAGAGGAAGTTACAAATTAAAACATTACCTCAATCTAAACTTTCTTCTTATACGTAGATCCATTGGTATTCTCCTTTTTAAAATCCATACGACTTGATTACAAATGACAAGACATTCGATATCGATCACTATAAAATTTGGAAGTACTCGAGCACGAAACCTTAGTCGAGTGGATATCGATTACCGACGTGCCGTAAGCGAGAAATTATTCAAGGTTCATTTGAGGAGGATGTTGTACACAATCTCTATTAAATATACGTTACATCTCTTCCTTCTTAAGCTTGCTTTAGTGTACTGAATAATTCTTCTATTTCAGGTCAAATCTTGCTTTTCAGGTTCACTGTTAAGTAAGTGTATTAAAAAAAAAGGATTTGCGTCGAAATTACTAGGCCGATTGAGTTAGTTAAACTTTGGCACACATAGAAACATACCTATATGAAAATTTGTGACGCAAACACGGCGTTGTAACGTAATTTACATTAATTTCAAACATGGTGCCACTTTTGGGAGATTAGATTTTTTTTCAGTTTTGCGAAATACTATAGTATTTTGAAGTATGACATAACTAATAAGAATGGAAATTTTTCACCAACTTAAAGATACGTTATTTTGAAGTTACTTAAGAAAATTGGCGAGCATTCTGAAATACATTACATAAACTAAAGAAAAATCTATTAGACGTCGATTTACGACGACATTGGATTTTCCAAAACTATGTAGAACCATGGGCAAACGAGTCCGACGGCATCCGGTTCTGGCACAACTCCTGTAATTTCCGGCACAGAGGCATAACACCTTAGGCCTGAGGAGTGGTAACGCATCTGCATTTTGACCTTGGTCTATGTGTGGGTATCTATAGGCTGCAGTCATCACTTAACATCAATGTGAATTGCATGCTTGTTTTCCACTTCCATTACATAAAAAAAAACTCCCGTGCTTCTTCTACATTCATCATTCTCGCTCGCCGATTTCTAAGACTCTTGACCGCACCCTCAGACAGTACTCGACCTATTTGGCCAAGTTCAGTTCTTCCTGGGCCTCTGCAGCCGCAATAGCTTTCATGAGCTATATGATGTAACTGCAGTATTCAGTGTAGTGTCATGATATGGGAAGGACATCTGGAAATTGTTTTTTACCTCATTATTCGTTTCCGATGAATTCAAGTAAAAATTAACACAATAAAACACTCACGGACGTTCTTGCAGAAGCAGAGGTCAAAATGCAGATGTTGGCCATTGCAATTCAAAGGGGCAACGCTGCCAATATTTTTTATTAATTCGTAGTTAATTATTTAGTTTTAAAGATAAGGCATTAAGTTAAAGCATCTACCTGTTATCCTTTAGTGGCAAATAAATTAAACACGTAGTAGGTATTCAGTAAAACTAAACTTGGTTTTTTTGTGTAAAAAGGTTGTAAAGAAAAGGTGACGGAAGGAGACCGTGAAAGGGTTTATAGAAGTTATTTAAAGGTGCTCTAAGGGCCTCGGAATTGCAAAGAGCTGCGGAATCCACCGGGGCTAAGTGAGGGTATTGAGGACAACTATATATTTACCCCCTTATTTATAAACGTATTTTAGCTAAAGTGTTGCTAATCTCTCCTTTGTCTTTTTCTATCCTACACATTTGACAATGCAACTGACAAAGACAAAGCATTCTATAGCTAAAACGTATCTAATGTACGTTGAATAAGGGGGATATTGTTTAAGTTTTAGTCGAGCTATTTATCACTTTTTCAGGCTTCGAGCCGTGTCGACCCCACTGCCTACAAGTGGATAAGAATTCTTTATCTAATGAAAGACAAAGAAAGAAAGAAACACATTTATTGGTGCAGCCCACATACCACATCAGGTACTGCATACAAAAAAATAGTCGAAAAAATAAACATTTAAAATACGTAGCATAAAAAACAATAAAAATTAAAAAAAAGCAATGCAGTCAGTCAATTGTACATGGAGATCAAGCCAGGATGAATAGCAAAGACCTGTGATAGAACTGCCGTCAGTGCGATCGCTAATCCGCATGCCAAGCGGAGCTCACGTCACTGGAGCTCTACCACTATTTTTACTGGTGGTAGAGCTCCAGTGACGGAGCTCGCGGGCGTAAGCACCACCGCATTACCTAATATACTTACCGCTAAATGGTAGCGTTCAGCAGTATCGTGTTTCGGTCAGGTGGTAATGTACGGCCCTGTAATTTCCGACACAGAGGCATAACACCTTAGGCCTCAGGGGTGGTAACGCATTTGCAGTTTGACCTTGGTCTTTGTGTGGGTGTCTATAGGCTGCAGTCATCACTTAACATCAATGTGAACTGCATGCTTGTTTGCCACTACCATTACATAAAATAAAGCGTGTCGATTATGGCGTATTCTGTCCGTATGACGCACAACCGCCTAACATAACACTGTTGTATCATTTAACGGCAAGTGGATTAGGTAATGAGGTGGTGCACACGCTCGCGAACTCCGTCACTAGAGTTCTTAAACCAGTAACTTTGCCAAACTGTGAACGTGACTTCACGCCAATAATCCCCGAAGCGGCAGGCAGAGGTAACTGCATGCATTCAAGCATACATGCAAACGTTCGATTCGCCGGTTATTGACCTGAGCATTTTGTAACGTAAAATAAACATACATGTTACAACATCATAAAATGTGTATTCTAAAACAAACTAGCAATATTCACGTTTTCTAACGCGCCTATATTTTATACGCAGTTCATAGGGTTGTCGATGTTCTTAGATTTGAAATAAAAATAATAAATACGCCTTCGAATTTAGACGTTTTAATGTCTGATAAATCGATGAACGCCGGCTGCTCAAGCAAAAAGTGTCACGTTGCCTGAGCTGAGCGTGCCAGCGAGAGCACGGAACAAGCGGTAGAGATGCATGATCAGCCTAAGCGTTCGGCTTGTGATGCATGTTTTCTTATAGGTATATGTAAAATTATCGTTCATTGACCGACTTCATAGACTACCAATGTTTTTATAAAGACCTTTACACGAATATCCCATATAATACGCCTGCAAAAAAATAGCATCTGCATTTTACCTTTTAAAAAAATCTTTATTCCGGCACTTTGTTGGCGTAATTAATATGGATAATATGATAGCTTTCAAGTACAGAGAGTTGCCGAGCTTAACTGCGAATGGACATAGCGAAACTATAAGTTCCTTATAGTCTACAATTTTTTTGTTCTCACACTCATCCAGTGGTCTTCAAATACCCAACTTGATACAAATTGACAACCCTATTCGAAGCCCGCATACAGTTGACTGAACTTTTGTTTGCTTAGCCTTCACCACGAAAATGTTTAAACTTTATACGCTGAAACCTGAGTTAGGTTGTGACGTTAACCACAAACTATAGTTTAGATTTTAAGCTCCAGAGATTCAAACCTGGAAAAGATATTATTTTAAATAAAATACATTTTAGTTATCTGCCTCAGTAGCTTAGTGGTAGAAGGCCGTTACTACTACGCTGGAGTCCTGGACTCGATTGCTGGGTCGGAGATATCTGAGATTACGGTGTAAAAGCCTTTCTATTGGATTTTTTCCAATTTCTGGAAGGTTCCCAGTACCTCGGAGTTTGCTAATGTGCACGGAGACGTCATCAGGTTCACCACCTGTCACATGGGCCAAAAACATAATCGGCGAATCGAACGTTTGCATGTATGCTTGAATGCATGCAGTTACCTCTGCCTACCGCTTCGGGGATTATTGGCGTGAAGTTACGTTCACAGTTTGGCAAAGTTACTGGTTTAAGAACTCTAGTGACGGAGTTCGCGAGCGTGTGCACCACCTCATTACCTAATCCACTTGCCGTTAAATTATACAACAGTGTTATGTTGTATAATTGGGCGGTTGTGCGTCATACGGACAGAATACGCCATAATCGACACGCTTTTTTTTATGTAATGGTAGTGGCAAACAAGCATGCAGTTCACATTGATGTTAAGTGATGACTGCAGCCTATAGACACCCACACAAAGACCAAGGTCAAACTGCAAATGCGATACCACCCCTGAGGCCTAAGGTGTTATGCCTCTGTGTCGGAAATTACAGGGCCTTTAATTATTATGATAATAAAATTGTAGCTAAATACCATGGAAAAATCAGCGCTATATGTTTTATCACATGATACACAGAATGAAAGCAACGTGTAAAGGCTCCGGTATACAGAACGCGAATGTTCTTCTCAATAACATAATAACATATAAAGGGAAAAGATGACTGACTGACTGATTTGTTTTAATTAATTTTAAAGTCATTCAGTGTTGTTGTTATGTAGGATTCATTTTGGAAGCTTATTTTTTGTATGAAATAGAGATTGGAGTTCAGAAATCGTAAAGATAATTCGCTATTATAAGTTTGGTTTAAATTACTTTAAGTATAATGTCGTAAATAGTTGTAGCATTATTTTATTTATATGTATATTTCTAGCAATATAATAGTGAAATTATATTCTTCAAAGTTGTTTTTTTTGTACCGTTTCTCTCTCTCTATAAAATAGTGATCTTTCAGAGCTTGTCCTACCCTGTTGTTGTATGATTAAAACATGTCACCCACTGCGTCAGAAGAAGGTTTTTTCCCGAGTGTGTGTGTGTGTGTGTATCTTTGGCTTGCTCTATAGCCGAAACGAAATTTGTTAAGGATATGTCGTGAGATGAATTTATTATTTGTGACATTCTTGATTATCAATTGCATTAGTTTGTAAGTTGACATGTGGATCTGTTGTTATTTTTATTACTTTTTAATTGTATCCTGTCATCTTAAATGAATAACATTATAAAATAATGTTTGATTCTTGATTGAAAGACCTGGTTCTTTTTTTATGCAAGTGAGGATTTTTAACCCTTTATTCATAAACGTACATTAGATACGTTTTGGCTATAGAAGGCTTTGTTTTTGTCAGTTGCATTGTCAAATGAGCAGGATAGAAAAAGACAAAGGAGAGATTAGCAACACTTTAGCTTAAATACGTTTATGAATAAGGGGGTTAGTATTTAGAATTATCCGCTGTCGCGCTCTGTAGGCCATGCCCTTAATACACACGCCGTAATCTAACGTCTTCGTTTTCAGCGCTGATGATTCAGCGATGTTTGCTTAATAAATTAATTAGTGGATGCCTTTACCGCACATTGTCTGCTATCAAAATATTTGACACCCGGCCCCTAATGTATATTGTTGGAGTCTAATATAACTTTGTTGTTTTTTGATTTATTATACGTCTTGAAACGTAACGCAACTTCACGCCTGTAATCCCCGAAGGGGTAGGCAGAGGTAAATGCATGCATTCAAGCATACATGCAAACACCCACGATTCGCCGGTTACATTTTGGCCCATGTAACAAGTGGCGAACCTGTTGACATCTCCGGGCACATTACCAAACTTCGAGGTACTGGGAAATTTCCAGAAAATGGAAAAATCCCAATAGAACCAGAGATAAAGGACTTTACACCATTATCTTTGATACCCCCCTAAACGGGAATCGAATCCAGGAGCTCAGCGTAGTAGTAGTGGCCTGCTACCACTAGGCTACTGAGGCAGATAACTAAAATGTATTTTAAGTTATGATGCGTCTTGGATTTCAGATTTTGCAATATACTGTAAAAATGTGTTAATTATTTAAGTAGCTCGTTCTGCCTCGGTAGCCTAGTGGTAGCAGGCCACTACTACTACGCTGAGGTCCTGGGTTCGATTCCCGGGTCATGGGTAATCATATATAATGGTGTAAACTCCTTTATCTCTATTTTATTTAAAGAAAAATGGACAGAAAAATTTGACTTCAGGCGAGACTCGAACTCGCGGCCTACTGGGAATCTAGTCCAGCCGCTCTTTCAATTGAGTTACTGAAGTCCTGCCCGATTTGTCAAATCTTTCCTACACATTTATTGCATTGCTTTATGGTAGCAGTAGCGCCATCTATTGCCGAACTACATTATGCTTGTTTGCCACTTTATGAAATAAAAAAAACTAGTGGTAGTGGTAGTAAAAACTAGTTTTATTTCCCATATAAAAAAATCTAGTGGGAAGGAAAAGTCCTGAAAATCGTTTTTTATCAAGGCTCAGCCTAAATGCACAAAAATTCACAGAACTTGTACTTACTCGTACAATGTAAATAAGGATCAGGAAAGGAGTTTTCGAAATTCAGCCACCAATAGGGTGAAAAGGAAGTGAAAGTTTGTATGAAAAAAAAAACGGTTTCCCTGAAAATTTGCACTTAATTACAACTAACGAAATATATATTTCAACTTTTTGATAAAGGTGAAAGGTGGGGATAAAAATTGTACGTAAGTTGACATGTGGATCTGTTGTTATTTTTATTACTTTTTAATTGTATCCTGTCATCTTAAATGAATAACATTATAAAATAATGTTTGATTCTTGATTGAAAGACCTGGTTCTTTTTTTATGCAAGTGAGGATTTTTAACCCTTTATTCATAAACGTACATTAGATACGTTTTGGCTATAGAAGGCTTTGTTTTTGTCAGTTGCATTGTCAAATGAGCAGGATAGAAAAAGACAAAGGAGAGATTAGCAACACTTTAGCTTAAATACGTTTATGAATAAGGGGGTTAGTATTTAGAATTATCCGCTGTCGCGCTCTGTAGGCCATGCCCTTAATACACACGCCGTAATCTAACGTCTTCGTTTTCAGCGCTGATGATTCAGCGATGTTTGCTTAATAAATTAATTAGTGGATGCCTTTACCGCACATTGTCTGCTATCAAAATATTTGACACCCGGCCCCTAATGTATATTGTTGGAGTCTAATATAACTTTGTTGTTTTTTGATTTATTATACGTCTTGAAACGTAACGCAACTTCACGCCTGTAATCCCCGAAGGGGTAGGCAGAGGTAAATGCATGCATTCAAGCATACATGCAAACACCCACGATTCGCCGGTTACATTTTGGCCCATGTAACAAGTGGCGAACCTGTTGACATCTCCGGGCACATTACCAAACTTCGAGGTACTGGGAAATTTCCAGAAAATGGAAAAATCCCAATAGAACCAGAGATAAAGGACTTTACACCATTATCTTTGATACCCCCCTAAACGGGAATCGAATCCAGGAGCTCAGCGTAGTAGTAGTGGCCTGCTACCACTAGGCTACTGAGGCAGATAACTAAAATGTATTTTAAGTTATGATGCGTCTTGGATTTCAGATTTTGCAATATACTGTAAAAATGTGTTAATTATTTAAGTAGCTCGTTCTGCCTCGGTAGCCTAGTGGTAGCAGGCCACTACTACTACGCTGAGGTCCTGGGTTCGATTCCCGGGTCATGGGTAATCATATATAATGGTGTAAACTCCTTTATCTCTATTTTATTTAAAGAAAAATGGACAGAAAAATTTGACTTCAGGCGAGACTCGAACTCGCGGCCTACTGGGAATCTAGTCCAGCCGCTCTTTCAATTGAGTTACTGAAGTCCTGCCCGATTTGTCAAATCTTTCCTACACATTTATTGCATTGCTTTATGGTAGCAGTAGCGCCATCTATTGCCGAACTACATTATGCTTGTTTGCCACTTTATGAAATAAAAAAAACTAGTGGTAGTGGTAGTAAAAACTAGTTTTATTTCCCATATAAAAAAATCTAGTGGGAAGGAAAAGTCCTGAAAATCGTTTTTTATCAAGGCTCAGCCTAAATGCACAAAAATTCACAGAACTTGTACTTACTCGTACAATGTAAATAAGGATCAGGAAAGGAGTTTTCGAAATTCAGCCACCAATAGGGTGAAAAGGAAGTGAAAGTTTGTATGAAAAAAAAAACGGTTTCCCTGAAAATTTGCACTTAATTACAACTAACGAAATATATATTTCAACTTTTTGATAAAGGTGAAAGGTGGGGATAAAAATTGTACGGGAAATGTGGCGGACATTACAAAAGCATCAATATATTATTATACTACTTGTATTAAAATTCAAAAATTTAAATCATTTATTTCAAATTGGTCTACAAGGACACTTTTGCATTGTCGGGTTATAAGCTACCTAGAGAGAATGACTTATAATAATAATCTAATAGGTATTAATAAATACCAATTTAATAATAATATTTAACCGATACGTGAATCATCAAATTTTTCAATTCGTCAATTCGTTCGTTCAAGTTCGTCATAATCATAGTCATTCACTTAGCAGAGTTCCAAGTGCAGGCACTACTGAGAAGAACTCCGCTACCCAACAAACTCAGCGTGTTGCTCTTTTGTCAAAACCTTAGATTTAATACAAATATTATTACATAGAATAAAGATAATGTGAAAGTCCATGGTATATAAACTATCAACAGCTTAATATCGTGATAGAATATAATACCCGCAAATCACAACAGACCAGTCCCCACAATCAGCACCCGTTCACGAGTATGACGCATGTGGCAGCCATTGCTCTCCTCGACCATTTTGAAGGGAAGTGAGCATTATTAATGTTACTCAAATATAATTGGATAAGAGTGGGTGTACGCATAAACCCATTTATTGGTCCGTCTACTACTTGGGGAAATTGGTACAAGGGTGAAATTATATCTTTGGTATTGGTACAAGAGTGAAATTTTATCTTGAACTCGCGGTCGCGGAATAATCAAATCAGAAAAACGAAAGGAAGTGTGTGCTAGCTAGCGGTGCGGGCGGTAAAAGGGGGTGAGTTTAGGTTTTAAATTATTGTATATTTATGTGTATTTGGTTAGGACTCTTAATTAACACTGTAACTACTGGCAGGCATCTAAACCGGGCGGCGGCGGATAAAATTTTAGAATCAGCTAGCTACCGTGGGTGAATCCCATCCGACGTTACCGATTTAGGAACCGAGGAAGATTCCCCATCATAAGCTTGGTACCTGACTTTATAGTCAGTGAAATGCCTAAAAGGTTTAAAAAACAACAAAGTTCAGCACTTTTTACATATCCCATAATATTTAGTAACGCAAACGAAAGATCAACTCATACAACATGTGTACATTAACATAGTAAACCGACATCGGCTTCACGTTTGTGCCCCTAATGAAGGCCACGCCGGCAAATTAGATGCCTCCACGCTTGCGGTCCAATGCAAACTGCCTGTGTCAATGACGTAATGATGGTATACACAGCTGGTTGCTGGATAAAATAAAATATACAGCGTGTTACATCGGTCAAGCCGTTTCGTAGGAATTCGATAGCAAACACTGTGATACGATATTTTTGTATATTATATTTGTGTAAAAATAGAGGTATATGCAGATATGCTGTATGAGAAATTACGGGACTGAATAAGAAGTTTTAAAGTAATGACGGTGGCAAACACGCATACAGTTCACATTCATGGTAAGTGAATACTGTAGACTATAGACATTTACTCGAAAACGCCACCAACACCAATATTCCCAACACCACCAACACCACCATCACCACAAACACCACAAACAAGCCGCCTACTTTTTGGATTCCCAAAAAGTAGGCGGATGCAATTCTGGTCACAAGTAAGACGGCTTACGCATTTTCAGGGTCACGTGTCCTGACGTGAGTTTAACAATTTTTACATCATCACAAACAGTGCAAGGAGCGGCTAAAAAAGTTGACACTTCGAAAATAAAAACAAAGGGACACTGGAAAGGAAAGAATCAGTGAGATATATTTTTCGGTCAATACGTATAAGTTTTTACTGGTGGTACAGCTCCAGTGACGGAGCTCGCGGGCGTAGGCTCCACCGCATTACCTAATATACTTGCCGCTAAATGGTAGTGTTCAGCACTATCGTGTTACGGTCAGGTGGTAATGTACGGCCCTGTAATCCCGGCACAGAGGCATAACACCTTAGGCCTCGGGAGTGGTAACGCATCTGCATTTTGACCTTGGTCTTTATGTAAGTGTATATAGGCTGCAGTCATCACTTAAAATCAATGTAAACTGCATGCTTGTTTGCCACTTTTATTAAATAAAAAATAAATGTAGAAGACAGAAAGAGAAAAACATTCAAGAAGCTTTCGGAAATCTCTTGTTTTAAGTCAAAATATACGGTCTTACTAATCGCATTTGAATGTATTATCCAACCAAAATAATTTCAAGCACAGACTTAACAAGCTTTATAGAGTCTCCAAATACGTTTCCGGATAACAGAATGCATTCTACAATTTTAAACCGGGCGCCGTTCCAAACGCTCTATCTAACAACAGATTCTGAGAATGAATGTGCCGGATTCACCAGATTTATGAGTCATTGTACAATTATGAACTCTGGCGGAGAAACTGTGATTTAAAAAATATGTCGATTGTAGATATTACCTTTTTTTTGGGGTATGCAGGAAAGAGCATGAAAGTAAGTTGAACGCGGTCGAGATGAGATCTTTGCGCAAGATCTGCGGTGTATCACTCACCGATCGCGTTCGTAATGAAGATGTAAGAAAGAGACTTTGTGTGAATGATAGTATCGGTGTAAAAATGAAAAAAGGCATGCTCCGATGGTTCGGGCATATAGAAAGAATGTCGAATGAGCGAATGACTAAACAGATATACAATGCGAATGTGGATGGTTGCAGAGGCCCAGGAAGACCAAGGCTGACCTACCATGACCAAATAGGTCGAATTCTGTCTGATGGTGGGGTCAAAAGTCTTAGGAATCGGCGTGCATGTATGAAGAGAATGATGAAGGTAGACGAGGCACGAGAGGTTTGTCTGAACCGGGATGTCTGGCGCTCTACACTCTCTGCCTACCCCGTTAGGGACCTGGCGCGAAGATACATACATACCTTTTTTTGACCAATTCTGTTCGTTATATACCTCTTTATTGTCTGTGGAGGAATATGATGTAATGTTCGTCTGACGTAAAGGTCCTCCGACCAGGCGATGATATCAGGGATATAATGCGTCCATTTCATAAAATCCTCGATCATTTCATGAAGTGGATAATTTTACGATATGGCTATGGCATACACAAGGATGATTTTTAAGTTAAGGACAAATTTTAAAGAGTTGATTTTACTGTATTTTGTGTCTTTATAACTGTGAACAAATTTTACTTCAAGGCTGCTGCGGCATAATAACATATAGAATCAATGTAATCAATTCTGCTGTATATACCATCAAAGTTAAGTAGACTATTATTTGGCTATGTAAAAACTATATTTATGAACAAAAAAAAACAACTCATAATTTTGTATTCAGAAATCAGATTTAACTGCCTTGGTACCCTAGTGGTAGCAGGCGACTACTACTACGCTGAGGTCCTTGGTTCGATTCCCGGGTAGGGGATTATCAGAGATAATGATGTGAAGTCTTTTATCTCTGGTTCTATTGCGATTATTCCATTTTTTGGAAGTTTCCCAGTACCTCGAAGTTTGGTAATGTGCCTGGAGATGTCAACATGCTCGCCATCTGTTACATGGGCCAAAAACGTAACCGGCGAATCGTGGGTGTTTGCATGTATGCTTGAATGCATGCATTTACCTCTGCCTACCCCTTCGGGATTACAGGCTTGAAGTTACATAGAAATCGGATCAAGAGCATCGATCTGATTTCTTGTAAAGAAAGAATTCTGAATACAAAACTATGGGATGTTTTTTGTTCTCTATTTACAGCTCTTTTAATTTTTCTGCAATTCTAAGAATTTTAATAATTTATTCATAGGCATACACAAAGTGTACAACACAAGAAAATACAAATAAAATAGCTTCCGAAGTCATTTCTTCGTCGTAAAAAAACTGTGACTTTCGTAGCATCAAAGTCCTACGACCGTAGCCATTTTGTAGCGCTACGAAAATCGTAGCAGAGCAAATGTTTATTGCGTAGTTACACTACAATGTTTTGTTTATTGTTTATTGTTTGTCACGAGTCATCTAGCGTATACTTGTTAAAGGGTAATGGGCTAAAGATAAAGATAAAGGCAATTTTAGGCGCTATATCTTCTGGCATAGAAGCAAATATATTTATCGATGTTCTGTTTATTCAGCACTATGATTTTTTGATAAATAGGTTGCATAGTATTCAATTCTCACTTCTGTGGACTGCTCATTTGTGATTTTCTTGAGAAAATCATAGGCAGACTGTCTTTTAGTATTCGCATCGTTATAAATCAAATCTAATTATAGTCTCCGACTTAGGCATATTCAATTTGGGCGGGCGCGGTTTAATGGGTCAAACTAACTGCACTGGCTAGATTAAATCACAAATATGATTGCGTTCGCTTCGTTTTGCTTGTTATGGAGTATTGATTTCGTAACGCACTGTTTTAGAATAGCCTCTGTGAAGCGACGAGCTATGTTAGTCATGAATATCACAAAGTGATTTTATGGATCCACCTTTGAGGTGCTTAATTGAATACTGAAATATTATTTGACTTTAATAATTATAACATCTACTGATGTTATAATAATACTACTGAACTTATGATAATTAAAGTAATATATAAGTATTAAATATCTTCCAAGCAAGGGGCACATTAATAGATGTGGAAGATACGAATTGAAGTTTATTTATGAAATGATGAGAATTTGTACTTTACATCTATTGTTTTTATAACAACAATTAAAAGTGCATGAATTACTAATAGGATATGCCTACGTAGATTGATAACTACATTTAAAGCCAGACATGTCTTTTATACATGTGTTAGATTATTATTTTAGTTGTCCATTTATAGTCTCTATATTCAATTTAGGCGGGCGCGGTTTAATGAGTAAGCCTAACTGAATTCGCTAGATGTGATCACAAATATGATTGCATTTGCTTCATTTTGCTGGTTATGGAGTATTGATTTTAGCATACTGTTTAGGAACGCCTCTGTGCAGTAATGACCAGTAACAATAATTAATATTATTAAATAATTTTATAAATCGACTTCAAGGCGATTTCAGGATATTGGTACAGAGTAAATTATTTTCCAAGCCAGGAACGCATTCATTATTTAGATACAAGTGAGTGCAATTGTAGTTCATTTATGAGAAGATAAGATTCTTCTAGTTCACAATTTAAGATTAATAGTAACAAAACGGGTTTGACTTCCTTATGTGAAATGAGCTCATTTCGTGGGAGCTATTTAAAAAGGAGAGACCACAGTGTAGATTCATGGCTATATGTACTTAAAAACAAGCATGTATTTTTATCTACCACAAGCACTTTTATCTACTTAAAACAAGCATTCCCTTTTATTTATTTATTTTAGTCAAATAATACGAGCACAGATTGCTTATTACAAATGAACGCAGTATCATTCAAAGTGTTTGAATGACTTTCATAATCCCTAATTCGGTAAACTTAATTAAATTTGATTTTCTCTTTGACTAACTGAATATCTATTATTCCTCAACGATTAAACACACAATATTAACTTCAACAGATCGCTCTCGTTAATAAGACCTTATGGGTTCTATCCATAATTATTTTAGTTATCCATTTATAGGCTCCAATTTGGGCATATTCAATTTGGGCGGGCGCGGTTTAATGGGTCGGACTAACTGCACTCGCTAGATGCAATCACAAGTATGATTGCGTTCGCTTCGTTTTGTTTACACCCGATATAGAGTATTGATTTGATAGCGTACTGTTTAGTTAGCTACAGTTAGAGAACGAGCAGAATTGACGGGGATCTAGATATTACTTTTGAAATCGATGTTTGAGGTACTTTCAACATAGTTTTAAACATAAATAACAAGAAAGGAAGAGGTATATATGTTTGATTATTAATGCAAGTACTTATGTTTTCTTATTTTAATAGTGTGAGTAAAGTACTGGCTGCTATTAGCATATAAGGCTTGTTTAGTTTCAAGATAAAAAAAATGTACAAGCGTTGCACGGTAGGTAGGTATGTGCACATTTGGTAGGAACGAAATATTATACACTCTAGCTGCTTTACCACTAAGCTGCTGAAACCCTTCCTGAGGTCACAAGTTCAATCCCTGTCCGAAGTAAAACTTTTCTTTCCATTTTTTTAACTTCTAATTTCACTCGCGTGTGTTATTGAAAAAAAATTGAACATGTCTCACGTCTGTTTTAATAAAGCGAAGGTCGTTTTTTCATTTTTCTTTAAAATGGTTATGATGGAAGAACAGACAGAGAGATAAAGGATGATTCTGTAAGTGTTCCGTTTTTCCTTTTCAGTTATGGAACCCTAATAGCAATTAGCGCGCAAATTGGGATTTGTTTGTAGGATAATTGTAACATACCTGCATTCAGGATCTTCACGGCAGGCGTGGGCCAGAGTGTGGCAGGCTGGCAGCGGCGAGCCCACGGGTGGGCGCTGGGCACAAGACGGGTGCAGGCGTTCTTGAGCGTTCATACACGAATCTTCCTTGTTGTCGGTTTTCCTACAAATTGCGATTAAATTGCTATAGTCCATAATTTGAACTTGCTAAAGATATTCACGTTAAGGGAATTATCAATAGCCAGTTGAAAGCGAGGCAAGCGCTAATTCTAAGCGAGTGCGTAGCGAGGTCATCGCGATGGGTCCCGCAATCTCTCAGCCTCAAGATGTGGCTATCTCGAAACGCGCTCGTCTCGCTTTAAAGCTTCACAAAACGGTTACAAATTGTTATGTTCCTAGTCCGGAACCTTTAGGAACCTGAGAATCAACCTAGAACATCGCATAAAGTAGTCTGCTACTTTATGCTTTAGGAGGCCACTGGGCCTGCTGCCACTATAACACCGAAGATAAATAGAACACATTAAAACAAATTCAATATTTATGTTCCTTTTTAAATGTTTTTGCTCAGCCCAAGTTGTATTTGTCAGAGTTGCAATTTTAAATATTAACTCGATTTTAAACCTTTCTTCTAATTTAATTAATTTCTTGAAAATTTCATGAATGCCTTTTTGGTAAATTGTTTACAGATTTGAAAGAGTAAGCTTCATGCATTTTTAAAAATAAATCTCAGACAAATAACAGTCATCATTTAACTACGACAACTACATGAAAAGCGAACGATAAGTCGCGTTGATTTTTTTAAATCTCATTAGTTTTGTAAATCAGTAAAAAGCTTTGAATTGTTGCCTTTAATAATCAGATTGCGTGTGCAGACATCAGAATTTTTTGATAAACTTATTAAGTAGAAACGGAATGAAATTTAAACACGTGTTGTAATATAATTATTTACCAGAATTTAAATACTTGTTTCATGAGAAACACGTAATACTCGAACATTTATTTTCCATAACTTCATACAATAATAAAGAGTAGATTCATAAATATGTAGTAAGTTTTTACCACAGTGTAAATTAGATTGCAAAAGTTTCACATAGCCACTTTATTTTGTAATGATGGTGGCAAACAAGCATGTAGTTAACTTGGATGTTAAGTGACAACTGCAGCCAATAGACTGCTACACAAATACCAAAATATGCGTTTCCACTCCCAAGGCCTAAGTTGATTTGCCTATAGAATAGAAATTACGAGGCTATACATTACCATCTAACCGGAACACGATTGCGCTAAACACAACTATTTGGCATATCCATTAGGTAATGTGGTGGTGAAAACACTCCATTGAATCTTTCTTGTAATATATTGTGTATGTATATTTTAAACACTGAAAGAATCTGATAAATTTTCAGATAGTTTCAATATTCTGTTATGTTGTTGTGTTTTAAGTTTAATCATTTAATATCTTAAATGCTTATTAGGTATTTGAAGCGGCAATATTTTATCATCTAGAGCAGAGCAGTTAGAAGCGAATGATACTTTATAGATATTTTTTTGATCATTAAGCCTGGGTTGCACCACGATATTTGTTAAAGTTATTGTAACATTTACATCCTTCTCTAACTTTGACAGATTTCTTTAAGTTAGAGAAGGATGTGATATTTGACAATTACTTTAACTTTTAACTTTAGCAAATATGTTGGTGCAACCCAGGTTTAATGTACTTAAAAAAATGTTTCGTAATTTTACCTGTTAACTTTATATTAGTAACATTTAATAAAACTTAAGAAATAAACAATAAATTCAATAACTTACTTTTAATACTAATTCAATAACTAACTTCAAATACTAATTAAATTACTGGAGGTAGAGCTCCAGTGACGAAGCTCGCGGGCATAGGCACCACCGCATTAACTAATATACTTGCCGCTAAATGGTAGTGATCAGCACTATCGTATTCCGGTCAGATGGTAATGTATGGCCCTGTAATTTCCAGCACAGAGGCATAACACCTTAGGCCTCAGGAGTGGTAACGCATCTGCATTTTGACTTTGGTCTTTGTGTGGGTGTCAGAGGCTGCAGTCATCGCTTAACATCAATGTGAACTGCATGCTTGTTTGCCACTTCCATTACATAAAAAAATAAAATAACTAATAATTCAAATAACTCACTTGCAAAGACAAAACGCGATCTCCGTGTTCCAATGGACGCCAGGCTTCCTGTAGAATCCGCGCAGGGCCGCCATACATCCTTCTCTGTCGCAGTCACTCGAATGGCACTTCTGGAGGACGGGAGTGAGAGAGGCGACGCATTCACTGTCCTTGATACACGTGTCCAGGGCCACGTGACACGTGCTCTGTAGCGCCACCTTGTCGTCACCTGCTTTACCGTTCTCTTTGGCAATCCTCTCTGTAGGTCGGTGTCGTTGTGTTAGTGTGTGTGTGTGTTAACGTGGTTTTGGTTGTGTTAGTTTTGATTAATTTTTAAATTAGTCGTGATTTTAGTTGATTCTTATTACTATTTTAATATTAGTACACAGCGTTATGAAGATAATGTTTATTTTATTTTAGTCAATAAGGCGAGCAATGGATCCAATTGCACATATTTATATCGTTTGCATAAATTACAATGATTTATTAATGATTAACATACATCGAATCTAAAATAGGACTCCTAACGTAATTCGGTAGTGTAAATTCGATTTTGGTATATAGGAAATTCAGAAGGTTAGCAAGAATTACGGAATAAAATATACATAAATAAGAATTTCAATAAAATAAACACATAAAACAACCAACATAAATTTATACTTAACGAAAATAAATTAGTAAATATTATTTTAAATGTGTGTCATCATACAGATGTTATGTTCATGCTAAAAAGTCTCATTTACAAAATCGTGGTTCAAAAGAAAATTACATACTTTTAAATACGTGAGAGAAATATCATCAAAAAAACTCGTGTCCAACACAATGGATTGCCAAATGATTCGTTTACGAAATATTAAATACGATCAAAATACAAGCAGATTTCAATATCGATCATGCTAAACTGGATTGATCGTCACAATACATCGTAGATGTTCGTCAAAAGCCGTGAACAGATCATCAATGAATACGAAGGAGCGAATGAGGAAGGTTTGAGCTCAAACTTACCGTGCCACAACGATTCCATAAAACAAATCTTTGTCTCGTTCAAGACCGGTAACAAATCATGGCAGATGAATCACTGAATCTTAGCGAAAATTGCAAAGCTCCGCCAAGATTTACGTGTTAAAGCGCCTTTTCTAAATCGTTTCTTGAAAAAACTAAATCGTCTACGATTTTACGGTGGACCAAAGGGGAAGGGGAAGCAAATTTCAAGGGCTCTAAAGCGTTACTAACTTTAACCCTGCTAAGTCTTTTGACTACGCAAAGCTTTATAGTGGTTATATTTCCTCTATCGTTTATTACTCCACCGTCCTCATCTACATCACTAACTCCAAAATCGTGGATATTCTAAGGATCTAGTGTTACGGGGTCAACATAAAGGGGATATGAATGGGCATGAGCACTCGTTATAAAAATTTGAATGGTGCTAAAAATAAACCATGATAATAAAATCACCCGTGTCATGATATTGTACAAGAACCGTCTAGTACTGTACAACTCAAAGCTGGAAAGTGAGTGTGACTTACGATATCTATGGTTAGATGTCTCATAGTGTACCTACTCTGTTCGTTTTCCATCGGCTCAACATGTGTTCTTATTCGAAAATTCAAATTTTGAAAAGTAAACGTAATTGTTAATACGTACGGTTCTCATCAATGTATCCCGGTCCGTAGACTGTCTTGGTGGCATAGAGAGGGTCTTCGCTCCCCCCCGGTTCGTGATTCCAGCGATGGTAATGATGCCCGTGTGGATTGTAGTGAGGGCTCGCATATCGGTGGACGTGCGTCATTATTTTGTCCGGAGCGATTAGGTTCCCGTCCTGCGTTATTGACATACCGCCGATCCATGACGTCACACTGGTCGAGTTCCGATTCGCGTTCCGTCCGTCCGACATCAGCTTTACTGGAATTGCATCCATCGTAACGCTTAGCTCTAGTGGCGACTGCCAAGCCGAAGCGCGGCACTCCGATTTAAAAACAGAACCGCGCAAGGCCCGATCAGAACATCGATAAAAAAATAGTAATAAATACCCTACGAACGACAAAAAAACAAAGATATCGGCAAACGTACGACATGTAAACAAAAATCGGTGTTTTAGGTAAAATAGACCCGATTACACATTAGCAAAGCCTTCTGGCAGTCCCGTTTGATCTAGTCGTCAAAGCCGCGCAGTAACCATAGAGATCGTAGAAAAGGAAATACAAAGAGAAAACATGCAATCATGCTCATATCAAGAGTAGAAATCCATTTTAGAATCTCAAAGCGGGCGAGCTTCATTTACAGACTCGTTCCCGTCCATGAAAGTCTAGAGTGGTTTAAAATTAAGGGTATTAGGGAAACAGCAGTACACTAAAAGCATGCGAGTACGAAGTAGGAGCGATATCTTTCGGATACTAGTTCAGTAATGATGAACTAAATTATTTGAATATTTTTTGTAACTGTACTAAATTTTGAAAGGGCTTTAATATACTCAGGTCGGTTTGAAACTATAACTTTAATTTATCATTAAACATGTTTGAAAAATTAAGCAATTTTAACTAAAGGTACTGGGAACATGTTAATGTACAAAATATTTAATCATAGTAAGATATGTTATTGTGCTCCTGTATTGCTCATACTACAACGAGGAGAGTCACCCTCTAACACGTACAGACGTAGTGACTCTAGTCTTAAACGGAACGGCAATTTTCTTCTGTCTATTCATAAATTCCTATTACGAACAGCTATACGAAGAAACTGATCTGCCGTCAATTGGTAGACCCTACGCTCCTACCTTACGAAGCATTAGCGAAGCGTGCAGTGCGAGAGGCGACGGATTCCGAAGACACATAGATCAAGAGAGGTGCGGCGGCCCTCACCATGCCGGGGCCGAGGGGGGCGCGGGGAGAGGAGAGCGGCGCGGAGTAGGCTGGCGGCGGCGGCGCGCGTCATCAGCCTGGTGCCGTTCTCGGTGAGGAGCAAGATGGTACCGTCAGGCGCGGCGTAGCGGGTGAGGGAAGGGGCGCGCGCGGCCGGCCGACGCGGCTCGAACAGCGCTCGGACCGCTGGCTCACATTCGCCCCATTCCGCCGCTGCCCCACAACCACGTTACCAACAACCACTATCCCCATGCCGAGCCGCGCACACGGAATACTCTTAACAGACTCAGATTTCAAGCCACATCACACAAGCAAACATCTTTGAAGACATGAGAACACAGAAAAAGAGATCTCGTATATACAGTAATAATGCTTATGCAATGAAGCTGTTAAATATTTTTCAAGAATGTCCTTTAGGTCTGTTAAGCGTATTCCAATGAAGACACAACAGAGAAATAGAAGTCATGTTCGCCGCCCCATCGACAACGCTAGCAGTCAGACCATCACCGAAGGCCGAAGATGTTGGAAGCCAAGAGTTGAGGTAACTGCGGGCATTTTGTACGGTGTGTGAGGTCAGGAGTACACTAAAAAGAAGCTCAGTGTCTGGTGAAACATAAAAAGTAAACAGCCTTGTGTGGTAAAGTAGTGATACTAACTCCTAATGCCTATGCATCTAATCGTGTTAAAATAAAATAGGCATGTAAGTAAGAAAGGAACATGAAAAATAAAAAGGTTTACGGAACAAAACTAAAACACGTTGATGGCTATTTGGACTTGAGTCTAAGACTCGACAGAAGCGTTTGATAGTAAAGTGTTACTGTTTAGTTATTTTTTTTGAATGCTTGGTATAACTTTTAATATTTAGTTGTGTTTGTTAGTTTATTAGTTATTGTAATTGTCTTATTATGTTGCTTAAAATAATACAATGACTATACATATATTGTGTCCTACAAAGTTAAATTCTGAGTTGCAATGTATTTCATATATTTGAACATATTCTTGGCTGTGTTACACAAAACGCGTGTACCTATGAGCTGGCATTTGTAACACTTAAAGCTATTGCTAGTTAATACATACACATCATGGTTATAATAGTTTTTAGACAACTTTTCGGGTTTTGAGTGAGAAAGTATCAAAAATATTTTGGACCTACTTAATGAGAGCAGTTCGTATTTAACATTCGTTACGTTATAATATTAATAATTAGTATAATAGTATTTTAAAAAAATATTAGCATTCTACACTCCTCTATTTAACTACTAGCGGCCCGCCCCGGCTTCGCGTGGGTGCAATGTTATCTACCCTCTCCGGAACCCTATTTTTTCCAAAATAAAATATAGCCTATGTTATCCGTGAAGAATGTAGCTTTCGAATAATGAAAGATTTTTTTAAGTCGGTCCATTAGTTTTTGAGCCTTTTCAATACAACCAAACAAACAAAGTTTACCTCTTTATAATATTAGTGTAGATAACTGTGTCCAATTTAACACTCCTCCCTAAGCATATTTCTTGTAAGAAGGGGTACAAAGTTTATAAATTCACGTAGTAAACGTGTTATCGTGTAACGATTGACAGAAAAGACTAATAATAAGTAAGCAATGAACATTTGTATCCTAATTATAACCCAGTTCGTACAAGTTTCTTGTCCGTTCTTCTCGGCAGGTGTAATCGAATGGGCGGCTCTTTGGCAAATATACTCAATTCTCTGAATTATCTTCTGCCAAAGCGTGTGTTTTATTTCATCACCCGCTCGAGTAATCTGCAGACATCCACAAATAGTTATTTCATGAGACATTATGGAAAAAACATCTCAACTAACACTACACAGATGTTCGGCTAGAGACTGTATGCCGACAAGGTTGATAATTAAAATAATGAATAATTTATTTGTCATAACATACAGTTTTTTTTTAAGTTTTCGCGAGCTACCCTATTTGAAATAAAACTAGTTTTCGGATTTATCTCGCGTATATTAAACTAAAATCAGCTTCCGTGGTCTCGGACAGACTGGAACGACGGAAGCTGAAAAGCGACCGAAACGTCGAGTTGATTTTAAATAATCATTTTAGTTTAATATACGCGAGGTAAATCCGAAAACTAGTTTTATTCTATTAGAATTATTAATATTTTCAAATATTTTTTTGCGTTGTGACATGTACACGTAATTTAATTTTACAAAGCCATTATGTAATGTTTTTTCAGAGTTAGTGTCTAAACGCACTATGCCGAAGCTACGCAACGGAAGTTCGTTGTAGCGTACAGCGTAACTTCGGTCGGTCGTGCGACCGAAGTTCGGTTCGATTGCTGAATTCACACACTATGCCGACACACACCATACTGAACTGAAGTTCTGCCGCGTAAGTTCGGCACTTATATCAGCGGAATACGTCGGAACGTGAAATCTGCCTCCGAACTTCCATCGTGTAGCTTCGGCATAGTGTGTTTACGCACTTTTACAGAGTTAGTAGATATCTATAATATAAAAATAAGTCGGGTTTTGCTTCCTGACGCTATAATTCCAGAACGCACGAACCGATTTCCACGGTTTGGCATTCGTTGGAAAGGTTTCGGGCTCCGTGAGGTTTATAGCAAAGGAAATTCAGGAAAAATTTCAACGCGGGCGAAGCCGCGGGCAATAGCTAGTAGTTTATAAAAATAAGTGATAACGCACCTTAAACTAGTTCTTTCAATTCCACAAAATCTTTTTTACAATCCGCACTATGTCCTTTTTATAATATAAATGAAAATATGAGTTATTTTCCTTTCTATTTATTTGTCCCTTTCACGCTTTTAGTTATATTGCTTGTTGAAACATCATTTTTTTTAACGTGATGGAAGAGGCAAACAAACATGTAGTTCACATTGATGTTAAGTGATGACTGCAGCCTATAGACACCCACACAAAGACCAAGGTCAAAATGCAGATGCGTTATCACTCCTGAGGCCTAAGGTGTTACGCCTCTGTGCCGGAAATTACAGGGCCGTACATTACCACCTGACCGCAACACGATAGTGCTGAACACCACCATTTAGCGGCAAGTATATTACGCCCGCGAGCTCCGTCATTGGAGCACCTACCACCAGTAAAAAATATAATAAATAATCCGCATTATGTCCTTTATAAAATAGAAATGAAAATAACTCAATTTATTTGTCCTTTTCACGCTTTTAGTTATATTGCTCGTTGAAACATCTATTACCATAATCATGGATAGAGCTTGTGTCAAAGAAAGGAAATCTTCAAAAAGGTTTACCTCCGTAGAAACTGACCTCAGAGTGCCCTCATTTCAAAGGGCTCGGAAGGTGAATAGATTTCCTTTCTTTTGTTTCTTTATTGTATCGATGCTTGACTTTTAAATTAATATTCGATTGATGTTATTTGGTTTACGCTGGAGAAATTTCTAGATGTTTTTTTTTGCGTAGAACTACTTTTTCATTGTCTGGTAGCGTTTTTTTTACTGTTATATGGTGTTCATATTTTTTTAAGGTTGTGACATTCAATTTTGTGTTTAAAGAAATAGGACAAGAATCGGATTTTGTTTTTTCGGTAGGTACATGATTAAGAATACAGTAAAATAGTGTATAGAATAATTGTTAAAAGTAATCTATATTTAGCTACATTTCTTCCTACCAAATATTTGCGTTTTTTTGTGACGAAGGTGGCAAACATGCTTGCTGTTCGCATTGATGGTAAGTGATGATGGCAACCTATAGGTACGCACACAAAAACCAGAACTCAAAATGGAGATGCATTTCCACCCCTAAGATCTACGTCGTTTTGTCTCTGTGATGGTTATGATGGGGCTATTAATAAAAAAAAGTCGACACTGAGACCTTAGTGCTTTTGTAAGAATAATGCAGCCTACATGATACAAACATCATGAATATCTGTAATTGTTTACAAAATATGTACACACTGATTCTGAATAAATATTTATTGACCAGGCGAATATTAGCTCCGCGCAGTGATCGAACGCGAATTGTTAAAATGTGAACGCTTTAGTTATGAGAATAATACAGACAGTACTATAATAGTACGTCTGTTTAAAGAAGAATTTTAACTTCATAAATTGGGATGTTGATTATTTTTTTATATTTCTTTGACTATTCAAAACGTTTCGAGTAGTGAAATGACTCAAAACGGCCCATATAAAATTGCAGCACGTTGTGATGTAATAGCGTGGTACAACACAGGTGAATGGGATGGTGAAATCAAGAAATTTTAAAATATCTTCGTCAATACAACTTTTTTCTCTAACGTTAACATACTAAAAGTTGTACAAAGATTCTAAAAGTGAAAAGATTTTTCACAATTTTTCGTCATTTAAGAATACTTTTATTCTAATACGATAATTTTCGTGAGTTTTGTACTTTTACATATTATATAGCTGTGCCCGCGACTTCACCCGCGTGAGAATTTATAATTGTTCAGTATCTACCCGAACGAAGTCGTGGGCGCAGCTAGTACGAAAGTAGCTAAAGTTACTCCTTATTACATCAGCTATCTGCCAGTGAAAGTCCCGTCAAAATCGGTCAAGCCGTTCCAAAGATAAGCACCGCGAAACAGACAGACAGACAAAAATTGTAAAAAATGTTGTTTTGGTATATGTACCGTGTATACATACATATGCATTCAGTAAAAAGCGGTTATTTTTATATTACAAAAAGACACTCCAATTTTATTTATTTGTATAGATTATACATTTCATTTACAATAAACTTTCATAGTATGTTATCATTGGTATGTTAAGATAAAAACTATAAGAAGTAATAATTTCGGACCTAGGAAATATGCCTATTGTCCTATAGCTGAATGTTAGTAATAGTACATTTCATCAATACCTAAATCTACTATCTGAGGATAGAAGAGGTATCTATTGTTAGATTTATAACAGAGTTGCGAATTTAAAGAGTTTCCTGCAACTTCGTCCGCTCACATTTTAGTGGCCCATTCTCAGAATTCAAAGTGTTTCTGTATAAAATATTATTAAAATCGGTCCGCCTCAGCTTCAGATATTTTGCTAAAAACTAGAAGTTTCGATGCAGTAAAGTAGTATTTATTGTATTAACATGGACTGGATGGTTGAATTTGGACTCCAATTCTAGACTAAGCCGCGTTTTATTAAACTCAGCTCTCAGAGCAAACGGTGAAATCCGCCCTCAGACTCCTACATACTCACGTTCGTCTCAAATTGCTTTCTTGTATTTTTCTATTTTGTTTTTTTTTTGTTTACTGCACCTGTTTATTGTACGTATTCATGACATGTATGATGAGGAAGACACTGAAGCACAGGCCACAGGGCTTCTTTGAATTTTTGTGCCACTTAACCTGTCAAGGAACGTAAGGCCACCGGCGCCCAGACACAATTGAATTTCAATTGTCATATTTTTCTCGTGCCTGGAGGGTTTACGTACGATCAATAAAAAAACATTATTTATTATTGTTATTTATTTATTAAACACCCGTCCGGGTTTGGTACGGCGGACCGAATTTGCGCGAGCGGACCGTATCGGACTTGATTAATAATAATTATGTCCGCCGGACTCCTCTACACAGCCGGATTTGGTTCGGAGCGTACAGTACCGAATCCGAACTTGTGTTACTATTATAAGAGGATTAGGCACGAAATGGAATACCGCTCTATTTATACTCGTAATAATACGAAATTAAATTTATTTTACTACCACCGCTTATTTCACCATTTTTTTAATGTAATGGAAGTGGCAAACAAGTCTGCAGTTCACATTGATGTTAAGTGGTGACTGCAGCCTATAGACACCCACACAAAGACCAAGGTCAAAATGCAGATGTGTTACCGCTCCTGAGGCCTAAGGTGTTATGCCTCTGTGCCGGAAATTACAGGGCCGCACATTACCACCTGACTGGAACACGATAAGGCTGAACACTACCATTTAGCGGCAAGTATATTAGGTAATACGGTGCTGCCAACGCCCGCGAGCTCCGTTACTGGAGCTCCACCACCAGTAAAATTTACACCTCAACCACATTTCTATTTACAAAATCCATTCCAGGTACAGATTTCAATTTACGATGTCTATTTATATTTGTTTCTTTGATCCGCTAAATCCTTAATCCAATGGTTCGTGTTTCATTCCAAACTTGTTGAGACTTGTCTCAAGCTCGTCCGGTGTTCTTGGTGCACGAATAAAGATTATTTGTGTACCTTACTTTAGTTGATCTCATTTAAGTGGGTATATTATTATGTTTTATGCAACACTTAGGTGGTAGGGTGTAAATCTGGAATTTTGTAAATCTAAATTGCAAATTTTAAGTATCTTCGTCCGTGCGCTCTTTATTTGTATAAAAAGGTAGCCTATGTCCTTTTTCAGGATTTGAACTATCTCTGTTTACTGTATCATTAAAATCGATTCAACCGTTTTTACGTGAAGACTGAATAAGTATACAGCTTTTAATGAAGGTAAATGAATACTGTCGGGGATACAAACTAAAAGTCTCAACGCAGTGAAATTAAATAAGACAAGTATTCTGTGGAAGCCATAAAACGGTATTCTAAGGAAATTAAAGGAATAGCCACGAAACTGAATAGCGCTCTAATTTTAGTAGGTAATACGAAATTATATTTATTTTACTACCACCGCCTATTTTACTATTTACCACCTCAATCACATTTCTATTTACAAAATCCATTCCAGGTACAGATTTCAATAACGATATCTAGCTATACTTTATTAAGCTCCGGCACAGAGGCATAACACCTAATGCCTCAGGAGTGGCAGCGCATCTGCATTTTGACCTCTGGTAATTGTGTGGGTGTCTATAGGCTGCAGTCTTCACTTATGATCAATGTGAACTGCACGCTTGTTTGCCACTTTAATCACAAAAAAAAATAGTGTTTCTTTGATCCGCTAAATCCTTAATGGTGGTTCGTGTGTCGTTCTAAACTTGTTGAGACTTGTCTCAAGCTCGTCCGGTGAGATTGAAATATTTTGCTAAAAACTATAAGTTTCGATGAAGTGATATATTTTGTGGAGGCGGCCATAAAACGGATTTTAGAGGAAACTCAAGGAATATCCACGAAAGGGAATAACGCTCTAATTTTATTTTATTTATTGAATTATTCCAGTGTCACCATTAATACAGCGACTAATAATAAATTATTTTACTACCAGCGCTTATTTTACCATTTACAACCTCAATCTCATTCCTATTTACAGAATCCGTTCCAGGTACAAATTTCGATTACGTCTATTTATATTTGTTTCTTTGATCCTTTGTTTCCGTTAAATCCTTAATCTGGTGGTTCGTGTTTCGTTCCAAACTTTTTGAGACTTGTCTCAAGATCGTCCGGTGTTTGTGGTACACGGATAAAGAGCAATGTAAATAAATAATAAATAATGGCAACCCATTATACGTCCTACTGCTGGGCACGAGTCTCTCCCCTTTTTTGGGGGGAGGCCTGGAGCTTACTCCACCACGCTGCTCCAATGCGGATTGGTGGAGGTGGGTGGGTTAGTGGCCAACCCACTGTCGGATATTTTCAAACCGCCCATAAGCACTCCGACAAGGTTTAACGACTGCTATCTATTGATAGAAACCGGGACCGACGGCTTAACGTGCCCTCCGAAGCACGGAAACGCGCATTTTAATTTGCCACTAGCGGTCATCCATCACACACCCAACCGCGCCCGTATTCGCTAAACCGAGTAGATCGCTTCCGATCTACACCAGCCGCGGGACCATGCGCGGTTTAAGCAATGTAAGTAGATAGTAAAAAGGATTTTTGTAGCATACTTTCATTGGTCTAATTTAAGTGGGTACATGTTGTATGCAATTCATTATTAGGTCAAACCTGTGTTTTTTGCTTAGGGTGTACGTTAGTACGAGTTATACTCGTAACTCGTTAGGATTATTCGGATCCTAATGATCCGTGCGCTCATCTGTGAGCCTGTCCTTTCTTAGGAATTAAACTGTCTCTGTAGATAATAATATTATATCTAATTCAAAAGGTGCTCAGCAGGTTTTACGTGAAAACGATACCTAGAGACGGATTTTTAATATTAATGGTGATTATCCGACTCAACTGTGGCAAGAGATGGATCACAGCTCATGGATGGATTCTCTCAGCTGATGATCACAAAATATTCTACAAGGACATACATTCCCAGGTTCCTGGGATTTAAGTCAAAGTTCATTTTTTTATGTAATGGAAGTGGCAAAGAAGCTTTCAATTCACATTGACTTTAAGTGACTACACCCACACTAAGACCAAGGTCGAAATGCAGATGCGTTACAAATTCTGAGGCCTAAGGTGTTATGTCTCTGTGCCGGAAATTACAGGGCCGTACCAACTGACCGGAACATGATAGTGCTGAACACTACCATTTAGCGGCAAGTATTAGGTAATGCGGTGGTGCTTACGCCCGCGAGCTCCGTCACTGGAGCTCTACCACAAGTAAAGTTAATTTCATCATAGCAGCCGAAAGATGTCCACTAATGAACCAAAGCCTGCCCATAAAGGAGATATGCTATAATCGCCAAGCTTGGCACGCGGATTGGCGATCGCAGTAGTTTTATTGCAGGACCCTTCTGTCCATCTCGCGTTATTGCACGCACTATCGCTCCACTGGAATTATTGACCGCCATTATTCGGTTGACTGACTGCACTAATGGAAGAGTTCTCGTCCAGTAGAAGAAAATTCTTCAGCTAGTGGGCAGTGGGGTCGTCACGTCCCATCGCCAGAAACTCTCGCCTGTCTGACTTCATTAACAGCGAACATATTTATATAAGCCACAGCATTCACAGGCACACCCAAAGGTCCGTTCGTTTGAACGTCAATGACCCTTTTAACGATCATTTTAATTAAGCGGTCCAGCCCGCTAATTACGTTCACTATGTGAGTGTAATGTTATTACTTGGAGTGTCAATTTCGAAGCCGAGACACGTGTAATGAGAGGGGCTATAATCGTAACTATTTCGTCTAGTGAAGTTGCAAACATATCTGCCATGTAAGTTGTATATGTATATCAATTGTTATTCACTTTAATTCATTTTTGTTTGTTTTTGACGTGTCATAAGAGGTGCCTGTCACCCTAAATGAATAAATGGCAATAATAAATGGTTAATAAATAGGCAATTTCTGGATCATCCTATCCTACTAATCCTACTAATATTATGAATGCGAAAGTTTGTATGTTTGTTTGTTTGTTTTCTATTCTATTCTATTCTTTGTTACTCCTTCACGCAAAACCTGCTGAAACAATTTTCACGAAATTTGACGAACACATAGAGGGTAACTTGGATTAACACGTAGGATAGTTTTTATCCCGAAAAATGTTTCTGTGGGATGCGATGGGATGATTCGATGAGTTTCCAGAGGTTACGCAAAAAACGACATAGACGCGGGCGTATCTGCGGGCAACAGCTACTATGAATATATTACTTATCATGTCACGGAACCAAAACAAACGCACCGTGTTTTACGTTAATGCTATACACAGATTGGGGGTGATCTGTGATGCTATATAAGACTTGATTCCCCCTGTCACGTCACATAATAATATCACGAAAATTAACATAATGTGTCTCATCGCTCTTCGAACTGACAACTGGTGTCGTTGAATTAAGAAAAAAACACAACCTTTGAATTTCTTTGAATACGCGGCGCAAATAAAAGCGGGTTAACAAAAATGTGTAAGACACGATATCATTATTTTTCACCTTCTCTAAATTTTCAATGTGATAATTGTAGAAGAAATGACAGCGAGACTCTTATTCACTGAAACCCTGATGATCTTTGTCTGTGCTTACAATAGCAGGGGGGCAAACAACCCCCAAGAGGGGATTTTTGGATTATTTTTTTTACGGGTAGTAGAGATCCAGTGACGGAGCTCGCGGGCGTAGGCACCACCGCATTACCTAATATACTTGCCGCTAAATGGTAGTATTCAGTACTATCGTGTTTCGGTCAGGTGGTTAATTAAATTATTTATCTTTAACAGCCAGCAACTCTTATTTGCGGTCGATTCAATTTGACTCCCGTATATCACAATAATTTGAAATATACTAGATCATAAATATACGTAAAAATTAGGTTTGCAGCATATCTGAATGACCAAAATACTTCTGCAGTGTGATTCTAACTTATAACCATATTTAGCCATTCATGTCCACACACAGAATTTCTATGAACCGGAATACATTGCACTTACATTTGCAAATAAATTGCAAACAATTGGCCAGCAATGCATGTCACTCGCATGCCAGTTGCAGGCGCGTGGCTTTACACGTGATTAATTTAATAAGAGCCAATTTTATTTTTACGGGTGGTTGTATTACGAGTCACGTAGCCTACAAGGATCACTTATAGCTTCGCCATGTGCGTCCATCTGTGTATCCCAATAGAACCAGAGGTAAAGGATTTTACACCACTATCTCTGATAGTTTCTGGTAATTCTAATGAGGCATGATCTTAAATAATAAATAAAAATAATAAAATACGCTTACACTCACAGCCCCACAGTAGGTATGAACCTGTGTCGTGGGTGCCGTTGTACACATACAACACATACACAAACACCCAGACCCGAAACAAATATCTGTAGGCCATACAAATATTTGTTCCAGTGCGGGAATCGAACCTGCGACCCTTCGAATCAAACGGTGGTTTCGCACCGGACTAACCGGGTCGTCTTATAAGGTCTCCGATTTTTTCTTATGAGGTACGGAACCCTAAAGATAGCATATTCTGTAACTGGGTGGTCGTAGATTTGAACGTCACTTCGAAATGCATTATCTAAACCTGGCCCTCTCATGCGTCTCTCTTACATGCTTGTTTCACCCCACCACCTGAAATCTACCTTTCTTGCGACGGGGTTCGATATAGGTTTACACTGCTGCCTCGGTTAGGATTTTAACAACGTTTACGAGTATTACGTTACGTCAAAGCAGCAATGTACACGTACATTGGCTAGAAAATTTTTGGGTGCCAAATTACATAATACGCCGCCTGATCATGTCAGTTCACTCGTGTTAATGAACAGGAAACTGTAATCCCTTTATGTGACCGTAGCTCTCGCAAGCTATGAAGTGTTTTGAAAGCTGATCTTTGCGAAACGCTTCTGTAATTAGAGGATCAAAGTTCGACGGTTCCGCGTCGTTTTGAAGCGAACAAGAAATTCAAGTTTTTAATCCCAGAAGCGGCCAAATAGGAGTCGGATACGCGGTCACAAGGTTACGTCTTACTTACAATTAATGAATTTCCCATGTTATCATAAATACTTCGACTTTACAGGTTTTTCTGAAATCTGTAAATTGAGTACTATATTCGGATTTGTTTCAAATTTTAGATATTATTAGGGATAGAGTTTACCTTCATAAGTTTGAGTCCACTCCCAAAAAAAACAAAATCCAAATTAGATCCAACCTCATCGCCAAAATCAACATTCTGGATCCATCATTCTTCGGCACTGGTTGGGTGTATGATCAGTCAAGATCACCTTCAAAGTTAAAATTCTGGATCCATCATTGATTGGTTGTGCAGTACGGAGCGAACCCCTCCCAAAACAAAAATATAGGATTTAACCTCACCCCCCAAAATCAAAATTCTCAATTGATCATCCTCCGCCCATGGTTAGGTCTATATCTCGAGTCAATCCCTCCCAAAACAAAAATACTGGATCCAATCTCATCTTCAAAACCAAAACTCTGGATCCACCACTGATTGGTAGTGCAATCCGGACTCAATCCCTCTCAAAACAAAAATATTCGATCCAACCTCATCCCCAAAATCTAAATTCTAGATTCACCATTTACCACCACTGCTTGCGTGAGCGATCCGGAGTCAACCCCTCTCAAAACAAAAATATTGGACGGGTATGTGATCTGGAGTCAACTTCTTCCAAAACAAAAGTATTGGATCCGACCTCACCCCCCAAATCAAAATTCTGGATCCACCACTCTGATTGGTAGTGCGATCCGAAGCTAACCCCAACCAAATCAAAAATATTGCATCCAACCTCACTCTCCAAATTATAATTCTGGATCCACCACTGATTGGTAGTGCGACCCGGAGCCAACCAATACAAAAATATTGGATCCAACTTCACCTCCAAAATCATCATGGTATAGATCGAAAGCGATCTACTCGGTTAAGCGATACGGGCGCAAAATTAATATGCGCGTTTCCGTGTTTCGGAGGGCACGTTAAGCCGTCGGTACAGGTTGCTATCGATAGATATCAGTCGTTTAAATCGTCGTCTTGTCGGAGGCCTTATGGGCGGTTTGAATACATCCGATAACGGGTTGGCTACTAACCCTTATCTCCACCAACCCGCATTGGAGCAGCGCCGTGGAGTAAGCTCTAGGCCTCCTCCAAAGAAGGGGAGAGACTCGTGCCCAGCAGTGGGATTATATCCAGCAAAACTGTGTCCAGAATGACCCATTACGAAATATGATACTTTTATCAAAAATCGAAGAAGTACCAATCCTATCCTATATTTAATAAGACAAACTTCGATATTGGAAGGATCATATAAGATACCGACACACTCGATACGTAACCTCGGAACAACAAAGTCAGGATCAATTTATAGAATTAAAGGGATTACTGGAGATTGAAAGTTGACGCTGCGGTCGAGATCATCTTGCGGCCGAGGGATTAGCCAGCCCTTGGGTGGGTCTAGGGTTATCTCTTTGCATTATATACTTTTATAACTTAATTAAACCGTTATAATTTTGTACCGAGTTTGACACAAATTATTTAAATAAGTGAAGACTAAAGAGTATTTTTGTTTTTGCTGAATATAATTATGTAGGCAATTGGCAAAAGGCTCTCAGCCTAAAAAATAAATTTATACAACTGCCTAAGAGTCCCTACGGGTCCGATCCACGGCATAGTCGTTGACGGCGTTGTCCTGTATTATGTAGCATAGTTAAATCTAAATGACACCATAGATCACTCGTGGTAGAGTTCCAGCGACGGAGCTCGCGGGCGTAGTCACCACCGCATTACCTAATATACTTGCCGGTAAATAGTAGTGTTCAGCACTATCGTGTTCCGCACAGGTGGTAATGTACGGCCCTGTAATTTCCGGCACAGAGGCATAACACCTTAGGCGTCAGGAGTGGTAACGCATCTGCATTTTGACCTCGGTCTTTGTGTGGGTGTCTATAGGCTGCAGTCATCACTTAATCAATCACACATCAATGTGAACTGCATGCTTGTTTGCCACTTCCATAACATAAAAAAAATAGATTTCCAGCGTATTACGCCTCTGTGCCGGTAATTATAGGGCCGTACATTAACACCTGACCGGAACACGATAGTGCTGAACACTAACATTTAGCGGGCAGTAGATTAGGTGATGCGGTCGTGCATATGCCCGCGAGCTCCGTTATTGAAGTTCTACCCCAGAAAGTGTTGTTGACATTATCACTGAAGAATGTAGATAACCGGGCGATCCTCATATGCGATAAATACCGAACGGATAATATTACACAAGATTTACAACAGTAACAACCCTGTACAAAACTCGAGAATAAGAACTTTTCGTGGATTATGAAGGAATGAATAAAACTTTTGAACATATATTGAGTTGGAGATATATCAGTCTGTACGCTTAGCGTGTTGTCCATTTATTAGTTTTCTCTTATGGGATAAGATTTTATTGATACAGTTAATTTTGAAAATAAAACTGGTAAGTAGTACAGTTTATTTATTTGCATCTATGGACGTTCACATTATTTGATTTTTCACGATAATCTGTACTAGATTTAAGCTCTCATTTAAAAGAGCTCTTACTGAGTTTGTTGGGTAGCGGAGTTCTTTTCAGTAGTGACTGCACTTGGAACTCTGCTAAGTGAATAACTTTGATCTTGACGAACAAGTTTTTCTTTTTCTTCATTTATCATCTTTGAAGGAATTGAAAAATTTTGTGATTATTATGTTTTAAATATGCAGTTTAAATTCTAATTTTTAATTTACTATTAATATATGTTTTTGCTTTTACTATATGTAATGGTTATACACTTCAGGTATTTTATGATTTCTTGACGTTTTGAAAGTATCTATAAAGATCTATTCGAAATAAAAATATTTTCTATTTCTAGTTTATATCAACGGCCAAGTATTTGGTTTTGGTAGTCAGACCCCTAAGGGAGTCTGGGGGTTTGGTTTATCTATAGTATATTTTACCAGAATATTTGTTAAAGTTATGGTTTTTGTCAAATTTAATAATATTGTGTGTGCAAAATGTGGCCTTAGTGTATTTTATAGTAAGTTATCATAGTTGACATAATTATTTTAAAACAGCAGATGACATTTTTTTTCCTCAATTATGTATTTGCAAATAAAAATCAGTTATGTTAGCATTGATTTACTATTCTGGTAAAGAATTACTTAATTAAACCATAATCATTGGCAAACTAGCATGCAGTTCACATTGATGTCAAGTGATGACTGCAGTCTATAAACAAAAAGACCAAGGTCAAAATACAGACGCGTTACCACTCCTGAGGCCTAAGGTGTTATGCCTCTGTGCCGGTAATTACAGGGCCGTACATTACCACCTGACCGGAACACGGTAGTGCTGAACACTACCATTAAGCGGCAAGTATATTAGGTAATGCGGTGGTGCCTACGCCCGCGAGCTCCGTCACTGGAGCTCTACCACCAGTAAAATTAATGGAAATGGCAAACAAGCATGCAGTTCACATTGATGTTAAGTGATGACTGTACTGATGAAGTGATGCCTTTACACATCCACAAAAAGACCAAGGTTAAAATGCAGATGCGTTACCACGCCTGAGGCCTAAGGTGTTATGCCTCTGTGCCGGAAATTACGGGTCCGTAAATTTGTAGCAAGAACCCGTTCTCATGCTAGTAAGTAACAAACAGTGTTAAAAATCTTATTTGGACCTTTATTTCGATTGCGGTGATATTAATGTATATATTTCGGATATCGAGTAGTTACGGTTATGAAGCTCCATAACATCCCTAGTGCAGATATTTACCATTTGAGTAGATTTATTATTCCCAAGACCCACGAAATACTAGTTTCAATCTTTCAATTCTTCATAATCGAAAAGAGTTTGCAGCTCGGGCGATAAAGATATTTGATAGATTTATTACTTAACTTCGTATTAACTTCCTATACACAGATATTGAATATAGGAAACGTAGATACTACTTATTCAATATGATAAATGTATGGTTTCTTCTCAAATCTATATCTATACTTAATAATCTATACTAATATTATAAAGCTGAAGAGTTTGTTTGTTTGTTTGAACGCGCTAATCTCAGAAACCACTGGTCCGATTTGAAAAATTATTTCAGTGTTAGACAGTCCATTTATCGAGGAAGGCTTTAGGCTATATATCATCACGCTAAGACTAATAGGAGCGGAGCACTAAAGAAGAATGTTTCAAAATCGGGGGAATTTTTTTCCTATTGAGAGCTTCCACTGCGTGCGCTGCGTAAACGGTAAAAGTTTCATAAAAATCATGTACTACAGGTTTTTTTCCCTTCAAAAGTTTAAAAAAAAAATCCGCGACAGTATATGTCTATCTTTTAACGTTAGCTCACTGTAAGGTTTTTTATACTAACCAAAGTTGTTCCAAAATAATGCAGTTTTTGCGAAGGTGTTTATAAAAACATGATATTATTAATCCTTATAGAAATAAATATGTTATTCATCACAAGTATTTAATTTAAAACGAAATTGCACTTTACTTCATTCGATTCAAATCAATATCTTAGGAGATATCGCTGTTTTAAATAGTCCGTATACATCAAACCTTTGACACATTATTTCATTGTGAGGCAATACGAAGTTTGCGGGGACAGCTATAATATTATAAAGCTGAAGAGTTTGTTTGAACGCGCTAATCTCAGGAACTGCTGGTCTGATTTGAAAAATTCTTTCAGTGTTAGGTAGCCCATTTATCGAGGAAAGCTTTAGGCTATATAACATCACGATAAGAAGGAGAGGGTAGGTAACATCTATACTTGTTGATATTATAAAGCTAAAGAGTTTGTTTGTTTGTTTGAACGCTCTAATCTCAGGAACTACGAGTCCGATTTGAAAAATTTCAAATATTTATAATCTAGAGAATGTATATTTACTAGGTTGCCTATCAAAAAATGGCTGCAAGTATTTTTTGAGAAGTTTTCAATTTAAACGTTTCATTCCCGTATTAACTTCGAATTATGTAATTTAAAATAGTCCATTCATACCCTATTAAGTACCCTATTGGTCATCAAATTTTCTCCGTTACCTTCTCCTTATATTGAGAATGTTACAGTTTTTCAATTTTGAAGTACAATTGTTTTTTCTCACTCAAAACCCGTACACAGTGAGCGATAGCATTATAAAGGTGCGTACTCACCAACGCAAGGGTTGTGGTTGACGACGGCGAAGATGCGGTCACAGCGTTTCTTCATATGGGTGTTGGGGCAGATGCAGCCAAATAGTGGCGACAGACGGAGACCAGCCCAGGCTCCACGACAGGCTTCCCTGGGTATGAAAAGAAAGATATAAAAAATAAAATAAATAAAATACGCTTACGCTCACAGCCCCACACTAGGTATAATATGTCCGTGTCGTGCGTGTGCCGTTCCGGATCGGACGTGTTATACCTACTCAATTATTACAGTTTAGCGCGGCATTAGCCGTCGCTCGAAACTTTGCCATGAGTGACACTGGTGGCAAACGAACTGCTGGCGTTCTTGCAGCAAAAGCTGGATGTGATGGATGAGATATCTGCCATCCAAATCTGTTCATCAAATTTCAGCGAACAAGAAATCGCAACTGCCAAGGTGTTGCTGTATACGTCGCTAAACAGAAGCGACCAGATGGTGTCCCGTAGACGTGACGGGACAAAGAACAGTCTGCAGGACATAATAATCCTGCTGAAGGAGGTGGATCCAGATGAAGTTCCGACATTTGTGTCGAAGGACCTGAATAAGTTGCCTCCGGTAACTTTCGACCACGTAGATGTGACTTGCCTCTTGAGAGACATAGTTTCTCTGAAGGCGAGCTTAGCAGAGGTGCAAAATAAATAAGACGCCTCCCAAGTTACCGTTGCTAATTTGCGCAATCAAATAAATGAGTTGCGTAATACTGTGACGGTAACGAGGTCACCGACGGTGTCTAATAACATCAACACCGTGCGAGGTGCTTGCCCCCTCGATGCATCGCCTGCAAGTTTCGCATCAGCGGTATTGTCACCGGCGCCGAGTGCTGTGCCTCACCCCCACCCCTGTCCCCGCAGCCCCTCCCCGCGCTGCACTACCTCTAACACGACCGGTCCGAATGGTCACTGAGAGCGTTTCTGCGACGATCCCTGCGAAGCCCAGGCCTGAAAAGGCCACGTACCGGGCTGATGATAACGATGGTTTCGTGACGGTACAAGGGAGGAAGCGCCGTCAGCGAACCAACAAGAACAGCTGCGGTAAGGCTCCGGTAGACCCCAATATAGGTCTGCACGCAGCGAAGCCGAACACGCCGGTGTACATCTCTCGCCTCCACTACACGACCGAGGCGGAAGACGTCGTGGATTTCTTACGTCGAAAGCTGAAATACACGCTGAGAGTGCAGCTGTTGGAGTCGCGCCGCAACGTCAACTTCAAGTCATTCGTGGTGCGTGTGCCGACATTCCTGCTGCACCTCGTCATGGAGGAAAGCTTTTGGCCGCAAGATGTGGTGTTCCGTCGCTTCCGGGGACAAGTGCCACTCGAACGCACAATGACACAGTGCAAGTGAAGTGTACTAATATAGCTATAAGTTATATGTACTAACACAATATAATATATATTAATATGTATGTTAGTTTATAAGGTATATATTTATATGGGCCTGTTGTTTAATTATAGGTTGGGGAAAAAGTCTTTTCGCATTATAGTATGTATGAACTTGTAATAAAATCTCTTTGGCTGTAGTATTTATATCTGGCTGGATTTGGTATCATTGAAAGTTAAAATTTTAAAGAACATAATTCCAAATTAAAATTAGGCAAATGTGTGATTTTCATTTGTTTTTCGTACTGTCAAGGTGAGTGAATCAAATGAAGAAATTCGATACATTTTAAAATTTTACTACAAAAAAGGTAAAAATTTGCATTTTTACCTGCAAGCAAGCCGCGAAAAAAATTTGCGATGTTTATGGACCTAGTGCAGTGTCTGTGAGAGTAGCACAAATTTGGTTTAAACGTTTTCAATCCGGAAATTTCGATGTCAAAGATGCACCTCGCTCTGGTCGCCCTATTACGGATAAAATGGATGCCATTTTTGAAAAAGTGGAGCAAGATCGACATATCAGTAGTTACGATGTAGCTGAAGAACTGAGAATTGATCACAAAACAGTTTTGGCGCATTTGAAAAAAGCTGGGTACAAAAAAAAGCTCGATATTTGGGTACCTCACGAGCTCACTGAAAGAAACCTAATGAACCGTGTACTCATTTGTGATTCTTTATTACGACGTAATGAAACCGAATCATTTTTGAAGAGGCTGATAACTGGTGATGAAAAGTGGATCACGTACGACAAGAACGTGCGAAAAAGGTCGTGGTCAAAGGCCGGTCAGGCTTCACAGACTGTGGCGAAACCCGGGTTAACTCGCAATAAGGTGATGTTGGTGTGTGTGTGTGTGGTGGGATTGGAAGGGCATTATTCATTATGAGCTATTATCACCAGGCAGGACTATCGATTCTGAACTCTACTGCGAACAACTGATGAGATTAAAGCAAGAAGTTGAGAGAAAGCGGCCGGAATTGATCAACAGAAGGGGTGTGGTGTTTCATCATGATAACGCTAAACCTCACACATCTATAGCCACTCAGCAAAAATTAAGAGAGTTTGGCTGGGAGGTGTTAATGCATCCGCCCTATAGTCCTGACCTTGCACCTTCAGATTTCCACCTGTTTCGGTCTCTTCAGAATTCTTTATGCAATGTTAGGTTAACATCACGAGAGGACTGCCAAATCCACTTGTCGCGGTATTTTGATGAGAAGTCCCAAAATTTTTATAGCAATGGGATCACGTCCCTACCTACAAGATGGCAAAAGGTTATTGAACAAAATGGTACATACATACTTTAGTTAAATTTAAATAAACTATAGTAAAAAATGTTTTGAATTATCTTAAAAAATGCGAAGAAACTTTTTCCTCAAAACCCTTGTCGCGGGTGCCGTTGTATACGTACAACACATACACAAACCCTCAGACTCGAAACAAATATTTGAAGGCCATATAAATTATTTTTCCCGGTGCTGTGATCCAACACGCGATCATTCGAATTAAACGGTCGTCTTACACCGTTGGACTAACGGGTCGTCTGTATGTAACCTCTCGCTACGTCTATTACAGGATAGGTAGAGAGCATGGATACTTAATTCTGTAGAACAGTGGTAGCAGGCCACAACTACTCCGCTGGGGTCCTTGGTTCGATTCCCAGGTTGGGGGTTATCAGAGATGAAATCCTTACAGTGTGAAATCCTTAATTTCTGGTTCTTATTGGGCTTTTTCCATTTCCTGGAAATTTCTCAGTACCTCGAAGTTTGGAATAGTGCCCGGAGATGTCAACCGTGCCCAAAAAATCGAGGGTGTTTGCATCTATGCTTTGTTCTGCTTACCCCTTCGGAGATTATAGACATGAAGTAACATTTAGAGAGCACCAAATATTTCAGATCCCGGTCCTTAAACACACAGAATCTGTAAACCTTCGGACTGTAATCGACGGTAAAGGGTCAGTTCTGGGCCTATTTATAAATGGTAGTGTTCAGCACTATCGTGTTCTGGTCAGGTGGTAATGTACGGCCCTGTAATTTTCGGCACAGAGGCATAACACCTTGGGCCTCAGGAGTGGTAACGCATCTGCATTTTGACCTTGGTCTTTGTGTGGGTGTCTAAAGGCTGCAGTCATCACTTAACATCAATGTGAACTGCATGCTTGTTTGCTTCCACTACTTAAAAAAAAAATGCAAATGCTCACATGTGATTCATGGCACAGATCACCTGTTGAGGTTACGATTGTTGAAACGAATATAACAATTTACTGAACACAACTAACAACATATTAAAGGAAGAAGAAACAATGATTTCATTCAGTAGATTACTTTAGTATTTTAAAGGATTCAGCATTGTAAAATTAGCTGTACTAATAAAAGATGAATTTCAGTTGCCGACGTATTCGTTAGGGTTACCACCTCTTAGCTGTCTAAATCCGGGAGAAAAAAAAACATTGAATATAATAACTTTCGGTTTTATACAGAAATAATTGTATATAATCAAAATACGACACAAGTGCATGGATTGCTGTTATATACAGTCTAATAAGCGAACGAATGAAGAATAAAAATAAGTGAGACAAAGACGACGCAATCTCTCACTCACGTAGCTCAGAAAGAGACATTAAAATAAAGTAGGTACCTACACCCACGCAAATCACTTTATACGGAACTAGCTATCTACCCACTGGCGAGTAGTGGCATCAGTGGAGAGATAGTGGCGAGAAGGCTGCAAGAATGCTGCCGAGAATTTACGCCGCTCTTAGCCATTTCGACATCGCGTGTCATTACTTTTGAACAACTTGTTATGCCGGGAGAATTTAGTATATTTTAAATTCCTTCCGGGAGACGGGTGATTTTAATTTTCAGAGCTCGAATCCGGGCGACTCCCGGCATTCCGGGAGAGGTGGCAACCCTAGTAGTCGTACCTAACAGCAAGATTTAAAATAAAGTTCGCAGACATGATCAATATTCCAAAATAAATGTACAAGAATTTACGTTACATTCTAAAATTTGAGGTTTCTGAATAATTCTGACAATAAATAGTTTATTTTGGTCATTTTTCCTAGTTTAACTTGACAATTCTGTTGTTTGTTTCATCTATGTTAAAGGGATTTATGCTGCTACTTGATAAGTATTTTGCTTTCTCTATACCACGAGTAGTAATTATATTATTTTCTCTATGTATGAACTTTGTGATTATTTATTGATTTTCTTCTTTTTCTTCTATCTAAAAAAGTAATAATTACTAACTAGTAATCTAAAATAACTATCTAGAAAACTAGCATTGTTGGCAATAGATGTCGCTACTACTACTACCACCATAAGGAAATGCAATAAATGTGAAGGAATGATTTGACAAATCGGGCAGGCCTTCGGTAGCTCAATTGGAAGAGCGGCTGGACCAGATTCCCAGTGGTCGCGAGTTCGAGTCTCGCCTGAAGATACATTTTTCTTTCCATTTTTCTTAAAAAAATATATATTTCAATAGCATGTTTAATTACGTAGTAATATAAAAACAAGTTATTACTACATTCACAAAAACTAGAAGTCAATAGTCAATAACAAATAGCAGTTGCTTTGCCGCTCCTGAGGCTTTTTCCTGGTGGTAGAGCTCCAGCGACAAAGCTCGCGGGCGTAGGCAGCACCGCATTACCTAATATACTTGCCGCTAAATGGTAGTGTTCAGCACTATCGTGTTCCGGTCAGGTGGTAATGTACGGCTCTGTAATTTCCGGCACAGAGGCATAACATCTAATGCCTCAGAAGTGGGAGCGCAACTGGCCCGCCCATAAAATTGTGAGGGGACGTTATACAGTCAACTACAAACATTGTTGGGTTTTCATAAGCAATGTCAATCATATCACCAACCACCACCGCGGCGCGAATTCAAATTCACGCGCCATCGAGCTCCGTGTCGTGCCTAAACCAAGGAGTTCGTTGCACCTTCATACGTCGAGGCGACACTAGCGCCACGCTGCTAGCGGCGTCGAGAGAAAACACTTACTTACCTGAAAATTGCCGCCAATTCGAGATGATGTTGTGAATTTTCATTTTAATAAGTAAAAGCCTAAAACCAATGACTCTGAAGTGTCTGTGTAAAAAAGGAGTTTAATTAATGAACTTTATTGAATCATATAACTGAAAAGGTGGTCTTCCAGAACTTTTTGGTGAGTTGCATTGCGTCTTTCAATACAGTAAAGTCCTAAACTGAACAAAAATATTTAATATTTTATGGTTGGACTTTAAAATAAAACAAAATCTTATTATATCATAATTTTAGATACATATTTCTATCAAAATATGTAATACATAATATAAAATAGAATCAACAATATCACAAAAGTATGTGCCTTGTTATTATCTAAGTATAAAAATGTAAACAAAAGTACAAAATACAAACAACAATATCACAAAAGCATTTGGCTTATTATAACTGCCTACTTCTTATAACATTACAATAATTGTCAATATAATTAAAACAGAACACGATTTTTGCCACGATTGGGATAAAGGGTTAGATAAATAAAAAGAGATAGCGCTATCCTTTTGTGAGCACAAATCTGTTTAGCTCGGTGGTGTGGTGTAGAAGAGCTATTCTTTGCGCTTCGGAATCCACTTTGATAGTGTACGGTCGATTTTTTAAAATAGTTTTATGTATAAATCTATTTCAGATAAATATAATATCGTTTTATTTGATGTCGTTTCTAAAATGTTATTTTAAATTTATTTACTTGGCTGTACTTTGTATGAGCGTGCGAGTTGACGACAGAAATATGTATTAAGTAAATTCGAAAGGTGCCAACTCGCCCGATCGGGCGAGTCTTTGTCGGGCGAGATGATGAATTACCCGAAGTGTCCATTCTATACGTAGTATTATTACATATTCTGTGTGTTTTGAAATAAAACTATTTTTACGGATTTATCTCGCGTATGATTTTAAAAATCATTTTAGTTTAATAATATATATAATGAGATAATAATATATAATATAATATATATGAGATAAATCCGTAAAAATAGTTTTATTTCAAAACACACAGAATATGTAATAATACTACGTATAGAATGGACACTTCGGGTAATTCATCATCTCGCCCGACAAAGACTCGCCCGATCGGGCGAGTTGGCACCTATCGAATTTACTTAATACATATTTCTGTCGTCAACTCGCTCGCGAAAACCTAAGAACATATCTGTGTGTTTTTTTTTATATTCTCTGCCTGAGGCCTTAGATGTTTTATCTCTGTGATAGTGACCATACATAATCACCTAACCGGAACGAAAATGCTGAATACTACCTTTGCGGCACATAGATTAAGTAACGCGGTGGTGATTACGACCTCGAGCTCTGACAATGAACTCTACCTTTATTAATACATAAATTACTATTGTCATTGCTTGGGAAATCTATCAGAAATTGTCGAAATCTATCAGAAATTGTCGAAATCTATCAGAAATTGTCGAAATTATTGTTGATAAATAAAACTGAGTAGAAAATGTAATACGTATTTTGTTACTAAAACAATTACTAACGTTTTATTCTTGAGTTCTTGGGATGGTAGATTATTAGATTTAGATTACTTATAATCTTGTAATCCTCTTTATCTTTATTTCAATATTGAAGACAAATTATTAGTTAAACTCTGCGTAAAATTGAATAAACAGCTTTGAATTATTATTATCCCTACTTAATATTATAAGTGCGAAAGTAACTCTGTCTGTCTGTCAGTCTGTTACCTTTTCACGTCCAAACGTCTGAATCGATTTTAATGAAATTTGGTACAGAGATAGAGCTGACTTTGAGAAAGAACATAGGCTACTTAGTTACTTATAAAACGACATCCACGCGGGCGAAGCCGCGGGCAACAGCTAGTCTTCAATAATTTACACAGAAACCACGATTTATGGCCTCATATTAACTATCACAGAGACATGACACCTTAGGACTCAGGGGTTTCCTCTGGGTTTTGTATCTATAGGGTGTAGTCATCACTTAACATCAATGTGAACTGCATGCTTGTTTGCCACCTTCGTTACATAAAAAATGATACGGAATAGTAAAGAAATCTTATGTAAATAAAAATGAAAATTTGATTTCAGGCGGGTCATTTGAGTTCCGCCACAGTCCCAATTGAGCTTCCGACCTCCTCACCCGACTGTCTAATTATTCCTTCACATTTGTTGCATCGCCTTGGTGTAACAGTAATAATAATTACATCTAATGCTAACTCTCTACTACTACGCTGAGGTCCTGGGTTCGATTCCCGGGTAGAGGGTTATCAGAGATAATGGTGTAAAGTCATTTATCTCTAGTTCTATCGGGCTTTTTCCATTTCTAAAACATTATTTTTTTCGATTATGACAATTCATGATGGTCATCATCAATGGCCTTTGCATCTGCGAAAGATGTTATGAACAGTGTCCCCGGTTAGATTTTTGATAATTACATGCCTATTAAAACAATCAAAAAACCACCTAAATAAATATAGTATATATAGTATATAAAGGGGAAATGAGACATTCTACTGATATACTTTTTACATTAGTTTATTACATTTAGTTTTATCTTAGTGATATTCTTGACTTTACATATATTTTTTATCTTTTTCTCTTTTTGACATGTATATAAATAGTTGTTCACTTTTATTTATTTTGTTTGTTTTTGACGTGTCATAAGAGGTGCCTGTCACCCTAAATGAATAAATGAGTTTCTGATTCTGATTCTGATACTTAAGTTAGTAATTTTATTGAAAAATACCTGTCCTCCATACGACATTCTCCATCACGAGCCTTGCAAGCGTTCTTGAAGCGGTCGAAGAGTACGGAACAGGCCTTTTCATTGTGGCAGACGCTCAGAGCATAGGTGCAGGTAGGCAGAGTCTCCACTGGGTAAGGGTCTTTTTCTGCAAAAGAACAGGAAATTAAATAACATTTTCGCAGGTTTTCGCAATTTCCGGCACAGAGGCATAACACCCTTAGGCCTCAGGAGTGGTAACGCATCTGCATTTTGACCTTGGTCTTTGTGTGGGTGTCTATAGGCTGCAGTCATCACTTAACATCAATGTGAACTGCATGCTTGTTTGCCACTTCCATTACATAAAAAAAAAAAAAAAAAGCCTTTAATGTTTACAGATAATCAAAATTACACAGGCTGGAAAGCCTAGAAGCCTAGAAGCCTAGAAGTAAAGTTGCTATGACGCAGTTCGGAACTTATCTATCCCGATCAGAGTCCAATCGCTTCTGTTTGTTGGTGTTAAGGAAATATAATTTTTGACAAAGACCGAACATCTAAAACCTCTGACACAACTGCTCTAGATTTTTTTATGGAGATCTCTACGTTGTGACTTTCTTTGCTAAATGTATGGTTTTTTGCTATTTTACGACGTATCTAAAACAAAACATCAAAAGTGGTGCGGAAGATAGATTATGATGAACCTAGGAAAAAATACCAGACACATACCTAACTCTTCTATTAAAACTCGACTAAGTAGATTTTACAACCGAATTATAGGTTTTGTGGAAAAGCAAGGCTAACTTAGTTCTGCATTTCAGGAACTAGAAAGAAAAGAATGGATAACTAGAATGCAAATTTGTGCATACTTAAAACTTTTTCTTTTAGTTTGGCATACCTTATTACTTGCAACTCTCTCGTCCTATAAATATACTTATATTATACATACTATTGTACTTATTTATTATTCTTATTCCTTTTCTTTGTATTCTCATTCCAGGTAATTTTTTATATAAAACGTACGTACGTAGTACGAGGTGGCAAACAAGCTTGCAGCTCACATTGATGTTACGCAAAATAAATTAAAAAAAAACAACTTAACTTCACGCCTGAAATCCCCGAAGGGGTAGGCAGAGGTAAATGCATGCATTCAAGCATACATACAAACACCCACAATTCGCCGGTTACTTTTTTGGCCCATGTAACAGGTGGCGAGCCTGTTGACATCTCCGGGCACATTACCAAACTTCGAGGTACTGGAAAATTTCCAGAAAATTAAAAAATCCCAATAGAACCAGAGATAAAGGACTTTACACCAATATCTCTGATGACCCCCTACCCGGGAATCGAACCCAGGACCTCAGCGTAGTAGTAGTGGCCTGCTACCACTAGGCTACCGAGGCAGTTAACTCTCTGTGATAGTAAAAGTAATAACTGTTACTAGCACCACAGTCTAAAGAAAACGAACATGTTAGCACAGAGACTTGGTTGACACCAAGGTCTCGGGGGTGGCAAGGCATCAGCACTTTGACCTCAGGTCTTTGCGTCTCTATAGGCTGCAGACATCACTTAACATCGATGAGAATTACATGCTCGTTTGCCACCTCATCACATAAAAAATGTCACTATAACTCACCCTTCTTCATGACAAACACGCAGGGATGATCAAACAGGAAATCGCGGAAGGAGTTGCACTCAGGATCGACGTTCGGCTCTCGACAGAGGCAGGTCGGCTTGAAGAACGGAAACGCTTGCAGGGTGCGCAGAGCAGCTTGGCACTTGGTCACGGTCACGGTGGAGCAGGCAACTGGAACAAACAGAATTTGTATTTAGAATGAAGGATTTTTTTATGTTGTTACGTTGACAGACAAGCAGACGGGCCACCTGATGGAAAGTGGTCACCGTCGCCTATGAACCTTTGCAACACCAGGGGAGTTGCCAACGCGCTGCTAGCCCTGAAGGACTCTTTTAACGCCATGTTTGAAGAACGAAGGAAGGAAGTTCGTTCCACAATTTACACGTTCTGGGCAGAAACGAACGAGAAAACCGCATCGTTGAGCACTGCCAGGTGTCCAGTCGGTGAGAGTGAAACTTCTCTCTTCGGCGGGTAGTACGGCGTAGGAAAAGAGACGGTGGCAAAAAGGATGCACGGTTTTACATTATAGATTAGGTTGTAGATTGTTATGATCTACGTCAAAAGATATTTTGCCCTCTTGTCTCCGAATGGAGAGCTACACAGCATCATTCAGCCGAAAGACGTCCAGGGCTGGACAAAGGCCTCCCCTAAAGATTGCTTGAATCAGCGATCCTGAGCCGCCCTCATCTAGAGATTGTCCGCAACGTTCCAGGTCCTCGGTCCACCTCGTGGGGAGCCTGCGTATGCTTCGTGTTCCGGTACGCGGTTGCCACTCATGAACTCTTCTGCCCCAACGGCCATCAGTTCTTCGAGCTATGTGCCCACTACCACTTGAATTTCCCTATTCGGTGAGCTACGCGTATTCTGCTTTAAAGAAAGTGAATGATAGATATGATAGAATATACACTCATTGTGCACATTCTGTTTTTATACCAGGTAATTTTTAAGTCAGTCTCGTGTACCTTTAGAAATTTTAAGTCAGACTTTATATTGCCAATGAATATCACGTGAAACATTGAACTATCAAATAAACATCATTATAGTTCAGGACCACGGCAGCTGAAAAGCGAACGAGAGCGACCGGTATCTCAAAAGTGGGTTAGTTAAATACACGTGAATATAATCGTACAATTACTGGCTTATTTTCAGTGTGTACCTTGTGGAAGCTTTAGAATAATAATTCATAGCAAATTTTCATATTATCTTTTTTGAGATGAAGTTGTCTGCGTCAGTAGTCCAATGGCCCAGGACTCCGTAGCAGTACTGGGTTTGATTCCCGGACCGGGGACTTCTACAGATAAAAGTCTAAAGCACTGGTAATGTGCCCAGAGATATCAAGAGGCTCGCCACCTGCAATGTTGCCTAAACCGGCGAATCGTTTGCATGTATGCTTGAATGCGTGCATTTACCTCTGTCTAACCCTTCGGGGATTACAGGCGTGAAGTTACGTTATGATGGTGGCAAACACGCATGCAGTTTACATCGATGGTAAGTGAATATTGCAGCAGGTATCTGTACCTAATCCGGAGGTCAAAAAATGAGAGTTCGTTGTCTTGCCTTTGTTATAGATATTAAGAGGGTATACATTACCATATAACCGGAATAAAATCAGAATGAAAAAAGTATTTATTCATTTAGGCTGACAAGTACCACCTAAGAAACGTCTCAAACAAAAAAAAAATTTTTTTTTAATAATTTATTAATGACTATAGATACAGAGTCTTTCGGTCGTATATAATTTCACATTTCTTTAAATTAATGAATATCCATATGGAAGATGACGATGATTAAATGCTTCCATGAGGAATATGATGAGATGATGGGATGGCTCCAGTAAAGCGATGGGGACTTTACTAGGAGTATTTACGAAGTTTTGGAGGCAATACGAAAAATCACTTTTCACTTCATAATATCACTTTCATACACTCGTGAACATTATCGAATGCTTTATGATAAAAATCCCACCATTTTTACACATAAAAACGCGACTATACACAAATTTCGAAAATAATATCACGCAGCGTCACAGCTCTTTTCCGCGTTCCCGCCAAAACTCAAAAAAAAAAATAAATAAAAGCGAATAACAATTGATGTACATGTCAATTTATAAACAAAAAAATATAATCAAGAATATCGCAAAGAATTAACTAAATACAAGTAATATATTAGCATATCAGTAGAATGTCTCATTTCCCCTTTGACAAACAGCCAATATGATCTAAGAAAAACCTGCCACGAAAAAACTCGGTCGGTCCAAAAAGTCGGTTCTTTAAGAAACATCTCTTACAAACAATTTTTTCTACTATTTATACAACATTAATAAAATTAAAAAAAAAATATTCACATAATACTACCTACGTTCGTTTTCTTTAGACTGTGATACTACGATTACTACATTTAACAACCTTATGGAGAAGAACACAATATATATTGCGGAAGACTCTCAATTGGCGGCAGATATATCAGGTAATGCGGTGGAGCCTACGCCCGCGAGGTCCGACACTGGAATTTGGCCACTAATAAAAATACTGCTAGTTTCATAACTTACGACAATTTATATGATCATTATTCACTTTACATAATCCCTACTTCACTACTCCCCACTATATTTAATATTATAAATGCGAAAGTAACTCTGTCTGTCGGTCTGTTACCTTTTTACGTCCAAACGACTGAACCGATTGTAATGAAATTTGGTATAGAGATAGAGTTCACTTTGAGAAAGAACATAAGCTTCTTTTTAAACGACATCCACGCGGGCGAAGCCGCTGGCAACAGCTAGTAATATAATAATGCTAATTCACTCCTTACCCTCCCTAACAACAGTCGAGTAGATTACGAAACGTTTAAATCAATTGAGGATAAAGAAAAAGTGGGGTCAAAGGGAAATCCCGAATCGTGTGTAGGCCCGCCCCAACAAGGCCAAGCAAAAACCATTACAGCCCCACTGTCCACGTGTTTGGACGAATTACAAGAATTTCTTATCGTCAGCCATTAGCCTTGCTTTTTCTTGGGATATATTTGGAATCCGAATTGATTTGATTCTTGTTAGTAATTAGGGATGTTATGAAGCTCCGTAACCAAACTTCCAGTTATCCCATTATTTTCTATCCGTATTCGAATCCAAAATAAAACGGATACTGTCGGCTATCGGCGCTGTCTAAGTAAGACATACTATGACAGTTTTTTTAAGCAGACTAAATACTGTTTTGCGTTTAAAATTAAAATAAATAAATTTTAATTGTGAAGGTGTCTCAGTGTGCGCTGTAAGTTCGATGTCGACGGTAGTCTCGACTTGCAAGGCTATATACTGACGGAAGGCTTCTAAAGGCTGAACAAGCCTCTGTGGCTTGTAAACTGTTGCGGCCGCATCGTGAGGCTAAGCTCGAGAGCCACATGAGCCACCCGATGTGGTGGACTCGGCTAGTGGCAAAGGCCCTTAATTATATTTTTACTCTGTCAACTATTCCTGGATGACATTAAAAAAAAAGATTGCCAAATAAGAAAGCTGAAACTAGGCAGTAAAATAGATAAGGAGATATAGAGGAAGAGATAGAGAAAATGTAATGAAAAATGTAACGAACAAAGCCTTTATCCATACTCCTTACACATTGAACACTCGTTCCCATTCAGCGGTGTTATGACAATGCTTTCCAAAACACCTGCAGTATAGTCCCATTTAAAACGAGTCAGCTTCAATCGACATTGTGTTTCCAACAAAAAATATAAATGTCAGAGCCTTTTGTCGCATTTGATAAGAGTCATTCAAAGACCACATGCAATTTTCCATCTGATGGGCCTTTATAGCATCAAACCTTTAACTATTAATACTTATTACTTTTATCTTGACCCATATTTTTTCACTCGAGTTTCAGGCCATGGCATCAGAACAGAATGACATTACTATATATAGTCCGTAAACTATGGCATACATTCTATCGATTTCCCTTTTGTTCGGTCCGATACCCGAGCCCTTCCATGGTACTGGAGAGTGGAGGGTGGGTTATTTGTATATCGAAGGTTACCTTTGAATTGTGTTTTGGTTTGAATATTTCATTCTATTTATCATATTATTCGAGTCATGAGTCAAATCGAGGATAAAGACGAAATCCGTAAGTTAAAAATAAACGTAACTTCACGCCTGTAAACCCCGAAAGGGTAAGTAGAGGTAAATGTATGCAAACAAGCATACTTGCAAACACCCACGATTCGCCGGTTATCTTTTGGACTTAGTAGCAATTGGCCTGTTGACATTTCCGAGCACAATACCAAGCTTCGAGGTATTGGGAAACTGCCAGAAAATGGAATAATCCTAACAGAACCAGAGATTTATTATATTTACTGGCGGTAGAGCTCTAGTGACGGATCTCGCGGGCGTAGGCACCACCGCATTACCTTATATACGAGTACTTGCCGCTAAATGGTAGTGTTCAGCACTAGCGTTTTCCGGTGGTAATGAACGGCCCTGTTATTTCCGGCACAGAGGCATAACACCTTAGGCCCCAGGAGTGGTAACGCATCTGCATTTTGACCTTGGTCTTTGTGTGGGTGTCTATAGGCTGCAGTCATCACTTAACATCAATGTAAACTGCATGCTTGTTTACCACTTCCATTACATACAAAAATAAAAAAGAAAGATAAAGGGTTTCACATCGTTATCTCTTATCACCCCCGAGTCGGGAATCGAACTCGTCCTGAGTTAGTAGCGTAGAAGTAGTGGCCATAATTCCTGATCTACTAGTAGTAAAATGTAGAGTTCGAGTCTGCCTTGTTCCGAATACGTGGTGATGTACGGTGATTAAAATATGGCTTCGGCACCTGACGATCCCACTGCGCTTATTGGAGGATTGCTCTTCTGCTGTGCAATGGGTCAACCGAAAAATAGCGTTCAAATCATTGCTATAGGGCAGTATTACATACAATAACTCGAGATGGGCAGAAGCGTCCTGCGACAAACTACTCCCACTGCGGTCGCCAATCCGCATGCAATGTGCATGACATATTAATATCTTACTCAAATGACGCACAACACTCTTGTAACTTTGGAAGGGCTTTTGCCCAGCCGTGGACGTTTTTGCGGCTGAAGTGTAGATAACGTGTGGCCCTGTGATTTCAGCATAGGGGCTTAAAAGCTTGGGCTCTAGGAATGGTGACGCTTAATCGAGACTTAAATAGCAACTCTTGATACGTCCCACTGCTGGGCACGAGTCTCTCCCCTTCTTGGGAGGAGGCCTGGAGCTTACTCCACCACACTGCTCCAATGCGGGTTGGTGGAGCTAAGGGTTAGTGGCCAACCCTTTGTCGGATATTTTCAAATCGCCCCAGTTTTTGTGCAGATATTATTAAGACGGCAGTGACTTACCATCAATATTAACTGTAGGTTCGATTGCTATTTTCAGAACATCAAAAAAAGCAAAATTTCGTAGTTTATAGAAATATCGGCGACTCAATTTTCCCTGTAACTTATCGAGACCTTACTGTGATTGACATATTGTTACCGCAAGCCCTTTTCCTAAAAAAGGTTCCTACTTATTTATAGAAAGGTGATCGAAGTAGTGCCGATGGATAGAGGTTTCAGGTAAAAGAAATTTGTACATAAGATCTTAGTAGTTTTAGTGCTGACGATTACTTTTTATGTATACTAGTAAATAATGACGAAGTAATAAAAACCGGTCCAGTGCGTGTCGGGCCACACGCAATGTTGGGTTCCGTAATATTTAAAAAAAAGTAACTTCACGCCTGTAATCCCCGAAGGGGTAGGAGTAAATAAGGTAGAGGTAAATGCATGCATTCAATCATACATGCAAACACCCACGATTCGCCGGTTACGTTTTGGCCCATGTAACAGGTGGCGAGCCTGTTGACATCTCCGGGCACATTACCAAACTTCAAGGTACTGGGAAATTTCCAGAAAATGGGAAAATTCCAATAGAACCAGGGATAAAGGACTTTACATCATTATCTCTGATAACCCCCTACCCGGGAATCGAACCCAGGACCTCAGCGTAGTAGTAGTGGCCTGCTACCACTAGGCTACCGAAGCAGTTATATACGTGCAGAGGCGTGCTGACGAGGTGAGGCTATATATATGATATGTATACGAGTATTATAAAAATACTTATTTAAGCACGTAAGAAGTTATATGTACTTATACGATACTAGCTGTTGCCCGCGGCTTCGCCCGGGTGGATATCGTTTAAAAAGTAGCCTATTATCTTTCTCAAAGTCAACTCAATCTCTGCACCAAATTTCATTATAATCGGTTCAGTCGTTTGGACGTGAATAGGTAACAGACAGACAGACAGACAGACAGACAGACAGAGTTACTTTCGCATTTATAATATTAGTAGGGATATAAGCACGTAATAAGTATACTTCCTTAGCGTAACAATCCAATATACAAGAAATAAAAGAAAACGACAAAAAAGTTGTTTTTATCTGTTTAGCAACTAACTTCAGATTGTTGCTTTTATGTGTTGGTGTGCGCGCGCATCGTTAAAGTTCACTCCACTATTTTTATCCAATCGCGCCAAAAATATATATTTTTTTATGTTTTGGAAGTGGCAAACAAGCATGCAGTTCACATTGATGTTAAGTGATGACTGCAGCCCATAGACACTCACACAAAGACCAAGGTCAAAATGCAGATGCGTTACGACTCCTGAGGCCTGAAGTGTTATGCCTCTGTGCCGAAAATTACAGAGCCGTACATTACCACCTGACCGGAAGACGATAGTGCTGAACACTGCCATTCAGCGGCAAGTATATTAAGTAATGCGGTGGAGCCTACGCCCGCGAGCTCGTCACTGAAGCTCTACCAAATTCAAATTTAAGTCGTAGTGTGGTCTGTGAATCTTGAACTTAAGTAACGCGAGCTATTGGACGATAGTGGCAACATCACATCACAGTGATGGTGGTGATAGCGACTAGTACGTGCTGAGATTCAGTTGGGCGTGTAGGTAGACACCATTAACATATTTGTCACTGAAGGACACATTTCCAAAGAGCGATATCAAACAACTTGAGTCTTTTCAATAGTAGCAATGTATCCACATGTTGTTGTTCCTAAATTGAATTGCAATAAGACGTTATAGTTCGGGTTTTGTATGTTTGTTCAGTACTATTGCTGATAAAGTACCAAAAATCAACATTGATGTTTCAACTTGTTCAGTGAATTGAAAACATTACTCGACAAAACACAATTTTATTCTATTCAACCTTTAAAAGCCCTGAATTGACAACCCTATTGATGAGTAAGAGTGCTTATAATGCGATATAACACCGAGCCGAGTGGTTCGACTAACTCAATTTGGCGACGAACTTTTATCAAGCCAGAGCACCAAGTAAACTCGGATATTTATGATAAGTTCCAAACTTTTTAAGATATACCTTATGGTTTTGGTGTGGTGAAATATAAACGTGCGTGAATGTACTTTCACATTTTATTGCTAATTGGTATAACACGGCAATATTTATTCTCTTTAAATAGGTATCAAATGCAACGCTGGTGAGCGTATAAAATTCTGTTTCTTTTTAATAAGTTGATCGAATTTCATGTTTAAAATGTAGTTATGATGGACAATTTTTATACCTTACTCGGTTAAGCACTCGGTGGCACTCACGCGGCGCGGTCGGGTAGTGTGATAGGTGACCGCTATTGGCAAATTAAATGCGCGTTTCCGTGCTTCGGCGGGCACGTTAAGCCGTCGGTCCCGGTTGCTATCGATAGATAGCAGTCGTTAAACCTTGTCGGAGGCCTTATGGGCGGTTTGTAAACATCCGACAGCGGGTTAGCCACTAACCCACCCACCTCCACCAATCCGCATTGGAGCAGCGTGGTTGTAGTAAGCTTCAGGCCTCCCCCCAAAAAGGGGAGAGACTCGTGCCCAACAGTGGGACGTATAATGGGTTGTCATTATTATATTATTATTATGGTAGATCCGATTCACATCTACCGGGATCGCGTTAGATATAAAAACGCCTGTACCTAATCCCCACACATGCAAACACCCACGATTGAATTAAGTTTAGGCCCATGTGACATGTGTGTATGGTGGTAAGCCTGTTGACATCTCCGGGTACATTAGCAAACTCCGAGGTACTGGGAAGCTTCCAGAAAATGGAATAATCCCAATAAACAAGATGTAAAGAATTTTACACCTTTATCTCTATTATTCCCCGACACAGGAATTGAACCCCAGCGTAGCAATACGGGCCTGCTCTCACTAGATTACTGAGGTAGAGAGTTTTTTTTTAATATTTTGATATCGCCCTGTAGCATCTATAGATTTATTTACCTATGCATAAAAGTGTTTCAGGTGCCTGCTCTATACTACCTCAAAAAGCAAACCAGTCTCCAGTTTTCGAAGGTTTTAACCAACGCAAAAAACAAAAAATACAAAGCTGTATTGTCCAATGTATAGAACAAAAACAAAAACAAAGGTACGAAGAATTCAATTTGATGGAAATATTTTCCCATTCGGGAAAGGTTGAGTCGTTTTCGTGAGATGCATCGTTTTCGTAGATGACTATGTAAAACAAATTTACTCTCCAATATTTTAATTAATTATTAAGGGTAAAAGCGACTTCTTTACGATATTCAATAAACTGCAAAGTCTATTATATCGGTTGCCTAACGAGCATAGTTGGCAATAGATGGCGCTGCTGCTACCATAAAGCAATGCAATAAATGTGAAGGAAAGATTTGACAAATCGGGCAGGACTTCAGTAGCTCAATTGGAAGAGCTCGAGTGAGTCGAAGAGAGCGAGTTCGAGTCTCGCCTGAAGTCAAATTTTTCTTTCCATTTTTCTTTAAAAATAAAATATATTTCACAAGCATGTGTTAATGCGAAATAATATAAAACAAATTTACTCTCCGTTCAACTGATGAACTAACCGTAAACCAAACGTGATATGGTATTTGACTAATATTTTTTCATTGTGATTTCAAAAGTATATGAAATGTTAGTAAATATCGTCATTGGAACCTTTAGTAATTAGTAATAAAAGCAAAAGTATATTAGGTAATGCGGTGGTGACTTCGTCCGCGAGCTCCATCACTGGAGCTCTATTACCAGTAAAACTTATATCTTATACTGTAGTCTTTATATTTCCTGGTCAAATGGGTATAATACAGCCGAGAAAAGATGAAAAAAAAACATGACATTAGGCTCACTTATTCCGCCTTTCAATAACAGCTTCAAAACATGTTTCAGCCTTGAACTAGATAGTCGAAACTTACACCTCAACAACATTCTTTATTCGGAACTCTCATCAAAGCCGGTGTAAAGACGCGTCCACACGACCTCATTACGTCATCATGACGAGGGTAGACAGCCGTTATCGGTGCTAATGCTTAAAAATTCTTCCCAACAACCCCCTAATTTGCCTCTTGCTCTTTTGATCCAGTGAAATATTGAATGCCGTTTTTCATTCGTCATCTCACCTCTCACAAATTTTGTTTGCATCAATTTCGAGTGGCGTTTTAAGTTTGCGTAATGTCTTTTGAGGCGTGTTCACATTGGTGAAATAACACCTTTTTGCGTTTTGTACTTTACGAGCTAGAATAATTTTTGGGGTGGACCTCACGCGACGATTTGGTCACTTTTCCGCTACAGTGGCTTCTGGTAAACGGTTTCAAAAACTGTTTACTACTAGTGGTCGTTTCATTTTGACGGTTAAATGGGTAAATGTATAATTAAAGAAGTAGGTATTTGGTAATCGAAATAACATTATTTGAAATTTTTTTTTTATGTAATTCCACTTCCATTACATAAAAAAAACACACGAACTCGACAAAACAATGTACGCATACACAGAAGACGCGCGCGTCGCGTGGCTTGTCACTTTTTTTTTAATGTAATGGATGTGCCGTGTGTAATGAAAGCAGCAAACAAGCATGCAGGTCACATTGATGATAAGTGATGACTGCACCTATAGACACCCACGCGAAGACTAAAGTCAAGATGCAGATGCGTTACCACTCCTGAAGCCTAAGGTGTTATGCCTCTGTGCCGGAGGGCCGCAAATTACAGGGCCGTACATCACCACCTGACCTGAACACTACCATTTAGCGGCAAGTATGTTAGGTAATGCCGGTGGTGCCTACGCCCGCGAGCTCCGTCACTGGAGCTGTACCACCAGTAAGAATATAAACAAAGCACGCTATATCTTCAGCACGAAACGTACCACATATTCCGTTTAAAAGCTTTTACCTTGCACTATTACCAGTCGTTCATTTATTAACCAAACATGAGCTGGATTACATTACATGGGTTTCAAGTCCCAAGGGTGTAATATAATATACAAGTCCTGGGAAAGTGTGATTGTTTTACAAATGGTAGTATAACTGGTGGTAGAGCTCCAGTGACGGAGCTCGCGGGCGTAGGCACCACCGCATTACCTAATATACTTGCCGCTAAATGGTAGTGTTCAGCACTATTGTGTTCCGGTCAGGTGGTAATGTATGGCCCTGTAATTTCCGGCACAGAGGCATAACACCTTAGGCCACAGGAGTGGTAACGCATCTGCATTTTGATCGTGGTCTTTGTGTGGATATCTATGCAGTCATCACTTAACATCAATGTGAACTGCATGCTTGTTTGCCACTGCGATTAAATAAAAAAAAAAAAAAAAAAACAAAGGACACGATTTTATTCTAGTTACTGGTTGTCACTAGTTGCAAACTGCCTTAGTAGCCTAGTGGCAGCAGGCTGCTATTACTACGCTGGAGTCCGGGATTGCTGGGTTGAGGGATTTCAAAGATAACGGTGTTAAATCCTTTATCTCTGGTACTTTTGGGATTTTCCACTTCCTGGAGGTTTCCTGCCCCGGTAGCCTAGTGGTAGCAGGCCACTACGCTGAGGTCCTGGGTTCGATTCCCGGGTGAGGGGTTATAAGATAATGGTGTAAAGTCTTTTATCTCTGGTTCTATTGGAATTTTTCCATTTTCTGGAAATTTCCCAGTACTTCGAAGTTTGGTATGTGCCCGGAGATGTCAACAGGCTTACCACCTATGACATGGGCCAAAACATAACCGGCGAATCGTGGGTGTTTGTATGTATGCTTGAATGCATGCATTTACCTCTGCCTACTCCTTCGGGGATTACAAGCGTGAAGTTACGTTTTCTGGAAGTTTCCCTGTACCTGGACCCCGTAATAACTATCACAGAGACAGAACACCTAAGATCTCAAGGGTGGCAACGCATCTGCATTTTGATCCCTGGTTTTTGTGTAGAAGTCTATAGGCTGCATCACTTAACATCAATGTGGACTGCATGCTTGTTTGCCACCTTTGTAATATAAAAAGAAACCTCATCGTTTGGTTGCCCGGCGATGTCAACAGGCTCAGCACCTGTTACATGGGCCAAAACGTAACCGGCGAATCGTGGGTGTTTCTCTCTCTCTGTGGGTAATCTTGAATACATGCATTTTGCTCTGCCTACCCCGAGATAAGACTACTGCCACTGCGCTCGCTAATCTGCTTGCCAGGTGTGGAAGTTATTGCAACTTCTCCCTTAATGACGCATACCATTGTTGTGGGCATATAGAGAAGGCTTTTGTCCAACAGTCCACGATGATGTTAAAATTTTTAATCAATTTTATCGACAAAAGCTGACCCCAATTAATTGAACCTGTATCGGCTAAAGCCGGCAATGCATACATCTCTACCTACTCTACATTCATATTGGATAGGACAAGTGACTTCGTAGGGTGAGCGAGGGAGCTAACTAATTGAGATGAATGATGCTGCAAGCATTGTTTCTTACGATCGAGGGTTCGAAGAAGGAACCTTTTAGGGTTTCAATGGAAAATGGTCTCGTTTGACTTTGGAACGATTTATAAATGAGGAGAGATATATTTTGATAAATGATAGTGACAAATTTCTAACCTTTATTTTGTACTTGCGCGAAATTTTAAAGAGGTTTTCTTAAATTAAAAAAAAACCTCGTAAAGAAAACCTAGTATTAGTACCAACCACTACTACCTACTAGGTATTCTTCAATTTCTAAATTCAGTCGCATGTGTTATTTTCAATAACATAGAGGAACACGGGCCACCAACCGCGGCGGACTGGAGGGTAGCCATAGCGTTTATTACCGATGCAAAAAAGTCTGTCATTTTTTGCGGGGGGAAAAGCGTGCGACACACACGCACACTACAAAAATCGTCTATTACTACCAAACTCACACCTTGACTTAAACAAAATACAGAAACAATTTCACGCACACATTTAAACATTTCGGCAACGGTCAAAGGACCATTTGGTCTTGTACTGTGACAGAGGGGAAAGGCTGCATATGGCTCCCCTCCGGACCGCGGCGGCCGGAGCTGTCATATTATTAATAATAATAATATGACAGTTATTAAGGGTACAGCTTCATCGTAACGATATTGTATAATCTGCAAAGTCTTTCATATCTTTTATTTAAAGAAAAATGGAAAGAAAAATTTGACTTCAGGCGAGACTCGAACTCGCAGCTTCTCGAATTCTCGAATTCTTTAAATAAAATATATTTCACAAGCATGTTTTAATGCGAAATAATATAAAAACAGTTTCATATCGTTTGTAACGTAACTTCAAATATAGCTCTGATTAAGTATATTTTATGATATGAGTGTGAAATACTGTGTAGGCACCACCGCATCACCTAATATACTTACAGCTAAATGGTAGTGTTCAGCACTATCAGGTGATAATGTACGGCCCTGTAATTTCCGGCACTTAGGCCTCAGGAGTGGTAACGCATCTGCATTTTGACCTCTGGTCTTTGTGTGGGTGTCTATAGGCTGCAGTCATCACTTAACATCAATGTGAACTGCAAGCTAGTTTGCCACTTCCATTATAAAAAAAAAACATTTCTTTTTTCTCAAATTTGCCGGTGACAAGTCATTTCGCAGCGTTATAGGGGCGCTAATTGAAATAGATGAAGTGTAAAGTGAGCGCATTGTCTCAGAATCGGAAGGATCTTTTAGTCTATGGGGAAAACGGGCACATTTGTGTTCTTTCGGTTCGCAAATGGGAACATATCTGTATTGTGTTGTGATATGTAATGGGCGTGATTAGTTAGATGGGACGTTGTGTTTGTTGTTTAACGTGCGATTATGTATCCAATGATAGATGCAAGGTAAAAGATAGAGGAACACATCAGTTATCACGGCTTCATTTTTTTAAATATGGTCCATGTCAGTCATTGATAAGACCTTTCGATGGGTGAAAGAATTCAAAATTCGATCCAATGGTTTCTCAATTACAAAAAAAATAAAAAATAATATGCTTAAAACATATGGATGGATTATATATTTGCTGAGAATATAAGGAAATAATCTGGCATTCGCTTATACATACCACTCAAAAAGATTATTAGACGAAAAATGTTCATTGCTGGATTTTTCCCACAACAGTGATATGCGTCATTAGGGGAAGAATATGCCTAATAATCATCACGCTTTGTCTGCAGACTGGCTATCACAGTTAGTGATGCCGCTCGATATGTACTATCGATAGTCTATCGATAGTGTGACAATAGTGAGAATAGCAATAGGACTATCGATAGTATCGATACTATCGATAGTATCAACTATCAAAGTTATATACAATTAAATCGATACTATTGTATATCATCAATAGTATTATCATATTTTATACTATCGATAGTATCGATAGCATAGCGACTATCAAATCCAAATACCTTATTTAAATACAGTATAGATACTGTTGCAGATCATCAATAGTATTACTATGTTTTGTACTATCGATACAATCGATAGTATCGATAGTATTGGTCGTAACGATACTATCGATAGTCCAATCAATATCCTAACTGATTTTCGAGATAGTAGAGTAGTAGTAATAGCAGTAGAGTGAAACTAACGATAGTTGGGCATCACTAATCGCAGTTGCGACACTCTTGTGATGCTGTCCCATCCCATATTTATTGCTGTTTTTGGAATGGTTTGACTGCACCAGCGAAAGAATACTCCTCCACTTCCGGTGGTGAGGTCTACACATCGTACACTGGTAAGGTAAGGTGCAAATTTTGAAGGCACTAGTGGCGACAAAATGGTCCCTTGTCAACTATTCATTGTGTGACGTCACCGTGACAAAGGTGCGAGCTTACGCCGGGATTTTCGTGAAACGTGTGTTGTCACCTTTATGTACAGTACCTAAGGCCAGGTATCTACCAAAGCGGAAAGGAGAGGAGACGAGAGGAAATGTGTTTGAATAAAGCAATCCAATTTCGTTATTTCCACATCTCTTCTCCGTTTAGCTCGTTTGGAAATATATTAGATCAAGCAGAGAGGAGAGGAGATGTTTAATTTTTCTATAGAAATTTCTAGTGCGAGCGAGCAAGTGGCGTGGCAGAGCGGAGAAGTGCCTAGTCGGGCGACTGAACTTGACTGGTTTCCATATCTCACAGCTCACATCAGAGATGTGCTCTGCTACACAAAGCTCACATCTCCTCTCTGTTACAATTCTCTCTGGTTTGGTGAAAATAACCTGCCAGCTTTGCAGCCTGTCTCCTCTCGTCTCCCTTTCTCTCCACATTGGTGGATACCGGGCCTAATGTTTAAGTTTGCTTCTTGTTCTAGAGCTGTACACATTTTAGTTGGTAGTCAAGATTTCTTAAGTTATCATTGTTTTTTTGTGTGATATCTCTAAAATCTGTTTTCTGAAAGTAGAAAAAACTTATCATAATTTATTTATTCATTCATAACAATAACAGTATACTTAAGTTTAATATATCTCTGCTACAAACAGGTAATATAAACATGACGCCTCTTAATTCAAAATTAACATACAGCATTAACACCATAGAATCACACCCTTAAACCACGGAACCTGACCGTGAAAGTCACTTACGCGTGACCGCATTTTGGGATAAAAGCGGCCAAAGCATTAGGTAGGGAGCAAATTTTGAAGGTATTAGTGGCGACAAAATGGTCCCTTGTCAACTATTCATTGTGTGACGTCACCGTGACGAAGGTGCGAGCTTACGACGGGATTTTTGTGGAACGTGTGTTGTCACCTTTATGTACAGTGCATATTGTTGGAGTTGAATAATTGGTGATGAATTTTGAAGAAGTCTTATGAACGCTGAGATTTATGTCCTTTATTTTACTGGTGGTGCTGGCACACGCTTAATTTGGTCTCTATTACACAGACATCAATCAGTGACATGTATTTACACGTGCTCCTGTGTGCGTAGCACGTAGAAAATGCCAACCGTCGCCCATAAGAGGGGAGTAGGTTGGATGATGCGGGGAAATCGAGCGGGAAGTCTAAGCGTGAGATTCACAGATCGCACTACGACTTTACTTTGAGCAAAGTATGCTTAGAACTGTCAGAAATGTATGGGTTTTGACAGTTCGAAGCGTACTTTGCTCGAAAGTAAAGTCGTAGTGCGGTCTGTGAATCTCGCCCTAAGTGTCCATTCTATACGTAGTATTATTACACATTCTCTGGTGCTGGTACAGCTCCAGTAACGGAGCTCGCGGGCGTAGGCACCACCGCATTACCTAATATACTTGCCGCCAAACGGTAGTGATCAGCACTATCGTGTTCCGGTTAGATGGTAATTTACGGCCCTGTAATTTCCGGCACAGAGGCATAACACCTTAGGCCTCAGGAGTGGTAACGCATCTGCATTTTGACCTTAGTCTTTGTGTGAGTGTCTGTAGGCTGCAGTCATCACTTAACATCAATGCGAACTGCATGGTTGTTTACCACTTCGAATACATAAAAAAAAAATATATTCAGAGAGCGGAGGCTTAGTAAAAAGTATTTCCGTATTTCCTTTTAGATACGGAACTTATGCGAATCAAATTCTTACGGATGCTGAGCTGAACAAAGTGAAATAAGCCAAACACTAGCTTTAAAAATATTTCTTTCAAACCCCAAATAGACCATTCCAGAACTAACATGCCAAATTTAAATAGTTTCCCACTGTTTGACCAGTGCAAACGTACACCTTCCAACAATGCCTTTTGTTTCCCATTGTTCTTTGGAGGCCAACGATACGCAATAATTCTTTTACCCTAACAGTTACCCCTGTTTATTGTCGAAAATCTTATTGTCTCAAGTAATTGGTTACCCTTATAGGTTAGGAGCCCGCTGCAGAATTATATCGTTTATCCAGATATACTGCGAACTTAATTTTTACACATATTTATGATCTAGATCAGTGATTCCCAAAATGGTCCATATAGACCCCCTGGGGTCCATGGGAATCGATGGGGGTCTACGTAGGCGTGAATAAAATTTGGAAATATGGGAATGTGATATAAATGTAGGTAGGAGAACCAGAAAAAATTGAAAGGGGTCTACAAGAAAAATAGTTTGAGAACCTCTGAACTAGATAATAATAAAATTATGCAATATTTTAGCTATCAATTTACTTAACTCAATATTAAAGATAACATCCAAATAAATATAGTTCGGATAAACCCTTAAACTTTCCCAATCGCTACGATTGAAAACGAGAGAGACAACTACAGGTTTGTGTATTCAACTATTTGTGTAGCATACAGAGACCTGTTTCGGATTTGGGTGTTTGTGTATGAGTTGTCTGTACAACGGAACCCACCATAGAGAATATGTTATAATACTACGTATAGAATGGACACTTCGTTTCTATCTACTGTGCTTCGACGTCCCGCTTGATTTCCCCGCCTCACCAACCTCCTCCCCTCTTATGGGCGACGTTTGGTATTCTCTACGTGCTACGCACACAGGTGCACGTGTAAATACACGTCACTGATTGATGTCTGTGTAATAGATACCAAATTAAGTGTTTGTATGGAATTTTGGCGTAGTGTCCGCGGTGTGTCCACGATAAAAGTGTATTCCTAGTGTAAGGCTGCGAAGGTATTTTTTTATCTCTGTCCATCCCTTGTGGGAATACGGAATACTTCAGAGAATAAGTTAGCATTAAAGATAACTAAGTTTATACCTACTAATTTACGTTTTAAACTAAGGGCAGATTTCGCCGTTTGCTCTGAGAACTGAGTTTATTAAATCACATTTTAGCATAACTGAGTTTAAAATTGGTATAAAATTTGGTTCGGCCGTTGGGGCAGAAGAGTTCTGGAGTGGCGACCGCGTACCGGAAGACGAAGCGTAGGCAGGCCCCCCACGAGGTGGACCGACGACCTGGTGAAGGTCAATCGCTGGATGAGGGCGGCCCAGGACCGTTCATTGTGGCATTATTTGGGGGAGGTCTTTGTTCAGCAGTGGACGTCTTTTGGTTGAAATGATGATGATGATGATGATGATAAAATTTGGTTTAATCAAATCAAGATCAATTTTTGTCGGTTAAATCCAAATCATGTTACTGAACACGTTTAAGAACGTAAAACGCGTTTAATTATGACGGTGAAATCAACCCAAAGTTGTCTTACATTGGGAACGTTTATATTTTACATGGCTATATTTAGATTCAAGGACGCTTCATTTAAGGATACATCGTGAAGGACCCTTGAACCTTCCCAAGGCCTCTCACAATGTTATCTAAGTACCGACGCGATTCTAAGATTACAACTGGAGACGGGGATTACTGGCGCAGCGATTGATAATATGAGTGTAATAAATGGTGGTAGAGGGTTACTCCTGGTGGTAGAGCTCCAGTGACGGTGCTCGTGGGCGTAGGCACCAGGAGTGGTAACGCATCTGCATTTTGACCTTCTGCATCTGTCTTTGTATGGGTGTCTATAGGCTGCAGTCAACACTTAACATCAATGTGAACTGCATGCTTGTTTGCCACTTCCGTTACATAAAAAAACTGAGGCAGTTAAGTGAAGTAACGATAAAGAAGATTCGAAATTAAATATTTAATGTTCATCTAAGCACGGAGCATTCAACTTTTTGCAACAAAAAAAAACTAAACATTTTTTTTGGTATCGGCGTATTAAAACTCAACATTTTTAAATCCGGGAAATGGCTGGAGCTCAAAATTCAAACCGCTATAAATAACGTTTTAATGGTCCAAATGTTTCCCTAAAATGAAAACACTCATTAAGAAACAATTTTCCGACATTCATTGAGGAGAAATCAATTTTGGAAATGAGGCTAAGCTCTTTAAACATTATATTCCGTAACGGGACATCGTTAAGATGTAATAAAATCATTTTCTTTACGAGTCAACGACCAAGGGACAATATCATTATCTAAAATGTACCTTCACGCTCATATTCACCTAAGTAGTAGCAGAGAATATGTAATAATGCTACGTATAGAATGGACACTTCGACGTTCCGCCCGATTTGCCCGCATCACTCAACCCCTTTCCCTCTTATGGGCGACGGTTGGTATTTTGTATGTGCTACGCACATGGGTCCTCGTGTACATACACGTCACTGATTGATGTCGGTGTAATGGAAACCAAATTAAGCGTTTGTATGGAATTTTGGCGGAGTGTCCGCGATGTGGTAGTAGGCAGAGATAAATGTGGTTCGGCCGTAGGGGCAGAAGAGTTCTGCAGTGGCGACCGCGTACCGGAAGACGAAGCATAGGCAGGCCCCCACGAGGTGGACCGACGACCTGGTGAAGGTCAATCGCTGGATGAGGGCGGCCCAGGACCGTTCATTGTGGCATTCTTTGGGGGAGGCCCAAGATATATGCCCACGATTTGCCAGAAATGTTTTATCCTATGAACCTACTTACCGAACTTTTTATATCATGAAAGTGGCAAACAGTATTGATAGCCTATAAAAAATTCATTAAAACCCAGAGATTTTGATGTATTTTTTTTTTATGTAATGGAAGTGGCAAACTATCGTGCAGTTCACATTGATGTTAAGTGATGACTGCAGCCTATAGACACCCACATAAAGACCAAGGTCAAAATGCAGATGCGTTACCACTCCCGAGGCCTAAGGTGTTATGCCTCTGTGCCGGAAATTACAGGGCCGCACATTACCACCGGACCGGAACACGATAGTGCTGAACACTACCATTTAGCGGCAAGTATATTAGGTAATGTGGTGGTTCCTATGCCCGCCAGCTCCGTCACTGGAGCTCTACCACCAGTAAAACGATTTGTAGATGCGTTTGCTACTCCAGAGGCCTAAGTTATTATGACTCTGTGTTGCAAATCACGGGGCGATGCAATTTGGAATTTTCGAAATTAATATTCGTCTTTCAAAGTGACAGCATACAAAATTATGCTATTGTTTCATACGCGGTTTGTTCGCAATGAGTTTATCGCATTATCGTGAATCTTCACTGAACTGTATAATGATTAATTGTTTTATATTATTTCGCATTAACACATGCTTGTGAAATATATTTTATTTTTAAAGAAAAATGGAAAGAAAAATTGACTTCAGGCGAGACTCGAACTCGCGACCTACTGGGAATCTAGTCCAGCCGCTCTTCCAATTGAGCTACTGAAGCCCTGCCTGATTTGTCAAATCTTTCCTTCACATCTAGTTCGAGTCTCGCCTGAAGTCAATTTTTCTTTCCATTTTTCTTTAAAAATAAAATGTATAATGATTGAGTGCAACTAGTGTTATCAGCGTGCATGTATGAAGAGAATGATGAAGGTAGATGAGGCACGAGAGGTATGTCAGGACCGGGATATCTGGCGCTCTACACTCTCTGCCTACCCCGTTAGGGACCTGGCGTGAAGATACATACATACATACTAGTGTTATTATTGTCATAAGACGAAGCGTCACCGAATAGCATGGTAGGTAATGTGCGAAACTTGATTTAGAGAACCACCGTATTACCTAATCTATCTTTTTTTATGTAATGTACGTGGCAAACAAGCATGCAGTTCACATTGATGTTAAAAGATGACTGCAGCCTATAGACACCCACACAAAGACCAAGGTCGAAATGCAGATGCGTTACCACTCCTGAGGCTTAAGGTTTTATGCATCTGTGCCGGAAATTACAGGGCTAAATTATCTGCCGCCAAATAGTAGTGTTCAGCACTTTCGTGTTCCGGTTAGATGGTAATGTATGGCCTCCAGCGCCGGATTTGGACTTGGGCGATCCCTTGGGCGTTTGCAGAGCATGTGGTGGAGGCCCTCAAATCATTTGTGGTTAACTGTTGAAAGTTTCTATTAGGGTAAAGTTAAAGAAGAGAGTAAGTGAATATGTTGGCTAACATAAAACTGGACTAAACTTCCGGGGACAAGTGCCGCTCGAACGCACAATGACACGCTGCAAGTGAAGTGTACTAATATAGCTTTAAGTTGTATGTACTAACACAATAAAATATATATTAATATGTATGTTATTTAACAAGGTATATATTTATATGGGCCTATTGCAAAATTTTAATCAATTTTCTTGCCTGCAGTAAATATATAAATAAAAAATAAAAAATAATTTTTTTTTTGTCTGACTTTAACATTACTAAGCGTATCGATAAAATTGCCGAAGACTATTTATTTCACTCAAAAAAAGGCTGACAATTTGTAATAAACCTCAGTTTTTTTTGTTTCTACCGAGCTTTTATCCATTTAATTTGTTTTTTTCTTGGTGTGGTGGCGGCTCCATTGTGTTGGCAGCCCATAGGCAACTGCCTATGTTGCCTATGCTTTGCTTAATCCGGCACTGATAGCCCCGTAGTAACTTTTTTTTATATAATGGAAGTGGCAAACAAGCATGCAGTTCACATTGATGTTAAGTATGACTGCAGCCTATAGACATCCACACAAAGACCAAAGTCAAAATGCAGATGCGTTACCACTCCTCTGCGCCGGAAATTACAGGGCTGTACATTACCACCTGACCGAAACACGATAGTGCTGAACACTGAACTAGCGGCAAGTATATTAGGTTATGCGGTGGTGCCTACGCCCGAGAGCTCCTTCACTGGAGCTCTACCACCAGTGATAACATCAAATATCACAGAGATATAACAACTTAATTCTCAAGAGTGGCAACGCATTTGCAATTTGACCTCTGATTTTTGGGTAAATCTATAGGCTGTTACCCAGAAATTTCCGCATGTTTCCATTAAAAAACCTTATCAAAGTGTCACGATTAACAGCGTCTGGAAAATCAATATTCGATTCGGTGTGGGAACTTATTGCTGTGACCTCTTTCCTATCTATTGTTGGTCCGGGGATGTCGGCCAGCCATTGTCAACCTATTGTTATATGCCCTAATGTTATGATATATTGTTCTTAGTGTTAGACTTGTGACCTTATTTGGCCCAAATCTGTCGTGTAGAAGAATGGTAGTTGTGGTGTTTGGCTTGATAACTTTTTTATGATTTATAACTATGGAAGTTGATGATTAGGGTTTTTTTCTCAGTAATGTGGGCTTTGGAACTCTGCCAGTGAATGACAAGGAATGTCCCATATTTTTTTGTTTAGTCTTATCTTGCCGTTTGTAAAAGAGAGTATGGAACATTCTGTTGATACCTATTTTTATTATTAAGTATTTTTGGACTATTATTAATTTATTTACTTTGACATATTAATCAACGTATCAGTTGTTATTCGCTTTAATTTTATATTTGTAATTTGACCTATCACAAGCAAATTCTATTATTTCCAAGTGATTAAATGAATTTTTGAGTTTGAGTTTGAGGTCATAATTGTCTAAACATGATTATGTAGACTATTGTTATTGTAAAATTCAATTGTACCAGTGTATCGAGTGGGTACAATATGTACCCACGGCAATATGTGTTATGACGGCCCGGTTAGTCCAGCGGTGTGAGATGACCGTTTGATCCGAAGGGTCGCAGGTTCGATCCCCGCACCGGGACAAATGTTTGTATGGCCTACAGATATTTGTTTCGGGTCTGGGTGTTTGTGTACAACGGCACCCACGACACAGGTTTATACCTACTGTGGGGCTGAGTGTAAGCGTATTTTATTATTTTATTTTATGTTTTCATATTAAAAAAGCGCTATCATAAATTAAGTCGCGAAAATACTAATAAAATACTATATCATACGAAATTTAATCGGAAATAAATATATGTTTTGTTCTACTATCCTCTATTTGATTCAGTGGTAGAAGATCTAGACGTCATAAGTTCTATAATCGGGTCGAGAAATAATTTTATTTTCAATAGGCTAGAGAACTTTAATCGATCTGTTGGGCCAAGCTGTGTTGTGTGTCAATGGTTGGGCCTAATATTTTCTAATATAACATTTTATAGAAGTAAAACTATTTTTAAGAACATGTCACGCGTATGTATTTTTTTAACATCAACGTTTCTGCCAATTTTTTAATTTCCCTCGTACAGGCTATCATACATAAAATTGTATTACCCCTTATCTCTGGTGCTATTGCGATTTTTCAATTTTCTGAAAGTTTCCCAGTACCATTGCTCTGTATTTTACCACAGAGGCATAACACCTTATGCCTCAGGAGTGGTAACGCATCTGCTTTGACCTTGGTCTTTGTGTGGGTGTCTATAGGCTGCAGTCATCACTTAACATCAATGTGAACTGCATACTTGTTTGCCACTTCTATTACATAAAAAAACCACCCTAAGAGTAATGTTATGTGCCTGGAGATGTCAATAGGACCGCCACATCTTACATGATATAAAACGTAACCGACGAATTGTGGGTGTGTACTTACCACCTGTCCCTTGCTATCACTATATTCTTTCCTAACCTGCCTATCCCATCGGAGAACACAGGCGTGAATTCCTACCCTAAATTCCTGGATGCTGATGAACCGTCACGGCAACAGTGACGTCACGCGAGTTTATCAAACTCATGATTATTTGATGACGTTTCACTCGCGACCTCTCTGATGTTTTATTCCCTGTCCCCGGAGTAGCGTGAGGTCAAAATACTTTTTTATTACACACACTCGTAATGATGTGCAAACGTGTTGCCGTCAAAAACCTTGTTCTTACTTTATGTGACGTCGTAAAATAGTTGCGTTTGTCGGTTTTGGCGCTTCAGATGATAGTTGTTGAGTAATATGAAATGTAACGTCTTTTTGCTTGATCTCAAGTAAGTATTCTACTTGTTTACGTAGATTACAGCAGCACCTAGTTTATCAGCCCGCCGGCGCTTGCTTCTTGACAAATATTCTTTATTATAATAAGACGGTAAAAATCTAGTGTCTATACATTTTATATTAAAAAAAACTGATAGGGGGCGATCAAAGAAGAGTAACAGGAACCAAAAAAACAATTTTTGCATTTTTTGTCTGTCTGTCTGTCTGTCTGGTACGTTATAACTGCGAATCTACTAAAGGGATTTGAACGCGGTTCACAGGTGGATTACATATAATTATTAGGAACGCTTGCATAACTTTGTTTCATCAAATAAGGTTAAGGTAATAGGTTATATCGGTTAAGGGAAAAAGACGTTACAATCAATTGAAAATTTACTTGAAGCACTGCTTCAAAACTTTTAAACAGTGTGGTTTACATAGGTGTTAGTGGCGTTTGTGGCGTTGCTGGTGGTGGTGGTGGTTGTGGCGTTAGTGGCGTTGGTGGCAATAGTGGCGTTGGTGGCTTTGGTGGCGTTGGCATTGGAAGCGTTGCTGGAATAAGTGTCATTGGTGATGGCGTTGGTGGCATTGGTGGCGTTGGTGGCGTTAGTCTAATATCGTGTACAGAGAAGTATTCATGTAAATCAGATTTTTTCAGCTATCTATATAAAGTAATATAAACGTATTATCCGAAATTAGCAAAAAGTTATATTATCCAAAAAATGCTGCCCAAAGTCACTCCATCCACGCGAACGAAGTCGCGGGCACAGCTAGTTATAAATAATATCTGTGGACGTCGGCGTCGGTATCTTGCCATTATATTATGCCTACACTATCACACTTGTCTAAGTTTCGGTTGCACCAAAATATTTGTTAAAGTTAAATAAAACGTAGCTTCACGCCTGTAATCCTCGAAGAGGTAGGCAGAGGTAAATGCATGCATTCAAGCATACATGCAAACATCCACGATTCGCCGGTTACGTCTTGGCCCATGTAACAGGTGGCGAGCCTGTTGACATTTCCGGGCACATTACCAAACTTCGAAGTACTGGGAAGTTTCCAGAAAATGGAATAATCCGAATAGAACTAGAGATAAAAGACTTGACACCATTATCTTTGATAACCCTCTACCCGGGAATCGAACCCAGGACCTCAGCGTAGCAGTAGTGGCCTGCTACCACTAGGCTACCGAGACAGTTAGTAAAGTTAAATATTTTGTAAAATTTTACACCCTTTTCTAACTTTAACAAGGTAGAAGTATAATAGCATTACGGCACGGTGTGACGGCTCACAAAACATCGTACATTGTAAGTTGTATGCTCGTGCAAAGCTCGCTTAACAAAAGAAACAGCGAGCGTCTTTGAAAAGTTGTTTGTTACGGAAAATGATGAATGCATGTTTCAATAGTCTGTAGGTTCTTTAATTAAGGCATATGTTATCGTGGTAAGGATTTACTCGGTCTAGAAAGAAATTGGTTTACCGAACAAATGTTAAGCGTTAATTTTTGTCATGAAGTGGCAAACAAGTTGCATTGTGATTGGTGGTAGAGCTCCAGTGATGGAGCGCGCGGGCGTAGCACTGCATTACCTAATATACTTGACGCTAAATGGTAGTGTTCAGCACTATCGTGTTCCGGTTAGGTGGTAATGTACGAACCTGTTATTTCCGGCACAGAGGCATAACACCATTATTGTATATCAATGCATAACACCTTAGGCCTCAGGAGTGATAATGCATCTGCATTTTGACCTTTGGTCTTTGTGTAAGTGTCTATAGGCTGCTGTCATCACCTAAAATCAATGTGAACTGCATGCTTGTTTGCTACTTTAATAACATAAAAAAAAACATATAGTTCACATTGATGATGAGTGAATACTACCTTTAAGCATCTAAATAAAAACTAGAGATTACAATGTAGATGCGTTGCCACTCATGAGGTCTAAATTGTTACGTCTCTGTGCCAGAAATTACTGTTTCATACATTACCTTCTAATCGGAACACATAGAGCAACACGGGCCACCGGCCGCGGCGGACTGGAGGGGAGTAGCCATAGCGTTTATTATCGATGCACAACAGTCTGTAATTTTTTGCGGGGGGAAATGCGTGCGACACACACGCATACTACAAAAATAGTCTATTACTACGAAACTCACACCTTGACTTTAATAAAATACAGAGATAATTTCACGCACACATTTAAACATCTTGGCGACAGGTATAGACCCATGCGGGCTTGTTCATTGACAGAGGGGAAAGCCTGCATATGGCTACTCCCCTCCGGTGTTGCTCTATGTCGGAACACGATAACGCTGAACACTATCATTTAGCGAAAAGTAGATGGGTAATGCAGTGTCTACGCCCTCGAGCAGCATTACTGGAGCTCTACCACCAGTGAGATATCGAAACTTAACGCTTAGTTGAGGTCGAGGTCAGTGTATTAATAATTCAACAACAGGCGGTTCGATGAAACTCACGGTCGAATATTGAAATGTCAGTCAAAAATTTTAAGTGGCACTTAGGTTCGGCTGAATCAAAATATTTGTTAAAGGTATGGTTTTTGACAAACTCAAATTTAACAGCACCATTTACTTTAGCAGTGATTGCAAAATGCGTTGCATTAGCGTAATTTTTGGTATAGAGAAGTTTTTTATTATTTCAAAATGGCATCGCTATTACGCATGTTGCCATTCGGAGTCCCGTATCGCACCCAAGTAAAACGATATTTCGTATTCGTATAAGAGCAGCGTTAAAGTTATAATCAGTCAGTCAGTTAATTATTTATTATGTCAGTCAAGTGAGTTCGAGTAAAGCGATGGCTACTTTACCAGAACATTTACAATGAAGCATTGGAGGCAATCTGAAAGGTCGTGTTTTCGCACTGTTATTCTATTTCACTATACACGGGTACTGTAATAAACCTATATGAAACAAAATGCCACCAACTTAATTTAATATAACTCAAAAATACACCAAGAAAACGAAATAAAATAAGAGCACCACACGCTTCTTTCAAGGTCCCCGCCTAAAAAACTCATAGTTAAGTTAACAGGGTTGACAGTTTCCCTTATTATCTGACAGATTATTTTGAGGTTAACTTTAACTAGTGCTGTCCGTCCAGTCACGGTTGCATGTTAAGGCCATGACGTCATTTATAAATGTTCAAATGGTGCAAAAAATTTTTCACTTAACCGGTACTTTAACAGTGTTAAAATTGAAGTGAGACGATGCAACACAGTCTATTAATTCTTTCTGTCTCTATTTTACTCGATGAAGTGAGTGAGATCGCATGATCTGCGACTTATGGTGAAATTCACAGACCGCACTACGACTTTACTTTCGAGCAAAGTACCATCGAACTGTCAAAACCCATACATTTCTGACAGTTCTAAGCAGACTTTACTTCCAGCAAAGTACGCTTAGAACTGTCTCATACTGTACTAACAGTTCTAAGCATACTTTGCTCAAAGTAGAGTCGTAGTGCGGTCTGTGAATCTCACACTTATTCTTCTATGTAGAAAAAGACATGAAATAATACCTCAAAATATTTGGAAATTAAAACGCTACATAAATATTAAATTATAGATTTGAAATCGATGAACCTATGTTGAAATGTTATGAAGACTTACCGAGTTCGGAGCCACAAACGCGCGGGATGATTTCCAAGATGGCAGAGCAGGAAGCGTCTTCGAAGCACAACTGCCTCGCTAGAAGGCAGTTCAGGATCGCCATGGTGCCTTTTATGCCGGGCCCTGGAACCAATGAAAGTTTATGGTTAGATATTTGCAAAATTGATGTTGTTATGAGTCGCAATATATTCTTATTACGGTGAATTAATTTCAATAATTAATCAAGAAGTTATTGTTTTTAAGGTTCCATACCTAAATGGTAAAAACGGAATCCTATTACTAAGTCTTGTCTGTCTGTCCGTTTGTCTATCTGTTTGTCACCAGGCTGTTGAAAATTTAGTTTTATATTACCTTTCAAAATAAATAGTTAATAAAAATAAAGATAATTTTAAAGGGACTCTTCGTGCACTAGTCTGGCTCGCACTAAGCACTATATTTTACTAGCAACCCACCCCAGCTTCTCAAGAGTACATTCAAGAGCTCTACCACCAATATAAACTTTTTAAAGAAACTTCAGATGCAATATCAGCGACAAGTAGCTTCATATTTGAACATTGTCTGCTAGTCCACATATAAACTGACCGAAGTGGAATGCAGTCAAAAGAATTTTTTAATATCAGAGCACACAAACTTAAATTCCGTACGTCTCCCGCATTCACCGCAAATGTCCATAACCTGTGCCACTGTTTATTTTTGCCGGCAAATATTCATAATGGTAGTTTATTCTGAAATTTCGCTTGCATTCGTTATGTGCATAATTTGAGAATTCCACCGAATCGCCTGTTTTGGAAAGTTTGAGAGCCATCCGGTATAGAAGCGGAGTTTTTTTTTATGTTGAATTGTTCAATTTTAATATGTGTTTCCTGAAGCTTTAGTCCGGCTTAGTCCCAAATTAACTCATATATGGTCTACGATAAAAGCGTTTGCATACAAATTTCAACCGCCTCGTAAATTCATATAAGTCAAGCTATTTTCAATATTTGTAATTTTTTATATTTCAATACTTAACCCTTTAATAATCTTATTACTATTAAATACATGTGAAAGAATGGATGTTTGTTTGTTGCTCAATCACGCTAAAGCGGCGGGACGAATTTTGGTGAAATTTTGTACACAGGTATACTATAGGCTGTTACACAAAGGATACATTTTACTCTCATTTAGAGGTTCCTCGGGGAATTTTTAAATATATATTTATATTGACGTGTAGTAATAACACATGACCGGATCCGCCGACCAAACCCCCAGCGAGCGGACCGCATCGGACTTGATTAATAATAATTCTGTCCGCCGGACTTCTCTACACACGACCAGATTTGGTTCGGAGCGTACCGAATCCGAGGTCCGCTCCGTACGAAATCCGGACGTGTGTTACGACTATAATAGACTCGTAGACTTGACAGCCGACGTCTTTGACGTTAAATAACAATTTAAACAGAAGAACCTGTTAATGTCTACTGCTTATTTAACCTATAAAGGTTTCAAGAGTACCGGTTTATACGTGAAGTCCACGCGGACGAAGTCGCGGGCAAAGCTAGTATTAAAAGTACAAGGTCTAAAATAACATGACCCTTGTCATGATGCAAATTGGACTAACTTATTGGTGACTTGCATAATACATCATTCAACTGTCGACACAAATGTTGCCTCACTTAGCCAAGAGTTTAGTGGATATAAAGCATAGTTAATGAAGCTCAGATCTACAGTTATATCATTTTACAATAATTGATACACTTCCGGGTGCAACTTTTATTTATTAAATTATACTTTAAAAAACTAATAAACACGCTTTTAAAATTAATTGAATTAAAGTGTGGGGGGCTAATTTATATTATACTAGCGGACCGCCCCGGCTTTGCCCGCGCTGCTCCGCTCCTGTTAGTTATAGCGTGAGCATGATATATAGCATATAGCCTTCCTCGATAAATGGGCTATTTAACACTGAAAAAACTTTTCAAATCGGACCAGTAATTCCAGAGATTAGCGCGTTCAAACAAACAAACAAACTCTTCAGCTTTATAATATTAGTATAGATATGTAAGTACAGATCTGTAGTTACTGTTCCTCAAGCAAATTGCAAGCAAGCACTTTTTTGTACAATAATATAATTTCTCAATTGATTACTAGGTACTATTTTATTTATAATTTTTTAGTTCAATTAGTTTTAAAAGCGTGTTTTTTAGTTTTTTTCAAATTATAATTTATTTTTAATTTTGTAGTTTTCTTATTATTTTATTTCTAGAAGCCGGTAAAAATTAAGCTCAAATAATTCCGTTACATACATATATTTACATAGATACAACCCAAGCTTATAAAAGCGTATCAAAAACTAGCGACCCGCTTTTTACTGTCGCTTTTTCTTTTGCGAAGTTGGCTTTCTGAGATGATACGGCTTTTTCGTTTCATCGACTTTAAAATCACATCGCGGCGAAAAGACGTTTTACTTCAAAAAAAATCGTGACGCTAGTTTCGTAATGTAAATTCGGCCTTAGAGGAACAACTCAATTTCGACGAAATATAGTTTTACTTGACACTGGCAATATGCGTAATAGCGATGTCATAATTAGTTAAAAAAAAGAAACGTAAGCAAGGGTTATGTATAAAATACGAGTACAGTCATAGATTTATTATCTACTTAAATCTATGAGTGGTCTTACGCTACTTCGTTTTACGCGAATTCCGAGATGCGCGGTTTTTTTAACATACCGCGCGCATCGTTTGTCTCCTTGCGCTCGGCCAGTGTTGGGTTAACGAGAAGTTCGAGTATAACTGCCTCAGTAGCCTAGTGGTAGCAGGCCACTACTACTACGCTGGAGGTCCTGAGTTCGATTCCCGGGTCGGGAACTATCAGAGATAACGGTTTAAAAATTCTTTATCTCTGGTTCTATTGGGATTTTTCCATTTTCTGGAAGTTTCCCAGTACCTCGGAGTGAGTGCTAAGGTGAACCCCGACTTACGCGAATTTAACTTACGCTGCTATCGCTTGGTCCCGCCTACCGCGTAAGTCCGGGGTATTACTATATTCACATAATCTGAAGCAATTCTTTGGGGTTCCGTTTTAAGTTGGATCCAATATCCAATTGGTAAGGGTGTGAGGATACAAAAAATATACATATTTGTTTAGCTTTTGTCTATTATGAGATTGCTTCCAAAATCAGACGACTTCAAATAACACTGAATCCGATTATACGATTCATCAGGGAATTGTTCGATAAACTTCCAGTATAACTAGCGAATATTAGGCACTTCATTTCTGATCCTATTTTTCTTATAATATGATATTCTTTTTCCTTTCATAAAAAAAGGAATTGAGAAATTCCTATAGCTGTGTTTACACTTTTTGTTGCATCTTTTCTATTCTACTTAAATTAGACGCATGCATAGATTTATAAACGTAGATAATAAATCTATGGACGCGTGCAATATTTAGCTGCGTCAATAAACAAAACATCGTTCGTTCGACTATAAATCTATGCTTAATCTATACTTATAATAAAACGGTAAAAGTGTGAATTCTGTACATTAAAAAAAATACATGGGGATGTTACTAGATTGATACCGAACACAAATATGTGATTAGATTTTTTTTGTCTGTCTGTCTGTCTGTTTGTTTGTTCAAGCATCACACAAAATCTACCGGTCCGATTACCACGAAACTTATAAAACGGTATATTTATACTTTAACCGTTGGCGCACAACACTGGGTCCTTTTTTATCCCGGAAAAATGTCTGTTTGTCTGTGTGTTTGCGCACGCTAATTTCAGAAACGGCTTATCCGATTTACAGTTTCCACTTATATATTGTGGTAAGTTTCACTTAATATTAAGTGTTTGTTTCATGTCAATCGGTTCAGAAATAAAAAAGTTACGTCAATTTAAAGAATCATATTGAATATTTTTAAACTATTCTGTATCTATATTCTATCTTTTTTAGGGTTCTGTACCAACCCTAAAAGGCAAAAACGAACCCTATTACTAATCTTCCGCTGTCTGTCTGTCCGTCTGTCCGTCCGTCTGTCACCAGGCTGTATATCATAAACAGTGATAAAAAAAATTTCACAAATTATTTTTTTCTTTTATTACTATAACGACAAAATTAAATACAAAAAATAAGAAAGTGAAAATATTCAGGGGTCCAAGGGGCATACGATAAGTGTTTTTTTTTCGTATATTTTTTTGCTTGATATCAATCACGCCTAAGTAAGGGGATAGATGCCTCTAAGAGCATTAATCCCCAGCCAAACGAAGGCGTCTATCCGTTTTATACGGGATAGATGCCTTTTGATGCATAAAAAATACCTAAATATTTTATGATAATAATAATTCTCATAATTGTAGGTATTTTTATATAGCTATCCTTAAGATAAATATATGTGTTGTTGGTGAGTCTGGTGGTTGTGGTTTTTAGTGGCGATGGAGGCATTGGTGGCGTTGGTGAAGTTGGTGGTGTTGTTGTTAGTTTTGCAGGCGTTGGTGGCATTGGTAGTGATGGTGGAAGTAGTAGTGGTGACAGTGGTGGTGGTGATGGTGGTGGTGGTGACGGTGCTGACGATGGTGGTGATGGTGGTGATGGTGGTGATGGTGATGGTGGTGGTGGTGATGGTGGTGGTGGTGATGGTGGTGGTGGTGGTGGTGTTGGTGTCATGAGTGGTTAATATGCACAACGTTACATAATATTCAATTTTCACTTCTGCCGGCTCTTACGGAGTGCATATACTTATTATGTATAGATCTATCTGTAATCTTTCATTCTCTGTTAATAGCACTTATTGACTAAAACTTTACAAAACTTTGTATTAATTGTCTATAAACAAATATTACGTACCTATAGAAGCTCAAAATGGCCTTTTCGAAAATACGGATCAGCATAGGATGGTCTACAGAATAGATTTATTTATCTATTCCGTGGGATGGAATCATTCCCAGTTGCTTGTAGGTTGCGTTTATACACATTATTAGTAATTTTTCGCAATAGCAGCCTGTGTGCTTTTATTCCCGATGGCCATACGTCTAATATCGTGTCGAATAATATTAAAGATTATAGAATTGATGATTTTTTTTTTACTCCTACTTGTTATTAATTTGAAAACACTCATCATTCTATTTTTAAGTGGTCACTATAAAAAGCTGGCATTTTGAGAAGTTGGCATTTTGCGAATTTGGCATTGTGAGAAGTTGGCATTGTGAGAAGTTGGCATTTTAAAAAGTTGGCATTTTGCGAATTTGGCTTTTTGAGAATTTGGCGTTTTGAGAAGTTGGCATTTTGAGAAGTTGTCTATTTGCGAGCGGTTGGCATTTTGCGAAGTTGGCATTTTGAGATAATACGATAAATCGTAACCATTATCTTTTGTTACAAGATTTTTAGTTTAATTAGGATGTTGTGCCTATGTCAACCGCGTGGCATTTCGGCGGTCATTGCCCGTGGTACACCTACTTAGTCCACCTGGGTGAACCAGGGTCAAATTTTTTTACCCGTTGTACACCTATTATGAATTGGGTGTACCGGGGGTAATTACATCTTTCCGTTGTCCACCTAAGTTCACCTAGATGTTCCAAGGGAAATATATTTTTCCCGTGGTCCACCTGTATCAGTGTTAGTGTAGAATGTACTTTTACATTGTTAATAACATGTTTTCTCGGGTTCTTTTCAAATCGTACTTCAACTTTTTGTAACTATAGGGAATCATGTTGTCTAAAGAGATGAGTGTAATGCACAGCGTAATATAATTAAATATTTTTGGAATCGAAACATATGGGTTAAACGCACACAACGCATTTACTAGAAACATAATCTAGAATTTAAAATTATTTTAAAAACTAAAAAAAAACCGCCTTAAAAAAATTAAAATCTGAATACACAAAAAACACTAAAAACGAAAAATAAACTGAATTAGATAATTTCATTTTCAGGGAAAAAAACACGTAACCTAATTATTATAATAAGACGATTATTTTAATATGGGCTACGTACCTACCTACAAGGTGACAATGGGACCATCCTTACAAAAAAAATACCTACCACAAACGTGTAACTATTATAATTATTAAAAATTAGGTATTTCAACTACGAAGGTACCTTAATATATTTTTCATCATCAGATCCACTTCATCAAATTATGCTTTCCGAAAGAAAAGACACGGAACACTGTTATTTTAAAAAATACCGACATCCTTTCAGTGTGCTATGAAATTTGAAGAGTGCTCTCGATTTTTCCAGGATCCCATCATCACATATTAACATGGTTACAATGGGACCTGTGAGGTATATCCTTTCAAACAAAAAAAATATCCAAATCGGTAAAGGCGGTTTCCAATTATCGGTGAACTTACATAAAAAAAAAATCCGACAAATTGATAAATTTCTCCTTTTTTCGAAGTCGGTTAAAAACCAAAAAGAAATTAAATTGGAAAAAATCCGACGAATTGATAAATTTCTCCTTTTTTCGAAGTCGGTTAAAAACCAAAACGAAATTAAATTTGGATGTTCATCTGTATGAATAAGTCTTTTCTTCACAATTGAAAATTGTTAGGTGGACCACGGGCAGTGACCGCATTTCGGGAACTTGACATTATGGTAACTTGACGTTACGGGAACTTGACATTGCGGGAATTTGACATTGGAGGAACTTGACATTGGAGGAACTTGACAATTTGGGAATTTGGAATTCCGAGAACTTGACATTTTGAAACCCCTTGACATTTTGGGAACTTGACATTCTGGACAAACTAATGGTTATATTGTGCACTTCACTATGGTGTACCCATAGGAGTATAATAAATCGATGGGTATATCCGTGCTATATGGTTGAAAAACGTGTCATGTACAAGCGGCCTTAATCTCACAGAAATGAAAGCGAGCATTGTGCTGTAGGGAAGGAAGCTATGAGGAAAGTATCTACACAAACAAGTAAGGGCCGGATCTGTAGGTAATTATTAGGAATAAGACAACATTAACAAAAATAATATATAATAATAAAGAAATTCTTAACAAAATGCAACAGTCTAGTCTCCTTCGTCACCACCTTCCTCTTCTTCGTCAAATTCACCTTCTTCCTCAGCAGTGGCATCCTGGTACTGCTGGTATTCTGACACCAAGTCATTCATATTACTCTCAGCCTCAGTAAATTCCATTTCATCCATACCCTCACCAGTGTACCAATGTAAGAACGCCTTACGTCTGAACATGGCTGTAAACTGCTCAGATATGCGTTTGAACAGCTCCTGAATAGCAGTAGAGTTACCAATAAACGTGGCAGACATTTTCAAACCTCTAGGTGGGATGTCACAAACAGCTGTCTTAACATTATTCGGAATCCATTCAACGAAATAAGATGAATTCTTGTTTTGAATGTTCATCATCTGTTCGTCTACTTCTTTCATTGACATGCGACCTCTGAAGACCGCAGCAACGGTCAGGTATCTTCCGTGGCGGGGATCACAAGCCGCCATCATGTTTTTGGCATCAAACATCTGTTGGGTCAACTCAGGAACAGTTAAAGCGCGGTACTGTTGACTACCACGAGAAGTCAGTGGAGCAAAGCCAGGAATGAAGAAATGAAGACGAGGAAATGGTACCATATTCACAGCCAACTTTCTTAAATCAGCATTCAGCTGGCCAGGGAAACGAAGGCAGGTCGTGACGCCGGACATCGTCGCGGAAACCAAGTGGTTCAAGTCGCCATAGGTCGGTGTCGTCAGCTTTAAGGTCCTGAAGCAAATGTCGTATAACGCCTCATTGTCAATGCAGTAAGACTCATCAGTGTTTTCAACCAGCTGATGCACAGATAACGTTGCATTGTACGGTTCTACCACTGTGTCTGATACCTTCGGAGACGGAACCACACTGAATGTGTTCATAATACGATCAGGATATTCTTCTCTTATCTTCGAAATGAGGAGTGTTCCCAATCCTGCGCCTGTGCCACCTCCTAAAGAATGCGTTAGTTGAAATCCTTGCAGACAGTCACACCCTTCAGCCTCTTTCCTCACCACATCCAAAACTGAGTCAACCAGTTCCGCTCCTTCAGTGTAATGGCCTTTAGCCCAATTATTTCCGGCACCAGATTGTCCAAAAACAAAGTTATCTGGTCGGAAAATCTGTCCAAACGGACCTGATCGGACGGAATCCATCGTACCAGGCTCAAGATCTACTAGGATCGCTCGAGGCACGTATTTACCACCGGTCGCTTCATTGTAGTAAACATTGATCCGCTCCAATTGAAGGTCAGAGTCACCGTGGTAAGTGCCAGTTGGATCGATGCCATGCTCGTCCGATATTACCTCCCAGAACTGTAAGTATACAATTTATGTTACTGCAGGATAACGCTTAATATACGTACGGTACGCCTATAAATGGGTTAGCGGCAACAAATGCAAACTCGATTATTTTTTATGTCATGAACTGTCTAACAAGCAAACAGTTTACATTGATGGCAAGTGAATACCTGTAGCCCATAATCAATCTATAGAAACCAGAGATATCAATGTTGTACCTTTGTGTCAGAAATAACAGAGTTCAAGAATCGGTAATTTCTAGACTATGTAGTCATTTCGCGAATCAGTCATTCATAGACTAAACCGTTTATTGCCACCTTATCGGAATCCGACAGCGCTGAACACTACCATTTAATGGAAAGTAGATTAGGTAAATCGGTGGTACATACGTACCGCGAGCTACATCACAGCTCTACTACGAGTGGAACATTTGTTAAGTCGTTTCTTTATTGATATGAGATTATTTATTTATACACATATGTTCTGAATAACCAGCATGACAAAAAAATGGAAGCAAAGCAAGTGAGTTAACATACAAATACAAAAAAGATACGAGTATTTAATATTAGAATAATGGTGGTAAGTTGTAAGGCAATAGGAACTGTCGTATCCATCAATGTGGCCACATTTGACGACCTGGTTAGTTCAGCGGTGCGAGACGACCGTTTGATTCGAAGGGTCGCGGGTTCGATCCTCTCACCGGGACAAATATTTGTATGGCCTACAGATATTTGTTTCAGGTCTGGGTGTATACATGTGCATGTATGGTGAGTGTTTAATGGCACCCACGACACACGTTTATACGTAGTTTGAGGCTCTGAGTGTAAGTGTATTTATTTTTTTACCTTTGCTCCAATCTGGTTTCCACATTGACCCGCTTGAATATGTACGATTTCCCTCATCTTAAACTTTAAGCTAAACTTCTAAGACACCGACCGAAATCCACGACCAGCTAGACAGGAAGACTTAAAACAAATGCGACTTTTCGAATTCGGGTTGTTTGATTATTCTTTTCAAATTTTATAACTTTTTTATTATCCAGTCAAAAGTAATGCAAACTTTTTTGGTGGAGTGACATATTGACATAGTATAGGAAAACATAGGCTTTGATCACGCTGTGATATTGATATGGTGATAGTTTAGGCTGAGGCTGCATTCGTTCGATTTATTTTAAGTAAAAAAAAATAAAGGAACTGACATAGGTTGGGGAAAAAGTCTTTTCGCTTTATAGTATGTATGAACTTGTAATAAAATATCTTTGGCTGTAGTATTTGTATCTGGCTGGTTTTGGTATCATTGAAAGTTAAAATTTTAAAGAACATAATTCCAAATTCAAATTAGTCAAATGTGTGATTTTCATTTGTTTTTCGTACTGTCAAGATGAGTGAATCTAATGAAGAAACTCGATACATTTTAAAATTTTACTACAATAAAGGTAAAAATTTGCATTTTTACCTGCAAGCAAGCCGCGAAAAAAATTTGCGATGTTTATGGACCTAGTGCAGTGTCTGTGAGAGTAGCACAAATTTGGTTTAAACGTTTTCAATCCGGAAATTTCGATGTCAAAGATGCACCTCGCTCTGATCGCCCTATTACGGATAAAATGGATGCCATTTTTGAAAAAGTGGAGCAAGATCGACATATCAGTAGTTACGACGTAGCTGAAGAACTGAGAATTGATCACAAAACAGTTTTGGCGCATTTAAAAAAAGCTGGGTACAAAAAAAAGCTCGATATTTGGGTACCTCAGGAGCTCACTGAAAGAAACCTAATGAACCGTGTACTCATTTGTGATTCTTTATTACGACGTAATGAAACCGAATAATTTTTGAAGAAGCTGATAACTGGTGATGAAAAATGGATCACGTACGACAAGAACGTGCGAAAAAAGTCGTGGTCAAAGGCCGGTCAGGCTTCACAGACTGTGGCGAAACCCGGGTTAACTCGCAATAAGGTGATGTTGTGTGTGTGGTGGGATTGGAAGGGCATTATTCATTATGAGCTATTACCACCAGGCAGGACTATCGATTCTGAACTCTACTGCGAACAACTGATGAGATTAAAGCAAGAAGTTGAGAGAAAGCGGCCGGAATTGATCAACAGAAGGGGTGTGGTGTTTCATCATGATAACGCTAGACCTCACACATCTATAGCCACTCAGCAAAAATTAAGAGAGTTTGGCTGGGAGGTGTTAATGCATCCGCCGTATAGTCCTGACCTTGCACCTTCAGATTTCCACCTGTTTCGGTCTCTTCAGAATTCTTTATGCAATGTTAGGTTAACATCACGAGAGGACTGCCAAATCCACTTGTCACGGTATTTTGATGAGAAGTCCCAAAATTTTTATAGCAATGGGATCATGTCCCTACCTACAAGATGGCAAAAGGTTATCGAACAAATTGGTACATACATACTTTAGTTAAATTTAAATAAACTATATTAAAAAATGTTTTGAATTATCTTAAAAAATGCGAAGAAACTTTTTCCCCAACCTAATATTAGGATAGTGGATTAAATGCCCACAGACAAAATTAAATAAAGTAAGATTCTCGTTCTATCGAATTGTACTTTTGCATTTGATAAAGAAAGTAGTAGGTAGCCGAACTTGATTCTCTCGAGTTATAAATTACTAGCTGTTTCTCGCGTCTTCGTCTGCGTCGTATTTGGTTTTGGCACAAAAACAAGCCTATATCCTTTCTTAGGGTTAAAACTACCTCCATGTAAAATTTTACCACAATCAGTTTAGCGGTTTGGTCGTGAAAGCATTAAATATAGGCAAACAGAGCAGAGCTATTTTACTTTATGGATTATAGAATTGTATTAGTTGGAAATCATTGTTTGAATGGATTCATTCAGCTAAGAAAGACCAGTTTAACTCGCAAAAGTTAAAGGAACGTAATGTTGACGCATTCTGTAGATTAACATCTAAAGAATTCAGTAAACATTCGATCTTAAATCTCAACAGTTTCAATCTAAACTGAATGAATACAAGCGTGGCTATACAATTTTGTGAGATCCAATCAATAAATAGAGGGAAACATCTTGCTGCGAGGTCGTTCAAAAGTTATTGAGATGGTCTAACTCGGTAGTGACTTCAATTAAGTGCCAAACGCAAATATAATAGGTTTTTCTTTAACTTTCACGCCAGTATTCACAAAGGGGTAAGCAGAGCAAGGTTAATGAATACATTCAAACATTTTATATGTATTGAAGGTGGAAAACAAGCATCCATTTGTATGGCCCCGTAATAACTATCACAGAGACATAATAACTAAGGTCTCAGGGGTAAAGACGCATCTTCATTTAGACCGCTGGCCTTTATGTGGGTCGCTGCAGTCATCACTTAACATCAATGTGAACTGCAAGGTTGTTTGCCACCTTGATGTAATAAAAAAAAAATAGTTAACATGGATGATGACTGCAGCCTATAGACACCCACACAAAAAGGTTAAAAAGCAGATACTTTGACACCACTGAGACGTTAATTGTTAAGTCTCTGTGATAGTTATTTCGGGATCATAAGGGGCTGTAAATACTCGTTTCGCCAGTCTTGAATCTCTACAGCTTCAATATAAACTGAATATAAACTGGGCGATACAATTTTGAGAGAACTATTAATAAATAGAGACAAGCTTCTTGTTGCGAGTTTGTTATTGAGATGGTCCAAGTTGGTAACGACTTTAATTAACTGGCAAAGGCAGAATTAATATTTTTTTCTTTAACTTTCATGTCCGTGTTTAGGAAGTGAATCAAAAGGAGGTGAAAGGGCGGCTTAAGCCCCCCTTGCTGTCCCCCTAAATCATGTTATGTTTTAGTTTTTTTTTTAAGTTATGAGGCAAACATGCATACACTTTAAATTGATGGTAAGTAATTCTGTAGCCTTTAAACATCTACATGAGACTGGAGGTTTCAATGTAGATGCGTTGCCACTCTTGAGGTCTAAGGTATTATGCCTCTGTGCCTGAAATTATAGAGCCGCACATTACCACCTGACAAGAACACGATAATGCTGCACACTGAACACTAGGTAATGCGCAGGTGCCTACACCCTCCGTCCGACGAGATCCGTCAGCTGGAGTAAAAAAGCACCAGCAAAAAATTTAAGCTTAGTACCTACGTGATAATACCAAACATGAATTCGGATGTTGACCACTGAAAAAATCAATATTAACTACAGAATTCGTAGGTGAATCTGTGAGGTGAGCTAGGGGTCAAATAGAACTCTGTTAGACAAACACTTGATAACTGTCCTCGTCCACATTGCTACTAAAATAGACATCATTAGCAAATTAACCTGCTTCTGTTTATAGAGGCGAGATATTCGTGACTATTTTGGCGACTGTCGACTCTCATTTACTCTCCATGTTGAAATTCAGAATAAGGTTAAAAGCGTTGTGGTCGATGCATTCGGTGATGCGTTTTTGTTTTAAGTTATTCACTTTGTATGTTTGAGTGTGGTTTTCTTTTATGTATGAGAGTAGTATCATTAAGTCATCGCTGTGACTTCGTATCGATAAATTTTCAAATGCTGCAATTCATTCTTACTAATATAGGAATGTCGGAAACAATATTTTTGTATGTTGACATCGGATCGGCTCAGAAACTACTGGATCGATTTTGATGATTATTTCACCAATGCCTTCAAATGACAGTGCTTCATGTTCCGTTTAAATGGTAATGCACGGCTCCGAGCTCAAGAGCTCGCGGCTACTGGGAATCTAGTCCAGCCGCTCTTCCAACAACGCTACCGAAGTCCTCTTTACGATATTTAATCAACTGCAAAGCTTATTATATCGGTTGCCTAACTCGCAAACTAGCATTGTTGGCAATAGTTGCTACTGCCATAAGGCAATTCAATAAATGTGAAGGAAAGATTTGATAAATCGGGCAGGACTTCGGTAGCTTAGCTGGAAGAGCGGCTGGACTAGATTCCCAGTGGCCGCGAGTTTGAGTCTCGCCTGAAGTCAAATTTCTCTTTCCATTTTTCTTTAAATAAATATATTTCACAAGCATGTGTAATTGCGAAATAATATTTAAAAAAACAACAGTATTTGTATATGCTTGTTTGCCACTTCATGATACAAAAAAATCACCGCATTCTCCCCATAATAATGGCGACCCATTATACGTCCCACTGCTGGCCACGAGTCTCTCCCCTTTTTGGGGGGAGGCCTGGAGCTTACTCCACCACGCTGCTCCAATGCGGATTGGTAGAGGTGGGTGGGTTAGTGGCCAACCCGCTGTCGGATATTTTCAAACCACCCATAAGGCCTCCGACAAGGTTTAACAACTGCTATCTATCGATAGCAACCGGGACCGACGGCTTATCGTGCCCTCCGAAGCACGGAAACCGGAACGAACGACCGCGCCCGTAGTGCTTAACCGAGTAGATCGCTCATGATCTACACCAGCCAGGCCATGCGCGCTTCGTTATCCCCGTGTTATTTTGAAAACATAAAAACTTAATTCAAGTATTCGAATCACAGAGAGAGGTACCTACGAATATGAAACCATTTTAATTAACCACTACATTCCGCGATCTCCTAATTACTTAAGGTGAACTTAAACACGAGGAATAGACTGATTCTCTTTCAGGATTCATTTTACAGGCTCAATTTCAAATGAAAATTGACTTTCCGTCTTCGCAATAAAGTTAGTATTACTTGCAACTCTCTTCGGCCTTTCTATCTATGAACAGTACTCAGTTAAACTCACCAAAGATCTTCAGAAAACCGCCGACACAGTTTGTAAGGGCTGTGTCACATTGGACAATTTATTATGCGACTGTATTGTTGTTTGTGTGAAATTAATAACATCAATTAAATACATTAGAACCTTCATTCGTACTGTGAATGTGAGTGTTTGAGGTAGAATTGAGCGGACTGTATATTTATGTAGGAGATAAGAGGTAAGGATGTAAGTTAACAAAGTGAAAATTGAAGATTGAACGTTGATGGAACGACTGATTGATCGTCGTCGTGGTTGGTAGTCACTGTCGGTGACGTCGGTGTCGTCCGTGTCGTTGCGGCTGACGATTCGACTGAGGAAAATTAAATTTAAGAATCCAACTGTAGTACTTTCGATAGCAACGAGTTGTAGCTCAGTATAGGTTTCCATAGTAATTAACATCTAATTTTTCAACTCAGAATTGTCTCTTCGTATTATTACTGGTGGTAGAGTTTCAGTTTAGGATATCGAAGGCGTAGGCACCACGGTATTACCTAATCTATCTGCTACCAAATGGTCGTGTTCAGCACTATCGTGTGCCGGTTAGATGGTAATGTACGGCCCCGTAATAACTATCACAGAGACATAACAAGTAAGGTCTCACGGGCAACGCATCTGAATTTTGATCTCAAGTTTTTGTGTAGATGTCTATAGGCTGCAGTCATAACTTAACATTAATGTGAAATGCATGCTTGTTTGCCCCCTTCATTACATAAAAAAAAACGCAAGATTACTCACTTATTACGAAATCTCAGAAGCCGCTAGTATCTCATAAAGAGATTATGCTGATTAAAGAAACTAACACAATAATTTTCTTTTTGTAATACAACCGTTTTTCCGAGTCTTTCGTGTGCACCCATTGAATTGTGTATGAGAGTCCGTAGGCTAAGGCTTTTGAAATCGCCCTTCTTTGTGTTCGCGACATCATATAGAGTTACTAGTCCATAAGAATATTTTTAATTTTATTTATTTCTCGAGTTACATTATTTTATCATGATAATCAGAGTAACGTACACTCTATACTGCTACTCTATACTGGTGGTAGAGCTCCAGTGACAGAGCTAGCGGTCGTAGGCAACACCGCATTACCATACTTGCCGCTAAATGGTACTTTTCAGCACTATCGTGTTCCGATCAGGTGGTAATGTACGGCCCTGTAATTTCCGGCACAGAGGCATAACATCTTAGGCCTCAGGAGTGGTAACGCATCTGCATTTTGACTTCTGGTCTTTGTGTAGGTGTCTATAGGCTGCATGAATATTTGCAACACCAGGGGAGTTGCCAACGCGCTGCCAGCCCTGAAGGAGTCTTTTCACGCCATTATTGAAGAACCCCATATTGAAGCACCGGGGGAACACCTCAGAGGGAAGTTCGTTCCACAATTTACACGTTCTGGGCAGAAATGCATGTCAAAATCGCACTGTAGAACACTGCTTAGTGTACAGGTGGGGGTGGAACTTCTTTCTTCGGCGGGTAGTCCGATGTAAGAAATGAGACGGTTGCCATATCAAAAAGTTTAACAGAGCACTCACCATTGTAGAGACGATAAAAAACGCAAAGACTCCCGATATCTCTGCGCAAGCTTAGACTTTCGAGCCTGTGACTGAGTTCCTGATCGTTAACGATACGAACGGTACGTCTTTGTAGGGAGCGGACCACGCTGGTATTATGGTAAATACTCGTATTTATATAGCACTATTCACGGGAGCCTATAAAAGGGGATTTTTGCAGTTAGTCGAGCGAGATTGAGGATACGGGGATAACTTGAACACTTTTTATGTAATGAAGGTGACAAACAAGCATGCAACTCACATTGATGTTAAGTGATGACTGCAGCCAATAGAAACAAAAACAGATGCACCCCTGTGACCTAAGTTGGTATGTCCTTCTGATAGTTATTACGGAATCATCTTATTACCATCTAACCTATAACCATATTATTATAATAATGCTGAACACTACCATTTGGCGGTATATTTAGAGGTCTCTATTCAATTCACTTTATTTGCATAAACATGGCTATAAAGAATTGTTGTTACAAAATTAATAGTCTTATAATAGTAATAATAATAATATAACTCATGTGCATTGAGCTTATCATTTATTATATAAACAAATATGTGCTATACATCGTGTAACAAGTTTAAATGTACAACCCGAAACTAGTTGGTTCAGAATCGATGACTGAAACGATTTTAGGTATTTTTAATATAGGTAATATTTTATCCCAAAATTAATAAGAATTGAGTAATATTTTATTTTTAAAGAAAAATGGAAAGAAAAATTTGACTTCAGGCGAGACTCGAACTCGCGACCTACTGGGAATCTAGTACAGCCGCTCTTCCAATTGCCTAACTAGCATAGTTGGTAATAGATGGCGCTGCTGCTATCATAAAGCAATGCAACAGATGTGAAGGAAAGATTTGACAAATTGGGCAGGGCTTCAGTAGCTCGCTCAGTAATATTTCACAAGCATGTGTTAATGCGAAATAATATAAAACAAGAATTAAGTAAGTTATGGTCACCCATTTGGTGAACAGTCAAAACAAACAAAAATGAGACGTTAACGTCTATCCAAATTAAAATGCTAGTCTCAACAAGTTCACTAGAACTCCTTGAGACGTGCATTTTTTTATAAATAATATATATGAAATAAAATAGTGAAAATTAATATTATTACTAGCGAGTGTTAAATAGGAGTGCGCAGGTGACGCTACATTACATTACGACAGTGTGCGTGTGTGAGTAGGTTTATGTTTTATATGCGGCTGTAGGTAGTGCAGTAGTGTAGTATGCTGTAGCCCTCCCTTTCTCTCGGGGCGACCCCAAATGAAAAGAGGCGGAGCTATATAAATGATTTATTCAATTAACACAGGGTGTGGTTCAATACACATCTTTCAGACTCCAGACTGGTTATGGCACTAATACTGTCCTGGTCAACGCTGGTGAAATGAGGTTGGCAACAGGGTGCGAACACGTGGTCACACGTGGTCTGCCGCGGTGGTCAAGCGGCGGTGGCCCGTGGGTGGCTCGTCGCACGTGGCACTTCTTCGGGGCGTTTTGGGAGTTCAGCAGCGCGCTGATCTCCAACCACAGAAGAAAGGAGAAGAAGTGTAGACTGAAGAACGTGACTGAAGAACGTGGCTGAAGTAGAAGGCTGAAGAAGAACGGCTGAAGAAGAACCCCAGGTGGGGTTGTGAGTGAGCCGTTTAGTTGTGCTCTTTTGTGAGCATTTATATACTCTAAGCTAACAATGGAATGGTGGTATGATCGATTCCATTGTTAACCAATCGACCACTCACAAAACTATGCGTAAATAAATTACAATACAGATTACAAAACACTGACAGATAGTGTCAGTGTGATTCGTTCGACATAAAAGTACCTATCAGAAGTATAAATATGTGTAGTTTATTTAATTATATATTTATACCTATAATTAATAACCTAATTTTATATGTTTACAGATAACATTTATTTAATTAATTATTTAAAACTCAAAGTTAATAGAAATATTGATGGAACGTGATTTGGTATCACTGTCCGTTCAGAGATGGCGGTTTCAGTAGCGCTGGACCGCTACAATGCATAGGGTGTCCATATCGTTCGTACAAATTGAGGACAACTTACTTCTTATATAAAAAAATATTTAATACGTAAATACTTATTACTGGTGGTAGAGTTCCAGTGACGGAGCTCGCGGGCGTAGGCACCACCGCATTACCTAATATACTTGCCGCTAAATGGTAGTGTTCAGCACTATCGTGTTCCGGTCAGGTGGTAATGTACGGCCCTGTAATTTCAGGCACAGAGACATATCACCTAATGCCTCAGGAGTGGCAGCGCATCTGCATTTTGACCTCTGGTCATTGTGTGGGTGTCTATAGGCTGCAGTCATCACTTAACATCAATGTGAACTGCATGCTTGTTTGCCACTTTTATTACATAAAAAAAAAAAAAAAAAAATACGTAATTTGAGTCCATGTATTATGATTATAACTCGATTTTCTAATGGGCGTGTTTGAGAGTGTGCATTATTCTCGTCACATGTTGTATACCATTTAAATAACACTAAAAAAATATGGTTCCCTTAACACGCATGAAATAAGTATCCACGAGGGAAACTCTTTACCTAATAATCGTTATATACATTTAAGTACCAACAGCTAGGATCTGCTTAACGTGTTCTAACACACAAAATACTATAAACAAATGCGTAATGAACACGAAAACAGCATTAAGATTCGAAACAATCGCAACCAAATTAAATATATAAACGGGGTGATTAGCAGCTCTTAATGATTCCACAATTACTCGAGTGGGCAATTTTAGCGAGCTGAAAGTCAGCGAGCTCTCGCAAAGCCAGTCATCTGATGTGTAAATGATGTTCCAACACCACCCGTCTCTTTCTTCCCTACAACCTTTCACATGCCTCCATCCTTATTCGACCCACGTGACCTTTCCGAGGGTCGCATATTATAATGAATTATAGGTACAGTGGATCCCTTATATTTTGATAGTAAGTTTTAATAACTTTAACGTTTCAGTTTTGAATTTTGTTAGAGTTTAAATGTCGGTAATTCGTTCCGGTGTCCTAGTTTTAGTTGAACTACGATTTGACCTGTGAGGTTTACCTAATAAATGGTTCGGTTTAATTTTACAGAACTATGTGTTTATGTAAGTGTACGAGTATATACTATCTATTCGACGGAATTCAATGGTGGAAGTTTAGTCTAGAGAACGTAACTATTAATTACAGTATCCAACAAGAAATAATGCACATCGATTTCAGGAAGAGACGTCGGCTTATTTCGGATCTGTAGAGCGTTATCTCTTTCGCACCTTACCTATTTGACATTTGTCGACCATTTTGATATAGTTTTGACCAATACCGTACTACGGATGCTTACGGAGGCAGTGTGCAGCAGAGATAACGCTCTATGAAGCCGAAACTAGCCGATTGTCACTTTCATAGGCTCGATGTGCGTTATTTCTTAGGTTAGGATCCCACTGCAGAATAATTTTGTTCATCCAGATATGGTGCAAACCTAAGTTTTACGCATATTTGTAATCTAGAGAATATATATCCACTAGATTAAAATTTCCATACAAACACTTATTTTGGTTACCTATTACATAGACATCAATCAGTGACGTGTAGTCACACGTGCACGCACACAGCGTAGCACGTAGGGTTATGAGGTTATGACTTTAAGCCTCGGACCGACAATATAGAAATAAAATAATACTATGTACTTACGTACATATTTCTTTATTTCTTTCTATTCTTTGACCCGGCTTACACTGAAAAATATGACAACTGATTTCTAATTTTATTATTCTTGGCCGATATCGGCCAACTGCGACTCGACAGTAAGGCAAATTTCTATTTACCAGTTTCACCCAGTTTACCGGTGCATTTTAAAAACATAAAAACACAAACACTACTTCAACAAATAGCACAAGTATTGGAAAATAACACTCAGTACCTACTCATTACGTCGACAAGTCACTTCAATTCAATATACTGAAACACTTTTATTACTAATGCAATGCAATCACATAGCGTAAAGGTAAGAAATTATATGGGCGGGACGTCAAAGTGTCCATTCTATGCGTAGTATTATTACATATTCTCTGCCGCAACTCTTATTTGGGGCCAATTTAATTTGGCCCCCGTATATTACAGAAATGAGAAAAAAAAATAGCTTTCATTTGATATATAAATAATACATGTATAATACTTTATGGAGAATATGTAAAGGCGGCCAAATGCGCAACTGCAGTCGTGAATTTCAGTCTTTTTGCATGTTGCCGTGAAGTGGATGTTATTTTATTGAAAAAGCAAGTAAAAAAAATGACTTTACCAAAAAAAAAAAAAAAATAACAATACTTGCGGTCATTTTTAGAAAGACAAATATATCCTCAAGATTATAAATATGCATAAAAATAGGTTTGCAGCATATCTGGATAAACGAAATGATTCTGCAGTGGGATCATAACCTAACACGGCCGCGCGCAGCTCGCAAAAGTCGTTGGCCGCGCGCGTCTGTCGCGAGCCACGGAAGCGGTTCCATACATTTTACAGATACTTTTTTTATCCTGTGCTTATACTATGGTGTAAATATCTGTAATCTGTGTTTTCAGTGGTTGTTGTCTGTATTTTCAGCTGTCAAAAATAAATGCAACGAAGCAACGATCCCATTGCGATAAAATGAATTAAGTTACATTTTACGTGGAAAGCGGTTCCCATAGTGAATGCATATACACAATAACACGAGTACATGAACGGTCGTATATGTTCCCACAGGCGCCATGTCGCTTATCTGATTAATTCCGTAATGCAGTACTACACAGGTATTTTACAGATAGTGTTTCCAGTTATTATCTTTATCGAGTTGGTGTATAGTACGCACCTATATAAAGTACATAGCTACCAATTTACCGTATCACATACTATTAATTAGATGAGTCAAACCGTTGAATATTTTGTTTAATTCCTGTTAATACATAAGTATACTGGTTTCACTGGTGCCAGAGCTCTAGTAACGGAGCTTGTGGGCGTAGGCACCACTGTATTACCTAATATGTTTTTTTTTTTGTTATTATGGCATCGCTATGACGCATATTGCCAGTGTCAAGTAAAACGATATTTCGTATTTATTTAAGCAGCGTGAAAGTTAGTATAATATAGTCATCAAGTATAATATGTCAGTCAAGTGAGTTACAATCAAGTTATTCGAGTAAAGCGATGGCTACTTTACCAGAACATTCACAATGAAGTTTTGGAGGCAACCTGAAAGGTCGTGATTCGCACTGTTATTCTATTTCACTATACACGGGCATTGTAATAAACCTATATCAAACAAAATGCCACCAACTTTATTGAACATAACTTAAAAATACACCAAGAAAATGTAATAAAATAAGAGCACCATACGCCTCTTTCAAGGTTCCCGCCGAAACCCCCACCTAATATGTTAATCGCTAAATTGTAGTGTTCACCACAGCACTACCGTGTCCCGGTCAGGTGGTGGCATTACTGCATTGACACAATAGATGTACATAATACATCCAATATGTCTATATGCTACAGTCTTCACTTACCATCAATGTGTACTGTATGCTTGTTAGCCGCTTCATCAATTTTCTGACGGAGTTAGCACTTAGACTAAGCAGTACGGTAGCAGTATTGCAGTAATATTTGGACCTACTTACTCTCTACCTTCAAGCCAAAAAGGGAGTTTCAGTAAAGGTGTCAACCAATATTTGATATTCTTTGCGTTATGGTTATGATTAATGGCAATAGTTCTTACCGTGATGAGAACGCAGCGATATGTTGTTGCCCTAATGCGGGTATAGCGTGCCTGGTGATTCGCATTATTTAACTTTACTAAAAGTATTTGCTTGTAGAACAATTCTATTAACCTTTTGACCGCGAAATTGTACAAGAAAGGTCATGTTTTAAGCAAATATTTAAGTATTTTTTGTGAAAGACACATCCAAAGGGGCCGCTTGTTACTTTTTATGCCCTTGCGCAGTATATAACCGGAACAAATATTTGTATGGTCTACAGATATTTGTTTCGGGTCTGGGTGTTTGTGTATGTGTTGTATGTGTACCCACAGCATCTACGACACAGGTTTATATAATACCGAATGTGGAGCTGTGAGTGTAAACGTATTTTATTTTTTACTAGCTGTGCCCGCGACTTTGTCCGCGTGAGAATTTATGATTGTTTAGTATCTACCCGGACGAAGTCGTGGGCGCAGTTACTATAAAAGTAGCCTAAGTAATTCCTTATACCGTACACAAGCTATCTGCTAGTGAAAGTCCAGTCAAAATTGGTCCAGCCGTTCCCGAGATTAGCGAGAACATACAGACAGACAGACAAAAATTGTAAAAAATGTTGTTTCGGTATATGTACCGTGTATATGCATGTGCAATTAGTAAAAAGCGGTTATTTTTATATTACAAACAGACACTCCAATTTTAATTATTTGTATAGATGTACATTAGTAGTGATTTATTGAAGCCGTATTTCGATTTTGTCAACCCAATTCAACAATCTAACAATCGGTTATTAAGCCAAATGAGGGCTATCGATTAAATTTGTCGCCTCATTATAACTTGAATAATTTAGTGTATACGAACATTTTCACCTGTTTTACACCACTAAAATGAACCGATAGTAAATTATTTACAGTGAATCGATTAGATACAACTGTTTCGAACACCTGGCGTAAATGGTCATCGTAGTTCGAGTAAGTCAGGAATCTTTAGCCCGGTTTCCATCGCGAAAGGGTAAGGCCGGCTCCACACGTGTGGATCTGGAAAATAGCACTGGCCCCAATGTTGGGGCTAGCGATTCGCGTTGGTGATTGGCCGGCGCATGTCAGCAGCCAACGTTGGGGCCAACGTGTGGATCCTGCGTCAGAGTACTTATATCATAGAGCAACACCGGGGAGTAGCCATATGCAGGCTTTCCTCTCTGTCAAAGTACAAGCCCAAATGGGCCTATACCTGTCGCCTATATGTTTAAATGTTTGCGTGAAATTGTTTCTGTATTTTGTTAAAGTCAAGGTGTGAGTATCGTAGTAATAGACGATTTTAGTAGTGTGCGTGTGTGTCGCACGCATTTCCCTCCGCAAAAAATGATGGACTGTTTTGCATTGGTAATAAACGCTATTGTTTTATATTATTTCGCATTAACACATGCTTGTGAAAATATTTTTTAAAGAAAAATGGAAAGAAAAATTTGACTGACTTCTTTCCATTTTTCTTTAATAAATATTTTCACAAGCATGTGTTAATGCGAAATAATATAAAACAAATATTAAGGGTAAAAGCGACTTCTTTACGATATTCAATAAACTGCAAAGTCTATTATATCGGTTTCCTAACTAGCATAGTTGGCAATAGATGGCGCTTCTGCTACCATAAAGCAATCCAATAAATGTGAAGGAAAGATTTGACAAATCGGGCAGGACTTCAGTAGCTCAATTGGAAGAGCGGCTGGACTAGATTCCCAGTAGGCCGCGAGTTCGAGCCTCGCCTGAAGTCAAATTTTTCTTTCCATTTTTCTTTAAAAAATAAACGCTATGGCTACTCTCCTCCAGTCCGCCGCGGCCGGTGACCCGTGTTGCTCTGTGACTTATATAGAAAGGTCACTCACTCTTCACGGAATCTTAGAAACCACAAATATTTAAATAAATATTGTACTTTCACAGAGGGGAAAGCCTGCATATGGCTACTCCCCTCCGGTGTTGCTCTATGCATTCCACTGTAGCATATTGGCGAATATTGCAGTATCCGTTTAGTATTTACTTCAGAGCAATTTACTACAATTCAATAGATAATAATGTACCCTGATGTAAAGAGCGCTAACTGGAGCCCCGGAAAGATAAATTTAGCTGAATTTTAGAGTTTGCGGCATCTATGCTTAGAATAGAATTCCGACAATGGTTGTGGTGCAAGTTATAAGATTTAGTCGATTTCGTGCGCGAATAATTTCTGTATCCATAGGAGTTTTCACTAATCGTCTCTTAGCTATCTTACATCTTTTTTTATTTAACGAAGGTGGCAAACAAACATGCAGTTCACATGGATATTAAGTGATGACTGCAGCCTATAGACATTAATATAAACATCATAGCTCAAAATGCAGATACGTTGCCACCTCTGAGACCGTAATTGTTATGTTATAGTTATTACGGGGCCATATCTTACCATCTAACTGGAACACGACAGTGCAGAACATTATACGTTAGGATCCCACTGCAGAATCATTTCGTTCATCCAGATATGCTGCAAACCTAATTTTTACGCATATTTATAACTGTTTATGAACTGTATTACTAATTATAACTGTAACATTTTATAATGTTATGGCATCGCTATTATGCATATTGCCAGTGTCAAGTAAAACGATATTTCGTATTCGTAATAAGCAGCGTAAAAGTCAAAGTCAGTCAGTCAGCGTCACAGTCAGTAAATCGAGTAAAGCGATGGCTACTTTACTAGAACATTTACAATGAAGTTTTGGAGGCAACCCGAAAGGACGTGTTTTCGCACTGTTATTCTAGTACACTATACACGGGCACTTAATAAGCCTATATCAAACCAAATGCCACCAACTTTATTTAATATACCTCAAAAATACACCAAGAAAATGAAATAAAATAAGAGCACCGGCCGCCTCTTTCAAGGCGGGGAGCCTTGAAAGAGTCCCGCCAAAAACTCATCCACTAGCTTATCAAAAAGTGGCCGCTAGTACTTTTTTTTTTTTGGGAAAGAATTTTATAAGGTATTTATAGTCCGTTCGATTAAATATTCGCAACATCGCTTCATTTTACAAGTTGGACCACAACATTTCAGCTACCCAGCTTCCTGACCGGGGTTCAGGCCAAATTGCAACGCCTAGATCTGTCTGTACCTGGACGACCTACTTGCAGGTATTTTAGGATTTAGTTATTCTTTAGTTCAAAGTCGGCTTATACTATTATATATTATCTTCTTTCTATACATATTATTTTACTGATTGTGAACCGTACGTACTTTTTCATAAATAGTGTGGGACTGAGGGTTAGTATTACGTTTATTACGAAATTATTGTCATGAAATCAACAGGGTTTTGTTTTTTTTAATGGCAATCGCCATGAGGCACTTCTGCCAGCAACAGGTCTAGTACATTAAGAAAAGAAATATAATTATTAAACATATCGCTTCGGCGTAAACAAATAATTTCAACTGGTATACAATACTTTTCAATTTTTAGGGTTTCGTTTATTTCTATAGCACTTACTAGAGAATTAAATGTTGTAGTGAGGATATTAATAGTGTTGGACTACCTCGTTAGTTTATTCGTCGCAATCAGGATGGTGAAGCCTGAGGTCCTGGGTATATAAAAATACTTGTGGCCATTTTTTGATAGGCAACCTAGTAGATATATATTCTCTAAGATTATAAATATGCGTAAAAAATATGTTTCAAAATTCAATTCAAATTAGTCTACAAGGCAATTTTGCATTGTCGGGTTATAAGCTACCTAGAGAGAATGACTTATAATAATAATCCAATAGGTATTAATAAATACCAATTTAATAATAATATTTAACCGATACGTGAATCATCCAATTTTTCAATTCCTTCATGGAAGAAAATGAAAAATCTGTTCGTCATAATCATAGTCATTCACTTAGCAGAGTTCCAAGTGCAGGCACTACTGAGAAGAACTCCGCTACCCAACAAACTCAGCGTGTAGCTTTTTTTGTCAAAACCTTACATTTAATACAAATATTATTACACAGAATAAAGATAATGTGAACGTCCATGGCATATATAAATATTTGCATATAAACACATACGCAAATACCCATCGACAGCTTAATATCGTAATAGAATATAACACCCGCAAATGACAACAGACCAGTCCCCACAATCAGCACCCGTTCACGAGTATGACGCATGTGGCAGCCATTGCATACATATGTTTTGTACTATTTTAAATATTAAGATATTATTGTATTAATTTTGTGAACTTACTTTTTGAAATAAACAATTTATTTATTTATTTTATTGCTCTCCTCGACCATTTTGAAGGGAAGTGAGCAACCCGTCACACGACGCCGCCGAAGGCAAAGACAATGAAGTGAGCATGACTGTTATGATTACCAGTGCATACAAAGCATTATAGATGAAATGAATCTGTTTGCAGCATATCTAAATGAACGAAATGATTCTGCTGTGGGATCCTAACACGGCCGCGCGCGGCTCGCGACAGTCGCGAGCCGCGTCAGAAGCGGTTCCATACATTTTCATATTGCTTCTATAGTCGCGCGGGGTCGATAACGTCATCGGCCGCGCGTGGCCGCGATCGTTCGCGACCTACGGAATTGCACCTTAAAGGTCCCTGTAAATATTCAAATTTTCACGAATTTGAATACATTTGGTGATCGGTTTGTGTAGAAATTATCAAAAAATTATCAGACAGACTGTCATTGTGTTATTTTTTTAAACAGTAATGAACTCTGTTAGTTTGAACGATTTAAAACTATATCTTAGTAGGTTGTGTTCGTGTGTCCGTTTCATCTACGACACAGTACATCAAACGGCGTCACTGGAGCTCTAATACATGTAAAATTATGTATTACTAGCTTTTGCCCGCGACTTCGTTCGCGTGGACTTCAGGTTCGTCCCGTCTAGTCTAGTAATAAGTAAGAAATACGGTAACTAAGCACTGCAGAGCCCTAATTTGTACGTGTAACTCCTAACCAAAAAGAAATCGCTAGTGCCTTGAAAATTCGCAAAACGGACACAACCGTCAACGACGTCTGCCCTCACGCGTCTGCCCGCGTTCGGGTCGCGCACTCAGCGATGAGCCACTTCTTCCCCACCGCACCTACCCCGCTCCCCCCACGCCCCGTTCGCCTGGCGCCGCTGCCGGTATTTATCACCGAAACGGTATTTATCGCCGAAATTGCTATGACTCTGCATTTTAAATCTGTGATATCTTCGAAAATATTTATTTAATTTACATGCTGTAAAAAGCAATATTGATCTTTATTAAATGCACAATGTATTTAAGATACTTAATTGGATAAGGATTAATACTGTATTGCTTAAAATCGCTTCGTAAATAAGCCATTATTTCTCGTACAAAGTAAAGGATAAAAAATGGTTATTGTGGGTTATTCCTAAGAGATAAACATATACCATCACGGACTTTTTTGTAGACCTTTTTAAGTTATACAATACTGTAGTAAATTGTTTTGATCTATCTTGTAGGATTCAGTCAGCGTTTGCAATGTAAGCGCAAAAAATGTGTTTTTTCTACGACCTCACATTAAAAACCTCAAAAATTGTAGCCTATGTGTTATTCTGATGTATAAGCTATAGCCTATGTGTTATTCTAATGTATAAGCTATATTGTGGTAAAGTTTCATTCAAATCCATTCAGTAGTTTTTACGTGAAAGAGTAACAAACATCCATACATCCATACATACAAACTTTCGCCTTTATAATAGTAGTAGGATTAGCAGTGCCCGCGACTTCGTACGCGTGAGAATTTATGATTGTTCATTAGATATATACCCGAAAGAAGTCGTGGGCGCAGCTAGTATAAAATTAGGCTTAGCTATATTTTTTAATTTAGCCTAAGTTGCTCCTTATTACATAAGTTATCTGCCCGTGAAAGTCCCGTCAAAATCGGTCCAGCCGTTCCCGAGATTAGCGGGAACAAACAAACAGACAAAAATTAAAAAAAAAATGTTTTGGTATATGTACCGTGTATACATACATATGCATTTAGTAAAAAGCGGTTATTTTTATATTACAAACAGACACTCCAATTTTATTTATTTGTATAGATAAAAACAAAAAGAAGTCAATGTACATCACCCAACACCCATTCGTTCCTGTTAGATATTTAATGTCTAACTCCACACGAAAATAACAAAATAAAGATCCTTTTTTTCTATTTCCATTCGAACAACAAACATCAAATCAGTTGCCAGTTGAACCCAGAACTCTGTGTAAATACCCCTCCCCCTCAATCACCCGTCGCATGTTAACTGTACCATTATATATGCTTAACACTGTTTGTCTTTCGCACCTATGCTTTTGCGTTGAATGGATTGCGGACATTTTGTTTTAAACTATAACTATAAATATTCTTTTACAATTTGCCGGCTTTCGGAAAACTTGGACATATCTAAATTAACGTTTTTTTACGACAATACTCAAACCCCATTGCTGAAAAAGTAGTTGAACATCACCAAATTACTTTAGTGGTGGAAGAGCTCCAGTGAAGGAACTCGCGGGCATGGGCACCGCATTACATAATATACTTGCCGCTAAATGGTGGTGTTCAGCACTATCGTGTTCCGGTCAGATGGTAATGTACGGCCTTGTAATTTCCGGCACAGGCGCTTAACACCTTAGGTCTCAGGAGTGGTAATGCATCTGCACATTTTGACCTTGGTCTTTGTGTGGGTGTCTATAGGCTGCAGTCATCACTTAAGATCAATGTGAACTGCATGCTTGTTTGCCACGTCCATAACAAAAAAAAAACAATTATCACAATGTATATTATTAATATTGTTACAGTGTTCAACAATAAATAATGCGCATCTAGCCTAGGAAGGAGACTTCGGCTTATTTCGGGTCTGTAGAGCGTTATCTCTTTTGCACCGTACCTACCTATTTGACGTTTGTCGACCATTTTAATCAAAGGAGATGTTGCGAGCTCGGCTCTTGTTCGTACATGTCCTCAAAATATGGGTAAATTAAAGAAGAATCCGAAAAAAATTCAGTAAATTTATTGAAGAATATGTTTTAGAGTTACAACCACATTTAATTCAAACGATTTCATAATTTTCAACCGTGTTCAACATGGCGGCGATACAGCTGACGCTTGGGATAGTACCTATGTAGATAAAACAAAACTAATGCTATCTGTATCTTACTAGTGCATCACATATTATAAAAAAAACGATGTATCAAATCGGTCAATCAAAAGTACCTACTATATAATCAAAAAACAATTTAGAAAATGAAAATGTCAAAGTGACACCGCCTGCCATATTCGCCATGTTTTTTTTTTTTTTTTTTTTTTTTTTTTTTTTTTTTTTTTTTTTTTTTGGTATTATGGCATCGCTATTACGCATATTGCCAGTGTCAAGTAAAACGATATTTCGTATTTATTTAAGCAGTGTAAAAGTTAGTTTATTATAGTCATCAAGTATAATACGTAAGTATGAAATAAATAAGTTATGAAGTATAATATGTCAGTCAAGTGAGTTACAGTCAAGTTATTCGAGTAAAGCGATGGCTACTTTACCAGAACATTTACAATGAAGTTTTGGAGGCAACCTGAAAAGTCGTGTTTTCGCACTGTTATTCTATTTCACTATACACGGGCACTGTAATAAACCTATATCAAACAAAATGCCACCAACTTTATTCAATATTACTTAAAAATACACCAAGAAAATGAAATAAAATAAGAGCACCATACGCCTCTTTCAAGGTTCCCGCCAAAAACTCATCCTATTCGCCATGTTGGTTTTGAGTTGCAATTCTAACTAAATAATGTTTTGTAACTGCAAACAAAGCTCAATGAGTGAAAATATGCAGTAAAAAAAGTTTTTATATTGATTTTGCCTGTTAATGATATTGTGTACAATATATGGCCGGAGGTCCATACATTTTTGCAACATTTCCTTTTGTCCAATACCGGACTGTCAGTGCTTACGTAGGCAGTGTGCAACAGGGATAACGCTCTACGAAGTCGAAACGAGCCGATCAGCTCTTTCGCAGGCTCGATGTGCATTATTAATTGTTGAGTACTGTATACACGTATCTTATTTATGTAACGATAACATACAGTTTACACTAATGGTGAAAAGTGAATACTGACGCCTATTGTTAATAGGTACACAAAAACTGGAGGTCAACATGTAGATGAGTTGCGACCCCTGAGGCCTAAAATGTAGGGTTGTGCTAGATGAGTCTTATTATGTTTTACCAACATTGGTCTATTTTTTATTAATAAATCTCGAGTCGGACTTTTGTAAATACTCGAGAAATTTGGTCGAAAATTCTCGAGAGTCAGCAATAAAAAAAGTCGGGAAACGAGAAACCCCAATAAAACACCAATCATGGGTAATAAATGTCTGAACATCTGACCATTTAATTAGAGAAATAGAGGCATTGCGATATGCTCAAATTACTCAACTCGATATAGTTAATGCAATCATCCATAATTTGCAATACAAATGCAGTAGGTATCTAACGAAAACGAGTTTCGAAAACGACGATCAACGGAGATTATCAGATTGGCACGAAAACAAAATAAATCTTTTGTTTAGTATAAAAAATGCATTGAAAATCTAATCCAAGTTTTTACAAGCAAAGGAATTATTCGAAGGTTTGAAGAGTTTTGACCTTACATTTAATACATTTACGTTGTTGAAATCGTATAAAATTTAAGGTCAAAACTTTCGAATACTTAGCTATATTATTGTTTTGTCTAGACTTTGCTTAATTAAGGAAACGATAAAAGAAAAGCATTGTAAAATTTAAACGAGGTCTAATTTGCCCCTGTCTCTCATTTTTGCAAATGTTGCAAGTGATTAGTAGTCAGCGTCAGTATTTGAATAGTCAAGTTGGCCAAACATTTGTAGATTTGGTCCAACTAGGAATAGAATTTCGAATTAATTTATTGTTCAAAGTCCGTGAAGATTTAATACTTTTTGTTCTATGTAGTTAAATAATAAAAATAGGTAAGTCAGGGTGACTTACCTATTTTTTTGCGCCTAAGTGAAAATCTCTTACCATTTAGTTTAAGATATCTGATTACATCTGCAGCTTATAGAATAAACGGTATTGCTTTTTATTCCGATTGCTACGAAAAAAAAGGCTTTGTTCATGAATAAAACTTAAAGAAAACATTGAGAAATTTATTCAAGAAAATTCTTTTATGAATTGTGTTTTTAGAATAAGCTAAAATCTTCTTTTGTCTAGACATCTTAGCTTAATTAAAGGAAAAGGAGAAAATAACAGCCCTATATATTTTAAACAAAGCCTAATTTGCCCCAGTTTCACGTTTTCAGAATTGCCACGAGTCATTAGTATTCAGCGGCCGCCAGGATTAGCATAGTCGAGTTGGCCGAACATTTGTACATTTGGTTCAAATTGGTATGAACTTAAAGGAATAACGCTATGAAAAAATAATTAAGCCCAAAATTTATTTCTTTCTGACAAAATGTGTGTTTAGGCATAGGAGGTATGTATACATGCAAACATATTTTGCCTTGTGTAAATTAGTGACGCGTCTATTGATATCACCAGGAATATTATCTTATTCGAAGGTTGGTACTGGATATTGTTAAAAAAATCCTTATGGTACGTACTCCTAACTCGGGTATCGAATCCAGGACCCCGGTGTAAAGGCTTCCTTGCACTGAGCTACGGAGTATTCTTTGTTTTTTATGTAATCACAAATTAACTTTGTCGGTGTCTAAGTAGCAAACTATTACAGCAAATGCCTTGCAGTAATAATCAGCGCCTGCATGCCTCTTTGCTACCATCATTATAAAAAAAAATGTTACAGAAAAAGTTTCAACAGTGGATATCAGATTACCAAGTGGAAAATCAATAGCCTTGATAATTATTGTAAAAATAAGAAAATGCAAGAAAACATTTTAACGAAACATTAGATAGGTAATTGAGAGGTAACAACGAAAGTAGAATACAACGGTAGAGCTTTTAGAATACTTTGAATAAGCTAAAACCTCCTTTGGTCTTTACGCCTAAGCCTAATTAAAGAAAAAAAAAGAAAGGCTTTGTTAAAATTAAACAAGGTCTAATTTGCCGCCGTTCCTCATTCTCGTAATTGCCACGAGGCATTAGTAGTCAGGGAGCGCCAGTATTTGCATCGCCGAGTTGGCCAAACGTTTGTACATTTGGTTCAACTTGGGGTGGGATAAAAAATGGGTTAAAAGTTCAAAGTCCTTGTAGTCCTTGTAGTCACGAATAACTGTATCGGTGCCTTAAGCTTTTACTTTTAGGTCCGAGATAAGGTTCAATTTGCCGGTTATAGAATAAGCGATATTACAGATGTCTAAAGGCAGTATTAACTTAGGCACTATTTATGTGAACAGAAAGCCTGTTTGTCATCATCATTACATTTTGAAAAATCATAAAAAAAGTTTCATCAGTGGGTATCAGATTGCCATGAGGAAAATCAATAGCCTTGATCATTATTATAAAATTTAAGATAAACTTTGAAAATCTTCTTCAAGAAAATGTTATAACGCTACATTACATAACTCAGAGATAACAACGAAAGTGAAACACAAAGATTAAACTTTTAAAATACTTTGAATAAGCTAAAAACCAACTCCTTTTGTCTCAGCTAAATTAAAGGAAAAGAAAAAAAAAAGAAAGGCTTCGTACAATTGAAACGAGGTATAATTTGCCCCAGTTCCTCATTTTCGCAATTGCCACGAGTCATTAGTAGTGAGCGGGCGCCAGTATTTGCATAGTCGAGTTGGCCAAACATTTGTACATTTGGCCCAATTAGGGATGGGCTAAGAATTGATTTAATGTTTGAAGTCCGTTGAAAATTTAATTCTTTGTACCGTTACGTAAACTGTAGCGTATTCTCTGAAAATGAAAGCAGACTGCCAAGCAGAAAGGCCACTAGACTACCACTGTTGCTGTTTTTTTTTATGTCTGAAGGTTGACGCATGCGCATGTTTGTGTATGTGTGCCGTTTCGAACGTTTTGTACTTAGTACTGTGACGCTGCTGCCCATCCCACAATATTACATCGTCTATTCCTATTGAATTGGTTTGACCACCATTGTTAACTGCACTAGCGAAAGAATACATCTCCACTCGTAAACATACTTACATTTCTGATTATCATATTGATCAAATACATGTGAACTTAGCTCATATTTTATAAAATCTACAACGATACATCTGAAAGTTTTCCAACAAACGATGTTCACAATTCAGTGCAAAAATATGTGAAATGTTTATTAGCCGTGATATATTCAAGCACGGATCACGAGTCGTTTGCAAATTCTATGTAATCTGGACATGCACGTTGAGGACGGGAATAAGTAACACGACGGTATTATTCTGGAAGAAAGGTTCAGAGTGTAGTTTACGAGAGTTTCCTATTTACTTAAATATAATAATAATAATGACAACCCATTATACGAGTACGTCCCACTGCTGGGCACGAGTCTCTCCCCATTTTTGGGGGGAGGCTTGGAGCTTACTCCACCACGCTGCTCCAATGCGGATTGGTGGAGGTGGGTGGGTTAGTGGCCAACCCGCTGTCGGATGTTTTCTAACCGCCCATAAGGCCTCCGACAAGGTTTAACGACTGCTATCTATCGATAGCAACCGGGACCGACGGCTTAACGTGCCCTCCGAAGCACGGAAACGCGCATTTAATTTGCCACTAGCGGTCACCCATCACACTACCCGACCGCGCCCGTAGTGCTTAACCGAGTAGATCGCTTCCGATCAACACCAGCCGCGGGGCCATGCGCGCTTCATTTACTTAAGTGAATAAGCTAAAACCTTCTTTTGTCTAGCCTAGACATCTTAGTCTAATTAAAGGAAAAAAGGAAAGGCTTTGTTAAATTAGCCCAGTGGTAACTATCACAGGTGCATAGCAACCAATGCCACAAGGTTTGCAACGCGTCTCGATTCTGACCTCCGGTTATTGTGCAAATGTCTATAGGCTATTACTGCATGCTTGTTTGTTGTTACCATAACAAAAAAAAGGTAAGAGTTGGTGGTAAGAGTTCGTGTCGCAGCTCGAGAGCGTAGGCATACCGCATTACCTTATTGCTATAGCTGCTAAATGGTGTTTAACACTATCGTGTTAGGTGGTAATGTATAGCCCTGTAATAACTATCACAGAGATATATATAACAACTAAACTCTCAGGGGTAGCAACGAATTGCATATTGACCGCTGGTTTTTGTGTAGATGTCTATTGGCTGCAGTCATTTCATAACATCAATATGAACTGTATGTTTGTTTGCCCCTTTTTGTATATAAACACAAAACAAACAACAATAAAAAGTACAAAAAACTCTTATTTAATACTCAATCAGGCGGTATGACGGATAGACCGGTTCTACTTCTTCTTTTTGAGATACAGTACCAACACGATTCGTGAGACGACAAACGAATCACGATCACAAATATCAAATGTTTATTACCTGCACTTTGCTCAAGCATGTTTCACCAATACATTGCAAATTTTATTTAATCTGGCCATACATGTAGAGAAGACTAGAGGATGTAAGTAGAGGGCTTATTCTGGGATTCTTAGACTATCCTTGAATTAAACTACTTGTTACACCTTTCTAGTTATCGAGTACCAATGAAAAGGGGTGGAGGAGATAGTCACTTGGTATATCCTTCAGCTCCCATCTTCGCTCTTTACAAACTGTTGCAAGCCAACGTCATAGAAACTGTTCTTTAAATCAAAGGTCAATCGCTTAAAATCTTGGCGATCGATATCGTACGAATAATCACATTATACTAGTTGTGTATGAATAAGAAAAGTATTCCCAAAATAACACTTTCGCGCAAGAATAGCAATTCGTCGCGGTCAATTGATTAGGGCTTACTTCACCTTAATGAGCATTTAATATTCATTCACACGACAACTTCACATCTGTAGATCGTTTTGAGAATTATAAATAGAGTTCCAGAATAACACCGTCGTGCAAGCATGTCCCGGTCAAGTCGGAGGCGCTTAGCGCTTCCGATTGAGTTACGTCGAGTTAGCCTGCAGCGTACCAACTGCGCGTAGCTTCGCAAAATCCTTGTCCCATATTGTTTTGTCAGAATAAATTAATTTAAAAGGGCTTAGATTAAATTCATTAGGCATATTGAGATTTTAGGTAATTATCAGTTTTTAGGTAAGTAATCTTAATAATGAATTTGAGGTCTATCATAATACATCAGAAATCAATTTAATATATACTGAAGTGAAATACTTATCTTCTAGGAACTACTGTAATAGAGAGTATAGTATCATAACGACGCTATGTTCATAATCTGCATGGTTAACATCATAGAGCAACACCGGAGGAGAGTAGACATATGCAGGCTTTTCCCTCTGTCAAAGTACAAGCCCAAATGGGCCTACACCTGTCGCCTAAGTTTAAATGTGTGCGTGAAATTGTTTCTGTATTTTGTTAAAGTCGAGGTGTAAGTTTCGTAGTAATAGACGATTTTTGTAGAAAATGGCAGACTGTTTTGCATCGGTAATAAACGCTATGGCTACTCCCCTCACGTCCGCCGCAGCCGGTGGCCCGTGTTGCTCTATGGTTAACATAAACAACTCTCAACGTCCATAATCATAACGTTACAAAAAGTAGCGGTTATTTTTCACCGCGTTAAGAAAGTGTAAGTAAATATTGTCATTGGAACCACTACTCTATAGCTAATAGTTTTTGAGATTCGATTTCATCAGATTTCACCATTCGAAAGTTGCAAATTATGAAATGATCTGAAACGGCTCATACAAAATTGTACAGGCTTGTGACGTCACATGCTTGTACACACCTACGAGATCAATGACGAATTCAAGAAATATATATATCATTAGTACACATGTATTTAATATTTATAATAGGATCTTTGACAGCATCATTTAGAAAGTGATAACGAATATCTATGTTTACTTTTTCTATGTAAAGTATGATTAACAACAAACTTTTGAGCACTTTGGATATCATTGTATAAGGTAATAGGGATATACATCTTGATCAGAGACTTCAGACAACAAAACTCTCAAATACATGGACTCTTTACATGCCTCTGCCATTGACATGTATTCCGCTTCCATACTAGAAAGTGCTACAGTCCTTTGTTTTTTGCTTTCCCATGATATGACACCCCCTGACATCATAAAACAATATCCTGTATATGATTTTCGGTCAATACCATTATTTGCCCAGTCGGCATCAGCAAATCCTAACAACTCAGAATTTCCTTTTACATACCTTATGCAATAATTTTTAGTTCTCTTTAAATATCTGAGAATGCGTTTAGCATAATTCCAGTGAGTGCAAGTATGACTAGAATTAAATTGACTAAGAAAACTAACACTAAAGGCTATATCAGGCCTAGTTAGCACAGACAAATACATCAGACTACCTATAAATTGTTGATATGGTATATTAGTATCATTAACATTACTATTTTTAATTTTAACTCCATAGGTGTGCTGGCCTCTTTGCAATTTGACATTTTAAATTTAACTATTATTACTGGTGGTAGAGCTCCAGTGACGGAGCTCGCGGGCGTAGGCACCACCGCATTACCTAATATACTTGCCGCTAAATGGTAGTGTTCAACACTATCGTGTTCCGGTCAGGTGGTAATGTACGGCCCTGTAATTTCCGGCACAGAGGCATAAGACCTTAGGCCTCAGGAGTGGTAACGCATCTGCATTTTGACCTTGGTCTTTGTGTGGGTGTCTATAGGCTGCAGTCATCACTTAACATCAATGTGAACTGCATGCTTGTTTACCACTTCCATTACATAAAAAAAAAAAAAAAAAAAAAAAAAAAAACTAACAATTCATCAATGTATTGTTCCTGATCTAAGGTACGTGTGCTATTCTTATTATCAATCTTTACTCTCATTCCTAAGCATTGCTTTACCTGTCCAAGGTAAAGCAATGCTGAAATTTGGAACCTAATACTGAAATTCAATTATCTGTCTCTATTTTACTATTAGAATACACAAAGAAATCGTCCACATACAAAGCAATAATAACTTTAACATTGTCATGAAATTTTGTAAATACACTTCTTTTAAAACCTAATTCTGTCAAACACTGATCAACTTTTTCATACCATGATCTTGACGCCTGTTTTAAGCCATAAATGACTTTATTTAATTTTACAATTTTCTTGCTTTTATTTTTAAAGTCTAAATCAACTTGTGGATAAGCCATATAAATATCTTCCTTTAAAGTACCATTTAAAAAGGCGGTTGTTACGTCTAAATGACTAACATTTAATCGAATTGTACAGAAAGTGCAAATAATAATCTTAAGGTACTGTGACAAACAACAGGCGAGAATATCTCATCATAGTCTACTCCGGGTTTTTGAGTAAAACCCTTTGCCACTAGGCGAGCACGATATCGAACACTGTTAGCACTACCTACCTTTCGTTTGTAGACCCATTTACACTGCACTAGAGACTTTTCTTGACGCACATCACTCACCACTACCCAGGCGCTATTAGCTTCAAATGCCTGAAGTTCCTCATCCATTGCAACAATCCACTTGTCCTTGTCATGACCTCGTAGAGCTTCTTGGACGCTTACTGGATCACTTTGATACTCAGCATCTGATTGTATGCACAAATTTGAATGACCATAATGCTGTGGTGACCTCCTGATCCTCTTTGGTCGTTCTGGGGTTGAAATCTCGTCTACATTCTGCAACAAAGGATTATCAGCCCGGTGAATATTATCTGTCTGGTTAGGTTCTGTACTAGTGACTATATCAACAGACTCATCTGGTTCACTCTTAACCTGTTGCTCTTCTGAGATTTCCCCCACTGAAACTGATATGCTTTCATCTATTTTACTCTTTAAATTTTCTTGGATTATGACTTCCCTACTGACAGACACGCATTTCTTGTCTGGGTCATAAATCCTATATCCTTTAACATTTTCAGCATAACCAACCAGTATATGTGGTTTAGACTTAGTATCCCACTTAAGTCGTTTCTCCTTTGGGATGTGCACCATGACCTAACTCCCAAATATCCGGATATGACTTAGGTCTGGTTTCCTATTATTCCAGAGCTCAAACGGTGTCATATTCTGTAATCCCGATGCTGGCGACCTATTTCTAAGGTAAACCGCTGTATTTACAGCTTCAGCCCAATAACGTTTATCTAGTCCGGCATCAAACAACATACAACGAGCCCTTTCAACCAAGGTTCTGTTCATACGCTCACTAATTGCATTCTGTTGTGGGGTATACGTGTTAGTCTTTTGATGGACTATGCCAGCTTCAGCCAAGTAACTATCAAACATCCCATTACAGAATTCTAGACCATTATCAGTTCGAAATATTTTTTTTTATTCTGTTGATTCTCAACTAGATCTTTGAATTCCTTAAAATTTCATTAAGATCATTTCATTTTATTAAGATCACTACTATTCAAGTGGCCCATTCTTCGATGCCACTGTTCGCATTTCACACTGTCAGATGTCGTAAACAAACAGTCGTGTCTACTTTCCACAATAAGTTTGTAAACATCATCAACTAATCTGGCCTCTCCGACCAATTGATTTCTTCTGTTATAGATATAGCAACAATTTTTCTGAAAGTCCACTCTGTTTCCATTTTCAATCAATTTACTCACTGATATCAAGTTCGTAGCAATACTCGGCACACATAACACGTCTTTTACTGTGTTATTATATTTGCAATTCGACGTCATCGTAACAATATCAACATCACCTGAGCATAATACAGGCATCACTCCCTTATTAGCCGCTGTAATCTCCCTTATACTCGTGTTTTCTGATATTTTTCGAATATTGTTTACATTTGAGGTTATATGCACGCTCGCACCGGAATCCAAATAACAATCATCCTTCGTGAAGTTTCCGCTTAAAAATACTGCAGAAAACGCATTAGAATTATTTGTTTTCGTATCTTGAGCTTGTGCACATTTATTTTTGTAGTACCCGATCTATTTGCAACGATAGCACTTGATGACTTTCTTTTTACTATTGTTGACATTTGACGGTTCGCCATTTTTGAACGAGTTACCGGTTCTATTGAACGGGATCGACTTCTGAATGACATGCTGGCGCCCCCTAGTGTATAACGCAGTAGTTTCCGCCGAATCATTTCCGGTCATGTCCAATAATTTTGACTTTATAACATCCGCCGTAATGGCGATCCCGGAATGTTCAATGGCCATCAACATTGGAAAATACTTTTCAGGCAATCCCGCCAACATGAGACACCCAATCCACTCATCGTTTACAAAAAAACCAGTCGTTGATAATTTCTGTCCGGTTTCAATTATTTGAGTAATGTAACTTGTCATAGAATCTGAAGTTTCGAGACGTATCGATATTAAATTCCTTAATAACATGATTCTTCTCGAGAAACCGGAATCATCGAACATTTGTTGTAATTGTTGCCATAGTTCTTTAGTAGTACTAGCACTTTTAATATGTACATATAGCGACGGATCTATGGTTAAAATCAATTTCGCTTTTGTCATGGCATCCTCCGCAATGGCGGCTCCAGCTCCTTCGGTCTTGAGAAAATTTAGTTTTCCTTCGAGTATTAACAGATTCTCAGCAGCAAATGCCCATTCACTATAATTTTCTCGGCCTTTGACTTTTGCAATAAAGGAGTTCGTACCAAAAGCCATGTCTGTACAACCACACCGCGTTCTGTCGGACCACGTGCAAGTGCAACACCCGGCACAAAGTCAACTGTGATTGCAATGCAACTACGCAATCGTCCACGGTACTACAATGTCATTAGCACTTCCTAAACTAACTGAAATTAAACTAATACTTTACAACTTTAACTGATTTTAATGGGCCCATAACCTATTATAAAAATGGTGGAGAGTGGAGATAATTAAACGACCAACTTTTGTGATAGCGAACGAACAAGTATTTATTTGAAAATTGTGCTTTGTTACATACAAACCGAATCATCATTCGGTCAATCGATCAATTACTTTTACACTCTTAATTAATATAGTACACAATGTACTCCATAGATGGAGTTGCATGTTTCATAAGATGTTATTTTCAACAACCTTCGTTAATACTGCGTTTTGTATATAGTTTGCGTAGCCGCCTTATGTACTGTGTGCATTAAAGTGTGATTAAATAAATAAATAAAAGTTGTTGGGTTTTGTACAAGGAATCTAATAGTGTTATTATTTTTAAGCTAAATAAAAAAAATATCTTTATAATTTTTATAAGTCTTTTACCATAATACACCGATTTTAACAATTTTTATGTTTATTGTTTTCATTTCCATGTTACTTTCGGATTATGTCAATAAAAATAAATAAATTACACATTGTCAAATACCCAATTGAAATCTTCTTATTCTCTCATACATTTCATTTGCCAACAACAAATCCATTGATTGGTGGAGGCGTAGAAGTTAAACATTGGTCAATCGAGTCGTCACTCAATACTCGTCACGACTACGAACGACCAATTCTGGGTCCATGCATATGTAAACAGTTGTTAAGGCGACGTACTGCAGTGGTTTCACCACTGCAGTACGCACTGCAGTTTTTAGGGATTTTTTTGAATTTATTTTATTTCACTCAATTCTTATTTGATCAAAATAGAGTGCATGTTATACTTGTTCAAGACCTATTGCTAACTACGAAATATTATGTTGCGAAAGTAACCATATTCTAACAATATTTAAGAAAGTTTAGATTGGTGATGGTGCATGAATACCTTCAGTCACAGAAATAAAAACTGTGATTGAAAGCAGATTAATCGTAAATCCTAAAATGTAGGTTATCTATGCCACAATTTTTCTAAAGAAATATGCAAAAAAATAAGCAATACAGATTATATTATCATTGACCGGTAGATGGATAAGATAAAGACCCTCGATCTTAACATTTGACATTAATAAAAGGCAAAACTATTGCTAAGTAGAAAAAAAGATGCGTACACTTATTACAATAAATAGGTAAATTTGCCACTCAGTATTACGAGGTAATACCTTAAAGGAATGTACGAATTAGTTTGAAATTAATCATCAAATATAAGATTTGGAAAGTAGTGATTGCGTACAGCGGTCGACAATGGCCAAGATTGTTATAACGTATATATATTGAAACATATTATAATATTCTTCTAAATTTGCCTTTAGGCTTTAGTATTCACCTGCCATTAATGCGAACTGCTTGATTGTTTGCCACTCTAATAATAAATATAAACTTCTGTTATACAGACTGACAGATACGTCACGCATTGAATTTTTTACAATTTGGATAGAACTGAGCCTTAATATGGTGAACCCGACGGACGCTGTTCAATTAATAGTTTTTATTGTTAATTATTCACTCGCGCTTTTGGATATAAATTTTACCTCGAATTTTTCGCTGCTTATTTTAACTTCTTTCTTCTATAATAGCGTTGTACAAAATATATTTCATTTAATTTTTTAACAAATTGAAGATCTGAGAAACAATTGAGTGACAAAGAAACAAATAAGCCTAATATATTTAGATCGTTATAAAAATTGGTAGAGAAGTTGTCTTCGTGCTGACATTTTATTTGCCTGTAGTTTTGATTTAGGATACGTGTATTGCAGCAATAGGGTTAAGTAATAAACAGGTAAATAGGATCATTACCCATTACTCAATACATAGCAAATAAATAAGGTGCAAGTGTGATGGCTGTACTCAAACTGCAAGAATATTATGTGTTTATCTTCACGTCAAGTCCATTACAGGGTAGGTAGAGTGTAGAGAACCAGATATTCTGGTCCGCATACCGTTTAAGGGATTACGCCTCTGTGTAGGAAATTACAGACCGTAAATTGCCAACTGAAGCGCGCATGGCCCAGCGGCTGGTGTAGATCGTAAGCGATCTACTCGGTAAAGCGATACGGGCGCGGTCGGGTGTGTGATGGGTGACCGCTAGTGGCAAATTAAAATGCGCGTTTCCGTGCTTCGGAGGGCACGTTAAGCCGCCAGTCCCAGTTGCTATCGATAGATAGCAGTCGTTAAACCTTTTCGGTAGCCCCTAAGGCGGTTTGAAAATATCCGACAACGGGTTGGCCACTAACCCGTACCTCCACCAACCCGCTTTGGAGCAGCGTGGTGGAGTAAGCTCCAGGCTTTCGCCCAAAAAGGGGAGAGACACCTGCCCAGCAGTGGGGCGTATAATGGGTTGCCATTATTAATTGCCACCTGACCGTACCACGATAGTGCAGAATACTTCCATTTAGCGGCAAGTATATAAGGTAATGCCTACGCTCGCGAGCTCCTTCATTGGAGCTCAGTAATTATCTAAATCAGTCATTGTAAACCTTTTAGGGGATGGTAATCGGTTTCCACAAATTCCCCATATTTGTAGCAAATGGGTAATCGCTGATTGTTTGTTCAACCCTGTTCCAAGAGAAAAAGAAAAACACTCATTAATACTTAATGATAAGGTAAATCACAAAAGTACTCATAAAATTTTATTCCATTAATGGGGTCCTGAGACTATCATTAAGTCGTTAATTTCCCCATTAATTCAATAAGCACCCCAATTATCGGTAGATTTTAGGTCAGTGTAGATATTATGGGGATCTAACAAATTATTTTATAAATATTTAAGGAATTCTTAATTGAAGACTTGAATTCTTAATGGATAATCATAGAAAACTCCAAAGTCTTGATGTTTTGTTTATCTGAGAACTCTTTTATTATCTGAATGTTGTTTATAGGGCCCTGTAGGTATCTCAAAAGGAATAATTGGAAAGAAAGAAAATATTTTTATTTCAAGTACGATTTTTCAAGTAGAATCGTTACAAACCTCGTAGGTTTTTTAGATCCACTGTTATTATTTTCCAAGCGCATGTTCTTTCTATTTGACAAAAAAAAACATTTTCGAAGGTCATTAGAAATAAAAAAAACTACCTAGAGTGAAGAGTAAGATTCATAACCCGATTGAAATTAAATTTGTTTTTTTTTATGTTATGAAAGTGGCAAACCTGCATGCAGTTCACATTTTTAAGTGATAATGACTGCAGCCTATAAACACCCACACAAAGACCAGGGGTTAAAATGCAGATGCGTTACCACTTCTGAGGCCTAAGGTATTGTGCCTCTGTGCCCGAAATCACAGAGCCGTACATTACCACCTGACCGGAACACAATAGTGCTGAACACTACCATTTAGCGGCAAGTATATTAGGTAATGCCTACGCTCGCAAGCTCCTTCACTGGAGCTCTACTACCAGTAGAAACACATATAAATCACTGACCCGAACAAGTATATTATTATGATAAGTAAATAATTGAAATAAAAAAATTGCAGACATTTTTGGGTGATAATTTCAACTTAACAAGAAAAGTTCTTTTAAGTATTTTGTGTGACTAATCAATAAGGTAAAAAATTGTAAGGATTTCAAATAAATATACTTATATTAGTGTTAAAGTTAAAAAAACTTTTTTTTTAATAAAATAGCTATTGCCCGCGTGGATGTCGTTTTGAAAATTGCGGAAAGTCCCATACCAATTTCTCTACCCGTTTTTATGGGTTTGGGCGAAAAATTCTATTAAAGGTCTGTAAACCAATTTTCAGGCATCAACAACTGACAAAACACTAGTACAAACTATCACCTCCTCTCTTGGGGGGGGGGTGCAAATTGACTCTTTGGCTTTAGGAACACCCGTACATTACTTAGACAACAGTGAGTGCTTGTAATTTAATATGTATATAGAATAGCAATAAAGCCCAAATTGACTACGTTTTAGTTAGAAAACGTTTGTATGGCAAAAAGAAAAGAGCTGTTTTTAGGGATTTTCCCGCAAATATTCGATTTTTTTCTCGCCATAAATACCATCCTTGAAATTCAACAAACATTAAAAAAAAAAGAATTATCCAAATTGGTCCAGGCGTTGTTGAGTTATGCGCTTATTAACACATTTTGCGATTTATTTTTATATTACAGATACCTATCTCGACTGCAATTTAGGCTGTATTGATTTTTTAAGTAGACGTTAGCTGAGCTAATAGTGGAATTGTGACGGGTGCGCGCGCGTCTATGTCTTTGTCGTCCCCGCAGCTCCCCGCACCGCCGCAAACCGGAAGGATGCAGAAAGTCCCCTACATCTATCATTAAACTAATATTTGTATGGCCTACAGATTTTTCGTCTGGGTGGTTTTAGGTCTGGGTGTTTGTGTATGTGAGCACCCACGACACAGGTTCATTCCTAGTGTGCGAGGCTATGAGTGTAAGCGTATTTATTTATTTTTATTTAATTTATGAGATCCTCATTGGGACTGCATTTAATGAATTACTACATTTCACGCAATATCCTGTAACAAGATTCTAAGAGCAAGAAAATGTTTGTTCTAATTGCAAAACTGAAAATAGGCAACATACGAACAACAATTAGCGTAGAATAATTCTGAACCAAGCTAAATATAGGGCTAAAACAAGTATTTGTAGGCAAGTTACAAAAGTCACTATATCACCATCAAAGTGGTATGTATAATATTTTCCTTAATTTCTTTGCTTGCCCATTAGATTTTGTGGTCATAATGGTACCGCATTGCGGCGTGCACTTGTCAAGGAACAATGACTCTTAAATGGTTGTTCCTAAGACCGTTAATATTATAATATGATATTACTCTTTTTAAGTTGTCAAAAGCAGAAAAAATGTCAAGTCACGCACCATTTCGTGACGTGGTTTACTTATGGAGTTTCGTATCGATGCAGTTGGTTATCGATTTGAGATAAAAAACGAGTTTGCTCTATTATTTTGCCAGCTGTTAGGAGCACATAAATTGAGAAAGAGATAATCTAAACTTAATATTATAAAGAGGTAATATTTTTTTGTTTGTTTGTTTGTTTTTAATGAATAGGCACAATAACTACTGGGCCGATTTTAAAAATTCTTTCACTATTCGAAAGCTACATTATACACGGGTAACATAGGCTATATTTTATTTTGGAAAAAATAGGGTTCCGTAAGATATTTGAGTTTTTCAGACACAAGGTGTAAAAAAAACATCCAGAAAAGTTACTTATTTTACGTACGCTGCCTAAACTATAAAAGATATCGAGGAAGACTTTAGGCTATATCTATAATATGTATAATTATCACGCTAAGACGGTAGGCAGCATTGCACCGCGCGAAGCCGGGGCGGGCCGCTATCTTATAATATATATAAAATTTCCATGTCACAATGTTAGTTACCGTACTCCTCTGAAACGGCTGGACCGATTTTCATGAAATTTTGTGAGCATATTGGATAGGTCTCAGAATCGGCCAACATCTATTTTTCATAACATTTTTAAACATTTTTTTTTTATTTTCTAGGGCGATACGAAGTTTGCCGGGACAACTAGTTATAATATACGCTTACACTCGCAGCCCCACAGTAGGTATAAACCTGTGCCGTGGGAGCCGTTGTACACGTACAACACATACACACAACATATAAACACCCAGACCCGAAACAAATATATGTAGGCCATAGAAATATTTGTCTCGATGCGGGGATCGAACCCGCGACCCTTCGAATCAAACGGTCATCTCACACCACTGGACTAACCGGGTCGTCGCCGGTCGTCGTCGATATAGGTTTATTTTGACAGGTGTGTGAACACGTCATTGCGGCGGATATTTCAGAATTTAATCTATCTGTACCTACCTATCTTTAAGACGCAACTGCTATTTCTTTTTTAGGGTGCCGTAGTAAACAAGGAACCCTTATAGTTTCGCCATGTCCGTCTGTCTGTCTGTCTGCCTGTCCGGCCGTGCTTTAGCGCAAAAACTATTACTACTAGAGTAGTAGTAGAGTTAGGTACTAGAGACTTCATAAGCTATCTGCCAGTGAAAGTCCCGTCAAAATCGGTTTAGCCGTTTCCGAGATTAGCGGGGACAAACAGACAGACAGACAAAAATAGTAAAAATGTTGTTTTGGTATATGTACCGTGTATACATACATATGCATTAAGTAAAAAGCGGTTATTTTTATATTACAAACAGACACTCCAATTTTATTTATGTGTATAGATAAAGCATTAGTAGAAACATGTTTTCCGTAATAAATGACCGAGTTATTTATTAGCTGACATGATTTATGACAATAAACATTAGAATAAATAATGTCTGGTTGTTTTGTATTAATTTGTGATATAACAAATTTTGATAACAATCAATATTTTGTCAGGTATAAAACACGATTTTAATTGTAGCATTGTATTTATGAAAATAGATTATTATCATTATTTTTTTTAATGTTTTGGTAGTTGTAAACAAGCATACAGTTCACATTGATGTTAAGTGATGACTGCAGCCTATAGACACCCACACAAAGACCAAGGTCAAAATGCAGATGCGTTACCACTCCTGAGTCCTAAGATATTATGCCTCTGTGTCGGAAATTACAGGGCCGTACATTACCACCTGACCGGAACACGATAGTGCTGAACACTACCATTTAGCGGCAAGTATATTAGGTAATGCGGTGGTGCCTACGCCCGCGAGCTCCGTCACTGGAGCTCTACCACCAGTGAAGTTAGTCATTTAAATATTCTGTTTATTCGTTGTTAAATACAATACTTATCTTTTGAATCATTAAATACTATTGAGAATTATAATGTTGTTTATTTAAAATGCTACTCTTTATCAAGGTGTTCGTTATTATTTAGGTCTATATATTATTTTTATCAATATGAAAAAGTCAGGAATGATAATTTTATTCTCCTAGAGAATAAAAAAATACACGCATTAGACAATAAAATGATATCTGCCAAAAGGACATATACGGACATATACGGATATATTACGGACATATATTTTTGTTAATACCTTAGTCTCAGCTTGTACATAAGTTCACACTAGAAAATATGTTCTAATTACTTTTGGAATGGTTTTTTTTTTATCGGACCTATGTAGGCGGCCTGTCTTGAGACGGCACTAGTCTAATTCACCGGGCAATCGGCGAGCGCAGAAGGCGCATTAATTTTTTTCTTTCGAATGGACAGTGTTGGCAAAATTCGCTCCAGGTTCCGGTATTTGATACTCACCATTAAACATGTTGTTTCATGTGCTACGCGGCTACGTAGCTACGCGGGTATGACGCTACTCGGCTACGAGACTACTTAGCTTTGCGGCTATGCCACTACAGAACTACAAAAAACCGGTCAAGTGCGTGTTGGGCCACGCGCAGTGTAGGGTTCCGTAGTTTTTAGATGTGAATAATGTAAAGAATTTCTATGGAGTTCTTAAAAATTTTCGAGTAAAATACATTTGGTCGACTATTACTCGCAAACTTGTAAAGCCAACTTAAGTGTGATAGTTTTCTTTTTAATTTCGTTATATGTAGCAAATATTGCCGTAATGTTTGAATTTCTAACAACAACCGTTTAGTTGGTAGAGAGGGGGACACTTGACTCTAACGACAATTGGAACTTTAAAGCTTATTTAGTCACGAACAGTTAACTAAATCGAAATTTATATTAGCACACCCCTAACATTTTAGAAAGATCTATCCAACGATATCCTACACTATACGGAAAACAAAAAATCAAACCTACGTATTATAACCTAACCTAACCTAACCCTTAAATTTTTTTTTCATGTTTTTATTCTACCACTTTATCGGCGTGATTAAGGTACCTACTCGTGCCATATTTCAAGTCTCTAGTACCAATAGTTTTTGCGCTAAACCGCCGACGGACAGACAGACAGACAGACAAAGGGACATGGCGAAACTATAAGGGTTCCTTGTTTACTAGGGAACCCTAAAAATGACATAATTTATAGCAGAATTCAAAATACTCCATCATTTTACATCATTTTATTCAGATTTTTTGTACAAGTGTATTATTAGGTATAATACACTTGCACAAGCATTCACCATTCTACTGTTCACAGCTATCAGGATACGCTTAGATGGTAATTTATGGTCCCGGTGTTTAAAAAATAACTCAGACCTCAAAAACAGTTTTATAATACATCTGAAATTAAATCCATACCCCCTTATTCATAAACGTACATTAAATACGTTTTAGCTATAGAATGCTTTTCTTTGTCATTTGCATTGTCAAATGTGCAGGGTAGAAAAAGACAAAGGAGAGATTAGCAACACTTTAGCTAAAATACGTTTATGAATATGGGGGCTAGTGTTTATATATATGTTTATAGATTGTAGTATTCACTTACAATCAATGTGAATCGCAAGTTATATTTTCATCACTAAAAAAACCGGTTATTTATTACGCTTTTAAAAGCGTCATGGTCTTACAAAACTGGTTTATTTCCCTCTTACCCCCACTTGACCCATTTTCAGTTCGATCTTGCCTGTGACACACAAGATCGACGAGGATTTTCCCCACTTTAGAATTGTAATGTATTGAGTAAAATCAAGGTATCTTTAACTTTTTAGTATGTACATTTTGTATTTTGTGTAAATAATTTCAAAGGAGATATTTGGATTTATTCAATTCAAATAACATGGCCTCGTATCACAGGGGCAAAAATATTTTTTTTGTATGTAATAAAGGTGGCAAACAAGCATGCAGTTCACATTGATGTTCAGTGATGACTGCAGCCGATGGACACCTACACTAAGACCAGAGTTCAAAATGCAGATGCGTCGCCACCCCTGAGACCTTAGTTGATAAGTCTCTATGGTAAGTTATTACGAGGCCGTACATTACCATCCAACCGTAACACGATAGTGCTGAACACTACCATTTAGCGGAAGATTGATGAGGTAATGCGGTGGTGCCTACGCTGTCAAACTCTTTACTGGAACTCTACCAACAGTAACTTAGGCCTAAGGCACACCGCGGACACTACGCCTAAATTCCATACAAACGCTTAATTTAGTGTCTATTACACAGACATCAATCAGTGACGTGTATTTACACGTGTACCTGTATGCGTAGCACGTAGAGAATACCAAACGTCGCCCATAAGAGGGGAAGAGGTTGGGTGAGGCGGGGAAATCGGGCGGGACGTCGAAGTGTCCATTCTGTACGCAGTATCATTACATATTCTCTGTTTCAGGGGTGGCAACGTGCATTTTGGTATCCGGTTTTTGCGTAGATATCCACAGCTTGTAGTATTTACATACCATCAATCTGAACTACATGCTTGTTTGCCACCATCACTACATAAAAAGTAGATAAAGGTAATTTTTTTCATATAACCATACACTTTTAAATGTAAGTAGCCGCTATACAGGGTGAAACTTAAAATAGTTTTACGCATAACCGTAAAAAGATCCACCAAGGGACCACGTATTCATACATGGGTTACTTTAAAAAGTTTTTAATATGCAATGCGACTTCATACCAACTTTATCATTAACGTTCGAAGTTACTACAATTCCACAATTATCCTCAACTTTGTTACAACTTCGCTAATGTTTGAGTACAGAGGTGGAGTTGCGTGCTCAAGTTTATTCTACACGAAGTAGTGCTTCTATTCTAGATGTGGATCTGTGATCATGTGAGACTGTACGTAAGGATAGTTTAAAGTTAAAAAGACCATTTTCTTTTAATGTAATAGCAAAGTCGGTATCCTTTCGGGTAAAAAGAAGTGGTAAGTTGTTCTTTGTTAACCTTTTTTTTGTAACAGTTATTATAAAAAAGTATATTTAAAAAAGTTTTTTTTTTTATGTTATGGAAGTGGCAAACAAGCATGCAGTTCACATTGATGTTAAGTGATGACTGCAGCCTATAGACACCCACACAAAGACCAAGGTCAAAATGCAGATGCGTTGCCACTCCTGAGGCCTAAGGTGTTATGCCTCTGTGCCGGAAATTACAGGGCCGTACCACCTGACCGGAACACGATAGTGCTGAACACTACCATTTAGCGGCAAGTATATTAGGTAATGCGGTGGTGCCTAAGCCCGCGAGCTCCGTCACTGGAGCTCTACCACCAGTAAAACCAGTCTTTTAAGTTCTTTTATAAATTATCTACATCATACTATTATAAAAAAAAAGGATACATATATATTTTCAATACTGTACTCATAATCTGAATAATATGTGGAAATGAGAGTTCTTACAAACATAAATTATAAACCATGACATAATGTATGGTACGTTGACATTAACAACTTAAGCCTCAGGGGTGGCTACGTCAGTACCCTTTTGGGTAAAAAGAAGTTATGAGTTTTTCTTTGTTCACCATTTTTAAAATCTTAATATATATAAATCTCGTGTCACAATGTTTGTCCTCAATGGACTCCTAAATCACTTAACCGATTGTAATAAAATTCGCACACCATGTGCAGTTCGATCCAACTTGAGAGATAGGATAGCTTACATCACGCTATGACTAAAAGGAGCAGAGCAGCGCGGGTGAAGCCGGGGCGGGCCGCTAGTCCTTATATATATATTTTTTGCAACTACAATAAAATTAGATTAGATTTTCTTATATTTAAAAAATTAAAATATATTTAAAAGCTAAATAATATTTACATAAAATAAAGTTATACCTAAACTAAAAACAACATGCGTCTAAAAATTCCGCATCACTGCCTTCCTGTGTTATGGTACCCAGAAGGCTGGCAGCATTGCCTCGTTGATTTATTTATTTTTAATTTATTTATCAAATAGCAAGAACATACACTTGGCAAATAATAACAGTGCATCTAAAAAACCACAGAGGTTTGTAACGATGCTACTTTAGTTCTACGTTGTTGTAACAAATTACTTAACAATAAATAAAATTTCAACAAAACGATTAACAATGGTCAATTCGTCCCTTTACAATTTTCATTAAAGAATGTTTTAAGCTTGGATTTAATATTTTTGGGACTTATAATATCACGCACATGTGAGGGTAGTGCATTAATTAACCTAGGTAACAAATACGCCGATGTCCGTTCACCGTACACGTTTTTTGCTCAAGTTTTATCCGGTTCTGTGCAACTGCTCGCGTGTATACAGGATGCTGAATGTTTAACTTTATTGTGTCATCGAAATAATGTTTTAATAGTACATATTTGATTTGATCAAAGATAGGTAATACTTTACAATGTCGAAACAGTTCTATTTCATTATCATGGTATTGTGATAAGAAGATATAATTTACGGGAAAAGAGTTCGATTTGAACAATGGCTGCCACATGCGTTATACGGGTACTGATTGTAGGGGACTGGTCTGTTATGATTTGCGGGTGTTATTTTCTATCATGATATTAAGCTGTTGATGGGTATAATGTATAATAATATGTTTATATGCAAATATTTATATTCCATGGATATTCACAATATGTTTATTCTGTTTTAATTCTATTTAATAATATATTATGTATTAAATCTAAGGCTTTGACAAAAGAGCAACACGCTGAATTTATATTGGGTTGAATTGAAAAAATTTATGATTTACATATCGGTTAAATTTTATTATTAAATTGATATTCATTAATACCTATTGGATTATTATTATAAGTCATTCACTATAGGTAGCTTATTACTTGACAATACAAAAGTGTCCTTGTAGAATTTGAAATATTTGATTTTTTTTTAAATTGCTTAAACGTTCTGATCTTTGATCGTGTGTAGCTGTAGGTACAGTACGCAACAATTAATATTGCACATCGAGCCTACGAAAGAGACGATCGGCTTGTTTCGACTTCGTAGAGCGTTATCTCTATTGCACACTGCCTACGTAAGCACTGACGGTCCGGTATTGGTGAAAACTTGATCAAAATGGCCAACAAACGTCAAATAGGTACGGTGCGAAAGAGATAATGCCTTACAGACCCGAAATAAGCCGAACTCTCCTTCCTAGGCTCGATGTGCAATATCTATTGTGGAGCACTGTAAAGGTGGATGGTTTTTAAAAAGTTACAAAGAACTATTAAAATAACATTGTGGTGATGTAGTGATATAATGTGTTTATTTAGCTTTGAATAACTTATGGGAATGCTGATGTCGAGACATGACGACTCAACCGCCAACTGGCGGAAGAATTTACGGGCAAAGGGTTCTTCCTCTGTTGCAGTCAGTCAATAGAACAATGGCAGTCAAACCATTCTTATGAGGCTGGTACCAATGGTAGGTAGGGTAACGAGGGTAGTAAGTGGCTAACGAAATTTTAAATTTCATTTTTTTACATTACTATTTCACATATGCGTGAGTGACTTACTTATTGGGCAATCTGTACAGTAGTTTTGAAGTAAATTGACTGTGACAGACCGACAAAAAATATGCACACTAGTGATGATGATTCCGTTTTTTCCTTTTTAGGTATGGAGCTATAATTACTCAGTATATTTATAATTTAATGTTATTTATTCGTGACAACAAATAATTCTTTATCCTTACACATTATTATTTACTAAGTTATATAAATCTAGACAGTTAACATTTCGACCTTCAATTAAGAACAAACATAAACCAGCTCTCACGAGTTTCTAGGAACGCTAACAATGCATATAACTAGTGCAAGAACACTAACAATATGTCGCTAGCTTAGCTAGCTAAGTTAACAGAAGCTTGACGACCAAATTTCTACTTCAGCACGTATTCTGTCTTCAGGCTAACAGTGAATATCTGTCAATTATATCTATCTATATATATAAAAATCAATTGCTGTTCGCTAGTCTCGAACTCTAAAACTCGAGAAAGGCTTTACCGATTTGGTTAACTTTAGTTTAAAATTATTTCTGGAAGCCCAGGGAAGGTTTAAAAGGTAAGAAAATATGAAGAAATTGAAGGGAAATAGTAAAAACCACAATTTCATTTTCCCTTAAAAATATTCCGTACCTATCAAACCTTTGACACATTATTTAATTGCACTACGAAGTTTGCCGGGTCAGCTAGTAATAAATATAAATCACTAGTTCTGCAGCACAGTTTCACTTATAATAATAATAATGGCAACCCTTGATACGTCCCACTGCTGGGCACGAGTCTCTCCCCTTCTTGGGAGGAGGCCTGGAGCTTACTTCACCATGCTGTTCCAATACGGGTTGGTGGAGATAAGGGTTAGTGGCCAACCCGCTGTCGGATGTTTTCAAACCGCCCATAAGCCCTCCGAAGCACGGAAACGCGCATTTTACTTTCCCACTAACGGTCACCCATGTGTGATGGGTGACCGCTACCGCAACGTACCGCAGAATAGTCACTTCGGAAATCTTATACCTATGGTACCTATTTTTATACCTGTAGTCGTATGACCAGTTATTTCAAACTTCCAAAACAATATACTAGACAAACATTGGACTAGAGCTAAATACCGTTATATATGACAAAGCTGTTTCAAGTTTTATGGTTTTATCATACCACTCACGTTGGAATAAGCCCAAAAGCTGCGTTCCACATTTGAAGTCTGACCCAACTGACCCCGACTGGGAGTCAGCCAATCGAGCCGTCGGTAAATTAAAATGGTGGATTAAAAAAAGGGAACTTTGGTTTTTAAAAAACAATTTCGTTGGACCGCCACTTATGAGTTAGGAATTGTAGCGTTTCCGTTTCAAATATTTTCGCATTTGGTCAATTACTTCATTCGTTATTTTTTGTGTAAAATGTATGAGTACTGAAGTGAATTTCATTAAATAAAATCCTTATAACGAATGGTTTGGAGTCCGTTCGTTGTGAGCATTCCCAGGGTGGGAATTGAGCGGTTGTCCATGACTTTCACCAGGGTATTGGTCCACCTCATGGTGGGTTCGCTCACGCTTCGCTTGCCAAAACGCGGTCATGGCTTTTGTCCCGTATGTGCTTTAATATAGATCTCTAAAAGTTTTGTCCCATAGTAGAAAAATAAACCTTTTTAGGCAGGTGAAAATTGATATAATTAATTATTTTTTTTATGTAATTGAAGCGGCAAACAATCATGCAGTTCACATTGATGTTAAGTGATGACTGCAGCCTATAGACACTTACACGAAGACCAAGGTCAAAATGCCGATGCTTTACCACTCCTGAGGCCTAAGGTGTTACGCCTCTGTGCCGGAAATTACAGGGCCGTACATTACCACCTGACCGGAATACGATAGTGCTAACACTACCATTTAGCGGCAAGTAAATCAGGTAATGCGGTGGTGCCTACGCCCGCGTGCTCCGTCACTGGAGCTCTACCACCAGTAGAACCACACACACACACCACAGAGAACAATTACAAAGAACTCTCAGTCACAACTGATTGTTATTCAATTGACTATCACCCCGGTAGCCATGGCCGCCCATCTCTATGGGTGAACGAATAAAAACTTTATGAATAACTGATAGTGGTTGATTGCGCGGCGACCTAGGTCGCGATGACGTCACTCTTTCATTCCTCTATTCAATGACTACGACGAAATAAAGTTTTTAAATGGAGCCAAGTTTTTAGGGTTCCGTAGCCAAATGAAAAAAAAAACGTAATCCTAATAGATTCGTTATTTCTATCTGTTTGTTTGTCCGTTAACCAGAGACATAAACTGCCCAAGTACGACTCGGGCTCGCGTGTAAAGAGTTCAATACAATTGATAAATTTTCCGTTACCTTTTCTGGTACCATAGACTGGCCTTCGGACGCTATAATAATCAGATAATTGCTATTGCTTTCATAAGATATTAGAAATGATATTTTTTTATGTCATTAAGGTGACAGACGGACCACCAGGGGTGCGACCGCCTATCGACATTGCTATTGTCGTTGTCATTGCTGTCAAATTTTCATGTCGATTTGTGGCTCCTTTAAAAGCAATGGTGATAATCTGATTGTTTTTCTTGCTTTCGTAGGTGAAAAACAAGCGATAATAATAGATTATTTCGATTATTGTTATTTAGTTAAAACAAAATTCGACATGAAAATTTGATAGCAATGACAACGACAATAGCAATGTCGATAGGCGGTCGCACCCCAGGAAAGTTGCCAACGCGACAATATCAAATCATAAACAAAGCGATCCGCTTAGGGGTCGTCCATTAATCACGTGAGGCTCGAAAGAGGGAGCCCTCTCCCTCCAGATCCGGAAAAAATCACGAAACATCACAAGGGGGAGGGGGGCGTATATGGAGATATCACGTGTGTTTATTTCTACTTCGAGTGCCCGATTTCAGCCGAAAAGTGCCAATTTCGTCTCGACCTAACAGTCGCCAGTTTAAGCAATTTTCACGCAAAATACAAGCTTTTTTTATTCCAAAAAATACACGTGATCTTAGGTGGGGGTGGGGGGTTTATCTAACACCTCACCACGTATCACCAAGGGGGAGGGGGGTCAAAACGACGCTAAAACATCACGTGATTAATGGACGGCCCCTAAGCAGTCAAGCCGTAGGAGTGTTTTTTCTTTCGGTTATACTTGAAACCCTTTTATGCGTTCACAGATTAATTCTACTAAGATATTATCCAACATCAACACTGAATACTATTTATTATTAACTGAATCCAGCTCTCCACTTCTTAATATAAAGAATACACCAAGACTGGGGCTTTCATAATCCACAGTTACACCATAGCTTGCGTTGAACGCGAGAGTATTCACCAGTTACAATTCTAAAGCTTGAAATTGCACATTAGCGGTATCTTTAGTCGTAAGACAAATCTCTGCATACATTTGGGATTCTGCAAGTACAAGGACGGAGGTCACGTACTGGGGTAATATATTTATTGCTGAAGTGCTTGGATGAAGAGTTTATTGTTGGTAGTTCAAAATGGCGCTCGGTTGACGCTGCTGTTGCAATAATAATTCGTCTTGAGACAGTTTTGCTGTAAAACAAATGTTATTGACTGAGTAATGTATACTTCCTTTTTTTTTTTGATGTTATGGACGAAGCTTATAAGCATTTTATTGTTATAGTTGCAGTGGTGCAATTTGAGAGTGTTACTTTTCTATGTCATAAATTACAAATACATTTTTAAGAGGCTTTATCAGAGGCATCGCAACTTGAATTGACACCTCTGGCTTTTATGTTGATGTTCTTTTTTTGTAAGACAAATCTCAGTATACGTAAGTCACGTACAGGGGTAATATATTTATTGCTGAAGTGCTTGGATGAAGAGTTTATTGTTGGTAGTTTAAAATGGCGCTCGGTTGACGCTGCTGTTGCAATATTAATTCGTCTTGAGACAGTTTTGTTCGAAAACAAGTATTATTGACTGAGAAATGTATACTTTCGTAGGTTTTTGATGTCATGGATGAAGCATACAAGCATTTTATTGTTGTACTTGCAGTGGTGCAGTTTGAGAGCGTTACTTTTTTAGGTCAGAAATTACAAAGACATTATTAAGAGGCTTTACGAGAGACAAGGCAACTTGAATTGACACCTCTGGCTTCTGTGTTGATGTTTTTTTTGTAAGGCAAATCTCAGTATACGAAAGTTACGTACAGGCGTAATATATTTATTGCTGCCGTTTATTGCTGGTGGTTTAAAGTGGCGCTCAGTTGACGCTGCTGTAGCTATATTAATTCGTCTTGAGACAGTTTTCCTGTTAAACAACAACAGTGTTATTGACTGCGAAATACATAACATGAACATACTTTCTTAACATGAAATCGACGCAAAAACATGACGTATCTTGATGGTGTGACTAATGTAAACTTGTGCATGGTGGACTAGCACGTGGGGCCACCTCACATGCTAACCGATCATTTATTTACGTTATGTTTGTATGTTTGCATCACTGATTTACATAATATGTGTAGCTAACTCAATCGGCTGGGTAGTTTTTTAAACAAATTGGCTGTTACATACGGATAGACAGACAGATGTACGAGTGACCCTCAGTACTTTATTTTTAAAAGAGTGAAATGCATCATAAATTCCAGATCCTAATGGAATCCTGCCCAAAGTAATTTTTTTATGTATTAATTTCCTCTTTAACATTTATTATATCTTTGTACTTATTTTTTTTTAGCTCAAAAGAGCTTTGCGCTTACTATATACATGATCCGAATCTTTTATCTGGGTTTATTCTTAGCTAGGAACAAACAAAGTTATATTTTAATTAATCACCACGGGAGTATGAAACTTTTCTGTTATTCCCAGTGATTGAATAGTTCTCATAAAGTTACAGCACATCCCATTTCTAAAACTGTTGGGCGCACCAATATTTGTGTTCGTAACTTTCAGTGCCAATTCTAGATAACTTTAGATACTATAACTTTTTTACCTTTTTATTAAGAGACTAGCGGCCCGACCCGTCTTCGCGCGGTGCAATGTTGCCTACCCTCTCCTATTCGTCTTAGCGTGATGATTATACATAGATATAGCCTAAAGTCTTCCTCGATATCTTTTATAGTTTAGGCAGCGTACGCAAAATAATTAACTTTTCTGGTTGATTTTTTACACCTTGTGTCTGAAAAACCCAAATATCTTACGGAACCTTATTTTTTCCAAAATAAAATATAGCCTATGTTACCCGTGGATAACGTAGCTTTCGAATAGTGAAATAAACTATTAAAGATATTCCTCGATACCTTTTATAGTTTAGGCAGCGTACGCAAAATAAGTAACTTTTCTGGTTGATTTTTTACACCTTGTGTCTGAAAAACCCAAATATCTTACGGAACCCAATTTTTTCCAAAATATAATATAGCCTATGTCACCCGTGGATAATGTTGCTTTCGAATAGTGAAATAATTTTTTAAATCGGTCCAGTAGTTATTGAGCCTATTCATTACAAACAAACAAACAAACAATCAAACAAAAAAATATTACCTCTTTATAGTATTAGTTTAGATAAAAAATATTTAGTTTATCAATATTTGACTTGTAAGCAAAATCTAAAGGTATGTCTATGGTGGAGATATCCTTTATTGAAATAAGTAAATTTGATAAGTTGAGCGTTGTCCTGTTTAGTTGTCCTCGTAATTCTTGTTCAGAGGCAAAACAACTTATGTCTCAGACGAGGCAACGCACCTAAATAAAGAAGTTCTTTTTGAGAAGAGGACTGTAGACTGTATGAATGTGGACTATAATATAGGTACTTCTTATAGTCTGCCACAAAAACTAGACTCTATCTAAGATGCATCGTCCGAAACCGAAACTTTCATCTGGTTTTATTTTTGGGTCGGAATGAACATTGATCGTTTAATTAATTTGACGCATGGAATGAATCTTTCTAGTGATGCCCAGTGATTGAACAGTTCTCACAAAGTTTCAATATATCCTGTTTCCAGAACTGTTGGGGACATTTGTCAGCGTATTATAGTATAGTGCTCGCGACCTTCTCCATTCTTTTTGATATAGATCTTTATAAATAAAAATGAATCGCTAAATGTGTTGCTCAGCGCACAACTTGAGAACGGCTTTACCAATTTCACTAATTCTTTTTTATTGTATTTGTGATTATCCGGCGAAGGTTTTTACGAAAGAAAAAAATACTGAAAATTTCGCGAACATGTAGAATTTTAAGGAAAACTTAACTACCTTATTAACTTTTCTAATGCAAACCTTATGACGCTTGACATGACGGTCAGTCGATTGACAGTTGGCGCGATAGATCGCATGCGCGCTGCAATGATCGTTGCAGATTGATTGGTAAGAATTGATAAAATAAATAGTACACGTTCGTTTTCTTTAGACTGTGATAATAGTATGTAAATAATTTATTCTGAAAAAAAAACATCAAATTGTCAGTAATAATCTACATTGTACCCGTGCGAAGCAGGGGCGGGTCGCTAGTATTGTATAAAAACATATTTCACCTATATTCAGACATTTCATGCTCGGTCGCACTTAGATGCAAGCCGGATCTTATAATCAGTGTTATGAGTGTCAAACGTAAGTGTTTTATCAATTTGAATAAATAAAAAAATATCACCGAAATGTTATGTAATGATAACTTCCAAACGACTGCACCAAAGGAGATGTTGCAAAAATGTATGGACCTCCGGCCATGTATTGTACACAATATCATTAAACAGGTAAAATCAATATAAAAATGTTTTTTACTGCATATTTTCACTTATTTAGCTTTGTTTGCAGTTACAAAACATTATTAGCAGTTAGAATTGCAACTCAAAACCAACATGGCGAATATGGCGGGCGATGACATTTTGACATTTTTATTTTTTAAATTGTATTTTGATTATATAGTACTTGGAGAAAAAAAGAAATATTTTCTAAATACTATCGAAATCAAGCGTCGGCTGTATCGCCGCCATGTTAAACATGGTTGAAAATGATAAAATCGTTTGAATTAAATGTGCTTGTAACTCTAAAATATATTCTTGAATAAATTATTTGTAGTTTTTTCGGATTCTTCTTTTATTTACCCATTTTGTGAGGACGTGTACGAACCAGAGCCGAGCTCGCAACATCTCCTTTGATAAATACTTTCCGTGTACCGTTCCGCGTATTCGTTATTATCAAAAGTAGGTTTGTAGGAAAAAAAAATCGCGTCCGAAACGTTCATGTGGGTGTTATTTTTCGAAATAAACATTGAGTTATCTTTAAATTAATTACCACGGAACCGAACTTTATGACGGTAACAAACTTTCTAGTGATTGAATAGTTCTCATAAAGTTACAACAATTCCCGTTTCCAGAACTGTTGGGTACACTAATATTTGTGCTCGGAACTTTCATTGTACTCTTTGATAAAAATATAAAAATATTTTACATTTTATCTTTATATTTTGGGGCCACTTAGTGTGGGACACTTATCACGTCGCATCGCAGTTTTGTGTGGCCGCCCTTATAGTATAAAAATACCATAACCCCCTTATTCATAAACGTGCATTAGATACGTTTTAGCTTTGTCTCTATCAGTTGCATTTTCAAATGTGTAGGATAGAAAAAGACAAAGGAGGGATTAGCAACACTTTAGCTAAAATACGTTTATGAATAAGGGGGTTAACCTATGTATTAAGCCGTTTTGTAACGGTTGCACGAGTCGAGTCTTATAATCAGAGTAATGAGTGATGAGTTTATATAATTTGTTGAACCGTTATGATAATAGTTTTCCTTTTGTGCTCCTAAATTAACAAATTTTAATATAAGGACACTAAAGGGATAGATAACGCATGTGCATTCAGAAGTCTAATTTTTAAATTTATCTATGCCTATAGATCTACCTAAAAATATGAACGAACAATATTATACCTTCCCTTTAGAGCTCTTAAATTAACACATAAAAGGGAAATAAAGAAAAAAATAATTCATCTGCATTCAAAAGTCTAAGTTTTATGTAGATATAGGATTGTATCTATTATATCAAACAGATTTCAGGCAAAAGTACGAAAAGAAACAAAAAGTTTTTCACCAGTAACATTTTTTGGTCCAAATTTCTATTTTTCAAATCAGTACCATCTAAGCGGTGTTGTATATTATTATACTCTTTGGCGGTGTTCCGTACAGAAACGAGAGGTAGATTTTATTAAGAGAAAACACAACTTGTGGGTAGTTTTCATAACTTGTATGACGGATCCACCGTCGGGCCATCATTGCCTTGTGTGTCGTTCGTGAGGTACGCCGCGTAACCAAGCGTATTCTCAAATCTAACATTTCCATTAACTTTCGTCGATCGCGAGTTGCCCACGCCGCGTACCACGTGTTGACTTACGTGACTCCGATCATCTTTTATAGTGTCTGTGCGTGTGTGTAACCGAGTAACAGACTCCTCGTGTACAAACTCTTAAGGATTCAAGCTCCACCAGCAACCTATGGACCCACGTCACGTGAGCCAGGCCTGAGCTCGCCCACCCCCGAGGAGAAACCAGCACCTCAAAGGTAGGCTCGATGACCCCCCCGTACAACCATCTAAGCGGTATATTTTTATAAACAAGATAATAAAACATAAGAGGGGAATACAAAATCGACTCATAATAAATTCACGTTCGTAAAAGCTATTAAAACATGCAAATGACATCAAAACTCGCACAATGACGAGAGATATTGTAATAGGAATTAAGATTCGATTAGCGACATCTTGGACTTTTTCATTTTCACATCGTGGAATTGGATTGTTAAGTTTTATTGCTTTGTAATTCTCTTTTACATGCTATTTAGTTTGGGTTTATTTTTATTTAGGGCAGTTAGCAAACAAGCATGCAGCTCACATTGATGTGTTTTTTTTGTAGGTCGGTCTTTGTGTAGGCGCCTGTCTCGATACGGCACGGTACTAGTCTACTTCACCGGGCAATCGGCGAGCGCAGAAGGCGCTCCAGCCTAAACGAAAAGTTAGCGCAACTGCCTAAAGGTGACTCATGCGGGTCCGTGCCTCGGCTTAGGGCGTTGCGAAGGGACATATGAGACATATTCGATTATGGGCGGTACATTGATGTTAAGTAATGACTGCAGCATATAGGCACCCACACACAGACCAGAGGTCATACTAGTTTTTACTGGTGGTAAAGCTCCAGTGACGGAACTCGCGGGCGTAGGCCACCGCATTACCTCATATACTTGCCGCTAAATGGTAGTGTTCAGCACTATCGTGTTCCGGTTAGGTGGTAATGTATGGCCCTGTAATTTCCGTCACATAACGGTGTTATGCCCCATTACACCTTAGGCCTCAGGAGTGGCAACGTAACTGCATTTGGACCTTGGTCATTCTCTTTTTCCAAAATCGACTCATAATAAATTCACGTTCGTAAAAGCTATTAAAACATGCAAATGACATCAAAACTCGCACAATGACGGGAGATATTGTAATAGGAATTAAGATCCGACTAGCGACATCTTGGACTTTTTCATTTTCACATCGTGGAATTGGATTGTTAAGTTTTATTGCTTTGTAATTGTCTTTTACATGCTATTTAGTTTGGGTTTATTTTTATTTAGGGCAGTTAGCAAACAAGCATGCAGCTCACGTTGATGTTTTTTTTTTGTAGGTCGGTCTTTGTGTAGGCGCCTGTCTCGATACGGCACGGTACTAGTCTACTTCACCGGGCAATCGGCGAGCGCAGAAGGCGCTCCAGCCTAAACGAAAAGTTAGCGCAACTGCCTAAAGGTGACCCATGCGGGTCCGTGCCTCGGCTTAGGGCGTAGGCCACCGCATTACCTAATTTACTTGCCGCTAAATGGTAGTGTTCAGCACTATCGTGTTCCGGTCAGGTGGCCGGCCCTGTGATTTCCGGCACGTAACGGTGTTATGCCCCATAACACCTTAGGCCTCAGGAGTGGTAACGCGTCTGCATTTTGAACTTGGTCCCTGTGTGGGTAGACATATATACATGTCTATAGGCTGCAGTCATCATTTAACATCAATGTGAACTGCATGCTTGTTTGCCACTTTCATTACATAAAAAAGTACCCTATCAGTAGTTAGTGTAGGTAACACAGGTACAAACCTGTGGCGGGTCACTAGTAGTTTAAGAAGAGAAGGAGTGCAAACTGGAAATGTAGGTTTACCGAACTTACGAGTCTACTGGGGGTAGAGCTCCAGTGACGGAGCTCGCGGGCGAAAGCATCACCGTATTACCTAATATACTTGCCACTAAATGGTAGTGTTCAACACTATCGTGTTCCGGTCAGGTGGTAATGTACGGCCCTGTAATTTCCGGCACAGAGGCATAACACCTTAGGCCTCAGGAGTGGTAACGCATCTGCATTTTGACCTTGGTCTTTGTGTGGGTGTCTATAGGCTGCAGTCATCACTTAACATCGATGTGAGCTGCATGCTTGTTCGCCACTTCCATAACATAAAAAAAAAACCTACGTCCTTAGGGTGCCCACACAAAACTGCGATGCGGTGCGACTCCAGGAACTTGCGATGCGAATTGCTGCGATGCGATTTCGTTTGACATATTGAAAGTATGGTCAACTGAATCGCATCGCAGCAATTCGCATCGCAAGTTTCTAGGATGCGGAGTCGCATCGCAGTTTTGTGTGGGCGCTCTTGTCTTCTTATTCTACTAGAAAATCTAACGATGCGAATTCGGATCGCAAGTTTCTACGATGCGGAGTCGCAATGCAGTTTTGTGTGGGCGCCCTTGTCTTGTTATTCTACTAGAAAATCTAACGATGCGAATTCGGATCGCAAGTTTCTAGGATGCGGAGTCGCATCGCAGTTTTGTGTGGGCGCCCTTGTCTTGTTATTCGACTAGAAAATCTAACGATGCGAATTCGGATCGCAAGTTTCTAGGATGCGGAGTCGCATTGCAGTTTTGTGTAGGCGCCCTTGTCTTGTTATTCTACTAGAATATTAATAAAAAACTTACTTTTCTAATTGAATCACTTATCCCGCTTCCGTCTTATAGAAATAATGGACACTTCACAATAGGGCTAATCAAGCATAAAATTTTATAGAATCTAGTTTTTTCCAATAAAACAATCTTTTCCAGTCTCGAGGCGAACGGTAAGATTAAATGCAATGACACAGTGCACAATTTCTCTCTACTTTGCAATTTCCAGGACAAAGAGAATTTCAAAGTTCTTTGTTTTATGATATCTAGTCTTTTATTGAGTATTTTCAAAGTATTGCGATGAATCTTGTCGTGATTTGAATATTGGTAAAATGATATAGCATAGTGAACACATTATATTCTTTGTACAAATAATTTTGGGATGCGTCTGTGTATTTATATTACTAAATTCTTGTTACATGGACAGATTTTGATGATTTTTGTGCAGGTTGTCAATGAACCCTGATGGAAATTGATGATTCATATTTTTCACACGTAATAAAGGTCGCAAATAAGTATGTAGTACACATGGATCGTAAATTTTAATATCTACGGCAGCCAATAGACATCTATAAAAAACAGAGGTTCAATATGCAGATGCGATACCACTTTTGAGACCTACATTACTGTCACTGGAGCTCTACTGCACTAGCACCAGTAAATGGTTGGACTCTACTTAGCCGAATATAGCTAAATTTTATTTACAAGCGTAGCTTAGGTTTGAAATATATTATAAGGCGTTAAATTCTCCTTCTACAGTCTCTTGTCATTCCTTTCTTTAGTAACAAATCAATAAATTTACTATAATTTTACGCTAAAGGTAACCAATCCTAAATAGATCTACGTTCGTTGATTTTTTACATAATATTTTACTGGCAAACTCTTTTGATTTGAAACAAAAATACATGATTCATCATTATATATAAGTCCCTAATCAAGCACATTAAAACCCTTTCAATTCATTAAAAGTTAAAAAATAATTCATTGTGACTTTCTAATTGTTAAAACTCAGGGACAGAGACAGGGGTAACATAATGTGTGCCTTGTACTAAATTATATGAACAGTCCTCATTTGATTTTGAACAAATAGAAATAATTACTTAATAAATAAAAATATAAATAAGAATATGTACAATGTAACTTGACCAAAACTGATTCATCTGAACTAAATAGATCGTAAAAAACGTGATAAAAAAAATGATTTTAAAATTTATTTGTAACCCTAGTGAGGAAGGATTAAAAAGTAATTTATATGGGGCGAAGAATTTTTGATTGGTTGGTGCTTTTTAATACCGAATACCTAAGTAAAATATGTGTTTTTTCTCTGTGCCATGTCCACAGACTATCTCCTTATTAAAACGTAACCTGTAATTCCCGAAGGGGTAGGCAGAGGTAAATTATTCACCGGTTACGTTTTGGCCCATGTAACAGGTGGCGAGCCTTTTGACATCTCCGGGCACATTACCAAACTTCGAGGTACTGGGAAATTTCCAGAAAATAGAAAATTCCCAATATAATACAGAGATAAAGGACTTTACACCATTATCTCTGATAACCCGGGAATCGAACCCAAGACCTCAGGGTAGTAGTAGTCATCTCATTATTAGATTTAATAATACATTTTTATTAAAAGAAATAAGTAAGAAGAAGAAGATCTAGTGGCCGAGCTGAACGTCATCGAAAAGATCAAGGCGCATAGACTCGGCTTGAGACTGTTGAAGGAATCAGAATCAGAATCAAAAACTAATTTATTCATTTAGGGTGACAGGCACCTCTTAGGTATGACACGTCAAAAACAAACAAACTAAATTAAAGTGAATAACAATTGGGCCTCGGGAGTGGCAACGCAACTGCATTTGGACCTTGGTCTTTGTGTGGGTGTCTATAGGCTGCAGTCATCACTTAACATCAATGCGAAATGCATGCTTGTTTGCCGCTACAATTACATAAAAAAGGTGTCTCATTATGTCTATTTTATCCTCGCGCCATTCTTGTAAGTAAGTACTAAGCAATATAACGAGGACATGGTAGCACTACATAAAAACAGTAGTAAATAGATTAGGGAATGCCACTGTAACTCCAACTCTGAAACTACTAGTTATTTGATCTTAATCTTCTTAAGACGTGCTCCCAAGAAATATTAGGTGAAAATCCGGAATCAAAATACACAGTTCTTCGTTAAGTTTGGTCCACGTCAAAACGTTGGATAAAAAATTGGTAGCTATATATAATTATGCACTAGCTCAAAACGTAGTCTTTGTCCTTCTTAAGGTTCTTAACCTTGTTTTTATCACAGCCAGCATTTAGGTGGTGCGTAACAGATAGATAGAGTTACTTTCATATTTATAAAATTGGTATTGATCCACCCCACCGATACAGGTTTATTATGTTTTTTTTATTACAGTTTGGGCTGTGCGAGTAAGCGTCTTTATTTATTTATTAATTGATGAATACAATTTTCTTGCTTATTCCAATATATTGGTAGTGTAATAAATTGGTCTTGCTTATTCCAGTAATTGAGATTTTAGTCAATAGGTTCAGATGTCAGATGTAAAAACTGTCAGTCAGTTAGCAGAAAGTAATTTACATGTATCTACACTCTCTTAAACAACTTTAGCCGATTTCGATTTCAATACAGTAAAAGTGTATTTTCAACATTTTATTGGTGGTAGAGTTCCAGTGAAGGAGCTTGAGGGTGTAGGCACCACCGCATTACCTATTATAAATGCCGCCAAATGGTGGTGTTCAGTACTATCGTGTTCCAGTTAGATGATAATGTATGGAACATAAGAACTTAGGTCTCAGGGGTGGCAACGAGTAAAATTTTTCTAAGATCGTGATAAGAATGGCAACCAAAATAAATCGCAGTCTGGAAACCGACGCTTAACCCTCTACAAATAGATGCTTTTACGATAATGAGTGTAGACGTCGTCGCTCCAGAATATATCTTTTCCTGAAAAGATTACATAAAGGTGACAGAATTAAGAAAAAAACGAAATACAGGTACGGATAAAATGAAAAATAAATACGGTTACATATTGGGGAAAAAGTTTCTTCGCATTTTTTAAGATAATTCAAAACATTTTTTAATATAGTTTATTTAAAGGAGATGTTGCAAAAATGTATGAATCTCCGGCCATGTATTGTACACAATATCATTAAACAGGCAAAATCAATATAAAAACGTTTGTTACTGCATATTTTCACTTATTTAGCTTTGTTTGCAGTTACAAAACATTATTTGCAGTTAGAATTGCTACTCAAAACCAACATGGCGAATATGGGTGCGATGTCATTTTGACATTTTCATTTTTTTAATTGTTTTTTGATTATACAGTACTTGGAGAAAAAAGTGATATTTTCTTAATACTATTGAAATAGATTGATTCCAAGCGTCGGCTGCATCGCCGCCATGTTGAACATAGTTGAAAATGATAAAATCGTTTGAATTAAATGTGGTTGTAACTCTAAAATATGTTCTTGATTAAATTAATTGTATTTTTTTCGGATTCTTCTTTAATTTACCCATTTTTTGAGGACGTGTACGAACCAGAGCCGAGCTCGCAACATCTCCTTTAACAAAAGTATGTATAAACCATTTTGTTCGATAACATTTTGCCATCTTGTAGGTAGGGACATGATCCCATTGCTATAAAAATTTTGGGACTTCTCATCAAAATACCGCGACAAGTGGATTTGGCAGTCCTCTCGTGATGTTAACCTAACATTGCATAAAGAATTCTGAAGAGACCGAAACAGGTGGAAATCTGAAGGTGCAAGGTCAGGACTATACGGCGGATGCATTAACACCTCCCAGCCAAACTCTCTTAATTTTTGCTGAGTGGCTATAGATGTGTGAGGTCTAGCGTTATCATGATGAAACACCACACCCCTTCTGTTGATCAATTCCGGCCGCTTTCTCTCAACTTCTTGCTTTTATCTCATCAGTTGTTCGCAGTAGAGTTCAGAATCAATAGTCCTGCCTGGTGGTAATAGCTCATAATGAATAATGCCCTTCCAATCCCACCACACACACACAACATCACCTTATTGCGAGTTAACCCGGGTTTCGCCACAGTCTGTGAAGCCTGACCGGCCTTTGACCACGACCTTTTTCGCACGTTCTTGTCGTACGTGATCCACTTTTCATCAGCAGTTATCAGCTTCTTCAAAAATGATTCGGTTTTTATTACGTCGTAATAAAGAATCACAAATGAGTACACGGTTCATTAGGTTTCTTTCAGTGAGCTCGTGAGGTACCCAAATATCGAGCTTTTTTTTGTACCCAGCTTTTTTCAAATGCGCCAAAACTGTTTTGTGATCAATTCTCAGTTCTTCAGCTACGTCGTAACTACTGATATGTCGATCTTGCTCCACTTTTTAAAAAATGGCATACATTTTATCCGTAATAGGGCGACCAGAGCGAGGTGCATCTTTGACATCAAAATTTCCGGATTGAAAACGCTTAAACCAAATTTGTGCTACTCTCACAGACACTACACTAGGTCCATAAATATCGCAATTTTTTTTCGCGGCTTGCGTTGCATTTTTACCTTTTTGTAGTAAAATTTTAAAATGTATCGAATTTCTTCATTAGATTCACTCATCTTGACAGTACGAAAAACAAATGAAAATCACACATTTGCCTAATTTGAATTTGGAATTATGTTCTTTAAAATTTTAACTTTCGATGATACCAAAACCAGCCAGATACAAATACTACAGCCAAAGATATTTTATTACAAGTTCATACATACTATAATGCGAAAAGACTTTTTCCCCAACCTATTATAATTTGTTCGAATGAAAATTACACAAGCCCTAAAGTGTTTTGGGACCTATAACTTTCCAAGGAACCTTTATTACCTGGTGGTAGAATCCAATGTAGGGTAGAATTGAGGGTCTATCTGTCGTGATAATCACGACCAATCTATTATGAGCGTAAAGATTTTAAAGAAAAAAATGTCTTTGAGTTTCTAACCTTGAAACTAAGAGCGTACCCATTGAAAAGAAAATAATATTTTCTCGAGTAAATATGTGTCGTTCGTTCGATTGTGAAGAACCGTCGCAGTGTTGATCCATTGACAAAAAGACCCGGTTCGTTCGAACCGTTCAGTTGTTTGATTTGTTAATTGATTCAAAGATTAGAAAACATCTTTCACTAAATCTGATTCTATGAAATGTTCGTCGTAATAGATCAGGAGTTCATTTGTCTTAGGGAGCCAGATCTATCTATACTGATAATTCAGTCGATAAATGTTACCGTCTCGGTTAGTTTATTCACTAGTATCGCCGCGACCTGCGTAGCTTCAACGGGTCATTTTGAACGAAACGAACCAATGAATTGTGCAGATTTAAAGATCGAGTTCTTATAATTCGTTCAATCGTGAACGACACACATTATTTATTCTCCAGTTCTTAACCTTGAAAAGAAAATAATAAAATAATATTATGTCTTCGAGTGCTTAGTGTTGAAACTCAATTTCCAGTTAAAGTGAAAATCCCCGAAAAAAGTCGAAACCACTCCACAAGACCCATACAATCTTTCCCGATACGTTTTCCCAGAATACAAGTGACAAGTGAAAGAGAGAGAAAAAAATCTAAAACTCCTTAACGAAACCGTTTTCGTATTTCCGATAAAACGGAACGGCACGTGTTTACCGTTGCCAATAAGAGAGGTAGGAAATAAATAACTTGCGAATAGGTACCAGACGAGTTATCTGGAACGGTGGAGGGATAGGGTGGCGATTTGTCGATTGTTTTGTAGAATACATAAGTATCGATAGTTTTTTATATAATTTGTGAATACATATTATTATTAAGTAACTGAGAACTGTAGTCTAGTGGTAGCAGGCAATTACTTCTTGGCTGGGGTTCTGGGTTCGATGGGATGTAACATCTTATTTGTATGTCATGAAGTGTCAAGCAAGTATACAGTTATCATTGTTGATAAGTACTGCTGTAGCCTATAGACACCTACATGAAACCAGAGATTTAAGTGCCGTGCAGGAGTGGCCGGCACTGAGGCATACCTAATACAAGTATTAGGTATGCCTCAGTGCCGGAAATTACAGGGCTGTACATTACCACCGGAGCACGATAGTGCTGAACACTACCATTTATCGTAGATGTCTTTATTTTGTTTTGAAAAACACTTCACATAAGCGTTCCTAGAAGTTTATTTCATTTATTCATATACAATATCATATTATATACTTCGTACGCATACTCTTTGTTTTTGACCACCATGATAAATCTCACCATAATTGGGTAACGCCAATGGTCAATGGAACCTAAGATTTGGTCGTGAAAGTGTAACAGACAGAGTCACTTTCACATATTATTAAGCATTGAAAGTATAACAGATAAAGTCACTTTCACATATTATTAAGCATTGTCTTTAATACTTTAATGTCTTTGCCTTCGGCGGCGTCGTGTGACGGGTTGCTCACTTCCCTTCAAAATGGTCGAGGAGAGCAATGGCTGCCACATGCGTCATACTCGTGAACGGGTGCTGGTTGTGGGGACTGGTCTGTTGTGATTTGCGGGTGTAATTTTCTATCACGATGTTGTTGATGGATATTTGCGTATGTGTTTATATGCAAATATTTATATACCATGGACGTTCACATTATCTTTATTCTGTTTAATAATATTTGTATTAAATCTAAGATTTTGACAAAAGAGCAACACGCTGAGTTTGTTGGGTAGCGGAGTTCTTCACAGTAGTGCCTGCACTTGGAACTCTGCTAAGTGAATGACTATGATTATGACGAACAGATTTTTCATTTTCTTCTATGAAGGAATTGAAAAATTGGATGATTCACGTATCGGTAGAATATTATCATTAAATTGGTATTTATTAATACCTATTGGATTATTATTATTATAAGTCATTCTTTCTAGGTAGCTTATAACCCGACAATGCAAAAGTGTCCTTGTAGACCAATTTGAAATAAATTATCTGAATTTTGAATTGATTTATAAATTTATTATAAACTAACCCCCTTATTCATAAACGTACGTTAGATACGTTTTAGCTATAGAATGCTTTATCTATCAATTGTATTGTCAAATGTTCAGGATAGAAAAAGACAAAGGAGAGAATAGTAACACTTTTGCTAAAATACGTTTATGAATAAGGGGGTAAATATATTGAATAAAAATTACCATCACATTGACATAATCTTCAACTTCACTCAGTGAATAATACACACATAAATATTTTAAAATTACATACATTTAAAGGTACATGCAACCACTCAATACGAACGCCATATGTTTCAGGAGCGAAGTAAGAAGACAATAAATCAGCTGCCAATGAACAATACGACTGAGGTAGCTTGCGTAACTATCTAGGTTAGGGTCGAAAATATCGTTGAAGGTATCGATTGTCGATTAGAATAAAATATAAGTCTAGAATAGAAGACGTAGTTGGTAAGGTATGGCTGGGTTATAGTCATGATTTAGGAATGTTATTATTAAAGATATTTGTGAAAAAAATTGACATGGGTTCGAGTATGGCAATTATTTTGCATGTTACTACAGATACTAAGGGCATATAATATACACCTTAATAAACACCTTTTCATACATTAACGTTACAAAATATATTTTTTTACATAAGAATGCGGATACAGATAAAGATGTCAGTTACGCAGTCATTTATTGTTTCTCTCATATTTAATATCATGACCTTGGTCTGTGTGTGTCTATAGACTGCAGTCATCACTTAACATCAATGTGAACTGCATGCTTGTTTACCACTTCTATTACATTAAAAAAAATCAAATAAATTATTAAAAAAAAATAGTTGCCACCGGTAGGGAAAGCAAGGATCAGGCTGTCGGTGGTAACTGACTTAGGGAGAGGAACCTCGTCACAGAGCGTTCCGTATCGAGGAGTACAACTTTTCGTACCTGTCCCTCTTGACCCAAATCCCTAGCTACAAACCTCTTGAAATGTTCAAAGCGTTCGCTATAAGTCAGTTAAATAATTTGAAACGTTGTTTTTTTTGTCGGAAATATTTATTTTATGTAATTTTTGTATGACAACAATATGTCACCTTAATGCTACTATGATATATTTATTTATCATTTGAATTGTTAGTTTATTTTTCCACTACTTAAATAGTTAATTATTATATTTATATTATGTTGCACCCCTAAAACTTTTCTCACACAACCCCAAAGTTGACTGTAAGAGCATGCCTAGTGGCATTAAGTCCGCCGTATGTACAATATGCATAAAAGTGTTAATATATAAATAAATAAATAAACATTCTTGTTTTTGAAATATACTTAGGACAGTTAATTGAAGTTATAATAATTATAATAAACCATTTGAATAGCTGAAAATTATTTAGTATTTTATGCTTCTTCTCTCAATATAATGTACAAGGTGCGGGCCCTAGCTCCATACATTTTGGAACGTCTCCTTTAATCGATAACTGGGTATAACATCGATAAAAGTATTGTCCCAACACTACTTCGTATATCTCAGTTCAGTTATGTTTCTTATCGGATGGCGGTCGATTTCAACCGCAGCTGTATCGAAAAAGGTGATCACTATATTTACGTTCGACAGTTTTATTGTTTATATCAAATGTACGATACATTACCCATTTAACTTTCATCTATTTAATTGGTTCATAATATAGCGTTAACACGAATTTATATATTTTTTGGTAGTATAGTTCCAGCTTAAGAGCTCAAGGGCCTACACCACCGCATTACCTAATCTATCTGCCGCCAAATGGTAGTGTTCAGCGCTATCGATTAGATGGTAATGTATGGCTCCGTAATAACTATCACAGAGCATAACAACTTAGGTCGCAGAGTCTCAGGGGTGGCAACGCATTTGCAGTCAAATGCCTCAAAAAAAATTCATCTGAGAATGTTTGAAAAGATCATTAGCGTTCCGTTCAACTACTTACTAGTATAAGTTAGTCGATTGTTTACACAAATTGATCATTAGACGGGAACCTTGAAAGAGGCGTGTGGTGCTCGTTTATTTCATTTTCTTGGTCCATTTTTGAGTTATTTAAATAAAGTTGGTAGCATTTTGTTTGATAGGTATAGGTCTATTACAGTGCCGTTCAGGTTGCCTTCAAAACTTCATTGTAGAATTTTTTGGTAAAATCGCTTTACTCGAATTACTGACAGTGACTCTGACTGACTTTGACTGATAATAATTGACTGACTGACTCTAACTGCTAATTTTACGCTGCTTATTACGAATACGAAATATCGTTTTACTTACACTGGCACTGGCAATAAGCGTAACAGCGATGCCATATTAATAAAAAAAAATATTTAAACCCGCATTGTGGATTATTTGTGCGTTTTTCCATTGCTGATTTCTTGTGATCGTTCAGCTTATTTTTTTGAGAAATAAAGACGTATTATCATCATCATTTTGGATCAAATTAGCTTACTTACGACCACAGCTTTTCTTATTAACGTATTTTCTTGTTGGCCCACATGTTCGACCCCCGCACCGGGACCATATTTGTATGGCCTACAGTACAGTACTCAACAATTAATATTGCACATCGAGCCTGCGAAATAGACGATCAGCTCGTTTCGACTTCGTAAAGCGTTATCTCAGTTGCGCACTGCCTACGTATGCACTGGCATTTGACTGCGTGTAACATTTCATCTGATAATTGGGAATCACTAGCCCATCAAAGACCAGAATGGCGTACTGCAGTCGATAGGGCTGTCATGCGTTTTGAGGAGAATCGTTTGCAGGGCCTTGAATCCAAACGCCTTGCCAAGAAGGATCAGGTAAGACATTCTTACCAATATACATACAACCGATCAGGCCAGTTGCATTGTCAACCTTGCAACAGGACTTTTAAAACTAAATTTGGTTATGCGAGTCATATACGCTCGCACCCTTAACCTTAAGTCAAGCTTCTTCGCCATTGACGGATCACGTCGAGGAGGACATCACGTATGCACTGACAGTCCGGTATTGGTCAAAAGAGATAACGCTCTACAGACACGAAATAAGCCGAAGTCTCCTTCCTAGGCTCGATGTGCAATATTTATTGTTGAGCACTGTATGTGTTCTGACACAACCACGACACTGGTTTATACCAAGTGTGGAGCTGTGAGTGTAAGCGTATTTGATTACATTAAGATCATCAGTTTCACATGACATTAAATAATCTACTAATAGTACAGCTGAAATTTCCTGATCTGCCTCAATAATAAAAGTAAATAAAGGCATCAGGGATGTCAATATATTTAAAATACATAATTAACATATATTTACTGAAAAAAAGCCTATAAAACCCCTTAATATGCTGTAGTATTTTCTCACAGAAACACAAAAGTGATTGTAAAAATATACCTAGCTTAAGCCCTAAGACGGCTAACAATGCCCCTAAAAACCGAAGTGGTTGATTAGCAAGTCGATTCTTTATTATTTGAATGTTGAAGAAAAACGAAACAAACAGCTGTTTCCAAACAAAATAAGGGCTCTTTGCGAAAAAAAATAAACAAACAAACAATAAAACAAAAAGGGAAGTAAAAAGTACAAGTAGACTCTGCTTTGTATTCATGACTTTCAATAAATAACGGATCCTACCGGCGTGAGTGGTACGAAGTTTACCATTGGTTTTAGAATCGATTAGATGTCGTAAGAACCTCACTAATTAAATCAGGAACGTCAATCAAGTGCTGTCCTACACAGAGATAGGAGGGGTAAGGAGGTGGGATCACATGTAGTCAACAGAGATTTTGGGGGAGGGTCATGACGTCATGACTTACATAAATGTGATTTTGATATTTTGTATGATTTTTTACTTGTTGTGGTTGATTGTGTGGAGGTAACTACTCTCTGAAATATAACGGTATTGCTTCGATCCCAGGTCAGGGAAGCAGGTAAGTGCTATTGTTTTTTTTTTTTTTATTTCTGGAGGTTTCCCAGTGCAGCTTTCGGGGCTTATTAATGCGCATTAGGTTCGCTGCTTATAACAAGGGAGAAATATATGTAACTCATGGGTGTTTGCGTGTGTGTTTCAATGCATGCATTTACCTCTACGAGGATTAAAAGAACCTTTAATTGTTTTTCAGTTACGAATCTAAACTCATCGTTATCGTCGGTATCGTCACCGATCTTGAGCGCGGACAAAAGAGTGGTAATCGTTTTGCGCATCATACACTTATGTCTTATGTCAAAAACAAATTGAACGCGTTTGAAGAGAGCAAAGAACAAATCACGACTAGCGGTTATGACGCGTTACATGATTGACCAATCATTGTATCGATATGATTTCTCCAACCTTGCGCCTTACTTCATACCACCAAAGAGATTCAGTAACCCACATCAGCGCCGGTGAATGTTAGCGCTCAATTCAACAATATTTACTGGTGGTAAAGCTCCAGTGTCGGAGTTGGAGGACGTACACACTGCATTACTTAATTTATCTGTCGCAATTTAATTTAGCTAGTCTTCAGCGCTAGCCTTTTTATGACAACTTCGCACTTCAGTAGGTATTACATAATATACAATCATTTTATATGATGTGCTCCATACACGCAAAAATTATAAGTGAATTTCGTTCGAGCGGAAGAAACCAATGGTAACATCAAAGTCGTCTTATGAAATTGTTAAGTAAAAATTGTTTGAGGTTCATTCCGATTACCTACATATAAAACAAAAAATAATAAAGTACACAAAAGTTCCTTTCGATCTTTATTCGCCCGAGGAGATTTTTTTTCTGGATCATTTAATAAACAGAAACTTAGAAAGCTTTTACATTTTTGAATATAATAAGCAGGTTTTAGCATATCTAAAGTTTGTTATTATCAGTACAATATAATATTGATAATCGTTACTACTGGTAGAGTTCCAGTGACGTAGCTCGAGACGCTCTGCCTGCATTACATAATCTACTTGCTGCTAATTGGTAGTATTCAACGCTGTCATATTTCAGTCAGTTAATATTTTTTAAGTTTACGACCCTTGGGCCTTTTCAACATAGCCAGCAAGCATACAATTCACATGGATGTTAAGTGAAGACTGCAATGTATAAGCAATTACACGGCACCCAGTACATAAAACACAGCTTCGATTCCCGGGTCGGAGGCTATCAGAGATAAAGGTGAAATATTCCTTTTCTCTGGTGCTGTTTTCTTTTTATTTACCGGACGTTTGGCAGTGCCACTTTCAGGGCTTTGTAATTTGCCTGGATGTGTCAATAGGCTTGCCACGTGTTACATATAGGTTAAGATCCCACTGAAGAATCATTTCGTTCATCCAGATATGCTGCAAACCTCAAAATATCATAAATAATACATGTACGTTATGGACGTAAAAAGTTATCGGGGCAGAAAGAAAATATGCAGGGACGGCCAAGTGCGCAACGGCAGCCGTGATATTTCAGAGTCTTTATACATATTGAAGTAAACGATATTTTATTAAAAAAACAAGAAAATAATATTTCCCAATAAAAACATACAAAAAATACATGCGGAAAAATTTTGATAGGCAACCTAATGGATATTCTCGAGATTATAAATATGCGTAAAAATTTGGTTTCCAGCATATCCGGATGAACAAAATGATTCTGCAGTGGGATCCTAACCTAATAGACCAAAACGTAACCGGTGAATCAGTTGTGTTTGCATGTATGCTTAAATGCAAGCCTACTATTCCTTCATGGGAATACAGGCGTGAGTTTTCGTTGAATAAAAACATATTTGATTAATGATAGATCCTGTTATTGCAATTAGATACGTGACTGTTAACTGCCTCGGTAGCCTAGTGGTAGCAGGCCACTACTACTACGCTGAAGTCCTGGGTTCGATTCCCGGGTAGGGGGTTATCAGAGATAATGGTGTAAAGTCCTTTATCTCTGGTTCTATTGGGATTTTTCCATTTTCTGGAAATTTCCCAGTACCTCGAAGTTTGGTAACGTGCTTGGAGATGTCAACAGGCTCGCCACCTGTTACATGGGCCAAAACGTAACCGGCGAATCGTGGGTGTTTGCATGTATGCTTGAATGCATGTATTTACCTCTGCCTACCCCTTCGGGGATTACAGGCGTGAAGTTACGTTTTTTAGATACGTGATAATTAAATACATTTGATACGTGACACACCAGACAGAACTATCGAATAGCGGAAAATAAGCGATTACGTGAGCAATCCCACGACCGTCCGTTCTCTTATCGATATGTCACAACCCTAAAGTTGTCGATGCAGCGAAATTGAGCCCACGTTCTTATAATCGCTTTTTCGTGTCACACCTTTTTTTCAAGGTCTGACAGGACAGGTCTTTTTTGTCTTTGCACAAGATCTGCGGTGTATCACTCACCGATCGCGTTCGTAATGAAGATGTAAGAAAGAGGCTTTGTGTGAATGATAGTATCGGTGTAAAAATGAAAAAAGGCATGCTCCGACGGTTCGGGCATATAGAAAGAATGTCGAATGAGCGAATGACTAAACAGATATACAATGCGAATGTGGATGGTTGCAGAGGCCCAGGAAGACCAAGACTGACCTACCATACAGGTCGAGTTCTGTCTGATGCTGGGGTCAAAAGTCTTAGGTATCGGCGAGCATGTATGAAGAGAATGATGAAGGTAGACGAGGCACGAGAGGTATGTCAGGACCGGGATATCTGGCGCTCTACACTCTCTGCCTACCCAGTTAGGGACCTGGCGTGAAGATACACACAATTAAATACAATTTATACGTGAAACACCAGACAGAACTATTGAATAGCGGAAAATAAGCGATTACGTGAGCAATCCCACGACCGCCCGTTCTCTTATCGATATGTCACAACCCTAAAGTTGTCGATGCAGCGAAATTGAGCCCACGTTCTTATAATCGCTTTTTCGTGTCACACCTTTTTTTTCCTAAAGTTTCTTTGATATTGGGTATACTTATTTGGCATTACTTTGGGTACTTATATTATTGGACTAAGGGATAGTAATGGAGTGGCCGATACAATAATTTTATTATGGTATAAGCACATCTAGACACGGCTAAAATTTTGATGTATTATTATTTTTATTATTTAATAATTTATTGCCACAATATATCCCTACTTAATAATATTATAAATGCGAAAGTAACTCTGTCTGTCTGTTACCTTTTCACGGCCAAACGACTGAACTAATTTTAATGAAATTTGGTACAGAGATAGACCTGACTTTGAGAAAGAACCTAGGCTACTTTTCGCCATACACGCGGGCGAAGCCGCGGGCAACAGTATATTATAACATATTGACAAATGGCGAACTAAACGCTAGAAGCGCTCTTTTGCTTTCTTTTCAAAGAGTTATTGTAGGTGCAAATCCAGTAGCTTAGCTTGAGGGCGTTATGCATTACCTAATCAATCATTTTTTTATATCTTATCTTGGTAGGTATACCAATTTTTTTTATTAAACGGAAGTGCCAAACAAGCACGCAGTTCACATTGATGTTAAGTGATGACTGCAGCCTATAGACACCTACGCAAAGACCAAGGTCAAGATGCAGATGCGTTACCACTCCTGAGGCCTAAGGTGTTATGCCTCTGTGCCGGAAATTGCAGGGCCGCACATTACCACCTGACAGGAACACGATAGTGCTAAACACTACCATTTAGCGGCAAGTATATTAGGTAATGCGGTGGTGCCTACGCCAGCGAGCTCCGCCACTAGAGCTCTACCACCAGTATAAGATTGTACTACCACCCACACATTTCGAAATGTTCCCAGGGAATATCAACTAGTCGACTAGATTAGTAGGCACCGGAGCTTATAATGTGACCCTTGAATGTCAATAAGCGCAACGTGAATCACGCTTGACAGTAAAAAAAACATTAAAGAACAATCGTGGGTGTGTAGAATAAATATACGTGTACACCTTTTATCAACCTTTTGAGGAAACGTAGGTTCATCCCTGTTTTGCAAACATGTGAACATCCACAATTCGCTAGTTACGTAAACCTCACTTAATTAGAAAGCGAACGAATGACACCTTCGAGCACATTATCAAACTTTGAGAGCTGGGATATATTTGCAAGTATTTGTTTTACTGGTGGTAGAGCTCCAGTGACGGAGCTCGCGGGCGTAGGCACCACCGCATTACCTAATATACTTGCCGCCAAATTGTAGTGTTCAGCACTATCGTGCTCCGGTCAGGTGGTAATGTTCGGCCCTGTAATTGCGGCACAGAGGCATAACACCTTAGGCCTTAGGAGACCTAACGCATCTGCATTTTGACTTCGGTCTTTGTGTGGGTGTCTATAGGCTGCAGTCAACACTTAACATCAATGTATGCACCAAATTGGATAAATATTAGTGTCGTGTGTTTTCAGGAGAACCTTCACCGATATCGTATTAAATTATATTCTAAGAGATATACAAATAAAGAAAATATTTAAAATCTCCGATTATGGTACGGTGTGCGCTGGGTCAGGTAGTCTCCACTTAATATAATAAATGTGAAAGTAACTCTGTCTATCTGTCTGTCTGACTGTCTGTCTGTCTGTCTGTCTGTCTGTTACCTTTTCACGTCCAAACGACTGAACCGATTTTAATGAAATTTGGTACAGAGATAGTGCTGACTTTGAGAAAGAACATAGGCTACTTTTCGACATCAACGCGGGCGAAGCCGCGGGCAACAGCTAGTATGGAATAAATGTACGCCAGTATCGAAGACCCACGTTCGGGCTGTAATCAATTTAGTCAAGTAGGCCAATTTCCCCGTCCCCCAAAGCTCCATAGTTAATAAATGTAACCATCTAGTTAATTTTATTGTTTCACCGTTCTGTTATCCGCTCATACGAATGAATGAATGATTGAATGATGTTTGATGAATTAATCATTTTCAATAATTTATTTATTTGCAAGAAATATATAAATCATTCATCATCAATGTTATAAACAGACATGACAGGCCTATCTATTGTTATTCACCTTAGTTTAACTTAGTTTTTTTTTTTTTTTTTTTATGTAATAATAGTGGCAAACAAGCATGCAGTTCACATTGATGTTAAGTGATGACTGCAGCCTATAGACACCCACACAATGACCAGAGGTCAAAATGCAGATGCGTTACCACTCCTGAGGCCTAAGGTGTTATGTCTCTGTGCCGGAAATGACAGGGCCGTACATTACCACCTGACCGGAACACGATAGTGCTAAACACTACCATTTAGCGGCAAGTATATTAGGTAATGCGGTGGTGCCTACGCCCGCGAGCTCCGTCACTGGAGCTCTACCACCACTTAGTTATTTATTTTGGACATATCATATGAGATCCTTGCAATCCTACATGATAAATAAATATACTTTGAATTTGAATTTAACTTTCTACAAAAAAAAAATAGAACATCGGCAAAGAGTTATTTTGTTAGGCTGAATTTTGAACTGGTGCCTTCTAATGACGGATGAGGTACCCTATTACATCGGTTTTGTAACAAGTAATAAATCAGGCTATCGACGAAATATCGACTGGATGTCGAACGTTTACGTGGCCTCATGCTACTTGCTGAGAGCATGCTAATGAGACCCGTTAGGGTGACTGTACACTTGCATTTCGTAGGATGAAATAAATGATGTCATTATGATTGGGTCAATTTTTTTAGTCTGGTGTAAAATAATACTTCAAAGAAGCGTATTAAGGCATTTTAAATCAGTTTTTAAGGGTCGTATCACATAATGAGGAAACGGAAGCCTAAAAAGATTATTCGTGCAACTGTTTGTCTATGTATTTGTCTTTCCGTCTGTCGTAGACGATTTGTAAAAAGGTTATTTATTTTTATATTAATTTTCGCAATGGTACATGCTCGTGAAATATAATTTTATTAAAGGTTATTTATCACTTTAATAAAACGTTAATTATTTTTTAATTTATATGTAAAAAAACATGTTCTATAGTATGTAGTAGAAAAATTAAAGGCTAAGGCTAATTAAAATTTTTATTATTATTTTTATTTATCACGTAATGGTGATAAAAATCAAGCGTGAAGTTCATCGATGGTAAGTGAATACTGCAACATAAAAACAACTTCACTACGTAAGCGACTCTTCGTGAAGATACTTGTATCAGCCGTGTATCAATTTCACAATCCAATGTTTATTTTTTTAAATATCGAAAATAACTAAAACCACATACATGTCGAGAGAGAGAGAGAGAACCAATAAGTCGAATTCTATATCGGCCTGCCTCTTCTCCGAGCGCTACACACTATCATAGACTAATGTATTGATGTATAACGCACTATAGCAAAAGCGTCGTGAGGATTTTTCGTGACGCTCGCCTAGTCCAATTAGCCAGCGTACCGCGCGATAAAGAACGTCGTTCCACACTAAAGCATGGCTTATCACCCCTGTGGTCTAAAATGTTTTGCTCCTGGAATAGTTTTTTTATATAATTATCCAACAGTATTCACTTACCACCAACGTGAACTGTAGGTATGTTTGTTTTTATATTATTTCGCATTAACACATGCTTGTGAAATATATTTTTAAAGAAAAATGGAAAGAACCACTACCACCACCATAAGGCAATGCAATAAATGTGAAAGAAAGATTTGACAAATCGGGCAGGACTTCGGTAGCTCAGTTGGAAGAGCGGCTGGACTAGATTCCCAGTGGCCGCGAGTTCGAGTCTTGCCTGAAGTAAAATTTTTCTTTCCATTTTCTTAAAAAATGTAGATATTATTGTTTGCCAATTGTGTGACTATGGATATAAAAAAATATGGAATTTGGATGACATTAAAAAGTCAAGTTGACAAGCAGCCTTACCACCACATTGATCACGCGCCCCCATCGACAGGTAATAAATCGGAGCCGATGCGAATTCGTTTAAAAAGTTACAAAAACTTAGCGGAAGAAAAAGGAAAGTCGGACAGAGCAATCGATTTTCTAATCGAGATGTATAAAGTACGTGTTATAAGATGATTGGTGTTGGTGTAGTCAGTGGGTTTGTCTTTATTAATTTGGACTGAATGGTTCATCATAATCACTTCAGCCCATAGAGCAACACCGGAGGGGAGTAGGCATATGCAGGCTTTCCCCTCTGTCAAATACCTGTCGCCTAGGTGTTCGCCTAGACGTTTCTGTATTTTGTTAGAGTCAAGGTGTGAGTTTCGTAGTAATAGCCGATTTTTGTAGTGTGCGTGACAGACTGTTTTGTGTCGGTAATAAACGCTATGGCAACTCCCCTCCGGTCCGCCGCGGCCGGTGGGCCGAATTACTGTATGCTTCAGCCGAATGACGTCCACTGCTGGTGATAAGCCTTCCCAAAAGTGCACACAACAGGGTAGTGGTGAGAATATGCCATAATGGCTACGCTTGGCAAGTAGATTGGCGATCGCAGTAGCGACAGTTTTATCACCGGACACTACTGTCTATTCCGCGTTAATGCATTTACAATCGTACTATTCGAATGGTTGCTGAAGAAACGGTCGAGCAACTGATTTCACTGGTGGGAGAATTTACCTCCACTTGTAGGTGGAGTCGTCACTAGAGATGTCCCAGGTAAATACGATGAATACGACCATTCAGAAAATATGCTCAATTTTTTTTCCATGTTTTAAACGTTCATTTATAATAATGTAGTTAGAAGCATTATTAAACAAGCATAGAAACTCTATCAAAAACAAATAGTCCATTACATCTAAAAAAAACTGGCAACAAAATAGTGTGCAGAGAAAAACGTAAAAACAAACATTTTTTTTAAACAAAATAACTTTTTAAAATCTAACAGTCGAAACGATGAGGCAGGATGTAGAATTAATAATTCCGCTCCGCTCAGCCGTTCAGCCATGGAGTGGGTTCTCAAAGGTCATAGGTCAATATTCGAGTCAACTAATGGTTACTCTGAAGTTATTCATGGATTTTTTTTATGTCATAAGGTTGACAGACAAGCACACATGATGGAAAGTTGTCACCGTCGCCTATGAACATTTGCACCACCAGGGGAATTACCAACGTACTGCCTGCCTTGTGGTGCGACCGTCTATCGACATTGCTGTCTATCGTTGTCATTGCTGTCAAATCTGCATGTCGATTTTTACTTTAACTGAATAACAATAATCTAAATAATCCATTATCGCTTGTTTCTCACCTACGAAAGCAAGAAAAACAATCAAATTATCACTACTCCTTTTAAAGGAGCTTAAATCGACATGAAAATTTGACAGCAATGAACAATGACGACAGCAATGTCGATAGGCGGTCGCTGCCCTAAAGGACTCTTTTGACGCCATTTTTGAAGAACTCCATGATGAAACACCTAGGAAACAACTCAGAGAGAAGGTCGTTCCACAATTTACACGTTATGGGCAAAGAAGAATGCGGAAATTTAACCTTTGCGCACTGCCACGCGTCCAGTCTGTGTATGTGGCACCACTAGAGCACACAATAGAGTGCTATTCGACGGGTAATGCGGAGTAGGAAAGGAGACCTTGGCATCGTATCAGATAGTTCAGCAGAGCACTCATCGTTGTAAAGAAGATAAAACGCGTCTATGCTCAAATGTTCGAGCCTGTCGGTGAGTCCTGGGTCGTTAACGATCCTGTTCAGCCTGCGTGATTTAGCACAAAAATTACAAAATTACAAAAATTCTCGATGCGGCATTTCATCAAGTGTGTAGATCAACTCCATTTTATTACTAAATATGGTTTAAAAAGAACAGCCGTATGTTTGTTAAATATTTAATAAGAACTGCTGCTTTTTTGAAGTAAGTTCCAAAACATTTTTACTGTGATGTAGTCTTTTTAGAGTTTCGTTAAGAAATGTAAAAGTTATACCCGCTTCTACTCACCAGTTTCGAGGCGTGAAATTATGTCGAGTATTGTGTTTAGCACTTACCTGAAAATAAAATATTTAACCATTTTTGAATTATTTAATAAAATAATTTGTACAGAAATAGATTAAAATGTGTATTTGGCTCCGTAATAACTATCACAGAGACATACCAACTAAAGTCTCAGAGGTGACAACACATCTGCATTGTGTCTATAGGCTGCAGTCATCACTTAACATCAATGTGAACTGCATGGTTGTTTGCCACCTACATTATATTAAAACATGGTTACAAGAAGGGGACTTTTTGATTCACCAGTGAATTAAAAGAATTTCTGTTTTTCACAAGTGAAAATCAAATAGAACTCGTAAAATAGTTGGTGTATTCAATAATATGTAGCAGTGCACCTACAAACTTGTCAATCCTCTAATTTAATTATATAGAGATATAGAGCAACACCGGAGGGGAGTAGCTATATGCAGGCTTTCCCCTCTGTCAAAGTACAAGCCCAAATGGGTCTATATGTCTATACATGTCGCCTAGACGTTTAAATGTGTGAGTGAAATTGTTTCTGTATTTTGTTAAAGTCAAGGTGTGAGTTACGTAGTAATAGACGATTTTTGTAGTGTGCGTCTGTATCGCACGCATTTCCTCCCGCAAAAAATGACAGGCTTTTTGCATCGGTAATAAACGCTATGGCTACTCCCCTCCGGTCCACCGCGGTCGGTGGCCCGTGTTTCTCTATAATACAGAGTACCTAAACGGACGGAAAAGTAAAATCGCACTCAATATGAAATCATTTGGGCAAGTGTGAGCACAGAGCAGTAAATAAACCAATATCAGAGGCATCATTCGCACCCAATCAAAAAGGTCGTTACTCTGTAGTTTCTGCCAACTCCTAGGTTTGATGGCGCGAAAGATTACTTATCCCTGGAAAGGTTGCCAGGTAATAAAACAAACACTCGAATAGAATTCGTTTTCTATGTAACGAAGGTGGCAAACAAGCATGCAGGTCACATGGATGTTAAGTGATGACTGCAGCCTACAAAAAACCAGTTTAATTTAATGGAAGTGGCAAACAAGCTTACAGTTCACATTGATGTTAAGTGATGACTGCAGACTATAGACACCCACATAAAGACCAAGGTCAAAATGCAGATGCGTTTACCACTCCTGAGGCTTAAGGTTATGCCTCTGTGCCAGAAATTACAGGTCCGTACATTATCTTTTATTATACATGCAACATGACCGGAACACGATAGTGCTAAACACTACCATTTAGCGTCAAGTATATTAGGTAATGCGGTGGTGCCTACGCCCCCGAGCTCAATCACTGGAGCTCTACCACCAGTAGAATACAACTGTAAAATTACAATAAACAAAGTAAACATACAAAAAAAAAACATTTCGAAATCACTTAAACAAGTGTAAATACATAGCAATAAATAAACCAATATCAGAGGCGTCGTTCGCACACAATCAAAAGGCTCGTTACTCTGTAGTTTCTGCCAGCGCCTAGATTTGATGGTGCGACAGATGACTGATCCCTTGAAAGGTCGACCCGGTGATAAAACGAAAAGCTGCGCACTGTTTGGTGACAAGAGGTTTGGTATGAAATTACTTGAGTGGATATTATGTAACATTGTGTGACGAAATGATGTTACACTGGCAAAAAAACCACATTAGTTCCTCACATGTAGATAACAGTAAAAACATTAAAAAAATAATAGTATGCAGTAACATAGATCACACCTTCACATACATAAAGAAGTAACATTTCAATAAACAATACCAAAACAAACGAAATAGAAAAATGTAATTCTTTTTTAAATCACTTACAAGAGTCTGAATGCAGAGCAATAAATAAACCAATATCAGAGGCATCGTTCGCACACAATCAAAAGGCTCGTTACTCTGTAGTTTCTGGCAGCGCCTAGATTTGATGGTGCGACAGATGACTGATCCCTTGAAAGGTCGACCCGGTGATAAAACAAAAAGCAACGCAACGTTTGGTGACAAGAGGTTCGGTATGAAATTACTTGAGTGGATATATGTAGCCTGGTGTGACGTAATGATGATTTTTTTTTTTTTATGGCATCGCTATTACGCTTATTGCCAGTGTCAAGTAAAATGATATTTCATATTTATTTAAGCAGCGTAAAAGTTAGTATAATATAGTCATCAAGTATAATATGTAAGTATCAAGTATATAAGTTATCAAGTATAATATGTCAGTCAAGTGAGTTACAATCAAGTTATTCGAGTAAAGCGATGGCTACTTTACCAGAACATTTACAATTATGTTTTGGAGGCAACCTGGAAGGTCGTGTTTTCGCACTGTTATTCTATTTCACTATACACGGGCACTGTAATTAACCTATATCAAACAAAATGCCACCAATTTTATTCAATATAACTTAAAAATACACGAAGAAAATGAAATAAAATAAGAGCACCATACGCCTCTTTCAAGGTTCCCGCCAAAACTCCTCCGTAATGATGTAACACTGGCATATTTTATGTAAAGATGGTCCTACACAGTACACAGCATTTATAATTTAAGGATGTTATGAAGTGCTGTAACCGAATTTACTAGATATCCGAGGTATTTATATACATCCGTAACCTAAATAAAAGTTTACGATAAATTTTGATGTAAACGAAGTTTAAATAAGACGTTTTTTATGTCAAAAACTTTTTTTATGTTTGAACAATTTTTTGTTTTTTTTTTATGTGGCATTAGAAATACATAAAACCTTAAGTTTTCACACTTCTATTACTAACTCATATTTTTTAATAGTGATATTGGTTGTTAACTAAAATAACTAGGCGATACATAGAGCAACACGGGCCGGCCGACCGGAGGGGAGTAGCCATAGCGTTTATTACCGATGCGCAACAGTCTGAAATTTTGGGAAGGGGGGAATTTGTGTGACACACACACACAACAAAAATCGTCTGTTACTACGAAGCTCACACCTTGACTTTAACAAAATACATAAACGATTTCACGCACACATTTAAACATCTCGGCTCACTTGGGTTTGTACTTTGAAAGAGGGGAAAGCCAGCATATGGCTACGCCCCTCCGGTCCGCCGCGGCCGGTGGCCCGTGTTGCTCTATGAGGCGATACGAAGTTTCTCGGAACAGCTAGTCAAATAATAATAATAAAAATTCAGTTTCAGAAAAAATCATCAACAAGCCAACTGCGTATCGGAAACCATCATAGTAATATTTTATTCAGTATGTACACTACTTAATAAGATCTATCTAGCCAAAGCTAGACAAGGACGTAATAAGTTACTAATTAATGTTGGGCCGTGCTCTCGGCAGAAATTAGGATAGTTTCGTGATTGCTAGATGCCTCTATGAGCAAAGTTATCTATGTATAAAGTTTCTGTTTCATTTGTAGTGTGGTTTGTCAGTTTCATTTTTATTAAAGGGTTTATTAATGAGTAGATTAATATACCGTGACAGTAATGCGAAGAATTATTCTTTATAGCTGTTGCTCGCGGCTTCGCCCGCTTGGATGTCGTTTTATAAATAACTAAGTAGCTAACTAAGTAGTTCTTTCTCATAGTCAGCTCTATCTCTGTACCAAATTTCATTAAAATTGGTTCAGTTGTTTGGACGTGAAAAGGTAACAGACAGAAAGACAGACAGACAGAGTTACTTTTACATTTATAATATTATATATAGTAGGGAAGTACGGATTTTATATTGAAAATCTATTCTGTTTCTTTTGTAGTGTAGTTTGTCAATGTGCTTTTTATAAAAAAAAACTTTCTATTGATTCAATTTATATACTTGGCATACCTATCAGTAAAGCGAATAATTAATTTTAAGTTGAAGTCGATTCAAAATGAAAGGATAACATGATATGTGTAGAACGGTGACTTGAAAATAACATTTACCAAAAAAATATGCAAAAAAAATCCGTCAAAGCTTATTTGTATGGGACCTTTACGATCGTTATAGCTTACAGTGAAAAACATACAATTAAAATCATATTTTTTTAGGTTTGTGGCCTTATATTAAAAATAGAATAATATACAATTTAATCTAAGACTATGCTAAATTATGTATTACACAAACAACATTACCTACGTTGTAGAAAAACTGATCAAAAAACCAACTGACCTACGAAAATTCTACCTTTATACAGAGAAGGTATATTAAGTGTGTACACTACCTAACAAGATCCATCCAGACCATCGCCCATCCGGAAGGTTATATAGTCGATGATCCAGACTAAGCTAGACTGGGGCGTAATAAGTTAGTAATTAATGGGCTAGGCAGAAATTAGGATAGCTTCAAGATTGCTCTTTGCGTTCCTAAATTAAGATTCAGTAAGGTGAGATATCGTTCCGGATCTCACACGAGACCATAGAATAACCATCTAGTCACCCTACTAGCCCATACTTTGGCGAGTTATTACAACAGACAGTCCCGTGTATTCTGCGGGGCCTATCTTAGCTTGTATTAATTATTGATATGGTCAGAGAGAGAGAGAGAGAGAGCAAAATTGATCAACACAAATAATTACAATAGACTGTCCATCAAGAGATATTTTTGGCGACGATGATGTTGGTCAATTTTCAATTACACCAACAATACAAAAAAAATTGTCTGCCAAGAAAAAAGTAAGATGCCCTAAAACCAGGACGGTTTTAACAATGGCAAGTGTCTCTTGGGACTCGTGCCCGCTGTAAGTGCTAGCTACTTTCCGCGCTAACGAAATTTCGCTCATCCCTCATAGGTTCATGCTGACCTATATCCCCTTTTTTTTTAATGTAATGGAAGTGGCAAACAAGCATGCAGTTCACATTGATGTTAGGTGATGACTGCAGCCTATAGACACCCACATGAAGACCAAGGCCAAAATGCAGATGCGTTACCACCCCTGAGGCCTAAGGTGTTATGCCTCTGTGCCGGAAATTACAGGGCCGTACATTACCACCTGACCGGAACACGATAGTGCTGAACACTACCATTTAGCGGCAAGTAAATTAGGTAATGTGGTGGTGCCTACGCCCGCGAGCTCCGTCACTGGAGCTCTACCACCACATTGAACCCTTTGTTTCGTAAGACATTCTTTTTTACTTCAAGCGAGATTGTTTTATAAACGATATTAATTATTTACGTATATTTTAAAAAATATTATTAAAACATACAGTTCTAAAAACAGTGCCATTTTTACCAAGCTATGGTCATTTTCTGGCGCGTTGACCTTGACATCTGGCCAAGTTTTAATTCCTTGGAGTAAATCAATTTTATAAATTAAATTCAGAGACTAACGCAATGTTTTTTTTCGAAGTAAAGAAAATATTTCTTCACCTAAAAACGTCCTTAAGTGTATGAGAGAAAAGTGTAAGATGCCCTAAAACCAGGATGGTTTTAACAATGGCAAGTGTCTCTTGGGACTCGTGCCCGCTGTGAGTGCTAGCTGCTTTCCGCGCTAACGAAATTCCGCCCATCCCTCATACATGCTGACCTATATCCCTTTGTTTCTTAAGACATTCTTTTTTACTTCAAGCGAGTTGAAGCTAACTTTTTAGTAATATGGTACATCTAAGTATACTCTTCATGCTACCTTTATCTTTTTATATCTGAAGTAGCAAAGTTCAGTTAGTTTTTTAACAATCAATCAGTAAGTAAGCTATTAGTAGATCACAAGCTATTAGTAACAGTTTTAATTATTTATGTTTAATTTTTAATTGTAATTAAAACATGCAATAATAAAAACTGCCACTTTTACCAATGACTACAAGCTATACGTTAGGGGTCATTGTTTGGGGCGATGAATTTGACCTCTGGCCAAGTTTCTATTTCTTGGCGTAAATAAATTGTATAAATTAGATTCAAAGTAAAAAAAATAACTCTTCGCCTAAAAACTTCTTTAAGAGTATGAGAGAAAAGTGTAAGATGCCCTAAAACCAGGACGGTTTTAACAATGTCAAGTGTCTCTTAGGACTTGTGCCCGCTGTGAGTGCTAGCTGCTTTCCACGCTAACGAAATTTCGCCCATCCCTCATACATGCTGACCTATATCCCTTTGTTTCTTAAGACATTTTTTTTCACTTCAAGCGAGTTAACTCAAATACTTTGTTGTCTAGGCGCATCATGCACGTGCCTTGTAATACGGCATAACAATTGAATCGATTATACTACCAAGACAAAATTATTTTGCAGCGAGTAAAAACCAATAAAACACCGTGTATATGAAACGTGAATTTTAAATGCATCGCCTTTCAATGACTCTTGGCATTTAAACATACGAGTATTTTAGCATCTGTGTGACCTTTCGAATGTGAGTGTAGATAAGAAGATTACCTCCACCCCGTTGATCCCGAAGGGCCCTTACTCACTAGGACGCCATGGCGACGTCGGCTACGTATCCAAGCAGTTAGTATGGTGTGGAGCATAGATCAACACGGGCCACCGGTCGCGGCGGACTGGAGGGGAGTAGCCATAGCGTTTATTACCGATGCAAAACAGTCTGTCATTTTTTGCGGGGGGAAATGCGTGCGACACACACGCACACCACAAAAATCGTCTATTACTAAGATACTCACACCTTGACTTTAACAAAATACAGAAACAATTTCACGCACACATTTAAAAATCTAGGCGACAGGTATAGGGCCCATTTGGGCTTGTACTTTGACAGAGGGGAAAGCCTGCATATGGCTACTCCCCTTCGGTGTTGCTCTATGGTGTGGAGACGTCGCCACAAGGTGGTTAGGTGAGTTAGGTATCATGTATTTCTATGCTAGCAGCACCTAACACGTTCGTTTTCTTTAGACTGTGCTAGCAGCTTGGATACGTAGCCGTAGATGTCGCCATGGCAACCTAGTGAGTTAGGGCCCAAAGAGAACCTACAGTTGGCTTACCTACGGAGAGCTAAATTAATAACTTTAAAAAAATACTGTACCTTATTGTGGCGGGAAAAATACAAGTTAGGTGATTTAAATCTGTAGTATATTAACATTATGAGGGTAGAAAATAAGCGTAAAGTTCACTTTGATAGTAAAGTAGTAGTTGAAGAATACTGTAGACAGACATCTACGAGTAAACAAAAAGCTGAGGTCAAAAATGCAGATGCCACCCTTGAGGCGTCAGTTTTTTTTAAATGTTTTGAAGGTGGCAGACAAGTATACAGTTCACATGGATGGTGATGACTGCAGCACATAGACACCCGCATAAAGACCAGAGGTCAATGCAGATGCGTTGCCACCCATGAGACCTCACTTGTTATGGCTCTGTGATTAGTTATTACGGGGCCATACATTTGTTTTATCTCTATGAAAATTATTAAGGATCATTACCATTTAACCGGCATACGGGACAGTTGAATAGTAACCATTTAGAGGCAGATAGGTGGTAGGTGACGCAGTGTTGCCTACGCTTTCGAGCTCTGACAGTGGGACTCTACCACCAGTGAAGTGAATTATTTAAGTTTTTTTATAAATATCATGTGTTCTTAGATTTTCTCGAGCTACATTGAAATAAAACTATTTGCTAAAATATTTTTTACAATCAACCCGACGTTTCGGTCGCTTTTCAGCTTCAGTGGTCGTAAAAATAGCTGTTATAATGTAATGACGACCCGGTTAGTCCAGCGGTGCGAAACTACCGTTTGATTCGAAGGGTCGCGGGTTCGATCCCCGCACCGGAACAAATATTTGTATGGCCTACAGATATTTGTTTCGGGTCTGGGTGTTTGTGTATGTGTTGTATGTGTACAACGGCACCGACGACACAGGTTTATACCTACTGTGGGGCTGTGAGTGTAAGCGTATTTTATTTTATTTATTTATTTATTAATGATTTTTTTTATGTTCCATAACATCAAAAAATTAAGTGGCAAACAAGCGTGCAGTTCACAGTTAAGTGATGACTGACACTAACACAAACTCAACCAAGGTCAAAATTCAGAAGCGTTGCCACTCCTGAGGCCTAAGGTGTTATGCCTTTATGCCGGAATTTACAGGGCCGTACATTACCATCTGACCGGAACACGATACTGAACACTACCATTAGCGGCAAGTATATTAGGTTATGCGGTGGTGCCTACGCCCGCAAGCTCCGTCACTGGTGCTCTACCACCAGTACGTTCTTATTCTTGTAATACGTGTGCCACGTCCTTACGCCAAGAATATTAATTTTAATAGAAATTAATATAAACATACAGACGGTTTACACGGTTTACAAATCTTTGGATTACCGATTAATAACCACGTCCAATTAACCGTCATAATATTTAATGAAAATGTCTAATTATCAATGTATATTTGAATATTGGCCAAGTAAAGCTAGGTCGCTTTAATCAAATAGTCGACAATTGTAAGCTATAATTGCGGCAATGAAACCAAAATCAAACACTAAAGATTAGCTAGAAAATATTAATGGTTCTAGATTATAGCCTTACAAATTGTTAACTGTAATCTTTTGCGATCTAGTAGCACGGTTAACCTTGTTTTTCAGGCAAAGATTACTTAGAAATGTTGAAAAGCATAGCTTAAACTGTTTTTTGAAGTGAGAGTGGTTTGTATTAAATTAATATTTTTTAACATGAATAGTTTTATTATTCTACCAAGGAATCATAATCCTAAATTTCAGGTCTAGCAAATAAAGCCCTGCCAACACTAAGTTAATAACAAACAGAGCAGTATACGACTTGTTGTTAGTAAATAACTAATTTCAAACAACTTTGTACATTACAATTTACCTTTCGTAAAAACAATAAATGGAATATAAATAAAACATTTGCTTCAATGAAACGAAAGTTCACTTTAAGGATAACGGTAACCGATGAATTTGAGGATAAACGAATGAAAAAATACGTAATATTTATTTGATATATGAATAGGTAAAATCGTTTCAGAAGCCGCTTCTGCGCTCCCATAATCGTTGTCTTAGGAAGATTAAGGACCGGCACTCACTGATAGCGTGGCACGGTATGGCACTGGACGGTTTCAGCATGCCGAATCATCCGGTGGCATCACGTAGGTTTGTCACAGAATCTTATGTTCTGTCTTATGTATGAATCTTATGTTATGATCGTAGACAAACGTGTTTCAACACGTTGCTTCGAGATTGGTACCGAACGAACTAAATTGAACCCGATTTTTATACATTTACCATTACTTATTACTTTCCGTAACACAGAGAAGTAATCTGTGCGTCTCACATGCTCCAGTGGCGTGCTTTAGCATCTTGTGAAATGTCACGTCGTGTCTCGAGAACGACACGACGTGCCACGCCATGCCGCGGTAAGTTGCGTAATCCTTTTTTTGTGTATGGACTCATGTAGGCGAGGCGACACGTCTCGAGGCGGCACTAGTCTACTTCACCGGATAAACAAAAGTTAGTACAACTGTTTAAGACGTTTCGGCCAATTCTTTTTACTGGTGGTAGAGCTCCAGTGACGGGGCTCGCGGGTGTAGGCACCACCGCATTACCTAATTTACTTGCCGCTAAATGGTAGTGTTCAGCACTATCGTGTTCCGGTCAGGTGGTAATGTACGGCCCTGTAATTTCCGGCACAGAGGCCTCAGGAGTGGTAACGCATCTGCATTTTGACCTTGGTCTCAACATCAATGTGAACTGAATGCTTGTTTGCCACTTCCATTACAAAAAAAAAATCGTTATAAATAATGTATTGCTAAAGTCATAGAATTAAGGTCAAAAATAATTTGTCCAAGAAAAAATACTACACCGCGCCGTGCCATGCCACGCCATGAATGAGCGCCGGTCCTTATCAAGGGTGTTCTGAGAAGGGAGCGGTATTAAAATATTCCGCCTAATTGCAAAGTTGACAATCTTCCGCAAACTGAATATTTTATCGTCTCCGGCGTGGGTCCGGAATTCATTAAAAATTTCAAAATCCACTTTGTGACGAAGTATGTTTTCTTTGTGCAGGTGGAATGTGTGGGTAAGTGTTTCTCTTATTTCCCTTTCCTCTTAGGACGGTTTTCTAAGAACTAAGAACAAGCAAATTTTAAGAGTATTTGTCTATTTTATAGGCGGTTTCAGAAAATTATTGTTATGTCTCCAAGACACATCTTGGACAGTGACAGGGCTCTGGGGCATATTGACTCGCATCTGCCCGGTTTTTCCCTTTCAATGCAAAGAACCCTAAAAGCAAATGCCACTACGTTTATTGGCGGGGAACCTGCAAACACAACTAAGCAACCCAGACAGTTTTTAGAATCACCAGCTGCACTTTTTACGACAGCGACGCAAGGCAGCCATTGTTTAGAATGAAAAATTATTTATTTATCTCGTTCGCCAGAGGACACGCAAATACGAGACCATAGGTTAAGATTCCACCGCAGAATCATTTCGTTTATCCAGATATGCTGCAAACCAATTTCTTATGCATATTTATAATCTAGAGAATATATATCCAATGGTTGCATTACCATATATATAATATACTTGCCGCTAAATGGTAGTATTTATCACTATCGCGTTCCGGTCAGGTGGTAATGAACGGCCCTGTAATTGCCGGCACAGAGGCATAACACCTTAGGCCTCAGAAGTGGTAACGCGTCTGCATTTTGACCTCTAGTCTTTCTGTGGTATAGGCTGTAGTCATCATTTAACATCAATGTGAACTGCTTGTTTGCCACGTTCATTACAAAAAAAAAACTGTTTGTGTTTATATTCAGTTAATCACGAGTTGCATACGGAGTTATTATGACCGATTAGTTCCATTCTTAAGAAACTGGTGACCAACAATATTAAATATTAACCGCTCTGGAAATAGGTCAGCACCGAACGAGTCATACATTGCACGCTGTTCTCTGTCTTCTCAATAATGTGTGTGAATAATCAATCTGGTATTTCTGTGGGTGTATATAGGCTGCAGTCATCACTTAATATCAATGTGAACGGCATGCTTGTTTGCCACGTTCATTTCATAAAAAACTGTTTTGTTTATATTCAGTTAATCACGAGTTGTACACAGCGTTATTTCGACCAATTAGTATCATTTTCAAAAATGGCGTCAAAAGAGTCCTTCAGGGCTGGCAGCGCGTTGGCGACTCCCCTGGTGTTACAAATGTTCAAAGGCGATGGTGACTACTTTCCATCAGGTGGCCCGTCTACTTGTCTGTCAATCCTTTGACATAAAAAAAATCTCAAGAAACTGGTGACCAAATATTAACCGCTCAGGAAATAGGTCAGCACCGAACGAGTCATGCTTGGCACGCTGTTCTCTACCTTCTCAATGATGTGTGTGAATAATCAATACTATTGTACGTTTGTTTAGTTCTTGAATTCATATTACTAACTATTTTGTCTCTACATTGTCTGTTCGTAGAGTAAAAAATTGCTTAAAAATTACGTTTGTTGTGTAGCTTTATTATTCACTGAGAGTCCCTCTTTAATGATCACTTTATTTTTATTTTATTATTTCTTTTAAAAGGTAATATACAACAAAATATTCTGCTACCGTTATTTTAATATTGAGAAAATATACGAAAAAAACCAAGTTTATTATACGGGGACTCCCCTTAAGATTTTTTTTTTAATTTTTGTATTTGTTGTTAAAGCGGCAATAAAAATACGTAAGTTGTGAAAATTTCAGCTTTCCAGCTATCACGGTTCATGAGATACAGCGTGATGACAGACAGATAAACAGACAGCGGAGGCTTAGTAATAGGGTCCCGTTTTTACCTTCATGTACGGAATCCTAAATAAATAAAAAAAATAATGCACATCTACTAAGTTTTCTTTCGATGGATCAGTCACATTTTCGAAAAACTAGTGACCGGCAGTATCAAATATTTACCTCTCAGGAAATAGGTCAGCAGTAGGCAGCATCGTACGACTCACGCTTTGCACGTTGTCTGCCTTCCATTGAGATGTGTATGAAGAGTCAGTATTATTTTACGTTTCTTTTGCTGTTGTATTTATATGGATCTATTTGCTTGAACTTACCAATATTGCATCCTTTTTTTAATGTCATGTAATGGCAAACAAGCATACAGCTTACATTGATGGTAAGTTAGACTGTAGCCTAAATATCAACATGAAACCAGAGATTTCAATGTAGATGCGTTGCCACTCCTGAGGCCTAAGGTATTATACCTCTGTGCCGAAAATTACAGGGCCGTACATTACCACTTGACCACAACGTGTAACAGGATTAAATGTACAACCTGAAACCAGTTAGTCAGGATCGATAACTGAAACGATTTTTGGCATTTTTAACAAATGTAATATTTTTTCTTAAAATTAATTAGAATTAAGTAAATTATGGTCACCCATTTGGTGCAGAGTCAATACAAACGAAAATGAGACAAATGTCTATACGAAATACAATGCTAATCTCAACAACACGTTCATTAGGGTTCGTTGAGACGTGCGTTTTAGTATTATAAATTAAAAAAATTAAACTTCTGTCAGACAAATGTCACCTCAGTCTGCCCGGGATCACGAAAGCTGAAAAGCGACCGAAACGTCGGGTTGTTGTTTTAAAAATCATTTTAGTTTAATATACGCGAGGTAAATCGGTAAAAATAGTTTTATTTCAATGAGTGTAGCTCGCGAAAACCTATAACAATATTTAAGCCTTTCTCGAGTTTTAGCTCGTGTAACGTACAGTAATAGATTTCTTATCAAACCGTCAAGACACGAGAAACCGCCGGCGGCGTACGACCAATTGAAAACATTTTCATATTTTTCTCGCGAGCTGACGGGTTAATAGTCTATTAAGTCTATTAATAAAAGATCACGTCCAGCGTATAATCTGCAAAGCGGTTGTTGCAACTGGAAAACTACTTCTATTTTTCCTCCTTTCCCCTAAAGCAGCGTTTCTCAAACTGCTTTGTCTCGTAGCGTAGTTATTTTAATAGGTATACTCCTTGACCTACATGAAGCTTTTCCTTTAAACTTCCTTAACATAAACAAAACATACGTATTTTTACATAGTGCACCTCTACTGGGTTGGGTTCGATTAAAGGTAAGGAAAATTTAAACATTTGAGAAGATTTTTAGTATTACTATCGGAGTTTAGTAATATTCCCGGTGCATGTCATTAGGTATGCCACTTAACACAAGATAAATGAACACGCAGAGAACTTACCATGGCTTTTATCTACCTACCCCGTCGCGTCGGGTTACAAGCGGCGAATCGTGGCATGTATGTTCAAATGTATGCATTTACCTCTGCCTACCCTTTCGGGATAACAGGTGTGAAGTGACGTCCAATTAATTAAAAAAACTGTTTAGGTCAAAAGGGGATATATTACTATAGTCTCTGTATTGGTTACAGAATAGCAATAATTCATGGAAGGCAGGTATGGCAGATCATCCGTTTGTACTCTGGTGGACACTCTTATATCTATTAGACAGAAATTAAGTTATTCCGCTAGTTTTTTCATTGTTCTTAATTTTTTTACCTTCACATACATAGCTCGCACATTAGTCGCGACAAAGCTTGTAAACATTCCCGAGAGAACCCGTTAAAATGCCTAGTGTCAGGCATTTTTAACGGGTACCTTTTCTACCTACCTTTTAAATATATTGAAAGCCGAACAAGTGCGAGTTGCATTCGCGTACGAATGGTTCTGTACTATCTATAAAAACGGCAATAAATCATGTTTGTTGTATCCCATACAACTCCCCGCTCCCTCAATTTGATTATAAAAAATTATTTAGTATAGAAGCCCCGTTAAATACCTAGGTATTTGTTTTATTCTGTTTTTAGTTAAATTAATTCTGTTTTTAGTTTTATTTTTTGTTAAAGCAGTAATAGTAATATATCATCTGTGAAAATTTCAATTCTCTAGCTATCACGAAACATGAGATACAGCTTGGTGACAGACATACAGACAGAGGAATAGAGTCTTATGTAGTAATAGGGTTCAGTTTTTACCCTTTGAGTACAGAACCCTAAGAATTAAATTACGAGAAAATTAATCTATGCATGAAGTAGCATAAAATAATTTTTCACTGATATATTAAATATGAATCAAAAATTTAATTATGTAAGCAAATAAAATACACGGAAACACTAATACAAACTACCAACTACTAGTTCGAAACTAAACGCATTTACATAAACAACTTGAAAACAGTGATCATCGTAATATCATTTGCATGACAAAAGTCATTTAGAGTTCGATCCGTGAAAAAAAACATTTTAACCACGCCAATACTTATTTTTCGAACATACATAAAACATAGATAGACAAATTCCATACAAAAACAAACGAACTCTATATCTAAGGTAACAAAGTCGATAATACTCTATCCGAAGTACGACACCGTATCTCTAAAAGTGTACCTTAAGGTGTGGACATAAAATGTATAATTGTAAAACGGGCAAAATCCGCAACGGTACGCATCTACTCAATGCAACCAATTAGGTACTTTATCATTGCAGATGCTTTATACGACAATGTTGTATACGTACCGTCTGTTGTCGATGTTATATTCATGTTGACGCGATAAACAACCTCGCACAAAATTCAAAATTAAATGTCACAATTTCGAATTATAGAAATGTTTTCTTTTTCACACAAGATTTCAAAGTTTCGTTACAAACAGCCAGTACCGCACAAAAATCCGACACTGAATTTACCGCGTCGATGACTGCGGTATGCCGTATTGCAGATAAGGATAGTAAATCAACGCCCAATAAAATAAAAACTTTTTCACACCTTTATAAATCACCAAATAAGCACGGGCTTAACCGCGAACTCTTTTGAATATCGAACACGCGGTCAAACGTCAACTATTGGCGCGAACTCTTGACAGATGGTTGATTGATTTCGGCCAATCCGCGGCCGCGGGAGATTGTTTTTTTAACACTCACTACTGGCACAGGCTTAGTAGGATTCGAGGATACAATTATCGAGGATAGATGCTACTTTGTGAGCTATCCGAAGCTTTTTGATAGTGTAACGACAAAACAAATAGTCCGGAATGAGTGAGGTTCGGGCATGCGCAGTCAATACTGCCGTATGCGTACATTGTTAAGCCGTGGCTACCTGTCTAAAAGCGATATGCAATGTTTTTTTGACAATGCTAACACGATAAGCGAGTTATCGAATTAATTCAATTGTATACAAACATCATGATTTTTTTTTAATACAGGTGCAGGAATAGGCGAACTAAATTATATATTTTTTGAGTAAAAAGATTGTGACGTCCGTGGCGATATTAAATCTCATAATTTAAGAGATTCATGGGTTTAACATACAACGTAATGTATTGTTATTCAATTTAATTATTACAAACAGAAAAAAGTTTTGCTTCACTTACTTCATTGTTTTTATTTTTGGCAAAATTATTTTTTTTTCAAAAAAATCCTTTGCCTCTTGAACGAAATGATAAAAAAATAGATTTTGGAAATAAAATTGGTTGCGATATATCTTTTTTTAAAGGTAAAATGAAGAGAAAAGACATTAAGGTAAAGCGTACAAGAACATGGTTTTAGCAGATGTTCCTTAATTTTTCTTCATCACATTTTAGTACATAAACCATGACGACCCGGCTAGTCCAGCGGTGCAAATATTTGTTCCGGTGCGGGTTTGATCCCCGCACCGGAACAAATATTTGTATGGCCTACAGATATTTGTTTCGGGTCTGGGTTTTTGTGTATGTGTTGTATGTGTACAACGGCACCCACGACACAGGTTTATACCTACTGTGGGGCTGTGAGTGTAAGTGTATTTTATTAAAAAAAACATGGAAATAAAGACCAAAATCGCTTCAAAATTGAAAAAAATTAAGAAATTCTCTCCAATTTTGAGATAACCTCTGTGGACAACCCCCTACATCTGCAGCGGCACTAGGGTTGGCACGTACCGCGCAGGGCCTCTCCTCTCTTGAGATATTTATCCAACGGTGACGACTACCTGATACGACATGTCTAAGCAATTTGCAATCTTAATTCCATGGCATTCAATCCAAATTTGCTTACAAAATCTATATTGATTACTGCGTCCAAAGGATTTACAACCTAATTTAAACGATTTAGGGTTTAAGGTTAGGATTTCGTGGCGTTTTCTTATGCGTTACATGCAAAGCGTGGCGTCAGTTAATGAGATTAAAGCGAGTTCGTACTGAAAAGCACCAAGTTGCAAAATTTAGTTTAAATACAGTCTGGTAATTAGAAAAAGAGTCATGAACGACTTGTCTTACAAGGCTGCCCAAATAGATTAGGGAAACATAGACATGTCATGCATTTTTTTTCGAAAATGCAAACATTACAATTTCAGTACTGGAGACTATAGATGATAACATAAGATGGAAGTCTCATTTTAGATGCAATTCTAAGGTATGGGCTGTTTTGTCTCTGTGCCGAGAAGTGGGGCCACAACATACCCGGAACACGGTACCGCTGAACACTATGCGTTGGAATGATTTACAAATAAATGTATTTCTTTTTAGTGTAGGTATATATACAAAACTTTAATAAAATTGAACTATTTACTAAAACTTTGCGCCAAGTCCTTTACCGGGTAGGTAGGTGGAGCGCTAGATAACCCGGTCCTGACCCCCCCCCCTCCCGTTTCTTCTTCTTTTTAGCGTGAAATACATCTATATCTATACAAATAAATAAAATTGGAGTGTCTGTTTGTAATATAAAAATAACCGCTTTTTACTTAATGCCTATGTAAGTATACACGGTAGATATATCAAAACAACATTTTTTACAATTTTTGTCTGTCTGTCTGTTTGTTCCCGCTAATCTCGGGCACGGCTTTACCGATTTTGACGGGACTTTCACTGGCATATAGCTTATGTAATAAGGAGTAACTTAGGCTACTTTTATACTAGCTGCGCCCACGACTTCGTCCGGTTAGATACAAAAACTCGAGAACGACTGGACAGATTTGGCTAATTATGGTTTTGAATTATTTTTGCAAGTCCAGGCAAGGTTTAAAAGGTAGTAAAATATGAAGGAATTGAAGGGAAATAGTAAAAACCACAATGTCATTTTGCCATACAAATAGTCCGTATCTATCAAACCTTTGACATAATATGTCATTTGAGGCAATACGAAGTTTGCCGGGTCAGCTAGTAAACACTATAATTACCTAATAACTATCACAGGTGGCGACACATCTTTATTTGAACCTCTGGTTATTCTACAGATGAATAAAAGGCTGCAGCCATTACTTAACAATCCATATAAACTACATGCTAGTTTTGAAAAAAGATCGGTGTGAATAGTTTACAGTGCTTGACTGCCTGAATTTTGAACCTTCACAAAAATGAAGGAATAATGGAAAAACTTCATTTATTGTTCCAAGTCGAAATAAAACCTTCCGAACGTCACGGTCTGCCACCATAGCAATCCGAGACAGTAAGAGTGTTTTATTTTTAAAAGATTTTTTAAAAAAGATTCCGTGGTCCCAAATAGGCACGATAAGCTTCTTGTAAATGTGATACAGTCGCGTTGAATCAAATTTGAATGAATCCTTTAATTATGATGAGTATCGACACTTCCTCTCCTACACCGCGACGGCGATCTTCTCTCCCTCCGCCTTACGAATTTTCAATCAGGTCAATTGTCCTGACGCAAGTTTAACATTTTTTACCCATCGCAAGAGTCCACAACGTCGCTAATGAAGATTTCACAAAAAAAGCAACAATTTGAATAGCTTACACATACAGCTCATGTTTACCATTAGAATTTTGTATCTTCAAGTAACTAAAATAAAGGAATAATGGAGAAACTTACTTTATTGTTTCAAATCAAAAGAAAACTTTCGAAAAGTCACGGTCTGCCCCCATAGCAATCCGACTCTTTGTACAAGTATTGTTACCGCCGTTATTATAAATACTTGGGGGTAGATCTTATTTCCTGTATTTTTCCTCCCCCACCTTCCTGTGCGCACCGAAAATTAAGACACCGGCTGTCATCATCCGCCGTTGCTCTCCGCTGTTCGCGCTTCGTGCTTTTATTCCGCTGTAACCGCTGTTTACCTCGTGTGTGTGAAAATATTATAAAATCTCAATAAAATAAAAGGCCTATAAACTATTGTGATAAACAAATAATCATAAGTGTGGTGATTACGTGAATAAACGCGGATAAAGGTTCGCCACGCCACCGCCGCCATGCACCAAGTCCAGATTGAAGAATAGAAGAACAAGGTAGGTGCCTACGAGTCCTGCATTCATTTTTCCTATCCACCCCTGGGAATAACCTAAATAATAATATACAGTCCACTTAATTTATCGCCGTTCCCGCGCCGCTTCAAGTATGTTTTTTTTTTCTTATAAGATTTTCTTTATAAGTTTCCTTGATCCCAAATAGGAAGGATAAGCGCCTTGTAATCTGAGATACAGTGGCGTTCAATCAATTTTGAATGGACCATTAAATTATGATGAAATGTCGCAAGCCTTTAGTTTGACCCCCTTATTCATAAACGTATTTTAGCTAAAGTGTTGCTAATCTCTCCTTTGTCTTTTTCTATCCTGCACATTTCACAATGCAACTGACAAAGACAAAGCATTCTATAGCTAAAACGCATCTAATGTACGTTGATGAATAAGGGGATTAATCTTTAATGCACAATGCCACGGCGTCCGCTGCCGGCACTGCTGCCGCATCAGCGGAGACCCTAAGACATTGCGAAACGATTGGTCGACAATTCCCGTGACCAGAGGGCTGGCCAATATTTTTGGCAGAGAATAAGCATTGCCATTCAACGTGGCAATGCTGCCAGCCTTCTGGGAACGTTGCCGCAGTACGACCACGATGTGGATTTTTTTGATGCATAACTGCTTATTTATTTTAAGATAGTTTATTTAAGGTTTTTTTTTAAAATATTTGTAATGAATTATATTGAGGAGGAGGATGAGGGAGATGTCATCTCACCTCTGCTCTTCACCAATGCAATGGAAGACGCCTTCAAGCTCCTGGAATGGCAAGGACTAGGCATCAATATCAACGGCGAATACATCACTCACCTTCGGTTTGCCGACGATATTATAGTCATGGCAGAGTCGCTGGAAGATCTCAGCACAATACTCGAAGACCTCAATCGAGTGTCCCAAAGAGTGGGCCTTAAAATTAACATGGGTAAGACCAAGGTCATGTTCAATAACCTTGTATCGCCCACTCCAGTGTCCGTTGGGAACTCGATCCTCGAAGTTGTCGACGACTACGTCTATTTAGGACAAACCATACAACTAGACAGGTCGAACTTCGAGAAAGAGGTCATTCGCCGAATCCAACTCGGCTGGGCAGCGTTCGGGAAGTTAAGGAGCGTTTTCTCGTCAAACATCCCGCAGTCCTTGAAGACGAAAGTCTTTAAGCAGTGCGTTTTACCGGTGATGATCTACGGTGCCGAGACGTGGTCTCTCACTATGGGTCTCGTACGAAAGCTCCAAGTCACTCAGCGGTCAATGGAAAGGGCTATACTCGGCGTTTCCCTACTGGTTCGTGTGCAGGCATGGCAATGGGCAGGGCACATAGCTCGGAGAACCGATAGCCGCTGGGGCAGAAAGGTTCTCGAGTGGAGACCACGTATCGGCAAACGCAGCGTAGGACGTCCACCTGCAAGATGGACCGACGACCTGATCAAGGCTGCAGGTACCCGCTGGATGCACGTCGCTTCCGATCGGTCGGCATGGAGGTCCTTGGGGGAGGCCTATGTTCAGCAGTGGACGTCTTATGGCTGATATGATGATGATGATGATGAATGAATTATATTATATTTGAAAATAATACAGTATTGTATACGTATGCAAAATGTAAGTATATAAACAACTTCACCTTAAGTCCTATCATATGACATATTAAACATTGTGATACATTTTTTTTATTTGTAAGTTTTGTAGCAACGTGTCTATGACAGATGGACATATAGATACAAACAGGATCACATGTGATCATATAAGGGTCCCGTTTTATCATTTCAGGTGGAAGCCTGAAAATTAAATGACACAAAATTGAACATCCCACCATGACATTATGCGGGTCCAGTTCAAATTGATTGAATGTGACTTTCATACAACACATGACACTTTTCCGCATCATACGTGACATAGAGGAAAATATAAAGAAAATCCCGTATTAAAAATACAGTCGTGTTCATGGAATCGAATGACTACAGCAACAGACCGTGACTCTGCAATAGGTGTAATAATATAACCTAGGCGTAATGTAATGATACAGGATGGATACAGGTAATATTACCTTATTTTTGACGTGTTTTGTGTCGCTATGCTAAGGTTTTCTTTTTTACTTTTCCGTTATTAGTGGTTCCATTTTCACTAACACAAATAAGCATGAAGTTCACATTGTTGTTAAGTGATGACTACAGCGTATAGACACTAACATAAAGACCAGAGGTCAAAATACAGATGCGTTACCACTTCTGAGGCCTAAGGTGTTATGCCTCTGTGCCGGAAATTACAGGCCGTACATTACCACCTGACCGGAACACGATAGTGCTGAACACTACCATTTAGCGGCAAATATATTAGGTAATGCGGTGGCGCCTACGCCCGCTAGCTCCATCACTGGAGCTCTGCCACCAGTAAAAGATATGCCGCTATGTACAACCATTCAGGTCTCTAAAGTAAGCTGGTCCAATCATTGTTCTCTTTACTCCGTCCATAGAGCAACTCGACCCACCGGTCGCGGCGGACTGGAGGGGAGTAGCCATAGCGTTTATTACCGATGCAAAACAGTCTGTCATTATTTGCGGGGGGAAATACGTGTGACATACACTCACACTAAAAATCATCTATTACAACGAAACTCACACCTTGACTTTAAAAAAAATACATAAACAATTTCACGCAAACATTTAAATATTTGGGCGACAGGCATAGGACCATTTGGTCTTGTACTTTGACAGGGGAAAGCCTGCAATGTCTACACCCTTCCGGTCCGCCGCGGCCGGTGGCCTGTGTTGCTCTGACTCCGTCCTACATCTCCGTCTGATGTTACGCAAAAATCGATATTGACGGAAAGGGTTCAAACGGCTTTCATGAGCATACCTCATCTGTGTTGTGTAACAAATACTTCACTGGTACAAGGTTAATGAAAGGCTCTCAACTTAATATCATATTGGGGACCATATAAAGCTCCCCGAGGACTTAACTGCATTTAGACACGGCAACTGAAATTCAGGTTTTCTTCCTACTTATTATTTTTCGTAATAACGCATGCCAGTGAACTTAAGAAATTAAAGAAAAAAACGAAATGAAAAATTTGGAGACTTCGGTAGCTTAGTGGTAAAGCGGCTCCACTGGTTATCCTGAGGTCGCAGGTTCGATTCCGGCCCGAAGTCAAATTTTTCTTTCCGTTTTTTACTTTAATTTCTAAAGTTCAGGTTTTCTGTCTATGAGAGAATTATAAGAATAAAAAAGTAACCCCCTTATTAATAAACGTATTTTAGGTAGAGTTACTAATCTCTCCTTTGTCTTTTTCTATCCTGCACATTTGACAATGCAACTGACAAAGACAAAGCATTCTATAGCTAAAACGTATCTAATATACGTTTATGAATAAGGGGGTAACTTTTTACGTCAATTAACTAAATATAGGCCGATGTATGTCAAAGATGCAATTTACACAAACACCAAAAATCTAAATGTAAATGCTCTTATATTTTTTATTTATGTATGTATTCTACTGATATACTTTTACATTAGTTTATTACATTTAGTTTTATCTTAGTGATATATTGACTTTACATATATTTTTTATCTTGTTTGACATGTATATAAATTGTTATTCGCTTTAATTTATTTTGTTTGTTTTTGACGTGTCATAAGAGGTGCCTGTCACCCTAAATGAATAAATGAGTTTCTGATTCTGATAGTGTTTAACAGAAAAAATAGCTTAAATTGCAGTTTAAATAATATTTAAAGTTGACAGTATTTTGTCGGCGATCTCCACACTAAACTAACATATAATATTATATAACAATGGCAACCCATTATACATCCCACTGCTGGGCACGAGTCTCTCCCCTTTTTGGGGGGAGATCTGGAGCTTACTCCACCACGCTGCTCCAATGCGGATTGGTGGAGATACGGGTAATGACTGACCCGCTGTCGGATGTAATTATGTTTTACTCATAATTCAGAGGTCTATGAAAAGTTTCTTTTTTTTGTACACTGTATAACTGAGACTATTCTAAATCGCAGGTCTTACATGAGATATTCTTAAGATATTCAATATTTTTGTAATATTTTCGAAACCAATACATAACTTTTGGAGCTACCATAACTCCGAAACTTAAAACAAACTCCGCAGGATTCGAACTCTCCTGGGGTCCTGGGTTCGATTCCGGGTAGGGGACTATCAGAGAAAATGGTGTAAAGTCCTTTATCCCTGGTTCTATTGGGATTTTTCCATTCTGGAAATTCCCCGATACCTCGAAGTTTGGTAATGTGCCCGGAGATGTCAACAGGTTCGCCACCTGTTACATGGGCAGAAAAGGTAACCGAAGAATCATGGGTGTTTGCATGTATGCTTGAATGCATGCATTTACCTCTGCCTACCCCTTGGGGATTACAGGCGTGAAGTTACTTTTGCTTTTACAAATTAGTTTAAACCCTAGTTCAGGGTTTAGTTGTACAGTTAAAACTAATACACTTGTAGTTTAATCCCGAATTCAGGATTGAACTCTAGACTTAAAAAATATTAGGTAATATAGATCAATTCCAACCTAGAAAGAATGAACAACTATTAATGAACTGCACAATCTGTACATCACCTAAACCAGTTGACGCGAGCAAAATTATAATTTCAATGACGTCACAAACAAATTCTGCTATCCGACCAGGGCTGGATTAATCGAGTTAAAGTTAATAGAGTTCGCAGATTCCATTATTAAGTACTCAATTTGAAATCAGACGAAGATTAACCTAAGGATTTCTAATTTGCCGCGTTGTGAGCCTGTCAATAATTATATCGAGATTGCCTTCTGAAGTTTAAAGAGGAAAATTTTTCGATTACGTGTCACTTTCACCCGTGACTTCGTCCGTCTGGAGGTGGGAGAAGGGCTATGTTGTTATTGAAGTTATTTAAGATAGCACCCACATAACAGAAGAAGGATAAAATAAAAAAATACACCCTTTATTTTATCCTCCTTCTGTTATGTGGTACTACTCAGGAATAGTGAAATATATATTTTTTAATATTACCTTCAAGTGTACCTATTTATATTCAATACTTAAAATAAAACTATAGAAATGTAAATTCTGTAAATTGAAAATATTGAAAAAATAAATACCAGAGGATGTTACTAGCGTCTCGACGCCCAACGTCCCTACGCCCAGCGTCCCGACGCCCAGCGTCCCGACGCCCAGCGTCTTGACGCCCAGCGTCCCGACGCCCAGCGTCCCGACGCCCAGCGTCCCGACGCCCAGCGTCCCGACGCCCAGCGTCCCGACGCCCAGCGTCCCGACGCCCAGCGTCCCGACGCCCAGCGTCCCGACGCCCAGCGTCCCGACGCCCAGCGTCCCGACGCCCAGCGTCCCGACGCCCAGCGTCCCGACGCTCAGCGTCCTGACGCTCAGCTTTCCGACGCCCAGCGTACCGACGCTCAGCATTCCGACGCCCAACGTCCCGACGCCCAGCGTCCCGACGCCCAGCGTCCCGACGCCAAGCGTCCCGACGCCCAGCGTCCCGACGCCCAGCGTCCCGACGCCCAGCGTCCCGACGCCCAGCGTCCCGACGCCCAGCGTCCCGACGCCCAGCGTCCCGACGCCCAGCGTCCCGACGCCCAGCGTCCCGACGCCCAGCGTCCCGACGCCCAGCGTCGCGACGCCCAGCGTCCCGACGCCCAGCGTCCCGACGCCCAGCGTCCCGACGCCCAGCGTCCCGACGCCCAGCGTCCCGACGCCCAGCGTCCCGACGCTCAGCGTCCTGACGTTCAGCTTTCCGACGCCCAGCATACCGACGCCCAGCGTCCCGGCGCCCAGCGTCCCGGCGCCCAGCGTCTCGACGCTCAGCATTCCGACGCCCAACGTCCCTACGCCCAGCGTCCCGACGCCCAGCGTTCCGATGCACAGCGTCCCGACGCCCAGCGTCCCGAAGCCCAGCGTCCCGACGCCCAGCGTCCCGACGCCCAGCGTCCCGACGCCCAGCGTCCCGACGCCCAGCGTCCCGACGCCCAGCGTCCCGACGCCCAGCGTACCGACGCCCAGCGTCCCGACGCCCATCGTCCAGACGCCCAGCGTCCCGACGCCCACCGTCCCGACGCCCAGCGTCCCGACGCCCAGCGTCCCGACGCCCAGCGTCCCGACGCCCAGTGTCTCGACGCTCAGCTTTCCGACGCCTAGCGTACCGACGCCCAGAGTCCCGACACCCAGCGTCCCGACGCCCAGCGTCCCGACGCACGTCATCCCGACGCCCAGCGACCCGACGCCCAGCGTTCCGATGCACAGCGTCCCGACGCCTAGCGTCCCGACGCCCAGCGTCCCGACGCCCAGCGTCCCGACGCCCAGCGTCCCGACGCCCAGCGTCCCGACGCCCAGCGTCCCGACGCCCAGCGTCCCGACGCTTAGCTTTCTGACGCCCAGCGTCCCGACGCCCACCGTCCCGACGCCCATCGTCCCGACGCTAAGCGTCCCGACGCCTAGCGTCCCGACGCCCAGCGTCCCGACGCTCAGCGTCCCGACGCCCAGCGTCCCGACGCCCAGCGTCCCGACGCCCAGCGTCCCGACGCTAAGCGTCCCGATGCCCAGCGTCTCGACGCCCAGCGTCTCGACGCCCAGCGTACCGACGCCCAGCGTCCCGACGCCCAGCGTCCCGACGCCCAGCGTCCCGACGCCCAGAGTCCCAACACCCAGCGTCCCGACGCCCAGCGTCACGACGCCCAGCATCCCGACGCCCAGCGTCCTGACGCTCAGCTTTCCGACGCCCAGCGTCCCGACGCGTCTCGACGTCTAGCGTCTCGACGTCTAGCGTCGCGACGTCGCGACGACTAGTGTTCAGACGCGTTGTTGGCATTGGTGGCTTTGGTGGCGTTAGTCTAATATCGTGTTAACAGAAGTATTTATGTAAAGCAGATTGATGAATCGATTGTTGTTTTTGTATTATCCAAATTGAACCAAAAGTTCTATCCAAAAATGCTGCCCAAAGTCACTTTTCCACGCGAACGAAGTTGCGGGCACAGCTAGTTACACATAAACTTGATGGCTGTTTATTAGACGCTCATCATTTAGTTCATTTTCTCTTATTTTATTGAATGCTCTGAACCTTTTATGTTTTCTTTGCAAACCAAAGGTTAACAACGGGGAATGCTATATAGCATTAAGTAAACCTCAAGTTATCTACTGGCTGCTAAATGGTAGTGTTAGGCGCGACCTATCGTGTTCCAGTTTGGAAGTAATGTACGGCAGTGTTATTTTTTATCTAAAGGCTTATTAGCTCAGATCTCGGGAGCGGCAACGCCAACATTAACCAAATCTTAAAATGGATGGTTCTCTGACAAAAGTGTTGAACAAATTTGGCTGTAATAGACCACCAGAAAGACGTTCGAGCGAGCCCCATAGAGTTTTTATTTTTTCAATTTTTCCCTTTAAGGTATGGAACCCTTAAAACAGGCCAAATGTGTATAAAAAGCAATAACTTTCAAGCAAACGGTTCTTAGGACAACCGTTAGCTCAGACTAACTTAATGTTAGAATTAATCACTAAATACTTCCACGGAAAGTAAAGGCCTAACTTAGTAACATTACAAATCACATATTATTTCTCATTTTACGTACGACATACAGTTAATTTGTTTTTGCCTCTCAGACCCATAAAATATGATTCGTAATATATTGTTATATGATTCATAACGAAATAAAGGTGGTGGTTCATTTAATGTGCGTTGCTATGAATTAGTCTTTATAAGTAAAGAAAGGAGACAGGTTATTTTGGGCTTACAAAATCGTTACTGGTTAACCCATTACCTACACAGTACATTTTGTAATACAGTTAACTATTAGCAATCTAATCCAATTACTATACTTCAATTACTAGCAATTCGAAAATGCCTTGATTTCAAATTATTTATTTTACAGTCATTTGAAAATGAAATATTTTTTACAGCATATATATTTTTTTAACATTGGGTCCAGAAATGTATGGAACAGTATAAATAAATAAATAAAATAAAATGCGCTTACACTCAGGCTCTGAGACACCTCCACATTAGGTATTATATAAACCTGTGTCGTAGATGCCGTTGTACACATACAATACATACACAAACACCCAGACCCGAAACAAATATCTGTAGGCCATAAAAATATTTGTTTCGGTGCGGGGATCGAACCCGCGACCCTTCGAATCAAACGATGATTTCGCACCGCTGGACTAACCGAGTCGTCAGTATCATTCTCCTTTTCTAATAATAACTCCACTTTTTGGTAAAATCCTTCTTGTTTTATCATCATCATCATATCAGCCGGAAGAACACAGCTGGACCAAAGCCTCCCTATATGGATTAGCGATCGCAGGGGCGGTAGTTTTGTCGCAGGACGCTGCTGCCCCATCTTGCGTTATTGCACTTACTACCGACCATTAGAATGGTTTGACTGCCATTGACCGGTTGACTGACTGCGCCAATGGAAGTGGACGAAGGAACAACCTTCTTCCTTAAATGTAGGTAGTTTTTTTTAACAAGAATGCCGTTTACATTGATCGTTTTTCAAAACAAAACATCAATCCTAGTTTTTTTTTATGTCAAAGGATTGACAGACAAGCAGACGGGCCACCTGATGGAAAGTGGTTACCGTCGCCTATGAACATTTGCAACATCAGGGGAGTTGCCAACGCGCTGCCAGCCCTGAAGGACTCTTTTGACGCCTGTTTTGAAGAACCCCATATTGTAGCGCCGGGGGAACACCTCAGAGGGAAGTTCGTTCCACAATTTGCACGTTCTGGGCAGGAATGAACGCGCGAATCGGGCTGTTGAGCACTGCCAAGTGTCCAATCTGTGCGGGTGGAACTTCTCTCTTCGGCGGGTGGCACGATGAAGGAATGGAGATGATGGCACCAGATCGAACAGTTCATCAGAGCATTCACCATTGTAAAGAAGATGCACAGACAACCGATGTCTCTGCGCAGACTCAGATCTTCGAGTCGATCTGTAATTCCTGGTTCGTTGACGATTCGAATGGCACGTTTTTTAATGGAGTCAAGGAGACCGAGCTAGTATTTAGGGGCTCCCACCCAAAGATGAGAGCAGTATTCCAAATGGGGCCTCACTTGAGCTTTATATAGCTGTAGAAGTTGCCCCGGTGTGAAATACTGCCTCGCCTTGTTTAGCACCCCGAGCTTCTTGGATGCCAGCTTGGTCTTACCCTCTATATGACCCCGAAACTGCACTTCATTCGAAATGTCAACACCCAGGATACCTACACTTTTACTAATGGTGAGTTGAGTGCTCTGAAACTGTGAATGGGGATTTTTTAGCGGTATACGCGCAGACTTGTGTCTTTGTGGGGTTGAACAGGACTAGATTTAGTCTTCCCCAATCAGAGACTCGCTCCAGAGAGTTCTCGACTTCAGACACAAGTCTAGTTCTACTCTCCTCGATAAGCGCCCGAGAAGCATTTGCGCGGCTAGTATAGTGTACATCTCGCGTACTGTCATCAGCATAACAATGATAGTTAAGGTTCTGTTCTAACATGTCATTGATATGTAGTAAGAAAAGTGTGGGAGATAACACAGAGCCCTGCGGTACACCAGCGTTTATTGGTAAAGTGTCAGAGCTTTGTCCATCGACTAGAACTTTGATGAAACGCTCTGACAGAAAGCTGGCTGTCAAATGGCATAGCTTCTCAGGGAGACCGTACGATGGTTCGTGAGAACTTCGCGAGAAGAGCCCTGTGCCAGACCCGGTCAAAAGCCTTTGCGATGTCTAGGCTCACAGCTAATGCTTCCCCACTGTTGTCTAAAGTCTGAGCCCATCGGTGCGTGAGGTACACTAGAAGATCACCAGCCGATCTGCCATGCCGAAAGCCATATTGGCGATCGCTGATCAGCGGGTGATCCTCCAAGTATTTCAGCAGCTGCGTGTTTATTACACGCTCCAAGACCTTAGAAAGAAGGGAAGTAATCGCAATGGGTCTGTAGTTTACCGGATCACTACGATCCCCTTTTTTGGGGATCGGGTGCACAAGAGCTGTCTTCCACGAAGACGAAACTATACCGTGATCGTAGGAGAGCGAGAACAGGCGCGTCAGAACGGGAGTCAACTCGGGAGTGCACACTTTCAACACCACTGCAGGGATGGAATCCGGCCCACTCGACTTGTTGACGTCAAGGGAAATAAGCGCCTGATGTCTGAATCAATTGCCAGATTCAACTGGTTTGTATGTTTTTATCAAAAAACTTTTTTTAAAAGTTTGGATATTTTTGCGGGCGTAGGCACCACCGCATTACCTAATATACTTGCCGCTAAATGGTAGTGTTCAGCACTATCGTGTTCCGGTCAGGTGGTAATGTACGGCCCTGTCATTTCCGGCACAGAGGCATAACACCTTAAGCCTCAGGAGTGCAGAGGTAACGCATCTACATTTTAAGCTGCAGTCATCACTTAACATCAATGTGAACTGCATGCTTGTTTGCTACTTCCATTACATAAAAAAATCTATTTTTTATGTAAGAATGGTGACAAACAAGCATGCAATGAAGTAATGGTTCATTATAGACAAAAACACAAAAACCAGAGGTCAAAATACTGATGCGTTGCCACACCTGAGGCCTAAATTGTTATGTCTCTGTGATAGTTATTATGGGGCCATACATAACCATCTTAGCGGAACACGTTAGTTCTGAACACTACCATTTGGCGGCAGATAGATAAGGTAATGCGGTGGTGTCTACACCCGCGAGCTCCATCACCAGAGCTCTACCACCAGTAACAGTAGTTATATAGTAAATCATTGTTGGTTTTCTACGGCCAGAACAACCACCAATTCATAATTGTACCATTCTTTATAAAGGTCCACCTTCACACTCTCTGAGAGGTAATTATAAAAATCCTTTAGCTATGTAGTTACAGAAAATTTGAAATCCTTAAAAAATAGATCCGGTATAAACAGAAAGAGCCATATTGCGTTTCATTACGGGCTATATTGAGGGGCTCAACAATGTTTACTAATCAGACTTCGTACTGCCACCCGACAGATCAACGGCACGCGACCCGCATACCAATAAGAATGACAATTGACCGACATACATAAAAATGCTTTGTGGCTAGCATTCTTCGACAATTATCCTGTGTAGTTGGATGTTTTTTTCGGTTACGTACTTATTGTTTAGTTTTAAGCGCGAAAAGAATACTTGCAATACCAATGCGTTTTTTTATATAATGATGGTCTTCTTGTTCTTCTTCTCGTGTCAGATTAATGGTAAGCAAATACTGCAGCCGACAGACATTTACATAAAAACCGAAGGTCAAAATGCAGATAATTTATTTGCCACCCTTGAGGCTAACCCCCTTATTTATAAACGTATTTTAGCTAAAATGTTACTAATATCTCCTTTTGTCTTTTTCTACACTGCACATTTGCCAATGCAATTGACAAAGACAAAGCATTCGATAGCTAAAACGTTTCTAATGTACGTTTATGAATAAGGGGGCAAGGTTGTCGTGCTTCTGTAATTGTTATTGTGGAGCAGTACCTTACCATTTAACCGTAACACGATGGTGCTGAACATTACCATTTGGCGGCAGAAAGATTATGTAATTCGGTGATGCCGACGCCTTTGAGCTCTGATACGGAACTCAATTTGTTATGTTGTTTCTTTCTTTATAAAGGCCCATCTCTACACTCCTGAGAGATAATTATAAAAATCCCATAGAAAACCTAAAGCCCTTCTATAACAATAGGTTCAGTAAAAACAGAAAAAGCCATATTGCGTTTTAATAAGGGCTATATTGAGGGGCTCAACAATGTTTACTAATCAGACTTCGTACTGCCACCCGACAGATCAACGGCACGCGACCCGCATACCAATAAGAATAACAATTGACCGGCATACATAAGAATGCTTTGTGGCTAGCATTCTTTGACAATTTGCTGTGTAGTTGGATGTTCATGGCGAAACTAAAAGAATTCCTTGTTGACAACGGAATCCTGAAAACTGGTACATGGCGAAAATAAAAGAGTTCCTTGTTTACTACGGAACCCTAAAAACTGTGTGTTGCGAGCTATTTTTATTTATTTTATAAAAGGTCCCTAACAAGGTCAAAGCTGTAATTGATCAGGATATTATAATTACGGGAGTCACAACCAGCTCAAATGTCTGTGACAATTATTGTTTATTTTGAAACCGACATCTTTGTAATCCCCACGGAGAAATCTCCTAATTACAATAAATGACTTCATTATCAAGTTAATTGTATTACTCTTGTCGTTCTATTGTTTAAGACTGTGTTTATATTCAATTTAATTTAGGATAACATGATTTGAACATACTGTACATTATTTTTTTCAATGATGGTGGCAAACAAGTATGCATTTCATTTTGATGGTAAGTGAACAATGCAGCCTATAGACAAGTTTGAATATTTAATTTTACTTTTTTTTTATGTCAGGAATGTGACAAAAAAGCTTGCAATGCACGGCGCTGTAATTTCCAGCACAGAGGTATAACACCTTAGGCCTCAGGAGTGGTAGCGCATTTGCATTTCGACCTTGTTCTTTTTGTGGGTGTCTATAGGTCATCACTATTATATTATCAGATATATTATATATTATCAATGTGAACTGCATGCTTGTTTGCCACTTTCATAACATAAAAAAATGCAGAAACACGAAAACCGAAGGTCTAAATATAGTTGCGTTGCCACTTAGTTATGTCTGCGGGTAGTTATTACGGGGCCATACATTACCATCTAACCGGAACACAATAGTACTAAACACTACTATTTTGTGGCAGAAAGATTAGATAAAGCGGTGGTGCCTACGTCCTCTTGCTCCTACAGTGGAACTCTACCACCAGTTTAATAAAAAAGCGATTTAACACTCACAGCCCCACAGTAGGTACAAACCTGTGTCGTGGATGCCGTTGTACACATACAACACATACACAAACACCCAGACCCGAAACTAATATCTGTAGGGCATACAAATGGTTGTCTCGGTGCGGGGATCGAATCCGCGACCCTTCGAATCAAACGGTCATCTGACACGGCTGGACTAACCGGGTCGTCATCACCAGTAGAAATTTAATAACACCATCCCAGTAGGTATTCTTACTAATAATTTAAGAAGTTTAATCTTACTTCGGGTACCAGGTGTTCAACAAATTATCAGAGATAATGGTGTAAGGTCCTTTATCTCTGGTATTATTGGGATTTTTCCATTTTCTGGAAATTTCCCAGTACCTCGAAGTTTGGTAATGTGCCCGGAGATGTCAACAGGCTCGCCACTTGTTACATGGGCCAAAACGTAACCGGCGAATCGTGGGTGTTTGCATGTATGCTTGAATGCATGCATTTACCTCTGCCTACCCCTTCGGGGATTACAGGCGTGAAGTTACGTTAATTTAGGATAACATGATTTGAACATACTGTACATTATTTTTTTCAATGATGGTGGCGAACAAGTATGCAATTCATTTTGATGGTAAGTGAACAATGCAGCCTATAGACAAGTTTGAATATTTAATTTAAAAAATTCCATTGTACAAACATTATTTGCTATCATCAGTTTGTGATCAAATGAGTGTATATTCTTGTGTCAATAAACTATTATTATTATTTATTTTATTTATTTTCAGTTTGCTTTTACGTTATCGTTATAAATTATCTTGCTTTGATTCACAAAGACAAAGTTAAATTCTAAAGGAACGCAAAGTAATGAAATGTGTCGTTTCATGGAGACGTTTTAAAAGACTGAGTTTGTTTTGAGCTGGGTTCTTTTCACTGCAGACTATCTCTTGGCATTTCTAAATGAAAGGTCAAAGTATTTCACTTTCTTTTACTATTTCATAATGAAAATGTAAGCTGCATATTGAATTAAACTTCAGAATAAATTTGTCATTCTCGTTTGTCGTGATACCAAGCTTTACACACAAAAAAAAATTCGCTGTGATTTAATATGTAATCCCTCTTATTCATAAACGTACATTAGATACGTTTTAGCTATAGAATGCATTGTCCTTGTCAGTTGCATTGTCAGATGTGCAGGATAGAAAAAGACAAAAGAGAGATTAGCAACACTTTAGCTAAAAAACGTTTATGAATAAGGGGGTTAGTCATTCCCCAAGTTTTTTTTTTATAACATCGATAATGACATCTTATTTTTATATTTTTATAATGTAATGAAGGTGGCATACAAGCATTCTGTTCACATTGATGTTAAATGATGACTGCAGCCTATAGACATCTACACAGAAATCTAAATGCCGATAGGTTGCCACCCCTGAAAACTTAGTTGTTATGTCTCTGTGATGGTTGCCACACACTTTCACCAGAGATAATAATACTACGTATAGAATGGACACTTAAACATCCCGCCCGATTTACCCGCATCACTCAACCCCTTCGCCTCTTATGGGCGATGGTTGGTATTTTGTACGTGCTACGCACACAGGTGCACGTGTAAATACACGTCATTGATTGATGTCTGTGTAATAGAAGCCAAATTAAGTTTTTGTATGGAATTTTGGCGGTGTGTCTGCGGTGTGTTATCACAGAGACATGACTAAAAAACAACAACACACGGTGCCATAAAAAAGTGATTTACTATTTTTACGATCAAAAAGAGACTGCAATAGCATTATGGTCTTGGTTCTTCATTTTACTTCATATTAATGTTTATTTTGCCTGCGTAGCCTAGTGGTAGCAGGCCACACTTTACCTCTGGTTCTATTGGGCTTTTTCCATTTTCTGGAAGTTTCCCAATACCTCGGAATTTGGTAATGTGCCCGGAGAGGGAAACAGGCTCGCCACCATGGGCCAAAAACGTAACTGGCGAATCGTGGGTGTTTGCATGTATGCTTGAATGCATGCATTTACCTTTGCCTCTCTTGGAGTTCGTTTATTTTCATAAAATTTGTACATAGTATAATTTTGAATCTATTTACTATTCAATTAAAACTTGATGATATGCCGTTACCATGTCCACGTAGCTGAACGAAATAAACACCATAACTCTTCAAATCACTTGCTTGCAAACTTTTCATTACGTACACGGGCCCCAGGAGTGGTTGAATAAAACATCAGATATTATGTTAACACTCGCTGTAAGTTCAAACTTGTCTACTGATTAATTCATACCGTCAAATAAAGCTACAAATATATAGCGAGGTTGGACACTTTGGAAGTTCTTGGAACGAAGGTAAGGGTGCATTGATACTGGTTAGGTTATTAACTTTTAGGGTTCCGTAGTAAACAAGAAACCCTTCTAGTTTCGTCATGTCCGTCTGTCTGTCTGTCTGTCTGTCTGTCCGTCCTCGGTTTAGCGCAAAAACGATTGGTACTAGAGATTTGAAATTTGGTACAAGTATACATCTTAATTACGCCGACAAAGTGGTACAATATAAACGTGCAAAAAAAAAATTTAGGGTACGTCCCTATTTTTTTATGTTATAAAAGTGGCAAGCAAGCATGCAGTTCACATTGATGTTAAGTGATGACGGCAGCCTATAGACACTTACACAATGACCAGAGGTCAAAATGCAGATGCGATGCCACTCCTGAAGCCTAAGGTGTTATGCCTCTGTGCCGGAAATTACAGGGCCGTACATTACCACCTGACCGGAACACGATAGTGCTAAGCACTACCTTTTAGCGGCAAGTATATAAGGTAATGCTAGACTAGAGCTCTACCAACTTAAATTGGTAAAAAAGTGGTTTAGATGTGGACTTAAGCTCAATACAAAATCAGACCGTCTCCTTTCTTAATACTTATACGATTATGATATACTAGCTGTGCCCGCGACTTCGTCCACGTGAGAAAAAGTATGATTGTTCAGTATCTACCCGGACGAAGTCGTGGGCGCAGCTAGTATAAAAGTAGCGTAAGTAACTCCTTATTACATCAGCTATCTGCCAGTGAAAGTCCCGTCAAAATCGGAGACACTCAAATTCTCTATGTATTTGTATGTAGTTATGTATGTATGTATGGTTGTATGGAGATAAAAGTAGCTCCAGTTACTCCTTATTACATCAGTTATCTGCCAGTGAAAGTCCCGTCAAAATCGGAGACACTCAAATTCTGTTTATTTGTATGTAGGTATGTATGGTTGTATGGAAATAAAAGTAGCTTAAGTTACTCCTTATCACATCAGCTATCTGCCAGTGAAAGTCCCGTCAAAATCGGAGACACTCAAATTCTCTATGTATTTGTATGTAGTTATGTATGTATGTATGGTTGTATGGAGATAAAAGTAGCTCCAGTTACTCCTTATTACATCAGTTATCTGCCAGTGAAAGTCCCGTCAAAATCGGAGACACTCAAATTCTGTTTATTTGTATGTAGGTATGTATGGTTGTATGGAAATAAAAGTAGCTTAAGTTACTCCTTATCACATCAGCTATCTGCCAGTGAAAGTCCCGTCAAAGTCGGATACACTCCAATTCTACTTATTTGTATGTAGGTATGTATGTATGTTTGAATGTATGGAGATAAAAGTAGCCTAAGTTACTCCTTATTACATCAGCTACCTACCCCTGGAAGTCCCGCCAAAGCCGGATACACTCCAAATCTACTTATTTGTATGTAGGTATGTATTTATGTATGAATGTATGGAGATAAAAGTACGGGATTATAGCACGTTATTAAGATTAAATCGGCATAATTATACTTAATACGCTTTTAATAGAAATATGGTAATTGGTTGTTCATTGTTGTACTAGCCTTTTTCGTATAAGGACTGTTTAGTGGCATTGCTTTTGTGTTAGTCAGTTATTTGCGTGTTTGGTATAGTTTTTGACGTCTTTTAACAATTAAGTTGTAGAGAAAGGGACACAAAATAGAGCGGAAAGATTAAATACATTCGTCCGGAAAAAGCCGTACCTTTTTTATGTCATTAAGAGGCAAACAAGCATACTGTTTATATTGGTGGTAATTAATATCCTATAAATCTACATTTGAAATCAGAGATTTTAATGTAGAAGTATTGCTACTCCTGAGGCCTAAGGTATTATGCCTCTGTGTCGATAATAACAGGGCCGTAATTTACCACCTGACCGAAACACGATACTGAACAGAAGAGAAGAGTCAAGTTTCTAATGCGGTGATGACTACGCCCGCGAGCTACGTCATTGGAGTTCTGCCACTTGAAATTATTTCTAAAATTAAAATAGTTGTTTTAATTAATTGTCATCTCTGTTTAATTAATTTCTTAAAAGTAAAAATCATTTTTTTTTTTACAAATAAATTCTTTGTGGAAACTCGTGACTTCGGTACTTAGGTTTGAGTACTGGTTGGCAACGTCTGCATTGAGACTTTTATTTTTTTTAAATACACATCTGCAGTTTACTCACCACCAATGTGAACTGCAGATATTTTTGTCCCTTCAGTACCTGAAAATAAAAAGAGAAAACATTATTTGCGAGTTCATATTGCATTACTACTTCTGCCCATCCCTTTGGGATATACAGGCGCGAGGTTATATTTCAAGCAATAATGCCGTCACATAATAAAGTAGCCTCAGCGTTCTGAGAATTTTCAGTTACGTTTAACTGAAAATTCTGCAGTTGTCAGTTACAATTTCATTAGAATCTAGTAGTTTCAGAGTTTGAGTGTAGGAGCAGTAGGAGCTCAAATGCATAGGCACGTATGAAATGGTGGTGGTTATAATAAAACGTGAAATTCATGAATTGTACGAAATCCTCTGAACGCGAATCTATTTTTTTTTTTTTTATGTAATGGAAGTGGCAAACAAGCATGCAGTTCACATTGATGTTGTGATGACTGCAGCCTATACACATCCATACAAAGACCAAGATCAAAATGCTGATGCGTTACCACTCTTGAGGCCTAAGGTGTTATGCCTCTGTGCCGGAAATTACAGGGCCGTACATTACCACCTGACCGGAACACGATAGTGCTGAACACTACCATTTAGCGGCAAGTATATTAGGAAATGCGGTGGTGCCTACGCCCGCGTGCTCCGTCACTGGAGCTCTACCACCAGTAAAATCTGAATCTGGCTTGCGCTTGGCCACTTTTTATGAATAATTACTCTTCTCCCCAATACTCCTATGACGTACGATAATAAATTGTATACGCCTGCAGGAATGGGCTTCATACGATATCTTTAACATAATATGACATGAGTGTAGCAGCATTTTCGTATATCGCAAAGATAACTTTAACTGCCTCAGTAGCGTAGTGGTAGCAGGCCATTACTACTGCTCTGGGGGTCCTGGATTCGATTCCCGGGTCGGGAACTATCAGAGATAACGGTTTAAAATCCTTTATTTCTGGTTCTATTGGGATTTTTCCATTTTCTGTAAGTTTCCCAGTACCTCAGAGTTTGGTAATGTGCCCGGAGATGGCAACAGGTTCGCCACCTTTTACATGCCAAAACCATAGAACAACACCGGAGGGGAGTAGCCATATGCAGGCTTTCCCCTCTGTCAAAGTACAAGACCAAATGGTCCTACGCCGGTCGCCCAGATATTTAAATGTGTGCGTGAAATTGTTTCTGTATTTTAAAGTTATTGTTAAAGTCAAGGTGTGAGTTTCGTAGTAAAAGACGATTTTTGTAGTGTGTGTGTGTCGCACGCATTTCCCACACCAAAAAATGACACACTGTTTTGCATCGGTAATACATGCTATGTTTTGCATCGGTAATGCACGCTATATCCCCGTCCGAAGTCATTTTTTCCTTTTTTTTTATGTAATGGAAGTGGTAAACAAGCATGCAGTTCACATTGATGTTAATTGATGACTGCAGCCTATAGACACCTACACAAAGACCAAGGTCAAAATGCAAATACGTTACCACTCCTGAGGCCAAAGGTGTTATGCCTCTGTGTCGGAAATTACAGGGCCGTACATTACCACCTGACCGGAACACGATAGTGCTGAACACTACCATTTAGCGCCAAGTATCTTAGGTAATGCGGTGGTGCCTACGTCCGCGAGCTCCGTCACTGGAGCTCTACCACCAGTAAAATCGTTTTATCAGTCCATTCGTTTTAACTTTTTATAAAGTAGTTTTGTTTTTCAAAACCCTGATCTTAGCTTATCAGGATTACTATATTTCTGAAGGCCTTACAATCCTTTTTGAATTGTGAAATGCTACCACCGTGTTATATTCCATCACAATCGACCAAGCGGCTTCGTTGAAAGCATAACAGACTGACAGAGTTCACATTAATTAATAATAATATTACCTGTATTTATTTACTGTGGCAAATAAAGATAATGCGGCGTCCACACCCACGCTTAACATGATTGGTAATTTAATCGTTAAATTTTATAACAAGCCACGACCTATATAAAGCACGTCATTATGCCGGATCGATATTGGAATATAATATTTGACGCAATCAGGTTAAAGGTAAGCTTTGAACATTTTAATGCGTCCACGTTGCGTGTTACCTATTGCGTTATCGCGTTCAGAATCATGACGTGCGTTGTAAAGTACAGGAGTCAAGCATTTTCATTTTGGAGTGTTCAATATTATAGTGTTATGTTAATTATAGCTATTTGAATAATTCTGAAGCTTTAGCGGTATGGAATAAAGGAAATAAAAAAGGAGAATGTTTTATTTATCTATCGCATTAAATATTCGAGAGTAAATTTTTTAACAATTAAAACTTACTGAATATAATTGTTTTTTTTTCTAAATATGTACATTTTACGACACATATCACACATACGATACACATTCATTGTGTCATAAGCGAATATAATAGTTTAAAATATGCAAATGACTGACATGTTTACAGACATGATATATGGGAGAGGAAATTGATAATTATGTCAGTCATTGCATATAATAATAATGGCAACCCATTATACATCCCACTGCTGGGCACGAGTCTCTCCCCCCTTTTTGGGGGGAGGCCTGGAGCTTACTCTACCACGCTGCTCCAATGCGGGCTAGTGGAAAACCGGCTGTCGGATGTTTTTAAACCTATGACAAGGTCTCTGATAAGGCCTCTGACAAGGTGGCCTCTAACGACTGCTATCTATCGATAGCAACCGGGACCGACCGGCTAAACATGCCCTACAAAACACAGAAACGCGCATTTTTGAATTGCCACTATCGATCACCCATCAAACATCCAACCGCGCCCGTACCGCTTTACCGAATAGATCGCTTACAATCTATACCAGCCGCGAGGCCATGCGCGGTTCATACTCGTAATATATTATGGAATATACTTCAAACTTATTTAAAAAAAAAGAGTTATTCTAAAATTAGTTGGCTAACTCTCTAACTTAATTAAGTTCTATTTAAAAAATATGCTACCTATAATATTTTTCATGAAAGTAAGCTTATAACGTTAATACTGACAAATGATTTAAATTTAAAATTGAGATTGCCCGTAATTTATTTTTCTTTTCAATTTTTAATATTATATTTTCTTACTTTTCTGATAGACTTCATCCAGTTCCATTATTTTTTCGTCTGTAAAATTGAACTATTTATTTTTCGCAACAACACATGCGAGTGAAGTTTAGAAATTAAAGAAAAAACGGAAAGAAAATTGTTCGGTAGCTTAGTGCTAAAGCGGCTTGACTGGTTATCCTGATGTCGTAGGTGCGATTCCTGCCCGAAGTCAAATATTTCTTTCCGTTTTTTCTTTAATTCCTAGTCTGTAAAATTATCGACAGTGGCCAAGTATTACAAACACGCATCGTTAAACTTCTCATCTCTGTCTCCTTATAGTATCGTGCCCAGCTGGCGTATTCTGCAACTGAAATATAAAATCAGCGGCCAGCAATATAAAATCCTTTCTGCAGCACATAGCTGTTTTTCTAAAATGATCTTAATTATCATGTAACGTCAAAACAGCAATGTACTGTACAGTGGCTATCGAAATAATGTTAACCAAGATAAGTAATATGCCTTCTGAAGGTCGCAATGCCATGCTTAATAGGGAAGTTGAATCACTTTACAATGAATAAGTGATCCCTTTGATTACGTGAAACGTCTAATTAATACACTGTTTTGTAAAAGCCATCAATCAAATGAATAGCTGTGCGTGATTTGTTAGTTTTGGTTTTGATTATGTAAATAAGTGAAGTAAAGTATTGAGTGAATTGCGTGACTTTAAAAAAAAAATTGAAAGTTTTCATTCAAAGATCTCATTTAGAAGGAAAGTTCACAAAAGTCCCGACAGAGGCAGCACTAGTGAGGCGCAATTATTTACAGAACCACGATTTGATTAAAAAAAAAAACAGTTTTATCTTAGTGTTATTCTTGACTAAATATATATTTTTTAGCTTGTAAATTAACATCTTTATTTTGTTTGTTTGTTTTTGACGTGTCATAATAATAATTTCTGATTCTCATTCTGACTGCAGCCTATAGACATAGCCCACAAAAACTAGAGGTGTGACAGATGTGTTGCCACCTACGCCCCCTGAGACCTAAGTTGTCATGTCTTGTGATAGTTATTACGGGGCCGTATATTCTAATCGACTAGTGGCGTCGTCATGTCCCTACGTCTATATTTATTCTTTTAACTTAAATAAAAAAATAAAATTATTTTACATATATTTTGTTTATGTTATAGGAGTGGCAAACAAGCATGCAGTTCACATTGATATTAAGTGATGACTGCAGCCTATAGACCACATAAAGACCACACCCACACAAAGACCAAGGTCAAAATGCAGATGTGTTACCACTCCTGAGACCTAAGGTGCTATGCCTCTGTGCCGGAATTTACAGGGCCGTGCATGACCACCTGACCGTAACACGATAGAGCTGAACAATACCATTTAGCGGCAAGTATATTAGGTAAAGCGGTGGTGCCTACGCCTGCGACCTCCACACAGTGATATTATCCTACCTATATAAAAAACTGGAGTTGGCACAAAAAAGTTTCAGCAAACCCTTTGTTTATTTAACTCTTAAAAGTCTGTTCTTGCTCTTGTAACAGTATCATAGTTAACATTAAATTAAATTACATTCAATCCAGTTGTTTAATTCAAAAGTTGGGTTCGTGTTCATTAAGGTGGCTGCTCGTGACGTGTTCTGCCGTCAGAACTTCGAAGCGTGTGGAACTTTGTAATCGATGTTACAACATTAACAACATACATATAGTACCCAGCAAGAAATATTACATCGAGCCTACGAAAGAGACAATCGGCTAGTTTCGACTTCGTAGAGCGTTGTCTCTACTGCTCACTGCCTACGTAAGCACTGATAGTCCGGTATTGGTCAAAACTTGATCAAAATGATCGACAAACGTCACATAGGCAGAGAATATGTAATAATACTACGTATAGAATGGACACTTCGACGTCCCGCCCGATTTCCCCGCATCATCCAACCTCCTCCCCTCTTATGGGCGACGGTTGGTATTTTGTACGTGCTACGCACACAGGTGCGCGTGTAAATACACGTCACTGATTGATGTCTGTGTAATAGAAATCAAATTAAGCATTTGTATGGAATTTTGGCGGAGTGTCCGCGGTGTGGCATAGGTAAGGTGTGAAAGAGGTAACGCTCTACAGACTCCTTCCTTAGGACGCCCACAAAAACTGCGATGCGATGCGACGTCGCATCTTAGGAATTTACGATGCGAATTGCTGCGATGCGATTTCGTCCGATATGTTGAAAGTAATATATAATTACCTGAATCGCATCTTGTTTTTTTTTTAAAACATTTTTAGACAAAACGTTTGGCTACCATCTCAATTGATGGAAAGTGAAGATGTGGCCGAAGATGAAGCACACTTATCTAGAAGGTACCTATTCACTCTGGTCTTTAAAATTCCCAGGTTATAATTTTTTGGAAACAAAGAAGCCGGCAGGGTGTTCCATTCCTTGGCATCGCAGCAATTCGCATCGCAAATTCATGCGATACGGTGTCGCATCGCATCGCTACTCAGTTTTGTGTGGTGGGCACCTTAAGGTCAATCTATACAAATATATAAAATTGGAGTGTCTGTTTGTAATATAGAAATAAAATCCCGCTCCGGCCGTTACGTAAACAGCTGACGTCTGTACCTATGTAAAATATACCTATGAAACGTAGCGCTAACAATTAATAGAAGTCCTATTTGAAACGATTTTATTTCTTATCATGTTATTTACTGCGTTTTGCCAAAAGTCATAGAACAAAAGTTGTTAGTCTTAACGTACCTAACTCACTTTTGACGATTTATGCGTTGGATATATTTAACCTTGTATAACAAAATTTTTGGAATATATGGTAATCTATGGCCCCGTAATCACAGAGACATAACAACTTAGATCTCAGGAGTGGCAATACATCTGCATTTTGACCTATGGTTTTTGTGTAGATGTCTATAGGCTGCAGTCATCACTTACCATCAATGTGAGCTGCATGCTCGTTAGCCACCTTCCTTACATTAAATAGATTCACTTAAAGCACTCACAAACCAAAGAAACAATTCCACCAAAGTACGTGCAGTCGACATTTTTATTCCTCTCAAACTAAGTTGGGAACAACAACAAATCTTATAAGTTTTGTTTCTAAAGTAAACAAAAGTTCACAAAGTTTTGTCTCAGGACAAATTTCGTTCAATAAGGCTTGCGGTATTAGTGTATATGGAACCGATTGTGATATTTACTGTGATGTATTATCATTATTCAGGAACTTTGCGAATTTTCGGAGTTTAAGTTATTGATTGGTAAATTTGACGTAACCATCCATTGAAGCCATAGAGCAACGCGGCCTACCGGTCGTGGCGGACCGGAGGGGAGTAGCCATAGCGTTTATTACCGATACAAAACAGTCTGTCATTTTTTGCGGGGGGAAATGCGTGCGACACACACGCACACTACAAAAATCGTCTATTACTACGAAACTCACACCTTGACTTTAACAAAATACAGAAACAATTTCACGCACACATTTAAACATCTAGGCGACAGGTATAGGCCCATTTAGGCTTGTACTTTGACAGAGGGGAAAGCCTGCATATGGCTACTCCCCTCCGGTGTTGCTCTATGATTGAAGCACATATAAATCATACACGATTGACCAATTATATTTGTTCCATGAATGAAACAGGCGGCAACCCTGTTTTCGCCAGTTACTTTTTGACCCTTGTAACAAGAAACGAGCCTATTGACATCATTGGGCAAATTACCTAACTGGTAGCAGTGCACGGCATCGTCATTTCCAGCACATGTAGGTAAGGCCTTATTACCGGCAAATCTTGTTATCTTTACTTTTAAGTTAAGCTCTAATATTCATTTACCATCAATGTGAATTACATCCTTTACCATTTTCATGACATTAGTATGATGGGAAGATTCAAGGAATTTTACGGTATAACCTTAATTTATTTGAAATTGGAAATCTTTTTCCTTATTAGAAGAAAAATATTTTCGATGTGATCCTCAGTGTTCGTACACTTATTTTTACATCCTCATCAAAATATGCGAAGAAATCGACAGCCCTACGTGTGACAGTAGGTGTTTAACCTAGGGTTGTCGATTTCTTCTTAAAAATTCATGAGCGTGTCGCAACGATAATAATAAGTAATGCGTGACGAACAAAGTTAATATGAATACGTTTAATGTGATGAAGTATCGATCGACACGAGCCATTGTAAGAATCTTTTGAATTCAAAAGAAATCAAGCAATAGAAATTAAAGAAAGAAACGGAAATAAAAATTTGACTTCGGGCAGCCGCAGACAGGCAGGCAGTCCAGCCGCTTTACCATTAAGCTACCGAAGTTGCAGGTTCGATTCCTGCCCGAAGTCAAATTTTTCTTTCCGTTATTTTCTTTAATTTATAAAGTTCACTAGCATGTGTTATTAATTAGATTTAATAAATATAGGTATATATTTACCCTATTTTTGGGGTCATCACTTCAGCCGTAACACAAAAAAAGACTAAACCTTTCCAAAAGATGTCTACAGTGTTGCACGTCATTAGGGGAATATATGTCACAATCGCCACGCATGGCATGTCGATTGGTGATTACAGCTGTAGTTTTATCGCGGCTACTGCCTATTCCGCGTTATTGTATTTACTACTATCCTATTGGAATGATTTCGGTTGATTGATTGCACTAGCGGAATAATTATCGTCCACAAATGGCCGCTCGGGTCGTCACGTCCCAACGCCTTCAAAACACAAATACATCTCAGAAATGGATTTTGTACGAACTGCAATATTCATTTACTATTAAAGAGAACATGATTTTATCAAAAAATAACATTACTATCCTTTTTTTTATGTAATGAAAGTGGCAAACAAGCATGGAGCTCACATTGATGTTAAGTGACGACTGCAGCCTATAGACATCTACAGAAAAACCAAGGTTAAAATGCAGATGCGTTACCACTCCTGAGGCCTAAGGTGTTATGCCTCTGTGTCGGAAATTACAGGGCCGTACATTACCAACTGACCTTGTCATAATACACGTAGAAATCGACAGCCCTACGTGTAACACCTGCTTGAAAATTCATGAGCGTGTCGTTACGACAATGATAACTAATGCGTGGCTGACAAAGGCAATATGATTACGTATATTGTGATGAGGAATCGATTGATACGAGCTATTGTAAGAGTCGTTTGAATAGGCAATACATCAAAATATTTTTTTTATGTGACGTAGTTAAAGAGTGTATGGTCTTACTGGTGGTAGAGCTCCAGTGATGGAGCTCGCGGGCTTAGGCACCACCGCATTACCTAATATATAATAATAATATAGCCTTTATTTCCGAACTTTTTGACATTTTACATTTTTAAAACAAAGTATTTAAAACTAAAATTTACATTTCACTACAAAAAGTCTCTCAGTTCGGTGTGCCTTATGGCAAAGGCCTCCTCCAACTCTTTCCACTGCTTTCTGTCAGTCGCCACTCTTGTCCAGAGGGGACCTAAAGTGATTTTCAGGTCGTCCTCCCATCTTCTCTTTTTACGACCTCGACCTCTACTGCCATCCCTCGGGTACCAGATTGTCACCTGTTTGCTCCATTTCTCCTTTTTGCATCTAAGCATATGTCCAGTCCACCTCCATTTAAGTTGATCAATACGGACCAGGATATCAGTTAATTTCGTTTTGTGCCTGATGTCTGCATTTCTTACTTTATCTTTAAGTTTTAATCCTAACATGCTTCTCTCCATACTTCTTTGACATCTTGCAAGTTTTTCCCTATGGAGTTTTGTCAAAGCCCAGGTTTCGCAACCATATGTAATGGCAGGTAGAATACAGGTATCAAAGGTCTTCTTCTTGATTTTAATGGATATTTCCTTGCTTTTTGTAATTTCTTTCAAAGCCCAGTATGTTTTCCACCCTGTTGCAATTCTTTTCTCTATTTCTTTCGACATCTGGTCATTAGGTGATATTATCTGGCCAAGATATACATATTCCTCTACATATTCCAGTTTCTGTCCATTTACTGTGATATCTCTGGGAAATGAATTTGTCATCATCTTAGTCTTGCTGGAGTTTATCTCTAGGCCTACTTCTCTACTTTTGTCTGCTAGAGTTTGTAACATGGACTCCAGTAGTTTTGGATCTTCCTCCAATAGGACCAGGTCATCCGCAAATCTAAGATGATTCAATCGTGATCCATTTATGTTTAGACCTAGATGCTCCCAATCTAACTTCTTGAACATCTGTTCTAACACTGCTGTGAACAGCTTTGGTGAAAGTGGGTCACCTTGCCTGACACCTCTTTTTATTGCAAAAGCATCTCCTGTTGATTCCAGTCGTATCCTACCTATACTTTCACTATAAATATTTTTGATGATGTTGATGTAGGTGTACTGGATGCCCTGCTCTTTTAGGCTTTGCCATACGACATCATGTCTGAGGCTATCAAAAGCCTTGGCGTAGTCTATGAAGGCAATGTAAATAGTTTTTTTGTATTCATTATATTTTTCTATAAGCTGTTTGATAGTGTGAATGTGGTCTATTGTACTGAAATCTTTTCTGAAACCCGCTTGTTCCACAGGCTGATTTTCGTCGAGTGTACCTGATATTCTGTCCAGAATTATTTTGGCGAAAACTTTGTATACATTCGAGATGAGAGATATGGGTCTGTAATTTCCGATATCGTCTTTTGGACCTTTCTTGTGAAGGAGTATTATATGGGACTCTGCCCATTGGCTAGGGATGATACCGGTATGTAGAATATCGTTAAAGATTTTTCTTAGTAGCGGGCTTAGTTCTGTGACTGTCCCTCTCATAAGTTCGTTTGTGATCCTGTCAGGGCCGGGGGCTTTGTCCATTTTTTGGCTTTTTATGGCTTTTTCTACTTCCGATACTAATATTTCTGGTATGTCTTCATTATCTGCAGTTTGTTTGTATCCACTATTGTGTGTGTCAGAGCTTGAATGATTTGAGTATACTGACCGATAATAATTTGTTGCTATATTTTGGATTGAACTTCGAGTAGTAGCTGGCTGTTCTTTTTCTTTGTCTCTCAATTTTGGTATCCATTCCTTTCCTTTTTCACGAAGTTCCTTTAGGTCTTTCTTCGTGCCTCCAGTTTTAATGATGTGATTTTCTAATACTCTGTTTCTCCTGATCTTTCTGTCTTTCCTCATATTTTCTCGAATCTGTTTGCTAAGGTTGGATATATTTTCTTGGTTCTCCTTTTTATCCTTTTTTGATAGCAAGATCTTTCTATCTTCAATTTGTTTTAACGTTCTCTCACTTAAAAAGTTTTCTTTACTCTTCATTGTTTGTTTTGTTGTCTGTATTTTAAGTTTATTCTCAATTTTCTTATATTTTTCGTTTAGATCCATATCTGAATTTATGGCTTCCATCAGGTCTTCCATGGTGCTGTCTGTGTCCCTTTGTATGTTAATTGTTTGCATATTGTCCATATGATGTCTAGTAGTTTTTGGACATCTTTCATTAAGACAGCTGCGTACCATGCGATGGTTTGTGTTGAAATTTAGTTTCTGTATTGTTTCCGTATCACTAAATACCCTGGCTTTGTTGGTTATTATGTAGTCGATTTCGTTTCTGAACTTTCCGTCTGGAGATATCCATGTCCATTTATACTTGCCGCTAAATGGCTAATAAATATTCAGCACTATTGTGTTCCGGTCCGGTGGTAATGTACGGCCCTGTAATTTCCAGCACAGAGGCATAACACCTTAGGACTCAGGAGTGGTAACGCATCTACATTTTGACCTTGGTATTTGTGTGGGTGTCTATAGGCTGCAGTCATCACTTAACATCAATGTGAACTGCATGCTTGTTTGCCACTTTAATTACATAAAAAAAAGGTACTAACGTGATTACTTGTTCCGGATAGTAATTAAACGTAGATATATTATGATTCCAGGTGTTCTCAAACCGCCCATAAGGCGTCCGACAAGGTTTGACGACTGCTATCTTTCGATAGCAACCGGGTCCGACGACTTAACGTGTCCTCCAAAGCACGGAAACACGCATTTTAATTTGTCACTAGCAGTCACCCATCACACACCCGACCTGGTCTGTATCGTTTAACCGAGTAGATCTGAGTAGATCCGATCAATATTCATTATTGCCGAAGTATTATTTGTGTAATAGTTATTCAATCTAGTTAGTAAGAAAATTATGATGGAAAAGTGCTCTTCAGGAAAATAATTATATAAAATACTTTTTATGAATAAATTGAATTATTTTCTATGATAATAAGTAAGCAGTAATTTATATGATTACTAGCTGTCTAACTTCGTATTGCCTCACAATGAAATAATGTGTCAAAGGTTTCATAGATATGGACTATTTGTATGGGAAAATGAAATTGTGGTTTTTACTATTTCCCTTCAATTCCTTCATATTTTCTTACCCTTTAAACCTTCCCTGGATTTCCTTAAATCATTCAAAACCAAAATTAGCCAAATCGGTAAAGCCGTTCTCGAGTTTTAGCGAGACTAACGAACAACAAACAACATATATATATACACACACACACACACACACACATACATATATGTATATAGATGTTGTGTCAGTGTATATTCAAGTTTGAATCCGTATCGCTAGTTTATTAATAAGTACAGAGACATACAATTTCGTATTCTCACCATTCATGAAGCTTCCCCAGGAATAGCGCTAAGTAACTCTAAGTTAACAGTTCCGCCGAGAAACTTCCGAGGCTCAGTTAGTTACCATCTGATAACTAAATCTGGGTTACCGTGTAGGATACCATAGTGTAAGTTTAATTACTTGTATACAATATTAGTTAGTGTGTATTAATTTCGTGTGTGATAGTTTCAATAGACTGTGAACAATTTTGATTGTAAACAACAATTGAAAGATAAATAAAGGATAAGTTCCACTTTGGGCCCGCACTTTGTGCACTATATCAAAAATAGAGAAAAATACGTAGAATCATGGAAAAATAAGTACTCAAAAAATAATTCAGATCGTTATTTTTTGTCGGAAATTATTTATTTTAAGATTTTTTTTTAATGTTTTGGAAGTGGTAAACAAGCATGCAGTTCATTGATGTTAGGTGATGACTGCAGCCTAAAGACACCAACACAAAGACTAAGGTCAAAATGCAGATGCGTTACCACTCCTGAGGCCTAAGGTGTTATGCCTCTGTGTCGAAAATTACAGGGCCGGACATTACCACCTGACCGGAACACGATAGTGCTGAACACTACCATTTAGGGGCAAGTATATTAGGTAATGCGGTGGTGCCTACGCCCTCAAGCACCTACATTTTAACAATTTTCTGATATTAAAAAAAAGTTAAATTCTGAAGTGCAAGTTGGTGCAGTCCAACCTTCATAGGCACATCAAGCTAGAAATTCGACACGGAATTTCCATTTACACAGAATAACATTTCTATTTCTAGAAATACTAGTCCTAGGTATTGATCTGTCTGTCCCAGTTCTGCCTATTAAGTCTATTTTTATTAGTTTGTCATCCCAGTATTCATATCTTTTTGTGGATATACATGGGTGGAGCGTAGACTTTATTAGCCGGGATCTCTCGAGCTTGACAATTATATTCAGTGTGCCTCTTACCATTCGGTGATCGCTTCCGGTTTTGTGCCGAATTGGTCACAGAGAAATCAATGAATAAACGGCCATTTCATGGACATAATGAAGTCCATCTCATTTTTATCGCACCGTACGAATTGATCCAAGTCCACTTCTGACACGCGCGCTTCTTAGAGAAGGAAATGAAGTCTTTCATCATATAGAGGCTCTCTGTCTCCATCAAGTCAGCCTGGTCCCTGGCGTTTCGTAGCCAATATCAAATTTGCCCCACTTTCGACTCATGATCGCCTCGAACGCCTAATTTCGCGAACTTAAAATCCCCATGACAACTTTGCAGTGGGTTATAGATCTATGTATCGGGATATATCCTCGTATTTCCTTTTTATCTCATCATCGGAGTGTGCGGATATCGGAGCTTAGTCCTGTCTGGTCTTCAACCAATTGGTTATTCTGAGTATAGGGTACTCTACTCTCGACGACACACTCTCGATCTTGACAACGTTGCGCACGAGGAATTTATGGACGATGAACCCGACCACCCTTGGACAGTTTTTCGCCCTCCCAGAAATAGAGCAGGTTACCAGACTTGAAGATTATCGCGTCCAATCATCAAATTTCAGATAACCCTATGATGTGCCATTGTAATCTGCTCAATTTTTCCTCCAATTCCATAATCATCTCGTCGGTCCGCACGTTGTATGTTGCCAGTGCCAGTAGTCCTCGGGTGTGGTATCCTGGTATCATCTATCCCGGCGATTCTTAGCATCCCCTGCCTAGCCGTTACCATGACTAGAACCATCATAGTTAGGAATAGCAAGGCCACCGGGGACTAGGGGCCGTTCTCTCTCTGGCTGAGTCGCATCTTGGGTGGGAATATCATAATCGCCACGTTTAGCATGCGGGTTGGCGATCGCAGGGACGGTTATTTTATAATGGGACGCTGCTGTCCCTCCCGCGATATTTTTGGAACGAAGTTCCTTATCGCACGGTACCTTATATCCTTATGGCTATGGGGACTAGGCCAGCGTCACGAAAAATCCTCACGACACTTTTGCTATAGTGCGTAGTGCTCGGAAAGGGGGTAGACCGAGAATAGGATTCTACTTATTCGTTCTTTCTCTCTCTCTCTCTCTCTCTCGACAATGACAAGCCACGCGACGCGCGCGTCTCCTATGTATGCGTACATTGTTTTGTCGTGTTCATGTGTATGTAGTTTTAGTTATTTTTAATATTTTAAAAATAAACAATGGATTGTGAAAGTGATTCATTAGAAGTTGAAGAGGAAGTTCGTTCCAGTCGGGTACAGTTCGCTTGACTGACTGCAGTATCGAAAGAATGCTCCTCCTCTAATGGGCGGTTCGGTCATACCGTCCCTACGTCTTTTCGCCATCAGTATTCACTTACCGCCAATGTGAACTGCAAACTTGTTTGCCACTTCACGTCATAAAAAAAACCTATAGTGATTATTTAAAATAGAAAAAAAAGACATTTTAGTTTAATATACGCGATATAAATCCGAAAAATAGTTTTATTTCAATGAGTGCAGCTCGCGAAAACCTAAGAACATACTAACCTATAGTGATATATTTTTGACCTTATATCAGTGTGCGATTATATTACACACATAATGGTCGATGTCTTATCAATAATATTATATAAATGTATGAGGTTTCTTTCATATCAGTAATTGGATTCGATGGGCCGTTCGAAACTAACTTATTTCTTTGGAATACAGTGTGTAACAGTAATCGAGGGAGACATTATAAGTCGAGATTCGATTTATGGTTCTCGTTTCAGATATATAAAAATTATCACCAAAAGTTTGGTTTCTTCATGCAAGTTTAAGTAAGATGGATGGACATAACGATATTGTGTATATTTTAATGGTAAGTGATATTGTTATTTTTTTAATGTAATAAAAGTGGCAAACAAGCATGCAGCATGTTGAAGGTTTTTTTTTCCAGCGGCATCAGTTGATACGTCCCACTGCTGGGCACGAGTCTCTCCCCTTTTTGGGGGTGGCATGTAGGCCGCCCATAAGGCCTCCGACAAGGTTTTACGACTGCTATCTGTCGATAGCAACCGAGAGAGCGTTTCCGTGCTTCGGGGGGCACGTTAAGCCGTTCTCCCCGAAGCACGGAAACGCGCATTTTAATTTGCCACTAGCGGTCACCCATCACACACCCGACCGAGTAAATTGCTTTCGATCTACGAGTACATCAGCCGCGGGGGCATGCGCGCTTCGGAACTCTTAAATCCAAATTACAAACCACTCATCATTTGTCACAGCGTAAAAAGAATATGCGAGAAGTAAGCATGATAATCTGACCGCTCTAATAAGTCGAGCGGGACGGAGAGACGAGCGGCATAGGAATGACTGCAACCACTGCATACGAACACTGGATATGGTACCCGTATTTTTGTTATGAAACGAAGGTGGCAAACAAGCTTGCAGTTCACATTAATCTGAAATGTTGACTTCAGCCTATAGATAAATGCATATGCGTTGGCACCCTTGTGATCTTAGTTGTTATGTTTCTATGATAGTTATTACGGGGCCATACATTACCATTTATTAACCGGATCATGATAGTGCTGAATACTACCATTTGGCGGCAGATAGATTAAGTAATGCGGTGGTGCCTATGCCCTTGAACTCTACCAACAGGAAAGTTAATTCGTTTTTATTTTGTTATCTCGATTTCCGTCGCCTGAACATTTGAAATACCACAAAAGTTGCCAATGCATTTCAAGCTCTAAAGGACGCTTTTTGCTCTCTGCAAACAAGATTGGAAACACATGAAGGGTCAGTATTACACTCTATGAATAGTACTGCTTTTATTTCAAAAATTACGGAGCCAAACATTAGTGACTGCTGCGTCTAGATCTACACCAGACTGGAGGACAAAATATTTTTTAAACGCTGATGCCTTGACATCTTTGGTGTCTCAGTTGTTTTGCCTCCATCACAGAAATTACGACGATAAACAGACTGATCATGTATCCTATCTGTTTATCCGTATGGCCGTGACTGTCTGTACGATATTTTCAATGCCACATCCATTTTTAATACATTCAGAATGAGACTGGTATAACCCTCTTGAAATTAGCCGCCGCCTCGTCGTTGGGTTTTTATTACAGGCCTTTAGTACGAGGATTCGGTTGAGGACTAGTATGGCACGTATCATTGTTTTGTACGTGTTATGTACGAGGGTTTATAAAGAATTTCGATCCGCCCCAAATTGGATAGGACGAGATGGAATTGAGGGCACTGTCTTTGATGCTCGTCCTTATAATTGGTAGCCGTAACTTATTTTCCTACCTAAAGTGTCCCTAAATCATGCAACTTATGCTTGCATTACACAACGGGCGGGTCGAGGCAATGATGTGATGTTATCATACTGCACGTACCGTCGTGGTTAACGCTATGTGCCGTCTAATTTTTATTTTTATCTAGCACATGAATTAATAACCAGCAAGGCTAAAACTAGCTTTTTCATGTATTTTTTTCTAATATATATATATATATATATATATATATTTAATATATTATATATATATACATATATGTTATTATATATATATAATCAATGTTCGTTAGTCTCGCTGAAACTCGAGAACGGCTTCACCCATTTGGCTAATTTTGGTTTTGAATGATTTTTGGAAGCCCAGGAAAGGTTTAAAAGGTAAGAAAATATGAAGAAATTGAAGGGAAATAGTAAAAACTACAATTTATTTTTCCATACAAATAGTCTGTATCTATCAAATCTTTGACACATTATTTCATTGTGAGGCAATACGAAGTTTGCCGGGTCGGTAAGTATCTAATATTTAAATAAGGTGACTAATATAATATTAATTTTAAAGCCTTTTTTTACAAACCTTTAGAACAAAGAATCGATAGCGAACTGGTATGGCACGTACCATTGTTTAGTTCGTGTTGTGTTCGAGGGCTGTATAAGGAATTGCGACCCAAACTGGATAGGACGAAGGGAATGGAGGACATTGCCTTTGATGTTCGTGCATATAACTAATTGGTAGTCGTGAGTTCTATTCCTGGCTCGCCATCTTTTTTATTATGTAACGAATGTGGGAAACAAGAATGCATTCCACATGGAGGTTGCTCTCACAACTTATGCCTACATTATACAACGGGCATGACGGAACGACGTCGTGACTATAGTACTAAACACACAGCCTCGAAATGACGGTGCTGTGCGTCGTGTTTTTTTATGATATGATATGGATATGATGTTTTTAGTACTATGGTGGCTAGCCACCATAGTACTAAAAAGGGCGAGTGTAAAAAGGCCAAGTGTGTCCAAGTCGGCTTCGCGCACGATTTAATTTCCGGCACAGAGACATAGCACCTTAGGCCTCAGGAGTGGTAACGCATCTGCATTTTGGCCTTGGTCTTTAATGTGAACTGCACGCTTGTTTGCCACTTCCGTAATATAAAAAAAATATTTATCAGGTATCAGAATAGTTGAACGGAAAATGGTTTTGAACGATTCATCACGGAGCGTCCTCTCGGAAGCTTTTTAATTTTATTCCCATCACGCGCTCGACTCTATAAAACGATCATTTTTCTGCGGATGTGTCCTATACAAGATTAGCCATGTCTTTTTACATACGATACAAATTTAAAAAAAATGTTGTTATTCTGGAGACATTTGTGGTGGTTCCAACAAACTCGATAAAGATTTTGAATTATGAGACCCAAGAAGTCAATTGAAATCAGTATTATAAAAACATAGAATTCCATCTTTTTAAGTTAAAATAAATTTATTATTTATTGTAGTTAACATACATGATTTATTGAAAATAATTATAATTAATAGATAAATATCGTGAAACTCAAACACGTGAGAACTCGTAGCCAACTTGATGACATTCACTCTTTTAAAAATATAATTATTTCCGTTTATCTTTATCTAAATAGTTATATTATTACAGAAACATAATTAATTACGGTTCGATATTTTTTTTCGCAATAAAATAAAAACAGCGAATCGGAAATAGTTGAACGGAGAATGAATTTGATCAATTCATCACGAGGCGTCCTCCTGGAATCTTTTTAATTCCCATCACGCGCTCGACGCCATAAGACGATCATTTTACTGGGGATTTGTCCTATACGAGATTATGTCACACCGAACCTCAATCGGTCTGATGGCATGTCTTTTTACATCATATATAATTTGAAAGTTGATGTTATTCTTTAGAATTTGGAAGTGGGAAAGAATTAGGAAATGTGTTTAATTAAATTAAAAATTAGGAAATGTATCTAATGGAAGAAGATGTATGGAGAATGATGGAAGAAAAGAAGTCCGACGGGTTGTTGTGGGATGCACAGGGTGGTTTCAGATCTGGAAGAGGATGTATGGATCAAGTTTTCTCCCTCCGCAACATCGTAGAGAAGCATCTGGCTGTGAGCCAGAAGGTTTTCTGCGGTTTTGTGGATTTGGAGAAGGCGTTTGATAGGGTATTACGAAAGGAGCTGTGGGACATTTTGCCAGAGTATGGTATTGATGGCAGTCTGCTCCGTGCAATACAGTCCACGTATGTGGGCTGTCAAGCATGTGTGCGGGTAGATGGTAACATGTCACCCTGGTTTGATGTTAACATCGGTGTCAAACAGGGTTGCGTGCTTTCGTCTAGGCTGTTTATTATATATCTGGACAAATGCCTCCAGAGGGTGAAGTTGATGGATGTGGGAGTGCGTATGGGTGACTTAGTGGTGAACTGTCTGCTTTACGCAGATGATGCGGTAATTGTTAGCTCTACACCATCTGGCCTACAAGCACTAGTCACAGTCATGAAAGAGGATTGTATGGAGAAAGGCTTACAATTGAATGTGGATAAAACTAAAGTATTAGTATTTGAAAGAGATGAACAGAGAACAAATGCAAGGGTAGTAGTAGATGATGCAGTGTTAGAACAGGTTGATGAAATTGTATATCTTGGATGTGCTTTTAGCAAGGATGGTAGGTACACCACTGACATAGAAAGAAGAGTGCTTGCTGGGAATAGCGTGAATGGAGCGTTGGGTAAGCTGCTAGAATCTAAACATCTCAGCCAGCGGGCTCGACTAGCCGTACATAATGCTGTACTTACTCCAACGCTTTTATATGGAAGCGAGAGCTGGGTATGCAGGAAAGAGCATGAAAGTAAGTTGAACGCGGTCGAGATGAGATCTTTGCGCAAGATCTGCGGTGTATCACTCACCGATCGCGTTCGTAATGAAGATGTAAGAAAGAGACTTTGTGTGAATGATAGTATCGGTGTAAAAATGAAAAAAGGCATGCTCCGATGGTTCGGGAATATAGAAAGAATGTCGAATGAGCGAATGACTAAACAGATATACAATGCGAATGTGGATGGTTGCAGAGGCCCAGGAAGACCAAGGCTGACCTACCATGACCAAATAGGTCGAGTTCTGTCTGATGGTGGTGTCAAAAGTCTTAGGAATCGGCGTGCATGTATGAAGAGAATGATGAAGGTAGACGAGGCACGAGAGGTTTGTCAGAACCGGGATGTCTGGCGCTCTACACTCTCTGCCTACCCCGTTAAGGACCTGGCGTGAAGATACATACATACATATCTAATGGAAAGAATTAGGAAATGTGTTTAATTACCTAAATTAAATACATTTCTTAATTCTTCGCAACATGGGTGTAAGAACAAATTAAAACTTGAATCTCTGGACCTTAAAATGCTGAACATCATCAAGCGATTAGAATCAGTACCTAAGAAGAATACAATTGTTTTTTTTTGGAAATAAAAGAAATTAATACCTGTAACTCGAAAAGAGTAGAACTCACAGTACCTCTTCTTCCATTAATTGACAAGTATCAAAATGATGTTATAAGGGTTTTGGAAGCGTTACTTAAAAATTTCACTTTGTTGTACATATTAACATCAATCAAAATAGTTAAATTAAGAAACAATTTTTTTTTTTTTTTTTTTGTATGTAATAAAAGTGGCAAACAAGCATGCAGTTCACATTGATGTTAAGTGATGACTGCAGCCTATAGACAACCACACAATGACCAGAAGTCAAAATGCAGATGCGCTGCCACTCTTGAGGTGTTATGTGTACATTAGGTGTTATGCCTCTGTGCCGGAAATTACAGGGCCGTACATTACCACCTGACCGGAACACGATAGTGATGAACACTACCATTTAGCGGCAAGTATATTAGGTAATGCGGTGGTGCCTACGCCCGCGAGCTCCGTCACTGGAGCTCTACCACCAGTAAAATTCATGCGATCGTTATTATTAAGTGACAAAACAGCATGAAAACTTGAACAATTACGGAATAGTTGCAAAGAAAATGGATTTGATCGATTCGTCACAAGGCGTCCCCCGGAAGCTTTTTAATTCCAAACACGCGCTCGACGCCATAACACGATCATTTTACTGGGGATTTGTGCTATACGAGATTATACTGAGCTAAATCGGGTATCATGCCATGTCCTTTTACATTCATATTTAACTTAATGTTCTTCGTCGGAAAATTAAAGCTGCAGATTGAAAACTCCTAGCACGTTACCTGCGTAATGGTGAAAGTGGAGAAACTAGCTGAAGAATTATCTTCCACTAGAAGAAAGTTCTAGCGTTAGTTTCCCGCGAGTGCAGTCAGTTAAACGAACAATGGTGACTAAGCACAACTGAACTGTGAAATAACGCTTGATAAGCAGCAAACAAGAACGCAACTCACATGAATACTGTAGCTTGTCACGGGACCTTTGATTCTCAGTAAAATGCAAGATGGACCTGGAAATTCACTTAATAATCAAGTTATGCTGAAACTGAAATTGAAAAGCTTTGAATCTTCAAAAATAGAAACTGATTTGCTTCAACCAGATTTTTTTTTATTTTGTGCTTGAAATTTTGTGATAAATATCAAACTTCATTCACACACAATTCCAAAATGCGTTTACCACCATGCAGAAATTAAAACGTTGAATAGACTACAGCGTTACTCTAGCTTTTAATCCCGAAGAGTGATTTGACAGCGATAAATTTCAAACTTTCGACAAATCCTACAGTAAAACGGGCACCTATGCAACGCGTGACAATTTAGGTTTGGTTGGACCAAAATATTTGTTAAATTTATGGTTTTTGTCACACTTTTGTGACAGTGCTGAACACTGTTCAGCACTATCGAGTTACGGTTGAAGAAGATGGTAATGTATGGCCCCGTAATAACTATCACAGAGACAGAACACCTAAGGTCTCAAGGGTGGCAACATCAATGTGAACTGCATGCTTGTTTGTAACCTTTGTAACATAAAAAAACAGTATTATTTACCTTAGCAGTTACAGGGAAATTCATTACATCAGCGTATTTTTTGACATAGTTTTATAGCAAAAGAAATTGCAGATTAATGGGAGCGTCTAAGTATTTACAAATAAGCTTGAAAAGTTTTGCACTGCCACTTCTAAAGGTTTTATACCTGTAATCATAAGAGGGCTATAATCAATCCACGACCCCATGAATTTCATAGCTAGGAGGTTAAGACATAATCGAATTTTTCTACTTTGTAAGCGGTAAAAAGAAGGAAATAACGCTACCTCAAATTTCCTTCTACGAAATTAACTAATGTACTTTAATCGAATAAAACCAGCGACACGAACGCCCAAAATTTTGATCAAATTGCGTCCTTTTATAATATAAAGCGAGAAATTGATATCAATTATCAATTTAAACGGTAAAAGTTGGCAGGCATTACGCCACTCGAGTTATTCGGCCGTTTAAACCGGACTGGAATTACCGAAATTGGTCCGCCAAGTGCTCGCCGTGCTGGGGAAATTAGGGATGCTAACAGTTTAAAGGTAAGTAAATATGGATATATCGATATTCCATAAAAAACATCGACACAATATTAATAAAAGTTGGTATGCTTTATAAAATTAGTCAGTCTCTGTTTCTGTTTTCAAGTGATAGTCTAATTTGGCGACTCTGAATAAAAAAAATAAATGAATAAAAAATATGTTTTAAAAAGTTCAAACATCAATAAAATCATTTACATTTAAATTGTTTTGATTTATCCAAAAAATAGATTTCAAATATCCATATTTGGCCTTAGAATTTATTTTTCTTAAGAAGAGTTTTGTCAACAATATTTCATAAACATACATCAATTATAACGCATTAAGGCATAATAAAAACAAAGAAATAGTTTTAATTTATTTAAAGAATAAAGACGTAATTTGACAACTCCTTTCCTTTTTTTTCGTCAAATTACTGGGTAATGATTACATATAATAGCTATTTACATCTAGGATTACCACTAGAAATAATATAGCATGGTATTTAAAGTATTATCGATAATTTCTTTATTGTACGGAACCTTCTGCGTGGATTCCATTCCAACTCAGCCCTTGTTAGCAATAGAGTAAGTATATCGAAAACATCGATCAGAATAACATCGATACAATTTTCAAAAACATCGTTGTCATCCCTAGGGGAAATAAATAAAAAGTGGCAGTCTAATTGTATGTAGTAGTAAATGTAATGGGTTCCGTAATTGGTTATTATACGACGTATTTACGCTGGATAATAACCAATTACGTAACGTCAACAGTTTCACGAATCTTGCTAAAAAAGTTTTCGTAACTTTAAAAGTTTCAGTCGTAAAATATTATATTGTTAGCGTTATCTTCTTCATAAATATGCACAAGTGAATTTTTTAAACTGGTAAAATATTTGGCGGATTGGCTAGATTTTTTACAGAAAACAGAGATAAATTCGCCAGTTACGTTTTGGCCCTAGAAACTTGTGGCGAGCCTATTGACATCTCCGGGCACATTATCAAACTTCGAGGTACTGGGAAACTTCCAGAAAATGGAAAAAACCAATAGAACTAGAGATAAAGGATTCCCCAGTGTAGTAGTAGTGGCCTGCTACCACTAGGCTACTGAGGCAGTTAAAAGTGGGCGTAAAGATTTGCTGCATAAGAATCCGTATCATCATGATCATTATCATTTCAGCCAAAAGATATGTCAAGATAATTGATAATCAATTAGGTTTCAAGATTTTCAAGGTTTCTATCATTTGTCTCCTGTCATTTATAAATAATCACGTACACACAACATTGGTCCCTTGTTTGTCCGTCCTTCGAGCCTAGCCCGTGTTTGTCACACTTAGCCTAGTGACCCAGACACCCTAGGTATTGTGGCATTAAATGATTGTTTGCTCTGTTGGTCGAGAAAGCTTAGAGCTTATTATGTTTACTACTCCATATTCTGTGTACTGTGGTACTTTGATTTCACAGCGTTTATTTTGGGTTGGTTTTCAACCGTAACAAAATTATTGATTGAAATAAAATTATTTATAAACTTTGTTTCTGAAACAGTATTTTGTAAACAATTATTTCTCAGTAAATATATGGCTTTAGAGCCAGTTGAGATATAAATAATGCTAAAGTATATTATTATGCTCTTAGGTTTTCGCGAGCTACACTCATTGAAATGAAAAAAAACAATAGAGAGGACAGATGACGGTTCAACCATCATGTGATCCTATACTTAGTAGAATTAAGGCCCAACCGCAACAGTCTGTAAGACTTCAAGATACAATTTGAAACTTTTGTGACACATCATAATTTTTCAAACTGTGCTGCCAGACAAATGTCACCTCAGTCTGGCACAGATACCAGAAGGTGAAAAGCGACCGAAACGTCTGGTTGATTTTAAATAATCATTTAAGTTTAATATACGTGTTGCGTGAGATAAATCCGAAAACTAGTATTATTTCAATAAATAATGCTGTTAATAGATTTTCTAGTAAAAGGAATAAAAAAATATTTTCATTTTTAAATCAATTACCTGTTTTACGAAAAATAATCATTATGAGAAAGAAGACAATGAAAGAGAGAAATGGACAATGAAATTTCGGGGAAGGATAATCTATAACCCTGAGTGTTAGACTCCCGTGGGCAACATTCCACTTCTAGGTCGGTTCACTTTCATGCATTTTTAAATAATTAGAAATGGATATTAGATAAAATATAAATTTAACTTTTTTAACTTCGTTGGTCAAATCATTTAGAGGAAAATGGCAAAAGACTAAGACTAAGTATACTATTCATACTGTAATTGATTTCCACAAGTAAAAAGCGACTTGCGACATCATCCTTTTTGACATTTTTGTAATGTCAAAAAGCTGATGTCAGTGGGCGACGATTCCGAGGCGGCACTAGTCTACTTCACCGGGCAATCGGCGAGTACAAAGGGCTCTCAGCCTAATGCCGGCTGCAATCTGCAGACGTCATCTGCGTATGCGTCCGCCAACGACCGCAGATGCTCAAATCACCTCCTCTACACGTCGGCGGATATTTGGCGGACGCATACGCAGATGACGTCTGCAGATGCATCTGTCGACGTGTAGTGCCGGCATAAGGGTCACAGCTCACTACAGCCACCCGGTACCCGACCAGCACCGCCTCGTTTTACGGCATCCACTCGTTGTCGACGGGTGAACGACTCGATGTTACTTGTGAACCACTCGCCGACAGCGGGCGGTCCACTTGGGAACAGCGCGTTGGCAATGCAAAGTCAACGCAAGATGAGCTAGTGGTCACCGAGTGGTCCACTCGCAGTCCGCGCCTGGCAACACGAACGAACAGCAATTAATTCATATATATATATATATATATAATGTAAATAAGTAATATTAGTCTCGCTTAAACTCGAGAACGGCTTTACCGATTTGGCTAATTTTGGTTTTGAATGATTTTTGGCAGTCCAGGGAAGGTTTAAAAGATAAAAAAATATGAAGAAAGTGACGGGAAAAAGTAAATACCACAATTTCATTTTTCCATACAAATAGTCCGTATCTATCAAACCTTTGACACATTATTTCATTGTGAGACAATACGAAGTTTGCCGGGTCAGCTAGTTTGTTAAAAAAACATTTTAATGGTTTTTTGGCATTTAATTTACCATTGTAACCAGTATTTTCATTTAATTTCGTACTGTCGAGTCAACCTGTACAACAATAGCTGCATTTTCATATAATAGGTTGGGGAAAAAGTCTTTTCGCATTATAGTATGTATGAACTTGTAATAAAATCTCTTTGGCTGTAGTATTTTTATCTGGCTGGTTTTGGTATCATTGAAAGTTACAATTTTAAAGAACATAATTCCAAATTCAAATTAGGCAAATGTGTGATTTTCATTTGTTTTTCGTACTGTCAAGATGAGTGAATCTAATGAAGAAATTCGATACATTTTAAAATTTTAATCATTTTTGAAGAAGCTGATAACTGGTGATGAAAAGTGGATCACGTTCGACAAGAACGTGCGAAAAAGGTCGTAGTCAAAGGCCGGTCAGGCTTCACAGACTGTGGCGAAACCCGGGTTAACTCGCAATAAGGTGATATTGTGTGTGTGTGGTGGGATTGGAAGGGTATTATTCATTATGAGCTATTACCACCAGGCAGGACTATCGATTCTGAACTCTACTGCGAACAACTGATGAGATTAAATTGAGAATTGATCAACAGAAGGGGTGTGGTGTTTCATCATGATAACGCTAGACCTCACACATCTATAGCCACTCAGCAAAAATTAAGAGAGTTTGGCTGGGAGGTGTTAATGCATCCGCCGTATAGTCCTGACCTTGCACCTTCAGATTTCCACCTGTTTCGGTCTCTTCAGAATTTTTTATGCAATGTTAGGTTAACATCACGAGAGGACTGCCAAATCCACTTGTCGCGGTATTTTGATGAGAAGTCCCAAAATGTTTATAGCAATGGGATCATGTCCCTACCTACAAGATGGCAAAAGGTTATCGAACAAAATGGTACATACATACTTTAATTAAATTTAAATAAACTATATTAAAAAATGTTTTGAATTATCTTAAAAAATGCGAAGAAACTTTTTCCCCAACCTACACAAGCCTAGAATGAGATTATCTAAGCTGAGATCCCATTCTGCGAGTGAAGATAAGCTTTGTCTATAGGCCTTGCTATGTAGATGTCTAGACAATCCACCTAGAGACGGTACAAATGAAACGTACATAGGCCGCTCTTGAGCTCTCTCCAAGTGACCTAGTGATGTGACACTCGCAGACCAAATATAAGGACTATCGATAAATTTAATTAGGTTGAAAATGTAGTATCGGGTTACTTTATAACTTACTTCGTTACTTACTTTTGACTATATGAAATATTTTAAGTAACCTGAAATTAAAATTATTCGTGTAAATAATAGATTTTTCAGTTTAGTTGTTTAGTTCAACTGGCGTCATTTGAACATGAAAAAGTTAAATTCTTAAATCATAGACGTTGAAGGCACTTTGAAGGTTCTATTTAAACATACATCACTTCTCTGAAAACAATTTATCCGACGCTTGTAGAATCGTACTGTTTTTTGATAGGGGAAAATGCGTTACGCACCTTTGAGGAAAGGAGTGGGTTATGTAGGACGCCGCGGAAAGCACTCGACTACGCACAAAAAATGGGTGTTTCAACTCGTCCGCCATCAGTGATCGGTTCACGGGAACGCTGATGCTCTGGCACAATACACTATGTCTACACAACACAATAAATAAGTAACCATTTACATCGTTTGAACTCGTTTAAATTACAGAATGCGACAACAATTTGGAGTACATACTTAATAGTTAAATTTAATCGGCATGAAAGTGGAATCTTTTGAATTCGAATAGTGTCAAAAACTGAAGACTATGTACTAGTCTCAATTACGAAAATAACGTTAATAAACGTAACTTCACGTCTGTTATCTCCGAAGGGGTAGGCAAAAGTAAATGCACGCAAACAAGCATACATGCAAACACACTCGATTACCCAATTACGTTTTGGTTCATGTAACAGGTGGCGAGCCTCGAGTTGGCATCTCCGGACACATTGTCTAACTCCGAACTGCTGAGGAACCACCACTGGACTACTGAGGTAGGTAGGCACCTCACCGGGATGCCATGGCGACATCGCCAGCTACGTATCAAGCAGCCCTTACGAAAAATAATGTTTAAAATATTTCGATAGAAACCCATCCAAACACGCACAGCACTATTGCGAATACAATCACGCGACGCTCTAACACAATGCACTCGTGTCTCCACACAGCACAACACAGTTAGTATAGAACAAACAACCGTATAAATCGTGTGGACATAATAGATACTGCGTTCTTTTAATTCTCTTTTCTATTTGGATCTTCTAATCTTGTTAGAAAGTTAGTGATGTAGCTATGTTATAAAATTTTAAACGTTTTTATAATAACACAGACCTTTATTATATTGTACGGCTGGATGGAGATTTTAAACATAATGCTAGTCTAGCTCCACAATACTGTTGAAACAGTGTTTTTGTGTGTTTTATTATTTAACATTAAGTGTTATTTTTTTAAAGTTAGTTTAATAATAATTTCACGGCAAGATTTTTCACGTCAGTGTCTCACGGTAACTCAAAGCAACACAGGTTACAAAGCTTAAAGACGTTTGACGTTGAATTTAAGATGATCCAACTCAAAGCAGTGTAAAGAAGCGGGGCGAACAAAATTGTTAAGCAAAATGCAAGTTCACATATTCATAAAATATGATATGCAAGATTTCCCTGAGGTCTGCAATGATATTACTGACGCATGTGTTGAGCTTGGGGATGCCACCAATTCTTTGTGTCATATTTTTTGAAGTAATAAAAGGTACGAATAAATAATGTTGAAGAAAATTGAAACTCTACCTATTACAAAACAGTTTTAAAATAGTGGAACCACGGATTGGAGTTGTCAATAGGGTAGTTGATCTGTGTAAATAATAATAATAAAAACCTTTATTTCTTATAGTATTTGATGTCAGATTTTAGGATAAACCTATTGCATTTTATTAATAAAAATCTCACTGTATTCACTCAAATAGTTAAATTTGAAAAATATTTTTACTAAGCAATTTCTAATAAAATTCCCAAAACGGTATAGATACGGTGTGCTGCGAGTGTATGACGTCATACAAGTCGGAAACAAACCTGTGTCTATGCTTCATTCATATGTCACTTGCGGTCATTTTTGGTTTTGTTTACTATACTAGTGGCGTCATATGACAGATAATTTAAACGCTCCTATGGTCATCCATTTCATCCACCCATGGTCAACATTTTCACCCGTTCATGTAAAGTATATTTTTAAAATGAAGGTTTAATTGATTTTTATGTATTTCGACAAAATATAAGGAATATTTTTATACGCCCTACTACTGTCAACTAGCCTATTTAGTTGAGAAACGATGTACGAAGTCTGTTACACTTACTTACACAGCCGATGAAATTCATACATTTATGTTTTTCTTATTCAACTTAAATCAAATTATATCAGACGAACTCATTATTTCAAGCATGCCTCCAATATCTAAAAATCAAAAGGACATATAAAATACTAACTAAAGTGCTCAATATTGGCTCAACAATTTAGGTAATAACTGACTTGGACCTAGAACCTTGAGTGCTTGGTAAACACTTAGCGGTGAATTTGGCACCGCTATGTACTGTCGCCGTCTCATATTGCAATGTGTACAATATAATACGACATCAAATTAAATTGATTATGACCCGCAGTCCACGAATAACTTATTATACAGAATAGTGATTCTCATACAAAGCACAATAAAAAGTGGCATCACGGTTTGTTGCTAAGATACTGATAGATAGAATCAGAATCAGAATCAGAAACTCATTTATTCATTTAGGGTGACAGGCACCTCTTATGACACGTCAAAAACAAACAAAATAAATTAAAGCGAATAACAATTGATATACATGTCAAACAAGATAAAAAATATATGTAAAGTCAAGAATATCACTAAGATAAAACTAAATGTCATAAACTAATGTAAAAAGTATATCAGTAGAATGTCTCTTTTCCCCTTTACAAACTGATAACAAAGAGTAAAAAGAAAAGAAAAAGAGTCATTCTTTGTCATTCACCGGAAAAGTTCCAAAGGCCAATATGATCTGAGAAAAACTTGCCGGAAACATAGGCAACACAACAAAAAGATCGTAATTGAAAATTCTAATTGACAGGCAACGCGAATAGCTACCGTCGTAGAGCAACACCGGAGGGGAGTAGCCATGTGCAGGCTTTCCCCTCTGTCGAAGTACAAGCCCAAATGGGCCTATACCTGTCGCCTAATTGATTAAATGTGTGCGTGAAATTGTTTCTCTATTTAGTTAAGGTCAAGGTGTGAGTTTCGTAGTAATAGACGATTTTTGTAGTGTGCGTGTGTGTCGCACGCCTTTCCCCCCGCAAAAAATGACTGACTGTTTTGCATCGGTAATAAACGCTATGGCTACTCCCCTCCAGTCCGCCGCGGCTGGTGGCCCGTGTTGCTCTATAGCTACCGTCAACGAACTATGAACAACTTTCGCCAAGTAACAATACCTAGGTATCGTTTCTTATAAAAGTCGTGGTGTCATATATTTTGTTGGTATATTTTTTAATTAATGCGCCTTGTTTTGTTTTAGCTCTCGTAACGACGTGGTTATACACGTATAGCGCGTGTGTGCCAGCAAAAGTGGGCATGCGATTGGACTCGCACACTGGCACATCGTACATGTACATATTGTCACATCTGACCACAATAAACGTCGGCCACACTTGTGAATTGCAAGAACAGCAACAAGACACAGATTGAGATATCTCTGGAATTACCGGTCGGTTTGTTTTTTTAGTATAAGAATATAATATGTCATAAATATAATTAAGCGCTTATAAAACGCTTACCCTGTATCGTTATTGCTGTTATACACACACAATATACTTGCAAACAAATACCTATAGATTATCCAACAAAAAATATTCAGTGTAAGGCACTGGATCAACCGAGTCGTTGAAAAAAAAATCTTTGGTCATATAGCATATTATCACGCTACGGTCTTATAGAGACGGAAAAAATAGGACAAAGTTACTAGAAAGTATTTCAATACGTAAGTGGAAGTGAGGCATCGTCACTTAAATGAAAAGCAAGCAACAGAAATAGAATTAGAAATAGAAAATATTTTTATTTCGAATAGATCTTTACAGATACTTTCAAAACGTCAATAAATCATAAACTACCTAGAGCGAATAACTATTACATATAGTAAAAGCAAAATCATATATTAATAGTAAATTAAAAATTAAAATTTAAACTATTTGGTTAAAACATAATAATCATAAAATTTTTCAATTCCTTCAATGATAATAAATGAAGAAAAAGAAAAACTTATTCGTCAAGATCAATGTTATTCACTTAGCAGAGTTCCAAGTGCAGTCACTACTGAGAAGAACTCCGCTACCCAACAAACTCAGTAAGAGCTCTTTTAAATGAGAGCTTAAATCTAGTACAGATTATCGTGAAAAATCAAATAATGTCAACGTCCATAGCATAGATGCAAATAAACTGCTATCTACTAAATGTGATGTAGCCCCTACAAACCAGAACAGACCAGTCCCCACCAACAGCACCCGTTCACGAGTATGACGCATGTGACAGCCATTGCCCTCCTCGACCATTTTAGAGGGAAGTGAGCAACCCGCCACACGACGCCGCCAAAGGCAAAGACATTTAAGCGTGCATGATGATAAATCATCCCGTTAATTAAAATGAAAATATATACGATTACAGCCCTGTAATTTCCGGCACATAGGCATAACACCTTAGGCCTCCGGAGTGGTAACGCATCTGCATTTTGACCTTGGTCTTTGTATGGGTGTCTATAGGCTGCAGTCATCACTTAACATCAATGTGAACTGCATGCTTGTTTGCCACTTCCATTAAATAAAAAAGAGATAATAAATAGTACGTATTTATAAAACCAGTTACACTTAGCAACACTATTAAAACCAGTTGAAACAGTGTAAAAAGTTATCTGACCCGGCAAAATTGACAAAATGAAATTGTTGTTTTTATTATTTTTCTTTAAATTTTCTTTCTATTTTCACACTTTTCAAACCGTCCCTGGACTTCCAAAAATAATACAAAACCAAAATTAGCCAAATCAGCCGTTCTCGAGTTTTAGTGTAACCAAAGAACAGCATTTGATTTTTTTATACAAAAAAGAAGACTTACCTGTTAAAAATACGTGATATTATTAAATGAGGCCGGAAAATCAGCGAGAAATCGTACCTGAAAGAAAGAAAAAAGAATAAGTAGGTACTTCAATCAACTCGGACAATTAGTGAATTTATTACATTTTATATTTAGTGTAAAGTTCTGTCATTATTAAAGCCCCAGGAAAATTAAGGGGCTCAAAGGGTTGCCTCAGGGGAAATAATTAGACGTTAGGGTACCAATTTTTCTGGCACTCGTTCCGAAATTCTCGTTTATTTTGGACGTATTAAATTTACAATTGGTGGATTACGAAAATCTGACGAGATTTGCTTTTGATTTTGATTTTAATAATAATAACTGCCTCGGTAGCCTAGTGGTAGCAGGCCACTACTACTACGCTGAGGTCCTGGGTTCGATTCCCGGGTAGGGGGTTATCATAGATAATGGTGAAAAAGCCTTTATCTCTGGTTCTATTGGGATTTTTCCATTTTCTGGAAATTTCCCAGTACCTCAAAGTTTGGTAATGTGCCCGGAGATGTCAACAGGCTCGCCACCTGTTACATGGGCCAAAACGTAACCGGCGAATCGTGGGTGTTTGCATGTATGCTTGAATGCATGCATTTACCTCTGCCTACCCCTTCGGGGATTACAGGCGTGAAGTTACGTAATATTAAATATTTGTATTGTCTGATTTATTTTTGTTATATTTCTTTATTGGCGGTGAATCTTCAGTCATAGAGCTCGAGGGTGTACCACTATTATTATATCTACTTGGCAATTTTAGATAGTCTTCAAGCTTTTAATCAAGCCATATCATGTATCGATTTTAAGTGGTACCTAGTAGGTATATGGCTTCTGGAATCAGATATTCAAACTATTCGGTCAAGTGGGCCAATCTTGTTCGTTTTGACCCACGAAACAAAAAGAGAAATGTTTTTTTTTATGTAACGAAAGTGGCAAAGAAGGATGCTGTTTACATGTATGTTAAGTGATAGCAGCCTATAGACATCTACATAAACACCAGAGGTCAAAATGCAGATGCGTTGCCGCTCCTGAGACCTTAATTGTTATGTCTCTGTGATAGTAATTACGGGGACATACATTACCATCTAACTGGAACGCGATAGTGCTCAACACTACCATTTGACGGCAGGTAGAGTAGTCAATGCGGTGGTGCTTACGCCCTCGAGTCCCTACAATAGCACTGGCAGAGTGCCAGTAAAATCGTTATGAATTTAACATGTGTACGGTATGTACCTCTGTGTCTATCTGTAGCCTTATAGCTTACTAGAAAGAAAATTTTAGAAAGAAAATTTAAAGGAAAATAGTAAAAACAACAATTTCATTTTCCCATACAAAATCGTCAATTTTACCGGGTCAGATAACTTTTTACACTATTTCAACTGGTTTTAATAGTGTTGCTAAGTGTAACTGGTTTTATAAGTACGTACTATTTATTATCTCTTTTTTATTTAATGGAAGTGGTAAACAAGCATGCAGTTCACATTGATGTTAAGTGATGACTGCAGCCTATAGACACCCACACAAAGACCAAGGTCAAAATGCAGATGCGTTACCACTCCTGAGGCCTAAGGTCTTATGCCTCTGTGCCGGAAATTACAGGGCCGTCTGTAGCCTTATAGCTTACTAAATAAAGAATCGATTTGAATGCTTTTAAACGAAAATTTTGTTTATTTTACTGTTTACTGCAATATTTGATCGTTATAACAAACGCAATTTCCAAGATATTCAACTCTGATAGAAACAAGTAAACAGTACCATTATATAACCAAGTCCCTTACGCTCCACACTCTCTGCCTACCCCGTAACGGACTTGGCGTGAAGATACATGCATACATCATGATTTATAGACCCTGCATCTAAGTAATCATCTCTTTCTTCATTTTTTTCTCATTTTTAGGTGACAAAAAGGAAGCGCGCATGGCCCAGCGGCTGGTGTAGATCGTAAGCGATCTGCTCGGTTAAGCACTACGGGCGCGGTCGGGTAGTGTGATGGGTGACCGCTAGTGGCAAATTAAATGCGCATTTCCGTGCTTCGGAGGGCACGTTAAGCCGTCGGTCCCGGTTGCTATCGATGGATAGCAGTCGTTAAACCTTGTCGGAGGCCTTATGGGCGGTTTGAAAACATCCGACAGTGGGTTGGCCACTAACCCACCCACCTCCACCAATCCGCATTGGATTAGCGTGGTGGAGTAAGCTCCAGGCCTCCCCCAAAATAAGGGGAGAGACTCGTGCCCATCAGTGGGACGTATAATGGGTTGCCATTATTATTATTAAGGTGACAAATTTTATACATATCAGATATGCATGTTTGACATGTATGTATGTACTCAGAATTAAAAAAAAATTAAAATCCAATACACATTTGCCAAACAAAAAAACGTTAGAAACTCGACACATAATTTTATTATTTTGCCTTGATTGTAATCAGAAATGTAGTCCAAAAATTGCATCGAATCGGTTTATTTTATTTTAAAGAAAAATGGAAAGAATAATTTGACTTCAGGCGAGACTCGAACTCGCGGCCTACTGGGAATCTAGTCCAGCCGCTCTTCCAATTGAGCTCCCGAAGTCCATTTTTCTTTAAAATAAAATATATTTCACAAGCATGTGTTAATGCGAAATAATATAAAACAATCGAATCGGTTTGTTGAAACAACAATCATGGCCGTTCAAAAAACGAACTTTATGAAGTTCATCACCTCAAAAATTAATATGTTAATTCGTATAGAATAACAAACAGACAGTACAAATAGGCACAAATTAACGGTTAGAGCACATAGAGGCTCCGAGGTCACTCTAAGGAGAACCCAACATGTTTTATGACTTCATAAATTTTGCAAACTTTGACTTGGCATCTATACACACCTTTAGAGACGCAGCTAGGACACAAAATGTGTATACTTAATGATATGGGTCGAGAACTTTTCACATAAACTGACTCGTTGAGTAAAACAAAGCATGTTCTAGGAACTCATGCATGCTCTTATTGCAGTAAAATAAGGCTAACTAGTTTCGTGAGAACGTAAAATGGTGTCGGGTAGTGTATCGAATTTGTTTGGTTAAGTAAACTCTATAAATATTTACTCTCGTGTCATACGAGGCGAGGAAAAGTATTGGCAAACGAAACTAATCAGTAACTTCAATCAGACTAACTTTACTTATTAAGTCTAGACCGAATCTTGTTATAAGATGTTTGCCAAGTCGAAAACAAATAAAAGTATTTGATGCTAACCATGATATCAATAAAAGGTAATGGCATTTTGACCTCTGGTTTTTGTGTAAATGTACGGCTGCAGGTATGCCTTAATATCCATGTAAATTGCATGTTTATTTGCCATCTTTGTTACACTAAACAAAATACATTTTTATTTGCGCATATACTTTAGCAATAGAATCCAGGTCTCCTCCAAAAACAGTGATATGTTCACACCCACATTCACAACTTATGATTGTGAAAAATTGAACAGTAAAATCTAAAACAAAACATAATTCTCGCTAGCATCTCACAAGAATTCTAGCTCAAGGTTATGAAAAATTTATAACATGACACATTAAAATGTTTATTTTTACTCACGGTAGTCCAGTTAATATGACATGTCTCCAAAGGCAATGTGATCTTATTCCAGTGGACATGTTAATTTAGGGTAAAAAGAGACTGTCTAACTCATTGGATGAGTTCTGAAGGTTGAATAAACTCAGCTTACTGGTATTAGCCTAAACAATTAGCCTAAAAAAACAATCGTAATAAGCCTTGGATATGAATGAAGAGGTTTACATTATATGCATATGTAATTTGAATGAAAATTGACATATACGTTTATAAAAGCGAAAACTTCTTTAGGTTTATTTTTTTGCGATGGGAGCAAAATCATTGAACTCGCGACATTGCTACCGTAATCGACACATTTATGCTTATAAGTATGTGCATAGTAAAATACACACACAAAACACATACATTTAAATATTTTTTGACATGGGAAAAAACTATTGAACTCACTGCATTGTTATCGTAACCGACATCTCTGTATATTTTTAAAATTTCCTGTCGGCACCCCTTGTCAGTGTTTTTTTTAACTATTATTATCAGCAGGCTAGAATTATCCGATTACATATATAAATATGCGAGTAGCTTACATAAAAAAGAATATTGTCCACAAAAATATAGAGCAAATAATTATGGGCCTTTTACATTGCTCATAATACGAGTATTTTATACTCCCAACTGATACCATATTCCACAACTAAGTACCGATTGTGAATATGAAAAATAGTAAAATCTAAAATATTATAACACATTTTATCCTAGCTTACATCTCACAAATGTTTTCTGGCTCAAGGTTACAAAAGATTAATGAAACATGTCACATTAAAACGTCTACGAACTTACTCAGAGTAGTCCGGTTAATGTGAGAACTCCCCAAAAAGGCGATGCGGTCTTGTTACATTGGTCATGCTAATTGAGGACAAAAAGAGACCTTATAACTCATTAGTTGAGTGCTGACGGTTGTATAAACACAGCTTATATGCATTAGCCTAAACCATTTAAACAGCCTGAAACTGAAACTGCTTTATTTGCTACAGCCTTGAGACATGATAAATGTAGGTAAGTACCTACATTTTAACTTAGGTACAACATGTTTAATTAAATTAAAAAAAAATGGTAGATAACTAAATAAAAATATTAATGACTAACAAAAACTTATTACTAACACAGAATACCTAATAACGCCTAACTTCCGTAAAACCCACCTACGGTATGTCTCACGGCTGCACCAAATAGCCTCCAGTTCAGCATATGCCAGTCCGGAGCCTGACGCTGGTTTTCAACTGGAGGCTATCGGGTGACGTACGGATCCCACATCCATGACTGTTGGAGGAATAGTTACATGAAGCATAACAGATTTTTAAATAATTGTTACTGTGCATATCCGTGAAAATATCCATCCATCGAAACGACATGAATTTTAAAAAATATTAGATAAATACATAAAAAAGAAATAAAAAAATAAATAAATAAGTTTTGATATTTGTATAATAATAAACAAATAAATACGCTAACATACACAATAAATATAAATTATTTACCATATACACAATGATTACATAATTTATTTAATTAACACTATACATACGAGAACCTATAATTTATAATTAAATTCATCTAAGTGCATTATTATTTGTTCACAAAAATGAAACAATTGAGTCATTCATATTAATATTATCATTTTTTTGTTGTGAATCTTAAAGAAATAGGCGGAACTGTTTTCGGAAAGAGTAAATAGAAGGTAGTTTACGTATTGGAGGCGGAATGTTGTTCCAAATTTTTGAAGCAGCATATCGAAACGTACCTGTGAAAGATACAAATCTGTGCAGTTGAATTGAAAGTACAGGGGGACCCTGCCTACTTACACATTCGCGTGTACTATATAGTCAGCTTAGCTTGTCATATAAATATATTGGTTCCTTATATTTTATAAACCCGAAAAACATACATGCCATGTGCAGTTTACGACGAGATTTCATTCTAAGCATTGAGTGTTGGTTTAAAAAAGGCGTCACATGACTTCTGGGCGGTATCGTAAAACAGAAGCGCGCGCAGGCATTTTGGACGCTGTGAACAAGCTTTTCGGTTCTAGATTATAGTCGAGGACCATATACCGTGTCTCCATAGTTGAGTTTGGATAAGACAAGAGCCTCGACTAGTTGCACGCGTAATGCCTCGGAGAGGTAAGATCGTATTTTGTACAGTATTTTTAACCCATAGAAACAGTTGCGCACCGTTTCACTAATATGTTTTTCAAATCTTAATGCTGTGTCTATATTAATACCCAGGTTGCGAGCCATATTAACTTGTTCAATGGGCTTTCCTATCAAGGTCAAATTTATTGGGTTTGGAAGTTTTTGTAATTTTTTTTTGTGCCAAATACCATACATTTCGTTTTATTCGGATTCAATACTAAACAATTCTTTTCTGACCAAGCAACAAGACCGCTAAGGTCTTCATTTAGGCTCTTGATGGCTTGGTTATAATCAACAGGCTTAAAAGATATATATATCTGAACGTCATCGGCGTTAATATGATATTTACAGTGCCTAATATGTTTAATTATATCCGCGCAATACAGAGCAAACATGGAGGGACTTAAATTCGATCCTTGGGGAACTCCTCTGGTAAGCAGGAATAACTTTGAAGATACGGCAGTACCGTCGCTTAAATTAAGTTCCACAAATTGCTTACGATAATTAAGGTAGCTTTCAAACCATAAAACAGTTTTATGGTCAAAACCGTAATATGAAAACTTCGACAACAGTAAGGCCGTGTTTATGGAGTCGAAGGCGCGAGAGAAATCAAGCAGTATGAGTATTGTGCACATGCCCCTATCTTGTGCTGTAAGTATGTTATCGGTGACGTCCATAAGTGCGGTAGCTGTGCCCCGTCTCTTTCTAAACCCTGATTGAAGAGACGGAAGTAAGGAGTTTTTTCGATATAATCCGACATCTGCTGGTAAACCACTTTCTCAATTACTTTCGATAGACAAGGCAAGATACTAATTGGCCTTAAGTCCGCGACATCTCCAGGGTTGGACTTTTTAGGCACCGGCTTTACCTTAGCAATTTTCCACTTGTTAGGATATAATGTAGAGGATAATATCGAATTATTAATTATACTAGTAATATAATCTAATGTAAAAGGTAATGTTAATAGCAACATATTTAATGACAGACCATCACACCCCACAGCATTAGATTTTAGACCCAGAATATACTTAGAGACAACATATGAATCAACAAGCACTAGTGAAAAGGTCGATTCATTTTATCGATGAAAAGCAAAATAAGTCATATATGAAAAACTTGTAGACGTATTTCCTGGTACAATCATAAAATGATCGTTTATGATATCCGGATCAAAGAAATGTGGTGGTAGGTCCATATTTTTCTCCCGTATCACAGTTTTTTTTTTTATTTTTCCGTGTTTTAGGATCCTGAAGCTTGTTATTAATATTGTAACGGTAATAAGCAACTTTTTCTCTGTGTAATGAGGTCAAAACTAAGGACTTGAGTTCCTAATAATATTTTTTTTTATTGCACTTTTTTGTTTTACGATAATTGGTCAGCGCATCATCTCGCAACCTCATCATGAGTTGTATGGTACCTGTTATCCATGGATATTGTGATTCTTTGATCACAGTTATCTTAATAGGTGCATGTCTATCGAAAACCGACAAGAGATTGCGATAAAAAACGCCGACCATATCTTCAACACTACAGTTGTTAGAAAAACGCTCCAATCTAAACCGAATAGATCCTCATTAAAGTTGTTCAGATTAATCTGCTTCAAGCTTCTGTGTTTAATGTGATAAGAGTTAAATTTCCTAACCGGAATGTTAAATTCGCATATAATCACACAGTGCCCATGTAATGCCCTAAATGCCTCGACTGTAACACTTCTTGCTTGCAGATCAGTGCATGCAAGATCAATGAGTGTTTCGCTCTGATCTGTTAAATGTGTGGGAGAGGAAACTAGTTGAAAAAAAAAAAAAAAATTCAGATAATGTAAACATTCATTAAGTATTTTAGTTTTGCTACATTTCGGACCTAAGTGCACTGAGCTCCTGTCTAACGGAACGGAGTTCGAGCCCAATATCGACTCGAAACTCCTCCGTGTTGTTAAAGGATGCTTCGTTAACCATGGTAGGAGTCGTTCGAGCATTTTTATAGCCTTCTGTTATGCCTCTCACAGGCGTATCGGTATTGTCGGATTTCTAATTTACAACCTGGGAACATCCATGCACTTTTAACCGTGGTAGTCTCTAGGACACATGCTCTATGAAACGATCCATTGCACTTACAGCAACGCATAGATTCTGTTGGCGATAAAAATTTTTCGCATGCACCACATTTGGCCATTTTAACTTTATTCATAATATTATAATAATGATTATTTGTGTACAGTAAGTATAGATGGCGCAAGTATCCCCGTATTAATGAGTAATTCCTGGGAACGTAAACAGATGGCACTGATTGATGTATAAGGTTCACAGGTCAGCTCAATAGATGGCACTGATTAATCGTCACTATTTATTTAATAACGATTAATTATTCCGCACAGATCAGTCTTCAGTCCTGGGATACGAATTAGGGATATTACGGAGGTCCGTATCCGTAACTAAATCCAAAATATAAGTTACGGACGACTAATACGGACTACTAATATAGACTACTACGTATTACAAATATACGTTCAGGGATGCGCAACATTTTTTGTCAGAATTATTTTCGTTCGTAATTATCGGGTCAGATCACTTTTGTTTCTAAAGGAGGTACAAATTGACAGCAATAACAATATCGGCAACAATTTCAATAGGCAGTCGCGCCCCTGGTCAATCTTTGGATATATATACTATGCTAACTGTTTGAAGCCAGGGCGAGTAAAATTTGTCCTTGTGCTTAAAACTTATCTAATGATTCAAATCCATGTATTTTCATAGTTAATGTGGTTTTACGCTCCAATAATCGATAAAATCTGGTTACTGAAACTATAGCTCATTTAATTTAAAACACAGAATTCTATGAATGAATAACCACACAAGCGAGGTGTGCATAAAACAGGAAAGTACAATTTGTGACAAAATTATTTCGTTATTAATTATCTGATCAAAACACCTTTGCTTCGAAAGGAGGTACAAATAACAATATTGGCAACATTTCAATAGGCAGTCGCGCCCTTATTCTACATTTGGATATATATGCTATGCTAACTGTTTGAAGCCAGGCCGAGTAAAGTCCTTGTGCTTGAAACTTAGTTAATGATTCACGTTCATCTATTTGCATACAGCTAAAGTGGTTGCACATTTCAATAACCAATATAATCTGGTAACCGAAAATGTAGCGCAATTAAGAACAACAGAATAATATGAATGAATGACCAGCAAGCGACATGTACATAATCACGATGCCCCGTGGTGTGCATAAAACAGGGATAAACAACATTTTTTGTCTGAATTATTTTCATTTGTTTCTGATAGTAGAGTAACAATGACGGAGCACGCGGGTCCTATAGCCGCGTGCTTAGTCTGTGGGATGGTGTACTGGTGTACCCATTTCCTAATCTACTTGCCGCTAAATGTTTGCCGCAATATCGTGTTCCAATCAGGTGGTAATGTACGGCACAGAGGCATAATACATTAGGTCTCAAGTGCCTCTACTAATCTATATTATTATTGAAATCTCTGGTTTCATGATAATGTTTATAGGCAACAGTATAACTTACCATCAATCTAAACTCTATGCTTGTTTGCCGATTCATGTCATAAGAAAGCGTCATAGCCTTTTTGCTGTTCATTTAAAGAATCAGAATCAGAAATGTATTTATTAATTTAGGGTGCTAAGCACCTTTTATGAATATACCTTTGCAACATAATGATATACATATATACGTAAACGTAACTTCACGCCTGCAATCCCCGAAGGGGTAGGCAGAGGCAAATGCATGCATTCAATCATACATGCAAACACCCACGACTCGCCGGTCACGTTTTGGCCCATGTAACAGGTGGCGAACCTGTTGCCATCTCCGGGCACATTACCAAACGCCAAACCATTACTGAGAAACTTCCAGAAAATTGAAAAATCCCAATAGAAGCAGAGATAAAGGATTTTAAACCGTTATCTCTAATATCCCCCGACCCGGGAATCGAACCCAGGACCTCCAGCGTAAGAGTAGTGGCCTGCTACCACTACGCTACTGAGGCAGTTAACCGATATATATACATATATCAGTACAATAAATAATTTCCTCTTTGACCAACTACATAACAATGGGACTAGACAAATAAAAAGAGACTTTCTTTGTGATTACATGTTCTGTATGTCGGTGACATGAAAAGATATGAAAAGGGATGCAGTAATTACTTACCATCAACTTACAATATTGTATTCGCGTATACCTATTTACAAAAGACAAAGGTTGCCGACCACTGGCATTGAGCGTTGGTTAAATTGAATTGTATCGTGTCCTCAACATTACGAGGTACCCGGGGACGGTTGACCTATATTGATACTTCTATTTTATTTCCCACGTGTATTTACTTAATTAATGCCTTACGAGGTATTGCATCTTTGGAGTGCTGAGCTATCCTGGGTATAGGTATTGGTAGGAGAGCCTAGGATGTTATTTTAATATTTACTCGAGCGCGTCAGATTAAGATATGGGATGATACCTCGCACCCTGCTGGGTACCTCTACAGAGCTCCAGTGACGGAGCTCGGGGGCGTAGGCACCACCGCATTACCTAATATACGTGCCGCTAAATGGTAGTGTTCAGCACTATCGTGTTCCGGTCAGGTGGTAATGTACGGCCCTGTAATTTCCGGCACAGAGACATAACACCTTAGGCTTCAGGAGTGGTAACGCATCTGCATTTTGACCTTGGCCTTTGTGTCGATAGGCTGCAGTCATCACTAAACATCAATGTGAACTGCATGCTTGTTTGCCTCTTCTATAACATAAAAAAAAATATTGCCACTTCATGACAAAATAAAAGGTCAGAACTGCAGGCAATCATTTTTTTAGGATTTCTCGCACCCTCTTCTAGCACCCAATTAACTTGCTGCTAATGTAGGGTTCAGCACTGTAGTGAAGACATAGCAGCCTATTTCAGGAGTGGCAACGCATTTACATTGGAAAATAGAGTTTTTTTTTGTGATGAAAGTGGCAAAGAAGAATGCAGTGCACATTGATGTTAAGTGATGACTGCAGCCTATAGACACCCACACAAAGACCAAGGTCAAAATGCAGATGCGTTACCACTTCTGAGGCCTAAGGTGTTATGCCGGTGTGCCGGGAATCACAGGGCCATTACCACCTGACCGGAACACGATAGTGCTGAACACTACCATTTAGCGGCAAGTATATTAGGTAATGCGTCCATTTACATCGGAACCTCGAGTATTTATATAGATGTTTATAGACTCACTTACCATGATGTTTGTTTGCCTCTTTCGAGGTATAAAAAAAACAAGGTTTACCTTTACCGTCATTTTTTTTCTTTTAGCTAGAATATTGAAGGTAAGATTGAAAATTAACGACAGTCGACTGGCGAACTGCCACTTTTAGTTTCCGTAGCAGGACTAGGTTGTGGAGGGGTGCCCTAAATTGGTGTATCGCGTGATGCAATCTGCTGCATGGGTTCTATTTTTAAAAGTAATTTCATGTCCGTATTCAAAGGGATAAAATGGGTTTATTCCGTGGTATATATATATCACAGAGGCAACACAACCTAGTTCTCAAGAGTGACAAGCATCTGCATTTGACCTAATTTTTGTGTAGATGTATAGACATCTACTCAAAAATTAGGTAGAATTCCAGTAACGGAGCTCGCGGGCGTAGGCACCACCGCATTACCTAATATACTTGCCGCTAAATGCTAGTATTAAAAAGACCAAGGTCGAAATGCAGATGCATTACCACTACTGAGGCCTAAAGTGTTGTCTCTGTGCCGTACATTACCACCTGACCGGAACACGATAGTGCTGAACATTACCATTTAGCGGCAAGTATATTAGGTATTGCGGTGGTGCCTACGCCCGCAAGCTCCGTCACTGGAGCTCTACCATCAGTTGAGCTCCAGTGACGGAGTAGCTTCACTTATTAATGGGATCTATATTCTTTTTTGCCACTTCATTACATAAGAAAATCAGGAATTTATCTTGTTTTTTAAATTATGCTACCTAATTAACGAACAATAACTTAAAACTCTCCATATCGGTATTCAAGGAAAGTAAAGAAAATCTGGTTTCAAAATGGCGGACATGTCGATAAGGACACCCCTCCTTGTAATAATTTAAATAACTTTGTATAAACTTTGAAATTTCTCGTCGATTTAGACTTTTGAGGTTAAGTAAATGGGCCTTATAGTTTTAGTTTTCTGTGGTAATAACATTGAATCCCTATTAAATAATACCTATCTTTATGAAGTTGAACTTCCATGAAGCTCACCGACCGACCTAACCACAGAAAAAATTGTGATGACTGAAGCTGAACTTAAAATGTATTTTTTATTTCGGAATTGTTTCTTTTATAATATTATCCTTAAAGACATCTAAAAAACTGGTCAAGTGCGTGTCGGGCCACGCGCTGTGTAGCATTTTGTAGTCACAGAGTAAGAGATGTTATGAAAAAAAAAATTATATGGAGTTGTTCGAAATTTTCGAGTAAAATACATTTGATCGACTATTACTCGCAAACTTGCAAGGCCAACTTAAGTGTGATAGTTTTCCTTTTAATTTCGTTATATGTAGCTACTATCGCTGTAACGTTTGAATTTCTAACAACAACCGTTTAGTTGGTAGGTGGGGGGGGGACTTGAGTCTAACGAAAATTTGCACTTTAAAGCTTAATAAGACACGACCAGTTAACGAAATCAAAAAATTATGTTCGGATATCCATAATATTTTTGAAAAACCTATATCTACACTACTGTTCGCGCGGGAAGTTACCCAAATTATTTTTTTTTCATCTTTTTATTTTACCACTTTGTCATAGGTATATACTTGTGCCAAATTTCAGGTCTCTAGTGCCAATGGTTTTTGCGCTAACACGTGGACGGATAGACAGACAGACATGGCGAAACTATAAGGGTTCCTTGTTTACTACGGAACCCTAAAAATTACAATTATATTTGAGTTCGTCATAACTCAGTACGAGCGTTCCTTTCCTTCGCATAACCTTAATGAAATAGAAATAGAAAATATTTTTATTTCGAATAGATCTTTACAGATACTTTCAAAACGTCAAGAAATATATAAAATACCTAGAGTGCCCCATTACATTAAAAAAGCAAAATCATATATTAATAGTAAATTAAATATTAGAATTTAAACTACTTAGGAAATAGGAATTGAAAAATTTTGTGATTATTATGCTTTACATAATAATCACAAAATTTTTCTATTCCTTCAATGATGATAAATGAAGAAAAAGAAAAAATGATGACCTGGCACTCAAATCCAATGGGCCATCATATACGGCCTATTTCTCCCTAACCGACCTTGTGACATGCGGCAAGGTCATGAAAAGATATACTCGTACATCATGCGTGGGTGGCGTGCTCACTAATGCGCTGTGACAAGTTATAGAACAAAGCCGTAAAGAGGTCAATTTGGAGATTAAAACGATTATTTATGTTGGCTATGATATTATTAGCAAAAAAGCAGCCAAATGTGAGTTGGACACGCATTCACAGGGTTCTGTACAATTAACAAATTTCTTACGTCATCATAAATATGATATAATTCTTATAGGTTTTCCTGTAATCTGTTTGTATAGAACTGTTTCCAGATATTTTTTCAAAATAAAGCCTCAACAGTTCAAGAGATAAAGAGGAAGAATGGTAAATTTCCACTGTGTACTTCAATAATTTTATGACGGTATCTTTGTAAAAATTATAAAAACACACTAATAAATAAAGAATACCAGCTTTGAACCATTGAGTCGTGTCTCTGAAAATGACAATTATATTTGAATTCGTCATAACTCAGCACGAGCGTTCCTTCCCTTCGCATAACCTTAATGATGACCTGGCTATCAAATCCAATGGGCCATCATATACGGCCCATTTCTCCCTAACCGACCTTGTGACATGCGGCAAGGTCATGAAAAGATATACTCGTACATCATGCGTGGGTGGCGTGCTCACTAATGCGCTGTGACAAATTATAGAACCAAGCCGTTAAATGCCCAATTTGGAGATTGAAACGATCGAACCTTTTATTAATATTGACTATGACATTATTAGTTAAAAAAGCTTCCAAATGTGAGTCGGACACGCGTTCACTGGTTTTCGTATAATTAACCAACCAATCATCATAAACTTCATATAGGTATGCCTGCGATCTGTTTGCAGGGAACTATTTCATGTCATTTTTTTTTCAAAATTTATGGCCCAACAGTTTAGGAGATATAGAGGGAAAATGGTTATTTTTCTGCTGTTTTAATATTCATTTTTTTTAGAATAGTAAGGATATATTTGTTACTTTGTGAAAATTTCGGGTCTTGGGGCGATTCGGTTCACTTTCCATTTGTGGGCCGAATATCCCCATGAATAAAATGCTTATAGGCTGATGGGACGTGTAAATAGTCACACCAAGGCGGATTATAAATCCTGGGTATAGTAAACTGATTACTCCCAAAACTTCGGCACCAAATCACCTATCCCTCCGGATCAAACACCCCAATAACAAATGTGCAAGCCACTCACCAAATTGAAGACTGTACCGAGGTACTGCAAATCTGGTTATTGTACTTGACGACGCACGTGGTCAGGTTTGGTGGTTACTTCTCGACGCCGGCGTCTTCTTCGACCATAAATTGATCTCCACCAGCTTATTAAGAGGTTCCGATCACTTCGGACTTAGGTTAAAGGGCACAAATCTCAGTGCAAATTCACAGATTTTTAATAATTATAAAATATTGTGTTCACCGTTAATAAGGTAAGAGAGTAATAATAAAAAATCGTCATTTGTTTTTTCTTGGAATATTTCAAATAAACTTTTTTCTCTTTAATATTCGGCCAGTCATGGTCGCGCTAACTCTCATTAGGCCAAGTAAAAACTCTTTGGTCGCCCGGCCAATCAAATTAGTGCTAGCGATACACATTAGCCATTAGGCATTCAATCCAGAGGGACAAAACAATGAAATACCAACATTGAGAGGCTTCACCATAGGCGTTTCGGTCCGCGGGACGAAACACGAGCGGACCGAAACGCCCCAAGACCCAAAATTTCACCTATGACGAGGAATATAGATTACAACATGACGAAGTCATTTGTATCAAATTCCAGTGATCACATTTGAGTTCCATATAACTGGGCACAATCGTTTCTACCCGTCCCATAACTTTAATGATGACCAGACACTCAAATCCAATGGGCCATCATATACGGCACATTTCTCCCTAACCGACCTTGTGACGCGCGACAAGGTTATGACGGTGCTGTGCTCACTAATGTCCTGTCATTTGAGATCAGGTGGGTTCGGGGATTGCAACAGTTTCATACCTTTTATGATATTGGTAATCACACTAATATTATAAATGTGAAAGTTTCTTTGTTTGGATGTTTGTCCGTCAATCACGCCGAAACCACAGAACGGATTTTGATAAAATTTGTTTTATAGATAGAATATTAGCTGATTTAGATTATAGGATACTTTTTATCTCGAAAAGACGTTCCTGTAAGATGCTATGGAATGATTTGATGAGTTTCCACAGGTTACGCGAAAAGCCATCTACACGCCGGCGGAGCCGTAGGCAACAGCTAGTGGTGTTATAAGAAAAAAAGTGTCGATACACAAGTTATATAGTATAACATCATAGGAGTGTCTCATAATATTAGACGGTGTTATGTTACTGAGCTAGGTACGCTAATTGGATAAGTTTTAACGTACATCAGCGGAAGCGTGAATAATCTTTCTTTCCTTTTTTATGTTGGCCATATTTTGAAGTATTTCATCACATCATCAAAAAAAAAACAAAAAAAAGGCAAAATAAAAAAAAACAAAACAATTAAAGTTATTAAAAATAAATAATACACAGGCTTATGGTTTATACCTAGTGTGGGGCTGTGAGTGTAAGCGTATTTTATTTTTTGATTTTTTTAAAGAAATTGGCAGAATTTTGTCTGCCTGGGGGACAGCTAGTCAAAGAATAAAAATTATGCGAAGAGAACAACCAATTGGCATAAAACAGAAGCGATAATTCTTGAGCTAACAGTTGATCTGTATTAATGATCTCCACTCATTATTAGTTTACCGTCGGATATGAGCCTATTAGTCAGTCCTAATGGATCACAATTAATCACACTTTCAAAACGAACATCGTGTTGTTGTTGAGGAAGTGGAAAAACGTAATTTCCAAGAGTTCTTAACATTATTTTTCGACGATCCAGTAAGTAGTAGTAAGTGTAAATTTATTACATTTATTATCTTTTATATTATCTATCTACACTAATATTATAAAGCTGAAGAGTTTGTTTGTTTGCTTGAATGCGCTAATCTCAGGAACTACTAATCCGATTTGAAAAATTCTTTCAGTGTTAGATAGCCCATTTATGGAGGATAAAATCACGCTAAGATAAATAGGAGAGGGTAGGTAACATTGCAACCGCGCGAAGCCGGGCGGGCCGCTAGTATTTATATAAAAGTCAATTGCTGTTCGTTAGCCTCGCTAAAACTCGAGAACGGCTGAACGGACTTATTTTATCCTTGAAATGTTCTTGGAGGTTTAGGGAAGGTTTAAAAGGTAATAAAAATGAAGAAATTGAAGGAAAATAGTAAAAACCACAATTTCATTTTCCCATACAAATAGTCCGTATCTATCAAACCTTTGACATATTTTTTCATTGTGAGGCAATACGAAGTTTGCCGGGACAGCGAGTCTATATATATATAAAACTCAATTGCTGTTCGTCAGTCTCGCTAAAACTCGAGAACGGCTGGACCAATTTGGCTATTATGGTTTTGAATGATTTTTGGACGTCCAGGGAAGGTTTAAACGGTAAGAAAATATGAAGAAATTGAAGAAGGGAAATAGTAAAAACCACAATTTCATTTTCCCATACAAATATTCCGTATCTATCAAACCTTTGACACAATATTTCATTCTCAGGCATTACGAAGATTGCCGAGTCAGCTAGTATTAAAAAAAAATTGAATGCTTTCATCAGAAAGTAGTTTGCGCTTATCATCTTTTCTTTTAGGTTTTTAACCGGCAGTGTGTGGAAAATGGAAAACATAAGCATTGATAAAAAAAGTTAACTGGTAGCTACTAGTGGTAGAGCTCTGTCCCAAAATAGTCCAGTGTCGCACTGTCCTGTTCCAATACGGTAATGCACGATCTTATAATTTCCAGCACAAAAGCATAACAGAGGCATCTTTTTTTTAATCTCTGGTTTTTACGAAGATGTTTGTATGGGTTGTTGGAGGAGAAATATAAAGACGTAGATTAGGATTAGATACGGTATGTATGTATCTTCACGCCAGGTCCCTAACGGGGTAGGCAGAGAGTGTAGAGCGCCAGATATCCCGGTTCAGACAAACCTCTCGTGCCTCGTCTACCTTCATCATTCTCTTCATACATGCACGCCGATTCCTAAGACTTTTGACCCCACCATCAGACAGAACTCGACCTATTTGGTCATGGTAGGTCAGCCTTGGTCTTCCTGGGCCTCTGCAACCATCCACATTCGCATTGTATATCTGTTTAGTCATTCGCTCATTCGACATTCTTTCTATATGCCCGAACCATCGGAGCATGCCTTTTTTCATTTTTACACCGATACTATCATTCACACAAAGTCTCTTTCTTACATCTTCATTACGAACGCGATCGGTGAGTGATACACCGCAGATTAGATACGGTATGGTTTATTACTGGTAACTTATTATAATGATGGTGCAAATGGTACAATTAAGTAGCCGGAATAAATACGGGAGCACACGCGGTAATGGTAGCCGAACGTGAACTTGAATGGTAATGGTAAAAGATGGTAAGATAGCACGCGTGGAATGGTAACCCGACGCGAACTGGTAAAATGGTAAATTGGTAAATGAGAACCGGCGTTTATGGTGACCGCACGTGAACTGAATGGTAATGGTAAAAGATGGTAAGATAGCACGCGTGGAATGGTAACCCGACGCGAACTGGTAAAATGGTAAATTGGTAAATGAGAACCGGCGTTTATGGTGACCGCACGTGAACTGAATTATTGCGTTATACGTAAACCGATGCGCGGCGGCAAAGTGCCGACGGTGCATCATAAAAATGCATGTATGTCCCATACAATGTTTATAGACTACTAGATGTGCCCGCGACTTTATCATCTATTTGTTGTTCAGTATTCACCCAGTCTGTACAATCTATAACAGTAGCCTAAGTTACTCCTTATACATAAGCTATCTGCCGTCAAAATCGGTTAAGCCGTTCCCGAGATTAGCCCCAACAAATAGACAGACAGATAGACAGACAAAAATTGTAAAAAATGTTGTTTTGGTAAATGTTCCGTGTATACATACGTATATTATGCATTTAGTAAAAAGCGGTTATTTTCTTCTCCTTCTTTCTTTCCACTCTCATGACATAAAAAAATATTCAAATCACATAATGAAGCCAAATGGTTTGTGTCCATTTAAAAATCAATCCCCCCAAACGAAACAATCTGAACACTCACAGTTAACGAACGAGCAAGACTTGCTTGAATCTTTTATTTCACACCGCTCTCTAATACCCGCTCGTTTGTCTGTACCTATCAAATTAGTCGGCGGATTGCCCCTTTGGTCCGCTAACTGGCCTTAATGCGTTGTAGCCGAGTTTATAGCCCGTTTATGTTGACGCCACACATGCGACGGGACGAGACGGCGACGTTTCCAATAGTTGTCATATTAAAACAACGCTCTGGATGAAAAATTATAAAGATATTAGGCCATTAGTGCCATCTCGAGAACAATCTCCTAGATACGTTAAATACAAATTTTCTTTAATAATAATTTCCCATCGGGTACTGTGTTTCAACAAAGCCTCGTCGCGCTGGCATTCTGTTTCGATGGCAGTGTGGTTGAGTTTATAGTCCATTTATGCAGCCGCTGTATAATCGACGCGATAGGACACGAGCGTGATGACGCCAAATTAAAACACGCTCGACACACGAATGTTCGGGCCATACGTTTTGTCGAACATTATATCTAAAGAGGTGAATTTGCAACAAATCGTTACCGGCGAATTCACTTACGAGAACATTAGCGAAGTACTCTGGTCGTTAATACACATGCGTACATAGCCCACAAACAACGCGCGAAATATGCTCGTAAATCGCATACACTTCGCCAGATTCTTGACTTACGTTAATTAACCGCCTTAGCGTCCAGCTTACCTAGTAACCTAAATGCAACTATCAATACAAAAGAACAATCTTCGGGATTATTTGTAGGTAAATTATTTGTAGGTACTAAAAGATGTCGGGACCTAACAACCCCATCGTCTTCTAGTAGAGGAGAATTCTTCCGCTAGCGCAGTCAGTCAACCGAACAATGACAAACCATTCCAATTGGGCGGTATTAAAAATAACAACGCAGGATGGGCAGCAGCGTCCCACGATATACCTACCGCCACTGCAATCGCCAATCCGTCTGCCAAGCATAGCAATTATGGCATATTCTCTCCTAATGAAGCAGAACATGTGAGCGTTTTGAGGAAGGCTTTGTCTAGCAGTGGACGTCTTTCTGGAGTGATGATGATGAAGTACCAGCACGTCGATACACTACCGGACGCAATGTTTGCTCGTAATACACACGAAAGATTCGCGGTAACTTCGTACTTTTTAGACAAACTCTAAGATCATGGCAGAGTCTCGCCAACTTCTCGTCCCGACATTTGTGTGACGCAAACTTTAGTTCGCGCATTAAACTTACCAATACGGACATTAGCTTCGAAGATAGATGGCTACGTAAGTGCATTTTCTTGCACGTTAAAGCAATTAGGTTTTTCTTATACTGCAAAGTTTATTTATGGATCGATAAAATCTGGGTTTGTTTAGGTTTTGGAAAAAAACTGTCACATTTTTTTCTGTACAACGAGTTATTTTCTACACCAAAAGCAACTTTGCAGTGGCGCTGAATAGTGCAATCTGGCGAAAGATAGGGTATTAGATAGGGCTATATGAATGGAACATTACTTCTAAAAATAAGTATGTGTCGCATATAATTGCAAAATAAAATACTTGTAAACAATTTTGTTTGTATTATTTCGCTATCGTGTGTATTACTGAATTTATAGTAGGGATTACAAAGTTTTCCATGAACCTGTTTATAATTGTTTAGAGTTATTATATATTGTGTTGAGTTTAGAGTTTCAAACGTTGAGTATCTTATTACCTAAATATTCCAGTAACACCTAGATATTTAGGAAGCTAGACATGTAATTAAGCTAATGAAAGTCGTAACAAGTAACCCTGACATTGACCCAGACCAACCCACGTCCAAAATATTAGACGCAAAATGAAAAGTTCTTGGATTTATTTACTGATCATCATTCGTATTTCACCGGATGGGTTATCAGAGAGAGTATACTTATGGACTTAAAAAGTTTTTTTATTCAATATTTTAATATTACTATTATCATTTGTTTTTACTTTTACTGTATGTAATAGTTATTGATTCTAGGTAGTATAGTTTGTAATTTTAAGACGTTTTGAGTATCTGTAAAGATCTATTCGAAACTAGCGACCCGCCCCTGCTTCGTGCGGGTGCAATGTAGATTGTTACTGGTAATTGGATGCCATTTTCAATCATCAATTACTACCGATCAAACTGTTTAAAACGATAATTGACGGCTGACCGTTATGTGAAGTGCAATAAGGTTCACATTAAAAAAGTATTTTTTTTTCTTTCATACAAACCTTCTACAGACAATTTTTTTTTTTACGGTTTGGAAGTGGCAATCAAGCATGCAGTTCACATTGATGTTAAGTGATGACTGCAACCTATAGACACCCACACAAAGACCGAGGTCAAAATGCAGATGCGTTACCACTCCTGAGGCCTATGATGTTATGCCATTTAGCGGCAAGTAATGCGGTGGTGCCTACGCCCGCGAGCTCCGTCACTAGAGCTCTACCACCAGTAAAGTATATCTAAATACAACACTGAAACAATTAGCGAAATTGGTCCAGCCGTTCTCGAGTAATGCTTAGCAACATTTAGCGATTCATTTTATTTACATAGATAAAAATAGTTCATTTCTTTCTTTCATAAGAAATTCAGAATGTAGATGCAGAATTTGTTTCAATCAAAGACATAAGGCTTAAAAAACAAGTCATTCCTGTTAAAAATGAGACGCAGTACCACAGAAAAAACCATTTGTCACAAACAACAATAAGGGCAAGTGGGTAATGAAGCATGATCGATAACCTTTATTGAGGCGCCGACTGGTCTGGCTCAAGTAATGTGCTGGTGTAATAGTGAGAAATTAAGAAAGCCGTTTGTTGTATAGAGTCATATCATGATTGGCGTGTTTTTGAATTGTCGGGTTTTAGTATATTTACAATTCATCTGGCGTTCATGTTTCGAACATTTTTCAGAGCCAGAATCGGAGTTTGGCAATAATATGCCCAAGGATGTGACCGCCTATCGGAATTGTTGTCGACATTCATATTGCTGTCAATTTGCTTCTCTTATTTCACATGCTCATAAACGGCATGCTTATAAGCATGAAACAAGCATGCTAATACCGGACGAAATAAGCTTGCTTATTATTAGCAATGTCTCTACACACGTGCTACTAAGGAGCAACTGCTCAAAAGTGGCATGTTTTCGTGCTTCTAATGAGCATGTGTAACTGTAGCTTAACATTTCTGCCTACGTCTGCGATGAGCCTATTGACATATCGCAATTTTAGAATTGACGTGTCTCAAAAAAATAAGATAATTACTTTTATACATCAAACGACTTAAAAACATGTAATCTATCAAATTATTTATAAATTGTTTTTTTTTTTTATGTACCAAAAGTGGCAAACAGGCATGCAGTTCACATTGATGTTAAGTGATGACTGCAGCCTATAGACACCCACACAATGACCAGAGGTCAAAATGCAGATGCGCTGCCACTCCTGAGGCATTAGGTGTTATGCCTCTGTGCCGGAAATTACAGGGCCGTACATTACCACCTGACCGGAACACGATAGTGCTGAACACTACCATTTAGCGGCAAGTATATTAGGTAATGCGGTGGTGCTTACGCCCGCGAGCTCCGTCACTGGAGCTCTACCTCCAGTAAAAATTTGTTCCGTAATTTGATAGATTACATGTTAATTAATTAAGTTAATACCACTTCATACACTACGTACAGCACCAGGTTTTACAGCTTGTAAAACCTGGTGCTGTACCCGGATATAAGGTCCAATTACAGTTCGCTCCAACAATGTACTTGTATGAGTTCTTGTTCGATAAGTAACTGTTGGTGTTTCCAAGATTTCTTAAGTAGATACTTGTGACTTCTGGAAAAGTTGGCAAGGTGTTGATGCTTTTGTTTGAAATACACGTGTTACCGTCAAGGTACAAGGTTTTTGGGTTCCGTAACTGAACGTTAAATTTTTTTGATTGAAGTAGAATAACACAGAATACATATTGATTCGGGCATATCGAACGAATGTCGAATGAGCGAATGACTAAACAGGTATACAGTTCGAATGTGGATGGTTGCAGAGGCCCAGGAAGACCAAGACTGACCTACCATGAGCAAGTAGGTCGAGTATTGACTTATGGTGAAATCGGCGTGAATGTATGAAGACAGATATACATATGTATGTATGTATCTTCACGCCAAGTCAATAACGGGGTAGGCAGAGAGTGTAGAGCGCCAGATATCCCGGTCCTGACATACCTCTCGTGCCTCATCTACCTTCATCATTATTTTCATACATGCACGTTGATTCCTAAAACTTTTGACCGCACCATCAGACAGAATATACATTATATACATATTCATATTAAAATATTAAATTAAAACAATAGGTAATAATAAAATACGCTTACAATCACAGTCCCACACTAGGTATTACCATTTACCATTTAGCGGCAAGTATTTAATATACTTGCCGCTAAATGGTAGTGTTCAGCACTATCGTGTTCCAGTCAGGTGGTAATGTACGGCCCTGTAATTTCCGGCACAGAGGCATAACACCTAAGGCTTCAGGAGTGGTAATGCATCTGCATTTTGACCTTGGTCTTTGTGTGGGTGTCTATAGGCTGCAGTCATCACTTAACATCAATGTGAGCTGCATGCCTGTTTGCCACTTCCATCAAATAAAAAAAGGTATAAATCTGTGTCGTGGGTGCCGTTATACACACACAACACATCACAAACACCCAGACCCGAAACAAATATCTGTAGGTCAGACAAATATTTTTCTCGTTACGGATATCGAACCCGTAAGCCTCGGTTCAAACGGTTGTCACACACCGCTGGACCAACTGTGGGTAAATACGTACAAAAACCTCGGTTCAAACGGTTGTCACACACCGCTGGACCAACTGTGAGTAAATACGTACAAAAACCTCGGTTCAAACGGTTGTCACACACCGCTGGACCAACTGTGAGTAAATACGTACAAAAACCTCGGTTCAAACGGTTGTCACACACCGCTGGACCAACTGTGAGTAAATACGTACAAAAACCTCGGTTCAAACGGTTGTCACACACCGCTGGACCAACTGTGAGTAAATACGTACAAAAACCTCGGTTCAAACGGTTGTTACACACCGCTGGACCAACTGTGAGTAAATACGTACAAAAACCTCGGTTCAAACGGTTGTCACACACCGCTGGACCAACTGTGAGTAAATACGTACAAAAACCTCGGTTCAAACGGTTGTTACACACCGCTGGACCAACTGTGAGTAAATACGTACAAAAACCTCGGTTCAAACGGTTGTTACACACCGCTGGACCAACTGTGAGTAAATACGTACAAAAACCTCGGTTCAAACGGTTGTCACACACCGCTGGACCAACTGTGAGTAAAAACGTACAAAAAATTAAATCCGAGTACAGAATCTGTAGCTTCAGGCCTCACAATTTTACATTTTGTGTTGTATGTATGGTAATTAACCAACATTCAAGACATGCAATGAAACGATTATTAGTTAAAATTCTTGTACCTAATTGTTTCAGCGAAGGTTAAAAGTGCAGTTCTGATAAACGTTTCCATATACTGAATTGCATTTTTTTAACGAATGCCACTCAATCCTAATAGCGGCTTTAAACGTAACTTCACCCCTGTAATCCCCGAAGTGGTAGGAAGAGGTAAATGCATGCATTCAAGCATACATTCAAACATCCACGATTCGCCGGTTACGTTTTGGCCCATGTAACAGGGCGAGCCTGTTGACATCTCCGGGAACATCACCAAACTTCGAGGTATTGGGAAATTGAAAATGGAAAAATACCAATAAAACCAGAGGACTTTACACCATTATCTCTGATAACCCACGACCCGGGAATCGAACAGAGGCTCCCAGCAGGGAGCAGAAACCTAGCTCGTCGCCACCCTCTCCCCACGCAGTGGGCACAAGGCACTCACGCTGAAGTGCCAACTACGTTTATCTAGGCCGAGTCAGAGAATATGTAATATTACTACGTATAGAACGGACACTTCGACGTCCCGCCCGATTTCCCCTCATCACCCAACCTCCTCCCCTCTTATGGGCGATGGTTGGTATTTTGTACGTGTTACGCACACAGGTGCACCAATAAATATACGTCACTGATTGATGTCTGTGTAATAGAGACCAAATTAAGAATTTGTATGGAATTTTGGCGGAGTGTCCGCGGTGTGGCCGAGCTCCCATAGGAGCTATGCGCCTCTCAAGTCCGGTTACACTGTAGAGGCATTTTGCCAACAGTAACACTGTCCATTCGAAAAAAAGCCATGAAATCCGCTTCAGCCTACTGCGGCGGCGCGCGGTCCTGTGTGTGAAACGCCTAACCGGACTTTTTCCAAACATCGACACAAACTTAATTAAACCCAAAATGACCCAGTAATAACTATATATTTTAGTCTTTAAGATCTTAAACCACAATTAATTTTCTCTTTACGACCTTTAAAAGGGTTTGAACGTTACAAAATATTGCCACAATTTCCAAAACCATAAAAACTTATTGCTCGGTTATAGAAAAGACTATAATGGCTTTTGTATTTGTTTTTATGTCTCGCAATAGATGGGGAAAAATGGAATATAAGCTATTACTGTTAACGAAATTAAATCTTCGTCCTTGAGTTAGCTATGCTTAGTTTTAATGCGAATGCGACTGGTTGATTAGCCACTAACCCGTATCTCCTCCAACCCGCATTGGAGCAGCGTGGTGGAGTATGCTCCAGGCCTCCCCCAAAAAAGGGGAGAAACTCGTGCCCAGCAGTGGGACGTACAAGGGTTGCCATTATAGGTCAATTAGATATCAATGCAAATCGTTCACCCATTCTAAATCGTTTTAAATCAAAAAGGGAAAGTAAAATTCGACGCTTGGGTTGGGAACTTCGGTAGCTTAGTTGTAAAGCGGCTGGACTGGTTATCCTCAGGTCCCTGGTTCGATTCCTGCCCGAAGTCAAATTTTTCTATACATTTTTACTTTATTTTCTAACTGCAGTTCGCAATTTTGTAGAAGTTGGTGTACTGTATGGGTTTCTTTATTGATTACATTAAGATAATTTATTACATTACTTAGATCATCGGATAAAATATCCGATTATCGATCCGGTTACCTACCAGAAGTTAAATCCCGCAAAACCATGCCTATTGTCTGCCACACTTGACGTGTTCGTGATTAATCTACCCATGCAAAGAAAATTCGCTGAAGAACACTCAAAGAACAAAGGCAGTACTCATGAAAATAAGACAAAGAATTATCAAAAAGTACTTCGAAAATTATCTGAACACAATAGAAATATTATAATTCCGCATTCAATGGCAATAGCACACATTATATGACAATACGTACTCATATAAATCGATGTCATTAACCTGTCAACAAAGCATCGTCTGTCCCTTTCGCACACTGTCTCTCGCGGACATCGTTACGAGTTGAGGGTACTCGATTGAAAGGGTTAGGTACATTTCAATGATATAGCGGTTCTATTGTGATTTGTGATTTGAGAAAAATAAGTCCGGGGTTTTGATGATGAGTGGAATAATATTCGATTGTATTGCGTATGTATTATATTCTAAGTATCACCTAATTTAGGTTTCTTAGAATTAAACGATTAGGACTAGGAAGCTGCAGAAAGTAATGTTTAATGGTTTTTAGGGTTCCGCAGTAAACAAGGAACCCTTATAGTTTCGCCATGTCCGTCTGTCTGTCTGTCTGTCTGTATGTCTATCTGCCTGTCTGTCCGTCCGCGGTTTAGCGCAAAAACTGTTGGTACTAGAGACTTGAAATTTGGCACAAGTATACAGCTTAATCACCCCGACAAAGCGGTAGAATAAAAAAAATGAAAAAATACATATATATATTTTATTAGAAATCTGAATCTTTACTGAGTAATATAGGCTATATTACATTGATTGCACCCGTGGGAAGCCGGAGCGATCCGCTAGTATGTAATAAGAATATGTGTATGGCCCCGTAATAACTATCACAGAGACACCTTAAGTCTCCAGGGGTGGCAACGCACATTTTGACGACCGGTTTCTGTGTAGATGTGTATAGGCTGCAGTCACATTGATGTTTAGTGATGACTGCAGCCTATAGATACCCACAAAAAGACCTAGGTCAAAATGCAGATGCGTTAACACTCCTGAGGCCTAAGGTGTTATGCCTCTGTGCCGGAAATTACAGCGCCGTACATTACCACCTGACCAGAACACGACAGTGCTGAACACTACCATTTAGCGGCAAGTATATTAGGTAAAAAGGTAGGGGTAAAAATAATTACATTTTAGTGTAGATGCATGACTTTAAAGTACTTCAATAGTTTTTAAAGTGAATAGACGAGATCCAGATTACGATACTGTAAATAAGGTCATAGGAGAAATACATAAATGGTTTACTGTCATCAATCTTGCACTAAATAGTAAAAAAACCAAATGTATCCGTTTTACCCTCCCTAATGTAAAAAGTAAAGAAGGAGACATTTTTATAAACAATGACAAAATTCAATTTGCTGATGACGCTACCTTCTTGGGAACAACGCTTGACTCGAAGTAACAATGGGGACCACATATTAGGCAGTTAGCGAAACGTTTGAGTTCCGCAGCTTATGCTGTTAGGAAAATTAGGCAATTAACTGATATAGACACTGCAAGACTTGTATATTTTAGCTATTTTCACAGTGTCATGTCCTATGATATTTTATTGTGGGGTCGAGCGGCTGACATACAATCAATTTTTGTATTACAGAAGAGGGCCATTAGAGCGATGTATAACTTGCGTAATTGTGATTCATTGAAAGAACTATTTAAAAAAAAAAAATGACAGTCCCTTGTCATAACATCTATGAAAATATACTTTTCGCGAGGAAAAATTTACATCTGTTTGATAAAATCTCCGATAGGCATAGTTATAATATAAAGAATAAAAACAAGTTGACTCTGCCAAGTTTTCGACTGACGATATTTAGTAATACATCTTTCCTTAAATATAGTGTACAATTTTATAACAAGATCCCAGCCGGGATTGCTGAACTCACCGATAGTAAATTCAAAGCATTAATTAAACGTACTCTATGTAAAAAGGCTTACCTACTATAAACTCGAGGATTATCTCAAGGCTGGAAATGTTTGGCTAAATGCTGATCTAGCTCCACAAGGTTGATAAATGTAATAATCAAAGTGTATTGTTTATATTATATTGTTAATTTTAATATACTGCGGTGATCTGCGGTGTATCACTCACCGATCGCGTTTGTAATGAAGATGTAAGAAAGAGACTTTGTGTGAATGATAGTATCGGTGTAAAAATGAAAAAAGGCATGCTCCTATGGTTCGGGCATATAGAAAGAATGTCGAATGAGCGAATGACTAAACAGATATACAATGCGAATGTGGATGGTTGCAGAGGCCCAGGAAGACCAAGACTGACCTACCATGACCAAATAGGTCGAGTTCTGTCTGATGGTGGGATCAAAAGTCTTAGGAATCGGCGTGCATGTATGAAGAGAATGAAGAAGGTAGACGAGGCACGAGAGGTTTGTCAGAACCGGGATATCTGGCGCTCTACACTCTCTGCCTACCTCGTTGGGGACCTGGCGTGAAGATACATACATACATACATAATTTTAATAAAGTTTGTTTAAATTATGGAAAATTGTAAAATTATGCCTAAGAGATATTTTTAAAAGAGCCGACTGAGTTTTTTGGCCAAGTTTTTCTCAGATCATATTGGCCTTTGGAACTCTGCCGGTGAATGACAAAGAACGACTCTTTTTCTTTTCTTTTTACTCTTTGTTATCAGTTTATAAAGGGGAAAATAGACATTCTACTGATATACTTTTACATTAGTACAGTAAATTTAGTTTTATCTTAGTGATATTCTTGACTATTCATATATTTTTTATCTTGCTTGACATGTATATCAATTGTTTATTCACTTTAATTTAATTTATTTTGTTTGTTTTGACGTGTCATAAGAGCTGCCTGTCACCCTAAATGAATAAATGTGTTTCTGATTCTGATTCTGTACTTAATAATTAATATTAGTAATCCATAAACTTGTTGCAATTTTATTATTTAGATTATGCAAGAAATAGAAGGGTTTTTTATTTTTATTTATTTATTATATTAAGTAATGCGGTGGTGCCTACGCCCACGAGCTCCGGACTGGAGCTCTACCACCAGTGAAAATCATTACATAAAAAAAGAAACCTAATTTCAATAACAGAAACGTCCGAATCTTCCCAAACCAGTTCCGAAAACTTCAACTCGATTTGGACTTGAATTGTAAAATAAAATAGGCTATTAACTAAAACTTCGGAAGCAATTTGTAACCATTATACGCTTAGCTAACTTGAAAGTCAGATTGCGAACGGAGTCTCTTGGAGATTCTAATCGAGACTGTTTAGATATTTTATAAGTCTGAAATTCAGTTCCTGGGATGAAACGATTGGTGAGATTTAAGGAAAAAACCTGTTAAGTGCGAGTTAGACACGCATACACAGGGTACAATGAGTAGATAGATGTTATCTTAATAAAGTTTCCCTGTAATAATAGGAAAAAAAAATATGTTTAAAAAAAATTGGTTCCGAGAAGGGGTAGGAATTTCAAAACTACTAGAGACCGAAAATACGGAAAATTGTTCTTTGTCAAAAGACTACCGGAAAACATGCGAGTAGTCTGAGTAGTGTATAACATTTCTTAATTGGACGGAACCCAGTGCACGTGAGTTCAACTCGCACTTGGCCGATTTTTTATGCACTGCGTTAAACAAAATAACGAGTAGATCGCTTGCGAATTAAACCAGCCGCGGGGCCATGCGCGTTTCACTAATTTACCCTATAACACCTAATTGTACCTCTATCATTATTAGTTCTAACATTATATCGTTGTACACGCTATTCTGTCCTTTACCAGATACCATAAAATGTAGCAAGGGCGCAGGTTCAATATTTTAAACTGATATACAATAAAATCTACACACAATCCATAGTCCCATAAAGTCTTCATCACAACACTCAAAAAATTAAATAGAAAACGAATAAATGAATGGATTCAACACACAACTGGGTGTGCAGTGAAACCAATATAGCTTGATCCATCTCACTCCCCATAAAAATTAATAATGGGGCAAGATCGGAACTGTTGGTTCACTGAGAGGGGTTCTTAATAAATCAGTTGATTTTATAGCCTCAGGATATACGCAATAGCCTGCCATTTCTATGTGGTTGATTTATATTTAGTCATTAAGTTTTATATGGAAGCGTGAGCTGGGTATGCAAGAAAGAGCATGAAAGTAAGTTGAACGCGGTCGAGATGAGATCTTTGCGCAAGATCTGCGGTGTATCACTCACCGATCGCGTTCGTAATGAAGATGTAAGAAAGAGACTTTGTGTGAATGATAGTATCGGTGTAAAAATGAAAAAAGGCATGCTCCGATGGTTCGGGCATATAGAAAGAATGTCGAATGAGCGAATGACTAAACAGATATACAATGCGAATGTGGATGGTTGCAGAGGTCCAGGAAGACCAAGACTGACCTACCATGACCAAATAGGTCGAGTTCTGTCTGATGGTGGGGTCAAAAGTCTTAGGAATCAGCGTACATGTATGAAGAGAATGATGAAGGTAGACGAGGCACGAGAGGTTTGTCAGAACCGGGATATCTGGCGCTCTACACTCTCTGCCTACCCCGTTAGGGACCTAGCGTGAAGATACAAAAAAAAAGTTTTCTGGGAAGACTTAGGTCTTATGATCTTGTATCACACATGCTCTGTATCTATAACTCGTGATTCTTTTGGGTACCGAGTTTTTAACTTTATTTTTACCTTTAGTACTGTAACAATGAAGATCTCATTGAAGTACTTTGTACAACAACTGCCTCGGTGGGTTAATTCAAATTAAGGAAATGATGGTCACCCATTTGGTGAACAGTCAATACAAACGAAAATGAGACTAACGTCTATCCAAAATGAAATGCTAGTCTCAACAAATTTATTAGAACTCGTTAAGACGAGCTTTTCTTTCTACATATAATAATAATAATAATGGCAACCCATTATACGTCCCACTGCTGGGCACGAGTCTCTCCCCTTTTTTGGGGGGAGGCCTGGAGCTTACTCCACCACGCTGCTCCAATGCGGATTGGTGTAGGTGGGTTAGTGGCCAACCCACTGTCGGATGTTTTCAAACCGCCCATAAGGCCTCCGACAAGGTTTAACGACTGCTATCCATCGATAGCAACCGGGACCGATGCTTAACGTGCCCTCCGAAGCACGGAAACGCGAGTTTAATTTGCCACTAGCGGTCACCCATTACACTACCCGACCGCGCCCGTAGTGCTTAACCGAGCAGATCGCTTACGATCTACACCAGCCGCTGGGCCATGCGCGCTTCATTCTGCATAATAATTTAAAAATAGAATTGTGGAAAATGAAAATTAATCTTATTACTAGCGAGTGTTTAATAAGGGTACGCAAGTTACGCTACATCACTTTTTTTCGGTTCGTGTTTTATGTGTGACCGTTGGTAGAGTTAGGGTAAGTATGCATCCCCCCCAAGGGTTTCCGCCTTGTCGTGGCGGGGGGGCTCAGTACCCGGTGGTTGTCCCCACACCGGCGAAGCCAAGAGGAACCCAGAGAGGGGGCGGCGTTTGGCGTGGCTCTGCCCGCCACTCGCTGCTGTGGAGAGGAGACGGCTGGGGAGGAGGTGTACGGGTATTTCGTTGGCCCTGCACCCTATCCCCAGCCGCCTAGCGATGGTCCCGCCGTCAGATGGTGACGTGGTGGGAAGGCGGCTGGGGAAGAGGTGTATGGGTATGTCGTTGGCCCTGCACCCTATCCCCAGCCGCCTAGCGGTAATTCCGCCACTCGATAGGGACTTGGTGGGGCCACGGGGGGCCGGTTGAAGTTCAGTTCATCCCTGTCACTCCCGCTCCCCCGGGGCCGGACAGAGTGCCCCTGGACTCCTCCACCCGGGCGTCTTGGGACGCCTGGCGTTGTGAGTAGTCGGGGCAAGGATCTTTGGGTGTCTGACTAGGGGATGTCCGTCGCCCAAATGGAGATAGGTGCCAAGCTGGGTGGCGTGCACGTGTTCCGCACGCCACTAGTGTTGGTTGGAGCCAAAGAGCTCAACCTGCGGAGGGCTCGGAGACGAGCAGCCGCCGGCGGGGTTGCGGATGTGTGCGTAAGCGTTCCCGTGACCCCGCCACTGATGGCGGAAGAGACGGAACACCGCGGGGTATTAGTGAGTACGAGTCTCACACTACCCGCCGTCGTTTCCCCTAGACGGCGGGTGCCCATGAGGGTTTCCCCGCATAAAAAAAAGGGTAAGTATGCATAGGGTGTGCATACTGTTTGTACAAATTGAGGACAACTTATTTCTTAAATAAAAAATATTAAATACATAATTATGTAATTTCAGTTCATGTATTATGATTATTACTCAATTTTCTAATCGAGGTGTTAGATAGTGTGCATAATTCCCGTTACATGTTGTATACGAATTTTATCAAAATAACATCTATATAAATAAAAAGGAATCGATAAATGTGATGGTAAGCGCAAAATTCGAAAACGGCGGGTCCGATTTCCTTAAAAGTTTTTCGTTCTATTCGTAACTGTCCGGAGATCTTCTCCGGACATCAACGGAGATCAACTCGCGGAAAATAAGTTTAAGAAAATGTAACTACCATTTATCAACTTTTGTAATACCTTTATGGCGCTTGACATAGCGGCCGGTTGAATGACAGTTGACGCGATAGGTAGCATGCGTGCTGCAATAATCATTTTTTACAGATCGATCGACGGGAACTGATAAAATAATATCAGGTTGACACACAACATATTTCCAAAAAAAATACATTATATTTATTTATTTATTTATGTAACTTTAATGCACAAAAGAAGGAACTGTACATAAGGCGGACTTAACGCAACTAAGGCATTATCTACCAATCAATCAGTTAAATCACCTGTAACACCCGCTACATTATACCCATACGAAGCCGGGGCGGGTCGCTAGTCTATAATAATCATCTAAATAACATCAGTTTTCCTGCTGTTACTAAAAACCAGAAAGCTGGCCGTATTGTCATGGCGCACTGGCAAAACGTCCAATACAAAAAAAATATACTGTGAATGTGAAATAGCTATAAAATTCTCGTAATATGAATATCTCAACTAAAAATAACTTATAAATCAAATTGAAAACACGTGCCTCTACTGAATTTGTTAAATTCTTACAATATTTAAAAACTCCCAGCACAACGTTTCATATCGTGAAACCTTGAATTTATTACGTCTCGCCATAAAAAACAGGGTCCAAGAATTCTACATAAATTAAATTACATTTCATAGGTTTTACTATCGATATTGCCTTGACACACATTCCTTTATCGTGACCAAAATCACATTCAAACGCTTTGAAATTGAGGTCATTATATCTGATACACCCCTAACCTCCACCCATGGAATTGAAATCCATTTCCGTCGATGGCACAGTCCCCTGGACCTTAACCTATATCAAACTCTTGCGGTATCTGAACACTTCAGCAAAAGTCAGGGGCAAACAAATGAATTGGCCGAACCGGTAACTGCCTGCAGGCACGCGACGCTACCGATACGCGACATTGAGCGGAGGACTGACAAATTATCTCTGCCATTATCAGTCCTCCGGCTTTTTTCGGGTTAATTCACTGTGGCTTGAGATTTGGTGCGTCGTTTACGAAAGTCTGCTAGGATGAATCATTTTACTGGGTGAATTAATGATACGTTTGAATGCCAATGACCTTGAAACGAAGGCAATCGTAAAATTAAGATACACTTATTAGGTTCCAGTGAATAGACGGCATCTAAATTTTAGGAATATGTTGGTATTTTATTGTGATGTTATGTGTATAAGGGTTAATTAATACCATATATGAAATAAATTAAAAATGTATGCGCTATTTTTGTCTGCTTTTTTGTTTTGGCTTTTATGCAAAACGTAACAAGCTCCAAGGGTGATATTGAGAAGCTTCTAAATAGAAAAATCTCAATAATTTCTTTCTCCCGGAAATAATTTTTAATTATGCTTTCTAAACCCTAAATATCTTTGGAGCCGCCAAAATGTTATTTTGGTTAAGGTAAAGACTAGCCACCAGGTGGTAGAGTTCCAATATACGACATTGAGGGAATAGGCACCACCACTTTACCTAATCTATCTATCGCCAAATGGTAGTTCAGCACTATCCGGTTGGATGGTAATGTATAGCCCCGTAAAAATTATTACAGAGACATAACAACTTTGGTTTTAGCAACACATTTTTTGTGTAGATATCTCTATAGATATCTACACAAAATCCTATGCTGCAGTCATCACTTATCATCCGTTTGAGCAGCATGCTTATTTGCCATCTTCATTATATAAAAAAAATAAATGCATGTAATTACTTTTACCTATTTCTTCAGGGAATATAAGTTTGAAGCATCGTTTTAGGGTCATAGCTCACTAGAGCCACCCGGTACCCGACCAGCGCCCGATCTCCTCAAGCGGTCTGCGCTCATTACATCAACTCCGCTCCGTATTGACACCGCATCGCCTCGACCGCCAGCCATTAACGTGCGGGCGGCGCGCGGTTTACGCGCGGACGGCGAGTGGACCACTCGGTGACCACAAGCTTGTCTTGCGTTGACTTTGCATTGCCAACGTGCTGTACCCAAGTGGACGGCGCGCTGTCCGCGACTGGTTCACAAGTAACATCGCGTCGTTCACCCGTGGACCACCTGTCCACAACGAGTGGACGCCGTAAAACGAGGCGGTGCTGGTGGGTGCCGGGTGGCTATAGTGAGCTATGACCCTTAGACTTTCATGCCCCGTCTTCTTCAAAGTCGTGAGGTAACCGACATGTTTCAACTTTTGAAGGATTTAAACAATGTTTGTAGCATTATCATTTTTGCATCGCAGTTTTGCTTAATTCGTATTCATTTACATAGACCTACTTCGATAGTAGATATCATTTCAGACAAACTAATTGAGTGATTTTGTTAAAAGTTTGTAAGCACGCGAGCCGAACTTTCAGCAACTCAGACGTCTAACTAAACACACTGAAAGTTGTGCACTATGTTAAAATAATAATAATATTAAAATGCAGGGGAATGAGAACCAAATTTATTTTATAGTTTTATGCACCGAAGTATAAGAGGTGGACTTATTGCTACTAGGCATTCTCTGACAGCTAACCTTAAAGTATTAGGATATAATGGAAAGTGACATTTTCAAAATTTGAGGGTACATGTGATAAAATCGCAATTTAAAAATACCGAACGTTTTTCCTCGTCGACATCATGATATAATTCATTATTCCAAATTCAAACCATTTTCAATTTTGACGTTTAACCCATTCGATATTTTTAACCGAGTTCAAAAAACGAGAAGGTTCTCAATTCGGCCGGTATATATATTTTTTATGTATGTACGCGAATTTCGCCGAGATTTCAGGACCGATTTACGTAATTCTTTTTTTGTTTGATGCGGAATAGTTTCGAATTGGTCCCATAAAAATTTGATTCAGATAGGCCCATTAGTTTTTATTTTATGAGCATTTTTTTACTTAATTTCACCTCACACTAAAGGAATAAAGGCTTCGGCAAACCAAACGCAGGACAGTTGCAGGGCAGGTCAGTAGCAGCGCGGGAGTCGGCACACTGAACGCAGCAGCAGTTTTCAACCGGTTACAACGCGTGACCGCGTTTAAACACTGCGGCAGGCAGAAGGCTGCAAGATGTCAGACGACATGAAAAAGTCATCGTGTTTTTGGCTCTCAGGCAACAAAAAAAGAATTTGGGTTTATGATATCAAAACAAGAAAAAAGAATATGGGGAATTTCATCGTCTCTGCAGAGAGCTGGAAAGTCATGAAATTTTTTTTTTCACACATTTTGAAAATATGTGAAAAACTGCCCAAAAGTTCTTTTGAAGATTGCGAACGTTTTAATACAATGAAATGCCTACTTTAGTGATTTTGGCTTGGCACTGACATCAAACCTATTAGTCAATAGCACATAAATAATACGGTAGTATATAATAACAATTAAATCTTTATTATTTTTTACTTTTCAGTTTTGAAGTCGGTTTTTCTTAACGTAGTTATATTTATATTTTAGATATTTTGAACTTCGATATACGAGTATGGACGTTCGGTATTTTTAATAACGATATTGTCATGGATACCCTTTGGGGACCGTATGTGAATCGATTTTTAAAGAAATCATATTTTGTAAAGATGTTACGAAATAACTATCTGCCCGAACTTCGAATCGCCTTAAGTTAAGTAGAAAATATCTAAAAAAATATTTAGGGGGAATCACCCTCACCATTTAGGGATATAATAAATAGACTACAACCGATTCTCATACCTACCAAATATACACACATTTTTGTTACAAACACTGTGCCACGAGAATTTTATATAATTAGAAAGATATTATATTAGTAATAACTAACCTTTTTAGGGTTCCGTAGTATACAAGGAACCCTTATAGTTTCGCCATGTCCGTCTGTCTGTCTGTCTGTCCGTTCTCGGTTTAGCGCAAAAACTGTTGGTATTAGAGATTTGAAATTTGGCACAAGTATGCAACTTGTTTTATATTATTTCGCATTAACACATGCTTGTGAAATATATTTTATTTTTAAAGAAAAATGGAAAGAAGAATTTGACTTCAGGCGAGACTCAAACTCGCGACCTACTGGGAATCTAATCCAGCCGCTCTTCCAATTGAGCTACTGAAGCCCTGCCCGATTTGTCAAATCTTTCCTTCACATCTATAGCATTGCTTTATGGTAGCAGCAGCGCCATCTATTACCAACTATGCTAGTTAGGCAACCGATATAATAGACTTTTCAGTTTATTGAATATCGTAAAGAAGTCGCTTTTACCCTTAATAATTGTTTTATATTATTTCGCATTAACACATGCTTGTGAAATATATTTTATTTTTAAAGAAAAATGGAAAGAAAAATTTGACTTCAGACGAGACTCGAACTCGCGACCTACTGGGAATCTAGTCCAGCCGCTCTTCCAATTGAGCTACTGAAGCACTGCCCGATTTGTCAAATCTTTCCTTCACATCTATTACACACAACACCCAGCGCGCGGTAGTTCCTGTACTCGGTTCTAAAGCGAGTGCCTAAACGTATGCATTATCTGCGGGAATCCCCGAAAAAGCGTTTCGACAGACGTTTTTCAAGCAGACAATGTGAGGGTTGCCATTCGTGTAAAAAAGTAAATAACTACCGATGACGTAATCATCATCTAGACTCCCCTACCCCCCCATGTCATCCAAAATAAGCAGAGCAAAGACCCCCCGCCCCCCATAGTGCTCACGTAATACTTGAACGGCCCCCTACATGCAATGCGCGGATTTTTTTTTTCGTTTTTTTACGTAGTGTGGGATATCGTTGGATAGGTCTGTCAAATATGTTAAGAGTGTGTTAACATCATTTTTGGATTTAGTTAACTGTTTGTGACTTATTGAGCTTTAAAATACCAATTTTCGTTAGAGTCAAGTCTTAGTGTTCCCCCCCCCTAAGGAATTCAGACTGTAGCGGTCCAGCGCTACTGCTGCCATCTCTGAACGGACAGTGATACTAAATCACGTTCCGTCAATATTTCTATTAACTTTGAGTTTTAAATAGTTAAATAAATAAATGTTATCTGTAAACATATAAAATTAGGTTATTAATTATAGGTATAAATATATAATTAAATAAACTACACATATTTATGTTTCTGATAGGTACTTTTATTTCGAACGAATCACACTGACATTATCTGTCAGAGTTTTAGTATCTATATTATTGGATGACCATTACGTGTAGTTTTGTAAGTGGTCGATTGGTTAACAATGGAATCGATCATACCACCATTCCAATGTTAGCTTGGAGTATATAAAGGCTCACAACGAGCCCTCCGCCTCTTTCTCTTCCTGACACCGGCCACTGTACTACGAGCACGGTACACGACGTCTACAGTCGTGGTACTCCACCGTGCACTAGCCGCGTGTAGTTGTAATTAAATCTAACTAAAATATCTTGAAGAACCCCACCTGGGGTTCTTCTTCAGCCGTTCTTCTTCAGCCATGTTCTTCAGTCTACACTTTATCCTTTCTTCGGCGGTTGGAGATCTCTTGAACTCCCAAGGCGCCCCGAAGAAGTGCCACGTGCGACGAGCCACCCACGGGCAACCGCCGCTTGACCACCGCGGCAGACCACGTGTGACCACGTGTTCGCACCCTGTTCCCAACCTCATTTCACCAGCGTTGCCCAGGACAGTATTAGTGCCATAACCAGTCTGGAGTCTGAAAGATGTGTATTGAACCACACCCTGTGTTAATTGAATAAATCATTTATATAGCTCCGGCTCTTTTCATTTGGGGTCGCCCCGAGAGAAAGGGAGGGCTACAAGACGTTACGGTAATAGTAGCTACATATAATGAAATTAGAAGGAAAACTATCACACTTTAGTTGGCTTTACAAGTTTGCGAGTAATGATCGACCAAATGTAATACTCGAAATTTTTGACCAACCTCATAGAAAATATTTATATATTTTTTTCATTACATTCATCAAATCTAAAAACTACGGAACCCTACACTGCGCGTGATCCGACACGCACTTGACCGGTTTTTAACAGTTAAATAAGGAACTGCTGTGTGAAAGTGCCATTACATTTCATGTCCCAAGCGAATGCCTATAACCTACATTAATTGCGCCTTATTATGTTATTTGAATTTTATGTGGATTGTTTTTTTTTGTACTTACTATATTTTTATGTATGTATTTTATGTTTTATTTGATGCAAAATGTGGTACACGCAGGCCAACTTAAACAGAGCCTGTGTCAACATTTTGAAAGTGTTTAGTTAGTCAGGAGTTGGTGATCAGCGAAATGGGAGAGTTTTCGGCCTCATAGATATTCAGTTGCTTTAGTAGCGAAGTTTGCATACAGAGTTGCCTAGCGCCATCACTATGACTGCCTAGTCATAGTCATAGTTAAATAAGGAACTGCTGTGTGAAAGTGCCCTTACATTTCATGTCCCAAGCGAATGCCTATAACCTACATTAATTGCGCCTTATTATGTTATTGGACATAACATTAATCAATAAATCGCTACAATCAGATACGGTCATTATGTATAATGTAATTGTTATATAATTAATGCAGTCAATAGGTCAATTCAATGTATTACAATCAGATATGGCTATTAACGAAAATTATGTAATGACATGACAGACCAAGGCTGACCTACCATGACCAAATAGGTCGAGTTCTGTCTGATGGTGGGGTCAAAAGTCTTAGGAATCGGCGTGCATGTATGAAGAGAATGATGAAAGTAGACGAGGCACGAGAGGTTTGTCTGAACCGGGATATCTGGCGCTCTACACTCTCTGCCTACCCCGTTAGGGACCTGGCGTGAAGATACATACATACATGTAATGACATGACAATATCATTACTACTAGCTTCTACTACCACTATTTGTACTAGCGAATCAATGTGGCGAGACTGACAGACTTTTTGTTCTTGGTCCCTACTGAACACAATCAGCCCAAGACATAAAAAATGGGCTTCTTTGGAAGAGGTCTTGAGAAAAGTTCTTGCAAAAATTGTAAACGTGATTCAACCTACATAAATAAACAGACATGTATGTAAAAGTTATGTCAATAAGAAAAACAATCAGAATTAAGATTACTATTCGCACTTTTTTATAGCGTAAGAGATATTTGGCATTTTATATTTTATTTCATTAATTTATTGTGGTGTGCGATAATGTTATTCTCCCAGGCTCTTCCATCAAACACTTAGTTTTCACCATAACAATAAGTACCCGAAGCACCAACAAATTCACAACAAATTAAACAAATGAATCCAAAGTGATAAAACGAAAAACGATAAAACAAAATTCATTCAACATAAATTACCCAGAACTTCCGAGCGCGCCCGCTAACTTAGAAACCGTGTTTATCATTAGCGAATTGTATCGAAATTAACTCGACAAGTAAAGCGAACTCCTTGTGTGTTTGAGGTACACACAGGCCAACTTGAACAGAGCCTGTGTCAACATTTTGAGAGTGTTTAGTTAGTCAGGAGTTGGTGATCAGCGAAATGGGAGACTTTTCGGCCTCTTGGATATTCAGCTTTAGTAGCGAAGTTTGCATACAGAGTTGTCTAGCGCAATCAATATGACTACCTAGTCAGTGGATTGAATTTTTTGTACTTACTATATTTTTATGTATGTATTTTATGCTTTATTTGATGCATATTTGTGGTACACGCAGGCCAACTTAAACAGAGCCTGTGTCAACATTTTGAAAGTGTTCAGTTAGTCAGGAGTCGGTGATCAGCGAAATGGGAGAGTTTTCGGCCTCATGGATATTCAGTTGCTTTAGTAGCGAAGTTTGCATACAGAGTTGCCTAGCGCCATCACAATGACTCTGCCTAGTCAGCGGATTTGAACGGATTCTTATAATAAGATCATGCCATTCCCAAAAGCTATCCGTTGGAACAACATAATAATATACTTACTTCATGAATGTGTTTTATGTTTATTTCATGTGTATTTGTGGTACATATAGGTGAGGATCCCACTGCAGAATCATTTCGTTCATTTAGATATGCTGCAAACCTATTTTTTAAGCATGTTTATAATCTATAGAATTTACTAGATTGCCTATCAAAAAATGGCTGCAAGTATTTTTATTTTGGTAAAGATTTTTTTTATTTGTTTTTTTTCAATAAAATCTTGTCTACCTCACGGCAATATGTATAAAGGACTCTGAAATATCACGTTTGCCGTTGTGCACTTGGCCGACCCTACGTATCCGCCCCGATAACTTTTTACGTCCACGACGTACATGTATTATTTATATATCAAATTAAAGCTATTTTTTCTCATTATTATGGTATCATCATCATCATCATCATTTCAGCCAAAAGACGTCCACTGCTGGACAAAGGCCTCCCCCAAAGAATGCCACAACGAACGGTCCTGGGCCGCCCTCATCCAACGATTGCCCGCGACCTTCACCAGGTCGTCGGTCCACCTCGTGGGGGGCCTGCCTACGCTTCGTCTTCCGGTACGCGGTCGCCACTCTAGAACTCTTCTGCCCCAACGGCCGTCAGTTCTGCGAGCTATGTGCCCTGCCCACTGCCACTTGAGTTTCGCTATTCGATGGGCTATGTCGGTTACTTTGGTCCTCATGCGGATCTCCTCATTTCTGATTCGATCTCGCAGAGTAACTCCGAGCATAGCCCTCTCCATAGCTCTCTGAGTGACCTTGAGCCTTATTATGGTATACGGGAGCCAAATTAAACCGTCCACAAATAAGAGTTGCTGGCTGTTGAAGATAAAAAAAAAACTACTTGCGGCCAAATTTTGATAGGCAACCTAGTGTATATATTTTCTAGATTACAAAGTTGCGTAAAAATTAATATTGCAGCATATCTGGATCATAACGAAATGATTCTGCAGTGGGATCTTAACCTAATACACTTAGGTGACAATTCATCCGCAAATGTAACAATACAGGCCAAATTGAACCGTGCCTGTGTCAACATTTTAAAATTTGTTTTGTTTGTCAGGAGTTGGTGATCAGCGAAATGGGAGAGTTTTCGGCCTCTGGGATCCCATTGCCACCAAGTTGGGTTCTGATGATTGCATCATTAGAAAATCGAAGGAAACTCTCAAAAATTACATGGAACTGTAAGTATTTGTATCTGAATATTATAATTTCACGCTACTGATTTGGTAGCATTCCTTAACCGTGAGAGAGAAGATTCAATTATGGACCTTCATGCTGGAAATTACGGGGCTGTGCATTACCACCTGACCGGAATACTATCGTGACTACTACTATTTAGCTGCAAGTACATAAAGTAATGCGGTGCTGCCTAATACACCCTCGAGTGTCGTCACTGAAATTTTACCATAAAAAAAATGTTTTATGCGTTAATGACTAAATCCGTAAATATTATACACTGATCTTTTTGGACAATTTGATACACTTAACTAGTATTTTGTATTTACCATAATTTTTTTTATACTAGTCACTGTTTTTTTTTGCCTACTAACATGAATGGCTGTCCGAATAAATGTTTTTTCTTTCTTTCTGGCGTGTTTCATGAAAATATTGAAAAGGATGTTTGATCTTTGGTTTTATCCTAAATATATTGTTTCAGGAAAAAATAAAGTTTATATCTACAATATATATATTCCCTCTATCATTAGCAAATTAACTCTACACAGAACGAAAACTTCTCGTGTATTTAAGGTAATTACATACGGACCAACTGAAACCGTGCCTGCGTCAACGGTTTGAGAGTGTCAACTCGGTTGGTAATCAGTGAAATGGGAGACCTTTCGCCCTTTTAGATCCAAGGGGTTAATGGACTGAATATTTAACAGCATACGTTTCTGTAAGGTAACGTTACATTTCAAAATAATACGACCAAAATTTAATTAAGGTGATTTTGTTGGTGCCACTCAGAAATGGGCAATAATTAAATTAAATGACGCTGGAAGTTAACTAACCTTTGCTGGTGGTAGAGTTCCAAGTGTAGGAAGGAGCGCGAGGGCGTTGCCACCCCTGAGACCTTAGTTATGTCCCTGTGTATCACAGGGTTGATATTAATATACGCTTACACTCATAGCCCCACATTAGGTATAAACCTGTGTCGTGGGTGCCGTTGTACACATACAACACAAACACAAGCAAATATTTGTAGGCCATACAAATATTTGTCCGGGGGCGGGGATCTAACCCGCGACCCTTCGAAGCAGACGGTCGTCTCACACCGCTGGACTAAAGGGGTAATCAATAGTTATTACGGAGCCAATCTTGTTATTTATAGAAAAAAAAATTCCCGTGCATAATATTGCAAATTATTTCGCGAAATCCTTCTTATACGATGCCATGTGTACGTATATTATTTCATCATATTATACTCATTCAAAACTAATGCTTTCAATAAACAATGGAGAAAACGCCTATACCAACATTGATTTTATAATTAATTAAGTGTATATCTAATTTGTACTATTATTATATTATTATTTTTTGCAATTACACATGAGAGTGAACTTTAGAAATTAAAGAAAAAACGGAAAGAAAAATTTGACTTCGGGCAGGAATCGAACCTGCCACCTCAGGATTATGTCGTTCACCGACCCTAAATCGAATCAAAATAAAAAAGGGGAAGAAAAATTTGACGGATCGGTGTGGGACTTCGATTGGTTAGTGGTAAAGCGGCTGGACTGGTTATCCTGAGGTCGCAGGTTCGATTCCTGCCCGAAGTAAATTTTTTCTTTAATTTCTGTATCTAACTTTACAACTAACTTCGCTCTCTTAATATCTAAAGAAACAACAAAAGTATATTTAAACACACTCGTGATTTTCGATAGCTTTATACACTTTATAATTTATAAATTCATAAGTTTTGTACATGGAGTTTTGGCGGGAACCTTGAAAGAAGGCGTATGGTGCTCTTATTTTATTTCATTTTCTTGGTGTATTTTGAAGTTATATTGAATAAAGTTGGTGGCATTTTGTTTGAAATAGGTTTATTACAGTGCCCGTGTATAGTGAAATAGAATAACAGTGCGAAAACACGACCTTTCAGGTTGCCTCCAAAACTTCATTGTAAATGTTCTGGTAAAGTAGCCATCGTTTTACTCGAATAACTTGACTGTAACTCACTTGACTGACATAATATACTTGATACTTACATACGAGTATTATTCTTGATGACTATATTATACTAACTTTTACGCTGCTTATTAAGAAAAGGAAATATCGTTTTACTTGACACTGGCAATATGCGTAATAGCGATGCCATAATAACAAAAGAAAAAAAAAGTTTTGTACATGAAAATACACTATATAAAGATAGCTAGGTTAAGAAAAACCGACTTCAAAACTGAAAATTAAAAAATAATAAAGATTTAATTGTAATTATATACTACTTTCACCTCAGACTAAAGGAATAAGAATAGAATTCTTATTCCTATAGTCTGAGGTGAAAGTAAGTAAAAAAATGCTCATAACATAAAAACAGATGGACAGATATGCCGCATCAAACATAAAATGATTACGTGAAACGGTCTATAAATCTCGGCGAAATTCGCGTACATACATAAAAAAAAAATATATATATGTAAAGAAATACTATTTCTTTCTTCGCACTCTGTGTGTTTACTTACCATGAAGTTTGGTTATAGTTTTTAACTTTTTAATTGTCTGATTTTAAAGAAGAAACGAATTCAGAATGTCAGATGACAGATTTAAATATGAGTTGATTGACAATTGGATAATCAATGAAAATTTTAATATTATATTATTTTATGTTTTAAAAGTGAAAGAATAAACTTTCATTGTCGTTTCTTCTTTACAGGTTTGAGTTCATATTGTTTTATATTACCTAAATAAAATAGTCTCTGTATAAAAAAAACTAACAATAAATCTTCTTTACAGCAACACAAGGTTTATTTCTTTCATGTAGTAAAACAGACTTATAAAACGACAATTTTGTTTATAAAAAGATGCAAATGGAGCAGTTACGTTTTGAATTCACGATTTTACCGGCGAATGATGGGAAATCTAATATTTGTTGTGTAACCTCAATCACAACTAAAGATGAAAAAAAATTTGCTATACCAGAGGAATTACAGTCTGTTGGATTTCACGAAGAATTAATTGAGACAGCTGTGTACAACAAAGTAAAAAATAGTTTAAAGAAAAGACATCAGACACGAAGAGTTTGGATAACTATGACAGATAAATTACGAGAAATTTACATAGATGCTGATGGTAACTTACAATTTGGAAAACAATATCTGGAGGAAATTGAACATAACCGAGCATCTGAAGAACAAATTAGAGATTCGAATTTATTGGAAGAAATGTTTACAAAGTTAATAGAAAATACACATGATTTAAAAAAACAGAATCTGAAATATGTCGCAGAGAAGTTTGTGATTGAGAAATTTACGAGCAAAAACTCGAATGCAAGGCAATGGATTGACATTTTTGAGAGAGAATGTTCTCGCTTCGGTATTATGAAAGATGAACAAAAAATTGAGATTCTCCGACTATTTATGGATAAAAGTTGTGTTGATTGGTACAGCTCAATGATTATAAAATTAACACTCAACTCAGAGTGGATAGTTTGGAAAGAAAAGTTGTGCGAGTCATTTGCAAACCAAAACTGGAACCAAGTGACCTATGCATTGTTATTTAAATATAAGGATGGTTCATTAGTGGACTATGCCATTAAAAAGGAAAAACTTTTATTGGACATGAGAAATTCAATTGATACAGGTACACTGGTGGATCTGATAGCGGTAGGTTTGCCAGGTTTTGTATTAGAGAAGATAAATAGAGAAGCAATGAACGATATAGTATGTTTATTCAATGAGGTGAGAAAGTATGAACATTTGGTAAATAAAAATAGGAATGGAACGTACAGAAAGTATGAAAATCAAAGGATAAATATTACAAATGAAGGACGTTATCCATGCAAAATATGCGTAAAATTAAATAAAGGGGTTCGCTATCATTCCGAAGCTGCATGCTGGTTTAGAGTTAGAGAAGATGATAAATTAAATAAAAGATATATTAAACATGTAAATAATTCAGTGATTGAAGCAGAGTTAAATGAAACAGAACAAAAAAACTAGTAGTGACACCATTAATTAAGATCAAACTACTGTTAAATAATAAATTAGAAATTTATGGAGTATACGATTCAGGTTCAAATGTATCTCTAATTAATTCCAAATTACTAAAACTAAATACAAAAGGACATAACTCGAATGAAGAAAATATAGTAACAATTAATGGTGTCCAAAAAACAAGTGGTTTGACAAATTTAAAAATAAAAATTTTTGAAATAGAAGAAAATGTGGATGTGTACATCATTGACGAACACAAATTCAGATATGATTTCTTAATAGGATTAGATATGATAAAGAAATACAAGCTAGTACAAAATGAGGAGTTAAAAATAACTCAGAAACAATACTTACATGAAAAGAATAGTAAAAAAATGGAGAAAAAGATAGACGAAGGTGAAAATGAAGGTAATAAATATGAAAACGAAAACAAAATTAATTTTAATGAACATATCAAAGAGGAGGAATTTGAAATAAAGGTTGGTCATTTAGATGATGATAAAAGGGAAGAAATAAATAAGCTAATACAACAATATCAATCAGTTTTTGCCAAAAACAAGTATGACGTGGGAAAGGTTAAAGGATATGAAGCAAGAATAGATTTATTAATGGATAAATACTGCAGCAAGAGGCCATACAGATGCACTATAGAAGACAAAAAAGAGATAGCAGAACAAATAGCCGAATTATTGGATAATGCGCTTATAGAAGAATCTTATAGTCCATTCGCAGCACCAGTAACTTTGACATTTAAAAAGGAAGAAAATAAAAAATCAAGGCTCTGTATAGACTTCAGGGATTTAAATAAAATTGTAGTTCCTCAGGCTCAACCCTTCCCATTAATTGACGATTTAATGACAAAAACAAGAAATTGCAAATTTTTTACAAGCTTAGACGTTAATTCAGCTTTTTGGTCTATACCTCTACGAGTAGAGGACAGGAAGAAGACAGGGTTTGTAACTCAAGAGGGACACTTTCAATGGACTTGCCTACCATTTGGTTTGAAGACTGCTCCAGCAATATTTCAAAGAATATTGTGTAACATACTTAGAAAATATAAACTAACCGATTTTGCTGTCAATTATATAGATGACATCCTGATATTTTCAAACTCATTTGATGAACACATAAGTCACTTGAAACAGTTACTAGAAGCAATTCAAACGGAAGGATTTCGACTAAAATTTATAAAATGTACATTTGCATCAGATTCGGTAAAATACCTGGGACATATCATTCAATATAATTCTATCCAACCACTGAAGGACAATCTCATTTCGATAAAAGAATTTCCAGTACCAAAAACCCAGAAGAATATTCGACAATTTTTGGGAAAAGTAAACTTTTACCATAAATATATACCAAGGAGCGCAATAATTCTTGACCCATTACATAATTTGCTAAGAAAAAATCAAAAGTTTGTTTGGTCTGAAGAATGTCAAAATGCGTTCGAAAAAATAAAGAGTCTCTTGTGTTCACAGCCAATACTAGAAATTTATGATCAAAATCTACCAATAAATATTTATACTGATGGTTCTCTGCTGGGTGTTGGAGCAATTTTAAAACAAGTACAACTAGATGGTAAAGAAAAACCAGTAGCCTATTTTTCAAAAAAACTGAATGGAGCGCAAAAGAAGAAAAAGGCAATATATTTAGAATGCTTAGCTATTAAAGAAGCACTAAGATATTGGCAGTACTGGCTGATAGATAAATCGTTTACAGTCTACACAGACCATAAACCATTAGAAAACATGAACTTAAAAGCTAGAACAGACGAAGAACTAGGTGATTTGACTTATTACCTTTCACAATATGATTTTAAAATCAAATATTCCCCTGGAAAAGATAATTTAGAAGCGGACTGTTTAAGTCGGAATCCTGTATTAGAACCAGAGGATAATCTAGAAGAACAACTGAAAGTTGTGAACTTAATTACATTAGAAGATATTGTAATAGATCATAATCAAAATAAAGAAATACAGAGAAACAATAATAAAATAATCAAAAAACACAATTTATACTTCAAAAGAATTAGGAACAAAGAGAAAATAATAATAACAGAAGAATTCAGTATTAAATTTATAAAGCGAATACATGAAGATCTATGTCACATTGGAGTGGGACAAATGCTAACGACTATTAGTTCACTGTACGCAACAAAAAATTTAACGAAAAATATTAAAAATGTTTGTAGGAATTGTGAAATTTGCATAAAAAACAAAACAAGAGGACAACACAAATACGGATTAATGTCATATTTAGGCCCAGCGACAAGACCCTTTGAAATAGTATCAATAGACACAATTGGAGGTTTTGGTGGTTCTAGATCAACCAAGAAATACATACATCTTTTAGTGGACCACTTCACTAGATATGCATTTATTATAACATCAAAAACCCAGGGTGCACATGACTTTATAAAGCTAATAAATAAGGTCGCTGAAACCGAAGAGATTGGGATGCTCCTTACCGACCAGTATCCAGGAATAAACTCTAAAGAATTCAAGAAGTTCCTTACTGACAAACAAATAACAATAATTTTTACAGCAGTGAATGCACCGTTTTCTAATGGCCTAAATGAAAGGTTGAATCAAACGATAGTTAACAAAATTAGATGCAAAATTAATGAAGATGGAGAAAACAGAGCGTGGACTACAATAGCACATGAATGTGTAGAAAAATACAATCAGACTAACCACTCAGTAACTGGCTATGCACCATGTTATTTGCTATACGGAACAGATGTTAAGGTTTTACCAAAAGAACTACAACAAGGAGGTATAAATAGTGACTGGATCGGAGATAAGAAAACAGCGCTTAATAATACCTTGAAATCACATTACTATAACAAAATGAGGTATGATAGGAATAGAAAACAAAGAGATTTCAGTGTGGGAGATCTAGTATATATAGAAAATGGGAATAAACTAAATAGGAAAAAGCTAGATGAATTGAGAATTGGACCATATAAAATAATTAAAAAGAAATCTAATACAATTTACGAGATAGATACAGGACATAGAAAAACAGAGTCAAATCTTTTTCATATCACAAAACTAATTCCAGTACAGATAACAGAGGATGAGAATGTGCAAGTATCAAATGGAGAACTGGAGTGAAAATTCACGGGTGAATTTTCTTCCCCATGGGGGGAGATGTAAAGAAATACTATTTCTTTCTTCGCACTCTGTGTGTTTACTTACCATGAAGTTTGGTTATAGTTTTTAACTTTTTAATTGTCTGATTTTAAAGAAGAAACGAATTCAGAATGTCAGATGACAGATTTAAATATGAGTTGATTGACAATTGGATAATCAATGAAAATTTTAATATTATATTATTTTATGTTTTAAAAGTGAAAGAATAAACTTTCATTGTCGTTTCTTCTTTACAGGTTTGAGTTCATATTGTTTTATATTACCTAAATAAAATAGTCTCTGTATAAAAAAAACTAACAATAAATCTTCTTTACAGCAACACAAGGTTTATTTCTTTCATGTAGTAAAACAGACTTATATATATACCGGCCGAATTGAGAACCTTCTCGTTTTTTGAACTCGGTTAAAAATAATCGTGCACTGTCAAAAGTGTCTAGAAAGTTATTAAGATCGGTAGCCGACTAAGTGGCCGTGAAGTAAGGGTCGTTGGGTAAAAATACATGGGTAACCAATGAGTTATTGCGAAAAAGAGAGAAATAGTTGATTTTGGATTGGACTCTTCCAAAACGAATATTTTTGGATTTGAAAAATTTTAAAGAAAAAATGAAAAAAATACGATTTCGGGCGGGGAACGAACCTATGATCTAGGGATACACACTTCATGGTAAGCTCTTGAAGGTGGATCTCAAGCGCGACAGATTGAGATATGGGGAATACCTTGAATACCTAGCACCTTGCTGAATATTTCCACCTCGTATAAATTTGGTGGAAATACGATACGCCCGTAAGGTACCCACGACGAGATTTTGGTTTCTACCGTTCCCTGAGAGGATGTCCTTGAGTAATGTTTCACTTCCATATTTGACCCTATAGAAAAAGTCACCGTATTAACACCATGGGTCAAGGACGTGTCAGATATTTGAGAAGATGTTAAATATACTCAAACGAAGCTCCCATCCCAAATTCTAACGATAATGAAAAATTGGAGCATGTTTTTTAAATAAAATACGATGGGCTTTAAGGAGCGCTCTTATTTGATGGCATTAATCAACCGGGTGCAAGATCTTTCCATAATATTATTATTTGTACTTTTTATTTTTCGCAATAACACATGCAGTGTTATTGCAAAAAATAAATAGAAAAGAAAAAGAAAAATACACATGAGTGAACTCAGAAATTAAAGAAGAAAAATTTTACTTCAGGAATCGAACCTGCGACCTCACGGTAACCAGTCCAGTCGCTTTGCCACTAAGCTACTGAAGTCCCACACCGCTGGACTGGTTATCCTGAGGTCGCAGATTCAATTCCCGCCCGTAGTAAAATTTTTCTTTCCGTTTTTTCTTTAATTTTTAAAGTTCACTCGCATGTGTTTGTGTGAAAAATAAATTGTACAATTATTAAGGGAACAACGACATCATAACTATATTGTATAAACTGCAAAGTCTATCATATCGGTTGTATAGCTATTAATTAGTTATTAATGGATGTCGTTCACCAACCCTAAATCGGTTAAAAATCAAAAAGGGAAAGCAAAATTTGACGCAGCGGTGGTGGAACTTCGGTAGCTTAGTGGTAAAGCGGCTGGACTGGTTATCTTGAGGTCGCAGGTTCGATTCCTGCCCGAAGTCAAATTTTTCTTCCGTTTTTTCTTTAATTTCTAATATTATTATGTCAATTTGATGCGCACGATTAAATTCTAAAATTAACATCTTGGGTTCAATTAGTCCATTTACTAACCTAAGGATCTAACCCTACTGGGGTCTTCAGTATAGCAGTAGAGGGCGGGTACCACTAAACTACTGGATTATGATTCGCGTAAAAGGTAAATAGGTATTGTATGCATCCTACATAAAAGGTAAATGGCTTCTGCAGTTTATTCACATTGACACATAAAACCAAAAGTCTAAATACAAATGCGTTACCACTCCTGGGGTCTAAGATATTTTACTTCCATATGTTACTGCAAACTACGGAACCTTATACTGAGCGTAGCCCGACACGCACTTGACCGGTTTTTACACATTTCAATTTTATATTTGAAAAACGTAACTTCACGCCTGTAATCCCCGAAAGGGTAGGCAGAGGTAATTGCATGCATTCAATCATACATACAAACACCCACGATTCGCCGGTTACGTTTTGGCCCATGTAACAGGTGGCGAGCCTATTGACATCTCCGGGCACATTACCAAACTCCGAGGTACTGCGAAACTTCCAGAAAGTGGAAAAATCCCAATAGAACCCGAGATAAAGGATTTCAAACCGTTATCTCTGATAGCCCTCGACCCGGGGGACCTCCAGCGCAATAGTAGTGGCCTTCTACCAATACGCTACTGAGGCAGTTATATATTTGAAATAACATTTAATTTCCTAAAGAGTAGTTTATTAGATATAATACTTAGTAACGACGTACTTAATAAAGCATTAAATATCGTCGGCCGCCTAACATCAAATTAGAGTAAACAAAATACACTTACGCATAATTTACGATCCTCCATCAATATACGCCAAACCGGTAATTTGTCATCGGCACTGAGTTATTAGAGTTTAACGAAAAATTATCATTCCCGGTATGCTTGCGCCATACAAGCAACCGATTCATCAGCCATGATTATCGTTCTTGACACGCACTCCTCATGCAACAATTTTTATGCGATTTTTTTTCGTACTACTTTTTGCTTTTATACAGGGTTAAATATATCTAACGTTAAGACTAACAACTTTTGTTCTATGTCTTTTGCCACAACGCAGTACATCACATGATAAAAAATAAAATCGTTTCAAATGGGACTTCTATCAATTGTTAGCGTTACGTTTCTTAAGTATATTTTTACATAGGTAGTAGGTACAGACGTCAGCTGTTTACGTAACGGCCGGAGCGGGAGGGGGGCACACGCAAAGCGCGTGAAACCGCGGTCAAGCGCCCCGTCTAAACTAAGCACTTACAACTAGTGATGTGTTTACTTAGACACTCAATGTGAAGTTAAGAAGTATTAGAACTGAAAATTCCAATTATTTTTTTTTGTATGGTAAAAAAAAAATGTTGAATTAAAAAAAGTTGTATAACAAAAGTGTTAGTCTTGATGAGCCAAGGCCTCCCTTTAAGAATTATGAATTAACGCTGGTTACATATAACCCTGTATATGCTTAGTTCCCAATCGCACCTTTTTTGTGTGGTTTGGGAAAAAATAAAAGTCTATGGACTTGCAAAAGCACTAAATATCGTCCGACTCATAACATCAATTTAGAATGAACAAAAATCATTTACGTACAATTTACGATCTCCCATCAATATACGCTATACCGACAATTTACCATCGGCATCAGTTATTAGAGTTTACCGAAAAATTATATTATTTCTGGCATGCCCGCGGCGTACAAGCAACCGATTCATTTGCCATGATTATCGTTGTTGACACGCATTCCTCGTGCGTCAAATCTTTATACGATTTTTTTTCTTGCAACTTTATTATGTATGTATCTTCACGCCAGGTCCCTAACGGGGTAGGCAGAGAGTGCAGAGCGCCAGATATCCCGGTCCTGACATACCTCTCGTGCCTCGTCTACCTTCATCACCATCTCTTCATATATGCACGCCGATTCCTAAGACATTTGACCCCACCATCAGACAGAACTCGATCTATTTGGTCATGGTAGGTCAGTTTCGGTCTTCCTGGGCCTCTGCAACCATCCACATTCGCATTGTATATCTGTTTAGTCATTCGCTCATTCGACATTCTTTCTATATGCCCGAACCAACTTTGTTCTATTTTATATACCTACTACTTCGTCACTGAACATGCCTTCATTGTGAGGTGTTAAAGAATATATTCGTACAATAGAAAGGTCAGTAAGTCAACTAATTAAAATATAATGCTAATCCACATTGTTATGTTTTTACAGCGTATAGATAGAGATATGCGTTATCACTTTTTCTTATGCCTCTTTACAATACCATCTATTATTTATAACCAACTCAAACAACATCCTAAAACACAAACTATTTTCTTTTCTAATACATCATTCAATATTCACTCGCTTCCTGATTAGTTCCTTTCTAACCCCAGCTTTTTAACTAAGTACAACTTGAACAAGGTAAATGTCGCCAAGTCGAGCGTAATGTAATCGCAGTGTACACTCGCCCTACTATATAATTGGGTCGTGACGTCATGCTTGACCGAGTTTTTATCAAAGATTGAAATGTATTTTGATCCTAAAGGAGATGTTGCGAGCTCGGCTCTAGATCGTACACATCCTCAAAAAATGGGTAAATTAAAGAAGAATCCGAAAAAAATGCAATTTATTTATTCAAGTATATATTTTAGAGTTACTACCACATTTAATTCAAACGATTTTATCATTTTCAACGATATTTAACATGGCGGCGACACAGCCGACGCTTCTTTAAATTGGATATCGATTAGTTTAAGTTCTTAGTATTAACACATGAAATCGATTTCGATAGTATTCAGAAAATATTACTTTTTTCTCCAAGTTCCATATAATTTAAAAAATTAAAATGTCAAAATGACATCGCCCGCCATATTCGCCATGTTGGTTTGAGTTGCAATTCTAATTGAAATAATATTTTGTAACAAAGCTTAATAAGTGAAAATATGCAGTAAAAAACGTTTTTGTATTGATTTTGCCTGTTAATGATATTGTGTACAATACATGGCCGGAGGTCCATACATTTTTGCAACATCTCCTTTATCCAATTAAGTTATACAGTAATTTTAACTTTTTAAGTGAAATATTTGATTTTGAAAGAACATACAGTTTATGATAGGTGGATCCTATACCTACATCCGAAATATAGGTTTTTTTTCTAACCATGTTTATTCTATTACATAGATAGACCATTTGAAGCAAATTTACAAATCCAAAGGCTTCAATACAAAAGTATTACCTCTGCTAAGGTATTAGATATTTCACTTTTATGTCAGTAAATACAGTGTCATTCATTATTCATAAACAACCCATACAACATAAACTATTTTCTATTCTCAAATATCATTCGCTATCACTCACCTCCTAATTAGATCCTTTGTATCCCCAGCCTTATATCTCAGTAAAACTGGAACAAGGTAAATGTCGCCAAGTCGAGTGTAATGTAATCGCAGTGTACACTTGCCCTACGATATAATGAACTGGGTCATGATGTATTCCAGCCTGTGACGACACCATGTTTGACCGGGTTATTATCAGATTGAAGTACATTTTGATGCTCAAATGGAGTTTTTGTACGTATTTAATGGAATTAGGTTTTTTATAAAGCGATTAAGCTTTGTTGCATATTGTAATTACAAAGATTTTTTATTTGTAACTTCTTTTTTTATGTAATGGAAGTGGCAAACAAGCATGCAGTTCACATTGATGTTTAGTGATGACTGTAGCCTATAGACACCCACATTAAGTCCAAGGACAAAACGCAGATGCGTTATCAGTCTTAAGGCTGAAGGTGTTATGCCTCTGTGCCGGAAATTACAGGGCCGTACATTACCACCTGAGTGGGACACGATAGTGCTGAACACTACCACTTAGCGGCAAGTATATTAGGTAATACGGTGGTGCCTACGCCCGCGTGCTCGGTCACTTGAGTTATACAACCAGTAAAAATTGTGTTCAATCATAATTATTGCTTGCTCGTTGGGAAGAAAAAGAAAATTTTTCACGGAGCAAAAAGTTTCACGGAGTAAAACTGTCGCCAAGTCAAGTATAAGGTAATTGCAGTGTACACTCGCCCTACGACATAATGAACTGGATTGTGGCATATCCTCGCCATGGTGACGCCATGTTTGACCCGGTTTTTACTTTATTGAAATGTATTTGACCCTAAATTAATCGATTTAGGTTTTATTAAAGAATGATTAACCTACATTGCAATATAAATTTAAGAATTTAAGATCAAAAACGAAATCCTTGTAGGATCACTTTAATCTTTTCGTAAGAACAGTGTCAAATTATTTTACTTTGCCTGAGAAGTTTTAACTTTTTACTGGTGGTAGAGCTCCAGTGATGGAGCTCGCGGGCGTAGGCACCACCGCATTACCTAATATACTTGCCGCTAAATGGTGGAGTTCAGCACATAGAGCAACACGGAGGGGAGTAGCCATATGCAGGCTTTCCCCTATGTCAAAGTACAAGACCAAATGATCTTACGCCTGTCGCCTAGATGTTTAAATGTGTGCGTGAAATTGTTTCTGTATTTTGTTAAAAACAAGGTGTGAGTTTCGTAGTGATAGACGATTTTTGTAGTGTGTGTGTGTGTGTCGCACGCATTTCCCCCCGCAAAAAATGACAGACTTTTTTGCATTGGTAATACTCGCTATGTTTACTCCCCTCCAGTCCGCCGCGACCGGTGGACCGCATTCCTCTATGGTTCAGCATTATCGTGTTCTGGTCAGGTGGTAATGTACGGCCCTGTAATTTCCGGCACAGAGGCATAATTCCTTAGGAATCTGCATTTTGACCTTGGTCTTTGTGTGGGTGTCTATAGGTTGTAGTCATCACTTAAGACCTTAAGTAGGGTGAATTGCCTAAATTCGTACATGATTTAAGTCAAATTCTAGAAAAAACTGTTAATTGAATCCGCTATATAGAAATACACGACGACAGACAAGGATTCAATGAACACTTTTAATTGAATAGAATGTTAAATTTGTTAACCCCCTTTTAGAAAAAACATTAAAAAATGCCCCCTTTTTGTCTTAAAATGCAAATGCTCTCCAAAACGGCACAGTCTTTTTGCTTCGTTTTTATTGCAAAAGAAAAGGCTTTAAATTACTCACAGTTTTAATTAAGAGTTTTATTTATTTTGGTGTTATTTATTAATGAAAATTAATAAAATGTCGAAATTTCCGTGCATGAGCGCGAGCCTCTTCGTCACGCCATACTGTAATCTCAATATTCTCAATCATCGTCAGTTGGCTAGTCGGCTACGGCCCTTTGTGAGGGGAGGATGTACAGCGCGCTGCCGATATTTAAATTTACATATTTTGGGATGTTACTGCGAAGTTATGAGTAAAACCTATAAAAAAATATGTATTACTATACAACACGAGTATTTACGGACTTAATATTTTACTAAATAGTGGCTATCGCCTATATTTTTGTGCGAATTGATGTCGTGTTCTTGTTGTCAAAGAATATAAATACATTGACAATATTGACATTGCAACACGGATAGTTGACGTAGAAAAAGAAACACAAATGAACTGAAGGAGTATTAAGTTGATTACTCTTTAATACTTGTTATACCGACGTGTAATTTACCTACATTGTTACTAACCAAAATTATATTGTTTTATATTATTTCGCATTAACACATGCTTGTGAAATATATTTTATTTTTAAAGAAAAATGGAAAGAAAAATTTGACTTCAGGCGAGACTCGAACTCGCGACCTACTGGGAATCTAGTCCAGCCGCTCTTCCAATTGAGCTACTGAAGCCCTGCCCGATTTGTCAAATCTTTCCTTCACATCTATTGCATTGCTTTATGGTAGCAGCAGCGCCATCTATTACCAACTATGCTAGTTAGGCAACCGATATAATAGACTTTTCAGTTTATTGAATATCGTAAAGAAGTCGCTTTTACCCTTAATAATTGTTTTATATTATTTCGCATTAACACATGCTTGTGAAATATATTTTATTTTTAAAGAAAAATGGAAAGAAAAATTTGACTTCAGGCGAGACTCGAACTCGCGACCTACTGGGAATCTAGTCCAGCCGCTCTTCCAATTGAGCTACTGAAGCCCTGCCCGATTTGTCAAATCTTTCCTTCACATCTATTGCATTGCTTTATGGTAGCAGCAGCGCCATCTATTACCAACTATGCTAGTTAGGCAACCGATATAATAGACTTTTCAGTTTATTGAATATCGTAAAGAAGTCGCTTTTACCCTTAATAATTGTTTTATATTATTTCGCATTAACACATGCTTGTGAAATATATTTTATTTTTAAAGAAAAATGGAAAGAAAAATTTGACTTCAGGCGAGACTCGAACTCGCGACCTACTTGAAATAAAACTAGTAAAATAGTGAAATAAAAATATTAGTTGAAATAAAAAAAGAACAGTAAGTAGTCGAAATAAATCCAAAATGGCGAACACATTTTTTTTTCGAAAAAGTGATATGGGTATCAATTTCTAAGTGCCTCGGGGTGCTGATTACGAAAATGGCATCATTTATCAGATCCAAGATAGCGGACATAATAATTTTTCCAAATTGTGAAATGGGTGTCAATTTCGAGGTTTCTTGGGGTGCTGATTGCAAAAATGTCATCCGTTTGCTGAGCCAAGATGGCGGTCACATGTTCTTTTCAAAAATATGATATAGGTATCAATTTTTAGGTTTCTTGGGGTGCTAATCACGAAAATGACATATTTTTCAGATCATTTTAGTAATCAGCACCCCAAGAAACCTCGAAATTGATACCCATGTCATATTTTGAAAAAAAATCTGGCAGCTATCTTGGATCTGCAAATAGATGCCATTTTCGTAATCAGAACTCCAAGAAACTGTAAAGTTAAGACCCATAGAAAAATTAAATAACCTGTCCGCTATCTTGGATTTGAAAAATTTGTACCTCAAGAAACCGTAAAATTGCAATACATATCATATTTTCGAAAAATAATAATAACAATTCTGAATACGTCTTCGATTATAAAGGAGATATCATTTTCGTAATTATCACCTCAAGGAACTCTAACATTGGTACCCACATTGCTTACATACTATTATCGCTTACAGTAGGTAACATTTAGTGAAATGTAAATTGGGAAATGCGGTGGTGCTCGCTCGCCCTGGAGCTTGGCCACTGAAGCTCTACCACTGTATACTACCACCTTACCAGAACATGATAACGGTTGACATGGAGTTATCATTTACTGTTAGGTAAAGTAGATGATATGGAGGTGATCATGCCTTCGAGCTCGTTCATTAAAGTTCTATCACCATACAGTCATACATAGCACAAAAGCCCACCATTCTTATGTACATAAAATATTAAGTATTTTAATTTTCGAAGATTAGACCGCTCGCAATGCAGACATAACTAACGAGCAAAAATCAAGCAAGTTTCGCTCGCTAGTTTTCAACAAGTGAATTGCGAATATATTTAGGACCGATTTATCTATCGGTACATCTCTGTTTATTCCTTTGGAGAAAAAACAATGCTTGAATTTATGTTTTTACACAGTATTGAAGAGCAATTAGTGCTTGCTAGTAAACTATAGTTTGATGCTAAATTATGTATGATCCATGCTATTCGTAATAACTTTAATATACCCCTTACCTTCGCCTATAAAAACGACAAATAGAATTGTATTTAAAAAATATTTTTTATAGGTAGATAGATACTCAAGGCCTGAAGCAATTATCAATATACAATTATTATAATAAGACAGTTAAAATCGAGTCGCTGTAGGTAATTTTTTTTTCGAATAAAACTGATTACTATTAAAGAAAAGGAACAGAAACAAAAAAAGACGTGTGGCACTCGGGGGCTGCCGCGGTAAAGCTATTGCATTTACATAAGTATCTAAAATTATGCTAAACAAAATAAAATGCAAATAAAAGAAAAAAAATAGAAAAATGAAACAATAATTTTCAATTAATATTTACCACTTTTAAAATATTGAATGGAAAACAAACAATAAAAAAAATGAACAAAAACAATCTTGGCAGCGGTGGGATTCGAACCCACGCCTCCGAAGAGACTGGTGCTTTAAACCAGCGCCTAGACCGCTCGGCCACGCTACCCACGAGGTCGGACGGCGAAATTATACATGACTTTCTTTAAATGAGTTTAAAATTTGTAATACGGAGCGTCCGATTTTTTGCGTTACGGAATTCGGTCCCCACGCTCAAGGCCCGCGATAGAAGCTATGCAATAGCTTAAAATGCATTCAAGCATACATGCAAACACCCACGATTCGCCGGTTACGTTTTGGCCCATGTAACAGGTGGCGAGCCTGTTGACATCTCCGGGCACATTACCAAACTTTGAGGTACTGGGAAATTTCCGGAAAATGGAAAAATCCCAATAGAACCAGAGATAAAGGCTTTTTCACCATTATCTCTGATAAACCCCTACCCGGGAATCGAACCCAGGACCTCAGCGTAGTAGTAGTGGCCTGCTACCACTAGGCTACCGAGGCAGTTAATTATTTTTTAAAATTTCTTTTTATACAATGACAACGTTTTACAGGCTTTTATTGAGTCAGGTAAATTATTATATAACTGTGCACCCTCAAAAATATAATTTAAAGCTAGTTTTTCCATAAAGTAAGACGCCGAACTTTACTAGATCTATCTGACTAAAACTTTACTTCTGAGATGAATAATAACGAAAATAAACAGTTTCATGATATTTTCCAAGTTAATAAAAATACGAAAGTGTGTAGGAGGATTCATTATGAGTTTTAGAAACAATAAACTTTTAACCTATCCACCGCCTACATTGTTAATAATAGATTCGAGGAGAAGAAATATATAGAGCTGTTATTACACATGCTCATTTACTTTGTGGTAATACTTTAGACTATTTCTATGTTTGTATTATGACTATTGAATGGGCCTCATAAGAAAGTTCAGGGTCACACTGAATGCAACGAAGAGAACTAAGCTTGGCGTTTTCGTGCAATATCTTAATAAAAATCAGGAGATCCGTATGAGAATCACAGTGGCAGACATAGCCCTACCTGCCACTTAAGTGTTCGTTTTACGAAAGCAAACTTTTTGCTATTCGGTGAATAGGTAGACTAATGAGCTACTACCACTAAATCCGACAGTTAGGTGGTAGAGCTTCAATAATGGAGCACGAGGACATAAGCTCTACCGCGTTATCCAATCTACTTAGTGCTATATAGTAGCATTCAGCGCTATTGTGTTCCAGACAAGCATTTTTTTTGGTGAGGGTATACAGACAAGCAAACGGGCCACCTGATGGAAAGTGGTCACCGTCGCCTATAAACATTTGCAACACCAGGGGAATTGCCAACGCGCTGCCAGGCCTGAAGGACTTTTTTTGACGCCATTTTTGAAGAACCCCATTTTGTAGCTCCTAGGAAATACCTCAGAGGGAAGTTCTTTCCACAATTTAGACCTTCTGGGCAGGAACGAACGTGAAAACCACACCGCTGAGCACTGCCAGGTGTCCAGTCGGTGAGGGTGGAACTTCTCTCTTCGGCGGGTAGTACGGAGTAGGAAAAGAGACGGTGGCACCATGTCAAACAGTTCAGAAGAGCACTCATCATTGTAGAGACGGTACAACACGCACAGACTCCCATTAACAGTAACAGAAACAAAAAAAAAACATTTTTTGGAATTTTTCGTCTGTGGTTTTTTGTTTTTTGTACGGAGTCAAGTGGGCTCCCGCCCAAAAATGAGAGCAGTATACCAGATGGGGACGCACTTGGGCCTTCACAGTAATGTACGTTTTGGCCTTAGGAGTGGCAACATACATCATGCCATTTAAATTCGATTTTACGTAATATTTATAAACTACAGTATTCACTTACCACCAACGTGAGTGATATTTGAATTTTCGCTGAGAGCAGTCGTTGCGCTAGCGCGAGTGAAAAGTGCTGACTTACCATAACAACGTTGCCACTACGGCCTGCCGCGATGACCCAGTTATCATTGCGTAAGGCCTCACGTCCGACAACATAAACATTCGTTAAGGCGAAGCTACTTTTTATTAATAATTATTATAATAATGGCTTCCCCAAAAAGTACTAATATTAAAATAAAAACTGAAACTGAGCAGTTTCTATACAAATGTTACTCTGAGGAAAAAGCAGAACGAGAAAATCTTGAAGGTATTGTGACGCAGTTGCAAAATCAAATTGAAAACCTTCAACAACAACTGAAGTTTTTAACAGAGCAAAAAGACGCAGGTAATCCAACTACCAAAGAAAAGACCACTTCACCTGCTGAATACAATACAGATGAAGAGGAGCTCGCTAAGGAAACAGAGTGGGTAAGAGCGAAACAACGGAAGAAAAGGAAACTGACCACATCCCCCGCTCAAGTTGAAGAAGACAAAGAAAAAAGCCTTAACGCTTCAAGAAATGAGAAAGAAAAGGTTCGAAAAGTACCACTTCCACCACCCATCATTGTAGATGGTGTTAAGGACTATCAGTCCTTTTATGATCTTCTTTCGGAGAACCACAAAGAAGTCTTGTTCTCCGTTAAAATGATGAATGGAGAAGCTGTAAAAATAAATGCTGCTAATGATGAGTCATACAGAGCCATCACGCAGCTCTTAACCCATAATAAATGCCTTTGGCATTCTTACGAAAACAAGCAAGTTCGACCAATAAGAGTGATGGTAAAAAAATTGCACTTTACTTGCAGTCCAGAAAGAATTGTTGAGGAGTTGCAAGACAAAGGCTACAAAATTGAGGAAGCAGTCAACAAACTGAGATGGAGTGACAAAACACCACTCAACATGTTCATGCTCACTTTCAAGAATGAAGAGGACATTAACAAAATATATGACATAAAGTCTATCCTAGGATGCAAGGTTGAGGTGCATCCAATAAGAACGTCTAAATTAGTTCCACAGTGCAAGAGGTGTCAAGCTTTTGGACATACTCAGAGGTACTGTTCCAAAGAGCCTAGGTGTGTGAAATGTACAGGCAAACACCTAACCAGAGACTGCACTAAATCAGCAGAAGAGAAACCAAAGTGTGTGCATTGTGGCGCACCTCACCCTGCAAATTATAGAGGGTGTATGGTCGCAAGAGAAATGCAAAGCATTAAAAATAAAACATTGAAGAAACCAAGTAGTCAACCAGTGCAAAACAAAATGTCGTCAACCATGGCCAAGAAAACCAAGGAAGTTAGCAAGAGTTTAACATACGCAGGAATCGTAAAAGGCACTACAAAGACCGGCCACAATAACACACAAAAAGGCAACGCCCTAGAAGAAAAACTTGACCGGATCTTAAGCGTCATCACCGCTTTTGATGAACGACTCCAAAAACTTGAACAAACAAGTCAAGTTAAAACTTCTACGTTTCGAAAATGACTAACTCATTAAATATTATGGAATGGAATGCCAATGGACTACTACAACATCAAAATGAGTTACAAGTAGTCCTAGATATACAAAATATAGACTTATGCTTAGTGTCTGAGACACATTTCACTAAACAGTCGTACATCAGATTTAAAGGGTACAAAGTTTATCATGCACTACACCCAAACAACACTGCAAGAGGTGGTAGTGCTGTTATAGTTAAGGAAAATATAGAACATCATGAGGAGAGAAAATTTGAATACCCAGAATATCAGGCTGTAGTCGTAAATATAAAAACTAAGCGTTACTCTTTTTCTGTAGCATCTATATATTTCCCACCAAAACATTCCTTGAAAAAAGATGAATACATAAGTCTTCTTATAAGCCTTGGCGAGCGATTTATCATTGGTGGCGACTTTAACGCTAAAAATACCCATTGGGGCTCTAGACTCACCAATACCAAAGGCAAAGAATTGCTTAGTGCCATAAAAGAAGTGAAGTGCAGTTTTTCATCTACGGGTAAGCCGACCTACTGGCCCACCGATCCACAAAAAATACCTGACCTAATAGACTTTTTTATTCATAAAAATATATCAGTCAACTACCTACAAGTAAACGAAATGAATGATATGAACTCCGATCACTCACCCATAATTCTAACACTAAGTGAAAACATTACATATAAAAATTATAACATAAGGCTCGTAAATAAGAAAACAGACTGGGCCAGTTTTAAAACAGATTTGGATGAGTCTATAAAATTGAACGTCCCATTAAAAACTCCAGAACAATTAAATATAGAGGTGGAAAATTTTATAACTAACATCCAACAATCAGCGTGGAACAGTACACCAACAACAGAGTACAAACCAAGGGCAAGAACATATCCTAGAGACATTTTAGATCTCTTACACAAGAAAAGATTACAAAGAAGCAAATGGCAAATGACAAGGTTCCCAGGAGATAAAAGGTTGCTTAATAATCTTACCAAAAAGTTAACCAGAAAAATCAATGAATACAACAATAACAATATGAGTTATTTTATTACAAAGCTAACCAGTGACCGAAGTACCGATTACTCACTTTGGAAAGCCTCTAAAAATTTAAACAGACCAATAATACATATTCCACCAATTAGGGGTGAAAATGGAACATGGGCTATTAACAACCAACAAAAAGCCAAAAGATTCTCAGAACATCTTGAAAATATCTTTAAGCCGAATGAGAACCTATCAAACGATCTTCTTGAGGAAAACTTTATCCAAGAAGAGCTAATTATAAAACTTGTGACACCAAACGAGGTAATCAAAGCAATCAAAACAAATATCAGCCCAAAAAAATCTCCAGGATATGATTTAATTACAGGAGAAATCTTGCATAATCTACCTCGAAAAGCTATCGTGAAATTAACAACTCTAATAAATGCTGCATTCAGACTAACATATGTCCCTGATTTGTGGAAAGTGGCAGAAGTAATAATGATAGCAAAACCTGGAAAGCCACCTCATGAAGCAACGTCGTACAGACCAATTTCTCTACTGCCGGTTCTTTCAAAACTGTTCGAGAAACTTCTTCTAAGACGCTTGAAACCACTTCTGGACGCTAAAAACCTTATTCCTGAGCACCAGTTTGGATTCAGAGAAAAACACTCTACCATAGACCAAGTACATAGAATAACAAATGTCATTGAAAAAACACTAGAAGACAAGAAAGTTTGTACAACAGTATTTTTAGATGTGGCACAAGCTTTTGACAAAGTCTGGCATGAAGGTCTTATTTATAAAGTCAGAACTATGTTGCCGAAACAATTCTCTGATATATTAGAATCTTATATAACCAATAGAGCATTTAGAGTGAGACAAGAAAGTGATTATTCTGAACTCAAAGAAATAAAAGCTGGGGTACCACAAGGTAGTGTCTTAGGTCCGGTCCTGTACCTATTATACACATGCGATATCCCAAATTTAGAGAATAATATAATTGCTACCTTCGCTGATGACACTGCTATAATGGCTACAGGTCAAAGTCATGAAGAAGCAGGAGAAAAAGTTCAAGAGGCTCTTAATGTTTTAAATAACTGGACTACAAAATGGCGCATCAAGCTAAATGAAACGAAGTCGGTCCATATCGACTTTACTAACAAAAGACCACATTATCTCCCGTTATATATAAATGGACAACAAATACCATATGCGAACACAGCTAAATACCTAGGTATGACGCTTGACGCTAAGTTGCGCTGGAAAGCTCACGTCAAGAAGAAGCGAGAAGAGCTATGTATTCGCTATAATAAGATGTATTGGCTTCTTGGAAGATACTCTCCGCTGTCGATACACAATAAAATATTATTGTATAAGCAAGTCCTCATGCCAGTATGGACTTATGGTATTCAGCTGTGGGGTTGTGCCAAAAAGAGCAATGTACAAATAATACAACGTTCCCAGAATAAAGTGCTCAGAGACATTGTAAATGCGCCCTGGTATGTACGCAATAACGATCTCCATCGGGACCTGAAAATGGATTTCGTAGATAACGTTATAAGAAAATACGCCGAAGCCCATGAAAAAAGGCTTCATCATCATGTGAATATTGAGGCTATCCAGCTCCTCGACAACACAAACCTAGTGAGAAGACTTAAGAGAACTAAACCTTTTGAGTTAGTGTAGTGTTAAAAAAATAATAGTGTTAGTGACTTATTTTGCATAATCACACGAACAAAGTGACTTCCCCTTAAGACATACTAAGAAAGTGCCAGTGGACATTTACTTAGAAATAATTTTATTAGAAGTTTAAGTTAGCATAAAATTGCTTATTAGTCTTTTAGGCTAGATTGTAATTTTAATAAGGTTCAAAAAAGGACCTTACGTTAATTAAAAAAAAAAAAAAAAAAAAAAAAAACCACCAACGTAAACTGTACACTTGTTTACTACTTAATCAAGTGAGTTACATTAAAGAAAGTGCCAAACATATGGAGTGTGACCGAATATAAAAGGCGTATCTCTGTCAAAATTCCAAGTGATAGTAGGAACCGTACCCCATAAAGTCGGTTCATACGTACTCGGTCCCGATGCTCTCATAAATAACTATGAAATTAAGCCCTTAAAACGAACATCGTAAAAATACCGGGACTCTAAAGAGGTTATTGTATTAGATGCTTGTCGAGTTAACGTCGGGTTACTGTTATTTGCTTAGGATAATTGTACGCTTATGTATCTTTTTTTTACAGCAATAATCAATTCTTTCTTGAATTTCAAATGATTTTAAAAGAAGTATGATATCTACAAATTCTCTATTAGCGCGCTAACGCACTAGTGGTTAGCCGCACCGCTTACATATTTTACTATTTAATATGCAACCGCCTGTTATGTATAGTGCGTACAATAACAGGCGGTTTGTATATTAAACTGTGAAAGCGGCCAGCCGCGCGGCTTCCCGCTCCCGCGGCTAACCGCTAGTGCGTTAGGGCGCTTATGCAGTTTTCTAATAAAAGAGGTGTTACATCGTTAATGAGCTCCAGAACCTATCCAGCAGTCTTCAAAGTTTTTTAAACACGGATAACTTTTGGAAAACCATAATCCGTCCCTAACATAAGACGAAACCTTGTAACTAAGCCTTACTTAATGTGTACCTACTGTTTTTTTTTCATTTTCAAACCGTGGCTTTAAACGACTAAATCTGCCGCAGAAAAGTATCGGCTTTCAGAATACATAAGCATGCGGTAACGTTTATTCCGTAATAAAATCCATCTAACCCAAGCCAAAATAAAAAAAAATATATATCTTCACATTTCTGAAAATTTCAATATGTGTCGTTTCACAATATAACCCCGACAATCTTTATTTAAGAAAAACGTGAACGCACCGCGTTAATATTATATCAGCTTAAAGCAAAAATAATGTACGTGTAATCTGTTTCTTCATTTTAGGGGAAGTAGGTTGTACTTTACGTTAATGTTGAGTTTCTTGTGAAAACATAAAATGTTCTCATCCGTAATTTCACCTTGAGAGTGGTAATATGCATTGTGATTTTTTTATGTTGTGGCGGTGGCAAACGAGCATTCTGTTCACATGAATACTATGTATACTGCAGCCTTTAAACATCTACACAAAAACCAGTGGTCAAAATGCAGACGCATTGCCACCTCTGAGGCATAAGTTGTTTTACCTCTGCGATAGTTATTATCACCTAAGCGGACCACGATATTGATGAACACTGCTATTAAGCTGCAGATTCATTAGGTAATACGGTGATGGCCCTCGAGCTCCGACACTAGTACTCTACCACCAGTTAAATGTTAAAAATAATATAAATATAAGTACTCAATAAATATTTGTATAAAACAACTGTTTTACAAAGTAAATACTTTAACCCCCTTATTCATAAACGTATTTTAGTTAAAGTGTTGCGAATCTCTCTTTTATCTCTTTAATTCTTACGCAATTGACAACAGGACTGACAAAGACAAAGCATTCTATAGCTAAAACGTATCTAATGTACGCTTATGAATAAGGGGGTAAAACTTTATGAAATCTTTATTAGAAGAATTGACTACGAGCGTAGCAATGTGCTACGAAGTCGTAGCCGCGTAGCTATTTCATTACTGAGCGCGAGATCCGCTGATCGCACGTGAACTTGAGATCACGATCTTATCTTAAGGATCATAGCTCACTAGAGCCACTCGCCACCCGACCAGCGTCCGACCCAATCTCGAGCGGTCTGCGCTCATTACAGCAACTCCGCTCCGTATCGACACCGGATCGCCTCGACCGCAAGCCGTCAACGCGCGGGCGGTGCGCGATCCACGGGCGGACTGTTGGACCACACGGTGACCACTAGCTTGTCTTGCGTTGACTTTGTTTGCATTGCCAATGCGCTGTTCCCAAGTCCACCGAGTGCTATCCGCTACTGGTTCACAAGTAACATCGCGTCGTTTACCCGTGGACCACCCGTCACCATCACCAAGAGTGGATGCCGTAGAACGAGGCGATGCTGGTCTGGTGCCGGGTGGCTGTATTGAGCAATGACCTTAAGAGCTTACTGATACCAATTTATTAATACGAGCCTTATGCCCCATCCGGACTCTCACGAGGCGCCTCCTAGGGGCTCTCGACACGAGTTTTGGCGAGTGGAGGCTAGACATCTACTCTCTAGATCTATTCAGTTGCCCGCTGGTTGATTTACTTGCCTCACCCACTCGAGTTCTATGCATATAAAAACCAAATTGGAAAATCGGACTTTCATACAGAATAAAGTCTCAGCACCATCTTTGATAAGGGACCTACGGCCGCCGAAAAAAAAATACTGAGCGATTTTGCGACAGCTATAAAGTGTTTTATATCAAAGACCCTCGTCAATATTTAAAAAAAAATCTCTTAAACACATAAACGTGGATGAAAACTTATACCTATTAAACGACACGAACAGAATAAATTCTCAATAAAGATATCCTTTGAAGAGTACACCGAAATAATTTGAAATGAGAGTTATCTGAAGACGTTCGATCATGTCTAGACGTACTAAGTTATGCTAATAGATGAAGCTTAACTTTTATCATATACTAGCAGTTTGCCACGATGTTACACGCGTTGATTCCGATGTCGTGGAATTTCGGACAAAAGTATTCTACTTTTTAGTAACAACTACCAATTTGTTTTTATGTTATGAAGGTGGCAAGGTGCAGTTCATATTGATGTTAAGTGATGACTGCAGCCCACACAAAGGTCAAAATGCAGATGCGTTGCCACCCCTGAGACCTTAGTTAATATGTCTGTGTGATAAGTTATTACGGGGCCGTACATTACCATCTAACCGGAACACAATAGTGCTGAACTACCATTTATTAGGTAATGCGGTGGTGCCTACGCCCTCGAGCTCCTACATTGGAACTCTACCACCAGTAAAATTGTGGCGATTATGATATATCCCCCATATTATATATACTACATCTGGACATAAACCTCTCCAAAGAAGACCTATACATCTTTGTAGAGGCTGACATCCAAAGGTAAACTTAAAATAACGTAATTTTTTTGGATATAATGCTGATGGTAATGTTAAATGAAGCGTTCTGTGTGTAAAAAAACCATCCGTTTTTTTTTAAGTTTGTTTGTTTTAAACAAAAACATGTACAATTTCTTTCTCTTTACACTAACTATTCCACAGTAGATTCACGGGACATTGAAATCTCTGTTTTTATGTCAAGGCCTCCAAGGGTTATAGCTCACTACGGTCACCCGGCACCCGACTAGCGCCCGACCGCCCCGACTGGTCTGCACTCATTACAACACCGCCCGTCGGCAAGCGGCGCGCGGTCCACGCGCGGACCGCGAGTGAAATCCACTCGGTGACCACTAGCTTATCTTGCGTTGAACTTGCATTGCCAACTCGCTCTGTTCCTAAGTGGACCGAGTCCGCGAGTGGTTCACAAGTAACATCGCGTCGTTTACCCGTGGACCACCCATTGACAACGAGTGGACGCCGTAAAACGGGGCGGTGCTGGTCGGGTGCCGGGTGGCTGTAGTCAGCTATGACCATTATTCACCTCCCATTAATGTAAACTGTATGATTATTTCCCACACGACTTAAAAAAGTAAACCGTATAATATTTCTTTCAAAATTGCTGAATAATAACGTAACCTCATGCGAATTAAGTCTATCTCTCTTACATTAAGCTGAGATTAATTTGAAAGTCAAATGAGAATCCCCTGATTTAAAAGCGACAAAGGTATCGGCATCACACTCAAGATTATGTGCTCCTATCATTCTACTCGACTATTAGGATAAGCTCGCATCCCGAGTGGCGGGTAGTTACAGAACGGCATAACGATTAGACTAATTTCTATTCATGTTATGTTTAGGTTTTCTCGACAAACGTGTAATTTGTTTTCTATATTGCATTTTCACACATTAACATGCGCACTTTACAAAGATTTCAATAAAAATAGAAATTGTTTAATGACGTGATAACGTCTCATAAATCGATGAACGCCGCCTGCACGCACCAAAATGTTTCACATTCCGCCTGAGCCAAGCATGCAAGCAAGAGCGCGTATGACGCATACAGCGTGTAACAGGATTAAATGTACAACCCGGAAATTATGGTCACCCATTTGGTGAACAGTCCATACAAACGAAAATGAGACCAATGTCTATCCAAAATAAAATGCTAATCTCAACATGTTTATTAGAACTCGTTGAGACGTGCTTTTTATTATAAATATTAATTTAAGAGATAGTGAAAATTAATCTTAATACTAGCAAGTGTTAAATAAGGGTACGCAGGTTACGCTGCATCACATGGCAACAGTGTGCGTGTATGAGTAGGTTCGTGTTTCATGTGCGGCCGTAGGTAGAGGTAAGGTAAGTATGCATAGGGTGTGCATACTGTTCGTACAAATTGAGGACAGCTTATTTCTTAAATAAAAAATATTAAATGCATAAACATGTAATTTCAGTTCATGTATTATTATTATAACTCGATTTTCTAATCGGGGTGTTAGAGAGTGTGCATTTTTCCCATTACATGTTGTATATAACGTTACCACGTAAAATTATCATCCATAAACAGACTTTACATACAGCTTATTTTACTTGTGGTAGAGCTCCAGTGACGGAGCTCGCGGGCGTAGGCACCACCGCATTACCTAATATACTTGCCGCTAAATGGAGTGTTCAGCACTATCGTGTTTCCGTCAGGTGGTAATACATGGCCCTGTAATTTCCGGCACAGAGGCATAACAGCTTTGGCCTCAGGAGTAGCAACGCATCTGCATTTTGACCTTGGTCTTTGTGTGGGTGTCTATAGGCTGCAGTCATCACTTAACATCAATGTGTGCTTATTTGCCACTTACATTACATAAAAAAAAGTTGTAATTGTGCCGAACTTTCGTCGCGTAGCTTCGGCATAGTGTGTTTACACACTTACTATTAAAGATTATGAACCAGATATTTTTGTATTCAGCTTTAACACTCAAAAAATTAGATTTAAGTGAATTGGAAGTTTTACGCAATCTCTATCATTAATATCAATATTTCAATCAATCAGAGGTCATAATGCAGATGCGTTAACAATCTGATACCTTAGTTATTCTGCCTGTGTGAAAGTTATTACGGTACAATACGTGACCATCTAACCGGAATACAATTTACTAGTTGGTGGTAGAGCTCCAGTGTCGGAGGTCGCGGACGTAGACACCACCCCATTATCTAATATACATGCCGCTAACTAGTAGTGTTCAGCACTATCGTGTTCCGGTCAGTTGGTAATGTATGGCCCTGTAATTTCTGGCACAGAGGCATGACACCTTAGGCCTCAAGAGTGGCAACGCCATCGGTTCGGAATCGGAAAATTTGCGATCGGCTGAGATTTCAGTAGCTTATTGGGTAAAAAGGTAAACGTGTCAGACTCAGAATCAATTTATATATAATTTCGTAATTTCCGGCATAAAGACAGCTTACATCTCATCTCATATTGATATTAATGATAGAGATTGCTTAAAACTTCCAATCCACTTAAATCTAATTTTTTGAGTGTTAAAGCTGAATACAAAAATATCTGGTTCATAATCTTTAATAGTAAGTGTGTAAACACACTATGCCGAAGCTACGTGACGATAGTTCGGGACAATTACAACTTTTTTTTATGTAATGTAAGTGGCAAATAAGCACACATTGATGTTAAGTGATGACTGCAGCCTATAGACACCCACACAAAGACCAAGATCAAAATTCAGATGCGTTGGTAACGCATCTGCATTTATCTCCTGAGGCCTAAGGTGTTATGCCTCTGAGCCGGAAATTACAGGGCCGTACATTACCACCTGACCGGAACACGATAGTGCTGAACACTACCATTAAGCGGCTAGTATATTAAGTAATGCGGTGGTGCCTACGCCCGCGAGCTCCATCACTAGAGCTCTACCAGCAGTAAAAGATTACTGACGACACACTGGAAATTACAAAGCGTTATAGCGTACAGCGTAACTTCGGTCGGGCGTTCGACCGAAGTTCGCTTCGATTGCTGAATTCACACACTATTCCAACATACAGCACACAGAACTGAAGTTCTGCCTCGTTAGTTCGGCACTTATAGTGTGTCATATCCGCCGACTACGTCGGAAGGTAAAATCAGCGGCCGAATTTCCGACGTGTAGCTTCGGCATAGTGTGTTTACACACTAACACAACTAAATAAATTTAAGCATGATATGTTCTTAGGTTTTCGCGAGCTACACTCATTGAAATAAAACTATTTTTACGGATTTATCTCGCGTATATTAAACTAAAATGATTTTTAAAATCAACCCGACGTTTCGGTCGCTTTTCAGCTTCGGTGGTCCCGGGCAGACTGAGGTGACATTTGTCTGACAGAAGTGTCAGTATTAGTGTATAATCTATGGACAGAAGTTTGAAAAAATTATATGTAGCTACCTCCATCGATTTCGTAAACGCCTTGCGTAGCGTTCAGGATTAACACAATAATTACTTATGGTATCTTGCGAGATAAATCCGTAAAAATAGTTTTATTTCAATAAATTTACGCATTTCTGTGTCATATATAGTAGTAATAGAACTTTGTAATAGTGATGGTTTGAATAGGTGCCATTTTCAATACTTTTAATGTATTTTTTCTTTGTATCAACGAATGGTGGTTTTTACACATAATTCCATCAATTTGTTCAACCCGTACAGCAACCCGTATCTTCTTTTCGCGATAAAAATATGTACAATTCTTATTAACGTTTCTACTCCCTCCTATTTATTTCCAAAGCACGATCTGCGCGATAGTAATGAGGAACGGTAATTGGCTAGTAAATATTATACGTACTCATTCTCACTCACATCAAATGTTTTGTTCACTCGATATCTGTGCTGTTGTTGCTTTGATAACTATTTGATATGCGGTTATCTTATAGAATAGAGACAATAACAATTGAAAAAGAAATTATATTAAATTTTTCGAATCAGCACATGCGTTTTTTATATAAAGAAAAATAGATAGAAAGAATTCCGGTCTGGCGGACTAAGGCAAAAACTGGTGTGATATTTATAAAACTTTTACATATCTTTATAGAAATCTTTTTCTCTGTGACAAACAATACGTTGATATACGATCACGCTTAAAAATACCCACAAAAACACAGATATACAGTTTATTACAAAACAAGTAACAAATAAAACTATTTGATTTTTCAAATCTTTGTCCCTAAAACCAAATAGCGAATAACAAAACATTTCCCATTAAAAACAATATCACAATATCTGTTCAAATGGCGGTCTGTAATTTCCATAAAAACACGAAGGGTCAACCCTTCCACGGCGTATAGATCCCTATAACCAAAGGCATTTCTTAAAGTGGTAACTATGGGCGCGATGTGCGTGAAGGTAACCCTAATTTGCCGAAGCTATTTATATTCATAAATGCGAACTGATGGTCCGAGTCGATAGCCAACAGTGTATGGCGGTAGTGCAAGCGGACAAAGATATTAAAAAATAGGTTATATCTCTCCAGTTCAGAGTTTTAACTCCAATTAGCTTCAAAATAAACAAAAATAGGACGTCGGATTAAACGTAGTATGTACAAAAGTTTTTGACAACATATTCCTAACTAGCTAATGCCTAGTGAATACGTTGGTACAAACTTTTAGAGTTTTTCTTCAACATTTCCTGGCGTATGCACAAAATTTTCTCCAAGTTTCCTAGCAAGTAGATGAGTGGTTTAATACAAGCTGTGCTCAAATTCTTCCCTATGTATATAAAGCCTCTTAGGCACACTTCTGGTTTTTGAACAACAAAATAAACAACCTATATACGTTCAAAATTTTCTGGCAGGAGCAGACACTTGATTCTAACAAAAATGGTGACGTGAAAGCTTAATAATAGGTTGGGGAAAAAGTCTTTTCGCATTATAGTATGTATGAATTTGTAATAAAATCTCTTTGGCTGTAGTATTTGTATCTGGCTGGTTTTGGTATCATTGAAAGTTAAAATTTTAAAGAACATAATTCCAAATTCAAATTAGGCAAATGTGTGATTTTCATTTGTTTTTCGTACTGTCAAGATGAGTGAATCTAATGAAGAAATTCGATACATTTTAAAATTTTACTACAAAAAAGGTAAAAATGCAACGCAAGCCGCGAAAAAATTTGCGATGTTTATGGACCTAGTGCAGTGTCTGTGAGAGTAGCACAAATTTGGTTTAAGCGTTTTCAATCCGGAAATTTTGATGTCAAAGATGCACCTCGCTCTGGTCGCCCTATTACGGATAAAATGGATGCCATTTTGGAAAAAGTGGAGCAAGATCGACATATCAGTAGTTACGACGTAGCTGAAGAACTGAGAATTGATCACAAAACAGTTTTGGCGCATTTGAAAAAGGCTGGGTACAAAAAAAAAGCTCGATATTTGGGTACCTCACGAGCTCACTGAAAGAAACCTAATGAACCGTGTACTCATTTGTGATTCTTTATTACGGCGTAATGAAATCGAATCATTTTTGAAGAAGCTGATAACTGGTGATGAAACGTGGATCACGTACGACAAGAACGTGCGAAAAAGGTCGTGGTCAAATGCCGGTCAGGCTTCACAGACTGTGGCGAAACCCGGGTTAACTCGCAATAAGGTGATGTTGTGTGTGTGGTGGGATTGGAAGGGCATTATTCATTATGAGCTTTTGCCACCAGGCAGGACTATCGATTCTGAACTCTACTGCGAACAACTGATGAGATTAAAGCAAGAAGTTGAGAGAAAGCGGCCGGAATTGATCAACAGAAGGGGTGTGGTGTTTCATCATGATAACGCTAGACCTCACACATCTATAGCCACTCAGCAAAAATTAAGAGAGTTTGGCTGGGAGGTGTTAATGCATCCGCCGTATAGTCCTGACCTTGCACCTCCAGATTTCCACCTGTTTCGGTCTCTTCTGAATTCTTTATGCAATGTTAGGTTAACATCACGAGAGGACTGCCAAATCCACTTGTCGCGGTATTTTGATGAGAAGTCCCAAAATTTTTATAGCAATGGGATCATGTCCCTACCTACAAGATTGCAAAAGGTTATCGAACAAATACATACTTAAGTTAAATTTAAATAAACTATATTAAAAAATGTTTTGAATTATCTTAAAAAATGCGAAGAAACTTTTTTCCCAACCTTATATTTCACAAATGAATCTCTCAATCGAAAAATGTTTTTCTCACACATTAGGAAGGATACGCGAGAAAAAAATTATCTCCTTCTTTCTTGTAGGAGAGGTATCTCCAATATCCTCTGCAACGGCCTAAGCCTAGGATCGGACCCGCAGGGGTCATCCTTAAGCAGTTGCGTTAACTTTGGTTGCTGCACTAGAGGAAGAATTCTCCTCTAATAGAAGGCGATTGAAGACTCTAATTGAAGACCATTGTTTTAGAGTATATATACTATACTATAAGTAAATGCCTATAATCGTACATTATATTACTTGCTACATATTTCGTGTTACGTTCGTGTTACATACGCACGGCTACAAAATTATTATTATTATTAATACTAACGGATCGACCCGGCTTCGTGCGGGTGCAATGCAAACCCTCTCCTATTCGTCTTAGCGTGATGTTATATAGCCTAAAGCCTTTCTCGATAAATGGGCTATCTAACACTGAAAGGATTTTACAAATCGGACTAGAAGTTCCTGAGATTAGCGCGTTCAAACAAACAAACTCTTCAGCTTTATAATTATATAATATATAATATTAAGTAAATATGACAATTGATTTCTTATTGTTCTTGGACCTTATAGGGTCCATCTGCTACTTCAGGTATATAGTTTATTCTGAATACATGCATTGGTATGTCGTTATAATTTGGAAGAAATAAAAATAAAATACGCTTACACTCACACCACCCCACTAGGTATAAACCTATGTCGTGGGTGCCGTTGTACACACGCAACATATACCGACCCAAAACAAATATCTGTAGGCCATCAAAATATTTATCCCGATGCAGGGATTAAACCCGCGACCCGCGTTAATGACACACCACGGAACTAACCGGGTCGTCAAATATTTTTGACGTTTAACCTATTGTGGTTTTCGATATAAAACTTTGAGAATATTCAACTTACAATACGGAACTCGTTGGAAGGACGCTGATCGTAGTCATTAGTGGAATAAAATGATAAGAACACATTTATCCTCATTTTATACAGGTTTGCAGTTAACTGAGAGACGCGACGCGAGCGACGGGAGAGAATGCGACAAACTTAAGACGCGAAAAGCTGATATTTTCTTTTACCGGCCAATTGCGAGTCGCAAATGTGTTCTTTTTATGTAATTTAAAGGTGGCAAACAAGCATGCAGTTCACATTGACGTTAAGTGATGACGGAAGCATAGGCTGCAGTGGTGTCTATAGAGACACCCACACAAAGATCAGAGAACAAAATGTAAATGCGTCGCCAACCCTTAGTCTCTGTGATAAGTTATTACGGGTCTGTACATTACCATCTAACGGGAACACGATAGTGCTGAACGCTACCATTCAGCAGCGATGGATTAGTTAATACTATGACGCTGTGGCTATATGTCTAACTCTTCCAGGATTTTTTATGTAATGGAAGTGGCAAACAAGCCTATAGACACCCAAAAGACCGAGGTCAAAATGCAGATGCATTAACACTCCTGAGGCCTAAGGTGTTATGCCTCTGTGCCGGAAACTACAGGGCCATGAAAATGAACCACCAGTAAAATATATATTTTTTTTATGTAATGGAAGTGGCAAACCAGCATGCCTATAGACACTAACACAAAGACCAAGGTCAAAATGCAGATGCGTTTCCACTCCTGAGGCCTAAGGTGTTATGCCTCTGTGCCGGAAATTACAGGGCCGTACATTACCACCTGACCGGAGCACGATAGTGCTGAACACTCCATTTAGCGGCAAGTATATTAGGTAACGCGGTGGTGCCTACGCCCGCGAGCTCCGACACTGTAGCTCTACCACCAGTAAGAAACTGATATAATAATGATTGTTTTATATTATTTCGCATTAACACATGCTTGTGAAATATATTTGTTGCCTAACTAGCATAGTTGGCAATAGATGGCGCTGCTGCTACCATAAAGCAATGCAATAAAATGTGAAGGAAAGATTTCAGTAGCTCAATTGGAAGAGCGGCTGGACTAGATTCCCAGTAGGCCGCGAGTTCGAGTCTCGCCTGAAGTCAAATTTTTATTTCCATGTTTCTTTAAATATGATATAATAATGACCGATTAATATACTTAGTAGCATCACTACGTTAAAAAAAATTGTAGCAGTTATAACGTTAAATACAGAACCAGTGTTTCCGCGATGTAATAAATAAAAAACAGTGGGATTGTTACTTCACAAAACAGCGCCCGCAAACTGAGGTTATTACCGTAATATCATTAGAAACCTTATATTTTTTACCCGACACAAAAATACGTTAATATTTTTTTATGTAGACGAGAGTTTTATTCATTAAAACAGTTATAATATGAGCATTTGGGAACATTGTAAAATATTGTTACGTAAAATAATGAGAAGAATAATATTTATTTAAGTTATTTAAAAATGGCGGCCGCTTTTTGATGGTTCGATATTTTTTTTTAGTAACGAACTCAGATTAAAAGAATAACCCCCTTATTCATAAACGTACATTAGATACATTGTAGCTATAGAATGCTTTGTCTTTGTCAGTTGCATTGTCAAATGTACAGGATAGAAAAAGACAAAGGAGAGATTAGCAACACTTTAGCTAAAATACGTTTATGAATAAGGGGGTAAGAATACAAGCTTAAAGATATTATACAAGCTTACAGATAGGACTTTTAACAAATTTTGCGCGCTGAGTTGTGTGTGTCGGATATTATAATAATATGGATGGATTGCTGGAGGCTATATTTCACCAAAGTGTTAATCGTGTTTAAAGCTGAGAGATGTTAGTTTAAAATAAAAGAAGTCTTTTATACTACTACATAATCCATATTGTATTTCACTACGTCAATAATTTTAAAAGTTAACTGTTATTCTGCATAGCATTCCGTTAATTTAATTTGGAGAACGCTATTTTTTTTTCATTAAAATGTCTGAGCTATCCGTTATAACAAACTTTTGAAAGTTCTTTCTATCAGGAATTAGGAGATAAACAACCTTTTTATTTAACACATATGCAAGAGAATTTTAGAAGGTAAATAAAAAATGGAAATAAACATTTATTTCGGGCAGGGATCGGGCGAACCTTCACGGCTGGTGGACTTGTCACCCGACTTCAGGATGACCGGTCCAGCCGCTTTACTGCTAAGCTATAGCACACCGCGGACACGCCGCCAAAATTCCATACAAACGATTAATTTGGTCTCATTACACAGACATCAACCAGTGACGTCAAATATTTTTGACGTTTAACCTATTGTGGTTTTCGATATAAAACTTTGAGAATATTCAACTTACAATACGGAACTCGTTGGAAGGGCGCTGATTGTAGTCATTAGTGGAATAAAATGATAAAATGATATAAAATGATAACACATTTATCCTCATTTTACACGTGCACCTGTGTGCCAAAAAAATACCAACCATCGCCCATAAGAGGCGAAGGGGTTGAGTGATGCGGGAAATCGGGACGGCGAAGTGTCCATTCTATACGTAGTATTGTTTTATATTCTCTGACTAAAGATTAAATTAATTTTGCTATACCTCCAAATAAAGAAATATTTAATAGCCTTAGATTATTATAACTCGCAATTAGTAAATCAGGATTTCGCCGGTACGTTGGCAGTACATTCACGAAACTCGAGGGCGTAGGCGTCACCGCATTACATAATCTATTTGCATTCAAATAAGTTGCTCAACACTACCACGTTCCGAGATGGTGATGTATAATTAATGAATTACTGGCACAGAGGCATGAGACCTTATTTATAATAAAGGAGATGAATGGACTTGTAAATATGTATTAGTTAACACTACTAATATTGCCCTTATCTTTGATGGAAATTAAATTAGCTTTGAAATTATGTTACTCAATAACGAATATTAATGGAAGTGGCCAGGTGCGAATCAGACACATGTACACGGTTCAGTTTTTTTTATACATTTTTTTTTATACAACATTTTTTTTATGGTAGGAAAGTGGCAAACAAAACGTTAAGTGATGACTGCAGCCTATTGATACCCACACAAAGACCAAGGTCAAAATGCAAATGCGTTACTACTCCTGAGGCCTAAGGTGTTATTCCTCTGTGCCAAAAATTACAGGGCCCTACATTACCACCTGACCGGAACACAATAGTGCTGAACACTACCATTAAGGGGCAAGTATTTAGGTAATGCGGTGGTGCCTACGCCCGCGAGCTCCGTCACTAGAGCTCTACCACCAGTAAAAATGTAATATATTATGACAAATACCATTGACTTCTAATTTAAAAAAAAGTTATTAGTTCTCTCGTACACGTAAAAGTAATTTTAAAAAAAGCTCCATCAATGGAGGATTTTATACCATTTCAAATATTACAACTAAGCCACTTAGCTAACCTAAAAATTTATATCTATACAAATAAATAAAATTCAAGTGTCTGTTTGTAATATAAAAATAACCGCTATTTACTAAATGCGTATGTATGTATACACGGTACATATACCAAAACAACATTTTCTTATAATTTTTGTCAGTCCGTCAGTCCGTCAGTCCATCCGTCCGTCCGTCCGTCCGTCCGTCCGTCCGTCCGTCCGTCCGTCCGTCTGTCCGTCCGTCTGTCCGTCTGTCTGTCTGTCTGTCTGTTTGTTCCCGGGATCCCCTAATCTCGGGAACGGCTGGACCGATTGTGACGGGACTTCACTGGCAGATAGCTTATGTAATAAGGAGTAACTGAGTAACTGAGGCTACTTTTATACTAGCTGCGCCCACGACTTCGTCCGGGTAGATATTGAACAATCATACATTCTCACGCGTACGAAGTCGCGGGCACAGCTATATAATATAAGCGCCATAAATAATCGTATACTGTCAAGCAATAAGAAACAAATATCCGATATAATGTTATTTCAACAAACGTTTCGGCGTACGTAGGCTTGAACAATGTTTATAAATCATTACATTTCGCTTCTCATAGCCACTTCTAGTTCGAACTAGAAGTGTCGGATGTAGATTTATTGGTATTAGTTTCTGTGTTTACATAGAAAGGAAAAGTATAGAAAAATAAATGTAACTTCTCGCCTGTAATCTCCGAAGGGGTAGGCCGAGGTAAATGCATTCAAGCTTACATGCAAACACCCACGATTCGCCGGTTACGCTTGGGCCCATGTAACAGGTGGCGAGCCTGTTGACATCTCCGGACACATTACCAAACTCCGAGGGACTGGGCAACTTTCAGAAAATGGAAAAATCCAGGACCGGCGATAATGGATTTTATACCGCTATCACTGATATACTCCTACCCGGGAATCGAACCCAAGACCCCAGCGTAGTAGTAGTGGCCTGCTACCACTAGGCTACTGAGGTACTGAGGTAGTTATATAAAATAAATGTATTTTTCCCTTTATTTATATCAGCATAAGCATATAAGTAGCAGAAGTAGTATTAAGACTAAAATATAATGCATAGAACTGATTGTCGATGGCGTGTATGTATGAAGAGAGTTATAGTAGAGGGCTCCCCTACTAAGAAGGGATTTACTCCAGCGCGTCAGATTAAGATATAGAAGATACCTTGCACCCCGTTCAGAACTGCCACCAAATCTAAGATTTCTATAAAGGGCCGAACCCTTAGGGCTTCCGCCACGAGCTTGCCTAGCATCCAAATCGTCAGAATTTTGGATGGGAGCTTTGATTGGGTTCACTTTACATCCTCTCTGAGTATCTGACGTTCTTAAGTAATCTTTCACCTCCATTTTTCAAAGAATCAAAATATTTTGAAAAGGGGGTCAACGTCATGGGTCAAGAGCGTCATATCTTAATCTGACGCGCTCGAGTAAATACAAAAATAGCATCCTAGGCATACATAATGGTAGGTCTCCTCCTATTTTATGTGAAACTAGCGGCCCGCCCCGGCTTCGCGCGGTTGCAATGTTACCTACGCTCTCCTATTCGTCTTAGCGTGATGTTATATAGCCTCAAGTCTTCCTCGATAAATGGGCTATCTAACACTGAAAAAAAAATTCAAATCGGATAAGTAGTTCCAGAGATTAGCGCGTTCAAACAAACAAACAAACAAACTCTTCAGCTTTATTATATTAAAGTATAGATGTAATGAACCGTGATAGATATTTGGCTCGCCAAGATCTCGATTCTTTTGTAGGTGAAGTCGAGATCGACGCATTACGACCCGATTAGTTCAGTGGTGTGAGACTACTGCTTGATCCGAAGGGTCGCGGGTCCGATCCCCGTGGGTACAAATGTTTGTATGGCCTACAGATATTTGTTTCAGTCTAGGTGTTCGTGTGTGTGTTTACAACGGCACCCACGACACAGTTTTATACCTAGTGTAAGGCAGCGAATGTAAGCGTATTTTTTTATTCAATATTGAACTTGGCTCTCATTTCACATTTACGTTTTTTATGAAATACTAACTATACTACCCACCCACTAATAACTCTATTGATATGCTTTTGAATTTTCTCGGAAAAATAATTTTGATAAAACTTTTCTTTATGTTTCAATCAACCATGTAACTTCTTCGAAAGCCGAAATCCGAAAAAAAATACTATCCAGAAACTTTTAAATGTACACCACATCCTACATGACTTGATATTATACAAGTAAATTTCATAGAATACCTACTTCTGGGTTATATAAGTGTCATGAGTAAGGATATTGGAAACGTTATTTCTCACTCCTACAGCCTGTTTCATAAATACAACATTTCAAATTTGTCTCCTAAAAGAAAAATTTAATCTTTACATATACTACAAATACAAATAAATAATTTGGGATAACCTAAATAATATATAATGGAATGGATATAAGGGAATGGTAGATCGTAAACGATCTACTCGGTTAAGCGATATGGGCGCGGTCGGGTGTGAGATGGGTGACCGCTAGGGGCAAATTAAAATGCGCGTTTCCGTGCTTCGGAGGACACATTAAGCCGTCGGTTCCGGTTGCTATCGAAAGATAGCAGTCGTTAAACCTTGTCGGAGGCCTTATGGGCGGTTTGAAAACATTCGACAGCGGGTTGGCCACTAACCCTTTTTTTATGTAATAAAAGTGGCAAACAAGCATGCAGTTCACATGGATGTTAATTGATGACTGTAGCCTATAGACACCCACACAATGAACAGAGGTCAAAATGCAGCTGCGTTACCATTCCTGAGGCCTAAGGTGTTATGCGTGCCGGAAAATACAGGGACGTATATTACCACCTGACCGGAACACGATAGTGCTGATCACTACCATTTAGCGGCAGATAAATTAAGTAATGCGGTGGTGCCTGCGCCCTCGAGCTCCTACACTGGAACTCTACCACCAGTAAAAAACACTACACCACCACCAGTGAATGTGTGCTACAAGATATTCTACTGGCAAACAGTATATTTCTATTTTTACTGGCGGCAGAGCTCCAGTCGGACGGAGCTCGCGGGCGTAGGCACCACCGCATTACCTTATATACTTGCCGCTAAATGGTAGTGTTCAGCACTATCGTGTTCCAGTCAGGTGGTAATGTACAGCTCTGTAATTTCCGGCACAGGCATAACACCTTAGGCCTCAGGAGTGGAAACGCATCTGCATTTTGACCTCTGTTCATTGTGTGGGTGTCTATAGGCTACAGTCATCAATTGACTTGGTCTTTGTGTGGGTGTCTATAGGCTGCAGTCATCATTTAACATCAACGTGAACTGCATGCCTGTAGGCCATTGCCAAACATTTTAAAAAAAATTCAAGGCATTCCAAACGAAGCACCACAAAGTATCTGATTTTTGATTCCAACTGTAGGAATGTAGGTCACGCGTAGATTTCTAGGATCTCGCCTTGTGAAAATGTTGCAATACATTCTTGATTCCCGTTTCAGTGTCAGTATGTGACGTTTTTGAATATTTCACGATATTTCTATTCAAACGAGTTTGTTATTGAAATTTTATTTCGGAAACGTGTAAAGAGAGAAGCTTATAGAAAGGGTTGTAAGGTGTCATGTCGATAAAAATATCGAAAGCTAGTGACCACTTACCTGCATTTGATAATATTTGACAAAATTTAAAACATAATTTCTTTCATTAAAAGGAAGGAGAAAAAAAACAAGAAATACAAATACTCACATCATCTGATATTTATTTTATGTTACTGCCACTTTCAAAGCATAGTTATATTTTTTCCCCCACAAATATATTATTATATGAATCAGGAATAGCTTAAGAATACGTAATAGACAAAATTTTAATTTAGGCAGGACTCGAAACTATAACCTCCGGATGAGTACCTCTCAAGTTGCTTTTACCTGTGCTTTTGTCTGAAGATGAAAATGTTACTTAGTACCTACTCTTTTAAAAAAATTGTTAAGCGTTACAATAATATTTATATGAATATCTATAGTTAACTTGCGGTCCCATCAATATCATTGGTTTTCGATATATCGTTAACAGTTAACAACACTATTTACAGATAAAAGATAGTGGTGTCGTCTATATTTGTAGCATTTATATAAAATCATATTTTTGTGGTTTGGTATGGATTGCGATGTTTTGTTGTCACCGACAATAGATACGAAGTTAAGCCGTGACATTCGTTTTAACCTTTGACTATGTTGATATATCGTGCAAGATAATTTTCTGGACTTATTCACCCAATTCAAAATGGAGGAAGTTATACATTCGAAATTATATATTTTTTGTTCGAGTTCGGTATCAGAAATGGATAAAATTGGAATAGTTACTAGAACACTCGTGTGTCTGCATGTCTGTCCGTTTGTCACAACCAATTTGTTTTAGTTTTAAAACAAAGTTTTAAATCTTAAACAGATCGAGCTTAAAGGCACACATAATGTGATGAAAACTCTCTACTAAGTGTAGTTTGAGCGAGATATTCTTAATAGCTTTTTAAAAAATAGTATATGTTTAGTTTGTTTCAGTATGTTTTCAAAAACTAAAATAAATCTATCGATAAATATATATTACTTGCTGCTATGGAACACTACACTGCGCTTCGCCTGACACGCACTTGGCTGGTTTTTATTGTAATGATTTCAAGAAAAAGTTAATTAAAATAAAAAATTTCAGACAATAAAGATGCTTCACATTTCTGAAGCAAATATGAAGCGACGTTTTTGCATTTACGTAGTAAACGAGTCTGCTATTAACATTGATGCTATGTGAATATGCATCTCCACAAAGAATAGCCTAACTCTTTGTGGAGATGTCTCTACAAAAGTTAGTTTTAGAAATAGCAAAGCTGTATTGTCTGTAATTTTACTTTATTTACTGGTGGTAGAGCTTCAGTGACGGAGCTCACGGGCGTAGGTACCACCGCATTACCTAATATATTTGCCGCTTAATGGTAGTGTTCAGCACTATCGTGTTGCGGTCAGGTGGTAATGTACGGCTCTGCAATTTCCGGCACAGAGGCATAACACCTTAGACCTCGGGGGTGGTAATGCATCTGCACTTCGACCTTGGTCTTTGTGTGGGTGTCTATAGGCTGCAGTCATCACTTAACGTCAATGTGAACTGAGTGCCTAGTGCGAGATTTCATTTTCTCTTACGCGAATTCGATCGCGATTCGATCGAACGCAGATTTGTATGGAATTGAAGGAGTGTCATCTAGCGGTGAATATATGAGGCTCCTTCAATTCCATACAAATCTCGCACTAGGCACTCTGCATGCTTGTTTGCCAATTTCATTACATTAAAAAAGATCGCAACCCTTGAAAGAGCACAATATGCCCTCTACAAACGGCACCACACTTAATATTCATGAACTGATTTGTTCGTGGAATTGACCTTTTAATGGCCCAGCCGCGGCCAGCTCGATGCGAAATTGCATTTTGCATATAATTCCCATGAAATATTTTTCGAATGTTGTGCTACATACCAAAACAATGTGATGATGCCAAATCAATTTTGTAATCTACGCAAATTGTATTATACTTGCAATTGGATGTTTATTTGCTAGTTACAAATTATTGCTGGTTATTATTTGAAAATTAACTGCCTCATTGGTCCGCAGTAGAGAGCGTAGGAGTGGAAACAGGCCACTCCTACTACGCTCGGATCCTAGCTTCGATTCCCGGGTGAGTGCCATCAGAGATAACGGTGTGATATCCTTTATGACCGGTTCTATTGGTAATGTGCCCGGACATGTCAACCATGTGGATGTTTTACTGGTGGTAGAGCTCCAGTGACGGAGCTCGCGGGCGTAGGCACCACCGCATTACCTAATATACTTGCCGCTAAATGGTAGTGTTCAGCACTATCGTGTTCCGGTCAGGTGGTAATGTACGGCCCTGTAATTTCCGGCACAGAGGCGTAACACCTTAGGCCTCAGGAGTGGTAACGCATCTGCACTTTGACCTTGGTCTTTGTATGGGTGTCTATAGGCTGCAGTCATCACTTAACATCAATGTGAACTCCATGCTTGTTTGCCACTTCCAAGACATAAAAAAAAAAAAAAAAAAAGTCAAACCATAGCCGGTGAATCGAGGCTGTTTGCATGTATGATTGTATGCCTACCGATTCGGGGATTACAGGCGTGAAGTTCCATTTATTTTCAAATTAATAATGTATACAAGACTCAGTTATAAGCTGAGTCTTGCTTGTTTTATAGACCACCATTTAAACTAACTTCTGCAGATCTATAAATAATATGTGGAGTCTCTGATTAAATTACCTATCTTTTAATTAATGTCATAATGTGTTTGAATGTATATTATTAAATTAATGTACGAGTATATTAGTGTGAGTGACTAATGACTTGCATAATACCAAATGACATCTATATATCAAATTAAATAAATAAAATTGGAGTGTCTGTTTGTAATATAAAAATAACCGCTTTTTACTAAATGCATATACACGGTACAAATAAGTACCAAAACAATATTTTTTTATAATTTTTGTCTGTCTGTCTGTTTGTTTGGCGGGGCTAATCTTGGGAACGGCTGGACCGATATTGACGGGACTCGACGATTTTCGACGATTATCACTGGCAGATAGCTGATGTAATAAGGAGTAACTAAGGCTACTTTTATACTAGCTGCGCCCACGAATTTGTCCGGGTAGATACTGAACAATCATAAATTCTCACGTGGGCGAAGTCACGGGCACAGCTAGTAAAATATAATAATTGAGGAAAGTAATAATCAACAAAACAATAAGAAATATAAATTAAATCTATATTTATACCAATTCGAATATTCATTTAATAAATAAAAACAATTCGACGAATCGTTTACACTTTTACAAGTATTCGAAGAGATTGTTAACGTATTTAAAAATATATGCGACGCCTCGCAATACTTGTGAATAAATATTTCTTTGTGAAAACATCCGCCGGTCAAATTGTCCCTCGATATAAATATCCTACGATGAGGTACAAGTGTTTATGTAAATATGTTTCAATTATGTTACAAACATTTTTGTGACAGAGTTCGCGGTGTATAGGTATTTATAATATTTCATTCTTTCTTACACCTCCAGTTTGCACTAAAAACATTAAACATGATGATGTTTCGCAACTCGTCGCAAAATATGTATTGCGATATGTCTTGTTGGTGCTTGCGTTAGCACTTTTTTTATGTCATGGAAGTGGTAAACAAGCATGCAGTTCACATTGATGGTAAGTGGTGACTGCAGCCTATAGAAACCCACACAAAGACCAAGGTCAAAATGCAGATGCGTTACCACTCCTGAGGCCTAAGGTGTTATGCCTCTGTGCCGGAAATTATAGGGCCGTACATTACCACCTGACCGGAACACGATAGTGCTGAACACTACCATTTAGCGGCAAGTATATTAGATAATGCGGCACTGCTGTAAAACCTATTATTTTAGTGAAACATCTCAAGATTTGTTGTTATCTGTGTTTGCATTGACATAAAACATATCTTTTATTCATGATTGTCTATAGATTTGTCTAAGTTGACCTTTACCTACATAGTCTCACAATTTGTACCGAAACATGTTTATATTAGAAGTCGTGTTTTAATTGTTTTCCAAGTGAGTCGGTAAACACGAAACATGGAGTGGACAAGATCATATTGTGATCATCATCACAAATCACAACATGTTGCGAAACTTGTCGGAAATTCTTCTTGTTGCTTGATTGTGTCAAACATGTATTGACACAACATTTTGGTGCACAATGTGTAGGAACGGGTGGAAGTATTCCTCCGACGAAAAGGGAGGATCCTCCGACCGGGCGAGGTGTTAGCGCCTGGCGGGCCGCGGGTCAACCATTGACGTTGGGAATATGCTAACTTTTGAGAAATCTTCGTAAGTGCGATGTTATTCGATTGACACGCCATCTACCGTACTGGGCAAGTACTGTGAGGTTTCATTGTATTCCACTAGTTTGCGCCTTAATGTAGTGGACGCTACAAATGCAAACGCATTTCGAGACATTTTATGAAAACAGCGACTAAAACATTTTTTACGTGAATCTATCGCCAAATGCAATCTCACAGTTACATTTACACACAGACCAGAGATGCTACCTCTGAGACCTAAGTTATTTTGCCACTATGACAGAAACAGCAATACTATTTATATGGGATGCGTACAATATTCAGAATTCGAATATCCATTCGAGATATAAAAACAATTCAACGAATCGTAACACTCCAATAAGCATTCGAAAAGATTGTTAACGTATTTAAAAATATTTCCGACGCCTCGCGAAACTTTGGAATAAATAATTATTTGTGAAAACATCCGCCGGTCAAATTGTCCCTTGATATAAATATCCTGAATAGGTATATTAGCGTAGGCGATGAGGTACAAGTGTTTATATTAATATTATGTTTGAATTATATAATAGACGTTCTTAATATATTTACGTAATCGTAATTTCACGCCTTTAATCCCCAAAGGGGTAGGCATTTGATGAATTGCATGCAGTAGACATGCTTATAAGCATACATGCAAACACCCTTGATTCACCGGTTACGTTTTCCGCTCATGTTACAGGTGGGGAGCATGTTGACATCTCTAGACACTTTGCAAACTCAAGGTACTGTGAAATTTCCAGGTTTTTTCATAGATTAAAAGAACCTTCTTACAGAACACCATCTTAAGAACAGCACTACGACGCATTATACTATATTTGCATTAAATACGTATATTGCTCGAAAACGCTGCTTAACGAGTATATTATTTATTAATTATGTCGACCAATAAGAAACTAAGAATTAACTGGTTTCTTTTTTCCATGTTAATGCAATTAGTCATTTTTCTGCACGGAACACGAAAGGCGTCATTCTTCTGGTGTCAAAAACACAGTCCCCTGTCGAGGCAACATTAATTGGATACTGTGACAATTTGTCATGTGCATGACAATGCTGACGTAGCTCTATTCCGACTAGTATTGTGGATAGTGGGGCAAAAATAAACAGTCACGGATGTGTACACATTGATTCTGCTTAGTAATTCGCAGTTAATTGAGGAAGATTAATTGAAGATTGAAGTCGATATGGTCCTATTGAAAATGAAACATAAATGGATACCCGTGTACGTTAAAGGCAAAAGGTTAAATTAGAATAAACGCGGAAGAGTTTTGGCGGTGTGCTCATTATTTAGTATCAACAGGGCATTAGTACCCAATATTACTAATGCTTCTTAGTATAATTTTGTGTAAGTATATAAAATAAGGGAATATAACAAAGTAAGTTAATACAAAATACTCACGAACCAATGTAATACAAAACTGACTTGAATAAAGTTCTGAAAAAGTAATCAATACTATATTAAAATATGACAAAATAAATTCCGTTTTCAATTCGAATACTTAATTGATTTATATTCAATTGTACATTTAATTCGTCTAATTTTAAGAACGAGTGTTGAAGACAGAAACAATTTATCTTAAGCATCGTAGATTTGCAAAGGACACACCGAAGAGAAAAATTAACATTGAAGCAGATTCTAGATATTTTTAAATACATTTCATGTTGCTCTATTTTTGTTGTACTTTGACTATATGAATGTATATACACGCTAAGTCCTTTACGTGCTAGGCAAAGAGCTCGGAACGCTTAATATCGGCGTCCTTACACACATACATTGCCGTTAACTTAGTACCCAACTTATCAATTGAAACCTACTAAGCTACCTTCGCTAATTGTTTAAAACGTTTTTCTACGCTTTTCGTTTTTCTTAGACATAAATACATACCACTTAACAGCTTGGTATATCATAAAAGATATGACCTCTGTTCTCTAGGAATAACATTTAAATTATGTGCTCAGTGTGTTTAAAATTTGATATTATTATAAATTTAACGACATGTTTAACAGCCTTGCAAAATCCAGTTAATTTAAATCCTCTTATAATAGAAATAAAACAAAGAATTATAAACCTTTTAAGAGACAATTATTCGTTTGAAATTATATGGATCCCAAGTCATCAAGGCATTGTTGGCAACGAAAAAGCTGATAATGAAGCTAAAAAGGCAATAGATGAAATTCAGACCTGTAAATCAATTAAATCTATTCCAGTAGAAATAAAAAAATATTTTAAACTAAAAATTAAAACATTTTGGGATAATTTTTGGAGAACAGGTAATACAAGTAAATTATTTGAAATTAGAAATTCTGTATTTGATAAAAGTCCTCTTTTATTTAAGACTAGGAAAGACCAAGTAGTAATTACTAGATTGCGTATCGGACATACAAATATGACACATATTCACCTGATAACGAAACAAGATAAAAACAAATGCAAATGTGGACTCGAATTGACTGTTTTACATCTATTAGTAGATTGCACAGCTTTCAGTAATGAAAAACAGAAATGTAAATTACCTAACAGTATAAAGGAATGTTTAAATGAAGATGGTGGTGTCAAAAGTCTTAGGAATCGGCGTGCATGTATGAAGAGAATGATGAAAGTAGACGAGGCACGAGAGGTTTGTCAGAACCGGGATGTCTGGCGCTCTACACTCTCTGCCTACCCCGTTAGGGACCTGGCGTGAAGATACATTTAAATGAAGATGGATGTACAAGAACTTTAAGTTTTTTAAAATTGATTAATATGTACAAATTAATTTAAGAAATTATAGTTTTTGCCGTGGTCGCTAATGACCTTAGATGTTAAAAAGCGACCTTAAATAAATAATAAAAAAAAAAAAAAACTTTTTCTCTTCTAATAATTGAAAAGATATTACTTTACACATATTTAATATTTTAAGCTGTATTTTTTGCAATTGCGTATGATCACACAAATTCTTTTATCATTCACGAATTTATAGTAAACCAAACACATTACAATCGCTGGATAATCAAAAGAATAAATGTAAATACTGTTCATTTTATGTAATTATAGCAAATCTTACCTGAGACTTTGCTGACAGGATGAGTGACAGGCGCGGCCGCCGTCGTCGCAGTGTTTGGAGGATAAACAGGATCGCAGCATTCTCTCTCCGGAAACTCGCTCCCCCCCACTCTCCCCACCAATATCACCACCAAAACCCATATCCCCAACCCACTCATCAATCCCATAACATCAGTCCCCTGTTTAATGACGTCATTTCCCCTGGCCCTAGTTACAGTCATCGGTTTTATAATTCACATCACTTTTGCACGTTAAATAAACACTACGATTATACACTATTCACACATAATTGACTTTTAGGTTTGCACACTTTTTTGTTTAGGAATTTTGTTTGATATGTTGAGTATTTAAATCTATAATTTAAATTTTTAAAAAAATGTGAAAATAGCGTAAATTATAAGTTACTCACAGAAATAAATACAAAATAGAACAATCATTAAAAAAAGTAAAACATAATGAAATATTGTAAACAATATTTTCATAAACGTACATTAGATTAGCTAAAATACGTTTATGAATAAGGGGATTAGTATCCTGATGAAGTATAATTATTAAAAAAAAAACAAGCATCAACATTAAATAACAAACGTGGTAAACATGGCATGTGGGAAATCAAAAGGCATAAATAAGTTTTTTACTGAACGTTGTAATTTTTATAAAGATTAATTATTTATTGATAATACCAAGTCCAAATACTTCCAACATCATTTGATTTTAAATAAGAAGTACTCTTAAATAAACAAAAATAAATTTTAAAAGCAACGCAACTTAAGCGATACATATAACACTTTATTAAAACAAATGAAACTAAAAAAATAAACAATATGCACGACTTGACGTTACCAGGGTAACAGCGAATGGGACGAGTGATAATATGACATAAACTTCAATTTGTTTGAATTCTCGTTTTACCGTGCTCTCTTTTATTGCACGAGCATAAAATTTTATTACAAAATATACCGTAAGTAGTCCCAAAATGTTTAAAGATATCCCTGATATCTGGCGTTGCACACTCTCTGCCTACCCCGTAAAGGGTTGGAAGTGAAGATATTAAAATAAACACTAAATAAGTAACTATTATCTTCGATTATTTATAGGTATATATTCATTTAAACAATAACAAATGTAAAACGCATGAGAATTTGCTTACACAAATAAGTTTTATTCGGATTTTTGAGTAATTACTCAATAGTAAATCCTAACGTTTAAAGTCATATAATTCCAAATAAAACAAAATATATTTGTAAAGATGAAACATGTAGGATAAGAGCGGCATGTTGTTATTTAAACAAATGAAACTACAAAAATTAAACGTCATGCACAACTCAACGCTATCAGAGTAACAGCGAATTGAACGTGTAATATTATGTAATCTTCAATTTGTTTCAGACTTTTTTACGACTTTTTTAATTGCATGAGCCCATTTTTTTCAACAAAGAAACATTGCAAAATTATATTATATTAAATCTTTTTTTCTGTTAATTTGTGGTTCAGCCTGATTTCGATAATCTGTTGATAAACTGAACTACATTGGTAGAGAAAGGGATATAACTTTGTATGTATTTTTGTATTTATGATAATAGAGCAAGCTGAATAATATTCTTTTACTGGTGTTAGAGCTCCAGTGAAGGAGCTCGCGGGCGTAGGCACCACCGCATTACCTATTATACTAGAACACGATAGTGCTGAACACTACCATTGAGCGGCAAGTATATTAGGTAATGCGGTGGTGCCTCTATGGTAGATATCTCTATAGACATACATTTCTGTAGTGATCACTTACATAAAATAAAATGAACGACAAAACTTAAGGCAATGTTGAGTTATCCATTACTCAGGAACTCATTTGATATCGACATTTATGGCATATGATTCAGTTTGATATTCAATATCAAGCATTATCCATAACGTGCAATGACCCCAACTTAAAAGGAGACATTAAATAAATTGAATTCGTAATACGCTATTTAACTTTTTTGGGGGTGATAAATCCGAAGCATATTACTTTTATACGTTAAACTTCTTCTGTTTAGCTGAATTTTATTAAATGGCACACAATTATGGAGTTTCCGCGTCTATTGCCTTCATTTTCTTCGTAATTCCGTGGAAATAAAGACTTTTCTGTATACTGTGTAGTTGTTTTTAATTGTATCTTGGTTGAATGACACGTATTTATAAGTCTGACAAATTCCTCATTCTTTGAATATTTAAATTATTATCTATTTAGGACCTTTTTTTGTACACTTTTTTGAAGTTTTTATTATTAAAAAAAAATGTTTCGATGCCTTTTTTTAAATATTATTATGTTCTAAACATTCTGTGAAAAGTCAATATAAATGTTATTAAGTGTTGCGATTCACGAGCGCGGTTGACGTTTGCTTGTTGTAAACATGTGTATGTTATATGTGCAAGCAGAAGGGGGTACAAGACTAGCTTATCCGTAAAATACGTAATACACGCATACTGACACACTGTACATGTATATATTTGCGCGCCCAACCACAAACAAGTGCAGACTACGCTTGTAAATTGCAAGTATTATAATAGGTGAGTAGTGGGTGTTGACATAAACTTTAAGCATTCTACCCTTAATACTCAACGAAAATACAAAAATCAAAGTATTGTTTAAAGGAACCCTTAAATTAATAATATGAAAACGAAGTTTGTGTTAACATCTTTTTACTGGTGGTAGAGCTCCAGTGACAAACCTCGCGGGCGTAGGCACCACTACATTACCTAATATACTTGCCGCTAAATGGTAGTGTTCAGCACTATCGTGTTCCGGTCAGGTGGTAATGTACGGCCCTGTAATTTTCGGCACAGAGGCATAACACCTTAGGCATCAAGAGTGGTAACGCATCTACATTTTGACCTTGGTCTTTGTGTGGATGTCTATAGGCTGCAGTCATCACTTAACATCAATGTGAGCTGCATGCTTGTTTGCCACTTCCATTACATAAAAAAAAATCATTACTGTTGTTTTTAGTTGTTTGCCACTTCGTTAACATAAAAAAAAACCCTTGATTTTTTTATACATCGATACAGTGTTCTAATATGAAGTTTTTTCTATATCGATTTTTTTTATTGTTATGATAATCGATGTTTACCTTCGAGGGCATCCCTAGACTGTGAACAGCGAAATCATTAAAGACATCAAATAACTTGTCACGGTCTATCCAAAGCGAACGTTCAATAGCTTCTATTTCGCGGGAATATCGTGATAAAACTCATAAACTTTGTTACGGTACTACTTTTGCTCGTCAAATATTAATTTAATACTAAACTTGACTGATAGATGGTACTTATAAACTCGAGATGAAGTGGACGATAAAATTAAAAATTCGGTATGAAACGTTTACTTTTGCTTTGATATTTTATTATAAATTCAACAAGTTGGTTTGAATTTTTCTTATTTTTGCACAATCGTGAAGTTTAAACATCGAATCATTTACATAGGTCAATAATTCTATTTTCTATAATATCTATTTATTATTGTTTGTACCTACTAGTATGTATTACATTTATCGTTTTATTAAGTATGTTATTTTAATGGCTCATTATCTGTTTTATATCCGTATGTATGTACCTTGTATAAGTATTAGTACAATTATCCTTTATTATAAATTTGAAATCCGTGGTTCACTCACTAAGGGTCCTGTTGAAAACCAGCGTCAGGTACCTTTTATATGAAGGTACCTGACATTTGCTGAACAGGACACCTTTTTGGCAGCCGTGAGACACATATTACGTGTATGTATTGTATTAATTTTTAGAAAATGTGTTGTCTTTTCTCTGTTACCTGTTACGTTTTATGTCTGTTTTATGTGTCTCGCTGTGTGTCAAATAAATGTTTCTTATCTTATCTTATCTAATTAATTTAAAAAAATGAAAATCTTAACCAATTTGCTTTGTAAAATTACATGCAATATGACTGGTTAAGAAACATTACCCAATTTACTTGCCGCTAAATGGTTCAGCACTATCGTGTTCCGGTCAGGTGGTAATGTAAGGCCCTGTAATTTCTAGGCCTCAGGAGTGGTAACGCATCTGCATTTTGATCTTGGTCTTCGTGTGGGTGTCTATAGGCTGCAGTCATCACTTAATATCAATGTGAACTGCATGATTGTTTGCCACTTCCATTACATAAAAATAAAAAAATAACATCAAATATAATTATATAGCAATTTATATTACTTTTTCCACATTCATATTTTTTTTTACGAGGAAGCACCTTTTTATATTACTCAAATATGATAGTGATGAACAGAGAAGAGATGAACAGAGAACAAATGCAAGGGTAGTAGTAGATGATGCAGTGTTAGAACAGAAAGAGACATAGAAAGAAGAGTGCTTGCTGGGAATTGCGTGAATGGAGCGTTGGGTAAGCTGCTAGAATCTAAACATCTCAGCCAGCGGGCTCGACTAGCCGTACATAATGCTGTACTTACTCCAACGCTTTTATATGGAAGCGAGAGCTGGGTATGCAGGAAAGAGCATGAAAGTAAGTTGAACGCGGTCGAGATGAGATCTTTGCGCAAGATCTGCGGTGTATCACTCACCGATCGCGTTCGTAATGAAGATGTAAGAAAGAGACTTTGGGTGAATGATAGTATCGGTGTAAAAATGAAAAAAGGCATGCTCCGATGGTTCGGGCATATAGAAAGAATGTCGAATGAGCGAATGACTAAACAGATATACAATGCGAATGTGGATGGTTGCAGAGGCCCAGGAAGACCAAGACTGACCTACCATGACCAAATAGGTCGAGTTCTGTCTGATGGTGGGGTCAAAAGTCTTAGGAATCGGCGTGCATGTATGAAGAGAATGATGAAGGTAGACGAGGCACGAGAGGTTTGTCAGAACCGGGATATCTGGCGCTCTACACTCTCTGCCTACCCCGTTAGGGACCTGGCGTGAAGATACATACAAATATGATAGTGTAAGAACAATAAGTTGTTAAGGCATATTATTATTCATATTTAATTACTTAGTAAATAATGGTCCGTGGAATCTGACATTATTTTGTCTTGTGCTATTGTAATCACCATTGTAACGTATTTAACGTAACGTAACGCCTGTAATCCCCGAAGGGGTAGGCAGAGGTAAATGCATGCATTCAAGCATACATGGAAACACCCACGATTCGCCGGTTACGTTTTTGGCCCATGTAACAGGTGGCGAGCCTGTTGACATCGGCACATAACCAAACTTCGAGGTTCTGAGAAATTTCCAGAAAATGGAAAAATCCCAATAGGAAACGAATTTATTTTACTTTATTACTTTAATTATTGTACGTCCTAACTTGTATTTGAAATATTTTTTTTAATTAGTGAGTTTTTAAATTTTTGCTGTTTTTTTTAATTTGGGGCATGCATTGCATATAGGCAAATAAGTGGGGCTCACTTTAGCACCTTATCCAAAAATACACTAAATACCTTTTTCCAATTTAAAAATTCAAAATTATTGGTTTAAGCAATGTTCTTAAAAAAATACGTACTCCAACCCAATTCTAAAGCCAGATACTGAGGTAGGTTCCGCCCGTTCTTCCTATATACACGCCACTGGTTTTAACAATAATAAGTCAATCGACTGTAAGTTTCTTATTGCATCCTTTACGTAGAATATGAGACCTTCAATCGTTTCTATATCAATCGGTAAAGGCAAGCCTCGATACCACCGTGAATTATATATTGATGTGTGTACGTGGGGGCTTCAAATCTCTGTCAACATGATCGAAACCCATTCGCTATCTCTAAAACTTTCTACAGGCAAATGTTAGGCGAGCTACACACTCGTAAGTTGGTAGTGAAGCGCGCTTAAATATAAGTACTTAAATGTTAGACAGCAATTTTTTTTAGAAGATTTCATAGAAATAAATTATAAGAATTTTTTTTTTAATTTAAATAGAATATTAGGTTAACTAAGCAGATTATTCTTGATTAAATTGTTATTATGAAAAATTAAGTTGTTCACAATGATTGATGTTATTTTTAATGTAAAAAACATATTCCTCCTTAGAGGAAAGTAAATACATACATGCATGCATGCATGCAAACACTGACGATTCGCTAACTTAGCAAATATATAAAGCTAAGGCTCTCTAGTCTTTCGATGGTTAACCGGAATAGACAGCTTTTACCGAAAAGTCGGCCAATAATATAATAAATATATAACCATCTCAAATGAAGTAAATTTGTTACTATCTCGGCAGTGTCCCCGCCAAGTCGAGTAGGTACAGCTTTGACCTGAAGTTATAAGTAAACCTATGTTATATGCTAAAGTTAACCGAAACAGTTGAAACAAAATGACAAATAGAAACAATTGAACAAAAATATGTGAAATGAAAATGCCTCCCCCCAAAAAAGGGAGGAGACTCGTGCCCAGCAGTGGGACGTATAATGGGTTGCCATTATTATATTATTATTATGTGAAAATGGAATCGCAGGTTCAAATCTTATAAAAAACATTATTTTCGATTCCCTTTTCTTTAAATCATTTGAACATAAACGAAATTTTCGCCATCAAGAATACGTGTAAACCACACTTTACATGCCAAACGCAATCGAAATTCTAATACGAAGGAAAATAAAATGATAACAATATTTTGTTTCAGGCAATTCATATCGATATTTCCATTTCGAATGATGGTATGGTCGTAACGACAATTTGTCTGGTATCGATTTGCTGCAAGGCCACTGAATCGATTAGAATCGACCATCGTGATAGCGTATTTTATTTAAATTGAATACAATCACAAGACGGTTTTATAAAGAAATATTTTAGATATATATTTATATAATATTTATTTAAGAGATTAGCTTTAAACCAATTCGTCTTTACAGCTTTAATACCATTGCCAGATTATTTTTTTATTAAAGTTGTCTTTTATGATATTTTAATCAAATCAACGGATACCATGACCATATCATGATTATGGAAATCTAAATTATCAATAAAAATATTGTTTTACTAGTTGACCCGGTAAACTTCGCATTGCCTGAGAATGAAATAATGTGTCAAAGGTTTGATAGATACGGCCTATTTGTATGGGAAAATCAAATTGTGGTTTTTACTATTTCCCTTCAATTTCTTCATATTTTCTTACTTTTTAAACCTTCCCTGGACTTCCCTGGTCTTCATTCGAAACCAAAATTAGCCAAATCGGTCCAAACGTTCTCGAGTTTTAGCGAGACTAACGAACAACAATTGATTTTTATATATATTTACTCACGTCACTGCGTCGTCGTAGAAACAAAATAAAGAAACAAATTAATATAGCCACGAAGAAATGAGACATAGCTCGGCGATTCGGTTTAATTTCATTATTGAATTAGCAATAAAATGGTGTCAAATATACAAATGATATCATCGTTAAGGTAATTTTCGATGAATGATATTTATTTTAGGAGTGATATTATTTTTCCGAAGAAAAAAAGAAACCTATGGTAAGTTGTAAAACCTTAGTAGCTTTAATACTATCAAAATCTATACTAGCACCAAGCCACCGAAAAATTTAAAGGATTTCGTTTTTAAAAGAATTTTATGATTTACTTGAGCTTAAACTCCTAATGAATTGTTTTTTATCTCATTAAAAAGCAAACAAGCATATGGTTTACATTGATGGTAAGTAATAATCAACAGCTACACGAAACCAGAGCATTACCTAACACCTTAAAGTTGTACATTAATGTCCGCAAATAGCTTCCAACATTATGTGAGTATCATTGAACCAGCCCTGTAATTACCGGCTCAGGGGCATAAAAACTGACCTCAAGAGTAATAAACATATTTAAACACTAGTTCATGTGAGTGCATAGAGGCCAAAATATTGACTAAGCATCAATCTAAGTTGCATGTTTGGTTATCTATATAATAGGTTGGGGAAAAAGTCTTTTCGCTGTCTCTCTCTCTAAAATCTCTTTGGCTGTAGTATTTGTATCTGGCTGGTTTTGGTATCATTGAAAGTTAAAATTTTAAAGAACATAATTCCAATTCAAATTAGGCAAATGTGTGATTTTCATTTGTTTTTCGTACTGTCAAGATGAGTGAATCTAATGAAGAAATTCGATACATTTTAAAATTTTACTACAAAAAAGTTAAAAAAGCAACGCAAGCCGCGATGTTTATGGACCTAGTGCAGTGTCTGTGAGAGTAGCACAAATTTGGTTTAAGCGTTTTCAATCCGGAAATTTTGATGTCAAAGATGCACCTCGCTCTGGTCGCCCTATTACGGATAAAATGGATGCCATTTTTGAAAAAGTAGAGCAAGATCGACATATCAGTAGTTACGACGTAGCTGAAGAACTGAGAATTGATCACAAAACAGTTTTGGCGCATTTGAAAAAAGCTGGGTACAAAAAAGCTCCATATTTGGGTACCTCACGAGCTCACTGAAAGAAACCTAATGAACCGTGTACTCATTTGTGATTCTTTATTACGACGTAATGAAACCGAATCATTTTTGAAGAAGCTGATAACTGGTGATGAAAAGTGGATCACGTACGACAAGAACGTGCGAAAAAGGTCGTGGTCAAAGGCCGGTCAGGCTTCACAGACTGTGGCGAAACCGGGGTTAACTCGCAATAAGGTGATGTTGTGTGTGTGGTGGGATTGGAAGGGCATTATTCATTATGAGCTATTACTACCAGGCAGGACTATCGATTCTGAACTCTACTGCAAACAACTGATGAGATTAAAGCAAGAAGTTGAGAGAAAGCGGCCGGAATTGATCAACAGAAGGGGTGTGGTGTTTCATCATGATAACGCTAGACCTCACTCATCTATAGCCACTCAGCAAAAATTAAGAGAGTTTGGCTGGGAGGTGTTAATGCATCCGCCGTATAGTCCTTACCTTGCACCTTCAGATTTCCACCTGTTTCGGTCTCTTCAGAATTATTTATGCAATGTTAGGTTAACATCACGAGAGGACTGCCAAACCCACTTGTCGCGGTTTTGTGATGAGAAGTCCCAAAATTTTTATAGCAATGGGATCATGTCCCTACCTACAAGATGGCAAAAGGTTATCGAACAAAATACATACATACTTTAGTTAAATTTAAATAAACTATATTAAAAAATGTTTTGAATTATCTTAAAAAATGCGAAGAAACTTTTTCCTCAACCTAATATATAGAAATTAATTGCTGTTCGTTAGTCTCGCTAAAACTCGAGAACGGCTGGACCGATTTAACTCATTTTGGTTTTGAATGATTTCGGAAGTGCAGGAAAGGTTTTAAAGGTAAGAAAAGATGAAGAAATTGAAGGGAAATAATGGTAAAAACTACAATTTCATTTTCCCGTACATATAGTCCGTATTTATCTAACCTTCGACACATTATTTCATTCTGAGGCAATACGAAGTTTGCCGGGTCAGCTAGTTTTATTATAAAAATAAGGATAGGCTTAAAGACTCGTAACATCATATAAAATAGTCCTAGATCAAGTGTTTCAGAATAGATTTAAGTCGATAACAGATTCGCATAACCAGCAAGTTGGAAAGGGAGTTAGCTGACCGGCAGCCATATTTTATTTATAACGGGCACAAGCTACGGGAAAAATAGGCAAAGAACCTTTTATGATTATTGATTTTGTATGAAAAGCACGGTATTGTGCTATGTTTGATATTAAATGTATATAGGCTTTAGCTGTTTGCGTAAGTACAAGGTTGTTATTCTTCTTTTATTTTGTACATCGCGGTTTAGCGGTGGTGGGTCCTGGGTTCAATCTCATCGTGAGTAAATTCATAGTGAGATATTTTCCCTTGGTACGTTCGGATTTTTTTAGTGTATTGGAAGTGGCAAATAAGCATATAGTTCACATTGGTGTTAAGAGATGACTGCAGCCTATCCATCATCACACAATGACAAAGTATATTTTAATATTAATTTATTCCAAATTATATTAACAAAATTCATTCTTACATTTGACCAACGAAAGTGTACTTATTTAAAGTGGCAGTAGGTTTTGTATTGTAACTACCTCAGTAGTCTAGTGGTAGGCCTGCAAACTAATCACGCTGGGGTTCGATCCTCAGGTTGGAGGTCTAAGGGTTAAAGGGATATTTTCATTTTAGGGAATTTTCCGTGAGCCACCTTCCGAGTTTGTTAATGTGCCCGGAGACTGAAATAGACTCGTTACCCCTGTATACCCCAAAGGATTAGGCACAGCTAAATGCTTGAATTCAAGCATCCATGCAGACACCCGTGATTATTTAGCTGCGTTTTGTCCCGCGCAACAGGACCTCTCCGGGCACATTACCAAACTCCGAAGGTAGCAACTTGGAAACTTCCGAAAAATTGAAAAATTAGGAGCACAGCCTATGACCCGGGTATCGAACTCAAGACTTAGCTCCCAAGGTCGTTAAAGTTATTGCTCTAATCATTTAACAAGAGATATATAACGATATATTATCATTACATGTATATATTTTCAGCAATAAAGGTCCACCTATAAACCTTTATTGTTCATCATTCATGTACTTAACATTGTAGAAGCGTCTCCAATAAGGAAAAAAACAAGTCTACGAAAATGACTACGTAGTGCTACGAAATTTCGTAGACCTTTGTTCGTAGACGACTCGTAGCATGTAATATACGTTTTCGTTCAATCGCAAGTGATTTGTATCTTGTTCTAACTTTGTGAGAGCGGAATGTGTTCAATTGTTATATAACAATACAACATAAAACAAGGATGGTTACATCTGTTATCACGATAACATGAATGTTTTATTCTTATTTTTCTGTTCTCAGATCTGATTACAAATCCAAACAGGTTAGATTTTTTTTTTTAACCGACACTCATAGATAATATCAATAGGTAATAAATATAAATCTGCACGCCACTTAATGCACTACAGCACCACTTTTTTTAATGTAATGGAAGTGGCAAACAAGCATGCAGTTCACATTGATGTTAAGTGATGACTGCAGCCTATAAACATCCATACAAAGACCAAGGTCAAAATGCAGATGCGTTACCACTCCTGAGGTAGGCCTCAGAACTTAAGGTATCATGCCTCTGAGCCGGAAATTACAGGGCCGTACCACCTGACCGGAACACGATAGTGCTAAACACTACAATTTAGCGGCAAGTATATTAGGTAATGCGGTGGTGCCTACGCCCGCGAGCTCAGTCACTGGAGCTCTACCACCAGTGATAGTTTATAATATAACCTAATATATTGTAAATGTAAAAGCAATTTTTTTCTATCTATAGTGTTTCCATGACCCAACTGAGCCAATTTCAATGATATTTTACATAGGGATAGATTTAATTTTCGACAGCTATTAAAGACTCTGTCTAATTTTTAACGATAATTAAGTTATCTTACTTTACACTTATATTTCGCGAAATGGAAGCACAGACAAATGCATTCATTCCAGTATACATCCAAAAATAGCAAAATGTATATTTCGCCTGAATGAGTCCGTACATATTTTTTATCCTCTTGATTAATGTCTTAATAAATAGCAAAATGGCAAAATAGCAAAATGAATATTGCGTCTGAATGTGTCCGTACATATTTTTTATCCTCTTGATTAATGTCTTAATTGAATGACATCACCAGCGTTGAAATAAACCAGCACAATACTTCTAGCATATACGAGTATGTAGCGTCTTTCACATCATGGTTATTTAATAATAACTTATTACAACCATAAATAAAATTGAATAAACTCTCTAGACTTCCACTTAGCCTTATTTTCGATATACTAAGAAAACCCCGCCTGACCAGAAATATTTCTTAACACGCAAACTCGTGACTTGACGAGCTTTTTATTAATCAGAGTATACGGGACAAGGCTAGGGATGTAAACGACATGTATACAAACATCGATATTTCTGAAACACTAATTTTACGGAAGTAAAATTGACGTATTTCAAATAATAAATGTATTTATGAAATTTTAAATAGTTTGGTTATAGTATGTTTATGACAAAAAGCCAATAGAATGAAACAAATGTTAACATTACAGCTATATACTTGGGCTTACACAACATCGTTTACTGGTGGTAGAACTCCAGTGACGGAGCTCGCGGGCGTAGGCACCACCGCATTACCTAATGTACTTACCGCTAAATGGAAGTGTTAAGCACTATCGTCAGGTGGTAATGTACGGCCCTGTAATTTCCGCCACAGAGGCGTAACACCTTAGGCCTCAGGAGTGGCAACGCATCTGCATTTTGACCTCTGGTCATCGTGTGGGTGTCTGATAGGCTGCAGTCATCACTTGACATCAATATGAACTACACGCTTGTTTGCCACTTTAATTACATAAAAAAAGACACTTAGTTTGTTTATAGTATGTTTATGACAAAAAGCCAATAGAATAAAAGAAAAAGTTATTATTACAGCTTAACTGCCTCGGTAGCCTAGTGGTAGCAGGCCACTACTACTACGCTGAGGTCCTGGGTTCGATTCCCGGGTAAGGGGTTATCAGAGATAATGGTGAAAAAGCCTTTATCTCTGGTTCTATTGGGATTTTTTCATTTTCTGGAAATTTCCCAGTACCTCAAAGTTTGGTAATGTGCCCGGAGATGTCAACAGGCTCGCCACCTGTTACATGGGCCAAAACGTAATCGGCGAATCGTGGGCGTTTGCATGTATGCTTGAATGCATGCATTTACCTCTACCTACCCCTTCGGGGATTACAGGCGTGAAGTTACGTATTATTACAGCAATATACTTGGGCTTAAACAACATCAAAAACAAAAATAATAAAGACAACAAACGTAGGAGTATAAGTGTGAAGAAACATGATGAATGTTTGAAGCCAAAAGAAGAGCATTCATCTCAACAAAAAAAAAATCACATTTAGTTACGTTTACGTGTGAATTTGTGGGAAGTGAAATAAAAAAGATGCGTGAATTAAATTCTCATCATTACACTATTTCCGTCGCCTGTCGCTTATGTCGATTTGCCATGGATTTACTTTTATTATCTATCTATATAAAAATCAATTGCTGTTCGTTAGTCTCGCTAAAACTCGAGAACGATTGGACCGATTTGGCAAATTTTGGTTTTGAATGATTTTCGGAAGTCCAGGGAAGGTTTAAAAAAGAAGGTTTTAAGAAAATATGAAGAAATTGAAGGGAACAGTAAAAACCACAATTTCATTTTCTCATACAAATAGTCCGTATCTGTCAAACCTTTGACACATTATTTCATTGTAAGGCAATACGAAGTTTGCCGGGTCAGCTAGTTAATCATAAAAACATTTAAACTGAAATTGATTTTATGTCTTTTATCCATTGATTATTGTTCTTGAAACATTGTACGATATACATGTATCGATACTTCAATAATTTCGTTTGCTGACGTGATTTCTCGATATATCGATATTTATCATTTCGATGCTTACATCCTTAACCAAGACCGCCTTCGGGCACTCATAAAACCTTATTACAGAAAAGACCCTTTGATTGGTTGAATTCAATGCGCCTTAAATGGAAGTGCCTGAGAAATTAATTGCTAAGTCAGGTATTTTACCTGTGTGCGGACCAATATCGGGTATTTGCTTTTTCGCTCAAAATGTGATTCCAGGAAGGTTTTTGTTTATGTGCTAAAACATAGCAGTGTATGAATGAATTACTCAAGGACATCAAAGATGAAAGAACTGAGAGTTAATTCAAAATAGAATTGTATAAGTTCCTTCTACACACCATCTTGATTTATAAGTCTCTCAGTTATAAAGGTTGGGGAAAAAGTTTCTTCGCATTTTTTAAGATAATTCAAAACATTTTTTAATATAGTTTATTTAAATTTAACTATGTATGTACCATTTTGTTCGATAACCTTTTGCCATCTTGTAGGTAGGGACATGATCCCATTGCTATAAAAATTTTGGGGCTTCTCATCAAAATACCGCGACAAGTGGATTTGGCAGTCTTCTCGTGATGTTAACCTAACATTGCATAAAGAATTCTGAAGAGACCGAAACAGGTGGAAATCTGAAGGTGCAAGGTCAGGACTATACGGCGGATGCATTAACACCTCCCAGCCAAACTCTCTTAATTTTTGCTGAGTGGCTATAGATGTGTGAGGTCTAGCCTTATCATGATGAAACACCACACCCCTTCTGTTGATCAATTCCAGCCGCTTTCTCTCAACTTCTTGCTTTAATCTCATCAGTTGTTCGCAGTAGAGTTCAGAATCGATAGTCCTGCCTGGTGGTAATAGCTCATAATGAATAATGCCCTTCCAATCCCACCACACACACAACATCACCTTATTGCGAGTTAACGCGGGTTTCGCCACAGTCTGTGAAGCCTGACCGGCCTTTGACCACGACCTTTTTCGCACGTTCTTGTCGTACGTGATCCACGTTTCTTCACCAGTTATCAGCTTCTTCAAAAATGATTCGGTTTCATTACGTCGTAATAAAGAATCACAAATGAGTACACGGTTCATTAGGTTTCTTTCAGTGAGCTCGTGAGGTACCCAAATATCGAGCTTTTTTTGTACCCAGCTTTTTTCAAATGCGCCAAAACTGTTTTGTGATCAATTCTCAGTTCTTCAGCTACGTTGTAACTACTGATATGTCGATCTTGCTCCACTTTTTCAAAAATGGTATCTATTTTATCCGTAATAGAGAGCGAGGTGCATCTTTGACATCAAAATTTCCGAATTGAAAACGCTTAAACCAAATTTGTGCTACTCTCACAGACACTGCACTAGGTCCATAAACATCGCAAATTTTTTTCGCGGCTTGCGTTGCATTTTTACCTTTTTTGGAGTAAAATTTTAAAATGTATCGAATTTCTTCATTAGATTCACTCATCTTGACAGTACGAAAAACAAATGAAAATCACACATTTGCCTAATTTGAATTTGGAATTATGTTCTTTAAAATTTTAACTTTCAATGATACCAAAACCAGCCAGATACAAATACTACAGCCAAAGAGATTTTATTACAAGTTCATACATACTATAATGCGAAAAGACTTTTTCCCCAACCTATTAGGTAATCTATACTAATATTATAAAGCTGAAGAGTTTGTTTGTTCATTTGTTTGTTTTTTTGTTTGCTTGAACGCGCTAATCTCAGGAACTACTAATCCGATTTGAAAAATTCTTTCAGTGTTAGATAGTCCATTTAAGCCAAGGCCTTATATAACATTACGTTAAGACGAATAGGAGGAGGTAGGTTACATTACAGACGCGCGAAGCCGGGGCGGTCCGCTAGTAAATAAATAAATGCGGTGGTACCTATGCCCCCGAGCTCCTACACTGGAACTCTACCACCATTAAAATACAGTAACAATGGATATATCAAATGTATTTTATATTACCTCTAATGTCGTTTACATTGAAACTTTATCCTCAGTACACAGCAGTTCATCTAACTTGAGAAAGGACAAGATGCAGTTTAAAAGAATTTCTCTCAGTACGAACTTGTCTTCTGAACTTTGTAGATACATAGTTATTTATTCTTTTTAAGCTTTATACGTAGCCCCACAACATATGGTGCTTCTAAGAGAAAATAGAATGTTATTTAGAGTGTATTTTGGTGGTAGAGCGTACGGGCGTAGGCACCATCGCATTACCTAATTTACTTGCCGCTAAATGGCAGTGTTCAGCACTATTGTGTACCGGTCAGGTGGTAATGTACGGCCTTGTAATTTCCGGCACAGAGGCATAACACCTTAGGCCTTAGGAGTGGTAACGCATCTGCATTTTGACCTTGGTCTTCGTGTGGGTGTCTATAGGCTGCAGTCATCACTTAACATCAATGTGAACTGCATGCTCGTTTGCCAGTTCCATTACATAAAAAATATGTGAAAAAAAAAAAAATAATTCGAGTTTATGTAAAATAAATGAAGGCATCGGGACGTGACGACCCTCACGCTCTCTATTAGAGAAGAATTATTCCGCTAGAACCGAACAATGGCGGTCAAATCATTCCAATAGAGCAGTATTATACAATAACGCGGTATGGGCAGCAGCGTCCCGTTATAAAACTATAGCCACTGGGCTCGCCAGCCCGCTTGCTAAGCGTGGCGATTATGACATATTCTCCCTTAATGACGCGCATTCCTGTTGTGGATCTTTGGGGCAGCCTTTGCCCACCAGTGGACGTTCGGATGGAGTGATGATATATATTTTTTTTTATGTTTGTGCGTTGACAGACAAGTAAACGGGCAACCTGATGGAAAGTGGTCACCGTCGCCTATGAACATTTGCAACACCAGGGGAGTTGCCAACGCGCTGCCAGCCCTGAAGGACTCTTTTGAGGCCATTTTTGAATGATCTTTCAAATCAAAAGTGAATTGTACTAGTAAGTACCTACATAAAACCTCAATTCACAATTTTGTATTAACAGTAATTGCCATCGCAAACAATCTCGAGACATACAAAAACTCTGCGAGGCTTTGAGTTCTAATATATCATTTTTCATTTACAATACAAACACACGGCTTGAACTCACGAGCTCAAAGGGAAGGCGATAGAAAATTAAATTGTTCAGTAACGAACCCGAACCACGTAACTTTAACAGCGAAACACGCAAGTGTGCCCTTGGCCCTTTTACTGGAAAAAAATGTACCCCGATCATAATCGTGGCTCATAAAATTTTTAAATTAAACCAAGATAAAATCTGTGACGGAACTAATTTTTAAATTCATTTGCAAAGCTGTGTGTGAAAAATGTTTCTAATGTTGTAATTTTTTTTGTCTACAATCTATTATAAAACACAAAATTTAGGGTCCGTGAAATTGTGCGATGTTTTATAATAGATATCTTATATATATATATATATATATATAAGTCTGTTTTACTACATAAAAATAAAAAAATAAAATAAAATACGCATACACTCACAGCCCCACAGTAGGTATAAACCTGTGTCGTGGGTGCCGTTGTACACATACAACACAAACACAAACACCCAGACCCGAAACAAATATCTGTAGGCCATACAAATATTTGTTCCGGTGCGGGGATCGAACCCGCGACCCTTTGAATCAAACGGTGGTTTCGCACCGCTGGACTAACCGGGTCGACGTCAAACATGAAAGAAATAAACCATGTGTTGCTGAAAAGAAGTTTTATTGTTAGTTTTTTTTATACAGAGACTATCTTATCTAGGTAATATAAAACAATATGAACTCAAACCTGAAAAGAAGAAACGACAATGAAAGTTTATTCTTTCACATTTAAAACATAAAATAATTTATTTATTAAAATTTTCATTGATTATGCAATTGTCAATCAACTCGTATTTGAATCTGTCTCTGACATTCTGAATTCGTTTCTTCTTTAAAATCAGACAGTTAAAAAGTTAAAAACTATAACCAAACTTCATGGTAAATAAACACGCAGAGTGCGAAGAAAGAAATAGTATTTCTTTATATATATAAATATATATATAAAAATTAATTGCTGTTCGTTAGTCTCGCTAAAACTCGAGAACGGCTGAACGGATTTATCTTATCTTGGTCTTGAAATGTTCGTGGAGGGACGCCTTTACCTCTGTGACGGGAATAACATAGTCGTACATTACCACCTGACCGGAACACGATAGTGCTGAACACCATTTAGCGGCAAGTATATTAGGTAATGCGGTGGTGCCTACGCCCGCGAGCTCCGTCATTGGACCTCTACCACCAGTAAAAGTCTTACAAATAAAGCTATTTCTATTTTATTCTTTACTAATATTATAAAGAGAAAACATTTATGTTTTTGTATGTATGTTTGTAACGTTTTCACACAACTTTCACTAATCACTGATAATAAAATGAAACCTTCACTTTTGGACTAATTTCAAAAATTCTTTTACCATTATAAAGCTTAAAATTCACACATAGACTATATTCCGTTCATTACATCCATGCGAAGCGGGGGCGAGTTACTAGTGTTTTCACAATTTTACTTGATCTAGGTTGTTTCTTTTATCAAAATGTCTCAGTTCTTATTTCAAGTGTGGTCTACATCTACAGGATAAAAAAAGAATCTTGATTGCATAATAGCGCGCGATTGTTACGTATTCTTATTTTAAAATTGTCTTGTATTCTTTTTTGCAGTTTCCCGCCGTTTTTATAGTTTATTTCCAAGCTGTTTTGCACCTCGAAAACTTTAATAAGTTATACGTATTACATTCGCGCCATTTATCTGTGTGTAAGATTCCCGCGCTTTTCCTACTAGACAGTTCTTTTTTTTTAATTCAAGTATCCTCCACCATTCTTTCTTTCAGCCTTAGTTACGGCTTTTAATTATTTTTCAAATGCTATTATGTAAATTGTGATGATTCTTTTAGGTTAGAAAATGAAGTTACATGAACCCAAAAAGGCCTAAATATCGAGAGTATAATCAAATTTAAACATTGTAAACCAAAGCTTTTTTAATAATAAATGAAAGCAATAAGTGCTCAAATCGTATTACATAAGTAAGTAGATAATTTTCAGCCCATCGGATTCCAATCACATGTTATGTGTCGAAGGGAACAATATGGTAGCTAGGTAATTAAAGTACTTAGAAATGATAACATATATTATCTACGTCATACATCCATCCATGATTTGAACACGTCCAATTCACTGGCACCACTCACACATATAAATCATATAACATCGAACTATAAGCATAATAAGTGTTACGTTTAAAAAATCGAAAGGGGCGCCTCTGTGTGCGCCATCCGCGCGCATCGTACGATAGACGCGGTGCTACTAATGTAGTAGACCTGGAAAGCTTGCTCCAAAGACCCTCCCCCTCGCCTCCCAGCCCCTTGCACCCCTTTAAGCCCTCGGTCACGGCATAATACTCAAGTCTTAAACGTCATAAGCCAGTATTAAATCGGGCAATTCTTAGCTTTCCGCGCTTGGAACAAGGTTGTGTTTGGGTTGCCGTAGTAACAGATTTTCTAACTACACACTGGTGTGCCGGAAAAACGAATGCACACCACGGTCGACGCAACACAGTCGGTGTAATACTACGAATGTATTGCAACTCAATTTGAACTTTATTCGAACGTGACAAAGTTTAGTTCGTTCTTTAATCACCTTGATAGGTGAGTGAACCACTTGGTTATGTGTGCAGCGAACACAAATGTCCGAATTCGATTACGTTATAATTGTTATGTAGTGTGGCGTGATAATGGTCCTTATCTACTTCACTTTAAGGGGCATATTCGACTATCAAAAACCAGTTTTCAGAATACACTGTTTGCTTTCCACGGTTTATATTAGCTGGTACAAAGGTCTGTAGAAATGGCAATCAAAAACGCATTCTATTTGGATATGTTTAGAGCGCATTTCATTTCGGGATGTTATAATAAGAAAAATCGAAATTTAACACCGAGGGACTGATATTAATGTCGACGTAGATTTTGTCAAATGAGTACCATAAGAAGTGCATTTTGTTTGACAAAAAGGATGCATTTTGTCTCGCTTAATGATGTATTATGGTGTTTTGTTACGATTCTCATTTGTCAATCCACATTTAATGGTGGATTGCTAAGTTTACTGTTAAGGTACGTTCACACTGAGGAATTAAGCGGGTTGGTAGAGTATGAACAATTTATGACAACTGATTCAAATTGTAGCCGCAAGATCTCTTTGGCTTTTTTATATATAATGGATGTGGTAAACAAGCTATACAGTTCACATTGATGTCAAATGATGACTGCAGCCTATAAACACCCACACAAATACCAAGGTCAAATGCAGATGCGTTACCATTTAAAATAAATAACCCCGGACCTTTGTCAGGCTTGCGTGGGGACATGAGGGGTCCAACACGTAGAGGCCCTTTCGAGAATTTTGATCTACTTTGTAATGGGTTATATTCGGCGGGACGTCTCTCTGACTGCATTAATAGTTAATACGGACATAGACAGGCCCCGCAGAATACATGGGACTATTGTAATGATAAATGACTCGCCAAACTTTGAGCTAAGTGGGTGAACTGGGGGGACCAGCTGGCTGGGCCTATGGAGTGAGATCCCGCACCTGCCTATACTCAACATCTCACATTATTGAATCCTACTTTAGGCAGATGGTGACTCGCCTCTCCTTGGTGGGCCCCCTAAACAGCCAACTTATTATTATTACTTTTGAGGTTGTCTTTGGGGAAGTGTTGTCAGTGGACGTCTTTCGGCTGGAGTGATGACCTGATGTTCTGGCTGTGGTCTCAAGATTTATGAAGGCTCTGCAAATTCGAAAGCCGGCTCATGGGCCACCATCTCCACAGGTTTTATGTTAAATAACCGGTCCGCCGCGGCCGGTGGGCCGCGTTGCTCTATGGAGTGGCGAGTCTAAGCGATGGCTACTTTACCAGAACATTTACAATGAAGTTTAGGAGGTAACCCGAAAGGCCGTGTTTTCGCACTGTTATTCTATTTCACTATACTCGGGCACTGTAATAAACCAAAATGCCACCAACTTTATTTACTATATACACTCAAATCTACCTACACCAAAAAAATGAAATAAAATAAGAGCACCACACGCCTCCTTCAAATTCCCGCCAAGACTCCATCAACAAATGTTTCCTCTTTTTAACATTAAGTAAAGATAAAAAATTAAATTAATCCATTATGTACACTTTTAAACAATTACATTTTTACGCAATAAAGTGGTACATTTTTACTGTATTGTATAAGAAATGTAATTGTTTAAAAGTGTATTTCATTTCTCGACATAATTTTCCACAGACTATAAATTTGGTATTAATGTCACGATATTTGTAACAGAGCTGAACTCAGCTAATTAAGCCTTACTTAGACAAATACTTTGGCCCTCAGAATTCCCTATCGAAAATATTTGCCCGGGGATGAATTGATTCTCTTCACAAAGATCATTATGAACTTCAGATGTTGTTTTTGTGGGCTTTAATTGACTTTGCATTCTTTAATTCTGTTGATATTAAATCGTCAATTAACTAGTCAAAGAGTTTCACTAGTACGTGTATAATTATTTATTTATTGTTATTTATAGTTTGTCACAGGTGTACGTTTTTGAAAAATACAATATAGTTCCATTGCAACAATACCTTTCGGTGTACAATATTTATAGTTATAATATATTTCTTACTGTTGGTAGAGCTCGAGTGACGGAGCTCGCGGGCGTAGGCACCTTCGTATTACCTAATATACTTGCCGCTAAATGGTAGTGTTCAGCACTATCGTGTTCCGGTCAGGTGGTAATGTACGGCCCTGTAATTTCCGGCACAGAGGCATTACACCTTAGGCCTCAGCAGTGGTAAGGCATCTGCATTTTGACCTTGGTCTTTGTGTGGGTGTCTATAGGCTGCAGTCATCACTTAACATCAATGTGAACGGCAGGCTTGTTTGCCAAATCCATAACATTAAAAAAAATAGTTTTAAATAGGTTAGGTAGGCATATTTAAGTATGTATGTATGTATCTTCACGCCAGGTCCCTAACGGGGTAGGCAGAGAGTGTAGAGCGCCAGACATCCCGGTTCTGACAAACCTCTCGTGCCTCGTCTACCTTCATCATTCTCTTCATACATGCACGCCGATTCCTAAGACTTTTGACCCCACCATCAGACAGAACTCGACCTATTTGGTCATGGTAGGTCAGCCTTGGTCTTCCTGGGCCTCTGCAACCATCCACATTCGCATTGTATATCTGTTTAGTCATTCGCTCATTCGACATTCTTTCTATATGCCCGAACCATCGGAGCATGCCTTTTTTCATTTTTACACCGATAAGTAATGTCAATAATTTTTATAATAATGGTTAGTGAAGTACAGTCATATTAATTATTTGATAGAACAATGCAGCATTACAATACATTTGGTAAGTACATAAGATAAACGTCAATGGAAACAGATGTCAGAAGGAAAATTATAATATAATTGCAAATAATAATTTCAATGTCCTAATAATAATGGCAAATTGTGAAGACATATTTTTTAAATACTGCGCATTGTGATTTTATTTTGATATTTCTTTAAAAGATGTTGGGGGAAGTAGGATAGGATACTTTTTTATGCAATTAGTTCACCAACTATAGTGTCTAAAGTGGTAATTCTAAGTGGTAGGTAGGAATATATACAGGGTTATCCATATATCATGGGAATCCGTACAGGCACTTTAGCGTGATTGAGCAACTATCAAACACACATTATTTATAACCAGATGTACCCACGACTTTATCCGCGTGATAATTTAGATTGTTCAGTATCTACCCGGACGAAGTCGTGGGCGCAGCTAGTATAAAAGTAGCTTAAGTTACTCCTAGTGAAAGTCGCGTCGAAATCCGTCCAGCCGTTCCTGTGATTAGCTCCAACAAACAGACAAATAGACAGACAGACAAAAATTGTAAAAAATGTTGTTTTGGTACATTTACCGTGTATACATACCTAATGCATTTAGTAAAAAGCGGTTATTTTTATATTACAAACAGACACTCCAATTTTACTTATTTGTATGTACGTATAGATAGTAAAAAGGGTTATACGATTAACTTGAAGTTAGTACGAAGGGCTTGCAAGTTTGTGACTTGTGATCCAGACGGCTGACCCGTTTCCAAGGTGAAATCAATAAAGCTATTTCGATCGTAACAATTAGCTCGGCTAATTAGCCTTTAGCTGATATGAAAACGAATCGCCTTGATACGACGTTCGTCGGGGCAGCTAGTGTTCTATAAAAATAATCCCTGGTTAGAATGAATTCTAACTACGAGAATCGCAATATTGCTAACAGCATACGAATTCGTTTTCATATCAGCTAAAGGCTAATTAGCCGAGCTAATTGTTACGATCGAAATAGCGATATAGAAGTATAAAAAAATTAATATCCTAAAAAAATAAAAAATCATTTAGGGACATAAATAATAGACTACAATCGATTCTCATACCTACCAAATACACTTACAAAATTTCATAATGATCGGTCCAGCCGTTTCAGAGGAGTATTGTTACAAACACTGTGACAGGAGAATTTTATTTATCAGATGTCTTTTTTATGCGGATTAGGTAAGTTTTCTTTTAACCTATACATAAAGAACTATTTCGCTACTTTTTTTCAAAACATTAGGGCAATATAGTTTTTGCAATATAATATATAAATTGCTCATTACGTAGCACGTTACTTCTTCTTTGGTGACCAAAAGTGGCTCCCATAAATCGCTGTATACGTTCGTACTTGGGTCACTTATTAACATATGTGTATCAAATTCCAAGTCAATCGATCGAATAGTTTTTAAAGAAACGTGACAGACAGACAGGCAAACAGAGAGTACCATCCGTCTTTACTAGTGGTAAAGTTTCAGTGTAGGTACTCGAAGGCGTACTCACCACCGCTATATCTAATCTATCTGCCGCTAAATGGTAGTGTTCAGCGCTATCGTGTTTAGGTTAGATGGTAACATATGACTATGACCCCGTAATTTTTTTTTATTGTAATGGAAGTGGCAAACAGGCGTGCAGTTCACATTAATGTTAAGTGATGACTGCAGCCTATAGACACCCACACTAAGCAGATGCGTTACCACTCCTGACACCTAAGGTGTTATGCCTCTGTGCCAGAAATTACAGGGCCGCAAAACTATCACAGAGACATAACAACTAAGGTCTCAGGAGTGGTAAAGGATGTGCGTTTTGACCTCTCATTTTGTGTAGATGTCTTTAAGCTGCTTCATCACTTAACATCCTTTTGACGGGCCTGTTCGCTGCATTAATTTCTTTAAAAAAGACTCGTTTTTCTTTTAGATATACGGAACCTTCTAAATATCGAATTCGAAGATCCCTACAATCAGTAATTCTGTAATCAAGTTACAATTACACGATTAACTTGAAGCACGAACGACTTTCGAGCCTGTGACCCAGACGGCTGACCTGTTTCCGAGGTGAAACCAATAAAGCTATTTCGATCGTAACAATTAGCTCGGCTAATTAGCCTTTAGCTGAGATGAATACGAATGGGTATGCTGTTGGTGATAGGTTCTAACTGGATAATGTCATAGAATATAGATTTACATGTGAATGAGTTTTTTTTTCCATTAATGCGAGTAGATAGTATGTATATATAAGTAGATATATTGATAATATAAAAATCAATTGCTGTTCGTTAGTCTCGCTAAAACTCGAGAACGACTTTACCGATTTGGCTAATTTTGGTTTTGAATGATTTTAAGAAGTCCAGGGAAGGTTTAAAAGGTAAGAAAATATGAAGAAATTGAAGGGAAATAGTAAAAACCATTTCATTTCCCATACAAATAGTCCGTAACTATCAAATCTTTGACACATTATTTCATTCTGAGGCAATACGAAGTTTGCCGGGTCAGCTAGTCTTCTATATATTATTAGGTTGGGGAAAAAGTTTCTTCGCATTTTTTAAGATAATTCAAAACATTTTTTAATATAGTTTATTTAAATTTTACTAAAGTATGTATGTTCAATAACCTTTTGCCATCTTGTAGGTAGGGACATGATCCCATTGCTATAAAAATTTTGGGACTTCTCATCAAAATACCGCGACAAGTGGATTTGGCAGTCCTCTCGTGATGATAACCTAATATTGCATAAATAATTCTGAAGAGACTGAAACAGGTGGAAATCTGAAGGCACACCTCCCAGCCAAACTCTCTTAATTTTTGCTGAGTGGCTATAGATGTGTGAGGTCTAGCGTTATCATGATGAAACACCACACCCCTTCTGTTGATCAATTCCGGCCGCTTTCTCTCAACTTCTTGCTATAATCTCATCAGTTGTTCGCAGTAGAGTTCAGAATCGATAGTCCTGCCTGGTGGTAATAGCTCATAATGAATAATGCCCTTCCAATCCCACCACACACACAACATCATCTTATTGCGAGTTAACCCGGGTTTCGCCACAGTCTGTGAAGCCTGACCGGCCTTTGACCACGACCTATTTCGCACGTTCTTGTCGTACGTGATCGACTTTTCATCACCAGTTATCAGCTTCTTCAAAAATGATTCGGTTTCATTACGTCGTAATAAAGAATCACAAATTAGTACACGGTTCATTAGGTTTCTTTCAGTGAGCTCGTGAGGTACCCAAATATCGAGCTTTTTTTTGTACCCAGCTTTTTTCAAATGCGCCAAAACTGTTTTGTGATCAATTCTCAGTTCTTCAGCTACGTCGTAACTACTGATACGTCGATCTTGCTCCACTTTTTCAAAAATGGCATCCATTTTATCCGTAATAGGGCCAGAGCGAGGTGCATCTTTGACATCAAAATTTCCTGATTGAAAACGCTTAAACCAAATTTGTGCTACTCTCACAGACACTGCACTAGGTCCATAAACATCGCAAATTTTTTCCGCGGCTTGCGTTGCATTTTTACCTTTTTTGTAGTAAAATTTTAAAATGTATCGAATTTCTTCATTAGATTCACTCATCTTGACAGTACGAAAAACAAATGAAAATCACACATTAGCCTAATTTGAATTTGGAATTATGTTCCTTAAAATTTTAACTTTCAATGATACCAAAACCAGCCAGATACAAATACTACAGCCAAAGAGATTTTATTACAAGTTCATACATACTATAATGCGAAAAGACTTTTTTCCCAACCTATTATATAAAAATCAATAGCTGTTCGTTAGTCTCGCTAAAACTCGAGAACGGCTTTATCGATTTGGCTAATTTTGGTTTTGAATGATTTTTGGAAGTCCAGGAAAGGTTTAAAAGGTAAGAAAATATGAAGAAATTGAAGGGAAATAGTAAAAATCACAATGTTATTTTCTCACACAAATAGTCCGTATCTATCAAACCTTTTTGACACATTATTGACACATTATGTCATTCTCAGGCAATACGAAGTTTGCCGAGTCAACTAGTATATGATAATTATTATAATCTATCTTCTATCTATCTATCTATGTATCTATCTACCTATCATCAATTCCTACTAATATTATAAATGTGAAAGTAACTCTGTCTGTCTGTCTGACCTTTTCACGTCCAAACGAGTGAACCGATTTTGATGAAATTTGGTACAGAAATAAAGTTGACTTTGAGAACAAACATAGGCTACTTTTTGTCTCCTTATATTATCCCTATCCCCCTAAAATAGGGGGTGGAAATTTGTATGGAGCATTCCACAATTTTCAAGATAGAAAGTTAAAAGTCGGTATGTGAACTCTTTGAGTTTAACGAACAATACGTAAAACAATTTTTTTTTTTAGAAATCTGCCTCCATCTCTTTAACACTGGGGGGTGAAATTTGAAGGTATTGGGCTTAAGGCAGTGTTCAAGCTGGAAAGCCAAAAATAGGTATGCGGACTCTTTGTTGCTAAAAAAAACAACATTTGCTTATTATTGAATTATTTTTTTTAGAAGTCTCCTACATCCCCTTAAATAGGGGATGGAAATTTGTATGGAGCATTCCACAATTTTCAAGGTAGAAAGTTAAAACTTGGTATGCGAACTCTATGAGCCTAACAAACAATAAGTACATATTTTTTTATTTTATCTTCCCCCATCCCCTGAAAAGAGGGAGTGAAATTTGTATTGGGCTTTCCGCAGTGTTCAAGGTGGAAAGCTAAAAATTTATATGCGGCCTCTTTTTTACTAAAAATACAACGTTTACTTGATATTTAATTTTTTTTGGAAATCTGCCCCATCCCCTATCATAAGGGGTGGCAATTTGTAGGGAGCATTCCACAATTTCAAGGTAGAAAGTCGAAACTTTATTACGATTACGTACATATTTTTTTTTGTAAATCTGCCCCACCCCCTATCATAGGGGGTGGCAATTTGTATGGAGCATTCCACAATTCCTAAAATTTTGTATTGGACTTTAGCCAACAATGGGTATGTGTGACTCTTTGTTACTAAAGAAAACAACGTTAAAGTTCTTAAAATATACACTTTTTGTTTAGAAATCTGCTCCAACCCCTTTACTCATTTTGTCAGTTTTAATTCCGTTTTTTATGTCGTGAAAGTGGCAAACAAGCATGCAGTTCACATTGATGTTAAGTGATAACTGCAGCCTATAGACACCCACACAAAGATCAGAGGTCAAAATGCAGATGCGTTACCACTCCTGAGGCCTAAGGTGTTATGCCTCTGTGCCGGAAATTACAGGGCCGTACATTACCTCCTGACCGGAACACGATAGTGCTGAACACTACCATTAAGCGGCAAGAATATTAGGTAATTCGGTGGTACCTACGCCCGCGAGCTGCTTCACTGGTGCTCTACCACCAGAAAAATTGTTTTTTTTTAATTTACCTGAAAATTGGTTAACGGGCTTCTTATGTTATATACGAAAAATAGTTCCATCAATATTTTTTTTGAAATGTTCCCCCACACCCCTAATAATGGGTAATGGAAATTGGTATGGAACTTACCGCAATTTTCAGGGTGGAATATTTGAACAGGCTATTTGGTACAAAAAAAAAGATAAAGCAATAAAACAAATATTAAAACTCTTGGCAAAAGATAAGAATCAGTGTTACCCATGGCCTTTGATGGATGGGGTCACAAGTTTTATATAACGGGCTAAAGCTGTCTTCTTGATCTGCACTTAAGTCGGAGCAGCGGCCGCGCTACCTTTGCTCTGAGTTAGACGGTTAATTCTACATTGATTATTTATTTGCTTTTGATTTTGTAATTGTATACGAAAATGTTATTTAAAAGTACTGTTCCTAGAGACTTAAAATTTGGTACAAGAGTTCCTTTCATGATGTATAAGAAATGATTTTTAGAGATAAATATAAAGGACTATATGACAACAGGTATAAACATTTTGGATTACAATAAAAATTGATCTGTGTAGACGAAATGGACAAATTCTGTCCTAAAGGGGGAAAATGAAGTGGTAATTTTTTTATGGAAAGTTTCTCATTCCTGAACTAAACAGTATTAAAATTGGTATACAGACTCATGATTAGGAATTGTAAAAATGATCTGTTTAAGTGAAATGGACAAAATTTCCCCCTAAAGCGGCAAAATAGAGAGGTACTCTTTGTATGGAATTGAGGTTAAAATTTGCGTGGGAATTTTGGTAGTTTCTCAGTTAGAGACTTGAAAAGTGATGTTCCAGTCTTTCTGTTAGGTATAAAAAAATAGGTACGTGCTTCAGTATTTTTCCACAATCACCTCTAAACTTTCAAATATAAGAGGTTAAAATTAAATAGAGATTTCTAAGTTATAGACGTGATTAAGAACTCCACATGTCCGACGGGAAACTTGATTAGGACATTTCCATGGGATTGTAAAATTAAAATTATTTATAAAACGAGATCCATGCGGGCGAAGCCGCGGGCAACAGCTAGTCTTCTATAATATTCTTTATTCTATCTTTCGTCTTAAAAAGCTGAAGAGTTTGTTTTTTGTTTGCTTGCTTGAACGCGCTAATCTCAGGAACTGCTAGTCCGATATGAAAGATTGTTTCAGAATTAGATAGTCCATCTATCGAGGAAGGTTTTAGGCTTTATAACATCACGCTAAGATGAATAGGAAAGGGTAGGTAACATTGCAACCGCGCGAAGCCGGGGCGGGCCGCTCGTCAATAATAAAGCAATTATTATTGATGGTTGTAACTCAATTGTCGTAGTCGTTGTATACTCTTGAATTAGTCGTTTTGTATGGCCCCGTAATAACCGTCACAGAAATATAATAATACCTCTGGATTTTGTGTAGATATCTATAGGTTTCAGTCTATTAAACATCAATGTGAGCTGCATGCTTGTTTACCACCTCCCCCGTACATAAAAAATAAGTTTAACAGATTCAAAGGAAAACTTTTGTAATATGAGCATCAAAAGTCAAGTCTGAACCTATTCCGTGATTAAATCTAAAAAAAAGTAATTTCACGCCTGTAATCCCCGAAGGGGTATGCAGAGGTAAATGCATGCATTCAAGCATTCATGCAAACACTTACGATTCGCCGGTTATGTTTTGGCCCATGTGGCAGGTGGCGAGCCTGTTGACATCTCCGGGTACATTACCAAACTTCGAGGTACTGGGAAATATACAGAAAATGGCAAAATCCCAATAGAACTAGAGATAAAGGACTTTATTATCTAATAAATAAATAAATAAATAAATAAATAAATGATAATCCCCCACCCGGGAATCGAACCCGGGACCTCAGCGTAGTAATAGTGGCCTGCTACCACTAGGCTACCAAGGCAGATAAATTTTTACTTTATTTATATCATTATATCGATTCTGAAGGGCGTAATGCATGTTTTTACCTCAGCCTATCCCTCCTTGGATACTGGCGTGAAGCGATTTATTCTTGTATGTATGTATCTTCACGCCAGGTCCCTAACGGGGTAGGCAGAGAGTGTAGAGCGCCAGATATCCCGGCCCTGACATACCTCTCGTGCCTCGTCTACCTTCATCATTCTCTTCATACATGCACGCCGATTCCTAAGTTCCTTATTCTTGTAGTTTATATAAAACAACACCAACGAAAGTCCGTTTGTTGAAACAGTCAGAAAAAAATCATAAAAATACTCTTTCTTGCAAGTTAAAATAATATTAGCATTCGCTTGCCAAGTGTGCGTGCCAAGTATGCATTCAAGTCTGTGACGTGATGACGAGGGACTTAAAAATATTATTATAAGTAACGCCACTTACTTTACACCCTTGAGTTACTTCGCTGAACTATAAGGCTGGGTTGCATCTTACTTTAACTTTGTTAAAGTACCAGTTGAGTTCAAACCTTCCTCAATAAATGGGCTATCTAACACTGAAATATTTTTTAAATCGGATTAGTGTTTCCTGAAATTAGCGCGTTCAAGCAAAGAAACAAACTCTTCAGCTTTATATTATTAGTATAGATAATATAAGTATAGATATTCAACGGAATAGATTATTCATGTTCACAAATTGTCTTGTATAATCACTAGGTATCGAGTTGATATAATTTGTACAGTACCTTAGCTTTGACTTAGCTCAAATTCATCATATAAATGTCTCAATTTTTATTATCATGAAGCGGCAAACAGAAAAACAGTTTACATTGATGGTAAGTGAATATATATAGCATGAAAACACCCATATAAAAACCAGATGTTTATTTATTAATTGTTAAGTATTTAATGTTTGTATTACTACCTGGAGAAGAATGACACCCACATGACTACGCCATGCGGCTTAATGTAAATAAAACAGCTAAGATGCTACACAATACTTTAAAATAGTCTTTGCTTATTTTAGTAACCTCTGGTACACCACACAAAACTTAACCTCAAAATAACCAAAAGTTCATAATGCTGTTTTTTAAAAAACCCCTATTGATACCTTTTTTCTTTTTTGCGCACGCATTACTTACGATATTGCCTATATTTTGCGAGTAATCCCGTCGAGACGCAAGAAGGGCGTACTCTCATACAAAATTGGTCAATCTCCTTTGATGTCTTTAATCAGATTTCGATGATAATTTTCAATTCATTTGCATTCAGATATTCGCCAATATACATGGACTCAAAAGTAAGGGTATGCATGAATTAACATCATTCAACTTGCCCCCTTCCTATAATACAGATGTGCGATAGAGCCTTCATCTTAGATCTCCTTTATTAGACTTCAATAACCATTGGCATTACAGATAGGAATACGCTAATAAATATACTAACACTCAAAGTCCCACACGAGGTATAATCTTTATCATTTTTAGGGTTCCGTAGTAAACAAGGAACCCTTATAGTTTCGCCATGTCCGTCTCTCTGCCCGTCCGCGGTTTAGCGCAAAAACTGTTGGTACTAGAGACTTGAAATTTGGCAGAAGTATACATCTTAATCACGCCAACAAAGTGATAGAATAAAAACGTGAAAAAAATATTTAGGGTACCCCCTACATGTAACGCGCGGATAAATTTCTTATTTTTCGTTTTCTATATAGTGTGGGATATCGTTGGATAGGTCTTTCAAAAATTTTACGGATGTGCTAATATCATTTTTCGATTTAGTTCACTGTTCGCGACTCATTAAGCTTTAAATTGTCAATTTTCGTTAGAGTCAAGTGTCCCTCCCCCTCTACCAATTATACGGTTGTTGTTAGAAATTCAAACGTTACGGCAATATTAGATCGCGCTTAAGTTGGCTTTACAAGTTTGCGTATAATTACTCGAAAAATTTCTAGAACTCCATAGATTTTTTTAAATTACATTATTCAAACCTAAAAACTACGGAACCCTACCCCCACACTGCGCGTGGCCCGACACGCACTTGACCAGTTTTTTATGTAACGAAGGTGGCAACCAAGCATGCAGTTCACATGGATGGTAAGTGATGACTGCGGACAGACATTACATAAAAACCAGAGGTCAAAATGTAGATGCGTAGAATGTAGATTGAGACCTCAGTTGTTTTGTCTCTGTAATAGTTATTACGGGGCCAAACATTACTATCAAGCCGGAACACGATAGTGCTGAACACTACAATTTGGCGGCAGATAGATTAGGTAATGCGCTGGTGCCTAGGCCCTCGAATACTAACACTGGAACTCTACCAGTTAAATGGGTGCCATTTTTCATAGCTCATACACTAACACAGAGACCCGAAAGAAATATCTGTTGGTGACCTCCGGATCAAGTGGTCATTACTCACGGCGAAACAATTGGAATAAAAAACAAAAACAAATAAGTTGATTGTATTATTTTTTCGCATTAATACATACTAGTGATTTTTTGAAATAAAAGAAATGGATAGAATGATTTTGCTTTACCACTAAGCTAGAGAAATAGAAGAAATATCTGTTGGTGACCTCCGGATCAAGTGGTCATTACTCACGGCGAAACAATTGGAATAAAAAACAAAAACAAATAAGTTGATTGAATTATTTTTTCGCATTAATACATACTAGTGATTTTTTGAAATAAAAGAAATGGATAGAATAATTTCGCTTTACCACTAAGCTAGAGAAATAGAAGAAATATCTGTTGGTGACCTCCGGATCAAGTGGTCATTACTCACGGCGAAACAATTGGAATAAAAAACAAAAACAAATAAGTTGAGTGTATTATTTTTTCGCATTAATACATACTAGTGATTTTTTGAAATAAAAGAAATGGATAGAATGATTTCGCTTTACCACTAAGCTAGAGAAATAGAAGAAATATCTGTTGGTGACCTCCGGATCAAGTGGTCATTACTCACGGCGAAACAATTGGAATAAAAAACTAAAACAAATAAGTTGATTGAATTATTTTTTCGCATTAATACATACTAGTGATTTTTTGAAATAAAAGAAATGGATAGAATGATTTCGCTTTACCACTAAGCTAGAGAAGCTCACTATAATAATAGGTATATAGTAGTTAAGTTGGACTGAGGGCGCAGGTTCAATTCCCGCCTTCTAAATAAATTTAATTTTAAATTTATGCTGTACAAAACTCTTTGCGTCCATCTCGCACTTCACCAATTCAACTTTAAGTCTCAATTATTTAAAAATACTAAAATCATAACTTCTTACAAAGTCCAAACGCTTTATCCACAATAGTAATTGGTTCTTTTGACATTTCTCAACGGCCATATAAAATAATGATTTGAACGTTCTACAGCTAATTCAAATTAAACTTAGCCGACCAATGGCGTGATTACAAAGAAAAGCGGGTTTATTAAAAGCAGTCTCGTGTTTAAAATACTTATGTTGGAGCACAATGGTAACCGAGCGTTTACATGCTTGTGGATTAAATGTGGTTCTGTTTATTTAACTTACAGTGGATTTTACCGACGTTTGCGTAAGAGAAACCAAGATTACGTAGTGACTTATATTTCTCATGTAATTTGAAGCGAAAACCGTTTTGCTTTTAAATTAAACATTGTGCATGTTAGTGAATTCTCACTGTAATAAATCAATTATGAGTTATCGTATTATAGTCGTTGCAACCAAATTCCTCCAAAACGGCTTGATCGAGTTTTATCCATATTAATCCATACTAATATTATAAAAAGGAAATATTTACATATGTTTGTAACAATTTCACACCAGAACTACTTGACCGATTTCAAAAAATTTTTCACCATCAGAAAACTGCATCCTTTTTCACATTATTGTAAGAGGCAAAATTTCAAATACTACCTAAGGTTTTAATTTTGCAATAAACAAATTAAATCGAATGAAACAAACATTCAGGTACATTAGAACACACTTTCTTAACTTCTTTCTTAACCAGAGCTCGCGGGCGTAGGCACCACCGCATTACCTAATATACTTGCCGCTAAATGGTAGTGTTCAGCACTATCGTGTTCCGGTAAGGTGGTAATGTACGGCCCTGTAATTTCCTGCACAGAGGCATAACCCCTTAGGAGTTGTATCGCAACTGCATTTTGACGTCTGGTCATTGTGTGGGTGTCTATAGGCTGCAGTCATCACTTAACATCAATGTGAACTGCATGATTGTTTGGCACGTGCATTACATAAAAAAAAAATTGTCCATGATTTAAAAACGCTAGTGTGTAGCCCTCTCAAAACAAACGACCGAACGGTTTACGTCAAACATAACGTGGGCCTGTGACCGCCCACTCGAGATCGCCGATAACGTGCACACCACACTCTGCACACTCCATGCTGCGGCAGCCCTTTCTTATTGACTGCCCTTTAATATTGTTTTCTTATACGAGTACATTCAAGGTTTGGATCCATAACTTGACACCCATAAACGTCCGTGTCCTTCGAAGCGTACAAACGTGATATCAAACTCAAATAGGTACATTGACACTTTAAAACTTCCTGTATTCGATTCCCGGGTCGGGGTATCAGAGATAATGGTGTCAAGTCCTTTGTCTCTGGTTCTATTGGGATTTTTCCGATTTTTCCGTTTCCGGGAATTTTCCAGTATCTCGAAGTTTGGTAATGTGCCCGGAGATGTCAACAGGCTCGCCACCTGTTACATGGGCGAAAACGTAACCGGCGATTCGTGGGTGTTTGCATGTTTGCTTGAATGCATGCATTTACCTCAACCTACCCCTTCGGGGATTACAGGTGTGAAGTTACGACACTTTGAACTGCCACAGTAACAACAACACAGTCGTGGTAATAGACCATTACCGGTACGCTGGGGTCATGGATATATTACCCGGGTCAGGCGCTAAGTGCTATTGTGATTTTTCATTTATTTGGAAGTTACCCAATGCCATCCTTGATGAATTTGGAAGTGCCCATATTACATTTTTTGTTATGTTATGGAGTGGTAAACAAACATGCAGTTCACATTGATGTTAAGTGATGACTGCAGCCTACAGACACACAAAGACCAAGGTCGAAGTGCAGATGCGTTACCACCCCTGAGGCCTAAGGTTTTATGCCCCTGTGCCGGAAATAACAGAGCCAAAAAACACTAATTATATTTTTCATTTCAGATAAAATTAAAAATTATGAGCTGTAGTTACAACGCGGACTGCACGCTTATCTGCTAGTTTGCTCACGTAATAAAAACACTATAAAATTATAATACTGTGCAATAGCTTATTTACGGACTCAGATTCTAGTTTGCACTATTATAATACACGCTTAACTGCTGCTATTAGTTTCTGACAACGATTTATTTTCCAGATGTGTTGTTACTGATAAATATGTTGATGATTAATACCGAGTATTTATGGATTCATGAGCAATATAGCTCATTGGAGCTGCTCAGGACTGGTTGTTGAGGACATCCTCAATATGGGCTTAGTACGACGAACATAATATTGGTGATGATGATGAAATATGATAACCGGTTAGAACATATGTCAGCGCATTTGATGAAGGCTGCTACTGCTACACTGAGGTATCAGTTCGGGGAATAAAGGATCTTTACATTAAATTAATATTTTTTTATCTTTTTCAGTGTCACCCTTCATGTTTTGGTAACGTGCCCGGTGATTCTAAAAAGGCTCAGTACATTACCTGGCACTGAAATGGCGGTAGCTGGCAAATTGTGTGCCCTGCGCTTACATATATTAATAAAATACGCTTACACTCACAGCCCCACAGTAGGTATAAACCTGTATCGTGGGTGTCGTTGTATACAAACAACACATACACAAACACCCAGACCCGAAACAAATATCTGTAGGCCAAACAAATATTTGTCCCGGTGCGGGGATCGAACCCGTGACCCTTCGAATCAAACGGTCATCTCACACTGCTGGACCAACCGGGTCGTCAATATGCATCAATACATGTTTTTACATCTGACAACATCTACTGGGAATCAGTTGTAAAATTAGGTTTTTTACCTTAGCTTTATACCTATGAGATAGAAAAACTGACGAAAAATTAACTTTAAAATAAAAATGGTTTTTGTATTGTTATATACCATTTAGATTTCATGTAACGATTTACAGCAACTTATTATGTATAACGTTTGCACAAAAACGCGGTAGTGACGAAGACGATATTTGGAAACGTTTTGATTTTACCTTACAATTCACGGGTATTTTTACCACGCATGAAGTCTTAATGTATCGCAGGGCTTCATTAGAAATAGGACATTGCAACAGTGTTCTGGCAGATCCTACTACGGATGACGCCAGAATACTGTTGCAACTATATCAATTGTCAATGAGCTAATGTTGTATAATTATTTTTTTTTAATGAAGAATGTAATTCATGTGAACGTATAGAGCGTCATGGTCTTTGACCAAGCTCTTTAAATGGAGAATAAAAAAATAAAAAAAATAAAAAAAGTCATAATGTGCAGTCATTTTATATGAGCCGCTTTGAGTATACTCCCAACGTTTTGAATCGTCATATCTAAGCTATTAATTGTTGTGCAGAATATATATTAATATTTTTCCTACACTTTTGAAATTACAGTAAAAAAATCTATTCAACGTCCCTATTACACACCTCACAAATGTTATTTTACATAGCAAATTCGCATTGATTGTTAGAGAATGCTTAGTGTCATTAAATCCGTCTTGAGTATTGTATACAGTAAACAGTGTATTAAAGAATAAATTAATGTATTTCAATACTTATTTTGCAGCTAGCTGCAGACCAAGAAGCAAAAAGCTTAGCCTGCACAAGACATATCTGAGAAAGAAATCCGCGACACACGCGGTATTTTTATCTACGATCTCGCTGTTGCAGTGAAATATCGCGTCGTATAACTCATGCTACTAATTAAGTTCTGCTTTCGATACAGGGAAGAAATCATATTCACAGAATAACAATGTAGCCTCTATAGCCTATGCCTATAGTCATAATTCATTCAGTAAATTGTGCCATGCCATAATAACTAATACAATTTTTAAAATGTATATTTTTTGTAGCGAACACGGCAAGTATGTTTTCTATTCACATAAATGGCAAGTTTAGTAGCCTATAAACATCTACACAAAAGCTATAGTTGACCTCTAACTTTTCTTAGCTAGTTGTCACCAAGACCTAAGTTTTTATGCATCTGAGCAAATTTCAGGGTCATACAGTGGGCCTATAATATAAATACTACAATGACATACATATAGTTACAAGTGGTCTACTGGTAGTGGGTTTGACTCCATCAACGGGCGAGTAGGTGCTAATGATTTTACCCATTTTCTGGAAGTTGCCGAGTACCATCCTCGGTTTTTGGTATGTATCCGCATATGTCAATATACTTATCACATGCATGGAATGGCATGCTATGAAAGGCAAAGCTTACCTGTCAAATCGTGGGTGTTTGCACATGCAAAGCTTATATGCTTGAATCCATGCATTTACCTCTCTGCCTTCCCTTTTCGGTACTAGACTTATCTTACACATAACACATTCACTTAATGCAAGTTACTGTAAAAGAATAAACAAAATAAAAGAAATACACAAAAGAAATATATTTTAGTAACACAAATCTTTATTTACAAATTAATTTAATGACTAGCACATTTCCTCAAAGTATGTCATAAGTCTCTTCAATTAGCTAATTGAACGAAACATTAATCACAGATTACTTTCAAAGTTACTTATATTAACTGCTTCATTATTTTCCGTATCCAATAAATGACATTCCTCAAACTCCCCTCTCTTCTCATCTTCCTTTTCAAAGTTATTCTTGCAAAGAAAATCACTTTCACAAACAAAATCACTTCTATCTTCCATTATAGCTTCATCAAAGCTGTATCTTTTTTCGTTCTCCGCGTGGTAATTTTGATATCTCTCAATTTCAAAATCCGGTGAAATCGTTTGTCCTTCATTAACAGTTTCCTTACCTAATATATCGTCTGCTTCTATACTAGACGCTTGTATTTGATTAGGTATCTCATTAAAATTAACTCTATTAATATTTTCATTCTTCACAACATATTTCAATTCAGACATATCAATATTATCACTGTTTTCTAGTAATGGTTTTATATTCATTAAATTGAAATTCGGTATCATTCTTGTATCCCATTGGCTATGCTGTACTTCTGAGGTGTTGGCTTCTAGGTCAAGTTGTACTTCTTCAATTTTCTTGAATGTTCCAAGGTTGTATTGGAGTGGAATGGAGAAGGTTGGGAGGTCAATTTGAGGATTCTGCCTCGTTGGCAGAGCAGATATGTGGATGGCTGGTGGAGATTGTTTCGACTTGGCGTAATTGCTTTGATTCGCGTCCGCCAAGTTGATTATTTGTGATGATGAAACTGGAAACGCAATTAAAATTGGTTAGAAAATTAAATAGAGATCCAAATGTATGTTAATTTAAAAGTTGAATGTTTGAAACAAAAGTAATATTTGATTTGATACTATTTGACTTGTCAGTCAAATTCTTTATCCAGAATCAGATAAAAGAGATTTTTTCCAGACGAATTTTTGTAATCGGATAAATTACAAAATTAATAAAAGTCAGGAATCAGGTAGACTATCATTATTTGCATTACATTCAAACTTGCCCTAAAATATTGGATGAGCACAGAAATAAAAAATGGTAATGGCTAAAACAAGGAAAGTTTTCAAGTATTATCAATAATTGAGGGTCTCTTTTTGTATGAAAAATTTGCATACGGAACCCTTAAACTTAGTTTCGCGTAACTAATGAAAAAACGTCTAACAGGCAATCATTATAAAAAATCTTTCCAAGACATTCAATTAAGTACATTTATATACCTGGTATAGTAATATAATCTCTCATCTCTAACGCCAATGTGGAGGGAGACCTCTGGTCAGGAGACCTGGCACCACGAGCAGGATACGGTTCGCAGCCAGCTTTTTGTTGCTTCCGCCATTTTGCTCGACGGTTTTGGAACCAAACCTGGAAGTTCATCAAATTAATTCCATTTTCTGAAATATTTTTTAATAGAGTATGTTTCTGTCTTTTTGGATAGAGTTCAAATAGAAACCTTGAAACCAAATAGACAACCAAATCCTTGGGGTTTATTATACAGGGAATAGATTTTTTAGTGAAGAATCTTGGGAGCGTAGGGAATACTTTTACAGGCTTTTAGGCAAGTAATGCGTTAGTGCATTACTTATCTACTTAATTCATAATGATATTCTACTTAATTTAGTCCTATCTAGATCCAAAATAAGAATGACCGTAGCATGGGCTTCGGCTTTGTAGGGGATTTATCTTTCGTTTGAGAAAAAATTGATGATGCGCTGCTTCTATTGGTTGTAGTTGAACCAGCGGTTCCTGAGATTAACGTGTTGAACCAAATAAATAAACTCTAAACTTGTACAATATTTTTATAGCAACACGCATTCTAATCGTAATTTTCGACTGGCCAAACACCAAAGTTATTTTGAAATGTTACATGCCAAAGCCAAAAATCCTCCCAACACTAAATAAGCCTTTGATCTCCAATAGGCAATCATATCGTTTGGCTAGTCGTCTAACGTATGGGTGTAACGTGAAGGACACATTCCGCTGCGTCACGCGCTGGCAGAGCGCCAACGTGCCAACTGAACGGCTAACCTAAACAAGTTTTGTAGCTGAATTTTATTTATGCACGGCTGTCATTTACTTTTACGGTTTACCGATTGCGATTCAAATATATTTTCCGTTTTGTTTCCTTGTAAACTTAAGTATAGACCCTCTACGTTACATAATAAATTTACGCTGTAAATTTTGGGTAAACAGGAAAAAGTTACCTAATAGCTTTTACCTTTCACTTCACTAGCAACGCATTAGGCATAATATATAAATATATATATTGCATTGAGACTTGCTTTTTTATAGATGTCTATACGCTGCAGTATTCACTGTTTTCACTTATCATAAATGTGAACTGCATGCTCGTTTGTTACTTTAATTTATTACATACAAAAAACTCTGTATCAAATTTATAATTGTTTTATATTATTTCGCATTAACACATGCTTGTGAAATATATTTTATTTTAAAGAAAAATGGAAAGAGAAATTTGACTTCAGGCGAGACTCGAACTCGCGGCCTACTGGGAATCTAGTCCAGCCGCTCTTCCAATTGAGCTTCGGGCAGGACTTCAGTAGCTCAATTGGAAGAGCGGCTTCTTTAAAATAAAATATCAAATTTATATACAGTGCTCAACAATATATATTTCACATCGAGCCTAGGAAAGAGACATCGGCTTATTTCGGCTCTGTAAGTGCTTAGGTTTAGGCAGGGGTCCAATTGTGGCAGCATTCAATAATATACTTTATGTGTTGAGGAACAACTTTATTTTATCTATATTTTCAGTTTGTTTACATACTTAAAAACACAGACCGCGGCGAAGGGGACTTTACCTCAAAGGAACCGTTGAACGAAACAAACAACGCCGTTAGCTTTTGAAAACACAATCTAGGCGCAGTTGTAATAAGGTCTATTTTATTTATCTCTTGATGCGTTGACAACGCATACCGAATGGTTTTTATTTAGGGACATACCTATATATGTACCGAGCACCGATTCAATCCGCGAATAAAGAAATCTTATCCCGCGAATATAGGACTTGAGTCGCATATTTCTATCCGCGAATAGTGAAGGCGCGAATGAAGGAAGCGCGAATAAAGAGCTTCTACTGTAATTCACAATTCAAGACACGCATGAATAAGATTACGCTTAAACTGGGCATAATAGTTTGTCCTTTTCAAACCGACTTCGAAAAGAGGAGGAGATTCTCAATTCGTCCGGATCTTTTTATCTTTATGTATGTTCACCGATAATTTGAAAACGCCTTTACCGATTTGGATATTTTTTTTTTTGTTTGAAAGGGTATATTGCACCGTTAGTTCCAGTGTAACTATTGTACTGATGAAGGGATCCTGGAGAAATCGAGGGAACCCTTCAAATTTCATAGCACACTTGAAAGATTTTCGATATTTTTTTTAATAATAACCGTTTTTTATAATAATAACCATCCGTGCCTTGTGGCCGTATACCTCACATGAAGTCCCATTGTCACCACATCAAGATGTGATGATGGGATCCTGGAGAAATCGAGGGAACCTTTCAAATTTCATAGCTCACTTGAAAGGTGATGAAGATAATGTTCCGTGTGTTTGCTTTTTACTTTTCAGTTTTGAAAATAAGTTTCTCTCATCAATGATGACTGTGGGCGTATTTCGATTGATTGGAGTCATAAAGCTTTATAATTGGACACAAAAAGCACAACGTTTCACTGGCACGGCAGTGTCTCTGTCAAGTCAAGCAACAACATATAAAAAAATCATGTACCTGTACCCTGGCTTCTGTCAAGTCTATTCGCATGGCCAACTCTTCACGGAAGAACACATCTGGATAGTGGGTCTTATGAAATGCTGCTTCCAGCTGCTCCAGTTGAACGTTGGAGAATGTGGTCCTGGAATTGAGTACATTACGTTGGATTACATTTTACATATATTTTTTATGTAATGGAAGTGGCAAATATTCTTGCAGTTCACATTGATGTTAAGTGATGACTGCAGGCCATAGACACTTACATGAAAACCAAGGTCAAAATGCAGATGCGTTACCAGTCCTGAGGCCTAAGATGTTGTGCCACTGTGCCGGAAATTACAGGGCTGTACATTACCACCACACCGGAACATGATAGTCCTGAACACTACTATTTAGTGGCAAGTAAATTAGGTAATACGGTGGTGCCTACGCCCGCGAGCTCTGTCACTGGAGCTCTGCCACCAGTAAAATAATTATTGCTGTTGCCGCGTGAAATTCGTCATATATTAACTGACAGCCCTTTTTTCATTCCTCAACGATTTCCAATAATCAAAAAATATGAAATGTGTTCATTGTTGACAACGATTTTTACGTTTTTTTGGAAGTATAACACTTTGGAGTTTGGTAATGTGGTCGGAGATGTCAACAGACTCGCCACCTGTTACATAGAATAGAAATAGAAATAGAAAATATTTTTATTTCGAATAGATCTTTACAGATACTTTCAAAACGTCAATAAATCATAAACTACCTAGAGCGAATAACCATTACATATAGTAAAGAAAAATCATATATTAATAGTAAATTAAAATTTAAACTATTTGGTTAAAACATAATAATCATAAAATTTTTCAATTCCTTCAATGATAATAAATGAAGAAAAAGAAAAACTTATTCGTCAAGATCAATGTTATTCACTTAGCAGAGTTCCAAGTGCAGTCACTACTGAGAAGAACTCCGCTACCTAACAAACTCAGTAAGAGCTCTTTTAAATGAAAGCTTAAATCTAGTTCAGATTATCGTGAAAAATCAAATAATGTCAACGTCCATAGCATAGATGCAAATAAACTGCTATCTACTAAATGTGATGTAGCCCCTGCAAACCAGAACAGACCAGTCCCTACCAACAGCACCCGTTCACGAGTATGACGCATGTGACAGCCATTGCCCTCCTCGACCATTTTAGAGGGAAGTGAGCAACACGCCACACGACGCCAATGGGCCAAAACGTAACTGGTGAATTTGCATGCATTTACTTCTGCCTACCCCTTCGGAGATTACAGGCGTGTAGTTACTTATTAGTCCGTGAACTTCCACTTTAATTTTATAAAAAGACCACTAAACCGGTGGTCTTTTTATGTAGTGAATGACTAGCTATAATAGGTCGACAAGGTAATGCAACGAAAACAAACCTGTATCGTCGTTGTTTTCTCTTTGGAATGTCGCTTTTGCCACCTGAAATTAAAAAACATGTTTAAACCTTTTTAATGTAATAAAGGTGGCAAATAAGCATGCAGTTCACATTGATGTTAAGTCCAGTACTTTCGGCAAAAAAAATCAGTTGTTACAAACGTACAGACAGACAGACGCATGAGTGATTTAATAAGGGTTCAATTTTTTCTATTTTAGATACGAAAACCTAAAACTAAAATACTCACTAGAATTTGGAGAATATTCCTCGTCATCTTCAAACTGCTGGTTTTCAACAGCTTCCTCAGAAGGTTCTGGATTTGTGACGTATTCTGCTGGATCCGGATCCGTTCGCTCGCAAAGAACTGAACCAGGACCTAGACTGTAAAAATAATATTTAATTGAAATATATTTCGCCTTCTAAGATAGCAATTTTGGTACATTTGTAGCATGTAACACTACCTACTCTATTTTTTGTTTGTTTTTTTATGTAATGGAAGTGGAAAACAAGCATGCAGTTCACATTGATGTAAAGTGATGACTGCAGCCTATTAACACCCACGCAAAGACCAAGGTCAAAATGCAGATGTGTTACCACTCCTGAGGCTTAAGGTGTTATGCCTCTGTGTCAGAAATTACAGGGCCATACAGTACCACCTAACCGGAACACGATAGTGCTGAACACTACCATTTAGCGGCAAGTATATTTAAAGCTCTACCACGTATAGTAGTATTTGTAAACGCGAGAATATTTACTAAGAAGAAGTTGGGAGTGGGATTATTAGATCCAGTTTGGTTTAAAAATAATTAATGAATTATTGCTATTATTAAGAAATTAAAAGGTAATAAAAGGTATTAAAAAATTAAAAGTATAAAATCGTGTTAATGTTGCATTATCTATACTGCAAATCTCCCTCAAATTCAATTTACTAATATGGTATACGCGAAAATATCCGCAAATATAATTTTTACATCATGAAAAAAATTACAAAAACCAATGCAGATGCCTTGCTGCACTTTAAACCTAAGAACTTTTAGCATGGAATCCGTTTTTTTTTAAACACTTGGATGGTTCAAAACTTATATTTTATACAATAATAACTTACCCATTAAATAAATTTGGTATATTATAACAAAAACTGGTGGTGGGTGACACGTCATCATTCAAAATGGCGGCGGAGTCGAAGCCAGCTGCGCTTGCACCAGACTCCCTCCCATCCAGTGATTCTTCCATCTAAACAGCAAAATTATTATTGACACCCACGAACAGCTAATTCCAATTTCACAGGGGCACTCGGATCTAAGGATAAGAGTCATAGCTCACCACGCCCACCCGGCACCGAGCATTCGACCGCCTCGAGGGGTCTGCGCTCATTACATCAACTCCGCTCCGTATCGCCTCGACCGCAAGCCGTCAACGAGCGGGCGGCGCGCAGGCCGCGAGTGGTTCACAAGTACAATGCTCAACAATAAAAATTGCTCATCGAGCCTAAGAAGGAGACTTCGGCTTATTTCGGGTCTGTAGAGCGTTATATCTTTCGCACCGTACCTATTTGACGTTTGTCGACCATTTTGATCAAGTTTTGATCAATACCGGACTGTCAGTGCTTACGTAGGCAGTGTGCAACAGAGATAACGCTCTACGAAGCCGAAATGAGCCGATGGTCTCTATCGTAGCCTCGATGTACAATATAAGTGTTGAGTATTGTAACATCGCGTTGTTCACCCGTGGACCACCCGTCGACAACGAGTGGACGCCGAAAAAATGAGGCGGTGCCGGTCGGATGCCGGGTGGCTGTAGTCAGCTATGACCCTAAAGATTTTTTGATCCATAGACTAGTGTGGTGATACCATATGCTCATGTGAACATGCGTTTAGACACAACTGTATTGTACTGGTGGTACAGTCCCAGTGTAGGGACTCGAGAGCGTATAGCCGTATTTTACTGGTGGTAGAGCTTCAGTGCCGTCACTGGGGCTCGCGGGCGTAGGCACCACCGCATTACCTAATATTCTTGCCGCTAAATAGTAGTGTTCAGCACTATCGTGTTCCAGTCGGGTGATAAGTACGACCCTGTAATTTCCGGCACAGGGGCATAACACCTAAAGCCTCAGGAGTGGTAACGCATCTGCATTTTGACCTTGGTCTTTGTGAGGGTGTCTATAGGCTGCAGTCATCACTTAACATCAGTGTGAACTGCATGCTTGTTTGCCACTTCCATAACATAAAAAAACACTACCGCACTACCTAATCTATCTGCCGCCAAATGGAAGTGTTCAGCACTATCATGTTTCGATTAGATGGTAATGTATGGCCCCGTAATAACTATCACAGAGACGTAACAACTTAGGTCTCAGGGCTGGTCAATACCGTGATAGAAGATAGCATTCGCAAACCACAACAAACCAAAAAACGTAAAAAATGTCCTCACAATCAACCTAAAACTTGTATTTTGAAGTCCTGTTTTCGTATATATGCAAATATTAACATCTAAGCGAAATACGACACTATAATAAAAAGATAAATGATAGTTCTCGAATATGTCATGTTATATTCTTGTTGTAAAACAAAGACTACGCTATAGCACAGCCATCTACGCTATAAGCTACGACAGCTTCAGTCCCACCAACAAAGATTGGAGTTTTGGCGGGCACCTTGAATCAATTTGATCTCCAGAGAATGAAAATGGAGATAAAAGAAGCCTAAGTTACTCCTTATCACAACAGCTATCTGCCAGTGAAAGTCCCGTCAAAATCGGTCCAGCCGTTCTCAAGATTAGCCGCCAAACAGACAGACAGACAAACAGACAAAAATTGGAAAAAAAATTGTTTTGGTATATGTACCGTGTATAGGTTAGATGATAGAATATATCAGCATTTCGTAAAGAAACATCAAATACGAAGAGTAGTTTTACCGGTGGTAGAGTTCCACGGAGCTCGCGGGCGTAGGCACCACCGCATTACCTATTATTTATAATATACTTGTCGCTAAATGGTAGTGTTCAGCACTATCGTGTTCCCGTCAGGTGGTAATGTAAGGCTCTGTAATTTCCGCAACAGAGGCATAACACCTTAGCCTTAGGAGTGGTAACGCATCTGCATTTCGACCTCTGGTCTTTGTGTAAGTGTCTATAGGCTACAGTCATCACTTGACATCAATGTGAACTGCAAGCTTTTTGCCATTTTCATGACTTAAAAAAAAGAAGCTTTACTCAATTTCAGTTGCACGAGAACTCAGATATATTATAATTTAATTATGAGGACATCTTGGATACTACTTCATTAATTTCGTAGTGGTAACGTAATTATATAAATAAAATATTATATTCTCTAATCCTTTGTTTTGAAATGTAACACCCAACGCGAGGTTACTGACCGAGTACAATGGCCGCGTCGCAACTTATATTGAATTAAATGCCTATAATTTAGTTAACTTTATTAAATTACCACTAAATGAGTATAATTTGTATCCGTTTTTCCATTTACCCAGTAGTTTTATTGTTGCCGCCGTTTGTGCGCCATGTTTGTTTCGTTCCCGCCAAAACTTTGACATCTGTCACCGATTATGACAGGTTGGGCGCAACACGTCCGGAATGGCGCGAATTTGCTGTGATAACGTTATTTCCGATCAAACTGGTTTTATTTTAAAATTGTGAATGTGATAGTGAAAGTGTATGCTGAAATTTAAACGTAACTTCACGCCTGTAATCCCCGAAGGGGTAGGCAGAGGTAAATGCATGCATTCAAGCATACATGCAAACACCCACGATTCGCCGGTTACGTTTTGGCCCATGTAACAGGTGGCGAGCCTGTTGACATCTCCGGGCACATTACCAAACTTCGAGGTACTGGGAAATTTTCAGAAAATGGAAAAATCCCAATAGAACCAGAGATAAAGGACTTTACACCATTATCTCTGATAACCCCCTACCCGGGAATCGAACCCAGGACCTCAGCGTAGTAGTAGTGGCCTGCTACCACTAGGCTACCAAGGCAATTAATTTTATATATTGAAATCTCGTGTCACACAATCAAACTCTTCCGAAACAACTTGACCATAGACTTATAATCTACTTCATATAAATCTATGGACTTCTTAAAAATGTTTTTGTGTACTTGTTTTTGGTATATCTGACACTATTCTCAGGTCTTATGTTTTGTACCGCTTAAGTGATTTAAAGTTCTCTCAGACAGCTAGTAATAACAAAAACCAACTTGTATTACATTTCTCATCAGAATATTTAATTGATAATAGATTTTTTGGACAGATGAACTAAAAAGTGTATTATATAATTATCTCTATCTTCTTTCTTACTTGTGTGTTTATTGTTGTAGTTTTTTTTTTTTTTTCTTCATGTCTTGTTGTTGTGTTTTTGTGTTTTGATTATTCTTTTTTTTTTGCGTTTAGTACACCCCTGTTGTTTTGTTTTTTTTTTTTGTTTAATCCTACAATGTTGGTTGCCTGGAAGAAATCGCTGTGCAGCGATAAGGCCGCCATTTGTGCCATTTCCTTTTTTTTTATTCTTTAATATGTTTTATTTGTGTGTACAATAAAGAGTATTGTATTGTATTGTATTGTAAAGTGTAACCAGCATCATCTCATTACCCATTCAACTGGCTATCGTGAAAATTGTGTTATCTACATTCATTAAAATATTTTGCGGATTAAACTCTTGTATATAATTAAAATTATTTTCGGAAACAAAAAATGGTGTAATCACAATAGAATATATTTTACTGGTAGTAGAGTTCTGCTAGTGGTAGAGTTCTAGTGGCGGAACTCGAGGGGCCACCGCATTAACTAAATTATCTGCCAAAAAATAGTAATGTTCAGCGCTGTCGTTGTCCGCTAAGATGATAATGTATGACCCCGTAATTATTACATACAGACATATCATACAGCAAAATAACTTCGGTCTTAGGGGTGGCAATGCATATAGGACGCAATTTTCAATTACCATCAATGTGAACTGCATGCTTATTTGCCAGCATGGCATACATAAAAAACCGAAACGACCAAATGTTTTTTTAAGTTATTGTTTTTTTTTTTTTTATCTAATGGAAGTGGCAAACACGCATGCAGTGCACATTGATTTTAAGTGATGACTGCTGCCTATAGAGACTGACACAAAGACCAAGGTCAAAATATAATTAATAGTGGTGAGAGTTCCAGCGATGGAGCTCTAGGGCGAATAACCTAATCTATCTGCTACCAAATTGTTATGTTTAATGCTAACGTGTTCCAGTTAAATGGTATGGTAACTCCGTAATAACTATCGTAGTTTGGGAATGTTGTGTACGCGAGAAAAGCCGCAAGTTTAATTTCTACAATGTATGAAGCTCGCGAAAACCTACGAAAACGTTAACTATCGCAGAGGTAAAACAACTTAGGCTTCAGGGGTAACCCATCTGCATTTAGACCGTCATTTTGGGTGTAGATGTCTATAGGCTGAAATTTCCACTTATCATCAATGTGAATTGCATGGTTGTTTACCAACATTATTAGATTAAAAATATAATTTAATTCGAACGACAGAGGTCACTTTTGGAGCTAAATTAAAAAAAAATAAAAAATCGTGCAAAATATTTTGTGATATATTGTCGTACTGTGAGGAATATTTTTTTTTTGTATAATTTTTACAAAAACCGTTTTGAAGTGATTTAATAAAATAGCTAAAAATTGATCATTTTAACAAAATTCAAAAATGCAATATAATGTTCTTAATAATTTAATACATTATAATATCACTTTACGCAGTAATATTATTTTTAGTGTTTTATTGTGATTTTATTATTTTTCATGTATAAAAAGAATGCTAAATTTTAAGTTATTTTCAATAAACGTAATTTTGCTATTTTTGCTAGTTGTTTAAGCATTGATTTTATTTAACCTTCCCGTATTTAACGGTTCTTATTTTAGATATTTAATAAAATACATTTAATAAAAAATAATTGCTGTTCTTTTGGTAAGCTAGTTTAAGATATTACTTTTTATGTGTGATTATTTTAATTGAATTGTAAAGCAAGTAAATTATGAATAAGAAAATAAATAAAATATTAAACTTTATTTATTAATTGAATGTGAGTTCTGTAGTTATTTTTTTAACAATGAAATAAATCTCTCTTTTCAATATCAAAAAACAAAACCGTGTTAAATTATTTTTCAAATAAAGCATAATCGTTATATCGGATGTCATAAGCAGTGTATATTATTTTAATATAATTATACTCGAACAGAACACCGTCAATAATATAATAAGCTAATCAAATTTAGAACTCATAATTCAATTACAACTTACACAAATACAGTTCACAGTTAATTAACTTATATGACGAAATATCCTTCAGAAAATTTAAAAATCTTACCTTCACTTAGAAACTATTTTCATATCTTTTTTTGAAAGGAAATACAAATATATTTTTTAAGGAACTACTTTCTAAAGGCTGTATCTATTGTCACGTGGTTGTTCGCACTGAAGTGTTCGCCGACGGTGTACTGACCATGTATAGCATAGAGAATGCCATGGAGAGGGCTAGTAAATAATTATGAAAATTCTAAAGAAAATTGTTAACGACCAAATTTATTATATGTAATGACCGAAAAGACTTTATAATTAGTTATTTATTTTTTACTTATTTATTTTAATTACTTATTTATTTATTTTTATTAAAGGGAAGTTTTTTCCAATTAAATATGTTAAATGGTTTAAAATTGAAAATAGGTATGTTTGTAGCATTCGCTGGTCGCTACCGCAGCTCGAATTAACTGATCACTTTTATAATGAACTACCTACCTAGTTGCAACTGCAGTGTTCAGCACTATCGTGTTCCGCTCAGGTGGTAATGTGCGGGCCTGTAATTGCCGGCACAGGTGCATTATAGCTTAGGGCTTAGGAATAGTAACGAATCTACATTTACATCTCTAGTTTCATGTAGATGTTGATAGGCTACAGTATTACTTACCATCAAAGTGAACTGCGTGCTTGTTTGCTACTTCATGATTAAAAAAAATACGCGTATAGCTAAAAATCACCTTTTTTTGAGCCGGATATCACAAGTTCCGAAAAAACAAATACAGAATTTTGATCCCAACAACCTTTTTATAAATATCTAGTAATGAAATTGTGGGTTCGAAACCTACATGAGTAAAAACTTAAAAAAAACTATATACGATTATTGTGTGCAGTTTCAGAATTTGCTTAAATCTCAGAATAGTCACATGTGCCGAAAAGAAATTCGTTAACTGACAAACACTTTTAGCATTAACTTCTCCATCTAGACCTATAATACAGTATGAAAGAATAAAATGAATAAATTAATCAGATGATAATCTGTATAATGTCTAAATACTAATACGTAAAACAATATTTTTTGTCAACCGAACAATGGCGGTGAAACCATTCCAATAACGGTAGTAAAAATAACAACGTGAGATGGGCAGCGGCGTGCCGCGATAATATTACAGCCACCCAGCGTCCTGCTTAAGGCATTTTACAACCTAATAACGCACAACACTGTTATGGGCATCTTTGGGGAAGGATTTGTCCAGCAGTTGACATCTCCCAGCTGGAGGGAAACAATATTTTTCATTAAAAATGTTTAAATATATTAACTGCTTCGGTAGCCTAGTGGTAGCAGGCCACTACTACTACGCTGAGGTCCTGGGTTCGATTCCCGGGTAGGGGGTTATCAGAGATAATGGTGTTAAATTCCTTTAAGTCTTAGGAATCGGCGTGCATGTATAAAGAGAATGATGAAGGTAGACGAGGCACGAGAGGTTTGTCAGAACCGGGATATCTGGCGCTCTACACTCTCTGCCTACCCCGTTAGGGACCTGGCGTGAAGATACAAAAAACATGTCTGGTTCTATTGGGATTTTTCAATTTTCTGGCAATTTCCCAGTACTTCGAAGTTTGGTAATGTGCCCGGAGATGTCAACAGGCTCGCCACCTGTTACATGGGTCAAAAACGTAACCGGGGAACCGTGGGTGTTTGCATGTATGCTTAAATGCATGCATTTACCTCTACCTACCGCTTCGGGGATTACAGGCGTGAAGATACGTAAAAAATATAGAAATCATAGTCAGTCCTACTCCATTCCACTCCTGTTCGCCTAGACAACTGACGTTTACTATTACGACGCACACATACGCACAAAAGTCCACGTGCTACGTTACCATGTTAAGCCCGGCTCAGCAGAGGGCGGTGGGTGGGAAACCATAGTGCTGTCATAGTCTTTGTGGCTTTAAATTAGTGTAAGCAATTACGAGCTCTATCTATATAGGGATAAGAGTATTTTTGGGTAATAAACTATACTGTGTTCTTGTAAACTGTGTACCAAGTAGTTTTTGTTTCGTATCTTTTTTTAATTGCTACCGGGCCATACATTAGGTAGTGCTGAACATAATCATAATCATTTATTTACGAGAATATTACATAGTTTTGTACAGATGGTGAGAGTACAGCTTAATCAGATTATAATATTCTACCATGACAATGGTGTGTAAAAACAAATTAGAAATAAAGACATTTTTCCTGTTTAATTTCAAATAGTAGATATTAGTTTCTTAATTATTATTGTAGTTCATTATAGTACATTTAGGACATACAACACTACTATTTGGCGGCAGATAGATTGGGGCTGAGTGTAAGCAAGCGTATTTGTTATTTCCCAAAGATTTCGCTGGTAGAGTTCCTGTGTAGGAGCTTTAAGGTGTAAAGACTACCGCATTACCTGATCTATCGCCAAATGGTAGTGTTCAGCATTATCGTGTTCCGGTTAGATGGTAATGTATGGCTAGGTAATAACTTTCACAATATAATACAACCAAGGTCTCAGGGATGGCAACACATTTACATTCTTCATCTTCGGTGGTAGAGCTCCAGTGACGGAGCTCGCGGGCGTAGGCACCACCGTATTACCTAATATACTTGCCGCTAAATGGTAGTGTTAGCTTAGCACTATCGTGTTCCGGTCAGGTGGTAATTTCCTGCACAGAGGCAAAACCTCAGGCCTCAGGAGAGGCAACGCATCAACATTTTTACCTCTGGTCATTGTGTGAGTAGACACTCAGTATATATATAGGCTGCAGTCATCACTTAACATCAATGTGAACTGCATGCTTGTTTGCCACTTCAATTACATAACAAAAAAACCGAACACATCCTCATTCACGTAATACGTGCTCGAGTAAAATTTAATACCTATACAAAGTTTGATGACAGGTAAAGGAATCATAGGGCAACACCGGAGGGGAGTAGCCATATGCAGGCTTTCCCCTCTGTCAAAGTACAAGCCCAAATGGGCCTATACCTGTCGCCTAGGTGTTTAAATGTGTGCGTGAAATTGTTCCTGTATTTTGTAAAAGTCAAGGTGTGAGTTTCGTAGTAATAGACGATTTTTGTAGTGTGCGTGTGTGTCGCACGCATTTCCCCCCGCAAAAAATGACAGACTGTTTTGCATCGGTAATACACGCTATGGCTCCGGTCCGCCGCGACCGGTGGCCCGTGTTGCTCTATGACAGGAATGAAATAAAACAACAATCATCCTCATGAATGTTAATTCATATTTAATAAATAAATACATTTTCATTGTTTTTTTTTTAAATAAAACTAATGTAAGTGACTTAGTTGTAGCAACTCTCAACAACATTATCTTATAATACAACATATATGATGATGCGCGACCGCTTATTGCTTAGTACACTAACTCTTTATATAACAATTATCAGCTAAAAGAAGATATATATTAGACGTCTTCAATATACATACATGTGATGAAGATAATAAGTTAATAAGAATGTTATATTACAGAAAACTTAACCCCTTCGAATTAAACTTAATTTAAAAAAAATACTCAAGACATGTTGAGACTATTGTTATAATCTGTACGTCTATGGTTCAATGAAATTACACACATACATTGTGAACACAAGAATACATCTTTGGACTCGAGCGAAATTTACAAAAGCAATATTTTGCACACAATTGCCCGCGATTCTGATACGAACCTGGATACAGGATGGACATTTTACTTAAAAATAAAATATTTAAATAACACGTTGTAGAAGTGAAAGCTTTAAACATTTTCTTTAAGAGACACTGTATGCTTCCTATCTCATTTTCTCACACCCTAAATCGTATGTGTCAATCTCTTTTTACTGTCGCTTTTTCGTTTCAACGACTTTCAAATAACAATGGTACACTTTATTGGTGGTAGAGCTTCAGTGACGTAGCTCGCGGGCGTATACCGGGCGGCACCACCACATTACCTTATACACTTGCCGCTAAATGGTAGTGTTCAGCATTATCGTGTTCCGGTCAGGTGCTAATGTAGGGCCCTGTAATTCCCGGCACAGAGGCATAACACCTTAGGCCTCAGGAGTGGTAACGCATCTGTATTTTGACCTCAGCTCTTTGTATATTTGTCTACAGGCTGCAGTCATCACTTAACATCAATGTGAACTGCATGCTTGTTTGCAACTTTCATTACTTAATAAAATTAAGCTAAAGTTTTCTCTTTAAAATGAAAAGATTATTGACTTCAGGACCTGAACCCGCGTCCACTGGAATCACTAGTCTAGTCGCTCTTCCAACTGATCTACCTAAGTCCACACCCGACTCGACAGTCGGGGTCAGAAGAATTTTTCTTTCACATTTTATTGCATTGCTTCAAGGCAACATTTAACTCGGATGTTTTATTGCAAAAAAAAACAATAAAATTAAACAGTTATCTTTTTTCTGACAACTTTTTTGCTAATTCGAAACTATAAAAAAAGAATTAAAGTTTCGTGGATATTAAATCAGTGCAGCGTAGAAAAAAAATGTTTGTTGTTGCACACTGCATACGTAAGCACTGATAGTGCGGCATTGGTCAAAATTTATGACAAACGTTACATAGGTAGAGTGCGAAAGAGATAACGGAACACAAATGCTGGAGGCTGTAACTTACTTCTGGAACTGGAACTTTACCTCTGATGTCAGTTACTTTATTTTTTTTTATGTAATGGGAGTGGCAAACATGCATGCAGTTCACAGTGATGTTAAGTGATGACTGCAGCCTATAGACACCCACACAAAGACCAAGGTCAAAATGCAGATGCGTTACCACTCCTGAGGCCTAAGGTATTATGCCTCTGAAAATTGAAAATTTGCAAAAATATCAATAAATAATACCAAATTCGTATCAGAATCGTAAAATGACTACCAAAAACTCAATTACGAAACGTCATATAAACACATCGCTTGATAAACGCATACAATCGGGGACGTTTGGGCTATATCCCCATAAACAAGATGGTGGAATCAATTATCAATTCCATTAATTTTTTTAAGCATTACAATCAATTAGCAACGCGAACTTCAAAAATTTCGTTCGGCCACATTAATTCAATAAACAATTTCCAATCTTAATGACATACACATGAATGAGAAAATAACAAATAGATCTTTGATAGAATGAGACATATATTTTTTGCAGTTTTTAAAACAAATCAATACCGTGACCGCATACATCTTATTTAAATAAGAAAATTTAATACTTATCATAGGAAAAGTAAGAGATTCAATGGATGTAAAAATGGACAGATTATTATTTAGGTAGCTACGTACATAGCGTATACGTACAGATAGCAATATGACGCGACAATGCCTGTACGCGATTATATAAATGTCAGTCAGGGTTGCCGGATATTAGAATAAAGGTACAATTGAATTTTCCACTAGTGTGCATTAAAAATATAAAAATATGCAATATTTAAAGTTACATTCGAACTTTTTCTATCACACATATAACATGATGACATACATGTACAACTGAAATCATTTGTCCTGAAAACAAAAAACAATTCTTGTTAATTAAATATTCATCATTTAAAACAAAAAACAAAGACTCACATCCCTACATTGATTTATCAGCAATGTATATCTAACTTTAATGTTTTTCATGTTTTCAAACCGCCCATAAGGCCTCTGACAAGGTTTAACGACTGCTATCCATCGATAGCAACCGGGACCGACGGCTTAACGTGGCCTCCGAAGCACGGAAACGCGCATTTAATTTGCCACTAGCGGTCACCCATCACACTACCCGACCGCGCCCGTAGTGCTTAACCGGGTAGATCGCTTACGATTTACACCAGCCGCTGGGCCAACAAAACCGCATATTTGCAAATTTATATTTTGCTAAACACACCAGTGCCAAATTCAATTGAAATTTCAGACAATATAATTCTGTATAAATACAATCAAATCAGTTAATACGTTAGTAAATCATTTATTCAAATAGTTCAAATTAAAATATACAGAATTACAGTCCAAACAATACAATCGATATCAGCAAGGAGAAGCGATATCGCAAAGAGCTCAACAATATAATTAATTTCTCTATCTACCCACATATCAAATTGAAACAACAAGCCTACGTATAGCATCCAACAAGAAATATTGCACATCGACCTTAGGAAGGAGACTTCGGCTTATTTCGGGTCTGTAGAGCGTTATCTCTTTCGCACCTTACCTATCTTACCTATGTGACGTGTGTCGACCGTTTCGAAGTTTTAACGAATATCGGTCTATCAGTGCTTACGTAGGCAGTGTCAAAGAATATGTAATAATACTACGTATAAAATGGACACTTCGACGTCCCGCTCGAGTTTCCCCTCAAACCCCCCCCCCTCACCCCACTCGAGAGGCAGTTGAATAAACTTCAACAGTGAGGCTACGAGCGGGCGAGCGAGCCGTCTATTTTTAGTTAATTTCGTGACGTAGTCAGTGTGACGACTTATTTCACGATTGTTTAAGATCATAACCCTACGTGCTACATTTCTATGTGCGCGTGTACTGATTTATGTACCTATTACACAAATAGGCAACCAGAATAAGCGTTTGGATGGGATTTTAGCCGAGTGTCCAGGGTGTGGCAGTGTGCAGCAGAGATAGCGCTCTACGAAGGCGAAACTAGCCGATTGCCTCTTTCGTAAGCTCGATGTGTAATATTTCTTGCTAGGTGCTGTAACTGGTATAAAGTCAACAGTGGCTACATTAGATTAGTCAACATTGTTTTGGTTTATCGGAGCGATGGAAGTATGGGAAACACCCAAAATCCACGAGCAAATCGCTGGCTTTCAGATATCAGTCTTGTAAGTCGTATCTATAGCCGGTCTCGTGGCAATGGCTTGAAAATAGATCATTATATAAATTCAAAAACCGAGATATACACTTTATTTTTGGTATATTATCCCGACACCAGGCCAGAGTCTAGATCATTTCGCTAGTTTCCAGTACACCTCTGTTCTGATGTAACGTGATACATATATATAAATAAAACCTGTTATACAACAATAGCTTGCAAAAATCAATGTTGTATCAATTTTATTCAAAAGACAAATTTTGTCTATAATCAAAAGTCTTTCAAAGATTTTAATCAATTTCTATCTATCTCGTGTATATTAAACTTAAATGATTATTTAGAATCAACGCCATCGGTCGCTTTTCAGCTTGCGTAGTCTTGGTCAGACTGAGGTGGCATTTATCTGACAGCAGTTTGAAAAATAAATAAAAATCGGAGATAAATCCAAAAAACTAGTTTAATTTCAATGAGTGAGTGTAGCTCACAAAAACCTAAGAACATATAATTCCTATCGAACCACATTTTTATTTGGTATATTAGCTTGCGTTGATGGACAAGCTCTCCTCAAGGATAAAATTTGGTATAAAGAAAGCTTACAAACTGAGAGCACAAAGTATACTTCTTCTAATCAAAATATACTTCTTTCTTTATACGACTTTAGACAGGTATAGAATTATACCTACCTGTCTGAAGTCATCTAAATTATAAAATACTTCATAGTTTGTAGGATGCAGTTCTATAAAAGAAAGAGATGAAGTTTTAATTAAAAATAAATAAAGTAAACGTCATACTTGAATCGCTCGCGATCAACCGTAAGTCATTATTATAAATACTTATATCTATATAAGTGTAAATTACGGTAATTTCAGGATAAGGTCATCGGTAACGCTGTATACGCAATCGGAGTAAGTAAATATTCGAAAAGAGCCTTATTCATTACATAGAAATCTGCTAATAGGTGTTTAGGATACGTTTATATTTGAAGTTGTAAGGAATTGAAAAGAGATGAACATTGTTATTAAAATTAAGTATTTTCATATTTTTTATGAATTCCATTGAGCCAGAAATCTGTTTTTTCGTACTCAAAACAGAACATGTCGCGTAGAAAACAAGAAAAAAAAACTCTTAAGTGGCATTTTTTGATTCTGTTGTATATTTTCGACATGAAGGAACAACTTTCTTGTCTTATATTTAATTCTGGCACTTTTTTATGTAAGGAAGTTGGCAAGCAAAAATGGAGCTCACATTGATGTTAAGTGATGACTGTTGTCTATAGACATCTACACGAAAACGAGAGGTCACAATGCAGATGCATTGCCCTGAGAGTTATGTCACTGTGATAGTTATTACGGAAGCATACATTATAATCTAACCGGAACACGATAGTGCTGAACACTACCATTTGGCGGCAGACAGATCAGGGAACGAGGTGGTGTCTATGCCCTCGAGCAAATGAACTCTACCACCAGTAAATTATTTCGTACTCTGTTAACACTATTCATCCGTTTTCACCCCTACGCGTTTTTCTTCTATTGCATTGGACATAACGAGGTGGACGAATGGACAGAAATGCGACTTTAATGTTAACATCAAGCATTTCACCTCAAAGAGACAGGGAGATTTCAAATCTATATTTAAAATTTCATCAAACGTCCTAAAACGCTAATAAAACACCTCAACAATATTTGAATAAATTCGTATATTCTTTTATGATTATAATTATATTTTTATAGTGTACTGCTTTCTATGTACTGTTTTGTGCGGAAAGAAAACAATTCAAGTGTCCCTACGTTTGCTATTGCGTCACCTATCATGAACGTATGTACAATTATTCTAAAGAAAGACAAAAATCTTTTTTATTATTATTATTAAATGTATTTAAGTAACGTAAACTTTAATACTTTCTGGTTGGTAATATGCGAGAAATTACTTTATATATGCTCCGTATAGTATCAACTCTTCCCTTAAATCCTCATGGAATATCTAGGCTTCAGGTCTTATCACATGTCTAAATAGCAAATTCAAGTTAAATTTGATATATTTGATGCACGTAGTAACTTCGAAATATGTCTATATATCTCAAAAAAGCTTCAAAACATTAAAAATTACGCAATCCAGTCAATTTCAAAACATTCAATTAAGAACAGAATGGATAGCCGAACCAGTAATAAGACCCCATAAAAAAATCACGTAAACAACACTACATCCGTGGACCCATTACTCGTTTATTCGAACCCAATCGATTATCATATCCTATCGATTCCGAATCGATTAATATCGCGATGTCTTTAGCAAATAATCGTTGCAGTTCATGTATTGTCAATCGACAATTCAAGTCTTCAATAAATAACAGTACATTACGTACCCGTCCCGTCCAAGTGTCCGTTACCAAAAATACCCTGAAATCTTCAACCAAACACCGTCGCCCATAACAATAACACTCAAAAATGAAGAGAAGATGGCACTGAAGACGAAAATATCGTAATCACATTACGTCAAGCGAAGTTTGTGTGAGTTCGGGAGTCCCGAATGTTCGGATTAGACTTCGGTGCTTTTGCCGACGCCCGATTTCGCGTCTGGCACGCCGGATGCGGACAGTTTTCGCGTGCGACCTGGGAATATGCCGCTGAACAGACGTCCTGTGGAAAAAATACGTTTATAATACGTTTTTTTAGTTATATTTCGTTAATTGCACATCCATATGAGTTAAACAAAAGCGTAGTTACGTCTAGTCTCAAGGCCAGTCAAGAAAAACTTTACGTTGGTTGTTCAAATTGTAATATTTGATTAAAGATTTGACATTGAAAAAATAAACGCGATATTTTTCTAAAAATAGTAAATCAACCATTTTGAAAAAAAATCACAGATGCTCATTTATTTGTTCACAAGGCGATGGAAGGGTTGGGTATAAAAGTTTTCAATGTGTAAAAAAGTGAGTTTCACGATACCTTTATATTTTTAATAATTTTCAAATAAACATTTTAAAAATAATTGGTCGGGCGAGTGTCGGGGCGAGGTGGCGTGGAGCGCGGTGCGGCTGCCCTGCTGGAGGGGGGAGGGGGGCTCACCTGGCGAGCGCTGGTCGGGCGGGTGTCGGGGCGAGGTGGCGTGGAGCGCGGTGCGGCTGCCCTGCTGGAGGGGGGAGGGGGGCTCACCTGGCGAGCGCTGGTCGGGCGGGTGTCGGGGCGAGGTGGCGTGGAGCGCGGTGCGGCTGCCCTGCTGGAGGGGGGAGGGGGGCTCACCTGGCGAGCGCTGGTCGGGCGGGTGTCGGGGCGAGGTGGCGTGGAGCGCGGTGCGGCTGCCCTGCTGGAGGGGGGAGGGGGGCTCACCTGGCGAGCGCTGGTCGGGCGGGTGTCGGGGCGAGGTGGCGTGGAGCGCGGTGCGGCTGCCCTGCTGGAGGGGGGAGGGGGGCTCACCTGGCGAGCGCTGGTCGGGCGGGTGTCGGGGCGAGGTGGCGTGGAGCGCGGTGCGGCTGCCCTGCTGGAGGGGGGAGGGGGGCTCACCTGGCGAGCGCTGGTCGGGCGGGTGTCGGGGCGAGGTGGCGTGGAGCGCGGTGCGGCTGCCCTGCTGGAGGGGGGAGGGGGGCTCACCTGGCGAGCGCTGGTCGGGCGGGTGTCGGGGCGAGGTGGCGTGGAGCGCGGTGCGGCTGCCCTGCTGGAAGGACACCGACATGCCGCTGTCGAGAGAACCCACAGAACCACGTCGCTGCAGACGCTCAGCCGCTAGCGCCACTAGAATAAACATCAACTATGTCATCATCGTGCCAGCCAAAAAACTTACTGTTACAGTAGCCTCACACGTTTAATTGCGCAAATTAAGACAGGTAACGTGTGTGGCTACAATAATTGCGCAAACTCATGCCACAAACGCCAATGTTGTTAGTTACAAGCCTAAATTTGAGCTAATAAAACGTAAGGTGTGACTGGCCTAAGAATGTACCTGTTACATAACGATAGATTCTAGCTGAAATTGCATTGTATCAGAATGAGAAATTTATTTATTCATTAAGGATGACAAGCATCTTCTAAAGGAAATAAACATAAGCGAATTACAATTGAAAAACCTGCTATGCTTCCTGTGTCATTTTCTTCCACATTAAATCTTATGAATTTATATATCTATCTCTTTTTACTGTCGCTTTTTCGTTTCCTCGACTTTAAAATCGCAACATTGCTAAATAAGTTCTCACTTCAAAAACCGAGGTATTGTTTCAGGGTAAAACTTACCGGGATCATTGATGTCTACGAGTGAGTTGCTGAGCACGTTCCTCTTGATGATGCTGGTGGGGGGCGGGTTCTGCGACAGGCGCGAGGGGGCCGCCGGCGCGGGGCAGGACGGCGGGGGTGGTACCACCACACTGCCGAAATCATATTATATACTAGCCGTGCCTGCGACTTCGTTCGCGTGAGAATTTATGATAGTTCAGTATCTACCCGGGCGAAGTCGTGGGCGCATCTAGTAAAAAGGTAACCTAAGTTACTCCTTATTACATAAGCTATCTGCCAGTGAAAGTCCCGTTGAAATCGGTCCAGCCATTTCAGAGATTACGAGCTGTCCCGACGAACGTATCACCTTAAGAGGTATAAAAAACATTGTTCAAATTTTTTTTAATGTTAGGGGAGGACAACTATTTTCCTTTAGAGGTATGAAAAATAGACATTAACCGATTCTCAGACCTACCCAATAGGCACACATAAATTCATGAGAAACGGTCTAGCCGTTTCGGAGGAGTATGGTAACTAACATTGTAACACGAAAATTTTATTTATTGCGAAGATTATTTAAGGATAAGCTCAGGTACCTTGTGATATCGCTTACCTATTTTAAAAAAGTATATAACAGATTGATTGTACTACTAAGACAAAATCAGTGTAATTACGGAATATTTTACAGCATCCACCAAGTAATAATGCACACCGACCTCAGGAAGAGACGTCGGCTTATTTCGGATCTGTAGAGCGTTATCTCTTTCGCCTTCTTCTCTTCACCTTACCTATTTGGCGTTTGTCGACCATTTTTAATAAAGTTTTTATGAATACCAGACTTTACGTAGGCAGTGTGCAGCAGAGACGCTTTACGAAGTCGAAACAAGCCGATTGTCTATTGCGGAGGCTCGATGTGATATTTCTTGCTACGTACTCTCACACCGCGGACACTCCGCCAAAATTCCATACAAACGCTTAATTTGGTCTCTATTACACAGACATCAATCAGTGAAGTGTATTTACACGTGCACCTGTGTGCGTAGCACGTAGAGAATACCAAACGTAGCTCATAAGAGGGGAGGAGGTCGGGTGAGGCGGGGAAATCGGGCTGGACGTCGAAGTCTGATATTAAGTAAGATTTGAAAGTAATGTAGTACACTATCAGCGAATATGTAATAATACTACGTATAGAATGGACTTCTATAATAACTTCTATAAGATTTGAAAGTAATGTAGTACACTATCAAGTGTTTATCTTACCCATGCACATGCACGTGATCCATGCACTGTTGGTGGTCGATCTCTACATCCGCCACGCCGCTGTCACGGTTCTCCATTACTGTAAATAGAAAGGTAATATTATTAGCCAAATAATTAAAATCCTTATGTAATCTGTAGGAAAGACCCTCTAGTTTATCGTTATACTAGCGGCTCGCCCCAGCTTCGCACGGTTGCATGCACATGCACGTGATGCAATGTTACCATTTTTTTCTATGTAATGGTAGTGGCAAACAAGCATGCAGTTCACATTGATGTTCATGATAACTGCAGGCAATTGATACTTACACAAAGACCAAGGTCAAAATGCAGATGCGTTACCACTCCTGAGGCCTCAGGTGTTATGCCTCTGTGCCGGAAATTACCTACATTACAACTATTACTATACGGTCCTAATCTATACTTATACAAAGTGTGACGTGAATAACGCACACTCTCAAACACCCCGATTAGAAAATCGAGTTATCATCAGAATACATGAATTATAAATATAACTACGTTAAGAAAAACCCACTTCAAAACTGAAAAGTAAAAAATAATAAAGATTTAATTGTAACTAGGTATATACTACCTATTATTTATAGGTATGTGCTATTTACTAATAGGTTTGAAGTCGGTGCCAAGTCTTAAACAAATAATTATATTTTAATCACTTAAATATAAACACGAGCAAATTAATACACTGCACAAAACGTAACCGACGAATCGTGGGTGTTTGCATGTATGCTTGAATTCATGCATTTACCTCTGCCTACCCCTTCGGGGATTACAGGCGTGAAGTTACGTTTTAATACAATGAAATGCCTACTTTAGTGATTTTGGCTTGGCGCCGACTTCAAACCTATTAGTAAATAGCACATATAATATAAATAATAGGTAGTATATACCTAATTACAATTAAATCTTTATTATTTATTACTTTTCAGTTTTGAAGTCGGTTTTTCTTAACGTAGTTATATTTATGTAATACTTTTTAGTTTATTGCTGCATTGCCAATTAGATTAATGTTCACATCTCTTAAATTTGTAAAATCTCTCTAAAACTAAAACACTTTTAGCTTCGTGATAATTAAATTAGATTGTTTAGATGTGTCGATACAAAATTATTACGCGACTATACGAAAACAATTTAAAAATTTTATCCACGAAGGAGTAAATAAGCTATGTTGTGTCGTCGATGAGTAAATGTGTCATTGTCACTTGTTGTCATCTTGTTGTCATGCGCAATAGGACTATCTAGGACGTCAGTGGATTCAACGCACTGTATGACAACTCGCCGTCTATTCTTATTCCTTTAGTCTGAGGTGAAAGTAAGTAAAAAAATGCTCATAAAATAAAAACTGATGGGCCTATCTGAATAAAATTTTTATGGGACTATTCCGCATCAAACAAAAGAAGAATTACGTAAGTCGGTCTTGAAATCGCGAAGAAATTCGCGTACATACATAAAAAAAATATATACCACCCGAATTGAGAACCTTCTCGTTTTTTGAACTCGGTTAAAAATTACATGTTTATGTATTTAATCCCTCTAGCCTCTAGTCTCAAAAATAGGGTGACTTATTTATTTTATCTTGGTCTATCAGTTCTTTTTTAAAAAATGTAATGAAAGTGGTAAACAAGAATGCAGTTCACATTAATGTTAATGATAACTGCAGGCAATAGATACTTACACAAATACCAAGGTCAAAGTGCAGATGCGTTACCACTCCTGAGGCCTTAGGTATTACGCGTCTGTGTCGGAAATTACAGGGCCGTACATTACTACCTGAACGGAACACGATAGTGCTGATCACAACCATTTAGCGGCAAGTATATTAGATAATGCGGTGGTGCCTACGCCCGCGAGCTCCGTCACTGGAGCTCTACCACCAGTAAAACACAAATGTTTCCTCTTTTTAATATTAGTATAGATTGGCCTACAAGCACGTTTACTCACCATTTCTAGCACTGTTCCCAGTGTTCCGTCCCTTGCCGCGGTTCAGTTCCGCTTCGATCCTCATCGCCTCCATTTCATCCATCTCGGCGATACTCTCCCGCAGGTCCTCGGCGAACTTGCACCGGTCGTGCTCGTTGCGAGCATTGAACGTCGCCAGTCGGCGGCCGTCCACGCGACGGGATAGACGTATGCCAAATGGATAGTCTGAAAATAAAGATCGATAAATAAATTAAATGGGACAAGGAGGTAGCGTCATTTACGTGAACTAGATTAAGGATTAGTTTGGTTTATTTTTGAGAAGAAACGATCTAACAAGGACAAGCTTAACACCCAAGGACCACAGTCTCGCGTAGCATTCGTGGAATGGGTCTGTTAGCAACTATCCGAACTTTATGCCTAACACCGGTTTGATAAGTCTGCGAACATATATTCTTCCTCCTATTTTTAGGTTTTTGATATAAGCAATGTACTCTTTAACACGTGTGGATACAGCTCTCTTCGTTTAGCCAATGAGAGTCCACTATCACTGTAGCAATCAGAACTCACAGTGCAAAAGTCTACAGCCTATTCACCAAAAATCACTACAAATTCATATAAAACTCACGCGGCACCGAGAACAAGTTGACGAGCATCCCGCAAAGCGGGAACGATTGGCGGAACGTGTACGTCACCGAGGACTTCTTCTTGCTGAAGATCTTCGTGATCACGAGCAGGTCGTTGAATAGGAACACCTGAAGTGATACAAAAATTAAGTTCAGTGACTTCCGACGCGTGAAGTGTGCAATGATTTCCAATCTATGAAGTAATAGGTAGCAAATATTTTAATAAACACAGTTATTTTTTAATTTTTAGTTAAATTCGGTGAATCCAGAATAACGGATACCTTCAGTCCGAAAGATTCGGTCGATAAAGTTGAGAGTAAGGCCTAAGGCCTTATTATAAGACTTAATTCTTGAAACATAACAAGTCGTGATTGTAATTGGATCCCAATCAAATCGCTCTGCTTTCTTGCTTCAACCAATGCGCGTGGCCTTTGTGAAAAACGACTCAAAATCAAAATGACAAGAAATTACATTTCAAGAATCGTTATGATACGTTCCAAAAAAATAATTACTATTTTAAAACGACGATGAAGTGAAGTGTCAGTTTAGAAATACAAGAAATGTATAAACAAGAAACATACACTTAGGTATATCTGTAGAATGTCTCATCGCCTTTCTGATAACAAGAGTATAGAAAAAGAAAAGGAGACATTTTTTTGGGGACACTGGCAGGGCTTAAAGACCGATATATACGTGAACTGTATTAGACCACTGATACACTTCCATATGATTACCTCTCTCTGGTGAACACCGGGTCGTTCCTTCTTATGTATATCAGGTATCTCGTAAAGTCGGCAATAGCAGACGAGTCGACGATGCGGCAGCGCCAGATGCGGCTTCTTGCCTACTATTGTCGCTTGCACCTTCATCACCTGGCAAAAAGCATTGATGACATGAAATCTTGCTTATTTTTTTTAATGTGTTGGAAGTGGTAAACAAGCATGCAGTTCACATTGATGTTAAGTGATAACTGCAGCCTATAGACACTTACACAAAGTCCAAGGTCGAAATGCAGTTGCGTTACCACTCCTGAGGCCTAAGGTGTTATGCCTCTGTGCCGGAAATTACAGGGCCGTACATTACCACCTGACCGGAACCCGATAGTGCTGAACACTACTATTTAGCGGCAAGTATATTAGGTAATGCGGTGGTGCCTTAGGCACGCCCGCGAGCTCCGTCACTGGAGCTCTACCACCAGTAGAAATATGAAACTTAAAATTTTTGTCACTTCATCACGGAAAAGGAGCAGGCCAGGAACAAAAGATTGTACCTAATCAATAAATCAAATGACACCACGCTAAAGAAGTCTTCTTCACATGGTCGGTTCCAGGTCTAACTTCGTTTGAATCAAATCATACCCCCGGACACTCGGCTTAAATACCATACAACTTATTCTGGTTACCTATTACACAGACATGAATCAGTACACGCGCACACAGAAACGTAGCACGTAGGGTTGTGATCTTAAAACAATCGTGAAATAAGTCGTCGCACTGACTACGTGACGAAATTAACTAAAAGTGGAACGCGCGCTCGCCCGCTCGCAACCTCACTGATGAAGTATATTCAACTGCCTCTCGAGGGGGGGGGTGTTATTTTTTTACATATTTACAATTATTACATTTTTTCTGCTCAAATTCCTTAAAGGTTTTTTAACTGAACAAAATCAAGCCACGCTAAAGAGGACCATATTACCTGCGTGACATGGTCGCTGCCCGGTCGGAACTCGCTGGCCTTAACCCTGTCGTATATCCCGGCGAGCATGTCCCGGTCGATGTCCCCGCAGTCGTCGATACCTCGCAGGTTCCGCACGAAGTCGTCGAGTGACATCCGAGCTTCGGGCTTTAGGTTTGGCGTGTGTAAGTCCGTATTCAGCATTATTATCGCAAACGCCAGCACGAATATCTGTTGGAAATGTTCGGTTAGGTTAGATTAGTAAAAAATTGTAATATATAAGTTATAAGATTGCCCTCAATCCAAATTTCCGCCTTAGTAGTCGGTGGTCGTTCCCACACCGGCGAAGCTAAGCCTGCGGTACTAAAACCCCGCGGTGTTCCGACTCGTCCGCCATCAGTTGCGGGGTTACGGGAACGCTTACTCCCTCGCTGGGTTCCTCTTAGCCTGGGTTGCACCAAGATATTTGTTAGCGTTCCCGTAACCACGCAACTGATGGCGGACGAGTCGGAACTTTGCGGGGTTTCAGTGAGTACGAGTCTCATACTACCCGCCGTCTGTTCTCCTAGACGACAAGTGCCCATAAGGGACTCCCCGCGTTGAAAATAAAACAAAAAAATATATAAAATTGTGCTAGCAATTTTCTAACATTGAGGATTATAAAGAAAAAAAATGGAAAATAAAGTTTGACTCCAGACAGGACTTGAACTCGCGACCACTGGGATCACTAATCCAATCGCTCTCCCAACTGAGCTTCCGAAGTCCACACGTGATTGTTGCATTTTCTTCACATTTTATTGCATAGCCTGCCACCCCAGGCAGTATTCATCTATTTCCAACAATGATACGTAGTTATGCGACCGATACAACAAACTTCACAATTTATTAAATATCGTGAATGGTATAAAAATTAAGAGTAGATTAAACTCAACACACAACTACTACGCTGGGTAGTAGTCGTGTGTTAGGTTCCTGGGTTCGATTCTCGGGTCGGGGGTTATCAGAGATAACGGTGTAAAATCCTTTTTGTCTGATTCTATTACGATTTTCCCATTTTCTGGAAGCTTCCCAGTACCACAAAGTTTAGTAATATGCCCGGAGATGTCAACAGGCTCGCCACCTGTTACATGGCTCAAAATCGGCGAATTGTAAGTGTTTCCATGTATGCTTGAATGCATCCCTCTGCCTAGGCATTCGAGGATTACAGGCGTGAAGTTACGTTATTGAACTCAATAAACTCTATGAGAAAAATAAAGACTCACCGTATCCTGCGTGCGCAATCGCTGAACAAAATCAGTGTTACAGACACAGTATCGTCTGGCGAACGCCTCGACCAACCGTTCAATCTTCTGGGCCTCCCCGGGCAGCCTGAAGTGAGCCTGGTATCGTCGCAGAGCCACGTCCACTGCCATACCCGATAGATCTAGCTCGTTGACGAAACATCTAGAAGTATTTGTCTAATTTGTAGAAAATAGTAGTAATCTGATAATACAGGTTGAATTGTAATTGCTGGTATTCCTTTCGGAAACTGGAATCAAATTGGGACTAAATTAGCCCAGAAATGTGTTTTAGTTTTTTTTATATTTGCTCAGTTTTAGTTACAACTTCAAATGTTTCAATTATTTCGGAATTTTCATAATAATTAAATGCTAGACAGTTAGAGTTATCATTTAGACTTTTTTTTTCTTTTGAAATCCGGTTATTAACCGAAAAACATTGATGAAAAGAGACTTTTTTTAAACAGATTAATTGTAACCTTTATATGACTGAGTCTAATTTACTCAAATTTAGTCCTAGTTTCACCTCCCGAGAGGTATGCCGTATGTTGTCCATAATATAAATAATGGCAACCTTTGATACGTCCCACTGCTGAGCACGAGTATCTCCTCTTCTCGGGAGGAGGCCTGGAGTTTACTCCACCACGCAGCTCCAATGCAGGTTGGTGGAGGTACGGGTTACTAACCAACCCGTTGTCGAATGTTGTTAAACCATCCTTAGGCTTCCGACAAGGTTTAACGACTGCTTTCCATCGATAGCAACCGGGACCGACGGCTTAACGTACCGTCTGAAGCACGGAAACGCGCATTTTTAATTAGCCACTAGGTGTCACCCATCACACACCTGACCGCGTCCGTATGGCTTAACCGAGTAGATCGCGATCTACACCAGCCGCTGGGGCCATGCGTATTACAGTAATGTTGTCTGTCTATATTGAGCGCAAACAAATACTTTTATAGATAATGTACAACGTTTATAGATTCGTGGTTTACCAATAATTATTATTTCATGCGCATTGTTTAGGATAGAGGTACGGAATGAATATGGTTAACATAATTATTATGATTTAAATTTAGTCTTTTATCGCAAGCATGTACGGGCGCGGTCCGTACTTGCATTATCCTTGTTATTACTACGAGTAATATACTACATATATAGGTCCACGTCTCTTGATCGGTACTGCTTTAGTATCACATGGTAACAATTTTTCTACATTATCCAGGCTACTTACTCCAAAACGGCCATGTTGAATGGGCTCTGCAGATTGCCGAGGTATTCTCCGATCATCTGCTTACTCAGCCCCTTCCTGGTGATGAGGAACCGTGCGACCCCGCGGGGTGAGTTCTCGAGAAAACCCCGCGAGATGAGATACCCTATCCCGCGTTCTGGCTTCTTGTTGAACAAGTTAAGACCAACGCGGTACTGCCGCTTGCGTACTGTCTCTGACACCTGAGAATAAATGAAAACGGTTAGGAGTGAAACTGTTTTACTGGTGGTAGAGTTACAGTGTAAGAGCTCGAGGACATAGGTACCACCGCATTACTTAATCTATCTGCCACCAAATGGTAGTGTTTAGCACTATCGTATTCCGGTTAGATGGTAATGTACGGCTCTATAATTTCCGGAACAGAGGCATAACACCTAATGCCTCTGTAGTGCCAGCGCATCTGCATTGACCTCTGGTCATTGTGTGGGTGTCTATAGGCTGCAGTTATCACTTAACATCAATGTGAACTGCACGCTTGTTTACCACTTTTATTACATAAAATAAAAATGTGTGGCCCCGTAATAACTATTACAGAGACATAACAACTAAGGTCTCAGGGGTGGCAACGCATCTGCATTTTGAGCTCTGGTTTATGTGTGGACGTCTATAAGCTGCAGTCATCATTTAACATCAATGTGAACTGCAGGATTGTTTTCCACCTTCATGTACATTAAAAAAAAAAAACAATTTAACGAGACGCTTTTAAGTGGTATATGTAATTAAAGCAATAAGTTAGAGAACGGACAACGAGGGAACGGAATCTTGCTTGAAAGTTTAGCCTGACTAGTCCTGACCATCTAAAACTGCAGGAGGGTGGTACTTTGGTCTTCGAGATCTAAAGGTTTCTGCCCACTACACCGTCTCATGTTATGACCGTGCTAGGAGCGTGTCAAGCAAAAAAATATTCTTTGTATTGAAAATTATGAGACCATGTCCACTAGACCGTTCCGTCACCGACCGATAACGTCGCGTACCATGCACGTAGCGTCAAGAATTGCCGCCGGTGCCGATATGATACGGTATGATACGCTGTTGATACGTTCTAGTTAGCATAGTAGTCCGTATCGTATAGTTTCCGCGCTTGATACGGTCCTAGCTCGGTGTAGTGGGCAGAAACCTTAATGCCGAAAATTTAGGTTTGCACAAGTCAAAATGGCGCCAAAAGAGTCTTTCAGGGCTGACAGAGCGTTGGCGTTGGTGTTGCAAATGTTCATAAGCGACGGTGACCACTTTCCATCAGGTGGCCCGTCTGCTTCTCTGTCAACTAAATGACATAAAGAAGTCAAATGCAGCAAACAACTGTCATTATTAGCTTGTACAGCCTAATTTGCAAAAAAATTACTTTTTTTACTGGAGGTAGAGCTCTAGTGACGAAGCTCGCGGCCGTAGGCACCACCGCATTACCTAATATACTTGCCGCTAAATGGTAGGGTTCAGCACTATCGTGTTCCGGTCAGGTGGTAATGTACGGCCCTGTAATTTCCGGCACGGAGGCATAACACCTGAGGCCTCAGGAGTGGTAACGCATCTGCATTTTGACCTTGGTCTTTGTGTTAGTGTCCATAGGCTGCAGTTATCACTTAACATCAATGTGAACTGCATGCTTGTTTAGAACGAAAGTTTTGTTAATAGAACGTGGCAGTGGCACGGCGTAAGACTGGACGGATAACAGTTGCGAGGTTACCTTCAGCGGTTGCTGGTGCGGATGCGGATGATGTTCGTGTTGCGGTCGGCAGCACGCGGCCGGTGGGGGGGCCTCGTAGTAGGGCGGTGCCTCTTGTCTCTTCCACACCGCGTACCTTTCACCCTCGTACAAAGTTCCCGATGCTGTTCGGGAATGCTGCTGGAACTGGGGCTCTTGGATGTGGATGTGCGGTTCCTGGGATAGAAGTTTTTTTTTTCAATGAAAAGTCCAAGTGAGGTCGTACTCGTATTCACGGGTTTGCGTGCAATTATTGAATTAACAATTTTCGCATGAATAACAGTGGCCTGAGTTGTATATAGACGAAACAGGCAGCGCCTGTCTACCTCAGTAGGTATATCGCGGTGGGATTGAATTCGAGTACCTTTTTTCTTAAGAAATACTATTACTGAAATGAGATATTATGTATCTTCACGCCAGGTCCCTAACGGGGTAGGCAGAGAGGGTAGAGCGCCAGACATCCCGGTTCTGACAAACCTCTCGTGCCTCGTCTACCTTCATCATTCTCTTCATACATGCACGCCGATTCCTAAGACTTTTGACCCCACCATCAGACAGAACTCGACTTATTTGGTCATGGTAGGTCAGCCTTGGTCTTCCTGGGCCTCTGCAACCATCCACATTCGCATTGTATATCTGTTTAGTCATTCGCTCATTCGACATTCTTTCTATATTAGTAGTAAAGCATTGTAGTCGCTATCAATCGGTAAAACTTTTTAATAGACTGCCTATAGAGCTTAAGACTGTAACAAAAGTAAATACATTCAGAAATAAATTGAAACAGTACCTTTTGGAAAAGTGTTGTTACAGTGTTGCAGATTTTTGAGGAGAAGTTTGTATTATAAATGTTATTTGTATGTATTTTAATGTTTGTGTAGGCATTTGTTGTCATATTTTTGTTAACATTACTTATTTTTTATTTTTGTGTATGTTTAATACGTATAATTGTGTAATACCTTTTTTTGTATCTCGTGCTTAGTTCGAACACAATGTAAAATTGTTTACGAATAAATGAATAATAATAATAATAATAATAAATAATAATAATAATAATAATAATATATGCCCGAACCATCGGAGCATGCCTTTTTTCATTTTTACACCGATACTATCATTCACACAAAGTCTCTTTCTTACATCTTCATTACGAACGCGATCGGTGAGTGATACACCGCAGATCTTGCGCAAAGATCTCATCTCGACCGCGTTCAACTTACTTTCATGCTCTTTCCTGCATACCCAGCTCTCGCTTCCATATAAAAGCGTTGGAGTAAGTACAGCATTGAAATGAGATAAGATAAATAAAATCTCCAATTTTAAAAAACATTTTTTTTTAAAAAGAATTATTTCAGTCAGCATTTTTAGGTGAGGTGCAGAGATGAACTCTACCTATTTGTCTAAATGTAATGGACGCTATAAAGATAAATAAATAATAAGAATACCATAACTTTGTTTTACGGTAATCATAACTAATAACTAAACATAACAATACACGTAACATAGGTAAAGAATTATTTTTTACTGGTGGAAGAGCTCCAGTGACGGAGCTCGCGGGCGTAGGCACCACCGCATTACCTAATATACTCGTCGCTAAATGGTAGTATTCAGCACTATCGTGTTCCGGACAGGTGGTAATGTACGGCCCTGTAATTTCCTGCACAGAGGCATCCACCAAGAACACCTTAGGCCTCAGAAATGGTAACACATCTACATTTTGGCCTCTGGTCTTTGTGTGGGTCTCTATAGGCTGCAGTCATCACTTAACATCAATGTGAACTGCATGCTTGTTTGCCACTTTCATTACATTAAAAAAAACTGCATTTCTTGGATTTTTTTTTTTAATTTTTGACCCAATAGTTTCTAGTTTAAAATTGAATCTACTATCCAATTTCAAAAATATTTCTTAAAATTAAAAAAAAAACATATTCATTACCTCACAAAAAGGTACATGTATGTATTATGATATATCATACAATACAGCCAGTCAGACATACATTACCATTACACAGTACAAAAGAATGATGATCCGTATGCATACCAGAAGTAAATACAATCAGGTACTTCTGGGTTCCGCACCGGGCAAATCATTATATTCAGTTTTAACTTGTTGCGTATATTTAATTTGGTTTGTATTTATTTGTCTTATACTCACAGGTGCTCTAGGCTGGTAAGGCTGATGGTAATGATGGCGGTGCTCCTGCGAAGACGACGATGAAGACGACTGCACCGATGACATGGAACCGCCCCGGACAACCGCGCCGCCACACTCCGCGCGACGCAGTGACACTGGACTCTCCGCACTGGTGGTAGGAAAACACTTATAGTAGTAACCATAGAGCAACGCGGCCCACCGATCGCGGCGGACCGGAGGGGAGTAGCCATAACGTGTATTACCCATGCAAAACAGTCTGTAATTTTTTGCGGGGGGAAATGCGTGCGACACACACGCACACTACAAAAATCGTCTTTAACTACGAAACTCACACCTTGACTTTAACAAAATACAGAAACAATTTCACGCACACATTTAAACATCTAGGCGACAGGTATAGGCCCATTTGGACTTGTACTTTGACAGAGGGGAAAGCCTGCATATGGCTACTCCCCTCCGGTGTTGCTCTATAAATAACACATATCCGCCGACCAAATCCGCTCTCGCTACACACGACCGGACGACGGACCAAATTTGCCGACCAAATTCGCGAGAGCGGACCGCATTGGACTTGATTAATAATAATTAAATGTGTCCGCCGAACTCCTTCCTCTACATACAATCAGATTTGGTTCGGAGCGTACCGAATCCGCTGTCCGCTCCGCATCAAATCCGAACGAAAAGGAAATGAAGAATATAAATATTACTGAAGATTGGCTGTAAAGGACTTGAATCCATGGCCGTAAAACAAAATATTTATTTTAAAAAGAAGAAAATCCTTTAATGTTGACCACTGCACGCTTGTTTGCCACCATCATTGCATAAAAAAGAAACTTGGTACTGTATAAACTGTTAACATACTTGAGTGTAATACTGCTGGTCCGTTTCGGCACCTCGGGCGGGTGTCGACGCGCGTTCGCCGCCTGTAGTGCGGCCAACTGCTGCTGTTGCCTCGCCGTCGGCGACGAAAGCGGCTTGCCGCCGGATGATAGCAAGTTGCCGTATATGGGGCCTGGAAAGATGATCCGTCGTTTATTCAATAATGTATTTAATCTAAACATCTCAGCCAGCGGGCTCGACTAGCCGTACATAATGTTGTACTTAATCCAACGCTTTTATATGGAAGCGAGAGCTGGGTATGCAGGAAAGACCATGAAAGTAAGTTAAACGCGGTCAAGATATGATCTTTGCGCAAGATCTGCGGTGTATCAGCATCTGCGGCATGCTCAGATGGTTCGGGCATATAGAAAGAATGTCGAATGAGCGAATGACTAAACAGATATACAATGCGAATGTGGATGGTTGCAGAGGTCCAGGAAGACCAAGACTGACCTACCATGACCAAAAAGGTCGAGTTCTATCTGACGGTGGTGTCAAAAGTCTTAGGAATCGGCGTGCATGTACGAAGAGAATGATGAAGGTAGACGAGGCACGAGAGGTTTGTCAGGACCGGGATATCTGACGCTCTACACTCTCTGCCTATCCCGTTAGAGACCTGGCGTGAAGATACATACATATGTATTTAATGGGGATGGGGGTCAAGAGTCTTAGGAATCGGCGCGCATATATGAAGATATTGATGAATGTAGAAGCAACAAGGGAGGTGTGTCAGTATCGGGCTATCTGGCGCTCCAAATTCTCTACCAACCCCGTAAGGGACTTGGCGTGAAGATATATATATATATATATATATATATATATATATATATATATTTATTTTATACGCTTACACTCACAGCGTTACAGTAGGTATAAACCTGGGTCGTGGGTGCCGTTGTACACATACAACACATATACAAACACCCAGACCCGAAACGTATATCTGTAGGCCAATACAACTATTTGTCCCGGTGCAGGGATCGAACCCGCGACCCTTCGAATCAAACGGTCATCTAACACCGCTGGACTAACCGGATCGTCAATAGGTATATACATACATACAAGTTTTTAGGAAGGAATCGCTATACTAAGTAGCATTGCATACATAAGTTGCATACGTTTTCACACGCATATGTTTCCACATATCATGTGATAAGAGGAAGAACCCATTGCCATCCATCGACGATCAATTGCAATAAATCCAATAATAGGTATAAAATAATTCACCTGCATATGAATTCAAAATCATTTAAAACCGTATCAAACAAACAATAACAAATTGCTCCACTTAAAATCTAAAAAGAAGATAATTAAACGCTCCAACTATCGAATAATCATAGATAATCCACTTTTAAACACAAAACCACTAATAACACAATGCAACACACTAAGCAACTGAAAAATAATCAATGTATTATCATATCAAGTAGTACGAGCTCTTGACATTCCTGAGATATATATATTTAGAAGCTGCATAATTTTTAAATAAATAAAAACTGTATATTATAATAATAGATCACAAAAAAGATAAACATGACATTTCTTAACTATCCCTACTAATATTATAAATGCGAAAGTAACTCTGTCTGTCTGTTACCTTTTCACGTCCAAACGACTGAACCGATTTTAATGAAATTTGGTACAGAGATAGAGCTGACTTTGCGAAAGAACATAGGCTACTTAGTTATTTATAAAACGACATTCACGCGGGCTAAGACGCGGGTAACAGCTAGTATAAAATAAGGGGTGGTTTGTATTCGTACCTGAACTAGGTTGAACCTGTGCTTCAGGCATAATAAACGTGTGTAAGAATTAAATGCGAATGTGTATGGTTGCAGAGGCCCAGAAACACCGCATTACCTAATATACTTGCCGCTAAATGGTAGTGTTCAGCACTATCGTGTTCCGATCAGGTGCTAATGTACGGCTCTGTAATTTCCGGCACAGAGGCATAACACCTTAGGCATCAGGAGTGGTAACGCATCTGCATTTTGACTTCTGGTCTTTGTGTAGGTGTCTATAGGCTGCAGTCATCACTTAACTGGTGATAGAGCTCCAGTGACGGAGCTCGCGGGCGTAGGCACCACCGCATTACCTATTATACTTGCCGCTAAATGGTAGTGTTCAGAACTATCGTGTTCCGGTCAGGTGGTAATGTACGGCCCTGTAATTTCTGGCACAGAGGCATAACACCTTAGGCATCAGGAGTGGTAACGCATCTGCATTTTGACTTCTGGTCTTTGTGTAGGTGTCTATAGGCTGCAGTCATCACTTAACTGGTGGTAGAGCTCCAGTGACGGAGCTCGCAGGCGTAGGCACCACCGCATTACCTATTATACTTGCCGCTAAATGGTAGTGTTCAGCACTATCGTGTTCCGGTCAGGTGGTAATGTACGGCCCTGTAATTTCTGGCACAGAGGCATAACACCTTAGGCCTCAGGAGTGGTAACGCATCTGCATTTTGACCTTGGTCTTTGTGTGGGTGTCTATAGGCTGCAGTCATCACTTAACATCAATTTGGACTGCATGCTTGTTTTAATTTAGAATTAGTGAGAAACAATGGAACATTCGACAAGGTATGCAATATGTCATTTGCAATATCTCTATAATATTTAGATTGGAGTTACAAGCGCTTCCTCAGAGTGTGCTCTCGTACATCCACACAGGAAAGAATATATTTCAGTTTATATTTTTTTATTGAGGTGCGTTATTGCTTTGTGTATCCCTATTTTACACCATTTAAATCCTTCTCCAATTCTTGTCATAATAAAGATTCAATTTACCCTTTTACATTTTTTAGGTCGGGCTTTGTGTAGGCGGCCTGTCTTGAGACGGCACTAGTCTACTTCACCGGGCAATCGGCGAGCGCAGAAGGCGCTCCAGCCTAAGCGAAAAAGTTAGCGCAACAGCCTAAGGGTGACCCATGCGGGTCCGTGCCTCGGCTTAGGACGTTGCGGGGAGACTATATGAGACATATGCGATTATGGGCGGTGCAACTTACCCGAATTATTCAGTAGTTGATGGTTGTGTAGAGATTCATTGTGCGACGACGATGTCGATATGTTGGTAACGGACCCACTCACTGAACAACTGCACACCTTTAAAAGAAACAATTATTCCATTACGTTTCAGTCATTATCGGACCTAAAGTAATCTGGTAAGCGTAAGGCAATAATTAAATAGCAATTGAATTGGTTCGTTGTCTTGCTCTAAGAAAGACTGCGCGTATGGGTTAAAGCAAGACTTCGAAGCAATTCATTGAGATTCAATAACTGCTGTTACCCGAATTAGGTCCTTAGAGACCCTAATGGACTATAACGCTCGTACATTATAGCGATATCTCGAAAACTTTAAAGCATTTTAATCTTGCGAAAAGGAGATGTTGCGAGCTCGGCTCTAGTTCGTACACGTCCTCAAAAAATGGGTAAATGAAAGAGGAATCCGAAAAAAATACAATTAGTTTATTCAAGAATATATTTTAGAGTTACTACCACATTTAATTCAAACGATTTTATCATTATCAACCATATTCAACATGGCGGCGATACAGCCGACGCTTCTTTCAATTGGAAATCGATTAGTTTAAGTTCTTAGTATTAAACACATGAAATCGAGTTCGATAGTATTTAGAAAATATTACTTTTTTCTTCAAGTACTATATAATCAAAAAACAATTTAAAAAATGAAAATGTCAAATTGACATCACTTGCCATATTCGCCATGTTGGTTTGAGTTGCAATTCTAACTGCAAATAATATTTTGTAACTGCAAACAAAGCTAATTAAGTGAAAATATGCAGTAAAAAACGTTTTTATATTGATTTTGCCTGATAATGATATTGTGTACAATACATGGCCGGAGGTCCATACATTTTTGCAACATCTCCTTTAAAGAATCGTAGCAAACACACAACACAAAGGTATTATATTATATAAACACACGTTTATACAATACACTAGCTTTTGCCCGCGGCTTCGCCCGCGTGGATGTCGTTTTATAAATATTTTTTCCTAAATTTCTTTGCCGAGACCTTTCCAACGAATGCAAAACCGTGGAAATCGGTTCGTGCGTTCTGGAGTTATACCGTCAGGAAGGAAAACCCGACTTATTTTTATATTATAGATATGTACCTAATGTGGAGCTGCGAGTGTAAGCGTATTTAATTTTTTTTTTTAACTATCTCATTTTCTTCTAGTAAGAGTTCTGTCACTTGCAAAAAAAAAAAAATATTGTATTTTTAACCGACTTCAAAAAAAGGAGGAGGTTCTCAATTTCAATTCGTCCGGATCTTTTTTTATGCATACTTTCAATAGCGAACAAGGATTTTATAGTCCACTTCCTTCTCGAGGCATTATAATTTATCCTATAAATAAAATGTTTAATTCAGTTCTTCTTTTTTACAAAGCCGCATAACACTTTTCAATTTTAACACTTATTTATACAGGAAACTTTTGCAATAATAACAGCAGAGCCACATCGAAGCGCAATCGAATAAACAATACCGATCATTAATTGAAAATCGGTAATCAAGGAAAAATATAATATCTACCGACCGCTGATCGCTTTAAAACATTGATAAATAATATTTATAAAAATAAAGGTGCCTAGTATGAGGCAGACCGTCGCATGGTCTTAAATACATATTACATAATTCGCTTATCACGATTCACAATTATCGTCCTTACATCAACTCTATATCATCACAAAAATTGAATTACACATAAAACGAGACACAAAGAAGATAAAACAAAACCAACGTCATATCTATCCTTGCACGCAACCCATCGCAGCCTGACTCTTGACAGCACAACGTTTTTATTTCTGAGTAACTTTCTCAAAAGTCGTCTAGTTTTGATCCGGTCCATGAGCGACATGTCACGGCGACGTCATGGACTGTACTGAGATAAGATGCGCGGAGATTCCCAACGTTAATTAATTCACAAATATTTGCACGAACGATAAGCGATGTCAGGCGAATTCTTGTGCAAAACGATACTCGTACGTTTATCTGGCGTCAAGCGAGGATGTTGGTCCCATTTCCTTTTGTGTGTTTTTACTGGCGGTAGAGCTCCAGTGACGGAGCTCGCGGGCGTAGGCACCACCGCATTACCTAATATACTTGCCGCTTAATGGTAGTGTTCAGCACTATCGTGTTCCGGTCAGGTGCTAATGTACGGCCCTGTAATTTCCGGCACAGATACATAACACCTTAGGCCTCAGGAGTGGTAACGCATCTGCATTTTGACCTTAGTCTTTGTGTGGGTGTCTATAGGCTGCAGTCATCACTTAACATCAATGTGAACTGCATGCTCGTTTGCCACTTCCATTACATAAAAAAAAACAATTGTAAATAATAAGACAGTTCACTGCCTAGCATTTTCGGAGAACTACGTTTAGTTACCCAACAATATACGGAAACTAATTCATCAAACCTTAAACGATATTTAAGATTTGTGCAACTCTGAGACATGAGTGCCCCTGTGAGCCATTACGAATTACTTTTAGTCAAAAAATTACAACAGACTAACAACCTATTTCCACCTGCATCATCACTTCAGACGAAAGACTTCCATTGTAAGGCAAAAGGCTTCCTCAAAGATACTCCCAACAGTGTTGTGCGTCCTAAGGGTAGAATATGCCGTTATCACCACGCTTGACGTAGTCTTGTCGCGGAATGCCGCTGCCCACCGCGTACTGCGCTAACAGAATTCTCCTCAACTAATGGAGAAGACCCCACCGCCCATTATATCGATATTTCCATATATTGCAGCCGTATCTCGATGGCTCTAATATCTAGTGTGAGGACCGTTGGACTCGCGTCATCACCTCGTTCTGGGTGTCGTAGGGTCACTAGTTAAGAAGTATTCTAGTAACTCCCCTAAAGGCTGACATTCCTACTAAGACCAGAGTCGTAGTATACTGATAAGACATTGCACACTGCACCAGAATAGAAGTACGGTCTTCTTTTCGGTCTAAAGACTTTTGCTTGCAGATTACACTTTCCGCTAGCTCCTTGCAATCGAATTAATTGGTCAGGCCCAGGGCCGTCTTTCACCTATTAGAGGCCCTGAGCACATTAGGATAATGGGGCCCCCATGACCATAATATACTCCTAGCACAATTTTGTTACAATAAACAAAGATGAAACATAAGCAAAGTTTGAGCTTTACTTTTATTTCTCTATAGGTAACAGATACCACGATGAATAATGTAAATTAACACATAGCCTGGGTTGCACCACGACTTTTGTTTAAGTTATTGTAACATTTCACATCTTTCTCTAACTTAAAGAAATCTGTTAAAGTTAGAGGGGGATGTGAAATGTTACAATAACTTTAACTTTAACAAAAGACGTGGTGCAACCCTGGCTTAGTAACTTGCATCTACGATAAGTCTTTACACATACATAATATATATTCTGATTGAAGAGATACTATCCTTCTAGATTTCAATGGAGCAAAATCGTTAATCACATCTCAAAATCTGTATTTTTGAGCATTTCACATTCTATCGACGCTAATGTCGATACAAACTGATAAATTTCTCCCGAATCACTGTACTTCTTAATTCATTTTTTAAGTGTTTTTAATTTGGAGAAGAGCGAGTTATTATTTTTTTTTAATTTTCGGGCGGAAATAGAGTAGCTGTTTGGTCATATGTTATTTGTGGTTTCGTAATCGAGTAGGGGGCCCCGATCGATTGCGGGGCCCTGGGCACATGCCCATTGTGCCCAGTTTAGAAGAGGGGCCTGGTCAGGCCTATTTCTTTCTGTGAACTACGGGCTACTGGCTATTGTTAAGCGCAATGAAGCTTTTCATGTTCTGTATCCAGCAGAGAATCAGTCTCTTTAATGATCCAATCGCTTGCAGGGCAAACTTACCGGACAACTCTTTGAAAGAACCACTACGTGGGGAGGTTTGGCGGGCACCTTGAAATAGGCGTGTGGTGCTCTTATTTTATTTCATTTTCTTGGTGTATTTTTGAGTTATATTAAATAAAGTTGGTGGCATTTTGTTTGATATAGGCTTATTACACTGCCCGTGTATAGTGAAATATAATAATAGTGCGAAAACACGTCCTTTCGGGTTGCCTCCAAAACTTCATTGTAAATGTTCTGGTAAAGTAGCCATTGCTTTACTCGAATTACTGTAGTGACTGTGACTGACTGACGGACTGATAAATTGACTGACTGACTCTGACTTTTACGCTGCTTATTAAGAAAAGGAAATATCGTTTTACTTGACACTGGCAATATGCATAATAGCGATGCCATAATATATTTAAAAAACTCTTTGAAAAAATCGAGTTGCCTTTCGGGATCTAAAGCAATTGCATCGATATTTACATTACATACCCCGCTGTCGGCATCCCCCCGATGGTGCGGCGGTATCTCGGTGGCTATCATGTGTATCTGGTGCGCGGACTGTTGGACTCGTGCAACCATCGCTTCTACCTCGTTCTGGGTGTCACATTGCATGTGGTTGCTGGAACGAGAAGATATATTGTTGAATAGTAAGAAAATAAAAAGAACAACTCAGGAAGAAACTTTGACAGACACATTCTATAAGAATGTAGAGAAATGTAGAGGGGAGTAGCCATATGCAGGCTTTCCCCTCTGTCAAAGTACAAGCCCAAATCGTCCTGGTATGGTGTTTGTTAAAGTCGAAGTGTGAGTTTCGTAGTAATAGACGATTTTTGTAGTGTGTGTGTGTATCACACGCAGTTCCCCCAAAATAAAAATGACAGACTGTTTTGCATCGGTAATAAACGCTATGGCTACTCCCCTCCGGTCCACCGCGGCGGCCGGTGGCTCGTGTTGCTCTATGTAAAAAGGCAATAAAACCTTCATCATCGTTCACCTTTAATACTATAATTACCTTATATCAACGTCGTGTCTCTCCCGGAGCGACATGGAACGCATCGGCCTTGTAAGCGCGAGCACTTTTTCGGCGGCGCCGGGACTCTTCTGAAGAATCGTGTTTGCGTAGATATCGTTACCTGTAATTATAATATTATTCTCTTTAACAGGATTGTAAAATTAAAACTCTACTGTAAGAAAACTAAAAAGCATGAGACCTTACTTCTTTTTGCTATGTTATCGCAGAAGATTTTTTTTAATGTAATGGAAGTGGTAAACAAGCTTGCAGTTCACATTGATGTTAAGTGATGACTGCAGCCTATCGAAACCCACACAAAGACCAAGGTCAAAATGTAGATGCGTTACCACTCCTGAAGCCTAAGGTGTTATGCCTCATTGCCGGAAATTACAGGGCCGTACATTACCACCTGACCGGAACTCGATGGTGCTGAACACTACCATTTAGCGGCAAGTATATTAGGTAATGCGGTGGTGCCTACACCCGCAAGCTCCGTCACTGCAGCTCTACCACCAGTGAAAACCAGAAGATACACAGTATCAGGTTAAACAAGTCACCTGATAATAAACATGACAAGTTCTGCTATAAGATTACTTTAGAAAGTAAAACCCTGAATAGGAAACCTAACAAAAGTCCCATTCCAGTCAAGTCAACTCCCATCTCGGGAGACGGCAACGGGATGATGATCAGGCTCACTTTAATCACCCTTCTCCCGTGCAGAAGTGATCACACTGAATTTTTTCAATATCCCTAGCTAACATCCCTATTATTATCTTTCTTCGCCAATGCCCCTCTTATTTATAATTCCTTCTTTTCTGGCGTATGTCGCCACAGTCAGCTCTGCCACCCGAAAAGTTACCAACAAAATGAACTCACCGTTAACAAGTCGCAAATGATCGGCGCCGTGCTGCAGTCTCCTTGTAATGGAATCGGTAGCCTTCGGCATGGCGGTGATCGCGCTGAACTTCAACAGCTGCCTTGACCTGAACGCTCGCTGTATTATGACGGTGGAAAGAAGATCACGAAATGGGGTGTTGCTTACGTCCTTGAGCTCCGTCACTGGGATTCTACCATCAGAGTCCACCAACCCTCCCATTGCCTCACCAACCGCCTTGGTTATATAGCCCGAGTTGCGGGAGATGCGATCTTGACTCCCTGCGGGGTCCTTTGTAACCTTTGTACTTGCGTCACATTTCCCTTTTCTAGCTAGGGTAATATCGCCACTGTCAGGTATACCACCAGAAAAGCTACCAATAAAATGAACTCACCGTTAACAAGTTGCAAATGATCGGAGCCGTCCTGCAGTCTCCTTGTATTGGAATCGGCAGCCTTCGCCATGGCGGTGATCGCGCTGAACTTTTTCAACAGCTGCCTTCGTCTGAACGCTCGCTGTATGGTGACGGCAGCGCGACGCGCGCACAACCCACCGTACCTCCGTTCTAGTATCTCCACTTGCTTGTCCAGCAGGTCTTGGGACATTTCATAGCGACTGGAAGGGTTTAGATAATGTGTGAGATGGAGGTCTATTAGATTTTGTGTGTAAAAACAATGTAGAAGATTTAAGGTATTAATAGAGACTGGAAAAACGAAATGTACTTTTAAAACGAGATTTCATATAGTTTTTTCCTGTTGGAATTAAATGCGAAAGGAAAAGAGAAGTTGAGATGCAATTAAGTTATGTATACGAAAGAAAACGTGGCAGTAATTTTTTGGGTAAAGAAAAGCTATTCTTTATTTCAGATAAAAAAGATGCAGCAGATACTAGAATATTCCAGTGACTGACATATTTAACTGGTATGAAATGAGTCTTTCACTAAATATCAGATAAAAAACCAAGAAATATTCGAGAGTCATTTGTGGTTATTTAAATTTAAATAACAGAGGAAGTAAAAAAACATTAAGCTGTGCTTTTAAAATCGGTGATCTCGTCATACAAAATATAAATGGATCAATTCATCTAAAATACTTACAAGTAAATTAAGTAATTACTTATATAATCTATGGGTAAGGTTATTTAATTTAGTATTTTAATCTTAGTTTTTTTTTAATATCATGCAGTTATTCAAATGGATTTATTGAATTATGAACACACTTTTATCCTTGTACAATCAAGAGCAAATATAATATGTAAGGAAAATGATAATTATTGTCGACTATCGTAGGGTGAACATAACACTTCAGAATATTAATATATGCACTGGCAAAGTAGAATAAAGTCTCTATCCAAAAACTTACGTATGCTTTTGATTGTACAACATAATATAATAGATATTTTCGAATTCAACAAATTGTTCGCATTATGTACGCAAGTTCTTACGTAAATAAATGTAATTCTCTAAGCGTTTGCCCTTATAAATAATTCAGCAAGTGTTTGCAAATAAACTAGCCCAGTTTTATGAGTTTCACGTGAAAGTTACCAGTTTATGTTTAACGTAAAATATTTGTAGCCGTGTTACTTAAGAATTTCAGATACCTACTTTTACGTGTGAATATTGACAATATTGTCTTGTATAACAACTAAATACAAACAATCTAAGGAACGGAATGTTACTATTAGAATGTATGTATCTTCAGGTTGGCAGAGACAAGCGTCAATTAGGAAGAGCAGGACCTACTAACACAGGTATTGTATACTTAAAAGGGGGCCCTGGCCACGGTTTAATGTAAAACTTATGATCTATCAAATAAATATTTTTTTTTTTTTTTTTTTTAATTATCCCGGTCCTTACACACTTCCCGTGCTTCTTCTTCATTCATCATACATTCACGACGATTCCTAAGACTCTTGACCCCACCTTAGACTCTTAGACAGTAGATACATGAACTTTCGGTTAAGGAAGGTAAGTCTTGGTCTTCCTGGGCCTCTACAACCGATTACGTACTATTATTTACCAACAGTAACAGACCGTTACGTTGAAAAAAATTAATCTACATGTTTGTATATTTCAGAATCGTAACAGGTAATCTAATATTACGTATATTCTGTGATGATGAAAAAAAATCCCTGTTTATGTGCGTATTTTTATGTAACAACCATAAAGGCACGTCTACGTTTGTCAAAATCGCTGCAACGACATGGCTGTTTTAGTTACCCAATAAACTTTAAAATACTGTCACAAATTGACAAAAATTTAAGCACCGATTACACGTATCATACACGTACAAAATTACTTATTACCAAAAGGGCGAAATCAAGAGCGATCGTAAGTCAAACATGATTTAAATGGCGCCGTATGCCAATAGCTATAAGATCGTTAGTTGATTATAACAAATGTTTGTCTCATCTCAAATGATTTATTAGTAATAGGTTCCCACTGCAGAATCATTTCGTTCATCCAACTATGCTGCAAACCTAATTTTCATGCGTATTTATAATCTAGATGATATATATCCAATAGGCCAATCAAAATTTGGCCGCAAGTATTTTTAATTTTTTTTTTTATCTTTAACTCTTATTTGCGGCCGATTTAATTTGGCTCTCGTATATCATAATAATGAGAAAAAAAAATGCTTTAATTTGATATGTAAATAATACATGTACGTTATGGACGTAAGAAGTTATCGGGGCGGAACGAAAATAGGTAGGGGCGGCCAAGTGCGCAACGGCCGCCGTGATTTTTTTGCGACTTTATACATATTGCCGTGAAGTAGTACGTGAGTTCTTTTCCAAAAATAAATATAAAAAATAATTGCGGCCAAATTTTGATTGGCAACCTAGTGGATATAGGTATATTCTCTAGATTATAAATATGCATAAAAATTAGATTTGCAGCATATTACTATCTGGATGAACGAAATGATTCTGCAGTGGAATCCTAACATATAAAGAACAGTAACGATCAATTAATTTCTAGTGTCACGTAACATGACACGTACTGTCAATTCAAGGTGACGTCATATATGCCGTCGAATCAAGGTCAATGTTATTATCATTAAAATCTTGTGTATTCAGCGCTTGAAACTAATATCAAAGATAGTATCTATTCAGATCGAATTAGCCGAAACCATTAGTTAATTAAGACAGGTTTAAACTGTTCGGTGTTCAAATTAGCTTAAGTCAGTGTACATGCGGCATTAACATTTCTGGATTAATGGATTTATGACTAACTAGCATTAAATTTAGTAATTGAAAACAGAATCAAAATGGACGCATGATGGAAAATACTAACGTAGTATTTAATTTTAACCTCATTCAGAGTTGAGAGTTAAATAAATACATATAACAAAACGCCAAACAAGGATACAGTTCACAATGGTGGTAGGTTCAACATCGACTGCAAGTAGGTAGTCATTTCAGGCCCGTTTCCATTCCTAGTAGTGTTAGAACATTAACTAAGCAGTACAGGGTTTCACCCACCAGTATTTATAAAAAAAAAATCGACCGGATGAGGGGCTCTGGTTGATTAGTAGTAAAGTGGCCGGGCTAGTGATCTAGATAGCAAGTTCGAATTGCCTAAATCATATTTTTCTCTCAGAACCTCCGTTTTATTTTTCATTTTGCGTCCATTAGATATTAATTCAGGAAAAATTGATAGGCGTTCATAAGATGACAATACAACATTTTAATAGGAAGTCAATTACAATTGGATCATGACCTAGTGTAACCATGCCTTTAAAAGTAAGGAAGTTAATTTTGATATTTTAATTCAGAAGGTGGAAGGAATGTGCCCGCAAGCTGTCTCACCATTCACAGTACGAATGAAAGAGATGCAAGGTATAGGACAGTTAATGTTAGGAGGCACAAGACAAGGCGAGGTGTCGATGACATACCCTCTAATCAGTTTACCCCTTTTTTGGGGTATACTTGAATCTTTTTGAGTTATTCCCGTCGTCCCCATGATCCCAACGTCTGTGCCACGCCTATGGAAGGAATCACAATTGAAACAGTATCTCACCACCATACACAAAAAGTGCTGTTGAAACGATACACCACAACCCGTCTAATATACAGCATTATAATCAGTTTCTATTTATTAATACCATGATTTTGTATAAAAGTAATTAAAAAGGCGATGTTCCCAATACAAATGATCAAATCAAAACATACAATATCAAGGTATAACAACTATGAATTAACACTACAAAATATAGCTACTTTTCTAAAGAAAAACAATTTAATCCCCTAACAACATACGATATATAGGTATAATATAAATTATCCCGTGTAAAATATTATAGATCAATCCACATTAAACAAACAAAAATGTGTACATAGAATTAAGAAAGCTTAGCACACGGGTCATAATATTCTTCTCATCACGTCAAAAACAATGAAAAGGTTTGAACGACGCGCCATCCATGAAGGCAGTAGCGATATGCGTTCATAGGCGGCACGAAATGACGTCTTGAACTATAGCATCAAACAGTAGCGGATCCAGAAAAGAGAGGGGGAGGATGAGGCTTAACCCTTCAGCTCTCCCAAAACACTTAAGTCCAGTCCAATCATGACAGTTTTCTAGTTTTAGTGCTGGTGTCTTGGTAACGCTGTGTCAAGTATTCTTTTTAAACAAACATTCTCGGCCAGCCCCCCCTTGTACTAAAAGAGGCTCAACCCCTCCTCCCCCAATCATTTAATTCCAGTCCCATGACAGTAGCCCACTTGTAGTGCTTGCCTTGGCAAAGCCTCAGCAGTGTCAAATGCATAGCCCCTCGAATACCATAATAGGCCTCACTCCCTCAAACACGAATTCTGGATCCGCCACTAGCAGGGCCAAAGCGTAAATATGGGGCAGTCGAGCCCTGATTCCACATATCCCCATACCTGTTGGTATGCACAGCCAGACCGAAGCCCTCGGGTGGCGCGGCAATGTAGAGAGGCGGCGCCGGCTCCCCCGCGCCTGCGCATAGCCCAGCGCCCGTCGACGCGTTCGACGCCGACGAACATGACGAGTTCGAGTGGTTCAGAGCTGGAAAATGCATCGATGTCGATATTGGCCAATGTTCTCAAACCTTGGTAAATATCATTCCCCTCTTGAGGAAGTATTCTCTTCCACTAGTTAAGCGGCTTATCATTCCAAAAGAGCGGTAGTAAATACAATAACGTGAGATGGGCAGCAGAAACCCGAGATAAAACTACCGCCACTGCAATCGCCAATCCGCATGCTAAACGTGGCCATAATGACACCTGTTGGCAATTAAGACGTTTAGAGGAAGGCTTTTGTTCAGCAGTGGACGTCTTTCGGCTGAAGCGAGAGTTGTTAGTCGAAGACTTTCATTGAGAGAGAAGTCTCATCATATTGTTAAGAGCTGCTGCCAAGATTCGCTAAGTGAATCATCCAACAGTGGCTAAATTTGACTGTTATGTCAGTTTCATTTATTTCGGGAGGATGTAAACTGGTCGAGATCATTACCTGCCATCACATGTACCATAATGTAAAAAGGTGGATAAAAACACATTAAACTCACTCTATTATCAAACTCACATTAAATCTAGAATATGGAATGTGTCTGTCTACAACTGGTCTTCGCTCTAACGCTGGAGATACCAAGAGAAACAACAATTATGTCGATCTTGTTTGGCGATTTTAGTGGTAAGCCTTTATGGCACTATTCAAAAATAACTTTGCTACAAGGATCAAGTGTCAACAATCTCCAACCATATATTGGCTGAATAAACTGAGGCTGCCTGCTCGCACATTTTTTTTGTTAGCTTCTTCCTATCTTCTTTTACATCACTGAGGTACATTTCCTCTAGCTGGAGATACACACGCACGAAGTTGTGAAAGTGCACCACACCCAGGACAGAATTAATTCATCAAGTTCCCTTACACATATCCAATAACACATAATAACATCCACTCACCAGGCAGAGGTCGGTGCACTGCAGTGACGTATCTATTGCCCTCCATGTATCCCCGGTCAGGTTCGGCGTGGTGACCATGATGCCCGCTGTGGATACTGTGCTGATGCGAGTAGAACCCGTCCGGCGGGTGCAACGCCACCCCGCCCCCGCCTTCCTCTTCGTCCACTTTCTGCGAGAAGCTGTAAACAAAGAAAAAAACTATAAAGATCCAGTCCTATACTTTCTATCAGAGGCAAAACTAATTACAGTTCAGGACCTGGCGCTTTGGATTCATCCTGTTGCTCAGAATTTGCATTTGAATATTCGGTTTTTGTGTCAATGTTAGACTGCAGTTCTCGTTTACTGAACTGTAGACAGTTCAAATGGATGTAAGCGAAAACTGCAGCCTAAAGGCATTTGCAAAAAAAATAGATGCTTGTTAGCCACTTTCAAACGACCAAAATTTAAGCGATGTTAAACATAAATAAATCAGTCAGATTTTGGATTAGTAGGTATTGGGTACAGAATATAAACAATGTGATCCTCAACTGGAAGGTAGAACTAATTAGGAATAATTCACAAATTTATCTCAAATTCAATAAATTTCCACACAACAATAGGATTTGAAAAATCATGAAAGAACTGGTAATCACTGGCCATATCGATTTTCACTTTTTGTAGCAAAATACACATAAGTCAATAAAGACAAAGATGGAGGGGGAATCTAACATTGAACGTGAAATAAGAATTAAACAATAATGACATTCTATAACCAAGGTGTTAAGTTAAATAATTTACTTAGCCGAGTGCTTGAATAACTCTGCTACTAAGCGTCTGACCATTCCAAATGTAGGTTAGGTCAAGCTTGCAGAGCTTTCAAGCGCTTTGCAATTCCCTACTTCTCCGACATTTGAATGAGGACATTCAAGTATTAATTCTATTCAGTCAACTATTTTCGTATGCTAGCCTCGACTATATTCAAGTTTATACAACATAAAAATAACGTGAATACAAAATAATTCATAAGCAATAAAAAAATAAGAATACGGTTACACTCAGTATTTCATCAGTTCAGTCCATCTATCTGAATCAACTTCAATTGACACAATGATGGACAATTTGAAAGGTTGGAAGACTGATATCAGAATGATAGAACATTTATGTTAAATCCTCAGCCAAATCGCTACGACTGACTGATTAACTGACGGACGCGAGGATGACCAAGTGGGTTAGACTTATACCCCCTTTTTCATTAACGTACATTAGATACGTTTTAGCTATAGAATGCTTTGTCTTTGTCAGTTGCATTGTCAAATGTGCAGGATAGAAAAGACAAAGGAGAGATTAGCAACACTTTAGCTTAAATACGTTTATGAATAAGGGGGTTAGTATTTTGACATTTAGGTACAAGGATTGTCGGAAATAGTAAAAAAAACATTTAATTTTGTCTGACAAACATCAGTCTGGACGATCAGTACTTCAGTCCGTAGATTAGACGATAATTCTAAACAGCCTGATGGCCTATAATAATAAAATACTAATAAGTGAAACCGCACTCTATAATAGTGCAAAAGGTTGAGACCAACGTGTTTCTTTTGGCATTTTGTGTTCCTTTAAGTGTATTCAACGCACACGCACACACGCCTATACATGGATCAGTAGCACACACAAATCTATAACGTCTCGCCGAACAGCCGACAGTTCAGACTAAAGCGTCTGCTACACGGTTTGAAATGAGGTATGAAACCAAGGTGACCTTGAACGGAAGTGAGATACGGATTGCGGGCTACACGGTTTGAAACCAACTGAATTGCGCGGATAGGACGTGTCAATATTTTGTTTGTATACCGTGTATTAACGCTATAATGACGCCATGATACCTTACCTATCTGTAAAACATAAAGCTCGAGTGAGTCTTGCGATTTTGTGTGCAATTAAAGAAAAAAGAGGAATAAAAATAATATGGAAGAGGTGGTGGTTAAAGGAGAGATTAACGCTTAGTCATATAACCTTAATTTTATTAATCTCCTGGACTTTCGTGACATAAATAACTTTAGTCGAACATCAGTTGCGTCCGCACGCGCTCGCTGACGCAGAGTCACTGTCGTACGCGTGGTTTTAAACAAGCGACTACACGGTTTCAAACCAACGCTTCTGCCAATGGTTTGCAACGCAAGCCCTACTACCATGGACGTTTGAATGTCATGTGATATTTGGCATAAAACAACGGTCTACACTGTTTCAAACCTTTTTTTTTTTTTTTTTTTATTAAATGGAAGTGGTAAACAAGCATGCAGTTCACATTGATGTTAAGTGATGACTGCAGCCTATAGACACCCACACAAAGACCAAGGTCAAAATGCAGATGCGTTACCACTCCTGAGGCCTAAGGTCTTATGCCTCTGTGCCGGAAATTACAGGGCCGTACATTACCACCTGACCGGAACACGATAGTGTTGAACACTACCATTTAGCGGCAAGTATATTAGGTAACCTTTGTTTCAAACCGCCGTTTAATATCATGTAGCAGACGTTTAATTCAAATTACATATTATTTGTGCGCGTGTGTATGTGTGCACATGGGTTTTATTTATACAATGCCCAAGAACTTTGTGTCGCATTTTAATTTTGTAAAACTGAGCAGCTTAAAAGTTTCAGATCCCCAAAATTAGGTCAGTGAATAAAAAATTCGTATCGAGTCTGGTCTTATCATAAAAGGCACATCAATTTTATCAGATTATATCTCGCAATGTTCGTGCTGATTCCCAACACGAGGCCGGGTTCGCGTGTAAAAATATTATCACTATCTTCCTCAAATATTTGCGTAACTGGCTAAATGGAACGATCTCGCAAGGAGCTGTAGTACAAATAGGGGTATCTAAGAGATAAAAGCAAATATTGTTTCAGACTGTGATGACGTAATTAACAGCATTGGCGGATATAATTTTCTATCTATTAGATAGAGTTAATATGGCAGCTTTTTACTGGTGGTAGAGCTCCAGTGACGGAGATCGCGGGCGTAGACACCACCGCATTACCTAATATACTTGCCGCTAAATGGTAGTGTCCAGTACTATCGTGTTTCGGTCAGGTGGTAATGTACGGCCCTGTAATTTTCGGCACAGAGGCATAACACCTTAGGCCTCAGGAGTGGTAACGCATCTGCATTTTGATCTTGGTCTTTGTGTGGGTGTCTATAGGCTGCGGTCATCACTTAACATCAATGTGAACGGCATGCTTGTTTGCCACTACCATTACATAAAAAAAATGGAAACATCCTTACAGCCGCGATAACAAAGATTTGGGGAGGGCCATTTAAATTACCCTTACTAAGTGTTTGTAATGTAAGTATTTTGATACTGTTTTGCATGAATTTCAGGGGTGCTGTTATCTACTTCTAAAAACTACTATCTACTAATACTATTTCTTAGGTCTACTCAAGTCTAAGTCTGAAATCTGTCCCTTCTGTTAGCCTAAGCCAAATGCAGTGCAACGCTTTGCAGAGCTGTCTATTTAACTTGATGCCGCGTTCTGACAAGATCACAAGAATACGAGACCAATCCAACGCTTAGGCTACCTATGAAATGCAGAACTGTCCTAACACGGTACGGTTGGCCGCTTTATATATTAGTCCATGTATATTATTATGACCTTCGAATGTTGAGATTCAATACAGTGAAGACCCACTCAGCTCTATAAGTAAGTACTCAAATATACTGTTGATAGCTAATATACTCTTGATCAATACTATCGGGTAAAGTAACCAGATATTGGCTGAGACTCTCCATGTTAAGTTTGGTTGTTTGACGTGAATATGATAGTGTTGCTTGGAACACGCTTTGCTAAAGGTGGTGGGTATTTATAGTTGAAGTTGACGCTTCAAGTACATCAATTTAGAGATATGTCCAAATCTATACTTAGTAATATTATAAAGCTGAAGTGTTTGTTTGTTTGTTTGCTTGAACGCGCTAATCTCAGGAACTACGGGTCCTATTTCAAAAGTTTTTGTTAGATAGATAGTCCATTTATCAAGGAAGGCTATAGGCTATATATCATCACGCTATGACTAATAGGAGGTCAAGCTGGGGCGGGCCGCTAGTGTGGAGATAAAAGCTTAAAAACCTATATTCAATCAAATAATCTTCCTCAGTAGTTTAGTGAAAGCAGGCCACTACTGTCACCTTTGGCATCCTGGGTTCGATTCCCGGGTATCAGAGATATCGGTCTATTATTATCTTTTATATTTGGTGCTATTGGGATTTGTCCATTTTCTGAAACTTTCCCAGAGTTTACCAAACTCTAGGGGGTTAAGGCATTGAATAAGGTGTCAACAGGCTCGCCACCTGTTACATGGGCCACTACGTAATCTACGAATCGCCTTCGCAATTGCTTCCTTCGGGAATGCACTATATGCACACAGATGGGTCTGTGTGAATACAGGCGTGAGAAAACGTTACAAATAATTACTATCTTAATCAGGACTGGGGTGATTAGCACCTTAAAAGTCAGACAGGCAGTACGGAAGCCTAGGACTTAGATTGTTCCCCTGTTTTACTTAGGGAGACCTGTGCGGGTACAATCCTCGGCTCAGGGTGTTGTGGAGGGATACATAAGACATATGCGATTAGGGGACTAGAACTATCGCCCAAGACATCGGTTGGTGGTGACCAGAATAACGACCACGCGGTTAAACATACTACCGTTCAGAAATCATTTAACTTCATTCGATAACATCGTGCGGTCCACGCGGGCACCAGACCGTCAAATTACGGTAACCAAGGAATTACAGTTGCAACAGTCGATTAATTGATTGTATCTTGCTTCTACATTTAAACAGTAGTTAAATATGGATGTGTGATTTGTGATGCTATTTTAAAACGGTTCAGTTTGGCAATGTATGCTGTATTGCGTTAACCAAACAAATAAATAAAATTGGAGTGTCTGTTTGTAATATAAAAATAATCGCTTTTTACTAAATGCATATGTATGTATACACGATACATATACCAAAACAATATTTTTTTACAATTTTTGTCTGTCTGTCTGTCTATTTGGCGGGGCTAATCTTGGGCACGGTTGGACCGATTTAGACGGGACTTTCACTGGCAGATAGCTGATGTAATAAGGAGTAACGTAGGCCACTTTTATACTAGCTGCGCCCACGACTTCGTCCGGGTAGATACTGAACAATTATAAATAATCACGCGCGCGAAGTCGCGGGCACAGCCAGTTAGAATATATAAGTTACGTTTGTAGCAGGCATTGAAGACTATGTTAATTTGAGAATGATTAAGGTTTAATCATCGTGGAATTCATAAGAAGTCAGTCAGTCAGAGAAGTTGTCATTATTTACCTCTTATGAAAGCTTCAGCCATAACTTGATTATCGCTATCGCTTCCACGTTGCTTACGAATTGGGAAAAACGATAGTTAATCGCGTTTACTTTTACTGACGGTAAATTCACCATACACATACCACATTATAATACTTTTGACCTTTTCACCCCTTCGGGTAAATACAAACATTATGTGCGCGATAATACCACTTGTAAGAGTTATGAGTACAATCGCGCACAGGAACCGCGCGCCTTGACAATGACCGCAACCACCGGCGCATATCGCCCGAGCATTATTATGTAAAAATGCGTATATTTATTTCATTTACTTACTTATACCGTTAATGTAGAACGTTACTTATAAAATCAGGGTTACACGCTTGTAATTGGTTGCGAAGTAACATTAAACGTTACGTTTTTCTTTATAATTGGACGTTATTAGTTACAAACAATGATTGTTTTAAACCAGAATTGCGAAATAGATCTCTTTGCTTTGTAGTTCCGCGAGAGGTGTGATGGGAAAATTATCTTTCTCACAAAAAAGCAGCTAAATGTGAGTTGGACTCGCTCATGAAGGGTTCCGTAGCAGCAAGTACTTAATATTTGACTGTTTGTTCACCACTAGAATTTTTGTCAAAACTTTTGTTGATACTATACAGTTGGTACTATAGAATGCTTTGTCTTTGTCAGTTGCATTGTCAAATGTGCAGGATAGAAAAAGACAAAGGAGAGATTAGCAACACTTTAGCTAAAATACGTTTATGAATAAGGGGGTAAGTGTTTAAGTTAATAATAAGAAATTCAATAACATACTGATGAAAAAAAAATTGCTAAACAGCTGGAAATACAGCTTTTCCATAAAACAAATAAACAGTTCATATAATTTGCAGTACACCTACCTACGTATAATAGATCGAGCTGTTTCAGACAATACTATATATCATTAACATATTAATCACCCTATTAATTAACGACTGTTTGATTTCGGTACGCCACGGTACTACATAAATAAAGGGAAATGCGGCAAGATAAATATTACCAGTTATTTACTCGTACATTTATCAAAATAAGGACTTATAATTCAGCTAACAACAGTATTTGTTTTAAAAACTTTTTGCAGGTCGCACGGTGAGTTAACTGTGAGGCAAGTATAATATTATCTGACGCTGGGGTCCTGGGGTGCGACCGCCTAACGACATTGCAATTGTCGTTGTCATTGATGTCAAATTTTCATGTCGATTTTTGTTTTAACTAAATAACAATAATCGAAAGCAAGAAAAACGATCAGATTACTTTTAAACTATCAACTATGAACTACATATCAACATGAAAATTTAACAGCAATGACAAGGACAATAGCAATGTCGATAGACGGTCGCACCCCTGGGCTCGATTCTCTGGCCGAAGGGTATCAGAGGTGTGAAATCCTTTACCTCTCGTTCAATTGGGATTTTTCCATTTTCTGGAAGTTTCCCAAAAAAGTAGTTTCTAGTCTAGTAGCTTCTCACGTAAAAAATATTACAATAGTTAGCGAGGCTGTTATGGGCCAAAACGTAGGCGACGAATCGTGTGTTTTTGCATGTATCCTTGAATGTATGCATTTTACTTCTGCCTACCCCTTCGGGGATTGCAGGCGTTACGTACATGTAAACTTAATAGTTTACTTCTGATAAGAAAATTCTGCCTCAATATTCAACATTTAACATCACACACACAGCTTTTTGAAGCGCGCATGGCCCGGCGGCTGGTGTAGATCATTCGCGATCTACTCGGTTAAGCACTACGGGCGCGGTCGGGTAGTGAAATGGGTGACCGCTAGTGCCAAATTAAAATGCGCGTTTCCGTGCTTCGGAGGGCACGTTAAGCCGTCGGTCCCAGTTTGCTATCGATAGATAGCAGTCGTTAAACCTTGTCGGAGGCCTTATGGGCGGTTTGAAAACATCCGACAGCGGGTTGGCCACTAACCCCAACACCTCCACCAATCCGCATTGGAGCAGCGTGGTGGAGTAAGCTCCAGGCCTCCCCCTCAAAAAGGGGAGAGACTCGTGCCCAGCAGTGGGACGTATAATGGGTTGACATTATTAAATTATTATGACACAGCTTTATCGTCAAAATACCTTTTCCATTAATTCCTTCAAAAACATTTGCATGTTACGAGTCAAGTCCTACCTAACCAAGTTTCACTCGGCGCTTCTCCCACATAACTTTACGTCCTATTTTCACTATCCACCAAGTTCGTGCTCCAAACAAACTTGTAAATTATGATCTTGTTTGTCTGATTTTGTTTTGGATATGTGTGTTATTATTTTGCACAACTTTACACGCTTTTAGTAGGTCAAACTATATTAAATGTATGTAGGTATCTTTTTTTATGCAATGACGGTGGCAAACATAGATCAACACCGGAGAGGAGTAGCCATATGCAGGCTTTCCCCTCTGTCAAAGTACAAGCCCAAATGGGACTAGATACCTGTCGCCTAGATGTTTAAATGTGTGCGTGAAATTGTTTTTGTATTTTGAGGCGTGAGTTTCGTAGTAATAGACGATTTTTGTAGTGTGCGTGTGTGTTGCACACATTTCCCCCCGCAAAAAATGACAGACTGTTTTGCATAGGTAATAAACGATATGGCTACTCCCCTCCAGTCCGCCGCAGCGGACTGGAGGGGAGTAGCCATATAGGGAGAGACTAATCAGGTCACATGGATCGAGTCTTCACAAAACCGGAAACCAAAATACAGATGACCCGGCCTTGAGGTCTGAATTGTTTTGCCTCTGAGATTTATATGAGACTAAAGGTTGAAAGAGCACAAAGGGCGGTCCTTAAGGTAAGCCATTCTTTGCCTTTCCAATACCATACCAAGGATCTGTATCAACTCTCTGACGTCCTGACGGTGCGTCAATTATTTATCCTAAATGTTATAATGAGACATCATTCCATTCTGCCTTATGACCCTCTGCGGCCTAAAAAACGGCTACAACATAAAACTGACAAAGTAATTGGCAACCAATGGTCAACTGCTTTTTCTGGTAGATTTTTTGGATTTCTGGGCAGATTCATATACAATAAAGTGAACCAGAAATTACATATATATTCACTGCCAAAATATCGTTGTAAAAAGATTATATCTATTTGGCTTAAATCTCTAAGTTATGAGGAAACTGAAAATTTAATACTTGTACCTTCCTAAACATAAAAAAAAAAAAAAAAAATTAAAATATATATATGTAAAAAAAAAATATATATATGATTATATTGCAATCTCGTAAAGATAGCACAGCATACACATACACAGCACATACGTACACTCTTACACACACTCTTACACACACACACACACACACACACACACACACACACACACACACACACACACACACTAACACTCATACGCGCTCGATTACAAACTTAAGCTTACTTAATTATTCTCTTTATTTATATTTATAAGTCTCTCTTTATATCTCACACATCGCATTACAAATCAACTAGTAGTTACACTTACTTGAGCTCCTGCTTATCTAGAGTTAGGAGAGGCTGGTAATCTGTCATACAGGTACCCCTAGTGCAGATACCAGTCTCTCACACAGATACACCTACCCATGCTTGTAATACCTAGTTTAAGATCTGATTATGTATTTTTCTGTGTGAGAGAGAAATCAATAAACGATTTTATTTATTTATCAATAAACGATTTTATTATTTATTTATATTTTCATTTTTATAGAATTTAGATCTTCTCCAAATTCTGTAAAGTTATTGAAGATTTAAACTATTTTAAACGTTCCAAATGTAAGTTACAATAATTTAATCATTTAATCTGAATTGATCTGCCTTCTCGTATCAATAATAAGGAAACAAACTTATTGTCATTTGAAAACAAACAATTGACGACCTGGTTAGTCCAGCGGTGTGAGATGACCGTTTGATTCGAAGGGTCGCGGGTTCGATCCCCGCACCGGGACAAACATTTGTATGGCCTACAGATATTTGTTTCGGGTCTGGGTGTTTGTGTATGTGCTGTATGTGTACAACGGCACGGCCACGACACAGTGTGGGGCACATACCTACTGTAGGGCTGTGAGTGTAAGCGTAAAAAAAAAATTGTTTGGCTATTTGACTATGTACATTAATACATTTTAAACTCCTCTGGTGGTTTCAGGGTTTATTTATTTATTTATTTATTTAAGCTTTAATGCACAATGTAAGCACATAAGGCGGACTTAATGCCGTAAGGCATTCTCTACCAGTCGACCTTAGGGTAGTGAGACAAGATGATGAGAGTGCAAATAAAAAAAACCTTGGAGAGAAAGTATTTAAAATAGAAAGATAACTACCTTAAATTAGATGTAATGCTTTAGTTCATAATATATACTAACCACTTATTCATAAACATACATTAGATACGTTTATGCTATAGAATGCTTTGTCTTTGTCAGTTGCATTGTCAAATGTGCAGGATAGAAAAGGACAAAGGAGACATTAGCAACACTTTAGCTAAAATACGTTTATGAATAAGGGGGTATATTTTTTCTGATGGTAGAAGAGGTTCTCATCAGAGAGGAGATCATTGAAACCATTCTTCTGATATTCAATTTTTTTTTCGAATAAGATTTATAATTACAATAACTCTTACCGCTAATCAGACATCTGAACAACAAAGGAATCGAATGAATCATTGAGACCTACGCCTCGATCCCGATTTGGTATCGCAAAGGTGGCTTAGGAAGCTAACTTTTATGATTCATTGATATGTTTAATTGTAAAACGTAACTTCACGCCTGAAATCCCCGAAGGGGTAGGCAGAGGTAAATGCATGCATTCAGGCATACATGCAAACACCCACGACTCGCCGTTTACGTTTTGGCCCATGTAACAGGTGGCGAACCGGTTGCCATCTCCGGGCACATTACCAAACTCCGAGGTACTGGGAAACTTCCAGAAAATGGAAATTCCCAATAGAACCAGAGATAAAAGATTTTAAACAGTTATCTCTGATAGTGCCCGACCCGGGAATCGAACCCAGGACCCCCAGCGCAGCAGTAGCAGCCTGCTACCACTATGCTATTGAGGAAATTAAGTACAATTAAAGTTTGTATGTTATGTTGCTACTATTGATATTATGTTTCATATTCTCTCATATTGTGGTGAGAAATAAATAAAAAAAAAATATTTTTGTAATCAAGATTTATTCGATAAAGACGAACAATCCAAGGAGAAGTAATCTGCAATTTTTATGTTGTATTACCTAAGTAGTTAAAGAGAATTTAAGTAAATATGTGCAAGGACTTCAGGAAAGAAGTAGGTAATAATAGCGGATATCGTAGAAATTAAAATTTTAAATCTATATCTATACTTATAATAAATCTGTAGAAGTGTAAATTCTGTACATTAAAAATATTGTAAAAATAAATACCAGGGGATGTTATTAGATCGATACCGAACACAAATATGTGATTAGAAATTATTTTGTCTGTCTGTCTGTTTGTTCAAGCATCACATAAAAACTACCGGTCCGATTACAATGAAACTTGGTATGATTATACTTTAACCTTTGGCGCACAACACTGGGTACTTTATATCGCGGAAAAATGACTGTTTGTCTGTGTGTTTGTGCATGCTAATATAAGAAACGGCTTATTCGATTTGCGGTTCATCATCATCCTAATTTAGGAAGATTGCTTTTTTCGATTACCTATAATAGTTTCGATAGTTACTATTAGTTTGTTATTAGTTTGTTTAGGATTCCTAAACAAACTAATAACATGGACGACATTCTAAAAACAGTACCATTTATTTCATTCAACTGAAACTCATACAGGAAACATTTGAAACCACTCGAGAGAGAAAACAAATATTTGTGGCCGTTTACAAGGAAAGGATCGTGTATTAGCATTTAGACCCAACATCATCAGCGGATAGTCACGACCCGTTTAGAAAGTATGAAAACTGTGAGACTATAATTTGAATAACCGATGGGTACAATGGTTATAATAGCGATGAGAGAAATTGTTAAAATTACAAGTTTAGACTTGGCGGATATGCAAGAGAATTTACAGCTTAGAGATATTGACAGCCTCCAGTCATCACTTAACATCTGCGAAAATGCGAACAACAATGCAACAATGCGAAATTCATGCTAGTTTGCCACTTCCATTACATAAAAAAATGAAACGCGTATGGCCCAGCGGCTGGTGTAGATCGTAAGCGATCTGCTCGGTTAAGCACTACGGGCGCGGTCGGGTAGTGTGATGGATGACCGCTAGTGGCAAATTAAATGCGCGTTTCCGTGCTTCGGAGGGCACGTTAAGCCGTCGGTCCCGGTTGCTATCGATGGATAGCAGTCGTTAAACCTTGTCGGAGGCCTTATGGGCGGTTTGCGCTGAAAAGCGACCGAAACGTCGGGTTCGATTTTAAATAATCATTTTAGTTTAATATACGCGAGATAAATCCGAAAACTAGTTTTATTTGAATGAGCGCAGCTCGCGAAAACCTAAAGGCGGGTCTACGCTAGACGAACCAAGTTCCACCAAGGCTTCGTCGTTTGCGGCGTCAAGTGTGGACGTAAACTAAACACGTCCACGAGCGCACTGCGAGCGCGAAGCAAATCCCTTTGTGTTCGTCAAAAAACCGACAACAGGCGGAACGCAGCCGAGCACGAACGAAATGCTCGCGGCGCGCTCGTTCGAGGCTTGTAAGTTGGTCCACACTAGACGAATTGTGTTCGGCTCGTGCTCCGCTCGTGCTCGGCTCTCCTAGCGTAGACGCACCTTAAGAACATACGATGTTGCATTGCATATCAATTTCCCATTAACGTCATCTTCGACAGCAACAACAAAAAACATGAACATATTCACCGACTATTGCAACGGCACGATATGAAACTCGACACGCTCGATTAGGGAATTACATTAACGGTATCGCGTATTGTCTTCACCGGTACATGCGGGGTGGAATTTTATCAAACGTCGACATTTTGGAAAGCTTGTCAAGCGGTGAAGCAACTTTCATCATGGAATACGAATATTTAGAATTAGTTCTTCAACATGGTCTCATGCTATATTGTCGACAATTCTTCAGAGCTTACATTGCAAGGTAAGAAAAAAAAGTTTTTACAAAACTAAATCATGTAGCGTACGGTTAAGTGTGGAATACAAGTTTTTAATGTACATTTCTCAGAACGTATATAGTAGTATCCAGTTTATAGGTATTCCAGCAAACGGGAATGTTTTTTTTTATATTCCTATCAAATATAGAAATGATGAGAATATGTTTAACATACAGACATAAAATAGAACGTAATTTCTATCTGCAGATTTCCATTACTAAATGACCGCTGCCGCATTGCAGTCCATCCATCATTTCACATCAGAAGTTAGCAAATGTTTGAGACCAGTAACTACTTTTATGAAAAATACAAGGTACATTATTGGTACACAATATTTTCAATGCTTCAATGGTGTCGATAGATCAATCTCATCGAACAATGTGCAACATTACTCAATCAATCGTGCGTTTAAAGATCAAATCAAAAGCATGTTTAAAATACACATACCAACATATGAGCTGCGGCATGGATTATACATTTCGAACTTCAAAAATATAGAAATATGAAAGATACAAGTTCAATATTTACTTATAATTACGAAAAACATCGAGAAACTGGAGTTACTGAAGAAATGTAAACAGAATTCGACATCAGTGTGCCTACATGACGAATCAGCAATAGAATCTCGAAACGTAAACATCGAAGAGCAACAAACAGAATTTCGACGTCTGTGAAGTCAGATATGATAAATTTCAACATTTTCAACGCAAAGGTGTACGTGAAAACGAACCATTTGAACAAGTACGGCACGTGTACGCCCACGCCAAGCCAACAGTTGCAGTAACCAACAAATACTGCTGCATTCGACAAGGACATTTCGGGGAAATATTTCAAAGGTAACATTCACGATACTCGACATAAACTGAAACGAAATATAAACAGCATATTTGAAGCACCGAGCAGATTTTGGACCAATTACGGTTGAAAAGCTTACTCTGTTTTAAATTGACTTGATGCTGATTTTTTTCACGAGTGGCAAACGAGCTTACTTTTGGCGACAAGCACACGAGTGGCAAATAATTATACATTTCACATTAAAGGCAAGTGAAAACTGTAGCCTTTAAACATTACAGTGCTCATCAAGAAATATTGCACATCGAGCTTAGGGGAGACTTCGGCTAATTTCGGCTTAGTAGAGCGGTATCTCTTTCGCACACTACCAATGTGAAGTTTGTCAACCATTCTGATAGATTTTGATTAAATTTTGACCAATGCCGCACAATCAGTGCTTACGTATGCAGTGTGCAACGGAGATAACGCTCTACGTAGTCGAAACTAGCCGATTGTCATTTCTCTAAGCTCGATGTGGAAAATTTCTTGGCGGGTAGGTACTGTACTTTAAAACCAGAGACTTAAATGTAGATGCGTTGCCACTCAGGTCTATGTTGTTATGCCTCTGAAAATCACAGTTCACATTGATGGTGAGTGAATGCTGCATCCTTTAGATATGTTTAATTATAGAAATTTTATTTTTGACAAAACATTAAATTAATTTACTTAAAAACAAGACAGTTACATTTACTCTTTTAAGTCGAAGTATATACCTATTAGATATCTAATATTTTATCTGTTTTTTCTTAATATCATTGATCGATAATCAATGATATTAAGAAAAAACAGAATAAAGATTAATTGAATCCAATACCAAATTTGACATAAATATAGGTCAAATTCAAACTCAAATATTTTATTTCAAATTGGTCTACAAGGACAGTTTTGCATTGTCAATTTACAAGCTACCTATAGCGAATGACTTACAATAATAATTATTTTATTATTCAATTCAATAATCAAATTAGCATTTTCAAAATTAAAATCAAATTTAAATATGTATAATTTATATAAATTTAAATAAAATCTAACCGATTTTACACATCAAATATTAAATTTAATTATTTTCCTACATATTAACGTCACAGCTAGTTGCTCATAATGACTGCTATTTATAAAGATGAAAATATATTAATTAATTAATCACTTACAAATAATAATTTAGTGAAATAGCATTGCATTTTAAAATCTTTGAATTTAGCTTGATATTGATAACATAAATAAAATTAATGATTCCATTGAAATAAATCTTAACAATACTTATCTAGAAATTGAAGAAAAACGGAAAGGAAAATTTGTCTTTCTGCCCGAAGTCAAATTTTTCTTTCCGTTTTTTTCTTTAATTTCTAAAGTTCACTCGCATGTGTTATTGCAAAAAATAAATAGTATAGGTCGCGCCAGGTAAAAAGAACGCTGGCGGTCAAGCTGCGCGTCATGTGTTTTTATTTCATTTTATGTTATTCTATGTAATATAGTTTTCAATCTGCCTACCAATACACGAAACCGCAAGCGAAAGCTAGATCAAAAATAAACCAATAGGGCTAGTACTTTCGTGCGCGAGTGTACCGATGCGCGAACGCATCCCTTCTACTTTCTTCCAGCGTTCTTTTTACGTGGCGCGACCTATACAATACTTATCTATTTATGGTCACGTAATAACTATTACAGAGACAACACTAAGATCACAGAGATGGCAACACATTTGACCCCTGGTTCCTATAAGTTTATAGGCTGCAGTAATCACTTAACATCCATGTCAACTGCATGCTAGTTTGTCACCTTCGTTACATAAATAAAAATGTTATATTAGATAAACAAATAAAAACAGAACATTTTTAGACATCGCAATAAATATGATTAATTATATTATATATTAATCACATTTATTAATTAATAATAAATGTGATTAATATATTATCATTATTTCAGCAATTAGAATGTAAATGCGTGGCGTTAATGAGATGCAAAATATAAATGAGGGAGATAAAAGAATAGAGAATTGAATTGTGGAACGCGTAACAGGTAAGTGTCGATTGAGGGAGCCTGAATAAAATTAATATTACATAAGTAAGTAATCGAGTAAAAAAATCATTTTATGCTCATCTAATTAAAAGTTAATGTTAATATGTTACAGCGAAAGCAGAAACAACAAATTATGTGATTGAGTAGACGTTTGTGATCATCCATTACAAATGGGATTTCGGGGAAAAATGTTTGCTTCATTTCAGATGAACCTCTATTTAATTAAATCAGTGTATGTATAAGTAGTATATAGGATAATGATTTGGTATCATTATTTCTATTTTAAACATGATACAAGGAAAATAAACGCCGCTATAATATCAATAATTATAATTTATACGAGTTTCTATCATACAAATTGTTATATGTGACCCGCGGATTCACTTGCGTTTTAAAAAAAATCTCGTCTTTTTGTTGACACTGCCCAGAAACCCGCCAGCGTTCACCTACACAATTTTGCTTTCATTGTAATTTGTTATGTTAGTATGAACAAGGCACGAGAGATGTGCAAGATATTTGGCTCTGAAGATACATACCTACATACATTTAAAATGTAAGTTTGTCTATCTATACATATTATATAAAAATCTATTGCTGTTCGTTAGTCTCGCTAAAACTCGAGAACGGCTGGACCAATTTGGCTAATTTTGGTTTTGAATGATTTTTGGGGGTCCAGGGAAGGTTTAAAAGGTCAGAAAATATGAAGAATTTTATTTTCCCATACAAATAGTCCGTATCTATCAAACCTTTGACACATTATCATTCTGAGGCAATACGAAGTTTGCTGGGTCAGCTAATATTTAGTAAACACTTCCTTCCTCGTATAAAGTATTTGATTAAAACCAGAAGAAACTGGTTCAATTGTCAATTGTTCTTAAATTAATATAATGTGGCACATTAAATTATGATTAAAATAAACCCCTTTTTTAAATAACATCAATGGTAAGAGAAAATACAATAAGAACTCGGTTATAATTTATAACGTTGTTTACTTACTTTATGTCCATTACGCTATTCCTGCATTGTTTTGGAATAATAAAATTTACACATGTCGCGGCTTCCACAAATTATGCGCCAAAACAAAGAAACATAAAGAAAACGATTATAGCGTCTCGCATCCACTAATTATCAATTCACACCGCAAAACTTTTTCTTCACGACTTTCATAACACACATTATGTTACGCAACAATAATATGTAGCGCTCACAGCACGCTAATTACCATCTGAATCCTACATTTTATTCAAATGTTTCCCCTCTATACGGGTCCACGATAGCGACGTAACGAGACATTTTCCTACAACCGTGTGATAAATTCATTTGCAGCAGTAAAACGATCCTTAATACGCCGTCAATATAGCCCTGTTTACCCTAATCCGGTCATATACATCAACAATATAATTAGGTTTTATTACACGTTCAACTCTCGTTAAAGCCTACCAATTTATATGTATCCACTCGACTTTACTGGATCGGTGCCAAAACCTTGCCCTGTGAAACGCCCTGTAGTTAAATTGTACATACGTGTCAGTTTGCAAATTGCAAGCTAACTTTTGAACTTTGTTACACGGAACGTAGTTCGAGTTTAGAATGAAATTATTTTATCGTGCAAATAGGTCAGGTGAAACGGGAAATACGAATGTGCGTTTGATCAAAGCGCTGACAGAAATCATAACTTAGCCCAGTAACTTCTAACACGTTTTAGTTTCCATCTTCTCAGTAAATTGATTTAGATCAACTGTGACTAGAGCTTTAACGAGTTTTTCGCGCCAAAATGAAATATCGGGAATTAGAATGCATCGTGCAAACTCAATTTCCGAGTCAACTCAAACAAAACTCGGAACTTCATCAGTCGGATAAAGGAACTGGCCTAGTTCCATTGACAAGTGAGATCGTTAGCAAAACTGTACTCTAACAATTTTTTAAACTCCCGGGTCCTATTTGGAGCACTTGCTAAGTATCTCAAGTGCAGTTTATTTGTCAAATGGAGCGTGACATCCCCTCCATTGTCAGTGGGGGGGTGGGAACCCTATTCAGTTGCACGGACTTGATTAATACGCCTGAATGCACCCGCTCGGTGCAGGAACGACCCAGTTTCAGTAAAAAATAGTCGGTTATTAAACTGGGCAGCGTCTGTGCGAAGCCGAGATTGCCTGGTTTGACAAAATAGGTTGCGGCTTTCATTTTTAGCGATTTCACTCTGTAGAGCGACTGTTGAATGGAGCCACGAATAAGAGTGTCGCTGTTAGTGTTATTGTGAGTCTATCAGAAGCTTATGCTGCGATTAACAGGGTTATCTTAGCTTTTATAATGTGAGACATGTGAAAGTTTATATATTTGTTCGGATGTTGGTTAGTACGTGAATATGTAAGAATTTATTTACCAAGATACACCGTGGACTTAACTGGGCAACGTCTTACTCGTATTGTCATATTCTGTAACACATTTTACGTGTTTCGTATACATATCTATTATTGTTTCATTGCTATGATTAATATGACTGATAAGCAGTAATGTACGGATGGATTCATACGTACTATTATTAATTACACAATTTAGATTCATATTGATTTCTTATGTAAAGCATTTGCATGCTATTCTTATGGCTAAATAGGATTGTGACTTTTTGTATTTTCCATTACACCCTATTTAATGCAAATTAATGAATTTTATTATTATTTATTTTAATTTAAAGTATATTTTCGTATGATCTATGCTTTATTCAATAAATAAAGCATCCCGAAGATTTATACAACGTAGAAATATCCTGCTGTAATAATAACTAGCTTTTCTACCTTTGTTGTCACAAAATTGTAATATGGATAATTAAATATAAATACCAATTCAACATTTCGTAAACCCCCAACGTTTATCGTACAAACTTTAATCAATACATCGCATTCAATCAACAAGATACAGTTTAACATTAAGTACATTATTGGCCAGCATCCAAAACTGCTTGCCGCTTAACTACTCATGGCATACAAGGGATCTAGATAAAGCTCATGTGGAAAATCTAGGTTAGCTGAGGATCGGAGCTAGTGAATAAATTCTTAATTACAATTTACATTGTACGAATAAGATTAGAGATTAAATGTTTCACAAAGTGCAATAGACTTCAAAGTTATCAACAGTTTAAATATTATACTTGGAAATCCAAATCTTAAAACAAAGAGTGGTTTTAACATTTTTCTGGTGATCCTTCCAGTGACGAAGCTCGCGGGCACCACCGCACTACTTAATCTACTTGCCACTTAATGGTAGTGTTCAGCACTATCGTGTTACGGTCAGGTGTTACGTGTATGTACGTACGTTGTAATTACCGGCACAGAGACATAACAACTAATGCCTCAGGAGTGGCGACGCATCTCCATGCAAATTGTGCTTATTTGCGACTCAATGATATAAAATACGCATTATTTGTCAAATTTGGGTAATGATATTTATATGCTGGTAACAATATACGAGTACCTATCTATATATTTTTTTGTAGAAATAAAACAGTTAACGCAAGATACTTGGACCAAACAGATTTGCAAAATTCTACAAAGTGTCGAGATGCAACATTTACAACAAAGTTTAATTAAAGCGAAATATGCAATGCTGTTTGCAAAACTTTGACACTTAGTGTTGCCAATTAGAGATATGTCTTAGAGAAAAGTTGGAAGGTCAATCAAAGTTTTGTAAAGAGAATTATGAATGGCCGAAGAAATTGCACCGCAGATTTGTTAAGGAAGCAGTTACAAAGAATTAAACTTACTGGATACAAATTAACCTCATTAACATTGGATGATACTCTGAATAATTAATCTAGGCAAGCATGAACGTACTAAAATGAACTGCTAGAGTATAACGGAGTATAAAATACATATAACTCGTTTATACTGGTAGAATAGACCGTTGTTTATAAAGATAATAATAGAATCGCTATAGAAATACAATAGATAATCAAGCTTTAAAATCACAAATCTAATGAAAACAAGTTTATTGTCATTGGCGCACTATAGCAATCTTACAACTAAGTGATTTATTTAATCAAAAACATAGTTTATACGAAAATCATTGTTTAAGGTCATCATTACACTCACCCGTATCCAGGCTTTTGACAGAACCAAGACCTCGTCAGCTTAGCAGCTTCAAGCAAAACACCGCCTATGTCACCGATCCTCATGCCAGAACAGCAACACCCATCTTCCCCCTCGCCCACCAATACGATACGTGACTCCGACTTCGCCACTTTGGATTAATCTACGCCACTGGCCCTTGAATCACTTTGACATTGTTTTACACTTTATTACACAAGTCACTTACGTTTCTCCTATTAGCTTTGTCTTCGCGACTGTCAATCGGACAGATTACTTTGACATTGTCATTTACTGTACCACGGAACTTATCACTTTGAAGGTTTCTTCACTTTCTTTTTCCACATGGACTTTGTTTATATACGATTTTGGTCATTCACTTCGGCACTGTTTTGGTCTATTATTTGTTTCACTTTATATGTAAGATTTAACTGTAAATAAATTAGAGGTTTTACCATCGTTTTCAATGGGTCGATATTCAAATAGGAAGCTAAACAGAATCACAAATATTTTATTTCATTTGTTCACACGACCGTGCTTATGAAGAAACGAGACAAAACAGTGATTCAGTTTAAGTTCGTAATAAAAAATAGGTCATGTAAGCCCGCTGTTTGATAAACAATGACATAAATCTTTAGATTCGTCCTCTCTTAAACTGATATGATTTATCTAATCACAAGATTTATCTCATGTTTAAACATATCAGTGAGTAATGAAATCAACTTATTGTGTGTATTCAATTTCGATACGTCAAAATTAAATGCTACTATATTGAAAAGGGCGATATGAGAGATAACTGAGAAAATGCGTAGCTTAACGCCGCACACAAATAGGTACTCACGATTCGCCATTTCCATTTCGTTCCATAATAATAATATAATAATGGCAACCCATTATACGACCCACTGCTGGGCACGAGTTTCACCCTTTTTTTTGGGGGGGGAGGCCTGGAGCCTACACCACCACGCTGCTCCAATGCGGATTTGTTCCATACTACGTGCCAATTGATATCTCCGGGCTAATCACCAAACGCCGTGGGTACGAGCCTTGCGAAAACGTGAATTTTCGATAATACTTAACTCTAGACCCAGGTACGTAACCAGGATCCAGCGTAACAGAAGTAGCCTGCTACTCGTACTATTGGACAACTGTCAAGTCGAGTATAGTACCCAGCAAGAAATATTGCACATCGAGCCTACGATAGAGATAATCGGCTAGTTTCGACTTCGTAGAGCGTTATCTCTGTTGCACATTGCCTACGTAAGCATTGATAGTTCGGTATTAATCAAAACTTGATCAAAATGGTCAACAAACGTCACAAAGGAAAGGTGCGAAAGAGATGACGTTCTACAGACCCGACATAAGTCAAAGTCTCCCACCTTTCACTGGTGGTAGAGCTCCAGCGACCGAGCTCGCGGGCGTAGGCACCACCGCATTACCTAATATACTTGCCGCTAAATGGTAGTGATCAGCACTATCGTGTTCCGGTCAGGTGCTAATAGACGGCCCTGTATTTTCGGGCACACAGGCATAACACCTTAGGCCTCAGGAGTGGTAACAATTCAATTCAATTTTATTTCAGATACACGATCCATTGAGTTAGTACGTTCGTAATCTATGTTAGTTCAAAGAATAGTATAAAAATCAAAACGGTAACGCATCTGCATCTTGACTTTGGGCTTTGTTTGGGTATCTATAGGCTGCAGTCTTCACTTAACATCAATGTGAACTGCATGCTTGTTTGCCACTTCCATAACATAAAAAAACCTATGGTCAACGTGCAATATAAATATATTTTGTTGAACACTCGTACAGTATCCAACAATATATATTTACCTAGTTACCTATTAATGTCTACAACAGTAATAAAAGCGAATAGAGAAAGACGAAATTGTTCGTCGGAATCAATGAACACGAAATACAAAACACCATTAGCAGTTATGGCGTCGAATAACACATCAAATACGCATTATGAAAGCCCACAACGACAATATTTGAGCTAACTTTTTGTATTTGGTGTATATGGATTAAGCAAAAAATGAACATTAAGTCTAAAATTATATTACAGAGGTCAGGATACAAAATACAAAGCCTCTAAAGCAGCCTCTAAGCAAATCAACCCACAAGGTCCAACGGCCATATACTCACACGCCTCTTAAATCTAAGTGGGAATGAAGTCTGAGATAGCTGAGTCGGAGACATAAACGACGAGGGTTGCTTAAAATTAAGCAAAGTTTGAGTTATTGAGTCATAAGTTATTTTGTCTCTTTAATAAAAATAATGGGGCCATACAGTAAAAATCGAATAATATAGAGGCAGATTTATTTAACATCCAATGTACCGAACGAAATGAAAAACGAAAACTCTTACATCGACTATGAAACTGATGAAAAACTAATGAAGAAGGTATTTACTTCCATCACAAACTACGTTAGTATCACAAGCGATCAATCAGCTACGATTGATGTAGACTGAGGCCCCAATCATTAAGCGCACAATTTCGATCTGAGCTGTTCGATCGATGAAAGTTTATTTTAGAAATTGAGATCGCCAACGGACTTATAAAAAGTGTAGTTTTCTTCTTTTTATGACTAATCTTCATTCGACAAATTCTTTCAGCGCAAGAATTACTGAATCAAGGTGGAATTTTTACTGAAACGAGTATTTTAGAAAAAAAATGTACATAAAATTAAATAGTTAAGTATATACCACGTAAGAAACTGAATGATAAAGAAACCATGAGTCAATGAAAGATATCAAAATATTCGACGCAAAAACCTTAGTAAACGAAATAAATACAACTAAATAACACTTAAATCAAATACGATAGTCAATTGAGTTTTGTCGATACCAGAGGGCGTATTCCTAAATACTTTGGGCATCAATTTAAAAACAACTTTGCAGTATACTGCTGTTTTCTTTAATGATGGTAATTTTCAGGTCACATCAAAACAGCAATGTGAAGCAAATTGACTTCCGAAATTATATCAGAGATACATTTCTACGCCTTCAGTTCAATGTACCAGTATGTTAGCGATAAACAGTCAGACACCATGTTTTCGAAGCAATTCTCAAGTACCTGACATAATAAGTCAGGATGATGTCATGGAGAGGTGGCAGAAAATATGACGAGGTTAAAGCCGTTCACGCCTAATCAATTTTGATTCACTTTTAAAAACGAAATATATATTTTAAACTACAAACTTATAGGCACAATCTTCCGCCTAATAATCAGCACTATCATGTTCTTATTAGATGGTAATATATGGAGGTGTACTACAGAGGAAAAATCAGTTAGGCCTCAGGGGTGACAACGCGTCTACATTTTGATATTCTTGTCTATTATCTCACAGGAGTCATTTACTACCATCCATGTGAACTGGATCCTTGTTTACCATCTTCAAAACATTAAAAAAAAACATCTGGTCGAAGTTTGTGAATGTTACTTAAAAGCAAAACAGATAATAAGCAGAACAGGGTATAAATGTAATTTATAACGTAGAAGTAGGTACTCAACGGAATCTTTATACTGTACCGGCCGGTTCATAATATAAAATTCCAAGTAGTTGTCATGTACCAACCAAGTGGCACAATAGGTCCGGATGATGTCATGGTGGTAGCAGAAAATATGACGGCAACTCTGGAGGTGAATGAAACCTAAAGGCCAATGCACATTGGAACGAAGAAATTGAATAGGACACTTTTAAATATCATTTACAAAACGGTTCACCAATAGGTTTCCTATCTTATATACTATTTTCACTTCTTGAAACAATTTCTAGTGACGCAAATAATCACGGATTTTTTTTATGGATCTTAATGAGCCGTTTAAAAACATTGATAACCTTAATTTGACACTTAACATTTGGTGATACATAAATTGTTTTATATCTTTTGTGAATATACTACAGCACTACTCGAACTTAGTTTTAAATTGGGTAAAAAAACGATACATCATATACGAGTAGTGGCATTGATGGTAACCAAGTCAATACTGACTTCACTGAAATCTTTTATACTGTAGGTATAATTTTTGTAAGGTATTATTTTTCAAATAAAGAATTATATTATTCAATTCATTATGTTTTTTCTAATTTGTAATTTGATCTACTTAGCAAATTACAAATTAGAAGAAACATAATGGAGAATATCACTCAAGTAAATCAATTGTCATTCACTTTAATTTATTTTGTTTTTTTTTTTACTCATAACAGGTGCTTGTCACCCTAAATGAAGAAATGAATTTCTGATTTTGATTCTGAATGCAGTCTAAGATCTTATGACAGTTTTCTGAAGTTTTTAGGCCCAGGCAGCGCCAATGCATTATCATTGGACTTCATAATTTCCGCCTTCGAGAAAGTAACTCTTGATATAAATCAATCAAGTATGTTGTGTTTACAAGCTAACACGACATAAGTCAATCATAATAAATCAGAAACGACCGGTCGTAACGTGGTCGATGCATTACAACGATCATGTAACCAGACGTAGAACGTAGAAACTCCCGAGGAGGCGATTCGCGGTATTTAATAGAATTAGAACGACAGCTTACATCTCGGGGGACTGTCGCTGTAACACTTGGATTTCATGATTATTATTAACAGACTGCAAGATGTTTCAAATTGACACAAACTGAGAATGCACCTCATATTATATGTGTAAGTAGGTACGTTTGCTACAGTTAACAAACAAAAAAGAAATACGTTTTGAAAGAAAACGATATTAATTCAATTGCGCTCACAAAATATGTAAACGAAGTGTCGTTAGGCCCATAGCACACAGCGTATTTTATACGCGCAGACGACACGCGTAGCAGAAACGCGCTTCTTCGGCGCTATCGACGCTGATTGTTGCATTTGCGCTGGTTGCGCTGATACAAGCTCGCGCATGAAGCGCGTTTGAAGCGATACAAAAGACTCAACCGAAGCCATTGTACTACTGGAGACTGGAGGAGTCTCTGATCAAAACGCAAAGTCCACGAGCGACTACAGCACGTATACGAGCAGTAGATGCGCGTTTCACGATCGCCCCGTGTGCTTAGGTTAAAAGGTTGCGTTCATATCTTAAAGATGCCCTTCCCTGGTGTGCATAGTGCGGGCCAGCCCAAACAGTATCTAAAATATGAAGTAGACTGGATTGCATGTATGTTAATCACTGCAGTGCCGTATCTCATGGGTTGAGGCGGTAGTGTGCCGCTGATCTAATCCAGCTTACGTAGAATTTTAAGTTATTTATGAGTTATAAGTAAGTTTTTTAGTTTTATATTATATTGAGTCCTGGTCACTTGAATAAATTATGTATGTATGTATGTATCTTCACGCCAGGTCCCTAACGGGGTAGGCAGAGAGTGTAGAGCGCCAGATATCCCGGTTCAGACAAACCTCTCGTGCCTCGTCTACCTTCATCATTCTCTTCATACATGCACGCCGATTCCTAAGATTCCTATTATTATTATATCTCGTATGAAGCGCGTATACGCGCGTCACCAGCGCGTCGTCTGCGCGTATAAAATACGCCGTGTGCTATGGGCCTTAGATTGTTTGTAGGAAGTAAAGTGAACTATGTCATCATGTCAACGTAGGTATGTCATTGCAGAATTGTCGTGCTGTCACACATGATTGTTGGTTGCAGCCAGTTACGTCACAAGTGAACACATTATTTTTTTATGTAATGAAGATGAAGGCGGCAAACTTGCATGCAGTTCACATAGATAATAAGTAAATATTTTATATTTTTACTATACTTTCTTTTTTTTAGACTCAGTTGCCTAGTGGTAGCCAGCCACTACTACTTCGCTGGGATAGGTTCGATTCTCGGGTCAGGGACTAACAGAGATAACGATGTCAAATATTTTATCTGTGGTTTTATTGGGATTTTTCACTTGATATGTTTTTAGGTTTTCTCGAGCTACACTCATTGAAATACAACTAATTTAACGGATTTTGTATTAAACTAAAATAATTTCATTTCCTCACTTTCTGGGAGTATCCCAGTATCTCGGAGCTTGGTAATGTGCCTGGAGGTGTCAACAGACTCGCCACCTGGGCCAATATGTAACCGGCGAGTCGAGTATATTGGCAATTTGGCATGTATACTTGTATGCATGCATTTATCTCTGCATACCCCTTCGGGGATACTGCTGTGCAGTTACGTATAAAATTATTATTATTATAACGATAACCTGATCTTCGCGCTTCTAACAAATAAAACTGCGAGCATAATTATCTAGCATACAATGAAACAATCATGTCGGAACACAAGATTTCATTTAAAAGCCATGGATCTAATCTATATTCGCATGCACGTCAGTTGATATCACAGAAGTGTTTTTAAAGTACTTTTATATTGGTTATCAAAATGGAAAGAGCTATTGTTAGTAATATTCTCTCTTTATCTTTGACAATTCCTATGAGAAAAATCGTTATTCGATTGATGTAAGCCCGGAACGCAACAATCTGATTTGACGATGTATTTCCGGGGATAAAATTAAATCACCTTGCTAGAGGTTTTTTTAATGCACTTTCGTAAGTGACCCGTCTTGATACGGCACTAGTCTACTTCACCCATAGAGCAACTCGGGCCACCGGCCGCCGCGGCGGACCGGAGGGGAGTAGCCATAGCGTTTATTACCGATGCAAAACAGTCTGCCATTTTTTGCGGGGGAAACTACGTGTGATGCACACACACACTACAAAAATGGTCTATTACTATGAACTCACACCTCGACTTTAACAAAATACATAAACAATTTCACGCACACATTTAAAAATCTGGGCGACATGCGTAGGACCATTTTGGGATTGTACTTTGACAGAGGGGAAAGCCACTCCCCTCCCGTGTTGCTCTATGACTTCACCGCGCAATTGGCGAGCGCAAAGGGCTCTCAGCCTAAATAAATGTACAAAACTAAGCCTTGCAACCCAATACCACGATATTTGTCAAAGTTGAAGTGATTGTAACATTTCACATCCTTCTCTAACTTAAGGAAATCTGTTAAATTTAGAGAAGGATGTGAAATGTTAAAATAACTTTAACAAATATCATGGTGCAACCCAGTCTAAGGGAGTCCCCTGCGGGCCCAATCCTCGGGTGGCGGCGTTGTGGTGGGACATAAGACTTATGCGATTAGAGGCGCTTACTAAAGCGATAGATCTCTCAATGAAGCTCAAAATATTGTTTCACGCCCAGGCATCCACAGATGATTCACCGATTATGGTTCCTTTAGCTTACTACTGCGAATACCTCAGGTGGGCGCTAACTTGGATTAAGTTGGCAGTGGCAAAAATTCTGAAAATAAAATAAAATAATAAAAACGTAGTATTTTTTTTATGCTAATGAAGTGGCATACCTACAGTTTACATTAATGGTAAGGAATACTGTAGCCTATAAACAACTGCATGAGACTAGAGATTCCAATGTAGATACGTTGCCACTCCTGACGTCTAAGGTACTGTACTTACCTCTGTGCCGGAAATTACAGGGCCGTACATGCTAGTGATAAATCGTCTCTAAAGCAACGACCGAGGACGCAAGTTTGATCCCTAAAAGGATCCCTACTCTTCGCACATTTATCTACCAAAACGTAAAATACCATAAGAATCCCGTATCGAGCCATAAACAAAGTGGAAGCGAAATTCAAAAACCAAAACGAGTTACAAAATCGATTCCACCGAAACCGAATCGGCGAGTGAAACGGGGAAGTCGCCGCAAGGTCACGTGTTATGTCAACTCAGCTGATTGTTGATCTCGATTATGCAACCGGTTGACGGTTGTAAATCGATATTGTACCAACGGTTGGCCGACACCGATGTTGTTTGGCGATAAACATTTTTAGGTCCTGATTATTTTTGGTGATACCTAATTTGGAGTATGTCGTGATCTAGTACCTACTAAGAGGTAAGATTTCTAATAAGTAGAAATCTTTCAATGCAATTATGGAGGTACGAAAGAAAAATCAGTATACATGTTTGTTTTTTTTATGTCACGAAAGTGGCAAACAAGCATTCAGTTAACATTGATGTTAAGTGATGACTGCACCCTATAGCCACCCACACAAAGATCAGAGGTTAAAATGCAGTTGCGTTATCACTTCTGAGGCCTAAGGTGTTATGCCTCTGTGCTGGAAATTACAGGGCCGTACATTGATCCACCTGATCAGAACACGATAGTGCTGAACACTACGATTAAGCGGCAAGTATCTTAATCGGTAATGCGGTAGTGCCTACGCCCGCGAGATCCGTCACTAGAGCTCTGCCACCAAATATTTGTAGGTTCTGATTATTTTTGGTGATAATTAGGGTGTGTCGTGATTTAGTAAGGTAATAAGGTAAGATTACTACTATGTAGAAATCTTTCTCTCCCTTCTTTAATGTAGATATCTTCTACTATGTAGAAATATAGCATAGTGTAATTTCTAAACTACAGATATATGTATAGATGTATGTATCTTCACGCCAATTCTCTAACGGGGTAGGCAGAGAGTGTAGTGCGCCTGATATCCCGGTCCTGATACACCTCCCGTGCTTCTTCTACACAGAAGAAGAAAGAGAAATCAAGAATCAGTAGGTAAGTATATAGGTATATAAACCTATCCGCGCTTGAAAAGTGGTAGCGGCTACTGCTACGCTGGGGTTGTATGTGGGGTTCAATCCTCGGGTCGGGGGGTATCAGACATTCCGATGTAGGTAATATGCTTTATCTCGGGTTAACTTAATTAGGATTTTTCCATTTTCTGGAAGTTTCCCAGTACACCAAACGGAGTTTGGTACCTAATGTGATCAGAGAATGACTTCTATATAGACTCGCCACTTGCTACATGGCCCAAAAACGTAACCAGAGAATTAAATGTGAGTCAAATTGTTTGCACTACTATTGTTATTCGCGGCAATCTTACATGTTTTATTTTGTGAATGTAAGTAAGTAGGCACCTACGATTATAAATTTAAATTATGCATACATATATACGTTTCCGCATTGCATTATTAACGGGCTACATAAAAATAATAAAGGTTATCATTTTGTAACTGAAGCGGACTGTTATTTACGCTGTTTTAATTAATTAATTGGTTATTTTTGGATATGACGAGAATCAAATTAATCTCTATCTTCAAGAGTATTGACATCTGCTTTGTAGTTTTTTGCGAATTTCTGGTCATTTTCCAGTTTCAACGTGAACGACTCACAAACGTACATACATATTTATTTTAGGTTATCAAGATGGTAGACAAGTATGCGGTTCACGTAGGTTTTAAGTGCCTGCAACCTATAGACATTTACACAAAAACCAGGGGTCAAAATGCAGATGCGTTACCACTCTGAGACTTTAAATGTTTTGACACTTCGAAAGAGACATTACCATCGAACTGGAACACGGCAAAGCAGATCATTACCATTTAGCAGCAGACGGATTAGGTAATGCGATGGCGCCTACGCCCTCCAGCTTTAACTCCATTAGACATAACCATAATCACAAACTAATAGGTGTGTCAGGACCGGAATATCTGGCGCTCCACACCCTCTGCCTACCCCGTTAGGGACCTGGCGTGAAGATACATACATACAAACTAACCCCCTTATTCATAAACGTACATTAGATACGTTTTAGCTATAGAATGCTTTGTCCTTGTCAGTTGCATTGTCAAATGTGCAGAATAGAAAAAGACAAAGGAGAGATTAGCAATGTTTATGAACAAGGGGGTTATACTTTTAGAACATTACTTAGATTTCTTTACCATCTGTGAATTGAAGAAAAAACTCGAAAATACATCAGACCACTCCCATTTGTTCGTGTACAAACACAATTTTAATAAAGAAACACATAAAAGTTCAATTAAATGTCAATTAGCAACACCAGTACTGTTCACAGTTTAACGGAAAGGTTATACGTTAAAATTAAATGTCCGCGGGCGACCTTCGGCGGTAATCAAGGCTTTGTCGCTAAAACACAAGCGGAGAGCCTACAGCTACGGCGGCTGGGGGACAATTGATAAACTTCAACTCACAGGCGGGAGCGGATGGCGTGAGAGAGACGACGCTCTGCGAAGCTGATTTCTGGGACAGCAGCTTGTATGGCCGCGTAATAACTATCACAGACACATAACAACTAAGATCAACGGCATCTGCGTATTGACCTCAGGTCTTTCAGGACCTAAGTGATAGGCTGCAGTCATCAGTTAATATCAATGTGAAATGCATGATTGTTGCAAACAAATGTTGCACATAAACAACATTTGTTTGGCCACCTTCATTACATAAAAAAGCTATTGCTTTAGGATTAGGATCCCACTGCAGAATCATTTCGTTCATCCAGATATGCTGCAAACCTATTTTTTACGCATATTGTAAATATATGGATATATATTCTCTGGATTATAAGTCTAGAGAATATATATCCATTAGGTTGCAGTGGGATCCTAACCTATAGTGTCATATGGTGAATCCTATTGCGGAGTTTACAGACCATTAAAAAACCTCAACATATCAATGGCGGAGTTCGCAAACGAATTAAAGTAACAAAATATTGTTCACATAACCAGACAGCTAGAATTAGAATAGTAAATTACTTAAAGGATGTACCAACTTAACATTCTCTAAAGGTGGCTAATTGAGAGGAAAGAACAATAAGCTACCACTAGACTACTGAGGCAGTAAAATTCTTTTTTTCTCCTTTTATATATTATATATTTCTCCTTATACATAGTTATTAAAAATCAGATAATTTTTAAAATATAATCAAATGTCTATTGCATATTAGCTGAAGTTACTCTTCCGGCAGTGGACAAGTAAAGACCGATAAATGGATCAATAGAACCAAAATAAAAGATTTTCCTCATCCAATCTCTTACAACTTGCACCACACACATAATCTGACAGACCGATACCGAGTAGAGCGGAGACATCGCTGCCTTATACAGACTAATAACATTGCAAAATCAACCTAACAACTAACACATACGATACAATATACAACGACTTAGTCTTATAGCATTGAAACGCATTAAAACAGATTTTACTTTGTAATGAAATATGTTATTAGTTTTGCGAAAACATTTGATTTATCGTTAGTTTAAATAACAAGGTTAGTCGAAAAGGGTGTGTAAAGGCGAAAGGGTAGGTATTAGGATCACATAATAACGATGGATATAGTTAAACTGAACTATAATAGTTTAAACTTAGTGCTAAAATTTAGATCAAAAGATACACAAAATTCACACTCAGGTTTATTAAAATTTAGGTATGTAGTGTTCTTATATGGTACAAATAGTCAAATCAATAGACAGCATACAATATATCTATTACAGATGACCTAGAGACCTAAAAAAATCTGCATGTTTGAGAATCACGTGAATCTTACGATTCACATAATAAGGTCTGTCTGTATGTTGTTTGGCAACATAGTAAAGATTTGCTAATTATTTTTCGTCACAAATATATGAGCTTCTCAACGTAAAGTAAGAATTTGACGCTCCTGTGAAACAAAATAAACATTGAAAGTAACACCAAGTACAGACCGGGACATCTGGCGCTCCAAACTCTCTGCCTACCCCGTGAGGGACTCGGCGTGAAGAGACATACATACCAAGTAAAGTCGTAGTTTGATCAATGAATGCCGTCCCTGGATTAGGGTTTCAACACGACAATGTTTCCGACATATCGTAAGTATAGAGATAGATCTTGTTTTTTTTCCAGACTAGAACAAAAAAATCTGTCTAAAAACCCCTCCTAAGCCCGTATAACAAAATACTTCGCGAATGTTCTCATTGTAATACCATACGAACATCTGATACTAGGAACCGGTGTGGGTTACGTTCCACCTGGATTCCTTCAAAAGGTTTGCAAGAACTAATATTTATTTATAACAGACTAACACACATATGTGTCTATTACGTCTATTTGCTCACATTACAGGTAAAATGCGAGCGAATAAGATTTAATTTGTGGTACAGCTTCAAGTCACGAAAGCGTTACCTCAGGTTGTCCACAACAGGACTGTACGTCATTAGGGGAGAATATCCCACAATCTACACGCTAAGCAAGCGATCTGGCGATAGTTTTCTCTGGAAACTGCTGCCCGCGTTATTGTGTTTTCTACCGCCCTATTCGAATGGTTTGACCGCTATTGTTCAATTCACTGACTGCACTTAACTAAACTGCGTAAGACTTCGCCATTAGTGGGCGGTATAGTCGTCGCCTTACGCTACCGTCTACCCGAAAAACATCTAACTCTATACTAATAATATAAAGCTAAAGAGTTTGCTTGTTTCTTTGCTAGAACGCGCTAGTCTCAAGAACCACTGATTTGAAAAATTATTTCAATGTTAGATACCCCTTTTAGCTATAGGCTATATAAAATCACGCTATGATGAATAAGAGAGGTTAGGTAATATTGCACCCGCGCGAAGCCGGGGCGGGCAGCTAGTAATAAATAAACATAAAAACCAATTCAAATCGTTATTCAACATACGAAAGCCTCACAATTAAGTGGTACATAATTTTAAATAACAATGCACTACATAACACGCTTGGTTTTTTTCTTTTGCCGCAAGTTGCAAGTGATCTTGACATAGGTCGCAATAATTACATTTTGTCCCATTGTCTCCTCAATTGTTATTTATCTCGCGTACAAGGTTTTAATGACAAGGTTTCTGCTGTGTATGGATAACTTGAAGATATCTATAGCTAACATAGCTATAGAGTTAGTAGTAGCTATAACTGCCTCTATAATTAGATTGAGTGACTCGACCGCTAAGCTGAATTGCTTTGGCCATGTTTACGTCTTTGATTTTTAATATTTTTACTGGTAGAGCTCCAGTGTAGGAGTTCGATGGCGTAGGCATCACTGCATTACCTGATCTATGCCGTCAAATGGTAGTATTTAGCACTACCGTGTTCCGGTTAGATGGCAATGGATAGCATAATAACTATCACAGAGACATATCAACTAAAGTCTCAGAGGTTGCAACGCATCTGCATTTTGACCTCTGGTCTTGGTGTAGCTGTCTATAAACTACAGTCATTACTTAACATCAATGTGATTTTTACCACCTATATTAGGTACATTAAAAATGACGTAATAAAAGAGTGATAGCCAATACTATCGTGAATTTCATGGAATTATGGCTTTATTAGAAAGAAATAGAATATTTGTATGGCCTACAGATATTTGTTTCGGGTCTGGGCGTTTATACCTATATGTTGCGTTGTGAACAACGGCACCAACGATACAGGTGTATGCGGGGCTGTGAGTGTAAGCGTATTTTTTTTTAACCAGAGACACACCGCGGACACTCCGCCAAAATTCCATACAAACGCTTAATTTGGTCTCTATTACACGGACATCAATCAGTAACGTGTATTTACACGTGCACCAGTGTGCGTAGCACGTAGAAAATACCAATCGTCGCCCATAAGAAGGGAGGAGGTTGGGTGATGCGGGGAAATCGGGCGGGACGTCGAAGTGTCCATTCTATACGTAGTTTTTTTCTGTAATGGAAGTGGCAAACAATGATGACTGCAGCCTATAGACACTTACACAAAGACCAAGGTCAAGATGCAGATGCGTTACCACTCCTGAGGCCTAAGGCGTTATGCCGGAAATTACAGGGCCGTACCTTACGAGTAGGTATTACATATTCTCTGCCAGAGATTCAAACAAGCAAAAGTAACACGGCGATTAGAAAACAGGTGACCGCGCCGATACGAGGTTTATCTGTGGTCAGCTATCGGCTCGCAAACTGTTAGCCGAACGTGCCTCCACGCCGACACTCTTCGAAGAGATGTTATTTACATTGTAAATATTGTGTTCATTTGATACTTCCGACATATATTCCATTGGAATGTTGGTACAAGCTGATTATTTCCAGCTAAATGGGATTCAGGACGTTTTCCATGTTACTGGTGGTAGAGCTCCAGTGACGGCTCGCGGGCGTAGCCACCACCGCCTTACCTAAAATACCTTCTTGCCGCTAAATGGTAGTGTTCAGCACTATCGTGTTCCGGTTAGGTGGTAATGTACGGCCCTTGTAATTTCCGGCACAGAGGCTTAACACCATAGGCCCCAGGAATGGTAACGCATCTGCATTTTGACCTTGGTCTTTGTGTGGGTATCTATAGGCTGCAGTCATAACTTAACATCTATGTGAACTGCATGCTTGTTTGCCACTTCCATTAAATAAAAGAAAAAAACTTACAGACCTATATGTTTAACTTTGATGTTCTAATAACATTGCTACCTTTTACGGAGTGACAATTAGAGCGGAGAGCGGACCGTACACGCGTTACCTGCGCACGCGCACGCGAAACGTGCGCGATAATGACCGTGCGCGGACGGACATAAAAGTCGCAGGGAACGTGTGTGAAAATAAAAATCAACGGTTCGTTTATATGTATATGCCACTTGAATATGAAACAGGAGTTTTATCTGTTTTAATGTATACTGGAATATTGGATGTATTTTATTATTTGGTTGGCCTTGTTCAAATGAGTTTCCGACAGACACGGGAATCCAATTTCTCCAGGATTCTACAAGCATTAAAGCGTTAAGCATTTATTATTATTTAACCCCTCATTTTAACCTGACATTCCCTGTCTATCGGCTAAATAGGTGTACGTCCGGCAGGTGTAGAAATAGAAGTATTTTATACCCATATAAGTCAAACGGATTACATTATTCGGACCGATATAACGATGACACATTCGTTGTGCATTTGATGATTATTTCCATAAAATTTTATTTTATTAATTTAATTAAATTAACATTCGACCCACTGCTAACTAGGTAATATAAGTATAATAATAACCCGTAATGGAGATGTAAGATCAGTATTTTTTGCAAAAAAATAAAACGAATCACCTTACTTAGAAAGGTTAGAGCTCCAGTGACGGAGCTCGCGGGCGTAGACGCCATCGCATTACCTAAACCTAATATACTTTCCGCTAAATGGTAGTGTTCAGCACTATCGTGTTCCGGTCAGGTGGTAATGTACGGCCCTATAATTTCCGTCACAGAGGCATAACACCTTAGGGAGTGGTAATGCATCTACATTTTGACCTTGGCCTTTGTGTGGGTGTCTATAGGCTGCAGTCATCACTTAACATCAATGTGAACTGCATGCTTGTTTGCCACTTCCATTACATTAAAAAAGAGCCTCTCACACACACGTGTCTGGTTCATTTTCAGTCAGTAAGATAGTAAAAGAGGAAATGAGACATTCTGCTGATATACCTACATAATAACAATACATTGTGTATACATATAACGGCTAAATAGCCGAAGTACGGCAACACTCAGTTCTATCCGGCTAAAATTAGATGTGAACCATGGGCGCCCCCGACTTAGCCAGGGTAGGTATGATTCCACACCTAGTTTTAGTTGGATAGAACTGAGTGTATCCGCACTTCGGGTACCTATTAGCCGCAACATATACCTACAGTATCCAACAAGAAATAATGCACATCGACCTCAGAAAGAGACGTCGGCTTATTTCGGATCTATAGAGCTTTATCTCTTGCGCACCTAACCTATTTGAGGTTTGTCGACCAATTTGATCAAGTGTTGACCAATACCGGACTACGGATGCTTAGGTAGGCTAGGTATGTAAAAAAAAAAACAAATTTTACAGTTGTAAACCGTCATGACTTATGTATCTATTTCATTATTCACTTTCGTTAAGTGTCACATAGTTTTTAATTAAATGATAAATAAACATTTTGAGTCAGACTGGGTCGGGTACGTGTCTGTAGTATGGCATCGTCATGGCCACAAGGTTGCATTTTAGGGATGTTCCTGGTGAATGATCCTGCCTTATAATTATTAACCCCCATCTACATTAACCAAAGGATATGATCAGAAATATAGTGAGTTCAAACCTTGTAAGGCCAATTGACGTACTACACGTTTTTAGATTTATCATCATGATAATATATAATTGAGATAGATAAGATATTAATCTGCAATAAATGAACACGTGAACAATCACGTGAACAGTTAGCACCTGATGGTCTGTAATAACGTATTTTAATAATACAATAAATGTTCAATAATACTCAACAATATTATAGTACGCTAACTACCACTTATGTGTGTACACCATAGAGCAACACGGGCCACCGGCCGCGGCGGACCGGAGGGGAGTAGCCAAATGAGCTTGCATTTGGCTACTCTCCTACGGTCCCCTCTATCAAAGTACAAGACCAAATGGTCCTACGCCTGTCGAACAGATATTTAAATGTGTGCGTGAAATTGTTTATGTATTTTGTCAAGATGTGAGTTTCGTAGTGATAGACGATTTTTGTAGTGTGAGTGTATGTCACGTATTTCCCCCCGCAAAAAATGACAGGACTGTTTTGCATCGGCAATAAACGCTATGGGTACTCCCCGCCGGTCCGCCGCGACCGGTGGGCCGAGTTGATTTATGGTGTAAACGTACGTAATTAAAATAATTATTAAAATACGTGTAGGAGGCATCTTACTTTACTTTACATATTATATGGATACCTACAGTATGCTTTACATCGGTAAACTTATGCCAAGGAAGTTGAGAGGTAAGCATGGTAGGCAAGTTCCTTGGCTGAAGTCACGGGTTCGATGGCCGAGTCAGGAAAGAATGATTTTCTGAACAGAAATCTTTTCCAGCGGCACTTCACATACAATCAATTTGAACTATACTTTTTCACTATTAGGTATCAAATTAAAACATACCACCTACCTGCGGTAGAGTAGTATGGATGGCACCCCGATGATGATATGATTATTAAGTATAATGTCAACATAAAAATAAAAAAAAAACAGAAAAAAAACTTCAACTAACAGATTTTCAAATTAATTTGTTACATTGTTTGTTACATTTGAAATTGCTATTCCTGGAACTTTTTATGAAAGAAAAAAAAAAACCTAATAAAAACGAAACGACCATATTAATTTTTCTAATGTAAGCCTTATATCTCTTGACATAACGGTCAGTCGATTGACAGTGGCTGTGATAGATAACATTCGCGCTGCGATGAATTGCTAGAAATTGATTAAATAATAGTAGGTAAACAATATAATATATTCCGAAATAGTGTAGGTACTTGTACACGACTATGACGTCACGTTATACTGACACCACAGATTAATAACACCCACGACTGTCATTTTCTGTAGGTTGTAGGAAATCACGTTCGCAACAAAATTATGCGATATTCATTCATATCGAAGGTTTTTATAAAAAATGGACATGACATGTGTTTGGATGTATCTATTAATTAAATCTTGTTTATTATTATTAATTTTAAAAAGCCAGCCGTAGTTTCCAAGTAAGTCATTGAAGCAGCATCGCTATCTATTTTTGTAAATCACATAGGTACCAAAACCGGTAACCACATCCTGAACTAGAATAAAGTAAAAATAATAACATTACGTAATTTCCAATTTACGCAATAGGTCAAAGGCACATCCTTGTGGACCAACCAGACTGGTGTGGCAACTGAACTGTTTCAATCACAGCTTTCGCAGCTGATACGAGTATCATATCGCATTAGAATTGAAGTGGCATATCTCAAAAAATTAGGAAAATGACATTTATACATCAAACGACTTATAAACATGTAATCTATCAAATTATTTATAAATTATTCCGTAATTTCATAGATTACATGTTTTAAGTCGTTTAATGTATAAAAGTCATTTTCTTAATTTTTTGAGATATGGCACTTTAATTTTAAAGTTGCGATACCATGCATAGGTAATGAGCGAGGAGTGACAATTGATCAGTATGAACTATGAACCAGTGTGTCGCTTGCTTTAGGGCCGTACTGTATGAAAAAAGTATCATAATTCGTTAAAATAGCCACTGTCTGCAGCCTAAAGGTAGATAGGCCTACAAAAAGAGACTTTCCCTTAGGCCGCCAGAAAAATATGACAGTGGATTTCTTGTTGTTCTTGAACCATATAGGGTCTATCCGTTGCTTCAGGGATTAAAAGATCGAAGAACTGTTATCCAAATCCATTTAGATCCTGATCTACACTAGTATAAATAATGATCACTATAGCCGAAAGACTGCTAGACAAGACCCTTCTCCAAAGATGCCCACAATAATAGTGTGCGTCATAGGCCAAAATATGCCATAATCACTACGCTTGGCGATCGTAGTGGCGGTCGTTTTATCGCGAATAGCTGCTGCCCGTCCCGCATTATTGTATTAACTGACATCATTGTTTAGTTGACAGACTGCATTAGCGGAAGAATTCTCAACTTTTTCATGTTATGAAAGTGGCAAACAAGCATGCAATTCACATTGATGTTAAGTGATGGCAGTCATCAGCCTATAGACACCCACAGATAAACCAGAGGTCAAAATGAAGATGCGTTACCACTCCTGAAGCTTAAGGTGTTATGCCTTTGTGCCGGGAATTACAGAACCGTACATTACCACCTGACCGGAACACGATAGTGCTGAACACTACCATTTAGCGGCAAGTATATTAGGTAATGCGGTGGTGCCTACGCCCGCGAGCTCCGTCACTGGAGCTCTACCACCATTAAGAAGTGCACGGTGATATCGTCGCGCCCCGTTGCCAGAGTAAGGGTATAATAGTAAAAATAATAACATTACGCAATTTCAAATTTGCGCAATAGTTCAAAGGCACATCCTTGTGGACCAATCAGACCGGTGAAGCAACTGGAATGTCCCAATCACAGCTGATCTCCCACCATGCATAATAAACGATCCGTGACAATTGATTAGCGCGAACGAATTGATGAAGATAGACTGAATTATTAATAGGGAGCTGCTGCTTGCAATGTCAATAGTCTGAGATGTGATGCTATTGAGGTTAAATAGATATTTTGAGAAATGATATTGACCTATAATGTTGAAGCAGTCGCGTCCTTCTGAGAACGTATTATCGAGTATTTTTTGTAAAGAAAATGACAAATAAGCCTACAGTTCTTACTAAAGGTATATAAAGTCTACAGCTCGTTAAAAAGAGTACCTATTCTTTAGATCTCAGTGAAAACACGTTGTTACTTTTGAGGATAGAAAACTTTTTGCATATTTCTCTGATTTTACAGAGCGGTTCGTCACCATCATCAGTGCACACACACACAACACAGTTATACTGTATACTCTTAATTAAGCTACAGATATACCTATTAGGTAATTAGGCGGAATTAAAATCTCTGTAAGTAATAGTAACTTTATACTTTAATATTTAACTTAAAAAGTAACTTCAGTCAGTGACTCCTTCGCTTATTCAAAAATCATCAAAATAAATATAGCAAGCGAGGTACCTTATATAAAATAATACATAACTTGCAATCTGTGATTACGCAAAGAAGTAAGCAAAGCAGCTTCTTCCTAAATGACTTACAAGATCACAATCGAAAAACAAAAAATTGATATGATTATCATTAGAATATTTAATTTGTAATTATCAAACTCAGACAGCTGGATACAAATCCAAAAAGACACAAAACACAAATCACGACAGACGATAAATATTTGAAAAAATATAAAACTAAACGCAATACCAAATTATACGAGCACATAATCGCACTAAATAAAAGCATTGCAATAGGTATAACAATTTGTCTGTTACAAAAACATTACACAACGTCAATAGATACAGCACCGACGAAGCTGACGGCATAGTTACGAAGTTATAAAACAATAGTGTCGGATGAATACGTTGCGTGCGAAACAGCTTTGTTTGTCGACCAGTTGTCGGTCATAGGGAGCTGATTTGCGTATTTGTTATGTGCAAACCGGAAAATGTATCTTATGTTTTGATCTGACTCAATTCTGCAAAGAAATATGCTTGAAGACCTTAATTTTGCGTTTGCTAAAAATTATTTACAACTGGGTCGAATTGGTTTTAAAAATTTTAAGTCATGGTTTGGCAGACGATCAGATAGACCCTTCGACGAAAAGTGTTTGCCTTAGACATTTGTAATACCATGAGAGTAGCCAAAGTCAGAAGGTCTTTTGACACCAGTTCCACAAGATGCAAATTTTATCAAAAACAGTAAACCAGGTTCAATTCGATTAAAAGACCGCTTACAACATTAAGTAATCCAAACAAAGACATTTAATTAACTAAGTTGTTTTCATTGTTTTCCCTGATTTTACATGAACTTATCAAATCAAAAACACTTATAATGAGTGTTTACTAAAGAGGTAATAAAAAATCGAAATTGGTACTTTAATAACGCATCATGGAATTTCACAGCGAGCAAATGTTCAAACATTGCTTTACTTTGCACAATATTTTATATTTATACTCGTAAATACCACAAATAAAGGGGTAAGTATCAGATTAAAACACGACATTAACAAAAAATCCTTGCAATAATTTTACATCATCAATGAATATTAAAATGTAGGTATTTTTATTTCATGATGGTGACAAGCAAACTTACATAGATAGGTATATACATACTACATAAAATGGTGCTCATCAGCTGAACACTCAAATTTTACGGCAGATAAATTAGGTGATTTGGAGATTCCTACGCCCTCGAACTCGCCTTCGACATTGGCACTCTACATGTAATTGAAGTGGCAAACAAGCATGCAGTTCACATTGATGTTAAGTGATGACTGCAGCCTATAGACACTTACACAAAGACCAAGGTCAAAATGCAAATGCGTTACCACTCCTGAGGCCTAAGGTGTTATGCCTCTGTGCCGGAAATTACAGGGCCGTACATTACCACCTGACCGGAACACGATAGTGCTGAACACTACCATTTAGCGGCAAGTAAGTCAGGTAATGCGGTGGTACCTACGCCCGCGAGCTCCGTCACTGGAGCTCTACCACCAGTAAAACATCAGCAGTGTAAGGCAAATTGCAAAAGAAAACAAACAAAAAACAGGATGATACACTGAAACATGAAATCGATAGCAGTATTACGGTTAGTCTATGACCAAAGGATGCGAATCTGACAGATCTAGAGCAGGCCGATGCCGATATGGAGATTAATGATTATGAAAGAAATCATAAATCCATATCCTACATTCATTCACCGTTATAAAGCTATCAGAGCGATTATTGTAAAATTTAATTTGCATGTCAATTGATTAATGCGTCTCTATCTAGAATATCTAACTGGTGCGGTCTATACGCACACATACAGTTAAGATGTCGAATTATATAGAACTACAAGACAAAGATATAGAAATTACTTTACAGATAACAGCAGAAAAATATACAAAAAAAATGTATTTAACCTACGAATTACTGAACATGTTAATGCTTACGAACATAGGTACAAGAAAATTCTAGAAAATCATGGTTACATTGTTGATACTCATCAGAAAATCTCATAAGAAACATCATTTGAAAAAAAAACCGCCTTCAAAAAAAATTAAAATCTGAATAGACAAAAAACACTAAATAGCTAAAAATAAACATAATTAGATAGTTTCATTTTAAGGGACTAAACACGTAACCTATTAATTATAATAAGACAATTACTTTAATATGGGCTACGTACCTACCTACTCATAGCTTTGAAGACGGTGCCAAGTTGAATAAAAAATTTTAGAGCCTATTTCACTGCGATTCATTTAGCCGCATTTGATAACACTGCAACAACACAACATTAGTCCTAACGCGCGGGCCACACTATTGGCTTAAAAGTCGGTTAAAAATGATAACAGATAATAGTCCTTCAATGGGTCAAAAATCCACATCAGACATTTATCTGCAAATACAATACATAAGACACAAAAAACATAATACACCTACAATAAAGTACGCATTTAAAAACATAATTAATTACAATAGCATTTTATTAAAGCGCTACAATAAATGAAATTTTGAATAAAAGTCACAGAAAGGCAAATACAATTTAAAATCGATCGAAACAATAGCCCTATCTCTATAGCAGACGCAGAAAAATCGCCCCCATTCGAGGCATATTGAAGTCATTATCATTACGAACCGTTAATGCAAAAAAATGTTTGATTATGTACTTAACCTTGATCTCGAATAAAAAAATCTACATCTTTTGTAAAACAAAACAATAACCGAAACTGAAACCAGAAACCGGTAACGGGCTAACATACCGAAACCAGTTCCAGATCACAGTCACGACGAGGTCGTTTGGGGTCACGCCAACGACCTCCGTAGGTCGATGGTATTATGACGACACGAAAAAATCATACTCAATCATCAGCAGGGTAACGTTCGAGTTAGTATTAACGAGTTAATATTACATTACAATAACAATATTAAATGTACAGTTAAAGATTTACGAAACATTTATAAATTCGCGGGTCAAAATGACAACCCTGGCGTACTCTATACCAAACTACATCAGGTTACCTAATTTACCTATATTGGAGTTTTAATCTGATGTTATTATTTTCTGCGTTTATTAATTAATTTGCTTACAATTCCATATAATCTATACAAATAAATAAAATTGGAGTGTCTGTTTGTAATAATAAAAAAAAACGGTTTTTACTAAATGCATATGTATGTATACACGGTGCATATACCAAAACCACATTTTATACAATTTTTGTCTGTCTGTTTGGCGGGGCTAATCTTGGGAACGACTGAACCGATTTTTACTGGCAGATAGCTGACGTAATAAGGAGTAACTTAGGCTACTTTGATCTCCATACATCCATACATATATTTATACCTACATACAAATAAGTAGAATTGGAGTGTATCCGACTTTGACGGGACTTCCACGGGTAGGTAGCTGATGTAATAAGAAGTAACTTAGGCTACTTTTATCTCCATCATACATACAAATAAGTAGAATTGGAGTGTATCCGACTTTGACGGGACTTCCACGGGTAGGTAGCTGATGTGATAAGGAGTAACATAGGCTACTTTTATATCCATAATCCATACAACCATACATACATACCTACATAGCTACATACAAATATATAGAATTTGAGTGTCTCCGATTTTGACGGGACTTTCACTGGTGATAGCTGATTAGATGTAATAAGGAGTAACTTAGGCTACTTTTATACTAGATGCGCCCACGACTTCGTCCGGGTAGATACTGAACAATCATATTTTTTCTCACGTGGACGAAGTCGCGGGCGCATATAGTTACTGTATAAAAATAACAATACATGTCCATACAATATCTAAAATAAAGAATAACCCTATTAGATATGTCAAAAGCATATTCAAGATCAAGAACTCCATGAAGACAAAAATATTATACAATATAAATGTTCAAATTATACACTGCGAAACTCATTCCATTTCACAAAGACGAATATATATGTTTGAGACAAAAGGAATATTAATATACTAGCATGCAAGGACTTGAAAGAGTACTAACTCATATCACATTCTAGAACCCGAGATAACGTTGACCTAGACATTTATCCTATTAATAACTGACACCCTCAACGTGCCCTGTCGTGACAGCGATATATTATTAGCTATGTGACTTGATATTAAAATGAGGGTTGAAGCATTTTATAAGACCACTATAATAGAGAAGGGAAAATTTATCACAGAGACCGCAATGTTAATAGCAAATGTAAGTAAGCAATCACAATTCAATCATTCACTGTATCCTTGCGGTCGATTCCTGATACAATTTGTGGCTACCCTTGGGAATTTATCGTGGGAATAAATATTATTCCAAGACTTATACTACAAAGCTTAGAGACAAGTTTTTCATATAAAATAACACAAAAATACAAAACACTTAAATACCACGTATTGAACTAAAGACCACTACACTATTTTCAAAATTATTTAAGTATTTCGTTATCATTAAGCGTGATGTCGTTTGTAAGCCTAACCCTGAGTTGCATCAAGATATTTGTAAAAGTAATTGTAAGATCTCATTTATCCTTCTCTAATTTTAACAGATTTCTTTAAGTTAGAGAAGGATGTGAATTTGTTACAATTACTTTATCTTTAACAAATATCGTGGTGCAACCCAGACTATGAGTTTATATTCTATGGAATGCAAGTATACTCTAACCCAATTATTCATTAGATACGTTATATCTATAATATGCCTTGTCTTTGTCAGTCGCATTGTCATTTGCGAAAGATAGAAAATGAAAAACCAACACTTTACGTAAAATAGTTTTTAAATAAAGGAGTTAGCTTGTAGGAAGTTGCATTGAGATTTGGTGAAACTTCGCTGAATTTATATGAATCATCCTCACACCAAAGTAACCAAACTCAATTCTATCTGAGAAGCAAAATGATCAGTATATAATATATATTTTGATGCCAAATTTTAACTCAAAACAAACCTATCAATAATATATAATGGAACATTTGAGGTTGGCGACTTTACAACTTGCACGAACCATAACAACCTCCTAAAAAAGTTAAACGTAGGTACTCATCTCCATAATAGGACAATCACAACCTGCAATCATTTTAAGCTTTAAGGAACTCATTTATCACGATCATAACCTATGTTTAACTTTGCATTATTTCCTTGGCGGAAATATATCTTGTAGCTATAGGTCAAACTGCTTTTATATATGATAAGGTCTTAAGTTAAAAAAGTTAAAGTAAGAAAAAAGGTAACTTCTTTTTTTATAAAATACTTAAAAGTGTCTATTAAAAAATATTATTGTGATTCTAAAAATGCAATCAGCCACAGAATCAATATTGCCTGAACGTCTGAAATGAATTATCCAAGTCTAACGCACCCTGGATATAAGTTATTCGGTATTTATATTCTTACACATATATGAAATGAACGTCTGAAATGAATTATCCAAGTCTAACGCACCCTGGATATAAGTTATTCGGTATCTATATTCTTAGACGTATTTCAAAATATATGTATAATAATGTACGGAAGATCATTGATATTAATTAATTAATACATTTAAATCCGTTGAGCCAAATGCGGCCGATATCGGCCGCGAACAGTATGAAAACAATTGTCAATATTTTTTGTGAGCTGACGGATTAATTTTTTATACCTACTACATTTAATATATCCATAGAGTTAAATGTCTTATACTATAGACTTGATTAGTCGTTTCAAAAATAATATGTGTAGACCCTGATTTTAGGTGTCTGAACCTTTCCCTATCATTAACGTCCGACCTTCACTATCTGACAATATTTTTTCTCCTGCCAAGATTACGATACAATCTTAAGTGGATAGACAAAATAATCAACTGTATAAAGTCATTACTTTTTTATTATTTTGATTGATTATTCTCGAATGAGTCGTCAATCGAGAGTATCGTTAAGAATTAACTTGTATTGATTAAAACAAAAAATCCAACCGTAACAAAGTTGACTTTCTCCTAAACCTTAAAAATCTCCGGGAAAAAAGAATCCACTTGGGATCCATGTTTCGAGTGGCGCCGGCGCAGCGGTGGGTCGAGTGAAAGTGAGAACGCCATCTGTGGGTCATGTGACGTAACGTGGCGAATCGGCCATTGTCCGTTTGACTTGATAGTTTCAACACCTACTATTGGTTAACGGGTGTCTGTTTATCAAAGGCAATCAGAAAAACCTTTATTAACAGTTACTTTATCCTAGGAATATTTTCTGCTCGCTTCAAACGCGCATCTCGTGCCCGTATAAATTTCTAAGAGAATGATTTAAGTAGATGAGGCACGAGAGGTATGTGAGGACCGGGATATCTGGCGCTTAACACTCTCTGCCTACCCCGTTAGGGACCTGGCGTGAAGATACATTAATATCTCTTTATGGATAAGTAATTTCAGTTTTCTACGATCAGTAGTAGTCTCGATTGTGAGTTGTCTATCCGTCAATTAGTCATTTAGGGTATAATTAAGGTATACTGCTTAATTAAAAGCCTTGAGAGTCTCGGGAGATAGATATACGGATTAAACTGAGTGCGATATCCGCGAGATTTTCGATTTCGTGGGGAAAATGTGAAAGTCCTTTCATGGAATGCAATGTTGTTTGTGGTTAAGTCGTGAAAACGTAAACAGGCACAAAAGTTACGCCACTTTCGCGTTTATAAATGAGACTTTTACAAATGACTATCGCCTGAGGTACAGTTGCAACCAAATCTTTCATAGCTACAAAAGTCAATCAAAAGTAAAAAAGAAAACCCTTTTTCTACAAGACGTTACATAACAGATACAAATTTTTACTGGTGGTAGAGCTCCAGTGACGGAGCTCGCGGGCGTAAACACCACTGCATTACCTAATTTACTTGACGCTAAATGGTAGTGTTCAGCACTATCGTGTTCCGGTCAGGTGGTAATGTACGGCCCTGTAATTTCCGGCAAAGAGGCATAACACCTTAGGCCTCAGGAGTGGTAACGCATCTGCATTTTGACCTTGGTCTTCATGTGGGTGTCTATAGGCTGCAGTCATCACTTTACATCAATGTGAACTGCATGTTTGTTTGCCACTTCCATTAAATAAAAAAAAATACATTTAGATAAACTCATCACATTAGATCATGCACGTTAAACTCGCGCTTAACCAGATCCTTCTCCCCATCTCACTTAACAATGCGAACGCTGAAGCGCGGGTCATTTCATATTCCCAAGATGTCCCAAGTCGTTTTAAAGTCTTCCGTCTGGGCCTTTGAACCGTCTGAAACTTCACCCCGTCATATTGTGCGGGCGTCACGTAACGAGAGTTCTCTTGTTAACTATTTCGCTCTAAATTGCGTTTGAATACGACACGTTTTAGAAATAAATTATTTTATACCGCTATCCAATGCATTGTAGTCTTTGCCGTTGATTTTTAATTTATTAAAAACAATTCCGCGTACGTTCCATATTCGTGACAATTAAATTTCAAGCACAAACACCCAACGTTACAGGTTTTTAAGAAACATATTAAACTTTTTTCAATCAACAGTTGCTACTCGTATATCTAAAATTATAACTCCTATGAGTGTCGAACCCCTTTGTGGCGTAAGCAATGCTTTAATGTTTATAAATCCTATGTTATTGACAATCCCATCACCCGAATCATCTAAAATCATGAACTCCAGTTAGCCCCGGATCTTCAATTTTTTTTAGGCGGACTAAATTATGCCTCCCTCCCACTTCTATTTATTTTTACGTTTATCATCTTTTTTATTTCAGCTATCAGATGTCTACTAACACATAGGCCTTCCGGAAAATAATGCATCAATTTGCTGTTATTTATTTTCTGGTCAAAGTTTTGTAGATAATTTGTAAATAATGAATTTGGCCACCCTCTTAACTTGCCGCCCGGGGCATAGGCGGCAAGTTAAGAGGCTAACTCCAGTGGATCTGATATTTCTTAGCTATTTTTGTAAGTCCATGTCTTACTCCCAGTCAAGTTCACACGAATCACATAAAAGAAATATGATCCCCGCCCTACTGAATGCAGATAAGGTATAAGTTCACAGGCGCACAATTCTGTCATAATTTCGTCAACGGATCGTTAGCGAAAACATTTCAGTTTGACCTACAACTCAACAATGGGTTTATGTAAGCTGTTCCCTAGAGGCTTGGATCGGATCCACAATGCCTCGGCTCGAGATTGGTTAATTAATGATTAGCAACGCCAAACGCTGTTACTGAAATATGAGGACGTTGATGCAAAGAATTCAGAGAGCATGTTGTGTTCACTAGAGGCTTCTGATATATTTAAACATTGTCAGAAATACAAAGGTTAATTTAATAAATTTAACAAAACTAAATCATTGAGCGACTACCAGTTAACATGTTTGACGATTGAAAATCGAATAATCAGACCCGTTATCTATATGCTAAGCAGGAGGTGACTACTACACCATGAAGGTGAGTTGACTCACTCGATATCAGTAGCTCTAATTTCGTGTCACGACAAAATAATTGCATTAGCAAATTATATTAGTTCACGTGCATGTAAAGAGTGAATTAACGGATGGATTTAATGGAATAAAAACAAATCTAGCAAACTTTAGGATGAATTAATAATAAAATGCTGATTCGAATTATAGATCGCAATTCGTCGACGCCACGATATCCTATCACGTTAGGGATTACCCTAACTACATACTACATACTAACCCCTTTATTCATAAACGTACATTAGATACGTTTTAGCTATAGAATGCTTTGTCTTTGTCTGTTGCATTGTCAAATGTGCAGGATATAAAAAGACGAGAGGGTTAATATATGGAAATACTGGAAAAGTATGACAGAGAAGAGAATAAAGTACCGCACGCGAAATGCTAAATTTTGTGACTAACGATTGGAAGAACAGGGGGCCGACCGCATAACTGAAATGCTTTCTGAGGCAGGCCTGACCTATTTAGATCAAATAAGCCAAGTTTTGTCTGATGGTGTGAGATCAAGAATTAAATTTGTAAGCACGTATGTAAAAGAAATTGAATTTTATAAAATAAACAGATTTATTCCAATATGTCTATAAGGGAATGTTTTAATATTAAAACTTGTTTAAGTAGACCATTTAATGAACAGGCTGTTACATTTTTATCACCAGTGATCAGTAAAAATGTGAGCGCCATTTGCTGACCAGATGGAAAGCAGTGCGTGCCAAATCAAGCGTCGTGTTCCGTATGCATTATGCGCGTACGCACGCTGTCATGCGATTTCGAGACGATCACGCGTGTGTAGTTAACTATTTATCAAATCTTTCTTTATATCGTCGGTAAAGTACACAACTCCTAAATTACATCGTTTAAAAATGAAATAAGCTTCATTTTAGAATTGTAGAGTTGTATTTACACACATTTTGTAGTTAGGAAGTTTGACACTTGACTGCGATGACGTTTATATTACAGAATAACATGAATTCATTCAATAACTGCCTCTGTAGTCCAGTGGCAGGCCACTTCTGTTACTAAGCTGGGGTCCGATTCCCGGGTCAAACCTTTTATCTCTAGTTCTATTGGGATTTTTATATTCCCTGGAAGGTTCCCAGTACCTCGGACTTTGGTGCCCGGAGATGTCAATAGGCTCGCCACGAAATGGGCCAAAAGTAGCCAAAACGTAACCGACAAATCGTGTCTGTTTGCATGTACGAGTATGTATGTATTTACTACTCTGCTTTATCTAACCTTTCGGGGAATACAGGCGTACAGTTAGGTTTACAAACGTAATATGGATGAACACGGGTGAACAAAAAGGTGATCAATTGGTCGGCCTTTGTCTTCATCGTGTTATATTATCAGTATATCTGTATGCACAACGATCACACACACAAGAAGAACAGAAATATTCAAAGTCATTGTAACATCTATATAAAGAGAAATTATTAGGACTCCATGCTCCATGAATATCGTTCATGGCATCGCTTGTTAAGTTGTGAAAGTAAACAAATGTAACACGCAACTTGCTTTGATGACTGAATACTGCAACCTACAAATATGCACTAGAGGGTTTTTTATGTAATGGAAGTGGCAAACCAGCACGCAGTTCACATTGATGTTAAGTGATGACTGCAGCTTATAAACACCCACACAAATACCAAGGTCAAAATGCAGATGCGTTACCACTCCTGAGGCCTAAAGTGTTAATATTATGCCCCTGTGCTGGAACACGATAGTGCTGAACACTACCATTTAGCGGCAAGTATATTAGGTAATGCGGTGGTGCCTACGCCCGCGAGCTTTAAATATCGAACCTAACAAAAAAAACTAGGGTCATAAACACTACCGAGGTCATTAACACAGATCGTAATCTCATTATCGCGTCAACGCAAAACGAAAGATTTCATCTCGGTTAATTATCTTTCTTTGTTTGACGAAAAACGAAACATCACTGATTACAAGATTTGTTAAACAACGGTTCATGGCAGAAATTTTCACAACAATATTCATAAATAACCTTCATGGCTGTGCTTCAGAATGTAGGATTGGCAGATAAGTTCTTCACTTAAAAGAAGAGTTCCCACATCCAAATTGTATACACTTGTTTCACTAATAGAGTATTTTTGATTTTTTTTTTTTCACTAGCTGAAGAATTTTCCTCCACTAGAGAGCGTTGGGATCTTCAGACCTTGGGATGGATGTAAGTTAGCTAAACCACAACTGATTATACTGTACAAAAAAGATAGTCCGTATTTCAAACGAAACTAAATTTATTTTGGAATCTCGCGAATCCGACGCTAATCTGTTTAACTTCATTTTTTTTAATGTAATGGACGTAGCAAACAAGCATGCAGTTCACATTGATGTTAAGTGATGACTGCAGCCTATAGACACCCACACAAAGACTTAGGTCAAAATGCAGATGCGTTACCACCCGTGGGGCCTAAGGTGTTTTGCCTCTGTGCCGGAAATTACAGGGCCGTACATTACCACCTGACCGGAACACGATAGTGCTGAACACTACCATTTAGCGGCAAGTATATTAGGTAATGCGGTGGTGCCTACGCCCGCGAGCTCCGTCACTGGAACTCTACCACCTGTAAAATTCTTCAATTGCGCTCGGTACAACTTAAATAGACGGTTGGATTTCAATGAATCATTGCGAAAAAATCATAAGCCGATTCTTACAATAGGCACAATTTTCGGAATCAATTGCAAAGACTTTCTACGATAATAATTAATTACGTATTTATGTGTGTCACGAGAATAATGAATCTTGTAGAGGCCTATTGAAGACATAAATATGTTTAACTGCCTCGGTAGCCTAGTGGTAGCAGGCCATTATTGGGTGTCCTGGTTTCGATTCCCAGGTAGGGGGTTATCAGAGATAATGGTGTAAAGCCCTTATCTCTGGTTCTATTGGGCTTTTTCCATTTTCTGGAAATTTCCCAGTACCTCGAAGTTTGGTAATGTGCCCGGAGATGTCAACAGGCTCGCCACCTGTTACATGGGAAAAAACGTAACCGGCAAATCGTGGGTGTTTGCATGTATGCTTGAATGGATGCATTTACCTCTGCCTATCTAAACGGAGTAGACTAAATTAACTACTTAGCCTGGATTGCAACAAAATATTTGTTTAATGTTATGGTAACATTAAATATCCTTCTCTAACTTACAGAAATCTGTTAAAGTTAGAGAAGGATGTGAAATGTTACAATAGCTTTAACTTAACAAATGTCTTGTCGCAACCCAGACTTCATGTGCACTGCATGCTTGATTGCCACCTTTATATAAAAAAATTACCTACTTACCATACTTTGAGCAAATAAATCTTCGTATTACTCAATATATCCACCGCTAACACTGTATTCCGGTTAGATGGTAATGTATGGCCTCGTAACACACATGCAAACTCATACGAATATGATATTAATGTTTCTCTTTTATGTTAGGAAAGTGGAAAACAACTTCACATTAATGGTAAGCGATTGCAGTATCCTAAAGATAATATTAAACATTTTAAAAAAGGATTTTGTAGTTGACTGTACATTAGTAGTTACCTTACAATTTTATGGTCGAGCGAGTTGACGACAGAAGTATTATTTAAATTCAAAGGTGTCAAGTCGCCCGATCGTGCTAGTTTTTGTCGTGCGAGATGAAGAATAACTCTTCATAATCAAATAAAAAATGAATGAAACTGGCCATGTGCAAGTCCGACTCGCGTGAATAGGGTTGTCGTTCTACTGTAGGTGGTGTAACCAGCTATTTAAGACCCATTAAAAGTAATATTCCATTACAAAATTCTGGCATTTACAAATTAGATTGTGATTGTGGACTCTCATATATTGGTCAAACGAAAAGAGCTGTATCCACCCGCGTTAAAGAGCACATTGCTGATGTCAAAAACCGAAGAACAGGGAGGTCTGCAGTCTGTGAACACATAGCGGATAAGCCGAACCATTACATCCGGTTTGATAAAATTCAAATACTCGCTAGAGAACACAAACCCATTCCACGAATGGTACGCGAGGCTATTGAAATTAAAAAACACCCAAATTTCAATAGAGAAGATGGATGGCGATTATCAACATCTTGGGATCCCATACTTAGCAAGATTAAATCCCAGCCGCAGCATTCTGCAAGACCTCAAGATACCATAAGTAATTATTGTGTTAATCCTGAACGCTACGCAAGGCGTTTACGAAATCGATGGAGGTAGCTACATATAATTTTTTCAAACTTCTGTCAGACAAATGTCACCTCAGTCTGCCCGGGACCACGGAAGCTGAAAAGCGACCGAAACGTCGGGTTGATTTTAAAAATCATTTTAGTTTAAAAATAATTTTAGTTTAATATACGCGAGATAAATCCGTAAAAATAGTTTGATTTCAATAAGCACTTCATTCGTGCATACTTAGGTAGATTCATCAATCTCAATGAATGTGAACTTATCTGCCAATCCTACATTCTGAAGCACAGCCATGAAGGTTATTTATGAATATTGTTTTGAAAATTTCTGCCATGAACCGTTGCTCAACAAATCTTGTAATCAGTGACATTTTGTTTTTAGTTATAGATAGATTTATCTATATCATATAGGTATATAAAAATGAATGTTTGTCGGTATGCCCTTTAAAATCGTAAACTACGCATTTAATCATGTGATGATCTTAAGCAAAGTTGTTGTGCATGAGCCCACGAAGGTTTCTGAGTTGGCAAATTCGACATTGTACAGCTAGTCAATATATATAAAAATCAATTGCTGTTCGTTAGTCTCGGTAAAACTCGAGAACGGCTGGACCGATTTGGCTAATTTCGCTTTTGAATGATTTTTGGAAGTCCAGGGAAGGTTTAAAAGGTAAGAAAATATAAAGAAATTTAAGGGAAATAGTAAAAACTACAATTTTATTTTTATTTTTTAATTCGGGCAATACGAAGTTTGCCGGGTCAGAAGCAATTTTACTCCACTGTTGCTTTTGCTGGTTTTAGAGCTCCAGTGATGACGCTCGCGGGCGCAATCATCACCGCATTACCTAATTAACTTACCGCTAAATGGTACTGTTCAGCGCTATTGTGTTCCAATCAGGTTTTATGTTATGAAGTGGCAAACAAACATACAGTTCACATTGATGGTAAATGAATACTGTAAACATCCATATAAAAACCATTGATTTCAGTCTAGATGTTGGCAACACATCTAGACTGAAATCAATGCTAACCGCTAAGGCTTGAGCAGTTATGCCTCTGTCCAGGAAATTACGAGACCGTTCATTACCTACTATCTAACCCAACACTTCCAGTTACAAGTGAATTAGGCAATGTGGTGCGCACGCCCACGAGCTCCATCACTGAAGCTCTACCACCAGTAAACAATTTATTAAAGTTTACAAGCTTATATTCAAAATACAACTTCACTAAAAGCAAGAATAAATGAGGCAGTAGCGACTGACAAAACAGCACAAACAAGTAGTTATTACGAACATTATGCATTCTTAATTAGTTATGTAAATTAACAATTAAAAAAAACCTTTATAAAAAGTCGTGTTCCATGACTGTATAATAACTGAACATTATGCGCATATCATATATCGTGGCATACTGCGATGATGACAAAGACACAAGTATAGGTACATTTAAAAGTAATAAAATAAAACACGATAAGCGAAAAAACTCGGCCAGTATCGATCCGTAATACGTAATTATGTAGTTTTTATTAAATAGGAAAAAAACGTTACGTACCGATTTATTTTCACTAAATTCTTGCATACCAACTGCTTACTTACTTTGTAGAAACTAAATTTGCGGATTTTCTCGCGTATACAACACTCCCAAACTTCTTCTCATACCCGATGTTTCGGTCGCTTTCTAGCTGTCCGAGGAGTCTCTCTCTACCCGTGACCACGGTAGCTATAAAGCGAGTAGTTGGGAGTGTTGTATACGCGAGAAAATCCGCAAATTTAGTTTCTACAATGTATGAAGCTCACGAAAACGTTACTTACTTACTGTTTTTGAGTATAACATCATTTGCCTACCATGTACAAGGGGTGCGACCGCCTATCGACATTGCTATTGTCGTTGTCATTGCTGTCAAATTTTCATGTCGATTTTTACTTTAACTAAATAACAATAATCGAAATAATCTACCATTATCGCTTGTTTCTCACCTACGAAAGCAAGAAAAACAATCAGATTATCACTACTGCTTTTAAAGGGGCTACAAATCAACATGAAAATTTGACAGCAATGACAACGGCAATAGCAATGTCGATAGGCGGTCGCACCCCAGCTCTTGGGTGATGACTAGACCTCACTAGACCAAGTTTAGTGAGAGTGTAAAGACGGTTTTTTCGAAGTGATCTTAAAGATAAAATCTTTGAATTTGGAGATTAAAATTTGTGTGTTTACTGTTTTCATAAAATTATATTTAATAATACTTTTGTGTGTATCTGTGAGATTTTGAGCAAAAACAGATGGTATGATTCGATTTGTAAAAACGTTTTCTTTAAATTAATTCACTTCAAGATATTATAGGTAACTACGTGAAGAGAAAACTTTGTACTCTTTTTTCAAACACACGTGTACGCAAGATTTTAAGATGTCTGTCACTTAAAGAAAAAACGAAGTACCTGAGTAATTAATAAAGCTTTTATTGTACTATTTATTTTTCGCAATAACACATGCGAGTGATCTTTAGAAATTAAAGAAAAAACGGAAAGAAAAATTTGACTTCGGGCAGGAATCGAACCTGCGACTTCAGGAGCTACTTCTACTACTTGCTACTTCGGTAGCTTAGTGGTAAAGCGGCTGGACTGGTTATCCTGAGGTCGCAGGTTCGATTTCTGCCCGAAGTTAAATTATTCTTCCCGTTTTCTCTTTAATTTCTGAAGCGTTTGTTTTCAATAAATTTTCTGTTACTGTACTTTATCTGTTACAACAACAAATCGTAAATTGTATTTAACCTTAACCCATTAACCTTTTCTATGATTTTGTTTTGTCATTACTTATTTATTTAATGTTTCGCCAATTGAGGATAGTCTCAATTATAAAAGTATACATTAACTATGATCAAGGCCATTGGACCGATTGAACGTTGATCATAGTCAATTTTATTTTATTTTGTACTACTGAAAATTTATGATTGTTCAGTCCCGGACGAAGTCGTGGGCGTAGAAAGTATAAAAGCAGCCTAGGTTACTCCTTATTACATCAGCTATCTGCCGGTGAAAATCCCGTCAAAATCGCTCCAGCCGTTCCCAAGACAGACAAAAATTGTAAAAAAATGTTGTTTTGGTATATGTACCGTGTAAACATACATATATGCATTTAGTAAAAAGCGGTTACTTTTTATATTACAAACAGGCACTCAAATTTTATTTATTTGTATAAATATCTACGTTGTGTTTATTGTGGTAACTATATTTTTTCTTAAATAGGTACAAAATGTGTTCTTTTTTTCAAACGATTCTAAGGCATTTATAAATACAACATTCGTGGGTTCAATGGTGATCAATTCCTACAATAGGTAGGTTGATTTATAACGCTTTCGGCCAAACAATGCATTTGCCAAAATAAACAAGTAGAAAAAAACGACAAAATTAAACAAGAATTTCATCGAGCTTAGCATAATTCCGACCAATACACCGTCATTCCCAAACCTGCCAAACTCTACCAACAATTCCCAAACCTTCCCAATCAGTTACTCAAACAGAAATTGCGATGAGCTCACGTTTTCCGTGAACAATTATTAATACTGAACAATATTTAACTTGGGGTACCTACGGACTGCAAGTTAATAGAATTATTTATTTATTCTTTTTGCACACGGATGATGTACAGAAGGCGGACTTAATAGCAAATGGTATTCTCTCCCAGTCAACCTTAGGGCCAAATAAAACTGTCAAAAAGTGCAGTGGTTGAATGAATTTAAGAATGATATAGCCAAATGTTTCTTGAAAATGCTTATATCCTAAAAATAAATATCTATGTCTAAATACATACAACAAAAATTAAAATATATGTAACTACATCGGAGTCCCGTATCGCACCCATATAATATATATGTATAAAAGTATAAACTTTATTATAAATAAATACATATTGGAAAACTTATATATATATATATATATATATATATATATATGATTAACAATGATGACGACGGTTGTTACTCATTTATTTGAAGATAAGAAATATTTTTTAAGCCTGCTCTTAAATGCAAATTTGCTCAGAGCCTTCTTGATGTCTAGGGGAAGCGCGTTCCACAGTTTGATTGCTGTTACAGCAAAAGAATTGGAATGGAAACCAGTGCGGTGAGAAGGAATTTTGAATTTAAGAATATCGCAACAACGAAGATTCAGATTATGTATATCACCGAGTTTATTATTTACTGTTGGTAGAACTTCGGAGTTATCGGGCGTAGGCACCACCGCTATCTATTCCTATTCAACGCTAGTGTTCCTGTTAGGTTGTAATTTAAATTGAAATACCTGGTTTTTATATCGATACTAACTGACCCGGCAAACTTCGTATTGCCTCAGAATGTATTTCATTGTGTCAAAGGTTTGATAGATACGGACTATTTGTATGGGAAAATAAAATAGTGGTTTTTACTGTTTCCTTTCAATTTCTTCATATTTTCTTACCTTTTAAACCTTCCCTGGACTTCCAAAAATCATTCGAAACCAAGTTTAGCCAAATAGGTATTGAGTATTGAGTAAATGCATGCATTCAAGCAAACATGCAAACCCACAGTTCGCCGGTCATGTTTTGGCCCATGTAACAGGTGGCGAGCCTCTTGACATCTCCGGGCACATTACCAAACTCCGACAATAGAACCAGAGATAAAAGATTTTACACCGCTATCTCTAATAGTCCCCGACCCGTGAGTCAAAACCGTGTAAACCGGGACCCCAGTGTAGTAGTAGTAGTGGTCTGCTACCACTAGGCTACTGAGGCAAAACAAGGCGATTTACGTTTTCAATGTGAAATCCATACGAAATAAAATTCATGAGAAATATTAATCAGACGCAGAAACAAAAGTTGAATAAACAAATTAGCAAAGATTTAAAAAGAATATGGTCAGACAGTATTTATTAACGAACGTAACTTAACTCCTGCAATCCCCGAAAGGGTAGGCAGAGGTAAATGCATGCATGCAAGCCCATGTAACAGGTGGCGAGCCTGTTGACATCTCCGGGCACATTACTAAACTTCGAGGTAGGGAAGGGAAGCGAATCCAGGACCTCAGCGTAGTAGTAGTGGCCTACTACCACTAGGCTACCGAGGCAGAACAAAAGTTGAATAAACTGTTAATTAGCAAAGAATTAAAAATAATATGGTCAGGCAGTATTTATTAAGTTCACCAATTAAGTAACTATGTTAATAGACATATACAGATAGATAGATGGTGATATAGGATATTGAGAACAATGAGACATATAACTTAATGGAATATAGTAATCGATTTGTTCATTTCATAATCTAAACCGCATTAAAGATGGAAAACTAGTTATTTATAGATATTACACTCATAAGGAAAACCGTAATAAAGATAAACTGAGAGGAAAAACATAACAGTATATTTTTTGAAATAAAATTAGTTTTCGGATTTCGAATATCGCGTATATTATAAAATATATTATTAAACAAAAAATATTTTTAAATCAGTTGATCGTTTCGGTCGCTTTTCAGCTTCCATGGTCTCGCGCAGACTGAGTAGGTACCTACACTGACTGACATTTGTCTGTTGTTACCACCACACCTGAGGCCTAAGATCTTATGCCTCTGTGCCGGAAATTACAGAGCCGTATATTATCACCTGACCGGAACACGATAGTGCTGAACACTACCATTTAGCGGCCAGTATATTTAGTAAGTAATGCGGTGGTGCCTACGCCCGCGAGCTCCGTCACTGGAGTTCTATCACCACATTCGTATTTCAGTAATCGGCGGACTGTTTCAAAATATACTATTAGTGTTATGAAAAAACGTAAAAAAAACGTAACTTCACGCCTGCAATCCCCGAAGGGGTAGGTAGAGGTAAATGCATGCATTCAAGCATACATGCAAACACCCACGATTCGCCGGTTAAGTTTTTGGCCCATGTAACAGGTGGCGAGCTTGTTGACATCTCCGGGACATTACCAAACTTCGAGGTACTGGGAAATTTCCCTAAAATGGAAAAATCCCAATAGAACCCGAGATAAAGGACTTTACATCATTATCTCTGATAACCCCCTACCCGGGAATCGAACCCAGGACCTCAGCGTAGTAGTAGTGGCCTGCTACCACTGGGCAACCGAGGCAGTTATATGTGTGCTTAGTAATATATAAGTATGATCAAAATATAAATAGCGCGATGAACATTCTTAGCAAAAAATAGATCAATGCTGTAGATGCAGTGACGTCTAAATACAGAAGTCAGGTTTTTCAACAAATGGCAACTCCCGCAGACCAACGCGAATCTTTTATAGTATTGTCAAAACAATTAAAAAAAAGTATTTCCGCCTGAGGCGACACTGGCTTTTTCACATTCATCATTAGATTTCACAATGTCGTCTTTTGTTGTAAGGAGCAAAAAATTCACAATTGGATGCCGCTGGACCATAATACAAGATTACCTACTAGATAAATCGACACCATCATTAGACTGACTCAAATCTCGCTGTGATTTCAAGAAAATTCTTAAGAGTATGCTACAACATTTCTGTGAATATGCATTAGGCCACTGGCCTCAATTAAGGAGAGTTACTTCCTTGAGTTTTTAAAGAAACTCAAAGATCCTAATATTTTTAATCTAGATTAAAACGTTATCTGTCTCAGTAGTCCAGTAGTAGCAGGTCACTACTGCTACGCTAGGGTCCTGGCCTCGATTCCCGGGTCGGGAGCTATCTCTGGCTAGCTTTGTCTGGTTCTATTGTGATTTTTAAATTTTTTGGAAGTTTCTCAGTATCTCGGCGTTTGGTAATGTGACCGAATATCAATAGGTTCGCCACCAGTTACAGGGACCAAAAAGGACGGGCGAATCGAGGGTATGGACATGTACCTAGGCTAAAACTCTTTAAGAATACACATGAGCTATCACCATCACATAAATATTTAAAAGGAATGTAAACAAAGAAAATTGCGACCCTTTTTCAAAATATTGTGCACTTACTTAATATGACGCGATTTCAAATAGATTAGATAGAAAACCTCTGATTTTTGTGAAAGCTGCATTCGACATTTAACCATGTGGACTGCATGCTTTTCCACCATCTTTATATATAAAATTCAATTGCTGTTCGTTAGTCTCGATAAAACTCGAGAACGGCTTGACCGATTTGGCTAATTTTGGTTTGGAACGATTTTCGGAAGTCCAAAAGTTTAAAAGGTAAGAAAATATGACGAAATTGAAAGGAAATAGTAAAAACCACAATTTAATTTTCCCATACAAATAGTCCGTATCAAACCTTGGTGAGGAAATAGAATCTGCTAGTAATTACATAAAAAAACTGAAACTAAATGTGGCAGTCGTCGTCGAGTATTATCAAAGACGAACCAAAACATTTCAGTCGTGCCCCTTCCGTTCTTCAAATCTATGTTGACAAACAATCTCTGTTTCCAAGCGGGAAATGTCATAACTTTGGACTGAATATAACAGAAGCAGGAAAACTCTCTCTAAATACTGCTATTGAAAAAGAACGCAAAATAATCTCAAAATCACAACTGTCTTATATTTTAATTTACCGCAAAGGAAAATAAAATTGTAAGAAACTTATAACAAATTCACTTGCAAACAAAAAATGGGTGGAAAAAGTTAATCGAATTCAATTCCATAAAAAAACAAATGATTACAATTTTGATTAGGAACAACAAGAGCGAACAAGAAGGGAAAGATTGAGAAATCCCATTCTGAAAACAATAATGGTCATCGTTTTTAAAATAATCATGGATCACAAAATAAATAGCAATCTAAACTACGTCAGATAATCCTTGTCAGATTTACATCATCCTGTTAAATTTTAAGTCAACATCACATACAGAAGTATACAGCATGATAAAAATTCGTTAATACTGCTGATTTGACTTTGTTATTCCCTAAACGGTATCGAACTTTAAGTTGTCTGTAATAAAACGACAGCCTACACAATCAAAACATAAAGCACTACTTCGGTCATTTCATCATAATCTCTTGACATCAAAGACTTCAGAACTAGTTTGTATGTAATTGGTACAATCAGCGACAGGTCAAGTTGTGCTCGAGTACTTTATGAGATTGCAATGGAACGTTTGTTTAAATTGTCTTCACTAAAATAGGTTCTCCTAATCCATAACACCCACAGCTTTAAGCTAAACATATTTGGGAAAACCTAGTTAGATCATATTCAACGAATTAGCTAACAAAGATGTCATAATGTCTCGTATCTCGACCATTCGCGATTTGTCCCTTTAAAAACCGGTTATTTCCACAAGGTGAGATGTGATTGCTCATTGTTCAAGGAGATCGCTATCAGAATCCTTCAGTGGAATTGTTTTCAACAAGGCGAGTTTCAAAAGAATTATACCAGAGATGTAATTTGGAGATAACTTCAAAAGTCCCCCTTTGGTATCCTGTAAAGGGCAGACTTGAAGAATTTTGCATTTAAAACTTTGTGAGAAAAGAGAGAATTGATAAACACGCCTCTGAATAAGCGAGGTCTTGTTTTTCGAAAGGTCCAGTTACTTAAGGCGAGCACTTAAGAAACAGTAGCGAGTTCGATTTATGTAATCCTTACATAACAATATTTAAGAGGCAAGTTGCAATGGCATGCAACATTGAAATCGAATCGTTTATCAATTAGTATTATATTGCTCCATAAAATATTTCACACGGAGATAAGGTTTGGTGATATAGCGTGAGAAAAAGTTGATATCAAAAAGATAGTAAATAATTTCACAGTTAGCAGTCTGTCCTACAAACACTGTAGGACAGACTGTAATAACATCGAAGACAATGATATTGTTATGAAATGAACGTCCATTGGTCGCAATACTAATAGGCTTGAACTTAGTTAAATGAAAAATATGATTCTGTACAAGTGACTATCGTAGATAGTAAAAGTCATATACGCGGAGACAGCGAAATTCTTTCTATTGTTAAGACAAGTGAACAAAAAAACAATGGAGATTTCGTGCCTTCTAAAAGATTCGATTTCTGCTACAGAATTTCACCTTCGTTCTTATGTGATGTGTTATAAATTAATTCAAGGATTACTGGATCTGGATAGTTTTTAGTCCCACTCGAAATTTTGCGATATTATATACCTATGTAAAGTAAATGACTCATGACATTCGCTGCTGTAGTAGATAAATAAAACAGGTATTGTAGAAACACTTGAATACACACATGCGACAATACCAAATGATCCGGATCTAGAACGCCCTTCCACCAACCATAATAGGAATCACAATAACAATGATGCAAACCAATAATAAAAAAAAGTCAACAGCCGTGACGATCTCTGAGGAAAAACATTTGAGATCCCCAAGTTTTTGCAACACTGAACACTAACTAGCCTTGGCAAGTCCAAATGTTTAAACACAAAATATTTGTTTTTGCACTTTGCTCACTTTACCACTTCGACTATAAACGCGGCAACGGTGACGTATTGAAATCGCTAATTATTTGTACGTACGGATTAAAAACAGATAGACGCGTGCGGCCTGACCGGACGGCCGTGAGCGACTGGCTCGACGCATGCGCGTACAGCAGCGCACCGCTTTAGAGAAAGCACGACTCCTGCGCACATTTTGTACGCCGATCCGTCTAGAGCCTGCATCCAGCGCTGTATTTGTTGTTCTACCTGAAGAAATGCTTTTTACCAGATGGTTATTTTACTTATTTTCTTTTCTTAATGACAGTGTTTCTGATTGACAGGTGAAAAGTGACGATAAATATGGAACTGCTCCGGTTTTAGTACGGTAACAGGATATTATGCTACATCCTCGCCATATGGCCTTCCTGTTATGGTTATCAATCCGCGAAACCTTCCAAGTTGAGACACTAGACCATCTGTTGGACTTTGCTTATGAGGTTCGTGGGTCAATTGTATAAACACTGAAACATAAGTTGCTAGGCAACAATAGAAGGCGACTCAAGGTGATTTACTTGTGGCGAAGGTCAATGGCATTGCGGCAATAACGATGATTAGTTGCTTCCATGTTAAGAATAATACATAAAGTATCATCATTTGTGAAAATAAAAGCAACATAATGAGTCCGAATAAACCTGAATCGGTAATGAACACGTTTCGTGCAAACTTAGGTAAGTCTTTTAATGTTTCTGTTCAAAAATTAAAGAGCTTCGTGATAAAAGAAAAGAAAATATCGATCAATAAACTAATAATCCCTCGACGCCTCTGAAATTTTATAATTGTGATGAAATAAATTAACTTCTTCGAACAAAACAAATATTTCTTGATAATGAAATGAGCAGATTTGGTGATTTGATTAATCGGCTCATAAATTAATTGGCAAATGTAATCAACTAATTAAATAATATAATAGCACACCTTGTAAGGAAAGCTTTAAATGAGAAATTAACAATTACATTAAAGAATACCAAGCTGTTATGAAAAATTAACTTTGGTAGAATTACGATGACGTTAGACATTTTGTATAAAATCTCGTGTAAACCCTCCAGACACGAGAAAAATATGACAATTGAAATTCAATTGTGTCTCGCCGCCGGTGGCCGTACGATCCTTGAAATGTTAAGTAGGTATAAGATACCAATAATAAACATATTGATATTTTTTTACAGAATAGGTATAATTCGAACTTCAAAGAACATGGGTTATAAATACATGATATCATGTTGTCTAAAGTTGGTGCCGAATAAAAAACAACATGGGCGTTCCAATTTAGATCCTTTCGCTTTCAAGCAATAAATCATCAATGAACTGTTATAATTATAATCGCCTCTCCTTTTGATCCTTTTATATAGATAAGAAAAGCATGAATCAAAGATTTCCTCACACATAAATAATAAAGAAGGGATAGGCAATTTAGGCGAAATTGTTGATATCTTCGGGCACGTCATGAAACTACGAGGTAATGGGAAACTTCCAGAAATAGAAAAATCGTAAAAGCGGCTGGACTGGTTATACTGAGGTTGCAGGTTCAATTCCTGCCCGAAGTCAAATTTTTCTTTCCCATTTTTCTTTATTTTCTAAAGTTCACTCGCATGTGTTATTGCGAAAATTAAAAATATTACAATCGTAATAAAGTATTTTACATCGTGATCTCTGATTGGCCCCAGGAATCGAATCCAGGATACCAAATCAGTAATAGTGGCCTGCTACCTCTAGACTATTGAAACAGTTAAACATAATAACCATGTTGTTTAAGCTAGTTTGCCTAATTTGGCACCTACTTTATGCCTAATGAAGAAGGTGACAAACTAGTGTCAAATAAAAAACAACATGGGCGTTCCAATTTCGCAAAATCCTTTCGCTTTCAAGCATTAAATCATCAATGAACTGTTACTAATAAGCACCTCTCCAGTTAAGAAAAGCATGAATCAAATATTTCCTCACAATTTACAAATTTATACTTACAATGAAAATATTGCAAATCTTGAAATTTTCAATTAAAGTTTCATCGACAACTAGATTGAAATAAATTTACGCAAGTGTAGTAATTTATCAGCTTAACAAGACTTCGAAACCACATCGAATTCCAACAATGAAGTACAATTCAAGTCTCACAGCGCCCACGAGCCAGTGTGCTGGTGTCAAACCATGGTTAGAACAACGAGACTGATCAATAGACAAATAAATGTTACTATTAGGTACGAAGCGAACGGCGAGAGAACGTGTGAAGGCCGCCAACCGGTCCGCAGCTTTTAATAGCTTTAGAGTAATATTTTATTGGCCAACTTGAAACGCGAGGGATCGCCGAGACATTGTGATGAAAGACCTTATGGCCTGTTTGTGATGTAAAGATTTTGACGGACTGTGTACGCTTTTGTAGTTGATATTGAAATGTTTACGCATTTTAATGTCTTGTCGATGTACGAGTAGCTAAGCGTGAAGTCTGATGATTTTTTTTTTCTAGTCTTAGGGACGTTTTTACTGGTAATAAAAGCAGAAGTAGAGGCATAATACCTTAGGCCTCAGGAATGGCAACGTATCTACATGCAAATCACTGGTTTCCAATAGGTACTCCAGCATTACTAACCATCAATGTGAACTATATGTTTCCTTGCCACTTCATAACATAAAAAAAAATCTTAGTATCACTTCCAGATTTTAGGACCGTGCTTTTCTTTTTTGAATTGACTAATGTAGGTAACTCGTTTCGAGATGGCACTAGTCTACTTCATCGGGAATTTAGCGAGCGCAAAGTGGTCTGGGCCTTAAATAAATTTACACAACTGCCTATGGGAAACCCCTGCGGATCTGATCCTCGGCTTAGGGCATTGTAGGAGGACACATAAATAAGACAAATGCGATCAGGGACGGTGCATCTTCCGCTTTAGACGGTTGATGCTAACTGGATTAACGACGACGCGGGTCGTGCCAGTGTCGGGGTCGTGCCAGTGTCGGGGTTGGAGGCTTGGGCACGTGCACGATACATCAATATCCATCACAATTGTATGAGACTGCCAAACTACTAACAGTTCCATATGATGAAGATATTCCTTAGCCTTTAAGGAAGAGAACTTACGTTTTTACTATGTATGTTTATAATCCTATAGATTACTCTTGGTCATTTTGTTATGTCATCAACTACATCGGTGACAGATATACAATGCGAATGTGGATGGTTGCAGAGGCCCAGGAAGACCAAGGCTGACCTACCATGACCAAATAGGTCGAGTTCTGTCTGATGGTGGGGTCAAAAGTCTTAGGAATCGGCGTGCATGTATGAAGAGAATGTTGAAGGTAGACGAGGCACGAGAGGTTTGTCAGAACCGGGATGTCTGGCGCTCTACACTCTCTGCCTACCCCGTTAGAGACCTGGCGTGAAGATACATACATACATCGGTGTCGAGTATGGCAACTATACACAAGGTTATAACCAACGGTGGGTAATCGATTTGGCGATCGACTGACTATTCTCCTAAATCTTTTATTTATTGTAATTAACTATACGGTCTTGACATTATGTTGAATACAACCTACCAAGTTAGATTCTTAATTAAGCAATGATAAATCGTTCTGGTCGGATAGCTTATCAACGTAACTGCATCTTATGACGGCCTTAACATTTCTATAGTTAGCAAATAATCTGCTTCATTACCTCCAACGAAGTTAATATTATAGAGCAGACACCGGGAATAAACAAGCGGTGCCGTTTTTTTAATTTGTTTGACAGATATTTCTGTAAGACGTTTCCAAGTCATCTGTAATGTTACTATGTGAAAGTGTGGCAAATTGACTTCTGGAAACTGGAACAAGGCTACCAAGGGGAATGTCCTGTTTAGTAGGTTAAATGTTTTATTTTTAAATTGAAAGATATAAGTAGGTACTTTAATAATTGAAACTGAATCAGATAATAATATTGAAATGATACAGGTTAAAATCTGCCAATACACTTTTTATATTTAGTATAGCAATTTTTAGCTTTCTCTTAGTTTTACTTTCTATCGATTTTTATTGATATAAATAAAGGCAGAGAGATATTTTTGTAATCTGTCTAGTAGATAATTTCTCAAAAGATTTAGAAATGAATAACAGAACATTCGAAGAGGTATCCGGATATTAGAAATTCAACAGAAGTTTCCGTTTTCAAAGAAAATAATCTACGGGATGGACAGGACAATACAACATAATTTAAACGGAATAGTACTCGTATAATAAGTATAATATTCACCATTCTAAATGTGTTGTCTTGTCTTATCCACCCGGAATAATCAAGCTAATAAAGATCAATGCATTCAATCATTACTGGTGGTACGACAGAGATATTCCTAAGTAGTATTTGTATACTCTTTGTTCCTAACAACTATGTTCTCAGGGGTGGCAACGCTACGACGTTAGTTCCAAAACACGGTATTAAGATCCCGGTTAGCAGTGGCGAGCATTGCATTTAGGCAGAACGGGCAGAGCCTACCTTAGTATCTCGCGGTAGGATTGGATTGAGGATACTGGTTTTCTTCAGATAATTTTAAATAATTTACATTTTTTTAAAGGTGGAGAGGTCTGCTCTACCTATTTTCCTATATGCAATGCACGCCACAGTCAATACGCCGTCAATATGGAAAAACGTGATCTTAAGATTCGTCTCAAGGACTGAAACTTGCCTATTAATACGAGCTTAGTACCGATTCTGTGAAATGATGCATAAATAGGTACCAAATAGATAGATAGATCTGTTATCCATCTCTCCGGACGAAAGATGTAGGTACATACAGCTGGACAAAGCCTTTCCCAAAGATTCCACGTAGTACGTCATTAGGGGAAAATATGCCATAATCTTTTAATCCCCTCTAATCTTTTTTTCGGACATGTTTCGAGGCGAAATGAGACCTCCTGTCCCCTGCACTGTCAATAGTTCAATGATTCACAGTGCAGGGGATTTTTCACGGTAAACGAGGATGCGGTAGGTCCCCTATGCGATGGGTCGACCAAATTAAAATAGCAACTAAAAATACATTCTATGAGTGCACCCGAAAGGCATCTGCACGTGAGGAGTGGCGAAGGATAGTAAAGCGTGCCACGAATAAACCCTGAAATGACAATCACGACCACTCTGTCAAGAGTGCAACGACTAAGAAGAAGAATGCCATAATCACCATGCTCGGCAGGCGGATTGGCGATCGAAGTAGCGGTAGTATCGCAGGACATTTTTTTTTAATGTTATGTAAGTGGCAAACAAGCATGCAGTTCACATTGATGTTAAGTGATGACTGCAGCCTATAGACACTCACAAAAAGATCAAGGTCGAAATGCAGATGCGTTACCACTCCTGAGGCCTAAGGTGTTATACCTCTGTGCCGTAAATTACAGGGCCGTAAATTACCACCTGACCGGAACACGATAGTGCTGAACACTTCCATTTAGCGGCAAGTATATTAGGTAATGCGGTGGTGCCTACGTCCGCGAGCTCCGACACTGGAGCTCAACCACCAATTAAAACCAGTTAAACATTGCTGTTCATACCACATTAAATATTATCGCCCTAGAGACCGCCATTTTTCGGTTGACTGACTGCACTAGTAGAAGAATTCTCCTCCACTACAGACTACAGGGCGATCGAGTCTTCGCGTCTCGACGCCATAAATTCTCTCTCTGTTATTGGCATATCAAAATTATACGTACAAATTAGTGCTAAGTAGCCAATCTCAACTCATTGCTATCCCTTTCACTCTCGTGTTTTTTTTTCTCTAACATTAATAGTGGTAAAATGTGTCACATGACATGTAATCATGGAACCATTTTCCTGCAAGCTAAATACGAATATTACATAACGTATCTATAGATATATACCTACCTACTATCTATCCATAAAATAAAATTATTCCGTGGTATATTGATAAAGTCGATAATTCGGTACGTAGTTAACATTAACAATAAAGTGATGATTTCGACGATTTCTGTAATGTATATATTATCTTTATCTAAATGATGTCATATGATATATAAATAATGCCATTGCCATGTATACAAAGCGATTAAAAAATAAACTTGTCACGATGAGCCTAAGTGTCATTGAGAATGCATTTTGTTAAAAATTTGGAGTTTTGTTAATTTCCATTTTATTCTACGTAACATGTGTTTTTTATTTCCTATCTCCACCAATCCACATTGGAGCAGCGTGGTGGAGTAAGCTCCAGACCTCCCCCCAAAAAGGGGCGAGACTCCCAGCAGTGGGACGGTCGTATTATGGGTTGCCATTATTCCACGTAATAAAATATTATAATAGAACATTTAACTTGATAACCTCTGATATTAAGTGCCATGGTAGTGGTAGCATGCTACTAAAACTGAGATAACCTCAGAGCTCTAAATTGGGGGTGACAGAGTGAAATTGTATTTGCATAAATTAATTGTTGTACCTATAAAACATTTACAATACAATACCATCCGTTTTATTATTGTTAAAAGGGATCGTTTAAATGTTTGTGAGGAATGTAAATATTTATTTAGAAAGTTCAATCCAATTCTCGGCCATTATTAATTGTGATGTTAGGATTATAAAAACGTTTATCAAAGTCAGTTGAACTTTCTTTAGGATGATCGACCTTTGTGGCTGCCGGCTCTCATGAATATTGCTCAAGCGAAAACAACAAGCGCGTGTTTTTTATTTCGGATATTCATTAATGAGGAAAAATTTTTGAAAACACAAAAAAATAACTTCAAATTTGTTTATGCAAAAATTATAAAAAATATGTATCTGAGATGCTGACAACAACCTCTTTCATTTGATATGTCACATGACACAGTTTTTTTAATTTTATGATTTACCCCCCGAAAGTGGCCCCCCTGTTTAAAATTTACTATTTTACTTGACGTGTTCATCTTTGGGTCACCAATTTACTTATATTTATCAATTTTCAACTCAATCGGTCGAGTAGTTTCGGAGCAAATTGGCTGTGACAGACGGACAGACAGACAGACAGACGCACGAGTGATCCTATAAGGGTTTCTTTTTTCCTTTTATGGTACCCTAAAAACACACATTATGATCTTTTACTTTCATTAGAAGGTAGTTTGTCAGTGTGGTAGAGGTTTAATTTTTTCACAATACAGTACCCAGAAAGAAACATTGCACATCGAGCCTACGAAAGTGAGTATCGGCTAGTTCGGACTTCGTAGAGCGTTCTGCGAGGGGCAGCTGCCCTCCCCTGCCACCTCCTGGTGACGCCTATGCCTATAGGTACTTTATTCCCAAAATTAATATCCTTAAAACTGCTGTACACTCCAACAGATCCATAAAAAAAGACAAATGACCTAACGTCATGGGAAGATAGTTAACCCTCAATCAATATTCAAGTACCAGGACGTCATAAATGCAATGGAACTATACCACACTACCGACGCCAATAAACCGAAAATACAGTTACGCGAGTTGGACAACGGTTAGTGAACTGGCGGTAACAACGTTAACTGGGTGAATGTGTTACGTGCGGTATTGATACACACATTATTCCCATTCGAATTTTCACCATCTGCATGCAGGTTACTTTCTGATGTTACGGTTGCTGTTATGCGCGAGCGGGACAGATGATAGTCGCAATGTTTACGAGTTGCGAAAAGAAAAGAACAGTGAATCTCGACATTTTTAGGAAACGAATTGTTCTTTATGGACATCAATTTTAATTTATAGCTTCAAGTCAGCGTCGGGACGTGACCCTTCGCCTACTAGCCGAAGAATTCTTCTACTGGAAGAGAATTCTTCCACAAGTACAAACAGACAACCGAACAATGGCGGACAAGTAAGGGCAATAACGCAGCGTCTTGCGACAAAACTACGCCACTGCGATCGCCAATCCGCATGCCAAGCGTGGCGAGTATGGCATATCCCCCTTACAGGGAAAGCTATGGTCCAGCAGTGGATATCTTTCGGTTGATAATGATGAATCGTTTTAAACATAAGTTCCTAAATTTTTCAATTTGAGACCACCATTTTCTGCAATAAAAACCGTATTTTTTAGTCGGCCGTGTTTTAAATACACGTAACAATAGTCAAGTGAAGATGTAGGCGTTCGATGCGATCATTTAAATAAAGCTTGTCGATCGATACGAATGTAAATGGTATCATTTAGTGGCACTTTTCTCGAGTGATTCTATCCTTCAAATTACGGAACAGAGCCCAGTAATCGCTTCAGAATCAGAATCAGAAACTCATTTATTCATTTAGGGTGACAGGCACCTCTTATGACACGTCAAAAACAAACAAAATAAATTAAAGTGAATAACAATTGATATACATGTCAAACAAGATAAGAAATATATGTAAAGTCAAGAATATCACTAAGATAAAACTAAATGTAATAAACTAATGTTTAAATGGGCTAATCATTAAGAAAAGTCATAGTTATTTTAATGTAACATGCGTCCAGCTCACATTTATGTTAAGTGATGACTATAGCCTAGAGACATCTACAAAAAACCAGAGGTCAAATACAGTTGCGTTGCCACCACTGATACCTAAGTTACTATGTTTCTGAGATAGTTATTATGGGGCCATACATTAACATCACATCATCATCATCACTTGCATACCCCTAACGTTTTTAAAAGACCTATCCAATAATATATAGAAAACGAAAAATAAAAAACATGTAACGCGCGGATATTTTTTACCTACCTATTTTGTACCTACTGTACGTGGTTTTATTCTACCACTTTGTCGACGTGATTAAGATGTATATCTATATAGGTACTTGTGCCAAATTTAAAGTCTCTAGTACCAATATTTTTGGCGCTAAAGCGCGGACGGACAGACAGACAGACAGAGAGACGGACATGGCGAAACTATAAGGGTTCCTTGCTTACTACGGAACTCTAAAAAAATGGGATCTCCTATTTGGTACTTTCATTATATAAAAACACAATACCACTGGCAAATCGAAGGTATAGATTCCACACGACGACACATGACGACCCGGTTAGTCCAGCGATCTGAAATGACCGTTTGATTCGAAGGGTCGCGGGTTCGATCTCCGCACCGGGACAAATATTTGTATGGCCTACAGATATTTGTTTCAGGTCTGGGTGTTTGTGTATGTGTTGTATGTGTACAACGGCATCCACGAAACAGGTTTATACTTACTGTGGGGCTGTGAGTGTAAGCGTATTTTATTTATTTTTATTTACATACATTATTAGGTATTTGTCTGCTCCTCTCATATCACTCGTCTACACAAGTTTCAAGTACTCGTGATTTCGCCACCAACCGTGCGACCTTCACATGCAGACGGTGACCTGGTCACCATTCCACTTGCGACCGCAACACCGCTACCGATATCTGGTTACCGGCAGGTTTCGATATCTCGTTACATAAGATGGCATACTTGTGGCGATTGTAAGGCGAACCCGAAGTGTTTGAAGACGATCGCTATTGTCAATCGAACTTTCTCCATCCTAGCGCGAGCATACCGCACCGAAGTCTTCTGTGTGTGTTTTGTTGTGATACACCCCATTCGGGGAGGAGCGGAATGCATAGAAGCAGACGTTTTTATTGTTTCTTGATATCCCATGTTTAGCCCCGTATACCGAAAGGTAGGAAGGGGAATGGAAGGTGGTGGGATAATAATCGAACTTTGTATTGTCAGTGCTAGAAGGTTTTCTATGACATTCAAGTGGCATGATAGTTCACATTGAGGGTAAGTGAATACTGTAGCCTATAAACGTAACGTATTAAGTTAATTTTTATTGCTGGTAGAGATCTAGTGACGGAGCTCACGGGCGAAGGCACTACCACATTATCTCTATCTGTGTTCCGGTTAGATGGTAATGTTTGACCCCGTAATAACTATCACAGAAACATAACAATTATGTAAACAAAATCCCCATCCCAGGAATAATAATGGCAACCCTTGACACGTCCCACTGCTGAGCACGAGTTTCTACCCTTTTCGAGGGAAGGCCTGGAGTTTACTCATACACGCTGCTCTAATGTGGGTTGGTGGAGATACGGGTTAGTGGCTAACCCGCTGTCGGATGTTTTCAAGCCGCCCATAGGACCTCCGACAAGGTTAACGACTGCTATCTATCAATAGCAACCGGGACCGAGGGCTTTACGTGCCCTCCGAAGCACGGAAGCGCGCATTTTAATTCTTCACTAGGGGTCACCTATCACACACCCGATCGCGTCTGTATCGCACAACCGAGTAGATCGCTCGCATGCGCGCTTTATCTCGGAGATAGTATTCGAGAACTCAAATCCCACAGTTATATAATAGCTATTAATTTTATTTACGTAAAAAAACGTAACTTCACGACTGTAATCCCCGAAGGGGTAAGCAGAGGTAAATGCATGCATTCGAGCATACATGCAAACACCCACGATTCGCCGGTTACGTTTTTGGCCCATGTAAACAGGTGGCGAGGCTGTTGACATCTCCGGGCACATTACCAAACTTCGAGGTACTGGGAAATTTCCAAAAAATTGAAAAATCCCAATATAACCAGAGATAAAGGACTTTACACCATTACCTCTGATAACGCCCTATCTGGGAATCGAACCCAAGACCTGCTACCAGTAGTAGCCTGTTACCACTAGGCTACCGAGGCAGTTAATTTTATTTAACACTTGTTATTGTCGTCGTGTTAATTTCGCAAGGCCAAGTCGCTTTCAGAAATGTTTGCATGTCAACAAGTTCCTACATATGCGTAGGTTAAGAGAACAAAGTTTATGCAATTGTGCATTGATTGCCATAAAAGTCAATGTAATAATTACTTAACCACAGTTCATACCTACTAAAAGGCTGAAAAAACGATTGCTTCTTTGGCAATATCCTTTTGTATGTTGGCAAGTTCGGCGTACTTATCTATACTATATCTATATATCTTTATATTTGGGAGTGTTGTATAGGCGAGAAAATCCGCAAATTTAATTTCTACAATTTATGAATCTCGCGAATACCTGCGAAAACGTTATATATATATTTTATCTGACAGAACAAATAAAACGAATACACCACTGGAATTTGAGCCTGAACCCGCGGTCCTAGGTTTAGTCGGCCTTAATCCAATTTCTTTGCATTTTTTTGGGCATGCATGTGTAATAATTGTGATAAATATAATGATATACCTCATACTCTACACGTCTACACAATTAACTTACAACTGCTATCGTCAAACAACCAATTGTAATATACTTGCCGCTAAATGGTAGTGTTCCGGTCAGGTGGTAATGTACGGCCCTGTAATTTCCGGCACAGAGGCATAACACCTAATGTCTCAAGAGTGGCAGCGCATCTGCATTTTGACCTCTGGTCATTGTGTGGTTGTCTATAGGCTGCAGTCATCACTTAACATCAATGTGAACTGCATGCTTGTTTGCCACTTTTAATAAATAAAAAAAAAAAAAAAAAAAAAAAAAAACCACCTAATTATTGTACCTAACAAAGATCAGAGACTGTCCAAACATACAATACTCTTAATCAATGATGTTGAACTTCTCTTCTCTTGATACCGTGTACACTGCACGGAGCTCAATAAAGCAAAGCAAAGAACAGCCGCCATCTATCAACCATATCGTGCCGAACATATATTTATAAGTTATTACATTCCTTCGTATTCAATTAAAAATTGATGTAAATGGGGGAAATGTTTGGAGAACCAATACAACATTACCAAATAATACCCGCATATTTATCCCATTTTTTTTACTATTTATTTAACAAACAGTTATAGGATCAAAATTGTTTTACTTCAGGGTCAAACATAAATATTTAAACCACTAACCTCCGATACGGACATTCACATTCCGGGGACGTGCAAACGAACGGCAGTCGAGATCTACCGGATTGTATCGCCAACACACGCGTGTTCCACATCTTGGCCGAAAACAATCCACTAATTTGTTCTCACTCGAAAAACACTGTTTTCACTCGCGATGAACGTTGGAGTTTATTATAACACAACATTACACTGATCGGTATAGGTAGTGATCGATGTAACAACAATAAAAACGGAGTACCTATTTGTTAATTTTCAACTTCAAATACCAATAGGTGGGTACTCTTTTTGTATATACACATACTTAATTATTTGAATGTATAATATCACTATTCAATTTATAAAAAAAAAATATCTGAACAGAACTAATAATTTAAATATATTTGCAAAAATATTATTAAGAACCTAAGTATTTAAGAACTCTTTCAATTTAGACATTTCGCGTCCGACACAAAACGCCTAAACTGAAAGAGCCCTTAGAGTAACAATAACTTTCAAAACACAGTAGGAATCACACGAAAAATATTTAATTATTCACAAGAAAATTATACGTTTTATTATATTTTCACTTCAAACACAATCAATCAATCCATTGACACTTCTACAGCAAAAACGAAACTGCAACTAAATTACACCAACTTTAAACCTAATCTAATTACCATCATCGTTAACTAATTCACGATTACAATTAAATAGGCACCTACGTAACTATCGACAAATTACAGTTCATCAACTTAAAAACCTAGAAGTTTAAAAAAATATATCTATTTAAGTAGTTGGATTCTACTCTGCCAAAGATATATATATTTTTTTTTATTTTCTGATTAGACTTTTAACACTTGAACTCGCGGTGAAGATAAAACGAGAATATCTAATTGAATTGAAAAAAAAAGCACAACTAAGACTTCGCATCATTCAATATGAAAGTTAATGATGTGTCAGGTTATTAAAAATGTATAGCCGTGGATACGGATATGCATCGATAATAGGTATTCGTATTAAGATTCACGAACACGGAACTAAACTATTTTATGTATTCGGTGTTTAATTTTAGAGAGAAATTTGCGTCGTCGCATAGTGATGAAATGGCGGCAATATTAATTCAGCGGTCAAGGGTTCAAGCCCCGGCAGTGGTCGGTGTAATTCTGAGTGTAGATTTAATAAAATCCTAAAATAATGCAGCTCTTGCATGTGTGTATGTTGGTAATATAATGATATATAATAATTTTGATAAGTTCAAATATAAAATAATTTTATGGACGAAAAATATTTTATATCTGCCAAGTACCTACGGATCTTTTTTTTCGCGCGGATACCTGCGGATACGGAATAATACGGATATTAACTCGCAAGGATCGCCGGCACATCACTATATGAAATTAGAGGGGCGGTGGCATATCAAATGAAACCCGAGCAATCTGGTGGGTGGATACGCTGATAACAGGCGCCTGCGATAATGGACTGTAGGGGAAAATGTGGGGGGGAGTCACTTCGAGAAGAGGGGACTCTTTATCAAGTATCGTTAAGTTATAAAGATGACTATTCAAAATGTATCCAAACACGCACGAGGTTCCGTAGACGGGATCAACGCGAGTAACTAAAATATCGTTTATAGGCTCAGTAGATATCTGTCACTAAACATCAATGTAAATTGTAAGTAAGTATGCAGTTGTTTGAAAATTTATCACACAAAAAAGAACACTATGGAGACAGGACGTGTAGTATAATAGCTGTATAGTAGCTGTAGTCTCACAAAAAATACTTAGGTACCAAAAATTGCGAACACAACAAAGCCTACGTAAGTTGCGAACGGCAGCGAATATTAACCTAAATCTAGATTTAACTAAAAATTCTTATCACACATTAAGTTCCCCGTTCGCCGGAACACACGATATAGACATACAAAAGAATGTGGTTATTGCCGCTTCAATGGGACAATTGGTTGCAATTATTTCATTTATACATGCAAAACCCGGATCTCGTAGTCACTCGTACCACATAAGCGCGGTTGTGCACTGCATCCGATTAATTTGAATAAATTTCGATGAAAATATGGATAAACGACTCATTCCGTAATTAATCGTTAAGTAAAGTAGTTAAAAGTTAACTAACTTAACTATCATTGTACATATTACTGTATATATTCGACGATATATTATTCGTTACTATATGGCTTTTAAAACATTCAATAATTTTATATTGTTACAATTACTTAGTAGGTATGTTATAATGAATATTTACTAAGACATATTAGTCAGGACTGGGATATCTGGCGCTCTACACTCTCTGCCTACCCCGTTAGAGACCTGGCGTGAAGATACATACATAAATATTAAGTACTTTAGAAGTTAACATGTCCCCAAAACAAGGCTGTGAAAAAAAAATAGAGCAGTTTTCTTCCTTTGTCTAAGGTCATGTGTTAAAAGGCATGGCCTTAAAATAACAAAAAAGTTTAAATATTCGAAATATAATTCCAAACACAGTTTTAATATTTTCTACTCCTTATCAAATACATTATTTGTGTGGACATTTATTTTTCGTTTCATTGAGATAGAAAAAGTGATTATATATTTTTTTTATTTATTTATAAAATACGCTTACACTCACAGCTCCACATTCGGTATTATATAAACCTGTGCCGTGGATGCCGTTGTACACATACAACACATACACAAACACCCAGACCCGAAACAAATATCTGTAGGCAAGACAAATATTTGTTCCGGTGCGGGGATCAAACCCGCGACCCTTCGAATCGAATGGTGGTTTCGCACCGCTGGACTAACCGGGTCGTCAAAATATCAGCATAATATCAAAAACTGTTAATTAATTTATTTACCTGTTGAAAGAATAGCAAGGCTCTATAATTTTCTTTCTTACCTACTTGTTTTAGTTACCCCTCAATTTTAGCTGGAATGCAATAAAATGTTCTTCGTCAGAGATACACATAAAATTTTTAATGACATTAAGCAGAAAATAATATTTTAAAAGGTTTTAATCGGATCGGACCCAGAGCACAAACACTCTAAGGCAGTCATGGTTTCTGCGAATGTTACGCTCGTTCGCTTAAATGTTCTAGTTTCAAATAGTTGTGTTAACATTTAAGAATATTGTTACATTTCGGCGTATCTTTTTGAAAGGAGCGTAGATAACTGAGCTCGGTTTATTCGCGGTAGACGTAGACATTAAATTTTATTTGCAATCGAAAAATTGATTCATGTAGCACGAGCTGCATTCATGGAAATAAAACAATTTTTATGATATTTTCTATGTCAGGAAGTGACAAACAAACATACAGTACACATTGATGATAAATTAATTCTGTAGTCTAGACATTCACATAAAAAAATCAAAAAAAGTTGTGTTATCATTTTGACTAGAGATTTAGAAATCAGGAGAGGCTCCTCAGGTCTAAATCTTTTATGTCTCTGTGCCAAAACAGGGCGGGAAAAAACCATTGATTTATTATACTACAATTGGAAAAAACAATTTTTAAACAGTTACATGAAATATATTTTTTTAAATAAAATATTTTTCATGTAACTTTGTCTAACGCTTTGTCTTGGTACCTTTCGCGGTCGTCACCCTATAACTTAGGTACTCGAAATGTATCCATTTCAATAAAAACCTTTTTTTAATGATTATGCGAAAGGTTTTGTCTTTTATACCTGTGATCTGATGAGATGCATGACATTATGGTCAGATAAGTGATTAGTATGGCAATAGATGGCGCTGCTGCCACCATAAGGCAATGCAATAAATGTGAAGGAAAGATTTGACAAATCGGGCAGGACTTCGGTGGCTCAGTTGGAAGAGCGGCTGGATTAGATTCCCAGTGGCCGCAAGTTCGAGTCTCGCCTGAAGTCAAATTTTTCTTTCCATTTTTCTTTAAATAAAATATATTTAACAAGCATGTGTTAATGCGAAATAATATAAAACAGTTAAGTGAGTTTAAATTTAAGTATATCAACGCAAAAAACCTACTATCTCAAAGTAACAAAGTTGGGAGATAGGGAAAACTTCTTAAAAGATAACGTTGTTTTAAAAAAAAAAAAAGAAAAATAATGGCTATTCTCCCTTCTAACATGGAACAAAATACCTATAATGCAAAACTTTAAATTCGTCGTAATTTACGACGCAAGTCCACAAAACACCATTAAAACAATTTTGTATGGGGGGAAGTTGGAAATTTAATTATTTAGTACCTGGTTGACCGAGCTTCGCTCCGTAGACTAATGGTTCTTCCATTCATCAAAAGATGGCGTTAGTCGTCGGTTATGAAGAAAATACGAGCGTTTCTTGGACCTGGAACCTAAATAAATCGATTTCTTGACCCGAAAAACTCCTAATCTGTAAGTTTCAAGAAAATCGTTGGAGCCGTTTCCGAGATCTTGATTCTATATATACATATATACAAGAATTGCTCGTTTAATTAATTATAATATTTATGTTACCTATTATAAATGGCATGGAGATGCTCATTAACGATGCATAATGTACCATTAGGTGGTAGGCACTCACTGACGTTCAGAAATGAGTCAAGTGCGAGTCGGACTCAAATTTACAAAGTAACCTTTTAATTGCCAATTTTGCCAAGTTTTACTGGTGGTAGAGCTCCAGTGACGGAGCTCGCGGGCGTAGGCACCACCGTATTACCTAATATACTTGCCGCTAAATGGTAGTGTTCAGCACTATCGTGTTCCGGTCAGGTGGTAAAGCACGGTCCTGGAATTTCCGGCACAGGGGCATAACACCTTAGGCCTCAGGAGTGGTAACGCATCTGCATTTTGACCTTGGTCTTTGTGTGGATGTCTATAGGCTGCAGTCATCACTTAACATCAACGTGAACTGCATGCTTGTTTGCCACTTCCATTACATATATAAAAATATAAAAACCTTTTATTATTTATATAGGTAGGTAGAAAGGATCCTTCCTAAGATCCAGAGAGAAACCGTTCCGCCAAAAGAAGTTTTAGTAAGTACAAGAAGTTAGTACATTCCTTGATTTTCACCTTAGTCGTCAGGAGTGGTAACGCATCTGCATTTTGACCTAAGTTTTTGTGTGGGTGTCTATAGCTGCAATCACGTTTGTTTGCCACATCCAAAAAAAAAAACACACATTGAGCATTTAGTATAGTGATAATCACGTCTATTATAGTATTTACCGAAACAAAATGTTAGATTTTGTTATGGCTACAGTGTCAACAAACAATTGTTTCCCAATGAAAAACATGGCTTAACTCTTCCTCCCACAGAATTATACAGTAGGATCAAAAATCCGACTTCTAAATACCGTTTATTCCGCCCATAAAACAAAGTTTACCGGTTATTTTACGGTGGTTTAGACGGCAAGGAGCTTTCTGAATGATATATAAAGACGGCTCAGGTGTTACAATGATGGGGGGAATAGGGGGACGGTTGTTTAGAAATGCGTAATTTATTTGTTTTATGTTATCTGAGAGGGTGGCATACAAATTAGGTTTCAGTATACAATGGACGATAAGGTAATGTAGTGCTATAATTAGGTAAAGATATATGCAACAAAAGTATTGACGACCCGGTTAGTCCAGCGGTGTGAAACCATCGTTTGATTCGAAGGGTCGCGGGTTCGATTTCCGCACCGGGACAAATATTTGTATGGCCTACAGATATTTGTTTCGGGTCTGGGTGTTTGTGTATGTGTTGTATGTGTACAACGGCACCCATGACACAGGTTTATACCTACTGTGGGGCTGTGAGTGTAAGCGTATTTATATTTATATTATATGGAATATTGTACTAGTATAAGGCACCACAACTTGTAGTATTGTATTATTACCTATATCTTTTTTTTGTCATCATCTGTATTTTTTGGTTTTGGTAAATAAAGAAAAGTTAGTATGTAAGAGTACAGTTTTTTTTAAGAGAGTGGGTAACACGGTTTTTTCATAGGATGGTAAATGACCACTTCATCCGAGAGACATCCATGTCAAGAACATTCTTCAAAGATGCCCATGGGATGCTGCTGCATTATTGGATTTTTTTTTTTTTTATGTCATAAAAGTGGCAAACAAGCGTGCAGTTCACATTGACGTTAAGTGATGACTGCAGCCTATAGACACCCACACCCCCAGAGGTCAAAATGCAAATGCGCTGCCACTCCTGAGGCATTAGGTGTTATGCCTCTGTGCCGGAAATTACAGAGCCGTACATTACCACCTGACCGAAACACGATAGTGCTGAACACTACCATTTAACGGCAAGTATATTAGGTAATGCGGTGGTGCCTACGCCCGCGAGCTCCGTCACTGGAGCTCTACCATTAGATATATTAGATATTGGATTTAGGTACTACCGCCCTATTTGAATTAATTGTTTGTGTTTATCATTATCACTACACCAAATTATCCATTACTAGCGGCCCGCCCCGGCTTTGCGCGTGTGCAATGTTACCTACCCTCTCCTATTCATCTTAGCGTGATGTTATAACGGTCTAAAGCCTTCCTCGATAAATTGGCTATCTAACCGTGTAAGAATTCTTCAAATTGGACCAGTAGTTCTTGAGATTAGTGCGTTCAAGAAAACAACCAAACAAACTCTTCAGCTTTATAATATATACTACTTAATATACTACTCGTAATATTAAAAAGCTGAAGAGTTTATTTGTTTGTTTGAACGCGCTAATCTCAGAAACTACTGGTCCGATATGAAAAGTTCTTTCAGTGTTAGATAGTCCATATATTGAGGAAGGCTATAGGCTTATAGGCTACATATCATCACGCTATGACGAATAGGAGCGGAGCAGCGCGTCCGAAGCCGGGGCGGGCCGCTAGTATTAGTATAGAAGTATAAATTGTCTCAAAAACAGTGATTATGAGGAATTATTTACCAGTGAAAACATGGCTTAACTCTTCCTCTTACTTTATTATACAGTAGGATCAAAAATCCGACTTCTAAATACCGTTTATTCCGCCCATAAAACAAAGTTTACCGGTTATTTTACGGTGGTTTAGACGGCAAGAAACTTTCTGAATGATATATAAAGACGGCTCAGGTGTTACAATGATGGGGGGAAAAGGGGGGCTGGTTGTTCAAAAATGCGTAATTTTAAAAGAGAGTGGGTAAGCATCCTGTTGTTTATAGGATGGTAAATGATAAATGAGTCACTATTAGGTACATATGAAAGATATCCACGTCAAGAACCTTCCTAAAAAAAAATATAAATATATATTTAACTTTGGGTAGATTCGAATCCCGATCTATGATGATATTATGCATTAATTTAAATGCCTTAAATTAACGAGCCGAGCCGCTTTACTACCATGTTACCAAATCTGGTTACTGGTAGTAGAGCTCCAGTGACGAAGCTCGCGGGAGTAGGCACCACCGCATTGCCTAATATACTTGTCGCTAAATGGTAGTGTTCAGCACTATCGTGTTCCGGTCAGGTGGTGTTGGACGGCCCTGTAATTTCCGGCGCAGTGGCATAACACCTTAGGCCTCAGGAGTGGTAACGCATCTGCATTTTGACCTCTAGTCTTTGTGTGGGTGTTTATAGGCTGCAGTCATCACTTAACATCAATGTGAACTGCATGCTTGCCTACCACTTCCATTACATAAAAAAAAACCCGGTGTAGTTAGAGACCGGTATATTATTTTGGGTACTAACTAAAGTTATATTTTTCATGTTTACGAAAAACGGTAATATAGAAAGTGAAGAGGTTAACATGAACATGAGGCGAACAGAGCTCGGGCAACGCTTTCAAGCTTTGATTATTGTTTACAATATATAAATAAACAACGTTACTGCATCGACGCTGTTCGCATGGTAAAGCTGAAGATAAGAACGAGCGTTTAGACGAAAAACTAGTTGATCAATTACTAGCTGACCCGGCAAACTTCGTATTGCCTCAGAATGAAATAATGTGTCAAAGGTTTGATAGATATGGACTATTTGTATATGAAAATGAAATTGTGGTTTTTACTATTTCCTTTCAATTTCTTCATATTTTCTTACTTTTTGCCAAATTGGTAAAGTCGTTCTCGAGTTTTAGCGAGACTAACGAACAGCAATTGATTTTTATATATAAAGATTTTAAAACGTTTGAAATATTTTACTAATAACGGCCAGAGTTGCAGACGAAGGGTTCGGTACAATTTTATTCTACGTTACCTATACAATCATAGACTTCTCATAGGTTATCCTGTAATCTTAAATACTATTTTCTGCACTTTTTATAATTTTAAGTCCAGTAGTTTCGGAAATAAAAAGTTGTGGCAAACATTTTGAAAAAAGTTTAGCAAATAGGTCTGTGGATTACAGGAAAACTTTAAATAAGTTTATGATATTTATGATAACATAGTAAATTCGTTTATTGTACGGAACACTATGAACGCAAGTCCGAATCGCACTCGGCCGTTTTTTTTTTTCACGTAAAAAGTACAAAAAAATAATATTTAATGGTAATTTTTCTTTATATTGTATCCCAAAAATAAATATCGGATACAATTTCTGCGTTTGAAACTGAAACTTCTTAACTTGAAGTTTCAGTTGAGACGTGAGTTTGGCATAAATTCATTTTGCGATTAATTTTATGCCCCAAGAGAATCAATCATTAAAAAAGGTGACAACATTATAGAATAGTGTTGCCCAAAATCGGTCTTGGTCTTGCAGTCTTGGTCTTGTTCTTGTTTGCAAGACCAAGAACAAGACTGACGGTGCAAGATTTGAGCAAGACCAACGTGAGCAGTGTGGTCTTGCTACTTTAGAAGTGTCTTAGAGGTATTCAGCTTAACATTATTTACACAATCCCGCTCGCTGTTCCGCGCAACCCTTAACCATAGTATACACGCTGCATATAGGAAGTGTATCTGCCGTAATGTACACGCTACCCATTTTGATAGTAAAAATGAACTGCGGACTGCGGAGTATCTTTAACACTTTTCCTTCACATTTTTACGATGCTGTTTTCAGTGTGAAAATGTTTTGTAACTGTTCCCATTTTGCTTCAAACCTAGATAGATAACGTAAAATAAAACGGATTACAACATTTCTGAACATCTACTAGTGGAATAGGCAACTAGATTAATTAGAAACAAAATAGGGCACAGTGAAACACATGTTACCAACATGTGTTTCACTGTGCCCTATTTTGTTGTTTGTTTTTGTTTTGCCCTTGTCGTTTTAAGGACCAAATGAGGATTGAGGTTACAATTCATGAAATGTATCAGAACGAATGTCGAATAAGCGAATGACTAAACAGATATACAATGCGAATATGGATGGCTGCAGAGGCCCAGGAAGACCAAGACTGACCTATCAAGATTAAATAGGTCGAGTGTTGTCAGAGGGTCTGAGGGACAACAACTAAGGTCTCAGTGGCTTTTGTGTAGATGTCTATAGGTAGCGATCATCACACAATGGGAACAGAATTTTTTTATGTTATTGAAGTGGCAAACAAGCATGCAGGTCACATTGATGTTACGTGATGACTGCAACCTTTAGACCACACAAAGACCAAGGTCAAAATGCAGATGCGTTACCACTCCTGAAGCCTAAGGTGTTATGCCTCTCTCTGTGCCGGAAATTTCAGGGCCGTACATTACCACCTGACCGAAACACGATAGTTCTGAACACTACCATTTAGCGGCAAGTATATTAGGTAATGCGGTGGTCCCTACGCCCGCGAGCTTCGTCACTGGAGCTCTGCTACCAGTAAAATGCATGCTTGTTCACCACTACATAAAAAAAAAAGACAACTTCCTCTTCCAAAGGCAAGTTCAAAAGTACTGATACGGTATTCCGGATTCATTCAAAAGACATAGGTACGTAACACTGCGGATAGTAGAAACTAAATTCGAACTTGCAACTTAGGTATTTTCCTAGTCCCTATATGCAGTGTTCTAGTTTGCGAGATTGTTCTATACCTAAGTGTGCTTTAAGTTCCGGTTATAGTACTGATTCCAAGCAGAAGTTACTAAACTTTAAATTTTCCACCAAAATCGCGCCTATACCGTTTTAAAACGTTCCATGTTCCTTAGTATAATTTATACTTAGTATAGAATCTAGATATATTATTATACTTAAATAACAATCATGAAGTTTCTAAAAAAATATATAAAGTATGTATGTATCTTCACGCCAGGTGCCCTAACGGGGTAGGCAGAGAATGTAGAGCGCCAGATATCCCGGTCCTGACATACCCTCTCGTGCCTCATCTACCTTCATCGTTATCTTCATACATGCACGCCGATTCCTAAGACTTTAATAAAAAGTAATTGAGTTTTTAAATGACTTTTTTGAATTGACCTCAAAATTATTAAATAAGTAATATTTTATATATTCACTAACACTAAATGAACATACCAAATTAAATTAAAAGTAGATGCAAAATATAATATATTAGCGGCGTAATTTTTATGAGGTCAGTGTCAGCTCTTACCATATAATCAACTTTGGTTCCTATTTTGATTACGATTTATAAGATAAAGAGTATAGATATATACAAGATGTAACGGTAAGGTCCAACAAAATTTCAATGTTGACTTCATCCCCCAAGGTCTTTTTCTCCTGAGAATAGAAAATCATCAGTTGTTACGATTCAAACTTTGATTCAAATTTTATGTGTTTCAACCCTGATAACAACAGCTGACAGCGTATCAGTCGAAGGCGAACGCTACGCGTATATGCGTAGGTATGAATTGCTGAGATGCTGCATTTCATACGCACACACGCGTACCGTTCGCCTCACCGTCACCACGCACGGTATTTGTGTATGAAATGGTGAGCGTTTACATTGACGACCTGTTAGGGTTGTCAAATAAAAAAGTTGTGTTTAATTCTTTATGTTTACGTAAAATTAATTAAAACTTGATGTAGATGAACACCTTTCAAAATTGTTGGACCTTTCGGTAACACCTTGTATATACCTAGGAGAGAGACATAAAATTGCCACATTTTCTCAATCGCAGAAAGTTATGTGCACATAACATAGTAATGTTATGCACATATCATTACTAAGAGCGTTTTGATGTGAAGACGGGACCGGTGAATGATAAAAATAATTTCAGATCAAGTAATAAAAACATCTTTATTCCTGTTATTATAAAGTAAATACATTAAAACTTTAGCTACTTGTAAATTGTTTAAGTTTCAGACGACGTCTAATTGCGATTCAGATAATTTCGAGTTTATCTACTTTTCATATTCTAGACTAATACACTCGAATGCATCTAAAGAAGAACAATATACAGTATATATTACATAGAGTATTCCATTTATATTCACATCACGTAACCAGAATACCGAACGCATTTTGCTGTCTTTCAATGTATCGGTAAGCTTGAGGAAATATCGGGGAATCTATTGCGTCAGGACAAAGAAGTTTGGGAGATAAAAAATGTATTCCTCTCTCCTTATTATCAGTTAACTGATCACTGATCCCAGTTTTATCTAATAAAGCATATGTTGGAGCTACTATAGATAAGGATCTACTATAGATAAGATAGCGTTAAGTGCTTAATTTATAGACAGCTCTTAGACCTTTCTTTGAATTAAAGTCCAACTATCAATACTTATTTTGTTTTATAGTTGTGTAAAACTCCTCCTATACTTTCTCTTTCTTTTTGTTTGCTTTCTAAATTTGTATCCCCTAAGTCTAGGATGCTCGAATAGTAGCTACAGTAAAAATAACATAGTTTATTCCACTTACGACTACATTCGCATCACGTAACTAGAATGCTGAACGTATTTTGCTGTCTTTCATTGTATCGGTAAGCTACCTATCTATTATGTCAGCACAAAGAAGTTTGGGAGAATAATGTATTTCTCTGACCTTGCGTGATCCTCACTTCTCGCGAAATTGCCATCTTACGGTCTTCCCGAGAGGCTATGCAACTGGATAGCCAGTTTTCTGTCTGAGCGTTTTATACAGGTCTTAGTTGACGGTCAACGCTCAGACAGACTACCTATCAACGCTGGTGTGCCGCAAGGCTCTGTGCTATCTCCCACGCTTTTTCTTCTGCATATCAATGAAATGTTGGAGCAAAACTCCAATTTTCATTGCTATGCGGATGATAGCACGGGAGATGCACACAATACAAGCCGTGCAAATGCCTCTCGGACACTTATCGAAGAAAGCAGGACTAGACTTCTGTCTGAAGTCGAGCACTCTCTGGAGCGGGTCTCAGATTGGGGTCGACTCAATTTAGTGCAGTTCAACCCCTCGAAGACACAAGTCTGCGCGTTCACCGCTAAAAAAACCCCATTCATTGTAGCACCACAGTTCCAGGGCACTCCGCTTGCCATTGGTAAGAGTATCGGTATCCTGGGCGTTGACATATCGAACGAAGTGCAATTTGGGAGTCACATTGAGTGTAATACCAAGTTGGCATCCAAAAAGTTGGGGGTGCTTAACAAAGCGAGGCAGTATTTCACATCGGGGCAGCTACTACAGCTTTATAAGGCCCAAGTGCGGCCCCATCTGGAATACTGCTCTCATTTGTGGGCGGGAGCCCCCAAGTACCAGCTTGGTCCACTTGACTCCCTACAAAAACGCACCGTTCGTATTGTTAACGATCCGGGACTTACAGACAGGCTCGAACATCTGAGCCTGCGCAGAGATATTGGTAGTCTGTGCGTGTAATACCGTCTCTACAATGGTGAGTGCTCTGTCGAACTGTTCGACATGGTGCCACCGTCTCTTTTTCTACACCGTACTACCCGCCGAAGAGAGAAGTTTCACCCTCACCGACTGGACACCTGGCAGTGCTCAACGGTGCGGTTTTCACGTTCGTTCCTGCCCAGAACGTGTAAATTGTGGAACGAACTTTCCTCTGAGGTGTTCCCTAGGTGCTACAATATGGGGTTCTTCAAAAATGGCGTCAAAAGAGTCCTTCAGGGCTGGCAGCGCGTTGGAAACTCCCCTGGTGTTGCAAATGTCCATAGGCGACGGTGACCACTTACCATCAGGTGGCCCGTCTGCATGTCTGTCAACTTAATGACATAAAATCAAAAAAGAAAAAAAAATATAGACCGCTCTCAGACATCTTTGAATTAAAGTCCAATATTCAATATTTATATAAAAGCTCTTCCTTTACTTTTTCATTCTCATCATTTACTTTGTAAATTTGTGCTCCCTCGATTTGTGCCCGTAAAGTAAGAGTTTTGACATCTTTCATCTTTACTTTTTCGTATTGACACTTAAATGAGTAAAATGCAACCATGGTCACAATGATTGCAGACACTCATACAAAAATTAACAGTACAAACATGTGCAAGCCTAAATTTGTGCAAGTTCAATGTAAAGCTACCAATAAGACTGGGGAAATACTATAAATCCCTGAAGCAGCAGGACCAGGCAGAACCTTATAGGGTCCATCTTGCTGCTTCAGGGTTCAACGATAAGAAATCAATTGTCATATTTTTCGTGCCTCCTAAGGAATTTAATACAATCCCTAAGTGAAGAAAATTATTCAATGAATGTCAATAAGCTCGCCTGTTACATAAATTAATACATTTTAACTCTCAATAAATAATATTACCTACTTTCGATTAGGTTTCTGATTTTAAGAATTATAAAAAATCTTTCTTAGCTTTCAAATAAATCTAATAAAGTAGCAACGTGTGACGGGAAATGTTATTTTCCACGGAATTTTCTTTCTAACGAAGTGCTTCTTGGAAATGAAGTCGCGCATACTAAGTGTCCGCCATGTTTTACAAGTTAGATCAGACCTTGGCAGTCTAGGGACCTAGGCGAATTATGTAAGACCCATCATATCTTCACGCCTGCAACGCGAAGGGGTAAGCAGAGGAAGATGCCTTCAAGCATATATGCAAACACCCACGATTCGCCTGTTACGTTATATTCGTTTGTGACGTCATAGGACACAGTACTAGATTCCAAGGGTGTCAATGGGTACCATGGGTCCTCCACCAATCCGCATTGGAGCAGCGTGGTGAAGTAAGCTCCAGGGCTCCCCCCCAAAAAGGGGAGAGACTCGTGTCCAGCAGTGGGACGTATAATGGGTTGCCATTATTATTATTATTAATGGGTAACTTCAAGAAAATGGAATAATCCTAATAGCACTTCGACTCCGATCCGATGATGAAACCCAGGACCCCAGCGCAGCACCTTTGTGAAGACATATCTATGGCTGCATTTAGGGTTGCCAGGCGTCCGGATAAAACCAGACATAGGCATTTTGATTGCGTGTCCTGTAAAATATAGTGTCCCGCGTTTGTTAGGCTTTTTACATTTCTTAAACGAGCGAGCGACGAGCACCGAGTCCGGCCATTTTACCCAAATGTCCGGCTAAACTTGATGGTCTGTCCGGCTATTAGGTTTAGCAACCTGGCAACCTTAGCTGCATTTATTTACCATCAATCTGAAATGCAACCTTGTTTGAAAACCATCATCGTAACTTAAAAAAGCTTTTTTTTATGAAATTGAAGTAATAAACAAGAATGCAGTTCACATTGATGTTAAGTGATGACTGCAGCCTATAGGCACCCACAAAAAGACCAAGGTCAAAATACAGATGCGTTACCACTCCTGAGGCGTAAGGTGTTATGCCTCTGTGCCGGAAATTACAGGGCCGTACATTACCACCTGACCGGAACACGAGTGCTGAACACCCATTTAGCGGCAAGTATATTAGGTAATGCAGTGGTGCCTACGCCCGCGAGCTCCGTCACTGGAGCTCTACCACCAGTAAATATCCAACTTAATATTAATAACCAGCTTAATATCCAACCTTCGTGTTTCCCTAATCAGCACATTTCGCAACGACTTCTATGTTTAAGTATTTGCTTCGCCAATGCCGTGTGTGGTAAGACTGTAGCACCGAGGTGTGGTTAACGTGACCTTAAGACATCTTAATTGCCGGGGGCATCTATCGCAAATTGATCTATTGGAATCTTGTTTGGAATTTCATTCTATTGATTGGAAATATTTGGTTAATAGTCTTTTTTATATTGAAGTGGCAGTTCTCATGGATGGAATGTTAATATTGCATCTTACCTACAGTCATTACGTCGTTAGGTACATAGTCAGAGAATATGTACATAACGACCTAACGACCGGCGACGATGAAGCGCGCATGGCCCCACGGCTGGTGTAGATCACAAGCGATCTAGTCGGTTAAGCATTACGGGGGCGGTCGGGTGTGTGATGGGTGACCACTAGTGGCAATTTAAAATGCGCGTTTCCGAGCTTCGGAGGGCACGTTAAGCCGTCGGTCCCGGTTGCTATCGATAGATAGCAGTCGTTAAAGCTTGTCGGAGGCCGTATGGGCGGTTTGAAAACATCCGACAGCGGGTTGGCCACTAACCCGTATCTCCGCCAATCCGCATTGGAGCAGCGTGGTGGAGTAAACTCCAGGCCTCCCCCCAAAAAGGGGAGAGACTCGTGCCCAGCAGTGGGACGTACAATGGGTTGCCGTTATTATTATACTACGTACAGAATGGACACTTCGACGTCCCGCCTGCTTTCCCCTCTTGTAGCCCGCAACCCCCTTGGGTACCAGTCTGGCAGCCTATTACACTGAGGTAAGACATGGTTGAGGTTGCGACCGGGCAACTGTGTGTGTGCGTGTAAAAACATGATGTGTATGTAATAGGTAACGAGAATACCAGAGCGATTGTATGAAATTTTAGGCGAGTGTACGCGGGGACATAATAACATGCCGTCTCAATGATGATGTATATGTAGGCTTACCATAATATTGCTCAGATCAGGATATGTTCGATCGTTTCATGAAATGCGACCATTTCATGATGTGCACAGTCATAGAATCTATGTGCACAGTTAAATATTAGCAGATCTTTCAATCGTAAACGTTTCCTGATGTAGACTACCACGATTGGCCTTATCGTTATAAATGGGTGACCATATTTTTTCAAATAATAACATGAACTTGTAACAAACACGTCTATTGTTTTCGTAGGTTTTGTCAAGCTTCATACATGGTAGAAATTATATTTGCGGATTTCCTCGCATATGCCATACTCCAAACTTCCTCTCTTACCCGACCGTTTCGGTCGCTGTCCAGTTAGCTACCGTGGGACCACATAAAATTAAAAATATAGGTACTTTAAAAACATAACTTTTGCTATAATAACTACTAAAAAATAGTATAAAAGATATTTTGTTCGTAACGAGAGTCAATTATTCGGTTATTCAGAGCATACTTAACAATACCTACATAACTAAGATTTGAAAAGAAAATTTAACCCAAGATTTGTTTGAAATGCAGAAGCTTTTATCAGATGCTCGCTGAAGCCAGCTTATTTCTTCAAATCTCGTTGTAATAGAATAATAAAAGGCGCATACGAGAAATATCCTTACATTTTCCAAGTATAAGAAAATGTTGAGACACGCACAGCGGTTCTCAAATGTTAACGTAACAAGAACATCCCGTATACTTATCCATTGCAGATGAGGTTTGCTTCTTATTTACCAGAAAATTCTACCTTATCGCATATTCTGTACGTGATGGTCATAAGAATTTTCTTGAAGGCATTCTGTTGTTAGGATTTCTGAAAGGCATCTAGATTGCGTTTTGTTTGGATTAAGTATTATTTTTGTATATTTCAGGATGGGTATGATTCGTAATGTTAGCTTATTGCTTGATTTTTTTTTTTTTGCAAAAACTCATGATAATCCATGCAGCCGTCTTTGAGTTTATCGCGAACAGACAGACAGAAAGACAGACGCAGCGGGAGACTTTTTAAAAACTTTAAAAAGTCTCCCGCTGCGTCTTAAGACTTTTTAAAATGGGATTTGTTTTAAAATGTATTACTTATTAGCGTTTTTCAACAGTTTTATTTTTTAGAACAGTTTTATTTTTTCAGTAAATTCCATATTATCCGGTAAATTCCGGTAAATAGTTAAATAAACGGTCAAGTGCGAGTCAGACCCACGTGTACAGAGTACCGCCATACAATATCAGATTTACCTACTATTTAACTGCCGCAATAGCCTAGTGGTAGCAGGCCACTACTACTACGCTGGGGTCTTGGGTACGATATCCGGGTCGGGTGCTATCAGAGATCATCATATCAGCCATAGGACGTCCACAGCTGAACATAGGCCTCCCCCAATGACCTCCATGCCGACCGATCGGAAGCGACGTGCATCCAGCGGGTACCTGCAGCCTTGATCAGGTCGTCGGTCCATCTTGCAGGTGGACGTCCTACGCTGCGTTTGCCGATACGTGGTCTCCACTCGAGAACCTTTCTGCCCCAGCGCCTATCGGTTCTCCGAGCTATGTGCCCTGCCCATTGCCACTTCAGCTTGGAAATCTGCTTGGCTATGTCAGCGACTTTCGTTCGCTTACGGATCTCCTCATTTCTGATTCGATCCAGTAGGGAAACGCCGAGCATAGCCCTTTCCATTGACCGCTGAGTGACTTGGAGCTTTCGTACGAGACCCATAGTGAGAGACCACGTCTCGGCACCGTAGGTCATCACCGCCAAAACGCACTGATTAAAGACTTTCGTCTTCAAGGACTGCGGGATGTTTGACGAGAAAACGCTCCTTAACTTCCCGAACGCTGCCCAGCCGAGTTGGATTCGGCGAATGACCTCTTTCTCGAAGTTCGACCTGCCTAGTTGTATGGTTTGTCCTAAATAGACATATTCGTCGACAACTTCGAGGATCGAGTTCCCAACGGACACTGGAGTGGGCGATACAAAGTTATTGAACATGACCTTGGTCTTATCCATGTTCATTTTAATGCCCACTCTTTGGGACACTCGATTGAGGTCTTCGAGCATTGTGCTGAGATCTTCCAGCGACTCTGCCATGACCTTAATATCGTCGGCAAACCGAAGGTGAGTGATGTATTCGCCGTTGACATTGATGCATAGTCCTTGCCATTCCAGGAGCTTGAAGGCGTATTCCATTGCATTGGTGAAGAGCAGGGGTGAAATGACATCTCCCTGTCTTACTCCCCTCTGCAAAGGAATCGGCCTCGTGCATTGGTCCTGTACTCGGACTGACATGGTGGCGTTTTTATACAAAGACTTCAACACTTCGATATACCGATAATCAATGTGGCAACGCTGTAAAGACTGCAGCACAGCCCATGTTTCAACCGAATCAAAGGCTTTCTCATAGTCCACGAACGCTAAGCATAATGGCCGGTTATACTCCTCGGACTTCTGTATAACCTGCCGCAGCGTGTGTATGTGGTCTATGGTACTATAGCCTTTTCGGAAACCGGCTTGTTCGGGAGGCTGGAAGTCATCAAATCTGCGAGCGAGACGGTTCGTGATCACCCTCGAAAACAGCTTGTAGACATGGCTCAGAAGCGAGATGGGTCTATAGTTCTTCAATAGGGCTTTATCACCTTTTTTGAAGAAAAGCACCACCACGCCTCTGTTCCATGCTTCTGGCGTAGTACCTTCGAATAGGACGGAATTAAAGAGCTTCTGAAGGACTTTCAGTAACGGTGATCCACCCGCTTGCAGAAGCTCTGTAGTGTTTCCGTCCTCTCCAGGCGCCTTGTTGTTCTTAAGCTGTTTGAGGGCCATCCTAATCTCGTACAGGATGATGTCCGGGATATCTTCGGTAACGTGTTCGTTTTCTATCAGAGATAACGGTATCAAATCCCTTATCTTTGGTTCTACTGGGATTTTTCCATTTTCTGGAAGTTGCCCAATACCTCGGAGTTTGGAAATATGCCTGAGATGACAACTGGCTCGCCACATGTTACATGGGCCAAAAACTTATCCGGCGAATCGTGGGTGTTTGCATGCATTTACGTCTGCCTACCCCTTCGGGGACGTAGCGTGAGGTTATTCTTTTTAAGAACTATGCAATTTTAATAGGTAGTACCTATATAAGTTATTCTGTGATCTTTGGGTGAAATACCTTTTATTCGTATATTTTTCCAAATTTTAAGCTCTTGGCTAAACTTTTAGAAGCAATGGGGGATGGTAGGTTTTCTCCTATTTTCTAATATATAATATTTACAACTAATTTTAAAAAAAAATACGACTAATTAAAAAAAAACTCCGAAACTAAGTAAAAACTTGGTAACTACTTAGTTTTTTAAATCGGCTCCTTTTTAATAAGTTTCGATACATTTTACAAACTTATTTGTTCTGAACATGACATCACTGTCAACTCCCTAATAAAATTTGTTACGATTGCAAACAAATTAGTTCTAAGGTCAAATATTTTTCTTAGGGACATTGAGTTTTCGCCCACAAACCTAAAACGAAGTGGGCGCTAAAATGTCCTAACATGAATGTGTTGCAATCACTTTGATGTTATTCTACAAGCATGTGAAATTTATATTTACACCTTTAACTTGTAATGCTTTTTAGTGTTCAGTATCTTACGTAAACGTAACGTAACTACACGCCTGTAAAGCAAGAAGGGGTAGGCAGGGCTAAATGCATTCAAGCATACATGCAAACACCTTAAATTCGCCAGTTAGAGGAAATAAGGGGGACGCTAAAATGCCACTGTGTTCGCAAAGGGGTAGGTATTACTGAAAGGTCCCATCTGTGTGAAATGTTCTTTAGAAACAGGCTTTTTTTATTGAAAATGGCAATTAAGTACATTGTTTACATTGATAGTATATTGTGTATATTATAGACACCTTCATAATATGAGGTCCGCTCCAAAAGTCGACGGGATGGAGGATGACAATAAGATACTTATGTAAGATATTGCACATTCAACCCGGTGCCGGGCCAAGTCACCGGGCCAGATGGGATACAGCCGACGCAGTTAGGGAAGGCGCAAAAAGGCCACTGTGTACGCAACGGGTATTCCTGACTGGTCCCCATTCTGGAGTTAAACAAAAATATGTTTTTTGTACATTATAAATTGTCAATTGTCTTTCTTGTAGAAATCTGTTAATTACTATTTATATTGACTTATGCATCATCAACCATTAAATTGTGTTGAACGTATCGATTAAATGTCATTTTATTAAATGGCTAGCTAGACTGTAAACTAAAAAACTAACATACTTATATTTAACTTATATAATATAAGTCAAATATAACTTATTGTTAAGCTAGTTGACGTTTAGGTATATAAAACACATCCGTGTTTGTTGTACCATGGCCATACGGCCAAGTTAAATAAAGTTACCGTATTACAAGTTATAAATAATTCATTTTGGTTACTTACCATTTTTTTCTTCATATTAATATGGATTACTACAATCAGTTACCATTAACTGTCAATTTGCATTTTAACCTGCATGTAAAATTATTTTGCATGATTTTGGCTACTTATAAATCGATTTCAAATGAATATATTTTTTTAATAAAGTAAAAATACAACATCGACTATAGAAACTGCGTTGTGTTGATGAAATACGATAATCGAAAAGACGTCAACAAAAACCACCCAAAATTATGACTTTGTTTTTTTATATCATCAACGTTGTAGGTTGTAGGTACAAATAACAATTTATATTTTATTGTATAAGTCTATCTATCTAAATAAGTGTCTTGAAATAACAAAATTAGCCCACTTTTTGTTTGCTGTCCTTATGTTCAAATAGTGAACTTTGATAAAACAAAAAGTAGGTACTTAATACTGTACTTTTATACATAGTTTCTACTGTTAATAGGAAAGACCATATTTATTGGGACGAAGCAAAAATATTTTAAATACCAGGAAATGTTATTTTTGTGCATTCTAGATTTCAAAGCTGTTTTCCTTGCATTTTGTTCTGTATCAATGTTTGTATTGAATTATTTAGAAGTAATGGGGTGTGGGGTTCTTAAAAAATCGCGTCAAGAGTCCTTCAGGGCTGCTAAAATTGATTTTTAAAATTCATTTAAGTTTAATATACGCGAGATAAATCCGTAAAAATAGTTTTATTTCAATGAGTGTAGCTCGCGAAAACCGAAGAACATATCCCCTGGTGTTGCAAATGTTCATAGGTGACGGTGACCACTTTCCACCAATTGATCCGGCTGCTTGTCTGTCAACCTAATGACATGAAACTAAACATGCCCTGATTCTTTAGTGACACCAGAGAATATGTAATAATACTACGTACAGAATGAACACTTCGACGTCCCGCCCGATTTCCCCCGCCTCACCCAACCTCCTCCCCTCTTATGGGCGACATTTGGTATTCTCTACGTGCTACGCACACAGGTGCACGTGTAAATACACGTCACTGACTGGTGTCTGTATGATAGAGACCAAATTAAGCGTTTGTATGGAATTTTGGCGGAGTGTCCGCGGTGTGGTGACACCAAAATGACTTCACGAACTTGGCTGTCACACAGCGGTTTGTCTTTCCTATCTCATAACGGAGCACCATCAACGTTACCATAATCTCAGATATGACGTAACAATTTCGTATACAATCCAAAGTGGCATATTTCGGCGGCGTGGGTCGCTTATTTCGCCCGTTTGAGGTCAAAGAAACAACCTCTGGGGAATGTTTTTGATGAGACCCCTCTGAGCGGGACATAATATTTTTATTAAAGGTTACCCAGGTAGCTGGCTGAGGCGGTTTACGTGGGCATAAAAGCAGCTTTGACACGGTAAGATTTTTACTGAAATCTTGCGTATTTGTGACAAATTCTATTTTCCATGTAGGTAGAACGAAAGTGGCGAACAGGTGCCTAATTCGTAATAAAGTCTAATTTTCATTGATTTTGGTTGACCAGAACCTCCTTTGATGGTACATTTAACATTAACAATAACTTAATACTGAAAGCTATATATCTACTTTAACACATAGATTTAAATATACCTAGATGCGTTAAAAATTATACTATGTAGGTATTGCAGGTATAATATTTATGACTAGACGGTTTAATACGGTTACGGTTACGGTGTAATAAGCCTTTTCTGACCGCCCCTGCCCTATTGTCACGCTGTGTCACACTATCTGTGACCTCCCCCCCAAATATTACGTCACAAAAACTAAGACAAAAGTCCCCCGAATATGACATTTTTAAAATTAATAATAGTCTAACGAAATATTACTTAATCTATATATCGCCTCTTTACAAGAATAATGTGACATTTCATCTAAATCGTTCTTTATGAAATGCAACATTATTCTTACAAGAATAACGTGAAATTTCATCTAAATCGTTCTTTATGAAATGTCACATTATTCTTGTAAAGAAGCGATATATAAAAATCAATTGCTGTTCGTTAGTCTCGCTAAAACTCGAGAACTACTGGACCGATTTGGCTAATTTTGGTTTTGAATGATTTTTGGAAGTCCACGGCAGGTTTAAAAGGTAAGAAAATATGAACAAATTGAAGGGGAATAGTAAAAACTACAATTTCATTTTTCCATACAAAAAGTCCGTACCTATCAAACCTTTGACACATTATTTCATTGTGAGGCAATTCGAAGTAACCTAACCTAACCTAAAAGTGGCACAACTGTCGCAATTGTCCAAGCAGCCTTACAGTCCAGTTGTGGAGCTACGCCGTAAATATGATGCGAATAAAGATTGGGCACGAACTTGCTTAGATCTCTAATGAGGGTGTAATCCCTAATTAAGGAGAGGAGTTATGTGAAAGTGTTTGAACATGAAAGGAATTTTAAGTTGCCTCTTTTCTCAGGATGAGATTCATATGATTATTTTCTTGACGACCCGGTTAGTAAAGCGGTGTGAGACGACCGTTTCATTCGAAGGGTCGCGGGTTCGATCCCCACACTGGGACAAATATTCGTATAGCCTACAGATATTTGTGTCGGTTCTGGGTGTTTGTGTATGTGTTGTATGTGTACGACGGCACCCACGACACAGGTTTATACCTAGTGTGGGGCTGTGAGTGTAAGCGTATTTTGTAGTAGTTTTTTTATGTTATGGAAGTGGCAAACAAGCATGGAGTTCACATTGATGTTACGTGATGACTGCAGCCTATAGACACTCACACAAAGACCGAGATCAAAATGCAGATGCGTTACCACTCCTGAGGTCTGAGGTGTTATGCCTCTGTGCCGGAAATTACAGGGCCGTACATTACCACCTGACCGGAACACGATAGTGCTGAACACTTCTATTTAGCGGCAAGAACTCATTTGCATTTTGACTTCTGGTTTTTGTGTAGATGTCTATAGTAAGTACTCTATAGGCTGCAGTCATCACTTAACATCCATGTGAACTACATGCTTGTTTGACACTTTGGTAACATAAAAAATAAGTACTTTACTTTGCTCTGAAGACATTTTCACATAGTAAACTTACATAAAGTGTAGCGTATTTTCATTGTGTCCCAATTCTACCACCAGTAAGTGTAGGTATGTATGTACCTATTTTCACACCAAATAACAATGTGATCACGATACATTAAAAATAATTAAAGCTATATGTTTTTATTTAAAGCCCATAATAGACAATAACGTGGTCAAATGCCCGGCTATGAGTATTCATCACACCATGTGTATGCGTATATGGGAAGCGGTATGGTGAAAGCAGATAAGACGCGCAACAAGTAGTGCGTGGCGGAAACATAAGTTAACACGGGTCTTTCTAAGGGACCGTAAATGGACCTTCAACTATCAAAGAAATTCTGCAAAATATATCTTTGGTTGAGTTTTTTTTTTTTTTTTTTTTTTATAATGTAAGTGGCAAGCAAGCATGCAGTTCACATTGATGTTAAGTGATGACTGCAGCCTATAGACACCCACATGAAGACCAAGGCCAAAATGCAGATGCGTTACCACTCTTGAGGCCTAAGGTGTTATGCCTCTGTGCCGGAAATTACAGGGCCGTACATTACCACGTGACCGGAACACGATACTGCTGAACACTACCATTTAGCGGCAAGTAAATTAGGTAATGCGGTGGTGCATACGCCCGCGAGCTCCGTCACTAGAGCTCTACCACCAGTAAAAAGTCAAGTCTTATGTGAAAGCATGTTCTTTAGAAGGTTACCATTTGATAAAAAATAATATACTTATATTCGTCATATAAAATCAATTTGGCGATTTAGCTTGATTGAAATTGGAAAGTAGGTAAATATGGATAACCTATAAGGTTTTTTTTTCATTCTGGGAAGCTACATACCTTATACATAGATTCAGGATCCTTCATGCAGATAAGTACCTTATATACCTACTTAAATACATACTTTGTTACATTACACACGTGATTCTGCATGCCTAGCTTGACGAGGTACCTATTAAAAAACTTAAAAACACTAAGTAATAAGTTAGTAATTGTTTTATTTATTTTTCGCAATAACACATGCGAGTAAACTTTAGAAATTAAAGAAAAAACGGCAAGAATTTTTTTTTTTACTTTTATTAGGCAGTTTCTGCTCGAAGTCACATTTTTTTTGTTTTTCTAAGTTAATATTTTATACTTACACTAGCTGACCCGGCAAACTTCGTATTGCCTCAGAATGAAATAAGGTGTCAAAGGTTTGATAGATACGGACTATTTGTATGGAAAAATAAAATTGTGGTTTGTACTGTTTCCCTTCAATTTCTTCATATTTTCTTACCTTTTAAACCTTCCCTAGACTTCCAAAAATCAAAACCAAAATTAGCCAAATCGGTGAAGCCATTCACGCGTGATGCCGTGACCAAGGAAAACGGGTTGCATTTTTATATACATAGACGTAGCCGGCTATGCTAACATCAAAAATTTAAAAAGTGGAAATTATTGAATTATACGGCATTTCGTTCACTACAAAATTAATTTAATTAATTTTATAGCGTCAACAACACGTGGTAATTATGCTGTTAAAATGTAGCTTATATGACACGTTTGTAGATTTACCATAGCAGCGCCATCTATTGATTACTTACTCAACCCAGTCGAAAGGTATCGACATCTGTTAGAATCATTTGGAGTTAACAGATAATTGTGACTGTCTAATAATAATAGACAAATAATTAGCAATAAATTAAAATTGCGACTATAATTTGAGATTTAAACTATCCTATCTCTCAAGTTGGATCGAACTGCACATGGTGTGCGAATTTTATTATAATCGGTTAAGTGGTTTAAGAGTCCATTGAGGACAAACATTGTGACACGAGATTTATATATATTAAGATTATGACATTGAAGTTAGGGCTTAAATAGATTTTTTTAACTATAAGTAAAATTGATTAATAGTTTTCGCAAAAAAAAATCTACAAAACATAAAGAGTTATATTTTCAATCATTAAAGTGTATAAAATAACTTCAGATGTCAAAAAGAAGGAATAAAAAAGGTCAAGAAAATATTAAGTCACAGCATAAAAATAAATTAAATAAATCGAGTAATCGAGTAAATTTACTTTTAAACGGAAGCTCCGCGACTTTTTTTTAAAGTCTCCCAATTAATCGTCAATTATGATTGTAATTGTTTTAATAATAATAAGAGTATATTGTAATCTATACAGTCTCTGTCATTTATGACTTGTACATCGTATATGTATGTTATCATATTATATTTTGTATATATGTATTTGTGATTATGTAATACATATATATTATTTAATATTTATTTATATGTACATATATATTATGCATTTTACATAATTACCCACTGTATATATTATAACCTCTCAGCACCTATTCATATATTTTCAACACAACCCAAAGGTGGACTGGTTGATAATGCCCTGTAGTAGCATTAAGTCCGCCTTATGTGCCTTTCTTTTGAGTGCATAGAAGTTAAATAAATAAATAAAAATGATTAATCTTTTAAGTTGACTAATCACATTAATTTAATGTTTAACACCCAATAAAATATTATATTTAACAAAAATGTAGGTATACAAACACACTAACGGAGTCTCTATTTTTGTTTTCGACCGAGTCGAAATCGAAAGCGGTTTGACCCTGAACCAAGGTCAAGTATCACGGATCCATCCGGTCTGAAACCTCGATAAGACAACCGGTATTTTTTAACGTATTTTAGTGGTGGCAAACAAGCATGCAATTCACACGGATGGTAAAGAGACCACTGCAGGCTATGGGAAGCGGTAGAGAAATGAAGCGGCAGAGAATATGTAATATGGACACTTCGACGTCCCGCCCTATTTCCCCACCACATCCAACCTTTTTTTTTTTTTATGTAATGGAAGTGGCAAACAAGCCTGCAGTTCACATTGATGTTAAGTGATGACTGCAGCCTATAGACACCCACACAAAGACCAAGGTCAAAATGCAGATGCGTTACTACTCCTGAGGCCGAAGGTGTTATGCCTCTGTGCCGGAAATCACAGGGCCGTACATTACCACCTGACCGGAACACGGTAGTGCTTAACACTACTATTTAGCGGCAAGTATATTAGGTAATGCGGTGGTGCCTACGCCCGCGAGCTCCGTCACTGGAGCTCTACCACCAGTAAATCCTCCACCAATCTCCTCCCCTATTATGGTCGTTTGGTATTCTCTACGTGCTACGCACACAGGTGCACGTGTAAATACGTCACTGATTGATGTCATCTTTTTTCCATACAAATAGTCCGTATCTATCAAACCTTTGACACATTGTGGTGAGGCAATACGAAGATTTCCGGGTCAGCTAGTTTTTAATAAAAATCGCATTTATTTTAAAATTCCCTGAACCGTGGACGCCACCATTGAACATTAATTTTTATTTATTGTCATGATGTCATGTGGCCAACAATCGTACATTGCTGGTGAATGCCAGTATTATCGGATTACCAATTTTTGTCATGAAGTTTATATAACGATGGTAAGTGCAAATGTTAGTAGTAATACTGCAGCCTTTAGACATCTACACAAATCCTGAAGGTCAAAATGCAGATGCGCTACCATCTCTAAAAGCCTAATTTGTTTTTCCTCTGATAATCATTACCATCTAGCCAGAACACAATAGCACTCCACTCTACCAATTAGCGGCAGATAGATCAGGTAATGTAAAAAGTTAAAAGTAAAAAGTTTAATAACAATTTTATTCATACTGTTTAATTTCATAGTAACAAAACTCCAAATCTAAAGTTACAATATGTGTGTTTTGTGCGAATGCGTGTACGACATCAAATTTACATTTATTAAGTATTTTTCTTCTCATGTAAGTGATTTTTGTAATCTTTTATGAGAATTAAGTATCTTTAAACCTAATGTAGTGCTTACTTAACAGACTGAAACTACCACCATTATGTTTTTTTAAGTTAAAATTCTCTGTTTTATCCAAACCGCAATATAAATTTATCTGACGACCTTACCGACATCATACACACAAGTTATACTAATTCCATTGATTGCTTCCCGAATTTACTCGAGTGCCTAATGAAATGATGTGGGTTGTGGGTTGCTCGGTTGACATCGCATTTGGTCATTTCCTGTCCAATATTGTCAGACACATTAATGGCTGTGCTTTAACTGCTAGTGGGTCAAGAACCGTGGACGCCACTATTGAACATGAATTTTCATTTATTGTCATGAAAATGTGCCCAACAATCGAACATTGCTGGTGAATGCCAGCATTATTGGATTACCATTTTTGCCATGAAGTTCATATAACGACGGTAAGTACAAATACTACTAGTAATACTGCAGCCTTTAGACATCTACACAAAACCTGAAGGTCAAAATGCAGATGCGCTCATCTCTAAAGCCTAATTTGTTTTTCCTCTGATAATCATTTCCATCAAGCCGGAACACGATAGCACTCCACTCTACCAATTAGCGGCAGATAGATCAGGTACTGTAGTACTTAGTTAAGAGACTCAAACTACCACCATTATGTTTCTTTTTTAATGAAAACTGCATATTTTAAAATTATCTGTCTAATCCAAACCGCAATATATGTATAATATTTATCCAACGACCTCACCGACATCATACCCACGAGTTATGCTAATTCCATTGATTGCTCCTCGAATTTGCTCGAGTGCCTAATGAAATGATGTGGGTTGTGGGTTGCTCGGTTGACATCGCATTTGGTCATTTCCTGTCCAATATTGTCAGACACATTAATGGCTGTACTTTCTGCTAGTGGGTCACGCACGCAACATTTTTTTTATGTTAGTAAGGTGACAAAGCTTGCAGCTCACATTGATGTTAAGTGATGACTGCAGCCTAAAGACAATCTACACAGAAAACGGAGGTCAAAACGCAGATGTATTGCCACCCCTGAGACCTAAGTTGTAACGTCTCTGTGACAGTTATTACAGGCTACAGTTATTGCTGAACACTACCATTTAGCGGCAGATAAATTAGTTACTGCAGTGGTGCCTACGCCCGCCAGCTCCGTCACCAGAGCTCTACCACGAGTAAAAACTTGGAACTGGTGTATCATTAATTTTCATTTATTCTCATGAAAATGTGGCAGACAATCGTACATTGCTGCTGGTGATAGCCAGCATCACTGCATTACCATTTTTTTGTCATTAAGTTCAGAAGGCCTGATTGTAGATGCGCTACCATCGCAATCGCGATACTGAGCCTGAGATCCCGGGTTCTTGGTTTTTTCTGTGAGGAAGGAAACTTAAAGTAAGCACGTAAAGCCGTTGGTCCGATTTCTGTCCGAACGTGACAGATTGCCGATCAACCAGGCGATTAGTGTGAAAGAATAGAGAATGCAGCTGAGTTTGCGTATACACTTGTAACTTCACGCCTGTAATCCCCGAAGGGGTAGGCAGAGGTAAATGCATGCATTCAAGCATACATGCAAACACCCACGATTCACCGGTTACGTTTTGGCCCATGTGTAACAGGGTGCGAGCCTGTTGATATCTTCGGGCATACTACCAAACTTCGAGGCAGGTACTGCAAAATTGCCAGAAAATGCAAAATCCCAATAGAACCAGAGATAAAGGACTTTACACTATTATCTCTGATAACCCCCTACCTGGGAATCGAACCCAGGACCTCAGGGTAGTAGTAGTGGCCTGCAACCACTTAGCTACCGAGGGACAAGCGGGAGATATTGTGTACTATAATATCTCCCGCGCAGTTGGCTATTCCCCGTTGAGATTGGCCGTCGTGATGGAAATTCGATCTGGAGGACATTATTATAATTGTTTTCCACTTCATGACATAAAAAACTGTTAATACCTACAGTTCTTAACAATTTAGGTTCTGAGTGATCAGTCCCCACAATCACAGTAAAAATATGAACAGTGTGGAAACTACGTACAAAACGTTCGAAACGGCACACTCACACAAACATGCGCATCGGCGCTCGAGTAGCGAGTAACTCGGTACTGCAGCACCGCGAGAACCGCTAAGGGGCCTCGTTAATGAGCAAGTTTGCTGTTTCAACGTTTTGTACGTAGTTTCCATACTGTTCATATTTGTACTGTGCCACAATGTTCTAAACATTTCAATCTAAGTGACGTTACTCAGTGTATTCGCTCTGGGGAAATAGGGGAAATTGTAATTTCGGGTCAAGTTTCTGGCGCCGCGCCAACGTGTCAGCGTGGATGTCATGTAACTTGTGGTATTTAGGCTTATGTGTCCTTATACGCGTATTTATCGAATATATGGCATAGTAACAACGGAAAACATATTTCCTTTTAATATTACTAGCTGTACGGGTGAACTTTTGCGGCCATCACCACATCGGTAAAATAATAACCTATAACTCTTATTTCCAGACCTACTACGTGAACACAAAAAAAAAATTAAATATGTTAAGTCCTTATTTTGCTCCCGTAATAACTGACACAGAGACATAACAATTAAGGTCTCAGGGGTAGCAACGCATCTGCATTTTGCCCTCTGGTCATTGTGTCGGTGTCTATAGGCCGTAGTCATCACTTAACATCAATGTGAACTGCATGCTTGTTTGCCACATCCAATACATAAAAAAAACATCCGGTAATGGTAGAATAATTTTACTGGTGGTAGAGCTCCAGTGACGGAGCTCGCGGGCGTAGGCACCACCGCATTACCTGATTTACTTGCCGCTAAATGGTAGTGTTCAGCACTATCGTGTTCCGGTCAGGTGGTAATGTACTGCCCTGTAATTTCCGGCACAGAGGCATAACACCTTAGGCCTCAGGAGTGGTAACGCATTTGCATTTTGACCTTGGTCTTTGTGTGGGTGTCTATAGGCTGCAGTCATCACTTAACATCAATGTGAACTGCATGCTTGTTTGCCACTTCAATTACATTAAAAAAAAAATAATAATAATAATAATAATCCGATTAATGTTATTTAGTTAACGTAATCGATCGACATGCAAATTTGACAGCAATGACAACGACGACAGCAATGTCGATAGGCGGTCGCACCACACCTGTGCGACTCAAGTTCGACTCGCACTGCGTCGATTTTTTCTACCTATTCGTAAACACATTTTTTTACGATTTCGGACAAAATAAAGTAATAAATAAACAAATCTGTTACGTTACGTCAACAGTTTTACGCGGCAGTGGTGCAATTTAAAAATTTCTCTTTCATTGTGATAGCACTTTTACTATGCAAATCGTTGCCGCCGTGAACTGCGACAGGCAAAAAGGGAAAAAAACGAGTTTAGAAGCCCGATGCGGTTTCGGACCTATTACGTTTTAGGGAGAATTAATTGGATTTTTTTTTAATGGGAACGGAGGCAAATAAAGTTAGCGAAACATTTTTTTTTTCGTTTATTTTATTAAAAAATACATTTTTTTTAAGTAATGGAAGTGGCAAACAAGCATGCGGTTCACATTGATGTTAAGTGTTGATTGCACAAAGACCGAGGTCAAAATGCAGATGCGTTACCACTCCTGAGGCCTAAGGTGTTATGCCTCTGTACCGGAAATTACAGGGCCGTACATTACCAGCTGACCGGAACACGATAGTGCTGAACACTACCATTTAGCGGCAAGAATATTAGGTAATGCGGTACATGACAAGTAACGTTTGGATTTACCCAAGGAAATAGTATACGGAGATAACTACAGTACAGGAGCCTTCATGCATAATGTGACCATTTTTATCGTCACTCAAAACAAAAATTAACTCTCAAGTATCCGGGAGAAGAGGCTTATTTACGAACGCTATAACGCCCTTTTAAGTATCTTAGGTATCACTGTCGATTGCGTTTGATTAAAATTTCGGATTGTTTACATTTTTGCTGAAATTACTGATAACGGGACATTTTCGCTTCTCAAAACTTTTCCGGGACACCGGGACGGGCTGCATGAAAACGCGACTGTCCCGTTCAAAACGGGACGTATGGTATCGTTATTCAGGCATCGGACACATTAAGAATCAAATTCGGAAGGATTCTTTTCTAGCTGAAGAATTTATCGCGTGCACGCCGATCCGGCGATAGAACCCAGAACCTTAGGTGAATCAGTAGTGGCTTGATTTCACTACTGAGGCATCATTCCCCGGAGTGTAGCTATTACAATGCTAATATTTAGGTACTTACCTAGCTGGTGGTAGTTTCAGGGTTAGGTTTCGAGTAGGGATATGGATACGATATTTCAGATTTGAATACGGATATGTGAATAAAATATCGGTTCGTAAACATGCCAACACCCACGATTTGCCGGTTACTTTATGTCCCAAGTAACAGGTGGCGATTCTGTTGACATTTTAGAGTGTGGCATTGCATTGGGAAACTCCAACAACATGGACAATCTTGATAACATCGGAAAGAAAGGGTTTACTTATGTTTTATTACCGATACAAAACTGTCTGCCATATTTTGCGGGGGAAAATTCGTATGACACACACACAACAAAAATCGTCTATTACTACGAAACTCACACCTTGACCTTAACAAAATACATAAACAATTTCACGCACACATTTAAACATCTAGGCGACAGGCGTAGGCACACTTGTGCTTGTACTTTGACAGAGGGGAAAGCCTGCATACGGCTATTTCCCTCCAATCCGCCGCAGCCGGTAGCCCGTGTTGTTCTATGCCTCGACCCCTCGACAGGACCCCTGTGTAGCATTAGTGGCGTGCTACCACGACGGTACCTACCACCACGACTACCTACTGCGGCAGTTAAGCCACTTTAAATAGGTACAAAAAACGCACTTAATACAAAAGAGTAGTTATTCTGCTAGCAAAAACTGTCTACACACAATCTCCAGTTTCCAAAAGCGTGCAAAAAGCATAAGGTCACAGCGACCGTCAATTGCCACGACGACACCGTGAAGGTCATTACCAGCAAATAAGTAATTACCAGTCAAACGTAATCACACCGATTACGCCGTGAACGGCGATCGCTCTGAACGTACGTGTTTTTTTCTCTGAAAATTGGAAATAAAACCAACTAAATAAAACCAAAAATTGTAAGCGAATGTACAATAAAAGGTGTCTATTATATCTCATGGCTGGTCTAAAAGGGTGAATTAGAAGCGATTAAAAGATATCTCCTTGACGCTGGTTTTCATGTGGGAGCCAGTGCTGTCCACACATCACACGGATGTCAGTCCGCTGATGTTTGGTTCTGGTTCTACCTGGCTAGTAGCATCGGATGACGCAAATTGCTAGATTTAATCTGGTACAGGATTCGTTTTGATTGTTTTGATTTGGTAATAGTTAACGAACCAGATAGATTACCAAACTGAATTCGGGACAACCGAGCCGAATTATTTGATTCAAAGACGACTATGTTCAAAGATGTCCATCAATTTGCACACAAATAAGCTTGTTTTTGAAAACAAAACTTACGAAAATAAATTAAGGCATTCCAAAGACACAGTTCACCAGCTTTCGCTGCATCGTAAACAGTGATTACGGGTATCGGCAGTAAACACCGAGATTATCTTCGGTTCCGGTTATACTCGCCTTGTTTTGACGATTGCCGGATTTAATCCGGCCGATGTTCCGATGCGGGCGTCTGTTCATTTGTGTCGATTTGGTGATAGTTTACGAACTTTCGATATAATTTACTTACCCCCTTATTCATTAACGTACATTACTTAGTCTTTGTCAGTTGGATTGTCAAATGTACAGGATAGAAAAAGACAAAGGAGAGATTAGCAACACTTTAGCTAAAATACGTTTATGAAATAGGGAGGTTAGGTAATATCAAAATGTATTCTGGACATCGGCAGGTCACTGAAGGACTGACCGGCTGATAACTATTTCGGCCATTTAATAACACCCGGCTACTTCTATTAAGTAATCCTAAATTTTCGCCGATTTCTCCGAGCTTCACATATTGTGGAAATCAATTAAGTATACGGATTTCTCTCACGTAGGTATACTCGCAACTAAAGACTTACTGTGGCCTATTCGATTCTTTAAAAAAAGGCCGAGTAAATAAAAGGACCAGGCAGATTTTCTAATTTAAAAAATCCAAATCTTGTCAGAACAGATTTCCAGAAAGGTCCTTTAAATTATGAGCGTCGACGCTCAATATGTTTAAATTAATGTTGGCTCCATGAATGGTGTGAACACGTCAAAGGACGCATAATTAAGGGATTTACACGTGTGACTCCATAACACTGTTGAAAAATGCTTTTCATTAGGTATATTCGAACATTTTGTTATGTTTATTTTACTTTAAAAAATCTTTGTCGGAGCTCAAAGACATTGGCACCTTGCGAATAGACTGACAGCCAGACTCGGAACAAATATTTGTAAGCTCTATACAAATCAAGTCAACCCCACCGCCCATTATTGGCGAAGAATTATTTCTCTAATCTAATAGATAGTCAACCGAACAATGACGATCAAACCATTCCAATAGTAGCGCCCCATGATAAAACGGCCGCCGCTGCAATTGCCAATTTGCATGTCAAGGGTGGTCAGTATGGCATATTCTCCCCAAACATTATTCTTTAACATAATAATAATAATGGCGACTCATTATACGTCCCACTGCTACGCACGAGTCTCTACCCTTTTCGGGGGAAGGCCTGGAGCTTACTCATACACGCTGCTCTAATGCGGGTTGGTGGAGATACGGGTTAGTGGCTAACCCGCTGTCGGATGTTTTCAAGCCGCCCATAGGACCTCCGACAAGGTTAACGACTGCTATCTATCAATAGCAACCGGGACCGAGGGCTTTACGTGCCCTCCGAAGCACGGAAGCGCGCAGTTTACTTCTGCACTAGGGATCACCTATCACACACCCGACCGCGCCCGTATCGCTTAACCGAGTAGATCGCTTCCGATCTACACCAGCCGCGGAGTCATGCGCACTTTCTTTAATATAATTATAAGTAACTATGGCGAGGGCTTTTCTTAAACAATGAAGGTCTTTCGGCTGAATTAATAATGACAATGTGCTGTTTTATCAGTTATCATTGATCTTACGGCACGGCACATCTTTTAAAGTCTGCAATTCATCACTTTTGGTTGCAGCACGGCACACCAGTGCAGATACTTTCCGGGATTCAAACCGGCACTCAAGTCCGCGAGCATCACGTGTAAACATAATTAGACGTCGGGCCGTGCGCTGGAGTATCTCAATTCAAAGAGTGGGAGAGGACCTCTACGGACGCGTCGGAAGAGTCACAGAACAATGGGTAATAGACATGGGTGTTGGCGGCGTGAATGATGAGCGAGAGCGATAGTGGATTGCATGGATTTTTAACCGACTTCAAAAAAAAGGAGGAGGTTCTCAATTCGTCCGGATCTGTTTTTATGTATGTTCACCGATAATTTGAAAACGCCTGTACCGATTTGTATATTTTTTTTAGTTTGAAAGGGTGTGCCTCACCTTTTGTCCCATTGTTTGTGTGTGTGTGTCAATATGTGATGATGGGATCCTGGAGAAATCGAGGGAACCCTTCAAATTTCATAGCATTTCAAAAATGAAATTATCTAATTGGCTTTATTTTTCGCTTTTTCGAGTTTTTGTTCATTCAGTTTTAATTTTTTTTTGAAGGCGGTTTTTTTTTGTGATCGTGACGTACAAAGTCGGGCCAGACATATATCACTTGCCCGATCCGATCACCGTATACGTATCGCTGTTGATCGCCTATTTGGACGGGTGTTATATCAGAACGGCGTATCAAGACTTGCGTTTCATAATCGCGTCTCGTCCAAATAGGTCATCATGAAACGTATCGGCGATACGCATACAGTGATCGTATCGAGTAAGTAATCTATTTCTCGACTCGGCTTAAGGCACCCACCGTCCTTTGGTCATCGCGCAATGCTGCGATGTCACCGAGTCATGAAACCGCTCGCGCAATCGTAATGGTCGCATCGCATGATCACGTAACGTACATCTTATTGTGTCTTAACATTCAGTAATGATTACTGTGTTTGACCGGACAAATAAAAGTAGGTACTATTAGCAAAGAGCATGCCAATGGCAGCAAGCTCGCAACACATAAATATGTTTTGACACTGATTATTAAAAAAATCAACTTAACGTGTCCGATTTTGAGGAAAGGGTCGACCTATACGAGCTTCGCAACCTTTTCAAAATTTGACAAGTCATAATCTCCATAGTCATTTTACTATTGATAGAGCTCCAGTGACGGAGCTCGCGGGCGTAGGCACCACTGCATTACCTAATATACTTGCCGCTAAATGGTAGTGTTCAGCACTATCGTGTTCGTATCGATCAGATGGTAATGTACGGCCCTGTAATAACACCTTAGGCCTCAGGAGTGGTAACGCATCTGCATTTTGACCTTGGTCTTTGTGTGGTGTCTATAGGCTGCAGTCATTACTTAACATCAATGTGAACTGCATGCTTGAATCTAGACTTGGTTATTATTAAGAACAAATATTTTTTCTATTTTTTTTTTGGATATTATGATACCTCGATAAGTTTACAGCTTGGACCACACCGCACGCGTAGTGTGAGAGGACCCCGACGAACTGTCGGGCTTTTGTGAGAACGCGCAAGATGTAGGCATCCTTTGTTTGCCACGGAACCGTTTTTATATATATCAACGCGTATATAGCAGTATCTAAGCGAAATTGTCTTGTTTTGGATTATATCATAATATAAGGTATATGTGATTAGGTTGATTTGAACTATTTATGAAAAAAAAACCTATTTAACTTATTCAGTTATTCAGAATCTTAAAAAAAGAGGTACTTCCTCAAGTTTTTTTTTCAATTAGGTATGTTTTTATGGTTAAAGGGTGTTTTTCTCTCTAAACATCGTTACCATGGGCGTAGCTACGGTGGGGCAGGGTGGGGCGCTTGCCCCACCCTGGCTCTAATCTGTAAGGTACCAAATCATACATAAAAATCTTACCCCCTTATTCATAAACGTACATTAGATACGTTTCAGCTATAGAACGCTTTTGTCTTTGTCACTTGCATTGTCAAATGTGCAGGATAGAAAAAGACAAAGGAGAGATTAGCAACACTTTAGCTAAAATACGTTTATGAATAAGGGGGTTAATCTTGTAGGCACTAACTACAATACTTAATATCCATAAGAAAATCCACAGTCATCAGTCGATACAAAAAAATGTGATCAAAACAAAAAGCGAGCTATGCCTCGAGGTGTGTGACGTGGGTGTAACCTTTTTGCATGAAAAAATGAATTGGGTTAAGACCACGGGTAAAGTTTGCTAGTCACATATGATTTTAGACTGTTGCTTACCCTGAGCCTATGGCTGGCTACGACCATGATCGTCACAAATATCGAAAGACACATTCGAAAGTCACACTTACCCATGTTTATCGAGAAACGAGAAAAAAAGGTCATTAAGTAAAATTTGGAGGCCCCCCGTCCACGCACATATTGCCCCCCCCCCCCCCACCGCTCCGTACGATTGTTACGGTAAATGGATTCTAAAATACATAACATCAAGAAAAACGCGCGATCAAAATGATTCCCAGCGACCAGTCGATCATTGGAGGCCCCCAGAACCGGAGGCCCGTGGCGGACCGCCCCAGCCGCCCCTCCCCCGTTAGTCCGTCACTGTCTACCGGGTCAAAAGGCTCGTCAGGGTAATAGGAATCCGCTAAAATAACGCCTACGCTCAATATAAGGTGGCTAACTCAACACATAGTTACGCGATTCGCTATTGTTTTTCAGCAGGCGCTAAGCGCTTAAGGGTAAGCTTTTTTAACGATAGAAACTGTGATAAAAAGGCGAGAATAGTCATGATGTTGTCTATTTCTTACTAAACCAAATTAATTAAAAATTTACTGGTGGTAGAGCTCCAGTGACGGAGCTCGCGGGCGTAGGCACCACCGCATTACCTAATATACTTGCCGCTAAATGGTAGTGTTCAGCACTATCGTGTTCCGGTCAGGTGGTAATGTACGGCCCTGTAATTTCCGGCACAGAGGCATAACACCTTAGGCCTTAGGAGTGGTAACGCATCTGCATTTTTACCTCTGGTCATTGTGTGGGTGTCTATAGGCTGCAGTCATCACTTAACATCAATGTGAACTGTATGCTTGTTTGCCACTTTTAAAACATAAAAAAAAATAAAAATTAATAGGTTTTTTAACCTTAACCATGTGCTGCTAGCCTTAGCACATGGTTAAGGTTAAAAAACTACTGTTTCGTAAATCAAACATTTCACAGTAATATTATATTCTACTCGATATTCTACACTTGTAGAGTATTAAATGTATTTAACTTATTAACCCACTAGCTGTGCCCGCGACTTCGTCTACGTGAGAAAAAATATGATTGTTCAGTATCTACCCGGACGAAGTCGTGGGCGCAGCTAGTATAAAAGTAGCGTAAGTTACTCCTTATTACATCAGCTATCTGCCAGTAAAAGTCCAGTCAAAATCGGAGACAATCAAATTCTATGTATTTGTATGTAGTTATGTATGTATGGAGATAAAAGTAGCCCAAGTTACTCCTTATCACATCAGCTATCTGCCAGTGAACGTCCCGTCAAAATCGGAGACACTCAAATTCTGTTTATTTGTATGTAGATATGTATGTATGGTTGTATGGAGATAAAAGTAGCCTAAGTTACTCCATATCACATCAGCTATCTGCTAGTGAAAGACCCGTCAAAGTCGGATACACTCCAATTCTACTTATTTGTATGTAGGTATGTATGTGTGTATGGATGTATGAAGTCAAATCAGAGACACTCAAATTCTGTTTATTTGTATGTAGGTATGTATGTATGTATGGTTGTATGGAGATAAAAGTAGCCTAAGTTACTCCTTTCCACATCAGCTATCTGCCAGTGAAAGTCCCGTCAAAATCGGTCAAGCCATTCCCAAGATTAGCCCCGCCAAACAGGCAGACAGACAAAAATTGTAAAAAAAAATGTTTTGGTATATGTACCGTGTCTACATACATATGCGTTTAGTAAAAAGCGGTTATTTTAATATTACAAACAGACACTCCAATTTTATTTATTTGTATGTAGTATGTATATAGATTTATTATGGAAGCTTCAATACAACATAAGACCTAAAATTTCTGTGAAAATTTTAAGCGTATCTATACATTATAGCGGTAACAGAAATACATTATTTGTGAAAATGTTACCTTGCTAGCTATCACTATTTATGAGATACCGCCTGGTGACAGACAGATGGACGGACGGACAGACAGACAGACAGCGAAGGATTAGTTATCCGTAGGGTCCGTTTTTACCTTTTAGGTACGAAACTAAGAATATAACGATAACGAACTATAAGATAGAACTAAGATACAGAATAGCTTAAAAATATTCGATACGATTCTTTAAATTGACATAACTTTTTTTATTTCTGATCCGATTCACATGAAACAAACACTTAATCTTAAGTGAAACTTACCACAATATATTAGTGAAAACTGCAAATCGAATAAGCCGTTTCTGATATTAGCGTGCACAAACACACAGACAAACAGACATTTTTCCGGGACAAAAAGTATCCAGTGTTGTGCGCCAAAGGTTAAAGTATAATCATACCAAGTTTCATTGTAATCGGACCGGCAGTTTATATGTGATGCTTGAACAAACAGACAGACAGACAGACAGACAAAAAAAAATCTAATCACATATTTGTGTTCGGTATCGATCTAATAACATCCCCTGCTATTTATTTTTTCAATATTTTAAATGTACAGAATTTACACTTCTACAGATTTATTATAAGTATAGATTAGTTATTGATGATAGTTTTATACGATTCTGATCTTGCTAACACATATGCCAAGTACTTACTCTGAGCTTTTAGCTAAGGATAGCATAAACGAACTCACCTGTCATCCTGCAAATGTTTCAGCTCGCTCAACTCCAACTCCCGGCGGAGGTTCGACACCTCGCACAAGAGCATGTCCCTCTCCGACGCGACCTTCTCGAGTTCGGCCCGCAAACGGACCACCTCGTTCGTCAGATCCATCGTCGCCATTATCGATAACTGTGCACGCACATCACTAATCACCACACCACCGAGCGAGCACACCAATCACACTCGCGCATTTTCAAACATCGAACACCACCATTGTTGCACGTCACGGGGAAATAAGGATGCGCTGTTGTTTTATCGTCACTTCATTCACACGGGCAGCCGTTTACATCTGGAACAATAAATCATTTTGTTAGAAGGGTTTGAAAGAGATTCGCGTCGTCGGTATGAGAATTCAGAATATTTTGTTCGTAAACTACATTGTATGAAGTCGGAGGCATGTCGGCTATGTTAATACAAAAGCATAAATAACTGGAATTGTTCTCTTTATTAGTTGTTTTCGGCGTAGCCGCAGTCTTTCCTCCTATCCTTTTATTTTGAGGTGACCTGAATACCCGTTTGTCTGTATTCGTAATTTGAATATGCATTTACTTGAAAAGAATATAGGATAACAAGTTCCCAGATAAAAAAAAACACTTGTATAAGGAACATTCGCATAAATTTTCGTTTTCAGAATTTTCTTTTTTTTTAGAGCTTTTTCGAACTCGATTCTTGGCGACGGGCGAAAAACACTTCGTCATCAAACCTACATACGGTTTGGTAATGATTAGACTTAACGGCTATGTGCTCACAGACCGCAGACCAGTCTGCGAGACCTGAACCTGAACGTTACGCAAGGCGTTTACGAAATCGATGGAGGTAGCCATATAATTATTCAAACTGATGTCAAACACATACGTATCACCTTACCCCCTTATTCATAAACGTACATTAGAGCGATAGAATGTTTTATCTTTGTCAGTTGCATTGTCAAAGAAAAAGACAAAGGAGAAATCTCTCCTTTGTCTTTTTCTTTCCTGCATATTTTAGCTAAAGTGTTGCTAATCACCAACACTTTAGCTAAAATACGTTTATGAATGAGGGGGTAAGTCTACCCGGGGCCAAGGAAGCTAAATGCGACCGAAACGTCGGGTTGATTTTAAAATCATTTCAGTGTAATAAACCTACACAAGATATATTTATAATGTAATCAAGGTGGCAAACAGGCATGCAGTTCACATTGTTGTTAATGTTGATAACTGCAGCCGATAGACACTCACAAAAAGACAAAATGCAGTTTTGTTGTCAGACCTTAGTTGTTTTGTCTCTGTGATAGTTATAACGGGGACAATAGTTTTATTTCCATTTATATTTTTCTATAGTTTCTGCCTACCCTACAGTAAAAAATAAGCGTGATCAACGGCTACCATTTAGCAGCATGAAATTGAGTTAATGATGCCTACCCCGCCGTGCTCGACACTACCTCTAACCAAGCGAGAAATTACTTCGTTTTAACAATTACCAGCTGATAGCCGTGCAGGTCTCACTAGGATGAAAACTGTGACCAATAGAATCTATGCGATCCTGGTACTTGAATGATGGGATTTTTAACTGTTTTGTGTGATTTCTATCTATTTACCATAGACTATATTAGTATCGTTAGGATTTTATTACAGTCTTAAGAAATGTTATCAGTAGATAGCTATTAAGGGAAACACTAAAATTTCGACTTTCCCATGTTTTAAAGCTAGAAGATATAGGTACCTACTACGACTTCATGGCGTCATAATGATAAATAAATAATTAACTTTACTGTTTTTTAAGAAAATCTGAATTCTGAATTAGGTACTACCAATATTAAGAAAAATAAAATAAACCAATGTTTCTGAATTCAGTATTTCATACAATTATCAAAATATCCATACTTATCTGTATAATAATATCATTTTTACTAAATATTAATAGAAAAATAAAAACATAATAGGTATACATAGATAACATAACATACATACAAATTAAAAACATTTCATAGATAATTATTTATAAATGTGCACTATTTCAAAGTGAACAAACATGGTTCCTCGATTATATTTTGATCCAACTAGCGCCATCTCTGAATAACTGATAACAACTTCAACGCTCGATGTAATTTATAAAAGTACAAACGCGCGATAGATGTCGCTACAACACTTTTGCACGCATTCAACTTTGTTTACAAAAATCCATTCAACTTTTAAAATTATCAGACCGTGATGTTTTATGATAAAACCTTGTTTTTTAAGTTATAAAATTAACATGGCAAAAAATACGAATGTACACATGTGTTTCAACTTCACGTTAATTTCTTTATTACATAGACCATAAGATATATAAGATGTTTGAACATTTTAGCACTTACACTTATACGAACATTTATTTTTATAAAATTAAATGGGCTTTACGTTTACAAACATATAGTCGTAGGGACGTGACGATCCAGCAGCCCACAAGTGGAAAAGAACTCCTCTGCTAGTGCAGTAAGTCAACCATACAATGGCGGTAAAATCTTTCCAAGAGAGCGGTAGAAAATACAATAACGCGGGATGGTGATGCCCATGCGCATGCCGCGCTAAAACTACCGCTACTGATATCACGAACCCCCCAGCCAAGCGTGGCGTATGTGGCTATTAGACATCTATAAAAAATCCAGAAGGTAAAATGCAGACGCGTTGCCTCCCCTGAAACCTCAGTTCTTATGTCTCTCTAATGGTTATTATGGGTTTATACATTACCCATTAACCGGAACACGATAGCTGAAGTCAGCTGAACACTACCTGAATGATACTGGTCTGCTAGGCCACCGAGGCTAATTTTCAGATTATCATAATAAAAAGAATTTTCACATTATCATAGAGAAAAGAAAAGATAGAGCGCGCATGGCCCCGCGGCTGGTGTAGATAATAGGCGATCTACTCGGTTAAGCATTACGGGCGCGGTCTGGTGTGTGATAGGTGACCGCTAGTGGCAAATTAAATGCGCGTTTCCGTGCTTTGGAGGGCACGTTAAGCCGTCGGTACCAGTTGCTATCGATAGATAGCAGTCGTTAAACCATGTCGGAGGCCTTAGGGGCGGTTTGAAAACATCCGACAGCGGGTTGGCCACTATCCCACCGACCTCCACCAATCCGCATTGGAGCAGCGTGGTGTAAGCTCCAGGCCTCCCCCCACTTTGGAGAGACTCGTGCCCAGCAGTGGGACATATAATGGGTTGCTATTATTATATAATAAAAAAACTCTACCCCAGTCATAAAGCTCCTTAGGAGTACCTAACAGCGGTTTCATATAAAATACGTAAATTTTGCACAAGTTTCTCCATGGTTGCAGGACGGCATGGCAGGATAATGTATGGTGTACTTTAGTAAACAGTGGAATGATGGGCACCTATATACATAACACGTCCTCCATCACACTTCCGTCCCACACCAGTGGTCTAATATTGGCATTTTAATTTAAAAAAGCGCAGCACTTATTGAAGACAATGAAAAATAAAATAAAAATGCTGCTGACGCTCGCAAGACCACCACAGATTAAAAATCCATGTATCCAACGAAGCAACCCAATTAAAATTTCCAGCACGACAGGTGGATTGAAATTGGGCTCCGGCAAAATGTAAACATTGTTAAACTAGAAATCCGGCCCGTTTATAGTTTCGCTGAACCGTACGGCACTGGAAATTGATATGGTTTTTGGGGTTCCGCAAACAATTTGTGGATAAACCCTTCGTTAAATAAATTTCCCTCGGTGATTTTGTGAAAGACTTGTCCTAATAATGTCGATACGATACGCCTTATTTAGGTATATAGGATTAACGAAATATCACTTTACGTACCTACGTCATTACAGTTCGGTATAGCACCTTTTGAATAAGATTCGAAACGAACGAACGAAGACATAACTGTACAGAGTGTACAGTGTATGTTTTCATTAACTTAAAAAAGAGAATAAAAGATAACAGCTAAGAACAGTATATTATTATATTCAATAACATTTAAGAGCCTCTTGACCTGCAGTTAAATATGACAATTGATTTAATATTGTTCGTGAACGATATCGTCCACGCGTAGTTAAACTCACCGTAATATAATAAAATCAATTAAAAAAATATACTTACTAACTTACTTACTTACTACTTCTTAACTTTAATTGTCCCACTGCTGAGCAAAAGCCTCCCCTTTAATTAAAATACAAAAAATAAAAACAAACCAGAAAATTAAGTCTCACGGTACCAAATTGCTCAGATGAGCTTCATGTCAAGCAGATATTATTATTACCACTTGACGCTGATTTGGTAGAGAATATACTTACAATAATATTTCACTTTTGAGGAGCTTCTGTAATTATCTACGCCTACTTTTACTTGATGCAGTAGTAGTTTTAGTACTTAATATGATTCAAGTTAGTCCCATTTATGGAACCCTGCGCTTTGTTCCGATACACACTTGGAGGATATTTTTTAATTACGTAACGTCGAGTGTAAACGGCGGACTAATGGTGGGGCAGTAGGTGGCCTGGATGTGTTTTACAATGAATCCAAAAGAAAGATTAATTTTGACTAGCTCTAGTCCGCGGATTCACAAGCGCGTTCTTTAATACCGTTACTGTAAGAATTTCCGGGTTCCTTTGGGGACTCGACCCAAGGAAGTAAGAGAGAAGTGCAATGACATGTAATTTTTTAATTTAATATAGCTCACTCGGCAAACTTCGTATTGTCTCAGAATGAAATAATGTGTCAAATGACGCTAGGTCGATGGGGTCCCAGTGCTCGTCTCCTATTTGGAGACATTGCAATTCGACAGACCCGTGACCAGAGGGCTAGCCAATATTTTGGCCACAGAATAAGCATTGCCATTCAACGTGGCAATGCTGCCAGCCTTCTGGGCACTTTGCCGCAGTACGACGGCGATGTGGATTTTTTTGATGCATAACTGCTTTATTTATTTTTAAAACAGTTTATTTAAGGTTTTTTTTTAAATATTGTAATACATATATATATATATATATTAAATGAATTGTATTTATAATTTAATGATAATAATAAATTTATTAATGTGTCAAAGGTTTGATATATACGGACTATTTGTATGGGGAAATGAAATTGTAGTTTTAACTATTTCCCTTCAATGTCTTCATATTTTTTCACCTTTTAAACCTTCCCTGGGCTTCCAGAAATAATTCAAAACTAAAGTTACCCAAATCGGTAGAGCCGTTCTCGAGTTTTAGCGAGACTAACGAACAGCATTTGATTTTTATTTAAATGGATAGATACGTAACTTATGTTTAAAGTACTTTGAAATTGATTGTGCAGAATTGAATGGATGGATATACCTAACGAAGATAACGGACGAAACCGGCGTATACCTTTGTATATATGCAAGCATTTACGTATGTACAATAAATGTACAAGTATATTGTTCAGTAAGCGTGAAACTACAGATACGTTCAATAGGGTAGACTAGGGTAGACCCTATTTTTAGCCTATAATTTATAGATTTCAGAGCCGTATATTTTTACAAAATTACAGGTGCAATAATTTTCTAAAATGTATGTTTACTATAAATAATTCACCCACGTGACCGAAAGGACGATACGATCTTACTACGACCTTTCGTTTGTGCTTATCAACTCATTCGAAAACAAGATGATACTCATTCGTAAGATAGTCAAGGTATAATATCTGAATGCACCTTAGTGTTATTGCAACATTTTTATTGAACCAATCCAGTTTTATGACCGCCATTAATGTCTTGAACTGCTACCGAATATCCAAAATGCAACTGAAAAAAGTTTAATCGCCCATAAATTTTGAACTTTTCAGGATATTGGTTACGTACTTAATTATAAATGAGTTATATTTGACTAGCGGCCCAGCCCGGTTTCGCGCGTGTTCGCCTGTATAATCTCCTCTTCATCATAGAGCGTGATGTTATATAGCCTAAAGCTTTCCTCGATAAATGGGCTATCTAACAATGAAATAAATTTTTTAATAGGTCCAAAAGTTCCTGAGATTACTGCGTTCAAGTAAACAAACAAACAAACTCTTCAGCCTTATAATATTACTAGCTGTCCCCGCAAACTTCGTATTGCCTCACAATGAAATAATGTGTCAAAGGTTTGATGTATACGGACTATTTAAAACTGCGATATCTCCCAAGATATTGATTTGAATCGAATGAAGTAAAGGGCAATTTCGTTTTAAATGAAATACTTGTGATGAATAACATATTTATTTCTATAAGGATTAATAATATCATGTTCTTATAAACACCTTCGCAAATACTGCATTATTTTGGAACAACTTTGGTTAGTATAAAAAACCTTATAGTGAGCCAACGATAAAAGATAGACATATGCTGTCGCGGATTTTTTTTAGAACTTTTGAAGGGAAAAAACCTGTGGTATTAGGTTGGGGAAAAAGTTTCTTCAATTTTGTGCTACTCTCACAGACACTGCACTAGGTCCTTAATTATCGCAAATTTTTTTCGCGGCTTGCGTTGCATTTTTACCTTTTTTATAGTAAAATTTTAAAATGTATCGAATTTCTTGATTAGATTCACTCATCTTGACAGTACGAAAAACAAATGAAAATCACACATTTGCCTAATTTTAATTTGGAATGATGTTCTTTAAAATTTTAACTTTCAATGATACCAAAACCAGCCAGATACAAATACTACAGCCAAAGAGATTTTATTACAAGTTCATACATACTATAATGCGAAAAGACTTTTTCCCCAACCTATTATGTAAGTGCAAGCTTGATTGCCACCTTGCACACGTTAAAAAATCTAATCGCGGACGAAGCCACCGGCAGAAATCTAGATACCTAGTATAAGACACAAACAAAGACACTAGGATCTAACTTCTAACTTAGATTTAATATAAGTTTCTCAGTGGTATTTCAACGACGCTAGAGTTTCTCCGTCAAGTAATTGAGGCTTGTAAGTGATTTGTGACCAATTTGGGACCTATCGACATTTCATTTGATATTCATTCTCCAATCTAACTTTGACTTTGTACAAGTACAGAACTGATCGCTGTGTTGGTAAATGGCTTTTTCAAGAAATGTAAATCTTTATATATGTTTACCTATTGGTATGATACTATTGCCTCAATACGTTCAGTCTCGGCGTCGGAATGTGACGACTCTATCGCCCATAAGTGGAAGACAATTCTTCCAATAGTGCAGTTCAATCGAACAATGCCGTTTAAACCATTTCTACTGGTGGTAGAGCTCCAGTGAAGGAGCTCGCGGGCGTAGGCACCACCGCATTACCTAATATACTTGCCGCGGAGGTGTCAGGACCGGGATATCTGGCGCTCCACACTCTCTGCCTACCCCGTAGGGACCTGACGTGAAGATACATATATACATACTATTACATACTTGCCGCTAAATAGTAGTGTTCAGCACTATCGTGTTCCGGTCAGGTGGTAATGTACGGCCCAGTAATTTCCGGCACAGAGGCATAACCTTAGGTCGGTATCAGGAGTGGTAACACATCTGCATTTTGACCTTGGTTTTTGTGTGGGTGTCTCTAGGCTAAAGTCATCACTTGAAATCAATGTGAACTGCATGCTTGTTTGCCACTTTTGAGACTACCGCCACGGCGGCGATCGCTAACTCACATGCGTCGATTGTGGCATATTCTACTCAAAATGTGTATACATTTATGAAGATTTATGAAGAAGGGTACATATATAATTTACTTATTTATGAGGTCATCTAGGGCCCGTATAGACAGATCTGAGTCCTTGCGACGATCTCATGATCACGTTTTTCCATACTAAACGGGATCCTAATGCCATATTCTGGGACTGACACCTTAAATAGGTGTCAGTCCCAGAATATGGCATTAGGCTGACAACAGGGCTTGGTGATTCATAAATCATCCTCTAACAAACATTCCTTGCTTAACATTACACTAAAATACTAAATCCAAATAAAAACAACAGCATTAATTAGCCAACCGTCGTGGTCGCGGTCGGTTTCAAGCCATTATAATCCGGCAATTTCGAAATGGCCCCTGATAAATCGCCGACGTTATGTATGCCGTTGGCGTGCGGTGAAAACTCGACGCGTGAGGTAGGTATGCGAGTAAAAGTGTATTCCCGCGTCGTGGATGCCGGTATGGATTGTGACGAATAGGGACAGTCCAGGTGACGTCATTCAGTGGAACTTTTGTTTTTCTATTATGTACTTTTTGTGTCATGAAAGTATGAATGAATGAATGAATACACTTTATTGTACACCACAAAATTTACAACAGATATTATACAAAATAGCAATTAGTACAAAAGGCGGCCTTATCGCAAAGCTGCGATTTCTTCCAGGCAACGTTCGGGTCAGGAATAATTAAAAAAAAAAAGAAAATTTAACGTCGGTAGGGTGTACTAATCACACAAATATTTATAAATATTAAAAACTTAACCAAAGTGGTAATGACCATTTGACAGAAGGTTAAAAAAGAAAAAAGTTGGGGTTCAGGGAAATTAAGAAAAAAGAGAGAAGTAGTATTGTTTGAATGAAACACCGTACAGCCCAGCAGACCACAATCTTTATATATTATACTAGCTGTACCTTGCCGGCGTTGTTACGCCACCAATATAAAATGTCAGTAGCGCCATCTGTCGAATTTGGCAACTCAGAAACCTTCGTGGGCTCATGCACAAAAACTTTACTAAAGATCATCACATTATCAAATGCGTAGTTTACGATTCTATAAAGGACATACAGACAGACAAACATTAATTTTTATATATTATTACATGAAAAAGAAGAAGAATACCTAAAAGCCAAAAGTCACCAACTCATCACGAAACCTCAAGAAATACTACAAGTGTTGGGAGTCACAAATTTTGTACAGGGATTCCTTTTATTAAAGATTCCTTTAGGTGCTACCTAAGACAGGATATTGCGAAATTCGACACCCTGTCACATATCTAAATACTCGTATTATGAATAACAATGAAATCTATTTTTTTTCTAGTATTATTACAAATAATACGATACCTATTTTCTTTTCACATTTTACTTGTGCCGTATTGACAGTCCAATTATGCGTGTATTCATTCAGTGTTTTATTTATCTTATTTATCATTTCACAACACGCGTGGAATAGAGGGTGTCACCAAACAAGTTGTCGTGACAGTGGGCTAAAAAGATATTACTTACTTTATCTAAATATGCTTTCTTTATTGAATGTGAAAAATATCCTCGCAGTACGGATTAAGAACCCAAAACCCGTAGTTTGTGTATCATAATAAAAAAAACGTAACTTCACGCCTGCAGGTAATCCCCGAAGGGGTAGGCAGAGGTAAATGCATGCATTCAAGTATACATGCCAACACCCACGATTGGTAAGGCTTTGGTCCAGCAATGAACAGCTTTCGAGTGAAATGATGATGATGCATCTGAATCTCACCAAGAAAGGAACAGATAATTTAATTCACAATGTGATTTTATTAAAGTTGCTGAAAGGCATCGGGTCTTGACGACCCCACCGCGCAATATTGGAAGAGAATTCTTCCGCTAATGCAGTCAGTCAATCGAACAATGACGATAAACCATCCCAATGGGGCAGTAGTAAATGCAACAACTTGAGGTAGGCAGCCGCGAACTGCCGCCTTTATGCTGTAGAATAGATTAAAATGGAAACCTTCATACAATTCAACTAGCTTATTAAAAAAAAAAAACATGGAGATAACGCAAAATTAAAAGGAAAAGATTTAAACATTAAAGATACCTCTTGTAAACAAAGCACTTAATGTAGCCTCAATACAAGTTAAAAGGCTCAGTATTTTTACATTACGCTCGGCCCGTAGCAAATTATTTCACGCCCTGTAAAGTACGACCATTACTTGGCCCGCCCACTCAAAGATCCGGGCCATCTTTTATCATATCTTCGGGGATACTGCAAGACCGCGTAACTAAACGTAATTTCGATATACAATTCAAATACATGCAACACTCACGATTCGCCTGTTACGTTACGATAGGTGTTATGGGGCAATACGTACCTAAGTACTCGTAGTATAACTAATATTATCGGTAAGGATTTTTTTGTAAGTTTATCCTAAATAATTTATTCTGCGGTTTAAGTTTTTTCTCTGAATATAATTGATCGACGTTCAGACAACACTGGCAGAAGAACTTTTTTACTAGGTATTGTTAAAGGGCAATCGCAACAAATTTGTTGTTGCGTGCAATATTAAAGGATATGCAATACGATATGTAAAAGACAAACACTTGGGTTGAAGTCATTACTTGCACCATCCACTCCGCAATCCGGGTCATCATTTATCATATCTTCGGGAATACTGAAATACCGCGTAACTCATGTTTGTCGTAAGTTTTTTATAATTAACTTTTTAATTTAACCTCAACGCGTTCTCAATATTATTCGTACTTGGAACACTCATCACTAATTTAGAAGTTAATTTCACCTAAGCGTAGGTACTTCTTCAAGAAGTATTTGTCATGTAAGAGGAAATGATGAGTAAAGGACTCATTATCTGTACTCTCTGGACTTACACAGTGGTGACTTTCTAACAAGTTGAAAGAGAGGCGAGCTCGGAGCGAGCGAAATATATTTAGAAATTAAAGAAAAAAGGGGAAAGAATCGAACCTGCGACCTCAGGATAACCAGTCCAGCTTTATCACTAAGCTACCGAAGTCCCACACCGATACGTCAAATTTTGCCTTCCCTGGATTTTTAACCGATTTAGGGTCGGTGAACGACATCCATTGCTAACTAATTAATCCTCTTTTCTTTAAAAGGTTACTCGCATGTGTTATTGCGAAGACTAAAAATATTACACTCAAATACATTAACCATCTCGCTCTTATTGACTCTCGGTAACATCGCTGCGCCCTCGCTTTAACTCGTTAAAAAACGCCAATATGATAAGGCCCTTTTTTCCATTCAGGTATAAGACAAAAAAATGATACGGACACTAACGTCAATGAAATAAGCTTTCAAACTCGTGACGATGAATTTGAAATATATAGAAAGTATGTAGTACTATGTATACATACCTACTACCTATATATAATTTGTAAACTGTTACCTAAATAAGCCAAAGGACTTGCCCAATTCAATACTAACATGCCATTCACGGACGGTCAACGTTTTGTTGTAAGTAATGATTAATGTACCAACGATAACGGTTGCTCGCTTTGTGTCTAAAATATATTCATGACTCCATTGTAGCTATGGCGTCCTAGTACTGACCGTTATGGTTATGTGGAATTTCGACCGAAAATGGAGTAAAGAATGAAAGAGGGCTATTGATGTAGAAGCAGATTCGTCGTTTCGTGATATGTTGGGATGTGTCGACCCTACCCCGGACAATAGCGGTGAAACCATTTGAACAACGGTAGTGAATGCAATATCGTGGGGTGGGTGGCAGCGCCCCGTGATAACACTACCGCCACTGCGATCGCAAAGCCGCATATGTTGAGCGCGACGATTATGGTATAATATGGCAACCCATTATACATCCCACTGCTGGGCACGAGTCTCTCCCCTTTTTTGGCGGAGGCCTGGAGCGTACTCCACCACGCTGCTCCAATGCGGATTAGTGGTGGGTGGGTTAGTTAGTAGGCCAACCCGCTGTCGGATGTTTTCAAACCGCCCCATAAGGCCTCCGACAAGGTTGAACGACTGCTATCTATCGATAGCAACCAGGACCGGCGGCTTAACGTGCCCTCCGAAGCACGGAAACGCGCATTTAATTTGCCACTAGCGGTCACCCATCACACTACCCAACCGCGCCCGTAGAAGTTGTCGAAGTAGATCGCCTATGATCTACACCAGCCGCCGGGCCATGCGCGCTTTATGCGATTAAGGTATATTCTTCACTAATGGCACGCAACACTGTTAGTAGTGGCGTTTTTCGGATGAGTGATGATGTTAGATAATGTGTTTCAAGTTTAGTCAAGTCTGGTCCGTACCCAGTCACTCGGCTACGGGTGTTTATCACCAATAATGTACTTTACTTAGTTGATTAGTGGCGACGACTGTGCAAAGGTGCGGTCAGACAGAGCCAATAACCTGGGGGCCGTGCGCCTTATCGACATTGCTGTCGTCATTGTCATCGCTGTCAAATTTTTATGTCGATTTGTAGCTCCTTTAAAAGCATTAGGGATAATCTGATTGATGTTCTTGCTTTCGTAGGTGATAAACAAGCGATAATGGTAGGTAGATTATTAACGTAACTTCACGCCTGTAATCCCGGAAGGGGTAGGCAGAGGTAAATGCATCCATTCAATCATACATGCAAACACCCACGATTCGCCGGTTACGTTTTGGCCTATGTAACAGGTGGCGAGCCTGTTGACATCTCCGAGCACAATATCAAACTTCGAGGTACTGGGAAATTACCAGAAAATCGAAAAATCCCAATAGAACCAGAGATAAAAGACTTTACACCATTATCTCTGATAACCTACTATCTAGGTAGTGGCCTGCTACCACTAGGCTACCGAGGCAGTAGATTATTAAGATTATGTTATTTAGTTAAGGTAAAAATTGACATGAAAATTTGACAGCAATTACAATTACGATAGCAATGTCGATATGCCGATGCACCCCTGGTCGTGAAGGTTGAGGATGCGTCGAAACGATTGATATCGCTGTCCATAATTTTTTAGGTCATCTCGTTAGTCTTGTAGCAGGCCACTACCCTGAGGTCCATACAGCTGAGATCGATCCAAGGATCGACCCAAGGGTCGCGTAGATCTTTCTACATTGAATACAGGCGTTAAATATCATTTCTATTTTATTTTTAGGATACCGGGAACACCTTATAAAGTGGGTACGATATAACATTAATGTATCGACGTTGAGTAGCGGTGACTACTGCGTAAAGGTGCGGCCAGACTGCGTCAAAAACCTGGGCGTGAAGGCCGAGGATGCGCCGATTCGATCGATACCAGATAGTTACATTCGTCCGCCTTTTCAGGTTTCAGTTTTTCTGCTGGTGGTTGCTATAATTTATCAATCGACATAACTAATAATTATTTAGATACATACTAATGATTCCATTGCATATAAGTATAACTGGTACTTATTTTTTTTAAGTGTAGGGTGGTATCTAACGTAGTTACAAGTGGATCTGGTATTTGTGTGTCATCAAAAACCTTCCAGTTGAAAAACAGCGCTAGGCTCTGGACTGACTTAGGCTCAACAGGAATCTAGTTGGCGAACTGTCGAAAATTAAGTGACGAAGAAAAATAATGTCACCGGACTTAAAAATTTGAATAAGCCATAAAAATTAGGGTCATTTGTAGCCGTTCAAAAAGATCAGCTTTATGAGATCGCCTCATAGAATTAATGACTGTTAAATTGAACATAACGTACTTTATTAAAGCCGGATTTACATAAGGACCGGGCAATAAAGATGAGGTTAACGATTGGAACATTTTTTCCAAGATATTTCAATGTATGGATTTTAAGAAAGGTTTCACTGTGCCAAGAATGACAGGTATTTCCCATAAAAGTATGAATTAATATTAAAGTAGTAAGAAGTAATTCTGTGAAAATTTTCAAGTCAATATGAATTTTACATCACCATCTAACTGGGGCACAATGATAATGAGCATTTGAAGATAGTTCCCATACTAAATGCCCTGTTTCCTACGCATTAGAGCGCACGGAAACTCAATCGGCAATTAGTGCAGGGTTATAAAAACCAAAAATCTTCGAATTTAAGGATAAACGAAATATCGTGCCACAATTTAACACAATTTCAAGTGGTGCACAATGAAAGTAAGTAATATAATAAACTAGATAGTTCTCTGACTTATCACGGATACACTTGTCCGCTCTTTGCAAGAAACTTCTGTATTTGCATAAATAATGCAGTTGGCTGCCTTCCAAGCTCTTTCCACGAGCTTCTTATTTAGTACATAGATTTTGATTCCAATAGGATTTACATCAAATTGTGTATTCGGCAAAACAATGAACAAAACGGGCTGATTTTATAGGTCAAATATATGTATGTCTCAAGCTTCTCGAGAAATTGGTAGTCAAAATTTATTGAAATGGTTTCCAAGGCCCTTGAGCGACTGTTTCACTATCAGCTAAATTCTTTAATGAATCTACAACCATTACCGTTAATAATTCCAAAGTTCCTAACTATCCAGTTTCAAACAAGCCGTGATGCCACAGCTACTATCTTTGTAAAAGAAACTATGGCATGGGGGGAAAACTGCTGACCGTGCTTTCTATTGGATTTTAGCAATGTTTTTTACTGTAGACATTACATATAACTTGTAATATTTTTCGTTTTATAATCATTTGTTTTACTGTTACAATGGATTGACTGCATAATAAGGTCCTTCAGAGAAAATTCAAATGAATTGAACATTAACACATGGTTCGAGTTTGAATTAATTAATGGTGTACCGCAAGGTGGCATTTTGTATCTTTACACTCTACTTTTTTCGGCATACATTCATACTATTCATGTTATATAACGAAATGAGAAAAGAAATACGTATTTAAGATACTCCTGTGGCCTTTTATAAGACTCTAATAACAGTGACAACCACGAAAACAGGTAAGTAATCGAAACTTTCAGAAGTAACTGACAAATTGCCTCACAAACTAAAATAGATAACTTTGACCAAGTTACACACTCACTTCAATCCAGGTAAGATAAAAGATTGTTTGGTCAACAGTTCGTTAAGGACTTGGAGAGATTCCAGCGAATAATGCTGATATTGGGCGGAATATGAAGAGGTTTTGTGGTATAAATTAATATGGAATAACGGTAACTGCCTGATTCGTTTATCGTGATCTATGGTGTTGTTTGTCAATTGGCTCTTATTTGGCTCTTAGTTAATTAGATTGTGGATGATTTGTGGTAGTTAAAATCCCACCAATGACATTTACAATACGTATGGTTTGCACAGTCAAAAAGTAATAAAATGTCATGTAGAACCAAGTTTTTAACTCTACGCTCTAATCTCACGAACTCTAGGTGCGTGGCCTGGCCATTTTCAGTATAAAAAATTCATCCACTCATTTTTTTTTTGTTATATATATTATATTGTATTAACTCGAGCGCATCAGATTAAGATATGGCAGATACCTTGCACCCTGCTAGTTACCTTTACTATATCTAAAGTTTGTATATAGAGCCGTGCCCAAAATTCAATAGGTCGCTAAAATCTTACTCATCTTCCGAATCGTCTAAATTTTGGATAGGAGCATTGTTTGGGCTCATTTTATAACCTCTCACACTATCTGACACGCTCTTGACCCATGACGTTGATGCCGAGCCGTTTTCAAAAACAATTATTGATTCTTTCAAAAATGAAGGTGAAAAATGACTCAAGAATGTCAGATACTCAAAGAGGAAGTAAAGTGAACCCAATCAAAGCTCCCATCCAAAATTCTGACGATTGGGATCCTCGTAGTGGAAGCCCTAAGGGTTCGGCCCTTTATGGAAATCTTAGATTTGGTGGAGGTAACGGGGTGCAAGGTATTTCCTATATATCTTAATCTGACGCGCTGGAATAAATTGAAAAATCCCCTCTTGGGCTCCTCTACTACTCACAGAGTGTGAAGTTAGTGAAGTTAGAGCTTGTAGATTTAGGGCATGAAGAATCAGAAGAAAAGTTACGTTAGGTACTCCACTACTTACCTTTTCTCGAAACGATTCGTAGTTGAACCAACATAACTTAAATTTAGATTATGTATACTAGATAAGCATAAGGGCTTTGCTTGGGTCGTCTTGTAACTACTCCTTATTTTATCTGGGGGCACTAATACCCCCCGTATAAGTGCCCCGCAGATAAAATTAAGATTTTAACGAAATCAATTTGGTTGACTTTGAAATGAACAATTCTTTTGTCGACCAGTTAGATTCTTATTCTCAAGGAGGTTGTGATTAAAACTAAGCCTTCTTTTCACCACTTTTATATCGTGTATATGCTTTTAATCACTTGATTTCATAAAAACATGTTTTGAATTGAATTAATAAATTAGTAAGAATAAAAATGTATTTTAAACCTTCAAAAGGCAATTCAATTCAATAATATTAAGAAGAATATTGAGCGAAATTATTTTGGAAGAGATATATAAAATATACTAAAAGAAGAAAAACTACCTTTGAGAGGAAGAAAATGCCTTTATTATGGCCATAAAGACAAATGAAATTATGAGCGTCTTCAAATATACTTATATTCATTTTTGTGTGACGAAGTTCGATAACCAAGAAAGAAATATGACTACAAGTTATACACAACTCAATTTTTTAAAACACATATCAATTTTTCTTAAATATATTTAAATTAATTCCAAAAAAAACAATTTTGATTGGTAGATCTTTAAGTATCCACTTTTGCAATAGTAAGCAAGTGACTACTTATAAATTAATATTTTCTAATAGGTATTAATGCCTGTTTTACACGATAATTGAAACATATTACAAAAAAGTTTACTGTACCAATAGCAGTACCTACCATTGAAATAAAAAAAAACATCACTATTTCTTTCATGAAATGACGCATTCATACAAACATATATAGGTATGTAGGTATATGGGTACCTTAATCTAGAGAATATAGTGGTTTATTTATGTAACGAAGGTGGAGTGGCAAACAAGCATACAGTTCACATTGATGTCAAGTGATGACTGCAGCCTATAGACACCCACATAAAGACCAGAGGTGAAAATGGACATGCGTTGCCACCTCTGAGACCTTAGATAGTATGTCTCTGTGATAGTTATTACGGGGCTATACATTACCACCTAACCGGAACCCGATAGTGCTGAACACTACCATTAGCTACACACCACTAGCGGCAGATAAATAAGGTAATGCGGTGGTGCCTACGCCCTCGAGCTCCTACACTGGAACTCTACCACAAGTATAATGGACACATACTACACAAATTAATATTGTAACATACATTCAAATTGACATGAAATCTGTTCTTAACTAAGTAAAGTTGTAGTCTACTAGAGGATTATGTTGTATAAAAAATGCCCCAAAAACATAATAAATTATCAGTAGGTATACTTAGCGCCCTAACGCACTAGCGGTTAGCCGCGCGGCTAGCCGCTTTTACAGTTTAATATGCCACCGCCTGTTATTGTATGCATTATTATTTTGACGACCCGGTTAGTCCAGCGGTGTGAGATGACCGTTTGATTCGAAGGGTCGCGGGTTACAACGGCACCCACGACACAGGTTTATATCTACTGTGGGGCTGTGAGTGTAAGCATATTTTATTTTTTATTTTTATGCATTATACATGACAGGCGGTTGCATAGATATTAAACTGTAAATTGTCGGTAAGCGCGACTACCCGCTCCCGCGGCTAGCCGCTGGTGCGTTAGGGCGCTTACTTATAACTACAGTTTCAAGCACATCACTATAAATGACAGAAAACTGTCTCATTGTCAAATTAAACTTAAGTTTTTCTATGAAACTTCGAACGAGAATAGAATTTCAATTTCAGATTTTTTTGCAAATCAAAAAAAGACCTTACTACTAGAGAGACAGCTTGAGATTTAAATGTTACTTAAATTAAGCTACTTGCCATTCAATACTTAAGCTACTTTGACACAGACTAAGGTATACACTTATGCCACTTACGATTTTGAGAGACAGAAAACGCATAGAGGTCTTACATCTAATTTAAAGTAATAATTAAAGTTACATATGTATTACACATCGAAAAGTACATTAAGTTAGACGATAGATTAGGAGTACACGGGGATATTATTAGTAGTCGACATCTATACTTATATTATAAAGCTGAAGAGTTTGTTTGTTTGCTTGAACGCGCTAATCTCAGGAACGACTGGTCCGATTTGAAAAACTCTTTCAGTGTTAAATAGCCCATTTACCGAGAAAACGATATAACATCACGCTAAGCTGAATAGGAGAGGGTAGATAACATTGCAACCGCGCGAAGCCGGGGAAGGCCGCTAGTATGACTAATAACTTCGAAGATGGAGGCACTTTTATGTAATTTTAGGTATGTTTCACATGGATCCACTATGGGCCTCATAAGAAGGCTTAAGGTCACCCAGAGAGCAATGGAGAGGGCTATGCTCGGAGTTTCTCTGTGAGATCGAATCAGAAATGAAGAGATCCGCATGAGAACCAAAGTAACCGACATAGCCCACCGAATAGCGAAACTGAAGTGGCAGTGGGCAGGGCACATAGCTCGCAGAACTGACGGCCGTTGGGGCAGAAGAGTTCTAGAGTGGCGACCACGTACCGGTAAACGAAGCGTAGGCAGGCCCCCCCGAGGTGGACTGACGATATGGTGAAAATCGCGGGCAATCGCTGGATGAGGGCGGCCCGGGACCGTTCGTTGTGGCATTCTTTTGGGGAGGCCTTTGTTCAGCAGTGGACGTCTTTTGGCTGAAATGATGATGATGATGATGATCACATGGATCTTAATTGAATGAATACATCCGCAAATATCTAGTCAAGCCTAAAAGAAAATATGCAGATCTGTTACCATTGCTGTGGGATAAATTGTTTTTCCTCTGTTATAGAAATTACGAGGCCGTTACCGGAACCCGATAGTGCTGAACACTACCATTTGGGGACAGATAGATTAGCTAACGCGGTGGTGTCTACGACCTCGAAGGCCAATACTATAACTCTACTACTAGTAAACCTCGCCAGTCAGGTTTACTGACACTGTATCATATAGGTATCATACCTACAAACACTGTATTCCCCATCATTGTGATATCTGTTTAAATGTAGATATTGCTGTTTTCCCGTATCTTTTTTTTTTAAATACTAATATGTATGTATGCACGGTACCTACATATGCCAAAAAAACATTTATTACAATTTTTGTCTGTCTGTCTGTCTGTTTGTCCGGCTTATCTCGGGAACGGCTGGACTTTGACGGGACTTAATCTGCCAGTGTAAGTTTATGTAATAAGGAGTAACTTCAGGCTACTTTTATACAAGCTGCACCCACGTCTTCGTCCGGGTGGATACCGAACAATCATAAATTCTCACGCGGACGCAGTCGCGGGCACAGCTAGTCAACAATATAATTTTAATTTAATACTCTAAACCTGATGACAAAAAAGATAATAACTCATTTTTAAGATGTTTTGTTGCCAGGGTAGGTAGGCCTGACACATGTCATGGTCTTCATCGAGGAACATCTTTGCCAAACATGCTTTTTCTACCTTACACTGTTACCGGTGTTTGAGCTCGTATCCATTCGGGTAGTCAGACCAAAGCAGTATTTCAAAAATATTATTACATTTTTTTTTATTAAAGCGACGGGACGGACTCGGCTCGACTGGGCCGAAAAACTGGTTAGGATTTGCCGAATAGGGACGGAATTAGCATAATGTTAAGTCGATTTTTTAATGATTTGATTTATAAAAATATGCTTTTACAAAACAATGAAATATGTCTAAAATGCTAAAATGCTCTAAAATAATTGAAATACTACGCGTGGTCAGTAAAAAGTATTTAAAAGTTTAGTTTTTATAAAAGACAGTAAGTAGGTAGGTAGGTAGGTATATCTTCCTAATAAAGGGTGACATAAAAATAAGTAGGTATATTTTAGGCCTATAACTGACTACCCAATAGAACAGAGCGCGTTATTTTAATACTAGTATTTTTAGACGTATTTATCTTATTTTCATTCTTATAATATAATTGAATGATTTAAATTGACAAAAATATACGAGTTTTTCACCTGAACGACTGTATCTAGCCAACGGATCTATAGTAAGACAAAATAATGTACCGAAGCTTATCATAATCATGGAGGTAATTATAGTAGGTAGGTACATGAATATTAGGAGCATGGATAGATAAATAGGTACAGACTTTTTTTACACACACAACATTTAATTGAGTAAACATTTTCAACAGAAATCTTAAATATCTTTCGATTTACGACACCAATTAATATGAAATACCTAAAACTACGGATAAATTTACTTAACTAATCCGTCGATAACAAAATTCACATCAATATAACATTAATACACATTGTAGGTATATGAGAGTTCAAAAAAAACTAAAGTTCATGGAGACCGATAAAAATAAAATAATATAAAAAGCATACCCAAAATATCACGTTGCAAAATATATTGTCCGTCTATCTCGGAGTGTAAAAACAACCAAAAATCATTTAGCTCTACGAAGCCCAAAAATACCCAAATCCAAGTAGGTATACCTGCAAAAATAGTCCAGAAGTATCTAGGCCAAACGTTTGGTATAAATATGCCCAAAATATATATTAATATATTAAAATAAATAAACCATACATATTTGAAAAAAATATTGCTATAACTCATATTGTCATCATCAGTACAATAAATATTCATAGTTAAAAATAAAAGCAATCACAGATATTATCATCAGCAGAACTTCAGTTGATTAGTCTGAATGTGACCATAATGATAAAGCAGATATTGGGAATTATCCCGAAATACGCTTTGCGGAATCCGACCATACAAATGTTCAAGTATTCACTAAGGTTGCATGTATGAGTCACAATTGCACATAATCATATAACTGTTACGTAGATTATACTGATAATAGGTTTCCGTCAAATAAACATTAGTATTCTGTACTCTCACAACTTTGGGAACCGATGTCGTACCAACCAATTCATAGGAAAATATAAATATATAATACATGATGTCACACAGAAATTGAAGCTTAATAAAAATAACTTTAAGCCGCTGCAACTACTACCATATCATCAATGTCCAATTCGCTTTAAATCTTGAGTTACCTTCCAATGATCTGTCGTCACTTACTGTTTTTTCTGTATATCGGCGAATCGCTTTATGAGCATAGCGCGCCATCTAGCGAGTACATGGTTCAAAATGCCGGCTAAGTCACACTGGCTATAGTTAGATTTCACAAAATTTATTATTTTATACAATAACAGCATAACGTATTTGACAATACGCATTCTTGAAGTCATGCTTAATCGTCTGGCCATTGTTTGTTTGATGAATAAAGTTGATGTTATAGTGTTATAGTCTGTGGACGGACAGACGAGGTCTTCAACTTCTGTAAGTAAAGAAAAAGAGGTTGATGGACTCATTTGACCCTTTTTTCATATAACAAATTTTCTACAGAATATTGACAGACGTAAGCTAATTAAAATTAAATGGGAAAAATACTTGGAGGAGAAAACGGGAGTGTCACCTTCAGGAGTAAAACCAGCTTACAAAGTCAAGATTAATAACATAAAATACTACAACAGAACAAAATAAATGTCAAGGGGCCCCCATACAACAGACGTGATTTTTTGTCGTTCCGTATTGAATGGTACGGAATCCATGCGCAAATCTCACTCGCACTTGGGCGGTTTTTTCATCTTTACTTTAGCTCTGGCATGATGAAGATATCCATAGGCTGTAATAGTTATACCACCAATATCATTTCCATATTTATTTACTGCGTGAATCACACACAAAAAGTCCATTGCATAAACGAGAACCGAAAACAAAGGAATGTTGTGTTACATTAAAATCGTTAAAATCAATTGTAGAAGCCTCGCACCATAAAGTCCGATTAATGCGATTCAATTTAGGAAGCGCCAAAATTTTGTTTCATTTGGTAAGTATATAAAAAATCTCATACGAAAAAACGAGACAAAGCTAAGAGACATAGAAGAAAGATAAAACAGACTTGACATGCTAGTATAAATTATTAACAACGAGCGGCATAAATGATACGTAGATATACAAAGTGCGATAGACACAATTTTTTTTAACCTTATACGCTTCTTTTTGTTGCACTGCAAAATTATACCCAAATTGAGTTTTGGTTTAAGAACTTAATGCTCAGAACATACAATAAAATGAATAAAGTCTAGTTAAAAGCCACTTCCAAAGTGCAATACGCGTCACCGGCCGCCGCGGCGGACCGGAAAGGAGTAGCCATAGCGTCTATTACCGATAGAGCAACACGGGCCACCGGCCGCGGCGGACCGGAGGGGAGTAGCCATAGCGTTTATTACCGATGCAAAACAGTCAGTCATTTTTTGCGGGGTGAAATGCGTGTGACATAGACACACTACAAAAATCGTCTTATACTACGAAACTCACACCTGGACTTTAACAAAATACATAAACAATTTCACGCACACATTTAAACATCTAGGCGACAGGCGTAGGTCCACTTGGGCTTGTACTTTGACAGAGGGGAAAGCCTGCATAGCTACTCCCCGCCGGTCCGCCGCGGCCCGTGGCCTGGCCCGTGTTGCGAAGTTGCGAATTATTATGAAGTGGCACTTTATAACAATGGTACAATGATATTTTATCACCGTAAAAGCCGCAATGAACAAAAATACGAAAATAAAAGGTGGTGCATACATGTAAGTTCGTCTCGTCAAATTCAATCAAGCGTTTACTTTCATACAAAATAAGCAAGTACACAATGGATTTAATTTCTTACTATAAGATATATTTTTACCGGTGGTAGAGCTCTAGTGACGGAGCTCGCGGGCGTAGGCATCACCGCAATACCTAATATACTTGCCGCTAAATGGTAGTGTTCAGCACTATCGTGTTCCGGTCAGGTGGTAATGTACGGCTCTGTAATTTCCGGCACAGAGGCTTATCAGCTTAGGCCTCAGGAGTGGTAACGCATCTGCATTTTGACCTTGGTCTTTGTGTGGGTGTCTATAGGCTGCAGTCATCACTTAACATCAATGTGAACTGCATGCTTGTTTGCCACTTCCATAACATAAAAAACATGGTAAATGGTAAGCGCACTGTTTTAGTTTCAAAAACTTACCACGAATTTACAATGTAACAATTGAAACATATCACATCATATCATTCAATTTACGACATGCGCACATTGGACCAATGAAACAGGGAAAATGTCCGACCGGAACATTCACGAAGAAAACAAAGGCATGCATGCAAAATCGTTTAATCTCATGCAAAAATCGTTGAACAGTTTTCGCGACTCTTCACCAGCCGCCAAATCCATAAAAGCCTTACAACATACATTCGGACAATACAACAGAGCTTACATACAACATTTAACATCAATTCAATACTTAAATACATTTTAATATACTAAACATATAGACAGATTCAAATCTACAACATTTTCGAAGATAAAAAGTAACCCAAACAGTTATGAAGAGGTAGATTTTTTCGAACTCACGTTTGAGGTTCCCGCAGACTATAATTAATAGATAAAACAAATTGTTTCTGACAGTTAACGCGACCTAAAGTCTCGGTGGTGTGACAGCGAATGAAATCACGACGAGCAATCGATGCACCCACTGCACCCTGCAACCAGGCAACGAGCTTCCCCGGGCATAAAGGTGGGGACCCATTAAGACGATAGATTTTCGAAGGTAATAAAAAATCGGCCATGTGCGAGTTGGACTCGAGCACGAAGGGTACCGTACCATTATTTATTTTATAGTTACACTAGCGGCCCGTCCCGGCCTCGCGCGGTTGCAATGTTACCTACCTTCTCCTAATCTTCTATTGATCTAAGCGTGATGTTATATAGCCTAAATTAAAAAAAAAAGATTTTTTCACATGAGATTAATATCAGATTCGTAGCGAGGAAAATCTCATTAAGTTGATATTAGATTTTCTCTTAATACACTTACACTCATAGCCCCTAGGTAGCTACAAACCTGTGTCGTGGGTGCCGTTGTACACATACAACACAAACACCCAGATCCGAAACAAATATCTGTAGGCCATACAAATATTTGTCCCGGTGCGGTGATCGAACCTTCGAATCAAACTACTAACTAACTAACCGGGCCGTCAAAAGATGTTAAAAACATGAAGTAGTGGGTAAGTTTCACCAAATACCTTCTACGGTAATATAAGAAATGTAATAAACACTGGGCCTATGGGTGGTGGATGGAGGGGTTGCGGTTGGCATTTTGAAAATATGAACACCTTAAATAAATATCAATATTACATCATCAACATTAATTTAAATAAACAAACCGCCAAGTGAGCATCAAGTCTTACATCCAGGAAATCTGCAAACATATTGTAGACTATTACAGGCTTTATTGCAATTGAAATACGGAACATAAACTGTAAACCGGACCTAACCTAGGCGAAACGTGGGCGGTTGATACTGGGAAATTTTGACGGGCGAGCGAGAGGGCTGCACCAATACGTAGGTGGCCAGGAGGGCTGTATCGATTTGTTTTCGGCCAGGTGAATTTTATACGTGCAATTATATTTTAATGAAAGCTTTTATTTTTTGTGAGACGTTGCTACATTGAAGGTATTGGCGTATTCATGAAATATTTTGCGAACAGCAATGGATGATATAATTTAATTTTCGTGTCGAATTCCACGATGATTTTCTTTGAACTTAATATGACGATACATTTAGGGTCTATACTGGGTCCATCTGCTGCTTTAAGAATTAAAGCAGCAGATGCACCCTATATGGTTCCAAGAACAAAAGAAATCAATAGTCTTATTTTTCTGGCGGTATAGGTACGTCTTTTCTGTTTGGAGTCGGCGTTCCTCATCATTTCCCTTAAGGGGCGAGCTTTGAATCTTTAGGTATTAGGCCTTATATTTTTTGTTTGCTTTTTAACCCGTCACAACGACAAACAATGTGACACGTAATTTTAACATAAAAAGATATCAATCTTATTCACGCGACGAACGAAAGTTTATTCAATAATACGAAAATCATGTGTAAGGTTTATTTTAATTAGTCTCGCCCTTCATTTCTAATTTATTATTTTTAATAATCATATCTTCAATTTATATACAACTACCATTCGATAGTTTTATTTATTTAAAATAAAAGAGACACTTTTGACTCGAGTATAGACAACGGTCGAAAAGGAATGAAAGGTGGGAGAAGGATGATTATAAAAGGGGCAACGTAAAGTAGTTGGGGGCTTTTTGGAGTGTTGACGTTGAAAACGCGACGAGTTTAGGAGTGTTAAGAAAAGTGTAACGATAGCAAAAGTGTGTGTAAACCAATTCAGTGTGTGATAGTAATTTTGAAAAAGTGTAACGAAAATAGTAAAAGTGTATGTAATCAATTCAGTGTGTTATATATTTGTTCCTGATTTCCCGAGCACTGTTGGAGAGTTTTCGGAGGCCAAGGCGTGGGTAACAGGTTGTATCTTCGGGACTACCTGAGAGACTATTACATCTCAGAAGTGGGATATTACCAAAAACGTAAGTACACGCCCAATAATTCTGTCGCTTAAAGTCAGACAAGTATAATTATTTATCTACCTACATATTCTAGGTAAAACATTTTAACGTATCTGTAGTTGAAGTACAATAAAATTGTTGATAATGGTTTCACGGATTTATGCGTGAATATATATATCTACCTAAATATTCTGGACAAAATATTTCAACGTAGGTATCTTTAGTTAAAGTACACTTACTTTATGGTTTTACGGAGTGTAACATTTCTTACGGAGTAGACAGAGAGCATGGACAACGAATATCTGCTTCCAAAAACATTTGTGTCTTTTTTCATTTCATGTAATGTGATACCTGATATTTGTATTTGGCCCACTGATAAGATACGACGAGACGAGACGGATAGACGAGCTGTTTAGTCCAGCAGTACTTACAACGGCACCCACGATACAAAATATGACGGCTAGATAATTTAACGGCTGAAAAGCAATGGCATCCTTTTCACTATTAAATATTTTAAAGACTACCCTCTTTTTTCATGTTAGGTATATAATTCAGTGTCTAATCATATTGGGCGTTGCCCTGCAACGCCGATATTTTCAGATAATGAATGATGAGACAGAGCAACGCAAACTAGAGACTCCAACGCGTAGTCACACGCGACACAGAGGTACTCGCAGCCGCAGTCCACACGGACGCAGTGGCACGATGGAATTTGAAGATGATCGGGCGCGTATTCGACGGCTACAACGGGAATTAGAACTGGAACGCGAAATTTTACGAGAGCGCGAGAAGAGCAGTGGCCGTTCCACCGAGTTCCGTCGAACTCATCCTTCAAGGGCGAACAAGAACCATCAACGAGCTACAGCACCGTTTGCGAGCAGCGAGCGACACCGAGGGTCATCACGGCGCGCGAGTGGCGAGCGCCGAGCGTCATCCCCGCCCCGAGCCCGTGAGGAGCAGCGCCGTGCTGAGCAGCACGCCGCGAACGAGTTGCATGGCGAAAAGATCAGGTCACGTAGTCCTTCTTTTTCTACTAAAGATGTTGTTAAGATTATTCAGTCCATAAAACGAAACATTACTTCTCAACCACCGACACAAAGTACACTCATTAACAAAAATGTCGATTATAAGAACATTCTTCCTGATTTTGATCCTTCCAATAAAAATCAACGGATAGACGTTTGGTTGAAAAAGGTCAATGAGTGTGCATTGGTCTATGGTTGGGATGATAGAACAACCATACATTTCTCTATGCAAAAACTACAAGGATTGGCCAAAACATGGTTCGAAAGCTTAGATACACTTCTTTACACGTGGCAAGAATGGCAAAACAAACTTAAAAGTGCGTTCCCTTACGAACAAAATTACGGCCAATGCTTGGAGGATATGCTAAAACGGAGGAGTAGATTTAGTGAACCAATCGAGACATATTATTACGAAAAAATAGCATTACTAAATCAATGTGATATAACCGGCAAGCGTGCAGTTGACTGCATTATACATGGCATTAGCGACAAAACCATGAAGTCAAGCGCGTTAGCTTTACGTTGTTCACAACCAGATCAGTTGCTGCAGTTCTTGATGAGTAATAAGGATAGTGTAGGCTACAGTCAAATTTCACATTTTAGGAAAAGTCACTGTTCAAGCGGTACCAATCCGACCAGTAACGAAGGCCCGAAACATTCGCCTAGAAATAGTAACATTCGGGGACTTTACTGTTTTAACTGTAGAGAAAGAGGACATCCGTATTTGCAATGCCCGAAGCCGCTGTTGAAATGCAACAAATGTGCCAAAATAGGTCACACATCTGACAGTTGCCTGAGTAAAGTCAATTGTTCGTCAGGTGAGACAAAATCTGTTCCTAAGACAATGTGTATCAATAGCACCGATTCAAATTCAAAATTCATAAAACAAGTTTTTATTAACGGGGAACGTTTTGAGGCATTTGTAGATTTCGGGAGTGAATTAACTCTTATCAAATACTCAATTGCCAATAAACTAGGTATAATTCATGATGGAATCCCTACGACTATGAAAGGGTTTGGTAACGAACTGGTAAGTTCGCCGGGGAGTGTTACTGTAGATTTGTCAGTAGATGGTGTTAGTGCTAGAGTATTATGCAAGATAGTCCGGGATGAATTATTAGATAAGCCTATACTAATTGGACAATCCTATACCGAACAATCACATGTTATCGTATACAAAGACTCTACGAAACTACATTTCATGAATATCGGTGCCGCATTACCTCAACTTCCAGTTGAGAACGAACAATTATTAACTAAAGGAAGGATAGTGAGTCACGTGTTATTGTATGGCCCTGCTAGTGTCAAAACTGAAATCGATTTAAAATACAGTGCGGAGGTTTTTGTGCAAAATAAGCTAGTAGGTAAACCAAATGAACAATTCCTTATAAGTGGTGGTGTATATCCGGTTAAAAACGGTTTGTTGCATATCACAGTGACACCATGTTCACTGCCTCTTTACCTCCAAGAAAATGCAATTATTTATAGGGCAGAGGAGGTAAAGGTTGTTAATAGAGTAATCATAGAAGGGTCTGGGGTTTCTCAACTCGAATCTCTACCCGATAAAGCGGTTGATGAAAACAAAATTAATATCGGAAAAGAGGTAACGAATAATGATAAACGGAGGCTTATGGAGATACTATCTCGTTTCAAACATTGTTTTGCTGTTTCTTTAAAGGAGTTGGGCTGCACTAACATTACAGAGATGAAAATTGAATTAAATAGCCAGCGCCCCATCGTTTATAGACCGTATAGGTTATCTCATCACGAAAGGGACCAAGTCCGAGAAATGGTAGACGAAATGCTAGAAGCAGGTATAATTAGACAATCTGTGTCGGAATATGCCAGTCCCATTATCTTGGTACGAAAGAAGGACGGGAAGATAAGAATGTGCATAGATTATCGTATGTTGAATTCGGTTACAATGAAAGAACGGTACCCAATGCCCGTCATCGAGGATGAAATAGCCAGATTGTCAGGCCAAGCGTGGTTCGTAACCCTGGATTTAAAATCAGGATATTACCAAGTTCCTATAGCCGAATGTAGCAAGCGCCTCACTGCATTTGTTACTCCAGATGGCCAGTTTGAATTTAATCGGATGCCATTTGGATTAGCAAATGCGCCTGCAGTATTTCAGCGCATGATGAATGGTATTTTAGGTTCATCTCGATTCACAAAAGCCACAGTATATATTGATGACCTATTAGTGTTTGGAGAATCGCCCCAGCAATGTTTAGATAGATTAGAAGATGTCATGCAGTTAATTGAAAAGGCCAATTTAACGCTAAACCTGGAAAAGTGTAGTTTTCTATACAATAAAATTGACTATCTTGGGTATGAGATTAGCTCTGCTGGCGTACAGCCGGGAATCAATAAAGTACAGAGTGTAGTGGACTTTCCGCGTCCCGAAAATATACACGCGGTACGACAGTTTCTCGGACTAGTAAGTTACTTTCGCAAATTTATTAATGGTTTTGCACTGGTAGCCCACCCACTCAATAAACTATTAAAGAAAAATAGTCTGTGGGAATGGACCGATGCTCAAGAAGATGCTTTCCTTTCATTAAAGGCCAAACTTGTGGATAGGCCAGTTTTGGCAATATATAATCCAAAAGCAGAATTAGAATTGCATACGGATGCCAGTAAAGTAGGTGTAGGTGGTATCCTGTTACAGCGTTCTTCAGGGCAGGACACCTTTAGGCCCGTTGCTTTCTACAGCCGTCAAACCTCCCCAGAGGAGAAAAATTTTCACTCTTACGAGCTAGAGACGTTGGCAGTTATATGTTCGCTTAAAAAGTTTAGGGTCTATTTGTTAGGCGTAGAATTTAAAATAGTAACAGATTGCAGCGCACTACGCTCTACATTTCAAAAACGTGACTTGATACCACGCATTGCCCGTTGGTGGTTGCAATTACAAGAGTTCAACTGTGCGGTTGAATATAGAGCCGGTGTTAAAATGGCGCACGTAGATGCTTTATCGCGGAATTCTATCCCTCTAGAGAACGACGAATTTTCCAATGAATTGTCCACAGTTATGATTATATCTGACGAAGACTGGCTCCTTACTCTTCAATTAGGTGATACAGAGCTGTGTAGGATACGAGATATACTCAACAATAACGTAGACCAGAATGAATTAAAATATATAAAGGAAAAATATCTTATCCGTGACAATAAACTATTTAGGCGTCTCGGTGAAGACGAACATGACGTTCGGTGGGTAGTCCCCAAAGGCGCACGTTGGCAAATATGCAAACTCAATCATGATGATATAGGTCACTTAGGAATTGAGAAAACCTTCGATAGAATTAAACGCCACTATTGGTTTCCGAAAATGAATAGATTCGTAAAGAAATATGTAGGTGCCTGTTTAGAATGTGCATATGCTAAGAAAACTATGAATTCACAACAAGGACTATTACATCCAATTGAAAAGATTGCGGTGCCATTTCACACGTTGCACTTAGATCATGTAGGACCGTTTGTAAAGTCCAAGAGAGGTCATACGCATATTTTAGTGGTAATAGATTCGTTCACAAAGTTCGTTTTTATAAAATCTGTAAGAAACACTAAGACCGAAAACGTTGTAAATGTTTTACAAGAAATATTTTACATCTTTAGAACTCCGGATAGGTTAATCAGTGATAGAGGGAGTTGTTTTACGTCACATACTTTCCGACGTTTCTGTCTGGATAAGGGCATAAAACATGTATTGAATGCCGTGGCGTGCCCAAGGTCAAATGGACAGGTAGAACGTTATAATCGCACAATTTTAAGCTCGCTCACAGCTCAGAATATTAAAGATGATGAAAGAGTATGGGATAAGAAACTGGGTGAAATTCAGTGGGGTTTAAATAACACTCTACAGAAGACCACGGGTAAGACACCTTCGGAAGTTATGTTTGGGATTCAGATGAATAGTGAGCTTAATCCAGCTATGAATGAAGTTATCATTACCCCTCAAGAGATAATGGACCGATCTTTTATACGAGAGGAAGTTAAGGAAAGGATAGATAGGGAACAGGCAAAGCAAAAAGAACGTTATAACAAAAACAGGAAACCAGCGCGAACTTATAACAAGGGTGATCTGATTAAAATTGCAAAATCATCCTTCAATAACGATGGGAAAAGTACGAAGCTTATGGCATCTTACGAAGGTCCCTTTAAAGTCATTAAGGTCTTAGGTAATGATAGATATAGAGTCGCACCTATCCCTGGTTTTAAAGGTATGAAAAATAAGCGCAAAACAACTGTAGCAGCAGAGCGCATCCAGCCATGGATACATATCACGGCACTCGATGTTAACAATGACGACTCCGGGTCTGGGGATGATTCGAGTGTTTCCGAATAAGGCACATTTACCTATATAATAAATATATTACGAGAGACGTGTTAGGATGATATTAGTAATGTCATAATTCAATTGTGGATATAGTTATGACATGTTAACTTATATGTATAAATGTCTGTATAATTTAACTACAGAATGAATTTTTGATTGTTACAGGTCGGGAGCGAGAATTGATTGGTTCGCACCCAGACCACAAAGAATGATACCTAGAGAAATGTCATGCCACTAAGAATTGATTGGTTTAGTGGCTACAAGACGATATTGAATATTGAGATTTCTCACACTTCCCTAAGAACTGATTGGTTTAGTGGCAGCAAGGTGACATTTTGAGATTTGTGTTACATTGTCCTAAGAATTGATTGGTTTAGTGACAATATAACAATAACAAGAACTTGAGAATTGATTGGTTCAAGGCAAATATCAGATACTACCTACTAAGAATAGAGTGGTTTAGTGGTAGTAATAAATGAATTCTCGAGAATAGAGTGGTTCGAGTTATTTGTATAAAATGAAGAATAATTTAAGTGAGAAGTCTGTAATTATTATTTAAATAAGAATAATCCTAAATGTATTAAATTATAAAGATACTTACATCCTCTACTGTATATATATATATATATTTTTAATAGAATATTATTGTAAAATTTGTATAAATAAGTAGATTTGAGGCCTAGTGTAAGGTTATCACTTGATACGTGTATGGGGACATACACATTGTCAGGACGGTCGAGTGTAAGGTTTATTTTAATTAGTCTCGCCCTTCATTTCTAATTTATTATTTTTAATAATCATATCTTCAATTTATATACAACTACCATTCGATAGTTTTATTTATTTAAAATAAAAGAGACACTTTTGACTCGAGTATAGACAACGGTCGAAAAGGAATGAAAGGTGGGAGAAGGATGATTATAAAAGGGGCAACGTAAAGTAGTTGGGGGCTTTTTGGAGTGTTGACGTTGAAAACGCGACGAGTTTAGGAGTGTTAAGAAAAGTGTAACGATAGCAAAAGTGTGTGTAAACCAATTCAGAGTGTGATAGTAATTTTGAAAAAGTGTAACGAAAATAGTAAAAGTGTATGTAATCAATTCAGTGTGTTATATATTTGTTCCTGATTTCCCGAGCACTGTTGGAGAGTTTTCGGAGGCCAAGGCGTGGGTAACAGGTTGTATCTTCGGGACTACCTGAGAGACTATTACACATGTTTATCCAAACCCGCAAAAATCTGATGGAGCAGCCAAGTTTAAAATCCACCGTCCCTCTGAATATTCGAGACCGTAATTAGGGAGGGATAGCAGTGACGTCATCGTAGTGACGTTGCCCCTTTGAAGGGCCGTTACACCTTTTGACTAAAATAAAATACACGTCACAGGACGTAACGGAAAATTGCACTAACGTCATTTTGCAAGAAAAAAACTTTCTATGATTTTTTATCTTTTTATGTGGTGATTGTGGTAGACTAGTCCCATCCACCAACAAAATGTATGTATACAGCTCTATAGAGCTTTACTCATCTGGTGTCCGTTTGCACAACCAAATCGGCGGCGCGACCAGCTCGGACGCCAACACACAACGTTACTGCTCGCGCCGCCACGCTGGTTGCGCCACCACTAATTACTATAACGCCAAGAGAGTAAGACATTACTCCCTCGGCCGCCAGTCCGGACACTACGGTGGCGCGACTGGTTGTGCCACCATGGTGTTCCGGTGAAACATAGCCCTTACGGCCTCTTAGGGTGGCAGTCATAGGCAGTACTACGATTTCACTTTCAGCAAAGTAAGTTTAGAACTGTCAAAACTCATACTTTACAGACAATTCTAAGTATACTTTGCAGAAAGTAAAGTCGGAGTGCGGTCTGTGAATCTCACACTTAATGTCAAACACAGATATCTGTAAAATGTTACTTCCTTGTCTTACCAAATGGCTATTTTAGTCATTATTTATACAGGGATTAGTCTCAAATTCTATTTTTATGTAACGAAGGTGGCAGTAAGCATACTGTACACACAGTGATGACTGCAGCCTATAGACATCTACACAAAGACCAAAATGGAGATGTGTTGCCACCCCTGAGACCTTAGTTGTTTTGCCTCTGCGACAATTATTACAGGGCCATACATAACCATCTAACCGGTAACACGATAGTGGTACTCGGTGGTTACTGGTGGTAGATCTCCAGTGACGGAGTTCGCGGGCGTAGGCACCACCGCATTACCTAATAATATACTTGCCGCTATGGTACTGTTCAGCTCTATCGTGTTCCGGTCAGGTGGTAATGTATGGCCCTGTATTTCCCGGCACAGAGGCATAAACACCTTAGGCCTCAGGAGTGGCAATGCATCTACATTTTGACCTATGGTGATTGTGTGGGTGTTTATAGGCTGCTGTCATCGCTTAACATCAATGTGAACTGCATGCTTGCTTGCCACTTTTAGTACATTAAAAAAATTGCAACTACCATTTGGCGGCAGATAGATTGGGTGATGCTGTGGCCTACGCCCTTGAGTCCCTACACTGGAACTTGTAGAGTTCCAGTGATCAGTTCATGCCAATAATTACCCAACTCAATCTCTATTTGAACTACATTTCCATCAACGTATTTGCTCGTTCATAAAAGGTTAACTATCCATTCAGATTTCATATTCATTCGATATTTCAATTACATTAAAATATATAAATGCAAATCACTCATGCACGCATGCAATATTGCTCTTCCCAAATTAATTATTTATTTATAGTCGCTCCGAGCTTGCAACGATTTATTTAACCGAAAAACACCCAAAGGCTAACCGGGTTAAAACAGGGAAAAACTAGCGAGAAATATAGCGTAGGTACATACAGACTTTTAATTACATTTTTGGGTTATTTTTAATCTAAAAACTAACGTGAAAATGTTAATGCCAGCCAAGACCGCAGCAGACTATAAAGGTAGGTGCATACACTGAACGATCCAGTAAAATGTTTTAACTTTGGACAGAACGTCAGGCCTACCTGGGTGGGCGAGCTCAGGCCTGGCTCCCGTGACGGTGGTCCATAGGTTGCTTGCTGGTGCTTGAATTATTTAGGTTGTGTAAAAAGAGGTTTCTTCATAAACAACATTTGAGTCATTATCTTTAGAATAGCCAACAGGTGTGATTCGGAATGTAAACAACCTAATTCCAATTAGGCACCTTTTCTGGCATAAACAACACCTGATTTGGTACAAACACCACCTGATTTCGCACAAACACCACCTGTTTCATCTTAAATGATGCCTAATACTGTAAACTATTTTAGGCACTAACACTAGTTTTATTTCAATCAGTGAAGCTCGCAAAAACCAATGAACTCCTAGTACAATTTGTGATTAGACCTACGATTGAACTATTAGACTATAAAAACAATAGTTCATTAATCCCTCACAATGTAGGCTAGCAAGATAGGATAAAAGCGGGAGCCGCAAAACCGACTTAATTACAATCCCTTGAGCATTTTGTGCACAATAGTCAATGGTCACAACAAAACCGAAGTAATCAAATAACCAATCTACGGTGGATCGTCATCTCTGTTATTGGCCGCAACAACGAACGGCGATATTACCTGTCCAGTATGCAATATGTGACATTATTCTGGAGCAATATTGAAATACAAGCGACTTCAAACGCGAATTTATCTCCAAGCAACGATCATGTTATAGGACAAGAACCACGTTGGGCCCGCACCTTGTACACTATATCAAAAGATAGAGAAAAATGCGTAGAATCATGGAAAAATACTCATTATTTTTGGTAATTGTCGGCAATATTTATTTTATGTAATTATTGTAGGTATGACAACAATATGTCACCATATTGCTACTATGACATTCTTGTTTGTGAAATATAATTACTTACGGCAGAAGAAGAGAATTGAAGGTATATTATACGATTTGATTATGTAGCGGAAAATGATTTAGTATTTTAATACTTCTTCTCTCAATATACTGGTGCGGGCCCATACTTCATACATTTTGGAACATTTCTTTTAGCATTCCATCTGTAGTTAGCTAGACCTGGATGCAAATGCCATGGCGATATGTGACCACCACAGCCCCCAAGAAAACGGCGCCGAATGCCGCCCTGCTGCCGCAGAACCGACGAAGCTCTAGCAGAGGGCCCCGTTGCTAAATCCGCGTGATGCAAGATGACTATCCACATAAGTTCAGTAAATATCCTTATAGTAAGGAAACCCAAGAGGAGATTTTTGGATCTACACGAGTGCTTCAGATTAGTTCCTTATACCCTGGTTACCCTGTTGAGTATCTCATCCAAATAAGAGCTGCCTATATTCCGCTATTCAAAATTATCTATAAGCTTTGAGTAAGTTCTGTATATAGGTATTTGAAAAAATAATAGTATAAACAAACAAAAAAAATATTCCTTGTTTGTTTATAGGTACTATATTTTTTTTGCTGCAAGACAATCAAATAACCAAGACTCGATTGCTATCCCAAGCCAAACCACATATCGCCGATGTATGAACACAAAGCTTGATATTACCTGTCGCTTGGTTGCATCTGTTGACCTATTTACGATGAGGTTTAATCTATTCGATAGATTAGGCTTGTTTATTTGATTTAGCATTTATACAGAGACTGTAAATTGTGTTGTTATGAATGGTGAAACTAAGATTAAATTGAAAAAAAAAATTAAAAAAAAACCGATAACCTAGGTGGAAATCGGATCCGCGTTTACAGATCAAATTAAAGTGTTTCCTACATGTAGGTACTACCTGAGATACCACTTCTTAAGAGGTTTTCCAGTACATAATCAATCCGTACAGAACTATGTTCCGATTTTTTCGTCTAATTACTTCTTGCTAAATTTTACACAGCCGAATATGTTTTAATTCATGCTTTGGCATTACTTAGATTAATATTTTTTTGTAAGTCAGTGGTTGCGTAAAATCTGCTCACAATAAAATTTTAATTTTCATAGTATTGCAATTGCATAGACTAATCGCTACGGATATTGCGCAACCCCAAATAACATCGTTCATATAACCGAACCGCATCATATAGTCTCAGGGCGAGATTGGCAGACCGCAATACAACCAATGATATTAATCTATAGGTAAATAGAAGACAAGGGGAACAAAAGAACAAAACCCGGTTCCATTTTTAAATCAAATTGAGGGGTATTTCAAGATGGCGTCGGGACGCAATAATATACATAAAAAAAACACACACACTTGAATTCTTGAGTAGGTATTTTACCTACGTCCTCGTTGATTTAAAAGTCTCTGAGACAAAATAAATATATTCAATATTTTTATCATTTTTATTTGTTTTGATCAGTTTAATATAATAATATTTTCTTTATTTAGGTTCTGACACGACCGGAGAGAGATCGAGCACAGGACTGACGGCTTTACGTACTCTCCGAGGCGCGGTTACCAGTCTCCGGGTTACTACTGAGAATTTCCTCATAGAAAAAACCCAATAACAGCGTTACTCGACCTGAGGATCGAACACGGGACCTAAATCTTCACCATCGCGATTGCGACCACTGAACCAACGAGGCAGGCATTCTATTTCGAGAATATCATGTACTGGAACATTATATTGTCAAAGAATTAGCTTCTGTTAACATTAAAAACAACTTCGTTAATTTGAAGTGCTAAGTAAAGATTCTCCAACTTAATCAAAGAGGCCAGCTTTAATTAGTTTCAGGTGAAGATTCATTATAATTTTCGCGTTTGCCTAAAAAGAAATTCTGCAGTGTTGTTACAAAGTGGCCTTTGTACAGTTTGCAATTAACCTAATAAAGTTATACCTTAAATATAATTATAGAATGGGACACGAAACTCGAGTAAGATTCATCTGAGTAACACGATATTGATGTAATTAGTAAGGGAGATAATTTCGGGAACTGCGCCGCGTTTTGATTACGTTTGTTGATTGAAAGATAATATGTTTGGAACTACACTAAAATCATGGCACGTTCCATACGTTTGAAAAAAAACCGGCAACGTGCGAATCTGACTCGCACACGCAGGTTTCCGTACCATTATGTACAGACGACGGCAAAAAAAAACACGTTTGTTGTATAGAAGCTTTCCTAAAATATTTATCTTAATGTAATAATTATTTAGAAATGAAAAAAAAAGAAGAACGGCTTCTTAATATCGTTATTAATATTGAACAAAAAAAGTCACGTTTGTTGTATAGCAGCCCTCCTTAAATATTTATTATTCTGTTCTTAGTATTTGTTATTAAATTTTTCTTCATATTTTTACATTATTTCTAGCACGGTTCATAAGATTCTGATGACAGGCGGACAGACAGACACACAGTCTTAGTTACCTATTAGGTACATTTTTTACGCAAAATCTATTTTTAGTACTTAGTGGGCACCTACGTACCTACTAAAAAGAACTCCATGCAGATACAAAACTTCTAGAGAACATGCATTGCCTGATTTTGTGATGAGTGACCTTTAGCTTTTATATTTTATAATCAATATGCGATTGAAGTATTGAGTAATAAAAACTCCGAGTCACCTGGCAATATGTCGTTCGACTTTTTTCTAAAGCTGTCAAAAATAAACAACAGATGTTTCGAAACTTGTTCCTGGATCCATCTCAGGCTTGGAATCATGTTACGCGAATTTAATAATCGCCTGAGGCCTCTTGTTCTCGGTAAGAGCTATAGAGCTATATATGAAATCTTCCGTACCCTCATTGGAGGCTTTACAAACAACTACACCCCAGAAACTCGATTATTGTAAGCGTACAAGCGGTGGGTTCGACTTACACAGACTCAACACTTGATTTGTTTTTTTTTTCAGTGAAATTTCTTTAGCGGTGCCAGTTTTGTGATGGGTATAAAACGTTAAACTGGCATCAGGACACGTGAATTAAACTCGCGTCAGGATAGTGACCTGATCGAAAATTCGTAAGACGGAGGGAGAGTAGACTGCCGGCGCGGAGAAAAGACAGTGGCGGAGAGACGAGAGAGGAGAGTGAGAGTGGAGAGAGATAACAGTTTAATGTAATAAAATTTGTCATTGCAATACTTTTATTTTCGCAAAAATACATGCGAGTGAACTTAGAAATAGAAATTTGAGAAAAATGGAAAGAAACATTTGGCTTTGGGCAGGCATCTGACCCGCGACCTTTTTTCAAATTAACTTACATTATTTTATCTTTAAGAAATCTGTTAAAACTATACGACTATAGGACGTGATAATGAAACGTTTACTCACATTATTTTAATTTCAACCTGTGTCTCTTGAAACCTGCCTCATTAAAAAAGTAAGTGAAACGTAAAATCACAAATGTTTATGGACCGTATACAAAGATCAAAGCAAATGTTATGTCGGAATGAGGAAAGAAAACGGTTTTCGCTCTCAAATTTACTCAAAACACAATAAAATCTGAGAAACGTGTCAGAGATTAAGGCTATTTTCTACAATTTGGTCTTTCGTGGATTCTTATTATGTATTTAAGGTGGCAAACAAACATGCAGTTCATATTAATGCTAAGTGATGACTGCATCCTATAGACACATTTACACAAAAATCAGAGGTCAGAATTCAAATGCGTTGCCACACCTGAGAAGTTTCACATGGCTACAGTAGGTATTACTTACCGTCAATGTGAACTGTATGCTTGTTTGGCACTTCATAACATTAAAAAATAGATACCTGAAGTAGTACTCCATGGTAGAGCTCCAGTGACGGAGCTCGCGGGCGTAGGCACCACCGCATTACCTAATATACTTGCCGCTAAATGGTAGTGTTCAGCACTATCGTGTTCCGGTCAGGTGGTAATGTACGGCCCTGTAATTTCCGGCACAGAGGCATAACACCTTAGGCCTTAGGAGTGGTAACGCATCTGCATTTTTACCTCTGGTCATTGTGTGGGTGTCTATAGGCTGCAGTCATCACTTAACATCAATATGAACTGTATGCTTGTTTGCCACTTTTAAAACATAAAAAAAAAAAAAAAGTACAGGAAATACAAAATTGAACTAATCATAAAATCAACATTTTAAACACAATTTTACTCGTGGTAGAGCTCTAGTGACGTAGCTCGCAGGCGTGGGCACCATCGCATTACCTAATATACCTACTTGCCGCTAAATGGTAGTGTTCAGCAGTATCGTGTTCCGGTCAGGTGGTAATGTACGGTCTTGTGATTTCCGGCACAGAGGCATAACACCTTAGACCTCAGACCTTATAAATTGTAACGCATCTGCATTTTGACCTTGGTCTTTGTGTGGGTGTCTATAGGCTGCAATAATCACTCAATATCAATGTGAACTGCACACTTGTTTACCAATTCCATTACACAAAAATAAAAAATCAAATAAGCAAAGAAGTGTCCATAGCGAATCTACATGGAGTTGGACCGAAGTTAAATAAACAATCCAGTGGCCCGCAGTTACTTCATGAAACAGTATTATAAATTACAACGATACATTATGAAGTTAAAAAATTATGTTGTACACGGTAGTTAACCTAATCCGACCATTACGGGCTCGGGTAGGGTTGACCACTTTTGTTTTACAAAACAAAATTTATTTAGGAATTCAAAACAAAACACAATTATACAACATACCTAGATGAACAAAGAACGTAAACGTAACATTACATCTGTATTTTACTGAAGGGATAAGCAGATTAAATGCATGCTTTCAAGCACACATGCATACACCCAAGATTCGTCAGTTGTGTATTGTTCAACACAACGCGACACGTTATCATAAAAGCCGCGGCACTCGGATTTTTCGAAATATGGAAAATTACCCAATTAAGCTTACTCCGTGGCTCGATTCCAAGACCTCTGCGTAGCAGTAGCGGTCGTTTAAAATAGTTTTTCATTAGGTACTAGCTGACCCGGCAAACTTCGTATTGCCACAGAATTAAATAATGTGTCAAAGGTTTAATAAATACGGTCTATGTGTATGGGAAAACGATATCGTCGTTTTCACTATTTCCCTTCAATTTATTCATATTTTCTTACCTTTTAAACCTGTCCTGGACTTCCAAAAATCATTCAAAACCAAAATTAACCAAATCGGTCGAGCCGTTGTCGAGTTTTAGCGAGACTAACGAACAGCAATTGATTTTTATAAATACAACGTGTAACAGGATTGAATGTACAACCCGAAACTAGGTAGTTCAAAATCGATAACCGAATCGATTACAGACATTTTTAATATAGGTAATAATGTGTCCCAAAGTTAATTAAAATTAAGGAAATTATGGTCACCCATTTGATGAACAGTCAATACAAACGAAAATGAGACTAACGTCTATCCAAAATAAAATGCTAGTCTCAACAAGTTTATTAGAACTCGATGAGACGTGATTTTTATTATAAATAATAAATTAAGAAATAAAATAGTGGAAAATAAAAATTAATCTTATTAAGTACTTGCGAGTGTTAAATACGCAAGTTACGCTACATCACATTTTTTCGGTTCGTATTTTATGTGTAGCCGTAGGTAGAGGTAGGGTAAGTATGCATAGGGTGTGCATACTGTTCGTGCAAATTGAGGACAACTTATTTCTTAAATAAAAAATATTAAATACATAATTATGTGATTTCAGTTCATGTATTATGATTATAACTCAATTTTTTAATCGAGGTGTTAGATAGTGTGCATTATTCCCGTTACATGTTGTATAGATAAGTTTTAAATCCCTGCTTTGTATTACAAATGTGTTAATCTATCTGTATGTCTGTTAGCTACGGTTTCATAACCGACGAGATGAAATTTGGACGGAGAAACATGGAGATATTTAACATTCTGAATAAGGATATAGGCTTTTATTTGCGAAAAGCAAAGCGCGAATGAAATCGAGGAAAACAGCCTATTTATATTCACTAACTAGTTAGATACAGTCTTTCGCACAAAAATGATGAAATGAACCAGTATTATGCATATTTTATATTTGATGAACACTAAACAATAATAATAATAGAGCATGTACTTACTTTTTTAATAGTGTGGTTGGCAACCCTAGTTTCAGAGGGCGTACCATTAGCATTTTGCGAACCTAAACTGAATCGCTAATGTTTCCTCTCGTTTCTTCAAACGCGCGCTCACATAAGCAGACGAAACAAAATTTCGGCAGTACCTAAATGGACGTCATAGTAGGAGCCCAGGTGTTTGAAATGTGATAAAGTCGTTCACAGATTTATTGTTCACGATTAACGTTTTATTGTACGTTTTAACAAGTTAATTTATAGGCGAATTCTGAAGCAATCATAGTATTTCATAGTAACCTTTTCACACTCAACATTAAAATTCTACATTTTAGAGCAACATTTTATTTAAGATTTAACGTCATGATGTGGAAAACAAGCATACATATCACGTTGATGGTAAGTGAACACTAGCCTATGAAGATATACATACAAACCGGTTTCAATGTAGATATTACGGGTGGTAGAGTTCCAGTGACGGAGCTCGCGGGCGTAGGCACCACCGCATTACCTAATATACTTGCCGCTAAATGGTAGTGTTCAGCACTATCGTGTTCCGGTCAGGTGGTAATTTACGGCCCTGTAATTTCCGGGACAGACGCATAACACCTTAGGCTTCAGGATAGGCAACGCATCTGCAATTTGACCCCTGGTCATTGCGTGGGTGTCTATTGGCTGCAGTCATCACTTAACATCAATATGAACTGTATGTTTGCCACTTTTATTACATAAAAAAAGATATGTTGTCACTGCAGATGTCTAAGATATAAGTACTTCGCGAAGATCCAGGGCTCCGCGAAGAATTGGTTAAGGTAGTATTACTTTAAAAATCAAATATTATTTCTATACTAGCTGACCCGGCAAACGTCGTATTGCCTCACAATGAAATAATGTGTCACAGGTTTGATAGATACGGACCATTTGTATGGAAAAATGAAATTGTGTTTTTTACTATTTCCCTTCAATTTCTTCATATTTTCTTACCTTTAAACCTTCCCTGAACTTCCAAAAATCATTCAAAACTAAAATCAGCCAAATCGCTTCAGCCGTTCTCGAGTTTTAGCGAGACTTACGAACAGCAATTGATTTTTATATATTTCTATATATGTATTGTCCAGCAGTGGCAACTTTCGGGTAAAATAATGATGAGTAGGGAATGACTCTCACATGAAAAGATACATAAAAGAGTATACTCCAATTGACCATACTTTTGAAGAGCCGCCTAACAAGGTCGCAGATAATATTAATAGGGTCAACAATCAATTACAGTTAATTCTACTTCAAGGTATTGAAATACATGTAGCAATTTCGGAGGTCAGTGAGGGTACGTAGGTGTTGTCTTGCGTGGAGGTCTATTTATCGTGAGTATATGAAAGTAGGCGTTGGAACAGCATTAACATTTACCTTTACGAGTTAGAATCAATTTAATCGTTGTACTACAGAAATATTACCTATAAAGAGCCATTACTAAAATAAAGACCAAATAACCTATTTTTTGTAATTGCTTTAAAATAATTTACAATCCATATGGGCACCTTATCTATACAAATAAATTGAGTGAGTGTCTGTTTGTGATATTAAAATAACCGCTTTTTTACTAAATGCATACCTATGTATGTATACACGGTACATATACCAAAAAAACATTTTTTACATTTTTTTGTCTGTCTCACGGGGACAAAGTCGCGGGCACAGCTAGTATTGTATAAGAAAGAATATTAGGTCTGTATACTGAAATTATTTATGAAGCCGAATTAAGAACCGCGAAGAAAGAAGAAATCACTGTACACTTACCAAAATAGCTTAAATATCCTACTTCGATAAAGAATAATTGCTACAATATTTTTTGAAGAATTCTCTAAAGAAATCATTTTATAGCCATCCTTTATTCACAAACGTCTGCTGTGTATCCATTACAGTTCAGCCGCTAAGTAAATAAGTTAAGACTCTGGGCAGATTGTGGAGTTACCAAAACTAAGTTACTGAGTCCCATAGCGCACTGTGAAACTTGATCCAAAGCTGGCCTTAATTGCGAAGATTTAGTTAACTTTTTAGGAATCCAAGGACAAGAAACGGAACACTTCACAAGTGTGTCCGTCTATCATAACAGCCCATTAACTTCGAAATCTCTGGATCGATGATGTCAAAATCAAATCAGTCAAAAATTCCTTAATGTCCAAGAACCAAACAGGGATGTGTAACGTAAATAAATTGAAATGAGGTTGCCGTAACATTCAAAGAGTCATTTTGGACCATTTTTGTCGTACAATCTCGACGGTATGTGTGTGGGCGTTCAACAGTCGTTCGCTGATTATATACCTATTGGTCGAAATATATCGACCACGTTACCATCTGGTTGTTTAAAGGGATAGTGCTTATCACAGCTTTCATAAAGCATCAGCCCTTTAATAAATATTGAAAAACAATTTCATCCTCCAAACATCACACAACTTTGACAACATAAACAGCCCGAAATTGAGAAATGATTTAGGAGTTCACGTGGGCAAGAAAAAAGTCAATCTCGGAGAACTTTGCGTGGGGATGAAATAAAAAGGAGCAGTACAAACCTTTTGGTATCAAATACTTTGAGATTACAGAAAACAATTACGCGGGCAACAAGAATAGCTTTGAGTATTACATTTCAATAACTTTACGATTTAATTTCAGTTTTTTTCTATTTCTCATAAAACTTTGTTTTCCGAGGAAAGATCAGGATAAAAATCCTGTTTCGTTCTGTTCCAACCTTCTCTGATTTGGTCCATCCTTTGAAACTAATTTTTATGTAAAAAAAACAGCTTCATATTGGCTATATTTTTAAAAATAAACCCAATTAAAAAAGTCATTTTGCACCATTTTTGCCATACAATCTTGTGGGTCAGTGTGTGTCGGCGTTCAACAGTCGTTCGCTGATGATATAGTGTTCGAAATACCTATATCGACCGTGTTACCTCGTAGTTGTTAATAAAGTGACAATCACAGTTTTCATGAAGCATCTGCCCTTTAATAAATATTGAAAAACAATTTCATCCTCCAAACATTAAACAATTTTGATAACTTAAACAGTCCGAAATTGAGAAATGATTTAGGAGTTCACGTGGGCAGGAAAAAGTCAATTCTCGGAGAACTCTGCGTGGGGGTTAAAACAATACAAAAATAAAAGGAGCAGTAGAGAATTACAAACCTTTTGGTATCAAATACTTTGAGCGAAAACAATTACACGGGCAAAAAGAATAGCTTTGAGTTTTAGATTTTTTTTTTAATGTAATGATAGTGGCAAACAAGCATACAGTTCACGTTGATGTTAAGTGACGACTGCAGCCTATACACTTACACTAAGACCCGAGGTCAAAATACAGATGCGTTACCACTTCTAAGGCCTAATGTGTTATGCCTCTGTGCTGGAAATTACAGGGCCGTATATTATCACCTGACCGGAACACGATAGTGCTGAACACTACCATTTAGCGGCAAGTATATTAAGTAATGCGGTGGTGCCTACGCCTGCGAGCTCAGCCACTGGAGCTCTACCACCAGTAAAAAATAACTTCCGATTTCATTTCAGTTTCATGCTCTTGTCATAAAAAAATATTTTTTTTTTCGCTGAAAATACTGTTTGATTCGGTCACAACACTTTCTACATTGGTCCATCCTAAAACGACTCACTAAATACAATTGACATGAAGTTTGGCAATAGTTCGTACGAGGAATTTAAACAGAACCTACTTATAAATATGAACATTTTAAACGGTATTTCTTTTAATCAATGACTTGAATTTGTCAGAATTTTCGTGCAAGAACGAATCATACCTATACGGTTATGAAATAAAATATATTTTATTAATTGGCATAAACCGTACGCGCTTTTTAAAAAATGTGACAGAAAAATTCGGCAGTCGGGTGTAGACTTCGGTAGCTGAATAAGTAGAGCTAAAATGTGAAAGTAAAATTCGACAGTCCGATGTACACCTCTGTAGCTCAGAAGAGCCACTGGACTAGTGAGTGATCCCGTGGTCATGGGTTCAAGTCCCGCCTAAAATTAAATTTTTCTTTCCATTCTTGAAAGACTGTCCTTTAAATTATTTGACAATGAAGTTGTCAGGACAAAGCGCCTTAAAATTTTAAAACCTCATCTTTAGTCAAAACTTCAAGCGGTTTCCTTTGCCCAAGCAATTAATTTCCATAATCACAAAGCATTTTTACAGCAAAAGGTTTACGATTGGTCACCCACGCCGCTCCCTTTCTGTATTCCTAACTCTCTCCCACGCGAAGTTCCCAGAGGATTCGCCTTTGTTGACTTTGTTTCCTGCCCACGTGTCAATTTCATTTCTCCGCTTTCAATCTGGAAGTTATCAAAGTAGTTAATATTTGTGCGATGAATATTTTATCCAATAATATAACTATAGAACTGTAACTAATGATTAAATAATGATTTTGTATCTTTAGTGAGTAAGAAGCTGCAAAATTAAAATGTCTCTCTTTTACTTGTATACCGAAGTCTACACCCGATTGTCGAATTTTTCATTCACGATTTATTGCATCGCCTTAGCAGGCTTTGCTAAGGCGATGCAATAAATCGTGAAATGTAAATTTTTCTTTCCATTTTTTTTCTTTAAAATACTTCACATTGTTGCGAAAACCCAATTTTAGTGAAAATTGATAAAACCGTGCATTTAGGGAGAAGTTAAGGCCTGCGGCATTGGGCAATTTGCCTACGTAATGGCTTAATTCTTTAACTCTGAGAAAATTGTTTCACGATCGTATCCTTCCGAAGACGACCCTCCACAGATATGACTGATATACATGCATTCTTCTGCGAGGGTTTGAAACTGTTTAATAATGTTCTCCAGACCGAATTTCGATCACGGCGGCCAATCTCAACGGAGACTAGCCAACTGCGCCGGAGATATTATAGTGCACAAGTGTATGCGAAAATACAGGTGCACTCTCTATTCCTTCACTCTCATAGTCCGATGGAACGGCAATCCAACACGACCGGAGAGAGATCGGGCGCAAGACCGACGGCTTTACGTGCTCTCCGAGGCACGACCACACTCCGAGCTACTACTGGGAATTTCATTACAGAAAAAACCAGTAACAGATTTTCTCAACCTGGGGATCGAACCCAGGTGAAGTCCTGAGCTTCAATATCGCGATTGCGACCACTGAGAACGAGGCATTAAAAACTGAAACTGTTTACGGATCAATTGAGTGCATTAGACCTTCGTTCTTCCATTTTAAGTTGGGAAACTCTAAAATCCTTAGTTGAATAAGGTGTTTCAAACTCAAATATATGTTCCACTTTTTTAACAAGACCGACGCACGAAGCTTGTCTTATAACCATGTTTTGAAATAATTTGCTGTTCAAACAAAGCGTGCCACGAAATTTATAGAATGCGAATATTCTCACGATATTGTATTTTGCGAGAAAGTAAATTTACATATGCGTGTAGCTTACACCTACGGAGGCGAGTATATTATAATGTCTCAAAAGATGCAAAAATATTTACTTTAACCACAGAAGAGATTATACCAGCGATCTACTCTGTGTATAACGTACGCACGAAAAATCTTATGATAAAAAAAATAGAAACGTAAGAGCTCTTTCAAATTAGATGTTTTGTGTCGTCCCGCGCTACTGCACCGAAGCAGTGCGGTTGTCGTACTACTCGTATTGCGAACGGACGATTTTTTTTTTCATACATTTCAAGAGACACAACCTTTACAGGAGGTATATCAACTGCACCACTACAACACATAATTGTGACAACGCAAATGATGGTAGAGCTCTAGTGAAGAAGCTCGTGAGCGTAAGCACCGCCTTACCCAAACTACTTGCCGCTAAATGGTAGCGTTCAGCGCTATCGTGTTCCAGTCAGGTAAAGCACGGCCTCGTAATTTCCAGAGCGTCATTCCAGAGGCATCTATTTGCCACGTTCGTGACAAAAAATCACATTAGCAAACTTATGACGTCATAAACGTCATTTATCACGTGAAAAAAAAAACTTCATTAAAACACGTAGGCGCGCTCATATCGACCCAATGACATAAAAACGACCACTATATGTGCAACGTAAATAAAACGGACCAACAGTGTTTATAGGCGCAGTTAATGAAATGTGGGCTTTACGCTTTTACTTTCAAAGCGTGATCGCTGCCTACGCGTTGTGGCCGTTTAGGGAGAAAAAAAATTGAAACAAAACATTTTATTATCGGCAACGTAATAACGCTGGGTGGTATTTTTATATTCAGATGAGGTTACCAAGTTCATAACAGCGAGGTTAATATACCTACCCCATACAGAGAAGACTACGAGAAAAAAGGCAAACAACCAGTTAAGTTTTTAACCCTTCAAGGAACGTAAATCCACGTAAAGCCGCCGTTTGACCATTGACCACCGTGCGGCAACTTCAATTGAAAATCAATTGTCATATTTTTCTCGAGACTTGACCGGTTAAATTGATTTGACAGATATTTAATAAGAGACGTGAAGTCATTTGTCATGTGAATGTGTGGCAAATTGACTTCAGTTTTCACTGAAACCATTCCACCAAGGAGAGTGTCCTGTCTAGTACCTACTTTCTAAAAAAATCGGGACTCTCGGATGGTCATCAGAGACAGTCTAATGTTGCTGTAAATTAGATCTTCAATAAGCAAGACTACAGGAAAAGAGGAAGACTTTTTGTAAAAAAGCGTTTATTTTTCTCAATAAATTTGCACACAAATAAAACGTAAGGTTGAAGTAGTAGGTTTGTCAATTCAAATTGAGCGATTATCAAGAATCGGGAAGAAATTAATAGGCCGTCGCCGGGACGAAATTATATAAATCGGGACTGTCCCGGAGGAATCGAGACAGGTGGCAACTCTGGTCATATACCAATGATACTATTTACAGTATTACTTGTGATGAAACTCAACGAAAACTACGTTGTTTTTATATTAAATTTATAAATATTTAAATAAATTTCACCACTTCAAAAGTGCCATTTCTTCCGGCACCGCTTATTATTCAACGTGCAGTAGACACGTCCGTGAGTTGCGGAACCCGATCGCATAATGAGCTACGCGACGTGATGTCACATCCGATCTGCGTAGGCGCATAATGTCAGGTGCTAGCTAGTTCAATGCGCCCCGCCCGCCGTGTAAAAAACAGGATTGTTTACAAACAGACATGACAGGCGATTTCTTGTACTATTAAACATACAGTTATTAATAATCCCGTAGTATATATTGCTTGTGAATATCGAATGATACGAATAGATTTTATACTATTTATACAAATATTTCATATTAAGAATGTGGCAATAATGTCTGTCATATATACCTATATATGCTTTCACGCATATCGCTGAGCAGATTGCGAATAAATTTGACATGAAGATAGTTTGGAAACTGAGAAAGAATAACTATCCCTATTTACCATTTTGTCCCAAAATCAAAGAGCAAACAAATAAATATTACCATAGAAGAAAACCTTCTTCAGGGATACTTAATGGGCTCAATTTCAGGTTTGAGCCTTCAAATCAACCGAAGAGTCATAAAAGATACTTATTTTTAAATTATTTCTATTGGTACCTACTCTTTTAGTATAATAATATTTTATGACACCCAATTACTTAGATACTTACAATTCAAATGGGTAAATAAAAAAGGATTCCGCAGTTAAAATAAAATAGGTTTACGCGGAGATATAAAATTTCGAAATCCTAGGTTAGTCGGCCGATATATCCGGTTGAATAATTTTTAAATACAATATAACTTTATGTAGTCGTTTCTTTGTTCAAAATAGCTGCAAATATAATATAATTTATATGACATACCGCCAGCATGACGGTTAAAACATAAAAAAAATCGTAAACCCTGTGTTGCGTACTGGAATTTCGCTCGCGCCTTGTACGATCGCTATAAAAAGTTTTTTATATGAAAGTGAAATGATCAAATCCTATGAATGAAATGACTCAACTGTGTGTTGTTTAAACAAAGTTTATATGTGCGAACTTTCTTGAGCATTATCAAAGTTACCTATAGACTTTTTTGATATTAACGTTTAGGTATAGCTATTTGTAGTTTTTTTATTATATTAATCTTACAAGAATAGAAATTATCAACCAACAAAAATGATACAACACAACAGACAAGCAAACATACTTACTTTCACATTTGTAATATTAGTAACATTTACTATTCTACAAACAATACCTACAGTTTTATAATGCAGCTGCGTATAGTGCAGCTGACAGACATTTAAAAACGTCTCAGGGTGAGATTCACAAACCATTTTACGACTTTACTCACAGATTGCACTGCACGACTTTACTTTGATAGAGTCAATCAATATCTCATACAAGATGTTTAAAAGACGACGTACATACCTATTATAAGTCGACATCTTAATTACTTAAGAACTTTTACTAAGTACATGAGGCCAACCATGAAATGGCGAAAAACTTATCATGTTCTCCATACAAAATATTCAACGTAGCGCGACTGTTTCGGACTTCTGCGTGGGCGCTATAGTAAGTAAAAGTCGTTCAAAATGAAGAGTACAATGACACTTTACTGTACATTATCTGTTGGTATTTCGTTCAAAAACAATCGTGTGATCATGTTTATGAAGACCATAAGAAAAAGGAGTTATCACATCAAAATTCTTGGTAACTTAAGATTATGAAGTGTACTAACACGAATTCACAGATCTCTTCGCGTAAACAAGTTGTTCAATCACTGGCTTCTCTACTAAAATAAAGACCGTATCGATCAGTTAACACATTTCTTTACGGGAGCGTGTTATTAAGGTGCTCCCACACTTGGAGCATTCGACTGTAATGTAACGTTGTAGAATCGAACATCACATCAGTGAGGGCGGAAAACCGAGAATTACGGTGCGCAAACTGTAATGTTGCAGATTCGAACAATATGTTGGTGAGGGAAAAGCACCGAGCATTAATTACAGTGCGCAACTTAATGACACAATGTGTAATATAATAATTCAACTTGTAACATAATAATATAATCACTTGTTATATTATAGCATGCGGCGGACGCGCAGCACGTCGCGCCTAGTGATCAGTGGCCCACATGATAGTGAAACGAACTAAAAATCGATTCTATAATAATTTACGTTTTACGCGAATGCTCGCCAGTGAGGGAGGCAGTACTGTAATGTTCTGCTCAAAATCGAATCTGAAACGTTACATTACAGGCGAATGCTCCAGGAAAGGGGTGGTCCCCTTTACGTAACTGGTATACCTACCGCATGGCGTCGATTGACAATGGGTCGTGTCGAACACGTTGACACTTGACTTTACACGGATCACGGCAGGAGGCGTTCAAGCTATCCATCATGAGATTGATTGATAGACAGTCTGATCATGTTCTTTATTTTATACATTTTAAATCCGTTTCGATGAGTGGTTCAATTGCTTTAATTAATCGTGTATTTCATACCACCTTTAAAAGCAATAGCGTTCGTCAGATTATCGCTATATCTGAAGATAAGGTCTTAACTCGATTTTGGAATGTTTGTGTATTGGTTCCTCCTTGCATTAGTAGGTTCTATAGATTGGTACAAAACACACATGACAATGGGTAGAACATTTTGACGCCAGGTGGCGTTCGTACTTTCTATCATGGAATTTATTGACAGCAACGACATTTGTGGTATAAAGATCAGCTATTTAGTGAAAGAATCGGATTAAAATTGTAATTCTATAGACAATCTTAAAAATGCGATGAAATCATTTTTGGAATCTATACTTCTATACTATTAGTATAGAAGTTTTTATTTAATATTATAAAGTTGAAGAGTTTGTTTGTTTGTTTGAACGCGCTAATCTCAGGCACTACTGGTCCGATTTGAAAAGTTTTTTCAGTGATAGATAGCCCATTTATCGAGGAAGGCTATAGGCTAACTGATGTGTTAGTAATAATATATCATCACGTTATGACTAATAGGAACGGAGCAGGGGCGGGCCGCTAGTCGACAATAATTGTAACAACATCAGCTTTACTTTCAAATTTACTATGAAACGTAAGGATAAAATTGAATATTTACAACGTACCCTTTTCCAATTTTCTTAAGATTCGAAAGAGAACCTGAAAGTATCCACGAGGACATAACAAAAGACACATTACATCACATCAAAATCCTTACCTCTTAACCTCTGAAATAAAACGTAATTTAAAAGAATTGTACAAAGGTTACATTTGAATTTCCAACTCAAGAAACGAATTTAGGAAACTATCTCATAAAAGCGACTTCTAAGAAAAATGTTTTCATTTCAGGACCGCATTCATTTAAAAACATTCCAGAGATTTCGTTTAGAGCGAGAACTAAATTACAAACACTGGAAATAGACATAATAGATGGAATAGACAGATGTTTAATGAAAACCCAGCCCGCACCTATGAGCTATAACAGACGAGAAATTTAATAAAACAGCAGGGGTTCAATTTGAAAATTAGATTATAATAAACAACAATTAACCGCGCCACCCCAGGGTTATTCAAAAGGAAGCCGTACAAACCAAATTAATTAACTTAATTCAACAATACGGACGTGCGGCGCGTTCGCCGGTCGGACGCGAATTACCGTGTTAGTAGTGTTACACTTATGAGTTTATGAGAGCAGAGTGCGTGCGCGGAGCGACGCGTGCGCACAATTGAATGATTGCTCGGGGTCATACTAATTGGACGTTTATAAACTTACCCCGCGACATAGTGGTTTTTTTTTGTATTAATTACGTCGTAGGTAATAAAATACGCATATTCACAGGTCGGGACGTGACGACTCTACCGCCTCCTAGTGAAGAATTCTTTGATGCCAAGCGTGGTATATAAGATTCGAAAGAGAATGGTATAATAATGGCAACCCTTGATACGTCCCACTGCTGGGCATGAGTCTCTCCCCTTCTTGGGAGGAGACCCGGAGCTTAGTCCACCACGCTGCTCCAATGCGGGTTGGTGGTGATAAGGTTTAGTGACCGACCCGCTGTCGGTTGTTTTCAAAACGCCCATTAGGCCTCCGACAAGGGACCGACGGCTTAACGTGCCCTCCGAAGCACAGAAACGATGATATGGTAGGTATATTCTCCCTTAATTACGCACCAATCTGTTTTGAGCAATTATTTAACGCTTTTATGCAGCAATGGACGTTCTTCGACCGAAGTGATTATGCGTATTTTTCGGCTAGGTATATTCGTCGGATGTATTTTTTTTGTATTAATACTCGGAATAGAAATCACTACAACATCCCTTCGAATACGAATTTATATGAGTATAAAATCAGAACAATATCATACATTTTTATATTGTGAAATTATCAAATACATTTGGCATGCAAGTCTTTTCTGTTAGTCACAATGATGTGTAGGTCTCAAATGACTACTAAGTCTGTAACTCTAGTAATAAAGCGTCGACTGTTTCCACTTAACGACTTAAGTTTGAATCAGGATGCAAGAACAAAACATTACCAACTCCGTTAAATCTCACTCATGCGAATAAAATCTAACTGGTCTCCATAACTCTTGAGAAAAAAAAAACAAAAATCATTCATTTTGTACGAATTGCTTTAGTTATCAGTATAAAAGTAGGCAGACAGGTATTATGATTTATGTGTCGCAATACCTATTCATGTATTTCGCTTCGTACACAAATATGACAATTCATATTAAGTATATTAAAATTATCTGGCTCTCTCTCTCTCACTCCCTCTCCCCTCTCTCTCACCTCTCTCCCACTCCCAATTATATCGAGCATGAATGTCCTAGTCACCGGTGACTAAAGAGAAAAGAAAAATGTTTCCAACCATTCACATCGTCCAATTCCAACTGCCATGATAAACGCGGTAAACTATTACCTACTGGTATTACTGGTGGTAGAACTCCAGTGACGGAGCCCGCGGGCGTAGGCACCACTGCATTACCTAATATACTTACCGCTAAATGGTAGTGTCCAGCACTATCGTGTTCCGGTCAGGTGGTAATGTACGGCCTTGTAATTTCCGGCACAGAGGTATAACACCTGAGTTCCGAGGAGTGGTAACGCATCTGCATTTTGACCTTGGACATTGTGTGGGTGTCTATAGGCTGCAGTCATCACTTAACATCAATGTGAACTGCATGCTTGTTTGCCACTCATTACCTACATTTAAAAAAATCACATCATCCAATTCAACTGCCATAATAAATGCGGTATACCTACTTTGAAGTTTTATTCAAAATTCACGTACATAGTAAGATCTCATATACCTACATGCCGATTTAAAGATGTAAAACATATTGAACATCAACATTGCTCAAGTAAAGACACGAGAGTAAGATGGTAGAACAAGTAAAAAGGTTGCCCATTAGGATGCACCCGCTAACGACGTCTCCACACAACGCGTCGCCGGTCAAAGGTGCCGTATAAGCGTTAGTGCATCGACACAGTTCTGTTTGTGTCAATTCACTCTAAAAGTTTAGCAAAAGAAGATATTAGAAAAAGATCCATGTTGATCAAATGGCACTCTTGATCTTTACTGGTGGTAGAGCTCAAGTAACGGCGCTCAGGCACCACCGCGTAACCTTATCTACTTGTCGCTTAATGGTAGCGTTAAGCACTATCATGTTAGTGTTAGTTGTATACGGCCCTGTTATTTTCGACACAGAGGTATAAAATCTGAGACCTGAGACAATAATTAATTTAACAATAACATTGACATGTTGTGTGTCAAAAAATAAACTATTTCTATTTCTATTTTTTTTTTGTATCTTCACGCCATGTCCCTAACGGGGTAGGCAGAGAGTGTAGAGCGCCAGACATCCCGGTTCTGACAAACCTCTCGTGCCTCGTCTACCTTCATCATTCTCTTCATACATGCACGCCGATTCCTAAGACTTTTGACCCCACCATCAGACAGAACTCGACCTATTTGGTCATGGTAGGTCAGCCTTGGTCTTCCTGGGCCTCTGCAACCATCCACATATTTCTATTTCTTATTGTTAAATTAATGTAACATTTTGTGTGTAAAACTAAATAAAAACATTTATAAATTAAAGAGAAAATGGATTGTAGAAATTAAACTTGCGGATTTTCTCGCGTATACAACACTCCCAAACTTCTTCATACACCCGACGTTTCGGTCGCTTTCCAGTCAGCCCGTGACCACGGTAGCTGGAAAGCGACCGAAACGTCGGGTGTATGAAGAAGTTTGGGAGTGTTGTATACGCGAGAAAATCCGCAAGTTTAATTTCTACAATGTATGAAGCTCGCGAAAACCTACGAAAACGTTATGAGAAAATGGATAGAAAAATTTAACTTCGGGCGAGTTAAAGTTGTTAAGGTTGACAGATTCCTTTATTATCTGTCAGAAGAAGAAGAAAATATTAACCAGCGCAACTCGGCCATTAACGGTAACCATTTAAAAATATAATACCATTTGACAATTTCCAAATGATGCAACTCATTTTAATAACTGGTACTTTAACTTTGTTTAAGTTAAATAAAGACGATGCAACCCAGCCTTAGAAAGCAGTCCATAAAAAACAAAGATATTTTTACTGCGGCTAGTTCGCTGACGGCTGCCCGATGACCCATATTGAGACAGAGACGGTTCTATATTGATTTTTCTCTCGTCCCACGTGCTTTTACTTTTTTTAATGACTGTTATAAACGCTTCGTTAGTCTTGGTGATTAAGAAGATTATATTTTTGAGCCGTTTGTTTTCAATCGTATTCCTATTTTTGTGTTGGAAGGTTTTAAATAGATTTATGGTGCTTGTTGAGATTGCTAAACGCGTGGTTTCGAGATCCGGGTAGTCTTTCTTATTGGTCATATTCAGGTGTAAATTTCAAAGAGAATTAGGCTCATTATCCTTTAACGTTTCATAAGAGTTGCTTGTCATCCTAAATCTATATATGTATAAATCTATATGTATATATATATATATATATATATATATATATATATATAATTAAATAATGTATCTATATGTATCATATGTATCTATATGTATTATACAACAATGAAATGATACCACACTTCATACCATTTGATTTTATTTAACAACACTCAAAAGTGGGTGATCAACATCCAAAAACCTAGGATTTATTTAATGTAATGGAAGTGGCAAACAAGCATGCAGTTCACATTGATGTCAAGTGATGACTGCAGCCTTTAGACACCCACATGAACACCAAGGTCAAAATGCAGATGCGTTACCACTTCTGAGGCCTAAGGTGTTATGCCTCTGTGCCGGAAATTACAGGGCTGTACATTACCACCTGACCGGAACACGATAGTGGTGAACACTACCATTTAGCGGCAAGTAAATTAAAACACTTGGACATCTTTAGATCACTCGATACGAAACAAAGAAAAATCGCAATATTTACTGGTGGTAAAGTTCCAGTGTAGCTCGTGAGCGCAGGCACCACCGCATCACCTAATCTATCTGCCGCCAAATGGTAGTGTTCAGCACTATCGTGTTCCGGTTAATGTGTAGATGGTAATGTATGGCCCCGTAACGATTTCCACAGAGACATAACACCTAAGTTGTTATGTCTCGCTGATAATGGTGGCAACGCATCTGCTTTGTTACCTATGGGGTTTTTTGTAAATATCTATAGGCTACAGTCATCACTTAACATCTACGTAACTGCATGCTTGTTTGCCAAATTCATTTCATAAAAAAATTGCTACAAAAACATAATACGGCACAAGCCGTTGAATTTCCATGGCTCCGAACATTCTTACTTAGCAAAAATAAATGTTTAATGCGTTTATCAACCGGCGCTGGCCGTAATTGGTATGAACGGTAGATATTTACGCTATTACAATAAATTAACTGGCCAATTACTCATATTACATGCCTTTCTACTTTCTTTTGACGTGCCATGAGAGATTACGTAATATATTGAATGGGGGGACTTAGGGGAGTAGCTCGACTACTAGTTATTCTATTGTGTACGATACATTTGTTATGGTTTCATAATTGATTTAGGGTTCAATTTTTTCCTTTTTAGGTACGGAACCCTTATAAGATCACTGGTGTCGTCTGTTTGTCTGTCCATCTGTCATAGTAGTCCATAGAAATGTTAAATTTTTTGTGCGTTTTTGAGAGGACGCAATTTTTTTTTTTAATGTGTAGGGGAGGGGGCGGGGCGTCAGTAGAAGTAGTTTTCAAACTATTTCCCTTAAACTAACAATTCTACAGAAAATTAAATTATACATAAAATATAGAAATTACATTTTCTATAATTTTATTACTTTTACTTTTTATCGTCAAGTGACCAACAAAAAAGTTATAAACAAAAATGAGTAAAAATTTTATAAATTTTCTTTTTATAGGCTGGACATGATTGAAATGATGTCAACACATACATTATACGCCTTCAGGACCCGTTGGCTTTATTTGAGTAGGTACGTACGGAACACTAAAAATAAGCTTATCCTACCCTGCTGACCTCTGCACTCTACCATTCGTTATTAGAGCGTGCAGAATCCAATAATGGTATGGCCGACCGCCGCGTTCTAGGTATTAATCTGATAGAAATGAAATAAAAATGTTGTTTCATCGATGAAAGAGAAAATGTTATCCACAGTGAAAATGTAGGTTCATTTATTCAATAAACTAGCGACTCGGCCGAGCTTCGCTCGGGTACAATGTCGGTTGTTACTGGGTAATTAAATGTCATTTAATCAACAATTCCTATCGAATATTTTTACTGGTGGTAGAGCTCCAGTGTCGGAGCTCGCGGGTGAAAGCACCACCGCATTACCTTATATACTTGCCGCTAAATGCTAGTGTTCAGCACTATCGTGTTCCGGTCAGGTGGTAATGTACGGCCCTGTAATTTCCGGCACAGAGGCATAACATCTTAGGCCTCAGAAGTGGTAACGCATCTGCATTTTGACATCTGGTCTTTGTGTGGGTGAATATAAGCTGCAGTCATCACTTATGTGAACTGCATGCTTGTTTGCCACTTCCATTACATAAAAAATAATAATCATCAATTCCTATTGAATCATCAGTTTAAACGATAATTGCAGCATGCTATCTATTTTGCGAACTGTCAATCGACTGACCGTTTTGTAGGTTTCAGGTCTCAAAAGTGGCAATGCATAAACATTTTGACTACTTACGGTTTTTGTGTAGATGTCTAAGGCTGCAGTCATCACTTAACATCTATGTGAACTGTACTCGTGTGCATCGTTACATAAAAAGCAGCAATATTCTATATGGTGGCTTTCAAAATGATGTTATCGAAAAAAAAAGTAACTTCAACTTTAATCGCCGAAGGGGTAGGCATGCGCGTACATGAAAATACTTACGATTTGCCGGTTACGTTTTGGCCCATGTAACAGGAGGCGAGCCTGTTAACATCTCCGGGCACATTCCCAAACTTCGAGGTACTGGGAAATTTCCAGAAAATGGAAAATCCTACTATAACCAGTGTTAAAGGACTTAACACAGTTTACACCATCTCTGATAACCACCTACCCGGCAACTGAGCCCTGGACCTCAGCGTAGTAGAAGCTATCACTAGGCTACCGAGACAGTTAAATGTTATCGAGTTACATAATATACCCTCTTATCTGTTTTCTCCTAGATTTTATTTCGTCCATTCCCCCCTGTCCTGTCTAAGACAATTCTTCTATCACTTCTTAGGTCTTTCAAGCCAGTATCGAAATATTCGAAATATTGACGACCCGGTTAGTCCAGCGGTGTGAGATGACCGTTTGATTCGAAGGGTTCGAAGGGTTCGATCCCCGCACCGGGACAAATATTTGTATGGCCTTCAGATATTTGTTTCGGCTCTGGGTGTTTGTGTATGTGTTGTATGTGTACAACGGCACCCACGACACAGGCTTATACCTACTGTGGGGCTGTGAGTGTAAGCGTATTTTATTTATTTATTTATTATTCATGGGTTTTCATTCTCCCATTTTCCGACATAATGCTAAGGGGCCATCCATAAATTACGTCACACGTAAATGGGGAGGGAGGGTATCACCGAAATGTGACAATGTGTGACAAGGGGCAGGAGGGGTCGAAAGTTTTGTGACGTCACATGTTAAAATTTAAAATACTGAAACGTGAAATCTAGATGTGAATAAAAAACTCTAAAAATCTACGAACTTGATCTATATTTATCAATAATTCACTATATTTATTGATTCGAGTGAGACTCAACTTCACAAGAATTTTGAATGGTAAGGGTTTAAATAGGTTTAAGTCGTCTGCGAGTGCTCGCTCGCTTTTCTACCGTTCCGCGCGTCGGTTGTTAGCGAGACCTGCGACAAGTACTGCCACATGCGCCGGCGCAGTGACTTCAATACGTTCCTATTGTTTACTTGACCATTGTCTTTTGCCGAGTGACAGTCAAAGTTATCTCAGTTTACTTATTTTAATATTTTTAATTTATCATTAAATTATTTTAAAATGAATAAAAAGATAGATTTAGGTATTCTCTACCGTAGATTATTTGACGCCTATAGTGTAGCCTATGCTGACAAAAAAAAACAAGTAATACAAGACGAAGTTAATACCTATTAGTCGTTTATTGTTTTTTAACTAGTCGTTGTTTTTTCAGTTATCTGAAATATTGGAATTTATGTTGATTTTATGAGATTATTTAATAAAAATAAGCAAAAAATGGAAAAAGCTGTTTTCTCTCGATTATTTTTGAGTACATGAATAAATTTTAAAAATATGTGACGTCACATCAGGAGGGGGGGGCTTATAAAAATGTGACAACCTGTGACAAGGACGGGGGGAGGGGTCCAAAAGTCCCGAAATTCGTGTGACGTAATTTATGGATGGCCCCTAATCAATAGCAACGAGGAAATATAGAATTACGTCAACACCGCGAAAATTAAAACAGGCAATGATCTCCATTTGCCACCGGACGTGTGCAATTATGAACATTCCAAATAGTCCAGCGGTTTCGGTGTTGTTTTATTAACCGTCATATAATACCACACAATCATATTAAATGCGGTGGTAATGCGTATACTGTAGCACAGGTAATCGAATTTGTACATGTACCTAGGTACATTACCATGCACTGTTGGTAGAACTATTCGTTCAATTAAAGAAATAATTGTACCTACTATTTATTTTTCGTAATAACACGTGCAAGTAAACTTTAGAAATTAAAGAAAGTCAAATTTTTCTTTCCGTTTTTTCTTTAATTTCTAAAGAATGAATTGCAACTTTCGTCACTTTAAAATACTAGCTGTTGCCCGCGGCTTCGACCGCGTGGATATCGTTTTATAAATAACTAAGTAGCCTTTGTTCTTTTTCAAAGTCAGCTCTATCTCTGTACCAAATTTCATTAAAATCGGTTCAGTCGTTTGGACGTGAAAAGGTAACAGACAGACAGACAGAGTTACTTTCGCATTTATAATATTAGTAGGGATTAGCTTAAAATTTTCAACATTTTCTATTTGCAGAGCAGTTTAATAATTCCGTTGGAATTTGTCAGAATAAACCACTTGTAATTCGACGTTTTTTTTTTCTTAAATTAATCCATATATCGCAATCATATCGATAAGTTTAATCTGACATATAATATCTTATCCATATCTGTTTTGTTTCCATCTTCAGAATTACAACAATAGGCAAATGTAAGCGTCATATCATACCTACAGTCAACTTCAAATATGCAAGGTTCGTTAAGATGATAGGATTTTTTAAAATTTCACATTGATGTTAATTGATGACTGTAGCCTATAGACACCTATACAATGAACAGAGGTCAAAATTCAGAAGGTGTTATGCCTCTGTACCGGAAATTACATTACCACCTGACCGGAACACGATAGCGCATAACACTACCATTTAGCGACAAGTACATATATTAGATAAAAAGTAAACAAAAAAGTGAAAAAAAAAAACTAGTCAACATTTTTTACTGGTACCTACGCCCGCGAGCTCTGTCACTGGCGCTCTACCACCAGTAAAAATTGTTGACTAGTTTATTTTTGTTGTGTTTTTTTTTAAATGGATAGGAAAAATAGACAAATACTATCTTTGAAACGTTTACCTACTCAGTAGCTAATAATTTTGCCAGTTGTGAAACGACTCAAAACAGGTCATGTAAAAATGACCACACATTATGACGTCACTTTCGAGGTCCCCCATCCGCTGAATTTACGATTCATGGTTTTAACGATGGTAATCTCAATGAATCAATTATTCTGAATTTTACGCTTGAATAAGTAATTTTTACAAATTTTAATAATGATCAAAATCCACGTAACAAAATAGGAACACTGATTTTTAATTTTGAAAAAAAAAAATTAAATTTCCACTTCAGTGATCCCAGCTTTTGTAAGGAAAAGTGTTTTATCTAGATTCTAGACGATAAATTCGAAAGGAGCTGAAAATACAGCGGAGTATTTTTCTTTTGGTTTCCTTTTACAAAATACGAGTACATACCTATAGGTATGACATAGCTGATTGTACTCTGCTACTTGATTTAAATAATTATGTTAATCCATGTACGAAAATACCTTCTACTGACACAGGAGGAAGTGTCTTATCATGTTTTATAAGCTTTTATAATCGCACGATTATAGCATTAATATTGAAATAGTAACTAAACTATATTATCACCTCGATAACAAGCTGTAAAATTAGTATAGCCAATAATGCGAGAGTGTAAGAGACAGCTAACTGTAATCGGTATGTCTTTATTCTACCATACCGAAGTTTGCTAGGTATAAAATCACTAACATTTATCATCAGGCAAAGACAATACGTATAATATATTTGACGACCCGGTTAGTCCAGCGGTGTGAGATGACCGTTTGATTCAAAGGTTCGATCCCCGCACCCGGACAAATGTTTGTACTTATGGCCTACAGATATTTGTTTCGGGTCTGGGTGTCTGTGTAGGTATGTGTTGTATGTGTACAAAGGCACCCACGACACAGGTTTATACCTTCTGTTGGGCTGTGAGTGTAAACGTATTTTATTTATTTATTTATTTATTGAATATTTTCCTATTCTTTTTAGAATAACAGCAAAAAAAAAAATTTTAGCGGAATAGTATGTCCTACTTCTTATTATTTATAAGTATTTGTAACATCATTGTTTCGCCTGACTACTTACTTCCCTACTAATATTATAAATGCGAAAGTAACTCTGTCTGTCTGTCTGTTCACCTTTTCACGTCCAAACGACTGAATCGATTTTAATGAAATTTGGTACAGAGTTGACTTTGAGAAAGAACATAGGCTTCTTTTTAAACGACATCCACGCGGGCCAAGTCGCGGGCAACAGCTAGTTTGGAATATCTTCACTTTAAATTGAACCGAGACATTAGTTCGACGAGGGTATTCGTTTCGGGAGTAGTGGTACGTTATTAATTATTATGTAGTCGCTATACACAGAAGTGGTCCAAAATCATTCTCCTGTGAACGATGGCAAAATCGGAACCGGTCAAGAGACAAAAAATATGAAGCAGAGATGTATACAGTACGTTAAACATTTGCGAAGGATCCAAAGCATCGAAAGGGATAAAAGACACGACTTGTCTCTAAGCGAAGTTTAATGTACCATCTTAGAGAACTTGTGCCATTGGACGTCATTGAAGGCCTCTTTCTTTATGAAACCTTTTGATTGAGACACATTATACAGAAGACTTATTAAAATAAATCTGAACAGAATTAAAGTAGGTATCATCTTATTGTGGTTTCTTGTCAAGTAGTCTATTTTTCCGAAAGTGATTATAAAAAGAGAAGGTCAAAAGATCAGTACAAACAAGCCATGGAAAAAGGATCAAAGAAACGAAGGGATAAATGACACTACTTGTCTCTTAGAAAACTACCTTACAAGAATTGTGCAGTCAGTGCTTGAAGACAGAAGACATGGAAGACATTGGTTCTGAAAAAAATATTTGTAACATTTTAATCAGGACTTTATTTCGTATCATCTCAGAATGCCAATTTCGCAAAATGCCAACCGCTCACAAAAAGACAACTTCTCAAAATGCCAACTTATCAATACGCCAAATTCTCGAAAAGCAAAATTTGCAAAATGCCAACTTCTCACAACGTCAACTTTTCATAATGACCACTTATAATTTGTAAAAGGAGGTATGAGTAAAAAATATCATCAATAGAGTCATTATTATTATTAATTCTGCAGTAAAATCCTGAACAGTTCTCTTAAATAACATACTTAATCTAAACATTTTTCTAAACTAACTAAACGATGGAACAGTTCACCGATACAGTTCGACTAAAGGATGTCCACCACCAAATAAAGTTGTAGTGAACATAATAAAGCACTCAAAAATATAATGTTCTGAAGTATTCCACTACAAAGCGAAACGCCATTAACATATCACCGATTCACGAGACCGCCTCTGTCTCGCCGCATCTTCAATATTTAATGCACTTCGTGCATCAAACTCTAAAGAGATTGCATTAGATTTTATGAAGAGACAAGTGGGTAATAGACCTTTAGTCCTGTCATGCTTTTAATCTTTCCTGTGATAATAATGACGAGAAAATTAAACTTTTAGGGTTGCGTAGCCTGCTAGGAATACTAAGCCTGGGTTGCATGAAGTTATTTGTTAAGATGAAGACACATCCTTCTCTAACTTAAAGAAATCTGTTAAGTTAAGTTAAGTTAAGTTAGAGGGGGATGTAATATGTTACAATAACTTTAGCTTAAACAAATATCTTGGTGCAACCCAGGCTTATTTCGCCATGTCCTTCCTCCCGTCTGTCCGCAGATTAGCTCTCAGATACTTAGTAATAAAAAGATGTAATTTACATACACTTACCCAGGAATATATTCATTAACTCTGTGGGGAAAGTGGTAAAGTAACATTTTGAAAAATATATTTTCTCCCTACACGGAAAATAGAGATTTTTTTTCTCGTGCACCCCATGGCATAGTGCACCATCGAATAGGTCTTAAAAGTATTTTCTAAATTTGTTACGAACATTTTTCGAAGATGGGATCAGTTTATGAAATATTACGCTTTAAAGTTTCAATTTTTGCAATTTTTCCATGGACATGGTTCGCGTCATCATCGCTTTTGGAGCGTCGCCCGAGATCAAAGGCATTGCTCAACTATATGGTACTTTAATTGTGATATTCCATGCAGTATATCTACACACTGAAGACGTGGTCCGAAATCAATCTCCTGAGAACGATGACAAAATTGGAACCGGTCAAGAGACAAAAAAGCTCAAGCAGAGATGTTTACAGTAGATTACACACAAGGGATCAAAGCATTGAAAGGGATTGAGGATCCTCTAGTTGTCACTGAGCAAAATTTAATGTATTATCTTAGAGGACCTTTTTCGTTGTGCAATGTGATGTCATCGAAGACATGTTGCTTTATTAGAGGGACACATTTGAGATATTTTTTCACGAAGTAAATCCTGAACAGAATTAAAAGAACGTCTCTACGCCGCCTTCTTAGAGACTATTCAATATTTTAAGAGTAATGTTAAAATCTTGTCAAACTGTTTGATTTGAAAAAAGTGAGCGTCCCATTCAGTTTCAGTTGTGTCTTGTAAAAAAAAAATGTAGGTATGTACTATTTGGACCGTTGCAGAACTTGTGTCATCTTGCTACGAGTACATGTATGGAAGTTTTTTAATTCGATGAGAGAAATTGCCAGGTTATAAATTACCATCTAACCAGAACACGATAATGCTGAAACTACCACGGCAACAGATCAGGTACATCAGATAACGGTGGTGCTGACGTGCTCGAGGCCTTGACATCACACATTAATTCTACCAGCAGAAAAGAAAAAAGTTTCTTGAAAATACCTCACGGTTATTACCAGAAAAAAATCGAACATTTTCAAAATTTTATTTTCTATGAAATAATCTAATCCAAAACAAATAAATCTCAATGTTACAGACATTACAGACATCAAATAACATTCTTCAATTTGTCTTTTTATTCAAATAAACAACAAAATTACGGTCTTATTAACAGCCATTTCATGTACGGTTGAGCAAGATAATAATAAGGAGGGTGGTATCCAATTTAATGAAATCAAATGGTTACTGTCAGAGATGTAGGGGGAAGGGAATTGACCCTTTATTTGAGTAGTGTCATTTGGAATATGATTACCTTTCAAGCGATCTACATTATGTAATTATTGTTCTCAATTTGTTGTAAAATATTGCCTTTATAAGTAACTAAAGGGGGCAAACAAGCATACAGTTAGGAATCAGTAACTTCACTGTTGGTGATTGGATCATAATGTTAGGAGAAACTATGAACTGTGAACTCTCCGTCACAAAATGTTTAAAATTGAAAACGTTCGTTAATTTAAATATACAAATTGCACACCAGGCTTACACCAGCAGAAAAAAAAATCCTGAATTTCCAATGAAAAAAATCTACGTTGAACATCAATTCAAAAATATTGAAAAATTATGCCTCGAAACGAGGCTCCACCATTGAGAACCAAGAAATATAACCCTTAAGCTAAGGACATTGAAGATTAATTTGCTTTGCACTCTAACAACAAACTAAATATTCCTTCTTAGAAAATGCATTTGCTTCATGTTTTTTAACTTTATAGGTTAACGACATAAGGTTATGACACAGTAATTGCCTAACTTTGCATAACTCGTAATATTTTTTTTATTTTTCGCAATCAGACTTGGGAGTGAATTTTAGAAATTGAAAAAAAAAGGAAAAGAAAAATTCTACGTCGGGCAGGAATCAAACCTGCGACCTCAGGATTTTTTCTTTAATTTCTAAAATTCACTCACATGTATTTTATTTTAAAGAAAAATGGAAAGAAAAATTTGACTTCAGGCGAGACTCGAACTCGCGGCCTACTGGGAATCTAGTCCTAGCTGGTAACTAGCATAGTTGGTAATAGATGGCGCTACTGCTACCATAAAGCAAGGCAATAAATGTGAAGGAAAGATTTGACAAATCGGGCAGGACTTCAGTAGCTCAATTGGAAGAGCGGCTGGACTAGATTCCCAGTAGGCCGCGTGTTCGAGTCTCGCCTGAAGTCAAATTTTTCTTTCCATTTTTCTTTAAAATAAAATGTATTTCACAAGCATGTGTTAATGCGAAATAATATAAAAACAATCACTCACATGTGTTATTGCGAAAAATAAAAAATATAACAATGATTAAGTAAACAGCGACATCTTAACGATATTGTATAAACTGCAAAGTCTATCATATCTGTTGTAAAGCTATTTATTAGTTATCAATGGATGTCGTTCACCGATCCTAAATCAGTTAAAAATCAAAAAGGGAGAGCAAAATTTGACGCATCGGAGTGGCTGGACTGGTTATCCTGAGGTCGCAGGTTCGATTCCTGCCTGAAGTCAAATTTTTCATTCCCTTTTTTCTTTTGCATAACTTCATCTATTACAAATCGGCATAAAGAATAATCAGTTTCAAGCTGCTAAAAGGTTTAAATGAGAGAGAATACGAGTATGTATAATAAACATTGGATATAATAAAATGTCCCTCGACACCTTCGAACTGGCGCTCAGAGCGCGAACCTCGGCCACTCCTATTACCAGTCTGTGATCCACACCCACTAATAAACACGATATCACCCTAAAAGTGATAAAGTTAAAGATCAATTCGCTTTGTACCCCAAAATTGTGGTGTGAACGAAAAACTGGTTAAGTTCGAAATATATTCGCTGACTAAGGGTCATGTGTTCTGCTTATCAATCAAAATAGTTAAATGATTGAGAAAACGGAACAGATTTTCAGCAAATCTTTCATGTAGGTATATAAAATATTATGAGGGAAAAAATAGTTTAGTAAATTTCTTTATCGGCTTCATCTTAAATATGGATTTTAATGGCAGAATTTTAATTACGTTTTCTCAAGGCAGGTAATTATTAAAAAAAAACACTATCGCCAGCTTTAGGTACTGCACTCATTCGCTACTACTTCTCTGCAGAAGACAACCATAGAGCAACACCGGAGGGGAGTAGCCATATGCAGGCTTTCCCCTCTGGCAAAATACAAGCCCAAATGGGCCTATACCTGTCGCCTAGATGTTTAAATGTGTGCGTGAAATTGTTTCTGAATTATGTTAAACTCAAGGTGTGAGTTTCGTAGTAATAGACGATTTTTGTAGTGTGCGTGTGTCGCACGCATTTCCTCCTGCAAAAAATGACAGACTGTTTTGCATCGGTAATAAACGCTATGGCTATCCCCGCCAGTCCGCCGCGGCCGGTGGACCGTGTTGCTCTGTGAACACAACAGTAGTTACTGCCTAAACTATATCTGCTCGGGACTACGGAAGCAGAAAAGCGACCGCGTAGATTCAAAAAAATGATCTATCAAAATAAAAATGAATCACTTATTTTAGTATTATCTATCTTTATAAACAAAAATGAATCACCAAAATTTTAATAAGCGCATAACTTCCAAACCACTATAACAAATTGAATTGATCTTTCTTTTACGAGATCGTCATTGCTAGGATAAGTGTGAGTTTCATTAAAAAAAACATCAAGAAATATTTAAAATTATAGCAAGCTAGCGGCCCGCCCCGACTTCGCGCTTGTCAATTTTACCTACCCTCTCGTATTCATTTTAGCATGATGTTTTATATCCTAAAGCATTCCTCGATAAGAATTTTTCGAATTCGACCAGAAGTTCCCGAGATTACCGCGTTCAAGCAAATAAACAAACAAACTCTTCACCTTTATAATATTAGTATACAATTAGGTATAGATAGGTCGAAGTTGGCCGAGTCAGCTAGTATAAAAAATAACAAAATAAGTCAGGCCAAGGCGTCGTCGTTTCTCCACAGACAATCCTGCATACCAGTTCCGTTTTAAGGGCGTTACCCTAAAAAACCAAAGAGGGTCTGACTGAGTACTAGGGTAACATAAAGAGTCGTAGCAGTCTGAAGAGGGGCTGTGCGTATTGTGTAAACATCGTAAACACAAGTTACCGCGATAAGAACGTGAGGACAGAAATTACGCGGCTGTAAATCTCGATTAGCGTTGAAGGTGAAGGTACAGCGAAATCCTTTAATCACGTAGAGTTAATTCTCTGAAAATGTGAAAAGAGTCGGGAAAGAGTGTTGTCACTTTTTATTACTTTATATTATCACACATGCTTTTATATGATTATGACTTTAGTGTCTATAGTGGAAAGTATTTGAGAAAACTGAGGACAAAAATAATTTGAGAATCAGTTTAGTATGGTAGCAATCATAGAGCAGCACGGGCCACCGGCCGACCGGAGAGGAGTACCTAGGCGATTTTTTATTACCGATGCAAACCAGTCTGTCATTTTTTTGCGAAATCGTCTAATACTACGAAACTCACACTTTGACTTTAACAAAATACATAAACAATTTCACGCACACTTTTAAACATCTCGGCGACAGGCATTGGGTCACTTGTGCTTGTACTTTGACAGAGGGGAAAGCCTGCTTATGGCTACTCCCCTCCGTTCCGCCGCGGCCGGTGGCCTGTGCTATCTATGGTAGCAAATCAAGTTTAATTTTCATACAAATTTAATTACCTCACTGGAAATTGTCAAATATTACAACGTCGAGGACTGTGACGCATCGTGTGACTTTAAATGTTAACCGTAACAGGCCGAGCTGCGGTGGTTAATGTTAAAGTTAACCTCACTTGGGAATCTGTCAACCATGATAACTTTAACAAAGTATGACAAAAAGATACGCTGGTGCAACGCATTTGGCAGTCACTGCTAAAAAAGATAACTTAAAGAAATATTTTGATGGAACCGAACCTTAAAGCGCATGTGTCATTTGTTATGGATCTTTTCAAATAACAGGCCATCGGACATTCGAACCCTTGATCCAATTCTCAAATGAAAACATTTTTCCTTACGCAACACGCCTAATCGATCACAATGCGGCATACACTCTCATTATTACAAAAAAAAACCAACGGAAATGTAGCTCGAATGTACGACCCCCAGCATTTGAAAAGTGTCGCGTTCAAAGCCCCCCCCTGTCTGGCCTAAGGGCAATTTGTCAAATACCCGGACCTACCCTCACAACACCCTCTATAAACATGCATTTGAATAATCGAAACGACATCGGAGCGTAGGACTGAGTTAGTGTAATTTTGGGCGAATATTTTGGGATTTAACCTTGCTAAAGTTTAGAATAGGGACAACGGCCGAAATGGGAGGGAATTACACAATTTTTTGATGTAATGGTTGTGGCAAACCAGCATGCAGTTCACATTGATGTTAAGTGATGACTGCAGCCTATAGACACCCACACGAAGACCAAGGTCAAAATACAGATGCGTTACCGCTCCTGAGGCCTAATCAAAATCGACGAAATGATTAATTCTTCTCAGACGTAACATAAAGTTTTCTCTGTCATGCAAACACACGCTCATCAAGAAATATTCAGGTACAGCGAGCCTATGAAAGTGATAATCGGCTAGTTTCGACTTCGTAGAGCATTATCTCTGCTGCGCACTGCCTCCGTAAAACTGATAGTTCGGTATTCGGCAAAACTTAATCAAAAAGGTCGACTAAAGTCACAAAGGTAAGGTACGAAATACATAACGCTCTACAGACCCGAAATAAGGCGAAGTCTCCGTCTATAAGTTCGATGTGCAATATTAATAAATATCCATTTGGACATGCGTTTGCTTCTTGCAAAGACAAAAGAGAAATATAACGGGACAGCCACAGTAAGAAACATTATAGAAAAATCACTGACATCATTAGCGTACACACACAATTAAAAGGCCATCGAACTCTTAATCAAGCTCGAAGTGTATGTAGTACGCGATTAAATCACAAGACCATTTTAAAAGCACCATTAATTACTACAACCCTAGTGATTGGACATAGCATGATATAGAGTTGCAGTTAAGGGACTCATAGGCGTGGGCACCACCACATTACCTAATTATATAATCAATCTTTTTTATGTTAGAAAGGTGGCAAACAAGCATGCAATTCACATTGATGTTAAGTGATGACTGCAGCCTTTAGACACCACCTTCTATAGAACCAGTTCTAGGTGTGGTAGTAATGAATGACCTACACTATAATGAATCAGAAAAAGACTGTCAACTTAACAAATGTCATAGGACTTCGCAAATGTATAGGTATATGTAACCTCAGTGAGATGTAGGCATCAAGTTATATTTATTCCAATGGAATTATATTAAGATCCACTTTAGTCTTTTTAACTGCCTCGGTAGCCTAGTGGTAGCAGGCCACTACTACCACGCTGAGGTCCTGGGTTCGATTCCCGGGTAGGGGGTTATCAGAGATAATGGTGTGAAGTCCTTTATTTCTGGTTTAATTGGTATTTTTCCATTTTCTGTAAATTTCCCAGTACCTCGAAATTTGGTAATGTGCCCGGAGATGTCAACAGGCTCGCCACCTGTTACATGGGCCAAAAACGTAACCGGCGAATCGTGGGTTGCATGCATGCTTGAATGCATGCATTTTACCTCTGCCTACCCCTTCGGGGATTACAGGCGTGAAGTAACGTTACTTTAGTCCATTTTCACAATACGATGACGTCATCTTTCAGCTATGGCGTGAAATATCCTCTTCACGTCATAACCGACAATGACATCACTCCCTCAATTCGACCCTTTCCTTGTATACATTTTAACCCGACTGCCAAGCAGGGGGATAATCTTTTTCGGGTGTACTTATGTGGGTATCTTTTGTAACCATATGCAACCTTACCATCTTGAGAGTATTTTGGGGTTTGGGTTTAGGAGGACCCTTAGATTCGTCTAAGAAATGTATTAAGCAATCTTCTTAATATATATAAATCTCGTGTCACAATGTTTGTCCTCAATGGACTCCTAAACCACTTAACCGATTATAATAAAATTCGCACACCATGTACAGTTCGATCCAACTTGAGAGATAGGATAGTTTAAATCTCAATTCATAGTCGTAATATTATGTAAGTACCTAAATTGCAACCGTGCGAAGCCGGTACGGACCGCTAGTATTTAAATTAAAGAAATCTTAACTAGGTAAATAACAATATAAAAAATGCTTTCTTTCATAAGTCCCGCAGGAGGTAGGAAGAGTTAACAGAGAGCCAAATATGGATACTTTGAAACCTTTGGAAGTGGCAAACAAGCATGCAGTTCACTTTGATGTTAAGTAATGACTGCCGCCTAGACCCACACAAAGACCATGGTCGAAATGCAGATGCGTTACCACTCCTGAGGCCTGAGGTGTTATGCCTCTGTGCCGGTAATTACAGGGCCGTACATTACCATCTGACCGGAACACGATAGTGCTGAACTACTACTATTTAGCAAACTCAAACTCAAACTCAAAAATTCATTTAATCACTTGGAAATAATAGAATTTGCTTGTGATAGGTCAAATTACAAATATAAAATTAAAGCGAATAACAACTGATGCATTGATTAATATGTCAAAGTAAACAAAATAAAATAAATAATAGTCCAAAAATACTTAATGATAAAAATAGGTATCAACAGAATGTACCATACTTTCTTTTACAAACGGCAAAATAAGACAAAACAAAAAAATATGGGACATTCTTTGTCATTCACTGGCAGAGTTCCAAAGCCCACATTACTGAGAAAAAACCTGCCAAAACAAAACTCAGTAGGGTCTTTTCAAAATATGTTACCAGCGGCAAGTATATTAGGTAATGCGGAGGTGACTACGCCCGCGAGCTCCGTCACTGGAGCTTTACCACCAGTAAAACCTTATTATGCTTCTTCAACATTAATCGGTCTTGTTATACATATATGCCGTTACAAAACTCTTGACCACCTTCGCATGATATCTGACCTATTTAGCCAAAATTAGTCTCCCTTCGTTAACCTCGTTACCAATTTCACTGTCAGGGATTAACCCGCTTCCGTCCACGTGGGCACTTCATGATTTTGGATAGGCGAGTTCCCTGGACTACATTTTCTGACCGTCTGTCACTGATATACAGTATATCTGCTTCGCTATTCCCCAGTTTAACATGATTTCTAAATATCCAACTAATCATTAATTACTTCGTACAATTGATAATTTTATGATAGGTATGATCAATAATGAATATAAATGAAGCGCGCATGGCCCGGCGGCTGGTGTAGATCGTAAACGGTTAAGCACTACGGGCGCGGTCAGGTAGTGTGATGGGTGACCGCTAGTGGCAAATTAAATGCACGTTTCCGTACTTCGGAGGGCACGTTAAGCCGTCGGTCCCGGTTGCTATCGATAGATAGCAGTCGTTAAACCTTGTCGGAGGCCTTATGGGCGGTTTGAAAACATCCGACAGCGGGTTAGACACTAACCCGTATCTCCCACCATCCCGTATTGGAGCAGCGTGGTGGAGTAAGCTCCAGGCCTCGCCCCAAAAAGGGGAGAGACTCGTGCCTAGCAGTGGGACGTATAATGGGTTGCCATTATTATTTATTATTATGATCAATAAAATTTGCTTGAACATTTCATGAAGTAGGCGTTCCGTTAACCGACCATGTCAACGAACGATTTCTTATCATTGATCTGCTTAAAGCACATCATGATATGGTCAATGGACAGTGATCATTTCGTGTACCTAATACAATCATTCATGAAATTCTTAATCAAGTCATAATATAGTCAATTTTACGATAGGGCTACGACATATGCACAAACAATGAACAACGAAACAGTTCACTGCGATTTAATAAAGAGTAGATTTTATAGCGCCATTTATTAGCTCGACCCCAGCCAATTGGACATGGGATGACCATTACATGCAATTACCTCCGGCGGTAGAGAACCGCAATCAATTTGTTCGACTCAACATTTGTTAGTTTCATTTTTTTCCGCACAAACTTACACTAGAAACGACATACACAATCATATACTGACAGGGATACTTAAAGTTCAACCTGTTAATTGGGACCTAAATCAATCGGGTTCTGTGTCATCAATTTATGTTACGCAAGGTTTGGGGCAAGATATTTGTTGTTAGAAATGAAAGAAAAAACGGAAAGAAAAATTTGACTTCAGCAGGAATAGAACCTGCGACCTCAGGATAACCAGTCCAGCCGCTTTACCACTGAGCTACCGAAGTACCGAAGTATTTGTTGTTACTCGTATTTAAAAGTGGGCCTTGGAAGATGTTGCGTGCCTTTTTATGTAAGCGAGCAAAATGGTTTTTTTACTTACCAACTGTGTGTATAAACCTAGTAGATTTAATGAAGAAACTCGCTATAGAAACATCAAATATTGCGCGAAAACCTAAGATCATTACTTTATTACAGCATATACGTAAATTCGTGTTGTACTCGTAAATTGCCAATGCCACTGGTGTAATACAACTTGTCCCCAAACGTGCCATCCATCACCGCAACGTACCAGACACGACAGTGCTGAACACTACTACATATTTGGCGGCAGATAGATCTTACACCCAACTTCAGCACTGGAACTCTACGTTTAAATAATACATTAAACAAGCCTTAACAAACAGCTCTTATTTGCAGGAACATGGTGTGTGGTAAAATAGCCGGAGTGTGCAATGGGGCGGAGTGGATTACGGTGGCGTTCAGATAGTCGGTGTAAAGATCTATTGGATCCGCATTAACTACATCAGAGCAACACAGTAACTTGTTGTGAAGCATGTCTAATAAAGCGTATCTTGCAAGCTGAAACCAACACTGACCACCGCCACACCCACCATCACTGATTATACGCCTTAAACAAACTAGAGGTTCTTGTTTTTGAAAAGTTACTTGTGCTGAAGCATGCTTAATATATTTTTACTGGTGGTAGAATTCATGTACAGGCTCTTGAGGGCGTAGCCACCACAGCATTATCTAACCTATCTGCCGCCAAATGGTAGTGTTCAGCACTGTCGTGTTCCGGTTGGATTCTGAGAAGTTCTTCGTTTCATAGGTAGACACTGTTTCAGGATATTTTTTAATGTAATAAACAGGTAAACAAGTAAGCACACTGATGGCAGCTATAGCTATCAGAGACACATAAAATAGGCACTAGAGGTCTCAGTGTAGACGCGTAACCACGAGCGTGGCTTAATATTATTTGTAGAAGTTACATACTTGTATATTTTCTTAATCAGTAGCTAAACCTACTTTTACAGAAATCTATGCGAACAGTTATTGTCATTAAAATTTAGTATAATCAATGTTCCTAATAACGTATAATGGAACGTAAATTCGGGAAACAATTTCCGAATGTTGACGTCACTCCCTCATTTTTAGTTCGACCCTTGCCCTTGTAGTATTTATTCCTTCCTGGGGTTTGACTAGACACGAAAGGCAATTCATACAACAAGAAAAAACAGACACAGCAACATAAGCAGAATGATGTAAGTATACGAACTTAAAGAATAATGTGTATAATAATATTATATTTATTTATTTAATCTTTAATGCACATGGAACATGTGTACATATGGCGGACTTAATGCCATATGGCATTCTCTACCAGTCAACCATAGGGTAGTGAAGAGAGTTATCAAAAAGGTAGTATAATAATGGCAACCCTTGATACGTCCCACTGCTGGGCACGAGTCTCTCCTCTTCTTGGGGGGGAGGCCTGGAGCTTAATCCACCACGCTGCGCCAATGCGAAATCCAGTAATGCTAATGCAAACCTAATTTTTAGGCATCTTTATAATCTAGAGTTTCTAGAGAATATATCTAGGTTGCCAATCAAAATTAGTCCGCAAGTATTTTGGTTGGTTTGTAGCATATCTGGATGAACGAAATGATTCTGAAGTGAGATCCTAACATATTATGTTTATTAAGTAGTTAGGTTTTAACGAATTTGTTAATTATAACGTATGTCAATAACACTTGAATGGAAACTGTCAGCTTATCAGTTATTTGGAAAGTAAAACTCAGAGATACCGTTATCAACCAGACACGTTTCATGTCCAGGTAATTGGATCGAGCATATAGTTACCATGGGTACATTTGCTAATTGTCATCCATCAACGTTAATTAAATAAACAAGGTAAATAAAGGCACGCTACGTTTGTATCTAGATGAAGATCTTGAGATAATAATATTTATGTATGTATAATATGCTGTATAAATAAAATAAAAGTCTCAGTCTGGGCTAGTTTGAGCAGTATGGCCCCGAAGGATAACGTGTAGTTTGAACAATACCTTTGACTCATTGTAGGTACCATATTTATATAATGTTATCTGTCATCTTATCTCTACAATCATGCTAAGTTTCAAGATGATACAATCGGCGTGATAGAGCCTTTCGAACCTTCAAACGTTACAGGTGCGACGAAAACTGGTATCTATACAAAGCCGCCGAAACCCAAACATATCTTTGAACATGTTGCAAATTCATCAGCAGCTGAAATATGGAAATTTTTAAAATCTTTTGGAATAGCTAAATCGGTACATACACCCGATATTTCGTCGTTTTCCCCTTCTGATTTTAATTCTCATTTTTCTTGTGTATCCCCTCTTAACCCTTCCACAAAAGAGAGCACTCTCCATGAAATTTCTCTTTTATCTCAACCCTCTATTGAACCCTTTTCATTTAAAGTCATTTCTGAGGAGGACACTTGTAAGACGATTAACGCCCTAAAGTCCAATGCAGTTAGCTGTGACGATGTAAGCCATGCTATGATTTTGCCTATACTCCATTCCATTGTTCCTGTTCTAACTCACTTAATTAACTTCTCAATGCTATTCGGGGAATTTCCTTTAATTTGGCAAAAGGCTTTCGTTATTCCTATTCCTAAAAACAGTAACCCCCGTGAGTTAAATGAGTATAGGCCAATCTCAATACTTCCTTTCCTCTCCAAAACTCTGGAGGCTGTCGTCCACAGACAGGTCTCTTCTTTTCTGGAACAGCACAAACTTATAAGTCCCTACCAGTCCGGATTCCGAACGGGTCATAGCACCTCTACTGCACTTCTGAAGGTCACTAATGATATTCGTAACGGCATGGAGGATAAACTGGTCACGGTCCTTGTTCTTATCGATTTTTCAAACGCCTTTAACATGGTTGACCACGATATCCTCCTTGCCTTATTAGAACATCTACGATTCTCTACTAAAGCTTTAGATTGGTTTTCCGCATACCTCAGAAACAGACAACAAGCAGTTCTGTCTCAATAAAAAACTATCTGACTGGAGTGATTTGAACACTGGTGTACCGCAGGGTGGTATATTATCACCTTTACTGTTCACCATTTTTATCAATACGTTATGTTACCTACTTGACTGCTCCTACCACTTTTATGCTGACGACTTGCAAATATACGTTCTAATAATAATATATAAATATAGTCTAAAATCAATAATATTAGCAACTGTATTTCCAAAATAAACTTAAACTTACAAACTATTAGCATGTGGTCTCATAAGTTCGGCATCAAAGTAAATCCCAAGAAATGTCAGGCCATTGTGGTTGGTAGCCAAAAGCAACTAGCCAAATTAGACCTCAGTTCCGTGGCACCTGTCACTTTTGAGGGTCAGAAAATTACTTTTTGTCCATCAGTTAAGGACCTAGGACTATATATAGATGCGACTCTCAGCTGGAATGTACAAGTTAGAGAAGTTTGTCGTACTGCCTATGCGTCATTAAGCTCCCTTAACAGACTGAGAAACTTCCTACCCACTCAGTTAAAAATTCGTCTTGTACAGGCACTTATTTTCCCTATATTAGATTATGCTGATGCGTGTTATCTAGACTTAAATGAGGCTGGTCTTGATAAACTAGACCGAGTAATCAATAATGCGATCCGGTTCATCTTTCGTCTTCGTAAATTTGACCATGTGTCCGCTTTCCGTACCGACCTTAAATGGCTAACTATCCGCCAACGAAGACAATCCAGAATTCTGTGTCAACTTTTTTCAATTCTTTTTGACGTTTCCTCTCCTACTTATTTAAAAAATAATTTCCAGTATCTCTGCTCTTCTCACTCATTATATCTTCGCTCTAATGAATCTCTCACTCTTTCTATACCCCATAGATCCGGTTTCGTTGCTAACTCTTTTACTGTTCAAGCGGCTCGCTTGTGTAATGCGCTGCCAGATGTCATCCAAAGATCGTGTTCGAGGCTGACGTTTAAAAACAATTTAAGTTTCTTTAAATTGTTTTTAAACGTCAACCTTATCATCGTCATCTTTTAAGATAATTATACGAGTATGTGTGTGATTCCTAAGTGGGAATCCTTATCAGAAATCATCATCCAAATTGCTTATTTATTGATGTGTAAGTATATTTCATTATATAATAATATATATGTTTAGAAATTATATTATTGTATCTTTATAATGTATATGCAGTTTTTATGAATTTCTCTATAAGTATGTATGTATAGGTATATATATATATATGTCTGCAGGAGGGCCTCTCCAGTCAGGACATCTAGGACATCTAAGTAGTATTGTCTGCGTGTCTTTCCATAAGCCGATATGTTATTCGTGTTTGTGGGCGTCCGTAGGTGGGAACTCGAGCGGGTGATGAAATGAAGCACATGGTTTGGCAGAAGATCAAGCAATAGTCATTTATTGCCAAAGATCCGCCCATTCGATTACGCCGGCAGAGAAGAACGGGCAAGAAACTCTTACGACCGGGCACACAGTTACCGGAATACCAATACTCATTGCACAATACAAATCTCTTCTGCCAATCAATTCAGTACTACGCGAATCGTTACTATATCTTGTTATCCAACTATTACTGAATCTAGATTGCTATATCGAGTTACAGAATTATCAAAGAACCGGCCCAGACCGCCTTCCTTTATTTTCTCATTTCCAAATTCTAATTTAACTGACAAGTGTCATTGATCAAACCAATGGGCATGTTTAATACTTTGCTAAGGAGTTTCTATAATCATCGGTTAAGTCAGGTCAGTATGTTTATATTCTCCATCCCCGTCATATATGTATATATATCATGTATTATAGTAAGCTTATGTAATACTTTTGTTTTTAAATTTTCTTCCATAACTGTTGTGCCGCTCAGATAGCTCTCTAGACTTCCGATGGTTAACTGGAAAAGAGCAATTTTAGCGTTAAGTTCGCCATTTGTCATCATGTATTATATTGTGGCAATAAAGTTTAAATAAAATAAATAAATAAAAGTATAAGAACTGGATGAAATTCAGCTCCAAAGATTTTATCACGTTCGGGTGTGTGATGGGTGACCGCTAGTGACAAAATTGAAATGCGCGTTGCCACGCTTCGGAGGGCACGTTAAGCCGCGTCGGTCCCGGTTGCTTTCGATAGGGGAGGCCTTATGGTTTGAAAACATCCGACAACGGGTTGGCCACTAACCCGCATTGGGGCAGCGTGGTGGAGTAAGCTCCAGGCCTCCCACCAAAAAGAGAAGAGAGAGCCCAGCAGTGGGAAGTTTCAAGGGCTGCCAGTTACAGCACGATCGAATAAAAACTTTTCATAGCTGTTTTTAACAGTTTTAAAAACCTGCGCATCGAATCGAAATCACAGTTAAACGTACTGAAGCGAAAACTTTTAAAATCACACAACAGCTATTTCACGTACAAAATTCACGAATTCGCTCCCACATTTCCTAGCAGCGGCGTGCAGCCGGGAGCATTGCGAATTGAAGTCATAGGTACCGTGTTTACTTGGAGAAATGAAATAACTGATGAATGTTTTATTGCACGAGGTGAAAAATGGAATGAAAAATACAATCCCCTCAGGATTGTATTTTTTTAGGGATTCCAGAGAAAACGAAATCAAAAGTGACATAGGTATTATAGCTAATGACACTGCAGCGAAAATATTATACTAAACATTTCAGAGTTCTAAGTCAAACTCCTTTAACATACCACAAATGGTAGGTATAATATTAATTATTGCATTGTCATCTAACCAACACATTCATGCCAAGTTTCAAGATGTTTGAGTATTAAGGCTGAACGAAATTATGTTCCTAAGATTATATAGCTTAGTTACAGCACGATCTAATAAAAACGTTCTAAAAACTGTTATCAATAGTTTTAAAAACCTGCGCATCGAATCGAAAAGGAATCGAGTTAAACGTACTGAAGCGAAAACTTTAAAAATCATCCAACAGCTATTTCACGTACAAAATTCAAGAAATCACACATTTCCTCGCAGCGAAGAGCGTTGCGATTTGAAGTCATACCGTGTTTATTTGGCGAAAATGAAATAACTGAATGTGTTTGCATGTATAATACGAGTATATGTAGAATAATATGAGATGCCGTCTAAAATCGAATTGAACAAAAGACGGGTAATAAGTACTCCGAATATAAACGTGCACATCTCGGTCTGTACACGTGTAGTTTGGAACAATATAGCTCCTGGAGGATTAATTAACTCATTGGTATAGCAGGCCACCACTGCTACCCTGGCGTTCCGGATTCTACGTTCTTCACGAGCCGAGATATAAGTACTATTACATTTTTTCCCCTTTTTTGGTGGTGTTATTAATCTGCCTGGCTTCTGGCTTGCCACTTATTGCATGGCTATCCGCATGCATGAATGTCTGTTTTTATCTCTGCCTACCGCTTCACGGAGTACAAGGGTGAACTTATGTTGATGCCGCAAAATCGTAGTCACAGAAGACATGTAGCTAATGCAGATCTTTATTTTCCTAAATTTCACTGGTGGTAGAGTTCCAGTGATGTAATCTACTTGATATGTTCTTAGGTTTTCGCGAGCTACACTCATTGAAATAAAACTATTTTTACGATACCATAAGTAATTATTGTGTTAATCCTGAACGCTACGCAAGGCGTTTACGAAATCGATGGAGGTAGCTACATATAATTTTTTCAAACTTCTGTCAGACAAATGCCACCTCAGTCTGCCCGGGACCACGGAAGCTGAAAAGCGACCGAAACGTCGGGTTGATTTTAAAAATCATTTTAGTTTAATATACGCGAGATAAATCCGTAAAAATAGTTTTATTTCAATATGTAATCTACTTACCTAAATTGTGTTCAGAGTTATCGTCTGCCGGTCATGGGGTAATTTACGGCATTCTGTGCATGAATTCACAGGGTAGGACAACAACTTAGACCCCATGCGTATTCATTGAAACTATAAGCTACAGTATCACTTACCATCAATGTGAACTTTACGCTTGTTTGCCACTTCTTGACATAAAAATTATATATTTTCATAACAATAACTGTGTAATTTCAATATCAATTGAGAACATCTTTTTAATTTTTATTAAAAAGTAAAATGTTTTCACTTTTTCCATGTAACACTCTCCATCAGATAACGTTTATTTTAAAATCTGATTACGTTGCGATAAATTTTATGCGAGTAGAGTCATAGACTGACCTACCATGACCAAATAGGTCGAGTTCTGTCTGATGGTGGGGTCAAAAGTCTTAGAAATCGGCGTGCATGTATGAAGAGAATGATGAAGGTAGACGAGGCACGAGAGGTTTGTCAGAACCGGGATGTCTGGCGCTCTACACTCTCTGCCTACCCCGTTAGGGACCTGGCGTGAAGATACATACATACATAGAGTCATAGATTTTCGTTTAACCGTATATATCGGAGTTAACTGTAAGGGTACATCCAAAAAGTGCATTGTTGATGCACCATAACATTATCAGTGCTTGAGTATGTATCGGTTTCTGTGTGCCTTACGCCCTAAGCCGAGGTTCGGACCCACAAGAGTCTCCCTGAGGCAGTTGCAGTTTTACTGGTGATAGAGCTCCAGTGACGGAGCTCGCGGGCATAGGCACCACCGCATTACCTAATATACTTGACGCTAAATGATAGTGTTCAGCACTATCGTGTTCCGGTCAGGTGGTATGTACGGCCCTGTAATTTTAGGCACAGAGGCATAACACCTTAGGCCTCAGGAGTGGCAACGCATCTGCATTTTGACCTCCGGTCATTGTGTGGGTGTCTATAGGCTGCAGTCATCACTTAACATCAATGTGAACTGCATGCGTTTTTACATATAAAAAAAAAGTAGCGCTGTATTTTATTTAGGCTAACAGCGCCCTCTGTTTCACGTCGATTGCCCGGTGTAGAAGAGAAATGCCGTCTTTAAACGTGCTTCGGCATGAGTGAATTTGTTTATATGTAACTAGTTTTGATACTGATAGCTCACATGCTCTTACATCATACGTAACACGATTAAATACTTCAAATGGAATCGAATGAAGATACGAACGCTTTACAAACATTGTTATCGATGAATCATAAGACTGCCCCAGTAGCGTAGTGGTAGCAGGCCACTACTACTGCGCTGGGGGTCCTGGGTTCGATTCCCGGGTCGGGGACTATGAGAGATAACGGTTTTAAATCCTTTATCTCTGGTTCTATTGGGATTTTTCCATTTTCTGGAAGTTTCCCAGTACCTCGGAGTTTGGTAATGTGCCCGGAGATGGCAACAGGTTCGCCACCTGTTACATGGGCCAAAACGTAACCGGCGAGTCGTGGGTGTTTGCATGTATGCTTGAATGCATGCATTTACCTCTGCCTACCCCTTCGGGGATTACAGGCGTGAAGTTACGAAGTTACGAATCATAAGACAAACAAGGCTGCCTGCAATCAAATATAAAGTTTTGTTCTAATTAAATAACTTCAGAACGCTCTTGTTTGAAACAGATTGCAAATTTTGATCATCGTTCGGTTCAGTACACCATGATTCTAGGTAGTATAAATTGTATTTGAAGTCAAACAATGAATAACCATAGAGGTATAAGTAAATTGTGTGGGTAAATTTGAGCACCTGTAAAACAACGTTTTAAAAATTTGGTTAAGACTTCAGTCTCTGGTTTCTGGATTTAACTATACACACTAGCGTGATTTATCATCAACAAACCAAACGCCTCTTGGTTACTCAGTAGAACTGCCTCAGATAAGTTTTTAAACATAAAACCGTTGTATATTTAAAGACAAACGCCTACTTGGAATTCAACGAAATGAAAATGTCTACGTGAATATTAAAGCTGAGAAAAATTACTCGACAGCGTCAACTGGTTCTTACCTTTGTGTTAACATCGCATAATTACTCTAGTTTTAAAATTATTTTAGAGAACGCTTAATTAAGTATTAAGGTAATGGCCATGTACATTTTGGATTGGAGCGGCGCCTCCAAACACATCATTAGGCTTGAATGGAGGCACCAAAGTCACTATCATTATTACATTATGAATTGATTATTTATTATTACATTATGAAGCTGCTGCCAAAGATGGGACTGCAAGCGAAAGAAAATTGCTCAAAGAGTCTTGGCCTTGGCCCACGAGGCTCGCCTAATCAACGCGCTGTCAGACGTCGGCGCCTAATCGACGCGCTGTCAGACATCAGCGAGAAAATCGGCCTAATCGAACCATTGTGTCTCATGTTTGCCCGATATGCGGACATCGCTCCCGAATTGGCCTTTAAGCCATTTTAAAAAGTGTTCAAACCTGGGACACTGTTCATAACTTCTCGCAGATGTAAAGGCCATTGAATATAGGTATAAGGTGTACTTACAGAGAGCACAGCATTTCCTGAAACAGAAAAGGGAACACATTAGTATAAACGGCTGAGACTTAAAAGGAACACTACATCTTTTTAAGACAAACGCTCGCAATTTAAGTGTATTCAGTACCTATCTACTGTTTTCTTTTGTCTGTTGCTTATTAAGGTTCCGTTTCTTAAAAGGAAAAAATATACATACGGTACATACATGTCACGTAAAACTACCTATGATTACAGCTTGATTCAAACTTGGAGTTTTGGGGATAAATAAAAAAGGGTTGACAGTGTAAATTGTGTGAACACATGAAATATAAGGACATTTTGTACACGTTTTTGAAATTATTGTAATGATCAACAAGTACGTACTAATAATATAGTGCGTAAAAAAATAAACTATTTCTTTCTTCCTAAACAATATTAAACTCGTTGCATTAGTATTAGAGGGAACCAAAACAACTTATTGTTGTACATCCTTTTCGAATCCTCTCAATTGTTGTCCCCTCTCTGCTCTCAATAACCTCTTATTATGTTGTTTAATTGTCCACTGTGGCCGGATTCATTCGATGTCGGGATTGATATTGCTCACTTGTTGTTTATGGGTTTGAACAAATAGAGAAATTATTTATGGATTTGCTTTAGGCACAAATTATTTATGGATTTGGTTTAGATTCGGCTGCACCAAAATATTTGTTTTAGTTCAAGTTCATGCAAAATTTTACATTCTTCTCTAACTAGGTATATACTAACATATTAAAATTGTTAAAGTTAGAGAGGGATGTACAATTTTACATTAAACTTTATCAAATATTTGGTGCAACCTAACTTTAGTGTTGCTATTTAAGAAATCTCTGTTACGTTTATTACCGATGCAAAACAGTGTAGTTTTTTGCGGGGAGAAATGCGTGTGATTCACACACACTACAAAATTCGTCTATTAGTACGAAACTCACACCTTGACTTTAACAAAATACATAAACAATGTCACGCACACATTTAAACTTTATGCGACAGCCCACTTGGGCTTGTACTTTGACAGAGCGGAAGCGTGATATGGCTACTCCCCTCCGGTCCGCCGCAGCCGGTGGCCCGTGTTGCTCTATGTTTCATCATCATCACTTCAGCCGACACACGTCCACTGCTGGACAAAGCCTTCCTCAAAGACACTTTACAACAGTAATGCGCGTCATTAGGGGAGAATATTCCATAGTAAAATTGAAGCGCGAATGGCCCCGCGGCTGGTGTAGGTCGTAAGCGATCTACTCGGTTAAGCGATACGGGCGCGGTCGGGTTGTGTGATTTCGTGCCGAGCGCGTTTCCGTGCTTCGAAGGGCACGTTAAGCCGTATCTCCACCAACCCGCTTGGAGCAGCGCTGTGGATTTAACTCCAGGCCCCCCCCCAAAAAGGGATGAGACTCGCGCCCAGCAGTGGGATTTATAAAGGCTTGCCTAAAGGTTGCCTTTATTATTATTTTATTATTCCATAATCACCACGCTTGGCAGGCGGATAGGCCATCGCAGTGGCTATATTATAATGGTTTGTCCCGCCATTGTTCGGTTGACAGACTGCACCAGCGGAAGAATACTCCTCCACGAGAGGGCGATGGGGTCATCACGTCCCGACGCCTTCTATATTGTTTGTTAGTGAAGTATTTTTTTTGCCATATGAACTTAAACTATGCCAAATATCACAATCATCCGTGCGTGCAATATGTTTAAAAAGGGGAACAGAGTTTTCTCTTTGCATATTATTTTACCTATAGATTAGGGGCCGTCCATATAATACGTTCGCATAAGGGAAGGAGGGGTCTCCCTGAGCGTGACAAAATGTGGGGGGACGGGGAGTCCACGCCAACGAGACGTTCGTAGTTCATTAAATTATTATTTCGATAATTAATTCCTGATTTTAAAAAATGACAGGTTCAGGGGAGTTCTTAGTTTTTGTGACGTAATATTTTTAGGGGGGGGTCACAGATAGTGTGACACAGCATGACAATAGGGGGACAGAAAAGGCTTATTTTAGCGTGACGCATTTTATGAGCGGCCCCTTAACTGTATTATTACTATGAAACACTCATGTTTCGTAAATACAATAGGACGTAAATTTATCTTTAAAATGTCTCACTCGTCAGATTTGGATCGTTCCAACATCAATGTCTGTTTTACGGCATCATTTACGACATCTCGTGACAGCTTATTTATCCGATCTTTCTTTATTGCCAACACAACGTACGATACAAACCATTCGATTCCTAGTCTAACACTGGTCGTTGCCCTTTCAGGAAATCGATATCAAGTTCAAAGGAAGGTTCAATGCGAATCGAACAATACTGTTACTTGAAACTTTGTTATTAACTAACAGTGTTAATACGGGGTAATTCTAAACTGTCCTTTGTCCTGCAACTTTCCTTTTAAGTCCTTAAGACAACGTCTCAAATGAAATGACAAAGTCTAATAATTAAAGGCAAAATCTCAGATCAGAGTTTTTCTTAAAAGAGTTAGGGAGTGAAAGTTAATACATCCAACTTCGAGACATGATTCGAGTTTTAAATAATGAGCTCGTAATGAAAATTCCATTCGAGGAATCTTCGCTCACGTTATTAAAAGAGTTTCCCGATAGGTATGCTTTGAACATACCTTGTGTTAATTGCGATCCGTCGGTGCAAACGCTCAGACGTATCCGATTGGTAAAATCGAGTTCCCAAATATTACCCAGCTATATCGATCGATGCACCATTGCATTGCCTCAAGTGATTTACTGGGTAGGGGCGTCGAAGTCACCCCTTAACCTTTATTACAATCGTCATAAAGTTGATATTGACCTTACTTTATTACCGAGGGACAAGTTAGGGGAGCCACGTGTTACATGCATTATTGCGTGATCGCGGTGTATTTTTTTGTTGAACATGATTCGGTTGTTTGTAGCGACGTTTTAAGTGGTAGGTATTTACTTAATTCAGTTGAGTATAATACTGTTTTGCTTTTCGGGTTGTAATATTACTTTATTTTTTACTGGTGGTAGAGCTCCAGTGATAAAGCTCGCGGGCGTAGGCACCACCGCATTACGCCCGTATATGAGGTAATTACCTAATATACTTGCCTCTAAATGGTAGTGTTCAGCACTATCGTGTTCCGGTCAGGTGATAATGTACGGCTCTGTAATTTCCGGCACAGGGGCATAACACCTTAGGCCTCTGAAGTGGTAACGCATCTGCATTTTGACCTTGGTCTTTGTGTGGGTGTGGGTCTATAGACTGCAGTCATCACTTAACATCAATGAGACCTGCATGCTTGTTTGCCACTTCCATTACATAGAAAAAATATATCTACCTATAAACAGTTTTGCGGTCCGAAATCTGATTTGGTTCTTTTATGTTATGAAGTGGCAAACAAGCACACGGTTCACATTGATGGTAAATGAATAAGGTAGCCTATAAACATCTACATAAACACAAAATATTTCAATTTAGACGCGTTGCCACTTCTAAAACGTATGCTGTTATACCCTTGTGCCGGGAATTACGGGGCCATACATTACCGCCTGACCTGCACACGATAGTAAGTACCTACTGAATACTACCAACAGTACCAATAGCGGCAAGTAGATGTAGTAATGCGGTGGTGCCTACGCCCTAGAGCTCCGTTACTAGCCATAACATCATAACTAGCTGACTCGACAAACTTCGTATTGCCTCAGAATGAAATAATGTGTCAAAGGTTTGACATATATATTATATATACGGACTATTTGTATGGGAAAATGAAATTGTGGGTTTTTACTATTTCCCTTCAATTTCTTCATATTTTCTTACCTTTTAAACCTTCCCTGGACTTCCAAAAATCATTCAAAACCATAATTAGCCAAATCGGTAAAGCCATTGTCGAGTTTTAGCGAGACTAACGAACAACAATTGATTTATATCTATATAGATAATCTTTAAATTAGCATCGTTTAAAGAACTTACGGACCTGTAATTTCGGGCACAGAGGCATTTAATAACACCTTAGGCCTCAGGAGTGGTAACGCATCTGCATTTTGCCTTCTGGTCTTTGGGGCCGTTCAAGTATTACGTAAGCAGATTTATTACAATTCTTTACCCCCCCATCCCCTAGTCAGCAAAAGTAAGCAAAGCTCTTACCCCCTCCCCCCATGCTTACGTAAACATTTTTCAATTAATGTATTGTTTTTTTAATATTATAATTACAATGTTGTAATTATAATTTTAAAAATAAGAAAATAGATTTAGGATAGAGATTAGATTTTACTGATGTAATAAGTAAATAACTACCGATGACGTAATCAACATCTAGACTCCCCTACCCCCCCATGTCATCCAATATAAGCAGAGCAAAGACCCCCCCGGCCCCCCATAGTGCTCACGTAATACTTGAACGGCCCCTTTGTGTAGGTGTCTTTAGGCTACAGTCATCACTTAACATCAATGTGAACCGCATGCTTGTTTGGCACTTTCATTAGATTAAAACAAAAAAAAACTAACCATAAGATAACCTAACAAATCATAATGTTCAAATATCTTCAATAGCTACAATTGTTACAACTTCCATTACACAATCTTGTTCGCTTGTTTACACATCAAAAATAAGAACAAGTCGAAGAGGAAAAGTGAAAACAAAAGTTTCACGGGTAATTTGAGCAGAAAAGTGCAGTCGAAAGAGTTTTGTTTGTCTGTTCGTTAACAAGAGTCGAGGATTTCAAATAAAATAGCGAAAGTAAAAGGTCTATTTACAATCTTGATACAAAAATCCAATTTCAGTGGTTGTAACCGTAAAAGTCCGAAAAATAAATAAGTAGGTAATTGTTGGATTGATTTGAAATGTACGCAACATTGGTTATTTACTGTATCACTCTAATAACTATTCGTTTTTAGGGTTCCGTAGTAAACAAGGAACCCTTATAGTTTCGCCATGTCCGTCTGTCTGCCTGTCCGTCCGCGGTTTAGCGCAAAAACTATTGGTAGTAGAGACTTGAAATTTGGCACAAGTATACACCTTAATAACGCCGAAAAAGTTCTACACAAATTCTAATAGCGAAAGTAATAGGTCTATTTACAATCTTGATACATAAATTCAATTTCAGTGTTTGTAACCATAAAAGTCCGAAAAATAAATTAGTAATCGTTGGATTGATTTGAAATTGACGCAACATTGGATTTTAACTGTCTCTCTCTCTCTTTCTAATAACTATTAGTTTTTTTAGGGTTCCGTACCTTAAAAGGAAAAAAGGAACCCTTATAGGATCACTCGTGCGTCTGTCTGTATGTCCGTCTGTCACAGCCAATTTGCTCCGAAACTACTCGACCGATTGAGTTGAAATTTGATGAATATATGTAAATTGGTGACCCAAAGATGAACACGTCAAGTAAAATAATAAATTTTAAACAGGGGGGCCACTTTCGGGGAGTAAATCAGAAAATTAAAAAAAAAAAACTGTGTCGTGTGACATATCAAATGAAAGAGGTTGTTGTCAGCACCTCAGATGTATTTTTTATATAATTTTTGCATAAACGAATTTGAAGTTATTTTAGAAAAACGACGAAAATTGACCATTACCCCCTGTCTCCGAAACTACTGAACTTAACATTTTGAAAAAAATGTGGAATATAGTTCTTTGCCTATAGATTACTGGAAAACCTATAAGAAGTTTGAGTATTCAAATTAAATCGAAAATTCTTCATAACATAACCCCCTCTGTCGGTACCACCGTAACCGCTATGCCCCTGCATTTTAGGTTAAAAAAGACACTTCAAAACCAATGTTGCCTAAATTTCAAATCAATTCAACGATTACTAATTTACCAACGATTACTAGGAATTTATTTTTCGGACTTTTACGGTTACAAACAATGTATTTTATATCAAGATTGTAAATAGACCTTTTATTTTCACTATTATAATTTGTTTACCACACTTATTAAGAAAAAAACCGGACAAGTGCGAGTTCGACTCGCGTGGTGAGAAGAAAATATTACAGATGTGAACATTAATCTAATTGGCAATGCAGCAATAAACTAAAAAGTATTAAATAAATATAACTACATTTAGAAAACCGGTCAAGTGCATGTCGGGCCACGCGCAGTGTAGGGTTCCGTAGTTACAAAGTAAAAGATGTAATGAAAAAAAAAATATATTTTTGTATGAACTTGTTCGAAATTTTCGAGTAAAGTACATTTGATCGACTATTACTCGCAAACTTGCAAAGCCAACTTAAGTGTGATAGTTTTCCTTTTAATTTCGTTATATGTAGCTACTATTGCCGTAACGTTTGAATTTCTAACAACAACCGTTTAGTCTGTAGGGGGGGGGGGGACACTTGGGTCTAACGAAAATTTGCACTTTAAAGCTTAATAAGTCACGAACAGTTACCTAAATCGAAAAATGATGTTCGGACACCCATACTATTTTTTAAAGACCTATCCAACGATACTACACACTATATGGGAATCGAAAATAAAAAAAATATCCTCGACTTACATGTAGGCGAGGTTACCCTAAATATATATTTTTTCATGTTTTTATTCTACCACTTTGTCGGCGTAATTAAGATATATACTTGTAACAAATTTCAAGTCTTTCAAATTTCAAGTGTCAGTTATTGCGCTAAACCGCGGGCGGACAGACAGACAGACAGACAGACAGACGTCTGTCTGTCATGGACATGGCGAAACTATAAGGGTTCCTTGTTTACTACGGAACCCTAAAAACCGACTTCAAAACTGAAAAGTAAAAAATAATAAAGATTTAATTGTAATTATATACTACCTATCATTTATAGGTATGTGCCATTTACTAATAGGTTTGAAGTCGGTGCCAAGCCTTAAACAGATAATTATATTTTAATCACTTTAATATGAATACGCAAATTAATACACTGAACAAAACGTTACCGGCGAATCGTGGGTGTGTTTGCATGTATGCTTGAATTCATGCTCCTACCCCTTCGGGGATTACAGGCGTGAAGTTACGTTTTAATACAATGAAATGCCTACTTTAGTGATTTTGGCTTGGCACCGACTTCAAACCAAATAGCACATATAAATGATAGGTAGTATATAATTACAATTAAATCTTGATTATTTTTTACTTTTCAGTTTTGAAGTAGGTTTTTCTTAACGTAGTTATATTAGTTATATTTATTATGTTTATAGGTGGACAGACAAGTTGTTTTATTTTTGAGGCTACGTCAAATACGAAGTATATGTGCACTGCAAGTGTTCCGTTTTTTTTTAAAGTAGAACCACTGGATTAGTTAATGCAGTGGCCCCTACGCTCTCGAGCTCCGAATCTAGAACTTTACCACCAGTAAATTTATAGTTAAGTTCCCAATGTAAAGGGGAATTTCTCCAATAATTACTGTAAGACCGAATCATAGATACTATAAACCGGATTTTGCAAGTTGCATAATATTTGCGAGTTCACCGTGAAGCAACGAGAAATGTTATGTTTTCTAATATGAATAATTGTGGCACAGCTCTTTCTCATTGTAATATCAAATAAGACATTTCATAAAGTGAAAATAATAAAAATTCTTATTCAGAATTTTATGGTAGTGACGTTGACTATTACCAACAATTCCAACATCGTTGCTTCATAATATTCATTTAGAAAAATCAACTAGTTCAGTGATAGGTACAGTTAGACTCATAATTTTTGCTGTATCGGAGACTACTACCTATTGGTTCCATTGTCAGCTCAGCAGAGCAGAGTGTTAAGAGATAACTCTCAGATGCAATACGTGAATAGGTATGTATGTATGTATCTTCACGCCAGGAGTTCTAACGGGGTAGGCAGAGAGTGTAGAGCGCCAGATAGCCCGGTATGGGTATGAATTTACTTTGAATAGGTATGTATGTATGTATGTATCTTCACGCCAGGTCCCTAACGGGGTAGGCAGAGTGTAGAGCGCCAGACATCTGAATAGGTAAGTTAACAAAACTAACATGGTCGATATGTGTGCTTATGATTTTTTAGAGTTTCCTTTGATTATCCTATGATACCATTATTAGACCTCAACTTGATGACAAATATCCCGGAAATGTACAGTTTGAAACAAAAGTTATTTTTTAAAACCGATCTGTCATAAATGACAGATATCGGTGAATTTACAACAGAACAAAGACCCTCTTTCTTTTCTTTCTTTTTTTAAAGTCGGTTTGAAACCTTCAATATAAGTACCTAAGCTAATATAAGGCACCAATTGAAAAAAATAGACATACCTACCTATAAAAAGGTAACTACACACACGACCTTGATCTCATTGATCCAGATGCTATCGAATCTTAATTTAATCTGTGTGATTAAATTCTATAGACGCAAATGGTGAGCAAATTAAAAAAAAGCTAGTACTCGAGCCGGTGTATGAATATTATACACTTTTATATTGTTTTGTTTTAATCTTTTGCTGTTTTTTTTTTGTGTTGGTAGTTATGACAAGATTACGTCTGGTTTACCTTATAACTCATTGTGTGATTTATACAACTATGGAAAAAAAATCTTAATAAGCAACATGCGCTAGTTAAAAATAAATAAAGCGTAGCAAGCAAGTGCCTCTTAAAATTTTAAAATAGAATGGTGTTTCATTTCAAATTTAAAGTTTAAATACTGTGTGTAATATTGTACATTCAAATGATCTGAGGACGCATTAAAATAAAGATAATTTCGAAATTATTTAAAAACATATATTTAATCACACAGCTTATCGTATAATATTCAAGACTTTAACATAAAGTGAAAGTAAACCATCAATCTAGGCTGATTCTGCATTTTGATAAAAGTAAATGTTAAAATGCTAATGTTGTTAATATATTCCGTTTACTTTATATGTGATGCAAAAAGCATAACAGACATTACATTGGAATATACAAACCGGTATACCGGTAGGCCAAACGCGATACAAAGTAAGCCAGCTGTTACATTGTTCGGTCAGAAATTGTCTCCGATACGGTTTTCTAAGGGTTCGAGATCTACTATACACGTTAGTAGTTTTAGTTTTAAAAAAGGCATTTAGTAACAACTAGTTCTAACTAGGAAAAACGCGTTCTATCCAAAAACTGGTTTTAACTGTAACGTATACAAACAAGAATTAATCATAAAGTAGTCATTTGAGATTAAAAACATATAACGGGTGTATGGACGTGCATAAATGTAGTAAAATTCGGCCAAAAACATACTTTAAACATAAAGCTAGTATTCCTAATAATTTCTTCAAAACATACAAATCTAGATCTGGAAACCAACACGAAAGGTATTATATATTCACGAAAACTGAAAATTACGCCAAGCGCATTAAAGCTAGGAGCTAAATGCGATCCGCTTAACAAGGAATGCTATGAGCTTCAAGCTCATCAGGGAATAAAAACTTTGGCTGCATTCAAATAAACTTACAACTTCACCATTGTCCTCGAGAACTGTAAATTTATTCCCTTTCTTACTAGGGATGCAAACGACTTACTTGTTAGTATTTCGGAAATGCTTTATCGATTTTTTGATTATAAAATATCGACGTTTACTTTTGCTAACCATCGAGGTAAAAGTATCAATATTGATTAATATCGAAATTTGTTAATTTAAAAACAAAGCGCAATATTGTCATTTTCCTTGTTTTCGAAAATGTAACGTTAGAAATAAGTTGAAGGTTGGTATAATTGTATCTTAAAACTATTTATTAACTGATTTTGTTATATCATTCTTTTCATTAAGGAAGGTTCTGGGATCAAAGACATCGGTGAGTACTTGGTAAAGTAATAATGGGAGTTTTCAATGGAATTTTTTTAAGTAGGTACTTAGCCTTATTTGTTAAAGTTATTGTAACATTTCACATCCTTCTCTATCTTAAAGAAATCTGTTAAAGTTAGAGAAGGATGTTAAATGTTACTTTAACTCTAACAAACATCGTGGTGCAACCCCCTCTTAATGTTACAGAATCACTTGAATATACGCAGGTCATATAATTATTATACCTCTATGACGCAGGTATATAGATGTTATTTGTTGAGTAGGTACCTATTAGATTCACATAATAATATCGATGTTTTTATTCATCGATATTTTTATCATCGATATTTCTTTTTGAACGAATGTTTAGATTAGACCCCTACTTCCCACTGTCTAGTATCATTGTTTAATTCTTTGTCATTTTATTTCGTTTAAGGCCGTGTGACCCTCGTAGATGTTTGTGTCCCGGTCAAATGTCCATTCATTGTATGCCTTTTAACGTGTAATGCGTGACTGAGCATAATTAGCTACGATTGAATATAATTAACATGTTTATTAAAATGGTTATATTCCTTTCAATTAGAAAATAATATAAAAGTTTTAAATATCTCTCATAAAGTTATCATCTTTATTTATTTACTGGCTGTTGCCCGCGGCTTCGCCCGCGTGTATGTGTATTATTTTTTTTTTTTCCTGAATTTTCTTTGCTATACAGCTCACGGAGCACGAGACCTTCCCAACGAATGCAAAACCGTGGAAATCGGTTAGTGCGTTGTGGAGTTATAGCGTCAGGAAGGAAAACCCGAATTATTTTTATATTATAGACTAGCGGCCCGCCCCGGCTTCGCCCGCGCTGCTCTGCTCCTATTAGTCATAGCGTAATGTAAGCTATCCTATCTCTCAAGTTGGATCGAACTGCACATGGTGTGCGAATTTTATTATAATCGGTTAAGTGGTTTAGGAGTCCATTGAGGACAAACATTGTGACACGATATTTATATATATTAAGACTAGCTGTGCCCGCAACTTCGATCGCGTGGAATAGTGTCTTTAAGCAGCATATTTGGATATAACTTTTGGTTAATTTTGGATCATCCAAAAACAACACGCTGGGCGTCGGGACGCTGGGCGTCGGGACGCTGGGCGTCGGGATGCTGGGCGTCGGGACGCTGGGCGTCGGGACTCTGGGCGTCGGGACGCTGGGCGTCGGGGCGCTGGGCGTCGGGACGATGAGCGTCGAGACGCTCGGCGTCGGGACGCTGGACGTCGGGACGCTGGGCGTCGGGACGCTGGGCGTCGGGACGCTGGACGTCGGGACGCCCAGCGTCCACTTTTGGGTAGCCAAAAAAATCTACTTTGCAGTAATGCTTCTCTGTACACGATATTAGACGTATGGCCATCGGGGATACACACAGGCTGCTAGGATTGCGTGTGATAGTCGTAAATCATGATGATTATCACATTAAACCATATCCGTGTGTGGCCTTAATTCCATGAGCAAGTTCAATTAATCAACGCCAAACAAGGAATCTCTTGAGCCTAGCTCCAATGTAAACATGCTCATAGCACGCTTTGAGACGAGTTTCGAGTTAGATGAAATAGACCGCAGAATTGACAGGTTGTCTCAAGCCTCAAATTGCTATAATACACTTTCTAGAATAGCCTGGATCACGACGATTCTGTAAATAATTTGGAGAAGATTCTACAGCTATGCTTTTACACCTGGGGACATATTTTTACTGGTGGTAGAGCTCCAGTGACGTAGCTCGCGGGCGTAGGCACCACCGCATTACCTAATATACTTACCGCTAAATGGTAGTGTTCAGCACTATCGTGTTCCGGTCAGGTGGTAATGAGGCATAACACCTTAGGCCTCAGGAGTGGTAACGCATCTGCATTTTGACCTTGGTCTTTGTATTAATGTCTATAGGCTGCAGTCATCACTTAACATCAATGTGAACTGCATTCTTGTTTGCCTCTTCCACAACATAATATATATGTATATATGTTAAGTGATATATATATATCAGTCATCACTTAACATATATACATATATATTATGTTGTGGAAGAGGCAAACAAGCATGCAGTTCACATTGATGTTAAGTTATATTACAGTTATTACTTCTTCTTGGGGTGCCTCTCCGACTAGCGAAGGTTGGCGGTCACTATGGCATATTGTTCCCGGTTTCTGGCGAGACGAAACAACTCAGCTGCACTTGTTATTCCTGTCCACTCTCGGATGTTACGTAACCAAGATTTCTTTCTTCGTCCAACTCGTCTTTTACCCGCGATTTTTCCCATCATAATTAGTTGTAGCAACTCATACCTATCATGTCTCAGTACATGTCCGAGGTAGGCCACTTTTCGTTGTTTGACGGTCTGCAAAAGCTCACGTTTCTGTTTCAAGCGTTGAAAAACCTCCTCATTGGTTACCTTTTGAGTCCAGCTTATAGCCAACATTAGTCTGTACGTCCACATTTCAAACGCCTCTATACGTTTCCTGAGGTCTTCTTTGATCGTCCAAGACTCGCATCCGTATAGGAGAATGGGCCAAATGTAGCAACGAAGCATTCTAATACGCAAGGGGAGTTTGATGTTACGGTTGCAGAGAACACGCTTCATTTTATTGAAAGAACTGCGGGCTGTTTCAATACGGGTTTTTATTTCTTGATTACTTTCCCAGAACTCATTTAACCACGTACCGAGGTATTTGAATTTGTTTACCTGCTCAAGTCTATGTCCCCCAATAGAAATACACGTGTCTCTCCTTTGCGTGTTTGAGACGATTATGATCTTCGTTTTCGCTGCGTTTAACCTAAGACCGCATCTCTCGCCACATATATTCACTCTATTTAGTATGGTCTAAAGCTCTTGCTCTGAGGATTCTATAAGTATAGTGTCATCCGCGTACCTGAGGTTGTTAATTAGACGCCCATTGACTTTGACACCACTGTCTAGATCTTCGAGTGCTTCAGCCATGATAGCCTCTGAATATAAATTAAATAATATAGGCGATAATATGCATCCTAGTCGTACACCCCTTTCTATTACGACTTCCTCAGACATCTCACCATCCACACGAATAGTAGCTCGTTGGTTCCAATTCAAGTTCTGAATTATCCTGACGTCTCTATCGTCCAAATCAATCTCCACTAAAAGCATGATGAGTCGATCGTGCTGTACTCTATCGAATGCCTTTTCGTAATCAATGAAGCACAGATAGACATCTTGCTGCATGTCTCTACATTTTTGAACTAAAACTTGTAAACCAAATAAAGCTTCCCTCGTTCCCACCCCAGATGTAAATCCAAATTGACTGTCCGAGAGCTGTTCGTCTCATTTTACTCTAATGCGTTCATGTATAATGCCAAGAAATAGTTTAAGAACTTGGCTCATTAGACTTATAGTTCTGTATTCCTCACATTTCTTAGCATTTTTCATTTTGGGTAGAGTAACGAAGGTTGATAACAGCCAGTCCTTAGGTAACTCTCCTGTCTCATAAACAAGGTTCATCAACCTAACCAAGACATCGATATTTTCTTCTGTCAGTAGTTTTAGGACCTCGATATGAACATTATCTGCGCCGGCAGATTTTCCAACTTAAGCTCTTCGTAAAGCACTCCACACTTCTTCCTTTAATATAGAGTGTCCCTCACAGATGTTACCAGGTATAATGGAGGTTCGGGAATCATCACTAAACATGGTCTTGATATATTGTTCCCACATATGTTTCTTCCTTTGGATGTCGAGAACAGGAAGACCACTCTCGTCCACAAGTCTATGTATCTGCTTAGTTGTGCCAACTGAAGATCGTATTTCCTTATGCAAGTTGAATGCATCATGTTTTTCAGACAATCTCTCAACATATTTGCATTTGTCTAAATTCCATTGATCGCGAGCATATCTGACCTCTGTTCTTTTTTTTTGTCAATGGCATTGTATTTGGTGGTATCGACATTCTTGTAGAGCCGCCGTTCTTCCATAAGGTTATATATTTTTTCCGTCATCCAATCTTATTTTGGGGAAAAGGTATTCTTAAGGTATGTGTTACTAATATCAGACACGTTTTTCAGTCCAGACCAAGTTTCCTCTATGGATTTTGATGGTTGCTGCTTGATGGTAAGGACCCACTTGTTGATCTCGCTCGAAACCTTAGGTCTTGTGTTATCATCAGCTAGTTTTCTAGTATTGTATTTGGTCCAGCTTGACTTCCTTTTAATCGTTTTCAGTTGACAAGATAAGACACCAATGACTGGATTATGATCCATTAGACAGTTATTACACCCAAGTAAAATGACTAAACTTGAGGTCAAGTATATGTATGAACATGCAGACAAGTCCTTAAAAGAATCCTTCAGCAAACTTATGTTTTGGGGGATAATCCCCAGCTTCAACCGGCTCTCAACGCAGAACCCTTTCCTTATCTAAATAATACTTACAAATCATGCAACCAGAATATAGAGGGTTTGGGTTCATTGATTTCAATGTGCGTTGCCACTCACAAAGCCTTAGCTGTTATGCTTCTGTGCCGGAAATTACGGGCTCGGAAATTGGATTGACCACCGGATATTTATTTGTCATTGCCATACCTTTAAAAATGCGAGAGCTTCAGATGTATGCCGTTCAAATTCCATCATATTTAAAGTTGAAAGAAAATATGGGTATGTCTATAAAAATGCTTCAGCAAACTTCGGTTTTATGGAGTAATCCCCTGATTCGACCGGTTTTCAACTTTTTTTTATGTAATGGAAGTGGCAAACAAGCATGAAGTTCACTTTGATGTTAAGTGATGACTGCAGCCTTTAGACACCCATACAAAGACCAAGTTCAAAATGCAGATGCGTTACCACTCCTGAGGCCTAACTAAGGTGTTATGCCTCTGTGCCGGAAATTACAGGGCCGTACATTACCACCTGACCGGAACACGATAGTGCTGAACACTATCATTTAGCGGCAAGTATATTAGGTAATGCGGTGGTGCCTACGCCCGCGAGCTCCGTCACTGGTGCTCTACCACCAGTAAAACGTTTTCAACGTTTCTACGTTGTTCCTTTACTTATCCATCTTAGTAATACTTACAATCATGCAACCAGAAGGGTTCGCATTACCCCTTCCATGGATCCATACTCTCTCCCTACCCCCTAAGGGACTTGGGGTGAAGATACTTACATAACAAAAATTATGAGTGAGTTACATTAATTCTAAGTGTCTGAAGAAATTAAAGTGAAATGAGTAAGTTGCTGGAGATATTTTGCGGTCTAAAAATTTCGACACAAAAAACATAACCTATCAAATGTTTACGCGAAAAAAGTAAGATTTGGGTTCAAGAACCTGTTAATTATGATGAACCCACAAGTAGGTCAATGGATGCAAAAAATACCTAATGGATACCGAGAAGTACGTACTTTACGGTATTGGTCGGGGAATGCCACTTAACCCCAGTGAAGTAACTCGTAAACCACATTGCATTACCTAAAATTATATGAAAATATAGCCAAGCCTTACATTTCGTAAAAAAATTAAATTACAATAAGATTTTGAGTAGTACAAAGCACGACACAAACTCATGTTTTTTTTGGTCACGTTAGGGATTCAATCTTCAGGTTAATCCATTTTTAAAGGCCTAAGATGTTATGCCTTAGTGCCGGAAATTACAGGGTTGTACATTACCACCTGACCGGAACACGATAGGGCTAAACACTACCATTTATCGGCAAGTACATGCGGTGGTGCCTGAGCCTACGCCCGCGAGCTCCGCCACTGGAGCTCTACCACCAGTAAAAATCTATTGACAAAAAATAACACTTGCACCATCCAATCCTCCAATCAGAGTGCAGTGGCCGTGCAACCGTGACTCATCCACATCTGACAAGTGCGCGTGCGCCACGGAATTAGACCACGATAACGTCGTGTTTATTTCGGTGCTGGAGATGTTGATCCTGCTATTTTTTAAGTTGGCTTTAAGATAAGCTTAAAAGCAATGCTCGTATCTTTCGTTTTATATTCTTTTGCTGTTTTGGCAAATGAAAATAATGTAGTTTTCGTGATAATAATGATATACTGTTGATATCGAAGCAAATCGGACTAATTTGTATTGATTTTCTGTTTCTTTTTTATGTAACGAAGGTGGCAAACAGGTGTGCAGTTGACATGTATGTTTGGAGCCTAAAGACAACTACACAAAAATCAGAAGGCCTCCCCCCTGAGAGGGTGTTGCCACCCCTGAGACCTTAGTTGCTGTCTCTGTGAAAGATATTACGGGTTAGTTCCACTGTAGGGAATCGAGGGCGTAGGCACCGCCACAAAAAAAAATCACAGAATTTCATTATAATACTTAAAATGGTATGTATGTATGTAACATCACGCCAGGTCCATAACGGGGTAGGCAGAGAGTGTAGGGCGCCAGATATCCCGGTCCTGACATACCTCTCGTGCCTCATCTACCTTCATCATTCTTTTCATACATGCACGCCGATTCCTAAGACTTTTGATCGAACCATCAGACAGAACTCGAAATATTTGGTCGTGGTAGGTCAGTCTTGGTATGTATCTTCACGCCAGGTCCCTAACGGGGTAGGCAGAGAGTGTAGAGCGCCAGATATTCCGGTTCTGACAAACCTCTCGTGCCTCGTCTACTTTCATCATTCTCCTCATACATACCTACTCGAAATATTTGGTCGTGGTAGGTCAGTCTTGGTCATCCTAATAAAAGGTGAAAACGTATTAAACGTTCAAAGCAATCAATTACCATTGCAAAATTGGAATGATAAGAGCGACGTTCAGAACATCTGGTATAAAAAAAAAAGCAATTGTTCCAATTCCCAGATTGCTTAAAGAGAACCAACCGACTCTCATTAAACCCATCAAGACGAAATCGCTGATGACGGAAGCCATTCAAATGTAAAAGTTAATTTCGCAAACCTTGTTACATTACCGGATTATTGTATCGTCGAATCTGAGAATGAGTATAATAGCAACATTCGGGGCAAAATCTGAATTATGGAAGCCATTTTGTTTTTCAGGTAACGCTTTCGACCCCGATACGAAATTTACGCAAAACTTGCCAAAACAACCTTATGCAAAATTCAATCGAGTTTGAAAAGAACAACAATCCAAAATGTGGAAGTTTCCAGAAATTATTTCAGATGAGCCACTTCGTCACTTGTCGGTGGGAGCGGGTCGGGCTAATTATGGATACCAACGGAGAGTATGGATTAGGCCATTTTGCGAAGGACAAAGGAATATGATTGGTTATTGTATTTTTGAACTTTACGATGATTTCATTTATGGATAACTAACGGGAAATCAATGGCTAAGACAATCTGCGTTAGGTAAGTGTTCACTGTGATTAAACTGATTAATTATAATGCAGATTTTTTTTGTTTAGTCTTATCTTGCCGTTTGTAAAAGAGAGTATGGAACATTCTGTTGATGCCAGATACAAATACTACAGCCAAAGAGATTTTATTACAAGTTCATACATACTATAATGCGAAAAGACTTTTTCCCCAACCAATTATTAAAATTTAGTGATATGGATAAAAATAGCACAGAAAATCCATTGTTAGAACTAACAAATACAATATAATAAACGAATGGAGGCCAATGTGATAATAACTTACAATGAGGCATTGTTTCGCCCTTTCGTTTTCGATCTTAACGGACTCTGAATACGAATCGATTAATCGTGTAGCTCTTTGTCATTACTGTTATCTGTATGGATTCTGTAAATCTATACTTCTATACAAATAAATAAAATTGGAGTGTCTGTTTGTAATATAAAAATAAACGCTTTTCACTAAATGCATACGTATGTATATATATAGGTAGGTACATGGAGACTGTACACATATATACAAACATTTGCAACGTTTGTCTGTCTGTTTGTTTTTTCCAGCTCACCCTGTACCTATTTTGCAATTTTTGTACAGCCTTTCTTATCTTTATCCTCCATAGGCTCCCATATGTTTAAAATTTATTATTTACATTACATGTCACATATTTGGGTCACTGATTTACTGAGGTGTATGAAATTTCTATGTCTATTTCGCTTAGACGGACAGACAGACACACAGATGAACAAGTAACATAAGCTCCGTTTCGTTTTGATGTACGGAACCCAAAAAATTACTTCAAAACATTAGTTATCAGTTATAATGTCAAACGCTTGTTATGATATTAAATGCAAAACATCATTTATTTAGAATCCGTCCCGACTTCATAAATGATGAATTTGATTGGGAACAGGACGCGAAAAGGGACATCGGATTAGTCCTTTCAAAATTAATTTCATTTTACCGTGGGGACATCAGCCGTCCTGTTGTAAATTTGATATTTGTTAAATACAAGTAGGTGTATGATCTACAGTCGGATTGTGAGGATTTGTCTATTTACTGGTGGTAGAGCTCCAGTGACGGAGCTCGCGGGCGTAGGCACCACCGCATTACCTAATATACTTGCCGCTAAATGGTAGTGTTCAGCACTATTGTGTTCCGGCCAGGTGGTAATGTACGGCCCTGTAATTTCCGGCACAGAGGCATAACACCCTGGGCCTCAGGAGTGGTAACGCATCTGCATTTCGGTTTTGGTCTTTGTGTGAGTGTCTATAGGCTGCAGTCATCACTTAACACCAATGTGAACTGCATGCTTGTGTACCACTTCCATTCCATTACATAAAAAAAATAATAGACTCTAATTTTGGGTTAACCTTCTTATTACAATAGATTCTATTCCACTCAATTACAGTACCTACATAAATGCCCTAAAATCATCAAATATCTTCGGATCTGGATTTATAAATAATATTTATTGGTGGTAGAGTTCCAGTGTAGGAGCTCGAGGGCGTAGGCACCACCGCATTACCTAATCTACTTACCACCAAATAGTAGTGGTGATCACTAAGTATGGTGTAAAGTATGGCCCCGTAATAAATATCAAAGAGACATAAAACTTAGGGCTATGGGTCGAAACGCACCTGCATTTTGATATTATCTCGTAAGTATTTATTATATTGAAGCGCGCATGGCTCCGCGGCTGGTGTAGATCACAAGCGATCTACTCGGTTAAACACTACGGGCGCGGTCGGGTAGTGTGATGGGTGACCGCTAGTGGCGGATTAAATGCGCGTTTCCGTGCTTCGGAGGGCACGTTAAGCCGTCGGTCCCGGTTGCTATCGATAGATAGCAGTCGTTTCCTAAACCTTGTCGGAGGCCTCATGGGCGGTTCGAAAACATCCAACAGCGGGTTGGTCACTAACCCACCCACCTCCACCAATCCCCATTGGAGCAACGTGGTGGAGTAAGCTCCAGGCCTCCCCCCAAAAAAGGGGAGAGACTCGTGCCCAGCAGTGGGACGTATAATGGGGTTGCCATTATTATTTATTATTATATTTGTTATAACGACTTTTAGGATTGATATCCGTGTCCCACCGAGTAGTTTCCAGTTGAAAACCAGCGTCAGGCTCCAGCTTGACATAATGCTGAACTGGGCAATATTTGGTGCAGCCGTAAGATCTTGTTTTTTATTTCCTACTTTAACAAGATACTTACTTTATTTTTAATATAAGAGTTCTTTCTTTTTTGTGTAGGTACATATTATTGTCAAACCTTTTTTTAAGTTTTTTTTTTTGTTACGTAGGTATGTATCTAATTATATTTTAATGGTTTTTTTCTATGGTTTCTTTTCTATGCAGTACCTGATATTGGTATCTCGGTTGCACTAATAAGTAAATGTTTTTTCTTTCTTTCTTTCTTTCATTTTGTCCTCTGGTTTATGTGTAGATGTCTTTTATAGGGACCGTGCGTAGTACTAGGTGGGGGTAATGTTATCGATCGCAAAGTAATCTGTTTACGACTTGGATATGTAATTTTCATAATCACATTTAACCGCCGACAAAATGATAAACAGCAGTTTTTGTGTTGTAAACTGCACAAATATCAGTTAGAAATAAGAGTAAAGGTAGTAAAGGGTGAAAGAAAGAACGAAAATATGTTTATTTCGAATAAATTTTTACAAACGTTTTGAATAGTCCTTAGAAGTCAATAATAACTTAAAGTGAATAATTACTTATTACATAAAGTAAAAGTAATTAAAATGGGGATAAAATAAACTTACTATTAGGTAGAAACATTTCAATTCCTTCCTTCCAAAAACTAGATAAGAAGAGAAGTAAAAACTTATTCGTCAAAATCAAATACAGTCACTATTGAGAAGAACTCCGCTACCAAAGAAACTCAGTTGGAGTTCTTTTAAATTGTTAACTTATGTCTAATACAGATAGTCATTCAAATCTAGTAATATAAACGTATATAGCATATGTATTTGTATAAGTAGAAATCGACAACTATCCACCATAGTGAAATGTAGCACCGGTAGACCAGAACAGATCAGTCCCCACCATCAGCACCCGTTCATGAGTATGGCGCATGACCATGAGCCACCCGCGGTATACGGTTCTTTAATCAAATCCCCAAAAACGTTCAAAGTCTATCGATCAATAAATTTAAGAAAGTAATGAAAGAACGTTTATATAAATGTAATTACTATAAGACCTGTGATTATCTTAATGATAATACGTCTTGGGATTATAGCGATCGCTGCCAGGCTATTTCGTGATACTGTGATTTCGTGTATTCAGTAATTAGTATCTACTATTGTTAAGGGTTGAATAATGTGAATACCCTGGCTGAAAATGAATTCCATCTTTTATTTTGCCGTATGCATATCCGGAACAGTCATGCACGCTTAAATGTCCTTGCCTTTGGCGGCGTCGTGTGGCGGGTTGCTCACTTCCCTCTAAAATGGTCGAGGAGGGCAATGGCTGTCACATGCGTCATACTCGTGAACGGGTGCTGTTGGTGGGGACTGGTCTGTTCTGGTTAGCAGGGGCTACATCACATTTAGTAGATAGCAGTTTATTTGCATCTATGCTATGGACGTTCACATTATTTGATTTTTCACGATAATCTGTACTATATTTAAGCTCTCATTTAAAAGAGCTCTTACTGAGTTTGTTGGGTAGCGGAGTTCTTATCAGTAGTGACTGCACTTGGAACTCTGCTAAGTGAATAACATTGATCTTGACGAATAAGTTTTTCTTTTTCTTCATTTATTATAATTGAAGGAATTGAAAAATTTAATGATTATTATGTTTTAACCAAGTAGTTTAAGTTCTAATTTTTAATTTACTTTTAATATATGATTTTGCTTTTACTATATGTAATGGTTATTCGCTCTAGGTACTTTATGATTTATTGACGTTTTAAAAGTATCTGTAAAGATCTATTCGAAATAAAAATATTTTCTATTTCTATTTCTAACACGCAATTTTATTTCACACTCGTGCTGCATTTTACTTAAATAGGTATTACGTCTATTACAACCCAATCAAATTGATTCTGACTTCAAACTGAGATTGTTTATACCTAAAGAAGTTTTGTAAGGTATCAAAATACATGCTTGTCTTATGATGCTAACATGAATTATTGATCCCTGTCCTTGTTTTCTTCTTAATTCCTCTATATCAAGGATATGTCCAGCAGAAACCAACAATTTTCCTTTAAAGATTGTTTGTGGTTGCAATTTTATAGTGTGTGATACTCACAAACCCGGATCCTAAAATAATACTCATTTCGATTTGAAAACGACATTTAATTTATACTAGCGATACAAGAACAATTCTTTAAGTTTATAATTATTGCATGTAACCCATAAAATATATATATATATATATATATATTCTTGTTTTACTGTAAAAGTACAACTTAAAATGAACTAAACAAATCCTGACATATATTCAAAATAAAACACACTTTTTGAATCAATTTTACTCAACTCATTTGATTTGAATGATCAAAAATAGTTTCGCAACCCTTTGGGCACCCAAGATAAGGTATCAGAGTAATTTTGGAAGAAGAAAGATAAATACATAATTTTCGATTATAATAATATTTTATCAAAATTTCGCGGTAATATGTCATTATGGTTATACAAGCAACAGTCCCACAAAGTTGCGGACGCTAGGTGGCGCTGAACTCGTGCACGGTCCCTATAGTGGCTCCATACATCCCTACTATATGTAGGTATACAAACTGACAAAAAAGCAATTGGGATGAAAATAGTTTTGCGAATCCATAACAAATATGACTATATGACGACCCGGTTAGTCCGACGACCCGGTTAGTCCAGCGGTGCGAAACCACCGTTTGATTCGAAGGGTCGCGGGTTCGATCCCCGCACCGGGACAAATATTTGTATGATCTACAGATATTTGTTTCGGGTCTGGGTGTTTGTGTATGTGTTGTGTGTTTATAACGGCACCCACGATACAGGTTTATACCTAGTGTGGGGCTGTGAGTGTAAGCGTATTTATTTATTTAAAAATAAAAAATAAAATAAATAAATAACCAACAGGCAGTTAAGAGATGAGAAGTTGCCAGAGCCGACCTTGCGCTAATTCCATAAAATTACTCGACCACGAAATTACTTGAGGCTGGTTAAAAATCGGTCATAGAATTAATCGAATTTCACGCGCAGACACAACAAGTCAGGCGACCTCCGGGTTTCAGCTCGGTAGACCAATTTGAGTGCGTGCTTATATAATAAACCTTAAAATTAACAGAATTAAAAGCGGATCGATCCCACATTTGGCAATATTGGAACTACTTCGAACTACTTCTACTGGTGGTAGAGCTCCAGTGACGGAGCTCGCGGGCGTAGGCACCACCGCATTACCTAATATACTTGCCACTAAATGGTAGTATTCAACACTATCGTGTTCCGGTCAGGTGGTAATGTACGGCCCTGTAATTTCCGGCACAGAGGCATAAGACCTTAGGCCTCAGGAGTGGTAACGCATCTGCATTTTGACCTTGGTCTTTGTGTGGGTGTCTATAGGCTGCAGTCATCACTTAACATCAATGTGATTGCATGCTTGTTTACCACTTGCATTACATAAAAAAAAAAAAAAACTAGGGTGATCGATATTTAGGATTTAAGCGATTTATTGGGTCCATATCAACTTGGATGCATTATTTATACTGATGGTAGAGTTCCAAGTGTAGGAACTCGAGGGCGCAGGCACCACCACATTACCTATCTATCTTAACCGGTTCAAACTCAAAAAAAAGCAAGAATATATTATTTTACAAACATAAGTAATACTGGGTATACGAAATAGATTTTATTCAACCATAATTTCAAATCCGTGTTTCTCAGTTATTCCAGACATTTGAAAATCTTACAAAACCCAAACTCATTAAAATAGTCAGTATGCCTGGGTTGCACCATCATATTTGTTAAAGTTATTGTAACATTTGACATCCTTCTCTAACTTAAAGATATCTGTTAAACTGAGAGAAGGATGTGAAATCTATACAAATAAATAAAATTGGAGTGTCTGTTTGTAATATAAAAATAACCGCTTTTTACTAAATGAATATGTACTTATACACGGTACATATGCCAAAACAACATTTTTTACAATTTTCTGTCTGTCTGTCTGTCTGTTTGGCGGGGATAATCTTGGGAACGGCTAAACCGATTTTGACGGGACTTTCACTGGCAGATAGCTGATGTACCTAATAAGGAGTAACTAGGCTACTTTTATTCTAGCTGCGCCCACGACTTCGTCCGGGTAGATACTGAACAATTATATATTATTACGCGGGCGAAGTCGCGGGCACAGTTAGTGTTACAATAATTTTAACAAATATCTTGGTGCAATCCAGGCTAAGAAACCGTGCCGCTGTATTATTTTAACTAATTAAACCATCCAATCGCTATTCAATGCTCATGTTCATCAATTCATTTCAGCCAGACGACGTTAATTGCTGAACAAAAGACTCTCCATACAGGGGGATATGCCATAATCGCCACGCTTGGCATGCGGGTTGGCGATAAGTGGTACATATTCGTGAATCAGTGTACGAAAATATATCCCAAAACACTTTAATATCCAGTGAGAATGTTGTACATTTAACAATCTTACATAACTTTAGGAGTACCTAACATAATAATATGACGTACTTACGACCGCACAAACTTTAATAGGTATACTTAGCAAGACTTTTAGTTTATTTCTGGCAGCCGAGACTCTTACGGGCTTAAGTTTTCTGCTGCAGTTTCAGCATCTTCCGCTGTTTCGATTTTATGCAATAAGTATCTACGTGGGTACTTTATATTTTAGGTCATACAATGTAGTAGGAGCCCAAGATGGTATTTTTGGATTTACTCGAGCGCATCAATATAAGATATGGAAGATACCTTTGGATACACCCCGTTGGATACCTCCACCAAATTTTATGTTTATCTATACGTAGGAAAGCGGCCGAAGGGCAGCCCTTACATTTTTTTAAATGCACGCCACTCTCTTGCTTCACTTTCTTATCGTCTCAATTTTGGACAGGAGCTTTATTTAGACACTTTACACCCTCTCAGAATATCAGACGCGTTCCTGACCCACGATTTCGATGCTGTGCTCTTTTCGGAAAGATTTGATTCTTTCAAAAACGGAGGTAAAAATTTACTGGGCCATATCAGATACCCAGAAAGGACGTTAAATCAAAGCTCCCATTCAAAATTCTGACGTTTTGAATGTGAGGCAAGCACGTGGCGGTAGCCCTAAGGGTTCGGCCTATACAGAAACCTTAAATTTGGTGGAGATACTTAACAGGTTGCACGGTATCTCCTGCATCTGACGTGCTCGTGTAAATCCAAAAAGCCTCTCTTGGGCTCCCCGACTAATCATTCCTGTTTTGAAGCAGTATTTATATTAGGTCTTATGTAGGAATTTCATCAGATATCTATCAAAATGTCGAGATTAACCATCGTTCTAAGATATGTATGAATGCAATGATAATTGATCGTAACGATTACTGATCAGCTGGAATGTATCTGAATCGTTTTTCTCAAACGAAAGTCGGTTGTGCGGATACGCGTGTTTCCTTTACTTTCATGCGTCAGATAATGTGACCATATATACTCACAAAGGAGATATTTTCTCATTTAACTAAAACAGTACCTCCTGGAGTAAGAGGCATAACTATCAACGTCATAACCGTAGGTCCATCATAAGGTAGGTATGTCTCCGTTGGCATGTTCGAGACGGAAAGGACGTAACTTCTTTTTTTTTTTTGGAAGTGGTAATCAAGCATGCAGTTCACATTGATGTTAAGTGATGACTGCAGCCTAGACACCTACACAAAGACCAAGGTCAAAATGCAGATGCGTTACCACTCCTGAGGCCTAAGGTGTTATGCCTCTGTGCCGGAAATTACAGGGCCCTACCACCTGACCGGAACACGACAGTGCTGAACACTGCCATTTAGCGGCAATTATACTAGGTAATGCGGTGGTGCCTACGCCCGCGAGTTCCGTCACTGGAGCTCTACCATCAGTTCATTCTTGTTTTTCCCAAGGAGGTATTAGATAAAAACATGCATTTATACGTATACATATAGTCCCTATCAATAAGGATATATTAGGGTTCCCGCACATAACTGCGAATTCGCATCGCATCGCAAATATTTTCGAGCTTGCACGAATGCATCGCAATAACATCCGATCTAATTCGCATCGCACATGTTACGTGACACATGTTGATGCGATGAAATTAGGGGAAAATATGCCCTAATCACCACATCACAGTGGTGGTAGTTTTATCGCGAGACGCTGCTGAACATCCCGCGTCGTTATATTTACTGCTGTCCTATTGGAATGGTCAAACCATTCCAATACAGTAAATATAACGACGCGGGATGATTTGCGATTGTTCGGTTGATAGACTGCACTAGCGGAAGAATTTTCCTCCAATAGAGGGCGGCTATGGGGTCGTCACGTCCCAACGCCTTGATTGTAAGTGTAAGTCTTCTTTTTTTATATAACAGCCTAATTTAATCCCTACTAATATAATCAATGCGAAAGTAACTCTGTCTGTCTGTCCAGCTGTTACCTTTTCACGTCCAAACGACTAAACCGATTTTAATGAAATTTGGTACAGAGACAGAGCTGACTTTGAGAAAGAACATAGGCTTAGTTAGTTATTTATAAAACGACATCCACGCGGGCGACGCCGCGGGCAACAGCTAGTTAGAGATATAGTAATTATTACTTCTATATTAGCGTAACCTTCCTTAATATGCATTAAATGAATGGTCTTAAAAACAATGATAATTTTAGTCGCTCCATTAAGGTCGGGCCTTTCACATTTTTTCCATTTATCCTTATTAAGTAGAATGATTTAATCTGTTTGTAAATGTGTTGACTCATAGCATTTGGACCCATATTTTTAAGTAGCATGTATTTTTTCGGCCTGCTTCCGGTTTTACATTTTACTCAAACATTTTTACTTAATAAAAGAAACAATTTGTTATGAGTCATAATTATATCCATATGCCTATTATAAATACCTATGAAAATGATGTCTTTAGTTATATTTGAAGTCGTGCCTGATATCAGTGGAAAGACTTCTATAGACTGTTTCTCATAATTTATGTTTCTATTTTATTACAATTAAAAGAGCCATGTCCCTCCGGTGGGACACTATTTGTTACCCAACATTTTTTGGGATTTCATCTTCGAATTTAATTATAAGTCATTTCAATAAACTGATTGTAATTTTATAAATCTATTAAAGTATTCTCGTATATCGGAAACAATTTGAAACTCAAATCGTATCGTTCACAAAAATTACGCAACAATCGCTTGTCAAGATAAATATGACAACACGATATATCAATCCGCATAATAAGTCCGTATATCAATCCACATAATATGTCCGTATATCATTCCTTATCAGACAAAAGGAATATCCCGTTTTTTGCATCACAAAGCAACGGGTCAATAGTGGCGCCTAACCTTAATTTGAACCGCAGCGATGACGTCATAATTACGTCGCCGATCTATTAGAGCTCGCCTCTGATTTTCGTTCTTCAATTCAACACACGTTTTATTGTGTATGCAACTAACTTGCGGATTTTCTCGCGTATACAACACTCCCAAACTTCTTCTTACACCCGACGTTTCGGTCGCTATCAAGCTGCCGTGGTCACGGGCAGACAAAAGGGAGAATATCCGCAAGTTTAATTTCTACAATGTATGAATCTCGCAAAAACCTATGAAAACGTTGTGTATGCAACGTTGATATAGATTTTTTATGTAATGAAGGAGGCAAGCTAGCATGTAGTTCACATTGGTGTTAAGTGATGTATAAACAAAAACAATGAATAACCCTATGAACGGTTCGTGATTTCGCCTTTTTACTGGTGCGGACGCTGAAATTTTCTGTGACCTGTCAATTTTTTTTTTGTAGTGGAATTGGCAATCTAGCCTGCAGTTCATATTGGTGTTAAGTGATGACTGCAGCCTATAGACACCCACACAAAAACCGAGTTCAAAATGCAGATGCGTTACCACTCCTGAGGCCTTAGGTGTTATGCCTCTGTGCCGGAAGTTACAGGGGCTGTACATTACCACCTGACCGGAACAAGATAGTGCTGAACACTAACATTTAGCGGCAAGTATATTAGGTACTGCGGTGGTGCCTACGCCCGCGAGCTCCGTCACTGGAGCTTTACCACCAGTAAAAGATCTGATACAATATATTTCAGACATTGGGCCGGTGGCCATCGTCAGCGCCCAGACGGCGTAGCACGACAATATCATTTACAACAGCATATTCATTATCTGTGGGAGCGTGATTGTGCATATTGTTAGAATCCAAAATATCGCATCGGTATCATAATATATATACATATTTTTGTTAAGGAATAAAAAGGCTGTAATAATAATAAGTCATTTTTCATTACAATATATTCTGCGGGATCTGTATGTGTGTGTATAAACTATTGATGCAGTCAGAGAGAGGTCGCGCCAAATATAACCTATTACAAAGTAGATCAAAATTCTCGAAAGGGCCTCTACGTGTTGGACCCCCTATGTCCCCGCGCAAGCCTGACAAAGGGCCCGGGTTCAAATTGGACACCATGCTGACGAGAGACATAATAATAATCACAAAATATCACTTTAAAACGATCGCATCAAATGTAGAGTAGAGTGATTTTCTTATCAACGCAGGTTTTAATGGTCCCGCCGCGACATTTCCTAATGAATAATTACTGGGACGGAAAATCGTCGCGAGCTCCGCCACCGCTCAGATACGCATCCGAGGGGAACTGCAGATATAAATTTATACAATTGCTTTATACTCGTGAAAATTGCAAGAATTTTACTAAATCACCGTCAATGTGAAAGCGAGAGCACAAATTGTAAATTATTTAATAATATTGAATTATGTTCACTTTTGGCGTTTTGGTGGTTTAGTAATGTATTCTAATATCTTAGATTCGATTTTGGGTCACAACTGTAGATTTGATTAGTTCTTTGGTTCTACATTGGTCAAGATTTTAAGAAGCTTACATCCTGAGAAAGGACAATAAGTAACCAAGTCCAAGACTGGGGACCATGCAAATAAAATAGAGATGAGGCATTCTTAATAAGCAGATCTAATTTTCGCCTCATCAATAACCCTATTTTCCTATGATAACTTCTGTGAACATGGCGCATCGCACTACGGTAAAAGTAAATTGGTCAAGAAGCTTAAATCCTGAGAAAGGACAACAAGTAACCAAGTCCAAGACTGGGGACCATGCGAATAAAGTAGAGAACAACACAACAGCCATTCTTAATAAGGAGATGTAATTTCGCATCGCACTACGATAGCAGTAAATTACAATGGTCAAGAAGCTCACATCCTCACAGAGGGCTCTGAGGATGTGAGCTTCTTGACCATCGTAATTTACTTAAGCTTAAGCATTAAGTAACCAAATCCAAAACTGGAGATCATTCCAATAAAGTAGAAGACAACAGTAATTCTTAATAAGCAGATGATATACACAAGAAACAGCGGCGACTTATTAACTATTGAAAAATTGTCATATTTTTCTCGTGAGCTGACGGGTTAAGAATCCCATTTTGCTATAATGACGTTGGTGAACATGCCGCATCGCTAGCATTAAATGTCACTTCAAGACCATCGCTCCAAATGTAGAGTGATTTTCTTATCAGTACTAAGGTTTTTACGGTCCCGCCGCGACTTTTCCTAATGAATAATTACTGGGACGGAAAATCGTCGCGAGCACCGCCGCCGCTCACCGATATAAATTTATGCAATTGCTTTATATTCGAGAAAATCGCAATGTTTTGAGGGAAAGTGAGAGGACACAAATTATAATATTTTTACATCTCGTTTACTTTTGTCTAATGTTTTACTTGTACGTTCTCGGTTAAACGATTAAACGATGGGTTCTGATTCTGTTGTTTCCGAATCCCTGGAGCATTATCGAAATTTGATCATATGAATATTTGATCATATCTTTAAGCTATCCATTATTTGGAAGACCTATTAAACAAGCTTAAGTAACTGGTTCAAAAACCACATTTTGGTAGTTCAACACCAGAGTGCCTAGTGCGAGATTTCCGATCGCGATTTTCGATCGCGATCGCGTAAGAGTAAACGCAGATTTGTATGGAATTGAAGGAGCGTCGGAATCGGTGCATCGGTGAATCGATGACGCTCCTTCAATTCCATACAAATCTGCGTTTACTATTACGCGATCGAATTCGCGTAAGAGTAAATAAAATCTCGCACTAGGCACTCTGTTTGAAAACAGTTGCGGATACGCAAAGAAAAAGTAATTCTGTTTGCATTTAATAGCTTTGGTCGTTGTTCCGGGCAGTCGCTGAAAAGTGACCGAAACGTCACGTCGGGTTGTTTTTAAAGTAATATCCGCTGAATATCGTGTAAGTATCTTTATGTCAATGATTGTAGCTCGCAAATACGTAAGAACGCATCAATCAATTCCCTTTCTTCCTCTAGTCTAAACCGTCTTGAAGTGTCGAGGGATCGGACAGTGTTGTTGTCTCTGTCGATGCATAACATTACAAATACTCTTTTGTAATAAATGATCACACAAATTTATTTAATAAACAGAAGTCTGTATAGTCCATGTTCCTCTTATTTGTATGGATTTTCCGGAAGCACCAGGGCTCGTCCATTTTGTATGACACAGGATTCAAGCATAAATGGCAAGTCATTGCCGCGTCTAGCCCTTTGGGAAAATTCATCCATATAACACATAGACGTAGGTACGTCTCATGCATAGTTTCGTATGTAGTGGACATCCACTTCAAACATGCTAATGTGGTTAATTTCTCTTGAGTGTATCTTAAACGGAATACGTAAACAGCGTTGGATACCACTCCAATTCTAATTTTAGTTGACATATCAGAGTGTGGTTTGCTGCAGTGGTGAACACATGTTAGGGTAAGTAAAAACATTTTTGGAACTAGCAAGCAAATTATCACCAAAAAAGAAAAGTGTTTAGACTTCAGATAACATTTACTATGATATAATTATGATGATATATGGTGTGAATAGGCACATTATAAACAATAAGTATTAAGACGTTTACAAAAGCTTTTTTTTAATTTTCAGTACGATCCATACCTTGATGAGACAATTTTTTAGAGAGTTTCCGTTCCCACTAGACAAGTCTTCTGGTAAACATGAAGAATTGACATTAAGTAATCATCCATTTATCCCTGCAGAATGCTTAACGGTGTTTAGAAGACTGACAATTTCAATATGCCCAGTTGGGCATCTTGAAGTACCTATTGTTATAAACATTAACCCCCTTATTCATAAACGTACATTAGATACGTTTTAGCTATAGAATGCTTTGTCCTTGTCAGTTGCATGGTCAAATGTGCAGGATAGAAAAAGACGAGAGATTAGCAACACTTTAGTTAAAATACGTTTATGAAAAAGGGGTAAATATTTCTCGTTGCCTAAAATAATGCCTTCCGCGCTCGGTGTAGCATTCCTATACTTACATTTAATTATCCGCAACAATGGAAGCTTTTCAAAGGATTCGTGAAGTGCAGTTGGGCGAAAACGTTATAATTTCGTAGCTCGAGGATAAACTTCGTGACTTGGTTTCGGCGTGAGTTAACTGTTTAACCTCGAACTCAATGTACTGGGTTTTGATTGCCTGATTAAGTAAATTAAGTCTTTCAGAGTTTCGGAACTAATCGCAAACAAAAACATCACATTTACTAATGATCTTAAAAAATCTGCAAAGATATTTAATTCAATAGGATATTATTATAATTCTGAGTAACTTCTGCTGATTATGTTGATGTAGATGTGTAGGTAAGTCAAAATATTCACAAATATTTGCTACAAACGTCATCCGGCCTTCGGGACGTTACCACAGCGACTCCGGGAGATTTTCTTCCTTTAATATGCTATGGGCGCATTTTTTTTTATCCGCCAAACAGTCGAACCAGTATTGCATTATAAAACTGCAAGAACAACTTATATGAGTTTTCTTGATTCACAATTTTTTACAACAAAAAATAATTAGCGTTCAAATAATTCTTAGCCTAATATGTGGTTTGGGAACATGCCCAATAAAAAGCGCTCTACGTAAAATATTAACGGAACCTACCTTTTAAGCTCGAACTGATAATTTATCAACAAAATAATCTTAAGCACAAAGTCGTGTAAGCAACAAAGGCCTGATCGGTTTAACTGGAGTATCATTAATAATTTCACAGTCACACGAAACCTTTAAGCTCTTCCTGTCATAGGCACTGAAAAGTTTTCTAATTACGCAGACAGGCACAAAATCTATCGGCACAAGTTATACAAACTTTTCAACGTTCACCGACACGACGTTGGCATTGAAAGAAGAGTTTTTATTACTTTTGATTGACTATTTCAATTCGAGTTTGATGAGATTTGGTGATCGATCTTGGCCAGCGTATGGCAAAGTAACACAATGACTTCACATTTAACAGACTTGAAAAGAGACTCGAGGTAAGGCCTTTATATTCTTTTAAACTTTTTTGACATTAAAAAAATCCAGGTATAGATACTGTATACTCCCACTAGTGGTAGAGCTCTAGAGACGGAGCTCGCGGGCGTAGGCACCACCGCATTACCTAATATTCTTCCCGCTAAATGGTAGTGTTCAGCACTATCGTGTTCCGGTCAGGTGGTAATGTAAGGCCCTGTAATTTCCGACACAGGGGCATAACACCTTAGGCCTCAGGAGTGGTAACGCATCTGCATTTTGACCTTGATCTTTGTGTGGGTGTCGATAGGCTGCATTCATCACTTAACATCAATGTGAACTGTATGCTTGTTTGCCGCTTCCATTACATAAAAAAAAACTGTATATTGGTTCTTTGGTTTCCAACAAATCTACATTTTGTCTAAAAGAAGCTTTTGACAGACAGATTATACCTAAATTGCTCCTGATTCGCCAATGTTAACAATCGCGATGGACGGTTAACATGGCAGCCGTGGATGGGTGATTAGAGCCCTTTGTGTAGTTCTGGTCTCGTATCTTTAGTCGCCAACCTTCTTGGCCTGCTCTCGCCAGTTATTTTTCAGTATATCTCAACCCTATTCTATAAATTCGACACTTTTGTTATCAATGCTTTGTTTTACAAAGTCATTAAACATTTCAGGCAAACTTATTTTGAGTAATCGCCAGTGGCATTTATTGGGACTACAACAAAAACTAAGCTAAGCTAACATATGAACAGCCAATTCATTTTAAAATAAGAGGTACTCTAGCAGAATGTTTGATCACAAACTTGTCGGCAAATATTGGTCCCAACACACGTATTTGGCGCACTGCCAAACATGTGTTGATTAGTAAACATCGAGCCTTATTGCTTTCAGCAAAAGCATTAAAGGCGCATGCACACCAAGTATTTTTCAAGCGACGTTGACGCACTTTTCATGATCGCAATTAACTAAGCTGCTAAACTCGAAAAGGCATTACTTGCGATTCTATCGTTGCAAACGCGCACGGAACACTTCAATCGTATGCGAGCGATAGTAAAACGTGCATGTCACCCGCACAGACGACTTGAATGTGTCTAATAATTACGTAAGACATTTATACAATTCGTTTCTTAAAAATAATAGGTCCGCGTAAGAATATTGTCTCGATTGATGCCATCGAAATACTCTTGGTCCAAATATCCAACCAAAAAACCCTGGAGCTAAACAAACGCGCTTTCACATCATGTCTGGATGGAACGGCGCGTTAGAGGCGCATCAACAATGCGTGAAAAAGTCGTCGTTTGAATACTACATCTTTTATGAACGTGTGCTTATGCACGTTCATAAAAGATGTAGGATTTAAACTTATGTTACATGCATATTAGTTGTGATAACATCGCATTTAGATTGCGAGAAACGGGCGTCGAAAGCGCCTGCAAAAAAAACCGTGGTGTGCATGGGCCCTTACAACTCGAAGTATTACAATGACAGATCTGGGAGTCAATTCCCGTAATTAAAATATTTTCGGGCGTATTCTTGGAACTAAATGGCTAAAGTTTCATTCTATTTTCAGTCTTAATTCGACAAAAGTTGGATGTTATTAGGAGACGTATCTTTTATTACAAAGCCAGGGGAATTAAATCGTAATTATGTTTAGGTTTAACAAGAAATGTTTGGTCTTTGTATGTCATGAAAGTGGTAAACAAGAATACCGATTGTGGACTTTTAACATCTTGTAGGATCGAATAAAAGATGATTCGATACTCCTTTAATTAATTTTTTTCGCGGGGAAACCCATCATGGGCACCTACCGTCAAGTGGGGAACTGACGGCGGGTTGTGTGATACTCTTACTCACTAAAACCTCGCGGTGTTCCTCCTCGACGCCTTTTGTTGCGGAGTCACGGGAAAACGGCCGTATGCTTCCGCGAATCCATCGGCAGTTCCGGCAGATTCGATAGTTCTAAACTATCCAACGGAAGGCGACTTTTGGCTGAGGACAGTTTGCGCTAACCGATTGCTCGTAGACTAAAAAAAAGGAACATAGTAACGCTTAAAACCACCAATAAGGTGTCAAGGAAAAAGGAGATGAGTCAATCTTTAAGTGTATGACTTACCCGCTTTTCCTTGACACCACAGCATTTACCATACAACAGCAGATAGATAAGACAATAGATAACACGGTGTGAACCTCGCATCGTTAGTTTAATAGTTTTCAAGTGTGTTCATTTAAATAAGGCGAACACAGACATGTTTTATGAAAAATGGCATGCTCTGATGGTTCGGGCATATAGAAAGAATGTCGAATGAGCGAATGATTAAACAGATATACAATGCGAATGTGGATGGTTGCAGAGGCCCAGGAAGACCAAGACTCACCTACCATGACCAAAGAGGTCGAGTTCTGTCTGATGGTGCGGGCAAGTCTTAGGAATCGGCGTGCGCGTATGAAGAGAATGATGAAGGTAGATGAGGCACGAGAGGTATGCCAGGACCGGGATATCTGGCGCTCTACACTCTCTGTCTACCCCGTTAGGGACCTGGCGTGAAGATACATACATACAGACGTGTTTTATAGCAAATGAAAACTTGCACGGGTAAAAAGTATTGCTGTCGTGATATTTGCGCAGTTACACAACACAGTACACTGTAAACTTGCCCAAGTAAAACATGTGTGTAGACGGTGTTAGACGCCTAATAAACAGCCTCTTGTTCATAAGGTGTCTAGGCTATTGTATTAGGAAATCGTTCCACAAGTTCACAACAACAGTAGTAGGTACTCAGCTTATGAAGTTAGAAAACTTTCTCTACTGATAGTCAACTTTGTACGCCGAAATAAAACCAATGTGTGCCAACAAAATTGTTTTTGACCGAAGAATGTTTTACTACGTCTTACAACTTTTTTGTTTCTGTCAAAATTATATCTCTACTACAGTACTTAACAATTAATATTGCACATCGAGCCTGCGAAAGAGACGATTGGCTCGTTTCGACTTCGTAAAGCGTTATCTCTGTTGCACACTGTTACGCACTGACAGACCGATATTGGTCAAAACTTGATCAAAATTGTCGAAAAACGTCAAATAGGTACGGTGCGAAAGAGATAACGTTCTACAGGCCCGAAATAAGACGAAGTCTCCTTTCTAGGCTCGATGTGCAATATTTCTTTTTTTTTTTAATTTCTTTTTTTTCAAGGGGTTTTGTCCGATTGGGTACGATGGGGTTGACATGTCGTGGGACAAAACCCCTTTAAAAAAATAGAATTTAAAAAAAACTTAAACCATTACTTATAATAATATTTATAAGGAAATAGAAAGGAAAATGTTACTGGCGAGGAATTAACTTACATAATTCTTTTGCGATTTCTGCATTTGGGTTAGCTAAAATTTCCTGGAGAAGGCCAACATTCATGAAATTTAAATTCAGTTCCTGCACTAGCAACATTCCTCTCATTTCTGTTCCGTACACACTCCATCAGCAAATGCTGCACGTCTTCAATTTTGTTGTACACTTCACAATTTGGTGATTCTTTCTTTTTCATCAAGAATGCAAATTTTGCTGATGGATAGTGACCGGAACGTAATCTTAAAACTAACTTAACATAATTCCTATCGCTTATATCATTGAACCACGGGAAACGAGGAAGTTCACCCTGAATACTTTTGTACCAAATGCCTTTTTCTTTAGAAATACTATTGATATTTATTATTGAGCACTGTAGATTGTTTATTCATCGTCATCATCGTCATCATATTAGACCAAAGGCTTTTGTCTACAGCCTTCCAGTTATGATGATAAGAGTGGCAGTGTCGGATCTCGAGGTCGTAAGCACCACCGCAACATACAATCTATATGCCGCCAAATTACAGTGTTGACGCCAGATTACACTTTTATGTTCCGGTTAGATGCGAGGAAACACAACTTACACCTCATCTGCATTTTAACCAGCGGTTTTTGTAGACAGAAAAAGGTGATAAAGTGTCAATTCGTTTGTTGTTCTTCGTTCATCTCTGTCTCTCACACAAACTTGTTTCGTAACAACTTTAGAACAATGCACGACTTAGGCAGAGACAGTGTCCATTGCATGGATACTTTGTGGGGTCTTACGCTCAAGATCTGATACTGCAAACTTTACCACGAAAACACTGCTTGTACAATCGTCAGTATAACCACAGTCTAAATAAAACGAACGAGTTCAAATTCAAATTCAAATCATTTATTTCAAATTGGTCTACAAAGACACTTTTGCATTGTCGGGTTATAAGCTACCTAGAGAGAATGACTTAAAATAATAATTCGATAGGTATTAATAAATACTAATTTAATAATAATATTTAATTATATACGTGAATCATCAAATTTTTACATTCCTTCATAGAAGAAAATGAAAAATCTGTTCGTCATAAACATAGTCATTCACTTAGCAGAGTTCCAAGTGCAGGCACTACTGAGAAGAACTCCGCTACCCAACAAACTCAGCGTGTTCCTCTTTTGTCAAAACCTTAGATTTAATACAAATATTATTAAATAAAATAAAGATAATGTGAACGTCCATGGCATATAAATATTTGCATATAAACACATACGCAAATACCCATCAACAGCTTAATATCGTGATAGAAAATAACACCCGCAAATCACAACAGACCAGTCTCCACAACCAGCACCCGTTCACGAGTATGACGCTAGTGGCAGCCATTGCTCTCCTCGACCATTTTGAAGGGAAGTGAGCAACCCGTCACACGACGCCGCCGAAGGCAAAGACATTAAAGTGAGCATGACTGTTATGATTACCAGTGCGTAGATAGCAATATAGATGATGATGAGTTGGTATAACTGTATGAGTATACACAGTATGCTCTGTAAATATGGTAACGAATGTCAATGTAGCGAACCAAACGCAACAATTGAATAACAGATGACGCAAGAATCATTACCACGGTCGCTGTATTGTTACTAAACGACCAGACTTCATTGAGCTACATTTTCCACCAGATGCGTAAAGAAACCATACCATCTTTACTTGGTTGCAACGATTATGAACACCTGTGCCAATTTAACAGGAGCCTTTGTACTTTGTGGGTTTCAAAGACGACAGGGTCAAGGTGAATTGGTTGTGTTTTTGACCTCTTTCGCAGAATCATGGTAACTAGGGTTGAGTTATAAAGATCGTACATAGTGATTCCATTGTGTTGTGGGTGGTGGATTCACCCACGAATTTAATTATTATGTTTATTTTATAAGAACAGTTATTCAAACGTTTACCTACCGTGTTTCTGATTTTTGACCACTACATTTTTATCTTGCCAATCTTTATGGTCGGATTAGAGATATATACCTAACATCGAGCATTTTTATTGGAAGAAGAGGTCCATTGACAGAGGGCGTGTACACCACCGCATTAATAAATCTACTTTTCTACCTGTGGTTTTTTTATGTACAATGAAGGTGGCAAACAAGCAAGCAGCTTACGCTCCTGTACTGGAATTCTACCACCAGTAGAGTTCCAGAGTAGGGACTCGAGGGCGTAGGCACCAACGCATTACCTTATCTAGGTATCTGCCGCCAAATGGTAGTGTTCATTCCGATTAGATGGTAATGTATGGCCCCGTTATAGTATATATGTACACAGAGATAACAACTAAGGCCTCAAGAGGTGGCAACACATCTGCATTGTGACCTCTGGATTTTGTGTAGATGTCTACCAATGTGCGCGGCCTATGATAGAGCCATCTATCGCCTAGGATAGTTCTAACAATTAATTAGACGTATTTGTGATGTTTCCAACGCACTGCCCACCATGATGGAGTTTGTTGTCCCCATTTCAAGAAAGGAAAGTTCAACCCACAAATTGAACATCGTGATATATAATATATCGAGGATTGCGTATCGATGATAATATACGAAAAATAAGCAAATAAGTAATGATAAAAAAAACATTTTTTGCGTTTCTCCAATAAGACCAGCTGTGGAACAATAATTTACACACAACCAGTTATTTCTGAGAGGATTGTGTCCAAGACAGATGATAGCTTTCTGATTTCAAACGACACGTGCCAGTAATTAAGTACCTAATTGTAAAACAGGTTCCATTAATCTAGCGACTTAATAAATTGTGAATGCCACAAGCCAAGACAAGATTTTAATTTATGAATAGATAATAGGAAATTTATTGATAATACAAAACACACAACTCAACGTCTCACTTTCTGTGTGTTAATTTTCTTTTACAGAACTATTTAAGTATTCAATTTTATTATTATATCTATCTGTGTTATCGTGTTAGGAAATACGATATTATGCGTGTATTATATCTACCTGTATCTAGGTACGTTGAAATTAATATTGTACCAATAATAACTATTTAAAAGTGTAGGACGATGACGTTTCTTTAAATAACTAACAAAGAAGCATGCAGTTCACATGCAGCTTATCTACACAAGAACCAGAGGACAAAATGCAGATGTGTTGCTACCCCTGAGACCCAAGTCGTTATGTCTCTGTGTAGTCATTACGGGACCATACAAGCCATACATTACCATCTAACCGGAACACGATAGTGCTAAGCACTACCATTTATCAGCAAATTAGTTAGGTATTGAGGTGATGCCTACGCCCTCGAGCACTTGAACTCTACCACCAGAAAATGTACCTACCAGTTATTAAATGATACATGATTTTTACAATTAGGTACTCTCCAACCTTTATCGCTGTACAGTATCCGAACTGACTGCATATCCCGATGAAGCTAGTTTGTCAAGACTGTATTTTATTTTAAAGAAAAATGGAAAGAAAAATTTGACATCAGGCGAGACTCCAACTCGCGACCTACTGGGAATCTAGTCCAGCCGCTCTTCCAATTGAGCTACTGAAGTCCTGCCCGATTTGTCAAATCTTTCCTTCACATTTATTGCATTGCTTTATGGTAGCAGCAGCGCCATCTATTGCCAACTATGCTAGTTAGGCAACCGATATATTTCACAAGCATGTGTTAATGCGAAATAATATAAAACAATTGTCAAGACTGGTTATGGATGTATCACCTGTGTCTCTCTGTTTTGATAATAACCACAGATTTAGAAGCGTTAGTCAGCCATTCGATTATGCGGTGTTTTTGTATCACCTGGCACATTGCAGGTGCAATGTTTATTATAGCATGGCTTGGCTCCAATTTATGTTCTCGAACGTGGAAACGGATTTTTGTTTATTGAAATTCACGGTGTATGCCTGAGGCTTTAAATTGTTATTGTGGAGTGATTATTAGTTTGTACATATAATTTACTTAATTTAATTATAATTTTTTCACTGGTGGTAGAGCTCCAGTGACAGAGCTCGTGGGCGTAGGCGCCACCGCATTACCTTATATACTTGCCGCGAAATGGTAGTGTTCAGCACTATCGTGTTCCGGTCAGGTGGTAATATACGGCCCTGTAATTTCCGGCACAGAGGCATATCACGTTAGGCCTCAGGAGTGGTAACGCATCTGCATTTTGACCTTGGTCTTTGTGTAAGTGTCTATAGGCTGCAGTTATCACTTAAAATCAATGTGAACTGCATGCTTGTTTGCCACTTCCATTAAAAAAAATGTACTTTAAGTATTTGTTTTGAGAGTTTTTATGAAAAAAAGAATAAAAGCGGAAAATTAGACTTAAAAGAAAACGGAAAGATTATATTAACTTTCTAATGCTATGGCGCTTGACATTACAATCGATTAACAGCTAGCGCGGTAGATTCGCACTGCAATTATTGTTTTAAACAGATGAATCGGTAAAAATTGATGTTGATTGTTTCATCAAATTACTAATTTATCTTCATTACACCCGCGCGATGAGCGGGTCGCTAGTATATCATAAAATGAAAACACCTTTTATTTATTCTTGTCAATCTTATTTACAGTACGCTGTACGCAGCAAGATTTATTGCACATCGACCTTAGAAGAGAGAAGTCGGATAATTTCGGCTGTGTAGAGCGTTATCTCTATCGCACACAAACTTTTTGACATTTGTCGACCATTTCGATTAAGTTTTGACCAATACCAGAGAATATGTAATAATACTACGTATAGAATGGACACTTCGACGTCCCGCCCGATTTGCACACATACACAACCCCTTCCTCTCTTATGGGCGACGGTTGGTGTTCTGTACGTGCTACGCACACAGGTGCGCGTGTAAATACACGTCACTGATGGATAGAAACCAAATTAAGCGTTTGTATGGAATTTTGGCGGAGTGTCCGCGGTGTGCCAATACCGGACTATTAGTGCGTACGTACTACGTAGGCAGTGTGCAGCAGAGATAACGATCTATGAACTCGAAACTAGCCGAGTATCTCTTTCCTAAATTCGATGTGCATTTCTTGATGAGCACTGTATACCTCTGTTTAACTATGTGTTCGAGTTACTCGAGCTAATTCGGAAGTTGAAACCTAGACCTGTTTTAATTAATGAATCATGATCGCCGAGGTGAATTGTGTTAAGTGATTCAAATGAACCAGTTGATGATGATATAATATTTAAAAATAGAATTCATTTCATAATAAACGACTTGGATGGGTGCACCAATGCCGCACTAGGAACCAGTAGCATGCCACTTCAATCTTCGAACCGAAATATTAACCGTGGTGAGTTTGCGCCTATTTTTTTTAAAGTTTAGTGGCTTTGCCATGCTTCTATCTGCAATTGGTAATTAAGATTTTTAGTCAATTTTTTTAACTAATTTAATAATCATTAAATTTTTAATCATTAAAAATACTTTAGCAATCATTAATCATCACAAACTCTTAACAAATCTACAAAGTTCCAGTTCTAGACCAGTGTTTGATAATCTACTGGAAATATTTATAATACCACAAGATTGTTCCAATAATTGACCTGCGACCATTTTTTATATTAATATTATATAGGTATGTATGTATGTATGTATCTTCACGCCAGGTCCCTAACGGGGTAGGCAGAGAGTGTAGAGCGCCAGACATCCCGGTTCTGACAAACCTCTCGTGCCTCGTCTACCTTCATCATTCTCTTCATACATGCACGCCGATTCCTAAGACTTTTGACCCCACCATCAGACAGAACTCGACCTATTTGGTCATGGTAGGTCAGCCTTGGTCTTCCTGGGCCTCTGCAACCATCCACATTCGCATTGTATATCTGTTTAGTCATTCGCTCATTCGACATTCTTTCTATATGCCCGAACCATCGGAGCATGCCTTTTTTCATTTTTACACCGATACTATCATTCACACAAAGTCTCTTTCTTACATCTTCATTACGAACGCGATCGGTGAGTGATACACCGCAGATCTTGCGCAAAGATCTCATCTCGACCGCGTTCAACTTACTTTCATGCTCTTTCCTGCATACCCAGCTCTCGCTTCCATATAAAAGCGTTGGAGTAAGTACAGCATTATGTACGGCTAGTCGAGCCCGCTGGCTGAGATGTTTCGATTCTAGCAGCTTACCCAACGCTCCATTCACGCAATTCCCAGCAAGCACTCTTCTTTCTATGTCAGTGGTGTACCTACCATCCTTGCTAAAAGCACATCCAAGATATACAATTTCATCAACCTGTTCTAACACTGCATCATCTACTACTACCCTTGCATTTGTTCTCTGTTCATCTCTTTCAAATACTAATACTTTAGTTTTATCCACATTCAATTGTAAGCCTTTCTCCATACAATCCTCTTTCATGACTGTGACTAGTGCTTGTAGCCCAGATGGTGTAGAGCTGACAATTACCGCATCATCTGCGTAAAGCAGACAGTTCACCACTAAGTCACCCATACGCACTCCCACATCCATCAACTTCACCCTCTGGAGGCATTTGTCCAGATATATAATAAACAGCCTAGACGAAAGCACGCAACCCTGTTTGACACCGATGTTAACATCAAACCAGGGTGACATGTTACCATCTACCCGCACACATGCTTGACAGCCCACATACGTGGACTGTATTGCACGGAGCAGACTGCCATCAATACCATACTCTGGCAAAATGTCCCACAGCTCCTTTCGTAATACCCTATCAAACGCCTTCTCCAAGTCCACAAAACCGCAGAAAACCTTCTGGCTCACAGCAAGATGCTTCTCTACGATGTTGCGGAGGGAGAAAACTTGATCCATACATCCTCTTCCAGTTCTGAAACCACCCTGTGCATCCCACAACAACCCGTCGGACTTCTCTTTCATTCTTCTTTCTAAGACTTTCCCATACACTTTAGCTGCCAAACTGATCAAACTGATCGCTCGATAGCTGGTGCAGTCCATACGTGAACCCTTGCCTTTATACAAAGGCACGATGACCGCACACCGCCAATCCTTTGGGATTCTTCCGGACCTCCAGCAAAGGTTGCACAACACCCAGAAAGAATCCCAAAGGGCAGCACCACCATATTTGATCATTTCGGCAGAAACCTGATCAATACCCGCAGCCTTACCACATTTCAAACTTCGTATCGCCCTTACAATCTCATCTATTGTTATATCCTCACAAGCCGGCACCGTCAAGTCAGCAACTCCGGCGTCAGGGTTGTGAGCATAATCATACATTTCCCCATAATACTCGCTCCATCGTTTTAACACATCTTGCGTGTTCTCAAGAATGTCACCCAACTTAGATTTTATTCTATTCATTCCAGAAACTGGAGAAGAGCTTCTAGACTTTTTCACCTCCCTCCAATAGAGTTTGATGTTAGTCTCAAAGCTCTTCGCCAGTCTCTCATCAGCTTCCACTTTATCTCTCTCACGCTTTTCATTCACTAAAATCTTGGTGTCATTCTTGAGCCGACGGTAAATTTCTCTCTTCTCATCTCTCATACCATTATTCATTTGCAAAGATGCTACATAATCCAGCCATGCTTTCTTCTTTCTTTCAACGGAGTCTTGCACCTCCTTGTCCCACCACGCATCCCCTTTCAAGGATTTGCGTATCTTTGCATAACCACATACTTCTTTCGCAACTTCCACCATACTATCTTTCATAACTTGCCAACATTCATCCACGTCCAAGTCCGTAAGACAAACCTTGTCTAACTTTTCACGGACTTGACGTTCATACACTCTCCTTGCACTAATATCTTGTAACTTTTCACTCTTTATTCTTTCAAGTCCTCCGAAAGGCACACGGACACGCCAATGTCGCCATTTCTTGAACAGACCCCTAAACCGGCTTATTACCAAGTAGTGATCTGTATCAAGAGTGGGACCTCTGTAGGCTCTAGTGTCCATCAGGCTCTTCCGAAGACGACTATCAACCATGATCAAATCAATCATACTTTTTTGTTCATTCCTCCTCCATGTATACGTGTGAATGTCCTTATGACGGAATTCTGTGTTAGACACAAGGAGACTTCGTTCCAAGCATACGTCAAGTATCAGCTTACCAGCATCATTTACTCTTCTATCACCATATGGACCTAGAACGGCCTCGTATCCTGGCCGCCTGGTCCCGACCCATCCATTCAAATCACCACACAAAATTACCCTTTCATTAGCTTCAACCATATCGAGAACTTCCCTTGTAGATTCCCAAAACTTCTCCAGGTCTTGGGTCGTCGCTGAGCTAACCGGTGCATAAGCTGCTACCAAAAACACCCTAGTGACGCCCAATTTAATTCGGACCCAGATTAGTCTCGGGTTCACCAAACCATAATCTTTCACTCCAGTGACTAAACGAGAGGACAGAAGGACGCCCACCCCCGCGCTGGCATGATCGCTCTGTTGCACACCTGCCCACAGAGCCATCGCGCCACCCGGGAGATCTTCGACCTCGCAGCCCTTTCGTTTAGTCTCTGTTACACACAAAACATCCAGGCGTCTCACACTCATTACGTTCGTCAACTCATTCATCTTCTCACAAATTCCACCTCTCACATTCCACGTGCCTATCTGGCACTCCCCACTCCTCGATCCGCCGTATCGGGCCCGGCGTGACAGGTGGCGGTCCCCATCGCCGCTTTGGCCGCTTTTCGTACCGACGGGGACGGGTCGGTACGCGTCGCCTCGGGGGGACGCCCTAACCCGCACTGCGGTACGCCTTCGTGCCAGAATTGCAGCCCCAAAGGACTGGCAGGGGTCGCGACGTGCACGCTTCTGGCATGACCCCCCATTATATAGGTATACTTATGTATTAGTTATACATACAACACGTAACACTGTATGGAACTCATTCGCACTTAGGTGGTTTCTTACACTTCAGATGCAGAAATTAGAAAAGTAAAGTAGGTAATTGCTTAAAGTCGTCGAAGTTAGTTCATCAACAATTCAAATTTTCCGAATACCTACATCGCGAGAGATAATTAATATCGATTTCTGCTTATGGGATGTAATACCTACGTGTATGTTGCTCTGTGTCTGTATGTATATAGATATTATATTTTATTTATTTATTTATTATATTGCAAAACATACCTATATACATACTACACACTCTCTGCCTACCCCGTTAGGGACCTGGTGTGAAGATACATACATACCTATACATGTTTGGTAGCTAAAAGGATGTTTTAGTAGTGTCAGCAAAGGTGTTAAATAGTGTTAATATCGTCAATAGCTATAAATGTAACGTAAAGGAGATGTTGCAAAAATGTATGGACCTCCGGCCATGTATTGTACACAATATCACTAACAGGCAAAATCAATATAAAAACGTTTTTTACTGCACATTTTCACTTATTTAGCTTTGTTTGCAGTTTCAAAATATTATTTTCAGTTAGAATTGCAACCAACATGGCGAATATGGCGGGCGATGACATTTTGACATTTTCATTTTTAAAATTGTTTTTTGATTTTAGAGTATGTATGTATGTATCTTCACGCCAGGTCCCTAACGGGGTAGGCAGAGAGTGTAGAGCGCCAGACATCCCGGTTCTGACAAACCTCTCGTGCCTCGTCTACCTTCATCATTCTCTTCATACATGCACGCCGATTCCTAAGACTTTTGACCCCACCATCAGACAGAACTCGACCTATTTGGTCATGGTAGGTCAGCCTTGGTCTTCCTGGGCCTCTGCAACCATCCACATTCGCATTGTATATCTGTTTAGTCATTCGCTCATTCGACATTCTTTCTATATGCCCGAACCATCGGAGCATGCCTTTTTTCATTTTTACACCGATACTATCATTCACACAAAGTCTCTTTCTTACATCTTCATTACGAACGCGATCGGTGAGTGATACACCGCAGATCTTGCGCAAAGATCTCATCTCGACCGCGTTCAACTTACTTTCATGCTCTTTCCTGATTTTAGAGTACTTGGAGCAAAAAGTAATATTTTCCAAAATTAAATACTATCGAAATCGATTTCATGTGTTAATACTTAGAACTTAAACTAATCGATTTCCAATTTAAAGAAGCGTCGGCTGTATCGCCGCCATGTTGAATATGATTGAAAATGATAAAATCGTTTGAATTAAATGTGTAACTCTAAAATATATTCTTGAATAAACCAATTGTATTTTTTTCGAACTTTTCTTTAATTTACCCATTTTTTGAGGACGTGTACGAACTAGAGCCGAGCTCGCAACATCTCCTTTACCTCCAAATCATGTATTTATTTTTTTTTAATTTTATTCTCACTGTATAATATGTTCTCTGTTAGGTTAGTAACAAAGTAACCACCAAGGCAGAAAGGAGAATGTTACTGTTCCATATATTTCTGGACCCAGTATTAACACTGTACAAATTATGTCATTTTCAAATAAGCATAAAATAAATAATTGAAATTCGGCATTTTTTGAATTGCCAGTAATTGAAGTATAATATGATTAAGTAAAAGTTGGGTTACATTGCTAATTGTTAACCGTATATTACAAAATGTACTATATAATGAGTTAAACAGTAACGATTTTGCGGGCCCAAAATTACCCGTCCCTTTACGATCTTAGGCGTAAACCAAATGTGGCATGAACGACACCAATACCATCATTCAAAGCGGACCGTTCGAGAAAACACCCAAGGAGCCTCACCCATCGTTAATATCATAATTGAATACGAAATTATGCAAGCGATTTTAATAATGACCATAAATTAAACCACTGTTACTAACAACAAGAGGCTCGTTACAAAACTTATTGTAATACGACCGATTGTCTCATCGATGCAACCTTTTATTATAACAATTGGTTCGATAATTCAGGACTAAATCGATCGTTTTACGTTTCATTCAAACCAGATTTCCACGTGAATAGTTCGTTACGGTTGCAAACACTGGACACGGAATGACTGTGTAAAATACTAAACAAAAACCTTTTAGTTTCAATTCATATTTGGATTGAAGGTAAATACGGAAAGTTGGGTCAAAAAAGGCATGTTCTAATTTTGGTGCTGACAGCGAATGGACTTATCATTATGTTATTGTTTCTAGCCATGATTCTTACAGTTGGTACTACTTGACAGCTTCTTTGTTTCCGAATAACTATAAATTAGGAATTTTCAAGCCTAGAGTGAATAGGTACTTTCTAGAACAACGTGCTTCATCTTTGGCCACATTTTCACTTTCCATCAGGTCAGGTGGTGGCCTAACGTTTTGTCTATAAATTTTAAAAAAATCCATCATGACAAGATTATTAATGTAGTCGCAGACAATTACTTTTGGATTTTTCACGATAATTCAAGATAATTTTGAAATTCTCTGCAAATTCTAAGCTGGAACAACCAGCTGCTCGATCGCCTTACTTGTGCGCTTTTGTCTTGCTTTTCGTCTTCAATTTTTTTCGTCCTTTCATACTGCTTCTGGGAGCAAGCTATAGTGCTAGTAGCGATATCTCTTTATTACTTTAGTAGGTTAGGTACGAAAGCGATAGTGGTTGCGCTACTGTTGCTATTTTTAAGATTATAATGCTGTCATTTAGTACTATAAACGCAATAGATTATGACTGTCGTTAATCTTTTAGGCGTTCAAACCGTAGATTAAGGCCGTCCGCAAAGCGTATGTTTCAGAGAAAAGGAGAGCTGTTAAGCTACGCAATGCCAAACATTTCTAACTACAACTGCTCTACCAAGAGCACACGAACATTTTTTTAGCAGAGTCGCTCTTACAAAAAATGGAAAAGGGACTGAATTTTTCCAAAAAAAGGGTTGTTCCTTTTTTTGGAAAAATTCAGTCCCTTTCCAAGGGACCAAAAAAGAGCCCTAAAACAATCTGTTACGGCAATAGTAGCTACATATAACGAAATTAAAAGGTAAACTATCATACTTAAGTTAAGATCGGGTGGTATTTCAAACATAGGGAGGCCTCTTGGGGGATAAACTTGAAAATATAACTGGTAATAGAGCTCCAGTTTCAGAGCTCGAAGGCGTAGGCACCACCGCATTACCTAATCCTAACCTATCTGCCGGCAAATGACAGTATGCAGCACTAACGGTAAGGTCCAGTTGTTCCGGTTAGGTGGTAATGTACGGCCAAGTTTTTTCTATCACAGAGGTAAAACAACTAAAGCCTCAAGAGTGGAGCCATTCATAAATTACGTCACGCAAAATATCAGTATTTTCGATCCTGCTCTCCCTTTATCACGCTTTTTTTCGGTTTTTCCTATCTAGTAGGTACGTCAGAGGTGGCGTGGAAACGTGTGCATACGCTTGCAACTTTTTGCATCGTTATATCTCAGTAACGGTGGCTTTTAGGAAAGAAATAGTTGATACCATTTTGATCATTTTACGATCTACAGTTTATGTCTGAGGTGATTTTACGATAAAACTTAGTTTTGAATAAAAATGGGATGAACCCTTTTTTTTACCTAAAGTATTTTTTTTTCTTTAACCGGATGGATGGGGAATTTTGAAATAATGTTTTTAATTGTGTTTTGTACAATACTTATTTTCTGCCGATATCAAATTTATGTAGCTTCACTCTTATTTCGGTTTAAAGATTATTTATTTCTCAAAAAATTATTTCATAGTCTAATTTGACCAGACTAGTAATAATTGTATTTGACCAAATAAATGATAATACTTTTATATTGTAATTAAAGAAATTCGTCCAAAATTATTACCTAACCATGCCAAAATATTAAAAATACACAACATTAATATTCAAGTTTTCACTTCTGCCGGCACTTACGGAGTGCAACCCATTGTTTTTTTATTCAATACAATCATTTCTTGATGGGTTATATGGAGAGTATAACAACATGTATTTACATTAAATGCACATATAGACAACACAATTAAAATGATGTAGAATATGGCACAAAAGTTTTATTTAGTGTGCGATCTTTGACAACCTGAAAAATTCCGTTGATCCCGAAAAATTAAGGACGTATCAATAAGTTTTAAGACTATAGGAAAATAAATGGATATTGCAAGATGTAAACGAAGCAATAACCTACTCAGTTCTTTGACTTCCTTTTATTTAAAGAAAATTTTAAGACCACTTTTAATATTTTGGCAGTTGACTTGAAGTTTAGTGACAAAAAAGGGATTAAGGGACCAATTTCATAAAAAAGGGGGACTTTAAGAGACTTGCTGAAAAAAAAGGGACAAAAGGGATTAAGGGACTGCCACTAAAAGCCCTGTAAAAAGGACTCTCTCTTTTATAGAATCGTTTAGATTACATAATAAAAATAGATTACAACATGGACGTCTTATCGCTAACTAAGCGGTTCGCCCTCGATTCTTTCGGTCACTTTCCATTAAGTAGATAATGGTTTGACAAACACCAAAATTTTATTCCGCAAACCTACCGAAGTACTGTTATATCTCAAGTAAAAGCATTGCAAATGTTGATTACAAAGTACCTCATTACTACTTCGAAGCGTAACTTAGTTTTCGATGGAATCATTATGGCTGGAAAAGGCCTCCCCGTGATGGTCTTTAGGGTAAGGTGAGGATCCAGATAGATATATATACAAAAATAAGACCTCGAATCGAATTCGACTAACCGAATCTAATTCTACTTCACCTACCTGAAGAATTATCACCTTAAAGAGGATGGAAGACTGCTTTAGCCGCTATATATAGCCAAAATAAATGCAGATGAAATATTGATGACAAGTTCCTAGTAGTGTTAGGTGTTCATAGGTGTAGGTATATCACTTACCTACCATTAATAATAAATAAACTGTACCTATGCCAATTCATGACATAAACATTGAGAGTACGGTAGTAAAAAAGAAGAAAAGAAAAGGCATGGTGGTGGAAGATGGGGTCAAGACTAGTCAAGAGTCTATAGCATCGGCGTACGTGTATCAAAAGACTGAAATATTTGGGTGAGATAACTCTGCTTCTCTCACGCAGAAATACCTACAAGCATTTCCTATATTATTTCGTGAATGCATATAATTATATTCAAGAGCCGACAAACGCATTTGAAAATTGAAAAAGGTCCATATTCCGTCAAATCTGAGGAACGCAAAATAATTAACCCAAAGCTGAAAAAGGGACAATTGAAATAAAAACCAAGGGTAATTAAACATCAATAAACGGTGAGAGCAACATTAATTGAGTCGTCACTCCAGACTTCAAAGGGTCTGCCTGTAATGGGTTTGGAGATTTATTTACGTCAGTCTCACAGGATCTCCCATTGTTTACGTTCCTTACCATATGGCGATATTCTGCGTGTATTGTTCTTCAATTATGGAGACTTGTATAGTTCGGCGTGTTGTTGTGTATTGAGTGATGTATTCTTTATTGAAATGTATGGTGAGAGGAATTTATCCACGTATTGCAGATCAAGTAAAGAAGGACAAGACAAGACGCAAAGCGCGACTTATTTACGTTCTAAAAGTGGCACAAAAACAGAACAATTCCAACTCGATGGTAAGTGAATTCTACCCTATAAACATCTACATAAAAAGTAGCAGGTCTAAACGTTAATGCATTACCATTCTTACCACTCTGTAGGTCTGAGCTGTTATGCAGATGTGCCGGAAATTATGGAGCTGTATTTTGTAACGTTGGTTATGTTGGCGCCTATGACCTCAAGTTCCGTCACCGGAGGTCTACAAGCAGTAAGATAAATGTGTGTAAAAATAAAATGTAAACATGTAAGTAAATGCATGCATGCAAGCATACATGCAAACCCTCGATTCACCAGTTACGTTTTGGTCCATGTAACAGGTGGCGAGCCGCCGGTTGACATCTCCGGGAACATTACCAAACTACGAGGGAAGTGGTGGGTAGTCATTTTCTTTCATCGATAAGTTATTATAACTTATTATCTATTTCTTTTTGACCTATTCAGGTACTTTGTGTTTAAAATTCTAAATCAGTAAAGTGCACCAATGCGAAGCGCTTTAAAATAATTAGCTGTTTCGTTTAATCATCACCGGTTTACATTGAACGATGGAAGGCATTCAAGTATTTACAGTGTAATAAGGCAACGCATTACCTTAACCTTCTGCTTAAATACTGAACCGAACTGGGCCACGTATTTACGAAACTGTAGAGTAGACTCTCGACTGGTTTCAGTGTATTAGATTAGCTATGTAATAATTTATTTTACGAATCAGAGAGAGGCATGAGAGATTAGGCCAATTGAACGCTCTGTTTTTTAATGAAAATGTTTGTATACTATTTTGCATGAGGGTTATTTTAGGACGTAGGTGCTCACTAAGACGGGATTTTGGACGGGACAGAATTCGAACCCTAAGGGGTTGTTACAACGTTACTGTTACGTTTGAAATTTTCGCTAAGGATTCTTTTAAGCTCGAAGGTCCCAAGACGAGATATGTTTGCCAAGAGTTTCGTGTCGATCAACACGTTCAGAAATTTAAGTTGAAAGGTTGGGTAAGGGCTTGATGTACAATTCAATGCAGTCTTCCTTGACACGGCACGCATAGCAAGGGCCATTTCTGCACCCCTAACCAACGATAGCTTGTTTCATGCTCTGGAAGCTCACGATATTTTAAAAACCCTTTTTGGCGTTTTTCATACTGCCTCGGTAGCTCGGGTAAGGGGTTATCAGAGATAATGGTGTAAAGTCCTTTATCTCTGGTTCTATTGGGATTCTTCCATTTTCTGGAAATTTCCCAGTACCTCGAAGTTTGGTAATGTGCCCGGAGATGTCAACAGGCTCGCCACCTGTTACATGAGCCAAAACTTAACCGGCGAATCGTGGGTGTTTGCATGTACGATTGAATGCACGCATTTACCTCTGCCTACCCCTTCGGGGATTACAGGCGTGAAGTTACGTTTCATATAGGTAATGGCACGGAACTCTTCGTGCGAGTCCGACTCGCATTTAGCTGGATTCTAATCTTTATTTGCATTTGAATTTTGTAATATATTTTAAAAGAAATACCCAAAACAAAAGAAAGAAATAACCAGGCAACTTAAACTCCACGAGTATCGAAATGCGAATAGAAACAAGCGGTCCTGCAACGACCTACAACGTGTAAAGATAATGGAATCCGAGGGTATTCAACTTTCGGGTTACATTCCACTGGGATAACTGTCCGCATTCGAAACCTATGTACTTGGGTACGCCGAAATCCTTGGGTATGTGTGACACCGGCATGAAAGAAATATACCGACAATACCCATTTTAAATCACGCTATGAGACATAATGTTACTTCATGCCTGTACTCCCTGAAGTGGTAAGGCAGAAGTGAACTTGACGACTCGGTTAGTCCAGCGGTGTGAGACGGTCGTTTGATTCGAAGGGTCACGGGTTTGATCCTCGCACCGGAACAAATATTTGTATGGCATACAGACATCTGTTTCAGGTATGGGTGTTTGTATATGTGTTGTGTGTGTAGTGTGGGGCTGTGAGTGTAAGCGTGTTTCAATTTTTCATCATCATCAGGCAGTCATCACATAACATCAATGTGAACTGCATGCATTTTTTTATGTAATGGAAGTGGCAAACAAGCATGCTGTTGACTGCAGCCTATAGACACCCACACAAAGACCAAGGTCAAAATGCAGAAGCATTACCACTCCTAAGGCCTAAGGTGTTAGGCCTCTGTGCCGGAAATTACAAGGCCTTACATTACCACCTGACCGGAACACGATAGTGCTGAACACGCAAGTATATTAGGTAATGCAGTGGTGCTTACGCCCGCGAGCTTTGTCACTGGATCTCTACCACCAGTAAAATGCATGCACTAACGCTGCAGACATTCATCTAAGACTTGAGTCTATTCGGCCTTTTCATCAGAAGCCTTGAGAAACATAAATTTTGAAGACCATAACTCAAGTCAGTTATTTCTGAAAGGGATTAAAACATTTTAAGAACTAAAACGGCACAATAACACCCAGATTCGTACAAAGAGGACGTGGGCGTGATGTAATTTACGCCTTAATATAATTTTTCTGAAACAGCTATTACACTACACGATTTATCGTCCCCTTCCTAGTTAGATCCTTTTCTACCAGAGAAATGCTATGCTAAATTGCTATGGCACATATTTATATCTCCGGGCACATAACCAAACTTTGAAGTACTGGGAAACTTCGAGAAAATGGTAAAATCCCATTAGAGCCAGGGATAAAGGATTTTACACCGTTATCTCTAATATCCCCCGAACCGGGAATCGAACAGCGGTTATTATCAAAACATCATAGAAGAAGAATCATAGTCAATGGCAACCCTTGAGACGTCCCCCCTTTTTTGGGAGGAGGCCTGGAGCTTACTCCACCACGCCGCTCCAATGCGGGATGGTGGGAGATACGGGTTAGTGGCCAACCCGCTGTCGGACGTTTTCAAATCGCCCATAAGGCCTCCGACAAGGTTTAACTACTGCTATCTATCGATCACAATCGGGACCGACGGCTTAACGTGCCCTCCGAAGCACGGGAATGCGCATTTTAATTTTCCACTAGCCGTCACCTATCCGGATACACCGGACCGCGCCCGTATCACTTTACCGAGTACTACCACTTTTACTCTTCGCCATAGTCGCCACGCTTGGCAGGCTGATTGGCGATCGCAGTGGCAGTACTTTTTTCGCGGAACGCTGCTGCTATTGGAATGTTTTGACCGCCATTCTTCGGTTGATTGACTGCGCTGCTTCTAGTAGAAGAAAATTCTTCAGCTAGTGGGCGGTGGGGGGTCAACACGTCCAGACGCCAACTCCTATCCGCATGCTAAGCGTGGCGATTATGTCATATCCCTCATAGCACCGTTATGGGGATTCTTAGGTCCAGCAGTCGGACATCTTTACGCTGAAATGATGCAATGCTCTACATGGCCCGAGAAATCGTGTGGTGCAAATAGCTGTTTTACGCCCTAATGTCATTTTTCTTACATACGCCACGTACCTGTCGGTACTTGGTATTTCTGGTACACGAGACAAATATGGCCGCGCCCTAACCCCGACATTGTGAACTGAACAGAATGACAATGACCGAGATTACGGTCCTTTTACCCTTTTGAGATCATCGCTCGTCTTGAAATAAATGTCGCCGTGTTTCAAAGGATTAGGGTTGTCATTTGATTCTTAAATTTAAGATGCTACCACATTATAATGTTCATTGAGATTATTCTGCATTTTTAACCAACAAAGTTCCGGTAAGCATCGACATTATTATGTTTATTATAATTCTCGTTGACAATAAGTAGTTGGTAAATCTAGGTTTTATACCGCGAAGTGACAAACAAACATACATGTTTGTTCGTTGACGGTAAATGAATTCTGTGGTCTAGAAACATCTAACACCAGAGATTTCAATGTAGATCTAGTCTTAACTTTTATACCTCTGTCCCGGCAATTACAGGGCCGTACGTTACTACCTGACACGATACTGTTGAATACTACCATAACACCTAGGTAGGTAAGGTAATGTTTTGGTGCATACGCCCGCGAGCCCCGTCACTGGACTTCACTACGAGTAAAATGATATTGAAACGCTTACCACTGGCTTATTTATCATACATTTATCAAGTTATTAAGTAAATAAAATTAATTTAAATACGATATACAAAATAATAGTGTCTGGTATGCACTTAACTTAAACATCTCTGTTATCCAAAGAAGTAAAAAAACCTTAAGTAAGTAAATATTTCGTCGACATTATTTAAAAGGATATATTACTCATTCACTTTTTTTTTTTGAATTCCAAAACCATGTCACGTCGAATAAGAATGTAATTAATATTATCAATGCCATAAAAAGTCTCAGTGCCATCCCTAACTGAAATAATGGTGCAGTGTTGCTGTATAAAAAAAATTAATTGAAATGGAAAGGATGTCAACTCTCGCTGTTTCGCGCCTGATAAATTTATGATTGCATAGCATTAATAAATTAAGACTCACTACCTGTTCAATTATTACTGATTTTCATGGTTTTTGTTTAAATTTAGGTATGATAATCAAGTATTGCTAATTTAGTGAAACTTAGTCATATTTTTATATGATATAGTAAGTATATATTTAATATAGAAAAATGGAAATCAAAATATTACTTTTTTTTTTTAATGTAATTAAAGTGGCAAACAAGCGTGCAGTTCACATTGATGTTAAGTGATGACTGCAGCCTATAGATGCCCACACAATGACCAGAGGTCAAAATGCAAATGCGGTGCCACTCCTGAGGCATTAGGTGTTATGCCTCTGTGCCGGAAATCACAGAGCCGTACATTACCACCTGACCGAAACACGATAGTGCTGAACACTACCATTTAGCGGCAAGTATATTAGGTAATGCGGTGGTGCCTACGCCCGCGAGCTCCGTCACTGGAGCTCTACCACTTCCGACACGGATTGAATCTGCGACCTCAGGGCCAGACCAGCCGCGTTACCACTAAGCATAGTTTCATATCGGTTGCACAGCCATTAATTTGTAATGTTGTTCACTGATTGCCTTTAATATAAGAAATGGAAATAAGAGAAATTCAACGCTCAGATGTGGATTTTTTCCATCTATTTTTTTTTCATTAAGTGGTTATAATTTTTTTTTTCATTATTATTTAGTTTATTAGTGGTAGAGTTCCAGTGTAGGAGCTCGAGGGCGTAGGCACCACCGCATCACCTAATTTATAAGCCGCCGAATGGTAGTTTTCAGCACTATCGTGATCCGATTAGGTGGTAACGTATGGCCCCGTTATAATTATCACAGAGACGTAACATCTCAGAGGTGGCAACGTATCTGCATTTTGACCTCTGGTCTTTGTGTAAGTGTCTTTAGGATGCTGTCATCACTTACAGCAATTTACCAACTTCATCACTTTTTAAAAATAGTCAATTTTCTTTTAGGCTACATTTATTTTATAAGTAAATTCGCGTTATAAAGTCGTGGGCACAGATAGTGATTATACTGAACCCAAAGTACTATAAGATCGGCCAAGTCACACAACTGACTCAGACCACATGTGAGGCGTACATTGTTTAGGCCAGTTTTATGGCGCGGTTTCGAGCATATGCTGCGGTCTGATCGGAAAAAAATGAACACACAGGGCGTTGATCTGCATATTGCCTAGTAGGCTTGTGGAATGATACTGGTTTTAGACTAGGTCTGTAGGTTTATAGAGGAATAGCGTTTAAAATGAAGTTTTTATTTTATGATATGGAAGTGGCAAACATGCATGCAGTTTCCATTGATGTTAAGTGATGACTGCAGCCTATAGACACCTACATAAAGACCAAGGTCAAAACTGAGGCCTAAAGTGTGTAATGCCTCTGTGCTGGAAATTACAGGGTCGTACAGCTGTACGGCCGAAGTACTTTAAAGTTATTAGTAAACTTTAAAGAATTTTATTTTTTTCCTATTCTAAAACATGGAAAAAATTATGTGCTACAGGCAGAACATGAAACTGCGACCACTGGAATCACTAGTCTAATCCCTCTAACAATTGACCTATTGAAGTTTTCAGCTGCCTGTCGTTTTTTCTTTCGCATCGCCTTAGCGGCGATTACTTACTTGGTAGAACGTTAAGCGATTTAGATTTTTCTTACAAACTTCCTATTTCAGTCAATTAAGGTGCAATTTTGAAAGAAAATCTGCCTTTCTTTGACAATGAGTTTTCAGCTACTTTAATTCCAAATTGCATCTAAATCGGTGATGTGCTTTAGGTGTGAAGCGAAACAATCAAACAGACAGGCCTTCTCTTTTATATAATGTAAGTATAATAGGTAATATATAAAAAGCAAATGCTGTTCGTTAGTCTCGCTAAAACTCGAGAACGGATGAATCGATTTGGCTTACTCTGGTTTTGAATGATTTTTGGAAGGCCAGGGAAGGTTTAAAAGGTAAGAAAATATGATGAAATTGAAGGGAAAAAGTAAAAAGCACAATTTCATTTTCCCATACAAATAGTCCGTATCTATCAAACCTTTGACACATTATTTCATTCTGAGGCAATACGAAGTTTGCCGGCTCAGCTAGTAGGTAATAAGTATTGAAGTATGGATCTGACGATTAGACAATTATCGCAATCGCATGGATTAATAGTTCGTCTCGTAGGTACTTGGCCGGTTTTTTATTTAAGCGCACACGATACTAGCAAACCCCGCATTTCATCACATACGCAGTATCTTGAGAACTGTGACCATAAAGCATATCAAATGCCCTCCCCGCCTTGCACTGAACGATTCCCACGATACAAAAATGTGTGAACATTATGGTATAATCCCCCTTTGGACTAGAAGTGGACGTCTTTCGGCTGATTGTTCGACCCAAGATCGTATTCACATTCAGGCCACCACTAGTTCGAATTGAAAAATAAATAAATATTTTTTGTATTCGAAAGTCCGTCGATCCAGAAAGGCCATAGGCGATATAATATTACAATACTGAAGTAATCCTTTGCCGTTTTTTTATAGATAACTAGCTGTTTCCCGCGGCTTCGCCCGCTTTGGATGTCGTTTTATAATCCTGAATCCTTTGCTATAAACCTCACGGAGCCCGAGACCTTTCCAACGAATGCAAAACCGTGGATATCGTTTCGTGCGTTCAGAAATTTTTCAGTAATAGCGTCAGGAAGGAAAACCCGACTTATTTTTATATTATAGATAGTACACCATCGTGCGCGAGACCCGACTCCCACTAGGCCGGTATTTAATTAAGCGCTTACGACACTAGTAAACCCCGCATATCATCACATACACAGTATCTTGAATCTTGAGAACTGTGACCACTAAAGCATGTCAAATGCCCTCCCCGCCTTGCACTGAACGATTCCCACGATACAAAAATGGGTTATTGCGAGGAATCAGTTTTTGTTCGTCCTCGTGTCGTTGACTTTTGACTCGTCATTTATTTGAAGGTATCATATTATAATTTTTTTATTGAAGTTCTTTTCTAATACAATTTTTATCTTTCACATAGAAGTCGCCAAACTTAAAAAAAGTTTGATGGCGAGATGTGCTCTTTTTGTTACTACGACTATCTCTAAATTACAATATGAAGTTCTTATTCTTAATGCATCTCCACACTCTCTGTCCAACCGGTGTAAAGATACAAACATACATACATACATTCTAATTATTCAGTATCAGTATAAATACCGTAGGTACATTTACTTATCATTATTATATATTATTATAATTAGATGTATCAGTATAAATACCGTAGGTACATTTACTTATCATTATTATATATTATTATAATTAGATGTTACTTTTCTCATTCGATTTGAATTCCCGCGTTAAACAGATGTCAAGATTCTGAATTTTGATTACATTGTTTGATATTGGATTGGAAAGTTACGCATTATATTTTCACACGCTTACTTCAGCCGAAAAAACGTTGAGCCGAACCAAAGCCTACCTATAAGGGGATTATGCCATAATCGCCACGCTTGGCATGCGGATTGGCAATCGTAGTAGTGGTAGTTTTGATCGCAGGACGCTGTTGCTCATCTTAGGTTGCTATTAGAATTACCCAATGGTATGTAGGTACGGCCCAGTTATAATCCATCACAGAGACATGACAACTAAGGTCTCGGGGGTGGCTACGCATCTGCATTTTGACCACTGGTTTTTGTGCAGATATCTATAGGCCGCAATCCTCACTTCCTTCTTCTTCTTAGTCGTTGCACTCTTGTCAGAGTGGTAGTGTTTGTCTGTCATATCAAAGTTAATTCGTGGATCGATTTACCATCCGTCGCCACTCCTCGCGTGCAGATGCCTTACGGGTGCACTCATAAAATGTCTTTACGTCGTTTGCCACTTTGGATGAATAAAAAAAAAATCATTAAGCATTAAAGTACCTACAAATAAATATGTATTCAGAATTTGAAGCCTTTTGCAAAGGTTCAGAGTTTTCAAAACTCTAACTTCAATTTGACGACCCAGTTGGTCCAGCGGTGTGAGACGACCGTTTGATTCAAAGGGTCGCGGGTTCGATCCCCGCACCGGGACAAATATTTGTATGTCCTACAAATATTTGTTTCGGGTCTGGATGTTTGTGTATGTGGTGTATGTATGTATACAACGGCACCCACGACACAGGTTTATACCTAATAAGGGGCTGTGAGTGTAAGCGTATTTTATTTTATTTAATTCATGAGTCAGCGGCGAGAAAACATTTACGAAACGAAGCCAACAGATCATAGAGCAACACGGGGAGGAGTAGCCATAGCGTTTATTACCGATGCAAAACAGTCTTTATTTTTTGCGGGGGGAAATTTTGTGTCACACAAATTCGTCTATTACTACGAAACTCACAACTTGACTTTAACAAAGTACATAGACAATTTCACGCACACATTTAAACATTTAGGCGACAGGTGTAGGATCATTTGGGCTTGTACTTTGACAGAGGGGAAAGCCTGCATATGGCTACTCCCCTCCGGCCCGCCGCGGCCGGTGGCCCGTTTTGCTCTATGCAAGAGATAACAGCAAACAGTAACAGTGATACTCAGGTTCCATCATTAACACTGTCGACGTCTGACAAAAACTTCAAGACCTTGCGGATGAAGTCTAGACTTATTCCGGAAACCGTTGCCATGGCATCGGGGAAGAGGAAGGGGTGCTGTATACGGTTTACGAGTTAGTTTTCAACGTTCATGATGCCATTTACAAAACGCCTATTGATTATCTTTTAAAGTGTTATGTTTGTTGCAGAATTTTACGAGTGGTAGAGCTCTAGTGAGGCAATTGAGCGTAAGTACTATCGCATCGTGTAACGTATTGTTTTAGGGTTTGGTACCCATAGGTCCAAACAGGACCGTATTACTAAGACTCCGCTATCTGTCTGCCTGTCTGCCTGTCACCAGGCTGTATCTCAAGAACCGTGATAGTTAGACAGTTGAAATTCACGGATTAGGTATGTAGGTATTTCTGTTGTCGCTATAACAACAAACAAAATCAATTGTACTGGTTACCAACCACAACTAAAATTGGGAGGTCGAAGGTTCCATCCCCACCAAGATGTTGCAAAAACGGGAGAAAAAAAGCTGCTTTACAGACGAAGACGCGGGCATGGATAGGCAGAATATGTTGTAAATAGCAGGTAAAATACCTATTCTATCAAACTATAAAAGTGTCTAGTCCAGATTAAGAACTGATATGGTGACGTAAGCGGCAAAACTACAAGGTCAAAAAGGCAAACCCAATAATAAAATTATCATAGATCTAATCAAATTGCTTTTGCATGAGGTTTGTTTTTTTGTAGAAACACTTAAAATATTATATTATTATTGAACTTTTCTAAGCTACATGTAGGTGTGCCTGTACATAATAGGTGGGTACCTAGATACCTAATTGATGACATGTTTTTTGCACTACCCTCGAACAGTTTTTTTTTTTTAGTTACTGGAAGACAATTGTTCAATTTTGTTAATAGTTTTAGGAAACATATAGGTATCTACTTATCTAATTATTTCGCATGTATTTATTATGTCTTGTGTTAAAATTAAATATAAATAATGTACCTACGTAAACTATTTCCGTGGTCTTATGTGCAGTGTGTTTGTTGTATATACCTATGTGTTAACTATATTTCACAGGTAAGTGAATTGTTTTGTTTCTAATCTTTTAAGAGAAATAAGTCTTAAACCTTACCTAGGTATATATTGGCACCTAGTAATTAATAAGATACAAATAAGGTATTATAAACATACTAGGCAATCACTACTAGACCTGAACTCATTTGGTGGATCATGGACTTCAAGGGATACCTTAGGGGTCGTTCATAAATTACGTAAGAGGTTTTGAGGGCTAATTTGACCCCCTCTCCCCCTACTGTAAGACATCATAAGATTACCACTAGTCCCCCCTGCCCCTTAATAAGAAATTTTCGTAAGAAAAGATTTTTGTAAGATTCAATATCAAGTTAAAGAGATGAAGTACAGATGGCGCTATTCAATAATGCCAATTTTTAGCGCGAAAGTGGTAGAATTTTCAATTTCAAATCTTACGTAATTTTAGATTCTCTGACCCCCTTACCTATAGTAAGAAGTTATTATATTCAGTCAACACCCCCCCTCCCCTAAACGCCTTACATAATTTATGAACGACCCCTTATTGGCTTTATACTTTTGCCCAATTATGTATAATTATCAATGGCACCTATATGAAGATGTACAATTTACCAGATTTATATCACAAAGCTCACCTGTTTACCGATAAGTTATAATTAAGACATAAAATAAATAATAGAAAGTCCATTATTTGTATATCCTTTACAAAACAAAAATTAAAAACAAAATCATTTATTTAATCCTTCAAGGATCGTACGGCCACCGGCGGCGAGACACAATTGAATTTCAATTGTCATATTTTTCTCGTGTCAGGAGAGATTAAGTAAGTTGCAAAAATGCATCCATTAATTTCGAATTTAAAAAATACAGGTGGTAGAAATCTAATATAGGAGCTCGAGGGTGTCGACACAACCGCACTACCTATTTGATCTACTATCACAGAGACATAACAACTAAGGTGGTGGTCAGGGGTGGCAACGCACCTGCATTTGACTTCTGTTTCTTTGAGTAGATAGGTATCATGCAAACATCTATGTGAAGTGCATGCTTAGTGCCGACTTCATTTCATAAAAAAAATATATCTAAGTAATTTCAAATTACATATAATAAATAGCATAAGTTGACTTTTTACACCCTATAAATTTTAATATAGATTGACAGTCAACCCATCCCACATCTATTTATAAAAAAAAACACTATAGTGGGGAGTTCGAACAAACAACACATGTAAGCGTTGACATGTAACTGAGAAGAGAGGCTTATGGAAATCCTATTAGAGCGCTGATACAGCAATTGGTACACTATGGTGTTCTGTGTTTACCTTTGTTTAGGTTGTGTTTAAACACATATTTTTAATAGGTAGATGCTAATTTTAGAAAAGTAATAGGCTTAAAGGTTATGATTATGAAGGAACTGAGAACATGCTGGCAAATCTATATGCATAACAAAATAAAATACCGAATCGTCACTACAACTGACACTCTAATAGCACGCACGAAAACACACACACGCACATACACACGCGCACGCACGCGCACGCACGCGCACGCGCACACGCACACACACACACAGACACACATTTTTACCTACCCTTTTTTCTTGTAATCATTGAATCTTAATACTAAATTATTTTTAAGTTACTTTCAGGCCTGTTTTTTTTGTTTCAAAATTACAATAATTAACGTTGCTAGGTACTTGAAACATATACATTTTTTTTGTTTAATGTACATTTATATTCTTTGCATTTTTTTTTTATTGTATACTGATAATTAAGTTCTATTTTTAAACGTATGTACAATTATTTGGGACATTCTATGACATAAAATCATGTTATAAACAGGAGAAGCCACTGATTCCCGAAATACAGTGAAAACTAGTTCGGGAATCTATGGATTCAACATATAAATTGATGTAACTATCTTTTTGTCAATAAACAAATTTATTATTATTATTTATTAAAATATATATATCGCATCATATTGAATCACAATTGCAAATGGCTCTCAGAAACATAATGTAACATAACTTCACGCCTGTAATTCCCGAAGGGGCAGGTAGAGGTAAAATGCATGCATGCATTCAAACATACATACAAACACCCTCGATTCATCCATAACGTTATAGCTCATGTAACAGGTGTGACATCTCTGAGCACATTACCTAACTCCAAGGTACTGAAAAACTTCTAGAATATGGAAAAATTCCAATAGAACAAGTCATAAAGGATTTTACCTCGACCTGGGAATCAAACCTAGGACCCCAGCATAGTGGTAGTGGCCTTCTACTAGTGTTTAGGGCGTTGGAGGACACATAATCTGATCTTTAAGACACACAAGACATGCAATTAGTGACTGCAACTTTCCCTCCAATCATCTGTTGGTGAAGTAAAGTTGCAGTGGTAGAGCTCAAAAGACATTATTTGATGTAAAAATAATAAGTATGTAGGTAATTCAGTGGTGCTTATTTTCTTCAGCTTCACCACTAGAAGTCACTTTGAGTCAGTGGTTTCCTTAATTAATTTACGATTACTTATGTAGATATAATACAGATTACAGTGTATGAACATGGGGTTTATGGACTGTGGAAAGTAAGCTCCGGTAATTTGGTAGTAAAGGATAATTAAAATTATTTTATGACAGAAAAACTGATTATACTCGCATCATAAGACAATCTAACCAAAATTGGAAGCTGTTAAGACCCAGAATCAATATTACCTACTTTTTAAAGTACTTTTTTTTTAAATATGATAAGATAAATAAACTTTAAAATAGAGAGAGAAAATATATAGACAAAAAATGATTTTATTATGATTCATAGGTACAAAATTATTGACTTATAGCTAATTGATTTAATGAAATAGCTAGGTAACAAGGCAAGTAAATACCTACCAAGTTAAAAAACTTTAAAGAGTTTATATAAGCACTGTTCAATTATAAAATCTAAGTACCTAAGTATACGTAACAGTACAGTGCAGTAGAAACAGGGTGTACCAAATACTGTTTATACGATTGACTAACTACCTACATAATAACTTAAAATGAATACCTACTTAAAATCATTTACTGCAAATAGTTACTTTTAATCCAAAGAGTACAGTGGATATGAAGTTTCTTTTCTATTATCGATCTAATTAGCCAGAACTAACAAACGCAATGAGAATAAACACAACTGTTCCTTGATTTACAATCTCAAGTAAGCTAAAGTAACGTTTTCTTACGAAGCGATTATGGTTAGTGTTTGTTGCCTTTTACACCGAAATTTCATCCACATTTCTAATTATAACACAGCTCGATGCTCCCGTGACGTAATAATAACAAAAACTCACTAGATCACGAATAAAAGGGGGTAAATATCGATTATTTACTTACTACAATAAGATAGCCGGCGAAGTCGGGACGTAATGACGCGATTTTTCGGTTACAAAACACTTTTCAACACACAAATGTACACTGAAATTCACAAACAAGCACTGCACTATGATACAATGTAATGGTACACGCGTTTTCCTATTATTGTAAGTCACAACATTAGGAATAACACAAATGCTTCTTCACGATAGATTCGCTATCACCGACGATACACACCGCCCGAGACAACAGCGGCAAACTGCTGTCAGAATCGCATTTCGCTCCATACACACGGCTTTGTATTGACTTTGGCGTTTCATAGTTACTTTTCCTATTACCCAACAAAATTAAATACACCATTCAAGGCTATAACAACTCTCATTTTCAATGAATATTTGACTTAGTCAGATTATATTAGTGCCATCTATCGTCGAATAAATGAACTCTATGACATTCTAGTTAGCTACCAATTGTTTTATGTGGCGACAGCTAGTGACACAACTATAAACTACGTGGCTAACTAAATGCCTATCGGTCCTGTTGTGGAAGTGAGATGAAAATGTGACGATAGATGTCACTTTACACATTTTCGAATTATGTGGTTTACGAAAAATGTATCAGTCTGCAACAATTAATACATTTTGTTTTTGTCTCTACTTCTTCAGGAGCACTCGATATGGGTTATGGCCATACGGATAAAGAAATTAATCAGTCAGGAATCCTTTACCTACAGATTACAGGAAAATCTACGAGAATACAAAAAAATAAAACCGGCCACGTTTTATCTCGAATATTCTCTAGAACTATTCTTAGTACTTGAATAGTTCAAGTTGGCAAAGAGTTTCACTGAAGAAGAAACCCAAACAGTGAATCATGTGAGCAATGTATGTAAATAACTGCCGACGCCGTCAACGAAACACAGGCGTGAAATAATAACCAAAACGAATGAAGTCATTAGGGCTGCCAAAACCAACACTAAGAGAGCAGACACCTATTTATTTATAACGGTTGAACCGTTCCCATAGTGAGATCAAAGGTGTTTTTTGCCTTTTTTCCCTTCAAAACTGTAGAAAAAAGGCCGATCCTTAAAGTCGAAATGAGCGTTGGTTCACTTCCGCCCAGTGACCACTGGCGACGGGGCATTAGAGTTGAGAGGTGGCATAGAGGCATGCATGGAGACGACGATATTTTTGGACTACTTTTAATCGAAGCACGAAATAAAGGTCTGGCAAGAAATATAGCATACTAGCTGTTGCCCGCGGCTCAGCATGCGTGTAGGTCGCTTTTCGCGTAACCTGTGGAAACTCATCAAATCATCCCATGGCAAACAGGAACATTTTTCGGGATAAAAAGTATCCTATAATCTAATGGCCGAATACTCAAACGTCACTCAATTTTAAGCAACGCTCAAATGTGCGCTATCTCTATCGTTTGAACGTGTTTTACAAAGACAGAAGACTTTTAAGTCCCACTTAGATTTAAGTGACGTTTGAGTATTTGGCCGTTAGTCAGCTATAACCCTATCTGTGTTGTAATAAATATACAGCCGCAGCTCTCCCACAGCTACGCCACTTCTGTGTATGATAAGTATTATTTAAAGTATGTAGGTATGTATCTTCACGCCAGGTCCTTTACGGGGTAGGCAGAGAGTGTGGAGCGCCAGATATCCCGGTCCTGACATACCTCCTATGCTTCTTCTACATTCATCATTCTCTTCATACATGCACATCGATTCTTAAGACTTTTGACCCAACCCTCAGACAATACTGGATTTAATTGGTCATGGTAGGTCAGTCTTGGTCTTCCTGGGCCTCTGCAACATTCGCTTTGTTTATCTGTTTAGTCATTCCCTCATTTGACATTCTTTCCATATCCCCGAACATACGTATTGTATGTTTCATAAAAAATTAAGAATTTTCAGATTATGCGTAACTTTTAGCGGACTCCGTAGGATTTTGTCCATTAGAGCATTCCGATATTAACTACTTACCGGACCTAAACATGGTCCCCAGGCTTTTAGTTTAGCAATATCTAAGACTTCTATGCCACATTTTGAATCTGTATATATAAAAATCAATTGCTGTTCGTTAGTCTCGCTAAAACTCGAGAACGGCTGCACCGATTTGGCTAATTTTGGTTTTGCATTATTTAGGGAAGGTTCAAAAGGTAAGAAAATATGAAGAAATCGAAGGGAAATAGTAAAAACCACAATTTAATTTTTTATATAAATATTCCTTTGCTAATCGTCCGTTTCATTACTAAAGACCGTATCTATCAGACCTTTGACACATTATTTCATTGTGAGGCAATACAAAGTTTGCCGGGTCGGTAGTATTTTATAATAATAATTATTATAAGAAGATAGCATTCCCATAGTTCAAACTTTGACAGAAAGCGACTCCACCGCACTCCTTTTCGCCGGCGTGTAGAATGTTATTAAGTGGGTGAATAGAAAAAAAAGTATATCTTTATCTATCGGGTCTGAACGTGATAATTAGTAGACTCAGACCGTCCAGATATTGACTTTATGGAGGCAGAACATAGGGATCGGCGGCATTGCTGATAAAAATCCAATATTAAAAATCTATACTAATGGTGGGGTTTCTATTACCAACATCCATACGAAGTTACCGGCACGGTTGGTAATAGGACGGGTTGGCGTGCTGGTGCTCTGCACGCCACTAGCGTGGCCGGGAGCCGTTGGGCTCCCCTCGTGAGTTGGGCCCGGTTGCGGGCGGCCGCCGGCGGGGTTGCGGATGTGTGCTAAAGCGTTCCCGCGACCCCGCCCCTGAGGGTGGATGAGTCGGAGCACCCAGGGGCTAGTACTAAAAGTAGTTGGTTTGATTTTTTTAAATATATATAATGGAATAATATAATAAAATATAATGGAATTTTTATGTAATGGAAGTGGTAAACAAGCATGCAGTTCACATTGATGTTGTGGTGACAGCAGCTTAAAGACACCCACACAAAGACCAAGGTCAAAATGCAGATGCGTTACTACTCCTGAAGTGTTATGCCTCTGTGCCGGAAATTACAGGACCATACATTACCACCTGACCGGAACACGATAGTGCTGAACACTACCATTTAGCGGCAAGTATATTAGGTAATACGGTAGTGCCTACGCCCGCGAGTACCGTCACTGGAGCTCTACCACCAGTAACATTAGTGGAAGAATTCTCTTCCAGTAGAAGAAAATTCTTCCGCTAGTGAGCGATGATGTAGAATTTCCCTATTATATTTTGTACTAGCTGACCCGGCAAACTTCGTATTGCCTCAGAATAAAAATATGACATGTGTCAAAGGTTTGATAGATAAGGACTATTTGTATGGGAAAATGAAATGGTGGTTTTTACTATTTCCCTTCAATTTTTTCATATTTTCTTACCTTTTAAACATTCCCTGGACTTCCAAAAATCATTCAAAATCAATATTAGCCAAATCGGTCGAGCCATTCACGCGTGATGCCGTGACCAAGGAAAACGGGTTGCATTTTTATATATATAGATAAAAAGCCCTGAAAACCCGTATCTCTTGCTGTGCCCAACAGGGTCTATAATTGATACATTAAACTAAATACCAACTAAGTACATTGTACATTATGGAATGCAATAAATTATTGAGTATTGAGTATTGACTTGTCGTTACTTTCCGATGCCAGAGTTGAACTTACTAAAACTACTAAGGCTTAAAAGTCGAAGGTTTCTCAAAGCATTGACCGGGTACCTCTACCTATAAGGGTTTGTCTCGCATCATAAAAATACTCCAGAACGAGAACGTTTTTTAATGTCCAACGACAATCTTCACACAGTGAAACGCAATAGATAACAGCGGGTAAACCCGATGAGCGGGACAGGTATACATTTTTTGTGTACAACCGATAGGGATGTAAGAATATAAAGTCATAAATATCGCACAGCTGGATTCTTCTTACACGAACCTTTTTTCTCCAAAAACGAAGATCTCAGCGTCGTTTACGGGTAAAGACAGTCGTACGGAAAAGTGTTATAGTAATAAATATTTGTTAAGGAATTTTCAAAATAAATCCTAGAAAGTAGGCATAGGAGACAACACATATGGGACCTTGTTCACTAACAGTCCAGACTTAATAAGAGATAGCAGGAGAGAGCTGTTCCTCACTGGAGTCCTCACTGGAGGAACAGCTCTCTCCTGCCAATGAACTACTGAAAAACATCTGTTAAGGGCTTGAAAAGCCGATAGCAAGATGATTACATACAAAAAAAGGAATTTTCGATTTAAAAACCATATTATTATATTCACTTCTGTATTTAGCTTACTTATGACCGAGACACAAGTAGATAGGTGTAGGTAGAACAATTTCAACAGATACTTACTTTAATAACCTTTCTTTTCAGTCTCATGAAATAGTTGACGATCCTGTTGAAAAATTATTGGTACATTAGCAAATACCACCGGCTGTCGCTAGGAATAATATCGGATGGAAATTTAATTTTACTAACATGTTGCCACATGTTGCATATGTGTGTTTCTTTTAAAGAGATATAGAGAAAATGAATTCAGTAACAAACTCATGATGCCACGATATTCACAAGAGTTGGTTTCTGTTAGGTTAAGTTAACTAATATAACACTCCATTTTCATAATCTGACATATGATTGGTGTTTGTGGGTGTTTGTGGGCGTCTGTGGGTATTTGAAAGCATCCGGTTTGGTAGAAGAAGTTTTCATGTTCAAAGATTTTTTTACACTTGAAGCATATTCAACGCTTCTGTCACCGACTGTCCTTTTAGGGCAAGCTAATAAATCCAAATAGGGTTTATTGGAAACCCTACAGAGGCTGACACCGCGGCAGTATCAATATTGTATGTTTTATTAATTCTATCCCCCTCTCGATTACTCATAATGTTATCTTCAATAGTTATTTGTAATGAGGTTTTATTGAAAAACTTTTATATTTATTTTTAAATTTAGATCCAAGGACCTGTTCATTAATAATACGAATTACCTTTATGTTAGAAATATATGATTATTCATAAATTGTAAATTATGTTGTCTCGAAAACGTCGGGATGCTACGACGGGCTATTCGACGCGATTGACTATTCTAGCGGAAGAATTCTTCTCCATTAATAGAGTAGAGAACGAAGAAGCGCGCATTGCCCCGCGGCTGGTGTAGATCGCAAGCGATCTACTCGGTTGTGCGATACAGGCGCGGTCGGGTGTGTAATGGGTGCACTCTAGTGGCAAATTAAAATGCGCGTTTCCGTGCTTCGGAGCTTCTAGTTTCTATCGATAGATAGCAGTCGTTAAACATAGTCGGAGGCTTAATGGGCGGTTTGAAAATATTCGACAGCGGGTTGTGACTACTAACCCGTATCTCCACCAACCCGCATTGTAGCAGTGTGGTGGAGTAAGCTGCATGCCTCACCCCAAAAAGGGGAGAGACTCGTGCCCAGTATTGGGACGTGTCAAGGGTTGCCATTATAATAGAGTAGAGAAGAATTCTTCCGTTAGTGCAGTCAACCGAAAAATGGCTGTTAAACCATTCCAGTAACAGTGGGCAGCGACATACAATAAAACTTCGATCACCAACACGCATGCCAATAGTAGCAATTACGGCATATCCTCTATTTGGTTAGGATCCCACTGGAGAATCATTTCGTTCATTTAGATATGCAGCAAACCTAATTTTTACGCATATTTTTAATCTAGAGAATATAGTAGTTTACATCGCACTAGGGTTGTGTTCTGTCTCAGCTATGTAAGACCAGGCTGAACATCGTCGAATTAGTCAGCCCGTGACCACGGTAGCTGGAAAGCGACCGAAACGTCGGGTGTATGAAGAAGTTTGGGAGTGTTGTATACGCGAGAAAATCCGCAAGTTTAATTTCTGCAATAGAGAATATTGGTTGCCTATCAAAATTTGGCCGCAAGTATTTTTAATTAAATTATTTTATCTTTGACATCCAGCAACTCTTATTTGCGGTCGATTTAATTTGGCTCCCGTGTATCATAACATCGAAAAAAAAAATAGCTTTAATATGATATAGATATGATACATATACGTTATGGAACTAAAAAATATCAGGGTGGAATTAAAATATGTAGGGGCGGCCAAGTGCGCATCGGCAGCCGTGATTTTTCAGTCTTTATACATATAGCCATGAAGTGGACGATATTTTATTGAACAAACAAGTAAAAAAAAAATTTTCCCCATAAAAAAAAATACTTAAAACCATTTTTGATAGGCAACCTACTGGATATATATTCTCTACATTACAAATATGCATAAAAATAGGTTTGCTGCGTATCTGGATGAACGAAATGATTCTGCAGTGGGATCCTAACCTATATATGATGTAGTCTGCAGGGCATCTTTAGGGGGAAGCTCTAGTCCAGCAGTGGATGTTTTTCGGCCGAAATTTAACTGGTGGTAGAGCTCCAGTGACGGAGCTCGCGGGCGTAGGCACCACCTCATTATAGATGCCACCGCGATATAGACACTTACACAAAGACCAAGGTCAAAATGCAGATTCTATGCGTTGCCACTTGCCACTCCTGAGGCCATAGGCGTTATGCCTCTGAGCCGGAAATTATAGGGCCGACCATTACCACCTGACCGGAACACGATAGTGCTGAACACTAACATTTAGCGGCAAGTATATAATGCGGTGGTGCCTACGCCCGCGAGCTCCGTCACTGAAGCTCTCCACCAGTTAAACTCATCCGCCGAAGTCTTCCAATAAGACTATCGGTAAAACTGCAGTGCTAATATGCAAAATATGGCATTTCGTTGTACTTCAATGCAATTAATAAAACGGGTGGATTACAAAATGCAGGTATTCTTTAGTTACATCCGCTCAAATGCCGAGTACCGCGTAGTAAGACGATATTAAACAGGTGTGTCACAAGACGCCTACTGTAAATAATGATTATGAGAAACTTATAAACATTCCTACAACTTTATTAGTTAGTTATATCTATGGTTTTCCAGAATTGACTAGTTATAATGCTTTAGAAGCGCGCATGGCCACGCGGCTGGTGTAGATCGGAAGCGATCTACTCTTTTAAGCATAGAGCAACGCAGGCCACCGGTCGCGGCGGACCGGTGGCCCGCGTTGCTCTATGCTTTTAAGCGATACGGCCGCGGTCGGGTGTGTGATGGGTGACCGCTAGTGGCAAATTAAAATGCGCGTTTCCGTGCTTCGGAGGGCACGTTAAGCAGTCGGTCCCGGTTGCTATCGATAGATATCAGTCGTTAAACCTTGTCGGAGGCCTTATGGGCGGTTTGAAAACATCCGACAGCGAATTGGCCACTAACCCTAATCTCCACCAACCCGAATTAGAGCAGCGTGGTGGAGTAAGCTCCAGGCTTCCTCCTAAGAAAGCGAGACACTCGTGCCCAGCAGTGGGACGTATCAAGGGTTGTCATTATTATTATTGCAGTTTAATAACAAAAATCAAGTAACAAGTCGCTAGATAAAGCCTTCATCCACATTTTGCATGTTTTATCATTTGAACACGTGCATTTTTGCTGATCAGTGGTAAATGGCGACCGAGAATTTGCTATTCATGTACGAACCGTGGGATAATTCACTTGATACTAACACCTCACTTAACACTTACACTGACATTATCCATACCTACATGTTATAAGACATCATCTGTGCCTATTCGTGCACGGCCGTATCATCCTTTTATTTATTTATTTACTAGCTGACCCGGCAAACTTCGTGTTGCCTCAGAATGACATAATGTGTCAAAGGTTTGATAGATACGGACTATTTGTATGGGAAAATGAAATTGTGGTTCTTTTTTTTTTTTTTTTATGTAATAAAAGTGGCAAACAAGCATGCAGTTCACATTGATGTTAAGTGATGACTGCAGCCTATAGACACCCACACAATGACCAGAGGTCAAAATGCAGATGCGCTGCCACTCCTGAGGCATTAGGTGATATGCCTCTGTGCCTGATATTACAGGGCCGTACATTACCACCTGACCGGAACACGATAGTGCTGAACACTACCATTTAGCGGCAAGTATATTAGGTAATGCGGTGGTGCCTACGCCCGCGAGCTCCGTCACTGGAACTCTACCACCAGGTTTTTACTGTTTCCCTTCAATTTCTGCTTTTTTTCTTACCTTTTAAACCTTCCCTGGACTTCCAAAAATCATTCAAAAGCAGTTAGCCAAATCGGTCCAGCCAGTGGCGGATTTACAAATTTGCAGCCGGTAGGCTATTACAATCATATCAATTAGGTATATTTTCTATCAATAAAATTTCATTTTTATGTTTTATTGTTTTTATATTATTTCGCATTAACACATGCTTGTGAAATATATTTTATTTAAAAAAAAAGAATTTTTTTTTGACTTCAGGCGAGACTCGAACTCGCGGCCTACTGGGAATCTAGTCCAGCCGCTCTTCCAATTGAGCTACTGAAATCCTGCCCGATTTGTCAAATCTTTCCTTCACATTTATTGCCTTGCTTTATGGTAGCAGCAGTGGTTTATGTTTTATGTTACATAATCCTGAAGTTAATGTAAGCAACTTTTTTTCTATGGTTAGAATCATTGGGAACTATGATCTGAGCCTTGATAATTTTAACAGTAATTTTGTAAATAGAAATAAAAAAAATATGAACTAATTCTGCCGCCCCTTAAAATTTTCCGCCCTAGGCCTACTCAGCCTGCTGGTAAATCCACCACTGGTTCCAGCCGTTCTCGAGTTTTAGCGAGACTAACAAACAGCAATTGATTTATATATATATATAAGATTCTTCAATGCACCGAGCACATTAGGCGGACTTAATGCGACTAGGCATTTTCTAACAGTCAACCTTCGGGATGTGGGACAAAATTATATTTTTTTTATGTAATGGTAGTGGCAAACAAGCAAGCAGTTCACATTGATGTTAAGTGATGACTACAGCCTATAGACACTCACATGAAGACCAAGGTCAAAATGCAGGTGCGTTACCACTCCTGAGGCTTAAGGTGTTATGCCTCTGTGCCGGAAATTACAGGGCCGTACTAATTACCACCTGACCGGAACACGATAGTGCTGAACACTACCATTTAGCGGCAAATAAATTAGGTAATGCGGTGGTGCCTACGCCCGCGAGCTCCGTCACTAGATCTCTACCACCAGTAAAGTATATAGAACAATGTTAAGTTAATTGTTTTAAACTTTCACGATTTGTATTCATATTTTTATATTGTAAACGGGACTTAATCGCGTACTATTTTAATCGAAGTATTTACCTCGACACTCGACGTTTCGGCCGTAATGCACCGGCCGTGTTCACGAGTAGACTCGTCCCGTTTACAGTATAAAAAAATGTTAAGTTAAATAATAAATATGATATAGTAATACTAAAATTCATATAAATAAGTACCTTATAGTATAATTCATATGTATACATCTATACAAATAAATAAAATTGGAGTGTCTGTTTGTGTGTTTGATGATGTTTTTTACTAAATGCGTATGTATGTACACACAGTACATACATATACCAAAACAACATTTTTACAATTTTTGTCTGTCTGTCTGTCTGTCTGTTTGTCCCCGCTTATCTCAGGAACGGCTGGACCGACTTTGATGGGACGTTCACTAGCAGATAGCTTATGTACATAATAAGGAGTAACTAAGGCTACTTTTATACTAGCTGCGCCCACGACTTCGTCCGGGTAGATACTGAACTATTAACTAGAAATTCTCACGCGGACGAAGTCGCGGGCACAGCTAGTACATAAATGTATCCTTTTCTCGTTGTCATTCACACCGTTTTCAACCCCTGTTATTCGTTGTCGATAAAATATATGTATTTTGCGTTTACCAACGGCCACTGAATTTAACTGCGTGGTTTGTTCAGTTGGAAGGCATGCGGGTACAGAAAATAATCTGGTATGTCCTACGTGCTATTTACAAATATTTTTAAGCGCTTACCTTCCAAACTCCTGCTCCAAATTGGACAAATCTTTCTCTCATGTCTTCGTAATTCATGAAAAACTTAGTAAAAAACCAGCCAAGTGCGAGTCGGACTCACCCACGAAAGTTGCCGTACCAAAGTATTATTACATTCTGCCCGTTCTCAGTAAAGTGTTCGAAAAACTGATGCTTACTCAATTGCTGCAACATTTCAATACAAATAACATCTTACACGAACAGCAACTTGGTTTTACAAAAGGACGTTGTACAACCGATGCCGGTGTTGCTTTATTAAAACATATTTTTGAAGCTTGGGAAGATTCACAAGATGCTATAGGTATATTTTGAGACCTTTCAAAGGCGTTTGACTGCGTGGACCACAATACATTAATTGGCAAACTTGATCATTATGGACTTGAAAATAAAGCTCTTCAACTTGTTCAATCATACCTTAAGGATCGGGAACAAGTAGTTCAAGTGAATGGAGTAAAATCTCAAGGTGCAAAGACAGGAATGGGTGTCCCACAGGGCTCAATATTAGGACCATTTCTGTTTTTAGTCTACGTTAATGATTTACTTCATTTGATGCCTAACAGTATGCCCAAAACAATTTTATTTGCAGACGATACTTCAATAGTTTTTAAAATGAACAGACGGAATCCAGATTACAATACTGTAAATAAGGTCATAGGAGAAGTACATAAATGGTTTACTGTCAATAATCTTGCACTGAATAGTAAAAAAACCAAATGTATCCGTTTTACCCTCCCTAATGTAAAAAGTAAAGAAGGAGACATTTTTATAAACAATGACAAAATTCAATTTGTTGATGACGCTACCTTCTTGGGAATAACGCTTGACTCGAAGTTACAATCGGGACCACATATTAGGCAGTTAGCGAAACGTCTGAGTGCCGCAGCTTATGCTGTTCGAAAAATTAGGCAATTAACTGATATAGACACTGCAAGACTTGTTTATTTTAGCTATTTCCACAGTGTCATGTCCTATGATATTTTATTGTGGGGTCGAGCGGCTGACATACAATCAATTTTTGTATTACAAAAGAGGGCCATTAGAGCGATGTATAACTTACGTAGTCGTGATTCTTTGAAAGAACTATTTAAAGAAATAAATATAATGACAGACCCTTGCAATTACATCTATGAAAATATACTTTTCGCGAGGAAAAATCTACATCTGTTTGATAAAATCTCCGATAGGCATAGTTATAATACGAGGAATAAGAACAAGTTGTCTCTGCCAAGTTTCCGACTGACGAAAACTAATACATCTTTCCTAAAATATAGTGTAGAATTTTATAACAAGATCCCAGCCGGGATTGCTGAACTCACCGATGGTAAATTCAAAGCATTAATTAAACGCACTCTATGTAAAAAGGCTTACTATAAACTCGAGGATTATCTCAAGGATAGAAATGTTTGGCTAAATGCTGATCTAGCTCCACAAAGGTGTTAAATGTAATAATCAAAGTGTAATGTTGATATTATATTGTTAATTTTAAGCTTGTTTAAATTATGGACAATTGTAAAAATATGCCTAAGAGATATTTTTAAAAGAGCCGACTGAGTTTTTTCCGGCAAGTTTTTCTCAGATCATATTGGCCTTTGGAACTTTGCCGGTGAATGACAAAGAATGACTCTTTTTCTTTTCTTTTTACTCTTTGTTATCAGTTTGTAAAGGGAAAAAGAGACATTCTACTGATATACTTTTTACATTAGTTTATGACATTTAGTTTTATCTTAGTGATATTCTTGACTTTACATATATTTTTTATCTTGTTTGACATGTATATCAATTGTTATTCGCTTTAATTTATTTTGTTTGTTTTTGACGTGTCATAAGAGGTGCCTGTCACCCTAAATGAATAAATGAGTTTCTGATGCTGATTCTGACTTATTCTCTGATAATAGTGAGCAACAATACGAAAAAACACGTTTTTTGTATGAGGGGTACTCATACAAAAAACCTCCTAATATTTTGATTTTTAGTAGGTATTTGTCGTTATACAATGGCAACGGAAATAAATGATTAGTGAAAATTTCAGCTTTCTAGCTATCACGGTGTATGAGATACAGCCTGGCGACAGACAGACAGACAGGCATAATAATATCCCGTTTTTTCCTTTTACGCACGGAAAATATAAAAAAATCTTCATTAGAAGTTCGCCGAGTCAGCTAGTAGAAAATAAAAAGAGGTTCTTAGTTTTTTTTTAATATATTGAAAGTGCCAAACACGCATGTAGTTCACATTAATGTTAAATGATGACTGCAGCCTATAGACACTCATACAAAGACCAGATGCTAAAATGCAGATGCGTTGCCACTTCTGAGGCCTAAGGAGTTATGACTCTGTGCCGGAAATTACAGGGCCGTATATACCACCTGACCGGAACACGATAGTGCTGAACACTTCCATTTAGCGGCAAGTATATTAGGTAATGCGGTGGTGCCTATGCCCGCGTGCTCCTTCTCTGGAGCTCTACCACCAGTAAAGATTTTATTATTCTCGACAAATTGTCATAGCACCCTTACAAAGAGCACGGGTTCACGCAAAAATTTAATAGCTTATTATCAGAGAGCTGTAACTCGTCTGTGGCAAACCGCAGCGGGTAGCAGGAATACAATAAACCCAACAAAAATTCCATTCCATAAAAAATGACCCAAGCCATTGCGTTAAATAATTCTCCGGGTCAAAAGTTTCACGACTCTAAGGTGTCTGTTGAGTTGACTCATATTGTTATTTCATTATAAATGCACAAATGTCTTAATTAAGTTCGAAACCGGCATAATAACTCAGAAAAAATACACAGCCTCAACTTCGGACCAGAATTATCTTTTGTCCCTTTCCAATGCAACGCCGCTCTGTTCGCTGTCCCGCTTTGCTCCAGACGAACTTGTAAATTGTTCTTTTTACGATACGTCCGGTTTCAAACGACGTAACTCATATCTTGTGAAAAAGAAATGTGTCTTGCACTATTGTTTTAAGATTTGTTTTACTGTATCTAAATTGGCGTGTAACCTGTTTAGTGTGCAACTAGGATGATCAAGTTATCTCGCTCAGACAAAACAAAATACAGCAAGAGTCCTTTGAGCTTTCGAGTTTAGTTGCTTTACCGCGATTGCTTTTTGTAACTCCGTCCCTTTTCTTGGAGCATTTCATTCGTAACGAAAACCTGTTCGATTCTGAAATCCTTTTACTGCCTGCGCGTTGAATTTGAATTTGGACCCTATATCTTTAATTTAGAATTTATAATCGAGTTTCTCTTATTGGATAGTTAGGTTATTGCGTGTATTTTCTTTAAGATGTTATTGTCACGTTCTATCGATGCAAGATGTGGATTTTCTCTTTTTGTTGGAAGTACATTAAGACATACTGACAGTGCTCTGTACGTTAGTTTTCGAATAATGCATGATTCATACAAAACCATTCGCGACTGATGTGATTTCACGCAGTACTGATAGTGACATTCTCCGGATACAACTACATACTGAATATTTTTATTTTTTATTTCTTCGTCTTGGATGGCTTTTGCGCTGTTGGTTATCAAAGGTAATAACATATTGTGTAGTCTGTGTAGAGTAAAAACATATATTTGGTATAAATAATATGATAACCGGTATGAATGATACTGTTCTTATTTATAACAATGTCTTTTTTTTGAAATTCCTATTGCTTTCTTTATTCCTATTCAGACTTTAAATTTTAGTAACTTTGGAGGTACAAACTTTTTTTTTTATGTTTAAGAGTGGCAAACAAGCATACAGTTCACATTGATGTTAAGTGATGACTGCAGCCTATAGACACCCACACAATGACCAGAGGTAAAAATGCAGATGCGTTACCACTCCTGAGGCCTAAGGTGTTATGCCTCTGTGCCGGAAATTACAGGGCCGTACATTACCACCTGACCGGAACACGATAGTGCTGAACACCACCATTTAGCGGCAAGTATATTAGGTAATGCGGTGGTGCCTACGCCCGCGAGCTCCGTCACTGGAGCTCTACCACCAGTAGGTTTATCCTGCTGCAGAATATAAAGTATCAGATACGTTTTTAGAATTTAGCTTTGCATATTAGAATTGAACTGAAGGGAAATTATTTGTTTATTGATTTTTATCATTGCGTATGAAATCCCTAATTTTTCAAGCATTCATTTCGTCATGGGAACTCGTCCAGTTTTTGTATGACAAAGGCATTTTTGTATGGATTCTCAGAAGATCTGTCTTGCTTGAGTCGTCAGCACTGTCATCATAGAGCAAATATTTGCGTAGTAGTCGCCACGGCAAACATGCAGCCATGAGTATTTGCTAACCACTTGACAAATAGATAATTATTTAGTCCGTGTCTAGATTTATTTGCTGCATTTATTTACCGTTACATTAACTTTTATTTAGTTTTTTATATAAATTATTGAGATCTGTTGAATTGTGTGAAAAAAAGTGTTTTAATATATAAATCAATATTTCAATAAAATTTGATTGTTGTAATAATTGGCATTATATTTAGATTAGGTATGAGAATAAATCACGTATTTCGTCAGTTGCATGTCTAGAAACGGACGAAATACGTGAATCTTTATTATTATTTCAAACTAAAAACTTGTGATGTGCCAAATTTCAGGCAAATAATGTCTTTGTCTTATAATTCGACAAATTACGAGTATAAGAATTTACGGTGGTCACACTATGGTAGAGTCCCAGTATTGGAGCTCGAGTGTAGGCCGTCTTACCAATATGTGCGGAAAAATGATTTAGTGTCCATTATTGTGTTCCAGTTAAATGAATGTGAATCCATGTGCATGGTTCCCAACGAACCAGCAACTCTGTAATAACAGACTAACCACTATGGCCCCAGGAGTGGTAACGCAAATGTCAATAGGCTGCAGTATTCGCTTACCATCTATGTGAACTGAATGCTTGTATTCCACCGTTAGACACAGTAACATTAATAGACTTAAAAAAATTGTACCGTACAAAACCCAAGCAGAGAATATGTAATAATACGTATAGAATGGACACTTCGACGTCCCGCCCGATTTGCACACATACACAACCCCATCCTCTCTTATGGGCGACGGTTGGTATTTTGTACGTGCTACGCACACAGGTGCGCGTGTATATACACGTCACTGATGGATAGAAACCAAATTAAGCGTTTGTATGGAATTTTGGCGGAGTGTCCGCGGTGTGACCTAAGTCAGCCATTTTTCTCAGATCATATTGGCCTTTGGAACTCTGTCGGTGAATGACAACGAATGACTCTTTTTCTTTTCTCTTTACTCTTTGTTATCAGTTTGTAAAAGGGGAAATGAGACATTCTACTGATATACTTAATTACATTAGTATATTATATTTTTGTTTTATCTTAGTGATATTCTTGACTATATATATATATATATGATTTTGTAGCTTGTAAATTGACATGTATATCAGTTGTTATTCACTTTAATTTATTTTGTTTGTTTTTGACGTGTCATAAGAGGTACCTGTCACCCTAAATGAATAAATGAATTTCTGATTCTGATTAATTCTGCAGATAAATATTCTTGATGGGGGTACCAGTCCTACCAAAGTTATTATTATTCTATTAATATGCTTGAAATCTCTAAGTATAATTCGCTCGTAGGTACTGATTGTAAATCCATAATTGAAATTAAACTTTACTTCTTCATTGAATTTGCATTTTAAGTATCTTGAAGTTGGAGATAGAGTTTAGGTTGTAGAAAAAAAAAAACACGACAAACCATTAAATATTTCAAATTTCAATTTCTTAGTCCTTTGCATTCTTGATAAGTTTTAACACACAGACAACATTACAAAAACAGCTATATTTTATCCAAATGATATCCATCTACGAAGAACTTTTTTGTGTAGGTGAGTGAAAACTGTTACTCTCTCCATTTTTTCGTTCTTAATGCATTCTTTTTAAATTAAGGACATTATTTATACAACGAAATAGTAACATGCCTATTAACAATGGGCATGCCTATGACATGTTTTTTATTGATTTACTTAGATAGTTCAAAAGTTAGTTGGATAGAAGTTTTTTCCGTTATTCATTTATTTATCGCCTACTAAAATAATATGTAAGTAACTGTTGTTCCTGTTGGCTTTATTAGCTTATCATCAATCATCATTACAGTGTCTGTAAATTAGAGATTCATTCCAAAGTCCTTCTTTGATCGTAACTATCGGCGAAATTAAAGATTTTTTGTGAAAAAAAAGGGTAGATATTTACAAAAAAAGGTTCATCTTCCATTTAATATGGCATAAAAACATATGAAATAAACTCATTGCAGAACAATTGATTTAAAAAGAAATAGATAGGTACTTATGTACTTAATAATAATAACATGTCTCAATTTCAGAACTCCATCTATTTTAGGCCGTCAATCAATGGTTCAGTAAGTGTAATTTTAAAACCATTTGTTAGTTTAAAGTAGGAATTGTGCCAATTTAATGTACTACAAGGGGTCAGTTCTTAACATCAGTAACTTTTGTCTCAATTAGGTATTACCATCTCTATGTGAGTGAAATATTAAGTAAAGCTTGTTTAGAATGAATTAAAATAATTTTAATTATTAAGATTCAGGCTACTTTACAGTTGGAAAAAATTCATTTAACGTTTGAACAAAAAACAAGAATAAAATCGCATAGGTACAATGTAACGTAATTAATTATCACAAAGGTGTCTATCAAGACCTCCCACCCATTAAATTACTCCATCGTAGTCGTTCATTAAAAACATTTTATCGTTCATGCAAATCCATGAATTATCATTGTTTATGTTAGTGCATCAGTCAGCATAGCGCTAAGAAAATGCGATTAAGACATTATCTGGTTAGCACTATCCATGCGTGAAAAGGACACAGCACAAATACGCCCGCATATAATTTGTACGGAAATAACTCGGCGAGCGAGTGGGACGGCGCGATTGAAATGTCAGGCTCGACGCGTGCATAATGAGAAAACAGCCGTCTCTTTCCCACTTGACGTTTTACAATCGTTTATTGTCATGTTACCGTCTCGTTTCGACGGGCGCGATTGAGATGAAATCGCCGACGCGTTCCGTCCGTGTCCTCCCGCTATTGCCTGCTATATCGGTCCATGCCGCGTCCGAAGTGGACGCACGCCGTCACGATATTAAAAGTCACGTAATTATTTAATAAACAAATGTTTTTGTCGAAACGAACGCTGGGATTCTAGTGACAGTGGATGGATAATGCGATTTTTTATGGTGTCGACAAGTTATTCAAAATTTTTGACAAGTGCGCCAGTGTTGTGTTTATATGAATGGATTGCTGTTGCCGCAAAATAGTTCACACGTGATGTCTTGACTACAGCTTAATTGTGAGTACCTTTCATTAATAAAATTTTAATCATTTGTTTATTTATTCGACGGTTTACTTAGCGAATTATTGTGATTAATTAATAAGTGTAAAGTCTACGAGCGCGGTTCAAGCATAACATTTTTGGGATTTCTCTCGACGGAGCTTCGGAGTTGTCTTTTTGGCACAAGTGACAAGTTTTCGTTTTAGCGAGGACTCTGAACATGTGGCCCAGCATTTGTACCTGCCGGGATGAAGGCCCCGGACTTTTTGTAAGTTCTAAAAACAAAGAAGTACCCACGACGCCGGGGAGTCGTGCTGTGTTGCAGTTCGGTCACGTTTTTGGTCTTTCCCGGGAATTGCTAGTTTTTTTTTTAATACATTTTTGTCACCTAACTGCCTGTCGGCGGTGCATTTTTATTAGATGCTCAGTATTCATGCTTGACGCAAGTTTTTATTTATTTTAGAACGGATGTGAGAATATTTTGTGACAATTTTAATCTGTTGAATATACAACTGACATTTTTATCGGTCTGCGACATGTCACCGATGTGATTTCGTGTATATTATTAGGCATATGTTATGTTTAGCATTAGTCAATTTGTCTTAACAAACATTTACTCCGCAATTAGCTACCTAAATATTTTTAAATGCACGTTAACTACCGCTGTTTACTTGCGTTATTTGATGGGTCTGTTTGTGTTATTTTTTCCCATGTCCATGATGTTTTAAAATAAGTACTTATGAATATTTATTATAAATATTTTATTACTTATGTACTTGCGTCGCTGTTGGTTAGGTGGATTATATTCTATAAATTGAAATCAGATTTTTTTATGCATTGGTAAACAAGCATTCGTTTACAATGGTAGTAAGTAGGTACCTAATACCTGTAGACATCTACATGAAAGCAGAGATTTCAATGTAGATAGGTACGTTACCATTCCTGAGGCCTAAGGTATTATGCCGCCGTACCGAAAATTACAGGGCCGTAACATCACCGTTCCACCTAACCGGAAAAAGATAGTGCTGAACACTATCATTTAGCAGCAAGTACCTACCTAGATTAGGTAATGCGGCGGTGCCTACCAAAATTGACACGAGCTCTAACAAAATTGATGTAAATTTAAATTCATATATTTCTTCTTCAAAATAATGTCATTATTATGCAGATAATAGCCACTCTACATATAAATGAGTAGCACATATTTTATAATATTCATATCATAATTCATAACTCATTTAGGTATAAACTGTAACTAGGTAGTTACGGCCGGTTTAACTAGTTAGAAGTAAAGTGTATCTACTCGTACCTAGGTTAGTTAATTTAACTAGGCGCTTTATACCTACTTTGATTACGTAGGTTACGTGCACTAGGAATTAGGGATGTTATAAAGCTCCGTTGCCGAAACTAACGGATACCTATCAGTTTTTTTTATACGTACCTAACTGTATTCGAATTCTAAAGGCTTAAAAGTTTCGGGTGAATTCAGATAGTGCCGCAGTCTCAGTAAAATTTATTTCTAATAGTATGTTGTTGGCAAACCAAAATGGAGTTCACATGGATGTTAAGTGATGACTGCAGACTACAGACATTTACACAAAACCGGTGGTCGAAATGTAAATGCATTGCCACTCCTGGGACCGTAGATGTTATGCCTCCGACAGTTAGTACGGGCCATACATTACAATCTAACCGGGACATGATAGTTCTGAATATGTTTTACCATTTGGCGGCAAATAGATTGAATAAAGCGGTGGTGTCTACGCTTTCAAGTTTCTAGACTAGAATCCACCACACCAGTAGAACGTCTTCGTTTTTTTTGTCTTGTAGAAAAGGCGTCTCGAGCCTAGTTTAATAATAACAATAATAATGTAACCATTATACGTCCCCCAGCTGGGCACGAGTCTCTCCCCTTTTTGGAAGGAGGCCTGGAGCTTACTTCACCACAATGCTCCAATGCGGGTTGGTGGAGATACGGGTTAGTGGTCAATCCGCTGTCGGACGTTTTCAAACCGCCCATAAGGCCTCCGCAAGGTTTAACGACTGCTATCTATCGATGTCAACCGGGATCGACGGCTTAAAAATAACGCGCATTTTAATTTGCCACTAGCGGTCACCCATCACACACCCGACCGCGCCCATATCGCTTAACCGAGTAGATCGCATACGATCTACACCGCGGGCCCATGCGCGCTTCGCAGTCTAGTTTAATCTAAACATATTTTGACTAAAGGAGTATGCAACGAAAAATAATTAAGTTTTAGTTGCAATAAATAAATAATAATCTAGAAGTAGAGTCACTAATCATTCCTAATATGTTATGTCCGTAGCCGATCTCTTCTGGATAAGACTATACTACTATATTTTTTTTTACCAGACCACCTACCTCCTTTTTAGTACCTATTTACTACATTAAAAATGCATTTAGAGTCTCGTTTGATTGACACATAATTGTATCATGAGAATGCATTAAGAATAACTGAAGTAAGAAATAAAATCATTCAAGAATTCTTTCTAAATGTAATAGGTATCAACCGAAACCATTGTAATATTATTTTTATTTATATCCGTATCCCTATCCATCCGAATTGTCATACCTGTAACATCCCTAATAGTAAAAGAGATACTGAACCCTCCGAGTAACGTTGGCTGATCCTTGCCAGGCGATGGTTTTTGTATTTAGCATACCTATTATCATTCATCCCTACAAAAACTTATAGTCATACAGGCGTTCCGATATTCGAAGGGTTCACTAGCTCTTGAACCATAATATACCTACAAGTTATGTAATGAAAGTACGAAAATATTTTTACGAATTACGGTGAAAACAATATTTTCATTTGAATTTGATAAAAAAGAATTTTACTTTTTTATGTAATGAAGTGGCAAACAGGCATAATAGGTATATAGTTAACATTCATGGTAAGTATTACTGTAGCTTATAAACATCTACATGAAACCAAAGATTTCAATCTAAATAATTAATGACCTGTAATTTCCGGCACAGAGGCTTATCACCTTAGGCCTCAGAAGTGCTAACGCATCTGCATTTTGACCTCTGGTCTTTGTGTAAGTGTCAATAGGCTGCAGTCATCACTCAACATCAATGTGAACTGCATGCTTGTTTGCCACTGTCATAACATAAAAGAAAAAAAAAACACCACGAAGACTATTTAACTATTATTCATACAATTTTGAGCGTTTCTTTCGGTTTTCCTATGATACCGTCATCAGATGCCAACGTGTCGTCAATGGGACCTATTTCGAATTGTAGCCTTTCAAACGTGTAGAGCAATCATCCTCCTTTCATAAGTCGGTTAAAAATCAAGTAAGGTAGATAGCAATCTAACATTTCATAAACATTTTGATTGAAAATAAACAATGAAATGCTTTTAAAATATATTTTAAGCGGTGTGCGGCAACGTTAGTGAGAAATTTCAATTAATTTGAATATCACGATGAAATCTAAATTTAAAGAACGCATTGCTTTACTAAATGTGATACGTGTATAAATGTATTGCTCTTATTTAAAGAATTTAATTTTTACATATCAGAGATATTCAAACTTATTTGACCCAAAGTCCAATTTGATATTTAATAATTCTTCAGCGCATCCCATTCTTTAAGTGTACAGATTTAAGTACAAATTCCCCCCCTTCTACTAACTAAACGGTTGTTGTTAGAAATTCAAACGTATCGGCATTAGCAGCTACATATATGTATAACGAAATTAAAAGGAAAACTATCACACCTAAGTTGGCTTTACAAGTTTGCGAGTAAAATGTAATACTCGAAATTCTTGAAGAACTCCCTAGAAAATTTTTATTTTTCTTTCATTACATTAATCAAACCTAAAAACTATGGAACCCTTCACTGCGCGTGGCCCGACACGCACTTGACCGGTTTTTTTATGAAAGGAAGGTGGCTAACCAACATGCGGCTCCAAAAGAGGAATTAGGTACCTACTTCCTATTTTCTTCCTTCCTTCTTCCTTTTGCGCTTGAACGTATAAACCGACTTTTTAAACATAGATGACCACTGGAGAGGGTGTCACCCTCAAATGGGTGGCACCCGTGGCCGCCCACACGACCCCCTCAAAGCTACGCTACTGCCTAAGTTGTTATGTCTTTGTGGTAGTTATTACGTGGTTACATATTAAAATAATATACCCATTAAATAGAGTATCTTTGTTCGAAAACAAACTCTTATTAAATTATATTATGCGTGGGTGCCACTGAGAATATTCTTAATTAATTACCTAATAATTATCAAGAGAACAGCTGTGTTCAGATTCATAATCGTAATCACTTATTTACGAATATTACATAGTTTTGTACAGATGGTGAGAGTAGGTACAGCTTAATAATTTAGCAATATGTACTAATATGTTACTGGTGGTAGAGCTCCAGTGACGGAGATCGAGGGCGTAGGCACCACTGCATTACCTAATATACTTGCCGTTAAATGGTAGTGTCGCAGGCAGCACTATCGTGTTTAGGTGGTAATGTACGGCCCTGTAATTTCCGGCACAGAGGCATAACACCTTAGGCCTCAGGAGTGGTAACGCATCTGCATTTTGACCTTGATCTTTGTGTGGGTGTCTATAGGCTGCAGTCATCAATGTGAACTGCTTGCTTATTTGCATAAAAAAATGCATATCTACACAGGTTAATAATTTGAAAAAAACCCAAGCAAACCCTCAAACACAAAGTGTAGGTGTAGGACCGATGATCTGTACCAGATCGCAAATAATCGCTGGATGAGGCAGCCCGGGACCGTTTATTCTGGGCGTTTTTGAGGGAGGCTGACCAACAGTCAGCGTTCATCGGCTTAAAACATGATTATGAAATCTTTCACCAACAAATACGAAAGGTCAAGCATTTCAGAATTAACATTTAAAACAATGCATATTCAGGAAACAAAAGCCAAAAGTCAGAAGTTGAACGTCATAATTCTTAGCTTCGCATATCACGAGCGGCCATATTCCATTTCGAGACGATCACCGGATCACGAACTAGGGATGTACAGGTAAATATATATCGATGTATCGATAGATTGGTAAAACATCGTTGTAAAGAAACAATTACGAATATTTTTTATGTGATGACATTTCCAAGGAATTATGAGCTAAATAACACACACTTTTGGCGGCCAATAGGTATATAAGGTAATGCTATCGTGCTTACGTCCTCGAGCTATGCAATTGAAACTCTATCATCTGTGTGACATACAAATGACGGGACCGTACAAAAGCACACAGGCATAATAGCTTGAGGCCTCAAGAGTCCCAAATTATCTAAATAAATTAAGAAAATAAAATCTGCCACGAGTGAAAACATAGTTTTAACTTAGATTTTTGTAGTAGGTAGTTTATAAAAATAGTAAATATTCATGGACCATCATTGTAAACACATGCATGGCACTTTCATGATATATAAAATAATAATAGTTTATTAACGTAAAATATACGCACATTTTACAAACGTGGTTACAAAAGACATTTTTGTACATAGGCTAGGTATATGAATGAACGAATTATTTATTTATTCGGGTAAATTACGCTCACACAAGAAAATACATTAAAATTAATACGGAGGGAATGTCAGAAAATTAATACATAATAATTTAAGAATAACAAAACCAAAAATAATTAAAATAAATTGATCATGGTTAAAATTTTCTATAGGCTAAAATCAAAATAAAATGTCCGTCATAATGTCAGAATACATAATATAAACATACATACCTAGGTTGTTTATGTTGCATACCAAGTCACTTTACGGTATCGCTACTAATATATAAATAAGCTGTTATGATACAATTTTTCCAAAAAATAATAATAAACATAAATATGTATGAAAAATATGTATGTCTTAGAAATATCGATTTTTCGTTCACATCCCTATTATGACCACGATATGAAGCTTATGATTTGTTTGTGTGTATCGCTAAATTGATACTGGACGTAGATGAAACAAGACAGAGGAAATTTTAATAGAGCTCGTGCAATAATTATGAATTTGGAAATAACCTAAAGAAATTAATATTGATTAGAATTCTTTTTTTTTATGTAATGGAAGTGGTAAACAAGCATGACTGCAGCCTGGTCTTTGTGTAAGTGTCTATAGAGACACCCATACAAAGACCAAGGTCAAAATGCAGATGCGTTACCACTCCTGAGGCCTAAGGTGTTATGCCTCAGTGCCGAAATTTACAAGGCCGTACATTACCACCTGACCGGGACACGATAGTGCTGAACACTACCATTTAGCGGCAAGTGTATTAGGTAATGAGGTGGTGTCTACGCCCGCGAGCTCCGTCACTGGATAGTCCAACCAATCGGACCAATAATAATGGATCCAATAATATATAGGTAGAATCTAGGTATACCTAATTAAAAAAGTAAAATAAATCTATTTTTCTTTGTGGTTGTAGTTTTATGGTATGATGTTCACCACCCCGTTTTATTTCATTTATTACCGTCATATTAGAAGGCACCGCCATTATTAATAATGAATAATGACGATGTTAAATCCGTTGTATTTTAAGTAGTATTAACAACCAACAAAAATTGTGCTAATTTGCCAGTTGAATGGAACTACATCAAAATTGTGCTGCAAGATTAGACTTGTATTAAAAGACGCAGCGAAATAACAACTTAATAAAAAAAAAAATACAATAACACAGTTAATGAATCATGCAAAATTTTGCTTACAGAAATTCATAATGTGGTAACAAAATAAAAAGTTTGGAAAGAGTCTTTTGAAACTAAATATAGAATTTAGATCATCTGGCAACGTAATGGATGTCTCTTTTCAAGTAAAACATGTGTTGACTTCAAGTTAGCATTGTCAAAGGGTTAATGGACGCTTATTTAATGTTTTTCTAATTGTCAAAACTAGTAAATATTTATAGAACTCATAAATATGATTTGTACGGTTTTTAATTTTTGAGAATTTTATTTTTCTGTATATATTTTAAACCTGTGGCGTTCCATGACGTCCTATTGCGATTTGGTTTAGGCGTTGTCAAAATTCTGTTTCATTTGTTCAATAGGTCAGCGCGATTGAAGAAAAGAGACAGAGCTAATAGCGATTCAGTTAAGATTGACAATAAAGATCATGGTACGGCCGCTGGTTAGCAGATAGGTACGAAAGACTTGTATTTCTTCATTCGAGAGAATGCTAGCTGAAGAATAAAATGAATGAAGAAATAGTTCTGATAATGTGAATTTTAATATAAAAATAGGAGCTAATAGAGAATGGTTGCTTTCAGTTAAATATAGGTACGTGAAATCGCTTCAAATAATACGTATATATGAATTAAACAATACCTTGAATATTGGTTGCAGTCCATCATACAGCGTTCTTTAAATACATATTTCAGTGTTTAATAACGCCAATCTGAATTCCGTCCCTAGTTTCATATAAATAAACGAAACAATCAATTAACCATCCGACAAAGAAAACCAAGAGATTGTTTTACATAATCTTCAACCGAAACCATCAATCTAAGGCGCCCATAATAATATCTTTAATGCCGCGTCTTACCAACCATTACTCTGTGCTGTCCATAGGTCGGTCGTCGACGTACGGGTCGATTGCTCTATTCATGATCAATCGAGTTTATTAAGCAATTACCAAAACAACAGGTTCCAGCATTTCTCCCTGTGGCATTCCGATATTGTTAAAGATATTGGTGTTCAGTTTTCTAATTTTCATTTTAGTTTCGAAGTTTTATTTTTTACTTGTAACACAGCGCAATGGTTATTATAGAACAAACGGTTGTACATGCGGTTTACATATAATAATAAGGATATTAACTGCTGCATTTACTTCATTTGCTACTGTTTTGCATGTATACCTACCTTTACTCGAGGTTTGATTATAATTTAAGAAATTAAGTCGTTTTCAAAATCAAAATTTTGTTTTTTACATCTGGGATTACAAGAATCGTTTGATACGTTACACGTCATGTCAGTTTACAACTCTTTTCAGTTCCATTCTGATGAAAAGAATGGTACTACATTTGTTTGATTTTTATTACTCGAACGAAAAAATATTTTTTTCTCAATTATTCTTCTTCAGATTATTAGAGGCAGCAGCATTCAGCAGCATTCTGTGATATGAATTTCAGCCATCCAAGTGTCAAGGTTTTCTAGTGATGGCAAACCTAAAGCTTCAACAGTTTCTTATTCATTGTCACATATTATATTATTATGGTTTCGATCGTTTTTTCCTTTCATTAGAACTCCTCTTATGACTCACAAGAAACCTTCCCCAAAGATATCCGGAATAGCGTTATTGTATTTACTGCCGCCTTGTAGATCTGTTTGACCGCCATTGTTCGGTTGACTAACTGCAATTGCGGTAGAAATCTCCTCCTCAAATGGGCGATGGGGTCGTGATGTCCCGACGCCATATACCTACCCTCGTTATATGTATGCCCTCGATTATGAAAACAAAATACACATGGTTTTAAATCAATGAGTTCTTTCTGTTTCTATGATGGAGAGACACTTTGAATGTAAATGAACTGAAATATATAGGCTATAAACATTCGAAGCCAGCAACGCCGCCATTATGTTAACGAAGTTATGTGTATATTAGAAACACTTGTCATTCCATAATCTTTGTCTACTTTGTAAGGTTGCAAAAATTACGCAAATAGTGAAAAAATTATAAGATTTATCTTAACAAATAGAAATGTAGCTAATAATTGAAACTTTGGAACCTTCCTTTAACCCTCCTCAGCAGGGTTGCTGATGCTTTCGTAGAAGGATGACAATCAGCCCTATTGAAACTATCGATTTTATTTTCGTATTCGTCAGTTTTTAACTTTATGATGAAATTGAAGATTTATATGTTTCATAAGTTAAATTTTGCACCTATTCTGAATTATTTTTTATATTACAGAGATATTTGGTAATATCTGTCTACACCATTAAGATATGAACATTTTACCTACATCTATGGATTAATGTAATTTCTTACTCTGAGCAGGCAACTCTACTACTAGCGTAATAATATGAAATGTAAACAATAATAAACATGTAACAAATCTGCAATTATTGCAATACTTATAAAACAAAATGTTGATGAAAAACTGAAAAAAATAAATTAAAATAACTGAGAAGGCTGCTTTTTTAATCCTTTAATTGACTTTTAATGTTAACTAATACATGCCAAACGGTCGGTTTAAAGAAACAACAAAGTAAATAATCATTAGGTTTTTGCCGTCAATGGTAATGCAATTTATTCGTACCTAAGCGGAAAACTTATTCAATGATGATCGAATTAAATGTCTTCTGTCAGTCTGCTGTCTGGATGATACTATGTTACTTCGATATCCACTTTAGTTAACTGTAATTGAATATCGGTTATTAATACGTTTAAAGACAGCAATTTGCATATTATTTCTATGGAATCTCTTAGTTTTCGGATTCCAACATTTTAAAAATTCTTACTCAATTAGTGAATTCAATATTTTTTATTGTTTTAATTTTGGGATTGAAAACCAATTGCATTTAGTTGATACCTCCTGCTGTATAAACGTATTCATTTCTTGTGCATGACTTTAAAGAAAAACGTTTAAAAATTGCTACAATCAACACGGTTAACAGAAAAGTGTTTCACAGCAGGGAATATGAATGAATAAATAAAACTTAAATTTAACTTAGTCCGTTTAATTTCGCTGATATCGTTAAGTCGTTCGGTTATTTGGCTGCTATCTCAGGAACTGGTCGTATAGGGTCAACTGCGGTCACGGCCTTAGATGAAGACATTGGGATCGGACAGAGATGCTGTGGAGCTTTCGATACGTTGACGATAATGTTGTTTTACTATGGTATCTTGTTGGTATATCTTAATTTCAACAAGTGTTTTGACTTTGAGATTGAAGTTGATGTGAATGCGATTATTTTCAGTGTTGATGTTGTGTTGTTGTGATATTGTTTCTTCCATATTACTTACCTCTATTCTTCGTATTCAATAATATTTTCCGTGAGAAAATTACAGAATTGACTTAAATTATCCATGGAACAAAAGGGTGATTTTGCAAAGATTTTAAAAATAGGTATAGCAAGCAAGAAAATAAGAGCCTTTATTGATTTTTTGCCACGTGTTTGTAAATCATTTAAAAGTCGCATAATTGTTCTCATTTACAACTTGTTCCATATACATATTTTTTTCACTAGTACCGTAGTCTGTGGGTGGACTGTGGGCGTTTATTGATATTTCCGCTATGCAATTTGATCGCTGATTGGTGATTTGTCGCTGTACTTGTGTTTGCTTCGAGTTGGTGATCAAAACAATTTATATTGCACTTTATACTGTATCTTATGTTTTATAAAGGATTGAGAAGGCTACTAGGGTAGCATCATATTTATTTTTTATGTAATAAAAGTGGCAAACCAGCGTGCAGTTCACATTGATGTTAAGTGATGACTGCAGCCTTTAGAGTGTCTAATGACCAGAGGTCTCAATTCAGATGCGCTGCCACTTCTGAGGCATTAGGTGTTATGCCTCCTTGCCGGAAATTACAGAGCCGTACGAATATTAAATATTCATTCTAAATTTTATAGCGGATGTCGTATAAATTGTTATAATCTTACCAAAATAACCATCGATTTGTTTGTGTTACAAAACAGTCAAAATATAAAAGTAGGAAACAAATTTGATTTAAAAAAAATTCTTATTCATAGTTTATATTTGACATGACAAATTACACGTTATGTACATATTATTATATAAGTTATATAACGATTTTTTTGTTTTGTTGCCATCATCATGTTTTTATTACAGATCCAAACTATTCTTTTCATCTTAAATTAAACATTATATCAGAATACCAAATTGCATCTTTTCTGTCAGCATTCCAAAAGTAAACAAATGCTTTGTCCGAATTCATTTTACCGTTTCATTCATTTTACACCGTACAGATAGTGATGTATCATCACAAGCGCAGTAAGTAACGATGTTACTTCAGCAGGTTCATCAATTATAGCCTCAACAAATGCTGCTTCACCATCAATAAAGAAGTCTATAGTTATTTTATTTCTCGCCACTCGTGTTCGAACCTTTTGAACAACTTTCTCATAAAATTAACAGATATGTGGCAATGCTTCAATAAAACTTATTTGTTCCTTCTGTTTTATTCATTAAATCAATACACCTGTTTGTCATAAATAAGAAAGTATGACGTTAGTTTTTTGTAGAGCCTTTTGTTGAAATATTGACACCAATTTTTTTCCCATACAATTCGTCGTCTGTTTTACAATTTCAATTTATGGCTTGGAAACTTTTTGAGAATACTGTAGTATGGAATGTTATCGTAGAATGATATTGGGTATACATCAGTTTTTATTCGTGTTGTAGCAAAAATCGACGCAAGCATTGCATTAGAAATAAAAACTTATGAATGAGTAAAATCAACATTACTATCAACGATTTCATAGAATCGATTGAAATTGTACCAGGGACCGTGACATTACCAGAAAATACGGCCACAAAATATTTGTACAGTCAGCGTAGTAATAAACATACAGGAGCGCATCGAATCCGGGCCTTCTCCAAATAAAATCACCTTCAGAAAAAAAACTCGACGGCAAGCGTCGACAGAGTCATCTTTCTGGGGTAGAACTAATTGGTGTTCGTTGGTTATAGTTAAAAAAGTTATTTGTTGTGCTCGCACCGTTTGATAGTCTACCGGCTGAACGTGATGTTCGATCGAGCAAAAAACCTGAGCGGCCTGAGCAAATTGTAATAATCTTGCCGAGATAGCAATCGGTTATGTAATAGGGTGTGTTATAAAAAGTTATTTCCACGTTACAAGTTCAAAATTGTTCGATGAAAGAGTGTTCAATTTTAGGTTATTGGGGTTTTAAATTAGTTTGTATTACATGTACGCACAGACGATGATATAGTTATATAGTCGATAATCATAACGTATACTTTTTGTCTAGATGAAATATTATTTTTTATTGAGAAAGATTTATACTAAGAAAACTGATGTTATTTAGTACCGTTATCAAAAATGTTAACGAATAGCATTGAGGTCGCGTGTCATACAAAAAAATATTACAATCTCCGCTATGATCAAATAAAAGAGAAATATTGCGGACGCTGTAGGCACAGTTAAAAACTTACTTACAATTGATATCTCAACATCGGCCGTATCAACGACTGTATCGATTGCTCGAATAACGAAGATTTAGACAAAACACCTGTACCCGCCTACCTACCCACTTATAAATATGTAACCTGCTATTGTCCTCACAAAAGATCTATCCGAACTTGCTAACAAGGGGTCGAGGAAAAAAACCTTGAGTTCCCGAATGCGCCAGATTTGTTGGCGAACAATAGCTTGAGGAGAGACATCCAGGTAGAATAAATTCTCTATTGTATACCCCCATTAGGATGTAATTCTGGGATTTGAATGTAATAAATCCACTGAATGCTAAATGTTAACGCAAGTACAGATTTGGTTTGGCGTGTGTTTCATTTGAAATATTTTAACTTTAAAAATTTGGTACTTCCTGCAGCTGCTTCTAATGAGAGGATGTGGAATCAGTTGCGATAGTAAAATAACTGTTAGATATGTATTTGAATTAAGTAGATTTGTTCACGATATCTTATATAAAAATATTTGATTACTTTTTATGATTTCAAACTTTTGATCTTAACTAAAGGCTTTAGGCTTAATTTTAATGAGATCAATTTTTATTTTAAATAATGAATCGCAATAGAAATTAATCTATCGTAAAAATTGACACAATCCGCAAATATTATCACAAAGGTAAAATAATCATAACACATTATCATAAACTTAAAATGTTTTCCAAGAAGTATAAGTATTTTTTTAAAAATCTATTCATGCTCGATCGCTTTCAAAATTCGATCAGATATCGAAAATTTTATAAATTATTAAAGTGAATTATAAATTTCTTACAAATCACAGGCCGTGGTCTGTTGGGCACAATTAATGATTTCACTCGCCGCTCCTACCTGCTCTGACGAGTCTATTTAGACATCAAAATACACTTTTTTGTTGAACCATATCTGTGAAACTAGTTTCAAGAATAACAAAACAATTTCCTTTGTTGTTGGTTTTAATGATTTTTTCGACACAATTTGGCGATTTCGAAACGGTCATTCTGCGAAACGTTTGAGCGTATACCTGGTGAAAAAACAATGGCATTCTACTGTCGAATGGGGTGTTATTTATGAAGTTTGGACGTGATAGGTTCTCTTAGTCTTGTAATTAAGGTAAATTTTGAAGGCAATAGGTGTCAATTATTAAAAATTAATGTCCTTTCACAGATTCCTTTCATATTTAAGCAAATGTGTTACATCATATTTCTTGTCCCTGATGCTGTCGATCACTTTGAAAAATACGTATTCATTAAAAAACTACCAAGCATAATTTATTCAAATTACTGTTCCCCCGTGCAGTCGGTCTTAAATAATGCAATTAACATCTCAATTATTCTCGACGCAGCGCTGCTTATAGATTGTATTATTTCAATATCATTGACCTCCTCCAAAAAAGTACATCTTTAAGCTTTATGATCTCGGATTTCAAGCGCCGGAAACCATATAAACTCTTGTATTAAACAATCAAGCACTGGATTGTTTGAATATGTTATCTGACAAACGGACAGACAGGATGCCCGTGTTAGCTCCCATCCGAGTGACAGACAGATCCCGAAGTAAACGCGCTTGTTAGTATCACCGTGATTGTTTGGTTATGATGTAACGATACGGGTCATTTTGTGCAGTCACCTTTTCTTACGTAACTAGGAAACCAGATAAAACTGAAACACTTAGCCCTATCCTGCAATAACATGCAAAATAGTGTAAAGTCGAAATAGTTTAAAATTATTTGACTAATGTATAAGGGATTTGATAGGTTGTAAGACAATATTACCTCTATCATATCCTACTTCCCTCTGAGGTGTTCCCTAGGTGCTACAATATGGGGTTCTTCAAAAATGGCGTCAAAAGAGTCCTTCAGGGCTGGCAGCGCGTTGGCAACTCCCCTGGTGTTGCAAATGTCCATAGGCGACGGTGACCACTTACCATCAGGTGGCCCGTCTGCTTGTCTGTCAACTTAATGACATAAAAAAAAAAAAAAAAAAATATATATTGCAAAACATTTCACATCAGACTATAAAACCTATTACAAGATCATGTTTTACATAAATACATAATATTCAGTATTCCTTTTGATTATTTTTGATCTCTATAGTAAAGATTCTTCATTTACTAAATCATTAGTTTTTGATTTCGGAACTAAAGGATGGGTTGAATACGAGTTCTTTTTTTACTTGATATGCAAAATAACATTGACAAATATTGACTAAGCTCAAAATAGTATCAACAAATACAAATTTTAACTTGTTTCATTAACTTCAACAAACTCGTAATCTTCCCACCGTTCCCCGGTCACACAATTTTTTACCAGCATTCCAAAATCCCTGAAGTCACGAAGTCAAGGTAAACACATTACCCCTAAGCTGAAGGTGATAATGTCAGTTTGCGTCGTCACTTAGCATGCCAGTGCGAGCTACTGCCGGACTTAGTGTTGCATTTGGTACTATTTTCAAGTTGATTTAGGTTTGACGGGAAGCTGAGCTTTTTTAATTTATGTGTTTCTGTTGAAATTTGGATTCTGTATTATCAGATTTAGAATATTCATAGCAACATTTAGAATTGCCAAGCATCTTTATTTTACTTTAATATAAATTGAAAGCTGTTGTATAACGGTGTTTATTATCATTTATCAGCTCAAGATCAACTTTAGCCTTTGGCATATTCCCAATATTTAAATGATTAGAATCTATCTCGTACGATGTTTGCGATTTTTATTCGAATTTCTTTCAAGTTTATGTAAAATTGTAAACGAATCTAGACTGAACTAAAATTCACGCAAAGAACTAATAGGCAGTTAATTCTATAGGTTTGAAACCAGTTTTTGTAAGAATGTAAGTGGGCGAGCGGGATTCAAATCCCGGGTATTTGGACAAGAAATGTTTCGATCTCTGATGCAATACGACGGTGAATGTGTTTTCTACGTGCATTATGGAAAGAGATTAAGTTGTTCGTCTTCGATATGAGTATTCGAGTGGGTTGGGTATCAAATTGAGAAATGTTATTCGACTCGACTCGATTAAACCGTCGATGTATTCGACTAAGTGATCAGAGAACGCTAAGGTAATGTGATAGTTTTTCATAGAAACAGTTTATATAACGCTTTTGGTGTTATCAAAACGAAACTTAATGCATGTAGGTTATCTGATCAATGACATAACACTATATTTGTTACAGTGTTTTGGTTTCTTGATCGTAAACTTTTTTTTTATGTAATGTGGAAGTGCATGCAGTTCACATTGATGTTAAGTGATGACTGCAGCCTATAGACATCCACACAAAGACCAAGGTCAAAATGCAGATGCGTTACCACTCCTGAGGCCTAAGGTGTTATGCATCTGTGCCGGAAATTACAGGGCCGTACATTACCACCTGACCGGAACACGATAGTGCTGAACACTACTATTTAGCGGCAAGTATCTTAGATAATGCGGTGGTGCCTACGCCCGCGAGCTCCGCCACTGGAGCTCTACCACCAGTGACACTAAACATCAATCCTTATCAATTTGAATTTGATTTATTATATTTATTCTTCTTCTTTCACATTTATTTGATCACCTATTATAATATCTACCCACAACTATAAAATCTTCCAAACCACAACCCAATGACTTGACCAAAGCTTTTACTAAATCAATTGAAGTCAATACGCAATCATTTCCAGTCGACTCGTTAACTCATCGACCGAAAGCATTAATTAACTCTTTAGTATTTATGAGTTCTCTTAGATATAAAATGTGTATAATAAAACCTTTGACTTACAGGCCTGTGTTTAATGTTTTTTTTTAAGTCTAGATTTATTGTTTGTACCGCGAGTTAATTTCGGACGGTACGGATGTAATATGTCGATTCCTCCAAGCTATTAAAACTATGTAGCGTTCATATTCGATCTTTATTCTTTACTATTTCGACTGCAGCAATGAACATAGTCGGAACTACATTTTGGCCAATTTTGTTTTCCATATTATGGACATTCTAAGACTTCTAATGCAATAAAACAAAATTGGCCAAAATGTAGTTCCGACTATGGTAATTGCTACAGTCGATTTGTTTAAGCCATTTAGGGGCCTATAAAATACTTTCGCATCCAACGGGGGAGGGGTCTCTCTGAGCGTGACAAAATGTGACGGGGGATCCACGGCAATGTGACGTTCGCAGTTCATTAAAATATTTAAAATAAATATATCGTCAGACTATTCTTGATTGAAAAAAATATCATATTTAGGGTCTTAGTTTATGTGACGTAATATTTTTAAGGGGGACACATATAGTGACACAGTGTGACAATAAGGGGTGGGTGAGAGGGTCAGAAAAGGTTTATTTTAGCGTGACGTATTTTATAGACGGGCCCTTATTTATGGAATAGTTTGAGAAAAAAGATTCAAATTATATTTTACTTTATCGCTCTATAATTTCACTGGTTGTAGAGCTCCAGTGACGGAGCTCGCGGGCGTAGGCACCACCGCATTACCTAATATACTTGCCGTTAAATGGTAGTGTTCAGCACTATCGTGTTCCGGTCAGGTGGTAATGTACGGCTCTGTAATTTCCGGAACAGAGGCATAACACCTTAGACCTCAGGAGTGGTAACGCATCTGCATTTTGACCTTGGTCTTTGTGTGGGTGTCTATAGGCTGCAGTCACTTAACATCAATGTGAACTGCATGCTTGTTTGCCACTTCCATTACATAAAATAAAAAGAATAAATCACATTCTTCATTATCTCTGTTTTGATATGAGACATTATAACAAAACAGCTGTAAAAACATTTATCCGTTTGAGCAGCTAAAGACGGTAGCTAACGATATCTTTAGCTATTAGCTAGTAGATACCTTTTACTATGTATGTCTTTACAAAGAGTATACTCATATTTTAAGTATGCAGCAATACATTTTTCAACAATAAATTCTTTAAGTACGGTCATATTTTGCGGATCAAAAGCTTTAGACCTCATCAGAACCACTCAAGAGGGATTAGGGTTTTTATTAAATACGTATAATCCACCATTGTTTGAGCAAGTGCGTTCGTATCTTACAGAATTTCCTATTGTACTTGAATTTGACAAGTTAAATAGTGTGACAATGGAAGTCGAGGATTTGTGAAAATTTTTTTTTTGGTCGAAAGGCTTTCACCATTTTGTTTTTGCTTCAACGTATAGAAGTGTTGACGGTGTCAGTAAATTTTGGTTCCTTTTCGTCTGATTGAATAATATGATGTCATTTCATTTAAAATTACGTAACTGTCGAATTGTATCAATAATTATAGTAGGTATTATGGTACAACATAGTTTCGGTAGTAGTTTTTAATTCTCGTTTGACGAGCGGTTAAAAATAATGTAAATCATGATCTCGTCGCATGCAATATATAAATGACGTAACTTCACGTCTGTAATCCTGAAGTGGTAGGCAGAGGTAAGTGCGTGCATTCAAGCATACTTGCAGTGATTCACCTTTAAGTTTATGTAACAGGTGGCGAGCATGTTTACATGTCCGGGCACATTACCAAACTCGGAGGTACTGGAAACTTCCAGAAAATTGAAAAATCACAATACAATCAGAGATAAAGGATTTTACACCGTTATCTCTGATAACCCCGGGAATCGAACCCAAGACCCCAGCGGGCAGGTAGCAGGCCATTACTACTAGTAGTGGACTGCTACCACTAGGCTACTGAGGCAGCGATAAATTAAATAACAAGACAGACTTACAGTTTCGAATTGAAAAAATAAAAATTCAGTTAAGTACTCATTATCTGTAAACCACTGCGTACGTGTATTAGCTTCTTCTGATTTGGAAGTTTTAAAATTACGTCTCATGTAAGAGACCTTGTCTTTTATGTGAATAGATGTCTTTAAACTTAAGTTTTGCATACAATTAGTAAGTCATCTTATACAAAAACAAATGTGAATCGGATGGAAATAAGATCTATGTAACTTCGACTTAAGAATAATTGTAGCTAACGGCAGTAGCTACAACACTAGTTCTGTTAGGGATGATCTAAGATATCGTATCTCCCTCCAAAATCTTTTAGCTTGAACTTCTGATAGCACTGATCAAGATAACGACCTTTATGAAAGTTACATTACAGGGTTGTTCTTGCGTGTTACTTAGCAAATTTACTCCTTTTAATGTAGTTTTATGAAAGATAGAGTTGCATTCATAAAAATTGGGCACTGAATGAGCCCTAATATTTACAGAATTCTATTTGAATTTTAGGCAAGTATTTTTTGGATTGCCCGTCCCCAGATCGTTTGAGAGTTAATATATATATATATTTTTTTATGTAATGGAAGTGGTAAACAAGCCTGCAGTTCACATTGATGTTAAGTGATGATTGCAGCCTATAGACACCCACACAAAGACCAAGGTCAAAATGCAGATGCGTTACCACTCCTGAGGCCTAAGGTCTTATGCCTCTGTGCCGGAAATTACAGGGCCGTACATTAGCACCTGACCGGAACACGATAGTGTTGAACACTACCATTTAGCGGCAAGTATATTAGGTAATGCGGTGGTGCCTACGCCCGCGAGCTCCGTCACTGAAGCTCTACCACCAGTAGAAATGAATTTATGTTTTAAATTTGAAATCGTGAGGAAAATATGGCTTCTTTAAAACAAAAAATGCATGCTTCTTATTCACAATACTTAGAACATTAAGCTCGGAACCGATGTCTACATAAACAAATATGTACAAAGTGTCATTAGAAGTTCACCTGTGAAATTTAGGAGCTCTAGTGCTTAGAAATAAGGGTTAATTTCCTTCAAAATGTATTCTCTGCCATGGAGTTACCAAGAATCCCTTAACTAGTCCCAATATTTACGCAGTCCGAAACGAACAGTAGCTTATTGGTATTATAGATTCTGGTTTAGTCCGGTCAATATTGATTTTGACCGTCAACTTTGGCTGGTTAGTTCTAATTGTGCCGAGTAATGATGGTTTTCTAAGATTCGAAGGTAAAGGGAAACCAGTTAGTGGGGTGAAAGCAGTAAATTTTGAACAAATAGTAGATATTCGTTTTTTCCCTCTATTGCCTTTAGAAGCGAAATGTATGATTGTAGTAATATGGTATTGAAATAGCGTTTGTGTTTAGAAGAACCGAGTTAAAAAACTTTTCGATATAAAAATATATGCACACATTTTGATTTCTGCCGCTAGTGCAGTCAGTTACACGAACAATCGCAAACCATTTGAATGGGGCGGTAGTGAGTGTAGAAGCACAAGATGGGCAGCAACGTCCTGAGATAGAATTACCGACACTACGATCGCCAATCCGTATGCCAAGCTTGGCGATTATGGCATATCTTTTATCCAACAGACGTCTTTTGGTTGAGATAATAAAATTAATAGTAGAACTTATGTATTTATAGAAAAGTACCTACATATAAAAGTAAATATATACGTTTTTTTACCACATAAGTGTTATTAATTTATTTGTTCACTACATAGTAAAAATAAATTTTATCGCTTCCAGTTTTATAACGTAATAAAATATATTATTCCATCTAATTACTACAAATGAAAAATAATAAACCGGTTCACAAAAATATGCGAAGTAATCAAATTAATTAAACACACAACCTTAATTAAAATAACTTTGAATATAGTGCATGTAAATGTGTTGTCACCATAATATTTACACAGTCAAATCTCACCTACGTAAACATTGTAATATAAACATTCTACTGATATATTTATAGCACACGTTATCACAATGTAAAGATACCATTGATCGGCAAACACGAGTGCTGTGTGCTCGCGTTATTCTGTGCAGCAATGTAGTGTAAACTTTCAAAGATTTCCGTTACAGTTTGCTCTATAAAAGCTTCTAGATGGTTAGGGTTGTCACATCATTGAGTTGTTATATCAAATATTAAATCTTAAGACTGTTAAATACAAAATGTTTAGAGTTACTGTTCAACAAATAGAACTGAAACTTGTTATTTAAATAAAGTAAGTATGCTAAATAATCATCACAGAACCATGTCATAGCAATACAACATGTACAATAATTTTAATTATTATTATTCACAATCACAGATTACAGTGGTAGCAACTATTAAATTACTGCTCTACTTTACAAAATGCGTATTTTAATATTTCAAAATGTCATTGGTGTATCGATATTTGCAAAGTTTATATATTTATTTCTTTAATATCAATATAACGTAAGAAGCACTTTAGTAAGTTTTTCTATGTAAGGTTTTTCTATGTTCGTATACCTACTTACATAGAAAAGACCAGCGCGCGTTGCCTCAATTGTGAACAATGCGCGTGAATTATTTTTTAAATAATTTAGTTTTGGTTTAAAAGACTATGGAAAATTAATGTTTTCATTAATAATGTTATTATTCAAATACTTAGCTATTTTTTTTACTTTTTCTACGTGCCAACCCTATTCTCAAGACGGGTCAATATTGACCCACGCAGTAAGCTGCGACGAGGCAGAACTGTACAAACATTTGTGCTTCATCTACCATAGTGCTTTACTCGGCATGGGTTTATGTAATACTCGATATATTTTAATGGGAATGAAGTAAGAACCATGTTGTTTTATATTATTTCGCATTAACACATGCTTGTGAAATATTTTTTTAAAGAAAAATGGAAAGAAAAATGGACAAAAAAAAATGGAAAATGGAAATGGCTGGACTAGATTCCCAGTAGGCCGCGAGTTCGAGTCTCGCCTGAAGTCAAATTTTTCTTTCCATTTTTCTTTAAAAAAAGAACCATGTTATTCACATAATTTAATCGTCATAACAGAGAAGCTATACTGGAGGCTGAAGGTTATTTGGCATTGTAGTAACTATCACAGAGACATAAAAACTAACGTCTCAGGGCTGGCAACGTATCTGCGTTTTACTGGTGGTAGAGCTATGACGGCGCTCGCGGGCACCACCGCGCTTGCCATTGCCGCTATATGGTTAGACGACCCGGTTAGTCCAGCGGTGCGAAACCACCGTTTGATTAGAAGGGTCGCGGGTTCGATCCCCGCACCGGAACAAATATTTGTATGGCCTACAGATATTTGTTTCGGGTCTGGGTGTTTGTGTGTGTTGTATGTGTACAACGGCACCCACGACACAGGTTTATACCTACTGTGGGGCTGTGAGTGTAAGCGTATTTTATTGATTTATTTATTGATTTATGGTAGTGTTCAGCACTATCGTGTTCCGGTCAGGTGGTAATGTACGGCCCTGTAATTGCCGGCACAGAGGGATAACACCTTAGGCCTCAGAAGTGGTAACGCATCTGCATTTTGACCTCTGGTCTTTGTGTGGGTAGATACTATATAGACATCTGTAGTCATCACTTAACATCTATGTGAATGCTTGTTTGCCATCTTCGATACATAAACAATGTGTTACTAGGTAGGAATATGTCTGTCAAAACTTTTCCAAAACAGTTCGGGCGTTTTCGTGTGATTGAGTTAAAATTCTGACTTGAAAATTATTTATAATATTAGTAGGTATGTATGATTGTACGCATCTTCACGCTAAGTCCCTTACAGGATAGGCAGAGAGTGTAGAGCGCCAGATATCCCGGCCCTGACACACCTGACATGCTTCTTCTACATTCATCATTAGTAGATAAAGAATAATATTATCATGCATCGATATATTAAGTTGAATTGATATTTTACTCTATTCCAGTGCTTATTCGATTTGTTTTTTTTAATAGTGTTGTGCTGTTGTGCCTTTTTGAAAGCGAGATTGAATATAATGTTTGAATGCATCGAGCTAATACGTAAATATGCGCTGAGTGCACGTTTCAATGCAATAGGGAGTGATAAAGTCGCGAAGCGGGCTATGTAGGAATAGGGATGGCCATAATGATATGCGATATCGATGAATATCTATTTATTATTCTACTCACCTCTAAAAATATTTTTTTATAAATTCCATACATAATAGGAAATACGTTCGTTTAGTTTTTAAACGTGCCCATTAAAAAATGAAACTAATTTAATGCAAGTAAACCTAATCTAGATCTATAAAATGAGTCAGTGCAGTATAGCAATAATAATTGAATCTATAATAAAAAAAAATATAAAGCTGAAGAGTCTCAGGAACTTCTGGATCGATTTGAAAAACTTTTAGTGTAAGATAGTCCATTGATCGGGGAAGGCTATATAATATCATGCTACGCGGCCGAAGTCGTGGGCACAGCTAGTGTTTAATATACGCAAGATAAATCCGTAAAAATACTTTTATTCAAATTAGTGTAGCTCGCGAAAGCCTAAGAATATACCATAATCAAATTAATACGTTCTTTATTAATAATGTAATTTATGGCTTATTCTTTTAACCAATAATTTCTGTATTGAGAATTTCTGGTTTCAATGCAAAAAAATATGTAGATTTTGTATAGTTTTTGAATATTCTGTAAGTGATATACCTATTTAATTAATATCCATATTTAAAATATTGTCTAAAATGCAAAAAAAAAAATGTAATGATACCTATGTACCACATTATCAGAAAAAGTTTAATTTACCAAAGTACGGAGTTAGTGAAGTTTTTGAAAATTCACATTAGCATTTAAAAAATGTAAAATTTTAAATTGTCTAATCAACAAGAAATATGACGACCATAAAATTAAAATCACCAATTAGTAAAGCTAAACGAAGGAGGACAAGATATATTCACTCTTATTTTGATTTTTGTATAATGTATGGTAATATTCAATAAAATTTCTGATAAACTCATTAAACATGGTATACTTGCGCTGATACACAGATTTATTGAACGACGCCTAATTGATTCTTTTTTATTACAGCATTAATTTGTAAGTACCTGTATCCACTATAGGAAGATTACGTAATGATTATTAATATTTTTGAAATTAAGAATAACAAATGGTACTCCGCAACTATATACCCTAAATATTAAAATGCATATAGTATACATTGTTAATTTTTGTAATTTTGAAAGTTGATTAACAATTCCAATTGAATAAAAAACTCAATGCGATAGCTAATGGATAAAATAGAGACGATACATAAAAAAAAACAATATCATCGAACGAGTATCAATATAATCGGCCTGCCCTACGCTTTCTTCTGCCACAATAATGGTCGGGGCGTGGTACGTTGCCACAAAACGAAGAGTATGCAAGAAACAGGTATATTGTTATTAATACGTGACGAATATATGTAATGTACGCGCGATTTGTGTGCGTAAATTGTTCTATGCTGAAGTGAGCTTCTGTATTGTACTTTGTTTTTTTTTTCAATGAATATACCAGTATATCTTCAGCCCAGAGACTTAGTTGTACTTTACGTATTTAGTAAACAAAATATTCTGAATTTGTATATTCTCAGAAATCATTGCAATAAAACACATTGGTTAACTTTATGGTAATTGTGAAATTAATTTACAGAAACCAAATATTTTGGTAATTTTAACTAAATCATATAGCAAATGACAATCTCAATCAGTAAACCTGGGTTGCACCGAGATATTTGTTAAATTTATAGCTATTGTAACATTCCATATCCTTCTCTAACTTTAACAGATTTCTGTAAGTTAGAGAAGGATATGAAATGTTACAATAACTTTAACGAATATCTTGGTGCAACCCAGGCTAACAGAAGTACTGATAAAGTCAGTTGTGAATAAAAATGTGTGCAATTCACATGTGATAGAATTTTAAAAATGTCCATAAGAGGCACTGTAAAAGCTTCCTATCTCGTTTTCTCCCAAGTTACATTTTATGAATTTATGTCTCTGTCTCTTTTTACTGTCGCCTTTTCGTTTCATCGACTTTCAAATGACAACTATGGTAAAGAAGTTATTACTTCAAAAATAAATAAATAAGCATGTGTTAAGATCCTACATGACTTTCCTCTTGCGGAAATATTTTCACCGAAAGAATAAAACGGTGTAATAAAATTATATTATGAAATCAAAATACTCGTATTAATCTTTGGTTTAGTATCAAAAAATTTATAAAGAGTACCACAATATCCATATCACAAGTTTTTCTATCCAGTAAAAATCCTACCAGCTTCGTTTCGGTTTGAAAAAGGTGCACTACATTACTTCGAATGTGCCGTAATGATAGTGAGGTGCGTGCACGGCTCTATATAATTTAGTAAGGATTGAGTTATTAGAAATACGTTTCAAGATACGAAACGAGTACTGGTTTAACGCGGTCGGTTTTTGGACGTCTTAATGTGATTTTGATATGGAGAGTGAGACAGAGATTTTTTTTTCTGTGCATTAACACGAGATTGTGTTCCTCGATTAAGATGTTGAGAATGTTTCGAAAGTGATTCGTTTGTAACATCGACCAAAGAAGTCGATAGTTCATTAGCATATTGAGTGAGCATCGAATGTTTCAACGGCTCATTAATTTCAAGTTTCTAATATTAAGCCATAAATAAGTCTTTTGAACAACAAGACTTTATCACGTCGCATAATAATAAAATAAAAAATATTAGGAGAAAAAAAATGCTTAGGCAAACGCCGACTTTGCGTCTATTAGATAGCAATTTAAAACTGTCGGTAGCCATTGAGCTCAAACTAGCCAAACAGGTTGATAAGTTAGGTATTTAATGAATGAAAAATATAAAATCTTTAACAATTTTCCTATACCTAAAAAACTAAACCAGTTTCAGTTTAAAGATGCGGCGTATTTAAAAATAGAGACAATCAACTTAATTGAGTGTCTCACGTTTTCTTTCTCTTACAAATTACCTTATTATTCCTGGTCCTTCGAGCCGGATCGTGGGCGTAAGTTTGTCGCTTTCTTACGGCCCTCTTGAATTGATTACCGCGTTTTTTATCTCGCATTGTAGGGTAATCACCGCATGTCTTTATCGTGCTTAATGATCTTAGATTAACATGTTCTGATGACTCCACGGGCAGCGATGACGGTGGAAATCACGATTATATTTTATGAATACAATTCATATTGTTGTATATGAATCGATTGGTTTTGTTTCCGTTTGTACTTAATTAACAATCAACATGTAGGCGGCGAAATCAAATGAGTTACCTGATTATCATAATTTAGATAGCTAAATAAAATAGGGCAAATAAACTCGTTAAATAATGTAGTGTTTAATTTATGTATAAAACGGGCATTTAATTTAACATTAAGTTACATTAAAAATCGTGATGTCGTTGAATATTAATGGCGTAATAAAGACATACCCTAAGGTATAAAATATTTCTAATATCTCTTTAATATCGTGATACACCCACACATCTAAGTATCCGATAGGTAAGGCATTCCTTATGAATATAACGGTCCTCTATTGATTATTATGAAATAATATAATTTATCGAAGATGCCTGCGAGACGAGGTGCTGCGTCATACTGTATTTTATTTGTTAATAACGAAAGCTGAAGGGTTTCTACTAATGATGACATGAGTTGCTTTATCTATACGTAATTAATTAACGTTTGGGAGTTTAAGCCTTTTCTAAACGTAGGAACGTAACGATTATACCAACTGATTATGATCTCCAAAGAAATTCTTAGCTGCGGATTTAAATCAAAAACAAAAACTATTTAAATCTGAAAGCGAGACCGCAGAACGAGTCCTAACGAACTTAAATGCCTTTTTAATTCTTTTTCTACGCGTTCAAGACAGCATGTCGGCGCACGAGTGTTCCTCGGGGCGATTTGGGTATTTTTTTACCTCCACACCGATGTGGTTGCCCTCGCCCGAGCTTGTTCTTACGAGTAATGGCTTCATTATACCACTTGGAATCTCGGAAAGAAGCTCAGGGCCCGCCCGCAAAAAGTGGCCACACTTACCCGGCTGCATACAAACTTCACATGTTTTAGGGTTAATAATAATAAGGTAAGGAAAATTGCTGAGTGATTATGCAATTATACGTTCAGTTGATTCAATGTACCGTCAATTTGCAGCAATAACCCCTTCTTACCAGTTATTGAATTACAACAGCTTTAATGTTAAATTCACGACTCGACGTGTCCGCTTTCAGGATAATTTTATTGATGACAATTTTCTCAATAAAATGATGTGAACACATTGTTTATTAACCCATTTATATGAATAATATGAGAGTTAAATCTGCGGTGATATAATTAATCGATGAATTGTGTCCCTCCGCTGCTTAACTACCAATTTGCCGTCATGGGGGTCCTCAATCGGGCCTCAAGTAATGACAGGCTCTCGTAAATTCGCTGAAGAATTACCTGCAATATTCTCATTTTTGTATCTGGTTTGAAAGCGCGTTTCGTTTTTATTTTACGCCTTATAATTAGGTGTACCGTGCCAGCGTGTTTTTCGAAGCGATTGTTAATTTGAAAACAGGGAAATGCAAAATCTTCCCGATATTTTTAGATTCGTGTATTCACGCAGGCGTAATAGTTAATGTCACATTATTTCACTAAAGCATCTGACGTAAGTTGTTTTTAGTTGGAAATGTTCGAACATATTTTTACTGTCACTTTAATTGCGTCGACACAGATTTATACGTTTGGATTGAATACTACAGAGAGCATTTTGTAAATTCTATTGTTTACAAGAAATATATCCAGTATCGATAAAAGATCAGCAGACGTACAAAACTTACCCGACATGAACAGCACACACAAAGGCCACATTAATCTGAGTAAAACATATGTTTATCTCTATTTGAGCATTGAAAAGGTGCAATAAATACAGTGGGCTCGGCTCGCAATTGAAACGTACACTACTTAATAAACGCCGGCATGCAACTATGCAGTTTGCGTGCCGTGTGGCCTGAGCGGGACTCGAAATAATAGGGAGTAGTGCGTTTTATCGATAATGATTCTGCATCACGTACACATCACTACGTGGAACGATTTGCGTGTTATATTTTTTATTGCGCGTAACTGGCATTTCACAGATTTAGTGCTGTTGTAGAAATGTTGCCGGTGAGAATCGGATTTATGCACGGATTTTCTTTGTAAATAGATATAAAAGTATAATTTCAAAGAAAACTCGTGTTTAATTAATAGGAGCGTCGATTATGATTGAACACCCCGTAAATGCAGGCATTTAAATAGGATGAGAACAAAAAAACTCTGTAGTACGCTCTCCAGCGTCGATACAAGATATTTACTGTCAAATCCTTGCGATTTATAAGATAATACGACCAATATGGTATACTGTTGCGCCATTAGGCCGGTTTTTATTGGTGTCCAGGCTAGATTTACGAGTTTGTAATAGGAGTTACTATGATGTATATTGTTTATGGCTTGATGTGTTTTATCGTTGCATTGACATCTTGTTTTGTTATTGGCGTTTTTTTTTTTGTCGTCTCACTAACAGCATCATCAATATTTTCCCTAAGCAATGGAGTATGTAATACCCAGTTTTTAAACTATAGATATTTCTTAGCAATGTTTGCCATTTCAATTGTTGGGTCCCTTGTAACATACTCCGGTAGAATTCGAGTCCCTTAATGGGCCCGTAATTACTATAAAAGAGGCATAAAAAGTGAGGCATCGTGTCTGTATTTTACCATCAGTTTTGTAGATTTTCATGTAGATGTCTATAGGCTATAATCTTCACATACCATCAATGTGAACTACAAGCTTATTTGCTACCATCATTACATAAAAGAAGTTTACGGGCACATTCAAAAAGAGGAAAAGGGCATTTGTACCCTAACGCCACCAAAGATCTGCTTTTATTGTTAAAGTTTATTTTCAGTAACCTTCACAAGGTCCAAACCTCGATCTCAAATGTTAGCGTGCCCTTAACAAATTCTTTAATCGGGATTGACATACAATTATAAAGCCCATGCAATGATGACATTTAATTAACTCCAGCCAATTTATTGATGTGGTCATGTCCCCGATACTGAAGCGTATCGAGCAAAATCGATTATTGGCTGGAATTGAGGCTAATCGAAAAAATAGCTTGATTTATATTCAATCGGGATTATTTATTGTTTAATTGCCAATGGCAAAAATGGATTGTTTGTTCATTTTTCATTTCCCAACTCTTCTTTAACATGAGTATTCGATTTTTGCAGTCCCTGCGTCGGTTTAGTACTTGCGCGGTAATATCGAAACGGTGTGCTTGTGTGAACGCGTGCAAAGAAATACATGGGTGAATTTCTCAAGCAAAAATTTTAGACGGCGTCGCTGAAAATCATATCTTAAACTACATATATGTAATACGGTTTATTTTTTTGGAAAATAAACTTATATGTCTTTATGAGGCCATCAATATATTTGTGGAAAACATTTTGGAAATTAGAGAAAAAACAAAATGTTTCCCTTGTTTCTAAGTTTGGTGGCGGGTCCACAATCTGTTTTTCTTGTATTAACCACCGTTTAAATAAAACTACACTGGTTTACCAGAAAAAACTAATGTTATTTCTATTTGGCGTTGGTTATTCTATTCGATGACAATTTTATTATTTTATTTAGTGTCGTCCCACTTCGTCTGCCTTCAGGCAGTTGACAGAACGAATTGTATGCAATAAATTGAACATTCTCAGTCTATAGGAAGGCTGATTGGTCTGTGCTACGGCCTGTAGTTAAATATATTAAGTAGTAGGTAATATACCTACCTATAAGTCTGTTAGTCAGGTCATCTTTAATAATAATATATATGTGATATACGAGTATATTCAAATTTTATAGCTATCGCTTTACATTTATTTACTTAATCTCCACCCACAAATAATACATACCAACTTAAGAAGAATTTTATGTTATTGGTTCCTTTTTGTGTTTGTATATAAATATATTTTATTATTATATTCACAGAAATATAAATAATTATTCATATATCTATGATTATGTTAGACCGTTAGTTATTGAATTATTATGTCGATATTATGAAGCTCATAGTAAACTTTACATTTCATTATGTTTAATATATTACTACTAAGTCAATTGGGAAAAATATGTAACTCTACCAGTAGTAAAAATGTTGCGTTAGTACTTTTCTTTCAAATACTATAGTTATTAATAACAAAATAAGTAGTAATATTTTTCATGGCCTTTTTTTTTTAAACAATACCAACTCAATTTGGCGAGCACCCGGAAGTTGAATTTTGTGGTAATCGCGCTAAAATGTTATTATAAAGACACATGCACACTGGCCGGCACCCGTCCGATAATTAAAGAGGCCAGATGATAAATAACGAACTGTCTGAGTTTTTACCACAGATGTCATTATCTCGACCAACTCTATCAAACGTCACTCGATTTAACGATCTATATAGAGTTGTTCGAACGTCGCACATTCGTAATTGGGATTAAATTGTTTAGTTTTGTTCAGAAAATATATAGCTCGGTTCTTGTGTCCTTACTGAATCTGGAGTTTTTAGCTTTGCATTTAAAAATAAAACATCTTGATTTTATAAATAAATTGTACCGTAAAGTTTGATTTTAGAGTACCTATTAGTGTTGATCCCATCAAAATACTTGTTGTATTTAATCACTTCAAAATAAAGAACTTGAACTGAATAGTTCAAGAATTAGTAATTTGTTATTAAGTAGCTTGGTGGCAACACAAATACGATTCAAAAGATCATGGCAAGATTAGTATAATAAAAGTTTAATATTTCCCGAAGCTTTCCTTTTTTCCATTTATAATGTCCGATTCAATGTATACAGATCACCATTTTATTTTCTTAATAAATGTTCTATCAACTCTATACATTCCACGACACTGCGACAGCATAACGCATGAATAATCGACGACTACGCTGATGAGGACCGCGTGAGAGCTTTTTTGTCGTGACTACGAATGCGTGCGCGCAAAAAAAAACAAAGGAACAAATAATTATAAGTGAGCGTTCGAAAAAATGTCACCGGATCACTTGATAATTGTGTGTTTGTGTGAACTTACCTTATTGGTTGATTGGTTTATATTCGTTTTTCTATATTGAGATCTGTGTTTCGACTTCGTAAAGCGTTATCTCTGCTGCACACTGCCTACGTAAGCATTCTTCATCTTTTCGAGTCAGCGGCTCGGCTTAAATTTTGTCAGCCCAATATTTCGCCACAGCCAATTGCTTTATCGTTCGCAGTCCTTAAAACCTCCAAAGTACAAGAATTGGGACAGAGCGGGCATTGAAGCATGTGTTGCATGATTTGGGCCAGGACTCCGCAGTCGCAATGCTCCATAGACGGAGAGAGAAAACCCCAGTTGCACAAGTTTTGTCTGCAGCAACCTACCTGAGTGCGGAGTCGGTTAAGCGTTCTCCATATCGGCCAGACGTAAGCACTGATAGTCCGGTATTGGTCAAAACTTGATCAAAATGGTCGACAAACGTCACATATCTAAAGGTGTGAAAGTGATATCGTTCTACGGACCCAAAATAAGTTAAAGTTTCCTTCCTAATATTGATATACAATGTTTCTTGTCGGCAATGAGATGTCTACGAGTAGGTATGTCCATGTACAGTATTTTTTTTATGTATTGGAAGTGGTAAACAAGCATGCAGTTCACATTGATGTTAAGTGATGATTGCAGCCTATAGACACTCACACAAAGACCAAGGTCAAAATGCAGATGCGTTACCACTCCTGAGGCCTAAGGTGTTATGTCTCTGTGCCGGAAATTACAGGGCCGTACATTACCACCTGACCGGAATACGATAGTGCTGAACACTACCATTTAGCGGCAAGTATATTAAGTAATGCGTCACTGGAGTTCTACCACCAGTAGAAGTAAGTATCCAACTAGAAATATTGCACGTCGACTTAAGGAAGGAGACTTTGGATTATTTGGCGTAGAGCAATATCTCTTTCGCACACAACCTACGTGACGTTTGTCGACCATTTTGATCAAGTTTCGACCAATAGAGGACTATCGGTGTTAACGTAGACAGTGTGCAGCAGAGATAACGCTCTACGTAGTCGAAACTAGCTGATTGTCCCTTTCGTAGGCTCGATGTACCATATTTATTGTTGAGTACTGTACATCGAACACGCTCATAACATAACCACAAACATAAATATCATTACTGAAACATTAATATACATCGTAGTAATCATTACAGTGTAAAAACAATAAATTGAGTCGCCGTGCCGCCATAAATAAGCCGACAGACAATCAGAAACAACTGAAATGATATATTAAAAATCACTATGTATGGACCAGGCACTTTCAACTTTTAATCGACCCATACATATTATCGATGTCGCGAAATTATATGATAAAAACTTCGTAGGAATAAAGGTCGAGTCACACCACAAGGTGTTGAATCGGAATTGTAAATTCTCGTGACAGGTGGGTCATAAACGGTGATCGGTGATCAGCTGCAGTGTTAAATATTTATTGGCAATTAGGTGACACGGGAGCAAAAGTGTTGAGGGCTTTCGATCAGTATAATTATGTTAGCTCATCAAATTAAAATTGACATTATGCAAAATATAATCATGGCAGCCAATTTCTTTTTAAAAAATGCAATGCAAAACTTAGGTGCCCGCCTGAAAATTTATTTTGAATCAGAGGCCTTAATTTGTCATAAAATATATTTAATATCACTATTGATTCGATATGTTCATAATCAATATAATAAGGTCTAGATTTTCTATATAAAATTTCAGGACTTAATCCAGATAGCATGCTAGCTAAGGATTGGTAGATCTAACGTAGGTAGATCTCTAGAATTTTATAATTCTTGAACAACCTTGATCCAATATAATATTTAAATAGTTATGGAATAGATACTTGATTAAATTAAAATTGAAGTTAAATATTCACTGTGAGAATTGGTCAACTAAGCTTAGTTTGAATTATTTGATCTATGGCTAAGCTATGAGCCACGACCTTAACCTGATATACCTATGAATTGCGTAAATCGATTTAAAGGTGAAATATCACAATGAATATAATTTAAAATGTATTTTTGTTCACAGATTAACAACCCTGTGCGAATGGTAAGTTGAATTTTGGCTTAATTATTATTTAATGGTGCTGATATTTACTTTGTATTAAAAAAACAGATGTCATTCTTGAAAATTATTTATTTTTAATGTCAGTTGAAATGAGAACTTACTGATGCGTTACCACTCCTGAGGCCTAAGGTGTCATATCTCTGTGATAGTTATTACGGGGCCATACAAACCACTGCCCTGTAATTTCCGGCATAGAGGCGTTATGCCTCTATGCCGGAAATTACAGGGCCGTACATTACCACCTGACCGGAACACGAAAGTGCTGAACACTACCATTAAGCGGCGAGTATATTAGGTAATGCGATGGTACCTACGCCCGCGAGCTTCCTCACTGCAGCTCTACTACCAGTATTACATCAAAAAAGGAAATTAGTTGCTTGTAATATCCTGTATGCATTTAAATATTCGTCGTAAATACAAACAATTAGTCGCACTTAGACCGAACATCAAGTGAATTCTATTTTAGCGCCTAAAGTTATTTATTTGATGGCAAATTAATTCCCTCGGTATAAATCAACAGTTATGTTAACGATCGCATACCAACAATTATGTCATTAATTTTTAAGGTTCCGTGACATTAGAAAATTTATTATTGTTTGACTGACTCTTGAGAAAATAATTTTGCAGAAATCTTACCTAACTTAAAATTAATACAACAAATATCATAAATATAAAAAAAATATATAGTTATGAAAAGTAACATAAAAATTAAATATAATATTAACAGCAACAGACTTAATAATGTTATGAAAAAAAAAACAAATAAATGCATTTCAGTGGAAGAAAAAACTTTAAGTAACTTCAGGCTGTTTCTACTCCAATGGAAATACTGAATAATCTGAATACCTATAGTTCATCCTCGAACTATATTCAAATTATTCTAAATTTATATTCTTCGAAGAACTCCAGGATGCTATCATCGAAGTCGTGGGTAATTAATTGCCTTGAAGTAGTTGACAACCTATACCTGGAACAGACGGTCCAGTTAGATCGGTCCAACTTCTTGAGTTGGACCGATCTAACTGGACCGTTTGTCAATTGCAAAATCCAACTCGGTTTGGCAGTGTTCGGCGGGACACGATACATCTGTTACGATACATCTTCTCGTCCAAAGAAGAAGGTCTTTGATCAGTGTGTGTTGCTAGTGATGACATACGGAACTGAAACGCGGTCGCTCACTATGGACCTCATAAGAAAGCCCAAGGTCACGCGGAGAGCAATGGAGAGAGCTACGCTGCTATGAGCTATTGGCCTGGAGATCGCAACTGAGGTCGCAAGCGTAACTGAATTACAGTAAAGACATTCGTATCATTCTTTTAATCTCAAAGGATTGACAGAGAAGCAGACGGGCCATCTGGTGGAAAGAAGGTACCGTCGCCTATGAACATTTGCAACACCTGAGGAGTTGCCAACGCGCTGCCAGCCCTGAAAGACTCTTTTGACGCAAGTTTTGAAAAACTCCAGCGTAGCGCGAAGGGAAAACCTTAGAGTGTAGTTCGTATCTGTATTGACATAATTTCGATAGCCACATTGCAGTAGGTACATTCTTTCAAGTTTTTGGTCACCGGGATACGAACAACGTTTGAATTTTGGCAACAAAACAGTTTTGACTGCGATATATACGGAACACTCAGTCAGTTTTCATTCTTGTCTGTCTTTTTAATGACTGCGGCACTCCAGCCGACGGCTTAAGCCTAATGATGTGCAATAAATAATGTGTAATAAGCTCACACCTGCCAATCAATGGGATAACTGCTATAGGAGACGGCGGTATGTTTTTTTTTAATTCAAGTTTAGATAACTTTAACTTTTTACTGGTGGTAGAGCTCTACTGCTAGGCCCTGTAATTTCCGGCACAGAGGCTCAACACCTTAGGCCTCAGGAGTGGTAACGCATCTGCATTTTGACATTGGTCTTTGTGTGTGTGTCTTTAGGCTGCAGTCATCACTTAACATCAATGTGAACAGCAAGCTAATTTGTCCCTTGCAAAACACAAAAAAAAAAGAAACCTTAGCATTTGTAGTAAATAAGACCGCCAATTTGTACTGTACCTATTTGATACTTTTTATGTCAACTGCTGTAAATTTTTAAGGTGTACTTACAATTAAGAATATATATTATATTAATATTGTTGCTGTTGTTGCTGAGTTGAGGCTAAAACGAGAAGACTTGTAAATAAATGTAACATGCATTTTTGTAAATGTTCCTAAATTAACTGACCTTTTGAGCTCACTACAAGAGGAAGGATACCTACATTCAGTTTACCTATAATAATAAAGTTTCAAATCAACACAATAATCACCTGAAATTCTATACAATAGTCATCTATACTAATATCATAAAGAGAAAACTTGTGTTCTTGTATATTATGTTTGTAACGTGTTCAAACAAAATTTACTGGACAGACTTCAAAAATTCTTTCACCATTAGAAAGCTGCATCTTCACTGAATGGAATAGGCTATATTACATTCATTGCATCCGTGCAAAGCCGGGGCGAACCACGAGTCAATTAAGAAATAGACGATAGTATATGAAAGTTCATCACAAACATTCAGTGTTCATCAAATTCATGATAACATTCGATAATTCATTAAAATATAGAATCTATAACAATATTATGGAGTGTAGATACCTGCAGACAAGCGCCAATTGTTATATTGATATACAAACACAATAAACTAAGTAACAAGGTCCATAACCTTGCTACTTGGTTATTATGTTGGCATTATATATAGAATTTACGAGGCGATTTATCTCTTTCTAAAACTATCTCAAGACACGGTGACATTTACGACGTGGTACAATTTTCGTATACGACTCTATTGTATATGTATAGTAGAAGCTTTGTGTTGTTATGTCGTAGGTTAGTTATCGGCAAATTGGGCTGAATCTTGATTCATTTGACCGTCATCGCATATTTTCTTATTCTTACTGTAGACAAACTTATTAAAGTGCCTTTAAGATTGTCTGAAGTGATCATAACCGATTTTCTTATTAACCTATAACCAAGCTAAAGCTCATTTAAAATGATTAAAAATGGTGCTAAAAATATTCAGAATATTCAAGACATTGGTAGAAGAATGACGGAGATCGCGGGCGTAGGCAGGCACCACCGCATTACCTAATCTACTTGCTACTAAATGGTTATGTTCAGCAATATCGATTTCCGGTCAGGTGGTAATGTAATGTACAGCACAGCGGCATAATACCTCAGGCCTCAGGAGTAGCAATGCATCTATATTGAAATCTATGGTTTCATGTAGATGTTTATAATTTATACAATAAGTACAAGGCTTTACATTACCATAAAATCAAACGTTAAATTTAGTGATAGATAACTTAGATCAGGGTTGCTCAAACTTTCGGCTCCACGTATCCCTGTTGACAAGTATCCAGGTGACAGCGAAACCCTCAACTAATGGAAACCCCTCCCCCGCCTAGAGAAAACAATAAAATTGACTGTTGAAGAAAACAGTGTTTTTATTTCAATAAAAGGTAACAAATAAAGTGCTAAAAGAAATATATTTTTACTGCTGTTCATGTGATGGGTGTGCTTAATCTCGGTATAGTAGTATAGTAATCTTGTCTCGAACTCTCGTCTCTCTCGAACTGCCGTTCGCGTACCCCACTTTGAGAAACCCTGGCTTTGATAATAACAGTGCCTCTGACACATCTCATTCCTATTGATAGTACCTATATACTCTTATTCATTCCATGGCATCTATAGAACGAGTAAGAAGTTATTAAATTACTGTCAGGTTTTCCCATCATCGCCCTAGATTAAAATGCACGTAATTTTACACGAAGGTAATTGCGTAATAGTTTTTAACGTTAAAAACGTCCTGATTCTCATAACTTACTTTTTATTGATCTTTTAAATTGGTATTATGGCAAAGGTGCAAAAACTACGCATTCAGATTCACACGGTTTGAATGAACTATTAATTTTACGACCATTTTGATGTTAAAGATATGGAATTGTTGTAGCAATTTTTAAAAGTTAAGATAAACACTGGTAAAGAAGAGTTGTTCATATGTGGGAATGATACAATAACACAAAACGTATATCTAAATAGCAATTGCACGTAGGTGTTTACTAATTATGAAACTCTTTAAGAATGTTAAGAAATGATTATGCACTTAGTCTTCATGACAAACATTTCAAGAACTAAAATTATTTCAAACTAATTAGGTCTGATTCTTCCGGTAATAGAATAGCATTGACCGGTGAATAGCATTGACTTCTTGAAACGTGGAATTCCCAAAATGTATAGGATTGTTATTTCTCTTAAGACCCAATTATTGAAATGAACATTATGTATATTATATTCTGTATAACTCCCTGTATACTGTATTCGAGCTATAAATAGTCTAACCTAACAAAAATAATATATCCTGCCATCATCATCGTCGATAAAAGGCCTCATCTATCACAAAAAGTATGAACATTATTAGTTATGAACAAACAGTCGTTTGAAATAGAAGAAGCCATATCCTTTAAACGAATTATCTCATTATTAATGAAACCGCTTGCACAAAACAAATAGATATTACTTAAAACAAATGAGCTAACATCACGAGTGGAACGACGCTGATGAGCTAACTGGCTGGATACTTATTCATTTAGCAAATTAAATGATGGCCCATGCTCAGCTGCATGGATGATTACAATGAAATTATCTTTGTTGTGGTATTCTGAATCGTATGGTTTGTCTATATTTTTAGTATTATCCGTTGGTTCTAGTGTTGTTTTCCTACTATTTTGAAAAGACTGTACTTAGGTACAACTTGCTACAACAGACGAATGGTTGTGGAATTGAGGAGTTTTAAGAACGATGTCCTCATTTCCAACCATCCTTTATTTTGTAATAAGGATGAGTCAAAACAAGTGTATTTAGAAACAAAATTCGCGATAAATGTAGCATAAATTTAATTATTAAAAATCGATTGCTAGTACATAAATAGCTAGTTTTGAACTCGTATGAAACTGTCATTGCAATTAGAGTTAGCAAGCAAAGTTCAATTCTGTCTTTCAATTTAGATGAAGCAAGCAAATTGGACTATTACAACATCTTAGAGAATCATCAATCATTAACTTAAATTATTCATTTGTGATCCTCGATTTATCTTATTCACCTAAGTAAATTAATTTACTGGAACACTTAAAAGATTTTCTTTTTTAAATTGAATAAACATAATCTTCTATCCATTTTGTCATCATTGCCTCTCCAGAAAAATATGTGGATTCTATTTTAAAGAAAAATGGAAAGAAAAATTTGACTTCAGGCGAGACTCGAACTCGCGGCCACTGGGAATCTAGTCCAGCCGCTCTTCCAACTGAGCTACCGAAGTCCTCTTCCAACTGAGCTTCCGAAGTTCTTTCCATTTTTCTTTAAAATATATTTCACAAACATGTGTTAATGCGAAATAATATAAAACATATATGGATTCCTTACATCTGCAAATTTTTGCATCCCCATGAAATGTAACCAGACTCTTGCTGTATTCCATTAAAAATTTAATGAACTTTAAACATACCCTTTTATTATTCCATTGTGTACAACAAAGTGGGGGTGTTTACTCAATTCCTTAACTCGTACGCGTATTTTTAAGTTATTGCGACTCCTTACAATGTAAGTACGGCTTAAGTTGGTCACGCTCTGTGTAGTTTATTGTCGTGTTTGCAAAATTAAACTGGCTTATGTTACTTATTAACTTTCGGTGGCGAGCTCGTTGAAATTCATGTCATTAAACTTTGTCTTTAAATTAAAATATAATAAAATATAAAACGTAAAGAGTACCTATTTTAATTAATATGCCAGTCAAACTTAAATATTGTCAGACATATTTGGGTTTGAATATTGCAAGTTTTACGAATTTGTACAAATTTCTGCGTATAACTACGTGAGATTTTTATTTATTATCAAATGGCATCATTCTGTCTTTAATTTTTTCATTTATATTAAAGTAAAATTAAATAAAATATTTTGAACCTTCGGACATTAAACTATAATGAAACAATATGCTTATAACACTATTGATATCTTTGATAGAGAAAGATAAATCAGGATCGTAAAAAGACCCCCCCGAGGGTTTCCGCCTTGTCGTGGCGGGGGGGCTCAGTACCCGGTGGTTGGCCTCACACCGGAGAAGCCAAGAGGAACCCAGAGAGGGGGCGGCGTTTGGCGTGGCTCTGCCCGCCACTCGCTGCTGTGGTGAGGAGACGGCTGGGGAAGAGGTGTACGGGTGTATCGTTGCCCTGCACCCTATCCCCAGCCGCCTAACGGTTGTCCCGCCGTAAGATGGGGACGTGGTGGGGAGGCGGCTGGGGAGGAGGTGTATGGGTGTGTCGTTGCCCTGCACCCTATCCCCAGCCGCCTAGCGGTGGTCCCGCCGCTCGATAGGGACGTGGTGGGGCCGCGGGGGGGCAGTTGAAGGTCAGTTCATCCCTGTCACTCCCGCTCCCCCGGGGCCGGACAGAGTGCCCCTGGACTCCTCCACCCGGGCGTCTTGGGACGCCTGGCGTTGTGAGTGGTCGGGGCAGGGACCTTTGGGTGTCGGACTAGGGGATGTCCGTCGCCCAAATGGAGATAGGTCCCAAGCTGGGTGGCGTGCACGTGTTCCGCACGCCACTAGTGTTGGTTGGAGCCAAAGAGCTCAACCTGTGGAGGGCTCGGAGACGAGCAGCCGCCGGCGGGGTCGCGGATGTGTGCGTAAGCGTTCCCGTGACCCCGCCACTGATGGCGGAAGAGTCGGAACACCGCGGGGTTTTAGTGAGTACGAGTCTCACACTACCCGCCGTCGTTTCCCCTAGACGGCGGGTGCCCATGAGGGTTTCCCCGCGTAAAAAAAAAAAAAAAAAGGATCGTAAAAAGAATACGAACTAGAACAGAATGTCTTACAGTGATCGTCGGACTCTTCGATTACTATCAGTAAAAATCAGTTTTATTTGTAGCTTTTCCTCACTATTCACAATACCACACCATTATATCAGCCAATCACGTCCGTACGCAAAGTTAACCCTGTTTACTTAGTATTTACTGGGAAGGCATAAAGCAGTGGTTCACAACATGTGGTACGTAAAGGACTGGTGATTCTTGAATGCATCAGAATAGATGGAAATGATGATGGAATGAATGGACCAATAGTAATAATTGGAATATTTCAACATATCGCATATTCATCATGTTCAAATTGGGATTGCATGAGAAAAAAAAATCGTTAGGTATCTCGATAATAATAATAGAAATCAATTTATTTGTCTCTCCACTAAGGTTTTGCAAATGTATAATATATAGGCATAGACGTCTCACTTGTGATACAATATCTCGCTTGTGATACAATGTCTCATTTGTGATACAGCCTCTCTTCTTATGAAGATTCTTATGCTGAAGCATAGGTATCATGTGAAAAGGTAAAAACATAAAAAAGTTGTATGAAGTTCTTCGCTCCTCAAAAGTTGGGAGCCACTGGTCTAAAGGTATGTTAATTTGAAAGCAGCGGCTAGGTCACCCAAGGACAATCGTGACGACTTTGTTGTGACTAAACATTGCTTGCATACCGCTGTCAGGATAGTTTATTTTTTTAATCCCGAATAAAAAGTTGAAGAGCTATTTTAAAATCTCCCCTGGAAGTATAGTTTAAGAGTAATCGACGTTGATGATACTAAATTTGTTCTGCGAAGAAATTATCTTAGTACGAGGCTTGTAGCACACACCTACACCTACAATGTATTAGGCTTTCAATACTCTCTGAGGGAAATAACTGCTCGTAGTTAGATATTTCAAATAAATCAGGAGTAAATAAGTTAGGATTAAAATATTTGCAAATTCTATTTTTTCCTTATAAACATTTTTAAAATTATGGAATTTGGCCTATACTACTCCTATATGAACAGTTATTCGATGTTGTGGAGGTCATAATTTAGTTTTTATGTAGCGTGTACATTCCTTAATTACCCAATAGGTTATCCCCACAGAAATCGAAATAATACCAATCTACATATTTCTGTTATTGTTATGTTATTGTTATGTTCTGTTATTGTTATGACAATGTAAAAAATAGCAAAAATATGTGAAAACGGAAGTTCTTCGGCATGCTTTATTAAGTGCATGCATTCTTTTATTTAGTCTTATCTTGGCGTTTGTAAAAGAGAGTATGGAACATTCTGTTGATACTTATTTTTATTATTAAGTATTTTTGGACCATTATTTATTTTATTTTTGTTTACTTTGACATATTAATCAACGTATCAGTTGTTATTCGTTTTATTTTAATTTTGTTATTTGACCTATCACAACCAATTATATTATTTCCAAGTGATTAAATAAATTTTTGAGTTTTGAGTTTGATGCTGACCCGAGTTTTTTTAACATTTTGCATTAAGCCTCTTCAAATTCCTGCCATATTCTGTTGTGTTTCCAATGCCGTTAAATGAGCAGAATTTTGCTAAATTTGATCGCCCTGTTTGATGGACTTTAATATCCCGATTGATGCAGAAATTTTCAATACATTGCGCATTGGAATCACGGGTATAATACATAATATTCTTTATCACAGGGTAACTATTTCGGTCGCTTAGTTATAGTTAACAAATTATACTAGGTACGAGTCCCCGGGTTTATCTTCCTTGAGGTTATTTAAGCTCCACTAGTAAAAGGTTTCTATCAAAATACCTAACAAATTGCGATAAGATGAATGCGGAGGATATGGTATAACCTGTCTTGAGTTTCTCTAAATCTCTGATCACTATATAAGCTCCATTTAAGTAGTTTCACATCACTGCAAACTGTAAAAAAAATTATTAGCTGCACTTGACAAATAATACCAATTAGTCATCGTTGGTAAACGCGTGTTTCTGGTAACCACCGACCATGAATGTTGATATGTTTATTTTCTACGTCATTAAAAATACTTTTGTACTGTTTTTTTGCTATTTATTCGCAATGGGATTATTGGGATTGTTTCTAGTAATGTTGTGGAATGCTCTCCACGTATCGCGAGTTCGATTCAATGGTTCGTAGCAAAGTTCATTTCACTCGGCCATTGCCACGGCCGCACCGGATGCAATACGTTTGTTTACATTCGTTTCTTTTTGTTAAGCCCTTTTTTGGACTTTGATTCGTGTTTGTGTTATGTTTGGTGCCAGATTAACTGTTATGAATTGTATGATCTTTGATTATAGTCGTAGGAACGATCTTGAAATTTAACTTTAAGGAAATGGTCTTAAGATTGAGATATTTATTTTATGCTGTCCACTAAAAATAATATTTGACTTTGAAATAGAAAGAGATTATAACAATGAACCTAACAATAAAGTAACTGTATCGTATTCTGTACAAACATCCAAATTTGAGTCGTATATTGATATGATAAAACACAAAACTGGATGCAACGAAAACGTTCGAACCAACGTCAAACCATTGATAATCCCATGAAATATAACATAGAAATTCCATCTACATTGATAGTATTGACCATTTACACGCAGAGGAGAAAAAAAGGTGAAATTATTCGTAAAGCACAATAAGGAGAGTGTCACCGGTTTTTATCTCGTTTCTCAGAAACGAGGGCCCGCTTGGGCATACCGATTTGTATTCTACCTGATTAAGGCGACGTTTTACTTCATATAGGATATAAACCTAGCCTGTTAGTCTGGAAAGTTAAAAAATCTGCGTTGCCTAATAAATTTGGCTTTTCTCATTCCTGATGTTTTTGGGGCAGACAAATATATTATGCTTACAGTGCTCAACAATAAATATTGCATCGAGCCTAGAAAGGAGACTTCTAGGCTCGATGCATTAGAGAAGGTAATTGTCGAGTACTGTATATATTTTATATATTTATGATGTTTTCTCTGAGAGTGATACCGACCGTTTTCCAATGTAGATTATAATTTTTCTCTTTATAAATATTTCCCGCATGTAGGTACGATTTCCTAGTGCGATTTTTAGGTGATACTAGTCCAACTATCACCTACGAATCAATACGAATGAGCAGACATTCATCTATAATATTTCACGAACATCGTCAACTTTGGCGTTCATGAAATGCTGCTATAAATAGCTTTATTCGACCTGCCCATTGGGTCACTCGCTATCATTTATAACAAAACTGACAAACCATGGACCAGTCCCTGTGTACACCTCTAATTTGCTCTTTCCAAACACTAGAGAAATTATGTTAAAGTGCAATGAATTAACAAATGAAACTATATATTTTTGATTATACTTTTTTAAGTTTGTAAATCAAATTGCATTTGGCTTTAATCTATTTGTTTTAGACGTTACGTATGTGGTGTTTATCATCCTAAAATAATAAATGGATTGCCGATTCTGATAATTATAATGCCTAAAAATGATAAATAAGGGCTGCAATAAAATATCATGAACCTTCGCCTTAACACCTCACGCGTTGCTCACAATGCAAACAGTATTAAAATGTGATGTAGACTTCGTCTAGCATGTATCGTATGTTATTGGATTATAAATTGATCCCAGCTATTAATCGTTGGCATATATCATTTGTATGATGAAATTATGCAAGTTTAGCCTTATGAAATACGTAAAGAGGGTAGAAACAAAAATATGACTTGAATAAAGAAATCGGATTGATATATTTTGTAAGGCTTATAGAATTATGCGTTAACATCATAGTACAAAATACTGGCTATGAGTATGAGTCGGAAAAGCACTGAACATTGTTCTAATGATGATTTGGGCTGAATTTAAGGACAGTAGCTGTCTCCATACATCGAATTAAATCTGGAAACTTGACCAACCGAAAATAAGTTCTTTATATTTTTTGGGGATGAACATTTTGTGATAGCAACCTATTCAGATATTTCAAACGACGAAGTGGTTCTTTAAGGTTTTGTTAGAAAAATTCGTAAAATAGCTCAAAAGACACTGAACGATCCTAGTATATTAGGCTAAAACCGTTGTAATTTAACACTGCGTCTGAGACAAATAAAAAATGACAATGAAAAAAAAACAAAAAGTAAAATACAGGAAGGCAGTGATGCGGAACTTTTAGACGCATGTTATTTTTAGTTTAGTTTTAACTTTATATTATGTAAATATTATTTAGGTTTTAAATATATTTAAAAGTAAAATGAAGTAACAAATTTAAAAAATATCAAAATCAAACATAATTTACTCGTAAATGGCAAGTTAAACTTTCTGGAAGTCCAATATAGGTTCAATGTTGACATTCTTATGACTGAATTTTTGGCGTTGTGTCGTAAATGATGGCAGGGTTCAATCAAAACAGGGTTCATTCAAAATCTGAATTGCTTTATTACCACTTCCAGGACCATCGGGTTCTGGTTGGATGGTAATGTCATCATAATCATTACACATCTCAATTCCTGTTAAAAAAGTCAAACAACTTACGTGTTTGACACATTCGTCTCATTAAAAAAAAATTGAAACCCTTGAATGTCCGACCAACGATAACTAGGTTTATTGAACTGCAAACAAACTAATGATAGGTTGATATGCGGTTACAATTTTCATGGTTAACTTATGTTGGTTTGTAAAAAACCTAATCCGTAAGAGATCTGACCGCATACGCACGCGCCTCGTTACTAGTGATGTACATACTAACTAAGCATAAATAGATTTATCGAAACATCGATATTTCGTTAAAATAAACTTTATTGGTCAAATTAGGCTGAGAACTATTTGTGCTCGCCGATTGCATAATGAAGTCACGAGACGACTCATCGACATTTTTTTATTAGACCGAATAAAAAAATATGATTTTTTAAATTATTTATGTATTACTGACATTAAGGTATGATTCCATTTCTTCAGTATGTATTATGATCTGTATGTTATTAGGTATATTTGCATCTTCAATGCCAAGATCCTAACGCGGTAGGTTCGTGCGATTCTTACACACCACCACCACCACATGTCTCTTCTTCATTCATCACCTTTTTCAAACATGTGCCCATTCCGATATTCCTTAATACGTCTATTGACATTTTTAAATTATTACCACAACCTTTTATTTTTTAAATTTTATGTTAAACATGGTTAAACTTATTCTTTTTTCTCCAGATTTACAGTAAGTTCGTTAATGTCAATGAAACATCGATCTGGTGATTTGTTTCGCATCTCTACTCATTACATCGTTAACTTAGGGCTACTTTGTAATTGATAATGTATCCAGAGTATCCACAACGTAGATATAGCATATCAATGGTTTGCATTCTTATTTTTTATCATTTCATAATAATGAGCTTTAATCTTTATATTATTCTTCATTTTAATTTTATCGATTACTGAACCGTCTTTATGGTTTGAAGCATTGGATATGTACTTTTGGGCAACCTCCAGATTATTACCCTTTAAAACCGAATATATTACCTAATATTTAATTTCACGTGTATCTAATTCACGTTTATTTATCGTTATCATGTCAGGAAAGTTGCAAATAACGTATTTACTGTACGAAGTATTTACGTAACTCGGCGATTAATTTGAAAGCAACTATGCAGTAGGTGCATTGCTGTTTTCCTAAAATAGCAATATAGCAGTAGATATTACGTATATAATAGTCGTATATACTATTACTAGAAACTACAATCAAATTGACATTCACCACTGCCTAATCCATTCGGCCTACAATGAATTCGATTCTTTATTCGATACATCGTTCTCGTAACTTCACATCAATTTATTTGAACATCGCACAAGGAATAATAGTGTTCCGAGCTAATTGTCATGTAGTGTATAGTGTGGATGTAGTTACCTTTGTTTCTTTTTGAATGTTGATGGGGAAAATACAGGCGATACTATTATCAACATTCATGGTGTCAAAGATGTTTATTTGACAGCTTAGTAGAACACCCACTAGACTGCAAAATAGATTGCGGAAGAATTATACTAATACAACTAGCTGCCTCAACGAATTTCGTATCGCCAGGTATAAAAAAATTAAATGTTCTAAAAAATCGATAAAAAAAATTGGTGAGAATCACCTTTACCATTTAGGGATATAAAAAATAGACTACAACCGATTCTCATACCTACCAAATATAGGTACACACAAAATTTCATAATAATCGGTATAGCCGTTTCGGAGGAGTATTGTTACGAACACTGTGACACGAAAATTTTATGTATTAGATGTAATTAGAATTAATTGTCGTCGAGTATATTTCGGACCAGCCATTTAGTTTTTAGTATTGGTCACTCGTAAGATTAGTTCGACACTATCACTAAACAGCGTTAAAATAAATAATTAAGTCTTTTCTAAACCAAAATTATTTGAGAATCAAATTGAATATTATCACAATGACAAAGTTGCAGAGGCCAAAGAAGACCAAGACCCTGACCAAATACGTATGGTACAATACCACTTACCCCGTAAAGACAAGAGGAGTTAAAACGAAACGTTAAAACTGTTGAGGCACAAAAAGCTATGGAGACAGCTGTCTAACTTCATTCTGAAGAAATCAGTGATATAACATTATGGTAGCAAAGACCATTAACCCATAGAAAAGAAAGATTTTAGAAAAAAAAAACAACAAATGAGAAGATATTACCACCAATCAATGGTAATGTTCTACTTGGGTAAATTATACTGTGCCTTGGCAAACTGGTCAATAAAATGGAGCCTCTTGACAGTCGTTAGAAACTGATAAAAATTGATGAGAGGAACAGTCGCAAGTTCGACCTGGGATTACCCAGACTTTGTCTGTCAATTGCTCCTCCATTTACAATAATAAAATCTAGTTACATTTATTATTAATAATAGTAATTGTTTAACTGTGAGTAACACGACTGGAAAAGGTTTAATAGTAAAAGACCAAAAGCCAGAAAAAAATGTACCACGTCATAAGTATTTTTTTTATGATAACACTGCCACTTAATAAGTCTTAAAATGAACTATAGTGTTCATCTTTGATGGGTCTATTTATTATTACAAATCGTTATTTCCATAAACAGAAAAAATCTCTAAATTACAAAGAGAATTGAATTATAAAATATTCAGAATACTCATAATAAAGTCATTTCGTCTACATCGATAAAATGTCGCATCTATTTACCTGTCTCATTTCGTAATCAATGTTAATAGAGTAGAAAAAAAAAATAGATACGACGTAACATACAAAATCACACATTACAGGCGCGTACTGTCTTTTCATTCATAGTGAACTTTATGTTTTCTACTTTTTATTACTTTTTGGCGTCGACTTCTTAATGATTTGACGCCTCTAGAGGCAAATTTATCTTTGCGGTAACATCTAGACACAAAGAACTTTAATCTGTATTGTTTAGAGGCTACTTTCCCTTGGATTATCAGTTAGTTTGTTCTGGGATAGGATTTGTCCCAATTCGGTTAGTGTATTCTTGCCACGGCTAGAGGAAGTAAAGTACGGGCCTATCAACTTCGAATATAAAATCGGACAATAAAATTTGGAAGGTGAAATTTATTTATTGGTGGTACATTTCCCAACGTTTTTTATAGATTTATTAGCGTTCCCCACTTTTTATGATTATTTTTATTTGTTTTATGGGAAATACAATAATGTAACGCTGTTAACTTCATTTTATGACGCCACTTTATTATTGTATTTAAATGAATATTTATGTGGTAGCTGACAATGAAAAATTTTGCCCTGATTATGGGTAATTTATGTATTTAAAAGTGATTATCGCTTTACGTTTGATAACAGATTTCCTGTATATTTAATAGTTTTAGAAAGACATAAGATGGTATGAATCATTTATAATTGAACTGACTGGTGGCTTGGTGACCCGTGTCGTGTCTCGAGTCACTAAGCCTCGGATCAGGAGCAAATGATGTTGAGATTTTCCTAATAACTCTATACCACTATTCTATTGACCTCTATCTTACCACGAATTTTTGCGAGCAATGTTTTTTTGCTAGATTCTTTAAAATGGCGCTAAGCTCGTGTGAACATTCGTACAGAAAATAGTGATGAGCCGATACGGCGGATTCGGAGACGGATGTTATGTGCCAAGATCCGCGAATCGGTGTCTTGCTCTGTCTATTGCATTATAATTGAATGAGAATTTGAAATATTAAGTACCTACATGAATATTTAAAAGTACACTTATATGGATCTTTCTTTTTCTCGTATATCCACGGATACGGATCCAGATACGGATATCCGGCATTCCATTAATAGAAACAATTACGCCCTTATAAGGGATCCTGCTTGAAACCGAAACGTTATGTGGCTAAATGCTGTTAGTTACGGAGGGACTGAAAGAAAACAATAATTTTACCTAATATACTTGCCGCTAAATGGTAGTGTTCAGCACTATCTGGTTCCGGTCAGGTGGTAATGTACGGCCCTGTAATTTCCGGCACAGAGGCATAACACCTTAGGCCTCAGGAGTGGTAACGCATCTGAATTTTGACCTTGGTCTTTGTGTAAGTGTCTATAGGCTGCAGTCATCAGTTAACATAAATGTGTGTGCATGCTTGTTTGCCATTTCCGTTACAAAAAAAATCAAGATAAATAACCTTGATATTGCCCTCAAAAGCAACGCCCATACGTCTCCTATAAACTTATCAAAAATAAAAGTCTCGAATGAAAATCATATCGATATTAAATGGCTCGGAGCCAATTCCAAGAACAATTTTTATTGATACCCACCCGAGTGCCGATGACACGTTTATAACATTCGATATTTATTCGATCTTTAAATAAAATCACTTTCAGTACGGTTTGAATCGAATAAATTTGTCGTCGCTTGAATCGAATGAAAATAACTCGCGTAATAGTGAGTATGAACTATATAAACGAATCGAAAGCAAATGGAAGTAATTTTGTGATGGTCAGTGAACATGTGAATTTATGATTCTAAGGGCGAGATTCACAGACCGCACTACGACTTTACTTTCGAGCAAAGTACGCTTCGAACTGTCAAAACCCATACATTTCTGACAGTTATAAGCATACTTTGCTCAAAGTAAAGTCGTAGTGCGGTCTGTGAATCTCACCATCACTCATCAGTCGCTAAGGTACCATTACTTAATCATGTGATATATTTTTAGCAATTATTTCTTATTTTTTACTGGTGGTAGAGCTCCAGTGAAGGAGCTCACGGCCCTGTTATTTCTGGCACAGAGGCACAACACCTTAGGCCTCAGAAGTGGTAACGCATCTGCATTTTGACCTCTGGTCTTTGTGGGGATGTCAGGCTGCAGTCATCACCAAGCCGGGGCTGGCCGCTAGTCAATTATAAAAAGAATCCCCGCTATTTTAACGTAGCGTAAACATTGTCAAACATCAAAATGTATGATCATAACACAAAACAATCCATAGGCCTATATCAGTATAAACTTACCATCATTGTCAACTACATCCATATCTGCCACTGGTGGATATCAAAAACTACCAATCCCTTAAAAATAATCTTCAAAACAACGCTATTCGCAAAACAAAAACTTCCCAAACTGTACCGCGACACAAATAGTTGAGCCGAATAAGCTGGCAGGTTAACCCGTAACTCAAGCGGTTATCCTTTCATCGTAGGACTTAGCATTCGCGGGACAGTGTGTGTGGACATCCATAAATTACAATGAGACTGTACGCTAGCTATAGCCCTTTGAGCGGCGACCAAAAGAGGTTTGTACGTGCGCGTCCGGCGGGTTAAGATTGTGTCACAGTGGAATATAGTTACGCTTTGGGTGTTGCGATAATACTGGTTGAAACGGACCATGTTACTGTTGAGAAATAGAGACGATTATATAATGTTTCTAGCGCGCAACTCCCTGCGGCTGGTGCAAATCGTAAGCGATCTACTCGGTTAAGCGATACGGGCGCGGTCGGTTGTGTGATGGGTGACCGCTAATGGCAAATTAAAATGCGCGTTTCCGTGCTTCGGAGGCCATGTTAAACCACCGGTTCCGTAAAACCTTCAAATCGTTAAACCATGTCGAAGGTCTTATGGGCGGTTAGAAAACATCCGAGAGCGGGTTGGCCACTAACCCGTATCTCCACCAACGCGCATTGGAGCAGCGCGGTGGAGTATGCTCCAGGCCTCCCTCCAAGAAGGGGACTCGTGCCCAGCAGTGGGACGTATAATGGGTGGCCATTAATATTATTATTATGTTATTTAATTTAATGCTGTGTTTTTATGAACAACTAGCTGTGCCCGCGACTTCGTCCACGTGAGGAAAAATATGATTGTTCAGTATATACCGGATGAAGTCGTGGGTGCAGCTAGTATAAAAGTAGCCTAAGTTACTGCTTAATACATCAGCTATCTGCCAGTGAAAGTCGCGTCAAAATCGAAGACACTTAAATGCTATTTATTAACGCATCTGCATTTTGGCCTTGGTCTTTGTGTGGGTGTCTATAGGCTGCAGTCATCACTTAACATCAATGTGAACTGCAAGCTTATTTGCCACTTGCATTACATTAAAAAAAAAACCTAAGTTGTTATGTCTCTGCGATAGTTAATACAGGGCCTTACAAATGTTCAGAACTGATCTACTCAAATCTTTTATACACATCCGAGTTCATTTTATGAACACAAACCTGAAACGCATTTGCAAAAATAGTTAAAAAAATACATGCATGCATGTTCTGGAGAATTATTCATTTGGTTAGTAATTTGCAGCTCGGAATGATTCAATTAAAAAAGAGCTGCTTTATAGTTCATAAGCGCAAAATATCTTGCACTGGAGTACCTCCTTAACGTATTGTAAGTACGATTTGTTAAGCTAATAGATTCATTCACTGACTGTATGGTGTTCCGGACACTCATTTGTAATATTTTAACTATTTATTCTTAGCATATTAATCACGGTTTTCAAACATACAGAGAAAAAATACTGTCCAATGACCCTATTTACGTATGTTAAAAAGGCTAACAGGATACTTATCGTTATGCAATAATCAATTGATATTATCCATCACGTCATAGATTCACCAGATATGTTTTTTTTTATGAAATCGTTATGGCAAACAAGCATGCAGTCCACACTGATGTTAAGTGATGACTGCAGCCTATAGACACCCACACTAAGATCAAGGTCAAAATGTAGATGCGTTACCACTCTTAAGGCCTGAGGTGTTATGCCTCTGTGCCGGAAATTACAGGGCCATACATTAACACCTGACGAGAACACGATAGTGCTGAACGCTACCACTTAGCGGCAAGTAGGTATATTAGGTAATGCGATGGTGCCTACGCCCGCGAGCTCCGTCACTGGAGCTCTACCACCAGTAAAAATTTGACGATTTAGAGCCAATGATTTTTTAAATGTAACGTATATTTTAAATCAAAGGTTGTAATTTCCGGCCCAAAGACATAATGCCTCAGGAGTGGCATCTTCATTGAAATCTTTTATTTTTGAAGTAGACGTATAGAGGCTACAGTATTAACTTACCATCAACGTTAATTGTTAAGAAAGAAGAAAGAAATAATTTTATGCTTTAACTTACACAACGCAATAAATAAGTTAAAACAAGAAAATAATATCACCAAGTGTAATTGTGTGAAGTCAAAGAAACGGTACCCATCTCAGCTTATTGCTGCAGCAGTGCTGCAGCGCTGGTAACGGTGGCTTGTACGCTTGTTTACCTCTATTACGACAAAAAAAACTTTTATTTAGATTAACTTAATTGAACTGCCTTTGTAGCCGGTAGCAGACCACTGTTACACTGGGGTCATCTCGAAAAAAATCTTTTTTGCTTGATATATTTCTGCACAACACGGTTCAATATGGGAAAATTAAGTAGGTAACATAGCGTTTCGTTATTGACAATCATAGGAATACAAAATAGAATGCATCCTATCACCACAGTCTTAAGAAAACGAACATGTATCACCATAGAAAGTTGACATACATTCTAAACATCAATACCAATACGAGTATCAACTGCATAGTGTTTGGAACGCATTATGCGTTACAAACACAGCAACGTAGTTGTTAACTAGATTTGCCATACATAACATCATGATATTATTTTCTATTCTATTTCTGATATTAGTCCTCCATTTATTATGTTTTTTGTGTATTAGTCGACACCATCAAGGACACACAGGAGTAGCCATTGGAAATGCGCTTCAATAACAAAATTCTAAAATCACATTTTCCAACAGTTAAAACGCACGACCCTTAGGTAGAGCAATTATCATCTGTTATTATAAGCACACACACAGTTTAGTTCTATCTTCATATTAGTCACTATAAAAAGTTAATTATAATATTTGAAATTCAATACTGGTGTTTATATTATTAGCAGTGCCAATTTTGTAGAAATTTGGTATCAATATAGTTTAAATTCACGACCGAAACCGCGAGATGTCGCTAGTCATGTAATTCTACCCATAAATAATAATGTATCAACTTGATATTGTATGGAAAACGTCGCACGTTATAAATACTACAAAGCAGTTGTTGACTGTTTTGGCATGCGTTCAATAAAATGGCAGTTACTAGTTGGTAATCGAAGCATAATGAAAGATGACGTCACCTTCGGTAACTACCGCAGGTATTGAATCCGGCTCTAAGAATATAAAAGGGGATTCCCAGCTAATCATCCCAGCTACATAATCATCTAGCCTTAGTAATTAAAGATTTCAATTGATAATAATATTTTGCTATGCGCTTTCGAATGGCTATGTATCGTAATGTTACCAAAAGGCCCATTTGAGATATGTTTACCGGTGGTATTCCTGACATATTTGTTTCTAAAAGTGTTCAGGACTATCCTCTTTTCCGAGGATCCTCTTAAGTTTGATGTGAACGGTGTGAACATCCAGCTTTTAAACAATACTAACTTTTGATCAACCATCAAGACTTTCTTTTCCTCATCAACATCCCTATGACTATCCAGACTATGACTAGATAAGATAGTTTATACGTCCACGATTTTCTCCGCTACTGAGTCTGCTACCAATATTTGAGCCATAAACAGCAAATAAATATGACCTATTATCATGACACATGAGCTTACACTATAGTCCTCCTAATCTGACCAATTTGCACTTTCTTCTACAATGTCATATTCAATGGCCAATAAAAACAAGACTAGCAAAACAATTATAATAAATCTAATATATAAAATTCTCGTGTCACAGTTTTCGTTGCCATACTCCTCCGAAACGGCTGGACAGATTCTCATGAAATTTTGTGAGCATATTGGGTAGGTCTGAGAATCGGCCACCTATTTTTTATAACATTTTTGGACATTTTTTTTATTTTCTAGGCCGATACAAAGTTAGCCGGGACAGCTAGTTATACCTATTATATAATTAAAAAACAACTTGATCGCATCAACGTACAATACGCAATGGGTACCTAAAGGCTCTCTAATTAGGCTATTCGTGTTCAAGTCGTCGCACGAAGTCTTGAGGCCATATCTAATGATGAGTCGAGCCACCATTGTCCGGTGAATTATGGCTTTGGTGAATTACTTCGTGTGTCCACACCTAAATGTCTCATTACACCAAATTTTGCAGTGAACAGTCTGATTTGTTAGCCACAATAGATTGGTCAAGGAGACGTTTAATTGCGAATTTTTTTTTATTCGTTTTCTATGAAGTAATTTGTATATTCAAATTGATTCATACAAGTATGCGGATAATTTGAAGAAAATTCGACCGATAGTTATTTCAACATTATATTGTTCAAAATTGAATCTTTGACACATTTCTGGCCGTTTTCAATGTTTTTTTTCATCAATTTTGAAAATATTATGAGATTTTGTATTACACAAATACACTCCCATTATTACTCTATTGTTGCCGATCCTTGTCTCATTTCTGATTCACACCTACCTTTTACTCTTATTTTTTTATGTTAATTATCATCAATTTGGACCATTTTCACTTGTTTTTAAACATAATGTGACATATATTCGGCAAAGCTTTGTCATGCTGAAAATTTTTAATCGACTTCAAAAAAGGAGGAGGTTCTCAATTCGTCCGAATATTTTTTTTTAATGGGTGTGTGATCACCGGTAATCTGAAAACGCCTGTACCGATTTGGGTATTTTTTTTCTGTCATAATTTGCAGACCGGGTGAATATAACAATATTTAAAAAAAATCTTTCAAACAGTCTTGATATTTGACAATTTAAATTAACTTACTATTGTATCCTTACACGTAAAGGAGACAGGTAAGATCAATGTTAAGGAGACAGGTAAGGTCAATATTAAAAATCCAATAACGTCCAATGCATTACATGTAAAGTAAATGAAGTCATTGCGAGCTAAGATTAAATGTCATCACGAATGTTAAAGCTGCCATATAGATGCATTGTCACAAAAAATAAAATGTATTAGTAACAAAATCACGTCCGTATAACTATTTAACAACTAATCGATACTAATATTAAGTCTAGACTCATAAATTTTCGAGTAAAAAACCTAGCACGACTCATTTAATACTGATCACGCACGACTTAGATGTAGGATAGAGGTATAAGTTACGACTTTATTCCAGTGTCCTGTCAATTTATCCTGCTGTCATACACGTTGCATACCTGTACGTCTGGTACTAGGTGGAAGTGTCTTCTCAGTATGCAGGATGGTGATCATTAATAACGCGGTTGACACTGTCAATTTATTGTTGAGATCGAGATGCAAATTGAGCTTATTAAACTTTTTTTAAATACTAATTAGAAAAAGGAAATCAGATTTTGAAGAATTCATTCGACAGGTATTTGAATATAGATGAAGCTTAAAATTTTCAGTAACGTTTAAACCGACATTTTAGGTTTAGTAAGTTAACGTGAGAGGATATTACACATTCTTTTATTTTCACTATTCATACCTATATTAATAAAGATAAGCAAAAATATTGTATCCCTTTAAATGGAGATGAAAACTAGCAATGAAATAGTAGTAAGTTTATGTTATGTAGTTGATCAAACTAACCATGACATGCAGAATTGTTACTAGTGATTATTATAAAGGTACTATTTAAAGGATTGATGGATACTAAGGCAAATGGTACTGAATTGTATTGTTGTATATTTAGTAATCCATTGTTAACATGAACCTACCTAGTTTGCCAAGCAGTAGCTATTGAACTATGTATCTGATGATATCACCGCTTAGTTTGCAGTGCTTTTGCTTCTTTTATTAGAAGTGGATACCGATCAGGAAGCAAGTGATGCAAAATTAATTACCGATGATCTTTACACAGAGATGTACAAGGTATTTGCTTTTTTAAATAATAATATAATGGCATATTTTTTAGATAAAGTACCGTCGAAAACAATCCCTGCTACAAAGTTAACAAAAACAAACATTGGGTCAACAACTTTAACTGTATTCGATTCCAGGATCCAACAAGTTTATCGACCCGTATCGATATGTCGTTGTTATTAATAAAAAAATACATCGCGAAATCTACAATAACCTCAACACCACGTAGTGAGAGGTTCCCAGAAGACGTCGGGACAATTCGACGGCTAAAAAACAATTAAAACGTAATTAAAGACAGTATTAAGAGAGCCGGTTTGTGCGCAAGGCGGCGTTTTAGTGTTAGAGTTGATATCAGCATGCGAGATACAATCGATAATATCATTTGTTATTTTTCCAAATCGAGTAGTTCTGTATCTAAAAAAAATATGTACTCTGTAGTGTACTACTCCGTACTACTTAAAATAATAAAACTAGCAGTACAGTACTAATCACCTTAGGTACTTTGCCACCTAATCTCAATAAAATTATGAGCTACTAAGGCTATTGTATTTGCCGCTGAAAAGTGATATTAGGTGTCCTTGTGTTCTGATTAGATGTTAATGTAATTATTGATGGAGAGGAAAACTCATTGAAATAAAACTATTTTTACGGATTTATCTCGCGTATATTAAACTAAAATGATTTTTAAAATCAACCCGACGTTTCGGTCGCTTTTCAGCTTCCGTGGTCCCGGGCAGACTGAGGTGACATTTGTCTGACAGAAGTTTGAAAAATTATATGTAGCTACCTCCATCGATTTCGTAAACGCCTTGCGTAGCGTTCAGGATTAACACAATAATTACTTATGGTATCTTGAGGTCTTGCAGACTGCTGCGGCTGGGATTTAATCTTGCTAAGTATGGGATCCCATGATGTTGATAATCGCCATCCATCTTCTCTATTGAAATTTGGGTGTTTTTTAATTTCAATAGCCTCGCGTACATTTCGTGGAATGTAAGTAATTATTGTGTTAATCCTGAACGCTACGCAAGGCGTTTACGAAATCGATGGAGGTAGCTACATATAATTTTTCAAACTTCTGTCAGACAAATGTCACCTCAGTCTGCCCGGGACCACGGAAGCTGAAAAGCGACCGAAACGTCGGGTTGATTTTAAAAATCATTTTAGTTTAATATACGCGAGATAAATCCGTAAAAATAGTTTTATTTCAATGAGTGTAGCTCGCGAAAACCTAAGAACATATCATGAGAGGAAAACTGTTTTTGAGTTGATGTTTCTATTACCAATAAATATTACATCATTAATGTGGACTATACGCTTCTTTGCTATAGATAGTTGACATTAAAAATATCACCCTCTCACACATTCATAATTAAGAACACTTGTTGTAATGAGAAAAATCGACATAAAAGAGCTCTAAATCAATAAATAAACGATGCAATTCGTGAAATTTCTTTCTCTGTTTGTCTCGGACAAACATAAGTCTCTCTTATTAATACATAGGTAGATAATATTACAATATATGGAGATATAGGAAAGTTAGGTAAGAGGTAATTGGGATGATAGGTACTAAAGAAAGCGAAAATGAAATCTTCGAAATCCTTGAGACTTGTAATTACACGACATAAGCAATTAAAAGAAATACACAATCACGTCACTTAATGGATGTTAACAGATAGAAAAGCTATGAATGAAATCCTAGAATCTTATATTTAAACATAATAATATATTCCAGCTCACACAAATAAAGCGTCAACAACAAAGTTGCTTATGATGTTCTAGGAAAGGTTATATTACTTAAATAAGCATCAGCTGGCGCCGCTACAAGATTTTATGTAAATATCCAAAGCTTCTTGTATTTTGTAACTGCTGTTTTATATGGTAAGTTGTTTTTTTCGCAACCATCGGAACTAGTCAATTAGTTAGCATTATTATGGCCTATTCAGTGTTTAGGTTTGACAAAGTGATGCAATTAAGGCATCTGACTAATTAGGACCAGAGACAAATTTAATGATTTTATTTTTATATTGATATAAAGTTTTGCACACATTAGTTAGCAAAATACATATAGTTATAGGCTTTTTAAAAAAAGAAACTAAACATTTTAATATTATTGTATGAAGACACTTTGATGTTTCGACTTTTAAAATAGCATTCTTCTAATTTAAATTCTATAAAGTGTTTATTCAAAGTTTAGGTACTCCTTAATTAAGTACAGATCGTTTTCAAAATAAAGTATTATTAGATCACTTAACAGAAATCATGCGAATATTACATAATATGTATCTCGATATTGAAACTAAACTCATTAGTGTATCTCGCAAGCGATGTAATACGAGTAGCAGCAAATCATTTGCTGAAAGGTTATAAGAATCAATATTGTTACGAAATAAGAAACGAAAAATGTATAACTCAATCGTCGACATCGATGATTTAAACCGATAACATCACTACACGCTGAATTCAGGACAGCTTTACTCGCGAAACAATCACATCTTCATTGATTACGAGGAATTTTTCTGACAAGGGCATAAGATTTAAGTGAAAAGCGGTTTGATATAAAAACCTGTTGAATTCAAATGATGTCCTTTTATGCAGAAAAACCGTAATCTTGGTATGATTTCATAATTCAGCTACCATTTTTAATTAGGTTGAAAATTTTATTGCTTGTACTTGGAAAACTTTCCTTATTATTTTCACGAAATATTTTGAGGTAGTCAAACACGCATGCCGACTGTGTCCATGAAAATATATTATGCTTGTTATTATGATGGATGAAAATGTTAATGATGCTCATATTAACAAAAGACAAAAAGTTTTATATTGTTGAGAATTATAATATTAAAAGAAACAAATATGTCAGCTTTAATGATTCTGAATACCTTCTGGCTTTTAAAACACAAATAATTGCAATTTATCTTAATCAGTATAATTGGTATACGAGTTAATTGAATTGTTCAGTTATTTTATTGATAATAATTTTTTTTTGTTGTTTTATTTCATTATCAATAGTATATTTTTTTTAGAAAATACGTAACTTCACGCCTGTAATCCCCGAAGGGGTAGACAGAGGTAAATGCATGCATTGAAGCATACATGCAAACACCCACGATTCGCCGGTTACGTTTTGACCCATGTAACAGGTGGCGAGCCTGTTGCCATCTCCGGGCACATTACCAAACTCCGAGGTACTGGGAAACTTCCAGAAAATGGAAAAATCCCAATAAAACCAGAGATAAAGGATTTTAAACCGTTATCTCTGATAGTCCCCGACCCGGGAATCGAACCCAAGACCTCCAGCGTAGTAGTAGTTTAGAAAATACTTGCAATTTAATGATTATGTTATGAAAACATTTAACGATTTTTCCAAAAACCTTTTGTATGTAATGGAAAACACGTTTTACAATTTTTAAAAAATTGATTCGTAATTAATTTTAGAATGTTTTTCAGCTATAGTCGCTTTATGTAATTACTAACAAGAACTACTTAAAATTGTGCTAACTTTTTTTTTTTTTTATTTATGTAATGGAAGTGGTAAACAAGCATGCAGTTCACATTGATGTTAAGTCATGACTGCAGCCTATAGACACCCACACAAAGACCAAGGTCAAAATGCAGATGCGTTACCACTCCTGAGGCCTAAGGTCTTATGCCTCTGTGCCGGAAATTACAGGGCCGTACATTACCATCTAACCGGAACACGATAGTGTTGAACACTACCATTTAGCGGCAAGTATATTAGGTAATGCGGTGGTGCCTACGCCCGCGATCTCCGTCACTGGAGCTCTACCACCAGTAAAAAAAAAAAACTGCTGCTAAGAGTTGTGCTACAAATTGTATACTTGGAAATATACAGGGTTAATTGAAATTAGCGCATCACCTCTTGTAGGCAGCCTCTCTACATCAATCCTATCAACATTTGTTCTACGACTTTTTTTAAATTCATAGGTTTTAAAATTATTTTTTTTCCATACAATTTTTTTAAAAACATATATATTTTTTTTTTGGTTATTATTATTTTTTATTTGTATAATGTTCTTGGGATTGATGTAGAGCGATTGCCTGCGCTAATTTGAATTAACCCTGTACAGATTATTCACTACTCAAATTTACACAATGGTTAACATTAATCGAAAAGTTTACACAATGCCAATCAACAGTTCAAACTGATATTAATCAATTTAAAATCAGACCCAATGGTATGTCTCGATGTATCCAAAAAGGAGCTAATTGATGATATATCGGCACAAACATTCGATAATTACACCATACCCCAATTTTGTATTAAATGTGATAATGAGTCGCAGTTCCATAATTTGTCGCATTTGTTTTTTTGCAATGTTCACAACGTGTACAGATTTTACAGTAATTAAAAATACGTTTGTATTTCGAATAAAGGTAACGAGAGGAAACAAGGATGATTGGGAACAGGGAATGTTTGGAATTTAAATGAGTTGGGAAAGTTAATACCTTTGCTTAATTTTATTTAATACTTACACAATCATTTTTTTGTTAGTTTTTTTTTATGTTATGGAAGTGGCAAACAAGCATGCAGTTCACATTGATGTTAAGTGATGACTGCAGCCTATAGACACCCACACAAAGACCGAGATCAAAATGTAGATACGTTACCACTCCTGAGACCTAAGTTGTTATGTCTCTGTGCCGGAAATTACAGGGCCGTACATTACCACCTGACCGGAACACGATAATGCTGAACACTACCATTTAGCGGCAAGTATATTAGGTAATGCGGTGGTGCCCACGCCCGCGAGCTCCGTTACTGGAGCTCTACCACCAGTAAAAAATTAAAAATTAAAGCAAATGATTAAACAATAATAATGTAATGTGTTAATGCGAAATAATATTAAAAAAACAATAATAATGTAGTCGACTTAAAGAAATAACTTAGAATCAGAATCAGAAACTCATTTATTCATTTAGGGTGACAGGCACCTCTTATGACACGTCAAAAACAAACAAAATAAATTAAAGCGAATAACAATTGATATACATGTCAAACAAGATAAAAAATATATGTAAAGAAATAAGTATTGTCGCATTAAATATAGCAGAGGAGAAGCGAAGCCGTTTCATATAATTGTTTAAGTTAATTGACTTAACATACTGTAGCTTAAAATTATTTTAACGATTGTAAGTAATGACCACCAGGAAACTTAATATTTAATTTACATATTTTTATGTGTTTGTATAGACACTACAATTATTAGGATCCTTACATATAAGGATTTTTATAAATTAAACAAAATGCGTGAAGTATTTCGAAATGATTATAGACTATCAAGTCTACAATCGAGTCATTTAAGAGTAAATGACAATGATTTAACGCAAAATGATCTCTCAAGCGATAACACTGTATCATACAATACAATACAATACAATACTCTTTATTGTACACACAAATAAAACATATTAAAGAATAAAAAAAAAAAGGAAATGGCACAAATGGCGGCCTTATCGCTGCACAGCGATTTCTTCCAGGCAACCAACATTGTAGGATTAAACAAAAAAAAAAAACAAAACAACAGGGGTGTACTAAACGCAAAAAAAAAAAAAAAGAATAATCAAAACACAAAAACACAACAACAAGACATGAAGAAAAAAAAAAACTACAACAATAAACACACAAGTAAGAAAGAAGATAGAGATAATTATATAATATAGTAAGATACAATAAAATGAAAATAAGGATAACAGGATAGATAGATACAAAAAAACAAGAAAGAGAGAAAAATGGAACGATTAAAGATTCATATAATACTCTTTCACACGAATTTTAAAAGTTTGAACTGTCTGAGCTTGACGCACAGACAAGGGGAGAGCATTCCACAGACGAACAGCTGACACGGTGAAGGATTTCGCCAAAAAATCGGTTGAATGGGAGGGAATTTTTAGCTTTAAATTATGTGTAGAACGAAGGTAATTAGTTTTAGAAAGATAAAGGTAGTCGAATCGTTCCTTTAAATAGGTGGGAGTTTGTGGGTTGAACAAAATGCCAAAGAGAAGAGATAAAACATGAGTATTCCGGCGAAGATGGATCGGGAGCCATTTGAGCTGTTTACGGAAGTTGGAAATATGGTCATATTTGCGTAATCCAAATATGAACCTAATACACAAATTTTGAAGTCGCTCTAATTTGTTAAGTTGCTCCTGTGTTAGATTCAAATAGCAGACGTCGGCATAATCAAAAATAGGAAAAAGTAATGAATTTACTAATTCAATTTTCGTGGAGATAGGCAAGAAATATTGCAATCTTCTCAAAGAACTAACCGCAGCAAACATCTTTCTGCTCACCTGACTAATCTGTGGAGTCCATGACAAACACCGATCCATAGTGATCCCCAAATTCTTAACAGTGTCACTAAATGGAATGATATGGCCATCAAATACAACATTAGGCAATGTTTTCCAATCAATCCTATGAATTATCCTAGAGCTACCAAATAGTATCAACTGCGTTTTAGATGGATTCAATTTCAAGCCAAACGAAATGCTCCACTTCAGAATATTTGATAGATCTTCATTTAATGCGGCAATAGCTCTAGGCAGATCATCTAGAGAAGTCTGTACATATATTTGAACATCGTCTGCATACAAGTGGTAGAGAGAAGTAATATATTGAATAAGGGAGTTTATAAAAATAGCGAAAAGCAGAGGGGACAACACGCCACCTTGCGGGACACCAGCATAGGTTGTGCACCAAGAAGAGAAACGTTCTCCTGTCTGCAAACGTTGCCGGCGTCCACACAAGTAACTACGAAACCAGTCAATTGTATTCGGAGATATGTTATGAGAACGCAGGATAGCCAACAAAATGTCAAAGTCTACGGTGTTAAAGGCATTGCTGAAGTCCAGCAATGTCAACACAGTAAACAGTTGTTTATCCATACCACACCGAATGTCATCAGTGATTTTAATTAAGGCAGTAGTCGTACTATGACCAGTGCGGAAACCGGATTGGAGGGGATTTAGGATTGCATGCTTGGCAAGAAAGGAATTTAGTTGGGTGTGGATAAGGCGTTCTAAAAGCTTGGATAATAGAGGAAGGATTGAAATAGGGCGATAATCGGAACAAGAGACAGGATTGGTTTTTTTAGGTAGAGGAATAATGTTGGCATCTTTCCAAATATTTGGAAACGAGCAGGAAGTGATAGAGAAGTTCATGATTGAAGTGATAACAGGAGCGAGGATCATCATTTATATATTTATATATTTATATTTATATCATTTCAAGATCTAATGTAACGTAATTGAAGAGTTGTCTTACTGTGTAAACTGAGATAATACGTTTCACTCACTCGTAAAAATGAAGACATCTCATAATAGAGGCAATTGAAACAACCACCGAACGGACACGCAAACTTAACACGCATTAACTTTTTTATTTTGACCCACGCAAAAACACTAATACAGTAATTTCATTGCGGCTACCGAATTCAAAGGCAGAAACATAATTAACAATAATTATATCTTTGTTTCAGGTGCAAAAAGTGGTAAGGATGAGACAGGTGGATTACGAAAGATTAAGATACGTCGACAATGCGAAGAGCTGGCTTCTATAGTGGAACAACGACGATGAAGAAGAAAATGGGAACATTAAGATTGGAGCAGACTTGACGAAAGTGTTCGGTGATTATTTTATGGATGTGGAAAAACATTTGATAAGTGATGTTGAAACTGTTTCGTTTGGTGTAGAAGGACTAGATGATGTTACAGTGTTAGGACTTTGAATAATGCCTGATCGGGAGTCTGTGGGCGGTCCTGGGACTACGGGCAGTGGTGGGTTCTTACCACTACAATTTCCCTCGGCATTTGCTGCATTCCATGCATCAACGCCCCCTGGAGCCCCGGTAGCCATGCATCACGCCACGCACTACCATCATCATGCCCAGTAAGTGATTTCTTTATTACTCTTTCTTAATTTCTTATCTCAATTTTAAATGCACATTAAATTATGGAAAGAATTATACCTTATATTCGTATGAAAAAGTTACACTTCAAACTGATCGTATTGTCAAAGATAAACTATGGAACATATAAATATATCCAGTAACATAAAAAGGATTATAAAAACACTACAGTTATTTCTGACCAGAATTGCTTTCATTTAAAAAAAATAATGGGTTGACGCTACACCTGTACCTTTTATAATCGTAAAATATTCAAACCCATATGTTCAATTAGTACCCTACACGCAACGACCAGGGCGCTATAAAGACTATTTTATTTATCAATAAACATTTCTTATCTCTAAAATATTTAAACTCACATTAAAATATTCGAAATATCACAATTCTTAATCGATTTTAGCAATACGCGTTAATGCAATTTGAATGGCATACTCTTTATCATAATCTGCTAGGGTTATAATCGAATGAGTTTAGCGATGTGCATCGGATGAATTCATCTACATATGTAATTTTATTATGATTCCTTCACGAGGCAAGTGTCCTTTGGTATTACGGTCGTTTCGTGTTCTCCCCGTTCGTCGTTTCGTATCGTTCCGAAACGCCAGCCTCGTTTATAGGACTAGTCTATAAAATAGAGTGGTTCATTAAGCATTTGTCCAAGAACACGCTTCAAGACCTTTTTATTGCATAACTGCATGTGCTACCTTTTTATGCGTCAATAATATTTCAAAGCAGACTATGGAACGGTTTCTATTGCGTAACGCATTATGTATAATATAAAATTATATCATATTTATTTCTCGCACGTTTTTTGAATTTTGAATAGGATATCATTTTTTTACGTTCCCCTTTTATTCTCAAGAAAATTTATATCGGGAGCAGGTAGATAGATAAGATTAGAGACGCTGTATTAGTCGTGGTTTACGGTTGAGCTCATAAAACTCAGCTTAGGTAAGACAAGATGTTACTTGGTGGTAATTTATTGGGACATGCAAGTTACATTTGACAATAATAATTAATCTCTTCTAATCGGCCACAATGCTGATCGATCCAGCATCAATGAGGATTTGACAAATGATGAACAGGAAGTCATCAAAGGAATTGAGACGTTTACAATGTTAGGAGGGACGTTCATAAAAGCAAGGCGGCACGTTTCAACAAATGACTTGCACTGCTCGCAAAGGGTTGGTGATATATGGTCAGACCAAGCCGGCGCGGCCTACAGATATGATTAATGGACGAACGGTGCCTCAAGCGCTTTCCCTTTTAAGAATATTCCAAGAAATTAAAATTTCAAAATGTTAATTTACTAAACAGTTCGGATTTAGCACACTGATGGATGCGACGTCTTAACAGTTTGCTGCCACGCTCGTAATATATCATATTTTATTACTGTAAGCTCGTATCAATAGAGACTTTTGTTCGCGGACGGAATTACTATGGATGTAGACCGAGAGGTCCTTTAAATCATTCACACGCGGAGATGGATGTGAGCTGTCGCTGTTCAATTTATTTCCACTGTTCTTTAAGAGAGCCCTTTGTGATGAGTTCGTTGTTTGTACAACTTATTTTGTAATGATTGCGTAATGTTGCTTTTCATTTTGGGATGACCGTGATATAAATTGTGTAAAGTCATCTTCGTTTTCATTTATCCACGGTCCGAGGCATCCGTCACCGGATGCCGGTGCGGGAGTGTAACCATTAACGACAGTTTCTCGGTGCCTCATTTAACCCGCTGTAGCGATAATTGCCACCACGTGTTTATTTCTATGCGTTCTAATTATATCACGCACAATGGGTTGGACACGATCAGTTATTTTGGCTCTGTTCGCTCCGTCAAAGTCAATTTTGTTCGACCACAAAAGAGGTGTTGCGAGTCTGCTGTCGTTTGATTCATTAAGTGGAAACCTTTGAACTGATGGATGGCAATCGCGTGCCACATTGCCTATTAATTCTGCCTTAAGCTTTTTAGTTAGCTTAGCAATGGCTTTGTGGTTGGGCCCGTCTTATTGCGCTTTCATTTTGTTTTCTTTTACTTATCCATTGATTCATTCGTTATGTTTATTTTAGCTCGAAGTCTATATTTTACTTTGTAAAGAAAATTAATTGAATACATTTATAATCTCGTAATGTGTCTTACGTTGAACGAATACACACAAATTAAAAGTTACTTGACACGAATAAATTTCATACTACTTGTGTAATGTGTAACTGTAATTTATATATATACTTGTGTAAATGTAATTTATTAAATAATTTATTGTCTTACCTTGCTAAAGTCTAATAAGACTAGCAAGTTCATATTAATTATGCGCCTATCACGTCACGTATATTTTTTTTTTTTGCATACCCGCAACTGTTAAATTTGTACTTCTAACCTACTTACATTTACCTACTTCCTAATATATGCGATGATATGCCAGGAAAAATCTTTTATAAGAGAACTGATATAGTTTACAATGATGGATAATTTACCATCCCCACGTAACATATTTCTTATTTATGCAATAACTAGATAAGAAACAAAAGTCACAACAAAGCTTGCAAGATAAGAACCAAACGCTGTGTTGCTAGTTGCCACTTCATGCTTATGAATCATCTCAGCATCAGAAATTTCTGAGCGTAAAAAAATAATTAGGGACCACTTAGCTGTCAAACGATAATTTTGATAATATATTAGGTAATACGAGTACCTACGAGTTTATCATCACTAAACAACTTATAGTAATTAACTTGATTGTAAAAAACTTCAGAATTCTCAGGCATTGAAATAACTTACGCTTACGCACCTCGCAATACACAATCTCAGCTCAAGTACCCCTCTTTTATATAAGATGAAATTTCCTAGAACGTAATTCAAGGAATCTAACACATGTTCTAACAATGGCTTTTTAAACCATAAAGCACTATTCCCTCGCCCGCATCCCATAGTGCATTGTGTCCTGTCTTCACAAATCATAGGCTTGAAAAAATGCGTGGTAAAGACAAAAGCTTATTGGTGATCGACGTGTGTGGCTTATTGTGCGTAATTAGCAGATATATCTTCATCGTGTACGTTAGGGTTACGTGTTGGTAATTTGAAGGTTCATTCAGCTATTTTTTTTTAAGTTTTTTTGTTCTTCATAATTTTCTCGTTGTTACACATTTTGCTGAAGGATTTTGCACCTTGAGGTTGGCATCAGTCTTTTGTCTTTCTAACACTTTGAGTATCGTGGGATTGTGACACTGGCGGATAGTAAGAGACTTCGAATCATAAAATTAATGCAATAGTGTTTACAGTGCCTTGGGTAAGAGAATAATTTGTATTTAGCTCCCCGTTCATGTTGTTCTGAATATTTTAGGGACCTGCTGATACATTTTTTTGATAGGCAAGACGTAATACAGCCAGCGGCTAGACACAGTTGTCATATTTTTGACGGGTTCAAATCATAGATGGAGTATATTAATGGTAAATAAACTGCATTATACTTTATTGTCTTAACGAAAATTAAGAGCGTAATCTTAGCCATAGAATTTAACATAAAATACAGAACTTGTTCTTATTGATTACTACCAACTCCCTGACTTGAGCTCTGCCGTTACTATAGCTCAGTAAAGCTCAAAGCACCAAAAATAATAGGTAATCCATGTACATCAACACTTACGTCATTATGTTCCTATTTGTTTTTTTTTATGTAATGGAAATGGCAAACAAACATGTTCACATTGATGTTAAGTAATGACTGTGGTCTATAGACACCCACACTAAGACCAAGGTCAAAATACAGATGCTTTACCACTCCCGAGGCCTAAGGTGGTATGCCTCTGTGCCGGAAATTACAGGGCCATGCATTACCACTTGACCGGAACACGATAGTGCTGAACACTACCATTTAGCGGCAAGTATATTAGGTACTATAAAATAGTACCTAATATACTTGGTAAATGTTTCTTATCTTATCTTACTGCGGTGCATTCGCCCGCGAGCTCCGTCACTGAAGCTCTACCACCAGCAAAAGTATATTTTAAGTATATTAACTTCTTTTCGTATCTATTAGGCAATACGAAGTTCGTCGGGGCAGTTAGTTACTTGGTATTATGCCTCTTTCATCTATACAACATGTATGTATGTATCTTCACGCCAGGTCCCTAACGGGGTAGGCAGAGAGTGTAGAGCGCCAGATATCCCGGTTCTGACAAACCTCTCGTGCCTCGTCTACTTTCATCATTCTCTTCATACATGCACGCCGATTCCTAAGACTTTTGACCCCACCATCAAACAGAACTCGACCTATTTGGTCATGGTAGGTCAGTCTTGGTCTTCCTGGGCCTCTGCAACTATCCACATTTGCATTGTATATCTGTTTAGTCATTCGCTCATTCTTTCTATATGCCCGAACCATCGGAGCATGCCTTTTTTCATTTTTACACCGATACTATCATTCACACAAAGCCTCTTTCTTACATCTTCATTACGAACGCGATCGGTGAGTGATACACCACAGATCTTGCGCAATGATCTCATCTCGACCGCGTTCAACTTACTTTCATGCTCTTTCCTGCATACCCAGCTCTCGCTTCCATATAAAAGCGTTGGAGTAAGTACAACATTATGTACGGCTAGTCGCGCCCGCTGGCTGAGATGTTTAGATTCTAGCAGCTTACCCAACGCTCCATTCACGCAATTCCCAGAAAGCACTCTTCTTTCTATGTCAGTGGTGTACCTACCATCCTTGCTAAAAGCACATCCAAGATATACAATTTCATCCACCTGTTCTAACACTGCATCATCTACTACTACCCTTGCATTTGTTCTCTACTCATCTCTTTTTATACAACATGTAACGGAAATAATACACACTATCTAACACCTCGATTAGAAAATCGGTTAATAATCATAATATTTGAATTGAAATTATATGTATATGTATTTAATATTTTTTATTTAAGTAATAAGTTGTCCTCAATTTGTACGAACAGTATGCACACCCTATGCATACTTAACCTACATCTACCTACAATTACGCATAAAACACAAACCGAATAAAAGTGATGTACCGTAACTTATGTACCCTTATTTAACACTCGCTTGTAATAAGATTAAATTTTATTCTCCAGTAGGTACCTATTTTACTTTATAATTATTATTTAAACGTAACTTCACGCCTGTAATCCCCGAAGGGGTAGGCAGAGGTAAATGCATGCATTCAATAATACATGTAAACACCCACGACTCGCCGGTTACGTTTTTGGCCCATGTAACCTGTTGCCATCTCCGGGCACATTACCAAACTCCGGGGTACTGGGAAACTTCCAGAAAATGGAAAAATCCCAATAGAAGCAGAGATAAAGGATTTTAAACCGTTATCTCTGATAGTCTCCGTCCCGGGAATCGAACCCAGGACCTCCAGCGTAATAGTAGTGGCCTGCTACCACTACGCTACTGAGGCAGTTATTATTTATAATAATAATATAAAGCACGTTCCAACGAGTTCTTATAAACTTGTTGAGACAAGCATTTTATTTTGGATAGACGGTGGTCTCATTTTCGTTTGTATTGACTGTTCACCAAATGGGTGACCATAATTTTCTTAATTGTAATTTACTTTGGGACAAAAGATTACCTTTATCAAAATTGCCTGAAATCGATTCGGTGATCGATTCTGAACCAACTAGTTACGGGTTGTACATTCAATCCTGTTACACGTTGTATATATAAAAATCAATTGCTGTTCATTAGTCTCGCTAAAACTCGAGAACGGCTGGACCGATTTGGCTAATTTTGGTTTTGAATGATTTGTGAAAGTCCAGGGAAGGTTTAAAAGGTAAGAAAATATGAAAGAGTTGATGGGAAATAGTAAAAACTTCAATTTCATTTTCCCATACAAATAGTCCGTATCTATTAAACCTTTGACACATTATTTCATTCTGAAGCAATACGAAGTTTGCCGGGTCAGCTAGTGTCATATAAAATATGCTCAGGAACCCAAGAAATAATTACCGTGTTCATTCTTATCAATGTTATCTAATATCTGAGTATCGTATCTCCCATCTTGAAATTGTGTCTCTATATCCTTTGTAAGTCGAAATATATAAATTAAAATGTGAAAACTCTATCAGTATAATCTCTGTATTTAGTTTCATTTGTATCGACGTGTTTTATCGGTACCATAATGGGTATCGGGTATCGAGTATCATGATGGTATAATCTTTGGATGTGAATATATTAAGTTTGTTTACGCATTCCCTTTACTTGAGGGTAATTTTTTTGTGTGAGTCAATTATGAAATAACATTTATGGTAAGTGATGACTGTTCGTTTGTATAAATATGTTGTTTTAGTGTTATTAACTCTATCTAAACTACTAAGAGCTTTTACGGAGTGGAACTAGAAAAAAAATTCTTTTTGTGCCTTAAAAGTTAGCAAGTAAGTGAATATAGATATATTTTACTGGTCTCCTCCAATGACGGAGCTCGCGGGCGTAGGCACCATCGTATTACTAGGCTGCAGTCATCACTTAACATCAGTGTTAACTGCATGCTTGTTTCCCACTTATATTATGCCTATAAACACCTTACAAAGATCGAGGTCAAAATGCAGATGCGTTACCACTCCTAAGGCCTAAGGTGTTATGCCTCTGTGCCGGAAATTACAGGGCCGTACATTACCCCCTGACCGGAACACGATAGTGGTGAACACTACCATTTAGCGGCAAGCGTATTAGGTAATGCCTATGCCTGCGAGCTCCGTCACTGGAGCTCTAGCACCAGTGATCATTTTACTGGTGATGAGCTCCAGTGACGGAGCTCGCGAGCGTAGGCACCGTCGCATTACTAGGCTGCAGTCATCACTTAACATCAATGTTAACTGCATGCTTGTTTGCCACTTACATTACAAAAAAAAAAGATCTGCACAAAAACCAATTGTCAAAATGCGTTGCCACCCTTAAGGCCTAAGTTGATCCTCATAGGCACCATTTCGTTGCAGATAGATAACCTAGATTAAGCGGTGGTGCCTATGCCTTCGAGTAGGTACCACAAGTAAAAGTTAAAAGGATAAGAACACTCTATTTGTCAGTTCATCGACGACACAACGTAGCTTCTGTCAGTTATATGCATATATAGTCTCATGAGTCCATTGATATTCAATGGATATATTTGTTGTTTTTTTTATGTACCTAATGCTAGTGGCAAGTAAGCATGCAGTTCACATTGACGTTAAGTGATGACTGCAGCCTATAAACACACAAAGACCACGGTCAAAATGCGGATGCGTTCCCACTCCTAAGGCGCTAAGGTTTTATTCCTCTGTGCCGGTAATCACAGGGCCGTACATTACACCACCTGACTGGAACACGATAGTGCTGAACACTACCATTTAGTGGCAAGTATATTAGGTAATGCGGTGGTGCCATCGCCCGCCAGCTCCGTCACTAGCGATCTACCACCAGTAAAAATTTGTAGCCCAAAGTTACTGTTCCAGTTTTTCTAATTTCTATTAAAAAAATTGAGGAGCATATTTTTTTGTTTATTTTTTATGGTCTGCAATTGCCAATTCAACTGACAAAGATAAAATAATAAAATAACTACACTTCAAACAAACTTTAATAAAAGGGTACCTTATAAAACTAATTTCAAAGGCCAGTGCACAACGAAAGGACTAATCGAGGGCTTGAAAAAAGGACCCCATAGTTATTCTAGATATTTTACGACATGCACGCAGCCAACGTTGATGGTAAGGCATTACAGGTCGTAAACATTCATATAAAAGTTGAGTTTTTAGATGTTTTGATACCCCATAATAGCACGAATTAAAATATAACTGTGATAAGTTGTGAATTCGCGACTTTATAAGACTGCGTCCGTATTATGATGCCTCCGGTATTCAATTTAAAAATCGCTTGATTTTATTTCATTTCTTTATGTCGGTATTGCGTGTAACGAAACGAGATAGAAAATTGCGAGATTGAAATGCTTTTATTGAGGACTGAAGAATACAATAATCTCTAAACTCCTATAATTACTTTACTGGTGGTAGAGCTCCATTGACGGGGCTCGCGGTTGTAGGCACTACCGCATTATCTAATACACTTGCCGCTACATGGTGTAGGTATTTAGCGCTACTTCATATTCAATAACTCTCGTATTCCGGTCAGGTGGTAATGTAGGGTCCTGTATTTTCTGGCATAGAGGCATAATACCTCGGTAGGAGTGGAGTGGAGTGGCAACGCATCTAAATTGGCAGTTATGGTTTCATGTACCTATGTGTAATCATTATTACTTACCATCAATATAAATTGTATGTTTTTTTGTCACTTCATGCCAAAAAAAGAAATATCTTCAACAATATTACTTCCTTATGCTAAGAATAGTTCATGTCATTTCAAATAGTTCTTAGAAATACAAAAACTTGAGCTGAAGTCCCTCTGGAAGTGATTTATAGGTTTGCACGAACTGTCACCAGCAGATGTGTTTGAGAATAAACATTGGTGATTATTAATTGTTTGTTCAATAAATACAGGCCTAGGAGTTATAATTTCTTGAGTTGATAGAAAAATAAAGATCCCTTGCACTCGCATTTTTCTGTAATGGAAGTGGCAAACAAGCATGCAGTTTACATTGATGTTAAGTGATGACTGCAGCCTATAGACACTCACACAAAGACGAAGGTCAAAATTCAGATGCGTTACCACTCTTGAGGCCTAAGGTGTTATGCGTCTGTGCCGGAAATTACCAACACCACACTACCATTTAGCGGCAAGTATATTAGGTCAAATATTTAAACAGTTTCCTTTTGTTTTGTGAGTGTCAATAAAAACTATAAAAAATTAACGTAGTAACCCAGCAAGAACTCTTACTGGTGGTAGAGTTCCAGTGGCGGAGCTCGCGGGCGTAGGCACCACCGCATTACCTAATATACTTGCCGCTAAATGGTAGTGTTCAGCACTATCGTGTTCGGTTCAGGTGGTAATGTACGGCCCTGTAATTTCAGGCACAGAGGCATATCACCTAATGCCTCAGGAGTGGCAGCGCATCTGCATTTTGACCTCTGGTCATTGTGTGGGTGTCTATAGGCTGCAGTCATCACTTAACATCAATGTGAACTGCATGCTTGTTTGCCACTTTTATTACATAAAAAAAAAAAAAAAAAAAAAAAAAAGAAATCTGCACATCGTGCCACGAAAGAGACAATCGGTTAGTTTTGATTTCATAGAGCGTTATCTCTGCTACAGACTGCCTACGTAAGGAATGATAGTTCGGTATTGGTCAACACTTGATCAAAATGGTCGACAAACGTCTCGTAGATAGGTAAGTTACGAAAGAGATTACGCTCTACAAACCCGAAATAAGCCGAAATCTCCTTTTTTATGTTACCAAGGTGGCAAACCAGCATGCAGTTCACATTGATGTTAAGTGACAACTGCTGCCTATAGACACCCACAGAAAGACCAGAGGTCAATGTGCAGACGTATTGCCACCCCTGAGACCTTACTTGTTATATCACTGTGATAGGTAGTTATTTCTATGATAGGTGAAGCGGGGTAATCGGACGGGACGTCGAAATGTCCATTCAGTACATAGTATTAATACATATTCTCTAACACAGGTCAAGTATTTTTTTTTCTAGCCATGAGATTACAGACAGCTATTTGTTATAACATGGATGCAATATAAATATTGGGATTATATAATGCTGTAGCATCACAGATGTATCGGTCAAGTTCCCAGAAGAAGGTTCAGGGTTAAAATTTGCCATTGGCAACAAAAAAGAAACCCGATCGGTCAATCGTGCCATAAGCATGTTCCGGTCGTAAATTGGCCCGGCATCCTGTTCACCATTGTCATAACCCTGCGGTATAAATAGACCGGGATATGTGGACGATTAGTGGGAATGAGTGGGTCAGATTTACGGGCCCTCACAGTCATATAGTCGTGCTGTATAATATCGCTTTGGATCCTTGGTTTTACAAATAGTACCTGCAATCCTGCAAAATTTATTCCTAAGTTATGGACCGTTTCAAATACAATTTATACACGTTCTCGTATAATAACAATTAAAATAACTTTTGAACATTGCTCTCAGCAGAACACGAAGACGCTTATTTTCAGTGCAATAAATTATACTCTCAACTCCCGTTATGATAAACGTTTTTTAGCTTAAAAAATCGAATGGTCATCACCGTCCAGAGTCCTAATTAGTCCTTGCCTCGTAATTGAATCGCTTCACTGTCTTGCTTCAACTTATTCGCGCTACCGATGTTAGGGCAAGATAGTAAACAGATTCAATTCCAACCCAACTTCTATTATTTTACCTGAACTAGGCCTCTCTGACCTCGACACATTAAGACAAATAGGTTACTCACGCAACACTTCTATTCTTCACTAAAAATACTTTTTTTTCGTAGTATTGTAAAATTGTATTTAATTTTTGTTCGCATGACTCAAAATATATCGTGCTGTTGTTGTAGAAATCTGCGGATAATAATGGCCAAATGGCTTAGAATTTGCGGCGTATTTCATTCCATTCCATTACTTGGAGAATAAGAAATTAGGTGAATGAATGATGGAGTTCGTAGGCATAGGCACCACGGCATTATCAAAATCACTTGCCGGTGATAGTGATAAGCACTGGTTATCGTGTTCTGATCAGGTATAAGTGTACAACCCCGTAATTTCTGGCATAGAGGCATAACAGCTTAAGTCTCAGGAGTGGCAACGCATCTTCATTGAAATCTCTAGCTACGGTATTCGCTTGGAACTGTATGTTTATTCGCCAAGTCATAAAAAAAAAACATAATTTATCTGTTTTCATGCAAATGGTAGTGTAGTGTAAATTTGCAGGGCTAAAGGGGTTTTTTTTTTTATGTAATAAAAGTGGCAATCAAGCATGCAGTTCACATTGATGTTAAGTGATGACTGCAGCCTATAGACAACCACACAATGACCAGAGGTCAAAATGCAGATGCGCTGCCACTCTTGAGACATTAGGTGTTATGCCTCTGTGCCGGAAATTACAGGGCCGTACATTACCACCTGACCGGAACACGATAGCGATGAACACTACCATTTAGCGGCAAGTATATTAGGTAATGCGGTGGTGCCTACGCCCGCGAGCTCCGTCACTGGAGCTCTACCACCAGTAAAGATAAGAGTAAGGTCCGATGTAGGTAAAGACTTGTAATTTCTGATGCGAAGGCTTAGATTGTTTTTTAAACTTCATAAAACATGGCTTAAATATATCCATAATAACACTAACAAAGCTTTGTTAGTGTCATTTGCAAATTAAGAAATAATCGTAACAGTATGAAAATGAGACACAACGACGCCAACGACACACCTGCATTGAAAAACTTTAATCAATACAAACTTGCATCATTTGCAGAAAATAAAAGAGCTGAATAAGTAATCCGTGGTCACGTGACAAATACGCTTTAAGTCGTCGCAAATAAAAAAAAGGGCGACTCGGACACGGAATCCGAAATCGGCAATCCGAATTCGAAGCTTTGAGGCGGGTCATGCAATGTCGCGTGCGTGTGCGCACGGTAGCAACCAGCCGGGTTAGGGTCAGCTCACACTTGGCGATTGTGACTTGTAATTGTCGATAGATTTCTAAAATCAATGTGACTTCACGCTTATATTTCATGCATAAATGCAAAAATCCATACAATTTGAATCGCATGATTGTAATAGAAGGCGAACCTGTTGACATTTAACCAGAGTGGTACAAAAAAATCAAGTTTGCTTGTATTCGGTTGTAACAGGCTACCCCGGTGATACAGTGTAAAAGAAAAGCAAGTTCAAGTTTGAATGTTATATACGTAAATTCAACTGTGATGAAAAAAATCATGTAAATGGGTACAAAAATATTTGTTTTTTTTTTCAAATATGTATTAATCATAACGAATTCTTACTTCGTGCTTCGGTGTACAAGATAAATCAATTGTAAAGCTGTCCAGTATGCACTCACCTTTATTATAGTGCGTGTAGGGCCGGTTCAATGGTTCGACAAAAAGATCTAAGATAGTTTGCTTTTTTGTTCGCGGTCTGATATGGTGTTGATATACATTTAATGACTAGTGATTTGGTTTACCGGCGAGTTTGTTTAATGAAATGACACTTGGAGGATTAGTATCATTGGGTTCGTGGTTGACACTACATATTTTTTTTATGTAATGGAAGTGGCAAACAAGCATGCAGTTCACATTGATGTTATGTGATGACTGCAGCCTATAGACACTTACACAAAGACCAAGGTCAAAATGCAGATGCGATACCACTCCTGAGGCCTGTTATGCCTCTGTGCCGGAAATACAGGGCCATACAAACTATTTAATATTTGGTGTTTTGGTAGGAACTGATAATAATATGACAATGGGTGCTTCACGTTACAGTCACAGCTGTACATAGATAACTTAGATTTGGCGGAGGTGTTCTAGAGGCTACTTGATCTGACGCGCTAGCTAGAGTTTATCCAAAAATCCCCGGAAATTACAGGGCCGTACATTACCACCTGACCGGAACGGAAAACACGATAGTGCTGAACACTACCATTTAGCGGCAAGTATATTAGGTAATGCGGTGGTTCCTATGCCCGCGAGCTCCGTCACTGGAGCTCTACCACCAGTAAAAGTTATTAACAAAACGAAAGCGTCAAAACGAATTTAACTCTGAGAGTCGAGCAGTTGGAGTCTTACCATAGAGTGAATTCCAGCTCTGGCCGCAAGGAGTATTACTTCGGAAGTTTCGAGGACAGCTCCCTGCCGAAAAACTGCGCATCACGTAGCCGTAATCACGTGATAAATAGTGTCAGTTCGTGTTATTCATATGTATGTCTATAAGGTATATATTTATATGAAAGGCCCATGTGTTGCTTTACTTATAGTTTTACATTTGTTGCTTGATATAAATAAATAAGATGATATAATGATATAACGAAGCGCGCATGGCCCAGCGGCTGGTGTAGATCGTTAGCGATCTCCTCGGTTAAGCACTACGGGCGCGGTCGGGTAGTGTGATGGGTGACCGCTAGTGGCAAATTAAATGCGCGTTTCCGTGCTTCGGAGGGCACGTTAAGCCGTCGGTCCCGGTTGCTATCGATGGATAGCAGTCGTTAAACCTTGTCGGAGGCCTTATGAGCAGTTTGAAAACATCCGACAGTGGGTTGGCCACTAACCCACCCACCTCCACCAATCCGCATTGGAGCAGCGTGGTGGAGTAAGCTCCAGGCCTCCCCCCAAAAAAGGGGAGAGACTCGTGCCCAGCAGTGGGACGTATAATGGGTTGCCATTATTATTTTATTATATAAATAAATAGATAAAAAAATAAATAAAATTAAGGGACCATAGTACATTATTACCATCTAACTGGAACATAGTGCTACCGCTACTCGCAATATTACCACCAGCGTTTGTAAGAAAGAGCCTTATGATATCGAGGGTGTAGAATAGTACAATTGACGTCACGGTGTTTGCATCTGGACAATCGGGTGTAAAAACGATTTATTGTGATTCGATTAATGGCCTACTTTAAGTGAAACTTTTATTGGTTTTCGTAAATTCAATTTAATTCCCCCACACAGGATCGTTATTATAGGTCGATAATATCGCATGCGGTATTGCGATAATAGGTCCCGATTCCTTTTACATTCGTTGCACACAGCTGCGTTTTTATCGTCCGATATTTCTTACGAGAGAGCGCCGCGCCGCGACTGCACTAGCCTTTAAGTATTCAAGCTTCAGTACTCGGTAATTTTAAGCTGATTTTTTAATGTGGCTTTGTTTGTGGCGATCATTACCATTCATTTTGTAATGTTAAAGTACTTTATAAAAAAATGATGAAGGGTATTTACAGTAAGTAACGTAACTTCACTCCTACCACGTAACCCCCGAAGGGGTAGGCGGAGGTAAATGCATGCATTCAAGCATATATGCAAACACCCACGATTCGCCGGTTACGTTTTAGCCCATGTAACAGATGGCGAGCCTGTTGACATCTCCGGACACATTACCAAACTTCGAGGTACTGGGAAATTTTCAGAAAATGGAAAAATCCCAATGGAACCAGAGATAAAGGACTTTACACCATTATCTCTGATAACCCGGGACCTCAGCGTAGTAGTAGTGGCCTGTTAGATGTCTATAGGCTGCACCTTCGTTACATAAAAAGTTGTATTCACGTTTGGAGATTGATAGATTAATTATTGTGGTGATGCTTACAGGGATAACGGTTTAAAATCCTTTATCTCTGGTTCTATTCGGATTTTTCAATTTTCTGAGTTTCTCAGTACCTCGGAGTTTGGTAATGTGCCCGGAGAGTGCAACAGGTTCGCCACCTGTTACATGGGCCAAAACTTAACAGGCGAGTTGTGCGTGTTTGCATGTATGCTTGAATGCATGCGTTTACCTCTGCCTACCCCTTCGGGGATTACAGGCGTGAAGTTACGTTACGCTTACGCCTTAGGGCCCCGACATTGAAACTCTGCCATCAATAAAGTCACTCACATACATGTTGCTCGAACATTTCCACCACGTATTTAAAAACCTATTTTCGTGTTAAATCTGAAAGTCTGGATAAATTGTTGACTGTTGTAACACAATACGCTATCAAAGTTGGTCCATTCGGAAACGAGGCACCTGTTGATGTGTTTACAAAGACAACATCCCTGTTACGCTAGTATGGTACAGTTCATAAGCGGCAGCGGTTAGAATTTATTTTATAATAGCCCATTGCAAGTGGAAGTGTTCAGCACTATCGTGTTCCGGTAACATGGTAATGTATGGCCCTGGATACAAATGAGTTTATCATAATAAATCATGTTCTTATTATCCAGTGAGATGATGCATTGATTCACCTATTTAAAAAGCTTATATTGACCGTTAGATAGCCGTATCATAAATGTAAATAAAATATATTAGCTTTACTTAATTTCATCCATATTTTTATATGAGCAAACATTTCATATATTCCCAAAAGATATTAGCTTGTAACTTGAAGCATACTAAGCAAATATAGACGCGTCAAGGGTTAAATTTGTACACTATTTTGTTTACGAAACACCCATAGTGACGGAGGGTTGACGGTTGAAAAAATATAGGGAATTGACATGAATAGAAGTATAATTATAGACTTTAATTATTACAGTTAATAAAAACGAAGGATATATGAGGTATTATAAATGAATAATCTAGTGTTTTAGTTTCTGCAGTGATCACTTAGCATCCGTGTGAACTGCGTGCTAGTTTACCACCGCCATCCATAAATAAATGTAACCGCCATTTAGGAACTTGAGTATAAATTAAATAAATAGGTACAAGATACAGGAAAGATTCAGAGAATTTGATAGAAAAAAAAACATACAACCTTTTTTAAAATATTAGTAGGGTACTTTCGATTTTTATTCACAATGTTATGTCTTTATTTTATTTGTAGCAATCTGGTTTTTATACTGTTATGATTTGAGATTCCAATGAACTCATTCCCACTCAAAATTTAAGGGTAATAGCGGATTTGATTTCGGTAGAATCAATTTTATTTGTTTTTTATGCTCGTGATTTCGACGGTGAAATTCAAGTTATGAATATTACATTTTAAGACATATTTTTATTATACAGATGATGATTTTTTTGTGATAGTTTATCTTCTTCTTAATTTCAGAATCACAATATTTTATTAGTAATTATTTACGAGAACAAAACATTTTATTTCAAGAAAAATGGAAAGAAAAATTTGACTTCAGGCGAGACTCGAACTCGCGGCCTACTGGGAATCTAGTCCAGCCGCTCTTCCAACTGAGCTACTTAAGCTAAGCTTTCTTAAGCTAAGCTAGTTAAAGCAAAATAATATAAAAACGAGAACAAAACAGGTTAACTCATATTATTTGATATTTTTACTGGTGGTAGAGCTCTAGTGACGGAGCTCGCGGGCGTAGGCACCACCGCATTACCTCTATTTGCCGCCAAATGGCAGAGTCTAGCGCTATCGTGTTCCGGTTAGATGGTAATGTATGGCCTCGTAAGGGGTAGCAATGCATCTGCATTTTGACGGTTTCTGTGTAGACGGCTATAGGCTGCAGTAATCACTTAACATCAATATGGGATGATTGTTTGCCACCACCTTACAATTTGAAAATCTTGATTCTTGTTTTAAGTTGATTTTTATCTTAAAACTTGATTTTAAAGTTAACTTATTTGATAATAAAGTAACTTCTCTGTTAAGCAAGCGTATTTGTTGGCTTTGAATTGTCGAAAAGCTGACATTTTATTTTGTATGTTGGTTCCAGTTAATGTAGTGTCCCGTTACACCTTTAAGAGTAGATAATGTACGTATTTAAGTATGAGGATATATACCGTTTCCCTTTTTTTTACGATTTTTCACAATACATTATAAATTGACATGTACTATTTTAAAGAAATCAGAATAATTAGTTAACTTCTCAAAAAAGGCTCAATCAATCAGGTGCTCTAAAATATAATTAAAAACAAGACAGTAGCTCGTAACTTGCACCTTACAACAGAATTGCCGTTTGCAAATTGTAGTGGGCTTCAGAGAAGCATTACCATAAAATATCTTTACAAGACCATTACGACATAGTACCGGGTTCTTGTAAAATTTACAAAAAACATTTATTAAGGCACCGCGTGGGTAGATCGTAATACGATTGTCAATAAAATGAAATTGTAATTCGACACTTGATACGTTGGGTTTTACATTTTGGCGACATCATCACTTTATAAGATCTGGTTTCGGTACAATGTTACTTGTAGATTAGGATCCCACTGCAGAATCATTTCGTTCATCCAGTTATGCTGCAAACCTAATTTTCACGCATATTATATTCTAGAGAATATATATGCACTAGGTTGCCTATCAAAAAATGGCCGCAAGTTTGAAAAAATATATTTGTACTTGTTTTTTCAATAAAATATCGTCCACTTCATGGCAATATGTTTTTTTTAATGTTATGGAAGTGGCAAACAAGCATGCAGTTCACATTTATGTTAAGTGACGACTGCAGCCTATAGACACCCACACAAAGACTAAGGGCAAAATGCAGATGCGTTACCACTCCTGAAGCCTAAGGTGTTATGACTCTGTGCCGGAAATTATCGAGCCGTACATTACCACCTGACCGGAACACGATAGTACTGAACACTACCATTTAGCGGCAAGTATATTAGGTAATGCGGTGGTACCTACGCCCGCGAACTCCGACACTGTGGCTCTACCACCAGTAAAGGTATTAAGTAAAAATCACGGCTGCCGTTGCACACTTGGCCGCCTCTGTATATTTTCGTTCCGCCCCGATAACTTTTAACTTTGAACGTCCATTATTACATGTATTATTTATTTATCAAATTAAAGCTATTATTTTCTCATAATTATGATAAACAAAAGCCAAATTAAATCGGCCGGTTATAAGAGTTCATGGCTGTTAAAAATATAATAATTTAATTAAAAATACTTGCGGCCATTTTTTGACAGGCAACCTAGTGGATATATATTCTCTAGATTATGAGTATGCGTAAGTAGGTTTGCAGCATATCTGAATGATCGAAATCATGCTGCAGTGGGATCCGAACCTAGGTCGAGCAGTTAGGGTGGGGCAAGAGTCGTAGGGTGAAATTCACAGACCGCACTACGACTTTAATTTCAGCAACGGTCGGTCGGTTTAATTTCAGAAACAGTGCGGTCGGGTGTGTGATGGGTAGTGGCAAATTAAAAATGCGCGATTCCGTGCTTCGGAGGGCACGTTACGTCATCGGTCCCGGTTACTATCGATAGATAGCAGTCGTTAAACCTTGTCGGAGGCCTTATGGGCGGTTTAAAAACATCCGACAGCGGGTTGGCCACTAACCCTTATTTCCACCAACCCGCATTGGAGCAGTGTTGTTGAGTAAGCTCCCCCCAAGATGGGGAGAGACTCGTGCCCAGCAGTGGGACGTATCAAAGGTTGCCATTATTATATTATTTATATGTGCTTAGAACTGTCAGCCCTGTGATTCCCGGCACAGATGCATACCTTTGACCTCAGGAGTGGTAACGCATCGGCATTTTGACATCTGGCCCTTGTGAGGGTGACTATATAAAGATATTTGCTATCTGTGCCTTCAACTTTTGAGTTCTCCTTATTTTACTTCATCTCAATAGTCTTAAAGTAAATGACGTTCATTGATGAATGATTCTATTCATTGACAAAAACAGTATCCCAAGCACAAAGATGCCCATCAATGTTGATCTTGTAGCCTAGCTTCCTATCCTTCATCTGTTACCATTAAAGGTCAAAGCCTCGAAGGGCTCGTTAAAGTCAGCGTCTCAATAAAAAATATTCCAGCACCAACCGGCCCTTTTACGACTCATTCCAAGTTTTATAACGTACATGTAAATATATTTTTAGTAAATAGCGTAAATAAAGGGCTGGTCTAGTCGTGTTTGTTTATATGTCTAATTAGATGATTTTATTGGTTACTAAATATTTGTTTTTTATATCCGTGGACAGTTTATGGTTACAGCCTGCAGCTGTTAATGTCAACAGGGTGGGGTGACAGTATACGACTAGTTGCAGGTGGAAATGTAGGTAATATAACGGCACACCTTAGTCTTACTGATCAACTTAAACATCATTTTACTGGTGGTAGACGACTGAGGTATCCTCTGCCTGTCGTAAGAGGCAACAAAAAGGGGAAATGAATCGCGGGCAGCCAGAATGGGGGTTCTAGCCGTCCAGCACGAGCGGTTCCGTGAAGACGGCGACCATGGAAGCCGCAGGTCGTTGTGGTATGCGCAGAATGGAGCTGTCAGAGTCCCCGTGGACGAGCCTTATGGAGGCAAAATGCGTGGGGGGAACCGGAGCAGTGTTTTAGTGTACCCTTTTTGCACTGAAGTCGGCACCGAGGTGGTTTTAGAGGGTTCCAGTCCCTCTTATCCCGACTCTCCTCCTAGAGAGCCGGTTGAAGGCAAAGACATTTCCACCTCGTTAAAAAAAAAGGCACCACTGCTTTACCTAATCTACTTCTAAATGGAAGTTCAGCGCTATCGTGTTCCGATCAGTAGTGGGATCCTCTAATTCCAACACTGAGACATTACGGCTAAGGTCTCACAGTGGCAAACGTATCTATATTGAAATCCTTGTTTTTTTTTTATTTACCATCCATGTGAACTGTAAACTGCCTCAGTAGCCTAGTGGTAGCAGGCCACTACTACTACGCTGGGTTCCTGGGTTCGATTCCCTGGTCGGGGGATATTAGAGATAACGGTGTAAAATCCTTTATCTCTGGTTCTATTGGGATTTTTCCATTTTTTTGAAGTTTCCCAATACCTCGAAGTTTGGTAATGTGCCCGGAGATGGTGACAGGCTCGCCACCTGTTTGTTACATGGGCCAAAAACGTAACCGGCGAATCGCGGGTGTTTGCATGTATGATTGAATGCATGCATCTACCTCTGCCTACCCCATCGGGGATTACAGGCGTGAAGTTACGTTGAACTTCATGCTCGTTTGCCACTTCATGACATAAAAACAAAAGAATGGGGAGTATTTCCTTTTTTTTTTGCTTATCCGGTTGCCATCTACGTTATCTTCGCCACGGCTTGTTACAAATAATAAATCTTTCAGGCAAATCTAAATCAGCATGTGATGAATTCAATAAAATTCACACTGAATCAGAGTGCATCTATTTGCCACGCTTCATGCGATGACGTCATGTAGAAAGGATCTGAAAACAATCATTGTGTGAGAGGTCAATACGCGGTGACAAGGGCATATAAACTTGTCTTCACAATCTAAGTTGAATAAGTATAATAAGAAGTTATTGGAAGACATCTGTAATCTTTGATAGGCTCCAATTCTTCCTTGTGGTTGTGTGCTAATTTTTTATTGTTTTAGAATTAAATAATGTGGAAAGTTGCCTCAGTGAGAATTAAAAGTGGTAGAGTTTATTTATAGGCGTCTAATGACTGTAAGCAAAGCAGTAAGTAAATAGTACATGCAAACACCACAGTTCATCAGTTTGTTTTGTCCCACCTAAAATAGGCAGGTTTACTGGTGGTAGAGCTCCAGTGGCGGAGCTCGCAGGCGAAGGCACCACCGCATTACCTAATATACTTGCCGCTTAATGGTAGTGTTCAGCACTATCGTGTTCCGGTCAGACGGTAATGTACGACCCTGTAATTTCCGGCACAGAGGCATAACACCTCAGGCCTCAGGAGTGGTAACGCATCTGCATTTTGACCTCGGTCTTTGTGTGGGTGTCTTTAGGCTGCAGGCATCACTTAAAATCATTTTAAACTGCATGCTTGTTTGCCACTTCCACAACATAAAAAAGGCAGCTAACTTATTGATGTCCCCAGTTACTTTACCGAAAATCGGGCTCGACTGCGCAATTCACGAAAATGGAGAAATGCTCTTACCTCAGACCCGGGCTCCAACCCAGGGGCCCAATCTGCTACCAATAACCTAGTGCGACAATTATAATCCATACTAATATTAGGTATAAATGTCAAAGTCTGTTTGGCTGTCTGTCTGTGTCGCTTTCATGGTTAAACCACAGCACCGATATGAATAAAGTTTTCAATAAACCATAAAAACCCAAAGTGCAAATATGCTACCTTTTTTTTTCTAATATAAACCTCTAAAACGTTTAAAGTGAACGATGAAAGTTTGTGTGGAATCCAGTTACCTACCTATTTTTGTTAGAAATTCCACGCGTACGAAGTCGCAGGCAAAAGTTACTAGTCATATAATTCCTAGACAGTCAATCAAACAAAATAAAAACTGCTAAAACAATATCCAGGATTGTTACACTTTTATTTTTAAAGAAGAAAAATGGAAAGAAAAAATTGACTTCAGGCGAGACTCGAACTCGCGACCTACTGGGAATCTAGTCCAGCCGCTCTTCCAATTGAGCTACTGAAGCCCTGCCCGATTTGTCAAACCTAACTAGTTGGTAATAGATGGCGCTGCTGCTACCATAAAGCAATGCAATAGATGTGAAGGAAAGATTTGACAAATCGGGCAGGGCTTCAGTAGCTCAATTGGAAGAGCGGCTGGACTAGATTCCCAGTAGGTCGCGAGTTCGAGTCTCGCCTGAAGTCAATTTTTTCTTTCCATTTTTCTTTAAAAATAAAATATATTTCACAAGCATGTGTTAATGCGAAATAATATAAAACAATTGTTACATTTGTTTTGAACTCAGACATTTTGTTCTATGGACTTTTCCGAAACCATATTTTCGAAGTGAGCTCTTCGAGAAATCCGTAACAATTCGTAATAGTTTCATTTCAACATGTCAGCAACAATTTTGCTATAATTTAACACAGCTTCTGATTGTACCGCTTGTTTATGATAATTTCCGTCATCATACCATCCAGAACACTATCGAGGGGTCAGCTATGATAGCCTCAAGTATTAATATTGATTACTATATGAATTATAAATGCTTGCACAATGTTCTGTAGGTATATTGTGATATTTTAATGGCTAAATTAAAATTCTGTCTGTGATCAATATTCTTAATCGAGGAACAAAGCGGACACTGCGCCAAAATTCCATACAAACGCTTAATTTGGTCTCTATCACACAAACATCAATCAGTGACGTGTATTTACACGTGCACCTGTGTGCGTAGCATGTAGAGAATACCAAACGTCGCCCATAGGAGGGGAGGAGGTTGGGTGAGGCGGGGAAATCGGGCGGGACGTCGTAGTGTCCATTCTATACGTAGTACGAGTATTATTACATATTTTCTGATCGAGGCGTCGGGACGTAACGACCCCACCGCTCACCAGCGGAAGAATTTTCTTCTACTGGAAGACAATTCTTCTACTAGTGCAGTCAGTAAACCGAACAATGGCGGTCAAACTATTCTAACAGGACGGTAGTAAATGCATTAACGCAAGATGATCAGCGTCATCCTGCGATAGAACTACCGCCACTGCGAACGCCAATCCGCATGCCAAGCGTGGCGATTATGGCATATCCCCCTTGTGGGGAGGCTTTGGTCCAGCAGTAGACATCTTTCGGCTTCAATCTTTACTTATATTATAAAGAGGTAAACTTTGTAACTTTGTTTGTTTGTAGGGGCTAATCTTCAGAAATACTGAACCGATCATGAAAATTCTTTCACAATCAGAAAGCTACACTATTCATCAGTATTAGTAGTAATGTAGGCAACATTTCACCCGTGCGAAGCGGAGGCGGGCCGCTAGTCTAAGCTTCTGAACTAAAAAAAGCTGTTCTCAAAGTTAATACACATATTGCCAATCAATATTTTACCAATTTTTCTTTCATCTTCATTAACAAATGCGTACTTTTATTCAACCATTACTTACATTATTTGCGTTATAGTAATTCACGTCCAAAGAGCAATGACCCGCAGCGGAAGCTGACCATAGAGTAATGCGGGATGATTTATTTGTAAACAGAGTCTGGCACGTCAACGGGCGTCCGTAATATTGCGTATGCGCACGTTTATTTTGTAGTTTACGTTTTATTACGTAGAATATTTATTATGGGTTTAATTTTTTATACTTTTACGGGCGTAGAGCTCTAGTGGTAGAGCTCGAAGGGGCGATAGCATTTTTCTCCCATTTTATCTTAATACAAAAATAGCGTGATGATCAATAAATCAATCTATACAGAAATTCGTAAAAAACTGCTAAATTGTTCGGAACAATGAAATCGATTTGTTAAGCTTTTTGATCCATTCGTTCTGGAGTTTTGCGTCAAATTAATAACAAAAGAACTTAATTTGCATATAACAACGAATCTCAATCAATAGTTTTATGTATACGCAATCAACTATTCGCGATTTGATGGATTATAATAAAATTCTAATTGTGAAATCGTGAAAATATGAACAAACAACCTGTCTTGTTTAGCAAGACTCCAATAGAGTAACTATGAATATATAACTATATTTTTATTAAATTAATCTTAAAGAAACAGAAGTCAAAGAGTTACACCCAAAAAGAATCATGGCAAGTTTCATACATTGATTTGTACATTGAAAGGTACAAGGTAAAACGGATTAGAAATATTATCTAGGGAACCTAAAGAACATCTTCTGGTATTTAAAATATTTTTAAATCATCGGAATAAGAATCGTCTTTTCTAACAACAGTAGAAGCACTCCATACTAAAGTTCAATGTCAAACTTTTTACTCCGGAGAGTTAAAAATATTTTAAGTATCAGGAAATGTTGTTTAGGTTCACTGGATAATATTTCCATGCTGTTTTACCGTGTACTTTTTTTCATTTTTTCTGTACAAATCTTGCCATGATCCTTTCAGTAATTACCCTTTACACCACATTTCCATGCGCCCGCGCATGTTTACAAAGTTCCAGCGTGTTTACGCTTTGTAAGAATTAAAAAGCTCGAAACTTTGTATGGTATGTTTACAATACCTTTTATTTATGTTAAGTCGTATTATTATGTTTCTTTCACGTTGATGGATGAATATTTCTGTGCTTTATGTTGTAAATTCCTTATATTCAGTTTTCGTGTGTAATAGCGTCGGGACGTAACGACCCCGCCACCCATTGACGGAAGAACTTTCTTCCACTGGAGGAGAATTCTTCCAAAGGTGCAGTCAGTCAACCGAACAATGTCTGTCAAACCATTCCAATAGGCGATAGTAAGTGCAATAACACAAGATGATAAAGCGTCCAGCGATAAAACTACCACCACTGCGATCGCCAATCCGCATGCCAAGCGTGGCGATTATGGCATATCATATACATATATGTTTTGTTTGTTTTTACATGTTTTTTTAAGTCGTTTTATGTAGTCATCGATTTTTTTTTTAAATTATGGCATCGCTATTACGCATATTGCCAGTGTCAAGTAAAACGATATTTCGTATTTATTTAAGCAGCGTAAAAGTTAGTATAATATATAGTCAGTCAATTATTTATTAAGTTTGTCAGTCAAGTGAGTTACAGTCAAGTTATTCAGTTCAAAGTTATTCGAGTAAAGCGATGGCTACTTTACCAGAACATTTACAATGAAGTTTTGGAGGCAACCTGAAAGGCCGTGTTTTCGCACTGTTATTCTTTTTCACTATACACGGGCACTGCAATAAACCTATATCAAACAAAATGCCACCAACTTTATTCAATACTAGCTGACCCGGCGAACTTCGAAACGCCTTAGCGTAGCATTGATGCACTACTTTATTTTGTATAGCTGACCTATATTAGGTATGAGTACCTATTCAATTTGAACTGGAATTTATATTAAAATATCCTCCATATAAAAATGAATCCCTAATTCCCTGGTCTCGCTATACCTCTTTCCGCGCGTTTTTGCAAATATGCAAAATTAAATGTATATTTTTCAATATTTCTGAGAGATTTTCTTAATATTTTTTTCCGTAAGAACCTTCTCCTAATAATAAAATATACAACAAAAAAAGAATTAGTGAAATCGGTGCAGCCATTCACGCGTGATGCCGTGACCAAGGAAAACGGGTTGCATTTTTATGTATATAGATAACTTAAAAATACATTCAGAAAATGAAATAAAATAAAAGCACCTTACGCCTCTTTCAAGGTTCCCGCCAAAACTCCTCGTTTTATGTATACAAGTCATTTTCTTAATTTTTTGAGATATGACACTTCAATACTATGGCTCCGTAGCCCCATAATAGCTAGCAAAGAGACTTAACAACTTAGGTGTTATGTCATCATTTAACATCCATGGGAACATTTTTTTTATGTAATGGAAGTGGCAAATAAGCATGCAGTTCACATTGATGTTAAGTGATGTCTGCAGCCTATAGACATCGACACAAAGACCAAGGTCAGAATGCAGATGCGCTACCACTTCTGAGGCCTAAGGTGTTATGCTTCTGTGCTGGAAATTACAGGGCCGTACATTACCACCTGACCGGAACACGATAGTGCTGAACACTTACGTTCTCGTAGTGCCTACGCTCGCGAGCTCCGTCACTGGAGCTCTACCACCAGTAATAAGATGACCACGTAAGCTGCATGCTTGTTTGCCACCTTCGAGTTCGTTACATTAAAAAAAAACGTACTGTCATATAACGTATAGTCAAGTGACTACTCTCCCTTGCAAATATCAATAATAAATTCTGTATAATGTTAACAAGATAATAAAAAAAGTCTAAAATTTCGACACAAGTCGGATACCATCAGGGTCGTAAATCTATTATTTTTAGTACATTTCTACAAGACGTGTGTTTTATAGGTATTTTAATTTCTGGGTGCATCGTAAAGTTAATTGGACTGTTGGGTAATATTATCCTTAGTTTTGAATTATGTACTTACTGTGATATTTTTTTTTGGAATTATGTATCTGAAATATTGTTGAGTATGTTCTTAGGCTGAAGTATGACCTTACCATCAATGTGTACTGAATGCTTGCTTGCCTGTCACTTTCTAAACATAAAAAATAGATTAAAGCATACATACTGGTGGTAGAGCTCCAGTGACGAAGCTCGCGGGCGTAGGCACCACCGCATTACCTAATATACTTGCCGCTAAATGGTAGTGTTCATCACTATCGTGTTCCGGGCAGGTGGTAATGTACGGCCCTGTAATTTCCGGCACAGAGGCATAACACCTAATGTCTCAAGAGTGGCAGCGCATCTGCATTTTGACCTCTGGTCATTGTGTGGTTGTCTATAGGCTGCAGTCATCACTTAACATCAATGTGAACTGCATGCTTGTTTGCCACTTTTATTACATAAAAAAAAAAAAGAATATATTACGTAAACTACCTACTAATCATAATGTGAATTGCATAGAGCAACACGGGCCACCGGCCGAAGCGGCGGACCGGAGGGGAGTAGCCTTATTACCGATGCAAAACAGTCTGTCATTTTTTTGCGAGGGGAACTACGTATGATACACACACACACACTACAAAAATCGTCTATTACTACGAAACTCACACCTTGACTTAACAAAATACATAAACAATTTCACACACACATCTAAACATCTGGGCGACAGGCGCGTAGGACCGTTTGGGCTTGTACTTTAACCGAGGGGAAAGCCTGCATATGGCTACTCCCCTCCGGTGCGCCGCGGCCGGTGGCCCGTGTTGCTCTATGGTGAACTGTATGCTACTTTACCAGCGTCATAGCAGAAAAAAAGTTGTAAAACAAAGTGGTCCAATCTGTTTTATTGTGCATAAAGCACGGAACAGATGTAGTAATCATCTGCTAGATTTAGATGTTTTTACGATTTCATTTTTTACGAGGTTTTAACCCACGCTTTATGGGGTCAGGGTTTAATTGTGTGTTCTAGTTATGGTGTTATGCTACCATTAATTAATATCGTGTTAGTTTGAATGTATATGACGAGTGGAAGTTTCGGGAACTTTATTTTTTAAGTTTCATTAGTTAATAGTGAGTATCAAGAGTATGAAGAGGGTGCATAATATGTCCGCATTTTTATTTCCCTGAAGGGTTGGAACGTGATGAACTAACCAATCGGTAAGAATTCTTCCGTTAGTGCAGTCAGTTAACGGAATAATTGACCTGACATAATTCCAATAGGGCGGTATTAAATGCAATAACGCGTCGGCGGTAGTTTAAAACAACCGTCACTGCGTGAAGTGTTGCGATTATGGCATATTCTCCAGTAATGACACACAACCCTGTTGTGACCATTTTTTGTCCAGCAGAAGGCTTTTGCCCAGCTGTGGATGTCTTGTGGAAATCAATGATGAAAGGATAGATAGAGGTATAGGTATTTATGTTAATGCAGTCAGTTATGTGTTTTTGTGTACCTTACAGTTCACGTGAACATTACGTGTCTATCGCCTATTTCATTAAATACATTTTTCGAATTTTATCTTCAAATTATGTCACCCCACATAAGTTTTGCAAATTTTACAAAAGCTACTGCAAACGAGAATAATTTTGTCATTTTTGGTTAAATTGACAATTTCATTTGCAATTTTTCGTAATAAATACAGGAATGTCCATTAATTACAAGATTTTTAAAATTTTGAATTTACTTTAGATCTTTTTTTTATTCTTCTTGTAATTAGAGTCTTTCCAAGTTTTAATGCTCCTACGTCACCTGCGTACAATTTTAACGACTTAAAATTTACAAAAGTTTTTGCATCGAAGTGAACCATTAAATGTTTAATTGGTATTTTAATAGGAATTAATATAAAATGTCTTTTCGACGTAAGCGTTAATATTTATTAAAATATACAAAAAAAAATTTACATGGCTCGTGTTTTTCACCGCGTTTCGTATTTATCGTATCGTAGTTTTTAAGTTTTTCTACCCTACAATAATGCGGCATGGGTAGTAGCTTCCCGAGATAAAACTACCGCCATAACTACCGTTAACCCGTTCATGGCATATCCTCAAGATGATGCGCAACTATAGGATCTTTGAGAGGAATTGTCATCTATTGTTCAGCCGTGGTCGTCTTTTGGTTGATTGGTGGGTCAATGAGTGGGCAGTGCGTCGTCAACGAGTGGGAAGCGCGTCAACCATCTCAACCTCAACCAGGTCTATCAGTCGTTATTCGAATTTCTTTTTGTTTGGCAACGAATTGGCAACGCTTCCGCCGCCAGTAGCCCGCCGTAAGTTCATTGTCGACTTGTGCCCAATTCGTCGACAACGAGGGGCAAACGTGTCGGTGACAGTCAAGTCGTATAACGGTATAACTTTAATTTATAAGTTTCCACTGCGAATGTGGATGGTTGCAGAGGCCCAGGAAGACCAAGGCTGACCTACCATGACCAAATAGGTCGAGTTCTGTCTGATGGTGGGGTCAAAAGTCTTAGGAATCGGCGTGCATGTATGAAGAGAATGATGAAGGTAGACGAGGCACGAGAGGTTTGTCAGAACCGGGATGTCTGGCGCTCTACACTCTCTGCCTACCCCGTTAGGGACCTGGCGTGAAGATACATACATTATAAGTTCACAAATTCACTCTTAAGCAACATTATATAAAGCTTACATTTCAATGGCATACTTTGAGTTGAGTCAGAGAATATGTAAAAATACTATGTATAGAATGGACACTTCGACGTCATGCCAGATTTCCCCGCCTCATCCAATCTCCTCCCCTCTTATGGGCGACGGTTGGTATTTTCTACGTGCTACGCACAATACACGTCACTGATTGATGTCTGTGTAATAGAGACCAAATTAAGCGTTTGTATGGAATTTTGGTGGAGTGTCCGCGGTGTGGTTGAATTGGAGTTGTTAATGTTGCTTAAGAGTGAATTTGTGAACTTATAAATTAAAGTTATACCGTTATACGACTTGACTGTCACCGACACGTTTGCCCCTCGTTGTCGACGAATTGGGCACAAGTCGACAATGAACTTACGGCGGGCTACTAGCGGCCGAAGCGTTGCCAATTCGTTGCCAAACAAAAAGAAATTCGAATAACGACTGATAGACGTGGTTGAGGTTGAGATGGTTGACGCGCTTCCCACTCGATGACGACGCACTGCCCACTCATTGACCCCAAGTCGTACATTGGTGACCGATGCGTTGATCGCCTAGTTGACGATTAGTTGATACTGAAGCGATAGCTCTATTTGAAAGGGTATTGGATTGGCGTTGAGTCGGTGTAATGTGCGAAGACCTTTGCTAAACGTTTGCTTTGGTTAATCGTTAATCTTTTAGAAGAACTATACCTTTCGCATTAGCAAGCCCTGTTTTTTCTTAGAACCAGTGACCATAATTCACACATTCTGCAATCCAGTTCCATGGTTTGACCATAAAAACTTATATCCAGTTTACTCATTAAGCTATGGACACACTCCCGGGGAAAGAAATGTTGCCAAAATGACTTGTTTAGTTATGTGTGCTTAGAATATTAATTAGTACTCAGAAATTGGCTGCAGTCTCCACACATTTCGAAAGACTTGTAACAAAGTATCATTGTTGTTAAGAGAATTAAACTGATTTATTTTAAAATAATGAAAGATTTTTTTGTATAATTAGATACTAGCGGCCCGCCCCGGCTTTACACGGGTGCAATGTTACCTACTTACATTACTACTGATATAGTACTATACTTCTTTATATACAACGTGTAACAGGATTGAATGTACAACCCGAAACTAGTTAGTTCAGAATCGATAACCAAATCGATTTCAGACATTCTTAATATAGGTAATATTTTGTCCCAAAGTGGATTGAAATTAAGGAATTTAGGGTCACCCATTCGGTGAATAGTCAATAAAAACGAAAACGAGACTAACGTCTATCCAAAATAAAATGCTGGTCTCAACAAGTTTATTAGAACTCGTTGAGACGTGCTTTTTATTATAAATAAAAATTTAAAAAATAAAATAGTGGAAAACAAAAAATAATCTTATTACTAGCGAGTGTTAAATAAGGGTACCCAAGTAACGCTACATCATACATAATTAACTTTTTTCGGTTCGTGTTTTATATGTGGCCGTAAGTAGAGGTAGGGTAAGTATGCATAGGGTGTGCATACTGTTCGTACAAATTGAGGACAACTTATTTCTTAAATAAAAAATATTAAATACATTAACATGTAATTTCAGTTCATGTATTATAATTTTAACACGATTTTCTAATCGAGGTGTTAGATAGTGTGCCTTATTCCCGTTACATGTTGTATATATGAAAGTTGTGTTCTGGGGTTGTAAGTACCTATAAAAAAGATCCAGCAGGGTTGGTTTGAGGGCAAATAAACGCTTACTTCTTACGCTTCTTCATTAAAAACAGATTTCTTAATTACTCTTCAACACTTTAGACGATATTAAGCTTACTCAATCAGTAATCTGAAAAAAGCGCGTATGGCCCCTCGGCTGGTGTAGATCGTAAGCGATTTACTCGGTTAAGCGACACGGGCACGGTCGGGTGTGTGATGGGTGACTGCTAGTGGTAAATTAAAATGCGCGTTTCCGTGCTTCGGAGAGCACGTTAAGCCGTTGGTCCCGATTGCTATCGATAGACAGCAGTCGTTAAACCTTGTCGGACGCCTTATGGGGCGGTTGAAAACATTCGACAGCAAGTTGGCCACTAACCCGTTTCTCCACCAACCCGCATTGTAGCAGCGTGGTGGATTAAGCTCCAGGCCTCCCCCTAAAAAGGGGAGAGACTCGTGCCCAGCAGTGGGACGTCTCAAGGATTGCCATTATAATCAGTAATCTAATATCAATATGTGCCCACAGCTTAACTATTATAACAGTTTAAGTGCTGGATGCATTAGATTTATTGCTTAATTAAACTGATTCTTACAGGCCATTAATGGGTCCAGCTTGCCAAGCAAAAAGTCCTGTAATTGCAATGGCTACAAGAAATAGGCGGGCGTTTGTGGATGAATTATTCGCTATGTAATTGCAAAATGCATTGATGAATCGTTCTTAAGAGGAGAGTACTTAACCAATATGGGTTATGTTTCGAGTTATCTTATTTTTTATTGAAGGTGACAAATAAACATGCAGTTCACTGGGGCGTAAAGTGACTGCAGCCAACAGAAATCTACACAAAACTCAGAGGTCAAAATGCAGATTTATTGCCACCCCTGAGACCTTCAGTGTTATGTCTCTATGATAGTTATTACGGGGCCATACATTACCATCTTCGGTCCTTTCGAACGTATAGGTATGAGTTTTGGCTAGTTGAATGGCCCGCGGTCCATTCCATTTGGGCCGTTCAGACTAAAATACTCTATAGCTTATTGGTCTTCTGAGTATTATAACCTACTAGGTTATGCCCGCGACTTCGACCGCGTGTAGTTTTAATCGTTACAAATTGTAGTCTATAATAATATATTATTCCAATGTATAAGCTATATTATTGTAAAGTTTAATCCAAATCCGTAAAGCAGTTTTTTAATGAAAGAGTAACAAACGCATACGGGCAATCACCGACATTCTCACAAACTTTCGGAATCAGAATCAGAAACTCATTTATTTATTTAGGGTAAACAAACAAAAGTAAACAAATAAAATTAAATTAAAGTGAATAACAATTGATAAACATGTCAAAAAGATAAAAAAATGTAAAGTCAAGAATATCACTAAGATAAAAGTAAATGTAATAAACTAATGTAAAAAGTATATCAGTAAAATGTCTCATTTCCCTTTTACAAACTGATAACAAAGAGTAAATAGAAAAGAAAAAGTCATTCTTTGTCATTCACCGGCAAAGTTCCAAAGGCCAATATGATCTGAGAAAAACGCATTTACTCGCCTATTATTAGTAGGATATACTGGTCGACACTTCACAATGTTTATTGAGAACCATTAGATATAAGTGTTGAGCGACTTTGCTATTTTTTATGCAAAAGAAAAAAAATGAAAATATGTATTTGTTTGTACTAAACAGGATACAATTTGACTCCATTGGTAACTGTCAGTGGTGAAAAGCGTCCATACCACACTCTGTGGTCTTAGCGCGTGTTTTGTGGTCTAACGCTGTGGTTGATTACCCATGCAGATAAACAATTTACATGGTTTTTACAGATACAGTGAAAGCACCATTGATTTTTGTCGCTTTTTAGCTTCTTTTGGCCTGAAAACAATTGCTAAAATATTTGAAGCTGTTCTACATTAAATATGCCTTTCGACATGTTACACAATCCTTTAACTTTTTTCGTAAGCAGCTGATAATGCAGTGATACAGTGCAGTGATAAAGTGTATGACGTTATAACTGAACACTTTTTGAGCGAAATTCTAACCAGTAAAGCATTGTGCATTAAACGTCACTTAAATCTAAGTGGGACTTAAGAGTCTTCTGTCTTTATAAAACACGTTCAAACGATAGAGATAGCGCACTATTTGAGGATTGCTTTAAATTGAGTGACGTTTGAGTATTCGGCTCAACTCACTAGGATACCATGGCCACGTTGCCGGCCACGTAGCCTAGCAACTGCTATTGTATATGTATTTAAGTATCATGTCTTTCAAATACATGATACTTAACTCACCTGGATACCGTGTGGCGAAGTCTCTACACCATTCTAAATACGTAGCCGGCAACGTGGCCATGGCATCCTAGTGAGTTAGGGCCCTAAGTCTAAATCGGACTAGCCAAATTATGACTACTACTCTCCGTCCACTTAGAAAAGTGGGCCGATGTCACAACGGGCGCTTGCAGGTCTTCTTTGTGTATAATTTATTTCAAAATGATTATAGTAACTGCCATAATGTATGATATATGGGGCATGGTATTATCTTGTAATACGTATGATTCAAATACATTTATGTGGCAAATCAAACCGGCCCCGATCTTTAACCTGCATATCTTAATTACTTGTAAGTAAGCATTTGGGGCATTTGATAAATGATATAAAACATTACCTAACAGTTTTTGTTTATTATCAACTGTTTTGTTAATTGAATTTAATCATTTTAAAAACATTTGTATTGTCAAAGCGTGTTAGATTTGACAATTGTTACATTTTTTTTATGATGATATAAGATAACAAAAACTGGTTGTAAAAATATTTTCGACGACCCGGTTAGTCCAGCGGTGCGAAACCACCGTTTGATTCAAAGGGTCGCGGGTTCGATCCCCGCACCGGATCAAATATTTGTATGGCCTTCAGATATTTGTTTCGGGTCTGGGTGTTTGTGTACGTGTTGTATGTGTACAACGGCATCTACGACACAGGTTTATATAATACCGAATGTGGAGCTGTGAGTGTAAGCGTATTTTATTTTTTATTTTATTTATTTATCGTTATTTATTTTATGTCTACACAAAATCAAAAATCTTTACACTACCATTTTTCATGTAATTAATGTTGCAACAAGCATGCCGTCGCATTGATGTTAAGTGATGACTGCAGCCTATAGACACCGACACTAAGACAAAGAGTTCAAAATGCAAATTCGTGGCCACCCCTGAGACCTTGTGTTATGTCTCTGTGATATTTATTGGCCCATACATTACTATCTAACAGGAACACGATAGTGCTGAACACTACATATAAATTAGTTAATGCGGTGCGCCCTCAAGCTCCTACCCTGGAACTTTACCACCAGTAAAAATTTCGCCTTTCACATTCCGCGTGTCTCAACACACACTTGGCCGGTTTTTATTTATGTAATCTTATCATTTTGCGGACGCTACCCTGGTCTTAGAACAAATCTATTTAAATATTGTTCAATTAAAACGTTACACATTACAATTAATGCCACTTAACCACAAGTCGTTACCTTCAAGGCCGTAATAAATTGAGCGTGAAGATTTTAGCTCTAGATAGTGATGACAGTATCATTGGATAGATATCTATCGTTCTAAAGACAAAGCGCTTGAATGATCCAATTGATTTCTTGAGAATTGTATCAGTGGTCGTAGTTTCAATGGCGCAGATTATAAAATTGTCAACCGATATTTTTATAAAGAGTTTTTTTTTTATATTTTGCTTTTTAAGTGGCAAACCTGTCAGTAATACTAAAAGCTTCAAATATCTGATAGGAAAATGAAGAGATCTTAATAAATACCATTTCTAAGGCCTAAACTGCCATACCTCTGTCTGGAAAGTTACAGCAGGAGACATTTATTGATTAAATTCAGACCTGGATTTCGTATAGGTACATACCACGATATCTAAGCTATAATTTTAATTCTGAAATTGAGTTTGAAATCGTCGACATTTATCGTAAGTACATCCGAATATTATTTATACTGGTGGTAGAGCTCCAGTGACGGAGCTCGCGGGCGTAGGCACTGCATTACCTAATATATGGTAATGATTAGCACTATCGTGTTCCGGTTAGATGGTAATGCATAGCCCCGTAATAACTATCACAGAGACAACAACTAAAGTCTCAGCGGTGGTAACGCATCTGCATTTTGGCCTCTGGTCTTTGTCCACAGGATGCAGCCATCACTCAACATCAATGTGAACTGTTTGCTTGTTTGCCATCTTCATTTCATAAAAAAAAAATCTAGCGCTCCACACTCTCTGCCTACCTTGTTGTATAAATTTTAAAAGACTGAGAACCTTTTGCGCTCTCCTTTTGCCCGGTGAAGTAGACTAGCGACGTCACGATACTAGCATACGTAAGTCTAATAATAAAAAAATAATGGACAAAAATCGAAGTCTCCATAGTTTTTCATGTCCAGATTCAGCGAAGGTTAACAATAAATCAGCCTTTGCGAATTTAAGCATTCGAGAATTAAGCTGAGGTATTATCTTCAAATCTTCGCAAAGTGGCGTATTTTTGCCCACAGAATGGGGCGTTGAGGTGTCACGGGCTATAAATATCTCGGATATGGAGATATTAAGTATTTATACTGGTGTTTTCTTGAGATATTACAGTTTTGAATATCGTCGCGAAATATGGATGCAAAATACTAAATTATATTCCAAGAAACATTTTATTTGCAACGGGAACTTTGGGAATTTAATTTTTGTGATATGGAAGAAGCGAATACTGAAGCGATTACATTTCTTTTTCTTTTTTTTTATGCAATGGAAGTGGTTAACAAGCATGCAGTTCACATTGATGTTAAGTGATGATTGCAGCCTATAGACACCCACACAAAGACCAAGGTCAAAATGCAGATGCGTTACCACTCCTGAGGCCTAAGGTCTTATGCCTCTGTTCCGGAAATTACAGGGCCGTACATTGCCACCTGACCGGAACACGATAGTGCTGAACACTACCATTTAGCGGCAAGTATATTAGGTAATGCGGTGGTGCCTACGCCCGCGAGCTCCTTCACTGGAGCTCTACCACCAGTAAAAATTCAATATAAAATTAGAGGCAAACTATATTGTATGACCCGTGAACTGTATGCTTGCTTGCCACTTTTAAAACATTAAAAAAAAAAAAAAAAGGTAATGCGATGGTGGCTACGCCCTCTGCACCGTCTCTTCAACGCTATCGTGTACTAGTCAGGTGGTTATGTAATGGCTCAGTAATTTCGGGCACAGAGGCATAACAGCTTAGGCCACTGGAAAACTTACCTACACAGAAATTTATAAATGGGCATTCACTTGCCATCAATGTAAACTGTAGGTATGCTTATTTATCAACTTCATGACAAAAACACACACACATCTAAGAATATTTTTTGTTATAAAACTCGCGTGTATCGTAGCATAAACTGATCACATTAGTTATCTTTTAATTAAAGTATAATACGAAATTGTGACGTTAAAATGTATAAAATTATAATTATACGCGTCTGCCCATCAAGTGCGCATCGCACCGTGAAGATAAAGTCGCGAGTACACGATATGTTGACAACGACGTTATCTGCCATCGATGGTTATTGATGACACTTCTTTCAAGGGTTCCCATTTCAAATAAAATAATTGCCTTTTAGTATTATTTGTACTGTTTCTAGGATAAGGAGGTAACCAATAAGCATGCAATTCACATGGATGGTAAGTGAATACTGTAGCCAGTTAACATCTACACAAAGGTCAAAATGCAGGTTGCCACCCCTAAAGCCTATTTTTTTTGCTTCTCTAACAGAAATTACGCACCCAGATGTATGAACATTTGCTAAGCAAATAAAAAAAAACAAAGAGCGCAACTAGGTACCGAAGTTTAAAGATACCCAGTTCAGAATGAGAGATTTATCACAAAAAAGGAATTATTACCCAAAAAATGTATGGTAATAATATAATATTAATATAATTATATAATACAAAGTTACAAGTTACAAATACCCATTTTAAAGTCGTTGCTCTTCCAGAACGGCTTTTATTCAGAAGAGGGGACTTTAAAGCTTATTAAGTCACGAACAGTTAACTATATCGAAAAATGATTTTTGCACATCTCTAACATTTTTTATAAACCTATCCAGCGATATCCTACACTATACAGAAAACGAAAAATAAAAAAATTAACCGAGCGTTACATGTAGGTACTCAAAATATTTTACTTTTCATGTTTTATTGTCAAATGTCACTCAATTTTAAGCAACGCTCAAATGTGCGCTGTCTCTATCGTTTGAACGTCTTTTATAAAGACAGAAGACTTTTAAGTCCCACTTAGATTTAAGTGACGTTTGAGTATTTGACCGTAAGGTGTATACTTGTGTCAAATTACAAGTCTCTAGTACTAATAGTTTTTGCTCTAAACCGCGGACGGACAGACAGACAGACAGACAGACGGACATGGCGAAACTATAAGGGTTCCTTGTTTACTACGGAACCCTCAAAAAGGATTATTTTCGCATTTTGTTAAGGAACCCTAAAAAGGACAATAGTGAGTGCAAAAGTTTTAATTTCGTTACACTAATTGGCCTGATTTCATAAAAAAATCATGTGCCAACGAGTGAAATGTCTACACTTTACAATAAAGATGGCGGATATATTGTCGCGTGGTTTTAACGAGCTATCATGAATTGAGATCTTTTTGACATGTGTTTTATTCAGTCGGACATTTTATTATTTATAATTTAACTGCAAGTTGGTATGTTAACGTAACAAAAATAAGATAATCGTATCATTTTCTTACTGGTGGTAGAGCTCCAGTGACGGAGCTCGCGGGCGAAAGCATCACCGTATTACCTAATATACTTGCCGCTAAATGATAGTGTTCAGCACTATCGTGTTCCGGTCAGGTGGTAATGTACGGCCCTGTAATTTCCGGCACAGAGGCATAACACCTTAGGCCTCAGGAGTGGTAACACATCTGCGTTTTGACCTTGGTCTTTGTGTGGGTGTCTATAGCCTGCAGTAATCATTTAACATCAATGTGAACTGCATGCTTGTTTGCCACTTCCATTACATAAACAAAAAACAATAATAGCCATATTTTATAGGCATTTTTATATTGTGATTTTTATGTAATGTAGATACTCGTAGCTAACAAGTATGCAGTTCACATTGATGTTAGGTGATGACTGCAGCCTATTGACGCACACAAAGACCAGAGGTCAAAATGCAGATGCGTTGCCACACTTGCGACCCCTGAGACCTCAGTCATTATGTCTCTGTGATGGTAATTACTGGGTTGTTGATATATGAACGTAAGAAAAATCCTACTAATACCTATCACAAATTCGAAAGTATGAGAGTATGTGAGTATAGATGTATGTTTGCTACTATTTCACGAAAAAAATGGTCTACGGATTTGGTTGAAACTTAGCAATAATATAGGTTATACATCGGAATAGCATTTAGGCTATAATTTGTATTGATTTTGTGTAATTCAGGCCGTAATAATTATAACGATACAACATGTCAATTAAGTCGGAAAAAAACCGAAAGTAATGAGCCGTAACACTACATTTTTTTTTTTTTTTTTTTTTTTTGTTTTAATATTAATCGAAATTTATTTTACACAGGGAGGTTAATATTTATAAAAAAAATTTTTGGACGCTGTTTCCCCAACAACCGGTTTTATAGCTCATCACATACCAATACCTGGCGGGATATCTGGCGCTCTACACTCTCTGCCTACCCCGTTAGGAACCTGGCGTGAAGATACAAAAAAAAAAAACCAATACCTTTAATAATAATTAAGCTACATCGGCTCACTCACTGCGACACGCTCAAACTGGATCTATCCGTATAGTAACTTGGGTGCCTAGATACCAGACACTCCAATAAATGGAGATATAGATGCTATAACAGACATCAATTATTGTGTTCGCACTAATGAACGTTTATACGATGAGTAGGTATGTTGATTTATTGCATAAGCGGTCGCGGGTGCGGGAGTGAAAACCAACTGATGCGGGTTAAATAAGCCGATTGGATGGAATAACGAGTGTAGTAATTAAAGAGAGAGCAGTAGCAATTTTTACTGGTAGTAGAGTTTAAGTGTTGCAACACGGGCGTTTTATGGCTCCGTAATAAATGATTATTACAGATCATAACAAGGATGGAGACGCATCTGCGTTATATCCTCTGGTATTTTTGTGTAGATGTCTATAGACTGCAGTCATGTTGAGTGAGGGCAAACAAGTGTGCAGCTCTGCAGCTCTGCAGCTCTGCAGAGCTGCACACTTGTTTGCCATATTCATAACATAAATCTGCCGTCAAATGGTGGTGTTTAGTTCTTTCCATACGTTCCAATTACGTGGTAATGTGTGGATCTGTAATTTTTGTCACAGAGGTAAAACTATTTTCGTAGGTTTAATAAACATTTTAGTAAATGCTCAATATAAAAAATATAACTTGTAGACAAATTATTTTTGCAGTTTTTGATAAATCTCAAACTACTAAGAAATCATCAACTGACGGTTTACAAATAATTTCATAATCAACCTTAACTACAGACAAAACCTGCACAACTGGGGTTTCACTCTTCCGTCTATGGAACAATGTGACTGTAAGGCTCCATCTCAGACGATGCCACACATGCTTCTTTGTCCATTGCCCCCCTGCTCCTGTACTTTAGAGAACCTCTAAAAGGCAAATGATGCTGCAGTCGCTGTAGTGAGGTATTGAACGGACAAAGTTTGTCAAAATTATACGTATCGAGCCGCTGTGCCGAAAAGAAGAAGCAGAAAACCTCAACTAAACTTTGACTCATTTGTTTAGAGCAATCATAGCCCGTTACGAGTTTCTTTAGGTATACCTATAAAGAAACTCGAAAACACATTTACTACTGAATAGTAATAAAAAATTGAACGTGGTCTTCCGCTATTTTGCGACTGTTCATATTAAATCTACACTCATTTCAATAATCAATACAAAAAAAAGAAAAACTAAAATCGCTGACGCTTCCGCTCCTGTAATGTGAAACATGCAATTATTCATATTACTATCATCTCTGGCCATACTCATAAATGTGGATCGCACCAAGAATTAGTATTAGCGCTAAATAAATTTATTTGTGGCACTTTAAAAACCCTGATGTTTATATATTTTACAACTTGTAATGGCAGTTGTAAAAAGCAAAACTTTATTTTGCGTAATATACAAATCAGTTGGCTGTGGTTATATCAAAACAGTTTTTTTGTTGTAAAAATCTTGTTTTCAGGTTTTTGTACAAGTTCATGAAAGGAGGAGATCCTTAGGATAGGAAAAAGTATTTAACACGTCTGTTCCTCTGTGTCTACCTATTTAATCACTTGTTAAAAAAAGTAGGTATTATTAAAAAAGAAAACTTAATTTAAAAATAATATGTACTTACAAAAATCGCCAAAAACAATGATATTTTTTTATTTTAAAACCGGACTACACGACTTCTGAAAATAAAAAATAAGACCTCATCTTAGTTATGGTAGACATGTTTAAAAATGTTGGTTATATTTTTTCGAAAAAATAAATTTGTCACCTAAATAAAGTACAAAATGTTCACTACTTCAAATAATATTTTAAGTTGTTTAAGGTTTTACAGATGCCCAATAAGTTGTCAACAAAAAAATATAATTGATAGCTTCCTAAGATTTACCGGAATCACTGTCATGTCAACAGGATTATTGACCGACTCATATTTATTTACTCAACCCCGAATAAAACATCAAAAAAAAAAACTAAAGAGGTCTGCGCGAAATCTGTAAAACTTGTTTTCACATCGAACTTTCTTCCTATTTACGCGGGAATGCCTCGTTTGTCCCTCTCCTTCGTATTGGAAGAGACAGAGAAGTGACGATAGAAAAGGACGCATGAAGACGTCATGCGGAGCGAGCGCGCGAGTGTTCTTGCACTTGTTTTATTTATTTTGTCGGCCGCCATCTTTTTTCTTTTTTTTTTCTTTTCCACAATGCTACGTCTTTGTTCGGGGACCAAGTCTGGAGTAAGGTGGATAATTTCTTTATTTTACTCGGCCCACCCGACAATTTCTGACCGCATTATTATGTTATGAGCTTGATTTGTTTAATAATTTTATTACTGGCCGCTATGGTCGGGCTATTGTATTTTTATTTGCTAGACCCTGAGGTAGAGTTATTGTTGGGAGTTTATAGAGTTGTTCTTTTGTGAAAAGTTCGAATTTCTTTATTGGTTGTTTTAGAAAACTGATTTTTCTTCCTTTATTCAGGCTGTAGGTTGGGTGTATCCCTATTATTAAATGTATGCTGTAAAAAATAAGAATTGTGCATATTTATATTATATCCTTATTTGGTATGATGATATAAAACCCTTCGAATACAGACTTGCACTTGACCGATATTAAAATTTTTGCTCCTTTTTAAATTTCGATTAAAGTACGATGATATTTGATAAGATGAAAATTTATAAGTCCACTGTTTTTGAGGTTCAGACGCACCAAAATATTTGTTAGGGTTCGATTTCCGGGCCGGGAGCTATTTGAGATGACGGTGTAATTAAATTGGGCGTTTTCTATTTTCTGGAAGTTTCCCAGTTTGAACCTCGGAGTTTGGTAATGTGTCCGGAGATGTCAAATCGTAACCGGCGAATCGTGCGTGTGTGCATATATGCTTGAATACATGCATTTACCTCTGCCTAACCCGGCGGGGATTACAGGCGGGAAGTTACGTTTACGTTAAGATATTGTAAGAATAAATAACAATTACAATATGTACTTAACTAACAGTCTACGTAAAATGAAATAAATTTTTAATTATTTAAAAAGTGAAATAATCACTAGGTACCAGAATATCAGCGCTGCAGCCACTGTTGCAGCAATCAGCTGAGGTGGGTGTCGTTTTCCTTGGCTTTCCACAAAAATTATGTAACAATTCTTTTACTTGTTTTTAATTTTTTTTGATCATTAGTTGTTGTGTGTGTACCAAGAAAATAAATATTTTTCTTCCTTTTCATCTTCTTCTTCATCTTCTTTAAATGAATTCGTAAAAAACAGATGCCTTATCAAATCAAAATATTGACATTTTATTCTCCATCAGTCGCCAATTCCTATACACCACCGGCCTCATCAGATCCAATCACTGTATTCATTAAAGTCAATCGAAACCATTTAATCCGACCAACCAAAAAGTCAATCAAACGAAATATTCTAAAGATAACCCTTTTCGCTTTTTCTGTATCAATGTGCAAAAATGTTGCCAATTCGGGTCCAATTTGCACCAAACGTCGCGACTGTGAGGGTTAATCGGATGTCCAGACGCATTACATCACAGGTCTCCGTTCCAGTCATCTTTTTTGACCATTGTTAGGCCTTGGGGTTAGGGATGACGTACACATGACACTTGTACCTTCCTTTTTAATGGGCGTATGTCGACGGCTCGTCTCGAAATGACACTAGTCTACTGCATTGGGCAATTAGCAAGCGCAAAGGTCTATCTGTTTATATGGGTTCTGATTCTGTTTCTGACATTCGAACTCTACCGCCGGACTTGAGTCAAATACCTACAGCAACTGTGACTCGACCCTCTCTCTGTGGTATCGCTTATAGTCATTATCATCACCATATTAACCGAAAGATCCACTGCCAGATCAAAGCCTCCCCGTAAGAGAGGTATGCCATAATAGCCACACTTAGCATGCGGATTGCCGATCATATTGGTATCTTTTAATTCTAATTAACATTGGAAAGAGAGGATGAAACTACAGTGATAAAAACAACGATAGTTTATATTGATTAAATAGGTATTCGAAATAACGTTTTCGCAGGTTTTCGGAGTTGTGTGAAGAAAGAGAAAATATTCCGGGAAAAATATACGTTTAATAAAATTTATTATATTACTAGTTGAAGTATGCGTCAAGCTTTAAAGCCGTCAATAGTCAGAAGCCTCAGAAGCAGAATGCTTTGAGTAACAGATGAAGTTTTAGCGATGTGTTTTGTTACAGTATGACAGACCAGATTGGCCACTACCACTGTATTGCATGCAGAGATTAATTAGCATTAATTATTATTTAGAAAAGTACAAAATAAATCTTTAATAAGTCAGCTCAAATTGAATGGCTATGTATTTATTATTATATTTTAGGATCTGGTACGTATACAGTCACGCCAAGGGATTTTTTTAGCGTGGAGAACTAAATACGGAAATAGTCTACGACGTGTCTAGGGGATGGAAGACCCGGTTTTTCCGATAGGACTTAAATAGTATTTAATTTTCCTAATCTCATAAAAGAAGGAATACATGGGATGACAATCCTATCAATTCAATTATGATTTTTATCGTAAAAGACATATGATTCGAGGTGTCAAAATATTTCAAAAACGGAATTCTTAAATTTGTTTCGGTCGAGTCATTCCACGCGTTCAGTTGGAATAAAAGTGGGTTATCTTTAAATATAAGAAAAAAAATTAACAACGTAACCATCCGTTAACCTGAAATCCCCGAAGTAGACGTAAATGCAGTCATTTATACAAACAATCACAATTTGCCAGTAAAGTTTTTGTCCCATAAAAATTTTTGCTTCTTGCAAAATTTTGCAGTAAAAAAAAAAAAATAATTCGTTGTTATAAGTAAAAACGTAACAGGCAAAAAGACACATTTTTAGTTCAGTTAACTGAAACCAAAGACTATAGAAAGATTAAAGACATTTTTGACTTTTTCCAAATTACTTTAATAAGTAGTTGAAAGCTTAAAAGTTGACAGTTTCTGCAAGAAACAATTCCTTTCGCATAATTTGCTAGTTATATAATAAGAAAAAAAAATCTCTGTGGTTGTCCCCTCTTGTTAGCGATTCAGGCATGCGATTCACAAACGTTTATAGCTTTCGTTTTTGCTTTTGTATCTGTCCTCTATTGTTATCCTAAATTCTTCTGAATACGAAAGAACATTAGTAGGTATATTTTGGATTATAAGGTTCCATACAATATATACATAGCATTTGACATACTTTTACTATTTCTACTGTAGTTCTTTAAAAGCGTCAGCAGTAGTATAGAATTTATTTAGCCAGTGAACCTTGATTAAAACGGTCGTCGCAGACCGCTGTACAAAGAGGCTCGTCAAAAAAAAAACTGATTATAACGAACAAGTTTTTTTTTCTTCTACAAAGACACTGAAAATTTTATTGATTTATGGGTTTAATTTTATGCATAACTGATTATTAATTATAACCTATAAAATTCACTGTAATGGTAGCATATAACTTGACAATGCCAAAGTGCCTTGACCAATTTATAAAATATTTGAGTTTGAGTTTTGAAGAAGCCATCGCGGTGGTAGCTTTTTTGTCATTTTCAGCATTTAACAGTAATCCTATCTATGACGCTTAGTTTAAGGTCATCCCTCATGACATAGTATCCATAACAATCTGTTGTTTTTTCAACATACCTTGTAACCTACCTATTAGTAGACTATAGTGTTTATTAACTATTTTTAACCCTGCTTCAAAAAAAAGGAGGAGGTTCTCAATTCGTCCGGATCTTTTTTTTTCATTAAACATTTAAGCGTTAGTAGTAGCAATGATGGTAAAAAAAAGTAATCTTTGCTTTTTTTTTATGTTTTAAGAGTGGCAAACAAGCATACAGTTCACATTGATGTTAAGTGATGACTGCAGCCTATAGACACCCACACAATGACCAGAGGTAAAAATGCAGAAGCGTTACCACTCCTGAGGCCTAAGGTGTTATGCCTCTGTGCCGGAAATTACAGGGCCGTACATTACCACCTGACCGGAACACGATAGTGCTGAACACTACCATTTAGCTGCAAGTATATTAGGTAATGCGGTGGTGCCTACGCCCGCGAGCTCCATCACTGGAGCTCTACCACCAGGCAGGCGAGCATTCTACCACTGAAGACTTAAAGGTTGCACATTCTTCATCAGCTCGTTTTTTCACAGGCTGGCAGCAGCAGCAGCAGCGGCCGCCGGCGCTACCAGCGAACTGAGCTACCTCGCCGCCCTACACCCAGCATACCGCCCCGTACCCTACGACCATCCCCTGTACGGTGCAAATACATTACGAGGTAAGCTTTTCAACTTTTTAAAGCGTATTTTAGAAAGACGTGGCGTAGTTTTAACGATGGTAAGTGACAGTAGTTTCTGATAAATGGGCCTGCATAATCATCTCCATCAGACTATAACCTGCGGAGGAATGCAAAATTTTCCTTCAACAAAATGACAAGATCCTAATCCTGGCAAAGTCATAGTATCGTATTACAAAAAAATAATATTGAGAAGTGTAATGCGAACAGTGAGTGCGAGTTCCCAGTTAATTATTCTTTGAGTCAATGGCAAATAGACGCACTTGTTTTTCGTTGAATGGCTATATTGGTGACTCGTCTGGAGACGGTACTAGTCTACTCCACCGGCAATTCGGGTCGGGAGTGTAAAGGATTCTCTGTCCAAATAAATTTACACAACTGCTTAATAAAGTGAGACACCCTGTGGGTCCGATATTTGGTTTAGGCATATAAGACATATGCGAATAGGGGCGAAGCAATTTTGGTCGTCATCGGCTGGTGGTTACAGGAATAATGACACGCGGTTCCTAAATTTTACTTGATACAGGTTTAAAAAGTAATATTCGTATTAATGTTCACCTTTGTACTAAGAACACTAAACAGCTTCAATTATATTGTACTAGGTATACGATAAAGTATCGTCTCAATAGCAAACGTTCATACGAGGTATGCAACTGTTATGCATTCGGTGTTTTGTTACGTGTCATATTACCGCTTCCAAGCAAAAGCCTTCTTATTATTATGCGTTATTATAACGACATGTAATAATGATTCATTCTCTAGACAGTCCAGACTGTTTAATTGCTTCGTGTCTGCTGAGTGCATCTTGAGCTATTTGATCTGAATTAAGTGTATTTCGAAGAAAGCGTTGCAAAGCGACGATCTTATCGTAGAGGGCGATGGGATCCTCGCGTCGCAACGCCTTCTGCCAGCGGGAAATTCGGAGAGGGAATTTTCCACTAATGCAACCAGTCTACCGACTAGGTAGGGCAATAGGGCCGTAGTAAATATAATAAAGAAGCGCGCATGGCCCCGCGGCTGGTGTAGATCATAAGCGACCTACTCGGTTAAGCACTACGGGCGCGGTCGGGTAGTGTGATGGGTGACCGCTAGTGGCAAAATAAAATGCGCGTTTCCGTGCTTCGGAGGGCACGTCAAGCCGTCGGTCCCGGTTTCTATCGATAGATAGCAGTCGTTAAACCTTGTCGGAGGCCTTATGGAGCGGTTTGAAAACATCCGACAGCGGGTTGGCCACTAACCCACCCACCTCCACCAATCCGCATTGGAGCAGCGTGGTGGAGTAAGCTCCAGGCCTCCCCCCAAAAAGGGGAGAGACTCGTGCTCAGCAGTAGAACGTATAATGGGTTGCCATTATTATTATAAATATGAGGACACGGGTTAGGCAGCCGCTTTTATGATAAACCTGCTGCCACTGCGATCATCAATCCGGTGCAAAGCGTGGCGATTATGGCCTATTCTTTCCTAATGACGAACAACAGTATTATGAGCGTCTTTGAGGAAGGCTTTGTCCAGCGGTGGACGTCTTTCGATTAGAGTGATGATGGTCTTTTTCATTTCTACAGCCCATGTTAGTAATTGGCGATCAAAGAATTTATTTTGTCCTTTCAATAAGCTGGAATGTTTTTCACTGCCGAGTTGTGAACATCATCAGAAAATATACGACATAATTTTCATACTTTGTCCGCACACCAAAGCTTCGGTCGTGCTTATTCAAATGCAGACAATAACTGAAGCGGTTTCAGCCATACATATCTCACAGCGAATACCATCCTGCCAGTATCACTACAATTTATCTATACAGCGAGGTGTTAATTAGGATTTGAACTCACGACTGTTACCATTCATTTCCCTGGGAAATCCATTCGAAAAGTGACTCTAAACCCTGGATATAAGGTCCCATTTGTTATTAGGGAGTATGTGATGACAGATACGCAGAAGTGGCTATTAAAAGGACAGACGGTGCTTAAGTCACGGGTTAAAACGGTTGCATTCGAGTAACGAAGGGTTGGGATTTCGACCTTGCAATTAAGACGTTTGGAGATTAAAGCTTTTACGGTTGACGCTGTTTTGAATATGTATTGGAAGTACAACTTTGATCATTAGAAATGTTCTCAATATCCGTAGGAAAAATAACAAAGCAGGATGGGCAGCAGCGTCCAGCGATGAAACTACCGCCAATGTGATCGTTAATACGCCTGCCAAGAGTGGCGATTATGGCATATTCTCTCCCAATGGTGCATAACAAGTGTTGTGTCATTTTTTTAAAAAGAAAAACGGAAAGAAGTATTTTATTTCTGGCGAGGCTCGAACTCGCGGCCACTGGGAATCTAGTCCAGCCGCTCTTCCAAGCGACCGAGATTTCTTTCCATTTTTATTTAAAATAAAATATGTTTTACTAGCATATAATAATGCGAAATAACATAAAAACAAAGTGTTGTGTCATTAGGGGAGAATATCATAATATTATGCTTTTGATTGGTTCAGCATCAATCATTTGACTTCATATAAACTGTATGTTTGTTGGCCATCCCAACACAAAAAACCTAAGTATGTGTTTTCTTAATTTTTTATCTCAACCATGTATTTGTTTCATTTTTAACTGTAGACCACAATTTAAGAAATGTATTACGTATAATCTGTTATTATTTATCTATAACTTTACCTAATGTCGTCAATAGACGGACCGTAACATACACATTAATGGACTGATTGATTGGTCCAAGTTATCGGATTATAGCGTGCATGGATAGTTCTTTTTATTTTTAATTTAATTTACTTTGAGTAGTGTCACTGATAATGGTTTCTATTTTGAATTCGTTTAATAGAGAATAGTAAAATGAAATTACTTAGGGATAAATAGTGATATCTTTCACTGTAATTCTAATGCAGCCGTCAAATCAACTTGATCGAGTGTGATGAACTAAATATAGTGAATAAATTATTGAAATATATTTGTTTTTAAACTATCTGATTGAAAGGAATTTTTGACTAAGGTTCGTATAATACGAGTATCACACACTTCAGCTGAAAGACGTCCACTGCTGGACAAATTATTCCCCAAAGCCGCCCACAACAGGCATACGTCATTAGGTGAGAATATGCCATAATCGCCACGCTTGGCTGGCGGATTGGCGATCGCAGTGGTAGCAGTTTTATGGCGTAACGCTGCTGCCCATTTCACGTTACTGTATTTACTACCGTCTTATTGGATGGATTTGACCGACATTATTCGTTTTAGCAAACTGTACTCGAGGAAAAATTATCCTCCAATAGAGAGCGATGGGGTCGTCACATCCTGACGCCAAAAGGTATAAATACAATCTTTATACATATATTTTTATTGCGTCTTATTTATTACTGGTGGTAGAGCTCCAGTGACGAAGCTCGCGGGCGTAGGCACCATCGCATTACCTAATATACTAGCCGCTAAATTATAGTGTTCAGCACTATCGTGTTCCGGTCAGGTGGTAATGTACGGCCCTGTAATTTCCGGCACAGACGCATAACACCTTAGCCCTCAGGAGTGGTAGTGCATCTGCATTTTGACCTTGGTCTTTGTATGGGTGTCTATAGGCTGCAGTCATTACTTAACACCAATGTGAACTGCATGCTTGTTTGCCACTTCCATTACATAAAAAAAAAATAACTACACTGTACAAATAAATAAAATTGGCCTATTTTTATATGCTTTCTACGATTTTTCTGCAATCTTAAACGCTTCGTCATATAATTTAGACCGGTACCTAACGTCCTATGCGCCTGCAGTGGATATTAGCGATTCGATGTGCATATGAACATGTATACATGTAATGTGTTAGGGTCTTATTTATTTGTAATTTTAAGGGTTTAGTCACAGATTATGATGAAACATAAGCAAAAACATACAATAAGAGAACTATACGGTTCACAATTGAAGCTTCTGATTTTCAAATTATAATACAGTATAATAATAAATGTACCTAATAATGGCAACCTATTATACGTCCCACTGCTGGGCACGAGTGTCTCCCCTCTTTGGGGGGAGGCCTGGAGCTTACTCCACCACGCTGCTCCAATGCGGATTGGTGGAGGTACGGGTTAGTGGCCAACCCGCTATCGAATGTTTTCAAACCGCCCATAAAGCCTCCGACAAGGTTTAACGACTGCTATCTATCGATAGCAACCGGGACTGACGGCTTAACGTGCCCTCCGAAGCACGGAAACGCGCATTTATTTGCCACTAGCGGTCACCCATCACACACCCGACCGCGCCCGTAATGTTTAACCGAGTAGATTGCTTACGATCTACACCAGCCGCGGGGCCATATTCGCTTCTGTAATACAGTATCAGACAAGAAAAATTGCATATCGGCCTTAAGAAGAAGACTTCGGCTTATTTCGGGTCTGTAGAGTGTCTTTCGCACCTTATTTAGGTGACGTTTGTCGACCATCTTAATCAAGTTTTGTTCAATATCGAATTATCAGTGCCTACGTAGGCAGTGTGCAGCAGAGATAACGCTCTGCGAAGTTGAAACTAGGCGATTATCTCTTTCGTAGGCTCTATATTTAATCGCAATATTTCTTACTGGGTACTATACACTTGCTCCCTTATTCATAAACGTATTTTAGCTAAAGTGTTCCTTATCCCTCCTTTGCCTTTTTCTATCCTGCACATTTGACAATGCAGCTGACAAAGACAAAGCATTCTATAGCTTAAACGTATCTAATGTACGTTTATGAATAAGGGGGTTGTAGTCTAACCCAAAGCACTTGGGTAGACATAAACAATTAGTAAACAACAGTCCTTGAAATGTTAGTAAAAAATTCTACTGTTCTTCTTCTTTGTACTCTTCAGAATGATGCGCCAGACTATCCTATGCTGAGTTGTCGGCCCTGGTAACTGGGCTAACTTGAGGTCCCTTTTGGTTTTGGACCACCAGGTCGATGGTGGGCGGTCGCTATCTTTTTCTGTTCTGGCAAGTTCAGTGCTATTTCACCTAATCTTCGTTTGTCCTCGGCTTCTCATCTGACGCGATTTTTGGTTAGTTTTTTGGAGATTTTTTTTTAATGTAATGAACGTGGCAAACAAGCATGCAGTTCACATTGATGTTAAGTGATGACTGCAGCCTATAGACACCTATACAAAGACTAAGGTCAAAATGCAGATGCGCTACCACTCCTGAGCCCTAAGGTGTTATGCCTCTGTGCCGGAAATTACAGGGCCGTACATTACCACCTGACCGGAACACGATAGTGCTGAACACTACCATTTAGCGGCAAGTATATTAGGTAATGCGGTGGTGCCTACGTCCGCGAGCTTCGTCCCTGGAGCTCTACCACCTGACTGACCCTGCTATTATAGGTAATTTTGTGGTCTAAGTTATGAAAATTGAGTAAAGGGTTAAGGTTTATTGATAAACTATTGGATTTTCTACAAAATCTCTTGAAGAATGGCGGGCATATTTTTAGGACATTTAAAAATAATTCCGAGATGAAAAAATAAAAGAGTCAACACGCAAGAAATTCAACCCTTCATCGGTATATTTGTGCCAAAACGAAAATGTTTGTAGGTTAAAAAAATGGCCAAAGGTATCCAGTTACCATGGCAACCCGGGTCGCCTTACGTGTCCGTTCGCTTACTGCAGATAACGCTCAATTAGCGTTTTTATTTTGGATGGCTTTATGCAAAAAAAATAAGACAGAATTTATTTACCTATAATAAAATTAAAACTATTATTTATATATATATATATATTTATATACAATAATTGTTTATTTGAAAAATAATAACAAAGGTTTACAAGAGTGTCTTAATATTTACTTAAAATGGAACAAATTTGGGTTGCCTGAACTAGGTAAAACCTGTGTTTCAGGCTGGATAGCGCTACAACATATGCATGAAGTTACAAATAACAATCAAATACCAAATTAATTTAAAAAAATATGCAGTTTAAAAAGAACAAATAGTAAAGACAGTTTTTTACATTTACAACTAACTTAAGCTACTATAATTAAATCATTTACAAACTACGACGAAATTTTCTGTTGTATCGTAAGTTCTGTTGTATGTTTATAATTAAAATAATCTAACTTTTCGCGGCTTGCGTTGCATTTTTACTTTTTTTGTCGTAAAATTTTTAAATGTATCGAATTTCTTCATTAGATTCACTCATCTTGACAGTACGAAAAACAAATGAAAATCACACATTTGCCAAATTTGAATTTGGAATTATGTTCTTTAAAATTGTAACTTTCAATGATACCAAAACCAGCCAGATACAAATACTACAGCCAAAGAGATTTTATTACAAGTTCATACATACTATAATACGAAAAGACTTTTTCCCCAACCTATTATGTATGTATATATCTTCACGCCAGGTAGGCAGAGAGTGTAGAGCGCCATATATACCGGTCCTGACAATCCTCTCGTGCCTCGTCTACCTTCATCATTATCTTTATACATGCACGCCGATTCCTAAGACTTGATAATGTATATAACGCGCCTATTAGCGGATAAGTAGTCTATAATATAGTCAAATATTATGTTGATGTAACTGAATGTTTTTGTTCGTAAATTAAAAATACTGATTTATTCCCAAACCAATTGCAAGTCACAGAAGATAAAAAAGACTTAGCACGAGGTATTTCCAAAAATGAGGCAATCAAGTCAAAAATTCTGATTGTTTGTTAATTTTATACGAAACACGCATAGTTGCGCGTTAATGACTTCATTGTAAAGCGATACTGTTTTTGTATCTCAGATATTTTGGTATTTCAAGAATCTCTTAAATCAAGTGAGAGCGCTGTAGATTTTAAAATGAGGTCAGTATCATTATTAATGTCAGTAAGAGCAGAGGAACAATTTTCGTTTTACAAGATGTCTGTTTAATGTCACTATTGATTGGTTAAACTTTCAATATCCCGATTTTTTTTATTTTAAAATTTCAATGAAAAGAAAAAAAATCTTCTTATCATACTTAGCTTTCTTTTTTCATATACATCAAAGATGTGCACTTGTACAAGAGCGCTACGTGTCGTTGTTAAAAGTGTACCTACATCTAATGTTTCGCTGTCCAAGTTTTCCATAAAATTCAAATTCATTCATAAACGTACATTAGATACGTTTTAGCTATAGAATGCTTTGTCTTTGTCAGGTGCATTGTCAAATGTGCAGAATAGAAAAAGACATAGGAGAGATTAGCAACAGTTTAGCTAAAATAGTTTATGAATAAGGGGGGTATATGTTTAAGTTAATTTTTTTGTCGTATAATTTACTGCATAAGGCTGTCCACTTGGGTGTGATATTTAGTGTTTACTGTAGTCTCCGGTTCGAGATTATTTTTGATATCATGTTACGTCTACACCGGATGGGCTCTGTCCTACACACTAAAGACCTATTTATTGTACAGTAGGCCACATATTGTCCTATTGTTTCTATTTGTTTACCTTTTTAAAATTTGCAAAGAGCTAAATGCATATTCGATTGTGTATCGTATAAATCTGCGTAAAGACTCGACTCGGGCTTTGAATCTGGGACATCAGGTCTAGTGGTAATGATTACAGATCTGTTTTTTGAAGCACTATCCGAAAAATCTTTATTTTTATCGATTATTACACTGATTTTCTACTTTTAGGAGTTGAATAAAAATCAATTTAAAAAAGTTGTTTGTCTCGCGTATTTAAAACTAAAATAGACAATCATATAAGTAATTAACGTTTTGTTACAAATAATGATACTTAAAAAGTACAAATTGTTCAATATGTAGGTACTTGTATTCTAAAATTGAGTCAATCGAACAGTTAATAAAAGTCAAATAACATATAAATATTTAGATTCGAATCAAGATTAATCATTATTATGTTATTATGATTGACAGGTAGAGCGACACTTCCTTTTACACGTGACTAATTTACTGATATCATTGCATTAAATTGTTAGAACATAAAAACTAAAGTATTTGCTACTGACATTAATGTAACCTTTAACTAAATTTAACCTTCACAATTTTTGAGTCCGTGATCTGACTAAAATAGACATTGTCAGTTCAGTTTTTTTTTGTTAATTTGGTATTATTTAATTGTTATGTTTTAGAAAATAAATTAACACGTCAAAACTACTTTAGCACCGAGTAACTTGAAAAGAAAATCCTATGCAAAGTTTAATAAATACATCGTCTCATACTCTTAATATCACTGCACTTAATAGGTTGGGGAAAAAGTCTTTTCGCATTATAGTATGTATGAACTTGTAATAAAATCTGTTTGGCTGTAGTATTTGTATCTGGCTGGTTTTGGTATCATTGAAAGTTAAAATTTTAAAGAACATAATTCCAAATTCAAATTAGGCAAATGTGTGATTTTCATTTGTTTTTCGTATCAAGATGAGTGAATCTAATGAAGAAATTCGATACATTTTAAAATTTGACTACAAAAAAGGTAAAAATGCAACGCAAGCCGCGAAAAAATTTGCAATGTTTATGGACCTAGTGCAGTGTCTGTGAGAGTAGCACAAATTTGGTTTAAGCGTTTTCAATCCGGAAATTTTGATGTCAAAGATGCCATTTTTGAAAAAGTGGAGCAAGATCGACATACCAGTAGTTACGACGTAGCTGAAGAACTGAGAATTGATCACAAAACAGTTTTAGCGCATTTGAAAAAACCTGTATACAAAAAAAGGTCGATATTTGGGTACCTCACGAGCTCATTGAAAGAAACCTAATGAACCGTGTACTCATTTGTGATTGTTTATTACGACGTAAAGAAACCGAATCATTTTTGAAGAAGCTGATAACTGGTGATGAAACGTGGATCACGTACGACAAGAACGTGCGAAAAAGGTCGTGGTCAAAGGCCGGTCAGGCTTCACAGACTGTGGCGAAACCCGGGTTAACTCGCAATAAGGTGATGTTGTGTGTGTGGTGGGATTGGAAGGGCATTAATCATTATGAGCTTTTACCACCAGGCAGGACTATCGATTCTGAACTCTACTGCGAACAACTGATGAGATTAAAGCAAGAAGTTGAGAGAAAGCGGCCGGAATTAATCAACAGAAGGGGTGTGGTGTTTCATCATGATAACGCTAGACCTCACACATCTATAGCCACTCAGCAAAAATTAAGAGAGTTTGGCTAGGAGGTGTTAATGCTACCGCCGTATAGTCCTGACCTTGCACCTTCAGATTTCCACCTGTTTCGGTCTCTTCAGAATTCTTTATGCAATGTTAGGTTAACATCACGAGAGGACTGCCAAATCCACTTGTCGCGGTATTTTGATGAGAAGTCCCAAAATGTTTATAGCAATGGGATCATGTCCCTACCTACAAGATGGCAAAAGGTTATCGAACAAAATGGTACATACATACTTTAGTTAAATTTAAATAAACTATATTAAAAAATGTTTTTAATTATCTTAAAAAATGCGAAGAAACTTTTTCCCCAACCCTATATAATTGAAGGTTAAACAAACTTACCTTAAGTGAAGTTTGACCGTAATTATACTAGTCGCCGCATCCGAAGAGATTTTCACCCTGTAGTCCATTTCTTAATGTACTAGGCATCGAATACTAATTTAGAGCTGAAATCTAGAAAAAGAAAGTTCTCATTTCCTGTAGATACCTAGGTGGCGCGCCGCGCGCGCACCCCTTCCACCCGAACTGTCAGGACGTCATTTAGTTTAGAGCATGATTTCACTAAAATATTTACAGGGGTGCTTTAGTCTAAGCACATGGGAAGCGAGGGATTGAAAATCTCTTCGGATGCGGCGACTAGTATAATTACGGTCAAAGTTCACTTAAGGTAAGTTTGTTTAACCTTCAATTATACTTCGTCGCCGCATCCTCGAGATTTTCACCTGGTAGATGTTTAGAGTATTTAGGGAAATCATAATTGATAATATTATACTTATAATAAGTAAGTATCTACTTATAATTAAGAAATAAAATATATTTATTCCCATTCAAACCGAACACTCTTGGTTATAATTAATAATTGCATTAACAAACGTATAATATATTATTATTGGAAGTAAGTGCACCGTTGTAGATTGATTTTCCAAAAATCAAAGAATTTCCTGACCAGCCTGCGGTGTTTTTTTTATATATAGTTTCTATAGACACGCCCCTACGATTAGCCGCGGAGGAGGCTGCATGGCGAACACTGTTGGTAGATTAAACATTAGGATCAATACCACTTTTTTGGAGCGTTTGTTTTATCCAACAGCTGATCGAAGAAGCGATTGCATTGTGGTTACTTAGATGTTAAAATGAGTCTATCAGTGTTAGCATTGTCTCTACTGACTCTCGTTACTTCTATCGTACTATCGTACTTAGAAGTAATACTAGTAAGACTGTTGTTCTTGCTGGATTTATCGCTCATTATGAAAAAAAGAAAAGAAAAGAAAATGATACTTTGTGGTTGAGACCGACCTGGTGTCGAAGTTTGAAGGCAATCGTCATAAATATATGACCAAAGTACAGTGTTAATTTTAATATTAGCTTTTTGATTACAGATAACGTCTGCACTCTTTGTTAAGTCAACAAAGAAAGAAGAGTTATATATATATATTTTTTTGTAATATTTAACAATTATACATTTTTATTAGTAGAACCCACTGACAATAATGTAATCTAGAACAATATTTGTGTCCCAGGTATCCTGGTATTTTGGAAATGAAGGTCGAGGTCTGAATGCTCATTTAATAAGAAGAATAGTATAAGAGATAGTGCTAAACGGAGTGTATTTATGGTAGAATAGTTTTTATCAGCTTCATATTGATTCGGATAAAAAGTTTAACGCTACTGAATTACTAATTGTCAAACAATCATTTAAATTATTATAATTTTTTTAAATCTGAAAGTTCTCTATACGCGGTATCATATTAATTAGTAGAATATTCGTAGAAAGCGAAGTTATCGAAATATCAATTGTATGGAGCCACATGTTGGCGTGAATACGCTTTCGTGATAAGCAGCATGACACTAGGCTAAGGCTTCGTCAGAGTGACGATTCGTGAGAACTCCTGAAAGGACTCCTAAAAAATTATTTCTTACTGTCTGTAAGAGGTTATTTTTCGGTGAGAAGTAAATTGGGTCTGTGTGCTGAAGTTTGAGAAATACAGGCTACCAAGCCTGACTCGCCCAAAAGAGAATCATAATTATACAAGCTTGGTCTTCTATTAGTTTGCGTAGACAATTCAAAATGAGAGAATATGGTGGGAAGCAGTAGAAAAAGTAACCATTCCAATTTAATGTACATTCATGCTAAAAGCCTTTGGATCTCTTAAAATACGTAAATAAAATACTCTAGATATACCATCTATCTCTCGAAATATAATGGATTACCACACAATGAGAAAGTTACATAGTCTACCAGCATATTGAGTTACCTCAAATTCTGCCCAACAGGCCTGCTGTTGTTCGATTTGGGGCGATTCGTATAGCGATCGGCTGTCGCTAGTGGCCGCCTCGGTAGGCGTGAGGAGTCTTGAACTCTGGGCCTCGTTCGTCTCTAAGAGCATGGCCATCGCCCAGGCTCTTAGAGACGGTGGGGGTCTGAGTATATTAATTTGCTAGAGACTGGATTTGGGCCCCTTAGGTTTCCCTGGCGACCAGCAGATGTATACGTGCGATGGGAGCTGTTGATGGTTGGGGCTCAAATATTCTCATAACCTGGAGACCCGACCATTCAGCAGATTTACTTGTTTTAATTTTTTCTCCAAAATTTTCTCCACACAGAAAAGAGTCTTTAGATAGTTTGAACCATACTGAGAATTTTTTATCCCGACTAAAAGTTATTAACTTTCTTCTGGTCGCAGTGTTTTGATAATGGAGATCTAAAAGAAGCTGTCCTGCTTCTGAAAGTATCTTTATAAGATCGGTCTTATCCAGAATGCTGACAAGAGGTGACATTAAGGTTTACACAGCCATGATGCTCTTCGCCAGATGGTTTTGCGAGTTTTCGAGGAGTTTATCTCTACTCTTAGTTGAGTCGCTGAAAACTGATGCGATCTCCGGGTTTAGTAATGGAGCTATAAGTAATTTTAAATTTTTCGGGAATATTATTATCGTATATATATTATATATATATATATATATATATATATATATATAAATTTCTTTTAGGATACGTACTAATTATTTACCTAGCCCGTCCACCAATAATCTCCCCCAGCGTTCAGAGATTTTCGTGGCGTATTTTAGGAGCGTTTTCCACTTTATCTTTAGTTTCTCATAAGGCTTCCAGGATATCAATCGGAAGACTCGGTGCCTCGGGCTCAAAATCATTAGGCCTAGAAAGCGTCGTCGGAGCAATTTCTTAGAACTCAACGACAGGTTCGTGAGGTTCAGTTCCATAAAATTCTCATTCCGAAGGTTCAGATTCCATAATATCATCTGGTCGTAATGGGTATAGAATAGTTATTACTGATCGCATATGTGAGTTAGCATAGGCTGAATTGTAATCTGCAAGGGTTATTAAGCAGAGTAACCAACGGAGATTGAACTCATGTAAATATATATATTTTATATCATAGGGGACAGACGAACAGGCGGATCACCTGATGGTAAGCAATTACTGCCGCCCCTGGACAGCTGTAACACCAGTGGAGTCACAAATGCGTTGCCGGCCTTTAACGCCTGCTACTTATGTAGCATCCATTCCAGGAGAATAAAATATTTGATGAATATTTTACTCAGGAAAATATTTCCGAAATAATATGTTGGTCGTAATCGCATCACGACTCTTTAAAACATGAAAGCGTTATTTTTGTGACCAGAATCACATCGTGGTTCTTCGTTAATAACGACAAATAAATATGTATAATAATGCAGTCCGTTTGTAATCGCATCACAATTCTGTATTGCATATTTTGTCCTTCCATAATTTATTATTATGGTTCTTAGTTGTATAGGTATAATCACTTACAGTTACCTAGACCTGATCGTAATCGCATAACGATTCTGGCCAATACATAATAACGTAACTTCACGCCTGTAATCCCCGAAGGGGTAGGCAGAGGCAAATGCATGCATTCAATCATACATGCAAACACCCACGACTCGCCGGTTACGTTTTGGCCCATGTAACAGGTGGCGAACCTGTTGCCATCTCCGGGCACATTACCAAACTCCGGGGTACTGGGAAACTTCCAGAAAATGGAAAAATCCCAATAGAAGCAGAGATAAAGGATTTTAAACCGTTATCTCTAATATCCCCCGACCCGGGAATCGAACCCAGGACCTCCAGCGCAATAGTAGTGGCCTGCTATCACTACGCTACTGAGGCAGTTGTCGTAATCGCATAACGATTCTGGCCAATACATAATAAGAATGATCATTTCATAAAGTGACGAAATTATAACGTGATGTTTACGTGTTTGAACAGCTAACGAGTTTTAATACGAGAGTTACGAGTATCACACGATTATATAGCAAAAAACAGATACCTCATTATTTTTCATAATGAATAGTTTCGGATCATGAATAAGAAAATTATAATAATAACATTTAAGAATACGTAAATACGTATTTCAGCAAACGATCTATGTACGACGTTCAATAATGTAACTTAGGTATTTATTTATCCACTAAAAGCGGGTAGGAGTATATTTTAATAAAATTTAACTTTTAATGATTAGAAATTATTAGAATTAATGCATTTAATATGCATTATTGTCGTCAAATACTCAGATCTGATCGATTATTTTCCGGCGTATTCTTTCCTGATTCTCACGTGGTAAGCACCGTAAATGCACTTAAAATACTTTTAACTTCTTGAAACTACGGAGTGTGTTTCGATGCCCGAACACTAGAAACGAATGACGTCTTGACAGTTCGGGTGGAAGGGGTGCGCGCGCGGCGCGCCACCTAGGTACCTACAGGAAATGAGAACTTTCTTTTTCTAGATTTCAGCTCTAAATTAGTGTTCGATGCCTAGTACATTAAGAAATGGACTACTGGGTGAAAATCTCGAGGATGCGGCGACGAAGTATAATCCAACACACCAAAGCAATAAAATCCCTAAAAAGCCTAGCACTACAGTTCACTGCCTCCATTATGCTAAATATTAACCGTCATCAGTCGACTGCAAAATTTCGCAACCGAAGTGACAAGCCGAAACTTAATAACTTACTCAGAAATGCTCCAGCAAATTGGGAGCCGAGTCGTCAGACTGGCTTGGTAACCCTACACTGCCTTACCAAACTCTCCGACACATATAAATTGTATTTTTATTCAAATCGAGCCTACGTGCTGCGATAAAACCCCTTTAAACAAATAACTGCCCATTCAGAAAAAAATGCCAAAGCAAAATCATTCGTAAAGTCACTGTCTTAAAACTCAAATTGAAACTGTGAAACATAATCACATACACACCCATTGCGATGCAGAGAACAAGGAGCTTTAAAGTTGCGGCAACAGAGATGTAGTTTCTGAAATAACTACTCCTGTTACATTACTTTTAGCGGAACACGATAATGCAACGGAAACAATTTATGTGCACTCGGTAAACGATGTAAATTATGCTCTGTGAGAAAACACTGAAGATTCAGATTTGAATGACGAGACACGACAAAATAAGACTTGAGATGATGATGTAAAGGAGTAACGTATTCTAAAGACAGATATAGAGGTCCTCTGGGACACTTTTTCACTCAATTTGTACCCCTTTCGTTCTTGTTATATGGACATTGAAGTTGGACGACGTTCTAGAGAAATTTAAAATACACTGATAAACACATCTGAATTCAGTAAGTAATAACAATTTTATTTTTAAGGCTTCCAAGGGTAACCGGGACATTTAATTATGATTGAGACGTCGTATTTGGATTTTTAATGGAGTTGAGTACAGAAACGTTTCATTAAGAACTTTTTTACGCAGAATCTCAAATTGCTTAATTTGTCATACTCATTTTGAAGTCAGAAGGCAGCGATACATCTTACTGAGCGATACATCTACCCGAAGTATCAATAATAATTTAATAATGATAACAAAAATAACGTTACATGAATTCGCAATCAAGTGGCGTCGTTTCACAATAATTTTCAAAGTCATAAAAATGCTTTTGCGCAGAGTGTGAGATTATAAAATCGTTAAGCAGCAATATCGTAAAAGTCGATATACCGAAAAATTATTATAACCGCATTCGTATAGTCTCAATACGTGTATACGTTCAGCCTTCGATAGTCGTAAATTAAGGCCCAACTCTGGGTTAACTGAGCGTAAAAACTGCGAACGAAAGATTGAGAGTTCATGTTACTCTCGAATTAAAAAAACAAAACAAAAGGGTTTTAAGCGCTCCGGCCGTGAAAAATAAAAAGATATATACTGGAAAAGACTATAATTTTGTAAATAATTATTCATTCAATCGTTATGTCCCTTAAAGAATGATTGTTGTTAAAGATATCACATAGTATATTGTTATTAAAAATGTTAGTTACAAAGACTTTGGTTCTAAGATAAAAAAGAATATAAAACGTTTTTGCAAAATTATCCAATTCTCAAAATGTCACAGACTTAATTGACATTTGTTATCCGTTTGTAATTACCTCAAGGAACTTCGTTTCGTACCCTAATCTTTGTCAAAGTGGAAACGAGAGAGCAACCGGAACGGGTTTTAGAGAGAGATGCATAGATTGCGCCCGCGCATGACAAGTGACCGGATTAATGCATTTTAAACGAAGAAGGCTTAATTCCGATCTCGGCTTTAATTGAATGACTTTTTATTTCGTTTCATCGAAATGGACGTTAGGATGGTACATACCTAAACACATTTAAATAGATATATCACTAAAGGCAGTGTTTCTGGTATTTTAATCTGAAGGATTAAATTTTTTTGTAAATAAACTGCTGTAGGCATGAATTTTAAGTCATATATTATTGCTTTCTTCTAAGATTGTTATCAATCCCTTATTTTTATTTTATTTTGTTTCAATTGCTGACTATATATATACCCTTGACTATGGAGTTTATAACAATATCACAGTAAAATTATTTCTTATAATTATGTTTCCCAACATTCTCTAAATTCTTTAACATAACTTTAACTCCTGCTATTGGTTCCTTTTATTGATCTTTACAGAAATCATCGTTCACATTTAATCTAGTATCCCTCGGCGAGGATTTAACTAAATCTATTTATCGCTCATCCTTTTATTTTCCCGTTGAAAGCACCCAACTGATACCAACTAGTTCTAAGACATGATTGATAATGTCCACTCAATAGCCGTGCCCGCTGAGTTTACATCGAGCTGAGGGCATTATAATAAATATCCACACTGCTCTGCTTAATGGCGTTAATTTTCAAAGGCTTTGTGTTAATTTTATAGTCATTTATTATCACTGAGTTGTTCGGCTATTTGATATTGGAGTTCTGTATTTTATGTAGAGGTTTTAAACAGGTCACGGTTTAGGTGTACTTTCTTGGTCGCTGAAGAGTAGGTCACTAATGCCTGGTCGTTTCTTAGATCTTGTTGTGATTGAAATGTTTTTTTTTATTAAATAAAGAATATAAGTGTCAATGCCTTTCTCTTATGAAAGAATCAAAACGCAACCAGTGATTTGAAGAAGAGACAGAAAGAGACAGAATTTTATTATAATAAAAGTGGAAAATGTTAAAAAAACCTTCAAATAATTTATAAATCATTAAAGTTTCTCTTATACACGACAATTCGAGATGAATAGATTTTTATTTAATGTACATTTCGACATCATAAGTAAATATTCTTTTAACACTGGATATGGCATAATTGCAAAGCTTGATCGAAACTTGCATACAATTTGACACAAGGTAATCACTAGACCACGCCCACTTCACAGCTGCTTTCGGTGGAAACTGCATTTTAAGTAAACTTAATCATGAATTGCAATTATTTTTATGCGAATGAGGAACGAATCGCAGTTGAAATTGATGTTGTATAATTACAGGTTAAAGAAATAATCACATATATGTATAACGATCCTAGTCCTAAACAAGTTCAAGAAGAATATGATTTGACTTAGACAACTAATAATATATTATAACCTAAAATTATGCTGCTTTAGGAGTTTAAGCTCTACAAGATGTTCTATCAAATTAAAATAATTTGATTTTAATTTCACCCATATCAACATCAAATAAATTAATTTCCATTGGTGAAAAAAGTTACTGAACATCATTTAATCTACAAAACAGAAAACCAATTAAATTGTGCACCTAACCTGCACTAACAAAAATATCTCACTAATGTTTCTATTAAACAGAATAATACAGATAAAGTAAAACAACTGTACGATTATAGATAGTGGTGGAGTAGAAATGTTTTGAACGATGGCCCACAACAATTTCTTCGTAAAACCTGTTCGATGATGATCGAAAAACTTGAGTCGGCAACGATTGATCCAGTCTATCGAGATTGAGACATCTCGGAACTGGTTTCATCTCATTGGTGTAGGTTTAAGGTTCGTGTATAGTGTATAAGCGGTAGCCGGTAGCGGGTTGATTTATTTTGGAAGTTCAAAATAATTATGAATTTTATAAAAAAACTGGTGAATGTAGGAATATCATCAAATTAATATTATAATACGAGTACGTTTACGCCTATGGTTTTTTATTCTTCTGTTCCTAATAGAATCCGATTCTTTCTTTGAATCTCATAATTGACTTAATTTCTCAATCAAGTCAATGTTCATTACCGAACTTTATTGTGAAAATGTTGATTGCGACCAAACTAAGAGATGTTTTAACCTCTACGTAATGCCAGCCTTACCACCATAATGTGACGCCCGTGACCATCACGATATTGAGTGGCGAGTGCGGTTTCATACTCGTATAGGACGCGAAGCTAAGAGCAACTATTTATCTATTATATTCAATTTCTTGAATACTGCAAATTTTTAGAGTACGAGTAAAAATAATGATTTTATACAAACATTGCTATATTAATTCGACTTAATATTTGTCTTAATACATATATTTGATGTTCTATTTGACGCGCCAGTTGGCCCAGCGGTGTGTGACGACCGTTTGAACCGAGGCTTACAGGTTTAATTCCCACTGGGACAAATATTGGTTTTAAAAATTATTTGGGTGTTTGTTTCTTTAATTATCTAGTCTGGGACTGTGTGTGTGTAGCATATATTTTTTCCATCATCAAACGAATATTAAATGTGCAAGTGCGGTTAGTGACAAACATTTGTGAGTATCATCAGACTCAAACAGAGATTTTGGACGGGGAGAGTCACAACTTGCACAAGTGTGATATTGATACTTTGTTGTATGAATATAAAATGTGTCTGATTGGAGGCACTGAAAATGTATTGGTTAATTCGCTACCCGCCTCAGCTCGCACCTTGTACCTAACCCGCTTCGTTCCGCCCACGACACACGCACATAATTGTTCCCAGAAAATTCGATTCCATGTTTTTTAAACCGATAGAACATAATTACTCTATGTGTTAGACGTACTTAACTGGCGTTTTGCCAAAACGTTTAATTTGATTAACCGATGTGTTGCATGATAATCGATTTTCACGGCGTCTATTGAAATGTTGTTTCATAAGAATAGGATGGTTAATCTATCGATTCGTGCCGGGTCGATGGCCGTTAACAATCTGAAATGACTTATAATATGGTTTTATGTTGATTGAACAATTATTGTTTTTTTTACAATCAAGGATTTAATGGAAAGAGTTTTAACGGTTTTTCTTGAATTTAAACTGGCTTGTAATGGAAAACTAAATTAATTTTGGTAGTAACTTTATCCGTTACGTTCTCGGTTTGAAAAAGTGGGATTAAGCAATAATAATTGAACAATATTTTTTATTGATTGCGCAACAAACTTCTAAAACTATTGAACAAATACTACGTACTACTTCCTACTTCTAAATATTCATTGATATCCTTTGTGCTGATTCCTTCGTGAAATCAAGAATATGGATTGCCGATAGATAGGTAATCAGCAATCCGTATTCTTCCATCAGCATCTGTTTTATTCATATAAGTATTTAGTTTTTACAAACATTTGTTTTGATACGTAACTTCACGCCTGTAATCCCCGAATAGGCAGACCTCTGCCTACCCCTTAGGTACCTACCTAAATGCATGCATTCAATCGTACATGCAAACACCCACGATTCGCCGGTTATGTTTCGGCCCATGCAACAGGTGGCGAACCTATGACATCCCCGGGCACATAACCAAACTTCGAGGTATCTACTGGGAAACTTCCAGAAAATGGGAAAATCCCAATAGAACCAGAGATAAAGGATTTTACACCGTTATCTCTAATATCCCCCGACCCAGGAAACGAACCCAGGACCCCAGCGTAGTAGTAGAGGCCTGCTACCACTAGGCTACTGAGGCAGTTTGTTTTGATGATTTCGATATTTTGAAGTTAGTTCTTCATGAGACCACTAACGTATTTGTTTATGTTAGTTTAGTAGATGCAGGTACTTACATGTCTAGACTTCTAGATCTTTCTTGGTCTCTTCATTCAACACTGTCCAAAATGTATGACCTGCATTCTTACCCAAATATATTCTCACAAATATACAATCGCTTCTAACGTGCGCGTGTAACTCTTTTTACAATGTTTTTAGATCTAAATTTAAAATTGTTTTTTCATGCCTCTGACCACAACTAAAGGTCGTCAACTTTATCGTCAATTAAATTCTATTTCCATACATCAACCTAAACTTTAATTAGTTAGTTTTAAACAAGAATGCGTGTTAAGGAAAACATAAATCATAACGCCGGCTTCGAACCCCGTTCCGTTTGCTTCCGAGAAAGCTAATTAACAACTTAACACGTGTTTTTATGCGAAAATCTCAAAGGACATGTGGTGACGATCTGTTATATTATATTTTGGTGTCGACTAATAGTTTTTAGAAGTTTGTTGAATTTGGAAATTGGACACGCCTTTTATGGTTTGCCATTGATTTACGATGCATCTGCAGGTTTTTATATAGCCAGACGGAGTTAAATTTGTTTCAATTAAAATAAACAACGTCTTTTGTTACAGCTTTCTTGTTATAAAATTTTACCAATTCATCAATTTTAGTCGAAGTATCTATATCCCATCTCGTTAGGAGATATATATTTTTTTAATTTAATGGAAGTGGCAAACAAGGTTGCAGTTATAATATATATTGATGTAAAGTGATGACTGCAGCCTATAAACACTTACACAAAGGCCAAAGTCAAAATGCAGATGCGTTACCACTCCTGAGGCCTAAGGTGTTATGCCTCTGTGCCGGCAATTACAGGGCCGTACATTACCACCTGATCGGTACACGATAGTGCTGAACACTACCATTACCTACTACCTACTCAAACGCAATACTTCTCATAGCATTTGCATTCAGTCCTCTGTTGTTTAGGCTACAGTGACTAACCATTAGCAGGCGTCGGGACATGACGACCCACGGCCCACTAGTCTAACCCCCTTATTCATAAACGTAATTTAGCTAAAGTGTTGATAATCTCTCCTTTGTCTTTTTCTATCCTGCACATTTGACAATGCAACTGACAATGACAAAGCATTCTATAGCTAAAACGTATCTAATGTATGTTTACGAATAAGTTTTCTTCTCATCACCATCAATCCAGCCGAAAGACGTATACTTCTGACGTACAGAGCGTTCTCCAAAGACGCTTACAACAGTGTCGTGAGTCATTCTGGGAGAATATGCCATAATCGCCACGCTTGGCAGGCGGATTGGCGATCGCAGTGACGGTAGTTAAATCGCGGAACGCTGCTGCCCATCCCGCGTTGTTATATTTACTATCGGTATATTGGAATGGTTTGACCGCCATTGTTCGGTTGAATGACTGCACTTGCGGAAGATTTCTCTTCCAGTAGAATAAAGTTCTTCCGCTAGTGGGCGGTTGGATCGTCACGTACCGACACCAATTTTCTTCTATTGAAAGAGAATTCTTCTACTAGTGCAGTCAGTCAACCGAACAATGGCGGCTAACCCATTCCAATGGGGTTACCACCATTGTGGTGGCCAACTTAGTAAGTGAAATAACGCAAGATGGATAGCAGCTTATGTCTCCTGCCATTTCTGCAATAAAACAACAGCCATTGCGATCGCCAATAATAATAATAAGGGCAACCCTCGATATGTCCCACTGCTGGGCACGAGTCTCTGCCCTTCTTGGAAGGAGGCCTGGAGCTTACTCCACCACGCTGCTCCAATGCGGGTTGGTGGAGATAAGGGTAAGTGGCCAACCCGCTGTTGGATGTTTTCAAACCGCCCATGAGGCCTTCGACAAGGTTTAACGACTGGCGGGAAAAAAAAATAAATGGGACCGGCTTTACGTGCCCTCCGCAACGTGTTTCCGTGCTCCGAAGCACGGAAACGCGCATTTTAATTTGCCACTAGCGGTCACCCATCACACATCTGACCGCGCCCGTATCGCTTAACCGAGTAGATCGCTTCCGATCTACACCAGCCAAGGGGGCATGCCCGTTTCAATCCGCTGCGATTGCAAATCCGCATGCCAAACGTGGCGATTATTGCATATCCCTGGGAAGGCTTTGGTCCAGACGTGGACTTCTTCCGGCTGATATGATAATGATTCACTAACTCTTAATGTGAACTGTATGTTGCATGCTGATTTGCCACTTCAACAATATAAATTACAGAAAATCGTCACATGAAACAGTAACTCATAACTACTACAAAAGTAGACACACGGATTTATTGTCACCAGGTCGCGCCACCTGATTTATTTGTGACGGGACTGTCGACGTCTCGAATTAATATAAGCTGGCAATTATAGTAGTGCTACCTAGAGATTTATGAGCTCGTATTTTATTTGAAGTGTCAGGCTCAGTAGTGCTTACGTACAAGGACAATGATACATATATACACGTATGATGGTTCATACGTGTAGTAGGGTTATATCTAATGTGGTTTGTTAGTATATTTAATTCTGGAATTCTGGTGGATACCGCTCTCTTCATCTGGCCTATGTTACGAGAATTAAGGCACTGTTGACTGTTGCATGGCCTTTTATTTTACGTAACCGAATTAAGTTAGGGTTACTAGTCCTAGTGCAGACTGGGTGCTAATGAATATACCTACGTACTATGTGGCGTGCTTGCACTCGACTTATCGTAGTGTCAAATTTCTTTCGTCCAAATAGACATTGGAGAAGCTCTATTTTCAAGGAAATTGTATCATTACTCGATAGTGTTAAAAAATAAAGACTGAGTTAATCCTTCTGAATGTTTTTTTTCAATGATAGGCCAGATGATATTAAATAAATATATACACATTGCTTCAATAATCAAGTAGTAGCAGGCCACTACTGGTACATTGAAATACTGGGTTCGATTCCGACTGTAAAGGTGTAAAACCGTTCATCTCTGGAGAATGCATGCATTTACCCCTGCTTACGTTTTTTTTTAATATATGAACTTATTTTTATATAAAAATCAATTGCTGTAGTGTTAGATTAAGAAAACTCGATAATGGCTCTACCGATTTGGTTAATTTTAGTTTTGAATTATTTGTGGAAGCCCAGGGAAGGTTTAAGAGGTAAGAAAATATGAAGAAATTTAAGGGGTATAGTAAAAAATACAATTAAATTTGCCCATACAAATAGTCCTTTGACACACTATTTCATTCTGATCTGAGGCAATACGAAGTTTGCCTTGTCAGCTAGTATATTTAAAATTATATCAACGAAAATTGTAATGACAGACCTGATAAAACATTAAACCTCGATGAAACTAGATTCTGATGTATTTATTTCACATAATCATTTACAGTTTCAAATTTCTTTTCAACCCCAGCCTTAGGGAATATTTCAAACATCTATTCCCAAATGGGTGTGGTAATTAAGGGGCCAGTAATTAAGCTTCAAACTGCCGGAAGGATGTGTTGCAGCTTGTTGGTTTAAAATTTCTTCTCTATTATTATACTCTTATCTTACATCTTCATCTATTTTTATCTCATCTCCGATTGGAAACTTATCAGTTCTTTTTTATTATAGTCTTTGATTTAAACTTAATTAGTAAAGTGATACGATTATAGTGGTCTACACAGTTTAAAATCTAACCCTCTTATTCATAAACGTACATTAGAAACGTTTAGCTATGGAATGCTTTATCTTTGTCTGTTGTATTGTCAAATGTGCAGGATAGAAAAAGGCAAAGGAGATATTAGCAACACTCGAGCTAAAATACGTTTATGAATAAGGGGGTAAAAGTGTTTTCATATTGTAAGTTTTTTTTTATATAATGGAAGTGGCAAACAAGCATGCAGTTCATATTGATGTAAAGTGATGACTGCAGCCTATAGACACCGTCACAAAGACTATTGAGGAGGCTTTGGGCCAGCAGTGTACGTCTTTCGGCTGATATGATGATGATGATGATAGATATAGATACCCTTGCTATTGATACTTTTCAGATCTTCGTAACAATAATCAATACAAATAAATAAAATTGGAGTGTCTGTTTGTAATATTAAAATAACCGCTTTTTACTAAATGCATATGTATGTATACACGGTACATACACCAAAACAACATTTTTTTACAAGTTTTGTCTGTCTGTCTGTCTGTTTGGCGGGGCTAATCTTGGGAACGGCTGGAACGATTTTGACGGGACTTTCACTGGCAGAAAGCTGATGTAATAAGGAGTAACTTAGGCTACTTTTATCTCCATACATTCAAACATACATACATACCTACATACAAATAAGTCAAACTGGAGTGTATCCGACTTTGACAGGACTCCCACGGGTAGGTAGCTGGTGTAATAAGGAGTAACTTAGGCTACTTTTATCTCCATACATCCATACATACCTACATACAAATAAGTAGAATTGGAGAGTGTCCGACTTTGACGGGACTTCCACGGGTAGGTAGCTGATGTAATGAGTAACTTAGGCTACTTTTATCTCCATACAACCATACTTACATTCATACCTACATACAAGTAAATAGAATTTGAGTGTCTCCGATTCTGACGGGACTTTCACTGGCAGATAGTTTATCTAATAAGGAGTAACTTAGGGTACTTTTATACTAGCCTGCGCCCACGACTTCGTCCGGGTAGATAGTGAACAATCATATTTTTTCTAACGTGGACGAAGTCGCGGGCACAGCTAGTAATAAATAATTATTTAATAGGCAAATCTCAGACCTGAAATTTAAATCTTTAGACAGAGAAAAGGCGTTATGGTTAGTTACATAATGCATTTTTAGCTTGTAAGATAAAGTCAGAAACTATTTCAGCTCGTTGAGCTGTGTCGTGTGGTCGATGTTGTGCAAAGACCAAGTTTTCTTATATTTTACTGGTGGTAGAGCTCCAGTGACGGAGCTCGCGGGCGTAGGCACCACCGCATTACCTAATATACTTGCCGCTAAATGGTAGTGTTCAACACTATCGTGTTCCGGTCAGGTGGTAATGTACGGCCCTGTAATTTCCGGCACAGAGGCATAAGACCTTAGGCCTCAGGAGTGGTAACGCATCTGCATTTTGACCTTGGTCTTTGTGTGGGTGTCTATAGGCTGCAGTCATCACTTAACATCAATGTGAACTGCATGCTTGTTTACCACTTCCATTATAGAAAAAAAAAAAAAAAATATTAGGTCTACTTAGGTGTACTATTCTATCTCTTACACTGCATCCGAAAGCAATGACGAAAAGGGATGGACATGATTGTTAAGCAGTTTTTTTACTCAATTCTCTTAACCATATATAAGCACAACACGATTGAAATTTCCGAAAACAAAAAAGCTTTTAATAATTGGCTGGCTAGATAAAAAAAACGAAAATGATTCTAACGAGGAACGTTTATGAATAAATCATTCGCGATTAACTTGCAAATGTTGAGCGGGACAGACACAGTGAAATATCACACAAGAGTGACAAGGTCAGCGATACATGGATCTGCAAAACCTGTAATTATGCTGTTGAGATTATAATTATGTGTTGGTAAAGCGAGGGTTGCGTCACATTACATGATTTTATCCGCTCGCAGGTAAATTGAGTCATTTATAGCTATAGTGGTGTTAGTTCGAACATCGTATGGGGTCCCAATAAATATTATATATCGATGATTAATAATTCTTTTATATTTATAAATTATTTTTGGTCTCTCTCATTATTTGCTGTCTGTATAATATTTCAAATTTATCTCATCCATTATAAATTTTATGTGTTCTATAAAAATATTTTTATATAAAATATTATCAACTTATTTTTTGAGAATATATTTTAAAATACTAGTATCATTGAAAACACTTAGCCTGGGTTGCACCATTTTTTTTTATGTAATGGAAGTGGTAAACAAGCATGCAATTCACATTGATGTTAAGTGATGACTGCAGCCTATAGACATCCACACAAAGACCAAGGTCAAAATGCAGATGCGTTACCACTCCTGGGGCCTGAAGTGTTATGCCTCTGTGCCGGAAATTACAGGGCCGTACATTACCACCTGACCGGAACACGATAGTCCAAAATACTACCATTTAGCGGCAAGTATATTAGGTAGTGCGGTGGTGCCTACGCCCGCGAGCTCTGTCACTGGAGCTCTACCGCCAGTATAAAGTTATTGTAACATTGCACATCTTTCTCTAACTTAAAGAAATCTGTTAAAGTTAGAGAAGAATGTGAAATGTTAAAATAATTTTAACAAATGTCTTGGTGCAACCCAGGATTACTGTTATAAAGAATCGTCAAGTGATACTCAATCAAATCTATGTTTACAAGATTTATAATTATAACACTTTGCACCGTAATTCTAAGACAAATCAATTTATCTCTGAACTACCCTACCACTTACATAGTTGCATTTAATTTTTTACATTTCCAAGAACATTATAACCATTGACTACCTGCTATCACCTTTGATTATAGTATAAAAAACTCGTTAGTTGCCGCTCGTGGTTTTTTGCCCAAACGTTACCACTAATCGCCTTATGACGTATGCTTAATGCAGCCAGTTAACGCGAAAGGTATCTGGTAGTAGGGTTATATCTACTGTGGTTTGTTAGTATCTTTGTTTAGAAATTCTGGAATTATGGTGGATACCGCTCTCTTCGTCTGGGCTGTATAAAAGATTCCACAATCACAATCTACACTTGCGAGCTTATACTGATAGAGCTCCAGTGACGGAGTTCGCGGGCGTAGGCACCATCGCATTACCTAACCTGTTATTTAATAGGAAAACCTCAGACCTAAAATTGAAATCCGTAGACAGAGAGAAGACGTTATGGTTTTTTTTTATGTAATAAAAGCGACAAACAAGCGTGCAGTTCACATTGATGTTAAGTGATAACTGCAGCCTATAGACACCCACAAAATGACCAAAGGTCAAAATGCAGATGTGCTGCCACTCCTGAGGCATTAGGTGTTATGCCTCTGTGCCGGAAATTACAGAGAAGTACATTACCACCTGACCGGAACACGATAGTGCTGAACTCTACCATTTAGCGGCAAGTAAATCAGGTAATGCGGTGGTGCCTACGCCCGCGAGCTCCGTCACTGGAGCTCTACCACCAGTAAAAATTAGTTGCATAATGCCTTTTATCTTGTAAGATAAAGTTAGAAACTAATTCAGCTCGTTGAGCTGTGATTTGTGGTCGATGTTGTGCAAAGACCAAGTTTTCTTATATTAGGTATATCCCCCGTTTATCAAACTAATATACTTGCCGCTATTACGCCTATAAATAAATAAAATAAATAAATAAAATAAATAAATCAATAAAATACGCTTACACTCACAGCCCCACAGTAGGTATAAACCTGTGTCGTGGGTGCCGTTGTACACATACAACACACACAAACACCCAGACCCGAAACAAATATCTGTAGGCCATACAAATATTTGTTCCGGTGCGGGGATCGAACCCGCGACCCTTCGAATCAAACGGTGGTTTCGCACCGCTGGACTAACCGGGTCGCCTATAACACCTTAGGCCTCAGGAGTGGTAACGCATCTGCATTTTGACCTTGGTCTTTTTGTGGGTGTCTATAGGCTGCAGTCATCACTTAACATCAATGTGAACTGCATGCTTGTTTGCCACTTCCATAACATAAAAAAATCACAAATTTAATAAAAAAAAATAATAATAACACATGATTGAACGGGTAGTTAGTCTGAACGGACCAAAAGAATACAACCCCCGCTTATCTTACTCCAGGTTAAAAGCTCGCAAGTGTAGTTTATAAATAACGTAATTTTGTAAGAGAATGCTATATTTAACCGAGTTCAAAAAACGAGAAGGTTCTCAATTCGGCAGGTATATTTATAATATATTTTTTTATGTATGTACGTAAAATTCGCCGAGATTTCTAAACCGATTTACGTAATTCTTTTTTTTGTTTGATGCGGAATAGTTTCGAATTGGTCCCTTAAAAATTTGATTCAGATAGGCCCAGCAGTTTTTATTATATGAGCATTTTTTTACTTACTTTCACCTAAGACTAAAGGAATAAGAATAGACGGCGAGTTGTCATACAGTGCGTTGAATCCACTGACGTCCTAGATAGTCCTAATGCGCATGACAACAAGTGACAATGACACATTTACTCATCTACGACACAACACAGCATATTTACTCCTTCGTGGATAAGTTTTTTTCATTGATTTCGTATAGTCTTGTAATAATTTTGTATCGACACACCTAAACAATTTAAATCAGGTATCTTATTGTCACGAAGCTAAAAGAGTCACATTTTACAAATTTAACATATGTGAACATTAATTTAATTGACAATGCAGCAATAAACTAAAAAGTATTAAATAAATATAACTACATTAAGAAAAACCGACTTCAAAACTGAAAAGTAAAAAATAATTAAGATTTAATTGTAATTATATACTACCTATTATTTATATGTGCTATTTACTAATAGGTTTGAAGTCGGTGCCAAGACAAAATCACTAAAGTAGACAGTAATCCCCGATGGGGTAGGCAGAGGTAAATGCATGAATTCAAGCATACATGCAAACACCCACGATTCCCTGGTTATGTTTTATTCAGTGTATTAATTTGCTCGTATTCATATTTAAGTGATTAAAATATAATTATTTGCTTAAGGCTTGGCATCGACTTCAAACCTATTAGTAAATAGCACATATAAATAATAGGTAGTATATAATTACAATTAAATCTTTATTATTTTTTACTTTTCAGTTTTTAAGTCGGTTTTTCTTAACGTAGTTAGTTATATTTATTCCATAAAAAGTAAATAAGTCTTAAAAAATTGATGTCCTTTTTTGTGTGGTTAATTAAACATTTGTGAAGATGATTTTCTTAATATGTTTGCTAGTTTCTCTGTTACACCCTTAACATATGGTAGTACTAAGTAATTAACATGTTCGTTTTCTTTAGACTGTGGTAGTACGTCCGATTGTCGTTCAACTGATGATAGCTTCACACAGCAATACTTATAAACGGTGTAACCACAGTTTAAAGAAGGTATCTTATAATGTAATACATAAAAAATGTACTTGGAAAATGGAACCCTACATTGCGCGTGGCCCAACACGAACTTACCCGGGTTAGCTAGCTTAAGCTATAGCTTACAGAAAAACTTATGAGAAATCTATGAAATTTATGTAAACATTAAAAAAACCCTAACAGTACAGAATTCTGTAGAGCAAATCCGACTCGCACTTGACCATTTTTTTTCACCGTGAATTCTAAAAGGTGAAGGCATAAAAAATAGTCCGCGACGATATTACAAATACACTGCGACGCCTTCATCTCGCCGCGTCCGAACCAAACATAATTTACTGCCCTCATTAGAATACACCTTTACAAAGTCACTGCACATGTAAAGACACCGCTTAAAGGGTGTCACAGATATGTTACAGACGGATTATATCGGCTGTCGATAAGTTTTGCTGGCGGTGAGTTCCAGTGACGGACCTCGAGGGCGTAGGTATAATCGCATTACCTAATAATCTATAATAATATCTAATAATGGCAACCTATTATACGTCCCACTGCTGGGCACGAGTCTCTCCCCTTTTTTTGGGGAGGCCTGGAGCTTACTCCACCACGCTGCTCCAATGCGGATTGGTGGAGGTGGGTGGGTTAGTGGCCAACCCGTTGTCGGATGTTTTCAAACATAAGGCCTCCGACAAGGTTTAACGACTGCTATCTATCGATAGAAACCGGGACCGACGGCTTGACGTGCCCTCCGAAGCACGGAAACGCGCATTTTATTTTGCCACTAGCGGTCACCCATCACACTACCCGACCGCGCCCGTAGTGCTTAACCGAGTAGATCGCTTATGATTTATACTGCCGCCGGGCCATGCGCGCTTCAATCTACTTGCCGCTAAATTGTATTAAACGTACCGTCTCGTAACATTCGGATTTAAAAGTATAAAAACTTAGGCATCAGGATTGACAACGCATCAAAAAATAAAATAAAATCATTTCTATAACTTTCCTGTATCATACTAGGGAAGTTCAAGAGGGAGGATTTTTGTCAGTCAGTTATTCGAGGTAAGCTCGTGGCGGAGCGCTAAGGGTCCAGCCCCATTATAGAAACCTTAGGTTTGTTAGCGATACTTAACAGGGATAATACGATGGAGTATATGCAAAAATCTCCCTACTTTGGGCAATATAGTTATAGTTTATCAGAATCGATCTTGCATTGTATTTGTACATATATTTTTTACAAAAAAAGAAGAAGAAAAAAAAAAGACTTTCAAACCATAACGAAGCTAAAGATCATAACAATTTAAAAAAAAAAATCGATTCTGTCTCAACGTACCTTAAAATATATCGTTCATATTTTAACGCCTAATGTGACGAAACCATTAGTCCACGTATTTCACGGTCTATCAACTCTGATACAAATTAATAAGTAATATAAAAACCAATGACGTGTTGCTCACGATATCAGTAACGACAACGATCTATCTGATTTTTTAAAAACATTAACAAGAGAAAGGGTTTTTGTTAAAAAAAAACATCGACTGAACTGGTCATTGCAAGGATATACTACTCGTACAGTATTAAATTTGATTATCGATAAATCTTTCATTTCCATTTAAAGGACATGTCATGAAAGAGTTGATTCCATCAAAACCAGGCATATTCTAATTCGATTATAATTATTGGATAACAGCACATTATTTACCAATGAACTTAAACGTAAAATATTTTCAATCGAGATTTATGTAAGGCACTTACCTAATAATAAGCTAATCTGTGCCTAAAGTAGCAAAGACATTAAGCATCAAATGAAACATTGATTGCAAACTACTTTTCAAAAAGATTTACTACTATAGAGCTAATTGTCGCATTCCAAGTCAACAGTCTTTAAATCTCGAAATTGGAGGAGGGTTTTTTTTGTTTAATTATGGCATTGCTGTTACGAATATTGCCAGTGTCAAGTAAAACGATATTTCGTATTTATTTAAGCAGCGTAAAAGTTATTATAATACAGTCAGTCAATTATTTATTAAGTATGTCAGTCAAGTGAGTTACAGTCAAGTTATTCGAGTAAAGCGATGGCTACTTTACCAGAACATTTACAATGAAGTTTTGGAGGCGACCTGAAAGGTCGTGTTTTCGCACTGTTATTCTATTTCACTATACAGGGGCACTGTAATAAACCTATATCAAACAAAATGTCACCAACTTTATTCAATATAACTTAAAAATACACCAAGAAAATGAAATAAAATAAGAGCACCATTCGCCTCTTTCAAGGTTTCCGCCAAAACCCCCCGGAGGAGGGGTTGTTGAGGTGTATTTAGGTTCGATTGCACCAAAATATTTGTTTTGGTGCAATCGAACGTTAAACGAAAAAAAAGTTTAGGTTATTGTCAAATGTAACAATAACAGTCACATTGACTTAAACAGTTACGGCAGAATGCGTTGCACCAGCATATTCTTGATGTTGTTAAAGTTAACCTGTTGAATCTGCCAACACTGGTTGGGTTGGTAGATTCAACAGGTTAACTTTTTTTTATGTAATGGAAGCGGAAAACAAACATGCAGTTCATATTGATGTTAAGTGATGACTGCAGCTTACAGACACCCACACGAAGACTAAGGTCAAAATGCAGATGCGTTACCACTCCTGTGGCCTAAGGTGTTATGCCTCTGTGCCGGAAATTACTGGGCCTTACATTACCACCTGACCGGAACACGATAGTGCTGAACACTACCATTTAGCGGCAAGTATATTAGGTAATGCGGTGATGCCTACGCCCGCAAGTTCCGTCACTAGAGCTCTACTACCAGTAAAACTTTAACATTAAACAGCGCAACACCAATTACGATTAAAGTTTTTATTTAGAACGTCATTTAACAATTGTCAATTTGTATTTAACCGGTACCTAAACAATTTGTTAAAGTAAGATATTGCAAACAAGCCTTATATTTTAGATGTAATTCGATTAGAACATTCACAACGGATCCGTCTCAATCCTGGCTCAGTCAAAATTCAACTATTCAACAAAAAGAACAAACATTATACGTAGTGAGGTTTTTGCAGGTTACCCGAATCACGTCAGGGTGACCATCGGCCAAATGGAATTTGAAACAAACTTATTTAAGTCGAATCGTTTTTTATCGCCAATCGATGTTTCCAACAATTCTTATAGAGGATGAAGACATAAAAATTTTGGAAGCCGAGCGGTGCGTCAAACGCGGACCACATGCGTTATTTTCGTCCGGTTTTCGGAACTGATCTTGTCTTGTTTCGGTCTAAATTGGTGGTCCTCACGCCTTTTGCATCAAACTATTATTTTGTGCCAAATCGTTTCGGACCCAAGAGCGTGAGGTGAGGTCACCTTTTTATTCTTTTTGCGTATCAAAAACGTGTTTGTTTTCCAGGGTGCATACCATGTAATTATTACAATGCATTTGAAACGTTCGCGAGTTGTAAAGTATGATTAATAACAATATAATCTGTTTAGCTTAGCTGCAATTAAAGGATCGTATTATCCGTTTTTTGTTCGCATTGATTTAAGCTTTTAACAATTCCCATTTATCAAAGTTATACATTTATTAATACAACGCCCGATCAGTTTTTTTGGCTTTATACAAATTTTTGCCCGGAGTTAGTAACGTTCGTAAATTCCTTTTGATTATTCAAACAACATTAATTTTAATTTGAACAAAGAACACATGAGAAACTTGAAGAATTTGCCAAAAAAAAAAGCTTAAAATGACCAAACGATAAACCGTTTAGGACTTAATTTACAATATTCGAAGGATAATAAATTGGCACTATAAAATTCGAGACCGCCGATCGGCGAGTCAAAAATGGAAAACCGTAATCACTTCGAACTTGGGGTCCAATTAGTACCCGCATATTTGGTGGCAAGTCTTTAAACAGTTCCCGAACCGTCGTAAAATCAGATGACTATTTATTAATCGCCTACAGCGTTAAATGAGCACTTTGTATTCAGAATGGTGCTGATATGTTGACATCTCAATCCATCGTTAGATCTAGCGTTTGATTTGCTGATATTGAGAACAGTGATGTATCAACAGTATAATTTTGTTTCTATTGTTTGGTCAAGGGTCAATAAATCTGATAAAAGTTACTCATTTATTGATTACTTTAATTTTCTAGAGTTTCTTTGTTGTTCGTTGTGAAACCAGAGTAAAAATGCTTTAAATATTTTAATTTATTTATGCCACACGATTGAACTTTAAGTTTCTGACAGTATTTTTCTTTTGTTTCAGGCTTAGAATATTTAAGTGCAGCAAGAAGTTTGCATCCAGAACTCCATGCAGGCAGTACCCTTGCCAGCCAAGAGTTCCAATTGAGCTTAGAAGGTCAGTTTTGGGATATTATCAATATTTTGTAAATTGGTGTCTCCCAGGGAGATATTCTTGGACTTATTATTAATAGTAGGTATACATGCCATTTACCTTTAGTATGGGTCAGTGTAATAAATCAAGCTGATATATTAAGTTAGGGAAAAAAAATCATAATAATCTTGTGGAACACGAAACTTGACAACTTGACAAGGGATTTAAGTTGAGTCCTCACATGGAAATACAAATTAGTTTTATTATAAAATACGACGCGTTTATTTGATATACATGGTTGGCAATTTATAACATGTCATGTTCATTTGTTTTTCTTGTTTTGTTACCCACGAATAAGTGATATACAATATTATTAATTTCTATTAGTAATTTGTACCCAGTCATACAAGCAAATAGTAGAATAATATTCGCCAGGGCATGTATGACAAGATGTTACGTTTTGTAAATTGTGCGTTTAACTACTTACTTAATTAACATTTCAGGTTCTAGAATAGCCTCACCGACGCGATTGAGGCTTTCAGGTGGTGCTATAGGAGCCTCTGTCAATCGCAAGCGGGCAGTGTCCTGGAGTCCTTACTCTGCTGAATCACTGGACTTGGCAGCTGTAATCAGGGCATCGCCAGCCAGCTTGGCAGTAAGAGCACCTTCAGCAGCATCTACAGGCAGTTATGGACATCTTAGTGCTGGTGAGATATCTATAAATATTTCGTATATTTCGCCCCTTAATAACTATCACAGAGACATAATAATATGCTACGCACTTCTGGTTTTTGTTTGAATGTCTATGGGCTACAGCCATCACTTCAAATCCATCTGCATTGTATGATTTTTTCCACCTTCATTACATTTAAAAATATCTATTTTTGCCACCTTCACTCATTACATTAAAAAATACTTCCAATAATTAATGGGATTTCCATATTGAATCAGATTGAAGATTTGAATTTCGGTAATCGTGACCGGTAGAGATTAAAGGCAATAAATTTTTGGCGGAAATTCAGGTTAAAAAATATACTGACTACTAATCGATTTGAATGAAATATGGAGAGGTTAAATTACTTACAAATTTTTATAAACTTTTTTCTTTGTGATTCATAATAAATAGTTTCATAATATTGAAAGTGATATGAGACGGTTTCCTATTGCCTACAATTTTTAAACTTTAACGTAATTTGAAATGAAATGTTTACAGGCGCAATTTCTCCAGCGCTCTCCCTGTCACATGCGTCACTTGCACAGCAACTTTTGGCTCGCGGCGGGGTTGTGGGGGGAAGTGGAGTATTGGCTGGTGGGGTTCTCTTGGACCCTGCGCACCAGCAGGCAGCGGCTGCAGCGGCGCATCATGCCGCGCATGCGCATCTCGTCGCTGGTATTCATAGGTATGTGTTTGATCAGGTTCTTGATTTCCAATGAAGATGATGTATTTTACTGGTTGTCTATTTATGGAAGTCAAGGGTATATTTACGTTTAAATTTATTTATTCCTGAATGATATTTGCTATTTGTAATTGTCCAAATAACATTAGTTAGAGTATTGGAACATCTCCAGCTTCAGAAGTGGCTAGCTTCTACTACGAGCCTATTCAAGTACCCTCGTTTGGTGGTTAATAAAAGTCTGATGCAGGACATTTTGTTTGTCTATCCCCACCACTTATAGACATAATTCTCATTTGATTTCTTACAGATCTCATATATCATCGCCAACGCCACTTCTCATCGGAGGACCGGTTGACGTGCGATCGGGGATGGGATTAGATGGGACTCCGCCGCAGCATATGCAGCAACCGCCGCAACAACCTGAAGTCACGAGCATCATGGAAGCGGATAGGTAGGAAACAGAAGTTGTTATTCTAATATTCATCTTTTGAGAACAATCACATTGTGAGATCTACGAGTTCAGATCTCTTGTCAGAATTTTTGAAATCTTATCGTCACTTATGATTTTAAAGGTTTAACGATCTGAATATCTACTTCCACCTGCCTTGCTTGTTTTTCATTTTTCATTCTATGTGCATATATTTTTTTTCTTATATAATATAATATGTGAACAATATAAACGACAGGGTGTCGTTTATATTGTTCACATATTAAATAACTTTTATTACTCGCATTTTCTCTTCACTTTTATTATCATAAAGTTTTTAAATAACAGCTGATTTTATTGTTCTACTTCAAGCCTAATAAGATACGCCAACATAAAATTATTCACTAGTCACTAAACTTAAAACTTAATTTAGATAATGACAATATTTTTATTATTCCAGTGCATCAACAGCATTGACGCAACGCAAGTCACCACAGAGCCTGATGTCTCACCGGGAGAACATGCACAGCAATAAACCGCTGTCGGCAGCCGCAGAAAGCACCGTCCATGACGGACTTGACTCCAAGGATGAACCTGGTGACTTCATTGAGACAAACTGTCATTGGGTATGTCACACTTTATGTTATTTTGTCAATAGGTACTTTAAACATAATGTCGAAGATTTTAGAGGAGTAAGGGTTCGTCCACACCTGGCGAATGTGCCACGTATGTGCAGCTCGTGAGCCGCTCACCAGAAGACCGCAAGCTGCACGTGTACTTTTTAGGTTCAAGCGCCAATCCTGTGTCGCCCGCGCGCAGCTCGCGCGCAATGGCGAGCGGCACGCTAGTGGCTCGTGCACTCCCTTATTCTGTTTTCTTTGAAAAATAGCATTTTGCCAGCAATGCCGTTGTTTCTTTTTTTTATTTAAATAATAATTTAATAGCTAATGATGCAGCAATTATATTAATAGCATTAATATGGTCCGACATCTTCGAAAGTAAATTTACTACTGAGCCAGTGAACGGAACTGTCGGGCGCATTCGTTGGATGTGGACGCACCCTAAGGTTGACAATACGCATCGCCCGCTGAGCGATTGTTTCAACTTGCGTACGGTCAGATGACCGTTCCCGCTCACACGGCAAGAATCATCGCCCATCATTCGCCCACGTCATCATGGGCTTCATGGGCGTCACCAGGCAGCTACCCTTCTCTAGAGATATAAATGGCGGTATAATGTACCATAAGTACGGGTACCAAAATGCTCCCCCTAGAGCCAACCAAACTGCCCACCCTCGTATCGTCGGCTGAAGACGCCCTTGCATGTCATGTTAAATCATGATGATGATTTATTAAGACAAGTATGTCTGCCTGTTCCTTCGGGAAATACTTACAAAATCAGTTGACTTCGCATGCAATAATTGACAATTATCTCGCCTTCCAGGTTGACTGCAAGCTGGAATTCCCAACACAAGACGACCTGGTGAAGCATATCAACACAGACCATATCCACGCTAGCAAGAAAGCATTCGTCTGCCGTTGGGTCGGCTGCTCCAGGGATGAGAAACCATTCAAAGCTCAATACATGCTGGTCGTTCATATGAGACGGCATACGGGGGAAAAACCGCATAAGTGTACTGTAAGTCCCCTGTTATTTTTCTTACAAGCTCATGGATCAGGTGGGTTACTGGAAAACGAAGCGTAGGCAGGCCTCCCACAAGATGGACCGACGACCTGGTGAAGGTCGCGGGCAATCGCTGGATGAGGGCGACCCAGGACCGTTCGTTGTGGCAATCTTTGGGGGAGGCCTTTGTTCAGCAGTCAACGTCTTTTGGCTGAAATTATGATGATGAGTAGGAATATAATAGAGTGAAAACTCTATAAAGGCTAGTTTTAAAGATCTCCATAAAAATATCCAAGCCAAAGACCTAATTTAAAATACCTTGTATGGCAGCTCCGACCCTAGCACGACTTACCTACGTGGTCACTCAGTTATCACCAACAGATGATTAGAGCGAAAGTTGCACCGCCCCTAATCGCATACGCCCCTCCGCTAAGACAATTGCGCTAACTTTTATTTAGGCTGAGAGCGTCCATCTGCGCTCGACGATTGCCCGGTGAAGTAGACTAGTGCCGTTTCGAGAAGTGCCGACTACATAAGTCCATAAAAAAAACATGTAGGCTCTAGATCACTAACAATGTGCACAGACGTCAAAACTTCATTAAAGGAAACTAACCATGAGTTTTTTATGTAGGCGAAACTTTCTTTGATGTTTCGTTGTGGGCTCGTCACAAATTTTGGGTTTTCTTAAGCACACCTATCTAATGTCAACTTAAACTGTGGACTTCCCATGTAAATAAAAAAAAAATATAGAGATAATAATAATACAGAGCTTTTTCAATTTTCATGGCACAACTAATATCCATATTTTTTTGTCTTTCCAGTTTGAAGGTTGTTGCAAAGCATATTCTCGTTTGGAAAACCTCAAGACACATTTACGGAGTCATACAGGAGAGAAACCATACACTTGCGAATACCCTGGCTGCGCGAAAGCCTTTTCCAATGCCAGTGACCGCGCCAAACATCAGAACAGGACCCACAGTAATGAAGTAAGTATAATTGCTTTTGAATGTTACATCAGAGCTCAAAATATTTTGCGATCAGATTTGTTGGATTTTCTGATGATGAAAAAGTAAATACTGGATTCATTCATGGTAGCTCATCCGCGCGCGTTTGCAACAATGTAATAACTAACACTTACTGCAAATAACTACTTGTGTTTTGACGCGATTTTGACGCGCGATTCTGAGTAACGAATCGAAAAAAACATCGCATGCATAGGTTAAAACCCACTTAAACTAGCTTAAAAGCTACTAAAGAACATAGGTTCCTGCTGAGGATCACACACACGAATCAATTGTTTGTAATAATTCATATGTATTGTCATCATCATATCAGCCATAAGACGTCCACTGCTGAACATAGGCCTCCCCCAAGGACCTCCATGCCGACCGATCGGAAGCGACGTGCATCCAGCGGGTACCTGCAGCCTTGATCAGGTCGTCGGTCCATCTTGCAGGTGGACGTCCTACGCTGCGTTTGCCGATACGTGGTCTCCACTCGAGAACCTTTCTGCCCCAGCGGCTATCGGTTCTCCGAGCTATGTGCCCTGCCCATTGCCACTTCAGCTTGGAAATCTGCTTGGCTATGTCAGCGACTTTCGTTCGCCTACGGATCTCCTCATTTCTGATTCGATCCAGTAGGGAAACGCCGAGCATAGCCCTTTCCATTGACCGCTGAGTGACTTGGAGCTTTCGCACGAGACCCATAGTGAGAGACCACGTCTCGGCACCGTAGGTCATCACCGGTAAAACGCACTGGTTAAAGACTTTCGTCTTCAAGGACTGCGGGATGTTTGACGAGAAAACGCTCCTTAACTTCCCGAACGCTGCCCAGCCGAGTTGGATTCGGCGAATGACCTCTTTCTCGAAGTTCGACCTGCCTAGTTGTATGGTTTGTCCTAAATAGACGTAGTCGTCGACAACTTCGAGCATCGAGTTCCCAACGGACACTGGAGTGGGCGATACAAGGTTATTGAACATGACCTTGGTCTTATCCATGTTCATTTTAAGGCCCACTCTTTGGGACACTCGATTGAGGTCTTCGAGCATTGTGCTGAGATCTTCCAGCGACTCTGCCATGACTATAATATCGTCGGCAAACCGAAGGTGAGTGATGTATTCGCCGTTAATATTGATGCCTAGTCCTTGCCATTCCAGGAGCTTGAAGGCGTCTTCCATTGCATTGGTGAAGAGCAGAGGTGAGATGACATCTCCCTGTCTTACTCCCCTCTGCAAAGGAATCGCCCTCGTGCATTGGTCCTGTACTCGGACTGACATGGTGGCGTTTTTATACAGACACTTCAACACTTCGATATACCGATAGTCAATGTGGCAACGCTGTAAAGACTGCAGCACAGCCCATGTTTCAACCGAATCAAAGGCTTTCTCATAGTCCACGAACGCTAAGCATAATGGCCGGTTATACTCCTCGGACTTCTGTATAACCTGCCGCAGCGTGTGTATGTGGTCTATGGTACTATAGCCTTTTCGGAAACCGGCTTGTTCGGGAGGCTGGAAGTCATCAAACCTGCGAGCGAGACGGTTCGTGATCACCCTCGAAAACAGCTTGTAGACATGGCTCAGAAGCGAGATGGGTCTATAGTTCTTCAAAAGGGCTTTATCACCTTTTTTGAAGAAAAGCACCACCACGCCTCTGTTCCATGCTTCTGGCGTAGTACCTTCGAATAGGACGGAATTAAAGAGCTTCTGAAGGACTTTCAGTAACGGTGATCCACCCGCTTGCAGAAGCTCTGTAGTGATTCCGTCCTCTCCAGGCGCCTTGTTGTTCTTAAGCTGTTTGAGGGCCATCCTAATCTCGTACAGGCTGATGTCCGGGATATCTTCGGTATAGTGTCGGGTTAATTTGGCTCTCGGGTCTCTAACCAAATCAGAGGCAGGTTGTGCGACCGAGGTATATAACTGCCCATAGAACCTCTCGATCTCCCGCAATACCTCAGGCTTAGTCGACGCTAAACTGCCGTCCTCTGTCTTCAGCTGCATCAGCCGGCTCTGTCCAATAGACAGATCCCTTGCAAATACTTTGGAGCCCTTGTTGCTCTCTATCGTTTCCTCAACACATTTTGTGTTGAAGGATCTGATATCGTGCCGCAAGGACTGTTGGATCTGTCTATTAAGTTGCCGGTATTTTTCAGCTTCATCAGAGGTCTGCAGTGTCATTGAGCGTCGTTCTGCCATAAGGTTGAGGGTTTGATCGGTTAGTTTTTGAGGTCTATTTCGTCGGCGAGTTTTAAAGTATTTATACCCCACCGACTGGACAGTTTCTACCAACCTGTCATTCATATCGTCCACTGAGATGCAATCCTCCAGGCAAGCAAAGCGATTTTTCAATTCGAGCTGAAAGCTCTCGGGGTTTTGTATGTGAGAAAAAGTAGGTCGGAGCGTAGACTTCATTAGACGAGATCTTTCGATCTTGATGTTTAAATTCAATGTGCCCCTAACCATTCGGTGATCACTTCCGGTTTTCACCCTGTGAATCACGGAGACATCATTGAATATGTGTTTCTTGTTGGTCATAATGAAGTCTATCTCATTTTTTGTGGAACCGTCTGGGCTCATCCAGGTCCATTTCCTATGAGGCGGCTTCTTGAAAAAGGAGTTCATCATAAAAAGTTCCTCCTTCTCCAGAAAATTGGCCAGCCTCTGGCCCCTAGGGTTCCGATTCCCACATCCAAATTGCCCCACTCTCAGCTCATTATCGCATCCCTTGCCCAGCTTTGCGTTGAAGTCTCCCATTACAACAGTGAAATACGTTTTGGAAGTATGTATGGCCCTACTTATGTCCTCATACATAGCTTCCACCTCGTCGTCCGGGTGTGCCGAGGTCGGTGCGTAGACCTGGATGACCTTCAAGGAATATCTCTTGGATATTCTGAGTATCAGGTACGCGACCCTACTCGACACACTCGTGATGCATTCAATGCTGTTAACGAGAGACTTGTGGACGATAAACCCGACACCACCTTGGGACTGCTGGTCGCCCTCCCGGTAGTAGAACAAGTTGCCAGACTTCAGGGTTATCGTGTCCTCTCCCTCTCTACGGACTTCAGATAGACCTAAGATGTCCCAGTGCAACTTGTTCAATTCTTCTTCCAGCTCAGCAATTTTCTCGTCTGTCCTTAACGTGCGTGTATTGTATGTTACCAGTGATAACCTACGTCGGTTTTCCGTTGTGCATGCCGAAGTCGTTTGACGGAAGCGACTCACCCGGAGATTCTTAGCACCCCTGGCTCCAGAGCTCGACCAGCGCCCGTCTACGCCGGTTTTGCTCCTGGAGCCGCCGGGCACTTGGGGCCTTTTCCTCGTCTGCATTTCCATCTTGGGGGGGTTTAGACCATAACCCGCCACGCTGGTCCAGTGCGTGTTGGCAGGTCGCCAGAGCCTCGTTTGTTATGAAGCAGGGTGCACCACGTGCAGGTGAGGTTGGCTTGGGTCTCGATGGTGTTGGTTGAGACCCCTTACACCCCATATGTATTGTACTACCAACTAAAATATATGTTATGAAATTCTCCTTACAGAAACCATATGTGTGTAAAGCTCCTGGATGTACGAAACGGTACACTGATCCATCGTCGCTTCGAAAACACGTAAAGACTGTGCATGGAGCAGAATTTTACGCCAGTAAAAAACATAAGGGTAAGAAATCTTCCACCATAGTTGTATTTATGCTTACATCTTGAACTCCTCTTTCTACCAATATCCCATCACTATTGGGTGATCTCTTATCTAGCAATGAAATGCTTTGGTCAGATCAGCTCACTCGATCATGTAAAAGAAATCCGAATGAATCTCATTAAATATGGTTATCCATGGTTTGTATCATCAGTTGTTCTTAAATTGGGGAAATTAAATTTAATGATTGCAAATTACAACAGCCGTATGAAACTGGTAAAAGATTGGCGAACGATTGTCAGGTGACCCCTTGGATTAGCCCTAAATTGCTTTAAATATGGGATAGGCAAATCAGTGCCATTCTCTATATTTTTTAAGTAATGATGATGGCAAACAAGCATACAGTTCACATTGATGATAATTGAAAATAAAAACCAAACGTCTAAATTCAGATGAGTTGCTACTCTTGATGCCTTGGTTGTTATGCCTGTCATAGTTTTCACAGGGCCATACATTACTATCTAACCGGAACACGATAGTGCTGAACACTACCAATTGGTGGCTGATAGATTAGGTACCTAATGCCTACGCCTTCGAACTTTGACACTGGAGCTCTATCACTGAAGCTCTATCAGTGGAAATCACTTTGTTTACATTACTTTCTTGCATTATACTTGCAAATCTTAATAAAAAATCACGTTTGGCGTGAGAGGTTGTTTGTTTGTTTTACTTATTCTTTTTTCTTCCTAGGATGCAGCAGAGGCGACGATTCAGCGGAATCAGGCGGTGGTGGTGCAGGTTCTTCTCCGAGGTCCGAAGAAGGCGGAGTGCCGATGGGAGTCAGGGGTCACACCTCATCAGCGTCAGTCAAAAGCGAGAGCCCTGCTTCCCCACTTCCCCACGGTCTTCATACGCCTGCTCATCAGGTCAGTTTAGTAAGTTGGAGATATATTCTGTGAATTTTATTCCTTGCCAAGTGTTGTTTTCTGCCAGAAATTACAAAGCCTTTAGGTTTTCAAAATGGTATATCGAATCTCCGGGAAAAACCTAAGATACCGCTCAATTAAGAAAACGTTTTATTCCTTTTGCAGCTATCAGCCCAATGTGGTGGAGATTTGGACTTTGGTGGTTCAGGTCTCGGTGGTTTTAGCGACGAAAATGGCGCTCCATACTTCAGGCTTGATGGAGAGGTAAAATTTATGATAGTTTTATTTTGTTCTTTGATTGATGTTGACATTCTTTACTGCCTTGTTATAATGAACTTCTACCTCACCAATCAATTCATTCTTGACGCTTGGCGGTAGATAGGGTTACGTTATCCACGACTAACTAAAAGAGTGGTTATGGGGTTTTGCGTTATCTCACGCCTGTAAGCCCTGAAGGGGTAGGCAGAGGTTAATGCATACATTCGAGTATACAAGCAAACACCAACGATTCGTCGGTAAGAAGGTAGAGGTATTGAGAAACTTACAGAAAACGGAAAAATGCCGATAGAATCAGAGATAAAGGATTTAACACCATTTTCTCTGATAGTCCCAACCCGGGGTCGAACCTAGGATCCCAGCGTAGGAAGTGGCCTGCTACAACTAGGCTACTGAGGTAGTTGTAAATATTTAACGATCTTAGTTAAAGCATTATCTAACCAATAACATTTTCTTAGGTGGAGCAAGAAGTAGTAGGTGAAGTAGGTCAACTGCCGCTGATGTTACGCGCCATGGTCGCAATAGGAGAGCCGCGGGCTCATCACCACGCGCCGCGGTTTGGGAACAAGATGGGTGTGGGGAGATTTATGCCACCGGCTCAGGTCGGCGACATTGGAGGTAAGTCATTGGAGGTTTTCGTGAACAGATATCCGATAGAAATTATTGAGCCATGTAGCAAGCGTATTATCAGATTGTCCAGGGATAAGCGGTTAGAAAAATATTGTAGCTTCAATCAGGTTTGGGCTTGCAATAAGTCTGTTTTAATCCTGGAGAAATTCTTCTTTTTCTTGCTGTATTATATTTGTTCTGATTATAACAACATCAACATCGTATCTCTAAAAATACTTGCAGCGAAATTTTGATAGGCAACCTAGTGGATATAAATTCTCTAGATTACAAACATGCGTAAAATTAGGCTTGCAGCATATCTGGATAAACGAAATGATTCTGCAGTGGGTTCCTAACCTATAAGTGCCAAACATATTTGAACCAGTAAGTTTTTTTTACTGGTAGAGCTCCAGTGCTACGCGGGCGTAGGCACCACCGCATTCTATAATATTCTTGCCGCTAAATGGTAGTGTTCAGCACTATCGTGTTCCGGTCAGGTGGTAATGTACGGCCCTGTAATTTACGGCACAGAGGCACAAAATTTAGGCCTCCGGAGTGGTAACGCATCTGAATTTTGACCTTGGTCTTTGTGTGGGTGTCTATAGGCTGCAGTCATCACTTAACATCAATGTGAACTGCATGCTTGTTTGCCACTTCCATTTCATAAAAAAAAAACGGAACATCTTGCGCTCCACACTCTACCTATCCCGTTATGGGCCTGGCGTGAAGATACATACATATATTTGAACAGCTAGGTCTAAATATCTATTTTTTGTTATAGGTGTAGGAGTACCTGGTAGAACTGAGTTGGGCGGTACGAATGTGGCTGTGGAGTTGAAGACAGGCCTGCCAAATACAAGGCGAGATTCTGGCATCTCGTCTGGCAGTAGCTTGTATAGCGCCAGGTAAGAAATTTATAGTTGATAGAGGAGTTAAAGATGTTACGTCTTTATAATAATCTTAGCAAAACGGTTGACAATCGTCATTATAGGTAAGGTGCGAAAGGGATAACGCTCTACAGACCCGAAACAAGCCGAATTCTCCCACTTAGGTCGATGAGAGATATTTCTAGTTGGATGCTGTAACTGTCTTTTCTCTATCTTACATCTTAATATATATCAAAATTACGTGTCACAGTGTTTGTCCGCGATGGACTCCAAAACTACTTAACCGATTTTAATCAAAAATTGCACATCGTGTCCAGTATTATCAAATAAGATAGGATAGTTTATTATTAAGATAGGATAGTTTATATCTCAACTTATTATTGCAAAATAGGCTTGTGTCCACCAATAATAAATCGGGTATATAGTGGTATCTATGGTTTTGTTATTATTAGTAGATGTCAAATAAGTACATTATTTACCTATAAAATACAAAGATTATTGTTATTTTCATGGAAATAAAACTGCAAAAAATTAAGTTTGATCACGTGACAGTGAACACCAATCACAAAAATTCTACGAATCTACCAAGAATTGATGCTGTTGCCTGTTATGCTCGGAACATTTTTCTCGAAACAGTGATGTGATGTTTGCTCTTCGGAATTTCGTAATGAAAACTTCAATGTAAGTAAATAAAAGTGTGAAATATTATTTAGATAGTACCTAAGTTAATTCAGTTTTCTCTAAATAAAGAGTTTAAATGTCTGGCATTTTTGAAGAAGCTGATAACTGGTGATGAAAAGTGAATCACGTACGACAAGATCGTGCGAAAAAGGTCGTGGTCAAAGGCCGGTTAGGCTTCACAGACTGTGGCGAAACCCGGGTTAACTCGCAATTGTTGTGTGTGTGGTGGGATTGGAAGGGCATTAATCATTATGAGCTATTACCACCAGGCAGGACTATCGATTCTGAACTCTACTGCGAACAACTGATGAGATTAAAGCAAGAAGTTGAGAGAAAGCGGCCGGAATTGATCAACAGAAGGGGTGTGGTGTTTCATCATGATAACGCTAGACCTCACACATCTGTAGCCACTCAGCAAAAATTAAGAGGGTTTGGCTGGGAGGTGTTAATGCATCCGCCGTATAGTCCTGACCTTGCACCTTCAGATTTCCACCTGTTTCGGTCTCTTCAGAATTCTTTATGCAATGTTAGGTTAACACCAAGAGAGGACTGCCAAATCCACTTGTCGCGATATTCTGTTGAGAAGTCCCAAAATTTTTATAGCAATGGGATCATGTCCCTACAAGAATACAAGACAAAAGGCAAGATGGCTACAAGATGGCAAAAGGTTATCGAACAAAATGGTAAATACATACTTTAGTTAAATTTAAATAAACTATGTTAAAAAATGTTTTGAATTATCTTAAAAAATGCGAAGAAATTTTTTCCCTAACTATATTTAGAGGTCAGTAATGTTTTTGTGATAAATAAAACAATTTTTATGTATTTGTTTGTTTTATTGTATTAAAGAGTCTTACAGGATATCAGGTATTTAATTGTATTGTCCTTTTTGTAGTGTGATCAGGATAGAGCTTGATTTATTGCCTTGGATGGCTTCTGCACCTCAATTTCGAGGCAGACCTCACATGAAAATTGTATCTAAATGATATAGGTAAGGTTTGTTTAGTAATTTCACTCTTTAGCTTAACCATAGATTTATTATACTACTTGAGATTAACAATAAAAGGATATAATAATATAACACTGGCTATTGAGTGTGTATTTTTGATAAATATCTTTCTTAAATAGGTATGATGGAGTCATTTCATAATCATGTGCCAGTTGATTAAATGTACTGTCCAACCTGATTTTATTCAAACTAAATAATAAAAGAAGTTTGAGAATATTTTAAACTGCCTTTAATAAATAATGTCCTTCAAATAATAACAAGTATCTGAAACCCTTTTTATTGTGTTCAATAGTCTCCGTAGCTTGTAGTTTTTTATCTTCAAGTAATTCTACTAAGAAGATTATTTAATTTGCACTGATTGTACAGAAGGGGAGTGGCATCTGGTGGGCAAATGTCACTGTCTGAGAGCACTCAGACAGTGCAACAATATATTTATATTGTTTGCAATGTTACCCGCTCCCGATGGTCTTGATTTCGGGGAATTTTTACTTTGAATGGTGATGTGAAACTCGATACTAAAGATGGTTTTAATGGTGACAGTCCCTGATCTTTGTATTTCGCTTCAACTTGCACAGGTGTACTTCTGAATTTGTGTGTTACCGAATACCGATGCTTGTACTGACTTATCTGCTGTTTTACTTATATAGTAATATTTTCCACATTTTCTTCTGCCAAGGGTAATCTGAAAATAAACCAAAGCAAATTAAAAAAATAAAAATCTCAGGTACATACTTGAAGTGATATAAGAAGTATTTTTGTGAGATAAACTTGGTATGGAACTTCCGTCATAATCATTAAGACACTGCAATGGTCATTATTCTTTGTTTCTTCGAAATGTATGGCTGTTTAGTGCTGCTGCTTGTACGCTTTCTTCTGTCTTCTTGGCACTCGGAATTTTTTGGCAATAGGTATATTTAATCATATCGATTGGCAACTGCAATAATAAAATAAACTTGTATTTAGTAACAAATACGACATGAAACTAAGTCAGAACAAAATTAACCTCGAACTAACCTCAAATAATTCAATTTCGTCATTTTAATATACCAACAAGGTATGTACTGGAAATTTATCGTTATTTTAGATACTTACATAAAAATGATCTTCACAAAAGTACATTCTTGAATCTAAAGATAAAAACATCATCATAATCTCTCGTGCAAGTTTCACCACTTACTGCGTTTTTACATATTTGTTTATTGTTTGGAACTCTTTCAAACAAGTTATTTGGTACAAGTGTAATGACATTACACTTGTGCTTTTAGACTCGGGCACTACACAATACTTGTAAAACGTGGAATCCATTTATAAATTATATAAAACATAGAAAAGTTGGAAAAGTATCAATTGTCTTTCACGGTTTGTTTTGTTGTGCACTCTGTGACGTCATTATATCGCCATGACAGTTTGGTGCGTTTTCGCGGCAAATTTGAACAGGTTGATAAAAATAAAAAAATAATAATGTTAATGATCGATTTTTGAAGAAAAATGCAGTTATTTCGGTTTAATATCTAATAAAGGAAAGAATCAATCACTATTTTATTTTTAAAGAAAAATGGAAAGAAAAATTTGACTTCAGGCGAGACTCGAACTCGCGGCCTACTGGGAATCTAGTCCAGCCGCTCTTCCAATTGAGCTACTGAAGTCCTGCCTGATTTGTCAAATCTTTCCTTCACATTTTATTGCATTGCTTTATGGTAGCAGCAGCGCCATCTATTGCCAACTATGCTAGTTAGGCAACCGATATAATAGACTTTGCAGTTTATTGAATATCGTAAAGAAGTCGCTTTTACCCTTAATAATTGTTTTATATTATTTCGCATTGACACATGCTTGTGAAATTTATTTTATTTTTATTAAAGATTTCTTTCCATTTTTCTTTAAAAATAAAATATATTTCACAAGCATGTGTTAATCGAAATAATATAAAACAATAATCAATCACTAACTAAAATTTTGGACACAAGCCCATTATATTAATATCTAAATTGCACCGGTGCGGGCTGCTAGTAAACTTATGAATACTTACCCCCTTATTCATAAACGTATTTTAGCTAAAGTGTTGCTAATCTCTCCTTTGTCTTTTTCAATCCTGCACATTTGACAATGCAACTGACAAAGAGAAAGCATTCTATAGCTTACGTATCTAATGTACGTTTATGAATAAGGGGGTATCTATATATTTTGCAGATCATCAGACATATCTCGCAAGAGCAGTCAGGCTTCTGTGGTGTCAGGTGCGGTAGCCATGACGACGGGCGTCCCCGGACCGCAGCGGCTTCTCTCCCAACACACGACGGTGTACGATCAGCTGTCACCTGATAGCAGTCGAAGGTAAGCTGAGGATGAACTGGAGCTGTTTTGGGAAATAATTCAGGGAAATTGTTACCATCAATCAGCCGAAAGATGTTCACGGCTGGACCATAGCCTAGGCATAAGGGGCATATGCTATAATCGCCACGCCTGGCAAGCTTGTTACTGGTGGTAGAGCTCCAGTGTCGGAGCTCGCGGGCGTAGGCACCACCGCACAATTGTGTTCCGGTCAGTCGGTAACGTACGGCCCTGTAATTTCCGGCACAGAGGCATAACACCTTAGGCCTCAGGAGTGGTAACGCATCTTCATTTTGACCTTGGTCTTTGTGTAAGTGTCTATAGGCTGCAGTCATCACTCAACATCTATGTGAACTGCATGCTTGTTTGCCACTTCTATTACATAAAAAAGCGGATTGGCAATCGCGATCTTGCGTTATTGCACTTCCTACCGCCTCGTTGGAATGGTTTGATCGCCATTGTTCGGTTGAGTGACTGCACTAGCGAAGGAGTTCTCTTCTACTAGAAAATAATTCTTCAACTAGTGGGCAGTGAGGTGGTATCATCCCATAGAGCAACACGGGTCACCGCACCGGCCGACCGGAGGATAGTAGCCATAGCGTTTATTACCCATGCAAAACAGTCTGTCATATTTTGCGGGGGTAAATTTGTGTGACACACACTCACAAATCGTCTGTTACTACGAAACTCACACCTCACCTTTAACAAAATACATAAACAATTTCACGCACACATTTAAACTTCCTGGCAACTGGCATAGGGTTGTGCTTGTACTTTGACGTAGTGGAAAGCCTGCATATGGCTACTCCCCTCCGGTCCGCCATGTCATGGACGGGTGAATCAAAGATAAGCGTTAGGTTCGGACTGACGTTTATTGCATATTATATGTCCTTTCGCTTTCACACTATATATTTCTCAAGACTTAAGTAGGTATAACATAGCCAATCTCTTAATAAAATTAGAATTAATATAATGAGATAATAATAGCCAATCTTCCACTTCCGCCGAGGCCGGTGGCCCGTGTTGCTCTATGTATCGTCCCGACGACTGATGGTCGACCCACTATTCATTCGAATCTTATTCGATTCAGGGATAAAACCCCTGACACTACGGCCTATCAATAATATTTATTATAAATTGTTTCTTTTTACAGATCTAGTCAAGTATCATGTGTAGGATACGCACCAGCCCCATCGTCTGCCCTGGCCGCTGTCCAGGCAGTGAGAACGTCTCAGGGCAATCAGGTATGTATTTTATTGTGAGGCAATAGAGTATATTATAGGGTGATTCACTCTGCTTTAAATTAGTTACAATAGAAGATTGGAAACAAGGCAGGAAAGTATTTACATTCCTTCCCAAGTTTGAAAATTGTCATAAGAGCCGAAGGCGAGAGATGTAGTAATTTCTTCCTGGGTTGCACATACTATTTTTTCTTCTCCCACGCCGAAAGTTCATTCAGTAATAACAAAATGAGCACTTAAAATCGAGAGTTACACTCAAAACACAAAAAAGTTATATTCAACCATACTTATATTAACTGACTCTTGAATTGAACTTAGTTTAAATAAATTTAAGCAACAAAAAAATAATTGAATGTCTGTTTCCACACCTAAGAAATAAATAGCGACTTTACACCCACTTGACAAAGTTCGAACTTTCGGCATGAGAAGGAGAAAAAATAACTAAGTAATTGTTGTATTTGTCCCGTGTGTACGCTTCTTATCTTTTGTGGGCCCATTAGTCCAAATTTCGTGTCGAAAATACTTCGACATTATAGGCCTTGTTAATTACTAGTTAACTCTGCTAATCGGGGTCGGACTGAGAGTCTGGGTGGTCCAGTGGCCACATTCATACCCGAGGCCTATGACTGACTAGTGGGTCCGGTGTTAAAGCCAAATGTTAGTGGAGACCCCGCAAGCCAGAGCAGGCTGAGGTCCGGCTGCAAAACGCCACTTTGACTATATAACCACTCCGACGCTGCTGATAACAGTATCTAAAGGATCAATTAATCCAATCAACTCATATTCCTTCCACAGGCTGTTCTGCTCCGAGGTGTGACTTGTTCAGAAGTCAGGGCTGAAGAGTTGGCTCTGGAGCTGGATCCCAACGTCCAGGTCAAGGAGGAAGCGAGGAGACTCTCGGAACAATCCAACCTGAGTGACCAGGCCCAAAGCTATCAACCCTACCCTTGTGGAACTGATGATGTGGTACGTAGACTATTTTATTTACGGATTATTAGCTGGACTTGTACTTTTATTTAATATTGTTATTATTGAATTCAATTAAGGAACCTACTAAAATGTGTCAATAATCAGATTTTTTGATATCATCAATAAATAATTTGTTTTTCTTATTTTCTATTTAATTTTGACTCTTTATCATCCTTCTATGCTTCAAATTATTATATATATACACAAAAAGGTGTCAAAAGTTGAGTTCTGGATCAGTATTTATTCCAGTTATAATTTTTAATTCATAATATTTTCATGGTTTAAAATTTTAGTCAACTTTTTAAAACAAAACTTCATTTTAAACGCAAACTACAGCTTTTCGATAAAACTGGTAACTATATTTTTTATATTCGATTTAGAAAGAAAATAATTTTGAAAAACAGTGAATATATTTCATTACGAACACCTCATAACATTGCATTTACTTAAAATCTGTGTTCACCAGGGTGACGCACCGTTCCGCTTCAAGACGGAAGATGATCACGAGACTGTGACGTACAAGGAGTCACGATCCAACTCCACCAGCACGGTGGTCATCACCACCGCGCAGGTCCATCATCCCAATCAGGAGGTGAACCTGGAACAGGTAAGGAAATATTATGAAACATAATTTCGCGTTTGTGTGTACCTTTCACTCCATTTTTTTCGAGAACTTCCGTCCTATCTCTAAAAGACCGTTAAGTTACATTGAAGCAAAATTGACTTTAACAATATTTTTTGCACATTATGAAATAAGATTGAAATATGAAATATACAAAAATATAAAAAATAAAGATATGAAATTTCTCTAACTGCCACTTTTTTATCGATTTTAATGACAGAGATATGAAAACTCGGTATCCCCGTCCATTTTTAAAATCCTGTTCAATTATTCTTAAATAATCCTTTTCCAATGTCACTTAACGGTCTTTTAGAGATACAAGAGGAGTTGAGTTTCTCGACATCATCAGTAGGATTGTGATCTGCAACCTTAGCTTATGAACAGAAGCCGTTTGTCAATCAGGCAGTTAAACATTGATTTCATGTTTATATGTATAACAGCAATACATCGTTTTTATTGTGTAATAAAGTAATAATTACAGTAGGTACTGTTAACACAATTTCACCGAAAAATACTAAATGCGATGCACATTGTAAAAGAATCTCTTCTCCTCCCAGGTCGCAGAAGGAGAAATGGTGGAGAACAAGCTGGTGATACCAGACGAAATGATGCAATATCTTAACCAATCAATATTGGGAACCGACACGGTAACACCAGCCAAAACTGACTCCGCCGACCAACCTGATGACACCAATAAAGATAAAGACTATACAACCAAAGACAATGTAACCAGTGAACAAAACACAAACATTTCCAGTGAAAAAATCAGTGACGTTGCCACTAGTGACGATTCTCTACTCAAAAACCTAGGTGCCATAGGAAGTGATCTCAATATAAGTGATATTCCAGTCGATTTAAGGTCATTAGACGTTAGTATGTCCGGTAACAGTGGCTCGTTACTAGCTTCGAAATCTCCAAGTGACAAGAACCCACCGTTACAAGACCAAGTGATCCCCGAAGTGAATCCCGAGAAATGTGAGGACTTCCAGAATCCGCCAAAAAGTGCTGCCAGTACAAACCCGTTGCAATCACTGCAGACAATGGCAGCGAATCAAACAGAACAATCAAACAGAATGAGAATAAATAATCCTGTACCCCAGAAACAGAATCCTGCTATGAGTCCAAAGACGATGGTCATGAGTCCTCAGACTGTTATGAGTCCTAGTTTAGCTCACAGCATGCTAAGTCCACAGAGTCTACCCCATAGTGCAATGAGTCCGCAAAGCGTGATGAGTCCCCATAACATACATCATAGTGTTATGAGTCCACCGAGCGTATATAACGTTATGAGCCCTCAAAGTATTATGAGTGTCATGTCTCCACAGCACAATGCAATGAGTCCACAAAGTATACAGAGCTTAATGAGCCCACAGATGCCTAATCAAATAATGATGAGTCCGAGACACAATAACATTGGGAGTCCCATCTCACAAAATATGGCTAGTCCTTTAGTTAACATGGCTAGTCCTATGGCTCAAAACATAGCTAGTCCGATGAGTCATGGTATGCCAAGTCCTATGCATCCAGGCTTGCAAAGTCCATTGACAAGTCCCATGGTACAGAATATGTCAAACATGTCAATGAATGGACCATCAGGACCGAATCAAAATCAAAATATGATAGTAAACATGAATCAACCGCCAATGGCGCAAATGCCTCCCATGTATGTCAATCGTCAGAACTGCAATCAAAAACTACCAAACAAAAATTACAACAATGTTCCTAATCAACACCAAAACCAAAATTACCAGCAACCTTATCCAATGCAAAATCAGAACGTCAATATGAGAAGCAACATGCAACAATATCAAATGATGCAAGCACAGAACCAAATATCGATGCATCCGATGAACCAAAATCAGAATATGGGGTACAACAATCAGATGGTGAATTATCAGCCACCAATGAACTATCCGACCCAAAATCAAATGCATCCGATGCAAATGTCCAGATCATCAGTGATGAGCGTGGATAACAGTGGAAATATGAGTCGTGGCGCCATGAACAGTTATTGTGAACAGCAAAACCAAGCTGTGCAGAATCAGTACAATCAAAACATGCAGTACCCTCAACCACCTCCATACAACTCTGTCGTCAATCAGGGTAACGTCATGGGTCCACCACCACCCAAGAACAACCACCAATACAACCAAGCCATGATGAATAACAATCAATATTACAACCACCAGAGACCTTACAACCAGTGGGACTACCCTGGGAATCAGTTCAACAAGCACAATATGCAGAAATCTGTACAAAATTCTGTGAATATGTCAACGGGTAGCCAGAAACCAGTGAACGGAGCTAGAGCATCGATGAATTGCAATCAGATCATAAAAAATACAGGAGACCAAACAGATTGCAGTATGAACAGCTTGAGAAGTCAAAATCAGACAAGCGAAGTCCAGGTTTGGGATATATCACAGTCACAAATAGATGCGACCAATGGAAGAAAGAAGAACCAGAACAACACAATGAGACAAGAAACGTATCAAAGGACATTAGAATACGTAGAGAGTTGTGAGAATTGGAAAAGTTCAGAGATGGTATCAAGTAGTACCCATCCTTTACAAGGCGGTGACAATATGGTTGTGAATGATCTTCAGACATCTCTCTCGTCTTTTTACGAAGAAAATCAATACTTGCAGATGATACAGTAGATAATTAAAGGTGCAGAAATAGGTTGTTATTTCTCTTATAGAGACTGACTAATTATACAATTCTAAATTTAATTATATTTAAAATGTACACTAGTTTTCCCTATGACAATGAAACGAAAAAGACACGCACAAGTTGTAAATAATGTTACATAGAGCTTAGTTACGTCTTCCAAGTACAATGTTGTATCGTTAAAAGGATCAGTGAGTGATAAATAGTGCCTTTTGTATATAACATCATTGTAGTGAGTGCCTTAATATTTGCAATGTGTTATCTATAAATGGATAAATAACTTGTAAAACAAAATGTATATGACTGTACCCTCTGAGATTATTATATGAATATTTTTTAATTATAAAATCTGTACAAACTGTGTAGACATCTTTTTGCTAGAATTTTTACAGTGTTGTTGAAAATTGAATTTAGTGATTATTGATTAATTGTAATGTTATAATGTAATTTAGTTGTATTGTAATTAATATTATTTTATACGTATAATTCAATATTTGGAATTTTCGAATCTCCCTAGTTAAATATTTTCATATGAGATTATTAGTTTATAAGTATTGTTATGTAACATTTTTTTTATTTAAATGCAATTAATGAGGATCGCACAAAATAATTGTAATAGAATGAAAACTGTATTTTGTAATAAATTATTGATTTACCTAATGTTTGTTGAAACACGTGTAAACACCCTGTGAACATTATTTTAATGAAATGATTAAATAAAAGCCCTTATCATCATACTACTTGTTTTTTAATTTTAAGCTCCACCGTTTATAATGTCTCTGTCACATTTTTGATCAAAGAATATGTAACGGAAAAAGAGGAGCTGGCATGACTATTCTAATAAGAGGGGAGAAGCGAGGTGGAGGCGAGGAGAGGAGAGGCGTGGCGAGGTGTGGCATGACATGGTGTGGTGAGGAGAGGAGAGCATAGAGATAACGTACTCTTTGGAGGAGAGTTGTTTTTAAAAAAAGATGTGATTGACAATTGGAGGTATTTTTTTTCAAATATTGGAACGGATAGACTAATATATTTTTCATACAATTTTAAAATTATAGCTTACTTATCATAATCATGCATTTAATTATAAATGTATTGTATCTACTGCTCCAATACCCCAGTTCTGTGAGGCAATATTAATGAGTCTGCCTAGTTATAATATCATACTATTGGGCATATGATATAATAATATATTATTATGACCATAACAGGAACCTCTCAGGCACGTAGAGCCCAATACGCTCTACGCACGCTAAAGCGGTACATGCAAGGTGCAACTTAAAGGAATCCCTTCAAATGTGCAGTTTTCCACACCTACCAGTGTATTACTTAATGGGTGGGTACAACCCGTATACTTACCGTATTGCCATACTTGGCACCTGGACCAAATGCTTTTTAATTACTTATTTAAAAAATCCAAATCTTTAGGTAATTACTTTTGACTGACTGTCTTAGTAGTTTAGTAGCAGCAGGCTTCTACTGCTTCGCTTGGATCCTACGTTTGATCCGATTCCACAAGCGTTCTCCAACAGATGTTTCTCTTTTGGACTGATCACCGACTTGACTTTTCATTTTTGAGAGATTCGTCGACAGAATGGTTCGCATTAGTTTGTTTCGCCGACAGGACGTTTCCACTATGGATCATTCACCGATGTGTGTAAATTAATATAGGTACTTATAAGTGTAGTCATTGCAGTAGACAATATGCTACAGGACTGTCAGCAAAGAAGAAAAATATTTAACACCGAACGACCTAATATAAAAACAGTCTACGGCAGTCAACCCATTCAAATTAGAGCGGTACTAAACTCTCTCTATAGAAGAAATCGCAAAATATGCGAATCCTCATGCCAATCGTGGCGACTATGGCATATTCTTCTCTAAATACCCACCGCATTGGGAAGACTTGCCCATTTGTGGACGTTTTTCCCTACAAAAGATGACATACAGATACGTGATATTTTACCATTTCAATTTAATTTCATAGCAAAATGGAATCAAACTGGTGTAGTAATCAATTTGATTGTCTAATTATATTATTGTATAAAACATTCAACGCAAGACGTAGGACAGTGTAGGTATATATCTGTCACAAATTATAAATAAACATTACGAAATGTTGTGCAAAACTGAGTTTTATAAACGTGACAAAACTATAAATCAACCGGCGAACCCTTTTTATGTTTCAGCTTTGATAAGAATTTCATAATAATAGTAGACTGAAAGATATCTCTTTTGCAGTGAGTGGTGATTTTACTGAGGTGCAGTGAGAGACCAAGAAGAAAAACAAAGAGAAATAAAAAAATATTAAAAAATACTAACATCAAAATTTCAAATAAATGCATACAAGTATTTTATTATACAAGTTATAAATAAACTTACATACGAGAATAGCAAAAATATATATATATACATACATACAAATACATACTTAAATAAAAATATAAATATATAAAATATATAAACATAAACCTTAAATAATACATAAATTATATAGAATGATGAATAAAACAAATGAACAAATGTCAAGGCAAACTCAAGAAAATTAAATGTTCAAGAAATGTTCTCGGAGCTTCCGCTTAAAGCTAAACATACTGGAGGACTTTCTTATGTTAGCGGGGAGAGCGTTCCAGAGCTTTATTGCAGAAACAGTGAAAGAATTGGACATAAAACCAGTTCGATGGGAAGGCATTTCAAGTAGGAGATTTTCAGAAGAACGAAGATTGATGTTGTGAGAATCGCCCAGAATATGAAAGTTTAATTTTTAAATTACCCGATTATCTTAATCGGGAGAGTTAGGATCGTTAATTAAGGAAAATAACATGCAAAGTAACCTGATATATCGTCGCTGTCGGATAGGACCTTAACCGAGAGCGACATAGGGAAATGTGATCGAATTTACGTAAACCAAAGATAAAACGAATACAGTTATTAAGTAAATGATCCAGTTTATTAAGAAGTTCCTGGGAAAGGTCCGGATAGCAGACATCGGCATAGTCAATGATGGGCAACACGAGCGATTGTACAAGTAACGTTTTAGTGCTGACAGGCAAAAAGTTTTTGTATCTGTAGAGAGATCGCAGCGAGGATGTGACACATAAGCTAATGGATTCAATCTGCTTTTTCCAATTCAAACAAGAATCAATATATAAACCTAAATTCTTAACATGACGAGAGAAAGAAATAGGTGAGTTATTAAGAACAATAGGCTTGAGTTGGACTGTATTAATCTTTTTGATAAAAAAAGGACTACCTAAGATAATGGCTTGACATTTACTAACATTCACAGCGATACCGAAATTACGTGACCAATCTGAAACTACGTCTAAATTTTCATTCAAGTAGTTAATAGCGTTTTCCAAATTATTCAGATCAGTGTGGACGTAGAGTTGTAAATCGTCTGCATACAATTGGTAAGAACAGTGAAGGTCTTTTGTTAAAGAGTTGATAAAAATTGAGAATAACAGAGGAGATATGATGCCGTCTTGAGGTACACCAGATACCAATTCACACCAATCCGAGAGATCACGATCGACGCGAACTGCCTGCTGGCGACCTCGAAGATACGACGAAAACTATTCCAGCGATGAGGCACCTGCCTGTTTTAGGATAGTAATTAAAATCTCATGGTCTACATTGTTAAAGGCATTCGAGAAGTCAATCAAAACCAATACAGTCAGCTGTGATTTTTTCATGCCTACCCTTACATCTTCAATAATTTTAAGGAGAGCTGTGGTCGTGCTGTATCTAGGTCGAAAACCAGACTGATACTGAGACAGAAGATTATTCGTAAAAATGTGATTGGCTAGTTGTTTGTGAACAATGGCTTCTAGAACCTTAGACAAAGGGAAGGATGGAGATAGGCCGAAAGTGATTTACTAGACAGGGATTGGTAACTTTAGGAAGTGGGATGATGTTTGCTTTACGCCAAGAAAATGGAAAAGTCCCTGTCATTAAGGAAAAGTTAACTGTGTGGGTAATATAAGGAATGATACTATTTAAAATAAGAAATATCATGGATCTATTAATATTATCACAGCCAACTGCTTTGGACTTGATTGAATCGATCGTTTTGAATACCTCATCACAGGTAACAGGAGAAAATGTAAAGGAGTAAAAAATAGGCTCGGAAGTAAGTTTCTTAAATGAATTATATTTAATATTGTGATCAATTACTGAAGTTCTAGCGAAATGCTGATTAAGCTGATTCAAGGAAATATTGGAAACTGCAAAATCGGCGTGAGACTTGCATAAACCGAGAGATTTAAGAAACTTCCAAATATCCGCCGAAGAACAGTCAGAAATACTTTCGTAAATATAGCGGCGTTTGGCTGCTCTCACCATTTGGTTGCAGCGATTACGGGCTAACTTGTATAATTTCCAAAGATCTTCGCTGTGGTCTCATCTGAACCTGCGAAAAGCCCTATCCCGTCGCGACATAGCCATCCGCACGCCTCTAGTCATCCATGGGGCAGGTGGTCGCCTTACACGGACTTCACGAAGAGGAGCGTGAGAATCAAACAAGCCTAGAATATAGCGATTAAAAAAAGATAATTTGATATCAATAGTAGTGGCCTGCTCCATCTCCGCCCAATCGAACATACGTGCATCCTCATTTAACTTATCGACGTCAATACTTAACATATTTCTTAACATTATAGTCGCTGGTTGAATTTTAGGGGGTTTAATTTTGTAGGACATGTAGAGCAAATCATGTCTAGACAGCCCAGGAGCAGCAATTTGTCCATGATGGGCTACCAATTCAAGGGAAGAAGTACACATGAGGTCAATTCAGGAATCATCAGTATCAATATTATGATGTGTAGCGTTTAACGGAAGTAAAGAAAGGTTAGTTGATTCCAGAATCGACCTCAGCCGTCGCGATCTTGAGTCATTTTTAAGTATGCAGACATGTTTTGCAGACATGTTTTAGTTACGAGAAAGCTGTAATTAACTAACGTATTAGTCAGCTGGTCAGTCTGGTAGGGAAGCCCTTTAATAGCTGCCCTAAGAGCGCGGTAGAGATACTTAACATAGTGCAAGCTATGTCGAGATTGGTTGCATAACTAGCATTGTTGGGAATAGATGGCGCTACTGCCACCCCAAGGCAATGAAATAAATATGAAGGAAGAATTCGTCAATCAGGCTCGGACTTCGGTAGCTCAGTTGGGAAAGCGGCTGGAGTAGAAATCCTACTGGTCGCGTGTTCAAGACCTGCCTGAAAAAGAAATAGTGCAAGCTATTCTTCAAAGAAGTTTCGAATTCCCAGCGGCTGGTGTAGATTGGAAACTATCTACTCGGTTAAGCGATACGGGTGCAATCGGGTGTGTGATGGGTGACCGCTAATGGCAAATTAAAATGCGCGTCTCCGTGCTTCGGAGGGCACATTAAGCCGTCGGTCCCGGTTGCTATCGATAGATAGCAGTTGTTCAACCTTGTCGGAGGTTTGAAAACATCCGACAACGGATTGGCCACTAACCCTTACCAACCCGCAATGGAGCAGCGTGGTGGAGTAAGCTCCAGGCCTCCTCCCAAGAAGGGGAGAGACTCATGCCCAGCAGTGGGACGTATCAAGGGTTGCCATTATTATTATTCTCCATATCCTTAATCTGACGCGGTCGAGTAACTACACAAATCTCCTCTTGGACTACCCTACTATTACCATTTAACTGGAATACGATAGTTCTGAAAACTTACTTTCATTGGGCGGCCGACAGATTATTTATGTAATGCGCTGGTGCCTACGCTCTCGATCACCAACATTAGAACCCTCCCACCAGTATTTCCCGTTCGGATTCAATCTCCATATATTTTTTTATGTAATGAAGGTGGCAAACAAGCATGCAGTTTACGTTGGTGTTAAGTGATGTCTGCTACCTATAGATACCCACACAAAGACCAGAGGTCAAAATGCAGATGTGTTGCCACCCCTGAGACCTTAGTTATTACGTTTCTGTAATAGTTATCACATGACCATCTAACCGAAACACGATAGTGACGAACACTACCATTTAGCGGCAGATAGGTTAGGTAATGTGGTGGTGCCTACGCGCTCGAGCTCCTACAGTTGGAACTCTACCGCCAGTGACTGAGTTTTCCTTTTTACACATGATAAAAAGAAATAATTTCATAGTAAAGTGTTTATGGAAAACTACCTGTTGCCGCCTGTAGGTCGCTTTTCGCGTAACCTGTAAAAATTCATCGAATTATCCCATGGCATCCCACAGGAACATTTTTTCGGGATAAGAACCATCCTGTTTCATGTTTAAATACAAGTTACCCTCTATGTTTTTGCGTGAAGGAATAACAAAAAAACTTTCGCATTTATAATATTTATACGACAATAATTGAATTGAACAAAATATTTCCAGGGAACTCAGCCATTCTTAAAATCCAGTTACAACGAAACTAACAGCCGTTGTCGTGAACATTCCGTATGTTACGTCACCGCCGGAGTGAAAATAGATAGATTATTTTGGATTGCGTTGCCAACAGACGCTATCAATAAAGTGAGTCTAATAAAAAAGTCTCGGATTATTTCTGATGTGCTTGAAACTTATGCATTGGAGCTGGACGAATGAGTAAGGATTAGAAGTTGAATTATTGACGGTTAGACCGGGCCGTGGGCATCTTTAGCAGAGAAGAAAAAAGGATTGAATTTCGCGGACCTCTATTCATAATATCAGCCATAGGAAGTCCGCTGCTGAACATAGGTCTCCCCCAATGACCTTTCCTTAAATTGTAAAAATGGCCTTATATAACAGGCGTTGGGCGTGACAACCCACTTGCGGAAGATTTTTTTTTTCATGTTTTCTTATGTAATAAAGGTGGCAAAAAAGCATGCAGCTCACATTGATGTTTAGTGATGGCTGCAGCCTATAGACACCCATACAATGACCAGAGTTCAAAATTCAGATGCGTTGCCACTCCTGAGGCCTAAGGTGTTATGCCTCTGTGCCGGAAATTACAAGGCCGTACATTACCACCTGACCGAAATACGATAGTGTTGAACACTACCATTTAGCGGCAAGTTACGGCCCTGTAATTTCCGGCACAGAGGCATAAGACCTTAGGCCTCAGGAGTGGTAACGCATCTGCATTTTGACCTTGGTCTTTGTGTGGGTGTCTATAGGCTGCAGTCATCACTTAACATCAATGTGAACTGCATGCTTGTTTACCAATTCCATTACATAAAAAAAAAAAAAAAAAAAAAAAGTTTAGGTATTGTTTGTTGTTGTGATAGTTATTACGGGGTCATACATTACTATCTAACCGGAGCACGATAGTGCTGATCACTATCATTTGGCGGCAGATAGGTTAGGTGATGCTGAAGTTTTGAAAGTGGTATCTACATCAGTGACCTCCAATATAGTGACTTTCATAATAGTAAAAAAAAACCTTGATTATATAAGATTAAGCCTGGGCAGAGAATATGTACTAATACTACGTATAGAATGGACACTTCGACGTCCCGCCCGATTTGCTCGCATCACTCAACCCCTTCCCCTCTTATGGGCGACGGTTGGTGTTTTGTACGAGCTACGCACACAGGTGCGCGTGTAAATACAGGTCATTGATTGATGTCTGTGTAAATAGAGTTTGTATGGAATTTTGGCGGAGTGTCCGCGGTGTGGCCTGGGTTGCACCAAGATATTTGTTAAAGTTAAAGTTATTGTAACATTTCACATCCCTCTCTAACTTTAACCTTTTACTGGTGGTAGAGCTCCAGTGACGGAGCTCGCGGGCGTAGGCACCACCGCATTACCTAATATACTTGCCGCTAAATGGTAGTGTTCATCACTATCGTGTTCCGGTCAGGTGATAATTTACGGACTTGTAATTTCCGGCACAGAGGCATAACACCTAATGTCTCAGGAGTGGCAGCGCATCTGCATTTTGACCTTTGGTCATTGTGTGGTTGTCTATAGGCTGCAGTCATCACTTAACATCAATTTAAACTGCATGCTTGTTTGGCACTTTTATAGCTTAAAAAAAAAACGATTTGGTTAATTTAGAGAAGGATGTGAAATGTTACAGTAAAACTTTAACAAAGATCGTGGTGCAACCCAGGCTAACTGGACAAAATAGTTCATAGCTTAATTAAATCGTAAGAATAACAATGAAACAAAAAATGAAAGGTGCTAAATCAAATTCAAATTTTAAATTTAAATTTTACTGCTGTATACAACCACAGCTTCGCAAGATTACGGCAGAGCGGAGCACCTGTGCATGACCTTTGTTTCAAATTTAGCGAGACCAAAATATCCATACCAATTAATAGTCGTGAACAAAGATTGTAGTTGGCACTGCGTCGGATATCAGTTTTGTGTTCGAAAAACACGTTTTTCATTTTTCACAAAATGTTTATCGGTGAGGTGATTAACCATTGTCAGGTAATGCCTCATGTGATGGTTTTTAAAACTATTTAATAAAATTTGTGGTCTGTGTACAAATTGAAGTAATAAAAAATGTATATCATCAATTGTTTATTTAGTATTTTTTTTATATATTTATTTTACTCGTGGATCTCTAGTGACGAAGCTCGGGGGTAGAAGTACCACCACATTACCTAATCTACTTGCCCCTTGGTACTGTTCGCTATAGTCTTCCGGTCAGCTTGTAATGTATGGCCCTGTAATTTCCGGCACAGCGGCATAATAAGTTAGACCTCTTTAGTGGCAACGTATCAGCATTGAAATCTCTAGTCTCTATGAAGAACCTTATAGACATTTCGTGGTTTTTAATATATTTTAACATTTCGGAATAAAAAGATTAAAATTGAAATGCAGTATGTTATGCTTTTAATGTTGTTAGGAAATATGATTTTTGTTACGGGTTTAAAAATATTTTTAACACTAGGAATGTTTTTAAGGTTCCCTAGATTTTTATGTACAAATTAATCTATGGGACTAACCATGATTCTTTTTATTAAAAAAAAAATGTATTTTTGAAAAATTAGGTACCAATAGTGTCCAATAGTACCTATCCACCAATTTTTTTTGTTGATAATATTTTTGGATTTCAAGCTTCAAAACGAATTGAATTTAATATGAAGAACGAACGGCCAAGTGCGAGTCCGACACACCCATGAAAAAAAGTGAATTTTACCATTAGTTTTGTTTACGTGTGTAAATAGTAAACAACCAAATTTCAGTTAAACAGATTTTAATTTATTTAAATAAAGACGAAAACGGATAATTTATCTCCAAAACTACCAAGTCTAAAACTTTGTGAAAATACAAAACTAGTAATTTCTATAATTACAGGAACATCTATAAAAATTCTACCTATCGTAATAATAAAGTAACACATATAGGATACTAGGTGTAACCAGCGCGCGTTGGTACGCTACCAACTAAAAAAAAAAACGACAGTGGCGCCATATGTTGAATTTGCCAACTCATGAACCTTCGTGGGCTCATGCACAACAACTTTACTAAAGACCATCACATGATCAAATGGGTAGTTTACGATTCTATAAAGGACATACAGACAAACATTCATTTTTATATAGAAGAAGAAGAAGATAGTTTCGATTGCACGGAACCTTCTACGCGCAAGTTCAACTAGCACTTGGCCGGATTTTTTTTTAAATCAGTGTAGGCAGAAACTGAATCTGAGTTGATGTACGATATAACAGATGAGAATACTGCGATCAATGTTTGAGAATATTATATTTATAAGTGTTATGATTTCACGCCCAGTTTGAGACCTGGGTGTCAAATTAATTATGCATATCCTCTCTTATACACACCGTTCGCTGCCAAGGAGGTGGATGGAGATTTCATTATAAGATTTATTGTTACAATAATTTAAGCAGCACTTTCAAATATAACCCTTGCATTTACCTGCTGATATAAACATGTCTGATCCCATCTCTTAATGAACTGGTACATGGAAGAAAATCTGGAAAAGATAAATGTAAATTAAACACAGATATAGGTAATTCATTATTTTTATTTTACACTTGTACTCCTATTGATTCTATCAACCAACCAGGACAACTAACGGAATCAAAATTCCGACCGCAGCTGCAGCAAATGATGCAATTTTGTATCTATGTTTTCTAGCATTAACGTGCATATAAGCTTCAAATCTGTGGAAACCGCTGACATCATAATTCATTCTCTGATACTCCTTCAGCTGACTCACGAATCCCGGATTAGGATTGATGAATCTTCTCCTCTGACGGACGTAGTTGTAAGCTTGGTCGTACGTCAGTCTGTACTTCTGCATGAGGTAGGCAATGACCAAAGTGGCGGACCTGGATACTCCGAAATGGCAATGGACGAGCACATTTCCTCTTTGTATGCCCTCCTCGATGAACGCGTTGGCCATTGGGAAGAAGGGCAGGAGATGGGTGCGAGGAGTGTCATTGGCCCTAATGAATAGCGAGCTGATATTGGTATCAGTGAAAACTGATTTCGGTAGCCTGCGCGTTTCAATTGTGAGGACATGGGTGATATTAAGATGTCGTAGGACGTTTTTGTCGGCGGCCGCTCGAGCATTGCTCAGGTAGAGGCCTGGGACGATCTGGCTGTAGCAGGATTGTGTGCAGAGGTCGATCTTGTGGTACAGCGCCTTCTTTGACCAGTTCTTGATGCCGGTGAACGCGACCACCGGGTTTGGGATGCTAAGGAAGGCGGCGATGAATGCTCCTCTCAACATCACCTCAAGAAGGCCCCTGACACTTATCATGCTAAGCTGTCCCGTTCACTTTCACATGGTTTCTGTGTTTGTTTTTGTATTCACCGTTTGTTCACTAATTTTGATGTGACATTTATGATTGGCATCTGACGTATGATTTATTCTTTTCTGCGCGCGTTATAGAAGTGTATCAACGAGCACTTTGATCGTTGTTTGTGGTTGATTTTATAGGACGCGAGTGGTGCTATTTTTATTGCATTTTATTAAAAGCGCAGTGATTTATACAATGAGTCAGTTACATTTGTACTTTTTACATGTTTATGAATGTAATTTAAATTATGTATGCTTCCAAAGTGAGGGATTGTACATTTATCAAGTAATTTTTAGCAACTTTTTGACTCTTACCCCACTTCTCTTTTATACGTGGTGAGGTTTTAGATTTTTAAGTCGAAAGCTGAATATTAGTAACGGGATAAAATCATGATACGATATCAAGCATGTAGGTATGGTGCCTAAGTCACTCACAACTAAATTGTTACCACAATCCGTGACCTAAGATCAAATCAAATGCGATTAAAATCAAACATGAGTGATAGAGAAATAGGCAGACAGTGTGAAGCGCCAGATATAAAATCAAACATTCATATTAATAAATTTATAACGACTAATTTTTAGGGTTCCGTACCTTAAAAGGAAAAAAGGAACCCTTATAGAATCACTCGTGCGTCTGGCTGTCTGTCTGTCCGTCTGTCACAGCCAATTTGCTCCGAAACTACTCGACCGATTGAGTAGAAAGTTTATGAATATATGTAAATTGGTGACCCAAAGATATACACGTCAAGTAAAATAATAAATTTTAAACAGGGGGGCCACTTTCGAAAAGTAAATCAGAAAAAAAAAAAAATCGTAAACTGTCGTATGACATATCAAATAAAAGAAGTTGTTGTCAGCATCTGAGATATATTTTTTTTATAATTTTTGCATAAACAAATTTGAAATTATTTAAGAAAAACGACGAAAATTGACCCCCCTTATCTTCGAAACTACTGAACTTAAAATTTTGAAAAAAATGTGGAATATAGTTCTTTGCCTACAGATTACTAAAAAACCTATAAGAAGTTTGAGTATTCAAATTAAATCGAAAATCCTTAATAATATAACCCCGTGTGCCGGTACCACCGTAACCGCTATGTCCCTGCATTTTAAATCTGTAATATTTTCGAAAATATTTATTTAAATTACGGAACCCTCACCACGCGAGTTGAACTCACACTTGACCGGTTTTTAGTATTTAGCTACCTATAGATATTTTAAAAAGCATCTAGGATAAAAGTTCGAGGCAGGTATTCAGGAGTGTAGTTAAGACCTTACCACGTAATCTATCAGACCTTAAATAATATATTGAAACTGATGTGTTTTAGTTATATGCAATATATTATTGGCACAGAGACAAAATAGATAGGACTAGACGAAGATAGCCACTAAAGTAACAACCCATAAATATTGGTATCTTAAATGCTGACGCAGTTTGCTATTTCAATCAAGAAATGAGTGACCGCCGGCGGCTAATGTGTATAATAATAATAATAATAATGGCAACCCATTATACGTCCCACTGCTGGGCACGAGTCTCTCCCCTTTTTGGGGGGAGGCCTGGAGCTTACTCCACCACGCTGCTCCAATGCGGATTGGTGGAGGTGTTGGGGTTAGTGGCCAACCCGCTGTCGGATGTTTTCAAACCGCCCATAAGGCCTCCGACAAGGTTTAACGACTGCTATCTATCGATATCAACCGGGACCGACGGCTTAACGTGCCCTCCGAAGCACGGAAACGCGCATTTAATTTGCCACTAGCGGTCACCCATCACACTACCCGACCGCGCCCGTAGTGCTTAACCGAGTAGATCGTTTACGATCTACACCAGCCGCCGGGCCATGCGCGCTTGTCGTATTTATCTCTCGATCTGTGACGGGTTAAGTAATTACAAAATATAGATTTTTTATACTATTACCACAGTCTAAATAAAACGCACATGTTAATTACTTGTATACTGTGCTATTACTAGCTGACCCGGCAAACTTCGTATTGCCTCAGAATGAAATAATGTGTCAAAGGTTTTTGATATACGAGTATATGGACTATTCGTATGGGAAAATGAAATTGTGTTTCTTACTATTCCCCTTCAATTTCTTCATATTGTTTACCTTTTAAACCTTCCCTGGGCTACCAGAAATAATTGAAAACGAAAGTTTACCAAATCGGTAGAGCCGATCTCGAGTTTTAGCGAGACTAACAACAATTGATTTTTATATAGATGGTGACAAACAAGCACGCAGTTTACAATGATGGTGAGTGAATTCTGAAACCTATAGACATCTTCACCAAAATTGGAGGTCGAGTAGGAGATATTGGGTTATCAAAAAAAAAAAAAAACTAAGTATAGAAATTAAAGAAATAACGGAAAGAAAAATTTGACTTCGGGCAGGAATCGAACCTGCGACCTCAGGATAACCAGTCCAGCCGCTACTTCGGTAGCTTAGTGGTAAGCGGCTGGACTAGTTATCCTGAGGTCGCAGGTTCCATTATATAACCAGAAATTAGCGAACAAAGATACAAAGATATAGGTAAGTATATACTTATGAAATTCATTACACATGTTTAGAAGGCCAAAAAGATCATCATATTCAAATATTATCAAAATCCAACAATATCACAAACGTATATTTCAAAATGATAACTTTCTTTTTAAAATCGGTTAAATATAACACGATCGCTCTCTCTGTTGTTGCACCGACAGATATACAAACTCTTCAACTGCTATTAACTTGTAATTGATGATAAATCAGACGTTTGTTTACCCATGAATTGTATTCCACTCTAGAATAGGTACATATAGTGTTGCAAGCCGCCCATTGCCAATTGGTATCCATAAACAAATGGACAATGTGTGACCGTAAATAACTCCCTCGCGATTTAAACGATGCGTAAACACTTGACAATTGTCGGTTTGACGTCCACGAATACGTAAATATTTCGAACGCAAGGTGAGGGATTATTCTTGTCGATTACTTGTGTTTAATGTGGTACGTACCTAAAAGTCGATTTGCGCAAAATAAAATCAAAGCTATATTTAATCGAAGGGAATATAAGAAGTATTTAAGTGTCTCGTCCGCACGGGGTGTTTCAAACATCGAGCCGTTGTTATCCTTGGGTGGGGACACGAGAAGAGGTTTTGAGAATTTAGATCAGTGATTCCAAATTGGTCCATATAGACCCCCTGGGGTCCATTGATCATACTCGATACTGTCTACGTAGGCGTGGAAATATGGGAATGTGATATAAATGTAGCAAGGACCACGGAAAGGTGGTTTTACTAGTGGTCCAGTGACGGAGCTCGCGGGCGTAGGCACCACCGCATTACCTAATATACTTGCCGCTAAATGGTAGTGTTTAGTACTATCGTGTTCCGGTCAGGTGGTAATGTACGGCCCTGTAATTTCCGGCACAGAGGCATAACACCTTAGGCCTCAGGAGTGGTAACGCATCTGCATTTTGACCTCGGTCTTTGTGTGGGTGTCTATAGGCTGCAGTCATCACTTAACATCAATGTGAACTGCATGCTTGTGTGCCACTTCCATTACATAAAAAAAGGGGGAAACCAGAAAAATTGAAAGAGGTCTACAAGAAAAAATAGTTTAACCTCTGATTTAGATCTAGGGTAAAAGCCGGATGGCTATGTCATAAATCTAATAAATACTGGTGGTAGAGTTTGTAGGCGAGGGCGAAGGCACCACCGCATTACCTATTTTATCTGCCGCTAAATGGCAGTGTTCAGAGTTCTGGTTAGATGGTAATGTATGACCCTGTAATAGCTATCACAGAGGCATGACAATTTAGGTCTGGGGTGGCAACCCTTCTGAATTTTGACCTCTGGTTTTTGTGTTGATGTCTATAGGCTGCAGTCATCACTTAACATCCATGTGAACTGCATGCTTGTTTGCCCTTTCATAAAAAAATATTCTCGTTTGACAGTGTTTGTAACTAAATTCCAATGAAAAGGCTTAACATATTAAATTGCTGTTCGTTAGTCTCGCTAAAACTCGAGAACGGCTGTACCGATTTGGCTAATTTTGGTTTTGAATAATTTTTGGAAGTCCAGGAAAGGTTTAAAAGGTAAGGAAATATGAAGAAATTGAAGTGATAGTAAAAACCACAATTTAATTTTTCCATGCAAATAGTCCGTATCTATCAAACCTTTGACACATTATTTCATTGTGAGGCAATAGGAAGTTTGCCGGGTCGGCTAGTTATTATTGATTCTCGAAATGAATACTTCTTTAGTGACGCCTTGCACTTTTTGTGATGGGTAAAAAATATTATACTCGCGTTTGGACACGTGACCCTGATCGAAAATGCGTAAGACGGACACGTAACCATAGCCTACTTCTTGGGAACCAAATGGTGATGACTATCATCAGGTGGTGCAACGAAGCAAAAAATTTACTACGTTAATATTAAGGTTTTTTTTGTAGCTATTCGGTAGGTTGTAAACTACCGAAGGCAATACGAAGACCGCCGGGACAGCTAGTCATTAAAAAAAAAACATCTACATACATCTCCTCTGCCTACTCCTTCGGGGTATACGTTGGCAATTTTTGTCCTTAACCCAATTCATAAGAACAGTGTGCAAAAACTGAATAATTTCTTATAGATTCATTATGTGTTGACCTACTTAATATTCAGGTCAAACGCTAAAATTCAGAGCGACATTGAATGAATTCATCGACTCTTGCGCTTGGTACAGTGGGCGACGAGGGGTTAACAAGATTAGTGCTCATCAAGAAATATTGCAAATCGAGTTTAGGAAAGAGACAGTCGGCTAGTTTCGAGTAGAGCGTTATCTCTGCTGCAATCTGCTTACATAAGCTGTAATAGTTCAGTATTGGCCAAAAGTTGGCCAAAACGCTCGACAAATGTCACATAGGTTGTGTGCGAAAGAGAACGCTGCACAGAGCCGACGTTATCCGAAGTTTCTCTCCTGATCGGTCGGTGTGGGATATATTATTATCTTGCTGCATACTGTACATACCTACGTTACGTGGATTTAATATCATAAGGTATTCTCTGCAAATCGATGTAGGGGCAGTGGGAACATATTGCAAAAAGGGGAGAGACTCTTGCCCAGCAGTGGGACGTATAACGGGGTTGTCATTATTATTATAACTATTTCTTGAAGCGCATCTGAATGATTACTGTTATGGTTATCTATTAGCGTTGCTGGATGTAAACCAAAATCGAGGCGGCTATTGCTCATCAAATATATTATAATAATGTCTCAGACTAACTAACGGCGTGCGTGAATATATGCTATACGTTTTGTACACGAGCTATTTCGTAAATAATTGATACCTATAAGCCTAAGAATTTTAACGTGAGTATCGATCTGAAAATGAAATAAATATAACTACGTTAAGTAAAACCGACTTCAAAACTGAAAAGTAAGAAATAATTAAGATTTAATTGTAATTATATACTACCTATTATTTATATGTGCAATTTACTAATAGGTTTGAAGTCGGTGCCAAGCCTTAAACAAATAATTATATTTTAATCACTTAAATATGAATACGAGGAAATTAATACACTGAACAAAACGTTACCGGCGATTCGTTGGTGTTTGCATGTATGCTTGAATTCATGCATTTACCTACCCCTTCGTCTATTACAGGCGTGAAGTTACGTTTTAATTAATACAATGAAATGCCTACTTTAGTGATTTTGGCTTGTCACCGACTTCAAACCTATTAGTAAATTGCACATATAAATAATAGGTAGTATATAATCTTTATTATTTCTTACTTTTCAGTTTTTAAGTCGGTTTTTCTTAACGTAGTTATATTTATTTAATACTTTTTAGTTTATTGCAGAATTGCCAATTAGATTGATGTTCACATCTGTTAAATTTGTATAATCTGTCTCTTTTAGCTTCGTGACAATTAGATAACACATTGTTTAGGTGTGTCGATACAAAATTATTACACGACTATACGAAGTCAATGAAAAAAAAATATCCACGAAGAAGTAAATAAGCTGTGTTGTGTCGTCGATGAGTAAATGTGTCATTGTCACTTGTTGTCATCTTGTTGTCATGCGCATTAGGACTATCTAGGACGTCAGTGGATTCAACTCACTGTATGACAACTCGCCGTCTTCTCTTATTCCTTTAGTCTGAGGTGAAAGTAAGTAAAAAAATGCTCATAAAATAAAAACTAATGGGCCTATCTGAAATATTTTTTTATGGTCCAACTCGAAACTATTCCGCATCAAACAAAAACAGAATTACGTAAATCGGTCCTGAAATTTCGGCGAAATTCGCGTACATACATAAAAAAAATAAATAAATATACCGGCCGAATTGGGAACCTTCTCGTTTTTGAACTCGGTTAAAAACTAGAAAAATACGTTGCGAGCTACGCGTAGTGTAAGGCAGATTATTACGCGTTTAATTATAATGCCGAGATGGAGTAGTTTCCTTTTTAAATGGTGAGGTCATAAGCAGTTGTTTTTAAGGTATTTTTTTTAAACCTTTGTATTTGGTGCCATTGTCCACACAAAAACCTCCAGACCCGCAACAAATATCTGCCTTACAAATTTATGCCCCAGGAATCAAACCGGCGCTTCTCAGACGCAATCGTCATACACTGGACCAACTGGGTCGTCAATCATTAACTTATCAACCGAATGAAATCAAAACTATACGCCTGCTTCCTTAAAAATATTACGAAATTAAAATACCCCCAATTCATAGCCATTTTAAAAAATAACACAAAGCAACTGTCTGGCCTACTAAACCATTTGATATTTGTTTTTCTTAACATATTAATTTTGTGGTTGCCCCGAGTGACAGATGGACATACAGATCTATTTTCATACATCACAAAACTATAGGAAACTCGATATTTTGTGTCGTTGCACCATATTATTTAGTTAGAGAAAAGTGGGATGTTTGTTTAATAAACAGGGATCTAATACACATGTTGTCAGTCGGTATAATGAATTAAAAAAATAATAATAAGAAAAATAAAAAAAAACTGCTTCGGTAGCCTAGTGGCAGCAGGCCACTACTACTACGCTGTGGTCCTGGGTTCGATTCCCGGGTCGTGGGTTATCAGTGATAACGGTGGAAAGTCCTTTATCTCTGGTTTTATAGAGATTTTTCCATTATCTGGAAATATCTCAGTACCTCGAAGTTTGGTAATGTGCCCGGAGATGTCAACAGGCTCGCCACCGGTCACATGGGTCAAAACGTAACCGGCGAATCGTGGGTGTTTGCATGTATGCTTGAATGCATGCATTTACCTCTGCGTACTCCTTCGGGGATTACAGGCGTGAAGTTGCGTTACGTTACATTTTTTAAGAAAAAATTGACTTCGTGCGGGTTTTAAACCTACGACCTCTGGATAACTAGCTCAGCTGCTTTACCATTTTCTACTGGTGGAAGCACTCCAGTGACTGAGCTCGCGAGCGTAGGCACCATCGCATTACATAATATACTTGCCACTAAATGGTACTGTTCGGTAATTGTACGGCCCTGTAATTTCCGGCACAGAGGCATAACTCCTTTGGTCTCAGGAGTCGTAACGCATCTGCATTTTGACCTCCAGTCTTTGTGTAAGTGTCTATAGGCTGCAGTCATCACTTAGCATCAATGTGAACTGCATGCTTCTAGGCGACAGGTATAGGCCCATTTGGGCTTGTACTTTGACAGAGGGGAAAGCCTGCATATGGCTACTCCCTTCCGGTGTTGCTTTATGGAAGTGGAGGATGTAATTTTTTTCTCGCATACTCCTCTTGAGGGGTATTGTTGGATAGGTCATTTAAAATATTTTATTTTTAAAGAAAAATGGAAAGAAAAATTTGACTTCAGGCGAGACTCGAACTCGCGACCTACTGGGAATCTAGCCCAGCCGCTCTTCCAATTGAGCTACTGAAGCCCTGCCCGATTTGTCAAATCTTTCCTTCACATCTATTGCATTGCTTTATGGTAGCAGCAGCGCCATCTATTACCAACTATGCTAGTTAGGCAATAGATATATAAAAAGCGACTTCTTTACGATATTCAATAAACTGAAAAGTCTATTATATCGGTTCCCAGTAGGTCGCGAGTTCGAGTCTCGCCTGAAGTCAAATTTTTCTTTCCATTTTTCCTTAAAAATAAAATATTTAAAATATAATAAGATCATGAAATTAAGACGATGATGAATGCTCCGTAATAACTAACACAGAAACATAACAACTTAAGTCTCAGGGGTGGCTAAGCATCTGCATTTGATCAATGGATTTGCCGCTACATTTTTTTTATTTTTTTTACCCTGACTCTCACAGCCCCACAGTAGGTATAAACCTGTGTCGTGGGTGCCGTTATACACATACAACACATACACAAACACCCAGACCCGAAACAAATATCTGTAGGCCATACAAATATTTGTTCCGGTGCAGGGATCGAACCCGCGACCCTTCGAATCAAACGGTGGTTTCGCACCGCTGGACTAACCGGGTCGTCAAATGGTAGTGTTCAGTACTATCGTGTTCCGGTCAAGTGGTAATGTACGGCCCTGTAATTTCCGGCACAGAGGCATAACACCTAATGCCTCAGGAGTGGCAGCGCATCTGCATTTTGACCTCTGGTCATTGTGTAGGTGTCTATAGGCCGCAGTCATCACTTAACATCAATGTGAACTGCATGCTTGTTTGCCACTTTTATTACATTAAAAAACCTGGTTTTTGTGTAGATATCTATAGGCTGCAGTCATGGGAGCTACACGCTTGTAATGCCACCTTCGGTACATAAAAAAATGGAAAAAATATTTTCAAAGTCAGTCAACTAGTCAAGTCAAACCTTGAGGGTCTTCAATAGCTAGGTCAGAGAACTAGCCTAAATACTTATTTCACGTGAACTGATCGCTGTTCGAAATTCAAAATGACACAGAAAGTGTGAAACTTGGCACGCTTTGCGTTTACTATAAAACGAACGAAAATAGTAACACTAAAATTAATGCAGAAATAGAATTTTATATGGTATCCAATCAGTTCCAGATGAACATTTGATGAATTAAGCTTTGATTCTAGGAAAGTTTTATTGCTATTTGTTGGTACGCTGTGGGGTAGGCAGACTGTATGTATGTATGTATGTATCTTCACGCCAGGTCCCTAACGGGGTAGGCAGAGAGTGTAGAGCGCCAGACATCCCGGTTCTGACAAACCTCTCGTGCCTCGTCTACCTTCATCATTCTCTTCATACATGCACGCCGATTCCTAAGACTTTTGACACCACCATCAGACAGAACTCGACCTATTTGGTCATGGTAGGTCAGCCTTGGTCTTCCTGGGCCTCTGCAACCATCCACATTCGCATTGTATATCTGTTTAGTCATTCGCTCATTCGACATTCTTTCTATATGCCCGAACCATCGGAGCATGCCTTTTTTCATTTTTACACCGATACTATCATTCACACAAAGTCTCTTTCTTACATCTTCATTACGAACGCGATCGGTGAGTGATACACCGCAGATCTTGCGCAAAGATCTCATCTCGACCGCGTTTTACTTACTTTCATGCTCTTTCCTGCATACCCAGCTCTCGCTTCCATATAAAAGCGTTGGAGTAAGTACAGCATTATGTACGGCAGACTGTTAAGTGTCAAATAATACGTGAAGTCATATAAACATCCCTTTATTCCTTGCAATCAATGTAAATTGTATGCATCACAAAATTCATGACACATAAAAAAATATCAATTAGATAATTTAATTTTAAGGGAAAAAACACGTAACCTATTAATGATAATAAGACAATTACCTTAATATGGGCTACGTAGCTTCCTACCTACTCATAGGTTTGAAGTGTGCTATAAAATTTAAAGAGTTCCCTCTATTTCTCCAGGATCCCATCATCACATATTGACATGGTTACAATGGGACCAACTGTGAGTATACATTTTCAAACAAATTAAAAATTATGTAAATCGGTTCAGGCGTTTTCAAACTATCGATGAACATACAAAAAAAAGATTCCGACGAATTGATAATCTCCTGCTTTTTTCGAAGTCGGTTAAAAATTTATTGCAACGAAACTTTTAGGATAACAATAAGACAAAAAACATTATTAATCAATGTCCAATAGCATACCACAATAGCTTGGACTTTGAAAGTATAGACAGAGCGTTTGCCAGACTGATCGAAGACCAAAATAAACAAAAGGTGAAAACTAATGCTACACATCCTCTGTACAGATTGCTGACAAATGACTGCATCGTTCCTCTGATAAATGGTTTTCGACAAAGTAATGAAGTCATTTCTGCTATGATACATAGAAATAAGTAAAGATTTTAATAGAAAAAATGGAAATATTTTTTTTTTATCTGTAGTAAAAGGCGGTTAAAATAAACAGTCCCCCTAACGTTTGCTGTAGGGTCTCGCCGTGGGTGGCACGAGTAGGTACTCTTATTGTTCTCAAACGTAGCTCTGCGAGGATGGCAATCATGGTGGTCGGAGGCTGCCGTGGTTTGCGTGGAAGGGAGCTGTCGGAGCCGGACGAGTCTCATCTAGGCGAATCCAGTAACCTGCTCTAACCAGTAACTAGTGTTTATAATATTACCAGATCCTCTCCCATCATACACTGATGGGAGAGGGAGAGAGAGGGAGAGCGAGGTCACCGCGGTGATTTTGGAGGCCTATGTTTCTCTTATTCCAGCGCTTTCCTCAGAAGACCAACCGGTATTCTGAGGGCGGACTTTATCATTTAACCAAATTGAGAAGACCTTTCCATCCTTTTAAACAAAGCTTATCGTGCCAAGACACGTGAACATCTCATATGCTAAACGTTCATAACTCCGACCGGCTGGAGCTCCAGCTTACGTCCACAACGATACCTTCGATGACCAATATGCACTGTGAGGAGGAATTAAAATGGAGGATGCGGCAAGGTTTTTTAGTAAAAGTCTCATATTATTGCAAAGTTAATTTATTACCCTGTTGTAAAAAAAGAAAATAATGCTGTAATTAATTTTCCTCATTCCCTGATCATCTAATTTGGGCCTACCTGCTTGATAACTTCTTCCAAATGTGGAGTTCAAAAGTGCACCTAGAATATGATCAGAGTGAATAATTGTAAGCAGGGTACGCTTATTCTGAAAATGTGTCCTAGGAGTACCAAAAACTTGCCTTTCATTACATAGTATGACCGAAAACCATAACTGGTGATAGCAGTTCGTTGTGATGATGTTGTTCGAAAATCAGATACAATTGCTTCTAACAATGAAACAGACCGTATGTGGTTTTTAGGATAGTGAACGGGTTAAGTCGATTGATTTTGACGTGAATACCATTTTGCTAACAGTCAATATGTATGTTATAGTAATGGTCTACTACGCATTACGACATTTTTCTCCGGAGGACGCGCTTTTAACTTGGCAAGCGAATTGATCTACAATACATGCACTATTATATATTTAATAACGTCTTTTTTCGTCCCCAATTTACTCATGCAATGATACATTCAACACTTAGTTCATTGACTTCGACGTACGTTTAATATACCGCGTATCGCAGACATGTTCAGTATAATATACATCGGAGCTTGACAAACTACAAAATGACAAATCCAATTAAGATTGACGCAATCAGGGCGTATCATGTAGGTTAATAGCACTGCAGTTTTATACCTTTTAACGAAACCTATTTATATACGTTTTATACTAAACCCTAGGTGTTATAAGTGTTGTGAATGTACATACAATGAGGATTATTTTTGGAGTCGCCGAGCTTCGGCTGAACGGTCAGCAGTGTGGAATCGGCAAGCGCGCGACGCGTGCGCACCGTTCGGACTAGTGGTGATTTTTCGCGGTCGAGTGTAAGTGAGGCTTTTTTAACGCTTGGTGATTCGTTCGGTGGTGCTAACATACTAAATGCATGACCGTCGCGGGCGGGGTGCGGGAACGGAATGGGTGGACGCGGGTTGTGTGGGTAGGGAAATTCGATAAGGCATAGCGATCGCAGCTCAGACCACTTTTGTATGCAGGCGGGAGTTGGGGCTATCGTACTATTTTTGGACGGCTCAACGTTAATTTCGGCTGTTTCCTCCGCGATGTTGGATGGGGCGGTCGTTTTGATATGGTTTACAGGATGCATGTGTTCTATAATATGATAACGATGTCTTTACAGAGTATTATGACGGCGATGACTTTGTATGTTGTTGTCAACTTGTTTTGGGACAAATAATTTCGTAGATGTCAATAAACGTAGGTCTCAGATGTAGGTCGCTTTCGTAAGTCTGTAGAAGTGTGTTTCGATGAGCTATATGAAATATATAGAAATGCTTACACATACATATCTAGAGGAAGTACTGTCTCATTCCTCTAATTATACATCATAAAAATTATATTCTTTATTAAATGTTATTTTTGCTTATCTGAGATTAGTCAGATGTTATCGGACAAAATCAGCAAAATTATAATTGAATAATAATATAATCAATGGGTTACTGATAAGTATTTTAGTACATTATTATATAACCACATTTACTAAATTAATATTATTATGAATCTGATGATAAATAAAAACTTAAATGGTGTTTGCTTTTTAAAAGAATACCTATCACGATCAATTTAATTTTTTAATTGCCAAACAATAACAAAATATATTTTTTTAAACAAATTCTATTGGGTCTGTAAAATTTTAATAAATTTAAATATTTTTAAAAAGTACTTTTTTATTTTATTATATTATTATGTTATGAACCTGATGATAATTAATATCAACTTAAGTCGAGTTTGCTTTTTAAACAAATACCTGTTACGAAAAATTTTACTTTTTTATTGAAAAATAAAAACAGGAAATTTTTATTAAAACAAATTCTATTAATGAATTTTATGAAATTTTAATAAATTTAAATATTTTTAAAAGTATTTTATTTCTTTGTTTAATTTTTTATTTTATTATATTATTGTATAATAGGCGATTTAAATTAATCAATTGTAAGCTAATCACTTTATAAAATGTTGTAGAAATACATTATATTGATGTATTACTAAACTGTAAGTTATCTAATAATTCACTTAAAGTGTTATAAACGAACACAAAGTCTATAAAATTAAATTCTGAAACTCTTTTTCAAATTCAACACTCCGATTGCAAAATATTTTTTGCATATTTTTTTTTTGCAATAATACATGCGAGTTAGTTTAGAAATAAAACAATTAATATTATATTTAAATTTTCTTTGTTTTTTACTTTAACAAATTATACGATTAACGAAGAATGAGTATTTAAAAAAAAATAGAAAGTAATATTTGACATCGCGCAGGGATTGGACTGGGACTATTTTCTTGTACAACATTAACATTTCAACTCAGCCGATCCCGTAGGTAGGAGCAAATAGTTGTGACAGACGCACGGACAAACAGACGCACGAATATATATTAGGGTATATATTTATGTTTTTCCTTTTGGGATGTGAACCCTAAAAATATGATCAATAAGCAACTCAATAAAACTTGTTTGTGCGAATGGACAAAAATATTGTCACATACGTAGCACTATTGTAGTGGTATTGCTACGAACGCGTCTACGAAATTCGTAGCAATCCCAATACGAATATTTTATAATGTTTTATTATTTCCTCGATTTAAAAGAAATAATGCTCTTAATATATTTTTTTTAAATACGCTTACACTCACAGCCCCACACTAGGTGTAAAACGGTGTCGTGGATGCCATTGAACACACACACACAACACATACACAAACACCCAGACCCGAAACAAATATCTGTAGGCCATACAGATATTTGTCCTAGTGCGGGGGTCGAACCCGTGACCCTTCGAATCAAACGACCGTCTCAAACTGGTGATAGAGCTCCAGTGACGGAGCTCGCGGGCGTAGGGACCACCGCATTACCTTATATACTTGCCGCTAAATGGTATCAGCACTACCGTGTTAACTGCATGCTTGTTTGCCACTTGGATTTCATAAAAAAAAAATATTTTTTATTTTACTAACCTTAACCTTGGAGAAGTAGATTTGTGTTTCCATTAGCTATAAAAATAGTTGTTTGTAACAGTAATCATAAAATTTTACCGTCCCTTGGAATTTGTCGGAATATTTATAACGTGCTATATTGCTTCAACATTGGTATTTCATAAAATTTGTAAACATCAATAAATTTTCACATTTTTTTTATATGTAACTGTTATTTGCTTTTTAATTTACTTGCTGCGATAACAGAAATAAATACATATCTACGGACATAGTGATATTAATTGAAATGATAATATGTTACTTTGGTGGTAGAGCAGTAATCATTGTGGAAATAGATTTTTTCCTCACGCCAAGTCCCTTATGGGGTGGGCAGAGAATGTAAAGCGCCGGATACCCCGGTCCTGACACACCTTCCCTGCTTCTTTTACATTCATAATTATCTTCATACATGCACATATTTCTAAGACTCTTCCGATTCGAAGACGATCACCATCTCTCCTCAGCTCCACCACGTTCTTACCAAAAATCGCGGGAACAGTGACAGGTAGCCAAAGGGTAGGATGCAAGGCCGTCGACACACTCATACACCTTTACTTCAGCTGTCTTCTAACCGTGTCCTTTCCAAAGGTTAGGCGACTGAGAACAGGCTGACCACGTACCCGTATATATCTTCTCCAGCTGTCTCCTCACCCACAGCAGCGAGTGGCGGGCAGACCTATGCCAAACGCCTTTCCCTAGCTGAGTTCTATTTAACTCTATTTATTGAGAGTAAGACCAAGCTGGCATCAAAGAAGCTCGGGGTACTAAACAAGGCAAGACAGTATTTCACATCGGGGCAACTTCTACAGCTCTATGAAGCTCAAGTGTGGCCCCATTTGGAATACTGCTCTCATCTTTGGGCGGGAGCCCCTAAATACCAGCTTGGTCCCCTTGAATCAATTCAAAAACGTGCCATTCGAATCGTCAACGACCCAGGCATCACAGATAGACTCGAAGATCTGAGTCTGCGCAGAGAAATAGGATGTCTGTGCATTTTCTACCGCCTTTACAATGGTGAGTGCTCTGATGAACTGTTCGATCTGGTGCCATCGTTTACATTGCTACATCGCACCACCCGCCGAAGAAAGAAGTTCCACCCGCACAGACTGGTTACGTGGAAATGCTCAACAGTCTGATTCAGGCTTTCATTCCTGCCCAGAACGTGTAAATTGTGGAACGAACTTCCCTCAGAGGTGTTCCCCCGGCGCTACAATATGGGGCTCTTTAAAACTGGCGTCAAAAGAGTCCTTCAGGACTGGCATCGCGTTGGCAACTCCCCTGATGTTGCAAATGTTCATAGACGACGGTAACCACTTTCCATCAGGTGGTCCGTCTGCTCGTCTGTCAATCCATTGACATAAAAAAAAACTTGCCGGAACGAGAAAATCATCGGGTAATGCTACTAGCGCTCCTTCCTCCTTCTAAGCCTTCGGTGTGGTGGGTGTGTGTGTTGACTGTGTACAATGGCACCCACGATACAGGATAGCTAGTGTGTGTCTACGAGTGTCTACTGTGAGTCTAAGAGTATTATTTTTTAAATTAATTTCGCATCAACGTGTTCGATAATTTTACTGTTTGAATTTGATATCGCTAATCTGAATAAAATGTTACAACATAATAAACTAAATATAACAACAATGTCAAAAGCATCTGTAACCTTCTCTTTTATGCCTTGACCAGTCAAAATCAACTTTCATTATGAATTATTACTGTATCTAATTGTTCACATTGCAAAGTTGGCGTGCGTAGACAATTACACGTGTCAACTCATCCGATGAAATGAACTCATTGTTTATCTGATTTGGCAGGTGATTTTCAGTTTAATTTTCTATACTGTGACTACTATTAACGTTTTGAATAATTATACGAGTAATTTGTGAAATCAGATTGGGATTGTTTCAAACATCTACGCCTCCTATTTTATTTTCACTATTTTAATTTATTGTTGCTAATGTAAGCGAGAATCGGAATCAATTTATTCTTTGAAATCAGGTGGGTATTTTTACTGTTTAATAAAAGTCTGTTCTAAATTTTGTTTACTGTGACTTTTATAGCCTAAACTATAGAGCACAATATGCCGACCAACTGACCCGGCAAACTTCGTATTGCCTCAGAATCAAATAATGTGTCAAAGGTTTGATAGTCCACCAGTACAGGAAAATAAAATTGTTATTTTTACTTTTTCCCTTACATTTTTTCATATTACTCATCTTTTATACCATTTCTGGACTTCCAAAAATAATTAAAAACCAAAATTAACCAAATCTGTCCAGCCGTTCTGGAGATTTAGCGAGACTAACAAACAGCAATTGATTTTTATATATACAGACTAGCTGACCCGGCAAAGTTCGTATTGCCTCAGAATTAAATAATGTGTTTGACAGATATGGATTATTTGTATGGGAAAATGAAATTGTGGGTTTTATTTTTCCCTTTCATATTTCCTTTTAAACCTTCCCTGGACTTCCGAAAATCATTCAAAACCAAAATTAGCGAAATCGGTCCATCCGTTCTCGAGTTTTAGCGAGACTAACGAACAGCTATTGATTATTACATATATAGATTTGCAATCAAATTTCCTATTTGATCTTGATTTATCTGCGATATTATTTATTACGTACATTGTGATTAAATTGTTTCTCTCACGCCTATAGGTTCAATTAACTGCTAAGCAAATAATTTTCTTTAATTTCTAAATTAACTCGCTTGTATTTTTGCGAAAAATAATAATATTACAATCATAAGGGTATAGCGACATCTTAACGATATTGTATAAAACGCAAAGTCTTTCACATCGGTTGAATAGATTTATTAGTTATCAATCGATGTCGTTCACCGACCCTAAATCGCATGGAATCAGAAAGGGAAAGAAAAATTCGACGCTCAGCTTAAGGACTTCGATAGCTTAGGAGTAAAGCGACTGGACTGGTTATCCTGAGGTTGCAGGTTCGATTCAAGTCTATGGTTTAGCCTGCAGTATTGAGTTACGGTCTATATGAACTGCATACTTGATGACATTAATAATGGCAACCCATAATATAGGTCCCACTGCTGGGCACGAGTCTCTCCCCTTTTGGGGGGAGGCCTGGAGCTTACTCCACCACGCTGCTCCAATGCGGATTGGTGGAGGTGGGTGGGTTAGTGGCCAACCCACTGTCGGATGTTTTCAAACCGCCCATAAGGCCTCCGACACAAGGTTTAACGACTGCTATCCATCGATAGCAACCGGGACCGACGGCTTAACGTGCCCTCCGAAGCACGGAAACGCGCATTTAATTTGCCACTAGCTGTCACCCATCACACTACCCGACCGCGCCCGTAGTGCTTAACCGAGCAGATCGCTTACGATCTACACCAGCCGCTGGGCCATGCGCGCTTCGATTAATTACATTAAAAAAAGCCATAGGGAAATTGGTCCAACTTCTTCTACCTATTACCACAGTCTAAAGAAAACGAACGTGTTAATTACCTACAGTCATCCAACGAACGTGTAATGTCAGAGCAATCGTGCGGGGCGTGCGACGCGAGGGACGGAGGGGGCGGTACCAAGTAAACCATACAAAAACTGTCAACTACTTGGTACTGAGCGATAAGGGTGTGAGATTTAAAATTTCTTTTACTAAGTTTTTGGAAAGCAGATATTTATTGTATTTTTTTTTATTAAAATTAAAAGTTAATGTTTATTCTAATTTTCATTTATTAATAAAGTCTGTTATATTTTACACTTTATGTACATACTTACTTCACTTAAAACAATAAAATCTTTAAAGAAAAACTCTGAATATATTTTTTGTTTGTTTGTATACATTTGATATTCGGATTATATTGGATAGAGTTAAAAACGTATGAATGAATATTTGGATCATATACATTATAATTGCTAGAATTCTGGCGTACTGAGAGACCGCCCAACTGGAATACTGGTAGATTGATGATGACTGGTAGGTTGGTAGATTGACAGATTTCAGGGAAATCTTTTTTTTTTTTTTTTTTTTTTATGTAATGGAAGTGGTGAACAAGCATGCAGTTCACATTGATGTTAAGTGATGACTGCAGCCTATAGACACCCACACAAAGACCAAGGTCAAATGCAGATGCGTTACCACTCCTGAGGCCTAAGGTCTTATGCCTCTGTGCCGGAAATTACAGGGCCGTACATTACCACCTGACCGGAACACGATAGTGCTGAACACTACCATTTAGCGGCAAGTATATTAGGTAATGCGGTGGTGACTACGCCCGCGAGCTCCGTCACTGGAGCTCTACCACCAGTAAAAATCTGTTGATAGGTTGAGATATTTGATAGATTTTTCCATTTTCTGGAAGGCTTCCCAGAACCACGGAGTTTGGTAATGTGTCCGATGTCCGTGTGTGATGTCAACAGACTCGCCACCTGTTACATGGGCCAAAACGTGACCGGCGAATGGAGGATGTTTGCATGTAGGTATGCATTTACCTCTGCCTACCCCTTCAGGGATTGCAGGCGTGATGTTCTTAGGATTTATATATATGTTCAACGTAAACTGACGCGTTACAAACAACATATTATAAAAGCCAAAAACGTGACAACCTTTATGAATTTGCGTTTTTATGGATGAAGGCGGCATATTGCAAAACTTCAAAGGCGATTAACTACTGTATGTACTTATACTGTGCTATTACTTTGAATAGAATAGAATAGAAATAGAATAGAAAATATTTTCATTTCGAATAGATCTTTACAGATACTTTCAAAACGTCAATAAATCATAAACTACCTAGAGCGAATAACCATTACATATAGTAAAAGCAAAATCATATATTAATAGTAAATTAAAAATTAAAATTTAAACTATTTGGTTAAAACATAATAATCATAAAATTTTTCAATTCCTTCAATGATAATAAATGAAGAAAAAGAAAAACTTATTCGTCAAGATCAATGTTATTCACTTAGCAGAGTTCCAAGTGCAGTCACTACTGAGAAGAACTCCGCTACCCAACAAACTCAGTAAGAGCTCTTTTAAATGAGAGCTTAAATCTAGTACAGATAGATTATCGTGAAAAATCAAATAATGTCAACGTCCATAGCATAGATGCAAATAAACTGCTATCTACTAAATGTGATGTAGCCCCTGCAAACCAGAACAGACCAGTCCCCACCAACAGTAATCTGATTTCAACAGGGTAACCATAATATGCATGTATTTGTTGTTTATATTGGAACAATGCCAATTCCTAATATTTGAAATCCAGTTTAACTAATTATTTCCTGTGCGCTTACCTACTTTAAATTTTCATCTTCTACCTCGATTTATTTCACGTAATTTTTCTTAAACTATGTGTGTCATTTGTAGTTTTCGAGTTTATCGCTTTCAGACAAATAGACGGAGACGTTTCAGTCGAAAGCCGTCTACTGCTGGGCAATAGCCTTCCCCAAAGATTGCCACAACGAAAGAATCTGGACCGTCCTTATCTTGCGATTCCCCGCAACCTTCACCAGGTCGTCGGTCCATCTTGTGGGGGGCCTGCCGTCAGTTCTCAGAGCTATGAGCCTGTCAACTGCCACTTGAGTTTCGCTATTTGGTGGCTTATGCCGGTTACTTTGGTTTTCGTGCGGATCTGCTCATTTCTGATTTGATATCACAGGAAAACTCCAAACATAACTGTCTACATTGCTCTTCGCGTGACCTTGAACTTTCTTATGAGGCCCAAAGTGGGACCACGTTTTAGTTCCGTATGTCATCACTGACAACACTCTTTACTCAAAGAGAGAGTTCTTGAGAATTGGATGGAAAAATATATCGTCGCTTCGAAGTTAGACCGACCTAATTGGACTGTTACCCCCTTATTCATAAACGTACATTTGATACGTTTTAGCTATAGAATGCTTTATCTTTGTCAGTTGCATAGTCAAATGTGCAGGATAGAAAGAGACAGAGATTTGCAACACTTTAGCTAAAATACGTTTATGGATAAGGGGGGTCTACAATTATGAGGATCCTCGAACATAAGAAACATGGAGATTTGTCACGATCTTCGTCTTGTCCAAGTTCCTTTTAAGACCTGCTCATTGAGATGCCCTACTGTGATCATTGCGCATTGTGCCAAGGTCGTACAGGGTCTCCATGACTACGATATCATCTACATATTAAGATGGGAGATGCACTCCCCATTAATGTTGATGCCGAGTACGTTCCAGTCCAGAAGTTTGAAGACATCTCCTTGTTTCACACCTTGCTGTAGTTGGATAGGTTTCGAGTTCATTATATTCTGCGGGGTCTGTCTGGGTCTGTATTAACTATTGATGCAGCCAGAGAGCCAGGTCCCGCCGAATATAACCCATTACAAAGTAGATCAAAATTCTCGAAAGGGCCTCTACGTGTTGGACCTCCCATGTCCCCGCGCAAGCCTGACAAAGGCCCGGGGTTCAAATTGGATCCCGTGCTGACGAGAGACATAATAATAATAATAAAAACAAGACAACGGTTCGGTAATTTGAAAAAAAAAACCGGTCAAGTGCGTGTTTGCCCACGCGCAGTGTAGGGTGCCGTGGTTTTTAGGTTTGATTAATGTAATGAAAAAAATATATAAATATCTTCTATGGAGTTGCTCGAAAATTTCGAGTATTACATTTGGTCGACTATTACTCAAAAACTTGTAAAGCCAACTTAGGTTTGATAGTTTTCCTTTTGATTTCGTTATACGTATCTACTATTGCCGTAACGTTTGAATTTCTAACAACAACCGTTTAGTTGGTAGAGGACACTTGACTCTAACGAAAATTGGCACTTTAAAGCTTAATAAGTCTCGAACAGTTAACTAAATCCAAAAATGATGTTAATACACCCCTAACATCTTTGAAAGACCCAACGATATCTTACGCTATATGAAAAACGAAAAATAATTTTATTTTTCATGTTTTTATTCTACCACTTTGTTGGCGTGATTAAGGTTTGCCAAATTTCAAGTATCTAGTACTAACAGTTTTTGCGCTGAACCGCGGGCGGACAGACGGACAAACGGACATGGCGAAACTATAAGGGTTCCTTGTTTATGACGGAACCCTAAAAATAGACTACCTCCTAAAATTTTATTGCATGAAAATTGTTAAAAATGGTTTGATTGAACAACCCCCGTTTATGTGATTCCAGTGTAAAGCTCGCAAGTGAATTACCTATGTTTAGAAGAAAGTTATGTTAATGTTTAAAAAAAACAATAATTTTATCGATTGTAGTAAAATTATATATTTCGTCCAAAGCAACATTTCACGCAAAATCGAAAATTTTCACGCACCGAGCACCTAACCTTCAGGCCGCGTATCAAAAATAACCAACTGAACCGACTGACTATTCATAGATGAATTCATAGCAACAGAAGGCCTTAGCATAAATATTTTTCACACAAGATTTTCACCTCTCTCACTCGCATCCACGCGACGCGCTATCTCTGTCCCTGTCACGATGGCCACATGCCAAACCGTCATGGGTTACGAAATATGAAATTCTAATTATGAAGTATGTTATTAATAAAGTTGCACTCGCACTTTCTGATTCTTGCAGATCGTTGAGATGATAATATGGCGAATTTTCTTAGCAACAACCATCGTATGGAGTGCCAAATCGCGATAAAACTACTTGGAAATGTTGCGCAATAAATTTGAACCAAATAGCAAAGTTTTCCTCTGAAATTTTTATGTTCACAAATTCAGAATGTAATTTACTCGTGAAATGTTTTTTACGCCAAGAAAGTGATAAATGTACAGTTGATGCTAAGTACTGCTGAATATAGGTATCTTCATTCTACATAAGATCGCGGCGCTGTACGCTCTCTGTCATCCCCGTAACGGACCTGGCGTGAAGATACATGAATACATAGATAAAAACCAGGCATCCTATATGTCTATGCGCAAAATTTAATCAAAATTCGATCTGTGTTAGTAACTGAATTCGGGTTATTGGGATTGTAGAGGTATATATTCTTTTGAAATAAAGAAGGTATATCTTTTAAGTATATAATACTCATATTTCTGTACATGTACTCAAGATAATACTGAGTAGTTCAAATGAGTAGATGTCACCGCATAGTAAGAGAATATGTAATAATACTACGTATACGAATGGACTCTTCGACGTCCCGCTTGATTTCCCCTCTTGCAGCCCGCAACCCCCTTGGGTACCAGCCTGGCAACCACGTATACTAAGGTTGCGAGCGGGCAACTGTGTGTGTGCGTGTAAAACACGTGCTGATTCTGGTTACCTATTACAAAGACATCCGTCTGTGCAATAGATAACTAGGATAAGCGTCTTTATGGAATTTAAGCAGATTGTCCGCGGTTTGGCTCTATAGAGTACCAGTTAGATGCTTGTTTGCCCTATAATTTTGGTATACAGGTGAAATGTGTCACCCATTGTCCCGAATAGTCATCATCATCATATCAGCCATAGGACGTCCACTGAGTGACTTGGAGCTTTCGTACGAGACCCATAGTGAGAGACCACGTCTCGGCACCCTAGGTCATCACCGGTAAAACGCACTGGTTAAAGACTTCCGTCTTCAAAGACTGCGGGATGTTTGACGAGAAAACGCTCCTTAACTTCCCGAACGCTACCCAGCCGAGTTGGATTTGGCGAATGACCTCTTTCTCGAAGTTCGACCTGCCTAGTTGTATGGTTTGTCCTAAATGGACGCAGTCGTCGACAACTTCGAGCATCGAGTTCCCAACGGAGACTGGAGTGGGCGATACAAGGTTATTGAACATGACCTTGGTCTTATCCATGTTCATTTTAATGCCCACTCTTTGGGTCACTCGATTGAGGTCTTCAAGCATTGTGCTGAGATCTTCCAGCGACTCTGCCATGACTATAATATCGTCGGCAAACCGAAGGTGAGTGATGTATTCGCCGTTGATATTGATGCCTAGTCCTTGCCATTCCAGGAGCTTGAAGGCGTCTTCCATTGCATTGGTGAAGAGCAGAGGTGAGATGACACTTATGATGATGTCTTACTCCCCTCTGCAAAGGAATCGCCTTCGTGCATTGGTCCTGTACTCGGACTGACATGGTGGCGTTTTTATACAGACACTTCAACACTTCGATATACCGATAGTCAATGTGGCAACGCTGTAAAGACTACAGCACAGCCCATGTTTCAACCGAATCGAAGGCTTTCTCATAGTCCACGAACGCTAAGCATAATGGCCGGTTATACTCCTCGGACTTCTGTATAACCTGCCGCAGCGAGTGTATGTGGTCTATGGTACTATAGCCTTTTCGGAAACCGGCTTGTTCGGGAGGCTGGAAGTCATCGGACCTGTAAGCGAGACGGTTCGTGATCACCCTCGAAAACAGCTTGTAGACATGGCTCAGAAGCGAGATGGGTCTATAGTTCTTCAATAGGGCTTTATCACCTTTTTTGAAGGAAAGCACCACCACGCCTCTGTTCCATGCTTCTGGCGTAGTACCTTCGAATAGGACGGAATTAAAGAGCTTCTGAAGGACTTTCAGTAACGGTGATCCACCCGCTTTTTTATTTTTTTTATTTTTTATGTCAAAGGATTGACAGACAAGCAGACGAGCCACTTGATGGAAAGTGGTTACCGTCGCCTATGAATATTTGCAACATCAGGGGAGTTGCCAACGCGCTGCCAGCCCTGAAGGACTCTTTTGACGCCTGTTTTGAAGAACCCCATATTGTAGCGTCGGGGGAACACCTCAGAGAGAAGTTCGTTCCATAATTTGCACGTTCTGGGCAGGAATGAACGCGCGAATCGGGCTGTTGAGCACTGCCAAGTGTCCAATCTGTGCGGGTGAAACTTCTCTCTTCGGCGAGTGGTACGATGAAGGAATGGAGACGATGGCACCAGATCGAACAGTTCATCAGAGCATTCACCATTGTAAAGGCGGTAGAAGATGCATAGACAACCGATGTCTCTGCGCAGACTCAGATCTTCGAGTCGATCTGTGATTCCTGGGTCGTTGACGATTCGAATGGTATGTTTTTGAATGGAGTCAAGGGGACCGAGCTGGTATTTAGGGGCTCCCGCCCAAAGATGAGAGCAGTATTCCAAATGGGGCCTCACTTGAGCTTTATATAGCTGTAGAAGTTGCCCCGGTGTGAAATACTGCCTCGCCTTGTTTAGCACCCCGAGCTTCTTGGATGCCAGCTTGGTCTTACCCTCTATATGACCCCAAAACTGCACTTCATTCGAAATGTCAACACCCAGGATACCTACACTTTTACTAATGGTGAGTTGAGTGCTCTGAAACTGTGAATGGGGATTTTTTAGCGGTAAACGCGCAGACTTGTGTCTTTGTGGGGTTGAACAGAACTAGATTTAGCCTTCCCCAATCAGAGACTCGCTCCAGAGAGTTCTCGACTTCAGACACAAGTCTAGTTCTACTCTCCTCGATAGGCGCCCGAGAAGCATTTGCGCGGCTAGTATAGTGTGCATCTCCCGTACTGTCATCAGCATATCAATGATAGTTAAGGTTCTGTTCTAACATGTCATTGATATGTAGTAAGAAAAGTGTGGGAGATGACATAGAGCCCTGCGGTACACCAGCGTTTATTGGTAAAGTGTCAGAGCTTTGTCCATCGACTAGAACTTTGATGAAACGCTCTGACAGAAAGCTGGCTGTCCAATGGCATAGCTTCTCAGGGAGACCGTACGATGGTAACTTCGCGAGAAGAGCCCTGTGCCAGACCCGGTCAAAAGCCTTTGCGATGTCTAGGCTCACAGCTAATGCTTCCCCACTGTTGTCTAAGGTCTGAGGCCCATCGGTGCGTGAGGTACACTAGAAGATCACCAGCCGCTTGCAGAATCTCTGTAGTGATTCCGTCCTCTCCAGGCGCCTTGTTGTTCTTAAGCTGTTTAGTATCCCGAATAGTATCTCATGTGAATTGAAAAATGACAACATATAATTTAATATAAAACTTTTTTTTTATTTTGGCAGCTTTATTTTGCCTTTCTCAATTACTGAAAACGCTACAGCCACAGACCAATCAGCCTTCCTTGTTCCATAGGCTATAGTTTATTCAAAAGTTGGCGACTGCACGTCGTAATTTTACTATTGGAGGTCAGTTAATTTATGTAGTTATGCGTTGTAAACTTTTCTCTATTAATTAACGTTGACTATAATATATCTTTATCTAGATATATATTAACCCTCTTATTCATAAACGTATTTTAGCTAGAGTGTTGCTAATCTCTCCTTTGTCTTTTTCTATCCTGCACATTTGACAATGCAACTGACAAAGACAAAGCATTCTATAGTTAAAACGTATCTAATGTACGTTTATGAATAAGGGGGTATATCTTTGCCTAGACAATAGTAGTTCCCGCTCAAACCTAGTTTATGTCATCATCTTGTCATAATATCTACTGTTGATATCTCCATGACTGTAGTTTGATTGCTGGCAGATTTAATGCATTGGAAATGCATGTCCGATTCATTCACAGGACGTTTCTAATTGTAAATTCTTTTTATACTCGTATATCCAATATACTCGTAGGATTTAACGGTTGAAGAAAATATTTGACATGCTTTTAATTCAACAATCATTATCATTTAATACCTTAAAATCAATTATAATTTTATTGCACTTCGCAGCAATAATATATATATTTTTTTAAATATATTAAAAGAGTGGAAAGTCAAAGTAATTGAGCTTCCAATTCATTAATAATCAAGAATCCCTTAAAGTCGTTGCAACAGAAAATAAATATGACAACTTTAGGAGCTAAAATAGTCGAGAATCTTGAATTTAGTTTAACATAAAATTTATACCTACTCTTTCCTTACACACAGCTCTCAGCTTATTAAATTACGTTGGAGTTAATACAGAGTTATCCTATATTCTATTTAGAATATTCATCGCACTTACAAATAGAAATAGTCATTTCTTACCGAACTGAGTTGATGGTGAGTGCTAACTGCTAACCCCCTCGTGTTATGCTATGCGACCTTGAGCTGTTGATGTGTAATGTCTATTGTAATTGAATATTGCTACGCTATATTAGTGCTTTTTTAAAGCTAAATAAATATTTATAGGAATAGGAGGAGTATTTGGAATGTTAAAGATGATGCTTTGTCAAAACTGGAGTAAATAACGATGAGGATATATTTACAAATAAAATATAAAGATGTAAGTTTACACGTGTTGTGAATGAAAAAAAACATCGATGGTGGAAGCTTAAAAAATCTGGCAATGCAAACAGACGGGAAGTAGTAACTGTAGGTATTTAGAATTAGAACAATTAAAGTTTTAGGCTCGTAAATTCTGTTCAAGTCTATGTTGAAAAACAATATTAAATTAAATGAACTAGCACATATTCTCTTACACAGAACAGATACTGTTTATTGGTTTGATTTAATTTATTTTATTATTCGACAATCAATGTTAACAGTGGGTTATATTGCAGATGCTCTTTGCAGACTCGGTTAGGATAATTTATTATGCAATTTATATTCTTGTGAAAACGTTTATAAATTTAAAGCTTACTCACAAATCAGACTCAAAAATCTAGTAAACGAGAATAGACCCATTTTCACCATAGCCCAAATAGGCGACCGTGACAAATGTGGCCGATTGATTTCTTCAATTATTCTGATAAGAGAGAGAGAGAGAGAGAGAGCAAGCAGTTGATACTAAACCAAGCATAACTACTTACATGAGAAGAATAGTATAATTAATGTAGTGCAAGAAGACTTTAAAGATGTAATGCCTGACGAGAAGGCCTATAACAATATCAAACTAAAGGACTATTAATTAGAAATTTTGCAATACGGTAAAGTGTGGTCCTAAAAAACTACTCGTGGCGGAGTTCCAATGTAAGGACTCCGGGGCGTAGGCACCACCGCATTATCTAATTTATCTGCCACCAAATAGTAGTGTTCTGCAATGTCGTGTTCCGGTTAGATGGTAATGTTGTATGACCCAGTATTAACTATCACACTATTACGAACTAAGGTCTCAGGGGGGCAACTTATCTGCATTTGGCTTCTGGTATTTCTGTAGATAGGCTAAAGTCATCACTTAACATCCATGTGAACTGCACGCTTGTTTGCCATCTTAGTTACATAAAAATCAATAAAAATGAAAAATATATTCAAGCAAATAAGTCCATCTGAATTCTGAATAGCGAACGAAATTTTAAGACTGTATTGAAATTAATAGCTCCTGAAAAGTAACTCCACAACACCATGATGATGATCTTCATCACCAGACACTACACGTGCAACAGCAAATATTATGAAACACATACAAAAATAGCGGGCAACAATTCGTGAGATATTTATAGATTTATGTTTGCATATCAATGCACTAACAATACTGTACGCCTACGTATTTTATGTAATGCAATAGGTGATCTCAACCTTTGATTCGGTCTTCCAGTTTTCATGATCCTGTTTTTTAATTTCTGTTTGTAGTTATTCACTGTTTACTCTTTCAATAAATTTTTGATTTCTGTTTTTGGTACCTATCATTTTTTTTAAAGGTGGCATTGCAATTATTTTTTTTCATAAAATAAAAGAAAGGTTTCTTTACGCAAGTTTGTCTATTTTACGTATAAATAACTATTGATCATTTCCCTGATAGATGTTGTAATTTTATAGGTTAAGATCCCACTGCAGAATCATTTCGTTCATCCAGATATGCTGCAAATTTTTTACGCATATTTATAATCTTGAGAAAATATATCCACTAAATAGCCTATCAATATTTGGCCGCAAGTATTTTTTTAAATTATTTAATCTTTAACAGTCTCTTATTTGCGGCCCTTTAAATTTGGCTCCCGTATATCATAATAATGAGAAAAAAATAGCTTTAATTTGATATACCTATGAATAATAGGTACATGTACGTTATGGACGTAAAAGTTATCGGGGCCGAACGAAGATATGTAAAGGTGGCCAAGTGGACAACGGCAGCCGTGATTTTTCAGAGTCTTTATACTTGTACTTGTATTTTCACACCGATACCGCAACAGTACGCTCGTGTGAATATGCCCCTAGATACGGGATCCTGGTTGGACGAAATTAATTACTAGTAGTTTAGGTGGGAGTTAAACTATGATCTTTCGATCTATGGAGGTGTGATTAAAGATGATTTAATTAAGAGCATGAAAAATGTGTCTTGATTGAAAATAAACCAAAGGGTGCCCGGAAAGCTGCCTAGTTAATCATGTCGTATATTTATAGAACTTGCGCAATGTTATTTATTAAAAGAACTGCGAGAAACACCTACGCTTACGTCTATATCCATTACAAATAAGTACTTATTCATTAGCTAATGAACCATTGCTTTGTATTTACGCATTGTCTCAAATGGTCTGTGACATCTTCTTTAAAATATATTTCACAAGCATGTGTTAATGCGAAATAATATAAAACAATTATTATGATACTGGTAGCGCAGATGGTGTAGAGCTTACAATTACTGCATCGTCTGCGTAAAGTAAAAAAAAAACAATCAATGTAGGGAAGTATAACAGTAGAATGTCTTATTTTCCCTTTCACGAACGATCAGTTTTAACGGTTCAATTACGGAAATGATACAAAGAGTAAATAGAAAAGAACATACAGTAGTATAAACCAACCTACTAGAACTTTATTAATGTTCGATAGATTTACTTGATCACATGAATAAAATCACGTGTATCCAAGCGATATCTGATAGTTAAACTAATGACGGCACACGTACTGGTTGCCAAATCACGAGATGTTTTAGTAAGTGATCATTTGTTTACCCAGCAGGTACGGTTGAACACCAATTAGTGGGGAAGTCATTACGTTTTCAATTGCTATGAGGTGTATTTCCTGCTGTGAGCAAGTCTTTAGTAGAATAACATTTGTCTTAGAATGAGTAAAGACGATGTCATATTCCAGTTTCAATCGTCTTATGTGAGATTTAAATTATAATTTAAGCTGCAAGCAATGCTGGAGGAACAACAATTTTAATATTAGGTGTTTTATTAGTCAAAAATGCTTATTTTTGACTAATAAAACACCTAACGTAACTGCCTTAGTCGCCTAGTGGTAGCATGCCATCACTGTTACTCTGGTTCGGATCCTTTTGTCGGAGGGTAAGTTTTAGTAGGATTTCTTGCAATTTTTGGAAGATTCTTAGTGCCTATGGTAGATTTTGATAAAGTTTTCGAAGATTAATCAAAAATTCTTTCTTCACATTTGAATTACCAAATAGTTGCTATGTCGTTGGTGTTTAATAGTTGAACACTGCGAGAACTTTAAAATTGGACTTTTAAATACGTCCACTTTCAAATTCAATCCTTTACAGTACAGAATTAATAAAGTGGTTTACACAGTCTAACTACTCCAGTCCATTACTAGTGCCAGAAATTTGTCATGTACAAGTTGTTGTAAAGGTAATTAATTATATTTCTTGTTTTTTGCTGTTTAACTAATATAAATGGAGAAGACAATAAGACAATAATTAAAATTGAGTATGCCCTGCAGCATTCCAAGTGTGCTTGCAAAATCATTCAATGATCAAATCAGTTGATTAATATCTCATAGTTTAATTATACTCGTAAAACACTTTTGTTTATTATAACTTTAGACTCTGTTTTTGTTATGAAGCTTAATCATTTGAATAGTTTGTGATCACTGAAATTTTTGTCTATTATAACAATTACAACAATATTGTTTTATATTATTTCGCATTAACACATGCTTGTGAAATATATTTTATTTAAAGAAAAATGGAAATATTATTATTTTTTATTTTTTTTTCCATTTTTCTTTAAATAAAATATATTACACAAGCTTGTGTTAATGCGAAATAATATAAAACAATGATTAAGGGTAAAGTTCTTTACGATATTCAATAAACTGAAAAGTCTATTATATCGGTTGCCTAACTAGCATAGTTGGCAATAGATGGCGCTACTGCTACCATAAAGCAATGCAATAAATGTGAAGGAAAGATTTGACAAATCGGGCAGGACTTCAGTAGCTCAATTGGAAGAGCGGCTGGACTAGATTCCCAGTAGGCCGCGAGTTCAAGTCTCACCTGAAGTCAAATTTTTCTTTCCATTTTTCTTTAAATAAAATACAACAATATTTTTAAGATTGTTGTAATTTGATGTGTTTGTAGGATTTCGCGAGCAACACTTGAATAAACCTATTTTTAAGGATTTATCTCGCGTGTATTATTCATTTCAATAATTGTTGTAATTGTATGATTAGCAAAAGTGTTTTGTTTTTACCATGAAACAGTATGTTTGTCTGGAAAATGTTTTGTTAAATATGTTGTAAAAATACTTTGGCGGTTTCTTGATAAATAATTCTGTTCATCAGTGTGCCCACTTTTTATTGACATGAGAGAGGAGTGGCAACGCATCTACATTGAAATCTCTGGTTTCATGTTTATAGCCTACTATTATTAGCCTGATATAACTTATCATCAATGTAAACTGTAGGCTTGTTTTCCACTTCATGACATAAAAAAAATATTAATAATTGCCGTATTGTTACCACCTTTTTGAATAAATATGTAAAGTATACCTACATACCTATTACAAGAGTGGCATCTAATTCATAATGTTTTCTATTCTTGAGATCTTCCAACTTCTCTCATTCATTTATATATTTATAAATAATCGATAACCGTAAGATGTTTCGACAATTGATCATTTCCTTCAAATATACTCCCTAGTTCCGAGTAACGTAAACAAGATGCGTCATACTCTAGCTAAGAACAGTTTAATCAGATATTACTCGGATTTGAAAATACACACTGCGTAGGACGTTTGTTACCTACATTGTTTGAAATATATTTCCTTTCCTCAAATCCCTACTACCCTTCTAGTATTATAAATGCGAAAGTAACTCTGTCTGTCTGTCTGCCTGTCTGTTACCTTTTCACGTCCAAACGACTGAACCGATTTTAATGAAATTTGGTACAAAGATAGAGCTGACTTTGAGAAAGAACATAGGTTACTTAGTTATTTATAAAACGACATTCACGCGGGCGAAGCCGCGGACAACAACTACTCCTCTATATGTGACGAAATTAAAAACGATAAAATATAATATTATTCTTCTTCTGGTAGTGCATCAACTAGAGAAGGTTGGTCGTCTGTTCAGAGAACTGCAGTCTGTCTTTCGCGAGACGTTAATCCCAGAATTCACGACTATTGCGCAATCACAACTTTTTTCTTTGGTTTACTGGTCTTTTACACGTAAATTATACTTATATCGCAAAATATACTTTCTGTTATGATTTTTACCTGATTTAGAATTAACTGGACCAACTTGACTCCTGCTTATGTTTAGTTTGTAAACAGTAAAAATTATAACAACATTTTATAAATTAAGTTAAAGTTTTGTTTTGGAATTTAGTTAAAAAAATAAAGGTTTGTTCTAAGGGCAATCTTGGCAATCTGTACTCTTTTGATTGGCATCATTCGGAATTTTTTTATCCCACGACTTTGATCGATAGAGTATTTGAAGATTAAATTTCGGTTTGCTGTTCACACTGTGGTACATTTTTTCAATTTTGATCAAACGAGTCGTTCTTATGTTACGTGTATTGAAAAACGGCAAGAAAAAAAAATGCGAAATGAAGAGAGATTTCAAAATGATTGCAACGTATAACTGTGGATCGGAGCCTACTTCTATATTAATCTTATAAAGACGTTAAGTTTGCATATTTGTTTGCACGTAGGTATTTTTTTAAACTACTTTACGGTTTAAAAATTACTGGTCCGATTTGAAAAATTATTTCAGTGTTAGATAGCCCATTTATCGAAGAAGGCTTTAAACTATATAACATCACGCTAAGATGAATAGGAGAGGGTAGGTAAGATTGCAACCGCGCGAAGCTGGGGCGGGCCGCTAGTAATACCTATATATTTGTAACGGTCAGGACGTGAAAGTCCACGTATATAATATACACTGATATCTAAAATGAAAAAGTTACGCAAGGTCTACGAACTTCACATGTCTTGGCAGCCGCTAATGTGATCAAATGAAACACAATTTCAAATTCACCAACGTTGAATTATTTTGACTAAAAGTTAGCTCTCATGCGGCATAAATCGCGTATTTTGGAACATCCGGTCATTTTTATTAACACATACTGAAGAAAACATTGCGACAACTATGAAATTCCACAGTTTAAAAAAATCTGTGACGTAAATTGCTTACGCATTTGACACGCGTGGTAGACAAATTCCAATATCCACTGTTCGTGAAAACAAACAAGTATATCAAAAATGTTAATAATGATACAATTTTAGTACTTAAGTCTAGAACTAAAGCTGAAATAGGTGTGAAACAAAATATACTGTGTTTTTCCTTTGTAGACTTTTAGTCTACAATTGATATGAGTATTATTGTGGATGACATGACAGAAGCCCTCGCCACTGTTTACGGACGACTTGAATCAAACACAGGATAGTATAGATTCTTTAAGTAATACGAGATAGGTACGCGTTCTGGACGTGAAAATCAACCACGTATAATATTATATTACACATCGATATCAAAACGAAAAAGTAACTGAATTTGTACGAACTTCACATATCATGGCGTTCGCTAATGTGAGCAAATGAAACAATTTCAAATTCACCAACGTTGAATTATTTTGACTAAAAGTTAGCTCTCATGCATAAATCGCGTGTTTTAGAACATCCGGTCATTCTTATTAACACATACTGTAGAAAACATTGCGACAATGATGAAATTCCACAGTTGAAAAAAATCTGTGACGTAAATTGCTTACGCATTTGACACGCGTGGTAGACTAATTCCAATATCCACTGTTCGTGAAAACAAACAAGTATCTCGAAACTGTTAATGATGATACAATTATAGTACTTAAGACTAGAACTAAATCTACAATAGGCGCGAAACAAAATATACTGTTTTTCTACTTTGTAGTCTTTTAGTCTACAAATGATATGAGTATGATTGTGGATGATATAACAAAATCCCTCGCCACTGTTAACGGGGGACTTGAGTAAACACAAGATAGTAGTAAAGGACCAAAAATCTTTGTAATCGGGACGGTTATAAACGAATAGTGTGCTGAATAAATAAAATATCATATTAATGATACCTCAAAGTCATAATATAAAATCAAAAACTACCTAAGGTTAAACGCTTAATCTAGCCAATGTGAGCGTATTTTGACGGTTACTTACTATTACAGCTAATAGATATTTATCTAGTACGTAACAATAAAGAAGTTAAAAAATGACTCTATAAGATACTATTTGCTATCCTCCTTCATTTGATCAAGTATTATAATTTTAATGCATGCATCAGAAGTCATTTCCACATTGAAAAGTTATATCCCAAGTAAAATAACTGCCTCGATAGCCTAGTGGTAGCAGGCCACTACTACTGCGCTGAGGTCCTGGGTTCGATTCCCGGGTAGGGGGTTATCAGAGATAATGGTGTAAAGTCCTTTATCTCTGGTTCTATTGAGATTTTTCCATTTTCTGGAAATTTCTCAGTACCTCGAAGTTTGGTAATGTGCCCGGAGATGTCAACAGGCTCGCCACCTGTTACATGGGCTAATACGTAACCGGCGAATCGTGGGTGTTTGCATGTATGCTTGAATGCATGCATTTACCTCTGCCTACCCCTTCGGGGATAACAGGCGTGAAGTTACATTTTTTAATAACTATTAATAGGTATGAATAGAATGAGTAGAGAAAAATATTTCCAGTAGCCATTTATACGGTCGCAATAAAATTGATCTTACATCAAGACAAATTTGGCAACTTTGCTATTATTGAAGTACTGATCAATTGACACATGACTGCAAACATTTTATATCAATAATGTCATTATTACGAAGAGCTTAGGAATTTCTTGGTTGAGAGGCTATGGTGTTTGAATTTGTTAGTCAAAGAAAAACAAGGTAATAAAACGTTCTATAATAACATCTTTAATGGACTGAATCTTACAATCTATTCCATTTTCGATTATATTTTGAACCGAATAAATTAAGGTGTGTAAATGTTTTTAAATATAGTACAAATATATCTGTGGTGTTCAGAATACGCTTGACTCAAGAACATCATTATTATCCGTCACACAAACCGAAGTGTACGTGACAAATTTCACGCGCACAAATTAAAATGATTCACTTAAAAGAAATAGACGACATTATTGTGGACAATACTTTATACATCAACTGAATGAGTGGGACCGAAGGGAACTCACCTGATAATTTATAGGTCACCTGACTATGATTCGGTTCTCCAGTTGCCAAGAGGCGGTTGCAGACACTCGAAAAATTTACGACTGTCTGATTTAAGAACCATTAACTGGACCAACTTGTTGGAAATAGGAACTACAATCATGTTTTTGAATTGTGCTGTATCTCTTGATGACTTATGGCTTTATTATGTCGGAGTACTAATACTTTTGTTAGTGTATTGATGTATTATTTATCTCAACCACGTTTAATGATATCATTTTAAATTGCAAAAACTATCCTAAGTATACTATTATAACTATTTTAAATTTTGTTTAATACACGCGAGAAAAATTCGTAAAAATAAAAATATTTCAATTTGTGTAACTTGCAGAAACCTAAGAACATATAATTTTAACTTTATCATGAATGAGAATACATTTTTAAATGCTAATCCAACATCTTTACTTTACAAAATATTCTGTTGTAAAAAAAGTCAAGCAAAACATTTCTAGAATTTGATTTAAAGTAAAAGGCGACCAATGTTATAATGTATTTTAAAAAAATCAGATATTAACTCATTTGATTAGTTACCAAAAGTTCAGAAACAAAATCCTACGGAGACTATTATTTGAATCCTTAATTGGTATTGTAATATCCCTAGAAAATGAATCAGTAGCAAATAAATCCTGGTTCACTGGCAACTTACTGTTTCCGGAGGCTTTATCCGCATCATTTTATGGTATCAAAAAATCCTACGTCCTATCCCAGGATTCAAATTATGTACATATCAAATTGTACATAATGGACAGCAGTTTGGTCGATAATGTGTACCTAAAAGACAAACAGACAGAGTGACTTTCACATTTTTAATATAGTATGGATAACTAAGTCAAGGTTAATAATAACTGTCACAGAAACAAAACAACTAAGTTCTTTGGTCTTTGTACAGGGTGCAGTCGTCACTGAACTGCAAGCATATTTGCCACCTTCATAACATAGAATCACCCATAGTGGCTTATAAATTACCATGTATAAATCTATTTTCTCAATTTTTTAATGTTCAGAAGGAACAAAGAAAGAAAAACCTGTCATTAAATAAAAGATGAACTATTGTACACATCTATTGTAACACTTTATATTGTATTTACAACATCCGGTAACTGCTTCAGCTGTAAAGACATGAATGAGTGGCTAGAATTCTCAACGCTCAAATTGAATTTCATCTAACTCTATAATTAGATTTCCAACAAACGATTTTCCTAAAGATTCTATCCCGAATTCTCATTTCAAATGAAATTTAAGGGCAACTCAATTAACATCGAATGAAACAACACTTAGATCATTTTCTATCTTCGACGGAAAACACCTCTGCAGGACTACGTCACGGAGTCATGTCGGGCGGTTATCCAACCGGTGCACCAACCCACGCGAATTCCCGTACCACCTCGGCCATCCGCCAACATTTTCATAGTTTAGTTACGATTTCGAAAACGACCCGACGCGTCCCGCCGCCGGCGACAAAAAACCGATTTCTCGACCAGTTTCGTTTTAGCTTCGTCTAGCTCTCGATTTTCGTATTGAACCTAATTGTGTGATTGTGACTTAAGTGCTGTGTTATTATTATTGGATTTTTTATTACCGCTCACATTGGTATGTATTTTTTTTATATATCGCGGAGAAATTGTTTGGCATTTTGAAATGTTCCAGGAGTTTGCAATAAACCCCGATTACATAAATATAAAAATAATTAAATATCAGTTAAATACAAAACATGAATTAAAGGAAATATTTCTTTCAAAAAGATTTAACTTCAAGTTTAATTAAAGTTGCAAATCCAATTTCATTGAAATAAAAAACTATCATTGAATTCAATAAGTAGACGATAATAGTAGACGATATAGGTATACAGTTAAAAAATAAAATTAAAACTGAACTAATAAACGGTATTAGATAACCATCATAAGTTGGAGAAAATAAAAAACCGCGGTGTTGGTTAGTACGAAAACGTCGCGGGCCTTCAGCAGTTACAGAAATAGAACGAGACGTTTCGTTTACACTTGTGAAAATTCTTACTGGACACCCACACTCATACACTTCACCTTGCCAGAAGATGGCGCTGATCCACATGAGTCATACCGTTGAAGCTTTTGAGCCAAGATCGAAGTTCCAGTCAATGATACCTACTGATATTTCAGTTTTGCTCTCCGATGATTGATGATTTTCAGCAGCTTCATGTTTATGATTCACAAAGGGTTTTACTAAATTGGTTATTGCATCACCATTACATGTTTCGATTGTATTTACATCTGCCTCATGTTCAAGTGATATAATAATTTCACGAAGAGTCAATGTGTTCGATCTTATAAAAAGTTTTTCAGATAGGTATTTGTAGTATGAAAGTTGTATCATTTAAAGCTTTGGACTACTTGCGCAATATCGATACGACAAACTATGTATATCGATTGTAGTATTTTTATGAATAATGAATTACAAAACAATAATTAAAATTGATATTTGTTTAGATTTACATCAAAATTAACATCATACAAGAATCTTGAATGCATAGATTTAGGACTTTCTTTTTAATTTTTAACAGTCTTTGAAGCTATGGTAATGTGAAATAAATGTTATTTTTTTTTAATTTGAACTGCCTCAGTGGACTGGTAGCAGGCCACTACCACTACGCTAGGTTTGTTCCCCAGGTCGGGGGCTATCAAAGATAAGGATGTATTATCCTTTATCTCTGGTGCTTTTGCAATTTTTTCTTTTCTGTATGTATACCTAGTCCTACTCTCGGAGTTTAGTTATGTGCCCGGAGATGTCAATATTAAGGTTCACTACCTGATACATAGGCCAAAATGTAAACGGCGAATTGTGGGTGTTTGTTTGTATACTTGATATAGATGGATTTACCTCTGCCTACCCCTTAGGTGAATACAGGCTTGAACTTACGTTTACTCGGAGTTTTATTTAATATTAACGCCACTTTATAAGCTCACAAAGTCGCAAACGCGGATAACAAATGATATACCAACGTAGACCTTAATATCATCATCATGGAGACTAATTGTAAAATAATCTTCATTAAATTAAAACTTTGCTTTGGCGTACAGCCAACATACGGCGTTTTATAAAAAAAAGGATTCTGATGTAAAATCCACTGATGTTTATTATTGATGTTCGGTGGTTTTTTAAACGACTGTCTATCTCAAATAAACTATTGTTTGACTGATTTACTTCCCTGTTTTAAATATTTACAGTTGCCAAAATAGCAGTTTGTTCCATGATTGATTTCTTTTGAAAATTAACTGAACTGGTAGTTTGGTTTGTTTTAAATTTATCGTTATTAAAAGACAGGAATATAATATTTAGACATAGTTTTATAAACTTTCAACCCTATATACACATTTTCAAATATATAAGTACGAAAACGTTGATATTTTTGCTTATTATTTTGATTGGCCAGTCAGAGTAATTTTGAAGCTAAGCTAAAGCAAACAACTTAAATTAAAGATTTAAAGACCAAGCAGATTAAATAACTATGAATCTATATATATAAAAATCAATTGCTGTTCGTTAGTCTCGCTAAAACTTGAGAACGGCTGGAACTATTTGGCTAATTTTGGTTTTGAATGATTTCTGGAAGCCCAGGGAAGGTTTAAAAGGTAAGAAAATATGAAGAAATTGAAAGGGAAATAGTAAAAACCACAATTTCATTTTCCCATAAAAATTGTCCGAATCTATCAAACCTTTTACACATTATTTCATTCTGAGGCATCGACGACACAACGCAGCTATGTTCTGAGGCAATACGAAGTTCGCCGGGTCAGCTAGTAACTAATAACATTAACTGTATATTGTGATTTTAGCATGTTAGTGTCTTACATGTTCAATGCATTTTCATGTATGACTACGTTGGTACCTAATAACTATCACATTAAATAAATAAATAAAATACGCTTACACTCACAGCACCACAGTAGGTATAAACCTGTGTCGTGAGTGCCGTTGTACACATACAACACATACACAAACACCTACCTGAAACAAATATCTGTAGGCCATACAAATATTTGTCCCGGTGCGGGAATCGAACTCGCGACCCTTCGAACGAGACGGTCGTCTCACACCGCTGGACTAACCGGGTCGTCAAATCACATAACAACAATTTAGATCTCAGGGACGGCAATGAATTTTGATAACTGGTTTTTGTACAGATGTCTGATCTCTGGTTTTTCTGCATTCATCACTTAACATCAAAACTTTTTGCTGGTGGTAGAGCTCGAATGATGGAGCACGCGGGCGTGGGCACTACTGCATTATCTAATATACTTGCCGCTAAATGGTAGTGGTTAGCACTATCGTGTTCCGGTCAGGTGAATGTACGGTCCTGTAATTTCCGGCACAGAGGCATAGCACCTTAGGCCTCAGGAGTGGCAACGTATCTGCATTTTGACCTCTGGTCATTGTGTGGGTGTCTATAGGCTGCAGTCATCACTTAACATCAATGTGAACTGCACGCTTATTTGCTACTTTTATTACATTAAATAAAAACAATCAGGCTTGTTTTCCACCTTCCCTATATAAAAATAAGGTGTGTGAAAATGAACTGTTTAGACTTTCTGGAATTTGCAGATCATTACAGTTCAACAATTTTTTTATATATTCAGATTTAATTTCTTCATTACTGAACTGACAATAATTACTTTAAAATGATGTTATATTGATTTGTGAACACACTTTGACAGTGATATGATGAATAGTTTATTTTATGAAGATGGGTTACTTTTCGTAATTTTTCTATCATACCTACTCTGTTATGTCTACAATGAAATCTAGTATAGTCTTTATTTACTATTAATCTATCTTTTATAATGGCTTCTATGGTAAATAACGGTAAATATATTATGATAACTCTTTGCCTAGTAGAGTAGAGCTCCAGTGAATAAGCTCGAGTGCATAGGCACCACCACATTACCTAATCTATCTGCCGCCAAATGTTAGTGTTCAGCAATATCGTGTTCCGGTTAAATGATAATGTGTCATACATTATAATAACTACCACAGAGGCAAAAGATCTTAGTCCTCAGGGGTGGCAACGCATCTGCACTTTGACCTGGTTATTGTGTAGGTAGGTGTCTATAAGCTGCAGACGTCACGTAACATTCATGTGAACTGCATGCTTGTTTGCCACCACCATCACATTAAAAAAATACTGAAAGGCTTACGAGATAAGAAAATGTCAGATTTTCACTTGACAACATTAAAACTGAACCTGATTAATTGTTCTGTATAATAGGTTGGGGAAAAAGTCTTTTCGCATTATAGTATGTATGAACTTGTAATAAAATCTCTTTGGCTGTAGTATTTGTATCTAGCTGATTTGGTATCATTGAAAGTTAACATTATAAAGAACATTATTCCAAATTCAAATTAGGCAAATGTGTGATTTTCATTTGTTTTTCGTACTGTCAAGATGAGTAAATCTAATGAAGAAATTCGATACATTTTAAAATCTTACTACAAAAAAGGTAAAAATGCAACGCAAGCCGCGAAAAAATTTTGCGATGTTTATGGACCTAGTGCAGTGTCTGTGAGAGTAGCACAAATTTCGTTTAAGCGTTTTCAATCCGGAAATTTTGATGTCAAAGATGCACCTCGCTCTGGTCGCCCTATTACGGATAAAATGGATGCCATTTTTGAAAGAGTGGAGCAAGATCGACATATCAGTAGTTACGACGTAGCTGAAGAACTGAGAATTGATCACAAAAAGTTTTTAATGTACCTTTACATTAAGCGGATGGCACATAGGACAATGTGACGGTGATTACTACTTTCTCATTTGTTTCCTATTCAAAATCAACGTTACGTGTTAACTGATCATCATCGATGTATTAAAGTGGATTTATAAGATTTTTTCTTATTTGTTTATAATCCTTCGTAAAAGATCCGTTTGTAAAAGAGAGTATGGAACATTCTGTTGATACCTATTTTTATTATTAAGTATTTTTGGACCATCATTTATTTTATTTTTGTTTACTTTGACATATTAATCAACGTTTCAGTTGTTATTCGCTTTAATTTTATATTTTGTTGTTTGAACTATTTCCAAGTGATTAAATGAATTTTTGAGTTCGAGTTAAATACAAAAAATATATTTTATATTTTAAAATTATTAAGAAATATTTTTGGAGTCCTCCCAGACCTTTTATATAATATATCATACAATGTACAGAACAGAACCCAGCAAGAAATATTGCACACCGAGTCCACGAAAGAGACAATCGGCTGATTTTGACTTGGTACAGCGTTATCGCTGCAGCACACTGCCCTAAGCCATCGAGTTCGGTATTGGTCAAAACTTGATCAAATGGTCGACAAACATCACATAGGTGGGAAAGAGATAACGCTCTTCAAATCCGAAATAAGCCGAAGTCTCCTTCCAAAGGTCGATGCGCAATATTTGTTTTTGGATAAGATAATTTGTATTTTTGGTAAACAAACACATTCTAACCACTAAAACTTTATATAACAAACATGGCAAGCAAGCCATTTCACATGGATGTTAAGTGATAACTGCAGCTAAACGAAAGTCAACATGCAGATGCATCGCCACCCGTTGTTTTGTTTCTGTGACAGTTATTACAGGGCCATACATTACGATCTCACCGGAACACGATAATGCTGACATGCTACCATTTGGCGGCAAATAGTTGAGGTTTTTTTACTGGTGGTAAAAAAAATATATTAACATAGGTATACGGACTATTTGTTTGATATTATTTCGCATTAACACATGCTTGTGAAATATATTTTTATTTTTAAAGAAAAATGGAAAGAAAAATTTGACTTCAGGCGAGGCTCGAACTCGCGACCTACTGGGAATCTAGTCCAGCCGCTCTTCCAATTGAGCTACTGAAGCCCTGCCCGATTTGTCAAATCTTTCCTTCACATCTATTGCATTGCTTTATGGTAGCAGTAGCGCCATCTATTACCAACTATGCTAGTTAGGCAACCGATATAATAGACTTTTCAGTTTATTGAATATCGTAAAGAAGTCGCTTTTACCCTTAATAATTGTTTGATATTATTTCGCATTAACACATGCTTGTGAAATATATTTTTATTTTTAATGAAAAATGGAAAGAAAAATTTGACTTCAGGCATTATTAAGGGTAAAAGCGACTTCTTTACGATATTCAATAAACTGAAAAGTCTATTATATCGGTTGCCTAACTAGCATAGTTGGTAATAGATGGCGCTACTGCTACCATAAAGCAATGCAATAGATGTGAAGGAAAGATTTGACAAATCGGGCAGGGCTTCAGTAGCTCAATTGGAAGAGCGGCTGGACTAGATTCCCAGTAGGTCGCGAGTTCGAGCCTCGCCTGAAGTCAATTTTTTTTTTCCATTTTTCTTTAAAAATAAAAATATATTTCACAAGCATGTGTTAATGCGAAATAATATCAAACAATTATTAAGGGTAAAAGCGACTTCTTTACGATATATAATAAACTGAAAAGTCTATTATATCGGTTGCCAAACTAGCATAGTTGGTAATAGATGGCGCTACTGCTACCATAAAGCAATGCAATAGATGTGAAGGAAAGATTTGACAAATCGGGCAGGGCTTCAGTAGCTCAATTGGAAGAGCGGCTGGACTAGATTCCCAGTTGGTCGCGAGTTCGAGCCTCGCCTGAAGTCAAATTTTTCTTTCCATTTTTCTTTAAAAATAAAAATACGGACTATTTGTATGGGAAAATTTCTTCATATTTTCTTACCTTTCAAAACTTCAATTCAATTTATTTGTATGTAGGTTTGTATGTATGTATAGATGTATGGGAAAAAGGAGCCTAAGTTACACCTTATTACATCAGCTACCTGCCCGTGAAAGTCCCGTCAAAGTCGGCGACACTCCAATTCTATTTATTTGTATGTAGGTTTGTATGAATGTATATGTATGGAAAAAAGTAGCTTAAATTACTCCTTATTACATTAGCTATCTGCCAGTGAAAGTCCGTCGAAATCGGTAAAGCCATTCCCAAGATTAGCCAGAACAAACAGAGAGACAGACAGACAGAAAAAAATGTTAAAAAATGTTGGTTTAGTACGAGTATATGTACCGTGTAAGTATTTTTAATTAAATTATTTTATCTTTAACAGCCAGCAATTCTTATTTGCAACCGATTGAATTTGGCTCCCGTATACCATAATATTTTTATTCCTTTAATTTGATATATCTATACATCTATACAAGTTAATAAAATTGGAGTGTTTGCTTATAATATAAAAATAACCGCTTTTAACTAAATGCAAATGTATACACGGTACATATAACACCAAAACATTTTTTTTTACAGTTTTTGTCTGTCTGTCTGTCTGTCTGTCTGTTTGTTTGTTCCGGCTAATCTCAGGAACGGGTGGACCGATTTTGACGGAACTTTCACTGGTAGATAGCTTAAGTAATAAGGCGTAACTTAGTCTACTTTTATACTAGCTGCGCCCACGACTTTGCCCGATTAGGTACTGAACAATTATAGATTCTCACGGGGACGAAGTCGCTGGTAAAGCTAGTATTTGATAAAAATGGTCGACAAACGTCGAATACGTAAGGTGCGAAAGAGATAACGCTCTACAGATCCGAAATAAGCCGACGTCTCTTCCTGAGGTCGATGTGCATTTTTTCTTGTTGGATACTGTACATTGTTGTAGTTGTACTCGTAGTACACCCGCAAGAGTACAGATACTGAATAGAACCGTGGTAGAGTGGTGGAATTACTGGTGGTAGAGTTCCAGTGACGGAGCTCACGGGCGTAGGCACCACCGCATTACCTAATATTCTTGCCACTAAATGGTAGTGTTCAGCACTATAGTGTTCCGGTCAGGTGGTAATGTACGGCCCTGTAATTTCTGGCACAGAGGCATAACCTTAGGCCTCAGGAGTGGTAACGCATCTGCATTTTGACCTTGGTCTTTGTGTAAGTGTTTATAGGCTGCAGTCATCACTTAACACCAATGTGAACTGCATGCTTGTTTACCACTTCAATTACATAAAAAAAACAAAAAAAATTCTTTAATGTAAGTTTCCGTGGTTGTAAAACTTCAGTGACGAGCCATTTGGTCTAGAGGTGTGTGATGACCGTTTCAACTGAGGCTCAGGGGTTTGATCCTCGTATCGGGACAAATATTTGTATGGCCTACAGATATTTGTTTCGGGTCTGGGTGTTTGTGTGTGTTGTGTGGGTACGACTGTATTTTTTATAGAGATATCTACTTAATAATTCTTAATCATTTACTATTAACGTGAGCAGCATGTTATTTTTTATTTGTCGTAACGTAACGTAACTTCACGCCTGTAATCCCCGAAGGGGTAGGCAAAAGTAAACGCATGCATTCAAACATACATGCAAACACGATTCGCCGGTTACGTTTTTGGCCCCATGAAACAGGTGGCGAGCCTGTTGACATCTCCGGGCACATTATCAAACTTCGAGGTACTGCGAAATTTCCAGAAAATGGAAAAATCCCAATAGAACCAGAGATAAAGGACTTTACACCATTATCTCTGATAACGCCCTAACTGGGAATCGAACCCAGGACCTCAACGTAGTAGTAGTAGCCTGCTACCCCTTTTTTTTTTTTTTTTTTTTTTTTTACGCGGGGAAACCCTCATGGGCACCCGCCGTCTAGGGGAAACGACGGCGGGTAGTGTGAGACTCGTACTCACTAAAACCCCGCGGTGTTCCGACTCTTCCGCCATCAGTGGCGGGGACACGGGAACGCTTACGCACACATCCGCGACCCCGCCGGCGGCTGCTCGTCTCCGAGCCCTCCGCAGGTTGAGCTCTTTGGCTCCAACCAACACTAGTGGCGTGCGGAACACGTGCACGCCACCCAGCTTGGGACCTATCTCCATTTGGGCGACGGACATCCCCTAGTCCGACACCCAAAGGTCCCTGCCCCGACCACTCACAACGCCAGGCGTCCCAAGACGCCCGGGTGGAGGAGTCCAGGGGCACTCTGTCCGGCCCCGGAGGAGCGGGAGTGACAGGGATGAACTGACCTTCAACCGCCCCCCCGCGGCCCCACCACGTCCCTATCGAGCGGCGGGACCACCGCTAGGCGGCTGGGGATAGGGTGCAGGGCAACGACACACCCATACACCTCCTCCCCAGCCGCCTCCCCACCACGTCCCCATCTTACGGCGGGACAACCGCTAGGCGGCTGGGGATAGGGTGCAGGGCAACGATACACCCGTACACCTCTTCCCCAGCCGTCTCCTCACCACAGCAGCGAGTGGCGGGCAGAGCCACGCCAAACGCCGCCCCCTCTCTGGGTTCCTCTTGGCTTCTCCGGTGTGAGGCCAACCACCGGGTACTGAGCCCCCCCGCCACGACAAGGCGGAAACCCTCGGGGGGGAGCCTGCTACCCCTGCTACCACTAGGCTAACGAGGCATAGGCATTATTAACAATAAACTTTCACACCCTACTTTATTTGAGTCTTTATAAGTAAGGCTTTAATTTTGATCAATTATGAACCCATGTCTTGACAGTCTCGTTTTTTTTTTATGTAATGGGCGTGGCAAAGAAGCATGCAGTTCACATTGATGTTAAGTGATGACTGCAGCCTATAGACACCCACATGAAGATCAAGGTCAAAATGCAGATGCGTTACCACTCCTGAGGCCTAAGGTGTTATGCCTCTGTGCCGGAAATTACAGGGCCGTACATTAAATTTAGCGAATCAATTGGTTTTCATACATCAAAACGAGAAGGCAGCGCGATTTTTCCCAATAGCAAAAAAAACAAATCAATCTCACCCTCACCCGGAGATGAAACCAAAACCTCAAGCTCATCAAAAAAAAAAATCTCTTTATTTGCAGTAATAGCACACCGCGGACACTCCGCCAAAATTCCATACAAACGCTTAATTTGGTCTCTATTACACAGACATCAATCAGGGATGTGTGAATGAATAAATGAATTAATGAATGAATGAATGAATGAATGAATGAATGAATGAATTAATGAAATAACTTTATTGGAGCAGTCCTGAGACATGCCCATAAAAAATTAAAAGCAACAACAAAATATAAACAAAAACGAAAATAAGTTGGTACACGAGAACGAATAAAAAAATACACAGTAAATTAAAATATAAATATATGTGTATTGTGTATATATTTACACCTGTGTGCGTAGCACGTAGAAAATACCAACCGTCGCCCATAAGAGGTGAGGAGCTTGTGTGATGCATGGCAATCGGGCGGGACGTCGAAGTGTCCATTCTATACGTAGTATTATTTCATATTCTCTGGTAATAGTCAATTTTCCTGTGAACTCACATTTTTTTTTTGTATGTAAGTATGTATGTATCTTCACGCCAGGTCCCTAACGGGGTAGGCAGAGAGTGTAGAGCGCCAGACATCCAGACACCATTTACTTACATGTATGTAAGTAAATGGTTCATTAATATCTTATTCGAAATATGATAATAATTTGAAAGTCATGTCAATAGGTTTTGCCAGGGAATATGTAATAGGTACTACCTTTTACCAGAGAATATGTAATTATATATATGTATATACATATATTATATTTTTATGTATTAAATTTCCCTTTTATAATTACTATTCATTTGTTTTAGATTATTTCGCATTAACACATGCTTGTGAAATATATTTTATTTTTAAAGAAAAATGGAAAGAAAAATTTGACTTCAGGCGAGGCTCGAACTCGCGACCTACTGGGAATCTAGTCCAGCCGCTCTGCCAATTGAGCTACTGAAGCCCTGCCCGATTTGTCAAATCTTTCCTTCACATCTATTGCATTGCTTTATGGTAGCAGCAGCGCCATCTATTACCAACTATGCTAGTTAGGCAACCGATATAATAGACTTTTCAGTTTATTGAATGTCGTAAAGAAGTCGCTTTTACCCTTAATAATTGTTTTATATTATAGAAGGAAAGATTTGACAAATCGGGCAGGGCTTCAGTAGCTCAATTGGCAGAGCGGCTGGACTAGATTCCCAGTAGGTCGCGAGTTCGAGCCTCGCCTGAAGTCAAATTTTTCTTTCCATTTTTCTTTAAAAATAAAATAAATTTCACAAGCATGTGTTAATGCGAAATAATATAAAACAATTATTAAGGGTAAAAGCGACTTCTTTACGATATTCAATAAACTGAAAAGTCTATTATATCGGTTGCCTAACTAGCATAGTTGGTAATAGATGGCGCTGCTGCTACCATAAAGTAATGCAATAGATGTGAAGGAAAGATTTGACAAATCGGGCAGGGCTTCAGTAGCTCAATTGGCAGAGCGGCTGGACTAGATTCCCAGTAGGTCGCGAGTTCGAGCCTCGCCTGAAGTCAAATTTTTCTTTCCATTTTTCTTTAAAAATAAAATACTATTCATTTGTTTACTTATTCCCCGTACACCCCAATCTTATTTATACAATTAATTTCCTCCACCTGGTTGTCTGGAAGAGATCGCTTTTAGCAATAAGTCCGCCAATGGTGCAAAATGTTTTATGTATCGTGAATGTCCTAATTATTTTGGTGTACAATAACGTTTATTGTTGTTTATTCAACATGCCATCGATACTATGGATGAAGTTAGTATCATGCAAATCTGCAAGACTAACTTCAAAGAAGAAGAAATCTCCTCGGCTAAAGTGTTGCTGTACCAAACGCTTGGGCAGATTGATAAGATGCCATCTCGGAGAAAGGATGATAAAGGTGAAAGAAGTCTCCAGGACATTATCAACTTGTTGAAGGTGACCGATCCCGACGACGTGCCAGCGTTCGTGGCGAAGCAGTTGAACAAGCTGCCTCCCGTCACTTTCGACCACGTCGACGTATCCCGGCTGCTTAAAGAGATCTACAGTATTGCTTAGATTGCAGTCCTCTGAAAATACGAGTACCATCAGTGATCTGCGTGCCGAATTAATTACATTACATGGTTCTAGTTCGGTATGTAGGTCAACGGAGGCCTGCAATGTGAACATGCGACGCGGTGCGCAAAATACATCCATCAACAGTTTTGAGTCGGCGGATTGCAACACTAAGAATGCGACACCGACTGTCGTCACGCCGCGCGACGTCACGCGCCCCGCTGCCCTCTCCACCGCCCCTGTCTCCTCGCCGTCACGTGTCTGCACTTCGACCCCTCAACGTGCTTATGCTACGGCCGCTGCCAACCCTCCATCTAAGCGGCCACTAGCTAAAGGTAGAGTTTCTAGCGAGATTACGCGTAAGCCAGGCCAGGGACCTCGTAAGGATAGGTGTGACGATGAAGGCTTCACGGTGGTGACGAGAAAGAAGAAAAAGACTGCCAACCGTAATCAGTGAGGAACAGCACCTACTGGACCGAACCATTTGCTGCGTCCAGCTACGCCATCGACGCCATTATACGTGTCTCGACTGCACTGGTCAACGGGTGTTGAGGATATTGTTGACTATGTCCGAAAGCAGACCAACTTTACCCTCAAAGTGGAGCGATTGGAGTCTCGCCGCAAGGTCAATTTCAACTCCTTTCTGGTTAGAGTACCGACGCACCACCTACCAACTTTCATAAAGGAGGAATTCTGGCCGCAGGGAGTTGTGTTCCGGAGGTTCAAGGGACAACTGCCTGCAGACAAGCCGCGCATCACGTCGCCGAATTTACGTGATAAATAGTGTAGTGTTTTGATATGTATATTAGTCTGTAAGGTATTTAATCTATGGGCCTATTGTTTATCTTAAGCATTGTTGCCTGATTTCAATAAATAAATAAAGAGTTTATTACTATTATTCCACTTATTTATTTATACAACTTATTAAATAATTTTTTACATATATATATGTATATATATACATATATATATATATATATATATATATATATTGTATAAAAAAAACAACAAATATATATATAAAAAATTAAAAAATAGTGTACCGCCGGCAGCGAGAGCAGGGTCCAAGCTGCCGGTGGTTAGGGACACAGAGACAGGAACCTCCTCACTATGCGTGCCGTGCCGAGGAGTACTGCTTTCTGTATCAGACCCTTGATCCATCCACCTAGCGAGAGCCTCTTGAGATGTTGGTCGAGGCTCTTCGCTATCAGCCCGTTCACCGATACAACTATCGGCACAATGATGGCCGAATCCACATCCCACATGGCGACAACCTTATTATTATTATTAATACTACGTATAAAATGGATACTTCGACGTCCCGAATAATTTCCTCTCTTGCAGCCCGCTCCTTTAGTACCATGCCGGCAGCCTCGTACACTTGGTTGTACGTACTACAGGTTGCGAGCGAGCAATTGTGTGTGTGCGTGAAGAAACACTTCCTGATTGATATAGATAGTAGGTAACCAGAATAATGAAGCGCGCATGGCCCAGCGGCTGGTGTAGATCGTAAGCGATCTATCTACTCGGTTAAGCACTACGGGCGCGGTCGAGTGTGTGATGGGTGACCGCTAGTGGCTAATTAAAATGCGCGTTTCCATGCTTCGGAGGGTACGTTAAACCGTCGGTCCCGGTTGCTATCGATAGATAGCAGTCGTAAAACCTTGTCGGAGGCCTTACGGGCGGTTTGAAAACATCCGACAGCGGGGGAGGTGGGTGGTAATCTCCAGGCCTCCCCCAAAATTTTCTAACCTATCAATTAACCCGTTAAAAATAAAGGTAGGGAAAGCGCTTCCTGTCCCCTGATTTTGTCTCAAAAAATAAATTACATATCTACACTACCATATATTCGAAACAAAATAAAATTAATTACATTTACATTGTCAATGTCAAAACATATTTATTAGGCGCTGTGTACTAGTTAGTAAAATGGTTACACAAAACAAAGAGACTATGATCAGTTCGTTATAAAATTCACACCAAGGCCGGCCATCGACGGACCGCATCTTGCGGTCGGACCGCAAGTTTGGACCGTTTGAGCAGTTCACGAGCGACTGCTCCAACAGTCGCTTCTTCGTCGAGTTCAACAGTCGCTTTTTCGTCGAGTTCCGACGTGCGGTCGGTTGTTTAGAGCTGCCGGACCCACCATACACGGACCGCTATAAGCGGCTGCGGCCAACCATCGAATCCGACCATTGTATTTTATGGCTTAAAATACTAATTCATCAAATGAAACCGCGGACATTCTAAAGTAGTTGAATAACTTTTGAGTGTCTTCTCTTTTTATAGGCTACTAGCTGACCCGGCAAACTTCGTATTGCCTTACAATGAAATAATGTGTCAAGTGTTAAATAGAAACGGACTATTTCTATGGAAAAATTAAATTGTGGAATGAACTATTTCCCATCAATTTATTCATATTTTCTTACCTTTTAAACCGTCCCTGGACTTCCAAAAATCATTCAAAACTAAAATTAATCAAATCGGTAGGGCCGTTCTCGAGTTTTAGCGAGACTAACGAACAGCAATTGATTTATATATATATATAGATGTAAACTGTATGCATAAAAGAATCACTAGTTAGTTTAAATACATAGATGATTAACCCGTAACATTTCTTCACCAGGTCCTAGCTCGTCGCTCTCAAAACGCGACAGCAAACCGATTGACGCCAGTGATGACCCAAAGCTAGCACGATGGGGGTGACGGACGACTTAGCCCCGAGCTTCACGCAGAAGCCGCAGCTCAGGCAGGAGGATGACGGGAACAAACTCATCTTCGAGTGCCAGCTGCTCGCGTCGCCCAAGCCGGAGATCTCCTGGTTTAGGAGCGATGAAATGCTCAAAGAAGATAGTAGGACACAGTTTAAGTGAGTAGATGCATTTATTATAAAGAACAGTTAACGCTCTTGTACGGGTTCCGTAGCTAATAAGGAAGAGGTCTCACCATGTCCCATAGTGCAACACGGGCCACCGACCGCGGCGGACCGGAGGGGAGTAGCCATAGCGTTTATTACCGATGCAAAACAGTCTGTCATTTTTTGCGGGAGAAAATGCATGTGACACACGCACACTACAAAAATCGTCTATTACTACGAAACTCACACTTTGACTTTAACAAAATACGTAAACAATTTCACGCACACATTTAAACATCTAGGCGACAGGCATAGATCCATTTGGGCTTGTACTTCCACAGAGGGGTAAGCCTCCATATGACTACTCCCCTCCGGTCCACCGCGGCCGGTGGCCTGTATTACTCTATGCCATGTCCGTATCTTAGAAACTCAGTACTAGAGAGGAGAGCTGTAAGCTTTGACATCAATATACGTATACATATACTCGTAGTAGTCATGCGAACAAACTGTTGAAATAATAAATTGAAAAATGATTTTTTAAGGTATCTCTTCTACTCGTAAAGTGGGGATCAATGAATAGGTATTTTATTATATAGTTGGTTTAATAAAACAATTTTTCGATTAAAGGTTCCGTTTGTAAAATATTAAACTGAAATAGCCTTTGAGTTCTTTGAGTGAGAAACAGCACCCCAAATTGCGTTCGATCCGACACAGACTTGTCCGTTTTTTTATCTAATTGTATATATATCGACATTAAATAATTCCTATCAATGAAAAAATCTTGCAAGGTCAAAGAGAAAATATTATGATTGCTATCGATGAATAGTGTGCATAAAAAATAGAAACACTCCTATCATAATATTAAGCCCGGGTTGCACCACAATTTAAGTTAAAGTTAAAAAAAACAGTTAAAGTTATTGTAACATTTCACATCCAGCTTTAACTTTAACAATCTGTTAAAGTTAGAGAAGGACGTGTAATGTAACAATTACTTTAACTTTAACAAATGATGTGGTAGTTTTATTTTAATAAGATGACAAAAAATTACCGCCATAATTTTATTATCATATTATTTAAATAAAAATTATTTAAATCAAAAGTGCGATAAATATAATATGATGTATAAAGTATGATGTGAAAATTCTGGAAATGTAATAATGGAAGTCACCCACCGATCAACTCTAAAATATTCCTAAATATTGTATGATTGGATTGTATTTATCACAAAACTGACAGTTTTCTCACATAGGAGAGACTTTATACATCTAACTCTTTGTACTTTCTATTCACAGTCTAGAGAACGTTTTAACTATAACTCTATACTTCGTCTTAGCTATCATGTTCGTAGTTCATAATCATCGAAATTAGGAGAGATTCGTGAAGATAATAAAACTACTACATAAAAAATAGAAAAATGATACATTTTACATGACACATAAAATTTAAGAATAAATACATTTGGCAGAATATTTCATTTTATTACCCCTAAGATAAAAAAGTAATGATGACAAATAGATATAAAAATGCATGATGCCTAAACAATTAAATATATCATCACGGGTTATAGCGATAAGCCAATCAGCAGGAGTATTTGTGGTGAGTCATGACTAAAATGGCTTAAGTTAACATTGCCAAATACCGAAGAGTGCAGACAGTGACGCTAATAGTGGTGACGATTGAATTGTTTTTCACTGACGTGGTGTCAATTTTAATAGTTGTGAGAAAGTGAGTATGTTCAAATCGTGAGTGACAAGAGTCAAATTATACTTCTTGGAGACGCATATGTTTCTGAACTTATCTACTCTACTATTACTGACGTCCTTGGCATAAAGCATATAGTGTGCTTTATTTTATTATTATTAATTTAGAAGCTATACGAATGAAGTTTCAAGTATGACTATTCAAGGTCATTGTCAGTTTTTGTATGATTTTATTCACTTCTGGTATTTATTCGCACAGAGATCAATAATTTATTGATTAACAGTCCCGACATCGTCAATTGTTGAATTTAATGTAATTATGTATTTAATCGTATACAAAGACTAGGGCAATGTACTGTACCTTGACTTTACGATTCAATTTATTCTCTTTGATGTAAATAATTTGCCAAAAGCTCTTAAGTGTGACACAGTTGGCACTGATATTATTATAACAATCGATGTATCGAAGGATATATTCATCCTCTTCCATGCTATATTTATTTTAAGAAATAAGTAACCGATATAAAATTTTGATTATCTTGCAGGTTTATATTCTTTGACCTTACAATTCACGAGTCCTATATTGTATCCTAATTTGATTTTACTATAGCCATTGGTTTCTGAAAAACATTTTTTTTCTCGGTATTAGTAGATTTTTTTTAAAATTTAATATTATCATAATATCAAAATTGATCTTCTTATTAGAATAATAACTAGTTTTTATGAATCTAAATTCAGTTTCAGTAAGACTGTCCAAACTTTAGGTGCCGTTCCCTCACCATTAAAATGTGTTCACCATTGTGTGTGAAAATATTTGATTTGCTGAAATTTTGCCGCGTTTATGCTATACTACCAACTTGTGAATAGTAGCCCCTGTCCTGTTGCTAATGTGGGTCAATGATGTATTAAAACCTTAGTGTTACTCATACTATTAGTATAGCAGCATTAAAGCTTTGGTCTTTTAGTAAATTTTCATAGGAGAAACCATGCACTATTATCATGGCTGCTTGTTCTTATTTTTGACTAGCAGATCTGGCGAACTTCAAATCATCTTAAAATTAAATAATAATAATAATATGTCAAAGATTTGACAGGTCACCGACTACAAATAGTGCGTGAAAGTGAATTGTTAATATTTTCCTTAAAATTTCTTCACATTTTGCAGTCTTTGTTGGCTTCAACAAATACTTTAAAAGTAAAAACAGCCAAATTTTATATATATACTCGTAGTTATTTACGATTTTTAGTGAGATTAACAATGGTCATTTATTTTTTATGTAGCCCGAAGTTTTCACTTTAAGACTTTGCCGATTTGAAGTGAAAAGTTTCCTTTGCCTCACTTTCGAGAGAGATTATTAACTTCAATGCGTTTTTTCAATTTATTTCCATCAATGGCTCGTTTGCTAGGTGATCACATCTATATTCAGGCAGTTATTTAAATTTCTTGTAATAGGTTAAAAACAGTGTGTAAGAATAAAGATATCATATCAATTTTATAATAATGGTAATATGAAGTTATAAGTCTTCAATGCGTTCATACATCGTTCAAATAAAATGTTTAATATAGAAATCGCGGTTAACATTCTTCGATGAAAACATTGTTTCGATGTAGTTGAAAATACCTGTTACCTTGACCTTGAACTGTAAGATATTCCACTATCATCTTACGGGTGGTCTGTTCAAAAAACTTTATTATTCGAAGTTTGATAGTTTGAAAAATATAATACCTATTATTATGTCCTTTCTGTCTGTCTTATGTCTGACTTTAGAGTAAGTGAATATTTGTCTTCCATGACAGAATTCTTTTTGTTCATTATAGATATTTTTTTGTTTTGTATTTATTTACTCACGGCGTGACAATGAAATGTTAAACTAATGTTGTAAAACATTAACTAAACATTCGCTGAATGTCAACGTAACTAGGTATGACCACTAACTTATTCTTTTTCTTTAGACTGTGGTATGACTATAATTATGAACTAGATTAAGACCTAATTATATTTTTTTTGTCTATAGGAAAAGGCCCTTTATTTTGCCTACCTACGTCAGCGTAGTATACTGAGGTAGATTTGAGTAATATCTCTCAAATTTCACCAGTAGGGAAACACAGTTGCTACAAATATCCGTTTTAGAAGAACATAAATGTCACGGAAAGACTAAAATAATAATTCATAATCAATTTATAAATAAAATTACACCTGCGAATCATCAAAAATTTCAAAGAAGAAACAGATAAATCTGTTCAGGATAAACATAGTCATTTACTTAGCAGAGTTACAAGTACAGACACTACTGAGAAGAACTTTTCTACTTATCGCACAAACCCAGTGCGATGCTCTTTTGGACAAAACCCTGAACCCTAATACAAACTGGAATTAAAGTAGAATACAGATAATGTTAACGTCCAGGCCATATGCACATACAAATTACACACATACATAAAATATACTCATCTTGTGTTTTTTTAATGTAATGGAAGTGTCAAACAAGCATGCAGTTCACATTGACGTGAAGTGATGACTGCAACCTATAGACACTCACACAAAGACCAAGGTCAAAATGCAGATGCGTTACCACTCCTGAGGCTTAAGGTGCTATGCCTCTGTGCTGGAAATTACAGGGTCGTACATTACCACCTGACCGGAACACGATAGTGCTGAACACTACCATTTAGCGACAAGTATGTTAGGCAATGCGGTGGTGTCTACGTCCGCGAGCTCCGTCACTGGAGCCATACCACCAGCAGTGATGCTGCATTTTATAAAGCTCGTAACAGCAACTGAATATAATTTTCGTTTTTCTCCAGGATCCAGAGCATCGCCAACAATAAATTTCTGGTGGTGCTAGAGTTGGATGATGTGATCGAGACCGATGCGGGGCTTTATAAAGTTAAGGCTAAGAATAAGATGGGTGAGGTGGCCGCCTCCATCAACCTCAACTTTAGCCGTAAGTATTGTCAATTGTTATAATTATTTAACGTTTCTGCTGACTGCTATCATAACTGCCTCGGTAGCCTAGAGGTAGCAGGCCACTACTACTACTACGCTGAGGTCCTGGGTTCGATTTCCGGGTAGGGGGTTATCAGAGATAATGGTGTGAAGTCCTTTATTAGCAATTTCCCAGTACCTAAGTTTGGTAATGTGCCCGGAGATGTCAACAGGCCCGCCACTTTTACACCGTTAATAATAATAATAATGGCAACCCATTATACGTCCCACTGCTGGGCACGAGTCTCTCTCCTTTTTGGGGGGAGGCCTACGCCACCTTTACACCGTTACATGAGCCAAAACGTAACCGGCCAATCGTGGGTGTTTGCATTTATGCTTGAATGCATGCATTTACCTCTGCCTACCCCTTCGAGGATTAAAGGCGTGAAGTAACGTATTTTACATTTCGCTAACGAGTCCTAGCACAGGTGACTCAGGTTTATTGCCTATAGCCTGGATTGTAGGTACATGTGAAATATGACTTTTGTTGAAATAATTGTTAAGTGATGACTGTAGCCTATGGATATATGCACAAAACCAAGGATCAAAGTACAGTTTTTTTTATCCAGGGGAAAATGCGTTACGCATACCCACCCTTCGGGAGAGGGGTGGGTTATGTGGGCATCCGGACAAAGCGAGAGACGTCCGTCTACCCACTAAAAACCCCTGGGTATTCCGAATCGTCCGCACGAGGTGGCGGGGTCACGGGAACGCTCTAGCACACCTCCGCGACCCTGAGACCTAAGCTGTTACGTCTCGGTGATAGCTATTACGGGGCCGTTCATTACCTTTTTTTTACGTTATGAAGGTGGCTAACAAGCATGCTGTTCACATTACACAGATGTTGAATGATGAATGCAGAGACACCCACACAAAGATTTTGGAGCTCGCGGGCGTAGGCCACCGTGTTACCGCTAAATGGTAGTGTTCAGTACTATCGCGTACGGCCCTGTAATTTCTGGCACAAAGGCATTACCTTAGGCCTCAGGAGTGGTAACGCATCTGCATTTTACTTGGTCTTTATAGGCTGCAGTCATCACTTAACATCAATGTGAACTGCATGCTTGTTTGCCACTTTCATTATATTAAAAAAATACATTTATATTTGTGATATTAGTATTTATTGTGAGTGAATAATGCAGGCCATAGAGACATTCATAAAAACTACGTTCTGAACACATTATTTCTGAGCCAAATATTACAAGTTAACCGAAGCTGTAATGCATTAATAATATGAAAACTCTTATACACGTAACAAAATACATTCGTAATCCAATACTTCGGTCAATAAATAGTTTCATAACAGTATTAGTCATGTCCGAAAATAAATGACAACAAAAATCTACAGCTGAAATAGCCCACGCTTGAAATAGCGAGCCAATTTGAATTGCCAGCGTTCCTTTTTTAAATATTATTTTGACGACAATCGACTGTTGACAACTTGTTCATGAAAATGATGACGACAACGAAATTATTATAGACTAAAGAAAAAAAAGACAATATGGTTTTTTTTTAATGACATTTTTTTTAAAGTGACATATAAACATACAGTATCTAACAAGAAATATTGCACATTGACCTTAGGAAGGAGAGTTCGGCTTCATTATGTTGTGGAAGTGGCAAACAAGCATGCAGTTCACATTGATGTTAAGTGAAGACTGCAGCCTTTAGACACCCACACAAAGACCAAGGTCGAAATGCAGATGCGTTACCACTCCTGAGGCCTAAGGTGTTATGCATCTGTGCCGGAAATTACAAGGCTGTACTTTACCAACTGGCCGGAACACGATAGTGCTGAACACTACCATTTAGCGGCAAGTAAATTAGGTAACGCGGTGGTGCCTTCGCCCGCGAGCTCCGTCACTGGAGCTCTACCACCAGTAAAATTTTACTAGTAAAGTGTACCAATTTTTCGGGTCTGTAGAGCTTTATCTAACTACTAACTACTTTAACTAACGGATTACTTGAACTCAAACACTCAAAAATTTATTTAATCACTTGGAAATAATATAATTTGCTTGTAATAGGTCTAATTTCAAAATATAAAATTAAAGCGATTAACAACTGATACGTTGATTAATATGTCAAAGTAATAATGAAAATAATGGTCCAAAAATACTTAATAATAAAAATAGGTATCAACAGAATGTTCCATACTCTCTTTTACAAACGGCAAGATAAAAGATTTGAAAGATAAAAGCTAAATAAAAGAATACTACTTATATTAATACCGGAGTACTTGCGTAGGCAGTGTGCAGCAGAGACAACGCTCTAAGAAGTCTCTTTCGTAGGCTCGAAGTGCAATATTTCTTGCTGGGTACTGTACAGTTCACTATGGTTACGGTATTGGGGCTTAAAAGCATCTTAAAAAACCATGAGGTCTCAGTAAACCCGCCCCGTATTACGAGGCTTAATGTCATTTTACAAAAACAAAAAACAAAACAACAGAAAAATGGGTTGAAAAGCTCAAAAAAGAGAAAGAAAAAAAAAGAAAAAAGAAGAAAAAATAGAAAAGAAAGGACATGACCTCAGCGAGTTTCGCCGCATGCTAGCAGCCATTTCATTCAATCACGCCCCCGACGCTTCGGGGGCAGATAGGCCTGGGGAACGAGGTACACCCTCGAACCTTCTTGTGCGGAGGGAGGGATGATGTTTAGTTAGTATTGTCCAAATAAACAAACCCACTAGATACTGAATGGGATTTTTTTAAACACTAAGAAGGAAGCAAACAAGCGTTTCGCATTAAAAGAAAGTGGCATTAGAGGCCACTCGTAAGCGCTGAATTATTTTGCCTGTTACTACCAGAAATAACGAACCCGCATATTTATTTATCTTAAAGCTATAGAATGGAAGAGATGCATGCAAGTGGTGGTAGATTGATTTTATGTATGATCCCTTATAACTATCATAGTTGCAAAACATTTGAGGCCCCAAAACTAGCAACGCATTTGCATCTTTGACCTGTGATTATTGTGTGGAAATCTATATGCTGCAGTCATCCATGTAAACTGCTTGTTATTCACCATCAATTCATTAAAGAAAGATAAGGGTATTCCGGTTATCCGGTGATGCCTACGTCCTCAAACTCCGTCACTACAAGTGTAAATTAAATCTAGAGTTTCTAGAATAACGTAACACCTGCATGTGTTCAAAGAAATCATCACAGGGCGATACCAAATGTTTATATCTGGTAGCTGTTCCATTATATAAACACACGTTTCCAGATTCTTGGTTGGAGATATCAAATCTATTTGTGAATTCGAGCGGTCGATTTTCAATTTGGTGGACTTATGTGATTGTTTTTCTTTTTCAGCCGCTGACGAAGAAAAACAGAAGTAAGTATCATTTTATATTACGCAATTTACACATTTGATTGAGAGTAAAATGATTAAAGGGTGGGAAATTACAAATGATATAGTTTAATATTTTAGGACAAAGGCCAAGATACATTCTTTGACCTTGACAATGAGCTGCAAAGAAGCCCAAATATTTTAATTGGCCATGAAGATTTTGCTAACTTACTATAGGTACTTTACTAAAAGCTATACGTTACAGAATTATGTAGTAACTAATGTGAATATAAATACCTATTGACATAGCCTAGTTGGCAGAACTCCATTTGTAGCAAATAGTGATCTTTTTTTTTCTTTTAAATTGTTGTTAATTGGTGATATTGATCACCAGATTCTATCTACTGATATTTCAATCATCAAATCGAACACTTTCAGACAAGTGGACGGTAGAGCGCCGACGTTCGCGCGCAAGCCGGCCATCAGACAAGAGGATGATGGCAAGCGGCTGATATTCGAGTGCCGCATCGAGGCTGAGCCAGTGCCCAGCGTCGCCTGGTTCCACAATACAATGGAAGTCAAACCCGGACCAAGGCATAAGGTGAGACGTTAGTAGTATCGAAAACAGAGGCAAATACCGTAATATTATACTGGTGGTAGAGTTCTAGTGACGGAGCTCGCGGGTGTAGGCACCACCGCATTGCCTAATTTACTTACCGCTAAATGGTGGTGTTCAACACTATCGTGTTCCGGTCAGGTGGTAATGTACAGCTCTGTAATTTCACACCTTAAGCCTCAAGAGTGGTAACGCATCTGCATTTTGACATTGGTCTTTATGTGGGTGTCTATAGGCTGCAGTCATCACTTAACATCAATGTGAACTGCATGCATGATTGCCACGTCCATTAAATAAAAAAAATATATCTTTAATCATTAATTTAAATTGACTCAATTTTGTTAAATTTGTTAATACGAAGCTGCGTATGAACGTATGCGGCTTGAAATTAGATACACGAGGAAACGCTGCTGTAGCGTACTAGCAACCCCATCACCAGTTTTCATAGTATTATATTTTCTTGAAGCACAGTATTTCTTTTAAATTTTTCTTTACATGTATTTAACATTCAGCGACAGAAGTCATTATATTTTGTTTTTAACCTCAAGCTAAGAAACATTTAAAAATGCTTTGGCAAGGTCAAGAAAAATGAAAATTATAGGCGAAGTTTTAAAAGTACTCCGAGATGGCCTTGACCCCAATACAGTTGGCTGAAGACACGGGCAGGTGTGGACACACCAGCACGATGACCTGAATCTATTAATTATAGTCTATTTATAAAATAACTAGAAGATATTTTGTTAAGTTCTAAATGACAATTTACCTACATTTATCTTTTTGTAATAATTTTAAAATATTTGTTACATCTTACACTTGGAATTAATATTTTGAACTTGGAAATTTTAAAATTTGACTAATTTTGTTGACTTGAATTTGATTGAATGTGTTTAGTTGTTTGAATTCAAACAATTACTAAAGTTCTAAATTTTAATTTTCATCGTTTTGCCAGACAAACAAAGTTATGTATTATATTTGAAATGTATAATGGAAGTAATTCGATTTTTTGTAATATTGAAAAATATCCACAGCTAACAGTGAACAAGGATGGCAAATCATACTACGCATCGTTGGAAATAAACAACGTGACAGTGGAAGATGCTGGTAAATATCGGGTGACAGCCAAGAACGAACTAGGCGAGAGCAACGCTACAATCAGCTTAAACTTCGACAGTAAGTTTACGTTTAGTTTATAAGTAATTATAAGCAGTGATGTTAAAGTAAGCATATATTTATCGAACCACACATATACCACACGATAAAAGCGAAACAACATTGATGATCTACTTAAGTAAATTAAGAAAAAAAAAGGATGTCACAAAATCAAAGTTAACTTTATAATTAACATGCGTTAAACTAGATGCTTCTTATTACATAGTTTAATTATGTAGTTAGTGTAAATGTGTGTATTGATATTGACGTATTGTCCATACATTGTAAACGTAGAAATTGCAGCTAAGCTTCTCTAATCATCAAACTAATTCCCTTAAAGTCAATTACTCTACATAATACACCTATGTGTCGCACACTCGTTGTTGTAAATGTTAACATTAATGTTTTAAGATGTTTTCTTTTATTTGTAAATTGTATAGATGACAGGCTTACACACTATATATACACTATACACGCAAGTTTATCGCACATACTAACCTAATCAATAGTATCCCATTGCACATTATAATATAAATATATTACTAAAATACTATATCCCTCACTTTAATAATGTCTAATCACCGTCATGTTAAAAGCTTTTATTATTATGCTTCTATTAACCTTGACATAAATCTGCTATATTGCAAATCACACGCTTTAGCGTACGCACTTTAATGTAATTAATGATGTATCATCAGCAACTGTTATGCGTACTGTTTGAATTTTTCTTAGACTGCGGAAAATAAACTTTAATACAAATTTACATATTTATGTATCTATTCGATAATTTTTAACTACTTTCTTATACACCCCTCGATTAACGATTACACGAATTAAAGAAAACATCTTAAAGAAACAGTTAGGATGAGAGCTGCAATTCTTCGTTACGTTTTAATTGTTAATGATGAAAGTGGTATTAATGTGAGAATTGATCGCATAGGCGACGAAGCGCCCGTGCCTGAAGACTTTATCAAACCTACATTTACGGAGAGACCTGTCATCAGGCAATCGGAGGATGGTACTAAAATCACATTCGAATGTCGATGTGTTGGCAAACCGAAACCAACCATTACATGGTAAGGAGACAAAACATTAATTAACGACAATAAAATACTGTATAAGAAATGTGATAACTAACAATGAGGCATGCGTACAGGTACCAAGGAAAGAAATTAATAAAAGAAAGTAGTAGATACAAAATAACATTAGAAGAGGACCAAACTTTATATCATATGGCACGACTCGAAATCATAGGCGTAGAGAATTCGGATAAAGGAGAATACAGGGCGGTGGCGAAAAATAAACATGGTGAAGGCGTAGCAAAAATAAATTTGAACTTCCAGGGTGGGGATAAACCAAAGTAAGTTTTCTAGGCACTTATCTAGGTATTACAAAAAATATTTATTTTACAAATAATGAACATTTTAAACAGAATTCCCGACGGTAAGGCTCCAAGGTTCCCAAAGAAACCAACAATTAGACAAGAGGGGGATGTTTTGATTATGGAATGCGTATTAGAGGCGCATCCATTACCAGATATAACCTGGTTCCACGGTGACAAAGAAATTAGGGACGGTGTTAAAATGAAAATGTCAAGAAAAGCAACTGGCAAGGACACTTACAATTTAACACTAGAAATTATAAGTCCTACAAAGGAAGACGGTGGAAATTATAGGTGTAACGCCTTCAACATGTTTGGTGAGAGCAATGCAAACATTGCTCTCAACTTCCAAGGTAACAGTCGAATATGAATTTGATACCAAATAGTTAACACGTACGCATACAGTAGCGATCGCATGTTGAGCTTGGTGCTTTTAAGCTGCATGGCACATTGAAAAAAATATATGAGCAGGTATTAACGCTATCATTGTTACTCTAGGTGGGGATGACGAAAACGGTTTCGCACCATCGTTTGTGGAGAAACCCCGAATCATTCCCAACGAAGATGGCACACTCATCACGATGCGTTGTGTCTGCAAAGCGAAGCCGGCGGCTGAAGTTACGTGGTACCGAGGCACGACCGCAATCAAGGCTAGCAGTAAAATTGAGATCAAATCAACGATGATAAGCGAAGATGTATATGAATTAGTATTGCTTTTGGCGAACCCGACGGCAGCGGACGGTGGCGCTTACCGCTGTCATGTCAGGAATGAATTTGGTGAAAGCAACGCTAATTTGAATCTTAATATCGAAGCGGAACCGGAACCTGAAGGTGAAGGTCCAACGTTTGTCGAAAAACCCACAATTCAATCGAAAGATAACGGCAAACTTGTTATTATGGGATGCAAGGTCAAAGCTAGCCCTAAACCAACGATTGTGTGGTACCACGAGGGTAAAGAAATCAGGGACTCGTCGAAAATTAAGACCAGGGTCGAGGTCAAAGAGGACATATACACCATCATATTGGAACTTATCGATCCTGGCATTGAAGACTCCGGATTGTATAAATGCAACATTAAGAATGAACTTGGCGAGCTCAATGCTAATTTAACGCTCAATATTGAAAGTGAGTTATTTTTATTTAATTGAATATTGAAAGTAAGTAATAAGAGGTTATGGAGGTGGGCTTTTTATACAAGAATTTATGTTATTTACATAGGTACAATAAGAAAGATAAATCAATGTGCGAATGTAAACATTAGTCACATGTCGATGAATAATCGATTGATTACCTGACTCTTACTCTTGAAAGAAGCAAAAAATCTCTTAACATTGAATTTTTGACCAATGAGACAAATTTTTAATATGAATTGTTTTATTTATAGTCATTCCAGTTATCAAAGAGAAACCAAAAATCATTAAGATAGTTAAGAAGAAGACTGTGATTGTTGAATGTAAAGTATTAAGTAAATTCGCACCAGCATGTACCTGGTTCAAGGAAGCCAGTGCTGTTAAGGAGGACTCTAGACATACGGTGCTAATCGAGCCTCTGAGAGAGGTAAGTCTAAGCTATACACAATTCCAAGTTACAAAAACACGTTTTTAAATTATAAATGATTTAATTAACATTAATGCTGTCTTAAATTGTAACATACGTTGAGATGAATAATTATTTTCAAAGATCTTCTGTTAAACAAATCTCGTCGTAAGATAAATAGAAATCCAACAATATACAATATAATAAGTAAAATTGATCACAATTTGAAATAAAACTAGTTTTCGGATGTATCGCGCGTATATTGAACTTCATTTAAAATTAATCACAATTGTTTATTTTCCAGGGTGAATTCACAGTCAAATTAGAAATCTCAAACGTGTCGCAACTAGACAAAGGCTCATACAAGCTCGTCGCCAAGAACGAGAAAGGTGAGGCGACATCACAACAGGTGGAGATCACTGACATTCCCGAAGAAAAAGGTGACAAGCCACAAATTATCAAACACCTTAGAAGTTTGGTAAGTGATAGTTTTTCAAAATAATATTAAGAATTTTAACACAAATTCATAAATTATTATAAGATATGTCAGAAGTTGGACCAATGTAGGCATTATTATTTTTTTATTTATGTTCAAAAATGCTAAAAATCGAATCAGTAGAAAAAATCGTAATCCACTGATGATCAGATTTATACGAATAAATCTGTTATAATATCTGTTAAGTAAGCAAGCACATTTCAGAAAAAAAAATTCAAGAGAAAAAAGTTAATCATGTTCAAATCTATACTTTCAGGCCAAAAAAGAAAATGAAGAGGCCGAGTTCGTGGCTGTTCTAAAGACATCAGACCAGTCTTGTAGATGTACTTGGTACAAAAACTCGACTGTCTTAAGAGATTCCTCTGAAATAAACACCTCCTTCGATGGAATAAACGCTCGATTAATCATAAAAAAAGTATCCACGAAATATGTCGCAAACTACAGAGTAGTAATTAAGAACGAATTTGGTGAAGATGAATCGAGTGCTGATTTGACGCTTGTTGAGGAGAAGGTAAGGAGCTGTTATTTTTTATAATTTCTTAAAAACGGAAAACAAACCTACACTTCATATGGATGATAGACAAATAGGCTATAATCATCTGCATTAACTAGAAACACAGACCAATCAGCCTATGACTAGAAATGACAGTACACATCCATTGTCAGTTTTGTGGCTTAAAATGTGCATAAAAATAAATAATGCTAGTGTTTATTGATTCTATTCAAAGGCAGAAAGATAGGTTAGGTAACTCGATCATTTACCGTCTTATTTCATCAGTAGACTTCTGCCACCTGATAATATGTATAAAAAAGCAGGCAAACTGTGATAGTAAGTGCCTAATTACTCTTTCCACATACGAACGGTAGTATAAAAAAGTGTTGATCAACTATTTAGTGGCTGTTGAATTCAACAATTACTCAATACCTTTTGATTGTAGTTAAACTTGTTGAATAATAAGTGTATTGATTTTATTTATTGTATTACAATGTTTTTAATTTGTTATAATGTCTTTCTTACAAAATCCAGAAAAAGAAAAAGGAGGAGGAGGAAGAAGAAACAACTGTTATTGAAGAATCCGAGGAAGAAATGTCGGTTGTCGAAGAAAAGTCAGTGATCGAAGAAAATCATGTGGAAGAAAGAAAAGTAAGCGAAACTAATTTCACGCTAATATTTAACTTGAGACACTTAAGCTGTACTCAATGTACTTTTTTTACAGTTTAAGTAAAAAAAAAAAAATGTTGCTATGTTTTTTACTGACAAATATGTTGTAATTATGAGAACTGACCTCTGACCATGAAGGTTATGTAAACATATAGATTACGCATGACTGGTATTTATCAACTATTTATTTTTAAAGGAACAATAGATGAATGAATAAAATTTATCTGACAAAGCACAGAAAAAAATATACTCATTCCAAATCAAAAAAAATACTAAACTAGACAATAATGTAGTAAATCGAAATATAAGAAACTGATAAAATTCTAAAAATTTTGAATACACTTATTAATTTTCATTTTAGATAGTAATTTGAAATATATAATAAAATATATACTTTTCAAAACAGCAAGAAGAACAAAAAACCATTGAAGAGAAAAAAGCAGCAGCAAAGAAAGTAACAAAGAAAGAAGAGGTCAAAATGGAGAGCAAGAAAGAAGAAGTTTCTGTTGAAGCCAAGAAATCTGAAACAAAGGTTGAAGCTAAGAAAGTTGAAACCAAAGTACAAGAAACAAAGAAAGCTGAAGCTGAAATTGAAGAGAGTAAGAAAATACTAGAAAAGAAGACGGCCAAAACCGAAGAAGAAAAGAAAGCTCTTCTAGAGAAACTAGAAAAGAAGAAACCGGAACCTGAACCTGAAGCTAAGATTGAAGGCATTCCAAAACTCAAACCTGTCAAACCAAAGGAGGAACCTAAAGTAGAAGAAAAAAAAGAAGCGACTAAAAAAACTGAAGAAAAGAAAAAGGTGGTTAAAAAGAAGGTCGTTTCAAAGAAAGCAGAAGCAGAGGTAAGTATCATTATATCAATAAAATTCAAAATACGTAAAAAGCTTTTGGTGAAAAATTTTGTTCAATATGATTGGTTAAATAATCTAATCTGCTAATCCCAATTCCTCTAGAATTGCCGTGCGTTAGTGTCGTAAAAAACGAACGCGGATTGACTGACTTCAATAAAATTTGTTGTCTGCACGCCAGTGGTTTTAAGGATGACTCAGATTGATAATTAGACCCGATATGTCACGCTACCATCGGGTAGGACAAAGACAACTGGTTACACTAGTCTATTTATTTGGAGTTAGCAGGTTAGATTATTTACCCGACTATATGTGATTCATATCTTATATTGTACTAAGTTTTGTTCCTTTTTCAAATGCTATCTAAATTTGTGGTGAAACTCAATAAGTACAATGAACGCCACCACAATTTCTAGAGGCATCTTTCTGTTTACACAATGTGATAACTCCATTTATTTTATGTTGTGTGTTGTGTTGGACGTGCTAAACTGTGTTTTACTTAGGATGAACTCGAGTTCGTCGATGATTACGAGAGACCAGTGTTGGAGAAATATGAAAAGATTACACCGACACCACTTGCTAAAAAAGCTAAAGTGGATGACTCACCCAAGGTAATCGATGTTACACTATACTTAAATCATACTGTCCATATACACAACTAAACATTTATAACTAAAATAAACACTTTATAACACACTTTGTAATCTTTAGACAAAACGTCCGTCAGTCTCAGAAAGCGTTAAGAGTCAAATAGAAGAAAGTGACGAAGAAATGTCAGTCGCAACTCCAGCTCCAGAGAAAAAATCTGAAGTTAAATCAAAAGAAAAGGTATTTTTACTTCAAGTATATAATATTCAAGTAAACAGTGAACATTATTAATATAATTAAATGTTTTTACTTGTATAATTGTAAAATTTGAATATTTACTTTTCACAACTTTGCATTAGGATGAAGAGACACCTAGACGGCTTAGTATAAAAAAAGGTGTGCCCAAAGCAGAAGAACCGGTTGATGAACTATCTAACGTCAAATTATCTAAAACTCCTGTCAAACCAACAGAAGCAAAACTTGAGGAGCCAAAAGTAGCTCAGTCTAAAACGCCAATCAAAAAGGTAAAAAAAAATATTGTGAGAATAGTAATTCGTGAAAAAATTAATATGACATATATAAAATTAATCTAATTCGTTAATTTATTTCAAAAGCCTGAAGGTAAAGACAAGGAATTCGTTGACGATTATGAAAGACCAGAACTTGAAAAATATGATAAAATTTCACCAACAGCAAGCGATAGAACTAAAAAACAAAACGGCGTGGAAGAGGTAGTAGAGTATTTTCATATGAATAAAATATAAATAATATGTTTAAAATAGCATACGATTGAAATTTTTGACTTAATGAAAGATAACACGCTCTAGAAGTAAAAGTCGATAAAAGATATGTTGATTAGAAACTACATCTTATATGACGAATACGTATTGCTACCTTCGATATATTTTTTTCTACAATTAACGAACGAACTCCAAGGATTTTTGTCACAGAAATACATAAAATGCTTTTACATTTAGAGAGTGTTAATGAAGCAGTGGCTCAGAAAAAAAGATATTACTCATAATTAATCTTCGTATAAGAAATAATTAAAAGTCATCACTAAATTGTAGGCTTCGCCAGAATTCGTTGATGATTATGAAAAGCCCGAACTTGAGAAATACGAGAAATATACACCTACACCTAAAGATAAACGTCCTAGTGAGACACAGGTAAAATAATCCGTGGTTATTAACATATTCACGATGGAATTATTATTTAGCAGTATTAAATACGTACAAATATTTGTTATAATAACAAATGTTTTCATAGGATGACGCTGAAATGATGAAGGGTAAAATTAAACCTAAAGATAAAGAGCCAGAACCAGAAACGCCAACGCTTCGTAAACGATCTGTGGCTAAGGACAAGGTATATTTTCATTGTAAAATCAAATTGTTTCACCATTTTTATTTACACCACATAATCACAAAAATGTGTTTAGGAGGAAGAAAAGAAACCAGAAGAAAAACCAAAAACAAAAGTAAAGAAAGAGGCAGCAACTAAAAAACGTCTTTCTGTTAAGGACAAAGAGGTATACTTTACAATTACACACTTCACTTATCAGATAACACTTTAACATGGTTTGCTATTGTCGGATGAGGCTTTGGAAAATTTCACAATATTTCTGCGGTTTTAACAGCCACACTAAATACACAAATCTTTCAGCCTTCGACGTTTTTGAAACGTTTTAGCTAATATTTATTTCTGCAGCCAATTAATTCTAATGCAGTTCAAAATGCAGTTGTATCGAGAAAAAAGTAAGTAAAGCGCTTTATAGGTTGCTTGCATGGCTGGAGCTGTTAAAAATGCTTGCGAACGCATAATGTACTTTAGATCTTAATAAAAAATATTGTTTTGTAATCGGATTAAGTGACAGATATTGTTCAACGTCGATTATATTAATCTTGTGATGTCGGTATTTTGTACACGTTAACTGGGTACTTGGGTATTGCCACCTAAGACTTATCTGAAGTTAAAAAACTTATGCACACATTATGATAGTAATCCAATTCAAAGATGTTTCTTTATACACTTGACATATACCAAAATAATGTTAAAGGTTGCTGAAATAGAAGAATTTGTCGACGATTACGAGAGGCCAGTCCTCGAGAAATATGAGAAAATCACTCCAACACCCATTGAGAAAAAGAAGAAGGTACACTTACCATAACATTAACGCTTACATATTACGTTGCTTCTGTTGTAAACATATTTTAAAACAGAAATTAATATTCACTAGGACGACAAAAAACCAGAAGAGGAAGTGTCTTCTGTTACAGCTACACAAAAGCGGCGTTCTCTTAAAGATAAAGATAAGCCAGAGGTACGACAGTGTTATGATAATAACAATGTTAGGTACATTTGTTAAAAACTCACTATTCATTTTATACGTTACTTTTCTCAGCCAATGGAAGTCGATGACGAAAGCGTTAGTCTTTCACAACCAAAGAAGACTCCAAAACCAGGTCAAGAGCCTGAGAATGTTTCACTTACACATAAAACACCCGCTGAAACCAAACCAACGGTTTGTATCCATGTATTACATCCATTAACAGTAGCTATGAAACGCTTTAAATTACACATCAGAGCTAAATATAACATTCTATACTTAGGAGGATTCAGCTGATGCTAAGCTTAAGGTTAAAAAACCTGAAATTGTCGAAGACAAAACAGTTAAGCGCCCAGCTACTAAAGACAAGGACAAAAAGGTACGATCATACAATCTAACAACATTTTTATCTTACACACCAAACTGCTTCGTAGATAGCAAAGCTATAGTTAGAATACAAAGAATATTTTTTTATTTATGGAATTAATCACAAAATTCACAGACAGAAAAGAAGGATACCGAAATTAATAATGTACCGCCTGTTTTAAGGAGAATATTAGTTCTCGTTAAGGTATATTTCTTTAAAGGTAATCGTTTCTTGGCTATAGGATATTAGGATGTTTACGCACGAATTAATTATAATATAGCAAACACACACAGACATGTATATTCACGATGAATTTTAGAATGTTTACACTTACAGGCACAAAGCACGTACACTGTACATATTGTATACGGTTATATTTGTCTAATTAACCTAGAATTTCTTTTAAAACACAGTGGACCTGACCTTCTTTTTCGATTCTTATTATTTCATTCTTGTACACAATCTATCATACTTGACATATTTTTTCTTTACCACACTTGTATAATACGCACTTTTTATGTTTGTGAATTGTGGACATAGGGAGAGGATACAGAAGAATCTGTCAACCTCACTGCACCACGTACTAAGACAAGCACAACTGCCCCAGAAGAGGCAAATCTCACGCAAAAAACACCTGCTGAGAAAAAACCTACGGTATTTATGACTTTTGTTTAATTATCTCAGCAAAATTACTTCAGTTTTTTTGGTGGTTAAAATTTTTAATATTAACAAATATCTCAATGTCTAGGAGGCTACTGAGGAAGCACAACTTAAAGTCAAGAAACCTGCTGTGGTCGAAAAAGAAAGTGATGATGAGGTAGAACCAAGAAACATTAATATTCTACATAACAGCCATTATTAAGTCTTAGTTAGAAAACAAATACTATAAGTAGTTAGCTGAGATAATTAAATTGCATCAGTGATCAATTATATTGTACAATTACTAAACAAAATATCCACTTGCATGCAGTAATTTTTCCAAAAAAACATGATCGCACTAACATGTAGATTTTTGCACCGAATACAACGCTTATAATGTAGTAAACCCATTTAAAACTTAACATTGCTCTTTAGGAACCTCTCACAGTGCAGAGTGGTAAATTCGACGTTCCTCAACTTAAGAAAACTGTTAAGAAGACAACAGACAAACCGCAAAAAGCTAAATCCGGTGTCAAAGAAAATGCAGATGGGGTAAAAGACATTGCCTTATTGGAACGATTTGGTGATGCCTATCTATTTCTATGCTGCATCTATTTTGTTCTGTACCATGTCTTTCTACTTTGTCTCTTTCTCTATATCTATATCTTTTAGTTCCTTTGACATTTTCCGATTTCCTTATACTTTTAAATACAGCACCATCCACACATTTCTGTACATAGAAACTGATATCTCACGCTACATGAATTTTAGAGAAAAGACACCCAACTTCAAACACTTTAGTTTACGCTTCACATTATGATGAATTTACGAGTATCCCGCTACATAGAGTTATCGATTTTTTTGATTGTTAGGATATTGATTCTCTAAATTGGTTGCAGCAAGTCGCATGTTTTTGGTTTAAATGTTGTATGAAATATTTCCTTGTGTTATTTTTCAGAGATATTACGTGCTTATTTGTTGTCTACAAAAAAAAAAAAACAAAAATAATCTTGTGAAGGTTATAAAATATAAAAAGCTCAAAGGAGAAGAGGAGAATAAATGAAAATAGTTTTAAAAATAATGATAAGATTTTCATTGCGCTGTTTCAGATTGAACTGGACTTTGTTGATGATTACGAAAGACCAGTACTTGAAAAATACGAAAAGATTACACCGACTCCCACTGTTCGGGAGAAGAAAGAAAAGGAAGTAACAAAGGTAAGTGTTAAATAAACTTTTCTGTTATCTCTAATATAAAAATCTAATATAATTATGATATAAATACAAAATATAAAGAAAGCAAGTCGGACTCATATTTTGTGGTGTTGTTATATAATTAGCAAGCTTTTAAAAAACAAGATAAACGGTGGAATTACCTACCCGCAGTTTAGTTAACTACCAAGTCATCTACGGGTAAATATTTATGCAAATGTTATTACAATAGCATCAAAAATTATATCTGATAACTGGCTACCGAAGTTCACTCGGTAGCTAAGTTCATGCATAAGTAGGTATTTATAAGGAGCTAGTTGGTTCGAGCCTTGTTAGCAGATAACGTTTTCATTTTGATTTTTCGTTGAAGGCCCTTTCAAGAATTTTAGGTAATGATGGTAATAAAGTAGACAAGTTATAAATTAAAGAATTTCAATAAAACAGGTGGCAATGGTTTCACAACAACAACAGCATCTTCAAGTCAAGGTAGCAATGGAAAGAAGTGTGACCCTTATTCACAGATCCTTGTATAGATTTATGTTTTGATTGTGTAAATGAAAAAAATTTCGACATTACACACTACAGCACTATACTTCTCATTTATTTTCAACTTTTGATGCTTTTATTTGCATCTTTAAAGGCAAGGAAAATTTTGTTTTTTGAAATTTTTAATAATAGGATTATGAGTTTTGGTAGACCCGACTTATGAGTATTATCGACGGACTTAAAATTCAATTTATTTGAAACGATTCACGAATTGACTTGACTACACATACACTACTGTGAACACTGTGTATATATACATAAAATTAATAATACTATCGCAACAATATCACATCGATACGAAAGTTACATAGTGAAGATAATTAGTTACATGCAGCTATTGATAAAATGTGTTTTTTGATTATTTTGAGATTCTACAATACCTATACATTTTATTATGACAACACACGTTTGACTAACTTATTTATGCCCCTACGGTCGTGTTTTTAACATTTTGATTAAAATGTGGTATATCCAAATAGTTTTAAGTCTTTGTTAATACCTAATATACCTATAATACGGACTTTGAGGCTGAATTTTGGTAACCAATATTTCGTTAGCTTAGTTTCTCTGAGATGTAATTTTATTATTTATTTATCTACTAAGATAAATTTCACGTTTCCTGACTACTCTTTTCGGCTTGCTCGATAATTCAGTGTTTATAAAAGTTTTATATGACGCGATTTCCTTAATTTCTGTACATAAATTAGACAAAATTTCTTTTATACAAATGAATTTCGTTTTGCATCGTTTAGAGTGAAAGAAGTAACGTTTAACTTCTTTGGTGTCTTTTGAAAAACACTAGCACATATTTTTGGAAAATATAATTCCTCAGTTCCTTAATACTAATGATAAACACTTACCCATTTTCATAAACGTACATTAGACACGTTTTAGCTTGTCTTTGTCAGTTGCATTGTCAAATGTGCAGGATAGAAAAGGACAAAGGAGAGCAGCAACACTTAAGCTAAAATAAGTTTATGAATAAGGGGGTTAGTAATGAAGATACATATAATTCGAAATACTGGGTATTAAAACTGCCTCGGTAGCCTAGTGGTAGCAGGCCACTACTACTACGCTGAGGTCCTGGGTTCGATTCCCGGGTAGGGGGTTATCAGAGATAATGGTGAAAAAGCCTTTATCTCTGGTTCTATTGGGATTTTTCCATTTTCTGGAAATTTCCCAGTACCTCAAAGTTTGGTAATGTGCCCGGAGATGTCAACAGGCTCGCCACCTGTTACATGGGCCAAAAAACGTAACCGGCGAATCGTGGGTGTTTGCATGTATGCTTGAATGCATGCATTTACCTCTGCCTACCCCTTCGGGGATTACAGGCGTGAAGTTACGTAAAACTGTCTTAAAATATTAAAATCATTTTTAGATTAAAGCTGGCCCAAATCATGAGCATTTCTTTGTCCAATCAATGTGTCACCTTTTCGTATTCATTCTGTTGTTCAATCCCTCCTACAGTTGATAATTAACTTGTTGTTATCCTAAGTGCTAAGTAAATGTTTTATTTTACTTCGTAGACTGAAAGCCGAAGGACGTCTGTAACGACTGAGGTTTGTATACGTAATTTTTAGACTTAATACTATTTTAGAATTACTATTGTTTTTAACTTTAACTAACAAAAATAGAAAATGACGTATCGTCTAATACATAGATTAAAAGTGGAGATACTAATAGCGCTATTAAAAAATGGGGGTTAGTGGTAGAAATAAAATTGTTCAATGTTATATCCAAAAAAAATAAGAGTTTGTTTGTTTGCTTGAACGCGCTTATCTCAGGAACTGGTCCGATTTGAAAAATTCTTTCAGTGTTAGATAGCCCATTTATCAAGGAAGGCCATGTAACGGCTGCTAGTGTTTGATATTTAGCGATCCGCCTCGGCTTAGCATGGGGATTTATTTTCCGTTACTGCAACATGTCCTATTGTTGCTCTACTCCTATTTGTTGTAGCGTAATAGTATAAAGCCTATAGCCTTACTCAATAAATGGGCTATCCAAGATAGAAAGAATTTTCAATTCGAACTAATAGTTTCTGAGATTAGCGCGTTCAATCAAAGAAGCAAACTCTTTAGCTTTATTATACTAATACAGGTTTATATCAATATGTAATGGGTCAGTTATAAGAACGCTATAACATTATCATTTAACTGGTTCTACCATAAGTTCACTTACTACCGTCAATGCTTTTTAATCGATTTTTTTTTTGCAAAATTATGCACTAAAAACTTATCCCCTTATTCATAAACGTTCATTAGATACGCTTTAGCTATTATATAGCTTTGTTTTTATCAGTTGCATTGTCAAATGTGCAGGATAGAAAAAGACAAAGGAGAGATTAGCAATACCTTAGCTAAAATACGTTTATTAATAAGGGGGTTAAAGTAAAGCATAAAACTAATTAATAACATATTGTCGTCATTGTTTCTCTAGGCAACAGAGGAGGTTAAGACTGAGAGCAGAAGAAGCTCCACCATCGAAAACAAAGCAGTAAAAGTAAGTTATTTTTAGGCAATCTATATTATTAAGTGACTTTTTTTTATGGAATGAAAGTGGCAAACAAGCATGCAGTTCACACTGATGTTAAGTGATGACTGCAGCCTATAAACACCCACACAAAGACCAGAGGTCAAAATGCAGATGCGTTACCACTTCTGAGGCCTAAGATATTGTGCCTCTGTGCCAGAAATTACCGGGCCGTACATTACCACCTGATCGGAACACGATAGTGCTGAACACTACCATTAAGCGGCAAGTATATAAGGTAATGCGGTGGTGCCTACGCCCGCGAGCTCTCTCACTGGAGCTCTACCACCAGTAAAAACTTAAATAAAATCGTTTTTTTTTACTTACCTTATTTTGAATGTTAATATATCTGTAACAAAAATAAAAACTTCATGAGTAACGATGTATGATATTTTTTATTTCAAATATCAGAGGATGATATCGGTCTTGCGACAGCGCGACTTTCATTATTAGATAATAAGACATAAACAAATGTTGAATCAAGAAGTTATTGAATAATTCAAAATATCAACTCGTAACTTAATAAAGTATACAGGATTAATTTAAATAAGCGCATCACCTCTTGCAGGCAGCCTCTCTAGATCAATCCAAACGACATTTGTTCTAGGAATTTTTACAACACTTAATAAATATGGAGGGTTGATGTAGACAGGCTGCCTGCAAGAAGTAAAACGTAACTTCGTCTATAATCACCGAAAGGGTAGGCAGAGGTAAATGCATGCATTCAAGCATACATGCAAACACTCACGGTTCGCCGGTTACCATTTGGCCCATGTAACAGGTCGCGAGCCTGTTGACATCTCCGGGCACATTACCAAACTTCGAGGTACTGGGAAATTTCTAGAAAATGGTAAAATCCCTATTGGGATTATACCATTTTCTAGAATTCCAGATCTATTATTCCAGAGATAAAGGACTTTACACCATTATCTCTGATAACCCCCTACCCGGGAATCAAACCCAGCACCTCAGCGTAGTAGTAGTTGCCTGCTACCACTAGGCTTCCGAGGCAGTTAGAAGTGCCTGCAAGAAGTGATGCGCTAATTACAAATAACCCTGTATAAATGCAAAATAATTAGGTACACAGTGAAAGTCTAAAAAAGATACGAGTATTTAATAAAAAAAAATATTGGTGACGTTATGGAAGAATTCAAAAGAATACATTTTATTTTTCAAAAATCTTGTAACGATAACTTGTGATTAATCTAATATTTATTTTTAACCCTGAATGGTTAAATTTATAGCATATATTATTTTCCATCCTAGTTAACAAAGGAAACTGCAGAAAGTAGAAAATCCTCAATCGCTTCAGTAACTGAAGAACAACAGGTATCGGCGTTGAAAAAATCGGCAGTTAAGGTAGGTAATAGAAAAAATATATATATGATAAGTCTTCTTGAAGCCATAGCAGAAAAACTACATAAGTAAAAGAATATAATTGTATTTTTTATTCAATGAGCTCGATATTTTTTTGCGAAATTTTGGCTGCTGCAAGAATTTCCATAATACCCACAACTTTATGATTCTGGTATACAATTACTAGATTGTGTGGACCCTTGTTTTAGCACACCCGCATTTTGAAAATGAGTAAATATTTTACTCACACTTTTCCAGGGCTTTTGATTTTTAATATCTTTGGTTTGATTTTTAATATCTTGTACAAAAAATACTTTGATAGAATTGCTTCAACCCTTTTTGATCTTTAGTAAATGACAATTTGGAATATTTTTTGTACAGCAATTTATTGAGGTGGCTGGAACCCTTTTGCTTAATATCCTATACATTATGATTTTAGACCGGCACCAAAGAACCAGAATCAAATGAAATAGGAAAAATAAAGCTAAAGGTAAGTTTCTTATGAGGCATTGTGCATGTATTCAAATTATATATACTTTCAAAAAAATTTACACGACAACGGTCAGTCGTCTTGATGTATTGCTTTTGTAAATAATATTATTTCTTTGTTATTAAGGAAATGATTTCAAACACTGAACGTTTGACTTGTGAATAACGAACTCAATGTATCTACTTGTGAATAATACTTAATAAATATGAATGAATGAGAGAAATACAAGTTTGAAGCACTTTTAGCAGACACGTGTGCCATAGACTTATTGTTTATTTTTGTAAATAGGATGACACTAAAGAGGAGAAGGTAAAAGATTCTGTCGATAAACCTTCAGAAAAATCAAATTCAAGGCGACCTACGAACACAGACACTAAGGTATATACGTACACATAAACAACATACACTTATAAAACACATAATTAAGATACTTAGGATGGTGCTCACGAGTTACAAATATTTGACGATATCGCAAAAAATTTATTTTGATAGCATATTATCTGTATCTATGCAAAATAATATAAATAATATTTAGACGTTCAATCGGATGATTACGAGTTAATATATCTATCTATCTGGTTTCTCCTAAAGGACAAAAAAGAACCTGCTACCAGACCACAAAAAACTATTAACGATGAAACAAAATCGTCAACTAAGAAAACAGTTGAAACTAAAGAGGTAATAGCATCCATATAATGTGAGTTGTAACTGATAAAATACATCGTTTTAGTATAGTTATAATAATGCTGTAAAATTTTAAACAGGATAAGCCAGCAGATAAAAAAGCATCTGATAAACGTTTGGATGACAAAATTCCGTCCAAAACCGAGTCAGAACCAAAAAGTTCAATTAAAACGAGTCTTAAACCAAAAGAGGTAGATCATTTTAATGTTTAATTCAATAAAATATTTGTTTAATATGAGTAACGAAATTTGATGCAATATATTAATACTCACAGGACGACAATAGTATCGAGGAGATTGAAGAGGGTCAATGGAAGGTTCCTATTGAACGTAAAAAATCTATTTTGGAGGTAATACGAAACCAAAAAACTATATTTTCGTTTAATTTCTGTCATACTTTATTTCCCGAGATTTCAATGTTCAAACTATTTTAAACAGGAACCTAAAGATATTGAAGATGGTCAGTGGAAGATTCTGGACGAGCCCAAAGCACCAATATTCAAAATAAAGAAATTGGGCGAGGTATAAAAAAAACATAACACATTTTGTCAGTGGCTTAATAGTTTTGTAAATTAGCTGTAGAAATTTTTGGGAAGTATTAATATTCGAAGTAGGAGTATATTTTATAAAGAGTAAAACACTTATTATTTGTAATTTGAAACAGGAATCAAATGATAATAAAATGGATGTAAATGACATTGAAGATGATGGTTGGAAGGTTCCTGATGAACCCCAAGTAGTTCCTCGACTATTCAATAAGCCAAAAGAGGTAATTCACTGGTTCTTTTTATTTTGATCACTATATTTTTATTAAAATTAGTAAAATTAATTATTGATTAAGAATATTAAATTTAAAAAATCAGGTTTAATTGTTTTATCACGTTTGTACAATATAACAAATATACCTTATTTTTAAAAGTAATAGAACAACATCATAAAGAATACATATTATTATAGGCTACAGAAATAACACAAACAGACAAAACACCTGACACAACTACACAAACATCCACACCTCCATGGAGGAGAAAAAAGGAGGTAACATTTACAAATCTCACACATTCATTTCCATATCCATTGTCATTCAATTAAAAAGCATATAATAGAACTCAAATTTCGATGAAACACTGCTCGCAGAAAGACAAATGTTTTTATTCCTTAAAAACCTTACGAAAACGAACTATTCTCAGTAAAACATAAAATTCACTCGGTGTTCTAAATAATTTATGACTTTCGATCTTTATTCACAAAATAATTTACAAAAGAACTTATCTAATAGGTGCCTACACTTCTAACACCCGAGCCCAAAACAAAACCAAACGAAGTTCCATTCTCATGGCAAGTTATTCCCGAGATCCCGCAGGTATTAAATATGAAAATATGTTTTGAAAATATTCTGTCTTGAATTTGAAAAGGACACCAAATTAGTAACAGATTTGTTTTTAATTAGGCGGAACAAACCCCAGAATTAGAGGACCAATATAAACCGACACTCCTTGAAACTCCAGACACATTATCACCTGTACCATGGAGAAGATCACGATCTCCTCAGGTACTTAAATTCACCATTCATCATTCAGCACATCACCTGCACAACCCATCAGCACACATTCAACACTGCACTCTATGCACACAAAACATCAGCGTCCATGCTTTGATTTCATAAACAACTCAATTATGAATTCGAACTGAAATGCAATATTTTATCTCATTTCTTTATACGCGTCATGTAAAAACAAAAAAAAAGAAACGAGCTTTTCAGTTTAGATTTATTCAAATTGAATTTCAATCAGAAGTCAGAGTACGGGCGCTGTCAGCATTTGGAATTGAATGAAACCTTTTCAAATGCTCACTCGTTTCGTATGGTCGCCAAGTAATTTGAAATTATCTGTAGGCTGAGACGGCAGAGGTGAAAGATGAGAAAAAACCAGCTTCATTAGACATTCCACAACCCACTTTTAGCAGCAAAACTGACGAGGTATACATATCGGCAGACACAATCAGCACATTGCACAAATGTTTTTTGTTCACTGGTTTTTATTTAGCACCATCACACCAGCACAGTATTTGCACAGGCACAATATTACCGTAGTTTTATTCATCGCACTAGATCCATTATATTATTATATTTACAAATGATTAAATAAAGTAGTTAGATCAAAATAAAATTTAAGTTACAAGATATTTATTATTTACACTCATGTAAATTGTAATAACTGTATAAAAGATAATGTTTGCATGTCTAAATCCATGTTCACTAATGCAATGCATGACTAATAGATGATTTTGCGGCTTCAGGTTTCCTTTCCGTCCATTATCTATCGTTCTTTTCATGGTTCTTGTTCCCAACAAGATTCTCTCCATTTTTTTAAATATTCATGTATTTAATAGAGGGCATGTCTATTGACGTTGATGAATGTACCCTACAATACGTAACAACTGAAGATCTAACCAAAAAAAAAATAACAATTCAAAACAAACATTAAATTTAATCTGATACCACTAAATGATAGTATTCAGTGCTATCTTGTTTCAGTCAGTTGGCAATGCATGGCCCCGTCATTTCTGTCATAGAGTCAGAGATGTTCATAGACTATATCTACATTCACCTACTATTCATGTTAAGTGTATGCTTGTTATCAGTATAATGGCCATTATAAATTATTATGATTAAATCACTATGGTTGTAGAAATACTATTTGTAAGGGTAATGGTATTCTCTGCGTCTCTATAAATGACATAAATCAAGTAAATTCCCAAAGTCCTACAAAATAACTTCGCTCTTAAATCTTTGCGCTTTTAAAGAGTGTGAAATCTTATTTATTAGATTACAGTTGTGACAATTTACCAGCTTAAAAATTAAAGATAATGAATTATACATTTTGATTGTACAGTAAATTATAATTTCTTTTTGTTCGAAAATAATGGTGGACTTGGAAACCTTAACCGCAAATAAAACTTTTACTTATCCAATTTTTAAATGTCAACTAATTTTTCCTAGCTAGAGCTTCTGCTTCTTAAATATCGTTAATTAGTTGTTTTCAGATACAAATAAGGTATGTATATTCTATATTTTGTTAAAATGATACCAAAAAAGCAAGGAAGTTAGTGGAACCATTCAATAAAATTATCGTTAACACTTTGGTTAATTTTCGTTTTGTTAATTAAATAAATAATGATCTTTGAAAAGCTGTACATGTTGAGTATCTTCAAGTAAAGCCAAAAATAGTTGTAATCGAAAACAATGGATAAACATAAAATGTTCCTAATATGACATGAGTCCTTTAAACTAATATTAACTCTGCGGTATTACAGAAAGTGGCAGTCAAAGAAGAGAAAATGGAAGAAGTAGCTAAGAAAGCTAAGGTAACGTCTGTTAAGAAAAAGCCAGAGGATCTGCCTGAAATAGCCGATTATGAGAGGCCAGAACTTGAGAAATATGAACCAATGTCATTTACACCAAGTACAAAAGACAAACCTGAACAAGAAAAGGTACAGAATGTATAAAGATGTTTGTCGTGTAAATTTTTATTGCATTATTTCATATCAATAGTCTTTAAATTATATGTAATATCGATATTTACTTTTTCAGTATTTTTATGAAACTAAGTTTTCCGATTTAACAAAATATTCTTTTATTAGCTGTTGCCCGCGGCTCCGCCCGCGTGTAGGACATTTTTTGCGTAACCTGTGGTAACTCATGAAATTATCCCATAGCATCCCACGGGAACATTTTTTCGGGATTAAAACTCTATGTCCTAAAAAATTTTATGTGTTAATCCAAGTTACCCTCTATGTGTGTGCCAAATTCCAAAATCGGTTCACCAATTTTTGCGTGAAGGAGTAACAAACATACAAACTTTCGCATTTATAACATTAGTAGGATTTTATTTTAACCTTGATTCAGGAAAACATTAAGGAAAAAAATTACCGTGGATATTCAGTTTATTTTATTGTTAAATACAGCCGGTGCCTAAGGTGCCTGAAATTAAGGCGCCCGAAGAAAAGCCAACCGCACCCAAAATTGAGGTTATACGTGAAAAATCACCAAAACCAGAAGCTCCAAGGAAACCTTCTCTCAGTCCTGCTCCCCCTGCAAGAAGGGGATCTCTTATACCTCCACCAGAGGAGATGGGCAGACGGCCATCACTTATTATCAGTGATGAGGTATGTAACTCTCTCATTTATTTCCCTCTGACAATGATATATTTAAGTTGTAATATGTCTTCAAATTATATGTATAGCTCAAATACAAATCTCATCAATTTTAATGAAGGTATGACTCAACCTGTAGATTTATTGTGCTGTCAAAATGTAGTATAGTAGGTAAGTGTGAATATTGAAATCACGCTTTTTGTGTAATTTAAAGATAATCTATTCCACATTTGAAATGATAAGAATGACTGTGAGGAAAGGCGTGTAATCAATGTTAGCACTTAACTGAATACATATTTTGGCCCTAATGTAGATACCCCTGTTCTCTCAAGCCGAACCCGTAACAATTAAACTCCTCGAAAATATCCTTTGGATTACGCTATTAATCATCTATACAGAGATGATGCTTAAGTGAAACCTCGAATGCTTTTGTTATGTCGAAGGTTAGTTTCACATTAGATTCAAGCTTAGAATCCTTTTACACAAATGATTCCCCTGCTGAATTTTCCCCTGCTTGTTTAGAAAGTAGCATTTACACAAATGAAAAAAATATGCAAATCTGATAAAAGAAAACGTAGATAAGTATTAAATATTAAGATAGTACAAAACGTAATCCACAGGAAAATAGAAAACTAAGACCCGGTGAGGTGATCGAAGAGAAGAAGGTAATAGCAAAACTGCTAAAAAATCTTACGTGAATGCTGTCCGTTATAATAATGCCGTGACAAAAACTTAACTTTATTTCTGTAAACGACGTTTTAATGCATAATTGCATCCGGCGCGAAACTATTTTATGCGTTAATGTTCTGGATAATCACATATTTTCATTGCTGTAATATTTTCAAAATAATATTATTTAAGATATTATTATTATTACAATTACAGCTGTTATTACTATTACTATCTGATTTTGCTGATATAGTTTTCATATATGTTACTATCCAGATTTATCTTCTTCTAAAGCGTTTTTCGTACAAGGCACAGAGCTAAATTGCACACAATTTTGACGTTCAAAGCACACATTCACTGCACAGCTTGTACGCACGTATGCACATAAATAACGGAGAATATGATTGGTCGTATTACAAGGATATTCTTCAGGCAGGCATTAACTGAGCACATGGTGTGGACAAGAAAGCTTTTCTTACACATCATGAGTCTAAAACGGACACTAACAAACACGATTAACATAAAAATGGCGCAGCACATAACGTAATAACTGCACAGCTGATCGAGGACGCACCACAAAATAATAAACCTTCTAAAGTTGGCATAGGTAGGCTCTCAGGTTCGGCGGCGGAGATTTTAGGTAGGCAAATCAATTTTAAAAGGGTTATTATCAGTATTTTTTAACGACAGGTCACCAAATTACGTCCTGGAGAAGTTTTAGACGAGAAAAAGGTGAGATTGTTTGGGTCTGGTCAGTTTTAGGTGACGCTGCTTGCTTTTGCAAAATATTTTACTAGGTTTTATTTCTTTTTTACTTCTTTTTTATTTCACATATTTGACTTCACGGACGACACCTACGATATAAGATATAATAATGAATAATAATGCTAACTGTAACTGTTAAATTTTATTTTATTTCTTATTTCTCTGAAGTTGACTTCTGTTACTCGAAACAGACATTTACAATATAAACACTCTCCCTTCAGCACAACCATTCAGTCCTTAAGTCCTTATAAATATTGATTATTAATTAATTATATTCAATTCATTTTAGATTACCCTTTATTAGAATTCTTGTAGATCAATATTCAATGTTCACTATTATATCCAGAACACTTTCACATCTTTTCTTTAGTTCTTTTAGATGTTTTATACTTTCAATTAGATTTAGAAGCCGCTTTGCCGATTGGCAGGGATACTGTTATATTATCTCTAGAGCCTGGTTTCAAATGACTGTCTGAAAAAGAATCGAAGGAAAAATGATTTTATTACTATGCGATTCTTCTACGGACGCCGCTTTGTAGTGTTCAATTAGAATGGCTTTAATTCTTAATAATTGCCTTAACATATTTTACTTTTCCGCTAATACTAACAAATAAATATATATATATTAAATGTAAAAAAACATTACACTACACACATTAACACATAATTTCAATGTAACTTGTATTAAACACAAAAGAACAGACTCACTTATACGAATACATACATTTAAAAAACTACAAATTTCTCAAAAACAATATCAACGTCAGTACCTACGTTAAAATTACGTTGTTTCATCATTTCCATAAAAGACAATAATAATAATAAATTAAACACTGACATTCACTTAAAATAATAATATAATACAACACACACATTCATTTATGCACAATATTAACAGAGAATGTTTACTAAATTAATTATTTTTTTCCAAAAAAGAAACGCGGCAGAGCGGGTGAACTTTTGGACGAGGTATACAATGTGTGAAAATATATGTTTAGACCTCAATGTATAGAAAAAAACGTATTAGAATCGTGGCTAACATAGATTTTGACAAAGTGATTAATTAAAAAAAAATATCAAAATTTCGAAGGTCAAAATTTAGGAAATCAGTTATAAACTGTAGTATATAGCGATATAATTGATTTCACTATCGACAACAAAAATAATGATATGTGGGTAATAAATGTGTAAGCCGTGTTTAACTATATGTAGAAAAACTAGCGCAAGTAACACCTCGTTCTAACAATAATTAAATATTTAATCTAACATGTCGTAACCAAATAAAAAACAATGCATTTAAATATGAAACGTGCATGCCTGCCTAATATTGTACGTAACATAAAAAAATTGTGGGACTGAAAAGACACAGGTGCTGTGGCAGAAATAACACTGCCACGTATAGTTCTGCAAATTTATTGTTATTGTAATGATGCCTAAACCCACGCTATCCTAATTAGATTTAACGCCACCTCGTTACAAAATGGATTGTGATTTATATACCGCTGCATTCATCTTCCAAAACTAACAAATGTATATTTTCAAAGATATTTAACTGAAGCAATATAACTTATTACTGTTTATTACCTCGTTGGAGATGTCACAAAACCACTGGAAACTGGGAATAAGTTGCATTTTATAATGGACCGTACCGGTTTTGCAAGATTTATAACGATCGTTACGTGCAATGCAAATAACTGTAGAAAAGAATCAATATCTTTAAGACTTTGTGTTTTTCTGCCTTTTGTAAAACAATGTCTATAGAAGTCCTTAGAGCGCTCCTCATTATTTTTTTTAGCTTATAATGTTTTAATAACTTAGACATTCTATCGAATTAGGTCGGGAAGACTATAGGGACTGAGATCTTAAGAAAAGTTAATCATTAAAATTCAAAGGGTCTTAATTACTAATAATTTATTTAAAAAATACGGACAAATTACAATAATTAACAAAAACTCAAAAAAAAAAATTATCGAGCTTCTACAAAATTTACAAATATGTAAGCAACATAACGATATTATATCCAACAATGACGCAATATAACAATAAATAAAATAGTATTGAATATAGAAGCGGAAGCAAAACAAAGATTCTATAATTATCGACCAATGAATTTAGTTACGAGCCAAGACTTATGCGCAAGTATTGCTATAATGGATCTTTGTTAATAAGATTACTCATGTCATAGGTATGTATAAAGCCTGAAAGAAAAGTCTGAAATCAGTGTGAAATTGTATCAACTAGTTGAAACTGTGATTGATGAGAATGATAAATCACAGGTTTCACTTTTGGTTCCAAAACTAGTTTAAACCAATTCAAAGTTTGAAATGAAGCAAACGAAGCGAGTCAAGGTGTACGCTGACGTGACACTGAAGCATACTAATGATTGATGCTTTATTCTTATAAATATGACTTCAGCAGTTAGGCCAAGAGCGGGGACAAGGTGAATTTCAAATGTCCAAACTGTTAACTATCAGAAGTTGCCAGAACGAATGATAGATATAGCGATAACGCATTGTTAAAAAGATATATACTACGCAACTGTTGCATCATGGCTATTTATTGAACAACAATGTGACAATGAATGAATCGAGTTCAGTTAAATGACAAATGGAAAAATATAATTTTTCTCACAAATCTATCTTTGTTAATAATTAGGTATATATTTATTTATAACTTCATACATTGTAAAATAATTAGTTAATTATTGATCTTTTATTACACGAATTAGTTGCTGGTAATAATACAGACGAAGTAGTTAATAATACAGAGTTAAAACTTTAAATCTAAAATTGCAAAACTTGGCCAATAGCGAACGGAATTGATAGGGTGCTGCAAGTGATATACAATAAGATATGTTATTATTAAAACAAAAGGGCCGTCTGCAAATAGAATAGATATGTGATTGACGGATAGCTGTACGTTTAGGCAAGAATACCTTAGGAGACGCGCGTGGGCCGCAATGGTCGTGGGTCGAATGCACAGTACTCAAATCTTCAGAACTCTTGGCATAGTTGCACATAGAACCGAAATTAGATACTCATCGCTTTCATTAATAACTATATCGACAGGTGCAACATTCATCTTTTTCAGTAACGTAGATACTTGAAAGTGTTATGTGGTTGATAAATCTAAATGGCACCTATCTCTCATAGTATACGAATATTTATTGCTTGGTTATTTCTGTCATTATTCCTTTTTTTTAATTTTGGAACCAAAATCAATTTTCGCCAAAAGTATCTACTGTTCTTAAAAAAAATCAATAATCTTTATGAGACAGTGATTCTGTATTTCAAATCAAAATGACAGAACGAATTTTCACCACGAGTCAAATGTATGTGTTTACAAGCTCGAGGCTAAAACAACTGCCAGTGATTTGAATTATTCGTACATCAATCTCTCATATACTGTACGCACCGACAGCCGTTGTCAGCACGCACGGACAACGTATCAACATTACACATTGGTTTGCTTTTGACATCTACTCATTTTTTTAGCACCATGAAAATTGGAAATAAATATATAAATTCACGTTGGTATGTAAATGTTGCGACCTATAGATATCAAGCTTTAACACAGTTGAAAGTCAGTTTTTATACAATTTATCCCACCAGCTGAACTTCGTTAGAACCATGTTATAATTAATCAGGCAAATCGGACCCACCCGTCTCAATTTTTTATGAGAATAACAAACATCATTTAATTTTTTTTATATGTAGAAATTTTCCTTCATTATTATTATATAAATGGAAATAATCATCAGCGAAAAAGAAAAAAAATGTCTCTAGAAATTATTTAATGAAAAGATTAAGCAAAAATAACATGTCATTCAAGATTTTGATGATTTTATTTATTTTGCGGTATTACTTGCCTCCGTATAATAGTATTTCTACATACCTCATAAGAATCATCGCGTGGGTTGCCAGTTTTAAGTTTCATTAATACATATTTTTTGTTTGCTCTATTGATAAATATAATACGAATGAAGTCATCACATTATTGAATAACAAGATAGAATTGTCTCACCCATTACAAACAATGTAACAGCATAAATTCGTTCACATAACGTCGCACATAATTTAAAAAATGTGACAACTAGTATTATAGATAGTGACGAACATCCAAATATAGCACTGAAAGTAAATTATACCCGGTTGACGACAACTTCTCGAGTATGTTAAAAGATTCAAGTACAAGATGGCTCACCTTAATCTGATAATTAATTGTATTGGTCCGCTGATTTGTGTAGTGCACAAATAGACTCCCGCTCTCCCCGCTTACCTCAAAGCAAGACGACCATGTCCGAGCGACCCCATCGTCAGTCTTTTGACATTCGCGCCCATTTTTAGATGGAACGAATCTAACGAACTGTCCCTAATCGAAAAACCTACAATAAATAAAATAGAGTGTAACACTTAAAAATTAGTTTTTAATAATTTTATTGAAGCATTTAATATATAAGCTTTTGTGTACGAAAATGTTTGAATTGGATAAAAGGAAAAATCGTAAAAAGATATTTTCATTGAAAAGTGTTAGCGTAAAATAATATATAATGTGATGAAGCTGTGATAGTAACTGTGATTTTTGACATTGATGAAGTTGAAGTTTTTTGTTGTATTGTGACATCTTAACCGATTTATGTGCTCATAAACATGGCAGCAGTAGCAAAAAAGTCATTAGGTGTACCTAAACCTAAAGGTAATCCGGTAAGTAAAAATTTCTTTCGCTTAAATTGTGACTTTTTGATGAAATAGGAGCAAAAGTTATTAAATAAAAACGAATATTTTATTGTTAGTAATTTACATGTTTTTTTTGTTTTGTAGAATTAAATTTAATTATTTTAATATTTGAATTGATAATGAATATTATTTTCTAAATAATTAAAGTTCTATGCAATATCGCTATTTCCCTGAATTTTACTACGAAATTTATGAAAACACAAATGATCCGTATTATGAATTGGTGAAAAAAATTGAGTTCATTATTATCAATTCTTAAACAAGTTTTAAAAATGACTTTGCATGTAAAAATGCAAAATATGGTAAATTAATTGTTTTTAAACAAAAACTATTCCCAAATTTAAATAATATCCAACATTTCAATCACACTATCAATTGAAAACAACTTTTCTTTCATTGGAACCTGGCAATGGATCAGCTGTTGATGAAATAGTTTTACCAACACACCACCCATACGTCGTCAAGGAATCAAAAGTGTTACAATAACTCACAAGCAACACCAGAGTGTTAGTCAACAGTTGTGCTGCATATATCAGGAAGTCCAGTCCAGGTCATTTGGCTGGCGTGCCTGAAACACAGCAACTGTCATAACACGACTAATGTGTCTTGTATATTGTAACTGTGCAATTTTTCAATCTATAATTGCGATTCAGATCTTATCTTCAAGACTTTTGCTCTTAATGTACCGTTTTAAATTTACTACGATACGATTAGTATATTAAATCGAGCTTGCTACCCAAGTTTGTCATCGGGTATTTTATTATAGTCATTTGTTTTATCATACACTTGATCGATCGATGTTTATTTCAAGCGTTGAAATTACATTTATAAATCAAGAATGTCTGACAATGCTTTCATCACTAAATAAATGCTTATTATTTATATCTTTAACAGTATTTATGTGCAAATTGTTAACAAACAATCGAATAAAGAAAAAAATAAGAATAATGAAAGAAAAATTATGGAAATAATTAGAATTAAAATTAAATGCAGTTCAATTGATTGTTCGTTAAGAATGTAATGAAATTATATTATTGATTCCATCGTGATTAACCCAAAACTAATCAAATGAGAAACTATACTGAAGTGCAATTGATGGTATAGCGAAGGAAGTCTGGAGACGCCAGAAGACCTTCGGTTCAAGATCTGGAAGACCTTATCAACAAACCATCGGTTCCTTTGAAGCCTATTGGCAACGAAGGTCCACCATCCATCGTCGATGTACAAGAAAGTTATTCGGCGGTTGAAGGTTAGTTCTTTTTATTTATACTATACTAGCTGTGCCCGCGACTTCGCCCGCGTGAGAATATATGATTGTTCAGTATCTACAGTCGTAGGCGCAGCTAGTATAAAAGTAGCCTAAGTTACTTCTTTTTACATCAGCTATCTGCCAGTGAAAGTCCCGTCAAAATCGGTCCAGCCGTTCCCAAGATTAGCCCCCCCAAACAGACAGACAGACAAAAATTGTAAAAATGTTGTTTTGGTATATGTACCGTGTATACATACATATGCATTTAGTAAAAAGCGGTTATTTTAATATTACAAACAGACACTCCAATGTTATTTATTTGTATCGATAGACGTAAAGTAATAAATATAAAATATGTAATATAGTAAGAGTATTTTTGTGATACAGATAAGTCAAGAAAAACAGAATTTTTGAAAGAAAAAAAATGAAGTAAAGCTCTTATTCACGAAAGCAGAAAAAAAATTTTTTTTATAATTTACTTTTTTTATCCTACATTCTATTGCGAAAAAAATTATGTCTAAGGAGTCACAGCGCTTCTGAATTTTTACCACCTACGGTTTTTGTGTAGATGTCTATAGCTCGCACTTACCTGACATGTCAGCTGAATTATTATTTGTCATCATCGCAGCATAAAAAAATATGTTTAATTTTTCGTCTCAAAATATTGTCAGTGGCATCTCAAAAGTTTGGAAATGTGCCCGATAACTGTCAATATGCTCAAATATGGAACAAAACGTATAACTGGCTAATCGTAGTGTGCATGCAAGTATCCACGTATAAACTTGTCGGAAGAATGGAGGTTTATTAATCCGTACATTGTCAAAATATGTTCTATTATATTATTGGCCCACATTTTTATCACTTAAATATTCTTAGAACTATTTAGTTTGAACGAAACCGCTACTCATTCATTGTGTAGAAAGACATCAACGCGCGCAATTTCAGATATTTTTTTTTTTTTTTTTTTTATGTAATGAAAGTGGAAAACAAGCATGCAGTTCACGTTGATGTTAAGTAATAACTGCAGCCTATAAACACCCACACAAAGACCCAAGGTCAAAATGCAGATGCGTTACCACTCCTGAGGCCTAAGGTGTTATGCCTCTGTGCCGGAAATTACAGGGCCGTACATTACCACCTGACCGGAACACGATAGTGCTGAACACTACCATTTAGCGGCAAGTATATTAGGCAATGCGGTGGTGCCTACGCCCGCGAGCTCCGTCACTGGACCTCTACCACCAGTAATCCGTAAATCCACCAGTAAAACGATATTACTTTTGTAATATCGTAAGATTGTTATTTTTTGGAGTGAAATATGCGTGTCTTTAAAGTTATGGGTTATTTTCTTTTTATAATGAACCTATTGTATTGAAGTTGCTCAATCATAATTATTATTATATTAACCGAGTTATATAAATTTAAAAATATATTTATAATAGATACGTTCAATCAAAAATTAGAAAAAACAATCGATGATAATAGTAAAGCGGTTGGAATACTTATCCAGAAGTTACAAGTTCGAATTACGTCTTAAGTATTTTTTTTTAAGTTGGATATATTTACTCGCATGTATTTTTGCAAAAGACAATATGATAATCTCCAAAACAATAAAGCCAGAACCGTGAAGTGCTCGATAGACTGACAAATTAAGCTTCTACTTGAGTTTTATCAAAAAAATTCAGTCAGCCCAGTGTAACAAGTTGCATCAATGACACAATTTTCTTCACTACAGATCAAACTGGATACTTGACGGTACAAGTTGAGGGCAATCCAGCACCAACCTTCAGATTCTACAAGGGCGTGTCAGAGATTATAGAAGGTGGCCGTTTCAAGTTCGTCACAGATGGCGACACCGGTCTTATTACTCTGTGCATGCGAAAGGTCAAACCTAACGATGAGGCCAAATACAAGATTGTTGTCAGCAACATCCATGGCGAGGACTCAGCTGAAATGCAGCTTTATGTATCCGGTAAGTCGAATTATTATGTTAACTAGTGTCTCTTTGTCCGTTATGGATTTATTTTGAAGGACAGTAGAAAACCCCTTTAATAATGTTCATTTCATGAAAAATCGGATTTTGACTCTCCTTCTGACTCCATTTAAACTCAAGAAGACTTTTCCAGAGTATTTCAGTCTTAACAGTACAAAAGGATGTTTAATGCAACAGTTAAACATAATTGAATAAATAACACAAATTTTAGATTAAAATATTCAAATCTTGAAATAAAACTTAAAATATCAAGAGAAAATGACCTAAAGCTAGAATGTTCTCATTTCTTTTCCCATAAAAAATTATCCAATTTAATAATTCAGACTCCAGTGGTATGGACTTTCGTGCTATGCTCAAGAAGAGAAAGTACGCTAAATGGGGAGAGAAGAAGGAAGATCCAGATTGGGGAGACCTGAAAGAAACAGACAAACCTATCCCTCCATTGAAAAAAGTAGAAAAGGTAAGATAAGAAACTATAACTGAAACAATTTAAATAAATATAAATGAAACCGACATACTATTACATAAATTAAAATGATTACTAGGTTTCTATTATAAATAGATTGAAGCTGGTGATATAAATCCAAATTTAATACAGTAATTTAAACTCTAAAGGTCAATTAATATTATGAAGCGTTGTTGAATGTACACTGATAATTAAACTGATAATAACAAAATACTCGTGTATTGATGAATTTACATTCAAGAAAATATAACATTCAACACCGCTTCAATTTAAAATTAGACAGCTCCATCGGGTTCCATGTTAAGAGTGACTTATTAATTTTGATCTAACCTTTGAATTATTTTCAAGCTGCGCATGCTTTTGTAGTTAGATGCGATTACCAAGTATTTTTTGCGAGTAATGGGAGATTTGGCGATACCAAACATTAATTGTTTATGAATAGGTCTTGTGTAGATTTGATATGTTATGATTTGATTTAAATTTGACGTGTAATGCAACGTGTTTCTGTGTTAACATTTGATATCGCCCAGTATCGATTTGTTATTTAATGATAGAATATTTTGATAGCTTGTTATGTGTTCAAATGTTACATCAACCCGACTACGCAAATGTTTTTGACCAACCCATTTTTTTAAGTTTTGCTATATTATTATAATCTTTTCATAAATTGAGGCTACGTGATGCATTTTACTCGTTTTGTTTGAAATTATTTTCAAAATCAAAATCGTTAATAGAAACTGGTTAATTCTGCGTAGTCGGGTATGCTACAAATCTGCATACATCGTTTGCATCATGATATTTAATCTCTATAGGGCTTAGAAACTGGATATTTCGAAGAAGAAGGTGAAATAGTGGTCGTATCTGAAGGTCGGGAAATGTGTAGATTTCCGGCAAGCAGGCGCAACTCCTCAAATTGGTCATGGCTCAAGGTCCTCGGTATTTCAGAATACATCATTTCGATTCCATCTTACATTACTCTGTAAACTCTACAATAATATACAAAGAAATATATAAATACATAACGCAATATTTCATCAATACTAATGTTATCACTTTTCTACTAAAGCTAAACAACAGATAAACCTTTTTTTTAACTTAGATACATTATAAAATTTAAACTTCACATTGCTTGTCATAATAACATGAGCAACACTAAGTTATTGACATAAATAATCACGTTGATTATAAATAAAGTTTTTTGAGTAAAGATAAAATAAATATTAAAATGGCTGGTTGGATAATACGAAGACTTTCTAACTTATTTCATGTGAGTAAAACCAAACAAGACTTGGCCACTAAAATGGATTCAACATCAACTAAAGTCGTCACTGAACTCACGACTACACGACATCATAAAACACAAACAAACATTGCTTACAATTAACATGGCTACATATACATGACAAATTACAATTTATTTTCTGCTAAAAATAACATCTGCTGTGAATTCTAGGGTGTATATGAAATAAGGAGACGTATGTCTCTGCCTGAAATAATACCTGATTGGCCCGATTTGATGGAGGCTGTCAAAATAAAGGTTCGATAAAATGGACAAATAAAAGTAAAATTTAAAAGTGATGGATTTTCTGCCCTTTTGTAATACTCAAAAGCTAAAAAAACCTTTTAAATCTATTGTTTGTATTCAATTTGTTGTTCGTTGGGTTATATACGATTATGAAAGGACAGAAGATCTATTTTAAATAATGGAATGATTAAATAAACATTAAATAACTAAACTAAAACTGTCGTCTGAGTTTGTCGTTCTTAGTTAACTGAAGTTGAATTAACTTCAGTTCATAGTTTTCATTTGACTTTTTTTTTTTCTTATCTTATGCTCTTTATTTTCGTCAAAATTTTGTAACTTCATAATATATAAGAACCAAAAACTCAGATCGATTTAAAAACAATGCATAAACAAGAATTTTAAATAACTTGCACAAAGTTTTTGTATCACCACTTCTTCTTAACTTTCATTTTCAGGGAATGTAAGTGGAATGAATTGGTTGACTTTGACTCTATTTTGGATTGTCAGATAAATTTGTTTCCAGGTCTATCTGTGACGTCGGATTGAGGAGCTTTTGTCACGTCATTCGTATTAAAAATGTATCTTCATTTATGCCATTATTAATTACAACTGATGCATCCGGTGTTTGCAGATTTTGGAATTTTTCTTCCATTTTATTTGATCTGCTAGATACATAATTTGTTTAAGTCCTTTGTGTATGAGTCATTGAATCTTATCAAAAATGTCAAACCCAGTACACGTTGAACGCAAACACAAACACGGTTAGGGTCATAGCATTACACTATACGTATGTAGGTAACCAAATTAAAAGATTTCTTAGAATTTATGGATATTTTATAGAGATCCCATAATAGAAGACCGTCTCTAGCTGAACTGATCCCGGATTGGCCGGTTCTGCACTCGTTCAAAAAAAACGAGGTTTGAAACCGAATTCAAGATTCGTCAATAGGCACTATGCATCTTGTGTAATCACAAACCAAAATATCTGTCGCACAAGAATAATTAATTATGTTTCACTTAAACTTGAGCATTGGCTATTTGTTCAGTAAGATTAGAACATTGTCTTACATTAACATTTATCTTTTACAAATACACATCGAAGATATCTTTCCTACATTCATGATTCTCCAATTGTTTACATAATTATAACACAAATCAATTTAAAAAACAGTAACTGTTACAAATTTAACCGTTTAAATTGAAATTTCATCATACTTATGATTCAAAGGAACACTTCGTTCATTAAAAGCAATTACTCAATTCCAGAATTATTTTTACTTTTTATTATTACATCACTCAAATACTTGTACATAACACGTTTTTCTTAATTTTTGTCGGTATTAATGTAAGGTAATTGTTTTGGTTGTACTGAACAAATGATCCTTTCAGCGACGTCTTCACTTGGTAAAATGTAAAGAGGGCACAACTGTTATTCTTTCTATTTCTTTACTGTACTCTCAACAAAAGTTCTTCTGCACACTTCCAAAATATTTGTAAACATAGTAGCACCTCGCACCGGTCAAATTGATGCACAGTGGTCAATGTTTCGAGATATGATATGATATCGTTCAAAGCTGACGAATGTATACGAAAACCTTACCTCTACAACAGACATTAGAGAGAGTAGATTCGTTAATTTTGAACGACCAAACTATTACACTCTGGGCATATTGAGACTATTTGCACATTTCTTCAATTATCGAAATTCCAATTTCTGTACAGTAGCATGTCGTTTGAAATGATGGGTGATAATGATGAAAGAGTGGCTGAAGATTCTAACGCCTGGATTACTTCAACTGATATTTTGTTTCGTGCGTTTGATTTGGTTTTATAACCGACGAGCGTTGAAAACTAGATGGGATCTAAATCCCAGTCGGGACAGCACTGAGTTTTTTTTTGTATGAACAGCACCTTGTTATTGTGTTTTAATTTTTTACATGATACGCTAATTGTTCGCCGGACCTATATTTCAGAAACAAGAATCTTTCTTGAAGCCCCTCGTAGATCAATTCGCAAAAGAAGGCAAAGATAAGAAGGTGACATTCGAAGCCATCTTCACGAAGCCTAACTCGAAGCCGAAGTGGTACTTCCGTAAGGATGTAAGTAGTGAATTTTGTTTTTGCGTTATATTTTTTGAATGGGTTGCTTAATTGTCAGATCAAATTACAAAAAGAAGAATATGAAATTATAATCTTTTGTTTGAGGGCCATTGTGTATAGTATAGTTAGAACTGTTTTTAAAAACTAAGTAATTGTTATTTTGGCAGGAACTATTCCCCGGATCTAAATACAAGATGACGAACGAGCAAGACTCGTACAAACTGATCATCATGACTCCTAAAGTGGAAGATACGGGTAAAATTACCATCGAAATTGGAGGCGTCACGTGCACTGCTTTCTTGCAAGTCGATGAACCAGATCCAACATACACATTCACTAAACCGCTGAAGAAGACAACAACTGGATACACAAAACATGAAGTGGTATTAGAATGTACTGTATCAAACAGTCTCGCCATTGTATCGTGGTGGAAGGGTGACCAGAAATTAGAAGATGGAGAAGAGATTTCCATTTCTAAGGATCTGTCTGGTGTATGCAGATGTACTCTTAAAAAAGCCAAGTTAGAAGATGCTGGCAAGTTTGCGTGTAAAATTGAGAAGCAACCAGACAAAACCGAATGTGACTTGAAGATTATAGGTAAGTTAAGCAAAATTCTGGAAATTGATTATAATAGATATACCCGGACACGAAATGCGTGAAATGTTATAAAAACTTTTGTTTTTTTTAAGAATACCCCTACAAATTCACCAAGGTACTGAAATCACAGCAGGCGATTGAGAAAGATACCATTACGCTCCTCTGTGAGCTTGATGATGCTGCTGGTGACGTGAAATGGTAAGATACAATCTTTTTAATTAAAACATATACAAGTTAAACTAACCTAAGGATAAAAATAAGACTATAAATTTATAATAAAATCAGTCTAAAAGATAGCTTGTAGAATACATTTCGTAAATGTACTGGAGTAATACTAAAGAGCAAATCCTATGAATCTTAAAATAAGGACAAAGTGGCTCAAAAAAAAAATGTCTGGAAAATCATGAAATAAAATTTTGCATAATCATCATCTTTTCTACCTTCTAATTTATTTTATTTATTTAGGTTCAAGAACGACGAACCACTCAAAGTAGATAAGCGGATCACGATAGCAAAGGAAGGACGCAAACGTAAAGTAGTGATCAAGGACGCCAAAGTTACAGATGCTGGCAACTTCAAGTGTGTCAGCAACGCCGACGAAACTGCTTGCGAGTTGATTGTCAATTGTAAGTACAATATTCAACTAGATATTGCACATCAACCTCAGGTAGGAGTCTTCGGCTAATTTCGGGTCTATAGAACGTTATCTTTTTCGTACCTTACCTATATGACTACTCCCCTACTTTATTTATAATACCTCTATATACTTTCGATCTTCTTGAGATAAATACTTTTTCGTCATCTAAGTATTGCTGCCTTAAAAATAAATTTAATAATAAAGTTTGTAATGAGATATTGTTGGATAACTATTGAAATAAATCTCTATACATCTAGCTATAGCTACAGGTGTAAAAAATAAATTAAAATATATTTTAGTTCGAGAACTTACTTTTAATCATCAACAGTTACAAAATTTGTTGTAATTGCAATCATGACATTACTATCATCATCAAACTTTTATTTATTCCTCCTCAGACTCGAATCGCTTCAACAAGAAGTTGAAGGACACCGAAGCAATTGAGAGGGACAAGGTGGTTCTGGAAGTCGAACTCCAAGATCAGACTGCGGAAGCTGTTTGGTCTTTCAATGGACAGCCTATTGTGCCCAATGAAAGGTAAATTTAAAATTATGTCAATAGTTGGTAGCCGTAGCCACGAATGTTGTACCTAATTGATCCGTCACGAAATGGTAGTTGTCAGTGCTAACGCTTAACTTTTATAAAGTAATCTACGATCCTACAACGCCTTCGTGGTGTAGAAGCAGAACAGTCTTAGGAATGAAAACGTATGGCTACGCTAATTTTTCTGTTTCATTATTTGCACTATTTTTGGAACTGACTGTACTTATATACTTATCTATATTTAATAATACGTCAGAAGGACCTAGAATTGGATAATAATATATTAAATTTTCAGAATCGAAATCAAAAACCTGGGTGGTGGCAAACACCAGCTCATCTTCAACAAATTGGAAATGGAAGATGACGGTGAAATTCTTTGTGAGTCTGGTAAACTGAGCTCGTCTTGTAAGCTCACTGTCAAGAAGGGCGAGTCGAAGCCAACGATCGAATGTCCCGATGAATTCAGTGGACCTGCCGGACATCCCTTCGTCATTGAGGTGCCTTATAAAAGTAAGTTTATGAAAATGAGTAAATAATTAACCCCTAAACCAAAAAGTGATAACATATTATAAATAGAAGTTAATTAAAAGAGAGAGTGGAGCGGTTGAATACTAATAATAACTGATGATAAGAGTAAAACATAAATTGAAATAATTGGATACTCACTAAACGAGATGTGTTATTAAAAGTTATAATGGACTAATATTTGAATCATTTGCTTCTTTTAAGTTTCCGGCACCCGCCAAACGCCGATCGAGGCGAAATTGTGGAAGGATGGTAAAGCGCTTCCAGCCAAGGAAGTTGAAGTTATTGTGGAACAGGAGAAAGTACTGTTCAAGATCAAAAAACCAACCAGGGAAGGCTCCGGAAAATATCAGATCAAATTATCCAACGCTCAAGGCGAGGACTCTAAAGATGTTACGATTACAATGCAAAGTGAACCATCAGCGCCCAGGGATGTCGAAGTTTCTGAGGTCTTCCAGACATCTTGTGTTGTCGCGTGGAAAGTACCCGCGGACGACGGTGGTTCACCAATAAACAAATACATAATTGAGAGACAGGTAGAGATTTTTTGACGTGTAATTTTCTTTCTATTTCTTTCTATTTTTCAGTATGATTATAAAGAGTATTTTATATGATTTTCCCAGGATATGTCGCTCAAGGCCGGTTGGGATAATGTAGCTGAAATCGCACACGGTGAACCAACTAAGTTCAAGGTTGAAGATCTCATTCCCAAGAAGACGTATAAATTCCGTATTCGCGCTGTCAACAAGATTGGCTCCAGTGAACCTGGACTATTCGCCAAGCCGGTGCTAGCTAAAGATCCTTGGGGTAAATATTTATTAAATATAAGTAACAATGCTTTATAAATAGTTTACAAGTGCAATCTGTTGATTGATTATACGTAGAGGGTTCTCCGAGTACAATATACTAATGCTTTAAGTGTGGTATTGGAACTTCAAAGACTTTGCAGCGCATTAAATATTTTTAGATCGACACGCATAGTTTTTACACCATTTTCACCTAAACAAAGAGTGCGGGAGAGCACCAACACTATTCAAAAAGTAATAGATGACTCGCCTTATTGTGACCCACTGTAAAGAATTGGTGTGGCACCTGTTAAAATTTATTAGTATTTCAAAATATTTTTTGTATCATTATTATGTTTTACTAACATAGTGTATGAAGTCTGTATAAAAATATGGATCAGGTCTGAATCCGATTTATTTAATTTAATATTTTGAAAAAAATAATTTTAACAATATTTAATACTTCCAGATGAACCATCCAAGCCCAAAGGAGTGGAGCTTACAGATTGGGACAAGGACCATGCAGACCTCAAATGGCAGAAGCCGGATAATGATGGTGGAGCACCAATCACTGGTTACGTTATTGAATACAAGGTTTGTATTTAAGGTTTTTATATATAACTTTTCGTTTAGATAGTAAAGTAATTTATTTAAAAAGTTTAGCAATGTCAATACTGTATGAACAATTTAATGGAGCGATATAATTGCCTACAGGAAAAATTCGGCAAAGACTGGGTAAAGGGCAAAGAAGTACCTGGAGATGCACTGTCTGCCACTCAAGATGGTCTGAAGGAGGGATGCACCTACGAGTTTAGGGTTCGCGCGATCAACAAAGCCGGTCCTGGTGAACCTAGTGACAGCACTAAGCCTATCATCGCTAAGTGCAGATTTGGTGAGTTAGATTATGATATATAAAATTTATATTTTGCATTTCAAAAGGTGTTCACATAATCTAAGCCAACCTTCACTATTTTGGTCTGACAACATATTATTTAAACTATATACAGGGTTCATCAAGAAATATTGCACACAGAGCTTAGGAAAAAGACAATCAGCTAGTTTCGAGTTCGTAAAGCGCTATCTTTTTTTTTATGTAATAAAAGTGGCAAACAAGCGTGCAGTTCATATTGATGTTAAGCGATGACTGCAGCCTATAGACACCCATACAATGACCAGAGGTCAAAATGCAGATGCGCTGCCACTCCTGAGTCATTAGGTGTTATGCCTCTGGGACGGAAATTACAGAGCCGTACATTACCACCTGACCGGAACACGATAGTGCTGAACACTACCATTTAGCGGCAAGTATATTAGGTAATGCGGTGGTACCTACCCCCGCGAGCTCCATCACTGGAGCTCTACCACCAGTGAAAATCTCTGCTGCACGCTGCCTACGTAAGCACTGATAGTCCGGTATTGGTCAATACTTGATCAAAATGGTCGACAACCGTCTAATAGGTAAGGTGCGAAAGAGAACGATAACGCTCTACAGATCCGAAATAAGCCGACGTCTCTTCCTGAGGTCGATGTGGATTATTTCTTGTTGGATACTGTAAGTACTTAAGACTGTATATTATTATGTGTGACTAGGTATACACATAATACATGTTTTTATTTCAATTTTGTAGTCAAGCCGTACATTGTTGGCGAGGGTCTTCAGAGCATGATCATAAAGAAGGGACAAGTCATCACTTTCGACATCAAATACGGTGGTGAGCCTGAGCCTGAAGTCAAATGGATGAAGGGCGAAGAGGTAAGCTTTATGAAGTATCTTTTATATTATGATAATTATATCTTTGATTTGCAACATTTTGAAAAAATATTTCTACATTTTGATGTAGTTTTAAATATGCACGGTCTTTCTGGATCCGAAAATCTTGAACTTAACTGAAGATCAAGGAAACATACAATTATTTTTGAAAAGCTTGCGTTTCCAGAACGCTTTGAAGATATTTATCGGTATAGTTATTGCAACTACCTTCTGACAACTTGTAGATTTATGGTAATTTATTATACCTACTTCAAGAATTGTATTGCTTAGTAAGAAAGGTAACAGGTTGGTATTATTTATTAAATTTTAAATATAAATCAAGCTGAAGGCGAAGAAGGAAGATCGTAAAATGTTCATTTAAGGTATTAATGGTTATTTTTATTTTGTCCAAAAAAGAAACGTGGAAAGGCGTACACGGAAAAGGTCAGATGGGTGTAATAAATGTTGTATTTTACGTTCTAAAACTACTTCATACTGCTCTATTCTACACTTCAAATGTGGCTAACATTACTACACAATACAAATCCGCAATGTCTTGCTTCACTGAATCTTCTGAATTTGTCAACTACTATCCTAATTACTAGTAACTCAATGTCGTTAAGTGCTATAGGAAAGAAAAAAATGATTTAATTTATCAAATTGTTCCTACATATTTTCTCCATTTTCGTGAACATCAATCAATATGTTCCGTCAAACTTTATAATTTAACAGAGTAACTAGAATATTTTGTATCGATGTTCTTTCTATTTAAATAGATTTGCTTATCACCTTTATAGATTTACTGATCGAGTAAATATGTAGGTGCAATAACATTTTCTGTTCAAAAATTCTGTGAAGCATGATCGAAATGAAAATCGCCAATGACGACCGATTTTTCAATACTTAAGAGCTTTCGATGTCGTAATTACCAATCTGTACTATTTTAACATTCAGATGGGCAAGAAATTTTATTTCGGTTAACTTAACCGATTCTGATGAAGTTCCATCCAAAATTAATTTAGAAAATTCTTATAAGATTGTTCTATTTTCACTTTTATTATATCTCTTCGAATCTGTGATGAGTTTATGAATCAAAGAAACTGCTCCTTATTTTTAAGTTCTATGTTCTCAATTTGAATAATTTGCCTATCTAAGACAACGTTTAAAATTGGTAACAGAATGCACTACCTAAGAACTTCAACACGAGTTATTCGTCTACCTCAAGTAGTAGAAGCACTGTGAGCATAGTTATCAAAACACGATGATGAAATAAACATTCATCAAGCACTATTTTATTGTATTATAACGTTGACATACCGTCAGATATACATTGCATTATAACAAACTATCACTAAACAATCGATGTTACGCTTTCGATGTACATTCTGATTTTTGATGGATCAACCTTTTTACATTACATTCAGTCACATTTATATATGCCAACTAATTGTATTATGTCCATCAATAGAAAAATTGATATACTTATCTTTTAAGAGATTTTTTAAATCAGCCCCAATGTTAATATTTATCTGATGAATATAATACCGTTATAAAGGCGTACACATACCACTTCTCTTTTCACAAAAACATTTCAAGCAACTCCATCAAAGATCAGACCTGCCTTGGAATGTTCGGCCGTGTTTTTGACATCCTTGAGTATATAGGAAATCGTCGATGATGGTGACCGCATCACCATCGACAAGTACGAGAAGAACACTGTCCTGACGGTGAGGAAGACCACGAGGCCAGACAGCGGCAAGTACAAGTTGGTGCTGACCAACTCATCGGGTACATGCGAGAGCATTGCCGACGTTGTTGTGCTTGGTAAGTGGTATTTTTTCATATTTGCCGATATTGGTAACTTTTATGGAATTTACTGGTTTTTACTTGTGTTTACGAAATTATATTGCTGTATTAGTATTATTTACATTTTTAACAACGACTAACTGTAATTGTTTATTTGAGTAGGTATCTTTGGCATGTAGTATAACATCATCCTTACATTATACATTAAGACTAAGAATCTTATTGTAATTATGGCGATTGATTAAGAATGATTGATTAAAATTAAAGGTACAATTCCGTGCATCGCGATCGATCGCGGCCGCGCGCGGCCTACGACTGTCGTCGGCCGCTCGCGACAATAGATACAGTATGAAAATGTACGGCACCACTTGCGTGGCCCGCGCCAGACGCGCGCAGCCAACGACGTGAGCCGCGCGCGATCGATCGCGATACATGGAATTGTACCTTTAGAATTTCTCGTTATATTTGTTTGATTGCCACTCTATTTAGATTTCCATAATCGAATTCATTGTATGTACCTACACAGACGGTAAAATTTAATGAACTTTTGTCATTTTTAGACAAACCAAACCGTCCAAATGGTCCCATCGAGATTGCAGAAATTCGTGCCGAAAAGGCGACGGTCAAATGGCAGAAGCCAGATGACTGGCAAGGTTCCGATATCACCGGATACACACTTGAAAAGATGGACATGGTAAATTTGAGATTAAATAACCTTTTTTATGTAATGAAAGTGGCAAACGAGCATGCAGTTCATATTGATGTTAAGTGATGACTGCAGCCTACAGACACCCACACAAAGAGCGAGGTCAAAATGCAGATGCGTTACCACTCGTGAGGCCTAAGGTGTTATGCCTCTGTGTCGGAAATCACAGGGCCGTACATTACCACCTGACCGGAACACGATAGTGCTGAACACTACCATTTAGCGGCAAGTAAATTAGGTAATGCAGTGGTGCCTACGCCCGCGAGCTCCGTCACTGGACCTCTACCATCAGTAAAATTAAACCATTATAAATGTTTTATTAGGACACTGGCAATTGGGTGCCATGTGGCGAGACCGGAGCAGAACCCACCGAGTTTACTGTGAAAGGACTCACTCCCAACCATAAGTACAAGTTCAGGGTGCGTGCGGTCAACAAGGAAGGAGAATCTGAACCACTCGAAACCGATGGATTCATTGTTGCCAAGAATCCTTATGGTAAGTTTGATATCGATAATATATTATAATAATGATAATGGCAACCCTTGATATGTACTCTTGGGCACGAGTGTTTCCCCTTCTTGGGGGGAGGCCTGGAGCTTACTCCACCACGCTGCTCCAATGCGGGTTGGTGGAGATAAGGGTTAATGGCCAACCCGCTGTCGGATGCTTTCAAACCGCCCATAAGGCCTCCGACAAAGGAGATTCATTCGATATGATATATTTATAAATCTTATTGAATTTCTAATAAAATTTCATAAAAGGCATATATTTGCATTAAAAACACAAGTTTTTTAGCATATCCACTAGTTGACTTCCAAAGTCAACTAAATGGTGTCGATATTTTACAGGAAGCTCTACTTGAGAATCGTGTCTATCCCTTCTTGAATCCATTTTCTTTTTAGTTTCACCCGAGACATATATTTCTAAGGTAAAACGCTCAAGCTTATTGATATTTAGAAGTCCATACATATTAAATATATTGTGGTAGTTTTCCACTAATGTTAATACAAAATTGATACTTTTTCATCAGATCCACCGAAAGCACCAAGCAAACCAGTCGTCATTGATTACGACAATATGTCTGCCACGCTGCAATGGGAACCGCCGAAGGACAATGGCGGCCGTCCAGTAATGGGCTATGTCATCGAAATGAAAGACAAATTCACTGCCGATTGGATCGAGGTAATAGTTTGTGAAATATTTTAAATTAAAACTTAGGTGTCCCAAAGTGTGAAAGAAATCTATTCTGTAAAGATTTCAAATATATTGGTAGTCTTTTACTTTTATATTGTCTCGTTATTTTTAAACCGATGCAAGAAATGTCGAATGAGTAGCATCTGCATTTAATTATTTTTCATGTCAGCCTACAGGCTGTAAAGTTCACCTACCATTGATGTAAAATTGAAGCTTATTTAACTACTTTAGATATCACATAAAAATGGAAATATTTGCAGAGATCAGTTTGCACTTGATTTGTTGTAATATACGAGTTAATTTGTACCATAATTGCTACCTGCATATTAATTGAGAATTATTTTTATTAGATGCTAATTAATTGAGTGATCTAAAGCAAATTCCCATTTTAGGTGCTGAAAACAAATGATACAAAGACCGAGGCAAAGGTGGAAGGTCTGAAGGAGAAGATGGTGTATCAGTTCCGCGTGAAGGCTTACAACAAGGCCGGTGTAGGTGATGCATCTGAACCCACAGACAACCACCTCTGCAAGCACAGGAACAGTAAGTTTCTCGTGATAATTTTTTGGTCATATTCAAAGTATGAGTTATTTATGGCTATGAAATAGCAATTGTTTTATTTATGACTTTATAAATAGATATTATTATGGATGCAGCAGCTCGTAGATAAATCTTAAGTTAACGTAGTAATCTTGCTTACAGTGCTCATCAAGAAATATAGCACATCGAGACTATGAAAGTGACAATCGGCTAGTTTCGACTTCGTAGAGCGTTATCTCTGTTGTACACGGTCCACGTAAGCACTGATAGTCCGGTATTAGTCAAAACTTGATCAAAATGGTGGAAAAACGTCATATTGGTAAGGTGCGAAAAAAATAACACTCTACAGACCCGAAATAAGCCGAAGTCATCTTCCTGAAGTCGATGTGCGATATTTCTTGTTGACTGCTGTACTATACAATGAAACTGAAAAAATCGACGCAAAATCCCAGAACACTCAATGTTGTGTGAACGGTTTCAAGGAATTCAAGTTCGTAAGAGGTGTGTGTGTCGCTCACGCATACAATGTTTATATTTTCTGGATACTTAAAAAGCTACCTGTATTTATTTTGTTCTCACCCTCTCTCTTTGGAGATCTTGTACTAAGATTTATTTAAAAGATTGTTACCCGATGGTCCTACAACCCCAAGCTCTCCCTAACAGAGCTTTGGTTCCAGTATTATTTATTCAAGTAGCAAAATTTGCGGTTTTACTAATTTTTCAATTTTTTCAACAGAGAAGCCACGCATCGAGCGCAGCACGTTCAAATCTGTAATTATCAAGGCCGGACGTACACACAAATGGTCCGTGGATGTAACTGGTGAACCAGCACCAGAAATGACTTGGTTAGTATTATTTTGAAGAGCTTGCCCTGATAAGGCGATTGAGTTCATCAAGAAAGTGCTTTCGGAACAAATTTGGAAGCTGTGATTGTTATTTTTTAGTAAATTACTGTCACTTCCTTACACCACATACAGTATTTATGCGCAAAAAAATGGTGACAAGTCTTTGGCGATTTTATGGTAGGTATACACACGCAAGTGGCAGTAGTGCGCTTTAGTTTAATTTACTTTGAGGTGTTCGTTCGGTACTATAATATGGGTTTTTTTAAAAGAGTCCTTCAGGGCTGGTAATGCATTGGCAACTTCCCTGGTGCAAATGTTATGTGACCAATTTTCATCAGGTGGCCCGTCTGCTTCTTTGTCAATCCTATGACATAAAAAGCGAGTTGTGTATAAGTCGGTTTTACGGACGATATTTTAACGTGATTACGTCATTATAAAACAAGCGTCACAAGCTTGTGCCGCGCTCTCGCTTGCACGTTCAGCTCAGTCGGAACGTGACACTTTTTCGAGCAACCGCGTACATCGATTAATTAGACGTTATCACGTCAAAATAGTATGGTCCTTATACTTTCAATTATTACAGGTCGTGGCGCGAGAACATTAAGCTGGTGAACACTGAACGCATCAAGATCGAGAATATTGAATACCACACCGACTTCACGATCGTCAATGCGGTGCGCCGTGACACCGGCAAATACACGCTGCGCGCCGAAAACTGCAATGGATTCGATCAGGAGACGGTTGAGCTGACAGTGCTTAGCAAGCCTGGCTCGCCTAAAGGTGAGATTATTATTTATATTTTGCCTGCCAAATTATTCAACTGCGTTAGTCTTGGAAGTTAATAGCCACCGAAAGACATCTCAAACTTACGATATAGCTGTTAAACAGTATTATCTTGGTACTTATATGGGTTCCTCAAATAATCAATCATATAATGACAGGCAAATTAGTTGTAAGTTGCTGTAGCCGTTTTCTCATTATTAAATAAGGTTCTTCCACTCCGAATTTCACAGAAATGAGGACGACAATTTATTGTTTCACCCAACGTCGCAGTCCTCTTTATTATAGCATCTTACTTTGATAGATCAACCGATGTAGGTTCGAAAAATCATGCTTAAAGTCAAGGAACTCTCCATTTATAAAAAAATAATAAATTAAAGCTTTTATTACCATCATTACATAAGGTGTCCGTGTGTTCAAGCGGCCAGTTACCTCGTAGTACATGAAATCCAGTTCCGAGATATTCTGTGTGGTGCGAACTATTTGCCGTTCCTTATTTTATTTCATACTCTCACCAGGACCTCTGGAAGTATCGGACATCCATGCTGAGGGATGCAAAGTCAAATGGGAGAAACCCGAAGACGATGGTGGTTCTCCCGTCAAAGAATACGAGCTTGAAAAGATGGACCTTGCTACAGGCAAATGGGTCCGCGTTGGCAGGTTAGTAATAAAACTTATTTTTGTTGACCAGGAGTCAGTAGCTTAAATGTATTTGCACCCCAACTCAAACAAACATACGTTCTGTATCAATACTTTTCTAAAGCCTTGAAAATTGTGAAAGTAGTTTTGGTTTAAAATATATATTATTTATGCAATATCAAACAATAATTATACTGCTGACCGCCAGTGGTCTTGCGCGCTTAAATTATCAGTGCCAGATTACTACAAATAAAATATTTTACACTCGTTGGTAGGAAAGAACATTAAAATGTATAAAATTTGACTGGTGGTAGAGCTCCAGTGACGGAGCTCGCGGGCGTAGACACCACCGCATTACCTAATAGGTACACTTGCCCGCTAAATGGTAGTGTTCAGCACTATTGTGTTCCGGTCCCTGTAATTTCTGGCACATGGGCATAACACCTTAGGCCTCAGGAGTGGTAACGCATCTGCATTTTGACCTTGGTCTTTGTATGGGTGTCTATAGGCTGCAGTCATCACTTAACATCGATGTGAGGCTGCATGTTTGTTTGCTACTTCCATAACATAAATGAAATATGTATTTTAATGAGGTAAAAATATAAACACCAGATTTTTATTTTTAAAGAAAATATATTTCACAAGCATGTGTTAATGCGAAATAATATAAAAAAAAAAAAAAACAACCCGAAAATTTTCTTTAGGTGCACTTATAGACATTATTTTAAAGCTGTCTTGCACCTTTATTGTTTTAATTTTTTTGGTATGATCAATATATGGGCACTTTATTCTTTCTGTGTCTTTATCCACGTCTATTTCCTCTATCAGAACTCTTAAACAGTCTGTTACTAATATGTTCTTAATTTAATCAAGGGTTTAGCTGCGAAAGCAAGAAACAAGATAATGCTCAATCAACCAAACCTTATCTTATTATTCCAGAGTTGCTGGTGACAAAAAACCTCTGGAAATGGAGGTAACCGGTCTAGAGCCTGGTCACCAATACAAGTTCAGGGTGACCGCAGTCAACGACGAGGGTGATTCTGAGCCTTTGGAAACTGAAAAGGCTATTGTTGCTAAGAATCCATTCGGTAAGTTTAGTTTATTGTTCATGACGATTGTTTTTGACTGGTGGTAAAGCTCCAGTGACGGAGCTCGCGGGCGTGGGCACCACCGCATTATCTAATACTTGCCGCTAAATGGTAGTGTTCAGCAGTATCGTGTTCCGGTCAGGTGGTAATGTGCGGCTCTGCAATTTCCGGCACAGAGGCATAACACCTAATGCCTCAGAAGTGGCAGCGCATCTGCATTTTGACCCCTGGTCATTGTGTGGGTGTCTATAGGCTGCAATCATTACTTAACATCAATGTGAACTGCACGCATGTTTGCCACTTTTATTACATTAAAAAAAAGTTCATAGATATAGTTGAAGCAGGCCACTACTGCTCCACTTCTGGGTTCGATCCCGGATCGAGAGCTATCAGGTATAAAGGTGTATTATCCTTTATATCGGTGTTTTTTTTAAGTTCGCCTCTTTTTAATACAAAAATAAAGAATACATGAATTCAAGGTATAGCTACCCAAACTATGATTTCACAAATTGAAAACATCAATTACGTTCAATTTACGAACAAGATATCAGTTCTAAAAGATCCACTAATACTATGAATTTTACCTGGTCGACCAAAATGATGGCAGTGGAGAAATCCTATCAGGATAATAGTTAATCTTTCCTTTCACTTTTAGACGTCGCCGACAAGCCCGGAAACGTGGAAGTGGCCGATCACGACAACCAAAGTGCCGAAATCAAATGGGACCCACCCAAATCCGACGGTGGAGCACCTATACAGAAGTACATCATACAGAAAAGACCGAAGGGTGGTGACTGGGAAAATGCTGCAGAGGTAAATATTTCCTGAGTCTAAGCCCTTGACTGGGTCAGATTTGAGGCAGAGTACCGACTCTGGTCCAAAAAGTTTTACCATCATCTTCTAGGCTTCTTAGGCTTCTTCGTTATGTCATGATTTTTTTCAAATCTAATCGGTGGTTTCCGAAATAAGCGCCTTTAAACGGGTGCGATACGGGACTTCGAAAAGTGTAACAACGAATATCACGTCCCCGTAAGTTCACTAATCGCGTGGATTCGGTGCTAAGTTTTTCGTGATAGTGTGCATTCGTTTTCAAGTGATTCGTATTATAGTGAATTAGAGGTGGTGTTATTCGGGGTCGCGTGCATTCGGTGCTAAGTTTTTCGTTGTACCGTTCATTCGTTATCACGTGATTCGTGTTAGTGAACTTACGGGGACGTGATATTCGGTGTTACACTTTTCGAAGTCCCGTATCGCACCCCCTTTAAACAAATTATTTCTCTAGCTTTATTCAATGGCATAGGTAATGTTATTGATTAATTCGAATAAATTCAATGTTATCTGGTTTACTACACTAACAAATAAAAAAAATATGTGTTTTGGCCGATTTTTTTTTAAGATATGTGTGGGAGTAGTAGGCTATTTTTTCTGCTTAAGGTGATACGAAGTTCATCCGTACAGCAAGTAATAATATTATTAAAACATTGTAAGGGGTTAAATAGCTTACATATTTAATAGAATAAGTAGTAACATGCTTTATGTGTTTTAGGTGCCTGGAACAGCCACCTCAGGCAAAGTGGACGGGCTGCCAGAAGGCGGTGAGTTCGAGTTCCGTGTCATCGCTGTCAACAAGGCGGGTCCATCAGACGCCTCCGAGCCTACTAAGATGACGACTATTAGACACAAATCATGTAAGTATAATATAATTAAGATTCGTTTCATGTAAAATCTCAAGAATACCTGATCTTCGTAACTATATATATTCAAGAGAAATTCAAAAGGACACTTATGTAATTTAAACTGGAATCACATAAACTGGGGTGACAAAGTAAATAAAACAATAAAAACACATGATTGAACAACCCCCGTTTATGTCATTTATTATAGTTACAAGCTTGCAAGTGTATACGTAATATCAAAATTTCATGCATGCGATTCAGCCCGGTCATACGCCATCTGCCGTCGTAGACTCGTACTTGTGTTTCCTCAGTGTTTTACTAGGTAGCGTCTTATGTAGTGAACTTTTATGTATGTCTAGAAAAAAATTAGACAGCAGACTGAGACTGAGATGTCTCAGCAAGATTAATTATACCTACCTATTCATTAACTATTATTTTTAACCCTCAGTGAAGCCACGCATCGACCGTACAAACCTGAAGCCGCTGGTAGTGCGCGCTGGCAAGCCAATCTTCTTCGACGTGAACGTGAAAGGTGAACCAGCACCCAAGGTGCAATGGTTCCAGAAGTGGAAGAACGAAGAGAAGGAGGTAAGGAATTTTGCAAACTCTGTATTTATTTAAGACAAGAATAACGTTAGTTCTTTAAAATAATGAATATATTTGTACTATTTATGTTTCGCAATAACACATGTGAGTGAACGGTAGAAACTAAAGAAATAACGGAAAGAAAAATTAGACTTCGGACAGGAATCGAACCTGCGACCTCGACCGCTGGACTGGTTATCCTGAGGTCACAGGTTCGATTCCTGCCCGAAGTCAAATTATTCTTTCCGTTTTTTCTTTAATTACTATAATGAATATATGAAACTTAATCACATTTTAAACATTCAGTTTGCAAGTAGATCGCAAACTGAATACGACGCTAATGTAGTTCGTTACATGGATCGGAGTATCTGATGAAGTAGGGGTCAGAAAAAAGATCAGCATGCTTTTGACATATAAATAAAAAATATATAAAAACACAAGGCATGATTATTTTGTCATATCATTTGAAATTAAGGAAATTGGTCTCAAGACGTATGAAGATAACTTGATAACTACAAAAGTATAAAAATCTTAAATGATAAAACCAATAAATGGTCAGTTAGGTAAGTGCTTTAATATTTTTTTAATCTGATCCTGTGAACTGTAATATGTTATTACGGGGCCATGCGACATTCTTCCCATATAGTTGTAGCGTCCACTACATTAAGGCGCCAACTAGTGGAATACAATGAAACCTTACAGTACTTGTCTAGTACGATAGATGGCGTGCAGTCAAATTACATCGCACATACGAAGATTTCTCAAGAGTTGGCATATATACAACTTCCCAACGTCAATCGCTGCGGCCCGCCAGGCGCTATCACCTCGCCTGGTCGGAGGATCCTCCCTCTTCGCCGGAGGAACACTTCCACCCGTTCCTCCACATAGTATTGGGCAGAATGTATTATAAGTAGAGTTTATTATAAGCAGAGTTTATTATAAGTCGAATTTATTATAATTAGCTGTAACCACAATCTCTTTCCACAGGTCACACAAAACGTAATCAACGTCGACTACAACACCAAACTGGACATCAAGGAAGCAGTCCGCGCCATGACCGGCACTTACCGTATCCTGGCCACCAACGAGCACGGCAAGGATGAGGCCGATGTCGAGATCACCGTGCTGTCCTCTCCAAGCAAACCTGGCGGTCCACTGAAGGTCACTGACGTCACTAAGAATGGCTGCAAGTTGGCCTGGAAGAAACCTGAAGACGATGGTGGTGAGTATTCTTATTTTTAGGAAAAAGTTTATATCTGTTTATAGGGGGTCATGCCAGAAGCGTGCACGTCGCGATCCCTGCCAGTCCTTTGGGGCTGCAATTCTGGCACGAAGGCGTACCGCAGTGCGGGTTAGGGCGTCCCCCCGAGGCGACGCGTACCGACCCGTCCCCGTCGGTACGAAAAGCGGCCAAAGCGGCGATGGGGACCGCCACCTGTCACGCCGGGCCCGTTACGGCGGATCGAGGAGTGGGGAGTGCCAGATAGGCACGTGGAATGTGAGAGGTGGAATTTGTGAGAAGATGAATGAGTTGACGAACGTAATGAGTGTGAGACGCCTGGATGTTTTGTGTGTAACAGAGACTAAACGAAAGGGCTGCGAGGTCGAAGATCTCCCGGGTGGCGCGATGGCTCTGTGGGCAGGTGTGCAACAGAGCGATCATGCCAGCGCGGGTGTGGGCGTCCTTCTGTCCTCTCGTTTAGTCACTGGAGTGAAAGATTATGGTTTGGTGAACCCGAGACTAATCTGGGTCCGAATTAAATTGGGCGTCACTAGGGTGTTTTTGGTAGCAGCTTATGCACCGGTTAGCTCAGCGACGACCCAAGACCTGGAGAAGTTTTGGGAATCTACAAGGGAAGTTCTCGATATGGTTGAAGCTAATGAAAGGGTAATTTTGTGTGGTGATTTGAATGGATGGGTCGGGACCAGGCGGCCAGGATACGAGGCCGTTCTAGGTCCATATGGTGATAGAAGAGTAAATGATGCTGGTAAGCTGATACTTGACGTATGCTTGGAACGAAGTCTCCTTGTGTCTAACACAGAATTCCGTCATAAGGACATTCACACGTACACATGGAGGAGGAATGAACAAAAAAGTATGATTGATTTGATCATGGTTGATAGTCGTCTTCGGAAGAGCCTGATGGACACTAGAGCCTACAGAGGTCCCACTCTTGACACAGATCACTACTTGGTAATAAGCCGGTTTAGGGGTCTGTTCAAGAAATGGCGACATTGGCGTGTCCGTGTGCCTTTCGGAGGACTTGAAAGAATAAAGAGTGAAAAGTTACAAGACATTAGTGCAAGGAGAGTGTACGAACGTCAAGTCCGTGAAAAGTTAGACAAGGTTTGTCTTACGGACTTGGACGTGGATGAATGTTGGCAAGTTATGAAAGATAGTATGGTGGAAGTTGCGAAAGAAGTATGTGGTTATGCAAAGATACGCAAATCCTTGAAAGGGGATGCGTGGTGGGACAAGGAGGTGCAAGACTCCGTTGAAAGAAAGAAGAAAGCATGGCTGGATTATGTAGCATCTTTGCAAATGAATAGTGGTATGAGAGATGAGAAGAGAGAAATTTACCGTCGGCTCAAGAATGACACCAAGATTTTAGTGAATGAAAAGCGTGAGAGAGATAAAGTGGAAGCTGATGAGAGACTGGCGAAGAGCTTTGAGACTAACATCAAACTCTATTGGAGGGAGGTGAAAAAGTCTAGAAGCTCTTCTCCAGTTTCTGGAATGAATAGAATAAAATCTAAGTTGGGTGAAATTCTTGAGAACACGCAAGATGTGTTAAAACGATGGAGCGAGTATTATGGGGAAATGTATGATTATGCTCACAACCCTGACGCCGGAGTTGCTGACTTGACGGTGCCGGCTTGTGAGGATATAACAATAGATGAGATTGTAAGGGCGATACGAAGTTTGAAATGTGGTAAGGCTGCGGGTATTGATCAGGTTTCTGCCGAAATGATCAAATATGGTGGTGCTGCCCTTTGGGATTCTTTCTGGGTGTTGTGCAACCTTTGCTGGAGGTCCGGAAGAATCCCAAAGGATTGGCGGTGTGCGGTCATCGTGCCTTTGTATAAAGGCAAGGGTTCACGTATGGACTGCACCAGCTATCGAGCGATCAGTTTGATCAGTTTGGCAGCTAAAGTGTATGGGAAAGTCTTAGAAAGAAGAATGAAAGAGAAGTCCGACGGGTTGTTGTGGGATGCACAGGGTGGTTTCAGAACTGGAAGAGGATGTATGGATCAAGTTTTCTCCCTCCGCAACATCGTAGAGAAGCATCTGGCTGTGAGCCAGAAGGTTTTCTGCGGTTTTGTGGATTTGGAGAAGGCGTTTGATAGGGTATTACGAAAGGAGCTGTGGGACATTTTGCCAGAGTATGGTATTGATGGCAGTCTGCTCCGTGCAATACAGTCCACGTATGTGGGCTGTCAAGCATGTGTGCGGGTAGATGGTAACATGTCACCCTGGTTTGATGTTAACATCGGTGTCAAACAGGGTTGCGTGCTTTCGTCTAGGCTGTTTATTATATATCTGGACAAATGCCTCCAGAGGGTGAAGTTGATGGATGTGGGAGTGCGTATGGGTGACTTAGTGGTGAACTGTCTGCTTTACGCAGACGATGCGGTAATTGTTAGCTCTACACCATCTGGGCTACAAGCACTAGTCACAGTCATGAAAGAGGATTGTATGGAGAAAGGCTTACAATTGAATGTGGATAAAACTAAAATATTAGTATTTGAAAGAGATGAACAGAGAACAAATGCAAGGGTAGTAGTAGATGATGCAGTGTTAGAACAGGTTGATGAAATTGTATATCTTGGATGTGCTTTTAGCAAGGATGGTAGGTACACCACTGACATAGAAAGAAGAGTGCTTGCTGGGAATTGCGTGAATGGAGCGTTGGGTAAGCTACTAGAATCTAAACATCTCAGCCAGCGGGCTCGACTAGCCGTACATAATGCTGTACTTACTCCAACGCTTTTATATGGAAGCGAGAGCTGGGTATGCAGGAAAGAGCATGAAAGTAAGTTGAACGCGGTCGAGATGAGATCTTTGCGCAAGATCTGCGGTGTATCACTCACCGATCGCGTTCGTAATGAAGATGTAAGAAAGAGACTTTGTGTGAATGATAGTATCGGTGTAAAAATGAAAAAAGGCATGCTCCGATGGTTCGGGCATATAGAAAGAATGTCGAATGAGCGAATGACTAAACAGATATACAATGCGAATGTGGATGGTTGCAGAGGCCCAGGAAGACCAAGGCTGACCTACCATGACCAAATAGGTCGAATTCTGTCTGATGGTGGGGTCAAAAGTCTTAGGAATCGGCGTGCATGTATGAAGAGAATGATGAAGGTAGACGAGGCACGAGAGGTTTGTCTGAACCGGGATATCTGGCGCTCTACACTCTCTGCCTACCCCGTTAGGGACCTGGCGTGAAGATACATACATACTGTTTATAGAAAATATAGTTACTACAGACGTCTACTAGGTGAAGTAATATATCAACAGGTTCGTTCATATGTGCCTGTAAGGTAGTTTGATGTAAGGTAGTAAGGCTTTTGATATTTTAACGGATTTACGAACAGCAGGCTATCACCGAATTTAAATAAACTCACTTTCTATATAGAAGATCAGTAACACTTTTATTTCATATAAAAATTAAACCAACGACCTCAGATACAAGCTAAGGAACTATTTGTATGACGATTTCTTCATATAAAAAAAATTACTAATATTCCACAAAAAAAATCAAACTGTACCCTATTATTACGGCAAGGCTTTTTATTGTCTATCAAAAGACTACATTTTATGATCTGTAGTAAAGATATACCTATTCGAAATTGCATCACATTAAAAAATAAAAAAAACATTAAGTCTAGAAGATATTTTAACAGCACCATTTAAGTGATAGACTGTATACATTTATTAATAATTGCTCCCAATTATTTCTTTACCCCGCAAGCCACTTCGCATGAAGATACGTACAAACAAATAAAAATATCTTACATTTTCATGTTTTTACCACTAGGCAAGCCAGTCACTGGATACGTTGTTGAGAAACTGAACAAAGCAACCGGCCGCTGGGTGCCGGTCGGCAAGACCGATGACACCGAGATGGAGATCAAGGGTCTGCAGGAGGGAGAGGAGTACGAGTTCAGGGTGAAGGCGGTTAATGAAGAGGGTGAATCTGAACCTTTGAAGACTGACCACTCTATTCTTGCTAAGAATCCGTACGGTGAGTGTTTTGACAAATTTTGAACATAGTTAAAGAGTATCATCATTTTAGCCAAACTACTGGACAAAAACTTTCCTCAAAAATTACTAAAACGAACAGTCTTGGGCCGCCCTCATCCAGCGATTGTCCGCAACCTTCGCCAGATTGTCGCTCCAGTTTGTGGGGGACCTGCATATGCTTCGTCTTCAAGTGCGCAGTCGCCATTCGAGAACTCTTCTGCCCAACGGCCGTCAGCTCTTTTAGATAATTATGTGCCCTACCCACTGCCACTTGCGTTTCGTTATTCGGTGGGCTATGTCGGATACTTTGGTTCTCATGCGGTTATCCTCATTTCTGACTCGAGCTCGCAAGGAAACTCCCAGCATAGCCCTATTATAAGACTTTCTCTCCATTGGTCTCTGTGTAACCTTGCATCTTCTTATGAAGCTCATAGACCATAGAGCAGCTATTTTTAATGGAATTTGCAAACAAACATGTCAACCCCATTTTTTAAGGGAATACTGCAGCCTTTAAGCATAGCCTAGAAATTGAAATAAAGATGAGTTGCCTCTCCTGAGACCCGAGTTATTTCCGCACTGTGGGATAACAGAAGATTAAAGGGTTGAATACTATACAACTATGCAACTGTCTTCTTACTTTCTTAATCTCATAACTGAGAATCATTTAGTTTTTATAATAAAAATTTTAAATTTTAAATGAACTAAGCCATTGAAGGCTATGAATAATAAAATTCTTATAGATAAGTTTTCCCTCGTAAAAAACTTTAAAATGAAGATGACACGATTATATAAAACGACGTTAGAGCTTCAGTGGTGGAGCTCGTTGGCGTAGTTTTCAGCGTTACCGTATTCTGCTTATTTCGCAATGAACGGCTCTGTGATCTGGCATAAAGGCCTAAAAACTTAAACACAGGATCTACATTGAAACCTCTGGTTTTTAGGTGAATGTTTGTATTCGCTTTCTATCAATATGAACCGAATACAAAAAAATATATGAATCATATTGATTAAAATTTATAAACTGTTCTATAGATATCCCTGGTAAGCCATCGGTGCCAACGATCGAGGACTGGGACGTGGACCGAGTGGACCTCAAGTGGGAGGCCCCCAAGAACAACGGTGGTGCCCCCATCACTGGCTACGTCATTGAGAAGAAAGAAAAGTTCGGACAATGGCAGGAGGCGCTTGTTACTACGGTTAGTTGCCTGCTCTATTCTGGGCCTTAACTTATTCATAGTTCATAGATTACTCCAGAATAACCAGACCAGAGTTTTTGGTCTGTTAGAGCTAAGATTCATACTTAGATACGTACCTGTTTAAAATGAAATCCACTTAAAGGAACAAAAAATAATTTAATTACTGTCTTTATCCCCAGACACCCGAATGTAAAGCGCGCGTTCCGGACCTCAAGGAGGGCAACACGTACCAGTTCCGAGTGCGAGCTGTGAACAAGGCGGGTCCAGGAGAACCTGGCGAACCCACCCAACCGCACGTTGCCAAGGCCAGATTCTGTGAGTATACCTGATTTTAGAGAACTTTTAGATTTGAGAGCTGCGCTCGGAGTTTACCTGCGTGATCGAACACACATACACACACACATACACACACTGACACACACAAGCACACACACACACACATACACACACACTCACACACACACATACACACACATACACACACACACACACACATACACACACACACACACACACATACAGCAGGTAGGTATAATGCAATTTATGTTCGAGAAATTGTCGGTCCTTCGGGGCCCTCTGAGGTTGGAGGCCCTGGGCACTGGCCCCGAGTGCCCTTATGGTAGAGACGGCATTGCACATATCTCGAAAAACAGACGGTCGTCGGTCCACCTCATGTGGGACCTGGTGAAAGTTGCAGGCATCTTCTTCTCTTTGATAACTCAGAAGAGTTCTCGAATGGTGATCACGTACTGGCACCCCAACGACCGTCGTTTCTTTGAGCTATGTGCCATACCCACTGCCACTTCAGTGGTGAGCGCAGCGAAGCTATAGTTGTTATAGGTTTTCTCTCATTCTATAATTTATTTTTGTAAACAGTGAAACCCTGGATCAACCGTGACAAGATGGTGGCAGTGCGCGTACGTGCCGGTACCACCATTAAATTAGATGTCGACATGAAGGGTGAACCTCCACCAACCAAGACCTGGACTTTTGCCAACAAGGTAATACACCTTTTCGTGACCTCTTATTACAGCCCTGCATGTATATTCTGTAACTCGATGCCCATCCCTTTGAAAGTTAGATGTCATTACAGCACATTACTGTTTTCTTTAAATAATCGTAATTAGGTTTATTAGTTAGGTGAAAACAGCAATGTGAACTAAAAAGTGGCAATCGGAATTATGTCAACTGAGATACATATACGCCTTCAGATAGCAACCTAAAATTCGCTGCTGACGTTTTGTCCCACGTAACATGTGACGTAGCGAGCCTATTGATATCTCCGGGCACATTACCAAACTCCGATGGTGGCACTGGCAAACTTCCAGATGTTAAAGAATGATACACCTTTATCTCCAATAGCCGACATCAAACCCAGGACTCTAGCGTAGCAACGTGGCCTTCTACTGCTACTGAGGTAGTTCAAACTTACTGACAAACCTACTTTGGCTTAATTGAGTGTTGTTGATCCGTCACCTTACGGGAAAAATATGACAGTTGATTTCATATTGTTCGTGGCTGATATCGGCCGCCTTTGGCCCAACAGATTAATAATTACACACTTCACTCTTCAGGTCATAGAAAATGGACCTGGCATCAAATTGGACAATGAAGACTACAACACCAAGTTGCAGATCTTCGAGTCATCCTGGAAGAACACAGGAATATATACGCTCAAGGCTGAGAACGAGTCGGGCGTTGACGAAGCCACTGTCGAAATTACTGTATTAGGTATGTCTGATGTTGTTTTATTAAAAAAGCAATTGTCAAAAATATTTTAACAAATTAATAATATATTATCATCTAAGTAAATAATATTTTTAAAAAGATTTTGTACTGGTGGTAGAGCTCTAGTGACGGAGCTCGCGGGCGTAGGCACCACTGCATTACATAATATACTTGCCACTAAATGGTAGTGTTCAGCACTATCGTGTTCCGGTCAGGTGGTATAATGTACGGCCCTGTAATTTCCGGCACAGAGGCATAATACCTTAGGCGTCAGGAGTGGTAACGCATCTGCATTTTGACCTCGGTCTTTGTGTGTCTATAGGCTGCAGTCATTACTTAACATCAATGTGAACTGCATGCTTGTTTCCCACTTCCGTAACATTAAAAAAAATAAACAGTTTCTAAACTAAACGCTAACTTGCAGACAAGCCCGGCAAACCCGAAGGGCCGTTGGAGGTATCCGACGTCCATGCCGACCACGTCAAGCTGGCATGGAAGAAGCCGAAACACACTGGTGGCCTGCCACTCAGTGCCTTCGTGGTGGAGAAAATGGATGTCGCCACTGGCAAGTGGTCGCCGGCTGGCACCATCGAGCCGGATACTTTGGAAGCAACTGTTACTGGTTCGTAGTGCACATAATATTTTATAGGCTACTGACTGCCTCAGTAGCATAGTGGTAGTAAACTGCATTTCCTGTATCTAATATCAAAATCTCATAAATTTAGGTTCGGTTGCACCAAAATATTTGTTAAAGTTATGGTTTTTGACAATATAATAATAATAATAATGGCAACCCTTGAAACGTCCCACTGCTGGGCACGAGTCTCTCCCATTTTTTGGGGGGAGGCGGGTTGGCGGAGATATGGGTTAGTGGGCAACCCGCTGTCGGATGTTTTCAAACCGCTTATAAGGCCTCCGATAAGGTTTAACGACTGCTATCTATCGATAGCAACCGGGACCGAGGGTTTAACGTGCCCTTAGAAGCATGGAAACGCGCTTTTTATTTTGGCACTAGCGGTCACCCATCATATACCCGAACGCGCTCTGTATCACTTAACCGAGTAGATCGCTTACGATCTGCACTAGCCGCGGGGCCAGGCGCGCTAATTTAATAATATCAGTAACATTAACAATGACTGCAAATTGCGTTGTGCGTTACACCAACGTATTTTTAAGATAGTTAAACAGTAAACAGTAAATTTATTTAAAATCATATTATACCTATTACATAAGTACATTTAGTTCGTGAATAACAAAACGACAAAAGCGATACATTATCATTACTTATGAAAAGAAATAATTGATAAGTTGGCGGTACATAGATTATTATTTTTTTACCTTCCGTGCTAGTCGAAACTGTGTTACGGCAAGGTAAGAATCTCGCCCAAGCATATTCAATTATAACCGATAGAACTTAGAAGCTAATTTCCAACGTACTTCATATTCATAGAATACGATACATGTCGATAACCAGTTTCGATCATGCTTAACGCTGTAGTATACGCAAAACAATCAGATAGTGCAATGTATAATTTTAAGGTACAATAAGAGGTTAATTATGAAATTTATGTTTTAGAGTGCAGAACATAAGAGAGCTAGTATGCGTTCTGAAATACATAATTTGCAAGTAAAGACAAATTCATATAAGTATGTATGCATCTTCACGCCTTAAAGTTAGCAGGGTTGACACATTCCCTCATCATCTATCAAATAATTGAGGTTTACTTACGTAACTAGGCTAGTTACGGTTAAAGTTAAAGTTTTAACGTCAATTAACAACTTTCATCTGGTGGCAACAAACTTATTAAAGCTAAAGTAAGATAAGACAACCCAGCCTTAGTATTCTTAAAAAATGTTATATCTCTACCAACGTCATGTTGATACCGAATCAATTAGAAATTTTCATAATCTGCCCATTAGTCATCAGTGGAATTCTCAATTCTCTCACAGGTCTAGAACCAGGCCACACATACCAGTTTAGAGTGAAGGCCCTGAACGAGGAAGGGGAATCAGAACCATTGGAAACCGACCATGGTATCTTAGCCAAGAACCCGTACGACGTACCTTGCCCACCTGGCTTGCCAGATATCGTGGACTGGGATGAAAAGTCAACCAAGTTGAAGTGGGAACCGCCCATCAGGGACAATGGTGCTCCTATCACGGGATATGTTATTGAAGTCATGGACAGAGATAGAGGAGAGTTTGTCAAGGTTAGTGTTACTAAAATTTGAATTTAACCTTTTTTCGGTCATACTAAGACTCTTATTCGACTTTTATTTGATTTTTGATGGTTATTAAAAGTAAATTTAGTCTGAAATACATATCAGGTGTAAATATGTTCTGCGATTAATGTTAAACACAGAACTGATGAATTTTCAACTCGTCACGGGGGTTCAACCCCTGAGTCTGGGTTGCTTTTGTGATTTTCCCTTTTTACATATGGTTTCCCAGTGACATCCTGGAGTTTGATAATGTACCTTGTATTAGGCTCGCCACAAATTACATGAAACCAAACATAAATCGCGAGCCGTGGGTGTTTGCATATATGCTTAAATGCGGGCATTTACATCTGCTTACCTCTGGGAATATAAATACTCAAGTAGGTTTCGCGATCGATCCAACGAATGTTAAAACTGCATTAACTTTGTAACACAAGAAATAAAATACATCTAGGTGTTAATTGAAAGCTGCAAACTTAATAATTGTTTTGTGTATTCTTGCTCTGTGCATATTTTCTGTGTAAACCTCTTTTATAATGTACGATATTGATGTACAGGCTGCAGAAATCCAAGGCAACGTCTGCCAGGGTACAGTGCCGAAGTTAGAGGAAGGCAACCAGTACCAGTTCCGCGTTCGCGCCATCAACAAGGCCGGTCAATCCGAACCATCGGAGAACACCAACTGGCATACTGCGAAGCCACGATTCTGTAAGTAACAATGAATAAGCTATTCCTTGAAAACATATTTAAAATAGAACTCATGACAATTTAATAATATTATTTACATCACTACAACGAGAACTATTTGCATTGTGTCGCCAATAAAATCCGAATACAAATAGGTAATAAAGTAGGCCAATATTTGAGTAAGTGCAGTGAGTACAATTAGGCAACGTCAAATCATTTTGAAGTAAAAAAAAATGTGTTCTTTGGTGCACTTCAGCCAAAAGACGTCCACTGCTGGACAAAGCCTTCCCCAAGGACACTCACAACAGTGTTTGAGCTTTCCCTATACTTAAGTTAAGTACCACAAATTAAACATGAAACTAATACACATCTGTATATCCACAGTGAAACCAAGAATCGACCGTACAAACCTCAATCCATTGACCGTCAAGGCTGGTCTTCCCGTCTCCTTGGACGTCAAGGTCTTCGGAGAGCCACCAGCGACAGTCACTTGGTACTTCAAGGGCGAGGAACTCCAAAATAGGGAGAACCTGGAGATCATCAATGTTGACTACAACACCAAGTTCCTGATGATGAAGACCAAGCGCGCTCAGAGCGGCAAATACGTGATTAAGGCCAAGAATGAAGTTGGAGAAGATGAGGCCGAAGTGGAGATAACTGTTCTTGGTGAGTTATTTATTTACAGTATTTTATCTGTAGAAAGTCTAGTGCTGTAGTTTCATATCCCATAGGGCCAAATAAAACGTCTCACTCACTCGTAAATATCTCACTGACATTTTACTTACTCGTTTTATTTACCTAAATAAATACGAGTGCACTTTAGACCACACGTCTAAAGTAAAAACTTCTTTGAGAGGAAGACTGGTCGGACTTTAAGACTTACTGGTGGTAGATCTCCAGTGACGAAGCTCGCGGGCGTAGACACCACCGCATTACTTAATATACTTGCCGCTAAATGGTAGTGTTCAGCACTATCGTGTTCCGGTCAGGTGGTAATATACGGCCCTGTAATTTCCGGCACAGAGGCATAACACCTCCAGGGCTCAGGAGTGGTAACGCATCTGCATTTTGACCTCGGTCTTTGTGTGGGTGTCTGGCTGCAGTCATCACTTAACATCAATGGGCACTGCATGCTTGTTTGCCACTTCCATTATATAAAAAAAAAGAAAGAATATGTGAAACTATCTCTCTCTAGCCTCTACAGTAATATGCGAAAGAGACAATCGGCTAGTTTTGACTTCGTAACCCGTTATCTCTGGTGCACACTGCATACGTAAGTATTGATAGTGCAGCATTAGTCACATAGGTAGGTAGTGTGCGAAAGAAATAACGCTCTACAAAGCCGAAAATAGCCAAAGTCTCTTTCCTAAAGTCAATGTACAATATTTCTTGATGGAGACTGTAAATCTTTCTCTTTCTATCTTACCACCAATTTATATCTCCTGCTCAACTTTCACCTCGGTTGCCTAACTAGCATAGTTGGTAATAGATGGCGCTGCTGCTACCATAAAGCAATGCAATAGATGTGAAGGACAGATTTGACAAATCGGGCAGGGCTTCAGTAGCTCAATTGAAAGAGCGGCTGGACTAGATTCCCAGTAGGTCGCGAGTTCGAGTCTCGCCTGAAGTCATATTTTTCTTTCCATTTTTCTATAAAAATAAAATATATTTCACAAGCATGTGTTAATGCGAAATAATATAAAAAACAATTATTAAGGGTAAAAGCGACTTCTTTACGATATTCAATAAACTGAAAAGTCTATTATATCGGTTGCCTAACTAGCATAGTTGGTAATAGATGGCGCTGCTGCTACCATAAAGCAATGCAATAGATGTGAAGGAAAGATTTGACAAATCGGGCAGGGCTTCAGTAGCTCAATTGGAAGAGCGGCTGGACTAGATTCCCAGTAGGTCGCGAGTTCGAGTCTCGCCTGAAGTCATATTTTTCTTTCCATTTTTCTTTAAAAATAAAGTAACTTTCACCTCGCTCGATTACATGTTTCGTAACGATCTCGTCACGCATTCAACAGCTTCTACCCTACTACTACTACCCAAGTCAAGTAGTCCCGTACGTAACGTAGTCCCGTACGTAACGCGTAAGTTACTTTCAATAGCTATTATTCTTACTTACAGGCAAACCATCTAAGCCCAAGGGACCCCTGGACGTTGCAGACGTCACCAAGAACGGGTGTACCCTCACTTGGCAGAAGCCAGAAGACGACGGTGGCTCACCGATCGAGTACTACGAGATCGAGAAGCTCGATCCGCTTACTGGTTCGTATATAGTAAACTGTATAGTAGTATAATGATTGGCACTTTAAGCCGTTTTTACCGTGTTGATGTGCAGTGCTCGGCAATTAACAGTGCTTGTCTTATCATTATTGTTATATAATATACTCAAATATTGAGACATAAGTAAAATGAAGCATTTTAATTCAGAATAAAATTTTAAGCACAAAAATGCCAAGCACAAAAATGAATTTTGCAATTATTGACAGTCGTGCACAATGATTGAAGCTACCATGTCCATTATGGCACTTGATCCTTCGAATGTCCTTCTTAGTTTTTTCTGATACATCTCCTATTTTAATATTAATAAAATATCAGAGTTAAGTACATCAGTACCTACATTATGAAATTGTGATTTTTGCAAGTATTTTTCAGAATCACAAATAATTTTCAAAACCAAACCTAAGTTCGATTTATAGCTTGGACATATATTCGATATTGGCAAGACCCTATAACAATATTATGATAAAGATGATTTAAAAACATTTTTTGTTGGAAATTTCTTTAGTCATCATAATAATATCTTCGTAGTTCATAGTTAACCTTGAGCTTTAATCATTTTAACCCCAATTCATAGGGCAATGGATCCCATGTGGCACCGCTAAGGACTGCAAGGCCAACGTTGCTGGACTCTCGGAGGGCAAACCCTACAAGTTCAGGGTCAAGGCCGTCAACAAGGAAGGCGAGTCTGAAGAGTTGGAGACTGAGAAACCGATTATTGCTAAGAATCCATTCGGTAAGCTTAAGTATTAAAAACCAGTTGAAATTAAATTTCATAGTATTTCTTACCAGCAAGATATAAGTGATATTAGTCTACAACACTGTCTTTGGGCAAGGGTTTTGTTCAGACGTTTGTGGACGTGTTTCGGCTGAAGTGATGAAATAGTGTAACAGTATTAAAAAAACAACTCTTTTTTTATGTAATAAAAGTGGCAAACAAGCATGCAGTTCACATTGATGTTAAGTGATGACTGCAGCCTATAGACAATCACACAATGACCAGAGGTCAAAATGCAGATGCGCTGCCACTCCTGAGACATTAGGTGTTATGCCTCTGTGCCGGAAATTACCGGGCCGTACATTACCACCTGACCGGAACACGATAGTGCTGAACACTACCATTTAGCGGCAAGTATATTAGGTAATGCGGTGGTGCCTACGCCCGCGAGCTCCGTAACTGGACCGCTACCACCAGTAGTAATTTCTTAAATACTCTTTAATTGTCGTCATAGTATAGCAGCCTGGTAGTTTACTGCTGGTAGTTTACTGGTAGCTACTATGTTTCTAACAAAATCTACCTATACGGAACAACCCCTCTTAACCAAATATTACAGACACTTTTTAATCACGTGATTTGTATTTCAGATGAGCCCGGCAAACCTGGCCGTCCAGAGCCAAGAAACTGGGACAAAGACTTTGTGGACCTGGAATGGTCTGCGCCCAAAGAGGATGGCGGCGCACCAATCACTGGCTACATCATCCAGAAGAAAGAGAAGGGTGGAAGGTATGTTTTATCTCCCTTCAAACAACAAAACCATTTTCTGGAAGTTTGAAACATAGACACTTCTTAAGTGATAAATTATATCCCTACTTTTAACTTTTATTAAAAACTTTCAACGAAATATTGATTGAACGAGTTATTCTTTAGCAATATAATTCTCTATAATATTACTACGGAACACTATACGGGCGTGTTCGACTCGCACTTGGCCGCTTTTTTATTGGATCCATGCCTCGTCTTGATACGATACAAGTCTACCTCACCCGGAAATTGGCGAACGCAATGAGCCCCTTGCCTTACTAAACATTAAGATGAGATGTCTATGAGAATTAAAGCGCCAGTGTAGGAACTCGAGTGCGTAGGCACCACCGCATTACCTAATCAATCTGCCGCTAAATAGTAGTGTTCAGCACTATCGTGTTCCGGTTAGATGGTAATGCACGGACCCGTAATAACTTATCCCAGGGACATATCAACTAAGGTTTCAGAGGGTGGCAACGCATCTGCATTTGACTATTGGTCTTTGTGTGGGTGTCTATAGGCTGCAGACATCATTTAACGTCAATGTTTTTTTTACTGGTGGTAGAGCTCCAGTGATGGAGTTCGCGGGCGTAGGCACCACCGCATTACCTAATACACTTGCCGCTAAATGGTAGTGTTCAGCACTATCGTGTTCCGGTCAGGTGGTAATGTACGGCCCTGTTATTTCCGGCACAGAGGCATAATACCTTAGGCCTCAGGAGTGGTAACGCATCTGCATTTTGAACTTGGTCTTTGTGTGGGTGTCTATAGGCTGCAGTCATCACTTAACATCAATGTGAACTGCATGCTTGTTTATCAGTTCCATTACAAAAAAAAAAAAAAATGTGAACTGCATGCTTGTTTGCCACCTTCATTGAATAAAAAAAATAGCATATATTAATTTTTCACTTCCCAGGACCTGGTCAGATTGCCTCCGCACAACCGGCGACCGCCCCACCGGCCGCGTGACCGATGTCGAGGAGGGTCACGAGTACCAGTTCCGGGTGATCGCCATCAACAAGGCTGGTCAGGGTGAACCCAGCGAGCCTAGCAAGTCTGTTGTTGCTAAACCACGATTCTGTGAGTATTTTATTATTAGTTCATTTGAACCTTTGGATTTATGATTTTCTTGTAAGAATATCTTAAAATAAAGGCAATTTTAGTCGACTTTTGCTTAGTTTGGCCCCGTATTTAACCTAATTTGATTAGAAGGGAGTTGAAATTTGAAAAAAAACACCATTCCTACTATCTCTCAAGTAAAAAATAACAAACCATTAAATACGTCGAAGATACATTATTTTAGGATGAATATCAATTACATTACGATGCCCATTTTATTTTCATTCCAAGAAAAAAGGATATGGGCACTGAAGAAAATATATAATGATAGAATATGTTATTTGCTGTCATGATTATTGGGTTATACGCGTTGATTTTTAAATGAAACTACCCAAATATAGCAAAAAAGCAATAATAATTTGAAATTTGCTTAATAATTTAACTCTTTCTACAGTGGCACCCAAAATCGACCGCAAGGATCTTCAAAAGAGAAAGGTCAAGGTGGGCCAACCACTCAAGTTCGAGGCCGACGTCAAGGGTGAACCCGAACCAACCATCACATGGACATTCAACGAAACCATCCTCAAGAACAACGAGAGGTTGAAGATTGAGAACCAAGATTATCACACGTCGTTCGCACTCCAGAAGGTTACCAGGACCGATGCTGGTAAATATGTTGTCACAGCGAAGAATGACACTGGAACTGACACGGTTGAAATCGAAGTTGCTGTTGTCAGCAAGCCTGCTAAACCTAAGGGACCACTTAAGGTTGGTATATGGATTTAAGATATACTTTGTAACATCTACTTTTTTATGTAATGAAGGTGGGGTAAATTAATAAAATTAAAAAAAAAAAAAAATATTTAATGGCAAACAAGCATGCAGTTCACATTGATGTTAACTGATGACTGCAGCCTTATATGAGATGATTATTTTTGTATTTTGTATATATGGTGATGATTTTTGTGTAAATAGCCATAGATATCTACACAAAAATCAAAGCTTAAAATGCATGTGCGTTGCCACTTCTGTGACCTAAGTTGTTATGTCTCTATGATAGTTATTATATCTGACGACAACACCACCATTTGATGGCAGATAGATTAGGTAATGCGGTGGTATCTACGCCCTTGGGTTTCTACACTAGGACTCTACCACTACTCTATTTGCAGTATTTTTAAATTTCATATCTCTCTATACATATAATGCAGTATGCATTCGCTATGTAGTAATCTATAGGTTTGTGTTCCTTGATAAATGAATAAAAAGCATCAAAACCGTTTTTTATAAGAGTCAAGAATTACATGAAATAATATCAATATTCAACTCTCACTAGAGCAGGGCGGAATTCCAATTACAGTATGAAATGAATGACCGAACTGATATATAGTACGAATGTAGATGGTTGCAGAGGCCCAGGAAGACCAATTCACTCTACGTAGTTTTTATAAAAAAGGACGATGTAAAACTGCTCTCCAGAGGCCTAATTACGAGTATATGAAATTAATTTAAAAAACGTAACTTAAACGTAACTGAATAAACCAAGACTGACCTATCATGACCAAAATAGGTCGAGTACTGGCTGAAGGTGGGGTCAAAAGTCTTAAGAATCACGAAGGAATGTATGAAGAGAATGATGAATGTAGATGAGGCACGGAAGGTGTGTCAGGATCGGGATATCTGGCGCTCCACACTCTCTACCTACCCCGTTAGAGACCTGGCGTGAAGATACAAACATACATACATACTTTAAGATATCCCAATAACAATATCTCTTCTATCTCCACAGGTTTCCGATGTCAAAGCAGACGGCTGCAAGCTCAAATGGGAGCCGCCAGAAGATGACGGTGGTGAACCCATTGAGAGCTACGTTGTCGAACGTATGGACACAGAGTCTGGCAGATGGGTGCCTGTATGTACTACCAAGACACCCGAAGCTGACGTCACTGGATTGAATGAGGGCAAAGACTACATGTTCAGGGTGAAGGCAGTCAATCCTGAAGGCGAAAGTGAACCTTTGGTCACTGAAACCGCTACAACCGCTAAGAACCCCTATGGTGAGTTGCATTTTTTTAATGTAATAAAAGTGGCAAACAAGCGTGCAGTTCACATTGATGTTAAGTAATGACTGCAGCCTATAGACACCCACACAATGAACGGAGATCAAAATGCAGATGCGCTGCCACTCCTAAGGCATTAGGTGTTATGCCTCTGTGCCGGAAATTACAGAGCCGTATATTACCACCTGACCGGCACACGATAGTGCTGAACACTACCATTTAGCGGAAAGAGAGCATATACCTTAATAACTTGACCTGGCGACCCCAACGCTCTGTAGTGGAGGAAAATTTTAATATAAATAAACCAATTAATAAATGGATAGAAAACTCTGACTTCAAACAGGGATCGATCCTGCAACCTCAGGATAATCAGTCCAGCCGCTTTACCACTAAGCCCCACTTACACTTTAATTTCTAAATTCACTCTCATGTTATTGCGAAAAATATTACAAATATACCTACTCGTACAGTGCTCATAAAAAAATTTAAAAAAGTGACAATCGGCTAGTTTCGGCTTCATATAGCGTTATCTCTGCTGCACACTGCCTACGTAAGCATCCGTAGTCCGGTATTGGTCAAAACTTGATCAAAATTGTCGACAAACGTCAAATACAGAGAGCGTTATCTCTTTGTATAACGCTCTACAGATTCGAAATAAGCCGACGTCTCTTCCTGATAATTGTAGTTACAATTCATAAAGCTTGGTTTCATCACAATACATTTGCCTACTTACAGGTGAGCCCGATCCACCCGGCAAGCCGGAATTCAAGGACTGGAGCAAAGACCACGTGGACCTCAAATGGGAGAAGCCCGCCAGTGACGGTGGCGCACCCATCACGGCTTACATCGTCGAGAAGAAGGACCGCGATACAGGCAAATGGGTGAAAGCGGCCGAGGTAAGTTCTCATAATTAGCTATTTAGTAATGCTTATGAATTTAGTCCGTCTTATTAGGGCCAGATTACCGAATAAACAAAACAAAGCGATTTCGTTGCAGTAATTCGCATTGCATCGCAGTTTTGTGTGGCCGCCCTTATGAAAAATGTAAATAATAAGTAGGTACAGTGCTCAACAATAAATATTGCACATCGAGTTCAGGAAGGAGACTTCGGCTTAGTTCGAGTCTGTAGAGCGTTACCTCTTTCGCACCGTACCTATTTGACGTTTGTCGACCATTTTGATCAAGTTTTGACCAATACCGTACTGTCAGTGCTTACGTAGGCATAGGCAGTGTGCAGCAGAGATAATGCTCTACGAAGTCGAAACGAGCCGATTGTCTTTTTCGTAAGCTCGATGTGCAATATTAATTGTTGAGTACTGTATATTTTTTATTTGTACGCTCAGTTCTTATGTGGCCACATCATTTTATTGTACGGTAATCACTATGGTAGATTCTACGGCTGTAGTATATCCAGGAACTGAGAATATGAAAGTAATTACAGTTCAAAATATACCACCATCTCTATTATCTTAGAAAATATTGTAGTCCGAGACGGACTGGGCCGGAAGGGCTGACTCGGTGGCTCCTCAAAATCTATCACCATCTCTATTATCTTAGAAAATATTGTAGTCCGAGACGGACTGGGCCGGAAGGGCTGACTCGGTGGCTCCTCACCCGGGGCCTAGGGCAAGATAGTCAGCCGGAGGCCTAAGGCTTGCCACAAGCCAGACCTGCGTGTGGTCCTAGGAGACTGAGGTCCGCCAGGCAATGCCACTTCGACTACATGGTCAGTCCGACGCTGTTGTAGATTCATGATTCAAAGATTCAAGATTTAAAATTATTGATTATTTCAAACCTAAAAACTTTTTTAACTGGTGGTAAAGTTCCAGTGTCGGAACTCGCGGGCGTAGGCACCACCGCATTACTTATTAAGTAAAGCGGTGGTGCTAAATGGTAGTGTTCAGCACTATCGTGTTCCGGTCAGGTAGTAATATACGGCCCTGTAATTTCCGGCACAGAGGCATAAATAACACTTTAGGCCTCAGGAGTGGTAACGCATCTGCATTTGACCTTGGTCTTTGTGTAAGTGTCTTTATGCTGTAGTCATCACTTAACATCAATGTGAACTGCATGCTTGTTCACCACTTCTATTACATTAAAAAAATCGTCCGAAAATAGTTATAAGGAATTAAAATAGGTACCAATAGAATGTTCCATTCTCTCTTTCACATGCGAATACAATTTTTCACTTTTCAAAATGTAATCTGAACAAAAACTAAACTATAGAATTATTATTTTCGTCACAGGTCCCCGGCAACAAGACAGAAGCACGTGTACCAGACCTTATTGAAGGCAAACAGTATCAGTTCCGAGTGAAGGCTGTGAACAAAGCCGGCCCTGGCAAACCGTCTACTGCTTCGGAGAACCTTCTTGCTAAAGATAGATTTGGTATGTATTTGATTTATCATATTATTATTATTTGTACAGAATTAAACAATAAATATTGCCTACGAAAGAGACAATCTCTAGTTTCGACTTCGGCTAGTTTCGACTTCGTAGAGCGTTGTCTCTTCTTCACAATGCCTACGTACACTGATAGTCCGGCATTGGTCAAAACTTGATCAAAATGGTCGACAAACGTCATTTATGTGAGGAGCAAAAGAGATAACGCTTAACAGGTCAGAAATAAGCCGAAGTCTCCTTCGTAAGGTCGATGAGCAATATTTCTTGTTGGATACGGTTTAAGTCTCGTATATTTTACTTTCGGGCATTTGAACTCTAGACTTTTGGTGGGCTTTGCGCGGGGGTCACAATGGATCATGGGTCCAACACGTAGAGGTGTTGTAATTATAAATTTCTGTTTTCTGTCTCTATTGTTTTTAATAATATTATTACGAAAGTGGTAGCGAAAACGGAAAGTGTGAAATGTAGTACTCCTTGGACTTATTTGTTTTTCGATACTGAAAAAAATGGTTGTGGCGCGATCTGTCGCACAATTGGTCGTACCAACTCAAAAACCTTCGTGGACTCATGCACAACAACTTTGCTAAAGATAATCACATGATCAAATACATAGTTTACGATTCTAAAAAGGACTTACTGTCTGTATGCGCAAATTAGATAATATAGAGCTAGGACTTGAAATTTTACTTATATCATTTTATTTCACAGCGCCTCCGAAGATTGACCGAACCAACATGCGCGATCTCACGCTCAAAGCTGGACAGAACATCCGCTTGGACGTCAAAGTATCCGGCGAACCTCCACCAACGAAGACCTGGTGAGTAATTTTTATTGAAAGTGCAATTATTTTCATCTGCTGTTCGAGCTTCATATAGACATAAGCACTGCCTTTATGCCCTTAAGCCTTTGTCAAACATACTTGCGAACCGAACCGAACCAAAAGCTTGACTGCAAAGTAAAGCGGAGACGTCAAACTACGGTCAGCGAACCAAATTCGTGGCGAAATCGAAGCGTGTCGGGACATTACTTCACTCTTGTGGCGTCTCCTGTCAGAGAAAATGTAGAGTGAAACAGATTCTGATAATCCAGAATATATATTTATATATTTTTTAAAAAAGAAATAGTTTTTGTAAAATTAAATTGTAAATAAATACAACCGTCACGGTTCGTTTTGCTCGCGTGCTCCCCTTGGTTTGGTATCGGCACGCATTCTGTTCGCTTTCAATGAAGACCAAACGTCTTTTTGCGCTACGGCAATCCTCAGAAAACGGCTTGTTACTCATATCAATTCATCCTCACAGGTTCCATAACAAAGAACGCCTGTCCACACGCGACGACCTATCAGTGGACGTCGAAGACTACAGGACGAAACTGTCCGTGGTGGTTGCATCTCGCAAACACAGCGGCACTTACGTGTTGAAGGCTGAGAACAACAGCGGCAAGGACGAAGCCAGCATTCAAGTTATCGTGCTGGACGTGCCTGCTAAGCCTGAAGGACCACTTAAGGTAATTTGATGCGATATTTGATCGTGGGATATTCACGCATGAATTATAGCAGTTTATAAGAAGAGCTCGTTAGAAACAACGCGTGATGAATAGTAGCGTCCCAAGATAAAACTAGCGCTGCTGTAATCGCTAATCCGAGTGCCTAGCATGGTGATAAGGACATAATTATTTTGCCCTAATGATGCACGACGCTGTTGTGAGTATCTTTGGAAAAGCTTTTGGCGAGCCGTGGACATCTTTCATCTGAAGTGATGTGATCAAAGAGATTGATGACCTCAACTTCCTCCAAAAATCATTCAATTTTATTTTATAATATAATGTTTAGGTATCCGGAATTCCTTGAATCTGACCTTAGTGAAATAATAACAAAATAGACTAATGATGTCTACATATCTTTAGCCTAAAATCAATTTTATCTCCACAGTTTTTCGTTAAAATGTTCATTAAAATTAATCTATAATATAAAAATAAGTCGGGTTTTCCTTCCTGACGCTATAACTCCAGAACGCACAAACCGATTTCCACGGTTTTGCGTTCGTTGGAAAGGTCTCGGGCTCCGTGAGGTTTATAGCAAGAAAATTCAGAAAAAATATTTATAAAACGACATCCACGCGGGCGAAGACGCGGGATACAGCTAGTTTTATATATAAAATTTTCGTCTCACAGTGTTTGTAACTAAACAAACTCCCCAGAATAGGCTTGACCGATTTATTTGCAATTTTTTGTGTAGATTTGGTAGATCGTAAACTATTATTATGTCGCTCTTAGCGTTTTAAGAAATAGTTTCACCCGTACGTCACCAAGTTCATCGGAACAGCTAGTTAATATCTAAACCTAAAAAAAATATATATGAAGTTAGAAAATATAAAAAAATAATATAAATAACTATGCCATAGGCTTTTATTTCATTTGCTTATCACGCCCTATTTTTTTCAAGACGGTAAAAAAGTCACCTAGTATATATATTGTAATAGATTTAAGCATTTAAAGGAGAAATAAAGAAATTATCTATCTATCAAATCTCTCCAACACAGATCTCGGACGTCCACAAAGAAGGAGCCACGTTGAAATGGAATGCTCCCCTCGACGATGGTGGTGCTCCAATCGATCACTACCTCGTCGAGAAACTGGACACAGAAACCGGCCGTTGGTTGCCAGCGATGAAGACCAAAGACCCCAAGGCTGAGGTTGAGAACCTTGTGCCTGGACACGAGTACAAATTCAGGGTGTCTGCCGTCAACAATGAGGGTGTTTCTGAGCCTTTGGAAGGCGAACACTCTATTATTGCTAAGAATCCGTTCGGTGAGTATTCTATTCTAATTATCTACAACGAGGTCACTACTTTGCTTAAAAATAAAATTGCCGGTTAGTAGAGAAAGCAGAATTGAGATAATTATATTTTATCCAAATTCTGAAAATTATGCTGTGTTGTGTCGTTAATGGTTCAATACCAATAGGTTGCCTATTATGTGATACTTAAATTGCGATTGATCTTTCATTTAATGCCTCAGTACTTTTAGTATTAAACTACGAGTAAGTCCAGTAGTAGCAGGCCAGTACGGTGACGCTGGGTCTCTGGGTTCGATTCCCGGGTAGGCGGTGCTGTCACATACGTTTCGTTTTGGTTCTAAAGTCGACTGTATCTATGTGCCTCGAGTATCAATGTGCCCTCATTCCTCATATGCTTGAATACATGTAGAAATAGAAATAGAAAATATTTTTATTTCGAATAGATCTTTACAGATATTTTCAAAACGTCAATAAATCATAAACTACCTAGAGCGAATAACCATCACAAATAGTAAAAGCAAAATCATATATTAAAAATTAGAATTTAAACTACTTCATTAAAACATAATAATCATAAAAAATTTTAAATTCCTTCAATTATAATAAATGAAGAAAAAGAAAAACTTATTCGTCAAGATCAATGTTATTCAATTAGCAGAGTTCCAAGTGCAGTCACTACTGAGAAGAACTCCGCTACCCAACAAACTCAGTAAGAGCTCTTTTAAATGAGAGCTTAAATCTAGTACAGATTATCGTGAAAAATCAAATAATGTGAACGTCCATAGCATAGATGCAAATAAACTGCTATCTACTAAATGCGATGTAGCCCCTGCAAACCAGAACAGACCAGTCCCCACCAACAGCACCCGTTCACGAGTATGACGCATGTGACAGCCATTGCCCTCCTCGACCATTTTAGAGGGAAGTGAGCAACCCGCCACACGACGCCGCCAAAGGCAAAGACATTTAAGCGTGCATGACTGTTCCGGATATGCATACGGCAAAATAAAAGATGGAATTCATTTTCAGCCAGGGTATTCACATTATTCAACCCTTAACAATAGTAGATACTAATTACTGAATACACGAAATCACAGTATCACGAAATAGCCTGGCAGCGATCGCTATAATCCCAAGACGTATTATCATTAAGATAATCACAGGTCTTATAGTAATTACATTTATATAAACTTTCTTTCATTGTATTTATCTCTATCTCTGCCTTCCCCTTCGGGGAATATAGACGCACAAATACGTAAATTATTATTTTTAAAAATATTTTACGCAATAAACTTTAGACAGTAATATATAAGTGTCACTTGTACCGTTAAAAATAGTAGCTCAGAACATTTTAATAATAAATTATGTAATTCTTACATCTAGACGAACCTGGCAAGCCCGGCACACCAGAAGTGGTGGACTGGGATAAGGACCACGTGGACCTCAAGTGGGAGAAGCCTATCAAGGACGGCGGTGCTCCCATCACTGGGTACATCATCGAGAAGAGAGAAGTCGGCTCGCCCAAGTGGGTTAAGGCCTGCGAGGTGATTCACTACACTAGTACCTACTCAGAGATGTTTTTTGTACAATTTATAAATACTATAGTTGTAGTTTTTGCAGTTCATGAGTGCGGTCGGTACTAGGTTGTTGTTAAACATGACAATGTGTACATGTACGGTGTGTCAGTGTGCGCACTTTACGGAGCGGTGACTAGCGCTCCCGCTCTCGCTTGCACACACACTTTTACGCATATACAGACACGTCTTTACTACTACTAAGGGTCGAACGCTCTCGTCAATTACAAAGACTATATTCATCCTGACGAATTGTTTCGCAGGCTAATTTTAAACAGATATCAATCAATGTATGCTTTTTAAATTTTAATATTTATTCACTATAGTTTTAAAATTTTAAACAGGTATTTGGTCAAGAATTGTAAGAAAGATTAAAGTGAAAAGGGATCGTATACGTGAACACAAAGTCAATAAATTTATTTAAATCAAGCATCAGTTTACTTGATCAGAAAAGTTATTGGTCAATACTAAAATGTCTCTTATTCAGATCGTTGTCTTGATCAGTCAATACGATAATGTAACACAATCAGTCGGGTTTTATCCTGGTGTCATTCTGACATTTATCGAAGGTAGAAATAATCGAGATCGAAGTTCTTAAGTAAGTAATCATTTAATTTCTCCTTTTCAAGGTGGGTCCAAATGACAACGAGAAGGCGACAGTGCCAAACCTGGACGAGGGAACTGAGTACGAGTTCCGTGTACGTGCCATCAATGAAGCCGGCCCTGGTGAACCCAGCGATGCCAGCAAATCCGTCACTTGCAAGCCTAGAAGATGTGAGTTTAGTTTTTTGTACATCATCACTCATCAATTCAGCCGAAGGTTGTTCACTGCTGGCCAAGTCTCTTGTTTGTTTTTACTACCGGCTTTTTTTTTTCTTTTTTTTATAGTAAACGTGGCAAACAAGCGTGCAGTTCACATTGATGTTAAATAATGTCTGCAGCTTATAGACACTTACACAATGACCAGATATCAAAATGCAGATGCGCTGCCACTCCTGAGGCATTAGGTGTTATGCCTCTGTGCCGGAAATTACAAAGACGTACATTACCACCTGACCGGAACACGATAGTGCTGAACACTACCATTAAGCGGCAAGTATATTAGGTAATGCGGTGGTGCCTACGCCCGCGAGCTCCGTCACTGGAGCTCTACCACCAGTAAAAAGTTATTGGAATGGTTTCATCGTATTGTTCAGTTGACTGACTATACTAGAGGAATAATTCTGCTCCACTCGTGGACAGTGGGTTTTCACGTCCCGATGCCTCATTTCTATTCATACTTCTTGAGTTATTGGCAATTGGGGAATAACTTTTAGCATACAGCTACGTATAAAATTGTCTTACACCGGTCGGATTTGGTATAAGTTTTTATGGCATGATAGTTAAGAATCAAGCATTTTCAAATTGATGGTGCTGGGAGCTTACTTCACCTCGCTGCTCCAATGCGGATTGGCGGAGATACGGTTAGTGGCCAACCCGCTGTCGGATGTTTTCAAACCGCTCATAAGGCCTCCGAGAAGGTTTAACGACTGCTATCTATTGATAGCAACCGGGATCGGCGGCTTTACGTGTCCTTTAAAGCACGAAAACGCGCATTTTAATTTGCCACTAGCGGTCACCCATCACATACCCGACCGCGCCCGTAACGCTTAATCGAGTAGATCGCTTCCGATTTACACCAGTCACGGGACCATGCACGCTTCGGAGTACCTAATTGCATGTAATTTTCATTTCCAGTGGCACCCAAAATTGACCGTCGCAACTTGCGCCCCATCAAGGTGCGCGAGGGTGAACCGATCTCGCTCGACATCAAGGTCACGGGAGAGCCCGCGCCTGAGGTCACGTGGACCATGAACGGCAAGTCCGTCACTAGCGGCAATGGCTTGAAGTGTAAGTATTTTTTGTTTCTTTAAATTAAAACATTGTACTTTTGATTTGGGAAGCTGTCTATGAGACAGATTTTTAGTTCTAAGTAAACGAAGAACTATGTATAGTTGGAAATTATTTTGAGCTCCATTGGGAAGTGTGTGTGGAAGAAACTTTTGAAATTCGTCTTCAGCATCACAATTTGAATGAATCAATCCTTTGTTCTTGAGCTAGCATTACCATACACCACTTATTACTTAGAAGTAGTATCATATTTTGGGAGCAATCAATCTCTACAGAATGAGATATACGCCGCAAAACAACTCGCGTTTTTAGATCTTGACTATTCTATACATTCTAGACGTGTGTCAAGCCAAGTGCAACCAAAGAAAGGGTGATTACCGGATTACCGTAAAGCATAAAGTTTAAAATCAATGAATCAGTTCAAGCCGTTTTGCTGATTTTCAGCGTTTGATTTGACTACTTAATTCTCGGCTTTTGAATTATATGGTACAGAATCAAATTACAAAATATTGTTCTAGTATAATCATATTTGCATTGTGGTAAGTATTTTTTCTCTAACCATACATATTTTATTTCAGTGGTGAACGTGCCCTACCTGAGCAAGTACCAACACTCGAGCCCACGTCGCAAGGACGCCGGCACATACAAGATCCAAGCCATCAACAAGTATGGACAGGACACCGCCGAGTTGGAGATCACTGTTACATGTAAGTTTTCGAAAGAATCGGGGATCACAACCGATATCTATGAGATATCAGAAATCTACTTTACGTGATCGGAACGAAAACGTTGTTACCCATGGCGGGGCGTTTAGATTATCTGACATATGATATCACCAGTATACATATTAAACACTAATACTATGAGTTGCATAGATCCGAAATAATTTGGTAGACTTTTTTCTATTATTCCATTACTTATTATCATTACAATTCTCCACAGCCAAACCCGATAAACCAGAAGGCCCACTAGAAGTGTCAGACATTCACAAAGACGGCTGCAAACTCAACTGGAAGCGGCCCAAGGATGACGGTGGTGAACCCATCGAAGCGTACGTTGTGGAGAAGTACGATACAGAGACAGGCACTTGGTTGCCGGTTGGCAAGACCCTTGGCAATGTGCCTGAGATGGAGGTGAGTGTACGGAAGGCAAAATATAGGATAAGTATAAACTAAAGCTGGCGCAGCGACTACAATTCATCCGTGATTATATCTCTTTATTAAAAATACGCTTAAATTCACAGCCCACACTAGGTATAAACCTGTGTTGTGGTTGTCGTTGTATACACACAACACATACACAAACACCCGGACCCGAAACAAATATCTGTAGGCCATACACATATTTGTCGTGGTATGGGGATCCAACCCGCGACCCTTCGAATCAAAGTCGTCGCTAGACTAACCGGGTCGTCATTCTAATTCGAGTTGTTAACCAAAACATTAATTAATAATTAAAGTATATTCACGGATGACGTGTGCTAGAATTCACGGATAAACTAGTCGCTTAGCTTAATTATAGAACTCTTTCTAATGGTAGGTTCGTCTCCTTTGTGTTTGATTCTTCAAACTAACAAAAGATAATAAAATTTGTAAATAAATAAAATTAAATTAAAAAAAAGACAATTAAAATTATTGAAATCGTGGTATGACAAAACATTATTCTTTTTACTAGGTCGATGGCTTGATACCTGGCCATGAATACAAGTTCCGAGTGAAAGCTCTGAACAAGGAGGGTGAATCTGAACCATTGGAGACGTTTGGAGCTATTGTTGCTAAGGATCCCTTCAGTAAGTATAGAAAGAAACCTGGTCAATTTATGCGAAATATTACTTTTCTCTGGTTGTATATCAATAAGTTAAGCAGTCGATTTTTTTACTATCACTTAGATTTAGTAACTCTGAAATGAGTTTTAACCTTTTTCTTTTCCGATTAGAAGAATTAAAAGGTGTTTTTTTTTTCTGTCTAAAATCCATTGTCATTCCTTTATACCAACATCAGCAACATCAAATTGCTCTAAAACTCACTAAGCAAAACCATTAACACCAACTAAAATAATCGTGTTTAATCAACAGCCGTACCAGATGCCCCATCGGCTCCCGTACCAGACGACTGGTCCGCGAACCACGTGGACCTCAAATGGGAGGCTCCGATCTCAGACGGTGGTTCTCCGATCATTGGCTACATCATCGAGAAGAAAGACAAGTACAGCCCACTGTGGGAGAAGGCTGTGGAGACTCATACTCCTACTCCTTCTGCTACCGTTAATGGGTGAGTTGAGAGGATTTGATTATTTATGGTTTCGAAAGCTAAATCTGACTTAACTGTGTACAAGTTTTGAGTGATTGAGTGGCTGATAGTTAACGAAACTATTGGTTTTAGAAAGCGTAGAAAAGCTTCAAAAGAGGATCTTCGAGAATTCCTACGTCAACGAGAATACGCGTAGTAAGAGTACGTCGCGTCCCTGTGCAACGACCTAAGCCGAGATTTGGACCTTTAGGGGTCTCCCTTAGGCAGTGACATTAACATTATTTAGGTTGAGAGCACATTCTATGCTCGCCGATTTCCCGGTGAAGTAGACTAGTGCCGTCTCGAGACGTGCCACCTATGTGAGCCCATGAAAAAAATAACAAGTCAAGAGGAAAAGCCAGTTACTAATAAAATAACCTTACTATCCAGGCTGATCGAAGGCAACGAATACCAGTTCCGCGTGATCGCTATCAACAAGGCCGGCCAGAGCAAGCCCTCGGAGGGCAGCAAGAACTTCCTGGCCAAGCCGCGCTTCCTCGCGCCCAAGATCGACAGGCGTCATCTGCGTGACGTCACACTGTCTGCTGGCTCCACACTCAAGTTGGAAGCCTCTATAACCGGCGAACCGGCGCCGGCAGTGGAATGGAGGTTAGTCCCTTTTTATAAACGCGTCCTCTCGATGAACGCCGGTTGCACGCACGAAAAAGTGTTACGTTCCGTTAGGTCGAGCGTGCAAGCGAGCACGCGGAACAAGCGAAGGCACGATCGGCTTAAGCGTTCGGCTTGTTTTCTTATGACGTTATGACCAAACCATGTCTGGTTTAAAGGTTCCATAGAATCCACAGATCAAACTTGCTTTTAGTTTAATGGTACAGTCAGTCCAGTGGTGTGCGACGAGTGTGATGATAGTATGATTCGAAGGTCGCGGGGTTGTTCCCCTCACCAGAAAAAAAAATAGTATGGTCTACAGATCTTTTATATATTGTGATGGCGGCAATCAAGTACGAAGTTTACATTAATGGTAACTCAAGGCTGTAAACATCTACACGAAATAAAAAATCTCAATAAAAATGCATTGCCACTCCTGAGGCCTGAGCTGTAATGCCTCTGTGCCGGAAATTACGAATCCGTACATGACTACGATAGTAACCCGATAGCGTTAAGCCGTCGGTCCCGGTTGCTATCGATAGATAGCACTCGTTAAACCTTGTTTGCAAACATCCGTATTTGCATCAACCCGCATTGGAGCAGCGTGGCGGAGTAAGCTCCAGGCCTCCCCCCAAAAAGGGGAGAGACTCGTACCCAGCAGTGGGACGTACAAGAGTTGCCATTATTATTATTATTATTTATTCAATTCGGTAATGCGGAGCACGAGGGCTTAAGCCTTTCTATATTTGTCCGTATGATTACATTTACATACATTACATAATTATAATTAGATACATTTACAAATAACACTTAATCCACCAGATACCAAAACATGCCGCTGCGTCCATCGAAGGCGGTGACCATCGACAATCCAGAGTACTTCACCAAGCTGGTCATCAGGCCGGTGAGGAGGGACGACTCGGGAGAGTACACCGTCTCAGCCGTCAACTCCAGTGGCAAGGACACCGTCACCATCAATGTGGTGGTCACTGACAAGCCGGCTAAACCGGAGGGACCATTGCAGGTTCGTTTTCATGTTATCTATTTTAATTAACTGGTGAAAGACAAAGTTAAAGAAAATAGTGACCATGTGAAGGCGATATAAAATGTATATTCCACGTGGCTTATTTCAGCTAAGAACTTACGCCAGAAATGTTTGGAAGATTAAGTTATCAGTTGATTTTGTAGAAATTATATTTTCTCGCATATACTTCTCCCAACTACTTCTCTGCCTACCCCGTTAGAGACCTGGTGTGAAGATACATACATACATACTTCTTCTCTTACCCGACATTTCGGTCGCTTTCTTCCGTGGTCACGAGCTGACTGCTGATGCTTTTGAGTGATGTGAATGTATAGAGACGATAGCAATAGCTTTCTATTAGATGGAATAGGCTAACAGATAAGCAGAGGCTGCTTATCTGTTAGCCTATTGACTCACTAATAAGGTTAGTGACTTGAATTATCGACAGATCTGCTGAGAGAGATAAATTTAGTTTCTAGTCTCGCTTGGATTTTTAATCTGAGATAATTTTAACGTATTTTTTAAATTTACGAATGAAAATTAATCTATCGTGAATTTCTAATTCTCAATATTATTTAAGACTTAAGCCTTAATAATTTTACCTTTTAAAATTTCATTTTTAATTATACCTATTTGTTCACTGTTCCAGATATCGGACGTTCACAAAGAGGGCGCTACCCTCAAATGGAAGAGGCCGAAGGACGACGGCGGTGCTCCCATCGAGTACTACCAGGTGGACAAACTGGACACGGAGACCGGATGCTGGGTGCCGTGTGCCCGATCAGAGGAGCCAAGTAAGTTGAATACAGTATTTTCTTGTCGTACTAAAATTTTTTTTTTGTTCAATGGAAGTGGCAAACAAGCATGCAAATCACATTGATGTTAAGTGATGACTGCAGCCTATAGACACTAACACAAAGACTAAGGTCAAAATACAGATGCGTTACCACACCTGAGGCCTAAGGTGTTATGCCCCTGTGTCGGAAATTATAGGGCCGTACATTACCACCTGACCGGAACACGATAGTGATGAACACTACCATTTAGCGGCAAGTATATTAGGTAATGCGGTGGTGCCTACACCCGCGAGCTCCGTCACTGGAGCTCTACCACCAGTAAAGTTGTTATCTTTTAACCCTGCCAAGTATCCCTGTCAACTATCATCATCTCATCTTTTCTTCCCTTCCGAGTCATCCCAGCTCAGTTCAGACGGCACATATTTTAAACTGAATTTCACGTTGCCCTAAAAACATTGCTTTCTGTTGTATCACATCCCAAACGAAAATAACGAGTCAAGTCTTATCTTCCTATTGTCAATCAAAAATCATGAAATCATTTTGGATTCGGATTTGGGGGAATGAGTGTTTTGCCAAGTATTCAACACGTAATAACTATCATAGGATTAGTATGATTGAGGTCAATGGCGAGGAAACTCATCTATATTCACCTTTTTTTTGTGTAGAAGGCTGCAGTATTCACTTTTTCCACGCGTTTTTGTCTCATCTGACGAGCCTATGAACTTTTCCGGACATAGCAAACTTTATAGCAATAACTCATCTCCCCCGGGATCGAACCCAGGACCCAAGCGTATCAGAAGTGGCTTGCTACCACTAAACGGTTGGGGCAGTAAAAACACAATAAGATGGTTCATCATTTGAATGATGCTCTCCCATCAGAATGCGACGTGACCGGCCTGACTCCGGGCAAGGAGTACAGGTTCCGCGTGTCCGCCGTCAACTCCGAAGGTGAATCCGAGCCTCTCGACTCGGAAACCAGCATTGTCGCCAAGAATCCTTTCGACGAGCCTGGTAAGTTAATTTATACACTCAGATTTGTGGTCCAAAAACATAAAGTTAGAAAAGTTGGACTTTGTGTTTTGGGCCAAAAATCTGCATGCTTTTGGCCGAATTATTTGTTCTAAGTTGAACTTACGGAATTGATAAAGGCAATGTATTTTACTATTCGATTAGGATTGCCAATATATACTAGTATTAAAGTAGTGCATAAATTGTACTACTCGCTTACCATTCATACAAACTGTATGCTATTTTTACTTTACCATTACTTTACAAAAATCACGAAGGTAACTGTAAAATACTGCATGTTATTTTACTTAAAACTTTATACTTACAGGTGCACCTGGTACTCCAAGTGTGACCGACTGGGACAAGGACCACGTGGACCTCAAATGGACCCCGCCCCGCGAGGACGGCGGCGCACCCATCGAGGGCTACATCGTGGAGAAGAAGGACAAGTTCGGCAACTGGGAGAAGGCTCTCGAGGTTCCGGCTGATAAGACCACTTGTACTGTACCTGACCTTATCGAGGGACAGACTTATGAGTTCCGGTGAGTTAGTTTGCATTGGTTTATTTAATGTTATCTTGGTCGATGGATTTCGGTCTAATTTCATCTTTTTTGAGGATTACAATTTGTTCTACGTCCATTTTATCCATCCATTAATACATAACATTCTCTTGCCACAGTAGTTTTTTTTTTAATGTAATGGAAGTGGTAAACAAGCATGCAGTTCACATTGATGTTCAGTGATGACTGCAGTCTATAGACACTTACACAAAGACCAAGGTCAAAATGCAGATGCGTTACCGCTCCTGAGGCCTAAGGTGTTATGCCTCTGTGCCGGAAATTACAGGGTCGTACATTACCATCTAACCGGAACCGATAGTGCTGAACACTATCATTTAACGGCAAGTATATTAGGTAATGCGGTGGTGCATTAGGCTAGTACAGCTCCGTCACTGGAGCTCTACTAGCCTAATGTTCAGCACTATCGTGTTTCGGCTAGATGGCAATGTATGGCCTCGTAATAACTATCACAGAGATATAACAACTTAGTTCTCAGGGGTGGCAACGCATCTGCATTTTGACCTCTGGTTTTTGTGTAGACGTCTATAGGCTGCAGTCATCACTTAACATCAATGTGAGCTACATGCTTATTTGCCACCTTCTTTACATAAAAAAAACTATTAGCATGACCAGAACCGCTATATCGCTCCTTAGGCACAGTACAAATATGAACAGTGTGGAAACTACGTACAAAACCTTGAAACCTCACACTCAAAGAAACATGCGCATCGACGAGGCCTCTAAGCGGTTCTTGCGGTGCTGCAGTACTGAGTGACTCGCTACATCGAGCGTCGATGCGCATGTTTGTGTTAGTGTGCCGTTTCGAACGTTTTGTACGTAGTTTCCATACTGTTCATATTTGTACTGTACCTTAGGTATGCGCGTGGCGAGACGGGGGGGTAGCATCGGCTGTAGCTTTCTGTCAGTCTCCCGTCATCGCCTATGGTTTCGTGTTTCTATCCGTCTCCCCGACTTGCTGCGTATACCTAGAGCGCGGTACAGCGCTTCTGGTTAAGTTATAGGCTATCGAAGTTCGTTGGGACAGCTAGTATTAATATAATATTCACGATACATTATAGTGTCCGAGCAGTGAACAAGGCTGGACCGGGTGAGCCAAGTGACAGCACGCACCCCATCGTCGCCAAGCCAAGGAACATGGCGCCAAAGATCGACAGGACCAACCTCATCGACATCAAGATCAAAGTCGGACAGAAGTTCGGTTTCGATGTCAAGGTGAGGATCGGAAAAATTGCTTGTTTTTTTGTTCATCTAAGTTATAATGTAAAATGTAGCGCATTTTCAATTCAGATGATTATAAGATACGCTTACACTCACAGCCTCACACTAAGTATAAACCTGTGTCGTGGATGCCGTTGTACACATACAACACATACACAAACACTCAGACCCGAAACAAATATTTGTAGGCCATACAAATATTTGTCCTGGTGCAGGTATTGAACCCGCGACCCTTTGAGTCAAATGGTCGTCTCACACCGCTGGATTAACTGGGTCGTCGAATATGATGTAAAGATGTGCTGATGAACCAATTCTGAAAGAACAGGGAACATGGGTAGTGGTTACTGGGTAGATCCAATAAAAAAATATACTATTTAAATTATCATGTTCAAATCAAGCTATACAGCATATTTAATTTCCCAGGTGTCTGGTGAACCGATGCCAGAGACAAAATGGTTCCTGGGCAAGAAGGAGGTGAAGTCGGGCGGGGACATGAAGGTGCAGCACTCGGACTACAACACCAAGTTGAACTGCAAGGCCGCCACCCGCTCTGACAGCGGCAGGTACACCGTCACCGCTGAGAACAGCAACGGCAAGGATGTCGCTGAAGTTGAGGTCATCGTGCTTAGCGTGCCTAGCCCACCTGGAGGACCTCTCAAGGTTAGTTATTAGGATTTTTGATTTTTTATCTTATGACTGCTATGGGGCCGTTCAAGTATTACGTAAGCAGATTTATTACAAATCTTTACCCCCCCATCCCCCTTGTCAGCAAAAGTAAGCAAAGCTCTTACCCCCTCCCCCCGTGCTTACGTAAACATTTTTCAATTAATGTATTGTTTTTTTATAATATTATAATTATAATGTTATTATTATAATTTTAAAAATAAGAAAATAGATTTAGCATAGAGATTAGATTTTACTGATGTAATAAGTAAATAACTACCGATGACGTAATCATCATCTAGACTCCCCTACCCCCCATGTCATCCAAAATAAGCAGAGCAAAGAAGTGTGCTGACGTAATACTTGAACGGCCCCTATACGCTTAAGTAACGATCATAAACATTTTCTTTGCCGAAGGTAACAAAAAGGCAAACTACCAAAAGATTTTGACAATCGTCAAGCTTAATAAGAAGGAAGAGAGTTATTTATTTCTGTTGCCTTCGCTAAGAGTCAGATTTACAGACCGCACTACGACTTTTTGAGCAAAGTACGCTTAGAACTGTCAAAACTCATACTTTGCTGAAAGTAAAGTCGTAGTGTGGTCCATGAATCACGCACTAAGTGCTTATTTTATAACCAATGAAAGTCTTTATAAACACGTAAAATTTCTAAGCGAGCTCTGATTTTACGTTACCTATAACTCATCAATTGAAATCAGAAAGAAGCAAAAAAGTACGTTTGATCTTCACTGATAATATTCCTAATTGAAATAATGGAATCGGCTAAAGTGAGATATGGTAATCAGGTGTTCATAAAATACTATTCGACAGTCAATATTTCCAAGGTAGTATATGCCATAGAACGCCGTAATCCTTCATCCGAAACTGACCTATTTACCCAAAACTTACCCTCAGGTGTCAGACGTTCACGCCAACGGAGCCAAGCTATCTTGGAACCCGCCAGCCGACGACGGCGGTCAACCGGTCGAGAAGTACGTGGTCGAGCGTATGGACGAGGCCACCGGCCGATGGGTCAACGCCGGCGAAACCGACGGACCTCAAACCAGCCTGGCCGTGGATGGCCTGCAGCCCGGACACAAGTACAAGTTCCGTGTTCGTGCTGTTAACAGGTAAGGGATTGGTCTACCCAAGTACACTAATACAATACTTTCTAGTAAGTAGTATCATTAATTTAAAAATTATGTGGTCTGTTTCCTTGCAACTTTTTCACTCTTTTGATAATATAAATGATAACGACACAACAATAAAATCTACCATTTGAGAATGAAAATAGTGAGTCTTTTTTTCCTGAAAGGGTAGGCTGATGTCATTCACATATACACTCGCGCAAGCTGTAGTTACCCTTAAGTCATTATTTAAGGACAAAGTCCTTTGAGAATTTAGAAATGTAAATGCCTATCATTTTTATAAGAAACAATAATATATATATGAACATAATACAAATCGTGAGTTCGACCTTGTCTAACTCAGGAAATAGGTTCTGAGCTATATATAGAAGAGTCACCAATTCTCCCATAACACCAAAGTACACCTTCATCTTTATCATTTTACAGACAAGGCAAATCAGAGCCTCTCACAACACCTCATGCAACTGAGGCAAAGAATCCATTCGACGTGGCCGGCAAACCTGGTACGCCAAAGATCAAAGACTTCGATCGCGACTTCGTGGAATTGGAATGGACCAGGCCAGAAAAGGATGGTGGTGCACCTATCTCTGGATACGTTATTGAGAAGAAGGATCGCTTCTCGCCTGATTGGGAGGAGTGTGCTCAGGTATAATTAATAGTTAATATTTTCGCAAAAAGAATGATATAAAAAGGGATACAACATTGAAAAGCTGAGATTTGTGTCCTAATTAATCAGCCGCTAAATGGCATTTTATGATAGTTAGTTACCTCCCTATTCATTGTAATTGCTCAACACAGGCAAAAAATCTCTTTTGCCTCATGATTCGTAAATTTTTTCCATTAAATCTTAAAATGCTGCATAAGTTTGAATTACATTTCCCCTTAAAATTTGTGTAAATATCTTTTTTTTCTGGCTTATACTTATTTAATAATTTCAGATCGAAGGAGACGTCACCAGTGGCAAAGTGCCTGATCTCATTGAGGGCAACACCTACGAGTTCCGTGTGCGCGCGGTGAACAAGGCAGGCAAGGGCGAACCTAGTGATGGAACCGCCCCACACCTGGCCAGACCCAAGAACCTTGCGCCCAAGATCGACAGGAACTTCATGTTTGACATCAAGATCAAGGTCGGCAAGAACTTCGAGCTCGACGTACCGGTCGCTGGTGAACCGACACCCACCAAGGAATGGCTCCATGGAGATAATATTGTGCTTAACACAGACAGAATCAAAATCGTCAACGATGATCACACAACTAAAATCCGCGTTATTGACGCTAAGCGCGGCGATACTGGCACTTACACACTCAAAGCCAAGAACATCAATGGAACTGATACCGCTACTGTTAAAATACTAGTTATGGATGTACCAACGCCACCAGAAGGTCCACTACGTGTGGACGATATTACGAAGTCAGGCTGCACTCTTCGCTGGAGGCCGCCTAAGGATGACGGTGGTAGTGAAATTTCGCACTACGTCGTCGAGAAGATGGACCAAGAAAACATGCGCTGGGTTCCCGCGGGAGAAGTCCAGGGTTGTAACATCCGCATCGATCATCTCATTGAAGGTCACGATTACAATTTCCGCGTGCGTGCCGTCAATAAGCACGGTGAATCACAGCCGCTGATCGGACACGAACCGATCACCGCCAAGGATCCTTACGGAACACCAGACAAACCAGGAACGCCCGTCGTCAAGGACTGGGACAAGGATCACATGGATCTGGAATGGGTGCCACCGAAGAAGGACGGCGGTTCACCCATCACTGGCTACATTATCGAGGCGAAGAAAAAGTACGGACCTTGGGAAGTGGCCGCTACAGTACCCGGAAACCAGACCACTGCTACCGTGCCCGGACTCCAGGAAGGTGAAGAATATGAATTCAGAGTTATCGCCGTCAACAAAGCCGGCAACGGAGACCCTAGCGACGCATCCACTCCTCAAGTCGCAAAGGCCAGGTTCTGTGCGCCACACTTCGACAAAATGCTTTTGGCAGACAAGACTGTCAAGGCTGGACAAAGGATTCAATACGAAATCCCGATAGAAGCATCACCGAAACCGACGGTCGAATGGCAGATCAATGGAAAACTTGTGCAACCTTCAGAGAGGATCGACGTTCAAGTGCTACACAACAGGGTCATTTTAGACATTCCATTCTCTGTCCGTGCTGATGGAGGCGTTTATAAGTTGACCATTAAGAATGACCTTGGAGTCTGCTCTGCATCAGCCCAAGTTACGGTACTTGACAAACCGTCGAAGCCCGAGAAGCCTCTCGTTGTTTCAGACGTTACTAAAGACTCTTGCTCACTGTCGTGGAAGGTACCGCTGGACGATGGTGGATCACCGATCCTACATTACGTTATTGAGAAGATGGACCTGTCTCGCGGTACTTGGTCTGATGCTGGAATGAGCACCTTCTTGTCTCACCAAGTCACTAGACTAATCCACATGAAGGAATATTTATTCAGAGTGAGCGCTGTGAATGCCATTGGCCAATCCGAACCATTAGAACTGAGTCGCGCAATCGTTGCGAAGAATGAGTTTGATGAACCATCTGCACCTGGCAAACCAGAGGCGACAGACTGGAGTAAGGATCATGTGGATCTACAATGGACTGCACCTAAATCGGATGGTGGAGCCCCGATTACTGGATACATTATCCAAAAGAAAGAAAAGGGCAGCCCGTACTGGGTGAATGCCGTACACGTCCCGCCAAGCAAGACTAAAGCAACTGTACCAGATTTGACTGAGGGTCAAGATTATGAGTTCCGTGTGATTGCCGTTAACCAAGCCGGGCAATCGGAGCCCAGCGAACCTTCAGATATTATCACTGCCAAGGATAGGTTCGTTGCACCGAAAATTCTCACACCACTCAAGGAAATACGTATCAAAGCGGGTCTTATTTTCCACTTGGATGTGGACTTCATAGGAGAGCCTATTCCTGAAGTCAAATGGACTTGTGATGGCAAACCAGTCGTTGCCAATGAGAGAACAACAGTTACATCTGTAGGTCACCACACGATAATACATACCGTCAATTGCAAACGTGCTGATGCCGGTAAATATACACTTTCATTGAAGAACGATTCTGGTGCTGATGAAGGAAGCTTTGAACTTATTGTCTTGGATGTTCCTGCACCACCGCAGCCTCCGTTCGCATACGAAGAGATTACAGCCCAATCAGTTACGCTATCATGGAAACCACCAAAAGACAACGGTGGCAGTGAGCTCACTGCTTACGTCATTGAAAAGCGTGACTTGACACACGGAGGTGGTTGGGTGCCAGCTGTTACGTACGTAAATCCTAAATTCAACCATGCAACCGTGCCACGTTTATCTGAAGGCACTAAATACGAATTTAGAGTATTTGCTGAGAATTTGCAAGGACGTTCGGAACCCCTTGTTGTGGACAAGCCGGTCGTTGCCAAGAACCAATATACTGTTCCTGGAAAACCGGGCAAGCCAGAGTTGGTATCCGCAGACAAGGACCACATTAAGATCAAATGGTCATCGCCAATTTCGAACGGTGGATCCAACATTATGGGTTACGACATTGAAAGGAGAGATAAGGCTACGGGTCGCTGGATCAAACTGAATAAGGATCCAGTCAGATTCAACGAGTACGAAGATGATCGGGTCCAAGAGGGTCACCAATATGAGTACAGAGTATCCGCTGTCAATGCAGCTGGACCTGGACAACCATCTGATCCATCGAATGTATTCATCGCTAAGCCGATGAAAGAGAAGCCTAAGTTGTGGTTAGACCACCTCATCGGTCGCAAGATCAAGGTCAGGGCTGGTGAACCTATCAATATTAACATTCCAATCACTGGTGCCCCGACTCCTAAGATTTCATGGAACAAGGGAACAATTCCAATTGCGCCTTCGCACAGAATTTCAGCTGAGACAACAATGGACGAGACTAAACTTAGCATTGAGAAGTCTACACGAGACGATGCCGGCAAATACACAATCACTGCCTCAAACGAACACGGCAAAGACTCTGCTGATATTGAAGTCATTGTCGTTGATAAGCCTGGCGTACCAAAGGGACCACTCATGTGTAACCCAGTTACACATGACTCGATCAGTCTAACGTGGCAACCACCCACAGACGATGGCGGCAGCGAGATCACTGGTTATGTTGTTGAAGTTGCTGAATTTGGCGTTAACGACTGGCGCACTGTCGCTGGATTCTGTCCTAAGTGCTCGTTCACTGTGAAGAACTTAACAGAAGGCAAGAAGTATATCTTCAGGGTACGCGCCGAAAACTTGTATGGTGTATCAGATCCATTAGAAAGCAAACCGATCGTTGCGAAATCACCATTTGACCCACCAGATGCGCCCGACACGCCGAAAATCACGGGATACAGCTCGAACAGTTGCTCTCTGGAATGGGAGCCACCGGCAAACTGTGGTGGAAAGCCCATCACTGGTTACTATCTTGAAAAGAGGGAACGCGGTGGCGAATGGGTAAAGGTCAACAACTACCCGACGCCGAACACATGCTATACCGTGCAGGACTTGCGTGAAGGTAACCGTTACGAATTCCGTGTTATCGCCGTCAACGAAGCAGGCCCAGGTAAACCTAGCAAGCCTACAGAACCAATTACTGCAGAAACACAACGAATCAAACCGAGCGCACCAGAAGCGCCCAAACCTGACAGGGTCACAAGAGATTCTGTTACGCTATCCTGGAGACCACCAAAGAGTGATGGTGGATCAAAGATCAAGGGCTACATTGTTCAACAAAAGGCTAAGGGTGACAAGGACTGGAAGGATGTCAACGATGTACCGATCCCGGGTCTCGTGCACACCGTACCCAATCTCAAGGAAGGGGATGAATATCAATTCAGAATTGTCGCCGTTAACGATGTCGGTAAATCAGATCCAAGCAAACCAACCAGCGACATCACTATTGCAGAACAGCCCAACAAACCGTGCATGGACTTGGGCGGTGTACGGGACATCACTGTTCGTGCGGGTGAAGATTTCTCTATTCACGTGCCATACACCGGTTTCCCGCAGCCAACTGCTTCTTGGTTCGCCGACGACAACCTGCTCGATGTCGATGGCGACTCCAGGATATTCCAGAAGATTACACCCGAATCGGCATCCCTCGTCGTCAAAAACGCGAAGAGGTCCGATGGTGGCCAGTACCGCTTGCAGCTGCGCAATCCTTCAGGATACGACACCGCTACTATCAACGTCCGCGTACTCGACAGACCCGGCAAACCGGAGAACCTGCGGGCGGACGAATTCGAGGGTGAAGCGCTCACATTATACTGGAACCCGCCGAAAGACAACGGTGGCGGCGAGATCACCAACTATGTGGTCGAGAAACGCGAAGCGCGTACGCCCAACTGGACCAAGGTTTCAGGATATGTCACGACTCCGTTCCTCCGCGTGAAGAACTTGTCGGTAGGCAAGAGCTACGAATTCAGGGTGATGGCTGAGAACCAGTACGGCCAGTCTGATCCCGTACAGACGACTGAACCGATTAGAGCGAGACATCCGTTCGATCCACCGGGAGCGCCGGGCGCGCCTCGCTCGGTCGAGACGACGGAATCCTCTATCACTGTTACGTGGTCGAAGCCGCGTCACGACGGTGGATCGCCGATCACGGGTTACATCCTCGAGAAGAGGCTGATCACTGAGGATACATGGACGAAGGCGTCCCACGCACACATTCCAAGTACCACCTACAAGGTGACAGGACTGATTGAGAACCACGAGTATGAGTTCCGCGTATCGGCCGTCAATGCGGCCGGACAAGGGCCGTATTCGCAGAGCTCGGATGCTATCCGTGCTTGTGCGCCGCCGAATTCGCCGCGCATCACGAGCGACCTCACCCTGCGTGATATCACTGTCATCGCTGGTGAAGAGATTAAGATCACCGTGCCTTTCACTGGCAATCCGAGACCAAAGGTGAGTTGATAAGTCAGAATTTGTTTTTCTATTAAGCTATTATTAAAAGAAACACAGAATCCGAATGTGAACGATTCCGTTTTTCTGCGCACCTATGTTATGAGATCATGGTATTTTTCTCAACTTTTTGACACAAAAATACAGTATCATGCCGACTTTTAATTTACGAAACAGTTTGACTTCATTTGATTTAAATTAATAAAATTATTGAAAACCTTGTTCTTTTTTATAAATGGCTATCAAGGGTTGGCTAATAACTAATACTTCTTTTGCTTAATATATTTGCGTTTCCGTGCTTCGGAGGGCACGTTAAGCCGTCGTTTCCGGCTGCTATCGATTGATAGCAGTTGTTAAACCTTGTCGTAGCCCATATGGGCGGTTTGAAAACATCCGACAACGGGTTGGCCACTAACCCTTACTCCACCAACCCGCATTGGAGCAGCGTGGTGAAGTAAGCTTCAGGCCACCTCCCAAGAAGGGGAGAACCGTGCCCAGCAGTGGAACGTATCAAGGGTTGCCATTATTTATATTATTATATAACACCCAGGTATCATGGATCGTGAACAATGACGAAGTATTCCCGGACAACCGCATCCGATTCGTTACGACCGACATCGACACGGTGTTCATCAACTCCTGCGCAAAACGCAGTGACACTGGTTCTTACACTGTACAGCTACTCAACAGCGAGGGCTCTGACAGTGGAACTTGCAGGGTGAGTTCTTATTTATAAAAAAAAAATTAAGATAGTTTAAACCGCCTCTATAGATTTAAGAGTAAAAGGTTTGTGTTCGATATCTATGTAAATGAAAAAATCCTAATACCATTATTTGACAATCATATTTAAAATTCTGTTTACATTTTCCTTTAGGTATTGGTTGTGGACAAGCCATCCCCACCTGTGGGCCCGATGGAGGCGTCCGATATTACACCAGACACGTGCACGTTGTCATGGAAACCACCGCTAGACGACGGTGGTTCACCGATCACCAACTACATTGTTGAGAAACTGGACAACACTGGCGTGAGTAGTTTAAATGTTTTTAGATATCCTTTAAGCGTTGAAAAATTATGAATGAAAAACATACCATAATAAACAAATATTTTAAACAATTTCTAAGCATACATTCAAAGAGAAATACGTCAGTTACCGTCTATTCTGAAATTCACTGATAATGTAAGGTAAGAAAAATATAGTTTATTATTCTAAGCGTAGGTACGTGCACCTGTATAGTACCCAACAAATAAATTTCCACGTCGAGCCTACGAAAGAGACATTCGTCTAGTTTTGTTCTTCGTAGAGCGTTTTCTCTGCTACACACTTCCTACGTAAGCACTGATAGTCCGGTATTGGTCAAAACTTGATCAAAATGGTCGACAAATGTCACTTAGGTAAGGTGCCAAAGAGATAAGGCTATACAAACCCAAAATAGACCAAAGTCTCCTTCCTAAGGTCGACGTGCAATATTTCTTGTTGCATACTGTAATTACATTAGGATGACGCCACTTACGATAAGATATTGACGGCCAAATACTCAAACGTCACTTAAATCTAAGTGGGACTTAAAAGTCTTCTGTCTTTATAAACACGTTCTAACGATAGCGATAGCGGACATTTGAAGGTTGCTTAAAATTGAGTGACGTTTGAGTATTCGGCCATGAGTCCTTGATAGCTGATAGAATGTGCTTCGTGCAACCAACTATCGTGTTACTCCATGCATAAAGTGAGGGCTCGATACGTTTGCGATACGTTCTCGACAGTTTTTCGTGCTTGGATTACTGAACATTGCTACTAGAAGACAGATCGATTAAGATAATGATACTGTATTTACTTTACTCCAGTATGTTTCCATGCATACCACAAAAAAATGGACATGGCGATCGCCAAATGATCAACAATTTAATGAGATTGATTACATACTCACAAACAGAATTACCAGTATTAAAAAAATTATATAATTAAAAACCTAAACTTCAACACCGATCATATAATGATAAGATGCAAGTTATCCCTAGATTCAAAACTTAGAAGAAGGAAAATAAAACCTGACTATACTAGAAACCTACCAAGTATCTCAAAAGAAAACACTTGCTACTGGGAAGATAAATTTATGAAAGCCGTTAGCACATCTACAGAAGTGCAAAACCAATATGACCTATTAGAAATAGAATTGCAAGAGTTTATGAAGCAATTGCCAGGAATGAAGAAACCCATTCATAGTTATCTCAACGAAAAAATTAAAAATCTCTTAGAACAAAGAAAAATATTGTATACAAAGAAAAGAACTAGAGAAATAAAGTCAAAAATAACAGAAATCAGCAAAGAAATTAATAAGAATATATCGCAAGAAAGGAAGTCAATTCGCCAAAAAACCTTTGAAAAATTCATTTGCAAAACAGGGGCTCTACGTAAAGCTTATAGAGAGCTAAGTGACAAGACGGAGTGGACAAGTAAACTCAAAAACAAAAGAGGCAATATACTGTCAAGGCGCCCCGATATTATAAATGAAGCGACACAATTCTATACGCAACTCTACAATATGGAGAGTAATACTTGTAATTCATATTATGAAACTCAAGATACTCACAACACTCTGAATATACGCAGAAAAATACCAAGTATTCTCCTTTCAGAAATTGAACGTGCTATAAGCACCCAAAAAAATGATAAGACCCCAGGAAGAGATAACATCGCCAACGAAGTACTGAAAACACTATCTATTTCACTTCTGAAACCTCTTCAAGTAATATTTAATAACATCCTCAGAACAGAAGATACTCCAAATCAGTGGTCAAAATCTACTATTATACTACTGCACAAGAAAGGAGACAGAAGTGATCTAGGTAACTACAGACCAATCAGTCTTATGACGAATTTATACAAAATATTCTCGAAAAACATATTGAGTAGAATAACCAACACTTTAGAGGAAAACCAACCACGTGAACAAGCGGGCTTTCGCAAAGGGTATTCGACTATTGATCACATACAAGTTATTACACAACTAATAGAAAAAGTAAAGGAATATATGAAAACTATATATATATGTGTTTTATAGACTACACGAAAGCCTTCGATTATTTATATTTTGAAGCTATCTGGACGTCACTGACACATCAAGGTATCAACTCAAAATACATAAATATAATGAATAGCGTCTACTCAAAATGTTTCGCAAAAGTACGTCTGGAACGCGAAGGTGCGGAATTTCCCATAAAAAAAGGAGCGAGGCAAGGCGACCCGATTTCTCCGAAAATATTTTCTGCCGTGCTCGAATCTATTTTTAGACGTTTAAATTGGGAAATGAAAGGAATAAAAATAGATGGGGAATTACTGAACCATCTACGTTTTGCAGACGACATTGTAGTGTTTGCAGAAAGTGCAGAAGATTAAGAAAGCATGGTCTACGAGCTAGCTAAAATTTTAACCAATGGCGAACACCGAGATATTTTCGTAGGAAGTGAAAAAATTGATTTTGTTAGCCAGTACATATACCTAGGACAAATAGTATCATTTGAAAATAATACAGGAAAAGAAATAGAACGTAGGATAATTTTAGCATGGAAAAATATTGTGATTTCAAAGAAATTATGAAAAATAGCCATTTTAATTTAAATTCGAAGAAAAAATTATATGAAATTACAATACTCACGGTAGTATTGTAATTTCATATAATTTTTTCTTAACCTAACCTAACGTATGGTTGTCAAACGTGGTCACTGAAGAAAGAAGATGAAGAAAAAATGGCTATATGACAACGCAAAATGGAATGAAGTATGCTCGGAATAAAATTATCGGATAAAATTGGAAATGATTACATTAGAGGAAAATCAAAATTAATTGATGTTCGGAAAAGAATAAGGCTACTGAAATGGCAATGGAATGAATAATAATCGATGGACAAAACGTTTGACAGCATGGGTACCAAGGGACAGAAAAAGAAAGAAATTAAAACCAAATAAAAGATGGAGAGACATTTTTTCGGACCAATGTGGGTCTCATTGGATGCAGACGGCAAGGGAAAGAGAAGTATGGAAAGGTTTAGGAGAGGCCTACGCCGCAGAGACGACTACTACTAACATAAAATAAAAATTTTAAAATTTGTTAAAAATTTTTTCATGTTAAAATTGTGTATGTAAACAAAGAAAGAAAAAATGTTTTTATTAATGTATAGTAGAAAATAAAGGCAATTTTAATTTTAATTTTAATTTTATTTTTTTATTTTTGATTCACTTTACTCACACTACGCCTTCGCCTTCCGTCACTGGTTTCCGTTTCTCTAGACCTGAATGTGTACAATGCTGACTCTTTCTTTACAGGTATGGTCAAAGATCTCGTCGTTCGTTCGCAACTGCCACTACAACGTGATGGGTCTGGAACCGAACCGCAAATACACGTTCCGTGTTCGCGCTGAAAACCAGTACGGAGTGTCTGAGCCACTTGCAATGGATGATTCTATCACTGCCAAGGTGAGTCAATGGTCTTCTTATTAACTGTAGCTTAATACTGTCCTTAATGTTTTCTAACAAACCAGCCCTGTATATCTGACCGGGCAAAGTATATATAATATATTTAACGATTGTCACCAATTTTCATATATTTTTTTGTAAAGCGTAAACAATCTAGGTCTACAAGTTTGCCTACTGCTGCTGATTTCAAGATATCAGGTTAAAAAGGGCTCTATTCTCAAGTCCATAGTGACAAAGTTTTTGAATGATTGTCCGGTGGTCCACACAGTTAAATGCTTTTGAAAGATTGTAAAATATACCTATTGCGTCTTGGAAATCCTCCCAAGCTTCAAAAATGTATTTCGCCAGTATCGATTATACAACGACCTTCTGTGAAACCAAATGACTTAACTGCCAACAGTTGCCCAAACTCAGAAACTAAATTTGTACCTTCCGGATTTTATATGATTTTATAATGTTTTATTAAATTGCGTTTTGAGTACATCAAGAAAAAATCCTTCTAGTTCCCATTCACGATACCCGACCCGCCGGGCCCGCCACGTGTGACGGATTGGGACGGTTCCACCGCCACGCTGATATGGGACCGGCCGCGTTCCGACGGCGGCGCCCGCATCCAAGGGTACAAGCTCGAGTTCCGCGACGTCACCGACGGCATCTGGGGCAGCGCGGATTACCTTGTCAAGGATTGCACCTACCAGGTAAATGGATGGTCCGTTTTTATCTTCTGTTCTTGAATATGATGAGTCCTTGTTACCTTACGGAATTGAAACTGTCTTCAATTGTTGATAACGGTTATTAGTAGTCTTCTGGTCAGTTTACATTGCGTAACCAAATAATAACAGACGCTGAATTCCGATGTAAATACAAAGTGTAGTATGCACTAAACGTGTACCCGATTACCGGACCTGCGGCAAAAAATATTGGACATTTAGTTACCCACGTTATATGGCCAGTTATATATAGATAGCCAGTTTCAAGTAACGAAGGTGGCAAAGAAGCTTACAGTTTACATGGATTTTAAGTAACAGACACAAAAACCAGAGGTCAAAATGAAGATGCATTGCCACCTCTAAGACAAGAATTGTTATGTCTCTGTAATAGCTTTAAGAGAACAAAAATTCATAATTACCTTGATTTATCCCTCACGTCGGGAATTTTTATGCGTACCTGCATGCGGCCGCCGGAAGCCTTTCTGCCGCTTGACTCTTGCAGGATTGAGTTCTATCTGTCGTTAAGTTAAATTTGTCTCCTCATCACAAAAAGTAGTTTGAAAATAATCTCCATTCAATACCTTTATCTTTTCAGGCTTACAACCTAGAGCCGGGCCACGAGTACGAGTTCCGCGTACGTGCGAAGAACGCGGCCGGCTTCAGCAAATACAGCTCGAGTTCGCAGCCCTTCAAGGTTCGCGGAAGGGCTGGACCTCCGTCAGCACCACGATCACCTCGCGTCACCAGAGTTGGACGCAACTACATCGACCTGGCTTGGGATGCGCCTGCCAGCGATGGTGGTGAGTATCGTATTTAGATAAAGAGCTTTAATCATTGGATGGTTGTGCTATCCGTAGTATTCTAGCTCATTGTAAGGGTTTTAATTGCAGGGCATGAAATAACGGTTGATACGTCTTTGGTGGATGTTAAGTGACAACTGCAGCCTATAGACATCGGTTCAAAAACCAGATGTTAAAATGCAGATGCGCTGCCACTCCTGAGACCATAGCTGTCGTATCTTTGTGATAGTTATTACTGTGCCATACAATACCATCTAACCAGAACACGGTAATGCTGAACACACAGTACAGTGTAGGAAGAGAGACGGTGGCACCATGTCAAACAGTTCAGCAGAGCACTCACCATTGTAGAGACGGTACAACACAGAATGTGATAGTTGGCGGCAATGCGCAAGAGTTCAAACAGAACTTAGACAAAGTATTCCAATGTATTTCAACATAGACTTGAATTTCGACTCGTAAGTACCTTATAATTTTTAAAAATACTAATATACTGAATTGTTCCTAGGATCCCGTATAACCGGATACATCATCGAGCGCCGCGACCACGGCAGCTCCGTGTGGCTGAAGTGCAACGACTACACCGTACTCGACACCACCTTCACGGCGCTCAACCTCAGCGAGAAGGCCGAGTTCGAGTTCCGCATTATTGCTGTTAATTCTGCTGGTACGTATTTACAGTACGCTCAAAACCTAAACCCATTCGTGAAGTTGCAGTACCCAGCAAGAAATATTTCGCATCGAATCTACGAAAGAGACAATCGGCTAGTCTCGACTTTGTAGTTATCTCTTCCGCTCACTGTCTACGTAAGCACTGATAGTCCGGTATTGGTCAAAACTTGATCAAAATGGTCGACTAACGTCATATAGGTTGTGTGCCAAAGAAATAACGCTCTTCAGACCAGAAATAAGCCAAATTGTCCTACCTAAGGTCCATGTGCAAAATGTCTTGTACTGTAATTAGAAGTCGATGCAAAGAAAACGTTTTTATGGTATAGAGGGATACGCGTAAGAAAATGAAATTGCGGAGGAAAATGTGGTAGAAGTTCGCTTTCATCAGGCCAATATTAAAGCTCATTTTTTTCTCGTCTGTGTGGTCGTTGCAAGCTGAGAGACTGACGCACGCAGCACTGGCTTAAGTAGGCAATTCCACTCAGTTATTTAAGATTTGCACGTTTTTTATGTCGTGTAAACTTAAATTAGTACATGCTTGTATTGCATCGAAGATAAGATTAATGTTTGCTAATATTTTAAAGGATCATTTTATACGGTCAAATCGATATTCATGGGATACATTTCCAAATTCCAAACTTTTTGGGACTTCGTTGATGATATTAGATTTTTTTTTTGACGTGATAATGTCTTATATATCGATGAACGTCGGCTTCACCCACGAAAAAGTGTCACTTTCCGCCTGACCTGAGCGTGCAAGTCAGAGCACGGAACAAGCGATAGAGAGGCACGATAGACCAAAGCATTCGACTTGTGACGCATCTATGTCTCTTTCACTCCATCGGCCAATGCGTCTTGAGAATAATTCAATTCATAAAAATATACATTTTCCCTTCAATGTTTTCTTATGTCGTCATCACGTAAATAATAGTCCGTAAACCAATTTTACAGCCACCCATTTTTTAAAATCAAAATTTCATACCACCTAATTTTAATGCTAATCTCCTTTATCCACAGGCAAATCAGAGCCATCGACGTGCACAACGCCAGTACGCACTGGCGAGGAGGTCGGTGGTGCTAAGCCGGAATGGGTGAAACAGATGCCGCCTCACATGTCCGCGCCGCTCGGCAGGCCGTACACCCTGGAGTGTGTGGCTACCGGCACGCCGGTGCCTACTGGTCGCTGGTTGAAGAATGGCAGAGAAATCGTGCTTGGCACCAGGTGAGTGGCTTATGGATGTTAAGGTTATTGATTGTTTGATGGATAGTTCTGTGCCTACAGAATAAAAATGAGACCCTGTTACTAAAGAATGAAAAAAAAACAATTTTTGCCTCACACACTACATCTAAACTATAATCAAAATTAAAAACAAGTGTACGAATTGTAAAAAGAAGTGTGAAAAAAAAAACGGCACCCACCTCAGCTGATTGCTTCAGCAGATGCTGCAGCGCTAATATTCTGATGGGTCCTAGTGCGATGTCTATCTGTCTGTCCGTCTGTCTATCACCAGGTTGTATCTCATGAACGGCAAAAGCTAGACAGTTGAAGAAAAGATAAATTTTCACACATGATTACTTTCTGTCGTCTCTATAACAACAAATACTCGTTATCTCTAATAGACCCCGACCTGGGAATCAAACCCAGGACCCAAGTGTAATAGTGGCCTGCTACCACTAGACTACTGATTCAGTTACCAGATAATCAGTTTTTAACTGATGGTAGAGTTCCAGTGTAGGAGCTCGAGGGCGTAGGACCACAGCATTACCTAATTTATCGGCCGCTAAATGGTAGTGTTCAGCATGGTGCTATGGTAACAGCTATGGTGTTCCGGTTAGATGGTAATGTAAAGCCCTGTCATAACTATCACAGATAACAAAAAAAGGTTTCACTAGTGACAACGCATCTGCATTTTGACCTCTGGTCTTTGTGTGGATGTCTATAGGCTGCAGTCACTCAACATCAATGTGAACTGTTTGTTTGCCACCTTCATTACATAAAAAAATAATTTCATCGTTTACTTTTTCTCAGGTTCATCGCGGAATCTCGAGAGGGTACTTTGAGACTGAATATCCTGGAGATTGCGGATGGAGACGAAGGCGACTACACTTGCGAGGCCAGCAACAACCTTGGCCACATCCACTGCACTGCGCATCTTAAGATTGGAAGTGAGTGTTGCTTTGATTATTTATTTGATATTGGACGAAATATCAGAAGTTGGTAATGATAGGTTCACAGAGGCAAAACCACTAAGGTCCCTCAGGGGAAGCAACGTTAAATGGTGTAAGTGTAAGTTTTTCCTCTAATTCTTATTGTATAGAAACTTGTATACAATATCTACAATACAAAGATGCGTTGCTATTCTTAAGATTTAGGGTTTTACCGTTTGCTTCAGAGCAATTTTTTAAGAAAGATGAATAATTTCCACTTTAGAATAGCGGAACTTTTTTTTTGAGCTAGGTAGCAATTGTTTTTTTATGTCAAAGGATTGACAGACAAGCAGACGGGTCACCTCATGGAAAGTGGTTACCGTCGCCTATGAACATTTGCAACACCAGGGGAGTTGCCAACGCGCTGCCAGCTCTGAAGGACTCTTTTGACGCCAGTTTTGAAGAACCCCATATTGTAGCGCCGGGGGAAAAACCTCAGAGGGAAGTTCGTTCCACACTTTGCAAGTTCTGAGCAGGAATGAACTCGCGAACCGGATCGTTGAGCATATCCAAGTATCCAATCTGCGCGGGTGGAATTTCTCTCTTCGGCGGGTGGTGCGATGTAGGAATGTAGACGATGGCACCAGATCGAACAGTTCATCAGATCACTCACAATTGTAAAGGCGGTAGAAATTGCACAGACATCCGATGTCTCTGCGCAGACTCAGATCTTCGAGTCTATCTGTGATTCCTGGGTCGTTGACGATTCGAATGGCACGTTTTAGCATGGAGTCAAGGGGACCAAGCTGGTATTTAGGGGCCCACTTTGGCCCAAAGATGAGAGCAGTATTCCAAATGGGGCCTCACTTCAATACTTATGATTTCCACATAATTTTTCCTCACATGACTGGAGCAGTGGCACTGTTCATTAACGGCAATTAAGCGTCGAGTTAGGGACTTATACATTTTTCTACTAGATTTTTGTAATAAATTGAAAGTTAGAATATCAACTAACCCATCAACTTATCTTTATCCAGGCCCACCACGCATTACACGTATGCCGGGCGACATGCATTTACCAGAGCACGACAACACCAAGATCAAGATCCTGTACTCGGGAGACCAGCCGGTGGACGTGGTGCTGTCCAAGGACGGCCACAAGATCTCGGAGTCGCCGCACATCAAATACACCGTGTTCGATGATTACATCCTCATATTCATTAAGGATATCTCTAAGGATGATATGGGTGAGCTTACATTTTTTAAAGATACTCATTTTTTTTTTATGAGGCCTCAGGAGTGGTAACGCATCTGCTTCCATGCCTCTGTGCCGGTAATTACAGGACCGTACGTTACCACCTGACCGGAACAAGATAGTGCTGAAGCGGCAAGTATATTAGCTAATGCGGTGGTGCCTACGCCCGCGAGCTCCGTCACTGGAGTTCTAACACCAGTAGTACAGTAACACCTCGGACTTACGCCATAGGTGGACCAAGCGATAGCAGTATATAAGTCGAATTCGCTTTTGTCGAGGTTCACATTTGCATATAAATCTAGGTTAAAATTACTCACTTCTCGTAAACCGAACACTGACCACGCCGAGTGGGGAAACCAAAGGGCGCCGTATGATGAAAAAATCGCGTATCTCGAAATTCGCGTAAAACATGGTAGCGTTAAGTCGGGGTATTTCTGTGTTGTAGTATTAAGTCTGTAATTTTACCAATAATATTGTTTGTAAGTAAACTCTTTGTAGTGATTTTGTTTGTTTCTAATGTGGCATCAGCTCAGTATCAACTGTATCCACTGATGATATGGTAAATGTTTTTTTTACCGTGAAAACGTGTTATAAATCTATGAACGCTGGCTGCACGTACGAAAAAGTGTCACGTTCTGACTGACCCGAGCGGTATGGTTGTATGGAGATAAAAGTAGCCTAAGTTACTCCTTATCACATCAACTATCTGCCAGTGAAAGTACCGTCAAAATCGGAGACACTCAAATTATATTTATTTGTGTGTATGTATGTATGTATGGAGAGCGCGGAGCGAGCGATAAAGATTAATTGATATAGAATTAATTTTATTTATTGAAATGGGCACTGTTATTTCTTTGTTTTTAGATAAAAATATATAACTTGTGAGGAATGAGATAAGTTCAATAAACACTTTGCTTAAAAGAAAGGCATCTGTGTTTTCTTTTCTCTGGCATGGTGTCTGTTAGAAACTCTTCAAAACAAGTTCACAGTTTCAAGTTCAGTAAAGTTATTAATAATATACCTAATACTGTTAATAGATCTCAATAAATGCAATATCCCAGAAGTAATTATTGTAAATCAACAAAAGCACATAAATATAAACCAAAAACTAAACCGACTAATCCTTTACAGGCACATACAAGCTAACAATCAAGAACAACTCTGGCGAAGTATCAGACACCTTCTCAATAACCGTCACTGGCCTGCCCGGACCACCACAAGGCCCGCTCGAGGCCACAGATATCACTCGCCACACATGCACCTTGGCCTGGAAACCGCCGACGTACGACGGTGGCCTCCCAGTCACGCACTATGTGGTCGAAAGGATCGACATTTCGGGAACTATTTGGATTACGATCGCGTCATCGGTACGCGATACTAAGTACACTGTGCTTGGACTGACGGAAGGCCAGGAGTACAACTTCAGGATACATGCGGCCAATGAGAATGGAATTGGGCCTGGACTGGAGGGTGTTAACCCGATTAAGGTTAGTATTCATCGATTTTTTAACAGTTATCATTTTCTTTCCAACAGTTATCATTTATTCCCACTTGAAACTTTATGGTTAGTCTTATGATCGTGTAATAATCCGTGAGGGTAGAGAAACTTAAACTCGAGGAACGGCTCTACCGATTTAACTAATTTTGGTTTTTAATGATTTTTGAAAATCCAGGGAAGGTTTAAAAGGTAAGAAAATATGAAGGAATTGAAGGGAAATAGTAAAAACCACAATTTCATTTTGCCATACAAATAGTCCGTATCTATCAAACCTTTGACACATTATTTCATTCTGAGGCAATACGAAGTTTGCCGGGTCAGCTAGTTTCATACTATATTCATTAGATCTTTGATAAAAAAAATATGTATATAGGATTCGAATTAGTCATAAAGTTAAAAAACATATTTTTATATAAAAATAGCTGGCTACCCCATGCGTTACTACGCCACCAACTAAAAGAAAATAAAGTGGTGCCATCTGTCAAAATTTGGTCGTATCAACTCGGAACCTTCGCGGACTCACGCACAACAACTTTGCTTATGAACATCAGATGATCAAATGCATAGTTTACGATTCTGTAAATGACATATTTACAATAAATATTTTCTTCTTCTGTGCAAGTAAATACTCACTACTTCTATTTTGTGATTTGTCAGATGGTTTGTCAAATAAAAAAGAAAATCTGTTAAAGATCATTCATTATTTCATTAATATATTCACAGGCTAAAGCTCCATTCGATCCGCCATCAGCTCCTGGCATCCCCAAGATTTTGGAGGTCGGAGGTCACTTTGTCCACTTGGAATGGGATAAGCCCGAAAACGATGGAGGTTCTCGGGTCCAAGGTAATTATTGCTTTTTGTATTGATCGATATTTATGTTAGTTGCATTACTGTATAATTTGAGTATGTATCAAAAACATGAGTCCTATACAGCGTGTAACAGGATTCACGCGCACCCTACTATTAGTTTGTTAGGAATCGATAACCGAATCGATTTCAGTAATTTAAAATTTACGTAATAATTTATACCAAAATTAATTAGAATTAAGTAAATTATGGTTACCCATTTGGTGAACAGTCAAAACAAACGAAAATGAGACTAACATCTATCCAAAATAAAATGCTAGTCTCAACAAGTTCATTAGAACTCCTTGAGACGTGCATTTTTAATACAAAGTGAAATTTCGTCCTTAAAAGAAAGATATGTTCCGTTCCTCGGTAAATCTTATCTTAGCCGTTCCCTCTCACAACACTTGTTTTGTATCCAACTCTTACACCGTCTCGGCAATAAAGCTCTGGAACGCACTTCCCGTGGCTATCAGAAAATCTACTTGTAAATTCACCTTCAAGCGGAAAATTAGAGAACACTATTTGAATTTACTTTCTTAGAAGTCACAAGTTTGGCATTCATCGTTCGATTTTCCATAAAATATTTGATTTGAATTGTATGTATGTGTTTGTATATAATAGGTTGGGGAAAAAGTCTTTTCGCATTATAGTATGTATAAATTTGTAATAAAATCTCTTTGGCTGTAGTATTTGTATCTGACTGGTTTTGGTATCATTGAAAGTTAAAATATTAAAGAACGTAATTCCAAATTAATAATAGGCAAATCTGTGATTTTCATTTGTTTTTCGTACTGTCAAGATGTGTGAATCTAATGAAGAAATTCGATACATTTTAAAATTTTCCTACAAAAAAGGTAAAAATGCAACGCAAGCCGCGAAAAAAAGTTGCGATGTTTATAGACCTAGTGCAGTGTCTGTGAGAGTAGCACAAATTTGGTTTAAGCGTTTTCAATCCGGAAATTTTGATGTCAAAGATGCACCTCGCTCTGGTCGCCCTATTACGGATAAAATGGATGCCATTTTTGAAAAAGTGGAGCAAGATCGACATATCAGTAGTTACGACGTAGCTGAAGAACTGAGAATTGATTACAAAACAGATTTGGCGCATTTGAAAAAAGCTGGGTACAAAAAAAAACTCGATATTTGGGTACCTCACGAGCTCACTGAAAGAAACCTAATGAACCGTGTACTCATTTGTGATTCTTTATTACGACGTAATGAAACCGAATCATTTTTGAAGAAGCTGATAACTGGTGATGAAAAGTGGATCACGTACGATAAGAACGTGAGAAAAAGGTCGTGGTCAAAGTCCGGTCAGGCTTCACAGACTGTGGCGAAACCCGGGTTAACTCGCAATAAGGTGATGTTGTGTGTGTGGTGGGATTGGAAGGGCATTATTCATTATGAGCTATTACCACCAGGCAGGACTATCGATTCTGAACTCTACTGCGAACAACTGATGAGATTAAAGCAAGAAGTTGAGAGAAAGCGGCCGGAATTGATCAACAGAAGGGGTGTGGTGTTTCATCATGATAACGCTAGACCTCACACATATATAGCCACTCAGCAAAAATTAAGAGAGTTTGGCTGGAAGGTGTTAATGCATCCGCCGTATAGTCCTGACCTTACACCTTCAGATTTCCACCTGTTTCGGTCTCTTTAGAATTCTTTATGCAATGTTAGGTTAACATCACGAGAGGACTGCCAAATCCACTTGTCGCGGTATTTTGATGAGAAGTCCCAAAATTTTTATAGCAATGGGATCATGTCCCTACCTACTAGATGGCAAAAAGTTATCGAACAAAATGGTACATACATACTTTAGTTAAATTTAAATAAACTATATTAAAAAATGTTTTGAATTATCTTAAAAAATGCGAAGAAACTTTTTCCCCAACCTAATATGTATAATCTATATTATATATACCATATGTATAGTTGCTGTATATATGTAATTTTTATTATATATCTATTTATATACTATATTTATTAATATAATTATTTGATCAAATCATTTTCCACTCATAATTTCTGAATTTAGACCCGTTTTGCACCTACATCGTCGCTCTCTTCATAACCCAAAGGTTGACTGGGAGATAATGCCTAGTGGCATTAAGTCCGCCTTTATGTACACCATCTTCGTGCATAAAAAGAGTAAATAAATAAATATGTCTTTAGGGGCCTAGAAACAAAAGAATGTGCCATAATTGCAATAAAATCTCATCACACCATCTCCCCACAGGCTACTGGGTGGACAAACGCGAGGTCGGCTCCATGAGCTGGCAGCGCGTCAACGCGACCCTCTGCCTGCCGAACCAGCTGAACTGCGCGAACCTGATCGAGGGTCGCCAGTACGAGTTCCGCGTCATCGCTGTTAATGAAGCTGGCCAGTCGCCGCCCAGCACCGCTAGCCAACAAGTCAAGGTCGTCGACCCGAAGGGTAAGTGTTGCTATTAAAGATTTGGTTAAAACTGTTGTACCTAGTTTGGTAGGTGGTCGTTATTGCCAAATCTAAACAAAGGGTCTCGCTCTCTGTTTATTTTTTTGGTTATGGAGAGTGTGTTATTGGCATTTTTCTATATAATTAATTGTTTTTACTCCCGCCCGATCTGGGCAAGAAAGTATTTTTCAATCGTTTTCTAGGCCAAAACTCCATTAGAAAACCATTACACGTATTTTTTTTTATGTAATGGATTGGGCAAATGATGTTAAGTGATGACTGCAGCCTATAGACACCCACACAAAGACCAAGGTCAAAATGCAGATGCGTTACCACTCCTGAGGCGTAAGGTGTTATGCCTCTGCGCCCGCGAGCTTCGTCACTGGAACTCTACCACCAGTAGTGGTACTACCAATTATTGAAATAAACGGAATACGAAGCATAAGTAGGCCTCCCACGAGGTGGACCGACGACTTGTTGAAGGTTGCGGGCAATCGCTGGATGAGGGCAGCCCAGGACCGTTCATTGTAGGTATCTTTGAGGAAGGTTTTTATCTAGCATTGGACGTCTTTCGGCTAAATGATGATGATGTTGATTTAAAAAAATAGAGCATTTAATAAATGTTTACCATTAATGAAGTTCAATGTTTCTTTTATTTGTTTTGTTTTCTATAAAGGCGATGACCACCGTCTTTTCACCTTAGCAAATGTTTAATTATACATTTTTTTTACAGCTGCCACTCCACCGGAGATTGTGAAGCCACTGAAGAACGCCAACTGCATTCAGTACCACAATGCCAAGTTCCAGTGCAACATCACTGGATCGCCCAAACCTACTATTACGTGGTACAAGGGTAAGTTGTCATGTAAAATGTTTATTACATTAAAGTTTCCCATTTTTTTTTTTTTTTTTTTTTTTTTTATTTTATTAAATTGGCAAACAAGCATGCAGTTCACATTGATGTTAAGTGATGACTACAGCCTATAGACACCCACACAATGACCAGAGGTCAAAATGCAGATGCGCTGCCACTCCTGAGGCCTAAGGTGTTATGGCCTCTGTGCCTGAAATTACAGGGCCGTACATTACCACCTGACCGGAACACGATAGTGCTGAACACTACCATTTAGCGGCAAGTATATTAGGTAATGCGGTGGTGCCTACGCCCGCGAGCTCCGTCACTGGAGCTCTACCACCAGCTTTATTTATGAGCAATGTCCTTTTTTGTTATCCCGAGGACACAGGTTCGGTCCCTGCCCTAAATCAAATATTACTTTCCATTTGTTCTTTCATTTCTTAATTATTTTAAAATACAAAAAAAAACGCTTACACAATTACCCCCTTATTCATAAACGTATTTTAGCTAAAGTGTTGCTAATGTCTCCTTTGTCCTTTTCTATCCTGCACATTTGACAATGCAACTGACAAAGACAAAGCATTGTATAGCTAAAACGTATCTAATGTACGTTTATTAATAAGGGGATAGGTATAAACCTGTGTCGTGGGTGCCGTTGTTCACACACAACACAAATACTCAGACCCGAAACAAATATCTGTAGGCCATATAAATATTTGTCCCAATACGGGGGTAGAACCCGTGAGCCTCGTCTCAAACTTTCGTCGCACACCGCTGGACCAACTGGCTCGTCAATTTCGTCAACTTCGGGTCGTAAATTTTTAAAGTTTAATGACTGTAGCCTAACAAGCTTCCTTCACACAGGCACACCGCGGACATTCCGCCAAAATTCCATACAAACGCTTAATTTGGTTACACAGACATCAATCAGTGACTAGTATTTACACGTGCATCTGTGTGGGTAGCACGTACAAAATACCAACTGTCGCCCATAAGAGGGGAGGAGGTTAGGTGATGCGGGGAAATCGGGCAGGACGTCGAAGTGTCCATTCTGCACGTAGTATTATTACGTATTCTCTGACACAGGTGCGCGTGAGATAACGAACGGCCCTCGCCATCGCATCTGGAGCGAAGGCGACAACCACTTCCTGACAGTGATGGACGTGTTCGGTGAAGATGCGGACGAGTATGTGTGTCGAGCCGTGAACAGAGCTGGAGCTAAGAGCACGCGTGCTGAACTGCTTATTATGAGTAAGTATTTGTGGATCTTATTACGAAGGGTCAATCACTCATCACGAAAACTCAAGAAATATAAGTGCCAGGAGTTCAACATTTTGCATAGGTATTCTTTTAAGCATAAAGATGCTACCTACATAAGACGGGATTTGGCCGCTAAGGGGTTTTCACCGGGACACCATGACGCCGTAACAAGTCGCAGCCACCAACACTATAGAGCGTTACTCACCTGGCGTACGTTTGGTAGCGTAACCAATTTGGCGACGCGACAAACTCGGACTCGCACACAGTGTTACTGGTCGCACCGCCAAGCTGGTCGCGCCACCACTTAATCAAATGGTACGTGAGGTGAACTTAATGCAAGGCACACATTAATTTAGTTTCATTTTGGCGGTTAATGAGTTAAGTGAACTGGGAAAATGTCCTTCAAATATTTCCATTGAAATCTTCGCGTATGGTAACTTGATGTACATTCATTTCATTATGCTTATTACAATGAGCTCTTTTCACGAATTGTACGTGCAATGTATAACGCCTCTTTCTGACGAAGTTCAGCTATAAAATTACGATGGTTGCTATATTTTACAGCTGCACCAAAACTGAACGTGCCACCACGTTTCCGAGACACGGCGTACTTCGACAAGGGTGAAAATGTTGTGATCAAGATTCCATTCACTGGTCATCCGATACCGAAGATCACTTGGATGAGGGAGGGAGAGACCATTGAGTCTGGTCATCATTACCACGTCGAAAGGAAAGGTGAGATATTCGAATGTTCTAATAGTATTGTGAAATGTAACGTATGTTACAAGAAAATTATAATTAATCCATATCTTTTGAAGCCTTTGAAGGATCGGCATAATCCGTTCTTAAAAGTAAAATATCCATTCGATTTGTAATCTGTACTCATATCATAACGATAAAATGTATATTTGTTGCAATGGACAAACAAAAAAAAATCTAAGTGTGGCACTAGGGGACTGCCGCGGTAAAGCTATTGCATAGCATTTTGTATCAACTTATGCAATTATAATTATTTATTTATTTTATTTATGCAGTATTTCTTTTTTTCTTTGATATCAATTCAAGTTACACTTTTTGAGCGTGGTGACCGATAAGAAAACAAACTTTTTTCTTTTATTAAATAAAAAGTTAATATTGTTTGAAATATTTTTATTATTTTACAATACATATAAACAGCTGCTTATGTATTCGTCCGATTTCGGAGCAGCTCGTCTCGATTCGTGCGAGCTTCGTAGAGTCGTACAATACGTCTAGTTGCACGCACACAAACACCGTGTCGAAGACTGCCGAAAAGAAACGACGTTAGACAATGCACGGCCTTCAAGCCACACCTCCGTGCCCGTCGGAGAGGGGAGCGTGAGGTTTTTTCGTTACGGAATTTCTGGATTCGGTCCCCGCGCCCAAGGCCCTCGATAGAAGCTATGCAATAGCTTAAAATCATAGGGACCTTTAAAATTTTGAAAGAATTTACACCGGTTCATTCTCAGTAGTTCGATTCATTAGTTTGATCGTCGATCTAGTAAAATGTTTTTTCTCATTTGTTTGACCGTCGAGCTAGTTTTTACTGTCAGCGTGTTAGGTATCTTAATAAAATTGAACCCGCCCCCTTAATGAAACCGCGAGAGGATTTGCTATTGTCTTTTAAGGTCGTACCAGCCTAAGCAGCTGAAAACAATTATCATTTCACCTTTCTTAACAAACGTTTTTCGTTTTATTATTTTGAACTAAATTTATTGTTTTAATATTCCAGAACGTCATGCCATCCTTACAATCCGAGATGCAAGCAAGCTCGACTCCGGCCCATACAGAATCACGGCTGAGAACGAACTCGGCCAAGATTCCGCCATCATCAACATTGAGATCAGTGGTAAGTACAATTTTGTAGGTAACCAAGGATATTTACGACAGAGCTAAAATAAACTAGTCCTAGGAGATAATTTAATATCAAAAAAATGTCTGATACTTGGGTTAGTACCAACCAAACTACTGCTACTGAATAGTAGTCTCGCACTCGTTCGGTCGACTGGATTGACAACTGAACTAAGTACCTAGGCCGTTTTATCGAGCGAGGTGGGCTCTATTTATTTATTTTATTTAACACTTTATTGCCATAATTTACAAATAATATATTGACAAATGGTGAACTGAACGCTATAAGCGCTCTTTTCCAGTTGGGGCCATTGGGAGTCTAGAGAGCTGTCTGAGCGGCACAACAGTTAAAGGAGGAAATTGAAGCATCAAAAAATCTATAGTCGCTGCTTTTATTGAGATTTTTATTTCATTCTCTGGGACCGGTATCGATTTTAGGATGGAGCAGTAGATAGTGAGATACTCTTACTCACTGAAAATACCAGAGTGAGAGCGTGTGCCTAAGTGGTTATATTCCAGGGAAATTATTGTACGGCCCTGTAATTTCCGGCACTGAGGCATAACACCTTAGGCCACAGAAGTGGTAACGCATCTGCATTTTGACCTTGGTCTTTGTGTGGGTGTCTATAGGCTGCAGTCATCATTTAACATCAATGTGAACTGTATGCTTGTTTACCGTTTCCAAAACATTAAAAAAAAATATATATTTGCTATTATAGGCTTAGAGCTCGAAACGCGTCTGTGCAAAGGTTTCCAGACAGAAATGTTTGGCATTTTATCTTTCAAATTAAAGATAATTATATGGGCAGTATGTTCGTTCCACAGTATGTAATATTATAAACAAATTCCAGATCGTCCAGACCCACCGCGTTTCCCAGCAGTGGACAACATTGGCGTCGACTCGTTGGCGCTGAGCTGGAAGGCACCGGTCTGGGACGGCGGTTCAGATATCACCAACTATCTGGTTGAGAAGCGAGAACATCCCATGTCCAGTTGGATACGGGTTGGCAACACCAGGTGAGATTACTTCTTTGACGGATGTAAGTTTTATTTTTTTGAGAATTAGAACTATTCAAATGTCTACACCGTGAAATAATGAAAGTAAACTAAACACTGCAATTGACAGACATCCACATGATTAGAGGTGGCGGCTACCTCCAACTCTTTCTTAAATATTTTGACCTGTGGTGGTTTTGTTCTGTGGTCCTGCGTATGATTTAGAATTAGGTATCATCGATATTGTATGTTGAGGCCGTGATTCTATTGTTTTGTAATAATATTTATCTTTGTAAAACGCAAAACACGAATTTCGTCTCCTTCTGAATTCGCCTTCCAAACTACTTCCAATCTATATGATATGGATGGTTGCAGAGACCCAGGAAGACCAAGACTGACCTACCATGACCAAATAGGTCGATTTCTGTCTGATGGTGGGGTCAAAAGTCTTAGGTATCGGCGTGCATGTATGAAGAGAATGATGAAGGTAGACGAGGCACGAGAGGTTTGTCAGGACCGGGTTGTCTGGCGCTCTACACTCTCTGCTTACCCCGTTAGGGACCTGGCGTGAAGATACATACATACATACATACAATCTATATGATACAAAATTACACATTAACCACAACTTAGTTTTTATTTTTAGAAAGAATACACCGTACCTACAATTACATTGTTTTCTTGGATACATTTTCGTAACGTTACAAACCTGGTTCTATAATATCTGGCACGGAGCCAAAATATTTCGTCCTTAGGTTTCTGTGTAAATGTTTTTTTTTATGTAATGGAAGTGGCAAACAAGCATGCAGTTCACATTGATGTTAAGTGATGACTGCAGCCTATAGACAAAAAAACAAGGTCAAAATACAGATGCGTTGCCACTCCTGAGGCCTAAGGTGTTATGCCTGTGTGCCGGAAACTACGGGGCCGTACATTAATTACCACCTGACCAGAACACGATAGTGCTGAATACTACCATTTAGCGGCAAGTACTCTTAATTAGGTAATGCGGTGGTGCCTACGCCCGCGTGCTCCGTCACTGGAGTTCTATCACCAGTAAGTAATTATGTTGATAGGTTGCTGTATTTATTTACCACCAATGTGCCATGTGCCACTGTTACTAAATAAAATAAATATTTCCCAGGTTCACCACAATGGCGATCACAGGCCTTGCGTCCGGCAAGCAATATGAGTTCAGAGTATACGCCGAGAACATCTACGGCAGGTCGGAGCCCAGCGACCCGACCTCGCTCATACAGACCAAGGCCATCATCAAGAAGGAATTCAAGAAGAAGGAATACCCTGGTAGGCAGGCTATATGCTTTCATGCTTTTGAAAATGAGTATTTTATCATAGAGACAAATTAGAACTTGACCGTAATCGGTTGTCATCGATATGACTAGTGTTGTCACGCCACGATTTGAAATACAATTCGAATAACATTCATATAGGGCTGTTCAGAAAAAATACTTTTAAGTTATTTTTCTACTGGTGGTTGAGCTCCAGTGACGGAGCTCGCGGGCGTAGGCACCACCGCATTACCTAAGATACTTGCCGCTAAATGGTAGTGTTCAGCACTATCGTGTTCCGGTCAGGTGGTAATGTACGGCCCTTTAATTTCCGGCACACAGGCAGAACACCTTAGGCCTCAGGAGTGGTAACGCATCTGCATTTTGACCTTGGTCTTTGTGTGGGTGTCTATAGGCTGCAGTCATCACTTAACATCAATGTGAACTGCATGATTGTTTGCCACTTCAATTACATTTAAGTGCTGAGTGAGTAAGGATAAGACGTCATTTCTTTTAACTGTCGCATAGGTATTTATCTGAATGTCAGATGTATTTTGAATCTGAAATTGTGAAAATTAAGACATAAAGCCGTTTGTAAATTTGTGCTGACAGGAATACAATTTTTTAAAGATCTTAAAAATTGAGACGTCACACCATGACCGTCGGCCTTTTTATTCCTATTGCGAGTGATTTTTTTTGTATTCATTTTACAAAAATAAAATCAATACTTTTCATAAAAAAAAACGAGATATATTGCATGTTTATTGTCTGTCTTTAAACTACCATTTTCAATATTTTTTTAATATTATTGTCATATTGCTTAACCACTTAGTGAAAGTAGTATATTGATATCTACGAGTACCTTTTGTTTCCGACAGCTGTTTTGTAACCATCCCAACTTTTCTCAACAGTGGACGAAACAGGCAAGCGTATACGCACAAACGCCGACCATGGACCAATCAAGGATTACGACAGTTACGTATTCGATGTGTACAGCAAATACGTACCGCAGCCGGTTGAGATCAACACATGTCCGGTTTACGACAAATACGATATTCTCGAGGAGATTGGTGAGTTGTTGTATACTTTAGAGGCATGAGATTAAGTAGAGTTGAGACTTTTTAAAGCTAAGAACTTATTGCCCAAATACTATATTTAAAAGAACACATATTGATCTAGTTGCCATAGAATCTGTAATTGAATGAATATCTTTTAAAAAAATAGTCTATATTTATAAAATAGTAGACTTGCATAGATCCAATCTTAGTTTTTTCCTATTCATTGGATTTTGGCAGTGCCCCGCCAAGACGGGCTGGGCTTGACACGAAGCGCAAGCGTATTACGTACCTCTTTTGGAAACGATTCGTCGTTTTCATCATCTTTTTCGGGAGTAAACCTATCTAATTTTGTAAAATTTCCGCATGTCTTCAGTAAGTTCTAAAGATTTCTTATGTGTCCTGTGTGTAAATGAATGCTTTTCTTATTTTTATTTCACTCCTTTTCCTGATGCCAGTTGGAGATTTAATTATATTTTAATGGCATTTGATATAAAAGACGTTACATCTAAATTTCATTTTACACAAAATGAAAGTATTACCTAATACTTGCATGTTAGCAATAAATGGTAAAAAAATATTATTCATATTCATAAGTAAGATTTTTATATTGTAAACTTAATGAATTATAATAGGGTATTTGAATATCCATTTAAAATAAACAGTGACTACCTTCTAAAAATAAAAAATAAAAATTACAGGGTATAGTGTTTATTGTATTCATTGTTTATTTTTCATGTGAGCATAATCGAATAGTCGATTACTCTATTCGCAAACACAAAAATGCACTATGACATTACGAAAAAAAAATGTGTTAATTGGCATGGTAAATTGGATTTTAGATAAATTTAGTTCATACTTAGACCTTAGCGCAAAATTCGGAAACAAATCAATTATTTTCTTAGAAAATATAAGCATGACTATAATGACAATGTAGAACTAAAACACACTCACGAAGTGGCTTGGGAGCAGAAATTAGCAATTCATCTGTGATTTGCTATAGTTTTGTTAACACTATACTAACTTGGAAGACTTTTGATGCGGAATGAAATAGTGGAGCCTTATTTTTTTATGTCTACATCATTACTAAAATTGTTTGGCCACAATAATGATTACTAGTTTAATTAACAGGCAATGGAATGACTATGATTTTTCTTTTTATATTGAGTCGAATAAGAAACGTAGTTTCCATGACGAATTAAGGCATTGCTATCACCTGCTTTGGTAATGCATAAGATTTTAAAATAATAGGACCTATACAGGTTATTTTAATATCTTATGAGGTCAATAAAGATTTAAAGAGTAGACACCGGAAAAAAACAGCCGGTTCCTTTTCTAAATTGATTTGACAGTTATTCTGTCATGTTACTATGGGAGAGTGCAGGTAATTGTATGCAAAAAACTAGAACTATGCTATCAAGGGGAATGCCCAGTCTAGTACTTTAGTACATATAGATCAATGGTATAGGTATATATATATTTTTTCAAAATGGCAGAATAGTTTATGAAGTTTAATAGAGAAAGTAGTGATCATGGAAGAGAAATAAAGCTCCAATACAAAACATGCATAAAAGAATGACTGTAGAAGATTTTCCTCAACATTTAGAGTTGGCGAGTTAAATAAACATGAAGCATGGAATCTTCAATAAGTTTGGTTAACTTTATTGCATGATTTTTATGAAAAAAAAAGGTTTTCTATTTTACATTTAAAAACTTTATTTTACAACAATATCTGGCTACTACTACTCGTGTTAGTTTTCGTTTTTTCTAGACTAAAAAGTAGTAAGCATGTTTAGTTTTTTAGTATGAACAATTACAACCGCATCATCAGTCCTTTCAGCTGTAGTAAAGTTAAAAATAAATGACATTTCGCAGGTGACTTCGTGAGATCGTCTAAAAGGAAACGCGCCGGAGGTCTGTGTGTGAATAGATCGATGTAGTGCATCTCTTTCTATCTGCATCTCTCTGTCTCACACGCATACACTATATTTTATATATTGTATTTATAAAATGCACGCATTCACAAGATATTATCAGATTAGAATTTTGCAACAGACAACATTGCGTGAATAGTTTTTTTTCGGATGTTAAGCTAAATTTGAAATTTTTAAATAAAATAAAAAAAAGATTCCGACGAATTGATAACCTCCTCCTTTTTAGAAGTCGGTTAAAAATACGGTTTATTACTAGCCAACGATTATAATTATTATAAAGAAAATATAATAATATAAAACCAAAAAAATATTTTTGTGATATAGTGTTGTTATAATAATAATATGTATCTATCTACCTACCTAGAATATGATTAATTTTGTATTTTAATAGTGCGCTAATATTTTCTCGTAGTTTAATGAAGCACGGTTTTCGCTACATATTTAACTTATTTATTATTCTTTTTAAATTATTGTTGAAAGTCATTACATTTTAATTTATTACACTGTTATCAGTTTGAAACCATGGTTAAAGTTAACTCATATTTTTATATTTATTTGCAAAATATTGTAATTTAAATTTCTACTAAAATTAAGTTAATTATATTTGCGTATTTAATAGCTAATTATGTTATCTGTAGTGTGACGTGAATTAAAAAAGACATGGATAAAAACCGTATAATCATTAAGGTTATATAAAAAGGAAACAAAACATAATAATAATTTTATTCAGTATATTTATCAAGAAAGGCTTCCTTTGTTGTGGTTTCCTTTTCATATAATAAATAATTTTAAGTAGTTTAGAGCTAATAGTTTACTAAAGTTAAGCGATCAGAGTCAACATAACGATAATTGTTTTGAGCTTTTTGAGAATTAAATAAATTGGGTATTATAAATTATAATTATTTACTAGTTGAATATTTTATATTTGTAAACATTACAAACTTATCGGCCTGGGCCATCCCAATTATTTCGGAGATAAAAACTAGGGCGGTTCAAAATTGTTATTAAAAAAAAAACTAAGAAATTTGTCCAAATTTGAACAATTTAATTTTTTATAAAAATAGTACCTATCTCAAACTCGGGCAAGTGATGAGCCGGTTTATGTAAAATAAAGTGCATTGCAACTAGCTGAAACGATAAAAACAATTTCGTTAATTTGACTTATAAAAGCATCCCATCTCACAAGCATGAAAAAGCAAACGAAAAAATGAGGTTTGATCCAATGTTGTAGGCACAGGCGCGTTCGGAGTGGTCCACAGATGTCGCGAACGAGCCACCGGCAACTACTTTGCCGCCAAATTCATTCCTGTATCCAGCGCTATGGAGAAGGAACTGATCAAGAAGGAGATTGACATCATGAACCAGCTGCATCACCGCAAGCTGATCAATTTGCACGATGCCTTCGAGGACGATGATGAGATGGTCCTCATTTTCGAATTGTGAGTATTCCTTTAGGGTGCTGTAATTGAAAATTAGATACTAGTAATTCAATGATTATCAAGATAATTTACATTTATAATCAATTAAGATCATACTCATCTTTTACTAAAATCTTAAGTTCCAATTTGATAAGTTTTATTAGCTATTTGACATACCTGAGTGTTATAATGACCCTGCGATATTATGACCCAGTTCAATAAGCACTTGCAATAGTTCTAAAATATAGATTTTGAATAACTTAAAAAAAGTTGTTGAGGATCACTGTCAATTATTTTTTATGGGTAGGTATTGAACAGCGATTAAATACACATACTTAGTTATGCTGTAAAGAAGATAATAAATATAAATCATACAGCAACATTTGCGACATAAAAAAAACAAGTTTACTTAATTCTGCTAACACTTGTTGCTACACTCGTGTTCTTGTGGCGATATATAAGAGAATTTAACATTTTTCACCCCTTAGCCTCGCCGGTGGCGAATTGTTCGAGCGCATCACAGAGCCCGGCTACAACATGAGCGAAGCCGAAGCGGCACACTATATGCGCCAAGTGTGCGAGGGTGTGAAACATATGCACGAGCAAAACATTATACATCTGGACCTGAAACCGGAGAACGTTATGTGCCAGACTAGAACTGGTACTGAGGTTAAGGTGGGTTTGACGAGTTTGTTTTTAAAAATGGTCAAAATAGGAAAAAAATCTCAATAGGCTGCTGTTATTACATTTGAAACTATCGTGTAAAGTTTTTAATAATGTGAATGAAGTGATTGTATTTTATTCTTTTGAGAAAACAAAACTACAAAAGTGTTAGGCCACGCCCTAACGCTTAACGAAGTTATACAGGGCAACTCTTGCAAAAACTTCATATGTGCTATGCAACTCGATCACACGCCATCTTCCGTACTAAATCAGTACTTTTGTTTCCTCAATGTTCCACTAGGTGGCACCTTATATATTGGAGGCTACAAGTACTTGAAGGCCAAATAATACAAAACTGTTCCTACCACTTCATCAATAACAATTACAGAATTAATCCCAACTATATCCTCCAGATTATCGACTTCGGTCTGGCCACCAAATTGGACCCGAACGAGGTGGTGAAGATATCGACTGGAACCGCCGAGTTCGCGGCGCCTGAGATCGTTGAACGCGAACCAGTCGGCTTCTACACGGACATGTGGGCCGTTGGTGTGCTCGCTTATGTGCTGTAAGTTAATTATTTATGTGCTGTAAGTTAATTATGAAGTTGAGTTTTATTGTGTACTCTAATAACGGCGAGAAAGAACCAAAAGAACGAAGAAAATATTTTTTTTGGTTCGAGTAAGATTTTACAACCATTTTCGAAAAGTCAATAAATTATTCAAAAGTCCCTTTAGCAAAAGGGACTCAAAATTACTTAATGTCTGGTCTCGATAATGGATCTAGAGGAAGGATTAGTAGGAACTAGAGAGCTCTAGCTTCCTTCCAAGCTTTCGAAACTGTATACCTTTGTTACAAAAAAAAAGCTTTGCGATTTACTGTTTGTTACCTTGGTAAAGCCAAGCCTCTACCAAAAATATGATGGCTGAACCTAGACTTACCCAAAAAAAATCCACGATTGATTATGATAATTAGAGCTTAGAAATTAAAAATGATACATAGTAAGCTCGTCTTTTTTTTACAATTTCGTGCAATTTTAATCACGAACAGCGAAACACTTTTAAGTATTAACCACCAGCAAATTGACTTTGGTGAAAAGAGACATATCCCGCTTAGCCACCTAAGAGGGACGTATACGCTTTTGTCTAGTAGTGGACGTGGATCGGCTGAAGTGATTGATAATCAATATTCATTTCTCCAATAGGCTGTCCGGTCTGTCGCCATTCGCCGGCAACAACGATATCGAGACACTAAAGAACGTCAAGGCCTGCGATTGGGAGTTCGATGAGGAGGCCTTCCAGCACGTGTCTGATGACGCTAAGGACTTCATCCGCAGACTGCTGGTGAAGAGTAAGGAGTGAGTACAAAATAGTCTTAGCTATACTGATTTTTTTAGTAGAGTTCATTTGAACCTGTTTCACATATTTATAGAAATAAAAGAGAATTGAAAATATAGAATAGAAATAGAGTTAGCAGTGATGCTAGTAATAATGCAACATAGAAACTTATGTTTTATATTTTAAAATTTAAGGAAGGATCAAATCCTGCCTGGGTGGATTCTACCATGGGAATAATGTAATAAATGCAAGTTATCACAAGAATGTTTCCCAATTTTTGATTCCAAAGTTTCTAGCGCCATAGTATTCCCTATTTTATATACATTTTATTTTAATTGATTTGTTACACTAGAAAACAAATTCTGCTCTTAACCTCTACAACTTCGATAGCATTTTCCCCTATTTTTGAAGGTGATCTTTGACTTGCTAACAGCCTAGTCGCAATTATGATTGACAGTTGCAAAGCCTAAATATGATTGCTATTATTTATCGATACTAACCTCTACCATCTTGATGGCAATTCATACAAAATTGGAGGGTAAGGACATCGCCAGCCGACGTTCTTTGCAGGGACATAATAATCACGGACATATTCACTATCCGACAATCTAGGGCAGTTTTTTCATAAGGGAAGAGTAAGTCGGTATATGTATATGACAGTTATTATCCGTCAATTTTGCTGTAAATTGGAAAATATCTCGATCCCTAAAGGGTATGAAGCGCGCATGGCCCCGCGGCTGGTGTAGATCGTAAGCGATCTACTCGGTTAAGCGATACCGGCGCGGTCAGGTGTGTGATAGGTGACCGCTAGTGGCAAATTAAAATGCGCGTTTCCGTGCGCCGTCGGTCCCGGTTGCTATCGATAGATAGCAGTCGTTAAACCTTATCGGAGGCCTTATGGGCGGTTTGAAAACATCCGACAGCGGGTTGGCCACTAACCCGTATCTCCACCAACCCGCATTGGAGCAGCGTGGTGGAGTAAGATCCAGACCTCCCCTCAAAAAAAAGGGGGAGAGACTCGTGCCCAGCAGTGGGACGTATAATGGGTTGCCATTATTATTATTATTGAGGGGTAGGGCTGCTGCCCCTGCCTCCTCCTCCGATGTCCATTATCCCAACTTCATCTGGCAGTAGCCAGGTTACTCAAAACTGTGATATTTGCAGGAAGCGTCTGACAGCGCACGAGTGCCTGGCCCACCGCTGGCTGGCGGGCGACGGCGCCGCGTCCCGCACGCACACCATCGAGGCAAGACGACTCGAGAGACTGCGCGACAGGATACGCGAGAGATACGAGGTGAGCTAGCAGAAGATGGTGTTGGTTCCTCCCCTTGTCTTGTCTCCCTTGACTTTATTAATTTATCGTTAAGGCAATTTTGTTGTTTACTTACCAAAAAAATTTTTATTTCTAATATGTTTTTTTGTTATTTTGAATAGAACTGGTCGTCAGTGGCACTGCCGATCGGCAGGCTGAGCGAGTACAGCTCGCTGCGCAAGTTGCTCATCGAGAAATGGAAGATATACGACGGACAGTTCGGTAAGTGAAGTATTGAGTACCAAACTCATATTCTCTTTCGTAGGCTCGATGTGTTATATTCTTTGCTGGGTACCGTGAAGAAGTTTAACTTCATAAAACTACTACCACTTCACCTTTTTATGGGATTCGATGCTAAAGACACAAATGTTTCAAATATACTGGGTGTAAGAAGACCGCTTCCGAAAAAAAAATATGGTCATAGTACTCCTGATTCTGGATACAATGAAGTAAAAAAAAAAAATAAAAAAAAATCGATATTGATTTTTGTCACAATTATGTTTTGGCTTCGGAAGCGGTCTTCTTACACCCTGTATAACACCCGTTGAGAGACAAGTAAAATGAGCATACCTTCATCAACTTCTTTCTCCACGCAGACCGTCGGCAAGCGGCGCCGCGGTTCGTGATCAAGCCGCAGTCGGCCTTCTGCTACGAGGGCCAGTCGGTGAAGCTGTACTGCCGCATCATCGCCTGCGCCACGCCCACCGTCACCTGGTCCAGGAACAACATCGAGCTGAGGCAGAGCGTCAAGTTCATGAAGAGGTCAGTATCGGCTTATAATCACCATCATCATCATCATCACTCCGGCTGAAAGAGGCCCACAGCTGGACAAAACCCTTTCCCAAAGATGCAGTTTTGGGGAGTATGTGCCATAGCAGCCACGCTTGGCGTGCTTTTTGGCGATCACTAGCCCATAGTTTTACGTCGTATATCATCATCATTTCAGCTGAAAGATATCCACTTTTGGAACGAAGTCTCACCATGACGGAATATGCCATAATCGCCACACTTGACATGCTTATTGACGATCGCAGTGGCGGTAATTTCATCTTGCGCTATTGCACCTACCCATTGGAACGGTTTGACCGCCATTGTTCAGTTGACTGATCCACAAAAAAACCGGACAAGTGCGAGTTCGACTCGCGTGGTGTGGGTTCCGTAATTTAAATAAATATTTTCGAAAATATTACAGATTTAAAATGCAGGGACATAGCGGTTACGGTGGTACCGGCAGGGGCGGTTATATTATTAAGAATTTTCGATTTAATTTGAATACTCAAACTTCTTATAGGTTTTCCAGTAACCTTTAGGCAAAGAACTATTTTCCACATTTTTTTCAAAATTCTAAGTTCAGTAGTTTTGGAGATAGGGGGGGAATGATCAATTTTTGTCGTTTTTCTTAAATAACTTCAAATTTGTTTATGCAAAAATTATATAAAAATATATATTTGAGATGCTGACAACAACCTCTTTCATTTGATATGTCACACGACACAGTTTACGATCTTTTTGTTAATTTTCAGATTTACTTGACTTGACTTTTACTTGACGTGTTCATCTTTGGGTCACCAATTTACATATACTCATCAAATTTCAACTCAATCGGTCGAGTAGTTTCGGAGCAATTTGGCTGTGACAAACGGACAGACAGACCGACAGACGCACGAGTGATCCTATAAGGGTTCCTTTTTGTTTTTTAATAAAAATCACAATAATTATAATCAACAGGTACGCGGGCGATGACTACTACTTCATCATCAACCGAGCGAAGTTGGAAGACAGGGGAGAGTACATCATCAGGGCCGAGAACCACTACGGCTTCAGGGAAGAGGTTGTCTTCCTGAACGTACAACGTAAGTGCATTTTTCTGTAATTTTTTTTAAATTATAAACAATATAACGCTTTCTAAAAACACAAAAAAAACTGTCTGAGGTGTCACACTTGGGACACCCGATTGGAACGAAGTTCCTCTTCAACTTCTAATAGATCACTTTCACAGTCCATTGTTTTTTTTTTAAATAACTAATACTACACACAACAACACGACAAAACTGGTGATAGAGTGACGGAGCTCGCGGGCGTAGGCACCACCGCATTACCTAATATACTTGCCGCTAAATGGTAGTGTTCAGCACTATCGTGTTCCGGTCAGGTGGAAATGTACGGCCTTGTAATTTCCGGCACAGAGGCATAACACCTTAGGCCTCAGGAGTGGTAACGCATCTGCATTTTGACCTTGGTCTTTGTGTCCTTGGTGTCTATAGGCTGCAGTCATCACTTAACATCAATGTAAACTGCATGTTTGTTTACCACTTCCATTACATTAAATAAAAAAATCAATGTAGGTACCTACGCATACACTGCAGACGCGCGCGTCGCGTGGCTTGTCACTGTCGAGAGAGAGAGAAACAGAACGAATAAGTGGAATCCTATACTCGGCTTGCCCCCTCTCCGAGCGCTACGCACTATAGCAAAAGAGTCGTGAGGATTTTTCGTGACGCTCACTTAGCCCCCTTAGCCAACGTACCGCGCAATAAGGAACTTCCAAAATATTTATTTATTTAAATTTTGCATGAAATGGTACATGAGATGGACTTAATCCTAAAAAGCATTCTCTATCAGTCAATCTTTGGGTAGTAAAGAACAGTTTGTGGTTCAAATAAAAAATAATAAGTATAAAAATCTTACAGGCATAATAAAATGTCGCTTGAAGTTTTAAAATAGGCCGTGTGTTTATTTTTAACCGGAATAGAAGTAGATTTTCTTGTAATGGAAACATTCTTTTTTGATTTTGATGTAAGCAAGGTAGCAAACAAGCATGCAAGTCACGTAGATGTTAACCCTTTCCCGGATAGTATACGAGACACAATTAAAGTTTTATTGCTTTAACGTTTACTGTCCGTGAAAGTGTTAAGTAATGACTGCAGCCTATAGACATCTACACAAAAACCAGAGGTCAAAATGCAGATGCGTTGCCACCCCTGAGCCTTTAGTTATTATGTCTGTGTAGTATGTCTTAGTTGTAATGCGGTGGAGCCTACGCCCACGAGCTCCGTCACTGAAGCTCTATCACCTGAGACCTTAGTTGCTATGTCTGTGTAGTATGTCTTACCGTCAGTTTGCATTGATGAAACATTCACATAAAACATGTTAAAATCACTGTATCACGTATCGCGTTTGCACTGTCATGAAACATGTAAAAGCTAAACAAATATCGCGGACAACAAATCTTGAGTTGTTTCACTAAAATCATTGGTTTGACAGTAGTGCGAACACTAGCACCAACAAGACACATCGCAATACATATTTTATGCGACGAGTTACGAAAGATCATCATGTTTAATGTTTTTAGTGCAAACTAGGGGGTTAGTTGTAATGCGGTGGAGCCTACGCCCACGAGCTCCGTCACTGAAGCTCTATCACCGGTATTATTCCGAGAAACTGTGTCGTTAAAAGTGTACTAATACTTTCAATTAAAATAATACCATGCTGCCAACAAACCTGTAAATATCTTGTAGATCTGAATGAATAATGAACTGATTATCACAAATATCAAATGTAATAAATTCTGAGGAGACATTAATTGCTCTCACATTTGTACCTAAAATCTAATTTATATTACATCATTAGTTGTAATGGGGACGTTTAAAATGTTATAAATCTTCACTGATGTCTTCCTTAGGATAACATTCAGCATTATTTATGTTCTAGTCTGTTTGTTATATTGTAAAAATACGAATATATTAGCCAAAATTCCTTTCTATTCCTTGGGTTTGATTGTTATGGATCATTTCTACTAGCAGTGCTGCATGTATCTTGGAATAACCCCTTTTTAACAATATATCAATAGGTACCTGAATCGAAATACCTACCGAGAATTTATGATGCAAAAAAAAAAAATAACAGACCAATGTTTTATTTTTTCTGTTGGTAGTTTCAATGTAGGAGATCGAGTGCGTAGGCACCGCCGCATTACCTAATTTATCTGTCGCTAAATGATAGTGTTCTGCAACTGCCTCGGTAGCCTAGTGGTAGCAGGCCACTACTACTGCGCTGAGGTCCTGGATTCGATTCCCGGGTAGGGGGTTATCAGAGATAATGGTGTGAAGTCCTTTATCTCTGGTTCTATTGGGATTTTGCCATTTTCTGAGAATTTCCCAGTACCTCGAAGTTTGATAATGTGCCCGGAGATGTCAACAGGCTCACCACCTGTTACATGGGCCAAAACGTAACCGGCGAATCATGGTTGTTTGCATGTATGCTTGAATGCATGCATTTACCTCTGCCTATCCCTTCGGGGATTACAGGCGTGAAGTTACGTTTTTTACGTAATAACTAAGGTCTCAAGTCAAGGTGGCAACGCATCTGCATTTTGACCTCTGGTCTTTGTGTGGGTGTCTATATCTTGCAGTCATCATTTAACATCAATGTGAACTGCAAGATTGTTTGCCACGTTCATTACATAAAAAAAAAATAGGTCAGCAACGTTAAATCTATTTCTGTTTCAACTGTACAGTCACAGTGTTAAATACTCGCGGCTAATTTAAATAATTTAAACGGGCAATATATTTCTCAGTTGTCATGCGTTCAATTGAATGTCGTTCAATGATTTGTCTGTGATCCTATAATTAGAGATTAGTTAGTTGGCTATCGGGCTCTGTGATAACGATACTCCATGCCATAATTTAACAGTTAGTAGGTGAGATAAATACGATTACATTTAAAACAAAGCGCCCGAATAAATTCGTAGGTGTTTTTCTTATAATCTTGTGTTAAGTTTTAAATTGAGTTAAGTAAAAATGTAAAGAAAAAATTTTTTTTGTGTACTATGTAGCTACATGTCTTAAAAAGAATGTGTGATACATGTTCATTATGTAAAAGTCAAAAGTAGCTTATTTTTAAACTTGTTTTTATGTTACATGTAAACAAAAGTTGCTTGTGTGTGTACTGAGTAGGTAGGTAGTGTGATGTAAAAAAATACGTTTTTGGATTGAACGGCTCTTGGATATCTTTTTACCGCCATTGTATGCCAAATATTAAATTGTTTTTTTTTTTAATTCTATGCTCAATTAGGGATATATAAAATCTACAATATTTCAATATTATAGTTATAGCGACATCAATTGTTATTTGATACACTATTCCATTCTTCTTTATTTAATATACCTGCTACTATACAATGCTTCACAATTGCGTTAAATCTAACCTATTCTTTATATTCTGGTTTTTGTCATTCAATTTTCCTATTACCGGTCCAGATCTAGCGATCAAAATCACCTATTACATATTTCATGCAGCAATAACCTATTCCGTCATTGTCCACAGCCGTACCCAAAGTACAAAGGCAGCACGTAGCCGAAGCGCCTCGTCGTCGTGAGGCCCTTCCATACACATTCTGGCAAGAGACAAGCGAGACGGCGCCAGTATTCACCTTCCAGCTACGGCCGCGTGTCATGCAGGCGCGGGACACGTGCAAGCTGCTCTGCTGTCTCAGTGGCCAACCCACGCCCACTGTCAAATGGTGAGTAGTCTCTAGGGATCATAGAGCAACACGGGCCACCAGCCGACCGGAGGGGAGTAGCCGTTGCGTTTATTACCGATGCAAAACAGTGTCATTTTTTGCGGGGGGCAATTCGTGTTACACACACATATAAAATGTATTACTACGAAATTCACACTTTGACTTTAACAACATACATAAACAATTTCACGTACACATTTAAACATTTTGGTCCACTTGTCTTTGTGGTGTGTCTTGTTCTTGTCTTGTCACACTGGTCTTTTTCACGTTCGTTCCTGCCCAGAACGTGTAAATTGTGGAACGAACTTCCCTCTGAGGTGTTCCCTAGGTGCTACAATATGGGGTTCTTCAAAAATGGCGTCAAAAGAGTGCTTCAGGGCTGGCAGCGCGTTGGCAACTCCCCTGGTGTTGCAAATGTTTATAGGCGACGGTGACCACTTTCCATCAGGTGGCTCGTTTGCTTATCTGTCAACCTTCAGATATAAAAAAAACAAACTTGGGCTTGTACTTTGACAGAGGGGAAAGCCTGCATATGGCTACTCCCCTCCGGTCCGCCGCGACCGGTGTTGTTCTATGCTAGAGATAGATTTAGCCAATCCAAGATTCTAAAATAGTGATTCTAGATCAGAACCGTCGTCAATTTTGCGGGATGTTAAAAAATTCAACCTCCAAGTTCTAGCAACATGAGACGGTGCCAGTTTGACCATATGCGCCTGCGTGATATGCTGTCACAATTCCTGCGTCCATATAAGTACAAAAAAAAGATCCGAACCTCCGCCTTTTTTTAAGTCAGTTAAAAAAACAGTGTCTGATGAAAATCGCGTTAGGATTTTAGATCAGAAGACCGACCTGCTAACTCAAATGCTTTCGTGATGCGGAGGACTATGTCTATATTATGTATAGTTTAAGCATAAGCTCTAAATATTCCCCCTGCATCAACAGGTACAAGGACAGGAAAGAGCTGTCGAAGTACGACTACTCAATGTCGCACTCCGACGGCGTGGTCACCATGGAGATCATCGACTGTCGGCCCGAGGACAGCGGGAAGTACACCTGCATCGCCACCAACGTTCACGGCACCGATGAGACGTCTTGTGTCGTTATCGTTGAAGGTGAGTTTTATTTCCTCAAAGACAATATAAACAAAATTAAAAAGGATCATAGTAAGCTTTGTAATAATAACTAAAAAGTACAGAGTATTTACGTCATCAGTACCGGAAGGTATACGAGTCCGAGGATGGGTCATGAGAGATCTCTTGGCTTTAAATTTTACCTTCTTTTTCTTTCTGTACAAATTACAAATCAATGTATGACACTTGCTAAAGTTTTATCTGCATCTCTAGTTGAGCATGCTATTACTACTATGCTCATGTCCGGGGTATATTTGGTCTAGTTCTAGTCAGATAATAAGTGCTATTGGAATTTTTAGATTTATAAATGAAAGGAAAATCTGTAAGAAAAATTTGACTTCAGGCAGGAATCGAACCTGCGACCTCAAGATAACCAGTCCAGTCGCTTTACCACTAAGCTACCAAAGTCTTTAAACGTCGAATTTTTCTTTTTCTTTCTGATTTAACCGATATATCGGTCGGTGATTCCGAAGATTTTTCGATGCTTCGGTAGTGCCACCCTCGGAGTGTGATTGTGCCCAAAGATGTTAAAGAAATAAGATCTTCACCGATTATATGGGGCTAAATGTAACAGATGAATCGTGGGTATTTGCATCTAAGCATGGATGCAAATATTTGTAATAGCATTTCTGATTTCCGTTTATTTTAGATATTTCTGATAATTATTGAGAAGATACTAATTTGATCTGATGAAAAAACAAAAACATTGACAGTCCTCTCTTGGCTTAAATTTGTTTGAGAATTGTAAAGAGCTTTAAATAATCTAAAATCGCAGGTGTATATAATTATAGTGCCGAGGCACTATGGTACCGATACCCGTACAAGTTCATTAAGGGTTAATATTGTTTGTTCACTCCAGGCGAGGTAGTAACTCCAGAACAAGCCGCGATGGCGCACAACTTCCTCCTCTCGGGCGACAGACGCTACATTGAGAAGCCAATCAAACCGGCACCACCGCCAATTATCACTAAGACCAAGGTAAATTTTACTCTTTTTATTTCGTTTTTCTCTTACAGGTGAATTTAACAAACCGGCAAGTAGGATGGTATAGGTCGCGCCACGTAAAAAGAACGCTGGAAGAAAGTAGAAGGGATGTGTTCGCGCATCGGTACACTCGCGCACGAAAGTACTAGCCCTATTGGTTTATTTTTGATCTAGCTTTCGCTTGCGGTTTCGTGTATTGGTAGGCAGATTGAAAACGCCGCACCTCAGACTACCAAATAGATCGATAAATCGTCTACTGCGCAGCTTGACCGCCAGCGTTCTTTTTACCTGGCGCGACCTATATCTAGGCTAACAAAGTTGCTTTCTTGAGACATATTCATATTGTGAAGAAGTGTGGCTTATTTCTTTCAAATACGAGCTAACATGACGAGAAAGCTGAAGTGATATATAACATCTTCTTAAAACTTTTGAAAGCGTACCAATCACCATATTCTTTTTTTTATGTAATGAAAGTGGCAAACAAGCATGCAGTTCTAATTGATGTAAAAAGATAACAGCAGCCTAGAGACACCCACACAAAGACCAAGGTCAAAGTGCAGATGCGTTACTAACCTGAGGCCTAAGGTGTTACGCCTCTGTGCCGGAAATTACGGGGCGGTATTTTACGAAAGTAAGCACAAGAGCTATGTATAAACTGGTTTTTGGAAAACGAGTTTACTTCTTGCTCTGAGTATTTGGTGATATCCAAATAGGATACTAACAAAAAGAGAAGGGTTTTAGTGCTTTAACAAATTGAAACCCAAAGAAAGCAGATGTTGCAAAAATGTATGGACCTCCGGCCATGTATTGTACACAATATCATTAAATAGGAAAAATCAATATACTAACGTTTTTTACTGCATATTATCACTTATTTAGCTTTGTTTGCAGTTACAAAACATTCTTTGCAGTTAGAATTGCAACTCAAAACCAACATGGCGAATATGGCGGGCGATGTCATTTTGACATTTTCATTTTTTTAATTGTATTTTGATTATAAAGTACTTGAAGAAAAAAGTAACATTTTCTAAATACTGTCGAAATCGATTGATCCCAAGTGTCGGCTGTATCGCCGCCCTGTTGAACATAGTTGAAAATGATAAAATCGTTTGAATTCAATGTGGTCGTAACTCTAAAATATATTCTTGAATAATTTAATTGTATTTTTTTCGGATTCTTCTTTAATTTACCCATTTTTTGAGGACATGTACGAACCAGAGCCGAGTTCGCAACATCTCCTTTAATTTGCAATAAGAATTGGGTTGGACTCGAATGATAAAAGGGTTGAAGGTTTGTGTCCCTTAGCTTCTACTGGTGGTAGAGCTTCAGTATCTTCCGTATTACCTAATATACTTGCCGCTAAATGGTAGTGTTCAGCACTATCGTGTTCCGATTAGGTGGTAATATACGGCCTTGTAATTTCCGGTACAGAGGCATAACACCTTAGGCCTCAGGAGTTAACGCATCTGCATTTCGACCTTGGTCTTTGTGTCTATAGGCTGCAGTCATCACTTAATATCAATGTGAACTGCATGCTTGTTTGCCACTACCGTTTCATGAAAAAAAAAAGCTTACTGGATTCGCCAATAAATTTATTTGTGTGCAACTAACTGGTTAATGTTTTCCAGGTGACAATAGACCCACCAGCGAAATCCTCCGGTCCACGACCGAAGTACTCGCCACAGACCTCTATTGACGTCAACAAGAAGAAGTATGGCGCTAAATTGGACTCGGACGCGTCCTCGAGGTCAAGAAGTGCCACAAAGGAGCTTGTTTGTAAGTTGTTCAATAGCTAGTCCGATATTGCAGTCGTTTATACCTACTTAGTGCCCTAACGCACTAGCGGTTAGCCGCGGGAACGGGTAGCCGCGCGGCTAGCTACTTTTTTTTTTTTTTTTTTTTATGTAATGGAATTGGTAAGCAAGCATGCAGTTCACATTGATGTTAAGTGATGACTGCAGCCTATCAGCCTATAGACACCCACACAAAGACCAAGGTCAAAATGCAGATGCGTTACCACTCCTGAGGCCTAAGGTCTTATGCCTCTGTGCCGGAAATTACAGGGCCGTACATTACCACCTGACCGGAACACGATAGTGTTGAACACTACCATTTAGCGGCAAGTATATTAGGTAATGCGGTGGTGCCTACGCCCGCGAGCTCCGTCACTGGAGCTCTACCACCAGTAAAAACACTTTTACAGTTTATTATGCAACCGCCTATTATTGTACGCACTATACATAATATATACATAAAAAATGACAGAAAAAAAGAAACAGACACATAAATTCGTAACATTTAATGGGGGAGAAAATGAAATAGGAAGCATTATACAGTGTCTCTTATGCACATTTTTCAAGGTTTCACTTCAACCACGTATGAATTGCACATATGTTACTAGTGGTAGAGCTCCAGTGACGGAGCTCGCGGGCGTAGGTATCACCGCATTACCTAATATTTTTATTTATTTATTAGCCTTCTATTAGATATTTCACAGTCGGATTAGTTATTTAGTTGTTTTGTTAGTTGTCATATTATCTGTGTGCTTTTTTATAGCAAAGGGCTCCTCCAACTGATTTCACGTTTCTCTTTCTCTGGCTAGCGATGTCCAAGTACCGCCTGCCACTGCTTTAATTTCGTCAACCAATGGCCTGAGTGGTCTGCCTCGATTTCTTTTTCTGTTGCCTGTGTGCCAGTTCATCACTAATCTCGACCACTTTTCTATTTTCTACCTAACCATTACCTAACATACTTGCCGCTAAATGGTAGTGTTCAGCACTATCGTGTTCCGTTCAGATGGTAATGTACGGCCCTGTTTTTTTCTGTCACAGAGGCATAACACCTCAGGCCTCAGGAGGGGCAACGACCAGACGACCATGGCACAACGACCAGAGATCGAGCACTTTGATCTCTGGTCGTCGTGTAAGTGTCTATTGGCTGCAGTCATCACTCAACATCGACGTGAACTGAATGCTCGTGCCGATTTCATTGCATAAAAAAAAAACTGGTTGCCTGTAAAGTCGGTTTTACGGGCGAAGATTTTACGTGACAACGTCTTTTTCTCGGTAGAAAGGCATTCGCCGGTCCGGCAGGCCTCTCTCTCGTTCGGTTCATCGTTACGTTACCGGGCGTTACACTTTTTCATGAGTGACTCCGAGCCGCAACCTAATTTAAGACGTTGTCACGTCAAAATATGTTTTTTTAACTCGGTATTTTCTTTCTCATCCGCACAGTACCAGCATCGGACTCGTCGATGTGCGCGCCGTCGTTCGCGCGCGCGCTGCCGGACGCGCTGAGCGCGCGGGACGGCGCGCCGCTGCTGCTGTCGTGCGCCGTGCGCGGGGACCCCGACCCCAGGGTCGAGTGGCTCCGGGATGGCAAGCCGCTGCATTCCTCGGAGGTGAGGATTTTTGGATAACGTTACGATCTGTTTTTCGGATGCCGCAGTGAACGAGGAACCCTTGTAGTTTCGCCACATCCGTCTGTCTGTCTGTCTGTCCGTCCGCGGTTTAGCGCAAAAACTATTGGTACTGTAGACTTTAAATTTGGCACAAGTGTACACCTTGATTACGCCGACGAATTGGTAGAATGAGAACATGAAAAATAAAATTATTTAGAGTCCCTCCCCTTCACGTGACGCGCAATTTTTGTGATTTTTCGTTTTCTATATATCGTTGAATAGGTCTTTCAAGAATGTAAATGGGTGTGCTTACATCATTTTTGGATTTAGTTAACTGTTCGTGACTTATTAAGCTTCAAAGAGCCAATTTTCGTTAGAGTCAAGTCCCTCCCCTCTACCAACTAAACGGTTGTTGTTAGAAATTCAAATGTACGGAAATTGTTAATATATAAAATAGAAATTAAAAGGAAAACTATCACACCTAAGTGGGCTTTACAAGTTTGCGAGTAACAGTCGATCAAATGTAATACTCGAAATTTTTGAACAACTTCATAGAAAATATTTTTTTTTTTTCATTACATTAATCAAACCTAAAAACTGCGGAACACGGAACACTACACTGCGCTTGGTCCAGTCGCAGCCGAAACGCACTTGACCAGTTTTTTCTAGAATTTTAAATAGAAAAGTATCAGTTTTCCTACACTCGCTTCATGGGTCTGTTGTGTTTGTTTATGTAATGTGGTAAACAAGCATGCATTTTTGGTGAAAAAAGTGGTAAACAAGCATGCAGTTCACATTGATGTTAAGTGATGACTGCAGTCTATATACACCCACACAAAGACCAGAGGTCAACATGCAGATGCGTTACCACTTCTGAAGCCTAAGGTGTTATGCCTCTGTGCCGGAAATTACAGGGCCGTGCATAACCACCTGACCGGAATACGATAGTGCTGATCACTACCATTTAGCGGCAAGTATGTAAGGTAATGCGGAGGTGCCTACGCCCGCGAGCTCCGAAAAATTGCTTATTTGTCACTTGCCATAAAAAAGTATAAGAAATGTTTCAAATCCTTCCATATTTCAGGTCGTGGACTTGAAATACAAGAACGGCGTGGCCTCTCTGGCTATTAACGAAGTATTCCCCGAAGACGAAGGCGTCTACTCGCTGAAGGCGATCAACAGCCAGGGTGAAGTCGAGACCAAGTGCAAGGTCACTGTGAAGAGTGAGTAACTTCTCATTGTTGTTTGGGGTCGTTCATTAATCACGTGATGATTTTTAGCGTCACCTTGACCCCCCTCCTCCGCCTTGGTGATACGTGGTGAAGTTTCAGATAATCCTTCCCCACCCCCACCTAACATCACGTATATTTTTTGGAATAAAATAGGTAGGTAGGTAGGTACTTATTTTTTAAATTTATCTGAAAATAAGGCATCGGGATCGGTTTGATTCGAAGGATCGCGGGTTCGATCCCCGCACCGGGACAACTATTTGTATGGCCTACAGATATTGGGTCTAGGTGTTTGTGTATGTGTTGTATGTGTACAACGGCACACACGACACAGGCTTATACCTACTGTGGGGCTGTGAGTGTAAGTGTATTTATTTATTTTATAATGTAACATTGCTTTTCTCTCAGCGGACACTAGCGCGTCCGGTTCCCTGAAGCTCGGCGACAAGCCGCCGAGGATCGTGGACCACGCGAAGTCGCAAGCCGTCAACGATGGTGATGCAGTCACGCTGGCCTGCAGGTAACTACAGCGTGCCAGTTATTTGATATTGCTAACAGACCATTCAAACTGCACTTTATTTCAGATCATACCGACCAACCAATTTCTTATCCTTTATAGATACTTGTGTGTGATATCTCTAAATATTTTTTTGCCCATTTATTAAGTAGTACCTTATCTATACATCTATACAAATAAATAAAATTGGAGTGTCTGTTTGTAATATTAGAATAACCGCTTTTTACTAAATGCATATGTATGTATACACGGTACATATACCAAAACAATTTGTTTTACAATTTTTGTCTGTCCGTCTGTCTGTTTGGCGGGGCTTATCTTGGGAACGGCTTTACTGATTTTGACGGGACTTTCACTGGTGATAGCTGATGTAATAAGGAGTAACTAAGGCTACTTTTATCTCCATCTATCCATACATACATACGTACCTACATACAAATAAGTAGAATTAGAGTGTATCCGACTTTGACGGGACTTACATGGGTAGGTAGCTGATGTAATAAGGAATTACTTAGACTACTTTAATCTCCATACAACCATACATACATACATACCTACATACAAATAAATAGAATTTGAGTGTCTCCGATTTTGACGGGACTTTCACTGGCAGATAGCTGATGTGATAACTTAAGCTACTTTAATACTAGCTGCGCCCACTTTTATACTATCTTCGTCCGGGTAGATACTGAACAATCATATTTCTTCTCACGTGGACGAAGTCGCGGGCACAGCTAGTATATAAATTATACTTAAACTGGTGGGATAGACAAAAAAGTCCCAGATAATAATAAAGTCCCTACAATAAGTGCTTTGTTTTACAGCGCCATCTGTTGTATATGCGTCATAACTTTGTAGTGATCTGTACTGCGTAGTTTTGAGAATCCTTCACAGAAGACTCTTAGCGTTGAGGAAGCATTCATCGAAATAATGTGATTGTTGTGGTATAGATGGCGCTGTGAACATAATTTATTCACAAGTTTTATTTTATCAACCTATATTAAACAAAGCTTTAGCTTCGTCCCTTGCATAATTAATCAAGTTATGCCTATCTTGTGTGAAGTAGAGCTGGAAGTATGAACTAGGGCTCTACTAGCTTACTATTAGTTGGGCCTCTACCACCAGTAAAAATCAAAGGAATCTAATTATCCAACAATTTTTTATCTCGTGTTAATTTTTTAGAATCGTGGGCGCTGAACGTTTCGACGTAGTATGGCTGCACAACAACAAGGAAATCAAACCCTCAAAGGACTTCCAGTATTCGAGTGAGGCTAACATTCACAAGTTGCACATTGCCGAAATATTCCCTGAGGACGCCGGTAAGTAGTTATCTTTGTTAAGAGATAGATGTCACTGCACTAATATTTTGTTTAAACGTCAATAGATGGCGTTACTTAAAACGGACAATTTACAATATTTGGAACTACCAAAAATTGTAGTTGGGAGAAATGGATGGTGATTATAGTCAATGATGGACGATACTGAACGAGGTGTGATAATTGGACGAATTCATGTAACGTATTATTTTGAGGGTTCCTATCTGAATGTTAATGCAAATGTGCCTTTTTTTATTATGGCCTTACAAGACTTCGTTCTCCAAATAAAGCTCTTACTCTGATAAACTTTTAAACCTACTTTCTTTTTTTTTCTATCTTTCTTTCTTTACCTTAAGTTAATAAAATAATTGTTGAAATTGTAGATCAAAATAAAAGTTGATTAATTCAAATAAGAAATATCCTGAACATTAAAATTGAACATTCAAATGGTTAATTTACTTGAATAATTGAGAATCTTAGTAGCTAATTATAATTTTATTCTGCTTTGGTCTTATTATCTAGAAATAAGATAGGACGTTGCTTCGACAACATTGTATGATAAATATTTTGAGAACCTAACTTTAGTATACTACTACTGTAGGTATATTAAAGTTTAACAGAAGCGCATAAATTTGAAAGAGGGTGGTGAGTTAATTGATAAACCAATTTCAGTAAAATCAGAATACTCGATATTGTATGTTCAATAAGCAAATCTATTAAGTGTAGTAGGCAGCCATTTGTAGGTAATGTTTATTAATGTTGATAATCATCATTATAGAATCACTTTTAATATTGGCTTATTCAGTTTTTTGTTTCACAGCGCCCTGAATGTATTATATCAAACAAGCATTTTCGCAAGCACTATTACATTTCTGCAAATTGATATTTATCCTTACTTTTCTTCTATTCAGGTGTGTACACATGCGAGGCGTTCAATGACGCTGGTGAATCATTCTCTTCTTGCACGCTCGTTGTGGGCGTCGCGGGTGAGACTCCGGCCGCGCCGCAGTACGCCGCCTTCCCCGGCTCCACCACCGTCGCTAGCGGCGAACCTGCTGTCTTTACTGCTGAACTGGACAAGGTAAATATGACAGAACTTGGAGAAACTGTACATATTGCGCTATAATGCTTTATTTTTTATTTATTTTATGAAGTGACAAGCGTTACTATACAGTTCATATTGATGGTACTTAAGAGAACACTATAGTTTAGAAATATCTAAAAACTCATATAAAATATTTCAATGTAGATACGTTTTCACTCCAGAGGCTTAAACTCTTATGTCTCTGAGCCGGAAACCACAGGGTACGTTACCATCTGATCAGAACATGATGGTACGACCATTTAGTACCAAGTAGATATACTTTCGTAAGGCAAAACGAATAAGGTTTTAGTTTGATTATTTTATATTTGCTACTGAGTCACCAATATAATGGTCCATTTTATATACTAAAATGCTTTTATTGTCTTTACAGCCACCACTCCAGCTTCAGTGGTTGAAGGATGGCAAGCCGATTGATGAAACCTCTACTAGATATAGGTTCACGATGGAAGGAACTTCCCGGTATCGCCTCGAGATTGTCAAGTGCAACGGTGACGATAACGGACAGTACCAAGCTCGCGCTGTCGGCTCCAAGGGAGACTCCTTCGCAGCCTTCTACGTAAACGTATCCGACAACTAAGCGACTACTAAAATACTCAACATGGACTGACAATATAAATTATTTGATAACTGGGACTCAAGACACTACCTTGAGGAACCCCAAATATAACGATACACCTTATAACGTATTATGCGAATGATAACGGAATACGATTTTTTTATACAATTCGGAGTTTAGCGTAAAGGAGTTTTTTATATATAAAATATATTATTTATTAATTTATTAAGTAATCGTTAAGTGTTACACCCTATCGAATGCCTATGAGAAGTCGATTGGACGGTCGAATCCTCGCTCTCTAGTCACCGTTAACTTTTAAATGTTATTTTATTTATTGTCGACATTATCAATTGTTATTGTTTATAAATTTATATATCGTCCTTAATTAACAGAATTATTGCAGCTTCTCTTTGGGAATTTAAGCTTGAAGTTAATAAATGTTGCTATAGATTTGGATTCGGTTACTATGAACGCTGGCGACCCTTTCTTGAATATTCTGTTTGCCACCGCAGGGTATCCTCGACTTGATCGCCAACGACTACCGACCAATCTGTAATATTATTTTTTATATAAATTTAACTGTATTATTTAATTGTACATAAATTAATTTATATCATGTGACCGCGTAATTTATAAATAAATATGTATGCCTTAAAAATAATAATCGTGTTTTATTTATAATAACATTTAGGTAAGCTAAAGTTGAAAATACTATGATAATTAGTTTCATGCCATTAAGCCATCATGTTTTTTTTATTTGTCGACTCAGGTAGTCCAGCGGTACGCTCCATCCAGATTGATGGTTTAATGTGAGCAGCAACAATTGGCGAGCCTATTAACATCATAATATTATTCCGGAAATCCCGAACACAGAGGGATGATTGGGAATCTTAGATAATGGTTGAATGCTTTTTAGCATTAAATCCGCCTCGTGTTTCTATTTCATGCCAAGTTTAAATAAATAAAATAATGGGAAAACCTAACAAACACTGATACTCCGACTTGGGGATCACCCAGGCCTAGCAATAGGGTCTTGCTACCACTCAGACCAGTTCACTTGGAAAATTAGTACTTCAATTGTATAAAATACTGTAATTGTATAAAATTGAAATGCCCATTATATTATTATGTCTTATTAGATAATTATACGAGATTGAATTTTGTACAAAGTCCAAAATTCTTGTGAAAAACATTGTTTTTGAAATACTCGCTTTTTTATGTCATGAAGTGACAAACAAACTTACAGTTCACATTGATGATAAGTGAATACTGTAGCTAATAATCATCTACATAAAAACCAGAGATTTAAATGTAGATGCGTCGCCATTCCTGAGGACTAATATGTTAATCATCTGTGCCAGAAATTCAGAGCCGTTTACATTACCACTTGACACGATAGCGCTGTACACAACATTTAGCGGCAAGTAGATTAGTTAATGCGGTGAAACATACGCCTGCGAGCTCCGTCACTGGAGCTCTACTACCAGTACAAAAACAAGCAACTACAGTAACAAGGAAACATAAAAATATTTAAAGTGCTCAACAATAAATAATGCACATCGAGTCTATGAAAGTGACAATCGGCTAGATTCGGCTTCATAGAGCGTTATCTCTGCTGCACACTGCCTACGTAAGCATTCGTAGTCCGGTATTGGTCAAAACTTGATCAAAATGGTCGACAAACGTCAAATAGGCAAGGTGCGAAAGAGATAACGCTCTACAGATCCGAAATAACCCGACGTCTCTTCCCGTGGTCGATGTGCATTATTTCTTATTTGATACTGTACAGACATCGCAAATTGTTGTTCACGTAAAAAAAAACCAATCGTATTGCAATCTCATGCCATTGTAGCAGAACATATAAAACTTCGTATCTATTTTACTAAAAACCTAGACGTCGATACCGGCTCCGACAGCTAAGACGGAACGTGACTTAGCAGTAACTGCTTATTCAAAACAGATACTTATTTTAAAATATGAAAACCTCAGGAACGAGTTATAGGTTGGTTTTTTGTCTTTTTTCAAATCAGATCGACGGAGCGATGAGTGACGCGGCGTGTTGGATTATTCTTTGTAAGCGATGATGTAAACCGTTTTGGATTTATTCTCACCACACCCTTCCAAGTTCCATATTTACGTAGATATGCATCATCGTTACCACATTCTTTAATGATACATCTTAAAATAAATGTAGTTACTTACTTTCTTTTTTATATCTAACTAGCTGTTGCCCGCGGCTTCGCCCGCGTGGATGTCGTTTTATAAATAACTAAGTAGCCTATGTTCTTTCTCAAAGTCAGCTCTATCTCTGTACCAAATTTCATTAAAATCGGTTCAGTCGTTTGGACGTAAAAAGGTAATAGACAGACAGACAGAGTTACTTTCGCATTTATAATATTAGTAGGGAAGTAGAGATTAAATATGTTTGTATGTATCGTTTAATATGTGTTAACTAAATTTACACATATACAATATGTGTACCTATTAAATGTAGTTTTACACACACGAAATGAATTTGGAAAGATCTAAATTGACTTTAGGCAGGCTCTGCAACTTGCGACCTCCGGTTATGTACCTCAGCCACTATACCTCTGAATTAGGAGCGGCTCTAGCTCGTGTAGCGCCCGCCCGTGTGTAATGAAACCCTAGCGCCCCCTAGGCCTGACCATGATGGTCCAAGACGAAGCCCTTAGCTGTCTCAGGAAGCGCCGCGGCGCCTCCTGAGACCGCGGCGCCCGTGTGCATTGCACACTAAAGTGGCAAACAAGCACGCAGTTCACATTGATGTTAAGCGATGACTACAGCCTATAAACACCCACACAAAGACCAGAGGTCAAAATGCAGATGAGTTCCAACTTCTGAGGTATTGTGCCTCTGTGCCGGAAATTACAGGGCTGTACATTTCCTGCACTATATGTTAAGCCGCCCCTGCTCTGAACTGTCCGAAGTCGCATTTTTATTTTACATTGCATTTATTTTTAAATTTTTGTCATTTCACTTGCGTTTCTAATTAATTTTAATATCAACCTACTCATTTTATGTTTCAAAGGCATTATAGTACCAGAGAGAAATATTGCACATCGAGCCTATGAAAGAGACAATCGGCTAGTTTCGACTTCGTAGAGCGTTATCTCTGCTGCACACTGCTTACGTAAGCTCTGATAATTATAATCAGTAAAATCTTGATCAAAATGGTCGACGTCACGTAAGTAAGGTGCGAAAGAGAATACGCTTTATAGATCCGCCGAATTATCTTTCCGAAGTTCGATGTGCAATAGGTATTTCTTGTTGGATACTTCTGCAGTATTGGTAGGCATTCCTATTTCTATATTACGAGGCTTTACAGAAAAATAATTGATTGAAATCGCGGGCATGGACCCGCGGCAGAGAAGTATAGAGTGGACACTTCGACGTCCCGCCCGACTTCTCCGCCTCATCCGACCCTCTTATGGGCGACGTTTGGTAGTATCACGTAGTATTCTCTACGTGCTACGCACACAGATGCACGTGTAAATGTCACGTCACTGATTGATGTCTGTGTAATAGAGACCAAATTAAGCATTTGTATGGAATTTTGGCGGAGTGTCCGCGGTGCGCCCGCGGCTGGTATAGATCGGAAGCGATCTACTCGGTTAAGCGATACGGGCGCGGTCGGGCGTGTCATGGGTGACCCCTAGTGGCAAATTAAAATGCGTGTTTCCGTCCTTCGGAGGGCATGTTAACCCGTCAGTCGTTTAACCTTATCGGAGGTCATATGGGCGGTTTGAAAGCATCGGACAGCGGGTTGGCCACTAACCCTTATCTACACCAACCCGCATGGGAGCAGCTTTGTGGAGTAAGCTCCAGGCCTCCTCCCAAGAAGGGGAGAGACTCGTGCCCAGCAGTGGGACGTATCAAGGGTCGCCATTATTATAGAAAATTTACGCTGCTAAATATTCCAACGACTAATTTATTTACATAAATCCCTTTCTCCCTGTTCATAGACTAATAGACTAAATGCATTGATAATACCTACGACGAACCAAAATATAATTAATGTTACCAATATTCAAACTTGATAGACCTTGTCCTGACCACTAATCATCCATCAAAAATAAATCGACCTCCGAGCGACTCACGTTATCGACAATAATTTCACATTTATCTTAAATCAAAATGGAACACATCAAGTAGGTACAACGATGGTTTACTCGACGGAACGGGAAAAACATATCGGGTAGGAGCGAGAGAGCAATGTGCGCCAAGGAACTTAATTAGGCCATGATAATTATTTTTGTATGGATATGCTTTATATGTCGCGGTAGAGTATTTTATTTGTACACATTTGAAAATATTTTGTGAAGATTTAAAGTTACGAGTATAAACGTTACTTTATGCATGCATTCCTCGGGGTGCGATGCGTTCGTTTTCGAGAGATTCGTATTAGTGAATTAGAGGTGGTGTTATTCCGGGATCGCGTGGATTCGGTGCTAAGTTTTTCGTGGTGGTGTGCATTAGTTTTCAAGAGATTCGTACATACAATTAGAAGTTCTGTTATTCGTGATTGCGTGGATTCGGTGCTAAGTTTTTCGTGGTGGTGTGCATTAGTTTTCAAGAGATTCGTATTAGTGAATTAGAGGTGGTGTTATTCGGGATCGCGTGGATTCGGTGCTAAGTTTTTCGTGGTGGTGTGCATTAGTTTTCAAGAGATTCGTATTAGTGAATTAGAGGTGGTGTTATTCGGGATCGCGTGGATTCGGTGCTAAGTTTTTCGTGGTGGTGTGCATCAGTTTTCAAGAGATTCGTATTAGTGAATTAGAGGTGATGTTATTCGAGATCGCGTGGCTTCGGTGCTAAGCTTTTCGTGGTGGTGTGTATTAGTTTTAAAGAGATTCGTATTATTGAATTAGAGGTGGTGTTATTCGGGATCGTGTGGCTTTGGTGCTAAGTTTCTCGTGGTACCGTGCATTAGTTTTCAAGAGAATCGTATTAGTAAATTAGAGGTGGTGTTATTCGGGCTCTCGTGGCTTCGGTGCTAAGTTTTTCGTGGTGGTGTGCATTAGTTTTCAAGAGAATCGTATGAGTGAATTAGAGGTGGTGTTATTCGGGATCGCGTGGCTTCGGTGCTTAGTTTTTCGTGGTGGTATGCATTAGTTTTCAAGAGATTCGTATTAGTAAATTAGAGGTGGTGTTATTTGGGATCGCGTGGCTTCGGTGCCAAGTTTTCGAACTACCGTGCATTCGTTGTCACGTGATTCGAGTTAGTATACTTACGGGGACGTGATATTCGGTGTTACACTTTTCGAAGTCCCGTATCGCACCCAATTCTACGAAATAATATACCTATCTACAGGAGTAAAAGCATTACATAGGTGCATGTAAACCCACGATTCGTCAGTTGTGTCAGTTGTGTTTTTGGAGATCCATATAGTAGCCTCTTTATATTGATTGGTCAAATAACGAAAATGGCACAGATGTGCCATTCTTATTTGATCTTTTTATCTTCGGGAATCAGAATTATTATTCATAAACAATAAATAAAAACATAGGTAGGTATATTATTCATAATTATTGTATTATAATAACTACCTACTACTACTACGCTGGGGTCCTGGGTTCGATTCCCGGGTCGGAGGCTATCAGAGATAGTGATGTAAAATCCTTTATTTCTAGTTCTTTTGGGATTTCTCCACTTTCTTGAAGTTGTCCAGCACCTCGAAGTTTGGTAATGTGCCCTGAGATGTCAAACAAAACGTACCTAACCGACGAATCGTAATTGCAAACTTGAATGCATGCATTTACCTCTTCAGGGATTACAAGTGTGAAGTTACATAATATACCTATATATTTTTTATGTTTCTTTTCTGTTTTTCCTATCAACTTCACTCCTCTCACAAGCCGCATTAAAAAAACTTTCTTGTAAGAATATATGCAAGAGTGGATCTAGGAACGGTAGGTAGGTATATATATACAAATGGAGTCTTTTTTTTATGTAATGGGAGTGGCACACTACCATTTAGCGGCAAGTATATTAGGTAATGCGGTGGTGCCTACGCCCGCGAGCTCCGTTACTGGGGCTCTACCACCAGTAAAAGCCAGTCTATTTGTGGCATAGCAAACAAAACGTCTGCAAGTTTGCATAAAAAATAACAAGATAAAAACAAAATATTAAAACCAATCAATGTTTATTGATTTCCTGATGAGGAGACAGGTCATTGCAATGATGGATTCTTGAAACATGAAATTTTGAGCGTATCCACGTTACAAAAACACAAAAACCCGCGTGTTCGAAGGGGATCACGTAAGAAATTCAAAAACGGAATGATTTTTAAAAAATGTATTCGGCCAACCTCGCTCATTTATAATAAGAGAAACCGAACGAGACGAAATAAAAAAAAAACAATTCAAAGCATACCCTTTTCGAATTTTGTTCGAAAAAGAACGATCTTGTGATAAATATTGAAATATGGAATGGAGATATGATACTTTTTGTTCTCGTTGGCGGTGCATCGACTGTTTTTTAGTCGTTTTTATTTTAAAGTTTCGTTTTTTTTTTAATTCTTCTTTTCTTAATGGCGTTTCGAACACTGGTTAATGGTTGGAACCCGGTGAGTACGCTACCGTTTTATTGCCTATTAATTTTATTGAAACCATTATAGTTTTGGGATGTGATGCAAGCGCAGTGGCCGAACATAACGAATCTTTAATTGGGGTGTTATGTTCCTTGTGAGTTTTCAATGGTTCAATCTAAATATTGCTTTGAATCGTTCGTTTTATTACTGTTTCTGAATGATTTTGTCATCACTTAACATCAATGTGAGCTGCAAGCTTGTTTGCCACTTCGAATAAGATAAATAAAAATCTGCATAAATACAAGATAAATACGATCCAGCTATCGAGGAAGAGTGCTAAGTCCGGCCCAAATCCAAAAAATGATAGACTGTTTTTGTGAAAAGGTGCCAAACAAGGAAAGGTAGGTGACTAGAAGCAGTCACAGGTATAGGCACATAGGATGCAGATTCTATAGACAGATGTCTATAGGATCACAAGTCTCACTACTGCAGCACCGCGAGAACCGCTTAGGGGCCACGTCGATGCGCATGTTTGTGTAAGTGTGCCGATTCAAAGTTTTGTACGTAGTTTCCATACTGTTCATGTATGTACTGTGGTCGAAGTGTCCATTCTATACGTAGAATTATTACATATTCTCTGACATTACCATCTGACCGGAATACGATAGTACAGAACACTACCATTTGGCACCAGATAGATAATACAATGGTACCCACCCACCCTACCTCTAGAACCCGATGGTTCTAAAACTAGAACTCTACTATTAATAAGACTGAAATTCTACTATCAGTTCACTCTCTTGAAGACATACTCTAAAATAACTGGTGGTTCGTAGGCGTAGGCTCCACCGTGTTACCTAATATATCTGCCGCCAAATGGTAGTGTTCAGCACTATCGTGTTCCGGTCAGACGGTTATGTATGGCCCCATAATAACTATATCAGGGACAAAGTACTTAGGTCTCAGGGGTGGCAACGCATCTGCATTTTAACCTTTAGTTCTTGTGTAGATATCTATAGATTGCAGTCGTGATTTAACATCAATGTGAGCTGCATGCTTGTTTGCCACTATCAATACACGAAAAAAATAAGGAGAGCAAAAGCACTGAATGCTTCCCGATTCCCATTTCGTGTATAAAAACGTAATCTTAAGATATGTATGTATGTATGTATCTTCACGCCAGGTCCCTAACGGGGTAGGCAGAGAGTGTAGAGCGCCAGACATCCCGGTTCTGACAAACCTCTCGTGCCTCGTCTACCTTCATCATTCTCTTCATACATGCACGCCGATTCCTAAGACTTTTGACCCCACCATCAGACAGAACTCGACCTATTTGGTCATGGTAGGTCAGCCTTGGTCTTCCTGGGCCTCTGCAACCATCCACATTCGCAATGTATATCTGTTTAGTCATTCGCTCATTCGACATTCTTTCTATATGCCCGAACCATCGGAGCATGCCTTTTTTCATTTTTACACCGATACTATCATTCACACAAAGTCTCTTTATCTTAAGATCATTTTAGATACTATTACTAGGTACTATTACTATCTACTACTACTATTACTATTTATCATCTCAAGGACTAAGATCTGTGTATAAATAAGTATGGGCCTAAGAATCGATACCGAGACCTCAGGCTTGTCAATGGTGGCGTATTTTGCCATCGAGGCTATATATATATTTTTTTTTATGTTATAAAAGTGGCAAACAAGCGTGCAGTTCACATTGATGTTAAGTGATGACTGCAGCCTATAGACACCCACACAATGACCAGAGGTCAAAATGCAAATGCGCTGCCACTCCTAGCGGCAAGTATATTAGGTAATGCGGTGGTGCCTACGCCCGCGAGCTCCGTCACTGGAGCTCTACCACCAGTCGGAATAGATATCAACATAGAGCAACACGGGCCACCGGCCGCGGCGGGTAGAAGGGGAGTAGCTATGGCGTTTATTACTGATGCAAAACAGTCTGTCATTTTTGCGGGGGGAAATACGTGTGACACACACACTACAAAAATCGCCTATTACTACGAAACTCACCTTGACTTTAACAAACATAAACAATATCACGCACACATTTAAACATCTAGGCGCCAGGCATAGGAACGCTTGTGCTTGTACTTTGACAGAGGGGAAAGTCTGCATATGGCTACTCCCCTCCGGCCCGTGTGCTCTATGGATATCAAATACCACACTATTCTATAGGTACACACCACATTAGAAGCACTTACTATTTCATCTTAATCTACGTTTTATCAGTCTTGTACATTGCAAGAAAATGCGAGCACCTAGCACAGATTATTCAACAAAATATACTTTGTGAATACAAAGTAATGTTTTATTAAAATATCTGTAATCGTTGCGTGTACTGTGCCGATATTAACTCAGTTTTGCAGCTTCAAATCATATCTTAATTTTGGGGGTCCGTTGATAAATATAATTGTTTTGAAAAAAATATTGAATTTCATACTACGCCCTTTCTCAATAAAATAGTGTATAAGGTTGCCAGACAAGCGGACGGTTCACCTGTTGAAAAGTCGTTACCAATGTGGAAGAACGGGTGGAAGTGTTCCCCCGACGAAAATTGGGCCGCGGCCCAACGATTGACGTTGGGAAGTTGTATAATATTTTAAAGAAAAATTTTGTCTTCAGGCGAGACTCGAACTCGCAAGCATGTGTTAATGCGAAATAATATAAAAAACAATTATTAAGGGTAAAAGCGACTTCTTTACGATATTTAATAAACTGCAAAGTTTATTGTATCGGTTGCCTAACTAATAACTATGCTAATAGTGTGGCAATAGATGGCGCTACTGCCGCCATAAGGCAATGCAATAAATGTGAAGGCAAGATTTGACAAATCGGGCAGGACTTCGGTAGCTCAGTTAGAAGAGCGGCTGGACTAGATTCTCAGTGGCCGCGAGTTCGAGTCTCGCCTGAAGTCAAATTTTCTTTCCATTTTTCTTTAAAATATATTTCACAAGCATGTGTTAATGCGAAATAATATAAAACACAAGTTGTATAATGCCAACTCTTGAGAAATCTACGTATGTGCGATGTTATTCGATTAACACGCCATCTACCGTACTGGACGAGTACTGTGAGGTTTCATTGTATTCTTAATAGATGCTACACGAATAATCAATTAAACATCAGCGGAGTTACCAATGCGGTGCTAGCCCTGAAGGACAATTTTCTTTTAGGACAGATTGAATGAGGAGCTGTATATCTAATATTAGACTCGAGGCATACATTATGTAGAGTTCGATGTGTAGAGGCTCCTGCCCATTGATGAGGTACACCGGTCACCTAAAGGGGCCTTTCACTAATCGAGGAAACTTCTACGCCTCAACAAAGCATAAAATTTTAAATTTTATTTTATAGAAATTTCCCTGATGTGAAATAAAAGAACTCGCATCGTTTAGCACCGGAACTGTCCGGAACACGACACGATACGAGCTCCGTCACTAGAGCTCTTCCACCAGTAACAATATATGCCCTCAACCATTTCACCTGGAGCTTATCCGTCAGAAGTAAAATGGTACTATTAAAGTCATACACCGAATTAGCCGATTATTATTTTAGTTATTTCAGTTATAGTTCACCAAGCTATGGAAGAGCGGGGCCACCCGTCACAGGTTTATTGTATAGTATGGCCCCGTCATATCTGTCACAGAGACATAACAACTAAGGTATCAAGGGTGGCAACGCATCTGAATTTTGACTTCTGGCAGAGAATATGTTATAAATAATAATACTATATAATGGACACTTCGTCGTCCCGTCCGATTTCCCCGCCTTACCCAATCTCCTCCCTTCTTATGGGAGACGTTTTGTATTCTCTAAGTGCTACGCACAAAGGTGCACGTGTAAATACACGTCACTGATTGTTGTCTTTGTAATAGAGACCAAATTAAGCGTTTGTATGGAATTTTGGCGGAGTGTCTGCGGTGTGCTTCTGGTATTTGTGTGGGTGGGATAGTATCTATAAGCAGCATTCATCGCTTAACATCAATGTGAACTGCACGCTAGTTTGTCACCTGCATTATATAAAAAAGGTCCAACAATTTGGTTTGATTTTTTTTTCCACAAACATCTTAATGAAATACCGGAGGTCAAAATGCAGAAGCGTGCTACCCCTGAGGCCTAAGTTGTACTGTATCTGTGATAGTCAAACATTAATTACTGGATACAATTTAAATAACATACGGGCCCCGTTTACAACAACGGTCTCGCGCGTATTTTAATATTTCCATATCTCATCCGATTCCCGGAGTTCGAACAGAAATGGTTGGAGCCGCGCTTTTGCATTTAATTTAATATTCAATTACCTTATATCTCGAGATTTAAGAGATTTACATACAATGATACGAAATTCAGTTAATATTGATAAGATTTTAATGGAAGGTTTCATTTAATTAATGTGTAAAGTAAGTATTGTTGTTTTCTGCTTCCATGGCTTAGTGTCAATTTCTACGTCGTAATAAAACGCGTTTTACGTTCTTAAACAAGTTCAATAACATTATTAGGAATTTTTTTTTTTTCCCTTTATTTTTTAAAGAGGGTTTGATCATTTTTGACCATGCCACCCTCATAATTACAAAACCTTATACTTAACAACCAACATAACAAAATATTACAATATAAAAAATAAGAACTATGCAAAGAACACCGAATTAATTGCGCTCGTTCATAACTGAACGAGCCAATTTGTATAAGCTTTTAGCCTCTTCACATAGAGGTAGAGATAAGATGGTATTACAAATACCAACATTTTTATCTGTTCTAGGCATAATGTTACAGCGTTGAGACTTGCTCCGTGAACATTCCATAAGAATATGGTAAACATCTTCTACGATGCCACATGTAGTGCAATTTGGAGAGTTGACTTTACCCATAATGAAAGCAAAGCTGTTCAGTGGTATATGACCAGAACGAAGTCTCAAGGCCGTAACAATGTCATTTCTGCCCATTTTACATAGTTGGAACCAGAGGGAACGAGGCAATGTTGGTTGGATCGTTTTGTACCAGATACCTTTAATACGAGATCTTTCATCGAAGTATTCTGACCACAGCTTATCTGAGTATTTTTTTGCTTCAGATATGCATTCAGTATACCAGGTGACATGGGAAGTACTTTCCCCCTCTGTAATCGCTTCTTTGGCTAATCTGTCTACAATCTCATTTCCTTCTAGTCCAATATGAGCAGGGACCCATTATTAGGATGTCAACAACGAAATTTGTTCATTATAGGGTTGAAATTAGGCAAATTTAAAATTAAACGGCGTTTTATTAATCTCAGTTAACTGAGTAAACGGTGAAATTTGCCTTTAGTAGTAAATAATAAGTTAAAATAAATAAATAAATAAAAAAAATAAAAAATGCGCTTACACTCAAAGCCCCACAGTAGGTATAAACCTGTGTCGTGGGTGCCGTTGTACACATACAACACATATACAAATACCCAGACGCGTAACAAATATCTGTAGGCCATACAAATATTTGTCCCGGCGCGGGGATCGAACCCGCGACCCTTCGAATCAAACGGTCATCTCACACCGCTGGACTAACCGTGTCGTCGGTAGACTATAGGTAGGACTTGTTTACTGACTGGTAGAGTTCCAAGTCATCTATCTGCCGCCAAATGGTACTTAAAGTGTTAAGCTAGTGCTGTTCAATAGTTCGTGTTGCGGTTACATTTTTTTATATAGAGAAGCTGGCAAACAAGCATGCCGTTCACATTGATTTTAAGTGATGACTGCAGCCTATAGAAGCCTACACAAAAGCCTTAGGTCAAAATGTAGATGTGTTGCCACTTCTCAGCTGTTGTCTCTGTGATAGTTATTGCATACATACATTACCATACATTACCGTCTAACTGGAACACGATAGTGTTGAACACTACCATTTGACGGCAGATAGAGGTAATGTGGTGTTGCCTACGCCCGCGAGCTCCTTCACTAGAGCTCTTCCACCAGTAAAATTGTTAGATGGTAACGTGTGACCTTGTAATAATCCCACTCAGAGTTTCAGCACAGTCACACAGTGTCGGAATGGCCATATAGTCTGATTTGTATGTTTCCATCAGACAAATATGTATATCCTACACTCATAATTATTATTATTAATGATAAAGTTTTCTGAATTAATTAAGTGCTGACTTATGTATAACTTTTAAAACACTCGCGTTTAACACTTATTTTACTAATTTTACGAACCGGGTCGTGACGCGATATAGATATTGGGTAAAAACACTTTTTACCTTTATTCCGACTTTTCGACTCGGCTGCACAAGCCGTGGTCGCGGACAGACTGAGTCTGTCACCGTCTGTGAAAATATATATATCGCGTCACGAACCGGTTCGTAAAATTAGTAAAATGACTTAGGTAATTAAAAAAAAAATACAAAATGTCGACTCTACGTTTGTATTCTTTCACTTACAACACTTGAAAGGGATCGTTTATTTCCGATCGTTCTTACTGATTTAGCATCGTGTGTCTTCGGTTCGATCCCGGGCCCGGTGCGACATAACCTGTAAATAGTTTTCCAATTCATCGACTCTATTTCATGCAAAAAAAAAACTATTTTTATTTTAAAAAACTTTTTTTTTAACTAAAGAAAAAACGGAAAGATTTTTTTTTAATATCTAAAGTTCACTCGCATGTGATTTTGCGAAAAATAAATAGTACATTTTTTTTAGCTCTCTGTATATAAACAAGTTGTTTGTTTTTAACATTGCTTAAAGAAAAATAAAAAAATAACAATATGAATATACATTGAGCATGCATTAAATGCATATAATAATATGATAGCAGGTGAACATCTACGGGCATATGCAGTTTTAATTAGTTATACAATTAAAGGTAAAAAAACGCATTTAGCCGGCTTTTGTTTGTTTTCATCATAGAGCAACACGGGCCACCGGCGGACTGGAGGGGAGTAGCCATAGCGTTTATTACCGATGCAAAACAGTCTGTCATTTTTTGCGAGGGCAAATGCGTGCGACACACACGCAGACTACAAAACTTGTCGATTCGAACAATTTCACGCATACATTTCAACATCCAGCCGACAGGTATAGGTCCATTTGGGCTTGTTCTTTGACAGAGGGGAAAGCCTGCATATGGCTACTGCAATCGGGTGTTGCTCTAGGGTTTTCATGATACAAATATTCCTCCGCAATGATAAAGGTTTTTAAATCAGTTAAGTACCTACGTAGGTAATTTAGAAAGTACAAAATCCTACGTTTATAATATTATTAACTGTTGCCCGCGGCTTCGCCCGCGTGGATGTCGTTTTATAAATAACTAAGTAGCCTTATGTTCTTTCTCAAAGTCAGCTCTATCTCTGTACCAAATTTCATTAAAATCGGTTCAGTCATTTGGACGTGAAGTGAGACAGAGTTGCTTTTGCATATATAATATTAGTAGGGATTTCACTAACAATACTTGAAAGGGATCGTTAAAACTTATTTTGCATCATGTCTTCGGTCCAATCCGGGGCCGGGTGCGACGTAACCTATCTACAGATTGCCAATTCATTTATTATAAATATGGACCCTATCACATTAGCATAAAGTACAATTTGTGAAAATATAGGATACTAGCTGTTGCCCGCGGCTTCGCCCGCGTGGATGTTGTTTTATATATAACTAAGTAGCCTTTTTTCTCAAAGCCAGCTCTATCTCTGTATCAAATTTCATTAAAATCGGTTCAGTCGTTTGGACGTGAAAAGGTAACAGACGGATGGACAGACAGACAGATAGAGTTACTTTCGCATTTCGGATTTTTTTAAGGTTACTTAGTTTTACGTAGTTTTTTAGGTTAGTTATTGTTCCTGAATAAAAAGTTATTTATCTACACATCTTCACATCTACACACAGTATATAATCAAAGCACACATGTAAATAAAATTCGAGTGTCTGTTTATAATGTAAAAAGCACACGGTGCATATATCAAAACAACATTTTTTTATTTTTGTCTGTCTGTTTGTTCCGGTTAATCTCGGGAACGGCTGGACCGATTTGACGGGACTTTCACTGGTAGACAGCTCATGTAATAAGGAGTAACTTAGGCTACTAGTTCTTTTATTTATGAATAATATTATACTAGATGTGCCCACAACTTCGTCCGCGTAGACACTGAAAAATATTTTTGTTAAATTCTACGCGGACGAAGTCGCGGGCAAAGCTAGTTTTAAATATAACTTGAACATTATCCCCGCAGATATGAATGCTTTAATTACTAATCATGCATTTCATATAAAAGATATTTTTATCAAAACCCTTTCTGTACGGACAGAAAGCAAAAGCGTAAACTAGCAATTTAATAAAGCGCAGACATGCCGACGGGCTCAAAATTTTTATAATCCGAGGCCGCTGACCTTACACCCTATTGTCTCTGCCCACACAAAGGGCGCTTAAAAAAGGAAAAAAAATCTGTTCCATCAGCGTAAACCCGTCATTGATCATTTTTGAAAAAACCCTACAAATTCCATCAGAATTGAACGGGTGGGAATATCAAATCAAAGGCTTTTTTATTTTTTTAATCCCATGGAATAGGCAAAAGATGCGTTTTCATTCTGCCTTAGAGTTGAGAACAGATTATGAAGTTCTACTCCATTGTATGAAATAAGGGATTCTCGAACCGCCTACGTAATATAAGGATGGTAAATTATAAAGCTCACTAAAAACATTGATAAACTTCTATCGGTTAGGTTCAATGGTTCCATTTTATCAATACATACCTTTAAAATAAGACAGTAAAAATCGAGTGTCGGTGTGAGTACATTAAAATATTTTATGTTATATTATATTATATTAACTATATATATATTATATTATATATATTATAGTAACAGAAACAAAAAAAAACTGTCTGTCTATCCGTCTGTCTGGTACGTTATAACTTCGAAACTGCTCAACGGATTTTACGGATTGAACACGGTTTCCACAGGTGGATTACATTAATTAGTAGTTGTTTTGTCAAAATCGGTAAAAGAAAAAAGTTATGGTCAATTGAAAAATATCGTAGCAATGTAATGGCTAAATAAAATTGGCACGGGAATAGGATACTATAGAATTAACTATAAGATTATTATAGGTTTGAATAATTGTAGTTTCCACAGTTTATGCGACAGACCTACACGCGAGCGGAGCCACGGGCAACAGCCAGTGAATAAATAATTGGAAAAAATATAACTTTAACCCACTAAAAGCTACGAATAATGATATAAAGAAATGTAACTCTCATATACAATCATCGCATCGATTTGAATTCCATTTACGAAAAAGAAAACTAATGAATAAGAAAATGTTAGTGCTGCTTACGGTTAAAGGCCGCCTTCATCTAGCGATTGCCCCAACCTTCAGCAGATCGTCAGTCCAGCTCGTGGGAAACCTGCCCACGCTTCTCCTTCCAGTCCACGATCGTCACTCGACTAGTCTTCTGTCCCATTGACTTTTGGTTCTTCGAGTCATGTGCACTGCCCACAGTCACTTGAGTTTCGCTATTCGATATGCTATGTCGGCTATTTTGTTTCTCAATGGATCTCCTCATCTCTGCATAGCTGCATATATCCGAGCATAGCTCTCTCTATTACTCTCTGCACGACTTTGAGCCTTTATAAGAGGCCCATAGTGAGCGATCACGTTTCAGACCCGCGTGGTCGTTTTCCGGTTATCTCCAATTGATGACTAGAGCGAAAGTTGCACTGACCCTAATCGCATATGGCTTGTGTCCTACCGCAACGTCCTAAATCGAGGTTCGGACCCACGGGGTATCCATAAGGCAGTTGAGCTAACTTTTTATTTAGCCTGGCGCGAACCATCTCCATAAGCGCCCTAAAAAAGATAATGTTTCAGTTCCGTATGTCATCACTGCCAACACACACTAGTCAAAGGCCTACGTCTTGAGCCACTGTGGTAAATTGGACGAAAAGATATATCGTAGCTTCCCGAACCCTGACTAACCGAAATGGGTTTCCAAGATATTATTCCACAGGTGTATCACCTTGGACATGTTTTTTATTTTTGTTGGAACTTGCCGAAATTCTTTACTAATTTAAATTTTCCTCAATTTTTGTATAATTATGGACCAATTTCGATCAATGGGCACTCGTATTTTTAATTAAGTAAAATGACCGGTTCGTATGTTTTTCAAATAAATTATAATTAAGTCATTCGGTGTGTTAATTAACTAACAAGTTATTGATTACCGCAAAAACCTTGTTTTATGGAGTGGTTGAAGATAACTAACATCAGGAATGCTGAGATTGCCTCTGATTATTGTTGCTATGGTAATTTTAAAGAGATTAAAAAAAACACAGCACTTTTGGAATATTAATTGGTGATCTCTAGCGACGACGTTCGAGGGAGTTATAGGCCTTCGCCGCATTACTTAATCTTGCCAAATGGTAAAGTTAATCATTATCGTGTTCCAATCTACAGCGCCTCAATTTGCGTAAGAGCTTAGGCCTTATGGACTATACTATTACACAGCACGGCATTCAGGGTACGAAAGCAAGGGTAGTGTAATAACATTCAGAGAGTTAGGGCCCTAATTAGGGCGACCGGAGCGACCCGGTCAGCCTAACGCCCTAACTACACACAGTACAAATATGAACACTATGGAAACTACGTACAAAACGTTCAAAACAGCACACTCACACAAACATGCGCATCGACGCTCGAGTAGCGAGTGAATCAGAACTGCAGCACCGCGAGAACCGCTTAGGGGCCTCGTTGATGCGCATGTTTGTGTGATTGCGCCGTTTCAACGTTTTGTACGTAGTTTCCATACTGTTCATATTTGTACTGTGTGTAGTTAGGGCGTTAGGCTAGACTGACTGACTGACTGAGTTAGGGCCCTATCGACCGGATAGTGAAATAAGCGGCAACCCGGCGCCACGCCCACCCTTTTTGCCGGACCCTGAATACCGTGTCGTGTAATAGCCTTTTTAGGAGACGCAACGCATCTACATTGAAAATATCTGCTTTTAAGAAAACTTAATGGGCTACTAATGTAATAGGGAAGATAGTCCTCCTAGAATTCCTGAACGTGATTGATTTAAACAAATTCGCTCTCTAATTTATTGGATAACAAATAAAAATATTACTCGCTAGACAAAGGTTTTTTTTTATGTTATGAAAGAGGCAAACAAGAATGCAGTTCACATTGATGTTAAGTGATGACTACAGCCTATAGACACCCACACAAAGACCAGAGGTCAAAATGCAGATGCGTTACCACTCGTGAGGCCTAAGGTGTTACGCCTCTGTGCCGTACATTCCAGCCTATACACCAGACCAAGCCCAATTGGTAATTATTCACAATCAATTAGTCGGAACTTAGCCTGTAGATCAATAATATAATCAAGCCGTAGATAAATTAGCCGGGTACAAAAGTAACCATGTTCTATAAATAGTGAGGACAATGACAAAGGTACGCGTACAACAATGTTCGCGTATAAGTAAAATATATCAGTGCGGCGCGCGATCGGCGTATTCACCCATACATATGAATTTTATGAATCGGGAATAAGGAATGCTCGGAGTGGGTTTTGGAACTATATATATTTTATAATTTTTTTATGTCATAAAAATGGAAAACAAGTTACAGTTCATATTGACGGTAAAGAACCTCCTTATGAACTGTATTCTTCTTCTGAGTGCTAACCATAGATTTATTATACTACTTCGTATAGATCTATGGTGCTAACTGTATCCTACCTTCTTTTTTATGTCATTAGGTTGACATATAAGCAGACGGGCCACCTGATGGAAAGTGGTCACCGTCGCCTATGAACATTTGTAGGGGAGTTGCCAACGCGCTGCTAGCCCTGAAGGACTCTTTTGATTTTTGAAGAACCCTGTATTGTAGCACCGAGGGAACACCTCCGAGAGAAGTTCCACAATTTACACGTTCAGGGCACGAACGTGAAAATCGCACCGTTGAGCACTGCCAGATGTCCAGTCAGTGAAGATGGAACTTTTCCCTTCGACGGGTAGTACGGTGTAGTACAAGAGACGGTGGCACCAAGTTGAACGCATAATTATCTACATAAAAACTTGCATTGCCACTCTTGAGGCTGAAATGTTGTGCCTCTGTATTGGAAATTACAGAACCGTATGATATCATCTCTAGTACGACTAGAAGTAGTAATTTAATACAAAGTAGTATTTTCAGCATCTATCGACTTTCGTCTTTTCTGAACGAGATTAGGCAGCTTGTTGTTATTAAGTTGCAAAAAATAATTAGAGAGGTATGGATTTTATTCTGTTTGAGAATAAAATCATTCTATTTAGAAAAAAATATGTCTTCACAACAAATAAATCACTAAATTAATGACATTAATTAATATTTGGGATAAATAATAATCATTTCATAATGGCAATGAAATTTTGTCCAACGATTTCATCGCTACTAGTCTCATAATTTCAATAGCAATTTATCTTGCTTGAGACTCGTAAAAAGTAGTTGAAACGTCGCCTTACAATAATTAAAAATTCAATATTCATTCTTTGCATAACTTCATCGCAGAAGGTATTCTGTTAGCTGAGTCCAATCGTTTAATAATTATGGAAATTGTTTTTTTTTCTTCAAATTATGCTCTTTATTTCTTCAATCAAATCGTCATCCTTATTTATCTATTCTGTGGGTTTAACCGCCATTGTTAGGTAGGCTGATTACAGTAGCTAGTTACTCTACTATAGTTCTCCTTCACTAGTTAGCGGTGAGGTCACTACGTTCCGATCCCATAATTATTGACTTTGCGATTAATATAATTAAAAGGACAATTTACATCTTAGTATAGTTAGCAGAAACTGGTTAAAAACGCTCTAACTAAAAAGTGTTTATTTTTCATTTCCAAAGGAGATGGTCCAAAAATGTATGCAGTTGTTCCCACTTAATGTACAGTTCGTGAAATAATAGTTAAAACTATTCTAAACAATTTCCGATTATCAATTTTAGTTAATGATGTGTAGTTTTTTCGTTTTAAAAATAATTAAGTTGACACAAAATATGGCGATGGCGATTGACAATTCTTTTGTCAAATTTGTCATCTCATGTCACTAGGTTCTTGAGTGTACAAATTGCCATAATCGGTAAAAAATAACTTTTAAACAATTTTATATTTGTTTTAATCAAATTAACTTTATTTTTCCTTAAATCTTTGAAATATTAGCTTTCTTTTGATGTACTGTACACCCACTGGATATCACTGGTAACACCACGTTACAACTCCTTTCGGAAATTTTTTGAATAAATATTTTGTAATTCATCCACGATTTCAATATGAACTGACAATGAACACGCAACATTAATCAGCAATGTTAATCACATACTTTAACTCAATACTATGTACGCTAGTCGTCTCGTAGGATGCGCGCGCGCAGCCCCGGCGGGCCCGCGGCGACGTGCATCGATTTATGCCGATACTCGATAATTAAAAACAATCCGCCATATTGCTTTTTGTCTCTTTTATTCCCGTTTTTGTGCGTCCCTCATTTGATTGTCTTACTTTTGGTCCTTTTTCACTTTGTTTCTTAAAGGGTTCGCCGTTTTTACATTAACTCACCTCGTCTCGCTCGCGTATCGCATTGAGACGTTTTAATTTATATTTTTATCGTTTACCGGCGAAGGACGTGTTGGAGATCGTACTCGGCCTTTGTTTCAGACGATATACGATCGTGTATGGTATTCAGTGGGACATAGTTTTCTTTTGTTTTATGCCCGATTACGTTACCTTGTCAATTGGATTTCACTTTTGTTAAATTATTTCTATGTTGTTGACGTTGTTGTATATAACTTAGTGGTAGTCCAGCTTGCTTCCAGAGATGACTTAAATTATCTCTACAATTACTAGGTCGATAAAAATCACAACCTTACATTTTTTTGCAGTCAAACAATTGAGTTTTACATATATTTTTTTAATTCGACTGATTAATTTATGAAAATTTGGTATTTTATTTTTCGAAGCTACTGTACGTTCCGGTTAGACGCAAGTTCAATACATTTAAGTCCATTTAATAGTCGGAACGTGACGACCCCATCGCCCACTAGGGGAGTCAGTTAACCGAACTATGGCAGCCAAACCATTCCAATGGAGCGATAGTAAGTGCAATAACGTAAGATGGGCAGATGAAGCAACGTCTGCGATAAAACTACCGCCATTGCGATCGTCAATACGCAGGCCAAGCGTATTGATGGCATATCCCCCCCCCCCCTTATGGGGAGGCTTTGGTCCAGCAGTGGACGTTTATCAGCTTCAGTAATAAATAGGAGAGCCTATCGACATACCAGATATTATCAAACTTCGGGACTAACAGAAAATCAGTAGGTTCCTGCTACCAACAAGCCGCCGGGTGTTGTTAATAAAAAAATCACCATGAAAAAATACTCTAAAAATGTCTAACCAAAATTGACATCTGGCCTTTGACTCACCGCTAATGGCCTCATCTAAATTGTGTCATAACGAACTTCAATTGTCCCGATATTATTTTGTACCAGTAAAAAATCAATATTGACCGGCAACAAAACGAAATTTTGCACTTTTTAAAATTTTACACACAAAAACTCGGGATGAAAAGGAGTCCAGGTGCTGCGGAAGGGTTGAGTTATATTTCTGTCCCCTTTTCATCGCGTACAAAAATAACCCATCTCGCTCGTTAACCCTTTCGCGGAGGGTGTTTTTTTTGGGTTAAATCTCACATTTTCTCATTGAATATATTTTTTCGACATAATGAGATATTGTGTTTCGTTCTTTTTATGTTTTGAACTTTAGAATATGTGTAGGGCTTAAATCACTTTAGACATGTGTGATTTTAGTTTTGTATGATCGGAATTATTTAATACGTCATTTTAAAATGATCTATTTCATTTTGAGGTAAAAGAATGTAGTTAACTACATTTTTTATAGATTAGGGTTATTCTAAACAATCACTGCATAGCACCTATAGAAGGTACGCCACTCCTGAATCTATTACGTAATATACTTGCCGCTAAATGGTAGTGTTCAGCACTATCTTGATCCGGTCAGGTGGTAATGTACGGCCCTGTAATTTCCGGCACAGAGGCATAACACCTTAGCCTCAGGAGTGGTAACGCATCTGCATTTTGACCTTGGTCTTTGTGTGGGTGTCTATAGGCTGCAGTCATCACTTAACATCAATGTGAACTGCATGCTTGTTTGCCACTTCTATTGTTTAAAAGAAAATCTAGAAATTAATTTTCACCAACATTTTACGCGTTGCCGTGGAAATGAAACTTGTTTTGAATCCTGAATTGGGAACGTTAGGGCATGCGAAAGGGTTACCCGAAAACCGCCCGGATCATTTCAAACCCGGTTTTTACGGGGTTAATTTAACTTAATCAAAAACATTTTTTATTCAACAAAAGTTAGACAAAAAGGGCTATCACTCTAATAATCGAATAAAAACATGATCGCTCGCTATAGGCTGCGGAAGAAGGGCAAGGCCAAGACTACAGGGCTCAAAAAAAATGAAAAGAGCTATGCTCAGTATTTTCCTGCAAGATTCAATAATTAAAGTTGAATAAAAATAACATTATAAAAGAATTTTGCACAAATTATTTTCAGTTAGCGTATCTTAAGGCTTTGCCTATAAGCATAGAAAGTGAGAAATTAAACAATTCGAATAAATTTAAACTGGAAGCGAATTGACATTTTCGATCCCTATAACTAATATTAATGTTAAATGTAGAGTTAAGCGTTAGAAACTCTTTCAATTTAAATTTAAAATTTATTAAAAAAAACCCATTATATTTTATAACCCATTTAGCCATTTTGTTACGAGAAAAACTCCCCTTTGGTCCAAAAAGGGATCTTTACTCACCATCGAACCAAATTTTCTAACCGTCGTGCAAAACAACCAACCCGGAAATTACAAAGTCAAATACGATTTCGAATTTGGAAAACCTAACGGCACAACAGACATGACATGTAAAAATTTCAATTGTCTACGAACAACGCCCACATCCAAATCCAAAACGACGAGCGCGAGAAAAAATAATTAAATAAAATTGTAATTGTGTAATATGCGCTGTCTGAACATCTGTTATTGTCAACACACCTGAGAGGAACCGAATGTTGCTGTCTCACTCGTAAATAATTCTTATCCCTATATTAGAACGAGATATCAATACAGAATCAGCTTAGCCAAGATGTGGAAGTGACAAAAAACTCACGCTTCCTGTGTCTTTCGTATCATTTGAAAAAGGAATAATGCTTGTACAGTATAATGGTGATCGGCAGATCAAATCGATAATATTATTATGCACCACGCATAAAAATATACAATAAACTATAATTTTATCATCACTCAGTAATATTAATACTTCCTAAAATAGTACATAATATAAAACATTTATGCGATAACTAAATTTAAAGATAAAGATATAAAAAAACATGTAAGAAGCTATAAGTACTTGTTTAGCGTAACAATCCAATATACCTACCAGAAACAAATTAAACAAAACGACAAAAACGTTCAGCAACTAACTTCAGACTGTTGCTTTTATCTGTCGGTGTGCGCGTGCATCGTAAAAATTTCACGCTCATCATTTTTTCCAACCGCGCCTAAAGAAGTATATCTTCAAAAAACTCTTGTTTTTTCTGTAGTTAATTATTCAGAGGTAGTTGCAATCATTCACAAAAAAGTAACCATATAATTGCTTCTCAATTAAATTTATTTATAGAGCAAGGTTTACAGATTACACGACTAACATTTATAATTTGTCAAAAATTTAAAATGTTTATCGTTTGTGAAAATTTTATTGAGTAAGCATCTAAACTATTTACCTATACTGCATAGCTACGGAGTTTTGACGTATTCCATACAATGTGGACTTTTTAACAATTCGAAAATAGAATGTTTTTAACTTAACCCTTCCATATTTGACAAAAAAGAGTTTTTATATTTAGAACGCGTCGTGGTCGGAATGAGAATTTAGTTCTTTTGAATTTAGAAACAGTTCAAAAATGGAAGCAAACGAAACATCATAATATGTATTAAAGTAACGGACTTTTTTCTTTTATGTTTCTGACTACAGAATATTGGATGATGTTACACACTTGAAACATTCTTTGGTCTCGGTTTTGTTTATATGCTAGCATTGTTTATTAAAAAGTTTAAAGATTAAAGGTCTTCTACTGAAGATCAAAATAAACCACAGCATTAAAGATGTAACTGCTCAATTAAATATAAATTCCTGCTCAATTTTACTTTTTTATGTAAGGTGGCAAACAAGCATGCAGTTCACATTGATGTTAAGTAATGACTACAGCTTTAAGATACTTACGCAAAGACCAGAGGTCAAAATGCAGATGCGTTGACACCCCTGAGACCTTAGCTGCTATGTATCTGTGATAATTATTACCATCTTCATGGATTTTAAATGTATACCTACTTATTTAATTTTATTATTATCAGTTAATGAGTAAATAAGTTTTGAATTACTATTGATAAATACCTACATAAAAATATCCTTAGAAACTCAAAGTATAAATCGGTGATGCTTTGAATAAATCTAGGCAACATTGTCAAGCCCCGGTTCTTTAAAACGAACAAAAAAAACAACCGTTCAAATCTTTGTACATTTTTAATCTATGTTAAAAAACGTACCTACAGTATCAAAGTTTATCATTATTTTTTTATCTGCGATCGCAGAAAGTATCAAATGTCACACAAGGCAACCCTTTTCAATAGAATCTTACGAAAAAGGGGTAATTTGATGTAAAAAAGCGAGCGCATGTTGCAATATTTTGACAAAACTGCCGAATCATGTTACTGCATTGGTGCCATACGTAAAAAAATAAAAGATATTTTTTGACGGGATGTGAGAAAAAATACAGCATATTGATTTAACACTAGATGGCATTTGTAAAAAAACATTTAAAAGCATTTCGAAAGAAGTTTTGATTATCACGTAGGTACTACGATTACGATGAGTCGGATATTTTTAACCGACTTCTAAAAAAAGGAGGAGGTTCTCAATTCGTATGGACCTGTTTTTTTTTTATGTATGTTCACCGATAACTTGAAAACGCCTGTACCGATTTGGATAATTTTGGTTTTGTTTGAAAAGGTGTGCCATTGTAACCATGTCAATATGTGATGATGGGATCCTGGAGAAATCGAGGGAACTCTTAAAATTTCATAACACACTTAAAAGATTTTCGATATTTTTTTTTTACTTCACACTCTGACTAGCGTCTTACCATAATAACGGAAGAATTTTGTTCTACGGAAGGGAATTCTTCCTCTACAGTAAGTCTACCGTACAATGGTGGTTAAACCATTGGTAGTAAGTACAAATATGCAAAATGGGTAGCGTCCGGCGATAAAACTACCGCCACTGCGATTGCCAATCCGCATGCCAAGCGTGGCGATTATGGCATATCTGGAATACTGCCCTCATTTGTGGGCGGGAGCCCCCAAATACCAGCTTGGTCCACTTGACTCCCTACAAAGACGCACCGTTCGTATTGTTAAGGATCCAGGACTTACTGACAGGCTCGAACATCTGAGCCTGCGCAGAGACATTGGGAGTCTGTGCGTGTTGTACCGTCTCTACAATGGTGAGTGCTCTGCTGAACTGTTCGACATGGTGCCACCCGTCTTCTTTCCTACACCGTACTACCCGCCGAAGAGAGAAGTTCCACCCTCACCGACTGGACACCTGGCAGTGCTCAACGGTGCGGTTTTCGCGTTCGTACCTGCCCAGAACGTGTAAATTGTGGAACGAACTTCCCTCTGAGGTGTTCTCTTGGTGCTACGATATGGGGTTGAGTGACCTTACGAAAAGAGTCCTTCAGGGCTGGCAGCGCGTTGGCAACTCAGCAACACCAGGGGGTGTTGCAAATGTTCATAGATGACGGTGACAAGTGGCCAAGTGGTCTATCTGTTTGTCTGTCAACTCTGTTTGTCTGTCAACCATCAGACATAAAAAAAATATTTCCAATATGGGGGGAGGCTTTGGTTCAGCAGTGGACATCTTTCGGCTAATATGATGATGATGACTCTGATTAGAACCAAATTTGATACCTAATTATGTAACTACTTCTTAGGCATCGGGAAAAGACGACTCCAACCCCAATAATAGAGGAAAATTTAAATAGATATAAGAATTCTCCCGCTTTATACGTGTATCAACCGAACAAATCAAACCTAGGGAGTTTGGTTCGAAGGAACCAGAATTCCGAGTTCGATTCGAGGTTAGACCTATTGAACTCATAAAGATAACTGTTCATACTCTACCTACCCCTCCAGGGAAATCAGGCCTGAAGGTTTTTTTTTATTTTGTTATGGCATCGCTTCTACGCATATTGCCAGTGTCAAGTAGAATGACATTTCGTATTTGTATTTTTTTTTTTAATTTTATGGCATCGCTTGTTATGCATATTGCCAGTGTCAAGTAAAACGATATTTCGTATTCGTATTATATGCAACGTAGAAGTCAGAGTTGTCAGTCAATTTATCAGTCCGTCAGTCAGTACCAGTCAGTAATTCTAGTAAAGCGATGGCTACTTTACCAGAACATTTACAATGAAGTTTTGGAGGCAACCCGAAAAAACGTGTTTTCGCACTGTTATTCTATATCACTATACCCGAGCACTGTAATAAGCTTATGTCAAACAAAATGCTACCAACTTTATTTAATATAACTCAAAAATACACCAAGAAAATAAAATAAAATAAGAGCACCACACGCATCTTTCATGGTTCCCGCCAAAAAACCCATTTGTATTTATTTATGCAGCGTAAATGTTAGTATAATACAGTCAGTCAATTGTTTATTAAGTATATTAGTCAAATGAGTTCCAGTAAAGCGATGGCTACTTTACCAGAACATTTACAATGGAGTTTTGGAGGCAACCTGAAAGGTCGTGTTTTCGCACTGTTATTCTATTTCACTATACACGGGCACTGTAATAAACCTATATCAAACAAAATGCCACCAACTAAATTCAATATAACTTAAAAATACACCAAGAAAATGAAATAAAATAAGAGCACAATACGCCTCTTTCAAAGTTCCCGCCAAAAACCGGCCTCAAGATTTATGAATTACAATTCAACACGATACGCGAGCTGTACATTTTTGAGGAAAAACAAAGAATCCCCAATTGATATTTAATAATGAACAAAGTCAACGTCGAAATTATTTTTTATCCCACATCAAACGTGCGCAAAAAAACTCTAAATCACAAAATATTTCTAATTAAATCAGCCCACTGGGACGAGAAAAAATTTTGGTATGAGGCTCGTTATTAATTTTCAAAATTTAAACAAAACTGACATGGCCGTTCGGCAACTATGCCGGCAAAAGCGGCGCGAATATTTTCGCGTTCCATTTCTGAACGCGCGGATGAAGAAAGGTGTTTTGTTTCTTCATTTTAACAAATTTTTGCTTTCTTGTTCAATAAAATGTATAATCGCATCACATTGAAATTATAATGCCGAATTTTAAATATGTATCGTTTTTGCTTATTGTCGTTGGTATAAATATTGATGATTACATCAAATTAACTAAATAATGTGTGATATTTGTAAAAGAAGGAAGAAAGAATATAACGTTTTATTTAGACAGACAGCACAGAGACAGCCATCAAAACAAAATAAGTAAGTGGAAAATATGGAATAGTTCGGTAGGTACCTACATTTAAGGAACATGGAAAGGCACAACATTTGTTTAATAAAATATATTTATTATATATTATTATAAATTATTGTAACATTTCACATCCTTCTCTAACTTTAACAGATTCTTTAAGTCAGAGAAGGATGTTAAAAGTTACAATAATTTTAACAAATATTTTGGTGCAATCCAGGCTAAGTTTTATCAGTGAATAGGTAGTCTGAGAACTTAGAGAAGGTAGGTATCAATATTGACAAATTCCCTCACTGACAGAAAATTGAGGCAACTTTAGCATTAATAAGCGCATCACGGCTTTTTTTGACGTGACAACGTCTTAAATTAGGTTGCGGCTCGGAGTCACTCATGAAAAAGTGTAACGCCCGGTAACGTAACGATGAGTCACCGAACGAGAGAGAGAGGCCTGCCGGGCCGGCGAATGCCTTTCTACCGAGAAAAAGACGTTGTCACGTAAAATCTTCGCCCGTAAAACCGACTTTACAGGCAACCAGTTTTTTTGTAATGTTAGTGGCAAACAAGCATGCAGTTCCCAATGACTAACAACTTGTTAAAATTAAAGTAAAACCCAGCCTTAGTATAAGACAGTGGGACTGGAAGAAAAACTCGAACTCTTCAGCCCCTTCAGCCGTACCTAACCTACACCATTATGGCACCAACGTGATCGACCGAATTTAATGGTACATTATACAGAGATAACAGTGCTGCATCTACTGTATCCATAGAGCAACACGGGCCACCGGCCGCGGCGGACCGGAGGGGAGAAGTCATATGCAGGCTTTCCCTTCTGCCAAAGAACAAGAAGAAGTGAGCCGAGATGTTTAATTAAATGTGTGCGTGAAATTGTTTATGTATTTTGTTAAAGTCAATGTGTGAGTTTTGTAGTAATAGACGATTTTTTTAAGAATTGGAGTGGCAAACAAGCATGCAGTTCACATTGATGTTAAGTGATGACTGCAGCCTTTAGACACACAAAAAGACCAAGGTCAAAATGCAGATGCGTTACCAATCCTACGGCCTAAGGTGTTATGCCTCTATGCCGGGAATTACAGGGCCGTTCAGACACCACTGTCTTGTCTTTGAAAAATACCAAAGACAAAGTCAATAAGTAGCACCTAAATCACAAATTCCCAACGCAACTTAACCATAAATTAAACGGACAGGTGTCCAACGAAAACCATAAAGAATTTGAAACAAACTGAAAAACAGCCAACGCTTAGGTACCGGCGATTGCGATAATCAAGAGCATCGCAAATAATAAAATATCAAAGTGGTATACGAAAAACTGGTCAATCGAAATAGGTATAATTACTGTTACCGATTTAGCCGGCACGCTTGAATTTTCTGAAAATTACACTGGTCAACAAAAAGCGCGCATTTTCGGAAACGCACCGGACGTTGGGCCACAGATGAGTTTTTTGTGTTTATTTTACAAAATTGTGATGGAATGCCGCGGGTTCTTTGTAGAATATTGTACGTTCTAAACTAAGGTTGTTTATGGGATTTATTGAAGTTAGGTTTGAAGTATACCTATTAATTGAAGTTAGGTATGAAGTATGCCTATTAATTGAAGTTAGGTATGAAGTAGGTATACCTAACTTCAATTAGTCTCACTTATACTACGGTTTTTAACAGCCTGGAGTTCGTTTTTTTATGTAATGAAAGTGGCAAACAGGCATGCAGTTCCCAAGGATGTTAAGTGATGACTGCAGCTTATAGACACCCACACAAAGACCAGAGGTCAAAATGCAGACGCGCTACCACTCCTGAGGCCTAAGGTGTTATGCCTCTGTGCCGGAAATTACAGAGCCGTACATTACCACCTGACATTACAAACACATTAACGAACAGATGATGCGAGCAGTTATTTCCGGCACAGAGGCGTAACACCTTAGGCCGCAGGAGTGGTAACGCTCACTTAACATCAATGTGAACTGCATGATTGTTTGCCACTACCACAACATAAAAAAAATATTACCTTTTTATTATTGTCTATAAATATTTATTGGAGTAATTTGATCGTAAGTAGTAATAAAACGTAGCTATTCATTTTTATTATTTTTATTCAACAACATAAGCGATATAATTTCACAAAAATATTGATTTTCAAGAATCGCAAAATCTTAAAGCAACAAAAAATGGCTCCAAATATAATTAATCCGCGAATATAATTCCAACAGTAAAAAGGCAATGTGACCCACCTGCTAAATCTTGCGATAGACACAAAGCCACAGGGCGCTATGAAAGAGCGACCCTTCGCCCTACGTCATCGGCTGAGCGAAAAAAAAAACTCGAACAATTATAAAAAAAACGGAAAGATGGCAAAGGTGTCTCAATTTTTAAAGAAAAAATTCGCCAAGGTTAAGACCCATGGGAAAAGAGTTAGATACGGTTTTTTGTTAAAAAAGAATATGTCTTCCGCGTATTTTTTCAACTTTTTTATCCTAACTGTATAAGGAGGGTACCGTTTAGGTGATTGTGCGTTTGAAAATCGAATTCACCCCTTTACGAACAGATGATGCGAGCGTGAGATAGTTTTTTCACGAAGAACGCTTGATTTATTACTGTTTGCAGTAATTTGAGAGTTTTATAGATTTTTCCTCGGTGTGGGAGAATTTAAGCGAATTTAATAACGGTTTTACGTATTTTGTTCGCATTGTTACGATTGAAGCTAACGGTTTTTTTATATAATTTCGTCAGTCGCATTATTAATTTTAAGTAACCTAAGTCACCTATCCTTATATAAAACGTTTTTTTTGTGAGAGTAGGCGTATGTAATATAAAAACTTGATGTAAAAAATACGTTAAACTTTATAGGTACCTACATCGACGTTTATAAGGCTTCCGCATAAAATCTCTTTGCATGATCACTATAATACTTAATTACATTAAATATATATATTTTACTATCAATATTTGAAATAAAAACTGGATTTCGCTTTACTTATTTTGTTTCACATACAATTTGATTTCTCCTACAGAGATTTTGAGGGTGGATCATTGTGCTAAGCTGAGGTTAGCCAATTTATTATATAATAGATACAATGGTACAATTATTTCATCAAAAGAATAAAAAAAAGTTAAAAACTATAAATTGAAAAGTGAATTCAATTATCCATTTCTTCACTAACCATAAAATTGACCCCGGGTCACACCACTATCGAATTACAAAAGAAATTCATATTTCTGGAATTCGCAAGAGTATCAAATTCGATGACCTCTTTCAAAATAGACGAAACAGGCCCTTTTTGAGACACAATGATAAGTCGTGTGACTTTTGACCCCGGTTGACTTTTTCTACGTATTTTTTTTGACCGAGATGGTCAAAAAGGGGCAACCATTGTAAAGTGGACAATAGCTTCTGATTGGAAGGAACGCAAAAACCGGAACAATGCGTTAAGAAAAAATGGACTCGTGTATGGACGCTAGATCCCAATCGTCTGTGGTTTGTACCTGTTACCATTGTAATTGATATACAAATAGGTAAAAGTTTTATGTTTTATCGGTGACGTCTATTTAAAGGTAAATGTATTAGGTAATTGATAGACACGATTACCTTATCCATTTACCTTGCTCTCGTGAGTTATTTCGGTAAATCTTAATGTTTCATTTGTTGTTTACCAGATTAGCATAAGTAACCTAATTACTGCCCCCTTCTCTATTTTTCACCTATTTGCTTTATATTTTACTGGTGGTAGAGCTCCAGTGACGGAGCTCGCGGGCGTAGGCACCACCGCATTACCTAATTTACTTGCCGCTAAATGGTAGTGTTCAGCACTATCGTGTTCCGGTCAGGTGGTAATGTACGGCCCTGTAATTTCCGGCACAGAGGCATAACACCTTAGGCCTCAGGAGTGGTAACGCATCTGCATTTTGGCCTTGGTCTTCATGTGGGTGTCTATAGGCTGCAGTCATCACTTAACATTAATGTGAACTGCATGCTTGTTTGCCACTTACATTACATAAAAAAAAAATAAAAAAAATATTTGCATTTGCTATATATAAAAAGTATCTGTGATAGTTATATTACGGAGTTATACATTACCATCTAACCGGAACACGATAGTGCTGAACGCAGATAGATAAGGTAATGCGGTGGTGCGTATGCAAAGGAAAATAAGGAAGGCTATAGGGTTTATAGGGCTATAAGATTTCCAGCACATTACCAAACTCCGAGGGATGGAACCGGGAAACTTCCAGAAAATGGAAAAATCTCTATAATACCTACTTACCTTCCATCGGATATATAATACCTACTTACCTTTATCTACAATTTATTATATGATGATGCCAAAAATCGGGCCCTTAGATACAAGACGAATAATTTAAATAACAAAAGGATTTCAAAATCATTTGGCACAAAAAATATCTGATTTAATGAAGATTAACCTTGGTGTTCTTAAAATTTAAATCATTCGCTCCCCTATTCCATAACCAGTACGTTTTCTCACGATTCACCCCAATTTTAGGGTTATCTCTTAACGCTCCAGGATCATTGAAAAGTAGATATTTAAAAGTGGTATCATTATTTATTTTTTTTGCGAAAAAAGATAAAAAGGTGAACTGTGTGACCCTATTTCATGATGAGGTCTCGACATTGTGAACTAGGTTTAACCCTGTGTGTATTTGAAATTCGATCCGCTTTTTTGGTTTTTTTTTTTTTAAATATATTTATTAAGTTATTTGGATCGCGTTTAGTTTGTTTAAATGGATTTCGCGTGAGAAGATGAAATATTGAAAATAAATCTAAGTACCCATACAACGTGTAACAGGATTGAATGTACAACCCGAGACTAGATTGTTCAGAATCGATAACCGAATCGATTTCAGGCATTTTTGATATGGGTAATATTTTGTCCCAAAATTAATGACAATTCGGGAAATTATGGTCACCTATTTGGCGAACAGTCATTACAAACGAAATAGATACTAACGTCTATCCAAAATAGAATGCTAGTCTCTACAAGTTTATTAGAACTCATTGAGACGTGCTTTTTATTATAAATAATAATTTAAAAAATAAAATATTGGAAAATAAAAATTAATCTTAATACTAGCGAGTGTTAAATAACGGTACGCAAGTTACGCTACTTTTTTCGGTATTTTTTTAGGTAGAGGTAGGCTAAGTATGCATAGGGTGTGCATACTGTTCGTACAATTTGAGGACAACTTATTTCTTAAATAAAAAATATTAAATACATTAACATGTAATTTTAGTTCGTGTATTACGATTATAACTCGATTTTCTAATCGAGGTGTTAGGTAGTGTGCATTATTCCCAGTCAGTCAGTTGATCGTCGCGCGCGCGACGCGCGCGGCGCGGATGTAGCACCGGGGCTGGCCCCCTCTGCTGCGGCTTCTTCTGGCCTGCCATGCAGGTCGGCGTTGGGTGCCCTGGGATTCAAGGGCTTCGGTGGAGGAGGCACGCATCGTCAGTCGAGAGACGGGTGGGGGCTTTATTTTTTTTTTTTATTTTTTTATAATATTTTTTTTTTTCTTTTTACTACTTTTTTTTTGTTATTTTTCCCGTTATTCCCCCAATATTCCCCCATTATTCCCGTTACATGTTGTATAACATAGATACAAAATAAAACTATGTGACTCCTTAAGTCCTCTTTGATAATAAGACAGTTACCATAAGTAACAGTTTAATGTAATTAATCATTGATGGTAAGTATTAATCTTTTGTATTGTGTTTTATTAACAATAGTTATTAAGTACTCATTTAATTATACTAACAAATTATGGATGTAATGTCTGATTTAATGAATAAATTAAAATAATATGAATTAAAATTAACTGTAGCCTATAAGCATCTATAGAGATTTCCATGTAGATGCGTTGCGTTAAAGGTATAATGCCTCTGTACAGAAAATTACAAAGCCGTATTTAGGTGCCACCTGATCGTAACACGATGGTGCTGAACACTACCATTTAACGGCAAGTAGATTAGGTAATGTTACCAACATCCGCGAGTCCGGCACAGAGGGTTATGCCTCTGTGCCGGACATTCCACCCCTTTAGGCATCAGGAGTGGCAACGCATCTGCATTTTGACCTCTGGTCGTTGTGTGAGTGTCTATAGGCTACAGTCATCACTTAACATCAATGTGAACTGCATGCTTGTTTGCCACTTTTATTACATAAAAAAATGAGAACCAAAGTTACCGACATAGCTCACCGAATAGCAAAACTCAAGTGGCAGTGGGCAGGGCACATAGCTCGCAGAACTGACGGCCGTTGGGGCAGAAGAGTTCTTGACTGGTGTTCGCGTACCGGAAAACGAAGCGTAGACAGGCAGACCACAAGACGGACCGACGACCTGGTGAAGGTCGCGGGAAATCGCTGAATGAGGGCGGCCCAGGACCGTTCGTTGTGGCAATCTTTGGGGGAGGTCTTGGTTCAGCTGTGGACGTCTTTTGACTGAAATGATAAATATCTACATTTAGATTCTCGACCTTTAAACCTTTAATGAATCACACGTGTCCCTTAATTAGTTAACGCATAACTTAAGTAAGACCAATGATGTAAAACGAATTCAAATATATCATTTTCCATTACATACCTTCACTTTTCCATTAATTACTCATTAATTATAATATTAGTCTCACCACTATGGTAATTGAATTAATAGATTTTTTGACTTGATTTATTTGCTTAGATATCTGAGTGGGTAACAGGTTGGTTGTTAGCAGTAGTGAATAGGCCTGAGGAACCAAGTTCAATCCCGAGGCTGTGGTTTATGATGGAGAAGATTTCCAATATTTGTTATTGCCAATATTTGTTTATTATTTGCCCTGTAATTTCCGGCACAGAGGCATAGCATCTTAGACCTCAGGAGCGGCGACGCATTTGCATTTTGGCTTCGGTCTTTGTGTGAGTGTCTATAGGCTGCAGTCTCCACTTAACATCAATGTAAACTGCATGCTTGTTTGCCACTACCATTACATAAAAGAAATGCGTTACAGGAATTCTAAAACGTGTAAAAATAAATGGAAAATTTTTAAGCAAAATAAATCAAACAAACATAGTTTTTAAGGATTTTGAAAACGGCGAGTTTCGGTTTATATGTTAATGTATGGCCCCGTAATAACTATTATGGAGTCTAATAATAACAACAACTAAGACAGAGAATATTTAATAATACTTCGTATAGAATGGACACTTCGACGTCCCGCCCGCCATGCCTAACCCAACCTCGCCCCCTCATATGGGCGACGCTTGGTATTTTGAAGTACTCGTATTTTCTACGTGCTATGCACACAGTTGCACGTGTAAATACACGTCACTGATTGATGTCTGTGTAATAGAGAACAGATTAAGCGTTTGTATGGAATTTTGGCGGAGTGTCCGCGGTGTGACTAAGGTCTTAGTTGTGGCAACGCATCTGCATTTGACCTCTGGTTTTATGAAGATAGGTAAGCTGCAGTCACTTATACTATGCACTGCATGCTTGTTTATCACCTTGGTTCGGTACATGGCCCCGCGGCTGGTGTAGACCGTAAGCGATCTACTCGGTTAAGCATTATGGGCGCGGTCGGGCGTGTGATGGGTGACCGCTAGTGGCAAATAAAAATGCGCGTTTCCTTGTGTGGTGCTTCGGAGGGCACGTTAAGCCGTCGGTCCCGGTTGCTATCGGTAGATAGTAGTCGTTAAACCTTGTCGGAGGCTTTATGGGCGGTTTGAAAACATCCCAGAGTGGGTTGGCCACTAACCCGTATCTCTACCAATCCGCATTGGAGCAGCGTGGTGGAGTAATCTGCAGGCCTCCCCCTAAAAAGGGGAGAGACTCGTGCCCAGCAGTGGGGCGTATAATGGGTTGTCTGATCATATTTATTATAAATATTCAAATAAGTAGATACCTAATAACCTAAAAGTATGCCCCGAACTTGAAACCTACATTCTATTTCATTAAGTTTTTGCGTTGAAAATGTCCAAGTTTATCAATCACGATCAATAATGCAAGTTTTACTGATTAATAAGATTTATTATTCATCATATTTAAAATTAATGGATTCCAATTTTATTTTTATGGTACTATGATATGTCTTAAATTAATTCATTGACTTAAAAATTGAATGATGTATTTGCATGAAACATCAGTGTGGAACCAGTTTTTAATTTAATTTTACTTTATCTATTTTGCACATATAATAATTTCTATTTTGGGTAGTTTTAAAGTTAAGATTATTTTTTATATTGGTATAAAGGATAAAGCCGTTATGTTTTTTAATGTCAATAAAGTTAACTGATGGTAGAGTTTTTTTTAATGTAATGCAATTGGCGAACAAGCATAATGTTCACATTGATGTTAAGTGGAGACTGTAGCCTATAGACACCCACACAAAGACCGAAGTCAAAATGCAAATGCGTCGCCACTTCTGAGGCGCTATACCTCTGTGCCGGAAATTATAGGGCCGTACATAATATAACGTTAGTTACGGAGCAGTCGAGGGGGTAGGCCCAAGATAATTGCATGCAAACGATTCCCCACTTATTTTTTAAGTGGCGAATCAATTGATAATCAACTGGCACATTACCAAGTATCGAGAACACTGGGCATCCTCGTCCATAGAATGTATCAGGAATGTATGTATGTATCTTCACGCCACGTCTCCCTAATGGGGTAGGCAGAGAGTGTGGAGCGTCAGATAGAAAAGCCTGTAGGAACTCGAGTCGCTACACTATTTAAAGCATACCTGACCTACCTGCCGCCATTGGGTCAGAACTATCGTGCTCCGGTTAGATGGCAATGTACGGCCCCGTAATAACTTTGACAGAGACATAACAATTAAGGTCTCAGGGGTGGCAACACGTTTGCATTTTTACCTCTGGTCTTTGTGTGGGTGTCTAACTGGCAAACAAGCATGCTTTTCACATTGATGTTAAGTGATGACTGCAGCCTATAGACACCCACACAAAGACCAAGGTCAAAATGCAGATGCGTTACCACACCTGAGGCCTAAAGTGTTATGCCTCTGTGCCGGAAATTGCAGGGCCAAACATTACCTGTGTAATACAAATATTACATGTACTGGTGTACCTGACTGGAACACGATAGTGCTGAACACTACCATTGAGCTGCAAGTAGGTATATTAGGTAATGCGGTGCGTCACTGGAGTTCTATCATCTGGAGTTCTTGTATTTTATATATATTGTATTTTATATATTGCGTAGACTCACCACAAAATTTGCGTTTAAAAAGAGTGTTAAGGCTCATTTTCAGTCATAAAGTTTTCAAATCGTCATAATATTTTGTATTTATATTTGCACGTATGTATGATTGTATATATATTGTTGTGTATATATTTATTAATTTATGTATAGATATGTATTTAAATAATATGTATATACTTAAATATATTTTATTCTATTAACATAATTATATGGATAATTTTTAGTGTATTAAGTTGCTTTTTTTTTGTGTTAATTTTTTTTTTGTTGTTTAATCTACCACCGCCTACGATTTTTCTCTTCACTACCAATGGTTGACTGGTAGAGAGCGCTCTTAGCGTTAAGTCCGCCATTTGTTGCAATTCTTTTTTTGAATAAAGATTAAATAAATAAATAAATAAATATTTTTTAATGTAATAGACAAATGAAAAATAAAACATTCCATCAATTCCATAATTAGGCACGTATTATTTTTCTAACTGCCTCAGTAGTCTAGTGGTGGCAGGCCACTACTGCTACATTGAATTCGATTCCCGGTTCAGAGGCTACCAGAGATAATGGAGTAAAATCCTATAGATCTGGTTCTATTAGGATTTTTCCATTTTCTGGAGATTTCCTAGTACCTCGAAGTTTGATAATGTGCCCGGAGATGTCAACAGCCCTGCCACCTGTTACATGGCCCAAAACGTAACCGGCTAACCGTGCATTTACCTCTGCCTACCCCTTCGAGGATAACAAGCGTGAAGTCACATTATTTTCTACAACTGTAATGACAAAATAAAATGCTAACATTAAAATAAAATATTGTATACAGCAAAAAAAACTTTAATTAAGTACGAGTACTTACTCATGAAGTTACTAACAGCTTAGTTCTTTCGGTCAAGCCTGGATAAAAGTATTTTATATATCGACTAGGTGACCCGGCAAACTTTGTATTGCCTCAGAATAGATTATCGTGTCAAAGGTTTGATAGATACGGACTATTATTTGTATGGAAAAATGAAATTGTGGTTTTTACTATTTCCCTTTAATATCTTCATATTTTCTTACCTTTCAAACCTTCCCTGGACTTCCAAAAATAATTCAAAACCAAAATTAGCCAAATCGGTCCAGCCGTTCTCGAGTTTTAGAGAGACTAACGAACAGCAATTGATTTTTATATATATATACATATAGATAAAGATAGTTAATCAGGCACGTTTTACATAGTACCATATAATGTAGCATTCTATCGTCTAACAACGATAAAAACGACCAATTACAATCCCTATTAGTACTGACGTGTCGTTATTTAAAAGAAAAACTTTAACCCATCAATCAAACCCGAGAAAATCGATTTCGTCATCCGATTAACCTATCCATACCGAGTATAAAATCGATATTCAACATACTTGCATTTGTAAAAACACGAGGCCGTTTCTCGGTAAAAAGCTCACAACATATGCGATACTAAAAATAATTTCCAACGTTTAATACAAAAATTGCAATAATTAACTTCGTTACAGACCAATAAATTACAATACGAGAAAGAAATGCAACACGATACCCACACCACCATAATCTCGTTTGTATACACGCACACTTTTGATTGAAGTGTTGTGAGTTTGCGATGTCGATGAATATTTTATCAGATTTATTTTTAATTAAGAAAGGGAGTCGAGTTTTAAAGTTGCTACAGTTTTGTATATTGTTATGAAAAACTTTTGGATGACTTTTGCAGGTAGAATATTAATGGGGGAACTACATTTTTTTAACGTAATGGAAGTGGTAAACAAGCATGCAGTTCACGTTGATGTTAAGTGATGACTGCAGCCTATAGACACCTACACGAAGACCAAGGTCAAAATGCAGATGCGTTACCACTCCTGAGGCCTAAGGTGTTATGCCTCTGTGCCGGAAATTACAGGGCCGTACATTACCACCTGACCGGAACACGATAGTGCTGAACACTACAATTTAGCGGCAAGGATATTAGGTAATGCGGTGGTGCCTACGCCCGCGAGCTCCATCACTGGAGCTCTACCACCAGTAAAATTAAATATCTCTATATCTCCATTCTATAAAGTTTCTATGGGCACCATCGCATTACGGTTATCGTATAGTTTATAGTTCCGCCATGTTTTCTCGTCTGTCCGCAGCTTAACTCAGAGACTCTAGTACTAGTATAATATAGTAGTCCAGTAGAAAGCCATAATTTGGATTGAATAAACATTATACATTATTATTAGAGTCACACTGGCAAACCGGCAAAGTGGTAAAATTAAAACTTGAAATGTAACTTTTTGAGGCATATGGTAATATAAAGCGTATCTATTATTTAATCAAAAACAAATAAAATTGCTCGTTTATAAAAATAATATTATGACGTGGATTTATAAAAGCACGCGTAAGCATGATTAATTTACAAATATTTAGACTGGCAACAACACAAAGTGGACATCCCATCGTAAAATAATTGGGACGTGACCAAATTATAAATCAATTTCCATAAAATTACAAACAGTAACTTATTTTAATACAATAAAGTACGTTTATGGCTGTCGTTAGGCACCATAAATGTAATAAATTAAAGTTCACTAGTGGACAAGGGCGAGTCACTAAATATAACTATTTGTATAGTTTTCTGTTGAATGTCTTTCATTCGTTTTTATATGAAATATGATCATTTTATTTAAACAATTTTTCAGCTTTGTATTCGATAGAGTAATTTATCTATTCAGATCTCACTACATAGGCCCAGCCGGGCCTATAGAGTGAGTTCCGGCGGGTTCCCTACTTTACTGCGTAATACGTTTCATCGAAAAATCATTGGCCGACAACTATACACCGAGGACTTCATTGTGCGATGCTATTGTTTTCCGATGCTATTGTTTTTTCAGTAGGGAACCCGCCGGAACTCACTCTATAGGCCCAGCCGGGCCTATAAATTGAGTTCCGGCCCCGTAGTCTACCCTGTTCACCCATATAGCCCAAAGTTACTGTATTAACTATTGATGCAGTCAAAGAGAGGTCCAGCTGAACGTAACCCATTCAAAGTATATTTAACATTTTCCAAAGGGCCTCTGTCTACGTGTTAGAACCATGACCCCGCGCTAGCCTAAGAGTCCGAGGTTCAAATTGGACCCTGTGCTGACGCTAGACATAGTAATAATTATAATACTCCAATAATTGAGACACACTACAAGAAATATAGAATTAAAATGCACAATTGCTGGTCTTATCGCTACGCCATCTTTTACATACAGCCAGGTGGAAAATAATAGTAGCTATGAAATATAAGAGAGGGGTGTACGATATGTATAAATAAATAAATAACTAATATAAGCAAATTAAAAAATAAATAACAGGTATATAAATAAATACCATACCTACATATTACTTAGATAATAACAAAGAGGAAAAGGCATGTGTCAAAAAATAAAAAAGGAAAATAATAGAAGCATAAAATTAAAGAGAAAGAAAGCAAATACCTACTATTGATCAGTAGAACATTTTGCTGAAAAATATGAATACAGTTACCCAACAATAAACTTTGCACAACGTCCTTACGAAGGAGACTTCGGCTTATTTCGAGTTTGTAGAGCGTTGTCTCTTTCGCACCTCATCTATATGACTTTTGTTGACCATTTTGATCAAGTTTTGACACTTTTGACCAATACTGGACTATGAGTGTTAACGTAGGCAGTGTGTAGCTGACACATTTAGCAACACGGGCCACCGGCCGCGGCGGACTGGAGGGGAGTAGCCATAGCGTTTATTACCGATGCAAAATAGTCTGCCATTTAATGCGGGGGGAAATGTGTGTGACACACACACACTACAAAAATCGTCTATTACTACGAAAGTTACACCTTGACTTTAACAAAATACATAAACGATTTCACGCACACATTTAAACATCTGGGCGACAGGCATAGGCCCATTTGGACTTTGACAGAGGGGACAGCCTGCATATGGCTACTACCCTCCGGTGTTGCTCTATGAGCTCGGATAATACTGTATGATGTCGAAACTAGCAGATTGTCTCTTTCGTAGGCTCGATGTGCAATATTTATTTATTAATTTTTGGGTACTGCACATTAGTCTGCCTATCAGTAAAAATAGAGCAGAATACAGATGTTTTAATTTTTCTAAATAAATATCCTCCATTAAAATAATGACGTCAATCATCGACAAAGCCACATCCCTCGCCGCCCGATCACAAATACATTCATATGATTTATTGTTAACACGGGCAACAACTCATGTGTGGAAAGTATCATTCGATCACGCACACTAGCACACGCAGATTATTATGCGAACCGCTCGCTGTAACGCGGTACTTCGGGACTCGATTTTATGGCGGGACGACTGACTGAGCTTTTGACTGGGTTCAAATAACGAACTAATTAATTCCTGCTTGATTTTGAAGAGTCCATGATTAAAGTAGGTTTAAAAAAGTGAAGAAAAACTGTGAAAAAAGTTAACTTTAAATAGGTACCTAAATAATTTTAAAATTAAAATCATTTTAATTTTATATTCATTATACGATATTGATCAACTTATTATTATATACTAGAAACATGAAACACAAATGTTTCCTCTTTATAATATTAGATAGAATTATTACTGGTGGTAGAGCATAGACACCACCGCATTACCTAATCTACCTGCCTCCAAATGGTAGTGTTCAGGTTAGATAATGTATGGCCCCGTAATAACTATCACAGAGATAGTTGTTATAACTAAGGTCTCAGGGGTGGCAACGCATCTGCATTTTAACTTTTAATCTTTGTGTTGTCTATAGGCCACAGTCATAACATAACATCAATGTGAACTGCATGCTTATTTGCCATCTCAATTACATAAAAAAGTTACCATAAGGCAACATGTGGTCTTGGCATTGATCGTGACGTAATTTGTTTTTCAAAACACAGAAACATTCCAAAATATTACATTCGTCTATCTTGCTTACCACGCCTACGGTGTTCGACCTCCGTATTAAATGAAGGCTCCACTAGTACTCAAGTTCCTTGAACTCACACTAAAACTGTACCTATTTGTTATAATAGGAAACTTTATCCCCTAGTTAAAATTTTCAGAGGTCGCTGGTACAAATAACGCCCCAGGTCAATTTCATAACCTCACGTCACGCCTGTATTCCCCAAAGTGGTTGGTAAATGCATGTATTTAAGCATTCGAACGTATACGAATGATCAGCCAAATGTAAGAAAATTCAGACAAAGATTAGACATTCTATCAAGTTTATATTTTGATAATAAATTGCCTACAGACAACCATGAATAATACGGTGTTCATTTCCACAAAATTTTAACAAAAACACATTTAGCAATTAGCACTCAAGTGTTATTTATTTCTCTATTTAATATTATGCATTAAAATATCTTGACTTAGAGACACGAAGACTAGGGCGATCGACGCGTTTTATATTTGCTGAATCATATATCCCTTGCCTTCATGAGTAGTCCTTTCACTACTTATTACAATATTCTGTTTATATAAATCCTTAGTAATTCCGTACCAATACCAACAAAATAAAAACAACCAGCTGTTATCAAATTCATTAACATTTTTTTTCAGGTCACAAAAGTGAAAAATAAAATTAAAAAGTTTTTACCAGAAGTAATTTACCACAGTGATTTTCAGAGTTCGACTTTTTCATTATCAGTAGAGATACGCCGAATATTCGGTTGGTATTCGGTATTCGGCATAATCGGCATCTTTTCCACTATTCGTATTCGGCCGAATTATTCGGTTTTGGTGCCGAATATATTCGGTTGCAATATTTCTATTTTATTGGCTATACGACGCGGTATATAACTACGAGATAAAAATTCTTAATATTATTTTATAAGCCAAAGAAATCACGTAAAGAATGTGTTGAATAAAGCTAATAAAATAATAATACCATTAAATTACAAATCAACATTTACCTCTATTGAAACCTAAAATCAACATACTATTCTTAAACCTTTAGCCCTGTAGTCAGTTACATGCAGTCAATATTTATTTTAAACCTTAAATCAGCATTTATTTTTCAATTTTTATATTTAAACATAAATTAAAATCAAGCTACCCCGAGCCGTCCAAGTTTTCTCTCAGTACTACCACAAAAAAAAAATTGTGGTAGTACTGAGTTTTATTATAAATAAGTTGTATTGCCTACATTATATAAAGATAATAATATACGAGTAATACAACTTATAACTTGCTGGTTTGCTCAGTTTTTGATTTTCTAAGAACTTTTAGTGTGGCCTTCGAATACAAGCAGCGACATGTTAGAACCGCGTTTACGCGGCAAAACAATAAAATGGTAAACCGAATAATTCGGCCGAATATTCGGTTCGGTATAGGTTAAGCCGAATATTATTCGGTATTCGGTTATTCAGTGAAACCACTATTCGGTGCATCACTAATTATCAGGTATTCTTTAGATAGGTTGTATGGAAAATGCGAAAAAAATAAAACTGTATAACACATCAAGTACATTTTCATTTTTTTATGAATAGGTATATTGGACAACAAAACGTTGAAGTTCGTTGAAGTATTATTAATGTAAATTTCGAATTTACTTAACGTTATCCTACATACTTCTAGTCGTTAGAGCCACGTTGGTGTGAGAGGTCCACGTAATTGATTGATACACCCACACACGTTTATGAACATAAATTAATAATGGTACTACTGAGGGCATAAATATAATATATCTTTTGTTCCACGTCTAAGTAAGAGTATAATACAATTATTATTTAAGGTATAACCACACCGATCTATTCGTCAATTTGACTATTAAGTAATGACCGAGAAAATATTTCACTGGTGGTAGAGCTCCAGTGACGGAGCTCGCGGGCGTAGGCACCACCGCATTACCTAATATACTTGCCGCTAAATGGTAGTGTTCAGTACTATCGTGTTCCGGTCAGGTGGTAATGTATGGCCCTGTAATTTCCGGCACAGAGGCATAACACCTTAGGCCTCAGGAGTGGTAACGCATCTGCATTTTGATCGTGGTCTTTGTGTGGGTGTCTATAGGCTGCAGTCATCACTTAACATCAATATGAACTGCATGCTTGTTTGCCACTTCGATTACACAAAAAAAAAAATATATATATATATATAATTAAAGTATTTTTAGATTTTTAAATTAAAATTTATCGTGGCTTGCATCAAGATATTTGTTAAAGTTAAAGTTATTGTTAAATTTCTTAATCTTCTCTAACTTTAACAGATTTCTTTAAGTTAGAGAAGGATGTGAAATGTTACAATAACTTTTACAAATATCTTGGTGTAACCCAAGCTAAGTGTCAGATTAGGCAGTGGGCCGTGAAGACCCCGCCGTCCACTAATGGACGAGATTCTCCCGCAAATTGCGTGGGGTGTGGATTAGAAAAGCAGTGGCGGTAGTTTTATCGACGCTGCTACCTATCTTGCGTTATTGCATTGATTTGGAATTGGAATTGTTGGAACTTGGACTTGGAATGATTTAACTGCTATTGTTCGGTTTACTGAATGCACTAGACGAAAAAGAAAATTCTCTAAAAGGCTACACGACACGGTAGTCAGGGTCCGGCAGAAGGGGTGGGCGTGGCCTCGCGCCGGGTTGCCGCTTATTACACTATCCGGTCGACAGGGCCCTGACTCAGTCACAGTACAAAGTTGAACAGTATGGAAAATACGTACAAAACGTTGAAACGGCGCAATCACACAAACATCCAATAAAAATATTGCGAGCTAAAGAAACTCATTGATTAAATGCGAGTTGCTAAGATTCAAGTTTAAATTCGATGTATCTGCCTCAGAAGTCAAGTGGTAGCAAGTCATTACTGCTACACTGGTGTTGATTCTATTGATGGATTGGCGACAGTGGCGATAGTTTTATCGCAGGACGCTGCTGCTCATCTTACGTTATTGCACTTACTACCGCCCTATGGGAATGATTTGCCCACCACTGTTGCCAAAAAGAGTCGGTTAAGTTAAATTCAATTCGTATTGTATGTGCTTACATAATAATATAAAGATTTTACACCTCTACGTTTATCAGAAATTAACGAACTGTTTCTAAATACACGACATGAGACTAAAACATGTTTTTGTTACTAATTTTGGTTGCAATATTTAGAAATATAAAAAAATGGAAAGAAAAACTTTACTTCGGGCAGGCTGTTGGTTACTCATCGTATCAAATGGTTTTTAAGGTTGATCACAAAATGAAATATTCATCAATTTGAGCGAAAGCACAATAAGCAAAAGCGCTTCATAAACCTAACTTTACAATAGATAAACGATATAGACCGTTCCCGTATCGCATTATTTATAATCAGGAACGCAATTCTTTACAAACTTGAGGAAAATGTCAATATGGCAATGAAGAATTTTTTTTTCAGTTTACTTCTTAGATTTTTTTACCTAAGATGTTGTTGCCCAGATAACAACATTTCTGGTGATTTATTTGAGTGAGAATTCATTTAATAGGTCGGGGAAAAGTCTTTTCGCATTATAGTATGTATGAACTTGTAATAAAATCTCTTTGGCTGTAGTATTTGTATCTGGCTGGTTTTGGTATCATTGAAAGTTAAAATTTTTAAGAACATAATTCCAAATTCAAATTAGGCAAATGTTTGATTTTCATTTGTTTTTCGTACTGTCAAGATGAATGAATCTAATGAAGAAATTCGATACATTTTAAAATTTTACTACAAAAAAGGTAAATAATGCAACGCAAGCCTCGAAAAAAATTTGCGATGTTTATGGACCTAGTGCAGTGTCTGTGAGAGTAGCACAAATTATTTTTTTTTTTTGTTTAAGCGTTAATTGTCGTTAATTTTAATTGGTTTAAGCGTTTTCAATCCGGAAATTTTGATGTCAAAGATGCACCTCGCTCTGGTCGTCCTATTACGGATAAAATGGATGCCATTTTTGAAAAAGTGGAGCAAGATCGACATATCAGTAGTTACGACGTAACTGAAGAACTGAGAATTGATCACAAAACAGTTTTGGCGCATTTGAAAAAAGCTGGGTACAAAAAAAAGCTCGATATTTGGGTACCTCACAAGCTCACTGAAAAAAACCTTGAAAGAAATGAACCGTGTATTCATTTGTGATTCTTTATTACGACGTAATGAAACCGAATCATTTTTGAAGAAGCTGATAACTGGTGATGAAAAGTGGATCACGTACGACAAGAACGTGCGAAAAAGGTCGTGGTCAAAGGCCGGTCAGGCTTCACAGACTGTGGCGAAACCCGGGTTAACTCGCAATAAGGGGATTTTGTGTGTGTGTGGTGGGATTGGAAGGGCATTATTCATTATGAGCTATTACCACCAGGCAGGACTATTGATTCTGAACTCTACTGCGAACAACTGATGAGATTAAAGCAAGAAGTTGAGAGAAAGCGGCCGGAATTGATCAACAGAAGGGGTGTGGTGTTTCATCATGATAACGCTAGACCTCAAACATCTATAGCCACTAAGCAAAAGTTAAGAGAGTTTGGCTAGGAGGTGTTAATGCATCCGCCGTATAGTCCTGACCTTGCACCTTCAGATTTCCACCTGTTTCGGTCTCTTCAGAATTCTTTATGCAATGTTAGGTTAACATCACGAGAGGACTGCCAAATCCACTTGTCGCGGTATTTTGATGAGAAGTCCCAAAATTTTAATAGCAATGGGATCATGTCCCTACCTACAAGATGCCAAAAGGTTATCGAACAAAATGGTACATACATACTTTAGTTAAATTTAAATAAACTATATTAAAAAATGTTTTGAATTATCTTAAAAAATGCGAAGAAACTTTTTGCCCAACCTAATATATATATATATATTTTTTAATTCAACATATCGAGGGGTAACGGGCTATTTGGTTTAAGCGACATTTTGGGTGATATTGAGTTATATACATATTTGGAATCGGCGAATTTTTCTCCGTCGGTCCGGTTTCATTAAAATCGGAGCACTTTTTTGGCGTTTCAAACAATACTATTTTCGTGTCGTTTCCAAAGTGGCAGTGTCTTAAACGACGTCGATTTTGCATTTTTTATTAAATCATATACTTGAACCATACCATCATATTAATAACCGAGACATAAACCAGTCACCCTATCTCTCATAAATAAGTGAATAAGAGTTGAAGCGTTTTTCGATTCTAAATTTTATTAAGAAGTAACTTGAATCATTTTGACTTCCCTAATCACACGGTGTGATGTCGCTTAAACCATTTGTCCGTCACCCAAATACGATATGGGTCGTCGCTTAAACTCTTTTAGCTGCATCTATTTTCCACGCCGGGTGCTACTTGAATCAAATACTCGTTTTTGTTCAGGTATTTTGTTTATACGTTAAACCATTTTAGTCCTACTTTTTTAAAAAATGCATGTTATTTAATACAGACGATAAAATTCATGATGTATATTGAAACATTTAGCCTGTATTCATAAAAATACAAGTCGGTATTTCAATCACAAAATATTAATATGGTACATTTCAATCATGTCATATGATACCATATTTATTTCCTCGCCCGGGTGTTAAAATCGTAATCATTCAACTGAACTATCGTGCGCGGGCGCCTCAGTCACAGTCCAGAGTGTGCCGTGTGGAAAAAAGTTGTCCCTACAAGTGTCAACAAATAACACTAGATAAAAGGAGTGCCATATTTGAACATTTTTGGGGATAATCTACGGATAGAAAAAAACAGTGGATAATATGTCTTCTATTCAATCTATAAAAAGGAAGAGGTCTAAAGACTCTAATTACAGGAATAATACATACTTTTATTTTATTAATGATGGAGAGGGTCGGCGACAAGTTTGTTTGAAGTTCCTCATGAATACTCTCGATGTCACTCAAAGATACATTTATTATACTTTGACAACACAGAAACAAAGTATGTCGAAAGAAGATGGAAGAGGAAAATGCATTCCTCCCAACAAAACACCCAACGAAATTAAAGAAGCAGTGAAATCCTTCATCAAAAGGCTACCGGCAGTACCATCACACTACTGCCGCAAAGACACTATGAAACTGTATCTTCCGGTTGAATTGAAGAACATAAAAAATTAAAAAGTAAATTAATATAATTGATGTTCCTAGTGAGACTGTTATATAATAATAATTATCTATACTTATAATAAATCTGTAGAAGTGTAAATTCTGTACATTGAAAATATTGAAAAAAGAAATACCAGGGGATGTTACTAGATCGATACCGAACCCAAATATGTGATTAGAAAAAATTTTGTCTGTCTGTCTGTCTGTCTGTTTGTTCAAGCATCACAGAAAAACTACTGGTCCGATTACAATGAAACTTGGTATGATTATATTTTAACCTTTGGCGCACAACACTGGGTACTTTTTATCCCGGAAAAAATGTCTGTTTGTCTGTGTGTTTGTGCACGCTAATATCAGAAACGGCATATTCGATTTGCGGTTTTCACTTATATATTGTGGTAAGTTTCACTTAACATTTAGTGTTTGTTTCATGTGAATCGGTTCAGAAATTAAAAAGTTATATCAATTTAAAGAATCATATCGAATATTTTTAAGCTATTCTGAATCTTAGCTCTATCTTTTAGGGAGTTTCGTACCTAAAAGGTAAAAACGGACCCCACGGATAACTAATCCTCCGCTGTCTGTCTGTCTGTCTGTTCGTCCGTCCGTCCGCCTGTCTGTCACCAGCCTGTATCTCAAAAATTGTGATAGCTAGAAAGCTAACATTTTCACAAATTATGTATTTCTGATACCGCTATTAAGACAAAATTAATTACTTAAAATAAGAAAATGAAAATGTTAAGGGGTCCAAGGGGACATACAATAAACGTGTTTTTTTTTCGTATATTTTTTGCTCGATAGTAATAACGGTAGCAAGTAGACGCTTAAATTTTTTACAGAATTTTTAGGTCTTATGTTGTATATTACCTTTCCATAATAAATCTATATATCTATACAAATAAATAAAATTGGAGTGTCTGTTTGTAATATTAAAATAACCGCTTTTTACGAAACGCATATGTACCTATGTATACACGGTACATATACCAAAACAACATTTTTTACATTTTTTGTCTGTCTGTCTGTCTGTCTGTCTGTTTGGCGGGGCTTATCTTGGGAACGGCTGGACCGATTTGACTTTCACTGGCAGATAGTCGATGTGATAAGGAGTAACTTAGGCTACTTTTGTCTCCATAGATCCATACATACATACATACATACCTACATTGAAATAAGTAGAATTGGAGTGTATCCGACTTTGACGGGACTTTCACTGGCAGATAGCTGATGTGATAAGGAGTAACTTTGGCTACTTTTATATTAGCTGTGCCCACAACTTCGTCCGGATAGATACTGAACAATCATATTTTTTCTCACGTGGACGAAGTCGCGGGCACAGCTAGTTCTAAACAAATACTTTGATTGATTATTATGTTGTGTTTATTTATTCATTTATTCAATGTAAGCACCTGAAATTTTCGGTGATTGCAATATCCTGGTTGTTTTATCAGCCATTGATAGTCTTAGATGTAAATAAACCATAATTATTAATAAAAATTAAACTTTGCAATTTCAATGTTATATCTTACATAAGTAAATTAGCCTGACAGTCATTTTAATCTAAATTGGTAGTTAAGATAAATAGCTAGCTTCTACTAATTTTGGGTTTCGTTACTTCATACCTTTTGGCTTGCTCCGTAAATAGAATGCGTTGTCGCTTAATTTTTTCCCCTGTAGCCAGTTGTAGTTATGAAGTCACTTAATTCGTTTTTCCTGTCTCTAAAAAAGGGCACGTTGTATTAAGCGACATTTATCTTTGTAAATAAAGGGACGCTTTATTTGGTATTAGCATCAACAACTAGATATTTTTAATTAAATTTCAATGCAGTTTACCCCGTTTAAATAACTGCATTCGTTTTTTTTGTTATGAATTTTATTTCGAAATTTCAAACTTTAAAAGGATCTCTTAATAAATAAAAGAAAACAGAGAAATTTATTTTCAATTTAATTCCAACTAATAATGGCAACCCATTAAACGTCCCACTGCTGGGCACTAGTCTCTCCCCATTTGGAGGGAGGCCTGGAGCTTACTCCACCACGCTACTCCAATGCGGGTTGGTGGAGATACGGGTTAGTGGCCAACCCGCTGGCCCAATTCCAACTATTTTAGAAAAATTCTAATTTCTTTATGCAATACTAAGTTTTGTCCACGACTTCGTTCACGTGGTCTTAAAAGGTCCCTTAAGAACGTATGAATGAGATAAAAAGTATCCTATGTGTTACAGCTATATAAACTCGACCTGTGTTTACCGACATCATTTAATCGAAATCTGTCCAGCCGCTTCAACGTGATTGAGCAACAAACAAACAAACATCCATACTTTTATATTTATTATATTAGTAAAATTTAAAAAGCAATTCATAAACCTAACTCTACAATAGACAAACGATATAGACCGTTTACATTCCCGTATCGCATTATTTATAATTAGGTGCGCGTTTCTGTGCGAACTCGAGTGAAATGTCAATGGTTATTTTTGCGCGGAACGTCTGTCAGTGCACGTTACTGTACTTTGTTTGCGATTGTTTTGATTTGATTGTGTTCATTAAATAGATTTACTTGGGTCTTTGTTTAATTGTAGACACATTTTGTTTTTAAATATTTTTTTATTTGTTCTGCACAAGTCTTATGTATTTTCACAATAACACGGAAATCACAGCACGACACCAGGTATAAGCCTGAGTCGTAGGTGCCGTTGTTAACACACAACACATACACAAACACCCAGACCCGAAACAAATATCTGTAGGCCTGAGAAATATTTGTCTCGGTACGAAGATCAAACCTGTGAGCCTCGGTTCAAACATTCGTCACACACCGCTAGACCAACCGACTCGTCACCAACAAGCTAGTCGATTAAAAAAAAAACAAAAAATATAGAAAAAATAGAAAAAAAAATGGTTTCAGACAGGGATCGAATCTGTGATCTATCTACTTAACTGTGTATAGACTGTAGTAGACATTGCCATCACATAAAAAAAGAAAAACTCGACGGATTCCAATGAAATTTCGTACACAGGTAATATATGGCTGTAACATTTAAGACACTTTTTGTTTAGGTGAAACGCCGAGGCGAACCATTATTTAATCACATTTTGTGACAAGTGTCTATATTAAAAAAAAATATATGTTATACTAGGTTTTATCGTATGATTCAAATTTCACATCGGTTACACAGATGATAAGACAAATAATCGTCATTTAATTACGTTTAAAAAATAGTAGCTTCAATCATATAATGAACAATTATTCATTAATAAACATACTAGTTATTAGATATTTAGATTGAACCGGTAATTCGACACTTCCTGCAAAAACTTCAATTCTATTTGCAATTAAAATCACGTCAAAACACTAGACAGAGTAATAAACATTATAATCGATGTAAGTGGGCGATTTCGTGTGGTACGCCAAAAACTTGTTACATAGACTTTAAAAGAAAGTAGGTTTTACCCGTGACTTCGCTGCATTGAGTTCATAATGTAATAATTTTCATCTCCTATTTTTCACCCGTAAACATTTTTTTTACGTATTGTAGGTGACAAACGAGCATGCAGCTCACATTGATGTAAAGTGACGACTTCAGCCTATAGACATCTACATAAAAACCAGAGGTCAAAATGTAGAGTCGTTGCACCTGTGATAATCTAATGATTATACGCATACATTATATGAAGCGCGCATGGCCCCGCGGCTGTAGATCGTAAGCGATCTACTCGGTTAAGCACTACGGGCGCGCTCAGGTAGTGTGATGGGTGAACGCTTGTGGCAAATTAAATGCGCGTTTCCGTGCTTCGGTGGGCACGTTAAGCCGTCGATCCCGGTTGCTATCGACAGATAGCAGTCGTTAAAAAAACCTTGTCGGAGGCCTTATGGGGCGGTTTGAAAACATCCGACAACGGGTTGGTCACTAACCCATCCACCTCCACCAATCCGCATTGAAGCAGCGTGGTGGAGTAAGCTCCAGGCCTCCTCCCAAAAAGGGGAGAGACTTGTGCCCAGCAGTGGGACGTATAATGGGTTGCCATTATTATTTATTATCATTATACATTATAGACGAAAGATGAACCGCATATAGGCCCTCCGCGAGGTGGACCGACGATCTGGTGATGGTTGCGAGCAATCGCTGGATGAGGGTGGCCTAGGACCGTTCGTTGTGGCAATCTTTGGGGAAGAAGATGTTTGCCTATATTCTACTAACCTGTGGTTAAAACTTACCTAATTGTCTCGTGATTTATGCCTTTCTTTTTTTTGCACCAGCAACTACACCAGCTCGTGTCCCTTTCAAACGGGACATCACTGTCATTCCGACAAGGCTTTTGTCTAGCAGTGGTCGTCTTTCGGCTGAATGGTGATGATGATATAGATATACTAACTGTTACCCGCGGCTTCGCTCGTGTGTTTTCCAGTGGTTATAACTTCAGCGTAATCTCATTAATGCGTGTCTTCACTGAAATTATCCAATAGTACAAAATCTCCCTGGGATTCTCCTAAAACTCACCAATTTCGAGGTTTCGATTGGAAAGATGCAGTAGCTTACCTTCATTTTACATATAGAGGGCCTCTGCGCCCTGAAGCCCCACAGCCCTTTTGTACCTGAACCTTACCGATTCCCCGATCGCGATTGGAAAATCGCAGTAAGTTAGGTGCCTTTATTTTGAGTTCGGGAGGGCTCCACCACCCCAACCCCTCCAATGTCTGTTTGCACCTGAACCTCAGTTACATAGGTTCATTTTATGTATGGGGGGGGGGAGTTTCATCTCCAGATGGAAATTATTCATTCCGTTGGAAAGTCGCAGATACCTTCATTTTACATAGATATGAGGAGCTCGACTCCTCCAACCCCCCAATGGTACGAATGGGGGGTCTCCAACCTCCCATACGTAAAATCGAATCAATCATTGATCGAAAAGAACGCTTAGCCGCTGTGCGTATTGTCGGTCGTTTTCTTATAATATCTTCGACACGTTGCTATACCAGATTTAGAACAGGAAATAATGATGTATTTCTAGTTACCTATAAAGAAATTGAAATATCTAAAATCAATTGCTGTCTAGACTTAATTAATTACATTTTTTATACAGATTTCTTATGCGGGTTAAGTAGTCAACGGTTATGTTAGTGGTAAGTTATTACTATAAGTCATACACACTAACATAAAAACCTATCGCTTTGAAACTTATTCCTTAGATATCTACTTAGCTCTTTCACTGTAAAATGGTAAAGATTTTTTATGTATGTATCGTCAAGTCAAGTTCATTACGGGGTAGACAGAGAGTGTTAAGCGCCAAATACTACGGTCCTTAGACATCTCCCTCGCTTCTTCTACATTCGTCATTCCCTTCATACATGTACGCCCATTCCTAAGACTTCCCCAACCTTCAGGACCTTTTTGGTCAAAGTAGGTCAGTCTTGGTCTTCCTGAGCCTCTGTAACCTATATTCGCATTGCATATCTTTTTTTATGTAATGGAAGTGGCAAACAAGCATGCAGTTCACATTGATGTTAAGTGATGACTGCAGCCTATAGACACCCACACAAAGACCAAGGTCAAAATGCAGATGCGTTACCACTCCTGAGGCCTAAGGTGTTATGCCTCTGTGCCGGAATTTACAGGGCCGTACATTACCACCTGATCGGAACACGATAGTGCTGAACACTACCATTTAGCGGCAAGTATATTAGGTAATGCGGTGGTGCCTATGTCCGCGAGCTCCATCACTGAAGCTCTACCACCAGTAAAAATCTCTTTAGTCATTCGCTCATTCGACATTCTTTCAACATTCCCGAACTATCGAAACATACTTTTTTTTTTTCATTTCTTACTAACACACTTTTGGGGGAGGCCTTTGTTCAGCTGTGGACGTCTTTTGGCTGAAATGATGATGACGATGATACTAACGCATGCAACGAATTAATGTGATAACGAAAACACGGTTCAATGGCTGGCGAATTTTACAGCCTACTGACACTCAACCAGAGATCAAAGTACAAATACATGGCTCCTTATGGTTAAGTTGTTATGATTGAAAAGAATAATTTTAGTGTATAATGCTTATAGCAGGTATACTTTAAAATTTATCCGGTGGTAGAGCTCTAGAGGGATTCAAGATCGGGAAACTTCCACTTCACTTAATAGTCATTTTATATGTACTCGTATAGTCAGAAATCGCAGAGCCCTGAAGAAACACCACAGAGGGAAGTTGGTTCCACAATTTGCACGTTCTGGACAGGAATAAGGCCTCAAAACTGCGCCGTTAACGTACGTATCCAGTCGATGTGGATGGAACTTCTCTGTTCAGTGGGTAGAGTGTGGTGGAGGAAAAAGGACGACTGAACTATGTCAAACAGTTCAGCAGAGCACTCACAATTGTAGAGACGGTGAAAAACCGCACAGTCTCCTATATTTATATCTCTGCGTAGATTTAGATTTTCTTTCAGTGGGTCCTGGGTCGTTAACAAAAATCTGGTATTTGGGAGCCCCCGGCCTGCAGATGAAAGTAGTATTCCAGATGGGAACGCACTTGGGCCTTTTAAGGCTGAAGTAGCTGCCCCGATGTCAAACACTGCCTCGCTTTTTAGCACCTCTAATTTATTGAATTAATATTTGGCCTTATACTCGATGTGTCTCCCGAATTGCACTTCGTTTTTATGTGCCCAGGCGGCCAATAGTCTTACCAATGGTGAGTGAAGTGTCCAGGAACTGTGGTAGCGGCACAATATATATATTTTTTGTATGTGGGTAAATTAACAGACTTTGTTAAAGAATGCAGATATATTTTGAACAGATCATAGCACTTTGTGTGTGTTTTTTTAGTACATATCTTTTATACTTAATTATGCATTTAAATTCTCAATAAAACACGATGTAGAGTTCTGTAGTTGGTGTAAATTTTATAACTCATTATTTAACTCGTAAAGCTTGTTAGAGTTTCTTTTAACTTTGGTAGACTAAAATTAAATGGTTCCAGCTTAACTGTAGATAGAGATTAACTGCCTCGGTAGCCAAGTGGTAACAGGCCACGACTACCACGCTGAGGTCCTGGGTTCGATTCCCGGGTAGGGGGTTATCAGAGATAATGATGTAAAGTCCTTTATCTCTAGTTCTATTGAGATTTTTCTATTTTCTGGTAATTTCCCAGTACCTCGAAGTTTGGTTATGTGTCCGGAGATGCTAACAGGCTCGCCACCTGTTACATGAGCCAAAAACGTAACCGGCGAACCGTGGATGTCAGCATGTATGCTTGAATGCATGCTTTTTCCTCTGCCTACCCTTTCGAGGATTACAGGCGTGAAGTTACGTTACGTTTAGTTACATAGCTAAATCTATTATATCGCAGAAACATCCATCACTATAACTCCTGGTTATTTATGAACAAGAAATAGAACTTAATGCTCTGTGTCTTATAAGTTAAGAGAGGACATGTGATGTGTGGTAGAGTACATTTTTATATTGTGGTTTGCATTGAAAATTTCTGCGGTGTAGGAGAGTTCTTCATCTCTACAGCGCTCTACTTATGTATTTCGTGGGAGTCCCTAAATCTTTTCTCATTTTTTATAACCCAAAAGAATCAAACTAATATAATAAAAAAATATATAAAAAAATAAATTTGCAAATAGAATCATGACTTTAAACATGTAATCTCTACATTATACCGGAAGAATTAAACTGAATTTTTAAATATGCTTCACTGTTCACAGATCTGAATTAAAAACACTGATAAAGTAAATGATTATTAATATTTTTACAGATTTTTGATGTACTGCTCTACATTTACAAAAAAGTGAAGACGTCTGTCTCATTGTAGATACGTCGCCCCTCATAAGCTTGCATATTACGGTCTAAATTAAATTCGGTAGAGATGATGGTAGAGATGACAAGTCTGTTCAGATTGATACTCGGAATTTTATTTTATACCATTCTTTACTTTCAATAGCTAAAGACCCCCTTATTAAACGTATTTTATCTAAAGTGTTGCTAATCTCTTTTTTTCTATCCTGCACATTTGACAATGCAACTGACAAAGACAAAGCATTCTGTAGCTAAAACGTATCTAATGTACACATATGAATAAGGGGGTAGAAATCTAAACAAGGTAAATCAACTACAAATTTGGTCAATGCATCGTTTAATTTTAGTTTCAGTGAATACCTTCGTGTATGAAAGTCAGTGGTCTAATGATTAAGCTGATTTTTTTTAGGGCAGGTATATGCAGCCGGCTCGTTTTGAGACGCCACTAGTCTACTTCACCGGGCAATCGGCAAGCGCAGAAGGCGCTCCAGCCTAAAGACTGAGTTGAGGGCTAAACATACATTTAATTTGATTTTATAACGTAACTTCACGCCTGTAATCCCCGAAGGGGTAGGTAGAGGTAAATGCATGCATTCAAGCATACATGCAAAGATCCACGATTCGCCGGTTACGTTTTGGCCCATGTAACAGGTGGCGAGCCTGTTGACATCTCCGGGCACATTACCAAACTTTGAGGTACTGGGAAATTTCCAGAAAATGGAAAAATCCCAATAGAACCCGAGATAAAGGAGTTTACACCATTATCTCTGATAACCCCCTACCCGGGAATCGAACCCAGGACCTCAGCGTAGTAGTAGTGGCCAGCTACCACTAGGCTACCGAGGCAGTTATATACCTTCAAATCCAGAAGCCCTTAATTTTGGCCTTGTGGAGGATAAAAAAGGTTAAAATAGCTTCATCCCTGGTTAGAAAAGTGCGTAATATTTAGTTTTAATGAGATTTAGAACCTTGGTGGAATGATTAAGACTCTACCAAGTAGTAGAGTCATCATCATTTCTACGTGACTCAAAATACCGTCACGCAAATATAAGAGCCGTGAGTAGTTAAACGAGTACGTATGAACATATTAAGTAAATATTCAAACCTACCCTCGACAGACAAATAGCACGTATGTTTAAATCAATAATGTGAGATTTATGGTTATGAATATGCACTTTTTTCCTGTTTTGTATATCATTGCTTAAAGGATGATTGCTGCTGAAGTAATACAGATACAAAAAGAAAAAAATGAACTGACAGATTTCAGATTCAAATCAGCTAATCAACAACCGTATAAACCTCACTAATATAAGAGAATTAAATGTAACGAATTCAAATTTCAATCCCATAGATAATAATATCGACTTTATCAAAAATGATGCAATAATATTCGTTCTCGATTACGCCTTGAATATTAAAAATAAAAAAAAAACGAAAATCCTTCACACCTTGTCAATTTATGTTAATGATTGATAGTTCTTCCTTTATAAGTAACATAATCTTACTTTTAGATATCTAGGTATATCAAAATTGTTTTGGAGCTAAAAACAATCTTAAATCTAGTAGCTCATATACTAAAGTCAAGCTACTAAATTCTGTTTCCATTAGCAACTGATAAGAAACTATCTTTGCAAGAGCAAGACATTAAAGAAAATATTTATCAAAATACAAAAAAAAAAAATATTGGTCCAGGTAAAAGAATCTCGGTTACCAAACAATGGGTATTGAAAACAAACTTGGGTCGAAGGTGAACACGCTACAGCCGCTCCAGTTTCGAGCTATCTCCGCTCCTCATAAAAACGTCTCCGTCCGACCTTACAGTTAACCCTACACTAAAGACCCTTTCTTACCGCGTTTTTTGGCAGAAAAAAAAGCGTTTGCTGGCGCGTTCTTGCACCCGACAAGTATTCGTGGCCGGGCGGCTGCGGCGTGCGGTCGCTCCACGAGAAACGTAACATTCCTTTCACGGATTTCCAGGAGCGCGGGAAAACTCGATGACAGCTGTCAAAATCCGCGCTTTCCTCATTTAAATCGCGTTCCAATCGATTTACTTTTTCCACAACACCGCCAACCGGCCAGTGTTTATTAATGCGCCGCGTATTGTTTTTAATATTTTCGTACATTGTCAGAATTGTATTGTGCGAACAAGGTTTCCTGTTCGGTGATTTTTCATATCGATATATTCGATTGAATTTTCGTCGGATGTAAACATTATTGATAATTTCGCGGAGGAGTCGTGCGTGGTTTTTATGAATGTTTTTGCGTATCGGCCGGTGGTGGGGGAAGGGTGGGGCCTCCGCTGACTCGTCCCTCTCCTATCGAGTATTTTGATTTAGTTTCCAAGTCTTACGTAGATGGGGAATTTTTTCAGTCGCGTGATTTGAGCGCGCGCGACTGCTGTGTTTCTTGTATTTCGATTATTTTCTCAACTTTTGCGTTGACGAGTTTTCCCGCGTGCCTGTAAATAATGTTGGCAAACTTTTTCAGGTTGTAAATAGAGAGCTTAGTACAAAACTTTACTTTGCAAAACTGTGTGTGTTTTTTGTGTGATTAACACTGGGATTTATTTGTGTAAAACGATTTTGTGACCGTGTGTCGTGTTTTGCAGTCGTTCAGTTCGAGTTTGGATGTTTTAGTTTAAGGTAAGAAAAATATTTTTATATATAAAAGAAACAATTTTTTTTATACATAATGCTAAAGTCTTCATAATTTTGATTTAAGAAATAGAAACGTACAGTACGTTAATGATAAATTCATAGGATAGATCATTAAGTTTCTGTAAAGTTAATAACATACACCGATGATAAGTAAACATTATTTATATTTAATAAGATAAATTTATTTAAGCACCTAGTTAGGTCACTTAGTTTACTAATTAGTATTACTACCTATCTCATTTAGATTTTAAGATGAAACCATGAAAAGGCCAAAACATATTTAAATGTAAGTACTTGTGTAAATGAATATCTATTATCGATATGATCATTAAAATTTGGGGTAAAATCATTGACAATATCTACGAGTTATTCATCGACTGATCATGATATCAATCTTTGATTTCATCTACATACCTACTCTACATTGAAAGGAATCTTTTTCCCATTCAATTCATCTTTTTAAAATACACTAACTAACTACTACTAACCTAACCTAACCTAACCCTATCAATAACAAAGTATCTGAAAATGTAGAGCTATAAAGTCGTAGATAAATAATGTTCTCAAGCAAATATTTGAAAACTAAGAAAATACTCCAACTATAAATTGTAGAGTTCCATGTAGAGTCGATTTCATTATGCTCTTTTTTATTGTATTAATGCTTTATGCATGCTGCAGGAATGACTTTCTAAAATCAATTTTATATTTTTAATTAAAAAATGAAAATGACGATTAAGATGTAGAGTTCTATGTAGAATCGTTAAGATGTAGAGTTCTGCGTAGAGTCGTTAATATCACAGTAATTAGATTGTAAACTATTTACTATGTTAATATGTTGAGTTCTGTGTAGACTTCTTAAGATGTAGAGTTCTGTGTAGAGCCGTTTTAATTAAGTTTACCATACATTCATATTTCTAAAATTTAGTAGCAATATTGATATATATATATATATAACATATTTCATGATATTTATAACGCTATCGCGAAATAGGTATCTTGATCCGATAAGAGCTAGAAATTTTGAGGTCACAGGTCGAGAAGTTGAGCGATCACGTCTGTCTAAAACCGTACCGGATTCAATTCGATAAACTTGTCTATTTTCATATATCATACATTTTAAAATTACATTTTGTAAAAATAAATCCTCAACATATCAGATTTTTTATTTTTTAGTTTAACCTTCTTAAGTATTTGTATTGTATTTTGTCATTATTATAACTAAAGTGTGTAAACATCGACTATAAGATTTGAGAGCAATCAAATTCTTAGAACTGTTGAAGTTTGCCAACGTTTAATCTATAATAATTACACGAAAATGGAGGAAGACATTTTGAAGATCAAGTTTGTATTAAAGCTGTAATATTTTATAATATCTTTCAAGTGTTAACTTCATAAAAATTCTATGATTTATACTCACATGTGCAGTTGATTAAGCGTTTATTAAAACTGTGCACATAACATAAATCAATGTTTATCCTTGTACCTATGTAATCATTAATCTTTAAATAATTTGTAACACTAGCAATACAAAATTAATATAAAAACCAATAACTAATAATAATAATAATTTTACTGGTGGTAGAGCTCCAGTGACGGAGCTCGCGGGCGTAGGCACCACCGCATTACCTAATATACTTGCCGCTAAATGGTAGTGTTCAGCACTATCGTGTCCCGGTCAGGTCGTAATGTACGGCCCTGTAATTTCCGGCACAGAGGCATAACACCCTTAGGCCTCAGGAGTGGTAACGCATCTGCATTTTGACCTTGGTCTTTGTGTGGGTGTCTATAGGCTGCAGTCATCACTTAACATCAATGTGAACTGCATGCTTGTTTGCCACATCCATTACATAAAAAAAAAAAAAAAAAACCAATCAAATAAAAAATCCAAATACAGATATAGGAATCTAAAACAACTGCATATTACAAAGCTTTAATATACTGAACATATCTACAAATAATCTAATTAAAGACAACAACATATACCTAAAGCATATTTCAAACGAATTAACCCAACTTTACAGCAGACTGCAACAATTCATTATACCTACACAACAGATGAAGTAATTTAAGTACGCAATCTGTTATCAATTGTAACGGAACGGAACAGACAGCGACAGTAATTATCGCTATCACATCTAATGGACGAGTAATTATAAAAAATGTATAAGAATGAGTAATTACAGTGAAATGAACACCACGGGGCAGAAAGTTGATTGACGTACACCACAAAGGAAAGCACGTTAAAGAACTTTTAAGCCGGAAATCTATGTAAATAGTGAAAACAATAATAATTATGTTATTACTAGGAAGATTTAAATTTATAATGATTGTAAGTAAAGGGATGAGAATTTCAGAGACTCCGGTTCGTACTTTGAAGTAAATATTTAACTTAATTTCAGCAGAATAAAGTCAATATTAATTAATTTATGACTTTAGTTTGATTGAGTTAATAGTCTTTGCTACTTGAAAAAACACAAATAAAGTGGTCTCTATCAAAGGAACTCTCTCAACTCTAACAAAGAGTGCAACTTATTTGTGTTTCAAAGTAGTGTTAAAATGAAGAATAAATTGTGTAGATATTGAGGAACACGGCATCAAAATTTATTTTACAGCTAACAGTGAAAATATGGTTAATTTATTTAAAAAAAAACCGTGTTAGTATAAACATAAACTTCCAATAAGAAATTAGAAGTAAAAACAATCTTACTTAATGTAGAGGAAGACAAAACACATCTCACTGAGGAGAAATATTATCTAGTAAATAATTTGTTATAATAACAAAATTATAACTTATATGTATTGTAAATGAAATAAATGACTGTCATACAGGATAAATATATAATATATTATTCCACTATAAAAGCTTAATATTGGGAATCGTGAGATTGCATTATTTTTTTGCGCCAAAATCTAATACGTGTTTTTTACTTGATATGAATATGTTTTAATGAATTTAAGGAAAAGCCAACTTTGTTATAATAAGTGTTTGATCGGTTATCATACTGTTTTTACTATATGTTTTCAAAGAATACATTAATTACATTATTATGCAAATTAGAGTTTTTCTAAAAAAAACAAAAATATTGTTAAAAATAACGGAAATTAACATTTTATAAAAATAGATTAACTTTACATATGTTTATAAAAAAACAGCACAAACAAAGAAGTTGCTGGTATAATAATATCAATGTTTTATAATTTTAACTTTAAAAAACGTAACTTCACGCCTGTAACCCCCGAAGGGGTAGGCAGAGGTCAATGCATACATTCAAGCATACATGCAAACACGAATTGCAAAAACGATTCGCCGGTTACGAACGGTAACTTTAAGTATAGATAAATCAAACGATTCTACAATTATGTAGGTCTCACAATATCGTTCGGTTTAGGAGCGGTGTTCTTTTTAGGAAACTGTACCTTGATGAGCATATTGCTGAAACAACCATTAATGCGAAGAACTGTGATGAGATGATTATATGATAATTACTATGAAGAACTATGATAGTTATGTATTGTAGAGAATACTATTGTTTCTCACACGTTTTTCTAGATTTTTTCTATTATGTCTACTCTCAGCCTGGGTTGAACCATGATATTTGTTAAAATTAAAGTTATTGTAACATTTCACATCCTACTCTAACCTAAACCAATCTGTTGAAGTTAGAGCAGGATGTGAAATGTTAAAATAACTTTAAATTTGACAAAAATCTTGGTGCAACCCAGGCTAAATATTAGGTTGGGGAAAAAGTTTTTTCGCATTTTTTAAGATAATTCAAAACATTTTTTAATATAGTTTATTTAATTTTAACTAAAGTATGTATGTACCATTTTGTTTGATAACCTTTTGCCACCTTGTAGGTAGGGACATGATCCCATTGCTATAAAAATTTTGGGACTTCTCATCAAAATACCGCGACAAGTGGATTTGGCAGTCCTCTCGTGATGTTAACCTAACATTGCATAAAGAATTCTGAAGAGACCGAAACAGGTGGAAATCTGAAGGTGCAAGGTCAGGACTATACGGCGGATGCATTAACACCTCCCAGCCAAACTCTCTTAATTTTTGCTGAGTGGCTATAGATGTGTGAGGTCTAGCGTTATCATGATGAAACACCACACCCCTTCTGTTGATCGATTCCGGCCGCTTTCTCTCAACTTCTTGGCTTTAATCTCATCAGTTGTTCGCAGTAGAGTTCAGAATCGATAGTCCTGCCTGGTGGTAATAGCTCATAATGAATAATGCCCTTCCAATCCCACCACACACACAACATCACCTTATTGCGAGTTAACCCGGGTTTCGCCACAGTCTGTGAAGCCTGACCGGCCTTTGACCACGACCTTTTTCGCACGTTCTTGTCGTACGTGATCCACTTTTCATCACCAGTTATCAGCTTCTTCAAAAATGATTCGGTTTCATTATGTCGTAATAAAGAATCACAAATGAGTACACGGTTCATTAGGTTTCTTTCAGTGAGCTCATGAGGTACCCAAATATCGAGCTTTTTTTAACCCAGCTTTTTTCAAATGCGCCAAAACTATTTTGTGATCAATTCTCAGTTCTTCAGCTACGTCGTAACTACTGATATGTCGATCTTGCTCCACTTTTTCAAAAATGGCATCCATTTTATCCGTAATAGGGCGACCAGAGCGAGGTGCATCTTTGACATCAAAATTTCCGGATTGAAAACGCTTAAACCAAATTTGTGCTACTCTCACAGACACTGCAATAGGTCCATAAACATCGCAAATTTTTTTCGCGGCTTGCTTTGCATTTTTACCTTTTTTGTAGTAAAATTTTAAAATGTATCGAATTTCTTCATTAGATTCACTCATCTTGACAGTACGAAAAACAAATGAAAATCACACATTTGTCTAATTTGAATTTTGAATTATGTTTTTTTAAATTTTAACTTCTAATGATACCAAAACCAGCCAGATACAAATACTACAGCCAAAGAGATTTTATTACAAGTTCATACATACTATAATGCAAAAAGACTTTTTCCCCAACCTTACCAACTTAAAACACCTTCATGTAAAAAGGTAGGTAAAGGTAATCTTAAAATAATATTTAAAGCATATTTTTTACTCGAATTATTTTTATTGAATTACTTTGTGCATTATAAACGTTACTTTTAATTATTATATACCGTTAAATTAACATGAATTTACTATAATAACATAAATGTTCACCTAACCATATTCTATACTTTTCAGGAGTTCAAGAAGTTTCATGTATTTCGATTACTACATTCTAATTTTAAAAATACAACGAGTCGTATCATACCACAGCTGAGTCATGTTCACACCAAGAATCGTTACATGATTCTGAAATTTTTCAATTGAAATAAATTGAATGCTGTTTCTACGAATCTGCATATCATCTTGCTTACAGTTTATGACGGGAATCACTGGTACAGGAAAAAAGATGTACTTACACTTTTAAAATATTAGATATCTGGCTATCCCTTGAAGTCGTCGGGACGCAACGAGCCCATCGCCTATAGTGTAGGAGAACTCTTTAGCTAGTGTAGTTAATCAACCCAACAATAACGATCAATCCATTCCAATAGGGCGGTAGTAAATATTATAATGCGGTATGGGCAGCCGCGTTTTTTTATATTATAGGATTGGCAAACAAGCATGCAGTTCACATTGAAGTTAAGTGATGACTGGAGTCTATAGACACTTACAAAAAGACTAAGGTCAAAATGCAGATGCGTTACCACTCCTGAGGCCTAAGGTGTTATGCCTCTGTGCCAGAAATTACAGGGCCGTACATTACCACCTGACCGGAACACGATAGTGCTGAACACTACCACTTAGCGGCACGTATATTAGGTAATGCGGTGGTGCCTACGCCCGCGACCTCCGTCACTGCAGCTCTACCATCAGTAATAAAACCACCGACACTACGATCGCCAATCCGCCTATGGCACATTCTCCCCTAATCTCGCACAACAATATTGTGGGCGTCTTTGGAAAGGCTTTATCCAGCAATGGACGTCTTTCGGCTGAAGTGATAATGATGATTCGTTCGTGGAATACATGCGTGAATTACCTATACCTTAGTAAAAAACTACCATACCGTAGCCATCCACCCATCGGTCAGGATTTTTATCAAAGACAGTCCTTATTGGACCAGACATGACGTTACAGCTTACAGCCTCTCAAAAAAAACCGCACATAATTGTTATAGACACTTAAAAAATATTTTTATTTTTACTGGTGGTAGAGCTCCAGTAACGGAGCTCGCGGGCGTAGGCACCACCGCATTACCTGATTTACTTGCCGCTAAATGGTAGTGTTCAGCACTATCGTGTTCCGGTCAGGCGGTAATGTACGGCCCTGTAATTTCCGGCACAGAGGCATAACACCTTAGGCCTCGGGATTGGTAACGCATTTGCATTTTGGCCTTGGTCTTTGTGTGGGTGTCTATAGGCTGCAGTCATCACTTAGCATCAATGTGAGCTGCATGCTTGTTTGCCACTTCAATTACATAAAAAAAAAAATGCGTAAGGTCAGTATTTGACTATGATATCCAAAACTTCAAAAACTACGAGTAATATGAACTTCAAAATTAAATAAATGGGTATTGATAAAACATAAACTAAAATTTTATTATTTTCAACAAGAATCTTTTTAATTCCTTAATCAACTTTTCAGAAATATTTTGAGCTATCTTCTTACACTTCTTTGTAAAACAATACTGTAAACATTTGCATTCTGTAACCAAACACGTAAAAAATTTCGACCAACGGATAAGGCTCCGTTCATTCGGTCAACCATTCACCGATCGGTCAGGATTTCGAGCGGAAGCGGTCCTTATCGGTCCGGACGTGACGTCACAGCCCTCCAAACAAAGACGCACGTGATTGTTGTATAAATAAAAAATCGACGTAATGTTTAGGTTTTATAGTGCAATGGCTTAACCCAATTGTGACTTAATCGATTAATCAAATGAAGATTAAATTCGGGTTTAAACAAACTTAAAGTTAAATTATAAAATTGAAAATGAATCTTTGAAATGTTTTAAGCACATAACTAACTACAGCAAACGACTGCACATTGGATAAATCTTTCTTTTATGTGTGTCCATTATAGCCAGGAGGTTTATATGAAAAATATTGAAAATTAAATGAAAATATTTAAAAATCTTCGATGGCTGTACGGTGTTCGCTCGATCAGCAAGTTGCTGATACAAATGCATTTACATATTACCTACAGTAATTAACTCTTAACTGAGATATCTCTGATAACCCTCTACCCGGATATCGAACCCAGGACCTCAGCGTAGTAGTAGTGGCCCGCTACCACTAGGCTACCGAGGCAGTTTGTTTTACATCTTATATGGGAAATTATAAATTATTTTCAAATGCTTAATTTTTTTATGTCATGAAAGCGGCAAACAAGCATGTAGTTCACATTGATGCTAAGTGATGACTGCGGCCTATAGATATCTAGACAAAGACCAGAGGTCAAAATGCAGATGCGTTACCACTTCTGAGGCCTAAGGTGCTATGTCTCTGCGCCGGAAATTACAGGGCCGTACATTACCACCTAATCGGAACACGATAGTACTAAATACTACCATTTAGTGGCAAGTCTACTAGGCTATGCCCGCGAGCTCTGTCACTGGAGCTCTACCACCAGTAAATTCAATTTCTATATTTTTTTTTTTATGTAATGTAATTGGCAAACAAGCATGCAGTTCACATTGATGTTAAGTGATGACTGCAGCCTATAGACACCCACATGAAGACCAAGGCCAAAATGCAGATGCGTTACCACTCCTGAGGCCTAAGGTGTTATGCCTCTGTGCCGGAAATTACAGGGCCGTACATTACCACCTGACCGGAACACGATACTGCTGAACACTACCATTTAGCGGCAAGTAAATCAGGTAATGCGGTGGTGCCTACGCCCGCGAGCTCCGTCACTGGAGCTCTACCACCAGTAAAATCCAGTTATTTCCATGTTTTTTATATTCCATAAAAAACATGGAAATAACATTTTCGTGAATCATTTAAAAACTGCTTAAGTAACCTGCAGCAACCTTTACTTGTATTTGTTGATATGAGATACTTACAAGTAGGTAAACACGATCCGTTGTTATATAACTGGTGGTAGAGCTCCAGTGACGGAGCTCGCGGGCGTAGGAACCACCGCATTACCTAATATACTTGCCGCTAAATGGTAGTGTTCAGCACTATCGTGTTCCGGTCAGGTGGTAATGTATGGCCCTGTGATTTCCGGCACAGAGGCATAAAACCTTAGGCCTCAGGAGTGGTAACGCATCTGCATTTTGATAGTGGTCTTTGTGTGGGTCTCTATAGGCTACAGTCATCACTTAATATCAATGTGAACTGCAAGCTTGTTGGCCACTTCGATTACATAAATATATATAAATTACAAAACAAACTGTAAAGAACTATAGGAGGTTAGCTTTTAAGAAATTAATATTAATTATTTATAACAGATAAGACAGCATTAATAAGCATATCTCTAATCCGCGTGGGTCGAGGTAAGTAATACCGCTTATATTCCATACTCTGACATTTTCCACAACACCGATTTGTGGGATTTATACATTTTACTAAAATAAATCACTATCATTTCACTACACTATCAAGTCCCCCATTTTCTCTGTCTATATTGTTTGTACTAATCTCGGCTTCTGAACGTATTTTGTGCCTGTTTGAAATGTTGGAAAGAAGGTTTCCGAGATATCACAGTTTTTGTCAAGGAAGTCGGTCGCGTCCCCACAATATAATAAATGCTAGCCATGCGTAGCCTGGGTGGGTCACTATTAAATAATAAATAAAATAAACCTATGGCACCGAACCAAGGCGGTCAAACCATTCCAATACCTTAGCATTAATGGATTTTGGCATATTCTCACCTAATGATTCACAACACTGTTGTGAATCAATTGAAGATGGCTTTTTCCAACACTGGATTTCTTTCGGCTGGAGCAAAGAGCAACACCGAAGGGGAGTAGCCATATGCAGGCTTTCCCCTCTGTCAAAGTACAAGCCCAAATGGGCCTATGTCTGTCGCCTAGATGTTTAATGTGTGTGTGAAATCGCCACGCTTGACATGCGGATTGGCGATCGCAGTGGCGGTAGTTTTATCGCAGGACGCTGCTGCACATCTTGCGTTATTGCACTTACTACCGCCCCATTGGAATGGTTTGACCCTCATTATTGGTTTGACTCACTATGGTAACAACGAAACCATTCATTTTGATGCGTTGTTCCGTTAATGATAACCTGATCAGCAAGATTTTACAATTGCTAAGATTGGAAAATTACGCGTCGAGAAACAATTGGGTTAGGTTAGGTTCACACACATTTACAAAAAAAAAAAACATTGGTTACAAAAAAAAAATATAATCGTAAATGTAATGCCTGTTACATGTTGTGCATATATAAATCTAAAAATACTACTTTACATGACTTTAGCCTATATGTACAATAATTTTATAAAACATAAGGTACCTTGTATCTAACAATATGCCAGATAATTAAGCGCCAGGCAGTGCCGCATGCAAATATTTTTACATTTCTACATGGCAACGGCATTGTACAATACAGCCTATCATTTCGGTGGAACGCACCGCTAAAGACATCATATTCAAAATACTCTCACGACACTAACTGGAAACGTACGTGTATATTATATCTCCCAATTGTAATTCCATATGGCTTTCCAATAAAAAACACATTTCCTAATTTACTTCAACTCATGTTAGTACTGAGTATTGTGTCAGAACAATGGTATTGACTCATGTCACGTGATTCATTCAAATACGTTTAAACGATAACAGTTCCATTTTCAAAACCGCCGCGCTCTCGAAAGTCGCAAAATTTTATCGCCGGCTATGGAATTCCAATTTCAAAAATTGTTTCTCGTTTTGTAATGGTCGGTTTTATTACACGCTAATAACAAATAGAAGTGTAATATTGTAAAAGTTCCGTTTAGCAAAAGGTATATTGGAATCAATTTTTAATGTTTATTGTTTACGTTTCGCTGTTGTTACTTGGGTGAATTACTTTCTCTATGTTGACTTTCTGAATCAACGCAGGTTCAATATTGTTCTCTGTTTAAATTTCATAATCTTTCAAAGTAAGATAGATATTTTTCTAATTATGTAGAAAATCCTAAAATGAAAGTATATTCTTGTTTGTTAATCTAACTAGAAGGATTTTTTCTGTTCTTGTATTTGATAATTTTCTAGATAGTACCTATTTTGTGGTGTATGAATCTTTTTATGTCTTAAAAATATGATTTTCCCTGAACTAAAAGGGAAATTGAAATATGAAGTTCGAAATGAACTCAACCAAAACTAGAAATCCTATTGAGTACGTATAAGCTACTGTGACTATATCTGACAGAGCTAAAATTGGGCGACTTGTTAACTGCTTTTTGCTGTAAAAAAAAAGGATAACGAAGTATTTCTATACTTATATAAACAATATAGAAGTATTTGTTTACATTTCGGTCTAAGAAAAAGGACTACGCGAGCGTAACCAGAAGCCTAACTCAAATCGCGCAATATCCGACAGCTAGATGCACGAGGTTATAGATACTGTCCAGAACCTTACCTAGTGTACAATCGTTAGAGAAAAAGTGAGCATGGGAATGATAACTTTCAGTAATGAGGAAAACGAGCAAGGAGGAAGAAAGTACACATGATGCACTTAGTATCATATCATGAAGCAGTGCGTACGTTTTGGCACTGCGCCCTCTTTGGTGATTTTAATACTTGAAAAATGAACGAAATTACATATTTTTTAGAACCTTCATTCGAAGCCATCCTTAGACATTTTTTTGCACTTAATTTCGTATTCATTCCATTTAATTCTAATTGTATGTAATTGAATGGTAAATATCGTACAACACAATAAAAATTCCAGGCCCCATTATCAACAAAAATAATTTACCATTTCTAGACCCAATAATTAAATACGACATAGGTTAAACCAGGTTTCCATAAACGGGCCATCAAACGTCTGTCTATCTGTCACATCACATAGCTCCAGACCGCCGTACGTAGCTTATTAATTGTTATTTACAATTGTAAATTGACTATTTATTCTGTTGTCTATTGACGACTCCATTACTGGAAAGTTGGTTATTTGGATGTTGAGGATTATTGATTTTGACCACCCACGTAATAAATATTTTTTGGATTTTAATTATTTCAACATTGTGTATATTAAATGCAATTTCAATACTGATGTATAGTAAATATACTGAAAGCTCCATAGAGTCGAATTTTAAATTTTAAACATGTTGCTCTAAATATTCATGACCGTTAAGGTCTGAAGGTTCCGTATCATTTTAAGTAAGATCTGCTTTAAAAACTCTAAGATTTTTTCTGATTGAATTATATTTTTTTTTCATAGATATTTTTTGATTAAATATTAGATACGTTTTATATTTTTTATATTCTTTGGTTATTATTATAGTCATATTTTGTACTGTTCTGCTACAAATTGTGAAATTTGAATTTAATTAAATTAAAACTGCTACAAAATTTGACGTTGAATAAACTAAAACTGAGTCCTGCTGTAAAATTTGACGTTGATTAAACTAAAACTGACTCTTGCTGTAAAATTTGACGTTGATTAAACTAAAACTGAGTCCTGCTATAAAATTTGTCGTTGATTAAAATAAAACGTAGTCCTATTACAAAATTTGACGTTGATTAAACTAAAACTGACTCTTGCTGTAAAATTTGACGTTGATTAAACTAAAACTGAGTCCTGCTATAAAATTTGTCGTTGATTAAAATAAAACGTAGTCCTATTACAAAATTTGACGTTAATTAAACTAAAACTGAGTCCTGCTGTAAAATTTGTCGTTGATTAAAATAAAACGTAGTCTTATTACAAAATTTGACGTTGGTTAAACTAAAACGCATCCACGTAATTATATAAACATATCGATAGTGACGGATACATGTGTGATATGGGATCCGTTTGTCCATTTGAGACACGGAATCCTAAAATAAACAAACATTACCGACATATATTATTATACCCAGCCAAGATTAATCTTCCATGTTTTACAAGCTAACTTAAACAGAAAATACGGTATGAATTCCGGACGTTAATATTTTATTTAATACGATTTTGTCGTCGCATAATAATTATCATAATAAACGGACACATTGCAGAATCGTGCATTCAATGCTTCTCTTTCTTGTGACATTGTTGTCCCTTTCTTCTCACACATGCAGTTGTCGTCGACCAATTAGTAAGCAATTCTCGTTCTTTATACCGCGAGATAAGATCCCTTTTTGGCTAAATACATTTAATGTAAAGAATCCAGCTGCCCTTTATTAAACAATCCAAATTGAACTTTAAATATATGTATCAAGATTCATTATTGTTCGTGCTTAACCAATCAATGAGGCTCTCGGGATGAAATGCGAAATGGATTATTTTTTCAAAAATGGAATTATGAAGAGACAATAACGCTCATTGTTTTTAAAGATGGCGGACGGGACGAGTTCAAATATGAGATTATTACTAGTGTTCAACTTATGTTAATTTTATTAGTCTGCTACAATAGCGGGCATTTTTAATGTTACATTTTTTTAACTTTTTACAGGATTGGGACGGAAATACATCTTGATTATCCGGTTGTTATTAAAAAACTATTACACGTTTCGCACAGAACCGGATACTGTGCGAATTACTTTGTATCTAAAAATTAAATGTTGTAATTGACCCGTATTTTTCTCATTTCCTTGATTGTCGGCGTATTTAATACTAAATACATAAAATACAACTTTCCTGATACTAGACATAGATATCACGTGCGACCTTTAAATATTAGTTATTCTGTTACTTTTTAATTATAAATCAAGGCCGTTCTGATACAAATATAATGCAAAAGTTATATTTTGATCTATAAGTTCAAATGTGGAACGGGTTTCAGGTGTTCCTTACGGTCCTCGACCTCGAGGATAAAATAAAAATATGTTTTAGTATAGACAATTTATGCATTCCATTTGCAAAATTATTAATCTTTTTTCCAACGATATCCGTTTCGAGAATTTTGTAAATGGAATCTTAAAATGTTATTGTTTTACGAATACGCCCATTATTGTGAGAATGGAAAAAGTGAATTTAACAAACAAGTTTCTTGAAATAATTTTGTATACCTTAGGAATAATGTTTATGGACGTTCAATATCAATAGGGTTGGCAAAGTACAAAAAGGGAGTTCATAAAAATGAAACATTCCTTTTGTGTTATTATGGACAATATGCTCTCCGTTCTCACAAGGCATAGGGCGAATAGATTAAAGTGACGTGTCAAATGCTTCCACAAAGCTGAATAGTACGCTACGAGTAATTTAAATAGAGCGATCCCTCAATTGGGGTTAATTCTCGTATTTAAGGAATATCAACTTTAATTAGTAGCTGACGTACGCCTGAGAAATAAAGAAGTTTAAGTAAAATTACGTAACTTGACGCCTTTAATTCCCCGAAGGGGTAGGCAGAGGTAAATTGCATGCATTGCCGTGCACGTTTTAACAAGTGGCGAGCCTGTTGACACTTCCGGACACATACAAAACTTCGACATGCTCGGAAAATTGTAGAAAACGGAAAAATCTCAATAGACCAGAGATAAAGGATTTCACACCATTATTTCTGATAGCTCTCGACTTGGAAATCGAACCCAGGATCCCAGGCAGCATGGTAGTAGTGGCCCGCTACCACTAGGCTACAGGCAGTTGAAGTAAAATTATGTTCTCATATTTGTAGTAATTACTCGTACTAACATTTTTTTCCATAAAATATTAAACACCGGTTATAAAGATCTGACGAACGGACAAGACGAATTAAAACTGTATTAATGAATAAACATAATAACAAGCAATAAAACGCTCGAATGAACTAAACGACTTTATCATTTCTGAATCCAAATAGTTAATTTTATTGTTTCGCTTCATAAGAAAATAACTTTATAGTAATACATTTTATTGGTGATTAGTTTTTTAAAATGATTAATGGCTTATTAAAGTTTGTTTATATAGAATCGATTAACTTGTACAACTTTCAAATCGATCCGGAAATATCAAATTGTGATGGAATAAAGAGCATGTTTGCTACCTACTTACGTCACGTTTCTCGACTTTTTACCAAATCGTGATCAGTCTTTTTGAGAGCACATATTCAGATATGTAATGACCAATCTCCGGGCGACGGACAAAAAAAGGCGAAGAGATCATTCGAAGCATTAATGCATCAGTTACTAAACCGTCCAACGCATGCTCTTGCGCATCCTAACGCATTCATAATACTCGTAAGAACAAGACGTTTCGATTTTTGAACGGACGAATAACAGGGAGCATTCCATCATCCGTTATGCTATTCGGTTATTCAAATTTCTGTTTTGAAAATAGATTGGGGAATCGCTTTGTCCTGCGCTTCTTGTTCATTTGACACCGACAGGAAATTAGGTGAATTTTTCGTTTCATTCTTCAGAGCTTCTTATCGGTTAATCCCATTGTTTACAAAAAAAAGCTTTTCATCAAAACAGCTTTCGAACTCAAATATCTACAGTTCAAGTTATGTATATTTAAAGTGAACGTAAAACACCGTGAAATCAATATCGAATCAATCTCAATCGATTGAAAATTGAATATCTCGACAAACATGAGGGCGGTCGTGACGATCAAAATTCTTTATACATTTTTAATTAAGTCCAAAACGTACGTTCTACTTCGTACCACACAACTGGGGTCAACACACTTAAAATAAACAACAACCGTTTATTCTGGCACCTCATTCGGAACTAGCCACAGTAGTTCCGCAGGTCAGGCTACCCTGGCCACATCCACGCAGCATGGTCACCCATCAATCAATAGGATCATATCTCCGCCGAAACGAAACTAGCTACGTCCACCATTATGATTTTATAACTTTGAGTAATATTTTATTCAAATACACGCGTGATTGAATGTTTCAGAGACGTTGTGGTTTTATTGACCAGGAAAAGTGATGGTCATAAATAATTTTCTATTGAAGCTGCTTAGATTAAAAGGTATTTGCAATTTAAATTTGGTACGGTGTATAAAGTTAGTCTATATCTGACAGCGATAATAGACTATTTGCCAATAATTTGGCATTTACATGATTTGTTAACTGTTGTGTGACTAACGACTTATTGGTATTACTACTGATATCATTACAAAGTTATATAATATCTACGAAATCCTATTTATGATACGTTGGTATCTGTCAATTAAATTTCTCAAATTGATTTTGAAGATTTGTTAATGGTTCATTAGGTATTCTTATATCTATGCTAGTATAAACATTTTGTAGATATTCAACTTATTGATAGGGTTACACATAACAAACTACTTGTTCAGAATTCTTCTATTTAACTTTATTCTTTTATTTACCTTTATTATTGTTATGTTTTAGTATGCAGTGAGACAGTATAGGTTAATGAAATATGTGACGGTTTTTTACGAATTGGTTTATTTACTGTTATATTTACTGAAATTATAATGTTAAATTTTAATCTTCTGACTGACTAACACCAATTTACCTATCAAATTATTTCAAATGAACGTCTAGACAATGTGCCCAATTTAACTGCTTAATAAATGAATTTTAAAAGTTAACTTATAAATATAAAAAGGCTAAATACCATGTCATTCCAGTATTCCTGCGTCATAATCCGTCTCGACGTTCGATATTTAAATACACGAATTTGGAACGCGCTTGTAATATGAACTTAGTTCGTTTCGATTTTCAATTGCTTCACTTATATTTTGAATTTGGAGCGAGCGTCGAGATAAATCCTTTTTTCTTTATTTTTAACCGTTTAATTTGAAACGTTTCAACATTTTGTTTGTATTCATAAATGACCTTTGTTTGCTTCTTAATTTCTTCAATAAAAAGACGCTACATATTGAAGTGTGCGCAACAAACCTTACATCTTTAACACTAATAAAATTTGCTAATTGATAGTTAAAACATAATAATAAAACTATGTGTCAAATATTAGTATACATTTTCAATATCATTTCTTGATTTATATTTACACTTGTATTAGAAATAATAGATATTGTTACTACATTATCACATTAAACATCTACTAGTACCTACATATAAATTAAGATCTAAATCTAAAAAAGGATCTCATGTTAATTATTAAACTTAGTTATATAAAACTAACATGAGATACAAAAGCTGTATCATTATTTTGGAATTTATGTTTTGAACACGAAATAAATTCTGGAGCGCCAAAAAATAAGAATTAAAATGTACAGTTCCTTTTAATTTCCCTTTTAATATATTGCTATAAAAATATATAATATATAAAATATTAAAATAAAATTCAAATCGAACATTCCAACAAAATTTCTATTGTGACACGCTTTAGCTAAAAGAATGTGGCCGGCCACCCATTATTGCGAATACGTGGCCAGCGCGTGCCCTACGCCTCACATACACAATAACATTGCGTAATACAACGCGCTTAGCATAAAAAAAATACGATTTCTCTATCACCTTTCATACAAGAATGACATCACAATGGAGACAAAATTTATTGATACTAAAAATTAAGTCTAGGCAAAATGCTGGTACCTTTGAATGCCGTACGGCATTTTACGTATGCATGATAAATAAATAATTGTGACGTAGTAATGACGATTGAATTGAATTGATAATTTCAGTAGAAAATATTATAACGTAACGTAATTTCACGCCTTTATTACCTCAAGCGAAAGTACTACCTTCAGTAGTTCGGAAGAAGTAAAATATTCAGAATTAATTGTTAATGTTTTCATGAATGCCTACGTTTGGTCTATTACATTTTATGGGGCTCCCCATGTAAATTCCATGTGCGATGCATTCAGTGCGTACAACAACAAACTCCAAGGATTCCACATGGAATGTTCTCTGGTGGAAATAATGCGAATAAAAATCCTAGCTCCCCTTTGCATATTATTAGTAGCCTATGATACTACGTCGTAGAGTCATCCAGTAAAAAAAAAATGTAAAAATGACAACTTTAAGCTCAAAGGCTCCAGTCAGGCAAAGGTTTCAGTCTGATATCAAAGAGAAAACATAAAAATTGCTTCTTCAAATATAAGCAAATTTTTAACTTTTATTTATTTTCAGCATATAATTATTTTTTTTTTTCATTTTAACTTCTGTCCAATATTGAGGGAATGTCCAATATTATTATTGTTCTTATTGATCTTTCACGCACCTTTTGTACTTATTTCACCAGCATTCCTTTTATACACGTAAATTAATATCTCTTCTTCTTCTTTGTCGTATTCTTCATTACTGAAGGTCGTGCCCGTTTTGTTAAGTAGGACGAGCTGATGTGTTGCTTCTAGGCCGCTCTATCTTCAGCTTTTCTGAGAGCTGCACCGGCAGTCTAGTAATCTCTTTTATGGCGTCAGACCAATCTGCTAGGTGATCTGCCTCTGGGTCTTTTTCCATCTACTTTACCCACCACAACCAGTTTGTCGAAGTTTTCTGGTTGTCTTCGAACTATGTAGCCAAAGTAGGTAAGAATGCATATACCACACAAAATATTATGCATTTTTTCTGATAAAATGCTATGTCATTTAGTTTTCAAAGCATTCTTCTAATTCGTATCCCTATTAAATTGGTCATTGACACCTGTAAATAAGTAAAGTCACAAAACATTCGCAATGTCTTCATCATTAGAATAAAATAAGACATACACTTCAAACTGCAATCGAACCTCAATTTGTAGTTCCAATCAATAAGGGCTTCGGATGTTAAAGTACATTCAGACGCGACGCGTTTTTCTTCGCGCAAGTAAAGCAAAAATGCACGGACCGACTTTTAAATGTCTCAGCTGTTATTTCGAGTTAAACGTCGGACTTTATCAGGACATTTACATTAATCTTATTTCGAAAGTGACATTAACATCGCAAATTGCCCATTCTCACGTTACATATTGCATTTCGATTTAGTTAAACACATCAGAATCTGATGTTAAATAATGTATTGAAGTTGAATTTTCTTTTTAAAGTAAAAATCTAATCTAAATAGGAAGGTTAATACATTGATTGGGTTAAAATGTAAACATGATTATCTGCTTCACAAAAACTAATATTTTTGTAACCATTTATAGGCATAGTAAAATATTAACCATAAGTCAAAATATCTAACAATGCCGTTATAATTTGCTTATTGTTGTCGGAATATGCAGAATTCCTTCAGTCTAGCAGAAAAACTCTGCGATAACGCGTCACACGTCGTTTACATGAAGGTTATTTACCGCATGCGACAGGGGTCACATCTCGAAGACAATGCTCAATGAAGGCCCATAAGGGGGGAGGGGTACTAGGTACGTTGGGGGGAGATAATCATTCTCCGCTAGTTCGCGGGCCACGCCTGCTATTGTGTCACTAAATATGGGCTTTATGGTATCTCTAAAGAGGAAAGGTTGATGACGTACGTCACCAATGCCATGGTTGTTTTCTTCGGAATCCATTACCGATAAATTTGAATTTTAATGTTATTTTGCAAGCAATTTATTTATTATTTGTTATTCCTAAATTTAAAATTATTTGTTTTCTTAGGATAGTGTTATTCAAAATAAGTAAATATAAAAATATTCTTTTACAGTCTTTTTACATGTTATAGGTTTTAAAAACCGTACTCTTAATTGATTTCATTATGAAAAGGTCTTTAACACTTCGGGAATATATATTTATTTTCATTTATTCGATACTCCAATCATGCAGAATGAAATATTATTTACATGTTGTCAAATGGGTTATATATTATTATCTCAGAGTTATCGGCGAAAACTTGTGTAAGTTTAAATAAATTGCTTAAAACTGATATATTTGAACAAAACTTCACCTAACGATAACGATTTTTAATTAATACTAAATTGAAGTACACTTAAGTAAAACTAAAATGAATTCGATTTAAAATAAGAAAACATAATGTTCTTACCCCAAAAATAAACGACATTAATGAATAAATAATTTGATCAGTTAAAACTGAAAGCTGATTAGGTATTTTCTATTTATATCCAAGTGTATTCTTCCCACTTAAGGGTAGTAAGCAGATAAATGCATTAAGCCTGTTCATGTAAAAAAATATAAATAATTCATCTTAAAACCCGGCATCCATCTAACTTATCTCGTTTGGGAAGCACTCAAAATATCTATTTTTAAGTCAAAACCGAACCGAGCGCTTACTTCGGAGCAAATGTAAAAATTTCATATCTCGAACGGTCGTTATGAACAAAATGATTGATTTTATTGCTCGTTCCCGAATTGTTGTTTTGAAATCGTTCTGGGCTTTTTTGTTGGCGTGTTTATTTCCAGCAAAAATTGTGTGTCGTTACCAAGCGTTCTGTTTCGTGTTTTCAAACACTAGGTTTTCCCGTGAGTGCGTGTGATGGCTTTGTTTTTGTTTGATATTAATTCGTTACTTTTACGTCGATGATTTATATGTTTAGGCTTATGTTGTGTCCCACAGGAACATAATATTTAGTGGGAGAATTACACAGATCGTAGGAGATAGGATTAGAATAGAAGATAGGTTTAGATCTTGGAACTATAAATGTCAGAATGTACCTGATAGATTTTGGTCCCCAAAATATTTTATACTCTTAAGAAAATTGTATGATTATGCAGTAGAAGTGGTCGTCCAAGGCAAAGAAGAGTGTTGTCGTCATGATTTTCTGAATGTCCTTCAATATATTAGTTAAGATACATTAAGCAATAATACAAAAAAGGATGAAAATTACTCTAATCCAAGTCATTACTCTCCCTAAAACATGTTGATTACGAGCGATGACACCCACCCCATTAAAATCTTTGTACTGTATGTAGATTGAACAGGTGTCAAATAATATTAGGAAGATAAAAAGTAGGTACAAGCTAGATTAAAAGATTGTCAATAAGCATTACTCTTTATGAAGTCCCGTATAATACAATACAAGCCCGTTGCATAACTCTTAAATCATCTTCTGTAGATCGAGCACGTTTACTAACAAAAAATTGCCACAACAATGAAATAATTTCCAACAAGTTACAGCAATCCTAATTAAATTTACGAGTAATGTTCAGTAAATAAAGACAGGAGTTACTGTTCTCATACCAACCAATCACACCATATCTATAATCATACATTAAGCCTAAAGTATTGCCGTGTTCGTGATATAGACGTTTTTATTAGTAGCAACGCTCAATCTGACATAATTTACTCATAAGCGTTTGAGAAAATAAATAAAACGAACTTGAGTGTTCGTCTCGATGTAGCGCCTGTTTCATCTCAATATTAAAAACATCTGGATCGATTCGACGTTATAAAATATTAAATCGATGTAAACTGGCGGCGAATACTCATCGGAGCTGGTCTTTGTTCAATTTCATCAAGTTTGTTTCTTAATTCTCATTTTGAATATGTTTATCTATCAAAGCTATTAATTTCTGTTCATTGATCGAGTTTACAGGTTTTAAAACATCGATTATGTTAAGTCTTCAAGTAATCAACTGTTATGTGAAGCTAATAAAATTAACTCCGATCTTTATTAATGTGTAAATCAAAATGAGCTGATACGCCAATTAAACGTTTCAAAATACGACACGGTTAGAACTGGCCCAATGAACGAATTGCTTATGAAGCTGGAATTTGATGGTTTTTACCATACCCATTCCGCGGTACCAAATTAAAAATGTAAGAATTCTCGCTTCGCTAAAGGAATTTATATTTTATTTCATTTCATTAAAATCCGCCATCTTTTGTTTCCCCCGCTCGTTCCGATCGGAATTCATATTTTTCTGTGTTTTGTTTCGGTTTTGCGAGCGGCGTATTGTTTTATTGTAGTCCTAAACGGCCGGCAGCGGTATCACGTTCCGATTCGAGTATTAATTATTTTCTTATTTTTGATGAATGCGCCCGTCGAATTTCAAGACGTCATTTTATGGCGATTGAAAATCCGCGGTATATTCACTGTTATAAATGCTAAATTCGGCTTTGCACGTCAAGATTAAGTAATGCTTAAACTATTAGACGTTACGGACGTAGATACGTATCGTTTACCGAAAATAATGCCGGCGTGTTATAATCTGACGTGCATATGTATGATCTTGCGCAAGAGACTTACCGCAACATGAGGGGATTATTTGTTACTCATCAATCTTAAATAGACACCGGCACTCCATTGTTCCCGTGACATTTAGACGAATTTATAAATACGCCGCCTAATAAATTTCTACGCACCTATTTTTGAATTAAAAAACAATCATTATGCAAGCTGCCAGTATCATACATAAAGGCTGAAGATTAAACTAGACGCAAGACATTGTAGATAAATTAAATGACGTGTTTAAGACCTAAATGTGACGCATAGGAACCATATCTTGTACGGTAAGTCCATAAGTAGGACGTTAATTTTGTTTCAAATAATAAATTGATATTTTCATAAAACGAATGGCTATTCTAAAATCGAATTTTGAATTTGTAACACGCATTCCTAATTGTTTGTGTGGCTCATTGGCATTTTGGCATACGGTCTAGCGCTTGGATTTCGTATTTCGAACGCTGCTTATACGAATTTAGAAAAGCTCTTATTGCTTTCTTTCTGACCGTCATTGTGTGCAAATGTAATTGCTGTTGCGACTTAGTACTGGCTCCAGTGACTGGAACGAGTTGACTACAGGAGGATGTTGGAACATGATTCTGATCACTCATCAGGATGGATAGCCTATGTGTTCGCTATTGACAATATAAAATCGGTTGATGAATGAACAGCCATTGTTAAGTTACGTAACATTTGTAGCACTGTCAATTATGTTCTGATTTTTTATCGGATCCAATTAATTTAAGGTTTGCTTCTGGGAATTTCTCGAGTACAACCTTTTTAACTTATTCATTTGATATTTCTACTGTAAAATTTGGACTTAGTTGAAAAGCCTTTCTTTATGTGCCATCGTTAATTCAGTGGATAATCCTTTTAAATAATTCATCTTCAGCCTTTGAGACTCGGTTGTAAATTTGTCAAATCTTTACAATGTCTTAACTTGTTAAAATTTTATTTAATTGTTCTAAGTAAATCGAATATTTTTTAATTCAAGTTGTACTATGTAGATATAATTATATAAATTACTAAATTGATTCGTATAAAAAAATCTAGATTCGGAATACATCAAAATATTTGTAATTAGATTATGAAATCACGGATTTTAATACTACAGCATTCGATTTCAGTTATGTGTTCATAGCTGAAATTAAAATCTTCGCTACTTGTAAAACAGATCACAAATTCGCGTCCCGCGCCCGCTTCGTGTCCGCATCCATAAAAAATATGACGCGATGACGTATGACGTTAGTGCAACTGTATGTTGAAGCTTCCCATTTGAATTTTAAACTGTTTTACAAGTAAAGTGGGTGATTTTTTTATATCACCTATTGATCGTGAGGAATTTCAATACATTTCAGAAATAATGTGTATTAAACACACTTATAAATTTTATTATTGAAAGGTATTGGTTGACTTTAATATAGGTATTACAAGTAATGTTTCGTTCTATACCATACCTACCAACATTATTATTATTTTATAACAAAGCAAGGAATATTATTACCATTATCATGTGGTTTTTAGTCATATTATTGTTTTCGGGCAAGTGCACTCTTACAGAGATTTATACATTTTTACAAATTATACATATGTATTCACTTTAAATTTTGCAGTCTATTGCAGTTTATCTTATACCTACCTAGCCAAACTTCATTTCAGAAGCTATTACAAAGAAGCCTTTTTTAAGTCAACTCTTTTTCCGATTTCTGAAATTTGCTGTGTATACAACATAAAGTCTACTTAGATACCTATACTTCATTAACTATGTAAATATTAAATACATTAAATGAGATGATTCAATTAAAGCTATCAATCAAGCGACAATTGACGTAAACAGCGTTGTTAATTTTAAAAACAAAAACATTGTCAACTCCATGAGCGATTCAGCCAACTTGCATCACGGATATAATAATGCAAGTAAACAGAAATTGCATTCCGCCATATTGTGTCTGTGCCAAGTAATATACTGCCAAAATTCGTGTCTCGAATTTATTGCCTATCCACATTTGACATAAATAAGATGATTATTTTGTTTTGTTTCGCATCTCGATCGTAATGGGTTAGGTGGATCTTCAAAGTGATGTTATATCAGAGGTGTCACGCCTATGTGTAACAGAATGCATTTAAAATCTAACTTCATTTCTGTTTATTTGCTCATAGTTATAATTTAGAGAAGCATCTTAATTATTTTGAACTGCATCATCATTTTACACGTTTAATCTAAGATTGTTAGTTTTGAATCTATTACATGAGTTGTTTTCTTCTATTTTGGCAACTTTAAGTTGAATGTTGATTTGATTTGATAGAGACAACTATAAAAAGACATCGATATTTTCGTTCGGCTAGTGAAACGATCTGGGCAAATAATAACGCACTAGAATTAAACCTATCTAAACTGTAGTGCGGCCCGAAATAGGGCGCGTTTGCAGCAATTATTTTAGCTCTGTCTTTCTGAAAATTGGCAGCCGTGTGAGATCTTTTGCGAGCGGTATTCGGTTGGGAAACCGTTGTGACAGCGGCCAGTGTTAACTGAACCCTGATGCACGTTCAAATCGATACAGCTTCAGCCTAGCTTACCGTATAAGATATGTCAGCATACACTGGTCATGTTTTATAAATAAAGTACCCTGATATGCGAATAATAGGTAAGTCCGTATCGCTTGAACTATTTTCTACGATAGATTTATTAGTCATGATTATGTATCAGTATTTAAAATTTTACGTGGATTAAACAACAATATTATTAATCTTGAGAAATATCCAAGCGAAACTCGTACGTAGTCGAACAATAGACGCTTTTATGTAGGTACTTACAAAAATAAAAGAGTACAGCCATAAAGGTCCGCTATTAATTCTGCTACAATTTAATACCATAAAGAGAAATCGAACAGAAAAAAGCCGACCAACGCCGTCGCGGGCTGAAAATTTACATTTGTAATCAGAGCCATTAGCGTCTACAATAAACTGCATTGACATGCGGCTGAACGGGACGGTGATAGCGCGGGTAAGCGAGATCCATATACATCACGTAGTAACGTTTAACACAAAAGCGCCCTCGCGCTCCAAACAGCGATACGTTTGTGTAAACAGCTGTATGAAAATGAACTTTATGCTAATGTAATATGACTCACAGTTCTGTTGTGTTCAATATTGAGTTATAACTATTTGGTACGATGTGAATACCGGCGCGTGCACAGGGCAAGCGTAAGCAATGTATACGGTTAGAAAGAGATAGATACATATTTGTGACGGTTAGTTTCAATAATAGTGCGTTTGGATTTTATGCGTTTGCGAAAAATGCGCCCAGATTTATCGTTTCGCTTTCCGCGTAGTCTATAAACGTGCGTGCGCATTGAGCTTATTGTACTTGTTGATTTTCGTACGCGATGATATGCAAATGAACATTATTTATTGATCCGTTTATAATAACTGCACGGAAATGTTTTTCGGAAAATTTATTGATATTGCATTTTTCGAAATCTGCTTGAATAATGAAAGGATCATTGCGAGATTTGTGCAAAAAAGTTGAAATATCTTTAAAACATTTTTTGAAGCAATGCATAGGTATTTTTCGATATTCTTAATATTTTTTTATTGCACCAAAATAAAAAGTTCTTAATTGAAGTTTATTAAAAAAAAATCAAAATTCAAAAATTTATTTAATCACTTGGATATACTAGAATTTGCTTGTGATAGGTCAAATTACAAATATAAAATTAAAGCGAATAACAACTGATTCGTTAACTGATATGTCAAAGTAAAAAAAAATAAAATAAATAATGGTCCAAAAATACTTAATAATAATAATAGGTATCAACGGAATGTTTCATACTCTCTTTTACAAACGGCAGGATAAGACTAAACAAAAACGTAACAAAAAAAAAAATAATACCAAGAAGTATTCTTTGGGTTTCAAAATAACATTCCACAGCTGGTTCGCCTTGTAGATTCATTTTTCTTCTTTTAAAAACTTAATATATAAATTTATTGAATTTGCCAAAATAATTTTGTTTTATTTTTTAAAATTAATTAAGTTTAGAAGTTGTAAACGTTCTGTACCATGACCCAATCGTAGATTTTATCGCCACGGATATCCTTTACATGATAGTATTTCAGATATAAGCACCATTTCCTTTCCGAAGACTTGGGATCTATGGGCAAGAGTTGATATTTATGATTTTATTCAGACAATTTCTAAGTTATTATTTTTAAGTTTAGTTTGAGCTACTACCTTTAAATTACAGGAATTATCTAGAAACATGTCATCGTTCAAAATATAAGAAAAATTACGATTTAAATCATTAAAAGACTTTTTAAAAAAGGAAATTGTTAAACATTGTACTTAGTCTGGCTTTAGGGAATATACGGTTTGTTAACGCCACCATCTATATTATATCTATATGTACGTATGTACCGTGCCCACTATATGCATTATTTAAAAAGCTGCTTCAATGTTTGGAGACAGGATACTTCCTTATATTACCAACAGTGATCAGAATATTACTCAGAAATATATTTTCTTGACTTATCTCTTCACTATTTCAAAAATCATTGTCGATATCAAACAAGACTTCAAATCCTGTTCAAAGGAATCATACATGTAAAGTTCAACAACAACCCGCCAAAATATTTCCCCTCTCTGTCTCTCTCCTTCAACAAAGTACAGTGTTTCACCAATAAACACTATCTTTGACATTAACTGACAGCACACAAGTCTAAACTCCTCCCTTTTCACACAAAAAGTGAAATAGTTGACAATAATGAACCGCAACAAAGCACTTTACGCGAGTAACAGAGTGCGAGACAGGTGCGTTTGCGCACTGAAAACTAGAAATGCCGATTAACATGAAATACGTCGAGTTAATTAATATTACAGTATTCTTGGGACGAAATATTGTTGTAATTTATGTGTCTGGATAACTGGAGCGCGTTTGATTGTGGTAAACTGCTAATGTTGGATTATTTCATTTAAATTGACAAATCGCGTAAGATCTGACTACAATTTTGCTAAATTGAGACATCCATAATTCTGTATGAGAATACTGAGTTTATGTTTTTGGAAAATATATGACCACACAATTCATGTTCATCACTTTTGGCTGAAAGACGTACACAGCTAGACAATAGCTTTGCCTAAAGATATAGGTACCATGATTGCTTAGCGATCGCAGTGGTGGTAGCTTAATACTAGGATGCTGCTGCCCATCCCGCGTCATTGCACTTACCTACCATTCAATTACGAGGTAGTTACGTTGTCTAAGTTTTATATTCGTTAAGTTTTATTAGCGCAAATTGATTTGATGATTGATTTTATGAAGCACTAGCGGCTTGCCCCGGCTTCGCGCGGTTGCAATGTTACCTACCCTCTCCTATTCATCTTAGCGTAATGTTATAGTATTTATTTATTGGCCTTGTATTTATATATTTTATATATATATAAATGGGCTATCTAACACTGAAAGAATTTTTCAATTCGGACCAGTTGTTCCTGAGATAAGCCCGTTCAAACAAACAAACAAACTCTTCAGCTTTATAATATTAGTATAGATTTATCAACACTGAAGCAGACAACTTTAGTTTCCAAGTAAACATGTGCTCATAATCTGGCAAATATTTTACGTTACTACGCTAGGGAGGTGGGACAAATGACGGTAGACATATATCAGCAAATGATGAGTTTAGAACTAACGCCAGACGTCTGGCTATTTGTGGGTTCCTAGTTTTGTTGTTCTGCGCCCGCGCAATGCGTTACGTTGTTATAGTTTTACTCTCTTTGTTATAAAGCTTTTTATGTAATGTTTTGTTGATAAGTTATTTTAAGATTGCCACGTACTTATGTATTTTGTTTTTGTTTTAAAAAATATTTGTTAATTTTCAACGTCAATGCTTAGTTAAAAAGTATTTTCGACATATGGTGTTGGCACCACTGCACTAACTCTATAGCATTAGCACAGGCAACTGTATCTACTTCTTATATATTTTAATAATACTTACGACCTTATTACACTGTTTACTAAATCTAAGCTTATTTTAGTATCATGAAAGTAGCATACAAACGTAAAAATAAAAAATGGTTTCATGTAATGTGGTACCCCGTAGGCGGGTCTTAAATATGGTCCACCGCAGCGCGTCAGGCTATTGGACGCGTTACCATGCCAGCTCGGCGAAATGACCTTGCCGCGACCAATCGCATAACAGCATTGCCTGTGTTTGAAGTGTGAGTGTTTGTTATAATTGCAGTTAGTCTGTTTGCGTGTATGATTTTGGTATCATTTCGAAGCGATAATAGTAGGACAGTTACATTACCATACCTACATTAATTTATAGAATATAACCGTGATTGCAGCTGCAAACTTCTGTTCAAAGTCAATCAATCCATTCGGATCTCCAAACTTAATTACTTACTTAGCCTCTATACACTATAATCAAGCTTTGCTTCTTCTACACCAACTTCGTTAGATTGTATAATGAACCAGCTTCACACCATATGGTACAAAGCGTAACTGGTAATAATACATGCAATTACATCTGCCTATCTATTCAAAGAATACAGGCGTGAAGTCATGTAAAACGTAATGCATGAGGGCGACATAAATCTCCAGAATTAGTATAATGAGGATCAAATGGTATACAGGAAAATAAATAAGTTTCTGAAGTTATCCGGGCAAAAATTGAGTCATTAAGATAACGAAAATAAAGAATATTGCATGTTTATGAGTTTAATTAAGATACAAATACGATTTATTACTTTTGTAACGTTTAAATAAAATAAAATGTCATTTATACCTCAGATATACCTCAATAAGTGATTCATTTCACTATTTATAATAATGAAGCTTTTAAGAAGTAGTTTTCAAAATCACGACAATTCTCTATGTGGATTGTGGACGAAACTTCAGGTCTTTATTCCTCAAAGAATAGGTAGACAAAAGTAAATGCAATTCAAGTATACATGCAAACGCCCACGATTTGCCGGTTAGGTTTTAAGGCTATGTGTATAGGATATTCCCGGGCACATTACCAAACTCCGAGGGTGGGAAACTTCCACAAGATGGAAAAAGCCCAATACCAACACAGGTAACGGATAATACACCTTTATCTCTGATAGCCGTCCAGGAATCTAATCTAGGACCACAGCATAGCAATACAGGAACGCTACTAGAGGACTAATGAGGACTAAAGAGGACTGGAACCTGCCAGTAATGTTCTTTTCTATATGATCGTAGTGCCGTACTTCCTTATTAGGTAAATAAATATAGAGATTGTTTATCAGATCTTAAAAACTATGTAGTAAATATTGTTTACCTACATACATATAGTCCTTATTGTCATTAATAATTTTAATTCATAAAATGTCCGTTCTTTCATTGGCTCAAATAACTAATTGTATCTTCATTGTTTCACCATTCAGTAGCATTACAAACTATACCATTATTAATACACTGAAATGTTCTTGTAATCCATATAATTTACGAGTGACCATAAAATCATACGAGCGGCTTTACGATGGCATCTACAATAAACACAGCAGTTTCCACTTTGTAGCTATTGACTAATTCAACTAGCAACACTCGTATCTTGTAAATCGATTCTTCGATGCGATTTTCGAATTTTTTATTTTTCTTGTCAAGATAAAGTTATAAAATGCTTACCTGTATTGTTCACGCTCTTGTATGTACATATTTTCATCATTAAGTAAGAGCATAATTTTCTTCTTTTTATGTCATCGTAGAAGGTACTACCTCGTTTTCCTCTCGATATTTTTTTTTATTTCTGTCAAGACAAAGTTAAAATATAGTCTAAAATATTTTCATTGTTAAACTAGAAAACAATTATATTTATATCAAATATACGTAGTTAGGTATACAGACCTACGAAATTTACGTGATAATAATATAAGTCCTGAAGCTTCAGGGACAAATATGAAAGCACATCACCATCATGAGAATGACAGAGATTTCCAGCATTCCAATAGTCGGGATGATGTGAGAACTTCAGCTCGCCTATTGGAATGGTAAGACCGCTATCGTTTGGTTGAGTGACTGCTTTACTGAAAGAATTCTACGGAATTGGGCGATGGGATATTTGAAAGAAAATACCTGTATACATACAAATGTAAGATTGCATACAATGTTCAAGTCTAACAATTAAATAAGTACCTACATACTCTTCACTTTCACGGACACAAACACAACTGTGCCTTATATTAGAATACCAAACTTTTTTTCTGATACTCGAATAATTTAAATAAATAGTAAACAACTAGCTGACCCGGCAAACTTCGGCTTGCCTCACAATGAAATAATGTGTCAAAGATTTGATAGATACGGACTATTTGTATAGGAAAATGAAATTAAATGTAGAAATGCCCGTGGGAATGAGTGATTTTCCCGCAGTAAAAAGTAGCCTAAATGTTGGCTTAGTATCTATACACCACAAAAAGTTTCATTCGAATCCGTCCAGTATTTTCGGCGATGAGCCTGGACAAAGGGACAAACAGACAAAAAAATAAATAATTGAAAAGTGTTCTAATACTATTTTAACATCGCCCCCAATTGATTTTTCGTAAATATATACAATGTACATACACGCGGATTTTACTGTTTTATTATAGGTATGTATAGATTTGATTTGATGAGTAAGTTGTACATTAGGTAGGTTTACTCTCGTTCATCTTGCCCAAAAAACTTAGATATCCCATAAAAGTGCAAATAACATTCACCATTGTTGACAAAACGGAACAGCAAGTCGACAAATTTAATATCATTACACGTCCACAAGAAAATTGAATAGTCTAACTCGATTACACACAATGAAAAATCGATTTTAAAGTTTCAACTGCATCAACTTCAATTTCAATCGAATGTCAACCTTATGTCGTCCTTTTACAGACGATTCCCGACGCCGCGAGTATCGTCAAACGAACAGCTGGCCGATTTTCTTAACTTTTTTTTCCGAGACGCATCTAATACGTAATGTTATTATGACGGCGAACGTAATGTGTCTTCGAGTGCACATCCTGTGAGTTTCAAAGGCGAGTGAATGTGCATTCCGTTGTACATTGCTTACTTTATACAGATGTCTTTAATGTAACATTTGAACTGTGTAAGTAATGTATGCTGTGTTGAGTGATTCAATATTTTTGTTGGTTCCTAACCACATACTTCCCTTATTCCCCACAAGGACATTCACCCTGATTTTTTTTCCACGAAACCGATCGTTTCCTTCGTTTTTTCGACTCGGGAGTTTTTATTCGATTTTAATTGTGAAGGGTTAAGGTTTTTTGTTGGCTTAATGTTGACAAGTCATTTTGATTAATTGTGTTAATGATTCGAGATTTCGATTAAAGTACAAAATAGTGTTTAAAATCTATGTTATTTATCTTTTGTTCTCTTTTCGGTGATGGCTTATTGGAGTGGTTTTAAAGGTAGGTTATCTACCTGAATCATTTTAATAATTTTAGCTTTGATAACTTTTTTCGTTTTATATTTTAATATTACATTACTTTATATAAAAAGTTAGCTACTCCTGAAAATAGAGATTTCAATAATCTACATGTGTATTACCACTCCTGAGGTCTGTACTGTTATGCCTGTGGGCCGGAATGTAATTTCCGGAGCCTTACATTCAGAACACGATACCGCTGAACGCTATCATTTAGTGGCAAGGCTTATGGAAATTAATGCTTTTAGTGCCAAAACTGGTAACTCCAAAAACAGTAATTACCTTGAAAATACAATTATACACATATTGGACAAACGTATAATCACAATTGTAACAAAAAAAAACTGTTGACAAAAACGCAACCCTATGGTCACGTGTTTGTCAATAGTTTTTTTTGTTGCACTATCGCATCAAATTTAATCAACGTAACCAAAGGGTTCCAAATTTAAAAAACCATAACTAAACGCCAACGCTACTATTCCAAATTCAAACGTTCATTCAATTTAAAAAACGCCCGCATCCCAAACTAACCCTTTGTCAGTACGCCCTCGCCCTAAGCTAAAAATTGTTCCAGAAATATTAAAATAGTCAAGAGTTAAAATTAAATTCGGGGGTAGTCACACAAAAACGCACGTTATCCCAAAACCGACGCAGCTGAGCAGATCTCACCGAGAAATAAAACCTTTCAAACGTGGAATAAAGAAAATACTTTTGCATATAGGTATAAGATCTTTACGAGTAGAATTGATCAATCAAAACAACTCAATCCATATCGAGAATATAACGTAATGTTACTTCACTCCTGTATTCCTCAAAGAGGTAGGCAGCGTACAAAAACAAACATTCACGCATACATGGTAGGTAACTACGATTCACCATTAATGGTTTGTCCAACCCAGAAAAAAAAACCAGACGTTTTTTTACGTAAGAAAGATGGCAAACAAGCATGAAGTTCACATTGATGTTAAGTGATTCCTGCAGCTTATAGACATCGACACAAAAACCAGAGGTCAGAACGCAGATGCGTTGCCACATCAGACCTAAGTTATTATATCTCTTTGATAGTGTTTACGGGGCCATTCATTACAATCTAACCGAAATAATTCATCTAAAAGAAATAAGCACTATGATGAACACTACCATTTGGAGGCAGATAGATTAGCGAATGCGGTAGTGCCTACGCCCTCAAGCTCCTGCATTGGCACTCTACTACCAGTAAACCTTGTGATTGAACTGTATAGCTGTGGTGGCATTCTACCACTAGACTACTGAGGCAGAGAATATGTAATAATACTACGTATAGAATGGACACTTCGACGTCCCGACCGATTTCCCAGCATCGCCCAACCTCCTCCCCTCTTATGGGCGACGGTTGGTATTTTGTACGTGCTACGCACACCAGTGTACGTGTAAATACACGTCCAAACGTCCAACACGTTCACGAGACCAAATTAAGCGTTTGTATGGAATTTTGGCGGAGTGTCCGCGGTGTGCGGCGTTAAAGAATATACAAACGTAACTTCACGCCTGTAATCCCCGAAGGGGTAGGCAGAGGTAAATGCATGCATTCAAGCATACATGCAAACATCCACGATTCGCCGGTTACGTTTTGGTCCATGTAACAGGTGGCGAGCCTGTTGACATCTCCGGGCACATTACCAAACTTTGAGGTACTGGAAAATTTCCAGAAAATGGATAAATCCCAATAAAACCAGAGATAAAGGACTTTACACCATCTCTGATAACCCCCTACCCGGGAATCGAACCCCGGACCTCAGCGTAGTAGTAGTGGCCTGCTACCACTAGGCTACCGAGGCAGTCAAAAAAGTAAATAAATGTTTTAAAAATGAAAATTTAATGGTAGAGCTCCAGTGCCGGCTCGCGGGCGCATGCACCACCGCATTAACTAATATGCTTGCCGCTAAATGGTAGTGTTCAGCACTATCGTGTTCCGGTCAGGTGGTAATGTACGGCCTTGTAATTTGTTTTTTTAACATATCTGCATTTTTACCTTAGTGTTTGTGTGGATGTCTATAGGCTGCAATCATTATTTTACATCAATGTGAACTGCTGCATGCAGTTTGCCACTTCCTTAAAAAAGTAGAATTATCAAAATTTCAATCCAAAATATTCATAATACGGTCATGAGAAAAACCTTTCTTATCTTGTTATATTCAATAAATACCCATGTGATCAAAATGTCAAGCAAGGGCTTGAATAATTAATTAAGCTACAGCCTCGTCTAATTAATGATATTGATACACATTAGCATTTTATTGCTTTTTAATAGTAATCTATTTGGTTCTAATGACTTATTAAAAATAACGATTTGTCAGTAAAGTTCGTTGTACTAAGATTTATTTCCTTACTAGCTGTGCCTGCGACTTCGTCCGCGTAGAATTTAACGAAATTATTGATCACCTACGCGGATAAAGTCGTGGGCACAGCTAGAACAATATAATTCGTAATTAGAAGTTAGTTCATACACAAGCTATCTGCCAGTGAAAGTCCCGTCAAAATTGGTTCAACCGTTCCCGAAATTAGCCGGAACAAACAAACAGACAGACAGACAAAAATTGAAGAAAATGTTGTTTTGTACCATGTATACATACATGTATACATGCATTTAGTAAAAATCAGTTATTATTATATTAAACAGACGGACAGTCCAATTTTATTTATTTCTATGTTTGTATGTATAGAGTATAGATTATTCACATTTAAAATCTGAAGATATTGTTTTTTTATGTAACCATGTTCTTACACTTGTCTGCAGACTTCACATGAATGTTAAGGGATGACTGTGGCCTATAAACATCTACAAGAACCAGAAGTAATTTTTTTTTTTTAATAATTTATTCATGACCATAGATACAGAGTCTTTCAGTCGTATACATATTGAATTTCACATTTCTTTATATTAATGAATATCCATATGGAAGATGACGATGATTAAATGCTTCCATGAGGAATATGATGAGATGATGGGATGGCTCCAGTAAAGCGATGGAGACTTTACGAGGAGTATTTACGAAGTTTTGGAGGCAATACGAAAAATCACTTTTCACTTCATAATATCACTTTCATACACTCGTGAACATTATCGAATGCTTTATGATAAAAGTCCCACCATTTTTACACATAAAAACGCGACTATACACAAATTTCGAAAATAATATCACGCAGCGACACAGCTCTTTTCCGCGTTCCCGCCAAAACTCACCAGAAGTCAAAATACAGATGTGTTGCCACCCCTGAGACCTTAGTTGTTATGTCCCTGTGATAGTTTTTACGGGGCCATGCATTTCCATCAAACCGGAAAACGATAGTGCTGAACACTACCATTTGGTGGCAGATAGACTAGGTAATGCGATGGTGCCTACGCCCCCGAGTCCGAGTAGACTGAAACTAATACTACCAGTAAATAAATGTAGGTACTAATTCAACAAAAATCAAATAATATCATCGTAATACCGGCATGCCGCTGCATAAATTAAAATATCAAGTCGCATACATCCACGCTAATATTCCATATTCAAAATTCTGTAGAACGCCGTAACTTTTTTACTATCGATTCAAACAAAATAGTGTCGAGGGAACATGACCGACGCAATTTCAAAATGGGTTTGAATGGGGTTTCATTCCATTTTTACAAAAATTTGCCCTCAAGTGATTTGAAATTTTGAATGGATTGTAACGTGGATGTTATAATGCAATAAACAATCATTTTTTTTTATTTAAATAACTGTAAGTATTTAAAAAATATTTTAAACATATAATAATATAAAGTCAACCTCTGCGACTGTCTGTCTGTTTGCGATGAACTCGAAGGGATTTTCATGCGGTTTTCATCAATAGATAGAGTGATTCTTGAGGAATTTTTGTGTAGGTACATAATTTGTAATTTTTTTGTATAAATTGCTTGGAATATAACGATAAATCTTGAAGATGCAAAAAAATCAAGCTTTCATCGAAGACGCTGCCTAAACTTTTTGAGCTATGTAAAAAACAATGTATAGTGACATAAATTCTCTTTGGTAGGTAAATCAACAAAAAATCCTTGCTGGAATAATATCTATCTTTTAAGGATATTTTATAATACCCGTTAAATATATCTTCTAAAAAATAAGGAACTTACTATGCGGTAATCAAAAAGGTGTAAAGTAGGATCCGCTTTATTTTTTTTTTTAACTTTGTTGCCATGGCTGTTACATTTACTGCATAAGAGAATGACGTTTGTTGGGTCAGCTAGTTAAAAACATGAAAAAAGATCGACCAAATATTTGAGTGTCGTTTTATATCGTTTTATAAGAACAAACAACATTGAAATTAATACTAAGTATTTAAAAAATATTTTAATACTGCAGTTAATATTGTAATTGACCATTTTTGTTCACTGTTAAATCTTTTTCATATCGTGTCAATCTTTCATTATTTATTACATGCCTTTCCACGTACGTTTAATGTTTTCCTGCAACAAACGTTGTCACTGTTACAGTATACTTTATGACGACTCAATCATATACGTTTATGAACTATCAAACATATTTTAAATACACCATCTTTAAAGAGTTTATTGATAAAAACAACACAAACCGTTTTAAAACTAATTTTTGTTGGACGAACCACTCAAATCTAAAATTAACATGAGTGAAAACAGATTTGAAATGTTCCCATCCACTTGAAAGTGTATTACTTTTAAGTAATTTCACTTGTATACATAAACCCCTTACACTATAACACGCACACACAGAAACATGGCCGCAGATGTTGATACCATAAAATAATATTTCATGTAAAGCACTAACCCACCGAGGGCGGAAGGATTGAGTTCTATTTTTATTTTTTTTTATATTTCAACAATTCAGACGCGAAGTAAACCTTTGTGCTTACGATTCCTTTTTAATGGAAAAGAAGTTTTTTTTTTTAGTTTGCGCCTTACACTCACGAGATTGATTCATTTTTTACGTGCTTCAACATCACGGGTTTTGATGATACGCCATTTGTCACAAATCCTTTTTTAAAATATGGAACTGATTAAAAATTGACCTCTAAAATTATTTGAACATCTCGAGACCATTCATCAATTAAATAGGACGCGAGGTCTCGTTATTAAAGGGAATAAAAAAGAAATAAATCTTAAGGTGAGTTTAAAAAGCTTCGTTTCGGAGTAAAGAATGTTGTGTACAATGTTGGTTCGGACAAAAAAGTGACAACAGATAAAAAATAAAATACAACAACACGGTCGGGGAACAGATTATCAGCGCTAAAAGGGTTGCTCCCGCGCTCTTCTTCTTTTGTTGCTTCCAAATTCAAACTTCAAGTCCGTACAAGGAGCGTTCGAATGCGAATTCTATTTTTGAATATTCTACCGAGAATTTTTAATTAATGCCGCTCGGCTCTGCTCGTATTTTTAAAATTCGTATTCTGTTTTAAATCGACTTCGATATTCAATTTTTGCGTTCGATTCCAGTGTTTTTTTATTTATTTTTATTTATGTTGTGCGATAATGACGTTTCGCTTTAAGTGCTTTATTTCGATTGCCGATTTTATTCCGATGTTCTCCTTGAAGGTCGGTAGTTTTAGTGATTAATGGTCGAGATATGTGGAGTGCTTTTTAAACGAAATATTGAATTTAATGATGTTTTGTGGAAGACCGCGCTTGTTTCTGAAGAGCGTGGGCGCTGAATCATTACCATTTACTTTCTATGTCTAAACTCGATTTATTACATGATCGAATAGTATTGAGATGACGTAAAACAGTCGATCAGAACGAGCTACCAGATGTTCGATGAAACAAGCGAAAACTATGCTGACATACCCATTGTCAGTACTTATAGACCTTAATAAGACACTATTTTGATGATTAAATTTTTTAACCGCCCGATCAACAACCAATTCCATGTTTATTGCCTCCGTCACATCACAATGAGCCCTTATGAGAAACCAATAAGACTGACCACAGTGTAGTAAAACATTCGAGATGCTTTGAATAAATCGCAGTATGAGATTGTTGGTTCACTGATACCCAGCTAGTCTGTGGCAATGCACTTATTATGAGTAACCAATAAGTCGTATTAAGGGGTCACTTGACGCATAGCATCACACGCATCCAGCATACTCAAGTCGTTGACCCCGATACGCAAATGGGGCCTTATGACACCTATAATCGACGTTTTATCGATTTTGTACAATGCCTTTGGCAGAATGATACGTGGTCTTACCCTACTGGCAAATTTTGAAGATAAACTTGACTTCAAACGTTACATATTTTCAACAAATGCATACATAAATCATATAATGTAAAATAATATCATATGATTTATACTAAATAATATTTCAGTTTAATTCTTCTCTTTTGTTTTCATTGATCTAAATTCTAAAATTGTTGATTGTTTTAGAGCGACGGTTTTTCTGATAGATTCTAATACTGATAATATTAATAAAATAATAGTCGGACATTTTGTAAAGAATGAAAATAAAAAAAATCCAAGTTTAAGTTCAAAAGTGTTCAATCCATATAGACTAGTTCACTGATAATAATTAAACCCATCTCTCTTCAATATTAACGAGCAAACTAATAAATAGTCAATGTATCTGAGTACAGACTATACAATTATATTTCTCTTGACGTAGAAGAGCACGAACACAACTTTTTTCTATTTCAAAAAAGGAATAACCAGGTTCAAATAAGAATAGTTTTAAATCGGCTCGCTATCGATACATCGAATCGAATATCGAAATTATATTTCATACCAAATAAAGTTTAATAACAGGTTACGAGTGGATCCAGCTTCACACGTAATCATTCGATCTTATAATGGCTTCACTTAATATTTCATTTTCGAAAATATTTGAATCGTCATGCCCGTTCTATTCCTTTGTTATAGAGAACACGGCTGCCGTGCGGCTATCAGATTTTAAATTTGGAAATTCGATCCGACATTCCTATTGGTTCGACGTTTTAATTGTGCTGGCACTTTAATTTTTATTTCAAGTTTAACACGTGGCGTGTGTGAAGCTTTGAGATGAGACCTTTTATAGACCTACCTACATCTTAAAAAATACATTTGTTAATTTTATTAGGTCATCATATTTTTTTGTGTAATTTAAAATGATTTACATCATAATACCTTCAAATTACATAATGCTTTAAAATTCTAATTTACTAGATTATTCAATTTTGTTTTAGACTGAGCTTGATGACATAAAAACCACCACAATGCTTCGTGTTGGTAATATTACTGAAAAAACGTTCACTTCAGTAATTTCTAGCACTGAGTCTTACATCTTAGGCTTCATGAATAACACTTAATTCACAAAGCGACTGATTTTTTTTCCTCGCAAAGTCGCAAATCACCAATGTGGACTATTGTGGACTACAAACAAGTTTGCCACTTTCTTAACAAAAAACTTCTATTTACTGGTGGTAGAGCTCCAGTGTCGGAGCTCACTAGCGAAGGCACCACCGCATTACCTAATATACTTGCCGCTAAATGGTAGTGTTCATCACTATCGTGTTCCGGTCAGGTGGTAATGTACGGCCCTGTAATTTCCGGCACAGAGGTATAACACCTTAGGCCTCAGGAGTGGCAACGCGTCTGCATCTCGACCTTGGTCTTTGTGTGGGTGTCTTTAGGCTGCAGTCATCACTTAACATCAATGTGAAATGCATGCTTGTTTGCCATTTCCATTACATAAAAAACCTCTGACATTATTGTACTAATTTAACAAATTTTATCACTAACCTGCATTTCTCATTTCCAGGTATTGGAACGTGGCATGATGTTTAGAAACCGCAACAAAATGAGCAAAGGAAATTCGAGAACTGTCACGAACTCTTCCGAGAAAGAGTGAGTGTGATTACGCCCTAATTGGGATAAAAAAAATCACGCAAAATTGGTAGCTGATGATTTGTTAGGGTGTCAATCACGGTAAGTCATTGGTATGTCTACCCTATGGGGTTAAAACGGTGTCACACTATATAAAAATGTTTAATGCGTGTTTATATATCATTTGGTATGAAAAGGTTAGTTAAATAGTTTAATTTAAAAAAGGAAGTAATCAAAAACTTTTGCCTACCCCCTCATTCATTCATTTATTTTAAGGCTTTTAAGGACGAGATCCAGAGCCGTTAACAGAATCAATAAAAAATATTTTCAGCTAAAGTATTGCTACTATTTTGTCTACCTCTATCTTACGCATTTGATAATGTAACTGACAAAGACAGCAAGACATAGCTAAGGGTACGATTATAACTGGTATGGTGTTTGTAGTCATGAGTATTATCATATTAATTTACTCCCATTCCTTGGCTTTTAAATTTACAAAGTTATCAGCTAAGGAAATGGAACGGTGAATATAAATACCAACATTTTTTGTTCTTTATGCATCTTTTTTTATTAAGTACTAGCTGTGCCCGCGACTTCGTTCGCATGATAATTTATGATTATTCATTATTCAATATTAGCCGGAACAAACAGACACTCCAATTTTATTTATTTGTATGTATAGAGTATAGATGTAAAACTAGCACTAATGCTAGTGCGAAACTAATTTCGCCCAAGCATAATATTTTCAGGTTATATCTTTCATCTAGGTACATCCAAAACTCCGGCTTTTCTTTTTTAAAGGTTTGTTCACATTTTATACAGTAGGTATTACTTCTATGTATCTACTTAAATCTGCTCGCCACTATATGGTAGTGTTCAGCGTTTAGCATAGGTCTCAGAAATGAAAACACATCTAAAGCTTATTGAGGCTAGTTTTTGCAGATGTTTATAGGCTAGGCATTTACTTACCACGTAATAATGTTTTTATTTCAAATGCTCTCTTATTGTTTCTCTCTTACATACAATCGAATCTATTTCTTATTAGAAAAAGGGTAATTACACCAAGACTTGTTTAGATTCATACGCTTAGGGTAAAGTGGTCTAGAGATTTTTACCGCATTACACTTTGATTGGACTTGTACGTGAAATGGTGCAGAAAAAGGGTGAATGTAGTAATTATCCAATTGATTCACAAGAACGTTTATCAACGGTGTGGTCCCCTTTTTTATGGTGCCCTGGATATCGATTTTTTTTAGATAGGTACGATGACAGAATTTGATCAGAAAGATAGAATGGATACGCAAAGAATTTGGTAGTGCAATTTATTTGGATTTGGAGGAAATTAGCCAATTTCCTCAGAGAGGTGAATGCTGCAAACATCTTCCTGCTGACTTCTCTTATTTGAAGTACGTAACCACGAAAATTGTGAGTCATAAATTCTTAAGTTTTTTACTTTATTACTGTAAGGAATGGATACGCCGTCAAATAAAAGCAAAGTGCAAAACTCTAAGTTTGACCAGTAGCGGAGTTCTTCTCAGTAGTGCCTGCACTTGGAACTCTGCTAAGTGAATGACTATGTTTATGACGAATTGATTTTTCTTTTTCTTCTATGAAGGAATTAAAAGGTTTGGTATATAAAATCGGTTAAATTTTTATTTTATTTATTTTGATTATTATTACTACCTATTCAATAATAATAATGATTATAAGTCGTTCGCTATAGGTAGCTTGTAAACTGACAATGCAAAAGTGTCCTTGTAGACCAATTTGAAATTATCTATAAGAAACAATATTTGAGTTTGAGTTTGAATAAAACTTTAGGTAAGACATTCAATCAATTTTACTTGCCAGTCTTGAACAGCCAATTACCTACAATTACTTCGGTGTTCTCCAGATTTACCTATCTGGACATTTTTTGAGTCCATATGACCGGCTCTATGAAATATGTTGCAGATCAATGTTTATTATAATGACACATTTACTTAAGCTCTATGTATAGATGTACATCCAGAGCCATACTATTTACCTACGATATAACTAGCGCCAATCTGCGTGCCAAGCGTGGCGATTGTAACATCTCCTTATATGGCTTTGGTCCAGCAGTGGACGTCTTTCGGCTGAAATGATGATTATGATGACATAAATGTTCCTTTTTTTTTCAATTCCGTCATATCCGAGGGCAAAACGCCACAGTGGTGGTACTGTTCTTTAAGAAAGGCGATAATACCCTTCTTAAAAACTATAGGCCCATCGCACTTCTAAGTCACGTCTATAAGCTGTTTTCGAGAGTGATCACGAACCGTCTATCTCGCAGACTCGACGACTTCCAGCCTCCCGAACAAGCCGGTTTCCGTAAAGGCTTTAGTACCATAGACCACATTCACACGTTGCGGCAGGTTATACAGAAGACAAAAGAGTATAACCAGCCCCTATGTCTAGCGTTCGTGAACTATGAGAAAGCCTTCGATTCGGTCGAGATTTGGGCAGTGCTACAGTCACTCCAGAGGTGCCAAGTTGACTACCGATACATCGAGGTGCTGAGGAGCTTGTATGAAAACGCCACTATGTCAGTCCGGCTTCAGAATCAGAACTCGAAACCTATCCAACTGCAGCGAGGTGTGAGACAGGGAGATCTTATATCTCCGAAACTGTTCACCGCTGCATTGGAAGACGTCTTCAAGCTTCTGACGTCCAGTAAAGGACTCGGCATCAATGTTAACGGCGAGTACATCTCCCACCTCCGATTTGCAGATGATATCGTAGTCATGGCTGAGACCCTGGAAGACCTTAGCACAATGCTCAATGACCTCAGTAGGGCCTCCCAACGAGTGGGCCTTAAAATGAACATGGACAAGACGAAGATCATGTCAAATGTCCATGTTACACCCACTCTTGTTATGGTCGAGGGTACTACACTCGAAGTTGTTGACAATTATGTATACCTGGGACAAACGGTCCAGTTAGGTCGGTCCAACTTCGAGAAAGAGGTCAATCGCCGAATCCAACTCAGTTGGGCAACTCAGTTGAAGCTACGGTACATCTTCTCGTCCGACTTACCGCAGTGTCTCAAGAAAAAGGTCTTTGATCAGTGTGTGTTGCCAGTGATAACTTATGGGACAGAAACGTGGTCGCTCACTATGGGCCTCATAAGAAGGCTCAAGGTCACTCAGAGAGCAATGGAGATAGCTATGCTTGGAGTTTCTCTGCGAGATCGAATCAGAAATGAGGAGATCCGCATGAGAACTAAAGTTACCGACATAGCTCACCGAATAGCGAGACTCAAGTGGCAGTGGGCAGGGCACATAGCTCTACGAACTGACGGCCGTTGGGGCATAGCAGTTCTCGAGTGGCGACCACGTACCGGAAAGCGAAGTGTGGGCAAGCCTCCCACAAGATGGACCGACGACCTGGTGAAGGTCGCGGGCAATCGCTGGATGAGGGCGGCCCAGGACCGTTCGTTGTAGCATTCTTTGGGAGAGGCCTTTGTTCAGCAGTGGACGTCTTTTGGCTGAAATGATGATGATGATGATGAAATGTTCCTTAGGAATAGTAGATAAGCGCTAACTGAGGATTAATTATGGCAACCCATTATACGTCCCACTGCTGGGCACGAGTCTCTCCCCTCTTTGGGGGGTGGCAAACTTTTTTCAGACCACCCATAAGGCCTCCGACAAGGTTTAACGACTGCTATATATCGATAGCAACCAGAACCGAAGGCTTAACGTGCCCTCCGAAGCACGGAAACGCGCATTTTAATTTGCGACTAGCGGTCACCCATCACACACCCGACCGCGCCTGTAATGCTTAACCGAGTAGATCGCTTACGATCTACACCAGCCGCGGGGACATGCGCGCGTGCTTGAACTGAGGATTGTCTAACGGAAATTAGAACTATCAGGGCGCGAAGACGCGGACAAAATGCAGAAAAATATAAATTCAAATTTGAAATTATTTCTCTTTGAAATATTCCAATTGGGAAACACTTTCTCCCTATTCAGTCTACAGTTACACTCTTTGGAACCCCATGTGTAATTTTATTACACACCCCCTGTATTTGAGTTTATTTTAAAAAATGGAAAGCTGAGCTTCGAAATATAATTGATGGACCGGACTCACCCCCTTCGTAATCTCATTGCAGGGGCAGATGGAGATAAAAAGTTATTTATATATTCTACAGAAAATTTTAGAACTACGCATTATCCAATTGTATTCATTCCTATTGAATAAAGTTTCCTAATAACTTATTTTAGCTTACATGAATATTGATGGTAGAGTTGACTGTAACTTTTTGTATTGGACATTTTAAAAATGTGAGAAGAGAGAGGATGAGACATATTTTATTTTTAAAGAAAAATGGAAAGAAAAAATTGACTTCAGGCGAGGCTCGAACTCGCGACCTACTGGGAATCTAGTCCAGCCGCTCTTCCAATTGAGCTACTGAAGCCCTGTCCGATTTGTCAAATCTTTCCTTCACATCTATTGCATTGCTTTATGGTAGCAGCAGCGCCATCTTCGCAATAGATGTGAAGGAAAGATTTGACAAATCGGGCAGGGCTTCAGTAGCTCAATTGTAAGAGCGGCTAGACTAGATTCCCAGTAGGTCGCGAGTTCGAGCCTCGCCTGAAGTCAATTTTTTCTTTCCATTTTTCTTTAAAAATAAAATATATTTCACAAGCATGTGTAAATGCGAAATAATATAAAACAAAGATGAGATATTTTTTGTGTAACGATTGTGGCAAACAAGGATGCAGTTAGATTGAATAAAAGTGAATACTGCAACTTATTGACATCTACACAACGACAAAAGGTCAAAATGCAGATGCGTTACCACCCTTGAAGGCTAAGTTGTTATACCTCCGTGATAATCATAACAGGGCCACAGATTGCCACCCGGAACACGCTAGTGCTGAACTACCATTTGATGGCTGATAGATTAGATTGTGCGATGTTGCCTGCAATATAATATATATTTTCTTAATATATAAAAACCAATTGCTGTTCGTTAGTCTCGCTAAAACTCAAGAACGTCTGGACCGATTTGACTAATTTTGGTTTTGAATGATTTTTAAAAGTCCAGGGAAGGTTGAAAAGGTAATTAATTACCTATGTAGAAATTGAAGGGAAATAATTAAAACCACAATTTTATTTTTCCATACAAATAGTCCGTATATATCAAACCTTTGCCACATTATTTAATTGTGAGGCAATACGAAGTGAAGTTGTTCAGCAGTGGACGTCTTTTGGCTGAAATGATGATGATGATGTTTAATATTTATATGCATGTATGTGTTAAAGTGACGTTAAATTATTACAACGGTTGATCATTAAAACAATAGATTTCACATCTACATCTACAGAAGTGTATATATAACAGGATTTAAAATGTATGTAGAGTAACTGTAGCAGACATTAGCTACATCTTGTTGGAACGCAGCATCTGAATCATACAACAGTACCTATCTGATCGATTAAGTAACATAGTAGTACCTACCTTTCCCCCTTTAAACTAATTCACTGGCACTTTTGGACCAGAAATGCTTTGGCGTACTTCTAATCAAGCTTGGTATTCATCACCTATTAGAAACCCGTAGGGCACATAACGTAAGCCGAAGTACCTCGAAAGCTAGTTTAGAATATCGATCTTTATCACCAAACGTGCGAAACAATTCAAGAACCTTTGTACAAGCGTAGCGCGTCGCTCTTCGGTGGCATTTGACATTCTGCGCGCGCGCAGCTTTTAAGGCCGTAATTTTTTAAACGGAGTAACGATACGTATATCATTAACACCTTAATTAGAACGCAGCTACGCGTTCACAATCGCAATCAACAGTACGCTAGGCAAAGCAAAACAATTTGGAACTGAAACAAATGAAACCTCTTTTGAAATATTGACAGATGACAATGCCGCGCGCGCCGACCGTACAATCATACCAGGCGTATTGAAATTAGAAAAAAAATGTTATTGTCCGACGATACTTGAAACAAAGCAGTTATAATTCGTATGAAGTGACTTGCATTTAGCGGCCCCTTTGTTACAGACAAAACGATGTATCTATTTTATATACTTTTTTCGACACGATTCCCGAAGATAATTGTCATTAATAATTGTAGTGAAGATCGTAACTCGATTGTTGGGCGGTTAATTTAAAAAACCGAACACCGATGCGTTAGTCATTTGATACTAATGATACCCATATACGGAGCGATCAAAAGCGTAACCGTTGCTTATCGACAGTTATCCGCGAAATCTTTAAAAGTTCGATTATTCGACTAAAAATCCGAATGTGCCGGCATGCATTATTTATGAACAACTTTATACTTCCCGGGCCGGGTTTCGTTGCAAAAGCGGACGTTTTTGGGAATAAATTCATTGAAAAACGCCTTTTATACCGCATTAACATTATTTATGTCGGAGTCCGACACCGGCGAGGAAATATGATCGTTGAAACTCACTCGATTGTCTCGCGTGGTAAAAAGTAACAGCACAACAGCACTTTCAGTTTTTCGTATATTACCATTTTTTTCCGTCTGATCCATGTCGCTCGAATGTAAATTGTTCAAAATCGCGTTCCAATGGTTGTTTCTACGTAAGATTTTATGAATACCATATGAAGGTCTGATCAAAAAAATGCATTAGTTGCCGAAATCGGCGGATGATTCGTCCGTGAGATACTTGCCAACAATGCGATTATTTCCCGCTTGGTGAGTGAATGTTGGTCTTAGTTGTACGTTTTTGGTCGTTATGGTAACATTGTACACGGATTATACAGTCAATTGGTTGTTCACGAATTTGTATTCGTAATGCTGCATATTTGCAGCTTAAGTAATTGTTTTTTAGAATTTCGACTCGGAGTATCTGCCTACTTAATCAGCTTCTATACATACATATATGAACAACTTAGTTAAGGATATTTTCTGAACCATGCACATAATAAAATTATAGTAATCATCACTCCAGTCGAAGTACGTCTACTGCTGGACAAAGCCTTCCTTAAAGCCAAAGACGCTCACAACAGTATTGAACATTATATTAAGCTGCTAAGTGATTGAGAATAGCTAAAATTAAAAAAAAAACCCTTAGACTTCAAAAGTCTACGGCGTCTTTAATTTTACGATGTGAGAGAAGTACCTGCATCTGCATTTGAGGACATACATACTCAATATTTCTATCCCAAAAGGGTAATGTCCAGGGCTATACAGTAGTATACAGTACTCAACAATTAATATTGCACATCGAGCCTGCGAAAGAGGCGATCGTTTCGACTTCGTAGAGCGTTATCTCTGTTGCATACTGCCTAAGTAAGCACTGATAGTCCGGTGTTGGTCAAAATTTGATCAAAATGGTCGACAAACGTCAAATAGGTACGGTGCGAAAGAGATAACGTTCTACAGACCCGAAATAAGCCGAAGTCTCCTTCCTAGGCTCGATGTGCAATATTTATTGTTGAGCACTGAATCAAGTTGTAATTATGATACAAAGATGATGAGACCTTAAACTTTTATATCGATATCTATAGACTACAATAACATTTTTTATGACTATCGTGACATAAAAAAAAACAATTATTGTTGACATATTCATACAACGGTTCATCGAAACAATACCACCCGTGAAATAACAGGAACTTATTATTTTCAATTTCTATTCCACGCGCAACGTACGTAACCTATAAAACAATAAACCGTAGCGTTATGCAAAACTACATAAGTCAAATTTTCTAAGTTTAATGGCGAGCCTAACTCGGTGTAGAAAGTAATATAAAGTATAATTTCACCGAGATATTATAAGGATTGACCTGGGACTTGAATACTGATGTCGTAGTTTTCCTAAACGTTTCTTCAGTGTTGTTACTGCTGGACCAAAGCCTCCCATAAGGGAGGATATGACATAATCGCCGGTACTTTTTTGGTTCCCAATGCAGAATTATTTCGTTCATACAAATTCAGCAAACCCAATTTTTACTGATATTTATGATCTAGAAAATATATATATCCCCTAGGTTGCCTATCAAAATTTGGCCGCAAGTACCTATCTACTTATTTTTTTTCAAAGAAATGAATGAACTTGTTTTTTAATGAAATATTGTCTACCGCACGGCAAAATGTATAACGACGCCGAAAAATCACGGCTGCCATTGCGCACTTGGGCGCATACATATTTAAGTTCCGCCCCGAAACTTTTACTAGCGGCCAACTTTTAACAGGCAACCTTGTAGATACATATTCTATAGATCATAAATATACGTAATAATCAAGTTTGCAGCTTAACTGGATGAACGAAATAATTCTGCAGTGGAATCCTAACCTAACAATACCGCTTACCGATACAATACCGCTGTACCGCCTATGTACCGCTCTAGTCGCGTAACTTCATACATAATACCGCAGCGAAACCTGCGCGGTAATCGAGCGGGATTACATTAGGTATAGGAGATACCTTGCACCCTGGTTGTAACCCTCCACCAAATCTAAGATTTTTATAAAGGGCCGAACCCTTAGGGCTTCCGACACGAGCTTGCTTTGCATCCAAATCGTCAGAATGTTGAATGGGATCACTTTACATCCTCTCTGATCTGTCATTCTTGGATAGTTTTTGAAAGAATCAAATGTTTTTGGAAAGGGCGCGACATCAACGTCATGGGTCAAGAGCGTGTCAGATATTCTGAGAGGGTGTAAAATGTGCCCAAACAATGCTCCTATCCAAAATTCATACTATTCGGACAATGAGTAAGATCGTAGCGACCTTTTGATTTTTTTAAAGGCTTACCCTTCGGTCGTCCCTTTATACAAACTTTAGATTTAGTGGAAGTAACGAAGTGGTTGCAAGGTATCTGCCATACCTTAATCTGTCGCACTCGGGTAAATACTAAAATAGCGTCCTGACCTCTCCTACTAATTGTTCTTATCTGATTTCTTTCTTTTTAGATTTCGGGTTCAATACATTACTGTCAATCTCATGTGCGATTATATTAATGTCATCCCAAAGTTCAATCCAGTATTGGATAGCAATAATTAAATCTATTATTTTTACTATAAAACAAATTGTCAATAGAAAAGAACCCAATAAGGCTAGCACTGGCAACCATTGTGAAACTTCAATAACGCAGGCGTAGCCCGCATATTAAAAACCATTGGACTAAAGTACGAGCGAAAACGGGAAACAATCGGCCCTCCATATTTGAAATCGGCGTTTAAATATGGAACTATTTAAAATTTCGAATCCGTTGCGTTATCGCCGCGACGTGCTGGCGTTTCCCGATTGTTCTTTTTTAATTGAAAATTGGAACGCGCTATGACAATATCCGTTTGAACACTATGACATACTGACGGTCCGGTCACTTAACCGATTGCACACCTGGCAGTGCTCAACGGTGCGGTTTTCTCGTTCGTTTCTGCCCAGAACGTGTAAATTGTGGAACGAACTTCCCTCGGACGTGTTCCCTCGGTGCTACAATATGGGGTTCTTCAAAAATGGCGTCAAAAGAGTCCTTCAGGGCTGGCAGCGCGTTGGCAACTCCCCTGGTGTTGCAAATATCCATAGGCGACGATGACCACTTACCAGCAGGTGGCCCGTCTGCTTGTCTATCAACTTAATGACATAAAAAAAAAAAAAAAAGTTCGCGTGAAACTTTACAATGTTTAATTCATACACGACTTGGTATTTACCTTGTCAGAGCTTTAAGCTCTTAAAGCTTCACAATGCTTTTAACGAGAATTCTTCATTGATTGGATCTTAAAAGTATGATATTATGATTAAGGTCTGTTATGTACAATCAAAGTTTTGATAGTGAAATTTTACTGGTGGTAGAGCTCCAGTGACGGAGCTCGCGGGCGTAGACACATTCCCTAATTTACTTGCCGCTAAATGGTTGTGTTCAGCACTACCGTGTTCCGGTCAGGTGGTAATATACGGCCCTGTAATTTCCGGCAGAGAGACCTTAGGCATCAGAAGTGGTAACGCATCTGCATTTTGACCTCTAGTCTTTGTGTAGGTGTATATAGGCTGCAGTCATCACTTAACATCAATGTGAACTGCTTGCTTGTTTGACACTTCCATTATATAAAAAATAAAAAATAACGAGCATATATTTTTTTAAATAGGTATGCTCCGATAGTTTGGCTGTGTAGAAACAATGTCAAGAGTATCGCATGAGCGAATGACAAAACAAATATACAATGCGAATGTAGATGGTTACAGAAGCCCATTAAGACCAAGACTGACTACTTGGCCAAATAGGTCGAGTACCAAAAATCGGAAGTCAAAATGCAGATGCGTTCCCACCCCTGAGATTTTAATCGTTTCGCCTTTGTAGTACAACTTAGGAATCGGGCAATATTTATCAGGGTAGTTTGTTAATATTATTATGTCTCTCAACCCGGCGCGTTTGAATGATGTACCTATGAAACTGAGTACTATGTAACCGTGTCGCGCTTATTTTACTACACATACTTTACGTCGCTTAATTTCAATTATTTATGAACCATTTTTTTTCTTTTGCCTATAGATGTATACATAATTTATTATTATTTTATCATTATTTTAATTTTTTGACGACCCGGTTGGTCCAGCGGTGTGAGTTGACCGTTTGATTCGAAGGGTCGCGGGTTCGATCCCCGCACCGGGACAAATATTTGTATGGCCTACAGATATTTGTTTCGGGTCTGGGTGTTTGTGTATGTGTTGTTTGTATATAACGGCACCCACGACACAGGTTTATACCTACTGTGGGGATGTGAGTGTAAGCGTATTTTATTTATTTATTATTATTTTATTTATCCTTTGATTGGTTGATGATTTATGTATACAATGAAGCGACGAAGTCGACTATTATAAGCAAACCAGACAAATCTTCGTGGTTTTTGGTTTGTTTTCATATAATAATTAGTATTTAGTGACTAATAAATTAAAAAAAAAATCTAATAGACTAAAATTTGTTCCTTAATCCTCTCAGACTGACCTACCTTGACCAAATAGGTTGAGTACTATCTGAGGGTGTCGAGAGTCTTAGGAATCGGCGTGCATGTATGAAGAGAATGAAGAATGTAAAAGAAGCACGGAAGGTGTGTCAGGATCGGGAAATCTGGCGCTCCACACTCTCTGCCTACCTAGTGTAGCGTCCACTACATTAAGGCGCCAACTAGTGGTTTACAGACGAAACCTCACACTACTTGTCTAGTACAGTAGATGGCGTGCAATCGAATTACATCGCACATACGAAGATTTCTCAAGAGTTGCCATAAATACAACTTCCCAACGTCAACCGTTGGGCCGCGGCCCGCCAGGCACTATCACCTTGCCTGGTCGGTGGAATTTCCCTTTTCGTCGGAGGAACATTTCCACCCGTTCTTCCACAGTGGTGGTGACCCCGACGTGAAGAGACTTGGAGTGATGATACATTTTTCATCCTCTCCTTTGCTATCAAAGCCCTAAAATTAATATGAAAACGTATTTAGGTATAGTTCTTTATAAGTTGTCGGAACAATGAACATTGTCGATAAAATCTGTATGTGACAAAAATTTATTAATACTTACCGAATAAGTTAAATGTATGACTTATATGGTAACTATTTTGAATAACGGTGGACATCCATATGTGAGGTGTTGCCGTCAATCTATTCACTTCCTTTAGAATCGTTTCCATATAATATCTAAAGAATTGAAATAAATTTGATATTCTTGAGTCTTCGACGGCTACTCGTATAGCTAGTTAAAGAAAAATGGAAAGAAAAAAATGACTTCGAGCAGTAATTGAACTTGCGACCTCAGGATAACCAGCCCAGCCGCTTTACCACTAAGCTACCGAAGTCCTTAACCTGAGCGTCGAACTTTTCTTTCCATTTTCGTTAACGACATCCATTGATAACTAGCTGGACTGGTTATCTTGAGATCGCAGGTTCGATTCCTGGCTGAAGTCAATTCATTTCAGTAGTTTTATGTGAAAACGTTCCAAACATACATACAAAAACATAAATGTTTCCTCTTTATTATAATAACGTTTCGCTTACCGATATTTGTGTAGGTGTATGACAAGATTTCTGGATCAAATCACAATTGGTGCTACAAGTTCACGCGACCATGGTCCTTGCGTTGTCTTGATATTTAAATTTCAATAATTCAGGAGCCCATCATTATCCTGACCGTGTGTGATGGTGCTTAACCTTTCAAGCTTCAAGCAACATTTTTTTTTTAATTATTCAATGATTCCAACACACACATAACAAGCTGAATTGTTGTTAACATCGGTACCATCCATACACAGATCCGTACTCAATCAAGGCAAAGCTAAAAAACATATTAGTTCAATTTAATTGCTTCAAATCCGGTACCTGTCGTTGTAAAATAGATCTTAAAATGCACGAGATAAGGTGTAAAATAAAATAGAAATGTAAACGTTGGGGACATGGCTACAAATTGAAGACTTCCTCAAGGATTTTTATTTTTATTGATAAAACGACCCGCGACTACAATTGGTAGGGATTCACTCTTGAATTGGTCAGACACGAAATGGGATATTTATGTATGAGAATTGAATGATGTGTCGAAATGAATTCTGAGACCTAATGCATGTTCAGAATTGGATATTCCTACTGATAAAACTTCGGAGTGCAATTCCTCCTTTAGCTTACTACTGAATTCTTACTGGTGGTAGAGCTCCAGTGACGGAGCTCGCAGGTGTAGGCACCACCGCTTATATACTTGCCGCTAAATGGTAGTGTTCAGCACTATCGTGTTCCGGTCAGGTGGTAATGTACGGCTCTGTAATTTCCGGCACAGGAGCGAAACACTTTAGGCCTCAGGAGTGGTAACGCATCTGCATTTTAACATTGGTATTTGTGTGGGTATCTTTAGGCTGCAGTCATCACTTAACATCAATGTGAACTGCATGCTTGTTTGCCACTTCAATTTCATAAAAAAAAGCTTCATAACTACAGCTCTCGACATCATCAATGCAGCTCAAATAACTCCACAGCTGGACAACGCCTTCCCCAAAGATGCCCACAACAGTGTTGCCCGTCATTAGCGTAGAACATAGAGCAACTCGGCCCACCGGTCGCGGCGGACCGGAGGGGAGTAGCCATAGTGTTTATTACCGATGCAAAACAGTCTGTAATTTTTTGCGGGGGGAAAATACGTGTGACACACATTCACACTACAACAAACGTCTATTACTACGAAACTCACACCTTGACTTTAACAAAGTACATAATTTCACGCGCACATTTAAATATCTGGGCGACAGGGCCGACAGGCATAGGACCATTTGGTCTTGTACTTTGATACAGGGGAAAGCCTGCATATAGCTACTCCGCCCCGGTCCGCCGCGGCCGGTGGCCCGTGTTGCTCTATGGTGGAGAATTTGCCCTAATCGTCACGTTTGACAGGCGGATTGACGATCGCGGTAGCAGTAGTTCTATCGCAGGACGCTGCTACCCATCCCGCGTTCTTATATTAACTAACGCTCTATTGGAATGGTTCGATCGCCACTGTTCGTCGGTTGACTGACTAGCGAAAGGCTTCTCTTCCACTAGAGGGCGATAGGGTCATCACGTCCCGACGCCTTACCATAAAATAGGTACGTAGGTTTTATTCAGACGCACTTCAGACTTTTTAAAGAATATTGACAGTTGGTATTGGTCCTTTTTAGGGTTCCGAAGTAAACAAGGAATCCTTATAGTTTCACCATGTCCGACTGTCTGTCTGTCAGTCCGCGGTTAAGCGCAAAAACGATTAGTACTAGGGACTTGAAATTTGGCACACACACAGTACACACCTTAATTACGCCGACAAAGTGGTAAAATAACAACCTGAAAAAAAAATATTTAGGTTACATTTTATTAGGGTTAATTTTGAACAAATCCATACAATATATTTATTTATTTTTTTCATTAAATTATTCAAACCTAAAAACTACGGAACCCTACACTGCGCGTGGCCCGACACGCACTTGACCGGTTTTTACCTGACGCCTTCAACCTTTAAACATAAAAAATGGTTATTTACAAGTTCATCAACAAATATCTATCCATACTTAATGTATACAGAATGTATACAGTACTCTGCTTACCCCCTAAAGGAACGGCGACATAGAAATGATACAATAGATAGCATATAGGTAATTTCGTTTTCAAAGTCCTCAACTCTGCTACAGTTCTGTCACTCACCAAGTCAATAAGAACTCTACATATACACAAAAACTAAGATTACTCCAGACCCTCCAAAACAAATGTTCACATTTTTTTTCATCACAACACGACCAAAATCTACAGAAATATCGATCGAAACTATTCTGAGCAAAACTTATAAAGATTCACCCCAAATTTGAAACAGTGTTAGCATCAAATCCATCCCCGCGTCCACTCAGCAACCCTTCCTGTAAAAAAACTTTAAAAATAAAAAAATCCGAGGGGACTTTTAAAATCGTTATTATAATCTCGGACGCCATACCCTACTGGGGACGCGCCCTTCAATTTTAAATCTTTTTTCAACAAAAACCCCTTTGATGTTTATGCATTTTGGCAATATCTCCCGCTTCGCTAGGCGACATTTGGCCATTTCGAGGATTTTACTGATGCATATTTTAGATTAAAACTTTAATACCACTTGCCCACCCGCTCCATACATCTAACGCAATAAATCATTTTCACCATTGTTATGCAGTACACTACATCAAGTCAGAAATGGATAATATAATTATTTAGACCGATAGATACCCCTTACAAGTACGAATGACGGCCGACATAGGTCGGTCTCTCTTAAAGTGCAAACAATTGCTAAGCAACATTCCTATTAATCAACTCATTTCAAAGACAAACAACGAAAAGACGTGTGGGAAAACGTATCCGACATTCCAAATTTGAATGAATCTGAAAGGCGGTCGAGATTTGTAAAGAGAATGAGATTTGGAAATAGAGCGCGCCATTAGGAGCGAGCACAATGGTCTCATTGGTCGATTTGAAAAAGGAACAATTTGTTAAACGTCAAATATGAACTTTTTTATTTCCGTTGTAATGAAACGCTCAGTATGATGCCTAGTACACATCGGTTTTTGTCGGATCACTCTGCTCGTTTTTCATTTTGTTTTGTCTGTCCGCCACACTTATTAATGTATGTTAAAATAAGAATCCGTAAGTCCAAAATGCCACAGGCGACAAGATTATTACGTTATTAAAGCTGTTCAACCGTGCGTTCTAATTAATAGACGCTGTACGCGCGAAATTGTAGACGTTAATAAAAACTCGTATGTAATGATGTGTATAGATTTTTACATAAGATTGGTAGATAAGCGTTTTTGCTGCCTACGTATTGTCTATGCATTTAATTGTATTCGACAGACTTTCTATCTCGTATCAGCCGATCACAAACACGAGCAATGACATAGAACTATCAATATTTCTAATAACGTTTAAAACAAAGTATTAGTTTCGTATACCCGCGCGGCAGCCATATTAATCATTTGAATTTCCGTGCGCCATGTCATATGGCGTTCGTTTATTAAAAATGTGACGTATCAAGATCAACATCTCATAGAATGAGATAACGAGCTACGGGGGCGTGCGGTGAGAGTGAGATAGATATGTGCTGACATTTCAACGGGTCATCAACCCTACGGACGTCCTGCTCTAACGAGAATTCGAAATTATTCCTAATTTTTAATATTGATCCGTTCGATTCGGTCCAAGGTCTTTTATAGGCTCCATTCCGATTTACTTCACCTCTGGAAGCGACTCAATTGAGCTTCCGTTTTATTTGACGACCATTCATGAAAGTGAATAAAATCATTAAGTAATTTTTATTTCTTCCAAATATTGATAATAGCAATCGTTTACGACTAAAATCGGTGAGCGTAATCGTGTTTAAAGAAGCCCGTGTTTTTTACGTATCCAGTTTTGTTCTTTGCTCGACTCGGTATTTCATAATGTGATAAGATGAATCACTACTCATTTACGAGCATAGGGGTCGTTTTTCAATTGGCTCATACGCAGTTTAAGGCGAGTTTTTGCGCTATTTTATGCAGATGAGATTACGAACGCAGAGCTGTTTCGGATATCGATAGGCGACGTTCGCTAAGACCAAATTAAAATGCACGGGCACAGTCTATCCCGAATAAAAGATACAAAAATGTTAAGCGGCAACTATGGGAGAATCATAAGCGGTCATAACTGGTTATTCCAATCCATTTATGGCGATGTAATCCTATTGTAAGATCCTGCCTCTATACGCGTTACGTGTGTGCGTGTAACACACTTACACAATGTAAAAATGTGTTCAATCATTAATTTCGTCTGTAATTGAACGGGTTGCGATCTGTTCGAACAAAAAGTCGATGTTTCTCCGAATCCCGACGAAGTATTAAAGTGTACCGATCGGATGACGGAGCCGACATCTCGAATTTATACGTTCATAAAATTCTTTTGTCAAATTTACGTCGGAGTTCCGAATAAAGTGGACGCAATGTCGGCGGATTCTTTACCGAAATCATCGTCTCCCGTTTTTCTGTCAGTTATTAAGTTGGAAAAATATTCCCCAGGTTTTTCCATTAACGAGCTATCGGACGTGGTTCCATTGGTAATTAGTTAAAAAACATATCTCGAGCGGGCGCTCGATCGTTTATCGCTTTCAATATCGGCTACTTGCTCTGACCACTTTTCTATTACTCATTATTCGATTGTTGCGAGGGACGTCTGTGCTGCCGCGACCTGAAATTCGGTTGCCTTCACATTAATAATTACTTCTCAAAATAATGCTAACTCTGATGCACGACTGCGATAACAACGGGTACGGTCGGCATAGCTACTGAGATAGGAAGTGCTGTCACAGATTATGTGTAAACAGTTAGTCAGTTGATTTTTCTGCCCACACGATTTTAGATTGAGGTGTAGAAGTGTTTATGGACTAGAAATAGACAATCCGATATAATAATGATATGCTGTTTTAAAATTAAATTAGTAGATATACTTTAAAATGGTATAACATTGTCCAAAAAAATATTCGGCTAAAAAAAATAAAAGGTCATGTTTTATTTTTGAAATTTAATATTTAAATGGTAGTAACGTTTAATTTTTTTTTAATAAAAAGCTAGCAGTATAAAATAAATTTTAAATTAGACACTTCATTTACATAAATAAATATAATTTTAAAAAACCAATAGCTACCACCTCTGTAATTATAACAGGCGTTGCGAAACATCAAACAAAAGCGAACTTTGTCAATTGTAATGTCATTTTTCTTAAGTCGACACGCAAGTCCAGCTGGGCTGCGCTTGCGCAAAGCGTTGCATCAGTTAATTAATTTCATACGCTGTCTGGATCGATCACATGGGAGTTAGATCAAATAGGTAGGTATGTTGACAAGACACGAGTGACGTAATATCGTGAAAATCGTGACGGTATGTTATGATCTATGATATCCAATCTGTCTTTCGAATTTTGAATATTACGTAACAAACGATTTGGAGTGATAAATGTTTGTAAGTAAAAAATCAACTACGGCGGAGGTATGGTAGGTAGGTACCTGAGAACTAAATAGGTGTAATTTATTAAAGTAGAGTTCAAAACATATATTAATATACGTATATATATATACATTCCATATACGAAAATTTACCAATGACTGAAGTTTTTAGGAAAGAAAAAAAAAGTATTTTAAATTACGAGTAGTTTCATACTTTGAAAAAATAATCAACTACTAATGAAAAAGCTAACAAAATGTAGAGTTTTAGAAGAGGTATCTGCAATTTAATGATCATATTTTTTTTTGTTCTAATTGTTATTTAATCGTAGATACATGAGATGTTGTTAACTTTACATTTTATATTAGTAATAAACTAATGTTGAACTTGTTTGGTTAAAGCAACATTTTCCTTAAACAGCGCTTTTTACATCCGTAATTATGTTCCACATAGATTAACGCTAATTCCGGCATTAGTCACAAAAAATCTCATCTATGCTATCCGTACACATTAACCACGTGTTCGAATAACCGGCGGCCATTGCAAATATTAAGATTTTTGCTCTACTAAGATACTAAGAGCCACGATAATAAGCTTTATCGCAAACGATTACTGCCAACCAAACGCACAACTCATTTACATAAGCAACAAGACCGAATGCCTATCGGATGTAGATTAGAAATTATAAAAAAAACTATTTTTTTGTTTTTTTGAATAAGTTTTGTGCAGCCAGTATTTTTTGTTGAAATATGTTGCATACATTTCTTAGTTTTAATGTATTCTGTTGCAACAAACAAGTGGCTTTGAATAACATTGATATTACTTAAATTAATCTTTCCCGTGCAAGCTTTCGAAAATATTTTTTTTAAGTGATATGAGTTGATTTCTGAATTAATCAGAAGTAGTCTCCTTATCACTTCATTTCTCAACACGACATTTCATGTCAAGAATTTGCCACATTTAATGAGAAGTATAAAATTTCACACCAGTGTATTTTTTTTCTGAACCTAACCCAAAAATTTATAGAGGCCGTAGGTACAGATATCTACGATACACTTATTATATTTACGACTAGCTGTGCCCGCAACTTCGCCCGCGTGAGAATTTATGATTGTTCAGTATCTACCCGGAGGAAGTCGTAGGCGCTGTTACATAAGCTATCTGCCAGTGAAAGTCCCGTCGAAATCGGTCCAGCCGTTCCCGAGCTTAGCCCCAACAAACAGACAGACAAAAATTGTAAAAAATGTTGTTTTGGTATATGTACCGTGTATACATACACATTCATTTATTAAAAAGCGGTTATTTTTATATTACAAATAGACACTCCAGTTTTATTTATTTGTAAAGATCGATGAAATACAGGACAAGCTTACGCTTTGTTTGTCTTTTATTTCATACGGTTCTTTCATTCTCATTTTATAGAGCAAATTTCCAAGGTACAAACATAAAATATTGTCAGTCTTACAGCAAACGATAGATATGCGACTATTCTAATGTATTGGCATACAGTTTTACTTTTCGAAAGAGTTTAAATTATTATGTTAACTGTACGAACTTTACTATATCATAATATCCACCATTGAGGTAAAATAATCTATTATCCTACCTATTAAAATGAGTTCAATATACTCATATAGAGTAGACAGCGGGAACAAACAGCCGGGTACGTTTTTAAATTGATTTGACAGATATTTATTTTTCCATGTTTTCACGTCGTGCGAATATGTGGTAAGTTAACTTCTGGAAACTGGAACCGTGCTACCAAAGGGCGTGTCCTGTTAGTACTTAAATACGTACAGGTCAATGATTGATTTTAAGAATTTTACCTTTTTCTGCCCGATCAAATGTAGAAAATGATCTGGACCGGCAGTGTTTTGCCGGCATCGTGTGGTAGAGCTCCAGTGACAGAGCTCGCAGGCGTAGGCACTAGTTCAGCACTATCGTGTTCCGGTCAAGTGGTACGGCCCTGTAATTTCCGGCACAGAGGCATAACACCTTAGGTCTCAGGATTGGCAACGCATCTGCATTTTGACCTCTAGTCATCACTTAACATCAATGTGAAGTGCATGCTTGTTTTATTAAATAAAAAAAATAAAAAATATATCGTAATGTTATGTTGCAATAGTGAAGTAGTAGGTCCGAGAGAAATGTTTATATTTTTACAGTCATTAAAACTTTTACTATCGAAAATAGTAAAAACTTTGTCCATTATATTTTTAAATACGAATAAAGCACACAATTTGATCACTGTCCAAATTATCTCGACTTGGCAATTGTTTTAATTTTTTCAGAAGAGATAATTACTCATTTTAAACTTTTTTAATCATAAGCACCATTAATTTTAAGCATTATTTTAACTGTTATGTTAAATTTATATTCTAGCGAAATAAATAGCTGCTGAAAATAACAAATTGCGCAAATCTACACAAAAAAATCTGCTCACTCGAAAATACCGCTAACTCAAACTACACCTCTACATTCTATGTTGCATAAGTAAAATTCAAATTGCCTTCTCAAACTTTAGAATCTGTGTGGTGTGTTGTACAAAATAAAATGCTATTACGCTAACTCGATATCTCCCGAGGCGTTTACGGTACATTTTGTGGAGCATACGTCAGTGAGACTCCGATTAGAAATTTAACTTTGATGGAAAACTGTTACTGCCCGCCCATTACTGAACGTTCATTTTTTTTGTCTCGATTTCAGATAAGACTCGTTTTGTGTGAACCAAAAAACACCTAATTAGACTCTTTGATTTCGTTCCATCGTCTTTTTTTTTCTCATGACGATTAGCGGCTATGATTTCGTGTCATACAGCTTAATTTAAATTAAAAAGTTTTGATATGTTAAGAGGTATGTTCTAATTGATTATGTTAATTTTTGATGGCGAGGAACTTGAGGGCATTATCTCTGTGTCCGTACTTCGAAAACTTGTTGCTATTTAATTTATGAAACTAAACTGATTGCAACATGTGTATTTGCCACTTCCAGTACTTGAAAAGTATCGTTTTGTGTCAGATTACCTACTATAAATGCTATTTCCTTGCACTACCATATTAAGTATAGTGTACGGTCGCATAATTACCGATATAAGCAAAACTTTTTGTCCTCACAAGTAGACAGTACAGGTACGATACAAAGTAAGAAGCTACGTTTTTTTATTACGATTTCTAGTTTTCGCGTAGATATCTTTGGACTGCTATGTCACTCATTAATGTTAATTGATTTTCATATTTGATATTATTATCCATAAAAAATAGAAATCAAACTATTTTTACGGATCTATCTCACATATACATTATCGATCTATATTTATTAGAATCAATTGCTGTTCGTTAGTCTCGCTAAAACTCGAGAACGGCTTTACCGATTTGGCTAATTTTGGTTTGGAATGACTTTTGGAAGTCCAGGGAAGGTTTAAAAGGTAAGAAAATATGAAGAAATTCAAAGGGAAATATTAGAAACCACATTTTCATTTTTCCATACAAATAGTCCGTATCTATCAAACCTTTGACACATTATTTAATTATGAGGCAATACGAAGTTGTCCGGGTCAGCTAGTATCTATTAAACTAAATTTATTCCTTAATGTCAACCCAAATTTTGCATTTATACTTGCATTAAACGTTGCGCAAGGCATTTACGAAATTGATGGAGGAAATGAAATGGAGAGGAAGAAAACAAATAAATGTCACTTTAGTCTGCCCGGAACCACAGATACTGAAAAGCGACCGAAAGGTTGGTTTGAATAGTTAATACGCGAGATAATCCTATAAAAAAATATTTTTGTTTTAATTCAAAGAATGTAGCTTGCGAAAACTAAAGAACATTTCAAAATAAAATTTACTTAGGAAGATCTTATTAATCACAATACAAACTATGTCCGTTTAGTGCTTCTTTATGATTTTAACATTCTGTACAGAGGCGTTGTTGAACAATATTTGAACTACCAAATCTTTATGTCAATATGAAAATGAGAAAATGTAAATTTTTCAACGGCCATCGAAGCAATGTTTGCCTCTTCCACATTCTTACTTGTTCTCGAGGACGGAAATAAATATTCGAGCTTTGATTTTGAAGAACAACATTAACAAGTGCCCTCGAAAAAGTAGCTGTTTCATCTAATATCTACATATCGATATATACCATGGATACACAAAAAAAAACGATCGTGTTCGTGTTTTTAAAGTAACGGGCCCGTCTAATTATTATAACGATTACAAACATGAGTATTTTACTCTGGCAAAACAAAAAAAGAACTCTGGCCACACCGCCACTCTCGTTAGATCGAATCAAACATCACGTATGCCGAGGAATTCGAATTTCAAAAACTATAATGATTGATTGTCAACCAATGACAATCGCGTATTCAAATTCCTATACCAATTTGAATGTGGAACGAGTTCTTTTTTTTCCTGTTGCCTCGTGCGTGTTGCCAGTAACGTTTCCATAGATTGTAATACAATAAGCAATTATTTATTAAATTGTGTTTTCTTGGACTTGGCCATTTTATTGTTTGTTTTATAGAGATGAAGAATGGATCGTGTCACCAACTGTGGCATCCTTTATTGCATCATTTTTCTAGCCATAGCTTAATTTACGACAGTTGTATATTATTATAGTGCACCTTTTAAAGCGTTGGTGTAATTTTTTTCAATGATAATTTTAACGAGTCCTTCGCTATCACAAGTTCCCAATCATTTTCATAGTGTTAATTTTACAAAAATATATTCGCCTGAATAAATTGCTTATTCAGTTTAACGTCATTTGCTTATTTAATAAGATTGATAAAGAAGTATGTTGATTGATATCTCTATTATTGACTAAAAATACTATATTTTTATAAAATCTTACCTGCATACACAAACATTAACAGGTATTTTTTAATATGTTCATCATTTTAGCCAAATGAAACTAAGTAATCAAAGTTTTAAATCAGACGATTTCGTAACTTTGCCTCTTTCATGAAATTTTTAGTTAGAATAGAAAAGAAATGTATTATTATATACTTTAAATGTACCTACCTACTTTCTTCAAGGGAGGGTATTGTTAATTGATATTTGTTATCATGCACATAAAAGTTATATCTTTCCGCAAAAAGTATACACCTAAAAAACATATAAAAGTATATACAGTTTTGTAGAGACATTATTGAGAAACATTATAAATTATTATTATTTTTACACATACAACCATACAATTAACACTGCGTTAGTGTCTCTACAAAACTCTTATTTGTATTGATTGTATGTCTATCTAAATTCAATTAATCATGTTTACTCAATGTCTTCAGGAAACTTTACAGTGTACTTTTTGCATAAACATATGAACTTTTATCCCTTTGAAAACAAATTTAATATAACAAAAAAATCTTCCTTGGCTGGACCGAAGACAAGTTTTGAATGTGTTTAAAATAAAATCGATAATAGTAATAACCGATTACTGTAAACACACTTTTAAACATACGCTTATCTCATAATTGCGTGTGCGCGTGATGCGTATGTGTGGGTGTCTAAGTGTGTAATTAAAGTATGGAAATAGTAATATTCGTTTTGAAGTGTTTTCACTATAAAACATTCGAGTGTCTGGGAATACTCGTGAGTCGATGACCCCAGTTTTTTACCCTCATGTTATAATAACAGCTCTGTTTACCAACTCCAGAGATCATTCTCGAAATTTTGAATTTATAACTAAAACGTTTAGGGTTACGTTCCGTTTCTCGGAATATTCATAACATTGTATGGATTTTTCGGGATATTAAAATATTTGTGTATTATGTCTGTATTGAAAAAATATATTGGAATTAGATTAGATTATATGATACGTTCAATATTATAAAACAGTGACTTTTTTAAAATTAGCATAATTAAAAAGCAGGTAACAGCAATGTGTTTATTTATTCCTTTACGATGTAATAAAATCAGCAAGGAGCAAGTATTTCCTCGCTCAACGAAGGTTGGAATGGCGTTAATTTGTGCACAGAGCAGTAACTAACGTTGAAACTAATCATTTCCATGATCTTGACGATAAACGCCTTGCCAGAAAGAACCGCCCTAAACCTGTGAACGATTACATGTACAACACCCTAGGTCAGTTGCACTGTCAACCTTGCAACAAAACTTTTAAAACCAAATTTGGCTTCTCTAGCTCACGACATAGGTACATAATATCCAGATTCGCTGTTGACGGATACATCAAGGAGGATCATCATCAGTAAAATCATATTACGTATGTATGTTAACATCCAGTCCAATACGGGTAGGCAGAGAGCGTAGAGTCAAATACAGTGTCTTAGATAATGTGTAAAAAATGATATTTTTTACGCACTATTTAAGACATTGTTTCAGACACAGAATGCAAATTAATAGATCGCGTCCATATCCACCAGAAAATAACAACCCAATCGATGGGATTTTTGGCGGAAACCTTGAAAGAGGCGTATGGTTCTATTTCATTTTCTTGGTGATTTTTAATATAGGATTATTACAGTGCTCGTGTATAGTGAAATAGAAAAACAGTGCGAAAACACGGCCTTTCAGGTTGCCTTCAAATCTTCATAGTAAATGTTCTGGTAAAGTAGCCATTGCTTTACTCGAATGTCTCGAATTTCTGACTGTAACTCACTTGAATGACATACTAAACAATTGACTGACTGACTAATACTAACTTTTAGTCTGCTTCGTGACACTGGCAATATGCGTAACAGCGATGCCATAAGAACAAAAAAAAACCTAACGGATGACGTATTATCATCAACCTTTATAATTCATAGACACGCCGATGTCATCACTTATACAAATGACAAAGGTGTTAACTATACAGCCTACACAAGTTAAACGCGCATTACAGATTATAAAGCAAGATTTACGATTGCAACTTTCGAATATGTCCCGTATCTTATCAAAATTACACCTTGTTCCTTCTAACGATTTGGCGGTTGAGCAAAAAATGACAAATTGTTTATTATCGTTACAACCGGTAATTGCGAGGTCTGAATCTAACAGTTAGTTGGGTCATTAATCTCGGTTGCTCTGAAACTGTCTATTTTATTTATTTTTATATGAAAAATATACGTTGGTCAGGATTTTGTGATGTAATATCTAATTTTAAGAAAATTAGATAGCTTTCTACTTAGATATTAAAATAAGAGGTGGGTGTGTGTTACCTAACAGTTCTTACAATAGTTGTTTTGCCGCTAATCCATAAAAGGTTTATTAATATATCGTTACTAGCGGCCCCGACTTCGCACGTAATTTTTAAGATTCTGCACATTCTTTCTTAAACACTTGTTGGTGTTGTTTCTAATACACCATTTATGCTCAGCTTCTATTGGTCGACCCTATTAAGAACATTTTCCAATGTTCAAAACATATCTACCTGACTGAAATAAAAAAAATAAAAATAATGTTTAGTATGAAGAGCTTCTACTGTTGATAGGAAAGACCATTTTATTTCCGATGAAATAATAATATTTTCAATAACAGAAAATGTTCTTAAGCTTCTCTAAATAATATTTCAAAGCTTTTTTTCCCTTATATCTTTTTTTCAACAACAAATCAATATATGGAACATCGATTTGTACAGAAAAAAAATCTTGCCATGATTCATTCATAGCATTGGTAGGTATTTGTCATTTTTTAAAGCTAAGCATAAGGATGAATTTTAGATACCAGATGCTCAGAATTCGGTCAATCGAAACGTTGCACAAACAAATATTTTAAAAGTTGAACTCTATGCAAAGTTAAGTACACCCATAAATACAAAAAGCTTTCAGATAATTGTATAGAAAATGAACTATATGTTCCTTTTATGCAATATTTCTTAACAAACCAACGCAACTTCACTATTTCATACTGAATAAAAAAAACTGGCACAATACTACACAACGCTCGGCTCACGACCAACCCACGGTAATTGAAAATAATAATTGAATACGAATTAAGAATACGAAATGAGAATAGAATGCGTACCATATTTGAAATTCGCGGCCGCGTGCCTACGTTCTTTTTTAAAAAGTTAAAATTTGAATTTGGAATCGTGTGTGCTCTATTGTTTGGCAAATGGAATTCTCGTTGCGTTTTGTTACTTTTAAAACATTCATTTTTGATCTGTTGCAAGTAGAGTTATTTAAGTTAGCAGAGCTCTCTGCTTGTGGTCCTTTTAACAAATGATTGCATTTTTTTTTTCTGATAGAGATGTAGATAACGTTATTTCGAAAACGTTACGTACATCGATAACCGTTACTGACCTATAATAGTTTAGAACAAATAGTTAATTAAACGATTCATCTAAGTACCTAGTTGAGGCACGTCTATATCGATTGCAATAGTATGTATGTTGACATCGATATTATCATATGTAATGCCAATTATGTTATAATAGATATGCAGTGTATAGATTAAACAATGGGATACATAAATAAGAATGCAAACATAAACAAAATTACGACGCCAGCACCATTTATAGAAAACAAATTCTCTAACCTCCCTCACTCGCGGTAGTTTTTTTTTATGTAAGTAATGAAATTGGCAAACAAGCATGCTGTTCACATTGATGTTAAGTGATGACTACCGCCTATAGACACTTACACAAAGACCAAATGTCAAAATGCAGATGCGTTGCCACCCCTGAGACCTTAGTTGTTACGTCTCTATGATAGTTATTACGGAGCCATACATTACCATCTAACCAGAACACGATAGTGCTGAACACTACCATTTGTCGGCAGATGGTTTAGGTAATGCGGTGGTGCCTACGCCCTGGAACTCTAGCACCAGTAAAAACAGTTGAAACGTTTACGCATATTAAAAAAAAAACAAAAAAAAATTAACACGCAAATCCAACAGTTTTACTGGTGGTGGAGCTCCAGTGCTAAGTGCCAGTGCCATATACTTGCTGCTAAATGGTAGTGTTCAGCACTATCGTGTTCCGATCAGGTAATAATGTACGGCCCAATAATTTCCGGCACAGAGGCATAAAACCTTAGGCCTCAGAAGTGGTAACGCATCTGCATTTCGACCTTGGTTTGTGTGGGTGTTTATAGGCTGCAGTCATCACTTAACATCAATGTGAACTGAATGCTTGCTTGCCACCACCATTAAATAAAAAAAAATCCAAACCTCTCCTAAAGCCGTTTAGGCGTAACCTAAGCTCAGCAACAAAATGTATGTACTCGTATGTCTCTAGGAATGTGTGTGTGCAATCGGTCGAACGTGAGCCGTATTATAACAATCGTATACACCGGAAATTTATGAATTTAAATGAGAAAAGTGTTAGGAATTTAATGACAGAGTTCGAAGTAAACGCAATGTCTTCCTGGTGTACTATTACATAAATATTGAATAGATTTCATTGTTTTGCTGGTGTTACAGATTTTATCTATACCTTTGGGTGGCAGGCATCGTGTTATAATAGAGACTACTACGGCATTCTAAGGCAAACGTCTTTTTGATGGATATTTTAATGCCATTAGAGTTGGAAACTATTTGTAGTCTGTGGTAGTAATATATTTCAATACTAGCTGTACCCGCAACTTCGTCCGCGTGAGAATTTATGATTGTTCAGAATCTACCCAGACGAAGTCGTAGGCGCAGCTAGTATAAAAGTAGCCTAAGTTACTTTTACTCTTTATTACATAAGCTATCTGCCAGTAAAAGTCACGTCAAAATCGGTACAGCCGTTCCCGAGATATACGGTGACAAACAGACACAGACAGGCAAAAATTGAAAAAAAAATTTTTTGGTTGTATGTTCCGTGTATACATACATATGCATTTAGTAAAAAGCGGTTATTTTTATATTAGGTACAAATAGACAGTCCAATATTATTTATTTGTATAGATGTATAGATCATTATTTTATCGAGTTTCTACTAAACATAATAATATTTTGTATGAAGAAAGCCATCACAGATGTGTAACTAAATACTCCTAAGGTTGAGGACGTTTGGAGTATTTAGTTCGTAAAAAATAGCAAACTAAGAAACTACGGTAGAGCTTAATACTGTGGTAGAATTCCAGGTTTAGAGATTGAAGGCGTAGCCACTACCGTATTACATAATCGTTCTACCGCCAAAAGTAATCAGTTCTGTAGCGTTCCAGCAAAATGATAATTTATGGCACCGTAATTACTTGCACAGGAGCACAACTATTTATGCTTCAAAAGTGGCAACTAATCTGCATTTAGACCTCTAGTGTTTGTGTAGATATTGTAAATAGTCTATAATAAAATTATGCTGAAATAGCAAAAAGTAAAATGTGAATAGTACTGTAGTCAATAAAAAATGTAATGTAGTATACTTTTTTGACACTCTCATTACATCTATCTATATATATAAAAATCAATTGCTGTTCGTTAGTCTCGCTAAATCTCGAGAACGGCTGGACCGATTTGACTAATTTTGGTTTTGAATGATAATTGGAAGTCCAGGGAAGGTTTAAAAGGTAAGAAAATAAAAATAATGAAAAAAATGAAAAAGTTTCCCATACAAATAGTTCGTATCTATCAAACCTTTGACACATTATTTCATTGTGAGGCAATATGAAGTTTGCCGGGACAGCTAGTGGTAAAATAAAATATCTATTTCATACTACTATTTAGCAATTATTATACTAAGGATTTTTTTTAAAATAAGAAATAAGACGTAGTGAGACTTTTTTAAAAATTAAAAAGATGTTATTACTATCCTGAGCACAAAAATGTTTGAATTTACCTTCTGTAATGACGGAAGAATCCAGGCCATTCATATAAAAAATGTGACAAAAATCACAATTTAAATTCAAATAAATTTGATAAGAACGTCACTCGAGTGAATGATTATAATTTTACACCATAGATTTGAAAGTTGATAATTTTTTTCACTTCATTCTAGTCAATTTTAATGAGGTTAATTTTGCGTGTAATTTGATAAAACGATTTTTTATTGCTCATTACTTTTGCTAGTTAGATAAATTGTAATCTAGGATACTAATGTTCACGAGGAAATATTAATGAAACTTCTTTTTTCCTATTAATTTGGACGTAGCTTGTTTTTTTTTTCAAAATGTAAAAAAAAATCTAGTTTGGTATTTCTTAAGCTCTCTTTGATTTTATCCCAAGTCTTCATATTTTGTTTAGGTATACATACACAAAATAGACTGTTTACACGACAGCTGATTAATGTATAACTTTTTTTTAATTAATGTCTACACAGATTAAATATTAAGATTGTGTTCCACCACGATATTTGTTAAAGTTAATGTTATATTTCACATCATTCTCTAACTTATAGAAATCTGTTAGCGTTAGAGAAGTATGTGAAATGTTACACTTACTATATATAACAAACGCGGTGCAGCCCAGGCTAAAAGTAAGTTAGTAACCCTACTTTTACTGGTGGTAGAGTTCCAGCGTAGTAACTCAAGCTCTGCTGCTAAATGGTAGTGTTCAGCACTATCGCGTTCCGGTTAGTTAGATTGTTGTGTACGGCCCCGTAGTAACTATCACAGATACATAACAACTGAAGTCTCAGGGGTGAGGTTTTTTTGTAAGCTACACTCATCACTTAACATTCTTGTGAACTGCATCATTTGCCACACTCGTTATATAAAATAAATAATTTACATGTATATTGTCGTCAACCCCAAAATAAAGAAGTAATATTAAAAAAAAAAGCAACCAATACCGACCTTTGCTAATCGCAAAAACCCTGAAGGTAACCGCTTATACCCAACAACAGTTATTTAATATCAAATTGCCCCACGTATACCTAATTAGGCTACATGTGACAGATACAAGGCGTGGTATATACTGTGACACGGACGTACGTACACTGGTAATTCTCCTTTGTATGCTAATACAGAATTATCTAGCCGTCCGTAATCTCGAAACTCGCTTGAATTTCTTCATCTGTTGTTTAGTTGGATCTTTGACGGGCTTTTGTCGGATCGGTATGCTGATATTTTGTGTGTGGGTTATTTGGGACACATTTTTTAAGCCAGTATCATGTTAATGCTTCAGTAGATCCGACAGAGTAGGAGTGCTACGCTGTGGTTCTGGTTTCGATCCCCGAGTCGGGGACTATTAGAGATTAATAATGGCAACCCATTATACGTCCCACTGCTGCACTCTGTCCCCTTTTTGGGGGGAGGCCTGGCGCTTACTCCACCACGCTGCTCCAATGCGGATTGGTGGAGATACGGGTTAGTGGCCAACCCGCTGTCAGATGTTTGATGAAAACTAATACATCTTTCCTAAAATATAGTGTAGAATTTTATAACAAGATCCCAGCCGGGATTGCTGAACTCACCGATGGTAAATTCAAAGCATTAATTAAACGCACTCTATGTAAAAAGGCTTACTATAAACTCGAGGACTATCTCAAGGATAGAAATGTTTGGTTAAATGCTGATCTAGCTCCACAAAGGTGTTAAATGTAACAATCAAAGTGTAATGTTGATATTATATTCATTGAAATAAAATATTTTTACGGATTTATCTCGCGTATATTAAACTAAAATGATTTTTAAAATCAACCCGACGTTTCGGTCGCTTTTCAGCTTCCGTGGTCCCGGGCAGACTGAGGTGACATTTGTCTGACAGAAGTTTGAAAAATTATATGTAGCTACCTCCATCGATTTCGTAAACGCCTTGCGTAGCGTTCAGGATTAACACAATAATTACTTATGGTATCTTGAGGTCTTGCAGACTGCTGCGGCTGGGATTTAATCTTGCTAAGTATGGGATCCCATGATGTTGATAATCGCCATCCATCTTCTCTATTGAAATTTGGGTGTTTTTTAATTTCAATAGCCTCGCGTACCATTCGTGGAATGGGTTTGTGTTCTCTAGCGAGTATTTGAATTTTATCAAACCGGATGTAATGGTTTGGCTTATCCGCTATGTGTTCACAGACTGCAGACCTCCCTGTTCTTCGGTTTTTGACATCAGCAATGTGCTCTTTAACGCGGGTGGATACAGCTCTCTTCGTTTGACCAATATATGAGAGTCCACAATCACAATCTAATTTATAAATGCCAGAATTTTGTAATGGAATATTACTTTTAATGGGTCTTAAATACTGATGAATCTTTTTATATGGTTTGAAAACTGTTTTAATGGAATTCTTTTTTAAAATGTTGCTGATTTTATCTGTGACACCCTTAACGTAAGGTAGTATGGCTGGTTGTCGTTCTACTGTAGGTGGTTTCACGCGGCCTCTGTGACGGACGGGTGGTACATGGAGCTTGTTGTACGCGAGATAAATCCGTAAAAATAGTTTTATTTCAATGAGTGTAGCTCGCGAAAACCTAAGAACATATCATGATATTATATTGTTTATTTTAAATTATGGAAAATTGTAAAAATATGCCTTAGAGATATTTTTAAAAGAGCCGACTGAGTTTTTTCCGGCAAGTTTTTTCAGATCATATTGGCCTTTGGAACTTTGCCGGTGAATGACAAAGAATGACTCTTTTTCTTTTCTTTTTACTCTTTGTTATCAGTTTGTAAAGGGGAAAAGAGACATTCTACTGATATACTTTTACATTAGTTTATTACATTTAGTTTTATCTTAGTGATATTCTTGACTTTACATATATTTTTTATCTTGTTTGACATGTATATCAATTGTTATTCGCTTTAATTTATTTTGTTTGTTTTTGACGTGTCATAAGAGGTGCCTGTCACCCTAATAAATGAATAAATGAGTTTCTGATTCCGATTCTTTTCAAACCGCCCGTATGGCCTCCGACAAGGTTTAACGACTGCCATCTATCGATAGCAACCGGGACCGACGGTTTAACGTGCCCTCCGAAGCACGGAAACGCGCATTTGAATTTGCCACTAACGGTCACCCATCACACACCCGACCGCGCCCGTATTGCTTAACCGAGTAGATCGCTTACGATCTACACCAGCCGCGGGGCATGCGCGCTTCTATTAGAGATTAGAGGAGAGTGAGGCGCTCCAGATATCGTCGTCCTAATACACCTCATTTGCTTCTTATACATGCATCATTTTCATGATCATCCCTCACCTCTAGAAATTTCGCAGTGCCATTTTCAGAGTTTAGTTTTGTCCCCAGAGACGTCAATAGGTTCATCACATCTAACATGAGCCAATACGTAAGCGGCGAATCGTGGGTGTTAGCATGTATGCTTAAATGCATGCGGCAATAACAGACTTAGTTGTCTTAGTCTTAGTTCTACAACTTAGTTCTTAGGGGCGGCATCGCATCTGCATTTTCAACTCTGTGTTTTTGTGAAGATGTCTTTAGCCTGCAGTCATCACTTAACATCAATATGAGCAGCATGCTTGTTTGCCACCTACCTACCTTACATAAAAATAGTAATAGAAACATAATGTCAATTACTCCAAGCAATTCAACGTAGGTTATTGCTATAACAAAAACACTAGATTTTCGTAATTATTTATAATAATTTCTCCATCGAAAACAAACTAAATGCTGACTTCTTGATTTGATAAAAGGCCAATTGAAGTTCAGTAAACATTTACACTAAACTCGACGAGTGATCATGGAACGTATTGTAAACAATGACGATATTCATTTCTTAATACATTGTGACCGTTGTTGTAAAATATTTGAATAAAGTTGACATTTATTGGAATATAAGTGGTCTAGCCAATAGTGAAGAAACCAAATTTAAGTAGGTACTATCAGAAATGCGGATGTAGGTAATGCGGTGTATTATACTGGAGGTAGAACTCCAGTGACGGAGCTCGCGGGCGTAGGCACCACCGCATTACCTAATATACTTGCCGCTAAATGGTTGTGGTCAGCACTTTCGTGTTCCGGTCGGGTGGTAATGTACGGCCCTGTACTTTCCGGCACAGAGGCATAACACCCTAGGCCTCAGGAGTGACAACGCATCTGCATTTTGACTTCTGGGGTGCGACCGCCTATCGACATTGCTATTGTCGTTGTCATTGCTGTCAAATTTTCATGTCGAATTGTAGCTCTTTTAAAAGCAGTAGTGATAATCTGATCGTTTTTCTTGCTTTTGTAAGTGAGAAACAAGCGATAATGATAGATTATTTCGATTATTGTTATTTAGTTAGAGCAAAAATCGACATAAAAATTTGACAGCAATGACAATAACAATAGCAATGTCGATAGGCGGTCGCACCACTGATCATTGTGTGGGTGCCTATAGGCTGCAGTCATCACTTAACATCAATGTGCTGTTTGTCACATTTATGACATTAAAGAAAATTAAGATTGCAGGGACGCCGGAAAACAAAGACGGACCTAACTTGACCAAATAGGTCGAGTACTGTCTGGGGCGATGGGTCTTAGGAATCGGCGTGCATGTATGAAGAGAATGATGAATGTAGAAGAAGCATGGAAGGTATGCAAGGACCGGAATATCTGGCGGTCCACACTATATGCCTGACCTGTGAGGAACTACGCATGAAGATACATACATATATACTTATTCTATTGGGTAACTAGTCGCTTGACCACATGAGTAGAATTAAAAGTTACCTATATTGGATTTGGTTAAGTGGAGATATCCCTGGCTGTCAGATTTCGCACTTTTTTAATTTAATTATTTTTCAGATGTGTTAAATGAACCAAAATGTATAAAGTTTATTATCTTTCCATATAATATAATACAATTAAAGAAAACATTACTCGTGACGTATATTAGTAAAACGAATAACAAAACAAGCATACCCTGATTACGTTTACTTTAAAGTGTCTTTTTTTACTTACATTGAAGTTAATAAATATAACTACGTTAAGAAAAACCGACTTCAAAACTGAAAATTAAAAAATAATAATGATTCAATTGTAATTATATACTACCTATTATTTATATGTGCTATTTACTAATAAGTTTGAAGTCGGTGCCAAGCCTGAAACAAATAATTATATTTTAATCACTTAAATATCAGCAAATTAATACACTGAACAAAACGTAACTGGCGAATCGTGGGTGTTTGCATATAGGTATGCTTGAATTCATGCCTCCACCTCTGCCTACCCCTTCGGGGATTACAGGCGTGAAGTTACGTTTTAATACAATGAAATGCCTACTTTAGTGATTTTGGCTTGGCACCGACTTCAAACATATTAGTAAATAGCACATATAAATAATAGGTAGTATATAATTACAATTGATTCATTATTATTTTTTAAATTTCAGTTTTGAAGTTGGTTTTTCTTAACGTAGTTATATTTATTTAATACTTTTTAGTTTATTGCTGCATTGTCAATTAGATTTAATGTTCACATCTGTTAAATTTGTAAAATCTGACTCTCTTAGCTTCGTGAAAATTAGATACCTAATTTAAATTGTTTAGGTGTGTCGATACAAAAATAATTACTCGACTATACGAAATCAATGAAAAATTTTTTTGCCAACGAATGAGTAAATAAGCTGTGTTGTGTCTTCGATCAGTAAATGTGTCATTGTCACTTGTTGTCATGCGCAATAGGACTATCTAGGATGTCAGTGGATTCAACGCACTGTATGACAACTCGCCGTCTATTCTTATTCCTTTAGTCTGAGGTGAAAGTAAGTAAAAAAATGCTCATAAAATAAAAACGAATGGGCCTACCTGAATCAAATTTTTATGGGACCAATTCAGAATTACGTAAATCGGTTCAGATATCTCGGCGAAATTCGCGTAGATACATAAAAAAAAAAATACCGGCCGAATTGAGAACCTTCTCGTTTTTGAACTCGGTTAAAAAAACACTCATTAACTATGTAGAGCAGTTTCTGTCAATAAAATAATCCAACAAACAAATTTTCAACTTTCAATTTCAACAATTAAACGTATTTACCTTTCATTTAAGTAATATTATCGTATCTGTGTTCAATCGAGACAGTATAACCGAAACAAGCCGATAAATTATACCAATCTCTTTATAATCAACTCTGGTTTCCAAACGATGCCTACATAATTTAATTAGACTAGACGTAGGTGTAGTGTCGTGTTTTCCATACGTTAGATTAATTCGAAATCGGCGAGTTTTCTAGTATAATTTATGAGGGCCGGCGGTGTTTTTGGTCGTACACTACATTTATGTATAATATACACTTGAACACGTGTAGGACGTGGAATTTAGTTTTTATTGCTATAGAAGTTTGGTGTTAATTAAATGTATAGGTTATTATTCAACAGGCTGACCGCTGTTCTTTTCTGGTACCCTTTTCTTTTTTTTTTTTTTTATGTAGTAAAAGTGGCAAACAAGCATGCAGTTCACATTGATGTTAAGTGATGACTGCAGCCTATAGACACCCACACTATGACCAGAGGTCAAAATGCAGATGCGCTGCCACTCCTGAGGCCTAAGGTGTTATGGCCTCTGTGCCTGAAATTACAGGGCCGTACATTACCACCTGACCGGAACACGATAGTGCTGAACACTACCATTTAGCGGCAAGTATATTAGGTAATGCGGTGGTGCCTACGCCCGCGAGCTCCGTCACTGGAGCTCTACCACCAGTAAAAAGATTAATAATAACTGCCTTGGTAGCCTAGTGGCAGCAGGCCACTACTACTACGCTGAGATCCTGGGTTTGATTCCCAGGTCGTGGGTTATCAGAGATAAAAAAGGTTAAATCCTTTATCTCTGGTTCTATTGGGATTTTTCCATTTTCTGGAAATTTCCCAGTACCTCGAAGTTGTGTCAACAGGCTCGCCACTTGTTACATGGGCCAAAACGTAACCGGCGAATCGTGGGTGTTTGCATGTATGCTTGAATGCATGCATTTCCTTTCGGGGATTACAGGCGTGAAATTACGTTTTTTTTCATTAATAATAATAGTAACTGTCTCAGTAGCCTAGTGGTAGCAGGCCACTACTACTACACTGGGGTCCTGGATTCGATTTCCGGGTCAGGGGATTTACATGGCATACGGGTGTCAAACACCCCTGCCCTTTGGGGATTACAGACGCGAAATTATGTGAATAATAAAAGGATAGAGATTCCTTTCTCTGTTTAGTTAAATTAATTAAAACATATGAGACTCATTACGGCAGAATTTTATATATTTGACTCAATGACAAATGTGTTGTAATTCTAAACTTAAAATATAATGTAAATGTAATAAAAATATGTCACGTAGGTACTTTGAACTGCCAACATATTGGTAATTTATTACCAATTCTCTGGCAATGGAGACATGCATCCTAGCCCCACATTTCGTTGAACTGATAAAGACATGATTAAGGATGAATTTTAAATATTAAAATGTAAATTTTCCGTCTAATGATGATCATTTTCCTGTAACCGAAGGACAGTGTGACAGCAATTTAGAATGCGTTCGAATGCGATACTCCGCGTACAGAATATATAATGGTTGACACATCGCTATGAGTTATTGCAATAATGTGCACCAATGTATAATTTATTGTAAAGTGACCTATTAATGCACTAGTATGCGTTCGGCTACTGTACGCGGTGACGCGTGACAGTGGAATAAAACATGTACCACATTATTGAATCCTTATGGATCTTCTACGAATATGAAAACGTATAAAGCGGTGGAGCTGCGAGCTATGGATTTAAATTTTATATTAAAGTTTTCTAAAGCTTGAATGGCAGCATACCCAAACGTCACTCAATTTTAAGCAACCCTCAAATGTGCGCTATCTCTGTCGTTCAAACATGTTTTATAAAGACAGAAGACTTCTAAGTCCCACTTAAATTTGAGTGACGTTTGGGTATTTGGCCGTAACTGGCCTAACAATTTTTTAAATTATTTATGAAATTTTAAAAATGAGCTTGAATTAAATAATATTTTTTTAACTAAATCGTGTTTTTGTTCTTCCCTCAAAGGGAGGTGAAAATGTATTAATGAATATTTATTTAACCAAAATCAGTTTCCATAATTAAACGTAATGGCTGGAGCCTCCTTTTAGGCCTGTGTTAGAAGGGACCGGTCTTGTATATCTTAATACCTTTTCTCATATTTATTAAAGTAGCAGGTAGGTATGCGAGTACATAGTACATTTACAGGCGCTTTGCACTTTTTGTGATGGTTAAAAAAATTAAACTAGCGTCAGGACACGTGATCCTTATCGAAAATGCGTAAGGCGGACACGTGACTAGAATTGCTGTCATGGTGGTGGTGGTGGTGAAGGTGGTGGTGGTGGTGATGGTAGAGCCGGCGGTCAAAATGCTCAACGTCAATATTTAAATTTTCACTTCTGCCGGCATTCCGTTGGTTTTTTTTAATTCTATAGCTTTTTAAATTTGAAGACATTTATATGTAGAAATAGACTCCAATTCTTAGGAATCCGCGTACATGTATGAAGAGAATGATGAATGTAGAAAAAGCACGGGAGGTGTGTCAGGGCCGGGATATTCGGCGCTCCACAGTCTCTGCCTACCTTGTAAGGGACTTGGTGTGAAGATACATACATTACTTTATCTCCCAATTTTGACACTTTTTTTTTTGATTTGATTTAGCCATCAAATGCACCAAGCAACCAGGACGTAACCACAACTTGATACAAATGTCAAATCGACACGTCAATTCTGGTACGGGCCGATATTTGAAAGAATGTCGCTTGCCCGTTTCCGACCGTATCGATATCTGGGCGCGTTCCAAGTGATCATTATAGGCCGTAAAGTCGTCGATAAAACAGATTAGCGCCGCATTTGAATATTCAAATACTTATCGAACGCCTGCCGAATGATATGTGAATGAAATTAGTGATGTGTTGTGTTTCGATATCATTTATATTCATTTTTATGCGTTACTATATGGTCGATGTCATGTGTTTTATTCAATGTGTTAGTTATATAATAATATAATGAAACAATTGAATAGTTCATAAAAATAAATTTAATTAATTATGAAATTGTAATACGTATTGAGTGATTTTATATGGGAAATGTCTGTACGAAGTTTGTGAGCTTTCGTAGCGTCTACGAGATTCGTAGCTCTTTCTCTAGTAGTTGATATCTAGTGGTTTTTCTCGGGTGTCAATTTTAATTTTATTGTTTTCATGCTTCGATGAATTTTGATGCAGTTTTCATTAATGATTCATAAGAGATAGAGATGTGTTAAGTGAATGGACACTAGTCGATTTGAAAAAAAATTCTTCTCTTCTCTATATTTAAAATTTTCGTGTCACACTAATAGTTACCATACTCCTCCGAAACGGCTGGACCGATTCTCGTGAAATTTGTGCGCCTATTGAGTAGGTCTGAGAATCAACCAACATCTATATAAAAAAAAACAAACATTTTCGATTTCTTGGATTTTTTTAAATATTTGTAAGGCGATACGAAGTTTGTCGGGACAGCCAGTATAATATATTTATAAAATTCATTTTTAGTAACACGTTAATAATAATTGCCATACGTGTTATCATGAAATATTAATTTAAGGTGAATGTAATAGTCTGAAAATAAGTATATTTTGAGTTCATCTCATTTGAGACCCTTCAAGGGTCATATATCATTCTAAGTAAAATATATGAAAAATGTGTTATTCATGAGATTAACAGAAACAGAACAACTGAATATGTTGAATTATTAAAAAATCGACCAACATAAGTGACGATGATCCTTCAGAAAAACATCTGAAACAACAAAAACGTTGTCTCTGATTAAAAAACCATGCCCATAAATATATGCGTCATGGAAAATTATGAAACGGGAGCGTTCAAAAATATGCTGATGCTCACAATTAAACGTATGATCGTAATAACAGATATTACGTAGCCAACCTAAGTGGTTAACCGTCCGTGCCGAATACCGAAGCTAATCTGTTAAAAGCTGTCATCTCGGTAGCTTTTTAAGGTCCATAGACAAAAAATGCCCGCGAAAAACACGCGGCGTGTCTATGGCTGTTAATACACCGCCAGTATCTTTAACTCACATATTTGTAGGTAGGTATAGAAATACATATTATACATACACGTATTATCTCGAATAAATATCTATAAATTATTTTTGCCTGTCACGATTACGTATGACACTCATTGTTGCGTCCAAGTTAAACGCGCCACAAAAAAAAAACACCTCAAATACAGAATGATTAAAAAGTCAACGTTCTAATTCAAAAACGACGTTCGAATTATGATTTAAAACGTGTTCCGGTGAAACTCGACGTTTCTAAAAACGAACATCTAGCGGCCATCATTATACATACAAGTAATGAGGGATTGACACAGGAGCATTCCGGTCTATAACATATGTCAGATGACTGAGATAAATGTACTACATCATTCAAGGTATTTAAAGTAAATTAATATAATATTTTTTGTTCAACAATTGTATGGTTTATAATTAGAGTTGGACTCGAAAAATATTTTGAAGTTTAATATGAAACCGTTTAGCTATTTGAAATTGAGGTTACACTGGATGGAAGATATTTAAATATCCAATTCTATGTTGAAGTGTTAGATTTTATATTACTGGATTTATATTACTTTTACTAGGCGTTTCCTGTGACTTAATTTAATATTACATATTTTGTTTATGCGAAGTGTATTTTTTTTGTTGTCTACAATTACAAAAGTTCTTAAATTTGTTCTTCAAATACAAGACGGGCTTTGAATTCTATTTTGTAGTATATAAGTAAATTTTGTAATGACTTAAAAAGTTTCCTTTGTGTTAGGTTAGGTTAGATTATTATTATTATAGATGTTATTTAATATTTCCTTCTTATCATCATTTTTCTTTTAGCAGTTTATTCTTCATACAATTCCGTCATTATCACAAACACATTTTTGTTTTAGATGGCATCGGCATTTTAGACCAATTGTTTACCTGCCTTAATCACATCATCACTCCAGTCAAAAGACGTCCAAAGCTGGGCAAAGCCTTCCCCAAAGACGCTCATCAAAGTGTTGTGCGTCATTAAGGGAGAATATGTCATAATCGCCACGCTTGGCATGCGGATTGGCGTTCACAGTGGCAGTAGTTTTATCGCGGGACGCTGCTTCTCAGCCTGCACTGTTATTTTTACTACGCCCTATTGGAATTGCTCGACTTATTGATTGCACTAGCGGAAGAATTGTCCTCCACTAGAGAGTGATGGGTCATCACATCCCGACGCCTTAGTCACAAATTACTCTACTTCAATATCCATGTCGATCTACAAAAAATATCAACTGCCTATCTGTTTACTTAACATTTTGAATGACCACATAGCTCGTGTGTTGAACGAAGATAGTGTACTTTATAATAATATAATGTTTCAAATATTTCAAGGCTAACCGTTCTCAGCTGTCAATCATAATAAGCTATCCGTCTCTGTCTAACTTTTTTAAAATGTAGAATGTCTGTCTCACTCTCCCGCAGCCGATCGGCCGCCTCGCCTTTATTTGAAAATTTGATTTTAAATGTGGTATGAATAAGCATTATCTTAAGGAATCTGTTCTTTTATTTGAATTTTTAATTCCTTTTTCGAGATGACTACTGTCATTTTATTTTTTTTATCGTTTTCAGCCACGGTTTGGTTTTGTTTTAAGCTTAAGATTTATGTATTAGGACACGTAAATGTGTTCGTTGAAGCGTAACGCATTTTTATAAACATTAGTTGACATATTGACACCAGTCATTATGCCTATAATAAAATAACTATTTCTCGAATCAGCTTTATACGATACGGTCTGATTTTTGTTTATGAAATGAAACACTTACAAATTGTCTGCTGTAATGTTATAGGAATTTATTTAAGTGGAATTTGTCGAGTTTGTTATTGTAAGATAATATCCCGCATTTCTAGACGCAATGCAGAATCAGCGTCTGTATTCGCCCACATCTCTTTTTTTTCATTGGAATTCCTTTGTTAATATTCTTAAGGATTACAATTGTATAACGAATAATTTTTATATGGCTCTGTGTTTTGTTAATCGTTGCAGATTTTGATCTTTGTTTGATTAGCAACCTATAGCAGAAAAAAGATGTTTGCAACAATGAGATTAAAGAAGACAGAGGGAACTAGAATGTTCTGATTTAAAATGATTTGCCAGACGTTTTCACGTCAACTGTCATGTTACTATGGGAAAGTTTTTTTTATGTAATGAAAGTGGCAAACAAGCATGCAGTTCACATTGATGTTAAGTGATGACTGCAGCCTATAGACAGCCACACAATGACCAGAGGTCAAAATGCAGATGCGCTGCCACTCCTGACTCATAAGGTGTTATGCCTCTGTGCCGGAAATTACAGGTCCATACATTACAACAACAAAGTGTGGTAAATTGAATGCAAAAAACTGAAACCGTGCTACCAAGGGGAGTGTCCTGTCTATTACTTTAGTACATACTAGTGATCCGCTCCGGCTTCGCACCGGTAGCATTTATTGTAATAATGGGGACGCGGCCGACTTCTTTGACAAAAACCGTGATATCTCGGTAAATATGAGTACGATATTGATAAATTATAGATATAAATCTTCTTCATAAAACCCTCTTCCCAATATTTTAAAGAGGAACAAAAGCTCAGAACTTTCCGGGATTAGCGCATACATACAGACAGAGAAAATAGGGGAACTTTACTTTATAAAACGTTGTGAGTAGTAATAATAGATAAATGGTTTGCGATTATTATGCTTAATACCACCTACTAGTTTTGAAACAAAGGAAGTTGGGTAGAAAACTATATATTATAGCCTAACAGTCATAATCGTTTAGATATTTAGGTATGTTTTACGTGATAGACCACCGAGTAAGATAAGGTAGACCTACCGCGCGAACACGGCCCTACGCACAAATCTGCGAATCGACATCACAAATGATCAAGTAACTTAACACCCATGATATAAACAACGCAATTGTTATTGTTACACACAACACCACGAGGACCTCAAGTTTTCTCAGAAGCATTCGCCATATCAAAACATGGCGGACAAACTTTGACGTTTTATTAATCAGATTCACAACAATCAAAAAGCCACGCTAAAACCAGGGGGTAAAGCTCATAAGTCTCATTGACGACAGCAAGAACAATTTGTCGCAATAAAGATTTGAATTTAAGTGGAAACGTTAGAAATTGGAACGCGTGCGTCGACAATCATCTATTTACAGTTCTTGGAAATTTATTTGTTATCTGTAGACCGCTTGACAAGGTCGAGATTGCATTGACAATTGATTTGGCGGCAATTTCGACAACTTATGTGGTTTTATTTTGTGACTCCGCTGAAACTGCATTCAGCCACACGTAAGGCTAACAAAAATGATTGCGAGTAAAATTGGTTTTCGAACGAAATCGATTTCTACGTGTTAATTCGAATCTTTATTTGATATATTAACAATTGAATGAGTGAATTCGTTCTTGCGTCGCTGGAAATTAAGTATGATTGTTTTTATTAATCAGGTCTAGTTATATATTTTTGTGGAATGAGATCATAACAAAAAAAATATGTCGACTTATTATAAAGGGCTGCTCATTATCCTCAACACGTAACAAAAATCCATCAATGGGTTAACGCACACCATAAATGTAAAACATACCATTTTTGCATCAGCCTTGGCCAGAACAATATCCAATAATAACAATAAAAGCGTCACAATTACATGAGTGCATTATTAATATTGATCGGCCGGAATAAAGCGGTGGTAATATGACGTCAAAGGATGACCATACGCATTTTTGTGGTTGCTTTTCGTTAAAACTGTTTTTGAGAGGTAGTTAGGTAGGTTAGTATATGAATGACTAATCGCTAACGCATTCATATGCTTATAACTTTTTCCTGTAGTCTAGCTTTTACAGCCTTAGTTGTATCATCGGTATCATCCATAGAGCAACAGGGGCCACCGGTCGCGGCGGACTGAAGGGGAGTAGCCATAGCGTTTATTACCGACGCAAGACAGTCTGTCATTTTAGCGGGGGGAAATGCGTACGACACACGCACATACAATAATCGTCTATTACTATGAAAGTCACACCTTGATTTTAATTAAATACAGAAACAATATCACGCACACATTTAAACATCTAGGCAACAGGTATAGGCCCATTTGGGCTTGTACTTTGACAGAGGGAAACCTTGCATATGGCTATTCCCCTCCGGTGTTGCTCTATGGTATCATCATAACATAAGTGTCGGGACGTAACGATCCTACCACACACCAGTGGAGGAGAATTCTTCAGCTAGGTAGGTGTAGTGTGGTAGTGTTGGATGGTAGTAAATACAATAACATGGGATGGGTAGCAGCGTCCCGCGATAAAACTGCCGCTATTGCGATCGCGCCCATCCGCATACCAAGCGTGGCGATTATGGACGTCTCTCCAAATTATTCACAACTTAATTGTAAGTAACTTTGGGGCAGGCTCTTGTCCAGCTGTGGACCTCTTTCGGCTGAATTGATGATGACGAAATTTGAAGAAATATAAAAAACAAAAGTAACCTCTATTAATCTTCAAGCAAATTTGTAAAAGTGAGAGTCAAAAAATCCAACAGTAAAAATAAAAGGACATTTTATTGCAACAGCTTCCGGAGCTTTTAAGTTCATAAGAATTGCATTACCCTTTTTTTTTCATAAAAGATTATCAAACAAGTTATTGTCTAATACACAATACCTACATTAAATCAGTCCGTGTCAAAGGTGCAAGATAAGCTAGAGATGATAAAGATAATAAAGGCTTTGTCACAGAGCAAAGTTGAACTAATTGCAAAAATGACTATTAGTTCTAACAAAAAATAAAACTTGTTACACAATCGTGGATTTTGGAGCTGAAAGTTAATTACTTATTGACCTTATGTACAGTCGGTTACAGAAAGCTTTAAAATTTTAATGTCGATTTTTAATGGGGGAAGATTTTTGGAGACTATTTATCGTCATCATATCAGCTGAAAGATGTCAATTACTGGACCAAAGCCGCCCCGTAAGGGGGATACGCCATAATCGCCACTCTTTTTATGCGGATTGGCGATCGCAGTGGTGGTAATATTATCACTTTATCAGAGTGGAGACTATTACAAACAGTATATTCTGGAAAGAGAAGTAGTTCAATAATATTTAAAAAAAACTGATTAAAAATGTATCAGTTTTAAATTTTATAACTACTTACAACATTATAAATATTGAATGTCAAAATCATTTCATGCATGATATCGTAAGAAAAGGAAGTCTCAATTCATTTTTTTGTAATACAAATATGTCAGTTTGTCAGCCTTTAATCAAGTTTTATAAATACATGTAGGCTTTATCTATTTGTGTAAAAAATGCGTTATCTTAATAACCTCATATTTTAGCTTGCAATAAATCTTAGAACAGTAATTTGCGATATTATTAGTCAAAGATTTCACATAGAAAAGTGTTCAACGGTCCTTTTTTCATTATTTTTTTCTAGAATTAACCGATTTATGGAAGGAACTCCCTTTGAGGTATTCCTTCGGCTCCGAGATCAAAACAATCCTTGAGGGTCAGCAGTACGTTAGCGACTCCTATGGTGGTGAAAATGCTGTTAAGCGACGGTAATTACAGTCCATGAGAAGCTCATTTATTTGCCTGTCCACCTTATAAGATGTAAAAAACTATTGCTATTAAGTTATATCAATAACTAGTACAAAATTATATTATCAGGCAGACCTAAATATGATGTTGTTAAAAAAAAAGAAAAGAAAAATAAGTCCAAATGCGAGAAATTTTTTATTTTAAAGAATTTTACTTGCATGTGTCATTACAAAAAGTGCAATAAAATAAAAACAAAACCATTTATTTTCTTAAGAGACTTGTGTGCTGACTGTACACAAACGTCACGTTTAATATCTAAACAATAAACTGGTACAATTTTCGATCGTGTCCGAATAACAATGGTTAATTTTGATACATTCTTTAATCAAGGTAATGTTTACAGCTTAATAAATTACCTACCTATACCTACTTATATTGAGCATGACATACCAAAAAGCACCAAGTACAAGTAGTACTCACAATTCAAGAGTTACTTATTCAAATTACCTTCGTAGTACGAGCCTTATATTGGGTACTTCATGAACATTTCAGGTTTTGTTTTTCAAATTATGGATCATAACACACTTTTGTCAGATAAACTAAGGAAGCTGAAGTGTAATTAGAAACTTATTTCGGTTTGCCAATGAATAAGGTTAAATCAAGCCTTCGTGTCAGGTCACGTCCTTTAATTCCATAATATTACTTAGATCCATTCCTGTAGGATCTTCTTTTATCAATATCAATATTTTTGCCCATGACTGGGTAGTCATGGGCAAAAATAGAGGGTTCTAGATCCACCCTTGCTTACAATAAATAGAATACGCATAGTAACATTTCGGGTACTAACCACAGCTTACATTCAACCTATATCGTCGGTGCCATTATATCAAGTACCCAGACTCGAAAAAAAGAACTGCCTGCAGAATACACAAATGTATTTATCGCGCACATATATACAAATGTATATATGTGCGGGGATGGAACCCGCGACCCTTAGATCGAGCGGTCGTCAAACACCGCTGAACCAACTTGGTCGCTTCATACACGCCTTATAAACCCTAAATAACACATTATCGATTCCATGTCAATAAACTTCTAGTTGTGTAAATTAATTTCGCTATAAATTATTTCAGATATATAACGGTAGTTTGATAAGTTAAGTTGTTAATCAATGATTAAATCCTTGCGAACAAAGTTTTGGGCGGAAGTAAAAATAATAAAAATAATTGGTTATGGCACATTAGTTTAAGCTTACTATAAGAGTGGTCATTTCCTCAGCAATCCTTCATTCATTACCAATCTGTAGCTACGTATTAATTAATTATCTCAAAACTTAACGTAACGTTACTTCGCACCTGTAATCCCTGAAGAGATAGGCAGAGGTAAATGCATGCATTCAAGCATACATGCAAACACCCACGATCCGCCGGTTACGTTTTGGCCCATGGCCCAAGTGGCGAGCCTGTTGACATCATCCAGAAAATGGAAAAATCCCAATAGAACCAGAGATAAAGGACTTAACACCATTATCTCTGATAAACCCACGACCCGGGAATCGAACCCAGGACCTCAGCGTAGTAGTAGTGGCCTGCTACCACTAGGCTACCTAGGCAGTTATGCAAAACTGGTGCTCACAAAGGATGAAACCAACAAGAATTATTGCACATAGACGTTTGTAGAGCATGTTTCGGGAATAGAGCAACGCGGCCCACCGGTCGTGGCGGACCGGAGGGGAGTAGCCATAGCGTGTATTACCGATCGCGATGCAAAACAGTCTGTGATTTTTGCGGGGGGGAAATGCGTGCGACGAAACACGCACACTACAAAAATCGTCTATTACTACGAAACTCACACCTTGACTTTAACAAAATACAGAAACAATTTCACGCACACATTTAAACATCTAGGCGACAGGTATAGGCCCATTTGGGCTTGTACTTTGACGTAGGGGAAAGCCTGCATATGGCTACTCCCCTCCGGTGTTGGTCTATGTATTTCGGGTCTGTAGAGCGTTATTTCTTTCGCACCTTACCAATGTGACGTTTGTCGACCATTTTGTTTAAATTTTGACCAATACCGGACTATCAGTGCTTACGTAGGCAGTGTGCAGCAGAGATTAAACTCTATGAAGTCGAAACTAGCCAATTGTCTCTTTCGAAGGCTCGATTTTTTTTAATGTAATGGAAGTGGCAAACAAGTATGCAGTTCACATATATGTTAAGTGATGACTGCAGCCGATAGACACCCACACAAAGACCAAGGTCAAAATGCAGATGCGTTACATGCGCCACAGAGGCCTAAGGTGTTATGCCTCTGTGCCGGAAATTACAGGGCCGTACATCACCACCTGACCGGAACACGATAGTGCTGAACACTACCATTTAAAATACGATGCGTAATATTTCTTGCTGGGTACTGTATAAGAGTATATAAGTATTTTATAATTGTTTTTCGTACATAATGGGTATAATGCAGTGGTTTATAGGTACTTAATCGAGCTCCTTACTTTGGCACTTTACAACTAATGGGTGAACGTATTGAAATACAGGGAGCAAATGATCACATAAAAGCATTGTATACTCGGTATCCAGAGACAGGCTGGTACACATATACATAGCGAGTGTTCCTGCGACTGCCCCGTTGGCTCAATGGTCGCAATCGCGATGGTGAAGCCGGGTTCGATCACCAGGTCGGGAAAATCTGTTATTGGGTTTTTTCTGTGAGGAACTTCCCGGTAGTAGCCCGGAGTTTAGTACCCGTGCCTCGGACAGCACGTAAAGCCTGTCCTGCGCCCTATCTCTCTCCAGTCGTGTCGGATTGACGTTCTACCGGGCTATGAGAATGAAGGAATAGAGAGTACACCTGTGTTTGCGCATATACTTGTACACTATAATATCTCCCGCGCACTTGGCTAGTCTCCGTTGAGTTGGCCGCCGTGACCGAAATTCGGTCTGGAGGACATTATTATTAAAGCGACTTTTATTTATCTCTAGGGAGAATCTCTTCTGCTCCTCCTCAAATGCTCTTGCTAGAGGGTGCCATTGAATAGTTTCAATATAACTTATTGCCTGTTCTGGAAATAGCACCCAAGACTTCAAAGCTTACTTCGTTCTTCTTCTTTCTTTTTTTATAATGTACTGTACTTGTATCTACTCCTTGTATTGTATTTTGCGTATTTTACACAAGAATTCGTAATCCGTAACAAATCAACAAAAAAAAACAGTTTACATATTGAGACATATACTAGTGACATTATGCAAATCATACACCGATCTGTCATTGACATTTGAAATATATAGCCTTTGGCTAAAATAAATGATTGTTTGTATGTATGAGTAAAAAGTCGATTAGATACAAGGTAATGTTTTTATTTTGTTTAGATATTAATAATGTCATTATTAGTGGTAGAGACGGTGTAGTGTCCAAAAAATTTAGTACTAAAATATAGAAAGACTAGCGGCCCGCCCTGGCTTCGCGCGGTTGCAATGTTACCTACCGTCTCCTATTCATCTTAGTGATGTTATAAAGTCTAAAGCCTTCCTCGATAAATGGGCTATCTAACACTGAAATAGTTTTTCAAATTGGACCCGTAGTTCCTGAGATTAGCGCGTTCAAGTAAACAAACAAACTCTCAGCTTTATTATGCTAGTATAGATTGATCTCCCATTAAAGCAATTAATCAGTACTATATAACCGTCAAGCGGTAAGAACTTGGGTATGTGATGGGGGGGTGGATATCCAGGGACTTGATGTGTAGAGTGTAGTGCCATATATCTCTGTCCTTACACACATCCCATTCCTCTTTCACATTCGCCACTCTTTTCATACACATAAGCATATTCCAAATACAAGAAGGTCAAGAATCTTAGGAATCATGTATGTATGAAGAGAATGATGAATGTAAAAGAAGCACTGGAGGTGTGTAAATGTCCCGACACTTACACACCTCCAGTGCTTCTTTTACATATCTGACGTTTTACACTCTCTGTCTACCCCGTGAGGAACTTGATGTAAAGATATATACATACATATTCTGAATACTCTAGCAGAAGTTGAAAATGTAGCCAAAATCCTAATCCATCTATCGAAGGCGTAGACACCAAAGCTAGAATCAATATCTATAGATTTTTTTCTCCTCTCTCTTTCCTTCTTAACCCTTCTTCATTGGTATATTTGCCATCTACCACAATCATATTAATGAGTGTTGGACTAACAACGATGAAATACTCGTATTAAAATTCTTGGCGCAGTTTTTCTTCGAATTGTGGTCATTCTTCGATCATTCCTGTCAACTGACAGTTTTTTATGGCACCAACATGTCTTATAACTCTCGTAGAGTTGATGATAACTGGAAAGGCTACATTGTATTATTTAAAAATAAACGTTTGAAATAGAATTTAAAAATGAAAGTATTTTTGGTCCAAATCATGCTCAAACTTCAAAGTAGGTAAATAAATGGTACTAACGTTTTCGCAGGTTTTCGCGAGCTTCATACATTGTAGAAATTAAACTTGCGGATTTTCTCGCGTATACACGTGTACACGTATTCTCCCAAACTTCTTCTTACACCCGACGTTTCGGTCGCTTTCCAGCTACCGTGACCACGGTAGCTGGAAAGCTGGGAGGACGAAGTGGACGAAGTTTGGGAGTGTATACGCGAGAAAATCCGCAAATTTAATTTCTACAATAAAAGGTACCTAATCATTTCCGGCATTACAAATATGGGCTTCAGAGTAGCAATTCGTCTACTTTGAATTTTTTTTTTTATGTAAGTATTATAGGCTACGGCAATCACTTACCATCAGTGAGTACTAAGTATATGCCTGATATTATAAACTTACTAATTAATAGTGAATTCATTTACTTAACAAATGTATACCGTTTTTGAAGATTGAAAATGAAATATATACAATTTGACTTAAAACCGGATTTACATTCCAAAAAACAGTAGTATTTTAAAATCACAACGAAAATAAATAACACAAAACTGTTTATTACAGTTTCAATCGAAAACAGACAAAATCGACATAATTTAAATTTATACGAACTGGATTCTACTTCATCTTGTTAATTAATCTGTCTCGGCAAATAATTTATAATCCTACGTTAATTACCTAGTATAGTAACCGTTTATTTTCTCAGAACATACTTTTTCTTTTATCAACATCCAAGTTTGGACAAAATACTACAATGGCTTGTTCCATCTCGTTTTATTAAAAATAAACCTCTATTGTTTCTTAGAAGAACATAGTAGTCGCGTGACATGTTGACACTCGTCCGACGCCGTGACAACTAGTGACGTACGTTTATCGATATGTCCATCCATATTTAAGCCTGTTTCGATAAGATTTAGCCTTTGAATATGATGTAATGGTTCAAGTTTCAATAAGGCCAAACAGTTGACAGTAAAAGAGTGTCCATTCAAACGATTTTAAATTTTTCCTGCTAACTAAATTCTTTAAGCACTTAAGACAGTTACCAGTATTTGTAGCGTACGCGCAACATAAAATGTAACTGACGTTTTTGACACCTAATCAAATTAAACGGACAATAAATAAATCGCTTAATTAATGCCTTGTGACATAGTTATTTCAATAAATTGTTACTGCCTACACGTAATGAGAATAACATGCGTTGATAATTTTTTATGAGTTTCTCTCCAAACTGCTCCGGATTAGATCATTGGTATCCAAACCGGAGACAAAACCGGATGGGGCAGTTAAATGTAATTACGTTCGATATTTAAAACATCGGAACAGAGTTGTAAAAAATCGGTAACTTTTTTAAAAATTTCGCGAACGATAACGTTATTTAAGTGCCGTTCTTTGCGCATTCTAAATATACAGATATTAAAAAATATGCTTAAAGCAATAATCATTTAGGTTTCAAAACAGAAAAGGTCAAGAAATAACCAAATGCGATTTTTTACGTTTAATTGGGGCAATACACTTGCAAACCCGACGAGGTTACGCCAAAATCTCATAAAACTGTTTTTAAAGCATGTTTTATAAATAACTATGATTAGATTATTACGATTGAATTGCTTTGTGAAATAATTATCTTCACATTTGCATTAATTATATTATAAATTCGTGTTTCTTTAATAAAAAAACATTTTTGCATTAACCTATTTTTTACACTTCTATTAAGTAAAGTTTCATATAGAAAGCATCCATAAATCATAAATGACAGTCGTAGATAATTTTTGATATTTTTTTCAAAACACACGTTATACTGAATTGACAAATGCTGTGCTTCGTCTCAGACACAATAACTATAATTAAGCAGTATTACGTTTTTACGCATTTGCATAATTTTTTTTTTTTTTATTTTGTTATTCATTATATCCTTGTTATATAAAATATTTATACAGGAGAAATTAAATGTTATTCGATTTATTTTAAAAACCAACAGCTAAATAGAGAGTTCGCTAAAAACACTATGTTTGGGTTCACATAAATGTATGTACTTCGTGAAAACAAATCAAAATTAAAAATTAAAGCCGCTTTTATAACTACAGACAAAAAGCGTCAGAAGTAAAATCCGTGACTGTCAAAAATATAGCTATACTTACTACACACAATTGTTTTCATGTCTTTATACTCGTATATCAGTACCGTACAGACAGTATGCAATGCATGGACATTACATGTCTGACACGCTCAATGTCTGTATCATTTATAACCTTTATAGGTCATCCGACTTAACATAAAATGCATGTGACGTATTAATTTCACCATAGAAGTGATTAACTTTAAAATATTAAAGTTCGTTCACTATAAGAACAACTGCAAAACAGTTGGCTTCAATTAAATGAGGATTATAAAAAAATCGTGCTAACTCACTTTCTTTTTTGTATCATATTACCCTACTTACTTACCTTCTGCTAACTTTATATACGATACCTTATAATTTTTTACATTCATTAAATCTAAAACAAAATTCTTGACATTTCATAAACAAGAAAAAACCTTCAATTAGTGTGTGTTATAAATTCGAAAAAATAAATCTTTATTACATACATAATAATTATCATGTCTCCGCGAAGCTAAATTTAGGAGATTGATCGAAAGATTACAACACAACTTATTCGCAAAAACTTGCAATCAGATATACTACTCGAAATAGGGTAAAAACACCAATTCCGACCAAAGTACAAACAACAAGTTCCAAATATCAGTGCGCAAGGTCAAATTGTATTAGTTTAAAGTAATTGTATACCAAGTGTACTTATTTCGACATGTACTTGTTGTTTTTTTACCTCTCTCGCCTCAAGAGCAATCTTGTTTTCTCGAAAATAGATCTAATATGCGAATATAATTAATTTTATACCGACTTGATCGATGCGTGTTACTCACAAGTTTTGTTTTTTCTGTATCATTATATTAAAATTATAGTATTACGTCAATCCGTATGGAAAACGGAACGGATTTTTTGCTGCGTCGTTTTACGCGAAACCCGTATTTTTGTTGATTTTTTACTGCCCGAAATTCCATAACACGAAATGTATTTCATTATTAAAGTAATTTTGCTTAATCATATGGAATTAAGCAAACTAGATAGCCGCCCGACATAGATGCAGTATTGTGTAATTTGTAAGAAACTCGATTAGCTATAAAACAAATTTATTTCCTGAAATTACATGCTTTGCTTGTTAGGATGGATATTTCGTGTGGTTACGGATTTTTTCCCAGTTCAATGCTTCTGGTGATTTGAATGCGTAGTTATAACGGCTTTTCTAATTTTGTGAACCAATCAGTCTATGTTTTTTATAAACTTGACTAGCTACATGCAGTTAATGATGTCGAGAACTGTTTGAGCGAATGATGTAAACATTTTTCTTATAATATCATACGTAGAGGTGAAAGATCTACACAAATACGAGTATAATAGAATTTCAGATAGATTTATTTTGCTATAATAGTATTATATAATACATAGAGGTTAATGATCTTCACAAATATAAGTAAAAAAGAATTATTCCAGGGGCATTAATTTTATTTCATGATCTTAGGAAAACATTTTTTCTTTTGACATAATTGTTTAAATAAATTTTCTCGTGACTTCGTCCGTGTGTTCGACTTCTATATAAACTGTCATCTAATTCCAATTAAAACTATTTAAAAAAGTAGCCTGTGTGCTCTTTTCAGGGTCGCGAAGTGCCTCCATTCCAAATTTAATTGAAATCTGTTCAGCGGTTTTGACTTAAAAGCGTAATATACAGATAGGTCAAATTGTATACTGTATACAAACATACATATTTTCGCATTTATAATTTTAGTAGAGAGGGGATAAGTAGAGATGGGTCAAATCAAAGGACATTAGTTAAATTTTCCCATGGCAAACTATTAAAATAGTTATTTTAAAATAAACGTATCGTAATATATTATAATAATTACAGAATGCTAACAAAAATATAACGTCCTTACCCAGAACTCCTCCAAAGTAATTCTTTGAGATTAAGTGATTTCTTACTGGTGGTAGAGCTCCAGTGACGGAGCTCGAGGGCGTAGGCGCCACCGCATTACCTAATATACTTGCCGCTAAATGGTAGTGTTCAGCACTCGTGTTCCGGTCAGGTGGTAATGTAGGCCCCGTAATTTCCGGTACAGAAGCATAACAGGAGTGGTAACGCATCTGCATTTTGACCTTAGTCTTTGTGTGGGTGTCTATAGGCTGCAGTCATTACTTAACATCAATGTAAACTGCATGCTTGTTTGCCATTTCCAAAATATAAAAAAAATATATATATACCTACCATAGATATAATGAAATTATCATAAGCGTCTGAATGACTCCATGATCTACCACAACTATAACTGTTCTTTTTTTTGTTGCAGATGATATTCGTCGGCTGATAACGAAGACTGATCATTTATACACAAAGCTGACTAACATGTGACACATATGCATCTCAAATTCAGGTAAGAATTTTAAAAAATCGTAAATCTATGCTAATATTACAAAGCTAAACAGTTTGTTTGTTTGCTTGAACGCGCTAATCTCAGAAACCACTTATCCGATTTGAAAAATATTTCACTGTTAGATAGCCCATATATAGGCTTATATATCATCATGCTAAGATGAATAGAAGAGGGTAGGTAAGATTGTATCCGCGCGAAACCAGAGCGGGACCCTAGTTTTATATACAAATAAACAGCATCATCACTTCATCCGAAAGACTGGTAGACAAAAGCCTTCCCCAATGATGAAAGATATAATTACTGTTCGTAAATAAGTTTTTTATTTTTTTCAATACGCTTACACTCACAGCCTCACAGTAAGTATAAACCTGTGTCGTGGGTGCCGTTGTATACAACATATACACAAACACCCAAACCCGAAACAAAAATCTGTAGGCCATAAAAATATTTGTTCCAGTGCGGGGATCGAACCCGCGACCCTTCGAATCAAACGGTCATCTCACACCGCTGGACTTACCGGGTCGTCGAATAAGCCAAAGAGAATGTACTAATTATTAAAGCTTAGAATATACCTATAACTGTCTCAGTAGCCCAGTGGTAGCAAGCCACTACTATTACGTTGGGGTCCTGGGTTCGTTTCCGGGTCGGGGCCTATCAGAGATAACTGGTGAAATCCTTCATCTCTGGTTCTATTGAGATTTACCATTAACTGGAAGATTCTCAGTACTGATTTGCTAATGCGGCCGGTGATGACAACAGGCCTGCCACCTGTTACATGGACCAATACGTATTCGGCGAATCGAGGGTGTTTGCATGTATGTTTGTATGTATGCATTAACCTCTGCCTACCCCTTCGGGATTTACAGGCGTGATTACGTTTAAAGTATATTCATAATCGCCAATCTTGGCATAAGCATCGGCGATCGCTGTGCCGGTGGGTTTTCGCGGGATCCCATCTCACTCTACACTAGTGGTGGGGTTTTCACGATCAGAAAGTATAAAATATTATATATACAAGAAATAATATATGTAATTGATTATTTATTTATGATGATGAGCTTCTGAAGCCAATTTCTGTTTTTTTTTTATGTTATGAATGTGGCAAACAAGCATACAGCTCACATTGATGTTAAGTGATGACTGCAGCCTATAGACACTTACACAAAGACCAAGGTCAAAGTGCAGATGCGTTACCACTCCTGAGGCCTAAGGTGTTACGCCTCTGTGCCGGAAATTACAGGGCCACACATTACCACCTGACCGGAACAAGATAGTGCTGAACACTACCATTTAGCAGCAAGTATATTAGGTAATGCGGTGGTGCCTACGCCCGCGAGCTCCGTCACTGGAGCTGTACCACCAGTCGAGACAGCAAGTGTTATAGTCTTAAAGATACATTTATGGTACCTATAGATGTTTATTTTTTATGCTAACTGAAATTCTTCAGAAACAGTGATGGTCCTACATCTAAGGCAACATATAATTGCAACTGAATTGCGTTATCAGCCATACATTACGTAAATAAGATACATGCAAAATTTACATTAGCGAAGTTCGCTTACGTCATTGCCTCAGTTAGACAACTTTTTGCTAAAAAACATATTTACACGAACACGTTTGAGTGCAATGTTATTTTATCTATTGAGAAATTCAATAAAGCCTTCGTGAACATATAGGTGTTGTATTGAATATAAAGTTTGAGTAATTTATAGCTTTTACACAATATTTAATTTATTGGTTTTGTGTAATATGAAATAATTGTAAACGTATTTATGTGTTTTAAAGACTTTATACTGAAGACTGTGTAAAAGAATTAAACTTATTTATTTTAATAAGTATTGAAGTGCGTCCTTTATTAATTTTCGAAACAATTTCATAAAACATAAACATACGAATCAATATGGCAATAAATCCAATAGCAAAGTTAATCCAATTAGATTCATAACCTTTGATTTTACAGTTGAACAAACAAACCATTGAAACGTACCGCCAAAATCGATACAGCTTCATTATTTTACAAACAACGGAGAGAAAATTTTAAAACGTATTCAAAACAAGCCACAGTATTCAGCTAATCTTATTGTCAACAAAGGTCTATTGTTACCTCCCAACACATTGTCTCCATTTAAATCCAATGAAAATGAATCACTGTTATAATTGAACACTAAAATGTGTTGAAATAATTCATTTGTTTGTATAATCAATGTATTGAATTCACATTGTTGCAGGACGGACTCGTTTCGACTCGTGGTCCTAAGAGTCCAAATACTGCAATGACTACTGCGATGGCAGCCCACCAGGAATCTATACACGAGAGACTACAGCCTGGACCAGAGGAACCTCTATATCTTCATCATGGATCAGCATCTTGGAGCACGGAGACGTCAGACCACCAAGAGGAGCACAGTACTGACATGTCTCCGTACTACAATATGCCAAAAAGGAATAAGCGGAAGAATTTCAAACCCAGATGTGCTCCAAATGCCACCACGTTCTCCGACGATTCTAATGGAGTCCATTGCGAGGTGGATAGTCTTGTTAACGGCAATGACAGAACTACGCCAGATCAAATAGGTGAAGATGAAGCCGAAGAAACTTATTCAAAGATTGGTGTTAAAAACTTCAGTCTATTAAAAGGTGGAGCTGTAGACCTCAGTAGAAGACTGAGCACGGATTCCAATGAAAACATAGACTCAAATTACCAAAACAGGTTACCAGACGAGAAGAAGGTCGATTCCTTCCAGAGGTCCTATATTCATAGCTTACAAATGAACCAGGAACCCGAAAGAGAACGTACCGTTTTAAACTTTAGTAATTTACAAAATAAAACCTTCTGTGCCAAAAATCCTTTCGCTATATCTCAATTAATAAAAACAAATTCTCCTCCTAGAAGAAGGGAATCAGACTCAGATGAAGAAAATAAGGGGCAAGATATAAATGCCAATGAGAGACTAGAGAATCAAGAGCCAATGGAGATGAATGAGACGCAACAGAATGGCGATGCGTCAAATACAACTAATAGGATTTTAAGGGATTACGCAATGAATACTATGAAGGAACTGTTGGGTATTTACGGGTTATCTTCAAATGAAGTTGCCGATGCTATCAGTGGGCAGATTAAGGCTTTAGAAGCTCTTCAAGGTACATTTTATTTACTTACTCTTAGTTTTTTGTAGTCCATTATCTATAAGTAAAGATTACTCCATTTTTTTAGGTAAACCGTTCACTCAACTGCCTTTAAGTCTGAAACGGCGGCATGATTCCGGCGACGGTACAGAAAGAAGTATCAGGAGATCGTCATCAGCGACTGAAGACGAAGGCTCCACTAACATAACACCACCGAAGACACCTGATAATGATATTGAGGCTCAAAGGTAAATTTTACAACCACTGTGTATTAAAAATAAAAGAAAAAGTAGTATAAGTGAAAGCAAAAGACTCTTTAATTGAGTGTTTTAATTTTTAAATATTTTAAGTTGTTGTCAGAACAAGCATAAGTAATTTTGTGACGAGAAATTTAACTAACAAACTAAAGAAAGTCGCTATTTATGGTCCGTAAATGATTTTCACGAATTCCTTAGTCATGACAGTAAATCGCATCTAATAAAAATAGATATAAGAACTAAAATTGTATTGATTGGTGGTCATTCATGCGATACTCGGTACAATAGACATTTAGACACGCCTTATTCGCGTTGATTTTCACATTGAACACTGTATAAAATACAAAAACTTAACATAAAGGTATAATCCAATAAATTGATACAATAACTTACTTCAACTTTGGAAGACACTTTTTTACCGAACTATCTCCAGATTCAAATATTTTTTGATACACTTTTTTTGTTCTGCCAATAGACAACGAGCGCTACAAATAATAAACCAGCAATCGATGAGACTGTTTGGAAAAACTCAAAGCCAAGATGAAGATGGAAGTGGATCTGATGATGGAGACCAAACCCTTGACCTTAGCGTATCAAGAGATACAGATGGACAGGTGAGATAGATTATGTTGTATATATAAAAATCAAATGCAAACAGCATTAGTTAGTCTGGCTGGAACTTCGGAACAGCTGGACTGATTTAGTTAATTTTGGTTTTAAAATACACTGTCTGTATTTTTATACCTTTATCCTAATTAATATTCATATTGAAGATGACAATGATGAGATGGTTCCATATTTTATGGAAGATTATGATATGGGTTAAGTTCAGTAGTGGGGTCTTTACTATGAGTTTTTATATGAACTCTTGAAAGCTGAAAAGCAGAAGTTATTTTTAATTACTTTAGCTATATCTTACATATTAGAGTTTTCCTAGGATGATAAAAATCTCATTAAACTGTTTTTCATGCTACTATACTAAAGCGATATAAAGTTCGCCGGAACAACTACATTGTTTATGGCCGAATACTCAAATATCACTCAATTTTAAGCAACGCTCAAATGTGCGCTATCTCTATCGTTTGAACGTGTTTTATAAAGACAGAAGACTTTTAAGTCCCACTTAGATTTAAGTGACGTTTGAGTATTTGGCTGTAAGTTTACTAACTATTATAGAATTACATAAAGCATTTGATTGAACACTACCAAGATTACTTGTTTTTAGTTTAACTTTTTATGTTTGATATTTCCGCAATTGTGAGATTAAATGTACAACTATAGCAACATAATTACAACATATAAAAAACCTCGACGCTGCTTGTTAAAAAAGTTAACCAAGCGTGCATGATAAAATAGTGGTACATTCCAAAATTATTTAAATGTTTATGTTTAGTTATAGTTTGAATATTGGCTACTGTTGTTGCTATTTAATTGTCTCAAAGGAACTTGTTTGCAACCAAGAATAGGAATGATTTTTTGTTTTGTTTAGGAACAGTCGACAACATCGAGCGCTGGTAACAGCGTATCGGAATTCGAACAACAAAACATCTTAATGAGAAAGAATCTGGAGGATTTAGCAAATTTACAAATGCAGGTATGCATACAAAGTAATGGAGGTGAAAAGATTTTGTTATGGTTTTGTGACACAAACTTGAAATAGTAATTTTTCAAGATCTTTTTAACATCTTGAGCAGAAATATTTTTTAGTGTTTCTTTTTTTGTCAATTACATATTTTGACTTTTATTTTATTGATACCGTTCCTTATAATATTTATAGCAGTAGCACACGTTTGTTTTTTTTATATTCTAGATATCATTTTTCATATTTTACACTACCTTATAAAATTAAGAAGAAGACCATTTTAATTTCAAAAGAAAAAGGTAGGATACTAATCATTTGAAAGCACTAATAAAGATAGTTTAAGGAAATTGATTCCTCAATTTTAAATAATATAATTTTTTTATTATTATATTTCAGGGTTTCTTCCAAAAACAATCTATGATGGACGCTGATGATTCCCAAGAAAGGAAACTGCAAAATAGTGGTAAGTTTCTTAATCATATTATAATCAATATAGTATTGCAGAAAAAAAATCTGCAATTGCTATGGTTACTACACGAATAACCTATAGATCTAAATGCGTTAGTTACCACTGCTGAAACGTATGGCTTAGTTTTGTGCTTCTATACCAGAAATCACAATACAATGCCATCTAAATAAAACGCGAAAGCGATTAACACTACCATTTTTGGTAGATTGGGTAGAGCTCCGTCACTGAACCTTTACCACCAATTAAATGTTGTGTTGTGTTTGTTATCGAAAATATTGTTTTGTTTACAAAAATTTCTCAGACCTACCATAGGTCCGCGAAATAATAGTAAGCTAATTTTTATATTGCTATGGTGATAAGAATTTCACCCGGACAGAAAACACCCGGCGCCGGGATGTGACGACCCCACTAGCGGAAGAATCCGCTTTTCTAATCGAAGAAAACTCATCCGCTAGTGGAGTTAGTTCACCAAATAATGGCGGTCAATCCATTCTAACAGGGCGGTAGTTAGTACAATAACGATGCAACTACCGTCACCACAATCACCAATCCGCATGCCAAGCGTGGCAATAATGGCATATCCCCCTTTTGGGGAGGTTTTGGTTGAGCAGTGCACGTCATCTAAAAAGATGATGATGATGAATGAGATATTAAAAAAGAAAATGGTACTAACCGAGTGAAATCACAGATCGTGCAAATCCTCAAATCTGGGCCATTTCTGAGCGACCGGTGACATATTTCACTGCGCTAAACAAAGTTTCTCAGCTGGTACATAATTAGTTGCACTTAGGACATTCACAATGCATCCGTGTTTAGAACCCATTGCTAAATCATGCTGCGTGACGGTTGTTTACTTTGTTGAAAATACATTTTTAGGGTTCCGTACCTGTCACAGCCAATTCGTTTCAAAACTACTGAGTTGAAAATTGGGATGAAGTACATAAATTAATTTTAAACATAGAATAGGGGACATATTTAGAAACTTAAAAAAAACGTTAAGCACACATTATGATGTGACAATACACAAAATAATTCTTGATTTATTAATTAAAGATTATCTTTGAATAGTCTCAACATATAGTATGGTATGGTATGCAAGTTAATATAGGAGGAATTCCCGGCTACTTGGCCTGTTTTTTTATATTTATGTAGTAAACATTTTCTTTCTTTCTTTCTAAATGGAACCAAAAAGACTTTCCTATTAATAAATAATAATTACTATTAATACCTTCTACCAACTCCTATATATAAAAATAATACATTTCAGACGGTATGATAATCATATCTGCGGGATCCGTACCACTATGTTTTTTATTGATCACTATCCATTGCTCGTATTGCGTCGTCCATTGCCTCTTTAGTTTGAGAACCTTTGACTCTCCTTCTATTAAAATTATCTCCATATTCCATATCGTCACAATATTTTTAGTATGCAGTGTGGGTATTTAATCTCTCGAGTCCGATTGTAACTCATATACCTATTTTAAAGAAATACAACTCTTAAGTACCTATATTTTTTTGCTATCTGTCTGCTATTCGTGCGTGTGCATTCCAAAATAAATGGATCTCACCTAATGTGCGCTCAATGATATACTATAAAAATATGTATTCCCAAAGAACCTTGAGCCATCCAAACAGCAATACAAAAACATTGAAATATTTGTTGATTGTAGATTGTAATTGAAAATGTATGATATATGTACTCGTATATTTAGAGTTGTTAAAACTTAAAAATCAATCATAACAACGAAACATAGATTTTAAAACAGAGACGATATTGTAACGGTTTCAAGAAGTCTAAAACAAAGACATTTGTTCAAACTGTCATTTTTATTCCATTGCTACTTAACAATGTCAACAATAAAAACTCAACTGTTCGAATAATGAGATGCACAACAAACATCATTTAAATATCGACAATCTAGCGGAGGTACAGTGTAAAACATTTCTCCAGAAAATAGTGGATTCTTTACACTTATCCGTGAAAACTGACACGGCTCTAATTTATTCGGTGATCGGTTATTTCTGTTTCTGTCTTAATTATCGATTCCACACAAATATTTAGACTGTTGTACATTGAACTTTAGTGAAAGAGTGACAAAAGATTTGACATCATCGATTCATTAATTAGTCATAGTTGTTCGTCAAGATTTCATTCATTCATTCAATAGGTACTTTTTTAATTCTGTAAGTATCAAAATATAATTTGGCAGTTCTTATTGATGGACTAGGCATTGTAGACCATGTTCACTTTCAAAAAGGATGTAAAGACGCTTTGATATTTCTGCAATTTGAGACATTATATTTTTTTAACGATTTCAAGACGTTCTATAAAAACGATTTGCCTTTGGACTTCAATCACGCAATATAAAAAAAAATTAGACTGTTGTACATTGAACTTTAGTGAAAGAGTGACAAAAGATTTGACATCATCGATTCATTAATTAGTCATAGTTGTTCGTCAAGATTTCATTCATTCATTCAATAGGTACTTTAGTAATTCTGTAAGTATCAAAATATAATTTGGCAGTTCTTATTTATGGACTAGGCATTGTAGACCATGTACACTTTCAAAAAGGATGTAAAGACGCTTTGATATTTCTGCTATTTGAGACATTATATTTTTTTTACGATTTCAAGACGTTCTATAAAAACGATTTGCCTTTGGACTTCAATCCCGCAATATAGAAAATGTAATTTAAACAAACTCATAAATAACCAAGGATTTAAATAAGCTTACGGTATTCCGAACAATCAATCATTATATAGCTTAAAACCATCTTAATTACTTCGTGCTGCAATTTGAAGTAAACTAAAAAAAACGCATTTAACTTTGTTAATTTAGATCTAGAAATTCTTATCTCTGACGCTCAGTAATTTATCTAAGATTTATGCATTTTTTTGTAGTTTCTTAGTTCCTTAACTAATAAGTAGTATGTAATGCTAATTGAGAGCAGAGGTAGTTCTCACATTTTGTTAAATATGTGCCATACTTGTTCCTATGTCTACGAGTTAAAATTTTTGCGCAGGCCTCATTTTAACAACAAAAAATCTAAGTAATTGAAGTAACTACACTTTTACTAGTTATAAAATTCCAGCGACGGAGCTCTTTAATAAATAATTAAAATGCACGTAATGGTTATTATTCATCGCTTCCTTCATTAATGTCTAGGTAATATGAATGGCACTTTTAAACATCTCATGCATCGGAAGAAGCAAAGTTTCTACATTAAGATTTTTAAAGATGCTTTGGACTTACAAGGGATCCTCTGTTGTAATTTGTATAAATATTTTTTAATGTAAAACAAGCGTTCAGTTCACATTGATGTTAAGTGATGACTGCAGCCTATAGACACCCAAAGACCAGAGGTCAAAATGCATTACCACTTCTGAAGCCTACAGTATAATGCCTCTGTGCCGGAAATTACAGGGCCGTAACATTAATTACCACCTGACCGGAATGAAATAAAAAAAAAAAAAAAAGTAATGCGGTGGTGCTTACGCTCGCGAGCTGCGTCAATGGAGATCTAACACTATTAAATATGTTTGCTTACTTTTATAAGAAACCAAAAACAAAACATTCTAAAAAAGAACACTTCAATAAATCTCGGCCATTACACTCTAAGCGTACGTTGAATCCAGTTTTAGGTAACGTCCCTACATCCTGAGCGGCCCCTAGCTGTAATTGTAGAAACCTCGGCAGTTCTAATCTGCCCAATAGAGCAAATTCACTCAATTGGACGTACGCTGGGAGCGGGGTCCCAGTACTGTACGCCGATTTCACAATTTGTTGTATCAGCTTCGTCGTCGAGTGTAAAGGTTAAATTATCTTCGTCGTTGGCGTTGTTTGACACGATTTTTTTTGGTGCTGGATGTTTTTTACCAATTTGTTCACGCTCATTGTTGCTTTAGTTAATTCTCTTTTTTTAATATACATATGTATTATATTGTCTTTTTGTGTATCTGGTTTTAAAATATTGTTTCTAAATTTGCACCGATTTTTTGTCATTGTTGCATCGATTCGACTAATTGACTGATTAGTGTTTGTTGACTTATTTCACTCATTAGTAATCCTATAGATACGTCAAATGCCTTACCAATTTTAGCGTAGATAGCTTTATCATCATAAAGCTATCGTTATCCTTCATATTTCATAACAAACACGTAGGAAATAGACTATAGGAAAAGTATTTCTTATAACTATTTTAATAGCATACTTGCTGTGTTTAAATTTAGTGTTGGAATAAATCAAACAATCAACGACAGGCAATATTGAAGCTATATTTTTATAATTTAAAAAAATAGCCGTGATGTAACGTACACAAATTAAACCAATAAATATTATAAACAATCTTCCATTACTGAGTAAGTGATTGACAGACAACAAATAGCCGAAACTACTGGTCGTTGTGTTGTAATTGGCATGTTTCTTGAGAAGTGAAGAATATAATATTTCTGAGAGAGAAGTAACAGAAGATTTTTTTAAATTCCCACAAAAACGAGAATTGTGCGCGTCTAGCTATTTATAGAAAGCTAGTGAAGTATTTTAATATGTTCTCAAATATATACCTAATCTTTTATGTAATTTTAAGTGGCAAACAAGCATTCAGTTCACATTGATGTTAAGTGATGACTGTAGCCTATAGACACCCACACAAAGACCAAGGTCAAAATGCAGATGCATTAAAACTGCTGAGGCCTAAGGTGTTATGCTTCTGTGCCGGATTACGGGGCCGTACATTACCACCTGACCGGAACACGATAGTGCTAATCACTACCATTTAGCGACAAGCATATTAGGTAATGCGGTGATGCCTACGACCGCGAGCTCCGTCACTGGAGCTCTACCACCAGTAGACCTAACCGAGTAAGACCTAATACTACTAACTTCTAATTATATTATCTGACATAAAAGCATCAATTCGCGTTAGGAATAACAACATAATCTTCGCACACTTTTCACTTTGCAAGAGTCCATTGCCCTTACCATCAACATTACTCATACAAAAAACTATTCCAAGTGCCATCTAAACTGTAGTATCCGAGGACGTTGGGGTTAGCAAATAGGCAAATAGTTCCCATTTACCGTATATACGTAATAGTAGATCACTTGATGCGTCCGGTACCCAACGATTTGGTTGATTAACGTGCGACACTGTGGTGTAGGCGGTATATGTTTATATGAGTGAATTACAATGAAGCTGGGTATTGAGTTTAGTGGATTAGTTTAAGTGTATGAGGTGATAGAACATTTGTTTACTGCTTATGTAACATTTGGTGTATGATTGCCTGCTGATGTAGCCAGATTGTTTATGTAATGGAAGTGGCCAATAAGCATGCAGTTCACATTGAAGTTAAGTGATGACTGCAGGCTATAGACACCTACACAAAGGCCAAGGTCAAAATGCAGATGCGTTACCACTCCTGAGGCCTAAGGTGTTATGTCTCTGTGCCGGAAATTTCAGAGCCGTACATCTACAGAATTGAAGACCTTTTACAATTCCATGTGAAAGGAATACAATAGAATACGCTTACACTCACAGGCCCACACTAGATATAAACCTGTGTCGTGGGTGCTGTTGTACACAGACACTCCACTTCCATTGGTGGTAGAGCTCCAGTGACCACCGCATTACCTTATATACTTGCCGCTAAATGATAGTGTTCAGCACTATCGTCTTCCGGTCAGGTGGTAATGTACGGCACTGTGGTTTCCAGGAGTGGTAACGCATCTGCACTTTGACCTTGATCTTTGTGTGGGTGTCTATAGGCTGCAGTCATCACTTAACATCAATGTGAACTGCATTCTTGTTTGCCACTTTCATTAGGTACATAAAAAATGAAACATTTGATGTGTGGTTGCTTGCTGATGTAGCCAGAATTAAAGGCATTTTGCAATTCCATGTAAAAGGAATACAAATACAATACGCCTACACTCACAGCCCCACACTAGATATAAACCTGTGTCGTGGGTGCCTTGTACACACACACTCCACTTCCACTGTTAGTAGAGCTCCAGTGACGGATCTCGCGGGCGTAGGCACCACCGCATTATCTAATATACTTGTGTTCAGCACTATCGTGTTCCGGTCAGGTGGTAATGTACGGCCCTGTGATTTCCGGCACAGAGGCATAACACCTTAGGTCTCAGGAGTCTATAGGCTGCAGTCATCACTTAACATTAATGTGAACTGCAAGCTTGTTTGCCACTTCCATTACAAAAAAAAACCATACACAAACACCCAGACCCGTAGGCCATACAAATATTTGTCCCGGTGCGGGGATTGAACCCGTAAGCCTTGGTTCAAACAGTGGTCACACTTTGTTGCCTCAACTGGCTCGTCAGAATCCTCATAGACAAGAAGTACCTTAGGATCTACTTCTTTTAAGTCTGTATGTTTACATCTTCATACTAATTCTGTTACGGTATAAGCAGAGAGTGTGTTACGCTCAAAACATCACTACCATTGTAATCCATTTGTACTGCTTCTGTACACTGCTTAGCCTTAAAAGGCTTAGAACTCTTAGCAGTCCAGTTTAAACGCAGTAAATCTCCCTTAGTATTCAATTTCTTACCCTAACACATAAATCCAAGTTCTTATTCATTCATTCATTAACCTTTTTGCATTGCGAATAGGTCTCTTGGTTTATTAGATTGTGAACTACCACTAAACCACTAGTACAATAAATACCTAGTACCTAGTTACTAACATTATTTACGTCATTGCTCTTGTTAAATTGCGATTCTTATCTATTGACACCAAGTACAAAATATTTATCATGAGTCTTATTATTGGAGATGACGTCAACTTTTTTAAAGGGAACCACAATTAGAATGGAAACTTGTATTTCTGGACATGTAAATTAACAAAATAAAAACACCTTCCGATTTCGACCTTCCGTGACAGCCATCAAAACGATTATGAGTTACTCGATCAAAATTCTGGTTATTCAAATTTTGTGAGAAGTAACTAGTAGAGGTAATGAAGGCACTCAGTGAATATTTGGATCGATTTTCCTATACTTCAAGTATTTCAACATACTTTATAACAACACGATCGTTTTAAGAAGAATGTGAAGCAAAAAATGAGTTTCGGCAGGTCGCAGGTTCAACACCTGCAATCTCTAGATATACTTCGGTTTATCGACTAAACTACGGGCGTTTAGATAAATAAATAAAATACACTAAGCCACCTACAGGTAGTCTGGAAGAGATCGCTTTAAGCGATAAGACCGCCTGGTTGTATTGCCTATTTGCTATGCATCTAATTTTATTTTTGTAAAAATTATTGGTGTGCAATAAAGAATATTCTATTCTATTCTATTCTAAGCCACTAACTGGTATAAACCTGTGTTTTGGGTGCCGTTGTCCATATACAACACATACACAAACACCCATATCCGAAACTAATATCTGTAGGTAATACAAATATTTTTTCCGGTACAAGTATCGAACCCGTGAGCCTCGGTTCAATCCATCGTCACACACCACTGAACCAACTGGCTCGTCTAATCATCGTCGATTGCTACAACAAGCTACACCCGATGCTTTTTTAATATCATAAATTGGCACTTGTATCACTCACCGATCGCGTTCGTAATGAAGATGTAAGAAAGAGGCTTTGCCTGAATGATAGTATCGGTGTAAAAATGAAAAAAGGCATGCTCCGATGGTTCGGGCATATAGAAAGAATGTCGAATGAGCGAATGACTAAACAGATATACAATGCGAATGTGGATGGTTGTAGAGGCTCAGGAAGACCAAGACTGACCTACCATGACCAAAGGTCGAGTTCTGTCTGATGGTGGGGTCAAAAGTATTAGGAATCGGCGTGCATGTAAGAAGAGAATGATGAAGGTGGACGCGAGGCACGAGAGGTATGTCAGGACCGGGATATCTGGCGCTCTACACTCTCTGCCTACCCCGCCAGGGACCTGGTGTGAAGATACATATATAAATTGGCAAACAAATATTAGTTCTGATTATTTATGAGAGACAAAACACGATGATGTTGCTCACCGTGCGTAATTGCATTTACCACCTTTACTACAGCTCCTGGTAATAGTTTGACGACCATCGTTCGGTTGAGTTACTTCACGAGCGGGAGAATTAAATAGACAGACATAATAAAAACTAACTTCAGACTGTCGCTTTTATATGTCAGTGTGCGCGTGCATCGTAAAAAATTCACTCTCATCGTTATTTCCAATCGCGCGAAAAGAAATAATACTTCAAAAACTGAACTGAGCCATCACTAATCATAAGCTACATATAATTTAGAATAGCTAGTCACAATAGTCCCAAATACTCCTAAACAATAATACGTATTCTAAAACGGAATTGAATTCCAAAATACATTAAAATCGGAATCACACAAACAAAAAACGAAATGACGCATTGGTTTCCTATAATCATCGAATACCATATATTAGAACTTCCCACTTATTAATATTCTCTATCATCTCCCATTCTTGTTACTCGAGCCAACCATACATAAGTTTGTCTCTATCTAATAAGTTTTATTGCACCGACTTCTCCCGAGGCGATAAAGTTATAATTTATTTTGTAAAAATTGTTAATTATGGTTATTAAAACATTGCTTCCACCACATTTTTCTTTATTACATATGTTTTGTGAATGTTTATCTCTTTGGTTTTTAGTAGTATTCCGTAGGAATATGTGTATGTAATATAATTCAAATGGAGTCATTTTTCGTTTTCATTTTCGTATTTAAAACAAAGTCATTTTATTTTCATTTTCGTATTTATGAATGAAAAACTTTATTATTTTAATATAGTACGATTATTTAGTCTTAACAGATACGAAGTCTAGGGTTCGTTGGAGAAATAAATTAAAATATGAATTTGAGACTGGCAACATTTTCAGCGTCCATTTCAGAGTTTAGAAATATACAGTAACATCAATACGCAGCTCCTGTTCCATGGAGCTAAAAAAAAATTAATTGTAGGTTTATGTCTAAAATTGAATACAACACTTCATGAAAAAACCATTTGACGGCAGATCCCTCGTTATATTTGCTACCACCCTATAAAAATAACTGACTGCACTACCTGTAGAATTCTCCCTTCACTGCAATGCAGTGATGACGTCATGACGCATTTCTCCTATATCGTAATACAAATTAATTTATTCCAAAAGAGTTTTAGAGTATACTTCGAAGCTGGGTCGAGCCGCTAGTCAACATACAAAAATGGCGCACATTCGCAATATTTAATATTCAGTCACCACCGTCAACTCGATTTCAGCGTAATTCCATTAGTATTCGTGATTAATAATTACAATTCATAATGCTAACCTACTGTCACATTAAATCGACGAAAGTATCTATACAGAACCATATCCATGCTACAAGTCACACTGCAACTCATTCATAAACATGAACATTTCTAACGAGAGATTGTTTCGAATGATCCCGATTAATCGATTAATTATTCGATTAGACGATTACGTTGTACCTTTAATTAGGCAACGATTAAATTGATCGCTTAACTTTCATCGGGTTCCGATAGTAATTTTTTTGTCTGTTAACATTTTTACGATGTCAATTTGGTACGGCATGTAAATTACAATTGTAATCAAATAGATTGAGTATGTTCTATAAAGATAGAGTAATTAAAACAAGTATAAATTATTTGATAGCATCGCTTCTTGGAGTGCATAGCAATAGAGGCAAGGTTGCGAGATTTAAACGTTAATTAGGTGTAAAGAAGACTAGATTTTCGGGGCTTTACATAGCCCGTAAGGGAATTAGTGTGAAGGTACATACATTAAAGTCTCCACATTGTAAGTAGATGTCTACAAGCTAAAGCATTGGCTACGACATTCAAAGCTACACTGTATAAGAAAATGTCTTCAAGCTGCAGAATAAGTTACAATATTTAGCAAACAAAGTTTATAAGTAGGTATAGGATACGTACAGAGTATATTTTTACCTAATAGTTAGTTTAACTTATTATTACCTAATATACTTGCCGCTAAATGGTAGTGTTTAGCACTATCGTGTTCCGGTCAGGTGGTAATGTACGGCCCTGTAATTTCCGGCACGGAGGCATAACACCTTAAGCCTCAGGAGTGGTAACGCATCTGCATTTTGACCTTGGTCTTCGTGTATGTGTCTATAGGCTGCAGTCTTCACTTAACATCAATGTGAACTGCATGATTGTTTGCCACTTCCATTACATATAAAAAAATACAAATTCTAAACCGTAATAGATCAGTGGAATAATTAAAGATATCAGAATATACAGCTGTATATTCTGTATAACCAAATAAAGGCGATTCAGAATCCACTGAGCATGTGCATTTCTTTGTTAATTAACATCGTATCATCCGGATAGCACAATGAAATGAATTGAGACGACTGTTAAACATTAAAATTTGGTCTTCCTAAGAAACATTGAAACATTCTATTAAAACATTGTAATGACACTAAAAGGAACATTTTTTGTCTATTGTAATAATGCTTTTCAGCTTCCGTGGAAAGCGACTGAAACGGGTTGGTTTTAAATAATAATTTTAAGTTATATATTATCGCGTATATACTATACGCGAGTTTTTTTATGTTACGCAAGTGGCAAACAAGCATGCAACTCACATCGATGTTAAGTGATGACTGCAGCTAAGGTCTAAGGTGTTATGCCTCTGTGCCGGAAATTTCAAGGCCATACAAATTCTATAGTCTTTTGTAATAATGCGTTTCAGCTTCCGTGGTATACGCTGAAAAGTTACTGAAACAGGTTGGTTTTAAATAAAAATTTTAAGTTTAATTCACGCGAGATAAATCTGAATACTAGCTATATCAATAAGAAGCTTGCAAAAACCAAAGAATAAACTATGTAATTTTGTATTTCTTGCAGTTCTAACTTGTGAGATCCCCTTATAAACTATCAGAAGTATACGTTGCCACTCCTGAGGCCTTAGCTATTATGCCTGAGTGCTGAAAATTTTCAGAGTCTTTATCATCTGACCGCAAGATAACGGTGAACGCTATTTATTGTGTGTGTGTACTGTACTGCGATGATGCCGATCCTCTCGAGCTCCATCACTACAGCTCTACCACTATCCAACACCAACTAAATTATTCTTAACATAAGAAATGCGAATAGATATCGTAGCATTGTTAAACACATAAATTCAACACACGGCAAAATCGTCACGGTCGGTACGTCTACGTGTATGATAAAAGAAAGGAGAAAAAAGGTCTCACACCTCCATGGATTTAATGCGCGTATAATTTCTTTGTGGCACCGCGCAGTATGTGCGCAGACGTCATAAAATATGCATTTCTTCGGATGCTTGTGCGCACACGCGTAACGCACATGCGAATATGGACGTGTGTGTACGCACGTACGTGAGTTATATATAGGGTTGCCAATATTACTTAAATCAAAATAATTAAAAATTCATTGTTACGAGTATAACTATCATTTCGTGTTTACCCGCAGAAGAACAATGACGAAAATGCTTTATTTTTGTCGCCGAGTCTTATTTTTCTGATGTTTTCATTAATAAAAAAAAATGCTCAGTAACCAAATTCACATTATAGTTGTAATATTTTTTTAAAGTATACATATGTCGACACTTCATCAGCTGAAATAGAAAATGTTTTAAGTAGGTATTGTAAATATGTATGTATGTATCTTCAAGCCAGGTCCCTAACGGGGTAGGCAGAGAGTGTAGAGCGCCAGACATCCCGGTTCTGACAAACCTCTCGTGCCTCGTCTACCTTCATCATTCTCTTCATACATGCACGCCGATTCCTAAGACTTTTGACACCACCATCAGACAGAACTCGACCTATTTGGTCATGGTAGGTCAGCCTTGGTCTTCCTGGGCCTCTGCAACCATCCACATTCGCATTGTATATCTGTTTAGTCATTCGCTCATTCGACATTCTTTCTATATGCCCGAACCATCGGAGCATGCCTTTTTTCATTTTTACACCGATACTATCATTCACACAAAGTCTCTTTCTTACATCTTCATTACGAACGCGATCGGTGAGTGATACACCGCAGATCTTGCGCAAAGATCTCATCTCGACCGCGTTCAACTTACTTTCATGCTCTTTCCTGCATACCCAGCTCTCGCTTCCATATAAAAGCGTTGGAGTAAGTACAGCATTATGTACGGCTAGTCGAGCCCGCTGGCTGAGATGTTTAGATTCTAGCAGCTTACCCAACGCTCCATTCACGCAATTCCCAGCAAGCACTCTTCTTTCTATGTCAGTGGTGTACCTACTATCCTTGCTAAAAGCACATCCAAGATATACAATTTCATCAACCTGTTCTAATACTGCATCATCTACTACTACCCTTGCATTTGTTCTCTGTTCATCTCTTTCAAATACTAATACTTTAGTTTTATCCACATTCAATTGTAAGCCTTTCTCCATACAATCCTCTTTCATGACTGTGACTAGTGCTTGTAGCCCAGATGGTGTAGAGCTAACAATTACCGCATCATCTGCGTAAAGCAGACAGTTCACCACTAAGTCACCCATACGCACCATACGCATACCCATATTGTAAATATAATTACCTTATTTTAAAGAAAAATGGAAAGAAAATGCGAATCAATATAAAACAATACAATTACCTTTAAAATGTTTGTATTGGATGTTAACTCTTCATTGAAAGTCTATTACATATTCATTGAAATTAATAAAATAAATTAATGACAGCTTTTCATCCAGTATGATTTTAGATTTTAAATTAAAAAGCTTAACTATCAACCCTAGCGCACGCACACAGATGCGTTTAACACAATAACTCAATCGCAATACACGCGCATCGCTTTTGCATATTCATTTGAAGCTTGCAGTATGTATCTTTGTATAAAATTATAATGCATTATGTGACCCCATGAGTGCGTCTTGCTCGTTTTTAACTTATAAACTAAACGCGGGTATACCAGTTTGCCAGGGTTAAGGGTATTCGCAAAATGAACAGATTTAATATTTTTTAAATGGTTATATGGTTCTTATTTGATTGCCGCTTAGTGGGAGTATTTAGCTCTATCCTATTCCGGAGAGGTGGTAATGTACGACCATGAAATTTTCGGCACAGATGCATAATACCAAAGGCTTCAGGAGTGGTAACGCATCATAGGTTTATAGTACTACTTACCATCCATGTAAGCCGTATGGTTGTTTGCCACTTCATGATATTAAAAATATCTCGTAGGTTTGGATTTTGTAAGTACAAATGCGTATTTTGTGACTGAGTTTTTGATTTAGTAAATTTGGCGTTTGTGTGTTTATTTTAGGATAGTAAATGTAAAATATAAAATCATAATACGTGTAAAAACATCACGATTATGATAAAAAAATATGAAGCTTTTTCTTCTGTATTCTGAGTAGAGTTTGAGAAAAAGGCTCAAGAATGTAACGCTACAGAACGGGTACAGAGTGCTACAGAGTGCTTTCTGGTTACTTCGTTTCAGAGAAGAGGGAAAACAAAAATTTTGCTAAAACCCCAATAACGTCGTGAAAGAAATATTATAAGAAAATAACATCAAACTTCAAATATTTGTTTCATATTAGTCTACATGCTTTCACATTATCAGGTTACAAGCTACTTATACCTAGTGAAGTAGGAACCGCATTACCTATCTATCTGTCACCAAATAGTAGTATTCAGCACTATCGTGTTCCAGTAAGATGGTAATGTGTGTCCGTAATTTCTATTACAGAGGAGTAACATCTAAGACAGCAATTTTAGCTTCTGGTTTTATAGTATACGAGTACATGTCTATGTATGAACTGCATGCTCGTTTGACTCTACCATAACTTAAAACTCTGATATAATGAGGTACACATTTAACTGGAAAATACCAATAGACACCGTGATCTAGCTTAGCATAGGGATGTCAATAACAATAAAGATGAAAGATTCTACTGGTGGTAGAGCTCCAGTGACGGAGCTCGCGGGCGTAGGCACCACCGCATTACCTAATATACTTGCCGTTAAATGGTAGTGTTCAGCACTATCGTGTTCCGGTTAGATGGTAATGTATGGCCCCGTAATAACTATCACAGAGACACAACATCTAAGGTTTCAGGGGTGGTAACGCATCTGTTTTTTACTGGTCTTTCTGTGGTTGTTTATAGGCTGCAGTTATCACTTAACATCAGTGTGAACTGCATGCTTGTTTGCCACCTTTGTAACATAAAAAAGGTACCTTTAACTGGCAAAATACCAATAGATACCGTGATCTAGCTTAGCATAGGGATGTCAATAACAATAAAATGGATTGTCGTGCGATTCCCACGTAAAACAACCGACAACTGGGAATCTTAATTGATTGTTATGCTGATTTTATATATCGTACGTGTCCCCCGTTGCTATCCAATATTTATAAGAAATGCATTGTTCCCCGTTTATCCATATTGGTTCGTGATCGAACTGCAAGTAAGTTGTTATGTCAGGTTTGGTTTCAATTTTGCAAGCATATAGGATGTTGATAATAAGATTTTGATACATACATCTCTTTTTTATAGTATCTTAAATGGGAAATGGAACCCTTGTAAGATCACTCGTGCCAGCCTGTTACAGCTCATTTTCTCCAATAGTACTCGACCGATAAAATTTGATATAACATGTAAATCAGTGACTAAAACATGATACACATAAGTGCCACTTGTTAGGGATAAATTCAGGCAACACAAGAAATTCACAATATGTGAAGATCGCAAAAAGCTTTGATAACGTTAAATAAAAAAAAATATGACATATCAAATTAAAGCAAAGAATCACAAATGTATTTTTTTAATAACGTTGAACGAAATATTTTTTGTGTACCAAATTTCAACTTACTCAGTCAAGTTCTTTCGGAAAACGTACAGACAGGCGAGTTATCTTACAAGGGTTCCATTTTTTCCTTTTGAGATACGGAACCGTAAATCATTCAATTTAAATTTGTCGATTGTTAGCTTAAGAAAACGCCTATCGATAAAATTAGACGAAGCATCGATCACTAATTGCGATATTACATGGAAACAGAAACTTAAGCGAGGTGCACATTGATGGAGCACGCACGATTGATGCGGATTAATGTGATAATCGAGGGTTTTTGCCGCACTCATCGGCAGGTGATAATGCCGAGCACATTCTCACTGGCAACTTACGCTGTTAGAACATCGAAGCGACTACGGCCGATTGTAGCTCGTATGTAACTAGGCTTATTGGTTTTGAAGGTGGAAATTGAAAACCGTATCGACTACATCGACCACAACCGACATCACTATTATAAAAGTATGTTTAAAGTTCACTTATTTTTATTATACGTTCATGTTTGGGGCTCTTATTTACATGTATGTACCAAATCAGCTATGATCATAGAGCAACACAGACCACCAGCCGCGGACTGGAGGGGAGTAGCCATAGCTTCACCGATCCAAAAAAGTCTGTCATTTTTTGCGGGGGGAAATGCGTGCGACACATACGCACACTACAAAAATCGTGTTTTACTACGAAACTCACACCTTGACTTACAACATACAGAACAAAATACAGAAACAATTTCACGCACACATTTAAACATCTAAGCGACAGGTATAGGCCCATTTGTAGGCTTGTACTTTGACAGACGGGAAAGCCTGCATATGGCTACTCCCCTCCGGTGTTGCTCTAGGGCTATGACTGAAGGACAGACAGACAGACGTATGAGTAAACCTATAAGGGTAGCTGCTGCTAATCACAATCCCAATTTTATAATTTAACAATATTTCTAGTATATTTGAAATTAACACCAACTCAAGTTGTTACATTTTGGTATTAGGTACACAGTACTCAGTATACTCATATATCAATGTGGTGATATAATTCGAATCATTTCATAAATATACATATTTTTATGATATAAAATTGCAAACATCCAAACAAACAACCTTTAACATTTGTAATATTCTTGGAATATATTTTGGTACAAAACGAATACGAAGAATATAAAATGTATACGAAAATAAATCTTTATAAGAGACCGAAGCTTATAAATCAGCCGAGCCCAATTGGAGCAATCGACCCCGCTGTCCTTTTTTCAAACAAAACTCCAATTGACAATTGTAAAACAAGCGCAAAACGTATACGTATGTTGCGTATCAAACGCAAAGACAGTGTAAACAGAACAAAAACTAAACAAGATCATGCGGAATCATTTACTCCAATCACCACGTGAGGGGGAGGGGAACAAAGCTGAAGATTTACAGACTATTGCTATTACATGTCGCGATGGCGATTGATATCTATCGAACGGATAGCAAGTGATGTAGAGATGGAGATTTCGATTCATCTTTTCGAAATAATCTTATGTTTGAAACTTTTTTAAATAACAGTCATTGAAGTAGGTATTATTATTATTTCTCTCGTCAGCACGGGGTCCAATTTGAACCCCGGACCTTTGTCAGGCTTGCGCGGGGACATGGGGGGTCCAACACGTAGAGGCCCTTTCGAGAATTTTGATCTACTTTGTAATGGGTTATATTCGGCGGGACCTCTCTCTGGCTGCATCAATAGTTAATACAGACACAGACAGACCCCGCAGAATATAATGGGACTATTGTAATGAAAATGACTTGCCAAACTTTGGGCTATGTGGGTGAACTGGAGGGACTAGATGGCTGGGCCTATGGAGTGAGATCCGGCACCTGCCTATATTCAACATCTCACATTATCGAATCCTACTTTAGGCAGGTGGTGACTCGCCTCTCCTTGGTGGGCCCCCCAAACAGCCAACCCGATGGTCGACGGGGGGCAACACTGTTGAGAGAGGCTGGGGGTGTCGAGAGGTGTGGCCCCGGTTTCACCATCACGGGCGAGTAATCTCGAGCTCGGAGCGGGCTTCCCCGCTATTATGCCTTTCCGAGTGTATGGCTCTTGTAGAAATTTAGACAACAGCAGAAATTTAGATAATACTAAATTTCTGCAAATGCCATGCCATTATTATGACTATTATAAGAGAGTACAATCGAAAAGACAGCACAAATTCGGGGTTCTGGTTTCATGTCAATTCGTAGTTGTTGGTTTCAAGTCATATGTTACCTATGACTTGAAATCAACAAGTCTCACAATTCATTATATGGAAATGTGCCTAATTGTAAAATAATGTTTTCAGTTTGTAGAAAGTTTCGTGAGCGTGCCTAAGCACCTCTATCTACCCCTTTAGGCTAATGCAAACATTGCAAACGTGATCAAACCGTGTATGAATTACAATAAATAAATAAATCTCTTCTAACGTAAACCTAGAATGGTGTATAACGTCTTTGAGTAGATGTTATTCTAGCCGTAAGCGTTGTTGTTATATTTGCCATTGGCACCGTGTGATTAACAGATTTTTATCTAATAATTGCTAGAATTACTTTGCAAACACTATTCGATCACGGAAGCCGATAAGTGAGTACATTCAGTATGTTTTATTATGAAAACATACGCAAGTTACTTAAGTATCTATTATGTAAGAATTTTTAAAGACAGAATTGGAATCGAACAAATTTATTATTTGTGTTAACTTTCATTATTGAAATTGAATATAAAAACATTCAGGCCTCAGACAAAAAATACTGTATTATGCTCACGAAGACAAAAAAATATATTATATTTCTTGATAGTTCTAATTAACAATCAGTCGCCATACGTACATGCAATCCAGACGGAGCGATCGCTACATCTAGATCCTTTATCGATCGATGGATCCCGATTTGATCTACGCATGCGTACGTTCATAATTATCTCTGCTCTTTCATCCGCCGACCAGGGTTTACGGCCGCCCGCGCCGTGTAAACGTCCCCAATCATATTGGCGAGTAATTAATGGACTTTATATACTTAATGATAATGAAGTGCGCGTGTATTGTTGAGTAATGTGATAGTGAAGTTTTGTGATGGAAATTGTTGTTAGCGGGTAGTTTTCGCGACACGGAATTGAATTGCTTTAGTGTTGTAAAATAAAACGATTACAAAAAATAAATCGAGTGTCTGAGGGTGGGGTCAAAAGTCTTAGGAATCGGCGTGCATGTATGAAGAGAATTATGAATGCCGAAGAAGCATGTGTCAGGACCGAGATATCTGGCGCCTTACACTCTCTGCCTACCCCGTAAGGGACTTGGCGTGAAGATACATACTTAAAATAAACTAAGTACAAAAGATACATATGAAACATAGATACATGCCTTGGGGCAGCACCTTCGACGCCTTCTTACCGGAACACGGCCATAAAGAGCGTTTATTTCGTAAGTGTAAAATAGAACATAACAATTATAATTTACACTCTAAAACATCAAATATAATGATAAGGATTACAAAGTGGAACTATGTTTGGTATTCAAGAAACACAAAAAGATCCCACGGCGAGGCACAATGATACATTTATCTATACAGGAAAACGTTAAAACATATCCAATCTCGAACAATACGTTACCGATCAATGAAAATAAAAGCGAGACTTATCGGCGTATATCTCTGAGCAAAATATTCTTAAAACCGACTTATTGGACAAATTTAACTCGACAATCGGTGAAATTTACAAAATTCTAATGATCATGTGCATAAAGATCAAATTTCATGATGCAATCACCATCAAAACATTTGTAACGCATTGACGTAACAAAGATATGATTCATCTGATTTAGCTCGTACGAATCGGGTATGTTATTCTATTTTAATTCAATTACATATACAGGAACTTCCATATAAGTTATTGTATTTAGAATTATGTTTGAAGACGCTGTGGACTTACTTTGTTCGGTTTTTGTATTGTTAGCTCAAGGTTTGTTGGGAGAATTCGGATTTCTGGCAAACATATTATTATTTATTTATAAGCTTGGCGTATTTTGTTTTTGTTATACCGACCCTACAAATAATATTGCTGCATTGAATTTGACTAAAATAAAAGATAGGCAATGCTTTAATATGTGCATATAATTGATGAGTTCATGTGTCAATAGCCACATCTTTGTCCGTACGTACACCCATCGCCCCGCCTCATTGCCTCCTACATGTACCTTGCTATGAAATTCACTATAACAGATACCAACATTACAAGACCTCCCCTTTCAATATCGATTCTTCTCGAATCGATCGATGCTGCGTATCAAGCTACATTTGATGATCACAACCAAAGGAGTTATGCTGTCGAGAAAATCGTTCTCTCTCCTATCCCCGTGAGATAAAGTTCGAAATTACAATGGTGGTATAAAACTGGTTCTTACGTATTAGTGTGTGTAACCACATTTACATTTTAGAGATACTTGCGGCGAATAAATGTCAATTGAGATGGAAGACGCTCTGAGTAGGCACGGATGCATGGATTGATGCGATGCAGTTATTGAACTCTAAGTTGATAATAATCAGATACACGATGAATATAAGGGAACAGAACAAGATATTTTAGAATTCGCTCAAGCTTTGATGTTTACTGTAACAAATTATAGTGAGCCCAATCATACATCATGCTCACAAATATACAGCATAACGGAACAACGAATCTGGTCACGCACTTATTAAATTAGATTTATGAGTTATCAAAATAATAGCCATTGTCAACAAACATTTTCTGTTGTGGAATTAAGGTCAAGATGGTATTAATTTCAATGTGATCGAACTCGTTCGATTACAACACGAACAATTCGATTTTGGCAACTATTGAGAATTGAAACGAGTTTCACACAATTGTTGCTCTCGAAATTCTTTATCTAAATCTTAAACCATGGTTCAATTAGCTAAAGAAAAGTGGATTTGAAGTGGGGAGATGACACAATCGACGTGACATTTATCCATTTTTCACTCAAGCAAATGTCAGTAACGGATTACAGTTCTAGAGTGTCTTCGGTATTAGCGGTCGCCGCTGTCTCGCTGAGAACAAACGTGTGAACTTGGATTGATGAAATTGTTTTTTTTTTGTTGTCTATCATTTACTTCAATGTTTTTCTGGGAGATCTGTTACTTTGATTCCACCGTTACGTTGATGAAGTTTTGATTATTTTTATCATACTCAGATGTTGTTTATACAATGTATTTTAAGTTAATTCTTAGGTTTAGGAAGCATAATATCTTAAATAGTTTAATTATCTACTGTTTTAATTATACTATCATACTAACGGATTTTTACATGTAACAATCAAATATGAGATAAGCCATTTTTTAATTTGTGTTCCCGTATTTTCTCAACAAAAAGTTTGTAATGTTATCACAATTAATAATCTTTACTCGAATATAAATTTAGACTGTTTCTCAAATATTTTTCAATTTACATTAACCGAGAAAACAGGAGCGTCGAGCGTGAACCTCGACAAACAAAAAACGTAGACAAATTATCTCGGACTGATTAAAGTGGGAACGGTAACTTATCCGTCAAGTAACATTATCTTGAAGTCAATCGCATCTGCTATATTTGCAATTAGGAGATTAAGCAACCGACCAAACATTTCGATCTATAAACGTTGGACTTTTAAACTTATCGCTGGAGTTCAGACGGGTCACGAGTCATTTGTATGTTTCAATCGAAAATTGATTGGAGCATTGTATTGAAATACGAATTTGAATTAAATATTCAGTAGCCAAACCGGTAGCGGTTAGGAAAGAATGAGTATTTCATTGAAGGAAGTAACACACCCCGATTTCTGTGAATCAGTACCTCAAAACTTTCGTCGATCACAACGTGCGTGGTTCCATTCAGTGAATTCAAAAACCCATTATGTAGAACATTATGAGGACCCCATTGTTTCGGCTGAATGAGCCGGCACAATATCTTACGAAATTTCCTAAAAAACCACCTTCGTATTATAAATGTTTATTATGTCGAACCAACATTATCTGATGCGGTCTCCGACGCACATCCATTGTCTTTTTTATTTTCACCATCGACTTATTTTGTATCTCACCGAACGTTCCGTCAAATCACAAAATGTAAATTTACATTTGAGAAAATTAGATGTTCTAACGTTTATTGCTTCGGTTGAATCGTTTCGTTGCTTGCTGTTGTTATCTTCTCTTGGAGCCTCATGTCAAATCCAAATCATAATTAAAAGTTGGCATGCGTTTAGGATACGTAAAAGAATAATCTTTATCTATTTACGAGCTTAATTTTAAACTGTTATGATAGAAGCTATTTCATTCCAAATTCCTGTCATGCATAAACCATGCCAGCCATAGTTTTTTTCTTCATATTACGTACATTGTATGTAATGAGCTCCACTATCTCTTGATCACTTCAAATCAGACAACTATTATATAGACGAATATCGGTATCTAACAATACAAAAATTTCTACATAAGTTTTAGCACAATCTCTTACGAAAATCGTCGTGAGCCATTAACGCGTACGAAACGAGCGATACTATAGAAACAAGTGATCTCTCTCGTTCATTAATAATAACCTGCTCTCACCAAAACCTCACCTATTATTACAATCACGAGTATTCATGCACGACTTATGTAATACCAAATTATCAAGCAGTATGTTAAGATCCATTGTGTTGTGAACGCTAATCTACATAAGTATAGGTATTAATTCGTCTTTCAAAAACGTTTTTGTAAAAAGGCACAGAGGTGGTATTACGACACGGATTTTGTCTAACATACTGGTTTCGATCTCAAAGCTGGCTGAGTAATCCCAATTTTCAATACAATGAGTACACGATTAGTCGCTGTATATAGGCGTAGCGACGCGCTCAGAAGTGTTTCGACATTCATTACTATATTCATTTAGTCGACTTTTTTCATCGCACGAAACCCAATCGCTTTTCAAATCACAAACGACGTCAAATATGCCCGAATTATTTAAAATCGTAAAGCAATAACACGTTTGTACCAATAGATACAATATTTTTTGTTCCACCGATAATATCTACCGGCATGTTAAAAAGATTCGATTTACAAAAACACTTTTGTGATGTAATGTACGTAGACGTAGAGTCAACGATCACTCACAATGGCAAGCGTTCTAGAGTGACTAGGAGAAAACATTGATTAATTACCATAATAATTTATTTGATACTCCAAAACTTGATACGGGGAGGGGCCGGTTTCATAAGCGGCCAGACGTTTAAGTTCTTTTCGAACGAAAACTTTGAGTAGATAAGATGGTAACGTAAACGCGCCGGTTACCGTAGTGACTTGGATGTTATTAAATATTTCCTACACGATGAAAACAGTACATTGTTCGTTTTGAATATGATGCATGGTGGTGATTTGGCTGTTCCAAACAAAAGAATAAGTTTGGAGGAAAAGGAATGGTTCAACGTATTGTTGCTTCTTGTTTTGTATTAGCATAATATAAGTTTTTTTTCTTTAACTCATTCTTGTTTTTTATGTTCAGGTTTACTGTCAGCGTTGAATCATTTGGATCAAGCTCGCAAGAACTCTCTGCAGACTACGGTGGATTACTCCAGATACGTCAAAAGGTAAAGATAATCGTGTCTATGGTTATTATCTTTCACCTTTTGCTTTGTGATTATCAAAATCATTGTGGTATAACGCAGTATACTGATTAGCTGTTTGCGTAAAGATTGGATACGTGATCTTTAGTATTCCAGTTATTATACAGGAAGCAACTAAGGTACGGGAAGTCCCATTGTCACCGTATTCGATGTGAATTAGAATTATATCACGCGCTAATATTAGGTATTAGAAAGTAATGAGCTAATAAGATTTCGTATTTAATGTACAAAAGATGCCACCATACAATTTTTTTATAATACTTATTGTAAGTCTTAATATATATACTTCAAGATTTGCCAATGAAAACAAAAATGACCAACAAAATTTTACGATTAATACTAGTACCTATTAATTATGTGAATCTGATAGTAATGTTATAAAAATGGCAATTGGTAACTCAGTTCACATTAATGATAGGAATACTACGATACATATTGTAAAAGGTTGCCTATCTTGATTCAGGTACAGCTCGACCTTAGAATGTGGTTCGTCGTACTGCAAGGACCTTGGCTACCGGGAGCATTTCCACTGTATGGACTGCACTGCCAGGGTGTTCTGCAAGAAAGAAGAGATGATCAGGCATTTCAAGGTAAATATATCTTGGCATTCCAAAGGATCTGAACAAGATTTGTATTAAAGAAAGATATAATGTGTAACAGCTTTAAAATATTATTTGGAGACCCTAAAGAACGTTTTCCTATTCCGATATTTAAAATATTTTTAATTCTCCGGAATAAAAAAATCATTATGAAGGTAGTAGGAAGGACTGTTGTTATGAACCACCATTTTTATTCCGGTGAGGGAAAATATTTTGAACACCAAGCGATGTTCTCTAGGTATGTAAGTATGTATGTATTTTCATACTAAGTCCTTTACGGGGAAGGATGTTATGTTATATTTATGTTCTTGATAATATTTCGAACGAGTTTTTTCTTGTAGCTTTCTTTGTTTTTTCTCTACAAATCAATATATTACTATGGAACTCGGCATACTATTTTTGCACTCTGAACGTAATGCCACGTTCAGAGTGCAATCACGGAAACGTCCTGTAAATGGAAAAATCTAAATAACACTTAGAAACACGCCGATTTGAGGATTACACCCAGTACCTCAGTGTTGCAGTAGAGGCTGGGAATCACTTATTGAGGCAGTTACCGAGGCAATTTATGTAAGCTACTAGCTGATCCGGCAAACTTCGTATTGCCTCAGAATGAAATAATGTGTCAAAAGTTTGATAGATAGGGACTATTTGTATGAGAAAATTAAATTGTGGTTTTTACTATTTCCCTTGAATTTCTTTACAAAAGATTTTTTTTTAAAAGAAATTCATGAATAAAAAATTCAATTCAAATACTTTTTTTCTTTAAACTTCCAAAAATCATTCAAAACCAAAATTAGCCAAATCGGTCCAGCCGTTCTCGAGTTTTAGCGAGACTAATGAACTGCAATAGATTTTTATATATATAGATAATTTCGATGTTGATATTTTTTTCATAGATTAGACCAATAAAAAAATCTTATTTTTTCTCAATAGTGGCACAAAAAACGCGACGAGTCCCTGGCCCACGGCTTCATGAGGTACTCGCCACTTGACGACTGCTCAGAAAGGTTCAGCGACTGCCCACATAACAGGAGTCAAACTCACTACCACTGCATACAAGATGGGTGTGATAAGGTATAGTTTTATTTTCACTAATTTGGGAAATGCCTTTTAACACATTTATTTACCAATTGTAATTTTTTTTTTTAAATTTAAGGTTTAAATTAATATTAAAAGTTCTATGAGTGTTATGTGTGTTAATAAGGATGAGCAATTTAATATTGTTTGCTACACATTCAAAATAGTTTATCAACTCATAGATTTTTTGGCAATTAAAAAAATAGTGATAATAGATCCTATAAACAAATAGCTACAATGCGATCATTAATTAATCCTCCTGAATATAACTAGGATGAGAGGATTACAAAAATTGAGATTTCTTATCTCAATTTTTGTGATCCTCCCCTGAGATATACTTTCGGTAACTCACGAGTGGGATACCGGACTTCGAAAAGTGTCACCAACTGACTTAGTTACTTCATAATAAACTATCGGTAAAGAGTAACAATGAGAGTTCACTTTACCAATTTTATTTTTATTTTTTCCATTTCGAAAAATGTATTGTTTATTTTGCAAATTGATAACACAATGGTCATTGATCACCAATTTTTGAACAAAAAACTTATTTACCTGACAAAGTTTTAGTGACGTCCAACAATTACCATTTCTAGGTATACATATCGACATCAGACGTGCAAATGCACGCGAACTACCACCGAAAAGACTCGGCGATCCTGCAGGAAGGCTTCCAAAGGTTTAGAGCAACTGAAAGCTGTGCCGCGCCCCACTGTGTGTTCGCTGGTCAGAGGACCACGCATTTCCATTGCAGAAGAACTGGGTGCACTTATACGTTTAAAAATAAGGCTGATATGGGTAAGCTTTTTTTTTTATATAATGGAAGTGGCAAACGAGCATGCAGTTCACATTGACGTTAAATGATGACTGCAGCCTATAGACACTCACACAAAGACGAATGTCAAAATGCAGATGCGTTACCACTCCTGAGGCCAAAGGTGGTATGCCCCTGAGCCGAAAATTACTAGGCCGTACATAACCACCTGACCGGAACACGATAGTGCTGAACACTACCATTTAGCGGCAAGTATATTAGGTAATACGGTGGTGCCTACGCCCGCGAGCTCCGTCACTGGAGCTCTACCTGCAGTGGAAATAGAATGGAAATGGAATCTATATAACTTTTCTCTGGTTTAATTTATTTTAAAGAAAAATGGAAAGAAAAATTTGACTTCAGGCGAGACTCGAACTCGCGGCCTACTGGGAAGCTAGTCCAGCCGCTCTTCCAATTGAGCTACTGAAGTCCTGCCCGATTTGTCTTCTTCTTCTAAATCTTTCCTTCACATTTATTGCATTGCTTTATGGTAGCAGCAGCGCCATCTATTGCCAACTATGCTTGTTAGGCAACCGATATAATAGACTTTGCAGTTTTCTTTCCAGTCTTTGAATTTTTCTTTCCATTTTTCTTTAAAATAAATTATATTTCACAAGCATGTGTTAATGCGAAATAATATAAAACAATTTTCTCTGGTTTACTTTTATATTGCTTGTAGATCTCAAGTAATGGAACTCTTGAATGTAGACTACGATTTAATTGAATCTATCCGCCATTAAACAGTAACATTCAGCGTTTTTTTTATTTTTTCCTTGAAGATGAAAAGTAACCCAAACCAAGCGTTGATTTTAAGTTTATATGTATCTGATTTTGAATATGATTTCAATTTAAGATACAGGAAATGAATCTATAAGAGTATCTTAATTTTAATGAGCAAGTAAAGCAAAAGACTAACCCCTTATTCATAAACGTACATTAGATACGTTTTAGCTATAGAATGCTTTGTCTTTGTCAGTTGCATTGTCAAATGTGCAGGATAGAAAAAGACAAAGGAGAGATTAGCAACACTTTAGCTAAAATACGTTTATGAATAAGGGGGTAAGTATAACGATTTCAGTTTGGTTACAATAAAACTTAACATTTGATAAATTGAACTTTCATTATTGTTGTAGAAAAACACAAAACCTACCATATAAAAGACGAGGCGCTCTCCAAGGATGGTTTCAAGAAGTACATGAAGAACGAAGCGTGTCCCTACCGAGACTGTCGCTTCAGCAAAACCTGCAACCACATCCACTGCATCCGGCCACATTGCAACTATGTGCTGCATTCTAGCAGTCAGATCTTCACTCATAAGAGGAAACATGAGAGGAAGGAACAGGAAATGAGTTTCGGGTACGTTTATTTACGGTTTAATTACCTTGTCAAAATCGAGTTTGAGTTCTGCAAAAGAAATTTAGCAGTACCGGACAAATTTTTCACGAATTACGACACCCGAGAGTAAGAGTCAGGGAATAAATTTTGGCTAGGTATCTTTAGGTTAATTTACCCAAAAATTAGTTGGAATCCTTCAAAAGAGATCCATGAAAATTACACATTCACTGATATAGGATCTTTAACGCATCATCTAGCAGCTAAATCTTACTTACAAGGAGATACACGAAAGGAAAAGTAAGGGAGCAGGTACCGATAGGTTTTGATAGAATCGAGGGCGTATACACCACCGCATTACCTGATCGATCTGCCGGCAAATGGAAGTGTTCAGCACTATCGTGTTCCGGTTGTGTGGTGATGTATGGCCCCGTAATAATTATCCCAGAGACACAAAAACTTAGGTCTCAGGGCGAGCAACACATCTGAATTTTGACCTCTGGTTTTTGTTAAGATGTGTATAGTCTGCTGTCATCACTTAACATCCAAGTGAACTGCTTGTTTGCCATCTTCGTTAGATAAAACAAAATGTATTTACAGATTACCAACGTCAGTAATCCAAAGTGCGCTAATGCAGCAAGGGGCCGACCTCAGCATGTATTCCCCCGGGAGCAACTTGCACGTCGACGACGACCTGTCCAGCTCAATGCTGGAATCCGACTATCCACATACTTTTGTAAGTAAAATCTGCTTTTATATGTCTATTAAAATTACAAATCGTTTTGCAATAACTACCAACGATTTGTGTGTGAAATAAACAAATCTGCGCTGCTTTGATGATCGAGGACTGTATTCTAAATTCTGCAATATTCTAGCACTTTTATACTACACTTTACTAGTACTACACTACACTAATCCGACCAGCGTTACTGGCTGACTAATCTAATTTAGTAGTATCGATAGTTTATAGTTATACGAAAATAGTATCATATTTTCGTATAACTGTTTTTTAGAGTTTACTTAGAAAAGATATGAGTTATAAGGCCTGGTACGGTAATTTTATGAATGAGTAAAATCAAGTGAAACACGAAAGCTGAGGCGTAACGCGGGTTATACATATATTTATAACTTTTAACTTATTTATAACTGCCCCAGTAGCCTAATGGTAGCATGCCACTACTACTACGCTGGAGGTCCTGGGTTCGATTCCCGGGTCGGGGACTATCAGAGATAACGGTTTAAAATCCTTTATCTCTTTTTTTGGGATTTTTCCATTTTCTGGAAGTTTCCCAGTACCTCGGAGTTTGGTAATGTGCCCGGAGATGGCAACAGGCTCGCCACCTGTTACATGGGTCAAAACGTAACCGGCGAATCGTGGGTGTTTGCATGTATGCTTCAATGCTTGCATTTACCTCTGCCTACCCCTTCGGGGATTACAGGCGTGAAGTACGTTATAACTTTTTTTTATTTTTTTTTTTAATTCATTACGTACACACTACATAACACTTGCTTTTTCATAACTTCAGCTAAGTTATAATTTTCTGCTTTCGATATTTAAATGATCGTAGATATAACGTAAAAGGCCTTCAGCATTTTTTTAATCGTCAATGCAGATTGAAAATGTATTATACATATGTTTTGTCTCCAAAGTCTCTAGTGAAGTAGTAGTATATAAAAAATATGTCATCCTATTAATGGACGTGGTAATTAGATACGTGAAATACCAAATTAAATAAAACATTCAACTCCAGAACCCAGCGGTCGTGGAAGAGATAACGAGAAAGTACATAGAAACCTTCAACGGTGGGAAAGAAGCCGAAGACAAATGCAGCAAATGTAGTGCTTTGAACAAGCACTATCACTGTTTGGCTGATTTCTGCAAAATGGCACATAGGTAAGCTGCTTAACTTGTCGTTAAAAAAACGACTATATTGCTTGCTATTGAGCTCTATTTGCATGTTATAAAAAGTCGGCAATGTTATCTCAATAATTAAGGCGTGTACAATATGTATGGTTGTATGATATAGGTAATAATTTCGGCCCTGTAATTTCCGGCACAGAGGCGTAACACCTTAGGCCTCAGGAGTGGTAACGCATCTGCATTTTGACCTTAGTCTTTGTGTGGGTGTCTATAGGCTGCAGTCATCACTTAACATCAACGTGAACTGCATGCTTGTTTACCACTTCCATTACATAAAAAAAATAAATAATAATAAAAAAACAAATCTTATTGATTAAATTGATGTTACCTCTACCAATTGTAATCATTTCCGCGTGAACAAGAACAAGAATAAAATGAAGGTATACGAAATAACAAATTTTGAAAATTAATATAATGTAACCTCTGCCAATTGTAAGACATTCCTGATTCTTAAATCTATCTTTGCTCAGTTGTTATGATACACTACAAAGCCCTATGATGTGAGAGCCACAGAATGATATTTTTTACCGCTTTCATTATTTTTTTTGACTCCGAAATAACTATCACAATGGTAAAACAATTTATAACTCAGGCCTAGCAGCATTTGGCATCTGCATTTTCTGTCCTTGGACTACAGTGGTCACTTAGCATTAACAAACGAAGGTTACTTGATTGTTACCTTCGTTACACATTAATTAAAGTTTATTTCATGAAATTGTATTATTTATTTTTCGCAATAACACATGCGGGTGAACGTTAGAAATTAAAAAAAAAACTGAAAAAAAATATGTATAGCTATTCATTAGTTATCAATGGATGTCGTTCACCGACCCTATATCGGTTAACAGACAGACAGACAGACGCACAAGTGATCCTATAAGGGTTCCTTTTATCCTTTTAAGGTATCTAAGTATCCTTTTAAGGTAAGGAACCCTTAAAAATCAAAAAGGGAAAGCAAAATTTGACGCATCGGTGTGGGACTTCGGTAGGTTAGTGGTAAAGCAGCTGGACTGGTTATCCTGAGGACGCAGGTTTGTTTCCTGCCCGAAGTCAAATTTTTCTTTCCGTTTTTTCTTTAGTTTCATGAAATTGTTCTCAACCCCATCCTCTTTATTGCCAACAGCTGCCACAACACAATGGTGAAGCACGTACTGGAGCACGAGCAACAGAACCAAGTCACCGAAGCTTACTTCGTGACGTATACACGCAACAATCCTTGTAGCAACTCCGCGTGCCAACATATTAGAGATATTACACATTACCACTGCACTTGGGTAAGACTAATTAATTTGATCTAGGAATAAGTCTTGTACACGAATAAAATTAACCTAATGTACCTTTAAGCTCTAAATTCGAGTACAAACTGTAAGAGTCAAGGTCTTATGTTGTATATCACTAATTAACCGATAAGTATTTGAATACACTTTATATTATGTTTGCGAAACTCATTGCCATCACGTTAACTACAAACTCCAATTAAAATAAAAGCTCTGTCCGTCACAGAATGGAGAATACCGCCATCTAGTGTATTATGCATGAACTAATACACACGATACATTGTTAGTAAGCTAGATTAGATGAGGAACTGATTCCGTTAAATATGGCTATCCTCAGACGAAAGCTATCATGAATACTTAGTTTAAATAATAGAATAATAGAAGTACTCGCATTAGATAATAATGTAATTCATGTGCTATTAGTTGATGTGTTCAATCAGGTGCTCGGTGTTAAATAATTATCTATCATTTTTGGCAATGTTCTAGTTTAAACAACATTTAAAATCATATTTTTTGGCGTATCATATGATTGAAATAAATATAATTATATCTGATTTGGTTACAGGAAAACTGCGGTGTCGTCATCCTTTCATCGGAAGAACACCCATTCAGACGTCTCGAACATCATCGTCAACACGCAATCCTAAGCCCTATGTCCCCAAACTTAGCGGCTAGATTCGCTCCGAACTTCACGCCGCAGTTAACTGCCCAATTGCACCCCAATATGGCGGCTCAACTTGGCCAAGTGTCAAGTCTACCCAATTTGCCGCCAAACTTGGCACAATTGGCTCAAATGACTCCAAATCTGTCTTCCCAATTGACGCCAAACCTGCAAGCACAATTGAATCTTGGACCCAACCCTGGGATAGTCCCTCAGCAAGTGAATCCTTCAAGCTCTTTGGACGAAATGTTTAGTAGGAAAAGAGGACGTCCACCGAAAAATCGAGTAGTTGAAGTTTGGACAGACAACGTAAGTATGAAAGCAAACCTCAAATTGAATAAAAAATATGTTTTTTTTTAATAATTTCAATACAGAATGTCTTTCATAGATCTTTAGACATTTACATTATGCGACATTTAAAAAGATTTCAAGTAAAATGGAAGGCAAATTTGACGAAAAGAACTCGAACCAAACATCCAGCATACCTTAACTACTAAATAACAGTGTAAAATTTCTTCGCTGATATACTAATCTGGAGATTTCAGATTTGAGGCCTGGTATGGTCTTCATAACAATAATATATTCACAATTGAGGTGACACTATATTTTTTTGTTTTAATTTCTGTAAATGTATAGTGTACACTTCGTTGGTGCAACTTTTGATTTAATAAATAAATAATACATGAAATGTCTAACTAAAAGTCTTCCTTATATTTTAGGTAACGCCTCAAGCGATCTTCACGTCTTTTAAACTTCCAAAGAGCAATCAACTTCCACCAGTTATACAGTCACCAGTCATAACAACAGTTGAAGAATTCCCTGTAAGTATATTAGGGGGTGAAATGCTTATTTGAGAATCATCATAGTTTGGTTTCAGAATTAGTCAGTAGATCAATAAAAAAATTGTCTAAATTAAACATGTTTTGTCCACAGCGCATAAAATTCCACCACTTCGAAGTATTCACGACCCCAGACGCGTGCGCACAATACTATCCTAACTGCCAATTGCGTATGACCAGGCTGCACTTACATTGCTTTAACTGCAGTTTCACGGGAGAGACCCACAGCATCATGGAAACCCATATGAGAGAATCCCATTCTATAATCTCACTCTTAGAAGGTTTCGATTATTTCTCATCATACGATCAGTGCGGAGGCAAAAGCTGTTTCAAAAATCAACTCAGATCACATTTTCATTGCGCCCAAGGCAACAATTGTCCAGCAATTCTAACCCAATACTCAGCATTAGCTACTCATAAACATGGAAGAGGTACACCGGTGATCAAAAGTGAAATGGAGCAAGAAAGGTCGTTTGAAGAAGCCAAAGATTACTCTTTAAAAGAACGCGCTTCAGCTGACAGCGTGGGGTCAGCGAAGGAGACCAATGAATCGTATACACCGACCAACTTTTCCATTAAAAGCGAGTTTGATAGGGAACAGGATAACGTTTCCGGTGAGTGTCTTTCTTTCTTCTCTCTTCTTAGTCTTTTTTGTCTTTATCATTTAAAAAAGTTTGATCAGCTTCTATTACTATTCATACTATGTATTTCATAAAATAGAACACAATGCTCGAAGTGACATCCTAACAATTCGCAAGCACTTTCGTTTATAGTATCTTGATGGTAAAAGCTTAAATTTTCAAAAGGTAGTTTGTATGGCAGGTCTTATAGGTTCGCACTAGTGCCTAGTATATTTTAAAATCATTTTACAATAGGTTGACTACTAATTTCAATACAGTAATATGAATTAAATCACTTATTAGATTGGTCTACATTACTCTATTACTTGCTTGTTTTAAAAAGTTTTAAAACAAATACCATATTTTACCTTCACGCTGTAAAACCATTGTCCTTTTTCCTTTCCGCTTATTTCTTTTACAACATCTACACGAATTAATATTCAAATAATATTATTTCCAGTAGTAAAAGCGACGGGAACCTTCTATCCGTCTTCACATCTCCGAAGCAATACATCATCTCCGACACCAAGAAGTATATACGATGCGTCTCCATCTAAAGATATGAAGATGAGAATGGAATATGAGAAAAAAATGTATGAACCGAAAATGTCTGGTCCAACCATCCCACCTTCCTGCCACGATCAGGCATGCCCATTGAATAAAAATGCTGGTGGTATGAACCTGCATTACCATTGTCCTCATTGCAGTCAAGCTTATGTGGACTTGAAGTTGCTCTTCAGCCACATGGTGAAGAAACATAGCAATGTCTTGGATTCTGGACCTGTTGGACTGGCTGCTACTAAGGTAGAAATATTCTTCACTATGGTTAACTTTAGATTGAATTGTAAAATGATTTTGAATTGACTTCACATTATTACATGAAAATAAATTTCTCACGACATTCCAATAGTCCTAACAAGATTGTGAACATAAACTTATGTTTAACGTACTCTACTTATTTAAACATTAACCCCCTTATTCATAAACGTATTTTAGATAAAGTGTTGCTAATCTCTTCTTTGTCCTTTTCTATCTTGCACATTTGACAATACAACTGACAAAGACAAAGCATTCTATAGCTAAAACGTATCTAATGTACGTTTATGAATAAGGGGGTTGAAATATTTAAACATGTTTGTTGGCAAATAATTCTATGTAATTGTTCTTTTTTTAATGCATTTGTTTTTGTTATTACAGGAAACATTAGAGAGAGAGTACCCAGAGATCTCAATACTGCCATCAACTGCATCTTCATCTACCGCTCAAATGCCATCACCGAGCCAAAGGCCACCTAATCCTGCAGAGCAGGTATATAAAGTCATTTATTTTTTGTATACTCTCTTTTTCGGTACATAAAGTTACAATCTAGGGGTATTTGTTATTATTAATGCACACGAAATGTGTGTAACGCGATAAAATTGGGCCTGTTTTGTTTCTTTGATTTTCTCTATCAGTCATTTCACTTGTAACTTCACGCCTGTAATCCCCGAAGGGGTAGGCAGAGGTAAATGCATGCATTCAAGCATACATGCAAACACCCACGATTCGCCGGTTACGTTTTTTCACTTGTACGTGTACTTTTACATCCTGTCACAGTTAAACTGATATCAACTGAAAATTCTTGCCTATATTAAATAATTGATCTCAGTTGCGAATCTGTCTGGAGGTGATTTCTCTGCGAAGGTGATAGAAACTTCAGGCTCTTAGGCCTAAAAAAGAAGTACAGTTACATTTTAGATATACCTTGGTTTTAACAGATTCACTTTGAATCTGTTAAAACAAATCAAGCTGTTATTAGTCTAAGGAACATACATTGAATATAATTCTTCACTTGACAAACTTCACCTTTGCAAAGATCAATTGTAAATTTACGTATTTTAATTTTAAATCATTTGACCATTTCCTCAGGTACAAGCAGTACAGAGTCTGCTCCTACAACAATACCTGGCTGGAGGGAGAAAGGGAAGTTTACAAGAGCAGTTGAAAATGCAGCAGCAATACACCGCTTCCCTCGCTGGGTTGCCAGGACTCGCTCAAGTCGCTCTCTTCTCGCAAAGGTAAGGATTTAATTAATCAAACTTATGTTGTTATTTTGTGTTGAACTAGCTTAGTAGTAGTCTTTACTAGAAGAAGGCCATTACTGCTATGCTAAGAACTCTCAGGGATCGATCCACCTCAGAACCATTGGGGTTTTTCAATTTTACGGTAGATTTTTGATTTTCTTCTATGTGCCCGGAGATATCAAGGCTACGCTACTTGTTATATGAAATAAAATTTAGCTGTATGCATGTACTTATGCTTAAATGGATTCATTAACCTCAGTTACGTTATCCTAATAGAGTAATGAATGACAGACATGCATGTAGTTTATTGATATGAAAATTACTGTTCCTTGTAATATCTACATCAAAAATGAAATCTCGATGTTACTCCTGAGAACCCTCATATTGACCTCGGTGTTAAGTGATGCAGTGGTACTTAATTATGTCTTCGGTTTTTGTAACTGGAACTCTGCTACCAATAACAATTCAAATATTTAATTTACTATCAATAATCCACCATATAAATAACTATATAAAGAACTTGCGTTTCAATACACTTTTTTTTTTCAGTGGTTCACCATTCCCTCTCTACCCGACGATGTTGTACCCACCTGAATTACTTCTAGAACAGAGTCTACTACAAGGACATGGTCTACCACCAGGAATAGACAAGGAGGCAGAACTTATTGCTAAATCGTGAGTAGAGTTCCACAAGGGTCCCCACCGAGACCACTCTTGTACTGTTATTATGTAATCGGAGATAGTTGTGTTACAAGAAACGACACAACAAAAAGCAGTTTTAATTTATTTGTACTAGATGAACAAGACAATCATATTTAATATTAGCCCCATTTATTTAATATTAAAGCCCGTCTCCAAATTATAGCAATTCAGTGCAACCTGCAAATAATCACTTGAATTATTAAGTTTACCTTGTTATAATGTAATAAAAGCATTTTTATTAATATTCTTAGTTTCCTTCCGCTGGGTCAATTAACTTGTTCAACAAATAATATAGATACACAGTAAATTCGATTCTTATTCAATATCATATTTATACAATAATACTAACGTATACAATACTTTGTTAGCAGACGCACGCACTCTGCCCGAGGGCCACATATGCGAGTGCTAAAAGACGAGCCTATACCAGAAGGCTACCTTCGCTTCCGCTTCAACGAGGACTGCGCTTACCAGCACTGTGGATACAGGTACGTCTATATCAATACTGAATTCTTATGTAGTTATTTATTCACATTGTATATGTTTAGTCTCTTCCTTAGTCAAATTACTGATTTTTTTTTAATCTAATGTTTTTTTTTACATTTCGTCAAAATGCTTTCTTCAGTTAATTTATCTCATGCTTTGAAATGGTGGCAGAGATAGGATTCGTCTATCACAAATTTTGTAAAAGTAAACTTTTACAAAAAACATTAAACTTTTCTGATTTATGTTTTGTTTTTAATGTTTAACTTACCCCCTTATTCATAAACGTATTTTAGCTAAAGTGTTGCTAATCTCTCCTTTGTCTTTTTCTATCCTGCACATTTGACAATGCAACTGACAAAGACAAAGCATTCTATAGCTAAAACGTATCTAATGTACGTTTACGAATAAGGGGGATTGTTTTTTATTCATATTGTATTTGTGATCTATTTTAGTCCTTTCCTGAGTCAAATTACTGAATTTTGTAAAACCAAATGTTTATTTTTACATTTTATCAAAGTGTGTTCTTTCGTTCATTTATCTCATGCTATGAAATGGTGGCAGAGATAGGATTCTTCTATCACAAATTACAATATCAAGTAAACTTTTACAAAAACATTAAACTTTTCTGATTTATGTTTTTATTGTCATACCCCCTTATTCATTAACGTACATTACAAACGTTTTAGCTGTAGAATGCTTTGTCTTTATCAGTGGCATCGACAAATGTGCAGGATGGAAAAAGACAAAGGACACACAAGCAACACTTTAGCTAAAATATGTTTATGAATAAGGGGGATAGTGTTTATTTTTATACCATTGCTTCTAATGTCCGTATTTGTTATACGATTTTATCTAAGCTTTAATAGAAGCAAAACAGATGCTTTTTTCGTTCATGTAAGTAACCTTGGTAATTATTTATTTCAGAGAACATCAAACCCACTTCCACTGTACTCGCAAAGATTGCGGCTACTCCTTCTGCGATAAGACCAGATTCGTTCAGCACACTGCCAGACACGAAAGGTAATAATATACCTATATTTGTTTAAATTTCTAGTAAGTCAATCTGGTTGTTAATTTTTTTTTTTATTTTTATTTACAAATCTTTTCTTACAATACGAATCTGTTTTATTTTATTATTTTTCCACTCGCTATTTTGTAAATTGTGTTCGATTCTCGGATCATAGACAAAGTGAAATTGTTTTTTCCCAAAACGAAAAAAAACAGTAGCTGTAATAAAAAAGTCATTATGAACAACCAAAAATACATAACTGACGAATTGAAGTTATTCTGTGGTATCTATACTATCTATACTTCTATACTTAATATTATAAAGCTGAAGAGTTTGTTTGTTTGTTTGAACGCGCTAATCTCAGGAACTACTGGTCCGATTTGAAAAGTTTTTTCAGTGTTAGATAGCCCATTTATCGAGGAAGGCTATATGCTATTACTATTTCATCACGCTATGACTAAAAGGAACGGAACAGCGCGGGCGAAGTCGGCGCGGGCCGCTAGTAAATTATATGAATGTAAATTCATCAAAGACCTTTAGAGAAAGATTACGTATTGTTCTTTATCTTAAAAACATTCCTTTTCTTTGCAGATTGGATACATTGATGGGTGGTGACTTCCAACAGTACCGGGCTAATGTCTACTGCCAGAGACCAGACTGCCCTCATGCTTCTACTTTCGGTAATTGTCTACCTATATTATGGTTATTTAAAGACTTACCCCCTTATTCATAAACGTACATTAGATACGTTTTAGCTATAGAATGCTATGTCTTTGTCAGTTGCATTGTCAAATGTGCAGGACAGAAAAAGACAAAGGAGAGATTAGCAACACTTTAGCTAAAATACGTTTATGAATAAGGGGGTATGTTTAATGTGTAGAAAAACATTGTTATTAACATCGATTTCCTGTTCAATGAACTGCAGAAAGCAGAACTATGTTCATCAGAATTAGCTTCATTACTAAATGACATTAGTAACGAATTTATGAGCAGAAAAATTGCTCATAATTTCGTTACTATTCAGTGGCTATTTCAGTTACAAATTCTTGAGCAGAGCAGTTCAAGAATTTGTCACTGAATTTTTTCTACTATAATGTGTAATATTTACTTATCATCTGGACAATCCTGTTATAATATAGTAAGATTTTGTTAAGCTTATCATTCGTTTTTGTTAAGTGTCGTTATCGAAATCCACAAAAAAACATATCAAAATTATGCATTTGGCTCAAGACTCGAGCAGTTTTTCTCTGTACTAGAAACAAGAGGGTGTTTGGTTAGATTCGGTTACGCGGTAGTGCGCCATCTGTCTCTACCACCAGTAAACCTTTTAAGTAATTATTCTCAATTTGTTAAGGGTCTGAGTGTTTGTGTATGTATTGTATGTATACAACGGCACCCACGAGACAGATTTAAATAGGCATAATATAATTTACAATAGGAAACATGATAAAACGTATTTTGTAATTCGCTTTTTTTTAAATAAATTTTAAATTAGGTATATAATTTTCTCATCAGGTACTGGCCAAAACAAAGCGTCACACTTCCACTGTCTGAAGTGCGACTTCGTGTGTACCGACACCAACAAGGTGGTCGCCCATCGTCGGCAACACCAGAAACTTGACTCCATACAAGCTGCTGGCTTCGAGAAATTTCCACCTAGCAAAGGTAAGCAAGAAAAAGAAAAGATCACTAATGAGAATAAATAAATATATAGAATAATTTTCTACGTTCGGAAAATGCCAAGCATGCTCAATTTGAATACTGCCTACTGTACAGACATTCACATGACCGAAGGTCTAAATTCAGATAATGTACCAGTGATACTCATAAGGAGCGAATACCTATCGAAATATTTGTCGGGTTCATTGCTTTAAAAGGTACAAAATAATACAAAAAAATGACAACTAAATAGATTACTTTAGAATCTTTCTGTCCTTAAGCCTAGTAGCCTAAGGAAGTGAGATCAAATTTATAACCTAACATTGTATTGTTAACATCATCTGTCTTTGTTTTTCATTGTACGTTAATTTTAGTTTTGTTTGTATCTCTGTGTTTACTTAATAAATGTTCCCTTTTCTATTTTATAATCTTAGCCTGGGTTGTACCAGGATATTTGATAGAGTTAAAGTTATTGTCACATTTCACATCCTTCTCTAACTTTAACAGATTTTTCTAAGTTAGAGAAGGATGTAAAGTCTTACGATAGCTTTAACAAATATCTTGGTGCAACCCAGGCTTAGTATTTCATAATAATTGCAATTCTGCATTAAACCTCTTAATCTGTGACAAAAATTATTCATATGTTGTTTTGGAATCATTTTCTAACAATATTTTGTTTTTTACAGGTTGTGGCTACGAACCGCAGTGTATCCACAGCAAGAAGCAAACCCACTACCACTGCTTACAGTGCGGCTTTGCGGTCCTAGGCCTCTCCCAAATGACCTCGCACAAGTACAAACATCAGGAGGCCAGTCTTGGACCCTCCACTAGCGCCACTAACTAGACAAGAGAAGAAAATATGTGTGATTTGAAGTTATAAAACCATAACAAGACATCTTTTGACAATCATGTCTTGGAACGAATGTAACCAGTTATACGAAATTATTATATCTATTTAGTATTAAAATGATGTGTTAAATGAATTTCAAAATATATAAAGTGTTGTCCCTCAAAGTGTGCCTTAGACGCAGTAGATTCTGAACTTATATAGTTAGATGCGGTAAACTATGTGCCAAAATATTGAATGATTTTGTGAGAAACTTACGACGATGCTTACGTATATTTTTAATTCAAAGATCAATTTGTACAAAAAAATGCATTTTACACGAAAACAAAACGTGAGAAAAGTGATTACAGAAGTGATGTAAATGGATTGCATGTTACAAGTGTGTATTTTCCTAAATCCCGACCAATCTTAGATGATAGTTTATATACAAAAAATATTTATATTTATTACTTCCCCATGAAAAAGACATTTTTACGAATAGTATTATTAATTTAGATTTCGTAAAACTTTCATAAATGAAGGCAATAAAAATTGGGTTAAGAACGCCATTTTGTGCCTGCTGAAGTCGTGACAATACTTTTCGTTTGGTAACAGTTTTTGATAGAAATGAACATACGGTATAAACACTAGTAGAAAATGAATCTGTCCTCTATATATCATTCAAAAATATATCTAATTTACTAATAAATAAGTCAAACTTCACTATTCAAGCAAATTCAATCAAAAACTGTTGCGAAATCCCACTAGTTTTACAATGGAAATAAAAATATATTAAAAAAGAACTATTTAAAGATTAAAGAAAAAAATTGTCAATTTTATAACCTTTGTAAATAAGATTAGAATTATATATGAAAACAAAAAATCGATATGTTAATAAAATGTAATTGTTATACAGTTATTGGTATAAAGAGTAATGTATAAAAGAATTTAAAAATCGATCGGACATTTGTACAGAATTTCGAGTGCTAACATTTTGTGATCCATGAGGTAGCCATATAATGCCATAATTAGTGATTAATGAAAGTTAAAGGTTTATTGCGAATCAGTATTAGTCACAGAATATCAGTTATCTTTTAACCTTTGCATTCCTTAAGTATTCCCGATGGTTCTGCCATCCCCAATAGTATTAGACTAGGTCCAATAGACTCTTCGCGACCAAACCATGTGTCCAATCCTAGCTTGTATCAGTATTTTTTGTAGTTTAAGCCCTATCCTTTTGTTCCTATACATTTCCACAAACACTTCTTCTTTATCTTTTATACATTTTTAAGCTTCCTCCTATGAAAAATCCTGTTTGATACTTTTTTCTATTTTGTAAACACAGGCCGTGCCATAAATATTTAGTCAACATTTGAAGTTACTTTATTTTTACTTAGAGTGTTTCAGTAGATCCATTTTCAGATTTAGCATCTACTGCTTATAATTCTTCGTTGTCTGTTATGATTTTAACTGCATCCACGCTAAATTTGTTTTTGTCACAATAAACTGCATTGAACAATTTTATTGAAGGTTTACAAAAATTACAGTCACCAATTTTTTTTTTTCAATAATTAATATATTGGTTGTTAACGAATCTTGTTTTGTTATTTATTTGTACGTTCAACGTTTTTTTTTATATTTCAATCTACATTTTCGTCTTTCATAAACTATCTTTTATATTAATCAAGTATTTATGTATTTTAGTACGTACGTAGCGTAATTAGTTACTTTTAATTAAATTAATTCCCCTTTAATACAATATTTAAAAAAAAAACGAGTATTATGTGACGTGGAGTGTTGAAAACAGAATATTTATGTGAAATTCATTTCTTAAGTATTTCGTACAAAACAATTCATTCATTTATGATTTCATTCATTTGTAAGTAGTACCTATATAAACATACGAATTACTACTGTAGCAGTTTGTTTGAGATTAAAAACGATTGGTATGAAAAATAGTTTAGTGTTGTTTACCTCATGAGTTCTAGGAATTAAATGAGAATATGTAAAAACTTTTGTGTTTCCTTTTTGTGATGCCTAATTTAATAAATACGCTTACACTCACAGTCCCACACCGGGTATAAACCTATGTCGTGGATGCCGTTGTTCACACACAACACATACTCAAACACCCATCCCCGAATCAAAGTATCAGTAGGCCATACAAATATTATATCGAACCAAAAGTAATATCGAAAACCATAGTAATATCGAAGACGTGAGCCTCGGTTCAAACAGTCGTCTCACATCGCACTATTTCTGGATCTTCCCTGAGTTTTTGTGTCTCACCTTAAGTCAAGCTTTAACATTACCTTTTTTACAATATTATAGTATCTTAAAGTAACATAATAAAAATAAATACAAAGGAAGTGATACATTTTGCTCGGGGTATTATTGTTACCTACCAATAGTTGACGAAGCAGACGTTATTCTGCTTGTAAATAAATTCAAGAGTAGCTAACTACCAGCTCCAAATACTACTGTAGGTACGTTGCTAAAATTATCAAAATTCCATAGCGATCAGATGGCGATTAGTCCCGTAGAATGCTAAAAGAACATTCAAATCCTTCAATACAAAGTAATGTCCATCACAGTTAGCTTGACATTTCTCAACTAGTTCAGTCATTTGGTAGTTTTACCTAGAAAGTTTTTCGGGCGTTCTGTAAAATTGGTGATTCTATAGATTTTGACGCGCTCTTTTCGAATTTTCATTTTGCCACCTCGAATCTGTGCCGCTCGCTACGCCATGTTGGAAAAATGGAATTGATGGCGAATGACTAAACAGATATACAATGCGAATGTTTGCAGAGGCCCAGAAAGACCAAGACGGGACCTACCATGACCAAATAGGTCGAGTTCTGTCTGAGGGTGAGGTCTTAAGAATCGGCGTGTATGTATGAAGAAAATAATGAACGTATATGAGGCACGGGAGGTGTATCAGAACCGGGATATCTGGCGCTCTACATCCTCTGCCTACCCCGTAAGGGAGTTCGCGTGAAGATAATACTGATTTAGTCAATTATTTTCAAATATGATTGATAATATCACAGAATAGACATATATATATATATATCAATTGAAGTGGCAAACCAGCTCTAAAATTCACATGCACAAATGCATCGACATCTTAATTAAAAGAAGCAAATATATTATACAGTGCGCCGCATCAGAGAGTTCAAAACTGCAATTTCACTCAAACGCAGATGTATATTCAACGCGAAATTTCAAAAATAAACCTTAGTATTTCCATCAACATTACCTGCAGAGTTGGACGTACAAATTCCGAATTTCAGAGCAATCCACGCCCAAAGTTTCACCATAACTTTGGCATATATTAATAATAATTCTTACTCCTAACGCATCACGTTTTCGAGTAAATGAACTGAAATTGTTTTTATATGATAAACGGTTGAATGGAAATTTGTGGAAATGTATGGCATTTCTATACTTTATGTAAAACTAGCTGCTGCCCGCAACGTCGTCTGCGTGAAGGCAGTACAACACCAAACATACCTAAGATGCCAATGTCGCTTTAACATTATAAGCAAACAACTTTTTTAATAGCATTAAATTTAAACTATACGTTTTTTTGCAAGCGAAGCAAGTGAAGGGAGTCATATGGGAATCCTGTTGAGTTCAGTCAAAAGATGCGACTGAAGGAAATAGAGAAAATAATGCAGGAATATATTCCTGGACACAAAAGAGTACAAATACGTACAAAGGTATCAAACCTTACGACACTTTCCTATAAACTACGTTGCTAGATATTCTGCCGGGAGCCAAGCGGGTCAAGACTGGTGACGCGGTAGCAAGCGACGTACAGTTGTCCGTGTGAGAAGCAACTCGTCCTGAGGTTATCACCCGCTGCCCTCAGTGTCTGCCCCTGCGACTTATTGATGGTCATCGCGAAGCAAACATTCAACTGTACGTGATTGAACTGGAACGTGAAGTTATGAGGTATGAGGGGAATGCGTGGTATAAATACTGCCTCACCAATGCCACAATTCGTAAGAATTTTCGCCTCAATAGTGTGTCTGTGGAGCGAGATGGCTTTAAGGCGGGTCCCGTTATACAACTTCGGAGGAGATAAGTTCCGAAGAAGCATAATCGGGACACCTACCTTTAGCTTGATGGTATGCGATGGAAGTCCGCTTGCTGACAGGAAGTTAAGAAATGCCATGGAATAATGTGTGGCGTCATCTTGCTCGACGACAGTATTCAAGGAGGTGTAGACCACTTCATTTCCTATTCATTGCTACAGCCTGATCATTTTTGGGCGTCAAAATGGCCCGCTCATACACCCAAAACGTTGTATTCTGCTGGTGCGGTATACGACTGATGTCCCTGAATACACCTGGACACTTCTCTGCCGGAAGACTCTGGAAGCACCATCTGTCCACCTCTCTCTTCTAGTAGAGTGCTTTCGCGAAGACTTAGAAGGACATCAGAAAATTCTTGATCACGTGCAGAGCCGAGCTCTCATATTAATGGTCAAGGGCAGCGTACGAACTCGTTAAGATCGTGACAACAAAGCATTCACCTCGTCAGCCCTCGATCTTCGCGTCACCACGGGAAGCGTTTTCCGGAAATCACCAGTGAACAGTAATGTGACACCACCCACTCAAATGTTCGTTCCTGCGGATGTCCTGCAGGGTTCTGTCCACGGCCTCAACTGCCTTTCTATTGGCCATCGTTCACTCTTCCCATATAATCAGGGAGCAATCCTTGAGCACGTGTCCTTTATCGCTGTTACATGATACACCAAAAACAGTCGTTTCGGCGCTCTCTAAATGTAAGGGAATTTTAAACATGGCATGTGCTGTCTTGCTTTCCCGAAGCAATGTCGCAGCAATTCCCGACGCTACAGCAATAGCAATTTTGCCTTGCCTCCTGACCTCTGCAAGTATGTCAGTGGTGACAAATGTTTTTCCTGTTCTACTAGGAGCATCCAAGAAAAACATTTTATCCTGGTTTTACCCAACGCTTTCAAGGACGGTATCATAAATTTGTTTTTGCTTTGAAGAGAACAAAGTGACATGGTCATTTCGCCCGGATCGTAATTTGTCTCAGCGTTATACTCCCAATTTCTACGGTCTTGATGGGGTGATGATTGGGGAGCTGGTCACCCATATTTGATAGTTCAATCGGCGGTGAAAATGACCACATCTTGAAATGAACTAATACAGGTGTTCAGCATGTGTTCATTAGTTACTTCGACTTCGTCTCCAGTAGCACGTGTCTCAAAGCTCATAGAAAATCTTCAGACAGCTGATGGCGATACTTCTCCGTCACTGACGCTTACCTCCGCGAGGGTGTCCTTCCAGTTTTGGTCACCGTCAAGAAGGTGACGTGCTACGCAGGCTGCGCGATAAGTGAGATACTCCACGCCATCAAATGTCCTCAGAAAAGCGAAATACGTTGGGCCTTGGACCGTGAGAAGTAACAACCACAGGCAATAGCTTTCGCCGTTATTTGGATGCACGATACCTATTAACCTTACCCAATGCGGTGTCCTTGAAAATTTTCGGATATTCATGCGAAATTTGAAGTAAATCCATTAAGTAATTTTGAGTTTAGCCCGGACATACATATAGACAAACAACAACAGACAAACAAACACTATATTTGGCTTCGATATCGATAGTGGATCACGCCCCAAATATTCTTTAAAACAAAAAAATCTATTGTTTTATATTATTTCGCATTAACACATGCTTGTGAAATATATTTTATTTTTAAAGAAAAATGGAAAGAAAAATTTGACTTCAGGCGAGGCTCGAACTCGCGACCTACTGGGAATCTAGTCCAGCCGCTATTCCAATTGAGCTACTGAAGTCCTGCCCGATTTGTCAAATCTTTCCTTCACATTTATTGCCTTGCTTTATGGTAGCAGCAGCGCCATCTATTAACAACTATGCTAGTTAGGCAACCGATATAATAGACTTTTCAGTTTATTGAATATCGTAAAGAAGTCGCTTTTACCCTTAATAATTGTTTTATATTATTTCGCATTAACATATGCTTGTGAAATATATTTTATTTTTAAAGAAAAATGGAAAGAAAAATTTGACTTCAGGCGAGGCTCGAACTCGCGACTACTGGGAATCTAGTCCAGCCGCTCTTCCAATTGAGCTACTGAAGCCCTGCCTGATTTGTCAAATCTTTCCTTCACATCTATTGCATTGCTTTATGGTAGCAGCAGCGCCATCTATTACCAACTATGCTAGTTAGGCAACCGATATAATAGACTTTTCAGTTTATTGAATATCGTAAAGAAGTCGCTTTTACCCTTAATAATTGTTTTATATTATTTCGCATTAACATATGCTTGTGAAATATATTTTATTTTTAAAGAAAAATGGAAAGAAAAATTTGACTTCAGGCGAGGCTCGAACTCGCGACCTACTGGGAATCTAGTCCAGCCGCTCTTCCAATTGAGCTACTGAAGCCCTGCCTGATTTGACAAATCTTTCCTTCACATCTATTGCATTGCTTTATGGTAGCAGCAGCGCCATCTATTACCAACTATGCTAGTTAGGCAACCGATATAATAGACTTTTCAGTTTATTGAATATCGTAAAGAAGTCGCTTTTACCCTTAATAATTGATTTATATTATTTCGCATTAACACATGCTTGTGAAATATATTTTATTTTTAAAGAAAAATGGAAAGAAAAATTTGACTACAGGCGAGGCTCGAACTCGCGACCTACTGGGAATCTAGTCCAGCCGCTCTTCCAATTGAGCTACTGAAGCCCTGCCTGATTTGTCAAATCTTTCCTTCACATCTATTGCATTGCTTTATGGTAGCAGCAGCGCCATCTATTACCAACTATGCTAGTTAGGCAACCGATATAATAGACTTTTCAGTTTATTGAATATCGTAAAGAAGTCGCTTTTACCCTTAATAATTGTTTTATATTATTTCGCATTAACATATGCTTGTGAGATATATTTTATTTTTAAAGAAAAATGGAAAGAAAAATTTGACTTCAGGCGAGGCTCGAACTCGCGACCTACTGGGAATCTAGTCCAGCCGCTCTTCCAATTGAGCTACTGAAGCCCTGCCTGATTTGTCAAATCTTTCCTTCACATCTATTGCATTGCTTTATGGTAGCAGCAGCGCCATCTATTATCAACTATGCTAGTTAGGCAACCGATATAATAGACTTTTCAGTTTATTGAATATCGTAAAGAAGTCGCTTTTACCCTTAATAATTGTTTTATATTAAACTATTTACCTAACTAGCATAGTTGGTAATAGATGGCGCTGCTGCTACCATAAAGCAATGCAATAGATGTGAAGGAAAGATTTGACAAATCAGGCAGGGCTTCAGTAGCTCAATTGGAAGAGCGGCTGGACTAGATTCCCAGTAGGTCGCGAGTTCGAGCCTCGCCTGAAGTCAAATTTTTCTTTCCATTTTTCTTTAAAAATAAAAAAAAAATCTATGTACAGTTTTGACTTTTCTACGATTTTAAAGATTCACACCTCTTCCTCCGCAGGAGACAGCATGCTAATATGTAGCCCATATGTTGACCGGACCGGTTAGTAATATTCATGCAAAATTTGAAGTAAAACCATTTAGTACTTTTTTAGTTTAGCCCGGACATACATACAGACAAACAGACAAAAAATCTGATAACTATATTTTTGACTTTGATTTCTATTGCAGATCACGTCCCAAGTATTCTTTTAAAAAATATTCAATCTACAGTCTTTATTTTCTTACGATTTTATTAAATGTAGAGATTCCCGTGGGAATGAGTGATTTTCCCGCAGTAAAAAGTAGCCTAAATTTTGGCCAGGCTTAGTATCTATACACCATAAAAAGTTTCATTCGAATCCGTCCAGTATCTTCGGAGATTAGCCTGGACAAAGGGACAAACAGACAAACAGACAAACAGACAAACCGACAAACAGACAAACCGACAAACAGACAGACAAAAAAAATAAAAAATGATTGAAAACTGTTCTAATACTATTTTAACATCGTCCCCGATTAGTTTTTCGTAAATATATACAATGTACAGACACGCGGATTTTACTGTTTTATTATAAGTATAGATGTTGCTTTTGGTACGAGTGGTTTTGGAGGCGTTGGTAAGCGTAAATACCACGGTATTAAGTACCTAATAGGTTAGGATCCCACTGCAGAATCATTTCAACGCATACGCATTTTTATGCATATTTGTAATCTAGAGAATATATATCCAGTAGGTTGCCTAATAAAATTTGGCCGCAAGTGTTTTTAATTTATTTATTTTATCTTTAACAGGCAGCAACTCTTATTTACGGCCGATTTAATTTGGCTCCCGTTTATCATAATAATGAGAAAAATAATTAACTTTAATTTGATAAATAAATAATACATGTAGGTACGTCATGGACTTAAAAAGTGATCGGGGCGGAACGAAAATATGTAGGGGCGGCCAAGTGCGCAACGGCAGCCATGATTATTCAGAGTCTTTATACATAATATTGCCGTGAGGTGGATGATATTTTTATGAAAAAACAAATAAAAATAAGCTCTTTTCCAATAAAAAAATATAAAAGAATACTTGCGGCCATTTTTTGATAGGCAACCTAGTGGATATATATTATCTATATTATAAATATGCGTAAAAATTAGGTTTGCAGCTTGCAGCATATCTGAATGAGCGAAATGATTCTGCAGTGGGATCCTACCTAACCTAACAGTAGGTAGGTGGTTGTGACAACCGTCTTTGAGGCTGGTCATTGGAGCTCTCTATTGGGTTTAAAAGAATATCTTGAGAGATATTTGTGACCTTTCGGATTACTAAAAGATTGCCAAGTTATAAATCCACAGCCAAACGTCGATTGAAAAATAAATATCTGGAAAAGTCATACCATTCAATAATACTTTAAACATGTTTGAACATATTGCAAGGTATTGCACCTTGAAATTGATGTTGGCGTCGGTATTGTATGAATTTTCTATTAAATTCTCGTGTGAACTTCGATATTGTGTGAGATTTCATTCATTTATTTTTAAGTCTCGTAGGCGTAAAGCCCATGGTTATAAAATAAGTATTTTTAAAAGTTGAAGAGTTCTTTTCCACTAGTGGGTAATGGGGTTTGCACGCCCCGACAACAATAGTAGGAAACTTTTATCAAGATAATCCAGATCACATGAAAAGTAAGACTTATTCGCCTCATACGAATCAAATTAAATTATTCATACTTCTATTGGCCCATCCAGACTCTCGCGCCTCCCAGAGACTCTCCGCACGAATCTTGGCGAATGGAGCATAGCCAGCCACACACTCGATTTATTCAGTTGCCCGCTCGTTGATTTACTTCCCTCACCCACTCGCGTCAAACACAGACACAAATCGGTGCGACGGCGAGGCGAGGCAAGGGAAGACAAGGGGACACGAGCGAACCGTCCACACTTAAGTGCCTACTCGGGTTCCCTCGTGTAGCCTCGTGGAGAGTCTGGATGGGGCATATGGATTCACCGCTTCACCGCACTGCTTAGCATGACAAATACTAACAAAAACATTCAATATACTCCATTCATCTAATATGCGCTTAGCGTTGAATGCACCTTAGAACTTTCACGATGAAATTCGACCACCAATTTTGGGTGGTTGATACGAATAGATAGGAAACATTAATGCGCACGCTATACGCTTTCACCCTTGTTGAGACGTTTAAGTGTCGTGGTATTGGGAAAAACTCTCACGCTTAGCGCTCTCACCTCTGTTGAGACGTTTAATGGTGACATTCACAGACCGCACTACGACTTTACTTTGGGCAAAGTATGCTTAGAACTGTCAGATATGTATGGGTTTTGACAGTTCGAAGCGTACTTTGCTCGAAAGTAAAGTCGTAGTGCGGTCTGTGAATCTCACCATAAGTGTCGGTGTCGTATCGTATTAAAAAACTAGTATAGGTCGCGCCACGTAAAAAGAACGCTGGAAGAAAGTAGAAGGGATGTGTTCGCGCCACGGTACACTCGCGCACGAAAGTACTAGCCCTATTGGTTTATTTTTTATCTAGCTTTCGCTTGCGGTTTCGTGTATTGGTAGGCAGATTGAAAACGCCGCACCTCATACCACCAAATAGATCGATAAATCGTCTACTGCGCAGCTTGACCGCCAGCGTTTTTACCTGGCGCGACCTATACGAACGATTACATAAAGATGGAAAAACTAAAAATTCACAACGAAACATCGTTAAAAAAGAGTTATTTATAGACGCGTCCACACAGACACGCCTTCAATAACACTCTTGACGTGTTATTTTATATTTTAAGGTATTACAATCCTGAACTGAAGTTGGCGATGCAACTCAAATGCAACTTCCGATTAGTTCCGATTCAATTCTGTTATCAATTTCGATATTTTGTGATATTCCGTGTACTCATTGGTCATTGAAATCATCATTAAATTCTCAATATGGTTGCAACTGCGCATATTTCTAGGGTTCCCTAGTCTACTACGAGTAGGAAGGTTTGAAGTTTCGACATGTGTGTCGATCTGTTTGTTCACTGAGCAGTTAAGAGAAATATTCTTAGTATCTACTGGCAAGCTGTAATTTGGCATGATAATAATATACTAGCTGCCCGCACCGGCTTCGCATGGGTGCATTTAGACACTAACATAATAATGCAACTATAAATTCAGATGTAAGCTATCCTATCTTTCGGAAAGGACCATACTGCATACGGCGTGCAAGGTTTGATTAAAATTGGTTTCTGTATTTTCCTTTTGTGTAGGCAGTTATGGGTAAATTTTTAAGGTTCCGTACACAAAGGGTAAAAACGGGATTCTATCACTAAATCTTCGCTGTCGGTCTGTCCGTCTGCCATTAGGTTGTATATTAAGAAATGTGATAGTCAAACAGTTGAGATTTTCACATATTGAAATGTAATAATAAAGTAATGTATTTATAATACAAACTATAATCAGAAAAAATACTAAAAACAGAATAAAACAAATAAGTATGTAAAGAAACTTTTTATTTTTACGAACAATAAACCTATTTTTTGCTCAATATTATTAAAAGTGACATGTACGTACTTGGCTAGATTCGATTCGTTTTAGAAATAAATGTCTGAAGGAAAATTAAATAAGTATTAAAAGATTGTTCTCACATAACAAACGTAATTTTTTTAGAAGTTTTTGTAAATAATGATACGGAACCCTACTTGCGCGAGTCTGACTCGCACTTGGCCAGATATTTTTTAAGAAATAATACCTATGTAAAGTGTTTTCCATGAAAACCAATTCTTAGGTTCAGTATTTTTGACACCCTATTTGTCTTCACTCTGATAACATTAACCAAAAGTCGACCAGCTAAAAATAGTGAATAAAAATAGATCCTCGGCATGTCCGAAGCTTCAATAGTACAAAAGCTTCCAATAATAATGACGCCCACTCGTATCTAAATAAAGATTTGGAGAGTAGTCACATACAACCACTATAAATGGCCAGTTGGGGACAAAATTTGGTGAGCAAATATTGTTTGTCTATTTATATAGCCGCATATGTGTATTTTCTTTGAGAGTAGGTAGCTTTTAAGGTTTCCGAATCTAAAGGGTTTGCGGGCGTAGGTACCACCGCATTACCTAATATACTTGCCGCTAAATGGTAGTGTTCAGAACTATCGTGTTCCGGTCAAGTGGTAATGTACAGCCGTGTGATTTCCGGCACAGAGGCATAACACCATAGGCTTCAGGAGTGGTAACGCATTTGCATTTTGACCTTGGTCTTTGTGTGGGTGTCTATAGACTGCAGTCATCACTTAACATCAATGTGAACTGCATGATTGTTTGCCATAACCATTACATAAAAAAAAGATTCCGCTGACTGCCAGTCTGTTACCAGGCTGTAGGTATCTCGAGGGTGTGTGCGAGTAGAAATTTTCACACAAATAGCTTTTTAGTTTTTCTTTTAGGTCATCTATCTATCTAAAGGGTAAACTGTAGATCAATTAACATTTATAGCATATTTAAAATTTTCTTTTCTTCGTTCTCGTGTATATTGAAATTCATATGAATCATCCACTTTCGCCTAGTCGGTACGTGACAACCTTATCGCCCAGTAAGTATTGGAGGAGAATTCTTCCGCAAGTGCACTCGGAAAACTGAATAAATACGGACAAACTATTCCAATAGGACGGTAGTAAGTGTAATATAGCTTGACCATTACCGCTGTACCGCGCCTTAGGTATGCGCGCGACGAGAGGGGACAACATCGGTAACAACGGCACACCGCGGACACTCCGCCAAAATTCCATACAAACGCTTAATTTGATTTCTATTACACAGACATCAATCAGTGACGTGTATTTACACGCGCACCTGTGTGCGTAGCACGTACAAAATACCAACCGTCGCCCATAAGAGGGGAAGGAGTTGAGTGATGTGTGCAAATCTGGCGGGACGTCGAAGTGTCCATTCTATACGTAGTATTATTACATATTCTCTGGCCATAGCGTCTATTACCTACGAATGCAGAACAGTATGTCATTTTTTGCGGGGGGGAAATGCGTGTGACACACACACAGGCGATTTTTATCTCTATTACTACGAAACTCATACCTTGACTTTAACAAAATACATAAACAATTTCACGCACACATTTAAACACCTAGGTGACAGGTATAGGCCCAATTGGGCTTGTACTTTGACAGAAGGCAAAGCCGGCATATGGCTACTCCCCTCCGGTCCGGCGCGGCCGGTGGCTCGTGTTGCTCTATGGTCCGCCATCGTCGCCTATGGTTTCGTGTGTCCCCCGACTCGCCGCGTATACCTAGGGCGCGGTACAGCGCTTCTACTCAAGTTTTAAGTAAAGCTTTTATCCAATAGTAGATAACGTCTTTCGGCAAAAGGGATAATCTACCTATATATATTATATATTTATGTCATCATAATATCTGCCATATATCTTACTGAACAAATAAATGATTTAATTTATTGATTTATAAATATGTGTATTTTTTTATGACTTTTAATTCTTGTATCCAAAATTTTCTTTCTTTCGTATTGCGCCACCAATTTTCGTTTTTCACACAGCCTTATGAGCCGTATAGAATGCTTCCTAGCATTAAGTCCGCCTCGCCGTGCACGAAAGTTTAAATAAATAAATAAATAATCCACTTTCGGAAATCGTACATTCTATTTATATCAAGAATAAATAGCATGACATGTACATACTCATCATTGTATGAATAAGCAATAATTAAGGTCAACATATTAGCTCTCTTTTTTGGGCGTCTGTTTTTACCTAATGACATGATCCAAGACTGGTACACATGACAAACAATACTATTTTTATTTTATTTTTTTAAAGAAAAATGGAAAGAAAAAATTGACTTCAGGCGAGACACGAACTCGCGGCCTACTGGGAATCTAGTCCAGCCGCTCTTCCAATTGAGCTACTGAAGCCCTGCCCGATTTGTCAAATCTTTCCTTCACATTTATTGCATCGCTTTATGGTAGCAGCAGCGCCATCTATTACCAACTATGCTAGTTAGGCAACCGATATAATACTTGCAGTTTATTGAATATCGTAAAGAAGTCGCTTTTACCCTTAATAATTGTTTTATATCATTTCGCATTAACATATGCTTGTGAAATATATTTTTTTTTTAAATATAAACATTCTCTTTCCAATACACTGCACCGACAGTGACATATTAGTTTTACGAGTATTAATTTTATTAATAACTAGCGGCCCGCCCCTGCTTTGCGCGGGTGCAATGTTACCTACCGTCTCCTATTCTTCTTAGCGTGATGATTATAGATATAGCCTAAAGCCTTCCTCGATATCTTTTATAGTTTAGACAGCGTACGCAAAATAAGTAACTTTTCTGGTTGATTTATTACACCTTGTGTCTGAAAAACCCAAATATCTTACGGAATCCTTATTTTTTTCAAAATAAAATGTAGCCTATGTTACTAGTGGTAATGTAGCTTTCGAATAGTGAAAGAATTTTTATAATCGGTCCAGTGGTTTTTGAGTTCAATACAACCAAACAAACAAAGTTTTCCTCTTTATAATATTAGTATAGATAGACGCCAGGTCCCTAAAAAGGTAGGCAGAGAGTTGGAGCGCCGGATATTCCGGTCCTGATTCACCTCCCGTGCCTCATCTACCTTCATCATTCTCTTTATACACACACGCCCATTCCTAAGACTTTTGATCCCACCTTAATTAAACGTCCACATAAAAAAATAATTACAAAAAAAAAAATGGCCGAGTTTCCCTGGGTGCCACCATCCCCCAATTTGACCACGCCCCGACGCTTTGGGAGCAGATAGGCCCGGGAAAGGGGAGTTGCTTCACGTGCGAAAGGAGGGATGATGATATTATACGTTTTTATTAATATGATGATCTCATATTAGTGTTACTGCAATCATCAGAAAACGCCGCTTGCAACTACACTTCAGTGATTATAGTAGGGGAGAGCCCAAGAGGGATTTTTTGTATCAATTCGAATGCATCAGATATTTTGCTACCTTGCACCCTGTTGAGTATTTTCAGGAAACCTTAGGTTTATATATAGGGCCGAAAATTTAGGGCTACCGCCACGAGCTTGCCTCACATTCTAATCATCAGAATTATGCATCCCGAGTATCTGACATTTTTCAGTATTTTCTCCATTTTTGTTAAAACGTCGGGAGTCTAAGCGTAGATGCGCACTTTACCGTCTCTACAATAGTGAATGAGTGTTTGCTATAGTGTCACCGTCTCTTTTTCTACATGACTCTACTCACCCAAGAGAGTGGAATCATGAAAGTGCTCAACAGTGCGATGCTGTCGCTTTATTTTAATGTACAGTACCCAGCAAGTAATACTGCACATCGAGCCTACAAAAGAGACAATCGGCTAGTTTCGACTTCGTAGAGCGTTATCTCTGCTGCACACTTCCTACGTAAGCCCTGAGTAATACTGCACATCGAGCCTACAAAAGAGACAATTGGCTAGTTTCGACTTCGTAGAGCGTTATCTCTGCTGCACACTTCCTACGTAAGCCCTGAGTAATACTGCACATCGAGCCTACAAAAGAGACAATCGGCTAGTTTCGACTTCGTAGAGCGTTATCTCTGCTGCACACTTCCTACGTAAGCCCTGAGTTATACTGCACATCGAGCCTACGAAGGAGACAATCGGCTAGTTTCGACTTTGTAGAGCGTTATCTCTGCTGCACACTGCCTACACAAGCCCTGATAGTCCGGACTATCAGGGCTTACGTCGGCAGGTCGACAAAGGTCGACGGTGAAGTGCGACAGACCCGAAATAAGCCTAAATCTCGTTCTTAAGGTCGATGTGCATTATTTCTAGTTGGATACTATAATAGAATCCCTTTGAAGTATTTCCTCGGCGCTATTGTATGGGGTTATTCAAAACTGGCCTCCTTTAGCACTAACAGCGCAATGACAAACAAAAAAGTTGCAAATGTCCATAGCTGACAATGACCACCTTCTATCAAGCTCGTCTATTTATCAGTCAACCTTTTTACTATACATGAACTCGGTTAAAAAACAGGTCACCACTCACGCGTATTGGGCTATTATTATACTTCATACCAAATTCAAAAGGTGACATTGGGAATCTTCCAAAAAATTTAAAAATCCCAACAGCACTTATCCTCTCCTGGGGACCGAACCCAGAACATAACGTAGCTTTAATGGAGATGGGGCAGTTGACAGCCTATCCGTCAAAATCAGTCATCTTCGGTATGGCAGACAGGCTTCAAGAATGACAACGCATCTAAATACTTTGAAATCTCGGGTCTATCTTTAAATGGTTTAAGTCTACACTATTTATTTGCCGTCAATGAATAGGTACTGTATGCTTGCGACGTTATAAAATGAAAACGGGTAGTAAATAATAAAATCATTATGCTCAGGAGTAGGTAACTATCTTTATTTCTCAAAAAAAACATCAATTAATATACATTTTTTAAAACATTAATGGGTAGTTAACTTGTATAAGTACAGTAGACGCGGTCTAACCTACGCGTACGCCGAACTAATCGGCATTCGTTATTGTCAATCGTTTATAATTTATTGTCAACACACAAGACCGCGTTGCTTCTAATATTAATAATATATTTTTATTACAGATATTTTTTTTTTATTTTACACCATACGAACGATAGTAAGTACAAGCCGTCGAAATTGGTGAGACATCGAGTGAAATGAACAGAATATTCAGACTTCTATAAGGGCGGCCACAAATACTCAGAATTCCGTAAAACTATAAGTTCGGGTGTTCACCACATCACACACATACGTTTCAATTTGGAATAATAGGGATCAGTCAAACTACATTCATTGATTTCAGATATTTTGTCGGATAATAGCTGTGGACTATGATTTTCTAATTACGATTGCATTGTTTCTGTATTTTGCTAGGGAGAAAAAAATACATCATTTGCCCACCGTGCGGAATTTCGAATGGAACAAAAACTCCGTCCGTACCTTCGATTTATCGTCCATAGATTTGTATGGATTTAACTGCGTATGCCGAATCGAAATTATGTAATGGCATTCCGAGTATAAGCGATTACCCTAAGCTAACAGTTATTCCCGCATCGCTAGATAAAATATCGAATACTTTCGACGGCTTGCCCAACCAGATAAATATATGTTTTCATTATGATATGGTTACTTCATATGTGAGTACATTCATTACATTTAATCGCAAAGATATGTAACTGCGAAACTACGTATAATTAAATATTGCATTAATCAAAACACCTATTCATGATTGCAATACGCATCCGATACACTACACGATGTCATATCGTCTAACGATCGTTGGATTTAAAAGATAATAAAATAATTTGTAAAACTCTACAGAATACTGTTAAAAACAATTATATATAAATAAATTATTGTATAGATATTCTCGTTAATGTAGGAAAAACACGTATCAGACGTCTGTCTGTTACAATAAATAGAAGATTAATGAATTCATTGACTAGCTTAAAGCCGTAATACATGTGTAATATAATTTTAAAGCCAAATTTCATAGTCTGTGAGGTTATGCCGACGACACGCGTCGAATAGTCGATAGACGATTAGATACAGTAAATATACCTATTACATAAATAGTTAACAACTCACTTACAATTACAGCCTTCATCCTGTGCGACATTACATTTATCCAACTCTAGATCATCAAATCATCTTGTTTTATACTGATCGGTGGAGGCTAAGATATACATTTAATGTCATCATTTGGAGTATGGTCTGTCAATCTGTTCTCTCTAGGCTGTTACACACCTACAGCTAAAATCCTTACAATCGGATGATATTATTCGACCGCCATAATTAGTCGCATAACTACGAACCCCAATCGCTCGCTGCCGCTAAACTTCACAGATGGCTAATTCTGATGGCCGACTAATAAATATACATACAGACTGGCGGCACACGGCTCGCTCCGCTAATTTACAATTAACTATAGTAAACATGAAACATTTAAATGTAGTTAAAGCATTATCTGTCAGAATTCGGTTGTGCAACCGTCTTGAAAACTATCACCTGCACACCCGAACCGACGCTCGTAGCCGTCTTGAAGGCTTTTAAATTGGGAAAAAATGTTACATAGATGTACTTAGTAACTAATCACAACATTAATTATGGTATATGCATAATAAACCATTCTAACCAGCTACGGGATTATAATATAGATTACGTGTTGATAGGTATATCAGCGTATAATAATATTCTAAGAGATTCAGAGTCTGGAAGATTATTAAAGATCGGGAAATAAGTCACTTGCCCCGCTGGATATTTCATTTCAGCAATGCAAATGCCTTTGAAATTATTTTTATTGTGATATCTCTATTTTTACGTATGAATTAAATTTTTATTGTACGCGTATATATTAACGAATGCGAAATAATTTCGTATGACACCAGAATTAGCTAAGCTTTATTCAGCGAAATTTACGGATAAAAAATATTGTCAATTGAGAAGCAATTAATACATTGAGTTCTATAAATATGCACCTACTCATAATGGACATTTAATTTAAGTTTACTTAAATAATAAAAGCACATTATATTCTTATACAATTACGGAATGTATTCAAATTATATGACACGTTGTTTGCTCTTTAGTCCTTTGCCTATATAAAAATTGTTTGACTACAGCGATAATTAAAAGAAAGAATAGCGAAATCAGTGATTAAGACTTGTTTCAACGTACTATAATCCCATTACCACCGAAATATAAATCTTAGATAAATAAGAAGATAGATAAATAGAAATAAGTATTTTATTTTTTGACACACAATGCATCTCTAAATACCTAAATAAATAAAGAAAAGAAAATGAAAAAATCACAATGGATTGCCAAAAATTTGTGAGACCAAAAAAATGGTACCCATCTCAGCTGATTGGTGTAGTTGTCACTACAACACTATTGTTTTGATGGGGCCGTAAGTGATTTTGCGAACTACAAGTCGGCCAATTTATACGTATAATCTTAAATAATAACAAGACAATAAAAATGTTACGTCACCGGTTTGAGTGGTCACTACTACATAATATTCTGACAATAACTACGTACTCAAGCTGACACAGGTAATTAAATACTAAAAGAAATTGAGTCTTACATGCGTTTGTGAAGGTTCAAAGTACATTTAATTATTTCACTGACATTAAATATAATATTTGTGAATATAACAAAATTTAATAGATTATTGAAATTGGTGTCGAAGAGACACCAATTTGTGGCGCCGATGTCACGAGCACTTCTATTATCTTATTATTCATATTTCTGTGCACACTCGCGACAAAAGGTGGTCAAGCTGTGTCTACTAGATATTTTACTGTCGTTGTAACTTCTAGCCGGTTGCGGTGGAAGTTACAATATGTTCTCTAGTAACACATTACTAGAGAAACAAGCCTGAATGTAGCGACAGTCTAAAATTAAGTACCTACCCCACTTACTAAAATTACCTACTTAGCAATGGGAACTTTTATCTTTGGCAAGTTTAACTGCAAATTAAATACGTATAGGTAATAACCTAGCATTCAATAATTAAAAATAAACATAATATGACGTCTTGATTTTTTTTATTGACTAATTTATTGTCTTGTTCACACCATTGGTTTAATTTAAAATAACCATTTCAATTTCCAGTTTAGTTTTTCGAGCAATTTTAAATTTGGAATCATCGCAATTGAGCATGATTCTTCTAATTATTCGATTATATTTAAAACTATTAATTAATAAACATATATGTATACCATACACTTATTATCTAAAAAAAACATCGAATCGTAAAATTCTAATACAATATAATATTTGTTTAATTAATTATTTGTCAAACATTCAAATTCCGAATTCATTATTGTCCAATTCGTTATCAGGGGAATTGACAGCAAAGTCAAGTATTAATTGATCGAATTGTATACAAGATTTGAAACAATTATTGTCATTGTCCGATTACGTAGGTCCGCACTCTCGGACTAAGAGGAAATCCTAAAATCTTACATGCTATAAAAATACAATGCATTATTCAAAACGGGTTTTTTAAAAAGATCGCATATCTACATAGAAAAACTGGGTTTTTTTTTAATATAAAAATACTGCGGTAGTTCGAGAAAGCTCGCAACAAGGTGTGGACGAGGAGTGTTCAAGCCAAGCTTTAAAAAGATATGCATCAGATATGGCATTAGTAATACTGATAATAGGATTAAAGCCCGCGATTGTTTGTACGTTGGCGGTGGATAGTTCCACTGGGAGTCAGAGGGTCCTTGAAGGGTCCTCAGGGTCCGGGGGGTTCAATAGGGGTAGGGGACGAACTCGGGAGCTACATAGTCGAAGTAGGGGTGGTAGAAGGTGCGACGAACGGGCGGCAGCATTGTGTCGGAGTAGCGCGAGAACTGTGACACCTGGCGACTGTTGGCTGGTTTCCTGAAAAGTCAAAAGAAATGTTTCATTTATTTACCATCTCACCATTTGCTGACGTCTTCGTTCTAAAGTCAAATCTCTATCTTTTGCATTCTCGACTACATAACATACAGTGCTCATCGAGAAATAATGCACATCGAGCCTATGATAGTGACAATCGACTAGTTTCGGCTTTATAGAGCGTTATCTCTGTTGCACACTGCCTACGTAAGCATCCGTAGTCCGGTATTGGTCAAAACATGATCAAAATGGTCGACAAACGTCAAATAGGCAAGGGGCGAAAGAGATAACGCTCTACAGATCCGAAATAAGCCGACGTCTCTTCCTGAGGTCGATTTGCATTGTTTCTTGTAGAAGGTTTCTTCTTGGTATTTTGTTCACGCCATATCCCCATTACTACAGTGTAGGCAAATAGATTGTGGAGCGCCAAATATAAGGTTTACATTAACGTACAAACTTAATAATGGCAACCCTTTATACGTCCCACTGCTGGGCACGAGTTTGGGCACCCCTTTTTTTGGGGGGGGGAGGCCTGGAGCTTTCTCCACCACGCTGCCCCAATGCGGATTGGTGGAGGTGGGTGGGTTAGTGGCCAACCCGCTGTCGGATATTTTCAAAATAAGGCCTCCGACAAGGTTTAACGACTGCTATCTATCGATAGCAACCGGGACCGACGGCTTAACGTGCCCTCCGAAGCACGGAAACGCGCATGTAATTTGCCCCTAGCACACACCCATCACACTACCCGACCCCGCCCGTAGTGCCTAACCGAGTAGATCGCCTATGATCTACACCAGCCATGCGCTCTTCGGATGGCACGTACAAACTTAAATAACGTTAAGCCTGATAGCTACTAAGAACGGGTTCTACTCATTAATTTAATTTTCGATAAAAAGGTTTATTAATGTGTGGAAAAGAGTATTCCAAAATAGTTGTTTTGTGGATAATATTATTATGTCATGCTTCTAAGAAATATTCTGCAATCTCTGTATATATTATATAAAAATCAATTGCTGTTCGTTAGTCTCGCTAAAACTCTGGAACGGCTGGACCGTTTTGGGTAATTTTGGTTTCAAATGATTTTTGGAAGTCCAGGGAAGGTTTAAAAGGTAAAAAAATATTGAGGGAAGGAGAAGAAATTGGAAGGAAATAGTAAAAACCACAATTTTATTTTCCCATACAAAAAGTCCGTATCTATCAATCAAACCTTTGACACATTATTTCATTCTTAGGTAATACGAAGTTTGCCGGGAACAGCTAGTTCATTATAAATATGTATTTCTCTATTAATAAATACTTCCGAAGAAAGTGATGGAGAATGGATAAAAATGCTCTTACAACCTCAATATCAACCATCACCCCAGCCAAAATATATCCATTGCTGGACAAAGCCTTCCCCAAAGATGCCCACAACAGTGTTGTGCGTCATTAGGGGAGAATATGCCATAATCGCCAAGCTTGGCAGGCGGATTGGCGATCGCAGTGGCGGTAGTTTCATCGCGGGACGCTGCTGCCCATCCCGCGTTGTTATATTTACTATTGGAATGGTTTGGCTTTTGTTTCGTAGACTGACTGCACTAGTGGAAGAATTCTCCTCCAGTAGAATAAAATTCTTCCGCTAGTGCGCGGTGGGTCGTCACGTCTCGACACCAGGTCACGTCCCAACGTCTTAGAACGTATGTATGTATTTATGTATGTATCTTCACACCAGGTCTCTAACGGGGTAGGCAGAGAGAGTAGAGCGCCAGATATCTCGGTCCTGACATAACTCTCGTGCCTCGTCTACCTTCATCACTGTCTTCACACAGAGATACTTCTATCTAAGACTAAGAACGCCTCTTCCCTAAAATCGTTCTACTGAAAATTGACAACTCAGGACGTTGTAAGCATCTTTGGTCTTAAATATAGAAATATGGATTTCTTTTGGCTGAAATGACAATGATAAAATGCAATACATACTTGTTATGCCAATTGGGTTCATCAGCCGGGTACTCAGGCTGGAGCTGCTGCAGACCACGCTGTTCCTTTTCACCATAGGTGCCATACACGTAGTCATCGCTGCAGACAAAAAAACACATTCATATATATATTTTTTTTTACGTAATGGATGTGAGTAACAAGCATGTTGTTCACATTGATGTTAAGTGACTGCAGCCTATAGACACCCACACGAAGACCAAGGTCAAAATGCAGATGCGTTACCACTCCTGAGGCCTAAGGTGTTATGCCTCAGTGCCGGAAATTACAGGGCCGTACATTACCACCTGACCGGAACACGATAGTGTCACTGAACACTACCATTCAGCGGCAAGTAAATTAGGTAATGCGGTGGTGCCTACGCCCGCGAGCTCCGTCACTGAAGCTCTACCACCAGTAAAACCAAGTCATACAAGTAATCTAAAACCACACGCGATTTTATACTCGTTTCACTGTAGCAATAAAACACGGTGAAAGATATGAATGCGATCATTGTGAAATAGTGAAATAAGAACATTTTCCTGTGACATTGGATAGCGAGCAACTGAAGAAGGATTTATTTAATGCTCCGTTGCTATTGTACAATGTAATACAGACAAAGGCTTCGCACGGATGCAGTGGCACCTACATTACTGCTACTAAGGTACCTGCGGCAAATAAGGCTTACCTTACTTTCATTTATAACTCAGGAATAATAAATAAAATATATTAAAAACGTAATTCAGTACATAGATTGTTTATTTATGATATACTAGCTGCTGCCCGCAACGTCGTCTGCGTGAAGGCAGTACAACACCAAACATACCTAAGATGCCAATGTCGCTTTAGCATTATAAGCAAACAACTTTTAAAGTAGCATTAAATTAAAACTATACGTTTTATTGCAAGCGAAGCAAGTGAAGGGAGTCGTATGGGAATCCTGTTGAGTTCAGTCAAAAGATGCGACTGAAGGAAATAGAGAAAATAATGCAGGAATATATTCCCGGACACAAAAGAGCACAAATACGTACAAAGGTATCAAACCTTACGACACTTTCCTATAAACTACGTTGCTAGTTATTCTGCCGGGAGCCAAGCGGGTCAAGACTGGTGACGCGGTAGCAAGCGACGTACAATTGCCCGTGTGAGAAGCAACTCGTCCTGAGGTTATCACTCGCTGCCCTCAGTGTCTGCCCCTGCGACTTATTGATGGTCATCGCGAAGCAAACATTCAACTGTACGTGATTGAACTGGAACGTGAAGTTATGAGGTATGAGGGGAATGCGTGGTATAAATACTGCCTCACCAATGCCACAATTCGTAAGAATTTTCGCCTCAATAGTGTGTCTGTGGAGCGAGATGGCTTTAAGGCGGGTCCCGTTATACAACTTCGGAGGAGATAAGTTCCGAAGAAGCATAATCGGGACACCTACCTTCAGCTTGATGGTATGCGATGGAAGTCCGCTTGCTGACAGGAAGTTAAGAAATGCCATGGAATAATGTGCGTCATCTTGCTCGACGACAGTATTTAAGGAGGTGTAGACCACTTCATTTCCTATTAATTGCTACAGCCTGATAATTTTTGGGCGTCAAAATGACCCGCTCATACACCCAAAACGTTGTATTCTGCTGGTGCGGTATACGACTGATGTCCCTGTACACACCGAGAATGAGTTCTTCTAAGCTGGATACTTCTCTGCCGGAAGACTCTGGAAGCACCATCTGTCCACCTCTCTCTTCTAGTAGAGTGCTTTCGCGAAGACTTAGAAGGACATCAGAAAATTCTTGATTATTATTTATTAGGAGATTACATACTAATGGTCAAGGGCAGCGTACGAACTCGTTAAGATCGTGACAACAAAGCATTCACCTCGTCAGCCCTCGATCTTCGCCCACGGGAAGCGTTTGCCGGAAATCACCAGTGAACAGTAATGTGACACCACCCACTCAAATGTTCGTTCCTGCGGATGTCCTGCAGGGTTCTGTCCACGGCCTCAACTGCCTTTCTATTGGCCATCGTACACTCGTCCCATACAATCAGGGAGCAATCCTTGAGCACGTGTCCTTTATCGCTGTTACATGATACACCAAAAACAGTCGTTTCGGCGCTCTCTAAATGTAAGGGAATTTTAAACATGGCATGTGCTGTCTTGCTTTCCCGAAGCAATGTCGCAACAATTCCCGACGCTACAGCAATAGCAATTTTGCCTTGCCTCCTGACCTCTGCAAGTATGTCAGTGGTAACAAATGTTTTTCCTGTTCCATCAGGAGCATCCAAGAAAAACATTTTATCCTGGTTTTGCCCAACGCTTTCAAGGACGGTATCATAAATTTGTTTTTGCTTTGAAGAGAACAAAGTGACATGGTCATTTCGCCCGGATCGTAATTTGTCTCAGCGTTATACTCCCAATTTCTACGGTCTTGATGGGGTGATGATTGGGGAGCTGGTAACCCATATTTGATAGTTCAATCGGCGGTGGAAATGACCACATCTTGAAATGAACTAATACAGGTGTTCAGCATGTGTTCATTAGTTACTTCGACTTCGTCTCCAGTAGCACGTGTCTCAAAGCTCATAGAAAATCTTCAGACAGCTGATGGCGATACTTCTCCGTCACTGACGCTTGCCTCCGCGAGGGTGTCATTCCAGTTTTGGTGGGCCACGGACCGTGTGTAGTAACAACCGCAGGCAATAGCTTTCGCCGTTATTTGGATGCACGATACCTATTAACCTTACCCAATGCGGTGTCCTTGAAAATTCTCAGATATTCATGCGAAATTTGAAGTAAATCCATTAAGTAATTTTGAGTTTAGCCCGGACATACATATAGACAAACAACAACAGACAAACAAACACTATATTTGGCTTCGATATCGATAGTAGATCACGCCCCAAATATTCTTTAAAACAAAAAAATCAATGTACAGTTTTGACATTTCTACGATTTTAAAGATTCACAGCTCTTCCTCCGCAGGAGACAGCATAATAATATGTAGCCTATATGTTGACCGGACCGGTTAGTAATATTCATGCAAAATTTGAAGTAAATCCATTTAGTACTTTTTTAGTTTAGCCCGGACATACATACAGACAAACAGACAAAAAATCTGATAACTATATTTTTGGCATTGATTTCTATTGCAGATCACGTCCCAAGTATTCTTTTAAAAAATATTCAATCTACAGTCTTTATTTTCTAACGATTTTATTAAATGTAGAGATTCCCGTGGGAATTAGTGATTTTCCCGCAGTAAAAAGTAGCCTAATTGTTAGCCAGGCTTAGTATCTATACACCATAAAAAGTTTCATTCGAATCCGTCCAGTATCTTCGGAGATTAGCCTGGACAAAGGGACAAACAGACAAACATTCAAACAGACAGACAAAAAAAATAAAAATGATTGAAAACTGTTCTAATACTATTTCAACATCGCTCCCGATTAGTTTTTCGTAAATATATACAATGTACAGACACGCGTATTTTACTGTTTTATTATAAGTATAGATAGGTATACGTGAGTGAAGTTTGAACAAGAGTAGAATTAATTAATTACGAGTTTTCAAATTCCATATTATCCCCTGGGCCTTATTTGCCGCACGTACCTTAATCTTTACTTATATTCTATACTAAAATTCGAGAAATTAATACATACTAAAAATACTAATACTGCCCCTTCGGGATTACAGGCGTGAAGTGTCGTTTACGTATAGTAAGATTTCAGCAGTATATAACTTGATGTAACTGTAAATTCCTGATGTAAATTCTCTTTCAGAGAATAAGCATTACCATTCAACGTGGCAATGCTGCCAGCCTTCTGGGAACTTCGCCGCAGCACGACGACGATATTAATTTTTTTGATGCGTGTAAATAACTGCTTTTATATTTATCAATTTTAAGATAATTTAAGGTTTATTAAAAAAAATATTTGCTACTTATTAAAACTCTTTAAATGGAGAATAAAAAAAAAAAGTGAGCTGTTATTTTATTACTTTAATAGGTAATACAATTACCTATTAAAGTAATAAAATAACATCTCACTTTTTTTTTTATTCTCCATTTAAAGAGTTCGGTCAAAGACTATGACGCTCTATACGTTCACATGAATTACATTCTTCATTAAAAAAAAATAATTAAACAAAATTAGCTCATTGACAATTGATATAGTTGCAACAGTATTCTGGCGTCATCCGTAGTAGGATCTGCCAGGACACTGTTGCAATGTCCTATTTCTAATGAAGCCCTGCGATGAGCCTCACCTCGAACACATTCAACCAAAATATGGTATACGTCTTCCACTTTACCACATATACTACAATTTTATTATTATTATTATAGGGGTATCAGATTGACTCATTAAGAATTTAAACTTATTAAATAGCACATGTCCGGAGCGAAGTCTCATCATTGTGACAAGTTCTTTCCTGGACAGGGCACACTCGGTCATCCATGGAGACCTCAACGGTTCCGGCTGTATTGTTCTATACCAGATGCCACATTCACGGGAACGTAGATCAAAGAACTTCTTCCATAATTCTACATAGTACTTTTTAACTTTATTTATGGTATCAGAGTAGAATGCCAAGATGTCTATCTGAACTCCATCTGAGGTTGCTTCTTTCGCTAATTGATCAGCCATTTCATTACCACTAAACCCTGTATGTGCTGGTATCCACTGAATATTGACATTTTTACCGTTTTTTTCTAAATTTCTGAATCAAATCTAAAATTGTATAAGCTATCGGAACACCTCGATAAGTCGAGGTACACCGAGCTATATGTTGAATGGAACTCTTAGAACTCTCAACATCTCACTTGATGTAACCAATGAAATTTCATGGACGAGTCCGACTCGCACTTGGCTACATTTTTTACCTCCTGAATCACTTGGCCAATAATTTCAATATCTCAATAAATTACAAATTTCAAAGTAAGCTCAAATCATAGAAACACAATACGAAAACTATTTAATTGTTTAGCTTCTACTTTGTCTATCCTATAGCATCATTCCAAAAGTTTTTAAAGTGTTTTTAGGCTTTGTGGGTATGCTTTCAAATCCTCGCTATTGTGTAGATATTTCGTTTTAAATGAGTAATGGAGTGTAAATAAATTTGTTTTTATTAGTTAAAAGAGGTTTTGGTTATAAACCGCTACCATAAAACGTTTTTAAACATTTTAGGTATAATAGAGTTGTTTGTTTTATAAACACAACTCATTTAACTCGCGGCTTGAGCTTGCTACCTTTTGTTCATAGATATCGTCCGCGTAGGGAAAATGAAATAACCACAATGCTATTTTCACTTTTCATATACATAAATGTCAACTGATGACCCGGTTAGTCCAGTGGTGTGTGAGTTGTGTTAAGACCGCTGGATTCGAAGAGTCGCGGGTTCGATCCCCGCACCGAGACAAATGTTTGTACGGCCTACAGATATTTGTTTCGGGTCTAGGTGTTTGTGTGTGTTGTGTGTATACAACGACACAGGTTTCTTCCTAGTGTGGGTTGTGAGTGTAAGCGTATTTATTTAAATAAAAAACTAAAAATCAAAATCTTTGGTGTAGTCTTCACCTTCACTGAAGGTTTCGTGACGTGATGGTCTCACCGAACACTAGTGGGGGTTAAGTTAAGTTAGGGTAAGTTTGTAAGACAAGATGTTACATCATTTAAACTTATCATAGATTCTCATGATTTTCATCGATTTTTTTAACATTATACAAATAAATAAAATTGGAGTGTCTGTTTGTAACATAAAAATAACCACTTTTTACTAAGTGCATATATATGTATACACGGTACATATACCAAAACAACATTTTTTACAATTTTTGTCTGTCTGTCTGTTTGTTCCCGCTAATCTCGGAAACGGCTTTACCGCTTTCGACGGGATTTCACTGGCAAATAGCTTATGTAATAAGGAGTCACTAAGGCTACTTTTATAATAGCTGCGCCCACGACTTCGTCTGGGTAGATACTGAACAATCATAAATTCTCACGCGGACAGAGTCGCGGGCACAGCTAGTAAACTATAAAGGTCGCCATGATGATGCGGTGCCATCCCTAAGGCCTGACATCTTAATACATAACAATCTAACGGGAACATTATTCTGGAACTTCCCAACGTCGAACATAAAACATGGTAGAGCTCCAGTGACGGAGCTCGCGGGCGTAGGCACCACCGCATTACCTAATACTTGCCGCTAAATGGTAGTGTTCAGCACTATCGTGTTCCGGTCAGGTGGTAATGTACGGCCCTGTAATTTCCGGCACAGAGGCATAACACCTTAGGCCTCAGGAGTGGTAACGCATCTGCATTTTTACCTCTGGTCATTGTGTGGGTGTCTATAGGCTGCAGTCATCACTTAACATCAATGTGAACTGTATGCTTGTTTGCCACTTTTAAAACATAAAAAAAAAACAAAAAAATTAACTAAATCTTTACTACCACAAATCTATAGTATGTGCAAACTCTACCAGCATTTGAAATATTCCAAGCTCCGATCAGCGTATGGTAAAGTTTCGATGAGATAGTTTGGTATTCGGTTCGTGGCATGACGGTATTTTCATGCATTAAGGCCTGCTTTAATACATTGAAATAATTTGCAAATTGCACAGAGGGGCTTTCTCGCGTTATCTTCGTTTACCTACTATCCGGTTAGCTTATTCATCATAATTTCAACCAAAATACGTCTACTGCTGGACAAAGACCTACCTCAAAGATTGCCACAACGAACGGTCCTGGGCCGCCCTCATCCAGGGATTGCTCGCAAGTTTCACCAGATCATCGGTCCAACTCGTGGGGGCCTGCCTACACTTTGTCATTTGTCGGTTACTTCTTCTGGCTATGTGCCTTGCCCACTGGCATTTGAGTTTCGCTATTCGGTGGGCTATGACGATTATTTTGATTTTTAAGCGAATTTGTTTGAAAAAATCAGCATATGGGAGGAAAAAAATTAATAGTAATAATTGAAAGTCCAGCTTAAAAATATTTGATGATGATTTTTAAGGTTGTGCAATAACTATATTAGTAGGTATGTGGGTGTTTCTTTTTGGGGTTCCGTAGCTCACAAGGAAAAAAAACGGAACCCTTAAAACCATTCGTGCGTCTGTCTATCACTGTGGAACATTACCAATCTCTGACACTCTTACTAATAATAAGAAGCCGATAAGAGATATGCTTACCCCTATCCAGCTGCCATTTCCTTGGAAACCCGATTATGCTCAATCTCGTAATTCCTCTACAATTCACACACACAGGTCATACTTACGTTCTAACCATCAGTAAATAGAGGAAGATAAGAGATACTCACCCCCGTCCAGCTGCTATGTCCTTAATCTCCTGCTTGTGTTCAGTCTCATACTTCCTCTGCAGTTCACGCACGTGCTCCTGCCGGATCATCTTCTTCAGAGCTTCAAACCTGTGATAAATGTTTGAGAATTGAAATAGTGTTTATTGTAAGGATAAAGGTCTTCGCACATTACATCGACGCAACGCCGACTCAACTCCAACTCAACTTACAACTGGCATTGAAATATCTTAATATATATAAATCTCGTGTCACAATGTTTGTCCTCAATGGACTCCTAAACCACTTAACCGATTATAATAAAATTCGCACACCATGTGCAGTTCAATCCAACTTGAGAGATAGGATAGTTTAAATCTCAAATTATAGTCGCAATTTTAATTTATTGCTAATTATTTGTCTGTTATTATTTGACAGTCACAATTATCTGTTAACTCCAAATGATTCTAACAGATGTCGATACTTTTCGACTGGGTTGAGTAAGTAATCAATAGATGGCGCTGTTATGGTAAATCTACAAACGTGTCATATAAGCTACATTTTAACAGCATAATTACCACGTGTTGTTGACGCTATAAAATTAATTAAATTTATTTTGTAGTGAACAAAACACCGTATAATTCAATAATTTCCACTTTTTAAATTTTTGGTGTGAGCATAGCTGGCCACGTCTATATATATATAAAAATGCAACCCGTTTTCCTTGGTCACGGCTTCACCGATTTGGCTAATTTTGGTTTTAAATGATTTTTGGAAGTCTAGGGAAGGTTTAAAAGGTAAGAAAAATATGAAGAAATTGAAGGGAAACAGTAAAAACCACAATTTTATTTTTCCATACAAATAGTCCGTATCTATCAAACCTTTGACACCTTATTTCATTCTGAGGCAATACGAAGTTTGCCGGGTCAGCTAGTAAGCTTTATATAATTTTACTTAAGAGTGAATTTATCAACTTGTAAGTTAAAGGTTTACGACGCGTGGTCCACGCTTTGTTCATCTATTGATTGTCACCGACCCGTTTACCCCTCGTTGTCGACGAATTGGGCACGAGTCGACAATATGCTTACGGCTAGCAGACGAAGCGTTGCCAACTCGTTAACAACTGATAGATCTGCTTGAGGTTGAGCTAGTCGACGCGCTTTCCACTCGTCGAATCGATAGTTCTAGTTGGAAGGGTACTGGAAAAAAGATTTTCTCCCTACGATGAACGGGCCTGAAGTCTACATATAAAACTACTGAGTGTCGTACTACCCATATAGTCGAGGTGGCGATTGCCAGCCGAGCACCAGCCTTTCTTTACTGGTGGTAGAGCTCCAGTGACGGACTCCAGTGGGCGTAGGCACCACCGCATTACCTTTTATACTTGCCGCTAAATGGTAGTGTTCAGCACTATCGTGTGCCGGTCAGGTGGTATTGTAATTATCGGCACAGAGGCATAAAGGCCTCAGGAGTGGCAACGCATCTGCATTTTAATAATAATACCTACATAAATAAATACGCTTACACTCACAGCCCCACAGTAGGTAAACCTGTGTCGTGGGTGCCGTTGTACACATACAGCACATACACAAACACCCAGACCCGAAACAAATATCTGTAGGCCATACAAATATTTGTCCCGGTACGGGGATCGAACCCGCGACCCTTCGAATCAAACGCTCATCTCACGCCGCTGGACTAACCGGGTGACCGGGTGAGTTTGACCTTGGTGTATGTGTGGGTGTCCATAGGCTGCACTCATCCCTTAACATCAATGTGAACTGCATGCTTGTTTGCCACTTCCTTTACATAAAAAGCCTACTCGGCCCCCCAAAGATCTGACTTGCAGGGCTTGCATCTTTCTTAGACTTGACTTAGACTTTCTTAGACCTACAGTCTAAGGCCCGGAGCGTGTAAAGAGCCCCGAGCCACCCGGGCCTTGCCAGTACAGTTCGACCCTGGACTAACCGTTACGTTTTTTATTTAACGTAACGTAACTTCACGCCTGTAATCCCCGAAGGGGTAGGCAGAGGTAAATGCATCCATTCAAGCATACATGCAAACACCTACTATTCGCCGGTTACGTTTTTGGCCCATGTAACAGGTGGCGAGCCTGTTGACATCTCCGGGCACATTACCAAACTTCGAGGTACTGGAAAATTTCCAGAAAATGGAAAAATCCCAATAGAACCAGAGATTAAGGACTTTACACCATTATCTCTGATAACCCCCTACCCGGGAAACGAACCCAGGACCTCAGCGTAGTAGAAGTGGCCTGCTACCACTAGGCTACCGAGGCAGTTTTTTTTTTTATTTAATCTCTATGTATAGTGAATTTGTCAGTATGGTATACCTGTCTCGTTGTGGTGGTACCATGAAAGTGGGACTACCTCGTGGCCTCGAAGGTCCCGAGTACCGCAGGATCTTGCCAGACGTGTGTGGTACGTTTAACATGCCAAACATCTGCAACAAAGTCATGTTATTATAGTTAATTCAGAATACGTTAGTATAATGACAACAAATCAAAAAGAATACGTTTATCACGGACGCACGACGCACAACATGGTTTCATGGTTCATTTTTAATAAAGTCGGATTATAAACAATGAGAAGCGCGCATGGCCCCTCGGCTGGTGTACTACTCAGTTAAGCATTACGGGCGCGGTCGGGTGTGTGATGGGTGACCGCTAGTGGCAAATTAAAATGTGCGTTTCCGTGCTTCGGAGGGCATTCTAAGCCGTCGGTCCCGGTTGTCTCGTTAAACCTTGTCGGAGGCCTTAATGGGCGGTTTGAAAATATTTGTTTTGTTTTCATTGCAGAGCTTGAGGTGAACAGAACAAGGCAATGGAGCATCTCTATGCCTAACGTGATGGCCTACTTGGGGCTTGGGTGGCAACGCATCTGATAGATTTTTTAGATTTGATTTTGTTTTAGACCAGTAAGATATCAAAATAAGTAATTTAAAAACCATTGATAGTTTTATAACTGCATATTTTGTATGCTGACATCTCTTATATTTAATCTATACAAATAAATAAAATTGGAGTGACTGTTTGTAATATAAAAATAACCGCTTTTTACTTAATGTATATGTATATACGGTACATATACTAAAACAACATTTTTTTTTTCAATTTTTGTCTGTCTGTCTGTCTGTTTATCCCGCTAATCTCGTGAACGGCTAGACCGATTTTGACGGGACCTTCACCGGCAGATAGCTTATGTAACAAGGAGTAACTTGGGCTACTTTTATACTAGCTGCGCCCACGACTTCGTCTGGGTAGGTACTAAACAATCATAAATTCTCACGGGGACGAAGTCGCGCGCACAGCTAGTTGTGATATAAAAATCTTCTTTTTATTAAATTAATCTTTTACGAATATTAATGTTAATACCGTACTGAACTGCAAAGCTTTCCAGACGACTCAAAGATAAATATCTATTTGATTAATGCTGAAATTAATAAAACGTCTGCCTTTGGTATGTAAAATACGTTTTTCCATTTTATAAAGCGATAACAACTTGATGGGTGACTTTGTCGTCAAGTGGTGTAGGTAATCTGCCTACGCTCTGGATTGAATAATGATTCCGTTGGCTAATAAATTGATTTAAGATTTTTGTAATTTAATTAAGCTATAAGTCGCTCAAATTAGGTTCAGCATGAACAAGGTTTCCAAAAAAAATTATTTAGTCAAGAAAACAGTTTAATTTTTATGAATTACTGGCTACGACCGCGACTTTGTTCAGTACAGTCGTGTCGTAGTCACAGCTAGTATAATATTTAATTTTAATATTTAATTCATAAAAACAAAAGCCGCCTAAGTTGCTCCTAGTTATATGAGTTATCTGCCAGTGAAAGTCCCATCAAAATCGGTCCAGACATTACCGAGATTAGCCGGAACAAACCAAAAATAGTAAAAAATGTTGTTTTGATATTAAAAAAGCTGGTATTTTGATATTACAAACAGACACCCCATTTACCGCTCCTCCCTGTAAGGACAAGTAAAAGTAAATAACTTGTAGGGAGATCCAGAAATGCATGGAAGTAGACGTTTTTATGTGTTTCTTAATATCTCATGTTTAGCCCCGTATACCGAAAGGTAAGAAGGGGAACGGGAGGTGGTCGGATAATTACAAACAGACACTCCTGTTTTATTTATATATGTAGATGTATAGACTGTATAGAGAAATACAGATATAGATTTTGAGTGGCCGGATAAAATTGAAACGTTAGATAATTTTATCAATAATTTCATACGGAAAATGTTCGCTTGGACGAAAGCCTCCATCAAAGCCCACAATGATCGGTACGATGATGTACATCCAACGATTGTCCGCGATCTTGACCAGGTGTGGGACCGCCTATCGACATTGCTATTGTCGTTGTCATTGCTGTCAAATTTTCTTGTTGATTTTTGCTTTAACTAAATAACAATAATCGAAATAATTAACCATTATGGCTTGTTTCTCACCTACAAAAGCAAGAAAAACGATCAGATTATCACTACTGCTTTTAAAGGAGCTACATATCGACATGAAAATTTGACAGCAATAACAACGACAATAGCAATGTCGATAGGCGGTCGCACCCCAGGTGGTCGGTCCACCTTGTGGCGGACCTAAGCACGTTTCGTCCTTCAGTATGTGGTCATACTCAAGAGTCCTTTTTCCCCAGCGACCGGCTCTTTCAGATATATTTTATTACATTTGCCCTACCCACAGTCACTTCAGTAAACATTCTTACGGAGTCATACATTACCTAACTAGAACACGATAATCCATTACCTAACCAGAACACGGTAATCCTGTACATTACGATTTGGCGACAGATTGGCCCTCTAGCTCCTACACTGGAAGTCTTCCAGCAAAACAAACACATTTTTGTTTATATAAAGCTACGTTACGTGTTGAGTTTCTACGTTCGTTTTGTACAGCTATCGTATGTGGGTAGTCAGGGTCGAAAGTGGGTGTTTAATCGGAGAGCACCTTTGAAAGGTCATCTGTATTGCTATTGGTGAAGTGGTGGTTTGAATTAAACACTACGAAATATTATTTCTTTAAGATTTTTATCGTTTAGCAACTCTTGTTTTTTACTGGTGGTAGAGCTCCAGTGACGGAGCTCGCGGGCGTAGGCACCACCGCATTACCTAATATACTTGCCGCTAAATGGTGTCCAGCATTATCGTGTTCCGGTTAGGTGTTATAATGTACGACCCTGTAATTTTCGGCAGAGGAACACCTTAGGCCTCAGGAGTGGTAACGCATCTGCATTTTGACCTTGGTTTTTGTGTGGGTGTCTCTAGGCTGCAGTCATCACTTAACATCAATGTGAACTGCAAGCTTGTTTGCCAATTCCATAACAAAAAAAAAATATTTATTTACAAGACTGTGAAAGTACGAGTATATTGGCGATATTACTCCAGTGACGACGTTCGAGAGGCACCACCGCATTAGGTAACCTAATATAATTGCCGCGAAATAATAGTAATTTTAGGTACAGAGGCATAAAAACTAACTCATTATTCATTTTTTTTTATGTCGTGTTAGTGGCAAACAGGCATACAGTTCACATTGATGTTAAGTGATGGCTGCAGCCTATACGAATAGACACCCACGCGAAGACCAAGGTCAAGATGCAGATGCTTTACCACTCCTGAGGCCTAAGGTGTTCCTCTGCCGAAAATTACAGGGTCGTACATTATAACACCTAACCGGAACACGATAATGCTGGACACCATTTAGCGGCAAGTATATTAGGTAATGCGGTGGTGCCTACGCCCGCGAGCTCCGTCACTGGAGCTCTACCACCAGTAAATTCAAATTCATTAACGTATTTTATTTTTTAAAGAAAAATGGAAAGAAAAATTTGACTTCAGGCGAGGCTCGAACTAGATTCCCAGTAGGTCGCGAGTTCGAGCCTCGCCTGAAGTCAAATTTTTCTTTCCATTTTTCTTTAAAAAAATAAAATATATTTCACAAGCATGTGTTAATGCGAAATAATATAAAAACAATTATTAAGGGTAAAAGCGACTTCTTTACGATATTCAATAAACTGAAAAGTCTATTATATCGGTTGCCTAACTAGCATAGTTGGTAATAGATGGCGCTACTGCTACCATAAAGCAATGCAATAGATGTGAAGGAAAGATTTGACAAATCGGGCAGGGCTTCAGTAGCTCAATTGGAAGAGCGGCTGGACTAGATTCCCAGTAGGTCGCGAGTTCGAGCCTCGCCTGAAGTCAAATTTTTCCTTCCATTTTTCTTTAAAAAATAAAATATATTTCACAAGCATGTGTTAATGCGAAATAATATAAAAACAATTTTCATTAACGTATTTTAGCTAATATGTTGCTAATCTCTCCTTTTTTTTTCTATCTTACAACATTGACAATACAAAGTGAATTTACCTCCGTTTATGAATAAGGGGATTAAATTTCAAGAGAGGTAAAGCATCTGCATTGAAATATCTGGTCTTTCTGTAGATATCAGTAGGTATTATTCATTACCATCAATGTTTACTGTGTACTTATTTGCCACTCTCATGATAATCAAAAAGTTGACTTTTGAAAAATAGTTTGTAAGTGTATGGCTAGGTAATATAGGTATGAATTGGCCAATCCCGAATACTTAAAATATTCATTGTTTTTATATTGAAAAAGCTTGAAGACAAATTTTATATTCCATTTTTATTTAAAAAAATATTCATGTTATTATCGTATAGAAAAACATACATAAAAAAAATGTTTCGGACGAATTGAGAACCTCCACCTTTTTTCGAAGTCGGTTAAAGGAGATGTGTGTGCAAAAATGTATGGAACTCCGGCCATACACAATATCATTAAACAGGCAAAATAAATATAAAAGCGTTTTTTACTGCATATTTTCACTTGTTTAGCTTTGTTTGCAGTTACAAAACATTATTTGCAGTTAGAATCGCAACTCAAAACCAAAATGGCGAATATGGCGGGCGATGTCATTTTGACATTTGCATTTTTTAAATTGTTTTTGATTTAGTACTATTTAGTACTTGAAGAAAAAATTTAATATTTTCTAAATACTATCGAAATCGATTGATCCCAAGTGTCGGCTGTATCGCCACCATGTTGAACATAGTTGAAAATGATAAAATCGTTTGAATTAAATGTGGTTGTAACTCTAAAATATATTCTTGAATAAATTAATTGTATTTTATTCGGATTCTTCTTTAATTTATAATTTTTCTGAGGACGTGTACGAACTAGAGCCGAGCTCGAAACATTTCCTTTGAACAGAGACATTTCACCACCCATGACCCAGACCCATGAATATTATTCTTCAATTAAAGCAGAGAAAATTAATTTGCTCGTTCAAGGCATTCTTAAATAAAGAATTCTATAAAAATTCTTGGGTGTGACCGAAAATTCTTTTTCCTGTACTTTATAAATTAATGCTGCTTACGATCTACTAAAATAGATAATACTCGTACATTGTTCTACTCAATAGAAGTCGGATCGAACTACCGTTATCAAAAATATGCAGATGGTATCGTATATTCTCCGTATACTTATGAATGGAGTCAAAAATGTTAAATAGCCAGGACCAATTTTTTTTCTGACATCTTTTTATTTACACCTTAATTTCATTTTTGTCTTACAGATTTTTAAATTTAATATAAAAACAAAATTTGCTCGACCCTGCCAGGATTCGAACCTGGAATCTTCTGATCCGTAGTCAGACGCGTTATCCGTTGCGCCACAGGGCCCGATGACTTGATCAATGAAATTTGTTGAAACTATCTTTCACCCATATGCACTCGGTACAACCTTCTTTCGTTTTCTTTAGACTGTGCTTCTACTAAGGATCTTATTTTGAACTTATTTTTACAATAATTATTAATTAAACTTGAGATTCGATTAATATGTGATAAAATCTTTGCAACATTATCATTTAAAATCAACGAGCAATGATAAACAAATAATGAATCTATTTACATTAAAGATGTTCTACGTATTCTTTAATTTGCAACAGCTTTTCAGAAATGAAATGAACACGGCATTCAAAATAACACATTTTTATTTACAAATAAAATGAAACGAGAACGGCACGCGTTACAGACAAAAAAAAGTTAAATTAATTTGCACTTCAAAGCCGTCTTTGGAACAAATTGGTTCAAACACAAACGACGAAAAAAAAAGAGAATGGTACACAGCGGGAAACGTTTTTTAAACGAAAAACCTTTGAAGTGAGCAGCTTACTATTGTTTCGTTTGATTCAGTTTTGTGACGGAAATTTCTGAACGAAGATTTTGTCGCGCGTGTTTCTTTTTTTTTTCAATGCAAATGGCAAACGCCTACGCGTTGATATTATGAGATTTATTCACAAAAGTGGGTGTTTTCGTTTAATAATTGTCAACATTCTATTTATGGTTACTTATTTATTTAGTGTGGGTACATTTTTATGATTTTTTGAACAACAACACACAAACACAACATTTTTTTTTTCGGTAACACCAAAATATTTGTAAAGTTTATATAAAGACTGAGATAGTATCTTCTAGTATGTAGGTATCTCCGAGATACCTACAGTGCTGACAAAGTTAGTGTGGTGGATGCATTGACCTATAGGTACGTTCCAAAGTACCAGACTGGATATTCCGCTTGATAGCATGTAGGTTATGATTCCACTGCAGAATCATTTTGTTCATGCTGCAAACCATTGAGGTATAATTCTATGCTGCAAACTTTATTATTACGCATATTTATAATCTAGAGAATATATTATTATATATTATTATATAAGTTGCCTATCAAAATTAGGCCGCAAGTGTTTTGAATTAAATTATTTTATCTTTAACAGCCAGCAACTCCTATTTGCGGCCGATTTCATTTGGCTCCCGTATACAATATAAGAAAAAAAATAGATGTAATCCCTACTCCCCTACTAGATGATATATAATTATAATTCAAAGTAATGTATGTATCTTCTCGCCAGGTTCCTAACGGGGTAGGCAGAGAGTGCAGAGCGCCAGATATCCCGGTTCTGACATACCTCTCGTGCCTCGTCTACCTTCATCATTCTCTTCATACATGCACGCCGATTCCTGACCCCACCTGTAGGTCAGTCTTGGTCATCCTGGGCCTCTGCAATCCACAATCGCATTGTATATCTGTTTAGTCATTCGCTCATTCGACATTCTTTCTATATGCCCGAACCATCGGAGCATGCCTTTTTTCATTTTTACACCGATACTATCATTCACACAAAGCCTCTTTCTTACATCTTCATTACGAACGCCATATAATATAATACGCAGTATTCGAGCTGGAAAGTTAAAAGTTGGCATGCGGACTCTTTTTTACTTAAAAAAAAGACAACGTATACTTAATATTGAATTACATGTTTTGGAAATCCACCCCAGCCCCTAAAATAAGAGTTGGCAGTTTTTAGGGAGCATTCCACAATTTTCAAGGTAGAAAGTTGAAACTTGGTATGCGGACTCTTTGAACCTAACAAATAATTTCGTATATCATTTTTTTTGGACATCTGCTCATCCCTTTAACAGCGTAGGGCGTAAAATTTTGTATTGGACTTTCCGAAGTGTTCAAGGTAGAAAGCCAAAAAATAGTATACAGACACTTTGTTACTAAAGAAAACAACGTTAAAGTTCTTAAGAAAATTCTTAAGATAATGGAAATCTACCCCCAACCCTCTAAGAGAGGAGATGATAGTTTGTACGGATATTTTGTCAGTTTTCAATGCCTGAAAATTGGTTTACTTACTCCTTTGTTACGAACGAAAAATACTTGCATCCAATGGTTTTATAAATCTCCCCCAAACCCCTTAAAATGGGTAATGGAAATTGGTATGTCACTTACCGCAATTTTCAAGGTGGAATATTACTGAACAGGCAAAAAAAACAATAAAGTAATGGATGGCGCCACAAGTTTCGTGCGTCTGTCTGTCTGTCTGTCCGTCTGTCACAGCCAATTTGCTCCGAAACTACTCGACCGATTGAGTTGAAATTTGATGGATATAATATATGTAAATTGATGACCCAAAGATCATTTCGGGGACCACTTTCGGTGGTAAATCAGAAAATTAAAAAAAAAACATATCAAATGAAAGAGGTTGTTGTCAGCATCTCAGATATATATTTTTTATAATTTTTGCATAAACAAATTTGAAGTTATTTAAGAAAAACGACCAAAATTTACCATTCCTCCCCTCCATTCTCCGAAACTACTGAACTTAAAATTTTGAAAAAAATGTGGAAAATAGTTCTTTGTCTATAGATTACTGGAAAACCTATAAGACGTTTGAGTATTCAAATTAAATCGAAAATTCTTAATAATATAACCCTCCCTGCCGGTACCACCGTAATCGCTATGTCCCTGTTAAATCTGTAATAATAGGTTGGGGAAAAAGTCTTTTCGCATTATAGTATGTATGAACTTGTAATAAAATCTCTTTGGCTGTAGTATTTGTATCTGGCTGGTTTTGGTATCATTGAAAGTTAAAATTCGTTCATTCAGATATGCTGGAAACGTTATATTTACGCATATTTATAATCTAGAGAATGAGAATAGCTTGACGCGCTGCGGTGGACTATATCTAAGCCCCACTTACGGTCCACCACATTACGTAGAGTTCCGTAGTAAACAAGGAATCCCTTATAGTTTTGCCATGTCCGTCTGTCTGTCTGTCTGTCTGTCCGTCTGCGGCTTAGCGCAATAACTATTGGTACTAGAGACTTGAAATTAGGCACAAGTATACACCTTAGTCACGCCGACAAAGTGATAGAAAACTATTTAGGGTACCTCCCCTACATGTAACGCATGGATAATTTTTTTATTGATCGTTTTCTATACATATAGCGTAGGATATTGTTGGATAGGTCTTTCAAAAATGTTAGGTACTATGTGCTAATATATTTTTCTCTTTAGTTTTAACTGTTTGTGACTTATTAAGCTTTAAAGTGCCAAACCCTACATTGCGCGTGGACCGACACGCACTTGACCGATTTTTTTTTGGCTTAGTTACACTTTTTTACATTATTATTCGAAGCCATAAGGACCTATTTAGTGCAGCTGTCAAACCTACATACCCTCCCACGTTATTACTGTTTGATATCCCTTTTTTATGTTTACGAGGGATGTAAATCTAAATTGGGTTTGTTGACGCTGACTCAGGTTTTACTTTATATATTTTTTATCTGATGACATGTGAAAAATGCAATAGCGTCTTATTCTTGACTAGCTGACCCGGCAAACTTCGTATTGCCTCACAATTAAATAATGTGTCTGTAGAATACACACGCGAGGTAACGAGATATAGTAAGAAAACGACAAGATAACTTCAAAATTTTGTAGACGTATATTCACTTGTTGCGAACAACCCACGGACTGCGTCGATGGTTTACATTATAAAATTGACACCGACCTCCGTTAAGTAAATATGGTGCCGCCTCAAAAGGTGGCGCTGGAGGTATCAGACTAAGAAGAATATAATACTAATTCTAGAAATGGTAAATAAATAAAATATTTTCTATAACTAATGCCTAAACGAATACTTAATATTTCTGTTCGCTACAGTGTCAAAGGTTTGATATTGTATAGGAAAATGAAATTAAATGTAAAGATTCCCGTGGGAATGAGTGATTTTCCCGCAGTAAAAAGTAGCCTCAATGTTGGCCAGGCTTAGTATCTATACACCACAAAAAGTTTCATTCGAATCCGTCCAGTATCTTCGGAGATTAGCCTGAATAAAGGGACAAACAGACAGACATAAAATTTAAAAATCATTGAAAAGTGTTGTAATACTATTTTAACATTGTCCCCAATTGGTTTTTTTTTCGTAAATATATACAATGTACAGACACGCGGATTTAACTGTTTTATTATATATATATAGTGAAGCGCGCATGGCCCAGCGGCTGGTGTAGATCGTAAGCGATCTGCTCGGTTAAGCACTACGGGCGCGGTCGGGTAGTGTGATGGGTGACCGCTAGTGGCAAATTAAATGCGCGTTTCCGTGCTTCGGAGGGCACGTTAAGCCGTCGGTCCCGGTTGCTATCGATAGATAGCAGTCGTTAAACCTTGTCGGAGGCCTTATGGGCGGTTTGAAAACATCTGACAGCGGGTTGGCCACTAACCCACCCACCTCCACCAATCCGCATTGGAGCAGCGTGGTGGAGTAAGCTCCAGGCCTCCCCCCAAAAAGGGGAGAGACTCGTGCCCAGCAGTGGGACGTATAATGGGTTGCCATTATTATTATATATATATAGACTCGTGCCCAGCAGTGAGACGTATAATGGGTTGCCATTATTATTATTTATTATATATATAGATAGGTTGCCAATCCTATCCTTTGGGTTTAGAATCCTAAAAAACGACTTAAAAAAGCAATTGAGTGATGAATGACCCTAATCTCGTCCGTTGAAAGCTGCAGATCTATAGCAATAGTCTAACGAACGTGTCACTTGCATTCGCCAATCCATTTTGGCCGGGAACTAAATTGGAATGGAATTCACTGTCAGTGGAAATGTACGTTGAATGTCTATCAGGACCCTTCCTTCACTTGCCTTCCTTCCCTAGTTCAGGAAAATCCTGAACTACTCGTAGGTTTCGGTAAAGAATAAAAATAGATTTTATATAGATACTAGCTGTTGCCCGCGGCTTCGCCCGCGTGGATGTCGTTTAATAAATATTTTTTCCAGAATTTTCTTCCTTTCCAACGAATGCAAAACCGTGGAAATCGGTTCGTGCGTTCTGGAGTTATAGCGCCAGGAAGGAAAACCCGAATTATTTTTATATTATAGATTTACGTTTTTACTTGCAAAATCGCAACCTATATAACTTTACACCTGTTTTAATATAATATTAAAACAGACGTAAATATAATAGCACCAATAAATGCATTCAAGCATATGCAGGTTATACAGGGAGGGAAGCGCGCATGGCCCCGTGGCTGGTGTAGGTCTTACGCGATCTACTCGGTTAAGCGCTACGGGCGCGGTCGGGTGTATGATGGGTGACCGCTAGTGACAAATTAAAATGCGCGTTTTTAGAAATAGTTTTTAAAATTTTATGTTTTCCCGTACAAATTATATTTTTTGCCTCTGAACTTGAACTGGCTTTTACTATAAGTATTATTTCATATTCTCTGCTGTAAGCGTGGGTATATGTGCCACGCACCTTGCGTAGGCAAGATATTGCCACGTGCTGCGGGACACGGGGTTCCGGAGTGACGCAGCGGCAGCGAAGCTCTTTTGGATATTTGAAAAAAAAAATTTTTTTTTTTGTGCGTTTTTGTAAAAAGTCTTAGAACAAATGTTGTTGGGACTGATGTAAAGTGTCTGCCTGCAAGAGGTGATGCGCTTATTTCAATTAACCCTGTATGATATGCATGTTTACATGTGAAGCCCTAAGAGGAGACAATATGGTTTTTTACATTAGAAAATGGGTGAACGGCGAAGGACTGGCTTTCGAGCTTAGAAGCTAGAAGAAGTCTTAAGACTTTTGACCTAAGACTAAGCCTGTGTTGCACCACGATATTTGTAAAGTTAAATGTTACAATAACTTTAACTTTTACTGGTGGTAGAGCTCCAGTGACGGAGCTCGCGGGCGTAGGCACCACCGCATTACCTAATATACTTGCCGCTAAATGGTAGTGTTCAGCAGTGCACTATCGTGTTCCGGTCAAGTGGTAATGTACGGCCCTGTATTTTCCGACACAAGAGCATAACAACGCATCTGCATTTTGACCTTGGTCTTTGTGTGGGTGTCTATAGGCTGCAGTCATCATTTAACATCAATGTGAACTGCATGCTTGTTTGCCACTTCCAATACATAAAAAAGCAGCATATCTGCATAGCTACTATATAGGTAACTATGTGGTTGAGTAGTCATCTTTATTATTTTATTTATTTTGTTCTTGATGTGTAAGCCAAAGAATAAAATATTATTCTTTCTTTCTTTCTTTCAACCCAGGCCAAGAGTGGTAGCTTGTCAGACAGTTCCCAAAACAGAGAACTTATCACCTAGCATCACGTTAGGAAATACTTCATTTTATGATTACTTACGGTCATATTTTATCTTTCTGAAATGTAGCACATGCGAGTAATAAAATAATAATAATGGCAACCCATTATACGTCCCACTGCTGGGCACGAGTCTCTCCCCTTTTTTTTGGGGGAGGCCTGGAGCTTACTCAACCACGCTGCTCCAATGCGGATTGCTGGAGGTGGGTGGGTTAGTGGCCAACACGCTGTCGGATGTTTTCAATAAGGCCTCCGACAAGGTTTTACGACTGCTATCTGTCGATAGCAACCGGGACATACTGCTTAACGTGCCCTCCGAAGCACGGAAACGCGCATTTAATTTTCCACTAGCAGTCACCCATCACACTACCTGACCACGCCCGTAATGCTTCACCGAGGAGATCGCTTATGATCTACACCAGCCGCCGGGCCATGCGCGCTTCATGCGAGTAATAAATTAAAGAAAAACGAGTATATTCAAAACATATTTGAGCATACCTCGCCGTAGTCGGGTGTCCGAACGACATTTGGAGGTGCCTTAGTGACCACCCGGCCGTACGCCTCCCTTGGGATCGCAGAGTACTGGTATCTAAACCTGCAATAAACAAAGAGGTTAGTGCTACGAGGTCAGTGAAGATGCTTTTTAAGGTTCAATACCTCAGAAATATATACCAACACTTGTATGTCTGTTAGTCGTTTATTTATGTAATGAAAGCGGCAACAAGCATGCAGTTCACATAGATGTTAAGTGACTGCAGCAACTAAAACCCAAGGTCAAAATGCAGATGTATTGGAACCATAGAGCAACACCGGAGGGGAGTAGCCATATGCAGGTTTTCCCCTCTGTCAAAGTGCAAGCCCAAATGGGCCTATACCTGTCGCCTAGATGTTAAAATGTGTGCCATTGTGTACGTGAAATTGTTTCTGTATTTTGTTTAAGTCAAGATGTGAGTTTCGTAGTAATAGACAATTTTTGTAGTATGCATGTGTGTCGGGCGCACCCTCCGGTTCGCCGCGACCGGTGGGCCGCGTTGCTATGGTTGGAACCCCTGGGATTAAAAAAGTTGTTTAAAAACAAGAAAAGTGTAACGTATGTAGTGGTATACGATATTGTATTTACCATAATAAACCAGTCTGTCGCTAACTCTCGCGTTTGATTGACGTCCCACGTTCCAAAAAGAAACACGAATTCTTGCAGAAACAATGTCTCAAGGCCAAGACTCTACGAACTTAAGCCAGACAAGGAGTTCGTGGCACGTGTAACTGATTGCCTTGCAGTTCAGGTATTAATTTTAAAAATAAATTAATCTCAGAAACTAAACGAAGAACTTCTTTCAGGGTAGAACAACGTGGGTTGGGCGCTTGCATTTCTTGAACTATTTTACTGAGAAATTGAATGTTTAGTTTCACATCTTTATAAAAAAATGAAATTGGAGTGTCTGTTTGTAATATAAAAATAACAGCTTTTTACTAAATGCATATGTATTATATGTATACACGGTACATATATAAAAACAATTTATTTTACAATTTTTGTCTGTCTGTCTGTCTGTTTGTTCCCGCTAATCTCAGGAACGGCTGGATCGATTTTGACGGGACTTTCACTGGCAGATAGCTTATGTAATAAGGAGTAACTTAGGCTACTATTATACTAGCTGCACCCCCGACTTCGTCCGGGTAGGTACTGAACAATCATAAATTCTCACGCGGACGAAGTCGCGGGCACTGCTAGTAATTTATGTAAAATGCAAAAGCATAGCGAATTCCCAGAATAAAAATGCAGAAAGAAAACCATATAATATAACAAACAAATATTATATATTGAATTGGTTTAATCGCCATTGGTCGGTGGACTGACTGCACTGACGAAATAATTATCGTCTACCAGTAGACATTGGGGTCGGACCAAAAGGCCATGAAGGTAAATCTACCTTCATGGCCTTTTGGTCCGACCCCAATGTAAAAAAGGTATGAAATCTCATACCTTTTTTTTATATAATGGAAGTGGCAAACAAGCATGCAGTTCACATTGATGTTAAGTGATGACTACAGCCTATAGACACTAACACAAATACCAAGGTCAAGATGCAGATGCGTTACCACTCCTGAGGCCTAAGGTGTTATGCCTCTGTGCCGGAAATTACAGGGCCGCACATTACCACCTGACCGGAACACGATAGTGCTGAACACTATCATTTAGCGGCAAGTATATTACAAAAATACCTGTTCTGAAACTTGTTAAGCCCAAAATCTCAAGTTCTGTTTAATCTCAGCTATGAACGTAGGCGTCAGCAATATGGAGTCGAGAAGGAAGGTGAGAAAATTTATGGCGGTCAAACCATTACAATAGGGTAGTAAATACAATAACGCAGGACGAGCAATAACGTTTTTTTTATGTGATCGAAGTGGCAAACAAGCCTGCAGCTCACATTGATGTTAAGTGATGACTGCAGCGTACAGACACCCACACAAAGACCAAGGTTAAAATGCAGATGCGTTACCACTCCTGAAGCCTAAGGTGTTATACCTCTGTGCCGGAAATTACAGGACCGTATATTACCACCTGACCGGAACACGATAGTGCTGAACACTACCTTTTAGCGGCAAGTATATTAGGTAATGCGGTGGTGCCTACGCCTGCGAGCTCCGTCACTGGAGCTCTACCACCAGTACATCGTCCAACCATCGTGATCGCCAACCCGCATGCCAAGTCTGACGATTATGGTATATCCCCCATGATGCGATAGGCCTTGGAGAAAGGATTTCTCCATGAATCTTTCGACTTAAATGATGATCCCCATATTATAACATGTAGGTTTATTTTATGTCTATTCAGAAACTCGTTGAAATCAAAATCCCAAGTTTTGTTTCAATACAATATCAGCCATGTACGTAGGCGTCTTGAAACACTCACAAAAATTGCATCTTCGGAGTACAAAAACCATTGTTCTCAGCCCTTTGTTGGCTCGCAGAGTCGGTGATAATGTAATTGTCTCGGTTTGTGTCGGCGGGTGACGTGCGGTATGCTATAATTTCCGCCTACCCCCATTTGTAAAGGTGAGCCAAAGATATTGTTGTGTAATTGGAACGGCTTTACATGGCCTAGAAATAATAAGATTATGTAATGGTATGAGCAAGCAACACTCCAACCCATTTGCCTTCTGATATTTTTTAAAGAAACTACTGAACCGGACCATCCGCATTTTGACCTATGGTGTTTGTGTAGATGATTAAAGGCTTCAGTCATCACCACAGAGTACTACCTATAATACATACTGAAATAGAGACCAATTTTCAAGATCAAAGTAAGTAACAGCTCACTTACACCGTCTGGCGACTCGTTTTGGAACTACAACCTAAGGTCAATAGCTCGTGCGCAGCTCTTCCATTATACAAATAGTATTTTGGGTCGTTTTCTGTGTATCTTTCTGTGACGTGCGTTCTATATATCTCAACTCGATGGAAAAATCACAGAAAACCTACAAACAATATTACGTACGACGCAATTGCAGCATGATACTTTGGCACGTCTGCCAACATTATGAATGAACATTATTGCGACAAAACTTATAGTAGATGCACGCCATCTATTGGTACATTTAAACAACTTGGCACTTGCCCTTACATTGATAGGATTTCCATCGCTTTAGTACTAAATTTAGTAAATTTACATTACATCATAGTCATCACTAAGCATCCGTGTGAACTGCATGCTTGTTTGTCATCTTTATCATATAAAAAAGTGAGTTTTCGTTTACCAAACTAGCTGGTTGTAAGCTCACTTTACTATGAATTAAACTCTGATGTACCTGGGCGCCGCGCGAGGCATAGCAGTGTAGACAGGCCACTCGTTGTACATGAGTGGATCCCGGTAGGAGCTTACTTCGTTCATGATCTCCGGCGCGCGCGCTTGCCTCTTCGAGAACCTGTGACATGAAAATATCAATTTATGTACATGAAAATCTTTCATCACTGAGTGGCTGGGTGACTGGGTGACTGGGTGAATGGGTAGTCACCCAGTCACCCATACAAATATTTGTCCCGGTGCAGCGATCGAACCCCCTGACTCGAATCAAACTGCCATTACACCGTTGGTATATAGATCGTCATGTAAGGAAAATTAATATTACCCCATAAATTGTATCGTATCTACATTTTATCAAAATATACGCGACGCAACCAAATATCCCTTTGTCTCCATACTGATGATAAATCAAATACATAACTATGAAATTCCAGAGGTTCCCAACAATTTATTTAATAGCTACGTCGGCGTTGTCGTAGGCGTAGGAAATACATCGTCGCGAGTTCACATACCAACTATTACGGTGATATTGTGTTACATCTACATATTGTGTAACACTAATAAACGTTTACATTACATTATTCCGTTAAATTCGAATCAGGTAACAGAAAATTTTACTCTGTTAAGTTGTATAATTTGTGTGAACTAATTTTGTTTGTTTTTATTCCGATAGATGGCGCTAGCCATATTCTACCTATGTACAGACATAATATATCATTACATATTCTCTGGTTCTGGTCTCTAAAATCAATATCTGGTCGTTCATTTCGCTAAAACTTGAGAATCGGTCTAGACAGATTTGATTAATTTTGGTTTTAAAATATTCGTGAAAGTTCAGGAAACTTAAAAAAAATTAATGTAAGAAAAAAAAACATTTTGTAAAATTTTGATACTTTGTTAAGTTTTCCCATACTAACAAAATTTATTTTTAGCCTCTGAACTGGCATTTACTCTGGGCGTAGTTAGTCCCTTTGGCACGCACTTTACGCAGGAAAAATATCGCCATGTGCAGCGGGGCGCAGGGTTGCGGGGTGACACAGCGGCGGCGATGCTCTTTTGAACTTTTGAAAACACTTTTTGATTTTTTATTCGTTATCTATACTTATAATAAAACTGTAGAAGTGAAAATTCTGTACATTAAAAATATTGAAAAAATAAATACAAGGGGATGTTGCTAGCACGATACCGAACACAAATATGTGATTAAAAAAATTGTTGTCTGTCTGTTTGTTCAAGCATCACACAAAATCTACCAGTCCGATTACGATGAAACTTGGTATAATTATATTTTAACCTTTGGCGCACAACACTGGGTACTTTTTATCCCGGAAAAATGTCTGTTTGTCTGTGTTTTTGTGCACGCTAATGTCAGAAACGGCTTATCCGATTTCTGGTTTTCACTAATATATTGTGGTAAGTTTCACATAACAGTTAATGTTTGTTTTATGTGAAACGGTTCAGAAATAAAAAAGTTACGTCAATTTAAAGAATCATATCGAATATTTTTATACTATTCTGCATCTATCTTGTTTAGGGTTCCGCTCCTAAAAGGCAAAAGCGGACCCTGTTACTAATCCTCCGCTGTCTGTCTGTCTGTCCGTCTGTCCGTCTGTCTGTTTGTTCAAGCATCACACAAAATCTACCAGTCCGATTACGATGAAACTTGGTATAATTATACTTTAACCTTTGGCGCACAACTCTGGCTACTTTTTATCCCGGAAAAATGTCTGTTTGTCTGTGTGTTTGTGCACGCTAATATCAGAAACGGCTTACTCGATTTGCGGTTTTCACTAACATATTGTGGTAAGTTTTACTTAACATTAAATGTTTGTTTCAACCGAATCGGTTCAGAAATAAAAAAGTTATGTCAATTTAAAGAATCGTATCGAATATTTTTAAGCTTATCTGTATCTTAGTTCTATCTTTTAGGGAGTTTCGTAGGTAAAAACGGACCCTACGGATATCTAATCCGCCGCTGTCTGTCTGTCTGTCCGTCCGTCCGTCTGTCTGTCACCAGGCTGTATCTCATAAATAGTGATAGCTAGAAAGCTAACATTTTCACAAATTATGTATTTCTGTTACCGCTATAATGTATACGCTTAAAATTTTCACAGAATTTTTAGGTCTTATGTTGTATTGTAGCTTCCATAATAAATCTATATATGTACATACAAATAAATAAAATTGGAGTGTCTGTTTGTAATATTAAAATAACCGCTTTTTACTAAACGCATATGTATGTATACACGGTACATATACCAAAACAACATTTTTTACCATTTTTGTCTGTCTCTCTCTGTTGTCTGTCTGTGTCTGTCATAAATACCTACATACATATAAGTAGAATTGGAGTGTATCCGACTTTGACGGGACTTCCATGGGTAGGTAGCTGATGTAACAAGGAGTAACTTAGGCTCCTTTTATCTCCATACATCTATACATACATACCTACATACAAATAAGAAGAATTGGAGTGTCTTCGACTTTGACGGGACTTTCACTGGCAGATAGCTGATATGATAAGGAGTAACTTAGGCTACTTTTATCTCCATACAACCATACATACCTACATGCCTACATACAAATAAACAGAATTTGAGTGTCTCCGAATTTGACGGGACTTGCACTGGCAGATAGCTGATGTACTCGTAATAAGGAGTAACTTACGCTACTTTTATACTAGCTGCACCCACAACTTCGTCCGGGTAGATACTGAACAATCATACTTTTTCTCACGTAGACGAAGTCGCGGGCACAGCTAGTGTTGTAATAATAGTTAATAGCTAGTGCTCTAATATTGTTAAGTAAAAACTTTAAATTTAAGGAACGTAGGGACATAATAAATCTGTCTATTGAACGAACTATTGAAATAGCCTGTGTTGAGCTTGAGCGCTTGATAATTTTATGTATGTATAGACCTCCAAGTGGGTTATACGATTATTTTGAAAAAAAATTGGATCAGGTGTTGACCAAATTATTTGAATTGAAGAAACATATTATTGTTTGTGGTGATTTTAACATTAATCTACTAGATGAAACGCCAACATGTATTCGATTTAAGTCATTACTGATGTCATATAATTTGCATAATGTCTTTCTTGAACCTACCAGAATCACCCAGTGCTCTGCGACCTGCATAGACAATATATTTATTGATTTCAAACCCAACCAAAAACATGTTTTTACTGAATTAAGTTCTGATCACTGTGGTCAACTAATATCCTTTCATGATGAAATCAAAAATAGAGATTCAAAACATGACATAGTGTTTGTTCCTATCAATGCGAAGCGGATTAAGAAATGTAGAGAAAATATTAAGCCAAAACTTTCATATGTACAGTACCATGATGATGCAAATATATTATACAGTAACTTTTTTGACATTATTGCAAAAGAGTACAATCTAGTCTTTACTAAAAAGACCAAAAATGTAAGAAGTCATAAGTCATTTAATGAATGGGCGACTGTTGGAATACATAAGAGTAGGCAAAGATTGTATGAACTTTATGGTGAAAGATCATATAATCATAGTAATTCTTTTACACATTATGTTAAAATGTATTCAAAGATATTTAAAAAAGTGTGTGCCATAGCTAAGTCACTACATATTAAAAATAAAATTAAAAATTCAGCTAATAAAATTAAAGCGACATGGAATGTCATTAATAGCAAAACTGGAAAATATACTGAGCGCAACTCTGATTTTAATTTAATTATTGACAACGCACTTATTTCAACTGACAAAGAAGTTGCCTCAGCATTCGAAACTTTCTTTGCCAATATTGCAGTTTCTACCACCGAAGACCTTATTTCTTCTCCTACCGTCGCTGAATCGTTATTACAACACAGTGTAAAAGAAAGTAATTTTAAGTTAGTAAGCACTGCAGATGTTATGCGTGTATGTATTAAAATGAAGAATACTAGTGATTTATGGGGCATATCTGTAAAAATTGTACACTCAGTAATAGACATAATCGCACCATATTTAGCGACTATGTTTAACAACAGTATTGTAAGTGGTGTGTTTCCTGATTTAATGAAAAATAGTAAAGTTATTCCATTATTCAAATCCGGTAGTACAAGTGACCCCACAAATTTCAGACCCATTTCTGTGCTACCCAGTTTAAGTAAAATTTTTGAAAGGCTCATTTTAAATCAATTACTTTCACACTTCAATCGTCATAAACTTTTGCATGTAAAACAATTTGGATTTACCAAGGGTCGTTCAACTACTGATGCCGGTGTTGAACTTGTCAAACACATTTTGAAGCTTGGGATGAATCACAGGATGCTCTAGGGGTATTCTGTGACTTATCCAAAGCATTTGATTGCGTCCAGCATGAAACATTGGTCAGAAAATTATACCACTACGGCATTCGGGATACCGCTCTCGAACTTATGACTTCATAATTTTAAGCTCGAGAACCATGTATGTTGATATAAATGGAACGAGATCTCCTGGCACTTCGATGGATATGGGGGTCCCGCAAGGCTTAATTCTGGGTCCATTTTTGTTTTTAGTTTATATTAATGACTTGCCATACATTGTTAACGATAATCAAGAAATGATATTATTTGCAGATGATACCTCTCTCATATTCAAAATGAATAGGCAACAAGTAGCTTGTGATGATGTAAACAATGCCCTCTCTAAAATAGTAAATTGGTTTAGTGCTAACAACGTACTGTTAAATAGTAGAAAGACAAAATGTGTTAAATTTTGTACACCTAACGTTAAACAGGTTGCAACCAATGTGAAAATAAACGAGGAAGCATTGGAATTAGTGACTCCACGGTATTTCTTGGCTTAACCGTGGATACAAAATTGCAGTGGGGTCCTCATATTTCCAATCTAGCCCGTAGACTAAGCTCCGCAGCGTTTGCGGTAAAAAAGATACGATCCTTAACTAACGTTGAGACGGCTCGATTGGTTTATTTTAGCTATTTTCACAGTATTATGTCCTATGGAATTTTGCTATGGGGACATGCCGCCGATGTCAACACCATTTTTGTTTTACGGAAAAGGGCTGTGCGTGCTATCTACGGGCTAAGTCCGCGAGTGTCTCTCAAAGATAAATTTAAGGAAATAAATATATTGACTGTAGCTTCGCAATACATTTACGAAAATGTACTGTACGTACGTAAAAATATTAGCGAATTTCCTAGTAGAGCTAATGATTATATAAATACTAGGAACAAACACAAGTTGTCTGTGCATACAACACGACTGCATAGGGTGAGTAATTCTTTTAGAGGTCAATGTATACGCTTCTTTAACAAAATACCTGAAGATGTTCAAAGTCTTTTGATTAATAAATTTAAGAAAATTATCAAAAAACGCTTATACATGTGCAACTATTATAAAACATGTGATTATCTTAATGACACTACACCATGGTATTGAAGCGATCGCTCCCAGGCTATTTCGAGAACCTGTACTTTGGATTTACAGACTGTATTTATTAGATTTAAGTTTAAATTCAAAAGAGCTGTACTGAGTTTCTGCAGTGGCGGAGTTCTTCTCAGTATTGACTGCCCTTGGAATTCTGCCAAGTGAATAACTTTTCTCAGTTTCTTTTGGAATGGGGAAATGGAGGAATTTGTAAATAATTGATGCTTTCCATATTATACAAAATTGTTCAGTGTCTATTTAATTTATTATGTGTTTTTGATTATTATTACTGGTTATTCACTCTAGGTTAGTTTAAAAAAAAATGACGATGTAAAAGTGCTCTCCAGGAGCCTAATTATATGAAATAAATGAATAAACTGAATAAACTGAAACTGAAATATTACCTTCCATACTAAAAAATTAAATAAAAATAAAGTAAATAGTACACCCATACAACAAACGATATTTTTATGCAATTTTTTGTACGGATTCCTTCGTGCACGAGTTCGACGTGCACGTGCACTTGGCCGGTTTTTTCTCTGTTAGTAACATTAAGCATACCGCATAGCAGCGTCCCGGTATACAACAATCGCCGCGATGATGGCAATTATGGCATATTCTTTCCTTAAGACGCACAACACTGATAGGAGCATCGGAAAAGGCTTTGTCCAGCGGAGACGGATGGACGTCTTTCAGGCGTAATTATGATGATGGTGATGGTAGTGGTGGTTTTGGGGGCGTTAGTGGCGTTGGTGGCATTGGTAGTAGTGGTGGTGGTGGCGTTGGTGGCGTTGGTGTCGTTGGTGTCGTTGGTGTCGTTGGTGGCGTAGGCGTTGTTGGTGACCCTGGTGGCAGTGGTGGTGGCGTTAGGGGTAGCTGTTGGTAGTTTTGGGTGGCGATGGTGGCATTGGTGGCGTTGGTGATGTTGTGGGTAGTTTTGAAGACGTTGGTAGCATTGGTTGTGGCGGTGGTGGTGATTTGGTGGCTTTGGTGTCATTGCTGGCGTAGATGTTTGGTGATGTTGGTTGCGTTGGTGTTGGTGGTGGCGTTGATGGCGTTGGTGGTGTTTGTGGTGGTGGCAATGGTGGAAGTGGTAGTGGTGACAGTGGTGGTGATAGTGGTGGTGTTGGTGTTGGTGGCATTAGTGGTAAAATGCACAACGTTTATATTCAATTTTTCACTTCTGTCGGGTCTTACGGAGTGCATATATTATGTAGAGATCTATAATTTATCTTTCACTCTCTGTTAGTAATCGTTTTTCGCTAATTGACTGAAACTTTACAAAACTATGTCATAATTGTCTATTAAAAATATTATGCATAGAAGTTTAAAATGGCATTTTCCAAAAGACGGTTCTGCATAGGATGGACGTTTGTGGGTGGTAGGTACATATACGACTGCGTGTTTAAACACATAATTAGCTATTTTTCGCACGGTCAGTTATATGTGGCTCTGTCACGTGTTAGCAATCCTAGCAGCCTGTGTGCTTTTATCCCCGATGGCCATACGTTATAAATCGTGTACAGATAACATTACTGTAAAGTAGATTTTTAGCTACCCAAAAGCGTGTATGATCCAAAATTTACCAAAAGTTATATCCAAAAGCCCTACTCTAAGTCCCAAAGTCACTATTCCACACGAACAAAGTTGCGAGCACAGCTAGTTTATCAATATTTGCAAAAGTTCGTAGAACAAGTGTTATTGGAATTAACGTAGAGAGGTCAGCAAAAGGTGATGCGCTAATTTAAAAATATCACCTGGATGTTGACGTTTCGTATAAATTTACATGATTACGCCCAAAACAGGAAAAAATCTTCGCAGTATTGTGGGAGTCGTGAAACATTATCGTCGGCTTTCGATCATTTCCTCTTCGATGTTTGATTTATACCGCTGAAACCTTTTTAATTTTAATACAGCGGGTTATCAGTGACCCTTCTTTCTCATGGACGTTCGGTTCTGCTACTGTTCTTTTTTTAAAGTTTTTAGCTGCCGCTATTAAAATGCGCCATTTTAAGAATATTTCCTGTATATGTTTAAATTTGTTTCTTATGTGTTTTACTATTTACAACTTATTCGTTTAAACGGTATTAGATGTTTCTTTTAGTTTTAACAGTGATTGTATTTATACACAATATAAAATACAGTTTCACAATTTTTGTGGTATAGTTTGTGTCGTCACTGAGAGCTTTGCCACAGAAGCTTTATCCTACCAAATAAACACAAAATTTTATAATTATCGGTGCAGCCGTTTCGGAGGAATTTTGTTACAAACACTGTGACACGAGAATTTTATATATTTAATAGATTGCTTTTAATGTAATTTAGACCCCGTTCCATTTTTATATATTATTTTATTTTATGGAAGTGGCAAACAAGCTTGCAGTTCATATTGATGTTAAGTGATGACTGCAGCCTAAAGACACCCACAGAAAGACCAATGTCAAAATGCTAATGCGTTACCACTCCTGAGGCCTAAGGTGTTGAGCCTCTGCGCCGGAAATTACAGGACCGTACATTACCACCTGACCGAAACACGGTAGTGCTGAACACTACCATTTAGCGGCAAGTTTATAGCTAATGCGGTGGTGCCTACGCCCGCGAGCTCCGTCACTAGAGCTCTACCACCAGAAAAAATCCATATAATAATGAAAAGATTTCTTACAGTGAAACATAATAAGCTATAAAGAAGTTATAAGTACATATTACAGATTTTCACGGCAAAAGTTTCCCTCGTAAAAAAAAGGTTTCCCCTAACTCATTTCCTTCGGTGTAAATAATATTTGAAGTAATTAGAAAAGTTTGAACAGGATGGAATGCTTAACAAATTTTGTCTTATGAAATTATTTGTAAAATTCACCGTTCGAAAGAATCTTGAGATGGGCGATTGGCGGTGAGTGGGCGGTGGGTCATAATTACGACACTGCGTTACGTAACCGGGTCCATGAATATTTTTATCTTTGCGATTCCCATCTATAACCCACATAAAGTATTGAAAAAATAAATAAACAACACCTTTGAAACCACATACTTATGTCACTGATAGTTTTGGAGTTTTTTTTTTTACAAAAAATTGAAAATTGCTCTTTTTTTTTCTTTTTTTTTGTGTTATTTGTATGTAGTACCAGTGTAATGTCGGCTGCATCAATACAATCGTTTTTCTTTCTTTCTTTCTTTCTTCTTTTAGGTATAATGATTAAAAAATTGTAACAAAAAAGTCACTCAAACACAAACACAAAAAAAAACAATAAGCATTGCCATTCAACGTGCCAATTTCAACTTTGCCGCAGTACGACGGCGATGTCAATTATTTTGACGCATGTAGGTACATAACTGCCTTATTTATTTTTTTATGTAATGGTAGTGGCAAACAAGCATGTAGTTCACATTGATGTTAAGTGATGACTGCAGCCTATAAACACAAAAACAATGACCAGAGGTCAAAATGCAGATGCGTTGCCACTCCTAAAGCCTTCGGTGTTAGATACCACCTAGATACCACCTGACCGGAACACAATAGTGCTGAACACTACCATTTAGCGGCAAGTATATTAGGTAACGCGGTGGTGCCTACGCCCCCGGCTCCGTCACTGGAGCTCTACCACCAGTAAAAGTACTGGTGGTAGAACTCCAATTCGAGGACCTAAAATTTTAGGATATGGCTAATAATAGCAATATCCTAAAATCATTTTGTGTTTATAAAAACACAAAATGATTACGTCACTTCTTCGTAAGCATGAAATGTACGAGTATCATGAAATCGACGATTGTATACAAAAAGGTATGTATGGAATATATTTTCCCAAATTTGATATTTGCAGGTATAATTGGAATAATTGTTTTATATTATTTCGCATTAACACATGCTTGTGAAATATATTTTATTTAAAGAAAAATGGAAAGAAAAATTTGATTTCAGGCGAGACTCGAACTCGCGGCCTACTGGGAATCTAGTCCAGCCGCTCTTCCAATTGAGCTACTGAACTGGACTAGATTCCCAGTAGGCCGCGAGTTCGAGTCTAATTGGAATAATTAATATATATCAGGAAATGTTATTAATGTTTTCTAGAGAATTTTTCTAAGCTATTTTTAACCGACTTCGAAAAAAGGAGGAGGTTCTCAATTCGTCCGGATCTTTTTTTTATGTATGTTCTCCGATAATTCGAAAACGCCTGTACCGATTTGGATAATTTTACCAAGAACTTTTTTCAGCAAATCAATGTATGGATATACGCGGATGTTCTCGATTCGATCCGTGTCCAAAGTAAGTGCTATTGGAATTTAACCATTTTTCAAGATTTTTTTTTAATTTCAAGCAAGTTTCCCAGTGTTATCTTCGTAGCTTGTTAATGGCGAATCGTGGATATTTGCGTGTATACAAAGCTGATCTTAAGTTACGTTTTACACATACCTTGTTATAATTACATAGATCGCTATAACTACAAATGATTGTCTATGCGCCTTTTACCGCCCTCGATGCGGTGACAGGACGAGCTCCTGGTCTATAAGCTGCTCCACTTGATACTCATCATACCTATAACGTAGTGCTTCCAATTGTAAATTAAAATAAATAGCTGTTAACATATTATTATTTATTATACCTCCACATAGCTTTTAATTGATCGCACGTGGGCTCGTCGGGTTTGACTTCACGTTCGCGGTCACGTACACGGTGCGGCGACAGGACGGGCTCCTGGTCTATACGCTGCGCTGCGCTGGCGCATACGCACAGCGCTACTACCCACGCTCGCCATACACACCACATGCTGTTGACAATAAGAAATTATGTTTTACTAGCTGACTCGGAAAACGTTGTTTTCGCCATACCTACCTACATTACATTTTTGAATCCGGGGTCCAAATATATATTTTCTTAACAAGGGACGAACGTAGAATGTTTTTTTACAGCTAGGCAGTATATACGGAAAAAATGTATTCCAATTTAACTATTTTCCTCTAAACTTTTAAAATTTTTAGTCTATTGAACCTTACACGAATACTTTGATTCAAAATGTTCGTGAAAGTTCAGGGAAGCTGTGGGAAGGTAACAAGGTGAGAAAATATAAAGTTTCGGCGCGACTTTTACTTATACAATTGATTTTTATATAATATATACAAGATGACAGAAATATAAAAGTGTTTTATAAATAAAATAAAATACGCTTACACTCACAACCCCACAGTAGGTATAAACCTGTGTCGTGGGTGCCGTTGTACACATACAACACATACACAAACACCCAGACCCGAAACAAATATCTGTAGGCCATACAAATATTTGTCCCGGTGCGGGGATCGAACACGCGACCCTTCGAATCAAACGATGGTTTCACAGCGCTAGACTAACCGGGTCGAGTTAATAGAGAGGTAGGAGGCACGTTACCAAATATATTTTTTTCACTTATACTTATAAATTGTATAAACGTCACTAATTCACAATATACAACAGAAGCACGGCAAGAGGTAATCAGTCACAACAATAATCAAATCAGTACTTATAAGTTACGACCCAATCAATAAAACACATTAAAATTGTTTGAAATAAAATGGATGAATCACACTGTAGTGAATCTAGCACAACACGACGAGCGCATGAATACGACTAGCGATGCAACCACGGCGGTCAACTGACTTAGTATTGTGCACAGATCACTATACTAGTCTACATTGTGGCCATAGAGCAACGCGGCCCACCGGTCGCAACCCACGGCGGACCGGAGGGGAGTAGCCATAACGTGTATTACCGATGCATTACAGTCTGTCATTTTTTGCGGGGGAAAATGCGTGCGACACACACGCACTCTACAAAAATCGTCTATTACTACGAAACTCACACCTTGACTTTAACAAAATACAGAAACAATTTCACGCACACATTTAAACATCTAAGCGACAGGTATAGGACCATTTGGGCTTGTACTTTGACAGAGGGGAAAGCCTGCATATGGCTACTCCCCTCCGGCGTTGCTCTATGATTGTGGCAGGCCAATTAAAGACAATATAAAAACCGGTCAAGTGCGTGTCGGAACACGCGTAGTGAAGGGTTCCGTAGTTTTTAGGTTTAAATAATATAACGAAAAAAAAATAAAAAATAAAATATTATTTATTTTTTCTAATATAGTAAGTAAATGATAAAATTATATGTTAAAATTATATCTCATATTAAATACTCGTTTAAATTGACTAAAAAAGTAAATAAATATTTTCTACGGAGTTGTTCGAAATTTTGGAGTAAAATACATTTGGTAGACTATTACTCGCAATCTTGTAAAGCCAAATTAAGTGTGATAGTTTTCCTTTTAATTTCATTATTTATAACTGCTTTTGCTGTAAAGTTTGAATTTTTCACAAGAACCGTTTAGTTGGTAGAGAAGTTGGGACTCATGACTCTAACGAAAATTGGCATTTTAAAGTGTAGTGTAGTCCTTGCTCGGATACGGACACGTCACACTGCACGAAATATAACAATATATTTCGCGAGCTGCGCTTCCGTCGCTATGAGTTCCGGAAAACTTATAGCGAACGAACTACTGGTGTTCATCCAACATGCCATCGACACCATGGACGAAGTTAGCATTATTCAGATAAGTAAGTCTAATTTCAAAGAAGAGGATCAGCTCAGCCAAGGTACTGCTCTACCAGACGCTGGGCAAGCTTGACCAGATGCCATCTCGTTGAAGGGATGAAAAGGGGGAACGAAGTCTCCAAGACATCATCTCACTGTTGAAGGAGACCGATCCCGACGACGTGCCCGCTTTCGTGGCGAAGCAGCTGCACAAGCTGCCTTCTGTCACTTTCGACCACGTTGACGTAACCAAGTTGCTCAAAGACATCAACACCCTGAAGACTAACTTGGAAACAGTTCAGTTTAGATTACAGACGTCGGAAAATACCATCAGTGATCTGCGTGCCGAATTAATTTCATTACGTTCGGTATGCATGTCAACCGACGCCTGCAATGTTATCTTGAGACGCGGGGCGCAAAACGCATCGGTCGGCAGTTTCGAGTCGGCTGATTGCAACAGTAAGAATGCGTCACCGGCGAATGTCGTCACGCCGCGCGATGTGACGTGCCCGCGCCCCGCCGCCCCCACTGCGCCTGTCCCCCCGCCGCCCCTGCCGTCGCACGGCTGCACGTCGACTCCTCGGCGAAGATATGCCGCTGCCGCTGCTACCGCCGCACCTTCATCTAAGCGGCCTGTTTTTGGAGAAGAAGCCCGCTGCAGCCTTGCGTTCTCGTAAGGATCGGTGTGACGAGGAAGGGTTCACGGTGGTGCAGAGAAAGAGGAGGAAGCCCGTCAACCGCAATCTTTGTGGTACGGCGCCGACTGGGGCGAAACATTTCCTGCGTCCAGCAACGCCATCGACGCCGTTGTACGTGTCCCGATTGCATTGGTCGACAAAAGCTGAAGAGGTGGTGGACTACATCCAAATAAAGACCAGCTTCACGCTTAGAGTCGAGCGATTGGAATCTCGCCGTAAAGTGAACTTTAATTCCTTTGTGGTAAGAGTACCGACTGAACATCTACCGACTTTTTTGACGGAAGAGATCTGGCCGCAGGGAGTCGTGTTCCGTAAATTCCGGGGACAACTGCCTGCCGATAAGCCGCGCATCACGTCGCCGACAATACGTGATAAATAGTGTTAGTGTTATTATAAGTTATATAATATATATGTTAGTCTTTAAGGTATATATTTTATATGGGCCTACTGTTTTATTTTAAGCATTGTTGCCTGAAAATAAATAAATAAAATAAAAAATAAAGTTTAATTAAATAACACATTAATCGAAAAATGATGTTTGCACACCCCTAACATTTTTGAAACACCTATCCAACAATAGCCCTCACTATGTAAAAAACGAAAAGAATAAAAAATCCACGCGTTACATGTAGGGGAGGCTATTTTTTTTTCTCCCAGTTTGTCGGTGTGCTTAAGATGTATACTTGTGCCAAATTTCAAGTCTCTAGTACCAGTAGTTTTTACGCTAAACCGCGGACGGACAGACAGGCAGACAGATCAGATGATTGATGAGATGATTATATCTTGCTTTTAAATATAAATGAAAATAAAGTTTTGCGAAGCTATTCTGCGCAGTCTGATGAATAACTTAGCAAATGACATTACAATTGGTACATTACCATATACCTAACTGAAAAACTACCGCGCTGAATACTATTATACAAGAAATGTCCAAGGTACCCACGTCACCGCCACAGTACAAATATGAACAGTATGGAAACTACGTACAAAACGTTCGAAATGGCACACTAACACAAACATGCGCATCGACGCTCGATGTAGCGAGTGGCTCAGTACTGCAGCACCGCGAGAACCGCTTAGAGGCCTCGTCGATGCGCAAGTTTGTGTGAGTGTGACGTTTCAAGGTTTTGTACGTAGTTTCCACACTGTTCATATTAGCACTGTGTGACCGTTGGACATTAATTCGAGAGTATGTCTTTACAATAATCTTCATTCATCATATCAGCTACCGTAAGACGTACACTGCTGGACCGAAACCTCCGAATAAGTGAGGATATGCCATAACCGCCACGCTTGGCAAGCGGATTGGCGATCGCAGTGGCGGTAATTTTGTCGCAGAACGCTGCTCTCCATCCTGCGTTATTGCACTTACTACCGCCCTATTGGAATGGTTTGACCGCCATTGCTCGGTTAACTGACTCCACCAGTGGGCGGTGGGGTCGTCACGTCTCTTCGCCATCGAATCTACGGCCCTGTAATTTCCGGCACAGAGGCATAATACCTTAGGCCTCAGGAGTGGTAACGCATCTGCATTTGACCTCTGTGTAAGTGTCTATAAAAGGCTGCAGTCGTCACTAAACACCAATGTGAACTGTATGCTTGTTTACCACGTACATTACATAAAAAAAATACACTTACACTCACAGCCCCACAGTAGGTATAAACCTGTGCCGTTGTACACATACAACACATACACAAACACCCAGACCCGAAACAAATATCTGTACGCCATACAAATATTTGTCTCGGTGCGGGAATCGAACCCGCGACCCTTCGAAGGTCATTATGAAAAGTTGGCATATTGAGAAGTTGGCACTGTGAGAAGTTGGCATTTTGAGAAGTTGGCATTTCTCGAAGTTGTCATTTTGCGAATTTGGCTTTCCGAGAATTTGGCGATTTAAAAAGTTGGCATTTTGAGAAGTTGTCATTTTGCGAGCGGTTGGCATTTCGCGAAATTGACATTCTGTGATGATACGCGCTGGATTAACCGGGTCGTCAAATAACCATAATTAAAATCTTAAAGTATTTACAACTTAATGCTATAAATACGTCAAGTGTTCATTGTTCAAGGAGCCAAAACATTTGGGACCCTACTCACAAATTGAAATAATGTGTACAAGCAAAAGCACTTAATGTTTCACTATATCTTAACTTGAAGTGATTAGTTGATTATACAATGGATTGTGTTACTACTACTATTGAATAGAAATGGAGGGTAGGTACATAACATTTATCATTTTCTTAAATTCGGTTTACTTATGGTAAAGCTCTGATGGAATCGTTCAAAACTAACCTGTCTGCGTAACTATTATGCGGAATAATTATTTATTTATTATCAATATAGCACACAAAACAGATAACAATTTCATTTTACATTCAGGAGTTCGTATCAATGTAATGATCTTAATTGTAATCCAAAACATGCATATAAGCTACATAATTATATTATGATTTGAAACAGCCGTTGCCCGCGGCTCCGCCCGCGTGTAAGTCACTTGTTGCGTGACCTGTGATAGGAAACTTATCAAATCATCCCATGGCATCCCACAGGAACATTTTATCGGGATAAAAACGTATGTGTTAATCCAAGATACGCTCTGTGTGTGTGCCAAATTTCATTAAATTTAAGACGCAGCGGCGGCTCTTTTGAACTTTAAAAAATATTTTATGTTATTTGTAGAGATTTGTAAAAAATCGTAGAATAAAAATAAATAAAAAATAAAATAAAATACGCTTACACTCACAGCCCCACAGTAGGTATAAACCTGTGTCGTGGGTGCCGTTGTACACATACAACACATACACAAACACCCAGACCCGAAAAATAGGCTCTTTAGGCCATACAAATATTTGTTCCGGTGCGGGAATCGAACCCGCGACCCTTCGAATCAAACGGTGGTTTCGCACCGCTGGACTAACCGGATCGTCGAATAGATGTAGAATATATGTTTTTTTTTTTTATTCTTTTTTATTCTCCGCTTAAAGAGCTTGGTCAAAGACCATGACGCTCTACACGTTCACATGAATTACATTCTTCATAAAAAAAAATAACTAAACAACATTAGCACATTGACAATTGATATACTTGCAACAGTATTCTGGCGTCATCTGTAGTAGGATCCGCCAGGACACTGTTGCAATGTCCTATTTCTAATGAAGCCCTGCGATGAGCCTCACCCCGAACACATTCAACCAAAATATGGTATACGTCTTCCAGAATATATGTTGTTGGGATTGATGTTGAGAGGCTGCCTGTAACAGGTGATGCGTTTATTAAAATTAGCCCTGTGTTTGGTAGAGCTTTGGTAGAGGTACTAACACGATGCAAGATATCCCCTACATCTTAATCTGACGCGCTCGAGTAAATAAAAACATCCCTTCTTAAGCTCCCCTACTATAGAACACATCACTATTTTTTATGTCATACCTGATGTCGGTTGCAAGGTAAATTGCCCTATTGTATGCATAAAACTTTCATTCCTCTTCGGATAATCCGCGGACGTCAGACAGTTGCGAACAGAGAACTAGTTACGAAGTTACGACGTGTTCAGACTTATCTTGTCATATACCTACTGAACGTGTTTGTATGCGTTTTTAATATCACACGGAGGGAGAATGGTCATTCGCTTTTTTTTCTCTTTGTTGTTTATTTTCTTTCACAGATGCACATATTTATTTACTTAATATTTAATCACTTTATCGAGTCTTCTTTGTCGTGTCCTCGTGACTGAGGGTCGTGACCACCAAAAGCAGCATCTCGGGTCAGTGCTCTCCATTTTGGGCCAAGTGGATTGCTGTTTGCGTGTTGCAATTAAGGGACTCTAGAATGGCATCTATCCATCGAGTGGGCTTTCTACCTCTGCTCCTTTTTCCTTCAACATGGCCTGTTAGGATCAGCTTTTCCAGGTTCCCAGCATCACATCGGGCCACGTGACTGAAAAAAGAAAGTGATCTCCGCAGACAGATGGTCGAGAGGCGAGTTACCATCTGCAGTTCCTCGAGGATAGAGACGTTAGTGCGACGAGCAGTCCATGGGATGCCCAGCATTTTTCGCAAGCACCACATTTCGAATGCGTCTATCCTTGCCCTTAGCTTCCTCTTCAGTGTTCATGTTTCGGAAGCATAAAGAAAGATTGAGAAGGTTAGGCACCGCACAAGTCTTACTTTCGTGCTGCGGTAAATGTGACTTTATCGAGTAGGAGGTAAAAAACACAAAATTTAGCACGTTTGCATCAAGGCTTCAGCTTTTCAGACACGCACGGCACTGATGAAATTTTACACATACAAAAGAGATCTAATCAACGTTATCATTGTACCTCGAATAGAGATCTCCACCTAAAACGTAATATCGCCAATATACCAGAGGTAAAGGGCCACTGGGTTCAGCAAACACGTCGTTTTCACAAGTGGACCGCCAATTGGGACGTTTGTCTTGTTTACACTGCAGAGTAGGTACTGCAGAGTACCCCGATTCGAGCGTGTTGGCCCCAATCTCCATTATTATTGACGAACGATTTTTATACTACTTTTGATGGTGAATTGTTTTACCGTGGCGTAGGCACCACCGCATTACCTAATATACTTGCCGCTAAATGGTAGTGTTCAGCACTATTGTGTTCCGGTCAGGTGGTAATGCACGGCCCTGTAATTTCCGGCACAGAGGCATAATAGGCCTCAGGGGTGGTAACGCATCTGCATTTTGATCTTTGTCTAAGTCCATAGGCTGCAGACATCACTTAACATCAATGTGAACTGCATGCTTGTTTGTCACTTCCATTATATTATGTAAAAAAATCTTTATCACTCTTCTGATAAATTAAGCAATATATATAATGCGGTGGTGGCCTACGCCCGCGAGCTCCGTCACTGGAGCTCTACCACCAGTGAAATAGAATAATTATCTCGCGTGTAACATTTGTTGCAAATAAATGTTGTTTCTTTCTTTCTTTCTTTCTTTAAACAACATAAAATTATCCCAGATTATGAAACCAAACGAGACGAGGCACGAGAGATATGTCTGGACCGCGATATCTGGCACTCTACACTTTCTGCCTACCCTGTTAGGGACCTGGCGTGAAGATACATACATACATTAAACTAAACAGTCTCGGAGAATGAACTCATGACCCAGGTCACAAATGGATAAAGTTTTTCTGATTACTCAATGATAACAGTGATAAATGACCTCATACTGAGAAAGTCCACAAACTGACAGTGAATTAAACTTTTGGCAAAGGTCCGTTTTCTATATAAAAGCTTGCCAAGTGAAGGTACAATGCCGAACTCCGCTGCCGCCGTAGTGCTGCCGCAGCACCATATTTCTCTATTTTCTATTGCATTGCTGCCGTGACATTGTCGTTTAGCTCGGAATGTAATCTCATATAAACTTATAGAGAACTAGCGGCCCGCCCCTGCTTGGCGCGGGTGCAATGTTACCTACCCTCTCCTATTCGTCTTAGCGTGATGATTATAGATATAACCTAAAGCCTTCCTCGATATCTTTTATAGTTTAGGCAGCGTACGCAAAATAAGTAACTTTTCTGGTTGATTTTTTACACCTTGTGTCTGAAAAACCCAATTTTTTCCAAAATAAAATATAGCCTTTGTTACCCGTGGATAATGTAATTTTCGAATAGTGAAAGAAATTTTATAATCGGTCTAGTAGTTTTAGAGCCTATTCAATACAACCAAACAAACAAAGTTTTCCTCTTTTTAATATTAGTATAGATAGTATAGATATATGGAGACCAGTAGTACCGCCGCAGCACCATATTTCTCGATTTCATATTTAAATAACTGGGTAAAGATATAATACCAGGTTCACATGTGTGCATTTGAATTTATTTAAGCTATTATGGGGTGAACAGGGAATTTGTTAATAATTAAGAAGTCAAAAATATTGTTGCTACAAACATTAAACCTAAAATATGTCAAAAGTGAAACAAAATATCAAAAAGCGACGCCACAAAATCAGTTAAAGAGTTGATTTTGTCGTTCATTAAAGATTTTATTTTCCCCAAACTTATGAAGACCCGCGTGGTCGGTTTTCCGGTTATCACCAACCGATGTTTAGAGCGAGAGTTGCACCGCCCCTAATCGCATATGTCGTATGTGTCCTTCCGCCACGTCCTAAGCCGTGGTTCGGACTACTTCGGACCCACAGGAGGCAGTTGTGCTAACTTTTTTTTGGGCTGGAGCGCCCTCTGCCTTCGCCGATTGCCCGGTGAAGAAGACTAGTGCCATCTCGAGACGTCCTAAATAAGTCCGTATAAAAACGATTTTTTTTCTTTTTTTTCCCCTATTGAGCATACGGTATCACTCAATAGCATCGAGTATTGATTGAAACGTTTTCTTTCTTTCACTCTGTTTAGCCCGAATAAAATGTTCAACGACACTTATTTGGAATTCACGATACTTAACAAGATAACAAAGATGCTGAAGCAATGATTATATTGTCGTTTTTTTGCATCGCCAACATTTTTTTTATCACTGCCAATGGTTGACTGGCAGAGAGCGCTTTAAACGTTAAGTCCGCCATTTGTACCAATTTTTTTTATTGATGCAATATAGTATAAATAAATAAATAAATAAATTGTCTGTTCCCGCGCGAATACTGTTTGAGGTTATAAAAGAATATTACATTTTTATTTTGATCTCCAAACGCAAACATATACATATACATACTTTTTTTTAATTATTTTGATTATCTTGCTTTTTATTACATTTGAATTGTATTCAAATCCACACTTTTCAGATATGTTTTAAACTAGCTGTTGTCCGCTAAAATCCTTTGCGTAGATCCCAAGTACCAGACCACGTACCAGACAGACAGACGGACAGACAAAATATCCAAAAACTGGTTTTTTTTATGTAATATAAGTGGCAAACAAGCGTGCAGTTCACATTGATGTTAAGTGATGATGTTAAGTGATGATTGCAGCCTATAGATACCGACACAATGACGAGAGGTCAAAATGCAGAAGCGCTGCCACTCCTGAGGCATTAGGTGTTATGTCTCTGTGCCAGAAATTACAGAGCCGTACATTACCACCTGACCGGAACACGACAGTGCTGAACACTACCATTTAGCGGCAAGTATATTAGGTAATGCGGTGGTGCCTACGCCCGCGAGCTCCTTCACTAGAGCTCTACCAGTTAACTGTTTTTTTTTTGTTTCTGTTACTCTTCTTTAATCAGTTTTATGGAAAAATATTTAATGTAATGACACTCGATTATTACTGCCTTATTATAATATATGTTTAGATTAAGAAATAATTCCATTAAAAATACACTGAATTGTCGCAAAAGGTAGCATTTGGAAAACAACCTCCCAATAGTTTAATATTACGATTTTGAGTTTGATTATTATTTGTATAAAAACTACCGCCACTTGTGTGAGGTTTGCAGAAAAAGAATATTACATATTGTATTTTGATTTTGATCTCCAAATGCAAGCATATTAAAAAGTAATTGTGAATTTTTCATATTATTTTTTTTTAGACTTGAATTGTATTCAAATTTACAATTTACAGAAATGTTATTGAAATATTTAAAAATCAGAAACAAATCCATGAAAAATATGTTGAGCTGGCGCAAAAGGTCGAGGAGAGCAATGGCTGCCACGTGCGTCATACTCGTGAACGGGTACTGATTGTGGGGACTGGTCTGTTGTGATTTGTGGGTGTTATATTCTATCATGATATTAAGCTGTTGATGGGTATTAGCGTATGTGTTTATATGCGAATATTTATATGCCATGGACGTTCACATTATCTTTATTCTCTGTAATAATATTTGTATTAAATCTAAGGTTTTGACAAAAGAGCAACACGCTTAGTTTGTTGGGTAGCGGAGTTCTTCTCAGTAGTGCCTGCACTTGGAACTCTGCTAAGTGAATGACTATGATTATGACGAACAGATTTTTCTTTTTCTTCTATGAAGGAATTGAAAAATTTGATGATTCACGTATCGGTTAACTATTATTATTAAATTGGTATTTATTAATACCTATTGGATTATTATTATAAGTCATTCTCTCTAGGTAGCTTATAACCCGACACTGCAAAAGTGTCCTTGTATACCAATTTGAAATAAATGATTTGAATTTTTGAATTTATGGATTAGGATGGTCATGTAGTTACACACTGCTGCGATAATAAAGCCGCAATGGAAGTAGGACGTTGCGTTTCTCAGTCCTGCGATATTCCGATATGAGTTCTAGAATGTTTTGTATCAGGACGCAAACGACCGTACACACACTTACGATAATAACATTAATACTTGTAGGACGTTTGGTTAAGAAATATCGGACGATAAAAACGCAACTGTGTGCAAGGAATGTAAAAGGAATCACTGGTGGTAGAGCTCTAGTGACGGAGCTCGCGGGCGTAGGCACCACCGCATTACCTAATATACTTGCCGCTAAATCGTGGTGTCCAGCACTACCGTGTTCCGGTCAGGTGGTAATGTACGGCCCTGTAATTTCCGGCACAGATGCATAACACCTTAGGCCTCAGGAGTGGTAACGCATCTGCATTTTGACCTAGGTCTTATTTGTAGGTGTCTATAGGTTGCAGTCACCACTTAACATCAATGTGAACTGCATGCATGTTTGCCACTTCCATTACATAAAAAAAAAATCGCGACGCATTATCGCAATACCGCATGCGATATTATCGAACTATATAACGCGCCTGTGTGGAAGAGCCTTAAAGCGTTTATTAAACGCGCGTTAACATAATTATTATATTTTCGTTTTTTATTTTATCTATCAACTGCTTCGAGCACAATCGTAGCTCGAGCGCAAATACTGCTACGAGCTACGTCGTAGCCGATACGCAACGCATTCAGAGTACAATACAAGAAAGGGATATTTATTGCACAAACAATACTGGCTCATATCTTTTGTCAATATCTAACTCAATATCCGCATCGCACGTCGGAAATATCCGTTGTATACGTTTATATTGAAGCACTCGTATTGTAAACGTAACCGGCGAGTCGTGGGTTTCAGTTTGCATGTATGATTGAATGCATGCATTTACCTCTGCCTACCCCTTCGGGGATTACAGGTGTGAAGTTACGTTCGTATTGTATTGGTGCCCTCGCGTTTGATAGTACCTATCATTTGATTAACTATGGAATAGAGTGAGACGTGGTAAGATGATGACAGAGTAGTCATTTTCTCCGGATTTCTTTGTGATAAACCAAAAAGTACGTGGAGGAAGACGCGGGAACAGCTGATGGAAGCGTAAAAAGTATCATCTTGTTTACGCTTTTTTTGCGCGCGCTTTAAAGCGACCAATATGTACTTGCTCTTACTGCGCTTAATGCCTCTAACCGCAAATGACCCGATTGGGTCCGTAGATATACATTATCTTATCTTTTGACCATTTTACTGGTATTGGATAGTATAGAGTTCCTGAGTTGGAGCTCGAGGGCGTAGGCAGCACCGCATTACCTAATCAATCGGCTGCACAATGGTAATGTTCAGCACTACCAAGTTCTGGTTTTGTAACATCTTATAATGACCTTCAGTATTTGTGTACATATCTAATAAGCTGCAGTGTTCACTTACCATCAATGTGAACTGCAATCTTGTACTGCCATAGTGGCACTAACGGCTGGTGGCAATTGCGTAAAAAAAATAACTACAGAATCAAGTAAGGTAAGTGTCCCTACGCTTATAATCCATTAAATAAAACCTTTTACAAAAAACATACTTTGAACTAAATTTTTTCACGATTTTTGCTACATCATTAAAGCTGAGAACATATTTTTCCGTGAAAAAGTTAATGTGTAAGAGAAATTACGTCACACTCGTTCAACCTCATTTTTAAGTCCCACGCAAACCGAACTCTCCACTCGTATATTATTTGCGCTTAAACAATGAAGGCTTCACGGCCCATTAGGTGGGAAAATCATTCGTTTGCCCGGTACTTGCTGCTGACATTTTGTGTTGAAACCGGTCAATTGATGATGGGACTCAAATTGTGGGTTCTGTTCACTAAACTATGTATTAATTTTTATGAATGAGGTCAGTGTTGCCACTTGAATGAAAACCGATCGAGTGTGAGCACGATTCAGGGGTAATCTACAGGTAAAAAAGTAGGATTAACTATGTTAGAAATAGAAATAGAAAAAAAATATATTTCGAAAAGATCTTTACAGATATCTTCAAAACGTCAACAAATCATAAAATGCCTAGATTGAATAACCATTACATAAAGTAAAAGCAAATACATATATTAATAGTAAATTAAAAATTAGAATTTAAACTACTTAGTTAAAACATAATAATCACAAAATTTTTCTGTTTTTTTATTTTTTTTTATGTTTTAAAAGTGGCAAACTAGCATACAGTTCACATTGATGTTCAGTGATGACTGCAGCCTATAGACACCCACATAATGACCAGAGGTAAAAATGCAGATGCGTTACCACTCCTGAGGCCTAAGGTGTTATGCCTCTGTGCCGGAAATTACAGGGCCGTACATTACCACCTGACCGGAACACGATGGTGCTGAACACTACCATTTAGCGGCAAGTATATTAGGTAATGCGGTGGTGCCTACGCCCGCGAGCTCCGTCACTGGAGCTCTACCACCAGTAAATAATAAGTAATTATTTCAATGATGATAAATGAAGAAAAAGAAAAACTTATTCGTCAAGATCAAAGTTATTCTTGATACTAAGCCTTTTGCTTAGCCTAGGTTACGTTGCACCATGATATTTGTCAAAGTAGCTGCAAAATTTCACATCCTTCTCTAACTTCAACAGATTTCTTTAAGATAAAGAAGGATGTGAAATGTTACAATAACTTTAACAAATATCTTGGAGCGACCAAGGCTAAGTGATAGAAGTGGCTAACCAGCATACAGTTCTTATGAATGTTAAGTGATGACTGCAGCCTATAGACATCTGCTCAAAAACCAGATGTCAAAATGCAGATGTGTTTCCACACCTGAAACCTTTGCTGTAGTCTATGTGATCGTTTTTACCATCCATTAAGCGCGCATGGCCGGTGTGGACGAGAGGTATGTGGCCGGTGGCTGGTGTAGATCGCAAGCGATCTACTTGGTTGTGCGATCCGGGCGCGGTCGGGTGTGTGATGAGTGACCGCTAGTGGCAAACTAAAAATGCGCGTTGCCGTGCTTCGGAAGGCACGTTAAACCGTCGGTCCCGATTGCTATCCATTGGTAGCAGTCGTTAAACCGTGTCAGAGGCCTTATGGACGTTTTGAAAACATCCGTATCTCCACCAAACATTGGAGCAGCGTAGTGGAGTAAGCTCCACGCCTCCCCCAAAAAGGGGAGAGACTCGTGCCCAGCAGTGGGACGTTTCAAGGGTTGCCATCTAACCTGAACACGATAGCGTTGAATACTACCATTTGACGGTAGACATATTTGGCAATGTGGTGGTGCTTACAGCCTGGAGTCTCTACGCCTGGAACTCTACCACCAGTAAGATGGACATAAGTAAGCACCAAATTGTGAAATCAATCGGACCAGTAGTATTTTACAGCAAATTGACAAAGACAAACGGATGGACAGGCACTAATCGTATGAGGCTTGTTGTTCTTAATTTTCATGCAAGGAATTCTTAAAAATAGGAATCAAAGTTCTTCAGAAAACTTCCCAGGCGTTAGAATTTTTTATGAAAAAACAGATTTACCCGTTAGAGAGGATAAAGTATCGTGGTAACACTCTTTTCTTGAAAACTTTCACCATTTTCAGACGAAACGTGCTATAGGTAATGTAGAACAGATTATTGGGGAAAAGGCTTAAAATAATCTACTTTTTATGCTATGATGGTGGAATACAAAAATATAAATGCATTGCTACCCCTTACGCATAAGTTATTTTGCCTCTGTGATAGATTTCATATGTAACCAAGGTAGCAAACAAGCAGCAAGCAGTTCACGTGACGTTAAGTGATGACTGAAGCGTCTACACAAAAACCAGAGGTCAATTTTTTTTTTTTTTTTAAGTATTTGGGAAATACGTTGCCACCCCTGAGATCTTGCTATGTGTCTGTGATAGTAATTACGGGGCCATACTAGTCATGACGGGCAACATTACCATCTAACCTGGCAAACTAAAAATGCGCGTTTCCGTGCTTCGAAGGGCACGTTAAGCCGTTGGTTATATTATTATAACATATTGGTATCAATAGATCAAAGGCCTTATAGACGGTTTGAAAACATCCGTATCTCCACCAACCCGTATCGGAGCAGCGTGGTGGAGTAAGACTAAGACTCGTGCCCAGCAGTGGGACGCTTCAAGGGTTACCATTATTATACATTACCATCTAACCTGCACACGATAGTACTGAACACTACCATTTGGCGGCAGTAACGTGATGGTGGTTACGATCTCAAGCTCCTACACTAGAGGTCTACCGTCTATACTTTAAATAATATAAAACTAAAGAACATTGACCTATATATACTAAAGTATTAGACTGGACAACTAGACATTCCCCTTGATAGCATGGTTCCAGTTTTTAGGGTTCCGTAGTAAACAAGGAACCCTTATAGTTTCGCCATGTCCGTCTGTCTGTCTGTCTGTCTGTCTGTCCGTCCGTCCGCGGTTTAGCGCAAAAACTATAAGTACTAGAGACTTGAAATTTGGCACAAGTATACATCTTAATTACGCCGACAAAGTGGTAGAATAAAAACATAAAAAAATATACATTTAGGGTAACCTCGCTTACATGTAACTCGCAGATATTTTTTTTATTTTCGATTTCCATATAGTGTGTAGTATCATTGGATAGGTTTTTAAAAATAGTATGGGTGTCCTAACATCATTTTTTCGATTTAGTTCGTGACTTATTAAGCTTTAAAGTGCAAATTTTCGTTAGACTCAAGTGTCCCCCCCCCCTACAGACTAAACGGTTGTTGTTAGAAATTCAAACGTTACGGCAATAGTAGCTATATATAACGAAATTAAAAGGAAAACTATCACACTTAAGTTGGCCTTGCAAGTTTGCGAGTAATAGTCGATCAAATGTACTTTACTCGAAAATTCGAGTAAAGTCCTTACAAAATACATTTTTTTTTATTTCATCTTTTACTCTGTAACTACGGAACCCTACACTGCGCGTGGCCCGACATGCACTTGACCGGTTTTTGCATTCAATTACCTGCACTTTACAATAGAAACATGACAGCCGACGTGAAAACATCAAACAAAATATTTGTCAAATCAATTAAAAAAGTCCTCATAAAAAGCCATGGTACAAAATTCAAACTCTGCACAAGACGGATTTATATCGTGGATAAGAAACACCTAATTGGCCTTTGGGTTCACTGATTTGCTACAAACGAAAGAGGAAATTGTAATAACATTACATACGTCTATCCCGAAAGCCTTATGAACCGCAGTTTCGCTTCAATCTATTGACCAAATTTTGCGTTCATTTATTTCTTTTTCAGGTTCCGTATCTCGTGAGAGAAAAACGGAATTCTTATAGCAACATTATGTACCATCGTAAAAATGTCCGGCAGATCACGTAGGTGCTTATTTGTTTGGAAATAAAATCTTATTTGCAATGGTTTTGAATCACCAATAATTTCCCAATTACTAATAATGCTAATGATGATGATGATCATGTTTCATTCAATTATAAGCCCTGTGAAAGTCGATTTAGGTTCGTATTTTCTACTTATCTTAAACTTGTGACAACTACTCAAATTTAATACTTTGGTTGCTGCATTTCATGCATAATAGATTATTAAAATAAATAACGTTTATTGTATACCAGAACGACCTTTGCCGGCCAGTATTTTCTATAATTCGATATTAAAATAATATGTGCGTTAAAAAATAGTATATAATTATTAAATAAAACAGATCTACAAATGGGAGATTTCCGACACAACTGTCTTTGAATGTTGTAACATAAGCTTATAATCCACACAAAACTGCTGTAATTAATGGTGTTATCCCTATGTTAACTGTTGATGTAGTGATCCGTTTATTTATCCCAGTTAAAAGCTTTAGTCTCTACGTGTAAAGAAGAAATTGGCAAAGTGCGAGTGGCACTTGCGTTTACAGGGTTATTTTTTATGTAACAATGGCATAGTGCAACACGGGCCACCTGGAGTTTTGGCGGGAAGCTTGAAATACGCGTGTGGTGCTCTTATTTTATTTCATTTTATTGGTGTATTTTTGAGTTACATTAAATAAAGTTGGTGGAATTTGTTTGATATAGGCAGTGTGATAGTGCTCGTGTATAGTGAAATAGAATAACAGTGCGAAAACACGTTCTTTCGGGTTGCCTCCAAAACTTCATTGTAAATGTTCTGGTAAAGTAGCCATCGCTTTACTCGAATTACTGTGACTCTGACTGACGGACTGATAAATTGACTGACTGACTCATTTTTACGTTGCTTATTACCAATACGAAATATCGTTTTACTTGACACTGGCAATATGCATAACAAGCGATGCCATTGAATTAAAGAAAACTTTTTTTTTACTGTAGGTAGAGCTCCAGAGACGGAGCTCGCGGGCGTAGGCACCACCGCATTACCTAATATACTTGACGCTAAATGGTAGTGTTCAGCACTATCGTGTTCCGGTCAGGTGGTAATGTATGACCTTGTAATTTCCGGCACACAGGCATAACACATTAGGCCTCAGGGTTCACCTCTGGTCTTTGTGTATGTGTTTATAGGCTGCAGTCATCACTTAACATCAATGTGAACTGCATGCTTGTTTGCCACCTTCGCTACATAAAAAAAAAATTCTCAATAAAAAAATTATCTACACACAATTACATTATTGTATATTTTCTGACATTAATTTACAGGTCTTTGATCGTTATTTAGGACAATTACTTTAAAGGTCTTTGATCGTTATCTGGGACAATTATACGTCTAAACATTCCGTTTATTTACGTCTGTAGTATTTCCACGTACCTATTCAATTGAAGATGTGATGTGATTACTCATCTGAAGGATGTACGAGAGACGTTTATTTCAGGTGTTTGAAAGTAAATACAACAATTGGAACAGGTTCTACGAAGGATTTTTTTTATGTTATAATAAATAATAATGGCAACCCATTATACGTCCCACGGCTAGGCACGAGTCTCTCCCCTTTTTGGGGGTAGGCCTGGAGCGTACTCCACGCATCCGTAGCACGCATCTATCCATATAAAAAACATCACATGTATGGTGGAAAAGCATCCTTAAGTTGAAGTCGCCATCGCAGCGTAGAAGATGGCATGGCCATAAAAATCTCACCAACTACTTAGGTTAGAGATATAATTCTTTTGATAACCGAACACTGAACTTATCAACAATCGTTGAAAAAAGAATTATAAGCTATTCTTGTTACATTTTCGTAATGCTTATCTTGTCAACAATTGTTCAAAAAAGAATTCTACGCTAATTTTATAAATATGTGTGCCCCACATACGGTACATAGAATGTTTGTTTGCAAACCCGCATTTATTGTTAGAATACAGAACGAAAATAGTACAAAAACAAATTAATTTAAAGAAATACGTCGTCTAAGGTTAGCCAGATATCTAGTCGTCTTATTTCAGGGGTATTAAATCTAAATATAGCCGCCTCTCGGGACTGGTTGGCATTCAGTCAATCACCTCGAAGGCTGTTATTTCGATACGCTATTAATAACTTGGCAGGTTTGCTAGTGATGGACGAGTTAACGAGTGTTTCATATCAAAGTTTTAGGGGTTTTAGGATAGATCATAATAATAAATGAATAATTTATAATTTGACGACCCGGTTAGTCCAGCGGTGTGAGACGACCGTTTGATTCGAAAGGTCGCGGGTTCGATCCCCGTACCGGGACAAATATTTGTATCGGCTACAGATATTTGTTTCGGGTTGGGTGTTTGTGTATGTGTTGTGTGTGTACAACGGCACCCACGACACAGGTTTATACCTGATGTGGACCAGTGAGTGTGAGTAAAAAAAAATTACATTGGTGTTTATAATTATTGCATTTTATGAATCCTTTAGTATTTGAAATTTAATTTTAATGTTTGTTATGGTGACAGTGGTGAATCAATGTTTTCTTTTTCAGTCAGGCAACAGTATGTTGCCTAATTTCTGATAAGGTCTGTCATTACACGTGCATCGGATGACGTAAGTTCTTTAAAATGTGGTAATAGTATATACAAGGTGCAATGATATAAACGCACACCCTGAAACCAGTTTGTACAGAATCGATAACCAAATTAATTTCAGGCATTTTTATTAAGGTTATTTTTATGCCAAAATTTATTCTAATTAAGTAACTTATTGGTGAACAGTCAATACAAACGAAAATGAGACTAACCTCTATACAAAATAAAATTCTAGTCTCAACAAATTCTATAGAACGTTGAGACGTGCATTTTTATATAGATAATACTCGTAATTTGAGAAATAAAGTAGTCGTTCGAGGTAGTGCAAATGGATCTTATTACTAGCGAATGTTAAATAGCTGTATTGCGCAAGTTACACTACACAGCGTGCGTGAGTGAGTAGGTTTGTGTTTTACGTGCGGCCGTAGGTAGAGTGAGTAGGGTAAGTATGCGTAGGGTGTACATACTATTCGTACAAAATGAGGACTTAAATAAATAATATTTAATACATTAACATGTAATATCAGTTCATGTGCCCTGATTATAATTCGATTTTTTCTAATTGGTGTGTTTGGTGTCCGTTGTTCCCATGACACATTGTATAACGAAATTAAAAAGAAAACTTTCATAGCTACGAAAGCTTCACAAGCTTATGATTAATATTCGATCAATTGAAAAAAAAATACCTGGAGAAAAGGAACCCTGGTCTGCTTTTATATTTTCTCTTAAGATTTTAGTGAATGACTAACTTATTCCAGAGCCGAACTCTGAATTTACAATTCATTAAGATCTCAAAGTTCGGCCCTGGAATATATTTAGATTGACAGCGGCAAGTTTATTGACACGACAATTTATAATTGCGTTTAACTTTCCTAATTGAAACGTTGATGTAGACCAAATTACGGCGACTGCGATCACATACAAAATGTAAATTTGACGTGACTGCTCTCATTAGAAGGTTGTACTAATGTTAGATGTCTGTATCATGACTTAAATTTATAGTTTCTATTTCACTGCTTGGTAGAACTTTGTTAGAAAATGGGAATTTGATTTCCAGTCAATTAATGAAACGTTTGAAAAGAAACGGGTAGAAGTGGGAGTCGAATTCGCAGTCATGGAGTGCTGTTAAAAGCGAATTTACTAATGATGAATAACAGACTTCTTAAATGTATAAAAAACGTTTGATGTGACAAACAGAAATTAAAACAAGATACTAAAAAATATATATCTAAATATAGAATTTTTATCGCCCGTGTCAGAGATGTAATATCGAAAAGGGGCGACGCCACAGCTATAACGTCTCTAGAAGAAACATTATTGTATCAATCTCAAATAATGCTCTATGTTTTTCAAAGACCTATTCAATAATATCCCACACTACGCGCTACGCGAGAAAAGAAATCATCATTTACTGGTAGGGTAGGTACTTACCGCAAAAAACGATTTTATTTGGCCACTTTGTCGGCTTAACTTTGAAGTAATAATAGTCTCTGCGGACAGACGGACGGATGGAAGAACGGAGGAACGGACACGGGGAAACGTGGTTATATGGAACTTAAAGCCTACAGCTACGGAACCTTAAAAATGATGAAAACTCCCAATATTTTATCAAAGACCTACTCAACGACACTCTACAATAAAGGGTACGCGAGAAAAAATAACAACCTCACTTTATTTATTTATTTACACTTTCATGCACACAAAAAAAAATGTTGCATGAGGCGGACTTAATGCTATATAGCATTCTCTGCCAGTCAACCTTTTGGTTGTGAAGAAAACGCAAAAAGGTGCTGAACATATTATATTAAAATTAAACTAATGAGAGCAAAGAAACTAAACGACAGGTTAACAATAAATTTTATAATAATGTAGTTTAAATATTAAAAGGCAACTATATTAATATAAAATGATGTACTTATAAGTACTTTAAGCTACTAATATTGGTACACTGTACACAAGTACTTATAATATGAATATATATAAATATATTATATATTTATAATATACACCATACTTAACATACTTACATGTATCTATATATATATATATATATATATATATATAAAATATGAATAAAATAAAATATATTTAATGAAGTGTGCCACATGAAGATACTTATAATGCACAAACCAATAACTCAAAGCATCCTCAACCTGAGGAGCTTTACACGAGGGAGACATCCTAATTTTTCTGCATATGCATTTTGATTTCTAGTCTTTGTGTCTATAGGCTGCAGTTATCACTTAACATCAATGTGAAGTGCATGCTTATATGCCACTTCCATTACATAAAAAAAAGAAAAAAACAAACATGTAAGTACATACCTATATCGTGAACATAATAAAAGAAAAAAAAAGGAAATCAATTTAGACATAATAAGTTAAAGATTGACAAATACCTACATAATGATGAAAAAAGTACTGAACATTAACATATTATTATACTGAACATATTATTCGGCGGTAGATAGATTAGGTAACTAATGCGGTGGTGCCTTCGCCCTCGAGCTCCAGCACTGCAACTCTACCGCCCATAGAGCAACACGAGCCACTGACCGCGGCGGGCCGGAAGGGAGTAGCCATATGCAAACTTTCCCCTCTGTCAAAGTACAAGCACAAGTGTGCCTGTATCTAGCACCTAGATGTTTTAATGTGTACATGAAATTGTTTAGGTATTTTGTTAAAGTCAAGGTGTGAGTTTCGTAGTTATAGACGATTTTTGTAGTGTGTGTGTGTGTGTCACAGGTATATTCCCCACAAAAAATGACAGAGTGTTTTGCATCGGTTATAAACGTTATGGCTACTCCCCTCCGATCCTCCGATACCTCCGCTGCGAAACCATAACAGCGTCACCGCAGTAATTTTGCCATGTCTTGTCCGTATGTAGGAGAAGCGGAACCGCCGCGGAACTGCCTGTTCTAACGCATAGATTTGACTATAATTCTATCTCTTTCCCCGCGCGGTATTGTCGATCTGCTCCGACGCCATCCACACTTCCGCGCTCCGGCCGCAATTTTGTTGCGGTGCCGCGTTGTTTTCGCACGTGTTTGTGGAAGTCGACAAACTTAAAAGGCGAAACTACATTTTTTCTTAGAATGGACGTTGATTTTACTGAAAAAATTATTTAAGAGGTCAGAAATAGACCTATTCTATGTTTACTAAATCATCCAGACTATAAAAATAATATGAAAAAAATGCAAGCATGGAGACAAATCCACAGGAAATTAAATGAGGAAGTTATGTATCTTTTTTTAATAATAATAGGCTGTATAACATGTTCTTGTTTATTTATTTGTTCTTCTTTCGCGTGGCGTTTCGACGCCAGTTCCGCTAATCAATCTACACTTGATCGCAGCGAAATTCCTACAGCGGTTTCGCGATTGAAGTTTCGCGCCGAAGGTTTGCTACGGGCGTACCTGTGTTGCTCTATGCTAAAATTTAATTTTTATTAGTGTATATTTCTGTCACTTCAATGGTAAGCTGTTCAACGGTTTTCATTACTGGCTGTCGGTTTCATAAAAGCTTTGATTTATACCCGCCTACACTGTCCTAATGTTTTGGAGTATTGTTTGTTCCCGGCCGATATGTAGGGACATTTTAAACATCAAACGATACTTTATAGCGATAAGGGATCGAAACAAAAGAATTATTCTACCAAATTGAGTTCTTTTCAATTTTGGAATCATATGAATGTAAAGGAATATTGGTTTGGATTTTCTGTTTACTTCATTCTATTGAAGGGTCGTACATCACGTGAGGCTCGAAAGGGCGAGAGGGAAAAATCACGAAACATCACAAGGGGAGGCGGTATATGGAGATATCACGTGTACGTATTTATTTCTACTTTGAGTGCCCAATTTCAACCGCAAATTAGTGCGTGAAATCGGCAACTATTTGCAAAACTTTTTTTTTATTTTACGTTTTATTTTTTTATTATTTAACGCCAAATACATGCTTAGTATACCTACATATGTGCGATTTTTATTCCCCATGCGTTATTTTCCGCTAAATTTAAAAAATAGGTACCTAACTATTTTATTCCAAAAAATACATGTGATTTTAGGTGGGGTCGGGGGTTAATCTAAAACCACACCACGCATCACCATGGGGGAGGAGAAGAATTGTACTAACTGTAATTTTTTTTTAGACTATAGTAGATTTTGGTTTATATTTTTTTATTATTAATTCATTATAGTCTGGCCAACATAAGAAGTGGCAACCCCAGTTTCTTAAATTTTCTGACATATTAAATTACCTATAAAATATTATAATCTATTAAATACTACTAATATATACTATTAATATTTTTACTGGTGGTAGAGCTCCAGTGACGAAGCTCGCGGGCGTAGGCACCACCGCATTACCTAATATACTTGCCGCTAAATGGTAGTGTTCAGCACTATCGTGTTCCGGTCAGGTGGTAATGTACGGCCCTGTAATTTCCGGCACAGAGGCATAACACCTTAGGCCTCAGGAGTGTTAACGCATCTGCATTTTGATCTTGGTCTCTGTGTGGATGTCTATAGGCTGCTGTCATCACTTAACATCAATGTGAACTGCATGCTTGTTTGCCACTTCCATTACATAAAAAAAAAAAAAATAGATGGGTGAAGGTCACACTTATATCGGATCTTAGACCATTATCATAGAAGTAATTTAGGTTACATTACCTACATCTGTGTAAAGCCAGGACGGGCGGCTAGTAGTAATACGTATACAATACAGACCACAGACAAACTTTTATCAGCAGAACTTTCTATCAATAAAAAATCTACTGGTGGTAGAGCTCCAGTGACGGAGGTCCATTACCTAATATACTTGCCGCTAAATGGTAGTGTTCAGCACTATCATGTTCCGGTCAGGTGGTAATGGTCCTTTTATTTCCGGCACAGAAGCATAGCACCTCAGGAATGGTAACGCATCTGCATTTTGACCTTGTTCTTTGTGTGGGTGTCTAAAGGCTGCAGTCATCACTGAACTGCATACTTGTTTGCCACTTATGGAAGTGGTAATAGTAGTAATTTTTACTGGTGGTAGAGCTCCAGTGACGGAGCTCACGGGCGTAGGCACCACCGCATTACCTAATATACTTGCCGCTAAATGGTAGTGTTTAGCACTGTCGTGTTCCGGTCAGGTGGTAATGTACGGCCCTGTAATTTCCGGCACAGAGGCGTAATACCTTAGGCCTCAGGAGTGGTAACGCATCTGCATTTTGACCTAGGTCTTTGTGTGGGTGTCTATAGGCTGCAGTTATCACTTAACATCAATGTGATCTGCATTCTTGTTTGCCACTTCGGTTACATAAAAAAAAAAAGTAATGGTACATAAAGAAAAAAAAGCAATACACGTATACAATACAGACCACAAACAAACTAAGATCAGCAAAACTTTCTATCAACAAAAATGCAAAAAAAAAAAGATGTACGTCTTTTTTTTTTCATTCCGACGGTTGCTACCTCTCTATAAGGTAGTGTCTCAATTAGTTCCGAACGGTTCCGATATCCGATCGATAAAATAAAATTATACATGCTGTATACGGTTCTAGCCACATATGTACTTACCGCGAAAAGTAAAAAAAGGCTAATATCGAATTCAGCAGACGCCTCTTTTGCCATGAAAAACGAAACGACAAGCAAGATATACGTGTATCTATTCATTCTGACGGTCGCTACCATTTGTCTCTATAAAGTATTGTCTCAATGGGTTCCGAACGGTTCCGATATCCGATCTCATAGTCCACCCACGTCCGTGAAAGGGTTAATTCTTTTTCCCTTTATAAAGTCTTAATAAACAATACTTGGGTATGATTACGGCCAGTGCCTGGAGGGTTGGCTATTGTTAAGAGATATTTAGGTGTTTATAAATAGCAGCGAGACGGTAGAAGCGAAAACAATATTGTTCGAAGTTATTGCTTGGATACGATTAATAAAAGCGAAGTGAACACTCTGCGGTGATATTATTCGGAAGCCCATCAATATTATACGAATATTAAAGATGATATATTTAGATGCTTTGTATTTAAGTATCGAACTTAATTTTGATGATTTTGGCCTTGTCTAAAATTGTTATTTTAAGAGTGGAGTGGAAGTTAATGAATGATCTTTCTATGGCCCGAATTTTCGATACCATATTTTAAATCTGTTTCAATTTTACACTTACTCTGAAGTTAAACGTGTTTCCTGAAACCTGTTTCAATGTTTCAACAAAAAAACATTTATGATCATTTATTAATGTACGGTACATGCACGGTGGAATCGAAATACCTCTTTTCTCTTAAACTTATTTTTGATAATTTTGAACATTCATGTCTACGCTCCTAGCTACATTACTTAACTATATCATATCATATAAAAGTAGCTAATATCAGCAGGAGTATCTTTTACCAATAAAAATGAAATCAAAAGCAAGTTATACGTCAATTCATTCGTTCTGCCGTTTGCTGCCATTTGTCTCTACAAAGGCATTGTCTAAATTGGTTCCGAACGATTCCGATATCGGATCTTTCAGTCCGCCCACGTCGGCGAAAGGGTTAATTCTTTTTCCCTTTGTATCGTCTAAGTAAACAATACTTAGGCATTATTACGGTCAGTGACTGGAGGGTTGGCCATTGTTAAAAGATATTTAGGTGTTTATAAATAGCAGCAAGACGAGCGAAGCGAAATCATTTTGTTCAAAATTATTGCTTAATAACAGCGGAGTGAACACTCTGTGGTGATATTATTAGGAATCCTATCAATATAATACGAATATTGATGCTGATATATTTAGATTTTTTGTGTTTAATCTAGGCTAAAACATTGGCAGTATAATTAATACTGCCAATGTTTTAGCCTTTAGCGCCACAAAATATACTTGTAATAGTGGAATGGAAGTCAGTTAGCGAATGATCAATGATTTTAAATGTGTTAATTTTACGATTATTCTATAAACTGAGATTGGCGTAAACAAAGTCCGTGAGATATTAAAAAAAACTGGTTTTTCTGTCTATAGGCTTCAGTCATCACTCAACATCTTTGTGAACTGCATGCTTGTTTGTCACTTTCATAAAATAAAAATAAAATGATACATGCTGTATACGGTTCTAGCCACATATGTACTTACCGCGAAAAGTAAAAAATAGCTAATATCAAATTCAGCAGACGCCTCTTTTGCCATGAAAAACGAAACGACAAGAAAGATATACGTATATATATCTATTCATTCTGACGGTCGCTACCATTTGTCTCTATAAAGTATTGTCTCAATGGGTTCCGAACGGTTCCGATATCCGATCTCTTAGTCCGCTCGCGTCCACGAAGGGGTTAATTCTTTTCCTTTATATCGTCTAAATCAGTGATTCCCAAAGTGGTCCATATAGACCCCCTGGGGTCCATGGGACTCAATGGGGGTCTACGTAGGCGTTGGAAATATGGGAATGTGATATAAATGTAGCAAGGAGGGAGAAAAAAATTGAAAGGGGTCTACAAGAAAAAATAGTTTGGGAACCTCTGGTCTTAATAAATAAACAATACTTGGGCATTACAACGGATGGAGCCAGTAGATGGAGGTTTCGCTATTGGTAAAGGATATTTAGGTGTTTATAAATAGCAGCAAGGCGATCGAAGCGAAATAATTTTGTTCAATGTTCGATACGCTTAATAAAAACGGCGTGAACACCAAGTGGTGATATTATTAAGTTTGACTATAAAGAACACAAGGACACCAGATAAAAATCAGTGCCAAGTAGATTGATTTAATTAATATACTTGATATGAATCAGATCTTGTCTCCCATTTGGGTCAGCCCTGAGATTTAATTTCTTTTTTATAATATTTTTATTTGTTTTTTTTTATGCTACAAAGGTGGCAAACAAGCATGCAGTTTACATTGATGTTAAGTGATAACTGCAGCCTATAGACACCCACAGATAAAATATTAGTATGTAAGTTTAAATTGGAAATGACTTACCACTCGTCAGTGTGTTATTTTACATATATTATACTAAATGTAACCATACCTAAAGGGTGGAGACCTGGTGTCCCGAAATACAGACCTCGGTTTAGCTTAGGCACCAGTCTCTCACAGTATAATTATAGTTTTTATGTGTTACTATTGATATTATGTTTAATGTTTTCTTATATTGTGGTGAGAAATAAATCACAATTATCATTATTACCACAGAAAGACCAGAGTTCAAAATGCAGATGCGTTGCCACCCCTGAGATGACCTTAGACGTTGTGTCTTTGTGATAGTTATTACGGGGCCATACATTACCATCTAACCGGAACACGATAGTGCTGAACACTACCATTTAGCGGCAGATAGATTAGGTAATGCGATGGTGCCTACGCCCTCGAGCTGCTACACTGGAACTCTACCACCAGTAAAGCTATCTTAAACGTAACTTCGTTTTCGGTAATAGATGGCGCTGCTGCTACCATAAAGCAATGCAATAGATGTGAAGGAAAGATTTGACAAATCGGGTAGGGCTTCAGTAGCTCAATTGGAAGAGCGGCTGGACTAGATTCCCAGTAGGTCGCAAGTTCGAGTCTCGCCTGAAGTCAAATTTTTCTTTCCATTTTTCTTTAAAAATAAAAATATATTTCACAAGCATGTGTTAATGCGAAATAATATAAAACAATTATTAAGGGTAAAAGCAACTTCTTTACGATATTCAATAAACTGAAAAGTCTATTATATCGGTTGCCTAACTAGCATAGTTGGTAATAGATGGCGCTGCTGCTACCATAAAGCAATGCAATAGATGTGAAGGAAAGATTTGACAAATCGGGCAGGGCTTCAGTAGCTCAATTGGAAGAGCGGCTGGACTAGATTCCCAGTAGGTCGCGAGTTCGAGTCTCGCCTGAAGTCAAATTTTTCTTTCCATTTTTCTTTAAAAATATAAATCAATATTACCTGGTTTCTATCAATTGTCCATTATTTCAATAAACCTGCGCATCGTTTTGTAGCCTGTAGCACTATAGTCCCTTGATTTTGAAAGCCCTAGCAGTAAGTATCTAATTTTCAAATGAATTATTGAATTTGGCATCTAATTTTGTCCGGAATCGCCATGTATTGTTTTCGGAAAAGCATCTCATATCGTCGGCTACATAATCTAACTAGTTGACTCCATCTGTTAACTAACAATATAGTTTATGTTTTAACTTCATTCACGTAGAATTTAATTCTAAAATAAAAGTAGCCTAAGTTAGGTACTCCTTATTACATCAGCTACTACTACTCCTACTCTACCAGTAAGGCCCGTCAAAATCGGTCCCGCTCATATGAATAAACGAGGCAATCCTAGAAATAGAAATACGTTCTTACGAAGTTCGTTACTGTACGAAGTACGTACAGTAATTTCAAGATTAACATTTTGTTAGCACTTGTTGCGAACTATTTGCATACCCACCCATGTAGAATACGGGCATCAGGGGGTGCGGAGATAAAAGCCCGTAGGTCACGCATCACTGGTCACTCAATTGAGTGTGCAAGGGGAATTGGATTGCAGATTTCTTTGTGCTGTGCATCATTAACAGCAATCCTTTTAATGTGGAGGACGTTTGAAGCAGTTGACCTTCGGCTTTGTTGGATGAAATAAACCTGTTCAAGCTTTAAAGCTATGACATTCGAATGAAAGGATTTATAGAACCTTTATATTTAATTTATGTCCCACAAAGGTTTAAAAACAAAGGCATTCAACCAGTGTATCCTACCCGTTTTAACATACGGAGCCGAGATATGGACTCTGACCGCGAGACTGGTCCTGTTCAACGTCGCACAACGAGCGATGGAGCGAGCTATGCTGGGTGTCTCTTTGGAGGATAAAATACGAAATGAGATTATCCGTCAAAGAACTAAAGTGACCGACGTAGCTCGCAGGATAAGTAAGTTGAAGTGGCAATGGGTCGGTCACGTCTGGAGAAAGGGCTGATAGCCGCTGGAGCAGACTTGTGCTTGAATGGAGACCACGTCTAGGTAAACGTAAGGACGACCTGTTAAGCGTTGGAGTGACGACATAAGAAAAGTGGCTGGAGTCGGTTGGGTGCGAGCTACTCAGGATCGGGACAGTTGGCGTACTCAAGGAGAGGCTTACGTCCAGCAGTGGACGGCTATAGGCTGATTAGAGATATTCAATTTATAGAATATCTCAGTAGTCTGGTAACAGTTCGATCCCCGAGTCGGTATCGTTATCGTAAGTTTCCCAGTACCTCGGAGTTTACCACCTGTTATATGGACCAAAACATAAACGGTAGCATGTATGCTTGAATGCTAGCATTTACATCTCTCTATCTTCGGGGATTACAGGTGTGACGTTACGTTTATAATTGTATGTATGTATGTATGTATGTATCTTCACGCCAGGTCCCTAACGGGGTAGGCAGAGAGTGTAGAGCGCCAGATATCCCGGTTCAGACAAACCTCTCGTGCCTCGTCTACCTTCATCATTCTCTTCATACATGCACGCCGATTCCTAAGACTTTTGACCCCACCATCAGACAGAACTCGACCTATTTGGTCATGGCAGGTCAGCCTTGGTCTTCCTGGGCCTCTGCAACCATCCACATTCGCATTGTATATCTGTTTAGTCATTCGCTCATTCGACATTCTTTCTATATGCCCAAACCATCGGAGCATGCCTTTTTTCATTTTTACACCGATACTATAATTCACACAAAGTCTCTTTCTTACATCTTCATTACATTCATTATAATTATACATTCTAAAATGTATCGTTTTTAAAGAAAATGTATCCAATGTCCGCTATGAAAGTCAGTTATAAATTTGGTGCACTTGGATAAACCACACGAATTCCATCTTATTCATTTAATGAGCAATATTTAAATTCGGCATTTCGACACGATTATATAAGTTAAAACATTTGGAATGCTAATCTGTATATATAAAAATCAATTGCTGTTCGTTAGTCTCGCTAAAACTCGAGAACGGCTGGACCGATTTGGCAAATTTTGGTTTTGAATGATTTTTGGAAGTCCAGGAAATTAAAAGGTAAAAAAATATGAAGAAATTGAAGGGAAATAGTAAGAACCACAATTTCATTTTCCCATACAAATAGTCCGTATCTATCAAACCTTTGACATATTATTTCATTCTGAGGCAATACGAAGTTTGCTGGGTCAGCTAGTCAAAAATATAAATACATTGAATCTGTTGATATTCCAAATAATATCAAGACATCAAAGTTTATTCTTGATACAGAAAATTACTTTTTACAAATGCATCTGACTGAACAAGATGTCTAAGAAGATTAAAACGTCGGAAAATTTAATTTACGCAATTCTCGAAGTTTGTAAAAGGAAGTTGGTGAAGAAGCCGGTGAGAATGCTGTGATGGACGTCCAACTTGATTTTAATTAGTTTTGTTTGGAGCTCACACAATAAAGCCGTCTTGATGACACTTTAGTTCCTTGTAGAAGTTTTATTAAGTGTCCTGTAGAACTTACTGACATAGATTTACAAAAGTTAACGGTAAAAAAGTAAATTATTATTATATTTTATTGGTGGTAGAGCTCGAGTAACGGAGCTCACGGGCGTAGGCACCACCGCATTACCTAATATACTTGCCGCTAAATGGTAGTGTTTAGCACTATGGTGTTCCGGTCAGGTGGTAATGTACGGCTCTGTAGTTTCCGTCACAGAGGCATAACACCTTAGGCCTCAGGAGTGGCAACGCATCTGCATTTTGACCCTGGTCTTTGTGTGGGCGTCTATAGGCTGCATTCATCACTTAACATCAATGTAAACTGCATGCCACCACTTCCATTACATAAAAAAAAAATGGAAAACCTTCCGACGCATAAAAGTCATTTCAAAAGTACAAAAATTAAATGTGTTTGTGAACGGGTGAATATTGGCTAAAACCCTGCTGACTAGTTTCAATCAGAGATGAATATCTTGGAAACTAATACTGCTTTAGCCACCTAACATAATTAAAAATCACCCTGATTTCTTTCGAATTAAAAATCCACAATCCAACCGGTTCATTCACTTAAGAGCTACAGTGCCACAAACAGACTCAGAGACAGACAGACATACATGTCAAATTTTTAAATAAACCTAAAAAGCATAACTTCACGCTTATAATCCCCGAAGGGGTAGGCAGAGGTACATTCAAGCATACATGCAAACACCCACGATTCGCCGGTTACGTTTTGGCCCATGTAGTAGCTGGCGACCCTGTTGACATCTCCGGGCACCTTACCAAACTCCGAGGAACTGGGACACTTCCAGAAAATGGAAAAATCCCAATAGAACCAGAGATAAAGGATTTTACACAGTTATCTCTGATAGCCCTCGATTTGGGAATCGAACCCAGGATCCCATGCAGCGCTTAGTGGCCTGCTGCCGACTACTGAGGCAGTTAAGCAGTTTCGCATCGGAGGCACACTCCGCCATAATTCCATACAAACGCATAATTTCGTCTCTATTACACAGACATCAATCAGTGACGTGTATCTACACGTGCACCTGTGTCCGTAGCACGTAGAGAACTAGAGAATACCAAACGTCGCCCATAAGAGGGGAGAAGGTTGGATGAGGCGGGGAAATCGGGCGGAACGTCGAAGTGTCAATTATATACGTAGTATTGTTACATATTCTCTGTCGGAGGTTAATTTCAATTCAACACAAAACTTGGACCAGAGCCGAAAGTTGAGTATCGGTCGGACACTCAATAAATATTTATGGTACGATTTTCATTTTAAATATCTTAGTTTAACTCCAACTTCAGTTATTTCACAAGCATGGAAATAATCTCTCATTTAAATTAAGTAAGCGCTTTAAATTATTTCCCTAACAGAATTTAATGGAATTCTGAAAATAATTGTAAAGTGGAAAGTTAAATGCTTGCTGCAAAATACTATTGAAAATAATAGACTACAAGCCCATGTTAAAAAATTGATGGGTCATTTGAACCACCAGGTGACCTATCTAGAGCGATATAAGAGCATAAAATAATAAGATTCAGCACTATGCCGTCACTTGTAAGCTGTCCAACTGAGTGCAGGTGAGAATTCAAAAGTACAGGTAGACTCAGTACATTTTGGTCACATATTTTTGTACGGCATTCTTACCAACGATAGACCCATTAAAAATAATAAGAAAACGCACAGTGCCGTACAAAAATGGTGCGCCACGAAGTCGGATTTTTTTATTATTTTCTGACAATTACCGGGGTAAATTTGGTCATTTGATTTTGTACGGCATCTGTGTCATACTATTTCAATAATGCTTTCAATTCATTATTCCGCAACGCCGTACAAAAATCATGCGACAAGGGGAAGAAATCGAGAGTTGCAACCCCCTCTCTTTCCGTAGTCCAGGGGGTGATTTGACACAACATGAAATAAACTTATTTTGAAATTATTTTATGCATAGATAATATTTTTTCATGTGCCGTACATTTTCGTTGGTTCAAAGGGGTAAAAAAACCGAAAAAGAAAAAATCAAAAAGAAAAATTCCATATAACGAAATATGGACATAATATACACACCGTTTCAGTTTAGTTAGACGTCATAGTGATTTTATCATATTATCAATTGTCCTCTTCAAAAATATGTTAATACCGTACTGTATCAGATGGCCATAAAGTACCCTCAAAATTGAAGCGTTGATTTCATCAGCCTAAAAGATATGGTTTGCACAAAAATGTACGGCATCATTTTTTCCTAATTCATCTATGTTAATACTATTTAAAACAAGAAATAAAATGTATAAAACTATTATATTTCATTAATCAATGATATTTAAATTTTTACAATAATTTGCAAAATTTCAGTTTTTGCATTTCTCTATAATTTTTTTTAGAACGGTTTCTTTTGAACGGCAATACTATATAACAATTGTATTTTATAATATCATGTTAAAAAAAAAGTTCCCGTACAGGTTCAAATGATTTTACAGCTTTATAAATCAAAAATACGATGAAATTAAGATAATTATTGATATACATTCAAGGGAACAATCATTTTTTGACGGCATTACTTTTAATAGTACTTTTAAGTGCTACATAATGTTTTGGAACCGATGCCGTACTTTTTCAAATCACCCCCTGGACTACGGACAGAAAGAGGGTTGCAACTCTCGATTTTTTCCCCTTGTCGCATGATTTTTGTACGGCGTTGCGGAATAATGAATTGAAAGCATTATTGAAATAGTATGACACAGATGCCGTACAAAATCAAATGACCAAATTTACCCCGGTAATTGTCGGAAAATAAAAAAAAAATTCCGACTTCGTGGCGCACCATTTTTGTACGGCACTGTGCGCTTTCTTATTATTTTTAATGGGTCTATCGTTGGTAAGAATGCCGTACGAAAATATGTGACCAAAATGTACTGAGTCTACCTGTACTTTTGAATTCTCACCTGCACTCAGTTGGACAGCTTACAAGTGACGGCATAGTGCTGAATCTTATTATTTTATGCTCTTATATCGCTCTAGATAGGTCACCTGGTGGTTCAAATGACCCATCAATTTTTTAACATGGGCTTGTAGTCTATAAGTCTATAAAAAGCAACCTTTGCTTTCATTCCGTAATACTCTGGAATTAGATAAGATTTGCTCGCGTTGAGACGTTCCCATCTATTAGTGCAAGAATGTTCTTCTACTGGAAGAGAATAAGAGAATTCTTCCACTAGTGGAGTCCGCCATTGTTCGATGATGTTGCTGGAAAGCGACCAACGTTGGGTGATAGAGGAAGTTGGGAGTATATTTCAAGCGAAAAATCCGCAAATATAATTTTTACGAATACGAGTATTACTTGCTGTCCGACTCGCACTTGGCCGCTTTTTTCTTCTTACACAATAGACGATCCGAATGAAAACAGCTTCCAAATGTATTCACTATTTCCATTTACGTGGTTAAATTGTAATAGCAATTAGCGAAGGACATTAACGACAGCCGGTCACAGTCATTAGCCCTTTCCCTCCTTACGGTACCTAGAAGTACCTCCACATTTTTCGTCTAATAACTTAAGTACGAAATAACTTTATGTTAACAACAACTGACGTTCCTTTAGAGTACCGTTTCCGTAAGCCAATCACAGCGCGTTATTTGTATTATCGCGCGACATTGTCGAGAAATTTGAACAGCGAGTTACAATAGGTCGGACATTTTTTCACTTTACTGTGCGGTGTAATTGTAAAATGTTTATAAATAGAATATCATAGGTAAGTACTATTTTTTTTACTAATTACGTTGTTTATATCACGGAGTACATTTATAAAAGCTGGTATAACATATTATCACTTTATTTTATAAGAATATTTGATAAAAACTGATGAGGACTTAAAAGTACCGTCAGGTGATTTTAGTCTAAAAAATCATGAACTTTGATAATACACATACTCGATGAAGTAGGTATTTTGGTTTATCAAACATTATTGTTTTTTCTTTTTATTATTTTTTCTGAGCTATTTTTTTATAGTTTTAGCCATTGAGATGGATATAACTAAAAATACTGCTCTAATTGAAGCCCTGCTATTAGAAGAGATTCCGGACTGTAACGAAGAGTCTGATGCAGGTGTGTCCGATGATGAAGTGGAAAATATTCAACTACCCTCACCAATAGGCTTCGATGTTTTGCTGAATACCACGAGGTCAATTTGTAATTAAAAACCTATTTATTTAATTATAACTAAGTAAATATTGGATCTCATTATTTTTGTAGTTTCTATCATAGTTCCTAACATTGTAATAACACAAAGTTCCTGACGGTACTTTTAAGTCTAGGTCTTGGAAATAATACTTCTAGGTACAATAAAAATCTTAAAATAATCTGAGCGTTTCCTTTTACCTACCTTATTATGATAATAAAGTTGAAAAGCGGAAATTCGTCAAAAATCACTACCCCGGGTGGAAAGGGTTAGCTGGAAGGAAAACGCCTACAATAAGTTTATCTTCGTGAAAAGAGTTTTAATTTTTTAGAAACAGTTTTTTTTTAATTCATTGATGTGGTTTATGAAAATGGTATGTAAAGGCTACCACTAAATTACCTCACCCACTTTTTCGGTCCAGTCAGTGGTTAAGTAGGGTCGTGTATGATATAAGCTATTTACTGTGGTATAAGGCTATGTGAGATTGCGTTGTTACATTTATAATGTTAGCCTGGGTTGCACCACGATATTTGTTAAAGTTAGTGTAACATTTCAAATCCTTATCTAACTTAAAGAAATCTGTTAATGTCAGAGAAGGATGTGAAATGTTAGAAAGAAAGAAATAAATAAAGAAAAACATTTATTCGGCGCAATGCCCAAGATATTGTTTAAATAAAATAATTAAAACAAATACACTTAATGAACAGAGACAAATATTTTTTTTTAATGCTGAAAAAAATAACATCCTACTTTAGTAATAAGTAGTTTGTTGGAGTTTTGGCGGGAACCTTGAAAGAGGCGTATGGTGCTCTTATTTTATTTCATTTTCTTGGTGTATTTTTAAGTTATCTATACTTATAATAAAACTGTAGAAGTGTTATTCTGTACATTAAAAAAATTGAAAAAATAAATACCATGAGGGATGTTTCTAGATCGATACCGAACCCAAATATATGATAAGAAAAATTTTTGTCTGTCTGTCTGTCTGTTTGTTCAAGCATCACATAAAAACTACTGGTCCGATTACAATGAAACTTGGTATGATTATACTTTAACCTTTGGCGCACAACACTGGGTACTTTATACCCCGGAAAAATGTCTGTTTGTCGGTGTGTTTGTGCACGCTAATTTCAGAAACGGCTTATTCGATCTGCCGTTCTTATTCGATTTCACTAATATATTGTAGTAAGTTTCACTTACTATTTAGCGTTTGTTTCATGTGAATCGGTTCAGAAAAAAAAATATGTCAATTTAAAGAATCGAATCGAATATTTTTAAGCTATTCTGTATCTTGGTTCTGTCTTTTAGGGGGTTTCGTACCTAGAAGGTAAAAACGGACCCTACGGATTACTAATCCACGGCTGTCTGTCTGTCTGTCCATCCGTCCGTCTGTCTGTCACCAGGCTGTATCTCATAAATAGTGATAGCTAGAAAGCTAACATTTTCACAAATTATGTATTTCTGATACCGCTATAAAGACAAAATTAATTACTAAAAATATATTAAGGGGTCCAAGGGGGCATACAATAAAGGTGTATATTTTTTGCTCGATAATAACGGCAGCATGTAGACGCTTAAAATTTTCAAAGAATTTTTAGGTTTTATGTTGTATATTACTTTCCATAATAAATCTATCTTCTATACAAATAATAAAATTGGAGTGTCTGTTTGTGTTCATATTAAAATAACCGCTTTTTACTAAATGCATATGTATGCTTACACGGTACATATACCAAAAGACCATATGTTACAATTTTTGTCTGTCTGTCTGTCTGTTTGGCGGGGCTAATCTTGGGAACGGCTTAAAATATTTTGACGGGACTTTCACTGGCAGATAGCTGATGTCATAAGAAGTAACTCAGACTACTTTTATCTCCATACATCCATACATACATACATACCTACCTACATACAAATAAGTAGATTGGAGTGTATCCGACTTTGACGGGACTTCCACGGGTAGGTAGCTGATGTAATAAGGAGTAACTTAGGCTACTTTTATCTCCATACATCCATACATACATACAAACCTACATACAAATAAGTATAATTGGAGTGTATCCGACTTTGACGGGACTTCCACGGGTAGGTAGCTGATGTAATAAGGATTAACTTGGGCTACTTTTATCTCCATACATCCATACATACATACAAACCTACATACAAATAAGTTGAATTGGAGTGTATCCGACTTTGACGGGACTTCCACGGGCTGATGTAATAAGGAGTAACTAAGGCTACTTTTATCTCCATACAACCATACATACATACATAACTACATACAAATAAATAGAATTTGAGTGTCTCCGATTTTGACGGGACTTTCACTGGCAGATACCTGATGTAATAAGGAGTAACTTAGGCTACTTTTATACTAGCTGCGCCCACGACTTCGTCCGGGTAGATACTGAACAATCATATTTTTTCTAACGTGGACGAATTTCCGGGCACAGCTAGTATTGAATAAAGTTGGTGGCATTTTGTTTGATATAGGTTTATTACAGTGCCCGTGTATAGTGAAATAGAATAACAGTGCGAAAACACGACCTTTCAGGTTGCCTCCAAAACTTCATTGTAAATGTTCTGGTAAAGTAGCCATCGCTTTACTCGAATAACTTGACTGTAACTCACTTGACTGACATATTATACTTGATAACTTATATACTTGATACTTACATATTATACTTAATGACTATATTATACTAACTTTTACGCTGCTTAAATTAATACGAAATATCGTTTTACTTGACACTGGCAATATGCGTAATAGCGATGCCATAATAACAAAAAAAAAATAAAAAAAGTAGTTCGTTGTGTCACAGGGTCAAAGGTACAGTTTACAATAACTTTAACTTTAACAGAGATCGTGGTGCAACCCAGGCTTAATGTGATAGGGCCTCAGGGCGCAGTAAATAGAACAAATCTATTTACCGTGCTCAGGGCGACCCGGTACTGAGCCATCGAAATAAAATGCCGGGTCGCAACAGTCCCGCCATTTTTTATGTTCAAAATCAGTTGATGTTCGTTAGTCCCGGTAAAACTAAAGAACGGCTTTACCAATTTAGCTATTTTTTTTAATGTATTGGAAGTGGCAAACAAGCATGCAGTTGACATTGATGTTACTGCAGCTTATAGACACCTACACAAAGACCAAGGTCAAAATGCAGATGCGTTACCACTCCTGAGGCCTAAGGTGTTATGCCTGTGTGCCGGAAATTACAGAGCAGTACATTACCACCAGACCGGAACACGATAGTGCTGAACACTACCATTTAGCGGCAAGTGTATTAGGTAATGCAGCCGTGCCCACGCCCGCGAGCTCCGTCACTGGAGCTCTACCACCATTTAAGTTTTGAATTATTTTTTGAAATTTTGGGACGGTTTAAAAGGTGAGAAAATACTTAATACAATAATAATACAATTTCCTTTTTCCATACAAATAGTCCGTACCTATCAAACCTTTGACACGTTAACTCATTCCCTCAGGCCGCCAGAAAAATATGACAATAGATTTCTTATTGTTCTTGGACCATATAGGGTTCATCTGTTGCTTCAGAGATTTCTGAGGCAATAGGAAGGCCGGGTCAGCTAGTATTCTTAGTAAATGTGTATTATTTTAGCTAATGCACCTTGAGTTTATACAATATTAAGTGGGTTACGAAAGAGAAGTTTGAAAGTTGGGGCCACGGGCCCCAGGCCATGGCAGAACAATGTTTGAGAAACACTGCTGTAGAGCCAATCTTCTTTATCTACGTCACTAGAACTTCGCCAGTAAATTCTTATCAAAGTCTACTGAGTGCGTATTTCAATAAAGCATTAATTAATTCTAACATTTCAAACCTGGATTAGATACCCAAAACTTAGAGCTAACACTAAGATTAAGCTAAAACTTTCGAGTTAGGGCTCTTGGAACCGTATCATAAACATTTATGTAGTAAATTGTAGTTGCAATTACAGATCTACATTAGTTACAGCTGGCTACAGTCATTAGCTATGGTTTAACCAAAGACATTATAAGAAGTAGACCAATAAAACGCACGGCCGCTAAACGCTCCCTTTGACCATTGCAATCATCATTTGACACGTACCACCGCAGACCTTTGATCCGACGGTTATCTTTTTTTTTTATGTAATAGAAGTGGCAAACAAGCGTGCAGTTCACATTGATGTTAAGTGATGACTGCAGCCTATAGACACCCACACAATGACCAGAGGTCAAAATGCAAATGCGCTGCCACTCCTGAGGCATTAGGTGTTATGCCTCTGTGGCGGAAATTACAGAGCCGTACATTACCACCTGACCGGAACACGATAGTGCTGAACACTACCATTTAGCGGCAAGTATATTAGGTAATGCGGTGGCGCCTACGCCCGCGAGCTCCGTCACTGGAGCTCTACCACCAGTAAAATATATTCAGTAAACTAATTATTGGGCAACGAGAAAACTGAAGAAATCGTGTACTAAAGAAACCATTAATATTATTCGGTCTGTCACTGCCAGATGCATTAGAGGTCTACCCATGCGGAAATTAATGATACAGTGTTCATGACCGCCAGGCGCATACCTAATTCAGTAAGGTAGTTTGTTATGAAAAGATAACTACAAGTACATTTAACTGCATTAATAATTTCGGAGTAATAAACCGATTAAGGCTTTAAGATGTGCCGGTGACCTTGAAATTCACACCGCAAGCACCACCTAGCGTCGAGTTTTGACACTTCTACGTCAAAGAAAAGCAAAAAATAAACAGAACAGAATAACACGTCGGTTTTACATTTATTTCTACGCAAATTTTTATATATGATATACTAGTATATATAAAAATCAATTGCTGTTCGTTAGTCTCGCTAAACCTTGAGAACGGCTAGATCAATTTAGCTGATTTTGGTTTTTAATGATTTTTGGAAGTCCAGGGAAGGTTTAAAAGGTAAAAAAAATATGAAGAAATTGAAGGGAAATAGTAAAAACCACAATTTCATTTTCCAATACAAATAGTCCGTATCTATCAAACCTTCGACACATTTTTTTAACTCTCAGGCAATACGAAGTTTGCCAATTATTTATATGGATAGGTATAAAAGCATAGCAAAAGCGTTTGCCACCTTAATTATTAAAAAAAATAATCGGCATTCTTTAGTATTCAGCTACAGAAGTAGGTCATGCGGTTATACGCTCTCAAACTCATACAGAAACTCTAAGTGAGTTACGTAAATTACAACCAGCTCCAAAAACCATTGTGCAGTTTGAAAGGTAGACGACTCAATGCGAAAGCGAATTCAATTTATATTACAGAGGATTGTAATCGTTGATACGAGGAAACGGAAGGTATTAATGTGTGGGAATCAATCTTAAAAACTCTACAAAGAACGAACGACGCGGAATTCGATCGGTAATCCCCGTTAATGCGAAGACAAGCTTAGATTCATTGCTGTTCTTTATATCCAACGCGATACCTACATCTTACAAAAAATATCGTGTGTTTCACTGGTTGCGGAGGTCGGTGGCATAGGCTACAATTCACATACTACAATACCTAATCTACTTGCCTCTAAATGGTAGTGTTCAACGTGATCGTGCTCCGGGCAGGTGGCCGTCTGATTTCCGGCACAGAGTCATTACGTCTAAGCCTAGATAGATATTTATATACTCAAGTATTACTTACCATTAATGTGACCTGTATACTTGTTAACTGAACACAATTCAAATGGATGTTAAGTGATGACTGAAGCCTATAGACATCCACACAAAAACCAGAGGTCAAAATATAGACCCCTGGGACCTTAACTGTTATGTCTCTGTTATAATTACTCGTATTAAAGGGCGTTACATTACCATCTAACTGGAAGTCGATAGTGCTAAACCCTGTGATTTGGCTGCAGATAAATTAGGTAATGCGGCGCTACGCCCTAGAATACCTACACTGTAACTCAACAGTATAGCTGGCTACAGTCATTAGCTATGGTTTAACCAAAGACATTATAAGAAGTAGACCAATAAAACGCACGGCTCCTAATTGCTCCCTATGACCATTGCAATCATCATTTGACCCGTACCACCGCAGACCTTTGATCCGACGGTTATCTTTATATATTCAGTAAACTAATTATTGCTAGTAAAACATATTTTATTCCTTTTACGAACACTTGCAATCGATAGAAGTAATGCGGTGCAGATACTACAAAATTAACAGAAACTACACAGATTTATCGCGTTCTCCTTCAATTTCCGACATATTTACACCAGCAATCAATAACTTAATTAAACGTCCGGCAAAGTTGGAACTTGGAACTTATCGCCGATCTTCACTGAACTTGACAAATACATATTGTTCAGTGTCTTTGTGCTTTTGTATGGACGTTCACGATAAGGAATGGAATTCTATTGGGGAGTAGAAATGTTAATTACAATTGATTTTCGTTAAGCCAAAGTTAAATTAACTTCCTCACAGTAGCCTTGTGGTAGCAGGCCACTACTACTACGCTGGGGTCCTGGGTTCGATTCCCGGGTCGGGGACTATCAGAGTTAATGATGTAAAGTCTTTTATCGCCGGTACTATTGGGATTTTTCCATTTTCTGGATATTTCCTAGTACCAATTTTGATAATGTGCCCGGAGATGTCATCAAATAATAATACATGGGCCAAAATGTAACCGGCGAATCGTAAATGTTTGCATGTATTCTTGATTGCATGCATTTACCTTCGGGGATTACAGGCAGAGGTAAATAGCATATGACATAACTATCTTGGGTCGGTGGATTATTACATTTTACTGGTGGTAGAGCTTCAGCGACGGAGCTCGCGGGCGTAGGCACCACCGCATTACCTAATATACTTGCCGCTAAATGGTAGTGTTCAGCACTATCGTGTTCCGGTCAGGTGGTAATGTACGGCTCTGTGATTTCCGGCACAGAGGCATAACACCTAATGCCTCAGGAGTGGCAGCGCATCTGCATTTTGACCTCTGGTCATTGTGTAAGTGTTTATAAGCTGCAGACATCACTTAACATCAATGTGAACTGCACGCTTGTTTGCCACTTTAATTACATTAAAAACATATTCTCTGTCGGTGGTTAGAAAACCTGGGAACTGCGTAGGAAGATACTCGGTTAGGAGATATTTCTGACGAAACGACGACCACTGCTGAACAAGGGTCTAACCCAAAGATTGCCACAACGAACGGTCCTGGGCCGCCTTCATACAATGATTGCTAGCGACCTTCGCTAGATCGTCAGTCCATCTGGTGAGGGACCTGCTTACTCTTCGTATTCCGGTACGCGGTCTCCACTAAAGGAATCTCCTGCCCCAACGGCAGTCATTTCTTCGAGCGATGTCCCCTGTCCACTGCCACATGAGTCTCGCTATTCGGTGAGCTATGTCGGTGACTTTGTTTCTTATGCCGATCTCTTAATTTCTAATTCGATCTCGCAGAGAAACTCCGAGGATAGATCTTTCCATTGCTCTCTGAATGACCTTGAGCCTTCTTTTGAGGTCCATGGTGAGCGACCACGTTTCTGTCTCATATGTCATCACTGGCAACACACAATGGTCAAACACCTTTTTCTTGAAACACTGCGGTAAGTCGGACGAGAAGATGAATCGTAGCTTCCCGAACGTAGCGTTCAGACCTATTCGTATATGCGGTAGTAAATATAATACCGAAGGATTTGCAGCAGCGTTCCGCGATAAAACTACCACTCAACTACTACCAATACACCTACCATAACATAAAAAACTACGAGGCAGTTAGCTGGAGTCCATAATTTTTCCCAAACAGTAATAATATATTTTTTATGTAATGGAAGCGGGAAACAATCATGCAGTTCACATTGATGTTAAGTGATAACTGCAGCCTATAGACACCCACACAAAGACCGAGGTCAAAATGCAGATGCGTTACCACTCCTGAGGCCTAAGGTGTTATGCCTCTGTGCCGGAAATCACAGGGCTGTACATTACCACCTGACCGGAACACGATAGTGCTGAACACTACCATTTAGCGGCAAGTATATTAGGTACTGCGGTGGTGCCTACGCCCGTGAGCTCTGTCACTGGAGCTCTACCACCACTATATACCCAGAAATCGAAGAAAAGCTTCAAGTGCGTTCGTTTATAAACATATTTGTACAGCAAATGTAATTCAGATCCAGAAATATCTCTTTAGACAAATATTTAGGCACATAATGGACCCTGACCGAGTATCTTCCTACGCAGTACCCTTTAATATTTCGTCTGGACTATATAGTTGTTGGGTTTTTTTTCTAACCACCGACAGAGAATATGTAATAATCCACCGACCCCAGATAGTAATGTCATATGCTAAGAATCGTGTCGCTGTCGTATACACTTGTACAGTCCCACCAAGAAATAATGCTCATCGTCTTTAGAACGATATTCGGATAATTTCGGCTCTGTAGAGCGTTATCTCTTCGGGGATCACAATAATCAAGGTAGACAGAGGGAAATGCATGCATTCAAGCATACATGCAAACACCCACCATTCGCCGTTTACATTTTTGGCCCATGTAAGAGGTGGCGAGCCTGCTGCCATCTCCGGAGACATTACCAAACTCCGAGGTACTGGGAAACTTCCAAAAAATAGAAAAATCTCAATAGAACCAGAGATAAAGGATTTTAAACCGTTATCTCTGATCGCCCACGACCCAGGAATCGAACCCAGGACCTCCAGCGTAGTAGTATTGGCCTGCTACCACTAGGCTACTGAGGCAGTTTATACGAAAACTAGAAGTCATAATACACTGCAGATTTAATGACACCTCTGAACCACAAATTGTTTTACCTCTGTGATACACGTTAGACATACACTACCTTTATATCAGGTGGCCCGTGATTCATCAGCTTGTCTCTCAATCATATTATTATGATATAAAATGATAGACGTTAAATGATAGTGCTCAGTGCCATTTTATTATATTCCGGTCAGGGTGGTAATATACGAGAAATCTCAAATTACATTACAGTGCTCAACAATAAATATTTCATATCGAACCTAAGAAGGAGACTTCGGCTTATTTCGGGTCTGTAGAGCGTTATCTCTTTCGCACCGTACCTATTTGACGTTTGTCGACCATTTTGATCAAGTTTTGACCAATACCGGACCGCCAGTGCTTACGTAGGCAGTGTGCAAAAGAGATAACGCTCTACGAACTCGAAACGAGCCGATCGTCTGTTTCGCAGGCTCGATGTGCAATATTAGTTCTTGAGTATTGTACAATTGTTGAGCGAATTACATTTTAAAAGAGACAGACACAAATTAATAAGATGAAAATGGCATAAAGTGTTTGTGTACGCATACATATTACAAAGCTTGAGTTTTTGAAGATTTTACTTCTACCACGTATTTCTTTATAATAAAATCAAGAGATAACAGGCGTGAGCCAAAAAACCCCATGAAAAATTTCCGAACGTTCAATCGTCAGTGTAAAATCTGATAATTTATTTTCAGTGCAAAAACCTTTCAAAAGCTGATACCGCACATCAAAAGAATTACGAAAAAAATGTAAACTCGCATTTTTTCAACTTGAAATAAACCTGCGTAAAGCGATGGAATTTTTACACCTTTTCAACCCACAACACGCGGATTGCGGAGGCTGGATAACGGACCGTGAAACGCAGGCATGGAGGGAATATATCGGCAAGGAAAATATAGCGAACAACCCCACTTGTAATTTTGTGTGAGAATGCTTTAGGAAAATGACATATCTACCGAGAATATTTTGTGAATTATATCTTTATATAAATATAATAATAACAATGGCAACCCATTATACGCCCCACTGCTGGGCACGAGTCTCTCCCCTATTTGGGGGGAGGCCTAGAGCTTACTCCACCACGCTGCTCCAATGCGGCTTGGTGGAGATACCGGTTAGTGCCCAACCCTCTGTCGGATGTTTTCAAACCGCCCATAAGGACTCTGACAAGGTTTAACGACTGCTATCTATCGATAGCAACCGGGATAGATGGCTTAACGTGCCATCCGAAGCACGGAAACGCGCATTTTAATTTGCCACTAGCGGTCACCCATCACACACCGAACGCGCCCGTATCGCTTAACCGAGTAAATCACTTACGATCTACACCAGCCGCGGGGCGATGCGCGCTTCATTATATCTTTATTATTTAGAGAATGTATTCTAATGCGTACAGAAAAGTTAACAGATTTTTTAATTGAAATGTTACTTAACATCTATTTCAACTTAGGAAGCAACTATTTTAGTGCTACTTTATTTCAAGTAACCCATTTTCACAGGGGCATTCGGGGCTGCGGGCGATAGTTTTTTTCTAGAACCTCTAAGCTGGCGTAGCTATAATATTCTCGTGTGAACGTGCGATGACTAAGAAACACATACGCCACTAAACGGGATCCTACATTAAACTGAAACGGTATAAGGCTGTGTGAAAGGGCTATAACTGAACCGATCACATCAAAAAAAAATCAAGAGGTATCAGTTTTATGTCAAAACTAGCTGACCCGGCAAACTTCGTATTGCCTCACAATGAAATAACGTCTCAAAGGTTTGATAGATACGGACTATTTGTATAGGAAAATGAAATTAAATGTAGAGATTCCCGTGGGAATGAGTGATTTTCCCGCAGTAAAAAGTAGCCTAAATGTTGGCCAGGCTTAGTATCTATACACTACAAAAAAGTTTAATTCGAATCCGTCCAGTATCTTCGGGGATTAGACTGGACAAAGGGACAAACAGACAGACAATAAAAATAAAATAATTGAAAGTGTTCTAATACTATTTTAACATCGCCCCAAATTGGTTTTTCGTAAATATGTACAATGTACAGACACGCGGATTTTACTGATTTATTATATGTATAGATAAATGCCTTAAAAATCCTCGATAGCGATACATTTAAGAATTTTCGAACGTTCAATCGACAGTGTAAAATCCGACAATTTATTTTCAGCGCAAAAACTTTAAATGCCGATACCGTACATCAAAAGGGATACGAAAAAAATTCAAACACGCATTTTTCAACTTGAAAACAAACCTGCGTATAATGATCGAGTTTTTACAACTTTTCAACCCACAACACGTGGATGGTGGAGGCTGGGTAACGGACTGTGAAACGCAGGTATGGGGTGAATATATCGCGAAGGAAAATATAAAGAACGACCCCGCTTGTAATTATGTGTGTGGGTACAGCTTAGGGAAAATGGTATACTTACCGAGACTATTTTGTGAATTACTTCTTTGTACTATTTTTTATTTAATATATTGTGATGAGAACATAAAGTTTGGCAATTTTTTAGGGACCCGTAAATCAAACGGAAAACATTTAAAATTTGGATCAGATGTGTCTCTGTTCTTCGTCGTACAAAATGATTTCTTTCTTTCTTTCGACTTCGAAGTGACATATCAAATTCAAGGGAGATATGCGCTGTAAGGCTTTTTTAACATGAATGGTAATTGGTGAAAGGATATGCAAGCCACCACTACGACCACCAATCCGCATGCCAAGCGTGGCGATTATGACCTACCCCTTTGTCTTTTCTTTAAGTTTTTTTTTTTTTTTTTTTTTTTTTTTATATTATAAAAGTGGCAAACAAGCGTGCAGTTCACATTGATGTTAAGTGATGACTGCAGCCTATAGACACCCACACAATGACCAGAGGTCAAAATGCAAATGCGCTGCCACTCATGAGGCATTAGGTGTTATGCCTCTGTGCCGGAAATTACAGAGCCGTACATTACCACCTGACCGGAACACGATAGTGCTGAACACTACCATTTAGCGGCAAGTATATTAGGTAATGCGGTGGTGCCTACGCCAAGTGAGATTATGATGATGATTAAACATTATGTGAATCCAGGACTACGTAGTTGTTAGCTTATTTATACTCAAAATTGAAATCTATATACATAAAAATCAATTGCTGTTCGTTAGTCTCGCTCGTGAACGGCTCTACTGATTTGACTAATTTTGGTTTAGAACGATTTTTGGAAGTCATGGGAAGTTTTAAAAGGTAAGAAAATATAAAGAAATTGAAGGGAAATAGTAAAAACCACAATTTAATTTTCCTATACAAATAGTCCGTATCTATCAAACTTTTGACACATTATTTCATTCTGAGGCAACACGAAGTTTGCCGGGTCAGCTAGTTAAAAATATTAAAAAAATCCTCAGAGCCTCACAAGAAATATTTAAAAAGGTTCTAAGAAAAAAAATTAATGGTTTAAGCTAGGATTAAACGGAACCAGCAAAGAGGCGCTTTTCTTGGCAAATAAAGCAACAAAAGTGTTGGCCTGTCTCTTGTTAAAAGTAAAAGGGGAATGGTTCGTAATTTAAAATATTAAATTTGGTGAATCTTGAGTATAAAGTTATTTAAATTAAAGCGTCATCGTAGCATTTTTAAACTCTATCTTGTTGGTTTGTAAAAGGAAAAGGAGACTTTCGACTGATATTAACTCTATCTTTCGACTGATATTAACTCTATCTTGTTGGTTTGTAAAAGGAAAAGGAGACTTTCGACTGATATTAATCAATCTAAACATATTTTACACTAGAATTTAGCGGCAAGTTTATAGGTAATGCGGTGGTGCCTACGCCTGCGAGCTCCGTCACTGGAGCACTCCGTCCACCAGCAGTAGAACCTTGTCGGAGGCCTTATGGGCGGTTTAAAAACATCCGATGGCGGGTTGGCCACTAACCCACCCACGGAGCAGCGTGGTGGAGTAAGCTCCAGGCCTTCCCCCAAAAAAAAGGGGAGAGACTCTTGCCCAGCAGTGGGACGTATAATGGGTTGCCATTATTATTATAAAGTAGGTATACACCTTATTCCTTACTTTTTGCCTGTTATTTTATCCATGCCTAGCATACTGTCTTTGATTATATCCTCGTTTACTGTGGGTATGTATTTACAGGTTCGTGAAGACGTTACAGATATGCCAAAGAGAGATGGAGATCATGCCGCGTGCATGACGCTCTCGGCGTTTTTGTATGCGTCCGTATATTTTACAAGTATATAATTATTTATATTTTTATACATGCATACCTATATACTTACACTTTTTTGTACTAACGTTTATTGTATATTATTTACTATGTAATTTGCTGTTATTCAAGTACTTATGTTATTTATGTTTAGTTTTACATATAGTTATTTGCACTTATATAGGTTTGATAGTAAGTATTTATTACATCGACTTTTAGGACTGATATCCGTGTCCCACCGAGTAGTTTCCAGTTGAAAACCAGCGTCGGGCTTCGGCTTGACATAATGCTGAACTGGGAACTATTTGGTGCAGCCGTGGGATCTTGTTTCTTATTTTCTGCTTTAACTAACTACTCTTTTAAATTGGTCTAAGTTATTTTTTTTTGTCAGTCCTTTTTAATTTTTTTTTTTTGTGTAATGTATTTGTATTGTAAACGTTTATTTTTTTTGTTCTATTGTTTTTTTTAATAATGCAGCAGTACCTGATATTGGTATGGGGGCTGCACCAATAAATGTTTTTTCTTCTTTCTTCTTATTATTATTCCACTCATTTATTCTGATGACTGGACTTTTTTATATTATTATCACTGTAGAAAACTAAGTGTAATCCATGAAGATTTTTTTAAATAGATAAATATACCTTTACATGTATAAATGTAGCTATGGAATAAAAGAAACTATTTGCTGCACGAAATAAATAATCAACAGATGAGATCGTGAGAACAGGTGATTCCATAGAAAAAGGCTCAAGAGAATATCGGATCCTAAATAAAGGCTTGAAGAAAATTCGCCGCGAATGTAACAAAAAAACATTATGATCGTAGCTTCTTTCGTAGACGACGTGTCTACGCCGCTATGAGCTACGAGATATGCGAAAACGACGCGACGGTAGGGAAGGAATATTGACTACTTCATACACACACTATGGTTCTTCAATAACGTCTATATACTCGTATATAAAAATCAATTGCTGTTCGTTAGTCTCGCTAAAACTCAAGAACGGCTGGACCGATTTGGCTTATTTTGGTTTTGAATTACTTTTGGAAGTCCAGGGCAGGTTTAAAAGGTAAGAAAATATGATAGAATTGAAGGGAAATAGTAGAAACCACCATTTCATTTTCCCATACAAATAGTCAGTATCTATGAAACTTTGACACTTTATATCATTCTGAGGCAATACGAAGTTTGCCGGGTCAGCTAGTCTTTCATATTTTTATTTACATGAAGGAATTTTTTTTTTTTTTCATATAACGAAGGTTATAAGAAACATGGTTATGAGTACAATATTGTGAAAATAGTTGTAAGTGAACATATTTCGAAAAGACCCTACTGAGTTTTATTTTGGCGGGTTTTTTCTCAGTAATGTGGGCTTTGGTACTCTGCCAGTGAATGACAAAGAATATCTCGTATTCTTTTATTTAGCTTTTATCTTTCAAATCGTTTATCTTGCCGTTTGTAAAAGCTAGTATGGAACATTCTGTTGATACCTATTTTTATTATTAAGTTTTCGGACCATTATTTATTCTTTTTTTTTGTTTTTTGTTTTCTTTGACATATTAATCAACGTATCAGTTCGTACTTACTTACTTATTCGCTTTAATTTTATATTTTGAAATTTGACCTATCACAAGCAAATTACATTATTTCCAAGTGATTAAATAAATTTTTGAGTTTGAGTTTGAGGTTGCAAACAAGCATGCAGCGCACATTAGTGTTAAGTGATGACTGCACCCTCTAGACATCTACTCAAAAATCAGAGGTCAAAATGCAGATGCGTTTCCACCTCTGAGACTTAAGTTGTTATGTCTACGTGATAGTTATTATGGCGCCATACTTTACCATCTTACCGGATACGATAGTGCTGAACATTGGCGGGAGAAAGATTATGTAATACGGTGAGGCCTACGCCCCCGAGCTCCGTCACTGGAGCTCCATCACCATTTTATGGCCGAATACTCAAACGTCACTCAATTTTAAGCAACCCTCAAATGTGCGCTATCTCTATCGTTTGAACGTGTTTTATAAAGACAGAAGACTTTTAAGTCCCACTTAGATTTGAGTGACGTTTGAGTATTTGGCCATATGAGACTTAAACAGATACAAGAACTTAAAGTGAAAAATTATATAGTGCTGAACATTGGCGGCAGAAAGATTATGTAATACGGTGAGGCCTACGCCCCCGAGCTCCGTCACTGGAGCTCCATCACCAGTAAAATATAGTTTTAATGGCCGAATACTCAAACGTCACTCAATTTTAAGCAACCCTCAATTGTGCGCTATCTCTATCGTTTGAACGTGTTTTATAAAGACAGAAGACTTTTAAGTCCCACTTAGATTTGAGTGACGTTTGAGTATTTGGCCATATGAGACTTAAACAGATACAAGAACTTAAAGTGAAATAATTATCTTTTAGCCTCTGAACTTTACTTTGATTACACCAAATATTTTTCAATTTAACCATCATTTTACAATCATCTTTGTGATGACATCAATAAATTATTTTTTTCCCTAATTAAACAGTCACAATGGCAAACTTTCCTAATTGTAACAATATTGTGAATACAGTTTTTGTTTCTTACATAAAACTGAATATAGCTTTAAATATTTGTCAATTGTGATGAGCTCTTCTGATATCGTGTTATTAAAATACTTAACCACACTCTCTGCCTACCCTGTTACGGACTTGGTGTGCAGATTCATACATGCATACAAAATACTTTATCTCAGTACCGATACTGAATATGGTTTTTTTATACACATATTATGCAGTGTGTGTATTATGTGATAGGGCCGACCTATCACAATAACTGCTACAAAAATATACGATAAACAAACCTACATAAAAAACCACGTATGTCACAAACAATTTAAAAATCTACGTTTAATTTAAAAGGTCTCACAGTCAGGGTGTATTAAGCCGTTGGGTTGTTAAAACGTTCCGCAAACACATTATGCAAATGGTTCTCTTGCGCTATGTGTGGACATAGCATGTGTAGTTAATAGAACGAGACAGTGTGGACGCAGCATTAAAGTAATTATGAGAATCATTCTAGACCTTTCAATGTGGGCGTGGGTTTTTTAATGTTAGACTACTGGAGTTTGTTGACGTAAATTTTAATTAAAATCTATTCATCGTATGATTATACGGACACAACTTACGTGAGATCAGTAATGAAACAATGGATATAATATAATCACACAATGTGTCTACGCCTGCAGCTCGATAGTATTAGGTAAATGTACGAATAAAGTCCAAAATTATGAAATATGTAACACTTACTCACTATAAAAAACTATATTCATCTTTTTTGACGCATTAGAATAATATATATGGTTTTTGTTTCTAATCAATAAATAGTAAATAGACCAAAGCAAAGGGACATTATGAAGCAATAAAAAAATCCCAAGTTTGTATACGTACCTAATTTATGTTACTTACATAAACTAACTAACATAAATTAAATACGTATACAAACTTATGAACAATTTTTAAAAATCTACGCAATTCAAAACATTTCGTGGTCAGGATGGATTAAGTCGTTGGGTCGTTAAAACGTTCCGCACACACATTGTGAAAATGTCTCTCTCGTGCTATGTGTGGACATGGCATGTGTAGTTAATAGAATGAGTCAGTGTGGACGCAGCGTTAATGTAATTATGAGAATCATTCATTCTTCATCCTTTCAGGGTCGACATGAGTTTTGATTAGTTTAATTTACTTGCTGCCAAATGGTAGTGTTCAGCACTATCGTGTTCCGGTCAGGTGGTAATGTACGGCCCTGTAATTTCCGGCACAGAGGCATAACACCTCAGGCCTCAGGAGTGGTAACGCATCTGCATTTTGACCTTGGTCTTTGTGTGGGTGTCTATAGGCTGCAGTCATCACTTAAGATAAATGTGAACTGCATGCTGGTTTGCCACATTTATTACAAAAAAAAGTATCTTCTTCAAAATGTATCTTCTTAAAAATGTATGGACCTCCGGCCATGTATTGTACACAATATCATTTAACAGGCAAAATCAATATAAAAACGTTTTTACTGCATATTTTCACTTGTTTAGCTTTGTTTGCAGTTACAAAACATAATTTGCAGTTAGAATTGCAACTCAAAACTAACATGGCGAATATGGCGGGCGACGTCATTTTGACATTTTAATTTTTTTAATTGTATTTTGATTAAAGAACCTGGAGAAAAAAGTAATACTTTCTAAATACTATCGAAATCGATTGATCCCAAGTGTCGGTTGTATCGCCGCCATGTTTAATATAGTTGAAAATGATAAAATCGTTTGAATTAAATGTGGTTGTAACTCTAAAATATATTCTTGAATAAATTAATTGTATTTTTTTTTGGAATCTTCTTTAATTTACCCATTTTTTGAGGACATGTACGAACCAGAGCCGTGGTTGCAACATCTCCTTTATCTTTTATCCTTGTTCCTTAGAAAGCCACGAGTAAAATCTGGTTTCAAATAATTTTATTGATCGTAAAACTAATCCACAGGATTGTACTTCGAGTTACCTTGGTTTCATTCTATTTGAGTTAAAGTGCCTAGTATGGCAACGAGTTTTCAAAGCATACACGATGCATATTACGGACATTATGCAAATATGAAGTAGGATAAGTTTGGATGCTTGTGTTCCATTGGTCAGGTTTATTATTTACCACTAAGTTCCACATTAATTGCATATGTACTTATTATTAAACTAGCTGTCCCCGCGACTTCGTTCGCGTGACAGTGACTTTGGACAGCAATTTTTGGTTATACCTAACACTTGTTTTCATGCGCGATATGTTTTGCGGCAACCTATAAGATACCCATTTTAATTATATGATATATTGAAATAAAACTATTCTACGCGAGATAAATCCGAAAACTAGTTTTATTTCAATGAGTGAAGCTCGCGAAAACCTAAGAACATACTTTACAACATGTAACGGGAATAACGCACACTCTTAAACACCTCGATTAGAAAATCGAGTTTTATTCATAATACATGAATTGCAATTGCATGTTTAAGTGTTTAATATTTTTTATTTTAAAAACAAGTTGTCCTCAATTTGTACTAACAGTATGCACACCCTATGCATACTTACCCTACCTTACTTACGACCGCACATAAAATACAAACCAACTCACACACGTACACTGTCGCAATGTGATGTAGCGTAACCTGCGTACCCCTATATAACACTCGCTAGTAATAAGTAATTCACTTTTTTATTTCTTACATTATTATTAATAATAAAATGCACGTCTCAACAAATTCTAATAAACTTGTTGAGACTAGAATTTTATTTTGGATAGACGTTAGTCTCGTTTTCGTTTGTATTGACTGTTCACCAAATGGGTGACCATAATTTCCGTAATTGTAATGAATTTTGGGACAAAATCTTACTTATTATTTATTTTTATAAGTACCTAACATTATTTGTTATGAGTTTTTTATATATTTTGTTTATTAACTCTGTTATACACCTTTTATTTTATTTTCAAAGCTTCATGTATTCATGGATCTAACAACATCTTTTTTTTTAATGTTTCGAAATATATATGTATTTTTTTTTTAAGTGGGTACACTTAATATTATAATATTATTTTTCCTGAGTTTATATTAAAAAAACTCATTTTACATTCAATTTATTATACCTAGTTCTTTTTTTAATGTTTTAGATTATTTTTACATTTTAGTAATTTTTTTTTTTTAACTTTTTATATAACCTGTCTGCGGCATTTTATCTCTTGTATTTGCTAGTAGGTAATGTGAATGGGTCACATGTATTTTTATCTAATTGCCTTGGTTTTAGTTTACATATTATTTATACATATTTTTAATTTAATAGTTTGTAAGTTTACATTTTTATGTCTGCAGTAAGTGATAATGATCCATGTTCTAGTGATGATTATCGCTCTTTAACTCCTGATTCTTCTAGTGATAACAGTTTTCAAAGTCTACCGTCTCTCTCTTCTACTTTAGATGAAAATTTCTCTGATGTTCACAAAAACTTTAATATTGTCCATATTAACGCACAGAGCATTCCAGCACACTATCCTGATATGTTAGCATCGTTAACGGGTTCCCATCACCACGCTATCTTAGTATCTGAGTCTTGGCTCAAACCTTGTCTTCCCTCTGTTTCTTATGCTATTCCAGGCTTCCATCTTATTCGTAACGACCGCTCAGACCGTGGTGGGGGTGGTGTAGCCATATATCTTCGTTCCCACATTGCTTTCTCTATCGTCCATAAATCACCCAATGTAAACAATAGTGGAGCTGAACACTTGTTTATAGAAATCCTTTTCTCCCATACGAAACTACTGCTTGGTGTTTTCTACAGTCCATCGTTAACAGTAGACTACTTTGCTCTCTTTGAAAGTCTTTTGGAAGATATCACACCTTCATATAGTCATACTGTTATAATGGGTGATTTTAATACTTGTCTTTTAAAAAATGACTCACGTTCTTCACGTCTAAAATCTATTGTTGATGCTGCTGACTTACATCTTCTTCCTCTCTCTGCAACACATTACTTTCCTAATTGTTCTCCATCTCTCTTAGATCTAATAATAGTTTCTGCAACAGATCATGTGGTCAAATTCGGCCAATGTCCCGCCGATGCCTTCTCGTATCACGATCTCTTATTCCTCTCTTACAAAATCCGCCCACCTAAAGTCAAATCTAAGGTGCTTCTACAGCGTAATTTTCGTGGTATAGATCTTAATAAACTTAGGGACGATGCGGCTAAGATAGATTGGGCTGCTGTTACAAATGCAACTGACATTAACGAACAGATCGCAATTTTCAATTCCTTACTTGTAGAGTTGTTTGACATTCATGCGCCTGTGCGGCCAGTAAAAATACGACACCCACCAGCACCTTGGCTTACTGATGACATTAAAGCAGTTATGGCGAAACGTAATGCTGCCAAAGCTAAGTTTAAAAAGAATCCTTCAGATGATAACCGCCTTAAATATAAAATTTTACGTAATCGCTGCAACAAGCTGTGTAGAGATGCACAACGACGCTACATCTATACCTCACTCCATAACCTAGATCCTTCTAGAACTTGGAGATTTCTCAGAACTTTAGGAGTTGGGAAAGCTACTATAGATTGCTTGCCTCATAATTTAGATCTCGATATTCTCAACGATTTTTTCTCCTCTGTTTCTACCTGTGATGGTTCATTAAAAGCTAAGGCTTTGGCTGAACTTTCTGCTCTTCCCACTCCTGATTATCCAATGTTTTCGTTAACTCAAGTGTATGATCGTGATGTTAAGAAGAACATATTAGATCTGGATTCAGACGCTGTTGGATGTGATTGCATTAGTCGTAAGATGATCCTTCCTCTCCTTGACTTCCTATGTCCTATCATAACCTCCATTATGAACCTTTCTATATCCTCTTGCTCTTTTCCTAATGCATGGAAAGATGCATATATAATTCCATTGCCTAAAAAATCCAATCCTATATCTTGTTCTGACTATCGCCCTATCTCCATTCTTCCATTATTATCGAAAGTCCTAGAACGCCTTATCCACTCCCAGCTAAGTATCTATCTTGCTTATCATGCTATCCTTAATCCTCTCCAATCAGGTTTCCGTCCGGGTCATAGTACGACTACTGCACTGATCAAGATCACGGATGACATAAGGCTCGCTATGGATAACAAGCAGCTTACAGTTTTAACTTTATTAGATTTTAGCAATGCCTTTAATACCGTGGATTTAGATATTCTACTTGCTACTCTACGTTCTCTTAACATATCTCCGAGTGCAATTGACTGGTTTCATAGTTACTTGCGTGGGCGTCGGCAACGTATACAGGCTGGGGATAGGTTCTCAACTTGGTGTACAACTGTTGCCGGAGTCCCGCAAGGTGGCGTGTTGTCTCCTCTTCTCTTTGCCATCTTCATTAATTTGATTACTCATTGTATATCTTCTTTCTACCACTTGTATGCAGATGATCTACAAATATATTCTCATACATCACTGGAAGATCTTCCAAGTGCACTTAATGCCTTGAATGATGATCTTTCTTATATTTTGCGATGGAGTAAATCTTATAGGCTTCAAGTCAATCCCATTAAAACTCAACTTATAATTATTGGAAGTTCAAGGTTCTTGTCTAAAGTGAACTGGGACACTCTTCCTAATGTTAAATTTGACGGCCATATTATCCCTTTCAGTAACACTGTTAAAAACTTGGGTATCATTTTAGATAGTCGTTTATCTTGGGTGCCACAAATTAATAATTTGAGTAAAAAGTTATTTGCAGCTGTACATTCCATAAGAAGGTTGCGTAATTTCTTACCTATGTCCACTAAAATTACGCTGGTACATTCCCTATTGTTTCCTATATTTGACTATGCCGACACCTGTTACCTTGATCTAACTAAGGAGCAACTCAATAAATTGGAGCGTCTTCAGAATTTATGTATTAGGTTCGTATTTGGCTTGCGTAAGTACGACCACGTTTCAGAATTTCGTAAACAGCTTCAATGGCTCCCAATCGCTCTTCGCCGGAATGCTCATGTGCTATCTCTTCTGTTCAATATACTTTTTAATCCACAAACTCCAACATATTTAAAAGATCGCTTTCATTTTCTTCATCTTTCCAATTCGCTTACTTTGCGCTCTTCATTCAATTTCAAGCTAAAATATCCTTCCCATTCTACTAACTTTTACAATAAGTCATTTACTGCCGAAGCAGTTCATTTGTGGAATGCACTCCCACTATCCATAAGGAGCGCTCAAACATTGGTATCGTTTAAGTCTAAAGTCAGACAATTCTATCTGTCTCTTTAACTCCTTCTTTGCTGCCTTGTTCTCGACTCTTTCTTTGAAAACTGTTATTTATTTATTATTTTTGTATGTTTATTTTATCCTTGCTCTATTATCAGGTCACTTACTGTTTAATTATAATAAGATACTTTTAATTTATCTATGTTGTACACCCCTACTGCTTCCTGAATTGGTTTCTTTACATTTAAGGTTGCCTGGAAGAAATCGCTGTTAGCGATAAGGCCGCCTGTTGTACTTTATGTCCTAATTGTTTTTTCTGTATTGTTCTCTATTGTGTGCAATAAAGAGTATTATTATTATTATTATTATTATTATGCTTAAAATCGATTCGGTTATCGATTCTGAACAATCTAGTTTCGGGTTGTACTTTCAATCCTGTAACACGTTGTATATGATATATTATAATAATTTACATGGAATGCTATCGCGGAGTTGGGGGACTTGGTTTATATAGATAGACTAGCTGTTGCCCGCGGCTTCTCCCGCGAGGATATCGTTTTATAATCCTGAATTTTCTTTACTATAAACCTCACGGAGCCCGAGACCTTTCCAACGAATGCAAAACCGTGGAAATCGGTTCGTGCGTTCTGGAGTTATAGCGTCAGGAAGGAAAACTTGACTTATTTTTATATAATAGATTGGCTCTTGTTAGCTTTATGAGCACGTGTATTTGCATGTGCACTGCACGCATGTGCATTGAGCTTCGCTTTATATGAAATTGTATGTGGTAGAACTAACAGCACTCCAGCACTTCATTCCACGGTGACTACAATTCAACTGATCCCCTCTTACCATTAACAAGCCCATTTATACCCCCAATTACTCCATTTCGTAAACAAAATTCGAGTCGTTATCTTTACAATAGCCAACAGGTGTGATTCAAAATGTAAACAACCTAATTCCAATAAGGCACCTGTTTTGGCATAAACACCACTTGATTTGGCACAAACACCACCTGTTTCACCTTAAATGATGCCTACTATTTTAGGCACTAACAATATATAAAATCAATTTCGCTCCAATGCCACTATCGACCTTTCAGGATAGGACGGCAGTACGACGATCCGTTTTCTATTGGAACCGAGCATCAATCAATAACGGAAGTTTAATATTGATGAAATATTTAACACCGTAAAGGCTCAAGCTATTAAACAACAATTCAATTTAAACCAAATTACAGTGAACTAAACACTACAGAACGTTGTTAGGGCGCACGAAGCGTCGTTAAATCAATTAGTTCTCCGACATCGTGTGATGATCAAGTAATGTTGTTTGTAAAGGTCGATTGATATTTAATTATTATCAGGTCTATTGTGTATATAGAACACAACCGATATTGAAGAACTTATACGAGATACTAGACTCAGGAAGCCGTAAGACTAACCAAACCATGGTAACTTTTCTACGCAACCCCTAGTTTCACGAAACATATTTCCGATATCCGACACACCACATAAAATTGAATATTCAAATACCCTCTTCTTTAGAGATAATTTTTGGAGAAGGGTACCATTTTATATCACATCCCGGCCACTCATCCGGGTTAATCTATAAATACTGAGTCCGTCTAAGGCCTCCGACAAGGTTTAACGACTGTTATCTATCGATAGGACCCCCGAAGCACGAAAACGCGCATTTTTATTTGCGACCAATCGCGTTCACCCATCCCACACCCGACCGTGACCGTGTCGCTTTACAGAATAGATCGCTTCCGATCTACACCAGCCGCGGGGCAATGCGCGCTTCTTCATGAACCGAATCACTTGACCGAATTAAAATCAAACTAAGTTGTTTTAATCCTAGCAATATGGCGGACTCTCAAAAGCTAACCGATCAGCACTTTCAAACAATTTTAATTATAACGCTTAATAACTGGGATAAGAAAACTCAGCGCTATGAAAGGGTCCTAAATATGTAGACCGTATTAAGTGGCACCGCAGTAATTGGCAAAAGTATTTTAAGTCTTTCATTATATGAGTTATAATTCACTAGTTATGAAAATCAAACTGATTTGTTTTAATCCTAGCAATATGGCGACTTAGGTGACAACTCATCCGCAAATGTATCTTATCCGCGGATGAAATGTCACTCTTTACAAATAGTAGGCGTCGACTCATCCGAAGTGGTGTTGTTATTCGGAGGAGTCGGCGGGCCCTCTACAGCTAACCGTTCAGCACTTTAAAACAATTTTAATTATCAGATAACGTTTAATATCGGGGATAAGAAAACTAAGCGCTATGAAAGTGTCCTCAAATATGTATTAAGTGGCACCGCAGTAATTGGCAAAAGTATTTTAACGAAAACGAGACGACACGAGGGGAATGAAAATATAATTTTCAATTCACTAGTTAAAAACTGCATCTCAAGTCTAGTGGTAATAGGCCTATAATGCTGCATTGAATGCTACGTTTTGCTGGTGGTAGCGTTCCAGTGACGGAGCTCGCGGTAGGTACCATTGCATTACCTAATCTACTTGCCGCTAAATAGTAGAGTTCAGCACTATCTTGTTCCGGTCAGGTGGTAATGTACAGTCATATAATTTCAAGCACAGAGACATGATACCTTTGACCTCAGAAGTGCCAACTTGTCTACATTGAAATCTCTGGTTTCGTGTAGATATTTATGGGCTACAGTATTCTTTTCCATAAATGTGAACTGTCGTCTACAATACAATAGCGCATCCTTACCTTTTTCGGACACGTATCGTGTCGTAACGAGGTTTCAATCTAACGATTGGTAGTGCAGGGACGAGTTAAGGGTACACGTGCTAGAGGCAAGTCGCCTATGAGGTGGACAGACCAGATAAAATCCGCACTGTGCGGTTCACCCCATGAATGCTCCAGTAAGGCAAAGACGCACGACCAGTGGCGATGGATTATGAAGGGAGCCACTACACCTGTGTAACGCAAGATAAGATAAACTGTATGCTTGTTTTCCACTTCATCAAATAAATAAATCATATGATTGCATTGAAATAAAACTAGTTTTCGGATTTATCTCGCATATATTAAACTAAAATGATTATTATTACCAGAATTAAAGAACATATTGCTGATGTCAAACACCGTAGAGCAGGGAGGTCTGCAGTCTGTGAACACATAGCGGACAAACCAACTCATTATATTCGGTTTGACCAAACTCGAATACTCGCCACAGAACACAGACCAATGACAAGAATGGTTCGCGAGTCTATTGAGATTAAAAAACATCCAAATTTCAATAGAGAAGATGGTTGGCGATTGCCACCAACATGGGATCCAATACTCAGTAGAATAAAAGCCCAACCGCAACAGTATGTAAGACCTCAAGATACAATTAGTCACTTTTGTGTTGATCCTGAACGCTACGCAAGACATTTGCGAAATAGATGGAGGTAGCTGCACATAATAATTTTTCAAACTGCTGTCAGACAATTACCACCACAGTCTGCCCGAGACCACGGAAGCTGAAAAGCGACCGAAACGTCGGGTTCGATTTTAAATAACCATTTCAGTTTAATATACGCGAGATAAATCCGCAAACTAGTTTTACTTCAATGAGTCCAGCTCGCGAAAACCTAAGAACATACCAAATGATTGCAGCTTTGCAGCGCGCCGCTGCGGATTGCGGTGGAGGTGAGGCGAGGCGGTGTAGTGCGAATGGTATCAATCAACGTATTTAATAGAGAGGCCAAGCGACATGAAATCGTGTTTAAAACGCCATAGGCACTTATGTGCAAGATTTTATATAAGGACTCAGTATTTATAGATCACATCCCGGCCAATGGAACCCTTCAACAAAAATTATTTCTAAAGAAGAGGGTATTTGAATATTCAATTTTATGTGGTGTGTCGGATATCGGAAATATGTTTCGTGAAACTAGGGGTTGCGTAGAAAAGATACCATGGTTTGGTGAGGAACAATGTCCAAACTGGGCTAAGCATTAAAAGATATCCACAAAATTTCTTGTATGAACCAAAATACTGACTTACTGACTGACATGATAACGTCAAACTTTACTGGTGGTAGAGCTCCAGTGACGGGCGTTGGCCTATACCTAATTTATTACCTAATTTACTTGCCGCTAAATGGTAGTGTTCAGTACTATCGTGTACCGGTCAGGTGGCAATGTACGGCCCTGTAATTTCCGGCACAGAGGCATAACACCTTGGGCCTCAGGAGTGGTAACGCATCAGCATGCAAAACTTCAAAGGCGATAAACTACTGTAGGTATGTACTTATACTGTGCTTGAACCAAGAAACTTAAAAATTTACACGATGTCTAATATGACAGGCTTTTTAAAATTCGTCTCCTAACATGCTGAAAAAAAATGTAGGGACGACAAGAATCGATTTTCTTAAAACCTTACACAGTTTGTTTCGGTTCTTTTTCAATAATCAATTCCAAATTAAAAAAGCCGGTCAAGTGCGTGTCGAATCACGCGCAATGTAGGGTTCCGTAATTTTTAAGTTTGATTAATGTAATGAAAAAAAAAGACTATAACTCGCAAACTTGTAAAGGCAACTTAAGTCTGAAAGTTTTCCTTAATTTTAATTTCGTTATATGTAGCTACTACCTATTGCTGTAACGTTTGAATTTCTAACAACAACCGTTTAGTTGGTAGAGGGGGGACACTTGACTCATCCCAAAATTGTCACTTAAAAGCTTAATAAGTCACGAACAGTTAACTAAATCGAAAAATGATGTTAGCACACCCCTAAGTTTTTGCGCTAAGCCGCTGACGGACAGACAGACAGATAGACGGACATGGCGAAACTATAAGGGTTCCTTGTTTACAACAACACCCTAAAAAGAGGGGATTAAAGTTATATTACAAGTTCCATGCAGACAAAGTCGCAATCAAAACCTAGTGTAATAGTAGTGTTAGTAAGGCAAAAACAGATATTCATTATTATTTTTTTATTACGTGTGGTATAGGTTATTCAAAGAAATCGTTTATCCAACAGTACCGTTGGGACCTTTATCAACTTATAGGCACTTATGTGCACGATTTTATACGAGGACTATCTATTTATAAACTAACCCGGATGAGTGGCCGGGATGCTGTGAGATCAAATTGTAGCGTTCTCCAAAAATCATAAAAGTGTGTATTTAAGTATTCAATTTTATGTTTTGACTAGCTGTGCCCGCGACTCCGTCCGCGTGAGAATTTATAATTGTTCAGTAAGTACTACCCTGACGAAGCCGTATAAGAGTATATAAGCCTAAGTTATTCCTTATTATATCAGCTATCTGGCAGTGAAAGTCCCGTCAAAATCGGTCCAGCGGTTATTTTAATATTACAAACAGACACTCCAATTTTATTTATTTGTACAGATGTATAGATGAAGCAGTTATGTTTCTTGAAATAAGGGTTTCGTAGAGCCGTTTTCGAGTTACCGTGGTTTTGTAAAGGTCGATGCCTAAATTCGGCTCAGCTTGAAAAAGACTTGTTATACACAACACATTCTCGTTTTCAAAAGCTATAATTAATCTATGCATAATCAAAGGTACCTAATCACAAAATTTCCAAAGAACAAGATTCATTGAAAAGATGTGAGAGTTAAAAAACAAAATTAATTCCAAAGATGTTTTCAGTTTTGTCCTCAAAGACTGAAGGCTAACATTATGTAAATCTAAAGCTGGATTCTTTATTTTTCACAAGTAAATTGAAAACATATTTCGATTAACCAAGCTCGAATTCTATAGACGAAAAATCACATTTCATACATACCTGGTCATAAATTATTCAATTTCGTCTACGCAAACACGAGTGAGCACCAATATCTGTGAATCCAGGCAAAAATCCCGGTTTTGAGAGACGTGGGCGACGCAAATATCCAGCCCACACTATATTTACCACTTGTCTGAACCAGGGATGTTATGTAATTCCATATTTCTTACCAAGCTCGTTTTGTCGAAATCTTCGATGCCATATTCTTATGATTTTCTGAATGGCATAAAAATATGAACACATCACATTACATTTATTTCTCGGTAAGGAAAATATGAAATCTTAACTTGTTTTCAAACATTGGAATAAAACTAGTTTCTTGAACAGAAATGACATGTTTGTTTAGTATAATTTAAGAAATAAGTTGTCCTCAATTTTCACGAACAGTATGCACACCCTAAGCACGCATAATTCCCTACTAATACGATACGACGCCGCATCGCAAAAACTTGCGATGAGAATTGCTGCAAAACGTTCCACGATTCGATTTCTTCCGCCAAAGCGTTGGTTCAGGTGACCATACTTTCAACGGTAGTCAGCCGTATTGGACGTGTTTTTAAGGAATAGTGTCACTCATTTACTGGTGGTAGAGCTCCAGTGACGGAGCTCGCGGGCGTAGGCACCACCGCATTACCTAATATACTTGCCGCTAAATAGTAGTGTTCAACACTATCGTGTTCCGGTCAGGTGGTAATGTACGGGCCCTGTAATTTCCGGCACAGAGGCATAAGACCTTAGGCCTCAGGAGTGGTAACGCATCTGCATTTTGACCTTGGTCTTTGTGTAAGTGTCTATAAGCTGCAGTCATCACTTAACATCAATGTGAACTGCATGCTTGTTTACCACTTCCATTACATAAAAAAAAAAAAAAAGAAAAAAGGTTGTTGCACTGCTATTATTGTTATAAAGATAAAGAAAATTTAAACCGACTTCGAAAAAGGAGGAGGTTATCAATTCATCGGTAACTTTTTTTTTATGTATGTTCACCGATAGTTTGAAAACGCCTGTACCGTTATATATATATATATATATATATATAAATTCGGATAATTTTGGGTTCATCCCAATAGAATAGATTATATTTTTTATATCTTCATTTGAAGAGCTTTTGAGTTTATTATCACCATATCTACAACTGAGACTGTCTAAGAGCGGACTAACGTGTCGTCAACATGTGTGATGTAATATCGCAGTAATGCGCGATTCAATTCAGAACGGATATTCTTGCGATGTATTCGTGCGAGATCGCAAATATTTGCGATGCATTGTGAATTCGCATTTATGTGTGAGAGCCCTTTATCCGACGTCATACATCTCCCACATTCAACCAAATTGAAACGCCAATACCGTCTTTATTAATGTTTCCATTCTATTTTCGTTAAACTACCTTTCAGTTGGAATTTCGGGCAATTCTCTATTAGGGTTTCCTACATTCCCCGGGCAACATACTTGTCGAAGAATTGCAAATTCCAACATTGATTTGTACAAAAAAGAAACATATAAAGATATGGTGAAACAGTTTTTAAATATTATATTGAGAACCATATGAACGTTTGCCAGATAAACAAAATTATTAAAACATGTGAAATGTTTTACGATATACAACGTGTTACAGGAATAAATGTACAACCCGATTAATGAAAATTTTATAAACTACTAGCTGACCCGGCAAACTTCGTAAGTATTACTTCAGAATAAAATAATATGTCAAAGGGTTGACGGATACGGACTTTTTGTATGGGAAAATGAAATTGTGTTTTTTACTTTCCCCTTCAATTTTTTCATAGTTTCTTACCTTTTAAACCTTCCCTGGACTTCAAAAATCATTCAAAACCAAAATAACCCAAATCGATAAAGCCGTTTTCGAGTTTTAGCGAGACTAACGAACAGCAATTAATTTTTATATATAAAGATTATTTGCGACATCAATCGTATTAAATAAATATATCGTAACCCGTTTGCTGGACATTTGCTGGACATCACTACTTTGGCCTAGAGGATATTTTACAGTGTAAATATTTTATAAATACATCCGCAAGGGATACTCTGAATAAAGAAATATTGAATACAGTCTTGGCATTTGAAATTCTCAGAGGTTTTTCCCCTCACATGCCAATGGGTGGAATATCATTATCTGTATAAAAGTAAAAGGTCACTCACTCATCACGAAATTTGCAAGTTTCTTTTTAGGACGCAGATGCTCACTAAAATGGAATTTTGCGAAATTCGACCCCTAAAGATTTATTTTTGGGGTTGATTGTTTGTATGAAACTTCGTCACGACAAGTGCTAGTCTAGCCTAAGGATTATTTTAAGGATGTACGTGCTGCCTAAGATGGGCTTTTTAATGTATTTTGTTAAAGTCAAGGTGTGAGTTTCGTAGTAATAGACGATTTATGTAGTGTGTCTCTATTCCTATAACAAAGTCTTAAAATATTCATATACACCTACAAAGTATAATATTTTTTTTTATTAATATTACAAAGCAAATGTTAAAGATACTGGATCTGGGCTGGATTGAATCTTCCTCAAAATATGTGATACATCTACGATATGTGATATGGATTCAAGAAAGAAGATTTGTGTACATAAATGAAAAAGGTTATGTGATGGTTGCGACACGTAGAAAGAATGTCGAATGAGGGACCGACTTTACTGATATACGATGCGAAAAGCTTTGATGGCGTAATGCTAACAGACCGTGAAGCCGAATGGAGATGCGACCGCCTATCGACATTGCTATTGTCGTTGTCATTGCTGTCAAATTTTCAAGTCGATTTTTGCTTTAACAAAATTTAAATAATCGAAATAATCTACCATTATCGCTTGTTTCTCAAATACGAAAGCAAGAAAAACGATCAGATTATCACTACTGCTTTTAAAGGCAATGACAACGACAATAGCAATGACATCGACAATAGCAATGACAACGACAATAACAATGTCGATAGGCGGTCGCACCCCGGGTAACTATAATGCTTTCCTTTAGCTTTCGATTCTGACATTATCTTGTCAGTTTCACACCGCCTAACTTTTTCCTGGAAGTGTTTTCGTCCCTTATTCATAAACGTACATTAGATACGTTTTAGCTATAGAATGCTTTGTCTTTGTCAGTTGCATTGTTAAATGTGCAGGATAGAAAAAGACAAAGGAGAGATTAGCAACACTTTAGCTAAAATACGTTTATGAATAAGGGGGTTAGCGTTGTGTCGTCGATGACTTAAGGGCAATATGTTTTATTAGGCCGTACGAAACGGACAAGATAACGTCCTAAACGAAAGCATTACAGTTAGGCGGTCGGCCCCCTGGTCTCATTAGGTTGGAGAGTGAGTTGTTAGCAGTCTATAAGACCTCAAGATACAATTAGTATTTTTCCTGAACGCTACGCAAGACGTTTGCGAAATAGATGGAGGAGGTAGCTGCACATAATTATTTTTCAAACTGCTGTCAGACAAATGTCACCTCAGTCTTCCCGAGACACAAAGTACCATAAGGCAAGGCCTGAGACCACGGAAGCTGAAAAGCGACCGAAACGTCGGGTTGATTTAAAAGAATCGTTTTAGTTTAATATGCGCGAGATAAATTCGAAAACTAGTTTTATTTCAATGAAAAATGAAAGTTACTGGGCTTGGTATCAAGTGAAAGCGTTAATAAAAGCGAAATACTAAAATTTAAATCATCACTACTCCAAAAGTCTACCGTTTATAGATGTCTCAAGCCTTGTCGATATTCCACAAACACTTTGGGGAATTCGTTCCAACGTTCTTATTTACGAATGATGATTCGGTTTGTATGTAACAAAGCACAATTTTCAAATAAACACTTGTTCGTTCGCTATCGCTGAAGTTGGTCGTTTCTATTATCACCACTCTCCACCATTTTTATAATAGTTCTAAAAATAGATTCCAAATAGTTCAGGATCGTCCTAAATATTCGTTCCACTTCATTCGGCGCTTCAGTTTGCTGATTGGGATTTTTTCAACGGAAAAGACTTCCCTACTTGTTGTTACAAAGTGACGAGGTCTGCTATATTTACGAATATTTATGAACACTCCATCTATTAGACGCGACTGAAAAATCATAACGTTTTTGCCTCTTTGAAAAGTCCTGGCGAAATTTGATGTTAATTAATAGTGTGAATAAAGGAAAGACAGAGAGGAATAACATAATCAAAAAACCTCTTTTCACCTTTCTCTCGCCAGATATCCGGTCCTGACATACACCTCGTGCCTCATCTACCTTCATCATTATCTTCATAATGCACCCCGATTCCTAAGACTTTGGACCCCACCATTAGACAAAACTCGACCTATTTGGTCATGGTAGGTCAGTCTTGGTCTTCCTGGGCCTCTGCAACCATCCACATTCGCATTGAATATCTGTTGTCTATGTGTCATTCGCTCATTCGACATTCTTTCTATATGCCCGAACCATCGGAGCATGCCTTTTTCATTTTTACAGTAAATATTGTAAACTAGCTGACCCCGCAAACTTCGTATTGCCTCAGAATGAAATAATGTTTGTGACTGATGTAAATGACTATTTGTATGGGAAAATAAAATAGTGGTTTTCACTATTTCCCTTCAATTTCTTCATATTTTTTTACCTTTTAATTTCCTGGACTTCCAAAAATCATTCAAAACCAAAATTTTCCAAATCGGTCCAGCCGTTCTCGAGTTTTAGCGAGACTAACGAACAGCAATTGATTTTTATATATATAAGATATAGAAAAATATACGTCGTGTATTTTGTTTCGTCTTTCAATTTCACGTTTATCAGACTTTAGGTAGTAGAGACGTCAAGGTTGGATTTCTGAGAGCTTGGATAGAAGCTCTTTATTAGTTTACGCTCTGCTCCACGTATCGATATCAAATCCGTACTAGATATATTCATGTATACCCTACAGGTAGATATTTGGAGTTGGGGTAAAGATTCTCTTCATTTTTTTACCGTTCCATTATACTTTTACATTAAAGGGTTCCTCTCCTTAGTCAAGGGTACTCAAAAAGGAAAAACCGGTCAAGTATGAGTTGGACTCGCCTTTACGCGATTCCGTGTAATTAACGAGTTTCGTATATTATTATAGTAAGGGGGAGAACGGATTTAAGAACTTTTTTGCGACCCCAAATGTCAACCTCACCTGCCCGTATCAGCGTACACTAATCTAAGAGCTGCGCCGTGGTGCTCCCTGCTAGACAACAGACGAGGCTCTGGCGACCAAGCAATGGCTTGATAACCATACACCTAGCTTGCTAGAAGAGGCTTCAGCGACCGTGAAGTATAAATAACCTCCAAAATGTCTGGTGCAGAAGGCAAAGGGAAACCACTGCACTATTCTCCCAAGAAAGTCGTTACAATGAAAGTACAATTAAGTGATATTAGACAGCCATGTGATCCGACTAGCAACCGGCGCCGTTCTGTGTCCGGGACAGACGGCGAGAAATATGTGTCCGGCCAAGCGGATGTGGGGAACCAGGCACCAGACACCAGGAACCAGGCAACTATGAAACTGCGGCACATTCAAATGATTGGAACTTGGAATGTGCGTGGATTACTAATGCCAGGGAAATTAACACTCCTAGGAAAAGAGATTACCAGATGTGACTTAAGTGTATGTGGCATTAGCGAGACTCATTGGAAGGGCAATGGACACTTCCTTACGGATACAAGCTCTGTTTACTTCTCGGGTAATGATACAAAAAGTATAAATGGAGTAGCATTACTATTTGTTTTCTTTCGGACATAATGACACTTGACACCTTGACACGTCACTCAAGACAGTGACAGTAATCTGAGTAACCTTAATTTTTTTTTTTTTTTTTTTTATTAAATTTTATTTGTGTTTTGGTTTGAGTATTTTATGTATGCTTTTCAATTTCCTCTATTGGCTATGTACGTAATTTTATTTCTATGCATTATACTTATAACTTATTATTATTTCTTAGGTAGGTACTTATGTAATTTGATTAATGAAGAAAATATATATATTTATTATTTTACTGTCATATTGTAGGTATGTATATTATATATGTATATGTATTGATGTTGGTTCACTTAGCTAAAATTGAATATTATGTATATATGTAGTCTAGCATTTTGGCTATTTATTGTTTTACTCGTCGTACAGGCATTGCCTGGCGGCCTGAGGTTCGTGATGCCACTAGGACCCACCAGAATATCAGCGCTGCAGCCACTGTTGCAGCAATCAGCTGAGGTGGGTGCCGTTTTTTTTGGCTTCCCACAACCAAATATATAATAGTATTTTTACTTGTTTTTAATTGTTATTATTGTTGTTGTGTGTGTGCCAAAAAAATAAATATTTTTCTTTCTTTCTCTTTCTTTCATTTACAATACCAAAACACCTGCGCAATAGTGTAATTGGATATGAAGCTGTTACAGACCGAATCATAACCATCAAATTGAAGGCAACCCCTGTGAATATCAATTTAATACAGGTGTATGCACCCACAAGTTCTGCTAGCGATGATGTGCTGGAGAGTTTCTACGCTGAACTAGAGAGAACAGTTGAAAAATTTCCTAACAGAGAAGTGACAATAATTCTTGGCGATTTTAATGCGAAGATAGGTAATGATTTTCATCTCCTGGGTCATACTGTGGGGAAATTCGGCTTAGGACAGCGGAATGAAAGAGGCGAGCAACTAGTTCAGTTTACAGCGGACAACGACCTAGTTATATCAAACAGTTTTTTCCAAAATCATCCCAGAAGGCTCTATACCTGGACATTTCCGGGTGGGAAATACCGCAATCAGATCGATTACATTTTAATATCATCTAGGTGGAAATCCAGTATTAGGAATACTCGTACGCTGCCTGGTGCTGACTGCGGATCAGATCATCAGCTTTTAATAACCAAACTTCAATTAAAATTGAAAGCAGCCAGAAAACTTCACAAACAAAAAAGGATAGAAGTTACAAATGGTCCTAAGTTTATGGCAGTGCTTGAAAGTAATTGGAGTCAATGGGCCGCTTCTAATCTGGACGTTGAGTCTGTTGATGCATTATGGGGGTGAGCCAAGACATTGTTAGAGTGTGCAGTCAAGGAAGCCAATCCACCTATAGAGACGCGCAAGCGGCAAAACTGGATGAGTGACAATACTCTATCTCTGGTGGAAGAAAGAAGGAGCCTTAAAAGTATAGGAGCTGACATTAAGACCTTAAATGTCATATCTGGTCGGATTCAAACTTTGTGTAGACAGGACCAAAACAGGAATCTCAATAATATTTGCGCTTCAGTAGAATCCCACGCAAATAAACATGAATCCAAAGACCTTAGTTAAGGAAATTACGAGATCCCTCTCTACCAGAACGTGGGCTGTCAAAAATTCTAATGGTGAAGTAGTTACTGAAATAGATGCGATATCGGAAACTTGGAAGGATTACTGCCAGATGATATTTCAGGACTCTGACTCCCAAAACTTTACCATGGTGCAACCAACCAGTGACGCTTTTGAACCAGACATCCTAAAAGACGAAGTGAGAGCTGCAATTAAGTTCCTTAAGAATGGCAAAGCTACCGGAGGAGATGTTGTGCAATAAGATATGGCAAACAGGCAAATGGCCCGACGAGTGGACACACACCATCTTTATACCTCTGCACAAAAAAGGCTCCACTAAAATCTGCAACAATTACCGTCTGATTGCCTTGATAACGCATGCAAGTAAAATCTTGTTGCACATTCTGAACGAACGCCTAAAAACCTTTCTTTTAAAGGAAATAGCACCTGAACAGGCAGGTTTCGTTAAGGGTAGGGGAACTCGCGAACAGATACTGACAGTACGCCAGATCATAGAAAAGGCGCGGGAGTTCAACAGACCTACCTATATATGTTTCAAGGATTTTTCGAAAGCGTTTGACTCTGTAAGATGGCCTGTGCTTTGGAGAACTCTGTTGGATATGGGAACACCTAGCCATCTTGTGTATCTATTAAGAAAACTCTACGAAGACGGGACAGCATCAGTAAGAACGGACGAGGTGCTTTCAAGTCGCTTCCAGGAGCAGGAGTTCGCCAAGATTGTATCATATCACCTCTCTTATTTAACATCTACACTGAGCTCATAATGAGAATCACCTTGGAGGACTGGACGGACGGAATTGCGGTGGGGGGGTTGAGGCTATCAAATCTACGATTCGCAGACGATACCACCCTGTTCGCAACTAGCATTCGCCAGATGGAGGATTTACTTCTTAAAATGGAAAGAGTGAGCCTCGAGTTTGGACTGAAAATCAACCGGAGTAAAACCAAAATGATGATTGTCGACCGAGCCAATAACAACTCGCCTGAAGTCACACATATTGCGAACTGTGAAGTGGTCCAATCATACATTTACTTGGGTGCGCTAATCTCCAACAGTGGGGGATGCGTAGATGAAATCAAACGACGTATGGCGATAGCTAGATCTGCAATGGACAAATTAAAGAAAATATGGAGAAACCGTAACATTACCAAAGCCACTAAGATCCGGATTGTTCGTGCGCTAGTGTTTCCCATATTTCTTTATGCAGCTGAGACTTGGACTCTGAAGGAATGTGAAAGGAAGAAGGTGGATGCTCTGGAGATGTGGTGGAGAATGCTTGGAGTATCTTGGACCGAATTCCGAACAAATGCTTCCATACTCCAAGAACTCGGCATCAAGCAGCGTTTGTCATCCATAGTTCAATCTCGCACGCTCACTTTCTTTGGACACATATCTCGACGCGACGGTCAGTCTATCGAACGCTTGGTGGTGCAAGGTCGAGTGGAGGGAACCAGGCCACGCGGCAGATCACCAATGCGATTGACGGACCAAGTCAAAGCAGCAGTGGGAGGTCAACTGCACGAGTGTTCGAGAAAGACAACAGTACACCAGTGGCAACGCATAGTTAAGCAAGTCACAACATCGTAACGATGACCCACTACATTCTGGTAAATAAATGATTATAAATGATTATTATGACCACGACCACTCTGACAAGAGTGTTAGGACTAAGAAGAAGAAGTATATTATTATAAATACTATAGACATCTTATAGTTAGTAGTTATAGTCCATTTTTGCAGTAATTTATAGGTAAACAGTTTTGGGAAATCAAAAATAAAATTAAAGCCCTCCAGCCGGCGTATGCTGTGACTCGGTGGCCATAGATTTGAAAGCCATTTTCCTATCATTTGCATAAGTTTCACGTTACCTTAATTCATTTCATTACCAACGTTTTGTACACTATTAATGCCACAAATATGTAATTTCGCAATTCGTATACTAATTAATTACGTAATGTACTCGTATAAAATAATAATTAACACTGTCAGTAAAAAAAAAAACCAAACACCGAACGACCACGCAACCTTCGACCTAAACTGACTATGTCGTAAAATTTCGGAATATATTTTTCAACTAAATTATTTATGGAGTGATGAGTTATGAAATGAATAAATTTTGTAATAATCTGTCTGCCAAACGCGAAACGTTGGTTTTGTAATAAAGAGTTTTGAAACGTTTGTCGGTAAAATGAACGGGTACCACATTGAAATCTCTGGTTTCATATAAATGCTTATAAGCATGACCATCTAACCAGAACACGATATTGCTGAACACTACCATTTGGCGGCAGATAGATTAGCTAATACGGTGGTGCCTACGCCCTCGACTGATGATCCCTATACTGAGACTCTACCACAAGTAAAACGCATTTTGTCCTCTTGTTTTTGTGTTGATGTCTATAGGCTGCAGTCGTCACCCCTGAGACCTTAGGTCTCATGTCTCTGTGATAGTATACGAGGTCATACATTGCTATCTATGCGGGACACGATAGTGCCGAACACTACCATTTAGCGGCAGATAGGTTAGGTAATGCTGTGGTGCCTACGCCTTCGAGCTCCTACACTTGGAACTCTACCACCAGTAGTGTCTCATGAAACCTATCCATACTTACTATAGTTTTTACAGTTTCTTAAACAGAAATCTGTTTGAAATTAAAAATCATTTCAGTTTAATATAACGCGAGATAAAAATCCGTAAAAATATTATACCCGTAGTTTTATTTCAATGAGTGTAGTCCCGAAAACCTAATAACATATTTTAGAAAACTGTTTGTTTTTTGTTTGAAGTTTACCAATAATCAACATAAGTGCTATTTGCGATTCCTAAAGGTAATATGAATTAATATACAAACTGGATAAAAGTCATCTATATACGAAATAGCAAACAGTTTCAATTATACATTTGCATGTAAGGGAAATTTAATCCAGCTTGTATCATTTGCCTAGTATACCTGTGTTGTGAATATATTTGGAATTTCTGTATTCCATTCAATTAATACGTAGAACGGTACAAAGGGAATGTATACGAATTAACAAACTGTTTCTAGTATATGTAGATATCGATAGTAAAAGAAACTTCGTCCGAGATAATATTTCGATCTTGGAAACCACTGACTTACACATGGTGGAGGTACGCTTCGTATTATATTAGCGTAGTTGAATGCAATATGTAGTTCTAACTTTGGAGTTTCAAAGGGCCATGTCATCAAATCTGGAATGGAAACATATCTATCTCTGGTTTTATATATATTTTATATTATACTACTGCCTACCGCCCCGCCTTCGAGCGCTGGTAGCATTTATTATATTAAACGCGCTCGCGTATTTACAAAAACCAGTTGTTTTTCAACAAAATTTAAAGATAAAAATGGTTACTGTTAGTTATCCTTAGAAGATAGTTGCGGACTTTTTTGTAGATCTTTTGTACTATGTAGTGGGTAAGGGTTAATTTTTGTCATACGTTATTTCAACTTACATTAAACGGTTTAGGATGCGCATCATCAATGATGCAATAGTTCTGGCTATGGAGTTTCAAAGAGCCATGCAATCATATTTGGAGTGGAAACACATCTATCTCTGGTTTTATCTTTATTGGCTTCTAGCGACCCGCCCGGACTTCGCGCTGGTAGCGTTTTTTAAATTGTGGGGACGTGCTCGCGGATTTACAAAAAACAGTTGTTTTAAACAACATTTTAAAGATAAAAATCGTTAAAGTTAGTTATCCTTAGAAGATAGTTGCGGACTTTTTTGTAGGTCTTTTAAAGGGCTAATTTTTGTCGAACGTTACTTACATCAAATGATTTAGAATGCGCAATATCAATTATGCAATAGTTCTATCTTTGGAGTTTCAAATCGAATTAGATGTCATCTATCTCTGGTTTTATCTTTATTGGCTATAAGCAACCCGCCTCGGCTTCGCGCGGCATTATTGCATTTATCATATTGGGGGGATACGCTCGCGTATTTACAAAAATCTGTTCAAAAACTTTTAAGATAAAAATGGTTACTGTTAGTTGTCCTTATAAGACAGATTTACCCCTCGTAGACTTTTTTGTAGCTGTATTTTTAAGAGCTAATTTTTGTAAGACGTTACTTTAACTTACATCAAACGATTTACGATGGGCACGCAAAAAACGGCACAGTTTCAAACCGTATTTGACCGACTTCTTTGACAAAAACCGTGATATCTCCGTTAATATTGTACGATATTGATAAATCTTTATTAATATTATAAATGCGAAAGTAACTCTGTCTGTTACCTTTTCACGTCCAAACGACTAACCGATTTTAATGAAATTTGGTACAGAGATAGAGCTGAATTTGAGAAAGAATATAGGCTACTTAGTTATTTATAAAACGATATCCACGCGGGCGAAGCTGCGGGCACCAGCTAGTTATAGATATAAACCTTCCCTAGAAAACCCTCTTTCCAATATTTCAAAACAAAATTCATGTTCATTTCTAGGAACAAAATCCGTTCAAAACTTTCCGAGTTTTGCGCATAGGTACATACAGGCACATAAAATGTAGGACTTTATAATATGTAGTGATACTGACTATTCACTTACCATCAATGTGAACTGTATGATTATTTGCCACTTCTTTACATAAAAAATAAATAAAGTTCTTATTCAGTTAATACCTAGCCGAGAGAGTGGTATAAATGTCATACGAATTTATGTTCTGTGATCGAAATGGTAGACGGATTTTATGAAATATCTACAGGAAATGTAATCCGTCGTGTTATTTCGTGCATGAAAATCACTGCCTCAGACATATCCAAGGTGTGTGTAGGTTGCATATTATATTCGAAGCAATATAAATTTATTGCGGAAACTTCAAATGGTTATAATCTATCCCCCTTATTCATAAACGTATTTCAGCTAAAGTGTTGCTAATATCTCCTTTGTCTTTTTCTGTCCTGCACATTTAACAGTGCAACTGACAAAGACAAAGCATTCTATAGCTAAAACGTATCTAACGTACATTTATGAATAAGGGGGTATATGTATAATACTAGCGGCTCGCGCCGGCTTCGCACGGGTGCAATGCAGCTTTCTAATGATGAAATAATATTTTGGAATATTATGGAATATTCTAGAACTGCCTCGGTAGCCTAGTGGTAGCAGGCCACTACTACTACGCTGAGGTCCTGGGTTCGATTCCCGGGTAGGGGGTTATCAGAGATAATGGTGTATAGTCCTTTATCTCTGGTTCTATTGGGATTTTTCCATTTTCTAAACCAGAGGTCAAAATGCAAATGCGTTGCCATCCGTAAGATCTAAGCTGTTACGTCTCTGTGATAGTTCGGGGTCATACATTACCATCTAACCGGAACACGATAGTGCTGAACACTGCCATTCAGCGTCAGCCAAGGGGGCGGCATCCCACGGCATACCGAATGATTCGGCATGCCGTGGGATGCCACAGGATCTTGTGGCCAGAAATTCGACGAACGTATCATTACGTTCCTTCGTTTGGGCGCTTGCCCCTGAAATGGCCGCACGAACGAGCTAGATACAACCTTATTTTTACACATTGATCACTTATTTTTACACTTTCATTATAACAGAACAGTAATCTGTGCATCCCATATATTCCAGTGGTATGCTGTGGCAGCTTATGGAATGTCACGACGTACCGCAGTATCCTGGCGTGCCACGACATGCCTCGGCAAGTCGCGTCGTCCTGCGTGACGTTTCGACCTATTCGTATGGCTGATTTACTTACGGTCTTATTCATAAAAACGCTTATAGAAGGTTTATAGCATTAATTAGTTAAAATGCTCTATAAACCTATCAAACGTTCTATAAAATTGTTTATTCATAAACGTTCTATAAACCTTCCATAGTTAAAATTCTGCTAATAGACAAAATGTTACCTTAGAGGTGTTATAACTTTTTATGAATAAGACCGGTAGTGTTTAAGAGAGTATTTTAGTACAACTTGAAATTCAAGTAGAACCGTATTAAATAAAGCAAGTAGCATTTACATGTTTCAACTAACGTACTTTTCTAAAGCACTCTACTAAACACTAAGGGCGAGATTCACAGACCGCACTACGACTTTACTTTCGAGCAAAGTACGCTTCGAACTGTCAAAACCCATACATTCCTGACAGTTCTAAGCATACTTTGCTCAAAGTAAAGTCGTAGTGCGGTCTGTGAATCTCACCATAAGACCATGTCAACTGGGCCTTCACAAAGTAGTATAGTGATATATTATTACATATCACTGGTGGTAGAGCTCCAGTGACGGAGCTCATGGGCGTAGGCCGCATTACCTAATTTACTTGCCGCTAAATAGTAGTGTTCAGCACTATTGCGTTCCGGGCAGGTGGTAATGTAATTTCCGGCACAGAGGCATTAACTTAGGCCTCAGGAGTGGTAACGCATCTGCATTTTGACCTTGGTCTTCGTGTAAGTGTCTATAAGCTGCAGTCATCACTTAACATCAATGTGAACTGCATTCTTGTATGCCACTTCCATAACCTTAAAAAAAATAGATTTTTAATCGCTTGTTCACGAAAAAAACTGCGTCGTGCCGTGCCACGCCGTCATTGAGCGCCAGCCCTTACCAGCTATATCTATAATTCTTTATTTATTTATCTCTTACATATGTGTGGGTCGACAACTCAGCGAAACAATAATTTCATATAATATTCGTTTTGATAAGGGTTGCACGAACGTCATGTTATTTAGGAAAGTTTCCTGTTCGTTGGATTTTTTCCTGGAAAATCATAGGAAACGCGATAATTATGAATCGTTTTGATCACAAACTATCGCCGATTGTTATATAGACAAAAATACCAGAAAATATGTTTCTGTGCACACATCGGGCCTATGAAAGCGACAATCGGCTAGTTTCGGCTTTATAGAGCGTTATCTTTGCTACACACCGCTACGTAAGCATCCGTAGTCCGGTATTGGTCAAACTTGATCAAATTGGTCGACAAAAGTCAAATGGGTGAGGTGCGAAAGAGATAACGCTCTACAGATCCGAAATAAGCCGAAGTCTCTTCCTGAGGTCGATGTGCATTATTTCTTGTCGGATACTGTAAGTAATTCCACCGCATTACCTAATATACTTGCCGCTAAATGGTCGTGTTCAGCACTATAGTGTTCCGGTCAGGTGGTAATGTACGGCCCTGTAATTTCCGGCACAGAAGCATAACACCTTAGGCCTCAGGAGTGGCAATGCATCTGCATTTTGACCTCTGGTCATTGTGTGGGTATCTATAGGCTGCATTCATCACTTAACATCAATGTGAGCTGCATGTTTGCCAATTTTATTTAACGTAACTTCACGCCTGTAATCCTCGAAGGGTTAGGCAGAGGTAAATGCATGCATTCAAGCATACATGCAAACACCCACGATTCGCCGGTTACGGTTTTTGGCACATGTAACAATTTGATTAAAATAAAAAAAAACTCAATGTTAATGATGACGAATAAGTTTTTCAAACTATACGTTCTTAAATCGACTGTAACAATAACAAATACTCTTTTTATCCACGACAGAATGGAGAGTAAATAATAATATGCGTTTAGGATGACAGATTTGTTTGTCTGCACTAATCCGGTATTTTAAGTATAGCCTAGGCTTTTTTTGTCAAAGGATTGACAGACAAGCAGACGGGCCACCTGATGGAAAGTGGTTACCGTCGCCTATGAACATTTGCAACACCAGGGAAGTTGCCATCGCGCTGCCAGCCCTGAAGGTCTCTTTTGACGCCAGTTTTGAAGAACACCATATTGTAGCGCCGGGGGAACACCTCAGAGGGAAGTTTGTTCCACAATTTGCACGTTCTGGGCAGGAATGAACGCGCGAGGCTCTCACTCTTATTCACACCTTCACTGTAGAGCAAAGATCCTTCCCTCCATCTCTCCACTGATGTCTGTCTAGTGATCGTTGACTCCAATTCTTACAATCTGAATCCAATTCAACCAGAGCATGCTGCAAAGGCGCTTGATGCTCAGAACGGTCGGTACGACGGACGGTATTGTAATTTTCAACCACATTTTTTTCGACATATTTGTTTATGTTATGAAGGTTGAAAACACATTGATGCTATAGACACCCACACAAGAGCCTGAGGTCGAAATGCAGATGTTTTGTCACCCTTGAGACCTAAGTTGTTAAGTCTCTATGGTAGTTATTACGCGGCCATACACTACAATCTAACCAGAATACGATAGTGCTGAATACTACCATTTGGCGGCAGATAGATTAGGTGATACGGTATTGCCTACGTTACGGGAAAAAGTCTTTTCGCATTATAGTATGTATGAACTTGTAATAAAATCTCTTTGGCTTTAGTATTTGTATATGGCTGGTTTTGGTATCATTGCAAGTTAAAATTTTAAAGAACATAATTCCAAATTCAAATTAGGCAAATGTGTAATTTTTATTTGTTTTTCGTACTTTCAAGATGAGTGAATCTAATGAAGAAATTCGATACATTTTAAAATTTTACCTTATACCGCGATGTTTATGGACCTAGTGCAGTGTCTGTGAGAGTAGCACAAATTTGATTTAAGCGTTTTCAATCCGGAAATTTTGATGTCAAAGATGCACTTCGCTCTGGTGGCACGGATAAAATGGATGCCATTTTTGAAAAAGTGGAGCAAGATCGACATATCAGTAGTTACGATGTAGCTGAAGAACTGAGAATTGATCACAAAACAGTTTTGGCGCATTTGAAAAAAGGCTGGGTACAAAAAAAAACTCCATATTTGGGTACCTCACGAGCTCACTGAAAGAAACCTAAGGAACCGTGTACTCATTTGTGATTCTTTATTACGACGTAATGAAACCGAATCATTTTTGAAGAAGCTGATAACTGGTGATGAAAAGTGGATCACGTACGACAAGAACGTGCGAAAAAGGTCGTGGTCAAAGGCCGGTCAGGCTTCACAGACTGTGGCAAAACCCGGGTTAACTCGCTATAAGGTGATGTTGTGTGTGTGGTGGGATTGGAAGGGCATTATTCATTATGAGCTATTACCACCAGGCAGGACTATCGATTCTGAACTCTACTGCGAACAACTGATGAGATTAAAGCAAGAAGTTGAGAGAAAGCGGCCGGAATTGATCAACAGAAGGGGTGTGGTGTTTCATCACGATAACGCTAGACCTCACACATCTATAGCCACTCAGAAAAAAATAAGAGAGATTGGCTGGGAGGTGTTAATGCATCCGCTGTATAGTCCTGACCTTGCACCTTCAGATTTCCACCTGTTTCGGTGTCTTCAGAATTCTTTATGCAATGTTAGGTTAACATCACGAGAGGACTGCCAAATCCCCTTGTCGCGGTATTTTGATGAGAAGTCCCAAAATTTTTATAGCAATGGGATCGTGTCCCTACCTACAAGATGGCAAAAGGTTATCGAACAAAATGGTACATACATACTTTAGTTAAATTTAAATAAACTATATTAAAAATGTTTTGAATTATCTTAAAAAATGCGAAGAAACTTTTTCCCCAACCTCAATTAAACCCAACTGAAATTATATGTTAATGTAATAAATAAGTTGTCCTCAATTTGTACGAACAGTATGCATACCCTATGCATACGTACCCTACCTCTACCTACGGCCACACATAAAACACGAAACGAAAAAACTAAGTTATGTATGATGTAGCGCACCCTTTATTAATTAAGATTAATTTTTATTTTCCACAATTTTATTTTTTAATTATTTTTTATAATAAAAAGCACGTCTCAATGAGTTCTAATAAACTTGTTGAGACTAGCATTCTTTTTGGATAGACGTTAGTCTCTTTTTCGTTTGTATTGACTGTTCCCCAAATGGGTGACCATAATTTACCGAATTGTCATTAATTTTGGGACAAAATATTACCCATGTAAAAAATGCCTGAAATCGATTTGGTTATCGATTCTGAACAAACTAGTTTCGGGTTGTATATTCAATCCTGTTACACGTTGTATAAATAAAACTCATCGTGATAAATAGCCCTGATTATAATTCCCAGACACTATTATACCCATGTCACCTTAGTACCAAGTAACTAGACTTTCGTATTTATGAAGAATTGTGATTAGAATTTCAGACGAGATTCGTTGACACTTGATTAAAAATTAATTAAAAGCAACTCTCGAGTGCCATGGGATGTTTCGTAGCAGACATGATTTATGGACTCTCTCGCTAAATTAATTTTATTTCCCTTGTTAATTATTTTAAAACATTTTTTATAACCTTTCTTTAGACCTTTCTTTAGATGTTCTATCAGAAAACAGACCACTTGACTAAATAAGCAACTTAAAAATGTACGTAGGTACGTAAAAACGTAACTTCACGCCTGTGAGGTTATTAGAGAGAGGAAGTTGCATGCAAATAAGCATACATGCAAACACTCCCAATTCACCGGTTACAGAGAATATGGTAATAACACGACGTATAGAATGGACACTTACACGTCCCGCCCGATTTTCCCGCCTCACCCAACCTACTCCCCTCTTATGGGCGACGTTTGGTGTTCTCTACGTGCTACGCACACAGGTGCACGTGTGAATAGCACCTGTGTGCGTAGCACGTAAAGAACACCAAACGTCACTGATTGATGTCTGTGTAATAAATACCAAATTAGGCGTTTGTATGGCATTTTGGCGGAGTGACCGCGGTGTGCCGGATACGTATTGACCCATGTAACGGTAACGAGCCTGTTGACATCTCCGGGCTCATCACCAAACTCCAAGGTACTGTAAAACTACCCATCATCACTGGTCTTCGCGCGCACTATTCGCGCGACGCGGATGCAGCACCGGGGCATCCCCCTCTGCTGCAGCTTCTTCTGCCCTGCAGCTGCAGGACGGCGTTTGGCACCCCCTTGGGGGCTGTGGTGGAGGAGGTGGGCACCATGGACTCATGCCACCATGGTATTGGCGGCCAGGTCCTGCTGTGCTCTCATCCTCTTCTCTTTTCTTGATGCAATCTCGAGCGGAAATTAATAAATCCCAGAAGAACCATAAAAAAAGGATTTTATACCGTTATCTCTGATATCCGCTGACCCGAGAATTGAACCCAGGACCCCAGCGTATTAGTAGTGGCCTGCTACCACTAGACTACTAGTGGTAGTACGTTTTAAAATATATTTTTAATAAGCTCTCACTCGCGCAGCGCTCTCAGCGCGCTTGGCCTTGCGGCTGGTGTAGATTATGATCTATTGATCTAGTAGATCGCTTTAAGCATTACGAGCGCGGTCAGGTGTGTCGCGATGGGTGACCGCTAGTGGCTAATTAAAATGCCCATGCTTCGGAGGGCACGTTAAGCCATCGGTCCCGGTTGCTATCGATAAATAGCAGTCGTTAAACCTTGTCGGAGGCCTTATGGGCGGTTTGAAAAACATCCGACAGCGGGTTGGCCACTAACCCATATCTCCAACAATCCGCATTGAAGCAGCGTGGTGGAGTAAGCTTCAGGCCTTCCCCCAAAAAGGGGAGAGACTCGTGCCCAGCAGTGGGACGTATAATGGGTTGCCATTATTATTATAAATACAAGTTGAACTGAGTTAAGCGAAATCTAGTTTTATTAAATTCAGTTCACAAAGCAAATGGCGAAATCCGCCCTCAATATTAACAGAACAGTTTTTGCCACTAATAAAAGAACTATGTTATGATTTGATAAGGAATTTGGTTCAGTATTTACGCCCACCTTCGTATATGTAAAACCCCGAATTGTTATGATACTACGAGGTATAAATCAAATATGAAAGAGGTACAATAATATAGGGTACTTCAACTATATCAAAAGTTATAATGAAAATCCTTATTTAATATAGCACCTATTTGATGCTAAAGTTCGTAATATGGTTTTTACGGTTTCGTCAAGTCCGTCTGTAAGTCTATCTGTCTCTCTGTCCGCGGTTTAGCACAAAAACTATTAGTACTAGAGACTTGAAATTTAGCACAAGTATACATGTTTATTACGCCGACAAAGTGGTTGAATACAAACATGTTTTTTTTTTTTAATTTAGGGTGCTACTTGTAACACGCGGATATTTTTTTATTTTACGTTTTTTTAATAGTGTTGGATATCGTTGGATAGATCTTTCAAAAATGTTAGGTGTGTGCTAATATTCGATTTAGTAGATTTTCCTGTCATATAGCAAAGAACTTTTCCTTATTATGCCCAGTAGTTTCGAAGTTTTAAGTATCGAAGATGGGGAGGGGAACATGCATCCAGTTCACATTGATGTTAAGAGACTGCAGCCTATAGACATCGTCTACGTCGTACACGAAAACCAGAGGTCAAAATGCAGATGCGTTGCCACCTCTGAGACCTTAGTTGTTATGTCTCTCTGATAAGTTGTTACGGAGCCATTCATTACAATATAACTGGAACACGATAGTGCTGAACACTACCATTTAGCGGCAAGTATATTAGGTAATGCGGTGGTGCCTACGCCCGCGAGCTCCGTCACTAGAGCTCTACCACCAGTAGAAAGTTCATAATGAGAGAGAGTGAGTGACCTTTCGCTGTTATATATCTACTAGCAGTGCTCGCGACTTTATCCAGGTGAGAATTTATGATGGTTCAATATCTACCCAGACTAAGTCGTGGGCGCAGCTAGTATAAAAGCCTAAGTTACTCCTTATTACCTAAGCTACCTGCCAGTGAAAGTCCCGTCTAAATCGGTCCAGCCGTTCCTGAGGTTAGCGGGAACAAACAAACAGACAGACAGACAGACAGACAATAATTGTAAATGAAATTGTTTTGGTATATGTACCGTGTATACGTACATATATATGTATTTAGTAAAACCATTTTTTTATATTACAAACAGACACTCCAATTTTATTTATTTGTATTGTATAAATAGAGAAGAGTAGAAGAAGATTTACAAACACGTTTTGTGATAAATAAATAAAACGGTGTTGATGTAAACATTACTTTCACAATACCCAGGTTTTGAAAAGGTTTGAAAGACTGATATAAAGTTAAAAGAAGTATGCGACAGTTATCCGACGCGGCTGCGACAATAGCGGGCATTGTACCAAACTTCGCAAAGAATTGGTTCGAGAAAGAATGCTGGTCTAAAAATAGACTTCTTTTCATTACGTCGAGAAACTGTGGATATTATTAGATTTGTCTGATAAATTATTTTATAAAACAAAATTAAGTTGTTTCTTTTTCAAGATAATGAAACTAACTTAAATACTATATTTCCTCAAACATATAGGTATATTACATGCATCCCGACGCCAACGCCCAGCGTCCCGACGTCAAGCGTCCCAACGTCGAGCGTCCCGACGCCCAGGACGCTGGGCGTCGGTACGCTGGGCGTCGTGACGCTCGATAACGGGACGCTGGGCGTTGGGACGCTGGGCGTCGAGACGCTGGGCGTCGGCACGCTGGGCGTCAGGACGCTCGACGTCAGGACGCTGGGCGTCGGTACACTGGGCGTCGTGACGCTCGATGACGGGACGCTGGGCGTCGGCACGCTGGGCGTCGGGACGCTCGACGTCGGGACGCTGGGCGTCGGGACGCTGGGCGTCGGGAAGCTGGGCGTCGGGACGCTGGGCGTCGGGACGCTGGGCGTCGGGAAGCTGGGCGTCGGGATGCTGGGCGTCGGGACGCTGGGCGTCGGGACGCTGGGCATCAGGACGCTCGACGTCAGGACGCTGGGCGTCGTGACGCTCGATGACGGGACGCTGGGCGTCGGGACGCTGGGCGTCGGGACTCTGGGCGTTGGGACGCTGGGCGTCGGCACGCTGGGCGTCGGGACGCTCGACGTCAGGATGCTGGGCGTCGGGACGCTGGGCGTCGGGACGCTGGGCGTCGGGACGCTGGGCGTCGGTACGCTGGGCGTCGTGACGCTCGATGACGGGACGCTGGGCGTCGGGACGCTAGACGTTGGGACGCTGGGCGTCGGGACGCTGAGCGTCGGGAAGCTGGGCGTCGGGACGCTGGGCGTCGGGAAGCTGGGCGTCGGGACGCTGGGCGTCGGGAAGCTGGGCGTCGGGATGCTGGGCGTCGGGACGCTGGGCGTCGGGACGCTGGGCATCAGGACGCTCGACGTCAGGACGCTGGGCGTCGTGACGCTCGATGACGGGACGCTGGGCGTCGGGACGCTGGGCGTCGGGACGCTGGGCGTCGGGACTCTGGGCGTTGGGACGCTGGGCGTCGGTACGCTGGGCGTCGTGACGCTCGATGACGGGACGCTGAGCGTCGGGACGCTGGGCGTCGGGACGCTGGGCGTCGGGACGCTGGGCGTCGGGACGCTGGGCGTCGGGACGCTGGGCGTCGGGACGCTGGGCGTCGGGACGCTGGGCGTCGGGACGCTCGATGACGGGACGCTCGGCGTCGGGATGCTCGACGTCGGGACGCTCGACGTCGGGACGCTGGGCGTCGGGACGCTGGACGTCGAGACGCTAGTCTGGGATGATACCTGGCTGACGCCCAGCGTCAGCTTTCATCGTAATCGAACCGGTAGATTTTGTGTGATGCTTGAACTAACAGACAAACAGACAGACAAAAATTTTTCTAATCACATATACGTGTTCGGTATCGATCATGTACGAGTAACATCCCCTGATATTTTATTATTTTATATTTTTATTGTACAGAATTCACACTTCTACAGTTTTATTATTATAAGTAAAGATATAGATTACTCTGTGTTGTTGTTACTTATTTTGTAAAAACCAATCTCTTTAAATATGTTTTCTGTTTCACAGTTTGCGCTGTCCAATTGAATCTGTAGATTGTAGCCATTGGTTCATTCGGCTTGGTATGGAATCTGGAACAGACCGTTGTTGATGGAATAATCCGGTTTATGTTCAGTGTCCGGTTTCGTGATGCCACTATTGTCGGGACAGAATTGTTTCAAGTGAATTTTGGCGTAAAAATTATTACTGAAATCAATTGGAAAAAAATAGAAAGAACAAAATGCTTTTACTGGTTGTAGAGCTCCAGTGACGGAGCTCGCGGGCATAGGCACCACCGCATTACCTAATATACTTGCCGCTAAATCGTAGTGTTCAGCACTATCGTGTTCCGCCCAGGTGATGTACGGCCTTGTCATTTCCGGCACAGAGGCATAACACCTTAGGCCTCAGAAGTGGTAACGCATCTGCATTTAGACCTTGGTTTTTTTGTGATCTAGATTCTGCAGTCATCACTTAACATCAATGTGAACTGCATGCTTGTTATCCACTTTCATAACATAAAAAAAAAATAGATGAACCGAACCGTGTAGCTATAAGGGTTCCATTCCTTCCATTGTAGTACCTAGGTGCTAGCTACGGAACTCTAAAACTCATCCCTTGCCCGATATCTTACATTTACCTTTGTGATTTAATCAAACATGAAAGCTCCACTAAACAAAGAACCTTTTAACTTGATATCCCAGTAAACATAAAACTACCCTCAATTTTCATATTTCAGTAATGACCTGACATTTTACAAGGCGTGGGTGTTCCATTGTGTGATAATATATTAGGACGTAAAGAGACGCTTTCGCAAAAAGACCTTATCTATATTATATAATAAATACGAGCCACTGGTCCGGATTCGCTTGCATATTTTTAGGCAACTTAAATAGGGCGACTTAAACTATCAATTCCATACGTAATTCTACACGCCAGACTTAAATATATATATATATTTTTTTAATGTAATTGAAGTGGCATACAAGCATGCAGTTCACATTGATGTTAAGTGATGTCTGCAGCCTATAGACACCCACACAAAGACCGAGGTCAAAATGCAGATGCGTTACCTGCAGAGCTCTACCACCAGTAAAATACTATAAAATATAAAAAAAATACGTGTGTAACAAGTTTTATTTTATGTTACGAAGGTGGCAAACAAGCATACAGTTCACATGGATGTTAAGTGATGACTGCAGCTTATTGACATCTACACAAAAACGAGAGGGGAAAACAGATGTGTAACTAGATTATAAATATGCGTAAAAATTAGGTTTGCAGCATATCTGGATTAACGAAATGATCCTGCAGTGGCATCCTAAACTATGACTTCTCCATCAGACAAACAGAAAGCGAGAAGTTATATATTGCAATACACAGCGTGCTACTTATGTAAGAATGCTTCGAAACCCGAAAATTCCCTGCGCAATAGATCCCAAATTAACTTGTTGGAAATCGCAGCGAACGGTTATCATCCAGTCACCTTCTAATAATCGTGTTAGAAATACAGCTGCATTTGGATAATAGCCTCTCTCAGTGTTCGCTCTGTTGACCCATTAATTCCGCTCATGAGATATAATTTTATTGTGGCTTTACGTCCATTGTAAAAATTCACATTCTTTGCAATATTCGTAAGCTAATTTTCGTGTTAAAAGTAGTCAAAATCGAAGAATACTCGGGCAAAGTCATGAGAAATAACTAGTGATCTCATTATTAAGTACCCTTTTTGTGAGACAACGAGTTTTTAAGTAAAAACAAAAAGCTTATTGACGGTAGTTCAATAATAATGACGGATTGTAGCGAGGATGAACGGTCATTTTCCAGTCTCCTTCTGGTGATAACTGTCGAAATATAGCTGCATTTGCACAATAGCCTCTCTCAGTGCCCGCTCTCACGACCCATTAGTTCCGCTCGTGGGATTTAATTGTGGCTTTAGGTTAATGGCGAAAATTGCGTGGTTGTATCGTATATTGGTTATGCGAAAAGGTCATAGTATTTTCAGATTTTTATCGAATGTACTTATTAGACTTTTGATGGCAACACATGATAATAATTACATGTGTTGTGTTACTGTCTTGCGTCGAGACATGACACCGCCCTAGCGGAAGAATTTTCTTCTACTGGAACAGAATTCTACCACTAGCACAGTCAGTCAGCCGAGCAATGGCGGTTAAAACATTACAATGGGGCAGCAATGGGTTCATATTCACTATGCGATTACTCGCAATGCGGCTAGCCGTCTGGCTGACCGCAAGCACAATTATGTACGTAATATTAATTACTATGCGCATTGCGATGCGACTAACCGCAGACCGCTCCGGTCGCTCGGAGGGCTGCGGCCCGAGTGACAGCCACCAGGACGGTTGCTATACGCACTGTGCGGCTCAGTCTACGGCTGCCCGCTATTGAGCTAGTATGTGCGCGTGGTACGTCTGGTAAAATGGAATTCGATATCGAAAACTTCTTTCTTTGTTTTTTCTTCTTTAGGTAACGTTTGTAAATGTAGTAAATAGCTGCAACTTCGTCCACGTCCATCTTTGAAATGGATCGATATGACCGCAAATCGCAATTCTTCAACCACACGTTGCGGTTGCGAAGGTGGCTGCCCGCATTTGCGACCGCATCCTGCCGTCAGCCGTACGGCTAGCCGCAATGCGGCTACCCGCAAAATGCGACTGCAGTAACGCAACATGGGCAGCAGCGTTCTGCGATAAAACTACCGCCACTGCATTCACTTACCATGCTAACTGTATTCTTGTTTACTTTGTTATCATCTTTTTTTATACTGGTGGTAGAGCTCCAGTGACGGAGCTCGCGGGTGTAGACACCACCGCATTACCTTACATACTTGCCGCTAAATGGTAGTGTTCAGCACTATCGTGTTCCGGTCAGGTGATAATGTACGGCTCTGTAATTTCCGACACAGAGGCATAACACCTAATGCCTCAGGAGTCAAAATGTAGATACGCTATCTACATTTTGACCTCTGGTCATTGTGTGGGTGTCTATAGGCTGCAGTCATCACTTAACATCAATTTGAACTGCACGCTTGTTTGCCACTTTTATTACATAAAAAAACACTTTTGATTAAACACCAGTATTATTTATTCATTTCATAACTATGAAAATACTTCAGTAAGATTTTAAACAACAAGTGTATAACATAATTTAGGGTCAATCTGTTAATCTAAGAACATGGCCGCCGAAACCTTTTGTGTCTGGACAAGTGTACCGTGCATAATCAATGGCCCGTGAGCTGGGGTCCCTTCGTTAATCTGTGGTGTTAATTCTACCCTAAAACCCTTTGGCTCTTTAAAGATTATACGTGACGCGTGTAATGTTTGTGCAATTTTTGATAAAAAAAATATTTTGAATGTTCAATGTTTTTATAGAAATCAATAGTGGTAAATGAATACAAAAGTCAATTAACATTTACACAATATCAAAGGTTTGGACGTACGTCTTTTATCACTCTTACCCCCTTATTCATAAACGTATTATAGCTAAAGTGTTGCTAATCTCTCCTTTGTTTTTTTCTATCCTGCACATTTGACAATGCAACCGATAAAGAGAAAGCATTCTATAGCTAAAACGTATCTAATGTACGTTTAGAATAAGGGCTAAGGTCTTAAACCCTTTTGGACAACAATTACAGGGCTATTCATTATTACTTAACTTCAACATGATAGTGCATTTAAGTGATGTCATGAAGTGGCACACAATGACACAGATCACATTGCTGGTAGGTAAATACTATAGCCTATAAACATCAACATAAAAAAACCGTTGAGGTCTCCATGGATGACCGAGTGTGCCCTGTCCAAGAAAAAACTTGTCACAAAAAAAAAATCCCAAAAAGAAAGAATTAACAAATACTTGCGACCATTTTTTGATAGGCAACCTAGTGGCTATTCTCTAGATTATAAATATGCGTAAAATAGGGTTTGCAGCATATCTGGACGAACGAAATGATTCTGCAGTGGGATCCTAACCTATGATTTAATACATTAGCACAGTCTAAAGAAAACGAACGTGTTAATTGTGACATTAGTTTCATAACCAGAGACCAAATAACACACAATTAGATTGTAGAAATGTCCCAACGTTTTCTTGACTAACATCACGTTTGACAATGCCAACAATGTAACCGGAACGGGCGGATTATAATAATAATTAAGATAAGATAAGATAAGAAACATTTATTTGACACACAACGAGACACATAAAACAGACATAAAACGTAACAGGTAACAGAGAAAAGACAACACATTTTCTAAAAATTAATACATACCTATACACGTAATATGTGTCTCACGGCTGCCAAAAAGGTGTCCTGTTCAGCAAATGTCAGGTACCTTCATATAAAAGGTACCTGACGCTGGTTTTCAACAGGACCCTTAGTGAGTGAACCACGGATGTCAAATTTATAATAAAGGATAATTGTACTAATACTTATACAAGGTACATACATACGGATATAAAACAGATAATAAGCCATTAAAATAACATACTTAATTAAACGATAAATGTAATACATACTAGTAGGTACAAACAATAATAAATAGATTAATACCAAAGTAAATAAAATATAAGTAGATAAAAAACATCTTATTAAATATCATAATAATAATATGCAATCAAAGAATTATAACGCAATTGTGCGGTGGCGCGTCGATCGCCGGGAGCCGGGAGTCACCGGGAGTGGTGCGTCATCCCCACCTCAGGCACCACAGCGCGATAACATTCATATAATTCATATAATTCATATATATTATTATGTAATTCGGTAGGATTGTCCCGTCGGCGGGACGTGACGGGATAGCAACGACCACCAGACGCTTGTTGAGGGGTTTACGGAATTACATAAAGTGGGTGATGATAAATGATGGGTACGCAAACTGCTTCAGTATATATTATTTGTAGAATATTATATGTAATGGAAGTGGCAAACAAACATGCAGTTCACATTGATGTTAAGTAATGACTGCAGCCCAGACAAAGATCAAGGTCAAAATGCAGATGCATTACCACTCCTGAGGCCTAAAGTGTTATATTAGGTAATGCGATGGTGCATACGCCCACGAGCTCCGTCACTGGAGCTTTACCACCAGTAACATTGGATTATAGTTATTTGTTTGTAATGTTACTTTGCGAAAGCCTCTACATGCAAGTCCGGCTCGCACATGACCAGTTTTACAATATTTTTGATATTGTTGTTTCAATTTTAATTCTGTTTAATGAAATTAAAAATTGGTTATCACCTTTTAGTATTGTCAAGTAAAATAATTGAAAATAATAATTTTATGATACGTCAATAAATTTAAATATACTAAAAAAAATTTTTTTTATTGTGCACTCACCCTAATCTTTAAGGGAGGCTGTTTAAGGGGTTAAACTGCTTCCCTTAAAATGTAGGGGAGGTGCACAATTTTTTTTTATTTTATTGCACCACTTTATCTTTGTGGATAATTGCAGCTTTCTGGAATTAAAAGTCTGCGAGCATAGCTACGGACAGACAAACGAACGGACAGACGGACATGACAACACTATAAGGGTTACTTGTAGGCTACGGAATTCTAATAAATTGCTTTTTCAATTCCATATATGAGAAAAATGAGGGAAGAAAATTTGTATACGCATTGCACGTGAACTAAATCGCAGGCTGAATAATAATGTAATATGAACCACAATACGAGTCAGTCATTTATTTATTGGCATAAAGATTACGAAGGAAGCGAAACTGGGTCATCTCAAAATAGATTAACACTCTAAGGTATTCGATAATTGGCATTCTCTTTGCTTGTGCAGAAAAAATCCCATAGAGAAAAAGTATGCAATGCAACCAGGATTATTTTTTTTATGTTTTGAAGTGGCCAATAAGCATACAGTTTACAATGAGAGTAACTAACATTTACTTAATATACGTCCCACTGCTGGGCACAAGTCTCTTCCCCTTTTAGGGGGGAGGCCTGGAGCTTACTCCACCACGCTGCTCCAACGCGGATTGGTGTTGGAGATACGGGTTAGTGGCTATGAGAAAAGTGCTTATTACATAAACTGTAACATTGTAAAAAAACTTAATGCTAGGCGGCTAACGTAGGTGCATTAAAATATATTAAACATTAAACAGGTAAGTAACAAAAAAGTATGTATGTATCTTCACGCCAGGTCCCTAACGGGGTAGGCAGAGAGTGTAGAGCGCCAGACATCCCGGTTCAGACAAACCTCTCGTGCCTCGTCTACCTTCATCATTCTCTTCATACATGCACGCCGATTCCTAAGACTTTTGACCCCACCATCAGACAGAACTCGACCTATTTGGTCATGGTAGGTCAGCCTTGGTCTTCCTGGGCCAAGGCTGACCTACAAAAAAGTGAACAATAAAAATATAAAAATTGGTGGGTGGGTTAACAAAATGAGTGCAAGTTGTTTACAACTCATCGGAACAGACCGCAGCTTTAATGACTGCTATCTGTCGATAGCAACCGAGACCGACAGCTTAACGTGCCCTCCGAAGCACGGAAACGCGCATTTTAATTTACCACTAGCGGTCACCCATCACACATCCGACTGCGCACGTAATGCTTAACCGAATAGATCGCCTATGATCTACGCCAGACGCGGGGCCATGCGCGCATCAACATTTACTTAAAACCAGAGATATCAATGTAGATGCGCTGCCACTCCTGAGGCTTAAGGTGTAATTTTAAGGTGTAAGTAATTACAGGGCCGTACATTACCCACTGATCGAAAGATGATAGCGCTGAACACTAGCATTTAGCGGCGGTCTGGTAGGGTTCCAGTGTAGGAGTTCGAGGGCGTAGGCACCACCGCATTACCTAATTTTTCTGCCGCTAAATGGTAGTGTTCAGCACTATCGTGTTCCGGATAGATGGTAATGTATGGCCCCGTAATAACTATCACAGAGACATAATAACTACCTGCATTTTGGCCACTGGTCTTCGTGTGGGTGTCTATAGGCTGCAGTCATCACTTAACATCAATGTGAACTGCATGCTTGTTTGCCACATAACATAAAAAAGTACATCAGATAATGCGGTGGTGCCTACGTCCGCGAGCTCCATCACTGGAGCTATCTAGAGCCTATTCAGAGATTTCAGTGTAGATGCATTGAAACGCATTGACACGTTGACAAATCTCGAGATTTAATGTAGATGTCTATAAGCTACAGTATCACTTACAATCAATGAGAACTGTATGCTTGTTTGCCACTTCATGATATTAAAAAAAAACAAAATATAGTCGTATAACTGGGCAGTGATTTTCGCCCTAAGCCTACGCGCTACGCTAAGTCTACGACGTAGACCTCGTAGCTCCCGACCTTGCCTTACTCCCCCTAAAACACGAATTAAGTTACAACTTTAACCATTTATAAGTTAAAATTAATTAAGTCAAGTTTAAAGTAAACAAGTGTGCTAGTATAGATAAGGAATTGCGAATGTAAGCGTTTACTAAACGGATTATGTTGAACGATGACTTTATAAAAAGAAATGGGTGTATACGGTTGTGTATTCTTATAATCAACAGTCAGTTTGTTATAATAATGGCAAACCATTATACGTCCCACTGCTGTGCACGAGTCTCTCCCCTTTTTAGGGGGAGGCCTAGAGCTTACTCCACCACGCTGCTCCAATACGGGTTGGTGGAGATGGCCAACCCGCTGCCGTCAGTTTTTTTTTTTTTTTATGTAATTGAAGTGGCAAACAAGCATGCAGTTCACATTGATGTTAAGTTATGACTGCAGCCTATAGACACCCACACAAAGACCAAGGTCAAAATGCAAATGCGTTACCACTCCTGAGGCCTAAGGTATTATGCCTCTGTGCCGGAAATTACAGGGCCGTACATTACCACCTGACCGGAACACGATAGTGCTGAACACTACCATTTAGCGGCAAGTAAATCAGGTAATGCGGTGGTGCCTACGCCCGCGAACTCCGTCACTGGAGCTCTACCACCGGTTTGTTATCATGTCGAGTTTTTTGTGGAAAAATTACGATACATTTTTTATTTGGATAGAATAGTTATTCATTACATTTTTTTGGAAATTTCATGAGGAGTAAACCAAGTGAAGCACAAAAGCTGAGGCGTAACGCGGTTATATTATAAAGGTGGTTACACGCCATAACCCGCCATTTTTTGGGCTTTGCGTTCTCTCTCAGACACTCTTTGACCACTGATTTTTTGAAACGAAGTTCCTTATCACGCGGTACGCTGGCTAAGGGGGCTAGGCGAGCGTCACGATCCTCACGACACTTTTATAGAGCGTAGCGCTCGGAGAGGGGGCAGGCCGAGTATAGCATTCGACTTATTCGTTCTCTCTCTCTCTCTCTCGAAGTGACAAGCCACGCGACGTACGTGTCCGCTGTGTATGCATACATTGTTTTGTCGTGTCCGTGTGTATGTAGTTATAGTTATTTTTAATCTTTTATAAAATATACAATGGATTCTGAAAGTGATTCATTAGAAGTTGCATTAGAACTGCCTCGGTAGCCTAGTGGTAGCAGGCCACTACTACTACGCTGAGGTCCTGGGTTCGATTCCCGGGTAGGGGGTTATCAGAGATAATGGTGTAAAGTCCCTTATCTCTGGTTCTATTGGGATTTTTCCATTTTCTGGAAATTTCTCAGTACCTCGAAGTTTGGTAATGTGCCCGGAGATGTCAACAGGCTCGCCACCTGTTACATGGGCCAAAACGTAACCGGCGAATCGTGGGTGTTTGCATGTATGCTTGAATGCATGCATTTACCTCTGCCTACCCCTTCGGGGATAACAGGCGTGAAGTTACGTTCATTAGATGTTGAAGAGGAACGTTGCAAACGGGTATGCCACATGTGACACCTCAGACAGTTTTTTTTATTCAATGATGGTAATCAAACATGCACATAGAAGTGATAACTATAGCTTACAGACATATGCTAGAAAATCGAAAGTCAAAATGCATGGTATATAGTATAATGAGAGTATGGAACATTATATCACATATCAACATCATATTGGCCTTTGGAACTTTGCCGGTGAATGACAAAGAATGACTCTTTTTCTTTTCTTTTTACTCTTTGTTATAAGTTTGTAAAGGGGAAAAGAGACATTCTACTGATATACTTTTTACATTAGTTTATGACATTTAGTTTTATCTTAGTGATATTCTTGACTTCACATATATTTTTTATCTTGTTTGACATGTATATCAATTGTTATTCGCTTTAATTTATTTTGTTTGTTTTTGACGTGTCATAAGAGGTGCCTGTCACACTAAATGAATAAATGAGTTTCTGATTCTGATTCTGTTGATACCTATTTTTATTATTAAGTATTTTTGGACTATAATTAATTTATTTACTTTGACATATTAATCAACGTATCAGTTGTTATTCGCTTTAATTTTATATTTGTAATTTGACCTATCACAAGCAAATTCTATTATTTCCAAGTGATTAAATGAATTTTTGAGTTTGAGTTTGAGTTTGATTTGTGGTGCCACATCTAGGACCTAATTTGTTTTGCCTCTGTCATAGTTATCACAGAGACATATAAGCCGTATAGGCTAATATGTCATATATGTTCATGATATCTGAATCTCACATAATTTACCGTAACAGTCTTCAAAACGACTCCATGCCATTATTATATATTATCCTGTTTTGAATAAGATTAACAAAACATGTGTGCAATTCATACGTGGAAGAAGTGAAACATTAAAAATTGGCTTCATGATCATAAGACGAATGTAAATTGAACGATGAAAAAAAAATCTCTTAAATCTTATGAATTTATGCGTATGTCTCTTTTTACTGTTGCTTTTTTCGTCTCATCTACTTTCAAATCACAAAAATGCTTGAGAAGTTTTCACTTCAAAAATATTTAATAGATTTTTGAAGCGGTAACGCGCGTAATATGAACCCGTACGTATACAATAATCCGTCAATCGACATGTCGTGTGTTCGCGCGTCACAAATTAAGCACTTAATGGGCCTAAGTTAATATTTAGCTGCGGATTATAAGTATCGGTTGTGGGTCAAATACAAACCCAACTTAAAGTGAAACTGAATTCAGTTAGCTCAGTAAAGTGGTTTATAGATTTGCGTGGTCGTGATCGCCTCTTTGTGGTAATAGTATAATTTTTTACTGGTGGTAGAGCTCTAGTGACGGAGCCCGCGGGCAAAGGCACCACCGCATTACCTAATATACTTACCGCTAAAATGGTAATGTTTAGCACTATCGTGTTCCGGTCAGGTGGTAATGTACGGCTCTGCAATTTCCGGCACAGAGGCATAACACCTTAGACCTCAGGAGTGGCAACGCATCTGCATTTTGACCTTAGTCTTTGTGTGGGTGTTTATAGGCTGTAGTCATCACTTAACATCAATGTGAATGGCATGACCACTTTGGAAGTGTCTATCTTTCAAATAATTGACTTTCAGAACAAATGGTTTTAGAAACCTCCACGTCATTTTAAAGATATACCCACTTTATTCATAAACGTATTTTAGCTAAAGTGTTGCTTATCTCTCTCTCCTTTGTCTTTTTCTATCCTGCACATTTGAAAATGCAACTGACAAATACAAAGCATTCTATAGCTAAAACGTATCTAATGTACGTTTATGAATAAGGGGGCTAATGTACACAAACGCAACTCGTATAGGTTTGATGAAATAAGGTTCTTTTAGTTTCAGTTCCAAGTATAAGTATTTAAACTTTTCAAGCAAGATTTAGAGTGAGAATATTCCTGACAGATTATTCGTCTACGATAAGCCTAAGGTTTATCGTAGACGAATAGTCGTTTACCGGACACGAGTGTTCAGGATTAACGGTGACACGCGTTGACGTCAGCGTGGCTTCCGGCTTTGTCTCTATCACCAGTTTCGCGGATATCGGATATTATTTGTCTTTTACTGCTTTGATTGGAATGATTTGTATAAACTGGTTAAGGTTTATGCACACCAAGTTTGTACAGCCTAGTGATCTTTGAATTTTCGCTGAGAGCAGTCGTTGCGCTAGCGCGAGTGAAAAGTGCTGACTTACCATAACAACGTTGCCACTACGGCCTGCCGCGATGACCCAGTTATCATTGCGTAAGGCCTCACGTCCGACAACATAAACATTCGTTAAGGCGAAGCTACTTTTTATTAATAATTATTATAATAATGGCTTCCCCAAAAAGTACTAATATTAAAATAAAAACTGAAACTGAGCAGTTTCTATACAAATGTTACTCTGAGGAAAAAGCAGAACGAGAAAATCTTGAAGGTATTGTTACGCAGTTGCAAAATCAAATTGAAAACCTTCAACAACAACTGAAGTTTTTAACAGAGCAAAAAGACGCAGGTAATGCAATTACCAAAGAAAAGACCACTTCACCTGCTGAATACAATACAGATGAAGAGGAGCTCGCTAAGGAAACAGAGTGGGTAAGAGCGAAACAACGGAAGAAAAGGAAACTGACCACATCCCCCGCTCAAGTTGAAGAAGACAAAGAAAAAAGCCTCAACGCTTCAAGAAATGAGAAAGAAAAGGTTCGAAAAGTACCACTTCCACCACCCATCATTGTAGATGGTGTTAAGGACTATCAGTCCTTTTATGATCTTCTTTCGGAGAACCACAAAGAAGTCTTGTTCTCCGTTAAAATGATGAATGGAGAAGCTGTAAAAATAAATGCTGCTAATGATGAGTCATACAGAGCCATCACGCAGCTCTTAACCCATAATAAATGCCTTTGGCATTCTTACGAAAACAAGCAAGTTCGACCAATAAGAGTGATGGTAAAAAAATTGCACTTTACTTGCAGTCCAGAAAGAATTGTTGAGGAGTTGCAAGACAAAGGCTACAAAATTGAGGAAGCAGTCAACAAACTGAGATGGAGTGACAAAACACCACTCAACATGTTCATGCTCACTTTCAAGAATGAAGAGGACATTAACAAAATATATGACATAAAGTCTATCCTAGGATGCAAGGTTGAGGTGCATCCAATAAGAACGTCTAAATTAGTTCCACAGTGCAAGAGGTGTCAAGCTTTTGGACATACTCAGAGGTACTGTTCCAAAGAGCCTAGGTGTGTGAAATGTACAGGCAAACACCTAACCAGAGACTGCACTAAATCAGCAGAAGAGAAACCAAAGTGTGTGCATTGTGGCGCACCTCACCCTGCAAATTATAGAGGGTGTATGGTCGCAAGAGAAATGCAAAGCATTAAAAATAAAACATTGAAGAAACCAAGTAGTCAACCAGTGCAAAACGAAATGTCGTCAACCATGGCCAAGAAAACCAAGGAAGTTAGCAAGAGTTTAACTTACACAGGAATCGTAAAAGGCACTACAAAGACCGGCCACAATAACACACAAAAAGGCAACGCCCTAGAAGAAAAACTTGACCGGATCTTAAGCGTCATCACCGCTTTTGATGAACGACTCCAAAAACTTGAACAAACAAGTCAAGTTAAAACTTCTACGTTTCGAAAATGACTAACTCATTAAATATTATGGAATGGAATGCCAATGGACTACTACAACATCAAAATGAGTTACAAGTAGTCCTAGATATACAAAATATGGACTTATGCTTAGTGTCTGAGACACATTTCACTAAACAGTCGTACATCAGATTTAAAGGGTACAAAGTTTATCATGCACTACACCCAAACAACACTGCAAGAGGTGGTAGTGCTGTTATAGTTAAGGAAAATATAGAACATCATGAGGAGAGAAAATTTGAATACCCAGAATATCAGGCTGTAGTCGTAAATATAAAAACTAAGCGTTACTCTTTTTCTGTAGCATCTATATATTTCCCACCAAAACATTCCTTGAAAAAAGATGAATACATAAGTCTTCTTATAAGCCTTGGCGAGCGATTTATCATTGGTGGCGACTTTAACGCTAAAAATACCCATTGGGGCTCTAGACTCACCAATACCAAAGGCAAAGAATTGCTTAGTGCCATAAAAGAAGCGAAGTGCAGTTTTTCATCTACGGGTAAGCCGACCTACTGGCCCACCGATCCACAAAAAATACCTGACCTAATAGACTTTTTTATTCATAAAAATATATCAGTCAACTACCTACAAGTAAACGAAATGAGTGATATGAACTCCGATCACTCACCCATAATTCTAACACTAAGTGAAAACATTACATATAAAAATTATAACATAAGGCTCGTAAATAAGAAAACAGACTGGGCCAGTTTTAAAACAGATTTGGATGAGTCTATAAAATTGAACGTCCCATTAAAAACTCCAGAACAATTAAATATAGAGGTGGAAAATTTTATAAAAAAAAAAAAAAAAAAAAATTTATAACTAACATCCATCAATCAGCGTGGAACAGTACACCAACAACAGAGTACAAACCAAGGGCAAGAACATATCCTAGAGACATTTTAGATCTCTTACACAAGAAAAGATTACAAAGAAGCAAATGGCAAATGACAAGGTTCCCAGGAGATAAAAGGTTGCTTAATAATCTTACCAAAAAGTTAACCAGAAAAATCAATGAATACAACAATAACAATATGAGTTATTTTATTACAAAGCTAACCAGTGACCGAAGTACCGATTACTCACTTTGGAAAGCCTCTAAAAATTTAAACAGACCAATAATACATATTCCACCAATTAGGGGTGAAAATGGAACATGGGCTATTAACAACCAACAAAAAGCCAAAAGATTCTCAGAACATCTTGAAAATATCTTTAAGCCGAATGAGAACCTATCAAACGATCTTCTTGAGGAAAACTTTATCCAAGAAGAGCTAATTATAAAACTTGTGACACCAAACGAGGTAATCAAAGCAATCAAAACAAATATCAGCCCAAAAAAATCTCCAGGATATGATTTAATTACAGGAGAAATCTTGCATAATCTACCTCGAAAAGCTATCGTGAACAACTCTAATAAATGCTGCATTCAGACTAACATATGTCCCTGATTTGTGGAAAGTGGCAGAAGTAATAATGATAGCAAAACCTGGAAAGCCACCTCATGAAGCGACGTCGTACAGACCAATTTCTCTACTGCCGGTTCTTTCAAAACTGTTCGAGAAACTTCTTCTAAGACGCTTGAAACCACTTCTGCACGCTAAAAACCTTATTCCTGAGCACCAGTTTGGATTCAGAGAAAAACACTCTACTATAGACCAAGTACATAGAATAACAAATGTCATTGAAAAAACACTAGAAGACAAGAAAGTTTGTACAACAGTATTTTTAGATGTGGCACAAGCTTTTGACAAAGTCTGGCATGAAGGTCTTATTTATAAAGTCAGAACTATGTTGCCGAAACAATTCTCTGATATATTAGAATCTTATATAACCAATAGAGCATTTAGAGTGAGACAAGAAAGTGATTATTCTGAACTCAAAGAAATAAAAGCTGGGGTACCACAAGGTAGTGTCTTAGGTCCGGTCCTGTACCTATTATACACATGCGATATCCCAAATTTAGAGAATAATATAATTGCTACCTTCGCTGATGACACTGCTATAATGGCTACAGGTCAAAGTCATGAAGAAGCAGGAGAAAAAGTTCAAGAGGCTCTTAATGATTAAATAACTGGACTACAAAATGGCGCATCAAGCTAAATGAAACGAAGTCGGTCCATATCGACTTTACTAACAAAAGACCACATTATCTCCCGTTATATATAAATGGACAACAAATACCATATGCAAACACAGCTAAATACCTAGGTATGACGCTTGACGCTAAGTTGCGCTGGAAAGCTCACGTCAAGAAGAAGCGAGAAGAGCTATGTATTCGCTATAATAAGATGTATTGGCTTCTTGGAAGATACTCTCCGCTGTCGATACACAATAAAATATTATTGTATAAGCAAGTCCTCATGCCAGTATGGACTTATGGTATTCAGCTGTGGGGTTGTGCCAAAAAGAGCAATGTACAAATAATACAACGTTTCCAGAATAAAGTGCTCAGAGACATTGTAAATGCGCCCTGGTATGTACGCAATAACGATCTCCATCGGGACCTGAAAATGGATTTCGTAGATAACGTTATAAGAAAATACGCCGAAGTCCATGAAAAAAGGCTTCATCATCATGTGAATATTGAGGCTATCCAGCTCCTCGACAACACAAACCTAGTGAGAAGACTTAAGAGAACTAAACCTTTTGAGTTAGTGTAGTGTTAAAAAAAATAATAGTGTTAGTGACTTATTTTGCATAATCACACGAACAAAGTGACTTCCCCTTAAGACATACTAAGAAAGTGCCAGTGGACATTTACTTAGAAATAATTTTATTAGAAGTTTAAGTTAGCATAAAATTGCTTATTAGTCTTTTAGGCTAGATTGTAATTTTAATAAGGTTCAAAAAAGGACCTTACATTAATTAAAAAAAAAAAAAAAAAACAAGTTTTTACAGACGCTGTCGACGCGCGTATCACGGAGGAACGCGATGTTAAGCCAAGCAATTAATAAACAGGCCCTTAATTAAGCCCATTAAAGAGTTAATTTTTGCCTGTGGTGCCTACAAGATTCACTTGGGCGAAACAAGGATGAAATTATCTTATTTATATTTACCGATTGCTCTAAAAAATGTTTAACCAAAGCTTACACCTACAGCACACCGCGGACACTCCGCCAAAATTCCATACAAACGCTTAATTTGGTTTCTATCCATCAGTGACGTGTATTTACACGCGCACCTGTGTGCGTAGCACGTACAAAATACGAGTACCAACCGTCGCCCATAAGAGAGGAAGGGGTTGTGTATGGGTGCAAATCGGGCGGGACGTCAAAGTGTCCATTCTATACGTAGTATTAATACATATTCTCTGCCTACACTGTACTCAGAAGGCGCACGTGTAGTATACCGCTATCAATAGGTTACCAATACTTACAAAGTACGTATCAGTTTAAATGAACAAATAAATGCAAACCAAGACAACTTACAAACCGTTACAACTGCCACACATAAACCTTGGCATTCAAGAGAGAGAATAAACTGAATAAAACCTCACTATTTCACAAAAGCCGCTGACAGATTTAATTTGTCAAGTCTACGTACAGAAAGACCATTGTTGCTTGAACTTTTGATATAAATTGTAATGCTGGAAGTTGTATTTCCTTTGTGGCCTTCCAGCTAGCCAACCTAACTTTTCTATGATATTTAATCTGCTTATTTCAGTGTTTTGTAGGTTATCTGGTACTGTTTTGTGAGTCGATTAATTAAAATTAAATAGGGATGATGACTAGCTTTTTTTATTGTAATTTCAAAAAGTACAGGAAAAAAAAATATTGTCTTTGAAACGACTATTCAACAGCTAATGATTTTAAAGATATAACAATTCAAAACCTTATGAGTTGTGAAACGACTCAAAGCGGCTCATATAAGACGATACTCTATTCTGACGTCACGTTACAGTTAAAACTTGTGAATTGTAAGGTGAAATCAAAACATTTTAAAATATCTTCTTCAATAATGCGTTTTTGGAAAAACATCCTTATTAAAATTTGTTGGATATCGTCTAAAGAATGTAAAAGTGGAATTATTTATATTTTAAACTTAACTTTTCTGTTCACTAATTTTCGTCACTTTGAAATTTTTATATCTCGAATTTTCATAATTTTTCGTTATTTTTTAATTTATCGTTATTTCCCATTTGCAAGTCGCTTCCATGTGATATGATACAAAGTAGTGGATTCATACCTAGTCATCATCCCTATTCTCTGTAACATTTTGTAAAGCCCAGCACTGTGGTCTTTTGAAACTTTAAAAGGTTGGTGTTATCAATTCGTGGCAAGGAGTTGTTTCATTACTCATTGTACATCGTATTTTTTACTGGTGGTAGAGCTCCAGAGCTCCAGTGAAAGAGCTCGCGGGCGTAGACACCACACCTACTCTACTTGCCACTATGCCATACTCAAAGTGAAGTAATAAATATCCTGTGAATATATTGAACATTCTGTTGCCCTTATTAATATAGAGCGGTAGCTTCTGGTAAAGGGTCTGGACTAGATATCCTTTATCCCCAGCATTGCTAGTTATATCGGTCCTTGCCCAAACTACTGGTGGTAGAGCTCCAGTGACGGAGCTCGCGGGCGTAGGCACCACCGCATTATCTAATATGCTTGCCGCTAAATGCTAGTGTTCAGCACAATCGTGTTCCGGTCAGGTGGTAATGTACGGTAATTTCCGGCACAGAGGCATAACACCTTAGCCCTCAGGAGTGGTAACGCATCTGCATTTTGACCTTGGTCTTTGTGTGGGTGTCTATAGGCTGCAGTCATCACATAACATCAATGTGAACTGCATGCTTGTTTGCCACTTCCATTACATAAAAAGTCTTTTTTTTCTTTCCATTAATTTCTTCATCAATAGATCGTCAAGTGAATGAAGCGCGCGGTGCGGAAGCAGCACTGGGGCTGGCCCACTCTGCTGCAGCTTCTTCTGGCCTGCCATGCAGGCTGGCGTTAGGTGTCCTTAGGTTCCTTAAGGGCTTCGGTGGAGGCACACATCGCCAGTTGAAAGAGGGTAGGCGGAGGGGCTCTTTGTTTATTTTTATAATTTTTTTTGTGATATTTTTTGTTTTGTTTTTTTTTCATAATTTTTTTCTTTTTTTTTTATTATAGTAGTTTTTTCGCTACTCCTCGTACCTTTTTTTCTTTATTTTCTAAAATATGCTGTAAATATGTGTCCTAGTAGTTGAACATGGTCCTAACGAAAAACAATTGGAGCATTTGTTATTAACACAATATCGTCTAGGATTCATACTCGTAGAATCTTATTTTTTGCAATGTCAGTTTTGATGAAGATAGATTAGGGACAGTTTACTTGGAAGACAATTGAGATCAATTAATATTAGTAAAAGAATAGGGTAAGCCCCAAAAAGAGCAATGCACGTTACACTTTTGGAATATTTAGAAGTCGGTAACTTTACTTTTTATTCCGGAAAGTTAAAAATATTTTAGCAGGAAATGTTCTTTAGGTTCTTGAGATAATATTTATAAGGTGTTTTAACTTACACCCTTTTTCATTTTTTCTGTAAAAATCAATATATGGAACATACCATGATTCTTTTGTCGCAAACAATCAGAATGTATATTATTTGTCGATTATAATCAATATTATACTTAGCCATAGCAAAATGTGACCCAATTTAGCTAATACTGTTTACTTATACGCTTACGTCACTGAATAAATGCGATAATTGATTAATTATCGAATGGAATAGTTAATTTGGCTATTGATATAATAGGTTGGGGAAAAAGTCTCTTCGCATTATAGTTTGTATGAACTTGTAATAAAATCTCTTTGGCTGTAGTATTTGTATCTGGCTGGTTTTGGTATCATTGAAAGTTCAAATTTTAAAGAACATAATTCCAAATTCAAGTTAGGCAAATGTGTGATTTTCATTTGTTTTTCGTACTGTCAAGATGACTGAATCTAATGAAGAAATTCGATACATTTTAAAATTTTACTACAAAAAAGGTAAAAATGCAAGGCAAGCCGCGAAAAAAATTTGCGATGTTTATGGACCTAATGCAGTGTCTGTGAGAGTAGCACAAATTTGGCTTAAGCGTTTTCAATCCGGAAATTTTGATGTCAAAGATGCACCTCGCTCTGGTCGCCCTATTACGGATAAAATGGATGCCATTTTTGAAAAAGTGGAGCAAGATCGACATATCAGTAGTTACGACGTAGCTGAAGAACTGAGAATTGATCACAAAACAGTTTTGGCGCATTTGAAAAAGCTGAGTACAAAAAAAAGCTCGATATTGTGATATGGGTACCTCACGAGCTCACTGAAAGAAACCTAATGAACCGTGTACTCATTTGTGATTCTTTATTATGGCGTAATGAAACCGAATCATTTTTGAAGAAGCTGGTAACTGGTGATGAAAAATGTATCACGTACGACAAGAACGTTCGAAAAAGGTCGTGGTCAAAGGCCGGTCAAAGGCCGGTCAGGCTTCACAGACTTTGGCGAAACCCGGGTTAACTCGCAATAAGGTGATGTTGTGTGTGTGGTGGGATTGGAAGGGCATTATTCATTATGAGCTATTACCACCAGGCAGGACTATCGATTCTGAACTCTACTGCGAACAACTGATGAGATTAAAGCAAGAAGTTGAGAGAAAGCGGCCGGAATTGATCAACAGAAGGGGTGTGGTGTTTCATCATGATAACGCTAGACCTCACACATCTATAGCCACTCAGCAAAAATTAAGAAAGTTTGGCTGGGAGGTGTTAATGCATCCGCCGTATAGTCCTGACCTTGCACCTTCAGATTTCCACCTGTTTCGGTCTCTTCAGAATTCTTTATGCAATGTTAGGTTAACATCACGAGAGGACTGCCAAATCCACTTGTCGCGGTATTTTGATGAGAAGTCCCAAAATTTTTATAGCAATGGGATCATGTCCCTACCTACAAGATGGCAAAAGGTTATCGAACAAAATGGTACATACATACTTTAGTTAAATTTAAATAAACTATATTAAAAAATGTTTTGAATTATCTTAAAAAATGCGAAGAAACTTTTTCCCCAACCAATACATCATAAATTATATCAATGATAGCTAAGCTGTCCCTGAACCCATGCAGATGCGGAGTTGGCCTTAATTGATTCTTCATTTGGATAATTCCCATTACGCATGGTTGACGTCTTGCTCACAATGTATACTTATCTAGGGTTTAGTAACTTAAAAGAAAAAACTTAACCTAATCATATCCACATAGTACAGGCGCCACTTTTAGAGAATGAATTATAGGGGTTAAAAAGTTTTTCAAACAAGGTAAGTATATTGTGTTATATGTATAGTGAGACAGGCTTTATTGTATGCATCTAAAAGATTTTTTAAAAAATAACTCAATTTACCTATTAACAAAGGTAAAAAACGTTAAAATTTATTTTAAAAAAGGTTAGTTTTGAATTTCTTTGTAAAAATAGACGAAAATTATCCGTACCAGCCCGTTTATCTCTGAAACTAAAATTTAAAAAACCCTCATTATAGTTTACCTCTCGTACTAATGTATTACAGGAAAACCTATAAGATTTTTTGATTAAGCATCAATTCAATCCAAGAAAGTTAATTTATTGTTCAGAACCTTATGAACGCAAGTCCGATTCGCACTTTAGGGTTCATAATTTCTGACAGATAAAAGAACTTACGTCTTAAAGGTACCACCTGTTTTTTGACCTCTTGTTTAGATGACTATACGCAGTGGCGTAACTAACAAGGGTGGCACCCAGGTGGATGAGCCAAAAAAAGGGGAAATAGTCCCCATTCTTTTGCATTTGTACGTCTAAACCCGCTATCCAATTATAGTGATTTAAACATCGATGGTCACTGGACAGGGTGTCACCCCCAAACGGGTGGCACCCGGTGCAGCTACACCACTTCCTATATGCAGTAGCCACTTTAATCCAGAGTCGTTTCCAGTTGAAAACCAGCGTCGGGCTTCGGCTTGACATAATGCTGAACCAATAAATGTTTTTCTTCTTCTTCTTTTCTTCTTAATCCGTCAATATCCAGTGCATTACCTATTTTCCTGATATTTGTGTTCCAGGGAACAAAATTCTTATTCCGAATGTTTCATTCAATTCAAAACCGAATACAAAGTAAAACATTTCATTGAGACACTACAGACACTTCTCTATTTCACGTTCAAATAAATTCTTAAAATGTATGACAAACTTTTCACTGAAATTGCATTATTTTAAACATGAATTGGACAACGAATGCAATTCCTGGTTGGATATGCTAATTTCGTATCCGCGTAGACTTGTTTCCGACATCGAGTGATGCCTCATTCCGTATTCCTTCACAGAAGCTTTGCAACGTTTTAAATTGTTCACATCAAGTTAAGTAGCCAACGATAACGAATTTTTATGAGTTTTCCTTCTTGGTTATTTCGAATACTAGCTTATACACGCACAATTTTTTACGCCACACACGAATATGTGTCACGTTCCACCTTAGCCGAGCGTACAAGTCGGTACAAGCAAGAGCGCGAAATAAGCAATAAAGACGCAGGATCCGCCTAAACCTTTGCAACATTTTGAACTGATATTCGTTTAAGGGAAAGCAGCTAACGATAATGAATTTGCATGAGTTTTCTTGCCTGGTGTACATCAAAGAATGTAAAATGATTCTGGGACGGTCAATAAATAACAGCAGAAAAGTCTTTGATTAAATAATTAGAACAGAACACCATGCCGTATTATCTTCTATTTTATATAAATATAAAAAACAATTGCTGTTCGTTAGTCTCGCTAAAACTCGAGAACAGCTGGACCGATTTGCCTGATTTTGGTTACATGGTTTCAAGTTTTCAGGTTGGAAGTCCAAGAAAGGTTTAAAAGTTTAGAAAATACGAAGTAATTAAGGGTTAGAGTAAAAACCACAATTTCATTTTACCATAGAAATAGTCCATACCTATCAAACCTTTGACACATTATTTCATTATGAGGCAAAACGAAGTTGACCGGGATAGTCTAATATATAAAATTCTCGTGTCACAGTATTTGTATAAATCGGCGTGCATGTATGAAGAGAATGATGAAGATAGACGAGGCACGAGAGGTATGTCAGGACCGGGATATCTGGCGCTCTACACTCTCTGCCTTCCCCGTTAGGGACCTGGCGTGAAGATACACACACAGTATTTGTAACAATACTCCTCCGTAACGGCTGTACCGATCACTATGAAATTTTGTGTGTATGTTTAGTAGGTTTGAGAATCGGTTGCAGTCTATTTTTATATCCCTAAATTATAAGTTATATACGATGGGCAGACGAGATTCTTAAAGTAGCCGGAAGCAACTGGATAAAAAAGGCACAGAATAGAAAAGTATGGAGTGAAATGCAGGAGGCATTTACTCGCAGAGAGGTCCTTAATGAAACAAAAAAATAATTAATTACTATGCATATTTAATAAATAATAATTCATTTTAAAAATAAAGGAAAAATAATACAATTAGTAATAATACAATAAATAATAATATCAACTTATATAATAATATCAACTTATATAATAATATCAACTTAATAACATAAATAATAATATCAATCGTATTAGAAATTAATAATAAAATTAACATAAAAATTAATAAAAATATCTTTAGAAATAATACCAAATTAATTTATTATAATTAATAAATAAGGGTATTAATATTGATTGTACTGGTATTGATTGTATTAATTGTATTTGTATTAATTCACTAAAAATAATAATAATGTGTCAATGACCATGTAATTTAAATTGTAAAATGTTTTTCTTAAGGAATAAAAAAAGGCTTTAAAAAAATATATGTAAGTTAATTCTGTTTTTTTTTCGACTTTATGGACATTTCATTTTTTTATACCTGTTAGGCAATACGAAGTGCGTCGCGGCAGCTAGTGATGATATAAAATGGTTATTCATGAAATTGGCTCATAAGCCTTCAATGAGTGTAACAAAGTTCCGTTACGTTTATTATAAGGCAGAACAATGTTTACTGGGTAAGTTCGTACATGCAATAAATACTTGGTGTTCGCAAATTCTAGCAACCGTTATAGGTTAGGGCCCCACTGTAGAATCATTTCGTTCATATAGTTTGCTTATCTGTCAATCTTCTGACATAAAAAAAATAATTTAACTAAAAATTAGGTTTGCAGCAAACCTAATTTTTATGTATATTTATAATCTAAAAAATATAATATAACCACTAGGATGCCTATCAAAATTTGGCCGCAAGTATTTTTAGTTAAATTATTTTTTTTTATGTCAGAAGGTTGACAGACAAGCAAACGGGTCACCTGATGGAAAGTGGTCACCGTCGCCTATGTACATTTGCAACACCACGGGAGTTGCTAACGCGCTGCCATTTTTGAAGAACCCGAGAGCACCGAGGGAAAACACCTCAGAGGGAAATTAAAAGTTTTATTTTTAACAGCTAGAACCTCTTATATGCAGCCGATTTATTTTTCGATTTTTACGACATTTAATTTTTTATACCCGATACGAAGTTCGTCGGGGCAGCTAGTGATGATATAAAATGGTTAAAAAAAATACTTGCGGCCATTTTTTATAGGCAACCTAGTGGATACATATTCTCTAGATTTTAAATATGCGTAAAAATTAAGTTTGCAGCATATCTGGATGAACGAAATGATTCTGCAGTGGGATCCTAACCTATTACTTATTGCGTCAACAGTAATGACTGCACATCGTCGTTGTAATTTTGTTTTGCACTCCCAGCCATCTGTTTTTGTTCCGATCGTCTCTTGTGACGCATCTGGACTGATTTAACGATTAAGGGACCGACATATCTTCCAATTCATACAAAGATGGATGTGTGGCATCATCTGGCACTAATACGAGGTTTGAAGGTATATTCGAGAAAGATTTTTTTTTAATGTAATGGAAGTGGCGAACTAGAATGCAGTTCTCATTGATGTTAAGTGATGACTGCTGCCTATAGACACTTACACAAAGACCAAGGTCACAATGCAGATGCGTTACCACTCCTGAGGCCTAAGGTATTATGCCTCTGTGCCGGAAATTACAGGGCCGTACATTACCACCTGACCGGAACACGATAGTGCTGAACACTACCATTTAGCGGCAAGTATATTAAGTAATGCGGTGGTGCTTACGCCCGCGAGCTGCGTCACTGGAGCTCTACCACCGGTAATAACATTTATGTAATATTTTTTATGTGCATATGTATCTTCACGCTAAGTCCCTTATTCACTCTAGATATTTTATGATTTCTTGACGTTTTGTAAATATCTGTAAAGATCTATTCGAAATAAAAATATTTTCTAATCTATTCTATTCTATTCTTATGGGGTGGGGTGAAAGTGTGGAGTGCCAGATATCCCAGTCCTGATACACCTCCCGTAGTTCTTCTTCATTCATAATTCCCTTCTTACATTCACCAAGATTTTTAATACTCTTGACCACACCCTAGATAGTAGGCACTCAAACCAATTAGGCGAGGTAGTGACGCAATGAAGATATTTTGATAAAAACACTATTTTACCTTTATTCCGACGTTTCGACGGTTATTATCTCAGGATAATACGAGAGCCGATTGACATATAAGAACAAAAACAATTTCAATCGTGAAGATGGATTTAAATTGTATCCCACTGCAGAATCATTTCGTTCATCCAGATATGCTGCAAACCTAATTTTTACGCATATTTATAATCTAGAGAATATATTATAACCACTAGGTTAGTCCTTGGCCTATCAAAAAATGGCCTCAAGTATTTTTTTATATTATTTATTCTAAAAGAATTATTTTTACTTGTTTCTGAAAAAAATATTGCCTACTTCATAGCAATATGTATAAAGCCGCCGAAAAGTCACGGCTGCCGTTGCGCACTTGGCCGCCTCTAAATTTGTCCATAACGTACATGTATTATTTATAACATTATTTATAATCGGCCGCAAAGAGTTGCTGGCTGTCAAAAATTTAATTATTTAATTAAAAACACTTGCGGCCAAATTTCGATAGGCAACCTAGTGAATTATTATAAATATGCGTAAAAATTAGGTCTGCAGCACATTATACATCATCACCATCATCATTTCAGCCAATAGACGTCCACTGCTGAACAAAGGCCTAAAGAATGCCACAACGAACTATCCTGGGCCGCCCTCATCCAGCGATTGCCCGCGACCTTCACCAGGTTGTCGGTCCATCTTGTGGGGGGCCTGCCTACGCTTCGTTTTCCGGTACGCGGTCGCCACTCAAGAACTGCTCTGCCCCAACGGCCATCAGTTCTTCGAGCTATGTGCCCTGCCCACTGCTACTTGAGTCTCGCTATTCGGTGAACTATGTGGGTAACTTTGCTTCTCATGCGGATCTCCTCATTTCTGATTCGATCTCGCAGAGAAACCTCAAGCATAGCTCTCTCCGTTGCTCTCTGAGCGACCTTGAGCCTTCTTATGAGGCCCATAGTGAGTGACTACGTTTCTGTCCCATATGTCATCACTGAACAATGTCAGCATGTCGTTTTCATTATGCATACATTTATATTATACAGGTGAATATCACAGGGCCGTCATCCAGATGGATGTGCCGCAATTCTGCAGTGGATTCCTAACCTACTGATATTTTGTTTGATAACTTAATCTGAATGCAGTACTTTCGCACAGTAATCAGACAGACATAGCTACAAAGTAACGGTTTTCTAATTCCAGATATCCTTATTGACCAGCGAAGCGCGCATGGCCCCACGGCTGGTGTAGATCATAAGCGGTCTACTCGGTTAAGCACTACGGGCGCGGTCGGGTAGTGTGATGGGTGACCGCTAGCGGTAAATTAAATGCGCGTTTCCGTGCTTCGGAGGGCACGTTAAGCCGTCGGTCCCGGTTGCTATCGATAGATAGCATTCGTTAAACCTTGTCGGAGGCCTTATGGGCGGTTTGAAAACATCCGACAGCGGGTAAGCCACTAACCCACCCACCTCCACCAACCCGCATTGGAGCAGTGTGGTGGAGTAAACTCCAGGCCTCGCTCTCCAGGAGTCTTTCCCCAAAAAAGGGGAGAGACTCGTGCCCAGCAGTGGGACGTATAATGGGTTGCCATTATTATTATTATTATATTGACCAGACGAATACTGCGCAAATGCAAAACATTCTTCGGAAACCTTCTCCTTTTTAGATCTTATTTTGCACGTTCTTTTCCTCACGGTGCTTATTATACGCATTATTTTGATTTTATCCTGTAGAAATATTTCATCCGTTTTCATTCTTGTGCATTTAATACAGAAAGCTAAATATAAACAGCTTTTAACGTTTTATTCGGCTCATTGATGTCTTGATCGCCTTGTGTTTTTAAGTATGATTGATGACTGTATTTTTGGGTCATTAAGTTACAATAAAAAGAAATTAATGTTCTAAAGGTATAACATGTTGGGACGAAGTATATTTATTTTCAGTATATAAATAGTTAAAAAAAAAAAAAACTTGAAAAAGTATTTATGTATGTATGTTCACGCCAGGTTCCTAACGGGGTAGGCAGAGAGTGTAGAGCGCCAGATATCTCGGTCCTGACATACCTCTCGTGCCTCTTCTACTTTCATCATTCTCTTCAAACATGCACGCCGATTGCTAAGACTTTTGACCCACCATCAGACAGAACTCGACCTATTTGATCATGGTCTTGGTCTGCCTGGGCCTCTGCAACCATCCACATTCGCATGGTACTCGTATATCTGTTTGATCATTCGCTTTTTCGACATTCTTTCTATATGCCCGAACCATCGAAGCATGCCTTTTTTTCATTTTTAAAAGATGGACTTGTAATTTCTTTTTCGGATTCCGTACCTCAAAAAGGAAAAAAGAAACCCTTATAGGATCACTCGTGCGTCTGTCTGTCTGTCTGTCTGTCTGTCCGTCTGTCACAGCCAATTTGCTCCGAAACTACTCGACCGATTGAGTTGAAATTTGATGAATATATGTAAATTGGTGACCCAAAGATGAACACGTCAAGTAAAATAAGAAATTTTAAACAGGGGGGCCACTTTCGGAGGGTAAAACCGAAAATTAAAAAAAATATATTCGTAAACTGTGTCGTGTGACATACCAAATGAAAGAGGTTGTTGTCAGCATCTCAGATATTTTTTTTTTTATAATTTTTGCATAAACAAATTTGAAGTTATTTAAGAAAAACGACGAAAATTGACCGTTCCCCCCCCCCCTTATTTCCGAAACTACTGAACTTAACATTTTGAAAAAAATGTGGAAAATAGTTCTTTGCCTATAGATTACTGGAAAACCTATAAGAAGTTTGAGTATTCAAATTAAATCGAAAATTCTTAATAATATAATCCCCCCTGCCGGTACCACCATAACCGCTATGTCCCTGCATTTTAAATCTGTAATATTTTCGAAAATATTTATTTAAATTACGGAACCCTCACCACGCGAGTCGAACTCGCACTTGTCCGGTTTTTTGAAGTAATGAAGATGGCAGACCAGCCTCCAGTTCACATTGATGTGAAGTAAGGCTGTGTCTGCAGACTATAGGCACCTGCACAAAGACCAGAGGTCAAAATATAGATGCGTTGCCACCCCTGAGACCTTAGTTGTTATGTCTCTGTGATAGTTATTACGGGGCCATACATTACCATCTATCCGGAACACGATAGTGCTGAACACTAGCATTTGGCGGCTAATAGAAGTAATGCCTACGCTTTCGAGCTCCTACACTGGGACTCTACCACCAGTAAAATTTTATTGTGACCCTTTAAAACGCCATCTTCTTTAAGTTATTTAACTTCTATAAAACAGTTAAACATATTTTAACATTCACCGTAAGAGCGTATAATATGTATTATTTGCATAGGTGGTAGAGCTCCTTTGACGGAGCTCGTGGGCGTAGGCACCATCGCATTATCTAATATACCTACTTGCCGCTAAATGGTAGTGTTCAGGACTATCGTGTTCCGGTCAGGTGGTAATGTACGGCCCTGTATTTCCGACACAGAGGCATAACACCACAGGCCTCAGGAGTGGTAACCCATCTGCACTGAGACCTTGGTCTTTGTGTGGCAGTCATCAGTTAACATTAAAAAAAACATAGTCGTTATCGTCACAATAGATAAATCCTCTAACAAAAATCTTATAATAATCCGTCTATATATAAAATAAAGAAGAAAGAAGAGATGTAAGTAATACATCTTATATCAAACAATAAAACAATATCTACCTACCGATCACAAAAAATAATATTTGAAACTAAAACCAAATACCTACTAATTAAAATATGAACGCCATTCTTTCAGTTTCATTCAAAAAATAATCCGCAATTCATTCAGTTTAAAAATTGAATGGATATCCCAAGAACTCACCTGTTGTACTCCGTTGTTCTTCACAAGTACACTATTACTCAAATTTGCCGATTTTAATCAATTCCCTGAAAATTCCCCCGAAAAATCCAATAAAGTTTAATTAAATCGTCAAAAACTCATCATTCAAGTCCAAATAAAGGAGCCGACTTAAAATATTATTGTCGATATTTTATTATTGTCGATACGTGCTCGCACCGCGCCGTCCGGATCAAGACTGACTGAGCTGAATCAGGGTTCACAGTCACGTAGGTGTGAGCCGCCTCAGAGTGGGAGTTTTTTTAGAAAGAGAACCCACATTGAGTTTTCTTTGAGAGTGAAAGAGCTAGTCGCTTCAGCTTTAAGGGACCCCCGCTTACGTACTAGACCCTTGAAGTCAGGAAGAATTTGTAGGCGGTATGATTGTACCTCTGATTGAGGTTTTCCGAATCTAAAGGGTTGTCAGTTAGGGGGCATTAGGCATGATTAAGGGTTGGTCGTGGTAAAGGAAATTGTTTTGATTAAAACTTGAATTAATCTTCTTCAGGCTTTATTAAGATACAACATTAAATATTAATAATTAATATTGTACGCCGATTGTGGATTTAAGAAACAGATCTTGTGTTATGGTGAGGTTGTGGTTTACTTGTAAATATGGATATGCATTTACGAATACGCTTAATTAATATCGTACGTAATATCTTTACTGGTGATAGAGCTCCAGTATCGGAGTTCGAGGGCGTAGGTACCACCGCATTACTTAATTTATCTTCCGCCGATGCTGTTCAGAACTGTCATGTATCAGTTTTTTTAATGTAATTGAAGTGGTAAACAAGCATGCAGTTCACGTTGATATTAAGTGACGACTGCAGCCTATATACACCCACACTAAGACCAGAGGTCAAAATACAGATGCGTTACCACTCTAGAGGCCTAAGGTGTTATACCTCTGTGCCGGAAATTACAGAGCCGTACATTACCACCTGACCGGAACACGATAGTGCTGAACACTACCATTTAGCGGCAAGTATATTAGGTAATGCGGTGGTGCCTACGCACGCGAGCTCCGACACTGGAGCTCTACCACCAGCAGAGTTAGAAAGCGTCAATGAACGTGAGATCTTTTCTTGGAATTAAATAGAATTTCTTTATGGTAACTTCACGCTATACTCTCTTAAAAGCTCTACTGCTCTACTGCAATGTTAATTAAGGTAGCACAGTCTTTTTTTATTCCACCTAGGTCAACGAGTGTGAAACCCACACCGCTCATTGGTGCGGGTTTTTTCTGTCGTTTCTTTTTTTTTTATTCAAGATTTACAAAGCAGATTACAATCACGGACTTCGGCAGCTTAGTGGTAAAGCGGCTGGGCTAGTTATCCTGAGGTCGCAGGTTCGATTCCTGCCCGAAGTCAAATTCTTCTTCCCGTTTTTTCTTTAATTTCTAGATTACAATCAATTAATGAAATCGAATATATACATTTCACAGCTTATAGTCTAAATTGTAATCCTATATTATTATTTGATTCTCCAGTATTCTCCAGAATTGTGGAATGAACTTGCCTCTGAAATGTTCTGGCGTCAAAAGAGTCCTTCAAGACTGGCAGGACGTTGACAACTCCCTGAATATGAAAAATTTTTATAGGCGACGGTGAACACTTTCCATCGGATGCTCCGTCTAAATACCAAAACAGAGATTTCAATGAGACCCATAGAGCAACGCGGCCCACCGGTCGCGGCGGACCGGAGGGGAGTACCCATAGCGTGTATTACCGATGCAAAACAGTCTGTCATTTTTTGCGGGGGAAAATGCGTGCGACATGCACGCACACTACAAAAATCGTCTATTACAACGAAACTCCCACCTTGACTTTAACAAAATACAGAAACAATTTCACGCACTCATTTAAACATCTAGGCGACAGGTATAGGCCCATTTGGGCTTGTACTTTGACAGAGAGGAAACCCTGCATATGGCTACTCCCTTCCGGTGTTGCTCTATGACATGACCAAATGACCTGAATATGATAGTATACCATTATTTAGCGGCAATTAGATTAGGTAATACGGTGGTGTCTAGGCCCTAAAATAATTAATTTCTTAATAACGGGTGGCGGGATCGGTGGACGTCAAAAACATACTCGTATATTTATGCAGATATATCTTTTGGCGTACACCAAAAGGTTATAAACCTTACTTTTATCAAAAAGTACCCATTACTCGGAATTTCCAAGTGTACCTGGTAGATACGATCAAAATATAATATACCAGAATTGAGGAAACATGGACGTGAAATTATTATTTTTCGGAAGAATGATATTTTGAATAAATCACCAGTGCCGGATTAGCCATATAGCAGGAGTAGCAAATGCTACGGGCCCCGCGCCATTAGGGGCCCCGTGCCTGTGCCCAAAAAAAAACACAAATATGTAAAAAAAACATAAATACACCTTAGCTATTCTCAAAGGGAGCGTTGACCACTAATTATATAGGTACCTTTTTTTTTTTTTTTTTACGCGGGGAAACCCTCATGGGCACCCGCCGTCTAGGGGAAACGACGGCGGGTAGTGTGAGACTCGTACTCACTAAAACCCCGCGGTGTTCCGACTCTTCCGCCATCAGTGGCGGGGTCACGGGAACGCTTACGCACACATCCGCGACCCCGCCGGCGGCTGCTCGTCTCCGAGCCCTCCGCAGGTTGAGCTCTTTGGCTCCAACCAACACTAGTGGCGTGCGGAACACGTGCACGCCACCCAGCTTGGGACCTATCTCCATTTGGGCGACGGACATCCCCTAGTCCGACACCCAAAGGTCCCTGCCCCGACCACTCACAACGCCAGGCGTCCCAAGACACCCGGGTGGAGGAGTCCAGGGGCACTCTGTCCGGCCCCGGGGGAGCGGGAGTGACAGGGATGAACTGACCTTCAACCGCCCCCCCGCGGCCCCACCACGTCCCTATCGAGCGGCGGGACCACCGCTAGGCGGCTGGGGATAGGGTGCAGGGCAACGACACACCCATACACCTCCTCCCCAGCCGCCTCCCCACCACGTCCCCATCTTACGGCGGGACAACCGCTAGGCGGCTGGGGATAGGGTGCAGGGCAACGATACACCCGTACACCTCTTCCCCAGCCGTCTCCTCACCACAGCAGCGAGTGGCGGGCAGAGCCACGCCAAACGCCGCTCCCTCTCTGGGTTCCTCTTGGCTTCTCCGGTGTGAGGCCAACCACCGGGTACTGAGCCCCCCCGCCACGACAAGGCGGAAACCCTCGGGGGGGAATTATATAGGTACCTATATTATTATGTTGCAAGTTGGCAATACCACAATACTTACAGGGGGAATCCCCTAAATTTGTTTTCGATTCCTTTTCGTAAATGTTGTTTTATTTACATCCTAAATTTCAGTAGGCAATGTAACTCTAGGGCCCCATGGTCACATTTGCTACGGGCCCCGCACCGGCTTTATCCGGCACTGTAAATCACCACATCTATGACAGAGTAGAAAACAAGATTTCATTTAAATCGCAATAACGATTCTAATGTGAAGTACTTTAATATGAAATTGGGTTTTCAGCCATAGCTAATTAATAGAGTTTGAATTTGAAAGCTAATGAATTGCGCGTGGGTTTTTGGTTATAAATATCGGACAGACTTGGCTTTTTGTTCATTTATTGTAACACACAATTTTTATACAACCCGGTTAGTACAGCGGTGTGAGATGACCCTTTGATTCGAAGAGACGCGGGTTCGATCCCCGCACCGGGACAAATATTTGTATGGCCAACAGATATTTGTTGCGGGTCTGGGTGTTTGTGTATGTGTTGTATGTGTACAACGGCACCCGTTTACAACAACACAGGTTTATCCCTTTTTTTATTTAATGGAAGTGGCAAACAAGCATGCAGTTCATGATGTTAAGTGATGACTGCAGCCTATAGACACCCACATGAAGACCAAGGCCAAAATGCAGATGCGTCACCACTCCTGAGGCCTAAGGTGTTATGCCTCTGTGCCGGAAATTACAGGGCCGTACAATGGCCGTACAATCCCTTCTGTGGGGCTGTGAGTGTAAGCGTATTTTATTTATTTATTCATTCATTTTGTTGATTTAACTTGAAGCACAAGCACAAATATATCAAAATAGCGGCCCACCGCGGCTTCGCACGGCTGCAATGTTTCCTACATTACATTAATACGATACTATTCCTATAATGGTTTGTATGTATTCATTTTTAGGCACTGAACCCCAAAATTACACATCAATACACACGAGGCATTGTACTCGTGTCATTAAGGACGGAACCCAGTCCATTAATGAACAAGTCTGCGCGTTGACCATTAAAAAAGCTATTCATTAGCACCACAGTACCAGGGCACTCCACTCAACTTAGTAAGCGAGTATTATCTTAGGACATAACATATCGAACGAAAATGGAATCATATATAGTGTAAGACCAAGTTGGTATACATATAAATCATTTCGATCTGCAGTATCTCGCTATAAAACTAACGCTACTACGATCGCGCATCCACATTCCAGGCCTATAGGTATTGCCAGGTAAAACGAACGCTGGCGGTCAAGCTGCGCGTCATGTGTTTTTATTTCATTTTATGTTATTCTATGTAATATAGTTTTCAATCTGCCTACCAATACACGAAACCGCAAGCGAAAGCTAGATCAAAAATAAACTAATAGGGCTAGTACTTTCGTGCGCGAGTGTACCGATGCGCGAACACATCCCTTCTACTTTCTTCCAGCGTTCTTTTTACGTGGCGCGACCTATACTGTGCCTGGAATGTGGATGCGCGATCGTATAGATGACAAAATCTACTGTGTTCCAGAGTTCCAGGTGTTACGATTATAACATTTTCTCCCTTAATGACGCACAGCATTGTTGTATGTATATTTGGGGAAGGTTTATTTCCAGCAGTGGACATATGTCGACTAAATTGAATATATAATAAAAATCCCAATTCTTTGGTAAAAATTTACATTTTATCGTAGTGACCAGTAATTTACTGGCAGTAAGTATACTACATGATCAAATAAAAAAAAAGAAACAAAAAAAAACAAATTAATTGTTGTTGTCCAAAATTTTTTTTTTTACTTTTCTTATTTTTTTACGGTATGAATTAGTGTAGCTTGCGAAAACATGTGAACGCTCCTATAATGGTTTTTATAGGAGCACGTTTCCCGTTCCGTTTTCCCTTTCAGGCACGGAACGCTAGAAGTACCTATCTCAATACATACCAGACATGTACTCGTGTCATTAAGGACGAAGCCCAGTCCATTAATGAACTCTAATTCAATTTACGCGCTAAGTGCTTTGATACGATGCTTTGTAGATAATGGCACTTCTATTTTTATACCATGATGATTTTTCACGTTTAATCAAACGCATATATTTTTTAGGGTTCCGCACCTCACAAGGACACACACAGTTCCATACAACTTAGGGCGCCTAGAAATTTGTCGGAAAGTGCTGCGCGAAGGCAGCGCGTCTGCAACGTTGCGGTCACGCTGCTGTCGCTAAGTTTGAGAATCGTAGTGTTGTACATTTAGTTTGACGATGGACTCAGACGAATAAACTCTGCTATAAGTGTTAAAACCCTGCTATTAAAACAAAAAGGGTTTTGAACAAAAAATAAAAAATAAACCTAAGAAAACGTTGCCGCTTTATTTTATAACTCAACAAACTGAATTTTATTAAATAAAAGGCTTACAGGAGCGAACAAATTACAGAATGACTTCAGATTGTCAAGAAAACAATTTTACTTGCCAGTTTAGAACATTTTGGAAAAAGAAATACAATGCCTCAAAAATACTTTTTGTGCTGATTGAAATGACGATATGTTTAATACGTACTAACACGTTCGTTTTCTTTAGACTGTGATATTACTATCGTTTTCAATATTCGTTATAAGGGTTCCGTAGTAAACAAGGAACCCTTATAGTTTCGCCATATCCGTCTGTCTGTCTGTCCGTCCTCGGTTTAGCTCAAAAACTATTAGTACTAAAGACTTGAAATTTGGCACAAGTATACATCTTTACTACGCCGACAAAGTAATCGAATAAAAACATGTTTTTTTTTTTTATTTAGGGACCTCCCCTACATATAACGCGGATATTTTTTTTTTTTCGTTTTCTATGTAGTGTTGGATAGGTCTTTAAGGAGTGTGCCAACATCATTTTTCAATTAAGGTAACGGTTTGTGACTTATTAAGCTTTAAATGACCAATTTTCGTTATAGTCATTCAAAATTTATAGAAAATCGTTATAGAAATTCAAACGATACGGCAAAAGTAACCATATACATATAATGAAATTAAAAGGAAAACTATCACACCTAAGTTGGCTTTACAAGTTTGCGAGTAATAGTCGACGAAATGTATTTATTATTCTCCAAAATTTCGAACAACTCCATAGATTTTTTTTTTTTTTATTACATCTCTTACTTTGTAACTACGGAATACATTGAGCGTCGCCCGACACGCACTTGACCGGTTTTTTTTAATTGGCATTGCTCTCCGAAAACAAATTCTCATAAATACTCAGTCGACATATCAGTCAAGTGCACAGTTAATTCACTATTAGATCGATGAAATAATGCTGCAGCGCGTCTATAGCGCTGCAATCGCGCGTTTATTACATACATAGGTATAGGTCGCGCCACGTAAAAAGAACGCTGGAAGAAAGTAGAAGAGATGTGTTCGTGCATCGGTACACTCGCGCACGAAAGTACTAGCCCTATTGGTTTATTTTTGATCTAGCTTTCGCTTGCGGTTTCGTGTATTGGTAGGCAGATTGAAAACTATATTACATAGAATAACATAAAATGAAATAAAAACACATGACGCGCAGCTTGACCGCCAGCGTTCTTTTTACCTGGCGCGACCTATACATGCATTTATAAAATATCGCGTGTGACGTGCTGCCTCCGGGAGGCTTTTTGTGGCAAATTTGAAGGCGCCGTTCCATTTTTGTCATATTTTTATATTCATGACAAAATGGAAAGAAAAAATTTACTTCGGGCTGGAATCGAATTTGTAACTCTGGATAACCCCATCTCTGGATATCTTTCCCTAAGAGGCCCCTTTATTTAAAATCGGATTTGTAGTTCCCATTCAGATTGCATTTACTGGTGGTAGAGCTTCAGTGACGGAGCTCGCGGGCGTAGGCACCACCGCATTACCTAATATACTTGCCGCTAAATGGTAGTGTTCAGCACTATCGTGTTCCGGTCAGGTGGTAATGTACGGCCCTGTAATTTCCGGCACAGAGACATAACACCTTAGGCCTCAGGAGTGGTAACGCATCTGCATTTTGACCTTGGTCTTCATGTGGGTGTCTATAGGCTGCAGTCATCACTTAACATCAATGTGAACTGCATGCTTGTTTGCCACGCCCATTACATAAAAAAAAAAAATGTAACAGACATAAAGCTAATGATCTCATTAGTTCCTTTTGTTTACCCTAAAAAACTGTCAATAGCACCCAACAGCCCTCAACAACTTAAACGCAAACAATCTTGTTCCTTCATTATCAAGTTCCTTCGTTCAATTTTAGAATTCTATAGTATTCACTCACTATACAATTCTAAAATTAGATGGAGCATTGTGAGGATGAATTAAACAGCTGTTTGTGACGTCATTAAGTGGGAGGAAGGGGGGGATGGGATACATTTAAACCCAATTAAATCTATCTGTACTAATAAAACCTTTTGTTCTGACTACGCACGGTCAAAACTACGTAACATTACCCCTGTATTTTCTGAATGGGTAGGTAGAGGTAATGGTATTTATATGTACAGTACAGGCTTAAATGCCACTGAGTGAAGTTACCTGCATATATTGAATGGCTGTATCATAAAGGTTTAAATTAGAATTATAGAAAAAGAAACCCGGCCCAGTGCGAGTCGGACTCACGTTCATAGGGTTCCATATATATTTATTCTACGTTTACATTATGCCATAGACTTTTCATAAGTTTTTAATTTAAATACCTATTTTGTATTTATTTCAAAATTTTAGGCATAGTAGTTTCGGAAATAATGAGGGGAATTTTCGGAACAGTTTCTAAAAGACTTGAAAACTATTTATTTAGAATTATAATAAGTTTGAGATCGTTACTTGTAGATTTTTATTTGAAATATCACTTAAATGCAATTTGTAAAATTTATCTTTTTAGTTGAATCTTAAATCTTACCTAATTTTAAAAAGTGATCCTTCTTAAAATTCGAAATTATACTAATTTACTAGCGGCCCGCCCCGGCTTCGCCCGCGCTTGCTCCGTTCCTATTAGTCATAGCGTGATGATATATATATATATATATAGCTTATAGCCTTCCTCGATAAATGGCCTATCTAACACTGAAAAAACTTTTTAAATCGGTTCCTGATTTTAGCGCGTTCAAACAAACAAACAAACTCTTCAGCTTTATAATATTAGCATAGATTTACATGTATTTGCATATTTAGGTCACTGATGTGTACCTATACAACACATTAAACCATTGAATGACAAAGAATGTCCCATATTTTTTTGTTTAGTCTTATCTTGCCGTTAGTAAAAAACAGTATGGAAACTAATGTTTCCATACTGTTGATACCTATTTTTAACCGACTTCGAAAAACTGCCTCAGTAGCGTAGTGGTAGCAGGGCCACTACTATTACGCTGGAGGTCCATACAAATATTTGTCCCGGTGCGGGGATCGAACCCGCGACCCTTCGAATCAAACGGTCAACTCACACAGCTCGACTAACCGGGTCGTCAACTTTTTGAAGAGCTGTCGTACATTATGGTCTCGAAAACCCATTTGTTCTGTATGGTAAGATATTATTGTAATCTCATTATAAGTCCATGATTTAAACGTTGTAATAATTAAATTAGGGAAAGAACTAACTAGCAGCCTTATTATTTTATCGTGTTCCTGGAAGACAACGCCCACGATGAAGGCGCGTGTCCACAAAGATACGCACCACATAAAGGAAACCTCTAATCGTCGTCCTGGCACTCCGTTATATATAAATATTTAACTAAATCGCAAAATTATTTAAGCACACCCCTAACATTTTTCTAAGACCTATCCAACGATATCCCATACTATATAGAAAACAAAAAATTAAAAATTATCCGCGCGTTACATGTAGGGGAGGTACCCTAAATTATTTTATTTTTCATGTTTTTATTCTACCACTTTGTGCGTGTTTAAGGTGTATACCAAATTTCAATTCTCTAGAACTAATAGTTTTTGCGCTAAACCGAGGACGGACAGACAGACAGACAGACGGACATGGCGAAACTATATGGGTTCCTTGTTTAATACGGAACCCTAAAAAAGAGTAGTAGAGTAGAAGAGATTTCCAATGTAGGAGCTCGAGGGCGTAGGCATCACCGCGGTGGCAGATATCATCATCATCATTACAGCCGAATGACGTCCACTGCTGGGCAAAGCCTTCCCCAAAGACGCCCCCAACAGTGTTGTGCGTCATTAGGGGAGAATTTGCCATAATCGCCACGCTTGGCAGGCGGATTGGCGATAATGGCGATCGCAGTGACGGTAGCTTTAATTTTATCGCGGGACGCTGCTGCCCATCCCGTGTTGTTATATTTTCCACCACCCAATTGGAATGGTTTGACCATTGTTCGGTCGAATGACTGCACTAGCGGAAGATGTTACTGGTGGTAGAGTTCCAATGAGAGAGCTCGCGGGCGTAATCACCACCGGATTACCTAATATACTTGCCGCTAAATGGTAGTGTTCAGCACTATCGTGTGGCCCTGTAATTTCCGGCACAGAGGCATAACACCCAATGCCTCAGGAGTGGCAGCGCATCTGCATTTTGACCTCTGTTCATTGTGTGGGTGTCTATAGGCTGCAGTCGTCACTTAACATCAATGTGAACTGCACGCTTGTTTGCCACTTATATTCAATAAAAATAAGAATTATTTTCCTAGAATAAAATACTTCTACTAGTGGGCGGTGAGGTCGGCACGTCCCGACGACAGTTAATAACTAACACAGACACATAACAACTAAGGTCTCAGAGGTGGCAACGCATCTGCATTTTGACTGGTTTTTGTGTACATGTCTATATGCTGCAGTCATCACTTAACATCAATGTGAACTGCATGATTGTCTGCAATCTTCATGACGTAAAAAAAAACCTTAAAACGAGCCACACTGCGGTAAAAACACACTAGCAAAATGGTCAGAATTCTAACATTTGACCTTTGGATGGTTTAAGCGTTGGACGCTAACGATGTTAAAACAAAGTTCGTTTCTTGACATTTAAACAGTAAAAATTGATGGAAATATTTTATTTTCGAAAGACTCGTTTACAGAAATAGTACATTATGTGTAAATGTTGGAGACTAGGGATGGCGATTCTTTCTGAAAAAGATCAATCTTTGAATCGATTATTAGAGTAAAAAATCGATTTACGATTGTATCGACATCTTAAAAATCGATTTCCGATTAAACGATATTTAATTCAATTTGGTCATGTATGTATGTATATATCTTCACGCCAGGTCCCGAACGGGGTAGGCAGAGAGTGTAGCAACAAACCTCTCGTGCCTCGTCTTGGTCATGTATTACTTCAAATTTAATTAAAGATAAGTGACGAGCAAAAATAAAGAAAGTCAATGTTGCTTCATATCTCCCCACGTTAAATGTTATGATTTATGTGTCGTGTCTCTTTTTACTGTATTTACTGCATGTTTCAGAAGCAAAAACGTCGATCTTCGATTTTCCAAGGTAAAGTATCGATTCGCTAGATCGATCCAGTGCTGTGAATCGATTTTTGATAATCGGTCTTTTCCGAACCAACTTTTATAATTTGTACCTTCATTCTTCTTTACTATAATGTTCTTTTCTACAGATATTTGTTTCGGGTCTGGGTGTTTGTGTATGTGTTGTATGTGTACAACGGCACCCACGACACAGGTTTATACCTATTTTGGGGCTGTGAGTGTAAACGTATTTTATTTTTATTTATAAAAAGTGAGTGACGTTCGCTCATTATCAATAGTATACTCTGGTTTGCCCGTCATTCCAGCCAGTTACAACTCCATTCGGTGTTACCCGCGCCGTTATATATATCTTACATATACTATAACCCTACTTTGCGCGTGGCCCGACACGCACTTGACCAGGTTTTTTTTTTATTTATTTAGCTTTCCCTCTTTATCCCGAGCCATTAATTAGGCTTCATACATTTCTGAAACAACTCTTTCATCTCCATCAATATTCCATTAAAATTGTTCATTTTCCAACCACTCAACCTTACGACGCCGTCTGTACAACTTCACATAATTACGTTCATAAGTTACCTACATTTCTCTTTAATATACGACCCACATTTCCATTTCGGGTCTACTCGCTGAAAATAATTAGCTCTCAACGATTCAGTGGTTGAAAATAAATAATAAGCCGCCTCATAGGAAATGGACCTGGATGAGCCCTGACGGTTCCACAAAAAATGAGATAGACTTCATTATGACCACCAAGAAACACATATTCAATCCAACTCGGCTGGGCAGCGTTCGGGAAGTTAAGGAGCGTTTTCTCGTCTCGTCCTTGAAGACGAAAGTCTTTAATCAATGCGTTTTGCCGGTGATGACCTACACGGTGCCGAGACGTGGTCTCTCACTATGGGTCTCGTACGAAAGCTCCAAGTCACTCAGCGGTCAATGGAAAGGGCTATGTTCGGCGTTTCCCTACTGGATCGAATCAGAAATGAGAAGATCCGTAGGCGAACGAAAGTCACTGACATAGCCAAGTAGATTTCCAAGCTGAAGTGGCAATGGGCAGGGCACATAGCTCGGAGAACTGATAGGCGCTGGGGCAGAAAGGTTCTCCAGTGGAGACCACGTTTCGGCAAACGCAGCGTAGGACGTCCACCTGCAAGATGGACCGACGACCTGATCAAGGCTGCAGGTACCCGCTGGATGCACGTCGCTTCCGACCGGTCGGCATGGAGGTCATTGGGGAAGGCCTATGTTCAGCAGTGGACGTCCTATGGCTGATATGATGATGATGATGATGATAACATTAAAAATGCTGTATGAGCAATATTGGCTCTTACAGGTATGAAAAATTGATGTTGGCCCATTCTAAGACCTACCCAATAGGCACACAAAATTTCATGAGAATCGGTAAAGCCGTTTCAGAGAAGTATGTTAACTAACATTGTGACACGAGAATTTTATATATGGAAATTATCCCATAATCCTTGCTCCATCAATTTACCCCACTTTCCCTAATTATATCGACTATATCGATAAGACTTTAAGAGCCTCCCTAGAGTTCCATCCGTCTGTAATGTCAATTATTGACAATGCTTATGACGTCTATGAAAAAACGAAATAGCAAATTTCGTGCATACGAAGAAAAGAGATATCAAATTTTTTAATACGTTAAAGAACAAATAATGACCATCGTAATTTGAGCTACCATGAATATTATTCTGTATTATTTATTGATTTATTATGTGTATTAAAATACTGACCGGTGAAAACCAATACCATCCTTTTTCAAATTAGAAGTGTTAGTGATTTTACTGCACCATCTCACACTACAACTCGGCATTTTATGATTTTTTATTCGTTTTATTTTTGAAAATTTTATGTGCTCTCAGATCACGGAAGTGGTTGGTATTAAATGAACATTTTAAGATGGCGGATAATATTAGCTTGATTTAGCGTATGCGTTGACAGAAACCGTTCGCCCTGCATAAGGTGTCTAGTGACCTATAGTCTTAGGGTCAAAATTTGATCAAAATTGTTGATAAACGTCACATGGGTAGGTTACGAAAGAGAACTACAGAACCGAAAATAGCAAAGTCTCTTTCCTAAGTTAGTTGTGCAATATTTTTTGTTGGAGACTTTACCTTTTTTTTAAAGATTAATCTAACTGTACACCTGTTTTCCCCAAAAAAATAATCTACATATAAGGGCGCCCACACATAACTGCGAGTTCGCATCGCAAATATCTGCGAGCTTGCACGTACGTAATGCATCGCAGTTTTGTGTGGCCGCCCTTAGGCCCATGATTCAGCAGTACCTAATGATTTTAAATGTATGAATCTTCAAAAAAGTCATCAGGGGGAGAAAGAGAGCATGGGGCGACAAATATCGTGCTTCTTATAGGTATACCTCTCGTGCCTCTATTAAATTCATCACTCTCTTATTAACAATGAACCTAAAACGTATCTGTACGCGAAAAAGTAACCACCGAAAGTAAAAAGCTACCAACTTTGAAATAACGACCACTCTATATATATATATATAAGACTGTTTTACTATATGAAAGAAATAAACCTTGTGTTGCTGTAAAGAAGATTTATTGTTAGTTTTTTTTTATACAGAGACTATTTTATTTAGATAATATAAAACAATATGAACTCAAACCTGTAAAGAAGAAACGACAATGAAAGTTTATTCTTTCACTTTTAAAACATAAAATAATATAATATTAAAATTTTCATTGATTATCCAATTGTCAATCAACTCATATTTAAATCTGTCATCTGACATTCTGAATTCGTTTCTTCTTTAAAATCAGACAATTAAAAAGTTAAAAACTATAACCAAACTTCATGGTAAGTAAACACACAGAGTGCGAAGAAAGAAATAGTATTTCTTTACATCTCCCCCCATGGGGAAGAAAATTCACCCGTGAATTTTCACTCCAGTTCTCCATTTGATACTTGCACATTCTCATCCTCTGTTATCTGTACTGGAATTAGTTTTGTGATATGAAAAAGATTTGACTCTGTTTTTCTATGTCCTGTATCTATCTCGTAAATTGTATTAGATTTCTTTTTAATTATTTTATATGGTCCAATTCTCAATTCATCTAGCTTTTTCCTATTTAGTTTATTCCCATTTTCTATATATACTAGATCTCCCACACTGAATTCTCTTTGTTTTCTATTCCTATCATACCTCATTTTGTTATAGTAATGTGATTTCAAGGTATTATTAAGCGCTGTTTTCTTATCTCCGATCCAGTCACTATTTATACCTCCTTGTTGTAGTTCTTTTGGTAAAACCTTAACATCTGTTCCGTATAGCAAATAACATGGTGCATAGCCAGTTACTGAGTGGTTAGTCTGATTGTATTTTTCTACACATTCATGTGCTATTGTAGTCCACGCTCTGTTTTCTCCATCTTCATTGATTTTGCATCTAATTTTGTTAACTATCGTTTGATTCAACCTTTCATTTAGGCCATTAGAAAACGGTGCATTCACTGCTGTAAAAATTATTGTTATTTGTTTGTCAGTAAGGAACTTCTTGAATTCTTTAGAGTTTATTCCTGGATACTGGTCGGTAAGGAGCATCCCAATCTCTTCGGTTTCAGCGACCTTATTTATTAGCTTTATAAAGTCATGTGCACCCTGGGTTTTTGATGTTATAATAAATGCATATCTAGTGAAGTGGTCCACTAAAAGATGTATGTATTTCTTGGTTGATCTAGAACCACCAAAACCTCCAATTGTGTCTATTGATACTATTTCAAAGGGTCTTGTCGCTGGGCCTAAATATGACATTAATCCGTATTTGTGTTGTCCTCTTGTTTTGTTTTTTATGCAAATTTCACAATTCCTACAAACATTTTTAATATTTTTCGTTAAATTTTTTGTTGCGTACAGTGAACTAATAGTCGTTAGCATTTGTCCCACTCCAATGTGACATAGATCTTCATGTATTCGCTTTATAAATTTAATACTGAATTCTTCTGTTATTATTATTTTCTCTTTGTTCCTAATTCTTTTGAAGTATTAATTGTGTTTTTTGATTATTTTATTATTGTTTCTCTGTATTTCTTTATTTTGATTCTGATCTATTACAATATCTTCTAATGTAATTAAGTTCACAACTTTCAGTTGTTCTTCTAGATTATCTTCTGGTTCTAATACAGGATTCCGACTTAAACAGTCCGCTTCTAAATTATCTTTTCCAGGGGAATATTTGATTTTAAAATCATATTGTGAAAGGTAATAAGTCAAATCACCTAGTTCTTCGTCTGTTCTAGCTTTTAAGTTCATGTTTTCTAATGGTTTATGGTCTGTGTAGACTGTAAACGATTTACCTATCAGCCAGTACTGCCAATATCTTAGTGCTTCTTTAATAGCTAAGCATTCTAAATATATTGCCTTTTTCTTCTTTTGCGCTCCATTCAGTTTTTTTGAAAAATAGGCTACTGGTTTTTCTTTACCATCTAGTTGTACTTGTTTTAAAATTGCTCCAACACCCAGCAGAGAACCATCAGTATAAATATTTATTGGTAGATTTTGATCATAAATTTCTAGTATTGGCTGTGAACACAAGAGACTCTTTATTTTTTCAAACGCATTTTGACATTCTTCAGACCAAACAAACTTTTGATTTTTTCTTAGCAAATTATGTAATGGGTCAAGAATTATTGCGCTCCTTGGTATATATTTATGGTAAAAGTTTACTTTTCCCAAAAATTGTCGAATATTCTTCTGTGTTTTTGGTACTGGAAATTCTTTTATCGAAATGAGATTGTCCTTCAGTGGTTGGATAGAATTATATTGAATGATATGTCCCAGGTATTTTACCGAATCTGATGCAAATGTACATTTTATAAATTTTAGTCGAAATCCTTCCATTTGAATTGCTTCTAGTAACTGTTTCAAGTGACTTATGTGTTCATCAAATGAGTTTGAAAATATCAGGATGTCATCTATATAATTGACAGCAAAATCGGTTAGTTTATATTTTCTAAGTATGTTACACAATATTCTTTGAAATATTGCTGGAGCAGTCTTCAAACCAAATGGTAGGCAAGTCCATTGAAAGTGTCCCTCTTGAGTTACAAACCCTGTCTTCTTCCTGTCCTCTACTCGTAGAGGTATAGACCAAAAAGCTGAATTAACGTCTAAGCTTGTAAAAAATTTGCAATTTCTTGTTTTTGTCATTAAATCGTCAATTAATGGGAAGGGTTGAGCCTGAGGAACTACAATTTTATTTAAATCCCTGAAGTCTATACAGAGCCTTGATTTTTTATTTTCTTCCTTTTTAAATGTCAAAGTTACTGGTGCTGCGAATGGACTATAAGATTCTTCTATAAGCGCATTATCCAATAATTCGGCTATTTGTTCTGCTATCTCTTTTTTGTCTTCTATAGTGCATCTGTATGGCCTCTTGCTGCAGTATTTATCCATTAATAAATCTATTCTTGCTTCATATCCTTTAACCTTTCCCACGTCATACTTGTTTTTGGCAAAAACTGATTGATATTGTTGTATTAGCTTATTTATTTCTTCCCTTTTATGATCATCTAAATGACCAACCTTTATTTCAAATTCCTTCTCTTTGATATGTTCATTAAAATTAATTTTGTTTTCGTTTTCATATTTATTACCTTCATTTTCACCTTCGTCTATCTTTTTCTCCATTTTCTTACTATTCTTTTCATGTAAGTATTGTTTCTGAGTTATTTTTAACTCCTCATTTTGTACTAGCTTGTATTTCTTTATCATATCTAATCCTATTAAGAAATCATATCTGAATTTGTGTTCGTCAATGATGTACACATCCACATTTTCTTCTATTTCAAAAATTTTTATTTTTAAATTTGTCAAACCACTTGTTTTTTGGACACCATTAATTGTTACTATATTTTCTTCATTCGAGTTATGTCCTTTTGTATTTAATTTTAGTAATTTGGAATTAATTAGAGATACATTTGAACCTGAATCGTATACTCCATAAATTTCTAATTTATTATTTAACAGTAGTTTGATCTTAATTAATGGTGTCACTACTAGTTTTTTTGTTCTGTTTCATTTAACTCTGCTTCAATCACTGAATTATTTACATGTTTAATATATCTTTTATTTAATTTATCATCTTCTCTAACTCTAAACCAGCATGCAGCTTCGGAATGATAGCGAACCCCTTTATTTAATTTTACGCATATTTTGCATGGATAACGTCCTTCATTTGTAATATTTATCCTTTGATTTTCATACTTTCTGTACGTTCCATTCCTATTTTTATTTACCAAATGTTCATACTTTCTCACCTCATTGAATAAACATACTATATCGTTCATTGCTTCTCTATTTATCTTCTCTAATACAAAACCTGGCAAACCTACCGCTATCAGATCCACCAGTGTACCTGTATCAATTGAATTTCTCATGTCCAATAAAAGTTTTTCCTTTTTAATGGCATAGTCCACTAATGAACCATCCTTATATTTAAATAACAATGCATAGGTCACTTGGTTCCAGTTTTGGTTTGCAAATGACTCGCACAACTTTTCTTTCCAAACTATCCACTCTGAGTTGAGTGTTAATTTTATAATCATTGAGCTGTACCAATCAACACAACTTTTATCCATAAATAGTCGGAGAATCTCAATTTTTTGTTCATCTTTCATAATACCGAAGCGAGAACATTCTCTCTCAAAAATGTCAATCCATTGCCTTGCATTCGAGTTTTTGCTCGTAAATTTCTCAATCACAAACTTCTCTGCGACATATTTCAGATTCTGTTTTTTTAAATCATGTGTATTTTCTATTAACTTTGTAAACATTTCTTCCAATAAATTCGAATCTCTAATTTGTTCTTCAGATGATCGGTTATGTTCAATTTCCTCCAGATATTGTTCTCCAAATTGTAAGTTACCATCAGCATCTATGTAAATTTCTCGTAATTTATCTGTCATAGTTATCCAAACTCTTCGTGTCTGATGTCTTTTCTTTAAACTATTTTTTACTTTGTTGTACACAGCTGTCTCAATTAATTCTTCGTGAAATCCAACAGACTGTAATTCCTCTGGTATAGCAAATTTTTTTTCATCTTTAGTTGTGATTGAAGTTACACAACAAATATTAGATTTTCCATCATTCGCCGGTAAAATCGTGAATTCAAAACGTAACTGCTCCATTTGCATCTTTTTATAAACAAAATTGTCGTTTTATAAGACTGTTTTACTATATGAAAGAAATAAACCTTGTGTTGCTGTAAAGAAGATTTATTGTTAGTTTTTTTTTATACAGAGACTATTTTATTTAGATAATATAAAACAATATGAACTCAAACCTGTAAAGAAGAAACGACAATGAAAGTTTATTCTTTCACTTTTAAAACATAAAATAATATAATATTAAAATTTTCATTGATTATCCAATTGTCAATCAACTCATATTTAAATCTGTCATCTGACATTCTGAATTCGTTTCTTCTTTAAAATCAGACAATTAAAAAGTTAAAAACTATAACCAAACTTCATGGTAAGTAAACACACAGAGTGCGAAGAAAGAAATAGTATTTCTTTATATCGTGCTTCTTATAGGTATACCTCTCGTGCCTCTATTAAATTCATCACTCTCTTATTAACAATGAACCTAAAACGTATCTGTACGCGAAAAAGTAACCACCGAAAGTAAAAAGCTACCAACTTTGAAATAACAACCACGACCACTCTATTTATATATATAATACATAAACCAATTCCAAGCTTCATAAATTTCAAAAACATCTCTAAATGTCCACCAATATCCCATTGAAAAATAAATTTTTCAAATCACACGACCTCAACACGCTAACTTCGTCGCCGTCCGTACAGCTTCACATAATTACATTCATAAATTACCTACATTTCTCTTTAATATACGACCAGCGTTTCCATTTCGGGTCTACTCGCTGAAAATAATTAGCTCTCAACAATTTAGTGCCTGCTATTACCAATTATGTGAATACTAGCTGTTGCCCGCGGATTCGCCCGCGTGGACGTCGTTTTATACGAGTAAATACTACTACTTGTGGTAGAGCCCCAGTGACGGAGCTCGTGGGCGTAGGCACCACCGCATTACCTAATATACTTGCCGCTAAATGGTATTGTTCAGCACTATCGTGTTCCGGTCAGGTGGTGATGTACGGCACTGTAATGGTGTAAACTGTAGGGTGTCTATAGGCTGCAGTCATCACTTAACATCAATGTGAACTGCATGCTTGTTTGCCACTTCCAAAAAAAAACGAATTAGCCTATGTTCTTATTCAAAGTCAGCTCTATCTCTGTACCAAAATTTCATTAAAATCGGTTCAGTCGTTTGGACGTGAAATATATTAATTAATATATTAATATTAATATAATATTAATATAAGTAGGGAAGTATAAACCGCAGGAATAAATCAGATAGATGCTACTGTGTATATTAGTTCGTTTATTTTTTAATAGCTGTGCCCGCGTCTGCATCCGCGCGAGAATTTATGATTGTTCAATATCTACCCGGACGAAGTCGTGGTCGCAGCTAGTTTAAAAGTAGCCTAAGTTACTCCTTATTACATTAGCTATCTGCCAGTGAAAGTCCCGTCAAAATCGGTAAAGCCGTTCCCGAGATTAGCGGGAACAAACACAGACAGAAAAATTTAAAAAAATGTTGTTTTGGTATACCAATGTACCGTTGTATACATACATATGCATTTAGTAAAAAGCGGTAATTTTTATATCACAAACAGCAGTGGCGCGCCAGTTTTCGCTGCGAGCGCACGCATTGTACAGCTATAATATCCGTGCATAAAAAGTTCAACACCAATAGTTACGTAAACGTACTTTGCAATTATGGAGGAAAACCTCCAGTATTGCGATTCCAGCGGCGGCAGTGATATTGAAGTTGAGAATTATTTGGATGGGGAGAGGGAGGAGTTGAATTTGAGTGAGAATGGTGAGAAAGCAAAAGAAGATAGGTTGGATTCAAGGGCGGAAAAAAGAATGAGACAGGATGATGAAGAAGTAATAGAATGTGGTTTTACCAAAGTTTGTAGAAGGCCAAAGCGAACCAGAGTTATACCTGGAAAAATGGTGAGTGAAAATAATGATATTGAAGAAAATATAGAAAAGTGTATTGTGTCCATGACATCCCGGGAAATACTATCGAAACAATTTGGCATGGCAAAACTTTTGAAGGGTGTAAACATACAAAATATTTTGAAAATTACCTATAAAAGCCCATACAGAGTTTTTATCGAATTCCCAAACAGAATAGAGGCACAGAAATTACTTTGTTGTGAAAAGGTGTTAAGTTTTGGATACAAATGTCAAATGATTGATGAATTGAATATGACGTATGGTTTGATTAGGCAAGTGGACTTGAACATAGATGAAAAAGAAGCATTAGAGGAATTAACTTGTGACTATGAAATAACTTCAGTAAAACGATTAAAAAGGCAAGATGAGACAGGCAAGTGGGTTGACAGTGAGACCATTCGTTTGAGTATAAAAAGCTCAATTTTACCCCCGTATGTTTTGGGATACGGGTGTAGGTTTAAAGTGGAGCGATACACATTCCCCGTGAGCCAATGTTCTGTTTGTTGGAAATTTGGGCATATCGGACGGGTTTGCCCTGCCAGCAAAGCTGTGTGCCCAAAATGTAGCGGTTACCACAAAAATTGTGAGACTGTCAACTATAAGTGCGTTAATTGCGGGGGCCCTCATATGGCTTTATATAGAAAATGCCCCAGGTTTCTTACAGAGAAAGAAATAACAAGCATAATGAGTACAGACAATTGAACGTACAGAAAGGCATTAGAGAGTTATGTTAAGAAAGGAAAGGATCTCAAACGTATGGATACCCCGGCAGATATAAGAAGCAGTTTTATAAACGAGGAGTTGCAGGTTTCCGAAAACACACAAACTTCACAAACATATAGTTATGTCGTCATTACTGGCGCCGTGGTACATAGAGAATCATCTGTGGATAAGAACAAAAAGCAACAGATCGGTGAAGTAATTGAAGAACAAAGTATGAGTGGAAAGAAGAAAAAGAACAAAAAATAAAGAAGAAGGTCTGTTCAAGAGGAAGTTCCACCAACAGAATATGAGATGGATTTTTCACAAGAAGAAGAAAGTTCAAGTTCGAGTGAATTTTTAAAAAGTATAATTAATTGGTGTTGGAAGCTAGTTAGAAAGCTACAAAACACTTTTTTGTCGGAAAAACGCTTCGAAGAAAAAATATTTAGCTGCATTAGAGTAGTGTGTCAGGAGTGTATTCAGTGTGTGATAAAACATGTCCAAGATGGACATTTTCTGAGCAAAATTTTTAGTTATATATGCGATGATGGCTAAAGCCCCTAAACTTCACTCTTTGAACTTAGTACAGTGGAATGCACAAAGTTTAAGTAATAAGCTGGTAGAATTTGACTTGTTATTGTCTCAAGAAAAAAATCATATAGCATTAATTTCAGAGACATGGTTGCAGGATGAACGACAAATACGACTAACTGGGTACGACGTTTATCGTAGTGACCGATGGGATGGATATGGTGGAGTAGCCATAATCGTGCACAAAACAGAAAAGGTACAGGTATGTAATGTAACTCCATTAAAGTCTGGTATTGAAATTCTATGTATAAATCTATTAAATTGCGGCTTCTTGAAACATGTTATTTCGATTTATTGTCCGGTCGGTCAATCGGTATCTACTACACAAGCGGACTGGGACAACATTTTTTCTCTATTTTCTGATAATTGTTTAATTGCAGGGGACTTTAACGCCCACCATACCGATTGGTCGTACAAAAATGATACTAGGGGAAAACAAATTTACGATTCAAGTATAGAATTTAACTACGTATCACTTAACGATGGGGAGCCGACAAGAATTTAATTAGTTAGTAATTCATTACAAAAGTCAGCGCCAGATATTTCTTTTGTGTCGTCAAATATAGCTATGAACTTTGATTGGCGTGTGATGAATGAACAATTAGGCAGCGATCACATGGTCATAAAGATGAGATTTAATTATAGTGACTTCATACATTGTTCTAAAAAAAAGAAATTTTAAACTAGCTGATTGGGAAAAATATACGTGCATTATTGAAAATCACTTAACATACCCCACAGGACAGATGGATGTTCAAAAACTACATGATTCTCTAGTCGAATGTATATTTAAGGCAGCCAATGAGTCCATACCCTTTATTAAAATTTGTACTAACCCTACCAGCACCTTTAAACCTAGACCATATTGGAATCCATCAATTTCTAGGTTAGTCGCAGAGCGAAGGCTACTTTTAGCCAACTTTAGAAGAAATCCCACTCCCCGAAAGGAGATGTTGCAAAAATGTATGGACCTCCGGCCATGTATTGTACACTATATCATTAACAGGCCAAATCAATATAAAAACGTTTTTTAATGCATATTTTCACTTATTTAGCTTTGTTTGCAGTTACGAAACATAATTTGCAGTTAGAATTGCATCTCAAAACTAACATGGTGAATATGGCGGGCGATGTCATTTTCATTTTTTAAATTGTATTTTGATTATAGAACTTGGAGAAAAAAGTAACGGAGCTCGCGGGCGTAAGCACCACCGCATTACCTAATATACTTACCGCTAAATGGTAGTGTTCAGCACTATCGTGTTCCGGTCAGGTAATGTACGGCCCTGTAATTTCCGGCACAGAGGCATTACACCTTAGGCCTCAGAAGTGGTAACGCATCTGCATTTTGACCTTGGTCTTTGTGTGGGTGTCGCTAGGCTGCAGTCATCACTTAACATCAATGTGAACTGCACGCTTGTTTGCCACTTCCACAACATAAAAAAAATATATATATCATATCCATACCTACAGTACTGTAATACGTTAGCACTATAACCACTTCCAATTAACAGTGGTTATCTAGTTAAAGTACACAACGCGTTGTCTACGCCTTTAAGATTTTTTATAATCTACACAAATAAATAAAATTGGAGTGTCTGTTTGTAATATTTTTTTTTTTATCTAATTTATTTTTTGGGACTTTTATAATTAAATACATGTCAGTCCCATCATATACACACATATCTGAATTACAATTAAGTAGGTACAACAATTATTATTACACATTGATACAGTCACTTATAGTGACTGACATGATGGAACAGCGCGTGCGCTGCATCCGATGTAGGATCGGCGAGCATCTGGTGAAACATTCCTATATCAAATCTGTTCAAATGGTAAGTCACTATAAGTGACTGTCTCTCACGCTGGAATCGTGTACACTCCATAAGCAGGTGGATATTGAGATATTGTTATCAGCTTCAGATATTGCTATCAGCTCCGGTGACATAATGGAAACTTTGCTCTTGATTACTCAGATTATTAGATCAGACAGATTTAGTAGATCAATATACTAAATATACTGGATTTTATTTTATTTACACTGATGGTTCAAAGAGTGATGAAGGGCGAGGGGCTGCATTTTATGACCCATATTTAAGTAGGCGTGACAGTTCTAACTGTTTTAAAATCAAGAGCAAAGTTTCCATTATGTCACTGGAGCTGATAGCAATATCTGAAGCATTATCCTATATAAACACCCTTCAACAGGATAAAATAGTAATTTGTAGTGATAGTAAAAGCGCACTCCAGCACATTACTCGATGCGCCTCTGGCAGGAGGGGTGTTTCGATAGCATACGTGGTGTTGTCTAAATTGTATGAACTAAAGAAAAGGGGAATCGAAGATTCAAATTACAGTGGGTTCCGTCACATATTGGGCTTAGGGGTAATGAGGAAGCGGACGCATTGGCTAAAAAAGGAAGTGAAGAAGGAGTAGAATTTAATATATTACCTAATTATTCCGAAGTTTTGCCTTTGTTTAGGAAAAAATGTTGTAAAATTTGGCGAGAGTATTTTGACGAAAGATTTATGCAGAAAGGTATCTGGTATAGGTCAATTCAATGTGAGCCTCCTCATATCCCGTGGTTCAGTACAAGACTGTCCCGTAAACATCTTGATAAAGCTTTTAGATTAAGAACTGGTCATATACCTCTTAGAAAGTTTGCATTTCTCATGCGTAAGGTAGATACACCAAACTGTGAATCATGTGGAGTTGTGGAAGATGCACCACCTGCTTATGGAGTGTACACGATTCCAGCGTGAGAGACAGTCACTTATAGTGACTTACCATTTGAACAGACTTGATATAGGAATGTTTCACCAGATGCTCGCCGATCCTATATCGGATGCAGCGCACGCGCTGTTCCATCATGTCAGTCACTATAAGTGACTGTATCAATGTGTAATAATAATTGTTGTACCTACTTAATTGTAATTCAGATATGTGTGTATATGATGGGACATGTATTTAATTATAAAAGCCCCAAAAAATAAATTAGATTAAAAAAAATATATATTACAAACAGCCACTCCAATTTTATTTATTTGTGTAGATTATAAAAAATCTTAAAGGCGTAGACAACGCGTTGTGTACTTTAACTAGATAACCACTGTTAATTGGAAGTGGTTATAGTGCTAACGTATTACAGTACTGTAGGTATGGATATGATATATATATTTTTTTTATGTTGTGGAAGTGGCAAGCATGCAGTTCACATTGATGTTAAGTGATGACTGCAGCCTAGCGACACCCACACAAAGACCAAGGTCAAAATGCAGATGCGTTACCACTTCTTAGGCCTAAGGTGTAATGCCTCTGTGCCGGAAATTACAGGGCCGTACATTACCTGACCGGAACACGATAGTGCTGAACACTACCATTTAGCGGCAAGTATATTAGGTAATGCGGTGGTGCCTACGCCCGCGAGCTCCGTCACTGGAGCTCTACCACCAGTAGATATTATTATTGCCTATATTGTAATTAGGGGAGACCCTTATCTTTTATATCATGAACTGGCAAACAAGTATACATTTGATATTGATGGTATTATTTATGGTAACAAAGTGCTATAATAAAAACTTGAATAAAAACCTTAACCTACTTCTCCTATGAAAAGTGGAGATGTATTCTTAACGGAGTTTTGGCAGGAAGCTTAAAGGATGCGTGTGTTGCTCTTATTTTATGTCATTTTCTTGGTGTATTTTTGAGTTATATTAAATAAAGTTGGTGGCATTTTGTTTGATATAGATTGATATATTGAAGACATTGATTTAGACAGTGCTCGTGTATAGTGAAATATAATAACAGTGCGAAAACACGTTCTTTCGGGTTGCCTTCAAAATTTCATTGTAAATGTTCTGGTAAAGTAGCCATCGCTTTACTTGAATTACTGTGACTCTGACTGCGGGACTCATAAATTGTCTGACTAACTCTGACTTTCACGTTGCTTATTACGAAAACGAAATATCGTTTTACTTGACACTGGCAAAACGCATAACAAGCATGGGCATTAAATTAAAAAAAATATATTTTAACCGACTTCAAAAAAAGGAGGAGGTTCTCAATTCGTCCGGATCTATTAAAACAATATGAACGAACGAGTAAAAAGAGAAAACGCCCATCCCATTTAAAACATTTGGCCAAGAAACATAAATAAAAATATCACAAAAACTCCTAACCGACCACCGGTTGCATGAAATAAACATTTTATTGCGTTTTAACATTTCTGGATCCAGTACATTACACTTAATAAGAAATGTTTCAACGGTGGAGAAGTTCTCAACGCTTGTTATTATACATTTCAGCGGTGCCAATTTTCCGGGTCGAGACCCGGTACCGGGCCATCAAAATAAAATACCGCAACATTACCTATTATCTACCAAAACTTATTTTGCCATTTGTTTTAATGCATGTGAAGCTGAATTCAAAACTAGTTTACCTTTAAAATAAATATAGACACCTATTTGGAGTTTTTTTTTTTTTATGTTATAAAAGTGGCAAACAAGCGTGCAGTTCACATTGATGTTAAGTGATGACTGCAGCCTATAGACACCCACACAATGACCAGAGGTCAAAATGCAAATGCGCTGCCACTCCTGAGGCATTAGGTGTTATGCCTCTGTGCCGGAAATTACAGAGCCGTACATTACCACCTGACCGGAACACGATAGTGCTGAACACTACCATTTAACGGCAAGTATATTAGGTAATGCGGTGGTGCCTACGCCCGCGAGCTCCGTCACTGGAGCTCTACCACCAGTAAAACCAGTGGAACTAAGGATAAAACTTTCATCACTTGCCGCGAACTCAGATTCTTTTGTAAAAATTAAGCTGCAACTGCATACTTCATACAAATAAAATATTTTTAAGAGTGTATTATTTTACCTAATAGAAAAAGCTTGGCAAGCAAGAAGTAAGTGGGTCACGAAAGGGCAGTGTGTAAATTACCGGGCCATGGCAGAATAATGTTTGGGAAACACTGATTTATTTCATTAATTCTCACGAAATTGACGATGTTTTAAAAGATTTTTAACCGACTTCCAAAAAAAGGAGGAGGTTCTCAATTCGTCCGGATCTTTTTATTACTTAGAAAGTTTTAGTTGCTGTATTTAAATGAAAGTCCTGAAAGTAAAACTTCATTGGAAATAACTTTTTTTTTCGTTCGATAGGCAACTTTGGATGATAGTGATGTATGGGAGCCCAAGAGGGGATTTTTGAATTTACTCCAGCGCATCAGATTAAGCTAGAGGAGATATCTTGCACCCTGTTCAATACCTGTACTAAATCTAAGATTTCCTTAAAGGGTCGAACGCTAAGGGCTTTCGCCAGCAGCTTGCCTCGCACCTAAATTGTCAGAATTTTGAATGGGAGCTTTGATTGGGTTCACTTTACATCCTCCAATCATATTCTTTGGTGTATATAGCTTAGCACTGGTGGAAACGGCTTCAAATAAGATAAGTTATATATATATATATATATATATATATATATATTATAAGTTAAGCATATATATTTACTGGTGGTAGAGTTCCAGTGACGGAGCTCGCGGGCGTAGGCACCACCGCATTACCTAGTATACTTGCCGCTAAATGGTAGTGTTCAGCACTATCGTGTTCCGGTCAGGTGGTAATGTACGGCTCTGTAATTTCAGGCACAGAGGCATATCACCTAATGCCTCAGGAGTGGCAGCGCATCTGCATTTTGAACTCTGGTCATTGTGTGGGTGTCTATAGGCTGCAGTCATAACTTAACATCAATGTGAACTGCATGATTGTTTGCCACTTTTATTACATAAAAAAAATATGGAAGGATGTGTGCTATGGATGCGTGCTAAGGGCCGTCACGGGTGGTGTACAAGCAGAGTACCTACAGTATGAAGCGCACTTTACAGCGGCGCATCTTCATAGCGCATCTTCCTACAGCTACATAGCTTAGTATTGGTGGAAACGATTACATATTTTCGTAGCGTGGATTTCACATCTTTACAGCGTAGCTACCCCTCTGGCTCTGCCTACCCCTTCGGGGATTACAGGCGTGAAGTTACGTTTTTTTTTTTACAGCGTATCTATGCAGCACATCTCTGATGGAAAAGCACCCTTAGGCGTCCATAACACACTCATGCAAGCGTCATTCAACTCCATCAGTCATTAATGATAGTTGATAAATTCGGAAGGCGCCAACTCGCCCAATCGGGCAAGTCTTGGTCGGGCGAGATGACGAATAACCCGACTAACGCTGCAAAGAATACGTTATATTTATGTATGGCCCCGTAATAACTACCACAGACCCATAACGAGTAAGGTCTCAGGGGTGGTAACGTATCTGTCTCTGGTTTTTGTGTAGGTGTCTATAGGCTGCAGTCATCACTTAACACTTAACAACTGCATGCTTGTTTTCCTTTGTTTGCCACCTATTATATTTGTTACTGTGGTTAAATTTATAATCAACTTAACTATGTATTGACAGCAAAAGATCAAACATGTATTTATTTCCATTACAAAAATTTTTGAAAAACTTCTTTTCCTTTTTAATAAAACTGCCTCGGTAGCCGTGGTAGCAGGCCACTACTACTACGCTGAGGTCCTGGGTTCGATTCCCGGGCAGGGGGGTATTAGAGATAATGGTGTAAAGACCTTCATCTCTGGTTCTATTGAGATTTTTCCATTTTCTGGAAATTTTCTTGTAGGTACTTCGAAGTTTGGTAATATGCCCAGATATGTCAACAGGCTCGCCACTTGTTACATGGGCCAAAAATGTAACCGGCGAATCGTGGGTGTTTGCATGTATGCTTGAATGCATGAATTTACCTCTGCCTAGCCCTTCGGGGATTACAGGCGTCAAGTTACGTTTTTTTTTCACAAAAATGTTGATATTGGCCAGGATTTTCTTTATCATATCCATTTCTAAATATGAAGAAAACATAATAGTGATATCTAAAATAGAAAATATATGACACCATTAAACCCACACATTTATTTTTTCCTACTTATCAATCAAATCGGAATAGGCTGTCAGCATTTTTTAGGGTTCCGTACCCAAAGGTGAAAATGGGACCATCGTTAAGACTCCGCTATCCGTCTCTCTGCCCGTCTATCTGTCCGGCTGTCTGTCACCAGGCTGTATCTTATGAATCATGATAGCTAGACAGTTGAATTTTTCACAGATGATGTATTTCTATTGCCGCAACTATGTGTTACTAAAAACAGCATAAAATTTTTTACTCGTAATTAATAAATGGCAACAGGTAAATACTAGAAACATTGAAGAATATTTACTAGTATATTTACTTCGAAAGTAAATAATTAAAATATAATAATATTTAAGGGTGGCTGCCATACAAAATATGAACAACAAAGGTTTTTTTGCCGTTTTTTATACGGAAAGAGAGGACAAGGACAAGAGGTTTTTTTGCCGCTGATACGGAACCCATTGTGCCCGTGTCCTACTCCTACTTGGCCAGTTATTTTTATTCTTTCCGATAACTCATAGAAAAAAATGTGAAAATGTGTAAAAAGAAAATGTGTTAAGACGATATGTCAGTTCACCTGACAATGTCTATCTATTTTATGAACAGGGAAATATGGATCGAAAATATTCTTCTTCGTCTCTATATCTATACATCTATACAAATAACTGTTTGTCATATCAAAATAACCGGTTTTTACTTAATGTGTATACCAAAACAACATTTTTTACAATTTTTGTTTGTCTATCTGTCTGTCTGTTGCAGCTCATCTTGGGAACTTTTTGATGGGACTTTCACTAGCAGATAGCTCATGTAATAAGGAGCAGCTTAGGTTACTTTTATATATGAATTACATTATAGGAGCTATGCCCACGACTTGGTCCGCGTAAATACTGAACAACATAATATTACAAAATTCTACGCCGACGAATCGCACGCACTATTATTATAAAAATGAAATGACGTTTCTATCGTCTCGATCGAGAATGGCTAGACAGATTTGGCTTATTTTGATTTTGATCTATTTGAAATGTAGAAAAACAATTACACACCAACGCATTACCTAATCTCTCTGTGTTCAGCACGTTCGTGTTCCGGTTAGACATACCTATACGTGAACTATGTACATGCTTGTTTGTTACATAAAAAATACTTTGGTTAAACTGTCGTCGATGGGTTAAACATAACGAAGGTAACCTTGCAGGCCTAAGTGAAGGGGCGCAGGCCGCTAGTGAGAAATAAATAGAGTTTTAGCGGGAACCGTCAAAAAAGGGTATATGGTGTTCTTTTTTTTTTCAATTTCTTGGTGTATTTTTTATGTGATATTGAATAAAATTGATGACTTTTTGTTTGATATATGTTTATTACAATGCCTATGTATAATGTAATAGAATAACAGTGCGAAAACACGGCCTTTGAGGTTGCCTCCAAAACTTCATTGAAAAACTTCTGGTAAAGTAGTCATCGCTTTATTTGAGTTTCTAACTGTGACTCACTTCTTGACTGTCATAATAAATAATTGACTGACTGATTGATACTTACTTTTACGCGGCTTAAATACGAATATGAAATATCGTTTTACTTGACACTGGCAATATGCGTAACAGCGATGCCATTAAGTATAAAAAAATAAGTAAATAAACAATTGTTATAAATTACGTATTGTTTTTTAATGACAAAATGCGTGGAAATAATATAGTTGTACCGTCATCATATTATTTCAAAGTTGGTATACAATTATCAAGCTTAAACTTAGGTTGGCACTCCTTGGCACTCTTCATGGTCATTGGTCGATTCTGACAAGACGTCACTGGCGTCACCACTCGCGAAAACCTGTAGCGAATCAAACTTGCAACGGGATAGAAAACGCTTGAAAATCGTTATCCCGAACGCGCGCGTCTTGTGGCAGTGCCACCCGTGACTCGACACCCCGGCCGGGAGTGAAACAAGAAAGAATTCAAAGACCACAGGATCAAGACAACATAAATGCCGAAAGCTGGAACCGCAGGTTAGTCGGGCGACCTATTAGACCGTTCTCCCTTGAGGGAGTCCCTGTTTGTGAGACGCCAACCGAGTGAAACCGGGCCCTCACAATACAATAGTAGATGAAAATTCAATGGGGATTCAAGTGTTACTGTTCCTTAGTTATGACGTACTTCTAAAAGGATATCTTGCGGCCTTGCATTATAGCTCATTGATATTCTGCGGAAGTAACCGCGGACGGACCGCTGCTCGTAATTCATGTCTAACTTTTCACATTTTCTCTTTTCAATCCAACGCCTTATGGGCTTGAGTATAATGGAATATTGAGAGGTAAAAAAAAGTATACAGGAACTGTTTTATATTTAACAAGTGTCGTTTTATAATAGTAAGTTTTATTCTTTTTTTTTATTATTATATAAAGCATAAACGCAGCGTGGGACGTCCACCTGCGAGATGGACCGTCGACCTGATCAAGGCTGCAGGTACCCGCTGGATGCACGTCGCTTCCGATCGGTCGGCATGGAGGTCATTGGGGGAGGCTATGTTCAGCAGTGGACGTCCTATGGCTGATATTATGATTATATAAAGTATAATCATCATCATCATTTGAGCGGAAATACGTCCACAGCTGTACAAAAGGCTTCGCATATGCCCTGTGGTTTTTATATAATGACCTGAGTACATGGGAATATAGCAGCTGAAAATAAGTATGAAATCTATTAAACTTCGTAAATAAATGTACCTACTCACTACTATGCACAGCCTTTTGGGGGTTTCATCCGAGATGTCTATATTTACGGATGATTTATTACACGAGTTGGATTTTTGGGTAGAGGGCAACCAAAGTTCGACCGTGTCTACTAGAATTCAAGTGTTACTGTTCCTTAGTTATGACGTACTTCTAAAAGGATATCTTGCGACCCTGCATTATAGCTCATTGATATTCTGTAGAAGAAGCCGCGGACGGACCGCTGCTCGTAATTCATGGCTAACTTTTCGCATTTTCTCTTTTCAATCCAACGCCTTATGGGCTTGAGTATAATGGAATATTGATAGATAAAAAAAATAGTGCACAGGAACTGTTTAATGTTTAACAAGTGTCATTTTATAATAATAAAACCAACTACAGTTATGAAAGTACTTAGTCTTATCTTCATAAACTATCATTATCATAATTTGGGATAAAGACGTCTATAGCTGGACAAAGCCTTTACATAGGAGGGAATATGCCATAATCGGCACGCTAAGCATGTGGAAATCGAGTACATTAGACATTTAAAGATTTTTTCAGATTTTTCTAGACACCTAATACCTACTCGTATATTGTTATATTTTTTTTTATATCACATGGTATTACAGAGACTACAGCAGCTGCGGGACTACTGAAGCACAGAAAATACAATAATAAATATTTACTTCAGGTCTACTTGTACGATTTAATTTAAAATGTATTTTTTTACTGCATGTAACATGCAATGTATATTACCCCCAAAACAAAACGCAACTAACGCACGATCGTGACTCACGCGACGGCGCGTGGAAAAAAACGTAGTGTTCACGAACCTTAAAAGTACGCTCACCCATAAATCCCACTTTTATTTTTCCAATCTTTTCCACAAACTCACATTTCAAATACTGCGTAGGTGTGTACGTTACCCCATTCTCATTTCGTTTTGACAGATTCATCGAATAACGGAGCCAATATCGGAAACGTAATAAATACTGGCATTGCTTGCTTATTGACTTTATGGACATGAAGAGACCTTTTGAAATTGATGAGAAATCAAAATAATGAGTTTCGTTATTTCGTTTCCTTAAATAAGTAATAAGTATTAGGTTAGGATCCCACTGCAGAATCATTTCGTTCATCCAGATATGCTGCAAACCTATTTTTTACGCACTATGTCCCTGTAATTTCTGGCACAGAGGCATAACACCTTAGGTCTCAGGAGTGGTAACGCATCTGCATTTTGACCATGGTTTTTGTGTGTGTGTCTATAGGCTGCAGTCATCACTTAACATCAATGTGAACAGCATGCTTGTTTGCCACTTCCATTCAATAAAAAAAAAAACGAGACGCCAAGAAAGCGATCACATTTACACTTCTCGGGAGTCCTCGGGGGTTCTCGGCGTGTGTTTGGATGCGCTTTTAAAAGTATATCTGGGATTTGAGCATTGACATTGACGGTTGGAGTTTTGGCGGGAACCTTGAAAGAGGCGTATGGTGCTCTTATTTTATTTCATTTACTTGGTGTATTTTTAAGTTATATTGAATAAAGTTGGTGGCATTTTGTTTGATATAGGTTTATTACAGTGCCCGTGTATAGTGAAATAGAATAACAGTGCGATAACACGACCTTTCAGGTTGCCTCCAAAACTTCATTGTAAATGTTCTGGTAAAGTAGCCATCGCTTTACTCGAATAACTTGACTGTAACTTACTTGACTGTCATACTTAATAAATAATTGACTGACTATATTATACTAACTTTTACGCTATTTAAATAAATACGAAATCGTTTTACTTGACACTGGCAATATGCGAAATAGCGATGACATTATTAAAAAAAAAAAAAAATTACGGTTGTCGACGTTTGCTTGAATGCTTTTTCTTTTATGGTGGAAAGGCGCAGACAAAATGAAAACAGTTTTGATTTGATTTACTGTTGTAATTTATCTGATGACTTTCCATTGTTGTGCATTGGATAATAAATTATATTGGTTCTCGTGAATGTTAACAAAATGTTAAGGAGCGTTTTCTTATTTCTGCTTGTAAGCATCTGAATCATATTGTTCCGTAGGTATATTTAATAAAGGATAAATTATATTTAATCAAATTTAATCAAATTTTACAGGTGGTAGAGCTCCAGTGACGGAGCTTGCGGGCGTAGGCACTACCGCATTACCTAATATACCTACTTGCCGCTAAATGGTAGTGTTCAGCACTATCGTGTTCCGGTCAGGTGGTAATGTACGGCCCTGTAATTTCCGGCACAGAGGCATAACACCTTAGGACTCAGGAGTGGTAACGCATCTGCATTTTGACCTTGGTCTTTGTGTGAGTGTCTATAGGCTGCAGTCAACACTTAACGTCAACGTGAACTGCATGCTTGTTTGCCAATACCATTAAATAAATAAAAAATACACGTACCTATTTATATTATTTATTCTATTAAAAAAATTTAAAATTTAATCATATAGAGAGTTGTAGATGTACTTGTTCTCTTTAAATATAAGTTCCTTAATAAAAATTAATGGAATCAATATTTTTTTTTAGAGTAAATATTTTTTGATGTGATGCTGAGGTTAAATATATAATTATAGGTAGGTATCCTTTCTTCTATATTTACATTTAATAGCATGCATCTAAAAAATCTTATATTTTTTATGTAATTAAGGTAGCAAACGAGCTTGCAGGTCACATTAATGTTTAGGGATGACTGCAGCCTATAGATAGATATACATCAACACAAAAACCAGAAATCAAAATGCACATGCGATTCCACCCCTGAGACCGATCATACCCAAGGTATCCGAGTTAAAATAATTAGACGGCACCTCTATGCCCTAATTAAAGCATTACTGCCAACACTATATAAAAAATAGATACAATACCTTGCCAGAGCTTCCACTTATTTCCTTTGCGGCACGGGTCGGTAAAATATGAACCTTTAATTTTACAGCAAGGTGATCGTGTTTATTGAGATTTAAATAAGCTATCACCTTGTCGTAATATCTATCATGGGTCCCGTGTCATATCGCATCACTTTGTAACTCTATTCCGGCATATTGGAGTGCAACTCAATTATTCCATGTTTTTAGAAAATCACGAATGTTGTCTTCCTTACTAAGTACCAACCATCGAAAAGTGGAAACTACCTAATGACATGTACAGGATCCAACAAGAAATTAGTTTTATTTCGGGACTGTAGAGCGTTATCTCTTTCGTACCTTATCTATCTGACGTTTGTCGACCATTTTGATCAAGTTTTGACCAATAACGGTCTGTGAGTGGCTACGTACGCAGTGTGCAGCAGAGATAACGCTCTACGAGGTCGAAATTATCCGATTGTCTCTTTCGTGGGCTCAATGTACATTATTTATTGTTGAAAAAGACGTAACTTCACGCCTGTAATCCCCGAAGTGGTAGGCAGAGGTAAATGCATGCATTCAATCATACATGCAAACACTCACGCTTCGCCGGTTACGTTTTTGGCCCACGTTGGTGGCGAGCCTGTTTCCATCACCGGTCACGGTACGCCCGCGAGTTCCATCACTGCAGCTTTACCACCAGTAAAATAAACATTATATATAGAAATATTTAGATACATCTCAAATGTTGTACCTACCTTGGTTAAATTGTTTATTTCATGTATTGATTGTGTCGTGTTGTCGTACCTACACAGATTCTCACAGCATACAGGACAAATCTTAGCCTGGGTTATACCAAGATAATTGTTACATTGTTACAGAAATTTTACGACAATAACCTTAACATGTAACTGCTTAGTAGCCTAGTGGTAGCAGGTCACTACTACTACGCTGAAGGTCCTGGGTTCGATTCCCGTGTCGAGGGCTATCAGAGATAACGGTTTAAAATCCTTTATCTCTGGTTCTATTGGGATTTTGCCATTATCTGAAAGTTTCTCAGTACCTCGGAGTTTGGTAATGTGCCCGGATATGGCAACAGGCTCGCCACCTGTTACATGGGCCAAAACGTATCAGGCGAATCGTGGGTGTTTGTACGAGTATGTATGCTTGAATGCATGCATTTACCTCTGCCAACCCCTTCGGGGTATACAGGCGTGAAGTTACGTTTTTTTTTAAAGTAATTTTAACAATTATCTGGGTGCAACCCAAGCTTAGTGATTTTCGGTTTGCTTTTAATTAAAAAAAAATAAACTTGAAACTTGAAACAATAGTAAATTTTACCCTCTAAAAAGCTATAAGCGGGAATTAAAGTCTCGATCCACCCAATGGACTATAAATTTTAATCTTATTTCATTTTTAAGGTCCAGTGGGCAAGAATTTGTAATTACAACGGTTGGATTTGTTTTACACGCACGTGTAGGACTTGGAGAGCAAAATTTGCATGTTTTAGATTGATCTAATGGCTTTCGTATAAAAGTTTTATTAAATCTAAAGCACTGTGCTACTTGGGCGTAGGCACTACCGCATTACCTAATATACTTGCCGCTAAATGGTAGTGTTCAGCACTGTCGTGTTCCGGTCAGGTGGTAATGTACGGCCCTGTAATTTCCGGCACAGAGGCATAACACCTCAGAAGTGGTAATGCATCTGCATTTTGACCTCTGGTCTTTGTGTGGGTGTCTATAGGCTGCAGTCATCACTTAACATCAATGTGAACTGCATGCTGGTTAGCCTCTATCATGAAATTTAAAAAAAAACTGTGCATCTTTAGGGGAGAATAGTAAAATAAAAATGTTTATTTGTCACCAATACATATTAGTACTTACAGTTTTAAACAGTATAATGTAAAAAAAAACGGTCAAGTTCGTGTCAACTCAAGCGCAGTGTTGGGTTCCGTAGTTTTTAGGTTTGATTAGTGCAATGAAAAAAAAAATATTTCCTATGGAGTTGTTAAAAAAATCGAGAATTACCTACCTACATTTGGTCGACTATTACTCGCAAACTAGTAGGTAAAGGCAACTTAAGTGTGATAGTTTTCCTTTTAATTTCGTTATATGTAGCTACTTACTGCACATAAGTAAATATTATACAGCTACTTAACTGAATCGAAAAATTATGTTTGCACACCCCTGACATTTTTGAACGACGTATCCAACAATGTCCCACACTATATAGAATACGAAAAATAAAAAAATTATCCGCGCGATACATGGCGGGGAGGTACCCTAAATAATATTTTTTCTCATGTTTTCATTCTACCACTTTGTCGGCGTGATTAAGGTGTTTTTTTTATGTCTGAAGGTTGACAGACAAGCAAACGGGCCACCTGATGGAAAGTGGTCACCGTCGCCTATGAACATTTGCAACACCAGGGGAGTTGCCAACGCGCTGCCAGCCCTGAAGGACTCTTTTGACGCCATTTTTGAAGAACCCCATATTGTAGCACCTAGGGAATACCTCAGAGGGAAGTTCGTTCCACAATTTACACGTTCTGGGCAGGAACGAACGTGGAAACCGCACCGTTGAGCACTGCCAGGTGTCCATTCGGTGTGGGTGGAACTTCTCTCTTCGGCGGGCAGTACGGTGTAGGAAAAGAGACGGTGGCACCATGTCAAACAGTTCAGCAGAGCACTCACTATTGTAGAGACGGTACAACACGCATAGACTCCCAATGTCTCTGCGCAGGCTCAGATGTTCGAGCCTGTCAGTAAGTCCTGGATCGTTAACAATACGAACGGCACGTTTTTGCAGGGAGTCAAGTGGACCAAGCTGGTATTTGGGGGCCCACAAATGAGAGCAGTATTCTTGATGGGGCCGCACTTGGGCCTTATAAAGCTGTAGTAGCTGCCCCAATGTGAAATACTGCCTCGCTTTGTTAAGCACCCCCAACTTTTTGGATGCGAACTTGGTCTTACACTCAATGTGACTCCCGAATTGCACTTCGTTCGATATGTCAACGCCCAGGATACTCTTATCAACGGCGAGCGGAATGCCCTGGAACTGTGGTGCTACAATGAGTGGGGTTTTTTTAGCGGTGAACGCGCAGACTTGTGTCTTCGAGGGGTTAAACTGTACTAAATTAAATCGACCCCAATCCGAGACCCGCTTCAGAGAGTGCTCGATTTCAGACACAAGTCTAGTCCTACTATCCTCGATAAGTGTCCGAGAGGCATTTGCACGGCTAGTGTAGTGTGCATCTCCCGTTCTATCATCGGCATCGTATATACTGGTTATTTTCATCATCTGCCTGCATTGATGGCATTAATTATATATACCTAATAATATATAGTACTAGCGGCCCGCCCCGGCTTCGCCCGCGCTGCTCCGTTCCTATTACTCTTAGCGTGATGATATGCCTATAGCCTTCCTCGATAAATGGGCTATCTAACACTAAACTTTTCGAATTGGACCAGCAGTTCCTGAGATTAGCGCGTTCAAACAAACAAACTCTTCAACTATTATTAGTCTATATATAGATTTAACACCATCAAAGTGGTGTGCTGGGTTTCCTACTCCCATTTTTATGCCGAATAAAAAAAAATCAAACATTTGTAGTGTAGTGTAGTTCATAAAAAAATATTAAATGCCGTTCAACAATATACACACGCTATTTATAACTTCCTTTTATAGGTAACATGTTTTTCTTCGGATCAAGGGAGTTTTTACATATAATCTCAAACTCGTGATCATTGGATTAACTGACATCACATGGCCTCGATTAACCATATCTCCAAACACGTGATGGTTTAAGCTATTTTTAAAACATGGAACAAGTATCCGGTTCTGATTTAATACTGTGCTAATCAGGAAATTTGTTACGATTTGACAGGATAGTAGTGTTTTATCTTTTTTATGTAATATAATTTGACATTGAAATTGCGTGAAATTAATACAAAATTGAATAATAATTACATTTTTAAGTTTTTTTTATAACTATACTACATACCTACTTCCCAATCTTCTGTGCCAGTCTTGGTGATAGAATCAATTGATGAATTTATTAATTGAACGAACTGTGTGCCTAAACCCCTCCACCCGGGCGTCTTGGGACGCCTGTTGTTGTGAGTGGTTTGGGCAGGGACCTCCGGGCGACGGACATCCCTTAGTCCGATGACTAGGGGATGCCCGTCGCTCGAATGGAGAGAGGTCAGCAGAGAGCAGCCGCCGGCGGGGTCGCGGATGTGTGCGTAAGCGTTCCCGTGACCCCGCTGCTGATGGCGGACGAGTCGGAACACCGCGGGGTTTTAGTGAGTACGAGTCTCACACTACCCGCCGTCTGTTCCCCTTAGACGGCGGGTGCCCATCAGGGTTTCCCCGTGTCAAAAAAAAAAGGCCATATGTATGGGCGGTTTGAAAACATCCGACAGCGGGTTGGCCACTAACCGTTATCTCCACCAACCCGCATTGGAGCAGCGTGGTGGAGTAAGCTCCAGGTTTCCCCTCAAGAAGGGGAGAGACTCGTGCTCAGCAGTGGGACGTTTCAACGGTTGCCATTATTATTATATCAATAACTGCACCATCAATAACGGCACCACCGCTTTACCTAATTTATCTTCCACTAAATGGTAGTGTTCAGCACTATCGTGTTCCGGTTTATAACTATCACAGAGACATAATGTTATATGTCAGAGAAACTATGTTCTCTGCGGTGGCAACGCATCTACATTTTGACCTTGATCTTTGTGTGGATGTCTATAGGCTGCAGTCATCACTTAACATCAATGCGAACTGCATGCCTGTTTGCTACTTTCATAGCATAAAATAATATAGGTATTATTTTTCACTAACAGAATTTTTCAAATAAGTCTAGTTATTCCTGAGATTAGTGCGTTCAAACAAACAAACTCTTCAATTTTATCTTATCATCTGTATAATGAAAAAAACTTTAAAAAAAACATGAAAAAAACTTCTTTATTTCTTTAATCGACGATTTTTATATTTGGTATCAATATCGTCGATTAATCTGTCTTTCATGTTACGAAGGTAACAGACAAGCCTACAGTCCACATGGATGTTAAGTGATGACTGCAGTCTATATACATCTACACAAAACCAGAGGTCAAATGCAGATATGTCGCCACCCCTGAGCCCTTAGCTGTTAATGCTGTTATGTCTCTGTGATAGTTATTACGGGGCCATACATTACCATCTAACAGGAACACGATAGTACTGAACAAGCTAAGGACTTGTGTAACATGATTCAACTAACGATTCACTGGTGAAATTATTAATTACTATCTGTGCCCGGGACTTCGTCCGCGTGAGAATTTATGATTGTTCAGTGTCTACCCGGACGAAGTCGTGGGCCCAGCTAGTATAAAAGTAGCCTAAGTTACTCCTTATTACATCAGCTATCTGCCAGTGAAATTCCCGTCGAAATCGGTTCAGCCTTTCCCAAGATTAGCCCCGCAAAACAGACAGACAAAAATTGTAAAAAATGTTGTTTTGGTATATAAACCGTGTATACATACATATTTAGTAAAAAGCGGTTATTTTTATATTACAAACAGACACTCCAATTTTATTTATTTGTATACGTAGATATACCAGACAAAACAATCCTGGCATTGTTACATTAATAACATTATGACAGTAAAATGAGCGCTAATTGAGGTACTCTCCTTTGTTGGAATACTACGTTGAACGGTTGAATGAAAAGAATAACTTTCTCTTCCAAAAAATAAACTCACATTCCTTTCATACAAATACAAATTTAAAAAAGCAAAAGCGAACAGCTAACGAGGCATGAGACGCCGACAGAGATCCATACAAAGTGAAAAAGAGTAGTCAATCAGTATTTCCCCGATATGAAATTTGGGCCGACGCCTACGGACACTACATAGCCTTATACGTTTAATATAGCGTTACACTTCATTCTGAAGGCACCAGTTGCTCCATGAATGGGCTCATTCAATACTGTGGTAGTTTTTGCGCATGCGTTCCATCGATCCGGCGGCGGGTGTGTGGAGGGGCTTGCGGTGCGATTTCCACTTCCTTACACTATCGGCACAACAAACAGAGTGATTTTTGACACATTTCAAAGTTTTATGTATGTACCTTCACGCCAGGTCCCTAACGGGGTAGGCAGAGAGTGTAGAGCGCCAGTTATCCCGGTCCTGACAAACCTCTCGTACCTCGTCTACCTTCATCATTCTCTTCATACATGCACGTCGATTCCTAAGACTTTTGACCCCACCATCAGATAGAACTCGACCTGTTCGATCATGGTAGGTCAGTCTGGGTCTGCCTGGGCCTCTGCAACCATCCACATTCGCATTGTATATCTGTTTAGTCATTCGCTCATTCGACATTCTTTCTATATGCCCGAACCATCGGAGCATGCCTTTTTTCATTATTACACCGATACTATCATTCCCACAAAGCCTCTCTCTTACATCTTCATTATGAACGCGATCGGTGAGCGATACACCGCAGATCTTGCGCAAAGATCTCATCTCGACCGCGTTTAACTTAACTTTCCTTGCATACCCAGCTCTCGCTTCCATATAAAAGCGTTGGAGTACGACTAGTCGAGCCCGCTGGCTGAAATGTTTCGATTCTAGCAGCTTACCCAACGCTCCATTCACGCAATTCCCAGCAAGCACTTTTCTTTCTATGTCAGTGGTGTACCTACCATCCTTGCTAAAAGCACATCCAAGATAAACAATTTCATCCACCTGTTCTAACACTGCATCTTCTACTACTACCCTTGCATTTGTTCTCTGTTCATCTCTTTCAAATACTTCAAACTATTCTACTTCTAACTATTCAAAGTTTTAAGGAGTCTATTATGTTGAAGAGGCATGAGAGGTATGGAAGAACCGAGATTGGCGCTCCACACTTTCTGCCCTCTTCCACGAAAAGCTACTTGAGGGATTGGGATGAAACTTAACAGTCATATAGGTACATACATTGGAATAACATTCAGGCTAAAATTTGTTATCATTAAAAAGTACACGCGGACCAAGTCGCCTGCAAGAAAGAAAAGAATAAGAAGAAAATAATTCCGACACAAAACTTAGATCTGTGCACAACAACCTCCATCCGGAATGTTACGTTTCGGGCAAATAGATACATAGCATAGTTATTATGTACGACAATCGTGGACATGTACTTTATCGGCTACTAATAACGATGTTTCAATGATACATGAGTATAAACCTAATATTGGCTTCGTGTTTTGTATAAAGACGTTTCAGAAAATTACAGATTCAAAGATATGTATTTGCTTAAAGTATGGTTTTAGAGGTAATATTTAGTGTTTTATTGTTTCACATACTTTATTTCGTTTCATATAATTTAGCATGCAAATATTAAATTTAAATAATAATAATATTATTTATTAGCTCTAATAAAAATCTATGAATACATTCCTAATTCATACATTTCATTAATTAATTTGTCATCATTCAATCAATATTTTTTAATGTAGTTACAAGTTGCCAAATTAAGCTTTAACTAACAATAATCACTTAATACATTATAGAAAAGTTAATTGTCTTAATAATTTATAATTAAAACACAAAATTTATTATAATAATCAGTCCTCACGTAAAATCAAAATACGTTAAAAATAATGATAACAATCACAACATATTAATAACCATTATTGTTAAAATAATAAAAATAAATAATAATATGTATTAAGTTTATTTATGTATGTATCTTCACGCCAGGTCCCTAACGGAGTAGGCAGAGAGTGTAGAGCGCCAGATGTCCCGGTCTTGACAAACCTCTCGTACCTCGTCTACCTTCATCATTCTCTTCATACATGCACGTCGATTCCTAAGACTTTTGACCCCACCATCAGATAGAACTCGACCTGTTCGATCATGGTAGGTCAGTCTGGGTCTGTCTGGGCCTCTGCAACCATCCACATTCGCATTGTATATCTGTTTAGTCATTCGCTCATTCGACATTCTTTCTATATGCCCGAACCATCGGAACATGCCTTTTTTCATTTTGACACCGATACTATCATTCACACAAAGCCTCTTTCTTACATCTTCATTACGAACGCGATCGGTGAGTGATACACCGCAGATATTGCGCAATGATCTCATCTCGACCGCGTTCAACTTACTTTCATGCTCTTTCCTGCATACCCAGCTCTCGCTTCCATATAAAAGCGTTGGAGTAAGTACAGCATTATGTATAGAATATAGAATAGAATAGAATAGAATAGAATTTATTTATTTGGACAACAACACAGAGACACAAAGTAGGTATAACATTTAACAAATAACATTAGACAATAGATTTAAGCGAATACACACAACAGGCCAGTAAGTAAATAGACAAAAATGTCTCACGGTTGATGTACGACTAGTCGCGCCCGCTGGCTGAGATGTTTAGATTCTAGCAGCTTACCCAACGCTCCATTCACGCAATTCCCAGCAAGCACTCTTCTTTCTATGTCAGTGGTGTACCTACCATCCTTGCTAAAAGCACATCCAAGATATACAATTTCATCCACCTGTTCTAATACTGCATCATCTACTACTACCCTTGCATTTGTTCTCTGCTCATCTCTTTCAAATACTAGTACTTTAGTTTTATCCACATTCAGTTGTAAGCCTTTCTCCATACAATCCTCTTTCATGACTGTGACTAGTGCTTGTAGCCCAGATGGTGTAGAGCTAACAATTACCGCGTCATTTGCGTAAAGCAGACAGTTCACCACTAAGTCACCCATACGCACTCCCACATCTATCAACTTCACCCTCTGGAGGCATTTGTCCAGATATATGATAAACAGCCTAGACGAAAGCACGCAAGTTTATTTATTTCCTATAAAATAACAATTACAAATTTACAATCGTTGAGTCTCCTTTTACGCAAAATAATTTGCTTGTGTTAGGCGAACCCGCTCTTATTCACATAAAACCTTTCCAAATAACCATATGTTTAAATGAAGAACGATATATACTAGATGAAATAAATTATAGGTATTATGTATGTATCTTCACGCCAGGTCCCTAACGGGGTAGGCAGAGAGTGTAGAGCGCCAGACATCCCGGTTCTGACAAACCTCTCGTGCCTCGTCTACCTTCATCATTCTCTTCATACATGCACGCCGATTCCTAAGACTTTTGACCCCACCATCAGACAGAACTCGACCTATTTGGTCATGGTAGGTCAGCCTTGGTCTTCCTGGGCCTCTGCAACCATCCACATTCGTATTGTATATCTGTTTAGACATTCGCTCATTCGACATTATAGGTATTAATGTCATCAAATCAAAGTAGTCAATGTTCAAAAAAATCTTGGACGGAATAAAATCATTTTTCAGTCAACCAGATATAAAAATAATTTAGTAAATGCATTTAGAGGTACCTAGTGATTTTATGTCACTAGGCACTTTATTGTATATTTTACCAGCGGTTTTTTGTTTCAGTCTCATGCAGCATTCCATTTAGGGGCCATCCATAAGAACACACAAAGAACAGAGGCTAAAATGCAGATGCGTTGCCAGCCCTGAGACATTAGTTGTTATGTCTCTGTGATAGTTATTACGGGGACATAAAAAGTTTTAAATTAATAAACGTAACTTCACGCCTGTAATCCCCGAAGGGGTAGACAGAGGTTAATGCATGCATTCAAGCATACATGCAAACACCCACGATTCGCCGGTTACGTTTTTGGCCCATGTAACAGGTGGCGAGCCTGTTGACATCTCCGGGCACATTACCAAACTTTGAGGTACTGGGAAATTTCCAGAAAATGGAAAAATCCCAATAGAACCAGAGATAAAGGCTTTTTCACCATTATCTCTGATAACTCCCTACCCGGGAATCGAACCCAGGACCTCAGCGTAGTAGTAGTGGCCTGCTACCACTAGGCTACCGAGGCAGTTTAAATTAATATTTTGTTAGATTATTCCTAATTAAAAAAATATTGCTGACACAAAGGCATTACAGTTTAGGCCTTAAGAGAGGCAACGCGTCTACATTGAAGTCCCTGGTTTTCTTGTCTTTTGGTTTTCATGAAGGTAGCTGTTTATAGGCTACAGTATTGACTTACCATCAATGTGAACTATATACTTTTTAAAATGTACCTTAGGAATAAGCGTAATTTAAAGGAAAGCATTTCAATTAAACATTTATTATGTCATGCCAGAAGCGTGCACGTCGCGACCCCTGCCAGTCCTTTAGGGCTGCAATTCTGGCACGAAGGCGTACCGCAGTGCGGGTTAGGGCGTCCCCCCGAGGCGACGCGTACCGACCCGTCCCCGTCGGTACGAAAAGCGGCCAAAGCGGCGATGGGGACCGCCACCTGTCACGCCGGGCCCGATACGGCGGATCGAGGAGTGGGGAGTGCCAGATAGGCACGTGGAATGTGAGAGGTGGAATTTGTGAGAAGATGAATGAGTTGACGAACGTAATGAGTGTGAGACGCCTGGATGTTTTGTGTGTAACAGAGACTAAACGAAAGCGCTGCGAGGTCGAAGATCTCCCGGGTGGCGCGATGGCTCTGTGGGCAGGTGTGCAACAGAGCGATCATGCCAGCGCGGGGGTGGGCGTCCTTCTGTCCTCTCGTTTAGTCACTGGAATGAAAGATTATGGTTTGGTGAACCCGAGACTAATCTGGGTCCGAATTAAATTGGGCGTCACTAGGGTGTTTTTGGTAGCAGCTTATGCACCGGTTAGCTCAGCGACGACCCAAGACCTGGAGAAGTTTTGGGAATCTACAAGGGAAGTTCTCGATATGGTTGAAGCTAATGAAAGGGTAATTTTGTGTGGTGATTTGAATGGATGGGTCGGGACCAGGCGGCCAGGATATGAGGCCGTTCTAGGTCCATATGGTGATAGAAGAGTAAATGATGCTGGTAAGCTGATACTTGACTTATGCTTGGAACGAAGTCTCCTTGTGTCTAACACAGAATTCCGTCATAAGGACATTCACACGTATACATGGAGGAGGAATGAACAAAAAAGTATGATTGATTTGATCATGGTTGATAGTCGTCTTCGGAAGAGCCTGATGGACACTAGAGCCTACAGAGGTCCCACTCTTGATACAGATCACTACTTGGTAATAAGCCGGTTTAGGGGTCTGTTCAAGAAATGGCGACATTGGCGTGTCCGTGTGCCTTTCGGAGGACTTGAAAGAATAAAGAGTGAAAAGTTACAAGACATTAGTGCAAGGAGAGTGTATGAACGTCAAGTCCGTGAAAAGTTAGACAAGGTTTGTCTTACGGACTTGGACGTGGATGAATGTTGGCAAGTTATGAAAGATAGTATGGTGGAAGTTGCGAAAGAAGTATGTGGTTATGCAAAGATACGCAAATCCTTGAAAGGGGATGCGTGGTGGGACAAGGAGGTGCAAGACTCCGTTGAAAGAAAGAAGAAAGCATGGCTGGATTATGTAGCATCTTTGCAAATGAATAATAGTATGAGAGATGAGAATCAAGAATGTCGGCTCAAGAATGACACCAAGATTTTAGTGAATGAAAAGCGTGAGAGAGATAAAGTGGAAGCTGATGAGAGACTGGCGAAGAGCTTTGAGTCTAACATCAAACTCTATTGGAGGGAGGTGAAAAAGTTTAGAAGCTCTTCTCCAGTTTCTGGAATGAATAGAATAAAATCTAAGTTGGGTGACATTCTTGAGAACACGCAAGATGTGTTAAAACGATGGAGCGAGTATTATGGGGAAATGTATGATTATGCTCACAACCCTGACGCCGGAGTTGCTGACTTGACGGTGCCGGCTTGTGAGGATATAACAATAGATGAGATTGTAAGGGCGATACGAAGTTTGAAATGTGGTAAGGCTGCGGGTATTGATCAGGTTTCTGCCGAAATGTTCAAATATGGTGGTGCTGCCCTTTGAGATTCTTTCTGGGTGTTGTGCAACCTTTGCTGGAGGTCCGGAAGAATCCCAAAGGATTGGCGGTGTGCGGTCATCGTGCCTTTGTATAAAGGCAAGGGTTCACGTATGGACTGCACCAGCTATCGAGCGATCAGTTTGATCAGTTTGGCAGCTAAAGTGTATGGGAAAGTCTTAGAAAGAAGAATGAAAGCGAAGTCCGACGGGTTGTTGTGGGATGCACAGGGTGGTTTCAGAACTGGAAGAGGATGTATGGATCAAGTTTTCTCCCTCCGCAACATCGTAGAGAAGCATCTTGCTGTGAGCCAGAAGGTTTTCTTCGGTTTTGTGGATTTGGAGAAGGCGTTTGATAGGGTATTACGAAAGGAGCTGTGGGACATTTTGCCAGAGTATGGTATTGATGGCAGTCTGCTCCGTGCAATACAGTCCACGTATGTGGGCTGTCAAGCATGTGTGCGGGTAGATGGTAACATGTCACCCTGGTTTGATGTTAACATCGGTGTCAAACAGGGTTGCGTGCTTTCGTCTAGGCTGTTTATTATATATCTGGACAAATGCCTCCAGAGGGTGAAGTTGATGGATGTGGGAGTGCGTATGGGTGACTTAGTGGTGAACTGTCTGCTTTACGCAGATGATGCGGTAATTGTTAGCTCTACACCATCTGGGCTACAAGCACTAGTCACAGTCATGAAAGAGGATTGTATGGAGAAAGGCTTACAATTGAATGTGGATAAAACTAAAGTATTAGTATTTGAAAGAGATGAACAGAGAACAAATGCAAGGGTAGTAGTAGATGATGCAGTGTTAGAACAGGTTGATGAAATTGTATATCTTGGATGTGCTTTTAGCAAGGATGGTAGGTACACCACTGACATAGAAAGAAGAGTGCTTGCTGGGAATTGCGTGAATGGAGCGTTGGGTAAGCTGCTAGAATCTAAACATCTCAGCCAGCGGGCTCGACTAGCCGTACATAATGCTGTACTTACTCCAACGCTTTTATATGGAAGCGAGAGCTGGGTATGCAGGAAAGAGCATGAAAGTAAGTTGAACGCGGTCGAGATGAGATCTTTGCGCAAGATCTGCGGTGTATCACTCACCGATCGCGTTCGTAATGAAGATGTAAGAAAGAGACTTTGTGTGAATGATAGTATCGGTGTAAAAATGAAAAAGGCATGCTCCGATGGTTCGGGCATATAGAAAGAATGTCGAATGAGCGAATGACTAAACAGATATACAATGCGAATGTGGATGGTTGCAGAGGCCCAGGAAGACCAAGGCTGACCTACCATGACCAAATAGGTCGAGTTCTGTCTGATGGTGGGGTCAAAAGTCTTAGGAATCGGCGTGCATGTATGAAGAGAATGATGAAGGTAGACGAGGCACGAGAGGTTTGTCAGAACCGGGATGTCTGGCACTCTACACTCTCTGCCTACCCCGTTAGGGACCTGGCGTGAAGATACATACATACATACATACATTTATTATGTGGGCGTCTAACATTTTATTATGTAAATCATCCTAAATTCGTCCAAATAACACAAACATTATTTGTGGTTTGAAACTAAAATACACTGCCGTGAATTAGTCATAGACATGATTGCAATTTTGTTTAGCTGTTTTGTAACTCCATAATTTCGATATAAAATCCAAACTTGAGAACATTTTTTATGTTTTCGCGAGCTGCATTTATTGAAATAAAACTATTCTTAAGGTTTTGTAACTTCACGCCTGTAATCCTTGAAGGGGGCATGCATACATGCAAACACACACCATTTTTGGCCCATGTAACAATTGGCGAGCCTGTTGCACATCTCCGGGCACATTACCAAACTTCGAGGTAATAGGAAATTCCCAGAAAATGGAAAAATCACAATTAAACCAGAAATAAAGGACTTTACACCATTATCTCTGATAACCCCTTTCCCCGAAATCGAACCCATCAAACTCGATTGATTCAGAACTCGAAGCTGGCTAGCCAGAGTTCCAAGAATGATTCGCGGGGCTATTTGTATTAAAATACACTCAAATTTCAATACGACCGATGGCGATTGTTAACTTCAAGGAAACCGAATGGTTCATCGTAAAATTATTAGACTCAACAGCAACACGATGTATAATGGTGAGATTCACAGACCGCACTACGACTTTACTTTGAGCAAAGTATGCTTAGAAACGTCAGTACAGTATGGGATTTGACAGTTCGAAGCATACTTTGCTTGAAAGTAAGGTCGTAGTGCGGTCTGCGAATCTCGCCCTAAGACTTCAAGATACAATTAGTAACTTTTATGTAAGCATGGTCGATCTTGAACGCTAGGCAAAACGTGAACGAAGTAGATAGAAAAAGGACACATTTAACAGGTGGTAGAGTTCCAAGTGTAGGCGCTTGAAGGCGTAATCACCACCGGATTAGGTCATCTATCTGCCGCTAAATGGTAGTGTTCGGCACTATCGTGTTCCGGTTAGATGGTAATGTATGGCCCCGTAATGATAGTTGATATGATAACGCATCAGAATTTTGACTTCTGGTTGTTGTGTGGATGTCTATAGGCTGCAGTCATCACTCAACATCTATGTAAACTGCTTACTTATTTGCCACCTTAGAGATACATTAACAAAACAACATTTTTTCACGCTTACACTCACAGCTCAGCATTAGTTATAAACCCGTATCGTGGGTTCAAACAGGTCTAACGTGGTTCAAACAGACCCGAAACAAATATTTGTAGGCCATACGAATATTTTCCCGGTGCGGGGATCGAAGCCGCGACCCGTCGACGGTCGTCTCACACCGCTGGACTAACCGGATCGTCAAAAATGTATACATTATATTGTATCATACACAAAAGGATAGACATGTTTACATACTTACAACATGAAACATACCTATAAAAGAATTAAGCTTTTCTTTTTATTACTTATTTAAAGCAATTGCAAAGCACGTAATCAAATCATGAACTTCATAAAAAGATTATTTCTGAACTATTTTCAAACACTCAAATAAAGAAAATGCCGCGAGTTTCACAAAACTTTTGTTTTTTAAAAGCGAATTCTTCACGAACAATAAACAAAGCTGAGTTTAATCCGACTGCTTAAAGAATATTTGAGAATAAGAGTCTCTTATTCACCAAACGTATTTTACGTTAAAGAGTTGCTAACCACTCGTTTATCTTTTTCTTACGCAATTGACAATGCAGCTGAAAAAGACGAATCCTCTTATTCATAAACGTACCTACATAACAAAAAGATACGTTTAATTGCTCTTTCACACTGCCTCTACCATAAATTTTATGGCTCCTCCACACATCCTCTACCATACGTTTTATGGCTCTTTGTAAGGAACTCTTATAGTTTCGCCAAATCCGTATGTATGTATCTTCACGACAGGTCCCTAATGGGGTCGGCAGAGAGTGTAGAGCGCCAGATATCCCGGTCCTGACATACCTCTCGTGCCTCTTGTACCTTAATCATTCTCTTCATACATGCACGCCGATTCCTAAGACTTCTGACCCCACCATCAGACAGAACTCGACCTATTTGGTCATGGTAGGTCAGTCTTGGTCTAATGGCCAAATCCGTATAGCTTCAAGACTCTTTGTCCTAGAAAACTGTAATATAGCATAAATAGGGATGTACACGGCCAAAGTGGTAAAATTGAACGTAACTTCCTGATCGTTACGTTACGTAATCCCGTAAACGTAATCCCCGAAGGGGTAGGCAGAGAAGAATGAATGCATTCAAGCATACATACAAACACCCACGATTCGCCGGTTACGTTCTGGCCCATGTAACGGGTGCCGAACCTATTGACATATCCGGGCACTTTACCAAACTCCGATGTACTCTGAAACTTCCAGAAAATGGAAAAAGCCCAATAAAACCAGAGATAAAGGATTTTACACCGCTATCTCATAAAGTCCCCGACCCGGGAATCGAACCCAGTACCTCAACGTAGTACGAGTGGCTAGCTACCACTACACTACTGAGGCAGACAGTTGGCAGTTAAACGACATCTTGAAAAATATTTTTCCTCGGGTACTTTCTCAAAGCTAATGAATATTATGGTGTTTAACTCACTATTTACGAGTCACGTCTCATGTTTATGGAGGATAAAGAGGCTCCGTGTAATTGCTTCTCAGGCTTTATCATGAGTATTCATAGGTAATAAAAGACCTTTTTTTAATTACGACAGGATATGAAGGTGTGTTTTTCGTTGCACCATTTTGATGATAGTCGCCATTGAAGTATATATTAGGTTGGGGAAAAAGTTTCTTCGCATTTTTTAAGATAATTCAAAACATTTTTTGGTATAGTTTATTTAAATTTAACTAAAGTATGTATGTACCATTTTGTTCGATAACCTTTTGCCATCTTGTAGGTAGGGACATGATCCCATTGCTATAAAAATTTTGGGACTTCTCATCAAAATACCGCGACAAGTGGATTTGGCAGTCCTCTCGTGATGTTAACCTAACATTGACCGAAACAGGTGGAAATCTGAAGGTGCAAGGTCAGGGCTATACGGCGGATGCATTAACACCTCCCAGCCAAACTCTCTTAATTTTTGCTGAGTGGCTATAGATGTGTGAGGTCTAGCGTTATCATGATGAAACACCACACCCCTTCTGTTGATCAATTCCGGCCGCTTTCTCTCAACTTCTTGCTTTAATCTCATCAGTTGTTCGCAGTAGAGTTCAGAATCGATAGTCCTGCCTGGTGGTAATAGCTCATAATTAATAATGCCCTTCCAATCCCACCACACACGCAACATCACCTTATTGCGAGTTAACCCAGGTTTCGCCACAGTCTGTGAAGCCTGACCGGCCTTTGACCACGACCTTTTTCGCACGTTCTTGTCGTACGTGATCCACTTTTCATCACCAGTTATCAGCTTCTTCAAAAATGATTCGGTTTCATTACGTCGTAATAAAGAATCACAAATGAGTACACGGTTCATTAGGGTTTCTTTCAGTGAGCTCGTGAGGTACCCAAATATCGAGTTTTTTTTGTACCCAGCTTTTTTCAAATGCGCCAAAACTGACAAAAACAAAACTGTTTTGTGATCAATTCTCAGTTCTTCAGCTACGTCGTAACTACTGATATGTCGATCTTGCTCCACTTTTTCAAAATTGGCATCCATTTTTTCCGTAATAGGGCGACCAGAGCGAGGTGCATCTTTGACATCAAAATATCCAGTATTATTGGCAGTATTTCACATCGGGGCAGCTATTACAGCTTTATAAGGCCCATATGCGGCCCCATCTGGAATACGCGCCGTTCGTATTGTTAACGACCCAGGACTTACTGACAGGCTCGAACATCTGAGCCTGCGCAGAGACGTCGGGAGTCTATGCGTTTTATACCGTCTCCACAATGGTGAATGCTCTGCTGATCTGTCCGACATGGTGCCACCGTCTCTTTTCCTACACAGTACTACCCACCGAGGAGAGAAGTTCACCCTCACCGACTGGACACCTGGCAATGTTCAACGGTGCGGTTCTGACGTTCGTTTTTGCCCAGAACGTGTAAATTGTGGAATGAACATCCCTCTAAGGTGTTCCCTCGGTGCTACAATATGGGGTTCTTAAAAAATGGCGTCTTAAGAGTCCTTCAGGGCTGGCAGCGCGTTGGCGACTGGTGTTGCAAATGTTCATAGGTGACGGTGACTACTTTCCATCAGGTGGCCCGTCTGCTTGTCTGTCAATCCTTTGACATAAAAAAAAAACTTATCGCACAAGTTTCATTCCCAAAAGGATCTTCGGCAAAATATTTCGCATTTTAATCACTTGGTCAAATAATAATTAGACAACTTTTTACTTGCTTAAGTTTTATTAAGTCAAATATACATTAAGCAAATGCATTTTGTAAAAAAATATATTGTTCAAATTTTAATTTTAATATGAGTGGTAAGTATTAAAAATATAAAAATTCTGATATAAATCATAGGGCAGGAGAGACTGGGACCGTGGGCGCCCCCGACACAGTCAGGTTAGGTCGAGGGGTGCGGCGGGAGAGCTCGGAAACGTACGATATGTGATACTTTGGGGTACGTTTTTTGCCCAATAATTAGTAATCCTTTCACTACTTTCCGGTTATGTATACGTAGTTTGTCAGTGATGTTATTTGTATATTGTTGTGACTCCATACGCTTACACACTCACAGCCCACACTAGGTATAATAAACCTGTGTCGTGGATGCCGTTGTACATGTACACATACAACACTTACACAAACTAAATCCGAAACAAATATCTGTAGGTCTAATTTTTTATCCCGGTGCGGGGATCGAACCCGCTACCCTTCGAATCAAACGGTCGTCTCACACCGCTGGACCAACTGGATCGTCAACCATTTTATTTTTTGTCTGTATTTTTTTTGGGATTTTAAGTCGTCGTGCGACTATGCCAGCCCCGTGATAGCTAATTAATGGCGCCCAATCAAGAATTTATAATATTACATATATCATTGCAAAGCATTTTACCAACATCACTCAAAGGGTCAGCTAAAATGCTTTGAATTTCACCTAGATTCCTTAAATCTACACCCTGCTCTTTTAAAATTAAAGATCTTAAAGCAGCGCTCCAACAGTTTACGACCTTGTTTCCAAGGCACACAAATTCAAACGAGACCTTTCCATCGTCAAAAATATTTGCAGTAAGCCACTTTTTTGTGTTAGCTCCTTAGCAACGGATTACGAAGTTACGAGCTACGGGGCTATCGGTCTACGCGGCTACGGGCTGCGAAGCTGCAGGCTACGATACTACGAAATAAGGAGACACATAGCCCGAAGAACTACCATGGCGTTGCTACTTCCATTTCTTTCTGTTATTGTCATGTAGAGTTACGCCGGCGTAATTTTTCATGTAGGTAAATGGCTATTAGTTTGCTTTTCGTAGTTAATTGGTAATTTATTTCTAAAAGGATATAAATAAAACTATTTCATAGATAATTTCTTATATATTTTTACATTTCAAATAATACAGGCGGTTACATAAAATAAATAGGTCTTCGTATGATTTACATAGTCATTGTGATGTTGTACAAAAACTTATAACATACTTGTCCAATAATATCATACTGTATATGATATTAAAAAATAATATCACTACAAGCTGCCATTATTGTAAATCCGAGTGAACGGTTCTAACTTCAATCAAGGAAATCATGTAAAAAAATACTACAAACGCACTTTAATGGAAAAAAAACATTTCGGAGACAGACATACTTAGGTCTCAGGGATGGCAACGCATCTACCTTTTTACTTCTGGTTTTTGTGTACCGTCTATAGGCTGCAGTCATCAATTAACATCAATGTGAACTGCATGCTTGTTTTCCACCTTCCTTACATAAAAAAAGACTAATTTGTATATTCTGTAAACCCTGTATGAGCATAAAATGCGGTTACAAATTAAGACTAGCGTAGGGCAAGAAGACAGAGCCGGGAAGAGTCTCGGTTTGAAACTTACATTTTAAATCTGTGTGAAATTATTTTACAACGTGGCCATACAATACCAATAACCGGCACACGATAGTGCTGAACACTACAATTTGGCGGCAAATAGATTGATAATGCGGTGGTGCCTACGCCCTCGAGCTCCTACTCTGGAAATCTACCATCAGTCACAATTTTTGACAATTGTTCATACTTTTGCCCCCAAAAACAAATATATTAGTAGAAGAACAGAAACGTTCACTCGTATACAATATGAAACAAAACACATTCATTCAACGGCGCAACTTAATCTATTTTTAATCTATTTTAGCTGTTGCACTACCGTTTACAAATTATACGTTTATCATTGTTGAGTGAATAGTAGGCAAATATAAAATAAGTTAAATAATTAATCATAGAAAATAATAATACATTAATAATTATTACTATTGTGTATAAAACACAGCAGTCATGAGAGCGAATTATAATAATCCAAAGACAATGGAGTATAGGTAAAACTTTGATCGACACTTTTTCCTTAAATCTATTTTTATTAGGTACTAGCTTTTACCCGCGACTTCGTCCGCGTGGACTTTAGGTATAAACACCGGAACACTTGAAACATTTAAAGATTAGTTAAAGAGCAGTCTTTCTATATCTATGAGTAGTCTTCGTATCTTTTGATTTGATGGCAATTACCATAGAGCAACACGAGCCACCGGCCGCGGCGGACCGGAGAGTAGCCATAGCGTGTATTTCCGATGCAAAACAGTCTGTCATTTTTTGCGGGGGGAAATGCGTGCGACGCACACTACAAAAACCGTCTATAACTACGAAACTCACACCTTGACTTTAACAAAATACAGAAACAATTTCACGCACACATTCAAACATCTAGGCGACAGGTAGGTATAGGCCCATTTGGGCTTGTACTTTGACAGAGGGGATAGCCTGCGTATGGCTACTCCCCACCGGTGTTGCTCTATGGCAATTACCAACTTTAAGGGTAATTCTGCCAAAGAGCAGTAGTCATTTACAGGTAAATCCTTCTGTTGTCAAATTGTTAATTATCGTCAATCATGACGTTAGCTGTCATCTGTCTACGAATCTACGTCATTTTTGTCAAAGTGAAGTTCTATTGAAATTTTCCCTAAGGAACCTCTGAACGGGATAAAAAGTATCCTATGTGTTACATCCATGTATACTGTACCTGTGTACAAAATTTCATTGAAATCCGTGAAGCCACTTTAGCGTGATTAAGCAACAAACAAACATACGTTCACACTTATAAAAGTAGTAAAATTTAAAGGACAAGTTCCACACGTTGGGCCCGCACCTTGTACAATATATTAAAAGATAAAGAAGAATACGTAGAATCATGGAAAAATAAAAAAAAAAAAAATTTGTCGGGAATATTTTTTTTTGTTTTTTTTTATGTTATGGATGTGGCAAACAAGCCTGCAGTTCACATTGGTGTTAAGTGATGACTGCAGCCTATAGATACCCACACAAAGACCAAGGTCAAAATGCAGATGCGCTGCCACTCCTGAAGACCAAGGTGTCATGCCTCTGTGCCGGATATTACAGGGCCGTATGTAATTTTTGTATAACAACAACATGTCACTTTAATGCTACTATGACATTCTTGTTTTTGAAATATACTTACGACACCTATTTGAAGGTTTATTAAACGATTTGAATAGCTGAAAATGATTCAGTATTTTATGTTTTTTTCTCTCAATATAGTGTACAAGGTGCGGGCCCAAAACTCATAGGTACATTTTAGAACGACTCCTTTATCAAATAATTACGGAGAATAGCAGAAAGTAATCGGTATTGTGTTAATTATACAGTTATTAGTAGATTTGATCACAATTCGAATGTCATAATCAATTACAGTATCCAACAAGAAATAATGCACATCGATCTCAGGAAGAGACGTCGGCTTATTTCGGATCTGTAGAGCGTTATCTCTTTCGCACCTTACCTATTTGACGTTTGTCGACCATTTTGATCAAGTTTTGACCAATACCGGACTACGGATGCTTACGTAGGCAGTGTGCAGCAGAGATAACGCTCTATAAAGCCGAAACTAGCTGATTGTCACTTTCATAGGCTCGATGTGCATTATTTCTTGATGAGCACTGTACAGTATTCAATATCATCAAATTACATACAACCCATTCAACAATGACAACTCTACGCGACAAGCTATAACTAAAATAATAGTTCGGTGGAGTTTTAGACTGGGTTGCATCACCTTAATTTACCTCTAGAAAATATTTTTATATGGTTTATTAGAAAGGGATGCTTCTATGTTTAGTTGTTAATTGTATTTAGTAAATTCTATTCACTCACCAATTAATTATAAAAGTGGCACAGTACCCAACAAGAATTATTGTGCAACCTGTGCGAAGCCGGGGCGGGTCGCTAGTGCTAAATAAATCTTTAGGTTTTATCAAAATATATTTTGAAATACATGTCATCAGTATCATTAGAAGGATGAAGAATGGAATTAGAAAATCTAGTTATAATCATAATACATGAACCGAAATTACATGTTTATGTTAAATATTGTTTATTTGACTGCCTCAGTAGGCTAGTGGTAGCAGGCCACTACTATTACGCTGGAGGTCCTGGGTTCGATTCCCGGGTCGGGGGATATTAGAGATAACGGTTTAAAATCCTTTATCTCTGCTTCTGTTGGGATTTTTCCATTTTCTGGAAGTTTCCCAGTACCCCGGAGTTTGGTTATGTGCCCGGAGATGGCAACGGGTTCGCCACCTGTTACATGGGCCAAAACGTGACCGGCGATTCGTAGGTGTTTGCATGTATGATTGAATGCATGCATTTGCCTCTGCCTACCCCTTCGGGGATTGCAGGCGTGAAGTTACGGCTAGTTTCGACTTCGTAGAGCGTTATCTCTGTTGCATACTGCCTACGTTAATGCTGATAGTGCGTTTAATGGTCAACATTTAATCAAAATGGCCGACCAACATCACGTACAGTGCTCAAAAATAAATATTGCACATCGAGCTTAGGAAGGCGACATCGGCTTATTTCGGGTCTGTAGAGCGTTATCTCTTTCGCACCTATTTGACGTTTGTCGACCATTTTGATAAAGTTTTGACCAATACCGGACTGTCAGTGCTTCCGCAGGCAGTGTGCAACAGAGATAACGCTCTACGAAATCGGAACGAGCCGATCGTTTCTTTCGCAGGGTCGACGTGCAATATTAATTGTCGAGTACTGTACGTGCTGTGCGTCAGAGATAAAGCTCTATCTTTTCTAAAGTAGATGTGCAATACTTCTTGGCGGGAAATGTACTGACTCTTGATAAAAATCTTATTAAGTCTCCATGTACGTAATTTAAATCTGAAACGTAACAAGGAAAAGCTTGAAAGTATCAAAATTGTACATTGAAGCGTTGACACGAATCAAATAATTATGTGCGTACAAATGACGAATTATTTGATTATTATATTAATTATTTTAATTATATAGATACAAATGGACCTAGTTATGCAATAAGGAACCAATCTACAAATCGAGTTAAGATCATAGGCCCGTTGTAAAAGACAGTATCACTGATCTCAGTGCCTGATCATGTGTTAATTAATGCCGTGTTCGGGAACCGAAGAATATCTTCAACACGGGCCGAAATAAAGTCTTAACTCGATTTTGACATGTTTGTAGACTGGTTCCGTGTTGCATAAGTAGGTAAAAAATTATAATCTTGTGTAGTCTGCGGGTGGTTGTTAATATATTTTAATGATATGAAGTAAATCAATATAACAATATAACATTTATATATATATAACATAACATTTTTTTTCGATATTGGTTTAAATAGATTACATTTTTGTTCAGAAACCATTAATCAGAATCAAAGTAAATAAACAATAGCATCAAGAATTATTTGAATCACACCAACGCAAAACGTGTAAACGTATTAAACTAAAATAATTGTAAAGTGCTATATAAATATTCAATATAAAAAAGTCAAGAAATTGTACAAAATCAGGAATATACGAGTCTTTATAAAAAAAATAGAATTAAATCTTATTGTGCGTATTTATTAGGGCACAAGGCACATATAAATACTAACATTTCCACATGACTACTCTGTTACCTAATAAAACACGTAAAGCGTCATGGCAAGATTTATACAAAATTTTGAAAAAAAAAAAGCCTAAGATGGAACAGCATTTAAATATTATATTGAAAACATTGCCCGACGTTTAAATATTTGTACCTCACTGAAGTAACAAGTTTAATAAGTATGGATACCGGAATAATGTCTGTTCTGTCTTACCACCACTTAGGGCGTCCACATAAAACTGATCTCTTAGAATTCTCAGTTTACTTTTCTCGATACTTAACGATCCTTGTTCTCCCAACTACCTTAAGAAAAAATTCAATTTCTTGGGTGATTCCCACAATCTAAACCTTCGCTCGTCTGATCGACTCATTCTTGATATACCACTTCACCGCACTAATTTTGTGTCAAAGTCCTTTGCTGTTTCTGCTATTAAACTTTGGAACTCGCTACCCCTTGACATAAAAAGGCTCCGAGTAAGGTATCTTTCAAATTCAAGCTTCGTCGTTATTATTTGAATTCACTGGCTGTTGTCACTGGTTAGTATGGGAATGTCATAATATTTAAGCTTTCCTATTTATTATTATTATATTAAAGGTGGACTTAATGCCTAAAGGCATTAAGTCCACTTTATGTACCTCATTTTTATAATGTGTGCATTAAAGTTTAAATAAATAAAAAAATAAAAACTGCGATGCAACGCCGCATCGCAGAAACTTGCGATGCCACTCAGTTGACCATACTTTCATTATGTCATACGAAACCGCATCGCAAGTTTCTGTTTCAGTTTTGTGTGGAAGCCCTTACTAATGGTGGTAAGACAGAACATTTTAATCCGGTGAGCTTAAAAAATATTTTAAATATTGGGAAATTTGCTAGAAGATCTGACAATAATATTCCACAGATGACCTTGGGCCTTTGTTTTCAACATTTTGTACAAATCAATGTATCGATTGCCATAGATCTTTACAATAAAATGTCAGTCAGATTTATCTAAATCCTCCGGAATCAAAGGAAGCTAAGGTACAAACGCTGGAACGCATTAGACGGTCAGGAAGTACAAAATTGGCACAATACAGTTCTTACGAAGGCGGTACAAGTTACAAAAAACTATGTATCCATAGTATTTCGATCTTGATCAAATACGATATATAAAAAGAGTCTTATCATTATCGACATTAAGAAATTGTGGCAAAAAAAAACAATTATAAATATAATATAACGAAACTTCACGCCTGTAATCCCCGAAGGAGTAGGCAGAGGTAAATGCATGTATTCAATCATACATGCAAAACACCCACGTTACGTTTTGGCCCATGTAACAGGTGGCGAGCTTATTGACATCTCCGGGCACATTACCAAACTTCGAAGTACTGAGAAACTTCCAGTAATTAAAAAATCCCAATAGAATCAAAGATAAAGGATTTTACACCATTATCTCTAATATCCCCCGAGCCGGGAATCGAACCCAGGACCCCAGCGTAGCAGGAGTGGCCTGCTACCACTAGGCAGTTAAACTTAAAAAAAAAGACATTGCGCCATAACTACAAAATAAACAGAAGTTAAAGCAGAGAATATGTAATAATACTACGTATAGAATGGACACTTCGACGTCCCGCCCGATTTGCACACATACACAACCCCTTCCTCTCTTATGGGCGACGGTTGATATTTTGTACGTGCTACGCACACAGGTGCGCGTGTAAATACACGTCACTGATGGATAGAAACCAAATTAAGCGTTTGTATGGAATTTTGGGCAGAGTGTCCGCGGTGTGGTTAACGAGTGGGCATCTTAAAATTTGAAATCATATTTGTCAAGATCGACATACGCCGGATCCATGAACAGAGACTTGCAACATCTATACAAGCGACCTAGAGACACGGGGCGTATACAACATTTAAAAACATTCAATCCATTCGGTAATACCTAGTGTTACATTACGGTATACACACACTTAAGGATGTACGTGATAGATTTGCCATAACAGTTGAATGAAACTAGTAAACTGGGGCATGTAAGGTCAGAACAGCCCACCGAAAAAAAAAATACGAAATTTATGCGGCCTACTTATATAGTCGAGCGTGACTGCTTTAGTTTCAAAGGTTTTTTTTAGTGTAATGGCATCGCTATTACGCATATTGCCAGTGTCAAGTAAAACAATATTTCGTATTCGTAATAAGCAGCGTAGTCAGAGTCAGTCAGTAAATCGATTAATGCGATGGCTACTTTACCCGAACATTTACAATGAATTTTTGGAGGCAACCCAAAAAGACGTGTTTTCGCACTGTTATTCTATTTCACTATACACGGGCACTGAAATAAGCCTATATCAAACAAAATGCCAGCAACTTTATTTAATATAACTCAAATATACACCCAGAAAATGAAATAAAATAAGAGCACCACACGCCTCTTTCAAGATTCCCGCCAAAACTCCTAGTTTTAAAGGAATTGTTTTGGCGCTACAATCGTATGCTTATTCGTGACGTCACGTGATATGACATATCACAAAATGGCTAAAGGCTACCTATAAAACAGCTGTCATCATTAGCGCTTTAATGTCGAGATCTGCTTCAACTGAGAGTTTCAGCTCAAGCTTACCTGACAGGTGTAACTGTGCAGGCAAAGCTATCAGGTACACCCTAACGTGTGTAGCTAGCTACCTTTACAAAATACACGACATCGGTTCATAAAAGGCAAAACTTAGAACCGTCGATCAAAAACACGCGCCACATAAAAAACGGCACGTCGCAAAAAACTCTTCCATTAATATGTACAGTCCGATTGGAAAAAATCCATGAATATATCAATTAAACACATTACCACTAAACGAATATACCGTAAGATACAATAATTGTTAGGAAATTGTATAGGATGTTCCGTTTTTTTGGAAGAAATTATTACTACGTGTGACCATAGCCACTGGCCGTAAGAATATTTACATTTTAGGTATTCCGTTAATATCTAAACATTGTATTTTATGATCTTTGATGACACGATAATACCCTGGGCGTATATATCGATGCACGATTCATGGCGAATCTAGTACTTCCATACTTTTACACTATAATATATTAAATAACGAATGACCACTGTCTGTATATATTATTCCCCTTCGCGCGCCATACAATTTACATTTAATTAATGACAAGCAATGAGTACACTATGAAAACAAATGGCATACAATGTAATTTTACACGAATATCACATAATACATCTTACACGACACACTATTCCGGCTATTGGCATAGTTTTAATGAATATTGCATGAAAATTGAGCCATACGACGTACATTGAGCATCTATCTGAGAACAACACATCTGTATTTTATGATTTTTTTTAAAAATAGATAGACTAGCCAAAGTAGTTTTTTTTTCCAATTCCGAAGCCCTGGGTGTTGGTGAGATTTCAGAGTGGACAAAATTATATAAGTTACACTCATTACATTTTAATTGGTTGTGTTATCCACAACAAAATATAGAAAAAGAACCATTTTCGTTTCATGAAAACAGTCTACATTGTAAAAAAAAAACAGATCTCATTATCCTTACCGAAGATTTTCACTTAAAGTCAGGATTTTTCCAAATAAAGATATATTATTCCCAAGCAGATTGTAACAATCCTACCTTGAAATAAAACTAGTTTTCGGATTTATCTCGCGTATATTAAACTAAAATGATTATTTGAAATCGAACCCGACGTTTCAGTTGCTTTTCAGCTAATCAATCCAACCAAAAGCAATCCTACCTTCCTGACAAAACCTTAAAAAACTTTGTCACAACGTTTTCTCTAGCGGCGATGTTTGTGCTTGGTCAGACACTATCAACAGTATCCAACAAGAAATAATGCACATCTACCTTACGAAGGAGACTTCGGTTAATTTCGGATCTGTAGAGTGTTATCTCTTTTGCACCTTGCGTATGTGACGTTTGACGACCATTTTGATTAAGTCTCGACCAATACCCGATTATCAGTGCTTACGTAGGCAGTGTGCAGCAGGGACAACGCTCTACGAAGTCGAAACTAGCCGATTGTCTCTTTCGTAGGCTCGATGTTAAATTTTTCTTGTATTTTTGTAATTCATTGCTGAAGCTACATAATTTGTAAAAGAAAATGACTATGAACAGTATGACCGTGTGATCTGCACACGATCAGTTCAGGTTACTGGCGTTACCTACTCTAAAACAAAACTAAAAAATTATTTACATAGAAAAACAAAGGAAATATTAATTACACCTTAAAAATAAATTAGGTAATCCTATGCATTTTTTGCTTAAAATAAATTAATGAGACATAGTAATATAATGTCGTATTATCTAGCGTTCTTTCTATCTAGTTCAATCAGACTGTTGAAATTTCTCTTGACACAACTTTATGTAAATGCCCCTTTGAATGTACTATTCTAACACGTATATCCAACTCTTCATTAATCGGGAAAAAATATGCCCTATTATGTTTTTCCCTAAATAATATACCAATTGTACTGTTCAAAACTATTTCATTGTTATTTCTTCGTAAAATGAAAACTTTTCTCAATATCTTTAACTTTGTTTAATATATATAAACTGTCAACGTGTTTTCTTCTTAAGCATTTACTTCTATTCAGTAAAAAGTTAGATTACCTGTTCCTCATGTAAAAAACCAGACAAAATTGTGCTAACCAACAGACCACATGTGGCAAGTAGGTCCATGGATCCCTTAATATCCCAATGCACAAACATAACGCGCTTTCATCGTATATTAGCATCGTCATTACAAACGCAAAGTTATTCATGGAAGGGGTTGACAATGAAGTAATCTGCTAGCCTTTTTTTAGGATTGACCTATGTAGGCGGCACGTCTCAAGACGGCGCGGCACGTCTCAAGACGACGCGGCGCTAGTATACTTCCCCGGGCAATCGGCGAGCGCAGAAGGCCTACCAGCCTAAATGCTATCAAGAGTGTCAAATCTTTGGAATGGGTGTAATATTCTTTCTATTGAGGTGTCTCGGTTTGCTCTCACTGCATTAAATGGATTGCAATACCCAAATAGGGTTCATTTGTGACATTGTAACAAAAATGTAATATACCACCATTATAATTATTGTAATTACCTACTGTAACAAATGGAAGCAATAAAATATTGAGTATTGAGTATTGAGTCTATAGCAAAAAAAAGACAGGGTCCTTCCACAAGTAATATTAGCAATCCAATATATTGTATGTCACTGAGCCAAAAGTTCAAGCTCAGTTGGAGATTCAAGAATGACAACGCACCCCTATTATGATATCTGAGTTTTGTCTAGAAGTCTATATAGCCTGCAATAGTCACTTACCAAGTAAACTGCATCGTATTCATTACATAAAAAAATCTTTATATTACGAAAAGGCATAAGATATTGAAAAAATATGACAACTTTGCGTTTATAATTACGCTGCGTCATTGTGACTATTTAAATATTAATCTACAGTAAACCCATGCTCATAATGCTTAGACATATTCATTCGCATAACCGCCACGGCCCATTGATATTAAATCTATCGAGCTATTGACAAAAGAGGGGTTCACAATAATCCACAACTAATGAAGATGGATCCCAGCTAAATCCTTGACTATACGCATTCCAGACATAAAACCTTTGTATAGTTTCTTTTCCAAGCCATCAAACGGCACAACCTCAAGCAACTAGTCTAGCCAATAATCAACCCGCGAAATAATAATGATATGAACGAAGCTTTATCTTTAAGATAACAAAGTGTTGTGCTTACCGGACATAAAACATCTAAATATATACAAGTGAAGGTATGCTGCCAGCTTCTAATTAGTTATAATACTCTATTTTTTACATAATTGAGACTAAAGTTTCATATTTATTGTGTGATAAAAAAATATTTACCCATATATCTTGTAGTCTAGACCTATAGGCACGATATTCATTTACGAATTCTAGAGTTTCGGTTTTCAATAGCATTTTCTTTTAATATAATAGAGTACTATGACTAATTTCTAGAGAGTATAATATAAAATCTTCGCCGCAATGGACGCACGAGTTTATATGTCAAAATCTGTGATATAAGCTCGAGTGTACTTAAAAAAAAAACTTAATACAAAAAATCGGTATAAATCGGTTTAATCTTTTTTCAGTGATTAATGAATTGCAATTTTTTTATAATTTTTGTCAAATTAGTTTTACATTTAACTAAAAACATGATTTTTTACAGAATAGTCTCTCATCAGAAATCGGTTCCCAACCGAAATAAAGCATTTCAATGCGACGAAGGTTTATAATCGATAATATAGCAAATTAATCTAATAATGATTTTAATGAATATATTGTTTGAAATGTTCGTTAATATTGAAGACTCTCTATAAAACGAACTCTGAAATGATCCATTATTAACGAACAATACAAACGCAACGATGAGACGATTCTTTTTAAAGAGACGCGAATGATCGTCAAACATAGTAGATCAATCATACAGTTTCAATTCTAGATTATAAATATAGCAATCAGACTTATATTATTGGAAATTCTGTAAGAAAAGACCATATTTTAAACTTTCGTATAGCGTGTATGCTAGAAGATCCTAGTAATTAATAATAGAAGAATAATTAATTCAACATACATTTCTATACCTACTTCATCATTATAAAGAATCGTCTCACCGAAACCAACCAAAACGGAATCCGATCGTATAATTGACAAACCACTATAAAGCAGTCTTCATGTTTAATACTATAATTACAATAAAAAATACTGGACAACACTTTAGTAGGAATTACCATTACATTACTCACCGACTGTATAATTTAATTAAAAACAAAGTACAGCGACTTAATTATAATAAATCGCTACATAAATGTACTTAAAATACATTCTTTCCTTTTTATTTCCCTTCGTAATGCAAATATTTAGCATGCACGGTAAGAGTTTGTGACGCAAATTACTATAAAACATAATGTGGCAACATCTATTGACAAGTGATGTCGATAGATGTCACCACAGTCGCTTCAAATAAAGTATAATACAGTAGTCATCAATAAATGATGCACATCGAGCCCATGAAAGTGACAATCGGCTAGTTTCGGCTTCATAGAGCGTTTTCTCTGTTGCACACTGTCTACGTAAGCATCCGTAGTCCGGTATTGGTCAAAACTTGATCAAAATGGTCGACAAACGTCAAATGGGTTAGGTGCGAAAGAGATAATGTTCTATAGATCCGAAATAATCCGATATCTCTTCCTGAGGTCGATGTGATTTCTTGTTGGAAACTGCACGCAGCAAGATATATTGCATATCGACCTTAGGCGATACTTCGGATAATTTCGGCTCTGTAGAGCGTTACTCTTTCACACACAACCTACGTGACGTTTGTCGACCATTTTGATCAAGTTTTGACCAATACCGAACTATTAGTGGCTCAGGTATGGAATATTACTTTGGGGCAACAGCGTGGACGTTCACCACGTCTTTACGTTACAAAAAAAATGCATCCGTATCCTGACTAATATTGACAATAGAGACACTTGTAAACCGCACTTTATAAGCAATAATTTGTTAACATTGACATCTATATATATATTAGAAGCATGCAATTTTGTAAAAAAATATCCCGAAACTTTCAATATGCGAGACGAACAACCGCGACGATATCAAAGTCGCCAAAAAAACAAGTTAGAAATCCCCGCCTCTAAACTTAAGATATATCACTCAGGGCCTTATGCTATGTGCGTAAAAATTTTTAATAAACTGCCAGGAAATATAAGAGAATCCAAAAATAGCCCAAATTTTATTAAAATATTAAAAGAGTATCTCCTCAAAAAATGTTTCTACAAACTATCAGAATATTTTGAAAACACTGATGACTGGCTAAAAATATAAATATATAAATGCTTAAAAATGAATCGGTTTGCTCTCACTGCATTAAATGGATTGCAATACCCAAATAGGGTTCATTTGTGACATTCTAACAAAAATGTAATATACCACCATTATAATTATTGTAATTACCTACTGTAACAAATGAAAGCAATAAATATTGAGTATTGAGTATTGAGTATTAGTGCATACATAGGCAGTACACAGCAGAGATAACGCTCTACGAAATAAAAACCAGCCGATTGTCTCTTTCCTAACCTCGATGTGAAATACTACACTTCACTACTGTATGCGAGTTTTGACTTTATGTTTAGGTAAATTAAGTCGCAATCGGACTAGCGCAATACTGCAGATATTGGTGCTGTAATTTTGTAATGTACAGAACTCAAATTTACCAAGGATTTGTCTGCGCCCTCATTCTCGGTTTTTATGACTTGATATCGAAGCTTACAGAGCACCAAATTCCCTGATTATAATTCAACTACAATCGCATTTAATATCATACATTTATATTTAAATACCTGAACACTTTAATATGGTTTAATTATATAGCAAGGCCTCCCCCCAAAAAGGGGAGAGACTCGTGCCCAGCAGTGGGACATATAATGGGTTGCCATTATTATTATTATTATTATTATATAGCAAGTGCATCACAAGCTCCTATCATCTAATATAACTATTGCACTGGACCTATGACACTATCTGTTACTCTGGTAAATGCTTAAATGGCTATTGCAAATATATTTTTGTATGTACATATTCATATTAAACACGCACTTTATTTTCTAATAGAACTTTATATAGTATTGGTTTTCATTACATTATTTTGGAATTCTATGGATTTATATTATTTATCATTCACAAAATTAAATATACACTTCTAAATAAAGTCAAACTTTGCACTAACTAATATAAAATACACATTTACAAATTGCATGCTTAATATAAATATGTGAGTTGGCACCGGTACCGTAAAATCTTCTGTAAATCAACCTCCCTCCCTATAATACGTACAATGTACTAACAAATTCACTACTCAGTTTATCGCGAAATGCAAAATTAAATAATACAATGATTAAATTTATTTTCTTTGGTTTTACATTTCCAAAAGATTAAATACGCGCGATGCCAACATTTCGTACTAAAGAAGCTTTCGCCGGCTACTCAAATAATAAAAAATACTAGAAAAATCTTAATATTCTCGAGTCAGACAAAAAATATTCACACACAACCACATCTTATTTCATAAGAGACGAAGCCTTAGATCAAAAATTATTTAATAATTTCCGCTAAATATTTATTGTTTTACGCGACTTTTGAGCTTCCACTCGACGGTGGTACAGATGCTAGGGGGGCTACTAAACGTCTGGTGACGTCACTTCTCGTCGGTCAACATCTGACGACTTTAGACGATATCTGGCGACTTCAGACGTCTTCTGACAATGTCATGGTGATGTCGTGACGTCGGCACGCGGGGAGCACACAACACACTGAGTATTCTTTTAGAGTGAAATGTGTATGTATTACCGTGACACCGGCCATAGAGAGATCGACGACCTGCGAAGAGAATAAATACACATTATTCTAAGTAAATTAATAAATAAATATTCTTTTATCAGAATATGTAGTAGGCACTTATTACATTTTTACAAATAGGGATTTAGGCGATCCGAAATCGATCATTCGACAGCCCGGTTAGTCCAACGGTGCGAAACCACCGTTTGATTCGAAGGGTCGCGGGTTCGATTCCCGCACCGGAACAAATATTTGTATGGCCTACCGATATTTGTTTCGGGTCTGGGTGTTTGTGTATGTGTTGTATGTGTACAACGGCATTTACGACACAGGTTTTTAATTATTAATATCTAATGTGGAGTTGTGAGTGTAAGCGTATTTTATTTATTCTTTCTTGACTATAAGTTGTACTGCCATGTATCAGGATTTATTAATAAATAGGATCTCTATGATTATTACTATGTACTATCATCATTTATTTATCAACTACGAAAGAGATTATCACTACTGTTTTTAAAGGAGTTACAAATCGTAACATGAAAATTTGACAGCAATGACAATGATGAGAACATTGTCGATAGGCGGACGGCCCTCTCTTTTGGTTTCCCTTAGTCTTTGTAATCCGGCAATGGCTCATTTACTTTCTTTGTTCTTTTTCAATACATTCACATCTAACACATAAAAAAAAATTGTCACGGTGTTTGTCATTTTTTTGTTTTTGTTTTAGTAGGTATGAAAATAGGTCTTAAAGTACATATATTTTAAACCGCTAAGGCGACACAAGTTCGCCGGGCGCGGTTCTAGAAGTATAAGTTACACTCACCGAGTACAAGATCCAATGTCCGCATAGGGCGTGGTTCAGCTGGCGTGTCGCTCGTGCAGCTGGGGGCCGTACGCCGCCAGCGCGCAGTAGGCCGCCAGCAGCGCGCCCGGGGCCTGCGCGGCCGCGGGCGCCGCGGGCCCCGGGCTGCTGGGCCCCGGCGCGGGGCTGGTGGGGCCCGCGGGGGGCGGGCAGCGCGCGTGCGCGGCCAGGGCGGCGCTGCAGTAGAGGTCGGCGGCGCGGCAGGGCGCGGCGTGCTCGGCGCCGGGCTCGGTGACGTCGGGGTTGCGGGCGCCGCCGCACGCCGCGCTCAGCGTGCAGAACGTCAGGGCCCGCCAGCCGCCGAATCTGGTGCGAGGAATTTACGTGCTGTAAGATTTTCTCTTCCCGGCAGTAATGGGTGATTATGGTTAAACGGCAGTCGAGTTGCGAAAAGAGATACAAATCATTGCAACCTTCCGGTCTGATCTGCATCTGTGTGATCATTAACAGTTTAAATATCCCTTGCATATATTTCCATTTATTATTTAGTAGATTAAAGTTACACATTATATTGTCCCATCATTTTGAGTGAATGTGGGACAATATAATTAAGCATTTAGCGAAGATTAGCAGTAATATATTTAATTTATTCTCCTTTATAACATAGGATTGTAACCAGACTAAGAACAAGCCACCATTATAAAAAAAATAAACCAAGCAAGATCAAGATTTTGATTAAGTCAATTTTACATTAGAATAAAACAAATATAACTATTAATTAGACATTATAAAATTTAAGAGTAATATTTAATTAATATAATAAGAGTTTCAACATGGAACTAAACTAACACAGCAGCTGATCATCATTATCAATACTATGATCTTACATCACATGTTATAATAGTATTATATCTTTCCATCAGTATATTAAAGAAAACATTTGAAATCTCGACAACCAATTAGAATCTCCAAAATCAACTATACTCACTCGTCAACAACAACAACTGGTCCATTCTTGTACTCCATCTGACAACCCGCGACGTACTCAATAAGCGCAAACGAATCCCTGTACGGCGCTATCAACCTATCCAGGGCCTCTTGCCTCTCGCTCTCGCACGCGGCTTGCCGCACCGCTCGCACGTACTCGTTCTCGTCCGGCTGCCCCATCGTATACCGCGCCGTACCTCCGTCCAACCAACCGCTGCACTTTATAAACTTAACACTCAACTGATAGTCGTCCTGCAACGAGTGCACACTAACGTTCGTCACCTCGATCACTCTATCCGCACTGACATCGTCCGGGACCCTGTCCACTTTTTCGAACACGTAACACGGTCGGCGGAGTTCCGCCTCTTCTTCCACGGTTAGCGAGGGAGATATGGGGGGCGGAGGGGGGGCCGTGTCGGGCGGGGAGCCCGCGACCCGGGAGCCCCACTCGGGGAACTTGAATTTCGTCGGCGAGCTGAGTTTGAAGTTTTTGAGGGACATCTTGGAGGGGCTGCGCGGCGATTTGGGGCCGTTCTTCTTTTCCGACATCGATGAGAATAAGTCGCCGTTGGCTATGGATTTTCTCGCGGAGAGGTCTCGGTTGGCGCTCAGTCGTTCTAGACGTAGTTCCGTGCGGTCGAAACGGTAGCCGGGTTCAGTGTTGGCGACCGGAGAGCCGTTCTCTGGGATCAGTCGTTCGTCGTCCGCGCACTCGCTCTCTTGCCGTCGATAGCCGTTCGTCTCCGCTTCTGGCGGCGCTTCGGCGGCTTGCTTCCTATCTGATCGCCTGTGAGCGACGTAAGTGTCTTTGGACACAAAACTCGCTCGGAAGTTCGCTACGAACAGCTCCTTCTCGTCTTCAGTGGGCCAAAACACGTCGCAATCCTGTTGGATTATATAGATGTTAAAATGGAGATTTCTGCACATTTTAACAAATGACAGCGAAAAGTGATATAAGTATAACTTTTATGGCCCTGTAATTATTATGATAGACACATAACAACTTTGGTCTCAGGGGGGGGTTGGCAGCAGCAGCACAGGTCGGAGGGGGGGGGCACGTACCGGGGCGGGAGGATGGGGCGCCAGCAGCAGCACCAGCTGGGCGGTGTGGTCCCACAGCAGGCGCCACAGGTCGGAGGGGGGGGCACGTACCGGGGCGGGAGGATGGGGCGCCAGCAGCAGCACCAGCTGGGCGGTGTGGTCCCACAGCAGGCGCCACAGGTCGGAGGGGGGGGCACGTACCGGGGCGGGAGGATGGGGCGCCAGCAGCAGCACCAGCTGGGCGGTGTGGTCCCACAGCAGGCGCCACAGGTCGGAGGGGGGGGCACGTACCGGGGCGGGAGGATGGGGCGCCAGCAGCAGCACCAGCTGGGCGGTGTGGTCCCACAGCAGGCGCCACAGGTCGGAGGGGGGGGCACGTACCGGGGCGGGAGGATGGGGCGCCAGCAGCAGCACCAGCTGGGCGGTGTGGTCCCACAGCAGGCGCCACAGGTCGGAGGGGGGGGCACGTACCGGGGCGGGAGGATGGGGCGCCAACAGCAGCACCAGCTGGGCGGTGTGGTCCCACAGCAGGCGCCACAGGTCGGAGGGGGGGCACGTACCGGGGCGGGAGGATGGGGCGCCAGCAGCAGCACCAGCTGGGCGGTGTGGTCCCACAGCAGGCGCCACAGGTCGGAGGGGGGGCACGTACCGGGGCGGGAGGATGGGGCGCCAGCAGCAGCACCAGCTGGGCGGTGTGGTCCCACAGCAGGCGCCACAGGTCGGAGGGGGGGCACGTACCGGGGCGGGAGGATGGGGCGCCAACAGCAGCACCAGCTGGGCGGTGTGGTCCCACAGCAGGCGCCACAGGTCGGAGGGGGGGGCACGTACCGGGGCGGGAGGATGGGGCGCCAGCAGCAGCACCAGCTGGGCGGTGTGGTCCCACAGCAGGCGCCACAGGTCGGAGGGGGGGGCACGTACCGGGGCGGGAGGATGGGGCGCCAGCAGCAGCACCAGCTGGGCGGTGTGGTCCCACAGCAGGCGCCACAGGTCGGAGGGGGGGGCACGTACCGGGGCGGGAGGATGGGGCGCCAACAGCAGCACCAGCTGGGCGGTGTGGTCCCACAGCAGGCGCCACAGGTCGGAGGGGGGGCACGTACCGGGGCGGGAGGATGGGGCGCCAGCAGCAGCACCAGCTGGGCGGTGTGGTCCCACAGCAGGCGCCACAGGTCGGAGGGGGGGCACGTACCGGGGCGGGAGGATGGGGCGCCAGCAGCAGCACCAGCTGGGCGGTGTGGTCCCACAGCAGGCGCCACAGGTCGGGCGCGGCGGGCGAGCGCGGGGAGGCGGGGTGCTGCGCCACGGCGTACTCCCGCATGCGCCGCCGCCCGCACACCCACGACGCGTTCACGTACTCGCTCCCTACACAGAACACACAACGTTCGAATAAAAAAAAAATCACTCAAATCGGTCTACTATTTCGGAAGTTATGACTTGCAAAGATTAAAAAAGATTAGATGTGAGTCAGTTGCTTATCATCCCTCCGCTCCGAGATGCGGTAGCCTGACCCTCACACACACTTTGCGAAGCCAAGAGGAACTCAGCGGAGAGCGGCGTTTGTCGTGGATCTACTTTCATTGGTTGGAGCCAAAAGAGTCGAACTGTGGAGAGCTCGGGAGCGAAAAGCCGCCGGCAGAATCACGGATGTGTGCGTACGCATTCGTTCCACATATTCGTTCTACTGATCACGGACGAGTCGAAGCACCGCGGGGTTTTAATGAGTATCTCACATATCCACCGATTGTTCCCCTTGACAATAAGTGCGCATAAAGGGTTTTCCCACATAATAAAAAGTGAATTAACCATAACCATCTCATAAAGAAATCAAGTGCTTTATGTGTACCTCATGGCTCCGTTATAACTATCACAGAGACATAATAACTGACGTCTCAGGGATGGCCAAGTACCTGCATTTTGATCTCTGGTCTTTGGGTAAGTGTCTATAGGCTGCAGTCATCACTAAACATCAATGTAAGCTGCATGCTTGTTTGCCACCTTCAGTACATAAAAGAAAACCGTACGCCACAACAGAACAGAACAGAACCACAACGTACCTTCAACACCAGGTTTAGGGACAAGCATAACGCGGGCGCTATCGGAAGGCAGTAGACCACCAACGCGGTTCTTCTCCGCGTTGTGAGGAGCGCGGGCACACACGCTCGCCTCCACACACGAACGCGTTATCAGCTGCAACAATTTAATATTTGTACAACAAATCGTAATGTGTGAAAAAGTAAAATGATGATTGGATTAAAACCGCAATGCTTTGTCGCATTCTGACAAATTTCAGTGCAAAGCAATTTTAATACAGTTAGCATGTCTGCGATAAAACTACAAACCAATTATGCAGCCCGATTACAATCAGTGTACGCTTGCCATAAAACTACACGTCAACAGCGTACAAAATAATACTAAGCAACCTCGTCATACCCTACGATTTGCTTAGGATAAATCCCTTTGGTCTGCTCTGATTCAAACAGTCAATAAAACTGGTATCAAACGTAAACTACAGCACAAAATAAAAAAATAAAAAATATTGCACATTGAGCCTACGTAAGAGACAATCGGCTTGTTTCTTAGTAGAACATTATCTCTGCTGCACACTGCCTACGTAAGCACTGGCATTGGTCAAAACTTGCTCAAACATGGTCAACAAACGACACATAGGTAGTGTGCGAAAGAGATAACGCTCTACAGTCCCGAAATAAGCCGAAGTCTTCCTAAGGTCAATATGCAATATTTCTTGTTAGAATCTGTAAAATTTTACGACAAACAGCTTCTAAGTTAAGCCGTGAGAGAAAGTGTGAATATTATAAATGATGCAGAATATTTCCGATATTCACATACCTGATATTGCTTCTCAAGCAAATTGACCGGAGGCGGGCCCTGGTACGAGTGGTGTCGGTTGGCCAGCGAACGCATACGCTCCAGTAGCGCGTAGTTCTCTGCACGATTCGCCCTGTTCAATAATATCTATATATATAAAAAAATGCAACACGTTTTCCTTGGTCACGGCATTACGCGTGAATGGCTGGACCGATTTCACTAATTCTTTTTTGTTGTATTTCTTATTATTAGGAAAAGGTTCTTAAGGAAAGAAATATTGAAAAATATACATTTAATTTTGCATGTTTGCAAAAACGCGCGTAACGAATGTCAATGTCATTCACAGCCATAGAAAGAGCATCGTTTGTTCGGACACGTGATTACTTAATTAAATTCGAGCATCATTTGTTCGCATAACCTATTTAGTAATCTGTGGTAGTACATTAACTTTAAAAAAAAAAAAACTTACTCTACTAAAAATTTTACTCGATTTAACTCGAGTGAAATCCAATCATTTATTTAAGTATTTAAAATAATATTTACTATCAATTAAACTATTTTTATAATCAGTAATCACAATATATTTTTTTTAATAACTGACTGTGACTGACTGACTGACGGACTGATAAATTTGTATGGAGCATCCTACAATTTTCAAGATAGAAAGTTAAAAGTCGGTATGTAAACTCTTTGAGTTTAACAAACAATACGTACATATTTTTTTTAGAAATTTGTCTCCATCCCTTTAATACGCGGTATTGGGCTTTACGGCAGTGTTCAACCTGGAAAGCAAAATTGGTATGCGGCCTCTTTGTTACTAAAAAAACGTTTACTTGATATTAGATTTTTTTGGAAATCTGCCCCACCCCCTGTCATAGGGGGTGAAAATTTGTATGGAGCATTCCACAATTTTCAAGGCAGAAAGTTAAAACTCGGTATGGGAACTCTATGAGCCTGACAAACAATAAATACATTTTTTTTTATTTTATCTACCACCATCCCCTTAAAGGAGGGTGTGAAATTTGCATTGGGCTTTCCGCAGTGTTCAAGATGGAAAGCCAAAAATTGGTATGCGGCCTCTTTGTTACTAAAAAAACGTTTACTTGATAATTATTTTTTTTGGAAATCTGCCCCACCTCCTGTCATAGGGGGTGGAAATTTGTATGGAGCATTCCACAATTTTCAAGGCAGAAAGTTAAAATTCGGTATGCGAACTCTATGAGCCTGACAAACAATAAATACATTTTTTTTATTTTATCTACCACCATCCCCTTAAAGGAGGTTGTGAAATTTGTATTGGGCGTTCCGCAGTGTTCAAGATGGAAAGCCAAAAATTGGTATGCGGCCTCTTTGATACTAAAAAAACAACGTTTACTTGATATTTAATTTTTTTTGGAAATCTGCCCCACCCCCTGTAATAGGGGGTGGCAATTTGTAGAGCATTCCACAATTTTCAAGGTAGAAAGTTGAAACTTGGTATGCGATTCTTTGAGCCTAACAAATAATTTCGTACTAAATTTTTTTTTGGAACTCTGCCTCACCCTCTTTCATAGGGTGTGGCAATTTGTAGGGAGCATTCCACAATTTTCGAGGTAGAAATTTGAAACTTGGTATGCGGACTCTTTGAGTCTAACAAATAATATCGTACATAATTTTTTTTGACATTGCCCTCATCCCCTTATCAGAGGGGGTAAAATTTTGTATTGGACTTTAGCCAAAAATTGGTGTCCAGACTCTTTGTTACTAAAGAAAACAACGTTAAAGTTCTAAAAATATATACCTTTTTTTGGAAATCTGCCCCAACCCTCTTAGAGAGAGGAGGTGATAGTTTGTCCGTGAGAGTGGCAAACAAGCATGCAGTTCACATTGATGTTAAGTGATGACTGCAGCCTATGCGTTACCACTTCTGAGGCCTAAGGTGTTATGCCTCTGTGTCGGAAATTACAGGGCCGTACCGTTGAAAAATGGAAGGGTACTGTTTTGTATGGAATTGAGGTTACAATTTGTGTGGGATTTTTGGTAGATGCTAAGTTAGAGACTTGAAAAGTGATGTTCCAGTCTTTCTGTTAGGAATAAAAAAATAGGTACGTGCTTCAGTATTTTGTCAGAATCACCCCTAAACTTTCAAATATAAGAAGTTAAAATTAAATAGATGGGATTCTAAAATTTAAATTATTTATAAAACGACATCCACGCGGGCGAAGCCGCGGGCAACAGCTAGTGTTAAAATAGTATTAGAACACTTTTCAATTATTTTTAAATGTTCTGTCTGTTTGTCCCTTTGTCCAGGCTAATCTCCGAAGATACTGGACGGATTCGAATGAAACTTTTTGTGGTGTATAGATACTAAGCCTGGCCAACATTTATGTTGATGTATGATTGGTCTGCGATCGGCACCCAACATTATGAACATGTTATGATAAAGTTGAAGCGTGGCCAATTTATATACGCTTAACAATTGCTTGACGAAAAAAGGATTTTAAATTATCAGTACAATCAATTATTAAAATTTGGTAGAATCGCAAAATGTGAGCAAACATTTAAATGGATAAATTTAAATATTATTATTATATTTAATCGTGTATCTTTAAAAATAAAGGACGCACCATGTAACTATATCAAAAGATAGAGAAAATACGTAGAATCATAGAAAAATACTCAAAAAATAATTTGAATCGTTGCTTTTTTGTCGGAAATATTTATTATATGTAATTTTTTAGAGACAACAATTATGTCACCATATTGCTAATATGACGTTCTTGTTTTTGAAATATACTAACGACAATTAATTGAATTGAATAAATGATTTGAATAGCAGAAAATGATTTAATATTTTTTGCTTCTCTAAATATAGTGTACAAGGTGCGGGCCCAAGCTCCATACAATTTGGAACATAACAAATAACAATGTCTCAGACACGAGAGGTATGTAAGAACCGGGATATTTGGCGCTCCCCGCTCTCTAACTACCCCGTAACGAACCTGGCGTGAAGATACATGCATACAATGTAAAATAATAGTATTACAAACTCACCGTCTCATCTCTTCTTTTTCCTGCTCATTCAAACTATTGTACGCTTGCATCTTCTTAGTATACGTATCCGTCGACCTTGGAGCCAAATCGTAAACTCCTTCCGATTCCTCCCCATTAATTTCCTTCACCTCCGGCTCATCACCATTGGACTTGCACTCACTGAGATCCAAAGTAACAGATTCCTCACTCCCATTCTCCACCGTTTCATTCGGGCATTCATTCACACTAGAAACATCACCGTTCTCTAGTCCGTTCGTCAGATCCGTCACACTTTTCGGTTTGGGGGAATTGAAGTCCATAACGGCCAGTTCTTCCTCGGTGATGGGTTCTAGAAGTTTCGAGAGGTAATCTCTGGCTTTGGAGAACTCGACTTCTGTGTTGCCGGATCTCACGTGTTCTAGTAGGGCGTCGTGGACGAATACGTATTGTTCTTCTGTTTGGACGAGGTGGTTCCTTTGTGTTCGGGCGCGGCAGAGGAAGCCGAGGGGTGAGAGGGTGCCGGTTAGTTTTAATTGGTTGAGTTGTGCGTCGAGGACTATGTAGGTGCCTGTGCGACCGACGCCGGCGCTGTAAAACAAATATTTCATTTAGTTTAAATATTACTTCATACTCTCTTGGAAAACACTTCCTATGTCGAGGAGGATACATGACTACATTCAATTTAAGATTTGTTAGTTAAGTTTTATTAGATGTATTATGTTTATCAGATACATATTCAAACTTCAGTGTTGCTACTATTTTCTGAGGATGGGACAAACAGATGGTAGAATCTATATGAGCAGAGTTCCTCCTGTCACCAAGTTTATTTGCTGTGTAAATTTAGTGGCGGATTTATATAATTTGTCTAATGTAAACAGTCATTCTTTTTTTTTTGTCGGCGGCCTCGCGCACTAAAGGCAGCACGGCGAGCGGGTGGCGCGGCGTGCCGTGGTCGGGCCACACGGTGTAGTGGTGCCGCACCCCGGCCCCGGCCCCGGCCCCGGCCCCGGCCCCGGCCCCGGCCCCGGCCCCGGCCCCGGCCCCGGCCCCGGCCCCGGCCCCGGCCCCGGCCCCGGCCCCGGGCCACACACCCACCTGCAGTGCACCAGCACGGTGGCGGGGTCGGCGGCCTCGCGCACGAAGGGCAGCACGGCGAGCGGGTGGCGCGGCGTGCCGTGATCGGGCCACACGGTGTAGTGGTGCCGCACCCCGGCCCCGGCCCCGGCCCCGGCCCCGGCCCCGGGCCACACACCCACCTGCAGTGCACCAGCACGGTGGCGGGGTCGGCGGCCTCGCGCACGAAGGGCAGCACGGCGAGCGGGTGGCGCGGCGTGCCGTGGTCGGGCCACACGGTGTAGTGGTGCCGCACCCCGGCCCCGGCCCCGGCCCCGGGCCACACACCCACCTGCAGTGCACCAGCACGGTGGCGGGGTCGGCGGCCTCGCGCACGAAGGGCAGCACGGCGAGCGGGTGGCGCGGCGTGCCGTGGTCGGGCCACACGGTGTAGTGGTGCCGCACCCCGGCCCCGGCCCCGGCCCCGGGCCACACACCCACCTGCAGTGCACCAGCACGGTGGCGGGGTCGGCGGCCTCGCGCACGAAGGGCAGCACGGCGAGCGGGTGGCGCGGCGTGCCGTGGTCGGGCCACACGGTGTAGTGGTGCCGCACCCCGGCCCCGGCCCCGGCCCCGGGCCACACACCCACCTGCAGTGCACCAGCACGGTGGCGGGGTCGGCGGCCTCGCGCACGAAGGGCAGCACGGCGAGCGGGTGGCGCGGCGTGCCGTGGTCGGGCCACACGGTGTAGTGGTACTGCACCACGTGCCGCCCGCCGCCCGGGCTGTCGGCGTCGCTGCTCTCGCTGCCCGATTCGCTGCCCTGCTGAATAAAAAATAAACAAAAGAGCACAATTTTAGTCAAATTGGATTCTAAAGATACTTATTAACAATACGGGACATAATGTTACGTGTTACAAAGCATTCGTACAGTCAGTACGTGGAAAACCGTCCGCGACGAGCGACTCGTTGCTCGTCGCGGGTATCTACGGGTCTCGCGGTAACTGCCTTATGCAGGGTTTTTAGCAGAGTCGCTCTTACAAAAAAGGGAAAAGGGACTGAATTTTTCCAAAAAAAGGGACAAAAAGGGACCAAAATGGAGCCTAAAACAATCTGTTTTTAGGGTTCCGTAGTTAACAAGGAACCCCTATAGTTTCGCTATGTATCCTCCAATATAAACAAAACTAAATTCATCCAATTTCAGACTCACAGGAAAAAAGAAATAAACCTTAATATAATCGCAAATAATGTAAAAATTGAGGAAGCCGACAATACAATGTTCCTAGGAATAAGACTTGATAAACACTGTAACTGGAAATCACTGTGGAGTATGTCTGTGACAAACTTGATAGATTCGTCTTTGCCATAAAAACACTGCGATTAACTGTATCCAGTGAAGCAGCTCTAAGTGCTTATCATGGCTATGTATCCTCAGTCCTTTCGTATGGCCTATTACTATGGGGAAACTCTGGGAAAACTTGTACTAAAAGAAATGTATAAGAGCTCCGGTGCTCATTTTATGGATAGCTGCAAACCTCTCTTCAAAAAATATAGAACCATGCCACTTGTTTGTATGTACATTAAAGAACTTTGTGTATTTGTTAAACAGCACCCAGAACATTTTAATAGCCACTCGCAAGTAGCAAACAGAACAACTGTCTCAGTAAGAAGTACTCGTAAATATAAAATATACCTTCCAATATGCCGTTTAGAGCTGTACAAGAGAAATGTATATATATGTACACGCTATAACAATATACAATAAATTACCTGACGCATTTAAAAGTTTGCCGTTAAATGTATTTAAAAGGAAGATTAAAAATTGGTTACTTGAACACTGTTTTTATGACATAAATGAATACAAAAATATGACATTTGACAAACTCATCTGACAAATTAATAATTTATAAATTGTAATTTAATTATTTAATTTAAATGGACTCTAACATTATATTTATATATTTTTTTTTTTTATGTAATCGAAGTGCTAAACAAGCATGCAGTTCACATTGATGTTAAGTGATGACTGCAGCCTATAGACACCCACACAAGACCAAGGTCAAAATGCAGATGCGTTACCACTCCTGAGGCCTAAGGTGTTATGCCTCTGTGCCGGAAATTACAGGGCCTTACATTACCACTTGACCGGAACACAATAGTGCTGAACACTACCATTTAGCGGCAAGTATATTAGGTAATGCGGTGGTGCCTACGCCCGCGAGCTCTGTCACTAGAGCTCTACCACCAGTAAAAAATATACATACATATAATTATTGTTTTACCACTAATTCAATGATCTGTATTGTGATGACTGTTTTTAATATTGTAAAATATAATTTGCAGGCTAGGCAACTGACATTGTACACCTTGACGGTAGAATGTAATTGCACTGTACTTATGTCACCATGTTATCATTTCTGTACTACATTCATGCAATAAAGACATTTTATTTTATTTTTTATTATTATTTTATATGTCCGTCTGTCAGTCTGTCTGTCCGACCGTCCGTGATTTAGCGCATTAACTATTGGTACTAGAGAGTTAAAGTTTGACACAAGTATACATCACCTTAATTACGCCGACAAAGTGGTAGAATAGAAACTTGAAAAAAAAAAAAAAAAGAATTTATGTGTAACGCGCGGAAAAACATTTTTTGTTTTCTATGTAGTATGGGATATAGTAAAAAAGTTCAAAAATTTAAGAGATGTGCAAATATCATTTTTCGATTTAGTTCACTGATTCACTGTTCGAGACTTAAGTGCCAATTTTCGTTAGAGTCAAGTGTCCCCGGCCTTTTTTTACTAACTAAACGGTTGTTGTTAGAAATAAAAATATTACGGCAATAGTAGCTACATATAACGAAATTAGTAAAAGGAAAACTATCACACTTAAATTGGCTGTATTTTACTTGAAAATTTTTATTTTTCATTACATTATTCAAACTTAAAAACTAGGGAACCCTACACTGTGCGGGGCCCGACACGCACTTGACCGGTTTTTTTTATTCAAAACAATCATTTCTTGATGGGCTAGAAGGGGAGTATTTCAACATGTATACACATTAAATTCACATATTGTCAACACAATTAAAACGATGTAAAATATGGCACAAAAGTATTATTAAGTATGCGATCTTTGATTTGCGTTGATCCCGAAAAATTGACGACGTATCAATAAGTTTCAACACTGTAGGAAAATAGATGGATATTGCAAGAAGTAAAAAGCACATTACCTACTCAGTTCTTTAACTTCCTTTCATAAAGAGAAAATTTCAAAGACCACTTTTAATATTTTGGCAGTTGACTTGAAGTTTAGTGCCAGAAAAAGGGACTTAGGGACCAATTTCTTAAAAAAGGGGGCTTTAAGGGACTTGCTGAAAAAAAAAGGACAAAAGGGATTAAGGGACTGCCACTAAAAGCCCTGCCTTATGGTATAGGAAATTTAATAAGTGGACCAATAAGTCATTTATCAATCCTAGCGCGAGCATACCGCACCGAAGTCCTCTATGTGTGTTTTGTTGTAATACACCCCATTCGGGGAGGAGCGGTAACATAATAAGGACAAATTAAAGTAAATAACTTGTAGGGAGATCCAGAAATGCATGGAAGCAGACGTTTTTATGTGTTTCTTGACATCCCATGTTTAGTCCCGTGTACCGAAAGGTAGGAAGGGGAATGAGAGGTGGTGGGAAAAAGTGGACCAATAGTTTTTCTTCTTCTTCTTACCTCTTGAGGTCGTGCAAGAGCAACTCTCAGGTGCCGCACGGTGTAGGCTGCCCGGACATCTTCGTACAGCAACGTCACTCGCACCCCTCCGAACTCCGCCGTGGACCCCCGCCCGCCCGTCGGCCAGTACATATCACATTTGCGCTGTAACACATTTTGCGCTGTAACACATCTATTATTTAAGAAACGATCGAGAAGCGAATAAAAATTCCACTTCGATTTGTTTTGTAGCAAAAACCCAGTTTCGGTTAAAATATGATATGGAGCCGTTCATAAAAAACGTTCCAAAAAATAAGCTTTTTCTGACCCCCTCTCTCCCCCTTATTGTCACGCTGTGTTACACTATCTGTGACATATATAAATATCATGTCACAAAAACTCACATGTCACATCCTCTCTATAAATATTACGTCACAAAAACTTAAAACCTAAAAATGACTAATTTCAGTTAATAGTGCTCAAATATTGAGGATTAAAAACTAATAATTTAAAAATAAATATCTTTTATAATACTGAAGGAGACGACAGTGCAGACGTGTCAGCGTCGAACGTGGCCGGCATGCCATGCCGCGCCGCTGTGTCCCCTGCGTGTCCCCCGCGTGCCCCCTGCGTGTCCTCCGCGTGCCTCCCGCGTATCCCCCGCGTGTCCCCCGCGTGCCCCTTGCGTGCTACCCGCCTGCCCTGAAAACGTACCCGGCCGCGCTCCACGAGGTTGGTGATCATGACGACTGTGCGCACGCGGTGTTGCCAGATCATGCGCCAGAAGGCGTCCAGCGTGGCCGGCGTGGGCCCCTGGGTCGCTATGTACCGCCGACGCCACACCGCCCATTCCAACTTTATACGACGCTGTACACCATCTGCGAAACGAAAATCAATCAAACCAAAGCAAGAACGACCTAAGTAGCTAATGAGCGTATGGATTGCCTCACTAACTAAGACCTATCCTAATATTCACATAAAACATGGCGGCGATAAACATTTCAGACATATAAATGCAACATAAATATGTCTACTGATAACATTTTTTGGGATCAATAAGCAAATAATGTAAAGCCAATTTCTAAAAAAAAAAAGACATTTAAGAAAGATATAGGTCTACTCTTTTTCTTAAAAAAATATTACTTAGGACATCCTTGCACTAGAAATATTGTAGTAATCCCTACTCCCATACTAATATTATAAATGCGAAAGTGACTCTGTCTGTCTGTCTGTCTGTTATCTTTTCACGTCTAAACGGCTGAACCGATTTTAATGAAATTTGGTACAGAGATAGAGCTGACTTAGAGAAAGAACACAGGCAACAGCTAGTCTGAAATAAACGCGCTGTAGATATGGAAACATACGAATGAAAAAATAGTGTCGTTTAGTTCGCGTGTAAATCTGTCGCGCCGGGATTCAAGGTACAAAAGCGATATGGCACTTGTCGTTTCGTTGAAATAATTGCTCCTAGCGCGTCATCCTTGAATGAGTGATGAACTTTAGTCAATAGTGTGAACAGATAAACGATCAAGTCCTCAATGAAAACGCTCAGCATTTCACAAACATATATCGTGTGTGGTGACGGTGAGGCGAACGGTACGCGTAAGTGCGTATAAAATGCAGCATCTCAGCAATTCATACCTACACACGCGTAACGGTCGCCTTTGACTGATACATGCTGTCAGCTATAGGGTTGAAACACATACATTTTATTATGACGACTTTTTTTCAGATTCTCATGGTATGGGGAATTGGAGGAATTTGTAAATATTTGTTTTTTTTTATATTATACATAATTGATTCGTTTCTTTTTAATTTATTATGTGTTTTTGATTGTTATTAGTGATTATTCGCTCTAGGTAGTTAAAAAATGACGATGTAAAAGTGCTTTCCAGGACCTAATTATATTAAATAAATGGATAAACTGAATAAACAATTTGAATCAAAGTTTGACTAGTAATAACGGATGATTTTACATTCTACATTAGGAGAAAAACAAACAAAAGTCAACATCAGTATAGGCATGGACTGTTGAAATATTGTTGGACCCTTCCGGCTACACCTTGCATATTCATTGGAATGTCTTTCGTAAGTGGAGCTTCTGTACTAGTAATATTATCTATTCAGTGCCCTAATGTTTGCATGTACAAAACTTTAAAAACATACAACCAACTACATTACTCACTAATATCAACGTAAACGTCGTCCAACTCAGAGTCGTCGTCACTCCTCTCGCTGTCCGAGTCCTCAGCCTGCTCCTCCGACTCCACGATACCCGAGAACTCGATGTTGAGGAACGCCGACTCGATCCCCTCGGCTAGGTTCGGCGGTGGTTTGGTCGCTTTTACTGATGGTTGTCTGCAATCAGAAGTAAGTATCAATTGGGTTATACTTTATTGATTGCCATAGAGCAGCACGGGCCACCGGCCGCGGCGGACCGGAGGGGAGTAGCCATATGCAGGCTTTTTCTTCTGTCATAGTACAAACTCAAATGGGCCCATGCCAGTCGCCTAGATGTTTAAATGTATGCGTGAAATTGTTTATGTATTTTGTTAAAGTCAAGGTGTGAGTTTCGTAGTAATAGACGATTTATGTAGCATGTGTGAGTGTCACATGCATTTCTCCCCGCAAAAATTGACAGACTGTTTTGTATCGGTTATAAACGCTATGGCTACTTGTTTGCAGGAAAGAGCATGAAAGTAAGTTGAACGCGGTCGAGATGAGATCTTTGCGCAAGATCTGCGGTGTATCACTCACCGATCGCGTTCGTAATGAAGATGTAAGAAAGAGACTTTGTGTGACTGATAGTATCGGTGTAAAAATGAAAAAAGGCATGCTCCGATGGTTCGGGCATATAGAAAGAATGTCAAATGAGCGAATGACTAAACAGATATACAATGCGAATGTGGATGGTTGCAGAGGCCCAGGAAGACCAAGGCTGACCTACCATGACCAAATAGGTCGAGTTCTGTCTGATGGTGGGGTCAAAAGTCTTAGGAATCGGCGTGCATGTATGAAGAGAATGATGAAGGTAGACGAGGCACGAGAGGTTTGTCAGAACCGGGATGTCTGGCGCTCTACACTCTCTGCCTACCCCGTTAGGGACCTGGCGTGAAGATACATACATGCTACTTGTTTTATATTATTTCGCATTAACACATGCTTGTGATTTTTTTTTTTTTATGTAATGGAAGTGGCAAACAAGCATGCAGTTCACATTGATGTTAAGTGATGACTGCAGCCTATAGACATCCACACAAAGACCAAGATCAAAATGCAGATGCGTTACCACTCTTGAGGCCTAAGGTGTTATGCCTCTGTGCCGGAAATTACAGGGCCGTACATTACCACCTGACCGGAACACGATAGTGCAGAACACTACCATTTAGCGGCAAGTATATTAGGTAATGCGGTGGTGCCTACGCCCGCGAGCTCCGTCACTGGAGCTCTACCACCAGTAGAAAATATATTTTATTTAAAGAAAAATGGAAAGAAAAAATTGACTACAGGCAAGACTCCAACTCGCGGCCTACTGCTATGGCTACTCCCCTCCGGTTCGCCGCAGCGGCAATGTTTCTATATAGCTAGCGTGACATACCTAGTAAACATGTCACGGCACTGGAGGTATTGCCCACGCGTTGAATGCGGGCAACATGAGGTAATTTGAACAACATGCGGGCAACATGAGGTACCTGGAGGGTCGGGCGCGGCGCTCCAGGCGACGAAGCACGCGACGCGCGGCGGGGGCGTCGAGCGCGGGCAGCATAGCGTGTGAACAGAGGGGGGGGGGGAGGAAGGGTACCTGGGGGGTCGGGCGCGGCGCTCCAGGCGACGAAGCACGCGACGCGCGGCGGGGGCGTCGAGCGCGGGCAGCATGGCGTGTGAACAGAGGGGGGGGGGGAGGAAGGGTACCTGGGGGGTCGGGCGCGGCGCTCCAGGCGACGAAGCACGCGACGCGCGGCGGGGGCGTCGAGCGCGGGCAGCATGGCGTGTGAACAGAGGGGGGGGGGGAGGAAGGGTACCTGGGGGGTCGGGCGCGGCGCTCCAGGCGACGAAGCACGCGACGCGCGGCGGGGGCGTCGAGCGCGGGCAGCATGGCGTGTGAACAGAGGGGGGGAAGGGTACCTGGGGGGTCGGGCGCGGCGCTCCAGGCGACGAAGCACGCGACGCGCGGCGGGGGCGTCGAGCGCGGGCAGCATGGCGTGTGAACAGAGGGGGGGGAAGGGTACCTGGGGGGTCGGGCGCGGCGCTCCAGGCGACGAAGCACGCGACGCGCGGCGGGGGCGTCGAGCGCGGGCAGCATGGCGTGTGAACAGAGGGGGGGGGGGGGAGGAAGGGTACCTGGGGGGTCGGGCGCGGCGCTCCAGGCGACGAAGCACGCGACGCGCGGCGGGGGCGTCGAGCGCGGGCAGCATGGCGTGTGAACAGAGGGGGGGGGGGGGAGGAAGGGTACCTGGGGGGTCGGGCGCGGCGCTCCAGGCGACGAAGCACGCGACGCGCGGCGGGGGCGTCGAGCGCGGGCAGCATGGCGTGTGAACAGAGGGGGGGGGGGGGAGGAAGGGTACCTGGGGGGTCGGGCGCGGCGCTCCAGGCGACGAAGCACGCGACGCGCGGCGGGGGCGTCGAGCGCGGGCAGCATGCCGTCGATGAAGTTGGCGTTGACGTAGTCGCAGGAAGGCCCGCGCGCTCCGCCTCCGCCCCCGCTCCCGCCGCCGCCCACGCAGCCCGCCGCGCCGCACCGCCCGCCCGCCGACACGCACACGCGCGAGTGGTCGTCTACGGACAGGACACACGGAACTTAATGGGCATGTTCCATTAATCGACTGCACCGACCGTAACGCCTATTGTACCGTTCGTGGTCGTCGCGAGCGATCGTTCGACGCCATAGATGACGTCTCTGTCCGCGACCGCATCGCCCACAAATCCTCGCAATGACGAACAATCTGGTGCCGAAAAATTATAAAACAATAGTTAAGAAGTCAACTGCGAACATTAGTGTCCGCATGTATCGTAACAAAATTGTAATTAATTAGACTTAAAAATCTTAATCTTAACTGCCTCAGTAGCGTAGTGGTAGCAGGCCACTACTATTACGCTGGAGGTCCTGGGTTCGATTCCCGGGTCGGGGGATATTAGAGATAACGGTTTAAAATCCTTTATCTCTGCTTCTATTGGGATTTTTCCATTTTCTGGAAGTTTCCCAGTACCCCGGAGTTTGGTAATGTGCCCAGAGATGGCAACAGGTTCGCCACCTGTTACATGGGCCAAAACGTGACCGGCGAGTCGTGGGTGTTTGCATGCATTTACCTCTGCCTACCCCTTCGGGGATTACAGGCGTGAAGTTACGTACGTTCGTAAAAATCTTATTTTACGTTTTGTTCGACGCATCTAATCGCACCATTTACAGAGCCAATAACTGTTCAGTAGAGAACAAACTCGCATGCGGATCGTCATTCAAGATTATCAGAAGACATTAAATTCCATTAGAAATGTTTGGCTAAATGCTGATCTAGCTCCACAAAGGTGTTAAATGTAATAATCAAAGTGTAATGTTGATATTATATTGTTAATTTTAAGCTTGTTTAAATTATGGAAAATTGTAAAAATATGCCTAAGAGATATTTTTAAAAGAGCCGACTGAGTTTTTTCCGGCAAGTTTTTCTCAGATCATATTGGCCTTTGGAACTTTGCCGGTGAATGACAAAGAATGACTCTTTTTCTTTTCTTTTTACTCTTTGTTATCAGTTTGTAAAGGGGAAAAGAGACATTCTACTGATATACTTTTTACATTAGTTTATGACATTTAGTTTTATCTTAGTGATATTCTTGACTTAACATATATTTTTTATCTTGTTTGACATGTATATCAATTGTTATTCGCTTTAATTTTGTTTGTTTTTGACGTGTCATAAGAGGTGCCTGTCACCCTAAATGAATAAATGAGTTTCTGATTCTGATTCTGATTCTGAAACATTGAATTCGATGTCCGGGAACTGAGAAAACGATTAACAGACACACATACCCCAGTGACCCACTCTTAGGGTTAGATTCACAAACCGCACCGCAGACTTTGAACGTATCCTTAGAACTGTCAGTACAGTATGGGTTATGACAGTTCTAAGCGTAAAGTCGTAGTGCGGTCTGTAAATTTCTCACTTACTCTTGATAACTTTGGTCAATTCAGTGCCATATTACTACCTTTGTCCTTCTCCAGTCTCAACGCTTTACATACTAGATAAAATTCATTATGCCAGTTTAGCGAATAACTCATAGGAAAACTTACATGCAGTAATATTGAGATATCGATTCTTCAGTCTGTTCTCTGGTCTATAACTATGATGACTAGTATGTCCCAATGCTGCAGATTTGGCTACTACGATCTCATATTCTTTGCTGTAACAAAATAAAACATTGTTATTAAGAGCGCGATTTATGCAATCACGCAATTAATTTAATAAATCATGTTATCTGTGAGGAGTAATCGATTTTATATCATTCGGTATCGTATATGTAAGCTGTGAAGTCTGTAGTGCAATATACGCACTAGAAGGCGTATTATGTATCTCGGCTGACACGATTTCGATAACAAGTTAGCAGTATATTGTTGTTTTGACGTAACGAGATAGTGATTTTAGAAAAACAGAAATGTGCAGCGAAATGACTTTCTTACTAATCGATGGTCATCGAGTAACAGAATACGCCTGCAGAACGCTATTTCGGTCGGCAACTTGTATATTTTATTAATGCGGATAACGCACGTAGTCAGTCTCACGCGCACCATGTGGTTACATACCTCATGCGGTATAGGGCGCGTTCCACAACGATTGTAACGCTCTCTTTATCGTTCCACTTAAGGCCCATGGTCGTCGCGAGCGGTCGTTCGACGTCATAGATGACGCCACTCAGTGGTCGCGACCGACTCGCGACCACTTCGACCACAAAATATCGGTGGGTCGGAATAGGCTTTCACCAAAGTTCGAAAAAAGAACTATTCTATATTGTGAGCACAAAGCGCTCAAGATGTGCGTTCCACTTATAAGATCCACCTACAACCCCCTCGGCCTATGTACGTTAGTGGAACGGAAATTTCAGCAGTCGTGGTCGCGGTCGTTGCGGTCTTTTGTGGAACGTACCTATAGTGTATAGTGTGCAACCCGGGAAGTACTGCGCGCGCACTAAGGGTGGGGCGCGCGTTTAGTGTAAAGTGCAGTGTATAGTGCGCACCTGAAGCCGATGTCGCCGTCAGCGTGTAATGCGGCCACGTGCGCAGGGAAGTCCCGCGCGCGCACTACGGGTTGGTGCGCGCCGGCCATGCGCGGCGGCCGCGCGCGGCCCGTCGCCTCTCCGGCTGCGTTCCCGCCGCAAGATCGAATCGGCGAGCAGTTCACCACTGAGAATAGAGGGCGTACAACATAGTCTTTGAAACTTTTTTTTTTATTATTTATAAAAGGATTCGACGTCTACGAAAACATCGCCGTTAATGACTATGACTTAAAGCTTTCGATACATTACAATTATTATTAAATTCTTCATTGAAACTAACCTGGCTTTTTGTAAGTGTTCAGGGGTGCTCTGGCGGCCCTTTCACCGCCCTCCTCTAGGTAGTTGTACGCCGCGCTCAGGCATTTACTTAACCGTGATCGGCATCTAAAATAAAAATATATTATCAGCATTTCATAGCTTAGCAGTAACTGTTAAAATCGTCAAAGACGCATAAACATTATAGTCTCGAAATTTATAGCGCTGGTCGTTGTTCGTTTATTTAATTGACAAGCATTGGATATGTATTAGAGCGCGCGCATTTCAACAAATGCACGTGGGTAACTTTGGTCGAATCATAGAGAAACACGAGCTACCGGCCGCAGCGGCGGACCGGAGGGGAGTAGCAGCCGATGCAAAACAGTCTGTCATTTTTTGCAGGGGGAACCACATGTGATATGCACACACTAGTCACTACAAAAATCGTCTATTACTACGAAACTCACACCTCGACTTTAACAAAATACAAAAACAATTTCACGCACACATTTAAACACATGGGCGACAGGCGTAGGAACATTGGGGCTTGTACTTTGACAGAGGGGAAAGCCTGCATATGGCTACTCCCCTCCGGTCCGCCGCGGCGGCCGGTGGCCCGTGTTGCTCTATTGGCCGAATGAACTGATGTCAAAAGCGTCGTACGGTCCACATTCCAAGTTGACTATGTTGAGTAGGGTACGGGCCGCTTGATCACATGGGCACAATGCAAATATGAACAGTGCGGAAACTACGTACAAAACCTTGAAACGTCACATTCACACAAACATGCGCATCGACGAGGCCTCTAAGCGGTTCTCGCGGTGCTGCAGTACTGAGTCACTCGCTACATCGAGCGTCGATGCGCATGTTTGTGTTAGTGTGCCATTTTGAACGTTTTGTACGTAGTTTTCATACTGTTCACACACTGTTGTACTGTGACATGGGCCCCTTATGCTATTGTAAACTATGATGTTGTATGATAATTTTATTAATTTAATTGCTATTTAAATATAGGTAATTTCCAATATCGAATATTAAATTTAATCAATATATTGTTAATAATATATAATATTGTACCTACTAAAAATGACTTGTAACTTGGTGTTACTAATAAAGATATTGTATTGTATTGTATTGTAAACCTCCATCTGACTGATGTAACGCACCTCCAGTAGAGCAGGGCGGCGCTGACGGCGGCCAGCGCGGCCAGCAGCGCCGCGGCCATGACGGTGACGGAGGCGGCGGCGCCGGGCACGCGCTCCGCCTCGGCCGGGGACCGAGCGTCCGAGTGCGCCGTGCACCACTCGCTCGATATCTCCTGCGACGACATTATCTTATGTATAAAAAAATAAATTTTCACTGGTGGTAGAGCTCCAGTGACGGAGCTCGCGGGCGTAGGCACCACCGCATTACCTAATATACTTGCCGCTAAATGGTAGTGTTCAGCACTATCGTGTTCCGGTCAGGTGGTAATGTACGGCCCTGTAATTTCCGGCACAGAGGCGTAAGACCTTAGGCCTCAGGAGTGGTAACGCATCTGCATTTTGACCTTGGTCTTTGTGTGGGTGTCTATAGGCTGCAGTCATCACTTAACATCAATGTGAACTGCATGCTTGTCTACCACTTCCATTACATAAAAAAAAAAAAAAATGCAACCCGTTTTCCTCGGTCACGGCATCACGCGTGAACGGCTGGACCGATTTGGCTAATATTGATTTTGAATGATTTTTGGAAGTCCAGGGAATGTTTAAAAGGTAAGAAAATATGAAGAAATTGAAGGGAAATAGTAAAAACCACCGTTTCATTTTCCCATACAAATAGTCCGTATCTATCAAACCTTTGACACGTGTCATATTTTCATTCTGAGGCAATACGAAGTTTGCCGGGTCAGCTAGTGTACAATAATATAAAACAATTATTAAGGGTAAAAGCGACTTCTTTACGATATTTAATAAACTGCAAAGTTTATTGTATCGATTGCCCAACTAGCATAGTGTGGCAATAGATGGCGCTGCTGCCACCATAAGGCAATGCAATAAATGTGAAGGAAAGATTTGACAAATCGGGCAGGACTTCGATAGCTCAGTTGGAAGAGCGGCTGAACTAGATTCCCAGTGGCCGCGAGTTCGAGTCTCGCATGAAGTAAAATTTTTCGTTCTATTTTTCTTTGAAATATATTTCACAAGCATGTGTTAATGCGAAATAATATAAAACAATTAATTATTAAGTACATATTGATGATGCCATCTAACCGGAACACTATCGGCTTCCGGTTAGATGTCAATGTCTGGCCCCCTTATAACTACCACAGAGACTTTTCTGTGAATGAATGTCTAACTTTCGATACTCATTTTGTTTCGCAGACGTGTCAAAATAGTTACTTTATACTGGGAAGCACAAGGAAAGTGAAGTTATTATTCATATTAACGTAACTTCACGCCTGTAATCCCCGAAGGGGTAGGCAGAGGTAAATGCATGCATTCAAGCATACATGCAAACACCCACGATTCGCCGGTTACGTTTTTGGCCCATGTAACAGGTGGCCTGTTGACATCTCCGGGCACATTACCAAACTTCAAGGTACTGGGAAATTTCCAGAAAATGGAAAAATCCCAATAGAACCAGAGATAATGGACTTTACACCATCATCTCTGATAACCCCCTACCCGGGAATCGAACCCAGGACCTCAGCGTAGTAGTAGTGGCCTGCTACCACTAGGCTACCGAGGCAGTTATTATTCATATTATTGTTTTCTAATGCAATTATCGACACATATATACTCGTATTTATCTTATTCAATACACAAGTTTCGAACGTATTTCTTGCGACATCGTACTTTTACCATCATACTTACCTCAGGCGGTGATTCGGTGCCATTGATGAAAGCTTTGGTCAAGGCGACAGACATGGTGACAGCGTATATCTTCACCTCGTACCTCGTCACATTCCACAACTCCACAGGCTGTCAAATATGACAGATTATATTATCAAAAGACAAAAAAGGGCTGTGGCATTTTCTAATTGATCTTATTAAAATAAGTAAATAAATAAATAAAACACGCTTTTTTAAACGAAAAAAAAGCCTAAGAGAAAATATTTTTAAAAAGTGTAACATTCAAGTTTACTATGGAGAGCATTACTGTTGGTAGGAAAGACAGGTTGTCTGGTCAATATTTCAAAGCTGTTTTACCTTGACCCTTTTTACATATCGTAGCGTCAATAGTAGAATAAAAAAACTAGACTTACAACACTGATAGTAGTCTCAATCTCATCCTTAACCGTGGGCAGAGTGACCCTCGTCCGTGGTTGCTGCTCCGGGATCTTACGGATCGTCACCACGTACTGGTCTAGCGAATTGTTGTACTCCAGTGGCTGGCGCCATTGCAGATATAGATTGCCTGTAGTAAAAGAAGACTACTGTAATACCACTTACATTAAACAGCTTTTACAATCATGTTATTACGATTGTAAAAACTGTTGGTTCTACTTAAATAAATAAATTACGTAACATCATGCCCCCTGTTTTCCCCAAGGAGAAGTTAAAAGCATGCATTCAAGCATACACGCAAACACTTGATTAGCCAGAAAGTTATGTTCTGTCCCAAGTAGCTGGCGAGCCTATTGACACATGTCCAAACTTCGAGGCACAGCGGTTTAGAGAACGGGCCCAGTCGTTCTAATACATCTGCCGCTTTAAAAGCCAAAATATACCATGAGACTTGTCGCAAGTGAGATTCAAGATGACGGGGACGGAAGAAGGCCTGACATCCGATAGATGAGCAATGGTTCTCAGAGCGAGTCCAGGCGCTCTAAAAGACCTGACGCTTTTTAGACCGCAACATCCCGTGAGACTGGTGGCAGGTAAGGTTGGAGCGGACGGAGGCCTGACGTCCGATTGAACAATAGCGAGACCCCAGCCGCTCTATTAAATCTGACATGTTAAAGACCACAACATACCGTGAGCTTGGTCGCAGGTAAGGTTCAAGATGACGGGTGCGGACGGCGGCCTGACGTCGGATAGAACGTACAGCGGTTCAGAGAGCGGACCCAGCCGCTCCAGTAGATCTGACGCCTTGAATTCGCCTGAGAAGTTGTAGAACGCACGCACCCAGATCTTGTATGGTGTGAACGGCTCTGGATTAGAAATAAAGGTTGTTATGCAATCATTTTGTGAATTTATTGTTGGTAAGAAGAAACTTGCAATTTTCTGTGGTTAGTTAGGTAAGTAGCACCAGTCATGCTTAACATTGATAATGATGACTTTGTTTTATTTCACATACCTAGTTAGGAAAATGGCTTCAATACCACTTACTATAAGAAATATAAAATTCTTTTTTACAAACTAATATACTAACGCATTACTTATGCGTTGAACTTTATTTAATTACAATTTTAGCTTCAAGTGAAATTGTGCATAAGCACATTTTTTTTGTATAATGATGGTAAGTGAATACAGCAGCCTAAAGACATTCAAACTAAAAATAATGGTAAAAAAATTGTTACGAAGCCAAAAACGTATAACAGTAACTTTTAAGTATAAAAAACAGAATAGACCAGGATAATACTCACTTAAATTCTTCAATCTGAACGCGACAGCCCTCGTTAGAAGTCCGGATTTATTCAACAACGTCAAATTCTTAGTGGAATTCGCGGAATCAACCATCTTTAGATCGCTCCTAAACAAATTCCTCCTCTTCACGTCATCCGAGCTCTGCACTCCAACTATCGCTCCCAAATCCGATTTAAGAGGTATACCTTGCTCATAATACAGAACATAAGCAATCTGGGCGGCATCTTTATTTGTGGGAGTGTGAGTAAAAGACTTCTTTACGACTTCAATGGGCAGATTAAACTCTTGAAGCGTCTCAACAGGCTCCAAACTCTTCTCCAAATGCACCTTCGGATCCGTCACGTTGTCCTGTCTCCGTTTCCTGTGTCTGTGGGATCTCGCGTCTCTTTTGTTCCTATACGAACCGTCGATTAAAATATCTGAACCGGAGAACTCATCGTTATACTTCTGCTTGTCATTCTTGTATAAGTTGTATGATGTGTAATCTACATCTTTCATTTTCTCTGGGGTGATTGGTGCGGCTAATATTGGTGTGTCGCCTTGGAGTTCTTTGCTTGGCTGATCAGCCTGGGGCTCCGGTTTACTCTCTATGTTTGGTTTTGGAGCCTGCTCTGGTTCTTTTGGACTGCGCATCTGTATCGTGTATGTGGTGGGAGGTGCCCATGATAAATATATCTCGTCGGATGTGATTCTGTATGCTGTGAGGTTCTGTGGGGCGGACGGAACTGAAATAGAGAGGCATTATATTTGTTAACATCTCATAAGGACTTTTCTTATGTACAGTGAACTCTCTGTTAATCCAAAATCAATCATATAATATGTATATATAGCTTTTATTACCACCGCATTAGACGCTAATGCGGCCAGTGCCCTGAATTCCGTGATAGTACATACCATAGACATATTGGTACATATCAGCTACTTTTGGGATTCGATCATTCCTTTTCAAAAAAAGGAAGAACCGAGATGGTTCTTCCTATTATAGTATAGAAGTTAAAAAGAGAAAAAAATTAGGTGAATTAAAAAAGAGACATTCACTGAAACCTTTACTTGCCAAAGGACAGCTAATGATTAATGTTTATTTTTTTTTTAATTTTACAATTCCGTATAGCGATTCACCAATCATGTTTTGTAGTCCCATTGAGAAGCATAATGACATGATCGAGCACATCTAAATTTCGCCGAAGCTACTGATAATCATCTCAATAGGACAAACACTTGGATATGATAAACAGTTATCCGCGGTGATCCGCCGTAATATCGATTAGAGCTCACGTCGCTAGACCACGATCGAGGATGGGGACCCATTCGTCATACGACGAACTTAAAAGTAAGACGTATGGCGGATATCACTGTAATCCATATTCATAATATAAATGTGTAAGTTACTCGGTGTTACTTAAACGCTTTCAGTACCAAACCGCTGAGACGATTGTGATTGTTTGAGCCCTGAAGAGGGCAAAAGCCACTTGTTGTGCTAAAACAACTAGTTTGCTACTGCGCTGTATAATAATAATAATGACAACCCATTATACGTCCCATTGCTGGGCACGAGTCTCTCCTCTTTTTGGGGGGAGGCCTGGAGCTTACTCCACCACGCTGCTCCAATGCGGATTGGTGGAGATACAGGTTAGAGGCCAACCCGCTGTCGGATGCTCGCAAACCGCCCATAAGGCCTCCGACAAGGTTTAATGACGGAAAGCACGGAAAAGCGCATTTTAATTTGCCACTAGCGGTCACGCATCACACACCCGACCGCGCCCGTAGTGCTTAACCGAGTAGATCGCCTATGATCTACACCAGCCGCGGAGCCATGCGCGCTTCGCACGAGCTTTATTTAATGTCTAGAGTAGAAAATGTAGGTAGGTACACTTCCCTGCCTTCCCTTAACCCTGCCTTCCCTTAACCCTGCCTTACCAGGAGCCAACTAAGTTATAAAATTTCCGGTAGGTACGTCTTTAGAAATAACTTCAACTCGACAAGGTGAACTACAGCGAGTGACATGAATCATTGTTATTATGCAAGGCAACGTAGTAATAGGTTAGGATCCCACTGCAGAATCATTTCGTTCGTCCTAATATGCTGCTAATCTTATTTTGACGCAATTTAATAATCTAGAGAATATACCATAATAATGAGAAAAAAATAGCTTTGACTTGATATAATAATATAAATAATACATGTACGTCATGGACGTAAAAAACTATTGGGGCGGAACGAAAATACGTAGGGGCGGCCAAGTACGTAACGGCAGACGTGATTTTTCAGTCTTTATACATATTGCCGTGAGGTGGACAATATTTTATTGGAAAAACAAATTAGAAAAAATTATTTCCAAAAGAAATAATTTTTTCTAATTTCCATCGGTGTCAAACAGGGTTGCGTGCTTTCGTCTAGGCTGTTTATTATATATCTGGACAAATGCCTCCAGAGGGTGAAGTTGATGGATGTGGGAGTGCGTATGGGTGACTTAGTGGTGAACTGTCTGCTTTACGCAGATGATGCGGTAATTGTTAGCTCTACACCATCTGGGCTACAAGCACTAGTCACAGTCATGAAAGAGGATTGTATGGAGAAAGGCTTACAATTGAATGTGGATAAAACTAAAGTATTAGTATTTGAAAGAGATGAACAGAGAACAAATGCAAGGGTAGTAGTAGATGATGCAGTGTTAGAACAGGTTGATGAAATTGTATATCTTGGATGTGCTTTTAGCAAGGATGGTAGGTACACCACTGACATAGAAAGAAGAGTGCTTGCTGGGAATTGCGTGAATGGAGCGTTGGGTAAGCTGCTAGAATCTAAACATCTCAGCCAGCGGGCTCGACTAGCCGTACATAATGCTGTACTTACTCCAACGCTTTTATATGGAAGCGAGAGCTGGGTATGCAGGAAAGAGCATGAAAGTAAGTTGAACGCGGTCGAGATGAGATCTTTGCGCAAGATCTGCGGTGTATCACTCACCGATCGCGTTCGTAATGAAGATGTAAGAAAGAGACTTTGTGTGAATGATAGTATCGGTGTAAAAATGAAAAAAGGCATGCTCCGATGGTTCGGGCATATAGAAAGAATGTCGAATGAGCGAATGACTAAACAGATATACAATGCGAATGTGGATGGTTGCAGAGGCCCAGGAAGACCAAGGCTGACCTACCATGACCAAATAAGTCGAGTTCTGTCTGATGGTGGTGTCAAAAGTCTTAGGAATCGGCGTGCATGTATGAAGAGAATGATGAAAGTAGACGAGGCACGAGAGGTTTGTCAGAACCGGGATGTCTGGCGCTCTACACTCTCTGCCTACCCCGTTAGGGACCTGGCGTGAAGATACATACATACATACATACATATTTTTATAGGCAACCTAGTGGATATATATTCTCTAGATTCAGTGATTCCCGAAGTGGTCTATGGATATGCATAAATAAAAATTGGATATATGGGCAACTGATGTAAATGTTAGCAAGAGGGTCCACCGAAACCAGAAAAAAATGAAAGGGAAAACTAGTTACTACAAGAAAAATAGTTTGAGAACCTCTGCTCTGGATTATAGTTTCGTAAATAATAGGTTAGCAGCATATCTGGATGAACGATATGATTGTGCAGTGGGATCTTAACCTATAATGACCCATGCACCGCCGAGACGTTGATAATAATCGCGGGAAAAACTAGCTTTATTTATAGACAAGTTAGTGGACTTCAATGTTTTATGACTCAGTCGGACGTGCTATGTTGTTTACTATTGGTCTATATTAAGATTAATACAATTCATTGATAACGTCCTCGCAGAATAACGCTGATTGTTATTTATAATTAACTGGAAGCCTGCACCGGCTTCACACGGGTGCAATTTTGGTATCAACTAACATAATATTGCGACAATAAATTAAGATATAAACTACCCTATCAATTAAGTTGGATCAAACTGCACACGGTATGCAAGTTTGATTAAAATCGGATATGTAATTGAGGAGTCCATCGCGGACAAACACCGTGACACTTAATTAATGTACCTACCTATATTAAGAAAACTAGCGGCCCGACCCGGCTACGCACGTAGGTATGCATGTTACCTACATTACCTATATAGTATATTAGTAAATACCGTATTAGTAGTACCTAGTACTACTAATACGGTATTTACTAATCTATGAGCGAATGACTAAACAGATATTCAATGCGAATGTGCAGAGGCCCAGGAAGACCAAGGCTGACCTACCATGACCAAATAGGTCGAATTCTGTCTGATGGTGGGGTCAAAAGTCTTAGGAATCGGCGTGCATGTATGAAGAGAATGATGAAGGTAGACGAGGCACGAGAGGTTTGTCTGAACCGGGATGTCTGGCGCTCTACACTCTCTGCCTACCCCGTTAGGGACCTGGCGTGAAGATACATACATACTAATCTATTGCGTTACGAAAACGGTTATTATTCCTAAGCCGATTCGGCTGTATCTGTTTCATATAGCAGTAGCCATAGCATATGCAGGCTTTCCCCTCTGTCAAAGTACAAGCCCAAATGGCCCTATACCTGTCCTAGATGTTTAAATGTGTGCGTGAAATCGTTTCTGTATTTTGTTATAGTCAATGTGTGAGTTTCGTAGTAATAGACGAGAGCATTTCCCCCCGCAAAAAATGACAGACTGTTTTGCATCGGTGATACACGCTATGGCTACTCCCCTCCGGTCCGCCGCGACTGGTGGGCCGCGTTGCTCTATGGTTTCATACATACTATCATCTCCAATAACACACCCTTAGAGATCTAGTTTTGCAAAATGTAACGTCCTAGGCAGCACTTACGTTTTAAAAAGAATCACTGCAAAATTTGAATCTTAGCATTTGTAGAAACGAAATTTCAAACTATCAACCCCAAAAACAACCCCTTAGGGGTCGAATTTCCTAATCTTAGTGAGCGTGAGAGTAAAATCCTGTCTTAGTGAGCACCTACGTCCTAAAAATAGCACCCATGCAATTTTTGAAACTCCTGCCTACCACTTGTATTTCCTGAGATGTTGTGATCAGTGAGTGCTCTTTCACTTTTATGTACCTATATAGTAGACTAGCGGCCTGTTGCAATGTTACCTACCCTCGCCATTCATCTAAGCGTGATGTTATTTTTATAATATTAAAAAAAAATTATAGTATAGATTAGATTTGCATATGCAAATGTAAGCAATGGACAAGTCCAATCGTTCTATGGATCGACGACATAATAACATGGGGCAAAGGCAGGGCAGGGCCGGCTTGGAGGGCCAACCGGGTCGCCTAAAGAGGAAAATATTTCTTAGTAATGTTCTTTGGTATTAACTGACCTAAGAACATTACTAGTGGTAGAGCTCCAGTGACGGAGCTCGCGAGCGTAGGCACCACCGTATTACCTAATATACTTGCCGAAAAATGGTAGTGTTCAGCACTATCGTGTTCCGGTCAGGTGGTAATGTACGTCCCTGTAATTTCCGGCACAGAGGCATAACACCTAATGCCTCAGGAGTGGTAATGCATCTGCATTTTGACCTTGGTCCTTGTAGGTGTCTATAGGCTGCAGTCGTCACTTAACATCAATGTGAACTGCATGCGTGTTCGCCACTTCCATTACATTAAAAAAAACTGTATTTTTCCGGATTTTAGTGTAATTTAGGCAAAACAGATCCGGAAATAATACAAATCCGGAATAAATTTCATTTCAACAAATATTTCAAATAACATTTTCCAATAAATACCTAATCATATCATGTAGGTAAAAAAAGGTACACATGATTCGCACGGTTCTTCCCTAAATGGTTAAAGCCGGTCTCGCACATAAGGAAGAAAGGTCATCGAATGGAGGTCTTGCGGTTGCTTCTTGAACCAACGACTTGAAGAACAAAAATAAAAAACTTCAGACATGTATTTCGTCAGAGGCATGGGCAGAAGTGTATGTATTGTAAAAGTACATTACCACGTTTCGTTAGTTATATTTTCAAGTGTTCGAACATAATCACATGCAATCGTAAATGCATGCATTCAATTATACATGCAAACACCCACGATTCGCCGGTTACGTTCGGAAACTTCCGAAGAATCCCATTAGCACCAAATCATTATCGCTATCACCTACGAAGGCAAGAACGTTAGCCCCGGCCCCCTGGGTGTCTCGTCTCTTCGAAAAGCGTTCACATCTTCTATGGCTATAGGTACTATTGCAGCATAGGGGCCATTCAAGTATTACGTGAGCACTATGGAGGGCGGGAGGGTCTTTGCTCTGCTTATTTTGGATGACATGGGGGGTAGGGGAGTCTAGATGTTGATTACGTCATCGGTAGTTTTTTTTTTATGTAAAGGAAGTGGCAAACAAGCATGCAGTTCACATTGATATTAAGTGATGACTGCAACCTATAGACACCCACACAAAGACCGAGGTCAAAATGCAGATGCGTTCCCACTCCTGAGGCCTAAGGTGTTATGCCTCTGTGAGTTATTTACTTATTACATCAGTAAAATCTAATCTCTATCCTAAATCTATTTTCTTATTTTTAAAATTATAATTAAAACATTATAATTACAATATTAAAAAAAAACAATACATAAATAGAAAAATGTTTACGTAAGCATGGGGGGAGGGGGTAAGAGCTTTGCTTACTTTTGCTGACATCCCCCTTGGATGGGGGGGTAAAGAATTGTAATAAATCTGCTTACGTAATACTTGAACGGCCCCATAATCAATGACACGCCCGTGACATCCTTAATTGTCTCCGTTAATTCTCGCTGACCACTCGTCCAAAGTAAACAATGTGAAACGAGTAGTCTTGCTCAAATGTCCGTGTAACAATTCCCTCGTTTTAATTACAATTAGATCCGTTAACGTTTTCGCTTTATTGTAAAAACGGACAATGACCCCCCGCCATTAACATAACAGTTTCGTAATCAGTTTATAGGTAGTACTCATTATACTATTGCCTAGTATTTATACCTAGTGTTTGTTTTTATTTTAATTTCAATGGCGTCGTTTGTTGAAAAGGAAAGTGGCTGTTGATGATTTTTTAAAAGTGGTTGTGCTTTTCTTTGTTTCGGTAGTCGCCACTAGTCAGACATATTCCAGTCGGGTTTATATTCGGATGCATAAATTAAAGAAGCATATTAAAAGAATGCATACCGTTTTTTTGCATAATCTTCATTTCCCATAACGTTCATTAAAAACAAATTATAAGCCATACTTTGTCTATTCGTAACTGCTTTTATGATAATGATATATCAGTATCTTTGCCTACCCCTTCGGGGATTACAGGACTGAAGTTACGTTACGTTTTCCCAATGCCACCCTCGAAATTTGGTAATGTGCCCGGAGATATCAACAGGCTTGGCTATTAGATTGAATTAGGTATTATTTCTATTACATAAATTGAGTTAACGTACCCTTGTTTATTTTCTTATAACTTCAAAACTATTTACATGAATTACATATTTTTTTAAATCTTTGAGATTCTCACAATAATACCTGTCTCACAATATACCTACCTAGTTACATAAAAAAAACATTTTTTCTTATTTTCCATGCATAAAATGCACTTAGTTTTTTTGTTGCTACACGTTCATGTTTAGGTAGCTGATTTACACATGTGTACCGAATTTCAACTAATTCGGTTAAATAAGTAATTCCGGAGAAAATCGATGTTACAGACGGACAGACGGACGCACGTTTTTTCCTTTTGATGTATGGAACCCTAAAAAAATGTTGCACTTACTTGCTAAGTAGGTCATCGATACCTAGTACACACCGATCACAGCCTAGGTAACTATTCAAAAAGACTAGACATCTCACAATTACCATTTCAACGCTCAGTTAATGTGTGACACTTGCTACATTTTTATAGCAGGCTTTTTGTTTGTATAGCACAAATAATTTTCGAACGCTAACCAAATTTACGATTTTTCCACTTTTCTGTCAAATTTAATCTTAGCACCATACTAGATTTTGAAATGGGACATTAAAATTTGATTGCGATGAATTTGTTTCTGACGATAATCCTAACGATCCAAAATAAAGAGTACGGCCTAATCATAAAGAATAGGATTTATGCAATCTACCAACTATTTACAGATGTTCCAATTGCCGGAAGACGTCCTGTTTTTAAGGGTGTCACTTGGCACACGCCGCCAATCTTTATATTATTCCTCTATCTTTATGTAGTAGGTACGCATAACTCGGATGTATAAACAAAGGCAAGAAAAGTATCATTTTTTTACAATAGACTGAGAACTAAAAGATAGGTGATATGTAATAGGCTAATATGAGATTTCTTTACGTAATGACAGTAATAAGCAAGCGTGCAGTTCACATTAGTACAGTAAGTAAGAAGAATAGTAAGTAAGTAGGTATATTAGGTCTCATCGTTAAAAGAGATGTAGGTATTCATATACTGAATATTTTCTTAATGTGACAAACAAGCATGCAGTTTACATGGATGTTAAGTGATGACTGCAGCCTATAGATATCTACACAAAAACCAGAGGTCAAAATTCAGATGCCTTGCCACCCCTGAGACCTTAGGTGTTATCTCTGTGGTAGTTATTACGGGGCCATGCATTACCATATAACCGAAACACGATAGTGCTGAACATTACCATTTGGCGACAGATAGGTAAGGTAAAGCGGAGGTGCCTACGTCCTCGAGTCCCTACACTAGAACTCTACCACCAGTGGAGCTTATTGTACCTTATAGATATCTATATAAAAACCAAAGGTCTCAATCCAGATTTGAAACTAATTCTGAAACCTAATATTGTTAACCTCTGCTAAAAAATACAGGGCCATACAAATAGAGCAACAAGGGCCACTGGCCGCGGCGGGCCGGAGCGGAGTAGCCATATGCAGGCTTTCCCCTCTGTCAAAGTACAAGCACAAGTGCGCCTATGCCTGTCGCCTAGATGTTTAAATGTGTGCGTGAAATTGTTTATGTATCTTGTCAACGTGTGAGTTTCGTAGTAATAGACGATTTTTGTAGTGTATGTAGGTGTCACACGTATTTCCCCTCGCAAAAAAATTACAAGACTGTTTTGCATCGGTAATAAAGGCTATGGCTGGCCGGTGGCCCGTGTTGCTCTATGGCCATACATTATACTTAAACTGAACACAGAAGCGCAGAACACATCCATTTAGCAGCAACTTAGAAAAATATAACTATAAATAACAAGAAAGAACGCGTTTTTTCCCATCAAAAGTTTGTTTCCGTGCGTGAGTAGGTACGCGCAGTAATAATGAATGAAGACGTTAACCCGCTAATTGGCTCAGTTTTCATGTATCGTTTACAGTGTTGGTGCCTATTACCTATTCTATTATCTAGTCTTAGTAGAGTCAAGGATGACGTAAGCAACACCGCAGTTTCCTCTAATGCGTTGATGTTAATGCCGAGCAATGCGATAAGGCGTTTACGAAATCGATGGAGGTAGCTACATATAATTTTTTCAAACTTCTGTCAGACAAATGTCACCTCAGTCTGCCCGGAACCACGGAAGCTGAAAAGCGAACGAAACGTCGGGTTGATTTTAAAAATCATTTTAGTTTAATATACGCGAGATAAATCCGTAAAAATAGTTTTATTTCTATTAATAATGCCGTTGAAAATAACATGTTGAATTAACACATTAGGATGTTAGTGTAGCCAATGCATATGCCCAAACGAAAATTGGTTGCATGGTCCATGGTCAACCCAACCTATCCAATATAACCATCAATTTATTTTTCGCAATAACACATGTGAGTGCACTTTAGAAATTAATTTTAAATTAGAAAAAAAACGAAAAGAAAAATTCGACTTCGGGCAGAAATCGAATCTGCGACCTTAGACAGTCCAGCCGCTTTACCACTAAGCTACCGAAGTCCCTAATCAATTATTTCATTGTATATACTTGCAGAACCAGATGGACCAAGACTGGTCACTATGTATAGTCGAAGGGTCACCTTGACCAAAAAGGTAATGCTATGCGAAGGTGGGGTGAAGTCTTCAGAATTGAAGAGCATGCATGAAAAGAGTAATGAATGTCGAAGAGACACGATAAATGTGTAAGGTTCTAAGGTTTTTGCGAGCTACACTCATTGGAATAAAACTCATCATTGAAATTACGGGTTTATCTCAGGTAGGTATATTAGACTAAAATATTTTTTTGACATTTCGGTCGCTTCTTAGCTTCCGTGGACTTGGGAAGACTAAACTTTCTTGACAAACGAAGATAGCTGTTATAGAGCACATTGTTGATGTCAAAAACCGAAAAACAGGAAGGTCTGCAGTCTGCGAACACAAAACGGATAACATTTGTCAAACTGGACTTAGGCCATTATATCCAGTTTGAAAAAGTACGGATACTCGCTCGAGAACACCGTTTTACATCCAAATTTCAATATAGAAGATGGATGTCGATTTTCCGCCTCATGGGATGTACCTACTACTTTGTAAAATTAAATCCCAGAAACACCAGACTGCGAGATCTTATGATACCTACTATAAGTCAAATTTGCGTAAATCCTAATAAACACTACGCAAGGCGTTTACGAAACTAAGTACTGTGAGTACTGTCAGAAAATGTCACCTTAATCTACCCTAATAATCCCAAGACCACGGAAATTGAAAAGCGACCGAAACGTCGGGTTTATTTTAAAAACTCATTTTAGATAAATATAGGTATAGGTACGCGAGAAATATCCGAGTAAAATAGTTTTATTGCTATACGGATCGGAATATTTGATCGTTCTCTACCAACCCCGTAACCCGTAAAAGACACAAATTTAAAGCAAAATTGGGTAAACCAGTAAACGGACCATATCATAAGCAGGATCCATAAGATAAGCAGGGACTTACGAGAACTGATTTTATGTATAAAAATGTTTGTTTCCCTTATTCATTTCTAAACGATTCACAATTTACATTTGCTATTGCGATATTATACCTAACTTTGGGAAAAGAAATCGCGGCTTAGCTACAACAAGGCCTGCCAAATTTTCGGGATAAATAAAATAGTCGCTACAGAAGTCTCTTAGAGATGGGTACGTTAGTAAATAGAGAGGTAGATATGTACTATCAGGGACACCTAATGAGATAGTAATAAAAGCCATATTTGATTGATTTTGGATATATAGAGTTCCCTGACTGTACATACAAAGGTGGAAAGGCGAAGAGAGGTGGTTATGCTCGTGGAGTTAGACATTATCTGGAAAAAATAAGTAGACGCTAGTCTCTAGCTAGTGTTTATAAAATGTAACATATGAAGCAAGCATCAGGACAATGAGTCACGGCTAATGGATATGACCTTCCTCGAGTACACCCTCGTCTCGGTTTTTGTTCTATTTGCAAACGAGACACCGGAGACGGCGCGACTGATAAGATAAGGAACGATTTCGATCGTTTTGCAATCGTAAGCGGCAGCTGTTGGTTTATGACTTTAATTTGTAATTTCGTACCGCTTAATAGAGCAATAGCAGCAATCTCTATTTGTCGTCATGAGATCGGCGGTCAGGAACCTATTTTTGCTAAAGTACCTACAGTATCTAACAAGAAATAATGCACATCGATCTCAGGAAGAGACGTCGTCTTATTTCGGATTTGTAGAGTTATCTCTTTCGCACCTTACCTATTTGACGTTTGTCGACCATTTTGGAAACCACATTGGAAAGCTGATCTTACAGACTGTGGGCTAACATGCTTAAACCTAAATTGAATAGTACAAGCTTCTACGTTAGTTTTCAGAATATCAATGGATAATAAAGAGGATGAGTTTAAGGGTTTTGTAATTTCAAAGGGAATATTAGCAAAGTATTCTACAAAGTGCTGAGCAATGTCAGGATTCGAAATCACAGTACCCTGGGATGTCTCCAAAATTATGCAAACATCACTCCGTTTATTTTGCCTGCTTCACTGTTTATTACTTTCCACGTTGCTTTCATCTTATCGTCTGCATTTATTATTTTCCTACTCAAATATATAGACTTTGCCTTTTGACATACATTTTTGAAAATTTTTGAATATGTAGCAATATATTTATTAAGTTTTTCATTTTGCATACAATTCTTAAGGCCATATAATTCGAATAATCTCTCCCTACTTCTACGAATGCCACTTGTAGCCCAATCACAGAAACTAAATTTATATTTGGTAGAATTAGTTCTAATTTTAAATGTTTTATTAAATTGTGTATCAAGTACCTTAAAAATTTGCTCATAACAATTATTTGCACTATTTGAATCAAACTTTTGGGAATATAACTCTTTAATTAATATGTCATTAAAATGGTTTAACTTAGCAGAAGTTATTTGTCTGTATGTTTTTTGTGTTATATTTTTACTATTAACAGTGGCAAAAGTCATTATTAGCCCGCTATGATCCGAAGGCATGCAGTTAATAATATTTTTATCTAAATATTTAATATCACAAAATATATTATCAATACAAGTTGCTGAGGTTGGACTCACTCAGGTGGGTTCCAAAAAAACATTACTTAGATTGAACGACATAAAAAGATTCAATAGTCTACAACTATTATAGCTATTTTCCAAAATATTAATGTTGAAATCTCCACATACAATAACAGATTTTTTACTAGAACAAGCTTTTTTCAACACATCCTCCATAGTGGGGTCAAATACAATAATGTTTTGGTAATTTGGTGGTCTGTAAACGCACACTATTATATGCTTCTCCAGCTCAACACAATTATACATTATCTACATTATGTCTGTGAAAAACAGAATTCTTGTGTATGCCAAATAATTTTCAACATTAATAAAATGAATTCTATGATAATATGTGAGACTAGTAGTAAGTTAGAGACTACTAGTAGTTAACAGTGCAGAAGTGTTGGTACTCCTGCAGCCTAAGATGTAATTTTTGTGCCACAAATAAGAGGACTGTAGATTACCATCTAATCTTTAATCCCTCAGGCCACCAGAAAAATATGACAATTGATTTCTTATTGTTGTCGGACCCAATCGGGTCAATTGCGGCTTGAAACATTTAATAGGTATTACAATATAATAAGATGTATATGTTGCAGTTAAGAAGCTTATTAGCTACTGACTCGTAATGAATTGCCTATGGCCTAGTCTAGTCATTAAATGGCTCCATTCAACTTGCAACATGAATTATATTGGTGAGCCGAAACAAAGAACTGCTGGTTACAATATTTTTTATGTAATGGAAGTGGCAAACAAGCTTGTAGTCACATTGATGTTAAAAGATAACTGCAGCCTAGAGACACCCATGCAAAGACCAAGGTCAAAATGCAGATGCGTTACCACTCCTGAGGCCTAAGGTGTTATGCCTCTGTGCCGGAAATCACAAGGCCAATAATATGTACAGACAAGTTTTAATGATTCAATATTCAGATAACTTATTGTTATTCCAAGCAGCAAAAACCAAAGTTATAGAACTTGGACAATGTGAAGCATTGTTCAGCGAACAATGATAATGATCAATGTTTTTTTTTTTGGCTCACTGGGTCAATTTTTGTGGTTATAAACTCTTGCAGGGTAGGCAGAGAGTTTGAACGTAACTTCATGCTGGTAATCCCCAAAGGGGCAGGCAGAGGTAAATGCATGTATTGAAGCATACATACAAACATAACATCTCATCATCTCATCACCGGTATGTTCTGGCCCATGTAATAGGTGACAAGCCTGTTGACATCTCTGGGGACATTACCAAACTCCAAGACACTGGGAATCTTCCAAAAAATGGAAAAAACCCAATAGAACCAGAAATATAAAGAATTTCACACTGGCAATCAAGCTGGCGGAGTGATATTCAGAAGGATTTAATGTATTTGAATTATGACATGTTTGGAGCACAACCCATTGATTTTTCAATGAAATATTCAATTGGATCTTGTAGGTAATGATTTTATAACAACAAATTTTCAATACCTTAAATCTTAAATTAATTATGCATGAGTGGATTAGTGGTTGTGGGTTGCTACTACTACTTGATGATATTAGTTTTCTCTAAAGTGAGTGCGAGCTTCACAGACTGCACCACGACTTTAATTTGAGAAAAGTATGCTAAGAACTGTCAGTACAGTATGGGTTTTGACAATTCTAAGCATACTCTGCTCAAAGTAAGTTTTAGTGCGTAGTCTATGAATCTCACACTCACCTTAGAGAAAACCAACTCACTTTAGAGCAGTACCAAAGTATGGATACCTGTTTCATGATACACAAAATACACATTATATTTAGCTGATCAAGCCTTAATATTTGAAATAAGGTATTATTGTGCATGCACTTGTGTCATTGACCTTAGTTGACAACATCAATCTTATAAGAACTAAAACATGTTTAGCCTTCTCAAAAATGTATCATGTACAATTGAGATTTAACCCGTCGTAGGGCAAAATATCTAAGGCATCTAAGTTACCATTACGTTTGTGTTGGATCCGCGGTCTGCAATATCCAGATAATGAAGACTGAGTAATAAAAAATATCATGCAATTTGTAAAAACCGTAGAAGTTTAAATTGACATTTTGACCCGTATAGGATGGAATTACGCACGCCTAACTCACAAGCAGCGCTGAATAATCATGTACCTATGCACCACGGACGGGATTGACAGATGCAAACGGGCGTTCACGCCTGATACTAACAACCATCATACACACGAAATACAGCGATACAAAACATTTACAACAGTAAATACCAACGTACTCACCATAAATTTCCATGATTTCGTTGTAATTGCCAGCATTATCACAATGAACGCACAAAATAAAAACAATAAAAATGGCTCCTAAGGTGTAATGAATATACATCTTATATCACAAAACACACGAACCTCGCGTGCGTTAATAGTCTAAATAATATTCATAAGCCACATTTTCACTTGAATAACGCGTACAGGCGGATAAAATTACGGTAGCAAATCATTTATTTCTTCTAAATTGCTTCAATCAAGGTGCCATCGAACTGGGCCCCGCCGTCTGTCATTCGTCTTGTCAATAAACAACTAATGTTACCATTCTATTTTAAGAATACGGAGTAATATTTACCCATAAAGCTCTAAAGGCTATGATTTAGCTTCAGGGTAAAAATATTAATTTAGTCACATTTTAGATAACACATAATAAATAGCAATGTTCTTAGGTTTTAACTCAAAATCGGACTTGGAAACAAAGGTCCCATGTACCAAATTGAAAGATATAAAACGGTGACCCACTGGCAGTACCGGCCATAACCGCATAACCACTTTGGTCTTAGGGGTGGCAACTCATCTACATTTTGACCCCTGGTTTTTGTGTAATATCTACATGCTGCAGTGTGTTAAGTACCTAACACAAATGTGAGCTGCATGCTTGTTTGCCACCTTCCTTAAAAAAGGCTAGCTTAAAATGATGTGCCGTTCCCGGGAACGTTATTGCGAACCTTCCCCAGGTGGTAAAATGGGGAAATGGTCTATAAAGATTGTAAAATGTTTCCATCAGTATTTTACATATTTATGCCATCTCAGAGTTGAACAAAATGTTTGATATCAGTTGTACTTTGTCACATTTTGTTTGATGGCGTGCACATTTTGTTAAAACGTCACATCATTAATGCAACTATCGATGGCTTAGTGTTTACGCAGCATTAGTGTATTTAAAATTATTTTTGCCATGGATAGGTTATTTGGATGAAATAGTGTATATAGAAACATTAGTTATAATACACAGTCACTTATAAACATTGTACAACAACTTCTCATAAAATAGTATGAAGAAAAAGATTCTTCAAGGCACAAAATCATGTCAAACACTGAAACCATGACAAATTGCTTTTTATTTCATCTGTGCTTTTGCTGCCAAGTGCCAAGTTGCCAACACTTTTTTTTTTTGGTAAATATTTATTTTGTATTTGGCAACACTGTTCCTCAGGATTGTTTGTTCGGCTTAGGGTGTCAGCCGCCTTGTAATTTTTTTATTGTAATAATTATAGAAATAATCAGTGATATCGTGGTGTAAGTGAACTGAAGATGGTATAATAATTATGCGATGTATTTAACGTTGCGGTGTAACGCGTACTGTATGTAAAAGGCTGCTTCTTCCGCCATGACAATGTTCCATGCAGTCAGGAAGTGTCGCACACTACTTGCCTTTTATTTTGGGTGTATCGCGTTGTGCTATCCGGTTTTCGGTGAGTTAAAACAATTCTACGCAAATACGATCAAAGCGTCATTCATAATAATGGTGTTTGTGTTTGTAAACGTTGTACGGGATGCAGTGAGGGCTTACGATAGGTAACTAGTTATGAGCACAAAACGTGAATGGATATCAACAGTAGATTCTAAGAAGGCACAAAACTTAAGAAATATTACAATTTCTAAATATTTGGGTTTATTCTGATGACTCCTAATTATGTGTTGGTTAATATGCTGTGCACAGAATTTTTACTGTATATTATGATAATTTCGTGATACAACAACATCCGTTCGCGTCTTCGTCTCACCTACATCGTCTGTGAAGCAGCTTATCATAATTTCTCGTGTTAAGTTCCATTCAATTGAAATGGGTAGATTATAAGAAAACAAACAAATGTTAACACTTAGCCTAATCAAAATCTTAGGGCAAATACACAATCCATGTCCAGTAAGATAGGAGAACTTTATTGGTAAGCTTACAAAGTTCCTTGTCACTGTTCTCTGTTTGAGCTCTTAAATCTGTTGAGCCAAATGCAGCTGATATTGGCCACAAACAATATGAAATCAATTTTTCTCATGAGCTAATCCATCAGCTCAGCTGACATTTTATGGATCAAATCAGCATGAGATACATGCTGATTTGATCCATAAAAATGCCTTGTAATTTTTGGCACAGAGGCATAACACCTTAAGCCTCAGGAGTGATAACGCATCTGCATTTTGACCTTGGTCTTTGTGTGGGTGTCTATAGACTGCAGTCATCACTTAACATCAATGTGAACTGCATGCTTGTTTGCCACTTCTATAAGATAAAAAAAACATACATCTTCTCTTGAGGAATTGTTGATATATGACGACATGATTAGTCCAGCGGTGTGAGAAGCCGGTTTTGATTCGAAGCAGGTTCAATTCCTGCACCGGGACAAATATTAGTATGGGCTATAGATATTTGGGTCTGGGTGTTTGTGTATGTGTTGTGTGTGTACAACGGCACCCGCAACACAGGTTTATACCTAGTGTGGGGCTGTGGGTCTTAGCATATTTAATAATATTATTCTAGTATCATTATCCTGTATATATGTTTTCCTATTGGATAAGAATGTTAATATGTGATTATGAATTTTCTATTGAACATGTTATTTCATGGTGACTATCATAATTTTTCTGTCTTTCTGGACAGCTCCTGAAAAGACAAGTTAGTATAATTTTAAAAATTTTGTAAAACAAGTGCAATAAAAATAGTTGAAAATGCCATCCTAAACAGAAATATGACAGTACCAATTATTTAACAGTAACCAAAGAAGAATTTTCTCCTATTGAACATGCCTTTGTATTCCCACAGACTGTTGAGAACTGTCTGTCCATAAACAGAAGCTCTACCAGACGAAGAGAATCAAACAAACAAACAAATAAAAGGTTATTTATTGTCTCTAGACCTAGAGATTGCTGTTTAGAGACAATAAAAGAAATTTATATGTGCTCTGATTCATAAAGTTGTTGCAGAGTTGAAAATATTTGAAAGAAAGAAAATAGGTATTTTTATTTCTAATAGATCTTTACAGATACTTTCATACTTTCAAAATGTCTAGAAATCATAAATTACCTAGAGTGAATAACTATTAAACATATAAAATAAAAATAGAATATAAAGAAGGAACTCAATTACTTAAGTAAAATATTATCACAAAATTTTTCAATACCTATAATACTTCATTGAAAATTCATACTGCAACTAATAAAAAACTGCTCTGTTAATACTGAACTGAATGTCTTAGTTTTTTCGAGAGTTGTGATGTTAAATAAAATCTTACACTCACAGCTGCACCCCAGGTTTATTTTCAGTGTTGTAGGTGTCATTGTATTACACAAACACCCAGGCCAAAGATCTGTAGGCCATACAAATATTTTTTCTGAATCAAACCACTAAATAAAATAATAAAAAATTAAGTTCTTTATAAATATACTTTTTTTTATATATACTATGCTTTTTTAAATTAAGTACCTAAATATTTTTCTAATCATTACCTAAGCAATATCATTATTTGAGATATTTACTTCACTTTTTATCCTATGTTCTGTGTAGATCTATTCATTTGCATGTTACAAGGTATACCTAATGGATGGACGGTTGGCCGCGACACTGGACACCTATTAAAAATGTATCAACATCATTGTTTCCCCTCTTTGACGGCCCGTCGACGCATCTATGTCGTATTATCCATATGAATTATGTTTATGTATTACTAGCTATACCTGGGACATCGTCCGTGTGGATTTTTTTTCTCGTTTAGCTAAATTTTTTATTGATGCTCTGCTCCGATTGGTGGTAGCGTGATGTTATACTCCTTTCTTGCTTTCTTCAATAAATGGGCTATTCTTCATTAAATATTTTTTCGATATGTGATATTACAAACAAACAAACAGACTCGCATTCAAACTAAAGTTTGTAGAAAGTTTTCAATATGCTGCATAGCTATAATATTTTTGGACTTTTCACGCTCACGTAGCTCTTCATTTTTTTTTTGTCATCTTACTTCTATAATCTGTTTTGTTATTGGGACAATAAGTAGCGATGTGGGTCTTGTCATTTTAGTAAGCTTGTATAGTGTGCCACCTTTGAAGCACCCTTTTTATTGTATTATTTCTGCTTGTTTGTTATGAAGTCCTAAGGTATTTTGCGTTTCAGTCTTCGCATGTTTTGTTTTTCGTCCATCAAGACCTGAGCCAAGATATTTTTATGTCATTTTATACAAATCTTGTATGATGTGATTGTTATTTTAAATGAAAAGTTAGGGGTTATAAACCTTAATTCAATGCCGGTCATCAAAATCCTTGTGCCTTGTTGAATCAAAAATAGTTTATTATTTGAAAAAACATATTTAATGCCCGGGGTTTGGTTGTGTGCTAGTTAGTAAGCAATAGGCCACCACCAGACTAAACAAGAACCATCGATATGTAGGTATATGGGCTCGGTACCCTTCCAAAAACATTGGGTGCCTATCTTGATCAAGTTACATACAAATATTAATGTATAGTTATATAATTATACGTCCCACTGCTGGTCACGAGTCTCTCCCGTTTTTTGGGGGGAGGCCTGAAGCTTACTCCACCACGCTGCTCCAATGTGGATTGGTGAAGATACGGGTTAGTGGCCAACCCGCTGGCGGTCGGATGTTTTCACACCGCCCATAAGGCCTCCGACAAGGTTTAACGACTGCTATCTATCGATAGCAACCGGGACCGACGGCTTAACGTGCCCTCCGAAGCACGGAAACGCGCATAGTTTGCCACTAGCGGTCACCCATCACACACCCGACCGCAGCGAGTGCTTAACCGAGTAGATCGCTTATGATCTACACCAGCCGCGGGGCCATGCGCGCTTAAATATTCATGTAGGTATAATCCTTCCGAATATGAATTGTACACCTACTATTACCTACCCCATCGGTGACATACTGATTCCTCTACTAGTGAAGTTACCTAAATTGAAATGTTGTAAAGATTTGTAAAGCGAGGAAATTTTTATATGTGTTGTTTTATAGAGAGTACTTACCAATAATATTGATTTATATGACTCAGAATCGGTTTTCACCCATACGAGACGTAACCCGATACATTGTATTTCGGCGCAGACGTGAAACGGGTAACATGTAGACCCCCTAGGAATCAGCTAAAGTATTATTTCATGGTGTGAGGTAACAAACAAGCATACATTTCACATTCATGGTATTATAATTCTATAGCCTATTAAAATCTACATAATATAAATTGTCTGAGGCCTAAGCTGTTGAGCTTCAATGCCAGAAATTACGAGGAACTGAATATTACCCGACCTGAATACGATAGCACTGAACAGTACCATTTAGCGGAAATTAAGTTCTAGTGTGGTGGGACCTACCTACCAGAAGCTCCTGCCAGAAGACCTACCCTTCAACTTGAAAAATTACATACAAGTTTTTCCATGTGATTTCGTCGGTTTGCTATTAACACATAACGTGTCTTAAGCTTCAAATTACAAACTACGTGCATGCCAGATTTCATCATAATCACCAGCAGTTTGGTCGTGAAAGCATAACAGACCGATATTTATATCTTATTTATGAGCCAGCTGTTATACTGGGACACTTCGACCTATCGGGATCCGTGGTGTTCTAACCCCAAGACCCTATAAACTTGATTCCGTACGATTCCGAACTCGGCAGCACGCAGCACTGCTGCCACTGCAGTGCTGCCTCAGTACTACTGGTCTCCATATAGTATCTATAAGTTTATATGAGATTACATTTCGAGCTACGCGAGACTGTCGCAGCAGCAATGCAATAGAAAATAGAGAAAAATGGTGCTGCGGCAACACTGCTGCCGAGTTCAGAATCGTACCTTAAGACGTATTTAACGGTATCCCTAATATGTACATTACCTTATAATCTCCAGGTGGACGATATGCCTCCCCTAAGATCTTCATATGCTTACTAGCAATGCCATCACATTGGCATAAGAAATGTTCCAACGTTTCCTCGTCGTTTCCCAGTTGCATCCACTTTAGAGTGCTGCCTTGTGTCGAAGTGACCTGTGAAAACTTCCACAATTATTCGCAAACTCTGCCTTTTTAATCGTAGCATGTTCTGCCCCGCGGCTGGTGTAGATCATAAGCGATCTACTCGGATAAGCATTACGGGCTCGGTCGGGTGTGTGATGGGTGAACGCTAGTGGAAATTAAAATGCGCGTTTCCGTGCTTCGGAGGGCACGTTAAGCCGTCGGTCTCGGTTGCTATCGATAGATAGCAGTCGTTAAACCTTGTCGAAGGCCTTATGGGCGGATTGAAAACATTCGACAGCGGGTTGGCCACTAACCCGTATCTCCACAGCGGAGCAGCGTGGTGAAGTAAGCTCCAGGGCTCCCCCCAAAAAAGGGAGAGACTCGTGCCCAGCAGTGGGACGTATAAATGGGTTGCAATTATTATATTATTATTATGTTATTGTTTAAGATGGTGTCTGTCTACCTCTAGGAACCTTTTAGAATGCCTGAACTTTCGTCCATTCCTTCAGATATCATTCTGCGGCAAACGCTCTTAGGGCTGTATATGTGGTTGTTTCTGAAAGTCCCTCGAATGGCTCAGGACTTACTTGCACGGTATTGGATCCAAGTCTAGTTAATTCATCGGCCCGTTCATTGCTCCGATAGATATCTTACTTTCACATTATAATATTATCAAAATAACAGTAAATCGTGTCTGGGTACAGCAAATGCTCATTTCTTAATTAATTAAAACATTATTCGATATTTCGCCAGAACTCAATTCGCTAGCAGTTCGGACGCCGATGCTAATTGGGATATTTGCAAATGTTCGGGAGCTTAATCCCAACATCCATAACAATGCGCAAGTTTATTAATAAAATCAATAAAATATTTTCCCGTTCATTTAAAATAAGGTTCGTCGCTCACACCATTAGCTTATGGTTTAGGTAATGCGATGGTGCCGCCGCTCATGAGCTCAGTCACTGAAGCTTGAGTTACTAGACCCGCTCACTTTATGAACAATACTAACACCTATATTCTAAGACGTTACTCGAAACATTCCTTGACTCAGACTAAGCTGAGGACACTTTATGAGGACGCCTCGAAATCCATATTCTTTAGTTGTATTTTGACAGGAACTCCAAATGAGTTCCTCCACGGATTATCATATAGATAATTCACAGTCTTGAAAATCCATTTTCATAGAAAAATATGGTATTTAATTATATTTTTAGACAGTTCCGACACGAAAAACGTATTGAGCGCAAGAATATGGCGTAATGTAAATACTCCTCAAGTTTGACAATTGCTTTCTTACCTCAAACCATAGATTTATTATTAACTTCATCCTCAAACTGAGGAGAATGTCGAGTTGATGTTATTAATTGTTTTATATTATTTCGCATTAACACATGCTTGTGAAATATATTTTATTTAAAGAAAAATGGAAAGAAAAAATTGACTTCAGACGAGACTCGAACTCGCGGTCTACTGGGAATCTAGTCCAGCCGCTCTTCCACAATTATTAAGGGTAAAAGCGACTTCTTTACGATATTCAATAAACTGCAAAGTCTATTATATCGGTTGCCTAACTAGCATAGTTGGCAATAGATGGCGCTGCTGCTACCATAAAGCAATGCAATAAATGTGAAGGAAAGATTTGACAAATCGGGCAGGACTTCAGTAGCTCAATTGGAAGAGCGGCTGAACTAGATTCCCAGTAGGCCGCGAGTTCGAGTCTCGCCTGAAGTCAAATTTTTCTTTCCATTTTTCTTTAAATAAAATATATTGGACGTTATTAGTTACAACTAAGAATACCAATTTCATTGAGTGAGGTTGAGTTAAGGTCGAGGTTGCGACTTATAGGTTAAGATCCCATAACACAACATTTCGTTCATCGAGTTTATGCTGCAAACCCATTTTTTACGCATATCTATGATCCAGAGAATATAAATCCACTAGGTTGCCTATCAAAATGTGGCCGCAAGTATTTTTAAATATTTTTTTATTTTTTTATTTTTGGGACTAAATTTTGTTGACTTGTTTTTTCAATAAAATATTGTCCACTTCACGGCAATATATGTAAAGACTCTGAAAAATCACGGCAGCCGTTGCGCACTTGGCCGCACCTCTTCGCAGCCAGGTGTAAACAGGTATGATCAAGGAAACGTTTTTACGTTCATAACGTACATTAATTAGTTATATATCAAATCAAAGCTAATTTTTTTCTCATTATTATGGTATGCAGTTGCCAAATTAAATCTGGCCGCAAATAAGGGTTGCTAGCTGTTAAAGATGGTTAATATTGTAAATAGAGTGAAAAACAGCTGGCGCGTAACATCACCAGTCAGACGAGGACAGCGATACGACGCTTGTAAATCCATTGCGCTTGCGTGGGATGCTACTTTTCTCAACTATCAAATTTAGCGATGGGCGACTCGAGCTAAATTGCCCGCACGAACCGAGCATGTCCGAAAGATTGATCTGCCGATTCATTGATCATTGATCAGATCGCCATCCTTAAATGGAGCGCGTATGCGCGTGAGCGTTCTAGTCTTACTTTGCTTGGGTGTTTTGGCGGGCTTTTATTAGTTTTATTTCGTAAAGCGTTCGACCACGGATAAGAGTGTAGGAAAGTGATTTATTGTAGTAAAATGTGACTTGTCGTGTTGTTTTCAAAACTCCATAATAAGTTTCTAGTAAAATCCCCATCACTTTACTGGACTCATCTTATCATATTAATTATTTCTTGTGGAACTATCTAATCATCGTCATCTTCCTAATGGACATTGGACATTCAATAAGAAAAAAGGACGCGGTGTTGAAGTTGGTATACCTACCTATATTTTATCTTTCACTCACACTACGTCATAGAGTAAGAGCCAGTAACAGGTAACGCGTTATAATATTTGAAGTAAGTACATTAACACAATACGAATTTAGCGCGCTCTTACAATGTCATGTTTTGATTTTTTTTAATGGAGTTGTGGTGGCAAACTAAGCAAACATGCATGTAGTTTACACGGATGTCATGTGATGATTGCAGCCTATAGATTCCTACAAAACCAGAGTATCGTTCAGGTATGGTTACGAGGGTTCATTGTTGACATGTGAACTACTGTGAACTTAGCTCAAACAATGAAGGCATTGAAAAGCAAGTAATTTCTCATACTAGGTACTTCATATTTATATTTCAACCCGAATCAACCCGAGATGCAACCCGGGCTAGCGTCTATATTAATCCGGGTCGCCCGGGTCGATAAAATTGCGACCCGTCCCACCGCTAATCAAATTACGTTATTAATATAAAATTAAATGATTTAAAGATGAAGGCATGTTTTCTGTGTGACAAAACAAGCAACGTACATGACTTTAATGATGCATCATTCAAAAAGTGTTCGTGAATGTTATTATTTCGTCGTAAGAAAAAATATAAATATGCCGACACTTTATTAACAATTGAATCCACCGATGCTTTTGGATATCATACAGAGTGTTTTAAAAAAAACAGTTTAGAAGAAATAAGATGAAGATGAATTTTAAAAATTCTACAGAACACAAAAAGTAAGTAAAATTTTAATAGAATTTAAAAATAACTAGCTGTGCCCGCGACTTCGTCCGCGTAGAATTTCAGACAAAAACTGTAAAAAATGTTGTTTTGTTTTACGTAAAAACGTAACTTCACGTCTGTAATCCCCGAAGGGGTAGGCAGAGGTAAATGCATGCATTCAATCATACATGCAAACACCCACGACTCGCGGGTTACGTTTTGGTCCATGTAACAGGTGGCGAACCAACCTGTTTTTACGTAAATAGACCAAAACAACAACAATTTTTTTACAATGTTTGTCTGTCTGTCTGTTTGTTCCGGCTAATCTCGGGAATGGGTGCCGGGTGGACCGATTTTGACTGGACTTTCACTGGCAGATAGCCCGTGTAATGAGGAGTAACTTACTTTTATTTATGAATTATATTAAACTAGCTGTGCCTTCTTCGTCCGCGTAGATACTGGACAATATTTCTGTTAAATTCTACGCGGACAAAGTCGCGGGCACTGCTAGTTATTCTTAAATTCTATTAAAATTTTACTTTTTGTGTTCTGTAAAATTTTTAAAATTCATCTTCATCTTTTTTCTTCTAAACAGTTTTTTTTAAAACACTCTGTATGATATCCAAAAGCATCGGTGGATTCAATTGTTAATAAAGTGTCGATATATTTATATTATTTCTTACGACGAAATAATAACATTCACGAACACTTTTTGTATGATGCATCATTAAAGTCATGTACGTTGCTTGTTTTGTCACACAGAAAACACGCCTTCATCTTTAAATCATTTAATTTTACATTAATAAAGTAATTTAATAGTTGAGAAAAGTAGCATCCCACGCATGCGCAATGGATTTACAAGCGTCGTATCGCTGTCCTCGTCTAACTGGTGATGTTACGCGCTAGCTATTTTTAACAATATTTACAATATTAACAGCCAGCAACCCTTATTTGCAGCCAGATTTAATTTGGAAACTGCATACCATAATAATGAGAAAAAAATTAGCTTTGATTTGATATATAACTAATTAATGTACGTTATGAACGTAAAAACGTTTCCTTGATCATACCTGTTTACACCTGGCTGCGAAGAGGTGCGGCCAAGTGCGCAACGGCTGCCGTGATTTTTCAGAGTCGTTACATATGTTAGCGATTAAGAATATTAATCTTAATAATCAAAATTCAATAATAATAAAATTCAAAATTTAATATAATTAAAAATATGATTAATTAATTTTGCGCAAAAGATAATAATATATGAATGGTATTACAATTTCTGAACAATATACCAAACAATGACAAGTGACAGTTGGGTTGGCAATCGATAACGGTCGGCACGGCGGGTAGACGTAGACAGTTATAAAAAAAAAATAAAAATCGAATACTGTACATTTGTTAATTTTTAGTACATTCAATAAATAGTTTGCAATAAAATAGTGTATTCTTTGGAGCCCCGTGTTGGATATCTTATATCAGAAGTGGTAAGAACGTTGGAAAAAGCCCATTGGTATGTATAAAAGTTTACTTGTTATTGAGACTACTTTTACCTAAATTATTACGTTACGATACGTGATATGCTTCACGTGATGTATTAATGTTTAGTTTTTTTGTGTTATGAATCGCTTATTGATATAACAAATTATGTACCAGTACCTACAGTATTTTTGCAAATGTGTTCGCCTGAATCTATAGCAATGACTTAATCAAAAGACGGTATGTACCGACTATGTCACATATTGTATTATGTTTAGACGCTGTTTTATTTCCCTTTGAATAATTGCGTTACTATCGCATTGTACGGTTTAGAAGTGATACATGTATGTATGTAAGTAGGTAGTGTGGCTTTGTGAATAGATGTAGGTATCATAGAAAGGCGATCCATTATATTATATACATGTAGGCATTAGTATCGTATCGATAATTATTAATTTAGTAGGTACTTACTTTAATTGTCATGATTGTTTTCTCATGCATGTAATGCCTTTATTTTAACTTACTGACATTGAGAGATAAAATTACATACAAAGTAAGTCGGGCGCAACTGCGTGGGTCCCTCATTCAGGTTGTAACAAAAAGATGAAAAAAAAAAATCTGAACGTAGTGAAAATAATGTTTATTAGTACTTAATGTCATTGATTGTTGTTTGTTGTAAAATTTGAAACTCGTCATAATTTCTTGGACTTGATCGTGGCTCTGTCATTGAAAGCAATAGGGCCTGGATTCGATTCCTGGTAAGGACAGACATTTGTGTGACGGATAAATGTTTGTCTTCGGGTTCTGTTTATTCGTGACGTGTATTTGCGTTGCGCACTCCTAATGTGTGGCGCTATTTATTTATTATAGGTACTTATTACTTCCTTTGAATACACCTGTTATAAATCTGCTAAATAGGGAAAGCTATTGGTTGCTTATTATACACGCAGAAATAATAATAATTACATAATTTACTAATTTATTGTTTCATTTTTTTTGTTTTATCTTCCCTACTTACACTTATTACCCCATACTTACCTAGAATTTACCACGAATTAGCCACTTTTATATATATTGCTTGAGTGATGGCGGAAAGAACATACACCCCGCCGCTATTGGACATTTCTGATACAAGCGATAGAGCGCCACGGAGCACCAGCCGTGTAGACACGCGAAGACGATCCATAACAAGGATGAAATCTAGATCGTTGCGGAAACGGTATGCTCACAGTGAGGCTTCTCGCCGCCGTAATATTTGTCGAAGCAGTTCGGTTGACTCGGTTAGTATTTCGTCCATAGACGGCTCAGATACCAAGAGGCGTCGTAATCGCGACCGACCCACTAATCGAAGGCGATTAGGATCCTCTACGTCAATGAGTTCTGATAGTTCGAGTTCATACAATTCTTCGGATGACGAAACCTCTACTGATGATGCGGAAGGGAGAATAGAGTCTCGAAAAAGAAAACGTTCAAATACTAAGAACAGAAATACTCGTTACAAGCCCCCTTCAAAGAAATCAAGAACTAAATCTCCTAGTAGTCAAGATCGGGGAGAGAACTTCCTAATGAAATTAGCCAAATTAATAAATAATAAAGCTAGCGCATATGAAGGCGCACACAATGTTATCCCGGAGTTTGATCCTGATGCGAACTCGCAAACAGCAACAGATTGGATTCGTAAAGTCAACGACACAGCTGCTATTTATGGTTGGAGTGAAAGACAGATTATTTACCATGCTATTCCTAAGCTAACTGGTTACGCAAAAAAATGGTACCAAGGCCGTAGTTCCGTAAAATTAAGCTGGCGCCAATGGCAGCGTAGGATACTCAGAACTTTTCCAGATGATCGAAATTATGCTGACCGTCTTTACGAGATGCTGGATAGAAAAAGCAAAAGAGAGGAATCCCTTGAAGAGTACTATCACGATAAAATAAGGCTTGTCAAGATGTGTGGCATAAAAGATCGAAATGCTGTGGATTGCGTTATAAACGGAATCTATGATAATAATGTAAGACTTAATGCCCAGGGATTAGGTATAAGGAGGCCGTCGCAATTACTTACATATTTGCGACGTATATCCAAAAAGACGAGCCAAATCCGAAAATTTCCACTGAGCGGTAGATTTAATAACAACGACTTAAGAGAAAGTACTATTCGCATTGGTGTTACAAGGTCCAACTCTAGCAAAGGAAGCGATAGACTTAAGAACGTTCGTTGTTTTAACTGCTCAGCAATTGGCCATACCGTGCAGACTTGCACAAAACCGATAGTGAAATGTGACAAATGTTCTCGATTTGGACATGAAGGCCGGGATTGTCAGCAATCTGGGATTTCTAAGTTACAACATAGGGAATCAAACCCGAGTAATCGTAATCCGACTGAAGAGAAGGTATCAAGCAAACAAGTCTTACAAATATCGCAAGAAGACGTACAAAACGGTAAATATTTTAAACAAATACTGTTGAATGGTACACGTCGTTCAGGTTACATTGATTTTGGTAGTCAATGTACCCTAGTAAAATTAGGGGTTGCTGAAGACTGTAATATGATTTTAGATAAAACGGGTCTTCCTGTCATAAACGGCTTTGGATTAGGTACGGTTACACCACGTGGTCGCGTAACGATAACTTTAGAAGTTGACTCTGTGACGGCAGATGTTGATGCGTACGTAGTAAGTGATGATCTTTTAAATACCGACATTTTGATAGGTCAATCCTTTACGGAGTTACCTTCAGTTACAGTTTATAAAACAAGCTCACAATTAACTTTGTATTGCGATGATACGAAACTTAACCGTGTAACTTTGCTAAATCATTCAAATACTTCTGTAAAAGGTTTGGCGAAGGTTATTGTTAGAGTTAAAGAAAGTGATTACACGGGTCTTTTATATATATCGGGGTACTTTTGTTTTAAGCAGGGTAGTGAGTATTGTGTGTTACAGGGGTTATATGAGTTTACTGAGGGGAAGGGCTGCGTTGTCATAATGAACTTCTCTGGTAAACCTCTTAGTTTAGGTGAAAATAAGGCTCTTGCGCGTGCGACGATACTACCCGATATGGAGAATTTAAAAACAGAATCTCTCAATGCTTACGTTACCTCTATATCAGAAAATGACTCAACGGCGCCCAATGAAAATGCCAGGGCCCCAATTACAATGGACATGTTAAACATAGGTCCTAAGGTTTCTGAAGATCAAAAACAGAAATTACTCTCGCTTCTTAATCGTCATCGGAATTGCTTCGCATTTGACATGCAAGAACTCGGTGTAACACATGTGTCAAAAATGACCATTCGCTTAAATGATGACACGCCGGTGTCTTATAAACCATACAGACTTCCTTATAATGAACGTGCGATTGTAAGAGAAATGGTAGGAGAATTACTTAGTAACAATATAATTAGGGAATCTCACTCCGCTTATTCGAGTCCTATAGTTCTTGTACGAAAAAAGAACAATGAATATAGACTCTGCGTCGACTATAGGGCACTAAATAAGAAGACAGTAAAGGACAGTTACCCGATGCCAGTTATTGATGACCAGCTGGACAGATTATCTGGTAAATCCTATTTTACTAGTCTAGACTTAGCATCGGGCTATTACCAAATACCAGTGGACGAGTCCTCACGCCATCTAACGGCATTTGTGACACCAGATGGCCATTATGAGTATACGAGAATGCCGTTTGGTCTCGTGAATGCCCCAGCGGTGTTTCAGAATATGATTAATAAAGCACTCGGCAATAGACGATTCGATCTGGCGATTCCGTATCTAGATGATCTGCTGAGTACAGGTAGCTCCTTCGAAGAAGGCTTTCAAAAATTGGAAGAAATCCTTAATTTACTTTCCAATGCCGGTTTGACTTTAAATCTAAAGAAGTGCTCTTTTTTTCAGTCAGAAATAGACTATTTAGGGTACGAAATTTCCGAGGCAGGACTTCGTCCGGGTACTCGTAAAATTTGTGCAGTATCTGAATTCCCAACGCCAACAAATGTTCATCAAGTCCGTCAGTTCGTAGGCCTAGCAAGCTTCTTTCGTCGTTTTGTTTACAACTTTGCTTGCCTTGCTAGACCTCTTACAAAATTGACTAAGAGCGATGTGGCGTGGGAATGGGGTATCGAACAGGAGACTGCTTTTCAGGAGATAAAGTCAAAGTTGATAAACCGGCCTATACTAGCTTTGTACAACCCAGACCTTGCAACCGAGGTTCACTGTGATGCTAGCAAGATAGGAGTTGGTGGTGTTATGCTCCAGAAGGGAGATGATAGTAAGTTGCGTCCAGTGGCCTATTTCAGTCGACAAACGACTCGTGAAGAATCTTTTTGGCATTCATACGAGCTTGAAACTATGGCTGTTGTACTCTCCCTTAAAAAGTTTCGTGTTTATCTGCTTGGGTTGGAATTTAAAGTCATGACCGATTGCGCTGCGTTACGTACAACGCTTACTAAAAGAGACCTTCTCCCCAAAGTTGCTAGGTGGTGGCTAATGTTGCAAGAATTTAATTTCACCATAGAGTATAGGCCCGGGCATAATATGCAGCATGTTGACGCACTAAGCCGCAATCCTTTACCCCTAGAAGAACATAAAGAGCTTGAAATACTTCAAATCACAACGAATGATTGGTTGCATACGGTACAGATGACAGATCCACATTTAAAACATATTAAAATTATTCTAAATACGAGCGAAGAAAATTGTAAGGATTTTAAAAATAATTATGTTCTACAAGATGACCGGTTATATAGACGTGTTGGTCGAAAATTAAAATGGGTAGTACCTCATGGTGCACGATGGCGCATTTGTCAGATGAATCACGACGAAGCAGGTCATTTCGCCGCGGAGAAAACATTAGAAAAAATAAGTTCTGATTATTGGTTCCCCAAAATGAAACGTTTCATAAAGAAGTATGTTTCCTCCTGCATAAACTGTGCGTATAACAAGGAAATGGGTGGTAAGAAAACTGGCTACTTACATCCCATTCCGAAAACTACATCAATATTCCACACACTCCATGTAGACCACCTAGGTCCTTTTATTAAAAGTAAGAGGGGTAATACCTATATATTGGGTGTTATTGACGGATTTAGTAAGTACATATTCGTGAAGGCTGTTAGAAATACAAAGTCGAAAACGACTATTAAGACCCTTCAGGAAATATTTTCTGACTTTGGATGCCCTAAAATTATTATCTCAGATCGAGGGACTAGTTTCACCTCTAGCCAATTCAAGGTATTTCTAGAGTCACTGGGAATTAAGCATGTCCTTAATGCAGTTGCGACACCGCGAGCAAACGGACAGATTGAGCGGTACAATCGAACAATCTTGAACTCTTTGGCAGCAATGAACCATGGTCTCGATGAAAAGGACTGGGATCTAAATATACAAAAACTGCAATGGAGCCTTAACAATACTCTAAATAAGGGAATCGGAAAGGCACCAGCAGAAGTAGTTTTTGGCCAGAGAACGATAGGACAGTCAGAAAATATTTTGAAAGGGACTTTAGAATCAGATAACCGTGAAAAGGTAAGAGAGGCTGTAAAAGACAATATTGAGAAAACACAAAATAGAATGAAGGAAACGTATGATAAAACACGTGCACCTACCAAACTTTTCAAAGAAGGAGACTTAGTTATGATTCCAAATCATAATCCAGAGAAAGGAAAGAGTAAAAAACTAGCACCTAAATTTCGAGGGCCCTTTAAAATAACTTCTGTTTTAGACCACGACAGATACGAAGTATCAAGTATTGAAGGTCACTCTCAAAAGAGGTATAAAAGCATATATCCAGCGGATCATCTTAAGCCCTGGGTCACATTCCGTATTTCCCCACCAGCGACTGAAGAAAGCTCTAGCAATAGTGGTAGCGATGAAGCCGATACGGTGGATTAGGTGATTTTGAGAAATGGCACGCGACACGATCGTGCTGTTTAGTAATATTATTCATTCCCTATATTCCCCTGATCCTATTCCGTTCCATTCCAGCTTAGGTCAACAATTATAAATCAAAGGATGAACCAGGAATGATGATTGTGCCTGGTGATGATGGTAATTCTCAAGTGGAAAATTATTGGCAATATTGATGACGAGCGCACGTGGATGACATCGCATCTACGAGAAGAATAAGGAACCAGACCGTGTTCCGATGGGGACAAACGGTAGCTTCCTGATGAGTTTAGAAACAGGCCGTGTTTCGATGATAACAAACGGTAGTTTCTCAATCATATAATAAATACAACAGACCGTGTTCCGATGGTGACAAACGGTAGTTTCTCAATCATACAATACAACAGGCCGTGTTCCGTAGGTGACAAACGGTAGTTGATTAAATTGGTGGTATTTGACAGGCCGTGTCCCGAGGGTGGCAAACGGTAGTCATTTACCTATCACATGAAACTAACAAGATTATGATACAAAGGCAGTAAATGGTTTTAAATAGTACTAATAATTGAAATCAGATTTTTTTTGTTGTAATAATGTGAAATTAACGTGTTACTGTAAAGAGTTTGAAGTGACAATTGATCATAACATTAAACATAAATTTAAAAAGAAATTATATAGAGATTATTCTTATGTACAATTGCATTACATTAAAATTAATAAATATTTACTAAATCAGTATGGGTATGAGGTCATTACCCCTATAAGGAAGGCCGAGGGTCCAGAAATAGGGACATTTCTGTAACAGGACGGCCGACTGTTAGCGATTAAGAATATTAATCTTAATAATCAAAATTCAATAATAATAAAATTCAAAATTTAATATAATTAAAAATATGATTAATTAATTTTGCGCAAAAGATAATAATATATGAATGGTATTACAATTTCTGAACAATATACCAAACAATGACAAGTGACAGTTGGGTTGGCAATCGATAACGGTCGGCACGGCGGGTAGACGTAGACAGTTATAAAAAAAAAATAAAAATCGAATACTGTACATTTGTTAATTTTTAGTACATTCAATAAATAGTTTGCAATAAAATAGTGTATTCTTTGGAGCCCCGTGTTGGATATCTTATACATATATTGCCGTGAAGTGGACGATATTTTATTGAAAAAACCAAGTCGACGAAATTTTGTCTCAAAAATAAAAAAATTAAAAATTATTTAAAAATACTTGCGGCCACATTTTGATAGGCAACCTAGTGGATTTATATTCTCTGGATCATAAATATGCGTAAAAAATGGGTTTGCAGCATAAACTCGATGAACGAAATGTTTGTGTTATGGGATCTTAACCTATTATAATATGGGTGTAAGCCTCACTTTGTTTCTACACAGGCACATAGAGTGATGCTTCGTATTAGGCATTTGGCAGTCAAATGGAGCAAAAAGATTGTTGTAAATGTTTCTGTTAGTTCCATCGCTTTTAAATGAACAAAACCCTCTTTAGATTTACGTATTACTTATGTTGGATAGCACGTAGTATTTGATGTCCATTCTTAGGTTTTAAACTACCTCCACGTTAAAATTTTATCATAATTGACTCAGCGGTTTGGTCGTAAAAGCGTAACAGAGCGACGACAGACAGTTATACATTCAAAATATTAGCCAAATAACAGCAAAACGTAACTAGCTCGTGTTTTCATTAATTAAACTCTTATTCTATTTTATTTCGTCTATATTCGAAACCCGTTCGGAGGCCAATCTGATGTTAATTGGGATATTTGCAAATGTTCGGGTGTTCAGTTCCAACGTCCATAACAATGCGCAAGTTTGTTAATAAAATACTTTCGTGTTAATTTTTAATAAAGCTCGTCGTCACACGTCGCTGTGTATTTGCGATTGGCAGATTGATGAGTGATCGAAATTGGACCGCAATGTCCGCAATACATAAAATGTTGATATTGTATATATTGATTTTTGTATATACTTGATTGATTAAATATTCCGTCCGCGTAATTTTTGTAAAAAGTGGTAAGTACAAAATTAAAACTTTGCATCTATACAAATAAATAAAATTGGAGTGTCTGTTTGTAATATAAAAATAACCGCTTTTTACTAAATGCATATGTATGTATACACGGTACATATACCAAAACAACATTTTTTACAATTTTTGTCTGTCTGTCTAGTTGGCGGGGCTAATCTTGAGAACGGCAGGACAGATTCTGACGGGACTTTCATTGGCAGATAGCTGATGTAATAAGGAGTTACTTAGGCTACTTTTATACTAACTGCGCCCACGACTTCGTCCGGGTAGATACTGAACAATCATAAATTCACTCACGCGGGTGAAGTCACGGGCACAGCTAGTATTTACATAAATGTGTAGGTAGATACTTTTTTGTTTAAAAATACTTTTCGTTGAGAATCAATGAATATCTTTATAAATAAAAATATTTAAAAAACCATGAAACAAAACAGATAGGTATTTAGATTTTTGGAAATATTTCAAAATAAAGAGAGACATATAAAGAATAGTCAATTTCTGTATCACATTGTACCTACCTATGTACCTATATTACAAAGTTTTTCCTTCGTCTTAAGATTAACATTTCAGCAAACATTGCAAAGCATTGTATGTTTGCTTCTAAAGGGCTGGGATTAAAATAAAAATGAATAGTCGTAGCTCGTTAATGACGTCAAATATCGCATTGTCGCTCTCACAGATGTATCCTATTTCTTAGTTTTGTTGTTTGTTTGGTATCGTGTTGTGATATTATGTGATAGAATATTTATTATCATACTGGATGACGTAATGAAATGAAATAAAAAAAGAATACATTGCATGTTACATTGAATAAGTCCTTGTGTAGCTAGCTACTACATCCGCTCGTTCAGTAAATCGTAACGCTTAATCGCAGTCAACTGAACAATGGCGGTCAAAACATTAAAATAGAGTCAATTCAATAATGCGGTATGGGCTTACTGGTGAGAGCTCCAGTGACGGAGCTCGCGGGCGTAGGCACCACCGCATTACCTAATATACTTGCCGCTAAATGGTAGTGTTCAGCACTATCGTGTGCCGGTCAGCTGGGTACGGCCCTGTAATTTCCGGCACAGAGGCATAACACCTTAGACCTCAGGAGTGGTAACGCATCTGCATTTTGACCTTGGTCTTTATGTGGGTGTCTATAGGCTGCAGTCATCACTTGACATCAATGTAAACTGTATGCTTGTTTAACACTTTCATTACATGAAAAAAAGCATTGTCCTGCGATTCAATGCGATCATCAATCACACCAAATCCAACCAATCAAAATAATGACACACAGTCCTGTACCTTGAAATTTTCATTTCTTTGGACATGCTATAGGTATCACAGTCTACTCATATTTTGAATATATATAAAAATCAATTGCTGTTCGTTAGTCTCGCTAAAACTCGAGAACGGCTGGACTGATTTGGCTAATTTTGGTTTTGAATGATGTTTGGAACTCCAGGAAAGGTTTAAAAGGTATGAATATATGAAGAAATTGAAGGGAAATAGTAAAAACCACAATTTTATTTTCCCATACAAATAGTCCCTATCTATCAAACCTTTGACACATTATTTCATTCTGAGGCAATACGAAGTTTGCCGGGTCAGCTAGTTTTGAATAATTTTGCAAATCGGCCCACAAACGACTGAAAAATCGCGTAACATACACACAAAAACAACAACGGGTAGGTACATACGGGTCGAATTGAGAATCCCCTCGTTTTTGAAGTCGTTTAAAAAGAAACAATTCTCTCACGTCGCAACACTTTTTTATATATTTTTCATTTATTTATGAAGCAATTAGAGTAAGAGTTAGTTACTCTGCCAGTGAGAACTAAATAGTTAAAAATACAAAAAAGTGCTGCGTTGTGAGAGAATTGTTTCTTTTTTCGAAATATGAGTAGATTATAATAACTACATATCAAAAACCAAAAAAAAATTTCAAAGTATATTTGTGTTATGGATATGTTTTTATAAAATTGGATGTCCTTAAAAGCTACACAAATGATAAATCGACTTCTGATCGTGAATAAGTCACGAATGGAAGTTGGTGAGAGTAATAATACTAATACCCAGAGCACAAAATAAAATAATTAGCTGCGTAAACATTGATCCTCATGAAAATAGCCTCGTGGGTAGTCATCCCGTCTCGTTGTCATAGAAACTTTTATAATAAGAATATCTCGTAGGTATAAAGCTTAGCGTCCACTAGGGGCTCCGTTCTGCCACCATAGAATAATTATTAATATTTGACGACCCGGTTAGTCCGGCGGTGCGAGATGACCGTTTGATTCGAAGGGCTTTGTACGGCTCTGTAATTTCCGGCACAGAGGCATAACACCTAATGCCTCAGGAGTGGCAGCGCATTTACATTTTGACCTCTGGTCATTGTGTAAGTGTCTATAGGTTGCAGTCATCACTTAACATCAATGTGAACTGCACGCTTGTTTGCCACTTTTATAACATAAAAAAAAAAAAAAAAAAAAGGGTCGCGGATTCGATTCCAGCACCGGGACAAATATTTGTATGGCCTACAGATATTTGTTCCAGGTCTGGGTGTTTGTGTATGTACCTATTGTATGTGTACAACGGCACCCACGACACAGGTTTATGCCTACTGTGGGGCTGTAAGCGTGTATTTTAAAATATAAAAAAACTAAATGTAAAAATAAAAAAGTGAAATTATTTGTACAGGTACAGAATATGCACTTTGCCAAAACGTTCACCATATCAGCCGAAAGATGTTCACTTGGACCAAAGCCTCCCATAAGGGGTATATGTAACGTGACCATACGTCCCGTTTTGAACCGGACTGTCCCGTTTTGAACGGGACTGTCCCGTTTTCATGCAGCCCGTCCCGGTGTCCCAGATAAACTTTAAGGAAGAGAAAATGTCCCGTTATCGGTAATATCAGCAAAAATGTATAGAAAACTATCGTATCCGTCTGAAGTTGTTCTGTAAACGTAATATTAAATAATCTGAAAAGCAATCAATAGCGATACCTAAGATACGTAAAACGATACTTAAATAAGGGCGTTATAGCTTTGTGTTCGTAAGTAAGCCTCTTCCCCCTGGTTCCTTGAAGGTTAATTTTGAGAATATCCCGTTTTGAGTGACGATAAATATGGTCACATTAGGTAGGTATATGCTATAATCGCCACGATGATTCGCACTTCGATGAATCATACGCCTCACTGAATCGCTTTTGTCCTCGTTTACGTTTACTTAAATTTTCTTTATCATATCGCGCCGCTTGTGGCAGATCATCGCTGTTATGGAAGGTACGAGAGGACAAGAAAAACGTAAGACGTAAACGTGGACCAAAGCGATTCAGTTGACGATGACGACCCGGTTAGTCTACCGGTGTGAGATGACCGTTTGATTCGAAGGGTCGCGGGTTCGCTCCCGGCACCGGGACTTAGTTGTTCATTGTAATATTTATTTTTCGCAATAACACATGCGATTGAACTTTAGAAAATAAAGAAAAATGGGAAAGAAAACTTGTTAGTAGTTAATTATTGAGCAACTTTGATTTTTTATGGCCTACAGATATTTGTTTCGGGTCTGGGTGTTTGTGCATGTGTTGTTTGTGTACAACGGCACCCACGACACAGGTTTATACCTAATGTAAGTCCGTGAGAGTAAGCGTAAAAAAAGTAACGCGATCGGAGCACAGTTTAGGCAGGAAACGAGTACATATTCTTTTAGATTCGTTTTATATAGCATTCACAATTGTAGCTAGTGAACTTGGCTGGGGCACTTGGATGACACTAAATTCGCCTCGGTCCGTCAGGTGGACGATAGGCTTAAATTTCCACGAACGCTCTGTAATTGGATCTTATAATACAAGGCAACAGAACTTCTCAGGTTGTTATATTTACATATCGTCATGGATAGGAAAAGTTATTGAAGAAAAATATCCTTTTCATTACGTTGACGTTGAATTTTCAACGCATCATGAAAATCATGCAAATATGTGAGACCGTTCTAAGCTGCTCTTACATATATTATTATATCAAAATTGACTTTTTTTAATTTAGGAATAGGAACCAACTTTGCATGTTCAGGTTTGTGTCTCCAGTGTACCCGTGTACCTTGAGTGATCGTACTGCCCATATACCAAGTGTACCAACCTTGTTTATCGACATGTTGATTTCAATAGTTGTAACTCTTGTTGACAGCTCAAGATGCACCCGAAATACTAAACACGACACGAATCAGCGAACTTGGCAAGGAGTCCACGCTCAGTTGCAGCGTATCGCCGGCGGACGCGACTGTCGAGTGGCTGTTCAATGGTGCTCCCGTCACGCTTGGCGATCGGTAATTTGCTATATTTTAAGAGACCTCCTTATGTGAAACGAAGAAGAAACCAATAGGCTGTAGATTGGATGACAGCGGACACTTATACGTTGACGACAGCAGTGTTCGCAACGACTTATTGAGAAAAATTGCAACGGGCAACAAGCTCCGAGCAGTGATTTCCTCAATTTAAAAGAGTTCCGGACTTCTTTCTGTTCAATAGTGCACCCGATCGTATCACTCTTGACGATCGTTATTTGCTCTATTTTAAGAATGCCGGATCTCTTAATGCAAGGAGAAAGCGATAGGCTTCAGAATGGATGAGAGCGGTCTGACGTTGGCTGTACAATAGCAGTCGACAAAGGCTCCACCGAGTTTATCGTAATTGCATTTTAAGAATTTTTGTCACAGGTGATCTATATAAAACGATCTACACAAGCGCAGCGTAGGGCGTCCACCTGCAAGATGGACCGACGACCTAGTGAAGGCTGCAGGTACCCGCTGGATGCACGTCGCTTCCGATCGGTCGGCATGCAGGTCATTGGGGGAGGCCTATGTTCAGCAGTGGACATCCTATGGCTGATATGATGATCTACATAACATTGTACTTAGATATCTCACATTCAAACTTATATTTAATTGTTCACAGAATAAAACAAAAAGACGAGGACAAACTCCTTCAGATAAAAGACCTTGATGGTAACCCTAAAAAGTACAAAGTGTCAAATTTGGCCATCATTAATTCAACATCCAGTGACGATGGAAACTATACCTGTGTTTTGACGCTCGGCGAGAGGAAGCTAGATAGAGTAGTTGTATTAGACCTCAGTTTTCCTGGGAAACTAGTGTCGAGAACGCCTGCTGAAGTCAGACAAAACGTCACCGATCAGGCGAATGTTACTATGAAATGTGTCTTTGAAGGCAAGTATTTTTTTATGTTCAGCTTAAGTTACAATACGTGCAAAATTTAAAAGCGTCTGTGAAGTTAGTTAAGGTCCGTTCATAAATTGCCATGTAGTAGCATTATGTCCACCTTATGTACATTTTTGTGTGTATTAAAGTTAAATAAATAAATAAATTATGTCACGCTTAGTATCGGTATTTTTGGATCTATTTTTTCCTGACGACTGTGTGGTCGTCGTCAGCTAATAGTAGTAATACACGGTTCGGTATGGCGGACATAATTATGTCCGCCGGACTCCTCTACACACGGCCAGATTTTGGTTCGGAACGTCAGAGATCGTGTGTAGCGCGAGCGGACTTGGTCGGCGGATTCGGTCCGCCGTACCGAAGATTATCCGTATTTAAGATGCGCGTATGTAACTTGTTTTCCATACAAAATGCATTCAATATTGTAATTTTCCAACAGTTTACAAACCCGGTGATGTAAGGTGGTGGAAGAGAGGCAAAGATGGCGATATAATTGATTTAGAAACGAAACCGCACAAACAAATCAGTTTAAAAGAAATCGAAACCTCATACAACCTTCATATACGAAGTCCAGAAGACAACGGCACATATATCTGCGAAGTTTGGGATCCTGTAACATCGTCCAATAAATCCGGAAAAATCGACGTTTTCATCTACGCCTCCCCGCAAGTTGTGATAGATAAAGCGATTCCTATCAGTTCTTCCCAACTATTCCTCAATTGGACTATACGCTCCTACAATTCTCCCATCAAGAATTACAATTTGATGTACCGACGCCTTCCATCGACGGACTACAGTCTGTACACGACGAAAAAAATCGATGTTAAGAACGTTTCTTTTGTTATGGAGGGCTTGGAGAAGTCCACACACTACCAGCTCAAGTTGGAGATGACCACGATGTATGGGCCGAGCAAGCCACACGTGTATGACACAATTGTGAGGACTTTGGACAAGGATCCGATATTTGTTCCGAATATATCAATAAATGGCTTTTCGGCGACGTCAGTGACGATCGGTTGGGCACCACCGCCTGAGGACATAGCGGAGTTGATACATTATTATCTTTTGGAAGCTAGGAAGATGGATGAGGTGGCGCCGAGGCGGGCGTACCATTCGAGGGACAATAGGAATTTACCGTACATGTTCGATAATTTGGAACCGCACAGTACTTACGTTTTTCGGGTGAGTATTTTCATCGGATCGATTTTAGGATTCATTTGTCTGAATTGTTACCTATAAAACGTTTTAAGACACACATTTTAAAACCGGGTCGTTACGCGGTATTCTACCCGCGACTACGGCTCGTGCAACCGAGCCGAAACGTCGGTATAGAGGTAAAAAAAGATATATTTTTATCGAAAGATATTTTATTTTTAAAGAAAAATGGAAAGAAAAATTTGACTTCAGGCGAGACTCGAACTCGCGACCTACTGGGAATCTAGTCCAGCCGCTCTTCCAATTGAGCTACTGAAGCCCTGCCCGATTTGTCAAATCTTTCCTTCACATCTATTGCATTGCTTTATGGTAGCAGCAGCGCCATCTATTACCAACTATGCTAGTTAGGCAACCGATATAATAGACTTTTCAGTTTATTGAATATCGTAAAGAAGTCGCTTTTACCCTTAATAATTGTTTTTATATTATTTCGCATTAACACATGCTTGTGAAATATATTTTATTTATTTCACAAGCATTTGACAAATCGGGCAGGGCTTCAGTAGCTCAATTGGAAGAGCGGCTGGACTAGATTCCCAGTAGGTCGCGAGTTCGAGTCTCGCCTGAAGTCAAATTTTTCTTTAAAAATAAAATATATTTCACAAGCATGTGTTAATGCGAAATAATATAAAAACAATTATCGAAAGATAGTATCGCGTAACGACCCGATTTTAAAATGTGTCTGATAAATGAAAAAAAAAAAACACGCGAGTGTTTTAAAAGTTATACAACGTTTATTATTATATGACCCACTGCTGGGCACGAGTCTCTCCCCTTTTTGGGGGCAGGCTTGGAGCTTACTCCACCACGTTGCTCCAATGCGGATTGGTGGAGGTAGGTGGGTTAGTGGCCAACCCGCCGTCGGATGTTTTCAAACCGCGCATAAGGCCTCCGACAAGGTTTTTTTAACGCATGGCCCCGCGGCTGGTGTAGATCATAAGCGATCTACTCGGTTAAGCACTACGGACGCGGTCAGGTAGTGTGATGGGTAACCGCTAGTGGCAAATTAAAGGCGCGTTTCCGTGCTTCGGAGGGCACGTTAAACCTTGTCGGAGGCCTTATGGGCGGTTTGAAAACATCCCACAGCGGGTTGGCCACTAACCCGTACGTATCTCCAGCAACCCGCATTGGAGCAGCGTGGTGGAGTAAGCTCCACACCTCCCTCCAAAAATGGGAGAGACTCGTGCCCAGCAGTGGGACGTATAATGGGTTGCTATTATTGTTATATTATTACTGTATGTTAATGTGTTTATGGCACTAGGTATGCGCGTGTTCGGATTTCACGAAGCAGTGCGGCAATTGGTCGTCGGAGATGCAAGCAGCAACCCTGGACGGCATACCGGGCCGGCCGAACAACGTCAGTGTCCACTGCGAGAGCAACTGGATCAACCTCACTTGGCAACCGCCCCTCAAACCCAACGCCGAGATAAAGGGATATTCCGTGAGTACATCTTGCCTCTTGTAATGTTATATTTATTTGTAGGTATGTAATGAGGGTGATAAATCAGCAGTGGATGGTAATCGACTTTCATGGCTCCGTTATGACTATCTGTCATAACGGAGCCATAAAAGTCTAGTCCATATAGTCTGCCCACCCCGTTAGGGACCTGGCGTGAAGATATATATATATATAGTTATGACTATCGCAGATATATAACTTAGGTATCAGTGGTGGCAACGCATCTGCATTTTGGCCTCTGGTGTTTGTGTAGATGTCGATGGGCTGCAGTCATCACTTAACGTCCATGCGAACTGCAAGCTTGTTTGCCACTTTGGTTACATAAAAAAAACTGTAGACATTACACAAAACTACAAAACCATACCATAAACAAATTCAAATTGCAGTTGTGTTACCCGTGCGGCCTTAGTTGTTTTGCCTCGAATTACGAGATGCGCAGCGATGGATCTCAAAAAAAAACCAATTAACTTTTGAACCAGTTTATTTCACAGTCCACAATTGTATTATATTATATACTAATAACTTATTAATTAAGGTATATCTTAATGATCCGATTTTAGGCAACAAGAAGACATAAAGTAAAACTAGGTTTTGTCCTATCGGTCCGATTCGCGGATGACAAAAGGCCCGGTACGAAAAATGCAGTTCGGTTTTATCGTCATTAAAATTAGGGTTGCGCAATTCCGGTAACGCGCGGTCTGTAGAGGCCGCCCAGGATGTAACACACGTGACAGGAAAAAACAACAACAATACACTTTATATATATTGTGAAAATAGTTTTAAGGAACATATTTTGAAAAGACCCTACTGAGTTTTGTTTTGGCAGGTTTTTTTCTCAGTAATGTGGGCTTTGGAACTCTGCCAGTGAATGACAAAGAATGTCCCATATTTTTTTGTTTAGTCTTATCTTGCCGTTTGTAAAAGAGAGTATGGATCATTCTGTTGATACCTATTTTTATTATTAAGTATTTTTGGACTATTATTAATTTATTTACTTTGACATATTAATCAACGTATCAGTTGTTATTCGCTTTAATTTTATATTTGTAATTTGACCTATCACAAGCAAATTCTATTATTTCCAAGTGATTAAATGAATTTTTGAGTTTGAGTTTATTGTACACCAGACATAACATTAAAAGAAATACAGAAAAAGAGAAATTAACACAGTACAATAGGCAAGTACAAATAGTTGTGTAGGTAAATGTGTTTTTTTTTTGTTTAGGACCCAATTGCAATGAAGACTTAACCCCTTATTCATAAACGTACATTAGATACGTTTTAGCTGTAGAATGCTTTGTCTTTGTCAGTTGCATTGTCAAATGTGCAGGATAGAAAAAGACAAAGGAGAGATTAAGAGATTAGCAACACTTTAGCTAAAATACGTTTATGAATATGGGGGTAATTATGTTAGCACGTAGAGCAACTCGGTCCACCGGTCGCGGCGTACCGGAGGGGAGTAGCAGCGTTTATTACCGATGCAAAACAGTCTGTCATTTTTTGCTTGGGGATATACGTGTGACACACACTCACACTACAAATATCGTGTATTACTACGAAACTCACACCTTGACTTTAACAAAATACATAAACAATTTCACGCATACATTTAAATATCTGGGCGACAGGCATAGGACCGTTTGGTCATGTACTTTGACAGAAGGGAAAGCCTGCATACGGCTACTCCCCTCCGGTCCGCCGCGGCCGGTGGCCCGTGTTGCTTATCAAGCCCCAATATTTCCAATTTCAAAAAGAATATTGTTGCTAAAGAAAATAATTCGTTACAGGTGGAGCTAACTGGCAACACTACATACAGAGACAGCCATGGCAACATTAAGAAAGAAACATTTGGGCCACTTCAAAAGTTCACAACGAATGACTCCAGAAGCGTGAAGTAAGTCAAACCAATCAATATAATTAACAACGTGTAACGCAATAAACGCAAACCCTGAAGGTAGATTGTTCAGAATCGAAAACCAATTCAGGCATCCATCATTCGATGCAATTTCAGGCATCTTTATTATAGGTAATATTTTATCCCATAATTAATTACAATTTAGTAAATTATGGTGGTAAGTTAAAGAAAATTCTTCCACTAGTGCTGTCAGTCAACCGAACAATGGCGGTCAAACCGTTCCAGTGAGGCGGTAGTAAGTGCAATAACGCAAGATGGGTAGCAGCGTCCTGCGATAAAACTACCGCCACATCGATCGCCAATCAGCATGCCAAGCGTGGCGATTATGCCGTATCCTCCTTATGGGGAGGCTTTGGTCCAGTTGTGGACATCTTTCGGCTGATATGATGATGATGAAATTGTGGTCATCCATTTGATGAACAGTCAATACAAACGAAAATGAGACTAACGCCTATCTAAAATACAATGCTAGTCTCAAGAAGTTCAACAGAACTCGTGGAAACGTGGATTTTATTATAAACTTGCTGACCCGGCAAACTTCGTATTGCCTCAGAATGAAATAATGTGTCAAAGGTTTGATAAATACGGACTATTTGTATGGAAAAACAACATTTTGGTTTTTACTGTTCCCCTTCAATTTCTTCATATTTGCTTACCTTTAAAACCTTCCCTGGACTTCCAAAAATCATTCAAAACCAAAATTAGCCATATCGGTCCAGACGTTTTCGAGTTTTAGCGAGAGTTTTCTCGAGACTAACGAACAGCAATTGATTTTTATATAAAAAAGATAATAATTTAAGAAATAAAGCATGAATGAATGAACATGCATCTATTTATATTCATTCATTCATGCATTACATAATGAGTGTAAGCGTATAACATTTCTGAAAACATGCGTCACAAGCCGAACGCTTTGGCCAATCGTGCCTGTAACGTCTGGTCCGCGGTCTCGCTTGCACGTCGGTTCGGGTGGAACGTGACTCTTTTTCGTGCGTTCAGCCGGAATCGTTTAATAAGACTCAAAAAAGTAACGAGAGGCAATCCGTAACGTAACATGTCGGATGTCGCAGGTTAGGGGATTTGAAGCCGAACATGAACTTCACGGTGCGCCTGAGCGCGATGACGCGCACGAGGCGACGCGGGGAGGAAGACACGCGGTATTGTCACACCGCGCCCGCCGCGCCTGACTCTCCCCCGCGCCCGCGCTGGCGGAAGGTAAACTCATCTGCCACACTACACAATGTGTACTACACACTGCGTACTACTCACGGCGCGGGGAGGAAGACACGCGGTACTGTCACACCGCGCCCGCCGCGCCTGACTCTCCCCCGCGCCCGCGCTGGCGGAAGGTAAACTCATCTGCCACACTACACAATGTGTACTACACACTGCGTACTACTCACGGCGCGGGGAGGAAGACACGCGGTACTGTCACGCCGGACTTGACTCTCCTCTGCGCCGGCACTGGTGGTTGATAATCGCATTGTCACATTACACAAAGTGCATTACACACTGCGAACTAGACACGACACAGGGAGGAGGACACGCGGCACACACCGCGACTGAATCCCGCGCGCTCGCGATTCCGGCAGGTAATCACATCTATCACTCTGCATTACACATTACACACTGCGCACTACATACTACCACTGCAAACTTATGCTGCACACTAAGCACTCACTCTGCGCACTCACACTACACCCTGCACACTCACACTACACCCTGCGCAGTACATACTACCACTGCGAACTTATGCTACACACCATGCACTCACTCTGCGCACTCACACTACACCCTGCGCACTACATACTACCACTGCGAACTTATGCTACACACTAAGCACTCACTCTGCGCACTCACACTACACACTGCGCACTACATACTATCACAACAAAAATGTCCATCGACGCTCGATGTAGCGAGTGACTCAGTACTGCAGCACCGCGAGAACCGCTTAGAGGCCTCTTCGATGCGCATGTTTGTTTGAGTGTGACGTTTCAACGTTTTGTACGTAGTTTCCACACTGACTACATGCTACGGGCGTTACACACTACACACTATGTGCTACATTCTATCCGATCAGAAAATAAAAGTTGTTCACTTTGGCTCTTTTGCCATTTCATAATAAAGCTCTAGGTATAATACATAAATTTCCTACGGTGTCATATGTTTGCGAGTTATTATCATTGGAGGTGTAAAAAATTTGAAATTAAAATGTTTGCAACATTTTTCATTTTTAATTTTTCCAAACACCATTATGTCGCCCGGTACCTGAAACTCAGATAAATGAATTATCAATTAGACGACGAGTTCGTTAAGCCGTGATCACTTTTTTGTGAAATGAAAAAGCATTTTAGAAGGGTAGTGAAATGTATGTTGGGGACTGTAAAAAACGTCAAAAACATAATATAACCGTTTTATTTTGATAGGAAATCTAATATTGTTTGTTGTTTTACAGATATTTGATGGCGGAAAATTCATGTTCACTATGACCCTACCGAGAATATCCGAAAGGAATGGACCTATATGTTGTTATAGGTAAGTTAGGTTTCTATCCCAAAAACTTGTGTTTAGAATACGAAATTTATTAATTCATTTACGTCGGAATACGTCTGTATTCGGGAAAACTAGGCTAGGTTTTTATCTAAATTCAACTTTACACCGATTTTTACGTCTAATGTTCTAGTCTCGTTTGAAAGGGTACACTTCCGAATTAGTAAAGAGACTATCGCCAAGTTTCGAATCCGTATAGTGTTATTTCTACTGCACCCTGCCCTGCTTACGTAAACACTAGTGGTGAGATTCGCACACCGCACTACGACTTTACTTTGAGGAAAGTACGCCTTTGAACTGTCAAAACTCATACTAAACTGACAGTTCTAAGCATACGTCGTTAAAATGCGTGTTTTATACGAGCTGCAAACTACGTGAATAGACTGACTCCCGACCACGAACTTGATTTATTTAACTCTTCGCCTGATTGTTTCCGTAATGCAATAACCAGAGACTGGTTTAACGCTATTACTGAACTGCCTGCATGATTGAATTATATTTCCTTAGAATGTATCTGTTACTACTTAGTTATGTTAATGAATAAGTTTCGCCTTTTGGCTACCCTTCCTTTTTTTTTTTTTTTTAATTCTTTGTAAAAACTTTTTATTTTGTTTGTCAGACTTTGCTAATCAAGAGCCTTGTGTTACAGATGTTATATGCGAAAGCTCCTAAATGGTGTATAGCTTTAACTATTATATTTGTATGCAGTTATATTTTCACTGTCTGCTTTCCAAAAATAATAAAAATAAATTAAAATAAAATAGTTTGCTCAAAGTAAAGTCGTAGTGCGGTCTGTGAATCTCACCATAATAGTCCGGTATTCGTTAAAAATGTGGTCAAAATGGTCGACAAACGTCACATAGGCTGTGTGCGAAATATATAACGCTCTACAGAGCCAAATTCTTTTTTTTATGTTATGGAAGTGGTAAACAAGCATGCAGTTCACATTGATGTTAAGTGATGACTGCAGCCTATAGACACTTACACAAAGATCAAGGTCAAAATGCAGATGCGTTACCACTCCTGAGGCCTTAGGTGTTATGCCTCTGTACCGGAAATTACAGGGCCACAATTATTCGAAGTCTCTCCTGAGTTCGATGTGTATATCTTGCTGTGTACTGTATGTATAATAACTTGAAGGCATGGTTCTGAAATATATAAAAAAATAGCTTCTATTATACTCCGTACTCAAATTTTGTAAGGGACCGTAGATAACTATTGAAAAGATAATTTTAAGTTGGAAAACTTAAATATAATTTGCTTGCTTTTGATTGCAGAGTGTTCATGGTCCGGCTTCTCCCGCATTCCGACTGGAACAACCTGCCGCCGTCCAAAGACATATCGATCATTGAATATGAAGAGGCCCATGCAGTACAACCTTCGCTGGGGGCTTATATTACCGATGTCTTCTCAAAGTAAGTGCATATCCAAATACATAGACCTGCTAGCTTTTATTCATAGAATATGTTGAACCGCTTACCGCTAATTCTGTGTAAATGCGGGCAGAGAATATGTAATAATACTACGTATAGAATGGACACTTCGACGTCTCGCTCGATTTCCCCGCCTCACCCAACCTCCTCCCCTCTTATGGGCAACGTTTGGTATTCTCTACGTGCTACGCACACAGGTGTAAATACACGTCACTGATTGATGTCTATGTAATAGAGACAAAATTATTCTTATTCTATTCTTATTCTAAAATTAAGCGGTTGTATGAAGTTTGTTTTCGCGGAGTGTCCGCGGTGTGCTGCGGGTTACCTTGGCTATGTTTATGATTTTTACTAAACACTAGCTTTTGTCCTGGACTTTGTCTGCGTGCACTTTGGAATTCCCTAAGGTACCTCTGAAGGGCATAAAACGTAACATATGTTACAGCTATATATAAACCTGTGTACAAAATTTCATCGAAATCCGTCCAGCCGCTTTAGCGTGATTGAACGACAAACAAACAAACATTCATAACCAATACTTTCACATTTATAATAGAAGTAAGACAGTAACAGTTGACATTAATGATAATTTAATTCTGTAGATTACAAACAACCACACAAAAACTAAACATTTTAATGAAGACGATCACCGGTCGCTCTTTATTTTTATTAGTAAAGGGATAAGTTTATTCATTTTTTTTTCCATATAATTAGGCTCCTGGAGAACACTTTTAAATCGTCATTTTTATAAACTACCTAAAGTGAATAACCACTAATAATTATCAAAACACAAAAAATAATTATTAAAAAGAAACGCTACAATTATAACATGGAATGAATTAATTATATACTAATTCCTCCATACAAGTGTATGCGGGTCGAATTTATCAAGCTAATTATTTATGATTTCCACAGCGACAGATTCCCGCCCGACTCCGAGGTGATAATGGGCGACGGCAAATCACTCTTCGATCGGACGGAGGCGGCGTTCACTAGGCCCGCCTGCCGACGTTGCCTGCAGCGGCCGCGCCGGTGGAACGAGCCGCCCCCGCGCCCCGCGCCCTCCGCCCCCGCCGCCCCCACCACCCCCGCCGCCCCCGCCGCCCCCGCCGCCGTCACTCATGAGGACGATCTGCTGTTCGACCAGGAGATAGACACCACGGACGAGCCGGAGGAGGAACCCAGCAGGAACAGGAGATCCTATCAGGATATTGAAATGTAAGTCCCGTTTTATCCACTCGACCACAGCGTCACCAACGAATGGCTGTCGAGCGCCAATACAGGGCAGAGGGTTAGGTCAACAAAATGAATGATCCTATCGTATGAGCGCCCAAAGTCACCCGGTTCGCTTTCGCTTTTCTTTCTAACCAGATTCATACGATACCATACATCTATCTATGTATATAAATAAAAATGAATCGCTAAATATGATGCTAGCGTAAAACTCGAGAACGGCTTTTCCGGTTTCGCTAATTCTTTTTGTGTTACATTCATAACCGTTCGGAGAAGGTTTTTATGAAAGACTAGCTGTGCCCGCGACTTCGCCTGCGTGATAACATATGATAATTCAGTATCTACCCGGACGAAGTCGTGGGCGCAGCTTATAAAAGTAGCCTAAGTTACTCCTTATTACATCAGCTGTCTGCCAGTGAAAGTCCCGTCAAAATCGGTCCAGCCGTTCCCAAGATTAGCCCCGCCAAACAGACAGACAGACGGACAGACAGACAGACAGACAAAAATTGTAAAAAAAGTTATTTTGGTATATGTACCGTGTTTACATAATATACACATGCATTTAGTAAAAAGCGGTTATTTTTATATTACAAACACACTCCAATTTTATTTATATTTATAGATAAAAACAAAACGACCAGTTAAACTTTTCTAATGTAAATCGGTAGGAATTGATGATTGAAAATAGCATCAAATTACCAGTAATAGTTTACATTGCACCCGCGCGAAGCCGGGGCGGGTCGCTAGTTAGAAAATAAAAACACTTCGCTACGCTATCGGTTCACTGTCTGTTTAACACTGGCTTAAAGAAGTATAAAGGGGGGTAGTAAATATAACAACGCGGGATGGGCAGCATCGTCCCGCGATAAAACTACCGTCACTGCGATCGCCAATCCGCCTGCCAAGCGTGGCGATTATATATCCCCTAATGACGCACAACACTGGGCGTCTTTGGGTAAGGCTTTGTCCAGCATTCTTTGTACAACATGTCGTTGTTTACAGAGATTACGCGAAGAATCCCCTGATGATGGACAATGTTGTCGAGGAAGACCGCGACGAGTTGAAAGTTAACGACGGCTTACTTGACTCCGCTGCCAATTACACCTTGTTTGTGGAATTAATACGTAAGTAAATATTTATAAACGGATACGATACTGTAACATTGTTTATTACAGTGATGAGAATTGGAATATAAGTAGTCTTATAGGTCGCGCCACGTAAAAAAAACGCGGGAAGAAAGTAGAAGGGATGTGTTCGCGCATCGGTACACTCGCGCACGAAAGTACTAGCCCTATTGGTTTATTTTTGATCTAGCTTTCGCTTGCGGTTTCGTGTATTGGTAGGCAGATTGAAAACTATATTACATAGAATAACATAAAATGAAATAAAAACACATGACGCGCAGCTTGACCGCCAGCGTTCTTTTTACGTGGCGCGACCTTTATCAATCTCGCGTATAATGATTTAAAATATGAACCCGATATTTTGGTTTTCAACTGCCGTGGCCACAGGTATGTATGTATGTAGTCGTTTGTGCCGGCGCTTACAAAACGGCATGTCGCGCTGGCACTGGACAAAATAAAATGTGAAGACAATACGAGGATTGGGTGAATACCTCCATCTATTTGGCAAACGTCTTACGTCGGTTCCAAGGTGTACACAACTTATCAAATGTATCTTGACATTTCCAACAGTCATTGTTATATTTCAACGAAAATTACATAATAAAAGCTTGACAAATCATATATCTTAATCTTCGTAATGAATATATATACTACTCGAGTAATAAACCGTACAATTATTACTTCTTTGATTTCAGCGGGCACTATAGAAGATGCGCCTATGTACAGCGAGTACATCAACGTTTTGATGCCCGCCGCCACGCCCACCGTCTCCGCTAACTCCGGCTCACTCGAGATTATCTTACTGGTGAGTGTATTTATATAATCTACTAGCTAGGTGACCCGGCAAACCTTACTAAAATAAAAAAAAAACATCAAGTGAATCCCATCATCGCAAGCTTACCCGGCAAATGTCGTTCTGCCATAAGCACATGAAGCCCCGAGAAAAATACAAAAAAAAAAAAGACGTGTGGCACTCGGGGACTGCCGCGGTAAAGCTATTGCATTTACATAATTATCTAAAATTATGCAAAACAAAAAAATGCAAATAAAAGAAAAAAAAATAGAAAAATGAAACAATAATTTTCTATTAATATTTACCACTTTTTAAATATTGAATGGAAAAACCAACAATAAAAAAAATGAACAAAAACAATCTTGGCAGCGGTGGGATTCGAACCCACGCCTCCGAAGAGACTGGTGCCTTAAACCAGCGCCTAGACCGCTCGGCCACGCCACCCACGAGGTCGGACGGCGAAATTATACATGACTTTCTTTAAATGAGTTTAAAATTTGTAATCCGGAGCGTCCGGTTTTTTGCGTTACGGAATTTCTGAATTCGGTCCCCGCGCTCAAGGCTCGCGATAGAAGCTATGCAATAGCTTAAAAACAGGCGGGTGCCCTCGTTGGTGTCATCAATTAAATTAATTTTCATGCGCGATTTTTCTCCTAAAAACTTTTAAGATATATTATTACTTTAATTATATATGGCCGAATACTCAAACGTCACTCAATTTTAAGCAACCTTCAAATGTGCGCTATTTCTATCGTTTGAACGTGTTTTATAAAGACAGAAGACTTTTAAGTCCCACTTAGATTTAAGTGAAGTTTGAGTGAGTATTTGGACGATAGTGTAGTATTATAATGATGTGCATGAAATGCATAAGGTAACAAAAGGATTTAAATTGATAAGCGTTGATGCTGTATTGATGTAATTAGCTTTCCAATTACCTAATTGTAAGTCATTATTTTTGCGTTTAATAATGGTTATATTAAGCTATCCATAAAAGATAGATAGATGCCATTGCGCCCTTTTTGTAGATCTACCAAAGAGAAAATATTCCACCATACATTGTTTTGTTATATCTCAAGAAATCTCTCTTAAAGAGAAAGTTCTCAGCCGTTTTATTTTTTCCGACAGCGCCGACATTTATTGTTATATTCCAACAAATTTACACAAAAGTTTAATAAAATAAATACATAAACCTTCCCCGAGAATCACTCTATATTTTCGGGAAAACCGCATAAAAATCCGTGCAGTAGTCTTTGAGTTTATCGCGAACAGATAGACAGACAGACGCCGGGAGGACTTTGTTTTTTATAATAAGTAGAGATAGATTTACCTGTTCACGTTCCGTTACCATTCTGCATGTCTTCTTTTACCATCTTTTACTATTACCACTTCAAGCTCGCGTTCGGCTACCATTACCGCGTGTGCTCCCGTAAAAAATCCGGCTGCTTAATTGTGCCATTTGAACTATAATTATATTAAGTAACAACTCGTAATAAACCACACCATGTCTCATCATTCACACGTCAACCACACCACCACTCCTTACCTACGTCTTTATATTTAATCTCCAACATCACCTACATTTTGGTCCTTCGAGCCGGTTTCCAATTTAGTAATCTGTAAACATTGTCCCACCTTAGTTATGAGTTTGGCTAATAAATGAGCACCGCAGAGCTCTATTCTTGGCAACTCTCACTGGTCGATACGAATCTCGCTTGAGCTATGACTAAAACCACTAACGATTTCTGACTCCGGGGGCCGACCGCCTAACTCTAATGCTTTCGTTTAGGACGTTATCTTGTCAGTTTCGAACAAACTATGAAAACATTTTGTTTTAAACCCGCGGACGAAAACACTTCCAGGAAAAAGTTGGGCGGTTCAAACTGACAAGATGATGTCATAATCGAAAGTTAAACGTTAGAAGCATCAGAGTTAGGCGGTCGGTTCCCCTGTTGACCTTGCAGTACACTATAGCGGCGCATGCCTTGAATAACCGTGGTGTGTTTGTCAGGGCGTGTGTGTGTTGGCGGGCTGCGTGGCGGTGGGCGGCGCCGTGCTGTGCGTGCTGCAGGCCCGGCGCGCGCGCAAGCTGCACCGCCACCCGCTCGAGCTCAACCCGCTGCAGGCCGCGCTCAGGTACACTGGGGGAGGGGGCGGTGGGCGGGGGCGGCGCCGTGCTGTGCGTGCTGCAGGCCCGGCGCGCGCGCAAGCTGCACCGCCACCCGCTCGAGCTCAACCCGCTGCAGGCCGCGCTCAGGTACACTGGGGGAGGGGGCGGTGGGCGGGGGCGGCGCCGTGCTGTGCGTGCTGCAGGCCCGGCGCGCGCGCAAGCTGCACCGCCACCCGCTCGAGCTCAACCCGCTGCAGGCCGCGCTCAGGTACACTGGGGGAGGGGGGCGGTGGGCGGGGGCGGCGCCGTGCTGTGCGTGCTGCAGGCCCGGCGCGCGCGCAAGCTGCACCGCCACCCGCTCGAGCTCAACCCGCTGCAGGCCGCGCTCAGGTACACTGGGGGAGGGGGGCGGTGGGCGGGGGCGGCGCCGTGCTGTGCGTGCTGCAGGCCCGTTATTCGCAGTAAGATTTCGAACAACTGCAAAATTTTAATTTCATTTATTTGAATGACGGTGTATTTAAAGACAATAATGACGATATGGTTGACGACGTAAGCTCACACTATGTGAGCTCTCTAAAATCGAAAAACACATATTGTGGTCATGTATATGCACGGATGTTTGTGTGTCTTATTGAATAAATATCGCTTGGACATGTATTGTAAGCGGTGTCGGTGTGGGCAGGTACGTGGTGGGGCACATCGGCGGGCGGCAGGCGCTGGCCAGCGCGGCGCCGCCCGACATGCCGCCCATCCCGCTGCAGGACCTGGCCGCCGCCTACGCCGACCGCCAGGCCGACTCCGACTACGGCTTCCAGAAGGAGTTCGAGGTCAGTCTTCTATTTTTAGCTTCCTGCGACTTGCACTTTTCAGCCGTCTTCCCCGTAAGGGACTCGGCGTGATGATACAGAGATACATACCATCTGAGAAGAGCAGCAGTTTATAATAATGGTATACTGAAATCTACCGGGTGTAAGAAGACCGCTTCCGAAGCCGACACATGGGTGTGACAAAAATCAATACAAGAAAATTTTAATTTTTGAAAACTACTTTTTTTTACGTCGTTGTATCCAGAATCCTAAAAACCTAACCTAACTTGAAGAATAATAATAATAAAACAACTAGGATTAAGTAAAAAAAAGCATTATGTATTAATTAGTAAGTAAAAAATTTTAGACACTTAATCAAAAATGTAGTATATACTTAGCTTTGATCAAATTAAAGGCTTTTTATTTTATATCCAGATTTTTTTTTAATTTAATTGAAATGGCAAACAAGCTTGCTATTCACATTAATGTGAAGTGATGACTGCAGCCTATAGACCCACACAAAGACCAAGGTCAAAATGCAGATACGTTACCACTCCTGAGACTTAAGGTGTTATTTTATTTATTTATTTATTTCAGGCAACAAATGTAAGACTATAAGTAAAACAAAGGCCCATATAAATATATACCTTACAGACTAACATAAATAATAATAACACTATGAACTAACACTACACGTGATTACGGCGACGTGATGCGCGGTTTTTCTGCAGGGAGCTGTCCACGGAATTCTCGAAATAAGACTCCCTGCGGCCAGAACTCCTTATTTATGAAAGTAGGCAGGTGCTGCGTCGGGACTCTCACCACATAGGAATTGAAATTCACTCTATGGCGAGACTCCAACCTCTCGACTCTCAGAATGAAATTCATCTTGACGCGGATGTAGTCGACGAGATCTTCAACTTTCGTCGACCAGTGCAGTCTGGACACGTACAGTAGCGTTGATGGTACAGCTGGGCGCAACAAGTGTTTAGAATAGAATAGAATAGAATAGAATACATTTATTCGGATAAAAACAGAGACACAAAATAGGAATAACATGTAACAAATAACAAACAACAATAAACAACAGATAAAAGCAATTTGGAACAAACAGACAGTAGGTGTGACGTCGAGTATGTCTCAGTGTTGATCCGAATGGGTACCCAGATCAGCTTATGCCAAGCAGATGATATCTACTTGACGCTGGTTTTCATCTGGGTCCCTCTGAGTGATCCACGGATGTCAGCCAGTTTATTAAATTATTATCATTAAAAATTACCAACCAGTACAAATATTATGGGTATCTATAACATAACAAAAAAAAAAAAAAAATAGGTAGCAACAATCAAAATAAAAAATAAAAATAATGTTTCGGTCCGGTCGACGCCGTACCGCATTGGTTGCGGTTGGCGGGCTTCCTCTTCCTCCTTTGTACCACCGTAAAGCCATCCTCGTCGAAACGTGCCTTACGAGGATCCGTTATGCCGGAAATTACAGGGCCATACATTACCACCTGACCGGAACACGATTGTGCTGAACACTACCATTTAGCAGCAAGTATATGAATCATGCGTACCAGTTTTTTTTTTCGGAACCGGTCTTTTTACACCTTGTATATCGGAACGAAATTTTCCTCAGTACAGCAGTGTCGCAGTGGTCACAATGTATATCGGAATAGCCTCAAAATAAAGAATACATCAAATTCCACACCAATTTTCACTGTAACTCCAGTGTTACCCGTTATAAATTATATCTGTAAACACCCGGCGAACCACGCAGTTGTTGCAGATGCTACCGGAGTGCTTCCCCGACCGCACCACGCACGCGTCGGAGGCGCGGGAGAACCAGCCCAAGAACCGATACCCCGACATCAAGGCGTACGACCAGACGCGAGTCAAATTGTCCCAGATCGACGGCGTGCCCGGATCTGACTATATCAACGCGAATTACGTCATGGGATACAAGGTTAGTTAATAAAATAAACGGGTCTTTCTTACCTCACCCCGCTAGTTTCTATAATTGCAATTTAAATTTGAAAAAATCCTGCTGGGCACCCTTTGTAATGAAAAACTGAACTGTACATTGCACGTGACCCGACACGCACGTGGCCGGTTTTGTTTTCTGAATTTGTACAAACGTTTTTACCGTGATCCTTTACGAGCGATGTATATTATAACGTATCAGTCCCAGTTGATTTCTGTACCTTCGTAGCGATGCGTTTCATGTAGCTTGATGAGGCAGTGTGAGAGCAATCGCTTATTTTTTCTATGAACTCTTGAATCAGACAAGATAAGGCTCAGCCTAAGAAATATCAAACATTCATAAAGTCTTCAACATAAAAAACACGAAAGAAGCCAAGTAAATGTTACCCAAACAGAAAAAACACGAAAGATTTTTTTTTTTTATTAATTTATTCATGACCATAGATACAGAGTATTTCAGTCGTATACATATTGAATTTCACATTTCTTTAAATTAATAAATATCCATATGGAAGATGACGATGATTAAATGCTTCCATGAGGAATATGATGAGATGATGGGATGGCTCCAGTAAAGCGATGGGGACTTTACTAGGAATTTTATGAAGTTTTGGAGGCAATACGAAAAATCACTTTTCACTTCATAATCACGAAAGAAGCCAAGTAAATGTTACAGAAACAGAAAAAAACACGAAAGAAGCAAAGTAAATGTTACTCAATGCACATTTTGTGCATATTTTAATGTCGTATGATTTGAGAGAATGTTCAATCGAATTTCAATACTTTGTGGTCGTTGTATGTGTGCTTTATAGTATGTTCTTAGGTTTTCGCGAGCTACACTCATTGAAATAAAACTAATTTAATATAAGCGAGATAAATTCGGAAACTAGTTTTATTTCAGTGTGTGCTTTATGTTACCATGCGATTCAAATATCATAACACTCTGGATTTTAGTTTTATCATCCTGTAACTTCATGCATGAACAAAACACCTATCAGTCTAATCTTTCCATACGCATATACATGTATATATTATCTGTTTGTCTAATTTGTGTTTGTCTGTCCTACGCTTACTCAGGACCCTTCGGATCTCACTCAGGTACAGCTTGTAGTGACTTTGTCTTAAGTATGTTAATTTGCTCCTCTGTTTTTATTTTTTTTAACGTTGATTTAGTTTCATCACGAATTACATAAAACATCGTACGCAGTCGATGCGCTGCCCTTTGCGTAAGACTGACCCCTTTATTACCTATTTCTTCATACAGCTCACATTATAAAAATATTGCTTATTCTTCATTATCATATTGGGTTCACGAAATGACGAAAGGATAATGTTTGTTTTTACCAATGACAATTTTTTCCCCTCCCAATTATATTATTCCTTTTTTCGCGATTCAGTTGGGCGGTCGAGTTGTATATACGTCCGATCGCATTACGATTTATAAATCACTTCAATGCATTATCCATAAATGTCTGTTCCAATAGGAACGCAAGCAGTTCATATGCGCGCAAGGACCGACGGAGACCACGGTGAACGACTTCTGGCGGATGATCTGGGAGCACGGGCTGGAGCTGATAGTGATGCTGACCAACCTGGAGGAGTACTCCAAGGTCAAGTGCAGCAAGTACTGGCCGGACGAGGTGCGCGGCGTGCGCGCGTTCGGCAACATCACCGTGCACCACGTGTCCGAGAAACGGTTAGTGCCTACTTAGGGGCCGTTCAAGTATTACGTAAGCAGATTTATTACAATTCTTTACCCCCCCATCCCCCTTGTCAGCAAAAGTAAGCAAAGCTCTTACCCCATGCTCTCTCTTAGCTCATGCTTACGTAAACATTTTTCAATTAATATTTTGCTTTTATTAATATCATAATTATAATGTTATAATTCGTATGCATTATTTACGGGAATCCCCGAAAAGGCGTTTCGTTTTCAAGCAAAGACAAATGTGAGGGTTGCCATTCGTGTAAAAAAGTAAATAACTACCGATGACGTAATCATCATCTAGACTCCCACTACCACCCCATGTCATCCAAAATAAGCAGAGCAAAGACCCCCCCGCCCCCCCATAGTGTTCACGTAATACTTGAACGGCCCCTTATTAATTAGTAAGGTCTTGGTTATAGTCATTTATTTTGCGAACTCTATTAACCATATTGTATGGCCCCGTAACAATAATCACAGAGACGTAACAACGTAGGTCTCAACGTGGCAACGCGTCTATAGGCGTCTATAGGCTGCAATTATCACTTTACATCAATGTGAGCTGAATGCTTGTTTGAGACCTTCTCTACATAAAAAAAAACTAGTAGATAAAGTTCTTAAACATGAGGTTCTAACTGGCACTGAAAAATTTCATTCTATTTTTATTCGTTATTCTTATTCAACAGTTTTGTTCAATCTGCATTAAATAATTCATCTTATCTAATATATTTACTAACATTGTCGATCATTATTATTCTTATATTTTCATATTTAACTGTGGTAAAGTATTTTAGGCCCGTATTTGGATTGTGGGGTAGGTTGTTGGTATTGGTCCTAGAATTTTCGCTTGGAAGGAGCTTGAAACTTAAAAAGCCAAATTAGATGTTAGAAGTAGATGTTGATCAACTTAGTGGCGAATTCTCCACTGTTATTAGGAGTGCTTCAATGCCAAGTGCAGTAAGTTAGTAAAGACCAGTTGTACTAGGAACTTTATTTGATTAGAGCTGAGTGTGGTTGTGCCACGAACTATTTTTAGTTATAGCACTTCTTAAAATTGTTATTTACCTTTTGATACAATTTGAATCATATTTTCTTTTCTTTTTTAGATATTCAGACTACATTGTAAGGGAATTGAAGATATGCAAACCACCGACGAATTCAGACGGTCAACCTATTGTAGAAAACAATGGAATCGCTAAACGAAATGGAGGTATGTGCAAATTGTTTTAACTTTGTGTAAGATTCAATAAATAATTAAAGTTTTTACAGTACTCAACAATTAATATTGCACATCGAGCCTGCGAAAGAGACGATCGGCTCGTTTCCACATAGAGCGTTATCTCTGTTGCACACTGCCTACGTAAGCACTGACAGTCCGGTATTGATCAAAATGGTCGACAAACGTGAAATAGGTACAGTGTGAAAGAGATAACACTCTACAGACCCGAAATATATAGTCTCCTTCCTAGGCTCGATGTCCAATATTTATTGATGAGCACTGTAAATACGAAATTTTGCTATCAATCTAGGTGTGTTAAGCTAGACTTTTCAGGCTCACAGTTATTCAGTTATGCATAGATTTTAATTTACTAATTAGAACTTTGTATCGTGTTTGCAGTAGTAGTTACAATTAGTTCCTTTTACTAAAATGGAACCTTTCCAAAAGTTCAATTTTCCGAATTTGAAGGCGTAGGCCCACCGCATTACGTAATTCAGTTGTCGATTGATCGTAGTTTTCAGCGTTATAATATTCAGGTTAGGGAGAAATCAACAAATTTTCTTCTCCGTGTATCCTGGCACAGAAGTCTTTCGGCTGGATTGATGACGGAACCTCCTTGTTTTTTTATGTTTGTTTAAAATGAATCTTTCTGTGATAACGCGTATCGTTTTGTTGCCAGATATTTTAAAATATATCTTTCTGTGTTAACGCGTATCGTTTTGTTGCCAGATATCGGCGGCGCGAGCGACAGCGCGCCGACGTCCCCGCGCGAGGCGGTGACGAAGGCGAGCGCGGGCGAGACGCGCCTCGTGAGGCAGTACCACTTCCTCATGTGGAAGGACTTCGCCGCGCCCGAACACCCGCACTCCATACTCAAGTTCATCAAGGTGACCGCACATGTGTAACTCAAGTTTATTGTGATTAAAAGCTTAGATAACTAAATACAAGTAGGTTTTGCACATATTAGGCACACTGTCACACCCCGGACACTCTATTAAAATTCTATACAAATGCTTATTCTGGTTACCTATTCTATTACACAGACATCAATCAGTACAAGCGCACACAAGTGTAGCACGCAGGGTTATGATCTAAAACAATCGTGATTAGTCGTCGCACTGATTACGTGATCAAATTAACTATTTTTAGTTAATTTGGTCACGTATAAATGAGATTCTGATTAATTCAACTGCCTCTCGAGGGGAGGTGAGGCAGGGAAAGCGGGCGGGACGTCGAAGTGTCCATAGGATTATTACATATTAGGCGTGAGAGAAACGTCTTACCTTTGTGATTGGAACATTAGCATTTGAAACACTTAACTGTTCCGAATCTTTGTATGCATCATTTCGAACATTTGGATCATTGCGTCAAAGATCAACTGTGGGGAAAGTCCAACTCGGCTTATTAAAGCAAAATAATGCAAACGAATACCTAACGCTCTTAAATTATTCGTCTTACAAACGCCATAGTCGTTATTATTACGTGCATAAGCTACTGTATAGGCGCAACGGAATAAGTAACAAAATATCATCTCGTTTGGTATCCCACTCTCACTTGCTAAATATTGTATTGTTATCTCGCTCTCTCGCTTCGCTAGCTGATTCAGATTCAAATGTCAAGTGTCTCGGTTGCGGTCATTCGGTCACACTCGATCACTCAAGCGACATGAACGCGCTAAACAGAGAGCAATAATTGAAATAAAACTATTTTTACGGATTTATCTCGCGTATATTAAACTAAAATGATTTTTAAAATCAACCCGACGTTTCGGTCGGGTTGATTTTAAAAATCAATGAGTGTAGCTCGCGAAAACCTAAGAACATATCAAGAGAGCAATAATGTTCGAGTTCCAAATGTTCTAAATGATGCATTTGAAATTTTATTGGTGTTCCAATCTTTCGGAACATCGAAATGTTTCGGAACAGTGAATTACTGCTACAGTGTCAGAGAATATGTAATAATACTACGTAAAGAATGGACACTTCGACGTCCCGCCCGATTTCCCCGCATCACCCAACCACCTCTCCTCTTATGGGTGACGGTTGGTATTTTCTACGTGCTGCGCACACAGGTGCACGTGTTAAAACACGTCACTGATTGATGTCTGTGTAATAGAGACCAAATTAAGCGTTTGTATGGAATTTTGGCGGAGTGTCCGCGGTGTGACTGTAGTGTGATTTACGATTGTCTCTGTGCGTATCTAACCCACATCATATTGTGTTTTAGCGCGTAAACGAGGCGTGGTCGTGCATGGTGAGCCGGCCGTGCGTGGTGCACTGCTCGGCCGGCGTCGGGCGCACCGGCACCCTCGTGGCCCTCGACTGCCTGCTGCAGCAGCTGGCCGCCACCCGCGCCGCCGCCCCCCTCGCCACCGTCGCCGACCTGCGCCGCCAGCGCAACTTCCTCGTGCAGTCCCTGGTCAGTGTGTCCCCCCCCACTGCCCACCGTCACCCCGACTGTCTGCTGCAGCAGCTGGCCGCCACCCGCGCCGCCGCCCCCCTCGCCACCGTCGCCGACCTGCGCCGCCAGCGCAACTTCCTCGTGCAGTCCCTGGTCAGTGTGTCCCCCCCCACTGCCCACCGTCACCCCGACTGTCTGCTGCAGCAGCTGGCCGCCACCCGCGCCGCCGCCCCCCTCGCCACCGTCGCCGACCTGCGCCGCCAGCGCAACTTCCTCGTGCAGTCCCTGGTCAGTGTGTCCCCCCCCACTGCCCACCGTCACCCCGACTGTCTGCTGCAGCAGCTGGCCGCCACCCGCACCGCCGCCCCCCTCGCCACCGTCGCCGACCTGCGCCGCCAGCGCAACTTCCTCGTGCAGTCCCTGGTCAGTGTGTCCCCCCCCACTGCCCACCGTCACCCCGACTGTCTGCTACAGCAGCTGGCCGCCACCCGCGCCGCCGCCCCCCTCGCCACCGTCGCCGACCTGCGCCGCCAGCGCAACTTCCTCGTGCAGTCCCTGGTCAGTGTGTCCCCCCCCACTGCCCACCGTCACCCCGACTGTCTGCTGCAGCAGCTGGCCGCCACCCGCGCCGCCGCCCCCCTCGCCACCGTCGCCGACCTGCGCCGCCAGCGCAACTTCCTCGTGCAGTCCCTGGTCAGTGTGTCCCCCCCCACTGCCCACCGTCACCCCGACTGTCTGCTGCAGCAGCTGGCCGCCACCCGCGCCGCCGCCCCCCTCGCCACCGTCGCCGACCTGCGCCGCCAGCGCAACTTCCTCGTGCAGTCCCTGGTCAGTGTGTCCCCCCCCACTGCCCACCGTCACCCCGACTGTCTGCTGCAGCAGCTGGCCGCCACCCGCACCGCCGCCCCCCTCGCCACCGTCGCCGACCTGCGCCGCCAGCGCAACTTCCTCGTGCAGTCCCTGGTCAGTGTGTCCCCCCCCACTGCCCACCGTCACCCCGACTGTCTGCTGCAGCAGCTGGCCGCCACCCGCGCCGCCGCCCCCCTCGCCACCGTCGCCGACCTGCGCCGCCAGCGCAACTTCCTCGTGCAGTCCCTGGTCAGTGTGTCCCCCCCCACTGCCCACCGTCACCCCGACTGTCTGCTGCAGCAGCTGGCCGCCACCCGCGCCGCCGCCCCCCTCGCCACCGTCGCCGACCTGCGCCGCCAGCGCAACTTCCTCGTGCAGTCCCTGGTCAGTGTGTCCCCCCCCACTGCCCACCGTCACCCCGACTGTCTGCTGCAGCAGCTGGCCGCCACCCGCGCCGCCGCCCCCCTCGCCACCGTCGCCGACCTGCGCCGCCAGCGCAACTTCCTCGTGCAGTCCCTGGTCAGTGTGTCCCCCCCCACTGCCCACCGTCACCCCGACTGTCTGCTGCAGCAGCTGGCCGCCACCCGCGCCGCCGCCCCCCTCGCCACCGTCGCCGACCTGCGCCGCCAGCGCAACTTCCTCGTGCAGTCCCTGGTCAGTGTGTCCCCCCCCACTGCCCACCGTCACCCCGACTGTCTGCTGCAGCAGCTGGCCGCCACCCGCGCCGCCGCCCCCCTCGCCACCGTCGCCGACCTGCGCCGCCAGCGCAACTTCCTCGTGCAGTCCCTGGTCAGTGTGTCCCCCCCCACTGCCCACCGTCACCCCGACTGTCTGCTGCAGCAGCTGGCCGCCACCCGCGCCGCCGCCCCCCTCGCCACCGTCGCCGACCTGCGCCGCCAGCGCAACTTCCTCGTGCAGTCCCTGGTCAGTGTGTGTCCCCCCACTGCCCACCGTCACCCCGACTGTCTGCTGCAGCAGCTGGCCGCCACCCGCGCCGCCGCCCCCCTCGCCACCGTCGCCGACCTGCGCCGCCAGCGCAACTTCCTCGTGCAGTCCCTGGTCAGTGTGTCCCCCCCCATTGCCCACCGTCACCCCGACTGTCTGCTGCAGCAGCTGGCCGCCACCCGCGCCGCCGCCCCCCTCGCCACCGTCGCCGACCTGCGCCGCCAGCGCAACTTCCTCGTGCTGTCCCTGGTCAGTGTGTCCCCCCCCACTGCCCACCGTCACCCCGACTGTCTGCTGCAGCAGCTGGCCGCCACCCGCGCCGCCGCCCCCCTCGCCACCGTCGCCGACCTGCGCCGCCAGCGCAACTTCCTCGTGCAGTCCCTGGTCAGTGTGTCCCCCCCCACTGCCCACCGTCACCCCGACTGTCTGCTGCAGCAGCTGGCCGCCACCCGCGCCGCCGCCCCCCTCGCCACCGTCGCCGACCTGCGCCGCCAGCGCAACTTCCTCGTGCAGTCCCTGGTCAGTGTGTCCCCCCCCACTGCCCACCGTCACCCCGACTGTCTGCTGCAGCAGCTGGCCGCCACCCGCGCCGCCGCCCCCCTCGCCACCGTCGCCGACCTGCGCCGCCAGCGCAACTTCCTCGTGCAGTCCCTGGTCAGTGTGTCCCCCCCCACTGCCCACCGTCACCCCGACTGTCTGCTGCAGCAGCTGGCCGCCACCCGCGCCGCCGCCCCCCTCGCCACCGTCGCCGACCTGCGCCGCCAGCGCAACTTCCTCGTGCAGTCCCTGGTCAGTGTGTCCCCCCCCACTGCCCACCGTCACCCCGACTGTCTGCTGCAGCAGCTGGCCGCCACCCGCGCCGCCGCCCCCCTCGCCACCGTCGCCGACCTGCGCCGCCAGCGCAACTTCCTCGTGCAGTCCCTGGTCAGTGTGTCCCCCCCCACTGCCCACCGTCACCCCGACTGTCTGCTGCAGCAGCTGGCCGCCACCCGCGCCGCCGCCCCCCTCGCCACCGTCGCCGACCTGCGCCGCCAGCGCAACTTCCTCGTGCAGTCCCTGGTCAGTGTGTCCCCCCCCCACTGCCCACCGTCACCCCGACTGTCTGCTGCAGCAGCTGGCCGCCACCCGCGCCGCCGCCCCCCTCGCCACCGTCGCCGACCTGCGCCGCCAGCGCCGACCTGCGCCGCCAGCGCAACTTCCTCGTGCAGTCCCTGGTCAGTGTGCCCCCTCCCCACACCGTCACCCCGACTGTCTGCTGCAGCAGCTGGCCGCCACCCGCGCCGCCGCCCCCCTCGCCACCGTCGCCGACCTGCGCCGCCAGCGCAACTTCCTCGTGCAGTCCCTGGTCAGTGTGTCCCCTCCCCACACCGTCACCCCGACTGTCTGCTGCAGCAGCTGGCCGCCACTCGCGCCGCCGCCCCCCTCGCCACCGTCGCCGACCTGCGCCGCCAGCGCAACTTCCTCGTGCAGTCCCTGGTCAGTGTGCCCCCTCCCCACACCGTCACCCCGACTGTCTGCTGCAGCAGCTGGCCGCCACTCGCGCCGCCGCCCCCCTCGCCACCGTCGCCGACCTGCGCCGCCAGCGCAACTTCCTCGTGCAGTCCCTGGTCAGTGTGCCCCCTCCCCACACCGTCACCCCGACTGTCTGCTGCAGCAGCTGGCCGCCACTCGCGCCGCCGCCCCCCTCGCCACCGTCGCCGACCTGCGCCGCCAGCGCAACTTCCTCGTGCAGTCCCTGGTCAGTGTGCCCCCTCCCCACACCGTCACCCCGACTGTCTGCTGCAGCAGCTGGCCGCCACTCGCGCCGCCGCCCCCCTCGCCACCGTCGCCGACCTGCGCCGCCAGCGCCGACCTGCGCCGCCAGCGCAACTTCCTCGTGCAGTCCCTGGTCAGTGTGTCCCCTCCCCACACCGTCACCCCGACTGTCTGCTGCAGCAGCTGGCCGCCACTCGCGCCGCCGCCCCCCTCGCCACCGTCGCCGACCTGCGCCGCCAGCGCAACTTCCTCGTGCAGTCCCTGGTCAGTGTGTCCCCCCCCCACTGCCCACCGTCACCCCGACTGTCTGCTGCAGCAGCTGGCCGCCACCCGCGCCGCCGCCCCCCTCGCCACCGTCGCCGACCTGCGCCGCCAGCGCAACTTCCTCGTGCAGTCCCTGGTCAGTGTGCCCCCTCCCCACACCGTCACCCCGACTGTCTGCTGCAGCAGCTGGCCGCCACTCGCGCCGCCGCCCCCCTCGCCACCGTCGCCGACCTGCGCCGCCAGCGCCGACCTGCGCCGCCAGCGCAACTTCCTCGTGCAGTCCCTGGTCAGTGTGCCCCCTCCCCACATCGTCACCCCGACTGTCTGCTGCAGCAGCTGGCCGCCACCCGCGCCGCCGCCCCCCTCGCCACCGTCGCCGACCTGCGCCGCCAGCGCAACTTCCTCGTGCAGTCCCTGGTCAGTGTGTCCCCTCCCCACACCGTCACCCCGACTGTCTGCTGCAGCAGCTGGCCGCCACTCGCGCCGCCGCCCCCCTCGCCACCGTCGCCGACCTGCGCCGCCAGCGCAACTTCCTCGTGCAGTCCCTGGTCAGTGTGCCCCCTCCCCACACCGTCACCCCGACTGTCTGCTGCAGCAGCTGGCCGCCACTCGCGCCGCCGCCCCCCTCGCCACCGTCGCCGACCTGCGCCGCCAGCGCCGACCTGCGCCGCCAGCGCAACTTCCTCGTGCAGTCCCTGGTCAGTGTGCCCCCTCCCCACACCGTCACCCCGACTGTCTGCTGCAGCAGCTGGCCGCCACCCGCGCCGCCGCCCCCCTCGCCACCGTCGCCGACCTGCGCCGCCAGCGCAACTTCCTCGTGCAGTCCCTGGTCAGTGTGTCCCCTCCCCACACCGTCACCCCGACTGTCTGCTGCAGCAGCTGGCCGCCACTCGCGCCGCCGCCCCCCTCGCCACCGTCGCCGACCTGCGCCGCCAGCGCAACTTCCTCGTGCAGTCCCTGGTCAGTATGCCCCCTCCCCACACCGTCACCTCGACTGTCTGCTGCAGCAGCTGGCCGCCACTCGCGCCGCCGCCCCCCTCGCCACCGTCGCCGACCTGCGCCGCCAGCGCAACTTCCTCGTGCAGTCCCTGGTCAGTGTGCCCCCTCCCCACACCGTCACCCCGACTGTCTGCTGCAGCAGCTGGCCGCCACCCGCGCCGCCGCCCCCCTCGCCACCGTCGCCGACCTGCGCCGCCAGCGCAACTTCCTCGTGCAGTCCCTGGTCAGTGTGCCCCCTCCCCACACCGTCACCCCGACTGTCTGCTGCAGCAGCTGGCCGCCACTCGCGCCGCCGCCCCCCTCGCCACCGTCGCCGACCTGCGCCGCCAGCGCAACTTCCTCGTGCAGTCCCTGGTCAGTGTGCCCCCTCCCCACACCGTCACCCCGACTGTCTGCTGCAGCAGCTGGCCGCCACTCGCGCCGCCGCCCCCCTCGCCACCGTCGCCGACCTGCGCCGCCAGCGCAACTTCCTCGTGCAGTCCCTGGTCAGTGTGCCCCCTCCCCACACCGTCACCCCGACTGTCTGCTGCAGCAGCTGGCCGCCACCCGCGCCGCCGCCCCCCTCGCCACCGTCGCCGACCTGCGCCGCCAGCGCAACTTCCTCGTGCAGTCCCTGGTCAGTGTGCCCCCTCCCCACACCGTCACCCCGACTGTCTGCTGCAGCAGCTGGCCGCCACTCGCGCCGCCGCCCCCCTCGCCACCGTCGCCGACCTGCGCCGCCAGCGCAACTTCCTCGTGCAGTCCCTGGTCAGTGTGCCCCCTCCCCACACCGTCACCCCGACTGTCTGCTGCAGCAGCTGGCCGCCACTCGCGCCGCCGCCCCCCTCGCCACCGTCGCCGACCTGCGCCGCCAGCGCAACTTCCTCGTGCAGTCCCTGGTCAGTGTGCCCCCTCCCCACACCGTCACCCCGACTGTCTGCTGCAGCAGCTGGCCGCCACTCGCGCCGCCGCCCCCCTCGCCACCGTCGCCGACCTGCGCCGCCAGCGCAACTTCCTCGTGCAGTCCCTGGTCAGTGTGCCCCCTCCCCACACCGTCACCCCGACTGTCTGCTGCAGCAGCTGGCCGCCACCCGCGCCACCGCCCCCCTCGCCACCGTCGCCCCTCCCTTCAGCTTCCTTGTGCAGTCGCTGGTCAGGCCGCCCCAAGAGCTTGCGTAAGGCTTCTCCCCTCCGGTCCGCCGCGGCGGCCGAAGGCCCGTGTTGCTCTATGATCAGTTCACGCAAGAAATGTAGCACGTAGGGTTATGACCTAAAACAATCGAGAAACACGTGACTGCAATCGCACTGTCTACGTGACGAAATTAACTAAAAATAGACCGCTCCCTCGCCCACTCCCAACCTCACTGTTCAAGTTTATCCATTTGCCTCTCGAGGGGGAGTGATGGGTGAGACGGAGAAATCGGGCGAGACGTTGAAGTGTCCATTCTATACATAGTATTATTACATATTCTCTGTCGGATCGACGCATAACAAGAACATAACACCGTGTATTCTATACTGATCCTATCATTTATGTTCTGTCCACAGAAACAGTACGTGTTCGTGTATCGGGCGCTGGTAGAATACGCGCATTACGGTGACACGGAGATCCCGGCGTCCAAACTGAAGAGCGCCATAGACAGGCTGCGGAACACGCCCGAGGGGGCCGACAAGTGCCTCATGGAGCTCGAGTTTGAGGTCAGTGTTCTGATGAGCATTTAATATCGTCGGCGAAATGACGTTATCTGCGAACTGAAATAATTACAAACTGATCGATCTGACGAACATTTGGTCTTATTCAATTGCAATTATCGCCGACCGATATGTCTCCTATCTTTTCAAGAAACTACAAGGCGAAGTTACATGAAGTACATTTGATTATACAGAGTTAATTGAAATTAGCTTATCACCTCTTGCAGACAGCCTTCAATTCAAACAACATTTAGTAGACTTTTAAAATTAGAATTTTCACGTGCTTAATTTATTTGTTTGTTTCTGAACCGGCATTTACTCTGAAAATAGGTATGCCACGCACTTTCCGTAGGAAAATCAAGCCACGGGGCAGCGGCGCTGCTCTTTTGAAAACATATTTTTGTTTAATTTTTTTTGTGTGTTTTTTCAAGATTTTTAAAAAGTCGCAGAAAAAATGTTGTTGGGATTGATGTATAGATGCCGCCTACGAGAGGTGACGCGCTAATCAAAGTTAACCGTGTATATCGATAGTCTAGAAGACAAACTCGCTAAGTACAGACCTACATTCTTTTCGGGAGGACGGTTCTTCTTTACTGTACATAGAAATTGTGAATACACAATTTCTATTTACAGTTTTAAGTTATAGTATATAGAAGTTTGAAATTTTCTAGTTTAAATGTAGTATAATATATTTTTGAAATCAATAAAAACTGTCCTCCCCAAAAAAAAGTTAGCTCTGTACTTAGCATGTTTGTCTTCTAGAACATCGATATTTACAACAATATTGTATATCGAACTGCAGAAGATGATGTCGCCACCGGTGGCGGAGGTAGCCAAGTCGTGCGCGGCGGGTAGCGCGGAGGAGGTGCGCGCCAAGAACCGAAGCCAGGACTGCCTGCCCTACGACCGCAACCGCGTCATCCTGGCGCCGCTGCCCGCCCGGGACTACTCCACCTACATCAACGCCTCTTTCATTGAAGGTAACCACTTCAAACTGTTCTACACGGTAGTAAACGGCAGTTTGAACCAGTATAGACCATGAGAGCCGTACTGGCCACCGGTCGCGGGCAGACCGGAGGGGAGTAGCCATATGCAGGCTTTCCCCTCTGTCAAAGTACAAGCCCAAATGGGCCTATGCCTATCGCCTAGATGTTTAAATGTGTGCGTGAAATTGTTTATGTACTTTGTTAAAATCAAGGTGTGAGTTTCGTAGTAATAGACGATTTTTGTTGTGAGTGTGTATCACCCAATTTATTCTCTACTATATTGTATTACTTCTGAACTATGTACAGTCGAAGTTTCCTGATGAAAGTATTATTCCCCGATGAGTATATCGATCATAACACACAACAAAAACCTGTCAAATGCAAACCGGAGTCGCGTGTACAGTTTCTGTACTATGGTATGGTATTATAGTATTAAAACTTGCGGTTTTGAAGTAACTTGAATGTGACGAACTTGTTTGTCTAATGTCTGATTCACATACATCTGACTGTTTCTATTAAGGTTCTGATTTGTGCAAGATTTGAACCCTTCCTCAGAACGAAGAAAATGATTACATCATTATAATTAATTCATACATCATCGGGTATAATATACATTTTATTTTCAGCATACGACAACTCGGAAGGATTTATAATAACACAAGACCCTCTACCTAACACGATCATGGACTTCTGGAGGATGGTGTCCGAACACAACGTATCCACGATCGTCATGCTCAGTGAGGTAAGTTATGTACACATTGTACAAGTTAAGCTGATAATTTAAATACATGTCTAAAATGTTAAGAACTTAACTTTTTAAACACCGCGTTTTGAACTCTGCCAGTTAGCGACGCTTCTTATGTTTTTTAACTGTCGTTATCTCGGGCAGATTGATATTAAACTTGTTAGATTTTAGCTAGTTACAAATTAGAACTATCGACGCTCTTTGAATAAAGCAAGGTGCGAATGGTGGAATTATACTGATTCAATGGTTAATCTAGCTTATCATGCTACGCGTCATAACTGTCAGTCGAGATGCGTTCTTTGCTCTTACTAGGTAGATAAGAAAGCGCCTTTATTTAAATAGTCTTTAGTTCGAATTACCATTAAGCTATATTCTGAATAAACGGGCTGTGACTAGGTATGCCGACGACCTGGTTAAGATTGGCAATCGGCCAATGACGGCGACCCTTTTGGCTGATGATAGTTCTAAATATTGGTCCTTCGAGCCGGATTCTCCTCGAACGTTTGTAACTCTGTAATGAACGGTGTCGTTTCGGGCAGATGGGCGAAGGCAAGTGCCCGCGCTACTGGGACGACGGCACGGCGCAGTACGAGCACATATCGGTGCAGTACGAGGAGAGCGAGTCCTGTCCGTACTACACGCGCCGACACTTCCGCGTCACCAACAACAAGGTAAACATACTCCGGTCGCGCCCGTTTCACTCAATAACGTACTGCGAACGCGATGTTATTGCAGCCAATATCCAAAACCAAGTCAGTAAACTCTGAGTTCATGTTAAATCAACGAAATGTAGCCTTATATCCATTGCATAAGGTGCCCATTTACATAAGGGGCCAGTTCCTCGATTGAACGTATGTCATAAAATATGTGGCATGCGAAGCCTTTTTTACGTTATGCAGGGTTAATTTAAATTAGCGCATCACCTCTTGCAGGCAGCCTCTCTAGATCAATCCTAACAACATTTGTTCCACGACTTTTTACAAATCTTGATAAAAAAGATGTTTTCAAAAGTTCAAAAGAACAAAGCCGCCGCTGCATCACCCCGCAACCCCGCTCCCCGCTGCACGGGGCGATATTTTGCCTAGGCAAAAGGCGTGGCATACCACCGCTAAGAGTAATGATATAACTTTCTATACTAGAAATGGTTTAACTGGTAGAGAACGCTCTTAGCGTTAAGTACGCCATTTGCAACAATATTGTATGTGTATTGTGACAATAAAGACTTAATAAATAAATAAATAAATAAATGAGTCAGTAAATCAAGTAAATAGATAAATATTTAAATAAGTCTGATTATATAGAGTTTTTACTATGTCCCGATTTGACGAGAGAATCCCGTTTTTTTTTCACTAAAAATTTCAAAATTCCTTCTTGATAAAAAAAATTGATGATGATGACTGGGATTGATGAAGAGAGACTGCCTGCGATAGTAGGAGAGATACTGAACTCTCCTAGTAACGTTGGCCCTGTAAGGCTAGAATTTTTTGTAGGGATGAATCATAACATACTAAGTACAAAAACCATCGCCTGGAGGCGATCAACTTGTCACGTCATCTGGATTTCTGATGAGAAAGTTACTTCCATAAAATGTCTAGACTTACGGCGTTCCGATACTCGAAGGATTCACTAGCTCTTGGACCAAAAGAGGTGACACGCAAATTTCAAATAACCCTGTATATGCGGGATCGAAGAGCCGTCAGTGTGAGACCGTGCGCTCGGTGTTCCAGAACGGCGAGTGGAGCTCGGTGCGGCAGCTGCAGTACCAGGGCTGGCCCACGGCGGCCGGACACGTGCCCGAGGTGACCCGCGGCCTGGCCGAGCTGGCCGAGCTGGCCGCGCCCGCGCCCCCGGCCGGGCCCCCCGACACCGCCCCCGCCGCCCCCGCCACCCGCCGCCCCCTGCTCGTGCATTGCCAGTCAGTATACTGCACACTACACGCATACACGCGCCTCGCGAATACACTCTACGCTCACAAGTACAACGTGTAACGAGAATAACGCACACCCTCAAACATCCAATTAGAAAATCGAGTTGCGATCATATTACACGAATTGAAATTACATGTAAATTCACGCCTGTAATCCCCGAAGAGGTAGGCAAAAGTGAATGAATGTGTGTGCGTCGCCGTGGACGTCTTTCGACTGAAAAGATTTACTATTTTTATTTATTTCATCATGATATGAATCCGAATTCGCTATTAAACATATTTGTGACAATGGCCCTAAAAAACCAACGAGATTTACAGCACATATTGTGCGTGTGTGTATGCAGGCTGGGGACAGAGCGATCGCCGCTGTTCGTGGCGCTGTGCACGCTGATCTGGCAGCTGCGCGCCGAGCGCCGCGTCGACGTCGGCGCCGTGGCCCGCAAGCTGCGCGCCCAGCGCCACAACACGCTCGACACCTTCGTACGTACTGTGTGTGTGTGTGTGTGTGTGTGCCGCCCACCCCGCCCCCCGCCCTCTACACGCCGTCCGGGGCGCTGTGCACGCTGATCTGGCAGCTGCGCGCCGAGCGCCGCGTCGACGTCGGCGCCGTGGCCCGCAAGCTGCGCGCCCAGCGCCACAACACGCTCGACACCTTCGTACGTACTGTGTGTGTGTGTGCCGCCCACCCCGCCCCCCGCCCTCTACACGCCGTCCGGGGCGCTGTGCACGCTGATCTGGCAGCTGCGCGCCGAGCGCCGCGTCGACGTCGGCGCCGTGGCCCGCAAGCTGCGCGCCCAGCGCCACAACACGCTCGACACCTTCGTACGTACTGTGTGTGTGTGTGCCGCCCACCCCGCCCCCCGCCCTCTACACGCCGTCCGGGGCGCTGTGCACGCTGATCTGGCAGCTGCGCGCCGAGCGCCGCGTCGACGTCGGCGCCGTGGCCCGCAAGCTGCGCGCCCAGCGCCACAACACGCTCGACACCTTCGTACGTACTGTGTGTGTGTGTGCCGCCCACCCCGCCCCCCGCCCTCTACACGCCGTCCGGGGCGCTGTGCACGCTGATCTGGCAGCTGCGCGCCGAGCGCCGCGTCGACGTCGGGGCCGTGGCCCGCAAGCTGCGCGCCCAGCGCCACAACACGCTCGACACCTTCGTACGTACTGTGTGTGTGTGTGTGTGTGTGCCGCCCACCCCGCCCTCTACACGCCGTCCGGGGCGCTGTGCACGCTGATCTGGCAGCTGCGCGCCGAGCGCCGCGTCGACGTCGGCGCCGTGGCCCGCAAGCTGCGCGCCCAGCGCCACAACACGCTCGACACCTTCGTACGTACTGTGTGTGTGTGTGCCGCCTACCCCGCCCCCCGCCCTCTACACGCCGTCCGGGGCGCTGTGCACGCTGATCTGGCAGCTGCGCGCCGAGCGCCGCGTCGACGTCGGCGCCGTGGCCCGCAAGCTGCGCGCCCAGCGCCACAACACGCTCGACACCTTCGTACGTACTGTGTGTGTGTGTGCCGCCTACCCCGCCCCCCGCCCTCTACACGCCGTCCGGGGCGCTGTGCACGCTGATCTGGCAGCTGCGCGCCGAGCGCCGCGTCGACGTCGGCGCCGTGGCCCGCAAGCTGCGCGCCCAGCGCCACAACACGCTCGACACCTTCGTACGTACTGTGTGTGTGTGTGTGTGTGTGTGCCGCCCACCCCGCCCCCCGCCCTCTACACGCCGTCCGGGGCGCTGTGCACGCTGATCTGGCAGCTGCGCGCCGAGCGCCGCGTCGACGTCGGCGCCGTGGCCCGCAAGCTGCGCGCCCAGCGCCACAACACGCTCGACACCTTCGTACGTACTGTGTGTGTGTGTGCCGCCCACCCCGCCCCCCGCCCTCTACACGCCGTCCGGGGCGCTGTGCACGCTGATCTGGCAGCTGCGCGCCGAGCGCCGCGTCGACGTCGGCGCCGTGGCCCGCAAGCTGCGCGCCCAGCGCCACAACACGCTCGACACCTTCGTACGTACTGTGTGTGTGTGTGCCGCCCACCCCGCCCCCCGCCCTCTACACGCCGTCCGGGGCGCTGTGCACGCTGATCTGGCAGCTGCGCGCCCTCTCTACACACTAACTAGCGTTAGCCTATCTTTGGCAGCACTTTCAGTAACAACTTCCAGTGAAATGAACATCTCGATCTTTAATTTCTTCCGATATTAATATTTTCGACGTGCATTATGTGTGATTAATTATAGAAGATATTGGCGATGAATCCTTTTTTTTTTTATTCAATTTCTTATTTCATATCCCAAATAACGTAATAAATCTTATCAGAGACTTTTATAAAAAGGATTTATACTTGAAATATATTTCGATCTTTTTATTGTATTCTAATAGTGGACATACAATGTTAGAACTGCTGGGTGTAGGCACTTCATTCCTTAATTTATTTTCAACCAAATGGTAGTATTCTGCTCTATCATCCTCCACATAGATTGTGGGTAATGTAAGTCATGTATGGACATGATTTCTGTCGCAGAGGCAATATTAATTAGTCCCAGAGGTGACAATGCACTCTACGACCATTACATCAAATACGACGTACAATGCCAAGAACCAAAAGCCAATCTTAATTTAAATCACTTTCGAAAATACTATCCCCCTTATTCATAAACGTATTTTAGCTTAAGTGTTGCTAATCTATCCTTTGTCTTTTTCTATCCTGCTCATTTGACAATGCAACTGACAAAGATAAAGCATTCTATAGCTAAAACGTATCTAATGTACGTTCATGAATAAGGGGGTATATATACCGGCGCAATTTTCCGTTTACGGTTGCAAAACATTACTTAAATTGTTGTTTTTCTACAATCCACAGTTGCAGTACGAATTTCTACACCGTGCCATACTCAACTATGCGGAGCTTCACAACCTGCTGGAGGACAGTTAAACACAGCACCCCGCGTCCGACGCCCTCGGTTCTCTGTGAGTTGTCTCTTCGTAATGGAAATATCCATTTAATTTTGATACCTACGGTTAAGAAGAGAATGAAGAAGATCATGAGTTACGATCCTTTTTTTACTTTTATAATGTGAAAAGTCCAGTTTGTTAATCGTATAAGCAATTGTGTGATGGTATGAGACACTTTAATTTTATAACGAATTTTTGCAGTACTTTAGTACAGTACGCAGTAAGAAATATTGCACATCGAGCTTAAGAAAGAGAGAATCGGCTGGTTTCGACTTCGTAGAGCGTTATTTCGCTCTACAGATCCGAAATTAGCCGAAATCCCTTTCCTATGGTCGATGTGCAATATATTTTTATAGGGTACTGTAAGTATGAATTGTGATAACACTGGTGAACACAAGACTGTGCTTGTGAGAAAATAGAATGTCAGCTTTAAATGATCAGTGTGTATTACTTTGGACAAATGTTAATGGTTGCTTTCCCGCTGCAGAATGATTTACCTTCAATAGTATTATCAAAAGATACAAGTTAAATTGTAGAAATTATACTAGCGGATTTTCTGGTGTATACAATACTCCCGACATTCTCTCTGCCCGTTACCACAGTAGATGGAAAGCGACCAATACGTCGGGTAAGAGAGGAAGTTTGGAAGTTGTTTATGCGAGAAAAGCCGCAAATATAATTTCTGCAATATATGAAGCTCGGAAAACCTGCGAAAAAGTTAAATGATAGTGAGAAATGATACTAATTTTCTAAACCTAACGTATGTACTACTTGAACTAGTGCACGCAAATCACCGTGCGCTGCCGGTGAAGTGAAAATATTTGTGAATATTGATAATTTTTTTTTTGTGCAAAATAATCTCACTTGCCTTGTGATACGGCATTATTTAATAAAAAAAAATCGATTATATTTCCAAGACAGAGTAATTTTGCTGGGGGATAACAACCACTAAACGTGTATGAGAATGAGTTTATAATATATAATGTTCAGTCTATACTAAAGCCTATAACAGCAAATGGGCTCTTGTGAAATTGGCCAGCGAAAGATAATTATTTAATTATAACATCTTTTCCAAGTTTTCTTTCCGAAAGAGACGTCAAGTGTATTTAAAAATAGTGTTTGATGTCGGGTTAAATACCCGACATCAAACACTATTACCGAAGATTTTTTTTTTTAAAAAGCCTCTTGGTCTTACATATTCCGAACGATTTACCCGATTTTAAAATTTTAGTAGTACATTTCTTTTTAAAATTATAATGATGAATAAATTAATCAAATTAGCGTTCTTAGATCAAAAGTTTGATAAATTCATATTTTTTTAATACGCGTAAATTTAAACCAATTTTGTTTTGTTCCCATAATTCCATTTAATAATATAATTATTGCTCAATTTGTATGTATACAATTTATAATTGTTGTGCCGTGTATTACCAATCGCTTATACGATCATATTTATCAGTGATTTACCAGTGTAAAATTGTTAAAATCTGTGTTCCATTTTATTTGTTAAAAGTAAATATTTAGCCAATATTAAGACGATTCATTATTTTGTATGTAACAACGACTGGTCATTTGAAGATGCTATACTAGTGTAAACAAATTACCTTTTTTTATGTCTCAATAGGTATCTGAAAGTAGTGCTTAGGTTAGTGTTTTTTACAAAATTGCTATAGCTCAAATGAACAATAAGGACCTCACGCGTTTTATATTAATCACAATGCCTCTCCTCTTGAGAAATCTTAGTGTAATTTTACGTAACAATACAAACCCCAGTGTACCAACTGATACCGTGATCTTAAAAGTAATGGGCCAATATTTCTCCAGTAATAATTCACCTATTCATGATAAAGCTGGGGCTATACCACCATCTCTTATAATGTCACCAGACTTATTTTAATGTCAAAGCAAATAAAGATTAAAATAAGTTGCTATAAATGCTTACTTTGCATCGATGCTCGTCATACGTGAAAATCAAAGTGAGATTAAAGCAAAGTAAGTGCTATAATAGCAGACTTTATTGTAGCACTTACTTTAATCGGGGCGTCGATGCAAAGTAAGTATTTATAGCTACTTGTTTTAATCCTACTTTGCCTTTACATCAGTTTTCGCAGCTATTCTCATTACAGATGATTCGTTAAAAGTAATATTCTGTGTTGGTCCAGCGATATCATTAACGCAAAGCGCAGCTTTTCCAAATATGGGTTTGTGATTTTAAAATTAAAAATTTGATTTTTTAACTATTGTTGTAAGTCCTTATTGCTCGACCGCGTAGTTTTTTTTAACAATATAGTAGGAATGTTGCTGTGAATCTGTTTTTGCTGTTCCTTCGAAATACAAAATAACAAAACGTGGATTAATTATATTGACTTTTTTTTATTGAATTAGCTTTAGATCTGACATCATTTACCACAGTTGTATAATTCATTATATCATGTTAAAATACGTAATAATACATTCCGTATATACAATTATTCGTCAGATTATTATTCATAAGAAGTATAATACGTAACTTTTTTTTAATCAACGGATTTTGTCTGTTACTAAAGTATCTAACTATTTTTAATTTTCTGAATTCAGTGTTAATAAAGGTCTGATATAAATTACATTTGAAATGTTAAACAGTAGGTTTTCATTGCCCAAGCTTCTGTTTGTTGAAATAAGAAAGCAAGACCTTCGTTTTACACTTTAAATGAAACGAACGATTTTAAATCTGAGAATAATTTTGTATATGGTATGTTTTGTTACATATTTTTTTTTATACATTTTATTATATGTTTTTTTGTTTTGGTATACAATATACCAAATTGTAATCGTGTCCAAAGAAAGAATGTTGACGAAGTTGAAAATATCATTGAGTAAAATTTAATGAAAAAATCTAAATATACGTATTTATTTTTGGTAACGCGAGATGCCATAGGTTTTGCATTTGTACCTATTAGATTATTTATTTCACTATCCGAAATGCAATACGGGGTTTTGTGAAAACCCCATATCTAAAAGTAAGGCCAAAATGAAAAATATTACGAAACAAAATTACCCCAATTTAGCACAAATTTTAAATAGAGGCGTGTGCATACTGTCATTGTTTATGCTTTAAAAAATATTCCAATGTAAATACTCCGTTTCTGAAAGCATTAGTTGATAGGGATCGAAGGGGAATTGTAGGTTCAGTGTGCACCGCCCTCAAAGAAGTTTTTGATGTATTTACCAATTTGTTTTTTGATAGTTCTTTGTTCGTTTTTTGTATTTAAAACAGGACTAAGTTAGTCTTGTATTGTACGACTGTCTTATGTATTTTGTATGTAGGTTAAGGTATATTAGATTTTGTATGAGCTAAACAAAATATACAATGTTGCGTTGACGGGATATGAATGATGATCGAGTGAGCAAGTGTGTTGTTCAGTCTTCTGTGAGAGTAAAAGGACTATTTAATCTGATCAAATGGTGATAAGGACTTTTTGTATCGAAATACAGCATGTAGAAAAAACAAATGTCAGAGCACTTGAGGACATATTTGTACCTCATCAAAGATACCAGAAAAAAAAATTAAAAACTAGAGAATACAATAGTTATATTTACAGTATCCAACAAGAAATAAGATCGACCTCAGGAAGAGATGTCGGCTTATTTCGGATCTGTAGAGCGTTATCTCTTTCGCACCTTACCTATTTGACGTTTGTCGACCATTTTGATCAAGTTTTGATCAATACCGGACTACGGATGCTTACGTAGGCAGTGTGCATCCAGAGATAACGCTCTATGAAGCCGAAACTAGCCGATTATCACTTTCATAGGCTCGATGTACATTATTTCTTGATAAGCACTGTATATTTTTTTTACTTTATAGAAATGTTTATCCACTATTTGTTTTTTTTTTCAACTAGTTGTTTAGCATTGTATTTGGATGATTTATGGTTTTGTCAGTAATTTGCATAGACAACGGTGACCACCATTAGTCAAGTGATTTGTGTGTTGTCCTTTGAAGATTAAAAAAATACACAAGAATTAAAATAACACTGAAAACAACACGGTGCTGAATAGCGCCCTTCGCGTTCGGACACTTGTTTTTTTACATTCATACCCCCTTATTCATAAACGTACATTAGATACGTTTTAGCTATAGAATGCTTTGTCTTTGTAACTGACAAAGACTGAAGACTGGCATTGTCAAATGTGCAGGATAGAAAAAGACAAAGGAGAAATTAGCAACACTTTAGCTAAAATACGTTTATGAATATGGGAGTGTATATTTAGGTTCTTATGCAAGAAAGTTTGGAAAATTTATTCCTCTTTCAAAACAGGATCTATACTACACTCCGCACAACAAGTGGTACCTTATTACAATGGTAATATAAAATTGGTCAAAAACACAGTTTTCCAAACGGTTTATAAAATACGCAACAATCATTAATCATACAGACAAATGTTTATAAAATATTATTACTTCTGAACAGCACAATTGTTTGATATGTGACGGACAAGGACAATGTATGATAAATTTACCAAATTTGTCTTTTGTGGTCTTATGCTGGTTATTCGGATAGTGCTGTATTGATATGTACAATATATAAGTATAAAATTTAATCATATTTCGAACCTAAATTTGACAGTATCATCATTTTTTTATGTAAGGAAGCTGGCAAACAAGCATACAGTTCCCATTGATGTTAAGTGATGATTGCAGCCTATAGACGTCTACACAAAAACCAGAGGTCGAAATGCAGATGCGTTGCCACGCTCGAGACCTATGTTGTTATGTCCCTTTGATAGTTATTACTGGGCCATACATTACCATCTAACCGGATCACGATAGTCCTGAACACTATAATTAGAACACTATTGTCGGCAGATAGAGGTAATGTAGTGGTGCCTACGCCCGCGAGTTCCGTCACTAGACCTCTACCACCAGTAATAATGTTCATTATTGAAGGATACATACACAAGATATTGGTAGAGCTCCAGTGATGTAGCTCGCGGGCGTAGGCACCACCGCATGACCTAATCTATTTGCCGCTAAATGCGCTTAATGATAGTGTTCAGCACTATCGTGTTCCGGTCAGATGGTAATGTAAAGATATAACAACTAAGACCTCAGGATTGGCAATGCATCTACATTGAAACCTCTTGTTTTATGTAGATGTTTATAGGCTACAGTATGTAAACAAAAATACAGAATAAACTGCCCAATATACTAAGATACATAAATACTACTGCAAGAAGTTGTTACTCTGTGTATACATGTATACAGCGTAATAACTTCTTGCAAACCATCTGAACCAATTATAAATTACGAAAAATATAGTTTATGAAAGTAATAAGTTATGTTTGTGATTATTAATATACTATATATTGTACATAATCAAACGGCGTGGGTGGTAATTTTCAAAAACCTTTTAGTATCATTCACAACATTGAATTATTATTTTATTTTAAAAATATCGGTCTCATATTTCAATCAATATCAAATAAATTCAGAGTTGAGATGTGTTCAAAACTTGAGGATTCAGTAATGACGTGAATGACGCTGGGAGTGAATTTGAACAATTACATGGTTATTGGCATAGAGCAACATGGACCACCGGCCGCGGCGGACCGGAGGGCAGTAGCCACAGCGTTTATTACCGATGCAAAACAGTCTGTATTTTTTTGCGCTTGGAAATACGTGTGACACATACACACTACAAAATTGTCTATTACTACGAAACTCACACCGTGACATTAACAATACATTATCAATATCACACACACATTTAAACATCGACAGGCATAGGAACACTTCTGCTTGTACTTTGACAGAGCCGAAAGCCTGTATATGGCTACTCCTCTCCGGTCCGCCGCGGCTCGCGGCCGGTGGCCCGTGTTTGTCTATGGTTATTGGTGATTAAACGTCGTCCGGCTGGTCATAATATAGAGTAGTTCTGGGCCTTGCACGTGCACAAATCCTAGACTTATATTAAAATGATTAATAGTGCCAATTGTGTTACCTGCTAAATTGATGATGATGTCCATAGAAGTTTCTAAGAACATATTTTCAACTCCCACATAAAATAAATACTGTATGAACCCAAAGACCATCTGTTGGTATATTGCTTAAAAACATTTAGAAAGCCCCCTTTTATTTCAAGTTTGTAGTGTTTTTTTTTTTAATTATTATGATTAAATACTATTTTATATTTTGTTTTATATTTAAACACATACAGTACCCATGAAGAATTATTGCATATTGAGGGTGCGAAAGAGACAATCGGCTAGTTACAACTTCGTAGAGTCATATCTGCTGCACACTACCTGCGTAAGCACTGATAGTCCAGTATTGGTCAAAACTTGATCAAAATTGTCGACAAACATCACATAGGTAAGGTGGGAAAAAAGATAATGCTCTACAGACCCGAAATAAGCCGAAGTTTCCTTCCTAAGGTTGATGTGCAATATTAAATGTTTGGTACTGTAATTTCATATTGATCTGGTATTTATAGCTATGAGTTTGTAAGTTTTAATTTTATTCTAATCATCATATTGTATGAACGATATTTGTGGTTCAGTAATTTTTCACCGACAAACGTTATTCAAATCTTCATTTCAAAACCAATACTAATAATTCCGCAAATGAATCATTTCGCAACTCAACGATTCGTATACTTATTATTTCGCAAACATTTATTCACATAAATATGTAAAATAATAATTAAAACTGTCAGCAAAAAACATACCTAACACCGAACGCACCGTTCGATCTAACCTGACTATGTCGTAAAATTTGAGACTTATGAAATGAATAGTTTTGTAATAATCTATTTGCCAAGTGAATTATTTATTTAATGATGTAGTTGTGGAAAGTTGAGATGTGAAACGTAATCGTTGCGAAACGTTGATTTCGTAATGAAGAGTTTTGAAACGTTTGTAGGTAAAATGGAAGTATACCTATATTTGTCTATGATTTATTCATCGTATTGTATAAAAATGACTTAGGAATTTACCCACCAATGACATGATTCAAATATGATGTAGCATGTTGGCATGTTTATGCGCTTAGTAAAATAATTGTTATTTCTGTTCTGTTCAATGCTCCTAAATATACTGTGACGTCGATTCATATAAAATATTAATCGAAACCATTAAGTATTTAATGACATTAGTAATAGCAAGTGAAGTGATCTCTGTTTTGTATGTGTTCAATATAATTTTAGTGTAACGTTTGGCGCGTGCAAGCCCCGAGGCGCGACTGACTGTGTGCATTAGCTTCTTACTGAATATACCATAAGCTGTAGGGACGTTGAATTTTTTATATAAAGAGCGTAGGGATAAGCTAGGTTAGTGAATATCAGGGAGACTGGATTGCGACGAGTCGAATGCTAGATTAGTAATTCGAAGTTCCATATAAAATAAACAAATTATTGTTCCTTTAAAAAAATATAGTCGTCGGAAATATGCCTATCAAGTCAATCTCAAGAATCAATGCCAGACAGTGCCAGGCTAGCTAGTATGTTGATCTTTTTAAAACAGAACTATAATAAAACCTGTAATACGGTCTCATTGCTATTACATTTCGGAGATAAAGTAAATAACAAGATCTAGCTTGTTTTTCACACGCGCCGTTCTTTAAAAAAGACTCAACGAAATAAACGAGCAATACGCATTTTATTTCATAAGTTAACTGTCTCATTGCAGAGCTCATCAATAAATAATGCAAAAAAAGACTCAACGAAATAAACGAGCAATACGCATTTTATTTCATAAGTTAACTGTCTCATTGCAGAGCTCATCAATAAATAATGCACATCGAGCCTACGAAAGAGACAATCGCCCAGTTTCGGCTTCATAGAGCGTAATCTCTGCTGCACACTGCCTACGTAAGCATCCATAGTCCGGCATTGGTCAAAACTTGATCAAAATGGTCGACAAACCTCAAATAGGTGAGGTGCGAAAGAGATAACGCTCTACAGATCCGAAATAAGCCGACGTCTCTTCCTGAGGTCGATGTGCATTATATCTTGTTGGATACTGTACATTGATACCATGCACGCACAAATTGTAATTAATACAATATGAAAAAATAATTTTCAGCAGTACAAAATGTTATATGTCATAAACGAGTGGACGTTTTATTCAAGAATAATACATTAAAATATACATACAGTAAAAAAGCATTTAAACCATTTGACTCGTCGCAATTCAAATCACAATCGAAACTCGAGTGCAAATTTTGTTAATTTAACTTGAAACCGCTTCTGTGTTTATAGATGCTTTCGCGCTTAGTTCAAGTTATTGTTGCATTTCTAGTTCTACATATTAAACTCCATTCGTAGAGGCTGTAAAACGAGGTCTTATTCGATTTCTGGCAGTATTAGTGATTCGGTGCCATATGTATATTTTTTTTTATGTGATGGATGTGGCAAACAAGCATGCAGTTTACATTGATGTTAAGTGATGACTGCAGCCTATAGACACCCACACAAAGACCAGAGGTCAAAATGCAGATGAGTTACCACTCCTGAGGCCTATGGTGTTATGCCTCTGTGCCGGAAATTACAGGGCCGTACATTACCCCCTGACCGGAACACGATAGTGCTAAACACTACCATTTAGCGGCAAGTATATTAGGTAATGCGGTGGTGCCTACGCCCGCGAGCTTCGTCACTGGAGCTCTACCCCCAGCAAAATATAATATATATAAGTATATCATATACTATATACTGTATATGTCGCAGTATGATAGATTAAGCCGTAATATAGTTATATCCCTAGCAATTTAATTAAAACGTAACATAGTCATACAAAACCAATCCATTACTCTTACTAGAAATATAATTATAAATTTTACTGTCAGCAAAATAAAACTAACACCGAACGGTGTTAGGTTTTTCGAACCCTTCGACCTACCTGGCTAAGTCAGGGGCGCCCGTCACCCCCAACCAACACGAGGTTAGATAGTACGTATGACTATGTTACGGTATATAATTATATTCCTAGGGATATATTACGGCTTAATCTATCATACTGCGACATATACATACTTTATAATTTGATAGACTCTACAATCTCAATCGAGTCTCAACAACATAGTTATATAAATGTGATTGAATTCCACAGTTGTCCACATTATTTTAATGATGTGCCTTTTCGGTCACATTTTAGCAGAATCACCACTGAAAATGGCCTAATAGGTTCGTATTAATAGATCCCATTTCTTGAAACGATCTTAAGATCACGTTTTTCCATACTAAAACGACATTATTCTGGGATCTGTGAGAGACTCTAATCAGATCTCAGATTTGTCTTTCTAGTGAATGGTTCAAGAAAAATACAAATTATCATGCAGTGGCTCTTAAAAATTTATTACTTCAATTGGATTCGAAATTTATTCTAAAAGATTGAGGGAAAGGTTACAGCATTGATAAAATTTTCTTTGAACCAACCACACTTTTCACTCTTTGTACTATTATTATTTAAGAACAATTTTGTGAATATATTTTGTAGATAGCGTATAGATTGGCCTAATAATTGTGATGTTTCTTATATCACAGCTATATAAATGTTTGGAGAATGATTTACGGAACTTTTGAATTTTCAATGGTAGCTTTAATTTATTGGTACCTAGACACGTATTGATCTCAAAACACGTGTTCACGCAGATAACTTTGTTTATCAGCAAATAAATAATTTTATATTTCTCGCAAATAAATAATTCATTCATTCATTCAATCAGCCTGCCGGCGGGCTCTGCTGCCGCTTGAGAAGGCTCGATTGCACAAAATATTCGTTAAAGTTATTGTTAATGATATATTTAACACCCTTCTCTTATTTTAACAAAGGATCATGTCAAGATTTGTACAGAAAAAATGAAAAAAAGGTACACGGTAAAACAGCATGGAAATATTAACCAGTGAACCTAAACAACATTTCCTGATACTTAAAATATTTTTAACTCGCCGCAATAAAAAGTTTGAATTCCGGTGATTTAAAAATATTTTAAATACCAGAAAATGTTCTTTAGGTTCCCTAGATACTATTTCTAATCCGTTTTACCTTGTTCTAACTTTTTTTTTGTGCAAATCAATGTATGAAACTTGCCATGATTCTTTGTGGATCAGAGAAGGATGTAAAATTTTACAAAAACTTTAAAAGATGTTTTGGTGCCATCGAACCTAAAACTATCAGGCAGTGTTCTCTTATCTTGATGTTCTTCGTATTGGTGTCTGTTTATAAAAAAACATAAATATATATGAGTTCTGCCCTCATTGACCTGTCGACTATTACATGTTATACTTATATATGTTTTTAGTTAATATTACGCGATTAATAAGTTTTCTGACTATGGAGAACCAGAAATGTAACAAAATTGGAGAAACCCCTTGTTCCCAGAGGCATTGAGCTCGCTTTTGTAAATATAATGTAAGTAGTGAACTGCGCAATCGCTCGTTTCATTTTAAACTATCCCGTAGTGTCCTATTTAATTATATGTTAAGCTTTGGCAAATGTAACTGATATAATTTTATTGTGTTTATTTTTGTAAATAGATAATGCAAGTCATGTAATACGATATTTTTGAAAATATACCACTATTTAGATGTTTGTGTTTTATTCTACCCTACATTGTTTATAAGGACTGAAAAGTTAAGCATTTTAAAACGTGATCAATAAATGAATACGAAAATGAAGATCTACGAAAAAAAAACTAGGGATATGGGTGCAGATCCGTTATCACTTATAAGACAATGTTTTTGAAACTGGTGATATAGTTCCAGTGTCGAAAGCGTAGGCGCCACCCCATTACCTAATCTATCTTCTGCCAAATGGTAGTGTTTTTTTTAATGAAATCGAGGTGGCAAACAAGTATGCAGTTCACATTGTTGTGAAGTGATGACTGCAGCCTAAAAACACCCACACAAAGACCAAGGTCAAAATGCAGGCGGGTTACCACTCCTGAGGCCCTAGGTGTTTGCCTCTGTGCCGGAAATTACAGGGCTGTACATAACATAGATATATAGTAGTATAATGAATCTATGGTACATTACCCCTTGTCCGGAACACGATAGTGCAGAAGGTCTCAGGGGTGGCAGCGCATCGGCATTTCGACCTCTGGTTTTTGTGTAGATGTCTACAGGCTGCAGTAATCCACTAATTACTAGAAAATATGGTTAATGATATAACTTAATGAGTCCTGAGTTGTTGGTCCTAGGTAAGTCCCACTGGAACTCCTATCTACTCTCTCTATTTGAGTTAATTGGTAATATAATAAAATAACTGACTCAGTAGCCTAGTGGTAGAGCAGGCCACTGTTACTACGCTGGGTCCTGGGCTCGATTCCCGGGTTGGGTGTCAGATAATGGTGTGAAATCCCTTATCTGATATATTCCCAGTTGCCCATGCGGCGATTGCCACCGGAGGCAAATGGGAAAGAAATTCCCAGTTACCACCGGCGGCGACTGGGAATTGATTGCCCCCACTTCAATTTCGCTGTACATTGCTTTCTCCATCGTCTGGTTCTATTGGGATTTTTACAATTTCCTGAAGTTTCCCAGTACCTCGAAGATTTGTAATGAGTCCGGAGATGTCAAAAGGCTCGCCACCTGTTACATGGGACAAAACCGGCCAATCTTGGATGATTGCATGTACGCTTGAATGCATGCATTTATCTCTGCCTATTCCTTCAGGGATTACAGGCGTGAAGTTACGGTATAGCCGGCACATCAAAGTACCGGCTTAATAAAATTGCGTGGTCGTAACCCTGCCCAATTTCACTCATACAACCTCATCTATAGATATTTCCATCGACCTTCTCTGTCTACCTTGCTGCAAGTGTGACAAAGACAGCTATAAAACATAACGCTTGCTCCACCCCAAGGTCGAACAGTCTAGAATCTCTAGAATACCCGAGAATATCCACGGCCAGTCGGATCGATAACATCGTCTGGCTTGTCTCACACCAAAGGGTACATTATTTATACTGGTCTCACACACACCAAAACAACTTTGCTAGTACTTTCTAGAATTTTCTACTCGTCCCTAGATGGCGTTGGTTTACGTATAAAAGATACGACGGCCGTCGTTTTCACTCAGTAATTCACAACACTGAACGAGCGTTTCTAATAAGAATCTGCGAAAACAACAAAAAGAGAAAATGTCTCTACTCCCATTCATCCTTGGCCACGACCATCCACATCGTGCCATGTTACTCGATCAGGACTTCGGCCTACCTCTGACGCCTGAAGACCTCCTCACGGCCATTGGTGGTCCATTGCTGTCGCGAGATTACTACCGGCCGTGGCGTCAGCTGGCAGCCGCCTCCAGAGACCTCGGATCCAACATCAAGTCTGATAGGGACAAATTCCAAATTAACCTGGATGTGCAGCATTTCGCCCCAGAAGAAATATCCGTGAAGACCGCCGACGGATACGTTGTAGTTGAAGGCAAGCACGAAGAAAAGAAAGATGACCATGGATTTGTGTCGCGCCAATTCGTGCGACGTTATGCACTCCCAGACGATTGCAATCCAGAAACCGTTGAGTCGCGGCTTTCTTCGGATGGTGTCCTAACTGTTATTGCGCCAAAATCAAACCCAGCAATAACCAACGAGCGTAGTGTGCCTATTTCTCAAACCGGGCCCGTCAGAAAGGAAATCAAGGATCAAACTTCCCAGGCCAGTGCGAATGGAGAGAAATGAAAAGTCATTTTGCGGATTAACCTGAAAAAAAATGTGTGTGTGTGTTAGGGCTTTCTTGTGTTTATTATGTGGGCCTTTTATTTTTTCAAGACTGACTAGGTTGACTGGAAAAGCGTTATATTACACCGCCTGTATATATGATTTAAGCTTCAAATAAACGTTAATTCTTTTAGTGTATGTTGTTGTTTTATTATTAACAATAAGAACTTATGATAAAATGAAATCTTTATTTTTTGCCTGTCTGTCAGAATATTTACAGGTCTCTCCAGAGATCCTATTCACTGAAAGTTTTAACAAAGTAACATCACAAAACGATGACTCTTAGGAACTGTAAATTAAAGAGTGAGTTTGATGGTTTTATAGGTATTAGAGTGAAAAAATAAAAGCTTCATTGGCGGAGGCTCTATGTGACCATGTTTGTCAGTTATTGGTTAAATTAATGTACTGCCGTATATGCCTGGTACAGCATGGCACTGAATAAACAGTACGCAAATGTAAATCAGTAAAACATGGATCTGTAACGTAAAAAGAATTTTACACAAGCGTTATCGAGCATTTCTTTTTGGAATGAAGGGGCAAACAAGTTTAAATTGATGGTAAGTGAAATGAACATCTACATAGAAGCCAGACGTTTCGATCTAGACGTGTTGGTACTCCTGAGGTCTAAGTTGTTGGGCCACTGTGCCGGAAATTACAGGGCCGTACATTACCACTACCACTACGCTATAACGACAGCGCTGAACACTACCATTAAGCGATAAGAAGATTAGCTAATGTGGTAGTACCTACGCCCGCGAGCTTCATCCCTGGAGCTTTATCACCAGTTCACCAGTAAGAGCTTGTTTAGAAAAAAAAGGGCAAATTCGTCACGATTCGACGAATTTAGTAGGAAACATGGACTTGAGCTCTGGAGTTCGTGCGTTAACTGGACGCAACAAGGCGATCCTAGTATCTCGACTAGATAAGATACTAGGATCGCCTTGTCTGGTACAGTGCACGCGAATTACGCGCGTATTTTCATTTCGCGCTACTCTTGTGGACGCAATGTATGAGCACCTAGCAACTCACCAAGACGCGTATATTAGTGTTGCATTTAATCGGACACCGTACGGTGCGCAGCGTAATCGTACAATCCATTAAATGTACTAGTACACCTTATTAGTACAGTAGTACTATAAGTATAACAGTTGTGCTATTAGGACCTAAGACTAATCAGACTAACTGTTACCCTGACCCGACCCGATTTTATTTCGCATGGTATTAGGCCTTCGCATTAGTTTATTGTGTTGTTCATTATTAAGGATGAGGGATTACATAAGTTGAGTTTATAAAGAGAGTGGTTTTCCTTGCAACTTTCGGTTTACTTACTCGCCATTGGTGACAGACTTGCGACAACGCCTAAATATACATAAACAACTAAATCATAGCAAAACAATGAAAAATGGCAAATTACAATTTAACATAACAAACGCGTGTAATATTTTATTTTAAAGAACTTCAGTAGCTCAATTGGAAGAGCGGCTGGACTAGATTCCCAGTAGGCCGCGAGTTCGAGTCTCGCCTGAAGTCAAATTTTTCTTTCCATTTTTCTTTAAAATAAAATATATATCAAGCATGTGTTAATGCGAAATAATGTAAAACAAACGCGTGTAAGCAAACAACATATCGTCGTGTTCGCACTTCGTATAATATTTTAGGATGGTTATCTATTTAATGTAAACAATCTGGAAGATTCAGGAAAGCGCGATCAACCCTTCCTTATTATTACAACATGACCTAGGTCATTGACATCTTTCCTTCAACTATTCTCCACTAGATGTCACTAATAATATAATCACAGTTTCATTGTTAAAGATAACAATTATGATGATACCGTGTTTTTAATGTTTATCAAGATATTTTCACGGGTTATCTATTAATTTAAAAGATTACATAAACATTACGTGGTTGAATTGCATTCGGCTGTTAACACGTCATAGCATTCCAGAAATATCTACTGGTTACTAGATGGCGGCCCAGAGAGGTATATAAAGGCGCGTTCTTTTCAAACCAATCGTGAAAATATCAGACGAGAGTGCATTTCGAGTAAAGTCTTCGAGTTTCAATAACAGAAAGCGCATACAAAAATGAAATCGTTTACAAGATTCTTCGTAATATCATTGATTTTCTTCGCATCCGTTGCACAGAGTAAGGAAGAAGAATGCCCGAGTAAACGAGAAAACTCACGACCCAGACTTTTCGACCAGGACTTCGGCCTAGTAATGACCACGGACGATCTTCTTAACACGATGATGGCACCGTGGATGGTTCGCGACTATTTCCGACCCTGGAAGAATTTGGGCACGCTGTCAAAGGACTTGGGGTCCACTATAAAGACTGATAAAGACAAGTTCCAAGTGAACCTCGACGTGCAGCATTTTTCTCCTGATGAAATAACTGTGAAGACCGCCGATGGTTATGTAGTGATCGAGGCCAAGCATGAAGAGAAGCAGGATGAGCACGGGTTTATTTCGCGGCAGTTTGTTAGAAAGTACGCATTGCCTGAGGGTGCGGAATCTGAAAATGTGGTGTCGGAGTTGTCCAGCGACGGTATACTGACTGTGACGGCGCCAAGGAAGGTGTTGGACGCCAAAGGTGAGCGAGTGGTTCCTATCACTCAGACAGGACCAGTCCGTATTGAAGCGAAACAAGAGGGGTCTTGTGATGCGAGTGAAAAGTGCAGTTTGTAATAATAATTGTTATTCCTCGTGAGTATGAGATATTTTAGTAATCTCAAAGTTAACTTTCTTTACTACTTCTAACTAACTTTAACGAAGACTGATTGTTATTTAGAATAAAAGGATTGAAAGTAGTAACAATGTTTCATTCTTTTTTTTAGTAAGCAAATGTCGGCCAACGATGTGGGCAGACGACCTGGTGAAGGTCGCGGGCAATCGCTTGATGAGGACGGCCCAGGACCGTTTGTTGTGGCAATCTTTGCGGGAGGCCTTTGCCCAGCAATGATCGTCTTTTGGCTGAAATGATGAAGCAAATGTTATTGCAATTAATTCTACTTTGAATTCCTTTGAATTTAAAACTGTCAGTCACCAGGTAGTAGGGGAGCCCAAGAGGGGATTTTTGAATTTACTTGAGCTCGTCAGATTAAGATATGGCAGATACCTCGCACCCTGTTGAGTATCGCCACCAAATCTAAGGTTTTTCTATATAGGGCTGGACCTTTACGTCTACCGCCACGTACATACTTGCCTCACTTCCAAACACTCATCATTTTGGATAGGTGTAAAATAAAAAAAGCGAACGGTACCGAAATTAACCATAAAATCTCTAAGAAAAATATGTCTTTCAAAGTAGGTAACTTGTCATGTTTATACATATATATGTTGTAACTTGTAAGTTTCACAGCGGCGTTGAGTGTTATCGTGTTAAATTAATAGAATGATACAATACGGCTCTATAATTCTTTAATATGGCATGTGGCGAATTATCAAGACATTCATATTTAACTAATGATTATCATCATCATCACTCCAGCCGAAAGATGTCCACTGCTGATCAAGCCTTCCCCAAAGACAACAGTGTTGTGCGTCATTAGGGGAGAGTCTAGGGGAGAGATTAGAGGAGAGAATCGAAGCGCGCATGGCCCAGCGGCTGGTGTAGATCGTAAGCGATCTACTCGGTTAGGCACTACGGGCGCGGTCGGGTGTGTGATGGGTGACCGTTAGTGGCAAATTAAAATGCACGTTTCCGTGCTTCGAAGGGCACGTTAAGCCATCGGTCCCGGTTGCTATCCATAAATAGCAGTCGTTAAACCTTGTCAGAGGCCTTATGGGCGGTTTGACATGAACATTCTACAACGGTTTGGCCACTAATCCTAATCTCCAAAAATCCGCATTGGAGCAGCGTGGTGGAGTAAGCTCCAGGCCTCCCCCCAAAAAGGGGAGAGACTCGTGCCCAGCAATGGGATGTATTATACGTCCCATTATTATTATTATTATTATTATATTTATGCCAAAATCGTCACGCTTGGCGGGCGGGTTAGCAATCGCAGTAGCGGTAGTTCTATCGCGGGACGCTGCTGCCCATTGCACTTTGTTATTTTTGCTACCGCTCCGTTGATTTGATCGCCATTGTTCGGTTGACCGACTGTACTAGCGGAAGAATTTTTCTCCATACAGGACGATGGGGTCGCCACGTCTCGACGCCTTATTAATAATATGGAAACTGAAATGTAAATTGCCCTAGTACCTAGTTTAGTTGTAGTAGGCTATTACTGCTACACTGTGTTCATCTCTGGAGCGATTGGGATTTTTCTATTATCTAAAAGTTTCCCAATATCATACTCGGAGTTTAGTAATTTGCAAATTATTTGTTCGGAGATGTCAGTATTACTAGTCAATAGGCTTACCACATGAGCCAAAATCTAGTTAGCGAATCATAGTTGTTTAAAGGTGTGCTTGAATAATACGCTAATAAAGTTTTAATTACGTTCAAATCAGGGTTTTCAGGTTCATCATGTTCAAACCATGATGTATATTTTAATTGAAGTTTTTTAGTGACAACAGACCTGGCTTTATAGAATTAGATACTAGACTTGTATTTATAGTTTGTCTTTTGTCAATGTTTATTAGTCTGTGGTCAATTGTCATGAATTATCAAGGATGTCAGGACTCAGGATGACATTGATGACATTTGATCACATTTGTTCAAATGTTTTGATTTGGTTCATTTTGTTGTTTACTCTCCGAATTTATTTTTTAATATGTAAAAATGGTGAATTACTGTTGTGTCTACGGATGTGGGCGTAATAGCCGGCAAAATAAAAATTTAAACTTTTACGGATTGCCGAAGGAGAAGCACAGGTTAGTTATAATAAAATAAGAGCGAGGTGCATCTTTGACATCAAAAGGAGATGTTGCAAAAATGTATGGACCTCCGGCCATGTATTGTACACAATATCATTAACAGGCAAAATCAATATAAAAACGTTTTTTTACTGCATATTTTCACTTGTTTAGCTTTGTTTGCAGTTACAAAACATAATTTGCAGTTAGAATTGCAACTCAAAACTAACATGGCGAATATAGCGGGCGATGTCATTTTGACATTTTCATTTTTTAAATTGTATTTTGATTTTAGAACTTGGAGAAAAAAGTAATATTTTCTAAATACTATCAAAATCGATTGATCCCAAGTGTCGGCTGTATCGCCGCCATGTTTTACATAGTTGAAAATGATAAAATTGTTTGAATTAAATGTGGTTGTAACTCTAAAATATATTCTTGAATAAATTAATTGTATTTTTTTTAGATTCTTCTTTAATTTACCCATTTTTTGAGGACGTGTACGAACCAGGGCCGAGTTCGCAACATCTCCTTTCCGGATTGAAAAAGCATAAACCAAATTTGTGCTACTCTCACAGACACTGCACTAGGTCCATAAACATCGCAAATTTTTTTCGCGGCTTGCGTTGCATTTTTACCTTTTTTGTCGTAAAATTTTAAAATGTATCGAATTTCTTCATTAGATTCACTCTTCTTGACAGTACGAAAAACAAATGAAAATCACACATTTGCCTAATTTGAATTTGGAATTATGTTCTTTAAAATGTTAACTTTCAATGATACCAAAACCAGCCAGATACAAATACTACAGCCAAAGAGATTTTATTACAAGTTCATACATACTATAATGCGAAAAGACTTTTTCCCCAACCTAATATGTTAATTTTTATAATGTTAGTTTGTTAGTTAGTATTTCTGTCAGCATCTAAGTCGTATGCACTGAAGTACGGTAGATCTGCTATTTTATTAGTTATTTTTATCTCTAAACATATTAAAAAAAAGAAAAGAAAACGAAACACCGAACAATCCATTTCAGCTATTCCAGTAAACATTGCGTCTTCTAAAGATGTCAACCTGTATTCAAAAAACTTGGCTTACTACCACTACCATTATTGTATATGTTTGTATGGAAATTAAAAAAATTGTTTAAAACAGTAGAAGCTGTATGTTCTCGAAGCTGCCATGATCAAAGCGGACTGGTACTTGATGAGATACCTAGACTGACAAAAAAAAAAGTTGTTTGGCTATGTGTGTACGGTTATATAGTAAATTACCCAATAAATTAAAATTATTAAATTGTAATCTATTTAAAATCAATTTGTATGAATGGCTGAATGAAAATAATTTCTATAATATTAAATAATACCTGGATCACAAAATGAATGTGTAAATAATTTAATGTCTTTAATTTAAATATAATTTTACTTTAATATTTGCATGCTTGAGTTTAAGCAAAACGTGATTGATCTAATTATTATTGTATGAACACCTATATATATCATGTTTAAAAAGCAAATAAAGATATTATTATGATTATTATACGATTAGACCTAACCTAGATTACTATAATTTAATGGTTACTTTTACTAGTCACTGTCTAGCATGTAGGTATTTAGCATGTAGCCAGAGAAAAATCTGCTTGTTTAATAAAAATTAATCATTAATTCAGACAAGAACAATGGCTCAAAGCTGCAGCCAGGGAGGACCTGTTGGAAATAATTGCCCAAAGACCTAGAACAGCTAGGTTTTGTTCACGTCACTTTAAACCAGCTGACAAAAGGAACAGACATCTTAATCCAGATGCTTTACCTAGTATCTGTCTACCAGAATCAAATATTGATGGTATGTATATTTTAACTTAAATCAAATTAGATAGGTGTGTACTTGGAAAGGGGAAAACCTTTATTGAATCTGTTAACTGTCTGTCTGTCCAGACTCTTTCTCCCAGAAAGATTGGTAGGTATTTAATTGAGATGATATCAAAATATGCACATGAGCATAGGGACCACCTCATTACACCAAACAGTACATTGGACAGTGGCGTAGCTATAGCGAGGAGGCGGGGGCGGCCCGCACCGGGTGCCAACTGGTAGGGAGTGACACCCTCTCTTAAAATAACCAAACTTTGAGTAGTGTAAAAGCACAAACGCAGATTTATGTCAATTTTGCAATGGCGCCAGAGACAGAATTTGCTCAAATGGAGAAATAAAATACAAAAGGAGTAGGTATTTCCTTTTTTTTTTGCTCATCCACCCCAGGTGTCATCCATGTTAGGTACGCCACTGATTAGACATTCGAGGATTTTTTATAAGTAACTTTTCTTCGTTTGATTCTGTAGAACCAGAGCCAGAACCACTGGAGCATGAAAATGTGTCGTGCGACAATTGCTCACAAAAGATTGTGGGTTTCCGCTACAAATGCCTCTCGTGCTCCGACTACGACTTGTGCACTAAATGCGAGTCGAATGAGACTCACTCGGACCATTACATGATCAGGATTCCTAAACCTTTGAAGTTTGTAAGTAAAATTGGGGAGTGCAATGTTTTTTTACTTAGGCACCACTGCATTTTTATCGGACTGCAACAGAAGGAGGGTTATTAATGTTACTGTCGCCAAATGGAACCTTATCTTTCGATATTTTAAAGAATTATAAATCTATACTTAATATTATAAAGCTAAAGAGTTTGTTTGTTTGCTTGCACACGCTAATCTCAGGAACTACTGGTCCGATTTGAAAGTAGCTTTTTCAATGTTAGATAGCCCATTTATGGAGGAAGGCTATATATCATCACCCTATGACTAATAGGAATGGAGCAGCGCGGGCGAAGCCGGGGCGGGCCGCTAGTATCAAATAAATGTTTGTTGAACACATATGGTTGCGAAACTGGTTAAATTGCCTTAAAGCGACCCTGCTCTATCTGTTTCATATATACTATCAACCCCAAAAACACACCCTTGTAATAAGTGAGTGAGTGAGTGAGTGTCAGTATTACCACTATAAATCCGTTTTATATAGGTAGACTAGCTGTCCCCGCGACTTCGTCCGCGTGAGAATTTATGATTGTTCGGTATCTAACCGGACGAAGTCGTGGACGAAGATAGTATAAAAGCTAGCCTAAGTTACTCCTTATTACATTTAATAAATAATAATTATTACGTTTTGGTATGTGTACCGTGTATACATACATATGCATTTAGTAAAAAGCGGTTATTTTAATATTACAAACAGACATTTACACACAGATAATCTCAACCATATGATACCTACCTACTTATTGGAATTTTATGCTTCCATCACTTGTCGTTGAAGTTCTTTGATTCTGTAAATAACAACATATTATTTCTTTAATTACTTTTTGATTCCTATTACTTACAGAAATCAGGAATTAATCTGTTCGAAAAATGGCAAAAGTTCTTCAACAAACAAATGCTTGCGTCCGACGATTTGAAATACAACGACGAACAGAACTCAAGTGACGACGAACCGATTTCCAAATACTCCAAAGATTACGACAGCGGCATAGACTTACCTGAAGAAACGAAAAAACTGATAAGACAGGAAGTATCTAGAGTAGTCGACTTGGAGATTCCTGTCGAAATAGTTGAGAAGAACAAAAAAGATAATAAGAAAAGGAAAGTGGGTGGATATGTAAGAAATTTAAAGAAAATGAGGGTAGTTGACGTTGAAATAGAGAACATCGATGTTACTACGAAGGGTAGTGGAACTAGTGAAGTATCGAAAGTTCCCGAAATGATGTTTGCCGATGTTAATGAATTGAAATATGATCAATCTGTAGACATTAAACCGGAAACGACCGGCGTAGCAGTCACAGGTTTGTGTAATTCTATTTTAGAACGAAGTTCCTTATCGCGCGATACGCTGGCCAAGGGGGCTAGGCGAGCGTCACGAAAAATCCTCACGACTCTTGCTATAGTCCTTAGTGCTCGGACAGGGGGCAGGGCGAGTAAAGGATTCGACTTATTCGTTCTCTCTCTGCGCGCCCACACCGCGGATACTCCGCCAAAATTCCATAAAAACGCTTAATTTGGTCTCTATTACACAGACATCAAACAGTGACGTGTATTTACACGTGCACCTGTGTGCGTAGCACGTAGAGACTATCAAACACAAACGTCGCCCATAATAGGGGAGTAGGTTGGGTGAGGCGGGGAAATCGGGCGGAACTTCGAAGTGTCCATTCTATACTAGAATAGTATAATATTATTACATATTCTCTGCTTAACGTTGGAAAACGTTGGCGCGAAGCTACAAATAATGTAAAAAAATGTATGTTACTCTCATATAACCATTCAACCTTCGATGTTGGTTCCATTTACGCAAACAAACTTACTGTAATCATAACAAACACTCAGTACTTTCAACGCTTTCAACATAGATAATGCTGCAATTCGGTTGTCTCGGTTGGCCGCGACAAGGTCTTTTCCCCGAGCGGCAAGGAATCGTCCAACAGCGTGACGCGCTGCGGTGTGTCCCATTAATGTCCCGCCCACAGTATGTCTCTTTACGTGGAACCATTTCTTTCGCTCAGTTACACTTCTTTACAATATTTTTCGTAGGCCCGGGGAATTATATTCACAATTCGTGTTTTTTTAAAATATAGTTTTTGATTTGTTCGCAGTATTTAACACATATTTTCTAAAATTATTATTCCAAAATATGTATTTCATTACAGAATCGGACCAAAATGCGATGGAACATGAAATGCCTGTGATGCACGTGAAATTGAGCGATGACTTATCTATGCTGATGATTGAAATGACGGGCAACGATTCGAAAGCTTTACCGGTTTTGTTTCATGAACTACAATAAAGAAATGAATACATAATCTCTTCAGTCGTTTGATTTCCCTAGATATAATTAGACCCGACTAAGATAAAACTTTATTGAATGATCCACAGTGGATCTAATCTACCCTGATCTACTTGGATATTTTTATAACTATAGAGTTCAATTATTAGTTAATTTTGAACTTTCTATGAACGGCTACACACGACCCTAAAATCATAGGCGATATCGGGTGAGTGGTGGGGAGGACCCGAGATCGTATCTTAAATCGCCTCGTGTGTAGGTAACCAGAATTGTATCGCTTTCAACGAGCTCACGATTTAGGGACGATAATCCCCACCACAACTGGCCCGATATCGCGTCTGATTATCGGGTGGTGTGTAGTCTTGGTTATCGGTCTGTGGTATGAAGGCCGTATGTTTGATTATGGCCGCGTTTCACTAAACGGCCGCAACGATTGTAAATTGTAACGCCCGCTGTATCGTTCCACCTAAGGCCCATGGTAGAACGGCAATATCAGCGGTCGTGGTCACGGTCATTGCGGTCGATCGATTGCTATCGACGACTACGGGCCTTACAACAAAGGGCGTTACGGTCGTTGTGGTCGATAAGTGGAACGCTCCTTATATATGCGACTGAAAGACTCTGTATCCATGCCCCATTATGAATAATATTAAAAAAAAAACACACAATTTTGTTTGACATTTGTCACTATTTGTAGATTTGTAGTATTTGGTCTGTGTTTGTCACAGACAAATAACCTAATTGTTTTGTTTGACAATTCTCCTTGACTCTTTCAACTTATCTTGTTAAAAAATGTTGAAAATTATTTGAATGGAATATAAATGCGCTAAGAAATAGTTATACTAATATTATAAGAATAATAATGAAGACCAGTGTAAACGTAGCATATTTGTGTCATCCGTAAACATTCTGGATTAAGTACAGTGGTTACTTTAAGAGGCCTATTATCATGGATCGCACGAAGCCGGGCTACGGCTCTGTCCAACCATCACCTCCTGGCACGTTTGAACTAAATACGGTAAGTTTAACAACATTCTCGGATTATCAAAAGCGCTGGGAAAGATTATTGTTGACATTAAAAACCTAACCATGACAATATTCTGTACATTCGTGTTATTAGTATAAGGTCTTGTTCTAATAATCATCTTTATAAACCTACCAACTCTTTACGTTATCGTTTAAAATTCTGTGCTAATAACACTTGATATTGTAGAGGTTATGTTTTTAAATTCATCGGGGCCACATTACAAATATGAACAATATGGAAACTACGTACAAATCGTTCGAAACGCCACACGAACACACAAACATGCATAACGACGAGGCCCGTAAGCGGTTCTCGCGGTGCTGCAGTAGCGAGTCACTCGCTACTCGAGTGTCGATGCGGATGTTTCTGTAAGTGTGCTGTTTCAAACGTTTTGTACATAGTTTCCATACTGTTCATATTTGTACTGTGTCTGCGCCCCTTGTCAAGTATGTTACATATATACCCAAAGATTTTATGAGAATGTCGACAGGCTGCAATCAATCATTGTAAACTGTTCACTTACCTTCTTTGAGTTTTATGACATTAAGTCTCAGCATTTAGTATTTATTATTGACTAGCTGTGCCCGCGACTTCGTCCACGTGAGAAAAATATGATTGTTCAGTATCTACCCGGATGAAGTTGTGGGCGCAGCTAGTATAAAAGTAGCCTAAGTTACACCTTATTACATCAGCTATCTGCCAGTGAAAGACCGGTCAAAATCGGAGACACTCAATTTCTATTTATTTGTATGTAGGTATACATACATACCTACATGTATGTATGTATGTATGGAGATAAAAGTAGCCTAAGTTACTCCTTATTACATCAGCTACCTACCTGTGGAAGTCCCGTCAAAGTGGGATGCACTCCAATTCTACTTATTTGTATGTAGGTATGTATGTATGTATGTATGGATGTATGGAGATAAAAGTAGCCTTAGTTACTCCTTATTACATCAGCCACCTGCCCGTGGAAGACCCGTCAAAGTCGGATACACTCAAATCTACTTATTTGTATGTAGGTATGTATGTATGTATGGATGTATGGAAATAAAAATAGCCTAAGTTACTCCTTGTCATATCAGCTATCTGCCAGTGAAAGTCCCGTCAAAATCGGTCTAGCCATTCCCAAGATTAGCCCCGCCAAACAGACAGACAGACAGACTGACAGACAGACAGACAGACAGACAGACAAAAATAGTAAAAAATGTTGTTTTGGTATATGTACTGTGTATAATACATATGCATTTAGTAAAAAGCTGTTATTTTAATATTACAAACAGACACTCCAATTTTATTTATTTGCATGTATGTATAGATAGGTTTATTATGGAAGCTACAATACAACATAAGACCTAAAAATTCTGTGAAAATTTAAAGCGTCTACTTGCTACCGTTATTATCGAAAAAAAAAACACCTTTATTGGATGGCCTCTTAGACTTAACATTTTCATTTTCTTATTTTTAGTAATTAATTTTGTCTTTATAGCGGTAACAGAAATACATAATTTGTGAAAATGTTAGCTTTCTAGCTATCACTATTTATGAGATACAGCCTGGTCACAAACAGACGGACGGACGGACAGACAGACAGACAGACAGACAGACAGCGGAGAATTAGTTATCCGTAGGGTCCGTTTTTACCTATTAGGTACGAAACTCCCTAAAAGATACAACTAATATACAGAATAGCCTAAAAAAAATTCGATATAATTCTTTAAAAAGACATAACTTTTTTATTTCTGAACCGATTCACATGAAACAAACACTAAATGTTATGTGAAACTTACCACAATATATTAGTGAAAACCGCAAATCGAATAAGCCGTTTCTGAAATCAGCGTGCACAAACACACAGACAAACAGACATTTTTCCGGGATAAAAAGTACCCAGTGTTGTGCGCCAAAGCTTAAAGTATAATCATACCAAGTTTCATTGTAATCGGACCTGTTTAACGGAGTTTTTATGTGATGCTTGAACAAACAGAGAGACAGACAGACAGACAAAATTTTTTCTAATCACATATTTGTGTTAAGTATCGATCTAATAACATCCCCTGGTATTTATTTTTTCAATATTTTTAATGTACAGAATTTGCACTTCTACAGATTTATTATAAGTAAAGATTATGATACAACAGCTTTGCAGAATTGAAGGTACCATAAAATTATTTAAAAGTTTTCAAGACAATCTAACTTATTCTTCTTTTTCTTTGCGTTTTGATGATATAAGATCCTCATGTGTACAAGTGCTTGGAAATGTAGGGCATGAGGTTAAATAGGCCATGGATTGAGTTGCAACGCACAGACATCCTTAATCGTTGCCATCAGTAATCTTAACTTATTTATATATACCCACTAGCTGCCCCAACAAACTTTGTATCGCCTTAGATTTATAAAAAATAATGTCCAAGAAATCTTTGGTGAGAATCACGCTTACCATTTAGAAATTTGAAAAATAGACTACAACCGATTCTCATACACCTACCAAATAAACACACAAAATTTCATAATGATCGGTCCAGCTGTTTTGGAGGAGTATTGTTACAAATACTGTGACACAAAAATGTTATATATTAGATAATGTTAATTCAATATTTTTCTTTTTTTTTTCCATGTTTGACAAATTATATGAATTAACTTATAGATAAAGAAACAAGATGAAAGCAGTGGTACACCGAAAGCTGCACGTCTGGCACCATCCGCCAAAGGAGTAGAACAAGCCAAGAAGAGACTCCGAGCATTCTCTATACAAAAGAAAGCTCCGCTAACACCAGCAGCTCTACCAAAACCTGCAGGAACTGGAAGTTAGTCTTTTCTTTCTTTTATTTAAAGGAATGGCAACAACCAACTTTTGGTTTATACTGGCAACAATATTATGCTGAATGGACAGTGATGTCTTGATAAGTAAAATAATGTGCTTTACCTATCCATGATTTTAACCTATTTATTTCTAACCTATTGACATAATCTTAAAACCCATGAATTACCAGGAATTAGAGAAAAAAAAATTGCCTTATTTGTGTTTTAATGGAATAAATTAAGGATTTACACAACAAAAAAAAAATTAGGTACTTTACTAAAAGAAATAAAATTAAAGCCATAAATGGCTTTGTATGCATTTAGCACTTTCTATGATCATGCCATTTCTGGCTTTCTATGCACATGAAATACAATTTTAAGACAACATGAATGTCTTTGAAACAATTTCTATCCACATTGAGACACAGGTAAACGTTACATTTTTCACATTTTATGTACGATTGAAACATACAACCATATTGGCACAACTGACGACGTTCATCGTGCACTGAAAAGTAGTCGCTTCTACCGTATCGCACCGAATTCAATAGAACTTCTTGAACACTGACTTTACATGCTCTTTTGACGGGTAGTGCTGGAGATTTGTTTCGACTTGTAGGCGTAGCAGTTGTGTTTGTAGTAGGCGTACCTTGGACAGGAGTACCGGTAGTACTAGGGTGGCTAAGTTTCTTCGTGATGGTCTTGCCTGCCTTTCCATAATGTTCAGATATGGCAAGTTTGAATTTATACAGAGGTATATGCCATCATTATTCTATCTGATTCTGGCCAACAGTAGTAGACCAATATCTTCTTGAGGCTGGCATATGGACCAATGAAGTGAAAATTACAATTCCTGTGAACTGTTCTATTTCAGATCTGGTGATATTTGCTGGCTTGTTGAAATTGACATGTACAGTTCGTCAGTAAAAAAAATATAAAGAAATTAGCCGGTGAATCAAGTATTTGAATACAATCTGGTAAATCCAGGCTACCAGTAAATTTATAGTTTCTTATCATTTGCTTAGGATTAACAATATTGTTCTCGTCACTGGACGTATCCAAATCCGATTCTGGTATAATGATTGGTTGATTGAGGGAGTTTCATAAGCGAAGGTTAGAATACGGAATGTTGTCGTAGCCGAAGTCAGATGCGGAGTCATCACTAATGGAATCATGAGCGGGAATAGATTTATTGAAACGATTAGTGTCATAAAAACGTGAAGGAATCATTCTGGAAAGGTAGAAAAAGGAATCGCTGAATGCATACTAAGCCATTTCTGGCTCAAGCGTTTTACACCGTAAATGCATACAAAGCCAATTGTGGCTCCCATGGAAAAATGAGAAAAAGAAATAGAAAAACCTAAGATGAATGAAAGACATATTAGTTGGAGTAACCCTTTAACAATAGGTCTCATATTTTTTACACACAAACTACATACCTTTTCTAGTAATTGTTGATTATCAAAGTCTGAGGAAAAATCTCTACGTCCATTTACTGAGCACACGCCGGTAAAAAGTGAAATTATCTTGGCAAATGGCTCTACATATACACAAAAAAAATACGTCCCATTCCACGAATAATTGATTGATGGCGCCCTAACAAAATTTATTAATTTTTATTAAAACTAGGTGCAGAAAAAAATATTTAATTTCAGCAATAGAGCAAATTTCTATGCAATAGAGGGTTAAAGGTGAAATAAAAAACGTAACGTAACTTCACGCCTGTAATCCCCGAAGGGGTAGGCAGAGGTAAATGCATGCATTCAATCATACATGCAAACACCCACGACTCGCCGGTTACGTTTTTTGGCCCATGTAACAGGTGGCGAACCTGTTGCCATCTTCGGGCACATTACCATACTCCGGGGTACTGGGAAACTTCCATAAAATGGAAAAATCCCAATAGAAGCAGAGATAAAGGATTTTTAACCGTTATCTCTGATAGACCCGACCCGGGAATCGAACCCAGGGCCTCCTGCGTAATAGTAGTGGCCTGCTACCACTACGCTACTGAGGCAGTTAAATAAAAAATAGATTTTTTAATAGTAATACTAGTTACATAATTCTATTTCACCAATTAATTACTATTGCTTCTAAATGTACTCAGGGAACTCTGCTTGTGTAGTCCTGTTTATTCAAAATAAATCATCAATTATTACCACCGCTTAAGATGTACATATTGTCAAATAGCTAGTTCACTAATGATCACACTGGTTCTACTAAAATGACCGATATAATTTCTTCTCCTCAGATGCAACGGTGTTGATTGGCAAGTTGAGCAATGTGAAGGCGGTTCCCAAGCCGGATGAAACCGAGGTAAAGAAGCCACCTAAACCGCCCAAACCTGGCGCGTCGCGGCGATCTTTTCAAGGTATTTTACACTACCACTCTATTTACACGCAATTACCAGATTCGTTAAAATATTTCTTACTCAACACATCTTTTTTTTTATGTTATGGAAGTGGCAAACAAGCACGCAGTTCACTTTGATGTTAAGTGATGACTGCAGCCTATAGACACCCACACAAAGACCGAGGTCAAAATGCAGATGTGTTACTACTCATGAGGCCTAAGGTGTTATGTCTCTGTGCCGGAAATTACAGGGCCATACATTACTACCTGACCGATAGTGCTGAACACTACGATTTAGCGGCAAGTATATTAGGTAATGCGGTGGTGCCTACGCCCGCGAGCTTCGTCACTGGAGCTCTACCTATCTTAATGACAATATTTCTACTATCACAGGCACATAAGAACTTAGTTCTCAGAGGCAACGCATCTGCATCTTGCAGTCATCACTTAACATCAATGTGAGCTGCATGCTTGTTTGCCACCATCTTTACATTAATATATCTATACTAATATTATAAATCTGAAGAGTTTGTTTGCTTGTTTGTTTGCTTGAACGCGCTAATCTCAGGAACTACTGGTCCGATTTGAAAAGTTCTCTCAATGTTAGATAGCCCATTTATCGAGGAAGGCTATAGGCTATATATCATCATGCTATGACTAATAGGAGCGGGCGAAGCCGGGGCGGGCCGCTAGTATATGTATATACTTATAAATAAAAAAACGCAAAATATGCGTCGCGCCGTTTTTGCGAATTTTGTCACAAGGAATTTGCAATGAAAGTATAATTTATATTTCACTGATTCCTGCCTACACGGATCTTTATTCTCTTTGCTTCCCTCGATCTTTACAGATACATTGTGTACCTATCTTTTATACCGCAGATTCCTATACGGATCTTCAAAAGCGGACCCTCTCTGAGATCGAAGACATGAAGCGAAAGATGGAGCTGGTGGAACTGGGTATCCCGCTTGGCCTCATCTGTCCCTCGTCCACCAGCGAGAAAGCCATGCCAACTAAAGCCATGCCACCGATCAAATCTTTTTTGGGTAAGTTCTTTACCATTTCGTATTTAATCAATACTGTTAACTAACTTTTTTTCTAAGCGTCGCGTTGTTGAACTATTTGTGCGTGTTTGTTTCTCTGATGAAAGTCCGTCCAAAGTTTTCCAGAAATGTTACTTCTAGTACTGTTTGGAAATAATGCTGTGCGTCTTTCCACCTGGCGGATAAATTGCATGTTTTTACTGGTGGTAGAGCTCCAGTGACGGTGCTCGCGGGCATAGGCACCACCGCATTACCTAATATACTTGCCGCTAAATGGTAGTGTTCAGCTCTATCGTGTTCCAGTCAGGTGATAATGTACGGCCCCGTAATTTCCGGCACAGGAAACAATACCTTAGGCCTCAGAAGTGGTTACGCATCTGCATTTTGACCTCTGGTCTTTGTGTGGGTGTCTATAAGCTGCAGTCATCACTTAACATCAATGTGAACTGCATGCTTGTTTGCCACTTTCATTACATAAATTAAAAAAAATGTTTATATGTCGGAGAGTATGCCTGTAGCATATTTTATTTTTACTTGGCTTCGGGACGTGACTATCCCACCGCCTACTAGCGGAAGAATTTTTTTCTACTGGAAGATAATTCTTCCACTAGTGTGTAGTCAGCCGTAGTAAGTGCAATAACGCAAGATGGGCAGCAGCGTCCTGCACTACCGCAACTGCTAGCGAACGCCAATCCGCATGGGAATTCGCGTATCCGGGTGCCACCCGTTGTGGGTGACACTCGACCGTGAATTGTGTTCCACAAAAACAAATGATAAAATCACAGTAACAGTGGAATAGGATACAATCCAAAAATATCAAAAATTTGAAGTTGTGATTACCCAATGTAAATAAAAACTAGGCGCACAGCTATTTCTAAATTAGTATTATTTTAATCTTTAGCGATTTTGGGCATGAAAACGTTATAAAATCTCTTTCACGTTCATAATTTATTAACTAAGAATAAGAATTTCATGTTTTTATTTTTGTGGTTAATATCCGCACCAGGTGCCACGCATGCTAGCAACGCCACTGGTTACGCAACTTGCAGATAATGTATATTTTTATTGAGAATTTAATGCAACTGAATGTTAATATTATGAAGCATCTTGTAACTAGCATGCATAGCATGCATTTACACTATTTCCCCCTTGTCATGCACTTGCACACCTGCATTATACACAACATTTATTTTTACTATCCAGCTTATACATACCATTATGTATTTTTATATATAATAATAATAATAATGGCAACCCATTATACGTCCCACTGCTGGGCACGAGTCTCTCCCCTTTTTTGGAGGCAGGCCTGGAGCTTACTCCACCACGCTGCTCCAATGCGGATTGGTGGAGGTGGGTGGGTTAGTGGCCAACCCACTGTCGGATGTTTTCAAACCGCCCATAAGGTCTCCGACAAGGTTTAACGACTGCTATCCATCGATAGCAACCGGAACCGACGGCTTAACGTGCCCTCCGAAGCACGGAAACGCGCATTTTAATTTGCCACTAGCGGTCATGCATCACACTACCCGACCGCGCCCGTAGTGCTTAACCGAGCAGATCGCTTACGATCTACACCAGCCGCTGGGCCATGCGCGCTTCATTGCTGCTGACATTGGTCTAGTTCGAACAACAATACACGGCTTCCAAGATAGCTAGCAATATTGCAAACAATGAACGAATGAAACTCCTAGTACTCGACAGTAAATCGGCAGATCTACTAATGTACGTTTCCTAGATCGGAGCGAGCAGGCTAGGTTCGCACCTAGCCTGCTCGCTCAGATGCATCCATGCAGTAGGGAGCGAGTGGCGGGTGGGAGTTATATATAGTACTATTATAATAACTGTGCATTTTTTTTACTTACCTTATAATCTTCAAGCTCTTATTGCTGCTGCTGCTGCTTAAATAATTACTGTCAGTTTCAAGTTTTAACTTTATGACACAAAATATGTGTTGAATCGGTTCTTCCCGTGGCAGAACGATTTGCCTTCAGTAACATTATCGAAACAGAGGTGAAATTAAAAAAAAAAAGAATTATATGATCATCATCTCAAAAGCGTGAGAACCTATGTACTACAGTAGTACATAGTTTAAAGTAAAAGTAAGAAAGTAAGTTCTTTTGCATGTATACTTAATATAATATCAGAAATATTCAATCGATGCAACGATTATTCACACGGATATTCGATAGTTGTGTTTTTAAATCTTATTGTTTTTGTTTAATCTCAACCTCTCCCGCCTCTTATAAAGTTGCCTGTAAAAATATTTGGAATTATATTATTTTAGAGCTATAAGATGAGTTACTGAGTATTTTAAAATGCGTGTTTTGAGATTTTCGTGCATGTTTTAAATACTAATAGCTAAGTGGCATGATACAATCTTTTTTTATAGCTCTAAACATTTATGAATATTTGTTTATTGGACTTGCATTTTTCTTAAATGTTTTCTTTAATATTTGGACGATTATTATACACGAATAATGCTATTGATGATTTCTGTCAAGTGTGGCTATTAAACAAAGTAGTTCGAATATACATTCCTTTGGCCATTTGTCAAACTGGCGTTTGTTTTCTATACCTAATGAAATCTAGTAACTTGTTGCTTTTCTCATGATACATAGAGAAGTTTCGAGCGATATGTCTTCACACAATGAATTGGTCACACAATTCGACGTCTAAAATTAAGAACAAATATCTTCACAAAGTTAAATTAACCTGGTAATAAAACATACTGCTCCATTTGGAGTAAGTCAGTAACCTCAGCAATCTTAATCCAGAACTAAGCGTAGAAGACAATTATGAAAGAATAAACACTTATTTTAACTGTAAAATTGACTATGACATTTTAAATTCAAAATTTTAAAAAGATTTACGCAGTTTCGAATAATTATCTTGGGTTTAAAAAATAATATGTGTGCAATTCACGCGTAATAGGAGTGAAACCTTCAAAAATGTTCATAAGAGACACTATATTGCTTCCTATTTCATTTTCTTCTACGTTAAATCTTATGAATTTATATGTCTCTCTTTTTACTGTCGCTTTTTCGTTTCACCGACTTTCAAATCACATCGATGCTAAATAAGCTTCCATTTAAAAAATAATAAACGTTCAAATATAACATTGCTTGAATCACGCACGTAGGCTCTCATTTTCGGGTGTGCTCAGCGCCGGCGTCGCGCGACGTCGTCAAGTCGCGCCCGCGCACAGTTTGTAAGTCTGCTTAGAACTTGCATGTTTTTTTTTTGTTATAGTTTCACTGGTTGTGGATATGGAGGGTAGTAAGAATAATGTGTACTTTTGTTTTTTTTTTCAGCAGGACTTTGATTTATTGTTGGTATTTAGTTGAAATGGAAAAAGTATAGATTTGAGCTTCATTTGAAAATATTAAAAATACTCAAATGTTTGTAAAATATAAAAAAAAAAACTTTTAGGTCAGGTTGAATATTTAAAATTATAATTTTGTTACTATAGTGACGAAATTTAGAGACTGATTTTTTAAACATAATATAGACCTTTTAATAAAGGTATTTTATATGTAGACAGTGTGTACAAGTATGTGTGCAATGTTTCAAATAAGCTCATGACTAGACAATTATAATAAATGTTATTGCATAGTTATTAGTCTATCTACTTCTAATTATATTTTAATGCCTCAGTTTTTAGGTTGGTTTAGGTTAATTTGATTTAGTTGAATGAAATGTATGATTAATAAAGTTATTTTTTCTTAAGTATCTCCGAAGTAGTTTGATTCTAGTAATTTATTGTGTAGAGTTCACATAGTTCATTATTATCAAATATTAAAATAACATGTAACGTCATAAATCATATTCACCTAATATTTTCATCAAGGTAAACATAATTTGGTTTTGAACAATATAATAAACCATAATTTATTTCATTATTATCATATTGTAAAATTAACGTTAATCCGTAATAATTGTAGATCCGGCCAAAGTCGACGAACTTATACGGGAGGCGAAGAAGGCTAAAGTTGAGGGAAAAGAGTTTAAATTTGACTATCAAAAACTCCTACCAGATTACGATAATCCTTTCCAACGCAAAAGAGAAGAAACAGTCGTCGTGCCAGAAAAGGAAAAGTTCACTGAAAGACGTCGAACTGATTCCGAAAAAGAAAGGGATAAAGAAAGACGAAGATCTGATAAATATGAATCTAGGCGTCATTCTGATCATAAAAAAGATGACAAATATAAAGACCGTGACAAAGACAGGTCGCGAGATAAACACAAAGATAAAAAGAGAGATGACAGTAAAGATAAGCCAGATAAATCATCAGAGAGGGAAACTGATGTTAATCTTAGTGATTATTTAGTATGTGACAGTTGGTCACTAGATAATGAGGAGAAAACGAATAGTTCAAGTCCTAAAACTGAAGAGAAACTACAGCCGCCGACCGCTCCAGTGAGCGAGGTCAGCGTGAAGAACATTAAAGATCCAAAGGAGCAATTGAAGGAGAATATATGGAAAAAACAAGAAACGATTTCCGCAGTACTAAACAGTCCAGTAAAAAAGCCTAAGATAGAGAAATTGAAGCCAGTAATGGATTCTTTTAAATTTGAAATTGATCCCAACGATGACGAAATAGTTGATATTTTCGACGAAGATTCTTCTTTGGATAAATATAACAAGGTTACATCGAAGAAGTATTCGATGTACGGTTCGCCGATTGGTTCGGCTGAATTCGATCCAGATACCTCAAAAGACGTAGAAGAAGGTGTGAATGACGATACATTTTTGGAGTCCGTTATAAATGAGATAAAACAGGAAGATATCAGTGATGCCAGTCAGGATAAGGCTTTGGTGGAGTATGATATGTCGCCGATAAAAGAAGAGGAAAGTCCAAACAGATCAAGAGTCTCCATTACACCAGAGTTGGATGATAGAATGAGAGACATACATAGCCGGCGAAGTGATTATTCGGATGGTTATCGATCATCGGAAAGTTATAAGACAAATGACACTAGTGAGAGCGGATACAAATCCGTGGACAGTTTTCGAATGTCGACCGAAAAGGAATTGGACGAAGCTTTGGAGGCCAAAATGTCGAAATCTACGATTGATTCTCTAGAGACGTGGAGCTTCGTGTTGAAGATTTGCCAACCATTACTGTTTAGACATGATAAGAATAAGTGTTACAGGTAATATTACCTTACTTAAATTATATGAAGTCACCAGATTCTTATAAATTAACATACAATAGAATCTTATGAAGTAACATCAATGAAATATTTTAAATCAAAACTTTTTAATATCCTTTAACTACAAACAAAATAATCTATATTTTATTTTTAAAGAAAAATGGAAAGAAAAATTTGACTTCAGGCGAGACTCGAACTCGCGGCCTACTGGGAATCTAGTCCAGCCGCTCTTCCAATTGAGCTACTGAAGTCCTGCCCGATTTGTTAAATCTTTCCTTCACATCTATTGCATTGCTTTATGGTAGCAGCAGCGCCATCTATTTATTGCCAACTATGCTAGTTAGGCAACCGATATAATAGACTTTTCAGTTTATTGAATATCGTAAAGAAGTCGCTTTTACCCTTAATAATTGTTTTTATATTATTTCGCATTAACACATGCTTGTGAAATATATTTTATTTTTAAAGAAAAAGGGTAAAAGCGAATAATAATACGTTTTCATATTTTATTTTTGTCAACAAAACAAGCGACTGTATATAAAGCATTTAATAAAAGAAATGTAAAGAAAAATTAGCTTTGAGTGGGGATTGAACCCGATACCCCTAGATAACTACTCCAGCCGCTTTTCCACTAGAATACCGACACATCCAAGTGTCGAATTTTTCTTTCCTTTTGATTTAACCGTCTCTGAAGCTGGTAAACGATAGCCTATATTGATAGCTAATTTCTTCTTTGATTCTTCAATTGCCTTACATATAATTCGATTACCTTTTTGTCCAGGGAGACCCGTACTGTACCAAAATTGTGGTACACAGAAAACCCGAAGCTATGCAAATGTGTAAAGGACCGCAGCGTGGTGTACGACGAACTAGAGATGTGCAAAATGAATCTCGTTGACAGAGTCTACGGTTGCGATCAGTAAGGCTTTTTAAATAATGTATTTTTTTAGGTATTGGAAATGGCAAACAAGCATGCAGTTCACATTGATATTAAGTGATGACTGCAGCCTATAGACACTCACACAAAGACCAAGGTCAATATGCAGATGCGTTACCACTCCTGAGGCCTAAGGTGTTATGCCTCTGTGCCGGAAATTACAGGGCTGTACCTGACTGGAACAGTATAGTGCTGAACAGTACCATTTAGCGGCAAGTATATTAGGTAATACGGTGGTACCTACGCCCGCGAGCTCCGTCACTGGAGCTCTGCCACCATCACTAGCTGCTGCCTGCGATAATTCTCGTTCCCATAAGAATTTCTTAACCTCAAATTGTCAAATTGTACCCAGCAAGAAAAATGGACATCGAGTCTACGAAAGACAATCGGCTAGTTTCAACTTAGCATTTTGACCTCTGGGTTTTTGTGTAGATGTTTATAGCCTGTTGTAGTACAGTACAGTACTCAACAATTAATATATTGCACATCGAGCCTGCGAAAGAGACAATCAGCTCGTTTCGACTTCGTAGAGCGTTATCTCTGTTGCACAATGCCTACGTAAGCACTGACAGTCCGGTATCAGTGGTGGTAGAGCTCCAGTGACGGAGCTCGCGCACTTTGACCTTGGTCTTTGTGTAGGTGTTTATAGGCTGCAGTCATCACTTAACATCAATGTGAACTGCATGCTTGTTTAACACTTCCATTACATTAAAAAAAAAATGGTCAGAACTTGATCAAAATAGTCGACAAACGTCAAATAAGTATGATGCGAAAGAGATTGGTAGAGCTCCAGTGACGGAGCTCGCGGGCGTAGGCACCACCGCATTACCTAATATACTTGCCGCTAAATGGTAGTGTTCAGCACTATCGTGTTCCGGTCAGGTGGTAATGTACGGCCCTGTAATTTCCGGCACAGAGGCATAAGACCTTAGGCCTCAGGAGTGGTAACGCATCTGCATTTTGACCTTGGTCTTTGTGTGGGTGTCTATAGGCTGCAGTCACCACTTAACATCAATGTGAACTGCATGCTTGTTTACCACTTCCATTACATAAAAAAAAAAAAAGATAACGCTCTACAGACCCGAAATAAGTTGAAGTCTCCTTCCTAGGCTCGATGTGCAATATTTATTGTTGAGCACTGTAATCACTTTACGTTCATGTGAACTGCACACTTGTTTGTCACTCTCGTTACAAACAAATTAGTTACTAAGCAAATACAAACTTTTTAACTTTTTTCTCTAGAATCCCGGATGCACCGTTCGCCAAAACCCGCAACTGGTACCCACGGAGTAGTCTCTGCTTCGCGGAGGTGAGTGCGGTGCAGATGTCCAGCGAATGGGAGGCGGACGACAGCCAGGGGGGGAGGCCGGCCAGGGACCACAGGAGACGCTCCACCACGCCGCAGAGGAGTGAGGAGGTCATGCTCGATAGGGAGTATCAGAGGTGAGTGGTCGATAGTAGTATAAGCGAGAGAGGCAGAAGGTAAGAGGAAATCCGTTAATGGTAGTTGAGAGAGTTGTTGGGCCGTGACGATTTTGAATAGCCTCGAAATTTCTGCCACATAAATAAAAAAAAATAAGTAAAAAGTGTAGGGAACCGTTCAAGAAGTTTTACACTTCAAGAACAATAATTCCATTCGGCGTTTAATTGAACACGATGGCTTCAGTAACTCTCAAATTGAAGACCCGGTTAGTCCAGCGGTGTGAGACGACCGTTTGATTCGAAGGGTCGCGGGTTCGATCCTCGCACCGGGACCAATATTTGTATGGCCTACAGATATTTTTTTCGGGTCTGGGTGTTTGTGTATGTGTTGTATGTGTACAACGGTACCCACGACACAGGTTTATACATAGTTGGGGCTGTGAGTGTAAACGTATTTTTTTTTTTTACCTCCCATATAAGCTGCAGAGTTGAAATGAATGAATATTCAATAATTACGCTTAAATTTCAGATTCATGGAAGCAGTATGGCCAGAAGTGTCAGATGCGAAGGCGGACACGTCCAGAAGCACGACACCCGTGCGACAGGAGTCGAAGAAGAAGAAGAAAGAAGAAGACAAGCATACAGAGGAGAAGCAAATAGAAGAGAAGAAGTCAAAGAAACCGAAGCTAAGCAGTGAGGGATGGAGTCAAGAATCTGATATAGAAGAGGAGGAGAAAAGGTATAGATTGAACTAGAGTTGGACATCTTTACGTCATTGTTTTTGGTCCTGGTTATAGTTTGTGACGTCATTTTGTTATTTCGTAAAACTTATCTTCAAAATGAGAGAGTTTCTGAACCCATGTCTATATTGATCTAATAAAAGGAGACGTTTCAAAAATGTATCGAGATTGGGCCTGCAACTTCTACGCTATCACAGTGCGGACACTCCGCCAAAATTCCTTACAAACGCTTAATTTTGTCTATTACACAGACATCAATCAGTGACGTGTATCTACACGTGCACCTGTGTGCGTAGCACGTGGAGAATACCAAACGTCTCCCATAAGAGGGGAGGAGTTTGGGTGAGGCGGGGAAATCGGGCGGGACGTCGAAGTGTCCATTCTATACGTAGTATTATTACATATTCTCTAACGCTATATTGAAAGAAGAAGCATAAAATACTTAATCATTTTCAGCTATTCAAATTGTTTATTAGACCTTAATTTAACTGTCGTAAGTATACTTCTAAAGCAAGGATGATAACACCAAAAATATGGCGGGTGGTATTAAAATGTCAAAACTATTTTGATTTTTACATTAGTTGCATTTGTCCCATTATAACGAATAAATCTATCTATATAGGTATTCAAAGTAAACATTTATAAAGTAGCCATATGGTAACATATTGTTCCCATACCACAAAAAAAAACTTTAAATAAGTAATTTCCACAAAAAAATACAACAGTTCAAATAATTTTTTGAGTATTTTCCATGATTCTATGTATTTTTCTCTATTTTTTTAAATAGTGTCCAAGGTGCAGGCCCAGCATAGAACTTGTCCTTTGTCGAAATGAAATTCAATAATTATACTTCAGAAAATAAAAACCGATTCCAAAAGATAAAGTTATAAACTAACAGAACAAGTGTTATCTCCAAGATATTTTACGAAATTAAGAAGAAAATACGACAGAAAGATAAAAACAAACAAAGGAGTTTTGGCGGGGACCTTGAAAGATGATTGATTGATGACCTTGATTCTAGGTCCCAAGGTCTTATTTTATTTTCTTGGTGTATTTTTCAGTTATATTAAATAAAGTTGGTGGCATTTTGTTTGATATAGGCTTATTACAGTGCTCGTGTATAGTGAAATAGAATAACAGTGCGAAAACACGTTCTTTCGGGTTGCCTCCAAAACTTCATAGTAAATGTTCTGGTAAACTATCCATCGCTTTACTCGAATTACTGTGACTCTGACTGACAGACTGATAAAGTGACTGACTGACTCTGACTTTTACGTTGCTTATTACGAATAGGAAATATCGTTTTACTTGACACTGGCTATATGCTTAACAAGCGATGCCATAAAATTAAAAGAAAAAAAAATTGGACAACAGAGATACACATACACACTGACATATTTACTTGTTATATAGGCCCATCCCTCCAGTATCTCTCAATGTGAACGATAAATATAATATTTGCCACTTTGCCGCATGTCTGTGACTTAAAAAGCATAAAACAATATAGAGCTTATCTTTTTTTTAGTAAAAAGGTCAAACTTGAAAAATCAAGGAAGCGCAAGCGTTCCTCGTCAACATTGTCCTCGGTATCCGAGTCTGACGATGAAAAGAAGAATCGGAAGGCGCTTAAAAGAAAGGTAAACGAAGAAAGAAAAAAATACAACATTAAGGTTGAAATGTTTAAAGTACAGTGCTCATCAAGAAATAATGCACATCGAGCCTATGAAAGTGACAATCGGCTAGTTTCGGCTTTATAGAGCGTTATCTCTGCTGCACACTGCCTACATAAGCACTGATAGTCCGGTATTGGTCAAAACTTGATCAAAATGATCGACAAACGTCAAATAGGTAAGGTAGGAAAGAGATAACGCTCTACAGATCCGAAATAAGTCGACGTCTCTTCCTGAGGTCGATGCATTGCATTATTTCTTGTTGGATACTGTAGATTTGTTTCACTGCTATTTCATTGATTTTAATTAAATATCTGTATAATGTTTTTACTGGAGAATCAATTTTGACGACTTGGTTAGTCCAGCGGTGTGAGATGACCGTTTGATTCGAAGGGTCGCGGGTTCGATACCCGCCCCGGGACAAATATTTGTATGGTCTACAGATATTTGTTTCGGGTCTGGGTGTTTGTGTATGTGTGGTATGTGTACAACGGCACCCACGACACAGGTTTACACCTACTGTGGGGCTGTGAGTGTAAGCGTATTTTATTTTTATTTGTTTTATTTATTTTATTTATTTTGAAAAGCATTATCACCATCATCACTAGCTGTAAAACGTCCACTGCTGAACCAAAGCCTCCCCATATGGATAGGGATATGCCATAATTGCACTGGTGTTAGAGCTCCAGTGACGGAGCTCGCGGGCGTAGGCACCACCGCATTACCAATACTTGCCGCAAAATGGTATTGTTCAGCGCTATCGTGTTCTGGTCAGGTGGCAATGTACGGCTCTGTAATTTCCGACACAGAGGCATAACACCTGAGGCCTCAGGAGTGGTAACGCATTTGCATTTTGACCTTAGTTTGCGACTTCAATTAAGTATTAGAAAAAAATCTCCATGTTTGCCATGCAAAGCGATCGTATTGACGGTATTTTATCGCAGGACGCTGTTGCTCATCTTGCGTTATTGCATTTACTACCGAGCCATTGGAATGTTTTGGCCGCCATTGTTCGGTTGACTAAAGCACTAGCCGAAGAGTCATCTTCCACTAGAAGAAAATTCTTCCGCTACTGGGCGGTGGAGTATTCAAGTCCCGACGCCGTCCATTGAATATTGGAATGTTGAAATAGATATCCGTATACATGGTTATTTGTAACCAGCGCATAATTCTTAAAGGGAGGCTTTGGCTCATCAAGACTAACACTTTTGTTGTACAACTTTTTCTAATTCAATTTATTTTTACCATACAAAAAATAATAAATAGAATTTGCAGTTCTAATACTTCCTTACTTCACATTGAGTGTCTAAGTAAACACATCACGCTATAATATGGTGGTACCTATAGGGATCCTAATAAAATACCTAAATGCTTAGTTTAGACGGGGCGCTTGACCGCGGGTTGCGTGTGCCCCCCTCCCGCTCCGGCCGTTACGTAAACAGCTGACGTCTGTACCTATAAATGAATGAACCGTAGCGCTAACAATTGATAGAAGTCCCATTTGAAACGATTTTATTTCTTATCATGTGATGTACTGCGTTTTTGCAAAAGTCATACAATAAAAGTTGTTAGTCTTATCGTACCTAACTCACCTTTGACGATTTATGCGTTAGATATTTTTAACCCTGTATATTTCCTCTCAAATACAACCAAAGAAGTAGCATTACCTTTTTTTATATAGTTATAAAATTGGCCTGTAATTAAAAACCATATTCCATTCTTAAAATTCAATATACTCTCAATAATATTCTATGAAATGCATAATGGTATGTCTTCTACACAGGCTACCAAAAAAGCGAAGTCCAAATCAGCAAAGCGTCGCCGTATGGGAAAGAAAATTTTGAAGAAGTTAAAAGAAGAAAAGCAGAAGAGAAAAAAGAAGTATCCAAAAGAGAACTCTGAATCGGAAGATGAAGAGGGTAGAGTATATTTGATACTGTGATTTTTACAATTAAATAATTCATTATTGTTTTTAATATTTGAATTCTTGTATTCTGCGGAAATTCTTCAATGAATAATATTTTATTAAAAAAAAAAATAATAGTTTACGTTCAATGATTTTCGAAGTTCCAATGAATGTTGCCTATAATACATTAGAAACTACTACAGCCATTGGTCCAGCGGTGTGTAATGACCATTTGAACCGATGATCACAGGTTTGTTCCCCGTACCGGACTAGTGCGGGGTTGTGAGTGTAAATAATTACATGTCTGTAACATATTAATATTTTATTCGATTAACATAACTATTAGAACACTTTGTATAACTAAATTATTCTTTAACACAGAAAAGAAAAATGAGCGGAAGAAGCTGAAACGGAAGAAACCGCAGAAAACTAAGAAGAAAACAATAAAACGGAAGAAAAAATCAGATACGTCGAGCAGTTCTGACACCAGCAGCACTTCTAGCAGCAGCAGTAGTTCTTCAGAATCGGAGAGTGATAGGAAATCGAAGAAAATTAAGAAGAGATCAGACTTGAAGAAGAAGAGGAAAGAAAAGAAGAAACGGAAGAAGTCCACGTCCGAGTCTGCTCAAAGCGAAGAGTTGTTCGATGTTAATATATTGAACAATATAAAAACAGAGCGATTGACAGATGATGAGAAAATAATGGAATTCTCTCCCAGAAGACAGAATAAGCTGCTAGAGATAATTAATGTTAAAGAGCTCCAGAATGATTTTGTCGGTAGTAATATTATGATAAAGCAGGAGGTTGTGGAAGAAGAGAAAGTAGAAGAAAATAAAGTAGAACAAGAGAAAGTAGAACAGAAAGTGGAGGATCCGCAGAAGGTGGAAGAAGTCGTTGAAGCGAGCTATGAGACTGTCGCAGAAGTGCCTGAACCAGTAAGGGAAGAGGAAAAGGAAGAAGAAAAAGTTGCAGTAGAGTTGAAGGTACATACCAATATATACAATGTGTAAAAGAATGATAAGATTTTTTTTTTTAGGGTTATTATGTTTGGGTGGTGTTTTATTTAGTAGTGTTAATGAGGCAATAGGGAATATGCATTAAATTTGAAATTGTCTCAAATATTTTTTCTCGAATACTTATCAACGTCATTTTTTTTTTATGTTATGGAAGTGTTAAACAAGCATGCAGTTCACATTGATGTTAAGTGATGACTGCAGCCTATAGACACCCACACAAAGACCAAGGTCATAATGCAGATGCGTTGCCACTCCTGAGGCCTAAGGTGTTATGCCTCTGTGCCGGAAATTACAGGGCCGTACATTACCACCTGATCGGAAAACTATAGTGCTGAACACTACCATTTAGCGGCAAGTATATTAGGTAATGCGGTGGTGCCTACGCCCGCGAGCTCCGTCACTGGAGCTCTACCACCAGTAAGTGATTCATTATTAAGTATGAATGAATTTCAGGAAGATAAAGTTGCCGTAGAAATACCGTTACCGGTAGCTGCGCCCGAGGAGTCAAATCTATCGCAATGTTCCTCGCAAGAATCCGTCTGCAGTATTAAGGTCAGTTAAACATTTTTTTATATTTCCGACATTTTTTTTTTGTCAATTTATAATGGCGTCGCTTTTACGCATATTGCCAGTGTCAGGTAAAACGACATTTCATTTTCGTATATAAGCAGCGTTAAAGTTAGAATCAGTCAGTCGGTTAATTATCAGTCAAAGTCAGTCGGAGTCACAGTCAGTAATTCGAGTAAGCGATGGCTACTTTACCAGAACATTTTACAATTAAGTTTTGGAGGCAACCTGAAAAGCCGTGTTTTGGCACTGTTATTCTATTCCACTATACAAGAGTACTGTTTTATTTTTAAAGAAAAATGGAAAGAAAAATTTGACTTCAGGCGAGACTCGAACTCGCGACCTACTGGGAATCTAGTCCAGCCGCTCTTCCAATTGAGCTACTGAAGCCCTGCCCGATTTTGACAAATCTTTCCTTCACATCTATTGCATTGCTTTATGGTAGCAGCAGCGCCATCTATTACCAACTATGCTAGTTAGGCAACCGATATAATAGACTTTTCAGTTTATTGAATATCGTAAAGAAGTCGCTTTTACCCTTAATAATTGTTTTATATTATTTCGCATTAACACATGCTTGTGAAATATATTTTATTTTTAAAGAAAAATGGATAGAAAAATTTAACTAACTAGCATAGTTGGTAATAGATGGCGCTGCTGCTACCATAAAGCAATGCAATAGATGTGAAGGAAAGATTTGACAAATCGGGCAGGGCTTCAGTAGCTCAATTGGAAGAGCGGCTGGACTAGATTCCCAGTAGGACGCGAGTTCGAGTCTCGCCTGAAGTCAAATTTTTCTTTCCATTTTTCTTTAAAAATAAAATATATTTCACAAGCATGTGTAATGCGAAATAATATAAAACAAAGAGTACTGTTATAAACCTATATCAAACAAAATGCCACCAACTTTATTTAATACTAGCGGCCCGCCCCGGCTTCGCGCGGTGCAATGTTGCCTGCCCTCTCCTATTCGTCTTAGCGTGATGATTATACGTAGATATAGCCTAAAGTCTCCCTCCATATCTTTTATAGTTTAGGCAGCGTACGCAAAATAAGTAATTTTTCTGGTTGATTTTTTACACCTTGTGTCTGAAAAACCCAAATATCTTATTTTATTATACCCAAATATCTTATAAAATATAGCCTATGTTACCCGTGGATAATGCAGCTTTCGAATAGTGAAGGAATTTTTAAAATCGGTCCAGTAGTTATTGAGCCTATTCAAAACAAACAAATAAATATTACCTCTTTGTAATATTAGTTTAGATCAGATTAGATAACTCAAAAATACACCAAGAAAACGAAATAAAATAAGAGCACCACACGTCTCTTTCAAGGTGCCCGCCAAAACTGGATTTCCGACATTATCACTACATATTATTAAGTATCGGTGTAAAAATGAAAAAAGGCATGCTCCGATGGTTCGGGCATATAGAAAGAATGTCGAATGAGCGAATGACTAAACAGATATACAATGCGAATGTGGATGGTTGCAGAGGCCCAGGAAGACCAAGGCTGACCTACCATGACCAAATAGGTCGAGTTCTTTCTGATGGTGGGGTCAAAAGTCTTAGGAATCGTCGTCCTTGTATAAAGAGAATGATGAAGGTAGACGAGGCACGAGAGGTTTGTCTGAACCGGGATATCTGGCGCTCTACACTCTCTGCCTACCTCGTTAGGGTCCTGGCGTGAAGATACATACATACATACATTATTAAGTCCTATTTTCTCTGCCTGTATGTGTTCGCTAATCTCGGAAAGCTGTGAACAGATTTTGTTCCTGTCTGAATTTTTTTTATGCTACAAAAGCGGCAAACATGCTTGCAGTTCACATTGATGTTAAGTGATGACTGAAGTCTATAGACATCTACACAAAAACCAGGGGTCAAAATGCAGATGCATTGCCGCCCTTGAGATCTTAGGTGTTCTGTCTCTGTGATAGTTATTACGGGACCATACATTATCATCTAACCGGAACACGATAGTGCTGAACACTACCATTTAACGGGAGATAAATGGTAGTGTTCAGCACTTGGAACTCCCACCAGTTGGAAGTGAAATGTTGGAAAGAGGATTTTCTGAGGAAGGTTAAATCTATAATAAATGCAACCTGTGCGAAGCCGGGGCGGGTCGCTAGTGCTAAATAAATCTTTAGGTTTTAACAAAATATATTTTGAAATACATGTCATCAGTATCATTAGAAGGATGCTCTGACTATGATCTTTCTATTACCGATATAACGTGTAACGGAAAAATTCAATTAGAAAATCGAGTTAAAATCATAATACATGAACTGAAATTACATGTTTATGTTAAATATTGTTTATTTGACTGCCTCAGTAGCCTAGTGGTAGCAGGCCACTACTACGCTGGAGGTCCTGGGTTCGATTCCCAGGTCGGGGGCTATCAGAGATAACGATTTAATATCCTTTATCTCTGGTTCTATTGGGATTTTTCCATTTTGTGGAAGGTTCCCAGTACCTCGGAGTTTGGTAATGTGCCCGGAGATTGCAACAGGCTCGCCACCTGTTACATGGGCCAAAACGTAGCCGGCGTATCGTGGGTGTTTGCATGTATGCTTGAATGCATGCATTCACCTCTGCCTACCCCTTCGGGGAGTTACAGGCGTGAAGTTACGTTTTTTATTGTTTATTTAAGAAATACTGAAAGAAGACTAAGAAAACTTTATGCACACCCTACGCGTATACTTTTTTTTTATGTAATGGAAGTGGTAATTAAGCATGTAGTTTACATTGATGTTTAGTGATGACTGCAGCCTATAGACACCCACACGAAGACCAAGGTCAAAATGCAGATGCGTTACCACTCCTGAGGTCTAAGGTATTATGCCACTGTGCCGGAAATTACAGGGCCGTACATTGCCACCTGACCGGAACACGACAGTGCTGAACACTACCATTTCGCGGCAAGTAAGTAAGGTAATCTTACCCTACTTCTACGTGCGGCCGCACATAAAACAAACCTACGCATATAATATTAGTATTATGATTTTTTTCAGTATTTTTTCCTAAATTAGGGTCAGGTGCATACTGTTCGTACGAATTGAGATGAACTTATCTATACATATAATAAAACAGTAAAATCCGCGTGTCTGTACATTGTACATATTTACGAAAAACCAATTGGGGGCGATGTTAAAATAGTACTAGAATACTTTTCAATGATTTTTAAATTTTTTGTCTGTCTGTTTGTCCCTTTGTCCAGGCTAATCTCCGAAGATACTGGACGGATTCGAAAGAAACTTTTTGTGGTGTATAGATACTAAGCCTGGCCAACATTTCGGCTACTTTTTACTGCGGGAAAATCACTCATTCCCACGGGAATCTCTACATTAAATTTCATTTTCCTATACAAATAGTCCGTATCTATCAAACCTTTGACACATTATTTCATTGTGAGGCAATACGAAGTTTGCCGGGTCAGCTAGTTTCTTTAATAAACATGTAACTTCAGTTCAAGTATTATGATTAAAACTCGATTTTCAAATTGGGGTGTTTAAGGTTGTGTGATATTCCCGTTAGAAGTAGAATAGCGCGTGCGTCTTAATAATAATTTTCATATTTTTTGTGCGAATTTTTTTGCTTGCCTTATGCTTCCTATTTCGTTTTCTCCCACGTTAAATGATATGAATTTATGTGTCTGTCTCTTTCTACTGTCGATTTTTCGTCTCATAGACTTTCAAAACACAACGACTGGCGGTTGCCAAACACAACGATGTTAAAAAAAAAAGAGACGTTCCAAAATGTATGGAGCTTAGACCTGCACCTTGTACGATATATTGGGAGAAGAACCATAAAATACTAAATCATTTTCAGATATTCAAATCGTTTATTTTACCTTCAACTAATGGTCGTAAGTATATTTCGAAAACAAGAATCATAGTAGCAATATGGTGACATATTGTTGTCATACAAAAATTACATACAGTGTAAAGGAAGGAGACTTCGGCTTATTTCGGGTCTGTAGAGCGTTATCTCTTTCGCACCGTACCTGTTTGACGTTTGTCGACCATTTTGATCAAGTTTTGACCAATACCGGACTGTCAGTGCTTACGTAGGCAGTGTGCAACAGAGATAACGCTCTACGACGTCGAAACGAGCCGATGGTCTCTTTCGCAGGCTCGATGTGCAATATTTATTGTTGAGCACTGTAAATATTTCCGACAAAAAAAAAACAACGATACAATTAATTTTTTGAGTAATTTTCCATGATTCTATGTATTTTTCCTCTATCTTTTGAGACGATTTACAAGGTTGGGGCCAACATGGCAGTTGTCCTTTATCTTTAAAAAGATCTTGGCTAAACTAATTGCATGTCGACAGGAAACCAAAGCGGTATACCCGGCGCCGTACGAAAAGGACGAAAGCCACCTGCGGCCCTCTTCGCAGAATTCCAACTACAGCTTCAATGACGTCATCGCGAGCAGCTACAAGTCCGTGGAGTTGGACGACAAGTACGAGTACGAGGCCGGCAACTATGAGATGTATGAGCAGCTGGCTATGGCTTACCAGAGTGACGTCGCTAGTCAGGTCAGTATTTGTACATAATAGGTTGGGAAAAAAGTCTTTTCGCATTATAGTATGTATAAACTTGTAATAAAATCTCTTTGGCTGTAGTATTTGTATCTGGCTGGTTTTGGTATCATTGAAAGTTAAAATTTTAAAGAACATAATTCGAAATTCAAATTAGGCAAATGTGTGATTATTATTTGTTTTTCGTACTGTCAAGATGAGTGAATCTAATGAAGAAATGCGATACATTTTAAAATTTTACTACAAAAAAGGTAAAAATGCAACGCAAGCCGCGAAAAAAATTTGCGATGTTTATGGACCTAGTGCAGTGTCTGTGAGAGTAGCACAAATTTGGTTTAAGCGTTTTCAATCCGGAAATTTTGATGTCAAAGATGCACCTCGCTCTGATCGCCCTATTACGGATAAAATGGATGCCATTTTTGAAAAAGTGGAGCAAGATCGACATATCAGTAGTTACGACGTAGCTGAAGAACTGAGAATTGATCACAAAACAGTTTTGGCGCATTTGAAAAAAGCTGGGTACAAAAAAAAGCTCGATATTTGAGTACCTCACGAGCTCACTGAAAGAAACCTAATGAACCGTGTACTCATTTGTGATTCTTTATTACGACGTAATGAAACCGAATCATTTTTGAAGAAGCTGGTAACTGGTGATGAAAAGTGTATCACGTAGGACAAGAACGTGCGAAAAAGGTCGTGGTCAAAGGCCGGTCAGGATTCACAGACTGTGGCGAAACCCGGGTTAACTCGCAATAAGGTGATGTTGTGTGGTGGGATTTGGAAGGGCATTATTCATTACGAGCTATTACCACCAGGCAGGACTATCGATTCTGAACTCTACTGCGAACAACTGATGAGATTAAAGCAAGAAGTTGAGAGAAAGCGGCCGGAATTGATCAACAGAAGGGGTGTGGTGTTTCATCATGATAACGCTAGATCTCACACATCTATAGCCACTCAGCAAAAATTAAGAGCGTTTGGCTGGGAGGTGTTAATGCATCCGCCGTATAGTCTTGACCTTGCACCTTCAGATTTCCACCTGTTTCGGTCTCTTCAGAATTATTTATGCAATGTTAGGTTAACATCACGAGAGGACTGCCAAATCCACTTGTCGCGGTATTTTGATGAGAAGTCCAAAAATTTTTATAGCAATGGGATCATGTCCCTACCTACAAGATGGCAAAAGGTTATCATTATTTAAAAAATCTGCTCCATACAAAATGTTAATCGCCGAGCGACAAAGTGTTTGGCGTAATAACTCTCACAGATACATAATAACTAAGGTCTCAGGGGTCGCTACACATCTGAATTTTGACCTCTGATTTTTGTGTAGATGTCCATAGGCTGCAGTTATCACTTAACATCAATGTGAACTGCATGCTTGTTTGCCAACTTACATACAAAAAACATACAACAACATACCGGCAGGGGGTGTTATATTATTAAGAATTTTCGATTTAATTTGAATACTCTCATAAACTTCTTATAGGTTTTCCAGTAATCTATAGGCAAAGAACTATTTTACACATTTTTTTCAAAATTTTAAGTTTAGTAGTTTCGGAGATAGGGGGGGGGGGAATGGTCAATTTTCGTCGTTTTTCTTAAATAACTTCAAATTTGCTTATGCAAAAATTATAAAAAATATATATCTGAGATGCTGACAACAACCTCTTTCATTTGATATGTCACACGACACAGTTAACTTTTTTTTTAAATTTTCTGAATGACCCACCGAAAGTGGCCCCCCTGTTTAAAATTTATTATTTTACTTGACGTGTTCATCGTTCACGGACAGACAGACAGACACACAGACAGACAGACAGACAGACAGACAGACGCACGAGTGATCCTATAAGGGTTCCTTTGTTCCTTTTAAGGTACGTAACCCTAAAACGCAGCTGATTTCATTTCATGTGCATGCGTGCGTGCGTTCGTGCGTGCGTGCGTGCGTGCGTGCGTGTGTGCGTGCGTGCGTGCGTGTGTGCGTGCGTGCGTGCGTAATCGCTACGCTTGGTATGCGGTAGTATGTAGTGGCGGTTGTTTTATCGCGGGTTGCTTCTGCCCATCCTGTGTTATTGTATTTACTGTCTATTTTATTGCAATGATTTGAACGTTATTGTTCGTGACCGAAAGAAAAAAAAAAGGAAAGAAAAATTTGACTTCGGGCAGGGTTAGAACCTGCCACCTCAGGATAACCAGTCCAGCTACTTTTCCATTAAGCACCAAGGTAATCCAAGTCAGTAAGGGCAGGAATAGGTTACCTTCGAAAGTTCTTATCTGAATTAAAAAAAAAACATACTTAATATTTACTTACAATTGACATTTTTATTATTCCGTAACTGGCGAGATAAAAGGTTAGCCGGGTCCGCTATTATGTTCAGTGTCTATTTAATTTATTAGGTGTTTTTTATTATTATTAGTGGTTATTCACTCTAGGTTAGTTTTAAAAAAATGACGATGTGTGTAAAAGTGCTCTCCAGGAGCCTAATTATATGAAATAAATGAATAAACTGAATAAACTTATACATAGTTGCAAAAAATATACAGACATAAACAAAACATGCAACTCAGAGCTTAAGAAAGTGGGTTATATGTATAATTGGTTAAATTGTGTACCAACTTTAGAATTGGTGGATAATTATTCTAGGAGATTCTGATGGAATTGTTACTTTACGTACCTTATTTTGTTGCTCTAACTCAGTATTTTTCAACCTATTACACGACGCGACACCCCTAGTATAAAAAAAATGGTTGGCGACTTCTCGACAAAAGTCTTTTATCCATGTACGAGGAGCTTTATTTAAAAATTAAAATGAGAGATATTTTGAAATATGAAAACATGACAGTTATTTGATAGCGGAGTAGTAAAATATAATGAATGTCACAATGTTGTATCATTTATGTAAGTTCTTACATGAAAATGGGTCCAAGCGTTTTCAAATTATCGCTGAACATACATAAAAAAAAGATCCGGACGAATTGAGAACCTCTTAGTTTTTTTGAAGTTGGTTAAAAACAGTAATCATCATATTATTAAATTAAGAACGCTTAACAGCATACCGTTATTGGTTATATAAATTGAATCTGTGATACTCTTCGCTTTATCCCTTTTGTACGGCTTTGTAATTTCCGACACAGAGGCATAACACCTTAGGCCTCAGGAGTGGTAACGCATCTGCATTTTGACCTTGGTCTTAGTGAGGGTGTCTATAGGCTGCAGTCATCACTTAACATCAAGGTGAACTACAAGCATGTTTGCCACTTCTATTACATAAAAAAAAATCGCTGGCTAGGAAAAGCAATCTCATGCGGCTCGCCGACTGTGCTAAAATCTAAACAATCATGACTAGTTACATATCTATAAGTACAAAAAATATCTGGCAGATAAGTGGAGCAGGATCCTCACTACATGGTGCCCAAAATACAGTAAATGAAACAGTGGCAGACAGTTCACGAGATGGGAAGATGAGTTTGTAAAAGCGGCAGGAAGAACGTGGCCCAGAGTGGCAGGTATTAGGGATGAGTGGATACGACTGGGGGAGGCTTTTGCCCAAAGGCACACAGAAGAATAATAATAAAATTAAAAAAAAAAAGAAACAACAATACATATTTATATTTCTCTGAATAAAAAGCTTAAATAAAATAAATAAATAAAGTACAAAAAAGCCTCCAGCAGTGGACGACTGTCGGCTGAAATGATGAATTAGAAGTTAGCACTACATCTGTCTAGTTTTGACTTAGTGGGACCGTCCAATCAAAATCAATGTGGTGTCTATTTTGTATTCAGTACATAATATATCAGTCTCTAGTTTTAATCTTTCAAATTGGTTAACCTTCTAACGAATTTTAAAGATAGCCTTCTAACGAATTATAAAGATATGCACTCGTTTGTTCTGAATCCAAATTAAGGATATATATTCATGAGCTTCAATCCGATCTGGAGATCGATTCCAAAGCATATTTTATTATCAACTTTGATCAAATTTAAACAAAATAGTTGTAAGCATTACATTGTGCATCTCCAGGATTAATAAGAAATATAATTAATGAGGACATTTGTCCACATTATATTTCTTAGGGCATAAACGGTAAAAACAAATATTTTTTTATGTCGTAAAATAATAAAAATTACAATCATATTATTTAATTAAGAACGTTTTAACAGCATACCGTTATCGTTTAGGTAATTTGAACCTGTGACACTCTTCGCTTTATCACTGGCTAGGAATGTCACCAGGTCCGCGATCTCTTCCGGTTCGCCGAGTTTATTCAACGCAGTATACTTCAATATGGTGTCCCATGAGAAATCATCCGAACAATTTTCTATAATATTCGTCAGAACCGGACCGGGGCTAACGGCGTTCACCCTCACGCCATGAGGAGCCAACTCCAAAGCTAACCTTTCGTGAAATGATTGAGAGCCGCCTTCGATACGGCGTAGCACAGAAGACCGTCGCCCGGTCCGCCGATCATGCTGTAAACGCTTGATATGTTGACGATGTTGCCTTTCGTTTTGATGAGATGCGGCGCCGCCAAGCCGGTCAGATGCACGATGGCACGGAGGTTGACTCTCATGATTTCATCATACAGTTGCAGGATATTCCCGCCGAGAAGGTCTCCAAATCTGGCGATTCCGGCATTGTTGATTAGCACGTCGAGTCGGTCGTATTTCTGGATAGTTTGTTGGATTATTGAGGCGGCGGCGGCGTCGTCGGTGACGTCGGCTAGAACGAGGAGCGGCTCAGGGCCGACGGCGGCGCAGCGTCGGCCGACTTCGCTCAGCTTTTTCTCGTTGCGCGCGACCATCACGATGTTGGCTCCCTCGCGGGCGAACTGTTCCGCGATCGCGGCACCGATGCCCGAGCTGGCGCCCGTCACCACCACAACTTTGTCTTTGAAACTCATCGTGCGATCTCTTGCCGGTGCATTCGGATACTGACTCCAGTGCGGCACTTTATCGCATTTAAATGATTAGGTAAACGTGACGTCGACTGTTCAAATATCTGCGATTGCTTAACGGGCTATATTTAGCTTTTGTATGTGATTTATGTATCACAGCGCTGCCATTAGTAACAAAAAAAAACACTTTAGGCTCTGTGCTAAAAATCTAAAGAGTCATGACTGGTTAATATAAACATTGATAAGTAAAAAGCCAAGGTCGCTTCACTCAACACTTCGGTATGAACACAATAATTCCGTTATCTATCTCTATCTTGGAATTATGGGGTTATTAAAAAATGGCGTCAAAAGAGTCCTTCAGGGCTGGCAGCACGTTGGCAATTGCCCTTGTGTTGCAAATTTTCATAGGCGACGGTTACTACTTTTTGAAATAAAACTATTTTTACGAATTTATCTCGCGTATATTAAACTAAACCATCAGTTTTACCCCCATCTCGACTAAAACTCCACTCTTCCGGCACCTATCAAACGTCCATAAAAATTTAATAAAAAGATCGTAGATAATGGAATAATATTTTTATCCCAATTAAAAAAAATCTAATAAATCAAACCTATGTATATACTGGATGACTTTTTTTACCGTCTTGAAAAAAATAGGGCGTGATAAGCAAATGAAATAAAAGCCTATGGCATAGTTATTTATATTATTTTTTTATATTTTCTAACTTCATCTGAAATTAAAATTTCATTAAACATTTCTATTCATTATTCTATTTTTAATTTTAGAACACTGAATTTCAACAAACAAACGCCGGCAACTTGACACGATCCTGTTTTTGCAAGTGTTGTAGGTAATAGAATAATGAATAGAAATGTTTAATGAAATTTTAATTTCAGATGAAGTTAGAAAATATAAAAACATAGGCTTTTATTTCATTTGCTTATCACGCCCCATTTTTTTCAAGACGGTAAAAAAGTCACCCAGTATATAGCTTAAACGAATTCTTACAAGAAAAATAAATAAATATAGAGTTAAAAATAGATTAAAATATCAGTAAATTATGGTAATAATATAGGTAATTGATATATGTTAAAATAAGTATTTAATTCAGTATCAATCCCCTCTCTCCTACTTTGCGGTGCCCTACATAATGCTAATGTAACCTACCGTTGTACATTATGGTGCAATAAAGTATTGAGTATTAAAATCCTTCAAGCAGCAGCTGGACCCTATAGCTGGGTCCTAGACAATAAGAAACCTATTGTTATACTAGCGGCCCGCCCCGGCTTCGCCCGCGCTGCTCTGCTCCTATTAGTCATAGCGTAATGTAAGCTATCCTATCTCTCAAGTTGGATCGAACTGCACATGGTGTGCGAATTTTATTATAATCGGTTAAGTGGTTTAGGAGTCCATTGAGGACAAACATTGTGATACGAGATTTATATATATTAAGATTTTTTTGGAGGCTTATAGGATTAAAAATATTTTTAAAATCAACCCGACGTTTGGTCGCTTTTGAGCTTCCGTGGGTGTTTGCTCGTCTGTCAATCTTCAAACATAACGGTGTATAATTAGTGTTGTTTGGCGCAGGTATTAGGCTCGCAGGATGCGGGTGCGGGTGCGGGTGCGGACGCGGGCGGGGAGGCGGGGGCGTGGCGCGCCATCGAGACGGTGGTGCGGTCGCGCGGGGAGATCAAGTGCGACTGGCGCGCGGGACACTCGCCCGCCGCCTGCCCGCGCCCCGCGCCCGCGCTTCGCCCCACCAGATGGGGTTAGTTTAATAAATATTATTAAATTTACTAGCGGCCCGCCCCGGCTACGCGCGGGTGCAATGTTACCTACCCTCTCCTATTCATCTTAGCGTGATTTCATATAGCCTAAAGCCTTCCTCAATAAATGGACTATCTAACACTGAAATATTTTTTAAATAGGACCAGTAGTTCCTGAGATTAGCGCGTTCAAGCAAACGAACAAACAGACTAAATCTTCAGCTTTATAATATTAGTATAGATAAGCTCGAATTTCAACGGAATCGGTAATAGAAGCGGTTAACACATCAAAATTTAGTGGGTAATACATCTCCGATTATACATACTTTTTTTTTTATGTTATGGAAGTGGCAAACAAGCATGCAGTTCACATTGATGTTAAGTGATGACTGCAGCCTGTAGACACCCACACAAAGATCAAGGTCACAATGCAGATGCGTTGCCACTCCTGAGGCCTAAGGTGTTATGCCTCTGTGCCGGAAATTACAGGGCCGTACATTACCACCTGACCGGAACACGATAGTGCTGAACATTACCATTTAGCGGCAAGTATATTAGGTAATGCGGTGGTGCCTACGCCCGCGAGCTCCGTCACTGGAGCTCTACCACCAGTAAAAATACTTATTGAGATAGTTTTTTTTTCGAATTTCTAAGTTTCAAACCAATTTTCATTAGAAAAAAATATCATTTAAAAGTTATCCGACGACATAATAACAACAACAGTAATAATATCCGATATGCCCTTGAAATTTCAGATATATATTTTTTTTTCAAAATAAATTGCGAGCATCTTCTTGTAAGTTGTACGTTATCCTTCAAAATATAAAACATTTATATTATTTCGCATTAACACATGCTTGTGAAATATATTTTATTTTTAAAGAAAAATGGAAAGAAAAATTTGACTTCAGGCGAGGCTCGAACTCGCGACCTACTGGGTCTATAAATAATATAAAAACAATTATTAAGGGTAAAAGCGACTTCTTTACGATATTCAATAAACTGAAAAGTCTATTATATCGGTTGCCTAACTAGCATAGTTGGTAATAGATGGCGCTGCTGCTACCATAAAGCAATGCAATAGATGTGAAGGAAAGATTTGACAAATCGGGCAGGGCTTCAGTAGCTCAATTGGAAGAGCGGCTGGACTAGATTCCCAGTAGGTCGCGAGTTCGAGCCTCGCCTGAAGTCAAATTTTTCTTTCCATTTTTCTTTAAAATTAAAATATATTTCACAAGCATGTGTTAATGCGAAATAATATAAAAACAATTATTAAGGGTAAAAGCGACTTCTTTACGATATTCAATAAACTGAAAAGTCTATTATATCGGTTGCCTAACTAGCATAGTTGGTAATAGATGGCGCTGCTGCTACCATAAAGCAATGCAATAGATGTGAAGGAAAGATTTGACAAATCGGGCAGGGCTTCAGTAGCTCAATTGGAAGAGCGGCTGGACTAGATTCCCAGTAGGTCGCGAGTTCAAGCCTCGCCTGATGTCAAATTTTTCTTTCCATTTTTCTTTAAAAATAAAATATATTTCACAAGCATGTGTTAATGCGAAATAATATAAAAACAATTATTAAGGATAAAAGCGACTTCTTTACGATATTCAATAAACTGAAAAGTCTATTATATCGGTTGCCTAACTAGCATAGTTGGTAATAGATGGCGCTGCTGCTACCATAAAGCAATGCAATAGATGTGAAGGAAAGATTTGACAAATCGGGCAGGGCTTCAGTAGCTCAATTGGAAGAGCGGCTGGACTAGATTCCCAGTAGGTCGCGAGTTCGAGCCTCGCCTGAAGTCAAATTTTTCTTTCCATTTTTCTTTAAAAATAAAATATATTTCACAAGCATGTGTTAATGCGAAATAATATAAAAACAATTATTAAGGGTAAAAGCGACTTCTTTACGATATTCAATAAACTGAAAAGTCTATTATATCGGTTGCCTAACTAGCATAGTTGGTAATAGATGGCGCTGCTGCTACCATAAAGCAATGCAATAGATGTGAAGGAAAGATTTGACAAATCGGGCAGGGCTTCAGTAGCTCAATTGGAAGAGCGGCTGGACTAGATTCCCAGTAGGTCGCGAGTTCAAGCCTCGCCTGATGTCAAATTTTTCTTTCCATTTTTCTTTAAAAATAAAATATATTTCACAAGCATGTGTTAATGCGAAATAATATAAAAACAATTATTAAGGATAAAAGCGACTTCTTTACGATATTCAATAAACTGAAAAGTCTATTATATCGGTTGCCTAACTAGCATAGTTGGTAATAGATGGCGCTGCTGCTACCATAAAGCAATGCAATAGATGTGAAGGAAAGATTTGACAAATCGGGCAGGGCTTCAGTAGCTCAATTGGAAGAGCGGCTGGACTAGATTCCCAGTAGGTCGCGAGTTCGAGCCTCGCCTGAAGTCAAATTTTTCTTTCCATTTTTCTTTAAAAATAAAATATATTTCACAAGCATGTGTTAATGCGAAATAATATAAAAACAATTATTAAGGGTAAAAGCGACTTCTTTACGATATTCAATAAACTGAAAAGTCTATTATATCGGTTGCCTAACTAGCATAGTTGGTAATGGATGGCGCTGCTGCTACCATAAAGCAATGCAATAGATGTGAAGGAAAGATTTGACAAATCGGGCAGGGCTTCAGTAGCTCAATTGGAAGAGCGGCTGGACTAGATTCCCAGTAGGTCGCGAGTTCGAGCCTCGCCTGAAGTCAAATTTTTCTTTCCATTTTTCTTTAAAAATAAAATAGAAAAAAGTTATGTGCGATCCTACTTAGGTCTGTCGAAGTAAAATATCTTTTGGGTGAGACCTCAACGTGACGCGGATTTATATCATACAAATTGGCACTATTGACATGGATACATCCAGCACTCTTAAAAATTACTATTTGATATTTAAATAAGGAACGAATCTGATCAACATTTTTTCGAATACATTTATTAAAAAAATATATATTATTTTATTTAAAGTAAAATGGAAAGAAAAATTTGACTTCAGGCGAGACTCGAACTCGCGGCCTACTGGGAATCTAGTCCAGCCGCTCTTCCAATTGAGCTACTGAAGTCCTGCCCGATTTGTCAAATCTTTCCTTCACATTTATTGCATTGCTTTATGGTAGCAGCAGCGCCATCTATTGCCAACTATGCTAGTTAGGCTCCGATATAATAGACTTTGCAGTTTATTGAATATCGTAAAGAAGTCGCTTTTACCCTTAATAATTGTTTTATATTATTTCGCATTAACACATGCTTGTGAAATGTTGTGTGTTAATGCGAAATAATATACTTCAGTAGCTCAATTGGAAGAACGGCTGGACTAGATTCCCAGTAGGCCGCGAGTTCGAGTCTCGCCTGAAGTCAAATTTTTCTTTCCATTTTACTTTAAATAAAATATATTTCACAAGCATGTGTTAATGCGAAATAATATAAAACATATATATTATTGTCTGAGAATCTACACTTTACAAATAATTTCGTTTCATCCCGCAGGTCTGAAGCCAGGAGACGTGAACATAGTGCTGACGGGCGGCGAGTGCATGGAGACGGATCAACCTCAACCAATCCAGTCTCACATCTCCCAACCTCCGTTAGTCCAATCTCATTGTCAACCCGTACAACCCTCGCCGGTCTACCGTATACAGAGTCTCGCCAAGCCTCAGGAACAGATCAATATTGGGTAAGATTTTGCTATTTTGTCATCAACATCACCATATCAGCCGACAGGTGTTAACTGCTGGGCCAAAACCTTCCCAAAAAGATTTTTTTTTATTTGTAATGGAAGTGGTAAATGAGCATGCAATTCACGTTGATGTTAAGTGATGACTGCAGCCTATAGACACTTACACTAATGGTGAGATTCACAGACCGCACCACGACTTTACTTTGAGAAAAGTATGCTTAGAACTGTCGGAAATGTATAGGTTTTGACAGTTCGAAGCGTACTTTGCTCGAAAGTAAAGTCGTAGTGCGGTCTGTGAATTTCGCCCTAAGACCCAGGTCAAAATGCAGATGCGTTACCACTCCTGAGCCCTAAGGTGTTATGCCTCTGTGCCGGAAATTACAGGGCCGTACATTACCACCTGACCGGAACACGATGGTGCTGAGCACTTCCATTAAGCGGCAAGTATATTAGGTGATGCGGTGGTGCCTGCGCCCGCGAGCTCCGTCGCTAGAGCTCTACCACCAGTTAAATGCCGCAGATATGCCATAATCGCCACCCTTGGCATGCGGATTGGCGATAGCAGTGGCGGTAGTTTTAACGCAGGATGCTGCTGCCCATCTTGCGTTATTGCACTTACTACCGCCCCATTGGAATGGTTTGATCGCCATTGTTCGGTTCACTGACTGCACTAGTGGGAAAATTCTCTTGCGGTAGAAGAAAAATCTTCTGCTAGTGGGCGGTGGGTCGTCACGTCCCGACGACAGTAGATTAGAAAAACTAATAATAAACATATTTAGACGAATCTGGGATTCATTTTTTTTATGTCAAGAGGGAACATGGTGCTATAGTGAAGTATTTTACTTTTTTATTTTATGGAAGTGGCAAACAAGCATGCAGTTCACATTGATGTTAAGTGATGACTGCAGACTATAGACATCCACACAAAGACCGAGGTCAAAATGCAGATATGTTACCACTCCTGAGGCCTAAGGTGTTATGCCTCTGTGCCGGAAATTACAGGGCCGTACAAACTGCTTACCTTTGTACTAAGAAGACTAAACAGCTTCAATTATATTATTAGGTATATGATAAAGTATCGTCTCAATAGCAAACATTCATAGGTATGCAACTGTTATGCATTCGGTGTTTTGTTACGTGTCATATTTCTACTTCCAAGCAAAAGCCTTCTTATTATTATGCGTTATTATAAGGAAGCCTCTGTGTCGGAAATTACAGGTCCGTTTATGTAATGAAAGTGGCAAACAAGCATGCAGCTCACATTGATGTAAAGTGATGACTGCAGCCTATCTAAAAGCCAAAAGTCAAAATGCAGATGCGTTGCCACCTTTGAGACCCTAAGTTGTTTTGTCTCTGATAGTTATTACGGAGCCATACATTGCCATCTAACCGGAACACGATAGTGCTGGACACTACCATTTAGCGGTAGATAGATTAGGTAATTCGTTGGTGTCTACGCCCTCGAGTTCTTGCACTGGAACTCTACCGCTAGCAGAAAATTAATCTATACTTTATCTATACTGAATATTATAAAGCTGAAGAGTTTGTTTGTCTGTTTGTTTGTTTGAACGCGCTAATCTCAGGAACTACTAGTCCGATTTGAAAAGTTTTTTCAGTGTTAGATAGCCCATTTATCGAGGAAGGCTATATATATCACGCTATATATCATCACGCTATGACTAATAGGAACGGAGCAGCGCGGGCGAAGCCGGGGCGGGCCGCTAGTAAACTTATAAAATTACTTCGAACTTCCAGATATGATGAAGCGTATATGGACATGTACGGCGCATCCGACCGGCTGCAATACGGCGACTGCTTCGGCGACACCGCGCCTGAACAGGTGGCGGAGCCCGAGCCCCCCGCGCAGCCCGACTTGAAGACCGAACGGAGCAGCTTGGACGCTAGGATAGACCAGGCTTTGAGGGACACTGGTGAGTAAGATGGCCGAAATGACGATGACGATTGTTTCGCTAATACCACGCGATGGCCGCGGAGCTCGAGCTAAAGACTAGAAGACACTTATAAACCAGACTATGGAAGAGGAAATAGAGAATGTTGTTTAGAAATACCCTAATTGGGAAGCCTTTAACAAGGAACACCTGTTGATTCTTTAAAAAACTGTTTAAACGGTACCACAAGTAAACTTGTAATTTCAAATGTTCAAAACACAGGTTCAAAGACATAGTTTTTAATTTATCTGAACTACATATTATAATAATAATGGCAACCCATTATACGTCCCACTGCTGGGCACGAGTCTCTCCCCTTTTTGGGGGCAGGCATGGAGCTTACTCCACCACGCTGCTCCAATGCGGATTGGTGGAGGTGGGTGGGGGTTAGTGGCCAACCCGCTGTCGGATGTTTTCTAACCGCCCATAAGGCTTCCGACAAGGTTTAACAACTGCTATCCATCGATAGCATTCGGGACCGACGGCTTAACGTGCCCTCCGAAGCACGGAAACGCGCATTTAGTTTGCCACTAGCGGTCACCCATCACACTACCCTACCGCGCCCCTAGTGCTTAACCGAGTAGATCGCTTACGATCTACACCAGCCGCTGGGCCATACGCGCTTCCTGAACTATATATTCCCGGTAATTTATTGAATTATTTTGTTCCTGTCATTGTTTTAGTGCTGGGTGAAGTTGCCAAAGATGTGGACAACACAGAACCAGAGAAAGAACTCCCTGAAAAAGGAATCCTTATTACGTAAGTATTATTTACGTATACAACGTGTAAAGGGAATAACGCACACTCTCAAACACCCTGATTAGAAAATCGAGTTATAATCATAATGCATGAAGTGAAATTACATGTTATGTATTTTTTTTTATTTAAGAAATAAGTAATGTTGTCCTCAATTTGTACTAACAGTATGCACACTCTATGCATACATACCCTACCTCTACCTACGGCCGCACATAAAACACAAACCTACTCACACACGCACACTGTCGCAATGTGATGTAACGTAACCTGCGTACCCCTATTTAACACTCGGTAGTAATAAGATTCATTTTCACTATTTTATTTCTTAAATTATTATTTAAGAAATAAAAAAGCTTACCCGGCAAACTTCGTATTGCCTTAGAATGAAATAATGTGTCAAAGGTTTGATGGATGCGACCTACTTGTATGGGAAAATTGTGGTTTTTGCTATTTCCCTTCAATTTCTTCATATTTTGACTGACTGTTGCTAGTGGGCGGTGGGTCGTCATGTCCCGACGTCGCTAATCCTTTCATTAAACTTACCTGAATAATTTAATTTTGTAGATTTTGCTTACATTCAGTTTTTTTTTAATATTTTAAGCGGCATTTCGTCCGAGGGCCGTGCGGGTAAACGCGTCAGTTTTGCGGACGGATACAAACCCGGACAAGATTCCGATGTCGAAGAGCCGCCTGTTAAAAAGGTATTCTATTACTATTATTTCATGTTGAATTTAACATATTGTACCTTTAGGATTGAAGTGGCATATCTCAAAAAACTAAGAAAATTACTTTTATACATCAAACGACTTAAAAACATGGTAATCTATAAAATTACGGAATTATTTATAAATAATTGAATACATTTCATTTTAATTATATGATGATAAATCCTACTACTATTATAAAGGCGAAAGTTTGTAAGTATGGATGTATGGATGTTTGTTACTCTTTCACGTAAAAACTACTGAATGGATTTGAATGAAACTTTACCACAATATAGCTTATACATCAGAATAACACATAGGCTATAGCTTATACATCAGAATAACACATAGGCTACAATTTTTGAGGTTTTTAATGTGAGGTCGTAGGAAAAACACATTTTTTGCGCTTACATTGCAAACGCTGACTGAATCCTACAAGATAGATCAAAACAATTTACTACATTATTGTACAACTTAAAAAGGTCTACAAAAAAGTCCGTGATGGTATATGTTTATCTCTTAGGAATAACCCACAATAACCGTTTTTATCCTTTACTTTGTACGAGAAATAATGGCTTATTTACGAAGCGATTTTAAGCAATACAGTATTAATCCTTATCCAATTAAGTATCTTAAATACATTGTGCATTTAATAAAGATCAATATGGCTTTTTACAGCATGTAAATTAAATAAATATTTTCGAAGATATCACAGATTTAAAATGCAGAGTCATAGCAATTTCGGCGATAAATACCGTTTCGGTGATAAATACCGGCAGCGGCGCCAGGCGAACGGGGCGTGGGGGGAGCGGGGTAGGTGCGGTGGGGAAGAAGTGGCTCATCGCTGAGTGCGCGACCCGAACGTGGGCAGACGCGTGAGGGCAGACGTCGTTGACGGTTGTGTCCGTTTTGCGAATTTTCAAATTTAATTAAGATCAAGATGGCTTTTTACAGCATGTAAATTAAATAAATATTTTGTCCACGCGAACGAAGTCGCGGGCAAAAGCTAGTTATTTATAATTTGATAGATTACATGTTTTTAAATCGTTTGATGTAAGTAATTTTCTTAATTTTTTGAGATATGTAACTTCAATTCTAAAGGTGCGAAATGTTCATACTTGTATGATTAAAAATTATGTGTGTGTTTTTTTTTATTTCAGTGTAATTATAATGCTCATATCACAGTTTTTATGTCGAAACCAAAAAGAAATAATATTTTCTGTGTCGGTCTATTTAATTTCCTTTGAAATCCTTATTGATTTTCCACATAACTCACTTTATTTTTAGAGATTGGTTTTTATTTTTTTGTTTGGCATATCATTATCGAGGCGAATGAAAAATTATAGGGGGTATTACCTATTTCCATCTACAAAAATAACTGGGCAATGTTTAAATAACTTGGCTTTAATTATATTACATAGGGCAATTGAAATTCTAGGTAAGGTATTTAAAATTTAATATGGCGGCTAATCTACTTCTCAAAAAAAATATCGCATAAGTTTACTTTCCCAAAAGAATCTTTAGCAAATTTATATTTTGCATTTTAATCACTTGGATTAGGTTAGGTTGGAACTGTGACCCCAACAAAGGAATTGATTTGTATAAAATTAAGGTTTATAATGGATTTTAATGCTGCTAGTTTGTTGCCATCATAATAGATTGGCTTTGCTGTCCACGTTAATCTATACAAATAAATAAAATTGGAGTGTCTGTTTGTAATATAAAAATAACCGCTTTTTACTAAATGCATATGGTACACGGTACATATACCAAAACAGCATTTTTAAAATTTTTGTCTGTCTGTCTATCAGTTTGGCAGGGCTAATCTGGGGAAGGGCTGGACCGATTTTTGACGGGACTTTCATTGGCAGATAGCTGATGTAATAAGGAGTAACTTAGGCTACTTTTATACAAACTGCGCCCACGACTGCGTCCGGGTAGATACTAAACAATCATAAGCTGTGTGTACGAGCTACCACTCGCACATTTTTGCAAACTTAGCATTAAGTGACATTGTCTTAGGAATAAGAGACAGTTCGAATACAACATTTGCACCGTACGGACTCGTTTTATTGCATTTGACATAATCTGACATACTGACACACTTATAACAAGTGCGAAGTCACAACTTGCAGTGATCGCACATGTTTTTGGTCCTTCGAGTAAACCTTGAACCCCTCGCGGCTCGTTTTTGGTGCATAAAGAGGTTTTGGACCTCACGCGACTAAGTTTCGGGCTCGCGAGTGCAGTGACATTGGATTGCAGTGACATAGTTTGTGCATTTTTGAAGTGGTACGTGGTGTTTTTTGTAGTGCAACTAATATATTTTGACAGTTTGCAAGGTATCAGATACCAATTTAAAATACTGTGTAAAAACTGACAAACTCTCAAAGCATAGCGACATCATTTTTGAATTTTTTTTTACGTTTTGAGTGAACATTTTCAAAACTGACATAATTTTTTTGCGCAATTTCTTAATTGACATTTTATATTTGCATAATTGACATTATTTTTGCATTAATTGACACTTTTAAACCGGTGTTTTTGGGACATTACAATCAACACAAGTGCATTTAAATTGACATACGGGAAGGTTTCCGAGGAAATTTACCTGAAACTACTGGGATCTCTATCTACAAGGGATCTCTCGACATTGCAGCGTCAGGTTTGGAGTATCATCAGTTCTCAAGTAAGATCGTTTTAATTTAACTCTGACAATGGAGGCGATCATTTTGCGACAAAAAGAAATTATTACAGCAATTGAGCAGATAAACATAAATTTTAAGAAGGATTCGGCAGTTAGAAAATCTCCGGATTATATTAGTAAGAGATTAGAACGTCTCGATCAATTATTTAACGATTTTACCTTTAATCATGATCAATTACAAACTTACCCTGACCGATCTCACGAATATTTTACTAAAAATATGTATCAGCAGTTAAAAGATTTTTATGACATGACAAGGGAGATGATTTCGAGTCATCCTAGTACTGAAACATCTAGTAGTAGACAAGATCGTGGAGTGCAACCGAACCAAAATATTTTAGAACTTATACGTCAGCAGAAAACTAATTTCCGTGCTTTGCAACGAATGGTACATAATTGTAATATTGACATTCTTAGTGACAAATGGGAGATCGAAGACAAATTACGTAACCTGCAAACACGTTGGTTTAATATTGACAGCTTGCATTTGCAAATCGATAATGTTTTAGAAGGTACTGATGACAATTACGAAGAGCAGTATAGCTATTACGAAAATATGTATGAAAATATCAAAAAGTCGCTTAATAATAAATTGTTATCAACGGCTCACTTGCAGCAGGCTACGCCTCAAATTGACATTCCTATATTTTCGGGTAACTACACACAATGGCCTACTTTCCTTGATTTATTTAGGGAAGCTATCCATAACAATAACATTCTCTCTAAATCCCAGAAAATGCAGCATCTTAAGGGAAAGTTAAGGGGAGAGGCAGAAAAACTTATACAACACTTAAATATTTCTTCGCAAAATTATGATACGGCATGGGCCATCATTAATCAGCGTTATAATAACCAGCAGTTGTTATTTACTAAGCAAATTGAAGTTTTTCTTAACCAACCTTGCATACAAAAGCAGTCATCTCTTGAATTAAAAAGACTGCATGACATTAGTACTGAAACTATTAATGCAATACAAAACTTAGGGGTTGATACCATTTCTTGGGGACCTCTGTTAGTGCATCTTATTTCCAAAAAGTTGGACACAGACACCCTGCGTGACTACCAGGAAGCGAGAGCTTCTCCGAGGGAGCTAGCCACTTTCCAAGAAATCATGACATTTTTGGAAACAAAGTTCACGGCATTAGAGCCAATCAGTAGAAAATCAGATGCATCTTATACTAAAAAACCTATAATCTCAAACAATCAGGTACCTATAAAAAAGGACATAAATAAAACTTATAATTACAATTTTTCTAAACCAACTTATAACCGTGCATATCATACAAATGTTGCAACAATAAAATGTCCAATCTGCAAAAACAATCATGCGCTGTTTCTGTGCAAGAAATTTGAGAGCATGTCGTCCCGTGAGAAACAAAATGCATTGCACGAGTTTAACATATGCAATAATTGTCTTTATGTGCATGAACATAACGTATGTAATTCTACTAAAAGATGCAAAAAGTGTAGTCAGGCGCACAACACTTTGTTACATGACACATTTAGCATGAATTCCCCACCTGCAGCCCGGCAACAACGATTACCGAGAAATAACGTTAGCCACGTGAAAAGCGATGACGGTGAGATATTGTTGACAACGGTGAAACTGCAATTACGTGCACGGCATGGTACTTACTTGGTAATGAGGGGACTTTTGGACCAAGGTTCGCAATCGACACTTATAACCGAAAATGCAGTTCAGCGTTTGGGGTTGCATCGTCAGCACTTCAGCGCATCGGTGACAGGGATAGGCACTTTATCAAATAAAAGTCGAGGAAAAGTCGAACTGACATGCAAATCTATTTATGACAATTATGAATTTACGACTGACGCCTTGATTATGCCTAAAGTTATTAGCAATCTTCCGAGTCATACATTTGAGAAGAAAAACTATGTGCACTTACAAAATATACAACTGGCAGACCCTGATTATAATATATCTAACCAAGTTGACATTTTATTCGATGCAAAAGTATATTCTGACATTTTGATGGATGGACTCCTTCGTGGACGTCCAGAACAGCCAATTGCACAGCAAACTAAGCTTGGGTGGATATTATCAGGCAACGTGACAAAAACATACAATTGCCACGTTGTGATCAACGATCAAGATGACATTAGTAGATTTTGGGATATGGAGGATATACAAGATAATATTTGCAATGAATTGACAGAGGATGAGCAGTTTTGTGAAGACTTTTTTACATCTACAACGAAAAGGTTACCTAACGGACAATATGAAGTACGTTTACCTATGAAGCCGAATTATCAAGAACTCCTGGGTTCTTCTAAAAGAAAAGCGATAGCACAATTTAAAGCATTGGAGAAAATTTTTTACAAAAAAACGGAACTGCAAGAAAAATACGGTGATTTTATGAATGAGTACATAGATCTGGGGCATATGAAGGAGTGTGATAAGAATGATAAGAAAATCAGCTGTTATTTACCTCACCATGGTGTCCACAAACAGGACTCTACCACTACTAAACTACGAGTTGTCTTCAACGCCTCGTCAAAAACATCGAGTGGTTACAGCCTGAATGACCTTATGGAAGTTGGACCCAAATTGCAACGTGACATATTAGAACTACTAATAAAGTGGCGTTCTTTTAAGTACGTCTATTCAGCAGATTGTGAAAAAATGTATAGAATGATTTTATTGCACATTGAAGATCAAAATTTACAGAAAATTTTATGGAGAACCAAATGCGATGACATTATTCAGGAATACCAATTGTGTACCTACGGTATGAAAGCAGCACCTTATTTAGCGATGAGAACTATGCAGCAGTTAGCGTGTGATGAATCAGCAAATTTTCCGTTAGCAGCAAAAATATTGAAAAATAATTTCTATGTTGATGATTTACTAGCAGGCAATAATACAATCGAAGAAGCAAAACAAGTTCAAAAGCAATTAATAAGCATGTTACAGAAAGCAGGATTTAACCTAAGGAAATGGTGCAGTAATACGCCAGAGCTCTTAGAAAATCTCAACCAAGAGCAAGTGGATCCAAAAATTATTGATTTTAAATATGCAAATTCAACCAAAACTTTGGGATTGAGTTGGAATGCTGAAAACGATTCCTTTCAGTTTCAGAGCAAGATCATTATTGACAAAAATTCTGCCACTATGACAAAACGTGAGATGTTATCTCACATTTCCAAAATTTATGATCCATTGGGTTGGCTTTCACCGATTACTATAAAAGCCAAACTGCAGTTTCAGCGTGTTTGGTCGACTGGCATAAATTGGGATGACAAAATATCAAGTCAACTGCAAACCGAATTAATCGAATTATTAAATGACTTGAAGAATATTGACTTATTGACAATACCAAGATGGTTGGGTATTACACAAAATACCATTGAACTTCTCGGTTTTGCAGACTCGTCAGAAAAAGTGTATGCATGTGCAGTTTATTGCAAGACTAAAAATGACAAGGGGGTGACTAGTTCTATACTAATAGCTGCTAAAACTAAATTAGCACCTGTTAACAAAGCTGTTACTCTACCTAGATTGGAACTATGTGCAGCAGTTCTATTGTCCAAATTGATAAAGAAAATTCGGGACTCATTAACACATGACAATATCATATTATATGCATGGACGGACTCTATGATTACACTGGGGTGGATTCGTGGAGATAGCAGTCGTTGGAAGACCTTTGTTGCCAATCGCGTCAAGGCCATCACTGACATTTTACCTGCATCATGTTGGAATCACGTTCGATCCGAAGACAATGCGGCAGACTGTGCAACAAGAGGCTTGACGTCACAACAGCTTCAGAATTACTCAATTTGGTGGGAAGGGCCTGATTGGCTGAAAAATGAGAACCTTGACATCCAGACCTCAAAAATTGACATTCCAAAAATAGAATGCAAAAAATCTAAACAGACGAATGTCGTACAGGTGCATACAAATGACATGATCAATTGTTTAATAAACAAGCATAGTACAATGACACGTGTCGTTCGAGTCTTGTGTTGGGTATCGCGTTTCATAACAAACGCACGCGGTCGTGATAGCGCTATATTACATAACTATCTAACGACAAATGAAATACAAAGAGCTCGATTATTGATATTCAAAGCTATACAATCTGAATATTTTGGAGATGACATTGCAAGATTGACAAACAACAAGAATGTTAATTCAAAAAGTAACATTTTGACACTAAACCCATTTATTGACAAGCAGGGTTTATTAAGAGTTGGAGGGAGATTGCAGAATTCCCATTTGACATATGGCGCGAAGCATCCTATACTGATTCCACGTGACTCACATTTGACAAAGCTTTTGATAGAAGAAGCACACATAAATACTTTGCATGGTGGTCCAACACTAACACTGACATATTTACGTGAGAAATATTGGATTATCGGTGGTATGGAAGTTGTCAAGAAGCAGATACGCCAATGTGTCATATGTCGAAGATTCAGCGCACAAAAACAAACTCAGCAGATGTCAAACTTACCTGAACCTAGAGTTAACCCGTCGAGGCCATTTACACACACGGGTGTTGATTTTACAGGGTATGTTGACGTGAAAGCCAATAAAGGCAGAGGCATCAAAGTGACAAAGGGTTACATTGCAGTTTTTATATGCTTTAGTACAAAGGCTATCCATCTAGAGCTGGTGTCCGATTTATCTTCACAATCATTTTTGGCAGCATTCAAACGTTTTTGCTCAAGAAGGGGTGCACCTACACATATCTATTCAGATAATGGCACTAACTTCGTCGGGGCAGCCAGAATTTTGAAGAAAGAGTTTCGAGCAGCATTGACAAAAATAAACACAGAATGTTTAGATGACATCAACAGCATGGGAGTGACATGGCATTTCAATGCGCCACAATGGCCTAGCGCTGGTGGTTTATGGGAGGCAGCAGTGAAGAGCGTTAAACATCATCTAAAACGCATAATTGGAGAACAAAAGTTGACCTACGAGGAATTTTACACCTTGTTAACCCAAATTGAAGCCTGCCTTAATTCTCGTCCATTGTACAGATTGACAGAAAACTTAGAAGATGGTTACCTGACACCTGGCCACTTCTTGATCGGCGGTCCTATATTTTCAGTACCCATAACAAACACAGACGAAAATATTTCATTGACATCTAGATGGCAATTAATCGAGAACATGCAAAAATCATTTTGGAAGAAATGGTCAACAGCATATCTACAGCAACTGCATGCCAGATATAAGTGGAATCATCCTACAAAAAACCTGGATATTAATGACATTGTTCTTGTCAATGAAGAACATTTACCACCATCGAAATGGGCACTTGCAAAAGTCCATGAATTGCATTCTGGTAAAGACGGCCATGTAAGAGTCGTTACTCTTAGAACGCAAAACGGCTACATTAAACGGCCTATTATCAAACTGACTCCTTTGCCAAAAGAAATTGACCAAAATTTGACAACAAAGGATAATGATGCATCCAACATGACAAGAACTAGAAGAGTTCGTAGCAGAAAGCATAACTGCTTAGTAGCAATGTTACTGCTATTATTTACTTTTATGACACCATGTTTTTCACATCAGCAGGTTAATGTGACAAGTATAACTGCAAATAGCACACTTTATTTTGACAAAATTGCAGACCTGCGTATAATACAAGATGAATGGAGTATGATCTTATATTATAATTTGACAACTTATTGGCAAAGTGTAGATAATATTGGTTTATACATATTACACTTAAAACAATTGTGTTCTAAAAATAAAAGGTTTTTGCCTCTGGTATACCAATTAGAACACGAGTTATCAGAATTTGAACACTACAATGACATAATGATTACAACAAATAAACAGATGACAAGAGCAAAACGAGGATTAATAAACGGAATTGGCTACGCAAGTAATTATTTGTTCGGAATTTTAGACGATAATTTTGCACAAAAGTACGAAAAAGATATTGAAAAGGTGAGCGAAAACGAGAACCATCTCTTGACCATGTTGAAGCAGCAGACCTCTATTTTGGAAGCAGAAAATAATATTATAAAACGAAACGAGGCTATTATGACAAAACAATTCATCACGATCAATGAACAATTAAAAAATACATCTATACAAATAAATGTTACTTTGAGTCGCATCATCAACTCATTTGACATCGTAACAACATCACTTTCTGCCAGCAATATATTGACGAGTCTTAGAAGAATTCAAGAGACTTTAATTGATACTATTACTGACATATATCATGGTCAAGTTGACATACATTTATTGTCACCTAAGCAACTGCGAAATCAACTGAACTTAATTTCAAGTAAAATTCACGAAGAACTTACAATTCCCGTGGATGACGTCAGAGATTTGTACCAACTTCTCAGAGTTCATGCAAGAATCACAAAGAAATATCTTATAATGGAAATCAAAATACCATTATTATATAGAGATATTTTTGAACTTGACAAAATCATATCGCTACCATGGATCAATGGAGATAAAACTATTTACAATGTTCCGGCGGCAAATTATATCGCTTTTAACATCAAAAAGGACATGTTTATGCCCATGAATGACATCGATATTCAATCTTGTCTAAAAATTAAACATGAAAAAATACTTTGTCATGAGGACAACCCTATTTATATCATGAAACTTGATAAGGCTATTTGCAATATACAAACTCATAATATAAACAGCGATAATCAACACTTCTGTCGGTCCGACATAAAGCCATGTAGTGACACTTGGATCAAGTTACGGCGGCATGGCGCGTGGCTATACTCGTGCTGCCAGGAATGCACTGTGCGCATTTTATGCACAGCTGACCTTATCACCAAGCAATTAAAAGGGAACGGAATAATAACTATTGCAAATGGGTGTATGTTAAAAGGAGACAAATTTATAATACACGCTCAATATGACTACGAGAATAAAATGTATCTGCAATATAATATAGATACATCATACACATTACAGACAAGATCTCCACTGAATGACATACTTAACACCTCGATATCAGATGCGATTTTAAGCAGTATTGAGAGACATGACAACGTTTACGATGACATTGCTCACAAGATTGCAGTTCTGAAAACTCAAGATCTCAATCAAATCAAAAGCATCGATTCGCACAATATTGCAACGTACACTATTTTGGCGGTGGTCATTATAGCTTTGATGGGCTATTGGACATACAAACACAGATTGTCATGGAACAGTTGGTGCAGAAACTGTTCAGCTACAGATCAAAGTCACATCTCGAATGAGCAAAGAGCGACAGCAACAGAGATCGTGGAGCTAAGATCAGTTGGAGGCTCGACCCTGAGTGTCGACCGAGCTACTTCACCTACATTCGCCAGAAATGTACATTTTGACAATTTACCTTCTGCATAATTAACTCTATAGTGTAGTGCAGTGCAGTGAAGTGGTTAAATGCATTTTATAAGTTTACATTTTTATTTTATAAAATTAGTTTTATACAATTTATAAGCATTTTACATAATTTTACAAGCATTCATTTTATAAGCATTATTTTACATAAGATTATATTTTTTGCACTGTGTATAATGACATAATTTCCATTTTGACATGTTATTGTTAATAATTTAACAGTAGATATTTTACATTTACATCGCAGAGTGGTGGCAATTTTGTTAATTTGACAGTGGCAGTATGTACGAGCTACCACTCGCACATTTTTGCAAACTTAGCATTAAGTGACATTGTCTTAGGAATAAGAGACAGTTCGAATACAACATTTGCACCGTACGGACTCGTTTTATTGCATTTGACATAATCTGACATACTGACACACTTATAACAAGTGCGAAGTCACAACTTGCAGTGATCGCACACTGTGCAACGCGGGCGAAGTCGCGGGCACAGCTAGTTATTTCATAAACCTTAATCGGATTGAGATTTATCTATTAATTCGTTCTTTAAAAATGACCGTTTGCCGTATTCCAATAATTTAGTAATGTTCTATGTAGAGGCGAAAGATCTCGGTCAACAGATAAGGGTGTGATGACTGATGTCATTCGGTCGTTTCCAGCGCAAACGGCGGCGCTACGGGTGCGCGTGGCCGTGCCCCGCCACGCACCCCGACCACGTGCCGCTGTGGGACGCGCTGCCCCCCCCGCCGCCGCCCGCCTCCCCCCCGCCGCCCGCCCGCCCCGCGCCGCCCACACCCACCGCCCGCCGCCTGCCGCCCGCCCTGCCCGACCTGCTGCCGCCCGCGCTCAGGGCGCACAAGGCAGGTCAGTGTGTCCCCGGCCGGCACCGTACTGCCGCCCGCCGCCTGCCGCCCGCCCTGCCCGACCTGCTGCCGCCCGCGCTCAGGGCGCACAAGGCAGGTTAGTGTGTCCCCGGCCGGCAGGTCAGTGTGTCCCCGGCCGGCACCGTACTGCCGCCCGCCGCCTGCCGCCCGCCGCCTGCCGCCCGCCCTGCCCGACCTGCTGCCGCCCGCGCTCAGGGCGCACAAGGCAGGTCAGTGTGTCCCCGGCCGGCAGGTCAGTGTGTCCCCGGCCGGCACCGTACTGCCGCCCGCCGCCTGCCGCCCGCCGCCTGCCGCCCGCCCTGCCCGACCTGCTGCCGCCCGCGCTCAGGGCGCACAAGGCAGGTCAGTGTGTCCCCGGCCGGCAGGTCAGTGTGTCCCCGGCCGGCACCGTACTGCCGCCCGCCGCCTGCCGCCCGCCCTGCCCGACCTGCTGCCGCCCGCGCTCAGGGCGCACAAGGCAGGTCAGTGTGTCCCCGGCCGGCAGGTCAGTGTGTCCCCGGCCGGCACCGTACTGCCGCCCGCCGCCTGCCGCCCGCCCTGCCCGACCTGCTGCCGCCCGCGCTCAGGGCGCACAAGGCAGGTCAGTGTGTCCCCGGCCGGCAGGTCAGTGTGTCCCCGGCCGGCACCGTACTGCCGCCCGCCCTGCCCGACCTGCTGCCGCCCGCGCTCAGGGCGCACAAGGCAGGTCAGTGTGTCCCCGGCCGGCAGGTCAGTGTGTCCCCGGCCGGCACCGTACTGCCGCCCGCCCTGCCCGACCTGCTGCCGCCCGCGCTCAGGGCGCACAAGGCAGGTCAGTGTGTCCCCGGCCGGCAGGTCAGTGTGTCCCCGGCCGGCACCGTACTGCCGCCCGCCGCCTGCCGCCCGCCCTGCCCGACCTGCTGCCGCCCGCGCTCAGGGCGCACAAGGCAGGTCAGTGTGTCCCCGGCCGGCACCGTACTGCCGCCCGCCGCCTGCCGCCCGCCCTGCCCGACCTGCTGCCGCCCGCGCTCAGGGCGCACAAGGCAGGTCAGTGTGTCCCCGGCCGGCACCGTACTGCCGCCCGCCGCCTGCCGCCCGCCCTGCCCGACCTGCTGCCGCCCGCGCTCAGGGCGCACAAGGCAGGTCAGTGTGTCCCCGGCCGGCACCGTACTGCCGCCCGCCGCCTGCCGCCCGCCCTGCCCGACCTGCTGCCGCCCGCGCTCAGGGCGCACAAGGCAGGTCAGTGTGTCCCCGGCCGGCACCGTACTGCCGCCCGCCGCCTGCCGCCCGCCCTGCCCGACCTGCTGCCGCCCGCGCTCAGGGCGCACAAGGCAGGTCAGTGTGTCCCCGGCCGGCACCGTACTGCCGCCCGCACGCCCCGCGGGGATTGAACCCGAATTCGAAGGGTCGCTCTAATCAAACAGTTATCTCATACCGATGGACTAACCGGGTCGTCAAACTTCGAACATAATTCGAACAACATGTAACGGGAATAATGCACACTGTAACACCTCGATTAGAAAATCGAGTTATAATCATAATATACAACGTGTAACAGGATTGAATGTACAACCCGGAACTAGTTAGTTCAGAATCGATAACCGAATCGATTTCAGACATTTTTGATATAGGCAATGTCATTGTAGGTATGGTCACCCATTTGGTGAACAGTCAATGCTAAGTCAAATGGTAGTCTCAACAAGTTTATTAGAACTCGTTGTAACGTGCTTTTTATTATAAATAATAATTTAAAAATAAAATAGTGGAAAATAAAAATTAATCATGTTACTAGCGAGTGTTAAATAAACGCAAGTTACCCTACATCACTTTTTTTCGGTTCGTGTTTTATGTGTAGCCGTAGGTAGAGGTAGAGTAAGTATGCATAGGGTGTGCATACTTATTTCTTAAATAAAAAGTATTCAAACTCAAACTCAAAAATTCATTTACTCACTTGGAAATAATAGAATTTGCTTGTGATAGGTCAAATTACAAATATAAAATTAAAGCGAATAACAACTGATACGTTGATTAATATGTCAAAGTAAACAAAATAAAATAAATAATAGTCCAAAAATACTTAATGATAAAAATAGGTATCAACAGAATGTTCCATACTTTCTTTTACAAACGGCAAAATAAGACAAAACAAAAAAATATGGGACATTCTTTGTCATTCACTGGCAGAGTTCCAAAGCCCACATTACTGAGAAAAAATCTGCCAAAACAAAACTCAGTAGGGTCTTTTCAAAATATGTTCCTTAAAACTATTTTCACAATATGACACTTATAACTATGTTTTACAATATCAAGTACAATGCACATTAATTTCACAAAATTATTGTTTAGTCTTGTGGAGCTAGACCAGCATTTGTCCAGGCATCTCTATCCTTTAGATAGTCATCGAGTCTATAGTACATTACTAGTATTAAATACTTAAACATGTATTTTCAGTTTAACTCGATTTTCTAATCGAGGTGTTAGATAGTGTGCATTATTCCCGTTACATATAATAATATAATAATGGCAACCCATTATACGTCCCACTGCTGGGCACGAGTCTCTCCCCTTTTTGGGGGGAGGCCTGGAGCTTACTCCACCACGCTGCTCCAATGCGGATTGGTGGAGGTGGGTGGGTTAGTGGCCAACCCACTGTCGGATGTTTTCAAACCGCCCATTAGGCCTCCGACAAGGTTTAACGACTGCTATCCATCGATAGCAACCGGGACCGACGGCTTAACGTGCCCTCCGAAGCACGGAAACGCGCATTTAATTTGCCACTAGCGGTCACCCATCACACTACCTGACCGCGCCCGTAGTGCTTAACCGAGCAGATCGCTTACGATCTACACCAGCCGCTGGGCCATGCGCGATTCCCGTTACATGTTGTATAATAAATAATAAACAAGAACTGAAATGACATGTTTATGCATTTAATACTTTTTATTTAAGAAATAAGCTGTCCTCAATTTGTACAAACAGTATGCACATCCTATGCATACTTACCCGACCTCTACCTACGGCCGCACATATAACACGAACGTAACAGATTTGTTGAAGTTAGAGAAGGATGAAAAATTTAACATTAAATTTAACAAATATTTTGGTGCAACTGAACCGAAGACTTGTTAGTGTCTATGAGTTGTAGTTTTCACTTACCACTTTTGTGAAATGTATCGTTATTTGCCACTTTACAAGAAAAAGTCCTAAAGTAGTAAAGCACTCTTGAGTTACTCGAGTAAGTTCGTTCGTCGTATTCGTTAAGTATCGTTCGAAAGTTTCGAAGTCAATGTTTCTTAAAATCTGTGTATCTATTTGTTTTCAGATCCCAACATATCGTTAGCGGGTTTTATGCCGGAGCCGCCCCCTGGCTTCATCAACTTCAAGGCGATGTGACGCACCATACAAAGTACAGACACGGACTACAGTTTACGGACAGTATTAATAAGGTTATCATTGGTTTGTCATTCGTTTTTGCAATACACACTAGACTCCTGTCTGGCCCGTCTGTATGTTGAATCAAACGATTGCGGTATGTCTATCGTAAAATTTCTGATATCATGATATGTTCGTTCATTACATGATATGTTCGTTCATTTCATGATATGTTCGTTCATTTCATGATATGTTCGTTCATTTCATGATATGTTCGTTCATTTCATGATATGTTCGTTCATCTTATGATGTGCTCAAATTAATTTTGAAACAATCATAAAATGATTATCACAAACAATTTTGCACATCGAGCTTGGGAAAGAGATAATCGGCTAGATTCGCCTTTGTAGTGCGTTATCTCTGTTGTACACTACATATGTAAGCACTGATAGTGTGGCATTGGCAAAAATTTTATCAAAGTAGTTAACAAACATCACGTAGGTAGTGTGCGAAAGATATAACGCTCCACGGAGCCGAAAATAGCCGATGTCTCTTTCCTAAAACCGATGTTCAATATTTCTTGTTAGAGACTGTACATGCCTGATTACTATAATAACAGTTATCTACCCTGAACTGGATAGCCAGATACCATCATCTCTTATTGAAATTTTAATTTGTTTTGACGTGTCATCGAAAAGTAAACTTTAGAGCAGTCATGATATAATCGAAATTTGCCTTGCCTTATTAACCTAACGTAACTTCACGCCTGTAATCCCCTAAAGGGTAGGCAGAGGTAGATGCATGCATTCAATCATACATATGCAAACACCCACGATTCGTCGGTTACGTTTTGGACCATGTAGCGAGAGCGGTGGCGAGTCTATTTACATCTCCGGGCACATTACCAAACCTCGAGGTACCTACTGGGAAACTGCCAGAAAATGTAAAAAAGGATTTTTACACAGTTATCTCTAATGTCCCTCTACCCGGGAATCGAACCCAGGACCCCAGCGTAGTAGTAATGGGCTGCTGCCACTAGCCTACTGAGGCAGTTATACGTAAAAACAAAGTAAGTTTGAAATAAGTCTGCCATAAGAGTTGGTGGTATTGCCCGTAGATATATCTTAATTGTGATTCCGTGTAGGAACTGCTAAAATGATGGTTCATTTGTATAAATAACAGTTAAGGCTCGTAATAAAAGTTTATGGTACCCCCGAAGTTCATCTATTTGTCATGTTCGTGTATGACACGCAGATTTTTAATGTTTTGACATTTGTAAATAAAACAATTTGTAATTATTAACCGTCGTTTAATTTAAAATGTCATAGCCGTTTAGTTTTAATGTAGTATATACATATTATGTCTTCACGGTAAGTTCATTACGGTAGGTAGAGAGCTTGCAGCGCCAAATATCCCGATTTTTACACATCTCTCGGCCTTTTTTAATTCTCTAAACTTGTATTGTATATATATAACGGAATCTTCTTTCGTATCAAGGACCGATGACAATGCAATAATGCGAAAATAATAATTAAAAAATCCATAACTAAAAATATGAAAATAAATTATAGTTTGAAAACCTTCTTTCTTAAGTCGGTCAAAAATATAAATAAACAGTATTGAAAAATTCATATTATAGTACAAAAAGCGTAGGAGGCTTGATTTTGATTAGGTATTGTAAAAGTTTTATCAATATTTTATATTACCTATAAGTAGTTCCTCAAGCCTTTCACGTTTTTGTACATTAAAATGTTTATTTTCAATTGATTACTATTGTTTTGTTTATAATTTTTTAGTGCAATTAATTTTAAAGGGTGTTTTTTTTCAAACAATAATCAGGTGCGGCTTAACCTATAGTGCAATGCACACGGACGCGGCGCTCCCTGAGACAGTTAAGAGCATCATCTTGGACCATCATGGTACAACAATAATATGACAGAAGCGAGGCCTAGGGGACGCTAGGGTTTCATTGCACACGTGCGCTACACGAGCTAGAGCCGAGCCACCCCTGACTATAATTTATTATGTAGTCTATACAAAGTGTAACGAGAAAGACGTACCTCAACCCCAATTAGAAAATCGAGTTATAATCATAATACATTAACTGAAATTACATGTTTATGTATTAAATATTTTTTGACTGCAACTTATAGACATCTACATAAAAAGCAGAGGTCAAAATGCAGATGCGTTGCCACCTGAGACCTTAGTTGATGTCTCTGTAATAAGTTATTACGAGCCCGTACAATACCATCTAACTGGATAGTGCTGAACAATACCATTTAGCGGCAGATTGATTAGGTAATGCGTTGGTGCCTACGCCCTCCAGCTCCTGCACTGGAACTACCAAACTCTACAACTTACCTTTCACAAGCAGATAGGGTAGGTAAATAAAACGTCAAAGTTAAAAACAATAAAATAGATTTTCATTTATTGTGAGACGAAAAATACAACAATGGGACTTATCACCTAAAATGGTTAGTGGCAGACTGTCATGTCAAAACAATTTATGTTAGGTAGGCGACAGGCCGGGGCTGCCCGCGTCCTACATACAGTAGACTCCTAATTACTTATGTCTTTCATCGGGAAACTTGTGGTAACGAATATCAACGAAAATATAGCAATATAATACACAAAACGATACCATGAACTCTCTATTCATTGAAACAGTAACTAATATTATTAAACATGTGTAGTTTCTCAATAAATTTTCCATTTTTTAACTAAGTTTTTTTTTAAAAAGGCTTTATTGATTCGAAGCTAATACTTGATTACTTACAAGATTGTTTAATAGTTTAGTAAGTGGGCGCGGCGCGGGCCGTCGCGGCGCCGCTGTCGTCGGTTCGCGCCTCACAAAATAAAACGTAACAACTCTCAATACCGCTACTATGAAACGTTCTATACAAAATTGAACATTGCCGATCCGCTAAATCGTTTGATTTTTTTATTATTATTTTATATTATTTTATTTATTACTAAAAACAAGTGGGCGGCGAGCGGTCGGCCGCTCCGGTGCGACTCTCGTTTCAACTCGTCACTAAGTCCTTTAAGTACATGTCTTACGTTTATAAGTTGAAAATGCCACTGCTGCGATGCTACGTCGCCTATGTAAGCGTGCGCGCGCGCCGCTGCGGACACGCGCCGGCCCCGCGACGTGCCCGCAACGGACACGCAGCGGGCACGCAGCGGGGCCGCGGCGGCCCACAGCGGTGCGCCGCACGCAAACTATATTGCTCATAGAGAAAAAATTCCAAAATCAATTCGTTACACCGTAGACTATATTTTGTTTAATAAACTTGAAGATTTATCAATAATCAATAAGTACATTATAATAATTGAATAATTAGTATTTGTTTCATAAGAGACTAGCATTACAAATAAATACCTTCAGCTATACAATTTAATGTTTATTTTCTATTTAAACATTTGAAGATGTTTAAAGTGGACTACGTCGGCTCGTGCACAAGAACACGTCGCTCGGTTCTTGTGTACGAGCCTGTCAGTTGATGCGTCTACGCTTCGAGATATGACTTAAATGTATACTTAGATTTAGGGGAAAAAGGTCGTAAAAACAAAAAAAAGTTATTGAAATTTATAACAAACACCTTAACTAATACTTCAATAATTTAGTTTCAAGTAGGTATATAAGGCAGGAGGGCGGCGGGCGCGGGGGGCGCGCGGTCCCGACGTACGTACAAACGGTCATGCTGCGCTACAAATGAAACAACTTTATACAAAAGGATAGGCGGCGACCGCGCGTCGGCCCCTCCCCGCGCCGCCCCCACCGCATGTCTTTGACAAAAGCAATACAAAACATTTCATTCCGTGTAAGAGATGACACGATGCTATGCGAAAAATTTTATATATATATTTTTTTGGTAATTTATTTTCAAAAAACACACGCCCATTCGCTCGTCATCGCGCTTAAATCTAAAATTAATAATTAGACAATATTTTTTTTTATTTGTTCAACAGACGCGCGCGGCTCGCGCGTATAATAATAAAAATATTTTTCAAAACAATCGAATAATTAAACACACTAGTTAACAATAACTCATGCTCAAAACGAGTGGTCGCTGCGAGCGGGGCCCGCCGGTGTCGCGCACCGCGACTACACGAAACCAAAACGTACGTCGCGCGGTCTAAACACATTACACACAATCGTTAGCGTTACAATACAACTAGAGCGATGGCAGCGATACGTCGGCCCGGCGCGACGGGCGGGGTAATACTGATAGTCCGATGCTACGACGGGAGGCGGCGGGGCGCGGGGGGCGGGGTTACACGGCGGTCTCGGTGTGGCTGTGGCTGGAGAGCCGCTCCACGTCCAGGTCGTGCGGCGCCAGGTGCTCCCGGCCGGCGTCCGCGTACTCCACGCTGGACGAGTGCGAGTAGCGCTTCGACAGCGCCGTCTGCTTCCGGAGCGCCTCCGCCAGCGCGGCGTCGGCCAGCGAGCCGCGCGAGTCCAGCCCCTGCCGGAACGCGTTCACCACGCGGATCTGCGCGCGCCGCCGCGCTTAGTCTCGTAGTCTCGGCCGCTCCACTCGCGCTCGGCTCGCCCTCACGTCCCCTCACGTCCCCTCACCCTCGCGACACGATGCTCCCTGCGCGACCCCGCGGGGCCTATCGCCCGCTCGGTTCACCTCAATGTCGCGAGTCCTATGCGGTACATTGTCGTTTCCGAACTTGGTGGTGATTATCGCGTTACGTCGGCGATGTACTGCATAGTGCCCGTCGAGTCGATGTCGACCGAGTACGTAATAGGCCCGCAGCTAGACGTGCGGTTGCGAGGACAATCTCACATTTGATCTATCGTTCTTATCCACCGTCGATTATCACATTGATCGTGTGAATTGCTGAATAATTGGATCGATGCCAAATCGATCCACATCGATAGACTTGCACCGTCCTTGGTAAAATAAAAATGGGTTTAGGCCGTTTTAGAGATGTACAAATCTCGCAAACCGCACGGCGAACTGACCTGCGTGCTGTATCCATTCCAAATTTACCCATAACGCTCGGTTACTGCAGGGTGCAACCCGATTATATACAGTGACATATCGAGAGTTGCATCGTGTCGCAGATTCTCGGGTAATTCGTTGGTTACGGCATCGATAAACCTCTAAACAACATCTTACAGCTGATTTGAACCATATTTTACATAAACTGTATCAATGCAAAGTTCCTTGGCAGACCTCAAGAGATTTATCGCTGTGTTTCCAACGTGATCAAAGATAAACGACCATCTGATTCATTCAATCATTTGTAACGGAAACATTTTAAAAGTTAGAATTCAAATGCATAATAAGATACTCTCGCATTGTCTTCGATATCATTTGGGTGCGTCTATCTCATCTCAAGATGCGTCCAGAACAGTTTGATTACAACTGTATTGTACGCACCGACATGATTCGTGAGCCAGAGCAGTACGAGTGTCAGCGAAACAACAACAACTCATTCTGTGTCATTACAGTAATTATATCGAAAACAAATTATTCCATTACAAAAAGTAAATGACACAAAACGCGTTGTAAATCACAGTGAAAATGAGATTATACAATTTTTTAAAAACATAAATGTAAGCACACCGAGCCATTAAAAAGAGGCGAGAAAGCGTTAGGTAATTCAAAATTCCAGTCACAGGTCCTTAGGTCACGGCGTCGCGCCCGTGCGCGGCTTCACCCCACACGACGCATGCCATGCAGTCATACACAGAGAACTACGCTTGCTTCAACTCTTTTGCCGCCGAATACAGACATCTGCCGTAAACCTGGGTTAGTGGCGTTAGTGTCGGTGTGGACTAGGTATTAAATGTGTCATGCATAACTCTGTGACTGCATTTGGACATTGACCTAATGTGAGCTACGCGAAGCCTCGCTATCGCGCTATGCAACATACGAAGCAACATCGAACGCCTATCCAGTTACACGATACCCCAAAACTCCAAGCGTTAAGCTGTCACCCTACCCATGCCCCACTTCAATGAGAAAGCGGAGCCTAAAATATCTTTTAAATTCTAAAAGCTATTCAAAGATTCAAAAAGATGATCAGATGCTTTCGACTCGGGAAGCTTCCATGACGTATCGCTCCCGCAGTTTGCATAGAGAATCCCACGATTTTTATGTGCATAATGTGAGGCAAAAAATATATACAAACTACTGTTTAGCTAATGATTAATGATGCCAACTTAAATGTAGGTATCTAGTTGGTAAAAAAGTACTGTAGCATTTAACATTCCGCTAATTCTATATGTTCTACTTCAATCACTGCTTTAGTCCTATATTTAAATATTAAAATACTAATTAAAGGCGTAGCCTAACGCTAATGGGTTTAAGCGAAATAGTTAGCTGATGATGATTTTTAAATTTAAATTATATTAACTGCTTATTAAATATTGTTAAATTTAAACTCTTCAGGTCTAGAGTTTGATCATTTAAAAAATAAAATAAGTCCTGCAGATAATAAATTGTCCGAAAATGTTCTAAAAGGTCCTATTATAAGTGATTAGTATAAAAAGGTACCATCTCGAGACGTTGAGACGAAGGTATCGCACGTTGTTCGTCGTATTTCATCACATAATAAATAATCTCCAGTAACAGATATTTTAAAAACACAAAACGTAATAAACGTGTACAGCACATGCAAAGGTGGACATGCACGCGATGAGTCATGCGACGCCACACTGACCAATTAATTTCACACATCCAAACGTAACACAACGGGAACAATGAAAATTAAATAGTCAGCGTACAAGGAAGGGACAACAGCTACAGCAAACAGATAAAACAGTTGTTAAGTAGAGTACAGTTATAACAGTCGAACAAAATGTAAAAGGGGAACAAAAACAAAGAGAGTTGTGAGTGATAGAGCAGGCGTATCAAATCTTACAGCTTGATCGGTAGATGTCTTGCTGTAGGGCACCGGTATCAAGCGTTCTTGCAACTCGCCACCTATGACCTTCCGTGTGCAATGGGGATTCATGGAAAAGAAAATAAAAACAAGGGTATGAAGTAAAAGAGTCACGACACGAAGAGAGGCGGGGACGGGGCGTCCCGAGCGCAGAGACAGACAGACAGACCGCGCGGCTACATCGAACGCTATCCTATTAATAATTTCCAAGAACATCATATAATTCACAACTACCGTGAACTAGCTTAATAATTTTGTTATTGGCTATTGATTTAACCGCATAAATAGTGAAGTAATTCAAAATCGTTATTTATTTTCCTATGATTATGATGTTTACTTTGATATTTTTTTCTATTTATACGTATGTAGTATTATAGAGTAGGGTTCGATAGTATAGCAGTGAGGATTTCTGCGCAGTGTATATAACAGGATATAAATCGTTGGGACTGTCCGAAGCGGTGCGCCTCACGAAGCATGAAGAATTGAAGATTCAGGAAGACATAAAATAAAAAATAAAAATAGAGTAAACTTAAAATACAGTAGGGTCATCCTAGAACCGTAAGAAGCACATTCATGGGTTGTGCACTTAAAAACTATGATTCCTTTATACAATAACTATCCAGGGCTCCGTTGACGATCCGTCGTTTCGTGAACAAAAGAACACAAAAAATACAAAATTAAATAATAAAAAAAACACGAATGAACACTTAAGAAATATACATGAGCATCGAGACTTCAAGCGTACACCGAATCGTTGTCGCCTTCAAATCAAAGTAAACACTGTTTTGTGCGTGTGTGTCTGTGTGTGTTGGGCGTGTGTAATACACAAACAAGACTCGTGTGTTCAGTCTCGTATCTTCTCATGCGGTACCAGCTAATAAAGCACATTGATTATATCTTTCACGGTTTTGCTCACATACCAGATATCTATTTGGAACCTAATTATATCTACACACTAGAAACAAAGCGTTATGAACAATGCAACCTAATCTACATTTTACATCGGTGTACTAAATCTAATTCTATGTTCACGTGGTAACGAGAAAACAACAAGCACATAATTGTTTTCTCTTCAAACAAAAAGTTACACATGAATTACTAGAAGTTTGAAATTTTATTAAGTTCCCAGCAACTCCGTCCATAAAAGTGGTCCATACAAGGTAACTTAATAAATTTCCATAACAGATGCGGTGACGCGCTTTTACATCCATGCTAAATACAGGTGAGGAGGCGCGTATGAGCACAAGCGCTAAGCGATCTCTAACATCGAACTAGACCGTACGACAAACATTCCGGCCAATGAGTAGGCCGAACATCAAACATTTGACCAACATCGATAAAACCCTTAACGGCCAGTTACCTTAGTAATGCAGGGCTCCGCCACGAGGCACAGTTGGGTAAAATGAAAGTTACTTTGGTATATAGATACTTTATTACTAAAGTTTAATAAGAGACAAGAAGCGTAGAAATAACGGATTAACAAATTATCAGTTTACAACCGAGTGGAACGTGAAAATCAGGCTCCACTGGTTTTATTTAATTTTTAGTGACCTTTAATCTATTGGCGTGTACGAAATCACTATAAGCGTAATAAGAGTTAGTATTAGTTAGTTTTGAAAAATAATCCACATCTATCCGGTTCACACCAAGACACGAATTTCCAAGTTTTATATATAGATATATATTTTCATTAGTATATTTTTATAAATTACTCCTAAGTCTTAACATGGATTAGCTGGCGTTATTAGATTACACTACGCAAAGTGCATTTTAATTATCAACTTTAGGAATCAGTACGTAATGTTATATTCTATAATTAGTTATTATATAAACATATTTAAGTTTCATTATATTTTATATAACACGAATACTTAAATTTGCTTGATATAGAACGTTGGGGTTTGAAGATTGAACTAAAACTTAAAGAAAACGAAACACAGGTTTGGAAGACGAAGAGAGATGTATAGTGTTGTAGGGAGAGTGAGTGTGACAGTAATGATAAATATCACATAGATATATTTCACATTTTATATGCATGCAATACTGTAATTGTAGGATATAATTAAACTAATACGTTATTCAGATCTATATGCTACGTATTAATTACGATATCATGCTGAAAACATGTTTCAACTATTAGAATTTGGCATTCCGAATAGTTCGTTGTTCAAACATGTACAACAGTAATAAATTAACACAACAAGATATACGCCAGAACTACTGGTGGAGACACACAGCTTCTATTTTTTGAAAATAAAAAAATTGTACAGACACGGTGTTGCACACATATCTAAAAAAAAGATGCAGATTTTCAAATAAATATAAAGACAAACAATAACAAGCAAATTTAAATATCACCTCTATCTGTTATAAAAGCACTTTGTAGCACATTTTGAATTTGTTCATTTGTTTTTTTTTAATTTTATATATAAAAATGGCACATGAATTATATTCTCGATATAAAATTTCTCATTTTTAGAACAACACACAACAACTTCGTATTAATACATCCATTTAAAAAAGTCAAAATCAGTTTCTTTATCTCATGATATTTACAGAAAATCAATTCAAAATATATCCTTTTATTAAAAAAATAAATAAATGTGAAAATGGTACGTTTATATAACGGCTATAAAAAGAATATTTACGTTACGAATAATATACTCAATCTAAAAACGGTGCACCATAGTTACTTTTATACCTATATATTATATTTTAATATATTTTGCAAATCACTAATATTTTCTTAGCCTAATACTTTCAGTAAACAACTTTTAACTTAAACTATTTACTACATTTACATTTTAGAGATTAATTGAAAAAAACTTTTGTTTAAGTATATTGAATAGCGAATCCGCGGTATCTAATTATATAGATTTAAATAGGTTTTTATATGGCAGTTATATTTAGTTATTCATCACAATTTGTCTGCCATTTTATTTTTAAATAGTCACAGATAGTTTTATGTCACAGATTTCAATGTTTAATGTTGGGTATATTTTAGTGGGAGGGGATATTAGTCATCGCTCTGATGCGATACGGGGCTGAGTGCCGGTAGGGAGCTGCCGCCGGATTGCACGCTGATCCTCCGGTGCTCCGCCAAATAATTATTGACAAATATCCTGCGGCCGGCCAATATGTCCGCCTTTTGCTGCAAAACAACACCAGGGACGCGTCAGTCAGCGCCCGCACCTAGACTATACGCGAGAACCAAACTGCTCAGTGTTGCCAATATACAAAAAAAATTGGCGGCATTCCAAAACCAAAAAATCAGCAGCTCATTACGATTTGTAATGCAACCACACAATTTGGCTTTAGAATGCCGAATCTACAAGAAGTGAAGGCACTGTAGCTGTTAGGAGATATTATAAAAAATTTAGCAGTTTTCTCTCTAATAGTGCCTAACTTGATCTAAAGGGGCATTCACACTAGCTGGGTCGGGGCAATCGAGGGCATCCAGTAGCAAGTAAAAAATATATAAAGTAGTAAATTGGAAAAAACAATACCGTGTGAAAAGCTACTTCTACGCAGAAAATTCGTAAAAGATCCGGTATGTGAGCTAGTCGCGATTATTGTTATTTCTTGTTAACTGTGCGATAAGTCTGAGGTACGATGAAATGAAATATCGGTACAATTCTAATAAATACTTTTATTAAAATGAGTTTCGTTTATATATTAAACTGGTCGTTTATAAGCCGGTTAAGTTAAGTATGTAAATACTATACTTATTAAACATTAAATTAAAATTAAACGTTACAATGTTACTCAAAAAAAAATATAAGTTAATGGTACTGAAATCAACTTATTAAATAAGTACTTACACAACCGAGTCAATGATAAAAATAAAGAAAAAAAAACAAATTAAATGAAAAAAAATATATATAAAATCTAAAGGCCGTTTTATTTTTTGTTTCAAATGACAACATGGGTACTTTTTTTTCTAGTTTTGGTGTAGTAGTGGAGGTTATATTTATGCATTTTCCATTTTTATAAACGCTTAACACTACTGTTAGAAGTTTGGTAGTTATTGTGATAAACATGTTTGTTTTAGTCAACTTATTGAACACGAACATTCTCATACTAAACATTAATAAAAAAACAAGACCCTTCATCGAGACTCTGATAATATATTATTACTAATAAATTAATTTTCGAACAATAAGTCTAATCATTATCAGAAACTCCATACCAAACATCTAATTAAAAAATAAAAAAAAAATACATTGTGCATACTCACAGACATCTGTTTACATGCAAAACGCTGTAACATAAGCATGACCACACTTTAAATGCGAAGCAAAATTAATTAAATAAAAAAGTACAATACAAAATGATAAAACATACTGAAACAACATTTGTACCAAAATTCAATAACATCTCTTCAATACTCTGTACTTACAATCTAAGTGGCGGGGGCCATTTTGTCGAGGGACGCGTTAGGCGAAACAAAATGGCCGCGCGTCACCTTGCGGTGTTCTAGGCCCTAGGGTCGCAAGTACACTGTATACACTGCAGACTCGGCAACTACTCGAGTACGTACCGAAAAAACGTAATGAACGTGCAAACACGGGATCATGCCACTACTTATCTGATCAATCGGTGTACCTACTTGTAGCGGCCGCACCGACCTCCGGCTTCCTACTCGACTGTGACCTACACTTACCGTTAACATCTGAAATAGAGGCGGTTTGGCTAAAACTGGGCGGCCCCCACCATAACTATATGCGAGTGAAAGAAAATGCTATGGAATTTGCTTGAGAAGTTTATTTAAACATTTCGCTTTTGTCGTTTTATACAGACGCCATTGCGCCGTCGGATTTGAACTCGTGGTCGTTGGGCTACGCAAGTTTACATACACTACAGACTTTAATATAATCCGATCGAAACAAGTATTCATATAATTGTAGACATAATTCTCAGTTTATTAAGAAACGGGGTAAAAGTGGTCCCAAAATTTACTATGAAACGAAACGAAAGCTGACAGCGAAGCGGTTCGCTTCGCCCTACTAGTAACGTTCTACTTACACGAAAAGCTAGTGAGATTTGAATAAAGATTTTAAAAAGTTACATTCTATATATCAGTAAAACATTTTTAAAGGATTTTTTTTACATCGCTTACAATTTTTCTTCGGGCGCTCAGCCACATTTACAACAGCTATACAAAATATCACTGCTCCGATATACAAATAAAGACGCTTCGGGAGGAATATCTAAATTATTTACAAAATACTCTTCTCTCGTCTAAAATAGCAGTGTTCGTTAACGTATAAACGAGTGACAGAGTTCGTGTGCGCCTACGCACGGTCCAACATTAAAATACATCGTTCTATCGAAACATCAACATTACGAAAACTTTAACAGATTACAAATACTTACATTAATCATTATGAATCGAAAAACGTACGGCGCTATGGGCGCCCGAGCAGGCACGATTCGGTCTAGGAGCCTAACGGCCTAACTTCGTCTACGTTATTGCTATCGACCTATCTAACGAATTGAACGCTTAACAAAAAAAATTAAAGTCTTATCTTAAGAAATAATAAAAAAAAGAGGGTTCATTAAGACGATCGCAGGGTAAGTAAAGGACGCCGGCGCAGCGTTAAGTACGTATCGCTCGCGTGATATCATTCAGGGTTAAGCCGGGTCCCTTACGACGGAAATCTAACAAAATCAAATCGCGGCATCTCAAACCTTTTCTGAAATAAGGGACAGGGTCAGCATTTCGGGGGACTAAATAAGTTCGAATAAGAAAAATATTAGCCAAGTTTTGTATTACAAAAACTCACAATTATTTTGATTTAGCTATTCTCGCCCGCCAATAACGATCTGCGGGCCTGTTATGTAACGCAAACATCAATTGAACAAGCACTATGCAGTACATCGCCGTTCTCCTAAAACGATGATAATTATCACGCGAAAGCGGCAACGTACTGTGTAAAGCCTATTAAATCGACATCAAATTATTGACACAACAGACCCGCCCCGAACGGGCGGGTCTGTTGTCTCGGCGGCCAGTAGAACGTACGAACTACCTCGCGGATGTATTAGATTTCCGTCGCACGAGACGTGCGTGCGAGTGAGGCGGGGGGTGTCCCGGCGACGTTCAGAATATGGTGGTCTCAGTGCGCGCGGGCGGCACGTCGTCGGCGTCGATGTAGGCGATGTCCTGCGGCGGCGCGCGCAGGCGCGAGCGCAGGCCGGCCGCCGAGTGCGCCGACAGCCGCTCCTCCAGGTCCTCCAGCGTCGACTTGAACGCGCGCACCACGCGCAGCTGCAAAAACCAAACCTCCGGTGTGTCCGCTCCCCGCCTCGACCTAACCCTCGCTCGCTCCGATTGCCCGATTAGAGTGTGGTGTGGATGTCTCTGTGCTGTGTACTGAACCGGCGATGGCCCGTGATCGGTACGTGCGGTAGTTTTTGATCGGTGGTACGCGGGTCGTTTTCGATTTTCGTGCAAATTTGTGAATAAAATGTGACGGCAGTTTTTATGCCTACACAGTAATAATAGTAATAATGGCAACCCATTATACGTCCCACTGCTGGGCACGAGTCTCTCCCCTCTTTGGGGGAGGAGGAGCTTACTCCACCACGCTGCTTCAATGCGGATTTGTGGAGATACAGGTTAGTGGCCAACCCGCTGTCGGATGTTTTCAAACCGCCTATAAGTCCTCCGACAAGATTAAACGACTGCTATCTATCGATAGCAACCGGGACCGATGGCTTAACGTGCTCTCGGAGCACGGAAACGCGCATTTAATTTGCCACTAGCGGTCACCCATCAAACTACCCGACCGCGCCCGTAATGCTTAACCGAGTAGATCGCTTACGATCTACACCAGCCGCGGGGCCATGCGCGTTTCAAATATACATACATAATATAATATATTACAGTCCCTGAAGTTAGTGACCGCAGACCTCTTTTACACGCAATAGCAATGCAATAATTTTCACCTTTTACACGTAATTAGATGGTTATTAACGATACAACCGTAGTGGCGTCTAAGGAAATTTAAAAATAAATAAATCAAGAGTCGATCCCTAATGAAGATGATAAAATCCTAGTGATCAATGTAACTTTTGAAGCCGTAAACCTGCACGAAACTTGAAAATGGCCCAACACGCGCACGTGAAGAAACGTTTATTTCGCACCGCATTGCGCATTCAGTAGTAACGCAAGTCCCTGTCCATTCCCGCCCTGACACCGATGTCTGTATTCAGTGGACGAGCTCGGCTCGCGTGTCCTCTACGCATGCATCTATACCGAGAACGCAACCGACGTGACGATGACCTGTGCTGGGTGAGAACCATGCGCACAGCTAAACAAAACAGAATGCTAAGAGTGCTAGCGACCTCAATCACTGGAAGAGACTAGATGACGATCACAAAGCGATGGGAGGCGACGGTGGGAGTGTCCGATTCTATGGCGAAGACAGGGTGCGGCGGACGAGACGGTGCCGGGACCTCGGGGCTACTACAGCCGGACGTGGGATGCATACGAAAGAACAGTACTAATACGGACGTTCGCGGCAAGTTAATGACACTTTTTCGATCATTTATTTATCTTTGGAATATTAATTTAATTTCGTAGACACATTTAACAAGGATCAACATTTTTATTGACCTTGAAAGTTTACTTTGGGAAAATTGGTCCTTCGTGTTATAAAAAAAGGACAATTACATAAAAATCCATAATGCTTCTTTGCGGCATTCTAAGGCAATGAACTATAAGAGCTGGATGTAAGTGAGGCGACAGGAAAATTATGGAAGAGAATAACAAAAAACACACCGCCTAAAAGATTGGAATGCTCGAGTGCAGCAAATGAATGAAAAAAATCTCTAAATGGAGCTAAATCTAATTCAGTCACCTAGCGTGTAATCTAAGTGTCGTGTCATTGACTAACCGCAATCGTGCACTACTAGCGGGGGTCATCGGGGTTGGGGGGTCAGAGGGTCGGGGTGGTCGGGGTAGCGGGGTGTCCTAGTTACTACCGTCAGGGTCCGTCGCACGCAGCGCGCCGCCAGCCGCCGCGGCCGCCACTACACCTCCGTCTCGAGCACCGGCCGGGGCTGCCAACAACATCTCTCAACCACCCGCGGCTCGCTCCAATCGACACCGTCCTACACGCAGCCCTACTTTACAACCGCTCCGACAGATATGGGGTGACGTCAGCTTCAGGTACGGGCCGTGACGTCATCTTCGCGTGTACGGGAGGGGAACGGGGGCGTGCCGATCTTTACATACAACTACTCGACTTAACATTTCGCCTATGCTAAGGTACGTTTCGCTGTATAAAGCTCGACGACATTAAGCGTGCAAAATTAGAATAAAAAAATGTTGGGTGCGTTCACTAAAAATAGACTCCATTGCAACCTTGAGGTTCAATCGAAATTATATTTTAATATAAATAAAAAAAAATAAAGGATGTGAATCGATCAAAAATAATCAAAATGGATTAATTTTTGAGGGAGGAAAGAGATTATAGGCATTAACTATATTCTCATTCAATATTTTAGTAATATATTCATATTCTCAAAATTCACTATTTACACTAAATCTCAATATTATCTCTTGGCGAAAGAAGATGACGTCATAACTTTTAAAAGAATATTTTAGTTCTAAAAGTACATTAGTAATAAAAATATCCCCATATCTGTCATTAGAGCAGGCCAACACGGAATAGACCTTTTGTCTGCACACATATTAAAATAAAAAATAAAATGTAAACAATTGGTGTCTGTACATGGATGGGGATCTTAGAGAAGTGTGAGCCTATCATGGTGAGGCGAAGAAAACCGTCCGTCTGTTTGTAATGACTAGTGAATGTCACCGGCTTTTCACAGTTTAGCAGTAAACAATAGATAGTACAAAAACATTTTGGGGGTGAAGAGAAAAAACAAATCTATCAGATGGAACGGGACTGTCAGGGCCGCGGAAGACCGCGAGCGAGAGAGCTTGTAAAAATTAAAACATAAACAGAACTGTGTCTGGTGTTATATGAGGCATGTATGGGGCCAGTGGGGCCCGTGTCACGTGATAGAATATGACTCGGAAGTGCCAACACAACTAAAAACTCATAAAAAAAAAACAAAATAAGAGGACGAACTCAAGGGTGGGTCAGGTCGATGATGCCTACCCTGACGACATTTCTACACTACGCCTAAACAACGCAGGGCCATCCTATTGATGCTTGGATTGGACGAGGGTACTAATCGCCGTGATCGACCTAATATGCGAATGGCTTAACGTTCGCGTCTGATTACCATATTCATTTGTTTTATAATTTAGGGTACATGTACATTATCAAATTCCATATGCCTCTATGGTGGTGGCTCGCGTTAAACCTCGTTGATTATGACATTAACAGTCGCTTAAACTACCATGCCATGTTAATTCTAGATGGGGAGCCAAGGAAGATTTTGTTGAAGGAATTTAGTATAACACTTATACAATTGTGGAAACATGACGGATCGCGAAACAGACTCAGCCTGGCAGCGTGATATTTGCACAATTGTAACGTTAGAAAGCCTCACGGTTCACTCGGGTTATTATTATTAATTTTCTAGCCGCAGCGCTGCACCCGCGCATACTTACCGATATAGCTGCAATGGAGTACCACTATATACATAATACATAATACGGACACTAAATTCAAGCCTAACAGAATACGCAAAATAACACAATGAAGGCAGCTTTCCAATGCAAGGCAAAACTACGGACAAATTGGTCAAATACAGTCTCTTCAGTTTGACGCTTACACCCATCTGACTGACAACACACCCCGACATCACATCACTATGGGACAACATTCACAAACATAAACAAAAAACGAAAAACAAACAAAAAAAAAATAACAAAAATAAAAAACAAAAACACTCAAAACATTGACAATACAACGGCAAAGGAAAGGTCCGACCGAGATCAGTCAGTGTTAGTAACGAGCAACCACGGCATGCTCTCTCTATATAATTATATATAACAATAATAATCAAAATAAACTCGTGTTTTGGTCGTACAAGAAAAATCCACTCCACACTCAAATAAATCGTTTCATTAGCAGTAACTGAATTAAGTAAAGTGAAATTATAAAATTTATAAAAATAAACATACGGATTTTCTTTTTAAATTTGATGTGAGAACAGGAATGATAAAGTTACTGCTTATCGGTAACGCGTGTTAGTCGTATGCCGTGCGTCCCCGTAGGGTCTACTCCCTGTCGGGTTCATTACATACGTCATTCAGCTGGGGATCAGTTGCGAGCGAGGATGTAACGGGTTGGCGTATCACAAGCAAAAAAAAAACACTATTCTTAAAAAATAACAAAAATAAAACAGACAACAGATTATAAAAAAAAATCAAACAGTCAGTATGACTAACATAAAGACAGATAGAGAAAGAGACAGTCATATCCATACCGCGTTGTGATTTATGTTGAGTGATTGACATACAATATAATGATATATCTAATAGGGTAGTCATAGTAACTGTTTGAGGGGCCGCAATGAGGGATAAGTAACATCGTCACAGCCTACATTAATCGCATGCCAATGGGGTAGGGTGGGGGCGGTATAGTCAACTCAGGTATTAAATAATTAAAAATAAACAATCGGGAAGCGTCAGACTGTATTCAATATTGCGGAGCATGCATGGCCGATCGCGATGTTTTAGTCTAACTAGTGTATCTAGTGGGTTGGACCCGGTTTCATGACACATAGATAGAAATATATAGTGTGATAGAATCTAGATCGAAATAGAGATAACAGATTTAATAAGATATATAGCATGTCATGAAACCAGGAGCTAAATTAATGACAAAGTTTTTATAAAAAGAAAATTCTAATAAATTGTTCGGTTGCCAATTTCGTCGATTTGTTTTTGGAAAAAGTGTAAAATTTTGAAAAAAAAAAACACGATTATCAAAATTAGTTACCGAACAAATCAAACTACGTTAATTGGGCCAAAATAATATAGCGTCACTACTTATATTACTTGTAAAGTGTTTCTCTGTGTAGGTATAGAAATAATAAATCGTATAATTAGAACAGAAGTAGGAGAATGAAATAAAAATAGAGAAAACAAAAGAACTAAGAATAAATTGAGAAAAAAGAGAAAAACAAACTAAAAAATGAAAACAAACGTAAAGTCGTTTTTGAAAGTTTGAATTTATCAATCGCAAAAATTACTCTTGTGTTTTCATTATTGAATATATATAAAATTTATCTGTTTTAATTTAAATATCGAACTGTGAATAATCCGGCTTACTGTACCAATAAATCAAAAAATGTGTAATAAAATGAATTAGCTTTCTATATTTCTATTAACGATTCTATCTATGGATGCATATTGAAATGGTGGTAATATTCGGCTTGTATGCAAAAATATTAAAAGTATTATAATATATAAATGGACAATATCTGTATAACTTAGCGTTAGGATGCCCAAGGTATCCGCTGTGTTGACCTGTTGACTCTGATGTATATATTTTTATATCATGCTGTAAACTCAAAACTTATCCCTCTTCCGTGAATACGAATAATTTCTGCCATACCTAAGCAATTCTTTGTATCATTATTCAATTTTCTTTTATCTCATATAATTTTGAAAAGTCAGTTTATCGAGAATTTATTGCATAAAGTCTCATAAAGTGACAAGGTGCCTAGTCTTAGTGTAGCATCATGTATTTTAACTTTTTTTTGGAACAAATTTTTTTTCATGATGCGCTATGACTCTAACAGTATAGACTGACGGTCGTATGCAAAAAGCGCCCTGAGTTCACTTCATCAAAAGCAAACTGTATTGGCATTTGCAAAAGGCCGTCAGATTATAACGTAAACAATAGTCATCGATCCAATAAGAGCCGATTGAAACTTAATTTTGATATGACTATTGTTTACTTATTCAGTCCGAATCTGAGTGATATTTTTTCTAATATATATAAAATATGTATTGTACTCCTTGTCAAATCACTCACAGTCGCACTTATATGATGTATCCCAAATTTGAATATTCCGCCCAATGTTGAACAAATATCCCCCCAACATTTATGCCACATAGCAAAACGTTTCATTTGTTAAAGCTATTTTTGATCCCACAAATTCAGGCTAATACCCCCCCCCCCACTTAATACGTGAAACATTTTAATTATTAAAATAAAATATCTCTTATATTAAGTGTTTTTCAAAACATTAAATGACATTTGGAATTTGATTATATTACTAAGTTAACCATTAAATTATCAATTATTCCTAAAATACTGTGTAGACTAGTTCGGGAATCTATGGATTCAATATTTAAATAATAGTAAAATGTTTTTGTCAATTATTTATTATTATTATATATTCATTCACAGCCGTAATATCTTGCATGGTTGCAAACATGACTTGTAACATTACTATTTATAGAATAAGATGAACGTAAATGTATATAGTAGTAGTTAGAGTCATAGCGTATACGACAGACGCTTTGCTGGCGTGATTTAGGTCCTATGTCACAAAATCGGCCCCAATGGAAGACCAGCGCCGCTCGTAAGATCGGCTTTATGCTGAATTGGGGACCTTTTTGTAACAACTTTGATTTTGTGTTCTTAGTTTTAGTTTTTTGTTTTTATAAGTTGTTACAAATAAAGATTTTCTATTCTATTTTCTATTCTATTCTATTCTATATTTGAAAGTTTTATGAAATTGAATAATAATTATTTGTTAAATACTTAACGCTCATAGTTATAACAAAGCAACCTCTATATTACTATTTAATAATTTATAAAATATAATAATATATTATTGTAGTTCTCAAGTCCAAAAACTATTTAACCAACTTTGCCAACTTCAACTTTAGTTTAATATGTAATTGATATTTTTACTAAAACGCGCGAGTGAAATATTTTTTTTGAGAAAAAAATGACTTCATGCGGGTCTTCAAGTAATTGAGTTTAATTCTGTAAGGATATGTTTGAAAGATTTTACCTCAAACTACAAACGTTTATTTATAACAATTAAATTAGTAAATTATTTTACTATTATAGATATTACGAATAGATTTATCTTCTTAAAATAAGTTTTTAACAGATGTAAATTTTAAGTCTTTCTCTTTCAGTCTTAAAAGGGCCGAGAGATCAAATTCCAAATGTCAGTGTACCCCCACAAGACCGCCCGCGGCCGCGTACACTCGTCCCCGGTGTCGTACCTGCGTCTGTAGGCGCGTGAGTCCGCGGATCCACAGGATCTGTCCGGCGCGCGGCTTCTTGTCCAGGTCCGCGTCGTAGTCGGGGCCCGGCTGGATCGACTCGGGGTCCGGCTGGCCTCGCCCCCACCTGGAACACGGGCCACGCGATTCTTACCCCCAATGTTCTTGGAGAAGTACTGGGAATCTTGTAAGGGTGTATACAAAGGCGGATTCAGGCTGGAGCCATTCGGGCATCTTGGTCAGGTTCTTTTGTACTGAATATACGTCGGCTCAGGTACATATACACTGCGAGTATTGCTCAGTGCTCTGAGGGGACAGTTTTGTTTCGTTATAAACTGACAGAAGACGATTCACACACGGTACCGCGCAACGCCGCGGTAGGCGGTGAAGCAGATTTCATTTTGCTTGGCCTCTATCTATACTAATATTATAAAGCTGAAGAGTTTGTTTGTTTGCTTGAACGCGCTCATCTCAGGAACTACTGGTCCAATTTGAAAAATTCTTTCAGTGTTAGAAGGCCCATTTATCGAGGAAGGCTTTAGGCTATAACATCACGCTAAGATGAATAGGAGAGGGTAGGTAACATTGTAAACGCGCGAAGCCGGAGCGGGCCGCTAGTAATCGATATGAATTGGTAATAAAAACTAAATTTGTTTGAATTTTGATAAGCGAATTTCTCCGAATTGTTTTTAAACACTGTACCGCGGCGAATCCAATATTCGAGTCAGTCACTCCATAAGTCGAGTCATAAGCCTAAAGCCTTCCTCGATAAATGAACTATCTAACACTGAAAGAATTTTTCCAATCGGAGCAGTAGTTCCTGAGATTAGCGCGTGCAAACAAACAAACAAACAAACTCTTCAGATTTATAATATTATATTAAGTATATACATAATAAATATAGATTTCCTGACTGGGTCTGAGATTCTTGACTTTTGTGTTGTTTGTTTGAGCTCCACAAGACAACAAGTTTGAATGTACAATATATATTACTATAATTTACAACATTGAAATTTTGCTACTAATCTACTGTAATATTTATATACTATGGCAAGCTTTATGCAATAGTGTAAACTTTTATGAATTAATAAAAGAATTGTATTTAACGTGAGAAATAATTACTCAAAAAAGTAAATGTATAAGAAACGTGTACATTTCTAGTTTTCATAAGACAATAAATATCTATGAGAAAATGTTTGGAAATTCCATTTAGTGAGCATCTTACTATATAATAATACTAAGGATCAGAAGGAGTAATAAGTAACTCGGTTGACATCAATTTGACAGCCTACACAGTACTAATGTCACACCGCGGACACTCCGCCAAAATTCCATACAAACGCTTAATTTGGTCTCTATTACACAGACATCAATCAGTGACGTGTATTTACACGCGCACCTGTGTGCGTAGCACGTAGAAAATACCAACCGTCGCCCATAAGAGGGGAGGAGGTCGGGTGATGTGGGGAAATCGGGCGGGACGTCGAAGTGTCCATTCTATACGTAGTATTATTATATATTATATACTTAATATAGTTTTATTATATACTCTACTAATGTACTGTCCTCCTTTGGTGTAACATGAAATAACCGTAATTTTAAGAAAACATCAATATACTGCAAAATGCTTATGAAACTGATGTCAACCGACCATAAAATATCCTCAGTTTTGAAAATGCCTGATGAATACGTGTCCATCAGGGAATGTACAGAACAGGCTGTGGTATAACTACAAACTAAGCTTAAAAAATACGTTAAAATATACAGTGTAAATATAATACAACAGTAGTGTGCATCTTTATGTACATACAATTTATACTAAATCTAGTATTACCATACTTACGCCTTGGGTTTTATACTACTGGTAAAGTGACTTGTTCCTGGGATGGGATAGGGTTTGGATTGGGGCATCTTCTGGCGGCCATATCTTTTAAGAGGAAATCGAAAATGACATTTAATTATATACTTATAATAGTTAAGAGAAAAATACGTAGATAATTCAACAGGAAATTGCTTATTTCAACTACTTGAACATCTTTCGTAATGTAAATAATCAAGATAATGCCAATTGTAATATAATTTTATATAGGACATTTATAGATTTTAAGAAAGATTCCATACATTGATATCTGGCTAAAAGAGTGTATATCATAGATAAAATATCAAAATCGTGTGCAATAAAAGCTTTATCCAAATTACCGTGCATTTGAAGTCCTCCTCGCGCTATCTCGATATATGATAGACTCTTCGAAAAAATAGATGGTGGACTGGCGTCATAGGGCGTATGGGCGAGCTACAACGATTACATAGGTTTATTCGACTCAACACCACCACAAAAGGCCTAGCAAATGGATGGAAGCGCGGTAGACGTAGCCAGGATACCAAGCGTAGCTCCCGTGCCTGTAAACCTCTCTTACCCGTGCATGCGTTTGCGTTTCTTCAGCTATCAAGCTCAATTTGGTGCCGCTGTAAAGGTTGGGTCGACCGCGGTCATGGATTACTGTGGGTTATGGCCTCACACGAAATGGACGATTCGAGAATAGTTATAAATACTTTCAATCATGATCATAGAACTTGTTTTTATTTTATTGGATTTCGCAAAAACACATGTCATGTGAGTGATATATTTTTAAAGAAAAATTTGACTTCAGGCCGGATTTGAATCCGCGATCAGTGAGATCTGTAGTCTTTTTCTTTCCATTTTTCCTTAAATATACATTTCAAAAATAATTATTGAGCTATTGTGAGTTGATGTCTTATCTTGTGGCATTATTCAGTTTACTCACGTCACATGATAAGATCTTACACAACATTTTATAGTTCATTATATATATTTTTGTTTTTTACCATTCTCGAATTAACCTCAATTTTATACAGGCCAATTTGAGATTAACTTACCATCTACCATTGGCAGAAAGTAAGGTTTGTGCATACAAACGAAAACTAAATCGCAGTCATATTCGGAAAATAAAAAGAATAATTTGTAATTAACTTTTTTGAAAAAAAATAATCAAATGTCGTTTTTATTGAAAGTAAATTCATGATACTAGCTCTTTTGAGTTTGGTTTTCGTTTGGGTGTGTAGTTTAAACTATTTATAAACATTACTTTTGTTCTTGTAATTTACAAACACGTAGGGTCGTGTCGTATTTTATGGGTGTGATCACTCTCACAGACACACAAACGCATTGTGCAAATCAAAACAAAAGAATCAATACCAATTGCATGACAGGAATTATATTTCATAGTGTAATATAATCATCAAGATATATTTCTTATCTGGTTATTACAAACGTGCAATTTCTTATAGAATTTTTTAGTTTTGTGAATACATACGATACAACAATAGCTGAGGTTTATGAATTACAAGAATTATTACGTAATTACTACCACCAAGTTCCTTTTTCATGTGAGGCCATAAGAACGTAATGATAACAGTCATAAAACTGTACCCTAAACTTAAAATCAAATTTATTTTATTTAGACGATAAAGCGTTAGCCGAGAAGGGAATATCCATACATTCTTTCCACTACAATACGAAATAGCTTTGGATATGGGCTTCCCCATAGTGTTTCGCAAAAATTTTTTGTTAGTTAAATATGTTATCATTTATTTGTACTAATTTATTTTGACAGTCGGTTATAGCAAAGACATGATATAGTCCATTCATTGATTATTTAATTAAATGAAATGATATGCAAAGTTTTCTAAAAAAAATGACATTTTGTACGGACATAAGTATATGACCAAATTCTTTTTTTTTGTTTCTTTTGAAATTAGGAATAATTAATTCTTTTCATATTATACATTCGTTTGTTCGTTTCATTTTAATTTATTATGTGTTTTTGATTTTTATAAGTGAAGATAGAGATAGATAGTTAAAAAAATTACGATGTAAAAGTGATCTCCAGGAGCCTAATTATATGAAATAAATGAATAAACTGAATAAACGATGGCTTTGGTTACTCCCTTCCGAATACTCGATAATCTAAATACATGTAATAGGAACATTTTAGACTTTTAATCATATGAAGTCCATGACCACGACCGAGTAAGTGCCACGCCCTGTGCAAACGGTGTGTGTGCTGTGTGTATACTAACGAGAGCTTCTTGGGTATCTTCCTGGTGGGCACTGTAGTGACCAGCTGCCCCCACACCAGCGTCCCGGCCCCGAAGAACAGGCACCACAGCCACTGGTCTATCGACAGCCCCGCCGTACTGAACGCCATGCCGCCGAATTGGATTATAATAACCTGTAATTTGACGATAGGGTGTATACTTCTGGTATCTTATGTATGCCGTTACATAGTATGTATGTATGTATGTATCTTCACGCCAAATCCCGTATGGGGTAGGCGGAGAGTGTGGAGCGCCAGATATGTACAGTATTTTTTTTATGTAATGGAATTGGCAAACAAGTATGCAGTTCACATTGATGTTAAGTGATGACTGCAGCCTATAAACACCTACACAAAGACCAACCAAGGTCAAAATGCAGATGCGTTACCACTCCTGAGGGCTAAGGTGTTATGCCTCTGTGCCGGAAATTACAGGGCCTTACATTACCACCTGACCGGAACACGATAGTGCTGAAGACTACCATTTAGCGGCAAGTATATAAGGTAATGCAGTAGTGCCTACGCCCGCGAGTTCCGTCACTGGAGCTCTACCACCAGTAGAACCTTAGTATCTAACAAGAAATATTACACATCGACCTTAGAAAGGAAACTCGGCTTATTTCGGGCATGTAGAGCGGTATCTTTTTCGCACCTTACCTTTCTGACGTTTTTTGACCATTTTGATTAAGTTTTGACCAATACCAGACCATCAGTGCTTACGTAGGCAGTGCGTAGCAGAAATAACGCTCTATAAAGTCGAAACTAGGCGATTGTCTCTTTAGTAGGCTCGATGTGCAATAGAATAAAGAGAGACACATAAATTCATAAGATTTAACGTGAGATCAAATGAGGTTAGGTTACATACAGTACAAGGAGACAGACACATAAATTCGTAAGATTTTACGTGGGAGTAACTGAGAAAGGAAGCATTATAGTGTCCCTTATGAATTATTTCGAAGATTTCACTTCTATCACGTTTGAATTGCATAATTTTTTTTGGCTTTGTTAACATTACTTTAATATTTTTTTTTGTAGTTTCATTTAAAACATACAATGTATGTATGTATCTTCACGCCAAGTCTCTCACGGGCTAGGCTGAGAGTGTCGAGCCCCATATATTCCGGTCCGGACACGCCGCCCGTGCTTTTTTTAACATTCATCATTCTCTTCATACATGCACGCTGATTCCTAAGACTTGTGACTCCACCCTCAGACAGTACTCAACCTATTTCGTTCAGTCTTAGTCTTCCTGGGCCCGTGCAACCATCCACATTCGCATTGTATATCTGTTTAGTCATTCGCTCATTCAACATTCTTTCTATATGCGCGAACCATCGGAGCATGCCTTTTTTCATTTCATTTAATTCAAAACATATTAGTTATAGCAAAACAAAAAGTATGTATGTATGTATTTTCACGCCAGGTCCTTAACGGGGTAAGGCAGAGAGTGCAGAGAGCCAGATATCCCGGTCCTGACATACCTCTCGTGCCTCGTCTTCCTTCATCATTCTCTTCATACATGCACGCCGATTCCTAAGACTTAGACTTACCTCCTTCCTTCCTATTCAAAAAAAAATAGTTACCTGCGATAAGGCAGTGCCGATCCATATGGAGTAGAATATGGGATTGGTGAACAGGCCCTGGAACACGTTCCGTTGGCCGTGTATCTTGCGCGCGTTGATCTCGTTGAACAGGGTCATCATGACGAACGTGTTGAAGATGATCGTGAAGTGTTGCGACGGCTCCGAGCTCAGCTGCTGACCGCGGCCCGACGGGATGTTCAGCATTCTGTCACCTGTCAACGGATTATTTATATGTCAGACATATTAATTATTAAACGCAACTTCACGCCTGTAATCCCCGAAGGGGTAGGCAGAGGTAAATGCATGCATTCAAGCATACATGCAAACACCCACGACTCGCCGGTTAGGTATTGGCCCATGTAACAGGTGGCGAACCTGTTGCCATCTCCGGGCACATTATCAAACTTCGAGGTACTGGGAAACTTCCAGAAAATGGAAAAATCCCAATAGAACCAGGGATACGAATTTTTAAACCGTTATCTTTGATAGCCCCCGACCCGGGAATCGAACCCAGGACCTCCAGCGTAGTAGTAGTGGCCCGCTACCGTAAGCCGTCGGCCCGGTTGCTATCGACAGATAGCAGTCGTTAAACCTTGTCGGAGGCCTTATGGGCGGTTTGAAAACATCCGACAGCGGGTCGGTCACTAGCCCGTATCTCCACCAACTCGGATTGGGGCAGCGTGGTGGAGTAAGCTCCCCCTCCAAATGCGAGAGACTCGTGCCAAGCAGTGGGACGTATCGACGGTTGTTGCCATTTACCGGTGGTAGAGTTCCAAAAGCGTCGGAGCTTGAGGGCGTAGGCACCACCGCATTACCTAATCTATCTGCCGCCAATCTGTGCATCGTGGCACGTTACGATGTCGCGTCGCAGATTTCCACGTACGCGACGTCGCATCGTGAAACGACGCCACATCGCGGTACGACGCGACGTCGAAACGTGTTTATGAGTGGAAACTCATAGAGCAACACCGGAGGGGAGTAGCCGTATATATGCAGGCTTTCCCCTCTGTCAAAGTAAAAGCCCAAATGGGCCTATACCTGTCGCCTAGATGTTTAAATGTGTGCGTGAAATAGTTTCTGTATTTTGTTAAAGTCAAGGTGTGAGTTTCGTAGTAATAGACGATTTTCGTGTGTGTCGCACGCATTTCCCCCCGCAAAAAATGAGAGACTGTTTCGCATAGGTAATTCACGATATGGCTACTCCCCTCCGGTCCGCCGCAACCGGTGGGCCGCGTCGCTCTATGGTGGAAGCCCCCAGTCAAAACTTGCAAACTCACCGACGAAGAGAAGGGAGAATATGATGAAGAGCTGGTAGATGGCCTGCCCGAGGATGTTCTTCATCATGGTGCGCGAGATGAGCGGCTTGGTGCGGCCGTAGGGCTTGCGCTGCAGCAGGTCCGGCGTCGGCATCTCCGTGGCCAGCGCCAGGGACGCCAGCGTGTCCATGATCAGGTTCACCCACAGCATCTGCACCGCCTGCAGTAGAGAATCGGACAACCTTTGAGAATGTGTCTAAAATTATACTTTGTACGTTTATTTTAACATAAAAAATATTAATTTTATTATTTAAACGTAACTTAACGCCTGTAATCCTCGAAGGGGTAGGCAGAGGTAAAATGCATGCATTCAAGCATACATGCAAACACCCACGATTTGCTTGTTACGTTTTTGGCCCATGTAACAGGTGGCGAGCCTGTTGACATCTGCGGGCACATTACCAAACTTTGAGGTACTGGGAAATTTCCAGAGAAATGGAAATATCCCAATAGAACCAGAGATAAAGGACTTTACATCATTATCTCTGACAACCCTCTACCCTCTACCCAGGATCTCAGCGTAGTAGTAGTGGCCTGCTACCACTAGGCTACCGAGGTAGCACTCTGAACAATGTGACGTCAACTGTTCGCAATCGAAGTGAAGCTTTTAATTCCATACGACTAAGCCAGTGCAAATTAATTTTGTTGAACTCATTTTTTGTGTAAATAACGTAGTAAATATCTAAAAAAAGAGCCAATAAATCAAAGTATTACTTGTGCTAAATATCTGATGTACGATCATATGACGTCATCGAACGAAATATCAATCACATGACGTGATTGATGTTTCGTTCAACATGGCGCATAGATAAAAAAATATTAAAATTATTACATTTTATTTTTAAAGAAAAATGGAAAGAAAAATTTGACTTCAGGCGAGACTCGAACTCGCGGCCTACTGGGAATATAGTCCAGCCGCTCTTCCAATTGAGCTACTGAAGTCCTGCCCGATTTGTCAAATCTTTCCTTCACATCTATTGCATTGCTTTATGGTAGCAGCAGCGCCATCTATTGCCAACTATGCTAGTTAGGCCATTTTTCTTTAAAAATAAAATATATTTCACAAGCATGTGTTAATGCGAAATAATATAAAACAAAAATTATTACATTTTATTTTGCTATTTAAAAATATAAATCATTAATATTTCACGAAAATATTTAATAAGTCATCGTATTATTTTAGAGACATTAATTCTAATCACAGTTTACATTTATTTTCGATAGCTGTCCGATTGCTTATGCACCGACTAGTGATCACGTTCAAACGCGGCCGGGAAACGGGGACGTTTTGCCGGGCAAAGCTTTCCCTGAAGACGCCCGCGATGGTGTTGTGCGGCATCAGGGGAAAATATGCCATAGTCGCCACGCTCGGCGAGTGGATCGGCGATTGCGACGGCGTTTGTTTTATCGCGGGACGCTACGGGACTATCGCGCTATGATATTACCTTATTCAACCGATATAATGGCGGTCGACCGAAACGAAAAAACGGAGTGCGGCTCATAGGGACGCAGATAAATACAGAAGGTTAAGAACTTGTAGCGAGACAAGATCATATATGGTTATATTTTCCTAAAAAGGATGACCCTTCAAACTTACCTTGAGCTGCCTGTCCTGTATGGCGCAGGCGCCGATAAAGGCTGCGATGACGGCTACAACGTTGACCGTGAGCTGGAACTGGAGGAACTTGGCGATGGAGTCGTACACGTTGCGGCCCCACATCACCGCCTTCACCGTTCACGGTGAACTAATTTTACCACCGTTTAAGATGCTTTTTTTGTCCAGCAACTGTCCACTGGCGCAATTAGAGATATTTCTAGCAGAAACGCGTAGCCAATTCGTCGCAGCCTGTATTCTAAAAGGTTACACCCAGCTGATCATGAATGTCAGAAGTAGAAGTAAACAAAGATACTTACCGGCGTACCGCTTCTTGAAGACTGTTCCGATATCGGACGCCTTGACGTTAACTGTCTTTTAGAGTAGCTTTTTATATTTGGAGCGATCTAGCTAATCGATCATTGTCTTTCACTACAGGCTTTTATCGATTGCTGAACTAGATCTAAGAAAGGGGCGAACATATGAAAACAAATATGCTCCGTTGGTTACTCTGATTTCCTTAAAGGACAGCAAATGAAACTTACCTTGAGCGGACTGTCCTGAATGGCGCAGGCGCCGATGAAGGCTACAATGACGGCTACAACGTTGACGGTGAGCTGGAACTGGAGGAACTTGGCGATGGAGTCGTACACGTTGCGGCCCCACATCACCGCCTTCACGATCGACGAGAAGTTGTCGTCCGTAAGGATAATGTCGGACGCCTCTTTCGCCACGTCAGTGCCCGCTATGCCCTGTAAAAAAAGTATACATATTCAAACTGTGAACTGAACATAAAATAATTAAAAAGAGCATATTACCGAGGTACTGGGAAAGTTCCAGAAAATAGAAAAAGCCCAATAGCACAAGAGATAAAGGATTTAACACCGTTATCTCTGATAGTCCACGACTCTATAATCGAACCCAGCGTGGTAATAGTGGCCTGCTATCACTAGGCTACTGAGGCAGTTTTCCACAAACTACTTGTGATTTTTTTATGTAATTGAAGCGGCAAACAAGCATGCAGTTCACATTGATGTTAAGTGATGACTGCAGCCTATAGACACCCACACAAAGACCAAGGTCAAAGTGCAGATGCGTTACCACTCCTGAGGTTTAAGGTGTTATGCCTCTGTGCCGGAAATTACAGGGCCGTACCCACCTGACTAGAACACAATAATGCTGAACACTACCATTCAGCGGCAACTATCTTAGGTAATGCGGTGGTGCCTACGCCCGCGATCTCCGTCACTCCACCACCAGTAGAATTTACGACAAAAGCAGAGAATATGTAATAATACTACGTATAGAATTGACACTTCGGACGTCCCGCCCGATTTGCCCGCATCACTAAACCCCTTCCCCTCTTATGGGCGACGGTTGGTATTTTGTACGCGCTACGGCACACAGGTGCGCGTGTAAATACACGTCACTGATTAATGTCTGTGTGATAGAAACCAAATTAAGCGTTTGTATGGCATTTTGGCGGAGTGTCCGGTGTGTGACAATAGTACAGCCACAGTCTAAAGAAAACGAACGTGTTAATTACCTACGAACGTGTAATGTCAGAGCAATCGTGCGGGGCGTGCGACGCGAGGGACGGAGGGGGCGGTACCAAGTAGCCCATACAAAAACTGTCATCTACTTGGGACTTAGCGACAAGACAAGGACTTAACTTTGCTGTTAACATTTTATTCTAATTTTCATTTATTAATAATGTCTGTTATATTTTACACTTTATGTACATATTTATGAAGTAAACGACAAAACGAAAAAATCTTTAAAGAAAACGCTAATTTTTTTTTTTGTTTGTATGACATGTATTTGATATTCGGATTATATTGGACGGAGTTAAAAAGGTATGGATGAATATTAGGATCGGTACATCATAATTGTTAGAATTCTGGCGTACTGATAGACCGCCCAACTGGAATACTGGTAGATTGATGATAAACTGGTAAATTGCTGATAGATTGAGATATTTATAGTTTGATAGATTTTTCTATTTTCTGGAGGCTTCCCAGAACCTCAAAGTTTGGTAAAGTACCGATGTCAACAGGCTCGCTGCGTGTTACATGGGCCAAAACGTGACCGGCGAATCGAGGATGTATGCATGAATCCGATTTACCTCTCCCTATCCCTTAGGGGATTACAGACGTCATGTTTTTAGGATTTTTATATATATTCAACGTAAACTGACGCGTTACAAACAACGTAAGTAAAAATCAAAAACGTGACAACCTTAATGAATTTGCGTTTTGTAAGGGTGAAGGCGGCATATTGCAAAACTTCAAAGGCGATAAACTACTGTATGCACTTATACTGTGGTACAACACTCACCATAGCGAAGCCAACGTCCGCTTTCTTGAGGGCGGGCCCGTCGTTCGTACCGTCTCCCGTGACGGCGACCACTTCCCGAGTGTCGAAGGCCTTCGATTCGATCATTCCTTTGACCAGCGTATACTTGTCCGTGGGCGACGAACGCGCCAATACGCGTAGCTTCGGCCACACCTTATCTATTAGGTTCTGTTGCACCTGAGGACGGGAGAATACTGTATTAGTATTAGGCCATGCATAAGAGCATCACTACAATACGCCTACACTCATCCCATGGTACCCCAAATATATAATAATAATAATGGCAACCCATTGTACGTCCCACTGCTGGGCACGAGTCTCCCCCCTTTTGGGGGGGAAGCCTGGAGCTTACTCCACCACGCTGCTCCAATGCGGATTGGTGGAGGCGGGTGGGTTAGTGGCCAACCCACTGTCGGATGTTTTTCAAACCGCCCATTAGGCCTCCGACAAGGTTAAACCGACCGGTAGGGACCGACGGCTTAACGTGCCCTCCGAAGCACGGAAACGCGCATTTAATTTGCCACTAGCGGTCACCCATCATACTACCCGACCGCGCCCGTAGTGCTTAACCGAGTTGATCGTATACGATCTGCAACAGCCGCTGGGCCACTCGCGCTTCTATACACTGTGATGATGATTGTATGATTGGTATCCATAACACGAGTTAAATCTTACTATGGGTACCAGTGCCAAAACAAAAAAATTGTCAACACTGTTTTAAGCGCACTATTTTATTAAAATTGACATGAATGTATCAATGTACTTTTTTTTTTTTTTATGTATTAAAAGTGGCAAACAAGCATGCAGTTCACATTGATGTTAAGTGATGACTGCAGCCTATAGACACCCACACAATGACCAGAGGTCAAAATGCAGATGCGCTACCACTCCTGAGGCATTAGGTGTTATGCCTCTGTGCCGGAAATTACAAGGTCGTACATTACCACCTGACCGGAACACGATAGTGCTGAACACTACCATTTAGCGGCAAGTATATTAGGTAATGCGGTGGTGCCTACGACCACCAGTGAAATAATAATGACAACATGATGATAATAATCAATTTATTCTTATTCTTTATTCTTACTCACAGCCACACAGTAGGTATAAACCTGTGTTGTGGGTGCCGTTGTATACACACAACACATGCACAAACACCCAGATCGGAAACAAATATCTGTAGGCCATATTAATAAAGAAGGCCTTCGCTTAAAGATCCCGTCTCACTCTTCTTCCTTTTATGCAAAATCATTTACTGTTGAAGCTGTCAAACTATGGAATTCCTTACCCATAACAATACGACAGGCTCAAACTCTGGCGACTTTCAAGTTTCGCGTAAAGGAGTTTTACCTCACCTTGGACTCATAGTTTGTCATCCCTGATGGTAAAATATATGTTTAAACTTGTCTTATATTAGTATGTATATATTAATTTTACATTTTGCGTAAATGATTATCTGTCTTTTAAAAATAATTGTTGATTGTACACCCCTTCTTCTTAGACATAATTATGTCGCTAATAACCTAGGTTGTCTGGAAGCAATTGCTTTAAGCAATAAGACCGCCTATTGTGCATGTCCATACTATTGTCTTTGTTGATTGTTACTTTTGGTGTACAATAAAGAGTTATTACTACTACTACTAATATTTGTCCCGCGTGGATTGAACCCGCGACCCTTCGAATCAAACGGTCATCTCACACCGCTCGGCGAACCGGGTCGTCAAAACTAAGTTCAAGAAAAATAACTTTGTATTAAGTTAGATATATTATAAGTTTAGAAGCGATAATTATACAAGTTTCATCCAAAATTAAACAATGTGAGCCATATCTAATGTTTTTTTTCTATTTAAAGTATGCTTTTTAAGTTAAAGGAGATGTTGCGAGCTCAGCTCTGGTTCGTACACGTCCTCAAAAAATGGGTAAATTAAAGAAGAATCCGAAAAAAATACAATTAATTTATTCAAGAATACATTTTAGAGTTACAACCACATTTAATTCAAACGATTTTATCATTTTCAACTATGTTAAACATAGCGGCGATACAGCCGACACTTGGGTTCAATTGATTTCGGTTGTATTTAGAAAAAAATACTTTTTTCTCCAAGTACTATATAATCAAAATACAATTTAAAAAATTAAAATGTCAAAATGACATCGCCCGCCATATTCGCCATGTTGGTTTTGAGTTGCAATTCTAACTGCAAATAATGTTTTGTAACTGCAAACAAAGCTAAATAAGTGAAAATATGCAGTAAAAAACGTTTTTATATTGATTTTGCCTGTTTAATGATATTGTGTGCAATACATGGCCGGAGGTCCATACATTTTTGCAACATCTCCTTTGTTAATGTTATAAATATTGTATGCAGCAACATGATACCCTGTGCTATGGGCTTCTATGTCTGCCACGTGCTACATCTTACTATCCTCGCTCAACGCAGGTAATTCTTTGATTATATTGCTATCGAACGGTGTAATTTATATCATAACAGATACGTATTTGTAACACTGAATTGCACTCCTCCATTTTTTGATAAGCTTTTTTTTTTTTTGCATAATCTAATCTTGCACGCCTTGGAGGTTGTTGCTCTTGCTGTTTCGTTAAGATAGTCCATCTAATGTTATTGGCTTAATCTTATGGGAAATTGAATATCTTTTGAAGTAACGTCTTCTAAATCGATGAACGCCGAACTGCACTCACGAAAAAATGTCACTTTCCGCATGAGCCGAGCGTGTAAGCGAGAGCGTGGATCAAACGATAAAGAGGCACGATCGCCCTAAGCGTTCGGCTTCTTGTTTTCTTATGTTATCTCATAAAATTGGACCTACTTATGCCACAAGGAACCAACATGTTAAAATCGAGTTATGAATAGATATATTAAAATATTCGAGCTAAGGTACTCGAACTTGGTATGTTTATGGATGGTTCCTTGTTGCAAAAGTAGTTCCGATTATCGTTCGTAAAACGACTTTGCAGATATATTTTTTTAAATGTTTAAGAAGAAGTGACATACCTCTCCGTTAGTATCCCTGATCCGCCTGTTGAACTCTTTGCCTTCGAGTATGAGGAAGTCGTCGGTAGGTTTGAGTATGCCGCACTTGACGGCGATGGAGCGCGCCGTGTTGACGTTGTCGCCCGTCACCATCCGCACCGTGATGCCCGCCTTCTGGCATTTCCTGATCGCTTCTGGCACCTGCCGGGAAATAAATAATCGTATATTATATATATGTGGTAAACAAGCACGCAGTTCACATTGATGTTAAGTGATAACTGCAGCCTAGACATTTACACAAAGACCAAGGTCAAAATGCAGATGCGCTACCACTCCTGAGGCCTATGGTGTTAGGCCTCTGTGCCGGCAATGACAGGGCCCACCTGACCGGAACACGATAGTGCTGAACACTACCATTTAGCGGCAAGTATATTAGGTGATGCGGTGGTGCTTACGCCCGCGAGCTCCGTCACTGGAGATCTACCACCAGTAGAATATATAATAATAATGGCACAATAGGTTGGTGTAGATACGGGTTAGTGGCCAATCCGCTGTCGGATGTTTTCAAACTGCCCATAAGACCTCAAGTTTTGACGACTGCTATCTATCGATAGCAACAGGGACCGACGGCTTAACCTAATACGAACACGAAAACGCGCATTTCAATTTGCCACTAGCGGTCACCCATCACACACCCGACCGCGCACGTATCGCTTAACCGAGTAGATCGCTTCCGATCTACACCAGCCGCGGGGCCATGCGCGCTATATCTACCTCACATAAAAAAAAAATTACTAATTATCGGGATTTTACTGTACATCCTCGTACTATAATTATCAGTGGTCCATACCTCTGGCCTGACAGGATCCTCGATGCCGACGACGCACAAACACGTGAGGTTGTTCACGATATTGTCCTCGTCATCCCAGTTCGGCTCTTGGTCTATGTGTACCTGGTTGAAGACATGAGGCATTATAATACAGAAACGTAACTTCACGCCTGTAATCCCCGAAGGGGTAGGCAGAGGTAAATGCATGCATTCAAGCATACATGCAAACACCCACGATTCGCCGGTTACGTTTTGGCCCATGTAACAGGTGGCGAGCCTGTTGACATCTCCGGGCACATTACCAAACTTTGAGGTACTGGGAAATTTCCAGAAAATGGAAAAATCCCAATAGAACCAGAGACAAAGGCTTTTACCATTATCTCTGATAACCCCCTACCCGGGAATCGAACCCAGGACTTCAGCGTAGTAGTAGTGGCCTGCTACCACTAGGCTACCGAGGCAGTTATAGGAGAGGCAGAGTATAATACAGGACACGGATAAATCAATCTATACTAATATTATAAAGCTGAGCAGTTTGTTTGTTTGCTTGAACGCGCTAATCTCAGGAACTACTACTAGCCCATTTATCGAGGAAGGCTATAGGCTAAGATGAATAGGAGAGGGTAGGTTACATTGCAACCGCGTGAAGCTGGGGCGGGCCGCTAGTATTATTATAATGAAGAAAGAAAAGAATGTTTATTTATAACAATGTACCTAAAAGATATACAATATCGAATATATTTATTATAAACAACTAGCTGACCCGGCAAACTTTGTATTGCCTCACAATGAAATATTGTGTCAAAGGTTAAATTAATCTCAAATCTATAAATGCACTTAAAACAATCGTTTTAATATTGTAAGTGCGAAAGTCTGTATGTTTGTTTGTTTGTTACTCCTTCACGCAAAAACCGCTTAACCGATTTTCATGAAATTTGGCACACACATTGAGGGTAACTTGGATTAACAAATAGGATAATTTTTATCCCGAAAAAATGTTCCTGTAGGATATCATGGAACGATTTAATGAGTTCCCACAGGTTACGCGAAAAGCGACCTACACGCAGGCGGAGCCGCGGGCAACAGCTAGTATACAATATATAATGCCTTAGTTGCGTTAAGTCCGCCTTATGTACAGCTCCTACTTTTGTGCATTAATAAATATATTTAGGTATCTTCCAGTATGAACATACCTGATTGATCTCAGCCTTCCCTGGCACGAAGTCCCTGTAAGCCACCGATATGGTCCTGAGCCCGTCGCAGGCCATCGGCTCTATCACCTGCCTGACCAGCCGCTCTTGCATGTCCCGAGTGAACTTCTCCAGACGACCTTCGTGGCCGTAGATGAATGCGCATCTGTTGGTTCATTTTAAAATAATTTAGTTCGGGTAATTTCACTTACAATTATTTAATTATTAGCGGACCCGACAAACTTCGTCCTGTCGAAAAGATTTACGATTTGGCAGATTTTTGTTCCTACCAATTTTATAGTCGGGTCAAAAAGATGGTGGGTGACGGTTCTGTTCAGGAGTTCAATAAAACATATATTATATAATCATTTAAAAAAAAAGTACAGTATATGAAGATGTAAGAAAGAGGCTTTGTGTGAATGATAGTATCGGTGTAAAAATGAAAAAAGGCATGCTCCGATGGTTCGGGCATATAGAAAGAATGTTGAATAAGCGAATGACTAAACAGATATACAATGCGAATGTGGATGGTCCCAGGAAGACCAAGACTGACCTACCATGACCAAATAGGTCGAGTTCTGTCTGATGGTGAGGTCAAAAGTCTTAGGAATCGTCGTGCTTGTATAAAGAGAATGATGAAGGTAGACGAGGCACGAGAGGTATATATACCCCGTTAGGGACCCGGCGTGATGATACATACATACATATAAAAGTAAGTAATCGCTTTATTGTTAATCATGTGAATCATAATTATTAACAAAAACAGAACTTTGTATAGCGGTAATAAAGTGCAAATTGACTCTTTTAGGAACACACCTACATTGCTGGTAGGTTACGGTAACGTTTTGGCCCATGTAACAGATAGCGGGCCTGTTGACATCTCCGGGTACCAAACCAAGATTACACCGTTATCTTTGATCATAGAGCAACACGGGTCACCGGCCGCGGCGGACCGGAGGGGAGTAGCCATAGAGTTTATTACCGATGCAAAACAGTTATTTTTTGCGGGGGGAAATGCGTGCGACACACACGCACACTACAAAAATCGTCTACTACTACGAAACTCACACCTTGACTTTAACAAAATACAGAAACAATTTCACGCACACATTTAAACATCTAGGCGACAGGTATAGGCCCATTTGGGCTTGTACTTTGACAGAGGGGAAAGCCTGCATATGGCTACTTCCCTCCGGTGTTGCTCTATGTCTCTGATAGTCCCCGACCCGGGAATCAAAGGACTACGCTGGGTCCTAGTAGGTATGGCCTACTATCACTAGGCTACTGAGGCAGACTAAAATGATGTATCTACTTACTAAATACATTTAATACAACTAGGTTGAACACAAAAGGAACAACACTCACTTCTGTAAAACGATTTCCGAAGCGCCCTTAGTGTACAAGCGATAACCACCCTTATACGGTATGACTGTAGACATGCTCTTGCGCACAGAGTTGAACGTGTACACCCTGGTGAAGGACTCCTCGGGATGCTTCTCCCGCACCGTCTCGTAGCTCTGACCGAGCGCTATGACGAAGCCTAGGAGGGCGCATTCGGTTTTGTTGCCGACTTGCATCGGTGGTCCCGTCGGGTCTTGCGATGGCTGGAAGTCATTGAGACAGAAATTTATGTACAGTAATACCCTGGACTTAAGCGATAGTAGTGTAAGTCGAATTTGCGTAACTCGGGGTTCACCTTTGCAATATAAATATAATAATGGCAACCCGTTATACGTCCCACTGCTAGGCACGAGTCTCTACCCTTTTTGGGGGGAGGCCTGGAACTCACTCCACCACGCTGCTCCAATGCGGATTGGTGGAGGTGGGTGGGTGAGTGGCCAACCCGCTGTCGGATGTTTTCAAACCGCCCATAAGTCCTCCGACAAGGTTTAACAACTGCTATCTATTGATAGCAACATAAATACTAACATGACATAGGATGACATAATTATAGGTACCTATAAGAATAATACCTATAGGTACCTATAATCATAGGTACTTATATGAATGACTTCTCGTACTCGTAAACCAAACTCTGACAGAGCGGAGAGGGAAGACGATGCGGGCGGTATGATAAAAAAAACCCGCGTATCTCGGAATTCGCGTAACGCAGGGTAGCGTAAGTCGGGGGTATTGCTGTATTTCTAAGTGAAAAGTTAGCGTTGCGATTTGAAAGTCGTTGAAACGAAAAAACGACAGTAAAAAGGGGGACAATAAAATGCGTCACGCTAAAATAATCCTTTTCTCACCGTATTGTCACGCTGCGTCACACTATCTGTGACCCCCCCTAAAAATATTACGTCACAAAAACTAAGACTCTCCCCCAGAATACGAAATTTTTTGAATCAGGAATAGTCGAAATAAATATTAAATTAAAATATTTTAATGAACTCGTCACGTTTCTGCGGACCCCTCGTTCCTTCCTGCCTCATTTTGTCACGTTCAGCGACACCCCTCCCCTCCCTCCTTGTATGCAAACGTATTTTATGACCGGCCTCAAAGAGGCACACATAAATTCAAAAGATTTAAAGTGGGAGAAAGTGAGATAGAAAGCATTACACAGTGTATCTTATGATATTTTTTATTGGTTTTCACTTCCAACACCACGTTTGAATTGCAGTCATGTTCTTTTTTATCATTGACAATACTATACTATACTATATTTCAAGCAATTTACACTAAACTTAAACAAATTATATACACAAATCTTTCTCAAGAATCACTCTACCTATAGGTGAAAACCGCTTGAAAACCCGTAAATCCGTCTTCGAGTTTTTCGTGAACAGACAGACAGACGTATTGATTGATAAAATCAACAAGACTCACCATTATCCTTGAAGTGAAAGCGCTGTTCACAGATACCCCTTCAATCATCGTCTCGCCCACCTCCTGCGGTAAATCTCTAAAGTTGGGTGTGACCTTGCAAAGTTTCTCGCATATGTACGATTGGACCACTGTCATTCTATTCGTAGTTAGCGTGCCAGTCTTGTCGGAGCATATGGCTGTCGCGTTACCCATTGTTTCGCACGCGTCTAAATGCCGCACTAAATTGTTGTCTTTCATCATTTTCTGGAAGCATCAAAGACAAATGTTAATTCAACCCAATGATCATATAATGGGCGTCGGAACGTGACGACCCCAAAAAATCCATCTCATTCTCATCTTAACAGAATAAGCGACGGAGAGAGTGACAGAGAGCGGCAGACACTCGGGCACAGTCACCATCAGAACATCTCATCCATAGAGCAACGCGGCCCACCGGTCGCGGCGGACCGGAGGGGAGTAGCCATAGCGTGTATTACCGATGCGAAACAGTCTGTCATTTTTTGCGGGGGGAAATGTGTGCGACACACACGCACACTACAAAAATCGTCTATTACTACGAAACTCACACCTTGACTTTAACAAAATACAGAAACAATTTCACGCACACATTTAAACATCTAGGCGACAGGTATAGGCCCATTTGGGCTTGTATTTTGACAGAGGGGAAAGCCTGCATATGGCTACTATGGTGTTGCTCTATGATCTCATAATGTCTTCACGATGGTCGACTTCCAGTCTTTTATCACGAACGTGTAAACCTACATATTATTATAACATTCTAGAAATATCGATCAATCCATCTCACACTCACCTTAACAGAATAAGCGAGGGAGAGTGTGACAGCGAGCGGCAGGCCTTCGGGCACGGCCACCACCAGGACAGTCACACCGATGATCAGATGCTTCACGAGGTTGTTGATGTACGTCGCCTTCCATTGCTTGCCTTCGACGACGAACGTATGAATGCAGAATTGAATGATTAAGATGATAACGGTTAGGACGGCGATTGTGGAGCCCGCGTAACCAATCTGAGGGCGAAATATAATTTATTTTACTGCAAAGTCATTAATATGCATCCACCCAAGAAGGGGAGAGAATCGTGGGACGTATCAAGGGTTGCCATTATTAATTAACATGTAAGATTTTAAAAAGAATAATTCGTTTTCTTGCATATGTTATTAAGATAAAGTTTTCCCCTTCCATAAAGTTTCCATCTTTACGAAAGACCCTTTCGCTTAAGATAGAGGTAAAAGTTCCCCAAGTGTCATGGAATAGGGGGGTCAAGCTTATTGATTATCGTCGAAACTTGTGAATTCTGAGTGTTTGTTATTCTAGTTGAAATATGCCTAATCTAAAAAAACTCTCACATCAAACATAGACACGGTAGTTATCCATTAAATTGGGTCAGTTATTAAGCCCTAATTAATCAGACTTCTCTAAGCAATAATAACTAAACGCGCTCTAATAGATTTATATATGTATGTATCTTCACGCCAGGTCCCTAACGGGGTAGGCAGAGAGTGTAGAGCGTAATAGATTTAATTTTTTACATTAATTGATTTCAATATTACCAAAACACCAGCTGCAAAGGTATTGACATGTTGATTCACTTTACTGGGAATAAGGTAAACTGTAACAAAAGTTAAAAGAAAAAGTTGTTGAGTATGGTCCCGTAGTAACTATCACAGAGACATAACAACTAAGATATCAGGGGTGGCAACGCATCTGCATTTTGAACTAACCTTTGTGTAGATGTCTATAGGTTGCAGTCATCACTTAACATCAATGTGAACTGCATGCTTGTTTGCCACCTATATCACACAAAAAAGCCGAATCTGCGACATGTGAATGATCGTTTCACCCAATTTTCCACTTCCTATTGGAACCGACTGAAGGGCGCGAACGCAATTTATACGTTGAGAGATTAGAGACCTTTTTGCGCGTTATTTCATAGTCCCAAAGAAACCTCGTAATTCACTACTGCACAAGTGAATGTCAACTCTTAAGGGCTGATAATTAAAAACATTGTTATAGTAAAACTATGTCATATAGCTGACCCTTGACCTACGCACCTGTATAGCTAACTTGGTAAGTTTCGCCTGCAACACGGACTTCTCCTTCTTGTGTCCGGACTCCGGGGCCGGCTTGTCCGCCGGCGGCGGCACGTGGTTGTCGTCCGGCCGGTGGTTCGCGCCGTGGCTGTTGCCGGACGCTGGCAGTGTGGCATCCTCGTCACCTGCGCCCCAGTTTACATTCCACCACTTTGCCTTATGTCGCTCTTTGGAGTACTAAGTGAACTGCCTCGATATTTATTGGACTTTTTTTCTAGTGTAATGATTCAATTGGTTTTCGGATAGTTTTGTTATGTAAAACCATTTATCACACTGATTACTTCAGCAGATTAGATCCAACTAATAGATTTTAGCTAATTTGAGATAATTTAGTGTTTGCACACTTTTTAGAACACTGAATTGTTGAGTCGAATAGATCTCTCAAACAAGTGAGCGAGAAAGCTATAATACTTGGGATGCATTTGTATTTATTAACTTTCGACACTTGAAGACTCTCTCTACTTGAGAGTAAATTCAGTTAATATATACAAATAAGTTGTTTTTGGAAACCACTTGCTACCACCAACTTTAGAAAGTAGAGAGTAGTTCCAACGAATAGTGTATATTATGTTGGGACTAATAGATAGTTTGTCATTGCACCATTTTGTCTTGCATCTACTTTGTTAAAGAGTAGATCAATATTGGATTAAAACTAGAAAATAAGAAAGACTTGAAGACTCTTCTGTATTTGTTTTTTTATAAATGTTCTTTAAATATTATTTATTTTGTAGAACAAAAATAGATTTCAAATGGTAGTTGAATCTATTCTGCAAAAAGGGGAAATCGCAGAAATGTATGATCATGTATGAATCAAAATATCTTGGAACAGTACCACCTTGATAGATCTCCCAATTTTAGTTTGCTTTTATTTGTGATTGAAAAATTACACATAGAGAAATTAAAATCTAATCAAAATTTAAGAGTTCCATTTGTAATCAAAAACTAAACGGAATACAATATTTAAAATTCTAGTTTAAGTTACAAATTTAGAAACAAAGATGTGTATGTACCACAGAATAACTGCTATTTTAGACATTCCGCCAAATAGGTTAGTAGAATATTTTATAATTTATAAAAGTATAAAAAGTGCTTCGTAACATGTTAAATAAAAAAAAAAATTGTACACCAAGAACACTTGAAAAAAATCCCATGTTTTTTGAGGATTTTTCAAAAAAATTGTTACGTCTACATTTTGATTAATGCGAAATACGGTGTAACGTAAAATACTATGCGTGGCGTGATAGTATAGTTATCATTTTAGTTTTCTTTTTAACTGGTTAGTATTTACATAATCTAAAATATATATCTAGAAATGTAAGTAATGTGTAATTTAGTTAAATATGTAATTTCTAAGCTTGACAAAGCGTTACTAACAGCTGATCCCAATATTGTAACTTCGATCGTAAGTTCAATCTATCGACAAATATAAGAAACGATCTCTTGATCGATCAGCGTATAAATAACAATGAAAAAAAAATCAGTGGATATGTGATATCCGTCCCAAATAGGGATGGATATAAATCGGATCGAAATATCGATCGAAGTTTAATGACGAGAATGTATTGAGAATATTGGTATCAGCCATAAAATAGTTGGCTAATGCATAATTTTAGCCCTAAGTGTACCAGGGCACCAGAAGCGGGGTGTAGCAAAGGATTACTACTTACCGGTGAGGCTCTTGCGTTGTGTTCCTTTTCGTTGCTGCTTTTTAGCTTCTACTCGTCAAATCCATTATCCGTTGGACAATATATTCCAACAATATATTAAACAAGCATACACATTTACAACGATATATTTGGTTTTTATACATCATGCGGTCACAGACAGATACACGATGCAGTTTAAATGTGTATGTTTTTTTTTTGTTTATATCGTTTATAGGTTTGTTCATCGGCGATGGGGGTGTGCGGCAGGCCGGGTTCGGGGGGTGGAGAAAAAAAAAGTTGGATGTCATTGAACGGATCACACTATATGTATGCACTAAATCTAAAGGGGTTGTTGCCCGAGCACTTGTGACATAAAAAAAAAAGAAATAACATATTGAAATTGCATTAATTGGCTTTTTGATCGATTTTAAAGTAATATTTGAAAAATATTTAAGATTGTAGTTATATGATAGACAATAAACATGCAGTTTAACTTGGACAATAAGAAACATTGATTGATTTTATTTTTGTTAAATTATTTCCACATTTTTCACTTTTACGCGGTATTGAAAGAAAACGAAAGGCAGGCGGCCATTGTGTGACGTCACGGATTTTAAGATCTTACACGGCATTGTAATCCTGTTAGCACAACTAAAGAAACGGCTTAATAACTTACTTTAAGCAATCTCAGACTATCACTTCTGTCATATACCATATGACAGTTAGAGAAAATGACGTCTTTTCCTTATTCACTTAGCATTTCATTAGTAAGATCTAACAAAATTTTGTAAGGTGTAAATTTTTTTAAAAGCCCCAAACGAATGTTATGCGGAGTGTGACGTCACAACACATGTCACGTGACTTACCGTTTTAGCGCGAAATTGAATGTTCATCGGGAAAAAATATATTGTTTTTATTAAACAATGTATTTTAGAGAGAAATTTAATTGTGATGGTATATAATAAAATATTTCAAACATTGTTTTATACACATTGGATAAAACTTTCAAGTAGCCAATAGTTACCACTGGCCACAAGTGCTCGAGCGTGGCAGCTAAATTGCATTTACAAATGTATGCTTTTATATATATATTTTATATTGAATTAATGTAATTTTTAGCACTGAAACGAGATTATTTTATATGAGTTACACGTTTATACACGATAAAAACTTAAATATCTAGTACTACAAGGATTTGGAATATGTTTTCTACCGCATACAATAACAATATACGACACAACGTCAGGCTATTAGTAACACAGCACGAACAACGTTCACAAGACCTCGAGATAAATATTACCAAAATAGGGATAAATCGATAAATAAAATAATCTCACAGTATTAGGGGAACTGGTGGAAAAGATATTAATAATAAAAAATATATTGAGGATGAAATTAAGCCAAATTCTAACTCAAAAATTAAATCAAAATACTTAAAGACTTAATTAGCAAAAATCTATATCAACGATATGAATCACATAATACAATAATGCCATGAACGCAATAAAAATACCTTTCTACTTGCTACAAATACTAGAAAATATTACTACAGGGGTGTTATCAATCCCTATACACATGATAATGAAAATTGCAACTTGTTTTCAATAGATTTCAATTTTCTACAATATTTTGATCAGAAAAAGAATTACTCCACGTCACATTATGATTCGAAAATAAAGGTTTAAGGTGAAACAGGTGCGAAATGTTACCTTGAGAACTCCTACAATATTGCCGGGTATTCAAAACTATTGTTAATTCATCAGAATTAAAATTATTTTTCTACACAAATAAAATAAATGGAGTGTCTGTTTGTTATTAAGATTTAAGAAGGTTTAAGAAGGCATTTATTTTTCTCAACAAGAACTTTACATAGTTTTCGTTTTTATATAGAAACTTAAAAAACTAAATTGATACAATATTTCTCTGCCATTCGGCTTAAAAACTTTATTTGTTAATTGATTAGGCGAATCGTTATTTACATTAAACAATATTAATTTCTATCTACTATACACCAAATATTGCCCTAATTTATTCTTAAATATGGTTATGGATATTTTATTTTTAAAGAAAAATGGAAAGAAAAATTTGACTTCAGGCGAGGCTCGAAATCGCGACCTACTGGGAATCCAGTCCAGCCGCTCTTCCAATTGAGCTACTGAAGCCCTGCCCGATTTGTCAAATCTTTCCTACACATCTATTGCATTGCTTTATGGTAGCAGCAGCGTCATCTATTACCAACTATGCTAGTTAGGCAACCGATATAATAGACTTTTCAGTTTATTGAATATCGTAAAGAAGTCGCTTTTACCCTTAATAATATGGAACAATGGTTATGGATGTTATATATTTTAAATCTTAGGTAATTCGTTTGTTGTTTACATTTATTTTAGAATTAAATTCTACGCGGCTGAAGTCGTGGGCACAGCTAGTCTTTACCTAAAATGGTGTCTTAAACTTTTTAATGCAATGGAGTAAAACTATTCTAAAATTTCGGTAAACGTTCTTTAGTAGTTAGTTCAAAATAAAATTTCATCTGTTTCACCTTGCGACTCTTTTTCATTTTTTGTATGATTCTTGTCATGGTCTTTTGACAGTATATTATTATTTCAAATGAATAAAATAATTTTCATGCAAATCAACCAGACAATTCCACCAGTTCCCCCGAACGCCCCAAAAGGGGAGGGTATAGTGCGGTGGCTTAATGATAGGGGGGAGGGGGCATACGTCATGGGAAAACTAATGTAATGCAACTAAGCATCGGATCGCATACTATACTCATTTTCTTCACAAATTTTTAACAAGGTGTATACAATCTTCGCATCATTATAGGTACATGGTGAAATGTTAGTGTTCGTTTTTCGCAGAAAAATGGTTTTGTTTTGATAGTACAATCGATTTACAACATTCCATTCTTATTAGTTATGCCGTATCACAAAGTACGTGAGCTTATTTTTCTCTGAACAGAAATTAATATTTTTTGTTTTTTTGTTCACTTTTTCGGCTGCACACAGTAGTGTGCGTGTACTAGTTCAAGTAGAACATAGATTCATCTTCATCATCAGCATATCAGCCGGAAGTTATCATAACCAAAACTTGATTTTTTGTCGAGGCCGGTAGCATTTGCTGCCTCCTGCTATATGGCTAATCCGGCAATGCTGCGCACAGTAGTGTGCGTGTACTAGTTCAAGTAGAACATAGGTTGATCTTCATCATCAGCATATCAGCCGAAAGATGTCATAACCGCATGGTGGGTGGAGAAAACAAGGGGGTTATGCCAGGAGGTGGCATAACCCCCTTGGATATGCCATAATCACCACGCTTGGCAAGCGGATTGGATGCTGAACATCTTGTGTTACTGCATTAACTACCTCTATTGGAAGTGTTTCAAGACGCTAGTGGAAGACTTTTTTTTCGGTAGCAGAAAATTCTTACGCTAGTAGGCAGTGGGCTTGCCACGTCCCTATGCCAGCGCAGGCTACGTTTAGTGAATTACTATAATTTCTCTCGCTTTTGAGATGATATTAATTTATGAATAAACACATTAATTGAATGAGTATAGTATGCGACAACACTAACTATAGATTGCAGGGATTTTACTATAATGACACTTTTTCTGGTGCATGTATAATACTGGAATTTAAAATAATTATATGATGGAATTATTTCGTTTTGATAAATGGGTGCACTATGAAAGAATTCTGAGACAAAAAAAAATAGAGAGTAATAATACTATGGATGGAGTATTTATTCTTTTGCAACTGCACAGAACAATGCACTCTTCAGGGAACGTAAAGTCGCCGGCGGCTAGACACATTTGAAAATCAATTGTCATAATTTATTTTTCTCGTGACTTGTCGGATTAATATGATAACAATAAACTATTAATTTTGAATATTTTTTATAAGTTTCCCTACAATAGCATAACTACATACCAATGTAATGCAACATGGAGTCATGCAAAGTAATACAACACAAAATAATTATACCCTTCACCATCATTTGTCACACACTTTTCAGCTAGTTAAAATCATTTCAAATATTCGTGTATGATCATTTGTATAATAATCGATTCGTGCCTACCCGCCTAACAAAATTCGGGACAGGGCAAAGACCTCGCACGTTCAAGCAAAACATTTTTCTTCTTATTTCTTAGCTATTATTCCGTTCTGAAGCGCGCATAGCCCTGCGGCTGGTGTAGATTGTAAGTGACATACTCGATTGTGCGAAACGGGCGCGGTCGGGTGTGATCGGTGACCGCTAGTGGCAAATTAAAATGCGCATTTTCGTGCTTCGGAGGGCAAACGGTTGCTATCGATAGATAGGAGTCGTTAAGCCTTCTCAGAGGCCTTATGGGCGGTTTGATAATACTCGACAGCGGGTTGGCCACTAACCCGTACCCGCCACTAAACCAATCCGCATTGGTGGAGTAAGCTCCAGGCCTCCCCCAAAAAGGGGAGAGAATCGTGTCCAGCAGTGGACCGTAAAAAGGGTTGTTGCCATTATTGTTCTGTGAGTTCTATGCCTTCTGTGTATGATATTTGGTGACCTTACAAACATTATAGGTATAAATAAAGTAAATACCCTCAAAAAAAAAAAATCAACCAGAAAAAGTGTCGCCATCTATTATTCATATCTAGTACTACAAGAACATTCTAGACCGGGATGCGACTGACCTTTCTTCATTTGCTTAATCTCCTTCTCTTGCTTGTCGACGGCCGCTCCGAGCAGTGTGAAGATGATACCGGCTTGAGAGTTTACTCCTACCGCAGTCACAAGCATTTTTCCCGAACCTGAAATAGGGTGAAATGTTTTTTTTTAACGTTGTGAACACGATCGTTTTGGTGACTGATAATAGCTGTAGTCAGGTGTTTTACAATCTATACATACAAATAAATAAAACTGGAGTGTTTGTTTGTAATAAATTTTCTACTGGTGGTAGAGCTCCAGTAGCAGAGGCACCACCGCATTACCTAATATACTTGCCGCTAAATGGTAGTGATCAGCACTATCGTATTCCGGTCAGGTGGTAATGTACGGCCCTGTAATTTCCGGCACCGAGGCATAACACCTTAAGCCTCAGGAGTGGTAACGCTAAGGCTATCATTTTGACCTTGGTATTTGTGTGTATAGGCTGCAGGCATCACTTAAAATCAATGTAAACTGCATGCTTGTTTGCCACTTTATTACATTAAAAAATTAAAAAATATAAAAATAACCAGCACATAAACCAGAACCACATTTTTAAAAATATTTGTCTGTCTGTTTGTTCCGGCTAATCTCGGGACCGGCTGGACCGATTTTGACAGGACTATCACTAGCATATCATAGCTCACGTAATAAGAAGTAACTTAGGCTTTACTTTTCCCTCCACCCACCAGTGGGTTAAGCCAAGTCACTCTTATTTTATACTATTGCGGAAAAAAAATGTCAATAATTTCAATGAAGGCTAAAGTGCACAAAGGACAAGTTCCACGTTAGGCCTGCGGCTTGTATATATCAAAAGATATATAAAAATACATACAATCATGGAAAAAAGGTCCATACACTTTGGAACGTCTCCTTAAGCTAGCCCATTGTTTGTACTGATGTATTGTATTTAACTGCAAATCACTAACAAAATCCTCAATATTCCCAATTAAAATTAAAACTTACGAGTAAATAACGGACTCGATTTATTAGCAATAATTCCAATAAAATCAATACAAATCAGCTAATGCATCTCAGTAGAAACTGGATTTCCTTTGAGTATGCAATTAAGGTAATCCCCTCACTAGAACTTTCTACGTAAATATTTAAATTGGCGATTGGCGCCGTTAAACTCATCCAGGGCAGCTAAGTTTTAGCTTTTTTAAGAGAAATTTTAGTAAACTTGCAGGAAATTTAATTAAAATTTTCAATTTTATACGACTTACTTATCTTATTTAGTGTTAACTAGATTAACGACGACGGTCATTCGCCTTCCTCCATATTTGAAATATTACGTAAACAACGTACAGTACTCGACAATTAATATTGCACGTCGAGCCTGCGAAAGAGATGATCGTCTCGTTTCGACTTCGTAGAGCGTTATCTCTGTTGCACACTGCCTACGTAAGCACTGACAGCCCAATATTGGTCAAAACTTAATCAAAATGGTCGACAAACCTCAAATAGGTACGGTGCGAAAGACATAACGCTCTACAGACCCGAAATAAGCCGAAGTTTCCTTCTTAGGCTCGATGTGCAATATTTATTGTTGAGCACTGTAATCACGTTTCAAAGTAGAATGATACCATACATTTCTGGGCCCAGGTATTATCTCCAGGTACACTCTCTTTTATGTTAATTGTTTTTCTAACTTTTCTCGCTTTCTGTACACTTAAAATTACGGTGTACTTTTTTTACCTTATCAATTAGATTTTTTGATACTTACTTCAATAACTTATGTTTAACCCTAACGATTTTATGGGACAATTATGTTTTTATGTAGATTTCTATAGGCTGGAGTCATAACTTAAAGTCAATGTGAGTTGCACGCTTGTTTGTCAATTTCATTCCATTAAAAATATTATGGAAAACTATGATAAATTGAATGCAAAAAATCTGGTACCCATCTCCTTTAGAAGAAAAACACGCAAAATTATTTATATTAATTTTTAGCCTTGAACGCCAGAGCTAAAGAAAAATGGCAAAATATGTAAAAAAAAACCGGTGGTAGAGTTCCAGTGCAGGAGCTCGACCGCGTAGACACCACCACTTTACCTATTCTATCTGCCGCCAAATGGTAATGGTGTGGTCAGCACTATCGTGTTCCGGTTAGAAGGTATAGCCCGCTAATAACTATCAAAAAAACATAACAACTTAGGTCTCAGGGGTGGCAACGCATCTGCATTTTGACCTTTGGTTTTCGTGTAGATGTCTACTGGCTTGAGTCATCGCTTAACATCAATGTGAGTTGCATGCTTGTTTGCAACTTCACTTCATTAAAAAAATACTATGGAAAACTGTGATAAATTGAATGCAACTTTTAACTGCAAATTCAAAATTTTTACTGGTGGTAGAGCTTCAGTGACGGAGCTAGCAGGCGTAGGCACCACCGCATTACCTAATATACTTGCCGCTAAATGGTAGTGTCCAGCACTATCGTGTTCCGGCACAGGGGCATAACACCTTTGGCCTCAGGAGTGGTAACGCATATGCATTTTGACCTTGGTCTTCGTGTGGGTGTCATCACTTAACATCAATGTGAGCAGTCATCACTTAACATCAATGTGAGCTGCATGCTTGTTTGCCACTACCATTACATAAAAAAATTAAAAAATCTGCTACCACGCTACCAAGAGGAATGGCCTGTCTTTTACTTTAGTATATATAGGTGATGTGGATATCTTACCTTCCATAACGTGAGTACCCGATAGCACCATGGGATCAAACGATTCACCCTTCTTGACATGATCCGACTCGCCCGTCAGCGATGACTCGTCGATCTGCAATTGAATTACATTCATTAAATTATATGGCTTCATGACAACACATTTGCCAATTTAATAAAGCATGTTGTGAGATTTTTAACCTGAAACTAAGTTTCATTTGCTTTTTGTGGCATATTCTCCACTAATGGGGTTCCCACCTCTCCCACATTCGCCGGTTATGTTTTGGCAACAGTAGTAACAACAACAACAATGTACGGCCCTGTAATTTCCGGCACAGAGGCATAACACCTTAGGCCTCAGGAGTGGTAACGCATCTATATTTTGACCATGGTCTGTGTGTGAGTGTCTATAGGCTGCAGTCATCACTTAACATCAATGTGAACTGTATACTTGTTTGCTACTGCTATTACATAAAAAAAACAGGTGGCGAGCCTATTGACATCTCCGGGCACATTACCAAACTTCGAAGTACTGGGAAACTTCTAGAACATGGAATAATCCCAATAGAACCAGATATAAGGGATTTTACAAAGTTATCTCTAATATTCCCGACCCGGGACACCAGCGTAGTAGTAGTAACCTGCTACCACTAGGCTACTGAGACAGTTAATAAGATAAAACAAAATAAAATTAGGCTATATCCACAAGTCCCAGCAAATAAAGTTGACGTCAGTCAAATTAAGTTACACAATAGAATAATTAAACGTAGTGATTAGATAAAAAACGCCGCATTCGTTGCCGTAGCACTATCAGTACGTGGATATCTGCACCATCTTAATGTTGACGCACGTTGACACAATATAAATAGAATGCAGACATCTATAGTTCGTAGATTGTTTGGTTTTATGATTCTTTCTCATAAAACGTGGAAGAATTCTCGTCCAGTAGAAAAAAAATCTTTTACTAGTGCAGTCAGTCAACCGAACAATGGCGGTTAATCCATTCCAATGAGGCGGTAGTAAGAGCAACAACGCAAGATGGGCAGCAGCTTCCTGCGATAAAACTACCGCCACTGCGATTGTCAATCCGCATGCCAAGCGTGGCGATTTTGGTATACCTAACGTGACCATTTTAATCGTCACTCAAAACGGGACATCCTTAAAATTAACCTTCCAGTAACCAGGGCGGAAGAGGCTTAGGTACTAACGAACGCCCAGCTATAACGCCCTTCTGTAAGTATCGTTTTATGTATCAAGGTATCGCTATCGATTGCTTTTGAGATATTATAAATGATTTTTTTAAAAATAGGGTAAGTTTTCTACACTTATATTTTTGCTGAGAGTAAAAAAAAAATGTTTATTTATAAAATAGATCCTAAAGAAGATATACATGAAATTTCTTAACTATATAAAATAAGGGATGGTTTCGATTACCGATAACGGGACATTTTCGCTTCTCAAAAGTTTTAATGGGACACCGGGGCCCGTCCCCTGCATGAAAGCGGGACGTATGGTCACGTTAGGTATACCCCCTTATGGGGAGGCTTTGGTCCAGCAGTGAACGTCTTTCAGCTCAAATGGTGATGATGATGATGATGATGACTTTATAGTAGGGGGGATGAAGAGGGGATTTTTGGAGTTACTCGAGCGCGTCTAATTAAAGATATGTTATAAGGTTGATTATGGTAATGTATAGTCTCGTAACAACTATCACAGAGTCATAATATCTTATTAATAACTTAGATTTCAGCGGTGGCAATGTATCTGCATTTTGCCCTCTAGTTTTTATGGATGTCTATAGGCCTGCAGTTATCACTTATTCACTGCACGATTGTTTGCCACATTCTTTAGTGATAAAAAGTACTAATGGTGATGTATTTGAAAAGAACAGGTCTCACTTGTATTTTTTCTTGTCATTCACTCAAAATGCAGAACAGTATATTTGTCTGCATTTTCTAATTCAGCTCCATCATCAATGTGAACTGCATGCTTGTTAGCTGACAAAAAACTCCAAAAATAACTATTATAAAACGTAACTTCACGCCTGTAATCCCCGAAGGGGTAGGCAGAGGTAAATGCATGCATTCAAGCATACATGCAAACACCCACGATTCGCCGGTTACGTTTTGGCCCATGTAACAGGTGGCGAGCCTGTTGACATCTCCGGGCACATTACCAAACTTTGAGGTACTGGGAAATTTCCAGAAAATTGAAAAATCCCAATAGAACCAGAGATAAAGGCTTTTTCACCATTATCTCTGATAACCCCCTACCCGGGAATCGAACCCAGGACCTCAGCGTAGTAGTAGTGGCCTGCTACCACTAGGCTACCGAGGCAGTTAATAACTATTATAATTCAAAATAACCCGACATACGTCACTTAAGCTAAGGGAAGTACAGGTCGTTACGCAAAACCGAAACAGGGGCTTGCGACTACAATTTGTCATTTGATTTCCCCTCGGAGGCTCCCTGGTATATTTCATCTTGACAAGGCCATTCCCTTTTATCGTTACATCTCATATCTTCAGATTTACGGCCTTTTGAAAGAATATGCATATCGGTAACCATACGGCATTTTTGAAACACGATTGTCTCGGCCTCGCCAGGAATAAACTTTGGGACTTTGAAATCCGATTTCAATAAATATCATCAAAGTTATATGGATAATAAGAGATTAAAAAAATAATCGGATAACCTGGTGCTGCGTGTCTCATAGAAAGAAAATATGAATGATAGCTTTCTATTCTAATTTTCTCTAAGCATTCTTAATTATTTTACAGTTTAGCAAAGAATATAGAACAGCAGATTCCAACAACAGATGGCGCTGTCAAGTGTTTAATAATATGACAAAGTGGAACAGCATTTTCTACGTGCAAAGCCGGCTTTATCCGATTCGAATTTAGCCAGTTTTAACGATATCCTCTTTTTTCCTCTGAAGTTTGGCGTACGTTTAATGTTCCAGTGTGAAGTACATTTTTTTTATTACTAGCGGCCCGCCTCGGCTTCGCGCGGTTGCAATGTTACCTACCCTCTCCTAATCATCTTAGCGTGATGTTATATCCTAAAGCCTTCCTCGATACATGGGCTATCTAACACTGAAATAATTTTTAAAATCGGAGCAGTCATTAGCGCGTTCAAGCAAACAAACTCGTCAGCTTTATAATATTATATTAAGTATAGATTAGTATAGATAGGGAACAGTTTCGCTAACAATTTACAAGAAAATGTTATTTCAATTACGTAAAAAAACCACCCAAGGTAACCCAATAACCTGTTGTCCTGTTATCTATAATCACCTGTTCAAGGAATAAAGTGGCTGATAAGGTAGATATAAAAATATATGTGTTGCTACTGCAGGAAGAGATAACAGGATAACCCATTAACATTATCAGTTTTATGAATGAGTATCGATTACTGAATGAAATAATAATATGATTTTTAGAAATAAAAATAGAGGAGTAATAAATCAACACAGTAATTTAATATCTTTTTTTTATACTTACCTCTACAAATAAATGTAAAAGTATGCGCAAGTATCATATCATCTGATACAGTTGGATTATAACTTTCATCCTAAGTCCAGTAACTGATCCTCCAAGTACCTTCTAATTCAATCCTATCAGTGTTATCGGTGGAATATGAAAACATTACCTTGGAAAAAAGTGGGAGTCAGAAACTGATCGGTTATCGGCACCGATGCGATTTTTCGATTGCGAAGGTATTGCTTTGTAAAATAGGGGATTTGTGAAGGGCAACTGACCTTGATGTTATTACTCTGCAGCTGTATTCTATACACGAGCAGCGCAGAACTTAGGTTCGGTTTAAGTTATTGTTTATGTTAAATTTTACGTCCTTCTCTAACTTTAGCAAATTTGGTAAAGTTTGAGAACGTTGTAAAATTTTACAAAAACTTGTAATTTTTTTGTAAAATTTTACCACCTATTATATAATACACTAGCATTTGCCCGCGGCTTCACCCGCGTTGAAATTTTTCCTGAATTTTTTTTGCTATAAACCTCACGGAGCCCGAGACCTTTCGACGAATGCAAAACCGTGGAAATCGGTTCATGCGTTCTGGAGTTATAGCGTCAGGAAGGAAAACCCGACTTATTTTTATATTAATACATATCTTGTATATATATTTAGGTTTATGTAAATATATATATATATATATATATATAAATATATATGTTTGTGCTATTTTAAGAAATATATTGAATTGTAATAGTTTTTATTTCTTAAGGGGTGTACAACCCCTTGTTCTTGTAATTGATTGATGTCTCTTTTCCTATTTAGGTCGCCTGGAAGAGATTGCTTTAAGCAATAAGGCCGCCTATTGTGCATATATGTAAAATTGTTTTTGCAAATTGTTGTTCTTATGTGTACAATAAAGGGTATTTATTATTATTATTATGTCTCTCGTCAGCACGGGGTCCAATTTGAACCCCGGACCTTTGTCAGGCTTGCGCGGGGACACGGGAGGTCCAACACGTAGAGGCCCTTTCGAGAATTTTGATCTACTTTGTAATGGGTTATATTCGGCGGGACCTCTCTCTGACTGCATCAATAGTTGATACAGGCACAGACAGACCCCGCAGAATATAATGGGACTATTGTAATGATAAGTGATTCGCCAAACTTTGGGCTATGTGGGTGAACTGGGGGGACTAGCTGGCTGGGCCTATGGAGTGAGATCCGGCACCTGCCTATATTCAACATCTCACATTATCGAATCCTACTTTAGGCAGGTGGTGACTCGCCTCTCCTCGGTGGGCCCCCCAAACAGCCAACCCGATGGTCGACGGGGGGCAACACTGTTGAGAGAGGCTGGGGGTGTCGAGAGGTGTGGCCCCGGTTTCACCATCACGAGCGAGAATTATTATTATTATTACCACCTTCTCTTTGCTAAAGTTAGAGAAGGACGTAAAATTTCACATTAACAATAACATTAACAAATAAATAAGCAAATATTTTGGTGCAACTGAACTGTTATCTGATAAATGTCGCCGATCACTAGTCGGCACTGATATGATCCAAATTCCAGTCTCTAGTCGCTTAAATGCAAAAATAAAGTAAAAAACTGACAACTGACCTTGAGGTCGTTACTCTGCAGCAGTAACCCGTCCGCGGGCAGCAGGTCGCCGTATTTGATCTGACAGATGTCACCAACGACTATGTCGCTGATAGGTATCTGTTTCACTTCGGTGCCCCGTATCACCGCGAACTTGTGCTCGCCCTCTATCCTCGACTGAAGCCCTCTGGAATGCGAGTGGGGATAGTTAAGTATTCTGTCTGCTCATCCTCTATTTGATAAGCCAAGTCTTTTGGCTAAAATTATAAGCACACAATGAGATTGGTTGTTGGAAGCAGATAGGGGTCGAACATTAATCACGTGAGGCTCAAAAGGGGGAGAGGGGATCAGGAAGAATCTGTATGGAGATATCACATGATTTTTTTTTGTTTTGAATGCTCTAATCTCAATCGAAAAGTGGAGCTTGATTTCGGCAATAATTTAAGTCGACCTAACAGTCGCCAGTTTAGTTAGTAATTTTACGCCAAATACAGTCATTATATTTAATTTGCGCGATTTTTTTCGGGTGCTTTGCTTTCCGCTAAAAAAAAATACACGTGATCCTAGACGGTGGGGGAGGGGGGATTTAAAACTTTATCAGGTATCACCAAGGGGAAGAGGGAGGTGGGTAAAAGTGACGCTAAAAACATTACATGATTAATGGACGACCCCATAGATGATTAGTTTAGCAACAGCCATATTCTGAAATGCATAGGTAGGCCCAGCAGTTTTACTGTTGATTATATTGTAGAACTTCAGCACTGCTTGATAAATATCAGCAGGCTCGCCTGCTACGTCATGTTTCAATAGAAAATATCGCGGATATATTATTATTTAAGCTGTAAGGCGAGTCTTCCTTTTATATTAAGAGTAAAGGATGAATAAAAATTATTACTAGAATATTAACTTAAGTTATACCTAGAGTGGTATAACTTAAGTTTTAGTCTTTTAGAGCTGAGCTGATAAGTCGACGCTGTCAGCATCATCATCAGCACCGACGTTTTTATCTTGCCATTACTTATTGCCATTATTTATTTATTAATAGATGTTAAGTATGAAGTAAATACTCACCTAAATTGCCTCTCTTTCGTGTAATCATTGAACGCTGTGACTATGACGACAACTATGACAGATATTAAGATCGCCAGACCTTCGATCCACTGGTAGTGCCCCTCATCTTCATCCAGATGCGCTGGAATATACAAATTAGTGTTAACATTTTCGTTTACAGATCTAACTGCTCTAGTTCTTAGGTGAATGCTTCTAGCTTAGCCTTAAAAATGCTGAGTGAAAACTAAAACCAGATTGTTCACCAAAATACGGTTTCATGACCTTGGGTTTAATTATAAACGGCGCTTCGTCATTGTTAATCAATGTAGTATAGCAACAAAATAGCAGGTATTCAAAACACCATTTATGCATGAATAAAAAGAAGATTTTGTCGCATTATATTCACACAGAGACGCAAGAAAATCTTTGATTGTTTGTGATATTTTCCATTTTAAGAAGCATTCACCCTCTCGAAATCTAGCACTCTGTTTCAAAGGCGTGCACTAAAGGTGTTTTTTTTAAACTAATGGATTTTGTACCCTTCAGTCATTACTGAACGTAAATAATTATGAGTAATGGAAAGATAACGTGAAAATGGACGGTTTATTCGCTTGTTTATAAACGTGCATTTTACAGTAAAATTTTAATAAGTAGCTCATTAAACGTATTTTATATTAAAAATCGTAACTCTACGTGGATATGTTTAAAATTAAATACATAAATATTAATGAAACATTTAATACCTCAAAGACTTGAAATTCCACTGTAAGCCTGGGTTGCACCACGACTTTTGCTAAAGGTAAAGCTATTGTAACATTTCACATCCTGCTCTAACTTTGACAGATTTCTTTAAATTAGAAAAGGATGTGAAATGTAACAAAAGCGTTAACTTTAACAAAAGTCGTGGTGCAACCCAGACTAAGTGTTGCTAATTTCGTGAAATAATAATTATTATTCGATTCACGGTAATAATATGAAATTTCACATTAGGTAAACAAATTGTCCTAAAACTATGGAAACCTAATTCATTTTCACAATTGGTTATTATTTGGCCGACTTTAAACAATTACTATGAAAATGAGTAATCATCTCACTCGCACACATGTTCATTTCGCAAGCGAGAAAGAGAAAACAACAATCGAATTGCCATTGAACATTATCGTATTACAAAATTTGATAGGCAGAGCTCCTGGTGTGTTAATTAGAACATTATGTGAATTGTTAATTTGCATTCGCGCGAATTACAACGATTAAATGTTCATATTATGAATTATTTTCAGTTTTCACGTTATTGGATTTGTAATTATGATTGTCAGTTATTTTTATTTAAAAATTTGAATAGTTTTGGTGGGTTAGGAGATTATAAATAAAGTTCAATGATAAAGTTTAATTTGTATCAAGTTACAAAGTGGTTAAGGATTGACAGAGGGTTACGCTGACCTCAGCGCGACATACCCTAGAAAGTCCTAGAAAGTCTTTTTTAATGGATTATAAGTTAAAATTAATTCGCTTAGGATACAAAGCTGTATCTCAGTGCTTTGTTTCCCAAGCGGTCTTAACGATTCTTAGAACTTTTGATGATTCAATTCGATTCGATTTTAACTATTACAAAAAAAGAAGGAAAAAAAATGATTACAATGTGGGTGGATAAAGAATTCGAGAATATGGCTTACACAATGTGCGAAGCTCATTAACATCAATGTGAAAATGTAACAGACTAGATCTTAAAATAGAATGAATAATGAGAATAGACGTAAATAGAGTGAAGAAGAAAGGTGTTATTAACATCTTCCTATTTCTTTTTAGCCTATGCCTGAAACTACTATTTTTCGAGGAAATAAGATTGATGCCTTAAAGTATCAACTAATTTAGTGCGACACTTTTTTATTACAACACTGTTTATAACAGCATACAGTCCTGTATCTTTAAATTAGCAAAAAAATATCGCTATAATCGCTATAAATGAAAACGGTATTTTATTTTTAAAATATATAAAAATGAAATACCGTTTTTTTTTCATTTATAAATTCAACTAATTGAGTTGAAATGTTCAATCTCAAAGTGAAAATAACACGAATATCCAAATGTAAATTGGATTATAATCAGTTCATTAGTGCATCAATCCGGACCAATGCGCCCGGTTTATCCGGATTGGCCATGTCCGTTCAACCAAATGATCAGCTGTTCGCCGCGGTCTACCTATTGTTTATTTTGATTGATCAATCTCAACGAAAGGGAATGTTGCTAGATGCAACCGAGATAACTCACCTAAATCTCATTGATAATATTGATTATCAATAGTAAGGCTGGGTTGCACCAAGATATTTGCTAAAATTATTTTAACATTTCACATCCTTCTCTAACTTTAACAGATTTCTTTAAATAACAATATTTTTTTTATAACTTTAGCAAATATTTTGGTGCAACCCAGCCGTAGTGTAACTAATGCGTATTTATCAATTCAAACTGTTTCGAACGAGTTATAGTCAAAATTAAATACAGTATGTATGGATTTGAAAGGGCGCGGTCTAGGGACAAATTGGTAACAATGTTTGTGAGCTGCATGATAAACAATACTAGCACAAAATATAAATCAGTTTGATTGGAACATTGTGACGTGATCAATTAACGCGATGGTGATGGTAATTATACTATTTATTAACTCGCTAATGTGATACCTTGATATCACCTAGGATTTCGATTGAATTGTAATTAATGTAAATTTTATTTTAGCTATATGTATTATGTTACTATGCCCAAGAGGAGTTCATATTGATCTTTTTATGTTTTATGATTATTACCAACTGTGTACACATGATATGCAATACTTACTATAAACGACTTCAACTTGAACCTCAGTGTCAGATTCAACTGTACAGGATGTCCTAAAGGTAGCTAGCTCCTTTATGACATCCTGTAGAGACTTTACTCTGGGGTATTTCAGGATACATTCCCATTTTTTATGAATATGAATTTCAACAAAACTTTGGTGTATTTTTATTACCTACCTACACATATTGTTAATATTATAACTGCTAATTTTGATTTTTCTATTATTATTTTGCTAAATCGCAGTTTAACAGCCGTATCCAAATGAATATATTATACTTATTATTACAGTTTTTTATTTGTACCTTTTAGATTGATTCAAGACCTGAGATCAGTTTCAGGTCCAACAGGCTGACTTTAGTTTTTCTTCTCCAGGTTGTCTATTTTAGTCTCTTATTCTAATGTTTGTTAAAAAATATTGTAAAATTAAAACTGAGAAGTTTAAAAAATAAATAGACAGATTAAATAATGAAATACATTTGACATATATTTTTTTAATTAAAAAAAAAATTAAACATATTTACGAGCACTAATATTAATGAAAACTTGTAACATTCGTTTTCGCTATCACGTGTAAATATTTGATATTATTAACTAATGTTGATTTCCAATCGGATATCAAACAGGGAAAATGGTGACGGTGTAATTGTGTACGGGTCACCACTCAATCAGTCCGACTAAGGAAATGAAATGAATAAATGAATAAGTACTAAGAATCTTTTTTGAAATACGCAATTTTTTTCTAAATCGAAATTTAACTGAGAAACTTGAAAATGAGGGTTCAGAAGAACTTGAATTTGGGCAAGTACTTGTATAATATTTTAGAATTATTTAGTTTTATCTGAAACTGATTTTTGACATATTAATGCTCGAAACTGTGCATTTTTAACCAATTTAAATAAACACTAATTTATTTTTCTTTTTATTTTTATTATTTAAGTCTTAGGGGTATTACACAATCAAACTTTTCCAGTTTTATCAGTACGTTTATTTATAATTTAAATTAAAGTAGGTCACTGAAACATGTCTTTATTACACTTGTCGAGTATTTTGTGGCAAGAAAAACACGTACAGAAAGCTAGAATTACATTATTGTTATTTAGCACGTACTTCGTGGAAGCGTCAAACTTTATGGAACCAATAAAAATATACGGAGAAGATTTTTTAGGGACGAGTCCATATTTACATTTGTGTCTGTAACAGAAAAAATAGAAACGTTATTATCATTTATTTTACGTTTATTATGCCGACAATCTATATTCCCTTGTTTTTTTTTAATTGCAAGTCGATCATCGCTTTTTTTTAAATTATTAACTTAACAGTTCACAATTTCAATAAACGTTATTCACAAAGACAGCAAAATTCGACATTGACAAATATTAAAATTTATTAAAACGTTCAATCAAACGATCAATGCAATATTGAAATTACTTTTCTTTGAGCCGTTATCGTTTTGTCGATGGACTCAATGGATTGAATATTAAAAAAACATTCTCAATCATTTTAAGAAATAAGTTCACTAGTTCATTACAAATAAATAAAAATATTTAAGTACCTCTTATTTAAGCTGCCCTTAATAAATTGATGAAACTTAAAAGTCAAATGTAATTCTAGCTTCAGACTGAGCTACCACAAAAGCAGATAGACAGACAGACACTGGGATCACAGAAAAATCGGGGTGCATTCACTAAGAACGTGGATCTATTTAACAAAAAAAAAAAAAAAAATCCATTAGCATGCCCTATTACCATGGTCTCTCGAATCTGTTTAGCTGTGTACATTTTGTTATAAATGACTAATCAATAAACCAGAAGCTTGGAGCTTGTTTTTTTTTAATGTTTTCGAGACAGAAACCATGGTAGAAGATACAAGTATGACAGACAGATTAGAACACATATTCGCTACTAGTGAAAAAATCAACCACACTTTTGTACAAGTGGGTACAAATTCGGTATAATTCAGATTTTTTTTTCAGCCAATCAGGACCACACAGACTAGGGGGACGAGCAGGTGTTACATATATTTACACAGACTCATTTCTTACCAGGATCGTCTAATTCCATATTGTTATTGAAAAGAGAAAATACACTGTTAATTATGATTATATACAACTATTTTTCTATGTATAGACCTTGCTAACATCGAACTAGAATACCTACCATGTTTAGACAACTATGTTCTCCTTATAGTACTATTGTATCACATCTATTATACATTGATGGTGCAAACACATGAACATAAAAACAAAACATCAAAATGTGTACATAATACCGAAAATGTAATGTCATCTGAAAACATCCCAAAATGTTGACTTCAAAGTAAAATAAATTTAATGATGACCAGACTTTATCGACACAAATGGGACCCGAATGAATCAAAATATCTAATTTGTGAATTCCCTTCGAGCTTTTGCCATCTTATCTAGAACAAAATATCTAAATCGATCCAAAAACCCGATAACATCCTAAAGGTTTAATAAAAACATCGACGTAACGAGACAAGCAAACTAATAATCCACATCACACCTGCAGAATCCCTTGAAAAATATCGAAGATATCAACAGGAATCAATACGGAAAAGAAAGCAATTTGTAACCGGCGCAAGTGACAATCCACGTCCTTTGCACAATAAATAGGCATCCCGCGTTCGGAGAGCCTCCTAATTCTTACTTTGACTGGCCTATAAAACAAGATTATCTTTATATCTTCATTAGAAGCCCGCATTGTGACAGAATTATTAGGATATCGGTTGAATAGGATGCCAATAGGTTGGTGATTATAAGCAATATTAACATTTACAGTTTGTAATATTGTTATTTAGCTGCTCAATGTCGGTGCATGCAATTTCAGATGTTCATATGTTTTCTGATAATAGAATCTGAGATAACCAGTATCGTAATTAATGATAGAAGGAAATCATGATTAAAAACTGTTGAAGATGAATAGCCTCACATGTAATAAAGGAGAAATCTTTGAAGAGTCAAATCTTTGCTCAATTTTAAGTGAAGCTCTAAATTACTTTTGACACATAAAAGAACACAGGAAACATGAGACTACTCGTACTACCTCAAGTAGAAATAAAACTATTTTTACGGATTTATCTCGCGTATATTAAACTAAACTGATTTTTAAAATCAACCCGACGTTTCGGTCGTTTTTCAGCTTCCACCACCATCTTCAAGGGGAGCTGAAGCACCTACGCCAGGTGCTACATAACAACAAGCTCCATGTACCACCCGTTCGTCACAGAGGCCGCGTGAAACCACCTACAGTAGAACGACAACCAGCTATACTACCTTACGTTAAGGGTGTCACAGATAAAATCAGCAACATTTTAAAAAAGAATTCCATTAAAACAGTTTTCAAACCATATAAAAAGATTCATCAGTATTTAAGACCCATTAAAAGTAATATTCCATTACAAATTTCTGGCATTTATAAATTAGATTGTGATTGTGGACTCTTATATATTGGTCAAACGAAGAGAGCTGTATCCACCCGCGTTAAAGAGCACATTGCTGATGTCAAAAACCGAAGAACAGGGAGGTCTGCAGTCTGTGAACACATAGCGGATAAGCCGAACCATTACATCCGGTTTGATAAAATTCAAATACTCGCTAGAGAACACAAACCTATTCCACGAATGGTACGCGAGGCTATTGAAATTAAAAAACACCCAAATTTCAATAGAGAAGATGGATGGCGATTATCAACATCATGGGATCCTATACTTAGCAAGATTAAATCCCAGCCGCAGCAGTCTGCAAGACCTCAAGATACCATAAGTAATTATTGAGTTAATCCTGAACGCTACGCAAGGCGTTTACGAAATCGATGGAGGTACTCGTAGCTACATATAATTTTTTGAAACTTCTGTCAAACAAATGTCACCTCAGTCTGCCCGGGACCACAGAAGCTGAAAAGCGACCGAAACGTCGGGTTGATTTTAAAAATCATTTTAGTTTAATATACGCGAGATAAATCCGTAAAAATAGTTTTATTTCAATGAGTGTAGCTCGCGAAAACCTAAGAACATATCATACCTCAAGTAGTTATAACTTAAAACTGAATGATTTATTAAATAACCAAAAACGCTACATCTTGTAAAAAGCTGAACCGATTTCTACAATATGGCGTGGCTTGCACCTTTTTGGAAAGGACTGGCATAAAAATTCCCTCGAAACTGATGCCAAAAATTTGTGACCCAGTGGAAACGTTTTACCTGACCTATAGCGGAATTACGAAATGAGTAGTCGCGAATTGCGGTCACCGATTAAACTGGTAAACAACCGCAAATGCCATACCAATCGAACACCATTTCGCGATGGTAATCCACAATTGAAATATGCAGAACAACATACGCTCCAAGTTTGATGAGTTTTCCAACTACCTATGCATCTGCACGTATTATGGCTGCCGAGTGATTATATTTACTCAGAGATGAATAATATTATCTTGCTGCTAGCCTTGAATTGCTTTTTGTAATTTCAGTTAAACTTGTACTGATATACATTTTTTTTAAATGGACATTATCGTAATAAATGTTTCATATAAACATTGATATTCCATTCAAACTTCCAAACACTTGGAGATTTATTACGAGAACTTGTTCAAGTAAATCCAATAAATATGTAAAGTACATTTTGAACTTTCAATTAGTTACGGTCACTTTCGCATTTTCTACATAGGCCAACATTATTTACGAAAAACAATCACCAAGTAATAGGTAAGGCAACGAAAATGCAAGAAAAAACTTTCAATTTCAAATTTCTCAGGGTCGAAAATTGTTAAAAATTTTTTTACAGAAAGTGAGAGAAACCAACACCGAACCAAAATATTCCTCTTAAACAATCTTTGAAATCAAAAGCAGTACACACATTACTATTGGAATATTGAAACCAAAGAGGCTAAAGGCTCGACCATATAAACAGATATCATAGTAGAGATGTCTACTCGAATTCATGCAATACGAATTCTCAAACCCTGACTTTCTCCTAACTCGCATCCAGTGTCGTACATCATGAGCGCTCAGACCACGATTCTGCGTCTCTCCAAGTCAAGGGCGTTTAGGTGGGAGAGGGCAGGTACAACGACTGATGGAGGGAAAGGGTGATATGTGGTCGATGGGCAAGATCCAGCAAGGTAGCTATGTACTGAGATATTTAATTAATGTCTAGGAGGAGAGGGCCGTCCCCTATATTCCTACATGAAGACGTCCTTGCTTTAAGACAAATTGCAGACTGAGTTGAATGTGTATGAGAGACCTTGAAGAAGAACCAGGGACCCTGACTTACGACACTGCTCGATACAAAAAATAAGGATGGTCTACTTGTTTTGTACATTGTTCACTCTCACCAAGATCTGCCTCGTCTTCGGACGGTTTGTAGAAACTCAACCCTAGTGAGACAACGGCGGCCACCTCCAGAATGATGAGGGTCACGTCCTGCAGGGCCTCCCAGACCAGGGTCAGGAAGGTTTTGGGCGGTTTCGGCGGGATGAGATTTGAGCCGAACACTTCGCGCCTGTGTTGCATATCCGCCTTCGACCCGCTAAGACCTGTTGACAAAAAATAAATAGGTTATATATTGCTACATTATTTAGGTACTAAGAGTCTAAAATAGTTTTGGACGTATTATTAAAAGTACACAACAATGAAATGGTGATAAAATGTGTGCTTTGTAGAAGTAACTGCGTATCTTCGCCCCTTTTCATAATAAGAAATAAGCACAATTAATATCCCTAATAAATGTGATTCATGGTTATTAAATATTCCAGGCATTCAAATTAAATTTATTTTCATAAGCAAGCTCATAACGTTTGATATTTTTCTCAGCCACCTCTGTGAGGGCACTGAGCTCATCATGAATCCCTATTTTAAGCGAACGTAAACCTTAGTAATCCTAAACAGAAAACACTAAGTACGATTAAAACTAAACCAAGCAAATAGCTAAACCCTACGCATCATATATTAATCAGGAACAGTATACAATTTTGCGGCGAGAGTTGGCAAAGTTCAAGTTTATTTTCGTCCAAAACCCAACTTTGTGTCTGGATATCTAAAAGTCAATTTCGTCTGACGGCATTTAAAGGTACTGGAGGGGAATTTAAAATTAGCAACGCTTCAAAGGCTCCAGCTTAGCAGTTCTAAAAGATTTGTTGTAGTTCTCTTGCGTACTAGTTTTCGGTACGAAAATGGAATGCCTGTAGAATTGTCTAAAATTGTGCAGTGAAACATTAACCGAACCGTTTAAAAATGGAGTTTAATACTAGTAAGATTATTATTTTGTTACTTACAATATGAAGGCGCAAGTTGAACTTTTGCATGAAATAATGGAATGAATAATTTTCGTGAAAACAAAACAATTTCTTTCTGATGAACAAAAATACTACAGATGAATACGGGTAGCTGTTTGGCCGGATACCGGATATCCGGCGTACACTGATCGGTGAAATTAACAACTACTTGAATAACGTATAATAAGATTTTTTAAACGTATAATTCCATTGTTCCCTAGGTGCTACAATATGGGGTTCTTCAAAAATGGCGTCAAAAGAGTCCTTCAGGGCTGGCAGCGCGTTGGCAACTCCCCTGGTGTTGCAAATGTTCATAGGCGACGGTGACCACTTACCATCAGGTGGCCCGTCTGCTTGTCTGTCAACTTAAAGACATAATAAAAAAAATAAGAATATTAAGAATGACATTCATAATTGGACGTCAGTAAATGCGGCACAGCAGCCCAAACGTGACAAATTTTAGCAGACTGTGCAGTAAGTTCACCTTATCGATCTTGGTTTTTCTCTTCTTAAAATATAAATATATATAATAAAAATACCCATATAGGTAACTTATCGAACAATAGGTATAAGTTTTTTATTTAATACAATATAACTATAGGTAATAATGTTTAGGAGCGTACAAGATAAGTTTAAATAAATTCCACAAATCGAAAGATATTTATTCTTCAACGGATCAACAATATGTCTAATGAACAAAGATAAAACAATATACATCGATTACAAATCCAACTGTTCGACGTAAAAAAATCCACCGCAATCAGAATCGGAATCCATTGCATATTCATCATGTAACTTATCCAAAACTGTTCTATAATTCCATCCAATGTACATTACGTTTATTTACACTAGCATTGGTAACGTAAAAACGGGGCGGAAGTATAGAAATAGATCGATAATCGTAAAATAGAGTGGAGCCATTGAACGGGTTACTCATATTGGGATAACTGCATAAATATAATATACATCGGTATACAAAGCTCTGTTCAGTTTCAGTTTAAAGACATTTATTTCTCAGAAAGACAAACACGTCACTTATCGAGAAACATGCAACAATGTTATAATACAAAATGTAGGTAGTCGCCGTTCTTAAATTATGTAAGTAGTTATAGTTACATTATAAGTATTGCTTATTAAATTAAAGTAACAGTAAAAATGAATGTACCATCGAAGGAAGATCGGTAGGTCATGTACGTTTATGGGATGATTTGACAGAATATTTGGATGACGGTAATCTTCCTCGATAATACCTACTCCCGTTCAACAATAAAGCTAAATGCAATCAAGCACCTGCTGAGTAATATAAGTAGATTTACTAGTGTAAAAGCCGGCAGAGCAAATTTTATATCAAAAATAGGTATTCCCAACATATTCTGATAATTTAGTTTCAAAAGATTTTATTGTATTACAATTTTTTATAGTTTGAGGTAGTTTATTATAGAACTGTGCACCTTCGTAAGTTACCATTTTTTTCCCGTAATTAGTTCGTGTCTTTGGAAGTACCAACCAACTAGCTCGACGACTGCTTCGATTTGTTATCTGATGATTAAATTTAAAAGTTAGATTAGTATGGAGAGAGCTTTTTAACAGTTTGCGTATTAATATGCAGGTGTGGTGTACGTATAATTGTTTTATGTTCATAAGGTTGGTATCTCTGTATATTTTAGTAGTAGATGTACGGTAAGGATATTTGAAAAGCAATTTAATTATTTTATTTTGTAATATCTGTAGTTCTGCTAAGTTTGTTTTGGCTGCACAGCCCCAAACTTCTATTAAATATAGAAGATGAGGTTTGACCAGTGCATTATAGACGGTGTAGCGCACTTGACGTGGAATGCAACGAGAAATGTTTCTAATGGGGCCTAAACACGATGATAGTTTGTTTTTCACATGTTCAATATGTATTTTCCACGTCAGTTTGCTATCCATTCTTAATCCTAGATATTTTTCGTTAGTTTTTTCTTGTAATTGTACTCCATTAACTGTAAGAGGTAAGTGTGTTTGGATAGGTTTGTTTTTTGTTTTAAATAATACGTAACAAGTTTTTGAGGTATTAATAGTTAATAGGTTATGTTGAAACCAAGAGAAAAGTGTGTTTAAATCAAATTGAGCCTGTGGTAGAATATCATGTAGATTGTTTCCAAAATAAAATAAACAAGTATCGTCGGCGTACAGTGTTAGATGTCCGTTCAACCCAAGGTCATTGATGTTATTTATGTATATTAAAAAAAGCAAAGGGCCTAAGATTGAACCTTGAGGAACACCGCACGTTATAGGCATTTCTTTACTTTGAATATTATTAATTTTTACTACTTGAGATCTATTTGTAAGGTACGAGTTCAATATTTTTAGAGCATCACCTTCGATACCTATAGCTTTTAGTTTTTTCAGAAGTAGGTCATGGCTTACGGTGTCGAAAGCCTTCTTAAGGTCAATATAAACACCTATTGCTATCTTTTTGTTATCTAGATTTGATTTTATCTTGGTAACTAGATCAATCGTTGCTCCCAGAGTACTATTTTTAGGCCTGAAGCCGTACTGGTTTTTATTTATAAATTTAATTGAATTGAGGTATTTATCAAGTCGCTTGTGAATAACTTTTTCAATTATTTTAGAAAAGATGGGTAATATAGAGATAGGCCGGTAATTGCCGGGGTCCGATTTTGAACCAGATTTGTAGATTGGGGTGATTTTTGCAATTTTTTGCGTTTGAGGGAATTCACCGTGAGCTAATAGATTATTTATACATTTTGTTAGAGGGTAAAGCAGCAGATTTTTTAGTGATTTAATTACCTTGGTAGTGATACCGTCGAGGCCACAGCTAGAATTAATGTCGAGTTTATTTATTATAACGTCGATTTCATCCGGACTACACGGTTCAAAAGTAGAAAGTTTGTTAGCGGTATTAATAATAGGTAAGGCAAAAGCATCATCTGTTTGATTTTTTTGGGAAATTTGAGCAGCCAATACAGAGCCTATTCTAGAAAAGTACTGATTAAAAGCTTCGCAAACTTCAAGAGGATCTGTTATTTCTTGGGAATTTATTATAAGCTTAGGAGGTGCACAGCTTTGTACAATTTTATTGGTTGCCAAGTTATTTATTAATTTCCACATTTGTTTCGGCTTATGTTTACACTTGATAAATTTATTATGATAATACTTTTCTTTTGTGTGCTGAATAATGTTTGCTGTTTTAACTCTTTGATCCACAAATGTTGCTTCTAGTTCTTGGTTATTTGGTGTAAGTTTCAGCAAATTCCATAGGCAGTTTCTTTCATTTATTTCTGTAATAATTTCTTTATTAATCCAGTCTTTTAGTGGTAGATTTAAAATTTTTGTCTTCTCTGTTTTACATTTATTTATTGAGCTTATAATATATTGTTCTAATTTTAAAAAGCTTTTATTTAGTTTATCGATATCAATATTTTTAACAGTGCTATATAATTTGAAATAGTTGATTGCTTCGTATTTGGAGTATATTTTGGGTGGGGCTTTAAATCGTTTTAACTCTAGATAAATTTGGTGGTGATCGGACATCGAGGAGCGAATTATTGCCATATGAAAATGATTGTTTTTCAGATTACTAATCACATGGTCTATTATTGATTTTCTAGTTGTGGAATGCCTGGTACAATATTTACTATTTGTTTTATTTAGTATTTTGTATCCTGACTCATCCATGAGTGTTTTATATTGTTTACTCCCTTTCTCGTGCATCAGCAAATCGATATTGAAGTCACCAAAGACAATTGCTCGTTTCCTCTGTCGAAGTTGTGATCCGAACGTTTCAAGAAATTCATTATTATTAGTATCTCCAGGATTATAAACTAATCCTACTTCCATAGCTAATGTCTCTAATCTTATCCATAAGTAGTTATTCCCTCCTATGTATCGCGATTCTGTAATAGCGTGATTTATGTTATTATGAATAAAAATTGAAACTCCGCCTCCAGTTTTGTCAGTCCGGAAGTTGTAACAATGTGTGTAATTAGGAAGTTGAATTTCGTGGGCTTGACTTTCATTGTGTATCCAGGTTTCTGTTATCAGTATAATATGTGTAGTTGTTTCTATAGATTCCAAATTACATTTTAACTCATCTAGTTTCCCCTTTTTTCGTATGCTGCGAGCGTTGAGGTATAAGAAATTTAACCTTGATTTACTAATCTGAAGCTGCTTGAAAGAGTCAATTACTTGATAGGTGTTATTATTTCCTGCGATTATGATTGGGGAAGAATTTGGTGTTTGTAGTTTTTTAATACAGATTTTACTATTTGTGGCACTCCTCTAATATACTTAATAGTGAGATCTTGTTCACCATTATCTTGTCGAGTCTTAAGTTCTTCTTTAATACTTTGCAGATATTTCTGTTGAGCTGGGGTCTGGTCTGAAACTAGTTTGATGTTTGTTGGCAATTTATTTTTATTTTTTAAGAGTAACTTTGCAATATCTGATGAGTTGTAGCAAACCTTTACTCCGCGGTTTTTACCTTCTTGGACTTTTCCAATACGAAAGACCTTCAGAGGTTTAGGGATGCTATTATCAATAATATTTGTGATATTGGTAACAGCAATTTCATCCTTATCTACTCTTTGCTCTTCTGAGTGCATAGTTTGCTCTGGTATGCCGATAATAATAATATTTTTTTCTCGTTCATTGCGATCTCTTAGTTCACATATCATCTGTTCATCTATAGTTGGTTGACTGTTGGACTGTCCCGGATTTATATTTGTAAAGGTCTTGGTTACCTTAGTTTCTACTATATTCAATTTGTTTTCACCTATTTCTAGTCTATTTTTTAGTATAGTCATCTGGCCCTTAATATAATTTTGTTCTTTAACCACACTCGTTGTTGTTGTTTTAATTTCGTTAATTTGCATCATAACTTCCTTAAAGTGCCCTTGACACACATTTGACGTTTTAGCATTGTTTGCCTTTATTTCGGAAATTTCAGTTTTAATTTCGGTAATGTTATCCTTTATTTGATTTAATATTATTTGATTAGACTCAACATATTTTTCCAACATAGAGGTCATGCGTCCAATTTCATGTTTCATTTCCTTAATTTCCTGAGCGTATTCACAATCATGTGATGGTTGCTTCCGTTTTCCATACGAAAATAAAGAGTCCTTCTCCATATAAGTTAGCTTTGACAGATCAGGTTGCGATCCACTGCCTGTCGCTGTAGTCGGTGAGCGGTGAGGCGGTGAACGCTGGACACTCATTATATCACTCACAAGTAGGTAGTAGTAAATTATACAATGAGGTACACTGAGTACTTTGAAGGAAGGTGCAGCGGATCCCGGTAAGTAATACCGCAATGTAGTTTATTAGTCACGAGTGTAAGCGGTGCAAAAAATAGCAACGGTCTCGTTTCCGCGGGGGTGAGGTACTTCCTCTGTTTCGTTCACTACGATTTATTTAAATGCACTTAATTCAATTAATATAACACACTAATTTGAAACTAATATGCGCGGGATAAGATACAATTTTGAATGGGTATGAATTTAAAGTAATTGTAACACGTCTACACTTGGCAGTGTTCGAACGACGACCTGAAGCTCTGTTGATATTAACTTTTCTATCGCTCGATGTGAATGAGAGTTTTATAATTATTCCTTTTTATGTTGTAGGTCGTAAATTTCTATTACTCAAGTTTAAAAGGAAGTTTTACGGAGCTGAAAATAACATAAATTGAAACTGAATGAATCTTTCACATTTTTTTTTAATGTAATGAAAGTGGCAAATAGGCGTGCAGTTCACATTGATGTTATGTGATGACTGTAGCCTATGGACACTTATACAAAGACCAGAGGTCAAAATGCAGATGCGTTGCCATCCCTGAGACCATAGTTATTATGTCTCTGTGATAGTTATTACGGAGCCATACATTACCATCTAACCGGAACACGATAGTGCTGAACCCTTACATATTTATTTACATATCATTTTGTCATAAAATACATTAATATTATTCTTTGGTACTAGTATATCAAGCATGTCAACTTCTAGGCTGCCCATGACACTTTCCAACTGGATAAAAGCCAATAACAGTAGTTACTTTCCCGATGGATTCAACGAGAAGGGGTCTCGTTTAATCGGGAAAGTAAGAATAGTAGTACAAAAAACTTACGATCTACCAAAACATTTTTTAAACAACACTATTTGTATGAGGTATCATCTAGTTCAAACTAATTAGTAAAACGACAACCCTACCTGGTGTCAAGCTACACCTTGACAGTCAAAACAGAGCGTGTGTTTGTGGATCGATCGCAAAACTAGTTGTAACATAAACTATTCAGCGACGTATTCACAATACAGTAGATAACGTGCACCGTCTCTCTTTAGGAAATATTTTTTTAAGTGTCACAGGCATTTTTTTTATTTTATGGAAGTGGCAAACAAGCATGCAGTTGATGTTAAGTGATGACTGCAGCCTATAGACACTTACACAAAGAACAAGGTCAAAATGCAGATCCGTTACCACTTCTGAGGCCTAAGCAAATGTCACGTATTTGTGTCTACGATAGTGGCAAATAAGCATGTGAATTGCAACGACGATTCGCATTTGGCCGGTTTTTTAATGTCTCATATTCAACTATTTGTTTCAATTTTGCAACATTAATCGGTCACCTTTTTAAGAAGTGATTATCTTTCTCTGAGGCATAAACTAAATCAAATCAATCTGAAATAACTGTTATGTCTCCAGGAAAACAGTTTTTTAAGTGGCACGTACACGTCACGTTATTATGTCCACGAGAGTGGCACACAAGCATATGAATTATCCATAATAATGTGCTTGTTTGCCAATATAATAAAAAACAATGATGAAAAATGAATATTGCATCATTTACATGAATTAAAATCCGAAATATCAATACAGATGAGATGATACTTGTATTTTATAGATATCTTAGGTCTCCTGAGATCAGAGATAGGATGCACAGACAAGAATTCTTGAAAATGACGGGTGTATAGGACCATGTTTGCATTAAATGTATTATTTTTTTTATTTTCTTCTTATTTTTTTTTGTAGAATCAAACTGCCGCACGGTAATGTTCAAAATTCAAAAATTCAAAATTCACAAAAAGCTGCTAGTAAAATATGATATTTAAATTAAACTTTTCGGTTTTTCCACTCACATCATTACATATTTAAACCTGTTAACACGCTGATTACTTTTATAATTATATTTTATATTTTAACACTTAAGTCACGTGTTATATTTTTATCTCCCGCTTTAATTGCAGAGACAATGTTTAAGGCACAAACAAAATAAATATGCTTTAAAAACATTACGCGTCTCTTTCCGGGATCGTGTATATGTACATAATTAAGATTACCTGACAATAACGTCGAATAATTATAATTCTCGTAGATATAGGTATAAACACAACGTCTACCAGACAACTTGATACCTATATTTAGTTTTATAAACAATACGTTCTGGAATCATCGCGTAAAAATCAAATGCAGTTTTAATATCGGCCATACAAATATTCAGTAAAGGTGGATTGTGATTGCCTTAAGCCGCTAAAACGTTGATCGCATTATTAGGTACATTAAGTTCTTTATTACTAGCGACTCTCACTAAACAAACAGGCCAGAGTAACGTGCCTAGTAAAAAGTCTTTAGATTAAAAAAATACTATAGAAGACCACAGTTGAATCATAATAGAATGACAATAATAGATCTATATTAGAGTTACTGGTGGTAGAGCTCCAGTGACGGAGCTCGCAGGCGTAGGCACCACCGCATTACCTAATATACTTGCCGCTAAATGGTAGTGTTCAGCAGTATCGTGTTCCTGTCAGGTGGTAATATACGGCCCTGTAATTTCCAGCACAGAGGCGTAACACCTTAGGCCTCACGAGTGGTAACGCATTTGCACTTTGACCTTGGTCTTAGTGTGTGTGTCTGTCTATAGTCTGCAGTCATCACTTAACATCAATGTGAACTGCGTGCTTGTTTGCCACTATAATAACATAAAAAAAGAATCGATAGCAGTACAAAAAGTAAAACTAAATCTGTGCGTTTCGTTTTGGTAGCAGATCTACCAAAACGAAACGCACAGATTTAGTTTTTCATTTTTTCACTGGATTCGCACGTAACAATATTATAGTCATTTTCGATAAATCCAATACAATTCAATTTGCGCCGACCCTAACCCGAAAACAGACTCGGTGGCAGGCACGAGCTATAAAATTACGAACGCAATAAAATTAAAATAAGGCCCTCCACCCAAGCGTAGTTTGTCCACATATTGATTGTCCGGCACTTTATTAGTGTCAATATTTATATGGGCTTTACGAGCACCAGTTTACGATGTAAAAATTGACATCTGACGCACAACATATTGACACCCGCATGAGGAAACCCATGTCAAGGTGTGGTATATTTGGAGAGGAAATATTGAATTGCATGGAAAAAAAAATTACGTAGGCATATTAAATAATATCAGATGACACAAATTCATATTTTACAGACTAACCGTCTTGTCAATCATTACGATGAACATCCGACAGACGTTATCTACACAATTAATATGTAGTATTATTAATTGTTTGTATCCTTGAAATATTTTTATTTTTCGCGGCAAGAACACATGCTATTGAACTAACGAAAATAGAGAAAAATAAGAAATAAAAATTTGTCTTCGGGCAGGAATTGAACCTGCGACCTCAGGATAACCAGTCCAGCCGCTTTACCACTAAGCTACCGAAGTCCCACCGATGCGTCAAATTTTGCTTTCCCTTTTTGGTATCTTCATACATATGAAGATACATATACCTACAAAACCTTTTCGATTTTTTAAATCTAACCGATTTAAGGTTTTGAAACCCATTTTAAAAATCCAAAAGGTTTTGTATGTATGTATCTTCTCTCTTCGAAGTAAGTTCAACAGTAGATTTATTTATTATTATTATTTGGTAGATTAACTTATTATTCTGTTTCTGTAACGTCAACCCTATTTTTTAAAAGCCCTACTACATTGTCTTTCACATCCACAACCTCCCCCAACCTACACGATATTTTCGACCAAGGCCACCGCACAGCCTTCGCCGAAGGTCGAGAGCCGAATGGACGCCACCTGGTGGTTCCCAAACATTTATGCTTGTGTAACACAACAAGCGAAGCAGGACGGTGCCACAATAAGAGCGAGATTCGTAAATCGTGTTCGGACTTTGAATGACATTCCAACTTTTAGTATATACTAATTTTGTACTACAACCGTGTCAAACTTTTACTTTGGGCTTTTAGTCAAACTGGACTAAGTAAACTTGGTTTACTAATAGTAACTTGGGCTAAGTAAAGAGTTAGTTAAGTCAAGTAAAATTGGACGTGTCTGTAGACATAAATTTGTATTGAAATTCGGACTTTCAATCAACTTAAAGTTTGCGTGCAGTCTGTGTATCTCGCTTTAAGGCTTACGCACAGCTAAATTTTCCCCTATTTTATATCTAGACTTCTGTAATGCTAAGGCCGCACAGCGATTTTGTCGTACCGCGCGGCATTGTAAATCGGTAGTAATAGCACCTCCATAAATATTATGATTAAATTTGCGGACAACTGCGGAAATGAGATAGCGCAGAAAATGTTTGCTGTGATAGACGACCAACGCGAAATTTCAAGTCCAATGCGATGTCCAAACAAAACGTCTAGTTCATGTTCTGTCTCGGCGGCTGTGTGACGCAAGCATTATCGTTTCAGTTACCTGCGCTATTTACAGCTACAATTCATTTGATTTATCGTAATAGGTTTTACGTTGAAAATTATTTCACATTAATTTTGAACACGTTATTGAATCGATTACAGATATGTATGTTTTAATTAAATGTTCTTCAGGGTTACTCACCTTTTTAATTATAATAGTAGATAAGTAGACGAGTGGATATCTTTGTATTCAATAACGTGTAGGATTCCATTTAAAATGCTCGCAAATGTAAAATAGGTGGTAAGGCAATACACCCACCCACGACTCTTCCTACATGTTATTTTGAGTCTTAAAGGTACAAAATATATGAGTGGATTCTGTATCCATAATAATCCATATTGGGCTTGGGTCTCATTAGCGACATTTTCCCTTCGAATAAAATAAAACAATGCAATATATATGTACTCCACTAATCAAGGATCGAACCTAGGACCTCAAACCTGCAAGTTACTTTATTTTTTTGTTACATAATATTCAGTTTCGAAGTACTGAGATTTTGATACTTTAGTACAGAATTCTTGGAAAAAAATCATCCTGAACTGTACACTCTTTTATGTACGTAGGTACTATTAACTTGGACTGTAAAATAATAATTCCTATAAGAAATAAGTATATTTTAGTTCTGCCAAGTGCGAGTAGGCACTCGCGCACGCATGGTTCCGTACCATTATCTATTAAAAACGACAAATCTCCTTAAATAATTATTTTAATTATTTAAATGAGTGAATGAATAACTAAATATTCTGTAAATATTTCAAACATCTAGCGTCTCTTCAATAATCATAAAAGTAAGGCTTTTATGATAAACAAACATAATATGACAAACATAAATAGACCAATAAAATAAGCATTGAAATGAACACGAAACTACTGAACAATTTAAAGTCTACTGTAAAACCCGCGAGAATGCTATTAGTTTATTTCTGTATTGTCCGAACAGATTAAACCATTACGCATTCCGTGTGAATCGACTTTGTCTTTAGCATTTATTGCGAGTGTTTACTCCGGTCCATTAGAGCAGTGGTTCTCAAACTATTTCCAAGACGGACCACTGTTGGAAAATCAAATATTTGATGGGGACCTAAAAATAAAACGAAATAGGTAGATACGTATTAGGGGTACACATATTTCTTAAAATCACTTTCGGATGATTTACCGTTTAATAGTTATTTATTACTACTGGTATAATAAAATTTATAAATAAGAGTTACTCATTTTTACATGAGTTATCTGCCAGTGAAAGTTCCGCCAAAATCGGTCTAGCCGTTCCGTTTTCGTTAAAAATGTTTTACGCATAGGTAGGTATGTATATTTTATGCGTATTAATAAGTTAACATGCATGCAGTGATGCATGCATTTAGTGAAAAGTGGGTATTTTTATATTACAAACAGACACTCCAATTTTATGTATTTGAATAGATTTTTGTCATTTACCCTATTTACTAAATCTAATAGACCTAATTTACATTTTGGTATCGTTCCTAGTTAGTTTAGGGTAAATTACAAAAATCTAACCAAGGTTAGGGCAATTAATACCCCGTACCGTTCACCCCAATTCAATTAGGAGGTAACCCCTCGTCGGCAAATTAAAGCTAACAGATGATGAATTAAACGAATGAGTGAAGATGATGCGAATTAATGAAAGATGGCTTTTAGGAATGTATAGTGATATAATTACAGACCGAGAGGCGAGAGGATCGTCAAGGAGACGGTTCAATCTCTCTATCTATCCTTCCTATATATATAGCTACCTATCTCTTTACGCGAATGGGCTGCAGTATTCATATATCATTTATTTATGTCATTGGCAAACAGGCGTACAGTTTACATTGATCGTAAGTAAAAGCAAATACCAGTTTGGTCCACTTGACTCCCTACAAAAACGTGCCGTAAGTGCCGTTCGTATTGTTAACGATCCAGGACTTACAGACATCTGAGCCTGCGCAGAGACATTAGGAGTCTGTGCGTGTTGTACCGTCTCTACAATGGTGAGTGCTCTGCTGAACTGTTTGATATGGTGCCACCGTCTCTTTTCCTACACCGTACTACCCGCCGAAGGGAGAAGTTCTACCTTCACCGATTGAACACCTGGCAGTGCTCAACGGTGCGGTTTTCACGTTCGTTCCTGCCCAGAACGTGTAAATTGTGCAACGAACTTCCCTCTGAGGTGTTCCCTAAGTGCTACAATATGGGGTTCTTCAAAAATGGCATCAAAAGAGTTCTTTAGTGCTGGCAGCGCGTTGGCAAATCCCCTGGTGTTGCAAATGTACATAGGCGACGGTGACCACTTTCCATCAGGTGGCCCGTTTGCTTGTTTGTCAACCTTCAGACATAAAAAAAAAGTAATACCGTAGCCTATAAACATCTACATAAAATTAGAGATTTCAATGTGTTTAAGTTATTATGCCTCTGTGCCGGAAATCACAGACCAGAACACGATAGTGCTGAACACTAACCCATGAACGTATTTTAGCTAAGGTGTTGCTAATCTCTCTTTTGTCTTTATCTATCCTGCACATTTGACAATGCAACTCATTCTATAGTTAAAACGTATCTTATGTACGTTTATGAAAAAAGGGATAAGATTTTATTTTTGACATATTTGTCTATTCAAATAATTGAAGGATAGGTCATCATGAAGAAAAAAGATAAGCCAAATTGTTTTCTACTTCTAATTATGTGTGCCCTAAAATTATATTTTGTAATTTTTATTAAACGTCACTTCACGCTGGTAATCCCCGAAGTGGTAGGCAGAGGTAAATGCATTCATTCAAGCATACATGCAAACACCCACGATTCGCCGGTTACGTTTTGGTCCATGTAACAGGTGACGAGCCTGTTGACATCTCCGAGCACATTACCAAACTTCGAGGTATGGGAAACTTCCAAAAAATTGAATATACTCAAAAGAACTACAGATAAAGGACTTTACACCATTATCTCTGATAGCCTTCGACCCGGGTATCAAACCCAGGACCCCAGCGTAGTAGTAATGGTACATTTTTTATCAGCTGTACATAAATTGATAAATATTAAAATGAAACATTCGCTTTTTTTTTTTTTTTTTTTTTTTTAATGTTATGGATGTGGCAAACAAGCATGCAGGTCACATTGATGTTAAGTGATGACTGCAGCCTATAGACACCCACACAAAGACCAAGGTCAAAATGCAGATGCGTTGCCACTCCTGAGGCCTAAGGTGTTATGCCACTGTGCCGGAAATTACAGGGCCGTACATTACCACCTGACCGGAACACGATAGTGCTGAACACTACCATTTAGCGGCAAGTATATTAGGTAATGCGGTGGTGCCTACGCACGCGAGCTCCGTCACTGGAGCTCTACCACCAGTAATACTGCTTAGCAACAAGAGCAACAAACGTATACTACTACCACAAAATTCATACTACTATAATACGTATCCTACAGCGAGAACTGTTTGACTGTACGTCAATCACAGAACGAAATGGCTACCGAAGGCAACTCACATTTCACGGTATCGATGTAACATCTATTAAAAGATCAAGGTATCACGCATTGTTGTATAGTAGTTCAATCAAGTAGTTCAAATATTATAGGTTAGGATCCCACTGCAGAATCATTTCGTTCATCCAGATATGCTGCAAACCTAATTTTTACGCATATTTTTATAAAATCTCCCGTCCATAGTGGATATATATTATCTAGATTATACTATTTATTTTTCGCCAATTTTCACCGGCCCTAAATCGGTTTAAAATCAAAAAGGGAAAGCAAAATTTGACGCATCGGTGGGACTTCGGTAGCTTAGTGGTAAAGCGGCTGGACTGGTTATCCTGAGGTCGCAGGTTCGATTCCTGCCCGAAGTCAAATTATTCTTTCCGTTTTTTCTTTGATTTCTAAAGTTCTCTAGAATATATATCCATTAGGTTGTCTATCCAAAATTAGGCCGCAAGTATTTTTTTTTTGGGATTTTTTTTTTGTTACTAATTGGCGGCAGACATATTAGAATATTAGATAATACAATGGTGCCTACGCTCTCGAGCTTGAACTAGAAAATGGATTTAATAGGTTACTAGGGTTATTGAGGCAAAAAACCTAACAGAACAATACCTAAACTAAAACAACAATTAGGCGTATAATTGTTGTATAATTCGCGAAACGGGCACAACGAGATAACAGGACGCGTGTTCATTGGTTGTGACGTCATTGATTACCCAACTATTGAGGTGTCAGGGGTAATTGAGATTAACGGGGTATTATGTCACATGCCATTTTAATACTGTGCGTTGGTGTTTATAATTTAGTCGTCATTGAATAGCTTGTTTAATATTTTATACATATTGACCGCATGTTTTAGATATACCTATTATCATGAAGGAGCCAGACGAATATAGATCATAGATTGATAAGATTCTTATTCTTATCTGTTCAATATGAATAAGAAGATAATATTTAAAAAAATGGTAAATTATGCTCCCCCCGTAGGAAAAGGATCTATAAAAAAAATGCATGCAAACTAAAAAAATATATATGTATGTATCTTCACGCCAGGTCCCTAACGGGGTAGGCAGAGAGTGTAGAGCGCCAGACCTCCCGGTTCTGACAAACCTCTCGTGCCTCGTCTACCTTCATCATTCTCTTCATACATGCACGCCGATTCCTAAGACTTTTGACCCCACCATCAGACAGAACTCGACCTATTTGGTCATGGTAGGTCAGCCTTGGTCTTCCTGGGCCTCTGCAACCATCCACAAAAATATATATAGAGTATATATAGCAACTAATTATGGTTCCAGATCAGAAAGAAGATTTTCATATGAAATAATTTTTTTTTGAATCCATAATTAGTTGCTATTTGGACCCTTTTCCTACGGAGAGCATAATTAACATTTTTTTGGAAGTGCATGCTTATTTGCAAAAAAAAAAACATATTGAAACCAGCGTCCATTAGCGACAAACTTCGCCGCGTAGATTCTAGGCGTTCGCTACAAGAAATACATGTAGGTAGTTAGTTGGACAAGATTCTAGACGACGCCAGGTTTTATAGAGATACAAAATCATGTCATGACGAATAACAATAGATTATATATAGTCTTTTGGATATCACCAGCTATCATTATAATCACGAAGCTGTATATTTCAATCATTATTACATCGTATTATAAATGGAGATGTTATAAAATAGATTAAGCACTTTGATTTAACGATAATACGATTGATATTTATTTACGGATTGTTTTCTATAAAATAGATTTCAATGACTAATGGATTTGAATGAGTTTAGATAATTAATTGATTGGATTGAACATTTATTTTTTTGCGCATTTCATAATTAAACTACATTGTGTAGATTTTTTAACTTCAATAGATTATATGAGATTACTCTTGTATGAATGATATTTATGTTTCAGTTAACTTTTCATTTAGTAGAAAATTCGTATGTATTGTCTAGATTCTGAAAGACAGAAGGATCACGCGACTTTGATTCAGTTTCAATTGAAAAAATAATACGAATAATTCGTAAAGTTGCAATAGAAACTATAAAAGTAGCTGTACCAAAAACAAATCTTGCAAATCGCCAAAACAACAATGGGAATAGTTGGACAGCACTATTGTCGGATCCCTATTTTATGGAGCATATAAAAATTTAGAGCGACTGCATCGACGCGATACCGCTCTGTTCCTATTCAGTCAAATGAAATTGAACAAAAATGTAAGTACAAAAAACAGTGACCAGTTTTTTTTAAATTGGTAGTATAGTAGGTATGAAACTTAAATGCTTTCGGGATGCTAGTCATCAAATGATGCGAAGACAAAATTGTAATGTTAATAAGAGACGATAAGATAAGAGACATATAATTAAACGCAAAGAATATGAGACATTCTCTGTTGCAGAGTTCCAGAGCCTAGAGATAGGGTTTCTTTTTTGCATAATTGGTACTTAATAATAATAATAATGGCAACCCATTATACGTCCCACTGCTGGGCACGAGTCTCTCCCCTTTTTTGGGGGAAGGCCTGGAGCTTACTCCACCACGCTGCTCCAATGCGGATCGGTGGAGTGGAGTTAGTGGCCAACCCGCTGACGGATGTTTTCAAACCGCCCATAAGGCCTCCGATAAGGTTTAACGACTGCTGTCTATCGATAGCAACCGGGACCGACGGCTTATCGTGCCCTCCGAAGCACGGAAACGCGCATTTTAATTTGCCACTAGCGGTCACCCATCACACTATCCGACCGCGCCCGTAGTGCTTAACCGAGTAGATCGCCTATGATCTACACCAGCCGTCGGGCCATGCGCGCTTACTTAATTGGTACTTAAGTGTTTTCCTTTGATTCGACTGGACTTAACTAAAAGGTTTTTGAACTAGGAAATAGTAATCAATTGATGTCGTCATCGTAAGACTGCCTCAATAAAAAGTGGCTGTAAGATCCGGACATTGAGGGAGCCGACCCTGTTAACTTACTTGGCTAAGTGCCCACAGTATTTATCTGGCGTCGGATTTTTTCGCCCCATTTTCCTTGAATCATAATAAAAGGTTTTTTTTTTCTTGTAACGAACTGTTCTTAATTTACTCGTTAAATCATTATTTGGATTACCTATTAAATTTAATAAATTGAATTACGGCTATGAAGGGTGACTCCAAATCATGCGATATATAAAAGTCCCATATTTTTGTTTAACATAGACGCAATATTTAGGTTACAGGGTTGCATTTTGACCTCTGTTTTTAATGTAGATGTCTAAAAGCTCTAGTATTCATAGCATAGCAATGATTCGAAAGTACAATCCAATCATGACAAATCTTATTTGGTGTTTATCCTGATAAAACCTGCCCTCAGCCGGATTAAGCCTCTCTTCCCCCAAAATAAACATTCTGAAATGAAACCCGGGAAATGGCTCCGTAATAATAACGGCACAGGCAGAACAACTTAGACCTCAAGACTGACAACGAATCCCAGATTTTACCGAGTAAAGAATAAGTAAGGCAACGTCTCTATCATGGAGGAATTAAACATCAAGGAAAGATTATCGTCAACTGTGCAATTACGAATCCTCAAATACTTCGGCCACATTGTAAGAAATGAGCATTCCATGAAACGACTTTTTGTCCAGGGGCTTGTGGAGACGCCGGAGACCGTAACAAATAGAGACGCAACGCAAAAGCTGCAGCATTTGCAGAAAATGTATCATAGCCAGCCACGACCACTCTGTCAAGAGTGAACGACTAAGAAGGAGGAGGAAGGCAAAGTACCTACAGTACTACAATCATAAATACAATCGGCTAGTTTCAATTTCGTATGGCGTCATCTCTACTACACACTGCCTACGTAAGCACTGCCAGTCCGGTATTGGTCAAAACTTAATCAAAGTGGTCGACAAACGTCATATAGGGAAGGTGCGAAACAATGTTGTGCATCATTAAGGGATAATATGTCATAATCTCCAAGCTTGGCAGAAGGATTGGCGGTCGCACTGGCGGTAGTTATATCGCGAGGAATCTTTCAGAACGGCCTACACACCACCCTAAAATCAGAGGCGTGACAGTTGTGGTGGGGATGATAGTCCCTAAAACGTGTGCTCGCTGGAAGCGATACAATTCTGGTTACGATTTGCCTACACACGAGGTGATTTAGGGTACAATCTAGGGTCCTCCCTACCACTGCCCCGATGTTGCCTCTGATTTTAGGGTCGTGGGTAGCCGTTCTTGCAGACAAACTGATTGAAGACTAAGCTAAACAACGTACACGTAATTATTCACTCTCAAAATAGGTCGTTAGACATCTAGATAACACCCTCCCGGTCGTCGAAACTGCGACCTGTTTCACGAATGACCGCCGACGGGAGGGTAGTGAGCGTTTGAACTCTTGAAACGTGTACGCATCGGTATTAAATTTAGAAGTGGTCTATTTTTGGTTCCGACAACGCTTGAAATTTTTTTTTTCAAATTGTCTCTATAGTTCTGGCTTTGGGACGTGACGAATTTACTGCCCACTAGCAGAATATTCTTATATTGGAAGAGAATTCTCCTTTCTTCTCTTAAACACAACATTTAACAGTTCGTGGTCCAACACGCAACGCAACATCCCCCTGTAGGGTTCCGTGTGCACCTGTGAGCTGAAAACAGAAGCGGTCAATGAAACCTCCGCTGTCTATCCGTCAGGCTGTCAATGGTATTTTTGTATAAAGTACAGACAGGCACTTGACATTTCATAGCGTGTCTCTCCACGAACAGAAGCGAATTCTTTGTTTGTAATCCGCAACGTTATTTTGTGTTTGTTCTTTTTTATGTTTAAAGGTTGACAGACAAGCAAACGGGTCACCTGATGGATCATCATTTGCAAGGAGAGTTGCCAACGCGCTACCAAACCTAAACGACTGTTTTGACGCCATTTTTAGGGCTCCGTACCTAAAAGGTAAAAACGGGACCACTAAGCCTCCGCTGTCTATCAGCGTGGCTGATAGACAGCGGAGGCTGGATCTCGTGAGCCGTGATAGCTAGAAATCTGAAATTTTACACAAATTATGTATTTTTGTTGCCGCTATAATAATAAATACTAAAAATAAATAAATGGCGGGTCGCCATACAATAAACGTGTCTTTTTCGTATTTTTGCTCAATATTAAAAGAACGGTAGCAGATAGACGGTACAGCTAGTGTTCATATAAAGGTAGAAACTTGAATATAACAAAAGTGGTTTTCTTTTATAGATGATGGTACGGAACCCTGCGTGCGCGAGTTCGACTCGAACTTGGCCGTTTTTTTTATGTTCGTTCCATAATTTACACGATCTGGGCAGAAATGATGCATATGATACGGAATTCTTGATATCCGAGACCCATTTGCTATTCGGTTTTTATTGTTACCCCCAAAGATATAACATTGGTTACCCCAAATCCACATGTTTTTTTTTTACAGCAAAAACATACGTATGTACCTACTGAACCGCACGTACAGACAATGAATTATAATCATGTGCATAAATCCGCGCAAGCCCATAAAGTCGGCAGTCAGTTACAGACGGGCATCGTCAGTTTGACAGCCGGGTCGTTAACTGCCCGCGGTTGAGACCACCTGGTCATCGTAAAGTAGGAATACATGTACATTATGCCAGTTTCATATTTAAAGGACCATAAAACTGATAATTGTCTGGCCCCGTTATAATTATCACAGAGGCAAAAGATCTTAGTCCTCAGGGGTGGCAATGCATTTACACTCTGACCTCTGGTTATTGTGTAGATGTCTATAGGCTGCAGTCGTCACTTAACATCGATGTGAACTGCAAGTTTGTTTATCATCACCATTACATTTAAAAAATGGGCGCACTGCTATTTTGGGCATTGTCATATTTCACATAAAAATAAAAACCACGCCATTCTTTTTAAAATGTGCGTTTTGTTCCAACTTGAGACATAGGGCAGTTGTTATTGAGATTTTTAAAATATGGAATATCATATGAATATGCAATATTACCATAAAACATAACATTTTTTTTTAATTGTACTCCTTAATCTAGATATATTGCTTATTATACTATTATATAAAACACAGTATCCAGTGGAGTGGAATGAAGACGACTCTATGCCAATGCTGTGTGCACAGAGCAGTAGGTACTTAGGACTCAGAATTACTATATTACATAGATACGATCGATTATGGACTTATCAAAACACGGAAGCGCGAACATAATAATATTACTAATATATTAAATCGCAGTAGATCAATATTCCAATATTAGATAACAGAGTTCATTATCATTTTTATAGTTTCTTATGATAGGAGTAAGATATTTGGAATTCTGCATTACCCGTGGGAATTTAAGTTAGCACACATAGATGATATTTAACAAATAAGCAAAAGCAAAAAACCTGCTTAACATTTTAAGATTAAAAAAACGTTACGATTAAAAAACGACATGACGAAGAATCGAAAACAGCAAAACAGTCACACTGTTTGGGTATAAAATAACAAATATCTACTGGTGGTAGAGCTCCAGTGACGGAGCTCGCGGGCGTAGGCACCACCGCATTACCTAATATACTTGCCGCTAAATGGTAGTGTTCAACACTATCGTGTTCCGGTCAGGTGGTAATGTACGGCCCTGTAATTTCCGGCACAGAGGCATAAGACCTTAGGCCTCAGGAGTGGTAACGCATCTGCATTTTGACCTTGGTCTTTGTGTGGGTGTCTATAGGCTGCAGTCATCGCTTAACATCAATGTGAACTGCATGCTTGTTTACCACTTCCATTACATAAAAAAAATATATATATATATATATCCTTCCAATTTCATACATGAAAATATCCGAAGTTCTCTCATGTACTCGCAAAAAAAACTTCTGACAAAGATGAACTCGCTGGAGTTCAAACACAAAAAAAATACCACGTAATTGAGGAGAACGAGTAAAAGTAAAATGTCAACGTTTCCAGAAATATGCGCTATAAAACGTCCGAGAGCAAACTTATGCCAGTATTCTGGAAGTGCTGGGTATATAATTAAACGTACAAATAGTAAAGCATAAGACATGAGTTGAAGAGCGTTAATTATTTTACTGTTATGCTCGACAGTCGAACATTATGATTACCCGACCGTCTCCGACACCGTGATTGTCCGTCACCGTGGTGGTCAAAGATAAATTCTTGAAATTGAACTTCTCTCCGAGTAATTTCTTAGATTCGCACACGAAAACAAAAGGGAATATCCTTAAATAGAGGAAATATACTATAGACAAGAGGTTCCCAAACTATTTTTTTTTTTAGACCCCTTTCAATTTTTCTCTGGTTTCCGTGGACCCCCTCCTTGCAACATTTATATCATATTCCCATATTTCCAATTTTTATTCACGCCTACGTAGACCCCCATCGAGTCCCATGGACGCCAGGGGGTCTATTCTATATGGACCACTTTGGGAATCACTGCTATAGACTATAGACACTGAAGAAGCAGATTTAAAATCAAATAAGAAATAGAAAAAGACACTTTACCGGACACCATGGTAGAGCGACTGGTTGAGCTTCCATGATCTCCCGGTGTAATATGGTCCTTAGGAGTCAGCAAGTATGTATGAAGAGTATGATGAAAGTAGAAGAAGCACGAGTGGTGTGTCAGGACCGGGATATCTGGCGCTTCACGCTCTCTGCCTACCCCATAAAGGACTTGGCGTAGCCATTAAGTATAATATGTTAGATACATACATACATAATTGATCTATTTCGTACACGAAACGATCTTTATATTTCGGTTTGGCCTAAGTACAGCCATTCATTTTGCTATTAAACAAATTTGTAGCTTCAAACACCTGAACTATCAAGAAGAGTTGGACAGCGTTAAGGTCATTAAACATACCCGAAAGGCTAACTTTTGGACGTAGCTGCATTAACTAAGTTAAAACTTGGCCGGCTTATCTGTCGAGTGCCCAACTTGCGGTAGGTTCAATGCTATCGCGGTAAATTATATCGCCACAACTTGAAGAGTAAATTAGTACTTTAGTAGGTACTGTGAAAGCGTGATATTTTTCAATGTGATGAAGTGGCAAACAAGCACATAGTTCACATTGATGCTAAGTAAAATATAGCTTATAAACATTTGCACAATCCTCCTGTTGCATCCTGAGGTCTTAAATCTTATGACTCTAGCATCAGTAAAATAATATCGAATAGTTACTGAATTTAATCTCAATCAAATAATGTTAGATTATGTAACTGATTAGAGGGAAAGTGATAAACATGTAGATAATAAAATAACCTGACCTTCATTATCTGATATAATTAATTCAATTCAGTTAACAGACACAGACATTAATCAACATAATAAAATTATTCTAGACAAGCGACGTTAAACGACAATATTACTATAAATGACGACCGAGTATAAGCCTGAAATCCCACAAATGACATATAATTTTGAAACACAAACATAATAGACACAACTATAACTAAGAACAAGTGGAAGTCGCATATTAAATTCCACAAGTCAAATTACACATTAATCATAATCCTATTACTCCTCAAATCTTCAACTAAGTTAAGAATGGCTTAACAAGATCTCAGGAAGGATATTTGATTTGGTAACAGTAAATCCTTTTACAAAACCCGTGTAATTAAGACAAAACTAATTTATATGTTAGTTCACAAAGTCATAGCGATTCGTAGAAATAAACTATGAGTAGCTAGCCAAACTCAATATTTATCGAAAAACTGGTACCTAAAGAAAAGAATTGAAATATCATAGCAAAATATAATTCTAATGGCCAGCTTTGTGTTAACAATGTTTCTACCAGAATTCTATATTTGATTCGGACCAAGAAGATCACAAATGAATACATAGAACTAAGAATAGACAGTTGATTGACACTATTCAAATCGAGCATTCGAATCAAGGGCAGAAACAGTTTCGTCAATATACATATCTTGGGAACGGGACTGAGAAAGGCATAAATGGAACAACGATAAACTGTTTTACTACTATATAGCTTCCTTGACCTACTTTAGTAATGACAACAGATATTGACTGGCTGCTCCATAAATACGGAGAATTGAGTCTAAAGGGGAGATACTATTGTAGTCAAGGAAATGCACTGAAATCACAGTTGATGTAGATCGCGTTGAATACTGGTATAATACTGATGGATAATTTAAATTAGCTCTTATTCCTTAAGTGCAAAGTTCGGTTCCCTTTGTGCACGGCAAAGATTGCGGAAGCGTATGCCAGTAACTAAATATACACATAGCACGTGTGTGCGTGAACTGAAATGTTCGGAGGAAATGCGATTCACAATTAGAAAGCTCATTTTGAGTACAAGATACTCATGTTTCTCGGGAATATTCGAAAATATCTGGAGAACTGAATAATGTAAAGTACAAAAGGTGTATTCGTAAAATTAAAAACATCAAATGGTATCTTGGATGTAGGATTAACCTTTAATCTTCGCATCACGGCATCGAAAACAAACAGTTGACCCTCATCCATTATTTATCGGGTAGCATTTGCACGTGGCGTATTAGTTCCACTTACCTTTTGATTGTTGCCGTTCTATTTAATTTACTTTGAGACGACCCAAATTGAAATGCGAATGGGTATTTCATTTGTAAAGATTCGTGGCTATATTTAAATAAATATTGGGTTGCTTCCTAATCGGATTATAAAATCGGTCTAATTCACCATCGTCTCCAAAATAAGTCTCTTTACATAACAATTCAGCAGTAATATCTATTTTTACACGGTACACCATTTTCACGGTAAACCTATTCGAATAAAATTTGAAATGGTTGTGTGTCTTGGTCAAAGACTCACTGATTACCACAAATATACAAGAAACAAATGAAATTATTATACTGTATGGATCTTTAAATACCTTACACGCGTAAGGTGCGCAAAGAGCGTTGAGAATCAAATATCTCGTCTTCCTTAATATTCTTAACATCAGTTGAACAGAAAAGATATTGATTTGTTCAAATTGATTAAATACAACGAACATAATTCAAATAAAAAATATGTTATGAAGCTTGTTGACCTTCAACTTAATAGCTTAAAATTAGGTATACATAAGGCATAGGACCTTGTTGCGGTTATTGCCCTCAGCGTAGGCTAAAGCACATCAACCTTTATTGAACGGCGACGCTAGGATTGTCAAACAAATGGATTTAATTTTAAAAGTGACCTCATGCTACATCAATAAAAAGTTCTTTGTCTCAACATTATCATAATCCATTTCTCGCTTCAGTTTCAAATGTCTCATCCTTCTATGATTGCGTTGGATTTAATAAAACATTCAATATCGAACATCGGACCGGTAGCTTTACTACAACGAAAGGGTTGCAAGATAAAATTGCTTTTCCCTGTATTCTGATGAGAGCTCCGTGTTTAAATAAAAGAAAAGTTGCTTCTATATGTATGCAGGTTTATATTGTTGGTATTTATGGTTAGTCTGCGTGGCGTATGCGTTTTGATTTGATATGTAGTTAATTTATTTGAACATGACTAAATCATGTTCAAATAAATTAACTACATATCAAATCAATAAAAAAGGTTATATGAATGGAATAAAAAATTACAAATCTATATTGTTTTCTTTTTCATTTTAATGGGAAAAGTAAACATAATTAGGTATATTTCCTTATTCACGTATTTCTGGAACGTTTGTGAAAGGCATCGACTAAGGTGAAAGGATTTGGATTTTATTAGACTTTAGGTATTCATTATAGGACTTTTATTCTTTTGTTTTTATGTTATTGTATCATTTTATGTGTACAATAAAAAGTATTCTTATCTTATAGGACTCTTATTTAAGAAAAATAAATGGTGGTACAGGTACATTAAGAAGAGATGAGACAGAATTATAAAATTATCCAAGAAATTTATAAAACATGTACCCCTACATGTTGAATGTAAATGTAAATAATTTTATTCATGGTTTTATTCTACCACTTTGTCGGCGTGGTTAAGGTGCCCAATTTTAAATCTCTAGTACCAATAGTTTTTGCGCTAAACCGCGGACGGACAGAGAGAAAAACAGACAGACGGACTTGGCAAAACTATAAGGGTTCCTTGTTTACTACGGAACCCTAAAAAAACACTGCACATGTGATTGATAAAACCAATTGCATTTAAGCTACCATATTTTCATATAACAACAAAAATAATGTTCCAAGTGAACGTTTAAATCAGTTTATCGATAAAACTGTCAAAGTTCACGTAGAATAGGAACCTACATCAAATTCAATTTAAAAGGAAAGTTCGCATTTAGGCCCGGTTTGGTTTTATCAACTTTTCGTCGAAGTTGAGCTAAACGAGTTTAACGTAGGCGACATTACGCAAGACAATTTTCTTCCCGAAAGGATACGTCTGAGGCAGCCTCCTGATTCAGATCAAGAACTTATTGAGGACGGAACTGTTATAGTAGGTAAATAATATTGTGTTGATTGGAGGTATTCGTTTAATAAATCAGTGATTGTCTAGCACTCGCGTTGTTTCATTGAAATCATAACATGGTGACAGCGGAAAATAGTATTCTAGGGTGAATATCTCGTGTGACGAAGTTAAACTGTTAGATTGTGTGATTATTACACATGATCGGTGTAATTTGGAAAGTTTGAGAGTGATTGTCTAGCACTCGCGTTGTTTCATTGAAATAATCACATGTTTGAGAGTGATTTCTTTATATTGGGTGACGATTTACAATGGAGCACGCACGGTCACCCGCAGAATTAAATATGGACGGCGCCGGAGGGCCCGTGAGTCGCGCAGATGCATGGAAAAAATGGAAACAACAATTTATCCTGTTCCTAAAGGCGTCAAGGGTAAAAGGGTGCAAGCAGAGTCATCCAGTGTTCAAGCAAGCCTATTAGTAAACCTAATAGGGCCCGATGGATTCGACATTTACCAAACGTTTTCTTTCGTAAATGACAAAGAACGTGACGATGTCAACGTGTTGTTAAAAAAGTTAGATGGCTATTTCGGTACTAAATCGAATATAAGGAAAGGAATATAATAAAAGGAATCAGGAAGAAGGTGAAGCCATACAGCAATATGTGACTGCGCTGCGTCTCCTGAGTAAGAGTTGTGAGTTCGCGTCATTAGAAGAAGATTTGATCAGGGATCGAATCGTATGCGGAATCCGCCAGTCGACGTTCAGGGATCGGTTGCTGCGGTGCGAGGAGCTCACACTGGAGAAGGCGGTAAAAAATTGTCAGGCCGAGGAGGTATCTCAGGAAAGCGGGCGGCAACTGAATGTCAATGGTGCTAGTGCGTGTGCGAGTGAGAGTGCGGGTCACGTAGATAGTGTCGGGGTGCCGTATAGAAGCAGAGGCAGCGGACGCGCCTCGGGCGGCGCCAGCAGCAGCGTCGGCGTGGCGGCGCGCCGCGAGCGCGGCCCCGCGCCACCCGCGCGCTCGTTTGCGCGCCCCCCGCCACCCCGCGCGCCCTTCCGTCGCCCGTGTGCTGGCTGCGGCCGCGCACGCTGCGCCGATGGGGATGGCGAGTGCCCGGCGCGATTTGTAAGCTGTTTTGTATGCGGTAATAGAGGACACTACGCCAGAATGTGTAATTCGATTCAATTCCGTAATAATGTTAGTAAGGGAGTACGCCGCGTTTATGGGGTCGAGTGTGATCGTGAAGATAGTCACGAGAATGATTCGGAAGACGGTGAGGTGTTTTACGTCTCGTCTATAAATGCGTGCGCGAATAATTCGGACAGCTGGTTTCAAGTGTTATCGTGTGAGAACGGCACTGAGAAATTTAAACTTGATACCGGGGCCGACTGTGACGTTTTAAGTTATCGCAGATTTTTAGAATTAGGTTTTAGTGATAGTATAATAGTGGTGAAAAATGTACCGTTAATGTCTTACACTCACAATGTGATACCGACGTTAATATCCAAATATGATGATCTATTTACAGGCCTAGGGTGTCTACCTGGAAAGTACCACATAGTGGTGAATAAATATGTCCGTCCGGTTATTTGCGCATCCAGAAAAATTCCTCACGGCTTACGCGATAGGCTAGCCAGTGAGTTAAAAACATTAGAAGAGATGGGAGTCATACGGAAGGTCATTCACTCCACTCAGTGGGTTCATCCATTAGTATTAGCGGCTAAAAAGAATGGCGGCATGCGCGTTTGTCTCGACCCCCGTGAACTGAACCGTGCGGTACGGCGCGCGCATTTCCAGCTCCCGACAGTGACGGAGCTCGCGGCAAGGTTGCACGGTGCATCGTACTTCACGGTTCTGGACGCCAATTCTGGATTTTGGGCTATACAGCTAGATGATGAGAGTGCGGACTTGTGTACTTTTGCAACGTGCTTCGGTCGTTATCAATTTTTGCGCCTTCCATTTGGAATAAACTGTGCGTCCGAAGTTTTTCATGGGAAAGTGCATCAATTACTAGAGGGCTTAGAGGGCGTCGAAGATTATATAGATGACATTATATGCTGGGGTGAAACGAAGGAGATTCATGATCGGAGGCTTGCACGGTTGTTGGAAAGAGCGAGAGAGATTAATTTAAAATTTAATAAAAGTAAATGTAAAATTTGTGTCAGAGAAGTAACATTCTTAGGGCATGTGTTCGACGCCAACGGTATGCGGCCGGATTATCTATACATATAATAAAACAGTAAAACCTACGTGTCTGTACATTGTATATATTTACGAAAAACTAATTGGGGGCGATGGTAAAATAGTATTAGAACACTTTTCAATGATTTTTAATTTTATTGTCTGTCTGTTTGTCTGTTTGTCCCTTTGTCCAGGCTAATCTCCGAAGATACTGGACGGATTCGAATGAAACTTTTTGTGGTGTATAGATACTAAGCCTGGCCAACATTTAGGCTACTTTTTACTGGGGGAAAATCCCTCATTCCCACGGGAATTTCTACAGTTAATAAAATCGTAAGAAAGTCAAAACTGTCCATTGAATATTCTTTAAAAGAATACTTGGGCCGTGATCCACAATAGAAATCGAAGCCAAAAATATACTTTTCAGATTTTTTGTCTGTTTGTCTGTATGTATGTCCGGGCTAAACTAAAAAAGTACCTACCTACTAAATGGCACCTGTTAGTAATATTCATGCAAAATTTGAAGTAAATTTTGCATGAATATTACTAACAGGTCCGGTCAACATATAGTGCTGTAGAGCCTTCACGCAGACGACGTTGCGGGCAGCTACTAGTAATAAAATAAAAGCTATTAAAGAGATGTGTACACCGCAATATAGGAAAGAGTTAGAGAGGTTTTTAGGGGCTGTAAATTATTTATCTAAATTCATTCTTCACTAATCGGAAATAGCGATTCCTTTGACGGGGTTTTTAAAGAAGGATAGTGAATGGCGATGGGAAGAAAGTGAGAGTAAGGCTTTTGAGGAATTGAAAGAATGTGTGAGTGGGGCTAGCGTGTTGGCGTTATACAATCCGGCGAGGCCTGTCCGGCTGGCGGTGGACGCCTCGGCTGCAGCACTAGGCGCTGTCATGTTTCAAGGTCGTCCGGTGGAGTACGCTTCACGGACACTTAACGATACACAAAAAAGATACGCGCAAATCGAGAGAGAACTATTAGCCATCGTGTTTGCTTGCGAGCGATTTCATCAATACATTTATGGTAAAGAAGCCGTCGTAGTAGATTCGGATCATAAGCCCTTGGAGAGTATATTTAAAAAACCGTTGATGTCCGTTCCAGCGCCTCTGCAGCGCATGATGTTAAGGATTCAGGGTTATGATTTAATAGTGAATTATGTACCCGGCAAATACATGAATATTCCAGATATGTTGTCTCGCGCGCCACTTCCCGATCTATATACTGATGATGTTAGCAAGAACGTCTTATCAGGTGCAGATGGTTATAAAAAATGTCCCTATCTCAAATGATAAATTAACGGAAATAAAAAAAGATTTAACTGCAGTCCTGCAGTATGTCAAAAATGGATGGCCAAATCATAAATGTGAAATATTGAATAAGGTAAAAGATTATTGGTCAATAAAGGATGAGTTACTTGTAGTTGACAGTGTAATCTTTAAAAACAATTTAGTTGTGATCCCAAAAAGTCTACGGGAAAAAATGTTAGGCATTGTACATGAAGGGCACTTAGGGGTAGATCGATGTAAGAGACGAGCGAGACAAGTTATGTTTTGGCCGCATTTGTCGCGTGATATTGAATTGTATGTAAAACGCTGTAAGATCTGTCAGGAGTTCTCAAACGCGCCAACAAAAGAACCTATGTTGCCTATTGAAATTCCGTCACTGCCGTGGAATAAAGTTGGCTCAGACATATTTGAATATCGGAAGAAATATTATTTAATCATAGAAGACTATTATTCGAATTACACAGAAGTATGCAAATTAAATAACATCTCTTCTAATTCTGTTATTGAAAGCATGAAAGAAATCTTTGCACGCCATGGGATACCAAAAATGTTGATAAGTGACAATGGCAAACAGTACAGTAGCCGTGAATTTAGGAGATTTGCGCAGGAATGGGGATTCGATCATGTGACATCTTCGCCGAATTATCCTCAAGCAAACGGAAAGAGTGAATGTGCTGTTCAGTCGGTTAAGAGAATGTTAATTAAGTCACTTAGAGGGAATGGGGATTTTAATTTAGCTCTTCTAAATTTTCGTAACACACCTAGAGACGGTTTGAGTTCTCCTGCACAGCTTTTGATGAGTCGAAGGCTACGATGCCAGCTACCTGTGCATCCTAAGCTCTTGGAGCCGGTCAAAGCATCGGAACATAAGATCATGTTAGAAAAACAGAATAAATCTGAATTGCGATACGATAAACATTGTAAGATATTACCTAAGTTAAAGAATGGAGATACTGTAATTTACTTGGATGGCAAGAAGAGAGGTAGGGGCACGGTAGTTGGGGTCGCGGATACCCCACGGTCCTACATAATACAAAAAAAGTAGGGGGCAGATACAGACGTAATCGACGTCACCTTATTAAATGTGAACCTGATGTAAATATGACACAAAATTATGATATTGACAATGACCAAGGTGATGAAGATGTGTACAGTGATGCGTGCGGTGATGTTGATGGGCAGGTGAAAAATAATATCGATGAGGAACCTAAGCCTCTTAATAACCAAGGGAGAACCACCTCTTTACATCCCCGCTCGTACGCAAAGCTAAGAAAGTAGCTCAGCAACGCATCGCGATGAATCACTAGCTGGGCTTTATCAGTGGTATATATATATGTAATAGCCAAGATTGTTAATAAAAAATAATATGTGTATGTAATAATAGTTATTGCCCAATGACACATATCAAAATTTACTTTCTTTTAGGTGAAAGGGGAAGGGAAACATATATAGTTAAAATCTTTGATAGCATTTAATTTTGATCATGACACATGGGGCAATACCAACCAGAGCTCTGTTGACTTGTTAACTTGTTTGGGAAATGTAGTGTTAATCTTTCAAGGATCGTAAGGCCACCGGCGCCCAGACACAATTGAATTTCAATTGTCATATTTTTCTCGTGTCTGGAGGGATTGTAATTGCATTGTTTAAGGGGGGGATGTTATAGTAGGTAAATAATATTGTGTTGATTGGAGGTATTCGTTTAATAAATCAGTGATTGTCTAGCACTCGCGTTGTTTCATTGAAATCATAACAGGAACAAACAACAATAGTTTCATGACATATATGTCTAGTTGCGATGACTAAGTACGCCAAGATAGAAGACAAATACTAGGCAGTACATAATACTGAATAGCTAGCTAATCAAAGCTTTATTAAGATTGATAGATGAACTTGCCGAGACAATAATAATAAAATAGTTCAGACGTTGAAGACATAGAAGAGTAACAAATAAAATAAATATAAAATACGCTTAGACTCACAGCCCCACAGTAGGTATAAACATGTGTCGTGGGTGTCGTTGTACACAAACAACACATACACAAACACCCAAACCCGAAACAAATATCTGTAGGCAAATATTTGTCCCGGTGCGGGGATTGAACCCGCGACCCTTCGAATCAAACGGTCATCTCACATCGCTGGACTAACCAGGTCGTCAAGACAAAGGCGATAGCAAAATATTCGTCTTCTTTAAATATAGAATTCTCGTGTCACAATGTTAGTAACCATACTCCTCCGAAACGGCTGGACCGATAATCATGAAATTTTATGTGCCTATCGGGTAGGTCTAAAAATCGGCCATCAAAGTGATTTTCAACAATTTTTTTTAGATTGCTTGGACATTTGTTTTTGTATTTCTAAGGCGATACGAAGTTCGTCGGGGTAGCTAGTAATAGGTATTATAAGTGCGAATTTCTGACAGTAGTTACGCTTTCATGAAAAAAGGCATGCTCCGATGGTTCGGGCATATAGAAAGAATGTCGAATGAGCGAATGACTAAACAGATATACAATGCGAATGTGGATGGTTGCAGAGGCCCAGGAAGACCAAGGCTGACCTACCATGACCAAATAGGTCGAGTTCTGTCTGATGGTGGGGTCAAAAGTCTTAGGAATCGGCGTGCATGTATGAAGAGAATGATGAAGGTAGACGAGGCACGAGAGGTTTGTCTGAACCGGGATATCTGGCGCTCTACACTCTCTGCCTACCCCGTTAGGGACCTGGCGTGAAGATACATACATACATACATAGTTACGCTTTCACGGCTAAACTAGAGCTGTATTTAGTGTCGTGTAATAGGTACCTACGTCAAACTGTTTATTTTATTTTAAAACATTACTCATAATTATTTCGAATTTAAGCTACATAACAATTTGCCCAGAAACCTTTCGTGACCGCGCCGCATCCCATAACACTATCTTTAACCAAAGATATGATGTAATACGTTTGATACACGATAAAACAGGTGCGCGAAATTAAACACGCGGCTAAATATACGTTAAGCTACCAACAATACATTGGTTTTAGAAACGAGAAAGTAATTTGACGTCACGTCACAATAGTCGGACACGGTGTCAACGATGATACGTCTGGAGGAATCGTCACGGTGACCGCATTGACGTCTGCGTAACGTCAAACCACGTCACGGGTTGCCCAATAACTCTAGTAAGGGCTTTGATCGCGAATCGAGTTTTATTTTTAAATGGCAAGCGGGACGAACGGCGGTTGTTCGCTTCATTTATATTTCGAATGCCTCGTATGATTTTGTGTGAGCGGCGTACAGTGATTGCAATGGATTAAACAAGTTATGCTGATGATGATGATGGTAGAAATCAGGATAATTGTTACGATTTAGAAATATGAAGTGTTGAATAATTTCAGATTGTCAAAATTCAGAATCAGAATCAGAAACTCATTTATTCATTTAGGGTGACAGGCACCTCTTATGACACGTCAAAAACAAACAAAATAAATTAAAGCGAATAACAATTGATATACATGTCAAACAAGATAAAAAATATATGTAAAGTCAAGAATATCACTAAGATAAAACTAAATGTAATAAACTAATGTAAAAGTATATCAGTAGAATGTCTCTTTTCCCCCTTACAAACTGATAACAAAGAGTAAAAAGAAAAGAAAAAGAGTCATTCTATGTCATTCACCGGCAAAGTTCCAAAGGCCAATATGATCTGAGAAAAACTTGCCGGAAAAAACTCAGTCGGCTCTTTTAAATTCAATCGGAATATCGTCCATCTGACCTCATCGAATCGGAACATAATAATTCCATCCACTGTTAAGGTCTCATGAAATCATGTTCATACAAATAATGTCCGATTTAAAAGAGGCTTTTATAAATGTAAATTTAACTAATGGCACCATCGTAATATTTCTAGTATAGAATAACCAGAAACCTACGTATCCATAACTATTAGAAAGGTACATATTATTGATTTGTCGAGAATTGTGGGTAGTTCTAGTTGCATACAATGTAATAAATCATTCGATATTATCACATGACAAAATCACGAAGATTCTTAATCAAAAGAACAACTGTTCGGATATTTGGCACACCTTTACTGCAATGATAAATGAGCACAATCATTTACCGATACAAACGCAAGTATAAGTAACGGTGCTACTAGCAGGAGTGCGGAGTAACAAAACATTAATCGATGCGGACGCGTGGGTATGTGCCAACTAAAGACCGGCCACGGTGGAAGAACCGCTCCCCCCCTCTCGATCTTTAATGAAACCGTTCATACGAGTGAAAGCTAATGAACTATCAGGGCTCCTCTGGCGTTGGTCACGGCCTTCTGGCAACAGTGCCTGCCAAAGGGCGGACTAGGCGAACGCGCTTATTACGTGTAAGGCACTGAAGATTGGCAATGTTGTTTCGTTGGATTTGTGTTTAAGACGTGTTACTACCGTGATGTCGTATTATATCACAAGATGTGCCTACGTAGAAATGACGGATATAGCTTGATTAAAAATAGATACATCGTGATGATATTTTTATTTATTACCACTCGCGTTTAAGGAAGCTTGCGTGTAAATAAGACGTTATATTGTTGTCTGTTACGAGTGAGAACGATTACACTCTACCAATTGCCTTGGAAGAAACGAATGACGTGAATGCTTGGTAGTAACATGAATGTTATATAACCTGAAAAGAACTTAAAGAAAGAAGAAAGAAGAGTTTTATACGTTCATGCTATTATCTACACGCTATTTTGCAGGCATGGATGCCCTTGAAAACCCCCTTTAAAATGTGTGTTAATACAATTATAAAACTGATACATGAGCCACAACTAATTTTAGGAATATAATATTTCAGATGAACAAAAAAATATATATTACAAATTATTTTGAGTGTAAGAGTAAATGAGAGTCTCATAATAAAAATAACAAAAGCGGCGACACTGTGAAATGACGCATAATCGGCCCTCATTTAAATTCATGATCGTCCCTAATTCACGACCGGAATCCCAATAATCAGGGTTCAAGTTAAAAGCATGGAAATCATGTAAAATGTATAAAAATACATTGACATCAAAAGAATTAATGTCAAACGAGTCACTTTCCCCGTAAAATGTCTTAAAATAGACTGTTTAGATATATTTGAGTATAATTCAGTGATCATAAATATTGATGTAACAAAAATAAAAAAAAATAATGACACCGATGAAACATTACGATTTAGGAAACAATAATATACGTCAAATATAACTTCTTCATTTCACTATTATTACAACAGATGAGCTTCAGGACGATGACCGTAAAAAGATACGAACGTAAATATTTTAAACATAATAATGGTACAATGAACTGCTTTAACCGCAGCTTTTAAGACGAACTTATAAATAAATCAGTATAGAAAACCCGCAAAGCGACCAGACTGAACGCTGGTAGTAAATATATCGTTTAGATAGCTAAATCCCTTGTGAGTCGCCAGAGAGATTACCCATCTCAGTCAGTCGGGGAAAAACAATGCCATTTCACTTCCACCACGCTCGAAGGCCTGATCTAGAACATTTCCATTAAAGATCTGAATATGCCGAGTAACGTATAATTTGTATAGCTATAATGGGCTGGTCATAAAATGTTTACGCTTGATTGAAGGTCAGAGAGTTTAGTGTTATGTATGAAAGCTCGGAGAAGAGCTCGGAGCAAGCTCAGAGCTATCGTGACGCAATACATTATTAGATTGAAGATTGTTTATATTTACAAAGGCATATAAATAAAAAATATATAAAATAAATGTATGTATGTATCTTCACGCCAGGTCCCTAACGGGGTAGGCAGAGAGTGTGGAGTCAGTCAGTCAGAGTCAGTCATGACATACCTCTCGTGCCTCATCTACCTTAATCATTCCCTTCGTACATGTAAAATAAATGTTGCATTAAAATAGTTACCTACATACTTATTGCAATGAAAAATGCAAGATTTTCATAGTGCAATGGGCAATTTTAAAGGTAAAATAAATTGTAGTTTTTACAACATAACATCAGATGTAGTTGGTCAATGCATCTTCAGAGTAAATTATTATTATAAAGTCATTCCATGGCGTTCATAAAGTGATTTCCACGGCGGGTCTTGAAATTATTTCCATTAGTGTTCAGCTATAATCGAAACGGTGGAAACACAGTTTGTTATATAATCCCGAGCTGGAGTTATGGAAACAATCCACTAATTGCTCATTGCAACCGAATGTAACACAATATGTGTTATTTCTCTATCCTCGGTTCTTGGTGCTATAATTAGTAATCTGAATATGTAGGTCTCTTGGAATCGTTAATTTGATACCGTAGGTGTGCACGTTAACTAGCAGTCTAAAAAAATATGTTTTCAGCTTTAACATCAAAGAAATATTTGAATTTAGTAATAAATCTCAATATAAATGATGAAAAACTTGTTGATTTATAATGCGACAGGGCATGAAATCATTCAGCGTATTCCCGGTTTTCCGGCAGTGACCTCGCGGTAACTTTCGATACCGTGAACCGTCTGTTTCGGACGCTCCCGACCTATTTCAGTCCGTCGGCCAGCGGTGCTACGTTTTAAAACAATGAAGTGAGTGCGCAAGAACAGGAAAGGTATATTTCCAGGTTGTAAGACAGAGTGGGACGAAATGTTGGGCGGGCGTCACGCAGGGAGATCACATACTACCCGCTGCGTTCTATTTTTGCGCGTCGCAAAACATGTCTCGGAATTCGTTTCTATGCGTCTGGGAAAATCAGAAATCATGTGACTAATGATCCACGAGCTAAAACAGTTTCAATTAACGCGTGCCGTGATAAAATGTACAATATTGAAATTGTATACCTGTACCAGAGAATATGTAGTAATACTACGTATAGAATGGACACTTCGACGTTCGCCCGATTTCCCCGCATCACAAAACCCTCTCCCCTCTTATGGGCGACGGTTGGTATTTTGTACGTGCTACGCACACAGGTGCGCGTGTAAATAAACGTCACTGATTGATGTCTGTGTAATAGAGACCAAATTAAGCGTTTGTATGGAATTTTGGCGGAGTGTCCGCGGTGTGCCTGTACTACGAATATTTATTTTGCCAATTTATTAAAACATCACCGACATAGCAAGGCAGATAAAAATTACGAACATAACTGGAATTCCTTTCAAGTGGAACGGGACGAGATAATGTGTACGGGGTTATTACCTTGAATGACTTCACCACGTTATGTAACTCACGTTAAAAAAGGTTTGTCGCCTGCCAAAATTACCGTATAAATCAATCAGTTTGTCAACATAGTGGTACAACGTCACTTGAACTATACGTTATGTATCATCGGCATATTAATATTAAATACAGCAATGACACGGTTTTAGAAATAGAGAAGGTTTCGGACAATAGGATTATTTTTACACAAGAATGAGGAGTGAATGTTGCAGTACATAACATTAGACGGAGCAACTATATATCTTAGGCGCGCATATAAACAGGACAAAAATAGAGCGATTGTTTGCCTACAGTTTACTGTACCGGCCGCATTAACCTGTAACAGCGGTAAATAAAATGATGTAGCACCTCAATAACTGGCTTGGGTAACGCGTGTTGAGAATATGTACGTTGATTATTTGTTCAACTTCGGCCGTGTGCCGGTCGTCCGTCTTCCGTTATAATAAGAGAGTATTCACATGCACCGACTAAATAATCAGACCACATCTTTCAATTATCTCAACAATTTTAGATAGATAGATAGTTGTATTTTCGAAAGTAAAGTTTATAACAATGTCTTGATAACGGGCAGGACTTCAGGAGCTCAGTTGGAAGAGCGGCTGGACTAGATTCCCAGTGGCCGCGAGTTCGAGTCTCGCCTGAAGTCAATTTTTTCTTTCCATTTTTCTTTAAAATATATTTCACAAGCATGTGTTATTGCGAAATAATATAAAACAATGTCTTGATATTTTTCAATGTGCCATTATTTACTTAAAGAACTAAAAATACATTGAGAATTTTTAAAGGAATACAAAAAAAAATTTACTCAGTTGTTAAAAAAAAAATTGATTTGAAAGTTTAAAATCCAAACCTGAGGCAACGTATTTTTTTATATAATGAAAGTGTCACACAAGCATGCAGTTCACATTGATGTTAAGTTATGTTTGTAGCCTATAGACACCCATATAAAGACCAAGGTCAAAGTGCAAATGAAGTACCATCCAATAATATTCGTCTTTAGAATGTATAATCCCATAATAATGGTCCCGTCATAACTAACACAGAGACATAACAACTTAGGTCTCAGGGGTGGCAACGCATCTGTATATTGAACTTTGGTTTTTGTGAATATGTCTATAAGCTGCAGCCACTACATTTCATCACTATGCAGTCACCATACATTTTTACTGGTGGTAGAGCTCCAGTGACGGAGCTCGCAGGCGTATGCACCACCGCATTACCTAATATACTTGCCGCTAAATGGTATTGTTCAGCACTATCGTGTTCCGGTCAGGTGGTAATGTACGGCCCTGTAAGTTCCGGCACAGAGACATAACACCTTAGACCTCAGGAGTGGTAACGCATCTGCATTTTGACCTTGTCTTTGTGTGGTTGTTTATAGGCTGCAGTCATCATTTAACAGCAATGTGAACTGCATGCTTGTGTGCCACTTACATTACATAAAAAAGTCACTTAACATCCATGTGAACTGCATGCATGTTTGTCACCTTCGATACATTAGAAACACATTTCTTCTACAACGATATTAAGCCCGTTGCAATTTCAAGACGTTAAATTCAAAATAATTACTACATCCAACTTCAGTTTTTCTTCTTGTCAGTATTTCCGGTATTTTTAAAAATCCTTATAATATGAAAAATACATGACAAATATTTTTATTTACATTTTTCTAATAACTGTCATGGCTTGGCCTATCACCCCTTTTCGGTTTATCGTTGCTTTCTGGGACACCCTGTATATATCTATAAGCTGCAGTCAGTTAACATCCATGTGTACTGCATGCATGTTGTCACCTTCGTTACATTAAAAACACATTTATTCTACAACAATATTAAGCCCGTTGCAATTTCAAGACGTTCGTCGACAGTAACAAACAGTCTAACAATTCGTCGATTTACTTTCGCAACATTTTTAACTAACATTGATGACATCTTAATTCAAGGACCCAACCATTCGATTAATGCAAGTTGTCATTTCATAGAAAAACGTTTCAGTGACAAAGCGACGAATCCGCAATGAGGTCATCCGACAAAGAACTAGGGTAAAGCTCCGACTGGTAGTATTCCGAAGTGGCTTCACGCATCTGCAGAATTAACAATTGTTGGGTTGGGACACAAGTATTCAACGAGGTTTACTGACCATGAGATTTCTAAATAAAACTATTTTTTTTTTATTGAAATACTTAATTATTAGGTATTACGATTTTTTTATGTAATGTAAGTGTTAAACAAGCATACAGTTCACATTGATGTTAAGTGATGACTGCAGCCTATAGACACTTACACAAAGACCAAGGTCAAAATGCAGATGCATTACCACTACATAACCACCTGACCGGAACACGATAGTGCTGAACACTACCATTTAGCGGCAAGTATATTAGGTAATGCGGTGATGCGGTGATGCGGTGAATGATGCAAGCTCCGTCACTGGAGCTCTACGACCAGTCAGGAAGGAAAGATATAGAAGAGACTTTGTGTGAATCAGGGTATCGATGTAAAGTTGAAAAAGCATAGCCGGATTGTTTGGCGAGAAAGTCAAACGAGAGAAAGACAATTTGGTTAAAGATGCCATAGGAGTTCCAGACTCTTGACTTTTTCGAAGAATTCTCCCTTTTAGACAAGGTACCTACCCTGAAGTCAGAAGTGGTAATGTTGAATCAGATGGTAGACCTCTACCATCTGATTTATACTACTACTGAGGTCAAGGTAGTCAAACGGGTCAGATATTTTTCGAGGATGTCAAGAGGTTAAAAAATTTTCGCGAATATATCAAGAGTAGTGAAGAAAGTCACCGACATAGCCCACCGAATAGCGAAACTCAAGTGGCAGTGGGCAGGGCACATAGCTCGCAGAACTGGCGGCCATTGGGGCAGAAGAGTTCTGGAGTGGCGAACGCGTACCGGAAGACGAAGGCCTGCCTAGCCCCTCACGAGGTGGGCCGACGACCTGGTGAAGGTCGCGGGCAATCGTTGGATGAGGGCGGCCCAGAACCGTTCGTTGTGGCATTCTTTGGGGGAGGCCTTTGTTCAGCAGTCGTCAGGACGTCTTTCGGCTGAAATGATGATGATGAGTGAAGAAAAAAAGAATGTCATGTTAACAAGGACACAGATGTTAGATACTTCGTAACTGGTAGATAGCTTAAACCTCAGAAGTGGTCACGCTGAAATTTATACATTGAAAGGATCATGGCAATATTTGCACAGAAAAAATGAAAAAAAGTTACACGGTAAAACAGCATGGAAATATTATTCAGTGAACCTAAACAACATTTCCTGATACTTAAAATATTTTTTACTCTTCGGAATAAAAAGTTTGAAATTGAACTTTAGTATGGAGTGCTTCTACTGTTGTTACGAAAGACGATTTTTATTCGGGTCATTTAAAAATATTTTAAATACTAGAAAATGTTCTTTAGGTTTCCTAGATAATATTTCTAATCCGTTTTACCTTGTACCTTTTTCTAACTTTTTATTGTACAAATCAATGTATGAAACTTGCCATGATTCTTTCTGATTTTTATGTACCTACATAGATGTTTATAGCCTAATACGTGAACTGTATGTGTTTGAAATTTTCATTACATATGCTCTAGGCTCGACGGGAAGAAATATAAGTTGAATAAATTACACACTAAATTTCAAGTTTCACTTTAAATATTCGGGGTCATCGAATGCTGCTTTAATGTCAAACCGATTGTTTGTCGTGAACTGTTCCAGAATCGTCTTGAACACACAAACTAACCAAGAATCAAAGTTAAACAGTATACAACGGAACATTAAACTTGCTATAATTACACGAAGACTTCAATCGTGGCGTCACTATACAATGAATCACCGCTAATAATGTCTATTGTAAAAAACCTCAAGAAAAATATACCTAAGCGAAACGTGTTATATCGGGTTTTAGTATATCCGCTGTTAATCTCGATATCCCCAAGTGTCGATTGTGCGGACAATTTTGTAAAGCTCATCTTGGGTTAACGAAGTAAAGTTTATTTCAATAAATTTTGATAAAAAATTGGTCTTCCATTATAGGGCTTATAACGCGGAACTCGAGTACACGTTCTGATCTTTTCAGCAGATTTTTCCATCAACACTGTGATTTTGTTTGTGATGAAGCGCGCATGGCGCAGCGGCTGGTGTAGATCGTAAGCGATCTACTCGGTTAAGCACTACGGGCGCGGTCGGGTGGTGTGATGGGTGACGGCTAGAGGCAAATTAAATGCGCACTTCCGTGCTTCGGAGGGCACGTTAAGCCGTCGGTCCCGGTTGCTATCGATAGATAGCAGTCGTTAAACCTTGTTGGACGTTTTATGGGCGGTTTTAAAACATCCGACAGCGGGTTGGCCGCTAACCCGTATCTCCACCAACCCGCATTGGAGCAGCGTGGTGGAGTAAGCTCCAGGCCTCCCCCCAAAAAGGGGAGAGACTAAAGAGAGTAAATAAGGTAGTGAACCCGTCCGAATCGGTCCGTGTGCAAGGCGCTCAACATTTATTTATAACGTTTCAGATATGAGTAGGTATGAAATACCTGTGGGCCGTTCAATCATAAACCCGGTACGAACCTGGTTTGTTTCTGTTGCGCACGGTTTCGCAGTTACGTTGCGTGTACACAGTTTACTTTGGATGCTGCTTCCGTTAGCTGCGACTTAATGAACGCTGGACGATTCGTTGGCCCTTTGTCAATTCTTGTTTAGGTTGATTTGGACTTCCAAGTTTCGGAATTTGGAACTTTTTTTTATGTAATAACGATGGCAAATATGTCCCAATGTTAAAAGTATGCAGCCTATACATCTATATATAGACATCTACATAAAACTGAAGGTCAAAATTCAGATGCACTGATAGATCAAAGGCCGTATTTAAATCAATTACTGTTCGTTAGTCTCGCTATAACTTGAGAACGGCCGGACCGATTTGGCTAATTATGGTTTTGAATGATTTTTGGAAGTCCAGGGAAGGTTTAAAAGATAAGAAAATATGAAAAAATTGAAGAGGAATAGTAAAAACACAATTTCATTTTTCCATACAAATAGTCCGTATATATCAAAACCTTCGACACATTATTTCATTCTGAGGCAATACGAAGATTGCCGGGTCAGCTAGTAATATATAAAAATATAGTAATAAATACGGCCTTTGATCTAGCAGTGGGGGGAGGGGATGAATCTTAAGTTTTAATTTCTCTCTTTATCAACTTCGTAAGTTGTACTAATGGTACAGAACGAAATGAATGAATGACACTATTGAAGAGATTCTAAATAATTTATAGACAATATAACCTATTAGATCTGCTACTTAGTGAGGTAATTATGAACATAGCTACACGACATTATAAACACGTAAAGTTGTGAACATACGATAAGATAACGTCCATCAATCATTAGGCAGAGACGATGTCGACAAGTTTGTGTGAAAGAGGAAATAGCCGCATCCCTATTTCTAGTTTTAGGGATGGCACTTGATAACACTTAAATACTTAATACATTGTAACAATGGAGCCATGATATCATGTGAAGCCGCGATAACATCTGTCAGGCATCTAGCAAAGGCTAAGTTGAGATGTTTTTTTTACTTGTGGTAGAGTTCCAATGACGGAGGTTGCAAGCGTAGGCCCCACCGCACCACCTCATTTACATGCCAGTAGTTCTCACCACTATCGTGTTCCGGCACAGAGGCACAATAAATCTTAGGCCCCGAAGGCCTGAGATTGGACATTGAAATCCCTGGATTCATGTAGATGTTTATAGGCATTTATAGGCATAAATTTACAGTATATTACTTACCATCAATGTAAACTGCATGCTTGATAGTCACTTCAAGACAAAAAAAAATATACAAGTATGAAACATGTGCGTTTCAACACTATAAACGCCATAAATGTATCGCAAAAAACATCGCACAAGACGATTCTTGACAGATATATTTTCGAATAGCGGCAACCCTACTAGAGGGGGTTGCAGTGACGTCACCGTGGCAATTGATTCGAAAAACGAGGCCGCCGCAAAACCGGTCTCGGCCGCGTACGGCGCATAAATTACTGGTTTATTTGCCGTCCGTTTTGTGATGGATTTCGTATAAAATCGCGCACTTTGAGGTTTGTGTAACTTTATTTAATACTTTTTTTTATTTATAGTTTGAAATAACAATTAGTAGGTACTTTTGCTCGCCCCGGCTTCGCTCGGGTGTAATGCATGTTATATAGCCTATGTCACTCAGTGACAATGCAGCTTTGTATTGCTGAAAGAATTTTTGAAATTGGTCCAGCAGCTTTTGTGTGAATACGTTTTACAAACATGCATACAAAACAAAAATATAAGTCTCTTTAAGCCTCTTTTTAATATAAATAAGTACAGACAAATTGCCATTGAAAACTGCAATGTGGTAACTATATAAATCGGCGAATGATCTCACTACCTTTGCACATAGAACACATAGGGCCTCTGTCACAATTGTAATAAGATTCACATTTGCATGTATATTGATACGTCAATTTATGAATAATCGATATGAAATTCGATCGGAGCGTCAATGTACTGTGACGGAATATCGATTCAGATTACATCGGAATCGTAACGTGGATTACTGCGGCGTCTCGATTGCATTTCATGCGTGACATCGACTGTTATTTGCTTGAATAAATTATTGTTTTCTTTGGCATCGTTTAGAGCAGAGGTTCCCAAACTATATTTTCTGGTAGACCCTTTACAATTTTTTCTGGTTTCTGTGGACCCCCGTCCTTGCTACATTTATATCACATTCCCATATTTCAAATTTTTATTCACGCCTACGTAGACCCCCATCGAGTCTCCCATGGACCACTTTGGGAATCACTGGTATGATGTAAGTAAATTGGTACTATCACTGTATGTGTTGAGATCCATTATCTTGGACCCCCATTTTCATTTCATGGACCCTCAATTTTTTTTCGCTGACTCTGACCCCTTTCAGCTTGTCATAGACCCCCAGGGGTCGATATAGACCACTTTGGGAATCACTGGTTTAGAGTTTTCCCAAAGTGGTCCATATAGACCCCCTGGGGTCCATGGGACTCAATGGGTGTCTACGTAGGCGTGAACAAAATTTGGAAATATGGGAATGAGATATAAATGTAGCAAGGAGGGAAAACAGAAAAAAATTACTAACTAATAATAGTTCCCAAACTATTTTATCTAGTAGACCACAAGAAAAAATAGTTTGGGAACCTCTTGGTTTAGAGGAAACGGGGTACGTGATACGAATGACGAAAGGTAACTCTCATTATATAAATTACGATAAAAAATGGCTGCGTTCAGAAAAATTAAGATCTTAAAAAACTTTTAATCCTGTCAGCACAAAATTAGAAACAGCTTAATGTCTTAATTTGAGTATTTCATAAAGAACAGGCTTGACACTCATGTCATCGGCCATAGTAAAACAAAAGTCTGACATTCAGATAAAAACATGTGACACTTAGACAAAATGGCTTCTTTTCCTTACTCATTTAGCATACCATATTCATTCGATTTTTTGTAAGATCTGTAAGAAAGAAGAAATTACGAAGATTTGTAAGATCTTAATTGTTCTGGACACACCCAATGACATCACAGATTTGAGCTATCAGTTGTAATGGACAGAAATTGTGCTGAGCAATTGCATTCAAGTTTTGACGTTTGACGACACCTACGTCTCGTTATCTGTCAAGTCGTAGGGCCAATTATTTTGTAGGGTACGAGTTGCCTGTTTTGGCTCGAGACGCACTTGGCCGGTTTATGTAGATGCTTATAGGTTGCAGTATTAACCACCATCAATATGAGCTGTATGTTTGTTTAAATAAAATCAACATCGCGTGTTTTTTTTTGTTATGGAAGTGGAAAACAAGCATGCAGTTCACATTGATGTTAAGTGATGACTGCAGCCTATCACATCCACACAAAGATCGAGATCCAACACTCCTGAGGCCTAAAGTGTTATATGCCTCTGTGCCGGAAATTACAGGGCCGTACATTACCACCTGACCGGAACACGATAGTGCTTAACACTACCATTTAGCGGCAAGTATATTAGGTAATGCGGTGGTGCCTACGCCCGAGAGCTCCGTCACGTGAGCTCTACCACCAGTGTTCATCGAACGAAGCCTCTAAAACCTAACAGATTAACTCGAATCCTAAAAATTTTAACCACATCTGTCAGTGGCAATAGGCAACGCATCGGCCAATTTAAAAACATGATGCGCTCGTTTTACCGTGAAATTGACTTAATTCACCCAACATCGTTGTATTGTACGAGACAGTTTTATGAATCACATTAACAATATTTATACAGTTATGCATTGCGGAATATATTTACTGGGTTATTCACTATTGTCTGTTTATTTAAAGACGCAATCCTGTGCAGTGTTGTGTGTCGGCCGCTTGATTCGATGCTCGCGAGTGCCATCCCCATCCGGAACACATTTTTGTATATATGTATGGAAGCGCGCATGGCTCCGCGGCTGGTGTAGATCGTAAGCGATCTACTCGGTTAAGCGATACGGGCGCGGTCGGGTGTGTGATGGGTCACCGCTAGTAACAAATTTAAAAAAATGCGCGTTTCAGTGCTTCGGAGGGCACGTTAAGCCGTCGGTCCCCGTTGCTATAGATAGATAGCAGTCGTTAAACCTTGTCGGAGGCCTTATGGGCGGTTTGAAAACATGCGACAGCGGGTTGGCCACTTAACATACTCGTATCTCCACATTCTCCACCAACCCGCATTGGAGCAGTGTGGTGGAGTAAGCTCCAGGCCTTCCCCCCAAAAAGGGGAGAATGGGGAGAGACGTGCCCAGCAGTGGGACGTATAATGGGTTGCCATTATTATAATTATATATGTATGGCCCCGTAATAACTATCAGAGAGACAGAACTAAGGTCTCAGGGATGGCAACGCATCTGCATTTTGATCACTGGTTTTTGTGTGAACGTACCTATATAGGCTGTAGAAATCTCATAACATCCTTGTGAATTTCAAGCTTGTTTGCCACCTTACTTAGTTTCATAAAAAACTGTAGCACTGAAAAATACAATTTAGCGACCTACCTTTACATATATTGCGCAAGCCATGGGACCTAATTTTGTAAACAATAGTCGTTGAATTGCAATTGGATTAGTTCGCTGTCATGCTCTACCATAGACCGTGGCGCATTAGATAAAGTAATACATCGAATCAGTTGCAATTTAACGACTATTTATCTATGTATGTATGTATGTATCTTTAAGCCAGGTCCCTAACGGGGTAGGCAGAGTGTAGAGCGCCAGATATCCCGGTCCTGACAAACCTCTCGTGCCTCGTCTACCTTCATCATTATCTTCATACATGCACGCCAATTCCTAAGACTTTTGACCCCACCATCAGACAGAACTCGACCTTTTTGGTCATGGTAGGTCAGTCTTGGTCTTCCTGGGCCTCTGCAACCATCCACATTCGTATTGTATATCCGTTAAGTCATTCGCTCATTCGACATTCTTTTTATATGCATGAACCATCGGAGCATGCCTTTTTCATTTTTACACCGATACTGTCATTCACACAAAGCCTCTTTCTCACTTTTTTAATACGAACGCGATCGGTGAGCGATACACCGCAGATCTTGCGCAAAGATCTCATCTCAACCGCGTTTAATTTACTTTCATGCTCTTTCCTGCATACCCAGCTCTCACTTCCATATAACTATTTATATTAACCCCCTCAAGCGCCGCTGTTTTAAACTCAATCCATCTTATATTATTATACATATAAAAATACCTACCTACAATATACCGACAAATTTACTTACATACGATGTGTCACGTTTTCATTCGGTACTAAATATAAATAAGATACCATTTAACATGGAATTAAAATATGTACTTCTTTTAATAATCAAAATCCACCACGTTTATTTGCATATAAGCATGTAATTACAAAGACTTAAATTATATAATCTCGGGCGTACATTTTATAGTTAGGAATTAATTTAATACCTAATTGTATTAGTCATAGTTTACGTAGCGATTGACGCATGCGCGGTAAACTTACATAAACAATAATTTTATGCGACCGACATTGCCACTCACACATGGGTGGGCGCGGTGATGTCATTGTAGTGACAATCACTTGTTTTGACATATGACATTATCGGTGTAGGAATTTTTACTACGCCCAATTAGGTTTGAGTAAACCGAGTCAGAGTGGTGTGTATATTAATTTACATGATAAAACAGGTAACGGTTTTTACTGGTGGTAGAGCTCCAGAGACGGAGCTCGCGAGCGTAGGCACCATTGCATTACCTAATATACTCGCCACTAAATGGTAGTGTTCAGCACTATCGTGCTCCGGTCAGGTGGTAATGTACTTAACGTACCTAATTTCCGGCACAGAGGCATAACACCTTAGGCCTCCCACCTAAAGACCTTGGTCTTTGTGGCTGCAGTCATCACTTAACATCAATGTGAACTGCATGCTAGTTTGCCACTTCCATTATATAAAAAAAGGGTGTGTAAATATTCGCGACTATTCGACAATGATTGATCCGTGGGTGGAAGTGACCACCGGAGGTGAATGGAGTGGGTCTATACTATATAGATGTGCTGTTCCTGGGAACGTTCCCCAAAGTGGGAACATAGGGGAACATCCTTAATGAGGATTATAAAATGCTTCCATCATTATTTTACACTTGACACCTCCGATTTAAACAAAATGATTGATATCTGTCGGTGCTTTGTCACATTTTGTTAGATAGCGTGCAAATTTTGTGTTCTTATTATATGTAGGTATAATTTTATTTTAATTCACAAAATCTACAGTGTACTTGCTCAAAAAGTCATAGTATCAATTGATTTCTGTAATTCTAGTGCATATACCTACTTAATTTTCAAAGACAACTCTGATTATGTACTAAATTGAATCCTCGATTACTACTAACATAGTTTTAAGTATGTTACTAACAAACAATAGATTTTGAATTATCTGAAAAAATATACCTATTATTATTAATTTGTAATCTAATTTAAAACTAATGTTGCAAAGCACCAATTGAAATGAAATATTTTGTTTAAATCTGAGTTGGCAAGTGTAAAATAATGATGGAAACATTTTATATTCTAACCCCCTTATTCATAAACGTATTTTAGCTAAAGTGTTGCTAATCTCTCCTTTGTCTTTTTCTATCCTGCACATTTGACAATGCAACTGACAAAGACAAAGCATTCTATAGCTAAAACGTATCTAATGTACGTTTATTAATAAGGGGGATAATCTTTATAAACAATGTTCCCCAATGTTCCTACTTTGGGGAACGTTCCCGGGAACGGCCCATCCCTAAGTCTGATAGCGACCACGGTAGCTGGAAAGCGACCGAAAAGTCCGCTAATACAATTCCCACAATGTGTGAGGCTCGCGAAAACATGAAAAAAGATTATTTTAATGCCTTCTTTTTGAGCTTATTATTTAGCGGAAGCGAAAAAGTAGTTCTCATTGGTGGTAAGTGAATATTGCAGGCTATAGACATCTATACAAAATACGGACAAAGCTATTTTGCCTCTGTAACATACTCGGCATACCTATATGGGGCGTGTAAATAATGAAGATTTAACGCTTGACAAGGAATTTTGTTCTAAAAAGAATATAAGTGAAACCCCAAGGTAACAAATTTCTAGAAACATCTAAATCACTTTAAATTAAATCTATTCAGCCATAGTACCAAGATATTCCTTACAAGCCTTAAAGGTCGTATAAAAACGTACCATACTGGCACCCGGCTAATAAAGGTGGCGTGGCGTGGCATGGCATGTGAAATTAATGGTAACACCGTACCTACGTACTCCGCGGTACCGTTTTCAAGGTGATCCGATTACTGTCATATTACTGGCATTCACTGAACTTTAATTATTTGCCAAGATTAACCTAATCAATATGTATTGGTATCTATAAAAAAATAACAATAAAAATTAGCCTGGTGTTAAGACAACATTACTGCTGTCAGTAATGCTGTCTGTAACTGCCAACTGCCCCTCCCTTTCTGCACTAAAGTCGGCACCGAGGTGGTTTTAGAGCTTCCTTATATCCCGACTCTCCCCTCAAAGAGTCGGTTAAATGCAATGGAATTTCCACCTCGTAAAAAAAGTTTCGATCCCAAGGGGGGGAGGTGCTACAGGGATTTTAACAATCTCAGTTTCCTACACGAAGTTTGGGATAGTGTATGGAGATATTTACCTAGATGGGACACAACTGGCAAATATTTCATTCATTGGTTCGACTCGTTGAAAATGACCTATTCGCTCGATGATCCGTCATAGCATCGCAAGTCGAGGCGATCCGAGTGATTGAAACGAACCGAATGCGAGCCGGTGACATTTATCGAATTAATGACCTGTATCGATCGATCTAGCTTGTTAATTTAAATGAACTGTTGAGCTATTACGAATAGCGTGTGCATTTCATAGAACCAGATTTAGTGAATGACTTTTCCAATCCATAAATTAATGAACCAATCAGTCAATTGAACGGGACGAACGAACCGGGTCTTTTTGTCAGTGGATCAGTATTTCGTCAGTTCTTTGCAATTGAACGAACGACACGACACATACTTATTGCGAATCGCATAACCACAGTCAAGACTCCCCATGCCCTCTTGTCAACGCTTACGTCATACTCTTACAACACCCATACACTTGAGATATATTTACGCATCGACAATGACACGCAAGAGTGGATCTGCGAGGGGAAAGTAATACAAAGGGACTGCACATGACTGATTTGAGATTATTCTTGACAACAAGAAATTGTTTCTTTATATGTTATTTGAAAATAAAGCATGTTTTCCTGATGCCCGATCTTATATGTTCATGACATTAAAAAAATAATTGAAGCTTTCTGTAAAGAAAATTTGAAAGAAAGATTATCGACTACAAAGATACAAAGGAGACGGGTAATTTTGGACCTGCAAAATCGTTACTGGTTAACCCATGATACAGTAAATTTTGTAAAATAGTTAATAATTAGCAATTTAACCCAACATTTACTCGATCATATAATAATATATACACTATTATAACTATATACTATAACTACCTATATCTCTCTCACAACATATAACAAATCCCTTGTAAATTTGATGCATACGTATCTGGTCACATATTACCTACTGTTTTTCTCGTCCCTTCATGGGCGATATTGACACGGCCACGGCGGCATCAAGATACGGAGTGGACTGTCGTCGATGTCAGCCGACTCAAGATCAGATATGCCGACATCGAATAGGTCAAGCGGGATCGCTATCGATTTCCGCTACAAAAAATAACATTCTGCGCTATACTATGTTACGTAATCTTCACGACTGTAATTCCCGAAGGGGTAAATGCATGCATTTAAGCATACACGCAAATACCCACGATTGGCCGGTAACTTTTTGGCCGATGTAAGAAGTGGCGAGCCTGTTGATATCGCTGGACACATTACCAAACTCTTGAGGTACTGGGAAACTTCCAAAACTTGGAATAAATCCCAATAGAACCAGAGATAAAGGACATACACCATTATCTTTCATAACCCCCGATCTGGGAATCGAATCCAGGACCACAGCGTAGTAGTAGTGGATTATTTTGTATTCGTATGATTTATGATTTTGCCATTAGATGGCGAAATCAGACCGAATACCCTCACAAGGAATCAAGGATTGCTCTTTATTTTAGTCTTTACAAAAAATTGAAATGAATGAAAAGGTTGTGTGAAAGTGCTTTAATATTAAATCATACGAGATTCCATTCCTTCAGTTCTCAGCACTATCGCTCTCCCGATCGAGATAAGCATCGAATGGGTCAGTAGCGTGATCGCTATCGATCACTGGTATGTAAAACCAGCGCAATATTGTACGTACACGTAGACTAACGAGCTTCCGCGGAAAAGCAGCATTATTAAAAGTGACAGGCTGACAAGATTATACAAGGCTACTGTTAGGTGATCCATCGCGATGGTTCAGTAGAAAAATGACGAAGGAAATGAAGATAAGGTTCATACAACAGGTATTTAAGCTACGTACACATCGTAGACCAAAATATTATGGTACCCTACGAATAAATAATTGGGAAGTAATGGATCAAGTCTTTTACTGTTTTGAGGAACTAACTCTAAGCCTGGTTTGCAACAAGATATTTGTTAAAATTATTGTAACATTTCACATACTTCTCTAACTTAAAGAAATCTGTTATTATCTGTAACTTTAACAAATATCTTGGTGCATCCCAGGATTAGTTTAGTTTGTTAGCTGTTTACCGCAACTAAGCCGCGTGGTATTTCGTTTTGGCATAAAAAAGCATACCGCAGGCACTCGATTAAAATTCCATACAAACCCTTATTCTGGATACCACTACAGAGGCATCAATCAGTGACGTGTTTTTACACGCACACACACACAGTTTCCCGCTCGCAACCTCAGTGTACGAGGCTGCCAGACTGTTACCCAAGGGGGTTGCGGGCTGCAAGAGGGAAATCAGGCGGGACGTCGAAGTGTCCATTCTATACCGTAGTATTTTTACGTATTCTCTGTAAAAAGGTACCCTAGCCTTTCTCAAGAACTAAATAATTTCCATGTTTTATTCCATCACAATCGTCTTAGCGGTTTGGCCGTGAAAGCGTAATATATAAGAAGATATTTTTTATATTTATAATTTTCACCAATTCTTTACGCTGAGAGTAGACTACGGGGGTTATGGGGCGTTTCGCTCCGCTCGTGTTTCGTCCCGCGGACCGAAACGCCTATAAGCATTTTATTCATGGGGATATTCGGATTACAAATGAAAAGTGGACCGAATCACCCAAGAGTTCTTCTTAAATGGGTAGATTCGGTCCAATTATATTGTCATGTACAGTCGAATACAAAAAAAAATACTTTCGTTCACCAATCATTTGAGTTTTTTTAAGTGTTTTTTAAAACTGTGTGTATGTGTGTAATATATTTATATATTTAATTTGATTTATGTGATTTATTTGTTTAAGTTTATTTTTGTGTAGGTAATTATTAATAAGTATACATTTTATTATAATACATTGCATTTTATTTATTCCTCCATTTTTTTGTAACCAACTGTACTTAAATCTTTCAAAACATGTATTCATATCGGGACGAATCACCCTATAAAAATAAAAATATGGGGTGATTCGTCCCGCGGACCGAAAAGACCCATTCAGATAGCATTGTTAGGCGCTTCGGTCCGGGGACCGAAACGCCCCAAGACCCGACTACGGCCGTCTCGTCTTTAGATGAGCCGTCTACGCACGTACTTTTTTATGTTATGGAAGTGGCCAACAAGCATGTAGATCACATTGATGTTAAGTGATGACTGCAGCTTATAGACACCCATACAAAGACCGAGGTCAAAATGTAGATGCGTTACCATTCCTGAGGCCTAAGGTGTTATGCCTCTGTGCCGGAAATTACAGGGCCGTACATTACCACCTGACCGGAACACGATAGTGCTGAACACTACCATTTAGCGGCAAGTATATTAGGTAATGCGGTGGTGCCTACGCCCGCGAGCTCCGTCACTGGAGCTCTACCACCGGTTAAAATAATAGATAAAAACCTACTTCCAATAAAAGACTCATCCATACAAATGTTGATTTATTATACACGAGGAAAAATGCATAATTATTTTCAGTGGCGAACAACCCTTTAATCAATAAAGGGGATGGTGGAGAGGGGAGAGTTATCGGTGCTGTCACGTTAGACTCTCAATCAGATATGGACATCGATGACAGCGGGCGAGATCGATCTCAGCTGTGATAACTATTAGCACATTTACATGGATATCTATCTACACACCAATCATGATGAAGGTAGACGAGGCACGAGAGGTTTGTCTGAACCGGGATATCTGGCGCTCTACACTCTCTGCCTACCCCGTTAGGGACCTGGCGTGAAGATACATACATATATACACCAATCATCATTATAGACAAATATAAAAACAATTTAACTTTTTAGCTAATCTTTTTTTTTATGTTATGGAAGTGGCAAAAAAGCATGCAGTTCACATTGATGTTAAGCGATGACTGCAGCCTATAAACACCCATACAAAGACCAAGGTCAAAATGCAGATGCGTTACCACTCCTGAGGCCTAAGGTATTATGCCTCTGTGCCGGAAATTACAGGACCGTACATTACGACCTGACCGGAACACGATAGTGCTGAACACTACCATTTAGCGGCAAGTATATTAGGTAATGCGGTGCTCTTCCACCAGTCTGTTATTTTGTTGCCTTACGGCCAAATACTCAAACGTCACTTAAATCTAAGTGGGACTTAAATGTCTTCTGTCTTTAAAAACACGTTCAAACGATAGAGATGGCGCACATTTGAGGGTTGCTTAAAATTGAGTGACGTTTGAGTATTCGGCCATTTGTCTGTTTAATTTGAAACTGATTTAAGTGAAAAGTCAACCTTTTAATTTCTACCCAATTGGCTAATTAGCGTTAACTGCTAACCAAGTTCGAAACCATAGATTTTTGTAGGTATGGCTTGTATTAGGACTTAAAAAGTGTTCACGCATTCATTGACGACCCGGTTAGTCCAGCGGTGCGAAACCACCGTTTGATGCGAAGGGTCGCGGGTTCGATCCCCGCACCGGAAAAAATATTTGTATGGCCTACAGATATTTGTTTCGGGTCTGGGTGTTTGTGTATGTGTTGTATGTATACAACAGCATCTACGACACAGGTTTATATAATACATAATGTGGAGCTGTGAGTGTAAGCGTATTTTATTTAAAAAAAAAAAAAAAAAAATCAGCTATAAATAGACAGTATCCAAAAATAAATATTGCACATTAACTTTAGGAAGTAGAGTTCGGCTTATTTCGGTTCTATATGACGTTATCTCTTTCGCACCTTAACTATGTGACATTTGACGACCATTTTGATCAAGTTTTGACCAATACCGGGCTATCAGTGCTTACGTAGGAAGTTTTTTCTTATGTAATGAAAGTGGCAAACAAGCATGCAGTTCACATTGATGTTAAGCGATGACTGCAGTCTATACAACATGTAACGGGAATAATGCACACTATCTAACACTCCGATTAGGAAATCGAGTTATAATCGTTATACATGAACTGAAATTAAATGTAAATGTATTTAATATATTTTATCTGTATGAATAGTATGCACACCCTATACATGCTTACCTTATCTCTACTTACGGCCACACATAAAACACGAATCTACTCACACACGCACACTGTTGCAATGTAATGTAGCGAAACCTGCGTAGTCTTATTCAACACTCGCTAGTAATATGATTAATTGCCACTATTTTATTTCTTAAATTATTATTTTTATAATAAATACCACGTCTCAACGAGTTCTATTAAACTTGTTGAGACTAGCATTTTATTTTGGATAGACGTTAGTCTCATTTTCGTTCGTATTGACTTTTCATCAAATGGGTGACCATCATTTCCTAAATTGTAATTAATTTTGGGACAAAATATTACCTATATCAAAAATACCTGAAATCGATTCAGTTATCGATTCTGAACAAACTAGTTTCGGGTTGTACATTCAATCCTGTTACACGTTGTAGACACTCACACAAAGACCAAGGTCAATGCAGATGCGTTACCACTCCCACCTATAGGATTTTTTGGAATTTCTGTGATCAATGCTACATAGGCACGAGAGGTATGTCAGGACCCGGATATATGGGGCTCTACACTCTCTGCCTACCCCGTTAGGGATCTGGCGTGAAGATACATCATCATCATCAATGCTACATAGGTATAAAAGAAATAATTATTTTCTAACTTCCCTATCATTAATAAAGGGGAAGTACGTGGAGAGGTGAGAGCTGTAAATGGTGTCGCGTTAGACTATCTATCAGATATACGGACATCGAGTAAGGCAGTGAGGCGAGATCGATCTCAGATATAAAAACTATTGACACGGATATCTATTATCTACTAGCTGACCCGGCAAACTACGTATTGCCTCAGAATAAAATAATGTGTCAAAGGTTTGATAGATTCGGACTATTAGTATGCGAAAATGAAATTGTGGTTTTTACTATTTCCCTTCAATTTCTTCACATTTTCTAACCTTTTAAACCTTCGCTGGACTTCCAAAAAATCATTTAAAAACCAAAATTAGCCAAATCGGTTCAGCCGTTCTCGAGTTTTAACGAGACTAAGGAACAGCAATTGATTTTTATATATATGAGATATTCTAGTTAATATCTGCAAATGTTTAACTTTATCCCCATTATTCGCTACTTAACCAGTTATTAGTAAGTGTAGTGTTTTGTATGTGTCGTTAATTCAAAACTTTCTTTAGCCAAATTCAGTAGCTTTAATCTTGTTAACGTTAAGAAAACGAAATAAATGCTTGGTAATTACCTATCGTCATTGATAAGTCACGTAACTAATATATCATACGAAAATTTTCGAAAGCGTTGACGATTATAGCATGACAGCTTGGCTATGATGTTCAAAGTCTTCTTTTTAAAAGCAATTTTACGATAAGCAGCACTTAGAATTAATTGAGTTTTTAGTATTGGACCCTGCATTCTACATTTGTATTTGTTTTAGTATTTTCAAGTTTTGTTAACAAAAAAATGTCAACTGTCGACACGATAGTAGTAGGAAACAGAGCATTCGAAATCCTCTTTGTATTCACGTCGACTGTTATCCAGTTCCCACGCGAAATTCATAGCCAAGGCTGTTCCATTGTTTCTCTAGAGTATTCTGGATTAAACTATTCTATGTCTAAAGTTGTGTCTATGCTGTTTGTGTTTTATTTAAAAATATTTAGATCGTAGACCAATTCTGACCTAGACTGACCTACCATGACCAAATAGGTCGAGTTCTGTCTGATGGTGGGGTCAAAAGTCTTAGGAATCGGCGTGCATGTATGAAGAGAATGATGAAGGTAGACGAGGCACGAGAGGTTTGTCAGAACCGGGATATCTGGCGCTCTACACTCTCTGCTTACCCCGTTAGGGACCTGGCGTGAAGATACATACATACATACATAGACCAATTCGGAATAGTTTTAAGCTCTATTAGATTTTTTATTACAGCAAATACCATAATTCTGGAACTCACTACACAAACGTATGCACCAGGATATCATAAGTAAAACAAACAAACAACCTTTAATCATCATACTTCACCACACATCATACTCGCGCATTAATCGAAGCCTGTCTGAACTGGTATGGATAATAGAGCGAGGTAAGTCAAATTGTATGAATGAACAAGGAAATGTTTTTCTACGTAAGCTAGAAGGCATTGGTAACTTTCTTTTTTTTAATAAAGCAAATCCTATATTTCTGGTAAATTCCCACTATATAAATGTGTGTACCAGGATATCATAAATAACATGCCACCTTTAATCACCATACTTCATCTCGCCCATTAATCTGAGCCTGTCTGAACTGGTATGGATGATGGAGCGAGGCTAGTCAAATCGCATTAGCGGTTATCCGTAATCGATGACACGGCCGATGCATCGTCTATACTTAGCCTGGCTAGTTACAGGCAAGGTGACGAGTTTAGGATTAGATGATGGTAATGCATTTTATGTGGATTAAACTATAATCAATATTTTCATTTTTCAAAGTTTTCCAATTCCCAAACAAGTAATTGTGAAACATGTTGATGAAGTCAAATAAACCATACCTACGTGATATTCATATACAGGGTGTCAAGGGAACGCTTCCGAAAAAATCTATGGAGGTAGCTGCGAATAATTTATTATTCCAACGGCTTTAGTCAGACAATTAACGAAGCCAAGAACAACATTACATAACTGCTCAAGTAAAATTATTTCTATGCACAATAAACCAGTAAGTTAGTCTTAAAATAGTGACGGCCAGTTAAAGCTTATATGACAATTTGCCCGAGTCTAGATCGAAGCCGATGCACTAGAATAGACCAGAGGTCACTGGAGGGTATAGCGTCACTGAATAAAGCCTACTGTATTGACACAATTAATGTATGGATCACTTTATTCAGTCTTAAAGATTTTTATATTAAAATATCTATTATTGGTTTTGCTCAGGCATCTTAGGTAAGTATAGGCTACTTCGGATAAATTGCAATTTACTTCAGTGAAGTACCTAATGATAATGTGTTTGTGCTTTTTATGTCACGAAGTGATAAACAAGCATACAGTTAACATTGTTGGTAGGTAAATAAATATGATATTTCCATATTTAGATGCATCGCCACTTCTAAGTAACACATGGATCAGCAATTGCAAAAAAATATTATAAAAATGAGCTACTGAAGAAGCGCCAAAAATATCGTTACCTACTGTTTGGAAACAGAAAAAAATAAACGCGGTTTACTAGGTAAACCTAGGACGCGGTGTCGAAAGTTGCGGTAGTCGAATTTACTCTCCCTTCAATTTACAAATTGTGCACGTGTGCGAATTCACTGACACCATAGACGAAAGAAAAACTGCCTAAGTAATCTAGGGGTAGCAAGCTACTACTGCTATGCTAACGTCTCAGGTTTGATCCCCTGGTTGAGGAATGTTTACTGGGTTTTGCCCACAAGCGAAGATTTCCAGTGGAATCTCCGATGCGAAAGAATGGTGGAATGAAAAAAATGACAATCGTTGCGATGACCGTCCACGCCACACCAATGATTGTATCGATCACCAGTTTACGATAATCCATTCGACATTCAGCCGCACTAGAATAGACCACGAAAGGCCGCGCGGGACGATCACCATCGCATTCTAATCGCCTTATGTCACCAGCGCGACGTGTTTATTTTGGCCCGCGTCGTGCTATGTTTGTATATGGATAATGTTTTGTACTATTTCGAGATTCTATTTTGGATAATGTTATGTTAACGAAGACACCATGCGTCGAAATCCAAGGGGATTATTAGTACCCTAGGGATAAAATTCATAGAGGGTAAGCATAAAAGGAAATCAGAGTGTTTATAATCTTTTTCTTCTTCTCGTGTTAGGCCATAAAAGGCTATTACACGAGACGGTATTCAGGGTCCGGCAGAAAGGGTGGGCGTGGCCTCGCCCCGAGTTGCCGCTTATTACACTATCCGGTCGACAGCGACCTAACCCAATCACAGTACAAATACACGGGCCGCTCCAGTCGCCCTAATTAGGGCCCTAACTCTAAATGTTATTACACTACCCTGACCTTTGCTACCGTACCCTGAATACCGTTCCGTGTAATAAGTTCTTTAGGAAGGATTAGTCACGTCGCTCCAATATCGGCTTCGTTGAGCCGAGATAAGAGCGGGGTATCCAGGGTGCGCCGGACTCTTGTGCATACTTATTTGTCGTGCGTATTACAAGATTCGTCACACTTTATGGTGTATTTGAATCGCAAACAGCCTCTGTAGTCTAATGGGAGAAGGTCACTGCTACGCTGGGGTTCTGAGTTCAATCTCTGGGTTAGACTGTAGATGCTATTGACATTTATCCCTTTTTGGGAGTTTCCACGAGAAGTTTTCTCTAGAGTGTGGTAATGTGCCCTAAGTTAATGTGCCTGTCTCTTTTTCATATCAACGACTTTCAAATGCAAAAGTTGTCAATTCAAAAATTGGACAAGGCCAAGAGAACTATCCCTACTTATTTAATATTATAAATGCGAAAGTAAATGTCTGTCTGTCTGTTACCTTTTCGAGTCCAAACGATTGAACCGATTTTGAATTAAATTTGGTACAGAGATAGAGCTGACTTTGAAAAAGAACATAGGCTACATAGTTATTTATAGAACGACATCCACGGGGTCGAAGCCGTGGGCAACAGCTAGTCAGTCTATATAACTCAATCAGCACTAAGAAGAGTCAGCCATAAAAGTACACGATTCTACAATTCCTAATTCAGCAGCACAGCAAAACGTAGGTGAAAATGTTTAATAGAATATTTGGCAGCGAGCCAACCGTTAAAAAATTACACAAGCCGAACGCGAGAGGTGACTAGATGAGAGTTCGTTGGATAAAGACTTTATTTTGCCGGTTTGGATCGTTTTTCCTTGCGCGGTCCCTAGGGTTGTCGCTGTGGAAAATTTTATGATTTTTCGTCGCGAAAAATTATTTGATTACATTGTTGATTGAAGATGTTTTCGCGTTTGTATTTAGGTTAAATTTTTGCAGTGACGTTGTGACTGTTGTATCGATGGAAATTAAATTCGCGATATTTTAGGATATTGTCAAGATTTGGGTGGAAAATTACAATTTCTTGAAACATATAATATACGCCATAATGTTAATATATAAATATAACTACGTTAAGAAAAACCGACTTCAAAACTGAAAAGTATAAAATAATAAAGATTTAATTGTAATTATATACTACCTATTATTTATATGTGCTATTTACGAATAGGTTTGAAGTCGGTGCCAAGCCTTAAACAAATAATTATATTTTAATCACTTAAATATAAATACGAGCAAATTAATACACTGAACAAAACGTAACCGACAAATCGTGGGTGTTTGCATGTATGCTTGAATACATGCATTTATCTTTACCTACCCCTTCGGGGATTACAGGCGTGAAGTTACGTTTTAATACAATGAAATGCCTACTTTAGTGATTTTGGCTTGGCACCGATTTCAAACCTATTAGTAAATAGCACATATAAATAATAGGTAGTATATAATAACAATTCTTTATTATTTTTTACTTTTCAGTTTTGAAGTCGGTTTTTCTTAACGTAGTTATATTTATTTAATACTTTTTAGTATATTGCTGTATTGCCAATTAGATTAATGTTCAAATCTGTTAAATTTTTAAAATCTAACTCTTTTAGCTTCGTGACAATTAGATACCTAATTTAAATTGTTTATGTGTGTCGATACAAAATTATTACACGACTATACGAAATCAATGAAAAAAAAATATCCACGAAGGATAATTTTTAAGCTGTGGTGTGTCGTCGATGAGTAAATGTGTCATTGTCACTTGTTGTCATGCGCATTAGGACTATCTAGGACGTCAGTGGATACAACGCACTGTATGACAACTCGCCGTCTATTCTTATTCCTTTAGTCTGAGGTGAAAGTTAGTAAATAAATGCTCATAAAATAAAAACTGCTGGGCCTATATGAATGAAATGTTTATGGGACCAATTCGAAACTATTTCCCATCAAACAAAAAAAGAATTACGTAAATCTGTCAAGAAATCTCGGCGAAAATCGCGTACATACATAAAAAAATATATATATATATATATATACCGGCCGAATTGAGGACCTTCTCGTTTTTTGAACTCGGTTAAAAATAATGTTTACATTATTTTAGAAACGTCGCTTATTATTTTGACATAGGTATATCACTTAGTGATAAATCATAACGAGAAAAATTATGGGGATACACGAAGAAATGGTAATTAGACAGCGGGCTAATGAAATATTGCAATTCTTTTTTGGCGACGATTATCTTTTCAAGTTCAACTATGTTTCAATGGTTATGGATACATTTTCTGTCAATTACTTTTAATAATAAATGAATATATTCGAAGTATTTTCAATATTTAACATTATATTTTGTGGAAGCATACGGCAACCCTACAATTGACAGGTATATTATTATATCCATCACCACTGATCGAGCTCGGAGTGAAAACGACTTTATATTCTCCAAGTTAAGTCTCAAAATAGCTTGCGTGGACCGGCACATTTTAATACCTGGCTGGTAAACTCGACAAGATGCATGACTCTTGTTAATTTTTCTGTTTATATCGGGGTGAGTAATGATATTTCACCTAGATTCATGGTAAACATACTTACTATGAATAAAATTTCATCATCTACGTAAAAATATAATAATATAGGTGTACGTTGTTACACCTATATTTTTAATACAGTTTTTCATAATGAAAAATGCAGTGAAATTTATGGTTAGGTGCGAGCGAGGTAGGGCGATTCGCTGGCGTTCACTTCAACGCGATTAACATTTTGACCAACAAAGAATATTCCGTGGTATTTAATACAGAGCGGATCAATTTGTACGACACGATTTTCGTCTCTCCGATGTATGGTCTGGATGACTCTGGATCCGAGGTACTAAATTAATAAAGTCATAAACTACGATCGACGCAGGTCTAGTTTTTGCAAAAAAAATCCTGTTTGAACGGTAATCTTTAGCAAACATACTTCTACGATTAAATTTCTGTAGAGGTATTAAAAAAAATACCTAAATAAAAACAAAAATCATACAAACCACATACTCGTAGACTACCAGAGTATTAAAATACCCCAAATAAATACTTAAAAAGATCTTGATCGAAACATTTTGTACACCCACGATCAAATGATGATGGAACGAAAGCATAGATCGACGTGTTCAATGATATATTTGATTCCAAACACTCATTCATTTATCAATTGGGGTACAGATAAAATGTTGATTTATACTCCGTAATTATACTGGTTAAATGGTTCAGAGATTGTTTCGAGTTTCATTTACAAACAATAACGGATATGATTGTAGTTTTATTTTGAAAAAAATAAATAGATGAGTATTATTGGGTTATTCGTCATCTCGCACGACAAAAATTCGCACGATCGGGTGACTTGGCACCTTTTGAATTTATTTACACTTCATACGTTTTTATATACCTAATATAATATACTTGAATAACAAAACGTATTACTTAATGATTCCATTCCTATCAAGTAGAAGTTTTATTGATTCCATTTTTTATGAGATAATTAGAACATTAGAACAAATTAAAAAAATACTGAAGGTAGAGTTCCAGTCACGGAGAGTAGGCATCTTCGCACTATAGGTAACGATGGTACCTTCCCCGCGAGCTTCATTAATTTAGGATCAAGTAGATTACTCCACCTAGAGCTTACTCCAACACGCTGCACCAATGCAGGTTGGTGGAGATAAGGGTTAGTGGTCAAACCACCCATAAGGCCTCCGACAAGGTTTAACGACTGCTATCTGTCGATAGCCACCGGGACCGACGGCTTAACGTGCCCTACGAAGCACGGAAACTCGCATTTTAATTTGCCACTAGCGGTCACCCCATCCGACCGCGCGCGTATCCCAGAATCGAGTAGATCGCTACAACAGCCGCGGAAGGGGGGGGGGGGGGGGGCATGCGCGCTTCTTGTCGCGAATACTTTTATATAAATATGAGTGTCCGCTAACAAACGCAGTAAGTATCGCGTGTCTAGTGAAAGTGGTTCGAATAATTAATAACCCGATATCGCAGCGACGCCAGATATGGCAACACGAATCGAGGAAACAAGGGGTGTATAACCGAATACATACCAAACCAAATATGGTGGGGGAAAATACATTTTAACGATAAAAACCGGCCATGAGAGAGTCGAAGATACGTTGAGAATTGCGTACAATCAAAACCATGTGTATGTAACGTCAACATGGGATAAAAAAGTCAACAATGCACTAACTAATGTTTTTTTATAAATTTAATTCCTAATCCCTACTAATATTATAAATGCGAAAGTAACTCTGTCTGTCTGTCTGTCTGTCTGTCGATTTTAATGAAATTTGGTACAGAGATAGAGCTGACTTTGAGAAAGAACATAGGCCACTTAGTTATTTATAAAACGACATCCACGCGGGAGAAGCCGCGGGCAACAGCTAGTGTTCAAATATTTTTGATGTGGATTTTATTTGTTAACTTATCCAAATATTTTTTTCAAGCTATTAGAACCAATAAAATAATCTTGTTTTCCGTATCTGAAGTAATACGGACTCATCTTCCAACGATTCTGAAGTTATAGATAGGCCCCGTTACAGATGGACCGTTATTCGGGCAGAGGTGTCAATATATCCTTCGTCGGAACCCTTCGACTACGGAACCCTCATAAGGAAAATGTTACTCCCATTGTGCAATTCAAAAGCAAATGGAAAAGAATAACGCCCTTTGTATAGGTCTCGACGAATTTTCTTTGGAAGACATGTAATAAGACAATTTGTGTTATTTAATTTTATTGTTTTTCTTCTCTTTTTGTTCTCTCTCAATTTATTTCATTGTACATACTTAACTGATAAATAATCATGGATAAACTTGATTTATTGTATTTCAAAAGTAAATTAGGGTAGGTTTACTTTTATGGTAGGGTTGTCAACCATATTCTTAAAAATAGTTTTATATTGTTTTAAGTTTCTCAATACTGTTCATGAAAATAAAGTACACAAATTGCTGTTGTATTTCATGTTATTAAATGTTTATCTTTTTCCGGAAAGTGTGTGAAAAGCTTAGATAAATATTACAATTTCAATCTTTGAAATTAAAAAGCACATGTGGAATTGTTCGAATACTGTTTATTTTCAATTTTTAACTGTTTTTTTTTAACGCTTCTTACACTTTAATATTATATAATTTCTTTATCATAAAACTTACCACGTAGGGTTGCCAATTTTTATGATAACGGTTAATCTGGAAACACTTTCGATGCCATCTTCTCGACTTACCTATATTGCAATTTATTACTCTCTAGTTAAATCTCAGTCGACTTCAAGACCAAATATAAAAATTGCAACCCCGAATAAATATTGATTACCATTTGCCAGGTAACATCAATTGGCAGATACAATTGCAAACGAATTTCCCATTTAGCTAAGGGGTCTTAAAAGGACATCAATTTAAATTAATATTTTAAGTAAACCATTCAATATATAATAGCAAATTGAAGGCTTCGAGCGGTATTAATAAATCATAAAGCGTCCGTCGATCGGTTAGCAACCCATCATTCGGATAGGGGTGAGCGATATTGATAAAATATCGATACCTGAAAAAGTATATTTTAATAAACAATGACCCACAAAATAGCGATATTTTATTTTTTGATAGTTGAAAAGTATTTTAGGGCATATATTATACACCAAATCATAACTGTAAGTTATGAACTAAACGAAATAACGACAACGACAATTTGTTTAAAACAATAATGATACCCTGTGAAAACATCTAAATGTGCAAGAATTAATTATCGATATTTTGGACACAACCCTACATTCGGGTAACCTTCCGCGTATCGATCAGGGTGAACGGACGGGTAAACACGATTACTTTGTATTGCCACCAAAATGGAATAGGCCATAGACAACGAGCCGAATGGAATATTGGCGCTATTGCTTACCTATAAAGCTAGAAATGGAAGATGAATAAAAAAAACGGTAGCTTGTAATAACGCTATTATTTCAGAGGAGTGTAGATAGTGTTACCACAAACACGTTCGTTTTCTTTAGACTGTGGTGTTACGGTTCAATTTTAATGTCAAATTTCATTTTTATTTTTTAAAGATGGTGATTTTTGCAAACATCCGAAAAGGAAAACTTTTGCGGGCAGACACCCCGTCTTTACCGTAACTTTGATTTGAATGATTACAGGCTGAATATTGCATGATATTTTCAGATTAAAATGTTTACGTTAAAAAACTACTTAATGCAAAATGTATTAGATATGTTTAGCTATAAAGTGTAATTGGACAAAATCACTATTTTTTTTCGCAAAATTAAGTGTATTTTTAGTGCTTAATTAAATCTATGTTTAAATTAACTGTTACGCTCAGTTTAAAAAAAAAAAGAGTGCTGGTAAGTTTAAGATCTTCACAAAATATTTTTTGCAAATTGATGTACTTAAATAAAACAATAATAAAATAAAAACTTGAAAAGTAGAGATAAGAACAAACCAAAATAGAGATAAGATTAACATTCAGGTATCACCCGCAAGTATTAACTTTTATTTAAATAATCACGAATTTAGAATTATTTCTGAAGTTACTCCCTTCATAAACGTACATTAGATACGTTTTAGCTATAGAATGCTTTGTCTTTGCCAGTTGCATTGTAAAATGTGCAGGATAGAAAAAGACAAAGGAGAGATTAGCAACACTTTAGCTAAAATACGTTTATGAATAAGGGGGTTTATATTTAACGGTAAAAAATACATTTGGTGCATAGCTGTTCCAAATGCAACCGGTACCAAAGTGGCTTACTGAAATATATTTAAATGTTAGTGAAAGTCTCGCCCAATTCGTGTCAATAATATTGGCAATTGACTGTTATGAACAGTCTGAGAAAACTATGAAAGCTGTGAGTGTAAGTCACTTAATATGTATTTATGTATCTACACGCCAAGTCCCTTACGGGGTAGGCAGAGAGTGTAAAGCGCCAGATATTCCAGTCCTGACACACCTCCCGTGCCTCTTCTACATTCATAATTTTCTTCGTACATGCACGCCGATTCCTATGACTGTTGACCCCGTATAAATTAGCATTGTATATCTGTTAGATGTATTGATTTAAAGTAATTAAATATTCACTATATAATTTTTCGTCATCAACTCTAAAAGCTGAAAGCAAAATAGAACAAATCCCAACATACAAGTATCGCCCGAAACGTACCTATTACTCGTACCGTAACAAGATTGAAAAGCTTGATAAACAAGTCAAAGCCTTATGAATTATTTATTTATTTAAACTTTCTGCACAAACAAAGTACATGAGGCGGACTTAATGCTAGAAAGCATTTTCTACCAGTCAACCTAAGGGTTGTGTGGAAAACAAAGAATGGTAGTGCATTTGGAAAATCGTCAAGAATAGATAAAAAGCCATAATAGTCATTTTGAAAGTAATTTACAGAGCAATGGGAGTAATATTATGGAGTTACAGGATAACACATACTTAATAATGATATAATTAAATATATATCTACATAAAAAAAAAAAAATATTACTTATATATACAATACAAATAATATTATACACATATCTATATCTATATATATATATATATACACACACACATATATATGTCTGATTATGAAACCAACGTAAGAATGCACTATCAAATTCAAACCTTTATAGAAAATAACTCGAAGCATTTTGAGATAATAATCACGGAGCTTTCTTTTAAATGAGAATCATCCAGATTTAATTAATAAATTACAATAAATAAGTGATAAGGCCTGAAATATTAATATTTTTCAGGCCGTATCACTTTTGTCAATCCTCCAACAGCTAGTGTCGTAAAGTCTGACCCCATTAATGGGTCACTAGGTATTACGACCATAAAAATCTTTATATCTTCCGGTATTTAGTGTGATTATATTTTATCACTGTCATCATCAACGCTTTATGGTTTAGTTTTGCCTTTGAAAGTAATGTGAATCTTATTTCCAGTTAATGTTCATAGTCAATGCTAACATGTGATTCATGAGACTTGGATCCTGTTAAAGGCTGAGTTAATATTTTATTTCTTGTGTTTTTTATTATTTAATTTTACTATGGGATTATTGGAGTGTCAACCTGTCTCTCTGCTAGAGTGTCTGTCACAGCTAATTAATACACTGATTTACAAATGTGTCCTCAATGTCATCTCAGTCGGTCCAGTACTTTTGAATCAATTTGCCTGTTCCAGACGTACACAGACGCACAGACATACACACAGATGTGATAACAAAATTTTGTGCTACTTGCATTTTTCAATTTCTATTTAAGTAAGTTCTTGAACACCCACCTCCACCAATCCGCATTGGAGCAGCGTGGTGGAGTAAGCTCCAGGCCTCCCCCCAAAAAGGGGAGAGACTCGTGCCCAGCAGTGGGACGTATAATGGGTTGCCATTATTATATTATTATAAAAGTTCTTGAAGCTTAAAGCGTCACAACTAATCGCATCTTTTTTCTTTTCATATTAAAACTAGCTGACCCGGCAAACTTCGTATTGCCTCAGAATGAAATTATGTATCAAAGGTTTGATAGATACGGACTATTTGTATGGGAAAATGAAATTGTGGTTTTTACTACTTCCCTTCAATTTCTTCATATTTTCTTACCTTTTAAACCTTCCCTAGACCTCCATGAACATTTCAAGACCAAGATAAGATAAATCCGTTCAGCCGTTCTCGAGTTTTAGCGAGACTAACGAACAGCAATTGATTTTTATGTATATAGATTTCTAATAACGTTTACGTTATTCCCGATGTATCAAGCGAAACGCCTGATGTTACCAAATTATGGGCTCAATGTGTGACGATACAGATTCCGTGCGAAACGTCAAGCTTACAGCATAATGTAATAAACCCGTCGCTTTAGTCACGACGTATTTAAGTTGTCGCTAATTACTTTTTGATGAGCGACGCGTGTGAGTAACACTAATTACGAGAGGATAAAACTGCAAGCGCACGGGCTGCCATAAAAATGATATTTAAAAAGGGAACAATGAATAACGGGAACGAGAAGTTTCAGTATTTAGTGAATGAAAACAAAAGATTCAGTCGAAATGGATGCAAACATTTCCCTGGTGAATAAATTGAGGCCTCTCCGAACCATTTTGAAACTTAGTGAAACAAATTTGAATAAAATATAAAATAATAAAGTGAGATCATTTTATTTCAATCATGTCAAGTTACTTGGCAAACTATTAATTATTATTACAGAACACTTAGCGCAATGAAATTAACTTCACGCCTGTAATACCCGAAGGGGTAGGCAGAGGTAAATACATGCATTCAAGCATACATGCAAATACCCACGATTCGCCGGTTACGTTTTGGCCCATGTAACAGGTGGCGAGCCTGTTGACATCTCTGGGCACATTACCAAACTTCGAGGTACTGGGAAATTTCCAGAAAATGGAAAAATCCCAATAGAACCAGTGATTATCTCTGATAACCCCCTACCCGGGAATCGAACCCAGGACCTCAGCGTAGTAGTAGTGGCCTGCTACCACTAGGCTACCGAGGCAGTTAAACACGCAATGAATTCAAAGATATCTGAAATAGTCGCTTAAAATTCGATACTGTTGTTATTTAAGTACTTGGCAGATTGATCAAAATCAGAAGCATTTTAAAATGATTAGCTTTGACTTCTTCAAAGATCTACGTTTTAAGTAAATAAGCTGCGCCCGTCATAGATTGTATCGGCAGATTTTCCATTTGACTACGATTCAGCGATAGTCTGTCTATGCCAGCAGACACACCACAAGGGCATTTCTGTAATAAGCAATATTTTTCCTTGTTATTGTCGAGAATATTAAATAGAAAATCTCTGGGGTAGATTCATGTATATCGGATAAAAGAGATTTGATAGCAAAATCACTTTATATCATCGTCTGGGAATAGTTTTTCCTCTCGTCGTTTCTGATACAAGGAAATGAAATATACAAAAATATTTTTTTTTTCGTTTCGTTTGATATTTATCATACGATGTGTATAATGTGAGTCAATTTCATTATATCATAAAAAAGATCTATGATTAAACATTAATGGTAGTTAGGTATATTGATCGACTATTCATAGAATAGAACGCTAGCAGCAATTACTCAGTTGAACTGTAAATAAAATTATGAGTCACTGTATTGAGGAAATAATTAAAAGTAATGAAGTTATTATTGCAATAGCAGTTAATAATAAAGATCGCTCCCTAGAGTTATTTATTTATGATGAAAGGGAAATTCGGGCTCAATTTATGGCAGCACCAGATTCTAATGTAAACAGGGATTGTCATAACTGGTACACGCTCTATGATTTTCCCGCGAACCGTAAAGTGGATTTTGTATATGCAAATACATCATTTGATTATACTATGAATGTTTAATACACACCTCGGATTTCTATAACATTATTGATTTAGGACACTGCTATGCGCGCTTTTCTCAAATTAACTTCAGGATTAATTATAATTTTGTTTGCTCGGGTATTTGTTGAAACATAAGTTTAATAGAATTGTTATAAAATATATATATATATGTATCTTCACGCCAGGTCCCTAACGGGGTAGGCAGAGAGTGTAGAGCGCCAGACATCCCGGTTCTGACAAACCTCTCGTGCCTCGTCTACCTTCATCATTCTCTTCATACATGCACGCCGATTCCTAAGACTTTTGACCCCACCATCAGACAGAATTCGACCTACTTGGTCATGGTAGGTCAGCCTTGGTCTTCCTGGGCCTCTGCAACCATCCACATTCGCATTGTATATCTGTTTAGTCATTCGCTCATTCGACATTCTTTCTATATGCCCGAACCATCGGAGCATGCCTTTTTTCATTTTTACACCGATACTATCATTCACACAAAGTCTCTTTCTTACATCTTCATTACGAACGCGATCGGTGAGTGATACACCGCAGATCTTGCGCAAAGATCTCATCTCGACCGCGTTCAACTTACTTTCATGCTCTTTCCTGCATACCCAGCTCTCGCTTCCATATAAAAGCGTTGGAGTAAGTACAGCATTATGTACGGCTAGTCGAGCCCGCTGGCTGAGATGTTTAGATTCTAGCATATAATAATAAATTATAAAATATAATACAAATGTTATACAGATTACAATAAAATAATGATAGATGGAGAGGACAATATAGTTATTGAGTCAGCAAAGACCATAGGTAACGAAATGGAATAACTGATAATATACTAAACGCAACCGCTCCGCACGATCCTGAATGAAAGACGATTAATGAACAAGTAGGTATTTGATAAAACACCATCATCATAACTTATTCCGGTTCACATAAATGAGAACGTTTCGAAAATACGGCAACACGTAAGTTGTGCGTTTCTTCACAAAACACGAAACAAGGTCGTGTCACGCGAAGGCCAGTGCCGTTTTGGGGGCGAACACGCCATGCAACGAGCTTTTCAATAGTGGACACAAATTTTGGACAATTGTATTATTTTAAAGTTAATTAAACTGGCATGTGTACGGACGGTTATGGACGGAAGACACGATATCTACCCTCTAATTAGCTTGTAGGCAACAATAATGTAACGTACTCTAATATTATGATTTCATGTTCTGATATAATTTACGTCTGTAAAATAACAACATACGATGTTTGTGTTTAAAAATAATGTTAATACCCAGGCAAAATAAATAAGAACTTTGAAATGTATAAAGTAAGTACTTTAAAAGTTCCTTATTTTGTTTTATCTTTCCAATATTTTCCCGGTATGTATTGTCTGATTTGAAAGGAACGATTCTTCGAAGTTACTTGCTCCGCTTTGTAAAGTAAGTATCAACAATTATTAACTTTCCTCAAAGTTTTCTACGAGGACTGTCGCGACACTATTAATGTTCCAGTTAGTGGAATTCAATTTGTCTCGGTTACTGTACTTATGCAAGGCTCCGTGAGCTTAGGACAGCTTTGAAGAGACCCTCCCTTCAAATCCTCTGTACCAAGCTAAATCTTTGAGGAGAACGTCTCAAAACTCAGAACAGAGAAGCAAGTCTCAGGTTCTTTATAGTTCGGCCTTGCTCTCAAATTCACTACAGAAATAACACCAAGAGAACAATAGAAGATCATCAGGAGTCTCGATATCAGATCCACCGCAAAGAAAAGACCATCAGAAATAAAAAAAACAGACTCACCATCTGTGGGCGACGTGTACAACTTTTTGCACAGGTCCTGCGGCCCGCCGAGCGCGTTGATCTTGGCGAGACCCTCGGCGCCGCGCGTCTCCATGAGCTCGCGCAGCTGCCGCAGGGAGACGCCATACTGCGCCGGCCGCCCCTCCACGGTAGCCATGGTGCCGGGGCCGCGGCCGCCGCCCGCACCACGCCCGACCTCCCTCTAGCTCTGCAACAAAAAAAGTCCGTTGTTAGAGTCTATCACTGATGATAATATTTTTAAGAATGATTTAAAAGGCTCATGCAGGAGATCTAGCAAAGGTGGATTTAAAGTTGGGACATGTAGAGGTAAGAACTATAAAAATACGCTTTTCCTGCTAGCTCAATGGCTCTAAAATGTTTTATTGTGACCGTTGCCTATTGTGACCAATAGGAATAAATGAGGCTTTATCTCCTAACGTGTTCCCATTTGATTCAGAGCACTGTCATTAGAACATACAACATTAAAAAGATTCAAAGTGAACCTACAAAGACACAAAATGAAGCGATGATAAAATAATACTAAAGGCAAGTTTGCTTCATAAGACGCCTAGGCAGGCGTTGAAGATCATGATTTGGCTTTAGGTATCCCAAATAAGAAAGTCTAATTTATCACTGATTCGACACTTAACCTTGTAAAATCTTAGATCTTTAGACCCAAAAACATTAGGTAGTTACATTTTACAGTTTGCAGTAAAATCTTTAATTCTATTTTCATATGATTTAGTCTTATAAGTGTAGGATTTTGGAATGTGATATACAGGGTGTCCCAGAACTCAACGTCAAGCCGAAACGGGGTGACAGGATTGATTATAACCATCATGAGAAAAATCAGAAAAAAAAATCTATCCCATGTAGTTTGAAAATTATGGGCATTTAAGGAAAACCTAGAAATTTGGTCAAAATGTAACCATTTTTCGGTTATTGTGGTTAATTTTTATTATTTTTGTTCATTTAAACTCTGGAACCGTAACCTTAAATAACATCTTGAGAATCACAGTCTAAAATAATGACACAATTACCCCAAGTTTCCTAGAATTTAGACTATTTGTTAAACTATGAATTTAAAATTTTCAAACTTTGACGACTTTGAAACACCCTCCCTTAAAAAAAATGTACTAGAGTGCCTTGGCAAGTGCCATTAAAAGTGGCGCGTTTAATCAGGATTGTAAAATGGTACAATACTTGTTAGTTTCATACTAAAAAAAACGAGTAAAAAATAAAAACCTCAAGTAACCCGATTTTTGCTAACCCATTTTACTCAGTTAAAATGTTTTTTATTCGCACAAGCCCTTGGTAGGTTCTTTATTTTACGACTAAATGATGAGAGAGATGGATAGTGGACATGTTTGTCATGAGCGAGCGAGACATTTTTTTCTGATTTTTATCATGATGGTTACAATCAATCCTGTCACCCTGTTTCGGCTTGACGTTGAGTTCTGGGACATCCTGTATAATACTTGTGTTAAATTTTCAATGTATGCAGTATTAAGATTCTTAATTTAATAAAACTTATAAATCAATATCATTAAACCAAAAAGGTTTAATGATATTGATTTATAAATACTCTTTTAAAAATGTTTTAGGTTTAATGATATCTTAATATATATAAATCTCGTGTCACAATGTTTGTCCTCAATGGACTCCTAAACCACTTAACCGATTATAATAAAATTCGCACACCATGTGCAGTTCGATCCAACTTGAGAGATAGGATAGCTTACATTACGCTATGACTAATAGGAGCAGAGCAGCGCGGGCGAAGCCGGGGCGGGCCGCTAGTTGATTTATAAGTTTTAACTCAAAACAAATAGTCCGTATATTGATATATTTTGATGATAAGCTTATTTTTATTGTTAACATAGTCAAAGAGTATTTTTTTTCCATTTAGGTACCTTATTTCTAAAGGCAAAATTTTTTCCAGGCGTTACCTTTTGAACGTTCTAGGTTTATTCATCTTCGGTTGAAAATTCGCAAAATAGCCCCAGGTGGCTTTCACAGTTTACTGTTTAACAAGTCAGGGGGCGTAGACGCTCACGGCGAAAAAAAAAGTTAAAAATAACAACGTCGTTTTACTGAACCCTCTTAAATTAGGGTGGGGGAGAGAGAACAGGATAATGTTTTAATTTTGCTATTTCATTATGATACTGACAAATGAGACCTCGTCTAATGGCAACGTTAACACTGGAAGATATTTCCTGGGAAATGATTGTGGCAATGATATTTTGAATACAATAAACGTTAGGTACATATTAGGTAGTGATGAATATTAAAAAGAAGGAGAGTTTTGCATAAACACAGAATTTGAAAACCTTCAAGTCTTGTGAATAAAGCTGTCGCCATAAGGAACTGTATGTGACTATATTTTTATAGATATGCTTTTAGCGCTAATTTCAATGGATAGTGAATATTAGTGACTGTGAGTTTGACTGGTAGAGAATGCCTAATGGCATTAAGTCCGCCTTATGTACTAGGTGGATTAAAGTTTAAATAGGTGCATTAGTGGATACATACTATCATAACACATTTAAAATGCAAAGTCTCAAATTACACAATACTCAATATAAATCAAATCACGGCTATATTACTTTAGTTAGCACACGGATAACGATCTCGGCTACACTTTATAGTACCTATGAACTTGTTTGTATATAATTAGTAGTTAAATAAGTATATTAATGATGTATAAACAAATTTAAATAACACAGACTACATCTACTAAAATAAGAAAAAAAAAAGTTGTAGTGGTTATATCCGCGGAAAGATCTTTTGAGAAAACTGTTTCGTTTTCTCAAAAGATCTTTCCGCGGATCTATTTGCGAAGATTTCAAGATCACAACTAAGTTAGTTGCTCATATTTAGGATATGGTGCTAGTCAAATTAATTAGAGCAAGTCCTATACTTGAATCAGGTTAACTTAAACAAATCTCAATATAACCTCACCCATTACAAAGGCATTATTTCTTATCCAATTACGAAATGATCGTAAATTTCCGAAACAGGCGGCTCGAGGAGATTAACGCGGTATATCAGCATGGGATCTTTGAATTAATTAATTCAATTGTTCTATTTAAATATTTTCATTCGATTCTGCTCTATAATTAATTTCGATTTAACCTACGTGTAATACAACAGAAATATCACTGTCTATATCATCCATACTCATCTCCAATTAAGTTTTCTTTACTGGTGGTAGAGCTTCAGTGACGGAGCTCGCGGGCGTAGGCACCACCGCATTACCTAATATACTTGCCGCTAAATGGTAGTGTTCAGCACTATCGTGTTCCGGTCAGGTGGTAATGTACGGCCCTGTAATTTCCGGCACAGAGGCGTAATACCTTAGGCCTCAGGAGTGATAACGCATCTGCATTTTGACCTTGGTCTTTGTGTGGGTGTCTATAGGCTGCAGTCATCACTTAACATCAATGTGATCTGCATGCTTGTTTGCCACTTCCGTTTCATAAAAAAAAAAAAAAAAAGTTAAGTAAAATTGACGTCTTTATATTTTTGTATCTTAACATAGATACGATTTGAATACTTAGCAACAGGAAAATGTTTTATCCGATTCTATGAAATTAATATTCAGCATCTCATTAGCAAAAATATACCTAAAGTAATTTACAGGTCAGAATTAATATAATTTGGGTTGTCCTACTTTAATACTATTAAATTTAAGTCACCTAAAACAACATCAAATAATCTTGAGTTAATTAAACATCTTAACATTCCTCCAAAGGTCCAGTTAAAAAACAAAGGAAGCGAAAGTAACGACGAACTTCCTCACTCTGATTAAGTAGCTAAACGGTCTAGTTGTTTAAGTGTTACACTCCACTTTTAGGTCATAACTGGGTGAAAAGGCGGGGGATATACCTGCAGATGTTACCGGTGTTTACGAGCCTATAAAACCGTCCAGTCTACTGCACTGTCATGCATAATTTAGGATACGGCGTGTAGTTAATAAAACGTAAGCTTTCATGTGCTTCTTTGTATGATCAATTGATAATCCATGAAGATATCTTTGGCAATGTGAACCGCGTTTTGTTACATGAATATTTGATGTGTGCTACGGATATGGAAATTGCGAATGTGAATTACACTTGACTGAATCAATTATGTATTCGAGTTTCGTTTACATTGTGTATAGACAAAACGTTGTAAGTCAAAAAAATAAATCAAGTCAAATTATGAACCACCATAGAATAAGCTCAGAACATTAACGTGCAATGAAAGAAAGAAAAACTATGGCTTAATGAAAAGAATTCAAAGTTGAAATACTATTGCAATTATCAAACCAGCAATCCGGTAGAGGAAATGAGAATTTTCGATGCAAAGGGAACAGAAGGCATTGTGAGCAAAAACAATTAAAGAAAGTCCCGAACATAATCAGAGGGCGAGAGAGTGCGCTCTTAAAAGGAAGCATGAAGTGCCTCGTAAAATGAATACAAAACACACAAGCGAATGAGCGCAATGCACGCTTTTATTTTCCGGTGTAAGCTCCTCTTATAAGTTACTGCTCCGTAAGTACGAGTATAAGCAACATGTATTGAATCTGGCAATATTAGTGGTTTCAATTAATTCACGTTCTGTGTATTGTTACAAGACAAATAATGATGGAGTGGTTGAATATTTAAATTGAAAGAGAATTAACATTATGACGTCACAATGTCATGTAATTTGGTACAAATTAGTCAATGCATGTTGAAATTAATTCTGAATTTTTTGTTGATACTATGATGTAACATAGTACAAATAACATTTTACTCAGAAACACTTAATGATTTCATCTTTAATGCACTTTAATGAGACGATGTGGATCCAAGAGGATACGTTAGATTTGTTTGATGAAAAGCAAGATACAATAGAAACAAGACAAATTGATAATTTGCAATTAATTTATTTCCAAAACATAATGTAATTTAAACATCAGAATTGCGTTAAATATTCAGAAATGCCGTATCTTTAAAATATAAGACCTAAGATAAGTCCTGATATTTACCGAAATCTAAAGTTCAAGCGTTGACATTCAAGAGCAAACAATGTAATGACTTTATTCTGTATCTTCAGTTGATAAAGGGACAATACGAACGTCTGCGAGACTTGGAACAATTTGCTTAATAAATTGAATATTTCACAATCACGGAACGGTGATTCCAGTTCATAATGTTTTATTTTGGTTGGAAATACGCAAATATTTCAACGAAAAAAATATTTTCGAGGTAAGCTAAGTATAAAAAATTTGCACATAAGGAAATATAGGATATATTTGTCGGGGATAGAGAACACAATCGTACTGAGCTGACTAAACCAATTATTATAGAAAGTCCTAATCAAAGGATTAAACACACCCAGTAGTTTGATTGACAAGTGTCATCAATGACACTTGACAGTTGAACTTGAGAATCAATAATAGAAGGGCGCCGTCTGCGCCGGTTCCTTGATATAATTCTGTAACTCGATATACTCGTAATAATCTAGATTCTAGTTGTACACTTTGTTAAAGCGGTAAACGAGAGATGGCAACGATTTGCGTAGTACTGAATTGATTGGCAGAAGAGATTTACATCGTGCAATGAACATTTGTATCCCGGTAATTGTATCCCCGGTCGTAAGAGTTTCTTGCCCGTTCTTCTTTGCCGACGTAATCGAATGGGCGGATCTATGGCAATATACGACTTATTCTTTATCTTCTGCCAAACCATGTGCTTTATTTCATCACCCGCTCGAGTATCTAGCTACAGGCGCCCACAAACACGAATAACATCTCGGCTTAAGGAAAGACACGCAGACAACACTACCTAGATGTCCTGACTGGAGAGGGTTACCGCCGATTTATTTATTATTTTAGTTTACTTTCTCTATAAATATATGTATTTGGAGAGGGAACGGAAGATCATAAACAACACGTAAAGACTAGTAAACCAAGGAAGTAACTCTGTTTCTTTCTGTAAGAACGGTTATGAAAATACGCATAAAACTTCGCTTACCGAGTTTTTCCACCCCATAAACATTATTTGAATGCCAAAACATGTCCCACATCTCAACCTACATACGGGAATCCCAACGTACGGCCCAATAAAGGGCAACATTAGACAAAATCTCAAGTACGTGTTTGCTGTTAACCTAACTAGAGTGGATGGGGCAATTCTCTTCAGCTGCGTATAGTACTTATACAGTTTACCATCCCTTTTCCCATGGCTAAGACGATATCAAATCCATTGTACATCAAGTAATTTGAGCCAAACGTTATTTGAATCTCAACAATCAAGTCAACATGTCGCAAACTATACTAAGCAGTAAAATCTGCTCGTATAAAGTAATCTGAACGTACGGCCTAATAAAGGGCAACATTAGACAAAATCTCAAGTACGTGTTTGCTGTTAACCTAACTAGAGTGGATGGGGAGAGCCTCCCCGGCCGCGGCATCCGGGTTGAGTATCGTTGAACGGCCGGCAATTAGGTCGCCGTAGCACCCCATCTTTGTTGGATTCTGCGCGTGGCCTTCGAGACTCGTCGATCTCTAGCTTTTTTATGTTTTTTTTAGCTATTAACATGCGGTGATTTTATTTGATATTGAATTCCATTAGTTGAAGCAGAGGGTTAATTGATTTCTTTTTTGTCATATGATCGATTATACGGGTAGTTCCAATTGCGAAAGCTCAAATCATGTGTATGGTAATGATTCGCTTCGGTATTACTGATAAAGAAGCACAACTTCTCATTATCTATTAAGTTGCATAATTTAACTTTAAATAGGATCAACTCTTTAAAGGTTTTCAGTTAAATTATATATTGCGCATTAGCATAATAATATGCGAAGAAATTATAGAAAGGATTAAAAAAAAAGAAGTTGACTTGACTACGATTGTAATATGTAAATCATTATTAACTAGAGGTATTCTGAACATTTCACCAACTACGTCCCAGTCAAAGGTCAACACCTTTAAAATGCGTTACCAAAATGACATAATAATACAGAGATTTCTTGGAGAACACTTCCCTAACTCAGATGCGGATAAGGTCAACGGAAATGTCAACTCTAGGAAGTCATTCTTCGGAATGATGTCCCTGTAACACTTGTCTTTCAATGTTCAGAACCGAATTTGCCTCGGCGCAAATTTAATTTGGAACGCAAATTGCTGAAGTCAGATACCGGCAGCTGACATTATCAAAGAGGTGTCGTTATTTCGCGAGACCTTTCCAATAATGAGGGTTATAACCAAATTTTTCATCGCATCGATTGTTCTATAAAAGCCGGAGATTCTATATGCTATGGGATGTGAGAAATTGGAATGGTTTCCACGCAAAAACAATATTGATATAGAAATGCAATCACACGCAAAGCGATTTGTTGGAAATAATGTAATTGTGTTCGAAGAATCTTGACGTTACTGACGTTCAAGCATAAAAGGGCTCGAGGGCGTAATACGTGGGTATAACATTGTAGTCTGCATGCCCTTTACTATGTCGGTCACACTGAAAATAATCTACTTACCAAGGTTGTTGTTGTTAGGTAGCTTAGTATTGAAGTGCAGATCTTTAGTGAATCTGCACTTCAATACTAAGCTACCTAACAACCTTACTTCTTACTTTTTCTTTAAATCTTTATGATTGACCTGCATGCATTAGGTAAATAAAACCGGACACTACATTTAAGATCATTTTTGTATCGTCTAAGGAGAGTAAATAGCCAAGTTGGGAGGGATTGTATTCGCATTAACTTTCGTGAAAATTGTTTAACAGATGATATTTTATTTATTTTTATTTTATTTAATGGATGTGGCAAACAAGCATGCAGTTCACATTGATGTTAAGTGATGACTGCAGCCTATAGACACCCACACGAAGACCAAAGTCAAAATGCAGATGCGTTACCACTCCTGAGGCCTAAGGTGTTATGCCTCTGTGCCGGAAATTACAGGGCCGTACATTATCACCTGACCGGAACACGATAGTGCTGAACACTACCATTTAGCGGCAAGTAAATTAGGTAATGCGGTGGTGCCTACGCCCGCGAGCTCCGTCACTGGAGCTCTACCACCAGTAGAAAAGATTTAATGATCAACTGAAACCAGATCTGGGATGCGGTTGCATGTGTTATAATCGTTATTATATCACATCATTGCATCGAAACACGCACTAAAAAACTTATTAGAACACTGCGTTAGTCCTTAACAACTCATAAGCCGGTTTGGTTGCACATTCACGACTATCAACAACCCTTTCTCTCGAAATAGACGGTTAAGTAAAATGTCTCAAGTCTTCAACATCCCCGTTGACTTTCAAATAGGTTAAAAGCAAATAAGATGTTCTTGAATGACCCAAGTCCCATTGACTTTTCAGATAAAAGACTAAACTACATCGCTATAGATACACCGGTTCTAAAGGTTGCCGACGGAGATATGGGCGAGTCAGCGCCGGTTATTGGCACACAGCCAAAATGGGACATCGATACTGTAGCAGTATTGATAGGACGTTTGTAATTTAACGAATTTTCTCTCGTCTCGTTGCTAACATTGAAAATTTCGAGTGATTTCGGTAATCGTTTTCAATGAATTCGACATTTAACAATTCTTGTGCGAAACTCAAGGATTTGAGAAATATTGCAGCAATTAACAAATATCAAAAGGAGAATCCTCATGAAAACCGAACTGAAAATAAGCTTAACGATAACATTATTGTCCTGAGTTATACTTTGTCTAAATGAATAAATAGTATGCGTCGTTTGTGATTGAACAAATGAAAAGAACAAGATCTTCAAATCAACGCTATCTATTGGTTTACCTAATTGAAAATGACCCGTTCGTTCGATTACAGCAGTGAATCATGGTGATCCGAGTGATTGAAACGAACGACGTTTGTCGAACGTATGATCGGTATCGACTTTGTCGAATCCTTGAAGTAATCAATCGATTGAATGGGTCGAATGAGCCAGATTGTTTTGTCAACGGGTCAGTATTGACGCGGTTCTTTGCAATCGAACGAACGATACATACCTACTGAATAGGTTAATTCCAATGTCCAGCCATTAAATGAATTCACAGCAATTATTTCTCGTCGAAAGACGAAACTAATTAAGGCTATCTGCAAGTGTTGCACCAAGGCCTCCACCAATGCAGCTAGATGCTATCTTTAAATACATTGTTGAAGCAGATGTTCAAGTAATAAAGGGTTTTAAGAGCAAGTCTACGTCTTAGCTGGTAAACTAGGTCAATCATCGTTCCAGCAAACTTGGCACAAGCGACCAAACAATCTTGATTGAAAGTCCCTAATCGGTTAGCGAGATTAATTGTTACCAGGGCGAGTTGCGTAGGTAATGGTGGCTTGATCGATACATCTAAACACCTAATGGCCTTTTTGAATTAACTTTGAAATATTCATGGTTGAAAATGTAATAAATTTAATCGTGATGAAAATATTCTTGCTGCCTCAGGATTAGTATATCGCCATTAGATGAATGAGAGCTGCTCTGATTAGATTGTAAATAAATTGTTGCGTAAAGAAATAAATAAATAAAAATAAAATATCGTTTATTGCTGTAGCCAAAGTATTACAAAACAATATGCGTTGCCGAGATCCTCTTTTAAGTAAACATGATTACTTGTGCCAGAGGATCTCGCTCTTCCACGAATCATTACAAAATGGTTACAGGTCGTCTTAAGTAAGTAGGTACTTAAATTAATTTATTTTAAACAATATAATATAACAAAATAAGTAAATATTACATTACCACACGCAATATGTTTCTAAGTGCCTATACTGTTAACTTCTATAAATGTAAATATATAAAGCAAAACCATTTGTAAAACATTCGTAATTTAATATCTGTAATTATTTCATTTGTTACTCTTTCTACACGTTTAAATTTATGTATATAAAATATGAAAATGAAATAACATGGACGCTCGGTGTTAAGTTAATCGCTCTCGCTTAATGTTAAGGCTTAAAATTAAATTTGGGGCGTCTTAGAATGGTGCGATGAAAAATGTTCTTCATTTCTCTCTCACAGTAATTTGAATATTTACTGATTCAATCGGTAAAACAAGAGTAACAGTAACGTTGTGAGCTTCGAAGATATGGCTATTTGAGAGTTCTTCAAGACAACAATCTTGAAATAAAGGTGCTTAGGCAAAATTGCGATGCGATACGACGCCGCATCGCAGAAACTTGTTCAGTTGACTATACTTTTAATATGTCAGACGAAATCGCATCGCATCGTACCGCAGTTTTGTGTCGGCTGGGCTTGTGAACAAAAACACACTTTAATTTCTTTTACTTTTATACTATAAAACTAACTGAACCGGCGAACTTCGTAACGCCATAGAATTTTTGAAATACCTATTTGCTATTGCTTTAAATATGTTCATACAAACAAACCTTCTGACAATAACGAACACATAAAAGAAATATTTATCCAATTTTGCAACATTTCGGTGATTCATTTTTATTTATAATAGATATTTTACGAAGTGGAAAAGTGAAGCATCTATATTTCATTGAATATGGAAATAAATTGTAAGCGAAATAAACATTTCTGAATAGATATTGGATTGGAGAAAAGCTCTGAAAATACTCGTATGCTTACGAGTATTTCCAGAAGTAGTTTTATTTTCTGTTGAAATAGTGAAGAAGTTTAACGCGGGTTGCAGATCGAAAGCTAAGCTAACTTAGTTTAGTTAAGATCGCATAGCTGACGCATTTTTTCGTACTAGTTTACATAGATTGCAGTCTGCACAGAAGTACGAAAAACTACGTCAGCTACGCGAGCTAAGCTAAACTAACTTAGTTTAGCTTAACTAGGATAACTTAGTTTACGGTCTGCAACCCGCATAAAAACTAAAATGCAGTACTTCCTACACAGTACCATTCCTTTTATTCTTGTCATTGATTATATATATTATCCAGATTAAGTTTTATAGTTTAATGTAAATGTAAGCTGAATTAATTACATTTTAAAACCTTGTAAGTAGTATGTAAGGTAAGTATCAAAAACATTTCGATAATTTGATACTTTAAAACCACTCTCATTCCCGTCATTATACGTCAATTTGAAGAGTCGAAAATACCAGTCACTAGCTACCTACCGCTCGGAATTTCAAATGGTTTCTAAGAAATCTGTGACTAGAATATTCAAGTTGGAGGTGCCTTAAAAGGGACGGCAGCGTCATGTTTCCAACATCTTGAGTGGAAAGCGTGTCTGTTTTTGTATAGTGTGATTCATCGAAAATATAAGAAATTATAGCTATTGCCCGCGACTCAGTACGCTCGTAGTTTCCGGTCAAGAATTTCGGGTAGTCCTTTTAAGGGTTCCTGTACCTCAAAAGAAACTCAGTCAGAAACGCAAGAGTTTTATATTAATTGATTGAGTAACTCCACGTCAATATTCCTCGAACCCAGAATCCCACAGCGTAGTATTAGTAGCCTGCCACCACTTGATTACCGAGGCAGTTGATACATAATTTTTAGTGACATCTTAAAAGTTAGGAAACAATCCAGTAATTTGACGATAAGAATATTGTCTGAACTTAGGATGTTGTCGCTATCATGGTAAACATTAAAAGGTTGTGTTTCATTAGCAATTAGGAATTATTTTAATTAGTAAATTTCCTCATACGTATGAAATTTTAGAAAGAGTCATGGCAAGTTCTATAATACATAAATGTACAGAAAATAGGAAAAAAAGGTACAAGGTAAAACTCCTTACAAAACTATTATCTAGGGACCATAAAGAACATTACCTAATATTTAAGATATTTTTGAATCCCTGGAATAAAAACGGTCTTTCCTAACAACAGTAGAAGAACTCCATACTAAACTTCAATTTTAAACTCATTATTAGGGAGTTACATAATACAAGTAAACATTATTTAGATAATAATATTACAGGGCCGTTTTAACGTGCAACTTTTTTTTCTATTTTTTGCAACATACCATGATCCTTTCATAGGCTAATTATAAATTAATCAAATGCGTATACTAGCTAATGTAGCAGGCTAATCGGTCTGCAGACGCAACTTGGCAACAATATTTGTGATGAACGGCCCTTTCGCGTGATTTTGTGCACTATATCTCGACCACACCTCTATAACAATTTCTAGCTATTTTGCAGGCTAGTCCTAAATACTTGTCTTGATTTGGAATAGATGAAAATATTTCACATTTATTGGTCTATCCACGGATTCATTAATTTCATTGGTAGCGGAATGCTTTTAGAAAACTAAAGAAGAGCTTTATAAGATTAATTCAATTTAGTAAATATGATTTGGGTCTCATAATTTATAACATACGAGGCGAAATAGCTTAGTCTTAAGGGTGGGCCTTATGCCCTTTGATCTCTAGTTTGTGTGTCGATGTCTATTGACTGCAGAATTCACTTACCAGTAAATAAAAAGTATTAAACCATTCATCAATCACCAAACATTTCACCAATGTAAATCAAGTTTTATCTGAACTCTACTCAAAACTGTAACCCAGTTAACCAGTCAGCCTGGGTTGCACCAAGATATTTGTTAAAGTAAAAGTTATTGTAACATAGGCAAAGGAGGAAGAGTAACATTTCACATCCTTCTCTAACTTAAAGATTCTTTAAGTTAGAGAAGGATGTGAAATGTTACACTAACTTTAACTTCAGAAATATCTTGGTGCAACTCAGGCTTACTGTTCACCATTAACTTAACTAAAATGTAATGCATGTTCATTATGTCAGTCAAATGTATGTGACGTTGGTGAAATACACTGCTATAAACTAATCGTTCATACAGCTTAAAGTTCCCCAATTATGGGATAAGTTTCATAAAACTTAACTCGCAATTGGTGTTTCCTTGATATCGTCAAAGCGTAATTAGACAACTTTTGCAGCAACTAAAATGTTTTCAACAAGCTGATAGAAGCTCAAATAACTTCGTTGTCGTCATGTTAATAGACGAATTCAATAATTAAATGCGCCAAAGGAAAGTTGAATAGAAAGAAGAAGACGAAAGGGCGTAGTGTGGATATAGCTCTTCACCAATGTTCCAACCGAATTTTAACCGAACTCGAGCTTCAACTGTACCAAAGTTAACCATAGCTACACCAAGGTCTAATAATGTAGGTATATTATATCAGTTAAACTAACTTCGGCTATTTAACTGACAGTAACATCTACTTGGTTAATGTGACGTTGGTGAAATACACTCCCATAAACGAATAGTTCATAGAACTTAAAGTTACCCGAATTATGGGGTAAGTTTCATAAAACTTAACTCGTAATTGGTGTTGCCACGTTTTCTAAGTATCGTCAAAGGAACACTAGCATAATTGGACCACTTTTTAACTTCTTTCCATAATTGACTAAATTGATTCCGAGTTTGATTTTGGCTACAACGTTGAAAAGTTTCATCAATTTCAAGTCGCGTTCCGCTTCGATTCGAATCGAAGGAGGGACGGAGGGGGGAATTCCTCCTTTGCCTACGTCACAAGTGCACTTAGGTGGGGCACAATCGTGTTAAGTGAGCGTGCATTTCTACTAGTTTAACGATCAGATACTATTGGAAGTGGAGAAATTAGATCATTGATGTATTTTAGAGCATTATTGGTATTTCGTGCTCATTGTTATGGTCTCTCGAAATGGGCCATCAAAATTACTCAAAATATGGATAGGGGTGGGGAGTTCACTTACACACAGCTTTATCTAAAGGCTTGTTTTTTTTTAATTGGACGTACTAGATGATTTCAGCATGTGACTTACTCTTTTAAATGACGTCATAACTTTTTCTACTAACCGTAACTGGCCGAGCTGCGTTGGTTAATGTTAAAGTTAACCCTAAAATGATCTGTTAGATGATAAGGGAATCTGTCTGCCCTGATAACTTTAACTATGCCGCCAAAAGGGTGCCAAAAATACGTTGGTACAACGCAATTCGCTGTCATTGCTAAAGTATTTTTTTTATGTAATGGAAGTGGCAAACAAGCATGCAGTTCACATTGATGTTAAGTGATGACTGCAGCCTATAAATACAAAGACCAAGGTCAAAATCCAGATGCGTTACCACTCCTGAGGCTTAAGGTGTTATGCCTCTGTGCCGGAAATTACAAGGCCATACATACCACCTGACCGAAACACGATAGTGCTAAACATTACCATTTGGCGGCAAGTATATTAGGCAATGCGGTGGTGCCTACGCCCGAGAGCTCCGTCACTGGAGCTTTACCACCAGTAAAGAAAATGTACTTGTAATTCTTAAATTTGACAAAAATCGTAATTTTACAAATATTTTGGTGCAACCGAAACTAAGTTTTAAATGATTGAATCGATTCTTCAACTAAAACCAGGTGTAGAGGTAATAATTATAGAATCCATACCGAGACAAGCATGGCTTTACTACAGCAAAAGGCGTGTTTATACAGATTTGACCGATTGACGGTACAGTCATGTGGTCAAGTCTTTACTTAGTACTTATGTATTTCGTGTTCGAGTATTCCAGTTAATATACGAGTCCAAGGAGACGTTTGCTGACGTCACTGGGGACGGGGTGGCTCGGTCCCCTATTGTACGATGTATCGTACGTACTACATGAAAGAGGTCATCATGATTTATGGACATTTTTCAATATGAATTGTTTTGCTACAACTCTGATAGGTTTTTTTAAATAAAAGGAATAATAGGAAAAACGTCCACGGTTGGAAAAAGCCTACCCCAAAGTCATTTGTTGTGCATCATTAGAGAAGAATATACCATAATCGCCACGCTTGCCAAGCGGCGATCGCGGTAGGAATATCGCGGGACGCTGTTGCCCATCGCGCGTTATTATATTTACTACCCTATTGGAATTGTTTTTTTTTATGCAAAGGATGTGGAAAACAAGCATGCAGTTCACATTGATGTTAAGAGATGACTGCAGCCTATAGACACCCACACAAAGACCAAAGTCAAAATGCAGATGCGTTACCCCTCCTGAGACCTAAGGTGTTATGCCCTTGTGCCGAAAATTACAGGGCCGTACATTAACACTTGACCGAAACAAAAGCCTCGAGATCCAAAGATGATTGATCTTTAGACAGGCCTTTTGCCTAGCAGTGGACGTCTGTCGGTAATGATGGTGATAGATTTATCGGAACATTTAAAGTCCCGATCAGGTACTAATCGGGACGAGTCTGCAGAGAAATTAAAATCGGAACGGAACGCGCAAATCGGGACACCTGGTGACACTACTGGTAGGTGATATGCAGTATAAGATAACATTGACAATATTTTCATGATGCAAAAGAAAATATGTGCGAGAATACAGATTCAAGAATTAAACGTATTAAAGTTTAGTGCATCCCGTTTCAATTCGGGCCGTAAAAATCCTTATACGTGATAAAGCACCACGATTTAAGACTTGAAAACTATAAATTCGACGATTAAAGTTGCTCATAGATTTCGTAGACAAATTTGGAAAACGTGAGTGAAAATTCTTTATGCGAATACAGCACGAATCGAAGTAACTTCACGCCTGTGATCCCCGAAGGGGTAGGCAGAGGTAAATGCATGCATTCAAGCATACATGCAAACACCCACGATTCGCCGGTTACGTTTTTGGCCCATGCAACAGGTGGTGACCCTGTTGCCATCTCCGGGCACATTACCAAACGCCGAGGTACTGGGAAACTTCCAGAAAAACGGAAAAATCTCAACAGTAACCAGTTATAAAGGATTTTAAACCGTTTTCTCTGATAGCCCCCGACCCGGGCATCCAAGCCAGGAACTCCAGCGTAGTAGAAGTGGCCTGCTATCACTAGGCTACTGAGGCAGTTAGGTAGCACGAATCAATAAAACTGTGAACTAAGAAAATAAATAAAGGAATTAAAATACACGTACACTCACAGCCCCACTAGGTATAAACCTAAATTTCTGCAAGAGCCAAACACTCGGGGGTGGAAGTGTCTAAAGGCATAATAGCGGGGAAGCCCGCTCTGAGCTTGAGATTACTCGCTCGTGATGGTGAAACCGGTGCCACACCTCTCGACACCCCCAGCCTCTCACGCCAGTGTTGCCCCCCGTCGACCATGAGGTTGGCTGTTTGGGGGGCCCACCAAGGAGAGGCGAGTCACCACCTGCCTAAAGTAGGGTTCAATAATGTGAGATGTTGAATATAGGCAGGTGCCGGAGCTCATTCCATAGGCCTAGCTAGTCCCCTCAGTTCAACCGCATAGCCCAAAGTTTGGCGAGTCATTTATTTATAATAGTCCCATATATTCTGCGGGGTCTGTCTGTGTCTGTATTGACTATTGATGCAATCAGAGAGAGATCCCGCCGAATATAACTCATTACAAAGTAGTCTCTTCCCTTTTTAGGTAGAGGCCTGGAGCTTACTCCGCCACGCTGCTCCAATGCGGCTTGGTGGAGATACGGGTTAGGGCCAACCTGCTGCCGGATGTTTTTAAACCACTCATAAGGCCTCCGACAAGGTTTAACGACTGCTATCTATCGATAGCAACCGGGACCGACGGGTTAACGTGCCCTCCGAAGCATGGAAACGCGCATATTAATTAATATTCCACTTGTGGTCACCCATCACACACCCGATCGCTTAACCGAGTAGATCGCTTCCGATCTACACCAGCGGCGGGGCCATGCGCGCTTCGAAAACGAACTCATAAATTTATGCAAACATTTCAAGAGAAAAACACGTCAAATAGATAAACAGAAGGTAGTGCAAATACCTTTGCCTCCGTGGAAACAAGGAACGAGAGCTTTTACAGAATATAGGATAAAAGGTAAAATATTGGGAGCACGTATGCTGACCTGAACATTTTCCATGATGCAATCAAAAGCGATTTTAAATTCAGACCGTGTTTAATATATAAAGAGGCGCTGGTCTAGTCTTGCTATCACTTTGACTACATATTTGATGCGTTGTAAACATTTTCGAGGATTATTGGGATGATCTTCAATTTGTCTTTAGTACCTTGGAATTTGTTGTTAGGTATTTAGCAGTATATTTCGTCTCCATAATCTTTTAGTGCGTTCATTAGCGTGACTATGACTATCACTAAAAAAAAAATGCTTCCATCTGTTTGTAGGTCTATTTTTGAGAGAGTTCAGATTAAAGTGGGTGCTAGTTGATTAACTGAAGTTATGTCATCTATCGGAAACGCGTTGATTGATGGCAAGACCAGGGTATATCAAAGTAATTAATTTAAAATATTAGGCATTAATAATATCAACCCTTGAAACGTCCCACCGCTTGCCACGAGTCTCCCCTTTTTGGGGGAGGCCTGGACCTTACTCCACCACACTGCTCCAATGCTGGTTGGTGGAGATACGGTTCAGTGGCCAACCCGCTGTCGGATGTTTTCAAACCGCCCATATGGCCTCGGACAAGGTTTAACGACTGCTTTCTATCGATAGCAACCGGGACCGATGGCTTAACGTACCTTCCGAAGCACGGAAACGCATTTTAAAATGGCATCAGCGGTCACCCATCACACACCCGACCGCGCCCGTATCGTACAACCGAGTAGATCGCTTCCGATCTACACCAGCTGCGGGGCCATGAAGCGCGCATTAAACATTAAGTACAACCAAAACCTGACAGTAGGTACCCATCAGGGTAAGATGTGTCGAAGCTTGCACAGATGTGTAACATACACGCTCCGGTTTACCTGTGAAACTCAACTGTACAGGCAAACCTGTCAGGTGCACCCTAATGTGTATGACTGCCATAACGTAATAACTTTCCATTACTTACATCTAAAAGTTAATTTACATATCAAAAATCCTTCTCAAATCCTTTATTAGCACTCGGTTATCATTGAATGCTCGAAGCTTAGGTAATATCAAAAGATATTCAAGTAAAACACCTACTCCACAACCTACTCGATAAACGTAAATAGGGAGGATCACTTAGCCGAAAGTAACCAAGGTACCAGGCAGGCATGCAATGAAAGGATGTTTATCGTGTATTCAAGGCGCGGACGTCGCAGGGGTGGTATCGTTAATCAGACTATCTCACGGCCTGCGGCTGATGCTCAGGTACTAGGCGGCCAGGACGGTGAGGATATTTGAACAAGCGATTTGTGGTTGCTATCGAATTCAACTTGCCTTTGACTATAATATGGAAACTGTTTTGAATAATCTTTTCTGTATAAGGAAAATGCATTCAATATTTTATTATAAACTTATAGATACTATTACTGGTGGTAGAGTTTTAGTGTAGGAACTCGAGGGCGTAGCCACCACTGCATTACTCTTTTTTTTATCTACCGCCAAATGATAGTGTTCAGTTAGGTTAGTTAGTGTTGGTTAGGTTAGTTTTATCTTGCCGTTTGTAAAAGAGAGTATGAAACATTCTATTGATACCTATTTTTATTATTTAGTATTTTTGAACCATTATTTATTTTACTTTTGTTTACTTTGACATATTAATCAACGTATCAGTTGTTATTCGCTTTAATTTTATATTTTGTAATTTGACCAATCACAATAAATTTTATTATTTCCAAGTGATTAAAAAAAAATTGAGTTTAGCTCTATCGTGTGCCGGTTAGGTGGTAATGTATGGTCCTATAATAACTATCCCAGAGACATCACAGCTTTGATCTCATGGGTGGCAGCGCATCTGCATTTTGACCTGTGGTTAATTTGTGTGCATGTCTATAGGCTGCAGTCATCACTTAACATCAGTGTGAGATGATTACGTATATTAAAAAAGAATTTTATTTGTGCCAATTGTCAACCTTTATTCAACGATTATTCTGAACATCAATTATTATGTAATGTTATCTTTTAATGTAATAATGTAATTATGACGACGCAGATAATATCAATTTATATATATAGGTTAGGTATATTATCCGAGTATAAAAACCAGTCAAGTGCGAGTCGGACTCACGCATAGAGAAGTCCGTATAGACCTCGTATAGGTGCCTGCAAACTTGGCAGATAAAAATCTTTATTTTCCTTTTCAAAATTTTCAGGATTTATTCATAGATGAAGGTTATTAGTTCCTTTATCTCAGAATCGTAACTATCACTGAGTCTTTAGGAAATGGCCAATTTACGTCTTTTATAACTTCTAAACAAAAATTCGCTACTCGCCCATATTTGGGTCACTAATTTACTCAGCAATGTGTACAGGTAGGAACATTTTTAGGTATGTATATACAGGCTACCATAATGGACGAATTCACCTTTACAAAAAAAAAACACCTCAAAAATTCCTACTTTCCAATGATCATCCTTGGAAAGAACTGGGTAAGGAATCGGCTCCCGCGTTAGTGGTTCCAGGCACGTCGGAACCCGCCGACTAACTTTGTGCGGTCAATGACATTCTATTCCGACAGTTGCCAGCTATGGACACTTTTATATTACACTAGCGACTCGCCCCGGCTTCGCACGGGTGGTTATTATTATAGGTAATAGGGGAAACGCGCTCGCGCGCACGTTGTACGTATTTAACCGACTTCTTTGACAAAAAACGTGATATCTCGGTAAATATAAGTACGATATTGATAAATTATAGATATAAACCTTCCTCAGAAAGCCCTCTTTCCAATATTTTAAACAGGAACAGAGAGAAAAGGGGGACTTTATAATATGTATGTGTGTAATTATATTTTTCATGTATGTATGTATGTATCTTCACGCCAGGTCCCTAACGGGGTAGGCAGAGAGTGTAGAGCGCCAGATATCCCGGTTCAGACAAACCTCTCGTGCCTCGTCTACCTTCATCATTCTCTTCATAGATGCACGCCGATTCCTAAGACTTTTGACCCCACCATCAGACAGAACTCGACCTACCTTCATCTTGGTTACAAAATAGTTTTTTTTTTATGTAACGAATGTTACAAATGGTACGTACGGCCACATTAAAAGGAGACCACCTGAGAACATCGGCAACACGACCCTTAACCTTGACATTCCCGGTAAACGGCGAAGAGGTAGGCCAAGACTACGGTGGTTAAGTGTCGTTAGAAAAGACATTTCAAGCTGCAATCTCTCAGAGGAAGATATTCTTGATAGAGCGAAGTGGAGAAAGAACAGTCGGAAAGTGGACCCCGTCACTATACCTACGGGACAAACGCTAGGAAGAAGAAAAAGTAACGAATGTGGCTAATATGGCAGCTCACATCCATGTTAAGTGATGACTTCAGCCTATGGACATCTACACAAAAACCAGCGGTCAAAATGCAGATGTGTTGACACCTCTGAGACCTTGGTTCTTATGAAGATCCTCCAACGAGGTGGTATTTATTTCAATTGATGTTCCTCAACTGATATAAGAGTACAAGCTTTCGGCGAGAATGATATAAATTTCAGAGTGTATTATGGAAACAATCCATATTTAGAAATCCAGTTCTCACATCTGTATTCGGGATACAATAATGGCAACTCATTATACGTCCCACTGCTGGGCACGAGTCTCTCCCCTTTTCGGGGGAGGCCTGCAGTTTACTCCACCACGCTGCTCCAATGCGGGTTGGTGGAGATAGGTACGGGTTAGTGGCCAACCCACTGTCGGATGTTTTCAAACCGACGTCTTCCGACATGGTTTAACGACTGCTATCTATCGATAGCAACCGGGACCGACGGCTTAACGTGCCCTCCGAAGCACGGAAACGCGCATTTAATTTGCCATTACCGGTCACCCATCACACTACCCGACCGCGCCCGTAGTGCTTAACCGAGTAGATCGCTTACGATCTACGCCAGCCGCCGGGCCAAGCGCGCTTCGTAGTATTCGGGATGCTTTACCCCAAAATGAGTATTTAAAACGCTTTTGGAAGATAAAATTGAATGCTTAATTAAGATCCGCGAAGTATCAGTTGCCGTTCAAGTTGAACGACCTTCCCTTATTAAAGAAGTTCAAATCCCAAATCCGAGATATTTAAAGCTCAACCAAAAATAGATTAACGAAACAATTCAATTTGAGTCACCCCAATAAAACATGGGGTTCGTTAAAACTTGGTCTAATGTTCGCTTGCAATAATGCTAAACTGAAATACCGAGCTTGGACGCCGTCGACACTGAATTAAGGATGCAAAAGGAACATCGATATTTTTGAATTGTCGATTTTTCAGTTGAAAAAATATCGATGTCTTCTTTATTGTAAGGTAATTTTTAAGTTACCATCTACAATATTTAGGTATTATCGAGATGACGTTTTGCGAAAGTGACGTTCTGCGTCAAAACCTTATTTTCATTAAGAAGTACCAACGCTGAAATCGCGAAGAGAAATCAGCTGCTCCATACAAAATGTCCAACGACACGTTATTTTGTGGTTGGCATTATAACTTTTGTTCGAAATTATGAGTAGAATGATATACGAGTAGATTCAGTCTTTCACAAAATTAAATGTGAATTGAAAACTTGGTGCAAATAATATCTTATTCACACGATAAAGAAGTTCACGTAATACGTAACGAAAACACGACAAACAATAATCTAATAGAAGTGAACACAATTTTCAAATATCGACGACATTTTTGAGTAATGTTTTTTTTCGAAGGCAAATTGATTTCCTGATTCTTTGAGGCAAATTAAGTTCTACCAAAAATAGAAGGAGAAAACAACCCCAATAAAACGTAGGAGTTTGTTAAAAATGGTCTAATGTTTGCTTGCAATAATGCGAAGCTGAAATAGAGAGCTTGGACGCCGCCGACGCTGAATTAGGGATGCAAACGAAATATCGATAAATCTAAAAGATCGGCATTTCAGAAATGTCGATTGCTTTTTACGAGGAAAATGTTCCCCTTGTTGTTTTAATAAGTAAAAGAACATAAACCTACCAACATATTTATTTGTTTAAATTTAATGCACACAAGTATGTTTTGTGTGCATTAAATTTACACAAATAAATATTTTAATTAGGTCCATTTAATGCTACTGCCTGGCATTATCAACGAGTCAACCATTGCAGACATATGATTTGTCTCAGAGCCAGATGTGACCGGAAAACTGTACTGATTGTTTCAAAAAAGCATTCACTTCACATGAATAGTTGACAATACTGCAGCCTAAAGCGAAAAGTAAAAATGCAGATTCGTTATCATCGAGTTAGGCTAACATGCTTTGCAACTGAGATGTTAATTAGGGCCATACATTACCATCTAACTTAAACACTACTTTTTGTCAATAGATAAATTAAGTACTGAGATAGGCGCCATCTCATTACTTAATTTATCTACTTTGTGCAACTCCATCACTGGAACTCTACTACCAATAAAATTCTGTTTTTACACAGGAATCGACAATCGTGGCAGCGATTAATATCGACAAATCGATGTTCCTCTTAATGATGTCTGCGTCTACATCCCATCCCTAATATTGAAACGGTTAATTAAACGCAGCGTTTGTTAAAAAAAGTTTAATTATATCGGAGCCCGGCTAAAATGAGTTAAGTGGAAATTCGACAATTTTGCGGGTACGCGCACTAAAATTTTGTTTATGTTGATAATATCTTTCACTGATAAAAGGTGTTGAATAGGGTCATTGTGTTTAAAATATTCACAAATCGATTCGCTATTAATTTATGTTCGAATTTACACTGGGGTTACAGTCGTTGCGTGGTAGGCAATTTGTAGTTTTATTATAAAAGGATACAATATACATATTACATTTATAGTGCCAAATTTTTAAATGTTCTTAAGTAAGTATTTTTTATAGATTAGTAAAACGAGACCAAAAAAGGTCAAACTTAGTAATTTTGAAAGGACGCCAGTTTATTTTTTTATGTTTTACCCATCGCCGTGAACTTATAGTTGAGTTTTGGTGGGTCAGAGGTTGTGTCCCGCGGCCGCTATCTTGGAAATACCTAAGGGTGATACAGATATATCAATGCAGATGCGTTGCCACTCATTAGTTCTAAGTTAGCTTAAGCTTAGTTAAGAGGCATCAAGCCTCTGTGTTGTAAATTACAGGACTGTACATTACTTTAGGTCGCGCCACGTAAAAAGAACGCTGGAAGAAAGTAGAAGGGATGTGTTCGCGTATCGGTACACTCGCGCACGAAAGTACTAGCCCTATTGGTTTATTTTTGATCTAGCTTTCGCTTGCGGTTTCGTGTATTGGTAGGCAGATTGAAAACTATATTACATAGAATAACATAAAATGAAATAAAAACACATGACGCGCAGCTTGACCGCCAGCGTTCTTTTTACCTGGCGCGACCTATACCTGACGGTACACTATGGCGCTGAACTATACTACTTACTAACATTTAGCGACAACGCGACAAGTAATGCGGTGGATTTTTGGGATTCCGTTGTTGGAGCTCTAATACTACGCGTAGTTTTTAAGAGCTACACTGAAAAATTGTTCAGTTTTCTATTTTAGACTTGAATTAAATAAAATATGAATATCGATTAATTCGATGACCTAATATGTAAATAAGTTGATGATTTTGAGAAACGAGATTAGACTGATATAGAGATTAGAGACCTGAATTTAAATACTGCTAATCTATAAGTCCTTGTTTCGAATTTAAATTCGTTTGATTAAAAATATAGAAATATTTGTTTTCGTTAACCTTTTAGAATAACACAGTAACATTTTTTGATAATAGCTCTATTTTTATTTTCAAACAGGATATTAAACCACTTAATTACATTTTACGAATTGTATACATCACTCATACATCTAACAAGGTCGTCATACAAGTTAAGATGTAATTCGAGGAAATATTTTTCGAAATTTTCCATACATTGTGTAGGTAATCAAATACAATGGCCTCACAAAATGTTTCATCAAATGTAATTCATAAAGGTTTGTAGTTATGACGTGTCTTTAAAGAAATAATGACACCATTTACCTTATGCCTAGGGCTTCCATCCGCCCGGAATTCCCTGGATTTGTCCATGTTTGAAGGGCGTCCGGGGGCCGTCTGGGGTTCGTCCGGCAGGGGTATTTGAAAAGTGTCAGGTTGTTACCCGGTCACATTTGTTGTCAGGGTAAATCCAATTCTTTTATTTATGATCAATAAATTGAAAAAAAATTTACCCCCTTATTCGTAAACGCATTTAACAAGACAAAGCATTCTATAGCTAAAACGTATCTAATGTATAGATACGTTTTAGCTGTAGAATGCTTCGTCTTTGTCAGTTGCATTGTCAAATGTGCAGCATAGAAAAAGACAAAGGAGAGATTAGCAACACTGTAGCTAAAATACGTTTATGAGTAAGGAAGGGAATTCGTTTTTAATTTTCAGTTTATCAGGTCTAAAACATCTTATCAATTATATATTCTTTATTGTACACCAGTAAACAGGAAAGACATAACAAAAAAACAGAAATTACAGAAAATGGTACAGTGGGCGGCCTTATCGCTCAGGCAGCGATTTCTTCCAGGCAACCTGGTATAGGATAATAAATGAAGAAGCAGGTAGGGTGTACTAAATTAAAGTTAAAGCTATGTAGCAATATACAAGTAAAACTAAAAATAACTTAAAAAAAGAGAAAACAAAAAAAAAAAATCTTAACATTTACAAACGAGACAATTAATACAGGTATACTGAAGAGGCACTAAGCGGATGAATATGGCAAAAGGCAATAGGAAAATATGCATAAATGTTATAAATTAAGGTAATAATATTTAACTTGGTTCTTGAAAGAAGCGATGGTCTGAATTTTACGAATAGATAAAGGTAAACTGTTCCAAAGAAGCACAGCTTCCACAGAAAAAGATTTGTGATAAAATTGAGAAGAATGAGAAGGGATACTTAAGGACAAATTATGAGAAGAACGAAGTGAAAGAGAATGAAGGTCGGATACATAATTAAAGCGGTCTTTAAGATATTGAGGAGATGCAGGGTTAAATAGCACATTAAACAAGAGAGAAAGAATGTGTGTATTCCGGCGAAGATAAACTGGGAGCCACTTGAGTTTCTTGCGGAATTCGGAGATGTGGTCATATTTGCGTAAACCAAATATGAATCTTATAAAAACATTTTGGAGACGCTCAAGTTTGTTAAGTTGCTCCTGGGTCACGTCAAGGTAACATATGTCGGCATAATCGAGTATCGGAAAAAGAAGAGCATGGGCTAGCGCAATTTTCGTGGGAATTGGTAACAAGTTCCGCAACCGCCGCAGGGAGCTGATTGATGCAAATACTTTCCTGCTAACTTCGCAAATCTGAGGTGCCCAAGAAAAGGTACTGTCCATTATAACACCCAAATTTTTTACGGTTTTACTGATAGGTATTTCGATTCCATCAAAAATAATACGTGGTAAGTTCTCCCAGTCCACTTTATTAAGCAAACTTCTACTTCCTATGACAATCAGCTGAGTTTTTCCAGGATTGATCTTTAGTCCATTGGCTCTGCTCCAACTCGAGATGTAAGCTAGGTCATCATTGATAATAGAAATAGCATGAGGAAGATCATTCAAGCGTGTCTGTGTGTAAATTTGGAGATCGTCTGCATAGAGATGGTAGAGAGAAGTAAGAGGAAGACTAATTGAGTTAATGAAGATTGAAAATAAGAGGGGAGACAATACACCACCTTGAGGTACACCGGATACAACATCGCACCAGGAAGAAAAATCTTCCTTAATCTGCACCCGATGCCGGCGCCCAAACAAATAATTATGAAACCAGTTTATTGCCGTAGGAGATATGTTAAGTGAACGTAAAGTGGCAAGTAGTATATCAAAGTCAACAGTGTTAAAAGCATTACTGAAGTCCAGTAATGATAACACTGTGAGCTGTTGCTTATCCATACCGAGCCGAATGTCGTCAGTAATTTTGACTAAAGCAGTAGTCGTACTATGACCTGGGCGAAAACCGGATTGGAGAGGATTCAGTAGTTCGTGTTTGGATAGGAAGGAACTGAGTTGCTGGTAAATTAGACGCTCAAAAACTTTCGATAAAAAAGGTAGAATGGATATGGGACGATAGTTGGATAAGGTACTAGGGTTCGACTTTTTAGGTAAAGGGATAATATTAGCGTCTTTCCAAACAGAGGGAAAAGTACCAGAGGAGAGAGAATAGTTAAAAACGGACGTGAGTACGGGAGTTAGGATATCAAGTAGAGGAATGATCATATTACGACTAATGCTGTCTCCGCCAACAGCATTCGAATCGATAGCCATGACGTTCCTCTTAACATCACTATCGGCAATTTTACTGAAGACGAATTCACAGAAGTTAGGTGTGGGGAGAGCAGAGAGACGAGACAGGGTATGATATTTAATCACCCGATCAATGGAACTTGATGATGAAAAGTGCTGATTAAGCATCTCAATGTCAGTATTATTGGGTTGAGAGTCTGCTCGTGATTTTCCCACTCCTAATGTTTTAAGGAATTTCCATACCTTTTCAGGGTCTTCTTTATGAACGGAATTGTAGATGTGGCGTTGTCTAGAATCTCTACACTCTCTATTACAGCGATTCCGTGATGCAAAATATTTCCGTTTGTTTTCCTCGGTTGGAGCACATTTATATTTAGTTTTGGATATGATTTTCTTTTCCATAAGCTTTTTTATAGGATCAGTGAGCCAAGGCGCGGGGAGATGTTTTAGCCTAACAGGTCTGATGGGAGCATGCAAATCATATAGCTGAACAATAAGAGAATTTAATAAAGCAACTTTTTCATCGATATCATTTGCACGCTCAACTACCGTCCAATCAACCTTTGAAGCGTCGTCACGCAGCATATCAACATTCATACCACGAAAATTACGCAGCAGAAGAATTTTGGACTTGGGCTTAGGGGGGCGGATTTTATAGGATAAGAATAACAAGTCATGATAAGAAAATGCATCTGCAGCACATTGACCGTGTGTGGCGACATGTGCATGTGAGGAAACTAAAATCAGATCTAACAATGACGGTACACAATTTGGAAATTGATGAGTAGCATTTAAGGGAAGTAAGTTTAAATTTGCAGAATTAATAATCGATTTAAGTCGATGTGACCTATTATCGTTTTTGAGTAAACACGTCAAAATCAATGTCCTGATTGTCCTGCTTACAGTGCGGCTTAGTAAAGCATCTCTATCGTGTGAAGGGCAAAAGTTCTAGTATTTGGTACGGTGTAGGAAGGAGATGTATATAGGTATATCCCTCACGTGCTATTAAAATAGAATTCATTGGTGTGCCTCAGTTAATACCAGATTTTTTAGACCCGGTACCGCACTGCCATTATTTTAAACAATCTTGAAAGTTGAAGAAGTTTCATAAAGAAACATGGACACAGAACTGACGATCTTTTGACTTTTTATTCTTTTGTTACGGGAAATGTAACGCACACGCTACCGCCGTACGAATACGCTGAATTATGTTATCTCTGAATCTGTATTGACAAAAAAAGACATGTTTTTTTAACATCGGCCAATTTCCAGCCAGTCCCCAGGCACACATCGACGCCACCTGAAGGGGCTGGTCTGCAATTAACTTAATTAAAAAGACCGCATGTCACGTGACACTTGATTTTGTTGTGGAAGGGCCGAATACAAAAAAAAAACTAAAAGGCTACTTTTTAAACTCCCAACGATATTTACGTCCGATTTGAAAAAAATATATATAAGTGGTGTCTAGTTACCTTTTTTTATTTTTTATAATCAATATATATCAATTAGATAGGCTATATATTTATTGCATGAAATATGGTACATTCAGTTTTTAGTTTAAATTAAATATATCAGTTTCACATACTTCGTCGATTCTATCAGACATGCAACATTTTTAAATAATTCACATAAGATTACAAACATATTTAACACATCGGGTCAATGTCCCAATTTTTAGGAAATCGCAAAGAAAGTAGTTGGTCTAAAAACTAAGGTCATAGAACTTTCCAGAAATCCACTGTACCGTGTCTTCTGTGGAGCCATTGTGAACACGCCAACTCCATTTAGTTTTTTTTTCCCACCTTGCTTTATATACGCTGTTTGGTGTTTTGTTGAAGGAAAGTTTATTACAAAAAACATGAGTTATACGCGTACCGGTGTTGTCGTTAGGGGGATCTTCCAATTGTGATGATAATACCCGTGAACTTGAACTGATGTGCTTATAATTGAAAAAAAAGTATACATATATTGTGTGTACTTATGTACGTAAGTGCAAGCGCGCATGGCCCCGCGGCTGGTGTAGATCATAAGCGATCTACTCGGTTAAGCATTAGGGGCGTGGTCGGGTGTGTGATGGGTGACCTCTAGTGGCAAATTAAAATGCGCGTTTCCGTGCTTCGGAGGGCACGTTAAGCCGTCGGTCCCGGTTGCTATTGATAGATAGCAGTCGTTAAACCTTGTCGGAGGCTTTATGGGCGGTTTGAAAACATCCGACAGCGGGTTGGCCACTAACCCGTATCTCCACCAACCCGCATTGGAGCAGCGTGGTGGAGTAAGCTCCAGGCCTCCCCCCAAAAAGAGGACTCGTGCCCAGCAGTGGGACTTATAATGGGTTGCCATTATTATTCTTTATTATGAATGTAAGAAGTTATACTTCTTTAGCGCGTAACCATCCAATATACCAGGAAAAAAAAAGAAAGAAGTACCAATCGTGCCAAAAGAAGTACCTATACTTAACTTTAAAAAAAAAGATTACCAATCTAAGACAGTTGCATCACATACATCCGCAATAGAACTGAATATAAATTATGTTCTACTGGAGATATAAATTATGTTCTAGAGTTCCAGTGTGAGAGCTCGAGATCGTAAACATCCTTACCTAACCTAACTACAATTGCGTAGCCCCAGCAGAGTGCCCGTGACCCATACCACGGATAATACACAGTACTACCCATAATGATTCATCAGTGATTTTCCTTGTCCAGTATGACCTCGAGTAAATTTTCAATCATGCCGCTATTCACTAATCCTATAATATGTCATTCATTGCGCAGTCGGTTCGAGCTGTGTTTGGGCGATTCTTTCGAGGATAAAATCTCGGGTTGAATAGCCGTCAATTTCTGACGTATTCCTCATTTTGAATATTGCTTTGACCATTATGTGGTCCAAATTTGATTCAACCAAAGGACATCCGTGCCATAATCTGGTATGAGTTTTTTTCTGAATCAAGTCTAAATAAAGTTAGCGCAACTACCTACGGGAGACCCCTCTAAGTCCGAACCTCGGCTTACTTCCGAATACTCAAATGTCACTTTATTTTAAGCAACCCTCAAATATACGCTATCTCTGTCGTTTGAACGTGTTTTATAGACAGAAGACTTTTAAGACCCACTTAGATTTGAGTGACGTTTCAGTATTTGGCCGTTTAGGTGCGGGACATACGATTAGGTGCAGGGTGCAACTTTCGCTCTAGTCATTGGTTGGTATTTAGTACGAGCAAAATTTAAATGCTCTGAGTGAAGTTGGCTGCGTTAACTTTGCACCAGTCTCTTAGTTTTCTCTCAGTCTAGTCTCTTTATGTCATGAGTTAAAGACTCACAAAAATTCTGCAACATTTTTAATCGATCTGCGGCAACAAAAGCGAAAAAAAATGCAACGTATCAAAAGCTCCCATAAGATATCAACAACGCTGTGGAGAATCATTGGAGCGTTTGAAATGGGTTCGCAACTTCAATCTAACCCTCCCACTTTCCATCCAGATACTGCACACTCGATACTTTACACGTATTAAGAATTTGAATTCATCGAATTCATCTTCTGCCAAATGCTGATGTTCAACACTTCTTTAAATAATCATTTTAGTTTATATACGCGAGAATAATCCGAAAACTATTTTATTTCAATTTAACACTTCTGTCTTCCTACTATTATTTCACAAGCAAAAAGCACGGTAGGAGAACATGTTTGCTCTTATCTACTCACAACACAGCGGCTATTTTGTACCAGTAAAAGTCCAAAAACCCATAGTAGCAATGATGCAAAGTTTTATAATACTTCCATACTAAACAAGAACAATAAATAAATATGTATCGTTTTTATATTATTTCGCATTAACACATGCTTGTGAAATATATTTTATTGCCTAACTAGCATGGTTGGCAATAGATGGCGCTACTGCTACCATATAGCAAGGCAATAAATGTGAAGGAAAGATTTGACAAATCGGGCAGGACTTCAGTAGCTCAATTGGAAGAGCGGCTGGACTAGATTCCCAGTAGGCCGCGAGTTCGAGTCTCGCCTGCTCAAATTTTTCTTTCCATTTTTCTTTAAAATAAAATAAATATGTATCGTTCAATAACAAAAGCTCCCATAAGATATCAAGGTCCACCGCTGTGGAGCATCGTCGGAGCGTTTCAAATGGGTTCGCAACTTCAATCTAACCCTCCCACTTTCCATCCAGATACTGCACACCGGTCCACAGTCCACACGTATTAAGTATTCAAGACAGACCGATTTGAGGTCACGTAGTTAATTGAATAGTGTCGTGTGATATTTAGTTTAGATTAAGTCGGTACAGAGTGGGTTCATTTGTTTATCTAGTTGGTACCTTATTGGTGTTTTTGGGAATATAGATGGGACTTTTGCGAGTAGTAATTACCTTATCATCGAATTTATCTGCTGCCAAAAATCTGGTGTTAAGCACCTTCTTATTATTATTCTTTCACTAGATACAGGCATGTTAGAACATATCAAAGATGTACAACGTTGTTATTATTCAAGTATTAACTTCTGCCGGCACTCTTGAAGTGCAAGCGTTATTTTTTTATTAAATAAGCAGCTGATTTATGTCAAAAATAAAGTGTATCGAAAATTTGAGCATTGGTAGTCAATTTCATATCAAACTAAATGTAGTTATATGCCCTAATTATAAACACGTGTATTGCAAGTATAGACCTATATTAGTACACCTTTTAGCATTGCAGAGAAAGAAACGTTTTTCTTTTGAGAAAAACGTTCAATGGAAACCTCCATGACGTCACATGCCAGGAAATGTAGAAAGCGCTCTCAAACACAAGCACTATTCCGTTAAACTGTAAAGCTAAGTGCGTAGTTGATTACAGATTCGGTTGCGTTTGCGAACAGATTGGATTGAATTAACGATGTCACTAATATGGATGGGCAGGGATAGTTTAAAACGAGAGTTTTTATTATTTCGTGTAATTTAAGTACTTTTTACTGGTGGTAGAGCTCCAGTGATGGAGCTCGCGGGCGTAGGCACCACCGCACTACCTAATATACTTGCCGCTAAATGGTAGTGTTCAGCACTATCGTGTTCCGGTCAGGTGGTAATGTACGGCCCTGTAATTTCCGGCACAGAGGCATAACACCTAATGCCTCAGGAGTGACAGCGCATCTGCATTTTGACCTCTGGTCATTGTGTGGGTGTCTATAGGCTGCAGTCTTCACTTAACATGAATGTGAACTGCATGCTTGTTTGCCACTTTTATTACATGAAAAAAAAAATGTACCAAAAAGGTAAATCTGCATTCATAGTAAGTCAATACTGCAACATATAAACACCTACACAAAAACGCAACTACGTTTTGATGGCAAATAGATTATGTAATATTAATGCACTGGTGCCAATGACTCTGAGCTCCGACACAGTAGCTTTATGACCAGTAAATAAATGGTTGGCTTTATTCCTTTTTCGCACCTCAGTGACGTCACATGCCAGAAAACGCAGACAGCGCTCTCAAATACACGCATTGTTCCGATAAACTGCACCCCCGAGTACATTTTAGATTACAGGTTCGGTTGCGTTTGCGAACGCATTTGATGAGATCGACGATGACATTAAGGTGGATAAGAAAAAAAGTGATATGTTTAGATAACAAAAAAATCTTTTTCTGTTTTTGGAACGTAGTTCCTAGGCGAGCGTCACGAAAAATCCTCACGATACTTTTGCTATACGTAGGTAGTGCGTAGCGCTCGAAGAGGAGGCAGGCCGAGTATAGGATTCGACTTATTCGTTCTCTCTCTCTCTCTCTCTCTCTCTCTCTCTCTCTCTATCTCTCTCTCTCTCTCTCTCGTGTGTATGTAGTTTTAGTTATTTTTATTATAATTAAAAAAAAATAAACAATGGATTGGGAAAGTGATTCATTCGAAGTTGAAGAGGAACTTCGTTCCAATCGGGTGTCCCTCAGACAGTTTTTATGAAAAAAATATTGAGTATATTTTTAATTGCGAAGCAAAATGTTAACTTCGAGACTTCGAGTCGAACTTTCGACGATAGACGAGTCAAACTCCAATTTTACTTTATTTATTTTTTACTTAGTAAATATGGGCTTCCCAAAGTAAAGCAGCAGTTTCGACAGGTCGGAAACAAAATAAATAAGCATTGAAATATCCACTGGTAAAGTAGTCGGAGTGCGGTCTGTGAATATCGCCCTCAGTTTGTTTTATTTTTATTTAGTTTTACTATTCACTAAAATAAACATTACCTGGTACTATCCCATTAAACTGAAACGGGATTTTTTGATTACAGGTTTGGTTTCGTTTGCGGACGCATCGACATTTGAAATTGAATTGACGTTGACATAATATGGATAGGAAGCGAATAAAACTTTTAAGTAACGAAAATTAAAGTTTCATTTGCCGTTTATTATTTTATTTGCGAAGCAGTATTTAATTGTGTCGTCACCAATTTAGTAGTCATTTCGTACATATACTGAAGTGACTTATTTCTAAGTCACTTCAGTATATGTACGCATACTTATCGCATTCTTAAGCTAGTAATCTGTCAGCCCGCGAGAAAAATATGACAATTGATTTCTAATTGTTTGTGTACCGATATCGGTCCCACGAACAATTCGAATCGGGAGTAAAGCACTACAGTAAGTCATCATCCTTTCAGCCAAAAGCCGTCCACTGCTGGACAAAGGCCTTCCCCAAAGATTGACAACGAACGGTCCTGGTCCGCCTTCATCCAGCGATTGCTTACGACCTTCACCAGGTCGTCGGTCCATCTACAGTAGGTACCCGACAAGAAATATTGCACATCGAGCTTAGGAAAGAGATATGTAATCGGTAATTTCGAGTTCGTAGAGCGTTATCTCTGCTGTACTCGAGTACGTAAGCACTAATAGTCCGGTATTGGTAAAAACTTGATCAAATTGCTCGACAAACTTTATAAACATAGGTTGTGTGCGAAAGAGACAACGCTCTATAGGGCCGCAATTATCCGAAGTCTCTCAATATATTATTATGTACCTTGCTGTGTACTTTAAATGCGATTATAAATTTCAAAGTTAAAAGGAAAGAAATCAGGTAATAGGATGTTCCTATTACCTGATTAACTTAACATTAAAACTTTTGAACAATAAGCGGAAACACATTTTTGTGTAATATTTTCCGAGATGTGGTTCGATACAACATTGATTAATTAGAAACATTACACAGTTTACCGTTCATTCGGTTCACTATCCGAGTAAAATTAATCTTCCGTTCACATCTTCAAATGTCGGAAACACACAAATTGACCTAATACTGGTAATCTGTTGTAAAGGTGAGGCAAACTGAATTGATGAATAGTAATAAAAAAAAAAGCTGTCTAGTGGTTCTCAAAACTTTTTTTGAGACGGAAACGTACATATTCAATTATTCAACACAGCCCTAAAACAAGTTAAGCTTTTTAGTTATAATAATAATTATCCTTTATTCACAAAAAATACAGACACTAAGGCTGGGTTGCACCAAGATATTTGTTAAAGTTATTACAACATACCACATCCATATCTAGCTTTAACAGATTTCTGTAAGTTAATAGAGAAGCATGTGAAATGTTGCAATAACTTTGACTTTAACAAATTTTATATCTTGATGCAATCCAGACTAAGATTATATAACACAAAAGGTACACGTCTAGATACATTACGGTAAAATAATCTAAATTTTATTATAGTTTTGAAATTTTATTTGAACAGGATCGATATTATTGTAAATTGAATGTTTCGCGGAGCCAATGCAATACTAACACTAGACTACAGTAATCCTAAAAAAAAAAAAATTTTTTTAGGACTTCAGTAGCTCAATTGGAAGAGCGGCTGGACTAGATTCCCAGTAGGCCGCGAGTTCGAGTCTCGCCTGAAGTCAAATTTTTCTTTCCATTTCTCTTTAAATAAAATATATTTCACAAGCATGTGTTAATGCGAAATAATATAAAACAATTACAGTAATCACTTACTATAAACGTGAACTGCATGCTTGTTTGCTAGTGTAAAAAAGCAATAAAATAGTAACGTTTGTTTGACTGTTGATAAGGGGCTGTTCAAGTATTACGTAAGCACAATGAGGGGGCGGGGGGGTCTTTGCTCTGCTTATTTTGGATGACATGGGGGGTAGGGGAGTCTAGACGATGATTACCTCATCGGTAGTTATTTACTTTTTTACACGAATGGCAACCCTCACATTGTCTTTGCTTGAAAACGAAACGCTTTTTCGGGGATTCCCGCAAATAATGCATACGTTTAGGCACTCGCTTTAGAACCGAGTAGAGGAAATACCGCGCGCTTGGGGTTACGTAAAAAATACTCAAAAATTCACTAATAAAATCATATAAAAAAAATAAAACGATAAAAAAAACAATACATTAATTGAAAAATGTTTACGTAAGCATGGGGGGAGGGGGCAAGAGCTTTGCTTACTTTTGCTGACAAGGGGGATGGGGGGGTAAAGAATTGTAATAAATCTGCTTACGTAATACTTGAACGGCCCCTAAGTTACTGAAGCGTTACCACAGAATTATCTTATCTATCTTTTGAACTACCTTCAAACTAGTCTTTTATTTTGCACGAAGTTGAAAAGAGTCGAGATACATAAGAGCCGCTATAAAATTTGTATGGTTGTAACATTAACGCCCACTTACATTCATGAAGCCTATAGATAGGCTTACCGTACGTCCCGGTTTGACCGGGATAGTCCCGGTTCGAGATCCCTGTCCCGGCGCCCCGGTCAAACTTTGATTGCATTTCAAATATGAAAAACACAAATTAAGCGAAAAGCAACATGAAAATGAGCCTCTTTCTCTTCTGCGTCCCGGTTTGGCTCTTCGTTATTATGGTAAGCCTAGCCATAGACATTTACACAAAAGCCAGAAGTCAAAATGCAGAAGTATTGCCACCCCTGAGACCTAAGTTGTTATTTCTCTGTGGTAGTTATTAAGTGGCCATATATAACTATCTAACTGGAACAAGATAGTGCTGAACACTACCATTTGGCGGCAGATAGATTAGGTAATGCGGCGGTGCCTACGCCCTGGAGATAGTACACTGGAACTCTACCTCCAGTGAAATCTTTTGAATAAACTTCAAACTGGTCTTTTAATTTGCACGTAGCTGTAAAGAGTTGAGATACAGAGCCGTAAAATTTGCATAGTAAACAGTATGGTTGTGACACTAACGCCCACGTCATGTGAGAAATATTTCTTGAAGGATTTCTATAAGCCTTACATATTATAGGACGGTTAGACTCGCTCATTTGAAGATGTTTTGAGGGCGGTTAAACATTTGCAATAAACAAGGGTTAAACGAGTGTTTCTCAACCCGAGGGGTGAAGACTAATGTAAGAGATTAAGAGATGTAACATATTTAAGAGTGTTATAAATAAATAATAATGGCAACCCTTGATACATCCCACTGCTGGGGACGGGTCTCTCCTCGTTTTGGGAGGAGGCCTGGAGCTCACTCCACCACGCTGCTCCAATGCGGTTTGGTGGAGATAAGGGTTAGTAGCCAACCCGCTGTCGGATGTTTTCAAACCGCCCATAAGGCCTCCGACAAGGTTTAACGACTGTTATCTATCGATAGCAACCGGGACCAACGTCTAAACGTGCCCTCCAGAGCAAGGAAACACGCATTTTCAATTTGCCACTAGCGGTCACCCATCACACACCCGACCGCGCCCGTATCGCTTAATCGAGTAGATCGTTTCCGATCTACACCAGCCGAGGAGCCATGCGCGCTTAAGAGTGTTAACTACCATTAATTGGTTTGTCACCGATCAACTGCGCTATTTTATGTAAGTTACCAAGGTGGCAAACAAGCATGCAGTTCACATGGATGTTAAGTGATGCCTTTAGACATTATCACAAAACCCAGAGGTCAAAATGGAGATTGTTGCCATTACCATATAATCGGAATTAGAATCAGAATCTCATTTATTCATTTAGGGTGACAGGCAACTCTTATGACACGTAAAAACAAACAAAATATTACCATTACAAACTTCTGGCATTTATAAATTAGATTGTGATTGTGGACTCTCATATATTGGTCAAACGAAGAGAGCTGTATCCACCCGCGTTAAAGAGCACATTGCTGATGTCAAAAACCGAAGAACAGGGAGGTCTGCAGTCTGTGAACACATAGCGGATAAGCCGAACCATTACATCCGGTTTGATAAAATTCAAATACTCGCTAGAGAACACAAACCCATTCCACGAATGGTACGCGAGCCTATTGAAATTAAAAAACACCCAAATTTCAATAGAGAAGATGGATGGCGATTATCAACATCATGGGATCCCATACTTAGAAAGATTAAATCCCAGCCGCAGCAGTCTGCAAGACCTCAAGATACCATAAGTAATTATTGTGTTAATCCTGAACGCTACGCAAGGCGTTTACGAAATCGATGGAGGTAGCTACTTAAAATTTTTTCAAACTTCTGTCAGACAAATGTCACCTCAGTCTGCCCGGGACCACGGAAGCTGAAAAGCGACCGAAACGTCGGGTTGATTTTAAAAATCATTTTAGTTTAATATACGCGAGATAAATCCGTAAAAATAGTTTTATTTCAATAAAATAAAACACTATCTGGTTTCCTACAAACGAATCATTTCTTTTATCAAAATTACATAACAAACTCCCAACATACAACCGTATAGAGATATGTAACGCATAGGATGAATCGCTTGGGAGCATACGCGTGTCGACTCCACATTGGTGTACCTTTGAATATTTTATGGCATTATGACAGCTGAGAATTTCCGCCATATTCAGTGTGAAGTTGTCGCACATTCACACGCCAAATTAAAACTTTCGTTAAATTCCGGATCGTTGGTTTAATTCATGTTTTTTGAATCCTTAAGCATTTTTGTCTATGGTAATGATTCTCAAAAAATCCGCCTCGTGTGAGTAGGACTCGCTGATTGTTCCGTACAAGAGATTTTTGTGTTACTTTATAAATCATACATATAATGCCACGATCAAAGATTAGAAATCTCTGGTTTTTCTTTTTTTTTCTATAACATACTAACAGTACCTAAATAGGTACGTATCAAGATATACTGCTCAGTGCGAATGGCTTAGGAGCGTGCGCCTCGACGGCACAACGGCTTTTGAATTTTTCAGTGCATTATGACAGATGAGAACTACTGGCGTCGGGACGTGACGACCCCACCGCCCACTAGTGGAAGAATTTTCTTCTACTTGAAGTGAATTCTTCCACTAGTGCAGGCAGTCAACCGAACAATGGCGGTCAAACCATTCGAGTTGTGCGGTAGTAAGTAAGTGAGAGTAAGTGTAATTACGCAAGATGGGCAGCAGCATCCTGCGATAAAACTACTGCCACTGCGATCGCCAAATCGCCAATCCGCATGCCAAGCGTGGCGATCATGCAATATCCCCCATATGGGGAGGCTTTGGTCCAGCAGTGGACATCTTTCAGCTAAAATGATGATGCGCCGAATTATTATAATTTTTATTTCGGTAATGTCGATATTTTTTAGTCTTTGAGAATGTCTTTGTCTACGGTAATAATCATCAAAAAACAACTTTTAATTACTGTTTTTTTTTTTTTTTCAGAAGATACATTTTTCGATTCAACTCCACTCTGGCTGCGTTATTGCAGTTATGCATTATCCTTATCACATTCTAAGCACCTATTAAACAACTATCAAAGCCAGAACAATAGATTAACATTCAATAGCATCCTCTTCAAGTCCACATTCGATCGTGACATCACTGTCCTTGTTTGAAGAATCTGCTCATTACAAATTCCATGCGCCTCCGCCGGGGGGGAGGGGAGGGGTAACCTTATCTGCATATATTTAGGAGAGAATCCTTGGCAATCGCTAGTAGAGACTTTTATTGGGGTGATATAAAACTAACTCGCGATTGTTGTCTCACTCGAACCGTGGATTTTACGAGCATTGCAGACTGGAATTATTGAGCAGATGTACGTTAACGAGGCCGGCCGAAATACTGTCTTTAAACTGTGAGTGAAAACATATTCAACTAGGAATAATAAACAAATTGCCAACTTCGAAACTTTCGCTGATGGTTACGCTCCGATTTAACGGCCATATTTGATTTACTACTAAGTATATAAATATTATTCAGAATATTCACCCGGTATTGCCATTAAACACACTGGAGACACGTGAAAGATGAGGAAGGAGAACTTGAAGTAATGTGTTTTATTGCAAAATATCGATAATTAAGGGATATAATAACGCTTTTGATATTTATGTTTTTCACAAATTGTATTTAATCATAAGAGCGGAATGAAACGCGTATTTTTTTCTTTTGAGACCGAAGTTTCCTTATCGTACGAGGTTAGCCGCTAAAATGCAAAACTCTCTAAATCAGCAGCTGGAAAAACTGCAAGTGCGGCCGCTTATATGATTTTCTTTGACCTCAGAAGCACGCAGTTAAAAAACGCACCGGTTTAGTAGCAGTACGGCCGAACATTAATGAATTACCTCGCAACTATAATCCAAATTGAGTGGAACGGATGCGACGAGTCGGTTCCGTACATTCCAATTAATACCTCGGGGACACACGGTATTCCGCACACGTTCAGGAAGTGCGGGGATTCTGACGCGGTTATTTGTATGTTGGGTCGGTCGAGAAACTTTATCGTTGGGTCGTGAAGAATATAGCTGTAGGCAATTATGGGACTTGGATGTTAGCGATGTAAGATTATTGGATAGTGAAATACAGGTAGACAATAGGAATTTGACTCTACTACTCACAGAACTCACTACGAAAACTCCCTGTCTAATTTATTGTACCTGCTGGTTTTACAGTTTCATCGACTAAAAGACCATGGCAAGATTTGGACGGCTGGACCGATTTGGCTAATTTTGGTTTTGAATGATTTTTGGAAGTCCAGGGAAGGTTTAAGAGGTAATAAAATATGAAGAAAGTGAAAGGAAACAGTAAAAACCACAATTTTATTTTCCCATACAAATAGTCCGTATCTATCAAACCTTTGGACACATTATTTCATTGTGAGGCAATACGAAGTTTTCCGGGTAAGCTAGTCGTATACTAAATATACCGCTAAACATGGTAATTTTTGCCTTTTGGTCCAATGCATTCATGACATTCGTGAATAGTATGAATACATTCATAGAATTCAAGCATTTGCATTCGTTTATCGCTTTAAACAGATGTCTATTGGCGTGCATGTCAAAAACTTAAATTATCAAGTGATATCACATTTACCTACAGTAAGCTATGGAACAACGAAAAGGAAAGGCAACACAATCTTATAAATTTCGTATTTAATTACTGCTTTTATTCGTACACTATCCTAACTAAAATAAAATCACACGCTTCAACGCTCGCAAAAGAGTCGTCAGTGAAAAAAAAACACTTTCAAATCAACACCTGTAGTTAAAATGGAATACGAATAAGGTTGTAATTGATGATTTAAATATGACAAAAGCAAGTGAATCGGTTTATCTACGAGTACATGTTAAGTTTACAATAGTAATTAATGTTAATATGGTGTCGATGACATTCAGAAGTTATTGGAAACCAAAAGATGAACTGATCTAAACAAATAATATGAAATGATCTTTAAGAATCTAGACGAACCCTTCAATTTAGAATACGAAGATACAACAACGATTTTAAACGGACTTACAATTTGAAGTGACAAGCAGAAAAATAAACAACAGGATAATACTCAATGTCAGCAACACCATTTTAGAGGTACAACACGTCACGAATCATGAGTAGAACAGAACACCCCTCATAGACGTCATAGGGGAGTACTGTGAAAACATAGTGACGTATCGACAGACCGGGTCGACTGACACGGGCCAAGTGTACCTGCGACTTGACATTCGCGGTTCAGTGGAATAAACGGAATGAAGGAAGAATACAGGCACTCTGGACATTGACGAGTAGAACGCTTTGTCTTTAGCATTTCATAGACTCAAACTCAAGACTCATGCAATGAACGTCACGATTAGACTATTCGCACATAGATGTCAGAGGGGAGTCGCGTGAAAATATGAGTGACGTATGGACAGGTCGGATCGACTGACACGTGTACCACTTTGACATTTGCGGCTCAGTGGAATAAGAGAAAGGGTACCGGCACTTTGGGACGTTGATGAATGAAACACCTCGTCTTTAGCGTTCCATAAAAATAACGTTAAGCTTATCAGAAAGTTATAAACTATTAAAAAAAAACACGCTGCAACCTTTACAGGCCGAGCAATTCAGACGCGAATGTGGACAACAACTTTGTAAAAGGAAATAATTTGATATGTCAGAGAGAAAACCTTAAAACAACACAAACGTTACCAAAAGGATTTTAGGCACAAAACGTTTGTTATCGTTCAAGCAATGAATGTCACGGCCTACGATTAGAACATTCCCTCATAGACGTCAAAGGGGAGTAGCGGGAAAACAGGAGTGACGTATCGACAGGCCGGGTCGACTGACACGGGCCAAGTGTATACCTGCCACTTGACATTCGCGGCTCAGTGGGATAAACGGGCGGATACGGGCACTTGATGAATGGAACAAACACTGTCTTTAGCGTTTAACCTCAATCTTATCATCAAAAGGAAAGTAAAAGGTTATCTAACATTACGTTACGAACTTCATAGGTAGAGCAATGAAAATGCAAATGCGGGCATCTGACTGATCAAGCTGTACTAAATACAATCGGTAATGATTGTAAAAGGAAAGCATATCAAGAAAGACATATCACAGAGAAATTCTTCAAACAAAATACAGTAAATTTTCTCAAGAGCATTTTTAGAAGCACAAAACGTGTGTTATGTTTCAAATAATGGACAGAACGAGTAGAATATTCGCCTATATGCATATGCTAAATAAATAAATAAATAAAATAAAAATAAATAAATATGTCAGAGATGAGTCGCGTGAGAACAGGAGTGACGTATCGAGAGGCCAGGTCGACTGACATGGGCCAAGTGTACCTACCACTTGACATTGGCGGCTCAGCGGAATAAACGGAAGGACATGGGTACTCTGGACGTTGATGAACAAAATAAAAAAATATAGGAGGAATACTTTGTCCTTAACGTCTAAAAAAATTTCCTCGATCGTTAACTATAGTGTGATGTTAGGAGATTAAGTTTTTTTTTCTGAAGAACTGAACGCTTTATTGTTGCTTTTTTAAAAAGGAAAATAAGCTATACAAAATCATGGTAAGGCTTTCAGGGGGTAGAGCAATGAGGATACAAAAGGGCGCTGTTTTTTTTATAAATTCAAGGTACGAGGTTTTAATATTGCAGTAGTTCCTGACGAAAAATACATATTTCAATAATACATAATCATAATTTTATTATAATAATATTAATTATAATATTAATAATAATATTATTAATTAACCAACAAGAGAGCATAATGCAGACCATAGCGTGAGACTTTAAAAACAATCTCGTAACGATTCATGAATGAATACCGTTCTTGGTTCAATTCTTTCACAATATAAAGTGTTGGTCCTTCGTGCCGGATTTAGCAGGGCCGTCGTTTCTTACAGTAAAAATAAAGAAATTATACGTACCACGAGTGCGTGTCGCACCCGTCTTTCCGCCGCGGCGTATGGCTCCCTATTATGCTGCAGGTGGCGACCTGAAAAGAAGAGGGAACCCTTTTATTTTCTGAATAGGACGATTTTGGGGACATATCGGTACACTGCGTCTAACGCTACGGTGGACCTTTTAGTTTAGTCATAATATTTTATCCATTTTTATTTAATGAAACACATAAAAACATCATGTGTTACTTAGTATTTTATAACGGTAGAATAAATAAAGATGTGGTTATAATTTTATTTAGTATCATTTATTATTTAATTGAAAATCCTCTTAGACAGAAATTATATGTTTATAGCAATTAAAAAATCTTTAGATGATGTTACTGCATACCGTAACATATCTCAATATATATGACGTTTTTAAAATTTTGACACTGGCACAAAGTATACGAGGAATATGACAAACACAAAATCTACTTAACTCTTTCAAACAATATTCATCCATCAACAGAGTGAATTCAATGGAACGAATGAAAAAATTATCTACACTTTTCAGGAAACATGTTTTATCAATTTTATTGGCGCCATTAAAAAATGAATTCAGAGTTACTTTCTTTGTGAAGGCCTCGCGGGATTAATTAATCATTAACAATGGACCGGTATTGAGTTACGATGCTAACATTTTTGTCGGAAGGTCCGACTCCAGCATATTCTCAGATTTCTTACTGATCCACAATTTTTCGGCCAGCAAAATTATATTTATTAACTGTCAATTCTACTCATGACACAACTTCAAAGACATCGCTCCAACATTAAGATTCTTATTATTTACCCCTAAATTAATCTTAATCAATCCGTTAGAGCTGTGCATGTTTTATTTTAATAAGTTTTCTGTAATTTCTGGTAAGGAGATTTTGTTCACACACTTCATGTCTTTTTTTCGTCTCTGCTAATGCCCCCGGCTGCCAAGTGTTTATTTTGTTACTTATTTCGGCATACAGCCTAGTGTTACTAAAATTTCTTTCATATACGATCATAAAATATTTTGCTTCGGTAGCTCAGAGATTAGTATCATTTCTTTCATTTTCAACTCAAGTGCTACTACTACTACTCCTTTTACCTCAAATTGGAAATTTATTTTCTGATCCGGGGCTTGTACTTTTACCACGCGCACTCCGCATTTTAGAAATAAACTTACATTTATAATGACGAGAATGGACGAGATCACCCTATCAATTGGCAGAAGAGAAAAAAAAGTACATGACAGAAAGAGAGACTAATTTAAACGTTTTAATGAAGTGAACCTTCTGTACATGTACAATTAAGTATTCTGTGGTCACTACCACTAAGCCAACATGAGCGGGAAAGGACTAATTACAAATTGCTAGTGAAGCAAGTTGAATGGATACAATTCTCGGTAGCGGTATTTAGCCGGAACCCATAAGTCAGCAACTATAGCCGGCATTACACATGAGTAAGCACCTTATTGGTATGTAACAGGGTTTGTTTCAGATCGCTGGTTACCAGCTAACTGAGACAGGTTATATGAGCTCAATTGTATTTGGGACGTCCGTTATTGGCTTACGTTGGTGCTGTGTGTTTGGATTAATTTGGCAGTTTATGTTAAAATTGTGGGTGAACTTGGTGTAGTATGTCATAACATTTTGTACTGGATTTGTTTTCGTGGAAGGTTTATTATTTGTTTTGCTCTTCGTTTATAGTTGAATCTACTCCATTCGTATTATTTTTATTACATATATTTTTATAGTAATTTAATTTATTACGTGTATATTGTTATGTTGTAACTGAAATAAATGTTTTATTCACCTCGAAATCTCATGAAATATGCACATTACTGCTAAGGTTAAAGGCGACGGGTTCAACAGTAGGCAAATCTTTCTTTATATGCTTACAGAGATCTAGAAACATGAAGCTATCTACTAGTCGATACTTTAAGCATATTTTTATGTAACGATGGCAAACTAGAATGCAGTTCATATGGGTGATAAGTAATACTACAACCTATAGACATCTACACAAAACCAAATGTCAAAATGCAATCTTCTTCTTCTACTCGTGTCAATGGCCTGTCATAGTCATACTCTAGCGGACAAAAAATTTGACAATTTCACAGCGGCATCCGTAGCCTCCATTAGGTCTCTTCTTGTACAACTGTTGGGGCACAGTGGGCAGGAGAGCAGATGTATCATATCATATAAAATGCAATAGGACTAAGTTAGTTTATCCTTTTCGATAGTGATAACCGGGTCATACATAACTATCCCCTGTGACACTAAGTTAATCACCAGTCAATTATACCATAGCAATAGGTACAACACTGAGGTGGATTGTATTACTATTATTTAACATTGATAGTACATTCAGTGATAAACAGAATATAAAACTATAGTGTTTGCGTTACGTACAATTTTAATGTCAAAATTATGTTAATTTTTTTTTTTTTTTGCGAGTAACAAGTTATACATCGAACAAGATATTTAATTGTTGAATTATCGCGTTGTTATCATTTTTTTATTCATTGTTTATGCAACACATATTTTGAACCATTGTTCAATTTGTTACGTAATATTCACAAAGTAAATGAACCCATCAAGGCTTCTGAGCGTGTCGAGGGTTCGTGACCTCAATATTAATTTGGCTGAACAGTGAGTAGGAACACCCTGGATAGTAAATTTCTGGACCATTATGATTTGGAACTGAATAAGTTCCTTAAGTTTCCTTATTCATAACATTTACATAACATATGAATAACTATGTAATACATATATACCATCGCTACAGCAATTAGCTGAGATGAATGCCGTTTTTTTGGCTGCACACAACCAATCATGTTGTAATTTTGGCACTTCTTGTTTCCTTTTTTTAAAAATTGTTTTTATTGGTTAGTATATGTATGTACAAGCCAAAAAAAGGAAGTTTTTTTAATACAGACACAATGCACAACTTGTCCATTAAATGTTAATTTACATTAATTTGCAAAGTCAATTAATTTACCAACATCATTGAATTCTATATCGCTCTCGCATCTGGAAGCGTCCGCAGAAGACTGGCCTCATTGCCACGTTGAATGGATACCCTAATTCTATGTGCAAAGAATAGACCACCCCTCTGATCACGCGAACCGTGTTCCAAATTGAATTACAAAAAAATTATTATTTGTTTTGTAAAAAATAAATAGCATAGTTTTGAAACTGAATAGCAATAAGAGGCCATTGTTTGCTAGCAATCGACAGTTTAGTGTGTAATACAAACGGGAAACGCAAACGCTTGTATTTTAGCGACATAGTTAAAAGTTACACGAGCATGACGAGCGCTTAATCTTATTTATCGAAACTATTGTCTTTGCTTTCGTAGGCAAACGTCAGTAATGACCGTTCAAAGTTACTACTTTAGACTTCTAAAACAGAAATAAAATTAAAGTCAGCAGTTAATCGATAGAACTGGCAAGCGTGCGTACTAAAACAAATGCGTTTTATTGATTTAGTTTTGGTTTTCAACTACATAGTGTAGACTCATATCGTAGTTTTTAGTTTCAATATTGTAGATATAAATATTTCTACACAACTTCCTTTGCTCGACGCCTGACAAATACAAGCATACAAGAGGAGAGGTAGTCCAAATAATCAATTAAGGTTGGCGTCTTCGGGACCGACCCACAAATATTTGCGTATCGGCGTGCGGCGAGCATTACTTGGGTATACACTAACATATTTGTGACCCATTTTTGCTCTTTCGTGTAAATCGATTTCCATTTTCATTCGTATTACTTTCAGTCAGATAGTTTGTTTTATTTTGTAGTTATTGGTCAAAATTATTGTTTATCCAAATAATCATACATGTTTATAAAAATGTAATCCAAATATTTGTAATGATTTTCATTACAAATATTTGGATTTAAACAATAATTTTGACACCATGTCATAAATACAATATTTTTTACTGAGGAATCCCAAAGTACCTAACTTTAAACCACTAACCCCATTATTAATAAACGTATTTTAGCTAAAGTGTTGCTAATCTCTCCCTTGTCTTTTTCTATCCTGCACATTTGACAATGCAACTGACAAAGACAAAGCATTTTATAGCTAAAACGTATCCAATGTACGTTCATGAATAAGGCGGTAGGTCTAAAGTAAATCCCAATTTCGCCATATATATTTTCACCCAGCTTCACTCAATGCCTGACAAATAGAGCATACAGAAGGAGAAGTACTCCAAATAATTAAGGATGGGGTCTCGGAACTACTACTACTTGGGTGCACTATGCATCTTTGTAGACAATTGGCGATTTTTTTTGGCGAATTTTTGGCGATAAATAGAAAGATTATATGTATATACCTAAGTTTTATAACAAAACTATTTTTTTTTGCAACAATTCATAAGTTATATCAAAATAAAAACCTATGTTCCCCAAGATGAAATAAATGGTTTCAAGCAGTGCACCGTGATAATCCAAAAACAAAATCGATTTTTTTTTGTTGTGAAGATCATTTCGATGTAAGTACGAGTATTTCATAACATTATTTTTATTACTTACTAGCTGTGCCCGCGACTTCGTCCACGTGAGAAAAAATATTATAATAATATGATTGTTCAGTATTTACCCGGATGAAGTCGTGGCCGCTACGCTAGTATAAAAGTAGCCTAAGTTGCTTATTACATCAGCTATCTGCCAGTGAAAGTCCCGTCAAAATCGGAGACACTCAAATTCTATTTATTTGTATGTAGGAATGTATGTATGTATGGTTGTATGGAGATAAAAGTAGCCAAAGTAACTCCTAATATGACATCAGCTACCTACCCGTGGGAGTCCCGTCAAAGTTGGATACACTCCAATTCTACTTTTTTGTATGTAGGTATTTATGTATGTATGGATGTATGGAGATAAAAGTAGCCTAAGTTACTCCTTATCGCATCAGCTCCTTATCTGCCAGTGAAAGTCTGGTCAAAATCGGTCCAGCCGTTCCATAGATTAGCCTCTCCAAACAGGCAGACAGACAAAAATTGTAAAAAAATGTTGTTTTGGTATATGTACCGTGTATACATACATATGCGTTTAGTAAAAAGCGGTTATTTTAATATTAAAAACAGACACTCCATTTTTATTTATATGTATAGATGTATAGATTAAACTTACTTACTTACTTTCGAACTTAAGCAGAATTGAACCGAACATCATTTGTCAAAAAATTGGTTGTCATAAAAGGCTGATTGGTCAGTGTCATAAATATATCAACATCAGGAATATTATCAGACCTTGCCTTTATAAATCCTTTGTCACACATACCTACACGGAATCAACTAACAAATTGATAGCAATTTCGATATTATTGTCAAGTCACATGTAGGTTATTGCCGTAAACGCTGTACTATTCTTGAACAGCTATAACATTATGACGTCACAATTAGGGGTAAACAATCGTGGCGCGTTCATAGTCACGTGATTTTTATTTAAATTTTATCAACTCTTAATTGCTGATAATTAAATGAAAAATTTTTTTTTTCCGTTTTTCGCATGACATTTCAATATAATTAATAACGAAATTTTGTAAAACATAAAAAAAATCAATACATTTTTTATTTTCAAATTCCCAATTAACGAGTCGTACCATCTGACCAGAGTACGCCGAACACCACCATTTAGTGGCAAGTAGTTTTGGTACCTAATAGGGGTCTTGGGGCGTTACGGTCCGCTCGTGTTTCGTCCCGCGGACCGAAACGTCTATAAGCATTTTATTCATGGGGATATTCGGCCCACAAATGGAAAGTGGACAGAATCGCCCAAGAGTTTTTCTTAAATGGGTAGATTCGGACCAATTATATTGTCATGTACAGTCGAATACAAAAAAAAACTTTCGTTCACCAATTATTAGAGTTTTTTAAGTGATTGATAATATACTAGATACATTAAAAAAATGACAAATTTTTCTTTCCATTTATCTTTAAAATAAAATATATTTCACAAGCATGTGTTAATGCGAAATAATATAATAAACAATACTAGATATGATTAATGTTGTGTGTATGTGTGTGTGTGTGTGTGTAATATATTTAATTTGATTTATGTGATTTATTTGTTTAAGTTTATTTTTGTGTAAGTAATTATAAATATATGTATATATTTTATAATAATACATTGCATTTTATTTTTATTTCTCAATTTTTTGTAACCAACTGTACTTCAATCTTTCAAATCAGGTATTCATATCGGGACGAATCGCCCGATATAATAATAATAATAATAAAAAAATGGGGTGATTCGTCCCGCGGACCAAATCGACCCATTCAGAAGGCATTGTTAGGCGTTTCGGTCCCCGGACCGAAACAAGAGCGGACCGAAACGCCCCAAGACCCCCTAATAGTGGTGTATACGCCCTCGAGCTCGTGTATCAATCAAAATCAAAATAATCGCTGCAACTCGATATACCTATCTGAACTTCACCAAGAAATACACTTGACACCATTCCAAAGAGTCTATTGTCACATCACACACTGTTCAAATGTTTAACATAACATTCGTAATCAGCAATGAAATTGTAATTTAAATAATGCAGGTTGACATTCGCTCTGTTGACATATTCAAGTGTAATCACTGAATGTAAAAATGTAGCTTCGTATCTGGTGATAAGTACTGTAGGTAAAGTACTCAACAATTAATATTGCACAACCAGCCTGTGAAAGAGACGATCGGCTCGTTTCGACTTCGTAGAGCGTTATCTCTGTTACACACTGCCTATGTAAGCACTGACAGTCCGGTATTGGTCAAAACTTGATCAAAAAGATCGACAAACGTCGAATAGGTAAGGTGCGAATGAGATAACGCTCTACAGACCCGAAATTAGCCGAAGTCTCCTTCCTAGGCTCGATGTGCAATATTTATTGTTGAGCATTGTACCTATTGAATGATAATTTAAATTGTGTCAGTAGGAAAAGTAAACAACTTACGGCGCATGGTAAAAACCAAACAAGTTTAAGTCGGACTCGGGTTTCGAGAGACTCAGAACTCGTAAAGAAACGTAAAATAGTAAGAAATAGGGTTGACATCTCCTAAAATTAAAAGCACGAGTGTGTTTACATAACGCAGGACTCTTTGCACAAAAAACCGGACATTATCTTATTAAGACATCTTTATGTAAAGCCAGACATAGGTACATATTATTCAATGTATTCTTATATTTCATTAAAGGACGTTACTCCTCGGCGCATATTTGTCATGTTTTTTTGAAACTACTTTTAACTAAAGGTTTTCTAAGACGATAACTGTCGAATATCGTATACAAAAAAAAATTTTTTTTGAATGTCGGCCGAATATTTGTTCGCACACTATCTACTCGTAAAACCGACGGCAACCCTAGATGGGTAGTGTTGCAGTTATAGAGTTTGAGGGCGTACGTGGGCACCATTGCATTACCTAATCTATGTTCCGCGTAATGGAAGCAAATGTAGTAAATGACTCAACGCTACCATGTTCCGGTTGACGACGTAATGTCCCTAATATCCGCATAATTTCTTGCAAAATATTTTACATAGAATTGCCTTTTTTATGTACTGTAAGTGGCAAACAAGCATGCAGTTCACATTGATGTTAAGGGATGACTGCAGCCTATAGACACCCACACAAAACCAGAGATCAAAATGCAGATGCGTTACCACTCCTGAGACCTGAGGTGTTATGCCTCTGTGCCGGGCATTACAGGACTGTACATTACCACCTGACCGGAACACGATAGTGCTGAACACTACCATTTAAAAAAAGTCTGTCACTTTTTCTGAGATCTATAGATAACCGTATTCACTCATCATAAAACTGTACGTTTGCCACTTTAATGACATAAATAAAACCGTCACAGTACTGAAATAGTGATATAAAAAAATGTAAAGCAACAAAGGAAATGATTCACAGGCTCACATCACTGATCATAGTACGGTATAGCCGTGACTTATTGTGATGACATCACTGTAACGTTGTCTTTCGAATTAAAAATACACATCACTCGGCCAGGGCTGTCTGTACAGCGCATTGTTTCGCATGCATTAAAATATTATCTGTGTGTATTTTGTTGACGACCCGGTTAGTCCAGCGGTGTGAGATGACTGTTTGATTCGAAAGGTCGCGGGTTCGATCCCCGCACCGGGACAAATGTTTGTATGGCCTACAGATATTTGTTTCGGGTCTGGGTGTTTGTGTATGTGTTGTATGTGTACAATGGTACACTGGTTTATACCTAATGTGGGTCTGTGAGTGTAAGCGTATTTTATTTTTTATTTTTTTTTATGTAATGAACGCGGCCAACATGTCTGAAAGACGCGCCTTTTGTATCGTTAACGACCCAGGAGTCACTGACAGGCTCGAACATCTGAGAAGATGTAGAGATAAGTGCATGCTGCAGGCAATAGGCGGGAGTCCACTCGCAAAACCAATTAACGATATATCGGAACAATGAAAAGACGAACCAATTAGACTAACTGGATTATGGTGCAGTGATGTCTAGCGAGCCCTTGATTTGAGGGGCACAGGTTCAATTGCTGCACTAGGATAAATTTGATATTAATCTTTGATATAATAAATTAATGTCTTTGCCTTCGGCGGCGTCGTGTGACGGGTTGCTCACTTCCCTTCAAAATGGTCGAGGAGAGCAATGGCTGCCACATGCGTCATACTCGTGAACGGGTGCTGATTGTAGGGACTGGTCTGTTGTGATTTGCGGGTGTTATTTTCTATCACGATATTAAGCTGTTGATGGGTATTTGCGTATGTGTTTATATGCAAATATTTATATGCCATGGACGTTCACATTATCTTTATTTTAATTTAATATATTAAGGTTTTGACAAAAGAGCAACATGCTGAGTTTGTTGGGTAGCGGAGTTCTTCTCAGTAGTGCCTGCCCTTGGAACTCTGCTAAGTGAATGACTATGATTATGACGAACAGATTTTTCATTTTCTTCTATGAAGGAATTGAAAATTTTGATGATTCACGTATCGGTTAAATTTTATTATTAAATTGGTATTTATTAATACCTATTGTATTATGGGGATGTGGATGGTTGCAGAGGCCCAGGAAGACCAAGGCTGACCTACCATGACCAAATAGGTCGAATTCTGTCTGATGGTGGGGTCAAAAGTCTTAGGAATCGGCGTGCATGTATGAAGAGAATGATGAAGGTAGACGATGCACGAGAGGTTTGTCTGAACCGGGATATCTGGCGCTCTACACTCTCTGCCTACCCCGTTAGGGACCTGGCGTGAAGATACATATATATATATATATATATATATATATATATATATATTGTATTATTATTATAAGTCATTCTCTCTAGGTAGCTTATAACCCGACAATGCAAAAGTGTCCTTGTAGAACAATTTGAAATAAATGATTTGAATTTTGAATATTTGTAATGCCTATCTACAGATATAGGTATATGTTTCTCGGTGTCTGTGTACAACGGAACCCAAGTTAGAAAAGGATGTGAAATGTTAGAATAACTTTAACAAAAGTCGTGGTGCAACCCAGGCTAAATTATGTTACAAGTCAATAATCATAGGTAAATGTATAGTACTTATATATTTTTCCAACACCAGCACATTATATCGCGAACATCGATATTGATAAATATCGTTTAGTCCTTGAAGCAGCAGCTGGACCCTATAACGTTCAACACAATAAGAAATCTATTGTCATATTTTTTTGGAGGCCTGAAGGATTAATTGATGATATTTTAAATACTGTTCAGCAAAGTATCCATACTTGAGGTTTACAAAACTTCAATGGTACATTCATAGAAGTTTTTCAGTCAAAATGATGTTTTGTTTCAGAAACATCGATGTATATTGTGCATCCTTAGTCAAATACAGCTGTAATGAAGGTACGAACTGAGCGTAATTAAACCGCTAAGTGTGAACTAGATATGTGCAAAGTCTAAATTATTCTAGAAATGTTCACTATGAGCATGGATTTTGCTCGGGTTTATTTTTATGCAGTTCCTTTTGTTGAATGTAGTAGAGTTATGTTCAAATGAATGGTTCTATTAACCTCAATAAGTATCGAATGATAGTTTCTATTCTTATATACCTATAAATAAATATTAAATAAAATACGCTTACACTCACAGCCCCACAGTAGGTATAAACCTGTGTCGTGGGTGCCGTTGTACACATACAACACATACACAAACACCCAGACCCGAAACAAATATCTGTAGGCCATACAAATATTTGTCCCGGTGCGGGGATCGAACCCGATCAAACGGTCATTTCTCACCGCTGGACTAACCAGGTCGTCAAACATATGTTTTTGCATTTTTACACTTATGTTTCTATTATTATTAATAGTTGTATAAGTGTTGGGAAAAAATTACTTCTTTACAGAGTCGTGACGCAAAATTACGATAAAAATCTAGATTTTCATTCTTGTGAATAAAAAAGCAAGACACAATTTCATGCAACTATCACAAAACGCCAAAACAAAGTTTCATACATACAGTATCTTCACGCGAAGTCCCTAACGGGGTAGGCAGAGAGTGTAGAGCCCCAGATATCCCGGTCCTGACATACCTCTCGTGCCTCGTCTACCTTCATCATTCTCTCCATACATGTATACTCTTTTTATAATTTCTTTATTTATTTACCTACACTCTCACGTGTTATTGCGAAAACTACAATATTACATTCCAACTTCAATTACGGAATATAGCAACGAAAGCAATATTACCGTTTGAACCGCATCCATTTCGAAACGGCCACGTTTGTGCGCGTTTTATCACGCGTTGTTGCATATTAACATTTACTGGTGGTAGAGCTCCAGCGACGGAGCTCGCGGGCGTAGTCACCACCGCATTACCTGATTTACTTGCCGCTAAATGGTAGTGTTCAGCACTATCGTGTTCCGGTCAGGTGGTAATGTACGGCCCTGTAATTTCCGGCACAGAGGCATAACACCTTAGGCCTCAGGAGTGGTAACGCATTTGCATTTTGACCTTGGTCTTTGTGTGGGTGTCTATAGGCTGCAGTCATCACTTAACATCAATGTGAACTGAATGCTTGTTTGCGCCACTTCAATTACATAAAAAAAAATATAAAAAAATCAATGTCTGTGATTGTGTGGACGGACGGACGGACGGACAGTGAATCAGGCATGATAGCGATATGGGCGATGGTGTCAGTTTAACCTGATATATGACACGTTGAATTAAAACTGTTAGAAATAACAATTTTGCAATTAACAATTTAATTTTGCAATTGTTTACTGATGGTAATGTGCCACCGTCGGAGGGCGTAGAAACCATTGCATTACCTCAACGGTAGTGGTATCTAGTGCCTCGATGGTAGTGTTCAGCACCGTTGTGTTGATAGTAACTATATGTATAGTATGGTTCTGGAAATAACTAAAGCTGGGGGTGGCCGCAAATCTGCATTTTGATCTACGGTTTCGTACAGATTCTTCAATATTCGTTTACCATTCACATAGAGCAACGCGGCCCACCGGTCGCGGCGGACCGGAGGGGAGCAGCCATAGCGTGTATTACCGATGCAAAACAGTCTGTCATTTTTTGCGGGGGGAAATGCGTGCGACACACACGCACACTACAAAAATCGTCTATTACTACGAAACTCACACCTTGACTTTAACAAAATAAAGAAACAATTTCACGCACACATTTAAACATCTAGGCGACAGGTACAGGCCCATTTGGGCTTGTACTTTGACAGAGGGGAAAGCCTGCATATGGCTACTCCCCTCCCCTACCGTGTTGCTCTATGACCATTCATATGAACTGCATTACTGAACTCATTTGCCAACACAAGGGTGTTTGTACGATTGACACTCATTCACATGCTCATAACTAACGTTGAGATCTATTTGTATTTAAGAATTAACATCTTCATTAATTTAATGCCAGTTTATTTAATAAATACTTAATCTATATATATAAAAATGAATTGCTGTTCGTAAGTCTCGCTAAAACTCGAGAACGGCTGGACCGATTTGGCTAATTTTGGTTTTGAATGATTTTTGGAAGTCCAGGGAAGGTTTAAAAGGTAAGAAAACATGAAGAAATTAAAGGGAAGGAGTAAAAACCATAATTTAATTTTCCCATACAAATAGTCCGCAACCTAGTCTATCAAACCTTTGACACGTTATTTTATTCTGAGGCAATACGAAGTTTGCCGGATCAGCTAGTTATTGTTATAAAGTTATGAGTAGTTATAATATTTTCCAATCCCAAAACAGAAATATCGATCCTCTCGCCCCAAACTGAGATAAGATTAGATTCGGTTGAACCCTCTCCACCTTAAACATCCCTTTATAACATTTCGGAATAAAAACAAACAAACATTTGCTCGCATCACATTATACTGATTTTTTAAACGAATTTCATATCGATTTATCTTTGATATTAGTGTTATCTTTTATCTCAACAATAACACTCGAAAATACAATTCAGTAAAGGTAAAAGAGTATAATAGATAAAGAAATCATTACCAGGTAACCCAAACCCGAACACTAAGTGAAAGCCACAGTGTATCGTTGAAAAAAGAATCAACGTATCGAATGACGTTTCGACAGCTTTCAAAGCAAACAAAAAGAGGGATATTCGATTACTCTGTGACCTTCTCGGCAAATACACACAATTAGGGATGCAGGCATCTCAAAAGTAAACATCGATAGATAAGAAAACATTGTTAATAAAACATCAATGTATCGGAACATTGTTTCTATTTTCAATCTGTGTAAAATTTTCTTCATTTAATTTTTTATTGTTTTCCTTTTCACCTTCCAAGGTAGGCTCAGATAATAAGTCATTATAATAAATGTGGTGTGTTGAATGTGTACAACGGCACCCACGACATAGGTTTATACTTGTGGGGCTGCGAGCGAAAGCGTATAAAATAATGACAAACAAGCATTCACATGCTGGCAAGTGATGACATCTAATCAAAAACCTGAGGTCAAAATGTAGATGCGTCGCCACTGGCCTAAGTTATTTTGCCTCTATGAGAGTGTTTACGACGCCTTATTACATACCTTATTACCATTTATCGGAACACGATAGCGGCAGAGACCTCATCCAGATAACGCTGTGATCTTTTTTAAGCAGTTCACATTGATGTTAAGCGATGACTGCAGCCAATAGACAGACACCCACACAAAGACCAGAAGTCAAAATGTAGATGCGTTGCCACTTCTGAGGCCTAAGGTGTTATGCGTCTGTGCCGCAAATTACAGGGCCGTACATTACCACCTGACCGGAACACGATAGTGCTGAACACTACCATTTAGCGGCAAGTGTATTAGGTAATGCGGTGGTGTATACGCCCGCGAGCTCCGTCACTGGAGCTCTCAAACGCCCTGGAACTATATCACCAGCAGGAGGCAAATAACTTATTCTAACCAGATGTCAAAATGAAACATCGATATGTACATCGTTTGCATCCCTAAAAACGATTTATTTTAACCAGAGGTCAAAATGAAACATCGATATGTACATCGTTTGCATCCCTAGACGATCAATGAGGAGACGGATTCGGATGAGTCACATCACCAGAATACCCGCCTCTCTTGGCCCGAAGTATAATTATTACGTGTCTAGACAACAGGCGACGTACAGGCGGCGTCTATGGAAATATAATGGTGCAGCAGCGACATTTTTGCTGTGGCAATATAGTGATGGAAACGGGTACGATGCTCGACTTAATCGATTACAGTTTTCGACGAAAATTATCGTCTCGGCCAAAAGGAGTAGTTTATGTAAATAAATTACGCTTACACTCACAGCCCCACATTAGGTATAAACCTGTGTCGTGGGTGCCGTTGTACACATACAACACAATATCTGTAGGCCCTACAAATATTTGTCCCGGTGCGGGGATCGAACCCGCGACCCTTCGAATCAAGCGGTCGTCTCACACCGCTGGACCAACTGAGTCGTCATAAATTAAAAAAAAATTAAACACTAGAATATATTTATATTAGTTCATCTTTTAAAATATGAAAAACTTCGAAAGCCAAAAAAACTACTGCGAACCATAGGTTAGTGATATTTTTTAATGTCGAAAAATGTCAAAAAAACAGACGGGCCACCTGAAGAATGTGATTATCGTAGCTCGCCTAAGAACATTTGCAACACCAAGGAAGTTGCCATCGTGCTGTCAGCCCTCTATGACTCTTTTGACGCCAGTTTCGAAGTATTTTCCAAGTATTTTGAAGCGCGCATGGCCCAGCGGCTGGTGTAGATCGTAAGCGATCTGCTCGGTTAAGCACTACGGGCGCGGTCGGGTAGTGTGATGGGTGACCGCTAGTGGCAAATTAAATGCGCGTTTCCGTGCTTCGGAGGGCACGTTAAGCCGTCGGTCCCGGTTGCTATCGATAGATAGCAGTCGTTAAACCTTGTCGGAGGCCTTATGGGCGGTTTGAAAACATCCTACAGCGGGTTGGCCACTAACCCACCCACCTCCACCAATCCGCATTGGAGCAGCGTGGTGGAGTAAGCTCCAGGCCTCCCCCCAAAAAGGGGAGAGACTCGTGCCCAGCAGTGGGACGTATAATGGGTTGCCATTATTATTATTATTATTATGATGGAATTAAGATGTAAAAATGTAAGAAACGTGTATCGGTGTTAAAATGAAAAAAGTCGTGCTTCGATGGTTTGAGCACCCAGTCTTCGAAATCGGCGTGCATGTATGAAGAGAATGTAAAGATATAAAAAATAAACGTAGAGGCACGGGAAGTGTGTAAAGTTCGAGATATGGCGGTCCACGTTCTCTGCCTACCCCGTAACAAACTTGGTGTAATGACGCATACACATACATACTTTTTACAAACAAGATAGGCGAAGATAACATAACGATCACATACTTTTAGATCATTTGAAATGAATATCTTATATCTCTAACAAATGAGCATTGATGTTAATGAGGTTTGAGTCCCCATAACTCATTTAGTTTTCCGCAGGACGAAGTACCTAGAAAAAGTGTCATTAGATATCAGACCTCATCTACGCCTCTATTCTATTTTTGATCTCGAATATGATTAGCAAGATAATTGCTCTCTTCGAATAAAACACTTCGGCAACGTAGGTATTGTGGAGCCTATTTTGCGTTTCTTTGATATTCTTCAAAATATTCAAGAACCCTATTAGTTAGAGGTTTTTAATGTAATGGAAGTGACAAACAAGCATGCAGTTCACATTGATGTTGAGTGATGACTGCAGCCTACAGACACCCACGCAAAGACCAAGGTAATAATGCAGATGCGTTATCACTCCTGAGGCCTAAGGTGTTATGCCTCTGTGCTGGAAATTACAGGATCTTACATTACCACTTTACCGGAACACGATAGTGCTACATATTATCATTTAGCGGGTTGCTGTAAGACCCCTTTTCAAGCGTTAAGTTCTACTGAACTACATTGAGAATAGTTGGAACGGAAAAGGGACGTTCGTAGGTATTATTTGCGGGTTATATTGGTTCACTAAAAACATTACGGGAATTATTATATTTAACTTGATTGGTTATTTTTGGATTTATATAATAAAGCTGAAGGGTTTGTTTGTTTGCTTGAACGCCCTTTTCAGGGGGACTACGGGTTGGAATTGAAAAATCTTTTGTGTATTGGTTGGTTTATTTATCTATGTAGGGACCATCACGTTAAGGCCAATGGAAGCCAAGAATCAATGATATTTCAAAGCTGAGAAAAAAGAATATATACTCGGTCGAAGTCGCGGGCACATCTATAACTATAATAGTATAATATGATAAAAAGGATTGATTTAAAACCTACTCAAAAGCCCTATTGGCCTCTGGTTTATGGGGTTTGAGTTCCTATAACCCAATCCCTGGAGCCGCAGTGGACCCGATCGGGACAGAGAACAATAAGAAATCAATTGTCCAATTTTTCTCGTGTCCTGAGGGATAACATTTTTTTTTTAAGATTGCGTAACTACAAAAAATGATATCGGATATCATACCTCATCTACACCCCTATTCTATTTTTATCTAGAAGATGAGTTGTAAGATTATTATTCTCAACGCAACTTAAAAAATAAAACAATTCGGCAATCTTTTTGGCATTTTCTTTGATATTTTTCAACATTTCAAGTACCCTATTAGTTAAGGGTTGCTGTAAAACCTTTTTTCAAGCGTCAAGTTCTCCTTAACTAAATTCAGAATAGTTGGAACGGAAAAGGGACGTTCGTGGGTATTATTCGTGGGTTATATTCGTTCACTAAAAGCATTACGTGAATGCTTATCTGTAACTTGATTAGTTATTTTTGGAGTGCAACAAAATACAATATCCGGGAGCCGTTATCGGGACCGGATATACCGAACCGGATATTTTATTGGAGTGTATAGGTACGTTTGCGTTCACTTTTTGGGTGAAACAAGCCTCTTAATCGTATTAATGTTTGAGTTTGTTGGTTTTGTAAAATGAACTACGTTTTTGCAATGAAAAGGTATCGATTTGACCAGGTTCTGGTAGAATCAATATTAAACAATCCTAAAGTGTATAATTATTATTATAGGTGTCATGACGAAAAGCAACAAAGAGTATAAAATTGCCATAATACTAAATAGTAAAACCGATCAAGTGCGTGTCGGGCCACGCGCATTGTAGGGCGGGTTCCGTAGTTACAGAGTAAGAGATGTAATGAAAAAAATAAATAAATATTTTCTATGGAGTTGTTCGAAATTTTCTAGTCAAATGCATTTGGTCGACTATTACCTACTCGCAAACTTGCGGGGCCAACTTAGGTGTGATAGTTTTCCTTTTAATTTCGTCATAATATGTAGCTACTATCGCCGTAACGTTTGAATTTCTAACAACAACCGTTTAGTCTGTATGGGGGGGGGACACTTGAGTCTAACGAAAATTTGCACTTTAAAGCTTAATAAGTCACGAAGAGTTAACGAAATCGAAAAATGATGTTGGCACACCCATAATATTATTAAAAGACCTATCCAACGATACCCACACTATATGAAAATAGAAAATAAAAAAAAATAACCGCGCGTTACTAGTAGGGGAGGTTACCCTAAAAAAATAAGTTTTTCACATTTTTATTCTACCACTTTGTCGGCGTAATTAAGGTGTATACTTGTGCCAAATTTCAAGTCTCTAGTACTAACAGTTTTTGCGCTAAACCGCGGACGGACAGACAGACAGACAGACAGACAGACATGGCGAAACTATAAGGGTTCCTTGTTTACTACGGAACCCTAAAAAAAGGAACTCGATTGCACAAATCCTTTACTATTATGATCAAATTAATTTCATTTTCCCTCTAAAGCTTTGAAATGGTTGGGGAAAAAGTTTCTTCGCATTTTTTAAGATAATTCAAAACATTTTTTAATATAGTTTATTTAAATTTAGAAAGTATGTATGTACCATTTTGTTCGATAACCTTTTGCCATCTTGTAGGTAGGGACATGATCCCATTGCTGTAAAAAATTTGGGACTTCTCATCAAAATACCGCGACAAGTGGATTTGGCAGTCCTCTCGTGATGTTAACCTAACATTGCATTAAGAATTCTGAAGAGACCGAAACAGGTGGAAATCTGAAGGTGCAAGGTCAGGACTATACGGCGGATGCATTAACACCTCACAGCCAAACTCTCTTAATTTTTGCTGAGTGGCTATAGATGTGTGAGGTCTAGCGTTATCATGATGAAACACCACACCCCTTCTGTTGATCAATTCCGGCCGCTTTCTCTCAACTTCTTGCTTTAATCTCATCAGTTGTTCGCAGTAGAGTTCAGAATCGATAGTCCTGCCTGGTGGTAATAGCTCATAATGAATAATGCCCTTCCAATCCCACCACACACACAACATCACCTTATTGCGAGTTAACCCGGGTTTCGCCACAGTCTGTGAAGCCTGACCGGCCTTTGACCACGACCTTTTTCGCACGTTCTTGTCGTACGTGATCCACTTTTCATCACCAGTTATCAGCTTCTTCAAAAATGATTCGGTTTCATTACGTCGTAATAAAGAATCACAAATGAGTACACGGTTCATTAGGTTTCTTTCAGTGAGCTCGTGAGGTACCCAAATATCGAGCTTTTTTTTGTACCCAGCTTTTTTCAAATGCGCCGAAACTGTTTTGTGATCAATTCTCAGTTCTTCAGCTACGTCGTAACTACTGATATATCGATCTTGCTCCACTTTTTCAAAAATGGCATCCATTTTATCCGTAATAGGGCGACCAGAGCGAGGTGCATCTTTGACATCAAAATTTCCGGATTGAAAACGCTTAAACCAAATTTGTGCTAATCTCACAGACACTGCACTAGGTCCATAAACATAGCAAATTTTTTTCGCTGCTTGCCTTGCATTTTTACCTACCTTTTTTGTAGTAACATTTTAAAATGTATCGAATTTCTTCATTAGATTCACTCATCTTGACAGTACGAAAAACAAATGAAAATCACACATTTGCCTAATTTGAATTTGGAATTATGTTCTTTAAAATTTTAACTTTCAATGATACCAATACTACAGCCAGATACAAATACTACAGCCAAAGAGATTTTATTACAAGTTCATACATACTGTAATGCGAAAAGACTTTTTCCCCAACCCAATTATTAGTTTTTCTTTGGCCTACTATGCAAGGAGTTAGTACCTACAGAATAAAAAAAACTCCTTTAATTTAAGTAAGTAACTATGTTAACCAAAAGAGCTCAAAAAATTGCAATTATTTCGAACTAGCGACTCGCCCCGGCTTTGCACGGGTAGCATTTATTTTGTAGGTTTTATCTAGTGATAAAAATATTAAGCACGAGTTTACTCCTAAAATAATTGACGAAGCGGTTTACTAACTAAGTACTTAGAACAACTTGCAAGATTTCTGATGCTCAATAAAGAATTTCTAGGCAGTTTCTGAAATAGGGAGGAGATATGAGGAATATTTTAATCTCTTATTCTTATTTTCTCTTCCGAGATCCGAATCAAAAATAAATAATTTTGTTGCGAATTTTGATTTTACTGCGGCACTCTACTTTTCTAAAAAGTATAGGTATACTAGAACATGATTACACTTACAACTGCTATGACAGTCCACGTTCAATAGAGGGCGCTACAAAAATGAGGTTATGAAATATAGAGGCTGACATAGTGGCATTTAAGCGGTATTGCAAAGTTCAGATATAAAAATATGAACTTACTAGCAAAGGAGCATACCTGAGAGCTATCGAGAGCTGTGACACGACGAGAAAATGTATAGGACGGAAAACACGAAGGCGTGCCGATGTTCGTTGAAAATCCTCTTATCTCCATATCACTTTATACGGGCAACTAATTGTCCACTAAAGCGTAGCACCGCGTACATCGCTAAAAGCGATTTTGGAATCCTTTCACGCAACAAATTTGTCACCTAATTCTTTAGGCACTTGAGTCATAATTGCTTGTGAATTTTCGCGCGACTCCTGGGGGGTACACATTATATTATGAAATAGTAACGGGGACACGTGCTATCGCGGCAGAGAGGGACGGATTCACTGAACGTCCTTGGCGAGGGGTCGCGCGGGGCGCCTGCGGCCTCAGACGTTTCAATCATCCCCGGGGGAAGCGGGACGGGCTTGCGGGCTGGGGATGAGAGCGAGCGGGACGCGAGATGCCGTGCTATTGACCGGCCCGCAGACCACGCCCACCCGGCCGAGAGGGGCGCTCTGATGCCCCAAGTGAAAAATCGAACGTCGGCCCGGGCAGACGCGGCCGATTCAGCTGCTGCATCAAGGTTAACACCACTCGTCACCAGAACAAACCGATAATGAACCACTCAGGAGAAGCATCCCATTCGTAGTACAAAAGATCACAAATCGAACACGAAAGCTAAAAGTTTTCCCGTTCGATATCCAACTTGGCAATCTTGGCACGCAAATAACGGCTCGCCAGAAAAAGACACAAGTCGATATGAAAGAGACGCGGCTGTGTAACCCTATTACGAATACTTTAGGTCTCGTAGTAGAACTAGATCTGGGTGATGATAAAACTTGAAATAACTTTTCCCGGGGGACATATAGCGCTATCAGTTGCTAGTATTTCAAGTGATTTAGAGTGTACAACTATGTTCTCATACTTTATAGGAAGTCTATAATGTGGAGCAAGGTTTTCAGAATTAGTATGTTCAGTTGAACAAAATAATACAAAATTTCAAAGCAGCAGTATAAAATATCACAAATCCTGAATACAAATAGTTTTCTTCTTTGTTCCAGAAATAATGACAAGGAAAATATGCACTCAATCGATTGTTCAATTTAGGTGAGCGACACTGTAGAGACAACCTTCAGCATCTTATGACTTACGTAACTGCGACCTACCTTACCGCAATGTGATCTTGTGTGTTGTAAGTATCTAAATATATATTTCCTTTACACGTATAAATATCTTTAACGTTATTTTTATCCAAACCGAACATATTTAAAAGGGATGCTACTGATGTGATGACATTTAATCGTTTACGCACGACATGTATTTAATTATATTCAATTTCAAAGCTCTACATATCCAAAGTGAGTGTAAGCGTATTTTATTTTTATTATTTTTTATATGCCAAATACGTTTTGTTAATATTCGTAGTGCATTTGTGACAGTAGGTACTTACCTATTGGCGAAAAATTGGCAAGTGTTTTTTTCTGTAATGTAGGTGGCAAACAAACAAGCAGTTCACATTGATGTTAAGTGATGACTGCAGCCTATAGACACCACCCACACAACGACCAGAGGTCTAATGCAGATGCATTGCCACCCCTGAGCCCTTAGTTGTTGTCTGTGTGTTAGTTATTACGGAGCCATACATACACGTGGTGTACGTGTATGCATGGCTCCGTAATAACTATCACTAAAAGCTAAAAGGCTCTATTCAATTCAAACTAATAAGAATTACTCGATTCGTGACAAGATCATCTATATTTACAGTATTCCTTCTACATAATCCCAAACATTTACAAACATCTTGATACGAAAAAAAAAATATTATCGTCCTGAACAAAACAATTTTATGAGAAATACTAAAACGAATTAAGGTCACCTTTATTTGGACGCACTTGTAAAATAAGGAGTAAAAATTTAAATATGTTAATTCTGTGTCAGACTTGCCTCGTTGCCTCAGTGGGTTTGTAAATTCAGAACCAACAGAATATTATGATTACAGCTACGAGCAGTTATGTTGATATAAAAATCATTATATTAATACGGGAAGGAAAAACTTTTTATCCCAATTTACGACAGTTGTGCAGACGGTAGATTATTATGAAAGTTGTGGTTATTTTAGAGAACGGATGCAGAATTCATATATTTTATAAATAATTCTTAAAATACATAAAAAAAAATACTTACATTACCATGCGTTTGACACGCAATAAATTGCATGCAATGAAAGACATGCATCATGCATGCCGACATGACAACACAATTAAAACTGTATCACAAAACAAAGTTATTGTAGAAGTTCCTTTTATAGACTTCAAATTTTGGTACATTTCCTGTCGAATATTGATCATTGGGCGATCACTAGTTATAATAAATACGTCATATTCTTAATACGGTCTTATTATACGTTTCTAATTGTACAGACGTAGGTACACCGAGTAATTGCTGTTCAATAACCAGCATAATACAAACAGTGAATAAAATATGACAGGCATTATCGAAGAAAACTTAACATATTAAATACCACGGAATTATATTCAAGAATCCAATTACTGGTTTTGATATAATTGAAGAAAATGTTAAAGAAGAATCGTTTATATGCCAAGTCCATGCAAAAGGTGAAGTAGGCGTCGAGTGCCTTGACTTATTGCCGTATTGAGGCAATTTAGAATTTGCCAAGCATTCAGTATTAGCTCGAACAATATGAGAACCTTCTTAGACTCCCACTCGGTTTATTCCAATAAGCTTTTACGATTCAGTGACACTTTACAATAACATGGTACATAATGTAATAAGCAAAGGTAAAAGTTGACAATGATGTCCTTGACTGTAGCTATAAAAAGAATTAGTAACAAGTTTTTACTGTTCAAGTCAATACTGAATTGAACGAGTACAAATTGAAATGACATTGGAGCACGTTACATAGGTATTCCGACTGTGTCCTTGGTTGTGCACTTGAAATCCGATGAGTAAGCTAATCTAGAGGAAGTATAACCCGCTGTTCCATCAAGCGTAATAAATTGGAAGCTCGCAGCGAAACGGCGCAATGAATCAGCGCGAGATGTTATTCAAATGTCAAAATGAACGCCACTAACGCCAGTATTACACACAATTAGACCGCCTTCCCCCTCAGGGAACATTAGCTCCGGGATTCGTGCAAACACAAGTGCATTAGATTAACAACGCCAAAATAATACAGAGCTAATAACGATTACAATTTGTAAATAGTGTTTTCGTGATTGTAAACTTGGCAACCGATGTGCAACTGATTGTTTGGGGAAATATAGATTGTTTATTTGCAACTTTATTTCATACGGGTCATTTATATAGCGACGGGACCGTGGAAGTGGGTCAGGGATTTGTTGGAATTCGGTTTTTATTCAGCGATCGCCGCCATTCCCGTATCTTTCTGTTTTTCGTTTCTGGCCTTTTAATTAGGTGTCTACATTTGTGGCGGATTGTATTTTTAGCTTTCATTTTTACCTCGGCCGGTATCTAACTTTGCCGTGTTTATGTAGAAAGAGTTAAAAAAAACATGACATCGCTTTTCATCAGACCAGTAAGGGTGAGTCGGTGTAATTACATAGCGTGAGACAAACACGCGTTGCGGCGAAAGATACATAATGTCTCGAAGTCAAAACAGATTTGTTCTTAATGAAGATAGAGTAAATGAAGCTGTTTTGAAGGTAAAAGGTATACTTTTAAATTCTTAAAACAATTATTCTGTTGAGGCTTCTAAATTAAATGATGCTGATTTATCCTAACATCTCAAATACGAAATCAATGTAAAGTTGATGGAAATAAATAACTCTAATTTCCTTGGCATTATTTAGTAGACGTAGGAGAAAATGAAGACAATCGATACTTAGCTATAAAAAAATAAAGAAAGGAAAACCAAACATGTCATTCCATGAAGATTTCCAGCTCAAAAAAAAAAACCAGATCTCACCACATCCAAAAAAATAGATGACATTTATGTAACTCATACACACCATAACGATATAAGCACAAAATAAAGTTCGCTACATCATTCAGGAAGACCGAATGTAATCACCAAATTGGATCAAATTGAGTTTTTCCTTCTTACGTACGGAATATCGTATTTATAAATTTAAAGCGAGGTTTATGAGCTCGGTTTAGTATACGATTTGCGTGCACTAGACGTTGTGGTTACGTGGGTTGACAGTAGTGATGTTACGGAGCTTCAAATTCTATTCCGAAAAGATTAACTTTCTATTAACATTTTAATTTCACCTCCGCTTCTGTTGCGGTTATGTCGACGGTGAAGGTAGCAAGGTGCATATCATCATCATTTCAGACGAAATCAGTCCACAGCTGGACAAAAGCCCTGATGGCGGTAGGTATAAAATAACTATTATTTTGACAGTTTTCTTTTTCAAGATTAAGAACATACATACCATACATGAATATTTTTTTACTAAAATAAAAAGGGGTCATTGAGGGAGGCCTATGTTCAGCAGTGGACATCTTATGGCTGATATGATGATTATGATGAAAATAAAAAAATGAATAGATTTAAAAGAAAAATGGAAAGAAGGAAAAATTGGCTTCAGCGGGACTTGAACCCGCGAGCACTGGGATTTCTAGTCTAGTCGCTCTTCCAAATCAGCTACTGAAGCTAGTTTACTTAAGTTAACACGTATCCGAACAGTGTACGAGATAATATAAAAATGTTATTATTGTTATAACGGCTGTAGACGTCTACTATTCGTCAAAGTGTTAAGTTACTTAGCTCGATCCCCGTGGTCAGAAATCAGTGGTCGCGGGTTCAAGTTTTTCTGCTGAAAAAAAATTTTCTTTCCATTTCTCTTCAAAAAAATTTCACTCGCATGTGTTATTGGTGAAAATCCTACAAATAAAACAGATTGAATAGCGCTAAAAATGTTAAAATCGCCAAAAAAAAAATTGCTTACATCCGTTGCATCCCTAGTTGACAACACATGCGATGACGCGAAGCTTTATGTATGCGTGTGCGTTTCAAAAGCCAGCTTTCTTGGAATTGAATCGCTTCATTTATCGTCAAAGGTGTTTGTTTCAATGGAATGCTGATAAACTGATGAAAGCCATTGTTTAATGATATCACTAATGGAATATGGTTACTTAATGGTATGTATCTTCACGCCAGGTCCCCAACGGGGTAGGCAGAGAGTGTAGAGCGCCAGATATCCCGGTCCTGACATACCTCTCGTGCCTCGTCTACCTTCATCATTCTCTTCATACATGCACGCCAATTCCTAAGACTTTTGACCGCACCATCAGACAGAACTCGACCTATTTGGTCATGGTAGGTCAGTCTTGGTCTTCCTGGGCCTCTGCAACCATTCACACTCGCATTGTATTATATATCTGTTTAGTCATTTGCTCATTCGACATTCTTTCTATACGCCCGTTCCGTAATCGTGTATCATTTTATACTAAGTCGTATATTGATAAAGTGTTTAATACCGATCGCAAGGATGTTTTTAAATAGTTTACAGTAGGTACCTACTTACCTATGTTCTCGATTATTTTTTGACTCGTAATGTTTCTTTTTTACATTCGATTTTCAGTCAAGATTTGTAGTTTTTTTATCTTCCAATTTAGTCTTTATTGCGTTATCCCTAATACATTTCAACATTTTTAAATAGAGTTAAGAATCTTTGCTGATTGAAGACGATAAAATTGTTTAGAACCTTTACAAGTATATTCATTTATCAACCTTAAATTACTATAACGGTAAAATCTACTGCTCCTGTTAAATAAACATAAGATAATGTGCGAACACAACTTTTCATCCCCACTAACTTCATTTCGTCGTTCAGCACATACGAGTATGTATATGTTAGTCTCAGATTAACAAACATCAGTGGCTTTGCTCACCACAAACTCAAGACACGGCGAGAAGTTACAACATTACGCAATTAAACGAAGCGAAGGCAATACTGAAAACAATGTTATCGCGAAACGTAACAAGGCCCCACATTAATGTTGAGCCGAACGAGGATCATTTACGGCCAGAGAATATTTTAATTCAGTCAAGGGTGATGACGCTCACATTGTTCGTTGCTTCTTTCCTTGATTGTTATCTTAAATCGCGTGGTAGGTACTAGAATCTGACAGAATGGTCTATTTTAGAATGGGAGCGAGATGCTTTTTAGGGTTCTGTACCATTTTGATAAATGCGATGAAATGTTCAAATCTCTTTAAGATAACAAATACCTAAATAATCGAATCGCCGATCGACCGATCGAGTCGTCTGAAGTACCTACGTTCTAAGGATTTTTTTAATCATAAAATATTCTTAAAATAAATCTTGTAGTCGTCGATATTTCAAGAAGCACTCGTCAAATTTGTCAACATTGTATCATACGCAGAATTTAAACAAATCACCTACGATACGAGGGAGTTAAAACAAATAATTGCCAATGGAACGGTGCCTCGAACGAAACTAGTTCAAACAATATCGGAATGTAGCAAATCAGTTTTACTATAAAGGGGAACACACACCTATCCGAATCGAACGCGTTGAACGAATCGAAATCAGTGGGTCCGTTCAAGCCAGGGGGTACTTACTTGAACGGCCCTCTAATGACTGATCTTCGTTCCAGTGCCACCCAAGGAGTTTGATAATGTTCCCGGCGATAGCAATTGGCTCGCCACCTTCAAACATGGAACAAAAGGTAACTAGCTTATAGCCGCGTCTACACCGGGCGAATGGGTTCACGAGCCACACTCGGGCGAGCGGCTCGTAGTTTACCGGAACAATCGAGGCGGGGCCGCGAGACAAGTCGAATCATCCCGAGCCATCAGTTAGACCGAGCAATTTAAAACAGATAGTCGTGTTATTTGACTAAAGCTTCGTGGCAAACTAACTACCGTCCTACCGCACGCTGAGGCGCCTTTGAGCAAGCCCGCTTTACCGTCAGAGCCACGTCCACACCAACCGAGTATTTCGCTCACGAGCCTGCCTCGCCCGAGATGTAGACGCGGCTTATGTTAATATGACATGTATGCTTGCTTGAATGCATGCATTTTCTTCTGTGTACCCATTCGAGAACAACAGCCGTGAAGTGACAATACGCTATAAAATTAAAAAATTAGTTTCGTTCAGCTCGAACAAGTGTACGATCACCTTAAACAAGGTGTGCATTGTAGTGGGATGTCGCGTGTCACACAATTCAATAAACTGGGACCATTCATCCAGTTAGCGAGTGGCCTATTGTAAGCCTCCGCTAGATACGATAGATCGCTTTGGTATTTATTATTTTTTATGTAGTAGAGTATAAAATGTAGTCAAATATGATGGTAAATCAATACTGTATAAAATAGAATAGACGAAACATTGATCCATGTCAGAAAATCCACGTGGCTGAATTAAAAAAAAGACAAGTCTACAAGTTACTTAACCAAAAAAAACTTCATTTCATGAAATTTGGTCTTCTCAGCTTGACAGATTCTTAATAAAACGAGATAAATTTTGTATGGTACCATATCTCTTGAAGACTTGACATTTCTAAATTGTTTACATTGCATCGTCTTCTTTCCATTTTGCAATACATTATATCCGTTGTACAATTACGTTTATTTTAGTTTCATTGAAAGAAATAGCGTGTGCAGTATTTTAATAACATACGCTACACACGATGTGAACGTAAAATATCACAACGAACAAGGACAAGTTCACACTTAAAGTTAAAATACCAAGGTTAACATAATTATGATAATCGACTGCATAACATTAGGCGAAGCTTGCGATCGCACCTAACCTTAAATCATTATTTTAGCCTAAACACGGCCTCCGCTGGACAAAATCCTCCTCCAAAAATTATAACGAACGGTCCTCTGGGGCCTTTCATTCAGCGATTGCCCGCGATCTTCACCAAGTCGTCGGTCCATCTCGTAGCGGACATGTCCACGCTTCGTCTTCCAGTACTTGTTCGCCATTCGAGAACGCTTTTGCCCCACAACGGGCGTCGGTTCTTCCAGCTATGTGCCTTGGTCATTCTAGAGTATCGCTATTCGGAAGGCTTGACAGCTACTTTGGTTCTCATGCGGATTTTTCCTTATTTCTGGACATTACTCTCTTCAATGCCCTGTGCGTGACTTTGACCTTTCCATAATAAGTGACCACGTTTCAGTTCCGTTTATCATCTTTGGCCTTGAGACACAGCGGTTAATTGGACGAAAAGATGTATCATAGCCGAATTAAACTGGAACACCTAACTGGACTGTTTGTCGAAGTGTGCCTTCGACAAACAGTCCAGTAAATCGTCAACAACTTCGTACCCTGCAGAGGTAAACAAAGGAGATGTTGCAAAAATGTATGGACCACCGGCCATGTATTGTACATAATATCATTAAACAGGAAAAATCAATATAAAAACGTTTTTTACTGCATATTTTCACTTATTTAGCTTTGTTTGCAGTTACAAAACATAATTTGCAGTTAGAATTGCAACTCAAAACTAACATGGCGAATATGGCGGGCGATGTAATTTTGACATTTTAATTTTTTAAATTGTATTTTGATTATAGGTTGGAGAAAAAAGTAATATTTTCTAAATACTATAAAAATCTATTGATTCCAAGTGTCGGCTGTATCGCCGCCATGTTTAACATAGTTGAAAATGATAAAATCGTTTGAATTAAATGTGGTTGTAACTATAAAATATATTCTTGAATAAATTAATTGTATTTGTTTTGCATTCTTCTTTAATTCACCCATTTTTTGAGGACATGTACGAATCAGGGCCGAGCTCGCAACATCTCCTTTATCGACTGGATAACTAGGGGAAGCTTACGATCACACCCAACTTTAGCGAAGGACAATTCAACAAGTTACAATGCCACACAACATTGTTCATCAATTAGCTAATAGTAACGAAGTGATTGAGTCGTAAAAGGGAATTCGAATTTAGGGTCTGACCCTGTGAAACAATACAGTTTATTACATTATACAATTTTTAACTGGTGGTAGTGCTCCAGTGACGGAGCTCGCGGGCGTAGGCACCACCGCATTACCTAATATACTTGCCGCTAAATGGTAGTGTTCAGCACTATCGTGTTCCGGTCAGGTGGTTATGTACGGCAGCCCTGTAATATCCGGTACAGAGGCATAACGCCTTAGGCCTGAGGAGTGGTAATGCATCTGCATTTTGACCTCTGGTCATTGTGTGGGTGTCTATAGGCTGCAGTCATCACTTAACATCAATGTGAAGTGCATGCTTGTTTGCCACTTTTATTACATAAAAAAAAATACAGAGAATTAAATGTTGAATGTACAGTGTGTACAGTAGATGTGTTGCCACTTTACAGAGTAAGTTGCACATCATACAATTTGTCTTTAAGCTGTAAACAATAAAACTCTGTGACACAGAGAGAGATAAAATATGTTTACAGAACGTAAGAGCACAAATGAACAAGTAACTTACGATAAATCGAAGCTCAAACTTTGACTAGACCAGTTTATACCTGCAAAAGAAAAAAAAAGATTAGTCTTTTGGCTGGACTAATAGTAATGATGCTGCTTAAAAAACAGAATTTATATCAATAGTCACCGTAGGTATAGGGTAAAACCAAAGCTGAACTCTATTGCAAAGTAGCGTGGTCACGTACCTTAGCAAGTGTGCTCTGATAAAACCCATTTAAACTTTCCCCACAAGAAACTTTGATGTAATAAACATCCCAACTCTGCAGCATTGTCTCGTGTGAAACTTAAGTAGAGTTAGGTGTTAATTATCGATGTGCTAAATAGCTGGCTGTAGGCGTGTAACTACAACACGTTTTACGCCTACGTCTTGCGTATTTGTAGGACTATGATTAAGTCGTAAAAGACAATGTTTAGGTACGCAATCATTCGAAATAGGTCAGATAAATTCGGCATCCGTTTTACATCATTAAAATTGGTTACTTGTGTATCCTTTTTGTAATTTCCCAGCAAAATTGACGATTTCAATATCCCTTTTCAGAAAATAAATGAAAGCTATACTGATATACCTAACTTATTAACGGTATAAAGAGAAAACATTTGTACGTATGTTTTTAACGTTTTCAAACTACTGGACCGATTTCAAAAATTCTATTCACTTTTAGAAAGCTGCACCTTGACTGAGTGACACAGGCTGCAATTATTACATTAATTGCACCCGTGCGAACCAGGGGCGAGCCGCTAATCAATACATTTAATCATTAATAAAGATCGTGCATATTTGGCCTTTGTCCAGCAGTGGACATCTTTTGGCTGAAGTGCTAAATGAGTCTGAAAGTAAAAGGATAACGGTAATTTTCATCTTCTTAGACAATTTTAAGACAAAAAAGGATAATTTGAATCGATTGCTTAGTCATCTTAGCTTTTGTTTGAAATCTATGGAAGCATGTCAATTATTTATTTATTTATTTAAACTTTAATGCACCTAGTACATAAGGCGGACTTAATGCCATAGGGCATTCTCTACCAGTCAACCTTGAGGTAGTGGGATACAGATAGTAGGGGTGCAATAATAAAAACTATATGGACAGTAAGAAATAGGTATTGTTTAGAAACAAAAACATAATAAATTGTATTTAACAATCAATAAAAAAATAAAAATATATTAGATATAATTATTATAATTACGTATCATAAATAATATATACATAACCTAGCAGAAGAAAAGTATAACCTTGTACTTCGATAAAGCGATTGAGCAAACAGCAAAGATTTGCCAAATAAGTCCCAACAATGACAATAAAAGGCCCCAACAAAGGAGCCCGCTAGTGACAATTACTAAGGCACTAACCACAACGGGACACTTAATAGGGACACATTTTCTCCAGAAATTACACTCTGACGCATTACTCATGATGGATGCTCTTGTTACGTACTTGATGGTTACGAGGTACAAGGGGAACAATCGGGATTACAATAGTAATCTGAGCAGTTCGACGCAACATATAAATTGGGAAGAGTAAGTACCTGATTCTCGCACAAGGGAAGATAAAAAAGTGGAAGCACAGCTTTAAGTTGTCAGTTGAAATTATTAGACAATGCGCTGAGCAAATTTTAAACGTTTGACGATACCAAAGTATCGTAATCTGTCAAAGTCATGGCTCCACTATTTGTGACTGATTAAACTTCTGCCCGATCTCTTATCCGTGAGTTCGATGTAATAATTTATCAAATGCGAATGCTTCAACTCGATTAAGTAACTTGTTGAGTAATCAATTGACTTTTAGTTTGAAAGCTTGTAGCTTGAGAATTGTTTAGCACAACAAAATAAGTAAAAATTTGCATACGATTGAGCAAAGACTTGCTAAACAGGCCCCATAGCGTTAGCCATAGGGAGTAGCCATAGCGTTTATTACCGATGCAAAACAGCCTGACATTTTTTGCGGGGGGAAATACGTGTGACACACTAACACTACAAATATCGTCGTGTTTTATTAAAGTCACACATTGACTTTAAAAAATACATCAACAATTTCACGCACACATTTAAACATCTAGGCGACAGGCATAGGCCCACTTGGGCTTGTACTTTGACAGAGGGGAAAGCCTACATATGGCTATTCCCCTGCGGTCCGCCGCGGCCGGTGGCCCGTGACTGTTGCTCTATGGGTCCTGAATACAATGTAGATTCCGAACAGCATCGCACACCATTATCGCGAATTGCTGACTTTTTTATGTCATGAAGCGGCAAACACAGTTCACATTAGTGGTAAGTGAATACTGCAGCCTATAAACATCTACCTACATCAAATAGAGATTTCAATATAGATGTGTTGCCACTTTTGAGAATTTATAGGGATGTACATTACCACCTGACCGGAACACGATAGTGCTGAACACTACTATTTAGGCGGCATGTAGATTTAAGTGATTGAGTGATTGATGCCTACGCCCTCGAGCTGGTCGCTAGAGCTACCACCAGTAAAATACACACACACAAATTAAAATTCTTGACACCCTATCCACACACATGTATGTACGAGTATATTGCGTTTGTATTGGCTCACACTCATTTAGTATTTTGATAGGCGCCCCGTTGCGGATGCTTTTGAAATGTTTACGCTTTTTCTCGAGATTATGTGATGCGACTTATTTACGTCGCTGATGGATATTTCAACAGATTTAAGAGGTGTTCAAAGAATGTCGAATACTTTATGCGAGATTACTTTTGAGCGCAGCGGAAATTCCTTCAATTTTGCTTTTTGGTTCTGAATATTTTTTATCATCACACGGTCTTCTTCCATTTGTGCAGTTCAAGAGGTGCTGTTTCTGTAGAATTTTCATACAAATCAATTAAATTAAATTTTTACTCATTTAATTCATTGGTTAACTTTGGTTGAATAGTGCAATAATAAAAATAATCGGAGAAGGTATGTCGAAAGAGCGAAATGGGTCTTTTATGGTTAATTTTGTTACATTCAAATTGAAAGAAATAGTAAACTGGATAAAAACTGTAGAACAGTGCAAAACCGAAATGCAACTGAGTGAAGTTGGCTGAGTAAACTTTGCGTCACTCTTAGCTTGCCATGATGAGTATGATGACACATACGAGAAAGAGTGAGCTTCAGTGTTGGTCTGATTAACGCGAGATACCGCCTGCCACCTTTTCCCTCTCACATATCTCTTTTGTACCATAAAATTGCCTTCTTAGCAGCGGCTTGTACGGTAACTTAATATTATATGTAGGTATAACCTTTCCTAAACGCAATCGGACCAGCCATCTCGGAGTAATTGGCGGACATACATAAAAAAAGATGCCAACAAGTTGATAACCTTCTTTCCGAAGACGATTAAAAAGAAACAGATGTGTACCTAATTGAGACATTAAAAACTAACCGGACAGATAGAGAGACACCCTATAAGACACGAGTGATCATATAATGGTACCGTTATTTTCTTTTTAGGTACAGAACCTTGAAAATTGAACAATATAAGAACAGTCTCAAGAAATGCAACACATATGTAACGAATACTAATATAAAATACAAACACATGCAACAGATTGAATTTAATGATAAAACATCTACACGAGTTATGCGAGGCAGGCCTCACAATTGAAAGTACTAGATTTTACTTCGGCTTGTTTATTCTGCTTGCATTTCTATTGCGTCAGTGTTGTGAACAATCCGTAAGTAGGTAAATATGCTACCCAAATGTGACTCTGCATCAGATAAAGAAATAAAATAAAACATGCAACGGCACCCACGACACAGGTTTATACCTACTGTGGGGCTGTGAGTGTAAGCGTACTTTATTTATTTATTTATCTTGACGAATTGATAATCTTCTATCTGAAGACGATTAAAAAGAAACATGCGTAATTGAGACATTAAATTTATTTTCAGGTACGGAACCATACAAATGAAACTATATAAGAAGCATTCCAAGAAATGCAACACAAATGTAACTCTGCATCATTCAGGCTTACAAATAAAATAAAACATGCAACAGATTGAATTTAATGAAGAAATACCTACACGAGTTATGCGAGGCAGGCCTATTGTGAAAGTACTAGATTCTACTTCGGCTTGTTTATTCTCCTTAGATTTCTATTCAGTACTGTGAACCTTGCGTAATATAATAATAATAATAAAGTAATGTAAATATGCAACATACATGTGACTCTGCATCAGATAAAGAAATAAAACATTTATCTTGACGAATTGATAATCTTCTATCTGAAGACGATTAAAAAGAAATAGATGCGTAATTGAGACATTAATTTTTTTATCAGGTACGGAACCTTACAATGTTAAGGTTTACCTAAGAATATACAATGAAACTATATAAGAAGCATTCCTAGAAATGCAACACAAATGTGACTGCATCATTCAGATTTTTGGTAGAGCTCCAGTGACGGAGCTCGCGGGCGAAGGTACCACCGCATTACCTAATATACTTGCCGCTAAATGGTAGTGTTCAGCACTATTGTGTTCCAGTCAGGTGGTTATGTACGGCCCAGTTATTTCCGGCACAGAGACATAACATCTTAGGCCTCAGGAGTGGTAACGCATCTGCATTTTGACCTTGGTCTTCGTGTGGGTGTCTATAGGCTGTAGTCATCACTTAACATCAATGTGAACTGCATGCTTGTTTGCCAGTTCCATTACATAAAAAAAAACTTACAAATAAAATAAAACATGCAACAGATTGAATTTAATAAAGAAACATCTACTCGAGTTATGCGAGGCAGGCCTATTGTGAAAGTACTAGATTCTACTTCGGCTTGTTTATTCTACTTGCATTTCTATTGCGTCAGTGCTGTGAACAATGCGCAAGTAACAATGAGACAGGTACGTTGAAGTTTATTTTTAATACGCTGACGTGTTTAGGCGAAGCAAAAAATTGAAATTTAGTTTTTGATGACTGGATGGAATTTAGATTTTTTGAAAATTAATAATTACTGGTCAATTCTGGTAGTTCTATTGTCTATTTACAAAAACGTTGACGTTGACGACTAAAACGTTTTGACGTGCACCTGTGCCGTGGTGTGGACTCTGATGGGTGAGGTCGAAATTGTGTTCGAAAAGTGTGTGTAATCGAAAAATGACAATCGATATGAAACTGAAAACGAAATTTTAATATATTATTTGTAGATATACATTTAATATATATTTAATATATAATATATATAATATATATTTAATATATATTGAATATAACATTTATCATACAAGTTTTATTCAGCATTAGTGCAATTACGCACTGGGTGATTGACCGCACGAGGCGTGCGGACTAAAAATAAGGCACTATTCTCACTGTGCGGATGCAACGCGGACTCGTTTATGCAGTTTGATTTATTGTGTACGCCTGTTTGTGCATTCGACAGCCCAATGCATAACTCCTGTACTCATTTGGTGTATGAGAATGGGATAAGTAGGTGTGTATTTTTTATTTTTAAATCTGATTAAAAGTTAGGTAGAATAGTAAATATTAATTTGTCTAGCTTCTGCTTGTTTAATCAATTGCCATGTACCTTCAAGTGAATCTTCGCGTGATTTACCTAAACATGTGCAATCAAAAAGAATTCTGATGCAGGTTTTATAGGCAAGTGAAACGCGTAACAAAATTCGTTGTGTAGGTACTAACGGTACGATCCGGTAACTGACCGTCTGATCACAGGCGACCTTATGCGATCGCAATACAAGCTATATTTGATTTGCCCCCTCCCCCTGATTACGAAACTATCTCATAAACGGTCCCATAAGAACGTATCTGAAAATGTTATTTATTTCAAAGAGATAGAAAAGAACGAGACAAGAGATTAAGAGACAGCCACTAAAAACCCTGTATAAACATAAAAGGCTGTTACACGACACGGTATTCAAGGTCCGGCAGAAATGGTGGGCGTGGAATCACGCCGGGTTGCCGCTTATTGCACTATCCGGTTGACAGCGCCCTAACTCAATCACAGTACAAATACACGGGTCGCTGCGGTCGCCCTAATTAGGGCCCTAACTCCCCAAATTTTTTTACACTAGCCTGACCCTTGCTATCGTACCCTGAATACTGTGCCGTGTAATTAGTCCTGAAATTTGATAACTACCTGTTAGTTAAAAAAAAAGGTATCACTACAAAGATACGTCAAGTATCAGTAGGTACCGAGATACTTTGCCATCACATTAATACATTGTAATGTTTGTTGCATCGTGATGTTTGAACAGTAAAACATACATTTTATAGGTTCGCAAGCAATAACTCGGTTATCTCATATTTATTTGTATTTAACTTATTCACGAGTCGCTTTACTGTTACCTGGGACAGGTTTTTTTATTGGATTTATACGTTGATGGCGTACTACAGTTCGCTTCGAAAATCTTTTTCGCTGATCATTGTAAAACTCTTTATTACTTATAACATCTTTCTTGTAAGAGTTTTAAACATTAGGGAAGTATAAATATTTAACATTTTTATTAATTTGTATGCCTACCGTATGTGAATCTTAGGAATTGGCAACTTAATTACATTTTTTTATATTAAAAAGGTGGCTAACAAGCACGCAGTTCACTTGGATGTTAAGTGATGACTGCAGCCTATAGACATCAATACAAAAAACAGAGGTCAAAATGCAGATTCGTTGGGACCATTGAGGCTTAAGTTGTTATGTCTCTGTGATAGTCATTACCGGGCCATACATTACCATCTAACCGGAACACAATAGTGCTAACACTACCACTAGGTAATGTGGTAGTGCCTACGCCCTCGAGCTCCTAATAAAAGATACCATATACTCGTACAACGAACAATTAATTATTTCCATACTAGCTAGAGCTGAGTCGATCGCGAGCGATAGAATCACTTTGATTGAATCACGATCCAAACACAAGTGATCGAGTCGTGACGTACAAAAAAAGTCGATCATTTGGATCCTTTGGGTCATTGGGTACTTTGTTTCTCGTGAACTCTATTACAATACTCATAAAGTACACTTCAGTTTGTTTACAGTTTTATCGATCATGCTCCCCTGCACCATGTCATCTAATTGTAAAATGTATGCGCTACCAAAATTTTGTTTCATTTTGTCGTGTATGATACCGCGTATGACAAAACGAGACAAAAGTAAAAGCGATGCAGTATATGATGACAAAGAAAGGTCATGGTACAGGCGTTGATCATATTTTATTTCTTTCTTTCACATGGTTCCACTTAAGTTTGTCTCTTTCCAACGGAGAAGGATACTAAAACGAATTGTAATGTTCTGTTTCACTCTAATACGGGCGATTAAAGTGAAACAGAACATTACTTCGTTGTCCAATGGCGATCGCGAACCAATGGCAGCCAGCGCAGCGCGATGATCTTTTGCGATCGATATTTGTAAAATAGCGCCATCTAACATAAAATGATAGAGTCGTTGGAAATACTAGAATGATAGTTGATGAAATACTTCACACATAATTCATTAGATGTCGTGTATTTATTTTGTAGAATAGCGCCATCTTACATAAAATATTAATCATTATAAAGTTGTTAGAAAGACTATAATGATAATTGATGAAATACTTTACACAAAAACCCATTACATATCGTTTTGATGTTTATTAAATTTCGGCAATAAAATAAATGCTTCGAATGATGTGTGTGTTTGGTTGATTCCACATTCTCTAAGTTTCCTACCACGTGAAGCATTTGGCCTGAAGACACATGCATAAAAACACTTTTATTATACTATTATAGTTATAATAGTTATGAAGTGGATTAGGATTTTAAATTTTTAGCTAGATTGATCTAAAATGCATGAATATTACAGCATTCATGATAATTATGTTCATTTCATGAACATAATTGAGAACATCTCATATTTTTAACCCACATGTTTTATTACATTATTCAAAAGTTAATCCAAAACTAGGGGACCCGTGTTTAACCATTTTTCTAAAATTTGTACTTTTCATTCATAATTTCTACTTTGAAAGTAAGTGTATTCTAAAAAGACGTTTGCGCCATTTCTACGTCACACATAGGGTGGAATGGCGATAGAACCATTGCTTTGTGCCGTGACCCTTTAAAAAAAATTGTAGATGTCACTGTCTTGTCGTTGCCAGCTTGTCAAATTGATTTTGTTATTTTAAAAATATCAGTACCAGTGTCCGATATATCGAAAAAAATATCGATATAACAATATAATTTTAAAAAAATTCTTGACCCTGCATGTCGTCGATTAATCTCTTCCTTGATCCAACTTCAAATAAAAAATATCAATATTATATCAACAGCCTAAGGGCTAAGTCGTTGTTGAAGACTTCAAAACTTGTTTTTTTTTAAATAAATAAGTTCGTGGCATCATTTCATAGACTTAGTAGTAGGGATGGCGATTCTTTCTGAAATCAATCAATGTTCGAATCGAAGTGTTCAAAATCCTTTGACAATTAAATCGACATTGAAAAAATCGATCTTCGATTATCGATATATTTTTGATTTGGGATATGTAATACTAAATTTCGAGCAAAACAGACGACCAAAAAAGAAAGCAACTCAACAGTGTTCAATGCTGGTATAATGCTTTCTATACTCACGTTTAAACGTTAAATCTTATGATCTGTATGTTTCATATATTATGTCCCTATGTGAATTAACCAAAAAGATCGATCTTCGATTTTCCAGGGTATAGTATCAATTCACTAGATCAATCCGGTACTGTGGATCGATTTAAATAAATTAATATAATTATTTAAATAAGAACCGTATTTTTGGTTCCTAAAGATCGCTTTTCCGATTAATCGATCTCAGGTCTCGGATCACCATCCCTACTTCCTAGTTTTATACTTTGACATTGACGTATCCGTATCAATTTGACACATCTTGTCACAGAGAATGTAACAATAATGTTTTCATCTAAAGATAAGCAATGGTAACTACTTCATTCCACCATATAAGTGACGTCATCACACGTTTTTCCGTTTTATTTTTTTTTCACAGAAATTAAGATATTAAAAAAATACAAAAAATATGTATTTGAACTCAGAAAAGAAAAACAAATAAACGGTATTTTTCTTTTAGGGTCGTGTCAAAGGAGATGTTGCAAAAATGTATGTACCTCCGGCCATGTATTGTACACAATATCATTAACAGGCAAAATCAATATAAAAACGTTTTTTTACTGCATATTTTCACTTATTTAGCTTTGTTTGCAGTTACAAAACATAGTTTTCAGTTAGAATTGCAACTTAAAACCAACATGGCGAATATGGCGGGCGATGTCATTTTGACATTTTCATTTTTTTAAATTGTTTTTTTGATGTAATATTTTCTGAATACTATCGAAATCGATTTTATGTGTTATTACTATACTAATCGATTTTCAATTTAAAAAGAATCTTCGGAACTTCTTTAAATTGATCGATTCGATACATCGTTTTTTTTAATAATATGTGATGCACTAGTAATATACAGATAGCATTAGTTTTGTTTTATCTACATAGGTACTGTCAATCCCAAGCGTCGGCTGTATCGCCGCCATGTTGAACATGGTTGATAATGATAAAATCGTTTGAATTAAATGTGGTGGTAACTCTAAAATATATTCTTGAATAAATTAATTGTATTTTTTTCGGATTCTTCTATAATTTACCCATTTTTTGAGGACATGTACGAAGCAGGGCCGAGCTCGCAACATCTCCTTTGAAATGTTGTCAATTTATTTTGATTGCTCGGGATGCTTGTATAACTCCGTCAAGAAAATTAAACCTATTACCTCCCACTCCGCTTACCATGTAGGTACCTATGTATTGCGAGCAGAATACCTACGTGAACTAGAATTTTGCATACATACAAATAAAAATAAACTGTAAAAAAAAATATCTGGGCGAATTGAGAACCACCTCCTTTTTTTGGAGTCGGTTGAAAAATGAAACAATTTATATATATAATATTCGTTGTGTCAAGAAACAGACAAATGGCATAATAGTGTGACCGGTAGGCTCGGGTTCAAATCCCAGTAAGTAATCTAAACACATTTTTTTTATATATTCGTTTTTATAAATCGTCAATTTGTAAATGTTGTTTATTCTAGATAATCGCATTGCATTCTATGCAATAGCTTTACCGGTGCAGTTCCTGAATGCCGATTTTTTTCCCTATAAATTAATCTAATCCTATTTACCAATAAAGTTGAATATAAATTAATCCTATTTACCAGAATGAAATTATAGTGAAATAATTGAATAATTAATTGAATTGTATTAAAATGAAAAATAGCCAGCGACATAATGTGTGGATCGCGGTCTCGAGTCTTGCATCCTTATCAGATGGGTCTCGAATCACGAGAATCATGAGCTACAGTATACGTTTGAGCGAAATCGAGTCGCGACCCAAATGACCCAAACGATCGAGTCATTTAGACTCGATCACCTTGTCAATGGGTCGCGATCGACCCGAATCCCGACGAAGGAGTGATCGACTCAGGTCTAATACTAGCTAGTTAATTGAAACACTCACACTACTTTAACTTTTTATTCACTGGTAACACTTTTGAACACTAGTAGAAACAATTTGTTGGAAGAACACTCTCCTAGCTTGTTTTTTTTTTTTTTTTTTTTTTTTTTTTTTTTTTTTTTTTTTTTTTTTTTTTTTTTTTTTAGGTCGGGCTTTGTGTAGGCGGCCTGTCTCGAGACGGCACTAGTCTACTTCACCGGGCAATCGGCGAGCGCAGAGGGCGCTCCAGCCTTAATGTCCTAGCTTGGAGGCAGGCTCAGCCTATACATAAAACAGAAATAATAACGCTTGCATGTTGACAAACAGATAAGCGCCATCTAGTTGCCTAATGAGTAAACAAAACACTTTTTATAATTAAATATTTTTCTAATTATATGGGTTAAACACTAGCTGTCCCGGCAAACTTCGTATTGCCTCACAATAAAATAACGTGTCAAAGGTTTGATAGATACGGACTATTTGTATGGAAAAATGAAATGGTGGTTTTTACTATTTGCCTTCAATTTCTTCATATCTTCTTAACTTTTAAACCTTCCCTGGACTTCCAAAAATCATTCAAAAGCAAAATTAGCCAAATCGGTAAAGCCGTTCTCGAGTTTTAGTGATACTAACGAACAGCAATTGAATTTTATATATATATATATATAGTTTATAATTGTTTCGTTTCTTTTTAATATTTATATTTTGCGTTTTTGATTATTATTAGTGGTTATTCACACTAGGTTAAAAACTCACTTAGTTTAAAAAAATTACGATGTAAAGTGCTCTCCAGGAGCTTAATTAGGTATATGAAATATTATGAAATAAACTTTACTGTCTCAATAGCCTAGTGGTAGCAGGCCACTACTACTACGCCGGGGTCCTGGGTTCTATTCCCAGGTAGGGGGTGACTATTAGAGATAATGGTGAAAAGTCCTATATCTCTGGTTCTGTTGGCATTTCTCCATTTTCTGGAAATTTCCCAGTACCTCGAAGCTTGGTAATGTGCCCGGCGATGTCAACAGGCTCGCCACCTCTTACATGGGCCAAATCGTAGGTTTTTGCATGTATGCTTGAATGCATTCATTTACCTCTGCCTACCCCTTCGGCGATTACAGGCGTACAGTTACGTTTTTGAAAAAAGAATAATATGTAACCCAAACTTGATCCGTTATCACGAACAGCAGACCATCGGGCGTTAACTCAAGAATGCCATCCTGACCCTGGACCACTAGGTCACGTAGCGCGCGAAAGGTGTAAAATACATCGTCTGCGCACAACGGGGTGAGGCTAAAGGTATTTACAATTCCATTCACTTAGTGTTCAATGAATCTCATTAGCATTATGTACGTATGGCAGATACGTACATACGTATCATTCTTCACGGTTTGAGTCTTGAAGATAAAACATACTCATTGTTTTACACCAACGTTCGTACATAATTACTGGTGGGATTAATATGAGTTTACTGTCTCCAGAAAGAAAGTGTCCAGTTGTAGTCTTGTGAGCTGTACACTGAACATCGGACAGATATGTGTGCATGGAAGCAGACGTTTTTTTTGTGTTTCTTGATATCCCATGTTTAGCCCCGTATACCGAAAGGTAGGACGGGGAATGGGTGGTGGTGGGATATTGTCCCCAGAAAGACTTCGGCTATTTTCGGCTCTGTACAGAGCGCTTAAGGGTTCGGCAGTATCGTGTTCTAGTTATATGGTAATGTATGATCTCGTAATAACTATCACAGAGACATGACACCTTAGGTCTCAGGGGTAGCAACGCATCTGCATTTTGACCTAGGAAATTATTTAAAGTAGGTAGAGCTCTGTCTGATAGTCTGTCTTAGGAATTGGCGTGCATGTATGAATAGAAGGATGAATGTAGATGAGGCACGGGAGGTGTGTCAGGACCGGGATATCTCGCGCTCCACACTCTCTGCCTACCCCGTTAGGGACCTGGCGTGAATGCATGCATTATCACTTAACATCAATGTGAGCTGCTTGCTTGTTTGTCACCCTCCTTCCATAAAAAATAGTTTTAAATCATTGGACGTAACTGGCGAAAACCTGACACATCAAATTTCAGGTGTCTTAAATCCTGTAACGTGGGGTAAATTTGCCTGGTGGTAGAGTTCCAGTGTAAGAGCTCGAGGGCGTAGGTACCACCGTATATTAGTGTTCAGCACAATCGTGTTCCGGTTAGATGGTAGTGTATAGCCCCCTAAAAATTATCACAGAGACACAACATCTAAAGTCTCAGGGGTGGCAACGCATCTGCATTTTGACCTCTGGTCTTTCTGTGGGTGTCTATAGGCTGCAGTTATCACCTAACATCAATGTGAACTGCATGCTTGTTTGCCACCTTTGTAACAGAAAAAAAAATGTGCTCGTTGTACCATAGTGACACATTTCAAATTAATGTTCACGAGCAAAAATTGACCCCTGACTTTAGGTCCCACATGACGTACGACGACCTCATTAATTGAAGCCACAATAAATGACACCCACGTATCATAAAAATTACATTGCTATAATTATCTGTGAGGCCTTACATAATTACGAGGCATTGGAAAAATGTGCTACCAAATACATATTTGATCCTGTTGAATACATACTTGACATTTCAATATAGTAGCATACATAGTTATACATTTATATATATGTTTAACTAACTACCTGAATAATTGTTTTATATTATTTCGCATTAACACTTTAAAGAAAAATGGAAAGAAAAATTTGACTTCAGGCGAGACTCGAACTCGGGGCCTACTGGGAAGCTAGTCCAGCCGCTCTTCCAATTGGGCTACTGAAGTCCTGACCGATTTGTCTTCTTCTTCTAAATCTTTCCTTCACATTTATTGCATTGCTTTATGGTAGCAGCAGCGCCATCTATTGCCAACTATGCTAGTAAGGCAACCGATATACCGACAATAAACTGCAAAGTCTATTATATCGGTTGCCTAACAAGCATAGTTGGCAATAGATGGCGCTGCTGCTACCATAAAGCAATGCAATAAATGTGAAGGAAAGATTTGACAAATCGGGCAGGACTTCAGTAGCTCAATTGGAAGAGCGGCTGGACTAGCTTCCCAGTAGGCCGCGAGTTCGAGTCTCGCCTGAAGTCAAATTTTTCTTTCCATTTTTCTTTAAATAAAATAACTAACTACCTGACCCGGCAAACTTCGTATAGCCATTGTATTTTTAAAAGAGCCGACTGAGTTTTTTCCGGCAAGTTTTTCTCAGATCATATTGGCCTTTGGAACTTTGCCGGTGAATGACAAAGAATGACTCTTTTTCTTTACTTTTTACTCTTTGTTATCAGTTTGTAAAGGGGAAATGAGACATTCTACTGATATACTTTTTACATAAGTTTATTACATTTAGTTTTATCTTAGTGATATTCTTGACTTTACATATATTTTTGATCTTGTTTGACATGTGTATCAATTGTTGTTCACTTTAATTTATTTTGTTTGTCATTGACGTGTCATAAGAGGTGCCTGTCACCCTAAATGATTATATATAACTACGTTAAGGAAAACCGACATCTAAACTGAAACGTAAAAAATAATAAAGATTTAATTGTTATTACATACTACCTATTATTTATATGTGCTATTTACTAATAGGTTTGAAGTCGGTGCCAAGCCTTAAACAAATAATTATATTTTAATCACTTATATATGAATACGAGCAAATTAATACACTGAACAAAACGTAACCAGCGAAGCGTGGGTGTTTGCATGTATGCTTGAATTTATGCATTTACCTTCCCTCCCCCTTCGGGGATTATAGGCGTGAAGTTACGTTTTAATACAATGAAATGCCTACTTTAGTGATTTTGGCTTGGCACCGACTTTAAACCTATTAGAAAATAGCACATATAAATAATAGGTAGTATATAATAACAATTAAATCTTTATTATTTTTTACTTTTCAGTTTTGAAGTCGGTTTTTCTTAACGTAGTTATATTTATTTAATACTTTTTAGTTTATTGCTGCACTGCCAATTAGATTAATGTTCAAATCTGTTAAATTTGTAAAATCTAACTCTTTTATCTTCGTGACAATTAGAATTTAAATTGTTTATGTGTGTCGATACAAAATTATTACACGACTATACGAAATCAATGAAAAAAAATTATCCACGAAGGTGTAAATAACCTGTGTTGTGTCGTCGATGAGTAAATGTGTCATTGTCACTTATAATAAATCTATGCTTGTTGTCATCTTGTTGTCATGCGCATTAGGACTATCTAGGACGTCAGTGGATACAACGCACTGTATGACAACTGGCCGTCTATTCTTATTTCTTTAGTCTGAGGTGAAAATAAGTATAAAAATGCTCATAAAATAAAAACTGATGGGCCTATCTGAATCAAATTTTTATGGGACCAATTCGAAACTATTCCGCATCAAACATCATCAGAATTACGTAAATCGGTCACGAAATCTCGGCGAAATTCGCGTACATACATAAAATATATATATATATATATATATATATATATATATATATATATATATATATATACCGGCCGAATTAAGAACCTTCTCGTTTTTTGAACTCGGTTAATAAATGAGTTTCTGATTCTGATTCAGATTCTGCCTCAGAATGAAATAATGTGCCAAAGGTTTGATAGATACGGACTATTTGTATGGGAAAATTAAATTGTGGTTTTTACTATTTCCCTCCAATTACTTCATATTTTCTTACCTTTAAACCTTCCCTGGACTTCCAAAAATCATTCAAAACCATAATGAGCCACATCGGTAAAGTCGTTCTCGAGTTTTAGCGAGACAAACGAACAGCAATAGATTTTTATTATTTTTTATATATGTATATATAGATAAATAGATAGAAGAAGATGTATCAATTGTTATTCACTTAATTTTTTTTTTGTAATTTGACCTATCACAAGATAATTTTATTATTTGCAAATGATTAAGGAAATGAGATTTCATTTTGATTTGATTTACCTATTTAGATGAACTTTGTGCATCGGAGATTTGTATATAATATTAGTGATTATTTTTATAAAAGAAAGATTTATCCAATTTAGTGCAGTCGTTTGGAAGTTATGAGCTGACGAACATTTCGGAGATTCATTGTTGTTTATAATTATTACAAGCAGTAGTCACTTACCAAGTATGTGAATTCTTCGCTTTTTCACCACCATCCTAACATAAAAAATTGGAAAAGAAAGAACGCTGAGCGAACTTGTAAGACTTAAGCGTTTCCCTGCAAATGGCCTAATGTATTATGGTTTTTTTTTTATGAAATAAAAGTGGAAAACAAGAGTGCAGTTCACATTGATGTTAAGTGATGACTGCAGTCTATAAACACCCACACAATGAACAGGGGTCAAAATGCCGATGCGCTGCCACTCCTGAGGCATTAGGTGTTATGCCTCTGTGCCGGAAATTACAGAGCCGTACATTACCACCCGACCGGAACACGATAGTACTGAACACTACCATTTAGCGGTGACAAAATGAAGTCAATATCTGTCAATTAAATTAAATTGGATTGGTCCATGTAATATCAGCCTGAGGTCTACACAGAACCCGCGGGCAGTCGGCCCTTGATTTCATAAAAACTATGTAAATTCCCCATTCGCAATCTCAATATCGCTCGGAATCTTCAAGCGTGCATCGCTGAACCTCATAATCTAGTGAAGCTCTCAAAGCTTTTTTTTGCAACAAGTCTTTCATTTTCGAATAAAATAGGACATTGAATTGGAACAAGAATGAACTGCGGTTAAAATGAACGTTGTCAGCCAATACTGTGCTCAAAATGTCAAAAAGAAAAAGCGATAAGAGTTTACTGGATCTATTTCGGGATCGAAAGTATAGGCGTGGCTGCACCTAGACCTGAACTATCTGCCGCTAAATGGCAGTACGTGGTGGTAGAGTCGTTACTATCAGAGGCAAAACTACTCACAATAAAAGGAACGCCGGGCGAACCGTACGCATCTAACTGCACTGATGGCAACTAGTAGGTAAATATTATTATGGTGAAAGTAGAGTGAGTAACTCTCAATTAAATTTATCTAATTTGGTCCACGTAATATTAGTCTGAGGTCTACACAGAACCCGCGGAAGTCGACCCTTGATCTCATAATAACTGTAAATTCCCCATTCGCAATCTCAATACCGCTTGGAATCTTCAAACGTGCATCGCTGAACCTCATAATCTAGTGAAGCTCTCAAAGGTTTTTTTAGGGTTCCATACCTTAAAAAGAAAAAAGGAACCCTTATAGGATCACTCGTGCGTCTGTCTGTCTGTCTGTCTGTCGGTCTGTCACAGCCAATTTGCTTCGAAACTACTCGACCGATTGAGTTGAAATTTGATGAATATATGTAAATTGGTGACCCAAAGATGAACACGTCAAGTAAAATAATACATTTTAAACAGGGGGGCCACTTTCGGGGGGTAAATCAGAAAATTAAAAAAATAATAATTCGTAAACTGTGTCGTGTGACATATCAAATGAAAGAGGTTGTTGTCAGCATCTCAAATATATTTTTTAAATAATTTTTGCATAAACAAATTTGAAGTAATTTAAGAAAAACGACGAAAATTGACTATTCTCCCCTCCCTATCTCCGAAACCACTGAACTTAAAATTTTGAAAAAAATGTGGAAAATAGTTCTTTGCCTATAGATTACTGGAAAACCTATAAGAAGTTTGAGTATTCAAATTGAATCGAAAATTCTTAATAACATAACCCCCCCTGCCGGTGCCACCGTAACCGCTATGTCCCTGCATTTTAAATCTGTAATATTTTCGAAAATATTTATTTAAATTACGGAACACTACACACCACGCGAGTCGAACTAGCACTTGTCCGGTTTTTGCAACAAGTCTTTCATTTCTATACGGAATTCGAATAAAATAGGACATTGAATTGGAACAAGAATAAACTGCAGCTGAAAAACGAACGGTGTCAGCCAATACTGTGCAACTTGGGTTTTCTGATAGGAAAATATCTATATACCTATCCTATAGGTTCTTCTTCTTAGTTGTGTACTCTTGGCAGAGTGGTCGTGGTCATGTATTGGTTACTTTTTTTGTCTCCGTCGTGATCGCGATACGTCGCCATGCAAATCGATGTCTGACCGCGCACCGTATCACTCTGATACGGTGCGCGGTCCAGGGATTCTGAGCAGGCGTCTCCAGCACCACATTTCCAGTGCGTCAATTTTATCCATCTTATCAATTTCAAATTTATCAAGAAGCGCGCATGGTCCAGCGGCTGGTGTAGATCGTAAGCGATCTGCTCGGTTAAGCACTACGGGCGCGGTCGGGTAGTGTGATGGGTGACCGCTAGTGGCAAATTAAATGCGCGTTTCCGTGCTTCGGAGGGCACGTTAAGCCGTCGGTCCCGGTTGCTATCGATAGATAGCAGTCGTTAAACCTTGTCGGAGGCCTTATGGGCGGTTTGAAAACATTCGACAGCGGGTTGGCCACTAACCCACCCACCTCCACCAATCCGCATTGGAGCAGCGTGGTGGAGTAAGCTCCAGGCCTCCCCCCGAAAAGGGGAGAGACTCGTGCCCAGCAGTGGGACGTATAATGGGTTGCCATTATTATAGGTAGGTACATATAAATAAATTGTTGTTTGTTAGTCTCGCTACAACTTAGAACGGCTGGATTTGGCAAATATTGGTTTTGAATTATTTTTGGAAATCCCAGGATGGGTTTGAAAGGTGCGAAAATGTGAAGAAATTGTAAAGAAAATAGTAAAAACGACAATTTCATTTACCTATACAAATAGTTAGAACCTCTTCAAAATTCTTGACACATTTAGTTCCAAAAGCTGATTCACACATATTAGTGCAGTGCGGCCCTGTAATTTCCGACACGTAGACATAACATCTTAGGCCTCAGGAGTGGTAACGCATCTGCATTTTGACCTCTGGTCTTTGAGTGGGTGTCTATAGGCTGCAGTCATCGCTTAACATCAATGTGAACAGCAAGCTTGTTTGCCACGTCTATTACATAAAAAAATAGCCTTAATTAAGGCGGTACGGAGTTTTCGGGTCAACTGGTTAAGTTATAGATTAATTACCTACTTACCGGAAAAACTACTACGCGAGTCGTAATTCCGATTACCACCAACCGAAGTCTAGAGCGTAAGTTGCACCGCCCCTAATCGCATATGTCTTATGTGTCCACAACGTCCGAAGCTGGGAATCAGACCCGCAGGAGTCTCCCTTAAGCAGTTGTGTAAATTTATTTAGGCTGGGAGCCCTTTGCGCTCGCCAATTGCCCGGTGAAGTAGACAAGTGCCGCATTCTAAAGTCCATTAAAAAAAATCTCAACGTACCTACAATGAAATAATTTGGATGCGTACACTGACAATTCCGAATGGCTCAACAAACAGTCAATGCAACTATGTATGAATGGACTGCGGGTAAAGGTTGAAACAACGTTATTCATTCAATCCAACCGACTCGTGTAGTAAACAAAACTTGGTGAGATCATAATACTCAGCACCAGTTTTTTTGTTTTCTAAATAAAACTGACAAACAGACATACACTTTTCATTGATGGTATGTGAGAAACGCGGCCTACATTTACACTAAACAGTTAAAAAGAAAAAATCCATAAGATTTGAAGAGCTCCAGTGACGGAGCTCGCGGGCCTAGGTTGCCAATCAAAATTTGTCCGCAAGTATTTAAAAAAAAGTACTGGTGGTGTCTACCGGGATATCTAGCGCTCCACGCTCTCTGCCTACACCGTAAGGGATTTAGCGTGAAGATACATGCATACCTAGTGTCTTGGTACTAACATCACGAGCGCATTTAAGTTTTGCGTGTACTGTACAAATAGTGATGTGATAATCTAATCTTGTCGATACTTAAAACGTGTTAATATCCCATTTTCTCAATAAAATATGTTACTAGGTTATTTGTTACATCAAAGTGGATTGTTTTAAAGTTTCACACGTTGTGATTTGGGTCATCGAGCTTAATGGATTTCCCGGTACTTCATAAGTACATTCATTAACGTCGTTTCGCACTTCGCGAATTCATTCAATTACCGTGTTTTGGAGAAGAGCGTATCATCCAGAATATTTCCTGATTTACGACAAACATAATGCATAATATACGGATATGCGGATATTTACTGATGGTAGATATCCAGTGTCAGGGCTCAAGAGCATAGGTTTAGTACCTACTAATATTACCTAACCTATCTGCAAAAAAAATCATAGTGTGACATGACTGGTCTTCGCGCGCACCATTCGCGCGACGCGAATGAAACACCGGGGCATAACCCTCTGCTGCAGCTTCTTTTGCCCTGCGGCTGCAGGACGGCGTTTGGCACCCTCTTTGGGTGGAGGAGGTGGGCACCATAGACTCATGTCACCATGATATTGGCATCTAGGTCCTGCTACGCTCTCATCCTCTTCTCTATTCCCGATGGTTGTAGCGGGCTTCTTCTGCACTCGGCTGCAACAACAAAGGGTGGCGGGCGTCCCCACCAAGATGACGACGCCCACAATTATACGGCGCAACCGTTACCCTGGCTCTAGCTGGGCTTGTGGTCGCTCCCCAGGATGGGAACCTCCTTCACGCGGGTCTCGAACCCAGGTCGGGTGATTTCAGTCCTACCTATCAGCAGGTTAGGTCGAGTCAAGCTGGCTAGCGCTGAAATCATAGTGTTGTTCAGCACTATCGTATTCCGGTAAGATGGTAATGATTGCCTCGTTTTAATTATAATAGATGCAAAACAACTTAGGCCTCTGAGGTTTTATTACCCTAGGGTAGGCACGCGTCCGCAATCGTCACTTACTATCCATGTAAACTACGTGATTGTTGGTCACCGGCATAACAAAACGAATCAAATTACACTTTTTATTTTATTAGATTTTTTGCATTAATTATTAAGTACTAAGTAGTAAACAGATATACAATGCGAATGTGGATGGTTGCAGAGGCCCAGGAAGACCAAGGCTGACCTACCATGACCAAATAGGTCGAGTTCTGTCTGATGGTGGGGTCAAAAGTCTTAGGAATCGGCGTGCATGTATGCAGAGAATGATGAAGGTAGACGAGGCACGAGAGGTTTGTCAGAACCGGGATGTCTGGCGCTCTACTCTCTGCCTACCCCGTTAGGGACCTGGCGTGAAGATACATACATAAGTAGTAAAATATTTTCTTAGAAAAACTGTCTTATTTTTCTTTAAAATATTTTACTGTCTCTGACTATCTAGTCGGATGTGTACTTTGGTAGCTCAGTTGTAAGAGCGACTAGACTAGTGAGCCCCATAGAGCAACACGGGCCACCGGCCGCGGCGGACTGGAGGGGAGTAGCCATAGCGTTTATTACCGATGCAAAACAGTCTGTCATTTTTTGCGGGGGGAAATGCGTGCGGCACACTCGAACACTACAAAAATCGTCTATTACTACGAAACTCCCATGACTTTAACAAAATACATTTCACGCACACATTTAAACATCTAGGCGACGGGTCTAGGTCCATTTGGGCTTGTACTTTGACAGAGGGGAAAGCCTGTATATGGCTACTCCCCTCCGGTATTGCTCTATGAGTGAGCCCAATCGTCGCGGTTCCAGTTCCGGCTGGAGTTTAATTTACCTTTCTATTTTTTCTTTCATAAATCACCCTTTTCTTTGAAAGGTCTAATGACAGTATTATCAACATAGCCAATTTTAGTTGCATACTCATTGTATTTGCATAATCAATATGAATTAATATGAAATGTTAATTGGTGCTGGGTGGAATACTTACCTACTTGATAACAGTTGCACCGATATAGCGAAGTATTTTAAAGAAAAATTGAAAGAAAAATTTGACTTCAGGCGAGACTCGAACTCGCGGCCACTGGGAATCTAGTCCAGCCGCTCTTCCAACTGAGCTACCGAAGTCCTAAAAATTTTGACTTCAGGCGAGACAGTCAGGGGACTCAGTTGGATAATATAAAACAAGTATTTTAAACATTACTTCACGCAAGTTTTCTTCTGAAAGGATAAATAGAGAGAGGTATATTTTACCAAACTTTGAATGTGCCATTTCTCGTTCTTTTATTTTTTCATCATTCTTTTAGTGGGAAACCTCTTACTGTTGGACAATAACCTCCCACTGCTCGACAAAAACCTCTCCCAAAGATGCCTCATTCCGTTATATTAAACCATTGACAACAGAAACAATTATAAACAAACCATTTTTCGGAGCACGGTATTACTTCGCCTCAAAACGAATGTGAAACTGTGTTAACAGCTTCATTATAAATATACTGTATAAGTTTATGTATATTCTATCAATCACTACAGGGGATTTCGGAAAGTAAGAATGAAATGGCAAATATTATTATAATACCAAAAGATATTCAGGCGAAACAAAAGGCAGCGTTATTTCGATGATTAATGATAACGTTAAACCGCAAAATTAATGATTTAATGAATGCATTTACTTGATGAATCAATTTGGGAATATATAATGGAACGGTACACAAAATGAACAATGAATACGTGCCTAACAACGTATAAACACTTGGTTTTCCTTGTATCGTATTGAGAATATCGACATATTCAGTAAAAAGATATTAGCAACACATCACTAGTTTATTTTTCATATTATGAAGGTATCAAGCATGCAGTTCACATTGATGTTAAGTGATTACTGCAGCGTACAGATATCTACAATAAACCAGAGGTCTAAGTGCAGATGCGTTGCCACCCCTGAGACCTTATTTGTTGTCTCTGTGATATTACGAGGACATACATTAAAATCGGCTTCATCTCTAGTTTTCGTTCACTTTTGTCTATATTCTGCAATATTCTGTTACTGCCCAAACTAAACTAGATTTTAAGGACTTTAAGCTTTTAGCTAAATATTTAAAATGAAGATAATATTTTAAGAAACAAATATTTTCACAATAAGCCTGGGTTGCACCAAGATAATTATTTGATACTCCTTCTCTATTTTTAACAGATTTCTTTAATTTAGAGAAGGACGTGAAATGTTACAATAACGTTAACAAATATCTTGATGCAACCCAGGCTAAGAGTTTACTACACTTGGCACAATCATTTTTTTTTGCAAGTGCTCTTTTTCAAAACCTTCTTAATTTAGGACTAAATTTTTATTGATCAAGGTACTTAATTAAGTGGTAAAACTAACTCAGATTTCGCGTTTTCATCGAGTTCTCTGCTCCTAATGGTAAATTAGCAAGTTTTTTTACAAAAAAAAAAAACATTTTTTTTAATGTATCAGCAGCACCAATTGCGCTATTAAAAATTAATTGAACTAAATTATCTACGATTTTTTCAATTTGACTCTGTATCGAACGGCTAACGTTGGGTGTAAGTAGTACACTGGTAGTTTAACTAAAATTTAACAGTTTTCTAATTTTTGGTTCATCTATTTGAGCGTAAAATTTAATTTTGCATCATTACAAGAGCATTTATTTTTTGTAAAAAAATGAGATTTTGCCAAATTGACTAAAATGGTCTTTATGAACGTTGAAGTTTGAAAACTAAGGTTCGTTTGCACCAAAATATTTGTTAAAGTTATTGTTAATGTAAAATTTTACGTCCGTCTTACCGTTACGTCTCTAACTTTAACAAATTTGTTTAAAATTTTTCATAATATTTACAAATTTTACAAAACTTAACGTATTCGCAGGTTTTCGCGAGCTTCCTACATTGTAGAAACTAAATTTGCGGATTTTCTCGCGTATACAACAACACTCCCAAACTTCTTCTAATACCCGACGTTTCGGTCGCTTTCCAGCTACCGTGGTCACGGGCAGACTAATTCGACGATGTTCAGCCTGGTCTTATATAGCTGAGACAGAAGAAAACCCTAATGCGATGTAAACTTCTAGTGGTTACAAAACTTAACTTTAACAAGTCTTTAGTGCATCCGAACCTTACTCATGCTAATGTGGTGTAGTAGGTCAGCACACTGACGTCATATCTCCCAGCGTCCGCAGTGTATTCCGGATCGCATCCTATATACCTATTATTATGATTTGTACTTCATTTTCATTTAAGTATTTCAATAATTACACGTATTGAATTTGGAACACAATCGCTTACCATTTTCCAAGTTCAATAGGGAAAATATCTTTAATATCTGTATCGTAACAGGTTTTTTAAACTGCACCATATCGATAGTAACGTGTCATTAGCTTGCGTAAATCATCCGTCTCGTCTGGCTGTGATGAGGTAATTTTTTTATATGTCCTCGTCCCACGTGGCACGGCGCCGTATTACATCAGAGGCCGTGTTAGTTCATTTGATTGTTCTTAGTTTTATTTGTGAAACAACTGGTTCCGCGACTTAGACCGAGAGGAATTTAGTTGCTCATTTTTTCGGCTTATAGTATCAGCTTCGCCTAATTCATAGAGCAACGCGACCGGCCGCGGCGGACCGGAGGGGAGTAGCCATATACCGACTTTCCCTCTGTCAAAGTACAAGACCAAATGGTCCTATGCCTTCGTCCAGATATTTAAATATGTGCTTGAAATTGTTTATGTATTTTGTTTAGGTCTAGGTGTGGGTTTCGTAGCAATAGACGATTTTTGTAGTGTGAGTGTGTGTCACACGTATTTCCCCCCGCAAAAAATGACAGACTGTTTTGTATCGGTAATAAACGCTATGGCTGCTCCCCTCCAGTCGTCGCGACCGGTGGGCCGAGTTGCTCTATGGCTTAATCCCATCAAAATCGTGTTGTACAATCAAGTCAATATAAAGTGAAGACAGAAATGATGAGTTGGTACCCTTGAAATCTACAAATCTTTGGTTAATTGAGAATTAGTGGTTTTCGGATACTAGAGCATAGACATGATGCTAAGATATTTACTAAAATTTAATGCCAGTGTTTAGGGCTGTCGTGTGCCGACTAAGCTGTACCACGGATCTGGGATTCCTGGGATATGGACAAAAAGATCTCAAGTCAGCATTGGCAACGCATCCATAAAGATCTTTATATTTTAACGTGTCCTTAGGTTTTCTTTTTTTTATGTAATGGAAGTGGCAAACAAGCATGCAGTTCACATTGGTGTTAAGTGATGACTGCAGCCTATAGACACCCACACAAAGACCAAGGTCAAAATGCAGATGCGTTACCACTCCTGAGGCCTAAGGTGTTATGCCTCTGTGCCGGGAATTACAGGGCCGTACACAACCAGACCAAAACACGATAGTGCTGAACACTACCATTTAGCGGCAAGTAATAGGTTGGGGAAAGTCTTTTCGCATTATAGTATGTATGAACTTGTAATAAAATCTCTTTGGCTGTAGTATTTGTATCTGGCTGGTTTTGGTATCATTGAAAGTTAAAATTTTAAAGAACATAATTCCAAATTCATATTAGGCAAATGTGTGATTTTCATTTGTTTTTCGTTCTGTCAAGATGAGTGAATCTAATGAAGAAATTCGATACATTTTAAAATTTTACTACATAAAAGGTAAAAATGCAACGCAAGCAGCGAAAAAAATTTGCGATGTTTATGGACCTAGTGCAGTGTATGTGAGAGTAGCACAAATTTGGTTTAAGCGTTTTCAATCCGGAAATTTTGATGTCAAAGATGCACCTCGCTCTGGTCGCCCTATTACGGATAAAATGGATGCAATTTTTGAAAAAGTGGAGCAAGATCGACCTAGCAGTAGTTACGACGTAGCTGAAGAACTGAGAATTGATCACAAAACAGTTTTGGCGCATTTGAAAAAAGCTGGGTACAAAAAAAAGCTCCATATTTGGGTACCTCACGAGCTCACTGAAAGAAACCTAATGAACCGTGTACTCATTTGTGATTCTTTATTACGACGTAATGAAACCGAATCATTTTTGAAGAAGCTGATAACTGGTGATGAAAAGTGGATCACGTACTACAAGAACGTGCGAAAAAGGTCGTGGTCAAAGGCCGGTCAGGCTTCACAGACTGTGGCGAAACCCGGGTTAACTCGCAATAAGGTGATGTTGTGTGTGTGGTGGGATTGGAAGGGCATTATTCATTATGAGCTATTACCACCAGGCAGGACTATCGATTCTGAACTCTGAACTGCGAACGATTAAAGCAAGAAGTTGAGAGAAAGCGGCCGGAATTGATCAACAGAAGGGGAGTGGTGTTTCATCATGATAACGCTAGACCTCACACATCTATAGCCACTCAGCAAAAATTAAGAGAGTTTGGCTGGGAGGTGTTAATGCATCCGCCGTATAGTCCTGACCTTGCACCTTCAGATTTCCACCTATTTCGGTCTCTTCAGAATTCTTTATGCAATGTTAGGTTAACATCACGAGAGGACTGCCAAATCCACTTGTCGCGGTATTTTGATGAGAAGTCCCAAAATTTTCATACGATAGCAATGGGATCATGTCCCTACCCACAAGATGGCAAAAGGTTACATACATACGAACAAAATGGCACATACATACTTTAGTTAAATTTAAATAAACTTTATTAAAAAATGTTTGGAATTATCTTAAAAAATGCGAAGAAACTTTTTCCCCAACCTTATATTTATAGGTCTACATTGTGATGGACGGAACACAAATTAAGGGCCATGGTACCGGCAATGACCTTGACCGTGTCCACAAGCCCAACGTACCGATCTATTGAACGAAATACGCCGAATGTTTTTTTATGTAGATTGCGCTCGGTGGTGGATTTTATCACCGATTTTATGTCTTTTTATAATGTTTTTGAAGTGGTAAGTAAACACGAGTTTTGTTGCTGAAAGTTATCTAATACTATACCAGAACGTAAGGCACCGCTCTTTTAATTTTGCAATATTGCTGTTAGTCCTTTTTTAGGGTTCCGTAGTAAACAAGGAACCCTTATAGTTTCGCCATGTCCGTCTGTCTGTCTGTTTGTCTGTCTGTGCGTCCGTGGTTTAGCGCAAAAACTATTGGTACTAGAGACTTGAAATTTGGCACATGTATACACCTTAATTACGCCGACAAAGTGGAAGAATAAAAACATGAAAAATAAAGTATTTAGGGTACCTCCCCTACATGTAACGCGCAGATATTTTTTTTATTTTTAGTTTTCTATATAGTGTGGGATATCGTTGGATAGGTCTTTCAAAAATGGTGTGTGCTAAAATCTTTTTTCGATCGATTCGAAAGAAAATCTATCACACCTAAGTTGGCTTTACAAGTTTGCGAGTAATGGTCAACCAAATGTAATACTCGAAATTTTTGAACAACTCCATAGAAAATATTTAGGTATATATATTTTTTCCATTTCATTAATTAAACCCTTAAACGGAACCCTACAACTGCGCGTGGCCTGACACGCACTTGACCGGTTTTATGCAGTACAATATCCTAGAGAGGCACGAGAGGTTTGTCAGGACCGGGATATCTGGCGCTCTACCCTCTCTGCCTACCCTGTTATGGACCTGGCGTAAAGATACATAGATACAATATCATACCCACATTGAAACGAAACTAGACGCCAGGTATAAGTCCATTACATATATCCACTACTACTTATAGAGGACTACAGAACAAACTAGGTTTACATCCTCCAAAATTCAGGGCATTCGTCAAGGGAATTATCTCCTGGGACAAGTACGCCGTCTCCGGACGCCACGAAAAATGTCCTTTTCGTCACATCCATTGTGTCTGCTAAGGACACGACAAAAGTTCTGTTCTGTCACGTTCAACCAACATGTGCGTTGAGAAATTGGAAACATTTTTTTTTATGAAATGGAAGTGGTAAACAAGCATGCAGTTCACATTGATGTTAAGTGATGACTGCAGCCTATAGACACCCACACGAAGACCAAGGTCAAAATGCAGATGCGTTACCACTCCTGAGGCCTTGTGCCTGAAATTACAGGGCCGTATATTACCACCTGACCGGAACACGATAGTGCTGAACACTACCATTTAGCGGCAAGTATATTAGGTAATGCGGTGGTACCTACGCCCACGAGCTCCGTCACTGGAGCTCTACCACCAGTAAGAATGAACAAATATAGTTGTAACAGTTTCACAGAGCTTTTTACGGGTATCATACTGATGCTAGGTCTGAAGCCAAGAGCGCCAATTAGTAATGGTTTAATTAGGATTCGCATTAATTGATAGCATGCTAATCTTGTATTACCATTACACAAATTAAAAGTTGTGAAATTCTGCTATGGTGGCACCCTTTAACATTCATTAATTTGCATATTAACAGAAATCATATACTTCAGTAGGTATCAATTATTACCATATTAGCAAATAGCATGCTATGCTAAGACTCACAAATTCACATGCTTATGAAATTTACGAGAAATAGCATTAATTGCCATCGCTAGCGCCAATGGGAAAAGTAACTTACGACAAATTGAAGCTCAAACTCTGACTAGGCCAGTTTTTACCTGCAAAAGAAAATTTTAGATTAGTATGATTTATGAAGTTTGAAAACGAACAAAGACTCTTTTCTGAAGTATGAAGACCTTTCGGAAGTCAGTTTGAAGATAATAAAATTTAAAACAAAAAGTTCTCGTCAACATTATTACTTTACAGATGCCACTAATGGCCGAGTACCTTAGCTTTCTAGAGCGTTACCAAGTATTCGATATTCAGCCATTCGGGAATGTTCGGCAAAAGATGTGAGCGTTTCGTGCGCACATTTCTTTTCGAATATCAATACGCAAAAAAGTTGTGAATAATGAAGCATGTCTTTTTGTATGTATAATATATTATTTTATGTTTAAGGTTGACGGACAAGCAAACTGGCCACCTGATGGCAAGTGGTCACCGTCGCCTATGAACATTTACAACACCAGGGGAGGAGCCAACGCGCTGCCAGCCCTAAAACTTAAATAGTATATTGTACCTATTCGACTGAATACTTAAGATTAAAAAAGTAACCGAAGACTGAACAGGAGCAGAATATTCGTTGCACCTCTAGTATTTATGTCCGAAAGATAAGTAACTAGCTTTTAAAATGTCCGAAGAAATAGAGCCAACAAAGTAAGTGCCTACTTAAATGGAAACGAAGGGGCAAACAGTTTAAGCATGAACATTGCCCATTAGATGAAAATGTCTGCATCGTGCAGCGATTCTGTCTAATTGGTATAATTAAATAATCAACCACAAGTGTCCCTTAGATGCACACTGCATTTATCGATTACACAATTAAGTGTTACTGACCCATGCCAGTCAATCTCATGGATTATAGACTGACTCTGTACACACATTTAATTTCTGTTTATTATGTTCCTATTAAATGTTTATTTGTAATATGTATTGACATATAATTATTTCATATGAACAATAATAGAATGTGTAATTGAAATATAACAACACAATACGTATTAAGTGGGATGTACTCGTATTAAACTGTATATATTGAATTTTCCTCGATCATAGATTCTGAGAGCTGGGTATGCAGGAAAGAGCATGAAAGTAAGTTGAACGCGGTCGAGATGAGATCTTTGCGCAAGATCTGCGGTGTATCACTCACCGATCGCGTTCGTAATGAAGATGTAAGAAAGAAACTTTGTGTGAATGATAGTATCGGTGTAAAAATGAAAAAAGGCATGCTCCGATGGTTCGGGCATATAGAAAGAATGTCGAATGAGCGAATGACTAAACAGATATACAATGCGAATGTAGATGGTTGCAGAGGCCCAGGAAGACCAAGGCTGACCTACCATGACCAAATAGGTCGAGTTCTGTCTGATGGTGGGGTCAAAAGTCTTAGGAATCGGCGTGCATGTATGAAGAGAATGATGAAGGTAGACGAGGCACGAGAGGTTTGTCTGAACCGGGATATCTGGCGCTCTACACTCTCTGCCTACCCCGTTAGGGACCTGGCGTGAAGATACATACATACATAGATTCTTCATGAATGCCTATAATTCGTATCGAACATTCATAATTTAATTCATAAATAATAAAGTTTATATTCCCCTGGTCTCGACTCGAGCGTAAGAGTAAGAAATTGTAATTAGACTTTTAACGAAAAAAAAAATAGATTGGACTCCTCTGCTTTCAGACTTTCCTTCAAATATTAACCAAAATTGGAACTGCAGAAGTAGTTGCCCAATCAAGAGCGTCATCTGACGGCACCAACAATAAAAAAGACGATACCAGGACGTTAAGCACCTGTAGCAATGTTTAGGAAACGAAAATTTAAATCCACGAACTAATAAAGCGGCGGCTCTTCTCCAGACTTATATTTTTCAAAAATCTAGCAAAATTGCAATAGCAGTAGTAGTTGCGAAGACAATTAAAAGCCTCATCCAACGGGGCCAGCAACCAAAATTAAACACGGGGTCAAATCGCCTCGTACGTTATCCTCCCGGGGCTCGAAGGTAATGCTCTTTCGAGATAATTATCTCTCATACAAGAAGTAATTGAGTAGTCTTTTGTTTTAAGTGACATGTACAGGCATTGATGAGTGAACAGAATTTTCTACGTCCGTAGATTCCGTAGATTGGTTTTGAGTTCAAATTTGGAGTAAAGTAAGAATGAAGGTGTAGATACATGTTGATGTTTAAATTAATTCATATCAAATACTTATGATTCAGAGAAAAACGAGAACTGAAGATAGGTCTACTATATTAAAGAGTCTGGAATCGTCTGCTTCAGAATTTTGCTTTCAAAAATCTAGCAAAATTGCAAGTATTGCAACAGCAATAGTAGTTACAAAGACAATCAAGGGCGAGTTTCGACGGGGCCAACAACCAAAATTAAACATGATGCCGGGATCAAATCGCCTCGTACGTTATCCTCCCGGGGCTCGGAGGTAATGCGCTTTCAGATTAACTATTTCCATTCAGCAAGTAATTGAAATATTCTTTTTTTTTAAGTAAGTTGTACCAGTTTGTTTAGAACACATTTTGTTCAAACAAACAATATTCTCTTTTCAAAGTTCTCTTTTAGATACGTACCTCAAATTATTTTTTAATTGGATGTCAGCAGGCAAGACAGGGGAAAATAAAGTTACAAATATTTAATATTGGTAGTATAAAGTTAAGGAAATTGGTCAGTCAGAAAATTACTATTTGGTCAGTAAGTATTTTTTACGTCAAAGCTATTCCATTATTCAATAATAAAAAGTAAAGCCCGATGAAGGGATTATTAGAAATAGTATTTTTTTAGGTTATAGGTAGCAAAATAATTTAAATTACTACAAAATAAAAACCAATAGGAAGGGTTAATTTTAGAGAACATACCTAATTCGCTACACCACAAATATATTTTATGACCCTATAATAAGGTAAGCAAACGATAACAACTTATAAAAGATTGACTTGATTTTCGTAAGAAACTGTTGAAACAAACAAAGCTGTTTAAGCAAAGTAAAATATCACAGAATGTAATTTTCAAGACAATTTCACAACATTATTATTCTACTCATCTGACAAACAGTAGGCATTCCAGTTACCTACTTGTAAAGGAAATGACGATAACCATACAAAAAACAGCATTAAGGTGACAAGTTTTGCAAAACACCAATATTTTAACCGAAAGTAACAAGTAGGTATAATGAAATATTCTCTGATATAATTTCAAAGTCTATACTTTAAAATATATTCTCATTCTGTATAGTTCTAAATAACATTGGCGATGATTTGCACAAAACAAAATATACCTATTAAAAAGACACGACACAGCGCATCGTCACAGTTCACCGCCTGTCGATTGTTACACAGCCGCCATGTTTGCGCGTGAGTCAGATGCGCCCACGCATCGAAAACTGTACATTTCAACTGGCCACGTCAAAATTCATACACAAATGGTTCGCTCACTTTACTATTGATTTGCGGAATCAAGGAGTAGAAGTTAACAATTATTATTGTTTCATTACTTACATCCACGGGTACCAATTAGTGATGCTATCATCTAAAATTCCATAATTTATGTTAATATAATTATAAGTGTTGCCAGGTGTCCCGATTTGCGAGGGACGTTCCGTTTTTAGAAGTTTGGGGACACGTCCCGATTTGCACCAGACGCTATGTTTTACATGTATCTCAGTTGACATCATTTTGTACCTATACGAGTGCTACGTCTCTAATAGTCTCTATATAAGTACAATGTACTATGTAGTGGCCTTTAAAATTATTTAAATCAAGTTATATAAAGCCGGGACGCTTAATATAAAATAGGTAAATAAAAACTTAGTCATTTATGATGAGTTAATTATGAAAATGGATGAAGTTGATCCATCCTCCCCTCATGCAACAGTTTAGTAGGTACCTAAACAATTGAGTCGGATAGGAGAAAGCTGAACCGTTATGGGCTTGTATTTAAATAGGGTCTTGACTATTTAAACATTCCACGCGTCTTGATACAACTTCACTCATAATTAAATCCTTTAGCAAAAACATATAAAAAGAGTCTCAAGAACGAAATACTTTTACTGGTGGTAGAGCTCCAGTGACAGAGCTCGCGGGCGTAGGCACCACCGCATTACATACTATACTTGCCGCTAAATGGTAGTGTTCAGCACTATCGTGTTTCGGTCAGGTGGTAATTGTACGGCCCTTTAATTTCCAGCACAGAGGCATAACACCTTAGGCCTCAGGGGTGGTAACGCATCTGCACTTTGACCTTAGTCTTTGTGTGGGTGTCTATAGGCTGCAGTCATAACATCACATAACATCAATGTGAACAACATGCTTGTTTGCCACTTCCATTACATATAAAGAAACACATGTTCTTTGCATCGTTCCGATGAAATTCATATAGAGAATATAACTTTTGAAACTATTACGCAGGAGGTCCTGGGTTCGATTCCCGGGTCGGGTCTATCAGAGAAAACGGTTAAAAATCCTTTATCTCTGCTTCTATTGGGATTTTTCCATTTTCTGGAAGTTTCCCAGTACCCCGGAGTATGATAATGTGCCCGAAGATGGCAACAGGTTCGCCACCTGTTACATGGGCCAAAACGTAACCGGCGAGTCGTGGGTGTTTGCATGTATGATTGAATGCATGCATTTACCTCTGCCTACCCCTTCGGGGATTACAGGCGTGAAGTTACGTTTTTTTTTTTATAACTTTTGAAGTATCAACTATGCTTCAAGATTCTCAATATCACAAGCTCACACTTAAAGTCAGTGGTGTAAAACAAACGGGAACTGACAGGGAAATGTAATTCCAGTCACAAGTTGTGGAAGACAGGGAGAGAGCGTGGTATTATGTTAACCACCACATAAATTATTAATGAAAACGTAGGCGTGGTATGGCAGGAGTACCTAGGCAATAACTTTCTAGACCTGTTTGTTGGCTGCTATTTCTGTAACTAGTTTTTATTTGTTGTCCTTGCACAACTGCTGAACAGTGTTTGATTTCTGTTAATAGATAAATTGCTTTCATAGCAATCATTTCTGTTTATTTATGTAAATAATTTTCAACTTTTCTTGACTTGACGGCTTTTTATTTTTGACTGTCGATGATATATCCAATAACAAGTAGTATTACATTCACTTTAATATGGGAATTTGCAGTGAATTCGAGTAAATTAATTTCTTATTTTTTCAATCGCAAAGCCTCGATTTAATCTCGTCTCATATTATAGTAATATGCCAAGTTTTATCACATTTTTTTTAATGTATTGGAAGTGGTAAATTAGCATGCAGTTCACATTGATGTTAAGTGATGACTGCAGCCTATAGATACCCCCACAAAGACCAAGGTCAATGTGTAGATGCGTTATCACTTCTGAGGCCTAAGGTGTAATGCCTCTGTGCCGGAAATTACAGGGCCGTACTAAGGTACGGCCACGTGGCCGTGTGGTAATCCACCTGACCGGAACACGATAGAGCTAAACACTACCATTTAGCGGCAAGTATATTAGGTAATGCGGTGGTGCCTACGCCCGCGAGCTCCGTCATTGGAGCTCTACCACCAATAAAAAAACCTAGACAAACATTAGCACCTACTATAAAAGCATTACAGAGATATTTACAATAGTAGCAACATTTCAACAGTCATAAGTCTCCAGGAGGGCTTTTAATTAATTAAAGTCTGCCGGTGCCAAGAAGTTGGCAACGTACCTTGTTAAACTTTCGAAAATTTATACAGGCGAGTGCTCTCCATTCAACGTGTTCGGAGCCTAAAAATGATGGTTTAAAAAGTTTGTATTGGCAGGCTTTTCGCAAATTTACGAGTTTCATGTTGAAAATAGTATTTTTATAAATAAAATTATTTACTATCTTCGTGGTTTGAGGGACTGTCGTTAATTTGTGTTCGTTTGCCATCGAGTCGAAAAACGCATAAAACTGAACAATTTTTTTTTTCATAATAATAAATCAGAATCGAGCTTGGAAATGTCCATCTTCTTCTACTCGTGTCAATGGCCTGTCATAGTCATACTCTAGCGGACAAAAAATTTAAACAACAAAATTTTAACATCGTAAAATTGGAAATTCTTCATTCATTAATGTCAAGGGCTCAGTTGCTGACTAATTCAATTATAAATCCCATGCCATTGTCAAAAAAGTATCCAAGTTCTGAGAAGCAGGAATAGAAAGGGAAAGACTGACTTTATTTAAACACGTCTGAATTTGAGGATTTATTAGATCTTTTAGCAAGCAGAAGTAGTCACAATTACGTTTTCTATTTCTTATATAAAAATATCCTAACAGACACAAATAATAAATAAATAATGTCACAGAAATAAGTCCACCACTAATAAGTTGCTGGAATATCACATTCCAATCATTGAAGGTAATAAAGAAAACTAAAAGCCACTCATCTAAAATTCCTAGCGCATAAAAATTCTTTCAAATTATGGTTTTTACATATATATGCTGACACTTGATACATTCAAACATTAAAAATGAAATATCGATCATTTGAAAACTGGCCATCTATAGATCAGATCTTATGATTTTAACTTAAAAACGTAAAATGACGTTTAATATTTTTAACCTCACTCTGCGAATGGTGTAACGTAATTAGCGGCCAAGTTCAAATTAACTATCAATAACCAGAATTTACCTAACAACACGATGACATAAGCCAATGTAACATTACAGCGAACGTTCTTGATATCTATAAATCCATCTACAGCCTTCGTTCTAATGTACAATTTGCTCAAATATAACTCAACTTAGTATAGAACAGCGTATTTAAATTACCTAACACTGTTCTTAAGTTGTTATGCCCTATCTCGATTTTATTTACCTTATTTTTAAATCAAGGCATCAATTACTCGGATGAGGTCATTCTACTTTTAAACTTTATCCAATAATATCCATATGGTCATAGCGTCGCAAATAAAGATTGAATTGATTTGATTATGGAGCATAACTTATTATTTTTATACGAATTCATCACAAACGAGTTAAGTTATACAAAGTGACACTCAAACATTCAATCATTCTCCGTGATTGTATGAGTTAAACGATGAGCGACCGGCCTTTTTTCTGATCTCAAGGCTATTATACATTGAGAAACTGTGAGATAACTACTGTTGTGGTCTGGTGGGAGCGGTAATTGTGATTTTCAGATATGCCGCGATTGTGCTTTTAAGAGTTCCGTTGTTATAAAGGAACCCTTACCCCCTTATTCATAAACGTATTTTAGCTAAAGTGTTGCTAATCTCTCCTTTGTCTTTTTCTATCCTGCACATTTGACAATGCAACTGACAAAGACAAAGAATTCTATAGCTAAAACGTATCTGATGTACGTTTATGAATAAGGGGGTTATAGTTTAGCGCAAAAACTATTAGTACTAGAGACTTGAAATTCGGCACAAGTATACAACTTAATCACGTGGACAAAATGGTAGAATAAAAATATGAAAAATAAAATTATTTAGGGTACCTCCCCTACATGTAACGCGCGGATATTTTTCGTTTTCTATATAGTGTGGGATATCGTTGGATAGGTCTTTCAAAAGTATTAGGGGTATGCTAAAATAATAATTCGATTTAGTTAACTGTTCGTGACTAATTAAGCTTTAAAGTGACAATTTTCGTTGGTCAAGTGAAACGAACTAACACTTGACTAACGAAAATTGGCACTTTAAAACGAACTAAACGGTTGTTGTTAGAAATTCAAACGTTACGGCAATAGTAGCTACATATAACGAAATTAAAAGGAACACTATCACACCTAAGTTGGCTTTATAAGTTTGCGAGTAATAGTCGACCAAATGTAATACTCGAAACTTTTGAAGTTTTGAACAACTCCATCCAAAATATTAATTTATTTTTTTCATAACATTTATCAAACCTTAAAACTACGGCACCCTACACTGCGCGTGGCCCGATACGCCCTTGACCGGTTTTTTTTGTAATTGCACGGTAATACTTATAACGAGCACGTTATTCGCGTACACTGCGTGAGCGCACGTAATTCATGAAGATTTATATCTTAATATTGACAAGCATTTTAGTTAACTGGTATGAGGTTATTCATAAATTACGTCACGCTTTAAGGGAAGGAGGTCGATTTAATCTTTCAAGGATCGTAAGGCCATCGGCGCCCAGACACAATTGAATTTCAATTGTCATATTTTTCTCGTGTCTGGAGGGATTAATGTATCATGATGTTTCTGCACATTGATTCTATGACATATAATCCAAAAAGTGGTGTTCAAATATCATTAAATAATTTTTAACGTTATTTCCAACCTGTAATCCCCGAAGGGATAGGCAGAGGTAAATGCTTGCATTCAAGCAAACATACACAGTATACAAACACCCATGATTCGCCGATTATGTTTTGGTCCATGTAACAGGTGGCGAGTCCGTTGACATCTCCGGGTGACATCACCAAACCTCGAGGTACTGGGAAACTTTCAGAAAATGGAAAAATCCCAATTGAACCAGCGATAAAGGATTTAACACCGATCTCTGATATCCCCCGACCCAGGACCAAAGCGTAGTAGTAGTGGCCTGCTACCACTCGGCTACTAAGGCAGAGAACAATTCTTAAACAATTTTAAAACCACATTTCCGTGACGTCACATATTGAAAATTTGACAAGTGAATATCTGATGATAAGATCCCCAAATTATCAAGATTCTTTACTGGCCGTTGACCTTCATCAAGTCGTATCTATTCTTAGTAGTGACAGGTCAGACTCGGTGACGCCTGCAGTGATGTCATTGATTCCTGACCCTTGACCACATGGTCAAATGAGTCATTCGAGTAATTTGCCGTGAGATAACTGGGTTGGCACGTGATCATTTTCAAGTATTAAAATATGAGAAAACGTATTAACTACAGACAAGTATTTGTCTCTTTGTGATGCTTAAGGGAATATTAGTGTGGTCGTATCCCTAGGACGTTGGCATCGGGACGGCTAGCGTTGGGTCATAATCCCCGCATTTTCCCCACTTAGTGCCAATGGCAATCCCTAATAATTACTGCTCAGCTTGAAATTCCCCTAAATTTGGGGAATTCCCCAAAAATTGGCAATCCTGCAAATCAGGCGCGTCACACATCTTTTGCAATAGGTATTAAATTTTCCACAATAATCGTCCGATTAAATGGACCGGCAGCAGTAACGTGAGCCCGGCCGTCATACATACCGCAGCAACGTCACCGCACCGAGGGTCACAGATTTTCTATTAACGTTACGGGAGTGACGCACGCGTCGCCGTCGACGACGGTAGCGCTCGCTTTTTTCCAATGTATTAATATAAACACCACCCCCCTTGCCCCTCTACGATCGGCAGCGTAATTAATAGCATCTGGAACGTCATCACAGCGGGGTAACGGCCGTCTAGTCGCTATATTTCAGCCGAAATCGTCGCATAGACGCCTTTCCCCCCGCTTCTCCCCGCCCCCACGGTACATGCACCGCGCCGCTGCCAAATAGCTTGCAGCGGTGTTATTGCAAAATAAATTGAAACTCATTGCGCACAGACTCCACAGCGCAGCTGACGCCCTCGAAATTGCAATGGCGGATTCATTATCTTGCAATCCAACAAGTTACGGAAATTGTTTCGAATATCTACTTCAAAGTTTGAAAAACATTTGAAATCATTCATCATTAGAAATCACCGTTGAATGTTCAACGGTGCGGTTCTCACGTTTTTGCCCAGAACGTGTAAGTTGGTGAATGAGCTTCCCTCTGAGGTGTTCCCTCGGTGCTACAATATGTGGTTCTTCAAAAATGGCGTCAAAAGAGTCCATCAGGGCTGGCAGCGCGTTGGCGACGCCCCTGGTGTTGCAAATGTTCATAGGCGACGGTGACTACTTTCCATCCGGTGTCTGTCAATCCTTTGACAAAAGAAAAAAAAAATAACTTACATTTACTTAGGATTTCAACCCACCGAACCCACGACCACTGGGATCTCTAGTTCAGCCGCTCTGCCAACTGAGCTGCTGAAGCCCACACCTGATTGTCGAATTTTTCCTTCACATTTTTTTTGCATTGTTTCGGGGTAGCGACATCTATTGCTTACGATGCTTAGACAACCAAAACGACCAACTTTTCAATTTATTTAATACTAGCTGTTGCCCGCGGCTTCGCCCGCGTGGAGGTAGTTTTATAATTAACTAAGTAGCCTCTGTTCTTTCTCTAAGTTAGCTCAATCTCTGTACTAAATTTCATTAAAAACGGTTCAGTCGTTTGGACGTGAAAAGGTAACAGACAGACAGACAGAGTTACTTTCGCATTTATAATAACAATAAGTAAGGATTTATAAATAACTAAGTAGCCTATGTTCTTTCTCAAAGTCAGCTCTATCTCTGTACCACGTGAAAAGGTAACAGACAGACAGACAGACAGAGTTACTTTCGCATAAAATTTATAATATTAGTAGGGATTTCAGGCTTTTATAACTGTCTGTATTCGTTTCTGTTCGTTTTATTTCTATATTTTTAAGGGGGTTTTGTCGCACGACATGTCAAAGGTAGTATAATAAATCTATGTGTCAAACCCATTTGCTTAAGTTTAATTTTATTCTATCTCTTGCATTTATATTGTAATCTATGGTAAGATTATTGATATGATATAAATAATTACGTAAATAGATATGATAAGAATGTAGGTAATATTGATAAACATGATATGGATTCACCTGATATACCTAAGTGCAATAAAGGCAAAGATTGTTAAAAACAAAAAACCGGCATAGTGCGAGTAGGACTAGCACAGGAAGGGTTCCGTACCATTACTTGTAAAACGTACGTTGAAAAAGCACATTTGTTGTATACTGCCTACTCATATCCCACTATTTTAATATTATAAATGCGAAAATTATTAGGAATGGATGGATGGATGTTACTCTTTCACGCAAAAACTACTGAATGGATTTGGATGAAACTTTACAGTAAGTAATACGAGTATACATTGGAATAACATATAGGCTACAATTTGTAATGATTAAAAGTACTTACCTAAACGGTGACGAAGTCACGGGCAAAAACAAGTCATTAAATACCTACTTATTTTATTTAGGTAAACATTTTTACATAAAGTGAACATTATATGTTTTGTGAATATAACAAGCGCTATCGTTTACGGATTACCGTTATAAATGTCGAGCAAAAAATCACGTTAAAAAAAATAGTTTTGAGCCCTTTTAATACTTGGGATCTCAAGCATAGAAACATGGAATATCACTAAGCCACCAGACAGTTAGATATAAATTGATAGAGATACTTCATGTTATTATGCTGATTTATTAATACGAGTAGATATCGCTATGTGGATGACTGCCTCGGTAGCCTAGTGGTAGCAGGCCACCACTACTACGCTGAGGTCCTGGGTTCGATTCCCGGGTAGGGGGTTATCAGAGATAATGGTGTGAAGTCCTTTCTCTGGTTCTATTGGGATATTTACATTTTCTGAAAATTTCCCAGTACCTCGAAGTTTGATAATGTGTTCGGAGATGTCAACAGGCTCGCCACCTGTCGCCACATGGGCCATGTGGGTGTTTGCATGTATGCTTGAATGCATGCATTTACCTCTGCCTACCCCTTCGGGGAATACAGGCGTGAAGTTACATTTTTAGGGTTCCGTAGTAAACAAGGAACCCTTATAGTTTCCCATGTCCATCTGTCTGTCTGTCTGTCTGTCCGTCCGCGGTTTAGCGCAAAAACTATTAATACTAGAGACTTGAAATTTAGCATAAGTATACACCTTAATTACGCCGACAATTTAAGCCGACTTATTAAGCTTTAAAGTGCAAATTTTCGTTAGACTCAAGTGTCCCCCCCCCATACAGACTAAACGGTTGTTGTTAGAAATTCAAACGTTACGGCGATAGTAGCTACATAAATATCGAAATTAATAGGAAAACTATCACACCTAAGTTGGCCCTGCAAGTTTGCGAGTAATAGTCGACCAAATGTATTTTACTAGAAAAGGAGATGTTGCAAAAATGTATGGACCTCCGGCCATGTATTGTACACAATATAATTATCAGGCAAAATCAATATAAAAACGTTTTTTACTGCATATTTCCATTGAATTAGCTTTGTTTGCAGTTACAAAATATTATTTGCAGTTAGAATTGCAACTCAAACCAACATGGCGAATATGGCGGGTGATGTCAATTTGACATTTTCATATTTTAAATTGTTTTTTGATTTTAAAGTACTTGAAGAAAAAAGTAATATTTTCTAAATACTATCGAAATCGATTTCATGTGTTTAATACTAAGAACTTAAACTAATCGATTTCCAATTTAAAGAAGAGTCGGCTGTATCGCCGCCATGTTGAATATGGTTGATAATGATAAAATCGTTTGAATTATGTGGTAGTAACTCTAAAATATATTCTTGAATAAACTAATTGTATTTTTTTCGGATTCTTTTTTCATTTACCCATTTTTTGAGGACGTGTACGAACTAGAGCCGAGCTCGCAACATCTCCTTTCGAACAACTCCATAGAAAAAATATTTTTTTTTTCATTACATCTCTTACTCTGTAACTATGGAACCCTAAATTGCACGTCGCCCGACACGCACTTGACCGGTTTTTTGAAAATGTAACTTCACGCCTGTATTCTTAAAATGCATATCTGCATTAGAGAGATATAAGAAAAATATATTTTTTCTAATGCATTTAATAATTTTTATAATGGGGTATTTATCGACGACCCGGTTGGGCCAAAGGACACCCACGACAAAGGTTTAGGTATACTTAATGTGAGGCGTATATTTTTTAGGGTTCCGTATCTTAAAAGGAAAAAAGGAACCCTTATAGGATCACTCGTGCGTCTGTCTGTCCGTCTGTTACAGCCAATTTGCTCCGAAACTACTCGACCGATTGAGTTGAAATTTGATGAATATATGTAAATTGGTGACCCAAAGATGAACACGTCAAGTAAAATAATACATTTTAAATAGGGGGGCAACTTTCGGGGGGTAAATCAGAAAAAAAAAAAATCGTATACTGTGTCGTGTGACATATCAAATGAAAGAGGTTGTTGTCAGCATCTCAGATATATTTTTTTAATAATTTTTGCATAAACAAATTTGAAGTTATTTTTAGAAAAACGACGAAAACTGACCATTCCCCCCCCCCTATCTCCGAAACTACTGAACTCAAAATTTTGAAAAAAATGTGGAAAATAGTTCTTTGCTCTATAGATTACTGGAAAACCTATAAGAAGTTTGAGTATTCAAATTAAATCGAAAATTCTTAATAATATAACCCCCCCTGCCGGTACCACCGTAACCGCTATGTCCCTGCATTTTAAATCTGTAATATTTTCGAAAATATTTATTTAAATTACGGAACCCTCACCACGCGAGTCGAACTCGCACTTGCCCGGTTTTTTTTATAATGTTTTCATGTAATTAGTACTTTTCGGTTTCTGGTCAATAAATCCGCCATATTTAATGTGGATATCAAACATTTGTGCCTGCTCTCTTGGTGAAATAATGGCGAAATGTTATGTTTGTAACATATTTTTCTTTTTTTTTATGTTATTGAAGTGGCAAACAAGCATGCAGTTCACATTGATTTTAAGTGATGACTGCAGCCTATAGACACCCACACAAAAACCTAAGTCAAAATGACATGCGTTACCACTCCTGAAACCTAAAGTGTTATGCCTCTGTGCCGAAATTACAGGGCCATACATTACCACCTGACCGGAACACGATAGTGCTGAACACAGTGAACACATTTAGCGGCAAGTATATTAGATAATGCGGTGGTGCCTACGCCCGCGAGCTCCGTCACTGGTGCTCTACCACCAGTAGACTAGTTACTTGACGTAATATGCTTGAAAGACTCATACTTACCATTTCAAGTAACTTTTTGTTCCAATTAGACAGTCAAAATAATATTTACCATTTACAAATATGTGTATATACATATATCTCAGTAATACCATTATATTTTTTTACCATCTTTTCAAGTAACTTTTTGTTCCAATTAGACAGTCAAAATAATAATTACCATTTACAAATATGTGTATATATAATATAATACCATTATATTTTTTTATCATCTTTGTAAGAGCATTTAAATATATCATAGAGTTGATTAAAGTTAATATGATGGCGACACCAACATTTTGAGACCAGGAAATTTGTCCATAGTGCCGTGGGCACCTTTATAATTAAGTCCACTTATATGTAGTAATGGAAAATTACATTTTATTTAAACTAGATACCTACATATAGTTTGAATAAAATGTAATTATCCATTTCAAATCCAACCATTTATGAATAAAATTCAAAAAAGATTTATAGCTCCGAATGAATAGTTAATTGTAACCACAAATTCCGCTTCTATAAGATGTTGGCAGCTCGCCAAATGTATAACTAACTCTATATGAAATTAGGTACACAAGAACCATATACTAGATAAGAGAAGAAAAATGTTGGCCACTTACATAACATAAATAATTGAGACATTCAACCCCAGGAGTATTACAAGGCTGTGTTTTAGGTCACTTATATTATATTATGTTCATAAAGAGTGTGATGACAGAAAATTATGTTATGAAGAAAGAAGCCTGTGGTTGTGGATAGGATATTGACGCCCAAATACTCAAACGTCACTTACGTCTAAGTGGGACTTAAAAGTCTTCTGTCTTTATAAAACACGTTTAAACGATAGAGATAGCGCACATTTGAGCGTTGCTTAAAATTGAGTGACGTTTGAGTATTCGGCCATAAGTCCTTCAAGCTACAGGAAAACTATGATAACTGATTGGTTATTGTTCTTGTACCCTATAGGGTCCACCTGCTGCTTGAGTGATATGCAATTGGGTTTACTGAATTGTTTGAAAGTAACATTAGTAATAACTCAAGACATTATAAACAGTTTACAAGTTTCATCAAGTAGGTTAGTTACATACAATGTGAAAGTACTTGAGTAAAAGAGTAAAAATATTTTTTTTACTGATATATTCAACCCACTTTTTACATTGTATGGGAGCCCCTCTTATTCGGTTTTGAGTATTTTTTGTTATAACGGTAACAGAAATACATCATCAGTGAACATTTCAACTCTCAGCTGTCAGGGTTCATGCAATACAGCCTGGTGATAGATGGCCAGACAGGGGAGTCTTAGTAATAGGGTTTTTACCTTATGTCTACGGAACCCTAAAAATGAATTCATTCAAGCAACTTACAACAACTGGCAATTGATACCTTATTAGAATCGTGAGTCTAATAATAGGTTGGGGAAAAAGTCTTTTCGCATTATAGTATGTATGAACTTGTAATAAAATCTCTTTGGCTGTAGTATTTGTATCTGGCTGGTTTTGGTATCACTGAAAGTTAAAATTTTAAAGAACATAATTCCAAATTCAAATTAGGCAAATGTGTGATTTTCATTTGTTTTTCGTACTGTCAAGATGAGTGAATCTAATGAAGAAATTCGATACATTTTAAAATATTACTACAAAAAAGGTAGGTAAAAATGCAACGCAAGCAGCGAAAAAAATTTGCTATGTTTATGGACCTAGTGCAGTGTCTGTGAGAGTAGCACAAATTTGGTTTAAGCGTTTTCAATCCGGAAATTTTGATGTCAAAGATGCACCTCGCTCTGGTCGCCCTATTACGGATAAAATGGATGCCATTTTTGAAAAAGTGGAGCAAGATCGACATATCAGTAGTTACGACGTAGCTGAAGAACTGAGAATTGATCACAAAACAGTTTTGGCGCATTTGAAAAAAGCTGGGTACAAAAATGCTCGATATTTGGGTACCTCACGAGCTCACTGAAAGAAACCTAATGAACCGTGTACTCATTTGTGATTCTTTATTACGACGTAATGAAACCGAATCATTTTTGAAGAAGCTGATAACTGGTGATGAAAAGTGGTTCACGTACTACAAGAACGTGCGAAAAAGGTCGTGGTCAAAGGCCGGTCAGGCTTCACAGACTGTGGCGAAACCCGGGTTAACTCGCAATAAGGTGATGTTGTGTGTGTGGTGGGATTGGAAGGGCATTATTCATTATGAGCTATTACCACCAGGCAGGACTATCGATTCTGAACTCTACTGCGAACAACTGATGAGATTAAAGCAAGAAGTTGAAAGAAAGCGGCCGGAATTGATCAACAGAAAGGGTGTGGTGTTTCATCATGATAACGCTAGACCTCACACATCTATAGCCACTCAGCAAAAATTAAGAGAGTTTGGCTGGGAGGTTTTAATGCATCCGCCGTATAGTCCTGACCTTGCACCTTCAGATTTCCACCTATTTCGGTCTCTTCAGAATTCTTTATGCAATGTTAGGTTAACATCACGAGAGGACTGCCAAATCCACTTGTCGCGGTATTTTGATGAGAAGTCCCAAAATTTTTATAGCAATGGGATCATGTCCCTACCTACAAGATGGCATAAGGTTATCGAACAAAATGGTACATACATACTTTAGTTAAATTTAAATAAACTATATTAAAAAATGTTTTGAATTATCTTAAAAATGCGAAGAAACTTTTTCCCCAACCTTGTATTTTATTAGACTTCCAACAGGAGAGTCTGCAGTTTGCAGTTCGAAGTGTCTAACATTCATTTTGTAAAATAAGTAGGTACCTACAACAAGCCAACATACTCACGAGATAACAATTTCTATAATACAAGACAAGTATTTTTATTCTTAGAAATCTTATACCTTCTCTTCTGGGTTCACTAACCCGTATCATCACCAGTTAGTTACATAAACTTGAATGTTTATGTTTTGTTCACAATCTGGTTACTACAGTGAATGGGTAATAAAATCTCAATTAATTTCCCACAAGAGATATGTTGTTTTACACATTATTTGAGTCAGTTATCAGTATTATAACAGGCCATAGTAACAGAATCAAGGGCAAGGGGAGGATGGTTGATTCTCTATGAACTCCTACAACTGCCTCAACCTACATTCAAAATTACTCAGTCAAGTACAAACTATTACCACCAGGCAGGACTATCGATTCTGAACTCTACTGCGAACAACTGATGAGATTAAAGCAAGAAGTTGAGAGAAAGCGGCCGGAATTGATCAACAGAAGGGGTGTGGTGTTTCATCATGATAACGCTAGACCTCACACATCTATAGCCACTCAGCAAAAATTAAGAGAGTTTGGCCTGTTATGACCAAATATATTAATATGTTTATTTTTATGTGACATGGTGGCCAATAAGCATGTAGGTAGTTATTTTTGTTATCAGTTTGTAAAATTGATAAAAACATCCAAACAACTTGGGTGGACCCATACTCCAGAGAAGAAACGACTGTCGGAGATTGTTTTCAGATTCACATTTTACTGCTCTTCAGAATTCTTTATGCAATGTTAGGTTAACATCACGAGAGGACTGCCAAATCCACTTGTCGCGGTATTTTGATGAAAAGTCCCAAAATTTTTATAGCAATGGGATCATGTCCCTACCTACAAGATGGCAAAAGGTTATCGAACAAAATGGTACATACATACTTTAATTAAATTTAAATAAACTATATTAAAAAACCAAAACTATATTAAAAAAACTAACCAAAAACTATATTAACTGCCTCGGTAGCCTAGTGGTAGCAGGCCACTACTACTACGCTGAGGTCCTGGGTTCGATTCCTGGGTCGTGGGTTATCAGAGATAATGGTGTAAAGTCCTTTATCTCTGGTTCTATTGGGATTTTTCCATTTTCTGGAAATTTCCTAGTACCTCGAAGTTTGGTAACGTGCCCGGAGATGGCAACAGGCTCGCCACCTGTTACATGGGCCAAAACGTAACCGGCGAATCGTGAGTGTTTGCATGTATGCTTGAATGCATGCATTTACCTCTGCCTACCCCTTCGGGGATTACAGGCGTGAAGTTACATATATATTAAAAAATGTTTTGAATTATCTTAAAAAATGCGAAGAAACTTTTTCCCCAACCTAATTATATATATATATATATATATATATATATATATAATATATATATATATATATATATATATGTATAGTATAGATAGATATATATGTTTTAGTTTTATTGTTAGTGACGTTCTTGACTGTTATTTTTTTCTTAGTTTGTTATGACCTATGTACCTGTAGTTATTCACTATAATTTATTTCATTTGCTTTTTTATACACATACATTGCAAAAGCAGTGTATGACATTAATAAGTAAAGGATGAAAGCAAGATTGGTATAAAAAAAATTATAAAGGGACACAGTAAAACAGTTTTGAAATATTATCTAATAATCAACTTATTTATATGAAACTTATAAGTAAAGCAATAAATAAATAATATGTACCTTAATAAAGATAAAAACAGATATTTTGTAACTTTTTCCCTCCCTGTTTTTCAATTTCACATGTTCAATTAAAACCTGAATTTATAACAAGTACCTATTCACTCCATATACCTATAATATTTGTTTAATTTATTTATCAAATATCAGTCTTTTAAAAGTTTATTAACACCAATTTGCATTATCGTGCTACCCATTAATGATACTGTTGGCACCTTAATGTAATGTACATAATTACATTTTTATTCAAATTACGCTGAAAATAACTAAATAATTACATATAACTTATATGTATGTATCTTCCTGCCAGGTCTCTAATGGGGTAAGCAGAGAGTGTAGAGCGCCAGATATTCCGGTCCTGACATACCTCTCGTGCCTCATCTACCTCCATCATTGTCTTCATACACGCACGCCGATTCCTAAAACTTTTGACCGTACCATCTGACAGAACTCTACCTATTTGATTATGGTTGCAGAGGCCCAGGAAGACCATGACTGACCGGTCTTCCTGGGCCTTTGCAACCATCCACCGTCGCATTGTATATCTGTTTAATCATTCGCTCATTCAACATTCTTTATTCATTTGATATAATATAAAAAAATAGTTATCCGTTTATCAGTGAATTTGGTATTATAATGTTATTTATGAAAATGAAACTACCGGTCTGGCCCACAAGTGCTAAGCTGAGGTACAGGGTTTCACATCTGAGGTCACAGAGTAGGAACTATGGGGTTTTTGTGTACCTACCACACCATCTTCAGTTTGATATGGTAGGTACAAAACTTAACTGGTGAGTTGTGAGTGTGTGTATGCATGAATTTTATCTCAGTCTTGCCCTTCACTACAGGGCTATTGACATTTATCAGGCATATTACCAAATTCTGAGGATACCACTCAAAAATCATTCTGATATAAAAACATAATTTCTATTTGTCTCTTACTTGGGAATGAAATAGAGGCTTACACCCTTATTCATAAACGTACATTAGATACGTTTTAGCTATAGAATGCTTTGTCTTTGTCAGTTGCATTGTCAAATGTGCAGGATAGAAAAAGACAAGGGAGAGATTAGCAACACTAGCTAAAATACGTTTAGGGGGTTAGTGTATGTAGCTTCACACCAAGTCCCTTACGGGGTAGGCAGAGAGTGTGGAGCACCAGATATCCAGATTTCTAATTGTTCATGTACCAACTGCGGCCTAACAAAACTTCAGATAATGTTGAATTCATGAAATTAAGATGGCTTTGCCTTCGCTTACAGAAATACAGGTACTTATCAAGTAGGTAAATAGTAATGTCCCTCTTTTATTTATATGGTTAATTAAATTATTATGTTTTGTATTGGCTTTTGCATCTAATATAATGATTTGTTTTTGTAATATTTTTATTTTTTGCAGTAACACATGCAAGTGAATTTAGAAATTAAAGAAAAAATGGTAAGAACAATTTGACTTCAGGCATGAATCGAACCTGCTACCTCAGGATAACCAGTCCGGCCGCTTTACCAAAGCTTCAAAGCTACCGAAGTCCTTTCCAATTTTTTTTTAATTACAAAATAATTTATGACAAATGAGATTTTAGAAATGAAATTTTAATTTATTTAGGTACTTCACAAAGATAATTTGTACCTACAAAGAAATATAAAACCCTGACATCAAGGTAGACAAACCATGTGGCTAAAATACCTAAACAATTAAATCTTTAAAAAAATAGGTAAGTAGGTATATTATTTGCTGGAGAACTCCGAAATAAAAAGGTATTTGCTAATTATACCTAACTAGGTACCTACCTATTTTTTAGCCTCATAGAATGGGGTAACACTTCAACATCTGTCAAATGTGAAGTTATTTTAACTAGCAACATTGAAATTCAATAAACATCAGTGTAAAAATATTAGGTAGATGAATCTCATTAATGGTAGATGTAATGGTAGATATGGCCTTTTAGGCCATATCTACCATACAGGGTCAAGTAGGTAGGCAAAGAGTATACAAATACTATGGGTAGGTATATAATCATCTATGTAGGTATTTTATATTATGGATTTTTATCAGACAACGCCCATTATAAGTTTCGTAACCCGGCCGCTTTTTCATGTTAAGCACAGATAATAAAATAAACTTATTGACGCCGTGAAATATTTTGTCGGTATCTGCACATTCCAATAACGATCTGATGAGGTGGCTAACCGGCTTTACCAAGATCGGTCGAGGTTAACATATAACAATCAGCTGTATATTTGACCGGCCATTTTCATTTTGCAAAACATAACCTAACCTAATCGCTGGTTATTGTAATAATTGCACTAATAATACAACCGTGGACACGAAGCCGGTTTGTCTAGCGGACGATATTGCTCGAGTATTTATTTTTACCCGTTACGTATGCACAGCTGTCGGCGTCGCCTCGGCCCGGACACCAAGGGAAAACGTGATATTACAAGTAAACTCATTAAAAACTATCTTTATATAACTTTGAACCGGACCCGCCGCGGACACAACGTTTACGACCGTGTGTACAGATGCCAAAACTCGATTTGCTATATTTGGAACGAGTTTTAATCGCCCCGCCACTGATTTTTTGCCCTCAATGGCAATGTTTGAACGGTAACATCTAGTCTCTTAATGTAAACGATATGAACATATACCTCAGCGGTTTCCGATGACCACACGTACACGGAACAGTCTCCCAGCGAAAATATCGCAAAATCCTGCACTCGACACAGCGAGAGTACACAGAGCAATCACTCAATTCACAGCCGGCAACAAATTATTCACAAATGACTAGTCGCACACTGGAGGTAAACAGAAAATACACAGATTACACTAACTTAAAATCTATGTTTTCCACAAAAAATACCTAGTTCAACGGAAACGAAAAACGCGCCAACTGTCAAACTAAAAAACTACAAGCACCGACGTGCCGCGCGAGCGCGCGGTTCGAGTCCGCTTTTCTGACTAGTGGACGGAGCGGGCGGAGCAGAGGCAAGGCAACCGCACCACACACGATCCTGCCCGAAATCCGTCCGACCGACCGTCCGTCGTCACTCGTCGTTGGCCCGAGACGCTCGCGTACGCCGCTGCCACTGCCACACTAGCACTAGTGCACTAGTCACACCACACCGCCACGACAACCCGCTCCACGCTACGGCATCAGCATGCCTCTGTCCCAATCTACTTTTCATTTATATAATAAGACGGCAGCAATACCGCTATCGTATAGTTGACAAAATATTTTACTAACGTCTCCGTTATCTATATCGCGATGCAACAAAATGAGATAACCGCTCGAACGTGAATTCTGACGATAAAATAATGCGGCCACGTTGAAAAGATCTCGGCGGACTACGAAAATACGTATAAGCCAACACTCATCTATATCCGTGCGGGATAGACGATTGCCAGACGCGCATGCGTCAGGCGGGACTCGGTACGACGTCAGTGAATGACAAGCCCTGCGCTTGTATTAGCCGATCGATTTAAAAGAAATGTGGCGTCTTGAACAAGGCAGCGTCCGTTACCTCTTTTATATTTAGTACGGTAACCGTAACTGTTCTGTACAATGCAGAGCGCATGCGAAAGTGGCACCGCTCAAGTTTGGAGTAGAACCACATCTACGATGGTGATGGTTAATTTTACGAGTATCCCGTAAAACTATTTAAAGTTGTACATTACAATTCGGGCATTAAAACGATATCTTAGACTTTGGTTGTTGACCTCAAAGGAGTTGTGTAGGAAGAATTGTCTTCTACTGAAAGAACATTCTTCCACTAGTCCAGGCAGTCAATTGAACAATGGCCGTCAAATCAAATCATTTCAATGGTGCGGTAGTAAGTGTAGTATAGGCCGCAGCATCAACTATATAGATAAAACTACTGCCACTGCGATGGCCAATCCGCATTGCCAAGCGTGGCATTTATGGCATATCCCCCTTATGGGTGCTATGGTCCAGTCCAGTCGTGTCCAGTGGACATCTTTCGGCTAAAATTAACTGCTTAAGTATATGGTTATCACTTTCTTTTCTTTCTTTACGTACCTATTCGGCCTATTTCGATTGAAGACTACAAAACGTTAATTTACATACACAAAATTATGCAGGTTAGATCCTTTTTAAAATCACTTTAAAAACTCCATCACAAACCTCTTCAAAACCCTATAACAAAACAACTTCGATTAGTTTGGGTTAACCCAATCAAAAGGCTTACCTCTATTATGGTTAAGCCGAGTAAAGGCAAACACCAGAATTTGTAACCCCGTTCAAACGTTAATGAAAAGAACGGGGTTTTCGGACCCTGAGTCCCATAACCTTAATAAAGACCACCTTAAGCTAGGTAAAGCCCCCAATTTAAAATTCTGTTATGTAACTCATAAAAGAGACCATTAGGTATGTAGCGTCCACTACATTAAGGCCCCAACTAGTGGAATACAATGAAACCTTACAGTACTTATCTAGTACGGTAGATGGCGTGCATTCGAATTACATCGCACATACGAAGATTTCTCAAGAGTTGGCATATATACAACTTCCCAACGTCAACCGTTGGGCCGCGGCCCGCCAGGCGCTACCACCTCGCCTGGTCGGAGGATCCTCCCTTTTCGCCGGAGGAACACTTCCACCCGTTCCTCCACAGGTAAATACCTTTAAAGTCTCCTTGGTAGACTTCCTCAAAACGTATAGCGAAACTGTACCTTTATATACCTCAACTGCACTTAAGACCAGACCTACCCATAAACGATTTCGTAATGAAATGCACGGTAGAGGGACCTTAGACCTGCCCACGTCCCAAGGGCCCAATTTAATTTGTTGCTTACGATGAGCAGGGGATGCCGCAATCCTATTTATTATAGTTATCTCACACTACTTAGCGTAATCATTTTTATCGTCACTAATTATTGGACTTTTTCAAAATGGCCCAACGCGCGACATGCATCAGTAGGTCATGTTTTTCTTTAATAGACTGTTTTCAAAAATCAACGTCGCCACAAACATAATTATTTAATTTAATTTATTTATCAAAAACACTTGAACATTTTAAGCTCTCTAGACTCTAGAGAGTTTTTTTTATATTCACAACAAATTATACACAAAACATATTACTCCATTCTTTGTCAATTATTGTTCAACTCAAACAAAAGTATCTTTATGGTCTTAATTAAGTCTTTAAAAGACTCAATTTTGCTTCATTTATTACGTTGCCACACTGCCCTTTATTTTTGTGAGAGCAGCAAAAACGATGCTACGCGAGGCTGCTCGCTGCTACGCAATGCTACTCGTCGCTACATTTATTTGTAGCATTGATATACAAAAAACCCTTGTAGAGACAAATTATTTTTTTTGTACACAGTATCACACAAGTTCTGTTTTTATTAGTGTCATTTGTAAAAACATTAATAAAATTTGCTTTTCGAAATTAATAAAATAGGTATTGGCATTCTACAGATTTTCGTCATAAATTTATAGCCTTACATTTTTAGCAGCATTTAAATTAAATTTAACCTCCTCAGTAGTGTAGCGGTAGCAGGCCACTGTTACTCTGCTAGAGTCCTGGATTCAATTCCCGGGTCATGGGCTATCAGAGGCAAAAGGTGTACTCGTAAATGCATTATCTGTAGTTCTACTGGGATTTTCTATTTTCTGGAAGTTTCCCAGTACCTAGTAGTTAGGTAATGTGCCCGGAGATGTCAACAGGCTCGCCACCTGTTACACGGGATAAAACGTAACTAATGTACCGTATGTGTTTGCATGTATACTTGAATGCATGGATTTTCCTGCCTATTCCTTCGAAGATTACAGGCCTGAAGTTTCGTTAAAATTTAAAAGTTTCGTTTATCTAAATTAAACAATATAATTGACTTCAATGTTAAACAATTTTTATCAGCCCAGAAATCATGGTAGCCTAATTTTTATTATCAAAGCAAATACGGACAACAATGCGTCTTCGTGATTCACACGTGGTACACAGTATCACACAAGTTTTGTTTTTAATTAGTGTCATTTATAAAATAATTAATTTTCGAATAATAATTAAATTGTTGGACTTATTCCTCAGATTTTCGTTAGAAATTCAATACACCAGCACTTAGTAAAATGTATTAAAATCGCAAAAATATCATTATTTTGAGAATATTGTAAAAAAACCGTACACAGAGTTTTCTTTTTAGCCTTCGGTTGCAGATTGATTAGGCAGGAGCCTACGCCCACTAAAATGTATGTCATGTATGTGAATGTATAGACCTTTATTTCCCAAAAAAAAAACTCTTAGAAAACATAGGATGAAGTTATTTTTAATTATTTTATAATTGAAGTACTATTCATATTTTGCCGAGGGTGGAGTAGTGTTGTGGCGCCTATCGTCAACTTGTCGCATAATCTATTAACGAGAGACCTTGGTGCGATTAGTGATCAAACATCACTATCGCGACTTGTATCACACACTGATATAAATAGGGTTGGCCATATTTTTATTTTGTCTGTTTTAAAATATGTTAGTTTCGAATATCACAATTCCATTCGATACTCTTAGGTACAGCGCTATTCTTAAATAGATTTTCCTTTTCAAAATGAAATGTTTTTATACAAACTTTCTCATAACGAACACATTAACGCTCCGTCACTGGAGCTCTACTGGTGGTAGAGCTCCAGTGACGGAGCTCGCGGGCGTAGGCACCACCGCATTACCTTATATACTTGCCGCTAAATGGTAGTGTTCAACACTATCGTGTTCCGGTCAGGTGGTAATGTACGGCCCTGTAATTTCCGGCACAGAGGCATAAGACCTTAGGCCTCAGGAGTGGTAACGCATCTGCATTTTGACTTTGGTCTTTGTGTGGGTGTCTATAGGCTGCAGTTATCACTTAACATCAATGTGAACTGCATGCTTGTTTACCACTTCCATTACATAAAAAAAAAAAAAATTAAACAAAGATTTATCCAAATTGGTGCAGTCGTTTGGATGTTACGTGCGTACAAACATTTCGGTATGTATCTTCACGCCAAATCTCTTACGGGGTAGACAGAGAGTGAGGAGTGCCAGATAGCCCGGTGCTCTCACCCCCGTGCTTCTTCTACATTCATCATTCTCAACATTAGCATCTTTCTCATCACGTTTAACATTTCGTTGATCATTTTTTTATATAGGTTATGTATAAGTACCTACTTGTAGATGTATATTATGTTGATTGATCATTTATATTGTTTCACTTACACGTCAACTCAACAATATATATAAAACCCCAAATCTAACAGGTACACAACAAATATTATTTATTTCCTTATTTTGTTATATTTTGATCTTGCGTTGCTTCGGCTACGGCTTCACTAAATCTGCAATACTTCTGAAATTGATGGAAAAAGGATCAAGAGCCATATTACCCTGGATCATAAGGATTCAATGTATTAACTTATCTACAAAACAAGGAAAGAAACGAAGTAAGGATAAGTATGGATATTATCAAAGCATGTTTCGTAAAGTTTGAAAATAAGATTGTATAGTATAAAAAGAACCATCCTTAAAAATAAAACATAGTTAAATATAATTTTAGGGTTTTAAAGAAGTTATGTACATATGTATAATAATTGAAATTATTCTAAACAGTATTCAACTATAAATTTTAATATATAGTGTGTCGTTTTTTGTTCTTAATGCAACAAAGTTACAAAACAAAATGGTCATGAATCACAACTGTTATTTCAAACATATGTAATTTTTTGCACTAAATTTAAATAAAAATTTACAACTTTCTGGCAGAATTAACTACCTAGACGTTGGTGATGCTGGACGACCGGAGCGGTCAGATTGTCGTACTGCAAAAGTTCTGCAAAAATTACGTCAGCCGAACGACTCACGCATTGCCTCAAAATATATGGAAGAAAGCCAGTCGTACGACAACCCCACCGCCCGACACCGAAGCAAGCTAACAACAAACGCATAATTTGAAAGAGCCCTCTGTCTACTTCTATTGACTCCGATCTGTAAATCTACTTTTAAACTGTGTGTTGTTATAAGCATAATAAAACTTCTTCCTAATTGTTTATTCGAATTTATTGTCATAATTTGAAGGACACTGCTGCTCAACCTGAATTAAACTTAAATAGGGCTATTCAATTCATATTTGGAGTAGTATTCTATTGAATTGTTTAAAAAAATATTTAAATTAAAAACACTAGCAACCCTGTATCCGGAACGACTTGCAGAGATAGTTACGTGCGTCAGTTGTTATCATAATGAAATTATTATTCTGGCACCACCGCATTTGATCTAATCTTGATTTCAATAAAGCTTGTCGGCCGAGAAATTCTTGCTGACGTGTTTGGATTGTTTTGCTAACAATCGTGCAGCTCATATTCATGTTATGTGATGACTGCAGCCCATACACATTTACAAAAAAAACAGAGGCCAAAATGCAGATGCGTTGCCACTTGCCACCCCTGAGACCAAAAATTTGGCGGTCGAGCTGCCGCTCCACACCGACCAGCAAGACTTAGTGGCTCCTTGCTAATTAATAATGAGTGAAAAGAATTAATATGATTACTGAAGTAAGATAGTGGATGGATGCAGAGGCCCAGGAAGACCAAGACTGACCTACCATGACCAAATAGGTCGATTTCTGTCTGATGGTGGGATCAGAAGTCTTAAGAATCGGCGTGCATGTATGAAGAGAATGACGAAAGTAGACGAGGCACGAGAGGTTTGTCAGAACCGGGATATCTGGCGCTCTACACTCTCTGCCTACCCCGTTAGGGACCTGGCGTGAAGATACATACATACATACTGAAGTAAGCAATCTATATATATGTATTTTCACGCCAGGTCCCTAACGGGGTAGGCAGAGAGTGTAGAGCGCCAGATATCCCGGTCCTGACATACCTCGTCTACCTCGTCTAGCTATCTATAGGTATAAAGACATTAATTACAGCGAATTGATTGGGCAATTTTTTGTGTTTCTTGCGATAATCACAAAAAGATTTAGGTATGTCATAACTAACCTAACCTAGGTCAAGAGCAAAAAAAATAGACAGTCGAGCCGCCGCTCTATGAGGCTTGGGTGGCTCCTTAATAATATAATAATAATGGCAACTCATTAGACGTCCCACTGCTGGGCACGAGTCTCTCCCCTTTTTGGGGGGCCTGGAGCTTACTCCACCACGCTACTCCAATGCGGATTGGTGGAGGTGGGTGGGTTAGTGGCCAACCCACTGTCGGATGTTTTCAAACCGCCTATAAGGCCTCCGACAAGGTTTAACGACTGCTATCCATCGATAGCAACCCGGACCGACGGCTTAACGTGCCCTCCGAAGCACGGAAACGCGCATTTAATTTGCCACTAGGGGTCACCCATCACACTACCCCACCGCGCCCGAAGTGCTTAACCGAGCAGATCGCTTACGATCTACACCAGCCGCTGGGCCATGCGCGCTTCAGGGTGGCTCCTTGCTAATGAACAATGAGTAAAAATTATTTGTATGATGGCTCCTGACGTTAACAATCTAAATCTACATACATAAAAAGACATTAATCACAGCGTATTGATTTGGCTGAATGTTTTTGTTGCTCGCGGTAGTCGCAAAAAGATTTACCTATGTCATAGATTTAGAAATAATTATAAAATACATAAAAAAGGCACAACATCGGTCAGGTATTGTATGCAAACAAGCATGCAGTTTGCATGCCTATAGACATCTACACAAAGACCAAGAACTAAACGCAGTTGCGTTGCCACCCCTGAGAACTTTAGTTGTTATGTCTCTGTAATCTATGTATATCTATACTTGTAATAAAACTGTAGAAGTGTAAATTCTGTACATTAAAAATATTGAAAAAATAAATACCAGAAGATGTTACTAGTACGATACCGAATCCAAATATGTGATTAGAAAATTTTTTGTCTGTCTGTCTGTCTGTTTGTTCTAGCATCACAGAAAAACTACCGATCCGATTACAATGAAACTTGGTATGATTATACTTTAACCTTTGGCGCACAACACTGGGTACTTTTTATTTCGAAAATATGTCTGCTTGTTGTTAATAAAGGACCAGTTACTGGAGTACTGAAGTATATATCTATCTACATATAAACCAACGAGTGAGTTACATACATAGATTTGTCAGAAAAATGGTAATGTAAATATTTTAATTTCAGCGGATTTCCCTGTTATTAAGTATCAGCAGCGTAAAATCTAAAAATTAAGCAAGATTAAGTTAGATTAAGTTTATCAGACTTTGCTAATCAAGTGCCTTGTGTTACAGATGTTATTTGCGAAACCTCCTTTAGGGTGTGTAGTTTAAACTATTATTTTTGTATGCAGTTATATTTTCACTATCTGTTTTCCGAAAATAATACAATAAAATAAAATTTACTATCGGTACCTATCTACTGCCTATGTAATAAACATGTAACCTTTATCAAACGACCAGTAGTAAAACGGGACGTTTTATTGGACGCATCCAAAATAGACGGAATCAAACAATGCACAGACTAAACAGTCTATCTGTTGATCTGCTTTACTTATATCTACCATTCACACCGTCGCATCGGCCAATTGTCCGATCCAATTTAGATGGCAATGAAGCTTCTGGCTTCTGGTAAATAAAGATTTAAACATCGAATGAAGATTGAGATCGAGTATTGAGGAGTAGGCATCACCGCATTATCTTACTTGCCGTCAAATGGTAGTGGTCGGTACAATCGCCACTCAGCTAAAATTCCATACAAGCTCTGTGTACTTCAAAGCGGTTTTAAAAATGTCTGGACAGACCTAAAACAATCGTGAAATAAGTGGTCGTACTGACTACGTGACGAATTTAACTAAAAATAGACCGCTCGCTCCATTCAGTGTCCATTCTATAACGTAACTTCACGCCTGTAATCCCCGAAGGGGTAGGCAGAGGTAAATGCATGCATTCAATCATACATGCAAATACCCACGACTCGCCGGTTACGTTTTGGCCCATGTAACAGGTGGCGAACCTGTTGCCATCTCCGGGCACATTACCAAACTCCGGGGTACTGGGAAACTTCCAGAAAATGGAAAAATCCCAATAGAAGCAGAGATAAAGGATTTTAAACCGTTATCTCTGATAGTCCCCGACCCGGGAATCGAACCCAGGACCTCCAGCGTAATAGTAGTGGCCTGCTACCACTACGCTACTGAGGCAGTTTCCATTCTATACGTTGTATTATTACATATTCTCTGCCCCGACTCTATGACGTGTAGCGTGTGTATTGTGAATTCGTGTTCCGGTTAAATGTTCCGTTATAATTATCAGAGAGCCTTAACCACTTAGGCCTCATGGGAGGTAACGATCAAAATTTATGGATACCCGGTTTTTGTGAAGAGAATTTGCTTACATGCCACAGTCAAAACAAAAATTGTGCGTCAACTCGAACCATCAAATAGAGGTCGCAAACCGAAATTCTGGTAACAGTTCAATCAATAGTACCTACCTACCCTAAATAAAATTTTGTTAAGGTATATAAACCAATACAATTACATTCAAAGTTTCGATTGTTATCCTTTGAAATCCCACTTTCTCAATAATGCTGAGCCATCATAGCCATGTGGCAAACGTTATATAAAGTGTATCTGTTTCTGATGTACAATTCTTTAACTAAAGTCAATGCCAGGATTCCACTCGGGAAAATCGTTTTATAAAACATTCTGCAGATATTATAGAAAAGGAGCGAATTCGTCAGCAAAAGAAGTCAGTCAAAAGAAATAGAAAAATAGACGTATGAACTTAGGTACTAAAAATATAAATGTGCATAAACTCTTATTTGTATTTTTGTGACGCTTTTATGACTAAAAAGCTGAGCTGATTGCGATACAACTTTCAACGGAGATAGTTAGAATCCTAATCTATTCTTTTTATTTTTTTGTGTAAAACAAAATTTGATTTTCTCATGGTTTCTTTTCTGATATAGATACCTACACATATGTTGAGATTTATTTATGCGAAGACATGTCTAAATGTTATTTTTTGTTTCCTTTCTGTCTCTGAATTTCGAATTAAAAAAAAAGACGTAAAATAACAAAAAAGAATAGAATAAGCAATAACACCAGCGTTGGACTGGCCAAATAGTCAAGGTGGCATTTCTTCAACTACTCAGGCCCCCACGGATCTCTGATTAATATTAGTCATTAGTTGGCAAATCATAGCAAACACCCTTACACATAACTCAATTTACGGTAGCATGTAATAAATAGTGGTTATCAAACCAATTGAGAATTGAACCGTAACTCAACTATGGCTTGGTAGCCAGAGGGGTGTCTAGGGAACACGAAAATATGTAATTATTAATTACTATTCAACGATATTATCTTCTAAATAAACTATGCATGCATTGACCAAATCATATTAATGTCATTAGGTATATTTTCTTATATCGCAGTTTTGCAATGAAACCCAGGATCAATGAAGCTGAAAGCGACCAAAAGGTTTATTTAAAACATTGTTTCCACGAGTGCCATCACTCTCGGTGTTTGGTAAGCCATCTTTCACACGGGCATTCGGTTCTGCGGTAAACGCTTATGATTTTTTTCTATGTAGCCCATTGAATGTAGCCGCGCCAGTTGTGTCTGTGGCGTGGCAATACCACAACAGTATGCTCGTGTGCGCGCATGGTCCCGCGGCTGGTGTTGATTATAAGCGATCTACTCGGTTAAGCACTACGGACTTTATTTTTAAAAGCGAAGATTTATTTTATTAATATAGCCGAATGATATTTTTGGGCAGGTTTTTCTCAGATCATATTGGCCTTTGGAACTCTGCCGGTGAATGACAAAGAATGACTCTTTTTCTTTTCTTTTTACTGTTTGTTATCGCTAGGAACCGAAATGGTATATGGATGTGTGAGAGCGCTATAAGCCCGGAGATTTTAATGCGCCGCATCGAAACCAATATCCAATTTATATGGTGGTAGATTTTCAGACACAAGACATTTTCAACACACAATGCTTGCATTCGACTTGTCGCGACAAGGTTAATTCGCCGAGCGCCAAAGAAACGGGCATAAGCGCTGCGGTGTGTCCTTTTTATGCCTAAGCCTCGGTGTGTCTATTTACTTGGAACCATTTTGTTGGACCAATATGTTACATTATTATTCGTAGCCAAGGGTAGAGAGGTGCAATTCAGAATAAACACCTTTTGGCGAATATCATCGTGATGATATTTACTTATTTGACTCCAAATTAAAGTTAGATGACTTTCAAATTTGGGTGGCGTGTTCCGGGCAGATCCCAATATTCTATTGTTTGCCGTAAACTGCCATGTCATCATAATGGCGGCAATATAATTATGTATTATATGACTTGAGGTACATACTTTAATGTTAATTTATTATATAGTGCGATAGGTGTAGGGTGTAGGTGTAGGTAACTATATGGTGTAGACACCCCACAAGTATAGATTTGATGAAATAAAATTGTCTAATGAGCTATGACTTTTACAAAGGATCAAACAAGGGCCAGTATCCAACATAACTGGATACTGGCAATAAAGATTAGTAAGTAGGTCGTAATACTTTCGTATTTGTAATTCAATAAGTAGGTACCTATTGCCGATCAAGGATTAGCAAGCACTAATAATTATCTGAACTCGATCCTCGAAGTTGTCGACGAATATGTCTATTTAGGACACACCATACAACTAGGCAGGTCGAACTTCGAGAAAGAGGTCATTCGCCGAATCCAACTCGGCTGGGCAGCGTTCGGGAAGTTAAGGAGCGTTTTCTCGTCAAACATCCCGCAGTCCTTGAAGACGAAGTATTTAATCAGTGCGTTTTACCGGTGATGACCTACGGTGCCGAGACGTGGTCTCTCACTATGTGTCTCGTACGAAAGCTCCATGTCACTCAGCGGTCAATGGAAAGGGCTATGCTCGGCGTTTCCCTACTCACCCTACTGGATCGAATCAGAAATGAGGAGATCCGTAGGCGAACGAAAGTCGCTGACATAGCCAAGCAGATTTCCAAACTGAAGTGGCAATGGGCAGAGCACATAGCTCGGAGAACCGATAGCCGCTGGGGCAGGAAGGTTCTCGAATGGAGACCACGTATCGGCAAGCGCAGCGTAGGACGTCCACTTACAAGATGGACCGACGACCTAGTCAAGGCTGCAGGTACCCGCTGGATGCACGTCACTTCCGATCGGTCGGCATGGAGGTCATTGGAGGAGGCCTATGTTCAGCCGTGGACGTCCTATGGCTGATATGATGATGATGATGATCGATAGAAGACACAGCATACGCTACAAATTGTCCTTTACAATTTAGGGTTAACATTTAATTACCCGAAATTATGGGGTAATTATGTGGCAATGGGAACATAATAAATTACACAATCAGGCACATGTTATAGGCATATATTGATCAAATTTCGAGTCGCGTTAGATGACCTCTTTGTGTGTCAGTAGGGTACTTAGATAATAGGTGAATCAAATTAGATAAATGGTAATTATAAACTGGTGTAAGTTTACATATTAAGAACGTAGCGAATTAACTCAGAAATGAATATTTAAATCCTTTCAGCGGGATACCAATAATTAGATATCATCACAGCCTGGTAGCTTTTTAATTTAACCATATTATTTTCAATTAAGGACCATAAACGTTACGATTCCAACTAACCGCAAATATTTAAAATGGTTGTAGAATTTGCGTTGGCCGTTTTGATTGGCTGCGAAATGTACTGCACTATCATTTGGAATGTGTACCTATACCTACGTCGCTTAATTAGTGTTGTGCCGTGAATATTTTAATGTTTATTATACTTTGTTAAACACATAATTACCTATCACTTTTAAAACTATTTACTAAAAATATTGGATGGTACTTTAAATAAATATCTCCGATAACAGAACGTCTTTAAATGAAATTACTGGTCATACATAAACAAAAATGTCAGGCATCCACGCTTGGCGACGGGACGCTGGGCGTCGGGACGCTGTGCGTCGGGATGATGGGCGTCGGTACGCTGGGCGTCGGGACGCTGGGCGTCGGGACGCTGGACGACGGGACGCTGGGCGTCGGGACGCTGTGCGTCGGGATGATGGGCGTCGGTAGGCTGGGCGTCGGGACGCTGGGCGTCGGGACGCTGGGCGTCGGGACGCTGGGCGTCGAGTCGCTGGGCGTTGGGACGCTGGGCGTCGGGACGCTGGGCGTCGGGACGCTGGGCGTCGGGACGCTAGGCGCCGAGACGCTCGACGTCGGGACGCTGGGCGTCGGGACGCTTGGCGACGGGACGCTGGGCGTCGGGACGCTGTGCGTCGGGATGTTGGGCGTCGGTACGCTGGGCATCGGGACGCTGGGCGTCGGGACGCTGGGCGTCGGGACGCTTGACGTCGGGACGCTAGGCGACGGGACGCTGGGCGTCGGGACGCTCGACGTCGGGACGCTGGGCGTCGGGACGCTCGACGTCGGGACGTTCGACGTCGGGACGTTTGGCGTCGAGACGCTCGACGTCGGGACGCTGGGCGTCGGGACGCTGGGCGTCGGGACGCTGGGCGTCGGGACGCTCGACGTCGGGACGCTGGGCGTCGGGACGCTGGGCGTCGGGACGCTGGGCGTCGGGACGCTGGGCGTCGGGACGCTGGGCGTCGGGACGCTCGGCGTCGGGACGCTCGGCGTCGAGACGCTCGACGTCGGGACGCTGGGCGTCGGGACGCTCGACGTCGGGACGTTCGGCGTCGAGACGCTCGAAGTCGGGACGCTCGGCGTCGAGACGCTGGGCGTCGGGACGCTCGACGTCGGGACGCTGGGCGTCGGGACGCTCGACTTCGGGACGCTGGGCGTCGGGACGCTCGACGTCGGGACGCTGGGCGTCGGGACGCTTGACGTCGGGACGCTGGGCGTCGGGACGCTTGGCGACGGGACGCTGTGCGTCGGGACGCTGTGCGTCGGGATGATGGGCGTCGGGACGCTGGGCGTCGGGACGTTGGGCGTCGGGACGCTGGGCGTCGGGACGCTGGGCGTCGGGACCCTGGGCGTCGGGACGCTGGGCGTCGGGACGCTGGGCGTCGGGACGCTGGGCGTCGGGACGCTTGACGTCGGGACGCTGGGCGACGGGACGCTGGGCGTCGGGACGCTGTGCGTCGGGATGATGGGCGTCGGTACGCTGGGCGTCGGGACGCTGGGCGTCGGGACGCTGGACGACGGGACGCTGGGCGTCGGGACGCTGTGCGTCGGGATGATGGGCGTCGGTAGGCTGGGCGTCGGGACGCTGGGCGTCGGGACGCTGGGCGTCGGGACGCTGGGCGTCGAGTCGCTGGGCGTTGGGACGCTGGGCGTCGGGACGCTGGGCGTCGGGACGCTGGGCGTCGGGACGCTAGGCGCCGAGACGCTCGACGTCGGGACGCTGGGCGTCGGGACGCTTGGCGACGGGACGCTGGGCGTCGGGACGCTGTGCGTCGGGATGTTGGGCGTCGGTACGCTGGGCATCGGGACGCTGGGCGTCGGGACGCTGGGCGTCGGGACGCTTGACGTCGGGACGCTAGGCGACGGGACGCTGGGCGTCGGGACGCTCGACGTCGGGACGCTGGGCGTCGGGACGCTCGACGTCGGGACGTTCGACGTCGGGACGTTTGGCGTCGAGACGCTCGACGTCGGGACGCTGGGCGTCGGGACGCTGGGCGTCGGGACGCTGGGCGTCGGGACGCTCGACGTCGGGACGCTGGGCGTCGGGACGCTGGGCGTCGGGACGCTGGGCGTCGGGACGCTGGGCGTCGGGACGCTGGGCGTCGGGACGCTCGGCGTCGGGACGCTCGGCGTCGAGACGCTCGACGTCGGGACGCTGGGCGTCGGGACGCTCGACGTCGGGACATTCGGCGTCGAGACGCTCGAAGTCGGGACGCTCGGCGTCGAGACGCTGGGCGTCGGGACGCTCGACGTCGGGACGCTGGGCGTCGGGACGCTCGACTTCGGGACGCTGGGCGTCGGGACGCTCGACGTCGGGACGCTGGGCGTCGGGACGCTTGACGTCGGGACGCTGGGCGTCGGGACGCTTGGCGACGGGACGCTGTGCGTCGGGACGCTGTGCGTCGGGATGATGGGCGTCGGGACGCTGGGCGTCGGGACGTTGGGCGTCGGGACGCTGGGCGTCGGGACGCTGGGCGTCGGGACCATGGGCGTCGGGACGCTGGGCGTCGGGACGCTGGGCGTCGGGACGCTGGGCGTCGGGACGCTTGACGTCGGGACGCTGGGCGTCGTGACGCTGGGCGTCGGGACGCTGGGCGTCGGGACGCTGGGCGTCGGGACGCTGGGCGTCGGGACGCTGGGCGTCGGGACGCTGGGCGTCGGGACGCTTGACGTCGGGACGCTGGGCGTCGTGACGCTGGGCGTCGGGACGCTGGGCGTCGGGACCCTGGGCGTCGGGACGCTGGGCGTCGGGACGCTGGGTGTCGGGACGCTTGACGTCGGGACGCTGGGCGTCGGGACGCTGGGCGTCGGGACGCTGGGCGTCGGGACGCTGGGCGTCGGGACGCTCGACGTCGGGACGCTGGGCGTCGGGACGCTGGGCGTCGGGACGCTGGGCGTCGGGACGCTTGACGTCGGGACGCTGGGCGTCGGGACGCTGGGCGTCGGGACGCTGGGCGTCGGGACGCTGGGCGTCGGGACGCTGGGCGTCGGGACGCTGGGCGTCGGGACGCTGGGCGTCGGGACGCTGGGCGTCGAGACGCTCGGCGTCAAGACGCTCGACGTCGGGACGCTCGAAAAAAAATCAAATTCAAATCATTTATTTTAAATTGGTCTACAAGGACACTAAACTCTTAAATTTTACAAGTTTAAGAGATGTGAACATTAATCTAATTGGCAGTGCAGCAATAAACTAAAAAGTATTAAATAAATATAATTACGTTCAGAAAAACCGACTTCAAAACTGAGAAGTAAATAATAATAAACATTTAATTGTAATTATGTGCTACCTATCATTTATATGTACTATTTACTAATAGGTTTGAAGTCGGTGCCAAGCCGAAATCACTAAATTATGCATTTCATTTAAAACGTAACTTCACGCCTGTAATGCCCGAAGGGGTAGGCAGAGGTAAATGCATAAATTCAAGCATACATGCAAACACCCATTATTCGCCGGTTACGTTTTGTTCAGCGTATTAATTTGCTCGTATTCATATTTAAGCGAATAAAATATAATTATTTGTTAAGGCTTGGCATCGCCTTCAAACCTATTAGTAAAATAGTACATATAAAAATAAAAAAAAAAATAAAATACGCTTACACTCACAGCCCCACAGTAGGTATAAACCTGTGTCGTGGGTGCCGTTGTACACATACAACACATACACAAACACCCAGACCCGAAACAAATATCTGTAGGCCATACAAATATTTGTCCCGGTGCGGGGATCGAACCCGCGACCCTTCGAATCAAACGGTCATCTCACACCGCTGGACTAACCGGGTCGTCAAATAAATGTTAAGTAGTATATAATTACAATTAAATGTTTATTATTTTTTACTTTTCAGTTTTGAAGTCGGTTTTTCTTAACGTAGTTATATTTTTAGTTACTGCGTAGAAGTCAACAACTGTCAAAACAACGGTATATCCAGATCAAAGTATCGATATATACAGAATACCCATCAAAGATGTTTAATACGGATTAATACGCCAAAATGTAATTTATTGTATTTTGTCGATGGTAGTACGGTTTGGGCAGCTCGGCGACGATGACGTCACAGAAGGCGCGCGCACCCCCGCATCGATCCAAAGTACCACTTTTAACTGCTGCAGCGTACTCGGCTGCCAAGAACATAGAGCAACACGGGCCACCGGCCGCGGCGGACCGGAGGGGAGTAGCCGTAGCGTTTATTACCGATGCAAAACAGTCTGTCATTTTTTGCGGGAGGAAATTTGTGTGACACACACATGCACACAACAAAAATTGTTTTTTTTTTTATGTAATGGAAGTGGCTAACAAGCATACAGTTCACATTGATGTTAAGTGATGACTGCAGCCTATAGACACCCACACAAAGACTAAGGTCAAAATGCAGATGCGTTACCACTCCTGAGGCCTAAGGTGTTATGCCTCTGTGCCGGAAACTACAGGCAAGGTGTAACAAAATACATAAACAATTTCATGCACACATTTAAACATCTCGGCCCACTTGGGCTTGTACTTTGACAGAGGGGAAAGCCTGCATATGGCTACTTCCCTCCCCTCCGGTCCACCGCGACCGGTGGCCCGTGTTGCTCTATGGCCAAGAACAACCGTCACAAGCCTCCCATCGTAAGCCGCTTGAAGCGCTGCCTCGTTTTTAAAACGAAATGAGAACGCTCTAAAAGGTCATAAAAAGCTTTACCTATAATTTAATATAAACTCTATTGTTGTTACAGTTGGGTATGTTGATGTTTGGTTATATTTAGCTGTCGGTTGTCGATCGTTTTAGGTATTTTGTTATAATTGTGATAACGTGTTGTTAAAATAAAGCGTTGTTTAGTTGTGTAGTTACGTAAGTATGTAGATAATTTTGAGTTGTACACTAATATTTACACTATAAATATTAGTGCCACAGTGACTAGTGACCACATGACATGTGATCGATGATCTAAGCATGTCGCTGAAAGATTTTTTGTTAGACGTAGGTATGAAAGATATACCTAGTTGGAAAAAATATTGGAGGGATACCCGGGGGTGGGATAAATTAGTAGTAGTAGCCCGATGGTGCTCACGCCCTCCAGTTCCGGTATTGCAATTTAACCACCATTAAAAAGCATCGTATGTGTGTGTGTCTTGTGTTTTTGTCAAAGAACCAGCCAGAGCTGTACCAATATGTAACTGCCTCAGTAGCCTAGTGGTAACAGGCCACTACTACGCTGGGGTTCTGGGTTCGATTCCCGGGTGGGGGATATTAGAGATAACGGTGTATTATTTATCTCTGATTCTATTGGGATTTTTCCATTTTCTGGAAATTGACCAGTACATACGAAGTTTGGTAATGTGCCCAGAGATGTCAATAGGCTCGCCACATGCCCCAAAACGTAACTGGTGAATCGTGGGTGTTTGCATGTATTTTTTTCCTCTGCCTGCCCCTTCGGGAATTACAGGCGTGAAGTTACGTGTAACAAACATTTTTAGACCATACAGGTCAACATTAAAAAATGTATTTTTTCAAAACTAGTTGGGTATAGCAATATTAAGCAGGGTTCCGTACCAGACAAACAGTAAAAAGATATTGAGAGCAATTAGATGCGACTCAAGCTTTAAAATGCTTTATTTTTCGCCTCTAAATTATTTCTCTCTCTTCTCTAAATCCAATATGGCGGCTTTCATTATTCATTATGTCAAGATACGTGACGTTTAGATAAGGGAAGAGTTGAATGGTCTTCGACGGATTAGATATTAGATTTTTTATTAACATTTAACATTTTTGTTTTTCATTCACCCAGAATGATTTTTTTTGTGTCCGTCTGTTTTTTTCTAGCTAGATTAGTATAAAGAGAAGATAAATATAACTACGTTAAGATAAACCGACTTCAAAACTGAAAAGTAAGGATGAATAAAGATTTAATTGTACTTATAAACTACCTATAATTTATATGTGCTATTTACTAATAGGTTTGAAGTCGGTGCCAAGCCTTAAACAAATAATTATATTTTAATCACTTAAATATGAATACGAGCAAATTAATACACTGCACAAAACGTAACCGACAAATCGTGGGTGTTTGCATGTATGCTTGAATTCATGCATTTACCTCTGCCTACCCCTTGGGGGATTACAGGCGTGAAGTTACGTTTTAATACAATGAAATGCCTACTTTAGTGATTTTGACTTGGCACAGACTTCAAACCTATTAGTAAATAGCACATGTATATAAATGATAGGTAGTATATATTTACAATTAAATCTTAATTATTTCTCACTTTTCAATTTTGAAGTCGGTTTTTCTTAACGTAGTTATATTATATTTTTTTAATATTTTTTAGTTTATTGCTGCATTGTCAATTAGTTTAATGTTCACATCTGTTATAGGTCGCGCCAGGTAAAAAGAACGCTGGCGGTCAAGCTGCGCGTCATGTGTTTTTATTTCATTTTATGTTATTCTATGTAATATAGTTTTCAATCTGCCTACCAATACACGAAACCGCAAGCGAAAGCTAGATCAAAAATAAACCAATAGGGCTAGTACTTTCGTGCGCGAGTGTACCGATGCGCGAACACATCCCTTCTACTTTCTTCCAGCGTTCTTTTTACGTGGCGCGACCTATATATTTGTAAAATCTGATTCTTTTAGCTTCGTGACAATTAGATACCTAATTTAAATTGTTTAGGTGTGTCGATACAAAATTACTACACGACTATACGAAATCAATGAAAAAAATTTATCCACGAAGGAGTAAATAAGCTGTGTTGTGTCGTCGATGAGTAAATGTGTCATTGTCACTTGTTGTCATCTTGTTGTCATGCGCATTAGGACTATAAGACGTCAGTGGATTCAATGCACTGTATGACAACTCGCCGTCTATTCTTATTCCTTTAGTCTGAGGTGAAAGCAAGGTGAAAGTAAGTAAAAAAAAGCTCATGAAATAGAAATCTCGGCGAAATTCGCGTACATACATACAAAATATGTATATATATATAAGTCTGTTTTACTACATGAAAGAAATAAACCTTGTGTTGCTGTAAAGAAGATTTATTGTTAGTTTTTTTTATACAGAGACTATTTTATTTAGGTAATATAAAACAATATGAACTCAAACCTGTAAAGAAGAAACGACAATGAAAGTTTATTCTTTCACTTTTAAAACATAAAATAATATAATATTAAAATTTTCATTGATTATCCAATTGTCAATCAACTCGTATTTAAATCTGTCATCTGACATTCTGAATTCGTTTCTTCTTTAAAATCAGACAATTAAAAAGTTAAAAACTATAACCAAACTTCATGGTAAGTAAACACACAGAGTGCGAAGAAAGAAATAGTATTTCTTTACATCTCCCCCCATGGGGAAGAAAATTCACCCGTGAATTTTCACTCCAATTCTCCATTTGATACTTGCACATTCTCATCCTCTGTTATCTGTACTGGAATTAGTTTTGTGATATGAAAAAGATTTGACTCTGTTTTTCTATGTCCTGTATCTATCTCGTAAATTGTATTAGATTTCTTTTTAATTATTTTATATGGTCCAATTCTCAATTCATCTAGCTTCTTCCTATTTAGTTTATTCCCATTTTCTATATATACTAGATCTCCCACACTGAATTCTCTTTGTTTTCTATTCCTATCATACCTCATTTTGTTATAGTAATGTGATTTCAAGGTATTATTAAGCGCTGTTTTCTTATCTTCGATCCAGTCACTATTTATACCTCCTTGTTGTAGTTCTTTTGGTAAAACCTTAACATCTGTTCCGTATAGCAAATAACATGGTGCATAGCCAGTTACTGAGTGGTTAGTCTGATTGTATTTTTCTACACATTCATGTGCTATTGTAGTCCACGCTCTGTTTTCTCCATCTTCATTGATTTTGCATCTAATTTTGTTAACTATCGTTTGATTCAACCTTTCATTTAGGCCATTAGAAAACGGTGCATTCACTGCTGTAAAAATTATTGTTAAATAGTCAGTAAGGAATAAATTGTCAGTAAGGAATTTCTTGAATTCTTTAGAGTTTATTCCAGGATACTGGTCGGTAAGGAGCATCCCAATCTCTTCGGTTTCAGCGACCTTATTTATTAGCTTTATAAAGTCATGTGCACCCTGGGTTTTTGATGTTATAATAAATGCATATCTAGTGAAGTGGTCCACTAAAAGATGTATGTATTTCTTGGTTGATCTAGAACCACCAAAACCTCCAATTGTGTCTATTGATACTATTTCAAAGGGTCTTGTCGCTGGGCCTAAATATGACATTAATCCGTATTTGTGTTGTCCTCTTGTTTTGTTTTTTATGCAAATTTCACAATTCCTACAAACATTTTTAATATTTTTCGTTAAATTTTTTGTTGCGTACAGTGAACTAATAGTCGTTAGCATTTGTCTCACTCCAATGTGACATAGATCTTCATGTATTCGCTTTATAAATTTAATACTGAATTCTTCTGTTATTATTATTTTCTCTTTGTTCCTTATTCTTTTGAAGTATAAATTGTGTTTTTTGATTATTTTATTATTGTTTCTCTGTATTTCTTTATTTTGATTCTGATCTATTACAATATCTTCTAATGTAATTAAGTTCACAACTTTCAGTTGTTCTTCTAGATTATCCTCTGGTTCTAATACAGGATTCCGACTTAAACAGTCCGCTTCTAAATTATCTTTTCCAGGGGAATATTTGATTTTAAAATCATATTGTGAAAGGTAATAAGTCAAATCACCTAGTTCTTCGTCTGTTCTAGCTTTTAAGTTCATGTTTTCTAATGGTTTATGATCTGTGTAGACTGTAAACGATTTACCTATCAGCCAGTACTGCCAATATCTTAGTGCTTCTTTAATAGCTAAGCATTCTAAATATATTGCCTTTTTCTTCTTTTGCGCTCCATTCAGTTTTTTGGAAAAATAGGCTACTGGTTTTTCTTTACCATCTAGTTGTACTTGTTTTAAAATTGCTCCAACACCCAGCAGAGAACCATCAGTATAAATATTTATTGGTAGATTTTGATCATAAATTTCTAGTATTGGCTGTGAACACAAGAGACTCTTTATTTTTTCAAACGCATTTTGACATTCTTCAGACCAAACAAACTTTTGATTTTTTCTTAGCAAATTATGTAATGGGTCAAGAATTATTGCGCTCCTTGGTATATATTTATGGTAAAAGTTTACTTTTCCCAAAAATTGTCGAATATTCTTCTGGGTTTTTGGTACTGGAAATTCTTTTATCGAAATGAGATTGTCCTTCAGTGGTTGGATAGAATTATATTGAATGATATGTCCCAGGTATTTTACCGAATCTGATGCAAATGTACATTTTATAAATTTTAGTCGAAATCCTTCCGTTTGAATTGCTTCTAGTAACTGTTTCAAGTGACTTATGTGTTCATCAAATGAGTTTGAAAATATCAGGATGTCATCTATATAATTGACAGCAAAATCGGTTAGTTTATATTTTCTAAGTATGTTACACAATATTCTTTGAAATATTGCTGGAGCAGTCTTCAAACCAAATGGTAGGCAAGTCCATTGAAAGTGTCCCTCTTGAGTTACAAACCCTGTCTTCTTCCTGTCCTCTACTCGTAGAGGTATAGACCAAAAAGCTGAATTAACGTCTAAGCTTGTAAAAAATTTGCAATTTCTTGTTTTTGTCATTAAATCGTCAATTAATGGGAAGGGTTGAGCCTGAGGAACTACAATTTTATTTAAATCCCTGAAGTCTATACAGAGCCTTGATTTTTTATTTTCTTCCTTTTTAAATGTCAAAGTTACTGGTGCTGCAAATGGACTATAAGATTCTTCTATAAGCGCATTATCTAATAATTCGGCTATTTGTTCTGTTATCTCTTTTTTGTCTTCTATAGTGCATCTGTATGGCCTCTTGCTGCAGTATTTATCCATTAATAAATCTATTCTTGCTTCATATCCTTTAACCATTCCCACGTCATACTTGTTTTTGGCAAAAACTGATTGATATTGTTGTATTAGCTTATTTATTTCTTCCCTTTTATCATCATCTAAATGACCAACCTTTATTTCAAATTCCTCTTCTTTGATATGTTCATTAAAATTAATTTTGTTTTCGTTTTCATATTTATTACCTTCATTTTCACCTTCGTCTATCTTTTTCTCCATTTTTTTACTATTCTTTTCATGTAAGTATTGTTTCTGAGTTATTTTTAACTCCTCATTTTGTACTAGCTTGTATTTCTTTATCATATCTAATCCTATTAAGAAATCATATCTGAATTTGTGTTCGTCAATGATGTACACATCCACATTTTCTTCTATTTCAAAAATTTTTATTTTTAAATTTGTCAAACCACTTGTTTTTTGGACACCATTAATTGTTACTATATTTTCTTCATTCGAGTTATGTCCTTTTGTATTTAGTTTTAGTAATTTGGAATTAATTAGAGATACATTTGAACCTGAATCGTATACTCCATAAATTTCTAATTTATTATTTAACAGTAGTTTGATCTTAATTAATGGTGTCACTACTAGTTTTTTTGTTCTGTTTCATTTAACTCTGCTTCAATCACTGAATTATTTACATGTTTAATATATCTTTTATTTAATTTATCATCTTCTCTAACTCTAAACCAGCATGCAGCTTCGGAATGATAGCGAACCCCTTTATTTAATTTTACGCATATTTTGCATGGATAACGTCCTTCATTTGTAATATTTATCCTTTGATTTTCATACTTTCTGTACGTTCCATTTCTATTTTTATTTACCAAATGTTCATACTTTCTCACCTCATTGAATAAACATACTATATCGTTCATTGCTTCTCTATTTATCTTCTCTAATACAAAACCTGGCAAACCTACCGCTATCAGATCCACCAGTGTACCTGTATCAATTGAATTTCTCATGTCCAATAAAAGTTTTTCCTTTTTAATGGCATAGTCCACTAATGAACCATCCTTATATTTAAATAACAATGCATAGGTCACTTGGTTCCAGTTTTGGTTTGCAAATGACTCACACAACTTTTCTTTCCAAACTATCCACTCTGAGTTGAGTGTTAATTTTATAATCATTGAGCTGTACCAATCAACACAACTTTTATCCATAAATAGTCGGAGAATCTCAATTTTTTGTTCATCTTTCATAATACCGAAGCGAGAACATTCTCTCTCAAAAATGTCAATCCATTGCCTTGCATTCGAGTTTTTGCTCGTAAATTTCTCAATCACAAACTTCTCTGCGACATATTTCAGATTCTGTTTTTTTAAATCATGTGTATTTTCTATTAACTTTGTAAACATTTCTTGCAATGAATTCGAATCTCTAATTTGTTCTTCAGATGCTCGGTTATGTTCAATTTCCTCCAGATATTGTTCTCCAAATTGTAAGTTACCATCAGCATCTATGTAAATTTCTCGTAATTTATCTGTCATAGTTATCCAAACTCTTCGTGTCTGATGTCTTTTCTTTAAACTATTTTTTACTTTGTTGTACACGGCTGTCTCAATTAATTCTTCGTGAAATCCAACAGACTGTAATTCCTCTGGTATAGCAAATTTTTTTTCATCTTTAGTTGTGATTGAGGTTACACAACAAATATTAGATTTTCCATCATTCGCCGGTAAAATCGTGAATTCAAAACGTAACTGCTCCATTTGCATCTTTTTATAAACAAAATTGTCGTTTTATAAGTCTGTTTTACTACATGAAAGAAATAAACCTTGTGTTGCTGTAAAGAAGATTTATTGTTAGTTTTTTTTATACAGAGACTATTTTATTTAGGTAATATAAAACAATATGAACTCAAACCTGTAAAGAAGAAACGACAATGAAAGTTTATTCTTTCACTTTTAAAACATAAAATAATATAATATTAAAATTTTCATTGATTATCCAATTGTCAATCAACTCGTATTTAAATCTGTCATCTGACATTCTGAATTCGTTTCTTCTTTAAAATCAGACAATTAAAAAGTTAAAAACTATAACCAAACTTCATGGTAAGTAAACACACAGAGTGCGAAGAAAGAAATAGTATTTCTTTACATATATATATATATATTGGCCGAATTGAGAACCTTCTCGTTTTTTGAACTCAGTTAAAAATAGGAGAAAATAACCGATTCCGTTTTTTGATTTATTAGCAGATATTTATGTGAGTAATTTCCACGTCATCTCTCAGGGGAAACTGTGGTTTTTTCTGTAATGTAGGTGGCAAACAAACATGCAGTTTAGATTGATGTTAAGTGATGACCTAGTGAAGCCTATAGACACTATAGGCTGCCGTCACCAGACAAAGACCAGAGGTCAAAATGCTTTTATCTCTAGTTCTATTGATATTTTTTCCATTTTCTGGAAGTTTCCCAGTACCTCGAAGTTTGGTAATGTGCCCGGAGATATCAGCTTCACGCCTGTAATCCCCGAAGGGGTAGGTTAGTAGAGGTAAATACATGCATTCAAGCATACATGCAAACACTCTCGACTCGCCGGTTACGATTTGGCCCATGTAACGGGCGGCGAATCTGTTGACATTTCCGGGTACATCACCAAAATTCGAGTTACTTGGGAACTTCCAGAAAATAGAATGGTCTTAATAATAAATTTCTTAATTTAGACCCGTTTTGCACCTACATCGTCGCTCTCTTCGTAACCCAAAGGTTGACTGGGAGATAATGCCTAGTGGCATTAAGTCTGCCTTTATTTAGCATCTCTGTGCATAAAGAGAATAAATATGTATATAAAATAAATAAACAAAATAATCCCAATAAAACCAGAGATATAGGATTTTACACCTACACCCTTATCTCAACCTGGGAATTGAACCCAGAACCCCAGCATAGCAGTAGTCGCCTGCTACCACAAGACTATTGAGGCAGTTACAGTACATCTGTATGAATATCAACTGCCTAACCTGGTGACAGACAGACAGACAGACAGCGGTGTCTTAGTAATAGGGTCTCGTTTTTACTGGATAGAGAACCCTAAAATACTTATACATACAAAACAATGCCACATGCCATCTTTTCATACAATATGAAATGAAATTCTATTACATTGTATACTTGTATACTTTACCCATACAAAGTAGAAGTACTTCGCAAAAGATATTACTTCCTTATTCATGGTTTATTTTATGGTGTTTAACGTTAGGTAGGGTTGTATTCAAAACCTTTTTATATTTTTAGTATTTTATAAATGGTTATGTCTATTTGTTTATACTAGTGAGCGCCCGATGGTCGAAATTCGACCGCAATACATACCTACGCATAAAACATAACTAAGTTTGAGTTCTCTAGTGTACCTCTATGGCGAAACTGTATTACCACAGGCGAGTTGGGCGTAATCAACTTCTTTTGCAATCGGATTAATAATCTGATTAAACGTAATCATGATTCTTGTCATCAGATTAAAATAATCATGATTACTTGTTTATAACAATAATGGCAACTCATTATACGTCCCACTGTTGGGCACGAGTCTCTCCCCTTTTTTGGGGGGAAGCCTGGAGCTTACTCCACCACGCTGCTCCAATGCGGATTGGTGGAGGTGGATTGGGTTAGTGGCCAACCCGCTGTCGGATGTTTTTGTTGTATTTATAAGGCCTCCGATAAGGTTTAACGACTGCTATCTATCGATAGCAACCGGGACCGACGGCTTAACGTGCCCTCCGAAGCACGAAAACGCGCTTTTAATTTGCCACTAGCGATCACCCATCACACTACCCGTCCGCGCCCGTGGTGCTTAACCGAGTAGATCGCCTATGATCTACACCAGCCGCCATGCGCGCTTCCTTGTAATCATGATTAATTTGATTACATTCATGATTACATATGTAATCATCAATCTATATTAAAGTAGTTCGATAGTAAATCAAAAAAGTAATCTTGATAACATTTTTGATTTTTTAAAGATTACGATTACAATGTGTAATTTTTTTTTAATGTAATTGAAGTGGCAAACTGTCATGCAGTTCACATTGATGTTAAGTGATGATTGCAGCCTATAGACACCCACACAAAGACCAAGGTCAAAATGCAGATGCGTTACCACTCCTGAGGCCTAAGGTGTTACGCCTCTGTGCCGGAAATTACAGGACCGTACATTACCACCTGACCGGAACACGATAGTGCTGAACACTACCATTTAGCGGGAAGTATATTAGGTAATGCGGTGGTGCCTACGCCCGCCAGCTCCGTCACTGGAGCTCTACCACCAGTAAAAATGTGTAATCATGATTAAGGATTACACAACGTAATCGTGATCGGTAATCATTTGTCTGATTATATTTTGCCCATGTCTGACCACAGGCTGGTACAGAGTTAATTTTTGAAATTAGTAAAGGTATTTAAAATAATAGTGAGATATTTCTGAATTGTACGAAACCCACTTGGAGGTAAGTCCGACTCGCACTTGGCTGGTTTTTTAAACTAAAGTATTGGTATCCATTTTTACGTTTAGGCTAGGCACTTCATGGATTTATTTAGGAACAAGAACGTTCAGCTACCCCCGCGTGGATCAATCACATTGTTTCTACTGTGGTATGGTACAAAGACAAGCGAGGTCAAATTTTAATAAAGAAGATAGAACTAGCTTTCTATTTTTTTAAGTGTGAAGACTGCTTCATTCGAGTATCGTGAGTTCGATCCCCTTATTGGAACAAATGTTTGTATGACATACATACAGATGTTTGTCTCGGGTCTGGATGTTTGTGTATGTGGTGTGTGTGAACTATGGCAACCACGATACAAGCTTATCCCTAAAATCTTACCGGAGCACTTAATAGTATTAATAGCAAATTAAATTAAAATACATTAAAAAAAGTAAAGTTCCTACCCTCTCTCGTCTAACGATGCGTGCCTTCTCTACCGAAGCTCTTAAACAACCTCAGGGCCTTCGCCGGCTTGCACGGCAGTTCAAAAAAAGCCGCAGCAGCCCCGGTGCTGCTTCCATGCCTCACGATTCGCGCGCACTACGATCAACTGATGGGTAGTGATGAACGACAGATAAAATAGGTGTCTACGCTCTCGAATACTGATACTACGAGTATAAATCTACCACCAGTAACAAATTACTAGTGACTTGAATGTGTATTTTCTTGATTAAAAAAAAATCGGTAATTCGTTTGGGCTGCTACAGACTTTTTATCAATATTTGATGTTTTTTTTTTTTATGTAATGGAAGTGGCAAACAAGCATTTAGTTTACATTGATATTAAGTGATGACTGCAGCCTATAGACACTTACACAAAGACCAAGGTCAAAATGCAGATGCGTTACCTCTCCTGAGGCCTAAGGTGTTATAAACAGTAAACAGTAAATTTATATAAATCATATTATACCTATTACATAAGTACATTTAGTTCGTGAATAACAAAACGACAAAAGCGATACATTATCATTACTTATGAAAAGAAATAATTGATAAGTTACACAGGCGGTACACAGATTATTATTTTTTTTTTACCTTCCGTGCTAGTCGAAACTTTGTTACGGCAAGGTAAGAAGTTATGCCGAAACACTATAGTGCTGAATATAACCATTTAGCGGCAAGTATATTAGGTAATGCGGTGGTGCCTACGCCCGCGTGACTGGAGCTCTGCCACCAGTTAAAAACCAGTTGGTTGACAGATTTCGGTGAATTTATACTTAAAACTCGCCAACCGCTTAACGCTTACGCCGTATGTTTTCGTTTGACGTCCCATTGATTTATTGCTCGGGCTCGCCCGCCTTTATTTCAGTTCGCTGAAAGTCATCATTCGCTTTTTACGAGCAGGCCCAATATGTTGGTATTGTATGCATCCGGGCTAATTTGAAGCGTTACAGCATGTTTTGCGTCCTGAGCACATTTATTTAGTGACGTTTGTTAGGCAGGAGTACACGTTTGTGCCGCCATTGGGACACTGAGTGCGGTGAGAGCGATTTTGTTCAGAGTCCTAGTCTTAATTCCACCTTTGCATTATATTAAAATGGCATGAATGTGGAATAACTTCTTTACTGGTTTGATGCCCTATGTCAGGACCGGGATATCTGGCGCTCTACACTCTCTGCCTACCCCGTTAGGGACCTGGCGTGAAGATACATACATTCATACATGCCTGGTTTGAGTCCGCGGAAGGAAGGGGCGGGGTGGGGAGGGTCGCGTAAGATAAAGAATCGATCCTAATTTTTAACAAAAGAGTAGTGTAGTGGCAGCGGGCCACAACTATTATACTGTGGCCGCGGGTTCGTTTCTCGCCTAGGACTCTATTATTAGAGATAACGAAAAATCTCGGGTCGGGAATATTTTTTCAAACTCAAACTCAAAAATTCATTTAATCACTTGAAAATAATAGAATTTGCTTGTTATAGGTCAAATTACAAATATAAAATTAAAGCGAATAACAACTGATACGTTGATTAATATGTCAAAGTAAACAAAATAAAATAAATAATAGTCCAAAAATACTTAATGATTCAAATAGGTATCAACAGAATGTTCCATACTTTCTTTTACAAACGGCAAAATAAGACAAAACAAAAAAATATGGGACATTCTTTGTCATTCACTGGCAGAGTTCCAAAGCCCACATATTGGATATTAACCCCCCTATTCATAAACGTATTTTAGCTAAAGTGTTGCTAATCTCTCCTTTGTCTTTTTCTATCCTGCACATTTGACAATGCAACTAACAACGCAAGCATTCTATAGCTAAAACGTATCTAATGTATGTTTATGAATAAGGGGGTAGAAATATAAGTATCTAAGTATATATTTAGTTACGCACACATTATTTATTCTTATTTATATAATCATTATTTTCATAAATTATAATTATTTATTATTTATAACTGTTTGACATCCGTGAATCAACTCGGGTAGGTACCAGTTGAAAACCAGCGTCAGGTTATCTACCTGACACCATGCTGAACTGGGTACCTTTTTGGCGCGGCCGTGTGACACAACTACTTATCTATATATATAAAAATGCAACCCGTTTTCCTTGGTCACGGCTACACGCGTGAATGGCTGGACCGATTTGGCTAATATTGATTTTGAATGATTTTTGGAAGGCCAGGGAATGTTTAAAAGGAGAAAAGAAAATATGAGGAAATTGAAGGGAAATAGTAAAAACCACCATTTCATTTTCCCATACAAAAAGGTTCGTATCTATCAAACCTTTGACACATGTCATATTTTCATTCTGAGGCAATACGAAGTTTGCCGGGTCTTCTAGTTACTCACAAAAATAGGTATTATTGTAGCATTTTTTTAAATATTTTTTATCCGGTGTTTTTTTTTTGTCTTTGTGCATTATTTGTATCTATTATTATTTTTAACTATGTTCTGTTGTGTCTTGGGCCCTGCGCCAAATAAATGTTTTTCTTCTTCTTCTTAAATATAACGCTTCAATAAGGCGTGGTATTAACCATACAATGTTTGCTAATAACAAGTCTCCAAAAGTCTACCAGCTTCAAGGTTACAGAGGCTACTGTTGTATTATAAATGAAAATAGATATACGTTCAAATGAACATAAATCATAACATACAAAAGATATATAATTAATCTAGATTAAGTTAAGTGGGTTACGAATCGAGGGTCAGGGTGACTTACGAAGGAGGTTGTGACAGAGATAGATTGACTGGTTTTTTCCGCATTGGTACGGTATTTCGATTTAAATTTTGGTACTCGAATAACTCTCGCGTGTCGTAAATAGACGAGTCAATTGGTCCAGCGGTATGTGACGACCATTTGCACCGAGGCTTACGGGTTCAATCCAAATACCGGGACAAATATTTGTATGGCCTGCAGATATTTGTTTCGAGTCTGACGGCCACACAAAACTGCGATGCAATGCGGCGTCACACGTTTACGATGCGATGCGAATTCGCAGTTATGTGTCACGTTCACCATACGACACAGGTTTATACCTACCCCCTAGTGTGTGGCTGTGAGTGTAAGCGTATTTTATTTATTCATTTCAATAGTACTGTATATCCTTCGTATTGTTTGGTAGTTAAATAATTAGAGTGTTCATATCGCTAGTTTGTTCAGTGAATAATTTATTTAGATTGCTATATAATCAGGTAGTATCATCAGGCCTGTACACAGAGCAACGCGGCCCACCGGTCGCGGCGGACCGGAGGGGAGAAGCCCTAGCGTGTATTACCGATGCAAAACAGTCTGTCATTTTATGCGGGGGGAAATGCGTGCGACACACACGTACACTACAAAAATCGTCTATTACTACGAAACTCACACCTTGACTTTAACAAAATACAGAAACAATTTCACGCACACATTTAAACATCTAGGCGACAGGTATAGGCCCATTTAGGTTTGTACTTTGACAGAGGGGAAAGCCAGCAAAGGGCTACTCCCCTCCGGTGTTGCTCTATGGGCCCGTAGCATTTGCTGCCTCCTGCTATATGGCTAATTCGGCACTGACTGATAGTACGGTATTTGTCAAGGACTACTTAAAATAGTTGACAACCGTGACATCGGTAAAGTGCGAAAGAGATGCCGAAGTCTCGTCCCTGAGGTTTACTGAGGTAACCGACTTACCTTACGGTGTTGTCAGACGAACGTGCGAGGCTGCGTCCGTAGCCCGTCGATGCGTCGTCGCGGCCGTCGCCGCATCACAATCCCACACCGACACACACACCCACCGTCTATACTACACGCACGGCAAGTTCATCTCACAGTTCGTTAGGCGTTCAAAATTCAATCGATTTATTAATAATTAAACTATCCTGATCCCTGCTATTACCTACATTTGATTTTGTGTGTTTGACGCGAATCTCGCGTTATGTTTCCGTCCCGCTCCATATAAGGTTGGGGAGTGTCTGTCTCTTTCACGCGGCGAGTGGAATCTGGAACAAAGTGAGAATAATTGTGAGTTAAGAATATAATAATTAAAAAGAAGTTTTGGAGAATTGGGAGTGGACTTAATACTGGAGACTGGTCTGTTAGTTTTATCTTAGTGATATTCTTGACTTAACATATATTTTTTATCTTGTTTGACATGTGTATCAATTGTTATTCACTTAAATTTATTTTGTTTGTTTTGGACGTGTCATAAGAGGTCCCTGTCACCCTAAATGAATAAATGAGTTTCTGATTCTGATTCTGTTCGGGTTTCCTGGTGCTTCATTTCATTATGGTGGATAGTTGTCGAGTTGTACTTATGCAAATGTATTATTATATGCATTAGGTTCGAATTAAACGTAATTTAAAAGTTAAGTGAAGCGCGCATAGACCAGCGACTTGTGTAGATAGGAAGCGATCTACTCGGTTAAGCGATACGGGCGCGGCCGGGTGTGTGATGGGTGACCGCTAGTAACAAATTAAAATGCGCGTTTCCGTGCTTCGGAGGGCACGTAAAGCCGTCAGTCTCGATTGTTATCGATAGATAGAGTCGTTAATAAATCTTGTCGGAGGCATTATGGGCGGTTTGAAAACATCCGACAACGGGTTGGCCACTAACCCTTTTCTCCACCAACCCGCACTGTAGCAGCGTGGTGCAGCTCTAGACCTCCCCGAGAAGGGGAGAGACTCGTGCCCAGCAGTGGGACGTATCAAGAGTTGCCATTATTTATTATTACTATTTATTTACAATCTATGTAACCAAAGAACTTGCATACGTCTGATAACAAAAACCAGTAAATAGTTTACGATGAAAGTAAAACTAAGCCTGACACTGAAAAGTGCCTACAATACTAACGTAGATCGTAAACCACTACGTAACGCGTAGACCGTAACGCTACGCCGTAGACAAACGCTTTATTGCTACGACACGGGGTACGTAGTCATTATTTTATTTTTATATTTATTTACTTTATGTTACGATACTTTTATCGTCTCTGTGGGTGTGTTTATCTTAAGTAAATTGTTTTATTATCTGTAAAGTTAGAAAAAATATGGTATATCGAATAACAGTACGGTTAATTTTTTTTTTTTTTTATGTAATAAAAGTGGCAAACAAGCGTGCAGTTCACGTTCATGTTAAGTGAAGACTGCAGCCTATAGACACCCACACAATGACCAGAGGTCAAAATGCAGATGCGCTGCCACTCCTGAGGCATTAGGTGTTATGCCCCTGTGCCGGAAATTACAGGGCCGTACATTACCACCTGACCGGAACACGATAGTGCTGAACACTACCATTTAGCGGCAAGTATATTAGGTGATGCGGTGGTACCTACGCCCGCGAGCTCCGTCACTGGAGCTCTACCACCAGTAATGTCCCTAATATAAATATATGCAAAGGTCGTACCGAATTTTTTTTTATGTAATGGAAGTGGCACACAAGCATGCAGTTTACATTGATGTTAAGTGATGACTGCAGCCTATAGACACCCACACAAAGACTAAAGTCAAAATGCAGATGCGTTACCACTCCTGAGGCCTAAGGTGTTACGCTTCTGTGTCGGAAATTACAGGGCCGTACACCTGATCGGAACAAAACCACTTAGCGGCAAGTAGATGATGTAATGCGGTGGTGCCTACGCCCGCGAGCTCCGTTACTGGAGATCTACCACCAGTAAAAAGGTGGCAAACAAGTATGCAGTTTATGTGGATGTGCAGTAATTACTGTAGCGTCTACACAGAAATCAAGGGTAAGAATGCAGATTCGTCGCTAACCTTGAAACCTTAGTTGTTATGTCTCTGTGATAGTAATTATGGGGCATAGATTACCATCTAACCGGAACACGATAGTATAATAATAAAGGCAACCCATTATAAGCTCCACTGCTGGGCACGAGTCTCTCCCCTTTTTCTTTTCTTTCTTTCTTTTTACTCTTTGTTATCAGTTTGTAAAGGGGAAAAGAGACATTTTACTGATATACTTTTTACATTAGTTTATGACATTTAGTTTTATCTTAGTGATATTCTTGACTTTACATATATTTTTTATCTTGTTTGACATGTATATCAATTGTTATTCGCTTTAATTTATTTTGTTTGTTTTTGACGTGTCATAAGAGGTGCCTGTCATCCTAAATGAATAAATGAGTTTCTGATTCTGATTCTGATTCTGATTCTGGGTGGAGGCCTAGAGTTTACTACACCACGCTGCTCTAATGCGCGTTGGTGGAGATAAAGGTTAGTGGCCAACCCGCTGTCGGATGTTTTCAAACCGTCCATAAGGCCTCCGACAAGGTTTACCGACTGCTATCTATCGAAGCACGGAAACGCGCATTTTAATTTTCCACTAGCAGTCACACATCACACACCAGACCGCGCTCGTATCGCTTAACCGAGTTGATCGCTTAGGATTTACACCAGCCGCGGGGCCATGCGCGCTTCAACGCGATAGTGCTAAACTACTATTTGGCGGCAGATAGATTAGGTAATGCAGTGGTGCCTACGCCACACCGCGGACACTTCGCCAAAATTCCATACAAACGCTTAATTTGGTCTCTATTACACAGACATCAATCAGTGACGTGTATTTACTCGTGCACCGGTGTGCGTAGAAAAATCGTAGAAAATACCAACCGTCGCCCATAAGAGGGGAGGAGGTTGGGTGATGCGGGGAAATCGGGCGGGACGTCGATATAGACCACCAGTATAGACTACATATTTTTTACTTCTACATCTTAGTATTCGTATGCCTCGAAACATTATAAATTTGTATTCGCCGTTCATCTTCGAAAGAAGTTTTTGAAATCTGTATAAACTATATTTGTTTTCGTCAGTTTCTTGCGTGGGTTGTATACTTATGTCAGTTAATGTGTTTTTTTTTAAATTTTCTTTATCTAATCTTTACCACGCTTTCATAATAAAAATATAAATATCCGTCCCTCTAACCGCGAAAATCAACTTTAAAAAATTAAATATTTAGTACTAACTTTAAAAATTTATATTTTGGGGAAAACAATCGCAGGTGTATGCGTCACAGCATTACAAGCTTTACTTGCTGCAAAGTGGTAGTGTTCAGTGCTATTGTGTTCTGGTCAGATGGTAATCTACGGCCCTGTCATTTCTGGCTCACAGGTATAACAACTTAGTCCTCTAGAGTGGCAACGCATCTACATTGAAATCAATAAGTTTTAATGTATCTAGTATTTGTTTATAGGCTTCATTATTCACTTACCAGCAATGTGAACTGTAAGCTTGTTATACACTACATGATATAAAAAACAAATGGTGACAGTTCGGTAACGATTTTACTTCAGTCTCAACTTTACTGTGATGTAGTAAATTATCAACTAAGCTACCACTAGGCTACCGAGGCTAACTGCCTCGGTAGCCTAGTGGTAGCAGGCCACTACTACTACGCTGAGGTCCTGGGTTCGATTCCCGGGTAGGGGGTTATCAGAGATAATGGTGAAAAAGCCTTTGTCTCTGGTTCTATTGGGATTTTTCCATTTTCTGGAAATTTCCCAGTACCTCAAAGTTTGGTAATGTGCCCGGAGATGTCAACAGGCTCGCCACCTGTTACATGGGCCAAAACGTAACCGGCGAATCGTGGGTGTTTGCATGTATGCTTGAATGCATGCATTTACCTCTGCCTACCCCTTCGGGGATTACAGGCGTGAAGTTACGTTAGTAAATTATTAAATTTACTAAAAAGCAACTAAACATCACGTTTTTTTGTAAACTTATCAAATATTTCTATGATACTAACCTTGTCAGAATAATAAAATTAACAACACAACCAAAAAAGTCTAAGAAAATAGGTCGTCAAATAGTTTTCAAATAACGCGCCGTGATATGCGGCAAGCGATTTTGATTTGCACAGGTAAAAAATATTCACAATCACATTTCACTATAACTTGTTTATAATTAGATATCTACTAGTCTTAACCCGTCGTGTTAAATTTTATCTTAAAATAAACACTGTGACAGTATTGATACGATGGAACCAACAAGCACTTTGCTTAACGAACACAAATGTTTTAGTCACCATACGCAACGTCACAATAATTTTAAATGCTACCCTCATTTACATTTTTATGGTTCTAATTCATACATAATCCACGGGAGTTATTTTATTTCTTTATTAATGTATGAGAAACTATATATTATACTATATACTATACTATATAACTATATTTGTTTATTAGGCACATTTACAGTTGCTACAATTTAACATCTTAAAATTAAACATTTTAATAATTATCCTTGCAATTGCACAACCAATTACAAATGTATACCGCATGCACGTTTTATGTCGATAAATCTTAATACAATTCACAGAAAAATATTATAATGACTTTATATTAATAAATAAACATAATTTAATAATTCAATGAACACAACATATAGAGATAATATTTATTAAAAAACAAAAATTATATTTACTTATTATAATTAATCCGCTCACAGAACATTTGAATTAAATTTTATAACCTAGATTTAATATTAACATGTATAAGAATGATGCATAGTTATGACAAAAAAAGATATTGTATTATAAACCAGCTGTCCAGGCAAACTTAGTATCGTCTTAGCAATGTAAAAACTGTTTACGATCTATTCTTAAGCCTACCGAATAAACACAAAAAATCATAAAAAAGTATCAAGCCTACAGGAATTTGGGTACAAGCATTGTGACGCGAAACTATTTATTTGAAATTCTACTAAAAAACATTTACAAAAAGTGATCAATACTTTCTACAACAGTGGTGTTGAGAACTTCTCTAAACGGTCAAGTGCCAGATTTTTTTTTTCATTTTGGATGTTTACGAACACATATAGAAAGACGGAGTGTTGGCAGATACATAGGCGTCGGGGAATTAAACCAGCTCCCCGATGAACTGGCTTACTGTGTAGAAAATGACCACCCGATAATTTGAAACTCATGGTTTAATATGTTGTGCAATTATGAGAAAACATATATAGCGCGATTCAGAACTCGCTGTATAAAAAAAAGAAAACTTGTACCTATTAAATACACAGAGGCATAGATTTTTATAATAGATTTTTGTTTAAAGAAACCATTTTAATTATTCAATGTATTTCACCGAATAAAAAAAATAAATGTGTTGTAGATAAAAATCAAGTTCTATTAAAAAACACTCGAGCACGAACAAAAGACATATCGCGCCATCTATCAATGCCATAGTTCAACTTTCAAAAGTGTTTGTGCAGATACCTTTGGAAATTAATCAAATCTAGGTAAATAAATGGAACTGTTTTTATTACTTTCGCTCGTGAAGTAAATAGAAAAAAATGTTAATTTTTTTGTCAACGTAAGTATATTTTTGAAGTATATCTACATATATATATTCTTTTGACGCGATTGGAAATAATTATGAGAGTGAATTTTTTATGATGCGTTATCTCAGATTCTGTCGTTGTACGCCGACAGATAAAACAGATAAAAGCAACATTCTGAAGTTAGTTGCTAAATGTTTTGTTTTATTTCTGGCATATTAGCTTGTTACTGTAAAGTATTTAATAACTTTTTAGGTGCGTACGTACATACACACACTCCATTTTTTAAATGTAGTAAAGTATGCAGTAAATAGTGAGAGTAAACAATGAAGATTAATAAATTTTCCATAGAACTTAATATTATTTTGATAGGTAATTTCATTGATAATTTTCATTAGCACAAACAAACGAAAAATCGCGTCGGCGGCGCGCCATCTATCAATGTCACAGTGCAACTATCAAAAACAGTGTTTGTAAATACGACTATTCATCAAATCCATGTCATTTAATGAAACTAGGATTTTTTATTACTTTCGTCCGAAACGACCGAGATAGAAAAGCCTTTAAAATGTCTTTGTATATGTCTATAATACTTTATTACTTTTTTTTTATTTATTCATCAACATACAATATTTATGTTATATACAAAAGAGTAAGACTGCACATAAATTGTAAATATGTGAATTATAAGTACTTACAAGTTTTTAATAATAAAAATAATTTCATAGATAGTTTTGAGCAACAATTAAAATAAACATCAAATATCATATTAAAAATTAGGAGAACGTTCTTATAATTATGATTTGTATCAGAATTTTTCTACTATTGTTAGTTCGTTTAGATTAGATTGTATGAATTTGGAATTATAAGATTAAACTTTCTTTCTAATTATACGATTATTAAAATTTAGTCTTTGCGTGAGTTAGGCAATCGCCCGAAGCCCGATCCTGCTGACTACGCAGCGGACGTCCGGCACGTGTTGTGTGGAATGCTTATTCGGCAACCTAGTTTTAAGTTGTTATTTTAGTTTACTTTATAAATATCTTTTCTATTGTAATTTAGTCTTGTAGTAATAATTAAACATTAAACATCTCTTTTGTAATTAAATATATTTTTTTATAATAATTCCTTCCGCCGTAACTTAACTCGTGCTATTCATTTATTTTTTATGTATTTCTTCTTTTTATGCTAGTGTTATTTTTAGTTTTGAATAGGCAAACCTACACTTCCTTCCTACGCGTCTGCTGCCCGGGAATCTAACCCAGAACGGGTTAGATTCCCGGGTCGAGGTAAAAGTGCAATCGGGATTTTTTCTATTTTTCAGTAGTTTGCCAAAGTGCCCGGAGATGGTGATAGGTTCACCACATATAAAATTAACCAAAACGTAGCCGATGAATCTAAGGTGTGCGCATGCACCTACGCTTGAAAGCTTCGACGACCCGGTAAGTCTCGCGGTGTGAGATGACTGTTTGTTTGGAAGGGTCGAGTGTTCGATCCCCGCACCGGGACGAATATTTGTATGGCTTACAGATATTTGTTTCGGGTCTGGGTATTTGTGTATGTGTTGTAGGTATGTGTACAATGGCATCCAGGACACAGGCTTATACCTAGTGTGGGGCTGTGAGTGTAAGCGTATTAACAAAAATATATAAATTACCTGTGCCTACCCCTTTGTAGAATAAAACCATTAAGTCACGTATTTAATGATTTTGTCTCAGCACTTTTGTTTTTATCATCGACAAAATCTGTTATCCAAAGTGGCACTAAACAAAAACGTATCCATTTAATACTCCATAAATCTAATAATATGCATTACGCAGACGGACAATAATCTTTTTATTACAATCATGCATTATATTATTAATATCCACAACGTCACGAGATGAACGAGAGAGGATCATTCTACTAGGGATGAAAGTGGTTCTGACATCGATAATTCTATCACAATTTATTTAGCGATTTCAGGGTTAGCTCCCATAATCAACCATCATTTTGTTCCTAATGATGAATAAAAAGACGCCTTAAAACTTGGAAAGTGACTTTAAATTACCATTTTATTTCAGCAGTAGCAGCCACAACGGGAGGCTTACAGGGAGACTGTGGTAAAGAAACAGATACAGTAAATGAGGAGAAATTATTATTAATTATTATAAGAAATCATCCAAATCGGTACAGGCGTTTTCAAATTATCGCTGAACATACATAAAAAAAGATCCGGACGAATTGAGAACCTCCTCTTTTTTTGAACTCGGTTAATGAGGAGTAATTATTGTCCTTTCACTCTTTCTCTCTCTCTCTCTGTCTGTGCGCTGTTAACGGTAAATAATATAATTTTGAACCCGTAGCCTTGAAAATCTCAGATTACTAAAATTTTGACTTGAGCCGAGTTGAGCCCATATATTACTGAAGGTGCGAATTTAAAGTGTTATTCAAAAACACGTAAATTGCGAATAAAAACATCTAAAAATGAAAAATAAACTATTTTTGGGCTGTAGTCGAACCAGTAACCTATGAATGAACACTTCGATCTTTTCGATAATTAACGTCGTTGCAAGAATGTTGATAAATGTTTTTCGATACTATCGGCATTTGATATGTCGTCGCATCCCTAAATTTAACGGTCCGGAAGTGTTGGAGTATCGGGTCTATGGTCTATAAAACACACATTCACAATTAACGGGATGGCAGTGTGCAGGCCAAATGAATATTAAACTGCTGCTATTTGCTGCTATATGTTCTGTTGACACGTATAAAATTATCTATGCCTGGTTAAATTTTTGTCTCCATTATGATTTGTGTATGTAGATTTATTTGTGACGATGGCAGATATTAGAAACTCTATTTAGGTAGTATGTTCTTGGGTTTTCGAGAGCTACACTCATTGAAATAAAACTAGTTTTCGGATTTATATCGCGTATATTAAGGTAACTTTATAGTACTGCAAAGTGTCGGGAGGTAACGCTCCACAAGTCCCAAGTGGAAGAAAATTTTTCTCTCTTCGAATTCACTAGTGCAGTCAGTCAATCAAACAATGGCAATCAAAGAATTCCGAAAGGGCGGTCAGTAAATGCAATAACGCGCAATGGACAGCAGCGTCCCGCGTTAAAACTACCATCACTTTGATCACCAATCCGTATGTCAAGTGTGACAATTATGGCATAATCTCCCCAAAGTGATGCAAACTGTTGTGATTGTCGTTGGTGAAGGTTTTTGGCTCATAGTGGACGATTATGACCAGATGAAATGATTACAGCAATATAAAAATTACAACAGTAATTGTCTGAAAAATCGCTGACCGGATTGCAGTGGCATTTGGCTTAATTTTAGACTTCAGCCTGGATATTACAGTTAAGTCGGTATATTTAGTTAACTACCAAATTATACTTTCTTATAAGTCTATTTTATAATTGTTTAGATAAAAGACTTACCCCCTTATTCATAAACGTATTTCAGCTAAAGTGTTGCTAATGTCTCCTTTGTCTTTTTCTGTCCTGCACATTTGACAATGCAACTGACAAAGACAAAGCATTCTATAGCTAAAACGTATCTAATGTACGCTTATGAATAAAGAGGTAAATACATAACTAAACAATATATAATAGTTGCCATTTGATCCTATAAATTTTATCCCCTTATTCATAAACGTACATTAGATACGTTTTAGTTATATCATGCTTTGTCTTTATCGGTCGCATTGTCAATTGCGAAGGATAGAAAAAGACACAGGAGATTAGCAACACTTTAGCTAAAATGCTTTTATGAATAAGGGAGTATGTGTGGCCCCGTAATAACTATCACAGAGACATAAAAACTTAGGCCTCAGGGGTGGCAACGCATCTGCATTTGACGTATGGTTTTCGTGAAGATGTCTATAGGCTGCAGTCATCACTTAACATCAATGCGAGCTGCATGCTTTTTTTAATTTTTTTTTTTTATGTAATCGAAGAGGCAAACAAGCATGCAGTTCACATTGATGTTAAGTGATGACAGCAGCCTATAGACACCCACACAAAGACCACGATCAAAATGCAGATTCGTTACTACTCCTGAGGCCTAAGGTGTTATGCCTCTGTGCCGGAAATTACAGGGCCGTACATTACCGCCTGACCGAAACGCGATAGTGCTGAACACTACCATTTAGCGGCAAGTATATTAGGTAATGCGGTGGTGCCTACGCCCGCGAGCTCCGTCACTGGAGCTCTAAAGTAAAAATGCTATGCTTGTTTGCCTGCCACCTTCACAACATACAAAAAATTGGTTGACTTGCACTTGGCCCGTTTTTGATCATATTACAAAACTGTTCCAAAGTGCATGACGGCAACATTAGTTACAGTTCGCGTTACTGTGACGTTCCATGAAATGGAAAATTATTTTCCAGAAATAATAAAGTTAATTTTACGATATGGGCACGACATTAGCGCTGGGGCGTGGAGTTATGTTCTTTTGTTTATGTTTTACGGCACAGTAATAATTTAACAAGTTCCATAAAAAAAAAATGGAAATTTAACAAAAATATATTATTTTACTGGTGTTAGAATTCCAGTTCATACATACCATATTTTTTTATGTAATGAAAGTGGCAAATAAGCTTGCAGTTCACATTAGGTAATGCGGTTGTGCCTACGCTCGTGAGCTACGTCACTGGAGCTCTACCACTAGTGAAAAATTATTATACAACTTTTACGTACATAAAATTATATCAGAAAAAAAGAAAACAATGTTTACTCTTTCATTGAGATATACATATATACTTTTAAACTTATGTACCTAAATAGTTATGGCAATTCAACAGAGAAAATGCGGAGATTATAGAAAAACTTACAAGGTACCTAAATAAATTAAATAACTAAAAAAATATATATAATATTCGAAATACGTATTTAATTTAATGTAATTTAAAAAAAAAACCAAATATGTACATCAAAGCAAACCAAAAATCACCAATATTTGTCAGGTATGTGCAGGTATAATTTATTTTTGTACCACTAAGCGAAGTTAGGTTAATATTGTGCTTATTATAAAATATAGAACAGTAATATATATTTTTGTCTTTATATTTGATATAATAATAAAATAATTCAATTAATTTAATATCTACTGCTTTATTTTACATTTTTCACTCCTGAATTCTTCTAAGATCTCTGCCTTTGTGAAGTTGATACCGAAATTTATCATTACTTACAAAGTTTGTTAAATCATACGTATGTTCAACGTGTCTGATTCGCGAGATCTTTCACGTCTGCCCATTACCGCAGCCTTTATTCATCGATCGTGACGTTTCCAACTGGCAGAGTAACCTAGTTCATAACACAAAGTAGCTTTTAGCGTGAAATGCATCGCGACAGGACGCTCGCCGCCATAGAGCTAGTGGGAGTAGCCATAGCGTGTATTACCGATGAAAAACAGTCTGCCATTTTTAGCGGGGGGAAATGCGTGCGACATACACGCACACTACAAAATCGTCTATTACTACGAAACTCACTCCTCGACTTTAACAAAATACAGACACAATTTCAAGCACACATTTAAACATCTAGGCGACAGGTATAGGCCCATTTGGGCTTGTACTTTGACAGAGGGGTAAGCCTGCATATGGCTTCTCCCCTCCGGTGTTGCTCTATTTTCTTCGACCAGGGTTTACAATGTAAATGTCTTCTAAATAATGTAGGACTATTACACAATATTAAGTAGTCTATGTACCTTATTTCAATATAATAACATTATTATTTAATATTGAAATACGAGTACATATCACTTTTGTACCCGACTGTAATTTCAAATAATTTTATGACCGGTCCTTTGGGACGTAGACGTTATTTGATTACGGTCGAATGGACCACGGTTCTTTTTGGTTCGTTCAGACTAAGTAGTACTAAGTACCCATTACAACACCTATTTAAGTATTAAAACGTTTTAAAAATAAAAAACAGAGTACCTAAGATACAAAACGTCATTTTTTTTTTAATAATTCGTTTGAGACATTTGTCGTCCATCACAATAATTTTTATAAATATTAATAGGCATAATTAATTAATGTATTTAAATTTTCATGCAAATTCTCGGTATAGAGGGCAGTGGTAATGATGACGTCACAACCGCACCCTCTGCCGGGGTTGTGACTAATTTTGACGTCATAGTTTGGAATGAGCACAATTCATGTGCTTGCCGATTATATGCACTATTGGCTTGGAAAGTTTTGAGCTTCATTTTTTATTACTTTACTTATCGGTTTTATGGAGGATATTGAAATGATCATAAATTAATGAAAAAGGGAAATGGAAATTCAATTCTCCATTTTAGTAGCTTAAAGGCAAAGTGGCTGAACTGATTATTCGGAGGTCGCAGGTAATATCCCTGCCCAATGCCGGATTAGCCATGTAGCAGGAGGCAGCAAATGATAAGGACCCCGGGCCTGTGTCCAAAAAAAACAAATATGTAAAATATGTAATACACCTTAGCTATTCTCAAATTGAGCGTTGGCCACACTGTAAATATATAGGTATATTATTATGTTGCAAGTTGGCAATACCACAATACTTACAGGGGGTATCCCCTAATATTGTTTTCGATTCCTTTTCGTTAATGTTCTGCTTTATTTGCATCCTAAACTTCAGTAGGCATTGTAACTCTAGGGCCTCATGGTCACATTTGCTACGGGCCCCGCCCCGGCATTATCCGGCACTGTCCCCCTGCCCGAAGTAATATTCGCCTCCAATCTTTAAATTTCTAAATTCACTCGCATGTGTTATTGCAAAAAATAATGTATTTATTAATCATGTTTTGTTTTTTTTTAGAAACGACAAAAACGAATACCTATGCATTTCTATTTCATGCATGAAATCAAAAATACAATTTTATTCAATTTGAAAGAAAACATATTATTTAAAAAAGTAAAGGTTTACATCAATATTCGCTATAGAGGGTGGCAGCTATGACGTCACTTTGCCGGTGCTACCTCAATACTCATCTGACGTCACATTGGAAATGAGCACAACTAACATGTATGCTCATTGGATAACACCTCGACTACAGGGATTTTTTTCGCATATGTAGGTATCTCTGCGATTTCCCAGCAATGTTTTTTTTTTAATTTTATGTTAAGGACAGTGAGTTTATTAATATTTATGGATCAAATTATAAATATCAGAAGATTTTCTCGACAAGAAAAAAAAATTCCTCTCGATCGATCTTGGAAACCTCAAAAAAGATTCAATTTAATTGAAAGTCACTGTATTTTAAGCTTAAAATAATAATAAGGTTAAAATATTGTTTTATGTAAATTGAGGGTAAAGAGGTATGTAGGAATGACGTCACTCATCCAGTTTTACCACAATACACATCTGACGTCACACTGAGAATGAGCACAACTAATGTTTGCGCTCATTGCATTCTTCTATTTTATTGTAAGAAAGACAGAAACATTTATTTTGACACATAGCGAGACACATTTCACTGGTGGTATAGCTTCAGTGACGGAGCTCGCGGGCGTAGGCACCACCGCATTACCTAATATACTTGCCGCTAAATGGTAGTGTTCAGCACTATCGTGTTCCGGTCAGGTGGTAATGTACGGCCCTGAAATTTCCGGCACAGAGGCATAATACCTTAGGCCTCAGGAGTGGTAACGCATCCGCATTTTGACCTTTGTCTTTGTATGGGTGTCTATAGGCTGCAGTCATCACTTAACATCAATGTGAACTGCACGCTTGTTCACTTCCATTACATTAAAAAAAAACACATGAAACAGACATAAAACGTAGATAAAGAAAGAAAAGACAACACAATTACAAAAATTAATACATAGGTACACGTAATATGTGTCTCACGGCTGCCAAAAAGGTGTCCTGTTCAGGTACCCCTAAATTTACAAGGTCGCGTGTTTTCATTTCCCCCGCGACTACCCATTCTTTACATGACCAAAGATGGATGGTCTATTGATATTAATCGATCACATTAATAAACGCCGAGGACTTTTATCCATTACAAAAAATATATTTAACTCATTCCCTGAGGACCGAACCCGGAAATGTCAAAAGAATATTCAATTTAATTGAGACTGATGGTGTTTTAAGATAAAAAAATAAATGGTTTATTTATGTAAATAAGAGCTATAGGCAGTGGTTGTAGTGATGACGTTACTACCCGTGATACCTAAATACTCACGACGTGACATTTGAAATGAGCACTTCTAATATCTGTGTGCTCATTGCACATTTCGGCTGTAATAACTTTTTTTAATTCATTGAATGTTATTTTTTGTTTATATTATTTAGTTTCACGTAAGAGATGGTGAAGAAGCGCGCATGGCCCAGCGGCTGGTGTAGATCGTAAGCGATCTGCTCGGTTAAGCACTACGGGCGCGGTCGGGTAGTGTGATGGGTGACCGCTAGTGGCAAATTAAATGCGCGTTTCCGTGCTTCGGAGGGCACGTTAAGCCGTCGGTCCCGGTTGCTATCGATGGATAGCAGCCGTTAAACCTTGTCGGAGGCCTTATGGGCGGTTTGAAAACATCCGACAGTGGGTTGGCCAATAACCCACCCACCTCCACCAATCCGCATTGGAGCAGCGTGGTGGAGTAAGCTCCAGGCCTCTCCCCCAAAAAAGGGGAAAGACTCGTGCCCAGCAGTGGGACGTATAATGGGTTGCCATTATTATTTATTATTATTAAGAGATGGTGAATCTGTTGATATTTATTGAATATTTTACTAAATGCAGAGGCGGAGCATAAAAATTTTAATTTATTTCCTGACGCTTGAACTCTTAGCCTAAGTTGCACCACGGTATTTGTTAAAGTTATTATAACATTTCATATCCTTCTCTAACCTAAACAAATCTGTTAAAGTTAGAGAAGGATGTGTTATTGTAACATTTCATATCCTTCTCTAACTTAAAGAAATCTGTTAAAGTTAGAGAAGGATGTGAAATGTTACAATAACTTTAACTTTAATAAATATCGTGTTGCAACCCAGGGTTAATGTAGGTACCTATGTATAATTTCACAGAGAGGATATAAAATTAAGGTTTAGAAGGTGGATGACGTCAAGCGGCCGGGATTACCTCAGCACTCATCTGACGTCAGATTGGAAATGAGCACAATTAATTTATATGAATATAAAATTGTGCTCATTGCCTACCTCCACTGTAGGGTTTTTTATCTGTACTTCCTTCGCGCTTTTCCATTTATATATTTTTAGATTCGTATAAAAAAATGGCGAGTGTATTTGTGTTTATTTGTGGATCACATTTTTAATTTAAAAAAAACTTATTATCCACCATGCAAGTCGAGCCCGAATATAACAAAATATTAATTATTTATTTATTGCACAAGACAAATTGCTATCAACGACAGTGAAAAAAATCAACTACAAATTCTTTTTTTTATGTAATGGTAGTGGTAAACACGCATGCAGTTCACATTGATGTTAAGTGATGACTGTAGCCTATAGACACAAAGACTAAGGTCAAAATGCACATGCGTTACCACTTCTAAGGCCTAAGGTGTTATGCCTCTGTGCCGGAAATTACAGGGCCTTACATTATCACCTGACCGGAACACGATAGTGCTGAACACTACCATTTAGCGGCAAGTTTATTAGGTAATGCGGTGGTGCCTACGCCCGCGAGATCCGTCACTGGATTGTAATCCAGGACTATGTACAATATGTGCATAGGTACATTGTATTGCATGCATACAAAAGCATATAAAAATGTTCTTGTAAATAACGGCTATAGAGGGTGGATGCAGACGTATGACGTCACTCTGCCCATGTAACCTGAATACTCATTTGACGTCACATTTGAAATGAGCACAACTAATCAGTGTGCTCATTGTAGGCTTCTAGATGTAGGGCAATTTCCGGATTTTTATAATATCTTGGATATTTATTATACAAGTTCATATTAAACTAATGTATCTTCACGACAGGTCCCTTACGGGGTAGGCAGAGAATGTAGATCGCCAGATAACCCGGTCCTGACATATCTCTCGTGCCTCATCTACCTTCATCATTCTCTTCATACATGCACGCCGATTCTTAAGACTTTTGACCGCACCATCAGATAGAACTCGACCTATTTGGTCATGGTAGATCAGTTTTGGTTTACCTGGGCCTCTGCAACCATCCACATTCGCATTGTATATCTGTTAAGACATTCGCTCATTAACATTAAACATATTCCCCGCCCCGTAATGGGACATAGTGATATGGGGTTACAAATTATAGAAATTTGCCTAGTTAGGTATTATTAACTGCCTCAGTAGCGTAGTGGTAGCAGGCCACTACTATTACGCTGGAGGTCCTGGGTTCGATTCCCGGGTCGGGGACTATCAGAGATAACGGTTTAAAATCCCTTATCTCTGCTTCTATTGGGATTTTTCCATTTTCTGGAAGTTTCCCAGTACCCCGGAGTTTGGTAATGTGCCCGGAGATGGCAACAGGTTCGCCACCTGTTACATGGGCCTAAAACGTAACCGGCGAGTCGTGGGCGTTTGCATGTATGATTGAATGCATGCATTTACCTCTGCCTACCCCTTCTGGGATTACAGGCGTGAAGTTACGTTTTTTACGTTTTAGGTATATTTACTATGTTTTGCTAGATGTTATTTTGTGACAATATAAACCTAAATCTATGTAAAACCAAACACAGCAAAATTTAATAAAACATAATTTATATAAATATAAAGCGTATATAAATAAAAAGCAACGTTGGCAGCTAAGTTATTGGTAAAGCTGTGATCGTCGCGCCGGAGAGGCGGCGGCCTTGACCCAACCCCCGGATGACCTAAGATTTCATGATGGAACATAATGGTGGGCCGATTTGTATGTAGCAGTTAACGCGCAAATAAACCGGGCACAAATGGATTGCATTATTTGCATTATGTTATGCTGTAATGAAATATACTATTTATTATTGTCGAGAAGCTTAATAAGCTCAGCTATAGTGTATCTACATAAAATAAATCTCTTTTAAGTTTGCCTCCATTGGAGCTACGAACATTGTCTGAGTAAAACCCAGTAGCGTTGTTACCGCGTTTTCTTTTGATTTTACAATGTAATATGCGCTTTTTTTTTTTTAATCTCCATTAAACTTATTAAATGGCACATGTCCGGAGCGAAATGCAACCGCTTGTTATCTGTAAAACGTTCAATAACAGGCGGTTGCATATTAAACTGTAAAAGCGGATAGCCGCGCGGCAACCCGCTCCCGCGGCTAACCGCTTGTGCGTTAGGGCGCTTACTGCTAATGGCAATAATTTAATTGTTCCTCTAAGGTACCTACTTGGTTCCATAGCTACGTTACTTCATCATAGTTGTCAGATTTTAATTTTTGGTTAAATAACTGCGCTAATGGTAATATAATAATAATAGCTATAAGGGTTACTAGAACCGCCCGCCAAAAAAAAAACTGATATTCGATGGAAAATCGAATACATAGATTTACTACTAGGGTTTTCCCATCAGAAATGATTATTGTCAAACGTTACTTCACGTCTGTATTTTCCGAATGGGTAGGTATAGTAAGTGTGTTGTCGCGCCAGAGAGGCGGTGGCCTTGACCCAACTCACGGACACAGAACTTAATACCTTTCTGTTCTGTGCCACGGATGACCTAAGATTTCATGATGGAGGATAATGGAGGGCCGATTTGTACTCGTATGTAGCAGTTTACTCGCATATAAACCAGGCACAAATGGATGATGTTATGCTGTAATGAAATATAGTGCTTATTAATATTGTCAAGAAGCTTAATTAGCTCAGCGATATGTAGGTATCTGACACAATAATATTATGTACTTACTAGTACAAGCCGGGGAACAAATGGACTGACTTATTTTTACTAGTGGCCTGGTCTATCTGTCACCAAGTGGGCGTGTTCAGCACTGTTGTGTTCTGGTTAGAAAGAAAGAAAGACAAGAAAAACAATATTTCGAATAGATCTTTAGATACTTACAGATACTTTAAAAACGTATCGAAATCATAAATTACCTGGTTAGTGTATTTTTTAAAGAAAAATGGAAAGAAAAATTTGACTTCAGGCGAGAGTCGAACTCGCGGCCACTGGGAATCTAGTCCACTCGTCGCTTTTACCCTTAATTATTAAGGGTAAAAGCGACTTCTGTGCGATATTGAATAAACTGCTAAGTTTATTAAATCGGTTGCCTAACTTTTTTTTTTTTTTTTTTTTTATGTAATCGCAGTGGCAAACAAGCATGCAGTTCACATTGATGTTAAGTGATGACTGCAGCCTATAGACATCCACACAAAGACCACGTTCAAAATAATGCAGATGCGTTACCACTCCTGAGGCCTAAGGTGTTATGCCTCTGTGCCGGAAATTACAGGGCCATACATTACCACCTGACCGGAACACGATAGTGCTGAACACTACCATTTAGCGGCAAGTATATTAGGTAATGCGGTGGTGCCTACGCCCGCGAGCTCCGTCACTGGAGCTCTACCACCAGTAAACTAACTAGCGTAGTATGGCAATAGATGGCGCTGCTGCCACCATAAGGCAATGCAATAAATGTGAAGGAAATATTTGACAAATCGGGCAGGACTTCGGTAGCTCAGTTGGAAGTGCGGCTGGATTAGATTCCCAGTGGCCGCGAGTTCAAGTCTCGCCTGAAGTCAAATTTTTCTTTCCATTTTTCTTTAAAAAATATATTTCACAAGCATGTGTTAATGCGAAATAATACAATAAACAATTATGTACCTGGTTAGTGGTTCAAATGATACTAGTTCATACATTCACATTATACCTTGATTATACTTGATTTTGCCTTGATAGTACACCTAGGTATTATTTATCAGAAAATAATGTGTGTACCGCGATCCGTGCGTAATATAATTGATCAGAGTTTATTTCTCTTGGCTCATTCAACTGATGTCTTGGCTGAACTTCAATGACGACCGAACGCGTCTCGTTGACCTATCGCACAACAAACAAGATTCCCCCATCCCATACATTTTGTATTGAATGAGGGGATCGTGGGAGACCAGTGTATACTGGTTTTTCCGCTGATACATTGAGTATTTTTTAATACAAAAGATTTTTTCAATAAAACTCATAGGTAGTTCGTTTACGGAGCATTGTTATAGAATCTGTTATTAAACTATCGAGGTTGTTCTATTTTCAAAATTATAGTCTAGGATACCCTGCTAACTGCTTCAGTAGCCTAATGGTAGCAGGTCACTACTACTACACTGGCGGTCCTGGGTTCGATCCCCGGGTCGGGGGCTATCAGTGATAACGGTTTAAAATGCTTTATCTCCGGTTCTATGGGGATTTTTTCCATTTTCTGGAAGATTCCCAGTACCTCGGCGTTTGGTAATGTGCCCGGCGATGGCATCAGGCTCGCCACCTGTTACATGCGCCAAAAACGTAACCAGCGAATCGTGGGTGTTTGCATGTATGCTACCCCTTCGGGGATTACAGGCGTGAAGTTACGTATATCAAAAAAACTATCAGTGCCCATTCGCGACGTTATTTAACAGCGCACACCGACAGATAAAAGCGACAGTCTGAAGTTAGTTGCTAAACTTTTTGTTGTCTTTTTGTTTTATTTCTGGTATATTGGATTATTACGTTAACGAAGTTTAACTAATTACGAGCGTTCATAAATAAGTACACGCATTGTTTTTTATGGTAAATATTAACGTTTATTGTTAAAAGAATCATGGCAAGTTTCATACATTGATTTGTACAAAAAAGTTTGAAAAAGGTACAAGGTAAAACGGATTATAAATAGTATCTTGTGAACCTAAAGAACATTTTCTGGTAAATTATTTTTAAATCACCAGGATAAAAATCGTCCTTCCTAACAACAGTAGAAGCACTCCATACTAAAGTTCAATTTCACACTTTTTATTCCGGAGAGTTAAAAATATTTTAAATATCAGGAAATGTTGTTTAGGTTCACTGGATAATATTTTCATGCTGTTTTACCGTGTACTTTTTTTTCATTTTTTCTGTACAAATCTTGCCGTGATCTTCTGTGAATAAAAAATAATAAAGTACCATAGACCATTGACGGGCCACCAGTCGCCGATACGGACCAGAGGGGAGTAGCCACAGCGTTTATTACAGATGCAAAACAGTCTGTCATTTCTTGCGGGGGGAAATGCGTGTGAAACACACACACGCATTACATAAATAGTATTATATTACTAGTATTACTACGAAACTCACACCTTGACTTTAACAAAATACATAGCCAATTTCACGCACACATTTAAACATCTAGGCATACGCCCATTTGGGCTTGTACTTTGACAGAGGGGAAAGCCTGCCTGGTCCGCCGCGGACGGGGGCCCGTGTTGTTCTATGTAAAATACACAACATATTTTGATATATGACAAAACTATAATAATTTAACGAAAACTTTGGATATTTTCCAGTGTCATCCTCGGAATTTTGTGATATTCCTGACCTTTGCCCTTTCTGAGAACATAAAGCGTGAGGTTAAGTTTTTGTGCAAATTAATTTACATCAGCAAATGTAAATACAAACGTCCATTAATCGTAATATAGTGTGTTTAGTCATCGACGAACAATGCGATTATTGTACTGTGGTATATGTACACTTAGGTAAAAGCGCGTTAGTTCGCGGAATGTGTCGTTAAAAGCTGTCCGGGCGGCGGGTGGCGGCGCGGACTGAATATAGCTGGCTGTAGGCCGGTAACACACTAACTTTTTCTATTCTGCACTAGCAGTTTTATAAGGATTTCTCAGTCAGTGACAATTTAGTGTTTTTATGGTGAAAAGTACATTAGATTTTAACAAGATGACTGCTTAGTTAAGTTTTTGACTTCAAAACTTGTGGCACTTTAATTACATTAAATTATTTCATACTTTTTATCATCAATTATTCAGCTAAGAATGGAGCTATACTCCAGCTTTGATCATGATCTAACGGGCTTATTAAATGGAACAAGTTTTAATCACATTACTAAGTTATATAATTAGCATAATAATGGCAACCCATTATATGTCTCACTGCTGGGCACCAGTCTCTCCCTTTTTAGGACTGACTGCTATCTATCGATAGCAACCAGGACCGACGGCTTGATGTGCCCTCCGAAGCACGGAAACGCGCATTTTAATTTGCCACTTGCGGTCACCCATCACACTACCATATCACGCCCGTAGTGCTTAACCGAGTAGATCGCTTATGATCTACACCAGCCAACCAACTTACAAATGTTTTTACCAACTTACAAATGTTTTAGTTAATATTATTAGAAGTAGAGATGACGACACTGAATGACACAAAGTGCAAACAATTTAAATAGTTTGCCTTAAGCTTTTATTTTAATACTTTTCATTAAATGTAGGAGCGAAGAAGATTATTAATATGTATACCGATTCGTTCGCATTCTCAGTATAATTTCATTAAGGAAGCTGGCGCTGGCTAGCTTAAATCGGTTTGACCCTCGACCGGTAATTATATAATAATGAGAGTCAAAGTTAATGTAGAGTGGATCGGTAAATAATGATAAGTTCACAAAAATACTGGTGGTAGAGTTAAATTATCTGAATTCGAAGATCATCCTATCGTCATTTCATTTCTATATGCATTGCATGGTTATTTGCCACTTACATAAAAATATAGAAGATTTCACGCTGCGTCCAAGCCGCCTGCTGTGTATTCAGCCTAATAATAACCACATCACGCATAGGTGTACGTTTGTATACGCCAGGAAATGAAATGCGCCAGTATATCTATTGCTCACTTCCTGGCCAAATTATTTAATGTCCATTGTCCTACGATAAATTTTCACTTCAAATTGTGGGAATTTCAAATTGTGTGATGCCTTTTTTTGTTATTATTAAATATTTTTTATTTAGGAGAGTTATTACATTTTTTTATGATATGAGGTGGCAAACCAGCGTTTCTGTTCACGTTAATGATAAGTCTATAAATAGCATATAATTATAAATATATATATACCTAAATAATAACCTGATATTTTCAATGTAGATAAATTCCCACTCCACGCTGTGATGTTTTTTAGAGAAAATTACGGGGCCATTCATTACAACCTAACCGGACCACGATAGTGCTGAACACTACCATTTGGCGGCAGATAGATTAGGTAATGCGGTGGTGTCTACGCCCTCGAGTTCCTACACTGTAACTCCACCAATAAAAAAATGTAGTAAAATTGTAAATTGAATTTTAGTTTAGGTACACTTGTACTGCAAAATTATATATTTATGATACGAGTATCAACGACAACTCTTTTTTTCACTTGTTATTTCAATTACGACGTTTTACTGCTGGGGTAATGGAAACATACCCGTCACCATTAAGTAGTTCGCGTGTTTGGTCTGTCGCATGACTGGTGGTCGGAGCCTTTGACCTTTTGCGGGTTACTTTTCGAGGACCTAATACAATTTTGAAGAATTGTAGACACCTCATTAAGTTGAGTTTATTTACGTTGCTGTTGCAGCTTCGCTTGAGTAGGTTTGGTCAAATCATGAGCTCAGAAGTCAATGCCAATTCGATGATGAAAGTTAATTAGGAATTAAATAAAAAAAAATGTTAATTGTACACAAATTTAAATTTAAAAAAAGGTAATCACTTTTATTATAATAATTAATTATTTATCAAATCAATAACTATATTGTACAATTAATTTTCGCAATAACACATGAGAGTAAACTTTTGAATTTAAAGAAAAAACATCGTTCACTGTCCCTAAATCGGTTAAAAATCAAAAAGGGAAAGAAAGGCATTTTTTTTTGGCGGACACCTTGAAAAAGGCCTGTGCTACTCTTGTTTTGTTTAATTTTCTTAGTGTATTTTTAAGTTATATTAAATAAAGTTGGTGGCATTTTGTTTAATATAGGCTTATTACAGTGCCCGTGTATAACGATATATTATAGAATAACAGTGCGAAAACACCTCCTTTCCAATAAATAGGCACCTGAGTGCCTAGTGCGAGATTTTATTTACTGTTACGCGATTTGTATGGAATTTAAGGAGCGTCATCTATTCACCGCTTGATGTCGCTCCTTCAATTCCATACAAATCTGCGTTTACTCTGACGCGATCGAATTCACGTAAGACTAATAAAATCTCGCACTAGGCACTCTGATAGATAGTGGTCACCGTTGCCTATCATCGACATTCCTTCGACATTCATGATGCAGCCAATGACATAATTACCTGCATCTTTTTTGTCTGAAAAAGGTATGACACACGTAACTTCACGCCTGTAATCCCTAAAGGTGTAGGTAGTGGTAAATGCATGCATTTATGCATACATGCAAACACCCACGATTCCCCGGTTATGTCTTTGGCCCATGTAACATGTAGTACTAGTAGGGGCCTGCTACCACTAGGCTACTGAGGCAGTTAAAAAAGGTATGAAATGTTGACATATAGGTACTATTACCCTACAATTAGGAATTAAAAAATAAAGATGAAATATCCCTAACAAGAGGGTTAACACTGGTGGTAGAGCTCCAGGGATCACTGGTGGTAGAGCTCCAGTGACGGAGCTCGCGGGCGTAGGCACCACCGCATTACCTAATATACTTGCCGCTAAATGGTAGTGTTCAGCACTATCGTGTTCCGGTCAGGTGGTAATGTATGGCCCTGTAATTTCCGGCACAGAGGCATAACACCTTAGGCCTCAGGAGTGGTTACGCATCTGCATTTTGATCGTGGTCTTTGTGTGGATGTCTATAGGCTGCAGTCATCACTTAACATCAATGTGAACTGCATGCTTGTTTGCCACAGCGATTACATAAAAAAAAAAAAAACAACAAGCCAAGGCTAATGTTCCCATGTTGCTTTTTACAATAAGCCGAGCAGCATGTACCTTACTATAGTATAGTCAGCCCCGATTTTGTGTACCTTTATTTCGGCCGACATATTGTTTTCATTGTGTATTCAGACAGAGTGTGCACTAAATGACTGTTGCATGATATACCATTTTTCACGGATACGGTCTGCAAAAAAATTGAGAATTTATATAAGGTATATCAATAAAAATGAAATGCTTAGAGTAAAATATTAAGTAATGATATTGCAATACTAATTAAAATCCCACATGTTTGAATTACTGATGGTAGAGCTCCAGTGACGGAGTTCGCGGGCGTAGGCACCACCGCATTACCTAATATACTTGCCGCTAAATGGTAGTGTTCAGCAATATCGTGTTCCGGTCAGGTGGTAATGTACGGCCCTGTAATTTCCGGCGAAGAGGCATAACACCTTAGGTCTCAGGAGTGGCAGCGCATCTTCATTTTGACCTCTGATCATTGTGTGGGTATCTATAGGCTGCAGTCATCACTTAACATCAATGTAAATAAATAATAAATAAAAAAAAATATTTATTTATTTATAACATCAATGTGAACTGCATGCTTGTTTGCCACTTTCATTACATTATAGAATTAAATAATAGATGAGGCACGGGAAGTGTGTCAGGACCGGGATATCTGGCGCTTAACACTCTCTGCCTACCCTGGGACCTGGCGTGAAGATACATACATACATACATTACATTTAAAAAAATCGAACTAATGATTTAGTTGAGCGACAGATCTGAGTAGTAAACGAACAAGGTTTTTTATAAGTACCTACCTTCGATATAGTTAAATTTAATTCAATACAAGTTTCTTTGCAAGCAAGCGTGCCTATACTTAAACACCCATGACTGTTACAATTTGTCCCTTGTTATAAATAGCGATCCTTACTTGGTTCTGGGATACTTGCAAAAATAGAACTAATTTTTTATATGTATAGATTTATAATATAATATTTTGATACTTACGTAATATCGACAAGAGTAATTAAAATTTGTAAAATGAACTCCGTGAAAAAACTTAACAAATATTAAAGAATTTGTTTTCACGAACATTTTTCACCTGCGAAACTCTGTAGTTCATAAATTACTATTTATACTGCTATTTTTCCTGCCGACTGTACGTCATGGTTGTTAACACGAAATGGATATTGTTTCAAGGAACGTCTCGCGACAGGGGTTGTATGTGAATGTTCAATGAAATGCGGCTGTATTTTTACCATTCTGTCACATTCGTAGTCATTTCAAATAATAACACTGGTGAATAGACCATTTCGAGCAACGAAGTAATATGTTGTTCAAAATGTAAAATGGCAGATTGGGATATCATGCGGTAAACCAAACTTCACGCCAGTAGTTCTTAATGTAAACGCAACTTTACGCCTGTAGTCCCAGAAGATATAAGTAAAAGTAATTGTATGCATTTAAGCATGCTTGTATTCAAATACTCATGATTTATACGTTACGATTGATACTGAATGAAAAGTGGTATTGTGAAACTTTTGGTATAAAAACCACCTTTTACCTAAAATCATAATAAGAATGTTATATTAAAATGTACAGGGATACGGATACGAAATATATACAAGGATAATCTTTAAATAACAATAAGAACACCGTGAGAATATTCTACACACAACAAAAGTTTTTCTTGCTCACGGACATTTTGAACCTGCGAAACTCTGTAGCCCGCAGCGTATAAAGTCGTATCTTTATAAATTATCTTTTCTACCGCTATTTTCTCAGCCGACTGTACATCGTGGTTGTTATCACGAAATGGGGAACGTCTCGCGACTGGATGTGTATGTGAATGTCCAATGATATTCAACCATTTTTTTTCGTTCTGTCACATTTGTAGCCATTTCGAATAATACAGTACCCGATAAGAAATATCACATCGAGCCATGGAAAGACACAATCGTCTAGTTTCGACTTCGTAGAGCGTTGTCTCTGTTGCACAATGCATACCTAAGCACTGGTAGTGCGACATTGGGCAAAATTTTATAAAAATATTATAGTGTATGAAAGAGATAACGCTCTATGAAGCCGATAATAGCCGAAGTCTTTTTCCTGTAAGTCGGAGAACAATATTTGTTGCTGAAGATTGTATGTTGGTTGAAAAGATATCTTTGAAAAAACACAATATACATAATATTATTATTTTAAATACACAGAGTGGGTTGGCCACTAATCCACCCACCTCCACCAATCCGCATTGGAGCAGCGTGGTGGAGTAAGCGCCAGGCCTCCCCCTCAAAAAGGGGGAGACTCGTGCCCAGCAGTGGGACGTATGATGGGTTGCCATTATTATTATTATTATAAATACACAGATAAAATAACTGTTTGGAAAAAGACGACATGTTATTATACAGATAAAATAAAATTCTTACAAAACATATTTTCAACTGACAACTCTATGATCCAAAATGGCAGGCACGTAACGTTACATATTCACTTCCGGAAAATGGCGGCCGGAAGTGGCCGGCCATGACACCTGCGACCGCTTGCGTAAGCCTTATTTAGAAAATGTAGCGATGAACTTTTATGTTGGGAATTTATTAAGGCTTTTGCAAATAGGCTTATTGTCAAAGGCTTTAGAAAAAAGTAACACAGGTTATTTATTTTTATGTAACTCGTTACGAAAATATTATACCCATTTTTTTATGAAAAATCCATCCGCTCTACCATCTGAGCTACCAAAGTCCACTAGCTCAGTTGGAAGAGCTCAAATCTCGTCTGAAGTCAATTTTTCTTTCCATTATTCTTTAAAAAAAATATTTTACTAGCATGTGTTATTTGTTGTTTTTTGTAGAACAGGTGGATGAAATTGTATATCTTGGATGTGCTTTTAGCAAGGATGGTAGGTACACCACTGACATAGAAAGAAGAGTGCTTGCTGGGAATTGCGTGAATGGAGCGTTGGGTAAGCTGCTAGAATCGAAACATCGCAGCCAGCGGGCTCGACTAGCCGTACATAATGCTGTACTTACTCCAACGCTTTTATATGGAAGCGAGAGCTGGGTATGCAGGAAAGAGCATGAAAGTAAGTTGAACGCGGTCGAGATGAGATCATTGCGCAAGATCTGCGGTGTATCACTCACCGATCGCGTTCGTAATGAAGATGTAAGAATGAGGCTTCGTGTGAATGATAGTATCGGTGTAAAAATGAAAAATATATTATCGGGCATATATATTAGAAAGAATGTCGAATGAGCGAATGACTAAACAGATATACAATGCGAATGTGGATGGTTGCAGAGGCCCAGGAAGACCAAGACTGACCTACCATGACCAAATAGGTCGAGTTCTGTCTGATGGTGGAATCAAAAGTCTTAGGAATCGGCGTGCATGTATGAAGAGAATGATGAAAGTAGACGAAGCACGAGAGGTTTGTCAGAACCGGGATATCTGGCGCTCTACACTCTCTGCCTACTCCGTTAGGGACCTGGCGTGAAGATACATACATGCCTGTAACGCAACAACAATACTTCGAGTATTCGAGAGAGAGTCCTTCACACCCAATAAGCCGAGGAGCCCATCGGTTGTCAATTATGCAGACCTGCCTCTTTGCATGTTTCACGAGCCATCACAATCCAGCTTGTAAACCAGTTCATTTATTTACAAGGGTTGCCTCTTTTTGTATCTCATTGTTTTACTTTAATAAGATTATTTCTGGAAAGCTTTTTAGTTCGTTTAAATTCAGAATATAGGTAAGTTATTTAAAACAAAAATTATATCTCTGTGATAGATATTACGGGGCCAAGACCTAAACTCGCGTTTCATCATGAGCTTAAAAAATAATTTCGATGTAAAATTTTAAAATTACGTCTTTCGGCAGGTTTTGGCCAGTTTCGCCCAAAAAATCTAGTTACGGCTACAGTTTCGGTTTCGGCTAAAAACGGCCGAACCTTTTGCCGAAACCGAATCTCGACGTTCGCGCGTTGATCGGCTAACCTCGGAAAGATTCGGGGGTGCGCGCCTCACTCGCACGAGCTCCCGGCAAAACACGCGCACACTTGTTGTTTTGTGACCAGTAAGGCGGTTTTTCATAATTTTATCGTTTATTATTACTAAACTGCCTCGGTAGCCTAGTGGTAGCAGGCCACGACTACTACGCTGAGGTCCCGGGTTCGATTCCCGGGTCGGATCAGAGATAATGATGTAAACTCATTTATCTCTGGTTCTATTGGGATTTTTCTATTGTCTGCAAAATTTCCCAGTACCTCGAAGTTTGGTAATGTGCCCAGAGATGTCAACAGGCTCGCCACCTGTTACATGGGCCAAAAACGTAACCTGCGAATCGTGGGTGTTTAACGCATGTATGCTTGAATGCATGCATTTACCTCTGCCTACTCCTTCGGGGAAAACAGGCGTGAAGTTACGTTTATTATTACTAATTCATAAGCTTAGTTAGGTTGGCCATATTTATGTGTACCTAAATAAACATACATTGTTTTTTAACATAAATATTTAACAAGACGTGAGTTTTGGTTTCGGTTGAAGATTCGTTTTCGGTTTCGGTTTCAGCTGTAAATCATGTTTCGGTCGTTTTCTACTTTTTGCATATTTCACTAACCATCACCAGTCAGCTTGTAAACCGGCTCATTTATTTAAAAGGGTAACCTCTTTTTGTATTTTTATCTCTTTGTTTACTTTAACAAGATTATTTTCGGAATCCCAAAGAAGGGATGAGAAAATAAAAAATAACGAAGCCTGTTTATTCAATTACAATTTCACAATACAAATAATTAATAAGGCATTGTTTTCGTCTTAGTTTTTTTAATTAACGATCACGTTTTTTTTTGTAAATATAAACATCTGAAAATATCTTGTTTGTGTAGAGTTACTTATTACGAAACAGAATTAAGATAAATACTTATGGTATTTCTAAGTATTTTATGGACATATCTTATGGATGGTGTACAGTAGATGTGACAAAATGGAAAGAACCGGGCGGATTTTTTTTTACGCATATTTATAATCTAGAGAATATATATTCACTAGGTTTCCAATGAAAACAATGGCCACCCATGATACAGGTTTATACCTATAGTAGAGTAGTGAGTGTAACAAAAAAAAAAATCAAATAGTAGGGACGTTACGTGCCCTATCTGATAATTATCTAATAGATGGAAGAATGGTCACTGAACGTAGATAAAAGATTTCGATTAATAATAACGGGGAACATCCTTTTCTTCAAATCTAAGAAAAAACTTTTATGTCCGGAGTAGGGACTTGAAAACATAATAAGTAACTCACGAATAAAAACCGCCACTCTAAAAACAATAAATTATGCTAATTCCTTACATAATACATAATACATAATACATGTTATTGTAAATACATAATTAATAATAATTATGTATTTACAATAACAGTTTAAAAAGTGAAACAGCCACAGACAAGAAACCGCGAACAGTTTAACACCTTGAACTGAAAGCTGGAAGGAATCGCGTGCCAATTTCAATTTCTACAAAATTTAAATATAAAAAGGCACGCTACTTTCACTTTTTAAAGAAATGTTTTTATCAATTACTGGTGGTAGAGCTCCAGTGATGGAGCTCGCGGGCGTAGGCACCACCGCATTACCTAATATACTTGCCGTTAAATGGTAGTGTTCAGCACTATCATGTTTCGGTCAGGTGGTAATGTAAGGCTCTGTAATTTCCGGCACAGAGGCATAACACCTAATGCCTCAGGAGTGGCAGCGCATTTGCATTTTGACCTCTGGTCATTGTGTGGGTGTCTATAGGCTGCAGTCATCACTTAACATCAATGTGAACTGCACGCTTGTTTTCCAGATTTATTACATAAAAAAAAATATCATAAAACGTAAATACTAAATACCTACTATTCATATTATGATTAGTAGGTTTTTTTATGGTAATGAAATTGATAACCAAGCATGCAGTTCACGTTGATGTTAAGTGATGCTTATAGACACCCAAACAAAGACCAAGGACAAAATGCAGATGCGTTAACACTCCTGAGGCTGAAGGTGTTATAACTCTGTGCCGGAAATTACAGGGCCATACATTACCACCTAACCGGAACACGATAGTGCTGAACACTACCACTTAGCGACAAGTAAATTAGGTAATGCGGTGGTGCCCACGCCCGCGAGCTCCGTCACTGAAGCTCTACCAGTAAAAATATATTTAATTTTATATCATGAGTCTCATAACTATAACTGAGTGGTTGTAGAATAAACCTACAATAAATGTAAAAAAAACTGGTTAAGCGCAGGTCTGATTCGAAAGCTCAGAGTGCTGAACTATAGGGATGTTGAATATGTACTTTGTTTTGTTTGTGCTGTAATTTCAAAAAGTATAGGAAAATCACATTAAATATTTTTTATTGGTGGTAGAGCTCTAGTGACAGAGCTCGCGAGGTAGGCACCTCCGCATTACCTAATATACCTACTTGCCGTTCAATGGTAGTTTTCAGCAGTATCGTGTTTCGGTCAGGTGGTAATGTACGGCCCTGTGATTTCCGGCACAGACATCTTAGGCCTCAGGAGTGGTAACGCATCTGCATTTTGACTTTGCTTGAAACTGCTTCAGTCTCGCTATTCGGTGAGCTATGTCGGTAACTTTGGTTCTCATGCGGATCTCCTCATTTCTGATTCGATCTCGCAAAGAAACTCCAAGCATAGCTCTCTCCATTGCTCTCTGATTAGATTACATAGCCTTACATTATTCAAGTTTTTTTAGTAGGACAGTTAATTTTGCTCGGTGATTCTTCTACAAGAACCCGATTGAATCTGAATATTCTGAATACTATCAGACGTAAGTCGTAACCTTATAGTTTAAGATACAGTATGAGAAATATATACCGTCTTCTGTTATTTGATAATGAGTAAGATTATATGTAAATTGATACTGGTGGTAGAGCTCCAGTGACGGAGTTCGCAGGCGTAGGCACCACCGCATTACCTAATATACTTGCCGCTAAATGGTAGTGTTCAGCACTATCGTGTTCCGGTCAGGTGGTAATGAACGGCCCTGTAATTTCCGACACAAAGGCATAACACCTTAGGCTTCAGGAATGGTAACGCATCTGCATTTTGACGTTGGTCTTTGTGTGGATGTCTGAAGGACGCAGTCATCACTGAACATCAATGTGAACTACATGCTTGTTTGCTACATCAATAACATATAAAAAAATAGCCAATGGGTAACCTATCTTAATAATGGCAACCCTTTATACGTCCCACTGCTGGGCACGAGTCTCTCACCGTTTTTTTTTGGGGGAGAGGCCTATCTTAGTCGTGGGCTAATATTTCACAGCACAGGTGTCATGTCCCTATGACTAGTTATTTGCCATACATTACTATCCAACCGGAACACGATAGTGCTGAATACTACCATTTGGTGGTAGATAGGTAAATTAGGTAATGCGGTGGTACCTAAGCCCTAGAGTCCCTACTTTGGAACTCTACCACCAGAAGCTTCGTTTTTGTGGAAATATAGTCTAATTCGCAATATTTTTGGATGACCGGACACTTCTTTGATATTTATTTATTTATTTTATCCTTATTGCTACAAAAAAAATGCAGTAAATGGCGGACTTAACGCTAAGAGCGCTCTATAGCAGTCAACCATATTGTAAAAAATTGTAGGCGGTTATAGACTAAAACAAAAAAGTAACTAACAAAAAAAACCTACCTGTTATGCTGACACCTACATATTATTTAACATAATTTTGTCATCACCAAATAACAGACTCGGGTATACGTTTTTCATATCGTATCTTGCACTATAACAGTTATTTCGGTAACAAAAGCACCTGGCCAATATCGAGTTTGTTTTATGTGATGTTAAAAAAGATTTACAACAAATAGCGTGGACTGAGACTGTTTTAAATAATTATTTACGATCAGGTACTGTGGCTTAGTAGGATAGAGGTCCTGGGTTCGATTTCCGGCATAACTGATGTTTTTTTTTGATATGGGAAAATGTTTAGTGATACTCTTGGACTTTGGAATTGGGAACGACAAATTTCAATTGCTTCGATATTTTTTTTATTATGGAAATATTTACTGACTTTGAATTGTTGTGCGATAATGTCAGCCCGTGTTATCTAAAAAACAACATTTATTATAATGCACCTTTAGAATTGAAGTGGCATATCTCAAAAACATAAGAAAATGACTTTTAAATATTTATCGCAATTAAACGACTTAAAAATATGTAGGTAATCTATCAAATTACCGATATATTTATTAATAATTTGATAGATTACATGTTAAACTATTAATAATTACTATTAAATTATTAATAATTTGACAGATTATGTTTTTAAGTCGTTTGATGTTTATAAGTAATTTTCTTAATTTTTTGATATAATTATTACACTTCTAAAGGTGCGATATGTATTTAAAATATGTTCTCTGCTAGTGAATGGCAAAGACGTCTCTTTCATTTACATTTCATTTTCTGAACTCTTTGTTATCTGTGTGTAAAAGAGGAAATGTGACATTATACTGATATGTATACGTATACATTTCCTGATTATCGATTTTTATAATTTGTAAACTGTATACATGTCATGTGTATCTTGTTATTCACCAAAGTTAAAAGTAAATCTAATACCTTTAAACGAGCAATTCTTGTATATATATATATAGAATCAAGATCTCGGAAACGGCTCCAACGATTTTCTTGAAACTTACAGATTCGGGGTTTTTCGGGTCAAGAAATCGATTTATTTAGGTCCAAGAAAAGCTCGGTTCCAAGTTAATAATAAATTTTCTTCATAACCGACGACTAACGCCATCTATTGATGAATAGAAGAACCGTTAGTCTACTAACGTTAGTCGTATATTTAGCAAAGAAGAAGTGTTTGATTTGAGGTTAGACCAAAAAAATCAATTGTTTTTATTCATATTTCTTCAGTATGCAATTCATACTAAATATAATTTTCAAAAATCGCTACGGAGCGAATCTCGGTCAACCAAGTACTTAGTTATTAATTATTGACGTCTGTATCCTAAGTGATTCTTGTAATCCAAAATGATAAATACACTTTTTGACGACGACAACGTCAATCAGTGGGTTGGCTAAGATGCTTCGGATTCATTTTGGATTATTCCAATTAAGTTTTATTTATATCATGAACGAACATGTCGTTAACATGTATGGTAAGTATACTGTACTGTATACTGTATTCTATAGCTCCTATAAATTTATCCGTTGTTTGACAACCCTAGGGCGGAAATTATATTTTGAAAAAATAAATCATATTATTATCGTTCTAATATAACAAATTCCAAGGTTTGCGAGTTACTTACTACGGATCTTTGTTACTTTCACAAAACAGTTTTACAGTAATATAGCTTATACATTGGAATAACATATAAAGACTACAATTTGTAATGATTAAAAGTACACGCGGACGAAGTCGCGGGCAAAACCTACTAATCAAATAAATATTGATACAGCCCCCTCATCACGCTTGTCTTGTCCATGTCAGTATTGATCGACTAGGGTTGATGTTCTTATAAATATTTCAATAGTTTGAATAACGTGTCTACTGGATGTTGTCACAAAATATAATTTCCGCCTTAGGGTTGTCAAACAACGGATTAAGAATTGGTCACTAATCTTATTATTATACAGGGTTGGACAAAACAATATATTTATTTATGTAAGTAGAGTTAGGAGTACAAAAAAAATCTACTTATTACAATTTTTACAACATTTCGTGTCTGTTATAAAGCTGTTGTCATTATTAAATTATAAATAAAGTTTTTGATAAATACAAGTTTTTGTATTAATTATAATAAACAAAAGTGTTCTGCTATGAGATATGAGTGTGTTTTTTTCAAACATGTAAAAACAATATTGATACTTTATGAAAAATAAATATATACCTAAGCAATAGTATATAATAATATATTAGTGATGACATTTATTTAGGAGCTCGAGTGAATATCGGCAATATTTATTGCGACAATAAGTAATAGACACATGCTTTCAATCCATGTAATTTGCTTAAATCATTGGCAGATAGGGCTGTGGCCATGGCTCATACTGAGAAACGTTCGAAAAGAGTAAAAATTTCAAAAATATTTTTTTTTAAAAGCAAACGAAAGATTGATAAATCTAATTATACCTATCATTAAACTTAATGTTGGGTGCATTTATTTATATAACCAACTAGCTGACCCGGCAGCTAGTTGATTTTTTTGTTTTTTTTTTTTGGTCGGGCTTTATGTAGGCGGCCTGTCTCGAGACGGCACTAGTCTACTTCACCGGGCAATCGGCGAGCGCAGAAGGCGCTCCAGCCTAGACAAAAAAGTTAGCGCAACTACCTAAGGGTGACCCATGCGGGTCCGTGCCTCGGCTTAGGGCGTTGCGGAGGGACATATGAGACATATGCGATTATGGGCGGTTAAAAGGTTTGATATATACTGTGACTATTTGTATGGGAAAATAAAATTGTGGTTTTTACTATTTCCCTTCAATTTCTTCATATTTTCTTACCTTTTAAACCTTCCCTGGACTTCCAAAAATCATTCAAAACCAAAATTAGCCAAATCAGTAAAGCCGTTCTCTATATATAAAAATCAATTGCTGTTCGTTAGTCTCGCTAAAACTAGCTAAAACTCGCTCGTATGTTATCTATCTATAGATAACATATTTATTAAGTATTGAATACGAATTTTATATTAATTCCGAGGAAAAGAAGATGAAGGTAGGTAACGTATGGTTTTGTTGGGCCCATCATGAGATTTATTTTTGATCTTATCAATTCATTATAAATCGTGTCTGGAACTGGATATTACTGTTCGATCTCCTCAAGGATCATCCAATCAAGCAGTCCAAGTCACGTAATTGCACGATGTGCAACCAAATTCGTGCATCGATTCAAGATGACACGAGTGAACGCATCTTGAAGGAGATAGACCCTTCAGATACCTCTCTGTCCTGCCGGCTGACTATTTTAACCGTATTATAAATCGTGTCTGGAACTGGATATTGCGAGTCGAGATCCTCAAGGATCATCCAATCAAGCAGTCAAAGTCACTTAATTGCACGATGTGCAACCAAATTCGTGCATCGATTCAAGTTGACACGAGTGAACGCATCTTGAAGGAGATAGACCCTTCAGATACCTCTCTGTCCTGCCGGCTGACTATTTTAACCGGCGCGCTTGGACTTCGAGCTGGTAATTTAATTAAATAAAGAGACGACTCGGTTAGACCAGCGGTGTGAGATGACCGTTTGATTCGAAGGGAGACCCTTTCGAGGCGATGGCGGGTTCGATCCCCGCACCGGGACTAATATTTGTATGGCCTACAGATATTTGTATCGGGTCTGGATGTTTGTGTATGTGTTGTATGTGTACAACGGCACCCACGACACAGGTTTATACCTAATGTGGGCTGAGAATGTAAGCGTATTAAAAAAAAAAATATGCGGGCAACATGAGTTTCAATGACAAAAAATGTACAAATAGGTAGAGAAGTTTAATTAAGCCAAAAAACGGTTCCACTTAAATGGGTCCGAGGGCGGGGCATAAAAGAGACACCGCAGCGAGCAGCACGTCAAAAAAATAATAATGACAGTTAACACAATGATTCTGTTTTGTTTACTATTTCCGAAAAATATATATTGTATCAGTAAGATTAAGTATTTAACCGAGTTCTTATTTAAATCCTAACGAATTTTATTTCTGAAACTTACTATATTTTTGTAGTTTTTTGCATTTTTTTGTCAATATTTTGCAACCCTACGGGCCAGAGACAGTATTACAGAGCCGCGCTGGCTGGGGTCCAGCGATTCTACCAAAATAGATTCAGCGACACTCAACTCACTATATCGCCCTTTACCACGTTTGTACACTATTTTCGATTATCCAAATCGTTGATGGCGGTTCGTGGTTAAAAAACATATTTGGTGATTATTATAACCCGTAAGGATTCAATGTCCATGCGCACCCTTCCTAATAGTCTTGATCAAAGAATTGTATTTTTAAACCGACTTCAAAAAAGAGGAGGTTCTCAATTCGACCCGTATGTTTTTTTTCGGTGTATGTTAAGCGATTTCTCCGTATTTATATGCCATGGACGTTCACATTTATTCGTTTATTTTATTTAATAATATTTGTATTAAATCTAAGGTTTTGGCAAAAGAGCAACACGCTGAGTTTGTTGCGTAGCGGAGTTCTTCTCAGTAGTGCCTGCACTTGGAACTCTGCTAAGTGAATGACTATGATTATGACGAACAGATTTTGTATTTTCTTCTATGAAGGAATTGAAAAATTTGATGATTAACGTATCGGTTAAATATTATTATTAAATTGGTATTTATTAATTACCTATTGAATTATTATTATAAGTCATTCTCTCTAGGTAGCTTATAACCCGACAATGCAAAAGTGTTCGTGTAATCCAATTTGAAATAAATGATTTGAATTTTGAATTTTTTTAAACTAATCTAACACCTAGGGTTGCCAACGTTTTTTTTTATAAAAAATATAACATATTTAGGTCTGATAAGAACATTAAACAGCATTTTATAAAAATGAACAGTAATTAATTTATTTAGTGTTTTAAATACATATTTCTTAGAGCTTCTGGTACAACTTAATAATTTACTAGTCTTACTTGTAGTGTTTTGTTTAATTTTTGTTCAAAAGTTGTATAATGTAGTCAAAAACAGTATAACTCTGTATTTAACAACAATTGGCAACCCTATCAACACTCCTACAGCATAGTGTCCCTGCAAAAACCAAAGGAGTTTTTAGGGTTCCGTACCTCAACAAAAAAGATTAATCCTAAACTTTAACTGATGCTAAGTATACTCCTTCTTCTGTGTAATCCATTCAGTATTTCTTTTTTACCATATTTTTTTGTGTTTACTCCATTTCACTTACCTGAAAAGAGAAAAACTAGAATAAATATAGACACATGCATTTAACAATATTTTTGAAATTCATTAAAAATGTATGTTATATAATAGGTTGGGGAAAAAGTCTTTTCGCATTATAGTATGTATGAACTTGTGATAAAATCTCTTTGGCTGTAGTATTTGTATCTAGCTGGTTTTGGTATCATTGAAAGTTAAAATTTTAAAAAACATAATTCCAAATTCAAATTAGGCAAATGTGTGATTTTCATTTGTTTTTCGTACTGTCAAGATGAGTGAATCTAATGAAGAAATTAAAATACATTTACAAGATACATAAGACATAAGATACATTTTAAAATTTTACTACAAAAAAGGTAAAAATGCAACGCAAGCCGCGAAAAAAAATTGCTATGTTTATGGACCTAGTGCAGTGTCTGTGAGAGTAGCACAAATTTGGTTTAAGCGTTTTCAATCCGGAAATTTTGATGTCAAAGATGCACCTCGCTCTGGTCGCCCTGTTACGGATAAAATGGATGCCATTTTTGAAAAAGTGGAGCAAGATCGATATATTAGTAGTTACGACGTAGCTGAAGAACTGAGAATTGATCACAAAACAGTTTTGGCGCATTTGAAAAAAGCTGGGTAAAAAAAAAAGCTCGATATTTGGGTACCTCACAAGCTCACTGAAAGAAACCTAATGAACCGTTGAAAATTTGTGATTCTTTATTACGACGATTATGAGACCGAATCATTTTTGAAGAAGCTGATAACTGGTGGTGACAAGTGGATCACGTACGACAAGAACGTGCGAAAAAGGTCGTGGTCAAAGGCCGGTCAGGCTTCACAGACTGTGGCGAAACCCGGGTTAACTCGCAATAAGGTGATGTTGTGTGTGTGGTGGGATTGGAAGGGCATTATTCATTATGAGCTATTACCACCAGGCAGGACTATCGATTCTGAACTCTGAACTGCGAACAACTGATGAGATTTAAGCAAGAAGTTGAGAGAAAGCGGCCGGAATTGATCAACAGAAGGGGTGTGGGGTTTCATAATGATAACGCTAGACCTCACACATCTATAGCCAATCAGCAAAATTTAAAAGAGTTAGGCTGGGAGGTGTTAATGCATCCGCCGTATAGTCCTGACCTTGCACCTTCAGATTTCCACCTGTTTCGGTCTCTTCAGAATTCTTTATGCAATGTTAGGTTAACATCACGAGAGGACTGCCAAATCCACTTGTCGCGGTATTTTAATGAGAAGTCCCAAATTTTTTATAGCAATGGGATCATGTCCCTACCTACAAGATGGCAAAAGGTTATCGAACAAAATGGTACATACATACTTTAGTTAAATTTAAATAAACTATATTAAAAAATGTTTTGAATTATCTTAAAAAATGCGAAGAAACTTTTTCCCCAACCTAACCCCCTTATTCATAAACGTATTTTAGCTAAAATGTTGTTAATATCTCCTTTGTCTCTTCCTATCCTGCACATTTGACAATGCAACTGACAAAGACAAAGTATTCTATAGCTAAAACGTATCTAAAGTATGTTTATGAATAAGGGGTAAAGTCTTTTTAATCGTCTAAAGTAGTCTTAACGTACGAATACACAAACACGCGTGTGTGTGTGTGGGTACACACACGCACGCGCGCGCCCGTACATACACACACACACACACACACTTGCGCGCGCGTACATACACACACTCAAGAAATAAGCCTCATGGTTGAAAAGAGTAATTTGAGCATTTAAATCTAGTACATAATAGCACAGTATTATTTTAGGTATTTCTTGTTCAAAGCCACTTTCGTGACTAAAATAACTTTATGAATATCATGTATAGAAACCTATAATTTTTATACATAGAACATTACTTAACGGTAAACCCAAGAATCACGAGAAAACTAGAGCCACTCGCTGCGTGGTCGCTCCTTTTTGATCACAATATCAACAACAAAAGACTTTTTAGGGTTGACACACACCATCTATCAAAATTACGGGAAAAGGGAGAAAATATTGCCGACCTAAGATGCTTCGTCCATCCCTGCTATTACTCCTTGCCTCTGAAATGGGTTTTAGAAATGAACGATGAACGAATGGTTTATATAAATAAAAATAACCATAAACGGATGGGATCATCATAAATCTAGACCGGCTGGTCTAGATTTATGATCTAGACTAAGCTCTTCCAATTGAGCTACCGAAGTCCTGCCCGATTTGTCAAATCTTTCCTACACATTTATTGTATTTCCTTATGGTGGCAGTAGCGACATCTATTGCAAACAATGCTAGTTTGCTAGTTAGGCAAACTAGTTAGGGACTAGATTCCCAGTGGCCGCGAGTTCGAGTCTCGTCTGAATTAATTTTTTTTTTCCTTTTTTCTTTAAAGAATATATTTCGCTAGCATGTGTTAATGCGAAATAATATAAAAACAACTTTGATTGTCTGTTTTTCGTTTGAAGCGAAAATAAATCTTATCTTTGGAAATACTGAACCGATCGTGAAAATTCTTTCACAATTAGAAAGCTACTATTCAAGAGTGCTATATATATTTTATTATGATAGTAGTAGGCATTACCTACTACTAGGCAACATTGCACGCGTGCCAGGGTGGGCCACTAGTATTTGTACAATACTAGAATTTATATTAATAACCAGCTGTGCCCGCGACTTCGCCCGCGTGAGTATTTATGATTGTTCAGTATCTACCCGGACGAAGTCGTGGGCGCAGCTAGTATAAACGTAGCCTAAGTTGCTCCTTCTTACATCAGCTATCTGTCAGTGGAAGTCCCGTTGAAATCCGTTCAGCCGTTCCCGAGATTAGCCTCACCAAACAGACAGACAGACAAAAATAGTAAAAAATGTTGTTTTTGTATATGTACCATGTATATATACATATACACGGTACCTGAAATACAGGCTCTGCTTAGTTTAGGCACCAGTCTCCCACAATTTACTTTAATAATAACTCACAACTTTTTGATGTTAATATAATATGTTAAACTGTGTAGTTATTAAGGTTATTGTGGTGATAAATAAATAAATAAATATGCATTTAGTAAAAAGATATAAGAATAATTGACTTTAGACGAGACTCGAAATCTAGTCTCTAACTAGTTTGCCTAACTAGCAAACTAGCATTGTTTGCAATAGATATCGCTACTGCCACCATAAGGAAATGCAATAAATGTGTAGGAAAGATTTGACAAATCGGGCAGGACTTCGGTAGCTCAATTGGAAGAGCGGCTGGACTAGATTCATGATGATCATTGAAGCGCGCATGGCCCAGCGGCTGGTGTAGATCGTAAGCGATCTGCTCGGTTAAGCACTACGGGCGCGGTCGGGTAGTGTGATGGGTGATCGCTAGTGGCAAATTAAAATGCGCGTTTCCGTGCTTCGGAGGGCACGTTAAGCCGTCGGTCCCGGTTGCTATCGATGGATAGCAGTCGTTAAACCTTGTCGGAGGCCTTATGGGCGGTTTGAAAACATCCGACAGCGGGTTGGCCACTAACCCACCCACCTCCACCAATCCGCATTGGAGCAGCGTGGTGAAGTAAGCTCCAGGCCTCCCCCCAAAAAGGGGAGAGACTCGTGCCCAGCAGTGGGACGTATAATGGGTTGCCATTATTATTATTATTTCACTAATTTATTCATAATCTCATTATATATTTTTTTACATATACATGTATATAAAGGAAAAAAAAAAAAAAAACAACGTATATATAAAAAAATACAAAATGGTTACCGCCGGTAGCGGGAGCAGGGTCCAAGCTGTCGGCGGTTAGGGGCTCAGAGAGAGGAACCTCCTCACAATACGTGCCGTGTCGAGAAGAACCGCTTTCTGCACCAAGCCTTTGATCCAACTTCCCAGCGAGAGCCTCTTAAGGTGGTGGTCGAGGCTCTTCGCCATGAGTCCGTTTACCGTGACGACTATCGGTACAATTACAGCCGAGTCCACATCCCACATGGCGACAATCTCGTGAGACAAGTCGAGATACTTAATTTGTTTGTCTTTTTCCGCTTTCACGAGATTCTCATCATGAGGGATGGTGACATCGACTATAATTGCGCGGCGTTCCAAGCGATCTATCACCACTATATCAGGCTTATTGGCGACAATAGTCCTGTCAGTGATGATAGATCGATCCCAATACATCGTGACACGGTCATTTTAGAGTACTGGGTCGGGTGCATACCTGTAGTACGGCACCTCCGTGGCTACAAGGTTGTATTTCAGAGCAAGTTGCTGGTGAATTATCCTGGCTACTTGGTTGTGCCTGTGCAAGTATTCGCCGTTGGCAAGGCTCGAACAGCCGGACACAATATGCCTGAGGGATTCCCCCGGTCGGTGGCATGCCCGACATATGTCGACCGTGCCATCCTTCAGGATAAACTTCCGGTAGTTATTGGTCATTACCACTTCGTCCATAATTGCACATACAAAACCTTCGGTTTCCCCAAAGAGGTCCCCGAATTATTATTATTATTAGTAAAAAGCGGTTATTTTAATATTACAAACAGACACTCCAATGTTATTTAATTGTATAGATAGATATCCACTCTAAGTTGGGATCATTATTCACATGAATAAGATAAGTTATAAATATTTTCTTTTTATTATTTATTACAGTAATTTTTTTTGGATGCACATTTATCTAATTAGGGTCTCTGATAAATTTTGTTTAATTAAACAGCCGCACGAATGGATCCGCAACCTAAGCCCTTGTCACATTTTTTTGTCATTTTTATCCAGGGTTATGCCTATTGTAAAATGGGGACTCGTGCGAGTTTAACTTGGGTGTAAGGACATCTGATCGTGGATTTAAAATATTGTGCAATAAAATGTAGATTGAGCAACGTTTTGAGTTGTTATTCAACATTGGATTGATATTATTTTATAATATTCTGAGATGAGGAAAGTAATGGATTCGGTTCTGTAACTCGCTGCTTATTAATAGCTTTATTCTATTTGCTATTTTTACTGGTGGTAGAGCTCTGGTAATGTACGGCCCTGTAATTTCCGGCACAAAGGCATAACACCTTAGGCCTCAGGCGTGGTAACGCACCTGCACCTTTTGACCTTGGTCTTCATGTGGGTGTCTATAGGCTGCAGTCATCACTTAACATCAATATGAACTGCATGCATGTTTGCCACTTCCACAACATAAAAAAAATATGAGACTGCTATGCTTGTTGCTATATTGACCAACTCTACCTATATAGCTTTGTTTCACAAAGCACGCATTCTATGTAAATGATGGGCTTATAAAACTACGTTCAACCTTTTACCGTATTTCAAATAAAACCCTTTTACATGCTTTCAATAAGTACAATGCATATTTAAATCATCGTACAAAGAACTCGATGGACGGTGAAGTCACAGTAAATAGATGTGAAGTGAACATAACCTGAGCATCGACTAACAACACTGACAATAATGCTTTGTGCGAAACAGGTACAAACGTTAAGGCTGAGTCTCCACTGAGACATATGGATATTTTATTATGTAAGTGCCTTCAAAAGACAAGTTCCATGTTGGGCTTGCGCCTTGTAGGTAGGTACACTCAGAATCAGAATCAGAATCAGAAACTCATTTATTCATTTAGGGTGACAGGCACCTCTTATGACACGTCAAAAACAAACAAAATAAATTAAAGCGAATAACAATTGATATACATGTCAAACAAGATAAAAAATATATGTAAAGTCAAGAATATCACTAAGATAAAACTAAATGTCATAAACTAATGTAAAAAGTATATCAGTAGAATGTCTCTTTTCCCCTTTACAAACTGATAACAAAGAGTAAAAAGAAAAGAAAGGAAAAGAAAAAGAGTCATTCTTTCTTTCACTATATCAAAAGATGGAAAAAAAAATAGAATCATGAAAAAATACTCGAAAAAATAATGTGAATCGTTGTTTTTCTGTCGGTAAGATTTAGTTTTAATAGTAATTTTTTTATGACAGCAATATGTCACCATATTGCTACTAGACAACTTGTTTTTGACATTCTAGTTTTTGAAATATACTTACGACAGTTAATTGAAGAATAAGACGATTTGGATAGCTGAAAATTTATTATATATGCTTCTTCTCTCAATATCTATATTGAGATAGAAGCATTTGCAAGGTGCAGGCTATAGAGCAACACGGGCCACCGGTCGCGGCGGACCGGAGGGGAGTAGCTATAGCGTGTATTACCGATGCAAAACAGTCTGTCATTTTTTGCGGGGGGAAATGCGTGCGACACACACGCACACTACAAAAATCGTCTATTACTACGAAACTCACGCCTTGACTTTAACAAAATACAGAAACAATTTCACGCACACATTTAAACATCTAGGCGACAAGTATAGGCCCATTTGGGCTTATACTTTGACAGAGGGGAAAGCCTGCATATGGCTACTCTCCTCCGGTGTTGCTCTATGGTGCAGGCCCAAGCTCCATAAATTTTAGAACGTCATTAACAGAGTTCAAAAAACGAGAAGGTTCTCAATTCGGCCGGTATATTTTTTTTTATGTATTAATTTTGCCGAGATTCCTGGACCGATTTACGTAATTCTTCTTTTGTTTGATGCGGAATAGTTTCGATTTGGTCCCATAAAAAATTGATTCACTTTCACCTCAGACTAAAGGAATAAGAATAGACGGCGAGTTGTCATAAAGTGCGTTGAATCCACTGACGTCATATATAGTCCTAATGCGCATGACAACAAGATGACAACAAGTGACAATGACATATTTACTCATCGACGACACAACACAGCTTATTTACTCCTTCGTGGATATTTTTTTTCCATTGATTTCGTATAGTCGTGTAATAATTTTGTATCGACACACCTAAACAATTTAAATTAGGTATCAAATTGTCAAGAAGCTAAAAGATTCAGATTTTACAAATTAAACAGATGTGAAAAACGTAACGTAACTTCACGCCTGAAATCCCCGAAGGGGTAGGCAGAGGTAAATGCATGCATTCAAGCATACATGCAAACACCCACGATTCGCCGGTTACGTTTTTCGCCCATGTAACAGGTGGCGAGCCTGTTGACATCTCCGGGCACATTACCAAACTTCAAGGTACTGGTAAACTTCCAGAAAATGGAAAAATCCCAATAGAACCAGAGATAATGGACTTTACACCATCATCTCTGATAGCCCCTACCCGGGAATCGAACCCAGGACCTCAGCGAAGTAGTAGTGGATGTGAACATTAATCTAATTTACAATTCAGCAATAAACTAAAAAGTATTAATTAAATATAACTACGTTAAGAAAAACCGAGTTCAAAACTGAAAAGTAAAAAATAATAAAGATTTTATTTTAATTATATAGTACCTATTATTTATATGTGCTATGTACTAATAGGTTTGAAGTCGGTGCCAAACTTCACGTCTGTAATCCCCGAAGGGGTAGGCAGAGGTAAATGCATGAATTCAAGCATACATGCAAACACCCACGAATTGCCGGTTACGTTTTTTTCAATGTATTAATTTGCTCCTATTCATATTTAAATGATTAAAATATAATTATTTGTTTAAGGTTTGGCACCGACTTCAAACCTAATAGTAAATAGCACATATAAATAACAGGTAGTATATATTTAAAATAAAATCTTTATTTTTCTATTATTTTTTACTTTTCAGTTTTGAAGTCGGTTTTTCTTAACGTAGTTATATTTATTTAATACTTTTTATTTTGGTAACATTTTTATTTTTCGGAATAACACATGCGAGAGATGCACGGATCGAACCTTTCGCTTCACCAATTCGGTAGCTAATAACTGGTTTAAAATTTAATACAAGTACAAGTTTATACGGTTACTATTTATATATTTTGATAACACGTGATCGTATTATTTTTCGATTACGCGTTGGTAAAGTCATTCGAATATCATTTTTGCAATCTCGCACTAGACACTCAGAAGAAAGTGTCAAATGCCCATATCGCAACAGACTATTACATATCAGATAAAAGTTACCACTTTTGTAAGAGCTCGTGGAGTCAACTCTTGTATGGATGTTCATTAGAGGGATCTCTACCTAGAAGTTACAGTTAGAATGGTCGGTATACAATACTGTGCAACAATAGAGCCATCTAGTTCCGTTTGAAAGTTCTGCTGTGCTATTTACAAGTATTGAGATATTGATAATTTTTATTAAATGTCTTTGCCTTTGGCGGCGTCGTGTGGCGGGTTGCTCACTTCCCTCTAAAATGGTCGAGGAGGGCAATGGCTGTCACATGCGTCATACTCGTGAACGGGTGCTGTTGGTGGGGACTGGTCTGTTCTGGTTTGCAGGGGCTACATCACATTTAGTTGATAGCAGTTTATTTGCATCTATGCTATGGACGTTGACATTATTTGATTTTTCACGATAATCTGTACTAGATTTAAGCTCTCATTTAAAAGAGCTCTTACTGAGTTTGTTGGGTAGCGGAGTTCTTCTCAGTAGTGACTGCACTTGGAACTCTGCTAAGTGAATAACATTGATCTTGACGAATAAGTTTTTCTTTTTCTTCATTTATTATCATTGAAGGAATTGAAAAAATTTATGATTATTATGTTTTAACCAAATAGTTTAAATTTTAATTTTTAATTTACTATTAATATATGATTTTGCTTTTACTATATGTAATGGTTATTCGCTCTAGGTAGTTTATAATTTATTGACGTTTTGAAAGTATCTGTAAAGATCTATTCGAAATAAAAATATTTTCTATTCTATTCTAATCTATTTGAAAGTACCTACAATCTATTTGTCACTTGGTTGTATCGTTTCACTAACTTTAACAAGGTTGAAGTACCGGTTAAGTAAAACAATAATTGCACCATTTGAAAATTGGTAAATGTCGTCATGACTTTAACTGCTAATCGTTATTGGACGAACTACGCTGGTTACCTATTGATAAAGTTAACCTCAAAATTATCTGTCAGCTGATAAGGGAATCTGTTAACTCAACTATGGCAACCCTAAATACGTTGATGCAACGCATTTAGGGTCGTTTCGTAAATAAATAATCTTGATAATGATATCAAGATTATTATATATAGTAATTTTATCATATTAGGTATATCATAGAGCAACACGGTCCACCGGCCGCCGCGTCTATCTATTACTGATGCAAAACAGTCTGTCATTTTTTGCGGGGGGAAATGCGTGTGACACACACACACTACAAAATCGTCTATTACTACGAAACTCACTTTTGAAACTCACCTTGACTTAAACAAAATACATGAACAATTTCACGCACACATTAAAACATCTAGGCGACAGGCATAGGCCCACTTGGGCTTGTACTTTGACAGAGGGGAAAGCCTGCATATGTCTACTCCCCCCCTGTCCGCCCCGGGCGGTGGCCTGAGTTGCTCTATGTATTATATAGTCAGCTTAAAATAATAGTCAATTCTAACAAAATTATGACTATTTACCAAATAAAGTACTTATATAATGTAACACATCACATAAAAATATGCAACATAAAAAGCTTGAAATAACATGCAATTAAACAGAAATGAAAAAATGATAGGAATAAATATGAAATAAACCAGCCTTGTATCTGTCGATATGGGATATACTTCTACTTATATTTATATGATGGAGGTGGCAAACTAGCATGCAGTTCACATTGATGTTAAGTGATAACAGCCTACAGACATTTACAGGTCAAAATGCAGATGCGTTACCATCCCTGAGACCTAGGTTGTTATGTCTCTGTAATAGTTTTTATTCGCGTACCTACATTATTTTCAAAATTTTAGCTTTACTGGATCTTTTGTACGGCCCTGTATTTTCCGACCCAGAGGCATAATACCTTAGGCCTGAGGAATGGCACATATCTACACTTAGGTCTCTGGTTCATATTTATATATTAGATACTTACTATCAATGTGAACTGTACGCTTGTTTATCACTTCATGACAAAAAACGCGACGATGAAATGAGAATGGTAAATTTTCGACAGTTTTCATATATCGACATATTACTAAACTATTTTAAAATGACGTAATTTATGGCACAGAGGCATAACACCTTAGGCCTCAGGAGTGGTAACGCATCTGCATTTTGACCTCAGTCTTTGTGTAAGTGTCTATAGGCTGCAGTCATCACTTAACATCAATGTGAACTGCATGCTTGTTTGCTACTTCCATAACATAAAAAAAAACATAACTGGCGAGCGAAAACCTGTATTTTACATATTGCAAGTCTTTTATTACTTCATCAGAAGTAAATGCATAATTACTAGGTATTGCATCTAATACCAAGTGTCGAGCCCCACCCTGTCGTATAAAAGTCGTTGTACTATATCCCGATTCGCGACCCCCTGACCTCACAAATGTCAGAGGTCAAAAGGCAACTTGCACGCAAATCGGGCAGCTAGGGATGCAAGGTTTTTATTAATATCGATATCGATACATATCGAATTAAGCCGATATTGCCGATATACAGTCTAGTAAGTTAATAAAACGATATATGTTACTTTTTAAAGAGACATCCAATGTATATTATGTTATACCAATCGTTTATGGATATAATGTTTTAGGCTTACCTATGTGAATAATCACAAAAAGTGCATGTATGAAAAAAATATTGCAGTATTTTGCACCAGAAATTGAATCGTAAACAATTTAAAAAATTGTAGCTTTGACAGTCTGCTTTGTTGTAGCCGGTTTCTGCTTTAATATTATATTTTTGGAAAAGACTTTCAGATGGAACACGTTTGTTTTTATTTGGGCGAATTTTAAGATATTTCCATATTAATATGGTGTTTTGTATTTTCGATATCTATGACAGCGTATCGGCGATATTGATAAATATCGACATCTTGAGGGTCCATATATCGATATTTATCTAAAGGTTGTTCGTTGCATCCCTACGGCCAACATTTTTATACATTAATTTGTATGCGAGGCGCTTGTAATATCTATCACAATGGTGGAATGAAAATGTTTCGTTTCTTTTATACATATACCTACTGTTTGAAGTCACATTTATTTAAGTTTTGACAAAAACATTGTTTTACAAACATCTGCCAATTGCAAGTTTTTCAACAAAATGGCATCGATATTTGTTTGTCTCTTGTATGATATTGTTTTGAACAATTACGTACAGTGAGGTAGTAATTTGGTAATAGATAGATAGATAGATAGATTTTTTACTGGTGGTACAGCTCTAGTGACGGAGCTCGCGGGCGTAGGCACCACCGCATTACCTAATATACCTACTTGCCGTTCAATGGTAGTTTTCAGCACTATCGTGTTTCGGTCAGGTGGTAATGTACAGCCCTGTAATTTCCGGCACAGAGGCATCACACCTTAGGCCTCAGGAGTGGTAACGCATCCGCATTTTGATCCTCGGTCTTTATGTGGGTGTCTATAGGCTGCAGACATCATTTAACATAACATAAATGTGAACTGCATGCTTGTTTGTCACTTCCATAACATTAAAAAAAAAACAGATTTTAGTAGTTACTTGCCCTATTTTTTTATGTAAAGTAGGTGGCAAATAGGCATGCAGTTTCAAGTATGTTAAGTGATGACTGCAGCCTATAGACATCTTCACAAAAAAACAGAGGTCAAAGATGCTTTGCCATCCCTGAGACGGCAGAGACATAAGTTGTTATCTCTCCTTGATAGTCAATCCAGGGCCATACATTACCATCTAACCGGAATGCGCTAGTGCTGAAGACTACCATTTAGAGGCAGATAGATTCTGCAATGCGGTGGTGCCTACGCCATCATCCTCTTACACGGGATGTCTATAGGCTGCAGTCATCACTTAATATCCATGTGAGTTACATGCTTGCTTGCCACCTCCGTACTATAAAAAAAATGACGTGCTCTAGTAGTAAATCTATAAGTCCCCTCTTGGGCTTCCCCTACTATAAAGAGTAAAAATTAAAATTTTGGTAAAACACTATATTAATTCTAATAGGCTACGAAACACATTTTTTTTCTTCACAAAGTTTTTAAGGCTCAGGTATTAAGTACATTCGTTTTTTTTTTGGATTTCTGCAAAAACACATGCAAGTGAAATATTTTTAAGAAAAATGAAAAAAAGAAGGGTTTGTCCCGCCTGTACTCACAAACTTTCGTATTTAGAATATTAAGTAGGATGCAATAAACGAGGAGATTATTCACATGACTGTAACTTTTTTGAAAAAAAAAAGAGAAGGTGTCCAGTTAGTGAAAAAATAAAAGTGGTTTTATTTAAGTTTCACTATGTGGACACACGCAAAGGTATTGTAGTGTCCAGACGACGAAATATTAAGTCATAATAATTTCAAGTTTCACTACCTGGACACACGTGTGTCCGGTCATTTGTGTCAAGTTGACGAATAACCTAAAATGTATATGCATTATTTCTTTAAAATAAAACACTTAACCCTTAGCATATATTATTTATCTATATGCTAAGCGTAATTCATTTAATAAATGATGACAAACCTTCAGTATATTAATTATTCTCATCATCATCATCATAATTTCGGCCAAAAGACGTTCACTGCTGAACAAAGGCCTCCTCCAAAGAATGCCACAACGAATGGTCCTGGGCCGCCCTCATCCAGCGATTGCCCGCGACCTTCACCAGGTCGTCGGTCCACCTCGTGGGGGGCCTGCCTACGCCTACTGCCTCGTTTTCCGGTTCGTGGCAAGAACTGCTCTGCCCCAACGATCGTCAGTTCTTCGAGCTATGTGCCCTGCCCACTGCCACTTGAGTATCGCTATCCAGAGAGCTATGTCGGTAACTTTGGTTCTCATGCGGATCTCCTCATTTCTGATTCGATCACGCATTAGTTATTATAAGTAGATAATATTAAATGTATTAATATTATAAAGAATCGGTATTTCATTTATGTTATCAACAACAGTATTTTATGAAGAGAAAAAAAATCTTTTACACGACATTGTTTGGACAAGTAGTATAAGTTTTATGGCAGTGTTTTTGCCAAAATATAAAATACGACGGAACATTAGCCTATTTGTAGCACATTAGCAGAAAAGATGTTTAACAGCCTATTTTATGCTTATATGCTTTTACAATGATATACCATTGGCTTTTATAACAAAACAGGGCGAATACGCCCGCGAGCTTCGTCGCTGGTGCTCTATCACCAGTATAAAACCTTTTTGATATTACGACTGTTATAATATTTCAAAAAATCTATTTTGGTACTACTCATATTCAAAATCACTTCCGTTTCTAAAAAAAATATTTTGTGATTAATAGTAAAACAAGTGCCTAATCAATAATTATGTAACCGATTCTTAAGTAGAAAAATAATCAAAACATTTTTCTAATAAAACTGTTTTTACCGCTTATATAATTTTATTTTTATTTATTGAAGTGGCAGACAAGCATACAGTTTACATTGATGGTAAGTAATACTGCTCCAAGAGGCGCGCATGGCCCAGCGGCTGGTGTAGATCGGTTAAGCACTACGGGCGCGGTCGGGTAGTGTGATGGGTGACCGCTAGTCGCAAATTAAATGCGCTTTTCCGTGCTTCGGAGGGCACGTTAAGCCGTCGGTCCCGGTTGCTATCGATGGATAGCAGTCGTTAAATCTTGTCGGAGGCCTTATGGGCGGTTTGAAAACATCCGACAGTGGGTTGGCCACTAACCCACCCACCTCCACCAATCCGCATTGGAGCAGCGTGGTGGAGTAAGCTCCAGGCCTCCCCCCCAAATAAGAGGAGAGACTCGTGCCCAGCAGTGGGACGTATAATGGGTTGCCATTATTATTATTATAAGTAATACAGTAACCCTTAAAACGTCTGAAACCAGATATTTCAAGGTAAATGCGTTGCCACTCCTGAAGCCTAAGGTATTATGCCTCTGTGCTGGAAATTAACTTGCCGTAATTTTTAATCCACCTGACCGGAACACGATAGTGCTAAACACTACCATTCAGCGGCAAATAGATTAGGTAATGCGGTGGTGCCTACGCCCGCGAGCTCCGTCACTGGAGCTCTACCACCAGTTAGTTTAATGAGTGTAGTTCGCGAAAACCATAGAACACATCAGAGTCTTTCTGTACCTTATACTCGTAGTCACGCCGAACCTTTCGCTGATACGGGGGTTATTTTTACCCTCAGTTTTCGAATCTGGGGATAAAATCTGACCAGGGGACCGCTGCCTAATAGCTGAGGATCGCATTGCAGAATCATTTTGTTCATCCAGATATGCTGCAAACCTATTTTTTACGCATATTTCTAATCTAGAGAATGTATATCCACTAGGTTGCCTATCAAAAACTCTGAAATTAAAGTCACTTCTGCCGTTGCGCACATGGCCGCCCCTACATATTTTCTTTCCGCCCCGGTAACTTTTTACGTCCATAACATACATGTATTTTTTTTTATGCAATGAAAGTGGCTAACAAGCATGCAGTTGACATTGATGTTAAGCCCCTGATAGGTCAAGACTGCAGCCTATAGACACTTACACAAAGACTAAAGAAAAAGACAAAAACCACTTCTGAGGCCTAAGATATTGTGCCTCTGTGCCGGAAATTACAGGACCGTACATTACCACCTGACCAGAATACGATAGTGCTGAACACTACCATTTAGCTGCAAGTATATAAGTTAATGCAGTGGTGCGTACGACCGCGATCTCGTCACTGGAGCTCTACCAAAAAAATGATTTGTATATCAAATTAAAGCTATTTTTTTTTCTAATATAAAAGGAAGAGTTGCTGGCTGTTAAAAATAAAATAATTGATTTAAAAATACTTGTCAAATTCTGATAGGAAACCTAGTGGATATAATATATTCTCTAGATTAGAAATATGCGTAAAAAATAGGTTTGCAGCATATCTCGATGAACGAAATAATAATAAATAAAATAAAATACGCTTACACTCACAGCAAATGATTCTTTATTTGGCCGGCGTAAGTAGACAAAGTCCTGTGGTGGGACGAAATGTTTGTAATTGTTTTTTCTCAAAAATAGTTAAAGTTATGAAAAAATATGTATGGACAATTTTTGTAGACAATTGCATTATCTCCAATTTTTGTTTGACATATTTTATCATAAAACTAACCGTTTCGCTGAAAAAATCAAAAAACCCATTTTTGCAACCTTTGACCTTGAATATTTGTTTTTGCAGACATGGGATCGATTAGGACTTATCACAATTTCATAACAATGCTGTCCCTAACATCTATGTAAATTTTCAGCTTTCTGGGAATTAATGCAAGGTTATCCCTATTTTTGGGCTTAATTGACCGGACTAATATGCGGACGAAAACATTTTTAGGAAAAAGGAAACTGACAAGACGAAGTCATAATCGAAAGCTTAACGAAAATTAGGGTTAGGCCGTCGGCCCCCAGAACGTGTTAGTGCTCTCTCATTTGTCACTATATTTTATATGGATAACATTTGAAACTGTCTCAAAACTATAATTTCCAATAAGGTTATAGTTATTGTACGGTCCCTATTATATTATATTATAACTATCATAGACATCACTACTGAGGTCTCAGGGATGGCAACACATCTGCATTGCAAAAAAATGCTGATTTATCAGTTTAATTTTATTTATAAATTGGTACATTTTTTTAATGTAATGGAAGTGGTAACCAAGCGTGCAGTTCACATTGATGTTAAGTGATGACTGCAGCCTACAGACACCCTCACAAAGACCAAGGTCAAATGCAGATGAGTTACCAGTCCTGAGGGGTAAGGTGTTATGCCTCTGTGCCGGAAATTACAGGGTCGTAATTTCCGGCACCACCGGATTACCACTTGATCGGAACACGATAGTGCTGAACACTACCATTTAGCGGCAAGGATATTAGGTAATGCGGTGGTGCCTACGTCCGCGAGCTTCGTCACTGGAGCTCTACCACCAGTGAAAAATAGCGTACCATACATAGTCATTAATACCAATCGGATTATTATTATAAGTCATTCGCTTTTGTAATCCGACAATGCAAAAGTATCCTTGTAACCTATTTAAAATAAAACATACGTGTTTTTTTTTGATCAAACACAATTAAATTTGAATAAAAAAAGAAATTACAAAAAAAAGCAATACGAAGGAAAAGGAAGAATTGACAGCTATGTAACAGCTTGGTTATTGGTCTCTGATGCTATAGTTCCTAATCTATTCTCCATGCTCTGAGGTCTATGGGCATCTTATGAACCAATCAAGTCCAGAGCAGAACTTTATTCTTGTTTGCGACACTCGTGACATAAAAAGACATTTTAATAAACATTTCTGCATTAAATTATGAGACCTTACTTTTTAACCAGGCAACAATAAAATTGCAGTTAATATTTTGAGACACATTAGGAAATGTTTAGTGCTTACGTCCTCAAGTTCTACCATCAAAGGCATCAAAGCTCTACCTCCACCATTATATAATATGATTGGATTGATAATAATAATGGCGTTTACGTATAAGAAGAACTATATCGAGTTATCGAATAAGTTTTTAAATGTAATTTATTATTATAAAGACGAAAATTTGTAAGCAATACTTAAATTAATGTCAGTTTATACTTGCTCGCGATTTAAAAAACAATTTTGTGAAAAAATTTAGTATTTTGTCACCTAGTTTTTGTCGTACAAACCAGCGACATCTGGCGTCAAATCCATTAAACTAACGCCTAAAATTATGCATTGGATTATCTATATTATTGATAAGAGTAAATTAAAGTGCAGCTAAAATGTGACAAGGATGCATTTTCTACTCAAGGTTTTCTACTCTACTATTCTACTACAAAACGATCGCTACGAGCATGATCATGTGGGATGTATGAGCTATTTTCAAATATAGGATAAGCAAGCGAACCTCACCGTGATTATAGATCGATACACAAGCACTCCCAGAACAACTGGTGGGCACGATCACTCGCGATTTTAACGACCCCACCGGGTACCAAGGGCCCAGGGATCAGTCACGTGAAAAATAAAGCGCGTATCTTACATAATAACAGTCCGCCATTGCTGCGGGAAACGCGCCCGTAAACGCCAAACGTTACGCGGCCGCGATTTTCATTTTTCCATGCACAATAGTTATTTTCGAGCTGCGCCGGCGACGTTTTCAACCTTGAATTCGGAACGCACCTTTAATTTTAGCCGGATAACCTAGATACTGGTACCATTTTGAGTGCGATGGATCAATAGAGACGCATGCGCGGTGTGTCTTTATTTAAAATAGCGGCGGGTGTGTTGGCGATGTAGTGTGCCGCCGGCCGGGGAGCAACTGGCGCTCGTCGGACGGGTAGGGTCGCGCAGGCGCGCTACCGCGTAACGATCCACACCACCGTCTGTCCAGCGCCAGAACAGGTGTTGCTGTGCCAGAACTCGATAACTCCTCACGTTGGAACTGCTTGATGGATGAAGCAGACCAAGTTTAAATTCGTATTTTCACCCAAATGGACGAATCTGATATAAATTCGTTTTAGGGGTGAAATGGATTAGTCACTTGAGTACATACATTTTTACCACTCCTAAGGCCTAAGGTGTTATGCCTCTGTGCCGGAAATTACAGGGCCGTACATTACCACCTGACCGGAACACGATAGTGCTGAACACTACCATTTAGCGGCAAGTATATTAAAAGTAATGCGGTGGTGCCTACGCCCGCGAGCTCCGACACTGGAGCTCTACCATCAGTATTGTCTATGGTAAGATGACAGACATTATGAAAATATCGTTTTTTTTTGCGGTAGGTATTGTAAGACATTTTGAAAATAGCGTTAAAATTTACGTGTAATTTCCGGCACAAGGCATAACACCTTAGGCCTTAGAAGTGGTAACGCATCTGGATTGAGATCTTTGTTTACACTTAGTTGGCAAATAAAGAATTGAATTGATTTTGACCTCTGGTCTTTGGGTAAGTGTCTATAGGCTGCTGTCATCACTTAACATCAATGTGAACTGCATGCTTTTTTGTCACTTTCATTACATAAAAAAAAGACAATACCGGCCGAAATTATGGCCATAGAACATCTCCGCCTTGAGTTTTGTAAATGAGAGTGTTTGAGTTCGATAAATGCGCAGCGAAATCGCCGTGAACTTGCAACGAGTTTACCGCAAACGGTCAGCGATCATTCGGATCGCACCAAGAAGGTTGGTATACTCACATACACCAACCACTCTATATGACTTGATATCGCACCTTCGGACAAAAAAGTCCGACCTTCTTGGACTGTTTGGGCCTCTGACCAAACAGTCAACCATCTACATTCGCATTGTTAATCAAACTCAAACATTTATTTCAAATTGGTCTTCAAGGACACTTTTGGGGTTATTCGTCATCTCGCCCGACAAAAATTCGCCTGATTGGGCTGATTTTAATAATATTTCTGTCGTCAACTCGCCCGACCATAAAATTGTGAGGGGATTGTGTACAGTCAACTACAACAATCTTTTTTAAAAACGTTTAATATTTTAAGGTTGGACTTTAAAATTAAACAAAATCTTAATATATCATAATTTTAAATACATATTTCTATCAAAAGATGTATTAAAAAAAAAAATCAAAATTCAAATCATTTATTTCAAATTGCTCTACAAGGACACTTTTGCATTGTCGGGTTATAAGCTACCTAGAGAGAATGACTTATAATAATAATTCAATAGGTGTTAATAAATACCAATTTAATAATAAATATTATTTAACCGATACGTGAATCATCAAATTTTTCAATTCCTTCATAGAAGAAAATACAAAATCTGTTCGTCATAATCATAGTCATTCACTTTGCAGAGTTCCAAGTGCAGGCACTACTGAGAAGAACTCCGCTACCCAACAAACTCAGCGTGTTGCTCTTTTGTCAAAACCTTAGATTTAATACAAATATTATTAAATAAAATAAAGATAACGTGAACGTCCATGGCATATAAATATTTGCATATAAACACATACGCAAATACCCATCAACAGCTTAATATCGTGATAGAATATAACACCCGCAAATCACAACAGACCAGTCCCCACAATCAGCACCCGTTCACGAGTATGACGCATGTGGCAGCCATTGCTCTCCTCGACCATTTTGAAGGGAAGTGAGCAACCCGTTACACGATGCCGCCTTCGGCGGCGTCGTGTGACGGGTTAAGTTATGTTTATATTAAATACGGGTGTGACGGGTTAAGTTTATATTACGTAACTTCACGCCTGTAATCCCCGAAGGGGTAGGCAGAGGTGCATGCATACATTCAAGCATACATTCAAACACCCACGATTCGCCGGTTACGTTTTGGCCCATGTAACAGGTGGCGAGCCTGTTGACATCTCCGGGCACATTACCAAACTTCGAGGTACTGGGAAATTTCCAGAAAATGGAAAAATCCCAATAGAACCAGAGATAAAGGACTTTACACCATTATCTCTGAAAACCCGGGAATCGAACCCAGGACCTCAGCGTAGTAATAGTGGCCTGCTACCAATAGGCTACCGAGGCAGTTAAAGGTTTATATTAAATAATATAAAATAGAACCAACAATATCATAAAAGAATGTGCCTTGTTATTATGTAAGTATAAAAATGTAAACAAAAGTACAAAATACAATCAACAATATCACAAAAGCATTTGGCTTATTATAACCTACTTCTTATAACATTACAATAATTGTCAATATAATTATCACAGGTTACGATTTTGGTAGGACAGTCTTGGTCTTCCTGGGCCTCTGCAACCATCCACATTCGCATTGTATATCTGTTTAGTCATTTTAAATAGGTCGTGTTCTGTCTGATGGTGGGATCAAAAGTCTTAGGAATCGGCGTGCATGTATGAAGAGAATGATGAAGGTAGACGAGGCACGAGAGGTTGGTCAGAACCGGGATATCTGGGGCTCTACACTCTCAGCCTACCCCGTTAGGGACCTGGCGTGAAGATACATACATAGATTACGATTTTTGTTCTTATTGATTGTCAAATCAAAATATTCAAAAAATTGTAATACAAGACTTTCGATACATAATTCAATACTAATGTTTCCGAGTCTGAGTTCGGTAACTGTGGTAGTACCTATGGAGTATCTTTATCAATAGCACAAGTTTTTTCTGTTTTGAAGTAATTTTTTTGATCCTTTTAAATATCAAGTTTGATAATGTTTATCTTCTCATTGTAACATAGCTGTAATCAAAATATAAATAGAATTAACAATATCACAAAAGCATTTGGCTTATTATAACTATTTCTTATAACATACAATAATTGTCAATAGGTATAATTATCACAGAACACGATTTTTGCCACGATTGGGTAAGAGGGTTAGATAAATAAAAAAAGATAGCGCTATCCTTTCGTGAGCACAAATCTGTTGTGGTGTAGAAGAGCGCTATTCTTTTCGCGTCGGAATCCTCTTTGATAGTGTACGGTCGATTTTTTAAATAGTTTTATTTATAAATCTATTTCAGATAATATAATATCGTTTTATTCGAAGTCGTTTCCAAATTTTTATTTTAAATTTATTTACCTGACTGTACTTTTGTATGAGCGTGCGAGTTGACGACAGAAATATTAAGTAAATTCGAAAGGTGCCTACTCGCCCGATCGGTTGAGCATATGTCGGGCGAGATGACGAATAACCCCACTTTTGCATACAAGCTACCTATTGTGAACAACGTATAATAATGATTATTATTATTCAATAGGTAGGTATTAATAATAATCAATTTATAAATAAAAACTGATAAATCATATTTTTTTTCAATTCTAACTGCCAAAATTAAACTGCCTAGTGGTAGTAAAGGCCTGCTAGGCCTGCTACGCCTACCTGGATTCGGTTCCCGGGTAGAGGGCTTTCAGAGATAATTGTGTAAAGTCCTTTATCTCTGGTTCTATTGGGATATTTCCATTTTCTAGAAATTTCTAAGCACCTACCTCGATGTTTAGTAATGGGTCCAGAGATGTCAACAGGCTCACTATATGTTACATGAGCCAAATACGTAACCGGAGAATTGTGGGTATTTGTATATATGCTTGAATGCATTCATTTACCTCTGCCCCTTCGGGGATTATAGGCGTGAAGTTACGTTATCTTTCAATTCCTTAATAGAAGAAAAATCTATTCATAAACATAGTCATTCATTTAGCAGAGTTCCAAGTGCATGCGCTACTAAGAAGATCTATCTATCTATTTTGCCATTCGCTCAGTTAACATTATTTCTACATGTCCGAATCATAAAAATAAGTCTTTCTTTAATTTTACATTGATGCTCTCATTCACGCAAAGCTTATTACTTACATCTTTAATAACAACGCGATCGATGAGTTATACGCCGCATATCTTGCGCAATGATCTCATCTCGGCAGCATTTAATTTACTCTTATGCTCTTTCCTGCATAGATACTCAGCTCTAGCTTATATATATACATTAGCATTGAAGTAAGTACCGTGCGTTTTGCCGGTGATGACCTAGGGTGCCGAGACGTGGTCTCTCACTATGGGTCTCGTACGAAAGCTCCAAGTCACTCAGCGGTCAATGGAAAGGGCTATGCTCGGAGTTTCCCTACTGGATCGAATCAGAAATGAGGAGATCCGTAGGCGAACGAAAGTCGCTGACATAGCCAAGCGGATCTCCAAGCTGAAGCGGCAATTGGCAGGGCACATAGCTCGGAGAACCGATAGCCGCTGGGGCAGGAAGGTTCTCGAGTGGAGACCACGTATCGTCAAGCGCAGCGTAGGACGTCCACCTGCAAGATGGACCGACGACCTAGTCAAGGCTGCAGGTACCCGCTGGATGCACGTCGCTTCCGATCGGTCGGCATGGAGGTCATTGGGGAAGGCCTATGTTCAGCAGTGGACGTCCTATGGCTGATATGATGAAGTAAGTACCTATAGCACCCTATGTATCTGGCTAGAAGAGTCTGCTGTCTTAGATGTTTAGAACCTTATAATACTTACACAACGCACCATTCACGCAATACCCAGCAAGCACCTTCCTCTCTATGAGTATATGTAAGCTCATCAAGAAATAATGCACATCGAGCCTATAAAAGTGGCAATCGGCTAGTTTCGGCTTTATAGAGCGTTATCGCTGCCGCACACTGCCAAGTCTGCCTACAAGTTGTTTGTCACCAACACTAAACAAAGAAAACGTTACGTTAGGTCTTTAGAATGGTGAGTGCTCTGACAAACTGTTCTACATGGTGCCACCGTCCATCAGGTGGCCCTTGCTTGTCTGTCAACTTAATGACATAAACAAAAAAACGTTAGTTTAGTAGCAATTTTCAGTTGTATCTACCACGTCAATTTTAAATAGGAAATATTATTGCAATCTAAAGCATTTTAATATTAATAACCAATGGGAATATATCAAACATTATAATGTAAGAAAGATTGACCACCCACAAATAGCACACGTAATTGGAGTCATGTGTTTTCGCCTTTTCCTTTTAAAAATTGTTTATATACATAAAAAAACTGGTTGCCTGTAAAGTCGGTTTTACGGGCGAAGATTTTACGTGACAACGTCTTTTTCTCGGTAGAAAGGCATTCGCCGGTCCGGCAGGCCTCTCTCTCGTTCGGTGACTCATCGTTACGTTACCGGGCGTTACACTTTTTCATGAGTGACTCCGAGCCGCAACCTAATTTAAGACGTTGTCACGTCAAAAATAAATAAAAGATGTTACAAAGACAAAGTTAACTTGAAATACAATACCACTATATATAATCTACTTGCCACTACATGGTAGTGTTCAGCACTATCGTGTTCCAGTCAGGTGATAAGTGGTAATGGACGGGCCTGTAAGTTCTGGCACAGAGGCGTTACATTTTAGGACTCAGAAGTAGCAACGTATCAACAATTAAATCTCTGGTTTTATGGAGATGTTTATAGGCCTGCAGTATTACTTAGCATCAATGTGAGCTGTATGCTTCTTTGCCACTTTATGCCACAAAAAACTTACCAACTCTGGGATCAAACCCACGTTATTTAGCATAGCAGTAATGACCCGAATCATCCAAGCAAATCAACAAAGCATTCTATGTATTTATTGAGTGAATATAACATAGTTAGAAATTACGAACAAAATGTACGTGAGAGCTATTGCTATTTTTTAATAAAAGGCACCCAAGGCTTGCGGTTGAGGCGATACGGAGCGGAGTTGATGTAATGAACGCAGACCGCTCGAGGCGGTCGGGCGCTGGGCGGGTGCCAGGTGGCTCTAGTGAGCTATGACCCTTAATAATATTTGTACTGGAGTCTACTGACTCGACAACGTAGGCACCATCGCGTTACTTTACCTTCCGCTAGATGGCAGTATTCAGAACTATTGTATTTAGTCCCTCTTTTTGTGACTTCAAAGGTATAACAGCCCATGAATGGGAATGAGATTGAGACCACAAAACAACTAAGGCCTCAGAGATGCCAAAGTAATGCCATTTTGACCTATTTTATGTAGATGTCTATAGATTGTCTATTGATTAAAAAAACAGTAAATATCAATAGGCTCACCTTCGCAACGTATGTATAACTGGCGAGTCATACATACCCGTACAAGGACTAAATTCTACCAACAATTCAGTTGTCATTGAATCATTTGATTGCATTGTGATTGAATCGTTTCACTTTTTTTTAATGTTATGAAGGTGACAAATAGCGTGCAGTTCACATTGATGTTAAGTGATAACTGCAGCCTATAGACACTTACACAAAGGCCAGAGGCCATAATGCAGACGCGTTCTGCCCCTGAGACCTTAGTTGTTATGTCTCTGTGGTAGTTACGGGGCCATACATTACCATCTTACCTGAACACTTCCAATTGGCGGCAGATAGATTAAATATTCATTAGGTAGGATTCTGTCTTGTATCTACCAATGTGCGCAACATATGTTAGAACAAGACGGCGAAACGATTCAATCGTGATACAGTGTCAATGAAGACTTTTAGGTCACACAAATGCAGGCTATGACCTGACCTTTACCTGACCTTTACTTATCACACAGACTTCTTATTTCGCAAGTACCATAGCCAAACTAAAATACTTCCTACAGCGCTATCGACATTCTCATATTCATTTAGTATAATTCTGCTTTTCTGTCCGAAGCCTTTAAATTTTATAGTTTAATAAAGTCAGGTAAAAAAAAACAAGAGGTTATTTTTAAATAAAATAACTCTGTATTTAAACTAATATTTACATTAGATAACATTTTATTGCTTTATATATTTACAAAAATCAAATACTATTTAATTACGGTAAAAATAATACGCTAAAGTCACAGTTCTTCGGTTAGTAAAAAAAAAAATAGACAACTCTGAAAATCTTATAATTGATAATGTCAATTTCATAAAAAACAAAAACAGTCTTGAAATGTTATTTGGAATAGTTGCTAACAATGTATTAAATTCCTTATTCATTATTTTTCATGGTATACGTGAATTTAAGTTACAAACCGCTAATTTAAAATACTGTTTTATATTTTTTTTGTTTTTCTTTTTTTTTTTTCAACATTTCGCTGATGATGAAGAGGAAATAGTAGCGATATTTTCCTACACACTACATAACAATTATTTACAGGTTAAAATCTCATTTTATCACAACATTCCAGACGAATTGAAAGAAGAAGAGGAAGATAAACATTTCTAAAATTTGTAACGTAAACACTACATATTTTTAAGGCATTAATAATTTTATCTTCCTCTACTAACTAGCTACATGCCTGTATCATTCATTCAAAAATATAGCTTATCTCTATCATCGTACGTAATCACTATTTTCATGATACAAATTTTCACTAACTTTTGTCATAGCCTGTTAGCAATTAAATGAATATTGGCTAGAATAGAAAATAAAACCAACATTTTCCTTTAAAAAATATCAATTTATGGTAAATCACATACTTAAAAGAACAGTTAAATCACAGTTAAAATTAAATACATTTCATTGCATTAAAATATTTCATTGCTATTAAATCTACATGCTTGGATTTATGATGTTTTGATTCATGAAAACATATTTTCTACATTGTGACCTGTCACAAAATTTCTGGAGGTAGTCCTATAAATACAAAAAGGTTGTGGTATTTATAGTAATTTGAAAATTATAATATGAAATCTTGTCACTCAAACTCATACAGGTTAAAAAAACTAAATCAATACATTCATCTTAATGTCAATCATCAAGTTTGCTTAGGATGATATACATTGCGTTGTCAAGAATCATTAAAAAATATTCACATTATCGGATTTTTTACATAATTGGAAAATATATTAAAATCTTCTTGGGTTAAAGTAACTTACAACTCAATAGGTATTAAAATAACTCAATTTGAACTAGGTAAAATTTTAGAGCTTATAGCTATTTGCTATTTAAAGTAAAGTGATGTTTCACCATTCAGTGATCAGAACAGAAATCTCGTAGACTAGGATGAATACACTTTTTGGAATTAATACATTTTATTTCAATATTAACAACATAACATTTTGTAGGCTGTTCATCGAATTGAATCTGTTCAACTATTCATATTTTTATAAGCTACAGGAAAAAATATAATACAGATCTAATGTTCATATAAAATACACTCAACGCTAGAAATCTCGAGAATCATTGGTGAGTACGCTCTTATTATTTACTTTATCTTTGGCAAGTTTTAGTAGTCAAATATTTTTTTAGATAAAAAAATATTTTTACAAAAAGTTTACAAGAATACATTGCTCACCAAATCATCGATGACAATGTATATCACCCTTTTTTATCATTCAACTACAATAAATTATGATAGGTATATTTTAGGCCACTTAATTAAGGAATTGCGTTATTGTACTCATTTGTCTAAACTAACGCTAATATTACCTAGGAGTTGTAGGGATCACTTTATGTCATAAGTTATATGTTTATCTCTATTGATTAGTTTGAGTATGCCTTTTCAATTTCATTTATCAAGAACACAGCATCAATGGAAATAATTGGATTCTGCTATAAAATGATCATAATTATGTAGATTACTAAAAATGCAATGGTAACGGGTTTTTCAGTGAAAAATATAAAAACAGTGTACTGTTACCAAAAATATTTTTTCCAACGTCAAATATTCTGCTAAGATTCAACTAGATTAAAATTAAAATGGTAACGGTTTGTTCTTATTTATTATGTAACTAAGGTGGTAAATAACCATGTAGTTCACATGGGTGTTAAGTGATTACTGCAACCTATAGACATCTACATAAAAACCAGAGGTCAAAATGTAAATGCGTTGCTATCCCTGAAGCCTTAGTTGTTTTGTCTCTACGATAGTTATTACGGAGCAATCCAATACCACCAAACCGGAGATTTTTTTTAGCCGGCAGTTTATGTAATGCGGTGGTGCCTACACCCTCGACTCCCTACACTAGGACTTTACCACCAGTATTCTTTGTTTCTTATTTGAATGAAAGACAATGTTGTCATACACCTCAACGGGAAGTAGAGTTCTAGTATACAATTCATTTCATATTATGCAGTACGTTTGAAAAAACATATTCTCAAGTAGAAACTAGCAGCGGTGCGAACACAACCTTAACATTATGTTGCTTAAAACTGTTTAAAGATTAATGAAGTTAGCTTCAATTAAGTAACTGATGCACTTATGTTAAGTTCCCGGTAAATATAATGAATATTATTTTACACAATGCTACTACCATGATTTAGAAACTTATCGCACGAATGACAACAGGTCATTTTACAATTTTATACTTTATTTTTGTGGTTCCAGATGTCATATTGTTAATATTATTTTCTATACATGAAACACAAAAATACGACAATTCTTTAAAGAATATGATCAATATGCATGAGCCATGAAATTGTTTAATAGTATTGATTGAGTTATTAATTCAACATTTAGGTTCAATGTAGCTTATCAATGAGGCGATTCTTAAAGGTCAATCTACTCCAATCAGAACCTAGCATTACCAAGAATTTTATTGACAACACCCACATTAAAAAATCCACCCTATTATTGTCCACCTAAAAACGATGGCGTCAAATTTTTAAAATATAGTAATTGTTATTTCATCACACATTTTTTATGCATATCACAGTTGAAGCCACTTATTCAGACCTAAGATGGCATCCTTTAATACAACACTAATACCGAATACGAATACAATAAAAAGTTTCAAAAAAGTCATCCATATAATAGTTGGCACCACTACGCATGCGATAATTACTTCGAATACTGTTCAATTTACCAAATACATATGATATATTATTACTTGTCATCATTAACGACAAATTATTTTTAAAAAAATAAATGAAAACCAGCAAAACAGAATTTAATTAAACACTTCAATCTGATAATAGCCTTTTGACAAATCTATTATACAAAATGCTTCACTACAAAATTGATTGATACTACAAGTATCTAATATGTTTCAATGTTGTGCATTTGTGTATTGTGTTCCAATTTCAATTGGTAAAGCGATACGACTTCTCAGTACTTGCAAATCCTTTGCTCTGATTGATTTTAAAATTATGTACCCGAGTTGTCAACATTATTTCCATATTGCATACCGAACATAGATAGGATGACAAAAGCTAGCACTAAGAAGACGGAACCGAGGAGATCTCCTAAAGCTGTGAGGTATGGGATAGCCGCATTGTCCGGATCCTTCTTCTTCTTCCACATGAAGTGAATAAGAATGTAGGCTAGATATAGAAGCACCATGACCTAAAAAAGAAATTATAATATTAAAACCTTACAAAATGAATGGTCTGTAAATATTTTTAATGTACGGGTACATCAATAGTCATTGGGAATAACTTTCTTCGTGCCTGTATTATTTCGAGGGATCAGCATATTTATGTGTACATGTATACCTACACTCAAGGTTCATTAGTTATGTATTTTTGTGTTCGCTATAAGCGCGAACCTCCATTGAGCGTTTGTAAGCTTCAGAAGTGCAAATGAGATTCTTTCCAACGAGTTTCCAAGAAAATCAATAATAGTTATCATTGATCAATTTCAGGTCCTTACTTCGAACTCGTAGTTTTAAATAAAAGTATAGCTAGTCAATATACAATACTCTAGATCAAAGCAATCAAGGCATTCATTGTTTCAAAATTCTTATCGTTCGCCGATATCCGTTTAAGTATATAAGGCAGGTTGATATAATTATAAAGTAGTACTTACTTGTAAAATAGAGCATGCGACATAAGTGATACCGAACTGGAATTGAATGCTGACAAATCCTTGGAACACGAAGTCAGCGACGATCATGAATATAATCTGTCCAAACAGCGCCAATACGAGTAGCATGCGAGCCACTTTAGCAGCCACCGCTGGAAAGGAAAAATAAGATATTGAGAAACGGTTGAAACATTGTAGTCACATTTTTAGGGTTCCGTAGCCTACAAGAAACCCTCATAGTGTCCGTCTATCTGTCGGCAGCAGTAGAAACCCGATGGTGGGTTTCTTAGTACTAGAGTGCTGTTATTTGGCGTAATCAAATCGTACATAAAGTCATCTTTAACATTACAATTAACAAAATTACAAAGGTTACAGTAACTTACTTCCATAGAACAGCGTCTTCCATGGCCACTCGATTATCCTGGTGTTCTCAGGCAGTATTCCCGGAATGGCGGTCTGGTGGAGGAATGTAGCGAGCCTGGAAGACTGAACGCAGACCAGGTTGCCTCCGATACCATTAACGATTGGCTGGAACACCTCGTACCCTGGATACTGGTCTACCGCTTGATCCAAGACAATTCCGCCGATACTGTAAGAGATAAAGAGGTATGAGTATTTGCTAGACTCCTAAATAAATAAAATAAAAAAAATCGACTAGGAATTCAAATTTTCAACCATTAGGTTGCCATTACGATCCCTTGCATTGATGTGGCGTCCTAAATAGAAAAAGACTTAGGAGATGAGCACTCTTTAGTGATATTATACAACTAGGTCACAATATTATTATTGCTGACATAATATATGAGTGTACATGGTCCCGCGGCTGGTGCAGATCATAAGCGATCTACTCGGTTAAGGATTACGGGCGCGGTTGGGTGTATGATGGGGGACCGCTGGTGGCAAATTGAAATGCGCGTTTCCGTGCTTTGGAGGGCATGTTAAGCCGTCGGTCCCGGTTGCTATCGATAGATAGCAGTAGTTAAAACCTTGTCGGAGGCCTTATGGGCGGTTTGAAAACATCCGACTGCGGGTTGGCCACATATCCACCAATCCGCATTGGAGTAGCGTGGTGGAGTAAGCTCCAGGCCTCGTCCCAAAAAGGGGAGAGACTCGTGCCCAGCAGTGAAACGTAAAATGGGTTGCCATTAATAATATATGAGTATATACATTCTTATACATAACATATTTATCTATAGGTACTGAGTTAACTTTCATTTTTAAGCTATTGTTATTCCTGATCGGAACAAAATGTATTAGAGATGTATTAATTATTAGTTTTTAAGAAGTTTTTACATTGTTATATCAACTGTTTGTTTTCTTAAAAAATTAAAAATATAATAAATATGGTACATTATTGTCATAAGAAGGCCAAACGCTTAGAATGTTTTTAGTGTCTTGAAATTAATAAAGGTACTCAAGATTACAATAATCGCAATTAAATTGCAGCACGCGTGTTGATAGAAATCTTAAGCACCTTCCTACATTACAATACAAACACAAAGTACGTGTTCATTATCATCGATCATTTTAATGCAATTATCATATTGAAGTGAGAATCATTACAATTTTTTTTTGCAATAATTCAGTATGTTGAGCCTATAAGCATGTGTTCGATGGTACTATTAAATAGAAATATTAAAATGAATGCCATAAAAGTTAAAAAGATCGAAATGGAGCGATAAAATCTATAGAATAAATATTTTTTTATTCGACTGCTATCTGAGAAAGAATATGCCTATTTACCGCTATAGTTAAAAAGTAGAGTTAAAGCAAAGCGTTGTTTTTACTATTTCCTTTGCTATTTTTTCATATGTTTGATAAGTTTTTTGACCCTGTAAACCTCCTCCAACCCTTAAAATTAGCCCAATCGGTCTAGCCGTGCTCGAGTTTTAGTGAGACTAATAAAAGTCATTTCCATTTTATCTATAGAGTTTTGAAAATAAATTATGGTAAATTTTAATAATCCGTTAACCATGAACATATAATTAAAATTTTATTATTAAAATTTATCAGAATGTTCCTTTAAGAACATCGTTGAATAAATCGATCATACATAACAACATATAGATATTGAAATCATTAATATGGTTGATTATTTATCAAAATGCATTAAATTGACAGATACCACCTAATCAAACCAAGAAATAAAGAACATAAAACTTCGTTATTGATGTTCCCACTAAAAAAAAATGCTGATTACATACCCGCTAATGAACAGAGCCGAGATAACTGGAGTCCAGCCGGTGGTGAGAACCTTCTTGGTGTACTTGTTCCTCCAGACGACGAACACCCAGAGAGGGAGGAGGCTGTAGTACACGCACATCAGCGCTATTGGTTGCCATAGCGATACCTCTGTCAAAAAAAATGAAAAAAAAATTGTTGGAAATAAAGAAAATGTTGGCTCATTAAACGCATTCAAGAAACGGCTTGCTGAGTACGTATTGATTACCTACATATTGATTTGTTGTTTGATGTGTGCTCAGTGAACATGTGAATTGATGCGTTTTAGAGCCTCATCATTTCAGCCAAAAGACGTCCACAGCTGAACAAAGGCCTCCCCCAAAGAATGTTACAACGAACGGTCCCGGGCCGCCCTCATCCAGCGATTGCCCGCGACCTTCACCAGGTCGTCGGTCCACCTCGTGCGGGGCCTGCCTACGCTTCGTTTTCCGGTACGTGGCCGCCACTCCAGAACTCTTCTGCCCCAACGGCCGTCAGTTCTGCGAGCTATGTGCCCTGCCCACTGCCACTTCAGTTTCGCTATTCGGTGGGCTATATCGGTTACTTTGGTTCTCATGCGGATCTCCTCATTTTTGATACGATCTCGCAGAGAAACTCCGAGCATAGCCCTCTCCATTGCTCTCTGGGTGAACTTGAGCCTTCTTATGAGGCCCATAGTGAGCGACCACGTTTCGGTTCCGTATGTCATCACTGGCAACACACACTGGTCAAAGACCTTCTTCTTCAGACACTGCGGTAAATTGGACGAGAAGATATAACGCAGCTTCCCGAACGCTGCCCATCCGAGTTGGATTCGGCGATTGACCTCTTTCTCGAAGTTAGACCTACCTAACTGGACCGTTTGTCCCAGGTAGACATAATCGTCAACAACTTCGAGTGTAGTACCCTCGACCATAACAGGAGTGGGCGTAACAAGGACATTCGACATAATCTTCGTCTTGTCCATGTTCATTTTAAGGCCCACTCGTTGGGAGGCCCTACTGAGGCCATTGAGCATTGTACCAAGGTCTTCCAGGGTCTCAGCCATGACTACGATATCATCCGCAAATCGGAGGTGGGAGATGTACTCGCCGTTAATGTTGATGCCGAGTCCGTTCCAGTCCAGAAGCTTGAAGACATCTTCCAATGCAGCGGTGAACAGTTTCGGAGATATGACATCTCCCGGTCTCACACCACACTGCAGTTGGATAGGTTTCGAGCTCTGATCCTGAAGGCGAACCGACATTGTGGCGTTTTCGTACAAGCTCCTGAGCACCTCAATGTATCGGTAGTTGACTTGGCACCTCTGGAGAGACTGTAGCACAGCCCAAATCTCGACCGAATCGAAGGCTTTCTCATAGTCCACAAACGCTAAACATAAGGGCTGGTTATACTCTTCTGTCTTCTGTATAGCCTGCCGCAGCGTGTGTATGTGGTCTATGGTGCTAAAACCTTTACGGAACCCGGCTTGTTCGGGAGGCTGGAAGTCGTCGAGTCTGCGAGATAGACGGTTCGTAATCACTCTCCAACTGAAGAGCTTCTAATACGCTTTCAGGAGTTCAGCAGTGATTCCGTCATCACCCGGCGCCCTGTTGTTTCTCAGCTGTTTGAGAGCCGTACTAATTTCGTCTAGACTGACGTCCGGGATATCCTCGGTGTAGTGTCGGTTCAGTCCGGCTCTAGGTTCTGCTGCCGGACTGTTTACAGGTGGCCGCGCTGTCGCGTACAACTGTCCGTAGAACCACTCGATCTCTTCCGCAAGCTCAGGTTTAGACGATACGATTCTGTCGTCCTCTGTCTTCAGCTTAGTCAGGCAGCTCTGCCCTATAGACAGATATCTGGCGAACACTTTGGAGCCCTTGTTCCGCTCTATGGCCGTTTTAATACTGTCAGTATTAAACTGCCGAAGGTCGCGAGTCAGTGACTTCGAGATCTGTCTGTTGAGCCGCCTATACACTAAAGCATCTTCAGAGGACTTCAGAACCATACCGCGCCTCTCATCCATGAGCTTGAGAGTTGAGTCGGAGATCTTCTTGGTCTTGCTTGTGTGGCGGGTCTTAAAGCATTTAGACCCAGCCGTACGGACAGTTTCCACAAACCTGTTGTTGTATTCGTCCACATCTACACAATCACTCAGGCATTCGAAGCGATTTTGAAGTTCGAGTTGGAAGCTCTCGGGGTTTTGTATTTGGGCAGGTGCTGGTGCTGGTGCAGGTGCCGGAGCGTAGACTTCATTAGCCGGGATCTTTCCAGCTTGACATTAATATTCAGTGTGCCTCTTACCATTCGGTGATCGCTGCCGGTTTTGACCGAATTGATCACAGAGACATCACTGAATATAGCATATGTCGCTTCGTGGACATAATGAAGTCTATCTCATTTTTAGTTGCACCGTCAGGACTGATCCAGGTCCTCTTCCGGCACTCTCGCTTCCTGAAGAAAGAGTTCATCATGTAGAGGCTCTCTTTCTCCATGAAGTCGGCCAGAGTCTGGCCCCTGGTGTTTCGTCGCCCATATCCAAATCGTCCCACTTTCAGCTCATGATCACCTCGAACGCCCAATTTCGCGTTGAAATCCCCCATGACAACGTTGTAGTGGGTCTTAGAACTATGTATGGCTCTGGAGATGTCCTCATACATAGTTTCTACCTCATCATCGGAGTGTGCGGAGGTCGGGGCGTAGACCTGTATGACCTTCAGCGAATACCATTTGGTTATTCTGAGTATAAGGTACGCCACCCTCGATGACATACTCTCGATTTTGACAACGTTGTTCACGAGGGACTTGTGGACGATGAACCCGACACCACCCTGGGACAGTTGTTCGCCCTCCCGGAAATAGAGCAGGTTACCAGACTTGAGGGATATCGAGTCCTCCCCCTGTCTTCGGACTTCCAATAACCCTACAATGTGCCATCGTAACCCGCTCAATTCTTCCTCCAGTTCCATGACTTTCTCGTCAGTCCGCAGCGTCCGTACGTTGTATGTTGCCAGGGCCAGTTGTCGTCGGGTGTGGTACCCTGGCATCTCCCGGTGATTCTTAGCACCCCCAGCCCCGCCGTTACCATAACCAGTACCACCATGGTCAGGAATAGCGGAGCTACCGGGGACTAGGGGCCGTTGTGTTTTGGTGTGACTCATTTGGGGTGATTTGCCATAATCGCCACGCCAAACCCACTGTTTTTTTTTCTTTTATGTTCTTTTCTATTATCTTTGGTATTTTTTCTTTTTCTTTTGCATGCGACAACGATTGTAATAACTTAGCAACTATGATTCTCATGTAAGTGTCTTTAAACCCAAAAATAAACATTTGCAAGATAAAATCAACTGAAAATACGTTGTCCATTAGCATATTCATGGATTCAGATGGAAGCGGGTCAGCAGTTTTACAAGAAAGGGAAATAGAGAGATCAGGCACATATCAAGCTCCTTAGAAGAAAATCGATTTATCTCAACAATTTTTTTTATGTAATGTAATGGGGGCAAACAAGCATGCTTACCACAACAATACCTAATGTCATGATTACAACAACAATAACTAATCTCTGCCGCCAAGTAGTGGTAGTATTCAATGCTACCGAGTTTCAATTAGATGGTCATAGGTGCAATTTGACTTCCTTTGTTGAGTTGACTGACTGCACTAGTGGAAGAATTCTCTCCCAACAGAAAAAATCTTCCGCTAGTGGGCGTTGGGGCGGTGGGGTCGTCACGTCCCAGACAATAGTGAACTATGCGTATGAACGGCACTTAAAGAATATGTAAATTCTTAGTAATAAGTTTCTCTTTTTTTGTTGGGTTGGGTTTCCTGGAAGAGATCGCTCTTCGATAAGGCCGCCCTTTGTTTCACAATTTACTTAAGTTTCTTTTTATGTATCCTTGTGTCTTTGGTGTGCTATAAAGAGTATTTATTATTATTTTAAATGTATACAGATTTTTCATATTATTTGTCAATGTTTTAACAGAACCACTTACTTATCTGCTCATACATGTACTGAGCGGTGACGGCCAGGACGGAGTTGCTCACGATGTCACCAATTGAGGCAGCCAGCGGGGTCGCCACGTTGTCCGGATTCACCTTGAACTTCTGCGACCCGAAGATCACCAGCACCATCACGAAGTCTGGAAAGACGTAATAAAAATTTAGTTTAGCTGTGTAAGATTGCTGTTCATATTGAAAACAGCCACTAGTTGTTCCATATTGGAGAAGAAGGAGCGAGGAGCGCTGATAGATTAAGATTTGTCGGATTATACACTTGTGGTAGAGCTCCAGGGATGAAGCTCGCGGGCGTAGGCACCTCTTGCACCTCTGCATTACCTAATCTACTTGCTGCTAAATAGCAGTGTTCAGCACTAACCTATTCCGGTTGGGTGATCATGTACGGCCCTGTAAATTCCGGCACAGGATGCGTCTGTGCGCCTTAGTCTGGTGAGGCAACGCATATACATTTAAATTCTACTGGTGGCAGAGTTCGAGTGTAGGAGCTCGAGGGCGTACTCATCGCCGCATTACCTAATTTATCTGCCACTAAATTGTAGTGTTCAGTACTATCGTGTTCCGGTTAGATGGTTATGTATGGTCCCGTAATAACTATCACATGACAACTTAGGTCTCAGGGGTGGCAACGCATCTGCATATTTAATGATATAACAACAAAACTTCGGATGAGTCGACCCCTACTATTTGTAAAGAGTGAATGAAGTGAGTGAATGCGCGTTTCCGTGCTTCGGAGGGCACGTTAAGCCGTCGGTCCCGGTTGCTATCGATGGATAGCAGTCGTTAAAACTTGTCGGAGGCCTTATGGGCGGTTTGAAAACATCCGACAGCGGGTTGGCCACTAACCCACCCACCTCCACCAATCCTCATTGGAGCAGCGTGGTGGAGTAACCTCCAGGTCTCCTCCCAAAAAGGGGAGAGACTGGTGCCCAGTAGTGGGACGTATGGGTTGCCATTATTATTATTATTTCACTTATTTATTTAAAACCTTATTTCCTCCTTTTTTACATATATAAGTATCAAAAACAAATATATATATAAAAAAATAAAAAATAGTTTGCCGCCGGCAGCGGGAACAGGGTCCAAGCTACCGGTGGTTAGGGACGCAGAGAGAGGAATCTTCTCACTATTCGCGCCGTGTCTAGGAGCACTGCCTTCTGCATCAGGCCCCTGACCCAGCCGTCCAACGTGAGCCTCTGAAGGTGTTGGTCGAAGCTCTTGGCGATAAGGCCGTTTACCGAGACGACTATCGGTACAATGATAGATTGCTGTCATGCTGACAATCTCGTGAGCTAGATCAAGGTATTTTAACGCCTTATCCTTCTCAGCTTTCACGAGATTCTCGTCATGGGGGATGGTAACGTCGACGATCATTGCGCGGCGCTCCGTTCGATCTACCAACACTATATCAGGATTGTTAGCAACAATGGTCCTGTCAGTGATGATAGATCGATCCCAGTACAGTGTGATTATTATTATGTCTCTCGTCAGCACGGGGTCCAATTTGAACCCGGGACCTTTGTCAGGCTTGCGCGGGGACATGGAGGGTCCAACACGTAGATGCCCTTTCGAGAATTTTGATCTACTTTGTAATGGGTTATATTCGGCGGGACCTCTCTCTGACTGTATCAATAGTTAATACAGCCACAGACAGACTCCGCAGAATATAATGGGACTATTGTAATGAAAAGTGATTAGCCAAACTTTGGGCTATGTGGTTGAACTGGGGGGACTAGCTGGCTGGGCCTATGGAGTGAGATCCGGCACCTGCCTATATTCAACATCTCATATTATCGAATCCTACTTTAGGCAGGTGGTGACGCGCCTCTCCTTGGTGGGCCCTCCAAACAGCCAACCCGATGGTCGACAGGGGGCAACACTGTTGAGAGAGGCTGGGGGTGTTGAGAGGTATGGCCCCGGTTTCATCATCACGAGCGAGTAATCTCGAGCTCGGAGCGGGCTTCCCCGCTATTATGCCTTTAGACACTTCCACCCCCGAGTGTATGGCTCTTTCAGAAATTTAGACAACAGCCTATTATCTAAATTTCTGCAAATGCCATACCTCTAGCGCCCCACTCTGACCGGCCAATAAAGGCAAGCCAGCGGTGAGAGACCTGATGCTCTGTCCGGCCGTACCTCTGTGTGGCGGACGAGGCGGAGCCCAGTTCTCTCGGAAGAACTCGAGATGATGGTAGGGGGTGGTGTCGCTACTCACCAACAGCTCGCCACAAGCTGCTCTGCCCCCATTATTATTATTATTAACTTACCCAGAATAAAGCAGGTGGTGGTAGCAGTGAAGACTGCTGACGCTATCAGTAGAAGTACGTAGTTCCCGTTGAACGTGCGGTCCGTGATCGAGTTGACGACTATCGCGAACATCGAGACAACCGTTGCTGCTACTATTGCTTGCACCTACAATTAAAGTTTAAAGGTTCAAGAAAAAAAAAATGTTACTTCATGCCCATATTCCCATAGACAGAGGCGGTGTGAGTAAGGTTGCCAACTATACTGCTAAAAACAGTATTATACCGCTTTTTAGGGTTCCGTAGTAAACAAGGCACTCTTATAGTTTCGCCATGTCCGTCTGTCTGTCTGTCTATCTGTCTGTGTGTTCGTCCGCGGTTTAGCGCAAAAACTATTGGTACTCGAGACTTGAAATTTGGCACAAGTACACATCTTAATCACGCCGACAAAATGGTAGAATAAAAACATGAAAAAAAAAAATTTAGGGTAACCTCGCCTATATGTAACGCGCGGATATTTTTTTTATCTCCGATTTCCATATAATGTGGGATATCGTTGGATAGGTCTTTCAAAAATGTTAGGGGTGTGCAAACATCAGTTTTCGATTTAGTTTAACTGTTAGTGACTTATATAGATTTAAAGTGCAAATTTTCGTTAGAGTCAAGTGTCCGCCCCCCTACCAACTAAACGGTTGTTGTTAGAAATTCAAACGTTACGGCAGTAGTAGCTATATATAATGAAATTAAAAGGAAATTTATCACACTTATGTTGGAATTACAAGTTTGTGAGTAATAGTCGACCAAATGTATTTATTTCACTCGAAAATTTCGAACAAATCCATAGAAAATATTTTTTTTTCATTACATTTCTTACTCTGTACTCTGTACCTACGGAACCCTACACTGCGCGTGGCCCGACACGCACTTGACCGTTTTTTCAGTAGGTACCTACAACTCAGTACTTTTTATTAAAACTTCAAAGGCGATAAACTACTGTATGTACCTAGACTGCGGTATTACTGTATAGCTATTTGTATTAATATTACCTGAACTAGTGATATGTTTCCGACGACCATGGATATGACTTCTCGAGGCGACTCCATGTTACCAAGATTCGCCTGAGTGGACAGACGCGACGCTAAGCACATGTCCAGGTTACCTGCAACAAAATACACAAGCTTATGTTATTTTTGATTTTGGTAGGAGCAAGGGGCCGTCCACCTATCTAAATTGCTATCATCAATGTCATTATAAAAAAATCAATAAAATCGTTTATTGATTTCTCTCTCTCAAAGAAAAATACATAATCACATCTTAAACTAGGTATTACCTGCCTGGGTAGGTGTATCTGTGTGAGAGACTGGTTTCTATATCTCCATCTATCTATGGGTACCTGTATGACAGATTAACAGCCTCTTCTAACTCTAGATAAGCAGGAGCTCAAGTAAGTGTAACTACGTTGATTTGTAATGCGAAAAAGATATATATCATTGCTGTCAATGTCTGCTTTTTAAGCCGATTTGTAGCTCCTTTAATAGCAGTAGTGATAAATCTGACTGATGTTCTTGCCTTGATTCCATCATTACAACAAGGACTGTCACCTTATTTAGGCTAAATTTAATATTTTTGGATTTAGTACTAACAAATATTACAGATTAGGATTTTGCTGACAAATTTCGTCTTCTATAATATTTACATTTAACTATTATTAGTTAGGCGCTTTAAATAGGAGCATACTAATTTAAATAGCAGTTTTTGAAACCCTTATAACCGTTTAATGGTCATTAGGGTCCTCGAAAGTATGTTCAGAATATTTCATTTTAGTCTGTAAGGAACCCATCATAATAAATCATAGTTTTGACATGTCCGTCCGTCTGTCCGCAGCTTTGCTTAGAGACTCTATTAAACAAGATAGTTGTCATAAAGTCGTAAAATAAAATCTTGTTTCTTTTTATAATGATGATCTTTTAGCTGTAGCTATATGTACAAAGGTATAGACTAATCGATATATTATTCGTCTATATTAGGTACATCCCACAGTCACATTGCCCGTTCAGTTGAATTTGATCCGTTTTGAAGTGCAGCCGACACTGTCAATAAAAAAATCTATAAACAAACAAAAGTATATAAAGTTATACCTTATATAAGGTTATATATACCTTTTAAATGATTTGATGAGTAATTGACTGAGTATTGTTTGGGAGATTAGGTTACCCGTCGAATAAAGCTTATCGTCCACTAGCGATGGGCGGCGAGCATAGGTATTAATGGTATTAGTGTACTACATCCACTGCTTTGAAGACGTATTCCACCCCGCCTTTAGCTAACACAGTTTCATATAAAAAAGAAAAGCAGGCGGCTTTTTGTGTTAAAATGCGGCCTGATTCAACCGACCAGTGCAGCGATCGCCTTCAATGGCCTATACTTGCTTTCCACCCTTGCGTCACTCAACCGTCACTCAATTTTAAGTAACTCTCAAATGTGCGCTATCTCTATCGTTTGAACGTGTTTTTTATAGACAGAAGACTTTAAAGTCCCACTTAGATTTGAGTGACGTTTGAGTATTCTTAATATTTTTATTTCAAAAAGCTATTTAGCTACACGGTCGAACCGTAGGTGGACGCCAAGCTTCAGGGGAAAACCCTGTCATAGACTCGTACTTTTGTAGTGCCGAAACAATCACTTTTAAGACTGTTTATTTTTCTCCGACATGAGTGGTCATGACCTACTCATATTGCTATTCATTGATCACTCACTCTATGAAATATGAATAGGTATTTATTCTACGAATAGATAGAAATTAAACACTTTAGAGATAAAAGTAGACTGGAGGTAGGCCACTTCTGCGAGATATAGGCCACTATAGGCTGAAAACACCAGTGTTTAACTGTATATACAGGACCTACCCACAATACACAACAAGAATTATTGCACATCGAGCTTACGAACGAGTTAATCGGGTAATTTCGACTTTGTAGAGCGTTATCTCTGCTGCACACTGGCTACGTAAGCAATGATAGTCCGGTATTGGTCAAAACTTGATCAAAATGTGCGACAAACGTCAAATAGGCATCGTGCGAAAGAGGTAACGCTCTACCACACCGCGGACACTCGGCTAAAATTCCATACACACGCTTATTCTGGTTACCTACTACACATACCAATCAGGATGTGTTTTTCCACACACACACACACAGTTGCCCGCTCGCAACTTCAGTGTACGAGTCACTTCAGTATAGTTTTCTACCTATACTTTGTAATACTTCTTAAGATTTTGTAAAACCTTGTTTGGAGAGGACATTAAATGTTTATATTATGTTATGTATGTTTCAACATACATAACATCATATAAACATTTAATTAACCTTCAGGTTAATTTTGAGAATATCCCGTTTTGAGTGACGGTAAAAATGGTCACGTTACCCACGAGTAAAAGTCTATGGAATTCGATACGTAAAAAGTGAAGATATCCTTATCAATTAATCTATTTTTGTTGCAATCTTATTTCACTGGTGGTAGAGCTCCAGTGGCGGAGCTTGCGGGCGTGAACACCACCGTATTACCTAATATTCTTGCCGCTAAATGGTAGTGTTCAGCACTATCGTGTTCCGGTCAGGTGGTAATGTGCGGCCCTGTAATTTCCGGCAAGGCATAACACCTTAGGCCTCAGGAGTGGTAACGCATCTGCATTTTGACCTCGGCCTTTGTGTGGGTGTCTATAGGCTGCAGTCATCACTTAACATCAATGTGAACTGCATGCTTGTTTGCCACTGCCATAACATTAAAAAAAATGTACACGTTTCCCATGAGTAAGAAGTGACTACTAGTAATTCTTGAGTAAAGTCTATTGAATTCGATACGTAAAAAGTGAAGATATCTTTATCAATTAATCTATTTTTTGTTGCATTAGCACATAATGAAACAGTTAAGGGAATCGCCTCGACAAACTAGGTCAAATCAATAATAAAAGAGCACTCAGGGCCGATATGATAGCATTGTGGTGCATTTGAGTGCATTCCGATACCTCAAGAGGTTTATTTATCTGAAATGAAGACAACATTAGCTGGAATTCAGACATTTACTTAAGAAATTCTGAAGGCTTTCAAAAGGAAAATGAGTTCAACAGAGAAGGTTATTAAAACCATTATAGTCGACTTTCGATAATTTGAAGATATTGTATTCTACTGTACTATTGGAGTAGAAAATCCCTCCTTAATATTAAAATGCGAAAGTAACTCTGTCTGTCTGTTACCTTTTCACGTCCAAACGATAACGATTGAACCGATTTTAATGAAATTTGGTACAGAGATAGAGTTGACTTTGAGAAAGAACAGCTAGTATTCTATAAATTAAATAAAATCAATTATAAATTGGTCCTTTCAGTAATTTGAAGTTGTAGGTATACTTAAGTTCCCCGCCATCGCTAACTTGCGATAATTTTGAATTCCGGACTTCCCTACTGTCTATACTTTGAAGCTTTAATCACGCACAGACCTCGGATTTTTCACCTTTATCTCTCAGCCCCCGACCCCAGAATCGAACTCAGGACCCCAACGTAGCAGTAGGTGCCTCTTACCACTAGACTACTGAGCCAGTTCGAAATACCTAATACCTTTTTATGTAATAAAAGTGGCAAGCATGCAGTTCACATTGATGTTAAGTCATGTCTGCAGCCTATAGACACCCACACAATGACCAGAGGTCAAAATGCAGATGCGCTGCCACTCCTGAGGCATTAGGTGTTATGCCTCTGTGCCGGAAATAACAGGGCCGTACATTACCATCTGACCGGAACACGATAGTGCTGAACACTATCATTTAGCGGCAAGTAGGTATATTAAGTAATGCGATGGTGCCACGCCCGCGAGCTCCGTCACTGGAGCTCTACCACCAGTAAAAAAGTGATGACATTTTTCATGATCTGTGCGTCTATTGGATGACGTGACTTCGTAAATTAAAGCGCGCATGGCCCCGCGGTTGGTGTAGATCGGAAGCGATCTACTCGGTTAAGCGATATGGGCGCGGTCGGGTGTGTGATGGGTGGCAAATTAAAATGCACGTTCCCGTGCTTCGGAGGGCACGTTAAGCCGTCGGTCCCGGTTGCTATCGATAGATAGCAGTCGTTGGACTTTGTCGGAGGCCTTATGGGCGGTTTGAAAACATCCGACAGCGGGTTAGCCACTACCCTTATCTTCACCAACCGCATTGGCACAGCGTGGTGGAGTAAGCTCCAGGACTCCCCCCAAGAAAGGGAGAGACTTGTGCCCAGCAGTGGGACGTAGCAAGGGTTGCCATTATTATTCTATTATTATCTCCCGAAGTGGTAAACAGAGGTAAATGCAGGTGTTCAAGCACACATGCAAACACCCACCAATCACCGGTTACATTTTGGCCCATGTAACAGGTGGCATAATATCAAACTCCGAGAGTCACACTGAAAAAATGCCAGAAAATGGTTAAGCCCTAAAAGCACCAGAAGTAAAGGATAATAATTATACGCCTTTATCTCTGATAGCGCCCGACTCGAGGTTCAAACTCAGGACCCCAGCGAAGCGGTAGTGGTCTACTACCTACCTACTATTAAGGCAGTTGTAGGTAATAAAACGTCACTATAGTTGTACCTGTTAGCGGGTTGGCCACCCGTAGGTATCTCCACCAATCCGCATTGGAGCAGCGTGGTGGAGTAAGCTCCAGGCCTCCCCCCAAAAAGGGGAGAGACTCGTGCCCAGCAGTGGGACGTATAATGGGTTGCCATTATTATTTCACTCATTACTTCTTATTCTTTTTTAGTATTTTTACATACATACATAAATAGTAGGTAATTAAAAAAAACAAATATATATAAAAAAAATAAAAAATTGTGCGTCGCCGGCAGCGGGCACAGGGTCCAAGCTGTCGGCGGTTAGGGTCACAGAGACAGGAACCTCCTCACTATACGTGCCGTGCCGAGAAAAGCCGCCTTCTGTATCAGACCCTTGATCCAACTTCCTAACTTGAGCCTCTTGAGATGTTGGTCGAGGCTCTTTACTATCAATCCGTTGACCGTGACGACTATCGGCACAATGATGGCCGAACCCACATGGCGACAATCTCGTGAGCCAAATCAAGATAAATAATAAATAAATAAAAAAAATACGCTTACACTCACAGCCCCACAGTAGGCATAAACCTGTATCGTGGGTGCCGTTGTACACATACAACACATACACCAGACCCGAAACAAATGCCTGTAGGCCATACAAACATTTGTCCCGGTGCGGGGATCAAACCCGCGACCCTTCGAATCAAACGGTCATCTCACACCGCTGGACTAACCGGGTCGTCAAAAAGATATTTGATTCCCTTGTCTTTGTCGGCTTTCACGAGATTCTCATCATGAGGGACGGTGATATCGATAATCATTGCGCCGCGCTATTATTATTATAGTTGTACCTACAACCGTTGAATGCATACCCAGAACGTGTAAATTGTGGAACGAACTTCCCTCTGAGGTGTTCCCTAGGTGCTACAATATGGGATTCTTCAAAAATGGCGTCAAAAGAGTCCTTCAGGGCTGGCAGCGCGTTGGCAACTCCCCTGGTGTTGCAAATGTTCATAGGCGACGGTGACCACTTTCCATCAGGTGGCCCGTTTGCTTGTCTGTCAATCTTCAGACATAAAAAAAAAAAAAAAAAAACAAAAGTTTACAATAAAAAAAATTGACCTCACAAAGTTCATACAATCAAAACTCATTTGCCGTAATTTGTTACCGATTGGTTCCACGTTGTGTACTGTTTTTTGTCAGTTAAATCATCGTCGTGTGAACTTGTAATAGGTCGATTATATTCTAGAATGTTACAACCATTGTGCAAGTATAATTTGAAGTATGTTATTTTTATGTGACAATGAGTTGTGACAACATTTATAATATACTTGTAGCCCGCCCCGGCTTTGCGCGGGTGATGTTGGGGATGTTGCCTACCCTCTCCTATTCATCTTAGTGTGATGTTATATAGCCTAAAGTCTTCCTCAATAAATGGTCTATCTTAAGACAGATTTTTTGTTTCAAATCGGACCAGTTCCTGAGATTAGCGCGTTCAAGCAAACAAACAAACAAACAAAAAAAACTCTTCAGCTTTATAATATTACAAGCGGCCTGCACCGGTTTAGGTTTTTTTTTTTTTATTTTTTTTTATGTTATGGAAGTGGCAAACAAGCATGCAGTTCACATTGATGTTAAGTGATGACTGCAGCCTATAGACACCCACACAAAGACCGAGGTCAAAATGCAGATGCGTTACCACTCCTGAGGCCTAAGGTGTTATGCCTCTGTGCCGGAAATTACAGGGCCGTACATTACCACCTGACCGGAACACGATAGTGCTGAACACTACCATTTAGCGGCAAGTATATTAGGTAATGCGGTGGTGCCTACGCCCGCGAGCTCCGTCACTGATGCTCTACCACCAGTCGACGGTACAGGGAAATTTCCAGAAAATGGAAAAATCCCAATAGAACTAGAGAGATAAAGGATTGAACTTGGAAGATCGGTCAGCCCGACGGCTAGCCGCATTGCGGGTAACCGCATAGTGCGTATATGGGCTTAGGTTGCGTGTGATCACTTTCAAATGATAAAAACCCATGACGTCGCAAACGTCAAAGTAACGCAATTATAATCACAAAGTCGGCCACAACAATAATACTTGAAATTATCTCGGAAATTGTGTTCCTTCGAGATTGCAACAGTAACTAACGACAGATTTTTATCACTGAACCCATTACACGTAGGGCCGCTATTAGTTCCGCAAGAGATTGCATAACAGACGGTTTTAGGGTTCGGTAGCCGAATGGAAATGGTGTGAAATCTATAAGATCACTCGTGCAACTGGGGTTTCATCCATCCGACTATGAAGCGGTGTGACTGTGGAGCCACAGCTCAAACGATGGAACACATGCTCCAATGCCCGCTCTGCCCCAGCTCTAGCACTTTGGAAGATCTAAGTACTGCAAACGACGCAGCAATAACTGTGGCGAAATATTGGGCCGATAAAATTTAAGTCGAGCCGCCGACACGAGAAGAAGAAGATTATAAGATCACTCGTAAGTCTGTGTGTTCGTCTGTTACAGCCAATTTTCTCCGAAATAACTAGGCAGATTGAGTTAAAAATTGTAACCACGGTAACCCGTAGGATTTGCTAAGACTCTGTTCCCCTCTAATTTTCACCTAGTTATTCAGAAGTTAGGTTTATTTTTTTTTGCAATTGTCTGTATTTATAGGCGAGTTCTAGTCGCACTTCTTCGTTTTTATTTTATTTTGAAGTTAACGGAACAACACGTCAAAAAAACATAAATAAAAAAAAATGCATGCAGTTTACATGTACCTACGGTAAGTTGACTGTGCAGTCTGTAGACATCTACAGGGTCATACATGAAACAAACCCAGTAAATTAAATTTGTTCTTATTTTAAAATGTTGTCTAAATGAAAAAATAACAAGTAATTAATAATTTGGCCGTCAAAAGTCCAAATTCCGGTTCCTGATAAATTGTATTGCGTAAAAGATTGATGTCAGGTAGCTCAGGCGAATTTTGTATCAACCGGTCGCAAGAGGAAACGCATTGACGAAAGCAAAGTAACTCTGTCTGTAACGTTTTCATTTCAGAATTGCTGAGCTGATTGTGATGATTTTAAATACGAATATATACAATTATACTGCGACAAAATTGCAGAGCGTTGGTATTATGTCACGATACACAGCAATGCTAGGTTAAAAAGATATTTCTTAGATTCCTTATATTTTCCCCTATAGACTATAGAGTAAGATCCCAGGCCCCCCACCCGACCATATTTTGATAGGCAATACATGCAAGATGTGTTTGCGTATGTATGAAAATTGATAAAAAAAAATGTTTGAAACTCTGCTAGTGAATGTCCCATAATAATAATCTCTTGTTTAGTCTTATCTTGCTGTTTGTAAAATGTTTTTAAAAGAGAATATAGAACATTCTGTTGATACCTATTTTAATTATTAAGTATTTTTGGACCATTATTTATTTTATTTCTGTTCACTTTAACATATTAATCAACGTATCAGTTGTAATTCGCTTTAATTTTAAATTTGTAATTTGATTTATCACAAGAAAATTATATTATTTCCAAGAGATTATATAATTTTTTGAGTTTGAGTTGCATTCGGCAAATAGATAGGTGAAGGTCGACCTAGATTCGGATTGTAGACCTTAAATTACAGACAATCATGGTAATCAATAAATGAACAGAAAAGATTTTATAATGTACCATTCGTCAAGTGCACAACGCGAAGTCATCAAATGGAAAACGCAATTTCTAGCTAGACAATAGAACTTTAATTAGCTACGCTGATGTAGTTGCCCTACGCACGTGTGTGGTTGAATGTATTTGTTATCGATCGAGAACAGAAAAGTTCGTTTAAGATACCTGTCAAGTAGGTAGGTACGTGTTGAACCATTAAAGGGATAATATATATAATACTCGTGCTAAAAGAAAGAAAACGAATTCTTTGACTTACCCAACCAACGCAATTGTACATGAAATTTACTTGTAATTTTGCCTTTTAATAACTTTCACAAAGACTTAACAACTAAGATCTAAGGGGTGGCAACACATCTGCATTTTGAAGTCTGGTCTTTGTGTAAGTGTCTATAGGCTGCAGTCATCACTTAACATCAATGTGAACTTCATGCTTGTTTTCCACGTTCATACCATAAAAAAAACAGAATTTTGGATGGGAGCTTTGATTGAGTTCACTTTACATCTTTCTGAGTATCTGACATTCTGAGTAATATTTCACCTTCATTTTTGAAAGCATCGAATATTTTTGAAAAGCGCGGCATTAACGTCTTGTGTCTAGTGTCAAGAGCGTGTCAGATATTCTGAGAGGGTTTCAAATGTGCCCAAACAATGCTCCTATCCAAAATTCAGACTATTCGGAAAATGACGTCCCTTCAGATGCGGCTCTATATACAAACTTGAGATTTAGTGTAGGTAACCAACAGGGTGTAAGGTATTTCCCATATCTTAATCTGACGCGTGAATCTTAATCGAGTCAATACAAAAATAGTATCCTGGGCCCCTCCCCTACTATTAATAGTTAAGATTATAAAATTATGATGTCATGCATCATGACGACCCGGTTAGTCCAGCGGTATGTGACGACCGTTTGATTCAAAGGGTCGCGGGTTCGATTCCCGCACCGGGACAAATAAATGTATAAAAATAACTGAAATACGACAGTTTACACGTATCTACTAAATAAGGATAATCACTTACCCTTCAAGCCGGAGAGAGATGGCACGAGGACGAAAATAGCCGACACGTTGACAAACACGTCCCATTCCTGAAAAGCAAAAAAACAATAGGGATGTTATATGGTTTTCATTTACGTATATATAAATATATCGAGAGCATAGAGAGAGGTAATTGCAATGCATACACCCTTGATCCGCCGGTGCCGTTTTGGCACATGTAACAGGTGGCGAGCCTGTTGATATCTCCGGGCACATTATCAAACTCCGAGATTTTTTTATTTTTTTTTATGTTTTGGAAGTGGCAAACAAGCATGCAGTTCACATTGACGTTAAGTGATGACTGCAGCCTATAGACACCCACACAAAGACCGAGGTCAAAATGCAGATGCGTTACCACTCCTGAGGCCTAAGGTGTTATGCCTCTGTGCCGGAAATTACAGGGCCGTACATCACCACCTGACCGGAACACGATAGTGCTGAACACTACCATTTAGCGGCAAGTATATTAGGTAATGCGGTGGTGCCTACGCCCGCGAGCTCCGTCACTGGTGCTCTACCACCAGAGATACTGGGAAACTTCCAGAAAATGGAAAAATCCCAGAAGAACCAGAAACAGGTTATCTTAATAATAATCTACTAATTATCATTCAGTAAACTATCAATGCCAAACTTGCAATTTCGATTAGATTCCCACTTAGGGACAAATAATGACTACACGTTAATATAACGTAGCCTTCACAGTGACAATGGTGTTATCAGTACTTTGATACTAGTACTATTTTGCAAATTTTGATTAGAATTATTTGATAAAATACACCTATATTCTTTGAAGGTGAATCGTTATCCGAAATCTGACATTCCTTCCGGCCTATAGTTTATTTTAAGTTCGCCTTTGTAATGTCGCAATTGCATATACGCGTAGTGTAAGTCCTAACACTGGCAGTGCCGGATTAGCCATATAGCAGGAGTAGCAAATGCTACGGGCCCCGCGCCATTGGGGGCCCCGCGCCTGTGCCCAAAAAAAAAAACACAAGTATGTAATACACCTTAGCTATTCTCAAAGGGAGCGTTGACCACTAATTATATAGGTACCTATATTATTATGTTGCAAGTTGGCAATACCACAATACTTACAGGGGGAATCCCCTAAATTTGGTTTCGATTCCTTTTCGTAAATGTTGTTTTATTTACATCCTAAATTTCAGTAGGCAATGTAACTCTAGGGCCCCATGGTCACATTTGCTACGGGCCCCGCACCGGCTTTATCCGGCACTGAACACTGGTCGTACCTTTCTACTGGTGGTAGAGTTCCATTGATGGAGCTTGCGGGCGTACACACCACCGCATTACCTAATATACTTGCGTATGGACTAACACGTAAAACGCCTTATCTGGACAGGCTTTAAGTAAATGTTACTGTCATTTGTAACATTTAGACGAAAACCAAAAGTTTAACAAATATATTGATGTTAAAAGTTTAACAACTATTAACCTAAGACCAGACTCAGACCATCATAATCATAACCATACAATCTTATTCCTACATAAAATAAAGTGACAAAATGAATCGATTTGGTTGAATAATTAATTATCACACGACGATAACTTCTATTTCATAAACTCTTATTACCTACATAGACATAATAATGAATGTTTTGATACAATTGAAAATGTGAACCACAAAACCAATCATAATTTAAGGTCAAAGGCATTACATTATAACGACCATGAACCCGAAGTGAAACCACGAGAAATGCTTGATTAATGCAGACAAAAAAAAAACAAGATAAAAAGTGTATGCCTTCGTGACTACGACAAACGCTGAGCGGCATTGTTTCATAAAATTATTAGTTCACGATTATAATTGGATTACAAATAGTTCTTGCGAGTCTTCGTTGGGTTCTAGTAATAAAATCCTTGGAAAATAATAAATAAGCGAAAATGACAATTCTTGTCGGACTAGCAAAATTTACCAATTTTTTTGTAGGACATTGTTTTATTTGAACGTAAAACATGCTAACCTATCACGTCATCCTTATTATATATATCTTACAGTAAGTATGTATGTATGTATGTATCTTCACGCCAGGTCCCTAACGGGGTAGGCAGAGTGTGTAGAGCGCCAGATATCCCGGTTAAGACAAACCTCTCGTGCCTCGTCTACCTTCATCATTCTCTTCATACATGCACGCCGAATCCTAAGACTTTTGACCCCACCATCAGACAGAACTCGACCTATTTGGTCATGGTAGGTCAGCCTTGGTCTTCCTGGGCCTCTGCAACCATCCACATTCGCATTGTATATCTGTTTAGTCATTCGCTCATTCGACATTTTTTTATTACAGTTAGTAATAATAAAAAAACTTGTAATCTTGACAATTTTGGGCGTAGGACCTGGGGTGCTACCGCCTATCTGTATTGCTGCCGACATTGTCATTGCTGTCAAATTTTAAAGTCGATTTTTACTGTAACTAAATAACAACAATCGAATTAATCTACCATTATCGCTTGTTTATCACTGATCACCTACGAAAACGAGAATTTCAATCAGATTATTAATACTACTTTTAAAGGAGCTACAAATCGACATGAAAATTTGACAGCAATGACAATGTCAGCAGCAATACAGATAGGCGGTAGCACCCCAGGATGTCCTACCACGCAATTAGTAGGACAATGTGGCTGTTAAATTATATAAATACTAGCTGTTGCCCGCGGCTTCGCCCGCGTGGATGTCGAAAAGTAGCCTATGTTCTTTCTCAAAGTCAGCTCTATCTCTGTACCAAATTTCATTAAAATCGGTTCAGTCGTTTGGGTGTGAAAAGGTAACAAACAGACAGACAGACAGAGTTACTTTCGCAACTATCTAACCAATAGAAAAATAAATAGCTAGTTAGCAATTATTTTTCATGACCTTATTAATAATACATGTTGGAGAAGGGGGTCTCCCTTGATGAAACCTTAAATTTTGTAGGACAAATATTTTCTCGGATTATTTAGATAATTATCTTGAGAATTAACAAAGAAATATACGGTTAATAGTATTTTTCTTTGATTCGTCAAATCGCCATCTTTTATCCCTGCTATCTGTTTGTATTAGCTACCATTTACCAAAATTGTTATAAGGAAAAACGTTGGGCGCCTACTCGAAATGAAGCTACTCGCGAATAATCAGCTTTATGTACCACTTCTGATATGTCGTTCTGAGTTTGAGTTCATTTTGTAGATTATTCTTCTGCTTTATCTATGATACTTTGAGATACTTTCTGACACATAGCTTGAAGAACCGACGATCATTGGGTCAGAACAGTTCTCGAGTGGCGACCGTATTCTGGAATACGAAGCGTAGGCAGGCCTCCCACAAGGTGGTCCGACCCGGTGAAGGTAGAGGGCAATCGTTGGACGAGAGTGGCCCCGGGGTGCTACCGCCTATCTGTATTGCTGCTGACATTGTCATTGCTGTCAAATTTTCATGTCGATTTGTAGCTCCTTTAAAAGTATTGTCAATCTGATTGATATTCTCGTTTTCGTATGTGATAAACAAGCGATAATGGCTATATAAGCTATTCCGATTATTGTTATTTTGTTAAAGTAAAAATCGACTTTATAATTTTACAGCAATGACAATGACGACAGCAATATCGATAGGCGGTCGCACCCCAGGACCGTTCGTTATGGCAATCTTATGGGGGAAGCTTCTGGCCATCATTGGACGACTTTCGGCTGAAATGACGATGATGATGACACTCTCTCAGAGAGTCTCAGATGATTTTGACGACCCGATTAGTCCAGCGGTGTGAGATGACCGTTTGATTCGAAGGGTCGCGGGTTCGATCCCCGCACCGGGACAAATATTTGTATGGCCTACAGATATTTGTTTCGGGTCTGGGTGTTTGTGTATGTGTTGTATGTGTACAACGGCACCCACGACACAGGTTTATACCTACTGTGGGGCTGTGAGTGTAAGCGTATTTTATATTGAAATTTTAGCTATCTAAACTTACTTTCACACTGCCCAACACCAGACCAGCTCCGATGGTGCCGCAGCCAGCGATGAAAAACGGCACAGCCACCTGCATCAAGGTGTTCCACCATCTTTCTTCCTTTTTCTGTAAACGACAGAGATAGATATAGAGTAACCGACTGACACCAGTGACAAAATAGACAGATAAAATCAATTTTGTCATTAAGGTTTCAATATTAGCTGTCAAATAATGATTTGGTTTTACTAAAATGTGGCTAAATATCTTATCAGACACGGCTTATTAATTAAAGATAGACCTCTTAGTAACGATACTGTGTTTATGGAAGACGATAAGGTATCTGTATACATACATACATACATACAAAAAAATAAAATTGGAGTGTCTGTTTGTTATATAAATAACCGCTTTTTACTAAACGCATATGTATGTATACACGATAAATATACCAAAACAACTTTTTTTTTCAATTTTTGTCTGTTTGTCTGTCTGTCTGTCGGTTTGTTCCCGCTAATCTCGGGCACAGCTGGACCGATTTTGACGGGACTTTCACTGGCAGATAGCTTATGTATTAAGAATTAACTTAGGCTACTTTTGTACTAGCTGCGCCCACGACTTCGTCCGAGTAGATACTGAACAATCATAAATTCTCACGCGGACGAAGTCGCGGGCACAACCAGTAAAATATAAATACACAATTTGTTGTTGAAATATATTTTATTTATAACAGATGATTAACACTTTTTAAACTATAAGGAAATGCGTATAGTCAAATCGAAAAAAAATTGCGAAATAATTATTATAACTATTTTCTTATCTTTAAAATTATTGCGAAATTGAAGCTTAAGATAGGTTGGGGAAAAAGTCTTTTCGCATTATAGTATGTATGAACTTGTAATAAAATCTCTTTGGCTGTAGTATTTGTATCTGGCTGGTTTTGGTATCATAGAAAGTTAAAATTTTAAAGAACATAATTCCAAATTCAAACTAGGCAAATGTGTGATTTTCATTTGTTTTTCGTACTGTCAAGATGAGTGAATCTAATGAATAAATTCGATACATTTTAAAATTTTACTACAAAAAGGGTAACTGGTGATGAAAAGTGGATCACGTACGACAAGAACGTGCGAAAAAGGTCGTGGTCAAAGGCCGGTCAGGCTTCACAGACTGTGGAAAAACCCGGGTTAACTCGCAATAAGGTGATGTTGTGTGTGTGGTGGGATTGGAAGGGCATTATTCATTATGAGCTATTACCACCAGTCAGGACTATCGATTCTGAACTCTACTGCGAACAACTGATGAGATTAAAGCAAGAAGTTGAGAGAAAGCGGCCGGAATTGATCAACAGAAGGGGTATGGTGTTTCATCATGATAACGCTAGACCTCACACATCTATAGCCACTCAGCAAAAATTAAGAGAGTTTGGCTGGGAGGTGTTAATGCATCCGCCGTATAGTCCTGACCTTGCACCTTCAGATTTCCACCTGTTTCGGTCTCTTCAGAATTCTTTATGCAATGTTAGGTTAACATCACGAGAGGACTGCCAAATCCACTTATCGCGGTATTTTGATGAGATGTCCCAAAATTTTTATAGCAGTGGGATAATGTCCCTACCTACAAGATGGCAAAAGGTTATCGAACAAAATGGTACATACATACTTTAGTTAAATTTAAATAAACTATATTAAAAAATGTTTTGAATTATCTTAAAAAATGCGAAGAAGAAACTTTTTCCCCAACCTAAACATATAGTATAGTGTCAGGGTGTGTCGTGGCGCGACATAACGCTATCTGTTTCAAACATTCCATATGACTCCGTCACAACCCAATGCGACATATTAATGTGAATCTAGTCATTATAATGAATATTCGGAACAGATTGCGTTCTGTCGCGCCATGACACACCCAGACATAAAAATAAAAATAGGAACTTGGCCTAAGTATCTTAAATTTATGTATAATACATCATAGTTGGTATGTTGTTAGGTTTTTGCGAATTACACTCATCGAAATAAAACTAGTTTTCGGATTTATCTCGCGTATATTAAACTAAAATGATTATTTAAAATCGAACTCGACGTTTCCGTCGCTTTTCAACTTCCGTGGTCTCGGGCAGACTGCAGCTGAAAAGCGACCGAAACGGCGGGTTCGATTTTAAATCATCATTTTAGTTTAATATACGCGAGATAAACCCGAAAACTAGTTTTATTATAATACATCACTCAGACCAAATACTATTTGTAAGTATTTCCGTTCTTACAAAATAAGTCAAAACAATAGAGTTATAACATTACATTAATAAAAGCCTTTCGTAATCAAAGACATACAATTTATCTTTGACTACAAAAAAGCACCATCGTTTTTAGCAACAATGATGGCTTATCTAAAATTAAATTCAAATTATATCACTCAGTCTAAGAGCCATTTTTAAATATTTCTGGTATCACAAAATAAGTAAGGTAGCTGGATATGCAGGTAGCAGAAGAGCATGAGAGTAAATTGAAAATCGAGATGAGATTTTTGTGTAAGATAAACACTGTATCGCTTAGCGGTTGCATTTGTAATTGTATATTAGAGTTAGTAAGAATAATTAGTGTTAAAATGAGAAATTTTTTAAACATATTGATATATTATATTTAATTTTATTAAGAAATAAATTCTACGGAAGCCGAAAATGTCTTGTTGGAAACTTTTTTTTTTTTTTTTTTTTATGTAATGGAAGTGGTAAACAAGCATGCAGTTCACATTGATGTTAAGCGATGACTGCAGCCTATAGACACCCACACAAAGACCAAGGTCAAAATGCAGATGCGTTACCACTCCTGAGGCCTAAGGTCTTATGCCTCTGTGCCGGAAATTACAGGGCCGTACATTACCACCTGACCGGAACACGATAGTGTTGAACACGGTGGTGCCTACGCCCGCGAGCTCCGTCACTGGAGCTCTACCAAAAAACATATTATAAACTGTAACATATTATATACTATGTTTTGCATATCCTTAGGAAGGACCATAGGAGAGAGGGGAGAGACTTCGGCTCATTTCTGGGGTGCGACCGCCTATCGACATTGCTATTGTCATTGTCATTGCTCTCAAATTTTCATGTCGATTTTTGCTTTAACTAAATCAATAATCGAAGTAATCTACCATTGTCGCTTGTTTCTCACCTTTTCGTAGGCAATAAAAACGATTAGATTATCACTACTGCTTTTAAAGGAGTTACAAATCGAAATGAAAATTTGACAGCAATGACAACGACAATAGCAATGTCGATAGGCGGTCGCACCCCGTGGGTGTTACCGCTTAACTGTATTGCTGCTAAAATTGTCATTGCTGGCAAATTTTCATGTCGATTTGTAGCTCCTTTAAAAGTAGTATTGATATTCTGATTGATATTCTCGTTTTCGTAGGTGATAAACAAGCGATAATGGTAGATTATTTCGATTATTGTTATTTAGTTAGTGAAAATCGACTTTTAAATTTGACAGCAATGACGACAGCAATGTCGATAGGCGGTCGCACCCCGGGTCTGTAGAGCGTTACCTCTTTCGCACGTTACCTATGTGACGACCGTTGTTGACAATTTTTATCAAGTTTTGACCAATACCGGAGTATCAGTGCTTACGTAAGCAGTGTGCAGCTGAGATTACGCTCTATGAATCGAAACTAGCCGATTGTCACTTTCGTAGGCTTGATGTGCAATATATCATCATGATCATTATCATTATCTCAGCCAAAAGACGTACACTGCTGAACAAATGCCTCCCCCAACGAATGCCACAACGAACGGTCCTGGGCCGCCCTCATACAGCGATTGATCACGACCTTCACCAGATCGTCGGTCCACCTCGTGGGGTCCAAAACTCTATATGATCTAGGGTACTGTACGAGTATATGATCTTTTTATTATGTTTCCTAAGAACTAACTCAAACACATTATCATTGCTCTTGGTTAAACAAAACATTGTTATGTTTATTGATGTCATTGGTTCTTTCAATGTTGATGAACCTTTAATTGAAACCTTTTAATGGATTAGAACTTGCACATATTTGATATTGTTATCGACATGAGTCTTAGTGTTTACCTTAAGGGTTTATCCACATCGAATAAAGCAAACCGAAAACACAGCACGCATGCTATTATGCAATGTTATATGTAATTAGACTGTACACAAATAATCTATATCTGAGTTTATTAATAGTTTTTGTAGCAATGTATCTTTTCAATAGCGCGAATGTTAGCCAAATTCATAATGTACTAAAACTATCTTTCATTGTTAAAATAACTTAATCTATATATTCTCGTCATGCATTTTTACTAGGTATATAGTTTAACAGTGATAACTATACCCATATACTTTTGAAAAGAAAATTATTTTTAAGAATTTTTTTTTAAATAATTTTCCTTTCAAAAGTATATAGGTTGTTTAATTTAAATTATTTTTTGTCGACTTCATTTTCTTTTATTGTAAGTAAATCCATGCATTGAAACGTTCTATTTCTTTTATAAGTATTTATAGTCTCTATTTGGTTTTAGACACATGTAGTTCTTTTTTGTTTGATTACCTACTTTCATAGTTATCTAAAATATTATTTTATTATTTAATTTCTGAGGTTTTTGGTCGTTTAAATCATTTATCAACATTTCGAAATTGGAAACTAAAACATTATGAAATAGCTTCTTAAAACTGTGTCATCAAATCAGCAGTCAAGTTAGTCCACCACTTAGATATTATTTTTCGCATTAAGATAAGAATTTTATAAATATTTACTAGCGTTTAAGAAGGAGTACCTTATACTCCGCCAATCTTGAATATCAGTATAAGATATACATCGGATCATATTATAACACCGATTGTTGAAAAACAAATTTCGTCTTGGGTGGTCAGTCTGTGTTGATAACAGGATTTTGTAAACATACACGTTAATCAGTGTACACTCACCTTTGTTAGACTAAAGAGAAACAACGTCACTCAATTATTGTTTACATTAAATAATCAGAAAGATAATAATAATTTACTTGAGAATATATTATCGCACCGTCTGTTTAACAATACTCTACTTCAAACACTCAGTCATTGTTCTAAATAGGCAGCTTTTTCTACTTTCGTTTTAATTTGATTCTCGAAAAATATCTGAAAAATATTTCAGAGCCATTTTCATTATCAAGCGAAATGTCTTGATCCTTTAAAAATAATAAAAGATAAAATTAAATTAAAGGCACTCCATATTCTCTCAATAAGTAGAATGACTAATTGTTGTAGTAATAACAACTGCTTAAATTGTCTTTATGTCCTACGAAATCTTCATAAATATCATATTTTTATGATTATGGATCCTTTTATTCTCTTCTTGTTTCTCTTTTGCTCCATACTTTGTATAGGTAAAATCGTCGATAAAATATTTTCTTTTTGATAATAATAATACCTCCTTGATTGCTTTCTAGTTCAAAAAAGTTATACGAGTAAGTTTGCTTTGTAATCTTCGATTTCGTCTACTTTTGATTCAACAATATTATTCAACGTTTTATTCTTTTTGACGCGTCACCTTTATTACCGTCACAATTATTATCAAATTCCTATTCATTTTATTCACAATTCTGATATATTTTTATAAATTATACGTATACGTATCGCGATACTAGACTTTTATTTAATTTAACCTAATTTATTGACAGTTATCACGTCAAATTACATCTTTCTTGCTACGTTTTTTTTTGTTCATTGTCTTATTAAAAAGACCAAAAAGGTTCAAGTACTTTTTGTTGATTTGGCTTAGAGGATGCTGAAATTTATAAGAATTTTCTAGACTCTAAGCCCTAATTGTAACATTTCACATCCTCTTCCTTTCACTTAAAGAAATCTGTTAAAGTAAAAGCGCGATGTGAAATGTTATAATAACTTTAACCTTAACAAAAGTCGTGGTGCAACCCAGGCTAAGATAAATAAGAAGAACAAAGAAAGAAACTTGAAGAACAGACTTGGACTTCAGAATCAGACTGTAATTACAAATCACAATTTTAACTCAATCGGGCGATTATATAGTCATTATTGATCTTTGGCATTAACGGATTAACTTCCGAGACATTCTTCAACGAATGGACTCATACTGCAATTCAGTTGTTGACACGTCAGATGGGTCTGTTGGTGCTCAACTTTACGTGGTGTCTTGCTGTCGCTATTTAAATATGTACGAATGATAAGCAAGTAAAAAATATCATCCATGACATGATAAATTCTTTATTTACAAATTTTTGTTTATAAGCGAGGAGCTTTGAGCAAAAAAGAGGAGTAATATCGTTAAATCCCCTATTAGCACTAAGTTACAGAGGTAGTTCTATAATCATTTCGGGGTCTCCCGATTGCAAGGGCTGCCACATCCTTCGGAGATTGATAAAGCGGCCAGTTGGGAGTTGGACTCGTTTGGACAAGATTTATGGAATCTAGCTACAATTTTATTACTCATCCATGTTAAGGTTACTGATTCAATCAGGTCAGTAGTTTTGAAGAAAATTGTTTGTGATACATCGACAAACAGGCATACAAACACAATAGTAGTTAAAACACAAAATGGATTCTTGATATTTGTTTTCTTTTTGAGGTACGTAACTACGTACGGTATCTTAAAAATATTTCAATTTACAGCAAATGTAACTGATATCTGTGTGTGTCATTCATTTAACAAACCTTCCCCACCCAGGTCCAAACTGACCTCCCCTAGATCGACGGCTGGCACCGCCTTCGTCCTTTTGCATTATCCACTTTCACATTCAATTAAATTGTATGACAACAACAGCAACATTACTCTTTATTGTACACAAAGTAAAATACATAGTAGTTATACATAAGAAGCACAGTAAAAATGGCGGTCTTATTGCTAAAAGAGTAATTTCTTCCAGAACCTAAATAAATAAGGAAAACAAAAAGAAAGAAAGAAATAGTAGGGTGTACAAGAACAAAGAAAACATAACATATAACTAATTTAAGAAACTATGGACGACAGCGATGGGTTGAAGGGAAAACGAAAATAAAAATTAACAAATCTATGAAGGGAAGGAGAAAATGAACTTAAGAAGAAGTAATAGACATATTTAGAAGGAAAAATAATGTTCTTTAACCAGTTATTATTTATGCGTGTCTCCTGATTTAATTAATTAGATTAAAATGTCCAGTGGTAGCTAATAGTTGTTATCAACAAAATTGAATCGATTTATGGCAGCAGCGCCGATAAAGATAAGACCAGATAAACAATCACTTAAGAAGTGCAGATTTCTGATACATATTATATCTGTTTGTGATAATTTGATTGATAATAAAATAGCAATGTATATGTTTGATAAATAGCTTCCGCTTCATTAATTATGATAGTCGATACCAATGTATATTTAGATTTTAACGATAAACCAAGAACAGACAATCGTATAAAAATGATTTGACGTCACGTCACGTTAAGGCACCAATCTCAGATATAACGAAGATTATTAATAAATACTATACATTTAAACTATTATATAAATACTATAATTTTTCATAATTGATATATCAATTGTTGTTCGCTCTTATTTATTTTGTTTGTTTTTGACTTATCATAAGTGGTGCTTGTCACCCTAAATGAATAAATAAATTTCCGATTCTAATTCTGATACCTACTGATAATAAAGCTCCAGTGTAATAAAATATTGTATTCAGACACTAACCCCCTTATTCATAAACGTACATTAGATACGTTTTAGCTATAGAATGCTTTGTCCTTGTCAGTTGCATTGCCAAATATGCAGGATAGAAAGAGACAAAGGAGAGATTAGCAACACTTTAGCTAAAATACGTTTATGAATAAGGGGGAAAGTATATATTTTCCTAGCTGTGTGTATGATTGCTAATGTTGTTTCTGTTGAAAACATTTCAGTATAAATAATTTACGAAATTTGAATAAGGATCTTCTTTTTTGACATGAATTCTCCGACCGAACACTTTTATTTTTAACTAGGTTTCATATACACCACACTCAAAACCACCGAATATATAGGACCAATTTAGGGAAAACTTGTTACCGAAACTACCGCATTTTGTAAAAACGAACACACAACGCAATATGTATTCTACTTACCCCCGATAAAGGTTGTTTTTCAGCGTCAGCATCTGTTAACTTCTTATCCGGGATGTCAACCGGACTCTTGAGGTCACCGTTTGAATTCATGGACGCCATGTTGAAAGCGGTGTCCGGACAACCAATATCATCTGGAACAATTTAAATTTTCAATTACAATATTTTCACTTTTGGTTCGAAACATAACATTACATCTAAATTTACCTAAGACAGTTGGCAGAAATGTTTGCAGGTATATACCCTTTTTTGGCTGTGTGACACTGGATGAATGTAATGGCAATTATCAGATACATAAATTCGACAATGGAAACCGTTATTGCCAATGAATTGAAGACTTGCGACTTTTTAGCAACAATATTGCATAAACAGCAATATCTAATTTGCCACACAAAATTCTTTCAGGAGAGTAGAAAAATGCTTCTAATTACAATAGCTTTCTAATACTGATAGTATTTACAAAAACTCAAACATATAACATGATCACTTTGATATCGCTTGCAGATTTTTATTTGTTCGGGCAGCGGTAATATCTAGATTAAAAATATCAGATTATGTTTGAAGATAATTAAATGATAAGATTAACAAATGAAAGAAAATAGGAGAAGAGAAAGAATGCCACCTTGCGATACACCAGTATTGCAATAGTAATATAGCTTCCGAACGCCGCCCATCATCGATTGGTAACCACGGAGATAAAAAGAAATTACTACTGCCACTAAATCAGAAATTAAACCCCCTTACATATTTAAATGTACTGAAAATAATATCATAATCGACAATATCGAAGGCATTGGATAATTCAATGGCACCGTATTAAATTTCTTACCAACTATCTGAAAAGGTCTGCTTTGCCTTTACCAGGGTAGATGTATGAAGGAAAAACGGTTGATTTATAAAGATCATACGTGCATTTGGACAGACAATAGTTACAATACAGCCAAAATTGACGAGAATTGTTAGTAATTTTTGTTTTGTGGATTATCGAAGTAACAGCAAATGAATCGAACATACCGCGGTAGCGGCTGGGAATGCTAGATTCGACCAAAGATGTTGGAAGAGTTAGATTGACAACACGCACCGGCCGCTGAGCGTTTGTTTCAACTCGCGGACGGTCAGGTGACCATTCCCGCTCACGCAGCAATTATCATCCATTCATTGTGCATTCGCCCGCCGAGCGCAAACTTAGTGAGAAAAAACCGTTAAAATTGCCAAATTGTAACAGTAAAGCATACTAAATCACTCAGTAGCATTATTTATCACCGGTAAGTCATAATTTTGTTCATTATTAAGTTAAACATTATATTAAATTGTCCGTTATCAAATATTATTGTGACAAAACAGCAGGAGTATATCGAGCGTAGGACTCATTTAGGTATACGGAATACGGCGGTCATTTTGATTTTGTAGTATAATCGCGTCTTTAACACGTGTATTAACTGATAATACACCATTGTTGTGACGTTTTGTGACGCGGCAAAATCAGTGATCAGGTGTGTTTGCCTCGCGTCTAATTAGTGTACTCGTATATTTTCGCGCAACAATAGGCTCCACCTGTTACAATGGTTGAAGCAGTTTTCATAGAAGAGTGTATTTTGTTAATCTAACTCTTCTAACATCTTGGGATAAACCCATAGCTGTGTTGTTTCGTCGATGGATTCACATATCAGTTAATAGTATTTATCGATTAAAACTTATTTTTCACTATCTCGATATCATCTATTCAGATAAGACACCAAATTTCAGATCGATAAATAAATCGTCCATGTGTTTGTCAGTGATTGGCTTAAACTAAAAATAAGTGATTGTAATCAAACTCATTTTGCCGATTTATCACGCGCATAGGTAGGTATTAATCTTTAATATTTTTAAATAATAAATCAAGTCATGTCAAGCAGACTGAGATGATATTAGTCTAACAGCTGTTTATTTCTTTTTGCAGCTACCTTTAAAATCATTGGTTTCGTAAACGCCTTGCGAAGCTTTCAGGGTTAACGCAAAATTGCGGAGACTCATGGAATCTTGTGGTAAAAATAAGTGTACCATGTGTCCACAAAGAGAGCGTGAAGGGCCAAATACCTCGATTCTAACACACCTCCTGTGCGTCTTCTACATTCATCACTCTTTTTAAAAATGCACGCCGATTCCGAAGACTCTAATGGTGAGATTCACAGACCGCACTACGACTTTACTTTGAGCAAAGTATGCTTAGAACTGTCAGAAATGTATGGGTTTTGACAGTTTGAAGCGTACTTTGTTTGAAAGTAAAGTCGTAGTGCGGTCTGTGAATCTCGCCCTAAGTGATGACTGTATCCTATAGACATATACACAAAAACCAGAGGCCAAAATGCAGATGCGTTGCCACCCGTTTTGCCACAGACTTTAGTTGTTATAATTATCTCTGTGATAGTTATTAAATACCTAATAATCATACTATGTACTTTATCTCAGTCATTACCTATTTACATTCACTAAATAAATTTATCAACAATATGTTATTTTATGTTCGTGAGTATACTATAGATAGATACTACTACAAAAGCAAGATAAGAAGAAAATACCTAGAAAAACATTTCTATTTGGAAATGATTATACATTTAGTAATCAGAGTAGGTATAGGTTTAAAGTTATTTGTCCAGATTATTACTATCAATTATTTTCTTTCTTGTAGACACACTTTCTTTCTTTCAATGAATTTGATTGAACTTGAACTCACGCTCCTAAAAAGATTGCACTATTACGAATAAAAAGACAGACATACCCAAAATCGTGTATCCACTCATTTTTCTCCAGTATCTGTCCAAAGACATCTCCAACTGGGCACCAAGATTGGCCAGGGTCATGGTTAGAAGTTAGATGAATCCAAATCACTGAACATTCCAACACTACCGATCCATTACAAATGAGAATAGATCTCAAAGCAATCTGAAGCCAATCGCGGAACTGAAATTTCCTCGTTAAAAACGGCACTTTTTTTGGTTAACTACGAGTGACAAACGTTTTTATTTTTTTGAGACAATAGATCACATTTTTGATAGAAAATTATTGCACACGTATTTTTGCGTTTCAAATTTTGAGGTTGTACAATCGCGGTCATAACTGCTTTGTTATTCAATTACATTTTCGCTGAACTATATTTTATTTTCGTCCGCTTAGTAATGAATTGAGCCTTAGAATGCTTACGCTAAGACATTGAGTTTTATTGAAATTACGTGTGCGGGTTTATTACAAATCACATTACCCACTAATCACTGCGTTCAAATATTGTTTGCGCTAGTGTTGTCAATAGATAGTCGCCTATCGATATTATATCGATAGAAGACAAGTAGCAAGAATATTCATAGAATCAAAAAATGTCACGTTTTGAACAACCTATTGTTTTGATGTCGTCAAATCCATCAATACTTCCGATTTTTTGTAAAAGCTTTACAAATTAGGAATGGTATTCAAACAATCGAATTTTGTTATTGACAAAAAGACCATCAATAATCTCGACATACTTTTTGCTATGCATACTTGTAATATATCTAGTTTTAATGGATAACAATTAATAGCTTAGATACTGTTTTTAATTCTCTTGTATAACTAACACCAATTACTGAACATGCTGGTAAGGAATAGTTTGGCTCAAAGAATAAAGAAAGGGATTTATCAATTTCGAAATAGGATTACGTATTCATCTTTTTTAAGTTCAGTGATGACAGACACAAATTTTTTTTCGGGTTCTGTTTTTGTGTATCTAATTTTACAATACCTAGCGACTAGATTGCGTTAACGTTTTAGTACCAGTATCTACGCACATAATTTTCAATTACGTTCCATTTTTTATTTTTCAATTACGTTCCATGTTTTATTTTTCAATTACGTTCCATTTACTGACAGAATCGAGGGTATTATAAATCATAGGTGTTAGAGCTTCAGTGATAGAGCTTGCGGGCGTAGGCACCACCGCATTACCTAATATATAATAATGGCAACCCATTATACGTCCCCCTGCTGGGCACGAGTCTCTCTCCTTTTTGGGGGAGGCCTGGAGCTTACTCCACCACGCTGCTCCAATGCGGGTTGGTGGAGGTGGATGGGTTAGTGACCAACCCGTTGCCGGCTGTTTTCAAACCGCCCATTAGGCCTCCAACAAGGTTTAACGACTGCTATCTATCGAAAGCAATCGGGACCGACGGCTTAACGTGCCCTCCGAAGCACGGAAAAGCGCATTTAATTTGTTACTAGCAATGGTGACCCATCACACCGCGCCCGATGTGTTTAACCAAGTAGATCTCTTATGATCTACACCAGCCGCCGGGCCATGCGCGCTTCACCTAATATACTTGCCGCTTAATAGTAGTGTTCAACACTATCGTGTTCCTATCAGGTAGTAATGTACGGCCCTATAATTTCCGGCACAGAGACATAATACACCATTGGCCTCAGGAGTGGTAACGCATCTGTATTTTGACCACTGGTCATTGTGTGGATGCCTATAGGCTGCAGTCATCACTTAACATCAATGTGAACTGCATGCTTCTTTTCCACTTTCATAACATAAGAACAAATCCGTCAATAGTATTATCAACTTTCATTCGATAGAATCTATCGATACTGCTAAAGATATCGATTCTATCGATGTATAGATAGGTAACTAGTATCGATAGGAAAACTATCGATAGTTCCGCAATACGAACTGCTTTATCTGTGTGCACACTAATGATGTTTTTTTATGCAGACGGTAAACGGTTTAAGTTATCTATTTGCTTGTGACGTTGACTGTAATTATTTTCAAAATGATTACTTTATCACAGTTACATAAAATGGTGTAAACAGAAGTGTAGGTATAATAAATTTATTATAAATAACTAGATTGTTTTTATGTAATAAAAGTGGCAAACAAGCATGGAGTTCACATTGATATTAAGTGATGACTGCAGCCTAGAGACACCTACACAATGACCAGAGGTCAAAATGCAGATGCGTTACCACTTCTGAGGCCTAAGGTGTTATGCCTCTGTGCCGGAAATGACAGGGCCGTATATTACCACCTGACCGGAACACGATAGTGCTGAACACTACCATTTAGCGGCAAGTGTATTAGGTAATGCGGTACGCCCGCGAGCTCCGGACTGGAGCTTTACCACGAGTATATAGCCAGATATATAAAGCTAACAATTTCTTCAGTATTCTTTGAACTATTATTATCGGTTTGTTTATTAATAATAGTCGTTTTTTTAATGTCATTTTAATACCTATAATCAAAAACTAATCATCCAGTCCAGAAATCTATTTTAATTTAATATATGAGGATATCCATATATATGAGGGAAGATCTATCAGGATTATCAGAATATAATTTATTATTATTATACTAAATATACCTTAGTAATGTACCTTTAATCAGATAGGTGTATTCTAATATTTAGGTGTGGAATAACCAATTCCTATCTTTGATTGGGACTGGTTATTCCGTAATTGGATAAGTAGTGCTTTTATCTTATCTCAGTAGATGTCGCTTCTTAATTTGTTTTTCATATATAAATAAAAAAATCTTATATCAATATAATACATTATATCATTAAAGAAATCTTTATGTATACTGTTATCTGTATACTGTTTGTATGTATATTGTTATCAATGAGAATGTGTGTAGGTATATAATAATATATTAATACATACTAGCTGACCCGGCAAACTTCGTATTGCCTCAGAATTAAATAATGTGTCAAAGGTTTGATAGATACCGACTACTATTTGTATGGGAAAATAAAATTGTGATTTTTACTGTTTCCCTGCAATTTCTTCATATTTTCTTACTTTTTAAACCTTCCCTGGACTTCCAAAAATCATTCGAAACCAAAATTAGCCAAATCGGTAAAGCCGTTCTCGAGTCTTAACGAGACTAACGAACAGCAATTGATTTTTATATAAATATAGATAAACTAGTTCTTGCATGTATGAATAGGTATTGGAAATATTGAGAAAGTGACAAATAAGTATACAGGTGACATTGATGATAATTGAACTCAAACTCCAAAATTCAAAATTTTTTTTAATCACTTGGAAATAATAGAATTTGCTTGTGATAGGTCAAATTACAAAATTAAAAATTAAAGCGAATAACAACTGAAACGTTGATTAATATGTCAAAGTAAACAAAATAAAATAAATAATGGTCCAAAAATACTTAATAATAAAAATAAAATCAACATTGTAGCCTATAAATGTCAACTAAAAAATCTGTGATTTCAATGTAGACGCGTTGCCAATCCTAATTGCTCTTAAAAAAAATCTTAAGAAAATGCAAAGCTGTACATTATCATCGGAACCCCATTATCCTGTACCTACTAGTGTACCGATCTACTAGTCTCTAAATGGTAGTACATTTTGTTCATTTTTAACACGTCACGAGGAAAATATGACAATTGATTTTCAATTGTGTCAAGCCGCCGGCGGCTTACGCTACTTGAAGGGTTAAGTAAATTGGTAATGCGATGATGCTTCAGTGATAGTGATCTACAACGAGTTAAAATATTATACTTTTTTTTTTTGTTATGTAATTGAAGTGGCAAACAAGCATGCAGTTCACATTGATGTTAAGTGATGACTGCAGCCTATAGACACCCACATGAAGACCAAGGTCAAAATGCAGATGCGTTACCACTCCTGAGGCCTAAGATGTTATGTCTCTGTGCCGGAAATTACAGGGCCGTACATTACCACCTGACCGGAACCCGATAATGCTGAACACTACCATTTAGCGGCAAGTATATTAGGTAATGCGGTGGTGAGTACGCCCGCCAGCTCCGTCACTGAAGCTCTACCACCAGTATAAAATAGCAATAACAGCAATAGTATAATCTGCAAGCATTGTAACGGTACTTGGCGATGAAAACGACCTGTCGACTGACGTCCATGGCGATGATTTTCTATTCCGCCATTTTAATCTCGTGTATCATCAATATAATGACACTGCGACAAATAAACATGTATTTCCTAGCTTAAATACTTAAACACGCCGATTAGCTCTCTCTAATCGGCCTGCGTTTTGCTACAAACCGGAAAACACTACCGTTTGCTATAATTTTGTGGTTACAATTTTATCTGTTCTAACACTGCATCATCTACTACTACCCTTGCATTTGTTCTCTGTTCATCTCTTTCAAATACTAATACTTTAGTTTTATCCACATTCAATTGTAAGCCTTTCTCCATACAATCCTCTTTCATGACTGTGACTAGTGCTTGTAGCCCAGATGGTGTAGAGCTAACAATTACCGCATTAAAGAATGTCGAATGAGCGAATGACTAAACAGATATACAATGCGATTGTGGATGGTTGCAGAGGCCCAGGAAGACCAAGGCTGACCTACCATGACCAAATAGGTCGAGTTCTGTCTGATGGTGGGGTCAAAAGTCTTAGGAATCGGCGTGCATGTATGAAGAGAATGATGAAGGTAGACGAGGCACGAGAGGTTTGTCAGAACCGGGATGTCTGGCGCTCTACACTCTCTGCCTACCCCGTTAGGGACCTGGCGTGAAGATACATACATACATACAATTTTATCTGGGTAGTGTGGATAAAGTTGCACTGTAAACCCCCTATTCATAAACGTATTTTAGCTAAAGTGTTGATAATCTGTCTTTTGTCTTTTTCTTTGCTGCACATTTGACAATGCAACTGACAAAGATAAAGCATTATATAGTTAAAACGTATCTAATGTACGTTTATAAATAAGGGGGGTTAGAGTTTGAAGGCATACCTAATAGGCCAATGTCTAGAGAGAGTTTTATATCTCCTTATATTATTTTATATCTCTTATTTTTTTTTGTAAGAGATAAAAGTAGGAAAATTCGGCTTTATGAAAATTTTGCATAAATTTTGAGGTTATGTGAAAAGAGTACAAATAGTACGGAAAAAATGTCTTCTTAGTACCTTTTTATCTTTCTACTACCGGCAATTTTTCCATTATAACTACCTATTCCTTAAAATATAACAACTTTTTAAGATAGGACTCGCAATTTTGCCGGAAATCGTGATTTGTTTTTATGTGATGAAAGTGGCATACAAGCATGCAGCTCCTACGACTGCAACCTATATACACCCACAGAAAGACGAGAGGTCAAATGGAGATGCTTTACCACTCGTGAGGCCTAAGGTATTATGCATATGTGCCGGGAATTACAGGGCCGTACATTAACACCTGACCGGAACACGATAGTGCTGAACACTACAATTTAGCGGTAAGTGCTCCAGCAACGGAGCTCGCTGACGTATGCACCACCGCATAACTGGCAAAATTTTTTTTTTAGTTTCTGTGGATGTCATATAATATATGTATATATATAGGCTGTAGTATTGCATCAATGATCCCTCCAAACGACACTACCGTGGTGACCCAAAGAATTTTTATGATTTAAAGCCTGAAGTCATTGACTGGTTGCGCATCCTAGATGTAAATGTATAAAATCTATAATTATTTTAAATGTTCTATGCCTTTTTTGTATACGCCATACGATTTAATAAATGTCACTCCAAGCTTGTTTGACACTTACTTTGTTTTTTTTTTGTTTTTTTATTCTCCATTTAAAGAGCTTGGTCAAAGACCATGACGCTCTATACGTTCACATGAATTACATTCTTCATTTTAAAAAAATAATTAAACAACATTAGCTCATTGACAATTGATATAGTTGCAACACTATTCTGGCGTCATCCGTAGTAGGATCTGCCAGGACACTGTTGCAATGTCCTATTTCTAATGAAGCCCTGCGATGAGCCTCACCTCGTACACATTCAACCAAAATATGGTATACGTCTTCCACACTTACTTTATAATATTCAAAAATATTATTAACACTTTTGTATTCTATCATACTTTAACAACATAATTCAAAATGTCAATTTCCCAGTATTTATTTGTCAATACAAATTAAAAAATGTTGTACCTAAGTAGACTTCATTCACAAAAAAGAGCAAATAGAAATTGTATATGTTTTATGTAGGTAATGTTATTTATTTGGTCTTGTTTATCGGAAGTTATTTTATTTGGGTTATTTTATTTGAATTGCAGCTAAATGCCACTCTAATGCCATGAAGCGCGCATGGCCCAGCGGCTGGTGTAGATCATAGGCGATCTACTCGGTTAAGCACTACGGGCGTGGTCGGGTAGTGTGATGGGTGACCGCTAGCGGCAAATTGAATGCGCGTTTCCGTGCTTCGGAGGGCACGTTAAGCCGTCGGTCCCGGTTGCTATCGATGGAAAGCAGTCGTTAAACCTTGTCGGAGGCCTTATGGGCAGTTTGAAAACATCCGACAGCGGGTTGGCCATTAACCCACCCACCTCCACCAATCCTCATTGGAGCAGCGTGGTGGAGTAACCTCCAGGTCTCCTCCCAAAAAGGGGAGAGACTCGTGCCCAGCAGTAGGACGTATAATGGGTTGCCATTATTATTATTATTAAATGCCACTAAATGGTATTTTTGGTATTTTTCATGATGGATAAGTTTGATGGTGCAATATGTAGAAGTATTGTATGTGTTGTTTTGTTGTGCTGTTTTGTTTTTACCTTCGATGTCCCATCCCTAGTCATCGGGGCACATATCTTACTGGTCGTAGAGCTCCAGTGACGGAGCTCGCGGGCGTAGGCACCACCGCATTACCTAATATTCTTGCCGCTAAATGGTAGTGTTCAGCACTATCGTGTTCCAGTCACGTGGTAATGTACGGCCCTGTAATTTCCGGCACAGAGGCATTATTATTTTTATTTATTTATAACAGCTTAGACCTCAGGAGTGGTAACGCATCTGCATTTTGAAATTGGTCTTTGTGTGGATGTCAATATGCTGCAGTCATCACTTAACATCAATGTGAACTGCAAGCTTGTTTGCCACTTCCATTACATTAAAAAAAACAACTGGCAACTGGCTGTTAATCGGGAAACTTTTAGAAAATTAAATAATTCCAGTAGCACCAGAGATATAGTATAAACTCTTTATCTCTGACGCCTGACCCCGGCAGTATTAATGTGTTTAATAATATATAATAATGGCAACCCATTATACGTCCCACTGCTGGGCACGAGTCTCTCCCTATGTTGGGGGAGGGGCCGTTCAAGTATTACGTCAGCACTATGGGGGGGTGGGGTCTTTGCTCTGCTTATTTTGGATGACATGGGGGGTAGGGGAGTCTAGATGATTATTACGTCATCGGTAGTTATTTACTTATTACATCAGTAAAATCTTATCTCTATGCTAAATCTATTTTCTTATTTTTTAAATTATAATTATAACATTATAATTATAATATTAAAAAAGAACAATAAATTAATTGAAACATGTTTACGTAAGCATGGGGGAGGGGGTAAGAGCTTTGCTTACTTTTGCTGACAAGGGGGATGGGGGTTAAAGAATTGTAATAAATCTGCTTACGTAATACTTGAACGGCCCCGGAGGCCTGGAGCTTACTCCACCACGCTGCTCCAATGCCGATTGGTGGAGGTGGGTGGGTTAGTGGCCAACCCGCTGTCGGATGTTTTCAAACCTCCGACAAGGTTTAACGACTGCTATCCATCGACAGCAACCGGGACCGACGACTTAGCGTGCCCTCCGAAGCACGGAAACGCGGATTTAATTTGCCACTAGCGGTCACTCATCACACTACCCGACCGCGCCCGTAGTGCTTAACCGAGTAGATCGCTTACGATCTACACCGCCTTCAATGTGTATGACTGTAAATAAAACGTGTGGCACTCGGGGACTGCCGCGGTAAAGCTATTGTATTTACATATTTATCTAAAATTATGCAAAACAAAATAAAATGCAAAAAAAGAAAAAAAAAAAAGAAAAATGATACAATAATTTTCTATGAATATTTACCACTTTTTAAATATTAAATGGAAAAACGAACAATAAAAAAAAATGAACAAAAACAATCTTGGCAGCGGTGGGATTCGAACCCACGCCTCCGAAGAGAATGGTGCCTTAAACCAGCGCCTAGACCGCTCGGCCACGCTACCCACGAGGTCGGACGGCGAAATTATACATGACTTTCTTTAAATGAGTTTAAAATTTGTAATCCGGAACGTCCGGTTTTTTGCGTTACGGAATTTCTGAATTCGGTCCCCGCGCTCAAGACCCGCGATAGAAGCTATGCAATACCTTAAAAACAACTTACCGCTGATAGTATATACTGGGGTGCCGTTGACGTGAGGAACGTAGTCCTCGACTTTCTCTGACGGTTTGACGGCATCAGGCGCTCCGACCATGCCTGCGGGCAAACAGACAAACAAACACTATAGTAATCGTTTGCGTTTGAGTCCAAGAAATTATTTCTTTTAGTATTTTATAAGGAAAAATCATAGAGCAACACGGGACACCGGCCGCCACGGCGGACCGAAGGGGAGTAGCTATATGAAGGCTTTCCCCTCTGTCAAAGTACAAGCCCAAATGGTCCTAAGCCTGTCGTCCAGATGTTTAAATGTGTGCGTGAAATTGTTTATATATTTTGTTTAAGTCAAGGTGTGAGTTTCGTAGTAATAGACGATTTTTGTAGTCAGTGTGTGTGTCACACGTATTACCCCCCGCAAAAAATGTGGATAGTTGCAGAGGCCCAGGAAGACCAAGACTGACCTACCATGACCAAATAGGTCGAGTTCTGTCTGATGGTGGGATCAAAAGTCTTAGGAATCGGCGTGCATGTATGAAGAGAATGATGAAAGTAGACGAGGCACGAGAGGTTTGTCAGAACCGGGATATCTGGCGCTCTACACTCTCTGCCTACCCTGTTAGGGACGTGGCGTGAAGATACATATATACATGTCTATTCTTAGTTGGGACAGGTTAATAACGGTGTTTAAGTAAGGTTTAGTTAAGAAAACAAGCATGCATTCCGAATCGATGTAAGTGAATATCGAATAACTATATAGAGAAGTGTACATAAAAACCGATGGTCAACATGCAAATGCCTAAGGAATACTATTATTATTTATTTATTTACATAGAAAAAAGAGTGCTTGCTGGGAATTGCGTGAATGGAGCGTTGGGTAAGCTGCTAGAATCGAAACATCTCAGCCAGCGGGCGCGTCTAGCCGTACATAATGCTGTACTTACTCCAACGCTTTTATATGGAAGCGAGAGCTGGGTATGCAGGAAAGAGCATGAAAGTAAATTAAATGCGGTCGAGATGAGATCTTTGCGCAAGATCTGCGGTGTATCACTCACCGATCGCGTTCGTTATGAAGATGTAAGAAAGAGGCTTTGTGTGAATGATAGTATCGGTGTAAAAATGAAAAAAGGCATGCTCCGATGGTTCGGGCAAATAGAAAGAATGTCGAATGAGCGAATGACTAAACAGATATACAATGCGAATGTAGATGGTTGCAGAGGCCCAGTAAGACCAAGACTGACCTACCATGACCAAATAGGTCGAGTTCTGTCTGGTCGTGGTGTCAAAAGTCTTAGGAATCGGCGTGCATGTATGAAGAGAATGATCAAGGTAGACGAGGCACGAGAGGTATGTCAGGACCGGGATATCTGGCGCTCTACACTCTCTGCCTACCTCGTTAAGGACCTGGCGTGAAGATACATACAAACTTCAATATGGATAAAATATTTACTAAAATATAAGTAAATTAAGATTTTTTTTTATATTTTGGCAAATATAAGATGCATAGATACTTAAGAAAGTTGTAGGTACTCCCTTTACCTTTTAATGGACTGAACGTAATGAATGAGACTGATTATATCCATTCAAAGACTGCGGATCACAGAACAGAGGGCCGAACGCTTATTTTCGTTGTGCTTTCGTTTATGACATCATCTTGTCAGTTTCGTACCGCCTAACTTTTTCCTGGAAGTGTTGTCGTCCGCAGGTCTGTATATACTTGCGAGCAAAATGTTTTCACGAAAACAGCGGTACGAAATTGACAATATAACATCATAAACTAAAAAAGTAGGGCGGTCGGCCACCAGTAGGACGTTTCAGTAGCACTAATCTATACTTATAATAAAACTGTAGAAGTTCAAATTCTGTACATTGAAAATATTGAAAAAATAAATACCAGGGGTGTTACTAGATAGATACCGAACACAAATATGTGATTAGAACATTTTTTGTCTGTCTGTCTGCCTGTCTGTCTGTCTGTCTGTTTGTTCAAGCATCACATAAAATCTACCGGACCGATTACAATGAAACTTGGTATATTTATACTTTAACTTTTGGCGCACAACACTGGGTACTTTTTATCTCGGAAAAATGTATGTTTGTCTGTGTGTTTGTGCACGCTTATTTCAGAAATGGCTTGTCCGATTTTTAGTTTTTACTAGTATATTGTAGTAAGTTTCACTTAACATTTACTGTTTGTTTCATGTCAATCGGTTCAGAAATAAAAAAGTTACGACAATTTAAAGAATCATATCGAATATTTTTAAACTATTCTGAATCTATCTTTTTTAGGGTTCCGTATCTAAAAGGTAAAAACGGACCCTATTACTCATCCTTCGCTGTCTGCCTATCTGTCCGTCCATCCGTCTGTCTGTCCCCAGGCTGTATCTCATAAACAGTGATAGCTAGAAAGCTAAAATTTTCACAAATTATGTATTTCTGTTACCGCTATAGCGACAAAATTGAATACTAAAAATAAGAAAATGAAAATATCATGGAGTCCAAGGGGGCATGCAATAAACGTGTTTTTTTTTTTCGTATATTTTTTGCTCGATATCAGTTACGGTGGCAAATAGACGATTGTGGTGGCTAGTGTTGGTGGCATTAATGGGTAAAAATGCGCAACGTTAATATTCAATTTTTCTCTTCTGCCGGCTCTTACGGAGTGCCAATATTATGCATATATCTATCTTTTATCTTTCATTCTGTGTTAGAAGCACTAATTGACTGAAACTTTACAAAAGTTTATAATAATTTTCTATAAAAAAAAATATAGAAGTTTAAAATGGCCTTTTCGAAAATACGATTCAGCATAGGGTGGATGCGCTTTTACATTATAAGCAATTTTTCGTAATCCTAGCAGCCTGTGTGCTTTAATCCACAATGGCCATACGTCTAATATGGTGTACAGAGAAAAATTACTGCAAAGTAGATTTTTATAGTTACTTAAATGTGTTTATGATCTAAAATTAACTAAAATGTATATCCAAAAGCGCCACCCAAAGTCCCAAACCCACTATTCCACGCGAACAAAGTTGCGGGTACAGCTAGTTTTCAATAAATGCGTCAAACTCAAACTCAAACTCAAAAATTCATTTAATCACTTGGAAATAATAGAATTTGCTTGTGATAGGTCAAATTACAAATATAAAATTAAAGCGAATAACAACTGATACGTTGATTAATATGTCAAAGTAAATAAATTAATAATAGTCCAAAAAAACTTAATAATAAAAATAGGTATCAACAGAATGTTCCATACTCTCTTTTACAAACGGCAAGATAAGACTAAACAAAAAAATATGGGATATTCCTTGTCATTCACTGGCAGAGTTCCAAAACCCACATTACTGAGAAAAAACCTGCCAAAACAAAACTCAGTAGGGTCTTTTCAAAATATGTCGTACGTCGCATATGACTGTCCCGTGACTCCGTGACTATACCTCCAAAGAATCAATCTATTTATTGATCAACCACAAGAAATATGTCATCGATGGATTGACCCAATTCATGACTATCATTTATCAATTACAGTATTGTTGAGTAGGGTAATTCCCCGGATTACAAAGTACCAGTATTGAATTACCTGAGTTGAAACTGATGAAGCATTCGATATTCTTGTGGTCTATCTAAGATCCGGTTCTAAGATTACTACGTTCATTGAGTAGTTGTTGGTGTCGTATCTTGTTCTATTATGATTTTCCGCATTACTCATTCTTTTTGTAGTTTATTGGAGGAAAAGAATCGTTTTCCTTTGTAACTCAAACCTAGTTATCCTGGGTTCAAGCTGATAAGAAGGTATATTAAGCCATTACAGCACAATAAAGTTGGTGGCATATTGTTTGATATAGGTTATGAAATAGAGTGCGAAACCACGGCCTTTGAAGCGCGCATGGCCCAGCGGCTGTTGTAGATCGAAACCATCGCAAGCGATCTACTCGATTGTGCGAGACGGTCGGGTGTATGATGGGTGGCTAGTAACTAATTAAAATGCGCGTTTCCGTGCTTCGAAGGGCACGTTAAGCCGTCGGTTCCGGCTGCTCTCGATAGATAGCAGTCGTTGTCGGAGGCCTTATGGTCTGTTTGCAAACATCCGACAGCGGGTTGGCCACTAACCCGTATCTCACCAACCCGCATTGGAGCAGCGTGGTGGAGTAAGCTCCAGGCCTCCTCCCAAGAAGGGGAGAGACTCGTGCCCAGCAGTGGGACGGTGGGACGTATCAAGGTTTGCCATTATTAAACATAAAATAATTGTTACCTGGTAAAATAGTCATAGCTTTACTCGAATTAGGTACTGACTGAGACTCATTTGACAACCGTGCGAAGCCAGGGCGAGCCGCTTATCTATACATCTATACATACAAATAAATAAAATTGTCTGTTTGTAATTTACTTAACCGCTTTTTTCTAAATGCATATGTATGTATACACAGTACATATAGCAAAACAACATTTTTTACGATTTTTGTCTGTCTGTCAGTTGGGGCTAATATCAGGAACGGCTGGACCGATTTCGACGGGACTTTCACTGGCAGATAGCTAATGTAATAAGGAGTAGCTTAGGCTACTTTTATACTAGCTGCGCCCACGACTTCGTCCGTGTACATACTGATCAATAATAATTCTCACGCGGACGAAGTCGCGGGCACAGCTAGTTGTTAAGTTTTTTTTTTTTTTTTTTAATGTTTTAAAAGTGGCAAACAAGCATACAGTTCACATTGATGTTAAGTGATGACTGCAGCCTATAGACACCCACACAATGACCAGAGGTAAAAATGCAGATGCGTTACCACTCCTGAGGCCTAAGGTGTTATGCCTCTGTGCCGGAAATAACAGGACCGTACATTACCACCTGACCGGAACACGATAGTGCTGAACACTACCATTTAGCGGCAAGTATATTAGGTAATGCGGTGGTGCCTACGCCCGCGAGCTCCGTCACTGGAGCTCTACCACCAGTAAAAAAGTAAAGTTACTATTATTATTTTTTATCAAAACTTGACTACTCGACGAGACATTTTATCTCCATATACCTTAACATGCCTAGTTAGCTCTGTCAGCTATGAATAAGTGAACGTTGACCCAAAAATGTAGCTCACTACGGATATAGGACACAGCCGTGACATTTCTTTGTATAGCTAGGCTTGCTTATGGCTTCTCTCTCTTTATTTACCTACTTAGTTTGTCCACCTACAATCTACATTTTTTTTTACTGGTGGTAGAGCTCCAGTGACGGAGCTCGCGGGCGTAAGCACCACCGCATTACCTAATATACTTGCCGCTAAATGGTAGTGTTCAGCACTATCGTGTTCCGGTCAGGTGGTAATGTATGGCCCTGTAATTTCCGGCACAGAGGCATAATACCTTAGGCCTCAGGAGTGGTAACGCATCTGCATTTTGACCTCGGTCTTTGTGTGGGTGTCTATAGGCTGCAGTCATCACTTAACATCAATGTGAACTGCATGTTTGTTTGCCACTTCCGTAGCATAAAAAAAACATGCCATAAAATGTATTAAAATAGGCTTTACTCCGTCAAAGAACTAAAGTGACCGACATAGCTCGCAGGATAAGTAAGTTGAAGTGGCAATGGGCCGGTCATGTCTGTAGAAAGGTTGATAGCCGCTGGAGCAGACTTGTGCTTGAATGGAGACAACGTCTAGGCAGACGTAGTGTAAGACGATCTGTTGCGCGTAGGAGTGACGACTTAAGAAAAGTGGCTGGAGTCAGTTGGATGTGAGCTGCTCAAGATCGGGATAGATGCCGTGCTTAAGGACTTACGTCCAGCAGTGGACGGCTATTGACTGATTAGTTAGTTAATAGTAGTCCTTTAACTCCCTTTCTCTTTTATTTTTATTATTATACGTTCGTAGAGTCTTTCAGTCGAGGGGTTTCCTAAAAATATTATTTGCTATCCTTTTTCAATTAAAACGATAAAATACAACAGTAGTGGGTTTTTAAATAAATTTAGATCTACTCTTTTATTTATATTCAAGTTTGAAAATCTAAAATCTATTTTATATTGCTTGTCAAAGCATCTTATTTATTTTTTATTTTCATGACAGTGGTTAAGTGGACAGACAAGTTAGACTTCTTTCAGTCGCTTTTTTTTTCATTTATTTGTTGTAATCTATTTTATTCTATTTTATGAAAGTAGCAAACAAGCATGCAGTTCACATTGATGTTAAGTGATGACTGCAGCCTATGAGACACCCACACAAACCAAGGTCAAAATGCAGATGCGTTACCACACCTGAGGCCTAAGGTGTTATGCCTCTGTGTCGGAAATTATAGGGCCGTACATTATCACCTGACCGGAACACGATAGTGCTGAACACTACCATTTTGCGGCAAGTATATTAGGTAATGCGGTGGTGCCTACGCCCGCGAACTCCGTCACTGGAGCTCTACCACCAGTAAAAACTTCATCTATTTATAAGTGTTATATTTATAGACACGTTATTGTATCCATCCACCGCTTAAAGGAAGCCATACGAAAGTGTAACGTTCTTAGAGCGTGAATAATATCTGTTATATGGGGAGAAATCTGATATTTACTTTATTTTTAGATTGAAAGCTACTTTTATGGCTGTTATTATTGATTGAGATCTTGTTTATCAAGAGGACATCGACATGAAATTTTATAATCACAAGCTCACCCGGCTAACTTCGTATTGCTTGAGAACTAAACAATGTGTCAAAGGTTTGATTACGGACTATTTGTATGGGCAAATAAAATGGTTGTTTTTACTATTTCCCTTACAATTGCTTTATATTTTACCAACTTATAAATCTTGATATTATTATATTCTAAGGTTTTCGTGAACTACACTCATTGCAATAAAACTATTTATGGGGATTTACCTCGCGTAGGTAATATCGCCTCTTTACAAGAATAATGTGACATTTCATCTAAATCGTTCTTTATGAAATGCAACATTATTCTTACAAGAATAACGTGAAATTTCATCTAAATCGTTCTATATGAAATGTCACATTATTCTTGTAAAGAGGCGATATTACCTCGCGAAACTTTTCCTGGACTTCCTAAAATACTTAATTCAAAACCAAAACTAGGCAAATCGATGCAGCCGTTCTTTTTTCAAGTTACCTATTTAATAAAATGACTTAACCTTGTCCGTGAACTTGTAATGTATGATAAATAGTCGTAAAATATTACAATGTAACAAGTTTATTGCACAAATGTGATTGTTATTTATTATATAATATGATTAAGTATTTTATGATAATACATTCTTACAATTTGATACTAAATCACAATAGGTCATAACAATATGCAATACATCAATTGGACGCGGTAAAGCGGAACTGAACCAATCACAGGATATGTCGTTTCAGATTATTTAAAATTATTACCCCCTTATTCATAAACGTATTTTAGCTAAAGTGTTGCTAATATCTCCTTTGTCTTTTTCTATCCTGCACATTTGACAATGCAACTGACAAAGACAAAGCATTCTAAAGCTAAAACGTATCTAATGTACGTTTTTGAATAAGGGGATTAATGATTATATTTAGCACTTACTTGTTTTATCAAAAGCAGCGTCCTTTATGCTAGATAAAGAAGTATATAATCTAGTAGGGAATAACACAGTTCGTAAAAAGACAATTGGCTAGTTAAGACTTCGTAAAGCATTATCTCTGCTGCACTTTGTCTACGTAAGCACTGATAATCTGGTATCGGTTAAAACACGATCGAAATGATCGTCAAACGTCACATAGGTAAGGTGCGAAAGAGATAACGCTCTACAGACTCGAAATAGGCTGATGTCTCCTTCCTAAGGTCGATGTGCAATATTTTGTTGTTGGATATTGTACCTATTTTAATTTAATAGACTCGACATTTCTATTTTCAAGCAGTAATGCAGTTTTTTTTGTTTGTAAGTTACGTAAATATGAAGCCTTTAGTCATTGAATTTTGGTTTAACGCTATACTTGATATTTGGTGATGGACTATCTTTACCAGTATTCAGAACTTGTTTGAAGGCTTGGTGCATATGGAGTACTGACCGCCATGTCTTTTTTTGTGGAGAAACGAGGATTTTTTTGAGGATCTTCCGACCAGGCGAGGTGTTTTTTTCTCAGTAATGACAAAGAATGTCCCATATTTTTTTGTTTAGTCTTATCTTGCCGTTTGTAAAAGAGAGTATGGAACATTGTGTTGATACCTATTTTTATTATTAAGTATTTTTGGACCATTATTTATTTTATTTTTGTTTACTTTGACATATTAATCAACGTATCAGTTGTTATTCGCTTTAATTTTCTTTTTGTAATTTAACCTATTATACAAGCAAATTCTGTTATTTCCAAGTGATTAAATACAATTTTGAGTTTGAGTTTTATGACTATGTTAGCGCCTGGCGGGCCGCGGCTCAACGATTGACGTTGAGAATTTGCATATACTCGTATGCCAACTCTTGAAAAATCTTCGCATGTGCGATGTTATTCGATTGACACGCCATCTACCGTACTGGACAAGTACTGGAGGAGTGAGGTTTCATTGTATTCCACTAGTTGGCGACTTAATGTAGTAGACGCTACTGTTACACTCTTATTAAGATTTGTAGGGACGGTGGAGGCCTGCACTCGAAAAGAGTGTTGATAAGCAAAGTGTCACATAGGTGACACTGATTTAATTAAATATCTTTTTGATAATTTTAATTGAATGATCTACAGTTTTCTCATAATGGGCATAGTGCGATTCTGGTGACATGATTATGCGCCATGTGTGGTGTGTTGATGCATCGGTAATTACAATAAAAATAAAATTGAAGTTAAAAAGTTGTATTTTGTCACGTATTACTACGGCTAAATGTAGTAAAATACGATCCTGAAACATCGAGGCAGCAGTGTAACAAACAACTTAACATAATCTTCGCTGGATTTTACTAGGCATGGCGATTCTTTTTGAATAAATCGATTTTAGAATCAATTCGAAGTGTCATAAATCGATCCACGATTAAATCGATTTCTGATTCAGACTGCGGACTCAGTACAAAGTATAAATCTGTTACGTGTGTTCATGTATTTATAAGACGTTAGATGTCACGTTAAAAACATGTGATTAGAAGTTATTAAAAAACAAACGTTACATTAACTTGTAATGACATAGATTATACAATTATCTATTAATTGGTATTGATACGTATAATATCAAATAAGATTGGCCAAAATTGATCAATGTCATCATTAAAGTGATGATACCGAATTTAGATTGATCCACGTGATTGACAAAACTCATTAATTACTAATCAATACTGAGGCAGTGATTTTAGGCCTACTTTCCAAAGTACCAACATGAATTGATATACCTATATATCCATCGAATGTAATAGGTTAATAAGAGATTTATATGCCAGTTATAGGCACATTAAGCTGATGCGTAAAAGAGGTGACAGTAGTAGCGTATGAAAGAACTCAGTTACTCTGTACAACATTGTCAAAAAAGTTTTGGCTCACCGTATTATTTGATGATGTCATCAAGAAGACGCAAAATTGTTTAAAACATAAAATTTTAATTGCTTAGCGGAAATGTACATACCGGTATTATGTTATTTAAATAAATATGATCTTACAACATTACAAAAAAAAACATTTTGGATGGCTACGTTTTGGATAACTATATCAACATTTGAATATTGACTTCATTAGGTATTACGCTTTCATGGCAATTATTTAGTCAAAGATACACTTCATAATATCAATAAATTGTGAAATATGTTGTCTGTACAAATTAGGTTTTAAGTTTACATTTTAAGTTTATTTACTTCGTATTGCCTCAGAATTAAATAATGTGTGTAAGGTTTTATAGGTACCTACGGACTATTTGTACGGGAAAATAACAGTAACTGCTCCAATGCGGATGTTTTCAAACCGCCCATAAGGCCTCCGACGAGGGTAAGAAAGACTGCTATCTATCGATAGCAACCGGGACCGACGGCTTAACGTGCCCTCAAAGCATTACGCGCATTTTAATTTGCCACTAGCGGTCACCCATCACACACCCGACCGCTTGCGCGCTTCTTGTTACCAAGTAAGTATTGTAGCTATCTACTTTTAAGACCTTTATTACTAGTTCGCAAATAAACAACGAGTTATACCTAATGTAAAAAAGTGTAAGTAAGCCCAAAACATAGTGCCACGTAAATAGACACACCATGTGCGTGGCATAAAAAGGACACCCCAAGCGCTTCAGGCTATTGGATGTATCCTTGCCGCGTGGCGAAATGACCTTTGTCGCGACCAATCTAATGCAAGCATTGTCTTTGTTGAAAGTGTGAGTGTTTGTTATGATTACATTTAGTTTGTACTAGCTGTGCCCGCGACTTCGCCCGCGTGAGTATTTATGATTGTTCAGTATCTACCCGGACGAAGTCGTTGGCGCAGCTAGTATAAAAGTAGCCTAAGCTACTCCTTGTTACATCAGCTATCTGCCAGTGAAAGGTTCGTCAAAATCGGTAAAGCCGTTCCCAAGATTAGCCCCGCCAAACAGACAGGCAGACAAAAATGTTGTTTTGGTATATGTACCGTGTATACATACATATGCATTTAGTAAAAAGCGGTTATTTTTAGATTACAAACAGACACTCCAATTTTATTTATTTGTATAGATGTATAGATTGTTATTCGTAGCAAATAAATGACTTGACCTTGCCACAGAAGGATAGGGATCGATAGGAGGCGTTCAAAATGTGGTGTTGGAGGACGATGGAGAGAATTAGCTGGACGGAGAAGAGAACCAATGAAGAGGTGCTTGCTTTGGTGAGAGAGAAGCAACAAATATTGAACATTATAGAAAACAGACGAGGCAGAATGCTGGGCCACCTGATGCGACACGACAATTACATCATGACAATCATGGAAGGGAACATTGAAGGAAAGAGAAGCAGAGGGAGACCAAGAAGAAGTTACAAAGACCAAGTGAAGGAAAAAGTAAAAGTTGTGTCGTACCAGGATGTCAAGAGGTTATCGCAGGATTGAGAACGCTGGCGGTTATTCCACCGCCAAGAGATCTTAAATTAGAAGAAAGAAGAAATGAGGAGGTTTTGGCGGGAACATTGAAAGAGGCGTGTGGTGCTCTTACTTTATTTCGTTTTCTTGGTGTATTTTTGAGTTATATTAAATAAAGTTGATGGGATTTTGTTTGATATAGGTTTATTACAGTGCCCGTGTATAGTGAAATAGAATAACAGTGCGAAAACGCGGCTTTTCGGGTTGCCTCCAAAACTTCATTGTAAATGTTCTGGTAAAGTAGCCATCGCTTTACTCTAATTACTGACTGTGACTCTGACTGACTGACTGATAATTGACCGACTGACTCTGACTTTTGCGCTGCTTAAGACGAATACGAAATATAGTTTTTACTTGACACTGGCAATATGCGCAAAAGCGATGCCATAATAAAAAAAAAGAAAAAAAAAAGGAGAAATGACTATTACTAAAGGTGAGTGTCAGTGAGTGTTCTGTGACTAGTGTGACTACCAGTAGATTTCATAACTTTTTAAATTTTCTTTCCATATATATGGTCGATTTGAGCAATAACGGACCAAGGGGCGGGGGAAGGGGGCAGCTGGGGTGGTCCGCCACGGGCCTCCGGTTCTGAGGGCCTCCAAAGATCGACTGGTCGCTGGGAAACATGACAGATTTGTAGACCTTACGGAGGGAAATACAGTTTTTTTTTGCTCGTGCGCTCGTCTTGATGTGCATTTTACAATCTATCTACCGTATCAATCATACGGGGTGAGGGGTACAATATGTGCGTGGACAGAAACCCCTTAATTTAACTTCATGACCTTTTTTTTGCTCGTGCCAGAGAATATGTAATGATACTACGTATAGAATAGACACTTCGACGTCTCGCCCGATTTCCCCGCCTCACCAGACCTCCTCCCCTCTTATGGGAGACGTTTGGTATTCTCTGCGTACACGTGTAAATACACGTCACTGATTGATGTCTGTGATATAGAGACCAAATTAAGCGTTTGAATGGAATTTTGGCGGAGTGTCCGCGTTGTGCTCGTGCGTCTCGCAGTGGACCTCCACATGCCAAATGCCACCCCGGGGCCCTGATGATCTCCGCCACTGGATATGAAACTAAAAATCTAGTGCTGTATACATGCGTCCTCTAGTAGTTCCATTGGAGGTCACAGAACTGACATTGGATAAAGGGAAGCGCACACTCATCAGAGCCGAACGTGTTGAATGAGAGAGTAAATTTAAATATATGTAAAGAAATACTATTTCTTTCTTCGCACTCTGTGTGTTTACTTACCATGAAGTTTGGTTATAGTTTTTAACTTTTTAATTGTCTGATTTTAAAGAAGAAACGAATTCAGAATGTGAGATGACAGATTTAAATACGAGTTGATTGACAATTGGATAATCAATGAAAATTTTAATATTATATTATTTTATGTTTTAAAAGTGAAAGAATAAACTTTCATTGTCGTTTCTTCTTTACAGGTTTGAGTTCATATTGTTTTATATTACCTAAATAAAATAGTCTCTGTATAAAAAAAACTAACAATAAATCTTCTTTACAGCAACACAAGGTTTATTTCTTTCATGTAGTAAAACAGACTTATAAAACGACAATTTTGTTTATAAAAAGATGCAAATGGAGCAGTTACGTTTTGAATTCACGATTTTACCGGCGAATGATGGAAAATCTAATATTTGTTGTGTAACCTCAATCACAACTAAAGATGAAAAAAAATTTGCTATACCAGAGGAATTACAGTCTGTTGGATTTCACGAAGAATTAATTGAGACAGCCGTGTACAACAAAGTAAAAAATAGTTTAAAGAAAAGACATCAGACACGAAGAGTTTGGATAACTATGACAGATAAATTACGAGAAATTTACATAGATGCTGATGGTAACTTACAATTTGGAGAACAATATCTGGAGGAAATTGAACATAACCGAGCATCTGAAGAACAAATTAGAGATTCGAATTCATTGGAAGAAATGTTTACAAAGTTAATAGAAAATACACATGATTTAAAAAAACAGAATCTGAAATATGTCGCAGAGAAGTTTGTGATTGAGAAATTTACGAGCAAAAACTCGAATGCAAGGCAATGGATTGACATTTTTGAGAGAGAATGTTCTCGCTTCGGTATTATGAAAGATAAACAAAAAATTGAGATTCTCCGACTATTTATGGATAAAAGTTGTGTTGATTGGTACAGCTCAATGATTATAAAATTAACACTCAACTCAGAGTGGATAGTTTGGAAAGAAAAGTTGTGCGAGTCATTTGCAAACCAAAACTGGAACCAAGTGACCTATGCATTGTTATTTAAATATAAGGATGGTTCATTAGTGGACTATGCCATTAAAAAGGAAAAACTTTTATTGGACGTGAGAAATTCAATTGATACAGGTACACTGGTGGATCTGATAGCGGTAGGTTTGCCAGGTTTTGTATTAGAGAAGATAAATAGAGAAGCAATGAACGATATAGTATGTTTATTCAATGAGGTGAGAAAGTATGAACATTTGGTAAATAAAAATAGAAGTGGAACGTACAGAAAGTATGAAAATCAAAGGATAAATATTACAAATGAAGGACGTTATCCATGCAAAATATGCGTAAAATTAAATAAAGGGGTTCGCTATCATTCCGAAGCTGCATGCTGGTTTAGAGTTAGAGAAGATGATAAATTAAATAAAAGATATATTAAACATGTAAATAATTCAGTGATTGAAGCAGAGTTAAATGAAACAGAACAAAAAAACTAGTAGTGACACCATTAATTAAGATCAAACTACTGTTAAATAATAAATTAGAAATTTATGGAGTATACGATTCAGGTTCAAATGTATCTCTAATTAATTCCAAATTACTAAAACTAAATACAAAAGGACATAACTCGAATGAAGAAAATATAGTAACAATTAATGGTGTCCAAAAAACAAGTGGTTTGACAAATTTAAAAATAAAAATTTTTGAAATAGAAGAAAATGTGGATGTGTACATCATTGACGAACACAAATTCAGATATGATTTCTTAATAGGATTAGATATGATAAAGAAATACAAGCTAGTACAAAATGAGGAGTTAAAAATAACTCAGAAACAATACTTACATGAAAAGAATAGTAAAAAAATGGAGAAAAAGATAGACGAAGGTGAAAATGAAGGTAATAAATATGAAAACGAAAACAAAATTAATTTTAATGAACATATCAAAGAAGAGGAATTTGAAATAAAGGTTGGTCATTTAGATGATGATAAAAGGGAAGAAATAAATAAGCTAATACAACAATATCAATCAGTTTTTGCCAAAAACAAGTATGACGTGGGAAAGGTTAAAGGATATGAAGCAAGAATAGATTTATTAATGGATAAATACTGCAGCAAGAGGCCATACAGATGCACTATAGAAGACAAAAAAGAGATAGCAGAACAAATAGCCGAATTATTGGATAATGCGCTTATAGAAGAATCTTATAGTCCATTCGCAGCACCAGTAACTTTGACATTTAAAAAGGAAGAAAATAAAAAATCAAGGCTCTGTATAGACTTCAGGGATTTAAATAAAATTGTAGTTCCTCAGGCTCAACCCTTCCCATTAATTGACGATTTAATGACAAAAACAAGAAATTGCAAATTTTTTACAAGCTTAGACGTTAATTCAGCTTTTTGGTCTATACCTCTACGAGTAGAGGACAGGAAGAAGACAGGGTTTGTAACTCAAGAGGGACACTTTCAATGGACTTGCCTACCATTTGGTTTGAAGACTGCTCCAGCAATATTTCAAAGAATATTGTGTAACATACTTAGAAAATATAAACTAACCGATTTTGCTGTCAATTATATAGATGACATCCTGATATTTTCAGACTCATTTGATGAACACATAAGTCACTTGAAACAGTTACTAGAAGCAATTCAAATGGAAGGATTTCGACTAAAATTTATAAAATGTACATTTGCATCAGATTCGGTAAAATACCTGGGACATATCATTCAATATAATTCTATCCAACCACTGAAGGACAATCTCATTTCGATAAAAGAATTTCCAGTACCAAAAACACAGAAGAATATTCGACAATTTTTGGGAAAAGTAAACTTTTACCATAAATATATACCAAGGAGCGCAATAATTCTTGACCCATTACATAATTTGCTAAGAAAAAATCAAAAGTTTGTTTGGTCTGAAGAATGTCAAAATGCGTTTGAAAAAATAAAGAGTCTCTTGTGTTCACAGCCAATACTAGAAATTTATGATCAAAATCTACCAATAAATATTTATACTGATGGTTCTCTGCTGGGTGTTGGAGCAATTTTAAAACAAGTACAACTAGATGGTAAAGAAAAACCAGTAGCCTATTTTTCCAAAAAACTGAATGGAGCGCAAAAGAAGAAAAAGGCAATATATTTAGAATGCTTAGCTATTAAAGAAGCACTAAGATATTGGCAGTACTGGCTGATAGGTAAATCGTTTACAGTCTACACAGATCATAAACCATTAGAAAACATGAACTTAAAAGCTAGAACAGACGAAGAACTAGGTGATTTGACTTATTACCTTTCACAATATGATTTTAAAATCAAATATTCCCCTGGAAAAGATAATTTAGAAGCGGACTGTTTAAGTCGGAATCCTGTATTAGAACCAGAGGATAATCTAGAAGAACAACTGAAAGTTGTGAACTTAATTACATTAGAAGATATTGTAATAGATCAGAATCAAAATAAAGAAATACAGAGAAACAATAATAAAATAATCAAAAAACACAATTTATACTTCAAAAGAATAAGGAACAAAGAGAAAATAATAATAACAGAAGAATTCAGTATTAAATTTATAAAGCGAATACATGAAGATCTATGTCACATTGGAGTGAGACAAATGCTAACGACTATTAGTTCACTGTACGCAACAAAAAATTTAACGAAAAATATTAAAAATGTTTGTAGGAATTGTGAAATTTGCATAAAAAACAAAACAAGAGGACAACACAAATACGGATTAATGTCATATTTAGGCCCAGCGACAAGACCCTTTGAAATAGTATCAATAGACACAATTGGAGGTTTTGGTGGTTCTAGATCAACCAAGAAATACATACATCTTTTAGTGGACCACTTCACTAGATATGCATTTATTATAACATCAAAAACCCAGGGTGCACATGACTTTATAAAGCTAATAAATAAGGTCGCTGAAACCGAAGAGATTGGGATGCTCCTTACCGACCAGTATCCTGGAATAAACTCTAAAGAATTCAAGAAATTCCTTACTGACAATTTATTCCTTACTGACTATTTAACAATAATTTTTACAGCAGTGAATGCACCGTTTTCTAATGGCCTAAATGAAAGGTTGAATCAAACGATAGTTAACAAAATTAGATGCAAAATCAATGAAGATGGAGAAAACAGAGCGTGGACTACAATAGCACATAAATGTGTAGAAAAATACAATCAGACTAACCACTCAGTAACTGGCTATGCACCATGTTATTTGCTATACGGAACAGATGTTAAGGTTTTACCAAAAGAACTACAACAAGGAGGTATAAATAGTGACTGGATCGGAGATAAGAAAACAGCGCTTAATAATACCTTGAAATCACATTACTATAACAAAATGAGGTATGATAGGAATAGAAAACAAAGAGAATTCAGTGTGGGAGATCTAGTATATATAGAAAATGGGAATAAACTAAATAGGAAAAAGCTAGATGAATTGAGAAATGGGACCATATAAAATAATTAAAAAGAAATCTAATACAATTTACGAGATAGATACAGGACATAGAAAAACAGAGTCAAATCTTTTTCATATCACAAAACTAATTCCAGTACAGATAACAGAGGATGAGAATGTGCAAGTATCAAATGGAGAACTGGAGTGAAAATTCACGGGTGAATTTTCTTCCCCATGGGGGGAGATGTAAAGAAATACTATTTCTTTCTTCGCACTCTGTGTGTTTACTTACCATGAAGTTTGGTTATAGTTTTTAACTTTTTAATTGTCTGATTTTAAAGAAGAAACGAATTCAGAATGTGAGATGACAGATTTAAATACGAGTTGATTGACAATTGGATAATCAATGAAAATTTTAATATTATATTATTTTATGTTTTAAAAGTGAAAGAATAAACTTTCATTGTCGTTTCTTCTTTACAGGTTTGAGTTCATATTGTTTTATATTACCTAAATAAAATAGTCTCTGTATAAAAAAAACTAACAATAAATCTTCTTTACAGCAACACAAGGTTTATTTCTTTCATGTAGTAAAACAGACTTATATATGTCGGAGTGGAACCTGAATGTGACTGCTGGCGCCATCTGGTTTGTCGGAGACGTAACCTAATTATGACTAGGGTAGATTGTTCAATAGAGAATTCTAGGTGGCGCCACGGTCGGCGTAGGTTCTTGAAATTGTTATCTTAGAGGGGATAGTTACTAGCCGATATCGGGTTTATAAAGGCTAGAAAATAGTTCATGACGGTCAGTCATAGAGTAACAGTCAGTCAGTCACAGTCACACAGTTGAATCAAATTATTATAGCGCAGTTATGCTGCCAGTTAGAACAGTGAACGTCAGTGATATTAAAGTGATATAAAGCGGGTAGTCCTGAACTTGTGATAGTAGTACTCGTAGTATCGTATCCTGATAAATATGGTTGCCCGGTCCGAAGGGTTTCTTGCCCGTTCTTCCCTGCCGGAAGTAATCGAATGGGCGGATCTTTGGCAATATACGACTTTATTCTGCCAACCTGTGCTTTATTTCATCATCCGCTCGAGTACCCACCTACAGATGCCCACAAACACGAGTAACATGTCTGCTTATGGAAAGACACGCCCACAATACTACCCACATGTCCGGACTGGAGGCCCTCCTGCCGATATCAGAAGTGGGATTCACTCGAGCGAAAATATGATGAAAATACGCAGAGTGGATTATTTTTTTTAGATCAACAAGTTGACGACCTACCCTCAACTGAAAAAAAAAAAGTGTCAAATTTCAAAGAGCATCAAATCGTTCAAACAATTGCTGCCGAGTTCGCTGGTCGCCTCAGCTGGGCCTCCCTTATGGGTCTCACCTGGCTGGGTGGACCGCACTGGCCACAGAAAGAATGAGGTAGTCCAGTGCCAACCAAAAGTGGTTAACCTAGAAAACCAAACCAAAGTACTGGGATTTGAAACTACAATGGAGACTTAACACCGTAGTGCTGTGATTGCATGGTACACTACTTTGCCAATATACCTGGCTGGAAGTTGAAGTATGCAGCAGAGGTTGTGGTGCGCATACCACTGCAGATTGGATCATGGAAATCTATGCTGGAGAGCGATGAGCAGATTTCAACACTTCAATCGGACATTCTACATTTGGTGAGTCGTTTTCATTTTGTTATGACCTCGCAACAGCTGATGAATGGGTTCAATTCCCAGGTCATGGTGAATCGGTACAAATCACCAATTTGTGGCATTTCCCGTTGAAAATGTTTTCAATGTAATCCTATGCCTAGAGTTGAAATTTAACCTAACACATGGTTAAGTTTAGAAAATGCCTAATTTCATTCCCTCTATCGGGGTAGATAGTTAGAAAAAGTTAGTCAAACGGTAAAGTTGATAATGGTTTCACCTGTGGGTAATTACGGGAAGAAATTATAGTATCCTTGTGATTTAATAAGTGTGGTCTCTCCTGCTTTAGTGGGTGACGACTATCACTGTTATGTGGTCTGAAGGGCGAGTTGGCCTCTGGGACAGCATTACTAAGTGGCGAGGTGGCCAATCAGACAGCATTGCTAAATGGCGAGGTGGCCAATGTGACAGCATTACTAAATGGCGAGGTGGCCAATCTGACAGCATTGCTAAACGGCAAGGTGGCCGTACAGACAGTGGTGATGTTGATTGCTTTGTGGCGAGCTGGCCTTTCAGACAAGTTTCATATAGGTTGATAGATGGTGAGGTGGATGTCTAGTTAATATGAGTTGGCAGTTAAGATTATTATGGATGATGATGTTGAATGTGTACTTCCTGTTTGACTTAGGATGTAACAAAAGGAGTTACACAAAACATGTTTAAAGTAACAACGGAAGAGGAGAATTTACTTTGTCACGAGTAGCCGAGCTATGTCGTACAAAATGTTTTGTCTCTTTGTAAGGGAGTGAATAATTTGTTTAAAGCGTTACTAGTTATCTGAGATGCCGAGAAAAGCACAAGATGATTTGTGGTAGTGATAACTTGAGATCGATTCTAGTAATGTCAGGTAGGCCGAGCTAAATACGGTTACTGCCTGTCTTTTGGGCTTAAAAGCAATACCTTACTTTAGTGGTTGATAATGACGAGTAGATACAACGGCGAATTAATTACGTCATAGTTGGGCCAATAAAGGCCTAGTGAACTATCATACTCTCAGAGATGTTTCCTTGTTACAGGTAATCGCATCGCACGAGGACGTGCGAATTGTCAGTATGGCCGTGTCGGAGTGGAACCTGAATGTGACTGCTGGCGCCATCTGGTTTGTCGGAGACGTAACCTAATTATGACTAGGGTAGATTGTTCAATAGAGAATTCTAGGTGGCGCCACGGTCGGCGTAGGTTCTTGAAATTGTTATCTTAGAGGGGATAGTTACTAGCCGATATCGGGTTTATAAAGGCTAGAAAATAGTTCATGACGGTCAGTCATAGAGTAACAGTCAGTCAGTCACAGTCACACAGTTGAATCAAATTATTATAGCGCAGTTATGCTGCCAGTTAGAACAGTGAACGTCAGTGATATTAAAGTGATATAAAGCGGGTAGTCCTGAACTTGTGATAGTAGTACTCGTAGTATCGTATCCTGATAAATATGGTTGCCCGGTCCGAAGGGTTTCTTGCCCGTTCTTCCCTGCCGGAAGTAATCGAATGGGCGGATCTTTGGCAATATACGACTTTATTCTGCCAACCTGTGCTTTATTTCATCATCCGCTCGAGTACCCACCTACAGATGCCCACAAACACGAGTAACATGTCTGCTTATGGAAAGACACGCCCACAATACTACCCACATGTCCGGACTGGAGGCCCTCCTGCCGATATATATATAATAAGAGAGTAAAAATCGAGTAAGTGATAATTAAATATTTTTCCAAAAAACTGATAACAGGCGATTAAAAAGAGTAACAGAAACCAAAAAATCTATTTTTGTAATTTTTGTCTGTTTGTCTATTTGTCTGGTATAACTCAACGGATTTATTAAATTACTTCAAGCACTGCTTAATAACTTTAAAAATGGAGTTTAATGCGGTTACGCGAATAGCGACCTAGGCGCGGGCGGATCCGCTAGCAAAAGCTATTGCCAATGAAAAGCACGTTACACTTTTGAAATATTTACGGCTAATATAGATCTTTTCGATTTTTAGCTAAGTACCTATATTAATGAAGAAAACGCACCGAAGTCTTTTATTATTACTGGAGAACGAATACATCCAATTGCTATTCAACGACGATAATATTATCAGAATTAGACCCTAGATAAGTGTGTGTTCACCTTAACCCTACTGGGCTATGTCTCCATTAAGATAAGCATTGAATTATACGTAGTAAATTTCATAGGTCATAAGGTCGAAAATGTCGCATAAAATTAGTATCAAAACAGGAGAAGTACTGCCAACGGACGTATAATTTCCCCTATTAAAGACAACGGTTCGCATTACCAAGTTCCTAGTCTGAGACTTACTTCCACTTCGGCTGGTATCCTCAAGGTTATATATTATAAGATGAAGGTCAGTCTGTCCTTACGTATCGTGTTGAGGACAGCGATAAACAAGAAAATTGTTGATTTCTGGAACAGATTTTTTTTATGTTATGGAAGTGGCAAACAAGCATTCAGTTCACATTGATGTTAAGTGATGACTGCAGCCTATAGACACTTACACAAAGACCGAGGTCAAAATGCAGATGCGTTACCACTCCTGAGGCCAAGGTGTTATGACTCTGTGCCGGAAATTACAGGGCCGTACATGACCGGAACACGATAGTGCTGAACACTACCATTTAGCGGCAAGTATATTAGGTAATGCGGTGGTGCCTACGCCACTGGGGCTCTACCACCAGTAACATTTTTATGGCATGAAAGTTGCAGACAAACACCACCTCATTACCTAACGTACTTGCCGCTAAATGGTAGTGTTCAGCAGTATCGTGTTCCGGTCAGGTGGTAATGTATGGTAATGTATCCCTGTAACTTCCGGCACATAGGCATAACACCTTAGGGCTCAAGAGTGGCAACGCATCTGCATTTTGACCTCTGGTTATTGTGTGGGTGTCTATAGGCTACAGTCAACACTTAACATCAATGTGAACTCCATGCTTGTTTGCCACTACCATAACATAAAAAAGAAAATATGTAAGAAAATAAATAACTAAGCAATAAAATAGATTCATGACGTAGGTATTTCAGTATTGAATTGGAAATCCTACTACTATTATAAAGGCGAAAGTTTGTATGTATGGATGTATGGATGTTTGTTACTCTTTCACGTAAAAACTACTGAATGGATTTGAATGAAACTTTACCACAATATAGCTTGTACATTAGAATAACACATAGGCTATAGCTTATACATCAGAATAACACCTAGGCTACAATTTTTGAGGTTTTTAATGTGAGGTCGTAGAAAAAACACATTTTTTGCGCTTACATTGCAAACGCTGACTGAATCCTACAAGATAGATCAAAACAATTTACTACAGTATTGTATAACTTATAAAGGTCTACAAAAAAGTCCGTGATGGTATATGTTTATCTCTTAGGAATAACCCACAATAACCATTTTTTATCCTTTACTTTGTACGAGAAATAATGGCTTATTTACGAAGCGATTTTAAGCAATACAGTATTAATCCTTATCCAATTAAGTATCTTAAATACATTGTGCATTTAATAAAGATCAATATGGCTTTTTACAGCATGTAAATTAAATAAATATTTTCGAAGATATCACAGATTTAAAATGCAGAGTCATAGTAATTTCGGCGATAAATACCGTTTCGGTGATAAATACCGGCAGCGGCGCCAGGCGAACGGGGCGTGGGGGGAGCGGGGTAGGTGCGGTGGGGAAGAAGTGGCTCATCGCTGAGTGCGCGACCCGAACGCGGGTAGACGCGTGAGGGCAGACGTCGTTGACAGTTGTGTCCGTTTTGCGAATTTTCAAGGCACTAGCGATTTCTTTTTGGTTAGGAGTTACACGTACAAATTAGGGCTCTGCAGTGCTTAGTTACCGTATTTCTTACTTATTACTAGACTAGACGGGACGAACCTGAAGTCCACGTGAACGAAGTCGCGGGCAAAAGCTAGTTTAATAATATAATGATTCATTTGGAAAATCTTTTATATTTTTTGTCTCTATTGTAAATTATGTATACTCTTAATACTTTTGCTGTAAGACTAGAAATTGGATTTTCCGACTAAGATAGTGTGATAGTGTGTTAGATAGTGTTTTTAGAGTTCGTATCTTAATATATAGTGTGATAGTGTGTAAGAAAATAAAAAACAATATTTTCAATGGTGGTAAAAAAAATCGAGTGTTACATTTGGTAGACTATTACTCGCAAACTTGTAAAGTCAACTTAGGTGTGATAGTGTTCCTTTTAAATTCAGCGTCAGCATGCTACTGGTCGGTATTTTATTTGACTTTTGATTATGATAATTTACGACCTATCTGCATTGGTTAAAGCCATCGACTACATTAATCAATGGTTGTAGCAGACTTTTATCTCAAGGATATCAAAAAAAATCTTGCATATTTAAAACGATTTTATTTATACGCGACTATTTACACAAGAACATACATACAATTGAAGCTGAACATCTTTTCTCTTCTTTTTCGTAAGTCGGCTAACATTTCTATATTTGTTTTAAAGTAATGAGGGTGGCAAACAAGCATGCAGTTCACATTAATGCTAAGTGATGACTGCAGCCTATAGACACAAACAAAGACTAGAGGTCAAAATGCAGATGGGCCACCCCTGAGACCTTAATTGTTATGTCTGTGATAAGTTATTACGGACTTTACGGAGTCATACAGATTGTCAGCATCAATCAAATCCTCGACCCAATCAAAGCACTTTAAAAATGGCCATACAAATGCTTCACTTCCCTGTTTGCACAGCTATCCAACACAACACAAATGCTTCTAAGGTTAAAAAGGCCCTTGCAAGAGATTGTAGGATGATGAAAGCCATGTTGCAACGCCTTCGGTGGACCGTGCAGTTGCCACATGACATAAGTCTTTTATTTTCTGTTTGAGGTGTTTAAAAATGCAGGCGCATCGAGTTGTACGAGTATGTACTGTCAAGTAATATTCCGGTAGTACTCATGGACATTATGCGTTGGAAATAGGTGATATAGGTATTTGAAAGACTTTATCTGTAACTATATCGATAAAATTTTGATCATATCGGTATATTCATCTATAAAGTTATTGGTACATTCGTTTCATGTGTAGGTATTATATTTTAAAAAAATAATGACAAAATATTTTTTTATTTTTATAGAAAAAAATAAAAAGGGGTCAATATCAAACAGCTTTGGAATTTATCAAAGGAACCCAAAACACGAGTTATCCCACAATCATGCAGGATCATGGATGTAAAGTTATGACTGCAGCCTATAGACAACTACACCAAAACCAAGGGTCAAAGCAGATGTAAGGGTTCAATTTTAAGAAGAGAAAAGATGTTCAGCTTCAATTGTATGTATGTTCTTGTGTTGAAAGTCGCGTATAAATAAAATCGTTTTAAATATGCAAGATTTTTTTTGATATCCTTGAGATAAAAGTCTGCTACAACCATTGATTAACGTAGTCGATGGCTTTAACCAATGTAGGTAGGTCGTAAATTATCATAATCAAAAGTCAAATAAAATACCGACCAGTAGCATGCTGACGCTGAATTTAAAAGGAGCACTTTCACACCTAAGTTGGCTTTACAAGTTTGCGAGTAATAGTCTACCAAATGTAACACTCGAAATTTTTTAACATCCATTGAAAATATTGTTGTATTTTTTTCATTACATTAATATATGTATCTTCACGCCAGGTCCCTATAGGGGTAGGCAGAGAGTGTAGAGCGCCAGACATCCCGGTTCTGACAAACCTCTCGTGCTTCGTCTACCTTCATCATTCTCTACATTAATCAAACCTAAAAACTACGGAACCCTACACTGCGCGTGGCTCGACACGCACTTGGCCGGTTTTTTTAGATGTAAAGTAGATTAGGCTGCAACGATCACTTTAACATTAAAAAGTTCCTTTTCAATTAAAAAAACAGTTCCGATTTAAAGTGCTATTATTTATTATTAAGAAACTTCCTAACAAATTGAACGTCATTGTGTAATCTTCTCACGATATATAGAATAACCATAGATTTATTATCTACTTCGTTAGTATAACCATCTATCGTCATCGGAAAAATATCTCTTAATTGCCTGTAATGAGGATTGTTTACATTTCTATAATGTCATCGACAACGTCCTTATACCGGTATAAATTAAATGACGTATTTATTAAATGTATGAATGAATGAACATTTAATCATCATTATCATCATCATCATCCGAAAGATGACCACAGCTGGACCAAGCCTCCCCAAGCCAGCCATAGGACGTCCACTGCTGAACATAGGCCTCCCCCAATGACCTCCATGCCGACCGATCGGAAGCGAGATGCACGTCGCAGCCTTCACTAGGTCGTCGGTCCATCTTGCAGGTGGACGCTCTACGCTGCGTTTGCCGAGACGTGGTCTCCACTCGAGAACCTTTCTGCCCCAGCGGCTATCGGTTCTCCGCCATATCGGAGACCATATCGGTTTACCATAAGGTGGATATGCCATAATAGCCTTGCTTGGCTTGGTTATTGCACGTACTACCGCCCCATTACAATGGTTTGATAGCCAATCTTCGGTTGATTGAGCACTAGAATAATAACTCTCTCCCAGTGGCAGAAAATTCGGACGGTGGGGACTGAGTGCACTAGTGGAAGAATTTTATACCAGTATAAGAAAATGCCTCGAGAACTGCCTCGGTATCCTAGTGGTAGCAGGCCACTACTACTACGCTGAGGTCCTGGGTTCGATTCCTGGGTAGGGGTTTATCAGAGATAATGGTGTAAAGTCCTTTATCTCTGGTTCTATTGGGATTTTTCCATTTTTCGGGAAATTTCCCAGTGTCTCGAAGTTTGGTAATGTGCCCGGATATGACAACAGGCTCGCCACCTGTTACATGGGCCAAACACGTAACCGGCGAATCGTGGGTGTTTGCATGTATGCCTGAATGCATGCATTTACCTCTGCCTACCCCTTCGGGGATTACAGGCGTGAAGTTACGTTTTATAAGAAAATTAATCCGCTAGTGGAGCGCGCGGTCGTCACGTCCCGCCACCAGCCATAAAAGATAAAAGATTATAAATATGTACCACGTCATGCTTATTGAGAACCTACTAGACTTATCCAACAAATAACTGAGGAGAATAACCATAGTATAAAATTAACTAAAGAACGTGGCATAGAACTTGAGACGCAATATGCGGTCACAAAAGCATAGGTAATTAATGTATGTACGAACATGCATGCTTTAGGGTGCTTTTCCACCATAGATGTGCTATACGAATGCTGCGATGAAGATGTGAAATCTACGCTACGAAAATATGTGACCGTTTCCATCAATACTAAGTATCTGTAGGAGATGCGCTATGAACATGCGCCGCCGCAAAGTGCGCAGCATACTGTAGGCACTCTGCTCTGCACAATCTCCACACAGCCACACCGCGGACACTCCGCCAAAAATTCATACAAACGCTTATTTAGGTCTCTATTACACAGACATCAATCAGTGACGTGTATTTACACGTGCCCTTGTGAGCACGTAGAAAATACCAACCGTCGCCCATAAGAGGGGAGGAGGTTGGGTGAGACGGGGAACTCGGGCGGGACGTCAGAGTGTCCATTCTATACGTAGTGTTATCACATATTCTCTGACACAGCTACACCACTCGCGCGCGACGACCTTGACGGCCCATAGCACGCATTCATAGCACCATAGAGCAACACGGGCCACCGTCCGCCGCGGCGGACTGGAGGGGAGTAGCCATAGCGTTTATTACCGATGCAAAACAGTCTGTAATTTTTTGCGGGGGGAAATGCGTGCAACACACACGCACGCTACAAAAATCGTCTACGAAACTCACACCTTGACTTTAACAAAATACAGAAACAATTTCACGCACACATTTAAACATCTAGGCGACAGGTATAGGCCCATTTGGGCTTGTACTTTGCCAGAGGGGAAAGCCTGCATATGGCTACTCCCCTCCGGTGTTGCTCTATGCATAGCACACATCCTTCCATGTAAAAAACATATCTTAATTGAATGCGCTTCCACCCGTATTCTTGGTAAATATCAAACGCATCCATAGCAACGTAGCATATCGCATCTCTGGTGGCAAAGCACCCTTACTCAGTGGTAATAATATATATGAGATTATATGATTAGAAATGCATCTTGGTGACAGGTAGGTATATAGTAGAGAATATTAATTTTCTGATCTTTGAAACGTGTTTATTGTCTTTATTGAAATCACCACCAAGGTAATAAGGTAGATAACAAATAACGACATAAAGTCTCACTTACTTACTTACTTTACTTTACATAATTGAAAAAAAAAAACCTGGTCAAACTGGTGAAGATAAATATGAGAAAACATCAAAATAATAATATTTTTTCCGACAAACTACCAACTACTGGTGGTAGAGCTCCAGTGACGGAGCGGTGAAATGGGGTAGCGTAAGTCGGGGTATTACTGTACATTCCTTACACTCTGCAAAACCTTGTGGGGGACAAATTGGCTCACGCCAAAATGGAAACACAAGTCTGCATCGATGTACAAGTGGACTGTATATTTTTCGAATTCTTCAATGATCTTTCTATGCTAACTTAATCACTAGCTTACTTCACTTACGTACTAGCTAACTAGCGAACCAGGGGGTCTGGTACTATTCTACACTATCACTTGACTGGCAATACCTTCACGGTCTGGAAGCACTTTTCTTGCTGAGAATCGAACGAGGACAAATCGGCACATATCACATATTTACGACATGAATTAAATCCTTTTGCTTATCACGGATATTGCTGTGATTGTATCGATTTGATTCCTATTAATTACCATAAGTACCTACTTTATCGATTTTATTTTGGGATGATGACGTCATAATTCTATTCTGATAGCTTTATCGCGATATGATTAAAGGGGTACACCGCGGACTCTCAGCTAAAATTCGATACAAATTCTTATTCTGGTTACTTATTACACATAAAATAATCTGTGACGTGTTTTACACGCGCACACAGAAGTGTAGCACGCAGGGTTATGACTTCAGGCCGAGAATAAAGAAATTAAATAAACATTTACTAGTAGAGCTCCAGTGACAGAGCTCGCGGGCGTAGGAACCACCGCATTACCTAATATACTTGCCGCTAAATGTTAGTGTTCAGCACTTAAGAAATTCAAGAAATAACGGAAATAATACAGTCAACACAGGTCTCCAAATGGGCCGAGGCAAACTCTGGATGATAAAATATTTTGTTCTCAAATTGAAATCAATGTCGCATATTTTGGTATAATTAATCTAAATTAATTGCTGTAGCAATTAAGAGATAAATAAACAGGTCTGACCACTTCACACGCTTTCTGAGGTTCGCATCATTTGAATGAATTGTCAATCATATGGATCACATAACTTCATTATATTTTGACTTGAAGGGGTGAACAAAGTATCGTCCACTTCACGGCATTATGTATAAAAACCCTGAAAAATGCACCGCTGCCGTTGCGCACTTGGCCGCCCCTTCATATTTTCGTTCCGCCCTGTTAACTTTTTACGTCCATGACGTTACATGTACGTCATGGACGTAAAAAGTAATCAAAGTGGTTAAAAGTTTTCTTGATCTTCGTGTGGGTATATATAGGCTGCAGTCATCATTTAACATCAATGTGAACTGCATGCTTGTTTGCCACTTCCATTACATAAAAAAAGTGGTTATAGTGGCCAGCTACCACTAGGCTACCGAGGCAGTTTATTATAACCCTTTCTTCAATCCTGTTACTATTAACTGGAAAAATAACAGGAAACGAAGTTATCGTTGCACACATCACGCCACAATACTCTACGCGCACGTGTTTAGGCAAAATATTTTGGAATATCGCTGGAAATCCCATAACATAGAGCTAGTTCACGTTTTAATACGTTTCTCTTTCATAAGGTAAGGTTTAGTTTAGATCATGTATGGACCTCCAGCCATGTATTGTACACAATATCATTAACAGGCAAAATCAATATAAAAACGTTTTCTACTGCATATATTCACTTATTTAGCTTTGTTTGCAGTTACAAAACATATTTGCAGTTAGAACTCCCAACTCAAAACCAAGATGGCGAATATGGCGGGCGATGTCATTTTGACAAATTCCACTAATATTCATATCGAAAATGATAAAATCGTTCGAATTAAATGTGGTTGTAACTCTAAAATATATTCTTTAATAAATTAATTGTATTTTTTTCGGATTCTTCTTTAATTTACCCATTTTTTTGAGGTAGTGTACGAACCAGAGCCGAGCTCGCAACATTTCCTTTTACACCCTTCTCTAAGCCCGGGTCGCAGAAATCTCTGTTATAGTTAGAGAAAGATGCGTAGTGTTACAATAACTGTAACAAATATCTTGGTGCAACCCAGGCTAATCGTAACAAATTTGTTAAAGTTAGAGAAAGATGTAAAAGGAGATGTTGCGAGCTCGGCTCTGGTTCGTACACGTCCTCAAAAATGGGTAAAAATGGGTAAATTAAAGCAGAATCCGAAAAAAATACATATTTATTTATTCAAGAATATATTTTAGAGTTACAATCACATTTAATTCAAACGATTTTATCATTTTCAACCATGTTTAACATGGCGGCGCCGACGCTTGGGATAGTACCTATATAATTATATAAAACAAAACTAAATCTATCTCTATCTAACTAGTGCATCACATATTATCAAAAAACAAAATATCGAATCGATCAATTTCGATTAAAGAAGTTCCGATGAATTTCTTTGAATTGGATTTTTTTTAAATAAGTTCGTAGTATAAACACATGAAATCGATTTCGATAGTATTTAGAAAAATGACAAATGTCAAAATAACATCGTCCGCCATATTCGCCATGTTGGTTTTCAGTTGCAATTCTAACTGCAAATAATATTTTGTAAGTGCAAACAAAGCTAAATAAGTGAAAATATGCAGTAAAAAGCGTTTTTATATTGATTTTGCCTGTTAATGATATTGTGTACAATACATGGCCGGAGGTCCATACATTTTTGCAACATCTCCTTTTACAACAACTTTAACAAATATGATAGTGCAAATCCAGCCTTAATCATTAAAAAACAAGTCTGAGGTTATTACTCTTGTATTTTTCCAATAAATTGATGATGACAACATAAAATACATTCTTTTATTGAGTTCAACAGATTTTAATATAATAAAATTATCAGGTTTACAATCACCGTGAAAAAATACTGTCACAGGTGAACCAATACCATATAATCGAAGATTAAGCGAACAAACACGCTAACTATTCTTTAGTGTCTCATGATTGCAAAATAATACAAAAGAAACAGTCATTGTTATTCAAATAATATGTTTTATAGTTTTTTTGCTCAGCGTTATTTGCATGTATGTTTTGTTGCAAATTTCGTTTCTCACTTTTTTCTATCGGTGTGATTAAAAAAACACGTATACAATTTGATTTACAGCAAGGAACGTGGATCTTCAAAAGTCAAAATTATTTTAAACACCAAAATACATTTTGTATAGAAAGTCCATTTTGGTCGTTATCTGCTCATTTCAATTTATTCAGATTGTCATTTAGTTTTTTTTTTTTATAATTTAAAAAAAATATTTAACTTAAAATTAAGACCTTCGGTCGGACACTATGGGTGAGATTCACAGACCGCACTACGACTTTACTTTGACCAAAGTACGCTTAGAACTGTCAGAAATGTATGGATTTGACAGTTCTGAGCGTACTTTGCTCGAAAGTAAAGTCGTAGTGCGGTCTGTGAATCTCGCCCTTAGTGTCCGACCGAAGGTCTTAATTTTAAGTTTAATATTTTTTTAAAATTATAAAAAAAAAACTAAATGACAATCTGAATAAATTGAAATGAGCAGATAACGACCAAAATAGACTTTCTATACAAAATGTATTTTGGTGTTTAAAATAATTTTGACTTTTGAAGATCCACGTTCCTTGCTGAAATTAATACAGTAATATTCTCCCATTTGTGTGACGAGTGAAATACGCTGTGTATATATAAAAATCAATTGCTGTTCGTTAGTCTAGCTAAAACTCGAGAACGGCTTGACGGACCGAACCGATTTGGCTAATTTAGGTGTTGAATGATTTTTGGAAGTCCAGGGAAGGATTAAAAGGTAAAAAAATATTAAGGAATTGAAGGGAAACAGTAAAAGCCACTATTTCATTTTCTTATACAAATAGTCGGCATCTATCAAACATTTGCCACATTATTTCATTCTGAGGCAATACGAAATTTGCCGGGTCAGCTAGTTATACATAAATATCATAAGGTATAAGTTTTAGGCAATTTTCCAAAAACTTTTGCATCGACGACTTCCCTTCCCCGGCACTCTCAAGTTCCCAGCCTCAGTCGGACAAAGTTTTTACTTAGCCACTTTTCCACAAATGTGTTAGTTGCTGCGAACTTTGTAATTTGGCATTTCAATATATTTATTCGGAATTTTCTTCTGACTTCCTTACTTGGTAAAGGATACAAGAAATTATTTCCAAAATTTGACATTTGAAATAGAAAATAAAGAAATGAAACTGAATCTTTCGTTTGAAAAGTTAGACTTGAAGAGTCAGAAATTTGGCTTTACATGAAATCTAATAACTGACAAAAAATGTACATGATTAAATGTGATATATTACCACAGCCTAAACAACATACTCGTATGGTACTACTAAACATAGAATGTTTGTCAATTTATATTATGATGCTACTCATGATTTAAAAAAAAAAAATTGGTAGGTATTTGACTAGATAGACAAATCTCATTATCCATGGCTTAAGTTTAGAAAGGAGAACAAACTTTTAAAAATATACAGTACAAGCGGGCCACCCCTGCTTCGCGCGGGTTCAATGTAACCCATCGTCGCCTATTCATCTTAGCGTGATGTTATATAGCCTAAAACCTTCTTCGGTGCAAGGTCTATCTTACACTAAAATATTTTTTTAAATCAGACCGACAGTTCCTGAGATTAGCGCGTTCAAGCGAACAAACAAACTCTTCTGCTTTATAATATTAGTAAATATAGATGTAAATGTCATAACCAAACTTATCTAAATAACTAATACTAAGTCTAAAGACTGAGTCGACAATGAAAGGGAAATCATTTGTTTTCTTACTATAGAATAGAATCTAATTAATAAAGTCTATGATATCTGTAATTAATTTACATTAGAGTAACTATACAAGATAAGATACCGCGCGTAAAACCGACTTAATGTTAGTTTATGGATTGACAGTAAAATAACACAAATAGAATGCAAATATTACGTTAGTATAGTGCATAATTATATGTTTGCTGTCTGTCCAGCATACGCTCTATGTATTAAAACTATTTATACGGATTTATAAAACCACACGCATGGTTTTTACAGTCTTTATTATACGATCTTACTTTCAGCATCGTCAGAGAATATGTAACAATACTACGTATAGAATGGACATTTCGTCCCGTCGATTCCCGCCTGATTTCACCCCCTCACCCATGACCCCCGTTTGAGTCTGTTGGATAAACTTCAACAGTGAGGTTGCTAGCGGGCGAGCGAGCGGTCTATTTTTAATAAATTTGGTCACGTAGTCATAATTTTAGGCCATTACCCTACGTGCTACATTTTACAAAACACGTCACTGATTGATGTCTGTGTTAAAGGTAACCAGAATAAGCGTTTGCATGGAATTTTAGCCGAGTGTCCGAGGTCATCATCATCGTGCATCAGGTGGCATCGTTTAAAATGCAGATGTGTTGCCACCCTTAAGGTGTAAGTTGTTATGAATCAGTGACGGGACCTATACACCATATGTTACCATCTAACCGGAACACGATAGTGCTGAACAGTCAGTTCCATGTAAATTAGGTAATGCAATGGTACCTTCGAGTTCAGACACGGTCAACTCTGTCACCAGTAAGTAGCCCCATTAAAAGAGCCCCATTTTGCAACACCAAGGGAATTTTGTTCCACGATTTGCACGTACTGAGTAAAAACGAAGTCGTGAATCACATTGTTGAGGATTTCCACGTGTCCAGAAAGCGTATTATGTATATCAGTTGCCTTCATTTCATTTGCCATTTTGCAGTACATTAGTATTTTGACGTTGCGTGGTAATTACGATAATTAAAGGAAAACCGCAATGGACTGAAAAATGGTTTTTAAATGTATGGCAACTGAGTTACAAAATTCATTTGCAGTTTATACACTCCAGTTTTTTATAGACAAGGAAATCTATTTAGATTTCCTTGTTTTTGTTATATTGTTAACAAGCTGCTGCCCGCAACGTCGTCTGCGTGAAGGCAGTACAGCACCAAACATACCTAAGATGCCAGTGTCGCTTTAGCATTATAAGCAAACAACTTTTTAAAATAGCATTAAATTAAAACTATAAGTTTTTTTGCAAGCGAAGCAAGTGAAGGGCGTCATATGGGAATCCTGCTGAGTTCAGTCATAAGCTCTGACTGAAGGAATAGAAAAAATAATGCAGGAATATATTTCCGGACACAAAAGAGTAAAATTACGTACAAAGGTATCAAACCTTACGACACTTTCCTATAAACTACGTTGGTAGTTATTCTGCCGGGAGCCAAAATGTAAAGAGAGTCATGACTGGTGACGCGGTAGCAAGCGACGTACAGTTGCCCGTGTGAAAAGCAACTCATCTTGAGGTTAACACCCGCTGACCTCAGTGTCTGCCCCTGCGACTTATTGATGGTCATCGCGAAGCAAACATTCTGTCATCAAATTTACGCTTGAACTGGAACGTGAAGTACTGCCTCACCAATGCAACAACCCGTATGAATTTCCGCCTCAATGGTGTGTCTGTGGAGCGAGATGGCTTTAAGGCGGGTCCCGTTATACAACTTCGGAGGAGATAAGTTTCAAAGAAGTATAATCGGGGCTTGATGGTATGCGATGGAAGTCCGCTTGCTGACAGGAAGTTCAGAAATGCCATGGAATAATGTGTCGCGTCATCTTGCTCGACGACAGTATTTATGGAGGTGTAGACCATTCATTTCCTCTTAATTGCTACAGCCTGATCATTTTTGGGCGTCAAAATGGCCCGCTCACACACCCAAAACGTTGTATTCTGCTGGTGCAGTATACGACTGATGTCCCTGTAGACACCGAGGATGAGTTCTTCTAAGCTGGATACATCTCTGCCGAGAGACTCCACGAAGCACCACTTGTCCACCTCTCTCTTCTGGTAGAATGCTTTCGACTTACTACTGAAGACTTAGAAGGCCATCAGAAAATTCTTGAGCACGTGCATTGTCGCTGAGCCGAGCTCTCATATTAATGGTCAAGGGCACCGTGCGAACTCGTTAAGATCGTGACAACAAAACATTCACCTCGTCAGCCCTCGATCTTCGCGTCACCACGGGAAGCGTTTGCCGGAAATCGCCAGTGAACAGTAATGTGACACCACCCACTCAAATGTTCGTTAGTGCGGATGTCCTGCCGGGTTCTGTCCAGAGCCTCAACTGCCTTTCTATTGGCCTTCGTACACTCATTCCATACAATCAGGGAGCAATCATTGAGCACGTGTCCCTTATCGCTATTAAATAACACACCAAAAACAGTCGTTTCGGCGCTCTCTAAATGTAAGGGAATTTTAAACATGGCATGTGCTGTTTTGCTCTCCGGAAGCAGTGTGGCCGCAATGCCCGACGCTACAGCAATAGCAATTTTGCCTTGCCTCCTGACCTCTGCAAGTATGTCAGTGGTTACACATTTTTTTCCTGTTCCACCAGGAGCATCCACGAAAAACATTTTACCTTGGTTTTGCCCAACGCTTTCAAGGACGGTATCATAAATTTGTTTTTGCTCTGAAGAGAACAAAGTGACACATGGGTCATTTCGCCCGGATCGTAATTTGTGTCAACGTTATACTCCCAATTTCTACGGTCTTGATGGGGTGATGATTGGGGAGCTGGTAACCCATATTTGATAGTTCAATCGGTGGTGGAAATGATCACATCTTGAAATGAACTAAGACAGGTGTTCAGCATGCGTTCATTAGTTACTTCGACTTCGTCTCCAGTAGAACGTGTCTCAAAGCTCATAGAAAATCTTCAGACAGATGATGGCGATACTTCTCCGTCTCTGACGCTTGCCTCCGCGAGGGTGTCATTCCAGTTTTGGTCACCGTCAAGAAGGTGACGTGCTACGCAGGCTGCGCGGTATGTGGGATACTCCACGCCATCAAATGTCCTCAGAAAAGCGAAATACGTTAGGCGTCGAACCGTGTGAAGTAACAACCGCAGGCTTTTGCCATTATTTGAATGCACGATGCCTATTTACCTTACCCAATGCGGTGTCCTTGAAAATTCTCGGATATTCATGCGTAATTTGAAGTATATCCATAAAGAAATTTTGAGTTTAGCCCGGACATACATACAGACAAACAACAACAGACAAACAAACACTATATTTGGCTTCGATACCGATAGTATATCACGCCCCAAATATTCATTTAAACAAAAAAAACTATGTACAGTTTTGACTTTTCTACGATTTTAAATATTCACAGCTCTTCCCCCGTAGGAGATAGCATGATAAAATGTAGCCTATATGTTGACCGGACCGGTTAGTAATATTCATGAAAAATTTTAAGTAAATCCATTTAGTACTTTTTTAGTTTAGCCCGGACATACATACAGACAAACAGACAAAAAATCCGTGAACTATATTTTTGGGTTCGATTTCTATTGCAGATCACGTCCCAAGCATTCTTTTAAAAAATATTCAATCTAATGTCTTTATTTTCTTACAATTTTATTAAATGTAGAGATTCCCGTGGGAATGAGTGATTTTCCCGCAGTAAAAAGAAGCCTAAATGTTGGCCAGGCTTAGTATCTATACACCACAAAAAGTTTCATTCGAATCCGTCCAATATCTTCGGAGATTAGCCTGGACAAACAGACAAACAGACAAACAGACAAACCGACAAACAGACAGACAAAAAAATTAAAAATGATTGAAAAGTTTTCTATTACTATTTTAACATCGCCCCCAATTAGTTTTTCGTAAATATAAAAAATGTACATACACGCGGATTTTACTGTTTTATTATAAGTCTAGATTTGTTCATTTGAACAAATTAACAATATAACAATATGTTGATATTGTCAACATCAACCGCATTCGTTCTGTTTAGGTAATATTTTAATGACCATACTAATTGTTTGAATCATTAGCATCCTGAACCTCTTTTCTATTTGATCATGTATGTTTTGGTATTGACAGGTCACTATTAGTAAGTAATGTACGGCCCTGTGATTCCCGGCATAGAGGCATAACACCTTAGGCCTCAGAAGTGATAACGTAACTGCATCTTTGTGTGGGTGTCTAAAGGCTGCAGTCATCACTTAAAATCAATGTGAACTACAGGCTTGTTTGCCACTTTCATTATAATACTAATATAATAATGGCAACCCAGTATACGTCCCACTGCTGGGCACGGATCACTCCCCTTTTTTTGGGGGGAAGGTCTGGAGCTTACTCCACCGCGCTGCTCCAATGCGGATTGGTGGAAATGCGGGTTAGTGTCCAACCCGCTGTCGGATGTTTTCAAACCGCCCAAAAGGCCTCCGACAAGGTTTAACGACTGCTATCTATATCGTAGCTAGGCTATGGCGCTGCGTATCTAAGCTACGAAGCTTCGTGGCTAACCGATAGAAACCTAGCCCTAATAAGTAACTGAAAACTGCGCCCGATGATATAAATAAATTTACATTAAAAACAGAGGTTAAAATGTCTTACTACCCCTGAGTCCTGAGACCAATGAGCTTCTGAGGCATCCGTTTTAAGAGGTTTACGTAACTTCACGCTTATTATTCCCAAAGTCGTAGGCAGAGGTAAAATGCATGCATTCAAGCAAACAATGACGATTCGTCGGTTACGTCTTGAGCCATGTAACAGGCGAGCCTGTTGAGTCTCCAGCCACATTGCTAAACTCTGAGGTACTGGGAAATTTCCAGAAAATTAAAACATATAACCCAATAGACCGAATACAAAAGATTTGACATAGTTATCTCTGGTAGCCCCCGACCCAGGAATCGAACCCAGGACCTCAGCGTAGCAGCAGTGACCTGCTACCACTAATCTACTGAGAAGGTATTTTTTTCTGCATTAGAATTTACGTAGCCATACGTATTTAACTTTATCATATATTTACCTCATGCGCACTTCTCCTTCCGCGTCATAATACGAGTACTATTCGATGATAGTCTAATAAGCCCAATTGACAGATTAAATTAGCTATTTACGGTGTTATCGTACAACGGGAGTGAAAACGTGATCGTAGGCGACGTACGATTAGAAGCCTCGTGAATGATTATCGCGGATGACTTGTGGATTATGCATACCTAATTGGTTCGTGACAGTTTTTAAATTTGCTGCTTTTTAAATTTCGAGGGGTGTGCTGAGCTCAGTAGCGCAGCTAGCATGGGTGGCACTCGGGATGGAAGAGCAAGTTCAAGTTCTTTTGTTGCCCCCCTATTTGAGCAAATTCTGCCTTTGTCGCCTTCTGGTATTTTAAATGTGAAAGTGAGTTTTACGTTGCCCTTTCACGTCTAAACAGCTCAAATTTGGGTTATTTAAAGACAGTGTGTCACCCAAATCGGTGGCAACCGGTGCAAGCCGCCCTCGCCGCCCTCCTCTAGCTACGCCACTGGCTGAGCTATAGCATTTTCTTAATTTAGGGAAGGTGGGGTGATGTTCTTTATTTGGGCGGAACTTGAACCTTCCCGTAGCAGAGAATATAATTTATTAATTAGATATTTAGATTAATTAGAATTGTCACTTCGACGTCTTCGACTTAGATTTCCCCTTCCTCACCCATAACCCCCCCCCCTGATAACCAGTTCGATAAACTTCAACCGTAAGGTTGCAAGCAGGCGCGCGTGCGGTCTATTTTTAGTTAATATGGTCACGTAGTCAGTGTGACGATTTATTTTTAATTATTATTTTTATTATAACCCTACGTGCTACATTTGTGTGTGCGCGTGTACTGATTGATAATAAAATAATAATAAAAAAAAACTTTATTTTTCTCCACAAACATCATTAGGCTTACATAAGGGGTAATTATAATATTAATTAGCTAATATACTTGCCGCTAAATGGTAGTGTTCAGCACTACCGTGTTCCGGTCAGGTGGTAATGTACGGACTGTAATTTCCGGCACAGAGGCATAACACCTTAGGCCTCAGGAGTGGGAACGCATCTGCATTTTGACCTTGGTCTTTGTGTGGGTGTCTATAGACTGCAGTCATCACTTAACATCAATGTGAACTGCATGCTTGTTTGCCACCTCCATTACATAAAAAATAGGTACAATAATAGTTTGTGAAGAACTGGCGACTGAACTAGGTGTCAAAAGAACCCGTCACCAGGTCTCCCCATATTCAAATGTCAACATGAAGCAAGAATTAAGGTGCCTAATAGCTATTATATCAAATTGTCATTAGATACATTACATAATATACAATGTTAAGCACAGTTTGTTAAAGAATGTAAATATAAAAATTAGAGAACGTAATTTGTTTGTTAAGGTAAGTAATGAGTGTGTGTGTGTGTGTGCGCGCGCGTGTCTATAGCCTGCAGTCATCACTTAACATCAATGTGAACTGCATGCTTGTTTGCCACTTTCATTACATATAAAAAAATAACGCAGTAGGACTAACTATGCAGTTACTTTTTAGAAGCACTACTGCTAGTACCTAACATGTTTATTATGTTCATTGCTTTGTTATGATTCAAGTACCCTTATCACTTCGCTTCATAAGAAGTCATATTATTGTGACTCAATCACCAATTCGTTCTAACACTAATTGGTGAATATTTTACTCATGAAGGTTAAAATGTACCCTTGGTGACTTCATTTTTTTTTTCTTTGTTACATTGTTAGTAATCACGCGTCTCACTAATTATACCTATATAGAAGATACATAACATACTGGTGGTAGAGCTCCAGTGAGTAATATACTTGCCGCTTTATTTGTGATTGACTATTTTAATGCTTTTAAATTATAAATTTAATTAATTTCTATTTATTACTATTATTAGTATTTTTTTAATGTTGATTTAATCTAGATATAACTGTCAAATTAATATGAATATTGCTGAAGATTAAGACCGGACATTTAATGTAATCTATAAATTATTATGTGTTTTTTTTTAATGTTTCAAAATGTTATTACTATGGGTGAAATAACCTGAAATAAATTAAATTTATTTTATTTTTTTATTTTTTTTTAAATGTGTTCATCACTATCGTGTTCCGGTCAGGTGGTAATGTATGGCTTTGTAATTTCCGGCACAGAGGCATAAGATATTTTAAAATTTCTTGATTTCACCTTTTCACCTGGTGTTGTACACGCTGCACGTCATAGTTCGCTTCAATTTTGTATGGGTTGTTTAGAGTCATTTCACTACTCGTTTACTTATTGACCATAAATTAACTTTGGAAAATCAATAAAAAAAATAGTCTACATCCCAATTTAGTAAATTCCATAAATGACATGATTGCGGTCAACAAATATAAATTCCCATTATAAGATCTATTTCTGTTTTCCTAATAAATTGGAACAATAATATTTACCCATACCTACATGTGCAACCGCCTGGCTGATAGATAGGTACCTACATAATCAAACTGGGATTTTACACAATATTTATTACTAGCTTTTGCCTGCGACTTCGCTCCCGTGGAATTTGGTCTCATCAAATAATCCCATGGTATCTCACAGGAACATTTTTTCGGGATAAAAAACTATCCTTTAATCTAAGTCAACTAATACGCTATCTGTATAACAAATTTCATCAAATTTCGTTCAGTAGTTTCGGCGTGATTGAAGGACAAACATCCAAACAAAGAAACTTTCACATTTATAATATTAGTGTGATATTTGCGGATTTTTTCGCGTATACAATACTCTACGTTTCGGTCACAGACTGTATTGTATGTATGTATCTTCACGCCAGGTCCCTAACGGGGAAGGCAGAGAGTGTAGAGCGCCAGATATCCCGGTCCTGACATACCTCTCGTGCCTCGTCTACCTTCATCATTCTCTTCATATATGCACGCCGATTCTAAGACTTTTGACCCCCACCATCAGACAGAACTCGACCTATTTGGTCATGGAAGGTCAGTCTTGGTTTTCCTGGGCCTCTGCAACCATCCACATTCGTATTGTATATCTGTTTAGTCATTCGTTCATTCGACATTCTTTCTATATGCCCGAACCATCGGAGCATGCCTTTTTTCATATTTACACCGATACTATCATTCACAAAAAGCCTCTTTCTTACATCTTTGTTACGAACACGATCGGTGAGTGATACACCGCAGATCTTGCGCAAAGATCTCATCTCGACCGCGTTTAACTTACTTTCATGCTCTTTCGTGCATACCCAACTCTCGCTTCCATATAAAAGCGTTGGAGTAAGTACAGTATTATGTACGGCTAGTCGAGCCCGCTGGCTGAGATGTTTCGATTCTAGCAGCTTACCCAACGCTCCATTCACGCAATTCCCAGCAAGCACTCTTCTTTCTATGTCAGTGGTGTACCTACTATCCTTGGTAAAAGCACATCTAAGATATACAATTTCATCCACCTGTTCTAACACTGCATCATCTACTACTACCCTTGCATTTGTTCTCTGTTCATCTGTATACTGTACAGTGTGACTGTATTGTGTGACAGTAAATCCTGCGAAAACGTTAACTACGCAACAACGAAGTTCAACGGGTTTCGAAAGGTAAAGACACGCACGAAAGTACGACGCGAAATTTCAATGACGTTACCCTTTACGTGTTTAATTTATGAAAACAATTGACTATTGACTACAAATAATAAAAATACAATACCACACAATACACTATATATTATAATAATTGACAGTCGGAATAAAATTTTATGAATCCACCACAAAATAATATCCTACACGAGGCGTCAGTAAACTTGAATTATATAATGTACAGTAAGTAGAGTGTATGGATTATCCCAACGTCGATCAACCGAACGACCACTTAAAATCCGACTCGCGCGTATTAACCTGCTCTTGCGCACACGTCCCTCGAATTTTAGCTGTAATCATATGATAGTTATGGACTTACAAATTAATGAATCATCAGACAGGGAAGGAATGGATGAATACCACAGATGAAAAGAGATGGCTTCAGATGGAGGAGGCTTTTACCCGACAAGGGATCGTATAAATTATACATACAAAATCTAATATATAAACATAAAACATATACACGTATACGGAAAATAAAACTAAATCATAATAATAAAAGACTTATTTGATACCTACTACGTATGTAAGTTTCATTCCTCATATTCCATCGAAATGAAAAATCCGGACGATGAATAGGTAGGGCCGGACAATGGTCTAGAAGGCCGGACACGTCCAGATTAATCCGGGCGGATAGTAACCCTATGTACATACGACTACTTAATTAAACAAAACTTACTATAATTATTGAACTGCAGTGATAATGAACTATATTTCCTTCGTGTTTACAAACAATTTTATTGTCACCAAGGACCTTCTTGGTTCGTGTGTGGAACACTAAACTATATGTTAGGAAGAACCTTTGTTTTATTCCGTTCACATACCATTTAGGGTAACTTAGAGCATCATACGTGTTATTGTGTACATACTGATGTATTCGGGGAATCACTGGGTTTTTGGAGAGGTAAATCCATACTATTTTTTTATGTCATGAAGTGGCAATCAAGCTCACCCGTTCACATAGATGGTAAGTAATACTGAAGCGCGCATGGCCCGGCGGCTGGTGTACGAGTAGATCATAACCGATCTACTTGGTTAAGCATTACGGGCGCGGTCTGGTAGTGTGATGGGTGACCGCTAGTGGCGAATTCAATGCGCATTTCCGTGCTTCGGAGGGCACGTTAAGCCGTCGGTCCCGGTTGCTATCGATAGATAGTAGTTGTTAAGCCTTATCGGCGGCCTTATGGGCGGTTTGAAAACATCCGACAGCGGGTTGGCCACTAACCCACCCACCTCCACTAATCCGCATTGGAGCAGCGTAGTGGAGTAAGCTCCAGGCCTCCCCCCAAAAAGGGGAGAGACTCGTGCCCAGCAGTGGGACGCATAATGGGTTGCCATTATTATTATTATTGTAATACTCAAAGAACTTGAAACTCTGGGATATAACGAAACAGAGGATTTATTATTTAAGAGTGGACATTAAAGTACATATCACACACACACACACACACACACACACACACACACACACGCGCGCGCGCGCGCGCGCGCATCTTGTTAAACTTTAGGTTATCAGTAAGTTTAATATCTAATGTTCTGGTTAGTACTTACTCGTTTTGTTTTTTTTCTATTGTAATACATCTTAGCAGATAAATAGGTTATTTACATCTGAAGCCTACTACTATTCTAAACTTAAATTAAATGTAACGGGAAGAGCAGAGCCACCCACCACAAGCTATTATTCATGCTTACTGGGTTGGTTCTGGCCATTGTATTAGTCATGCTGTATACTTGTTGCAGAAATAAACTATTTCTTTTTTTTTTACTTTATACATCTATGTGAAACCAGATATTTCAATGTAGATGCATTGACACTCTTGGCTCCTAAGGCATCAAATATGCCTCTGTGCTGTGAACCGGAACACGATAGTGCTGAACACTATCATTTAGCGGCAAGCAGATCAGGTTATAAAAATCTAGAAAAGACCTTGCTGAAAGAAAAGGTAATCTGGATAAGACCTTGCTGACGGGTAAAGTTAAAGGCCCTGAGGCAGGAGCCCATTACGATGGTCTGACCAGATTCGTTCCACGTTGGAAACCACAGTTTGCTAAGCCCTCCACATCGCCGAAGACAGAATAACATGGCGAAATATCGTGAAAAAGTAATTCGTCGAGGTCACGACCCTCAGCATTGAGGAAATACGACGCAAGAAGGAGGAGGAGATTAGGTTATGCGGCGGTGCCTACCCACGCCCACAAGCTCCGTCACTGAAGCTCTACCATCAGTATTATCATCATCATCATTTCAACGGAAAGACGTCTACTGCTAGACCAAAGACCCATAAAAGGGCTATGCCATAATCGCCACGCTTGGCATGCGGATTCGCTAACACAATGGCGGTAGATCTATCGCAAGACGCTGTTGCCCGATTTTGCTTGAAATAAATCTGAATACTCTATTGATGGAAAAAGCCTACAGGAAGTGTCTTCTGTTCGAGACCTGGGTATTTACATAGACAGTAAACTTCGTTTTGCGGAGCATATAGATAAAATTATATCTGAAGCTAATAGATCCTAGGTTTTATATTAAGAACCACCAAAGGCTTTAGAAAACCTAGCACTGTCATTATATTATATAATGTTTTTGTGAGAAGTAAGTTGGAGTATGGTAATGCAGTGTGGAACCCGAATTATAAGGTGCATATAAATAGAATAGAAAGGATTCAAAAGAAATTGATTCGCAGTCTATCATATCGTTTTAAGCCACCAATAAGTTCACAGACGTATAACAGTATACTGACAAATTAAAGCACTTCCATCTACATCAGCTGTCTGTACGCCGAACACATCAAGACTTGATGTTTCTTCACAAACTACTAAATGATGATATAATATAGATTGTCCATCTCTGTTAAACAAATTTAAGTTTAATGTTCCCACCAAAATTCCACGTTATAAATGCAATCTATTTGTTCCCAAATTCTGTAAAACTAATTTGGGTTGTTATTCCCCTGTAGTTCGCATGTCTCGCCTGTATAATGAGTACGTTAACAAAATCCCTGATATAGATATCCATTTCGACAAACGCCCTAATTTTAAATCTAAACTTATAAAATGTGACGCACCTACCTCTATCTTGGATGTTTAGCAGTAATTTTTAGTATACTGAATTTGTCTTAAATATGTAGCAGTTGAAAAATGTCTTATCTAATTTTATCTACCTATTCATTTTTTTTTTGTTTCACTATTTTGTAACATATAGCATGCTGTGGTTACCTATAAGTGCAGGAACAGTTAAATAAGTTAATATTTATGCAGTGTATAATTTTTAGATGCACCCACTGCAACTTGTGTTGGTAATCCGTAAATAAATAAATAAAAATAAATAAATACAAACTATGTATATGAAAAAAGGCATGCTGCAATGGTTCGGGCATGTAGAAAGAATGTCAAATGAGCGAATGACTAAACAGATATACAATGCGAATGTGGATGGTTCCAGAGGCCCAGGAAGACCTGTCTGATGGTGGGGTCAAAAGTCTTACTAATCGGCGTGCATGTATGAAGAGATTGATGAAGGTAGACGAAGCACGAGAGGTATGTCAGGACCGGGATATCTGGCGCTCCACACTCTCTGCTTACCCCGTTAGGGACCTGGCCTGAAGATACATACATACATACAAACTATGTACTTCAATCAGTAGGACAGATGTACAGATTCTGTACATTTCAAGTCGAGTAATCGAAACATGTCGATAGTTCGATTTCTGAGATAGGCACTATAATCAAACAACAACCGAACGAAAGTCTTGCCTTATTGTAATCAATCTTTAAAAATACGTGTCAAAGTCACAAAACCGTTAAATAGAGGTCAATTTTGCGTACACCATGTTTTATACAACATGAATGTTTAACAAAACTGGGTCAGATACGGTTTCTTAGAAAAAAGGCATAGTAAAAAAATATGTAAGTACCGCATGGCACGTGGCGTCGTGAGCAAATTAATTGAAATATCTACATGCTATCGTAATTACAATTACTGTATTCTACTTTATAGATGCGCAATAGCTTTACATAATTGCTTTTAATGTTGATGTCTTCTCATTCGAATCGATTTTTATAATCAACTAGCTGTGCTCACGACTTCGTCCGCGTGAGAATGTAAATATGATTGATCAGTATCTACCCAGACGAAGTCGTGGGCGTAGCTAGTATAAAAGTAGCCTAAGTTACTCCTTATTACATAAGCTGTCTGCCAGTAAAGTCCCGTCAAAATCGGTCCAGCCATTCCCGAAATAAGCGGGCACAAACAAACAGACAGACGAACAGATAAAAATTGTAAAAAATGTGTAGGCGGTTTGAAAACATCCGACAGCGAGTTGGCCACTAACCCTTATCTCCACCAACCCGCAGCGGAGCAGCGTGATGGAGTACGCTCCAGGCCTCTGCCCAAAAAGGGGAGAGACTCGTGCCTAGCAGTGGGACGAATCAAGGGTTGCCATTATTATACAAAGAAGCTTTGCCATGCTGACTTGTTACAATCATGATCGCTCGTGTTATATATGTCTATCAACAATAAATTATAGTGCAATGGACGGCTGAATTAGCCATACACAGCCTTAACTGACGTTATAATTAGTCTGTTACAATTGTACTGCATGAAGATTGTAGTGCATTAGATGTATGTGCAAGTCTACAATCTACTTATAGGTTAGAGCCTTGGCCTATTATGATGGACGTGAGAATATTCAGTTTCCTTTTTTAGAGTTTCGTTGTCTCAAAACAAAAAAGAAGTCATAGAATAATTCCTGTATTTTTTTTTATGTCTTAAGGTTGACAGACAAGCAAACGGCCCTGATGGACAGGGGAGTTGCCAACGCGCTGCCAACCCTGAAGGACTCGTTTGACGCCATTTTTGAAGAACCCCATGTTGTAGCACCTAGAACACCTCAGAGGGAAGTTCGTTCCACATTTACATGTTCTGGGCAGGAACGAACGTGAAGAAGGTCTGTCAAAAACGCCTTTCTGATTTTCACATTTTTGTATGTACGACCCTGTAATTTCGGCCACAATAACTTAGACCTCAAAAAGGCAACGCATCTTCTTTGAAATCTCTGGATTTTATGAAGAAGTTAATGGGCTCACTTTTTTATGGTATGAAGGTGGGAAACAAGCATGCTGTTCAGATCGATATTAAGTGATGACTGCAACTTATAGACACCCACACAAAGACCAGAGGTCAAAATGCAGATGCGTTGCAACCCCTGCCACCTTAATACTCTGTGATAGTTATTACGGGGCATATATTACCATCTAACCGGAACACGATAGTGCTGTACCATTTGTTGGCAGCTAGATTAGGTAATGCGGTTGTCGCTACGCCCTCCAGCTCCTTCACTGGAATTCTATCAATTCGACCACCAGTAAAAACTAACCATCTTACCCCCCACGAGCGGACCGCATCAGACTTGATTAATATAAAATAATAAAAATGATGGTAACCCATTATACGTCCCACTGCTGGGCACGAGTCTCTCCCTTTTTTGGGGGGAGGCCTGGAGCTTACTCCACCACGCTACTCCAATGCGAATTAGTGGAGATACGGGTTAGTGGCCAACCCGCAGTCGGATGTTTTCAAATCTATCGATAGCAACCGGGACCGACGGCGTAACGTGCACTCCGAAGCACGGAAACGCGCATTCAGACTTGATTAATAAATTTAATAAATGATAATTCTGTCCGCCGGACTCCTCTACACACGTCCAGATTTGGTTCAGAGCGTACCGAATCCGCTGTCCGCTCCGTACTAAATCCGGACGTGTATTACGACTATTAGCAAAGCAATCAAATGAAATTAATTTTAACGACTAATATGAACATCGCTAGTAAAAACATCCTTTTATTATCACCTTAAGGAAAATACGTACAGTATATAAATCTACTCGTATTTAGATAAAACAATGTCGGGTTTGTTACAACACTTATAACTCGAGATCTGCTGGACCAATTTTCATGGTTTTTGATTTGTTGGATTTGTCTCCGCCCCGAATAGCAGAATACATCTTAAAAATAAGAAAAATCGACTAAAACTTGAAAAATGCGTTATTTTCCCTAAAAGTTCCTTAGTTTCGGAGCTGTCAATTTTTTTTTGTCAAAATCTGTAAGTAATCATTGACATTTATGCATGCGTTCATAAACTATTTAAAATGTATGAATAAACTATTATGTGTATTGTTTTTTCAAAAAGATTGAAAAGTATTACGCGTGCGTTCAGAAATGTGTAATTAATACTTAATCATTTCAATAAATGCTCATATGAAACTATTCTCTATCTTCTATCTTTTTTAGGCTTCCTCCGTAAAAAGGTAAAATGAACCCTATTACTAATCCTCCGCTGTCTGTCTGTCTGTCCGTCCGTCCGTCTGTCTGTCACCAGCCTGTATCTCATATACAGTGAAAGGTAGCTAGAAAGCTACAATTTTCACAAATTATGTATTTCTGCTACCGCTATAACGACAAAATTAAGTACAAAAAATAAGAAAATGAAAATATTAAAGGGGTTTAAGGGGGCATACAATAAACGTGTTTTTTTTTTCATATATATTTTTTGTTCGATAATAATAATGGTAGCAAGTATACGCCTTAAATTTTCACAGAATTTTTAAGTTTTTGGTGGAGTTAGTGGGTGTTGGTGGCATTGGTGGTGTTGGTAGTGGTGGTGGTGGCGTTGGTGGCGTTAGTTGCGTTAGTGGCGTTAGTGGCTTGGGTGTCATTGGTGTCGTTGGTGGCTTAGGTATTGTTGGTGACTCTGGTGGCGGTGTTGATGGCGTTGGTGTTGTTGGTAGTTTTGGAGGAATTAGTTGTGGTGGTAGTGGTGGTGGTTTTGGTGGCATTGGTGGCATATGTGTTTGGTGATGTTGGTGTTGATGGCATTGGTGACGTTTGTGATGGTGGCGGTGGTGTAGGTGGTAGCGGTGACAGTGGTGGTGATGATCTTGGTGGTGGTGACGATGGTGGTGATGGTGGTGGTAGTGTTGATGACATTAGTGGTTAAAAATGCACAATGTTAATATTCAACATACACATTACATGTAATTTTTTCTGTCACAGATCTACGGTAGACTCGATCAAAACCTATTTACAATTAAAGATCGTAAAAAATTAATTATTGTGAGACAAGAACATGTATCCGCAAAATTCGTATCTTTTGATAATTCGTGAAATAAAATCAATAATTTTAATTCAAATGTCAATTGCCCGCCATTATGACGTACACTTTTTATTTCGATGTATTACCAAAACTGGACAGGCCATGCAATTTTAAAAAATCAATTGCTCTTTGTTACTTTCCCTAAAACTGTAGTGTACTTTTAATCTTTACTTTAAAGCGATACAAAGTTCGCCGGGCCAGCTAGTTACTTATAATATTGACCACGCATTGAATTTGGTAAAAAACATGACTGTTCCGATTATTCTACTTCCTCCTAAGGGGTCGTTCATAAATTATGTAAGGCGTTTAGGGGAGGGGGGGTGTTGACTGAATATTATAACTTCTTACTATAGGTAAGGGGGGTAAGGGTAATTTTAGATTCTCTGCCCAGAGAATCTAAAATTACGTAAGATTTGAAATTGAAAATTCTACCACTTTCGCGCTAAAAATTGGCATTATTGAATAGCGCCATCTGTACTTCATCTCTTTAACTTGATATTGAATCTTACAAAAATCTTTTCTTACGAAAATTTCTTATTAAGGGGCAGGGGGGACTAGTCGTAATCTTATGATGTCTTACAGTAGGGGGAGAGGGGGTCAAATTAGCCCTCAAAACCTCTTACGTAATTTATGAACGACCCCTAATATTAAAAATGCGAAAGTTTCTGAGTAATATTCATGGTTGGATGGATGGATGTTTGTTATTCTTTCACGAAAAAACTACTTTACGGATTTGGATGAAACTATACGGTAATATAGTTTATACATTGGAATAACATATAGACTACAATTTGCAATGATTAAAGTACACGCGGACGAAGTCGCGGACAGAAACTAGTAATCCATAATTCCGATAAGTAAGAACATATACCTAATATTTTACGAGGAATTTTATTCTACATCAATCATTGATTAAATAGAAATTTATAGTTTTTTTTCGACAATGACTAGCACAGGAAACAAGCTCGTTAATCGATATTATCATTTTATCATAAATATATTTACAATGCAATAATCATACAGTATATATTTTATTACAATCGTTTAAGGAAAATTTTTGGCGACTGATTCACTTATTGTTGCTGGGAATTTATTTATTGAATACCTATTCTCATAGAAGTAATATTATTTCTTCTTGACGCGTTAAAAGTATATTAAAGCCTAGCCTTCCATGGTTAGGAAGGATAGGGTATTCTTTTATTTTTTACGAGGTCGAAATGTCTTTGCATTCAACCGTCTCTTTTGGGGAAGAGTCGGGATATAAGGGACTTGGATCCTCTAAAACCACCTCGGTGCCGACTTCAGTGCAGAAAGCCTGAAAGCCCCCCCCCCCCCCCTTTTTGTATTAACACTGCTCCGGGTACAATATAAACATTGCTCCGGTTTCCCCCTCGCACTTCGCCTCCACCCAAGGCTCGTCCACGGGGTCTTTGTGAGTCCCCCTTCGTCACTTGCTACGATTGGCACGACGAGTCGCAGGTCGTCGTGGACCTCGGTTACCGTCCTCACCGAGCCGCGAGTGCTGTGCGACCAGAGATCCCACTCTTGCCGCTCGCGGCTCATATCCCAGTTTAGTCGCCTATTACAACAGGCAGAGGATACCTCAGTCCTATTCTATACGCCCAGAACTGCAGGGCCCAAGGATAGGGTATCCTACAGGTAGTGTAGGGCAGGATATTGTAAGTTAGGGTAATTTAGTGTAGGATATAGTAGCATATCGTAGCATCATGTAATTTAATGGTAAGGCGGAACGGAGTTCGGCGGAAAGGAAGGATCATCCAAATGGTAATGAGACATACTTTCAGGCATCGCTATGATATGTCGTAGATTAGTAGCACAACTTCGTAGCGCAATGCTACGTAGCGTAGTATTTTGTCGTAGTATGTATGTAGTAGGGATGTTACGGCTTCACGGATTACGACACAGTTTGGATTCGTAATTTAACAACGGATATTGTTGCCCTCACCAGTTAATAACACAGCATTTTTTTTTAATGTCAGAGGTGTGTCTGACAAGCAGACGGGCAACCTGATGGAAAGTGGTCACCGTCACCTATGAACATTTGCAACACCAGGGAAGTTGCCAACGCGCCAGAGAATATGTTATAAAATAATACTACGTATGGAATGGACACTTCGGCGTCCCGTCCGATTTCCCCGCATCAACCAACCTCCTCCCCTCTTATGGGCGACGGTTGGTATTTTCTACGTACTACGCACACAGGTGCACGTGTAAATTCACGTCACTGATTGATGTATATCCAATATATAATAAAGAACCAAAATACGTGTTTGTATGGAATTTTGGCAAAGTGTCCGCGGTGTGAATGCTCTGCCAGCCCTGAAGGACTCTTTTGACGCCATTTTTGAAGAACCCCATATTGTGTACCATTTAGCGACAAGTATATAAGGTAATGAGGTGGTGCCTACGCCCGCGAGCTCCGTCACTGGAGCTCTACCACCAGTATAAAAATTATGCCTCGGGGGTGGCAATTCATCAACATTTGACCTGCAGTATTTGTATACGAGTCATTTGGTTCAACGGATTCAATCTCTGTACAGAGACAGAATATTTGTATGGCCTACAAATATTTGTATAAGGTCTGGGTGTTTGTGTATGTGTTGTGTGTGTACAACGGCATACGACTCAGGTGACCTAGTGTGCGGCTGTGAGTGTAAGCCTATTTTATTTGTGTATGTTTGCGCCGTTTTCCAAGAAACGTGTAGTAGTAATCTGAAAAGAATGTATTATTCTTATCGTCGTGTAAAACGCAAGTTCTTGTGAATCAATTTGTCACAGCCGCAAGAGCATCGTTCTCCGATAAGCACGCGACCAAGGCTTCGATAACACAACCATTCATATTAATTGTGGAATAATGAACAATATTGTGTTAGAAAACGCTAATCCGATACGGATTAGTGACATGAGTCGATGGCGTGCTTGCGAGAACAGTTTTAGGGTTTAAGCACACCGTGGACACTTTGCCAAAATTCCATACAAACACTTAATTTGGTCTCTATAACATAGATATCAGTGGCGTGTATTTACACATGCACCTGTGTGCGTAGCACGTAGAGAATACCAAGCGTCTCCCATAAGAGGGGAGGAGGTTGGGTGAGGCGGGGAAATCGGGCGGGAAGGCAGCGTTTCTCATTTGCAAAATCGCGACCATGTACCAAGACATCAAAATAAAATGACGGATCGCGACATTCCCGCTTTGTTATAAAAATATTAGGTACCTACATACTTTCGAGCGACATATCGTAAATATTCTTAATACAAATATATATATGAAGTGCATGCTTGTTTCCCACATTTGTAACATAAAAAAATCGGCAAAGTGCGTGTCGGACAGGCGCATAAAGGGTTCCATACAGAAAAAAATGCATAAAAATTACGTTTGTTGTATAGGAGCCCCCCTTTAAAATTTAATTATTTTTCATTATTTATAATTTTTTTATATATGGTAATATACAAAAATAATATTCTGTTGAAATTTTAAGCATTTATCTGCTACCGTTATTAATATTGAGGAAAAATAAGAAAAAAAACACGTTTATCGTATGGGGACTCTCGTTATTATTTTGTTTTTTTATTCTTAACACAGACAGACGGACAAACCGCCAAAAATACGTTATCTTAAACTATCAATCAATGCAAGAAGGATTCCCTGTTATCACTCTGTGATTCCCAGAAAACATTAGGTACATTCTGCTATTTTTATCAAAATTATCTTTAGGTATATAAAATGTTACCACTAAAGATGTCTAGACTAATCGTTTATGATTGTGATAATTCGGCTTATATGTCTCATCATTGTCAATAAACAAGTACGTTGTAGTACGTTGAAGTGGAAATGGGCAGGCCACATCGCTCGACGAACTGATAACCGATGGTTAGGAAACATAGAGCAACGCGGGCCACCGGTCCGCCGCGACCGGTGGCCCGCGTTGCTCTATGGTAGGAAAGGTTTTCGAGTGGCCACCACGTGAAGGAAGACGCAGTACAGGACGGCCCCCACGAGATGGACCGACGAACTAAGCAAATAATTGACGCCCAGAATAGGTAATTGTGGAAGTCTCTGGGGAGGCCTATGTTCAGGAGTGGACATTTATAGGCTGATGATGATGATGATGATATCAACAAACAAGTAGGTAATAAGTATTTTATTTTAAAGAAAAATGGAAAGAAAAATTTGACTTCAGGCGAGACTCGAACTCGCGGCCTACTGGGAATCTAGTCCATAGTATATTCAATAAACTGCAAAGTCTATTATATCGGTTGCCTTACTAGCATAGTTGGCAATAGATGGCGCTGCTGCTACCATAAAGCAATGCAATAAGTGTGAAGGAAAGATTTGACAAATCGGGCAGGACTTCAGTAGCTCAATTGGAAGAGCGGCTGGACTAGATTACCAGTAGGCCGCGAGTTCGAGTCTCGCCTGAAGTCAAATTTTTCTTTACATTTTTCTTTAAAATAAAATATATTTCACAAGCATGTGTTAATGCGAAATAATATAAAACAGGTAATAAGTATTCAAATATTAAGGTTCGATTGCACCAAACTATTTGCTTAAGTTATGATTTTGTCAAATTTAATAATAACAGTACCATGACCGAACAGGTCGAGTTCTGTCTGATGGTGCGGTCAAAAGTCTAAGGAATCGGCGTGTATAAAGAGAATGACGACGGTAGATGAGGCACGAGAGGTATATCAGGACCGGGATATCTGGCGCTCTACACTCTCTGCCTACCCCGTTAGGGAAGATACATCCAGTAGAGACTTGAAATTTGGCACAAGTATACGCTTACGCTTACACTCACAGCCCCACATTAGGTATAAACCTGTGTCGTGGGTTCCGTTGTACACATACAACACATACGCAAACACCCATCTAGAAACAAATATCTGTAGGCCATACAAATCTTCGTCCCGGTGCGGGGATCGAACCCGCGACCCTTCGATGGTTTCACACCGCTGGATCAACCGGGTCTCGTATGCATCATTATAACGCAGACAAAGTGGTAGAATAAAAACATGTAATTTTTTTTATTTAGGTCACACGCGAATATTTTTTTTCTTCTTCATTTTCTATGTAGTGTGGGATTACGCTGATAGGTCTTTAAAAAGTTAGGAGTGTGCAGACATCATTTTTCGATTTAGTTAACGGTTTGTGACTTATTACGCTTTAAAGTGAACATTTTCGTTAGAATTAAGTGTCCCTCCCCGTGTTTTTGTGTGAAAAAGGAAAACTATCACACTTAAGTTGGCTTTACTAGTTTGCGAGTAATAGAAGCCGTCGAACAAATATAATACTCGAAATTTTTTAACAACTCCATAGAAAATATATATTTTTGTAAACCTAACAACTACGGAACCCTACACTGCGCGTGGCCCGACACGCACTTGATCGGTTTTTTTATGTAAGGACGGTGGCAAGCAGGCGTGCAGCTCACATTGATGTTAAATCATGACTACAGTCTATAGGCATCTACATAAAAACAGAGGTCAACATATAGATGCGTTGCCACCCCCTGAGACCTAAGGAGTGATTTACAGGACCATGCATTACCATCTAACCGAAACACGCTAGATCCGAACACTACCATTTAGCGACAGAGAGGTTAGGTAATGCGATGGTGCCTACACCCTCGAACACCTGCTCTTGGAACTCTACCACCAGTAAAAGAATGCACTTGAAATCCTCGATAGATATAAAAAAATAAAATATTCATTGCAAATGGTAATTAACAATTCTTAATAAATACGAGTTCTTGTGTGTTTCTTAAAACACTTGATTAAACAATTTATATAATGAGGATGTTGGCAATTCTTGTCTTTTGATTGGCTTACTTACATTTTGCTCAGTTTTTATGACTGTAATATAGCGAAACTTTTAACTATCCCAGTCACTGGTGGTAGAGCTCCAGTGACGGAGCTCGCGGGCGTAGGCACCACCGCATTACCTAATATACTTGCCGCTTAATGCTACTGTTCAGCACTATCGTGTTCCGATAAGGTGGTAATGTACAACCCTGTAATTTCCGGCACAGAGGCATAACACCTTAGGCCTCAGGCGTGGTAACGCATCTGCATTTTGACCTTGGTCTTTGTGTGGGTGTGTATCATTCATTTAAACATATCATTTATATAGATACTAATGCGAAAGTAGGAAACGCGTTTATTAAGTCATGACTTGGGAGTTTGCAATATTAATAAGTATTTTGAGAGCCTGGATGCAATAAAAGATGAAAAACCTAAGTCTTGTTTGTATTCACTTATCATCAATATGAATTGTATGCTTGTTTACATCTAACATACCCCCGGGAGCCTCAGAGCAACGTACACGGTCCAAAAAGATAATACGACGCAATTCTCAGACCCTAATGGGTTCATGACCCTAAAATCAGAATGCGCACTTTGTTTACGTATAAAAAGAAAACAAAAATATAAAGAGGAATAACCCTTCTTTCACATGGGTATAAAAAATCACGCTTACACTCACAGCCCTACACTAGGTATGAACCTGTGTAGTGGGTGCCGTTGTACACATACAACACACCTACACAATCACCTACACCCGAAAGAATGCCATACAAATGTTGGGGCGATGGGACCTGACGATCCCCCGTCCACAAATGCAGTCCATAGAGCAACACCGGAGGGGAGTAGCCATATGCAGGCTTTTCCCTCTGTCAAAAGTACAAAGTACAACCCCAAATAGGCCTATACATGTCGCCTAGATGTTTAAATGTGTGCGTGAAATTGTTTCTGTATTTTGTTAAAGTCAAGGTGTGAGTTGCGTAGTAATAGACGATTTTAGTAGTGTGCATGTGTATCGCACGCATTTCCCCCTGCAAAAAAATGACAGGCTGTTTTGCATCGTTAATACACGCTATGGCTACTACTGGGCCGCGTTGCTCTATGGTGCAGTCAGTCTACCGAACTGTAGCGGTCAAACCATTCCAATGGGGCGGTAGTAGCGTAGCAGCGTCCCGCAATTCAGCTACCGCCATTACAATAGAACAAACGTAGCATTACAGTGACATAGCTCAGATATAATAAGTATGGATGTAATGTAAGTATTGGACTCCAAAACGAAAAAAGAATATTTGACACATACGAGACAAATGTGTACCTACAGCACACCGCGGACACTTTGCCAAAATTCTATACAAACGCTTAATTAGGCCTCTATTACACAGCATCAATCAGTGACGTGTATTTACTCGTGCACCTGTGTGCGTAGCACGTAGAAAATACGCCGTCGCCCAGCCTACGTCAAAACGTCAAATAGGTACGGTGCGAAAGAGATAACGCTCTACAGACCCGAAATAAGCCGAAGTCTCCTTCCTAGGCTCGATGTGCAATATTTATTTTTGAGCATTGTATATTTGTAAGTAGGTATTTACAGGGTTTTTGGCCTTGACAGATGCGTGTGGTGCTCTTATTTTATTTCATTTTCTTGGTGTATTTTTGAGTTACATTAAATAAAATCGGTGGCATTTTGTATGTTAAAGGCTTATTACAGTGCGTTCTTTCGAGTTGCCTCCAAAACTTCATTGCACATTCAACGCCAAGCACAGGATCCGTGTAATGAGTTGGCGGCCGCCCGCACGGTACCGAGTATTTCGCCCGAACGAATTTCAAAGATCTATTGCACAGTCGGCTCTCGAAATACAGTCACAGTGTATAGCTGGCCACTCGGGCAATCCATGAATACAAAATAAACAAATACACGGATCCGTGTAATCCGGCCACCGGCGCCGTGCTTATCGGCCTGGGCCGTGGCACATGGGCCCTTGTATTGTTTATTTTTTTGTTGTAAATATGTTATATTATATTTTAAATTGATAAATGTTACTATCAATGAGTTATTACATCTAAAATTTAACATTTCCGCTGGAAAAAAAAGAAAATAAATAAATACACGGATCCGTGTATCCGGCCACCGGCACTGTTGATGGCCGGCTACACGGATCCGTGTATTTGTTTATTTTTGGCCTTTCAGGGCTGGGCTTTTAAAATGTTTGGCAGTGAATGTGTGTTCTGGTAAAGTCGAAAAAAGCCTTCGCTTTACTCGAATTACTGTGACACTGACTGACGGACTGATAAATTGATTGACTGACTCTGACTTTTACGTTGCGTAGTACGAATACGAAGTATCGTTTTACTTGACACTGGCAATATGCACAAGCGTGCCAAAAACATTAAAAAAAAATTAAAAGAAAAGTATTTGCAGATATTTTGCACTATTTTTATTATTTCTAATTACTCGCGCCAACTGTTTCTATTTATTTAATGGTTGCAGCATTTGCAAAAGTCACGCAATTATTATAAATAATTACTTATTGTTGCATTTATTTTAATCATAACTATAATTAACCCAGCCAACCAAGACTCAATGTCATGAAGCGCTAGGAAAGGTCTTAGAAAAATACTGATAAAATAACTTCTTTCAGTTTTTATAATGTAATGGAATTGGCAAACAAGCATGCAGTTCATATTGATGTTAAGTGATGACTGAAGCCTATAGACATCCACATGAAGACCAAGGTCGAAATGCAGATGCGTTACCACTCCTGAGGCCTAACGTGTTATGCCTTTGTGTCGGAAATTGCAAGGCCGTAGATTACAACCTGACCGGAACACGATAGTGCTGAACACTACCATTTAGCGGCAAGTTTATTAGGTAAAGCGGTGGTGCCTACGCCCGCGAGCTCCGTCACTGAAGCTCTACCACCTGGTGGTAGAGTTCCAGTGTAGAAGTTCGCGGGCGTAGACATTTTTTTTTATTTGCTTTCGTTTTCGCATTGTTTCCATACTGGTATTATAAATACTAAAATGTGTCTGTCTGTCTGTAATGCTTTCACAGCTAAACTACAGCAACGATTTGGATGATATTTGGAATCTAAATAATTATGGTAGAGATAATTGTATAATAGTAGAGTTAATTAAAATACTAGTGATAGAGTTCCAGTGACGCTCGTGGGCGTAGCACCATCGCATTACCTAATATACTTGCCGCTAAATGGTAGTGTTCAGCACTACCGTGTGTTCCGGTCAGGTGGTAATGTACGGCCCTGTAATTTCCGGCACAGGGGCATAACACCTTTGGCCACAGGAGTGGTAACACTCCTGCACTTTGACCTTGGTCTTTGTGTGGGTGTCTATAGGCTGCAGTCATCACTTAACATCAATGTGAACTGCATGCTTGTTTGTCACTTCCATGACATAAAAAAAAAGTTGAAGAGCCGGGTTCAAATACAAACTTTTTTTCAAAGTTCAACTCCTAAAGGGTTGTAATATTGTATGGATGTTTATATTTTTACGAAATCCACGCAGACGAAGTCGCAGGCAATACCTAGTAGTTTGTATGCACCTGTTTTATCATTCGACATGTTCTCATACACAAAGGCTCTTTCATATGAGAAAGAGGCTTTGTGTGAAAGAGCCTCTTTTTCTTCTCATTAAGTGCAACCAACAACATATTATGTATGTATGTATGTATGTATCTTCACGCCAGGTCCCTAACGGGGTAGGCAGAGAGTGTAGAGCGTATTATGTAGGTACTTGAAAATCTTCTGTCTTGTTTTTATATAATGGAAGTGGTAAACAAGCATGCAGTTCACATTGATGTTAAGTGATAACTGCAGCCTATAGACACCCACACAAATACCAAGGTCGAAATGCAGATGCGTAACCACTTCTGAGGCCTAAGGTGTTATGCCTCTGTGCCGGAAATTACAGGGCCGTACATTGACCGGAACACGATAGCGCTGAACACTGCCATTTAGCGGCAAGAGTCAAGGGTCATTTTTATAATTATCGGACGGTAAACCAATGATAAAATTGGGACTGAATCAGTAAGCAAGACAAATATACATTGTATACATTATCTGACCGGAGAGTAACGATGAATTAGGAACTGAATGAATAGATAGGACACTCTTAATAAACAGCGGCTAAAAACATATTGACTACATGACTGTCTCTGAATATTTTTTTGTGCAAATGAAGCACTTGTAATCTGACCGGAAAACAAGACAGCGCAACATTTTTCATTAATGCTCTGCTCCTTCAGGTCGTAGCGTGATGGTATAAAGCCTAAAGCCTTCATCGATAAATGGGCTATCGAATACAGAAATATATTTTTAATTCGAAACAGTAGTTCCTGACTTTAACGCATTGAACCAAACAAACTCTAAAACGGTATTATTAAAATTTATATAATGACAATCAAAAAAAGTTAAAAACCAATTTATGCTACTGTTTTTTTTTTATTGCATCGCTTGTTATGCATATTGCCAGTGTCAAATAAAACGATATTTCTCATTCGTATTAAGCAACGTAAAAGTCAGAGTCGTCAGTCAATTTATCAGTCCGTCAGTCAGTTACAGTCAGTAATTCTAGTAAAGCGATGGCTACTTTACCAAAACATTTACAATGAAGTTTTGGAGGCAACCCGAGAAAAACGTGTTTTGGCACTGTTATTCTATTTCACTATACACGAGCACTGTAATAAGCTTATATCAAACAAAATGCCACCAACTTTATTTAACATAACTCAAAAATACCTACATTAAGAAAATAAAGTAAAATAAGAGCACCACACGCATCTTTCAAGGTTCCCCCGCCAAAACTCCCTATGCTACTGTTATTGAAGTACACCTGATCATATAATGCAATATATTTTTTAATTGTTAATCAAAAAAGGCCAAGGCATTATTTATCAATTAAAATGTTCATACTATCAATTATTATAAAGATAACAAAGGACTTAAATTAATCTTTATCGAAATATCAGTTATCTCAACATTAAACGTTTTCGGTTGATAAATAAATAACTATTTTTAGAATTATTACTGGTGGTAGAGCTCCAGTGTAGGAGCTCATGGGCGTAGGCACCACTACATTACCTAATGTATCTACCGCCTATAGTGTTCCGGTTAGATGGTAATGTATAGCCCCGTAATAACTATCACAGAGACATAGGTCCCAGGGGCGGCAGTGGCAACGCATCTGCATTTTGACCTCTGGTCTTTGTGTGGGTATCTCTTTTTTATGTCATTAGGATGACAGACAAGCAGCAACACAGACAGGTCATACCATTCCACGAAGGTTTGACCGCCATTGTGCCTATGGTTACGTAGGTATGACCCCCTAATAAAAACCACAGAGGCAAAACGGTTTAGGGCTCAGAGAGAGCAGCAAATTTCATTTGGAACTCGAGTTTTTGTGTTGATGTCTACAGACTGCAGTACCTATTTACTTACCACCCATGTGAAATACATGCTTGTTTACCACTAACAATTCATTAAAAAAAAACTAAACGAAATCGATCATGTTATTAGGTCAATAACATAATACTTACTATACAGGATATTCCTGTTAAGATTTTGAACGGGTTATTCCCAGAGGTCCACAAATCATTTTTTTAAGAGCACAATGATCAGCCACTTGACGTAAAAACCCGATACCTCGCTGTATACCTACTAAATAGTTATAATACACGTAAATAGTTCGTATCATTAAACGATAAGATATTAGAAACAGTCATTAATCTAAGGATTAAACAATACAATTGAATTAGATATGTTCTTTCAAATGTTGCGCAAGAAATATTTTATGTTTCTTCGACCATTGCTTCCCTTTGGCAGAATAAAAGGTGTCCATTGTCCCTTTTTATAACATCTTACCTGGGAGTCATTCAAGCGAACTACGGGATTAAAGCTTTGAAGTTCCAGACCACATAATTTAGCTGATTTTGTCGCCATATTGTTAAAATATTAAAAAGGCGTCTACAATAACTCCAAATCGTGTCGTCTGGAACAGCCATTTAAAAACATGCAAAAAAAATACTTACTTACTGCTGTCTCTTCACTGGTTCACTTAATACTAATATCACAGGATTTTATAATATCTTAATAAACAAAAAAAAATAACTTAAATTTATTTACACTCACTTAAAAAAAAAACACTTTAAAAAAGATATAAGAAAGAAATTATTTACACAGATATATTTACACTGGCAAGTCCCGATGACTTTTATTTACCCCATGCAGTCTGTGAGTTTTTTTTCGTTGCGGGCAAAGCAATCACATCTTTCGCGATTAATAGGTTTTCGTTAGAACTGCGAGGCAGGTGTGTGCTTACCGACGGCTACGATCCTACTGTCATTCGTATAGAAGTCGCCTTTAATATCAGGTGGTTAACTCAATCGCTGATAAATGATAAGAGTACAAAGATTCAACGTCGGAGGGTTGTGCACACGGCTTCAGACCGGTTTTGTAAAACCCTGGTCAACGTTCTGTCTGGACTCGTGTGAAATCTCTGGAGTTCCATAATTGAATGACTAACCAGTTTTGTCATTAGATTTAAATGCGTTTTAATGCGTGTAGATTAGGCTGTATGGTTGGATTGGTTTTTGGGTATCTGTGTGGAAAGGTTTTGAGTATGATTTATGAAAATCCGATTTAAAAGATAATGAAAACATAGCGTTAAGTGTTTGTTTCAACGAAGAATCAAACTTGCTTTGGATAATAGGTGAATCTTTAAAATGCGTTGTGATTAAATACTGGTGGTAGAGCTCCAGTGACGGAGCTCGCGGGCGTAGGCACCACCGCATTACCTAATATACTTGCCGCTAAATGGTAGTGTTCAACACTATCGTGTTCCGGTCAGGTGGTAATGTACGGCCCTGTAATTTCCGGCACAGAGGCATAAGACCTTAGGCCTCAGGAGTGGTAACTCATCTGCATTTTGACCTTGGTCTTTGTGTGAGTGTCTATAGGCTGCAGTCATCACTTAACATCAATGTGAACTGCATGCTTGTTTACCACTTCCATTACATAAAAAAAAAAAAAAAAAAAATATATATACAAATTTATTTATCGATTCATTTATTCTTTTGTGCACAAATTGATGTACATAAGACAAGCTCAATACCTAGTGGTATTCTCTACCAGCCAACCTTAGGGCTAAATGAATCTTTCGAAAAGGTGCATTAAACTAGTAACGAAAAATTGAATTTAAATAGAAGAGATTATAAAGAAGATAATAATGTTAAGTACACATTTAGTAACATGAATAAATATTAAAAAAAAATCTTCCGCTAGTGGGCGGTGGCGTCGTCACGTCCCGACGAGAGAAATTCTTCTGAATAGAATAACAATTTAAAAAACGTAACTTCACGCCTGTAATTCCCGAAGGAGTAGGTAGAGGTAAATGCCTGCATTCAAGCATACATGCAAACATCCACGGATCGCTGGTTACGTTTTGGCCCATGTAACAGGTGGCGAGCCTGTTGACATCTCCAGGCACATTACCAAACTTCAAGATACTAAGAAATATGTAACCAGTTTTTTTATGTAATGAAAGTGGCAAACAAGCATGCCGTTCACATTGATGTTAAGTGATGACTGTAGCCTATAGACACCCACACAAAGACCAAGGTCAAAGTGCAGATGCGTTACCACTCCTGAGGCCTAAGGTGTTACGCCTCTGTGCCGGAAATTACAGGGCCGTACATTACCACCTGATCGGAACACGATAGTGCAGAACACTACCATTTAGTGGCAAGTATATTAGGTAATGCAGTGGTGCCTACGCCAGCGAGCTCCATCACTGGAGCTCTACCACCAGTAAAAAATTGAAAAATCCCAATGGACCCAGAGATAAAGGACTTTACACCATTATCTCTGATAGCCCCCTACCCGGGAATCGAACCCAGGAAAATAACAATAACATAATATAAGAACATGTTTTCATTATGATCAGTTTTAAGAAATAATATAAATAATTTTGATAAGGATATAATTTTAATAAGCATTCATTTATCTCATATACCTATTTCATGTTCGCAAATAAAACGGAATTTTCCTTCCGTAAGCAGCTATTTATGTATTCATACTTTAACGCACACATAGAGCAACTCGGCCCACCGGTCGCGGCGGACCGGAGGCACAGTAAATAGAACAAACAGTATGGAAACTAAGCCCATTTTGTAAAATATTTACCTACCCTCCATTGAAGCAATAGGGACGTCACTATATATTTTAAATAATGGTGTTATTATTTTAGCATTACTGACCTTTAATCAATCGTATTGGGATGTTGACTATTTTTTTTATTGGTTACCCTGTAATAGTATTGGATAAATAAATACTATTTGACTTTGAAACATATAGTCAATAAGTACTTAAAAGTTGTTAAGATATAACGATTCAAAATGTTGCGAATAGTGAAATTACTCAAAACAACCTATAAAAAATTGCAGCACGTTATGACGTCACACCGCGGTACAACAGTTTACAAATAATAATATGAGTAGTCTATGTAAATAATCTTATGGCGTTGGTTAATCCCAGCAAATTTTTATTACTATACACTCATTTATTCTTGTTCTTATTTAATATTCTTACATACATAAGTACCTAGTTATAAAAAAAAAACTAATATATATAAGTCTGTTTTACTACATGAAAGAAATAAACCTTGTGTTGCTGAAAAGAAGTTTTATTGTTAGTTTTTTTTATACAGAGACTATTTTATTTAGGTAATATAAAACAATATGAACTCAAACCTGAAAAGAAGAAACGACAATGAAAGTTTATTCTTTCACTTTTAAAACATAAAATAATATAATATTAAAATTTTCATTAATTATGCAATTGTCAATCAACTCGTATTTAAATCTGTCATCTGACATTCTGAATTCGTTTCTTCTTTAAAATCAGACAATTAAAAAGTTAAAAACTATAACCAAACTTCATGGTAAATAAACACACAGAGTGCGAAGAAAGAAATAGTATTTCTTTACATCTCCCCCCATGGGGAAGAAAATTCACCCGTGAATTTTCACTCCAGTTCTCCATTTGATACTTGCACATTCTCATCCTCTGTTATCTGTACTGGAATTAGTTTTGTGATATGAAAAAGATTTGACTCTGTTTTTCTATGTCCTGTATCTATCTCGTAAATTGTATTAGATTTCTTTTTAATTATTTTATATGGTCCAATTCTCAATTCATCTAGCTTTTTCCTATTTAGTTTATTCCCATTTTCTATATATACTAGATCTCCCACACTGAATTCTCTTTGTTTTCTATTCCTATCATACCTCATTTTGTTATAGTAATGTGATTTCAAGGTATTATTAAGCGCTGTTTTCTTATCTCCGATCCAGTCACTATTTATACCTCCTTGTTGTAGTTCTTTTGGTAAAACTTTAACATCTGTTCCGTATAGCAAATAACATGGTGCATAGCCAGTTACTGAGTGGTTAGTCTGATTGTATTTTTCTACACATTCATGTGCTATTGTAGTCCACGCTCTGTTTTCTCCATCTTCATTGATTTTGCATCTAATTTTGTTAACTATCGTTTGATTCAACCTTTCATTTAGGCCATTAGAAAACGGTGCATTCACTGCTGTAAAAATTATTGTTATTTGTTTGTCAGTAAGGAATTTCTTGAATTCTTTAGAGTTTATTCCAGGATACTGGTCGGTAAGGAGCATCCCAATCTCTTCGGTTTCAGCGACCTTATTTATTAGCTTTATAAAGTCATGTGCACCCTGGGTTTTTGATGTTATAATAAATGCATATCTAGTGAAGTGGTCCACTAAAAGATGTATGTATTTCTTGGTTGATCTAGAACCACCAAAACCTCCAATTGTGTCTATTGATACTATTTCAAAGGGTCTTGTCGCTGGGCCTAAATATGACATTAATCCGTATTTGTGTTGTCCTCTTGTTTTGTTTTTTATGCAAATTTCACAATTCCTACAAACATTTTAAATATTTTTCGTTAAATTTTTTGTTGCGTACAGTGAACTAATAGTCGTTAGCATTTGTCCCACTCCAATGTGACATAGATCTTCATGTATTCGCTTTATAAATTTAATACTGAATTCTTCTGTTATTATTATTTTCTCTTTGTTCCTAATTCTTTTGAAGTATAAATTGTGTTTTTTGATTATTTTATTATTGTTTCTCTGTATTTCTTTATTTTGATTCTGATCTATTACAATATCTTCTAATGTAATTAAGTTCACAACTTTCAGTTGTTCTTCTAGATTATCCTCTGGTTCTAATACAGGATTCCGACTTAAACAGTCCGCTTCTAAATTATCTTTTCCAGGGGAATATTTGATTTTAAAATCATATTGTGAAAGGTAATAAGTCAAATCACCTAGTTCTTCGTCTGTTCTAGCTTTTAAGTTCATGTTTTCTAATGGTTTATGGTCTGTGTAGACTGTAAACGATTTACCTATCAGCCAGTACTGCCAATATCTTAGTGCTTCTTTAATAGCTAAGCATTCTAAATATATTGCCTTTTTCTTCTTTTGCGCTCCATTCAGTTTTTTGGAAAAATAGGCTACTGGTTTTTCTTTACCATCTAGTTGTACTTGTTTTAAAATTGCTCCAACACCCAGCAGAGAACCATCAGTATAAATATTTATTGGTAGATTTTGATCATAAATTTCTAGTATTGGCTGTGAACACAAGAGACTCTTTATTTTTTCAAACGCATTTTGACATTCTTCAGACCAAACAAACTTTTGATTTTTTCTTAGCAAATTATGTAATGGGTCAAGAATTATTGCGCTCCTTGGTATATATTTATGGTAAAAGTTTACTTTTCCCAAAAATTGTCGAATATTCTTCTGGGTTTTTGGTACTGGAAATTCTTTTATCGAAATGAGATTGTCCTTCAGTGGTTGGATAGAATTATATTGAATGATATGTCCCAGGTATTTTACCGAATCTGATGCAAATGTACATTTTATAAATTTTAGTCGAAATCCTTCCGTTTGAATTGCTTCTAGTAACTGTTTCAAGTGACTTATGTGTTCATCAAATGAGTTTGAAAATATCAGGATGTCATCTATATAATTGACAGCAAAATCGGTTAGTTTATATTTTCTAAGTATGTTACACAATATTCTTTGAAATATTGCTGGAGCAGTCTTCAAACCAAATGGTAGGCAAGTCCATTGAAAGTGTCCCTCTTGAGTTACAAACCCTGTCTTCTTCCTGTCCTCTACTCGTAGAGGTATAGACCAAAAAGCTGAATTAACGTCTAAGCTTGTAAAAAAATTGCAATTTCTTGTTTTTGTCATTAAATCGTCAATTAATGGGAAGGGTTGAGCCTGAGGAACTACAATTTTATTTAAATCCCTGAAGTCTATACAGAGCCTTGATTTTTTATTTTCTTCCTTTTTAAATGTCAAAGTTACTGGTGCTGCGAATGGACTATAAGATTCTTCTATAAGCGCATTATCCAATAATTCGGCTATTTGTTCTGCTATCTCTTTTTTGTCTTCTATAGTGCATCTGTATGGCCTCTTGCTGCAGTATTTATCCATTAATAAATCTATTCTTGCTTCATATCCTTTAACCATTCCCACGTCATACTTGTTTTTGGCAAAAACTGATTGATATTGTTGTATTAGCTTATTTATTTCTTCCCTTTTATCATCATCTAAATGACCAACCTTTATTTCAAATTCCTCTTCTTTGATATGTTCATTAAAATTAATTTTGTTTTCGTTTTCATATTTATTACCTTCATTTTCACCTTCGTCTATCTTTTTCTCCATTTTTTTACTATTCTTTTCATGTAAGTATTGTTTCTGAATTATTTTTAACTCCTCATTTTGTACTAGCTTGTATTTCTTTATCATATCTAATCCTATTAAGAAATCATATGTGAATTTGTGTTCGTCAATGATGTACACATCCACATTTTCTTCTATTTCAAAAATTTTTATTTTTAAATTTGTCAAACCACTTGTTTTTTGGACACCATTAATTGTTACTATATTTTCTTCATTCGAGTTATGTCCTTTTGTATTTAGTTTTAGTAATTTGGAATTAATTAGAGATACATTTGAACCTGAATCGTAAACTCCATAAATTTCTAATTCATTATTTAACAGTAGTTTGATCTTAATTAATGGTGTCACTACTAGTTTTTTTGTTCTGTTTCATTTAACTCTGCTTCAATCACTGAATTATTTACATGTTTAATATATCTTTTATTTAATTTATCATCTTCTCTAACTCTAAACCAGCATGTAGCTTCGGAATGATAGCGAACCCCTTTATTTAATTTTACGCATATTTTGCATGGATAACGTCCTTCATTTGTAATATTTATCCTTTGATTTTCATACTTTCTGTACGTTCCATTTCTATTTTTATTTACCAAATGTTCATACTTTCTCACCTCATTGAATAAACATACTATATCGTTCATTGCTTCTCTATTTATCTTCTCTAATACAAAACCTACCGCTATCAGATCCACCAGTGTACCTGTATCAATTGAATTTCTCATGTCCAATAAAAGTTTTTCCTTTTTAATGGCATAGTCCACTAATGAACCATCCTTATATTTAAATAACAATGCATAGGTCACTTGGTTCCAGTTTTGGTTTGCAAATGACTCACACAACTTTTCTTTCCAAACTATCCACTCTGAGTTGAGTGTTAATTTTATAATCATAGAGTTGTACCAATCAACACAACTTTTATCCATAAATAGTCGGAGAATCTCAATTTTTTGTTCATCTTTCATAATACCGAAGCGAGAACATTCTCTCTCAAAAATGTCAATCCATTGCCTTGCATTCGAGTTTTTGCTCGTAAATTTCTCAATCACAAACTTCTCTGCGACATATTTCAGATTCTGTTTTTTTAAATCATGTGTATTTTCTATTAACTTTGTAAACATTTCTTCCAATGAATTCGAATCTCTAATTTGTTCTTCAGATGCTCGGTTATGTTCAATTTCCTCCAGATATTGTTCTCCAAATTGTAAGTTACCATCAGCATCTATGTAAATTTCTCGTAATTTATCTGTCATAGTTATCCAAACTCTTCGTGTCTGATGTCTTTTCTTTAAACTTTTTTTTACTTTGTTGTACACGGCTGTCTCAATTAATTCTTCGTGAAATCCAACAGACTGTAATTCCTCTGGTATAGCAATTTTTTTTTCATCTTTAGTTGTGATTGAGGTTACACAACAAATATTAGATTTTCCATCATTCGCCGGTAAAATCGTGAATTCAAAACGTAACTGCTCCATTTGCATCTTTTTATAAACAAAATTGTCGTTTTATAAGTCTGTTTTACTACATGAAAGAAATAAACCTTGTGTTGCTGAAAAGAAGTTTTATTGTTAGTTTTTTTTATACAGAGACTATTTTATTTAGGTAATATAAAACAATATGAACTCAAACCTGAAAAGAAGAAACGACAATGAAAGTTTATTCTTTCACTTTTAAAACATAAAATAATATAATATTAAAATTTTCATTAATTATGCAATTGTCAATCAACTCGTATTTAAATCTGTCATCTGACATTCTGAATTCGTTTCTTCTTTAAAATCAGACAATTAAAAAGTTAAAAACTATAACCAAACTTCATGGTAAATAAACACACAGAGTGCGAAGAAAGAAATAGTATTTCTTTACATATATATGAGAAATTAAAAAATAGTGCGCCGCCGGCAGCGGGAACAGGGTCCAAGCTGTCGGTGGTTAGGGTCACAGAGACAGGAACCTCCACACTATACGTGCCGTGCCGAGGAGTACCGCCTTCCGTATCAGACCCATGATCCAACTTTGATCTTATTATTATTATAGTTTATTACCGATACAAAACACATAATTTTTTTTGCGGGGGAAAATACGTGTGACATACACTCACACTACAAAAATCGTCTTTTACTACGATATTCACACCTTGATTTTAACAAAATACATAAACAATTTCACGCACACATTTAAATATCTGGGCGACCGGCATAGGACCATTTGGTCTTGTACTTTGACAGAGGGGATAGCCTGCATATGGCTACTCCCTTCCGATCCGCCGCGGCCGGTAGCCCGTGTTGCTCTATGAATGCACATAGTACATAAGACGGAGTTAATGCCACACGACATTTTCAACCAGTCAACCTTGAGTTATACACTCCAGCTGAAAGACAACCACAGCTGGACAAAGCCCCCACGATGCCCACAACAATGATTTGCGTCATTAGGGGAGAATATGCAGTCAACCTTGAAGGTCTGCACTCAAGTCGAAAGACATCCACAGCTGGACAAAGCCTCCACGATGCTCACAACAATGATTTGCGTCATTAGGGAAAATATGCAGTCAACTTTGAGGTCTGCACTTAAGTCGAAAGACATCCACAGCTGGACAAAGCCTCCACGATGCTCACAACAATGATTTGCGTCATTAGGGAAAATATGCAGTCAACTTTGAGGTCTGCACTCAAGTCGAAAGACATCCACAGCTGGACAAAGCCTCCACAATGCTCACAACAATGATTTGCGTCATTAGGGGAGAACATGCAGTCAACCTTGAGGTCTGCACTCAAGTCGAAAGACATCCACAACTGGACAAAGCCCCCACGATGCCCACAACAATGATTTGCGTCATTAGGGAAAAATATGCCATAATCCACATTTGGCATATGAATTGGCGATCGGGCGGTAGTTTATATCGGGATGCTGCCGCCCATGCCGCGCTAGGTCGTCACGTCCCGATGCCTAATATTTTTTTTTTACACAAATATTTTTTCCATCCAACTGAAGAAGAATAAGTTATTTTTAGTTTTACTTGTATATTGCTACATAGCTTTAACTTTAATTTAGTACACCCTACCTGCTTCTTCATTTATTATCCTATACCCGGTTGCCTGGAAGAAATCGCTGACTGAGCGATAAGGCCGCCCACTGTACCATTTTCTGTATTTCTGTTTTTTTGTTATGTCTTTCCTGTTTACTGGTGTACAATAAAGAATATATAATAATAATAAGAATAAGCAAATTACTCAAAAAAAAATTATAATGTCTAAACACAGATAACGAAAATTAATTGATATTAATTAACTTTGAAATAATAAATCTCTATAAAAACAACATAAATCTCTATAAAAACAACAATTTCTAATTAAATACTAAGCAATTGTACAAAAAATTACATACTAGAGGTTTTTTATTTTATATGCATTATTTTATTAATAATAATTAATTTAATTGTACTATTTATTGTTCGCAATAACACACACATGCGAGTGAACTTAAGAAATTAAAGAAAAAACGGAAAGAAAAATTTGACTTCGGGCAGGAATCGAACCTGCGAAAAGCTACCGAAGGGGAATAACAATTTAATTTTTTCGTTGCTCGAAGAACTCTCTCTAATAGGTAGACTTCTTACTGGTGATAGAGTTCTAGTGCAGGAACTCGATGGCGTTGGCACCACAGCATTAACTAATCTATCTTCCGCCAAATGGTAGTCATTATAACGCCAGTCTTCAGCACTATCGCATACGCAGAGATAACGAATAGCTCTCTTTCAAATCTCTGGTCATTTAAGTTTTAATCTATACTGTGAAATCAATTTATATTCCAAATATATTAAAAAACCTTAATTAATCTACATCATAAAAAAAAACATTAAAATAATAGGTTGGGGAAAAAGTCTTTTCGCATTATAGTATGTATGAACTTGTAATAAAATCTCTTTGGCTGTAGTATTTGTATCTGGCTGGTTTTGGTATCATTGAAAGTTAAAATTTTAAAGAACATAATTCCAAATTTAAATTGGGCAAATGTGTGATTTTCATTTGTTTTTCGTACTGTCAAGATGAGTGAATCTAATGAAGAAATTCGATACATTTTAAAATTTTACTACAAAAAAAGGTAAAAATGCAACGCAAGCCTCGAAAAAAAATTGCGATGTTTATGGACCTAGTGCAGTGTCTGTGAGAGTAGCACAAATGTGGTTTAAGCGTTTTCAATCCGGAAAGTTTGATGTCAAAGATGCACCTCGCTCTGGTCGCCCTATTACGGATAAAATGGATGCCATTTTTGAAAAAGTGGAGCAAGATCGACATATCAGTAGTTACGACGTAGCTGAAGAACTGAGAATTGATCACAAAACAGTTTTGGCGCATTTGGAAAAAGCTGGGTACAAAAAAAAGCTTGATATTTTGGTACCTCACGAGCTCACTGAAAGAAACCTAATGAACCGTGTACTCATTTGTGATTCTTTATTACGACGTAATGAAACCAAATCATTTTTGAAGAAGCTAATAACTGGTGACGGAAAGTGGATCACGTACGACAAGAACGTGCGAAAAAGGTCGTGGTCAAAGGCCGGTGAGGCTTCACAGACTGTGGCGAAACCCGGGTTAACTCGCAATAAGGTGATGTTGTGTGTGTGGTGGGATTGGAAGGGCATTATTCATTATGAGCTGTTACCACCAGGCAGGACTATCGATTCTGAACTCTACTGCGAACAACTGATGATATTAAATAAAGCAAGAAGTTGAGAGAAAGCGGCCGGAATTAATCAACAGAAGGGGTGTGGTGTTTCATCATGATAACGCTAGACCTCACACATCTATAGCCACTCAGCAAAAATTAAGAGAGTTTGGCTGGGAGGTGTTAATGCATCCGCCGTATAGTCCTGACCTTGCACCTTCAGATTTCCACCTGTTTCGGTCTCTTCAGAATTCTTTATGCAATGTTAGGTTATAATCACGAGAGGACTGCCAAATCCACTTGTCGTGGTATTTTGATGAGAAGTCCCAAAATTTTTATAGCAATGGGATCATGTCCCTACCTACAAGATGGCAAAAGGTTATCGAACAAAATAGTACATACATACTTTAGTTAAATTTAAATAAACTATATTAAAAAATGTTTTGAATTATCTTATTAAGAGACTTTTTCCCCAACCTAATATATTTAAAAGCTAAATAATATTTACATAAAATAAAGTTATACCTAAAGTAAAAACAACATGCGTCTAAAAATTCCGCATCACTGCCTTCCTGTGTTATGGTACCCAGAAGGCTGGCAGCATTGCCTCGTTGGATGGCAATGCTGATTCTTTGACCTAAAAATTGGCCAGCCTTCTGGTCACGGGAAGTGTCGACCAGCCGTTTTGCGATCTCTTTGAATAAGAGCCCGAAAGGCACAAACATATAGTCCCCTGGAAGGATAAGTGGAGTGAGTGGTCATTTAAGTGGATGGTTTCAGGCTACTTGACTTACCATCATTGTCAACAGTAGGTATGCTTGTTTGTCTTACTGTCATGTAATGACATAGCACATCTATACTATATAAATAAGTCTGTCTTATGTTATCTATACTTATAATAAAACTGTAGAAGTGTAAATTCTGTACATCAAAAATATTGAAAAAATAAATACCGGGGAATGTTACTAGATCGATACCGAACACAAATATGTGATGAGAAAAATTTTTGTCTGTCTGTCTGTCTGTTTGTTCAAGCATCACAGAAAAACTTCTGGTCCGATTACAATGAAACTTGGTATGACCTTTTGCGCACAACACTGGGTACTTTTTATAGCGGAAAAATATCTGTTTGTCTGTGTGTTTGTGCACGCTAATATCAGAAACGGCTTATTCGATTTGCGGTTTTCACTAATATATTGTGGTAAGTTTCACTTAACATTTAGTGTTTGTTTCATGTGAATCGGTTCAGAAATTAAAAAAATTAAGTCAATTTAAAGAATCACATCGAATATTTTTAAGCTAATAAGTATCTTAGTTCTTTCTTTTAGGGGCGTACCTAAAAAGTAAAAACGGACACTACGCATAACTAATCCTCCGATGTTTGTCTGTCTGTCTGTCCGTCCGTCCGTCTGTCTGTCACCAGCCTGTATCTCATAAATAGTGATACCTAGAAAGCTATCCTTTTTTACAAATTATGTATTTCTGATACCGCTATAAAGATAAAATTAATTACAAAAAATAAGAAACTGAAAATGTTAAGAGGTCCAAGGGAGCATACAATAATCGTGTATTTTTTCGTATATTTTTGCTCGATAGTGATAACTGGAGCAAATAGACGTTTAAAATTTCACAGAAATTTTAGGTCTTATGTTGAATATTACCTTCCCTAATAAATGTATACATCAATGCATCTATATCTAAACAAATAAATAAAATTGGAGTGTCTGTTTGTAATATTATAATAACCACTTTTGCATATGTTTTTTTACACACGGTACATATATCAAAACAACATTTTTTACATTTTTTGTCTGTCTGTCTGTCTGTCTGTTTGGCGGGGCTAATCTTGGGAACGGCTGGACCGATTTTGACGGGACTTTCACTGGCAGATAGCTGATGTGATAAGGAGTAACTTAGGCTACCTTTATCTCCATACATCCATATATACCTACATACAAAATCCGACTTTGACGGGACTTCCACGGGTAGGTAGCTGATGTAATAAGGAGTAACTTAGGCTTCTTTTATCTCCATACATACATGCATACATACCTACATACAAATAAATAGAATTTGAGTGTCTCCGATTTTGACGGGACTTTCACTGGCAAGTAATTAGGAGTAACTTAGGCTACTTTTATACTAGCTACGCCCACGACTTCGTCCGGGTAGAAACTGAGCAATCGTATTTTTTGTCACGTGGACGAAGTCGCGGGCACAGCTAGTATATATATATAAAAATCGATTGCTTTACCGATTCGATTAATTTTGGTTCTGATTTGTTTTTCGATGTCCAGGGAAGGTAAAAGATGATGAAATATGATGAAATTGTAAGGGAAATAGTAAAAACAACAATTTCAATTTCTTATGCAAATATCGTACCTACTGTACCTATCAAACTTTTGACACATTATTAATTCTAAGGCAATCACCATCATCATCATCATTTCAGCCATAGAACGTCCACTGCTGAACATAGCCTCCCCCAATGACCTCCATGCCGACCGATCGGAAGTGACGTGCATCCAGCGGGTACCTGCAGCCTTGACTAGGTCGTCAGTCCATCTTGCAGGTGGACGTCCCACGCTGCGCTTGCCTATACGTGATTCTTTTGATTGACGCATTCTCCCACTATTCGACCCATATAAACAGAATGGTTGGAACCTGTGGGACTAGGAACCAGACAGGATCCCCCCGAGGATTTCCGCCTTGTCGAGGCCCCGCAAGCTCTAGTAATCGGTGGTGGTCCCCACACCAGCGAATCTAAGAGGAACCCAGCGAGGGAGCGGTGTTTGGTGTACGGACCGCCTAAAGGTGGTCCCAATATTTAGGGACGTAATGGTTCCGCGGGGGGGGGGCACTTCGACACACCTGCTTCCTCGAAGCCGAACTGTGTGCCCCTCAGCCCTGGCGTCTTGGGACGCCTATTCCTATTCCTCTAGAAGGTAGGTACCCATGAGGGTTTCCCGGCCCTTGGCAAACAGAAAAGAAGGAACCAGGTAGGACCACGTAAGGTTGGTGGGTAATGGATAATCTAAATCACCTTACGTGTTCAGAATTATATTATTATAAACATATTATTATGGACAATATGCTAATGGATTGTCTTTGTTGCTATTTGCAAGCAATTTTCCGCTACTAACAGGGGCTTTACCTTACCTTTAGTTTTGTAAGATAGGAAAATTCAAATACTGTTTGATATTCATGGCCCTCTATAAATAGATTCTTGTTTATGGCTTCTAAAGATGGTAGGTTATAAGTGAAATTGGATTAGGCTTATAGAAATATAGGAAACTAACTGTTAAATCTATATAAATACCTAAAAACGAATCACTAAATGTGATGCTATCATGCTATACGCAAAATTCGAGAACCGCTTTGACCGATTTCGCTAATTATTTTTGTGTTGTTTTTATAGTTGTCCGGAGAAGATGTGATTGAATGAAAACTAAAATAGATACTTGCGCAGGAAATTATATATTTTTAGAAAACTTAAAACCACCATACTAACTTTTAAAATGTAAACCTTATAGCCGTTGATATAATGGTCAGTCGTCAGTAGCTGATTAGTAAAAATTTATTATTGTTATTGGCTCAAAATTATCAGTAAAAATCTACTTTTTTTTAAATTAATGAAAGTGGCAAACAAGCATGCAGTTCTTCTTCAAGACTGCAGCCTATAAACACATACACAAAGACCAATGGTCAAAATGCAGATGCGTTACCACTTCTGAGGCCTAAGGTATTGTGCCTCTGTGCCGGAAATTACAGGGCCGTACACATGACTACTACACAAGACTACATGGCGCCCGCGCGATGCCGGGACGGGTCCCTAGTTTTATGAATAATAAAAGTAATCAGTTATGGACAGTTTTCTAATTGCACAGGCACAACACTAATTGTAATGTACAACACTATGGTCTATGGTTCCGTTCCTTCTTCTAATGGAGTCGCGTGCCATTTTAACAGTTTCTATGTTATTGTGAAGTAATATAATAAATAATAATGGCAACCCATTATACGTCCCACTGCTGTGCACGAATCTCTCCCCTTTTTGGGGAAGGCCTGGAGCTTACTCCACCACGCTGCTCCAATGCGGATTGGTGGAGATACGGGTTAGTGGCCAATAATAATTGAATTTTAATTTTTGAATTTTTGCACGGATACGCGCATTTTAATTTGCCACTAGCGGTCACCCATCACACATCCGACTGCGCCCGTAATGCTTTTAACCGATTAGATCGCTTAAGATCTACACCAGCCGCGGGACCATGCGCGCTCTTCTTCTGTGAAGTACATATTAAATTAAGTCAACTCAAGAGAATAAAATTCTTATTCAATTATGAAAGCCCTAATGCTACCAATCATTAAACATCGATATATATTTTTAATGTAATGAAGTTGGCAAACAAGCATGCAGTTCAAATTGATGTTAAGTGAAGACAGAAGCCTATAGACACCCACACAAAGACCAGAGGTCAAAATACAGATGCGTTGCCACCCCTGAGATCTTAGATGTTGTCTCTGTGGCATTATGGAGCCATGTATTACCATCTTACCGGAACACAATAGTGCTAAACTATCATTTGACGTATGATTAAGTAATGTGGTGGTGCCTACGCCCTTGCGCGCCTACACTGAAATTATACCATTATCCATGATCACCAACATCAGTCCAGCCGAAAGACATTTACGGGTAGTCAAAAGCGTTCCTCGAAATTACTAATAACAATTTTGTATGTTCTTAGGGTTTCGCGAGCACTCATAGCGGTTTACACTCATTGAAATAAAACTAGTTTTCGGATTTATCTAATTAATCAATATAAAACATCCAAATTTCAATAGAGAAGATGGTCTTCGATTGTCACCAACATGGGATCCAATACTCAGTAGAATTAAAGTCCAACCGCAACAGTCTGTAAACCTCAAGATACAATTAGTAACTTTTGAACGCTACGCAAGACGTTTGCGAAATAGATGGAGGTAGCTGCACATAATAATTTTTCAAACTACTATAAGACAAATGTCATCTCAGTCTGGCCGAGACCACGGAAGCTGAAAAGCAACCGAAACGTCGGGTTCGATTTTACACAACAATGTTGAGCATCATCAAGGGAGAATATAATTGTAGAAATTAAACTTGCGGGTTTTCTCGAGTATACAACACTCCCAAACTTCTTGATACATCCGACGTTTCGGTCGCTTTCAGCCACCGTGGTCACGGATTGACTAACTCTACGATGTTCAGCCTGGTCTTATATAGCTGAGACAAAACACAACCCTAGTGCGATGTAAACTACTAGTGGCGCCATCTATTAATGGCGATAAATTACTGAAAACTACGTTGCCATGTCATGCTAGCGCCACCTGTTTCTGAGACGTCTGGCATAACGGTCCGGATTCACGCAAGAATAGAATTAAGAGAATTAAGAGAATATCATTGTCAGTGTTGAATTTATTCATAAATTATTCACAAAAATTCCAGATTGGAGATCGCAGTGGCGATAGTTTTATCGCAAATGCTACTGCCCACGCTGTGTATTTAATACTCTGTTGGAACAGTTTGACCACCATTCTAAGATTGATGAGCGGTATACTGCAAGCAACGCAACAACGCGAGGTGCGCATGTTAAGCGTGGCGATTATGGTATATCCCCCGCATGAGGAGGCTTTAGTCCAGCATCACATCTTTCAGCAGTTGCTGCCTTGAGATTATCCATTAGATTAAGGAAAACATGTTCTCATTGTAGTTGAGTAAAATCTAGATAAGGAAAATGTTAATACTCCATTAACTTACATGTATTACTAATACCCAAGTAGTTTGGTATTGGAATTTGGCACGGTGAATTTTGTATGCTCAAGTAACCGTTATTATTCAAGTCACTTTCAAATAAGCAATAGAAGTGGAACAGTCTAACTTAACATCTTTCCTCGAAGGAATACGCATTTATACTTGTTTTCTTTTTTTTATGTCATAAGGTTGACAGACGAGCTGACGGGCCACCTGATGAAATGGGGTCACCGTCCATCAACGCCATATTGTAACACCGAGGGAACACCTCAGAAGGAAGTTCGTTGCACAAATTTTTTAGATGTTTTTAAAGTTCTATAGCGGCCAAGCTTATTTAACTTTCATTCTACATTATCAAACTTCAATGTCACTGAAAATATGCCCGACGCATTAGCAACCTAATTTTTATATCCACTAGGTTGCCTATCAAAATTTGGCCGCACGTAATATTTTATATATTTATTTTGGGAAAGAAATTTTTTAAATTTGTTTTTTCAATAAAATATATTCTACTTCACGACAATATGAAAGTATTGTCGGGTGACTTTTCAAAGTCATCCGACTTTGAAAAATCGCGGCTACCCTTGCGCACTTGGCCGCCCCACATATTTTCGTTCCGCCCCGATAACTTTTTACGTCCATCGTACAGGTATTATTTATATATCAAATTAAAGCTCTTTTTTACTCATTATTGTGATATACGGGGATTGTGATATATAGCTGTTGAAGCTAAAATAATAAAAATATATATATCCAAATTTTGATAGGCAACCTAGTGGATATATTTTCTCTAGATATGCGTAAAAATTGGTGGTAGGTTTGCAGCATATCTGGATGAACGAAATAATTCTGCAGTGTGATCCTTACCTATAAGGATGATATGATGGTTGATCGCCATTGTTCGGTGGACTGACTGCACTAGCGGAAGAATTCCTCTCCACCAGAAGGGAATTCTTCCGCTAGTGGGCGATGGGGTCGTCACATCCCGACGCCGCAGGTGAAGGTGAAGGTCGCGGGCAATCGCTGGATGAGGGCGTGGCACTCTTTGGGGGAGGCCATTGTTCAGCAGTGGACGTCTATTGGCTGATGATGATGGGTATTTCAAGACTGCAGTTTTTATTTACCATTTATGCGAGCTGTATGCCTATTTTCCGCTTTTGTTATGTAACGAGATAAGAACAAAAAATAGTAGGTAACATATTTTCTTTCAATCAATCAATCATGTATTTATTTGCATAAAATGTAGGTAAATTACAAAAGTTGACAGAGATAATTTGTGCCCTTATACATTTTGTCGAAAAAACGAGGATGCAAATTTTGTGATAAACAGTGATATTATATTAACTACATTAGTCCGATAATGTTATAGCGTAATATTGAGTGAAATTAAATGTATATAATTAATTCTAAATTTGTGAATAATACAACATACATTCTAATTTTTCATGTCGAGTTTAAATTAATATTATGTATGTATGTATGTATCTTCACGCCAGGTCCCTAACGGGGTAGGCAGAGAGTGTAGAGCGCCAGATATCCCGGTTCAGACAAACCTCTCGTGCCTCGTCTACCTTCATCATTCTTTTCATACATGCATGCCGATTCCTAAGACTTTTGACCCTACTTATTTGGTCATGGTAGGTCAGCCTTGATCTTCCTGGGCCTCTGCAACCATCCACATTCGCATTGTATATCTGTTTAGTCATTCGCTCATTCGACATTCTTTCTATATGCCCGAACCATCGGAGCATGCCTTTTTTGTAATATTATGTCAAATACGATAATAGAGTCCAAATCCAAATTAATATAAATCTATGTATCCAATTCACAATATTCTTAAGTTAGCTTTTTTGTAAGTTAACACACTCAGTAATTGAATAAAAGCATTTTTCAAGTAGCCATATTTTGATTTGCCTTACAAATGTATTATAAGGAAGAATGAATTTCAAGACTTATTATGTGTTAACTAACATATTACAATCATAAATATGTCTTTTTCATAAATTTCATTTTTCATAAATATGTCTTTATGTCTTTAAATGTTGTGTAATTCTTGGTCTTTCAGTTAAGGAGGCGGTAGACAGTATTTTTTGTATGTAATGATGGTCGCAAAAAAGCATGCAATTCACATTGATGTTAAGTGATGACTGCAGCCTATAGGGTGTCTATAGGCTGTCATCACACAAAGACCAAGGTCAAAATGCAGATGCGTTACCACTCCTGAGGCCTAAGATGTTATGATTCTGTGCCGAAAATTACAATGCAGTACATTACCACCTGACCGGAACACGATAGTGCTGAACACTACCATTTAGCGGCAAGTATATTAGGTTATGAGGTGGTGCCTACGAACGCGAGCTCCGTCACTGGAGCTCTATCACCAGTATAAAGTTACTACACCCAAGGTTTTAAATTGTCATATCTTAAAAACTTTTCTTTTAGCTATTGAATAGATGTTTCAAAGACGAAGTTTATTTATTTTTTCTATGCTTTTTGATATTACAATAAAAAGAGTATTCAACATCCCTGTTTCGTTCATCTATCTATCCATCCACCTAATACCTTACCCCGTCTGACTCTCCTGTTCCAGTCTATTTGCATGCTAAAGTATAGTTCAATGTCCATAGTATACAAATACGGAAGATCTATAAATAGGATATTACGTAATAGTATTTAAGTACGAACGTAAATTATTCTAGTTGCAATATAATTGCATGGTAATCTCAATTATTCTAAGCATTTTACTCTTACACTATCGATGCTATAGATACCAATTAATACTTATGCACTCATATATATTTTTTTATGTACGGGAAGTGGTAAACAAGCATGCAATTCACATTGATGTTAAGTGATGACTGCAGCCTATAGACAATAGAGCACGATAGAGCTAAACACTGCCATTTAGCGGCAAGTATAATAGGTAATGCGGTGGTGCCTAAGCCCGCGAGGTCCGTCACTGGAGCTCAACCAACATATTATTATACGCAGTGGTGGATTAAGGGGGAGAGGAGGAGAGGTTCCAAAGGGGGCTGTCCGCCAAAGGCCACCGGTTCTTCGGTTTATCTCGGCCGGCAGGGGCTTAGAGGCGAGTTATTCGTCATCTCGCACGACAAAAACTCGCACGATCGAGCGACTTGGCATCTTTTGAATTTAAATAATATTTCTGTCGTCAACTCGCCCAAAAATAAAATTGTAAGGTAACTATGTACAGTCAACAACAAAAATCGTTTTTAAAAACGTTTTAATATTTTATAGTTGGTCTTTAAAATGAAACAAAATATTATTATATAATTTTAGTTTTTTTTTAATTTTAAATTAATTTCAATCAATCATATGAAATAGAATCTACAATATCACAAAAGAATTTGGCTTGTTACTATAACTACTTCCTATAACATACAATAATTGTCAATATACCTACCTACCTACGACCGATTTTTTTTTTAGTTTTATAAAATTAACTATCTTTTTTAATAATTAATTATTTGTTTTATCAAATATAAAACAACAGTAGTTAGTAGCAGCAGCAATATCGTTTCTAAAATTTAATTTTAAAGGAGATGTTGCGAGCTCGGCTCTGGATCGTACACGTCCTCAAAAAATGGGTAAATTAAAGAAGAATCCGAAAAAAATACAATTAATTTATTCAAGAATATATTATAAAGTTACAACCACATTTCATTCAAACAATTTTATCATTTTCAACTATATTCAACATGGCGGCGATACAGCCGACACTTGGGATCAATCAATTTCGATAGTATTTAGAAAATTTTACTTTTTTCTCCAAGTACTCTGTAATCAAAATACAATTTCAAAAATAAAAATGTAAAATGACATTGCCCGCCATATTCGCCATGTTGGTTTTGAGTTGCAGTTCTAACAGCAAATAATGTTTTGTAACTGCAAACAAAGCTAAATAAGTGAAAATATGCAGTGTAAAAAACGTTTTTAAATTGATTTTCTCTCTGTTTCTGTCTGTTTAATGATATTGTGTACAATACATGGCCGGAGGTCCATACATTTTTGCAACATCTCCTTTATTTACCTGGCTGTACTTTGTATGAGCGTGCGAAATCGATGGCATAAATATTAGGTAAATTCAAAAGGTGCCAAGTAGCCCGATCGTGCGAATTTTTGTCGTGCGAGATGACGAATAACCCCTAGGGGCCACCACTAGGGTACTAAACACCACCATTTGGCGGCAGATAGAGGTAATGCGGTGGTGCCTATGCCCTCTAGCTCCGTCGCTGGCACTCTACCACCAGTATAGACCTATCTGTCTGTTCGCGATAAACTCAAAGACTACCACTCTACCTATTGGTTTATTTGAGTAAACCATAAGAAAGGTTTGTGTGTGTCTATATAATTTTTAAAGCTTTATGTAAATTCGTTCGATGATAAATGTTGAAGGCATCTATAAAAACAAGCCAGCCGTCACTAGAGCTCTACCACCAGTTCAATTCATTCTCTGCCACTGAAAGAGAATTCTGAATCTGAATCTTCATGTTTGATACTTTAATTTCTTTTAACAAATAAATACAACGTAAACATCAATTGCAAATATCAATTGTGATAGAACCACTTTGATATAATTGGGTTATCGTACATTAGTCATATGAAACGGGGACTTTTTATTCCTTCACGATTTCACATCACGATCGTGCGGTGAAAAACCTGAGGAAAGATGAAGTAATATACTAATCATTTAATGAAGCTTTTATATGTATTGTACCTAATTTAGCCAGCAAATAACATTGGTTTATTTAAACGGGCTGTATGAGATATCATACACTATCGGACCGCCCCGGCTTCGCGCGGATGTAATGTTACCTACCCACTCTTATTCGTCATAGCGATGATGTTATATATGCCTTCCTCGATAAATGGGCTATCTAACACTTAAAGAATTTTTCAAATCGGACCAGTAGTTCCTGAGATTAGCGCGTTCAAACAAACACACTCTTCAGCTTTATAATATTAGTATAGATATAGATTTAACTGGTAGTAGAGTTCCAGTTCGAGAGTGCAGGGACTGTGCATTACTTAATCTATCTGCCGCCAAAATGTAGTGTTCAGCAGTGCCGGATTAGCCATATAGCAGGAGTAGCAAATGCTACGGGCCCCGCGCCATTGGGGGCCACGCGCCTGTGCCCAAAAAAAAACACAAATATGTAATACACCTTAGCTATTCTCAAAGGGAGCGTTGACCACTAATTATAAAGGTACCTATATTATTATGTTGCAAGTTGGCAATACCACAATACTTACAGGGGGAATCCCCTAAATTTGTTTTCGATTCCTTTTCGTAAATGTTGATTTATTTACATCCTAAATTTCAATAGGCAATGTAACTCTAGGGCCCCATGATCACATTTGCTACGGGCCCCGCACCGGCGTTCAGCACTATCGTGATCCGGTTTGATGGTAATGTGTGGCCTCGAAATAACTATACTACAGAGACACAACTTAGGCACATCACGGGCACTCCACCAAAATTCCATACAAACGCTTAATCTGGTCTCTATTACAGATATCAATCAATGACGTGTATTTACACGTGCACCTGTGTGCGTAGCACGTACAAAATACCAACCGTCGCCCATAAGAGGGGAGGAGGTTGGGTGATGCGGGGAAATCGGGCGGGACGTCGAAGTGTCCATTCTAATCGTAGTATTATTACATATTCTCTGACTTAGGTCTCGGAGGTGGCATCGCACATTGAAATCCCTGGTTTCATATACATGTATTGTTGATAGAATACAATATTACTTACCATCATTGTAAACGGCATACCATTTACCCCTTCATGACGTGAAAAAAACTTAAAGCCGCGGGACTGCCTTGTCCAAAACGGATCGTACGGTCATGTTAGTTAGACATATATCCTCTTTGGGGTAAATACAGGTGTATCATAATGCCGAACAATGGGATGATTACGAAGTCCCTGCGCAAACAAACCGCTTAACTTTTATTAATCATGTATTAATCATATCCACGTCATGAGACACTGTCACAACATCACACTCGTTGGTTGTATCGTAAAATCCAACATTAAACCACTTCGACAATGTGAAACCACAATGGTATAATTTTTGTCATAGTGGATTAACCACCTTAAAGACGTCCCCACACTTGGGGCTTCGTTGCCCTCTCGGGCATGAACTGGCCGCTTGACCACATCAGTCCTAATATAATAATAATATAATATAATAATGGCAACCCATTCTACGTCCCACTGCTGGGTACGAGTCTCTCCCCTCTTTGGGGGGAGGCCTGGAGCTTACTCCACCACGCTGCTCCAATGCGGATTGGTGGAGGGTTAGTGGCCAACCCACTGTCAGATGTTTTCAAACCGCCCATAAGGCCTCCGACAAGGTTAAACGACTGCTATCTATCGATAGCAACCGGGACCGACGGCTTAACGTGACCTCCGAAACACGGAAACTCGCATTTTAATTTGCCACTAGCGGTCACCCATCACACACCCGACCGCGCCTGTAATGCTAAACCGAGTAGATCGCTTACGATCTACACCAACCGCGGGGCCATGCGCGCTTCTAAGTCCTAATACAGTGGTAATAAAAGCTGCTAATGGATTCGATTGAATTTGGATAAGCAGTAAGTTCTGACACATTGCACATCGGACCTAGCAAGGAGAGTTCGGCTTATTTCGGGTCTATAGAGCGTTATCTCTTTCGCAACATACCTAATTCAACGTTTGTCGACCATTTTGATCAAGTTTTGACCAATACCGGACTGCTATCGGTTGTATATCTATTAATTAGTTAACAATGGATGTCGTTCACCGACCCGAAATCGCTTAAAATCAAAAAGGGAAAGCTAAAATTGATGCATCGGTGTGGGATTTCGGTAGCTTAGTGGTAAAGTGGCTGGACTGGTTATCCTGAGGTCGCAGGTTCGATTCCTGCCCGAAGTCAAATTTTTCTTTAATTTCTTAAGAAAATAAAAAAAAACGGATCGGAACGCAACTTAAGTTCACTCGCATGTGTTATTGCGTAAAATGAATAGTACAATACCGGACTGTTAGTGCTTACGTAGGCTGTGTGCAACAGAGATAGCGCTCTACCAAGTCGGAACGAGCCCATCGTCTCTTTCGCGGGCTCGATGTGCAATATTAATTGTTGAGTATTGTACCTAGGTTCTCAGAACTTGATCCATTCATTATAATATATATATGAAACCACATTGATGGAAATAGCATACATCGATGAGTATGTATTATGTATGTATCTTCACGCCAGGTCCCTAACGGGGTAGGCAGAGAGTGTAGAGCGCCAGACATCCCGGTTCTGACAAACCTCTCGTGCCTCGTCTACCTTCATCATTCTCTTCATACATGCACGCCGATTCCTAAGACTTTTGACCCCACCATCAGACAGAACTCGACCTATTTGGTCATGGTAGGTCAGCCTTGGTCTTCCTGGGCCTCTGCAACCATCCACATTCGCATTGTACATGTATTATGTTACTATTAATATCGCATTTAATAAAAGAGATTGAATATTAAACCGCTCATAAATAAGAGTATAAGATGTTTTTGCTGTTCACCCATTTACATAAATTACTTCTAGCTTTATTTGACTACAATGCCGGATTTAATCTTTCATATTTAAAAAATATTGTACTACAAAAAACAATCTAGAGATGAAGAAAAAATATATTCTGTTCATCTCTCACCTTAGATGCGGTGATACCTTTTAACTTTACCTGTACTTCCTCCATCTTTAAAATGCGCATGGCGTGCGTGTGCGCAGCTTAAGGAAAACGATACGTGATAGAGACAGTAAGGGTATTCCCTTAACTCTATAAATCTACAATTGTGATCAAGATATGTATTGACGCAATTGAGCTTTGCAAAGTGGTTTTTCTAAAAATCTAATAACGCTTTCCTTATGTAACTGAAAGTCAGAAAGTAAGATTGACTTTACAGTCCAGTCATTTGATAGTTTTACCACACCGCGGACACTCCGCCAAAATTCCATACAAACGCTTAATTTGGTCTCTATTACACAGCCATCAATCAGTGACGTGTATTTACACGTGCACCTGTGTGCGTAGCACGTAGAGAATACCAAACGTCGCCCATAAGAGGGGAGGAGGTTGGGTGATGAGGGGAAATCGGACGGGACGTTGAAGTATCCATTCTATACGTAGTATTATTACATATTCTCTGGTTTTACCTAGAAAGTTTTCCGGGAGTTTTGAAAATTGGTGATTTTATAGATTTTGCTCATTTCGAATTTTCACTTTGCCACCTCGTATCTTTGTCACTCGCTCCGCCATATTGGAAAAAAATGGCGCCCAAATATTCTTTTTTGAGAATATCTCCGTTCTCACTCATTTTACGATAAAAATTGTTATTTAATAAATTAAACAAGGAAAAAAATCCTACACGTCACTTAAATCTAAGTGGGTCTTGTGAGTCTTCTGTCTTTATAAAACACGTTCAAACGATAGAGAAAGCGCATATTTGAGGGTTGCTTAAAATTTAGTGACGTTTGAGTATTCGGCCATAAGTGGCGCATTTCTTTTGTGGTATTCCCAGTAGGCCTAACCTATTGGCCTTTATCATTGAGTTACAGTTCAAGTTATCTGTAATACTTACAATAACAATGCAATAGAAAACTATTTAAATTCAATTAAATTTTTCCCTGATTGCAATATTATTCAAATAATATCTATAATTAACGTACTTTTTCTTTGATTTATCATTGAAAGACTATTTTCCTCTTTCCCAATTTGCGTATTGGACAGAGTTCGTAATGACGAAATAAAACTGATTTTTATTCCATTACTTGCTTAACCAGTCAATTTCGTGTTGTCCCAGAATTAAATAATGTGTCAGAGGTTTGATAGGTACGTAAACTACTGTAGGTACTACTACAAAACATGTCATACCTACATAAAAAACCAAAAAATAAAAACATAATGCAATGAGAGTGTATAGCCAAAAAAAATTGTACCTCTCTCAGCAAGATGGTGGTTTCCACTGGTGGTAGAGCTCCAGTGATGGAGCTCGCGGGCGTAGGCACCACCGCATTACCGAATATACTTGCCGCTAAATGGTAGTGTTCAGCACTATCGTGTTCCGGTCAGGTGGTAATGTACGGCCCTGTAATTTCCGGCACAGAGGCATAACACCTTAGGTCTCAGGGGTGGTAACGCATCTGCAATTTGAGCTAGGTCTTTGTGTGGGTGTCTATAGGCTGCAGTCATCACTTAACATCAATGTGAACTGCATGTTTGTTTGCCACTTCCATTACATAAAAAATAAAAGATGCTGTATCATGAACATCAGCGCGTAACACGATATCGCTTATACTAGTATAGGTCGCGCCAGGTAAAAAGAACGCTGGCGGTCAAGCTGCGTCATGTGTTTTTATTTCATTTTATGTTATTCTATGTAATATAGTTTTCAATCTGCCTACCAATACACGAAACCGCAAGGGAAAGCTAGATAAAAAATAAACCAATAGGGCTAGTACTTTCGTGCGCGAGTGTACCGATACGCGAACACATCCCTTCTACTTTCTTCCAGCGTTCTTTTTACGTGGCGCGACCTATACTACCCTTTAGTTTCACATAAATTAGATTATGAGGTTGTCCCTACGCGCTCGAGCTCCGACACTGGAACTCTACCATCATAAATACACCCTGAAGCTCCTTAACAATGTATACCTAATCTATCCGATGTAGAGATGGCAGATAGACATGTTTTGTTACCAAATTGATACCTAAAGATTTTTTAGATAAGTATCAAAATTATCATTACATAGTATAAAACAAAGTCGCTTTTTCTGTCATGTGTCATGTTGTATGTCCCTATGAACGCTCAAATCTTCAAAACTACGCAACGGATTTTGATGCGGTTTTTTTTAATAGATAGAGTAACTCATGAGGAAGGTTTTTATGTATAATATTATCCATTAAATAGTGGACAAATACTGTTATTTTAGAGGTTTCTAATGTGATGTCGCAAATAATTACATTTTTTCCGCTTACATTGCAAACGCAGGCTGAATCCTACGAGATTTATCAAAATAATGTACTAAGTATTGTACACAATGAAAAGGTCTACAGAAAACTCCGCGATGGTATATGTCTATCTCTTATGGATATCCCACAATAACATTTTTTTGTCATTTACTTTTTACGACAAATAATGACTAATATTCGAAGCGATTTTAACCAATACAGCATTAATCCTTATCCAATTAAATACCTTAAATACATTGTTGATTTAATATAGATCTATTTGGCCTTTTACAGCATCTGATTTAAATCAATATTTTTGAAGATGTACAGATTTAAAAATTGCGGAACGTAGCGTTTACGGCGACGCGGCGCGGCGGCAGCGTGCCTATAAATAGCGCGTCGGAGGCCGCGGATTTCCTTATAGCACATTGAATTTAGCAGCGATCGGATTTTGTTTTTTGTTTCTGAATGATAAGTATTTAGATATTTTTTACTGCGGCAGTTACTAATAATATGGCAATTTGTGTATAGGTAATCATAAGCAAACATATATAGAATTGAGTTAATTTTTGCACACAAATTATAAAGTCATGCCCGGAAGACGTCGTCGTTCGAACATAGGTCGTAGTACAGCGAATGCCAGAAGATTACGTTCAGCAAGCGATGAAGAATCGTCAACGGAACGTGAGGCTCGACTCAGTCAGCTTCGGGATAATTATAGAGCTGAGAGAGAGAGAGAATCTTCAGCAGAGCGTGAGATTCGCCGCCGTCGGGATCGAGATAGGCATACAGTGCAGAGGGACAGAGAATCGTCAGTTGAGCGTGAGGCTCGACTCAGTCAGCTTCGGGATAGACGTAGAGCTGAGAGAGAAACAGAATCGTCAGTTGAGCGTGAGGCTCGACTCAGTCAGCTTCGGGATAGACGTAGAGCTGAGAGAGAAACAGAATCGTCAGTTGAGCGGGAGGCTCGACATCCCTCTGATACCATCGGATTTACCCTTCCAATTTAAACGTTTACAGTTTCCGGTAAAGACATCTTTTGCAATGACCATTAATAAATCACAGGGTCAAACCTTCAACGTTGCAGGCTTAGATTTGAGCGTTGACTGTTTTTCACATGGCCAACTGTATGTCGCTCTTTCAAGAGTAACCTCTAGAGAAAACATGTTTGTATTGTCTAATGACAAGAAAGCTGTGAACGTTGTATATAAAGATATTCTGTAATATATTAATTATTGTTGTAAAATAAATAGGTAAAAATGTAAAAAAAAGTTAAAATGTTAAAAAAAGTAAAAATGTTAAAAAATTGTAAAAATGTAAAAAAAAAGTAAAAATGTAAAAAAAAGTGAAAATATTGTGTATAAAAGATATTCCAAAGATAAGGAAAGGGGAATTGTTTTAAGTACTCCAAAAACGCGTGCGGGCTACGGGCAGTAAATGAATAAATCAAATCTACTGGATTGATTTTATCATTTTTTCAGTGAGTTACATATTTTAAACCCGTGCAAAGCAGGAGCGGGCCGCTATGTTTTTTTATAAACAACGTTCACAGTTTTTCTGTAGCGTATTTAGTATATCAGCATTGCACCCGTGCGAAGCCGGGGCGGGTCGCTAGTCGTTAATAAATCAAAGAACATTTATCCGAGTCCAACTCAGCAATATGATGCCTAGATAAAAATAATTATAACTATCAATGAATCACTTTATTTTTGATAATTTTCTGTTTAGGTACTGTTTTATATGTATGTATGTATCTTCACGCCAGGTCCCTAACGGGGTAGGCAGAGAGTGTAGAGCGCCAGATATCCCGGTTCAGACAAACCTCTCGTGCCTCGTCTACCTTCATCATTCTCTTCATACATGCACGCCGATTCCTAAGACTTTTGACCCCACCATCAGACAGAACTCGACCTATTTGGTCATGGTAGGTCAGCCTTGGTCTGACTGTTTTATATCTATACTTTAATATAATAAAATAGCTGAAGAGTTTGTTTGTTTGTTTGTTTGAACGCGCTAATCTCAGGAACTACTGGTCCGATTAGAAAAATTCTTTCAGTGTTAGATAGCTCATTTATCGAGGAAGGCTTTAGGCTATAACATCACGCTATGACGAACATGAGAGGGTAGGTAACATTGCACCCGTACGAAGCCGGGGCGGTCCGCTAGTACAGGATGAAACTACAGCGGTTGTTTCTTCCGCGATGGAACAATTTGCCTTCAGTAGTGGCCCAAAAGGCTAATGAACCCTTCGAGTATTGGAACGCCTGTAAGCCAAGATTTTTTTATAATAATATGCTAAGTACGATAATCATCGCCTGGCAAGGATCAACCCGTCACGTCATCTGGATTTCTGATGAGAAAAGTTACTTCCATATTTTAGATCTGGCTCGATTACAATAAAAGCTTTACGCCAAGCTGACGGCTAAGTCCCATTCAGCAATGAAAAGTTAATGAACTGGGTTAGTTTACGGCCCTGTAATTTCAGGCACAGAGGCCATAACAACTTAGGCCTCAGGAGTGGCAGCGCATCTGCATTTTGACCTCTGGTCATTGTGTGGGTGTCTATAGGCTGCAGTCATCACTTAACATCAATGTGAACTGCATGCTTGTTTGCCACTTTTAATACATAAAAAAAAAAAAAAAAAGATGGGCATTGGGCAGAGCACAATCAAGTAGCAGAAAAATAATTTTCCTGCTCACAACTTCTACACTGATGGCATTGGACAAATATCTGCTTAATATTGTGATAGGAACAATAAAAATTGCACCAAGAGAGTTTTTGTGCATGATGGCAAAAAGTTTTTGTACTAGAGTCTTAGTACAGGCATTTTGAGTAATGCTCCCAAGGTCTCTTTTTAAGTAATGAAAGTGGCAACCAAGCATGCAGTTAACATTGATGTTATGTTATGACTGTACCCTATAGACACCAGACCAGATGTCGAAATTCAGATGCGTTACCACTCCTGAGACCTAAGATGTTATGCCTCTGTGTCCCTGGAAGACCTTCATAAATAAGAAATAAAGAAATCAAAATAAGATCACGTGCCTAGTGATATGGAATAACTAATCAAAAGCAATACAATACATCAACCAAGACTTTTGCTGTGAAAAAACCACCATTTAAATCTCACAAAATATATTTTGTATACATATTTTAATGTAATTTTTATGGATTTGCGCGTTTAGATAAGTATCAATATTATCGTTAATTGATTAAAAGATATTGTCAAAGAATATGTAATACACATTGTCCAAGTTTTAGTCGGCAACAATATGTGCAAAAAAAACATGATCGATGAATCACTTTATTTTTATTACTTTCTGTTTCATTGATAAACTACACTGAGTTTCATTCTGTTCAGTGACGGATTTACAAATTTGCCGCCGGTATGCTATTATTTTTGCCGCCCCTATATTTTGACATCGTAGTTTACAATCATATCAATTAGGTATATTTTCTATCAATAAAATTTCAACTTTATGTTTTATGCTTCATTATCCTGAAGTTGATGTAAGCAACTTTTTTTCTATGGTTAGAATCATTGGGAACTATGATCTGAGCCTTGATAATTTTAACAGTAATTTGGTAAATAGACATAAAATAAGTTATGAACTAAATCTGCCGCCCCTTAAAATTTGCCGCCCTAGGCTCCAGCCTACTCAGCCTGCTGGTAAATCCACCACTGATTCTGTTACAAATCGAATGGATAAAAAGGTAAATATTTATCGCTGCGTCTACAGAATAGAATTACAGTGATTTTATAAACAGTCATTGCTGTTTTATTATTTATAAATGAACAAGCCGTGATTATTAAAAGACATGACAAGCGGAAAGCAGATAAGTTGCGAACCCAAATGCACAATCGCCAAAACATAGAAAGCCTAGCTGTAAGTACCTATACAGAGATTGTTTTACATTGTTTATTTCATATCTGGTACCGTGTGATTGTAAGAAATCGGTTGATTATTCATTTATTCTTTACTAGCTGTGCCCGCGACTTTATCCGCGTGAGAATTTATGATTGTTCAGTATCTACCCGGACGAAGTCGTGGGCGCAACTAGTATAAAAGTAGCCTAAGTAACTCCTTATTACATAGCTAAGCCAAACATAAGCTATCCGCCTGTGAAAGTCCCGTCAAAATCGGTCCCGCCGTTCCCAAGATTAGCCCCGCCAATCAGACAGACAGAAAAAAATTGTAAAAAATGTTGTTTTGGTATATATACCGTGTATGCATACATATGCATTTAGTAAAAAGCGGTTACTTTAATATTACACACCCTCCAATTTTATTTATTTGTATAGATTTACACCCTTATTCATAAACGTATTTTAGCTAAAGTGTTGCTAATCTCTCCTTTGTCTTTTTCTATCCTGCACATTTGACAATGCAACTGACAAAGACAAAGCATTCTATAGCTAAAACGTATCTAATGTACGTTTAAGAATAATGGGGTATATCTTTTATACACTAAAATGATACATAAGGCGGACTTAACGCCACTAGGCATAATAAATCCAGAGATCAAAATGTAGATGCGTTGCTACCACTGCAACCTAAGTTGTTATGTCTTTGTGATTGTTATAACAGGGTCATAAATTACCACGGAATAGATAAAATAAGGATGGAAAGGCCTTTGCTTCAATTTAGTATTAGAACCAGTGTCGCCGCTTTTCTCCCACCATGCAATTTCTTACACAAATGTAACACCATCTCGACAATCATCCACACATTAATCTCAGGGCAGCTATTCGTATGCGTAAGTTTGCTCATAAGATGTAACGCCCGTAGACAATAAACACTCGCACGCACACAACAATATACTCACCAATAAACTAGTCGAAGTGTAGCGAACGCATTACATGCTGTACATTGCCAGCGGAGACAGTAATAGCGTTAATTGAGCGAGTGCTTAACGAGCAATGTATTCGCTAGTAGTAACGTTTAAATAATGCAGTTTAAGTTCGAATATTCATATTCCTTTTTATATGTATATGTTTTTTACAAGTATTATAACAATAAATGTTATTTGTGACTTACCGATCAAAAGATATACTTCCTCGCTTTAGACTTGAGGTCTGACATTGCATATTACATGTTCAAATTGGCACTACATGGTATTGTGATGCGTCGTTCGAAGCAGTCTACACGACACTACGAGCGGCGAACGAATGGTTCTGCCGAACTGTGTGTGTACACGCATAGTTGTCGCGCGCTTGCCACGCCCACATTACCATTCCATCTTTATTTATCTATTTCGTGTACATTACCATCTAACCGGAACATGATATTGCTGAACACTACCATTTAGCGGCAAGTACAGTAATGCGGTGGTGACAACGCCCGCGAGCTACGCTACGTCACTGGAGCTCTACCACCACTTATTTGTCCCTTCATTAGTTACACTACTTAATTTTTTTTAATGTAGGTACCTATTTGTTGACTTATTGGGACACAAGCAAATCGGGACGGGACACCTAGTTGTTATTTATTTACTTACCATGAAATGCTTGTTAACTTCTTTAATTGTATAAAATGAAAAAGGCCGTAAATAGAAGACAAGTACCAGGTATCATCTTCAAGTACGTATGAGATAAAGATGGGTAGAGAAAATCAAATAATTGATATTTTTTTCATTTCAAGACGTTATTGAATCTTTACTCAATAATTATTTAGGACATCCATTGAGATAAAAGGCACTTGATTGAGTTGATTGTAAAAAAAACATTGCGATAGGGTATTAAAAATCTTTTTTTTTTTAATGACATAGTCCAGAAGTAACATGGAAATGAAAAGTATTAAACATTTTTTTTAAATCGGTGCATTATTGTAAAAGAGTGGTAAAAATAAAAAAGTAAAATTAAAAAAATAATAATTTAAAAATAATAGATAATTAAAAAATATTAGATTACTTGTTCAACAACAATTTTTACTATGCAAACTATTTACAAAAGCGCAAAATTAACGAAGATATTTTAAGATTTCTTGAATTTGTCATTGATCTCGTAGGTGTATACAAGCATGTGACGTCATAAGCCTGTAGGCAGAGAATATGTAATAATACCTAATACGTATAGAATGGACAGTTCGACGTCCCGCCCGATTTCCCCGCATCACCCAACCTCCTCTTATGGGCGACGCGACGGTTGGTATTTTCTACGTGCTACGCACACAGGTGCGCGTGTAAATAAACGTCAATGATTGATGTCTGTGTAATAGAGACCAAATTAAGCGTTTGTATGGAATTTTGGCGGAGTGTCCGCGGTGTGCTGTAGGTATAATTTTGTATGAGGTTTTTGGGATCATTTCATAACTTGCAACTTTCGAATAGTGGTATCTCAAATACTATTAGATATAGACTAGTGATTCCAATGACGATATTTACTAACAATTCTTATGCCTTTTGAAATCCCAATAAAAATATGAGTCAAATCAATCAAATATCAAGAGAATTAATAATATATAATTCCACCAGTAAATCGTTATCTCGTAATTGTTTTTCAATCCCGGTCTTTACGAAAATCCACATTCAATCCCGCGGGATCAAAGGCAAATACCTAAATCCCAAATACGACATCGAGTAAGACTTCACAAATTTTGAAATAGCTTTTTTAAAATAGGGGAAACAAAATGTTATTTCCTATATTTTTGGTTTTATGCATAATTTTTGTTTTTACGAAGTACCTATTCATTTTTAAACTTCACTGAAAAACAAATTGAAAAAAAAAACACACCTTATTGTCATACTAGGTACTTAAATAATATCTATCGGTAGATAGATCTCAGAGGAAGTGCTAGAGATATTAAAGATAGATTTAGATCGGTAAATAGTAGGTACCTATAGATATTATCTATATTATCTTCAAATATATAATTAACAAAACTCTAACAAAATATATCTTTGGTAGTGTTCCAGCTGGAGCTCGAGGGCGTAGGCACCACCGCATTACATAATCTATCTGCCGCCAAATGGTAGTGTTCAGCAGTATCGTGTTCCGATTAGATGGTAATGTATGGCCCTGCTATAACAATCACAAAAACATAACAACTTAGGTCTCAGGGGTGGCAATGCATCTGCATTTTGATCTCTGGTTTATATACGGAACCCTAAAAATGGAAAAAAAAGACGCCAGCTCTGCAAATACTTTACATATAAAAACATAACCTAATATTATAAAAGCCGCCTAACTGTCTAACCGTAAAATTCGACAAACAGAGCACGCTATCAAGGAATGACGCAATAAAGTGTTATAATAATTGAGATTATTAAAATAAATCAATAAAATTAATACGTTTACTGTATGTATGTATTATAGTAAACATGTGTATTGTAGTAAACATAATACAATATATTATTATATAAAATAATAATAAGATATGATTTAAATTATTTATTTAATGATTACACAGAAAACTGTTCTCTAATAGGATATTAATTGAGATTATTATAATAAATCAGTAAAATTAATACTTTGCTGTAATATACGATCTAATAGTGAACAAAAAAGTAGCTCATTCTTATTTTTACACAGCACTATTTAACTACGTCACTGCAGAATAATTACATAATAATCATGAGAAAACTATATGATAATTTCGACTACAGCACCATCGGGTAGCGTGGCCGAGCGGTCTAAGGCGCTGGTTTAAGGCACCAGTCTCTTCGGAGGCGTGGGTTCGAATCCCACCGCTGCCATGACTTTTTTAATTCTTCATGTAATTTTCTTTCATTTTAATTTTCCCCATTTTGAAGTCGGCCACGATATTTTTAGTGTTACAATTATCAGCTACGTTATTAAAACAAATTCTATTTTAATTATAGAATTTACGTAACTTATTTTAATAACTGTATTACTTTCTATTTTCCATATGAGACTGATTTAATAATACAGTGACCCAATGATAATGTAGTAGAAATACATTGATATAATGTTTGCTAATTTCTATTGGTAGCATATAAATACCTATTAATGTTTGCCGACGGCCTTAGTTGTACGGGGTAGGTATATGCTTGTTACTGTATTTCAGCTATTCGACGATAGATGTCACTAAACAGGTAAAATGTTTTTTTTTTTTTTTTTAGTTTTTTAGCCTCTATCCGGGCGAAAGGGTAATTCTGCCAGTATCCAGTGATTGGAGAGGCACAGTAAGAAAGCGAATTTTGACCGGTGGTGGAACAAGCGGATGACCGGTATATACGAAACTTTAATCTTCTAATAATAATTATTTATCGTTAAGAATTACCTACAAAAAACAAAAATAAATGACGAACACCAACTTTACAGATGAGTTTGAACAAAACACAATGCTAATCTTAACTTAAAGCTAGATACTAATATTATTTACACGGATACATTTAGATAACCTATATACAAAAGGTAAGTTAACCTACATGAGAAGAGATTATATGTTAGTAGGACGAGGGATGTTACGGTGAAGAAGGGAATAAATATAAAGAGATTTTATTACGTGAACAACTAAAAAATATAAAAAAAATGTTAATAAAAAAAAAGGTGGGTAAAATGTTGTAATCAAAATACTAGCTGACCCGGCAAACTTCGTATTGCCTCAGAATGAAATAATGTGTCAAAGGTTTGATAGATAGGGATTGTTTGTATGGGAAAACGAAATTATGGTTTTTACTATTTCCCTTGAATTTCTTCATATTTTCTTACCTTTTAAACCTTCCCTGGACTTCCAAAAATCATTCAAAACCAAAATTAGTCAAATCGTTAAAGCCATGCTCGAGTTTTAGCGAGACTAACGAACAGCAATTGATTTTTATATTTAATGAAGACACATGTCATAATTAACGAAGATGCTTATTAATTCGCTCAGCTTTAAAAAGCAAATAATATTAATTAACTCCTGTGTGTTCTGTCGTAAATATTATTTATTAATAAATAGTTCCATAGATGTCGCTAGTAGTCACTTATTGCTTAAATAATGAAGACAACATAATATGTATGCAAATATGCACAAATAATGTATGGCAAAAAGGTAGAATATGCATGAAATGTGAATGAAAATACATAATTGAATAATAAATTTCAGGATTTTTTTAATTAAATCAGCATAGGTAACCTGTTTTAATTTGTAAATTATGCAATAAATAGATAATGTTGTATAGGTATTATTATTAGGTATAATATTTAGAAGATATAGATATATCGATAATATTAACCGCTGAATATTGCATAAATATGCAAATGTATAGGTATTTTATTATAATCCGGTCTTTACACTTTAGTATTAATTAAAACCTGAAAACTTAATACAACGTCATACACGGTAAACAATATTTTTAGTGGACAAATAATTTTCGACCTTATATCAATCACTTTAGCAATAACATAACATTATTTTTATGAATTGGAGAAATGCTCTCGTGGGATGACGGGACGTCGCGTCACAGGATCATGCATCATATCGTGACTTTCCAAAAATGTCACGACATACAATTGGAACATGTGAGACGCACATGTTTAAAGTTACTGTTCCGTGTAAAGGAACTTCCTTTTACTGGAAGAGCTCCTCTATGCGTATTTTACACTTCATGACATGAAAAAAATTGCTATTTAAATATAATTCTAATTGTATAAAAATAAGGTGTTTTTTGCGTTAATTGTGAAACCATCATGGGAAAATGTTACAAGGAAAATAATCAAACGTGATGCTGGCATGTCTTCAGACAATTGCCTTTAAAAAAAAGTAAGTACATAAAAATGTTCAGCACATTATTTTTGTTTACCTAACTATTTGATGGTTTATGAACATTCTTCGAAATACGGGAGTAGAAATTGTTGATTTGCATGATTTGACTTAAGTATGTTCTTGAACGATACACATACACAAGAACAAACGATTGAGTATAAATAAATATGTTAATTTTGTTGCAGACAAAGATAAGTGAGTAGAAATTTTAAAAACTTTCCTAATTAAAAAAAACTAACAATTGCGATCTGTAAGTATAGGTGAATATAAAAACGAATACCTAAATCAAAACAGTTTAAAAAAAATGGTTTTAAATTCACAAATATGTAGGTACCTAATTTAAAACATTTCTGAAATTAAATACAACACCAAAAGCGAAACTAAATATCTACAAATCTAATTACACAACTATATTTCAGACACTATTATAAATTAACCATAAATTTTGCAAAAAATTTCATAATATTTCTCTATAGGAATAATTTTAATCAATATCAGAATTTGAGTTTAACCACCCGATATAAGCATTCTTTTTTAATATCATCTGACCACGTGGTCGGATTCACACGAACAGACGTATTTTTTTAACGCACATCGTAAACATGCGTCTTGCGTTCGATAGAACGTTCAAACCAAATCCACTAAAGTGCAGGAACGGTAAAAAAAATTATCTACAACACAACATTCACTAATAAACGAAGCACTTAGGCATTCCACTTATAAAACCATGATCACTAAAAAACTAAGCGTCTAGTTTTTTTTCCACTTTTTTCCACTCACCATTACATGGCTGAAATTATAATCGTCCGCGCGTCTTGCAAGGTGACGTCAAACTGCCGAATTAAATTCAGACCGCAGACCGCGCATTCGATTTTTCGAAAACAGCTGAGCCCAATGGGACAAGAACTACTCCTCCTCCCTATTCTATAAATTGCACGTTTGTGTATCTGTCTAACAGAGCTCAACCATAACTGGCCATAAGTGGCCTTTCGCAGAGGTCACTGAAAAATCACTACGACAGTTCCGTAAATAGAAACGTATTATTGCAAAATCAGCAATCGAGTTCACTGCTAAAAGGTAACTTAAATCGAAAATCGCAGCCATATTGGGTCGCGACTGAACGCGCGGTGTTAGTAATACGCATGCGTCAAGCTAAGGGCAAGGGTGAATCGAGGTAGTCCTTGTGGTGGCGTAACTTTTAAAAACTTAGAAATGTATTGTGCTAAAAATATAGCAGAACTATTCTTACGAAATATGAACGTTCGGTGAGTAATTATAATCTTTGAAATTATGATTTATTGGTATTCTAAATATATTAACGACTGGTACTTGTCATGACTAAGAGTTTATCTTTAAGATCAAAATACATGTTTTCTAAATTTAAATAACAAATTAACAGATAATAATTGAAGTAGCCGCGTAATATTTACTTTAATTATGCACAGAAAGACTATTGAAAACTATATACACTTAATAACAATTTCGACAGAATTATTTCTTTTTTTATAAGTAATGGAAGTGGCAAACAAGCATGCAGTTCACATTGATGTTAAGTGATGACTGCAGCCTATAGACACCCACACAAAGACCAAGGTCAAAATGCAGATGCGTTACCACCCCTAATGCCTCTATGCCGGAAATTACAGGGCCGTACATTACCACCTGACCGGAATACGATAATGCTGAACACTACCATTTAGCGGCAAGTATAACAGGTAATGCGGTGGTGCCTACGCCCGCGAGCTCCGTCGCTGGAGCTCTACCACCAGTAAAAAATTATAATCATATAATCATATATCTAGTATCTACGCGGTTAATTTAACAAACCACGTCAGACATAAAACTTCAGAGCATTAAAAAATACTTCCATGGGATTGACGGCAGTTGAATGGAGCTTTTTTTTGCAGAATGAAGGTGTTCAATAAGCAGACAGCTCACGCGGATCATACTACGCAAGAACCAGAGATAAGTTGCCATCTCTAAGGCCTTAGTTGTTTTGCCTTTGCAATATAACACAATAGGGCTACCATTTGACGGCAGATATATTATTAAGTAGATCGGTGGTGCCTACGCTCTCAAGTTCCAACAGAGTAATAATAGTGATTTTGCTCACCATCTATCAATCAAGACAGTAAATTTTCAAATTGATTTTTAATATGCCGTGCATGACTTGCAAAAGTTTAGGACATTTTTATTTTTGGATGAATAAATTAATGTCACCGTAACATACGGCGATATCTTCAGTTATGGTGGAACTCTATTGTGCTGGCACCACCACGTTACCCACGGAACAACAAAAACAAGTGTACATATTTCACCTGTCATTATACAAAGTTATTTTAATAGGATAATACTTAATGGTGTCATTGTACTCATCATTCTGAACTTTTATTGTGGAGTCATGCCCGAATTCACGAAAAAGCAGACTCGTCGACACTATCTTCGTTGCTACGTGACAAAATGTATGGAGCAGTTGATTTTTCTTGCAATTTCATGGTTAGCTCTATACTAAGAGTACCATGAACTCTGTGTTCGGTTGCACCAAAATATGTGTAAGAATTTTACATCCTGTTCTAACTTTAACGAATTTGTTGAAGTTAGGAGACTGATGAAAAATTTTACATAAACTTAAAAAAAAATACATCCTGTTCTAACTTTAACGAATTTGTTGAACTGATGTAAAATTTTACATCAACTTTCACAAATATTTTGGTGTGACAGAACCTTAAAGTATTGCCAATGGTTAAATATCTTGTGATCAAAGTTAGCAAATATCTCAGGCTTCAAGAGAACCAGCGCAAATGCATAAAATTGGACCTCTGTTGAGTTCTGGGTTCTAATTTTAACTTACTAAATGGATCTAAACTGATGGATCAATATAAGGTAATATGTCAGATTGTTGCTCTTCTTCAAACCTTTCCGTCTCTATATTCATCATGATCATCATCACTCCAGCCGAAAAACTTTCCCCATAAACGCCGCTAATTGTGATGCGCGTCATTAGGGGAGAATACCTATACCATAATCGCTACGCTTGGCAGGTGGATTTGCGATCGCAGTTTTATCACGAGACGCTGCTGCCCATCTTGCATTATTAATAGAGCCCTATCGGAATGGTTTGTGTCATTGTCCGGTTAACTGACTGGTACTGGAAGTAAATGAGGCACGAGAGGTGTGTCAGGACCGGGATATCTGGCGCTCCACACTCTCTGCCTACTCCGTTAGGGACCTGGCGTCTAGGTACATACATACATACGCGATGGGGTCGTCACCTTTTTTTATGTAATGGAAATGGCAAACAAGCATGCTGTTCACATTGATGTTAAGCGATGACTGCAGCCTATAGACACTAACACAAAGACCAAGGTCAAAATGCAGATGCGTTACCACTCCTAAGGCCTAAGGTGTTATGCCTCTGTAGCGGAAATTACACAGCCGTACATTACCACTCTGACCGGAACACGATTGTGCTGAACACTACCATTTAGCGGCAAGTATGTTAGCTAATGCTGTGGTGCCTACGCCCGCGAGCTCTGTCACTAGAGCTCTACCGCTAGTAAAAACCTCCCGACGTCTCTACATTACTACCTTCGAAAGTAATTTTATTTTTACTCTCCATGTAAAAATATGTGACGTCAGCCGTGACGTTACGAACCCAAGACCCTAAATGAACAAAGTAACCGCGAGCCTTCACGTAAATTACCTTTCATTTTTGTGATTTGCGCAAACAACGCTCATCTAGGTCAAGAGGCGTGCTTTCGCATTAGGAAATAGATTGTGATCATATCTAAAGGTGTAAGCAAACAAATGGCGGGATCAATCAAAATGTACACGACAATAGATTTTAAGTTAAGCTGCATATTATTGTTATCTCAAGTTAAAATGTTAATGATAAATTAGATAGAGTTCAAAACTGATAATTGACTAGTCGTCAATGATCAATGTCATGTATAAAATTAAAATTGTACGCCCTCGTAACTTCTATCAGAGACACAAAACAACTTAGGCGGCAGGTTGAGTAATTGGGTTTCATGCTTTCCGTCTACCTTATCTTCTAAAGGACTTGGCATCAATATACGTAATAATCATATCACTGCTCCTGACTATCCACTATTTTTATTCGAACAATTCTCCGATCGTTATGTTAAGAGAACCATTCTATCCATTGACTCGAATGGGGTTGGTAATGATGTAATCAGTCGGAAAATGATGATTCCCGTGATACTACAACCCCGATAATTTCTTCTTTATTAAATTTTTCTATTGGTAATAGTATTTTTCCTTCAGCTTGGAAAGACGCTCAGATAATACCTATTTCTAAAAAACTAATCCTAAATCCTTCCATGACTATCGTCCTATTTCCGTACTTCCATTCCTGTCCAAAGTCCTTGAGCGTCTTGTCCACCAGCAACTTAGCACCTTTCTCTCTAAACACGATTTATATAATCTACTGCAATCTGGTTTCCGTCCCGGCCATAGCACGTCTACCGCTTTAGTTAAAATACCAGAAAACATCCGGTATGGTATGGAAAACCGGCAGGTTACCATATTAACTCTTCTTGATTTCAGCAACGCATTTAATACTGTCGATTTCGATATTATGCTGGCTATACTTCGTTCTCTTAACATATCTCCGACGGTGATTGATTGGTTTCATAGTTACCTGTTCGGACGTCGGCAGCGCGTTCGCGTGGACGATGAGTTCTCTACGTGGTGCGATGTTGTTGCTGGCGTCCTACAGGGTGGTGTGTTGTCTCCTTTCCTCTTCTCCATTTTTATTAATTCCATCAGTAATAATTTAACTTCTCTCTACCACTTATATGCAGACGATTTGCAACTTTATATGCAAACTACTCTTGAGGAGTTACCTGAAGCCATACGTAAAGTGAATATTAATCTTGATATGATATCTGATTGGGATAATGCTTATGGTCTTCAGGTTAACCCTGAAAAAAATGAAGCCATTATATTAGGCAGCTCTCGTTTGATTCACAAAATTGACTTAGATAAGCTTCCTTCTATTTTCTTTAATGGGACATTAATTAAATTTAGTATGACTATTAAAAATCTGGGTGTAATAATGGACAGTTGCATGACATGGGCTCCTCAAATTAATGTAGTGAGTAGGAAGATGTTTGCTGCCGTAGGCTCTTTAAAAAGATTGCGTAATTTCTTACCGATTGCCACTAAGGTTACACTTGCTCGATCAATCTTGTTTCCAATCTTAGACTATGCTGATATATGCTATCTCGACTTATCGCAAGAGCAGTTGAATAAGCTTGAGCGTCTCCAAAATCTGTGTATAACATTCGTATTTGGTTTACGCAAATACGATCATGTTTCCGAATTACGTGTACAACTCAAGTGGCTGCCAATCCGCCTTCGCTGGAATACTCACATTCTCTCACTCCTTTACTGTTTCTTATTCTATCCTCACTATCCTTTATATCTTAAGGAGCGTTTTCACTATCTTCGTCTCTCTAACTCCCACTTTCTTCGCTCTTCCAACAATTTAAGCCTTATGACTCCTTCTCACACTTCCTCCTTCTATTCTAACTCTTTTACTAATCAAGCTGTACGTCTGTGGAATTTGTTACCGTTATCTATTCGTCTGGTGCAAACTCTAGAATCTTTCAAAAGACATGTTTATGAATACTGTCTCTCCTATAATAATCAATAGTTATTATCTTCCATTTCGTTAATTCATATGTACTCACACTTCATCTTCTATCTCTTCATTTAGGTTTATGTATGTATGTATTTATATTTATATATATATATATATGTACATATATATATTTATATGTATTTAAAATTGTCCTCCACCTGGTTGTCTGGAAGAGATTGCTACTAGCAATAAGACCGCCAATTGTGCATATTTTTAAATTATTTTTTGTTACATTTTTTAAGATTTTTGGTGTACAATAAAGAATATTATTATTATTAATCTAGAATTGCAAATAATTCTGAAGACACGACGGATGATCGAAAGATAGTTGGCTTTTATATTTTTAAAAATTTGTTCGAGCTGCTCTATCAAGTCAACTAACAAACCACATGGAATATTTGCTAGTTGATTAAGGTAAGTCGTTAGAAAGTCGTTAAATAAGAACTTAATAAACAGAATTCAAAATAGGTAACGATATAAAAATTTACATCGTTACCTACAACATTTTTCAATAATTTTCTACTGCCTAGTGTTAGCAGGCCAGTACTGACTGTAGTGGCACTAGTGGCCTACTACGTTGGGGTCCTGAGTTCGAGTCTCCGGTTATCTCTATAAAGGATTCCACACCGCTATCTCTGATAGCCCCCCACCCGGGAAAAAAAAAAACATTTGCTGGAAGTTTCCCAGTGCTTCGGAGTTTGGTAATGTGCTCGTAGATGTCAACAGGCTAGCCACCTGTAACATGGTTCCGGCAAAACGTGGGTATTTGCAATTTTCCTTGAATACATGCATTTACCTCTGCCATTCCCTTCAGGGATTACAGACGTGAAGTTATGTATATTTTTTCAATATTAGAATTTCGATATAACTAACAATAATACATACCTGTATAATATTATGAATATTTCAAATCAAAGAATACTAGATACACAATCGTCTTATCAATTTTTGTTATCGGTATTAAAGATATAAACATTTTCAAGAGGTTATCTTCTTCGGTTGTGCAATGGTCTACTACTGTAGAGGTCCCGGGTTTTAAATAATAAACGAATTAAGCTACAACTATTTAATCTTGTTACACCATATTTCCTTTATAATAATCCGTTCTCAATACGCAGTTGCTGACAAAACAATAATAAAGTATAGACTTAGAAAAGCTATTATCATAGTACCAAAAAGTATGTATATCAAAAATATTCTAACACCCCCCTTCAATGTTAAAATCATATTTGTAACATTGCAAACAATTACTTAAACAAAATATTACTAAATTAGAACATGCTTCTATCTTGCATAACACCAACCAACAATTCTAGTTATTTTAAACAGTAGATAACATTATAAGTTTAAAAATTCGACTTTTACATTATTATTACAATATATTCAATTTAGACGAAAAATAGTTGTGCTTAACCTCACACAGTGGTTTTGTTTTCTTGTAGTGATATACTCAATAACAACCTCACAGTTGACATTCTAACAACTGGTGCATAAACATCATTGACATTATTTTCTTGATAGCCTTTAGCTACTAATCTAGCTTTCTTTGTTCCATCTGTCTTTTTCTTAAAGATCCATTTAGTATCAATAGCCTTATGTCCATCTGGTAATATAGAAGTTTCCCATGTTTGCAGTTTTTTGTGAGCATCTAGTTCTTTTTCTATTGCTTCTGTCCATTCTGAATTGTTAATCGCTTCTTTGTAAGTAATCGGTTCAGTATCAATATAGGTATTTAAACAATATGCTATGTTAGATTCAGTATTTTCATAGTCATTTTCATTAATATTATTATAGTTAGTTTCATAATCATTTAAGTAGTTAGTTCTTCTAGTCGTTCTTTGCGGTCTTGCCCGTGTATTACCTTCAGTATTATCTTTTTCTCCTATTGTGTCACATTCTGAATTTGATTCATTTTCTTTTACTTCATCATAAGCATATTTGTGTTCCTTTATTGTTTCTTCATAATTGATTTGTACTTAATATCTACCTCATCAAATCTTACATCTCTTGATATAACTATTTTGTTTTCTTGTGAATTCCACAGTCTGTAGCCATTGGGAGCATAACCTACCATTCTCATTTCATGTGCTCTCTTATCAAATTTATTTCCTCTAGGTAGTTGTAAAGCCCATGCTTTGCTGCCGAAAACACGCAGTCTACTCAAGTCTAAGGTACCAAACATAACTTGTGCTGGTATCTGAAAATTAATAGCTGACGAAGGGCATCTATTTAACTGATATGCTGAAGCTAATATGGCTTCTCCCCATAAATATTTCGGAAGATTTGTTTCTAAAATCTGTGTTCTAGCCTTATTATACAAAGTCCTGTTCATTCTTTCGGAAACTCCATTTTGTTGAGGTGAATAGGGCTGAGTATACTCAATGTTTATTCCTTTCTCCACACAAAAAGATTCTATTATTTTATTTTTAAATTCCCCACCGTTATCACATCTTATTCGTTTTACTTTAATGTTTTGCTGATTTTCAATATTATTTATATATTTAATTAAGTTCTGAGTTGCTTCATTTTTACTTTTGAGTAAATAAACTACTACAAAGTGTGAATAATCATCAACAATTACCTGATAATATAGTTCTTCATTAATCCCTTTTATGTTTACAGGTCCGGCTACATCTGTATGAAGAAGTTCACCAATACGAGATGACCTTATCTTCGAAGTTTGCGGGAAAGGTTGACGGGTTGACTTACCAATCATACATGGTCCACATACTTTCTTAGAAAAAGGAAGTTGCATAAGTTTTAAGCTATACCTGTTAACATGTCCTAATCTATTGTGCCATAAAAAATCTGTACTAAGACCACATATATTATTTCCTGAAAATAAAGATGTTTTTAAGATGAACAGTTTTCCTTCACAATACCCTGTAATACAATATCTAGAGTTATTTTTACGAATTTTGACTTCATGTTGATTAAACTGAACATTATAATCATTTTGCACAATTTTCTTAACCGAAATAAGATTAAATGATAAATTATCTATTAAAAGAGCATTCATAGTTAACTTATGTCCATTACACATCAATATTATTTTTCCTTGTTTCCTGGCTGTCACATAATCTCCATTAGCAATATATATCTTTATTTCCTGTGGTAGTTCAACAATTTCGCTCATATATTTTCCATATTTAGCTTGAATAAGGTGTTCCGTACATCCAGAATCTATAATCCACTTTATATTCTGATCATTCTCTCCAAATAAATTACAATGATCGTCAGTTCTTGACAGAAAAGAAAACTCCTGTTCATTCGTCTCTGAAGTTGCAGCATGACTCTGGTTCTGATCATATACTCTTCCTCGGTAACGGCCTCTATAACCTCTTCCTCTATAATTTCCGTTCATATAACCTCTTCCTCTATTTGAGTAACATTCGTAGCTTTTATGACCTTGTTTCTTACATTTATAGCATACTATTGTATTAGACTTGAATGCTATTCCGTCAATTTGCTCAATTTGTTTCGTATTTCTTAATTCTTCATCTAGCAATCTCGCTTTAACAAAATCTAGTGACAACTTCTCATTCATTGTTTCCAGTGCGGTTACAACAGTATTATAATTTTCAGTAAGTCCTAATAAAAGATAAGTAATTTTTTCTTCTTCATCAAGTTTTTTATCTGCATTTTCTAGATCCCTAACGATAGATTCAAATTTCAAAAAATATTCTTCCAATTTCTCATAGCTTTGCAATTTTATCGCTAACAATTTTTTTCTAAGATGTATTCGACTTACTATGGATTTTCTCTCGAAAATACTGCACAATTTGGCAAACATTTCTTTAGCTGTCTTCGCATCTTTTATTAAATTTAAATGGGTGTCCGTGATGCATTGTACAATTAGCGATTTAGCTCTCGAGTCATTTTTCTTATCGACATCTTTGGGATCGTCGTCCAACGTCTCCAGCAATTGTCTTTCTTCCAGTACACATCTCACTCTATATTTCCAATTGTTAAAATTTTCCGCAGTCAATTGCGGCAAAACATTGACTGGGCCCATAACCTTTTAAATAATAAACGAATTAAGCTACAACTATTTAATCTTGTTACACCATATTTCCTTTATAATAATCCGTTCTCAATACGCAGTTGCTGACAAAAGAATAATAAAGTATAGACTTAGAAAAGCTATTATCATAGTACCAAAAAGTATGTATATCAAAAATATTCTAACACCGGGAATTGCTTTTAATAAATCCTTGTGGCCATTAGATAACTATCACCGAGTCCAAACAACTCAGGCCTCAGGGTTGGTAACGCATGTGTATTTTGAACTTCGGTTTTTATGTAGTTTATAGGCTGCGGTTATCACTTACCATCCATGTCTTAATACGCTTGTTAACTACCATTTTTATTTAGTTGATTCACATATTTCATATAATTAGGCTCCTAGAGAGCACTTTTACATCGTAACTTTTTTTAACTACCTAGATAGCCATTAATAATAAAGAAACGAAAGAAATATGGAAAGAATAAGTTATTTACAAATTCCTCCATTTCCCCATTTTTTACCCCAAAAATCTGTTCTCCGTAAAATAAGCCGTTTTTGACCCCCTCCCCTCCTTGTTGTCACGCTGTGTCACACTATCTGTGACCCCAAAAAATTGTACGTCACAAAAACTAAGTCTACCTGAAACTAAAAATATATAAAATACCTAGTGTAACGAATTATATATTTAAAATCAGCCAATTTAAAGTCACTCACCCTCCCCCCGTCCCCCCTGTCACATTTTGTTACGCTCAGGGTGACCTCTCCCCCCCCTATGCAAATGTATTTTATGAACCGCCCCTTACTGTTCACCAGAACCTTTAGTGCAATAATGATCTCCATCCGTTATTCAAATTGTCCGCCATTGAAATTATCAACGCGTTACGTTTATGTACCACGTTTTTTTCTTATTTTCAGCGAGAAGGATACTTACTCCGATTAGAAATAATTGATGGAAAATAAAAGTAAGAAATAATACTATTATTTTTCATCGAGCAAAGATGTGTATTTTTTTTAATGTTGAACTGTGTTCCTGTGTTGGCATTCTATTCTACTGCTGCGTAGATCCGTGTTACATCCACTAAACTCGATTTGCTGCCATCTATTGGTGAATAGCTACAACACTAAAAAGTGCTTGTAAGTGGCTTAGACCGTATAATCTTAAAATTAATACTTGTTGCATTAAGTACATATTCTAATAAAATTAATAATAATACATAGTTTCTATTTAATTTAAACTATTTATTTGAATAATTTAACATAAGCGAGTTCAAAAGAATTTCATCTTCTTCCCAGGAAAGTGATGTCTGTGCTTTGTTGTCAACTTCTGTCATGTCATGTGTCATTATCATTATGTCAAAATCATCAGCGGGCACCGCTGTAACGGCTGCTGTTTTTTAAAATGAACAAGACAGGAATTATTTTTTATTAATTTATATAAGATTGTTTGCCAAGAAACAATACTATCATGGATTCAAAAATGTCGCAGATAAACCAAAGAAGCCGTGAGTACTGTTTTATTATGAGTTTCACATGTTTGAATGGACTTCTATAAAAAAGATACTGAATGCAATTTCAGGTTTTTTGAAGCTATCCCTGAAGAAAAACAGACAGAAAATTGAAAAAGAAACGAAGAACCTTAATCGCAGTTCCGATGTTATTATACTTGACGAGTCATTTGATAAATTACGCCTGGAATTTCCTAAAAATGTAAGTACCTACTTACAAACTTTACTTAACTTTACTTTAATTATGTCAAATAGTGTAAAAATTAAACTTGCGGATTTTCTCGCGTATACAACACTCCCAAACTTCTTCATACACCCGACGTTTCGGTCACTTTCCAGCTACCGTGGTCACGGGCTGACTGACGGTATGAAGAATGGTGTATGAAGAAGTTTGGGAGTGTTGTATACGCGAGAAAATCCGCAAGTTTAATTTCTACAATGTATGAAGCTCGCGAAAACCTACGAAAACGTTATGTCAAATAGTATTAATTTGTCTCTAATAATGATAGATGAAAAAGAAACTGAGGCGCGCATGCTTGTGAACACAATATTTGTATTATTTACTTAATAATCTGTGTGTATTTGCAACAAAGAATGTAAACATAACTTCATGTCTGTAATCAAGCATACATGCAAACACCCTCGATTCGCTGGTTACATTTTGGCCCAAGTAAGAGGTGGCGAGCCTGTTGGCATTTCCGTGGACATTACCAAACTCTTAGGTACTCGGAAACTTCCAGATAATGAAAAAAAAAACCAACAGAATCAGAAAAAAAGTATTTCAGGGGTGTTTTCTTTGATAGTCCCTGACCCAGGAATCAAATCCAGGACCCAGCGTAGTATTAGTGGCCTGCTACCACTCATTTTTGATATTTCTGATATCAAATTTTCCACCTTCTTTATTGCTTCAAATTGGAAAATTCTTGCAGGCATCTTGCATGACAAATGGGAATAATTGTTTTAGTTATTACCTATTATTTAAAGTTAATTATTTTTGAGTTTCATGACAGAGAGTAAGTAATAAATAACTAGAGAGTAAGTAATAAATAAGATTATTAACTCCTCCCTAAACAATTATTCCCACATTTACAACCCTCTTAACCCATCAGCTCAGGAGAAAAATATGACAATTAATTTGGGGAGCAGGCAAACAAAACCATATTCGTCCACAAATCCAAACAAAAAAAATTGTATTTGTTTCTGAAATATACATCTGTGTATTACCAAAAGATTATCAATAAATTCCGGCTCTTACATATTCCAAATAAAGATGTAATAGAGAATGATACTGCTCCATAATACTGTACAATTTATGTCATTTTCAAATGACTAAATAATAAATAATTTGAAATTGAGGAATTTTTTGAATTGCCAGTAATTTGCTCCTCATTTCATATTGTTTGTGGCCGTTATCGGCCAACTGCGACTTAAGAGATTAAATTCAAATCTTACTGATTTCAGGTACACAATTCACCAAAGATATATTCACCTATAGTGATCAATGACTTGTGTGAGTTATCACTTTGTAATGACCTACCGCAAGTACCACTGGACAAGGAACCAAGTAGAATGGGAAATGTAAGTATTATCTCATATAATTTTTTTAAGTCAAATTTCATGTATTTGTGAACACTTAATTATTCGATTGTAAAAGAAAGTATGGAACATTCTGTTGATACCTATTTTTATCATTAAGTATTTTTGGACTATTATTTATTTTATTTTGTTTATTTTGACATTAATCAACGTATCAGTTGTTATTCGCTTTAATTTTATATTTGTAATTTGACCTATCACAAGCAAATTCTATTATTTCCAAGTGATAAAATGAATTTTTGAGTTTGAGTTTGAGTTCGAGTTTCTGGGTTAATTTAATTTCAGTAAGATAAGTATGTATGAAAAATTTTTTTTCTGAAAAAAAGTGTACAAATTGTACACGTTTTTATGTAATGAAGGTGGCAAACAAGCATGCAGTTCACATTGATGTTAAGTGATGACTACAGTCTATAGACACTTACACAAAGACCACATAAAGAAGTCAAAATGCAATCCCAAGACCTCAGTTGTTATGTCTCTGTGATAGTTATTATGGGGCTATATCACTATCTAACCAGATACGATAGTGCTGAATACTACCATCTGGCGGCAGATAGATTAGGTAACGCGGTGGCGCCTACGCCCTGGAGCACTGAGTAACACTGCAACTCTACCACCAGTAAAAATGTGTGTGTGAACACTTAGTTCTTTGGCAACAGATTCTAGTTTATGTTCAGTAAGATAACTCATTTCTACAGAATAAAATTAAATAAGCATTGAAATACCGGTAGATTTAATGTTAATGTTTTTTAGCATTTAATCTATCACTAAATTTAGCTGATTTCTTCTGATAGATTTTAGTTTCAAGAACAAAATAATTATGTGATTATGTTGACCACTAATTGCAGATTGTATCGAGGAGAAATTCCAAAAAACATATCTATGTGAACTTTCCCACTATCATTTAAATGTAATAAAAAGTCATACGAACAATTTTACTTTAAGTATGTTGCTAATGAAGGATAAAAAAACAAACAATGTTTTTTGTAACTTCTTTGTTTGGCAGCAGCATTATATACAAAAAAAAAAAATTATTAAACTAACAATTAATAAATTTCAGGTATCATTCAACTCAACAAAAGAATTCACATCTCCTACTACCACAAAGGAATCACGACCAAGCATTGGTGGGTGGTCACCAGCTCAACATATAATATGCGCAACACCCAGACACGAAACTATACCATCAACACCCAAAGACATAGCAAATGAATCCTTAGAACAGTGTACCATAAAGAAAATACAGCATTCGCAACAGAAACTCCTTAGTGACATATATGGTGAAGCATGGAAATCTATTCCAAGCCTATTCAAAACCATATCCCATAGAAATGACAATATTGCTGCTAAAAAACTACAGTTCAATGATGATGATGATGACAGTGATAAAGAAAATATTAAACACGACTTAGAGAGAAACAAAGAACTCTATTTGACTGGTTCCGGTGCAAAAAATAAATTCAGATATGACATCGCAGATACAGAGAAGAAAGCCAAAAAGAAATTGTACACAGAAAAGGTACCATGTACACCGGAGATACCTAGGCCAAAAGTGAAACTTACTAGGAATGTGAAGAGTACAACAAAAAAGAATAAAGCCATGTCTGTGACAGAGTTGGTGGAGGTTATGAATGGTGATGTTGATAATTTGACGAAGAAAGTTCAGAAGGTGACTGTGACACCATCAGTTGAGGTGAATGTTAAACGGCTTAGTTTCCTTGGTTCCTTAGCAGGTGAGATAGCCAAATTTTCTTGTTTAATATCTTCTCTAGCGCTACAGGTCCAGTGATGGACCAGATGGAAAGTGTTTAACATTACTGTGTTCTGGTCAAGGGACATGGGTTGTTGTTGTCAATTTTTCATGTCAATTTATACCTCCTTTAAAAGCAATAGGTCACTTATCACATAATCTCAGAAAATACAAGTGCTAAGAGTGTCAAATTTAGAATAACAGTTCTTTTTAGGATGCGGGTGCTCACTAAGATGGCATTTATCATCATCATTTCAGCCAAAATACGTCCTTGTCCAGCAGTGGACGTATTTTGGCTGAAGGTCGCCCCCAAAGATTGCCACAATGAAGGATCCTGGGCCGCCCTCATCCAGCGATTGCCCGCGACCTTTACCAGGGGTGCGTCTGCCTAAAAACATTGCTGTCAAATTTTCATGTCGATTTTCTTCAACTAACCAATAATTATCTAAATAATCTACCATTATCGCTTGTTTATCACCTACAAAAGCAAGAACATCAATCAGATTATCACCACTGCTTTTAAAGGTGCTACAAATCGATATGAAAATAAGAGAGCAATGACAATGACGACAGCAATGACGATAGGTGGACTGCCCCCAGGACGTCGGTCTATCTTGTGGGAGGGGGGAGGGGAACTACCTACGCTTCGTCATAAATGAATAATATTTTCAGACAACGTGCCATCATGGCGATGCCACACTGAAGCGATACAATACAGGGACAGCTATAAAACGATGCGGGAGCAACTCACGCGCCGCCTCTACAAGGAATTCAACGCGGCCGTCTTTGGTGATGCCCTTGATGCCGATATGCCTATTATATGGGATACGAAACTTAGAAGTACTGCGGGGTGAGTGTCTTTTGATTTAATTGATTTATCTTGTTTTTTTTTTACGGACTTGATGGCAAAAGCCTTTAGAAACCCTCGTCTTATTTATAGGACGTAATAATAATGGCAACCCATTGTACGTCCCACTGCTGGGCACGAGTCTGTCCCCTTTTTGGGGGGAGGCCTGGAGCTTACTCCACCACGTTGCTCCAATGCAGGTTGGTGGAAATACGATTTAGTGGCCAACGCGTTGTCGGATGTTTTTAAACCGCCCATACGACCTCCGACAAGGTTTAACGACTGCTATCTATCGATAGCAACCGGGACCGACCGCTAAACGTGCCCTCCGAAGCACGGAAACGCTCATTATAATTTGCCATAGCGGTCACTCATCACACATCCGACCGTACCCGTATCGCTTAACCGAGTAGATCGCTTACGATCTACACCAGCCGCGGGGCCATGCGCGCAAGTTTTTGATTATTTACATGAAAAGTAGTTGAATAATGCCTTGGTACGATAAAAAATTGGAGTTACAAAAAATTGCATGGGGCATTGGGTAAAAACACACCTGCATTTTACCTTGATTACATTTATGAAATGTGTGATTTCTTTTCATTATTATCAAAAGTCCGTTTAAGCATTCTTTTTTCATAATTGAAGATTTTTCTACTAGTGGTAGAGCTCCAGTGAAGGAGCTCGCGGGCGTAGGCACCACCGCATTACTTAATATACTTGCCGCTAAATGGTAGTGTTCAGCACTATCGTGTTCCGGTCAGATGGTAATGTACGGCCCTGTAATTTCCGGCACAGAGGCATAACACTTTAGGCCTCAAGAGTGGTAACGTATCTGCATTTTGACCTTGGTCTTTGTGTAGGTGTCTATAAGCTACAGTCATCACTTAACATCAATGTGAACTGTATACATGTTTTTCACTTCATTACATTAAAAAAAAATGGATATTTTTTTTATCTATCAATATAAATAAAATAATTTCCTTATTACAGTACAACAACAAACAGACTAATAAAGAACTCGAAAGGCGACCGTATACGCACATCGAGCATAAAGCTGTCTACGAAAGTGGTGGACGCGCCACAAAGGTTGCGCGACACACTCGTACACGAACTGTGTCACGCGGCCACCTGGCTCCTGGACGGTGAGCTGAGGGCGGGGCACGGGCCCTTGTGGAAGAAGTGGTAAGTGTTTTATATCCCCACATTAACAACATACAGGGGAACATACTAATATACAGCAGGGTTTTGCTTCACATAGAGCAACACGGGCCGACCGGAGGAGAGTAGCCATATGCAGGCTATCCCCTCTGTCTTGGGCTTGCCAAGCCATAATTACCAATGCACAACAATCGGTCATTTTTTGCGGGGGTAATTCGTATGTGACACACACACACACAAACACACACACACACACACACACACACACACACACACATCTAGGCATAGAACAACCGGAGCGGCGGACCGGAGGGAGTAGCCATAATTACCGATGCAAAACAATCGGTCATTTTTTGGGGGCGGATATTCGTATGACACACACACACACACACACACACACAGACACACACACACACACGCGCGCGCGCGCACACGCACACACATACATACACACACACACACACTGAAAATTATTACTACTACGAAACTTACACCTTGTATTTATACGCAAGGTGAGTGTATACACACATCGAGCATAAAGCTGTCCACAAAAGTGGTGGTGTACACTCATACACGAACTGTGTCACGCAGCCACCTGGCTCCTGGACGGTGAGCTGAGGGCGGGGCACGGGCCCTTGTGGAAGAAGTGGTAAGTGTTTTACATCCCCACGTTAACACATTGGGAACTTGTACTAATATAAAGCAGGGTTATCCATAGAGCAACACGGGCCGACCGGAGGGGAGTAGCCATATGCAGGCTATCCCCTCTGTCAACGTACAAGCCCCAAGTGGGCCTATGCCTGTCGCCTAGATGTTTAAATGTATGCGTGGAATTGTTCATATATTTTATTTAAAGTCAAGGTGGGAATTTCGTAGTAATAGACGATTTTTGTAGTGTGTGTGTGTGTCACACGCATTTTCCCCCGCAAAAAATTACAGACTGTTTTGCATCGGTAATAAACGCTATGGCTACTCCCCTCCGGTCCGCCGCGACCGGTGGGTCGAGTTGCTCTATGCTGGCACGGTTCAAAAGGCTGATATATACTGAGAAAAACTTTTTTAAAAATAATTTTACAATAATTAAATATTATAAGTACACTATTTAATTGTTAGTTTTTTTACATTTGAATTTCCATCTTGTCTACAGGGCTACACGAGCATTGCGCGTTTTCCCAGAACTCGGTGAGATTTCGAGATGCCATGACATGGAGATACACTTCAAATATTGCTACAAATGTACCAAATGTGGTTACAGGTATGTGTTGTTAGGATTATTGCGTTATTTTCGGCCTAACGAAGTGCGCATGGCTCTGCGCCTGGTGTACGCAAGCGATCTACTCGGTTGTGCGAGTGTCCGCAGTAGTGTTGTTGCAATAAAGTAATAGTCTATCGATAGTATTGAAGTTTGCTTATCAATAGTATCGATAGTATCGATAACTTCGATAGTATCGATAGTTTCGATATTATTGATACTATCGATACTATTGCCAAGTATAATATCGATAGTATACTATCGATAGTATCGTCAAGGGTCGATAGTTTAGATAGTACTATCGCGCTATCGACTATTTTTCGAGGTCAACTATCGATAGCGCAACTATCGATAGTTATATCGATTAGTTTAACAACACTAGTCCGCAGTCGGGTATGTGATGGGTGACCGCTAGTGGCAAATTAAAATGCGTTTCCGTGTTTCGGAGGGCACGTTAAGCCGGTCGGTCCCGGTTGCTATTGATAGACAGCAGTCATTAAACCTTGTCGGGTGGTTTGACAACATCCGACAAGTATCTCGACCAACCCGCATTGGAGCAGCGTGGTGGAGTAAGGTCTAGGCCTCCCGAAAAAAAAGGGGAGAGAATCGTGCCCAGCAGTGGGACGTAAAAAGGATTGTTGCCAACATTGTTGCGGACACGCCGCCAAAATTCCATACAAACGCTTAATTTGCTCTCTATTACACGGTCCTCAATCAGTGACGTGTATTTACACGTGCACCGGTGTGCGTAGCACGTAGAAAATACAAACCGTCGCCCATAAGAGGGGAGGAGGTTGGGTGATGTGTGGAAATCGTCGAAGTGTCCATTCTATACATAGTATTATTAAATATTCTCTGGCCTGCAATGGTGACGCGCTAATTTTAAATTAACCCTGTATTGAACTCGTATTTTTTTTGTTCCAGTATAAAACGCCACTCAAAATCCATAGACGTTACGAAAAAATGTTGCGGCTACTGCCGTGGGACCTTCGAGGTTATAGTCAATAAGAAAAACAAAGATGGTGTCGTAGTATCGACTCCAGCACGCAAAGGCGGTCTGAACGAGTTTGCTGCGTACGTTAAAGAAAACTATGGGACTCTAAAAAACGGAACCCGGACTCATGCGCAAGTTATGAAGCTGTTAGGCGAAGAATTTTCGGCTAAGAAGAAAAAACCTAGCCAGGAATTGGCTAGTTAGCGAATGTAATTTAGATATAACCATATGAGTTAAACTAAACTGCATAATAAATGTATACTCATGCATTTTAAATTTGCGGTGATTTTGTGTAAGGGATCTGTTTTTGGAAGGGGGAATGGGCGGAGGGTCGAGCATACGTATTATTAAATCGTTAAATACGTAATTACAATACGCAGCAATAAATATTGCAAATCGAGCCTACGAAAAAGACAATCTGCTTGTTTCGACTTCGTAGTGCGTTATCTCTGCTGCACACCGCCTACGCAAGCACTGATGTCCGGTTTTGGTCAAAACTTGATCAAAATGGTCGACAAACGTCACGTAGGTAAGGTGCAAAAGAGATAACGCTCTACAGATCCGAAATAAGCCGAAGTCTCCTTCCTAGGCTCGATGTGCATTATTAATTGTTGAGCACGGTACGTTATTACACTACGCAGCAATAAATATTGCACGTCGAGTCTACGAAAGAGACAATCGTCTAGTTTCGACTTCGTAGAGCGTTATCTCTGTTGAACACTGCGTACGTGAGCATTGATCACCCGGTATTGGTCAATACTTGATCAAATTGGTCACATCGGCACACCAAAATTCCATACAAACGCTTAATTTGGTCTCTATTACACGGACATCAATCAGTGACGTGTGTGTGTGTGTGTGTCTGTGTGTGTATTTATACGTGCACTTGTGTGCGTAGCGCGTAGAAAATACCAACCGTCGCCCATAAGAGGGGAGGAGGTTGAGTGATGCGGGGAAATCGGGCGGGACGTTGAAGTGTCCATTCTATACATAGTATTATTACATATTCTCTGACGTAGGTAAGGTGCAAAAGAGATATCGCTCTACAGACCCGAAATAAGGCGAAGTCGATGCAACGTTTATTTTTGGATACTGTACAAATTGTCATCAGAGAATATCAAGACTGATATTAAAAATCTTTTTCGAATTGTTTGACAATGATTTTGGATAATTTTTCAATGTTTTGTTACGTAGGTATTTGAGTAATCTTTCTATAATTGTTTTTGAAATTTTGGGTATTATGACATTTTTAGGATGAGTGTACATGTAATAGATAGTTTAATTTATTTATTGATATATTATATTGTAAAAGACATACAATCGATTTGTAAATAATGACTATTGTACTGGATACAATAATTAAAATAATTTTAATTATTTATTTTTTATTTATTTTCAGGCAACAATGCTTAAAATAAAACAGTAGGCCCATATAAAATATATACCTTAAAGACTAACATATATATTATATAACTTATAATAACACTAACACTATTTATCACGTTTTGTCGGCGACGTGATGCGCGGCTTGTCGGCAGGCAGTTGCCCCGGAATTTGCGGAACACGACTCTCCGCACGACTCTGGCCGCAAGCCAGAACTCTTCCTTCAAAAAAGTCGGTAGATGTTCAGTCGGTACTCTTACCACAAAGGAATTAAAGTTCACTTTACGGCGAGATTCCAATAGCTCGACTCTAAGCGTGAAACTGGTCTTTATTTGGATGTAGTCCACCACCTCTTCAACTTTTGTCGACCAATGCAATCGGGACACGTACAACGGCGTCGATGGTGTAGCTGGACGCAGCAAATGTTTCGCCCCAGTCGGCGCCGTACCACAAAGATTGCGGTTGACGGGCTTCCTCCTCTTTCTCTGCACCACCGTGAACCCTTCCTCGTCACACCTATCCTTACGAGAACGCAAGGCTGCAGCGGGCTTCTTCTCTAAAGCTACAGGCCGCTTAGATGAAGGTGCGGCCGTGCGACGGAGGGGTATTTTCCGACGTCTGTAATCTAAACTGAACTGTTTCCAAGTTGGTCTTCAGGGTGTTGATATCTTTGAGCAACATGGTTACGTCGACGTGGTCGAAAGTGACAGGAGGCAGCTTGTGCAGCTGCTTCGCCACGAAAGTGGGCACGTCGTCGGGATCGGTCTTTTGGAGACTTCGTTCCCCCTTTTCATCCCTTCTACGAGATGGCATCTGGTCAAGCTTGCCCAGCGTCTGGTAGAGTAGTACCTTGGCTGAGCAGATTTCCTCTTCTTTGAAGTTAGACTTACTTATCTGAATGCTAACTTCGTCCATGGTGTCGATGACATGTTGGATGAACGCCAGTAGTTCGTTCGCTATAAGTTTTTCGGAATTCATAGCGACGGAAACGTGCAGCGGCTAGAGCCGCGCAGCTCGCAAAATATGTTGTTATATTTCGTGCAGTGTGACGCGTCCGAATCCGAGCAAGCACTACACTGCACTGATGATTATATTTTGAAATATATTGTAAAAAGTTAAGAGGTTTTCGCGAGCTACACTTATTGAAATAAAACTATTTTTACGGGTTTATCTCGCGTATATTAAACTAATATGATTTTTAAAATCAAGGTCTCAAGGTCAAATTGAGGTCTTGCAGGCTCAGTCTGCCCGGGACCACGGAAGCTGAAAAGCGACGGAAACGTCGGGTTGATTTTAAAAATAATTTTAGTTTAATATACGCGAGATAAATCCGTAAAAACAGTTTTATTTCAATCAATGATACTATTGAGGATAATAATATGTTCACTTCACACTGAAAGCTAAGCTCTAACTTGGTACAAAAAGCAAACACAGGTTGGTTACAGAAAAAAAGGAGAATAATATAGAAAAAAAAATAGCACAGTAGGTATTATAATGAAAATGCAGGATTATAATAATTAAACCACGATTTTAAATAGTATGAAAAATATTTTAAGAACTCCTCCAAAGAGTACATTATCTCTTTGCTCTCTTCTCTCTTCACCGCACCAAATCACATCACACCTCACTACGCCTCTCCTCGCCTCTACCCTCTCATTTCCCCTCTTAGTAGAATAGTCATGCCAGCTCCTCTATTTCCGATACAATATTAAACATATAACATAGATCTGCACTGAAAGTGTCTCCTTTTAGCAACAAAAATTTGTCCGATTCAGCAATATGCCAGGCGTGAGCCTGGCGCTGATTTTCCATCGGAACCCGTTCGATTCAATCAATCAAAATCCAATTTTGGATAATTCAATCCAAGATTGTATTCAGCACCTCTGAGTATCCGACATGCTTGAGTAGGTACTATTTCATCTCAAATTTTGACCCTTTTTAAATAAATAAAAATAAATTTATTTTACAGAGAAACAATATTAACATTCAGAGCACAAAAGATCACGCCGTCCTTATTACGAGTCAAGGGAGCTCCCAGGGCAACGACCCACGTGGTCCAGCGGTGTGGCAACCTCTTGGTCCGAGGGTCACGTTCGATCCCACACTGGAATAAATATTTGTATGGTTTACTGATACTAGTATCAGGTCTCGGTCAAAGAGTATACAAATAGTCTGGGTGTTCGTGTATTTGTTGTATGATTGTGTGTGTACATCAACCTACGAGCACAGTGTACGATTGTCAGTGGAAGAGTATATTTTTTAATTCATGTTCTAGGGCCAATAGTTTGCTAGGGGTGCGCTTCAGCACTTATGTGTGTAAATAAAACATCATAATTCAATACCATTTTTATTTATTTATACATAGTAAATGTCAGTTGATGTTTTGTTAAATGATAAAAATAGGTACAGTCTTGGAAATGTTAAAAAAAATCATATAATTTACAACAAAACGAACGCGCGCGCGTCCATACGGGTACAACAAGTACCATTTATTTACACCGACTTACATTTAAAAATAATAATAAAATTAAAAAAGTGGCGACGTATGGTAAAACTTAAGCTACCATACTTAATTATTTATTTACATAGGAATTACTGTAATATGAGCACTGCTAGTTGCCACGATTTTCATCGAAAATAACCTCGAATCTTCGATAAATATTCCCAATTTTTTATTTATACAATTATTTTATTACCTATCTATTGTAGTGCCATCTGTGACAGTATCACTAAATATCCGAGGACATAACATATCTACATCAATATATTTTGTTTGTGTACTAATAGTAAATTCTGATAACCTAACAAGTGGTTTAAAACTGCATCTCGTATCTTCAATGAATGGCAGGAATGTGTTATTGATATTGACAAGTCAAAAAATCATTTTGATTGGGCTGACTATAACATCAAAAGTTTTTTGTATTCAATGAATTATAATTTTCAAGGTATGATTTAAGGTAAAAAAATACAGAATAAATGCCTTTATTAACCTTTGCATGAAAATTATATTTTTCGGTATTGCAACCCTAATAATACCTAAACTGGTAACACTAAAAGGACTTTTATTGTATTGTATCACTACAATAGTAAGTACTTTGCATTGTTGAAGACAAATAAATATGTGTTAAAATAGGAAGATTTTGGAAGAAATGCCGCATAATATACAGTTATTTATTTTCACAATTAGGCCATATTAAATAGTATTCAGGAAGAAGAATATAACGCATCCATTTCCTCCAAAATTAAATCCATTTATGTGAATATACATGTATTTTTAATCACACACGAATAACAATACTATTGTATCTTAAAGGAAAAACACAACATTCTAACATTAAGTATAAAATCTGTGGACATGAATTAAGCTATATTGACCACATATTCCAATAATATTGGTCACCCACGTTCATCATGTGACCACCATAATTGGACAGTGTCACCGTCAGATATCCTTACAACAATTATGGACAGAATTACTTAAAAAAGAACAAAATTATATCGATATCACATAGTTAAATATTACCGTTCTTTTTTAGTTAACGGCTCAATATAATTATTTGGAACTCGTGTATATTTATTTTCAATATGGCAACATGTTACATATTTCGAAAATTGACATTCAAAATAAGTGATCAAAAAATTGGGGCAAGTTTTTAGGGACCTACTGTATTATGTAATGGCAACACTTAACGCATCACACTTGGCGTTAATGGATTAAAATGATTGCGTAATTGTTACGCTCTTGTACATAATTTAAACATTCAATCTCATTAGTTATTTATTAAATATCAAAAGAGTAGTAATGATAATCATTCAATTCAGCCAAAAAGTCCAACACAGTTAAGAACATTTTAAATTCTCCTTAATTCCACGAGGCCCTAAATAAAATCGACAGATCGCTATTTACAAAGGCCGTTTACTTTCGGTTAATCTTACTTATTTAACTAGCTATACATTTACAATTTTACAATGAGATGTGCTCAAAGCGTGGCCACTCTGCCAAGGCTTTCCAGCCTTTATCAAAAGCTAAGATTATCTGTCGCTGACGACAGATTAATGGTGAATCAGGTTTGCGATGGTCCGTCTTCTAAGGGCCGAAACCTTACGAAACCATCCTGAGCCACCAGCATACTGTTCCCAGTTTCATTAGGGTTGATTTCGTCCTGAGGTTGAGAGTAAGACGCCTCGTAACCGCAATTCCTAGGCGCTGGCTGAGGTGTGCCTAAAGCGCAAGGATAATTCCTCTCATTTGGGTCCTCAGAAAAGCCATATAAGTCAGTCGATTTCGGCCTATCAGGAAACCCGTTACCCTTACCCCGTTTCTGACTACCGCTGGAGTTAACCATGGAAGTCGACGGAGAGTTCCTGCGTTGAGAACTACGTATTTGCTGGCAAGGCCCTTCGTAACTCCTATTAGGGTTTAAAGTCTGGATGCCTGACGCATGGTAAGACGCGTTCTCAGCGTTGTAATTGCCATATTCGTCAGGCATATGCGGCTGGTGATAGTGGTGGCTCATCGAAGGCTCATAACCCATCGTCATGCAATTTTGGACATTTTTGTTCTTCGCACGATGCTTCTTTCGAGGATTGCTATTCGTCCTAGAAGACACTCTGTCGTAAGACATGTGTTTGAAGTTGTGCGAGCTACGATTAGAGCCGCCGTTGTAATTCTGATTTTTTATATCTCTTATAAAGTCACTATTGCTACCGTATTGGATGACATTATATTCGTGGTCCAACGGGTCGTCGCCCTGAAGCGATTGTATGGCCGGATCACAGTTAGAGTAGTGGTCATCTGACGCGGATTCAATGCCATTGTATCCGTGATTCGGATGATGTTTGATCAAATGATTTGTAACCCCTTGGCTAGACGTTGCGTTGCTAGATTCCGTAGAACTACTGTGACCAGCGTTAGCTATGGAGCTGTGGCCAGAATAATTCTCGGTTCCGGAATTATTGTCACAGTTGCCCGCCAAAGTGTTTAAAGGGAACCTTTGGTGTTCCATCGCCGGCCCACAACATTGCTCAGGCAAGTTGGGGTGGTGACCCGCTGTCTCATAAACTGGTTTACCAGTTCTTAGTGTATATGTATGTAAATTAGTATTTGTATTGCAAATGGCGGGGTAATCAGACTCGAATTGCTCATTGCTCGAACCGGCCGTGCAAGGGAAGAGGCCTAGCCCCGATATTTTGTGACCATCGGCCTTTTCATGCTGCAATGACGCCACGATACCGACCTTCAAACTAATCACCCAAGAAATGAGCGCCACTACGCTTATTTCAATAAGACGAAGCGAGAATTGGTACCCCCACTGTAACCAATCAAATTTAGTCATACTGACTTGGTTTATACCGAAAATCCCGTATATTTGGAGCGTTGCCATCAGAACGAAGAGCAACGCCGTCGCTAAATTTATATGTATCGCCTGATAGAGATTTTGAAAACCGTGTATGTACGTATGACTTTTCTTCTGCAGGACTGCTTTGAGCATTTTATATACATAGAGGTAGCACAGCCCGAGAGTCAGGCATGCCATGATAAATATAATTTGACAAGTTAGACCTAATACCCTTTTTTCGACTCCTTGAGGGGTCCTATATATCGTATTATTATTTTCGAAGATATGCAACATTACACAGGCCAGCAAGTGGATACCGCCGCCTATAATGATAGTTCTAGAACGAAACAGAAAAGAACAGCACGTCGTCTTGAAATTTATGCTGTTCGTTAATAGGAATAGTATAGTACAAGCGAACGCTATGCTTAAGAAGATCTCCGGTACGTGGAGAAGGATTTCACTTATAAAAATTGGCAGCGAGTTGTTGATATTATACGGATCGTAGCACATGTAAAATATACGCATAAGACATATGAATACTAAAATTAAATGTAAAATGATGAAATAGTACTGAGTGAATAAATGCGTGAACTTATTGTAGCATATTATCTTAAATATAGAATATACAGCTAGTATAGTAAACATGACTGTTGCCAGATAGATGTGCACGTTCCAAGCGAACGGCCAAGTGGCGCCGGGCCTTTGAACCGGACCATTGTTTTTGGGATCTTGTTTTAAGATCTTCTTATCCGAGTTCACATTTGCGAGATTGTGGTACCTTTCCGTAGACATTTCTGGATCGCGTAACTCAAATCCTATCGTGGTAGCTGGGGTATAATTCTCATCTTTTCTACTATCATTCCTATCTGTCTGTTTGTTTGTAGCATACTGCAGATTCCTTCTCGTATTTGTTTCACCGTTTTGATCTACTATAAGAGGTCTATCTAGATTATTCATCTCTGGATCTAGAACGGCTAAGACACCTTCAGTGGAGCTATCTCTGTTAGCATCGCTGAGTGTGACGCCGGCATCTTTTGTCACGAATATGTCACTTTTAGAAGTCTTCTCTTGACTGTGCGGCTTCGCTGTGACAGTTCGAAGTAGGACGTCAGGTATGTCTTCCTTTCTCCCGTTGGAACCCGACAGTATTCGGGATATCGTCGGGATGTTGAGGGAATTTGGTACGAAGTCAGTGAAGTTCGCTTGGTCCGTGCCATGTTTTACGTCGTCTAGCTCGTCCGGCTGGAATAGAAAAAGGATACATTTTATCTCTGTTTTATTAATGGTATTAAAGGTTCATCGTTTGAGTCATTTTGTATTTGAATAAAAACAATCTATTGGTTGTTTTATTATTTAAACTTCTTAGGGATAAGATTGTTTTGAAGACATAAAACGAATATATAGGGACTCTTCTTTTTTCAAATTCTTACTAATTCATAACAGTAGGATTAGCTTCTGTGAGTGTTCGAAGATGCATTAGGCACTAAGTTAATCTACCCCGTCGAATATCTATTCTGTGGCCTCAGGAACGGCAATGCGTATGCATTTATACCTATCTCAATTTTGCATAGATTTTATAGATGTTTATACCTAGATGTCTATATGCAACAGTATTCAATCAAACTGCAAGTGAACGCTTGATTGCCACTTTAACAACATGAACATTATGAACAAGTTTTCACTAAATTGAAAACTCAGGATTAAAACGAAAACAAAAATCCAACACGGAATTTTCCAGGTGAACTCATTATTGACTTATCTTTTAAAGTCACCTAAACACCGCTTATAAACCAATTTCACCAATAATCTTGTTCATTGCGAAAAAATTCCCTTTAGACTGAACATCATTAACACCTAATACACGATTCCAGGTAATATTCACGACAATACCGACCTTATGGCTGGGGGTGTTAAGAGCCTTTTTCTTCTGAGGCTCGATGCCAGCTGGAGGCATAGGGGGTGCGGGCGGCGGGGCCGGCACTTGTGGGGACGACGTCTCCTGAAAATTGGAAAAATTCTCTCTCAATTCAAGTGGATTTCCGCCTGGTGGCAATTTAAAGAAGCTGTCGAATTGACTCTTATTATATGGTAAGTGGGCTTAAGTGTGTGCTTTTTGGACTTGATTTTTGGCTCTCAATATATTTTGTCTTAAAAGAGAACTGTGCTCGGTTAGAAAACTTCTGTTACGTAAAATCGAATGTGAGATGGTGGGATTGTAAGTATAAACTATTGCGGTATCGATTACGGCTGTCATGTTCTATTTTAAATGGGGATGTTGAATAGGTATGAAGTCACTACTTTTTAACATTTCATACTTATAAAAGCGAAATAAATGAGTTAAAAAGATACAAATTTATTGAAATATGGAGTTGAATGGTATGAGATAGAAGATCATACCATTCAACAACGAAACTACGAAAAATATAGAACTATACAATAAATTCTATAAAGAATTTTATAATAATTTCACTTTTAGATTGTTTGTAACTGCCAATTGCCTCGGTAGCCTAGTGGTAGCAGGCCACTACTACTACGCTGAGGTCCTGGGTTCGATGCCCGGGTAGGGGGTTATCAGAGATAATGGTGTAAAGTCCTTTATCTATGGTTCTACGGGCCTTTTCCATTTTCTGAAAATTTCCCAGTACGTCGAAGTTTGGTAATGTGCCCGGAGATGTCAACAGGCTCGCCACCTGTTACATGGGCCAAAACGTAACTGGAGAATCGTGGGTGTTTGCATGTATGCTTGAATGCATGCATTCACCTCTGCCTATCCCTTCGGGGATTACAGGCGTGAAGTTACGTTTTTTTTATACGAGTTGCAACAACTCATTGTAGGTATTAATAATGTGTCTACAAAACGCAGTATTGACGACGATATTTTAAAATGTTTTGATTTCACCTTACAATTCATAGGCGTTTTTACCACGCGTATCGTCATAATGTTCAGTCATTATAGATGAGTCGTTTTGAGTCAGTTTCACAACTCCCAATGTTTAGTTGGTTCAAAGACAACTTACAAAATAGGCAACCTATTTAATTTATTTATTAAATACTTTATTGCCACGATATAAAACATATTGAAAAATGGCGAACTTAACGCTAAAAGCGCTCTTTTCCAGCTAACCATCGGGCGTCTAGAGTGCTATCTGAGCGGCACAACATTACGTGGAACTAAAAATATAACTGGTGAATCATAGTAGTTGTTTGTACGCATGAATCGTCCTCTCGTATCTTCCTCTGTCTACTCCTTCGGATGCATACAGGCGTGAATAGCTTACCTGTCCAGGAGGTCGAATGGGGATCCGCTCGTGTCCCGGCCCGAGGGACGGCGGCGGGATGGGCCGCCGGTTAAGGTAGTTGTTCCCATCTGTGTTCGTGCCTGAAATTTCAATATGAGATTAAGCAAAATCAATTTCATAATAACAAGCCCACGGGTGGTAACGACTGGGAACAGCCGCAATATTAAATTCATTGATTTTTCTAACCGCAGACTTTTATTGCTCGACGGCGTATTGTACGGCCCTGTAATTTCCGGCACAGAGGCATAACACCTTAGGCCTCAGGAGTGGTATCGCATCTGTATTTTGACCTTGGTTTTTGTGTGGGTGTCTATAGGCTGCTGTCATCACTTAACATCAATGTGAACTGCACGTTTGTTTGCCACATCCATAACATATAAGAAAAACATAATCTAAATAGATTATGTTTTTTTTTACTAAATACTACGGCTACTGAGACAGTAAATACTGTCTCAGTAGCCGTAGTATTTAGTAGCAGGTCAGTACTACTACGCTGGGGTCCTGGGTTCGATTCCTAGGTCGGGCGCTATCAGAAATAAAGGTGTAAAATCCTTTATTCACTGGTACTATTTAGACTTTTCCATTTTCGAGAATTTCATAGTACCTCGAAGTTTGGTAATGTGCCCGGAGATGTCAACAGGCTTGCCACTTGTTACATAGGCCAAAACGTAACCGGCGAATCGTGGGTGTTTGCACGTATGCTTGAATGCATGCATTTACCTCTGCCTTCCCCTTCGGGGTTGACAGGCGTGAAGTCAAACTAAAATAAAACTTAAACTCAAAAATTCATTTAATCACTTGGAAATAATAGAATTTGCTCGTGATAGGTCAAATAAAAAAAATATAAAATTAAAGCGAATAACAACTGATACGTTGATTAATATGTCGAAGTAAACAAAAATAATGGTCCAAAAATACTAAAATTACTACTATTTTCACAATAAGTTACGTTATGTTCCGTCAAAGGCGTGACGTAACGACCCCACCGCCCGCCCACAAGTGGAGAAAAATTATTCTGCTAGTGCAGTTAGTCAATCTAACAATGGCAGTCGAACCAATCGAATAGGGCGTCTTACTGGTGGTAGGGCTCCAGTGACGGAGCTCGCGGGCGTAGGCACCACCGCATTACCTAATATACCTACTTGCCGCTAAAGTGTAGTGTTCAGCACTATCGTGTTCCGGTCAGGTGGTAATGTACGGCCCTATAATTTCCGACACAGAGGCATAACACTTTAGGCCTCAGGAGTGTTAACGCATCTGCATTTTGACCTTGGTCTTTGTGTGGGTGTCTATAGGCTGCAGTCATCACTTAACATCGATGTGAGCTGCATGCTTGTTTGTCACTTCCATAACATAAAAAAGAAGGGCGGCAGTAAAAGCAATAACGTAGGATGGACAGCAGTTTGCCAATCCGCATGCCAAACGTGGCGATCTGAGAAGACTAATGTCCATTTCATGGGGAGGGCTTTGATTATACAATCACGTCCACTGATATACATCAGTGTACGTCTTTTGACTGAAGTGACGGTAGAAAGAGAAAAAAAAAGAAAGAAAACATTTATTTATAATCTACCGTCAAATTATAGTGTTTACCGTTCTCGAATCTTAGTCAAAAGGTAATAGCCCTGTAGTGCTTGGTACGAACCGTGACCAATGTTTATATCTCTGATTTTCATTTAGATATTCGAAGGTGCATCAATGTATATTTCCTTTTTAGCCATTTTCGTAATAATCAATCAACTACATACGTAAACTTGCCTAAAATAAGAATCGGAATAAACATCATCGGTAAACCGAGCTGGTTTAATATTGATTGATGCCAAACTTTTCCTCTTTTCTTCAACTTCGTGTCAAGTAGGTACGGGTCGTAAGAACTAATTAAGATGTGTATTAATAGCGAGGCAATTTCAACATTCCCTTTCTGAGAACAGCAAACATTAAGTAGGATAATGTGAAATAGTCAAACTATGGCTCTAAATAACAACAATAACTCTAAATGAGATGTTGTAGTTGACGCATTACGTTATAATCAGGAATATATAGATAAGAACTGTGAAAATATATATAAGAACTGATACGTTTATTTCAGATCTTAAATTCGCATGATTTTAATAATATAAGTTACAAAACTTTATTTCTGATGTCCTAATTTATAATCACACATCCCAAGATACAGGTTGACCTAGTTTGGTTTGGTGGTTCAATGCATTTATGGAAATAAACTATTTATGCAACTCATACGCTGCCGTCTGCGGTATTACTATGTTGTGGTAGGTCTGCACTTTGGCGTTTGAGTTGAACGAAATCTAATATAAGCTGCAATATATTCTCATACATTTTAGTAATTGAAAGCTACCGTTATTCGTTATATTTAAATCGAGCTTTTTAAATCAGACAATTAGTATTTCTATATGTATTTTCATTTCAACTACCAAATAATGAAAGGGGTGCCACAAGGTAGTACCTTAGGACCTGATACATAATTCATATACAGCGCACAATTGCTTAACGTCAACTCACCTCTAAGTGTTGGCTTATCAGCGAACGGGTTCCTGTACTCTGGCGGCAAAGGGGGCGTGAAGAAGGCGCGGCCGGGGGGCGCGTAAGAGGGCACAGCGCCCACGCCGGCGAGCAGCGCCGCGCCGTGGTGTTGAGGCGGCCTGTGAACATTGCTATTGTTAGGAATTTCGTTTGAATGATTTGGGTAGCGCTTTTTGAAGGTATGGGTGTAATTGTGCGGTTTATGTTCGTTGTGATTAAGCGAAGGACCGCCTAATTGGAGGGTAAAGTGAATCCGATATGTTTATAAACGAAAATAAACCGAAATCACCAACAGCATTTTAGACAAATTAATTCCTCAACTTTCCCTCTCTTATTCTGATAAAGTAAGTCTTAACAACGAATTTCATGTAACTTTTAAAGAAGATCGTTGTTATGATGTTGTGATGTAAAGTAAAATTTCAAGAAAGCCACTTCAGGATTCTCGTTGATATACCTAATATAAAGCTTTTCATTATATTTTTTTACGTACGGCATTATCACGAAGGGTTATTTTATTATGCTTATTTACTACACAGATTCAGTAGTAAAAAAGTTAAATCCTTAATCTTAAAAAGGTTTGTTCGCTCATCCGCTAATACTTCACGGAGGTCGATATTGCATGGCTTTTGGCAGTTATCCGAGAAAGTACGACACATGCCGTGCGCTTTCAAACGAAACAGGTTTTGCTTTTAAGCAGATAGAATCTTCAGAGACAATAAAAACTTGAGTGAAAAGCATTTTTGAAACAATGATAAATATAAAACTGTACACAAACATTATGTATTTACTCATAAAAAAACAGACATAAAATTTCAATAAACGCTCGCATAACCCGCAGCGGACGTATCCCGCATTTTAAAACATTTTATTTTAAATATTCGCCATTTTATGTGTACGTAGTTAACAAAATGCCGTCGACCTGCGTCTGTATTAGGTTGACCGTTATCTATCTTTCGTCTGCTACGGAAGGAGGGGTCTTCGAAATCTGGTGGGATGATATGGAAATGTCAAAAATTGGCGGTCTGCCATGCCTTGCTATTCAGTTCGCTTTATTTTCGCAACGTAAACCGCATTTTAATGAATCGGTGTGCGAGAAGGGGATAGATATAAAAATAGCGCTAATGTTGTTGGGGTATTTTGATTAATGAGGTTGGGGTCGGGTTTTATAGTTTTTTATTGAACGTCGGGGGTTCGGCTCGGTCCAGATAATCTCTACCGTAGCTAAACGTCTTATTTGTTACTTTTATATCATCTCGCATTTATTTAACGGATCAGTAATCTGTTTTTGGTAATAAATTCAAGTAAAAGAACTACTGTGCAATTCATTTCATTCAGCATTAACAGGAATATGTTCTCTTTAAAACTGTGCAGGTGTCACTTCAATGAATTGGTGTGCGTTTTTTTACTGAGGGTAGAGCTCCAGTGACCGAGCTCGCGGGCGTAGGCACCACCGCATTATCTAATATACTAAATGGTAGTGTTCAGCACTATCGTGTTCGGGTCAGGTGGTAATGGCCCTGTAATTTCCGGCACAGAGGCATAACATCTTAGGCCTCAGGGGTGGTAACGCATCTGCATTTTGACCTTGGTCTTTCTGTGTGTGTCTATAGGCTGCAGTCATCACTTAACATCAATGTGAACTGCACGCTTGTTTACCACTTCCATTACATAAAAAAAAACTTAAAAACATATCGAACAGAATAAAATGTGTTGTATACAATACCTAAGTACCTATTTCTTCAACATTCATTCATTCAATCGACTATTGCAAGTAAAAAAAGTTGGTAATTTCAATTAGGAACCTGACCTGCATAATCAATACCTAATATAACGGAAAATCATAATTTTAAATCGAGCGCAATTCCAAACAAAGCCAAATGCTAGAATTTTTATAAATAAAAACTACAAATTGTTAGATTAAAAAAGAAATCACCAATTTTCCACTTAGTTATAAATGTTTTGAAACTATTGAAAAAATATAATACCTAGTTAATTTTGTAGATAAAAACGAAAAGAAGAAAAGGATCTCTAATTCAAATTAGTTGCGTTCTATGACCGATTCTCAACGACTTCCCAACGTCACGGAACGTTGATTTATGACTCTTGCAATGTCTTTTGAAACCAAAACCATTTCTGCGAACCGTAAACAACTGTAATTGAGTTTTTTTTCAATGAAAAATATAATTTATTCTGTTGTTGGAACAACTTAACCGAGGCATGGGTTAAGCAAAAAATGTTGAACGAATGAGTAAAGTAATATAAAATTTCGTATGACGCATTACATTAAAATACACATAGTTCTACTACTCGATAATAGATGGCGCTACAACGGAGCGCTCAAGATTACTTCAGTCTGTTAAATAATTAGGACGTAAAAATGATAATGAAATAATCATACAATTGATTAAATTTATCACACGTTTTCATAGCACCGTATTTGTAATCTATTATTATTTTATGTTATCATAACACTCATTACATCTAACTTATTCAACAATGATTTATGCTATTCGACACTAGATGACGCTAAATGTACTCATCTTCCGTACTAAATATTTAATATCTTTGAGGTTTTCACTCCGAAATGGAACAAACAGCAATGAAATAAAAAAAAATGAAGCAAAAATATCCCTGGTTTCAATAAGAAGTCCAGTAAGTGGATCGCTAATTTCCTATTCATTGATAATTAGTGCCATGCTCAAAAGCTCTCAGGAGTATTTCTCGGTAATTTTCCTAATTACCGAAATCAGAGGAGTATTTCTCGGTAATTTTTCTAATTACCGAAATCAGTTTATCGTGTAAAGAAGCAGCGTTTATATTCAAAGAACATCGGTTTGACGTTTGAAAACAAAGCTAATCTAAAAATGCCTTGACCTTAATTGAAAAGAAGAAAAAAAATCACTAATTACCTCCGAAACTCACATAGAAACTTAATTAAATACTACATAAAAGATTTATCCCGAAATTGTTTCCGCTAATGAAATCCGTGAGATAAATAAAATAGATCAGAGTATTGTACCTTATACCTACTTTAGAAAACAATGGATGCCTGGATTAATGGCAGTCACTAAACCAAACCCTGGGAATACTTTCCAATGTCCCGGGACGCAAATGGCGTAATACATAAGCGAGAAGCGGAAAGAAGAGATGGATTCCTTCCATCCACATAATAATATATTAACTAGCCCGCAACTTCGTCCGCGTAGTATTAAATTCTAAAATAAAAGTAGCCTAATTAACTTCTTTTTACATACGCTATCTACCAGTGAAAGTCCCGTCAAAATCAGTCCAGCCGTTCCCGAAATTAGCCGGAACAAACAAAACTTGGATAAAAATATGCACCGTGTAAACAAACATACATACTAATAATATACGCATTTAGTAAAAAGAGGTTATTTTGTATAGGTACGGGCGCGGTCGGGTGTGTGATGGGTGACCGCTAGTGGCAAATTAAAATTCGTTTCCGTACTTCGGAGGGCACGTTAAGCTGTCCATAAGGCCTCCGACAAGGTTAACGACAAACTTTGTCGGCGGCCTAATGGGCGGTTTGAAAACATCCGACAGCGGGTTGGTCACTAACCTGTATCTCCACCAACCCGCATTGGAGCAGGGTGGTGGAGTAAGCTCCAGGCCCCCCAAAAAGGGGAGAGACTCGTGCCCAGCAGTGGGACGTATAATGTGTTGCCATTATTATTATGTATAGATATAGACTAAATTGTGTATCGTTTTTTTGTCTCGTTATGCGTATGTATGTTATGTGGTGTCAGATAGGTAAATAAGCATTTTTCTTTCTATCTTTCTTTCTTTCTTTCACCTATTGTCAATACTTTCGCGGTCAGAAAACGTCTACAGACGTTATAAAATAAAACTTTTATTGTGTCTCGTATACTGTCCGGGAAAGGGATAAAAAATAAAGAAAACGCTAATTTCCCCTAACTTGTACCACAAGCTTGACATAGGATTTATACATTTTGACAATGTTGAATTAACGTTTCAATCATGCTTAGCAACGACCTTAAAAGAGCCTACATCCAGGGAACATATTTGTGTGACAAACATAATATGTGGTAACCCGGGGCTATGTTGATATTTGAATAAGTTAATTTACCTACTTTCGTAATGTGGTAAGCGAGAAAAAGTTCACATTGATGGTAAGTTGTACAACGTAAAATCCCGAAGGGGTTTTTTTTCTCCTTTGTATAATTAAACAAGAGGAGTAAGTAATGTTGTGGATGCCGTGACAGAAGTCCTCACTACGGTTTATGGGCGACTCCCGAAGGGGTAGGCAGAGGTTAATGCATGCATCAATCATACATGCAAACGATAATCTCCGGGCACATTATCAAACTTCGATGTAGTGGATGACTTCCAGCACCAGAGATAAAGGATTTACACCGTTATCTCTGATAGCCTTCGACCCGGGAATTGAACCCAGGACTACAGCATAGTAGTAGTAGCCTGCTACCACTAGGCTTCTGAGGCAGTTATACTGTAGCCTCTCAACATCTGTATTAAAACGAGAAATGTAGATGCATTGGCACTCCTGAAGGTTAGGTTGTTTTGCCTCGATGCCGAAAACTGGTGCTCCAGTTACGGCGTGGGTACATTACCTACTTACTTACCGATAAGTATTAGTTCTCTAATTGTGTTCTCGTCAAGGCATTAGAACAGTGGTTCCCAAAGTGGTCCATATAGACCCCCCGGGGTTTATGGCAGATTCGATGGGGTCTACGTATATGCGTAAATAAAAATGGGATATATGGGAAAGTGATATAAATGTTAGCAAGGGAATCCACCGAAACCAGAAGAAAAATTGAAAGGGGTCTACAAGGATAATAGTTTGGGAACCTCTGCATTAGAACTTCAGAATGGCAACGGACTTGAATGGACCTACATTGAAATCTTTGATTTTGATGGAGATGCTTCACTGGTGGCAGACTTCCAGTGACGGAGCTCGAGGGCAGAGGCACCACCTCATTACCTAATCTATCTGTCGCTAAATGATGTGTTCAGCACTATCGTGTTCTGGTTAAATGGTAATGTATGACTTCGTAATAACTACCACACAGACATAACAACTACGGTCTCAGGGGTGGCAACGCATCTGCATTATGACATGAGTGCCTAGTGCGAGATTTTATGCGAATTCGATCGTGTTCTGGTCAGAGTAAACGCAGATTTGTATGGAATTGAAGGAGCGTCATCTAGCGGTGAATAGATGACGCTCCTTCAATTCCATACAAATCTGCTTTTACTCTTACGCGATCGAATTCGCATAAAATCTCGCACTAGGCACTCTGCTTTGTGTGAGTATCTATAGGCTGCAGTCATCACTTAACATCAATGTGAAATGCATGCTTGTTTGCCACCTTCATTACAGAAAAAAAATGTTTATAGTCTACATGTGAATGTTGAAATTTTTTTCTGTGTATGTTTGTAATTTTATGACATAAAAAACTACACTTGTAGATTACCACCAAATATCGCAAGATTAAGATTTAGTAGATTAAGTGTTGCGGTAATGCCATGGTATCACCAGAAAAATAATTTCTAGTAACATAATCATGCTATTTTACCATCATTGAAGCGATCGATCGCAGGCTATTTCGAACACCTGTAATTTGGATTTACAGACTGTATTAGATTTAAGTTTCAATTCAAAAGAGCTGTACTGAGTTTCTTCAGTGGCGGAGTTCTTCTCAGTATTGACTGCACTTGGAATTCTGCCAAGTGAATAACCTTTATTATGACGACCAAATTCATTCTTTCTCAGTTTCTTTAGAAATGGGGAAATGGAGGAATTTGTAAATAATTGATGCTTTCCATATTATACAAATTTGTTTAGTTTCTATTTAATTTATTATGTGTATTTGATTATTGTTAGTGGCTATTCACTCTAGGTTAGCTTAAAACGATGTAAAAGTGCTCTCCAGGAGCCTAATTATATGAAATCAATGAATAAACTGAATTAAGTTTGTCCAGTAAAAAGGACTATACTTTCATAATAATGTGATTTATTTCCAGCGAGCTTGCGAGTTGATCTTCAGAGAGTGAAACAATGTTCAAAGAGCGAAATCATATTGCTATTAGTCATTGTAGATGGGCGGAAAGATATTCTTTTAACTATTATTAATATGATAAGACGTGATTTAGTTGCGCTTAATGAAGACAAGCTATTTTTCACCCACTTAATGATGTACCTATTAACTTAAAATGTTTTTTTATTGTGTAAAATGCTTGGTCCGACACGCGCTTGGCCTGCTTATTCATGTTTTTTTTTCAACATTATGTTTATTTACGTAGAACGTTTCATAAATGTGTGTACTATATAAAGGACAAATTTAAGTTAATAATTTTGACTGTGTAGAAAAATTACAGCCATAGAGCTCACAGTATCCCAACAAAGGCGAGATAGTACTTTGTATTCGTCAAAGCGTATCACGGCACTTTTTTCTAATTACCGGTACCGAGGCGCACGTTTTCGTGATTCGTGATGCCACGGGAATGGGGCTTTGCATAATCGAGTGCTAACTACCGAAGAGCTGGCTGGGAGGTCACGAATCCGTTTAATCCATTGAAATCGAGCCTTGAATCAACTTGGAACTTGGTGAATCACTGTGCGGGATAGTTGGTTTTTAAAAAGCCAGTTCAAAAGTAAGATTAAGTGTGTTTTTTTTTTATAAACAGTGATCATGTACGAGTAAGATTTGAGATCACAGGATCATCATACAATTAATTACTTTATATTATCTAATTTAATATCATCGACTTCTAATAGGTATAAACTTTCTAATAATATTCGTAATAACTATCTCAGAAACATAACAACTAAGGTCTCAGGGACGCATTTGCATTTTGACCGCTGGTTTTTGTGTAGATGTCTATAGGCTGCAGTCTTCACTTAACATCCATGTGAACTAGATGTTTGTTTGCCACCTTCCTTACATAAAAAAACGATCTAATAGTACTTTATAACTATCATAGAGTAACTAAGGTCTCAGGGGTGGCAAGTGTAGCAACATCTGCATTTCGACATCATGTTTATGTGTAGATGCCTATAGGCTGCAGACATCACTTAACGTCCATGTGAACTCCATGCTTGTTTCCCACCTTCGCTATATCAAAAAGAATAAAGGTTTTCCAAAAGCAGCTATGTATAAAAAATAAATGTATCAAATTTCAACTCGAATCGGTCTAGTACTTTCGGATAAAATCGTGCGTGGCAGACATATTTTAAAAGGGTTTTTTACCTTTTGAGGTACGGAACTCTATAAAAAAATAATAATATTCGTTTTTTCGGGTCACAAAGTCACAGTACAATAAAGCCTGGACATCGCTAAAGGGTTAGGCGAGCCGCCAAGTACTTTTTTTTGTTCTAGGGAGTGAGTATGTTGACATACCATTGGGCACATTTCCAAACTTCGAAAATGCAATTAAGCGTATTGCCAATTTTAAAAACCCTAATCACTTCTTTCCCGTTTGTTTTTGTGACATTCACCGGCCATTTAATGTAAAATACTAATGAACGTCCCATACATCATTATAATGTAGCATGAACTCGACTCGACATTATAAATAGACGAAAACAAATTGTTCTAAACAAAGTACATATTATCAAAGAATTTATTTCTATTCAAACAATAACCTCATTCATACCCAAAAACAAAACACTGCGATCTTCCAGTGAAACCAGTGTTTACTGTAAAAAAAATAGGCTTAAGAAAACAATAAATATACAATTATCACACCCCCGGGTAGGTAGGGTCATAATTTTTATTGCTGCATTGTCCTTTGCTCTGGGTAAACAGAATTTATACTTTGTCCTTAACTTTGAGAACCGTATAATACTGAGGTAATACCGTGGAATTCGTCACAGTATAATTTGTCGTTGTTTTGTTAATTTAACTTAAAATATTTAAATGTAAACGTAACTTGAAACGCGCATGGCCCCCACGGCTAGTGTAGATCGTAAGCGATCTACTCGGTTAAGCATTACGGGCGCGGTCGTGTGTGGGATGGGTTGTGCCAGTGGCAAAATAAATGCGCGTTTCCGTGCTTCGGAAGGCACGTTAAGCCGTCGGTCCCGGTTGCTATCATTGATAGCAGTCGTTAAGCCTTGTCGGAGGCCTTATGGGCGGTTTGAAAACATCCATCAGCGGGTTGGCTACTAACCCGTATCTCCACCAATCCGCATTGGAGCAGCGTGGTGGAGTAAGCTCCATGCCTCCCCCCAAAAAGGGGAGAGACTCGTGCCCAGCCCTCGTGCTCGTGAGACGTATAATGGGTAGCCATTATATATATAAACGTAACTTCACACCTGTCATCCCCCAAGGGATAGGCATTGCAGGTAAATGCATGCATTCAAGCATACATGCAAACACCTACGATTCGCCGGTTACGTTTTGGCCCATGAAACAGGCGGCGAGCCTGTTGATATTTCCGGGCACATTACCAAACTCCGAGGTACTGGGCGACTGCCAGAAAAATCCCAATGGAAGCAGAGCAAAAGGATTTTACATCGTTATTTCTGATAGCTCTCGACCCGGGAATCGAACCCAGAACCCCAGCATAGTTGTAGTGGCCTGCTACCACTAGGCTATCGAGGATGTTGTTTTGACGGTGTATTTATTTATTCTTATTTATTTTTCTCGCCGGTGTTTTTTTTTATGTAATGGAAGTGACAAACATTGATGTTAAGTGATGACTGCAGAATATAGACACCTACACAAAGACCAAGGACGAAGTGCAGATGCGTTACCACCCCTGAGGCCTAAGGTGTTATGCCTCTGTGCCGGAAATTACAGAGCCGTACAGTACCACCTGACCGGAACACGATAGTGTTGAACACTACCATTTAGTATATTAGGTAATGCGGTGGTGCCTACGCCCGCGAGCTCCGTCACTGGAGCTCTACCACCAGTAAAATAATAGTGGTAAATATATGGCCCTGTGAAAACTAATATAGACACGAAGCAATTTAGGCCTGAGGGGCACTTCATTTGAATTTACTCCTGGTCTTCGGTTATAGATGTCTATAGGCTGCAGTATTTACTTGCCATCAAAGTGAACTACATGCTTGTTTGCCACCATCGCAACATAAGAAAACACTATTTTTCGAGCAAATTGAGTTAGGTAGAACTTTTCTTCGGTTTCTCTACGAGAGATTTTATCGCATCTTACCCGAACAACAATAAAAAAATTAACGCAAATTCCGCTAAAAAAATTCCAAACCTAATTTCGCGTAATGCAAACGGAATAAAGCCATTCCTCCGATTCACTAACACAACTCAGTATCGAGAAGTTTGTTTGTCAACTTCGGTAACTTTGTACTTATTCAAATTAGTTCTGAGTCTGAGAAACATTTCTACTCAATAGTCACGTTAAATGGGCGTGATGGCCGCAACCTTTCAGTCAGGCGTAATGGGGACTATACACGCAGACGTATGACAGACTTATGTATTGACAGAGTTACACGAAGTAAGTGAGGTAACACAAATCACACGTTGAAGCAGTGGCGGATTTACAAATTTGCCGCCGGCAGGCTATTATTTTTGCCGCCCCTATATTTTGATATCGTAGTTTACAATCATATCAATTAGTTGGTAATAGATGGCGCTGCTGCTACCATAAAGCAATGCAATAGATGTGAAGGAAAGATTTGACAAATCGGGCAGGACATCAGTAGCTCAATTGGAAGAGCGGCTGGACTAGATTCCCAGTAGATCGCGAGTTCGAGTCTCGGCTGAAGTCAAATTTTTCTTTCCATTTTTCTTTAAAAATAAAAATATATTTCACAAGCATGTGTTAATGCGAAATAATATAAAAACAATTATTAAGGGTAAAAGCGACTTCTTTACGATATTCAATAAACTGAAAAGTCTATTATATCGGTTGCCTAACTAGCATAGTTGGTAATAGATGGCGCTGCTGCTACCATAAAGCAATGCAATAGATGTGAAGGAAAGATTTGACAAATCGGGCAGGACTTCAGTAGCTCAATTGGAAGAGCGGCTGGACTAGATTCCCAGTAGGTCGCGAGTTCGAGTCTCGCCTGAAGTCAAATTTTTCTAACCATTTTTCTTTAAAAATAAAAACATATCAATTAGGTATATTTTCTATCAATAAAATGTCAACTTTATGTTTTATGCTTCTTAGTCCTGAAGTTGATGTAAGCAACTTTTTTTCTATGGTTAGAATCATTGGGAACTATGATCTGAGCCTTGATAATTTTAACAGTAATTTTGTAAATAGAAATAAAATAAATTATGAACTAATTCTGCCGCCCCTTAAAATTTGCCGCCCTAGGCTCCAGCCTACTCAGCCTGCTGGTAAATCCACCACAGCGTTGAAGTAATAAAAAGCTTAATTCTTTTAGCTTTACTGGTGGTAGAGCTCCAGTGACGGAGCTCGCGGGCGGAGGCACTACCGTATTATCTAATATACTTGCCGCTAAATGGTAGTGTTCAGCACTATCGTGTTCCGGTCAGGTGGTAATGTACGGCTCTGTAATTTCCGGCATAGAGGCATAACACCTTAGGCCTCAGGAGTGCTAACGCATCTGCATTTTGACCTTGGTCTTTGTGTGGGTGTATAGTCTATAGGCTGCAGTCATCACTTAACATCAATGTGAACTGTAAGCTTGTTTGCCACATCCATTACATCAAAAAACAGCTACGTAAGCCATTCAGAAGTTTACTTTGATGGTAGTAGAATGTTGTAGTCTATATGCATCTACAAAAAATACATAAATGTTTCGAACACCGAAACAACACAGCTACCACGTCAATGGCCTAACTTAGTGCTTTCATACTTACCTGTGTGCTTTACCTAGCGTTAAGTCACCTTACTGCTTAGTCTGGGAGACAAAACATTGTGTGGGTGTCTATAGGCTGCAGTCATCACTCAACATCAATGTGATCTGCATGCCTGTTTGCCACATTCATTTCATAAAAAAAAAGTTAGTAAATAACTAGACCTAACTTCAAAATGAGTTCCCAGAATTGAGGTCACAGGCAGTAAATTAAAATCTTGTAAAAGCTCGCAACGACACAAGAAGTCTTCCAAATTTAAATCGATGGATGTCAAAAAATTAAAAGCCAGATCTTCAAACCAATCGACAATTGACATCGGGGTGAATGGGGTGAAAGGGGAGGTAGGGGGAAGGAGACAGCCTTTTGTTGCTCTCACGTTCACTTAGCCATTGGAAATCTCAAAGTGTCTTCGCCTTTTGGATGGATGTCGAGATTATCTTTGAATTCAGGCGGAAGAAATAATATTTATGAGTGGTTTCCAGGTTTCATCTCTTTGGTGATATTAACTGAAAAGCCCGTATTTATTGAAGGATTAAATATAGGCACATTATGTAACCATATGCTACCTACCTACGTAAGTTTTATTTCGTCCTAAGTAATGGATTTTGTTATGAATTGGGCACGTTTTTAAACTTCGAATAGGATGACTGAAAATCTCCTCAGTTGAGAAAAATAATTTATATATTTTTAAATGTTATGCTATGACATACATACCCAATGAGGGTTTGCTAAAAAGATAGAGATAGCTCTGCACACTTTTAACCTGAGACTTTAAATAAACACAAGTAAATACCATTTATTGCCTTATTTGAAAATACTCTGTTAACAATCAACCGCACTAGAATATCGCTAAACCATGAAATTAAAATTATCTTACTCCAGTGACGGAGCTGGCGGGCGAAGACACCACCGCATTACCTAATATACTTGCCGCTAAATGGTAGTGTTCAGCACTATCGTGTTCCGGTCATGTGGTAATGTACGGCCCTGTAATTTCCGGCATACGGGCATAACACCTTAGGCCTCAGGAGTGGTAACGCATCTGCATTTTGACTTCGGTCTTAAGTGGGTGTCTATAGGCTGCAGTCATCACTTAACATCAATGTGAACTGCATGCTTGTTTGCCGCTTCCAAAACATAAAAAAAAACATCACAAGTGCCATACATAGCCCCGTAACTTTTTGGCCTAACTGCGTCATTCGAAAAACTACATAGGCCATAAAACGCACGAACCGCCTGTCCAACCAAATCGTCGCATCGGTACGTGGCACTCAGGTATTTTTACGACGCGAATTAACGGGAAAGGGTGAAAAGTTTTACTCAGCGACATTCAAGTGGCCCTAACTCGAATTTACGGTAAAGATTTAATTTATGACCCAAATTACGGCGTCAAGCACCGTTTATGCAGCCATCATTTGATTCTCTCGTAAAACAAAAAAAAAAACAATCAGCGAATGAAATTGGATTCCGTAGTAACTCAACAGAGGCGGGTTAATAGGTTGCTAAAGCAATATTACAAATGCGGACGTAAGTCTGTCTGTTCTGCTTTTACGGCAAAACCGATGGAAATTGTTAAAGAAATAGTTTGAATCCTGATCCTGATATAGGTAAGTTACTATTTACCCAAATCAAAAAAAAAAAACATGCAGAGAAAAGTAGCGCGAAACGGTGAGTAATATAATTAACTTATAAATGGAAAGTAATGGCCTGAGTATTCGGCCACTCAACAAGACTTTTAAGTTCCACTTAGATTTAAGTGACGTTTGAGTATTTGGCTGTAAGTCTGTCTCTTACGACTTCACGACAAAACTGTCTGAATCGATTTAGATTGGTATAGTTAAAGTCTGAACCCTGACGCAGGTCATGGAGTTGCTGGTAGGTACTCTAACAGTCAATTTATTAAAGGAAATACAGTAAAAATATTTTTTCTACTTCTTCTTTTTTTTTTGTAAATATAAACTCGAAAAAAAAGTAGGTATATCTAGATCGATTGACTGTAAAATTGTGACAATAAAGGTCTAAAACTAAACTTTTCTAAGCAGTAAGTAGGGTCTACGGAAAAGTTGTAGAAGAAAAGTTATTACAACGTTTCCTTCAACATTGGTATTAATTACTAGAAATATATGAATCCCACACGAAATTAGGGTTGTTGAGGAAGTGATTATGAGGAAGAGGAGAAAGAGGAATTGTGATGCGCCAATTTAGAGGATGCGGATGAGGAAGAGGATATTTTTATGAGGAAGAGGATGAGGAAGAGGAAGAGGAAGCAGATGACATAATAATAATAGCAACTCTTGAAACGTCCCACTGCTGGGCACTGGGCACGAGTCTCTCCCCTTCTTGAGGGGAGGTCTGGAGCTTACTCCAGCACGCTGCTCCAATGCGGGTTGGTGGAGTTACTTGCAAGGATTAGTGGCCAACCCGCTGTCGGATGTTTTCAAACCGCCCATAAAGCCTTCGACAAGGTTACAAAAGTAGTATACAAAATTCCTCATAAATTCCTCTTAAATTTTGAGGAAGCGGTAGCGGAAGAGGATTTTTTTATTTTAATTTTTGAGGATGCGGGAACGGTTGAGTATCCCAAAATATTGCGGAACTTCCTCATTATGAGGAAGATGAAGAGGAATCCTCAGCAACCCTACACGAAATTAAAAAAGCGCCACCTACTGGATCTAATTATGAAACTAAACCATATAAGAACCCATTCAAAATCACATTCACAAATCACATTTGAGGGTGAATTTGAATGGGTACCTGCTTCGTAAAAAAAAAGCAAAAACGAGCTTACCTTGGCTTGTGATAAGTTGGGTTGCTGTTAGTCTTGAGTATGTCGGCGTTGGGAACGGACGTCGGCAGGGCATGCTCTCTTTCCAGTTCGCTCTCATAGCTCTCTAATGGTACGTGCTTGCCGGGTAATGGGTCCGCTGTAACAAAAATACATTAGGGTTAATATTTGTTAAATTTAAAAATGCATTCATAAATACAGTAAGGGCAGGTGTGGTAATAGATAAAGATTTGGGTCAAAAATATAGATAGGGAAAAAAGAGCACGACTTGGATAAATGTGGTTTTGGCCCTTATTTGTACAAATTCCATCTTTTCGTGTCTAATTTTGGGGAGGTGGAGGGGCTATCCTTACAATCTCCCCCCTCTAAGACCGCCACTGAATAAGCCTCTCTTGTATTCGCTTCTCTCTCTGTTTATTCCAAGGCTTTATAAAACCTCTATATACAAATATCTCCAATCAGTTTTATGAAGAAAGTCTTGAAGTAAGCGAGAGATGAGATAGATAGATACACATACATTTAACATTAACCCCCTTATTCATAAACGCATAAAGTGTTGCTAATCGCTCTTTTGTCTTTTTCTATCCTGCACATTTGACAATGCAACTGACAAAGACAAGCATTTTAAAGCTAAAACGTATCTAATGTACGTTTATGAATAAGGGGTAAGTTTATTAACATTTACTATTTAAACTACTGACATTGTTTTACTATTGCAGCACCTTGATGGGTATACCAAGTGGTAGTTTTATCGACGGATAAAAAATTTACAAATGCGTCTTAAGTACGATGGTCCATGTCAAAATGTATATTAAACAGACTCATTACAATAATTATGAAAGTCTATGGAAATTATCAACTTTGATGAGCCATTCCTAACTTTAAGTCTTATAACTTTACAAGACATAACAATAACAAAATACAAATAAAATTCAGCTCATTATTCAAATCAACGACAAAATCTTCAAACAGACTAAATTAGTCAAAGTTTAAACTTTGCCTCTGTTCATAACACAATTAGTGGGTACATTATATATCCGGCGCGCTTTGCCAAATGACTGCGAAACCAACACTATCACATAATATTCACATAACCATGCACGTTATTGTTATTTTAGGGGTCTATTATCAAAGTTTGATCGATCGGAACTTTAACGTGATACGTTGATATATTAGTTACCGTTATTCCGATATTAATCAGAACTATTACGTTATTTTGCAGTACTTCATTTGTTTGAATGTAACGCAATTGATATTCAGCAAATATTTACTACAATGTTTGAATATGAATTGTACATTATGGAATACTACAAATGATTGAGTATTGAGTACTTTGAGTAGGAAACCTACTTTAAAAATAATTGAATCTTAAACATCGCTCTTGGTATCATATACATTTTTCTGACATCTGCCGAAAGCAAAATGGTAGTCTATAAAACGTAACGTAACTTCACGCCTGTAATCCCCGAAGGGGTAGGCAGAGGTAAATGCATGCATTTAATCATACACGCAAACACCCACGACTCGCCGGTTACATTTTGGCCCATGTAACAGGTGGCGAACCTGTTGCCATCTCCGGGCACATTACCAAACTCCGGGGTACTGGGAAACTTCCAGAAAATGGAAAAATCCCAATAGAAGCAGAGATAAAGAATTTTAGACCGTTATCTCTAATATCCCCCGACCCGGGAATCGAACCCAGGATCTCCAGCGTAATAGTAGTAGTAATAGTAGTAGTCTATAAAGTCATACTTAAACCTGTCTGGACATATCGTATGCAACTGTGGGGAACTGCGAGTAATAGCAACATTGACATCCTGGAAAGGATTCAGACCAAAGCTATGAGATCGAAAAAAAAATGTTTGGCATTCCAAAATGTATTAGCAATAAGTAAATATATCTTGCATGATCTTGGGTTGGCAACTGTGAAACAGGAGATTAACCTGCGAAGTCGCAAATACCAGAGGAAGCTGGCTTCACATGCGAACGCTCCAGCAGTCCAAATACATAATACACAAGTCTGAGGAGGAAGTGTCCCAACATTGCAGTACAGATTCCTTACAAAATAATGAGAAGAGGTCAATGGACTCTCAATCACAGCTCATGCCACAAATTCAGACGAATATCGATCAAGATGACAGCTAATTGTTCCAAAAACAAATTGCAAAGCTCAGCAGAATAATTGCACTAAGGTATAATTTTGATTGAAGTTTCAGACTGATTTTAAAAGTTATTTTTTTCTCTTTTATGTAGGTAATGACAAACAAACATTTTTTTATTCGTGCTTAAGTTCATTAAAGTTTTCGCATACGTTATTCATTTAACAAACATTATAATATGAGAATAGCCTCTCCGGTTCTCATGATTCCAGTTGCTAAGCGACCGAATACGATACGTGATACGTATATATGTAATTACCTCGAAACGCATGTACTGATTTAATTATGACGTGTGAATCTTGTACATGTGGACATATAAACGCGAAGATTACTAGGCATTGAGGTGGTATTCGATAATGCGAATATCTATACAATAAATAAAATTTGAGTGTCTGTTTGTAATAAGAATAACCGCTTTTTACTAAATACATTTGTACTCGTACATATATTAAAACAACATTTTTACAATTTTTGTCTGACTGTTTGTTTCGGCATACTTGAGAACAGCTAGTATTTATAGCTAGTAATAATTTTGGACATGTTTGTAACAATATCCACGATACCTCTGATCAAATTATTGCTTTGAAACATTAATTAACTGCAATTGAACGAATGGAGAAATTCTTTTAATACTTAGATATCAAAATAATTCAAAAGTTAAAAAATTAATACATCACAAAGTCACAACATTAAATGGTTCGATTCAAACAATTTCGATATAATAACAGATTGGGGAAAAAGTCTTTTCGCATTATAGTATGTATGAACTTGTAATAAAATCTCTTTGGCTGTAGTATTTGTATCTGGCTGGTTTTTGGTATCATTGAAAGTTAAAATTTTAAAGAACTTAAATTCAAATTAGGCAAATGTGTGATTTTCATTTGTTTTTCGTACTGTCAAGATCATTGAATCTAATGAAGAAATTCGGTACATTATAAAATTTTACTACAAAAAAGGAAAAAATGCAACGCAAGCCGCGAAAAATAATTCATACAACATTTTAGGTATATATTGCAATTCGCGTTGACGGTTAGGAAATGTTAATGTATCTAATGGCTTAAACACTCGGCTTCCATGTAGGTACAGTAGTGGTCGTCATCCTGGTCGTCAGGTCCGGTGGTGGTCGTGCTAGGGTCGGGGCTGGGTGCGGGGAAACTACAATTTTTGGTTACATTAAAAAAACCCTTGGCATGAAGACACCATAGACACATAACGCATACATACACAAAAAAAACGAAACCTAAGGTCAGATAGCACAAATATTTCATCTGAATCAGCTTGCGACCGGAGACAATGATTCAAAGAACTCGTAAAAAACGTGGGAGAGTTATGCATGCGCGGCGTATACCTATAATTAGTAATAAGATTCACTGGTGGTAGAGCTCCAGTGACGGAGCTCGCGGGCGTAGGCACCACCGCATTACCTAATATACATACTTGCCGCTAAATGGTAGTGTTCAGCACTATCGTATTCCGGTCAGGTGGTAATGTACGGCCCTGTAATTTCCGGCACAGAGGCATAACACCTTAGGCCTCAGGAGTGGTAACGCATCTGCATTTTGACTTCTGGTCATTGTGTGGGTGTCTATAGGCTGCAGTCATCACTTAACATCAATGTGAACTGCATGCTTGTTTGCCACTTCTATTACATTAAAAAAAAGATACATACAAGCGCATATAAACATACTATCGTAATCTATACATCTAATACTCCATACAATACAAATAAATAAAATTGAAGTGATTGTTTGCAATATTAAAATTAACCGCAATTTACTAAATGCAGCTTTTACAATTTTTTGTCTGTCTATGTGTTTGTTTGTTCCGGCTAATCTCGGGAACGGCTGGACCGATTTTCGGACCGGACCATTGGTGTCATTAGGTCTTTAATCAATTAGGTAAGTTCATAATATTATTTTCTTCACAATGCGCAGATTACATGTTTTGTTTTAGTCTACTTACTATTTATACAATACTAGCTGACCCAGCAAACTTCGTATTGCCTCGCAATGAAATAATGTGTCAAATGTTTGATCAATACGGGCTTTTGTATGGGAAAATAAAATTGTGGTTTTTACTATTTCCCTTCAATTTCTTCATATTTTTTTACCTTTTAAACCTTCCCTGACCTACCTTCCAAAAATCATTGAAAACCAAAATTTGCCAAATCGGTCCGGCCGTTCTCCAGTTTTAGCAAGACTAACGAACAGCAATTGATTTTTATATTATATAATGTTTTCATAGTTTTTACGAGTTCTAATTCATTGGAATGAAACTATTTTAAAGGAATTATCTTGTTCTAGATTACGGAAAATTGAAAGCAACGTAACGTCTGAGTATGTTTAAAACTCTTTTACTATTTTTTTTAATACACCTACGCGACACAAATCTGTTTTCATATTTTATACAACGGCTTGGTTATTTTTATGTCATGGAGCAAACAAGCGTACAGTTCTCCTTTTTTTTATATGGACACGAAATGTTATTGGTTTTCCGTTTTTCGAATGTTATTCAGTGCCTCCCTCCGAGTTTGGTAATATGCCCGAAAATGTCAATAGGCTGGCCATCATCGTGAATGTTTGCATGTAAAATGTATTTATTTATTTGTTAATTAATAATGTATTTTATGAAACAAGTGTCATATTGTCATACTGATTTTTTTTAATTCGAATAACGCAGGTATGTCACTGCGTCACTATGTGTTATTAGTTAATCTTTGTTACCATTTTTATACTAAACGTCTTTTTTTTAACTTTAACTTCGATGTATTTTTCACTTTTGTTTAATTCTCTTTGCATTGATGCTTACACCTATAACTGAGGTGTCACTTAGCATGAATTGTTTTTTTTTAATGTGTATCTTATAAACATGTACCAGTGATCGCCTTGTTGGTGTGACAAATAAATAAACCTGCCTAGCCTACCACTTCGGGAAATACAGGCGTGAATTCACGCTATCCCACTTGTAAAATGCTTTATAATTCTATAGTGAAATGGATATTTCGTCAACCTAGTACAAATCGCTTTGTTTAAAACATAAAGCGTCAGTCTGTCATCAACGCGGGCATCGAAATACGAGACAGTAAATACAGCGTTCCAAAAAATAAATCAGACGATTCAAATTGTTTACAGTTCTCACGCCTTATCATATCAAGAGTTCATAGTAGCGAGATAAAGCCATTGTTATTGCAGTTCAACAGTGTTTGGTTACGAAGACGTACATGCAGACTATGTATATAGAGAAATTTATAAACATATCGCTTTGTTCGCCGACCTACTTTCGCGAGTTGCAGTTCGATCGGCATCGATAAGCTACGCTAGTAGAAAGCGATCATTGTGATGTGTTCCGCGTTGAGCTTTTGTTTAACACAATATAATCTATTGATAAAAGAGTAAGAAGATCATCATCATCATCGTCATTTCAGTCAAACGTCCACTGCTAGAGCAAGGCCTCCTTCAATGATGCCCTATTACATTTACCTAACGTTACATACTCTAACTGATCCCTTTATTAATAAAAGTTTCTACGGTTTAATTATTACATGCTTTTTTTATGTAATGGAAGTGGCAAACAAGCATGCAGTTCACATTGATGTTAAGTGATGACTGCAGCCTATAGACACACACAAAAAGACCAAGGTCAAAATGCAGATGCGTTACCACTCCTGAGGCCTAAGGTGTTATGCCTCTGTGCTGGAAATTACGGGGCCGTACATTACCACCTGACCGGAACACGATAGCGCTGAACACTACCATTAAGCGGCAAGTATATAAGGTAATGCGGTGGTGTCTACACCCGCGAGCTCCGTCACTGGAGCTCTACCACCAGTAGAAATGCTTTGTCTCTTTCGATTGTATGATCAAGTGTATAAGAAAGAAAAGACTAAAGAGTGATGATAAAAGAGTAAGATAACGTTATTTGTCAATGACGTAGAGTGGGCCAGTGTCTTGAGATAAAAGTACCATAGCAATCGCCAACTCGCATGCCATGCGTGGAGATACCTCATATAATACAATAGGGTGTTTTTCCAAGAGGCTTAGTCCCGTATTGAACATTGAAATTATTATGATAATGATTTAGAATAATTTACTTAATAATTAATATACCTCGCGTTAATTATAGGCTGTCATTGAAAATAATACGCTTCACTAACAAAAGAATAAAGCATCCGATAGCCTAGCAACTGCGCTCAAACGGTAGTATTTTTATGATTAGGTCAAGACAAGTGCACTCAAACTATTTTCGTTTTGGAACCTACATTCGCGAAAGCCTAGATATTTGGTATAGTTCTGTCATGTTTCAATTAAGAACACGTGAAGAGGTCACGCGAAGATTATTAATTGTTCAATTGCTAATGTATTATTAGCTCTCTTTTTTATGTAACGAAGGTGTCAAACAAGCATGCAGTTCACATTGATGTCAAGTAATGACTGCAGCCTATAATCTACACAAAAACCAGACGTCAAAATGCAGATGCGTTGCCACCGTGAAGCCTAAGTTGTTTTGTATCTGTGATAGGTATTATGGCATACATTACAATTACAATCTAACCGGAACACGACAGTGCTGAACACTTCCATTTTGTGGCAGATAGATTAGCTAATGCGGTGGTACCTACGCGGTCGTGCTCCGACGCTGGACCACCACATTCAGAACGTTATAGGCGTAAAAACTTTTCCATTCCTTCTTATCTCGCTTTCTATTACCAAAGCCATTGAACTATTAAAAGAAACACTTCTCACGCCAATCCCACAGACATAAACAAATCAATCAGCAAACGCAAACCTAAGATTCAGGCCAAAAAACTGGGCCGAGCATAATTAAAAGCAGAGCGTAGACGCTAAACGTTACGGTTTTGAGAAAAAAAACGATTGCCGATGGAATTAGCGTAAAAAATTGTTGAGTGCGCGTCGGACTGTACAATTGGTTCCGTATATCGGTTGGAGATGATAACGTGTAACCGAATTTCTCTTAGAAATTTTGCGTTTTTTTGTCAAAACTGTTTTTAACGACGTGAAAGTGGAACATAAGCTCTCTGTTGACATTGATGGAAACCAGAAATTTAATATTGTACCTATGTATCTTCACGCCAGGTCCCTAACGGGGTAGGCAGAGTGTGTAGAGCGCCAGATATCCCGGTCCTGACATACCTCTCGTGCCTCATCTACCTTCATCATTCTCTCCTTACATGCACGCCGATTCCTAAGACTTTTGACCGCACCATCAGACAGAACTCGACCTATTTGGTCATCGTAGGTCAGCCTTGGCCTCTGCAACCATCCACATTCGCATATTATCATTCTTCAGATCTCAGATTTTTTTGCATTTGCACCGTAAATTACGGGCTCGTACTATGTACTTATCTGACATGGCCACATGGGTACCTTATATGGTGGCAATAAATTCTATATTTGATTGGTTTTGTATAACCGGATATCAGGTTCACCGAATCGTGGGTGTTTGAATGTATGCTCGAATGCATGCATTTTACCTCTGCCTACCCCTTCGTGAATTACGGGCGTGAAGTAACGATTTTTTTTCAAAGCTACGTAATATAGGTACAAAAAATTAAAAAAAAAACGCAACTTCACGCCTGTAATCCCTGAAGGGGTAGGCAGAGGTAAATGCATGCATTCAAGCATACATGCAAACATGCATTTATTTCTGATAACCCGGGAATCGAAGCCAGGACCTCAGCGTAGTAGTAGTGACCTGCTACCACTAGGCTACCGAGGCAGTTAAAAAAACAAAAAAATAAAACTGCTATGTTATACCTATAATAATATGATATCTAGACTACCTACATACAGAAAGACAAACTAAACGAAATTGAAGCGATTATTTTTGACATTTAGCAGGAGAACCCCTAAAACGGTTGTTCATCGGTAGAATTAGCGTAAAAAATCAGCAACAAAGCGAAAACAGTTAACTACCAACTGATGAGTCATTGAGCGTGTACTATTATTGAGTCACTGATGAATCAAAGTAAGTGAGGTTTACAATTTTTATTCATGAATTTAATTTCGTTTAAATGCATATTGCGTTTTTAATATGGGTTCATTTCGCCGAAGAGTCTTTGGTGATTCACGTCATGTTTTTTTAATGGGGAGTCCAGTCTCAAACTCTGAGCGTAGATAATTGGAAAAATATGTGAGTTCCACGGCATATTTTTGTGGAAAAGGAAAACGTACGGAAAGGATTATTATACATTTTTTTACGTTTTTTACTGGCGGTAGAACTTCAGTGACGGAGCTCGCGGGCGAAGGCACCACCGCATTACCTAATATACTTGCCGCTAAATGGCAGTGTTCAGCACTATCGTGTTCCGGTCAGGTGGTAATGTACGGCCCTGTAATTTCCGGCACAGCGGCATAACACCTTAGGCCTCAGGAGTGGCAACGCATCTGCATTTTGACCTCTGGTCATTGTGTCGGTGTCTATAGGCTGTAGTCATCACTTAACATCAATGTGAACTGCATGCTTGTTTGCCACTTCCATTGCATTAAAAAAAATCGTGAATAAATAAAATCTACATATTTTTAGTGATAATCACGTGAATGAGATATAAAGGGGAGGATGCCTTCCCCTATCGAACATTCAATAAATTTTCGCCTTTTTATATTTTTTAAGATATTCACAATAAAGGCCTTATTAGGGTCTTACAATATATCAACACAATATAGTCCCACAATTTTTTTATTTTAAACGCGTCCAATATATGCCTTCTCTATTCATGGATAGTAAAGACAATAGATTATTTAAACGCCCTATTCCACACGCGGCATAGTTAGGGGTTAAACATAAAAAAAGGGTCAAAGGGTTGAAATAATGAGAGTTATTTAAAAAAAAAACTCGCGCGGCACGTCTCTGCAATAGATTCGCGTTATCCTAGTTGTGGGTGAAAGTTTCGCAAATAATTTAAGAGGCAACCCTAGCCGGCGAATATTTAAGCTTTGGCCCAAGGTTGGATCAAATTTGCATTTCTACCGTTTCGCTTTTTATTTATTTAAGGTTTTTTCCCTGGAACCTGTTCGTGGTACGTGTCAAATATTCACAGTGCTGTCATATCAGGACGTGGGTTGGTACTGACAGCGCGACGTATTTTTGTTTCGGGAATTTTCAGATGTTTCTTTTTTAACGGACAAAGCGATGATGAATGAAATGATTGTAGATTTTTTGTTGCCTCTATGATTCTTGTTTGTACGATAAAAAAGTGTGTTTCGATTGGGTAACGAATATTGTTTTTATGCGAATGAATAGTTTTTTATTTTTAAAGAAAAATGGAAAGAAAAATTTGACTTCAGGCGAGACTCGAACTCGCGGCCTACTGGGAATCTAGTCCAGCCGCTCTTCCAATTGAGCTACTGAAGTCCTGCCCGATTTGTCAAATCTTTCCTTCACATTTATTGCCTTGCTTTATGGTAGCAGTAGCGCCATCTATTGCCAACCATGTTAGTTAGGCAACCGATATAATAGACTTTTCAGTTTATTGAATATCGTAAAGAAGTCGCTTTTACCCTTAATAATTGTTTTTATATTATTTCGCATTAACACATGCATGTGAAATATATTTTATTTTTAAAGAAAAATGGAAAGAAAAATTTGACTTCAGGCGAGACTCGAACTCGCGGCCTACTGGGAATCTAGTCCAGCCGCTCTTCCAATTGAGCTACTGAAGTCCTGACCGATTTGAATGAATAGTTAATGGATTTCACTCACAGCCTCATACAAGGTAAACTTATGTGGGTGCCGTTGTACACAAACACCCAGATTTTACCTACAGGACATACAAATATTTGTCGCTTGTCCGCGATCCTCCGACCAAGTGGTCGACACACACGGCTGGACCAACTGTGACGTCATGTAGGTAATGTAGTAATGGTAATATTATGCGGCAAAGACGCATACCGTTCATTTGAAATTGAATACTTCAGCTTAAAGACAATCAATTTTTACTGGTGCTCCAGTGAACGAGCTGGCGGGCGTAGGCACCGCCGCATTACCTAATATACTTGCCGCTAAATGGTAGTGTTCAGCACCATCGTGTTCCGGTCAGGTGGTAATGTAAGGCCCTGTAATTTCCGACACAGAGGCATAACACCTTATGTCTACGGAGTGGCTACAGTCATCACTTAACATCAATGTGAACTGCATGCTTATTTGCCACTTCCATTACATAAAAAAAAACTCTGCAGCCACGTTCTTAATTAGCAAAATATCCTTATTTATTTAAACCCGAAACGACGTTATAATATCTCCACACGGCAACAATAGGTCAAAACAGAAGGGAACTGATTACAAAGATGCAGACTTACATATTCCGGTCTACCAACAGTCAAATCTGGCGAACAAGCGTGTTCAGACAGTTCGTTAGGTATCGTAATAATTCAGCCGGCAATCCAATTACGATTAGTTAGCAACGTCAATTGGCAACCCGTTCTCAATCAATTCAAGTGTTCTGCGGTGCGGGCTACGCTGATTCATAATTGTGAATTCATTTGAATTTCTTTATAAACCCTGGTGCAGTCTGTTGTACCTTGGGAATGCAGTTCAAGAAAAAGCCATGTTAGTACTACATCATGCAATTTAAAAATTTCCTTGTAGGAGTAGGCAGAGGACGTAGATGTAAGATTTCCTCCAATTGAAGAGAAAAACAAATTTGATTTGTTTTTACTATAATCCGGGGCTGAACCCGACATCATGTTTAGAAAATTAAGTAAGGCATCGGGGGAGTTTTTAATAATATTTATTTATTTATTAGCCTTCTATCAGATAATTTCACAGGTTTAGTTATTTAGTTGTTTTATTCGTTGTCATATCTGTGTGCTTTTTATAGCAAAGGCCTCCTCCAACTGACTCCACGTTTCTCTTTCTCTGGCTAGCGATGTCCAAATACCGCCTGTCACTGCTTTAATTTCATCAACCAATCGCCTGAGTGGTCTGCCTCGTTTTCTTTTTCTGTTGCCTGTGTACCAGTTCATCACTAATTTCGACCACTTATCTATTCCCCTGATAGTATGTCCTGCCCATTTCCACTTCAGCTTTTTGATGGTTATTGTGACATTTTTTGTTCTTGTGGGTTTCCTAATCGTTAAAAAAAATTAGGTTAGGTTTCTAACTGTGCAGTTTCAGGGTAATTTATCAGTCGTAGCAATAGTAATAGTATTCAGCTATGTTAAGATAAATGGAATGATGCACACAGGCAGAGACTAAATATAACTTGGGTCTCAGAAGCCAAGCATCTATTTGACAGCCCTATTTTTTTTAAATGTAATAAAAGTGGCAAAGAAGCATGCAGTTCACATTGATGTTAAGTGATGACTGCAGCCTATAGACACTTACACAATGACCAGAGGTCAAAATGCAGATGCGCTGCCACTCCTGAGGCATTAGGTGTTATGCCTCTGTGCCGGAAATTACAGAGCCGTACATTAACCTCTACCTCTACTAACAGTAAAAATTACCACTATACCACAAAATTACCACTTACTAATATCACCAACATCACACTTAGTTAGCGCTTTGTCAATAGCCCGGCGATATATGGCCAGTAAAAAAACACCATCACCCATGAAAGCACCATCCTCAAGTTACAATGCTGCATCTCCACTCGCGAACACAATCGAAATTAACTCTGATTACTCAGTCGAAAGCATCGGAAGAAACTCTATAAAGTCATCCCATTTCCAATTCAACATTGTCCCGGCCGAAATTAATTCAGTCCCATTCATTACGCATTTTTTTCCGAAGATCTAGAGAACAGCACTTTGCTAATAATTTAAAATTAGGCTTAAATTAATTTAGCGTCACCAATATCGCATTAACCACGTGAGCAAAATTATAGAGAACTATTCAATTATGGTAGAATTCTTACTGCGTAGGTCCAGGGTAATTTATCAGTCATAGCAATAATCATAGTATTCAGCAAGGTGATGATAAACAGGATGGCCAAAGGCACAGAATAAATATATTTTGGATCTCAGAAGCCAAGCATCTATTTGATAGCTCTTTTATCACCAACATCACACTTAGTTAGCACTTTGCCAATAGCCCGGCGATATATGGCCAGTAAAAAAACACCATCACCCACGAAAGCACCATCCGCAAGTTACAATGCTACACCTCCACTCGCGAACACAATCTAAATTAACTCTGATTACTCAGTCGAAAGCATCGGAAGAAACTCTATTAAGTCATCCCATTTCCAATTCAACATTGTCCCCGCCGAAGTTAATTCTGTCCCATCCATTGTGTATTTTTTCCAGTGTTCTATTAAATTTCTTCGTTCGCCCCTCATTTTGTCCAAGGTAAACTCGATTCGTCGCTCTATTTTCTTCAGTGTTATCTTTCTGTACCGTTTAACAGGAATCAACCATTAACTGTCCATAGCTACGTCCATATTTTATCCTTATTCAGGCCAATAATATTAATGTTGTTTGTCTTTTTGTTTCGACTCCGCTGGGCCGTGATTTTGCTTTGCTCAGTCTCCTTTGTTTTGGTGACACTATTGATGGGAAAGCTTTATTTGGTGCAAATAATGGTTGCAAATATTAAAGCTAAGAAGTAATTCTGAACTTCGGTCCGGAATTTTTCTTCTGATCTTGAGAGATGAAATGGCTACAAATGTTAATTTATTCCGCGCCGTTTTAACGATATTTTTTGAATATTTAATATATTCAAAAAATAGATCAATAGGCAACCATTTTGTATTTTTTTATATATACGTTGTTTTTTTTTCCTTTATATACATGTATATGTAAAAAAATATATAATGAGATTATGCAAAGTAAATATACAAAGTAGATCAAAATTCTCGAAAGGGCCTCTACGTGTTGGACCCCCCATGTCCCCGCGCAAGCCTGACAAAGGTCCGGGGTTCAAATTGGACCCCGTGCTGACGAGAGACATAATAATAATAATGGCAACCCATTATACGTCCCACTGCTGGGCACGACTCTCTCCCCTTTTTGGGGGGAGAGCTGGAGCTTACTCCAACCACGCGAGATTGGTTGACGGATTGGTGGAGGTGGGTGGGTTAGTCCTCCGACGAGGTTTAACGTGCTTTTCATCGATAGCAACCGGGACCAACGGCTTACCGTGCCCTCCGAAGCACGGAAACGCGCATTTAATTTGCCACTAGCGGTCACCCATCACACTACCCGACCGCGCCCGTAGTGCTTAACCGAGTAGATCGCTTACGATCTGCACCAGCCCCTGGGCCATGCGCGCTTGTTTAACTAAGTTAAAGTAACATAAACCAAGCAGGAGAATCAGGGTTTAATGTTCCTTAGGTTTTGGCTCATATTAATTATTTATCATTCCTTCCACACGTCCCAACCACCGGAGCAACAATAGTGTAGAAAATGAGCCCTAAATTATACTTTCAAATGTTCAACCGCTCCACACCCCCGATGTTGACATCTATTTATAATGCAGCGGAAGTGGGGTGTTTCTAAGTGAATGCGGTATTAAGAACGTCTTCAGTCCAATGGAGTGTCACAAATGAGATACTTTTTTGACTTAAAGTTTATTGTTACAAGTAATTTTATACGTGAGTTATGGTGAAACGAAAATATTTTTTTTGAATACTTATAGGATGTTTTTGAAGACGTTGCTTGTGTAGTAACAATTTTTTTTTGTTTTTTGTTTTGTTATAGAAGTGGCAAAGAATCCTGCAGTTCACATTGATGTTAAGTGAAGACTGCAGCCTATAGACACCTACACAAAGACCAAGGTCAAAATGCAGATGTGTTGCCACCACTGAAGCCTAAGATGTTATGCCTCTGTGCCGGAAATTACAGGGCCGTACATTACCAACTGACCGGAACACGATAGTGCTGAACACTACCATTTAGCGGCAAGTATTATAGGTAATGCGGTGATGCCTACGCCCGCGAGCTCCGTCACTGGAACTCTACCACCAGTAAAAACAACATTATTATACAATACTAATATCGGATTCAATAAAACTTGAAGTAAATAGGGCGAGTTTCGGAGTTGCGGAGGAGAAGATAGTCATTCATTTTTTAAAAGCATAATTATATGCGAAAAACATAATGAGCTCACTGAACCAATCATGAGATAAATTAAATTTGAGATCGGAATATGAAGTTTGTGATAAAATAGAATTTAAGAAATTAAAAATATCTACTGATTTAAGTTTAAAAGGTTGAAGTACCTCTTCACTTGGGTAACTCTAATGAAGGCAGTTGATAATGCACCATCGCATAATTAAAATTGAAGATACATATTACCTAATTAGCATCATCACTGTCATGCAAGCAACACGAACTTCAAGCGAAAACTACAACGAAATTTCCCTATTCATTGCACCTTGAAAAAAAGAAAGTGGATCCGCAAATCCTCAACTTCTTTATTTGATCTATTTTTAGGGCTCCGTAAAAAGCAAGAGGAACAACCGGCAGCCGTTTTCACGGTAATGCAATTAAAAAAGTTACAGCTTCCTACAGACTAAAAAAAGGGTGCGTCAAAACATTTCTGTTGCCTCCCATATGTTGCCTTGTTGTGATAACGGAAAAACGAATAAATTGCATATAGATACACGAGTTTTGGGTACAAACATACATTACATCTTGGAAAATGCTAAAATGAGATTCCAATATTATATATGTATATAAAAATCAATTGCTGTTCGTTAGTCACACTAAAACTCGAGAACGGCTGGACCGATTTGGCTGATTTTGGTTTTGAATGATTTTTGGAAGTCTGGACTTCCAAAAATCATTCAAAACCATATTCACATCTTATATTATATTTTTCTTACCTTCCCTGGGGAAGGTAAGAAAATATGAAGAAATTGAAGGAGAATAGTAAAAAACCACAATTTCATTTTCCCATACTAATAGTCCGTATCTATCAAACCTTTGATACATTATTTCATTGTGCAATGCGTTTTTCTTCAGCTAGTTTTCAATATTTATTTCGAGTAGATTTCAATAAACACTGTTTTTTACGAAAATCTAATACAGATTTGAATTTTATAATTATTTGAGGTACTACCATCATTCTATATCTTACTAATAAATATTACAGATGCGAAAGTTTATGAGTATGGATGGATGCATGGATTTGTGACTCATACAAGAACAAACTACAGGACGAATTTGGATGAAACTTTACAGTAAGTAATATTAGTTACACATTGGAATAATATATAGGCTACAATTTGCAATGATTAAAAGCAGGGGCAGCAAGCGCTTCCCTATCTTTCTTATCTTAATTTTTAGCGGGTAAATTTATAGGTTAGAATATTTTTACCCTTTAAATACGCTTTACAACTTGGTTACCTATCGATTGACTTACTCTGTCTTACGGAAAGCCTTTAATAGGGTTTGCCTTTAAATAAAATGTTAAAACGTGCATTTTATGTTACCCTTATAAGATTTGATAGGCAACCTAGTGGATATACATTCTCTAAATTATAAACATGCGTAAAAATTAGGTTTGCAGCATATCTGGATGAACGAAATGATTCTGCAGTGGCATCCTAACCGTTTGCTTGTTTGCCACTTTAAATGCATAAACGAATTAAAAAATAATGCCATCTTAATGAACGTTGTACAAATATGAAAACAAGCGAGTGCAGCGTTTCCCATTTCGAACCTTAATAAAATTCAACACCGTAGTTCGCTTAACTCCCAAAAAATAATATTAAAATTGCCCGTGAACACTTCCATTAGGCGAAACGGGAATAGAAAACGGAAACTTATCACAGAGATTTCAAATAAAGAAAAAAAAATAAACATATTTTAAACCCCCTTATTCATAACGTATTTTAGCTAAAGTGTTGCTAATCTCTCTCCTTTATCTTTTTCTATCCTGCACATGTGACAATGCAACTGACAAAGACAAAGCATTCTATAGCTAAAACGTATCTAATGTACATTTATGAATAAGGGGGTTAAGATATTTCACCACTATACGGAACCCTCTGCCGTGGCCGACTCGCACTTGGCAGATTTTAATAATATACCTAATACCGTTATCATTTTTACTACTTTCTACATTCATCACCATCATTTCAACTGAAAAAGCGTCTACTATTGAACCTAAGACTTGTGGCCGACTCGCACTTGGCAGATTTTAATAATATACCTAATACCGTTATCATTTTTACTACTTTCTACATTCATCACCATCATTTCAACTGAAAAAGCGTCTACTATTGAACCTAAGACTCCCCAAAGCCATAATCGCCACGCTTGGCATACGGATTGGCGAACGCAGTGGCGGTAGTTTACACGTAGGACGCTACTGCCCATACTGCAACTACTACCGCCCCATTGGAATGGTTTGACCGCCATTGTTCGGTTGACTGACTGCACTACCGTTGCTTCAAAGGGAGACTCTTCCGCATGAAACTTTCCGACGAGGGGTCCTGCCCCTGTGGCAACACAGAGGACGAGGACGTACACCACGTCCTGTGGGAGTGTTCTCTCTACAGTGAGCTTAGGGACGACCTACTGAACGGCGTGAGGCCACTCGAAGTGGGTCCGATTTACTATCGCGACCTTGTGGGCTCGGAGGCGAACTTTAGGCGGCTACGGGACTTCGCGCACCGATGGCATCGACTACGGAGTAGACTAGAACGAGAAGAAAAGGAAAACCGGCGGAGGACTTGACGGGATGGGAACTAAATATATATAACACAACGGCAAGAAGACTGAAGAAAGAAGAAGAAGAACGAAGATGAGAAGAAAAAGAAGACATTGCACATCGCAGGACGACCGGAGGCAGGAGCCGAAGGCGTGGCTGTGGCGTCATGCCCCAGAATGGGGAGAGTGACCATAGGGACGCAGTATACACAGAGTGTAAAGAACTTGTAGGGAGTCAAGAACACATGCGCGCGCGACAAAAGCGAGGAGCGGTTCGTGCGCGCATCTCCCGCGATTCGGCCCATATAACCAGGAGGTTGGAAGGGCCATGGGAAGGCATGGTGGGTTATGACTGCACTACCGGTAGAATTCTCTTCCACTAGAAGATAATTCTACCGCTAGTGGGCGGTAGGGTCGTCACGTCCCGACGCCGTCACTTTCTACATGATATGACATCCGTGGAGCACAGGATCCCAGATGAAAACCAGCATCAAGTAGATTATATGTGCTTGACATGAAGGTGATCTGGGAACCCATTCAGACCAGCCGTGAGACATACTGCCTACCACCTGTGTTAATGTGATTTATGTGCCAATTGAATGTTTTTTTTTTTAATCTTGAGTATCATGCTACTTATTATTTTTTTTTTGTTTATGTCTCAGTGTGCTGTTTTTCCTGAATAAATTTTTCTTTCTTCCTTTTTTTATGTTATAGAAGTGGCAAACAAGCATGCAGTTCACATTGATGTAAGGTGATGACTGCAGCCTATAGACACCCACACAAAGACCGAGGTCAATATGCAGATGCGTTACCACTCCTGAGGCCTGGGGTGTTATGCCTCTGTGCCGGAAATTACAGGGCCGTACAACTTTCAACATTACTTAACTGGTGGTAGAGCGCCAGTTCAGGAGCTCGAGGGCGTAGGCACCACCGCATTACGTTATTTATCTGCCGCTAAATGGTAGTGTTCAGCACTATCGTGTTCCGGTTAGATGGTAATGTATGGCCCCGTAATAACTATCACAGACACATAGTAACTAAGGTCTCAGGGGTGGCAACGCATCTGCATTTTGACCTCTGGTCTTTGTGTACCTAAGTGTCATAACTTAACATCAATGTTAACTGCCTCGGTAGCCTTGTGGTAGCAGGCCACTACTACTATGCTGAGGTCCTGGGTTCGATTCCCGGGTCGTGGTTTATCAGAGATAATGGTGTAAAGTCCTTTATCTCTGGTTCTATTGGGATTTTTCCATTTTCTGGAAATTACCCAGTACCTCGAAGTTCGGTAACGTGCCCGGAGATATCAACAGGCTCGCCACCTGTTACACGGGCCAAAAACGTAACCGAAGAATCGTGGGTGTTTGCATGTATGCTTGAATGCATGCATTTACCTGTGCCTACCCCTTCGGGGATTACAGGCGTGAAGTTACTTTTTGACTGGTGGTAGAGCTCCAGTGACGGAGCTCGCGGGCGTAGGCACCACCGCATTACCTAATATACTTGCCGCTAAATGGTAGTGTTCAACACTATCGTGTTCCGGTCAGGTGGTAATGTACGGCCCTGTAATTTCCGGCACAGAGGCATAAGACCTTAGGCCTCAGGAGTGGTAACGCATCTGCATTTTGACCTTGGTCTTTGTGTGGGTGTCTATAGGCTGCAGTCATCACTTAACATCAATGTGAACTGCATGCTTGTTTACCACTTCCATTACATAAAAAAAAAAAAACGTGAACTGCAAGCTTGTTTGCCGCCTTCATTGCATAAAAAACGCGATTCTAAATCTAACTTGACTAGTTTTCACACACATCGAATGATATGCATCGATTTTTTTCAACACACGTTTTACCCATTTAAAAGTGTTACAGTTATTAATTGTTGTATACCACGCGAGTATAGTTAAAAACGGAACACAAGTGAAATTACAGTAATTTATAGGTAGGTGAAGCGCGCATGGCCCCGCGGCTGGTGTAGATCATAAGCGATCAACTCGAGCAAACATTACGGGCGCGTTCGGATGTGTGCTGGGTGACCGCTAGTGTCAAATTAAAATGGGCGCTTTCGTGCTTCGGAGGGCACGTTAAGCCGTCGGTCCCCGTTGCTATAGATAGATAGCAGTTGTTAAACTTTGTCGGAGGTCTTATGGGCGGTTTGAAAAACCTCCGACAGCGGGTTGACCACTAATCCCTTGGGTATCTCCACCACATTGGAGCAGCGTGGTGGAGTAAGCTCCAGGCTTCCCCCCAAAAAAGGGGAGAGACTTGTGCCCAGCTGTGGGACGGATAATGGGTTGCCATTATTATTATTGAATGATGAAGGTAGACGAGGCACGAGAGGTTTGTCTGAACCGGGATATCTGGCGCTCTACACTCTCTGCCTACCCCGTTAGGGACCTGGCGTGAAGATACATACATTATTATTATTATGTCTCTTGTCAGCACAGGGTCCAATTTGAACCCCGGACCTTTGTCAGCCTTGCGCGGGGACATGGCGGGTCCAACACGTAGAGGCCCTTTCGAGAAATTTGATCTACTATGTAATGGGTTATATTCGGCGGGACCTCTCTCTGACTGCATCAATTGTTCATACAGACTCAGACAGACCCCGCAGAATACATGGGACTATTGTAATGAAAAATAACTCGCCAAACTTTGGGCTATGTGGATGAACAGGGGGGACTAGCTGGCTGGGCCTATGGAGTGAGATCCGGCACCTGCCTATATTCAACATCTCACATTATTGAATCCTACGTTATTATGATTATTGTTACAGGTAGGTACGATAAGTTTTCGACGCATTTTAAAATTTGTAAATTCATATCGACTTAGTTTCAATTCGACAAGTCTTAGGCGTGCACGTATGAAGCGAATGATGAATGTAGAAGGAGCACAGGAGGTGTGTCAGGACCGGAATATCTGGCGCTCCACACTCTCTGCCTACCCCATAAGGAACTTTGCGTGAAGATACATACATAATTGCATAAACGCCTGTATTCCACTAAAGTGTAGACAGGGGAAAATGAATGCATTCAACTATAAATGATCGCGGGCGTAGACACCAACGCAATAATTTACCTATTCAGTGCTTAATATTCAGCCAGTTTCCCAGTCTGTTTATGTACGGCCCTGTAATTTCCGGCTCACAGGCATAAGAGCGTAGACCTCTGGCAACCGTACCTAGTAACAACGCATCTCTTTATTTATCTCGTGTACTGGACACTTGTCAAGACACCGGTCATATTCATATACCGTGCCTCTACAAGCACTAGATTCTGGCAGAATCATCCTTACGACTTTTAGGGCTTGAAAGCCAATTGATAAATCAGATATATTATCTATGTATCTAATATCTTAAAGTTAGCACACCGCGGACACTGCAAAAATTCCATACGAAAGCTTAATTTGGTCTCTATTACACAGTTATCAATCAGTGACGTGTATTTACACGTGCACCTGTATGCGTAGCACGTAGAAAATACCAACCATCGCCCATAAGAGGGGAGGAGGTAGCACGTAGAAAATACCAACCGTCGCCCATAAGAGGGGAGGAGGTTGGGTGATGCGGGGAAATCGGGCGGGACGTCGATGTGTCCATTCTATACGTAGTATTATTACATATTCTAGCGCCAGATATCTGGAGCGCCAGATATCCCGGTCCTGGCACACCTCCCGTGCCTCATCTAGGTACATTCATCATTCTCTTCCTACATGCACGCCGATTCCTAAGACATTTAAATACTAACCCCCTTATTCATAAACGTACATAAGATACGTTTAAGCAATAGAATGGTCTGTCCTTGGCAGTTGCATTGTCAAATGTGCTGCAAAGGAGAGATTAGCAACACTTTAGCTAAAATACGTTTATGAATAAGGGGGTAAGTTTAGATATATGTACCGTGTATACATACATGCGTTTTTTTTATATCACAAACAGACACTATAATTTTATTTATTTGTATGTGTACATATAGGTATCAACTGTCACATCGTATAATCTCACATAGGTGAGTACCTATACATATATCTCGAAAACAATTTTGCTCCTTTGTATAGTCCAGCCTTTGTGCATAAGCATGCTTTTGACCGGCCCGAGGGAAATTATTATGTTATCCACATATACATATACATAGTGTGTTGTGATCAACATAGTAATATTATGATTAGGCCCGTTGCATTGTGCGTCTTCATTGTGATATTCGGTATGAAAGGTAAGAGTTTTTTTTTTCTCATGAAGTGGTAAACAAGCGTAACTGTACACTTATTGGTGGTATGTAATACTGTAGCATATCTACACGAAACCAGGGATCTCACGTAGATGCGTTACCACTCCTGAGGCCTAAGGCGTTATGCCTCTGTGCCGGAAATTATAGGGCCGTCCATTACCACCTGACCGGAACACGATAGTGCTGAACACTACCATTTAGCGGCAAGTATATTAGGTAATGCGGTGGTGCCTATGCCCGCGAGCATATTGTTCGATATAGGTTATCGAACAAAATGGTACATACGTACTTTAGTTAAATTTAAATAAACTATATTAAAAAATAAAATAAATATTATTAAACTAAAAAAACTGAATAATATCGATAAATCGGTCACTCATAATTTCTATCGATCGTTAAAAACCCGCGATACAAACTGGTTTGTTCACAAAAAATATATAAAATATAAATGTACGGCCTTGCAATTTCCGGCACAGAGGCACAACACCTTAGGCCTCAGGAGTGGTAACGCATCTACATTTTGACCTTGGTCTTTGTGTGGGTGTCTACAGGCTGCAGTCATCACTTAACATCAACGTGAACTGCATGCTTGATAACCACATCCATTACATTAAAAATATATATATATCTGTTGTTCAACAGCAGTAATAATGGCAACCCATTATACGTCCCACTGCTGGGCACGAGTCTCTCCCCTTTTTTTGGGGGGAGGCCTGGGGCTTACTCCACCACGCTGCTCCAATGCGGATTGGTGGAGGTGGGTGGGTTAGTGGCCAACCCACTGTCGCATGTTTTCAAACCATAAGGCCTCCGACAAGGTTTAACGACTGCTATCCATCGATAGCAACCGGGACCGACGGCTTAACGTGCCCTCCGAAGCACGGAAACGCGCATTTAATTTGCCACTGGCGGTCACCCATCACACTACCCGACCGCGCCCGTAGTGCTTAACCGAGGAGATCGCTTACGATCTACACCACCCGCTGGGCCATGCGCGCTTCGCAAACTTCAACAGCAGTAAAACATATAAATAAAAAAGGAAACAATTGAAAACAATCACAAGCTATAAACACGGAACATTAAAGTTATATGTCGAAGTTTAAAACTCACGAATCCCGGGTCATAACTAATATAGTTTACGATCACCATAAAATATGTTTTAGTTTCCATGAAAGGGATTAAGTTTGTGTTTTTGGTGCGAGCATCTTAATATTTGTTCCGAAGGACTTGACGAGCATTTAAGCCACAATCCGAAATGGGCCTATACCTGTCGCCTGGATTGTCAAATGTGTGCGTGAAATTGTTTCTGTAGCCTAACTGCCTTGGTAGCCTAGTGGTAGCAGGCCACTACTACGCTGAGGTCCTGGGTTCGATTCCCGGGTAGGGGGTTATTAGAGATAATGGTGAAAAAAGCCTTTATCTCTGGTTCTATTGGGATTTTTCCATTTTCTGGAAATTTCCCAGTACCTCGAAGTTTGTTAATGTGCCCGGAGATGTCAACAGGCTCGCCACCTGTTACATGGGCCAAAACGTAACCGGCGAATCGTGGGTGTTTGCATATACATGCATGCATTTACCTCTGCCTACCCCTTCGGGGATTACAGGCGTGAAGTTACGTTATTATTATTTTTTTATGTTATGGAAGTGGCAAACAAGCATGCAGTTCACATTGATGTTAAGTGATGACTGCAGCCTATAGACACCCACACAAAGACCAAGGTCAAAATGCAAATGCGTTACCACTCCTCAGGCCTAAGGTGTTATGCCTCTGTGCCGGAAATTACAGGGCCGTACATTACCACCTGACCGGAACACGATAGTGCTGAACACTACCATTTAGCATAGTATATGAGGTAATGCGGTGGTGCCTACGCCCGCGAGCTCCGTCACTGGAGCTCTAGCACCAGTAAAAACTTTTGTTAAAGTCAAGGTGTGAGTTTCGTAGTAATAGACGATTTCTGTAGTGTGCGTGAGGGTCGCACGCATTTCTCCCCGCAAAAAATGACAGACTGTTTTGCATCGGTAATAAACACTATGGCCTCCAGCCCGCCGCGGCCGGTGGCCCGTGTGGCCCTATGGTCACTAACTAACCAGCGAATATGTAATAATACTACGTATAAAATGGACACTTCAACGTCCCGCCCGATTTCCCCGCCTCACCCAACCTCTTCCCCTCTTATGCAGTGCCGGATTAGCCATATAGCAGGAGTAGCAAATGCTACGGGCCCCGCGCCATTGGGGGCCCCGTGCCTGTGCCCAAAAAAAAACACAAATATGTAATACACCTTAGTTATTCTCAAAGGGAGCGTTGACCACTAATTATATAAGTACCTATATTATTATGTTGCAAGTTGGCAATACCACAATACTTACAGGGGGAATCCCCTAAATTTGTTTTCGATTCCTCTTCGTAAATGTTGTTTTATTTACATCCTAAATTTCAGTAGGCAATGTAACTCTAGGGCCCCATGGTCACATTTGCTACGGGCCCCGCACCGGCTTTATCCGGCACTGCTCTTATGGGACTCTTATTGGATCGTATTTTCTACGTGCTACGCACACAGGTGCACGTGTAAATACAAGTCACTGATTGATGTCTGTGTAATAGAGAGCAAATGAAGCGTTTGTTTGGAAAATTGGCGGAGTGTCCGCGGTGTGACCTAACTTATGGTGAAGTCAGGAGTATATTTATGTATCTTCAGGCCAAGTTCCCCGCGGGGTAGGCAGAGAATGTGGAACGTCAGATATCTCGGTTATTTTTCGAGTCTCATGTAATAAGAGGAAAGGTTTCTTAATTTTCAACACAGGTATTGAACCCGGGAAATCGAATCTAAAAGTGACTCTTATAGCTAATAACACATGCGACTGAATAACACAGACTGGACAAAATAATTTTATCTTTATAAATATTAATTAAAAAAAAAAAACAATCTATTAGACAAATAAATATTACAAGAACTTTATTTAATTACCGTCTACATTACCTAAAACTTGTATGATGCACCCTATGAGCTATAACAAATAAGTATTTATTTATTAAAAAAAAAAGAAATAAACAAAACTATTGTGTTCTTTATTTAACTTTATATTAATGTTACACTCGAGTTCAACAAGCATAGAAGAGAACCACGTATTAAACTGTAGTTCGGCTACTCGATAACAGATGGCGCCACGAGTCGCGCGTTATTGGTTGCGAGTCGTGAGCGATATTAGAAAAAGTAGCAATTTAGCCAAACAATAAATGAATGGCTTGTTTACGGAGTGAGTTTCGAAGCAATATACAATTGTGGTGTGAAAAACATGAAAACCTCAGCACTTTTATTACAATTTCAGTGAAATGTTATTGTTACTCTGCGTTGATAAGTACGGATTACGGTCATAACAACAACTAATACGTAAAGTTCAACTAGTTCATTTTTGTATTACTAATTTCCATTATACCTAAATTAAATTTGACTGGTGGTAGAGCTCCAGTCACGTAGATCCCGGGCGTAGGCACCACCGCATTACCTATACTTGCCGCTAAATGGTAGTGTTCAGCACTATCGTGTTTCGGTCAGGTGTTAATGTATGGCCCTGTAATATCCGCCACAGAGGCAATACCTTAGGCCTCAGGAGTGGCAACGCTTCTACAATTAAATCTCTAGTTTTATATAGATGTTCATAAGCTACAGTATTACTTACCATCAATGTGAACTGTACGCTTGTTTGCCACTTCATTACACAAGAAAAACTGCTCGGCATGCTATGTAGGTATTTTAGAATTTATTTACAGGTTAAGCACAATATTCAATGTAATAATTATTTATTTAATAGTGAAATACGACTACCACGTTTGTATGCGACTGTCCTTTTAATTATTTTATGACCAGTCCTTTGGGACGTAGACGATTTTTGATTACGGCCGCATGGACTACGGTCCATTCTTTTTTGTCCGTTCAGACTAAGTACCCAATATTTGTGTGATCTTAAAACAGGATGTAACGAATCTATTGTATAGTATGTATTTCCTTTCACAGATAACTAATTTACATTAAGTTATCGTCTTACATTATATGAAATTCAAATTAAAGCTTAGAAACTTCGAATTAGAAGAATAATATAATATTTGTCCATAGATGAAATAACATCTTACTAGAACAATAAAGGTAAAATAATATTATCGTTTAGTTTCTAGGCATAACTAATTTAAAGGAAAGAATGGTATTTAAATATCAATTTAATTTGAATAACACGCTAAACAAAGACATTGGAAAGGTCAACAAGATAATAGAATATTTGTAATAAATATTCAAACGTGCGAAAGGATTCGATTTTTTATAACAACTTAGTAATTTAAAACAAAAAAAAAAAACATTGACGAAATACGTTGAAACAATAACAATTTCGAACTATTATTCCATGCTATAGATGTTAAGTGATGACTGCAGCCTATAGACATCTACACAAAAATCAGTGGTTAAATGAAGATGCGTTGAACCCCCTGAGACCTTAGTGGTTATGTCTCTGTGATAGTTATTACAGGGTCAAACATTGCTACTAAACAAACGGTGCAAGATCTCTAGGCTGGAGCGCCTTCTGCGCTCGCCGATTGCCCGGTGAAGTAGACTAGTGCCGTCTCGAGACAGGCCGCCTATACAAAGCACGAGCTAAAAAAAAAAAAAAAAAAAAAAAGGTGCAAGATTTCAACGAACAGACAAACAAATTCATTTCCAACTAAGAATACAACCCGGGATGTGGGTAAAAAAACCGTTCTCGTCCAACCCCTATCTGAATTGCTCCGTAACAGTTCAATCAATCAAAAACTATCGACAGACGTCATGCCTCGGAGAATGCTTAATAAAAATCCAAGCCCTGTGGAACGATTTTTCTTTTACTTGTTACTTTCAAATGTGGGAATTTAGATTAAACAACGTTTTGATACGCGAGATTGTTAGAGAGGAATTTAATATAGATCAAAGGCAGATTTTTGGCAGATTACTCTGATATATCTACCTATCTAACTCCCTATTTCATAGATTATTGATGTTCTCTTAAGTTTAAGATTCGTATAAAAATTCGCTATTTTTCGTGACTACGTCCGCATGGTTTTGGCACAATTTTTTTTTTTTTAATTTCAATTTGTCTCTATTCGCCATTATAGGACTTGAAAGCGTTGCTAGCGAAACAGATAGATAAAGATATTTTCCTTTAAAACCTTGATGGGTAAACAAACATATTATAAAATTATTAAAAAAAAATATTTTAGTATTAATAAATATATATACGTATAAAATTATTAGAAACTGAGACTAGAGTCATCAAAAATACAAAAAAAATCAACAAAACACATTCATAAGTTTAAATGTGTACGTGTACTCATCTAATAATAATAAATCTTGTAAATAAATATAAGGGTAAGAATATAAAAAGAAAAATGTTGATACAGAGGCAGAACATAACGAAATGAAGAGTCCAGTAAATACCGATTACTCAATAGGAACACGATTTTTATGATAAAATAAAAAAGCTACCTCAAAAACGGAATCGTGCGACTTGGTCACGTTCAAGTAATTTCGTTTGCTACGGTTTGCGAGACCACTTTCTTAAAAAATATACCGATTGAAAATATTAAGATGTGTCCCCCGTATCGGACCCTTATTGAAAACAGTGTATCTTTTATACAGCCTATATAATAATATGAATTTGAATAACTACATGAAGGCCTTTCGGAATATTCAATTTAATAACATTGAGGCTCTTTTATTTTATGGATTTGCAATATTTTTGGGTTTAGATCGATACTCGTAATATTCAATTTTTGGACATATTCACGAGATTCATTATTTTAGCACACTGCGTCTTACCTGTGTTTAATAGTAGCGTATCTTAGTTTTTCTACTAATATCAACATATATTAAATAACATGAAGTTCAATAAATCTAATAATGTTTTGTTTATGACATTCAAAATTTATTACATCAACACGAGCTCTTGAGAAATTTCTATAGATAAAGCAATTGAACAATATGATCATAGTTCACATCACATCAAATTCGATTTCAAACGTATTCTTACAATTTATGGATTCAGCTTCCTTAGTATTTTCCTAAATAAAAGTAACTCGAGAACATTATAAGAATCAAACAAAATCAAATGTACGAGGAATATCTGCTTATCGAAATGATCTGTTATTTTTTCTTTGAATCTCCAATGAGTAAAGTAATATTTACGTAGCTCGCGAATAAATCCGAAATAACATTGAAAATATCCAATATATACTTCTATATTTATGCTTACAATACACAATGAATTACAAATCCATGTTTTAGTAATTCATTGGAGCGCATTTCGACCTTCCAAGAATCGTTATTAAAATTGGTTCACTCATTGTTAATAACAGATTGTATAACGTTTGCCGCGCCCAATAATATTGTCTCCGTTGCCTTTTCAGCCTGATCTTTGGAAACACCTCTTTAATCTTCTAATTTTACACCTCTTCCTTATCAATCATCTAAAATATTTATCTTTTCAGTCACTTTATTTGATCTGCGAAGCAATTAAATTTCCCAAAAAGGTAAATTCCAAAAATTTAATTAATTTTCTTAGACCAAATTTATTGTATCACTTGCGTAATCTGCGTCAAGTTTTCTACTAAAATATTTTTAAATAATTGCTTTCAAAAGGCATTAAATCGCTTCAAAGTCACATTAAACTTATAAAGTATCAAGTAAAAACATGCTTTTACTGTTACTAACGGCTATTTCATTTGCCCAATATATTCTCTTAAATCTTTGAAACTGTATCTTAACTCAAACGCCAGCCGAGGCGGCACTATTTATGGCACATTTAAATTCAACGGTAGATTAAAGCCAAACATAATATTATCTAATGGAGTACTAATTGACACAAACATGCCAGAGAACATTTTAACTAAAACCGTGTTAGTCACAGGTTTATCTACAACTTATAAGGGTCCGATGTTTATTTTATTGGTTAAGATAAAGTTACTTGTTATATTTTATTCATTTGTATCTTTCTTATCGACTACTCGTATAATTTTATTGGCTGTTGCTTTATTAACTTTAACTGTATCAGTACTTACGTTATTAGCAACAATATATTAAGTTACAACTTTGTCGTTTTAATTGCCAGATTTATAATCGGCTTTTGTCGAGATCTTAATTTATTAGTTGAACAAAGATATATCTGTCATCTGTCTTCATTTCTTACTGTGCACAATCTATCACTGCCCTCGATATCTCAGCAATTACTTGGATGCTGAGACCTGTCCGCAATAAATCTTCAAGATAACCTCAATACGTTATTTATTAGATGAAAACAACTCACCTAAAACTACCAATATGAAGCACAAACTAATATACAAGATCATCAGGAATCTTTGGTAACTAATAAACTAATATATGTATCACACACAACGGCAATCATCTACGCGACCGCCGATTTTTTATATCACAGTACACATCACTATCTACGGGGTTTGGGCCACACTGCGATCCCATCAGGCCATCACTATTGCAAGCACATATTTTAAGTAGCCCAGTGCATTCGGACAACTTTTTTCAACTCTCCAACTTAAACTTTTGGTCATCGCGCGATCAAACTGGTATTGTCCGGCGCGTTTCCCATCACTAAAAAGCTTTGATTAAGTCCACATTAGTGTTTTGTAATCGATGCGAGTCACTTTGGATTGTTTAAATGTTAGATTGTACGATAGTTTCGCGGGAGCGACCGACACAGGTCCGTCGTCGGTGACGGTCGGGACGCAACTGGCGTGAAGTTGGTAGGGATTGGTGAGGAGCGAAGAATGCGCGGCGCATGGTTACCACACCAGCCACGCTCGGGTGGTAATGCGGCTGAATCGAGATGATGATAACGTACGTCGGGACCTGCGCATGTGTTGTACCTTTCCAAAATAGTAGGGTAACATAACCAGATAGACAGTCGTGCATTGTCAGTGGCGTCGCCCTCGGTCTTGGCCGCTTTCGTTCCAAACATAGGTAGGTGGGTACGCATTGTCGAAACGCATTCGGAACAATTTAGTGCGCTGTCCCTTTCTTGCGCACATAAAAACACCAGGTAAACGCACTAAGGAGTCGAGGGCAGGCACATTTTTAAAAATTGAAACGTGAACTTCAAATGGAGTGTAGCCACAAATTGTGAACAAAATTGTGTTTTGGGAACACTATTTCGGTAAATCGGCATGATAGTTGGAATCAAAATGAAATGCTATTATCACCGCATTGGTTTCAATTAAGCGACGATTGTGTCGTGGTCATGTGTATGACTAAATATTCAGGTCACATGTAACCGTAGAATTCAACACCGATGCCCTATTGTTAATGATGTGTCCGTTAATTATCTAAATCAGATAAGTTTCAGTTTGGCGCTGAATAGATTCGCTGTTGAAATTCAATTTTACATTTCGCATTTCGCAACTCATTGCGAAATATTAAATGTTAAATACAATACAATGTAGTCACTGTCTGTTGTGTTATTCGTCAATTTTGGGTCATTCATATGGTGATTCTGTCCAAAATGCAGATACTTATCACAAATTTCATAAGACCCTATGCAAATATAAATTCAATGCACATAATAACACTGAAAGTCATACAGTTGTTTGTGATCACGATAACAATTTGACAAGAATTATGAGTAGCATTTTAGAGGCAAGAAAATTCAGTAGGTATTTCTATAATAATATAGATCTGCGGTGTATCACTCACCGATCGCGTTCGTAATGAAGATGTAAGAAAGAGGCTTTGTGTGAATTATAGTATCGGTGTAAAAATGAAAAAAAGCATGCTCCGATGGTTCGGGCTTATATAGAAAGAATGTGTCGAATGACTAAACAGATATAGAATGCGAATGTGGATGGTTGCAGAGGCCCAGGAAGACCAAGACTGACCTACCATGACGAAATAGGTTGAGTTCTGTCTGATAGTGGGGTCAAAAGTCTTAGGGATCGGCGTGCATGTATGAAGAGAATGATGAAGGTAGACGAGGCACGAGAGGTATGTCAGGACCGGGATATCTGGCGCTCTACACTCTCTGCCTACCCCGTTAAGGACCTGGCGTGAAGATACATACATAGGTACATACAGACTTTCTTCACAATGCGCAGTTTTTTTGTTTTGATAAAAGTTTAATTGTAGTAACTCAAATGATGGATCAAATCTATTCAGGAAGATTTTTTTCTGATTGTAGACGCTTTATTAACTACGCTAACTAATTTCTCACCTCCTACATGATGATGTAGGAGGTGAGAAACAAGATCGGGGTAATATTTCATTCAATTGTTTTAGAGAAAATGTTAAGAAGTCATCAATTTGCAAACTATTCGTTTATCACAACAATTTTATTATCTACTATACAGCAAAAGATTGCACATTATTGGTCTATCCAACAGATTAGTTTAATCTAAAATCTTTGAAACAAGATTCTATCATTATCAAGATAGTGAAAATATTATCACAAAGTAAGCAAACTTTAACAATCAAACCTACCACCATAATCCTTAAATCTCCGAGTGACAAAAAAGTTGAAAAACGAAAAGACCTCGTTAAAGCATTACCATTAGAATTTTGGTCATTGAAAAAAGCGATTAACAAAACTGACTAGCTTAGATGCAAATTTTAACCCAACTCCAAGTGCCGTAGAGATGGAATTAGATCGTGTTTTAAAAACAGAAGAATGTGGGATAGTAATTGATAGTTTTGACACAAATCGAAATCTAAGGCTGGGTTCACACGGTAAAACACCGTTCCACTTCAGCGTAAAATGTTATAAAATAGTACTTTTAACTATTTTTTCAAAATTACAATAATTAACGTTACTAGGTACTTGAAATATTTTTTTTTGTTTAATGTACATTTAATTTCTTTTGTAAACTGATAATCGAGTTCTATTTTTAAATGTATGTACAATAATTTGTGACATTCTATGACATGTTATCATGTTATCATGTTATCAACAGGAGAAGCCACTGATTCCCGAAATAAAGTGAAAATTAGTTCGGGAATCTATGGATTCAACATATAAATTGATGTAACTATCTTTTTGTCAATAAACAATAATTATTATTATTCTAGTGATAGAGTTCCTGTGGTAGAGCTCGATAACATAAACATCATCCCACTTACAAAACTATCAGCCTTTGAATGTTACTGTTCAGTAATTCTAGGCCCCGGGAATGGCAACGCATATCATTGTGATCTTTAGTTTTAATGTAATCATCTATAGCCCGCCGTATTCACTTGTTATACGGGTATATGCTTTAGTCTAGCGGTGTGTAATGACCGTTGGATTCCAAGGGTCGCGGGTTCGATCCTCGCATCGGGACTTATGTTTGTATAGCCTACAGATATTTGTTTCGGGTCTGGGTGTTTGTGGTTGTGTGGTGTGTACAATGGCACCCACGACTTAGGTTTATACCTAGGTAAATGTGGAACTGTGAATGTAAGCGTATTAAAAAAATAAAATAAAAATCTTAATATATATAAATCTCGTGTCACAATGTTTGTCCTCAATGGACTAACTCCTACTGGTGGTAGAGCTCCAGTGACGGAGCTCGCGGGCGTAGGCACCACCGCATTACCTAATATACTTGCCGCTAAATGTTAGTGTTCAGCACTATCGTGTTCCGGTCAGGTGGTAATGTACGGCCCTGTAATTTCCGGCACAGAGGCATAACACCCTTAGGCCTCAGGAGTGGTAACGCATCTGCATTTTGACCTTGGTCTTTGTGTGGGTGTCTATAGGCTGCAGTCATCACTTAACATCAATGGAAACTGCATGCTTGTTTGCCACTTCCATTACATAAAAAAAAAAAAAAAAATGGACTCCTAAACCACTTAACCGATTATAATAAAATTCGCACACCATGTGCAGTTCGATCCAACTTGAGAGATAGGATAGTTTAAATCTCAATTCATAGTCGTAATATTATGTAAGTACCTAAATTGCAACCGTGCGAAGCCGGTACGGGCCGCTAGTATATTAATAAAAATGTTTGTGAGAACTCGTCATTGGTTTGAAACCACCCTGTGCATACCACAACAACCCGTCGGACTTATATTTCATTCTTCTCTCTAAGACTTTCCCATACACTTCAGATGCCAAACTGATCAAACTGATCGCTCGATAGCTGGTGCAGCTTCTCATAGCATAGAAAACTAATTAAGTAAAACATTTATTTATGTTTTTACTATCCCCATCCCTACTATCCCTACTAATATTATAAATGCGAAAGTAACTCTGTCTGTCTGTCTGTTACCTTTTCACGTCCAAACGACTGAACATATTGTAATGAAATTTGGTACAGAGATAGAGCTGACTTTGAGAAAGAACATAGGCTACTTAGTTATTTATAAAACGACAACCACGCGGGCGAAGCCGCAAGCAACAGCTAGTATGTTATAAATGTGACAAATAAAGCAACAGCTTACAATGACGGTGAGTTAATATTGCTGTCTGTCCATAAAATAAAAAGTATAAAACATTCTCGAGGCGTAACTAATACTAAGGCCTTAGATATTTCTGCGTCAGTTCTTACCTAAGTACCACTTAGCGGCCGGTAGATTATAGGATATCTAGGGACATTAAAAGGAATCACACCAATTGAGAGTTATTAAGAAAGTTGAAATAAGAAGTAGGAATTTTCCATGTGTATTTGTATACATTATGAAATTATATATATATATATATATATATATATATATATATATATATATATATATATTGTATACAGTCTGCCCGTGACCACGGTAGCTGGCAAGCGACCGAAACGTCGGGTATAAGAAGAAGTTTGGGAGTGTTGCATACGCGAGAAAATCCGCAAATTTAATTTCTACAAAATTATGAAATATATTTGTTGTCTGATGACGTCTCTACGATGATGTGGATCCATGTGATCTTACTGCAATCACCATAAAATGTAACTTTTAAATCCACATGGCGGTCAAGCCCTTCAACAGGGGCGGTAATTAATGAAATAACGCAAGGTAGCCTAATGGTAGCAGGCCACTACTACTACGCTGAGGTCCTGGGTTCGATTCCCGGGTAGGGGGTTATCAGAGATAATGGTGTAAAGTCCGTTATCTCTGGTTCTATTGGGATATTTCCATTTTCTGGAAATTTCCCAGTATCTCGAAGTTTGGGTAATGTGCCCGGAGATGTGTGGAGATGGGCCAAACCGTAACCGGCGAATCATGGGTGTTTGCATGTATGCTTGAATGCATGCTATTACCTCTGCCTACCCTTTTGGGGATTATAGGCGTGAAGTTTTTTTTTTACGCAAGGTAGGCAGCAGCGTCCTGCGATCAAAATATTTTTATTTCAATGAGTGTAGCGAAAATCTAAGAACACATCAAGTGTAATGAATGGTGAGATTCACAGACCGCACTACGACTTTACTTTGAGCAAAGTATGCTTAGGACTGTCAGAAATTTAAGGGATTTGACAGTTCGAAGCGTATTTTGCTCGAAAGTAAAGTCGTAGTGCGGTCTGTGAATCTCGCCCTAAGTGTAATATAGAAACTTGCCTCACTCTTCGGATTGACCGTTGACTTTTCGCCTGTTATAAGAGTGAAATAAGAATTTACTGTGAACTACTTCTCAAGATAATATCCAACAAATAAACCCGCGATATACACTAAGCTTCATTTCACCGACTCACCCGTTACTGCGATACATTTGTTTCGGGTCTGTTCCGGTGAAAAATATAGTGGAATTGACGACCAGTCTCGCTTACTTTCTATATTTCTGCCCAGAACGTGCAACTTCCCTTTGAGGTTTTCCTTAAGCGCTACAATATGGAGTTCTTTAAAAATGGTGTCAAGAGAGCCTTCAGGCAGAGAATACGTAATAATACTACGTATAGAATGGACACTTCGACGTCCCGCCCGATTTCTCCGCATCACCCAACCTCCTCCCCTCTTATGGGCGACGGTGGGTATTTTCTACGTGCTACGCACACAGGTGCACGTGTAAATACACGTCACTGATTGATGTCTGTGTAATAGAGACCAAATAAAGCGTTGGTATGGAATTTCGGCGGAGTGTCCGCGGTGTGCTTCAGGGCTGGTAGTGCGTTGGCCACTCTCCTTGTATTGCTAATGTCTTTAGGTGAAGGTGACCACTCACCATCAGGTGGTCCTTTTGATCTTGAAGTTAGTTTTTTTTTAATGTAATGATAGTGTCAAACAAGCATGCAGTTCACATTGATGTTAAGATTGTTAAGTGATGACTGCAGCCCATAGACACTTACATAAAGACCAAGGTCAAAAGGCAGATGAGGCATAACACCTTAGGCCTCAGGAGTTTACCAATCCTGGCCTGCCGGAAATTACAGGGCCGTACATTACCACCTGACTGGAACACGACAGTGCTGAACACTACCATTTAGCGGCAAGTATATTAGGTAATGCGGTGGTGTCTACGCCCGCGAACTCCGTCACTGGAGCTCTGCCACCAGTGGAAACGTTAGTAAGTTCTGATATTCTCAATTTTCTCCAGATTACATCTAACAAATAAACGCGCGATATACCCTAAGCTTCATTTCGCCGGCTCACTAATTCCCGATACATTTGTTTCGGGTCTGTTTCTCTGAATAATATAGTGGAATTGACGACCAGTTTCGCTTTCTTGCTGTTTGGTTGTTTAGATATATTTTTGTGAAAAAATATACTCCAAAATTGACCTACAATTTACACTTCTACATACCGTGCAATTTATACAAATAAATATAATTTGTAATATAAAAATAACTTCTTATTACTAAATGCATATGTATGTTTACACGGTACGTATACCAAAACAACATTTTTTACATTTTTTTCTGTCTGTCTGTCTGTTTGTGCCCGCTAATCTCGGGAACGGCTGGACCGATTTTGACGGGAGTTTCACTAGCAGATAGCTTATGTAATATACTCCTTATTACTTAGGCTTTACCGCGTGAGAATTTATGATTGTTCAAAATGTTCAGTATGTACCCGGATGAAGTCGCGGGCACAGCTAGTTGTAAATAAATATGAAGAATAACAGCTAGCTACAAGTGTGATTTGGAGTCTTATATAATACTAAATAATGAACGATTTCTTGCCTTAAAAAAACACCAGACTTCATAAAAACATTAACTGAGATCATATTCGAAATCTAAATGGAATTGCTAGTTTTTATTTCATTTGTTTACACACCGTCACGTGCAAAGAAACGAGACAAAACATTAAGTTTAGATCCACAATTGAAAAGCAATCAGAGGTCGCGTTCCACAAACAGCGCGTTTCAAATCTATGACAGATTTTAATCTTAGTGAAAGCAAGATATTGCAAAGATTAAAAATAGAAGCTCTCCAACTGGATATGATCTGGAAATATGTTTAAAAAAACCGGCCAAGTTTCGTTCTTCTTTCTTATTAGGGTTCCGTTTCTTAAATTACATTTTACAGCCATTACTACTAGTAAAATTATAAGGCATACCCAGATATTTTATCTAATATTATAAAGCTGAAGAGTTTGTTTGTTTGCTTGAACGCGATTATCTCAGGAACTGCTGGTCCGATTTGTAAATTTATTTCAGTGTTAGATAGCCCATTTATCGAGGAAGGCTTTAGGCTATATAACATCACGCGAAGATGAATAACAATGAAAACGCACGAAGCCGGAGCGGGCCGCTGGTTTAAAAATATACAGGGATATCTATTCGATCCCCGCATCGGGACAGATATACAGCGATATCTGTCCCAATGCGGGGATTGAACCCGTAAGCCTCAATTCAACCAATACAGTACCGCTGGACCAACTGACTCTTTTTCATTTCTTACTCGACTACTTAAACTTATTCCGTTTAACTTCTTCAAATTTGCTGAAAGGGTTAAAATTAGATTGATATTACATTTTTTTTCAATATCTCATAAAGACATCGAAAACTGGTTTTCCCAAACCTGCAACTTCACATGTATACTTTGTGGCGGAGAGTGTGGAGCATCCGAGAGTGTACCTACATCATACTACATTCATAATTCTCTTCATACATGCACGCCGATTCCTAAGACAGTTCTCGACTTATTTGGTCAAGGTAGGTTAGACTTGGTCCACCTATTGAGTATTGTAGTGTTACATGTTATATCTTACACAATATTTTCAAGTAATAATACATGTAGTGAAGATTTATTTCACTATTTTGTTCACATGACTAAAATACATATTCATGCCAAGTTACCGCGAGCTAGAACTAAGACTAAAGATCTCTATGCTAAATTATGGAGGGACTTTCAGATATGGCGAAACTAAAAGGGTTCCTTGTAATCTACGGAATCCTAAAACTCGCAAAACATAACGGTTCCGCTCGGGCCACTACAGAATTATCGAAGATACAATTTTCCACAAATATTTCACGCACCTCATAAACCGATTAGGCACGGCGCAAGGCTTTTTTTTTGTTTGGCAACAAACTTACATTCAATTCAGTTTACTGCAATATCTACAAAAAATCTGCTATGACAGGTTGTTAATCTATGTCACAATAGTATAAAGTTATAAAAATTTTTACTTGTCTGCAGGCAGGACTCTTAACATATCTTTTTTTTTTTTTACTACTTCTACGCTGAGGTCCTGGGTTCGATTCCCGGGTAGGGGGTTATCAGAGATAATGGTGAAAAAGCCTTTATCTCTGGTTCTAATGGGATTTTTCCATTTTCTGGAAATTTCCCAGTACCTCAAAGTTTGGTAATGTGCCCGGAGATGTCAACAGGCTCGCCACCTGTTACATGGGCCAAAACGTAACCGGCGAATCGTGGGTGTTTGCATGTATGCTTGAATGCATGCATTTACCTCTGCCTACCCCTTCGGGGATTACAGGCGTGAAGTTACGTTTTTTTTTTTTAATTATTTAGTACAACAAACAATTACACTCAGAAAGTAACAAGGACAATTACTCGGTACATCATTTTACAAGGAGCGTAATCAACCCCGTTGTCTACAAATTAACTATTAGGTCATTTTAGGGTAGCGGAGTGAAAAAAAATCATTTTTTTGAACAAAAAAAAAAAAGAATACACCACATATGTTAACACAAAGTAAACAATAGTTAATCATACATTATGTTATTATTAGCGTTCTGCATTACATTTAGAACATTTCGCTTAAATGCGTTAGGTAACGTTTCAAAAAATTCTACCTTAGTGAAATATTTGTTACGTTGTTTCATGAGTCTATTTATAGGTGCTCGCTATATCGCACCTTTAGAACTGAAGTGGCATAGGTATCTCAAAAAATTAAGATAATGACTTTTATACATCAAACGACTTAAAAACAAGTAATCTATCATATTATTAACATGTAGTCTGAGCTAAGAAGGAAATTCACATTCCGCAATACGCTAATATTTCAATGCTTATTTTGTAGCCAAAAGGTACGGTTTAGCACTATCGTGTTCAGGTTAGATGGTAATGTATGGCCCCAAATAATTATCACAGAGACTAAGGTCTCAGAGGTGATAACGCATCTCCATTTTGATTAGTGGTCTTTGTGTGGGTGTCTATAGGCTGCAATCATTATTTAGCATCAATAAATTTCCAGCACAGAGGCATAACACCTTAGGCCTCAGGAGTGGTAAAGCATTTGCATTTTGACCTTAGTCTTTGTGTGGATGTCTATAGGTTGCAGTCATCACTTAACATCGATGTGAGCTGCATGCTTGTTTGTCATCTTCATTACAAAAAGAGTCGACGTATAGACAGCATTTGACACCAAAACACATTCCCCCGTCCCATCCCCATCATTGTAATGATTGAGGAAAACCGCATTACTTCGCTCGATGTCATACTGCATACTGCATGATATCATTACATTATAATCGTCATAAAAAAATATTAGTCCTGTATACGCAACGGCGTAGTTATCAATTAACAGTAGGACCTGTCCAAAATCGAACAGAATACTTAACAATGTATTTTTTTTTAATCTAAAGAATCACCAAAGTGTAATCCCGCAATTAAATATTAAAATTTAATATCGCTATAACAAGGGCCAAACTTTTTCGGTTCGGACATGATCTCTTCCACGAGCCTAACTGATACATTTTTTTGTGATAATATAGCAAACAATCATACAGTTGATTGATGGTAAATGTTCCTACTATCTTTATATATAAAAATGAATGTTTGTCTGTATGTCCTTTATAGAATCGTAAACTACGCATTTGATCATGTGATGATCTTTAGCAAAGTTCTTGTGGATGAGTCCACGAAAGATTCTGAGTTGGCAAATTCGACAGATTGCGCCACTGTCATTTTTAGTTGGTAGCGTAGCAACACGCGCAGGGTGCAGCTATAGTCTATAAAAATCTACCATACTTAATATAACCAGAGATTTCAATGTAGATGCGTTGCCCAATCCTAACTTATAAGTGGTTTTGTCTCTATGATAGTTAAGTTATTAAACCAGACTCCTAAGTGGTTTTGTCTATAGTTTATACGAGGTTATCGAGGTTAACACCACCATTTGGCAACGGATCGATTAGCTCCCTAATGTGATGGTACGCCCTCGGGTTTTTATTATGCCATGAAGTAGAAAGAAACATACAGTTTACCTTGATGGTAAGGATAACTGTAGCCTATAAACATCACATGAAACCAGAGATATAAATGTGGGTGCGTTGCCACTCCTGAGGCCTAAGGTATTATGCCTCTGTGCGGGGGCCGCATACCTACGTTACTATCTGACCGGAACACGATAATGCTGAACTACCATTAAGCGTCAAGTAGATTACGTAATGTGGTGGTGCTACGCCAGCGCGTTTAATCACTGGAGCCATACCATCAGTAGAAGTAGTTTCAACATTGGAACTCTACCAGTGAACCTTGAAATAATAATAATAAAGGCAACCCTTTATACATCCCACAGCTGAGACTGGACTTACTCCACCACGCTGCTCCAATACGGGTTGGTGGAGATACAGATTAGTGGCCAACCCGCTGTCGAATGTTTTCAAACCGCCCATTAGGCCTCCGACGATGTTTGACGATTGCTATCTATCGATAGCACACGCGACCGACGGCTTAACGTGCTCTCCGAAGCATGCGCATTTTAATTTACCACTAACGGTCACCCATCAACCACCCGACCGCGCCCGTATCGCTTAACCGAGTAGATCGCTTACGATCTACACCAGCCGCGGGGCTATGCACGCTTCCTTCTTTCAAACGAACGCCGAAACGACAAGTTTCAAACAAACCTTAAATTGGGCCTGAGGTTCACCCGCAAAAACACCATTGAAAAAGCAACAATGGCAGGTAGCTCTGACTAATTGAATGTCTATGCCAATGAGATATTTTAACGTGCATAAAATTAACGTCACGGTGGGATTCTCGGCATTTTGTGCACTTCGTTTCGCGTTCTTAGTCCTTTCCGGTTTTATTTTAAACTAGCTGTACCCGCGACTTCGTCCGCGTGAGAATTTATGATTGTTCAGTATCTACCCGGACGAAGTCATAGGCGCAGCTACTATAAAAGTAGCCTAAGTTACTCCTCATTACATAAGCTAACTGCCAGAGAAAGTCCCGTCAAAATCGATTCAGCCGTTCCCGAGATTAACCCCAACAAATAGACCGACAGACAGAGACAGACAGACAAAAAAAGACAAATTGCAAAAAAAATGTTTTGGTACATACTCGTATATCGACATATGCATTTAGTAAAAAGCGGTTATTTTTATATTACAAACAGACTCTCCAATTTTATTTATTTGTATGTATGTATAGACTAGCGGATCCGTCAGACTTCGTCCTGTCAAAAAGATTTGTTATTTGGCAGTTAGACAACAGTGAATGCTTGTAATTTAATATGAACTTTATAGAATAGCAATAAAGCTCAAATTGACTCTACGTTTTAGTTAGAAACCGTTTATATGGGAAAAAGAAAAGGGCTGTTTTAGGGTTTTTCCGGCAATTATTCGAATTTTTCTCGCCGTAAAAACCATCCATGAAAATTAACGAACATTTTAAAAAAAATTGGCTATTTTGGTCAGGGCGTTGTTAAGTTATGCGCTCAAACTCAAACTCAAAAATGCATTTAATCACTTGGAAATAATAGAATTTGCTTGTGATCAAATTAATGGTCAAATTACAAATATAAAATTAAAGCGAATAACAACTGATACGTTGATTAATATGTCAAAGTAATCAAAATAAAATAAATAGTGGTCCAAAAATACTTAATAATAAAAATTGGTATCAACAGAACGCTTACTAACACACCATCCACGTCAAACGGGTCTTCTAAATAAAGCTATGGTATGGTGAGAGTCGAGTTGCCCCTCAATATATTGTGGCTTCACATCACATAAATCGTTCCCTTTCTCTCACTTTCAATTCAAAATTCTTATCCTTTGTTTGCATTTTTTTTTATGACTAGCATCTTTATAGATTACTTGAGTAGAGGATCGTTGCAAAGTCACCATCTTTTTACAGTGGGAAGTGATTCACACTTCGTAATCACGACTAATAAACTTGTATCTTTTTTGAGTTACGATTAAATAAATAAACGCTTTCACTCACAGCCCCACACTAGCTTTAGTACCCTTTTGCCGTGGGTTTTGTTATAAACAAATACTTACCCGAAATAAAATCAAATTTAAGGACATTCAGATGTGTTGTGCTTGGAAGACTTGGATCCATCGATCTAGTGGTAGTCACGAATCACACATAAGACAAAGATGCATTCTTTGAAATAAAACTAGTTCTCGGATTTATCTCGCGTATATTAAACTAAAATGATTATTTAAAATCGAACTCGACGTATTGTTCGCTTTTCAGCTTCCGTGGTCTCGAGCTGACTGAGGTGGCATTTGGCTGACAGCAGTATGAAAAAATTTTATTTGCAGCTACCTCCATCTATTTCGCAAACGTCTTGCGTAGCGTTCAGGATTAACACAAAAGTTACTAATTGTATCTTGAGGTCTTACAGAAAACTAGTTTCAATGAGTGCAGCTCGCGAAGACCTAATAAGACGCATTCTGTTGTATTGATTATATACTGCTTAACTTTATCCTAATAAAATAAAAACTAAACATCACAAATCAGATACAACACAACTGCCTCAGTAGCCTAGTGGTTGCAGGCCACTACTACAACGCTGGGGTCCCGGGTTCGATTCCCGGGTCGGGGGATGTTAGAGATAACGGTGTAAAATCCTTTACCTCTGGTTCCATTGGGAGTTATCCATTTTCTGGAAGTTGCCCAGTACCTCGAAGTTTGGCAATGTGCCCGGAGATGTCAATAGGCTCGCCACCTGTTACAGGGGTCAAAACGTAACCGGCGAATCGTGGGTGTGTGCACGTATGGTTGAATACATGCATTTACCTCTGCCTACCCCTTCGGGGAATGCAGGCGTGAAGTTACGTTTTATCAATGTGAGCTGCATGCATGTTTGCCGCCTTCCTTACATAAAAAATGTATGTAAGTATGTACGATTATTACGTATGTGTGAGGCAAAACGTGGCTCACATCTCAGCCAATTCTTGTAGCTGTCACTAAAGCGCTAATATTCTGATGGGGCCACAAAAGTGACATTGCGAACTCCAAGCCACCTAATTTTATCAAGAAAATAATTGTCTGTACTGTCTGAGGGTGGGGTTTTTTAAAAGTCTTAGGGATCGGCGTGTATGTATGAAGAGAATGACGAATGTAGAAGAAGCACGGGTGTGTCAACACCGGGATAGCTGGCGCTCCACACTCTCTGCCTACCCCGTATGGGACTTGGCGTGAAGATACATACATAACAAAGTCACACCGCGGACACTCCTCCAAAATTCCATACAAACGCTTAATTTGGTCTCTATTACACAGACATCAATCAGTGACGTGTATTTACACGTGCACCTGTGTGCGTAGCACGTATACCAACCGAAATACCAACCGTCGCCCATAAGAGGGGAGGAGGTTGGGTGATGTGGGGAAATCGGGCGGGACGTCGAAGTGTCCATTCTATACTATAGTATTATTACATATTCTCTGCCTAAGTATAAAATTTAATGTATTTTCAATGAACAAGGTCGTCGTCGCCCATTTCTAATTTACTGAACTAATATTTTTTTTTTTTTTTTTTTTTTTATGTTATGGAAGTGGTAAACAAGCATGCAGTTCACATTGATGTTAAGTGATGACTGCAGCCTATAGACACCCACACAAAGACCAAGGTCAAAATGCAGATGCGTTACCACTCCTGAGGCCTAAGGTCTTATGCCTCTGTGCCGGAAATTACAGGGCCGTACATTACCACCTGACCGGAACACGATAGTGCTGAACACTACCATTTAGCGGCAAGTATATTAGGTAATGCGGTGGTGCCTACGCCCGCGAGCTCCGACACTGGAGCTCTACCACCAGTAATAATAAAACTCATATGGAAAACACGATGCTGTTTAATCATATTTACAGAACCGATGTGTTTTATTTACCGCTTAAACACAGATCGTAAATAAAATATCTTTGGTACAGACAATATTGTCGAGCGGAGCCGCGGTATAAGGATTAATGATCCGCTTATTAAATTTACACTGTTATTTTATTCTGTACACCTGCGAAACGAACGGTTTGTTTATTATTAAAATAAGGGGCGACACACGGTTCGCAAGTGAAGGTCCAGACGCTTAGGTACCTACATTGTGTTTTGTACTCATAATCACGTTTGTTTTCTTTAAGACTGTGATAGCACACTGGATTTGGACGGTTCTAAAACGTACGTTACTTCACGCCTGTAATCCCCGAAGGGGTAAATGCATGCATTCAAGTATACATGCAAACACCCACGACTCGCCGGTTACGTTTTGGCCCATGTAACAGGTGGCGAACCTGTTGCCATCTCCGAGGTACTGGGTAACTTCCAGAAAATGGAAAAATCCCATTAGAACCAGAGATAAAGGATTTTAAACCGTTATCTCTGATATTCCCCGACCCTGGAATCGAACCCAGGACCCCCAGCATAGAAGTAGTGGCCTGTTACCACTACGCTACTGAGGCAGTCTGGTTCTAGATGAATCGAAAATAAATTTAATATAAAGAGCGCAGCAACTGGAATTACATATTTGACCAATTTGTAGTTTAAACATCATATCTTTTAAAACATAAATAAATAGCATAAACGATCCAACAGGAGTTCATATACCTCAATCAAAATTATAATTAAACGCGCAACAGTAGATATTTGACAAAAGTACCCAACAAATCTGTATGCTTTAAAAAATATAGGTAAAATGTGTGAAACAAATTAAAATTTATTGGTTTCACAGACTCTTTGAAAGTAAGTACAAACATTTTGACAACCCGGTTAGTCCAACGGTGTGAGATGACCGTTTGATTCGAAGGGTCGCGGGTTCGATCCCCGCACCGGGACCTTTATTTGTATGGCCTACAGATATTTGTTTCGGGTCTGGGTGTTTATGTTTGTGTTGTATGTGTACAGCGGCACCCACGACACAGGTTTATACCTACTGTAAGGCTGTGAGTGTAAGCGTAATTAAAGTGTAAGCGTATTTAAAAAATTACACTATATAATAATATGATAACTACTTGAAATCATAATTATCATTATAACATACTGATCTTGCAAAATGTAAGAAGGCGTAAATAACTTAATATTTTTATGATAGAACACTTAAATTGAATAAAATTTTGAACACATTAAAATGAGCTGAGTATATTACGATAAAAGTGCAGATTTATATTTTTTGAAAATAACGTATAAAATAAACTAGCTGTTGTCCGCGGCTCCGCCCGCGTGTATGTCTCTTTTTAGTGTAACTCACAAATCATCCCATGGCATCCCACAGGTACATTTTTTCGGGCTAAAAAGAATCCTTTAATCTAAATCAGCTAATACCCTATCTGTATAACAAATTTCATCAATTTCATCATCAAATCCGTTCAGTAGTTTCGGCGTGATTGACGCACAAACATCCAAACATCTAAATAAAGAAACTTTTACATTGATAATATTAGTGTGATGTGATAGTGTGAAGTGTTAAGTGTGATCAAAATCCGTTCTGTAGTTTCGGCGTGATTGACGGACAAACATCCAACTTTCACATTTTATAATATTAGTTTGAAGTTTGATAGTGTGAAGCACACTTCACTTACTTATCACACTAATCAGACTAATATCACAATATTAGTCTGATTAGTGTGATAACTAAAAATTGTGAGTGTGATGTGATGTATGTTTGGAATAATACGTGAATGTCTGTTTATCTGTGCAGTCGTATGCAACATCAGACGTATTAAGTCTGGTGCCGTTGTTATAAGAGTTGTTTAGCAATCACCTACAGATGAGACGTTTTATTTATTTATTTATTCATTTCTTTATTGTTACTAAAGAAGTAACAAATGCTTAAAGCATTTTCTACCAATCAATTATTCGAAACGTGACGTGGTACAACTTCAGCAAAGAAGATACCATGTAATTAACAATTAATTTCCATAAAAATGCATCAAATTGAATAGAGCGACAGTCCGTACTTTCTTCCCGTATGTTTTCAGTATATCAACCTCACAATCAGAGCGCTCATTACACAATTTCACACTCGACGCGTAAAAATTGACAGCTGGATGCAACTTTTTTTGGAAATTAGCATATTTTTTTTGCAAAATCAAATAATATGTTGCACGTATCGTATGCCATCTGGCAAATTGCGGTGTAAAGTATTAAATTTAATATACGAGACAACATTAATTTTGTAAATAAATCACTCCTTACTTAGTGGTAGCCTGAGATTGAAAATCTTGAAACATCTTACTTTTGATGTCATCATTATGACAAACAATAAAATTGATTGACATCATACGCATCAAGTACAGTCATCATCATTTCAAAAGACGTCCACTGCTGAACAAAAGCCTCCCCCAAAGCACAGTATAATAAGTACATACAGTAGTTTATCGCCTTTGAAGTTTTGCGATATGCCGCCTTCACCCATCAAAACGAAAAATCATTAAGGTTGTCACGTTTTTGGTTTTTATTTACGTTGTTTGTAACGCGTCAGTTTACGTTGAACATATATAAAAATCCCAAAAACATCACGCCTGTAATCCCCTAAGGGGTAGGGAGAAGTAAATCGGATTCATGCATACATCCTAGATTCGCCGGTCACGTTTTGGCCCATGTAACAGGCGACAAGCCTGTTGACATCTCCGGGCACTTTACCAAACTTTGAGGTACTGGGTAGCCTCCAGAAAATGGAAAATCTATCAAACTATAAATATCTCAACCTATCAACAATTTACCAGTCTATCATCAATCTACCAGTATTCCAGTTGGGCGGTCTATCAGTACGCCAGAATTCTAACAATTATAATGTACCGATCCTAATATTCATCCATACCTTTTTAACTCCGTCCAATATAACGCGAATATGAAATACATACAAGTAGACAAAAAAAATGTTTAGAATTTTCTTTAAAGATTTTTTCGTTTTAATTGAAGTAAGTACGTACATAAAGTGTAAAATATAACAAACAATAATAATAAATGAAAACTAGAATAAAATATTAACAGTAAAGTTGACATCAAAGTTTTCAATATCATCTTTCCAAAAACTTAGTAAAAGAAATTTTAAATCTCGCACCCCTTAACGCTAAGTCCCAAGTAGATGACAGTTTTTGTATGGGCTACTTGGTATCGCCCCCTCCATCCCTCGCGTCGCGCGCCCCTCACGATTGCTCTGACATTACACGTTCGCTGGATGACTGTAGGTAATTAACACGTTCGTTTTCTTTAGACTGTGCCCAAAGATTGCCACAACGAACGGTCCCGGGCCGCCCACATCCAGCGATTGCCTGCAACCTTCACCAGGCCAGGCGTGTCCATCTTGTGAAAGACCTGCCTAGGCTTCGTTTACTTTGTTTTACTTTACTGTTTTACGCTTAGTAAGTGAGTCATCAAAAAATAATGCACATCGTGCCTATGAAAGTGACAATCGGCTAGTTTCGGCTTCATAGAGCGTTATCTCATCATAGCTGCACTGCACTGCCTACGTAAGCATCCATAGTCCGGTATTGGTAAAAACTTGATCAAAATGATCGACGAACGTCAAATAGTTAAGGTACGAAAGAGATAGCGCTCTACAGATCCGAAATAAGCCGTCTCTTCTTGAGGTCGATGTGCATTATTTCTTGTTGGATACTGTAATTATGTAGCCTATCTACCTGAAACCAGAGATTTCAATAGAGATACGTTGCCACTAAGAGTTATGGAAGCTTCTGTGCCGGTAATTACACGGCCACCTAACCGGACACGACAGTGCAAACACTACCATTTAATGTCAAGTAAATCAGGTAATGCGATGGGGCCTACACCTGCTAACTCCATCACTGGAGGTTACAAGTAAAATGTAAATCGAATCACAAAAAGAGCACCTTTCTACTGGTGGTAGAACTGCAGTGACGGAGCTCACGAGCGAGAGCACCATCGCATTACCTAATATACTTGCCGCTAAATGATAGTGTTCAGCACTATCGTGTTTCGGTCAGGTGGTAATGTACGGCCCTGTAATTTCCGGCACAGAGGCATAACACCTTAGGCCTCAGGAGTGGTAACGCATCTGCATTTTGACCTCTGGTTTATCTGTGGGCGTCTATAGCCTGCAGTCATCATTTAACATCAATGTGAACTGCATGCTTGTTTGCCTGCCTACCATTACATAAAAAAATAACCTTTCGATACCCATTATCCGATACCTTCTTTTAGAGCATAACTAAAAACAGCACGAAAAACTGATAAAGAAAACCAAAGCGTAAACTGAACGACAAAACGATAACAATATTCAATCGCCTTCAGAACTTTTTACAATAATTACCCAATTAACTGTTTCGCAGTTAACAGAGTTATAAAACCATGACGACATTGTTTGGTTTCATTTAAGGTTTATAACCAATAAACTAGGCAAGTATACCGTTGTCTATAAAAAAAAATACTTGGGTTCACTTCATAAAAACACTATTAAAGTCCAATGGCCAAGTAGTTTTTCTAAGATTTAGGGACTGTATATACGTTTTGATTTGAGTTAGAACATTTTTAAAGTAGTCAACAAATGGAGTAAGTATTCACCTGACATTTCGTTTAATGCATTGTAAGTAGCAAGTAGATAAGCATGCTGTTCATATGAATGGTACAATTACCATCAATATCAACTGCATGCTTGCTTGCCTGTTTATGTAGGCTGTATCAGTCACTAATAGTAGGTACTTACTGATGCAGCCTATAAACATCTTAATAAGAACCAGAGGTCCAAATGCAAATGCATTGTAAACCTTGAGACCTGAATTGTGTAGCCTCTGAGAGAAAAATTATGGGGCCATACGTTCCTATCTAACTGAAACATTAATTCCCAAATTCCATTCTACTGGTAGTAGAGCTCCAGTGACGGAGCTCGCGGGTGTTGGCACCACCGCAGTACCTAATATACTTGCCGCTAAATGGTAGTGTTCAGCACTTTCGTGTTTCGGTCAGGTGGTAATGTACGCCATTGTAATTTCCGCCACAGGCCTCAGGAGTGGTAACGCATCTGCATTTTGACCTCTGATCTTTGTGTGGTCTATAGGCTGCAGTCGTCAATCTAAACTGCATGCTTGTTTGCCACATTCATGACATAAAAAAATGGCCTCGTAATTTCAAGCACCAAGGTTAAATATCTCACTCCTCATAAGTGGAAATGCATCACCATTAAATTAACGCGAAAGATGTCAACAACTACATAAAATAAAATAAAAAAGATTCCGGCGAATTAATAACCTCCTCCTTTTTTCGAAGTCGGTTAAAAAGTTATTAAAAGACTGCAGTACTATCTTATCATCAAATTCAAACTGTGTTTTATAGTTACTTTCACGACACACAAAAAAAATTTTATAAGTATCTGAGTAGAATTTTACCTTTTCTGGATATTTCCCAGTACTTCGAAGTTTGGTAATGTGCCCGGAAATGTCAACAGGCTCGCCACCTGTTACATGGGCCAAAAACGTAACCGGCGATTCGTGGGTGTTTGCATGTATGTTTGAATGCATGCATTTACCTCTGCCTACCCCTTCGGAGATTACAGGCGTGAAGTTACGTTGAATAAGTGTATCACGTACCTTCTAAGTTTTTATATGAAGTTATTCTATACAATATTTCATGTTTTTTATCCGTTCCAATGCTAAGTCTGACTAAGCCTAAACAAAGCAAGGCTGGCTACATTTTTTTATATAATGGAAGCGGTAAGCCAGCATACAGTTCACATTGATGTTAAGTGATGACGGCAGCCTCTAGACACAGTCTCCACACAAAGACCAAGGTCAAAATGCAGATGCGTTACCTACTTCTGAGGCCTAAGGTGTTATGCCACTGTGCCGGAAATTACAGGGCCATACATCACCACCTGACCGGAACACGATAGTGCTGAACACTACCATTTAGCGGTAAGTATATTAGGTAATGCGGTAGTGCTTATACCCGCGAGCTCAGTCACTGGAGCTCTACCACCAGTAAAGTATATATTATACATATTCTATTATGGATGGTTGCAGAGGCCCAGGAAGACCAAGACTGACCTACCATGACCAAATAGGTCGAGTTCTTAGGAATCGGCGTGCATGTATGAAGAGAATGATGAAGGTGACCAGGATATCTGGCGCTCTACTCTCTCTGCCTATCCCGTTAGGGACCTGGCGTGAAAATACATATATATATATATATATTATTATACATTTTGGCATGACCTAATTAGGTAATGCGATGGTGGATACGCCTTCAAGCTCCGTCACTACAAATCTAGCACCATCTATAAAAGTTATTGCAATAGCATTTTTTACTGGTGGTAGAGCTCCAGTGACGGAGCTCGCGGGCGTAGGCACCACCGCATTACCTAATATACTTGCCGCTAAATGGTAGTGTTCAGCACTATCGTGTTCCGGTCAGGTGGTAATGTACGGCCCTGTAATTTCCGGCACAGAGGCATAACACCCTTAGGCCTCAGGAGTGGTAACGCATCTGCATTTTGACCTTGGTCTTTGTGTGGGTGTCTATAGGCTGCAGTCATCACTTAACATCAATGTGAACTGCATGCTTGTTTGCCACTTCCATTACATAAAAAAAAAGCACTAATAATTATAAAAAGTTTATATTATTTTGGACGGCTCGGTTAGTCCAGCGGTGTGAGATGACCGTTTGATTCGAAGGGTCGCGGGTTCGATCCCCGCACCGGGACAAATGTTTGTATGGCCTACAGATATTTGTTTCGGGTCTGGGTGTTTGTGTATGTGTTGTATGTGTACAACGGAACCCACGACACAGGTTTATACCTACTGTGGGGCTGTGAGTGAAAGCGTATTTTATTTTATTTTACTACATCATGTATCAAAAGTGACGAAACTATCGTTTATTGCAAGGTTTACCACAGAATTATAAAATCAAACGCACCGAAAGCCACATCTATCCGTGCTGTATTTAGCGACCGTGATGTCTTCAAATATTATTATTGCGAAAGAAATATACAGTCACGAGCATTTATTTATGGGTATACTAAATATACCTATATAAATTACGCGTTACGTTGTTTGTCCGCTATGGACTCCTAATCCTAAAATCTAGTCGGTTAAGCGATATGGGCGCGGTCGGGTGTGTGATGGGTGACCGTTAGTGGCAAAATGCGCGTTTTCGTGCTTTGGAGGGCACATAAAGCCGTCGGTCCTGGTTGATATCGATAGATAGCAGTCGTTAAACCTTGTCGGAGGCCTAATGGGTGGTTTGAAAACATCCGACAGCGGGTTGGCCATTAACCCTTATCTCCACCAACCCGCATTGGAGCAGCGTGGTGGAGTAAGCTCCAGGCCTTCCCCCAAAAAGGGGAGAGACTCGTGCCCAGCAGTGGGACGTATAATGGGTTGCCATTATCAATATTATTACCACATAATTATAAAATCAAACGCACCGAAAACCACATCCATCTATGCTGTATTTAATGACCGTGATGTCTTCAAATATTCTTATTGCGAAAGAAATAAACAGTCACGAGTATTTATTTATGGTTGCACTAAATCTTAATATGATATAAATGATGTGTCACAGTGTTTGTCCGCGATGGGCTCCTAAACTACTTAACCGATTTTAAGCAAACTTGCACATCATTTGGTTTTACTGGAAAATTTTTGGATTTACAATATAACAAATTAAATCATAATGGCTACCTTTGATACGTCCCACTGCTGGGCACGAGTCTCTCCCCTTCTTGGTAGGAGTGCTGGAGCTCACTCCACCACGCTGCTCCAATGCTGGTTGGTGGAGATAAGGGTTAGTGACCAACCCGCTGTCGGATGTTTTCAAACCTAAGGCCTCCGACAAGGTTTAACGACTGCTATCTATCGACAGCAGACGGCTTAACGTGCCCTCTAAAGCACGGAAACGCGCATTTTAATTTGCCACTAGCGGTCACCCATCACACACCCAACCACGCCCGTATCCGAGTAGATCGCTTCCGATCTACACTAGCCGCGGGGCCATGCGTGCTTCATGCGGATTAACCATCGGTCGGGTGTGTGATGGGTGACCGCTAGTGGCAAATTAAAATGCGCGTTTCCGTGCTTCGGAGGGCACGTTAAGGCGTCGGTCCCGGTTGCTATCGATAGATAGCAGTCGTTAAACCTTGTTGGAGGCCTTATGGGCGGTTTGAAAACATTTGACTGCGGGTTGGCCACTAACCCCGTATCTCCACCAATCCGCATTGGAGCAGCGTGGTAGAGTAAACTCCAGGAATCCCCCCCAAAAAAGGGAGAGACTCGTCGCCCAGCTGTGGGACGTATAATGGATTGCCATTATTATATATTATTAATCTAATACCCACGTTTAACTGAATACATCTATGCAAGAAATCATTATCTGGCTATGCCTTTGATCTCATATAAAAATTGATTACTTTTTCACCATCAACAAAAAATAAGTTATTAATAATCGAGCGGTATAAAATGTCATGGGCGGTTTTTTATAATACGAAATTAATATGAAAAACTATAAAAAACGATTGCATTGACTATTCTTGTACTAGTTTTGCTAGGTTACCTGTTACAAGCAAAATTGGCATCAACTAAGATAGGTTCGGGATTGTGGTTCACAACATTAAGTATCTACCAACATTTAAAAAATAAACATAAGACCCGTCGTACTACCTAGTAAAATGGTTCTAAATTTCATAACAGTGCGCGAAAATTTCGTTTTATAGCATATTATACGCTGTTATCAGTTTCATCAATCTGCTTGCATTATACATTTTCACGCATCATTTTTCAACTTCTAAGCCTGGCAACCTAGATCCCCGACAGGTTTCTCGCAGGCAACCATATACCGTCGTGTCTGCAATCAAATTACCTTTGCTTTGATATAAAATTTACTTGACTGCTAGTGTGGTGTATCTAATAAAAAGAAACAAAGTTACTGATTGACAATAAAATAACCTCGACAGGATTTCTTAACACATTTTTTCGCTAATTCTATTTTGTAAATAAAAACATCACGCGAGATCGATGAAGGTTAAGTTCAAAGGTGTCAACACTCAAAGGTGAAGGTCATCGCCAATCTATTTCTAACACAATCAATAGCAAATGCGAGTAAGAATGAATTAAATAATTATGCCCTCTTAATAATTATCACAGAGACAAAACACCTGCATTTTGAGCTCCGGTTTTGTATAACTGTCTGCAGTAGGTATTCAATTACCATACATGTGAACTGCATGCTTGTTTGCTACCATCGTTACATAAAAATTAAGCATTGAAAATAAAACGTTGAGTTCAGCCAGGACGATTCTTAGATTAAAAAAATCTAAGTATACCAATATAAAGTATCTTCCTACGTGATTTACTTCTTTTTTTCATGAATATCGAAGAAATATTAATAAAAAAGCAATCGCTCAAGTTCGAGTATGAGTCGAACACGAAGGGTTCCGTATCAACTGCGTTTTTTATACACCAAAGGTAGCACAGAACGCTAAAAATTCAAACCAGTATACATTCGACTTCGTGAGAAATATGCGGCTCAGATGCAAAAAAAAGTCTACAAATATGTATTTAGGTCACAAGATGCAACATTCGACTAACTAGCTACTATATTAATATTACTGGTATTTCCTGTTTACGATTTCCTAAGACATTTGATATTTAATTATCATTTAAGTTATGGTGAAATCGATAGCAGATTGTTCCAATTAAATGGATTTTTTTTTCTAATTTATTAACACGCGGTTGATTTTATCTAAAGTACCTACAAATTGGCATATCGGTTTACAAAACAATAAATGATCATGATAACAACTGCTTACAAAGTTTTTAACATAATATTATTCATTTAGTGGTATTTGGTTACATAAAAATAAGACAATATCAATACATATAATAAGATAGTAAACATTAACCCCCTTATTCATAAACGTATTTTAGCTAAAGTGTTGCTAATCCCTCCTTTGTCTTTTTCTATCCTGCACATTTGACAATGCAAATGACAAAGATAAAGCATTCTATAGTTAAAACGTACGAGTATCTAGTGTACGTTTATGAATAAGGGGGCTAGTGTCTGTATCTACATTAAATATTTTTCAAAAAAACAAACTGCTAGGGGGGGTTATAAAAGAAAAAATAACAAGAAACCAAAAAACATTTTTTGGAATTTTTGTCTGTCTGTCTGGTACGTTATAACTTCGAAACTACTGAACGGATTTGAACGCAGTTTCACAGGCGGATAACATTATAATTATAAGCGTTGTCAAAACCTTGTTTCGTCAAAATCGCTTAAGGAAAAAAGAAGTTACGGTCAATTGAAAATTTACTTCAAGCACTGCTTTAAAATTTTTAAATAGAGTTGAATGCGGTTTACAAAACCTATTTAATTTAGACTATCTGAGCCCGCTCTATATCCGCGTAGAATTTAACAAAATTATTGTTCAGTAACCGCGGACGAAGTCGTGGGTACGGCTAGTATTATAATAAGACAGAACAATATACGAAAATTAAAGTTTGTTACTTGAATCATAAAATAAATACTGGTGGTAGAGTTGCAGTGTAGTAGGGACCGCATTGCCTAATCTGTCTGCCGCACAAATAGTATGATTTTTTATAAGCAAGTCGAAATCATTCTCCACTTTTTATCTAAGTCATCTTTGTTTTTACTACTCAAAACCACTGGGAATCTAGTCCAGCCGCTTTTCCAACTGAGCTACCGCAACTGTGGTAGCTCAGTTGGAAAAGCGGCCAGTCCACGCCTAATTTGTTAAATTTTTCTTTACATTTTATTGCCTTGAATTATGGCGGTAGTAGCGACTTCTTCAAGATATTTAATAAACTGTAAAGTTTATTTTGTCGGTTGCCAAACTAGTATTGTTGGCAATAGATGTCGCTACTGCCGTCATAAGGCAATGCAATAAAAAGTGAAAAAAAAAAAATGACAAATCAGGCGTGGACTTAGGTGGCTCAGTTGGAAGAACGGCTGGACTAGATTCCCAGTGGCCGCGAGTTCGAGTCTCGCCTGAAGTCAAATTTTCCTTTCCATTATTCTTAAAAAATAAATCAATTTTGTAACTTAATCATAATGTACCAAAATAACGGAATTCAAACGGATTATGAATAAATATTTCGATATTAATATTCGATACATTATGGTAAAGTCTGTGTTTATTTCAATCGAATTAGAATAATCATAAACATCGATTTTTGGGTCACAGAGCACAGGTCATTGGTGTTGATGGAGGAGAATTTATTAAGGTACGTCTGCATTGGTGTATGACCCCGTAATAACTAGCACAGAGACATAACAACTTAAGGTCTCAGGGGTGGCAACGTATTTGCATTTTGATGTCTGGTTTTTGTGTAGATGTCTGTAGTCTCCAGTCATCACATAACATCCATGTGAGCTGCATGCTTGTTTGCTAGATTCGTTACGTAATAAAAAAACAAATGTTTTAATATAAACTATAGTAAAAATTTGGCTAGAATTGGATTCTTTAAATTATAAAAACAATTTTGCTAACCAATCAAGATTTGACCTAATTTATATAAAACAGGGGAATTTATTAAGGTACGTCTACATTGGTGTATAGCCCCGTAATATAACTAGCACAGAGACATAACAACTTTAGCTCAGGGGTGGCAACGCATTTGCATTTTGACCTTTGGTTTTTGTGTAGATATCTATAGGCTTACCTCATCACTTAACATCTATGTGAACTAGCTTGTTTGCCACAATCATTACATAAAAAAAAATAATTCGTCCATTTAATTAGAACCTAAAAGAACACTGGCTAACAATACAGTGTAAACACACCAGATCCATAGCATTACTAGTAAAAGTCCAATTATACGTAACTTCACGCCTGTAATCCCCGAAGGGGTAGGCTGAGGTAAATGCATGCATTCAATCATACATGCAAACACCCACGACTCGCCGGTTACGTTTTGGCCCATGTAACAGGTGGCGAACCTGTTGCCATCTCCGGGCACATTACCAAACTCCGGGGTACTGGGAAACTTCCAGAAAATGGAAAAATCGCAATAGAAGCAGAGATAAAGGATTTTAAACCGTTATCTCTAATATCCCCCGACCCGGGAATCGAACCCAGGACCTCCAGCGTAATAGTAGTGGCCTGCTACCACTACGCTACTGAGGCAGTTATACTTGTCAATTATACTTGTTTTGTTAATACGAAACATCAGTATTTGGGACAGGAATTATAGTTATTTAGCTAATTACAAGTCATAAATTATTACGGTAGACTTTTATTATTATATCGTTCAGTAATACTTTTGGTACACAAATTTTATGATATGCAATCACTAAGTTCGTTTCGCTTTCGATTTAATTAAAAACAACTATTTATCAACATCTATTTTTGTGTCGCTTTGAATCCAGTTCAAGAACCAGCGATTAATTATTTGTGCAATTAGTTATACTCTATTCACTGAACGTTCTGGAGTTATTATAAAAACTTAATGCGATCTTTTCTACAACTTTAACGTCTCACTCTGCCATTTTTTAATGTAAGAAGCAGGCAGCTTACTTTGTTGTCAAGTGATGACTGTAGTCTGTAATCACACAAAACCCAGAGGTCCAAATGCTGATGCGTTGCCACCACAGAGACCGAAGTTGTTACGTGTCTGTGTTGGTGGAGTAATTGAGAACACGGTAGTGCTAAACACTATTTGGCCACAGATAGATTAGGTAATGCGGTGGTGCCTACGCCTTCAAGCTGCGGCAAACAAGCACATAACACACACACAAACACACACAGAAATACCAGGTTGTCCAAACATTTTGCTTCCGAGCGCCCTCTGCACTCGCCGATTGGCTGGTGAAGTAGACTATTGCCGTCGAGACGAGAGAGATGGAGACGTACCGCCTACACGAGTCCATAAAAAAAACATAACGCAGAACTATGCATCAGGCAAACCATAGTGATGACACATCACAATGAAGCACAAGGAAGCATCACAATTTTATACTGAGCAAGAAATATAACCGATCGTCGAAAAAAATGTCGTCCCTAAACCAGGACAGCTGAACAAACGAGATAACCTTGTGACATAGTTAATGGGTGTTTACATCACGTGACGGGTACGACACAGCCGCTTCGCTGATTACGTCCTGTTTGGGGGTTAATTGTGGACATTTTAAAAGAACTGCCTCGGTAGCCTAGTGGTAGCAGGCCACTACTACTACGCTGAGGTTCGATTCCCGGGTAGGGGTCAACAGTCAACAGGCTCGCCACCTGTTACATGGGCCAAAACGTAACCGGCGAATCGTGGGTGTTTGCATGTATGCTTGAATGCATGCATTTACCTCTGCCTACCCCTTCGGGGATTACAGGCGTGAAGTTACGTTTTAAAAGAAATGTCATTTAAAATTAAACGTGGATTGCTCTTGTCGCAAACGACGACGCAAGAGACGCGTTTAAGAAATTTTACCTCTGTGTCAGAATTTGGAACATTAACACATCACCAAAACTTATGTATCTTCACGCCAAGTTCCTAACGGGGTAGGCAGAGAGTGTAGAGCGCCAGATATCCCGGTCCTGACATACCTCTCGTGCCTCATCTACCTTCAACAATCTCTTCATACATGCACGCCGATGCCTAAGACTTGTGACCAAACCATCAGACAGAACTCGACCTATTTGTTACCAAAACTCGGTTAGTCGAAAGTAAACTAACTAGGGCATGCGTTAGTGTCAACTGTCTGCCTTCTCCAGCTCCGTCACTGAATCTCTACAACTCCTTATTTCTAGTCTTCTTCTTCTTTTCGAGTCAGCGGCTCGGCTTAAATTTTGTCAGCCCAATATTTGGCCACAGCAATTGCTTTATCGTTCGCAGTCCTTAAATCCTCTAAAGTACAAGAATTGGGACAGACCGGGCATTGGAGCATGTGTTGCATGGTTTGGGCTAGGTCTCCGCAGTCGCAATGCTCCATAGACGGAGAGAGAAAACCCCAGTTGCACAAGTTTTGACTGCAACGACCTAGAGTGCAGAGTCGGTTAAGCGATCTCCAGATCGGCCATTGCAGTTCATGACCTGGGGGTAGCTCTTCCCGCAGGTTCACGTGTGGAGGTTGGGGATTTTTCATCTACCAAAGTCTTTCCTCAGCAAGTCTTTTCGAGGAGGCTTTCGTTCATACAGGAAACTTTTTCTTATTTCTAGTGATAAAAATGAATTATATAACAGAGCATCAATTTATCAGAAAAGCCTTTTGAATATATTATACATCTTGGAGGCATGAGGTTACAATATTTTACACGGATTAAGAAATATAACCGATCATCGGTAAAGGATGTCGTCCACCGGCGTTAAATCAGGACGGCTGAACAAACGAGATAACCTTGTGACGTGGTTAATGGGTGTTTACATCACGTGACGGGCACGACACGACCGCTGACTGATTACACCGTTTGGGGGATAATTTTTGACATATTAAAAGTAATGGACTGCGATTTGTGACCCTTATGTTATTAGCGTTGAAAATGAAATGTGTATGAATCAAATATTAATAAATTGGAAGTACGTAATGTATTGTAAAATGTAAAATGTCTCTGATCACCACGTCAGAGAAAAAAATTACCTTTCTTTTTTTTTTTTTTTCCTGCATTTTCACCTCTGGTCTTTGTGTAGGTGTCTATAGGTCTATAGGCTGCAGTCATTACTTAACATCAATGTGAACTGCATGCTTGTTTGGCACCTTCGTAAAACGTAACTTGATGCCTGTAATCCCCGAAGGAGAAGGCAGAGGTAAATGCATGCATTCAAGCATACATGCCAATACCCACGATTTACCCATGTAACAGATGGCGAGCCTGTTGACATCTCCGGGCACGTTACCAAACTTCGTGGTACTGGGAAATGTCCAGAAAATGGAAAAATACCAATAGAACCAGAGATAAAGGACTTCACACCATTATCTCTGATAACCCCCTACCCGGGAACCGAACCCAGGACCTCAGCGTAGTAGTAGTGGCCTGCTACCACTAGACTACCGAGGCAGTTTGCCACCTTCATTACGTTATAAAAAAATCCAACTCTACAAAAGTTTTACAGCATATTACAGGTATTAGTAACCTAATCATCAATCATGAACATCTTAAACTACCATTTAGCGACTGCGACAGATTAGGTGCGTTCCGTCACAGTTCCCATAAAAAAAAAACAATTTAAATGACATAAAAATAAAGCATATTACCTCTCCATACTTAAATATTTCTCCGACTCCCATTTAAGGTAGTATAACCGGCCGTTAATACGGGAACTAAAATAGGAGCACGCGAGATGTGGAACACAAATTATTGGCTATTATCCGGCAAAAAAATCGTACAAATTACTACCCTGAGTAGCTTCTTCATTTTTACCATGTGGACTTGGCTCCGTTGAGGTTGTTATTCACCTGTCGGTTCAGTTTTTTAACATGTTGAAACTAGCTCAGTCTGTTTGACATAAAAGCGAGTGTAGATAATGCAAAAAGTGACAAACAACACATCACATCATGAAACATGTTGAGTAAATTTTTCCAAACCGATTTGTAACGCTGCGGTTTTCAACTTTTAATGTTCATTTCTGCTTATGACAAAGCTTGAGTATTACTTGAAGCGCGCTAGGTCTCGCGGCTGGTGTAGATCGTAAGGGTTCTACTCTGCTAAGCAATATGGGCGCGGTCGGGTGTGTGATGGGTGACCGCTATTGGCTAATTAAAATGCGTTTCCGAGGGCACGTTAAGCCGTCGGTCTCGGTATAGTAGTCGTTAAACCTTGTCGGAGGTCTTATGGGCGGTTTGTAAACACCCGACAGCGGGTTAGCCACTAACCCGTATCTCCACCAACCCGCATTGGAGCAGCGTGGTGGAGTAAGCTCCAGGCCTCCTCCCAAAAAGACTCGTGCTCAGCAGTGGGACGTTTAATGGGTTGCCATTATACGTACCAATAAACAAATACCAATACCTTCAATTAATTGTGGTAAGTATATTTCAAAAACAAGAATGTCATGGTAGCAATATGGCATATTGTTGTCATACGAAATTTACATAAAATAAATATTTCGAACAAAAAACAACGATTCAAATTATTTTTTTCCATGATTCTACGTATTTGATTTATGTAAGCATGCAGTCATCACTTAATATCAATGTTAACTGCAAGCTGGTTTACCATTTCCTTTACATAAAAAACAAATCTTCCCTAATGATGCACAACACTGTTGTCTTTGGGGAGGGCTTTGTCCAGCAGTGGACGTCTTTCAGCTGTAGTAATGATGATGATGATCATGATGATGATGATGATGATCTTCATTGCCCTTTACACGACAAACTAACATTGTCTTATAAGCCAAGTGTAAACGAATCCTAATGTATGGTTGCGTGCGTATAATCGATAGGTACGCGGTGAGATCCTGTCCGCAAATTGTTCATGCTGACGTTGGCGTGTCTAGGGTGCACAGTGCTCTAGATCGATCGATGTTACTCTTCATTCTACATGTGACCTTAGGTTTATTGATTGGGATTCAGTTTTGCTACAGCTACGAAAACAGCTACGGTACAGAACCAGAGAAAAAGGATTTTACAAGTTTATCTCATATAACGCCGACCCGGGAATCGAACCCCAGACCCCAGCGTAGCAGTAGTGGCCTGCTATCACAAGATTACTGAGGCAGATACGGATAAGGATTGAAACTAGTTAATATACGGTTTTATATGGTGAGAAATTAAAAAAATATATATTCTTACCTACAACATTCTTTACAAAATACGTAAATAATTACCACACTAGATAACTTTTGAAAGACATCATTCGAGTCAATCGATACTTCATCAATCACTCGCGGTACAAACGCGACAAAAACAACGTTTTTTAAGCTGAACAAATCCACCTTTATACGTAGGCGAACAAACAATTTTCGCATACCATTTCGCCGACTTCGAATGATTGGTATCGAACACTCGATGTTCCGATTTTAAAATCCGCCGAATTCAAGTATTGGGATGTCCAAATGCAAGCGTACTTCGCCATTTGGGAAAAATAGAAAATGAGACGGCGTTGGGACGTGATGACCCCATAGAGCAACTCGGCCCACCGGTCGCGGCGGGCCGGAGGGGAGGAGCCATAGCGTTTATTACCGATGCAATACAGTCTGTCATTTTTCAAAATCATCATTTCAAAAATCGTCTATTACTACGAAACTCACACCTTGACTTTAACATAATATATAAACAATTTCACGCACACATTTTATATTTTTTTATGTTATACATTTTTTTTTTGTATTAGTCAGAAGGAAACCGTAGTAGCAGGTATCACAAATCTTTTTGTCTATGATATGACAGCAAAAATGTCATAATGTATAATCCGACTTTATTAAAAATACAATGTTGTGCGTCGTGCGCGCGTGATAAACGTATTCTTTTTAATTTGTTGTCACTATCATATCGTATTCCGTTCGTTTTGTGTTCTTGACCACTGCTACTTTAGGTATTTTATAATTTTTATAGGAGACGTTTTAGAAAACTCATAAGTTTAATTCAATATAAAATAAATATGTTGCCAATTACTGTTATGTAATTCGAAAAAAGTATTGTTTAAAACCTAATATTCGAAAATAATACAGTATTGTATGGGTATCATTACTTTTCGGAATGAAGATCGACATTTTTGAATAAAAAACACCTATATTTCTTCAGTCTAATGCTAAAAAAATTAACCTTCTATAGATATCCCAGCCCTGACACATCTCCCCTGCTTCTTCTACATTCATTTTCACACATGCACGCCGATTCCTAAAACTCTTGACCACCCTCAGACAGTACTCGACCTATTTGCTCAAGAAACGAAGTACCTATTCGAATTAATTAGGTACGCAACCACATCGAAGTACATATTTAAAACTAGCTGTGCCCGCGACTTCGTCCACGTGAGAAAAATATGATTGTTCAGTATCTACCCGAAGGAAGTCGTGGGCGCAGCTAGTATAAAAGTAGCCTAAGTTACTCCTTATTACATCAGCTATCTGCCAGCGAAAGTCCCGTCAAAATCGGAGACATTCAAATTCTATTTATTTGTATGTAGGTATCTAGGTATGTATGTATGTTTGTATGGAGATAAAAGTACCCTTAGTTATTCCTTATTACATCAGCTACCTACCCGTGGAAGTCCCGTCAAAGTCGAATACACTCCTATTCTACGTAGTTGTTTGTAGGTATGTATGTAAGTATGGATGTATGGAGATACAAGTAGCCTAAGGTATTCCTTATCACATCAGCTATCTGCCAGTGAAAGTCCCGTCAAAATTGGTCCAGCCGTTCCCAAGATTAGCCCCGCCAAACAGACAGACAGACAAATATTTAAAAAAATGTTGTTTTTTTATATATACCGTGTATACATACATATTCATTTAGTAAAAAGCGGTTATTATACAAACAGACACTCCAATTTTATTTGTTTGTGTAGATTTATTATGAAAGGTGATATACCACATAAGATCTAAAAATTCTGTGAAAATTTTAAGCGTCTACTTGCTACCGTTATTAATATCGAGCAAAAAATATACAAAAAAAAATACACGTTTATTGTATGCCTCCTTGGACCCTTTAACATTTTCTTATTTTTAGTAAATAATTTTTCCTTATAGTGGTATCAGAAATATATAATTTGTGAAAATGTTAGCTTTCTAGCTATCACTATTTATGAGATACAGGTTGGTGACAGATAGTCAGACGGACAGACAGACAGCGGAGGATTAGTAATCCGTAGGGTCCGTTTTTACCTTTTAGGTACGAAACCCCCTAAAAGATAGAACTAAGATACTATTATTTCCCAACCGATTCACATGAAACAAACACTAAATGTTAAGTGAAACTTACCATAATATATTAGTGAAAACTGAAAATCGATTAAGCCGTTTCTGATATTAGCGTGCACAAACACACAGACAAACAGACATTTTTCCGGGATAAAAAGTACCCAGTGTTGTGCGCCAAAGGTTAAAGTATAATCATACCAAAGTTTCATTGTAATCGGACTGGTAGTTTTTCTGTGATGCTTGAACAAACAGACAGACAGACAGACAGACAAAAAATTTTCTAATCACATATTTGTGTTCGGTATCGATCTAGTAACATCCCCTGGTATTTATTTTTTCAATATTTTTAATGTACAGAATTTACACTTCTACAGTTTTATTATAAGTACATATATTATATAGATATCAGTAACTCGGGAATTTGCAAACGCAAGACGCACCAACAAAAAAAAAGTTTTTTGCAATTTCACTCGTTTAATTCTTAACGCCGAATATGCTGTTAAACTAAGTCGTAAGCTGCAAAGAGTTTGAAAAAGATACGAAAGATAAGATCCCGACCTTTTTGCATTCACGAAGTTTTAGGGGTGCTATTTTTATGTTCGCTCGACTGAGAATAACGCACGAAAAATGGGAAAACTTAGCAAATTAATTAGTGATATGTCAAAACAAAGCTAAAATAGATTAATTAGACGTATCTCTACCGGTGGTAGAGCCCCAGTGCCGGAGCTCGCGGGCGTAGGCACCACCGCATTACCTAATATACTTGCCGCTAAATGGTAGTGTTCAGCACTATCGTGTTCCGGTCAGGTGTACGGCGTACGGAGATGTACAGCCCTGTAATTTCCGGCACAGAGGCATAACACCTTAGGCCTCAGGAGTGGTAACGCATCTGCATTTTGATCTTTGTCTCTGTGTGGATGTCTATAGGCTGCAGTCATCACTTAACATCAATGTGAACTGCATGCTTGTTTGCCACTTACATTACATTAAAAAAAATCACAATTGAATTAACATTAAAAAATGAAACAATGCCCAATAATATTTATTCACAACTTCAAAGCATCACGTAGGTACAATAGGCGGACTTAATGCCATGAGGGACACGGCCCCGTAATAACTATCACAGAGCCATAAGAACTAAGGTCTTAGGGGTGGCAACGCATCAGCATTTCACCTCTGGATTTTGTGCAGATGTCTATAGGTGCAGTCATCACTTAACATCCATGTGAACTGCATGCGTGTTTGCCACCTTCGTTACATAAAAAAAAAAATATTTCCATCCCAGAATACACCCCCAGCCCGCAGTGTAACAAAAAACGTCCCTTATAATTAGGGTAAAGAAATTCTTTCGACTTCGCCAGCAAAATATAAAAATTTCATGTTGTTTTCAATTACGCCATTTTGACGCGGGGGTCTTTTTTAATTCAACTGTCAAACTTCGCGTTGACAATGTCAATGACATGCTACTATGTATGTTTTAATTTTGTATAAAAAATCCTTAAAATTATTATGTCGAGTCAATGTCAAATTGTGTTTGAATATACGTAGTAGTAACACACGTTCGGATTTGGTACGGATCGGACAGTGGCTTCTGTACTCTCCAAACCAAATCTGGCCGTAGAGAAGTCCAGCGGAAGATTATTAATCAAGTCCGATGCGGTCGGCTCAATGATACCGAAAAATATTTAAAAAAATCCCATATTTTCAACAAATCTAGACAGGCATCGAGACCTCTCGGGTCACAAAGATTAGAGAGCCCTTTGCGCGTTCCGATTGCCCGGTGAAGTAAGTACGAGCGTCTTGATAGGAGCCCACATTAACGTATGTGGGCTATACTACTTTACTGGTGGTAGAGCTCCAGTGATGGAGCTCGCGGGCGTAGGCACCACCGCATTACCTTATATACTTGCCGCTAAATGGTAGTGTTCAGCACAATCGTGTTCCGGTCAGGTGGTAATGTACGGCCCTGTAATTTCCGGCACAAAGGCATAACACCTTAGGCCTCAGGAGTGGCAACGCATCTGCATTTTGACCTGGGTCTTTGTGTGGGTGTCTATAGGCTGCAGTCATCACTTAACATCATTGTGAACTGCATGCTTGTTTGCCACTTCCAAAACATAAAAAAAATACAAAATAAAACACGTAGGCATGTCTATAGCAAACATGTCTATAGGCAGCAAGATTCATTTACTTTCAATACGAATTTTATGTTCCTTTACAACTAGGACTTAATAGAGCAGTGGGCTATTAAAAGTAGGTACAAAACAGAGAGTCGTGTCTGTCTTTCTACCTGGAGAAACGTTAATCTTTGAAACTATCGGACGGAATTTAATTATTGGTATTCTTTGGCTTTCATCAGGTAGACAGTTTTTTTAAACTGTTTTCAAGACATCTTTTATTCGTTAGTCCAATTGTATTTAATTTTTGAAATTAAAACACAAATTATTTTGAGGCGTTGGAAGAGCGCACTAATATATTTTTAAACCTAGGTATTAAGTACATGAAAATTATTTTGATAGTTATGGGTATATGAAGCGATTTATCTATGTCAAGCCGATATAAGAACTAGGCGTGAAAGTATTAATTCAATTTATTTATACCAACTCATTAATCTTTCTACAAGTATCATCGATCCCCACATAATCAAAAATAGTTCTTAAACGTACAGCACACAGTCTCAAATCAATAAATCAAATTACAAGTATCGAAATAAAATCACTATTCAATGATATATTGATGTGTGACAGATGATTCATTAACTTCGTGGTTTCCACCCTCGCTTTGTCAGAGGGTTGAAATACCGGGTCAAGGGATGACACAGCACATTTCAACCCTACACATATGTCTGGCGTGTCGTTTGATATAAATTTTGAACAGTCACGGTTTGTGGTAACATATTTTGAAAATACAACAGACAAATGTCTTTGTAAAGTGTGCGGTGGTGACTTTCATATCACGAATGTAGCAAATACACAAACTATGGAAGTGAATAGTGTGACTACTGACCCATGAACTATTACTGATGTTAGGCTCCTTTCATTCTGCAGCGTGTTGCCGTTCGCGTACGCGCGCGACCCGTGCAATTTGTATGAAGCTCCATAGTGTCTTTCACTGTGCCCCGTGCTAGCGTTTTTGTACTGCGTATCGCCCGGTCGCGTACGCGCCGCTAAATGGTAGTGTTCAGCACTATCGTGTTTCGGTCAGGTGGTAATGTACGGCTCTGTAATTTCCGGCACAGAGGCATAACATCTAATGCCTCAGGAGTGGTAGCGCATCTGCATTTTGACCTCTGGTCATTTTTTTGGATAGGCTGCAGTCATCACTTAACATCAATGTGAACTGCACGCTTGTTTGCCACTTTTATTACATTAATAAAAAATGTGTAACATTGTAACTGTCACAGAGACAACAACGAAGGTCTCAGGAGTGGCAACGCGTCTGCATTTTAACCTCTGGTATTTATGTAGGTGTCTGCAGTCGTCATTGAACATCAATGTGAACTGTATGCTTGTGTAAAGTTTTTTTTATACGTAATGTAGGTGACATTAGGAGTTAGGTTAAAAAAAAACCTACAGCGGTCTAGAGACGAGCCGTCTATACTTGTATAATATTATGTCAACTTAAAAAAAGAGGTCTGAACGATAGTTAAATACTATCACATGAAATCTATATTAAATGTTTATTGCCTCGCGAGGCTGCTCGCTCTGTGTGGACGCGCCAATTCATTGCGGCTCGACCGCCTAACTTCACTAATAATATTGGAATTGGACTGACAGAATAGATGTTGGTAGTGTTTATACCATTCATTCCCAACTGCGTGGCTTTACTACCAAACGAAATTTTTGTCCATTAAATATTCAATGGAAAACTTACCTTTTATTCCTTTTCGATTAGACATGAAATAAATAACATTTTATAATTAAAATTAAATTGTACTATTTATTTTTCGCAATAACACATGATATTAAAGAAAAAATAAAAAGAAAAAATTGACTTCGGGCAGGAATCGAACCTGCCACCTCAGGATAACCAGTCCAGCCGCTTTACCACTAAGCTACCGAGTTAGGTTCGATTCCTGCCCGAAGTCACATTTTTCTTTCTGTGTTTTCTTAAATTTCCTAAAATTAAATGTTTCAAAAGCAAACAAAAAATCCAAGAAAAGGCAAAATCTAGGACCAAAGTCTACCATGGCATTAATAGCATCAAAGTTATAGGTACATTTGCCGCTAAATGCCAATTCTTTTATACCTATACCTTCATCAGTACCAGCAATCATCACAAAAGTCATCCAGTATAAGCGTGTTAAATCCAATATTTTAAAAGTGCATTTTGCGCCTTATCCCAAAATAGAGAAGCCATTTTTAATTCACCGTGAAAACTACATCCCTGTAATTTATACCGGGGCCGACACACCGATTATTATCCCACCTGTCTAACGTGTAAAAACCCCTTTATAATTTGATGGGTGTAAATCTTGGTTCGAAAACGCATCTTTTGATTTAAAAAAATACGAAGATAGGATTTTTTTTTTTGTTATGGAAGTAGCAAACAAGCATGCAGTTCACATTGATGTTAAGTGATGACTGCAGCCTATAGACACTAACACGAAGACTAATGTCAAAATGCAGATGCGTTACCATTCCTGACGCCTAAGTTGTTAAGCCTCAGTGCCGCAAATTACAGGGCCGTACATTACCACCTGTACATTAACACTACCATTTAGCCATTTCATTTGTTTTGACTGCTCGCCAAATGGGTGGCCATAATTTAATTAATTCTAATTAATTTTGGGATAAAATATTACCTATATTAAAAATGCCTAAAATCTATGTATCGATTCTGAACAAAGTAATTTCGGGTTACACATTTAATCCTGTTACTGATACGTTGTAGGTATGTAATCTATCGATCGCCTAGAGAAAATACAGAAATTTGATGTTCACTTTACACTATTTCTAATATTTAAGTGCATACCAATAATAGCTACTTCGTAGGGTATAATGCGTCGTTACTACCCACCCCATTAGTAATAAGTATTTCACACTCAAAGCACTCAGAAAGCATAACCGATAAAGGCAAATGAATATAGCCGACGAATGCCCGCTTTATAACTCAAACTTATATTAATGCCCGGTTACTCCTGAGTCCTGACAATTGGGCCCAAGAGTTAAACCAAGATTGAATCGAGGAACGCTCAAAGGACACTCCGATAACACCTGAAGCCTCGTTTAAGTGCATCAATTAGTGTTTAGTAGACACACTAATGACGAAAGTTACAAGTTTGGCAGTAATTTAGATTAGTGGCTAAGTTTTGATAGTTAACGTTAGATTAATTATGATTAGAAAGTATTTTATTGGTGAAGTAGTCAAAATTAAAAGAGTGTGCAAAAAGTTGCGAGTTTGATATGCACGGGCGAATAGGTTATTTGATTTGTTGAGTGAATATAAATTTGTAATCACCTGAATATGAATTCAAAATTTAGGTTTGTTAATTTTTCACCTATGTTTAGCGATATCTACATAAAAAAATACCGTAGGTAATCCGTAGATTTTTCTTTCGTTAAATATAAGATACATTAATCAATAATTCGAAATAATGCTGTATAAGTAGTCAAACAATAACATATTTACTTTTGAAATTTTGTTACAATTCTTCTTCAGCTCGCGAAAAAAATAAATTGTAAGTGATTTCAATTGTTAACACACCGCATGCGGTCTATGGTGTCTTGATGGTTTAATAATAACGTACATACATTTTTATGACCAATAATTTACGAAAAAATCCCAAGGTTGTTCGCTAAACTATCTAACAAGAAATACATAACTCAACATTTTCTTCAAGCTAATTACTGTCACCAGCTAGTTGTTGAAATGATTCAGAATATTTAATGAGGGGAAATATTATTGAAAGAATCATTAACATCACCTCATTAAAATACATTGAATCATTTCTTAGATATAAGTCCATCATTAACACAATAAAGTAATTGTAGAAAAAAACCATCATCATTACACTTGCCGCGAACGACAAAACAATAATCACCCGAACCCTGACTAAGTCCATTAGATGTCTTAATCACTAACCACGATCCAAACGAAGCATGGAAGAGCTTTTGACCTCAAATATTTAACTGGTGACGGTTAACGAACGGATAGTCTTGAAATGAGAATTGAGTCGGACATTGTTCATTTGGGTGTATTGTTGTAAGAGGTTGGTAAAAACCGATGCGAACACCTTTCGGAGCTGTTTTATTTGTAGGTGACTGGTGGTAGAGTTTCAGTGAGAGAGCTCGCAAGCATAGACACCGCGCATTACCTACTCCATTTGCTGCTAAGCGGTAGTGTTCAGCACTGTTGTGTTCCGGTCAGGTGATAAAATTACTAACTAACAACTACTAACTGCTTTGTAATTTCTGCTGCATTCTTTCTCAGATGTCCTACATTTGTTTTCCTCTTGCAAGGCCATAGAGCAACACGGACCACCGGCCGCGGCGGACTGGAGGGGAGTAGCCATAGCGTTTATTACCGATGCAAAACAGTCTGTCAATTTTTGCGGAGGGGAATGCGTGCGACACACACGCACACTACAAAATCGTCTATTACTACGAAACTCACACCTTGACTTTAATAAAATACAGAAACAATTTCACGCACACATTTAAACATTTAGGCGACAGGTCACAGCCCATTAAGCTTGTATTTTGACAGAGGGGAAAGCCTGCATATGGCTACTCTCCTCCGGTGTTGGTACCGCCCCGCAAGTCGCACCGCAGTTCGCACTGCCAGTACCTTAGGCCTCAGGAGTAGCAATACACAGACAGACAGGCAGACACACGAGTCATCGTATAAGAGTACTGAATTTTCTTTTTAGATAAAACGTAACTTCACGCATGTAATACCCGAAGGGGTAGGCAGAGGTAAATGCATGCATTCAAACATACTTGCAAACGACGATTCGCCGGTTACGTTTTTGGCCCATGTAATAGGTGGTGAGCCTATTGACATCTCCGGGCACATTACCAAACTTCGAGGTACTCGGAAATTTCCAGGAAATCCCAATAGAACCAGAGATAAAGGACTTTACACCATTAGGTATCTCTGATAACCCCCTACCCGGGAATCGAACCCAGGACCTCAGCGTGGCCTGCTACCACTAGGCTACCGAGTTAAAGTTCGTTTTAGATACGGAACCCCGGAAACAGTAGTAGAGCGCACACTACGCATCATTTTAACGCATCCTGCCTGTCTGCCAAACCATTAGCAACGTTACGATGAGCTAACGACTTAGCTCTTTAAAAATCCACTAAACAGCTAAGCGATGCTGACGCAAAAAAACGATAATGCGAGCCGTTCCCGGCAAAAACTATTTGAATCAGATCGAATATCAGTGCCGATGTAACACGTTACTTATAGTTAGAACGTTATATGATCCAAATATATTTTTTTTACGTTATGGCAGTGGCAATCAAGCATTCAGTTCACATTGATGTTAAGAGACCGCATTCTATTGACACCCAAGGCCAGGGTTGCAGGTTGCAAAAAGCAACAAAATGCAGATGCGTTTTACCACTCCTGAGGCTGAAGGTGATATGCCTCTGTGCCGGAAATTACAGGGCCGAACATTACCACCTGACCGGAACACGATAGTGCTGAACATTACCATTTAGCGGCAAGTGTATTGGGTAATGCGGTGGTGCCTACGCCCGCGAGCACCGTCACTGGGGCTCTACCACCAGTAAAATGTATATTTAATAGGTATTTATTAGTACACACATGTGAATGGTTTGTAATTCATTATCAACCTAAATTCTGAATTTGGATGAAACTTTATTTACATAATTTTTCTGAAATTTTAATAGTTTTTTATCTCTAAAATCCGTATTTGTTGATACTCAAATAAGCGATTGGAACAATCAATTTGAAGGTAAAACGACTTTTTAACCGAGTTCAAAAAAACGAGAAGGTTCTCATTTCGGCCGGTACATTTTTTTTTAATGTTTGTACGCCAATTTCGCCGAGATTTCTGGACCGATTTACGTAATTTTTGTTGTGTTTGGTGCGGAATAGTTTCGAATTGGTCCCATAAAAAATTTATTCAGGTAGGCCCATTAGTTTTTATTTTATGAGCATTTTTTACTTACTTTCACCTCAAACTTAAGGAATAAGATTAGACAGCGTGTTGTCATAACAATGCGTTGAATTCACTGACGTCCTAGATAGTCCTAATGCGCATGACAACAAGTGACAATGACATATTTACTTATCGACGACACAACACAGCTTATTTACTCCTTCGTGGATAAATGCATAGAGTATTAGTTTCCCCAAAAATCAATATTTTTTTCATTGATTTCGTATAGTCGTGTAATAATTTTGTATCGACACATCTAAACAGTTTAAATTATGTACCTATCTTATTGTAACGAAGTTAAGAGAGTCAGATTTTACAAATTTAACAGATGTGAACATAAATCTTATTGACAATGCAGCAGTAAACTAAAAAGTATTAGATATATTTTTTTTATAAAAATAACTACGTTAAGAAAAACCGACTTCAAAACTGAAAAGTAAAAACTAATACAGATTTAATATTAATTATAAACTACCTATTATTTATATGTTTTTTTTTTTTATGTAATTGAAGTGGCAAACAAGCATGCAGTTCACATTGATGTTAAGTGATGACTGCAGCCTATAGACACCCACACAAAGACCAAGGTCAAAATGCAAATGCGTTACCACTGCTGAGGCCTAAGGTGTTATGCCTCTGTGCCGGAAATTACAGAGCCGTACATTACCACCTGACCGGAACACGATAGTGCTGAACACTACCATTTAGCGGCAAGTAAATCAGGTAATGCGGTGGTGCCTACGCCCGCGAGCTCCGTCACTGGAGCTCTACCACCAGTGAATTTTACACACAGTGTTATTTACTAATAGGATTGAAGTCGGTGCCAAGCCAAAATCATTAAAGTAGGCATTTCATTGTATTAAAACGTAACTTCATGCCTGTAATCCCCGAAGGGGTAGGCAGAGGTAAATGCATGCATTCAAGCATACATGCAAAAACACACACGATTCGCCGGTTACGTTTTGTTCATTGTATTAATTTGCTCGTATTCATATTTAAGTGATTAAAATATAATTATTTGTTTAAGGCTTGGCAGCGACTCCAATCCTATTAGTAAATAACACATATAAATAATAGGTATCTTCACGCCAGGTCCCTAACGGGGTAGGCAGAGAGTGTAGAGCGCCAGACATCCCGGTTCTGACAAACCTCTCGTGCCTCGTCTACCTTCATCATTCTCTTCATACATGCACGCCGATTCCTAAGACTTTTGACCCCACCATCAGACAGAACTCGACCTATTTGGTCATGGTAGGTCAGCCTTGGTCTTCCTGGGCCTCTGCAACCATCCACATTCGCATTGTATATCTGTTTAGTCATTCGCTCATTCGACATTCTTTCTATATGCCCGAACCATCGGAGCATGCCTTTTTTCATTTTTACACCGATACTATCATTCACACAAAGTCTCTTTCTTACATCTTCATTACGAACGCGATCGGTGAGTGATACACCGCAGATCTTGCGCAAAGATCTCATCTCGACCGCGTTCAACTTACTTTCATGCTCTTTCCTGCATACCCAGCTCTCGCTTCCATATAAAAGCGTTGGAGTAAGTACAGCATTATGTACGGCTAGTCGAGCCCGCTGGCTGAGATGTTTCGATTCTAGCAGCTTACCCAACGCTCCATTCACGCAATTCCCAGCAAGCACTCTTCTTTCTATGTCAGTGGTGTACCTACCATCTAAATAATAGGTAGTTTATAATTAATATTAAATCTGTATTATTTTTTACTTTTCAGTTTTGAGGTCGGTTTTTCTTAACGTAGTTATTTTTATTAAAAATATAATATTATAAATAATACTTGGGGTGTAAGTGGCGCCTTACCATCCTGGTGCCGCAGCCAACCTTACCTGCACGTGGTGCACCCTGCCGACCAGCAAACAAGGCTCTGGCGACTGGTTCCACATGGTTGCTGGGTCGGCACTACCAGCGTAATCCCTCCTAGTGTCCTGCTTGGTGGTAAGGTCCCTTGGGTCCTGCCTGGCTAGCTACCACCCTCAGGTCGTAATCTGCCGCCAAACGTCTTCGGGCGTGTTCCGGCTTCCGAGCCTGAGAGCCAGCCCCCCCCTCCCCTCCCCCTATCCTCTTCCTCGTTCCTATCCTTGATGTGCACCGTATTGTCCGCCCCCGGGGCCGGTATGTGTAAGGACATCTTGCGCTCAGGGGCGCAACATGTTGGCCCGGGGGCCAGGGAGAGCCGATGAAACGGTAACGGTCCGCTGCCGCCCGCCGGTCAGTAGGGGACCCGAACCCAGGCCTCTCTATTAAACTCTGGCCTGGGAGGCTGTCCCGCCAACCGGTGTTAAGTCCCGTGTGCAGTCGTCGTGCCGGAGTAAGAGACCGGAGTGGGCCCGGCGCCTGTGCACGGGGGGGATCGGGGGTCCTTCCGTCCCCCGGACCAGCAAATTGCACCACCTCTGTGTGCAGATGGTCTGATGCACCTGCAACTTTGCCCCTCGGGCGGTCGATACGGTGCACATCATTATTATTTCCCTTATCCGACGCTGTTAGGAAGATTAAAAAAAATGGTCAAAAAGAAAAAAAAGAGTAGTAACGCAGCGGACGCCCCTCCCACATTTACTGTGGACATGTGCAACATCAGGGGTTTACATACCAACCTTAACGCCGTTCACCACCACCTTGAAACGGCTAAGCCAGCCCTACTCTTTCTGACGGAGACACAAATATCCTCTCCACTTGACACATCGTACCTTACTTACCCCGGCTATACTCTGGAGAACACTTTCGTTCGCCGCGCCGGGGTATGTCTGTATGTCCGAGAGGATGTCTGTTGTCGCCGTCTTGACCATTTTGAAGACAAGGACCTGTCGCTATTGTGGGCACGCGTGGATTACGGTGGATCTACCCGAATATACGCGTGCGTGTACAGGTCCTATAGCGGAGACGGGGAGACAGCCCGCTTATTCGAGCACATCCAACAGGTGGTCGACACAGTGCTTGTGCAGTATCCTTCTGCGGAGTTGGTGATTCTTGGTGACTTTAACGCACACCATACGGAGTGGTTGAGTTCCCGGATCACGGACTTCGCTGGAAGATCTGCACACGATTTCGCGTTGGCTAATGGACTCTCACAAGTTGTAACCGGGTTTACCCGGATACCAGATGTCGAGGGTCACACTGCCTCTTTGCTGGATCTTCTGCTGACCTCACATCCTGCCAACTATCAGGTGGTGGTCGAGGCTCCCTTAGGATCCTCGGACCACTGTCTGGTACGCACAAAAACCTCGTTGTCGGTTCGAGCGCCGCTGCGGCCCTCGGCAACTCGACAAGTGTGGCATTACAGGTCGGCAGACTGGGATGGACTGAGGGAGTTCCTGACGTCCTACCCATGGAGGCAGCTTTGTTTCTCGTCGGAAGATCCGAGCACGTGTGCCGATGCTGTAACCGATGTGATACACCAGGGAATGGAATGTTACATTCCGTACTCTGTGGTATCCATTGGCGGACAGTACCAGCCCTGGTTCGATAAGTCCTGTGCTGTGGCTTCTAGTCACAAGCAGGAGGCTTACAGAACCTGGACTGCGGCTCACGCTTGTAAGGATCCTAATGCCTCCGGCCTTAAGAGAGCACTCAACGCTGCATCCAGGTCCACTAAGCGGCGCATGGCCAAAGCGAAGTCGAAGCACATCGGTAGAGTTGGCGGGAAACTAATGAGGCACCCTCCCGGGAGCCGTGCCTATTGGTCTCTTGCCAAAGCTATCGAAGGGAATTTTTGTCGGTCATCTTTCCCACCATTGCGTAAAATTGACGATAGTCTGGCCCACACGGCAAAAGAGAAAGCTGACCTTCTGGGCAGCCTCTTTGCCTCAAACTCGACTCTTGACGACATGGGTATCACAGCGCCTACCATCCCGCGCTGTGAAAGCTCTATGCCTGACGTCAAATTCACTCAGAAGAACGTCAGGCGAGCTCTTTTATCCCTTGACGTCAAGAAGTCGAGTGGGCCGGACTCCGTCCCTGCGGTGGTGTTGAAGATGTGCGCTCCCGAGCTGACCCCCGTTCTGACGCGCCTGTTCTCGCTTTCCTACGATCAAAGAACCGTACCGTCTGCGTGGAAGACCGCCCTCGTGCACCCGATACCCAAAAAAGGGGATCGCAGTGACCCGGCCAATTATAGGCCCATAGCAATAACCTCCCTACTCTGTAAAGTCATGGAGCGTGTGATCAATACTCAACTGCTGCAGTATCTAGAGGATCATCAGCTGATCAGTGACCGCCAATATGGATTTCGTCATGGCAGATCTGCTGGTGATCTTCTAGTATATCTTACGCACCATTGGTCCCACGCCTTGGACAAGAGTGGGGAGGCATTGGCTGTAAGCCTGGACATTGCTAAGGCCTTTGACCGGGTCTGGCACAGGGCACTCCTCGCGAAACTTCCATCCTACGGTCTTCCCGAGAGGCTATGCAACTGGACAGCCAGCTTTCTGTCTGAGCGTTATATACAAGTCTTAGTTGACGGTCAGCGCTCAGACAGACTACCTATCAACGCTGGTGTGCCGCAAGGCTCTGTGCTATCTCCCACGCTTTTTCTTCTGCATATCAATGAAATGTTGGAGCAAAACTCCAATTTTCATTGCTATGCGGATGATAGCACGGGAGATGCACACTATACAAGCCGTGCAAATGCCTCTTGGACACTTATCGAAGAAAGCAGGACTAGACTTGTGTCTGAAGTCGAGCACTCTCTGGAGCGGGTCTCAGATTGGGGTCGACTCAATTTAGTGCAGTTCAACCCCTCGAAGACACAAGTCTGCGCGTTCACCGCTAAAAAAACCCCATTCATTGTAGCACCACAGTTCCAGGGCACTCCGCTTGCCATTGGTAAGAGTATCGGTATCCTGGGCGTTGACATATCGAACGAAGTGCAATTCGGGAGTCACATTGAGTGTAAGACCAAGTTGGCATCCAAAAAGTTGGGGGTGCTTAACAAAGCGAGGCAGTATTTCACATCGGGGCAGCTACTACAGCTTTATAAGGCCCAAGTGCGGCCCCATCTGGAATACTGCTCTCATTTGTGGGCGGGAGCCCCCAAATACCAGCTTGGTCCACTTGACTCCCTACAAAAACGCGCCGTTCGTATTGTTAACGATCCAGGACTTACCGACAGGCTCGAACATCTGAGCCTGCGCAGAGACATTGGGAGTCTGTGCGTGTTGTACCGTCTCTACAATGGTGAGTGCTCTGCGGAACTGTTTGACATGGTGCCACCGTCTCTTTTCCTACACCGTACTACCCGCCGAAGAGAGAAGTTCCACCCACACCGACTGGACACCTGGCAGTGCTCAACGGTGCGGTTTTCACGTTCGTTCCTGCCCAGAACGTGTAAATTGTGGAACGAACTTCCCTCTGAGGTGTTCCCTAGGTGCTACAATATGGGGTTCTTCAAAAATGGCGTCAAAAGAGTCCTTCAGGGCTGGCAGCGCGTTGGCAACTCCCCTGGTGTTGCAAATGTTCATAGGCGACGGTGACCACTTTCCATCAGGTGGCTCGTTTGCTTGTCTGTCAATCTTCAGACATAAAAAAAAAAAAAAAAAAAAAAAAAGTACGAAACTAATAAATAGTACAACATTTTTTCAAATACATTGAGTAGTTTTAGACTTTTTCGAATAATATAAACAAACAGAAAACTATGCAGCTACTATTATATTTGAGCTTTATTACTAAATATATCCAAATTCAATAGTAAATAATATCGGTGATTGGTTAGTGATGTGCATTAATCATATATTTTTACGATCCGTTTCACGGTTTTTTGATTTGTTATAACTTTTAGAATCGAACACGGTTATTTGATATAACGTTGCGGTATTTATTTTTATGTAGAAAATTAAACGGCAGATGTGAATGAGTTCATTAGTATTTAGTTTCTTCAAAAAAGAATGCTATGTGGGAAATAAATATTAGTACATATTTAGGCCTAATTTTCATTAAAAAAAGTTATGAATTTAAACGATATATCTTTGAATTAATATTAAGGTTAATAAACAATTTTAATTGGGATATCTATTTTCATGCATTCTTTATGGTGCACATTAATTTGAAAATACAGTAAGATATGATTCGAAACAAAATCTGTGGCTCGCCAGAAAGGCGTTAGCCCTTAGCTGTACCCCTGGTTCAATCCAAAACTTAGTTATATTGAGTTAAAAAGGTTGACAGTATCATCCGTGGAGTTTGGATATTAATCTGCATGCTTTTTGTGTAATGATGGTAGCAGACTAGTATTAGTCGAAGAAGTCAAGGGACTTTTCAAAACGATCATGGATAGGGTGAGATTTACTTTTGTGGGTAGAAGAGAAGTTCTCTTATGTGACTGATGTCGGTCTGCCTACTCTCAGTGTTTGCAACTTCTTGGGCTTTATTGTTGCGAAAACAAACGATTAGACAAATTTTATTTTTAGCAATAACACATGCGAATAAACTATTAAAAAAAAATGGGAAAGAATAATATGACTTCGGGCACGGACTTCACTGGTGGTAGAGCTCCAGTGACGGAGCTCGCGGGCGTAGGCACCACCGCATTACCTAGTATACTTGCCGCTAAATGGTAGTGTTCAGCACTATCGTGTTCCGGTCAGGTGGTAATGTATAGCCTTGTAATTTCCGGCACAGAGGCATACCACCTTAGGCCTCAGGAGTGGTAACGCATCGGCATTTTAACCTCGGTCTTGATGTGGGTGTCTATAGGCTGCAGTCATCACTTAACATTAATGTGAACTGCAAGCTTGTTTGCCACTTCCAATACACATTGACGACCCGGTTAGTCCAGCGGTGTGAAATTACCGTTTGATTCGAAGGGTCGCGGGTTCGATCCCCGCACCGAGACAAATATTAGTATGGCCTACTGATATTTGTTTCGGGTCTGGGTGTTTGTGTATGTGTTGTGTGTGTACAACGGCACCCACGACACAGGTTTATACCTACTGTGGGGCTGTGAGTGAAAGCGTATTTTATTATTTATTATTATTATTATTTTATAAAATAAATACTTTGCAGCAGCTACTTGCTAACAGACAGACGCACGAGTGATCTTATAAGGCTTCCGTTTTCGCTATAACAGGTACAGGATTCTAAAAACAGTAAACCACCTAATAAGCATGATATACCGAAATCAAAACAGTCTGGTTTCCTTCCTACACGTATCGCAACTGCAAAACAAGTTGTCAAATAAACACCAGTTCAAAACGATAAATATCACATTTTCCTACTGCATTTCCTGACACAAATTGCTTTATATCAAATAAACATAACATAGATATCTATCTATTGACGGTCATGCTACATATTTTAAATTGAAGTAAAGCAATTTCCTTTTTAAATAAAACGTATAACATAACTTGTTCTAAAACTGTACCTTGAACAACATGTCTCCGGAGAATATCTTTAATATATGAAAATATGCCTGGAAGAAATCGCTGCGTGAGCGATAAGGCCGCCCACTGTACCATTTTCTGTAATTTCTGTTTTTTGTTATGTCTTTCCTGTTTACTGGTGTACAATAAAGAATATATAATAATAATAAATATTAATACATATTGACGTGTTCTAAGGTTTTTGCGAGCTACACTCAATGAAATAATTTTAAGGACTTATCTGGCGTATCAAACCAAAACCCCTACTATCCCTACTCCCCACTAATATTATAAATGCGAAAGTAACTCTGTCTGTCTGTCTGTTACCTTTTCACGTCCAAACGACTGAACCGATTTTAATGAAATTTGGTACAGAGATAGAGCTGACTTTGAGAAAGAACATAGGCATAGGGCGAAGCCGCGGGAAACCGCTAGTTATTTATAAAACAATCCCGACGTTTCGTTCGCTTTTCAGCTTCCGTGGTATTGGGCAGACACCTTAGTCTGACAGTATAGTTTGAAAAGTTATATGCAGTAGCTACCTACATCGATTTCCTCAACGTCTTGCGTAGCGTTCAGGATTAACGCAAAATTGACGAATGGGATCTTATAAATCATAAGAATCGGTTGAGCAGTTTCGGAGAAATTGGGTTACAGACATTATGACACGTTTTACTGGTGGTAGAGCTCCAGTGACGGAGCTCGCGGGCGTAGGCACCACCGCATTACCAAATTTACTTGCCGCTAAATGGTAGTGTTCAGCACTATCGTGTTCCGGTCAGGTGGTAATGTACGGCCCTGTAATTTCCGGCACAGAGGCATAACACCTTAGGCCTCAGGAGTGGTAACGCATCTGCATTTTGACCTTGATCTTCGTGTGGGTGTCTATAGGCTGCAGTCATCACTTAACATCAATGTGAACTGCATGCTTGTTTGCCACTTCCATAACATTAAAAAAAAGTGATTTTTATATAGGTAGGTACTAGATGAAAAAAGAGTTGTGACTTCATACCTAAGTAAACATCCCTATTTCGAACGTGGTAAGTAATATAGATGTCGAAATCCATCGCAATCACTTAGAACCAACCCTTCCTATTGACAAGTTTATGACCCAAAAAACAACCAATCCTTTAAACGGACCACACACGATACCAAACATGTAACATAACCCGTCAACATCCAGTCGCCGAACCTATGGGACAGTGTGACCCGTATTTTTTCAACCCGTCTACCTGTAGGCATAGGGATGGAAACGATACATCGATATTATAAATGTAATAATAATATCGATACTTTATACTTATTTCTGAAAGGAGACGGGTAATTTTGGGCCTGCAAAATTGTTACTGGTTAACCCATTACACAGTACCTACCAAAATTTTTTAATGTAGTTAACAATTAGCAATCTAACCCAACTTGATCATATATAGGTACTTCAATTACTGGCAATTCATAAAATGCTCGAATTTCAAATGATTAATTTATAGTCATTTGAAAATGACATAATTTGTACAATGCTAATGCTAATGCCTGGGCCCAGAAATGAATGGAACAGTATCATTCTCCTTTAGATGTTTTGGTAAAAATCATCCACATTAACATCAATTCTAATTGTTGTAAACCATGTTTTCTACCAGTATAAACATTTCTCCAAAAAAAAGGGGAGAGACTCGTGCCCAGCAGTGGGACGTATAATGGGTTGCCATTATTATTATTTATAATTATTACGAGTATAATAAAAGGGATACTGATTTGGGTAAAACGTCTATAATTAATTAGATTATCATTATTAATCACCGCCTACCCCGAAAGAAACTTGGCGTATATTTTAAAACATAATCATCTCACTCCTGAGGCCTTGTTTGACCTCTATCTTAGTTATTACGGGGCTACACATAACAATCTACTAACACTACCATTTGGCGGCCGATAGATTAGGTAATGTTGCGTAAAACTACTTTTAAAATCTACTTATTCCAAGCGACATTTATTTTATTTTTTTTTCTGAAAAATCGATAATGTTATCGATGTTTACCTTTACGATGTTTGCGTCCCTATCTACCCGTGAACCCCGCAAACAGCCGTTAAGTGGCCCCCGGTTAGTGATAGTGTATCAAATTTGACAGTTAGGGACGTTCCAGCCGAAACGAGTTCCGCGCTAATTGTGTGTTTCACCACAGTTAGTTTTTGGGTTGCAACGAATTGTATTATAAATGTTTTATTTTTAAGTTATCAATGTTTTTTTTTTATTTATGTAATGAAAATGCCAAACAAGCATGCAGTTCACATTGATGTTTAGTGATTAGTGCAGCCTATAGACACCCATTCAAAGACCAGAGGTCAAAATGCAGATGCGTTGCCACTCCTGAGGCCTAAGGTGTTATGTCTCTGTGCCGGAAATTACAGGGCCGTACATTATCACCTGACCGGAACACGATAGTGCTGAACACTACCATTTAGCGGCAAGTATATAAGGTAATGCGGTGGTGCCTACGCCCGCGAGCTCCATCACTGGAGCTCTACCATCAGTAAAGCCTTCCCAAAGACGCCCACAACAGTATCGTGAGTCATTAGGGGCGAATATGGCATAATCGCCACGCTTGGCAGGTGGATTGGCGATCGCAGAAGCGGTAGTTTTATCGCGGGAGCCTGTTGCTGCGTGTTGTAGTATTAACTACCGCCCTATAGAAATGGTGTAAGAATTCTCCTCCACTTATGCCAAAGTAATGGTTCTAAGCAACAGAAGTCACAGGTAACAGCTAGTGTAAATCAAAGCAAAACAAACCGTCAATATCATTGTAGGCACATTCTGAGAATCACTAAATATCATATCTGATTCATACGTTTTTTGCACCATAAAAATGTAATAAAGACCCATTTTAATTAAATATTTTATGGTATCATAATTATAGTCCTCATAAAATTAGTACCGAGATATACAAACTTAAAAATTCATAACTAGTTATTTACAACGTATCGCCCTACGTAAAATAACGAATTAATTTAGAATCGGTTACCGATAACTATCGAACATGTTTGTGCATACCTGACACAGGTAGACGGCATTTAAGCTTCGGCTTCATCAATAGTTTTAAAAGCCAGCACCTTTTAAAACTGCAATAGTTATGTTATTGGTGTTTTTAAACGCCGGGTTGATTTAAATAAAATATATTAGATTAATATACGAGATAAATCCGTTAAAATAGTTTTATTTTTATGTTATATTTGTTTTAACTGAGTAATGCTGTTTGCCTATACGTAATATTAAACATAAATGACGTAATTAATTTCTTACCCCCTTATTCATAAACGTACATTTGATACGTTTTAGCTATAGAATGCTTTGTCATTGTCAGTTGCATTGTCAAATGTGCAGGATAGAAAAAGACAAAGAAGAGATTAGCAACACTTAAGCTAAAATACGTTTATGATTTAGAGGATTTGTGTTTACTGATAATAGAATTAACTTTTAATAACTTAATGCAACTTCACGTATAATAGGTATTTGTATAAATGAGCAGATTTACATTTATGTTTATAATATTGCAGTTAATCCCTAGGTAATGCACATAATTTATTTCCTTTCATTAGAGATCATTAGGCTGAGTACAGACTTGAGATACGACAGTCTTAAGGCAGACTATATTGCTATAAGAAAAATATGAATTTTACCTTCAAAGAAAATGTTTCATAGAGAAAATTATCTAAAACCGACAAAATGTAAAACATAGCGAATTAGCACGTCTTATAATGAAAACAGAATATAAGTACCTATCGACAAAAAACAGTGTTCTTAGTGAGTTAAAATAATTTGAATGCGACTTAAAATGAAATACATTAACTATTTCCTGCGTCAAAGTTGCATCAAACGCGCTGCGGAAACCCGAGCTTAATGCTTTACCGCATCAGCGGCGAGGATCTCTAGAAAAACACGCACCATGAAGTGCATTAATCCGCGGTCTGTTCCCATTCAAATATTTGTCGATGCCCAACTGTGTGCAGGTATATTCATTGAAAGCACCGCTGACGACTTATTAAAATAAAGGACGGCTCTTAAAATATGCGTGTGATGTTCAACGGTTAAGTTATTCACACAAATATTGAATATTTATCGCTCCCATCCCTAGGCTTAAAACACGAAAATGTGGATACCATGTAGAGAAATTGAACATGTTTTATGATAAAATTTACTGCCATAATCGCCCTTATTTATTCAGTAGTATATTTGTCAGTATACATGATTGGTCCGAAACATGGAGCAACACGGCCACCGGCCGCGGCGGACTGGAGGGGAGTAGCCATAGCGTTTATTACCGATGCAAAACAGTCTGTCATTTTTTGCGGGGGGAAATGCGTGCGACACATACACACTACAAAAATCGTCTATTACTGCGAAATTCACACTTTGATCTTAACAAAATACAGAAAAAATTTTACCCACACATTTAAACATCTAGGCGACAGGTATAGGCCCATTTGGCCTTGTACTTTGACAGAGGGGAAAGCCTGCATATGGCTACTCCCCTCCGGTGTTGCTCTATGGTAAAGGACTACTACAGCTCATAGACATCAACCCAACAATCAAATGTATAAATGCAGATGCCTTGTTATCCCTGAGGGTTTTGTAGTTTTGCCTTTGAAACAGAGGTTACGGGGCTACATTACCATCTAATCGGAACCCCGTAGCGCTAAACACTGCCAATTGGCAGATTAGATAATACGGTGAGGCATAAAATTCTTGAAATTTTGAAAAAAAAAATGTTGTAAGGGTTTTCTTGGGCTTAGGATTTCTTATAACAACAGAAATTTGTATCCAAAGCAGTCTACATTGTTCAATTATATTATTTTAAATTAAACGAACAAATATGGCATTCCAAGAAAATTGTACCAGGCTATCATGAGTCGACAACAGTAGCATTGTCCAATAATATCCCACAACAGCCCGGTCGCTCGGAACCGAAGTAAATATTTGAAGGCGACAGCGAATTCTTAGCTACGATTTTATTACAAGACGCTGTGAGCTCAATTTTAGAAAGTTAAAATCTATTCCTCAATACATTTTAATGTCAATATAAAGTTAAGGTTGAAAACTAAAACCTACAAATAAGGCAATAAAGGGAAAATAGTACCAGGCTATCATGAGTCGACAACAATAATATTGTGAGAGCAAAAATACCCCGCAAACAGTTTACAAAGCTTCGGTCGTTCGGGCGCGGGTCAATATTTGAAAGCGAATACCATTTCTTAGGTACGATTTTAGAATAGATTGTTGTAAGTTGATTCATGAAAATAAATATAATGATATTGATTAATTCCATCATCATTTCAGCCAAAAGACGTCCACTGCTAAACAAAGGCCTCCCCCAAAGAATGCCACAACGAACGGTCCCGGGCCGCCCTCATCCAGCGACTGCCCGCGTCCTTCACCAGGTCGTCGGTCCACCTCGTGGGGGGCCTGCCTACGCTTCGTTTTCCAGTACGTGGTGGGTTACTTTGGTTCTCATGCGGATCTCCTCATTTCTGATTCGATCTCGCAGAGAAACTCCGAGCATAGCCCTCTCCATTGCTCTCTGAGTGACCTTGAGCCTTCTTATGAGGCCCATAGTGAGCAACCACGTTTCGGTTCCGTATGTCATCACTGGCAACACACGCTGGTCAAAGACCTTCTTCTTCAGACACTGCGGTAAATTGGACGAGAAGATATAACGCAGCTTCCCGAACGCTGCCCATCCGAGTTGGATTCGGCGATTGACCTCTTTCTCGAAGTTGGACCTACCTAACTGGACCGTTTGTCCAAGGTATACATATTCGTCAACAACTTCGAGTGTAGTACCCTCGACCATAACAGGAGTGGGCGTAACGAGGACATTCGACATGATCTTAGTCTTATCCATGTTCATTTTAAGGCCCACTCGTTGAGAGGCCCTACTGAGGCCATTGAGCATTGTGCCAAGGTCTTCCAGGGTCTCAGCCATGACTACGATATCATCCGCAAATCGGAGGTGGGAGATGTACTCGCCGTTAATGTTGATGCCGAGTCCGTTCCAGTCCAGAAGCTTGAAGACATCTTCCAATGCAGCGGTGAACAGTTTCGGAGATATGACATCTCCCTGTCTCACACCCCGCTGCAGTTGGATAGGTTTCGAGTTCTGGTCCTGAAGGCGAACCGACATAGTGGCGTTTTCGTACAAGCTCCTTAGCACCTCGATGTATCGGTAGTCGACTTGGAACCTCTGGAGTGACTGTAGCACAGCCCAAATCTCGACCGAATCGAAGGCTTTCTCATAGTCCACAAACGCTAGACATAGGGGCTGGTTATACTCTTCGGTCTTCTGTATAACCTGCCGCAGCGTGTGTATGTGGTCTATGGTGCTAAAACCTTACGGAACCCGGCTTGTTCGGGAGGCTGGAAGTCGTCGAGTCTGCGAGATAGACGGTTCGTAATCACTCTCGAAAACAGCTTATAGACGTGACTTAGAAGTGCGATGGGCCTATAGTTCTTAAGAAGGGTATTGTCACCCTTTTAAAGAACAGTAGCACCACACTTATGTGCCACGCCTGTGGCGTTTTGCCCTCGGATATGACGGAATTTAATTATGGATTGATTAATTTATCAATCCATAATCCATACTTAGGTACTATTCATGTTACTTAAGACGACCCGGTTGGTCCAGCGGTGTGAGATTACCGTTTGATTCGAAGGGTCGCGGGTTCGATCCCCGCACCGGGACAAATATTTCTAAGCCCTACAGATATTTGTTTCGGGTCTGGGTGTTTGTGTATGTGTACAACGGCACCCACGACACAGGTTTATACCTAAAGTGGGGCTGTGAGTGTAAGCGTATTTATTTATTGACAGTATGTTCGTAAACAATGCATTTGATCACCAAATAGATAAATAAGGATGGAAAGGCCTTTGCTTCAATTTAGTATTAGAACCAGATTCGCCGCTTTTCTCCCACCATGCAATATCTTACACAAATGTAACACCATCTCGACAATCATCCACACATTATTCTCGCAGCTATTCGTTTGCGTAAGTTTGCATACTAAGATGTAACGCCCGTAGACAATAAACACTCGCACGCACACAACAATATACTCACCAATAAACTAGTCGAAGTGTAGCGAACGCATTACATGCTGTACATTGCCAGCGGAGACAGTAATAGCGTTAATTGAGCGAGTGCTTAACGAGCAATGTATTTGCTAGCAATAACGTTTAAATAATGCAGTTTAAGTTCGAATATTCATATTCCTTTGTATATTTATATGTTTTTTACAAGTATTATAACAATAAATGTTATTTGTGACTTACCGATCAAAAGATATACCTCCTCGCTTTATACTTGAGGTCTGACATTTCATATTACATGTTAAAATTGGCACTACATGGTATTTTACCAAGAGATGCGTCGTTCGAAGCAGTCTACACGACACTACGAGCGGCGAACGAATGGTTCTGCCGAACTGTGTGTGTACACGCATAGTTGTCGTGCGTTTGCCACTCCCACATTACCATTCCATCTTTATTTATCTATTCCGTGCATTTGATCATGTGAAGAACTTCAATAATAAGAATTTTACTTGTTCCGCCTAAATCTACTTACCTAAATAACCAAACACAAATTATTATTACAAACTCCACAAACTTCTTTCTTTATTCAAGTTAATTTCCTCCGTTTATCAACTCAAAGCATTTGAAAACACCTGTCTATCTATACTATAGAATGAAAATCAACGTCCCTGCTCTGTCGCGCGACTTAATTTTATTAATGACGTCATCAGACGCACGGTGACGTCATTAAGCCCAGCGCCTCTGCTCAATTACCTGCAACAAACAAACAGATTGTGGTTATTAATAATATTATGCTTTAATATCTACATACTAAGTTTGACTAAGTTTGGTACGGGTATGAAATTTGTTACATATATTTAGAATAGAATAGAATAATACTTTATTCGCAACAACAACTTAGAGCTAAAATAAAATAAGTAAGACATTTTATAAATTACAAATTGTTGTTACGAAATGGTCCCCAATTCAGCATAAAGCTACTCTTTCGAGCAGCGCTGGTCTTCCATTGGGGCCGATTCTGTGACACAAATAAAACCAGCAAAACATCCGTCGTCTGAATACACATTATAACTAACAAAAGAACAATTAAAGTAGTTATTATTCATTAAACATCTAACAAAAGGTACACGAAAAAAGATTTGGTAAGTTAATATAGTAACATAAAACGTTAACATACGATATATAGTCTATGAAACAAAAAAATTTCAAAACGAATGTGCAGAGTAAAAAAGAAAATAAAAATAATTTGAACAAAAGTAATAATGCTCTTATTATAAATAATATATATATGTACATAGTGTTATATCCTCAGCTAAAGTAAGGAGGTACTACTAGTTAACAATATATTGCTGCTAGCCATTTAAAAACTAGCTTCTCTTTAAATTTAATTATAAAAAAAAACGTATTTTGCAGGTGCGACATTAAAAAACACTAGTGTCGTGTTGAAAATTCTCCTCCGATTTCTGATGACGTATTATAAACTTTTTTAGCGCGTGTTTAAAGCAATGTGCACTTTGCAGGTTCCTTATTGGTGGCGGAATATTGTTCCAACATTTTGTCGCAGCATAGTGGAAACTGCCTCTAAAAGCCTGTGAGCTGTGGCACTGCGTACTCAGCTGCACCTTACGCTGTCGTGTCTTACGAGCCCCAGACTTAGACCCGGACATCCAGGACAGCTTTTCATTTAAATACTGAGGGACATTAGAATTAATTATCCCAAAAAGAAGGCATGCCATATGCAGTTTTTGTCGGTGTTTCATTTTTAATAACGAATGATTATTAAGAAACGGTGTAACATGTGCCCTGAACGATATTTCGAAGCAAAAGCGAGCACATGCGTTTTGGACGCGCTGAATGAGTTTTTGTGTCTTGGCTAATAAGCGTGGTCCAAAGACAGTATCCATATAATTCAGCTTAGATAGTATTAGACTTTCGGTAAGTTGTATGCGTAACTCTCTTTCAGAAAAGATCTCATTTTGTAAAGAACTTTCAATTTGTAAAAGCAATTTTTTATTGTATTTGCAATATGCTTCTCAAATCGGAGGTGGCAATCCATGTGCAAGCCCAGATTACGCGCTTCATAAACCCGTTCAATAGGTTCGCCCATTAATAAGACAGACTTGAAAGAATTAATATTTTTTAACAGGGGACTGCTACCAATAATTAAAAATTTTGTTTTAGAGACATTAAGAAGTAAACAGTTTTTTTGCGACCAATCAGCTATTCTAGAAAGGTCTTCGTTGAGTTTTTTGATTGTGGCATCTATATCAGAAGGCTTGCACGCTATGTAAATTTGTAGATCATCAGCATAAATATGGTACTTACAATTTTTTATTATGGTTTTAATATCTGCTGAATACAAAATAAAAAGAATTGGCCCAAGGATAGAGCCCTGAGGAACTCCTCTACTTACTGGCATATTATCTGACATAACCGCAGATCCATCAATGTTTTTTAATTTTACTCGCTGAACACGATCGCTCAAATAACTATGGAACCACCTCAAGGCTTCGTTGTCAAAACCATAGTAATTGAACTTCGATAAGAGCAAAGGAATGTTGTTGGAATCAAAAGCCCTGGAAAAGTCTAACAAAACTAATAAAGTACCCAAACCCTGGTCCTGTGAGCAAAGAATACTATCTGTGACATCCAAGAGTGCAGTTACAGTGCTACGTCCCTTCCTAAAACCCGATTGAGCTTCAGGTAAAATATTATTGTTTTCTAAGTACTTAGTCAGTTGTACACAGACTTGCTTTTTCTAAGCGATAGGCATGGCAAGATACTTATCGGCCTTAGGTATTTGAGCACTGTTGGATTAGAGACTTTAGGTAAGGGACATACAATTGCTGTTTTCCAAATATCGGGAAACTAGCATGTGGTGTAAGTGGCGCCATTACCATCTCGGTGCCACAGCCAACCTTACCTGCACGTGGTACACCCTGCTGATCAACAGACAAGGCTCTGGCGACTGTTTTTTGGTTCCAAATGGTTGCTGGGTGGACACTATCAGCGTAATCCTTCCTAGTGTCCTGCATGGTGGTAAGGTCCCTTAAAGGGCCTGCCTGGCTAGCTACCACCCTCAGGTCGTAATCTGCCGCCAAGCGTCTTCGGACGTGTTCCGGCTTCCGAGCCTGAGAGCCAGTCCCCCCCCCCCTTCCTCTTTCCCGTCCCTGATGTGTACCGTATTGTTCACCCCCGGACCGGTTGGTGTAAGGACGTCTTGCGCTCGGAGACGCAACATGTTGGCCTGGGAGAGCCGATTAAACGGTATCCGCTGCCGCCCGCCGGTCAGTAGGGGACCCGAACCCAGGCCTCACTATTAACCTCTGGCCTGGGAGGCTGTCCCGCCAACCGGCGCAAAGTCCCGTGTGCAGTCGCCGTGCCGGAGTAAGAGACCGGAGTGGGGCCAGGCGCCTGTGCACGGGGGGGGATCAGGGTCCTTCCGTCCCCCGGGCCAGCAATTTGCACCACCTGTGAGAGCAGATGGTCTAATTCACCGACAACTTTGTTCGTCGGGTGAGTAATGCGGTACACATGATCCTTCCCCTTTCCCGACGCTTAAAAAAATTAAATAAAATGGTTAAACATAAGAAAAAATGTAGGCTTCTCTCAGCGGACACCCCCCCCCACATTTACTGTGGACATGTGCAATATTAGGGGTTTACATACCAACCTTAACGCCGTCCATCTTCATCTGGAAACGGCTAAGCCGGCCCTACTCTTTCTGACGGAGACACAAATATCCTCTCCACTCGATACTGCATATCTTACTTACCCCGGCTACACTCTGGAGAACAATTTTATTCGCCGCGCCGGGGTATGTCTGTATGTCAGAGAGGATGTCTGTTGTCGCCGTCTTGACCATTTTGAAGACAAAGACCTGTCTATATTGTGGGCGCGCGTAAATTACGGTGGTTCCAACCGAATTTACGCGTGCGTGTACAGGTCCTATAGCGGAGACGGGGAGACAGCTCGCATGTTCGAGCACATCCAACAGGTGGTCGACACGGTGCTTGAACAGCATCCTTCTGCGGAGTTGGTGATTCTTGGCGACTTTAACGCACACCATACGGAGTGGTTGAGTTCCCGAATCACTGACTTCGCTGGAAGGACAGCTTATGACTTTGCGCTGGTTAATGGTCTCACACAAGTCGTAACCGGGTTCACCCAGATACCAGATGTCGAGGGCCACACCGCCTCTTTGCTGGATCTTCTGCTGACCTCACATCCTGCCAACTATCAGGTGGTGGTCGAGGCTCCTTTAGGATCCTCAGATCAGTGCTTGGTACGTTCAAAAACCCTCTTGTCGGTTCGGGCGCCTCTGCAGCCCTCCTCCACACGGCAAGTGTGGCATTACAGGTCAGCAGATTGGGATGGACTGAGGGAGTTCCTGTCGTCCTACCCATGGAGGCAGCTTTGTTTCTCGTCGGAAGATCCGAGCACGTGCGCCGAAGCTGTAACCGATGTGATACACCAGGGTATGGATTGTTTCATCCCGCACTCTGTTGTATCCATTGGCGGACGGTATCAGCCCTGGTTCGATAAGTCTTGTGCTGTGGCTTCTAACCATAAGCAGGAGACTTACAGAACCTGGACTGTGGCTCACGCCTGCAAGGATCCAAATGCCTCCGACCTAAAGAGAGTACTCAACGCTGCCTCCAGGTCCTCAAAGCTGCGGATAGCCAGAGCAAAGTCCAAGCATGTCGTTAGAGTTGGCAAGAAGCTAATGAGGCATCCTCCCGGGAGCCGTGCCTATTGGTCTCTTGCCAAAGCTATCGAAAAGAATTTTTGTCGGTCATCTTTCCCACCACTGCGAAAAACTGACGATAGCCTGGCCCACACGGCAAAAGAGAAAGCCGATCTCCTGGGCAGCCTCTTTGCATCAAACTCGACTCTTGATGACATGGGTAACACAGCGCCTACCATCTCGCGCTGTGAAAGCTCTATGCCTGACGTCAAATTCACTCAGAAGAACGTCAGGCGAGCGTTGTTATCCCTTGACGTCAAGAAGTCGAGTGGGCCGGATTCCGTCCCTGCAGTGGTGTTGAAGATGTGCGCTCCCGAGCTGACCCCCGTTCTGACGCGCCTGTTCTCGCTTTCTTACGATCATGGAAAAGTACCGTCTGCGTGGAAGACAGCCCTTGTGCATCCGATACCCAAAAAAGGGGATCGCAGTGATCCGGCCAACTACAGGCCCATAGCAATAACCTCCCTACTCTGCAAAGTCATGGAGCGTGTGATCAATACACAGCTGCTGCAGTACCTGGAGGATCATGAGCTGATCAGTGACCGTCAATATGGCTTTCGTCAAGGCAGATCTGCTGGTGATCTTCTAGTATATCTGACGCACTATTGGTCTCACGCCTTGGACAAGAGTGGGGAGGCATTGGCTGTAAGCCTGGATATTGCTAAGGCCTTTGACCGGGTCTGGCACGGGGCACTTCTCGCGAAATTGCCATCTTACGGTCTTCCCGAGAGGCTATGCAACTGGACAGCCAGTTTTCTGTCTGAGCGTTTTATACAGGTCTTAGTTGACGGTCAACGGGAGTTCTATTTTCGGGAACAAAGGGAGTTCTATATTATTTTTAGGTAAAACAGTATTCTTAAGATTTTTCCACAATTGATTAGGACTATTTAATTTATTATTTATGTTATATTTAAAGTAGGCAGTCTTTTCACTATAAATGGCTATATCTACATTTTTTTTTAGAGATTTGTAATTCATTTTTTTGGTTTCGGTTTTGCTTTTGTGGTATGCTGCCGCTGAGTCATCGCGAAGTTTCATCATAAGCTTAACCGTGTCAGTGATCCAGGGATAGGAGCGATGTTTAATTACAATCGTCTTCACTGGAGCATGTAAATCGTAACATGTTATATATGGAGCATGTAAATTTGGTTGTATAATATTGTAACAAATGTATTTATATTGTATATTGTACAGACCATTGGGTAAAAAAGTTCACAACCTGCGACAGAAGCGTTCGGCGGCTGTAAATCGCGCTCGTTTGCGGAATGTAAAAAGTCAAAATTCGGACATGAACCACCGCATTACCTAATATACTTGCCGCTAAATGCTAGTGTTCAGCACTATCGTATTCCGGTCAGGTGGTAATGTATGGCCTTGTAATTTCCGGCACAGAAGCATAACACCTTAAGTCTCAGAGTGGTAACGCATCTGTATTTTGACCTTGGTCTTTATGTGGGTGTCTATAGGCTGCAGTCATCACTTAACATCAATGTGAGCTGCATGCTTGTTTGCATGTTGTTTAGCAAGCAACAATGCAGCGCACATTGATATTAAGTGATGACTGCAGCCTATAGATATCTACACAAAACCCAGAGGTCAAAATGCAGATGCGTTGCCACCCCTGAGACCTAAGTTGTTTACGTCTCTGTATAGAGCAGTGATTCCCAAAGTGGTCTATATCGACCCCTGGGGGTCTATGACAACATGAAAGGAGTTTGCGTCAGCGAAAAAAAAAATTGGGGATCCATGAAATGAAAATGGGGGTCCACGATAATGGATCTCAACACATACACTGATAGTACCAATTTACTTACATCATACCAGTGATTCCCAAAGTGGTCCATGGGGGTCTACGTAGGCGTGAATAAAAATTGGAAATATGGGAATGTGATATAAATGTAGCAAGGATCCCCGGTCCACAGAAAGCAGGATAAATCGTAAAGGGTCTACAAGAAAAAATAGTTTGGGAATCTCTGGTATAGAGCAACGCGGCCCACCGATCGCGGCGGACCGGATGGGAGTAGCCATAGCGAGTATTACCGATGCAAAACAGTCTGTCAATTTTTGCGGGAGGCAATGCGTGCGGCACACACGCACACTACAAAAATCGTCTATCACTACGAAACTCACACCTTGACCTTAACAAAATACAGAAACAATTTCACTCACACATTTAAACATCTAGGCGACAGGTATAGGCCCATTTGGGCTTGTACTTTGACAGAGGGGAAAGCCTGAATATGGCTTCTGCCCTCCGGTGTTGCTCTATGTGTCTCTGTGATTGTTATTACAGGGCATTATCTCCAGTATTAAAAAAAAACTAACATCATTTATTCCTCACATATGAACAGTATGCAATGACACCCGGGACCGGTGGTAAAAGAATGTTAAATCCATTTATCAACTGTTTTTAAAATCATACAAGTTTATCACATAAAAGTCATTACTATGCCACGTGCTACGAAATCCTCCATTATTTATAGAAATGGTGGTAGAATTCACCTGTTTATTTTATCGGCGATTAATCATTAAAATTATCTGTTCTGTTGTGTTGTGATTTTCCTTCAGTTTTGTTATTTTGTATTGTTCCTATCAACCTTTTTTTGTGAGAGAAAATAAATGAATTTTATTATTATTTTTATAATTTATTATTATTTTATATATAATTTTTTTTTTTTGTTAGTTTATTTGATTGGCTACTAGATTACTTCTACAGCTTTGTCACGTTTACTATGTGTACATTTTTTTTATGTTATGGAAGTGGCAAACAAGCATGCGGTTCACATTAATGTTAAGTGCTGATAGCAGCCTATAGACACTCACACAAAGACCAAGGTTGCAGGTTGCAGCAACAAAATGCAGATGCGTTACCACTCCTGAGGCCTAAGGTGTTGTAAGGAAATTACAGGGCCGTACATTACCACCTGACCGGAACACGATAGTGCTGAACTGCATTGTGTGCTTCGGTCTCACATATGCATCATACCGTTGTACTTGTGTTCAGGTTTTTTTTTTGTTACTATTTATTTAAGTACTTAGTGATGTACTGTGTGCGTCAAAAAAATAAACTATTTCTTTCTTTCTTTAGAGGTGCACGTAATTGACAACATTTCAAAATTGACCCTAAAAGAAAAATACCGTTTCTTTATTTTTCAATTTTTCAAGTTTTTATTAGTTCAAATATATATTTTTTGTATTTTTTTATATCATAACTTCTGTGAAAACAAAAATAAAACGGAAAAACATGTGATGACGTCACTTATATGGTGGAATGAAGTCGTTTCCATTGCCTGTCTTTATATGAAAACATTATTGTTACATACTCTGTGACGAGATGTGTCAAATTGATAGGGATACGTCAATGTCAAAGTACAAAACTAGGAAGTAGGGTTGGTGATCCGAGATCTGAGATCGATTAATCGGAAAAGCGATCTTTAGGACCCAAAAAATCGATTCTTATTTAAATAATTATAATAATTTATTTAACTCGATCCACAGTACTGGTTCTGATCTAGTGAATCGATACTATACCCTGGAAAATCGATGATCGATCTTTTTGGTTAATTCACATAGGGACATAGGAAACATACAGATCATAAGATTGAACGTTTAAACGTGGGTATAGGAAGCATTATACCAGCATTGAACACTGTTCAGTTGCTTTTTTTTTTGGTCGTCTGTTTTCCTTGAAATTTAGTATTACATAGCCCATATCAAAATATATCGATAATCGAAGATCGATTTTTTCAATGTCGATCTAATCGTTGATGGATTTTGGACAATTCGACATCGGAAATGGAATCGCCATCCCTACTACGAAGTATATAAAAACTGCTACGAACTTATTTATTAAAAAAAAACAAGGTTTAAACAACGACTTAGCCCTCAGGCAGATATAATATTGATATTTTTTTCGATATGTCGATATTAAAAACTAATTAAAATGTAGATTTGTATATTCGATATTTTTTTATATTTTGAGTAGCTACGCTGTGTTTTTTTTTTCTCGATCGTCTTTTTATAATTTTGTAGTTGGATCAAGGAGGAGATTAATCGACGACACGCAGGGTCAAAGAATTTTTAAAAATTATATTGATATATCGATAATTTTTCGATATATCGAACACTGGTACTGATATATATTAAAATAAAAAGATCTAGATATATTTAAAATAAAAAGATCACAGCCCTACATCGAGTTTGAGTTAGGTTAAAAATATGAAATGTTTTCAATTACCGTTAGCTAAAAAACGACAGAGAAAACCACATGCAAGAACTAGTCGACTTCTATTCATATCGACATAGTGTCCGATTACACAAAAACAATGAAAATTTGACTTTACACACGTATACGAATAAGGCATCGACGTGATCAACCGGACATATCTTCGATAGTACCTCGGATCTTTCCATTGTAACGATACTAAGTGGATATGAACAAAATTAATTTGATTAATATCGTATTAATTGTACTTGAACCCCACTACCATGCCTCTCTTTCATTTAACCCGATTCACCCTAAGCGAGAGCGAGACAGCCGCACTTTTGTTGGGAAAAGTTAATTATTACTCCATTATTATTTTAAAGGATTCCCTTGAAAGGGATAATTTTATATTCAGAGTTGGTATTTCAGCTATTTGATGTTACATCCTTTGTGAAGTGGAAAGTGAAACATTATACTGAGTTACAAAATTTTCAAAAGTTTCTAGATTTATTAAGAAATAACTAGCTGTGCCCGCGACTTCGTCCGCGTGAGAATTTATTATTGTTCAGTGTCTACCCGGACGAAGTCGTGGGCGCAGCTAGTATAAAAGTAGCCTAAGTTACTCAGGAACGGCTGGACCGATGACGAGACTTGACGGGACTTTAACTGGCAGATAGTTTATGTAATAAGACATAAATGTAATGTATGTGAACACGGTATACATATACCAATACATTTATTTTACAATTTTTGTCTTGTCTGTCTGTTTGTTGGGGCTAATCTCAGGAACGGCTGGACCGATGACGAGACTTGATGGGACTTTAACTGGCAGATAGTTTATGTAATAAGACAATAAAAAATGTATTGGTATATGTATACCGTGTTCACATACATAGGCATTTAGTAAAAAGCGGTAATTTTTATAAACAGACATTTCAATTTAATTTATCTGAAAATTTTCATTGGTACGTATGCTAGTTTTCTACACATTTTTGCTGAGATTACCGACAAGGGGACATTTTCGCTTCCCGAAGGTTTCCTGGGACACCGGGACGGGCTGCATGAAAACGGGACTGTCCCGTCCTAAACGGGACATATGGTCACGTTAGTCATACATGAGACAAAACGATATACGCGAATTGTGATACATGTATCCTTAAATGCATACATTTACCTCTACATACCCCGTCGGGGAGTACACAGGCACACCGCGGACACTTCGCCAAAATTCCATACAAACGCTTAATGTGGTCTCTATTACACAGACATTAATCGGTGACGTGTATTTACACGTGCACCTGGAGGATAATGGAGGAGGAGGTTGGGTGATGTGAAAAATCGGCGAGACGTCGAAGTATCCGTTCTATACGTAGTATTATTACTTATTCTTCTAATGACGATAAAAATGGTCACGTTATGTATGACACACACCCGGTGTGTCCTGAAGGCTAAGAACACAAACAGTCTTCGACCACAAAAATAGAGGAAATCCCCAATAACAAATCGCCATAAACTAAGCACAATAAATACGTCGGATTAATCAAGAAAAGCGTATTAGACGGAAGCCATTTCTAATTTCACAATTTGTCGTGTGTAGTTCGGAATAGTAGTTCGGATTAAGGAAACCTTATGATCGATGCGCGGACTTGAATCGTGTGTCATATCTACGAGTAGTAAGCGATTATAGCATTTATCCCCACTTTATGGCCAAAACGTAACCGGCGAACGGACTTGTTGTGACGGAATGTTTGCTTGCATGCTTGTATGCATTACCACTGCCTGCCCTGATTTGTTTCTTGCCTTGTGAGTGTAAGCGTAGCGTTCTTATTTATTGATCCATGAGTTTTAGTAAATCTTTGACGGCCCGGTTAGTCCAGCGGTGTGAGATAACCGTTCGATCCGAAGGGTCGCGGGTTCGATCCCCGCACCGGGACAAATGTTTGTATGGCCTACAGATATTTGTTTCGGGTCTGGGTGTTTGTGTATGTGTTGTATGTGTACAACGGCACCCACGACACAGGTTTATACCTACTGTGGGGCTGTGAGTGTAAGCGATTTTTTTTTTTTTATTCCATCTGCCTCAGTAGCCTAGTGGTAGCAGGCCACTACTACTACGTTGGAGGTCCTGGGTTCGATTAGCGGGTCGAGGGCTATCAGAGATAACGGTTTAAAATCCTTTATCTCTGGTTCTATTGGTATTTTTCCATTTTCTAGAAGTTTCCCAGTACGTCGGAGTTTGGTAATTTGCCCGGAGATGGCAACAGGCTCTCCACCTGTTACATGGGCCAAAACGTAACCGTCGAATCGTGGGTGTTTGCATGTATGTTTGAATGCATGTATCTACCCCTGCCTACCCCTTCGCGGATTATAGGCGTGAAGTTACGTTTATACCATCAGAAAATTAAGGTACGATTCCGAACTCGGCAGCACCATGTTTCTCTATTTTCTATAAAACTAATCACCACAATAGAAAATAGGCCAGCAAAAGGGCGTGTTGTGTGAACTGAGATAATAATATGGAATAACGTACAAATGCTTATCAATAACGATTCTAGAACACCTCATGGTAAAGTAAATAATGGGTGAAACTTATTGTTGGAGGCGACCCCTTTTGAGTGACGCAATCACTGAGGAAGGTTCGTTTCTTATCTACCAGATAAAGGTACGTGTGTTGTGTTATCTATTGAATATAGGGATGGAAATATAATCATTGAAATATGTATCTCCTCACCGAGTCTCTTCAAGGGAATTTACAGGTGGTAGAGCTCTAGTGACGGAGCTCGCGGGCGTAGGAACCCCCGCATTACCTTATATACTTGCCGCTTAATGGCAGTGTTCAGCACTATCGTTTTTCGGTCAGGTGGTAATGTCCGGTCCTGTAATTTCCGGAACAGAGGCATAACACCTTGGGCCTCAGGAGTGGTAACGCATCTGCATTTTGACCTTGGTCATTGTGTGGGCCATAGGCTGCAGTCATCACTTAACATCAACGTGAACTGCATGCTTGTTTGCCACTTCCTTTACATAACAAAAAAAGAGAGTGCGGAGAGCATGGAGGGTCACACTTCACTGTTCTGTAATAGACTTGGCGGAAAGGTCTCTTTCTAAGCCTGGGTTACACCAAGACTTTTGTTAAAGTTAAAGTAATTGTAACATTTCTCATCCTGCTCTAACTTTAACAGATTTCCATAAGTTAGAGAAGGGTGTAACAATTACTTTAACTTAAACAAATGATGTGGCTAAGTTTTTTACATAACGTTGACAAACGTAACTTTACAAATGTAACATCCAAAGGGGTACACAGAGATAAACATACCCATGCGCATATATTCATGCATATTTTAGTTGCAGGATCGCAGGGGTAATCCTCTGATTAATCGTAATATCCTAATCAGCTAGGCACAATCTTATCCAGGGATCGAATCGAGACCGCAAAAATAGTGACCTTCTACTGAGGCAGTTTAAAATTCGTTGTTTTTTTAATGGACTTACGCATGCGGCCCGCCTTGAGACGGCACTAGCCAAATTCAATGGGCAATTGGCGAGCGCAACTGCTAAAAGGAGACCCCTTCAGGTCCGATCCTCAGCCTAGGGCGTTATGGAAGCACACATAAGACATATGCGATTAGGAGCAGTGGAAATTTCGGTTGGTTCTTGAAAAAAAAAATTACGGTACCCTAAAACCTAAAGTTTAACAAACACATCTATAGATAACAGATAGCAAACAAGCTTTCAACACTCCAATAGTTTATCGATAGAGCAAATGACATGGGTACGTAAAAAATATTTCATCGCATCATAAAAATAACCCTCAACATTACTCATGGAGCGTTTGGAACGCGACTTTTTGTCTTACAAACTAACAAACAATGAGTTCATGTGCATGACAATCTAATACTCTAGCGCAAATGGGAAAATATGTATGTAGATGTATTATCAATCATAATGAATTAATTCATCATAATATCAGCTGAAAGACGTCCACAGCTGGCCCATAATATCCTTCAAAGACAACGATCGGTCTTAGGCCGCATGCATCCAGCGATCACTTGCGACCTTCACCGGATAATCGGTCCACCTCAAGGCGGCCTGCCAACACTTCGTCTCCCGGTCCCGCGGACGTCACTCCAGTATCTTTTTGCCCCAGCGAGTGTCGGTTCTCATGCGGACCTCCTTACTTCGGAATCGATCTCGCAAAGAAACGCTGAGCATACTGTCTCTCCATTCCATTGCCCTCTGCGTGGCTTTGATGTTTCTTATAGATTTTTCTGTGATACCTGCACCACTAGATCTCTAGTGCCAGTATAACTTATTGGAAACAACCAATATGACTCTATTTCTCCAATCGGGCTTAGCAGCAATGGCACTTACTGAGTCAACAATGTCATTACATAGGCAGAAAGTATAATAAGTTTGATACGCCAAATAACATGAAGCGAACCTCTCTCGCAATTCCTATACTATTTTTACACACGTTAGGTACATATTATTGTAAAAATGAACAGTCCATTATCACGCGATATTTTAGTAACTACGTGTCAAACAAAGCGATCTAAGTTTGGTGATAGTTTAGATTGGCTTGACGCCTTGCAACGCAGGGTTGCCACACGATCTGTTTCATCAAAATAAGCTAAAATTTCACATGGAACGTGTCGTGTAACTTTTAATGGGGAATGATCACAAAACTGTATTAAGTATTAAATAGAGGGGAGGAAAGTTCATTTGTTAATTGACGTTCCATAAGCAATTCTCATGATAATAATTGAAATGACTCGATGAATTTTGAACTGATTATTAAAAATAGACACAGACGACATTTTGTTCAAATCCAAGCTGCATTCATTTATTGAATGACAGAAAGAGTTCAAATTACCAATAGACGATGAGATAGTCAACAATGAGCTAGATACCGTACACAAAATACGTTCGCAATCAGGGGAAAGGGTCAATAAAACAAAATTAAACAATACAATTTTAGCATGACGTCATTCATGAAGGCCCCCAAAATCACTATTTAGTGGAACACGACACATAATAATATGTTAACGGAGTCAACACTTATTTATTAATTCTATCCTTTTATGATTTCAAAGAAAAAAAATGTCATCTACTACCAGAACACCTCATAATGCGGGAAAAACAGGACAGCTGGCACCCCTAATATAACGTGACTAAAACAATTTGTCACGGCGAATGTTAGTTACCCCTTAACTTGGTCTCTAATTCAATAGTTCAAGTTTGTACGGAGCGACTAAACTGATAAGCGTTGTAGTCTCTTGAGTTGCTTGATTGAGCCTGGTAACACTGCTTCTTACGTCGCACCAATCTGCCATTGATTGAGCCTGGTAACACTGCTTCTTACGTCGCATCAATCTGCCATTGATTGAGTCTGGTAACACTGCTTCTTACGTCGCACCAATCTGCCATTGATTGAGTCTGGCAACACTGCTTCTCACGTCGCACCAATCTGCCATTATGTTTTCAGAAATTACAAGATGTGCGCGATCGGCTCATCCCCGTCATGATCAAAGTTAAAAAACACGACAGTATGTAATATGGAATCGGTAAAATCTCTCGCATTACCCCCTACCTCTCACTCGTTTTTCAAATTTATCTAGCTTACAAGAGTTCAACTCAGTACTGCGGCTCGACTAATTCAATAAACTAACGCTTTGTTGTCCGTGATTCGTACAAATACAGTGGTGGAGTTCCAGTATACGCACTTGAGGGCGTAGGGCTCCAACGCACTTTATCTATCTTCCGCCAAATGGTCTTTTTTATGTAATGGAAGTGGCAAACAAGCATACAGTTCACATTGATGTTAATTGATGCCACCTATAGACTGAAGCCTATAGATAAAGACCAAGGTTAAAATGCAGATGCGTCACCACTTCTGAGGCTTAAGGTGTTATTCCTCTGTGCCGGAAATTACAGGGCCGCACTGTTCAGCACTATCGTGTTCAGCACTAATGTGCTGAACACGATAGTGCTGAACACTACCATTTAGCGGCAAGTATATTAGGTAATGCAGTGGTGACTACGCCCGCGAGCTCCGTCACTGGAGCTCTACCACCTTCAGCACTGTTGTACCTTCTGTTCCTGTTAGACGGTTATGTGCGGCCACGTAATAACTATCAACTAAGGTCTCAGAGTGGTGACGCATCTACATTTGACCTGTGGTTTTTGTGTAGATGACTATAGGCTGCAGTCATCACTATTTTTATTATTAAGCCTTAATTTACTAGATTTTTTTTAACACAGTTAAGTTATATTATAAAATCAAATAGCACATCGGTCACTTTCTTCATTTTATTTCTAGTGCATCAGTAGACGCGAAGGCCTCCTCCAGGTTTTTCCATTCTGAGCGGTCTTGTGTCATTCTGAGCCAAAGGGGGCCAGCTACTTTTTTGATATCGTTTGTCCATCTTCTGGCTTGCGCACCCCTTTTCCTCTGAGTATTGAGTCTGGGTATTCACTCTATAACTGTTTTCGTCCATTTATCAGTTCTTTCTCTCATAACGTGGCCCACCCATTTCCATTTTAATCTTTTTACTCTTTGTATTACATCTTTAATTCTTGTCCTCTTTCGTATTTCCGTTGCTCGGACTCTGTCAAGTAATTTGATCTTTAAGATGCTTCTATCCATACTTCTTTGGCATGTTCTCAGTTTCTGGTACTGCTTTTGAGACATCGCCCATGTTTGACATCCGTACGTTCAGTCATCACTATAATACACCCATGTGAATTGTATATTTGGTTGCCACCTTAAAAAAAAAACACCTTACATGTTACTTTTTCATGTCATTTCGTGGCAGGTGGTCACGAAATGTGAGGGTAATATGCAAAATTAAGAAATGAATAATCCGATGTCAATGATCGTAAGCGATCTGCTCGGTTAAGCACTACGGGCGCGGTCGGGTAGTGTGATGGGTGACCGCTAGTGGCAAATTAAATGCGCGTTTCCGTGCTTCGGAGGGCACGTTAAGCCGTCGGTCCCGGTTGCTATCGATGGATAGCAGTCGTTAAACCTTGTCGGAGGCCTTATGGGCGGTTTGAAAACATCCGACAGTGGGTTGGCTACTAACCCACCCACCTCCACCAATGCGCATTGGAGCAGCGTGGTGGAGTAAGCTCCATGCCTCCCCCCAAAAAAGGGAGAGACTCGTGCCCAGCAGTGGGACGTATAATGGGTTGCCATTATTAATCCGATGTCTACATTCTGATTTAACTGTTATAAAAACGTCGCATCCACACAAAGCCTTACATTTACGAGATACGTTACGAGGCAACCGTTATCTTAGCAATATGGCCGCCCCAAGTAAACTCGTGTCGATATACTTCAAAATAAATATTAGATAAACAAATTACATACAACCGAATGAATTAGTGGAAATGTTGACGGTTAAAATAAATTATTACAACGAAATTATCACAGGTTTCTTGATGTGATACGTAATATGTAGAATTATTCGTTCGAATATTGAAAACAGAGGCCAAAATAATTTTCAAGGCTTGGTGTTTTTTTATTCATGTAATGGAAGTGGCAAATAGGCATGCAGTTCCCATTGATGTTAAGTGATGACTGCAGCCTATAGACACCCACACGAAAACCATGGTCAAGATGCAGATGCGTTACCACTCCTGAGGCCTAATGTGTTATGCCTCTGTGCCGGAAATTACAGGGCCGTACATTACCACCTGACCGGAACACGATAGGGCTGAACACTACCATTTAGCGGCAAGTATATTAGGTAATGTGGTGGTGTCTACGCCCGCGAGCTCCGTCACTGGAGCACTACCACCAGTAAAACTGGCAACGGACAGTAAACAGTGTTACTGTCCGTTAGAAAATATATCTTCTTAGTTATGACTAGAAAATAGAACATCTGGAGGTAGAGCCAAATATCATCGGCCAATTAAAATCACAAAGGCTTCGCTGGCTTGGCCATCTTGAGAGAATGGGGGAGGATCGAGCAGCAAAACGTGCAAACATGAGGCGACCTAGTAACCGAAGTCCAGTTGGTCGTCCCAGGTATCGCTGGAGTGATAAGGCGATAAAGGATCTCCGTGACCTTCAGGTCGAAGAATCTCTTTGGGTCACTCCGCCAATCAGCGACAACAGAACCACTGATAAATCGATGACGCCAATAAACGTAGTTATGACTAGCGGCTCGCCCCGGCTTCGTACGGGTGCAGTGTCTGTAATACATGCCTTTGTCACTCGATCAAGATGCAGCTTTCAAATGGTGAAAGAGTTTTTGAAATCGGTGAAGTACTTTTTTTATTAAAACGTTAAAAATATTCATAAAAAAAACAAAAATGTGTCCTCTTTATAATATTACTCGTTTACCGTTATCTATACTATTAGTATAGGTAAACGAGAACAGTGTTCCTATAGTAAGTGAATACAGCCTTTGGGTAAACATTTACTTACATAGAATTGGATAGTCTGGATACCTATAAGCATTGTCATTTCAGAGGTCTATCGAACGCCTTTAATCTTTATAGTAAGAATAACAGATGTACACATAAAATCCAAAGACATTTTAAGGAATAGACCGACAACACGCACGATCGCTAAGTTCTCCCTTTGACCAACGCAGAGATTAGGTGGCCCATATTGCCCACGGGTGCAAACGAAATTTGCACAACAAATGCAAATGAGGCACGAAACCAAGGTACCACACGATAAACACACCTGACTGGTGATATTCACGTCATGATTTCTCCCACCACATAAAGAGGTTGAAGGAGATTTCGTATTAAACGTTCACATAGCATGTCAATTTCGAACGCGCATTGGTCTGACTGGCCAGGGGTTCGATAACAGAAACACTATGTTAACGGCAAAAGGTAGTCCAAATTCTGTAAAAAAAAAAAATTAAAAACATAGCCGTACAATAATGAATTTTGATGATGAATTTTAAGCGTAATAATAGAATATCAAAACAACACCGCAGACCTCCTGTTTCGAGAATGAACACAATGGAACTTTACAAAACTCTACTGTTTACGCATTAAAGCAACCTTTCCAGCTACTTTCGCCCAACAAAACATGCCACCATGAAAACAAAACAATATGACAAATAGCTTTATTTATTTCGTATTTGCTGTCCAAGTAAACGACACTTATTCAATGCACCAATCACTTAACGGTATCCAGGGGATATCTGTGCTGGATAGACTGGATAGCGCCAGTCCGGTTTTCAGAGGAACGGGATAGATTTGTGAATAAAAATTATGTTTGCCTGACGATTCAGAGTTCTTCTCGCATACCCAGGGGTCTAAATTACGTTTCACTACCTTTTGCCTGCGACTTTTTACGCATATAACGTTCCCACAAGAATTTCTAGAAGTCTTCTATCAGTGCTTCCACACTCCACGGAAAACCTACATGATAAATTTTATTTGCTCTGTTACTCTTTCAGTCACTCAGTCAGTAATGGAAAAGTTTTATAAAATACTAGCTGTTGCCGGTCGCTTTTCGCGTAACCTGTAGAAACTCATCAAATCATCACAGGAACAGTTTTTCGGGATAAAAAGTATTCTATAATCTAAGTCAGCTAATACCCTGTAAGCAGTACCCAGCTAATATCTGTATAACAAATTTCATCAAAATCCGTTCAATAGTTTCGGCGTGATGACGGACAAACATTCAAACAAAGAAACTTTCCCATGTATAATATTAGTGTGATTGATTTAGCACCGTGTATACAATATACAGCGTGTTTATCGGACATAATTTGACAAAAAAGAACTTCCAATGGAAATAAAAATAAAAAATAAATAACATTATTTTTAAGATAGGTATTAGGAAACCTGACCATCAGCTAGTAGCAAACAATATCTATATTAATTGATTATAAGTGAAAACTGCAGCAAATAAAATAAAATGAAAAGCGGAGGTCTTTATTGGTTGGGTCATTAATTTGTATTGCATTGCAAGCCTCTCTCTCATCAAATGTGCTATATAAACGAAAAAAAAAACGGGATTAACAAAAATCCCTGACACATCTCTGACAGATCTAAACTGGCTTTAATATCTCGATCGCAATACGCGACACTGGAGCGATCTGTCTGACAAACGTAAATCCGACTTTGTATGGGAAATCCATTTCAGTATGCAAAAGGAATAAACCTTGAAGTGTCGTTGTTGGATGACTCTATCCAGTTTGTGCTCGCAGATTTTAAGATTATTTGAATAAGGAGATATGGTGCAGCTCAAGAATATAACCTTATCATGTTTAAAAGAAAATTATTGAAAATATAAACAATCGTGCAGGTCACATGGATGTTAAGTGACGAATGCAGCCTATAGATATCGTCATAAGAACCAGAGGTCGACTATCCCTGAGACCTAACTTGTTAGGTCTCTGTGATAGTTATAACGGGGCCATACATTACCGTTTAACCGGAGCACGATAGTGCTGAACACTACCATTTGGCGGCAGATAGATTAGGTAATGCGGTGGTGCCTACGCCCTTGATCTCCTACACTGAAACTCTACTAAAAGCAAAACTGTCTCACTGAATCTATATTTAAAACTCACTTGTGACGTCATACTGCAGTGTAGACTGCTATTCCTGTGCAAATCAACCAAATATTCCTTTCAAGTCCACACAAAGCAATAATCAAATATGAAGCCACCGAATTGAACGCAGTTACATTGTCACCAACATAATAATCAATCCCACCCACCACGATATCTATCGGATAAGGGATTCTGCAATCAATATGCCAAGTGACAAGCTGGGATCATTTGCGGTAACCTCAAACGTGCCTTTAATAAGTTACAAGATGCTATACATTCGCTTGAATAAGTCTCCATTGACGGCTCAGTTGTGCCAACAACGATTTAAGCTAGTACGAAACCAGCAATGAAGTAGAAAGTCTAGCAACTGCATCATTTACGGTAACCCTAAACGAATCTTTAATATTTTACTAGATGCGTTACATTCGCCGGGAACTACTCCATTGACGGCTCAGTTCGATAAACTACAATGCTAATTAGTACAAAACCAGCGATGTACTATAAATATAATATGCCGCGACAGACGAGTTCAGGAAAGATTCCAGCCTGGGTTCCAGTCTCACCGCAGACATTGACGATCTGAATCGATGTATTTGATTGTAGATTCGGGAATTGATAGTAATATCATAATACAAGTATTCATGACCGTCTAGAGTAGTCCGGACGTGTCCCTCAATGGATTTGAGGGGACAGCAAAAGGGATAGATTTGGATTGGGAACCAACATTCTAACAAGGATAACCCATAATATTATCAATGCGAAAGCAATTCCGTCTGGCTTGTAAGTGATGACGGAAATTGTTTGAAAACCGACTTTGAGATATTTTTTTTTATGTAACCAAGGTGGCATGGCAAACAAGCATGCAGCTCACATTGACGTTAGAGTGATGAATGCAGCCTATAGCATGCTAGTATGCCACTACCACTAAAAAAAAAATCGAAACGACACACTCACACAAACATGCGCTTCGACGCTCCAGTAGCTAGTGACTCGGTACTGCAGCACCGCGAGAGCCTCTTAGAGGCCTCATTGATGCGTATGTTTGTGTGAGTGTGCCGTTTCAACGTTTTGTACGTAGTTTCCATACTCTTCATATAGGTAAATGCATGCATTCAAGCATACATGCAAATACCCACGATTCGCCGGTTACGTTTTGGCCAATGTAACAGGTGGCGAGGCTGTTGACATCTCCGGGCACATTACCAAACTTTGAGGTAGGTTTTTTTTTATGTATTGGAAGTAGCAAACAAGCATGCAGTTCACATTGATGTTAAGTGATGACTGCAGCCTATAGACATCCACACAAAGACCAAGGTCAAAATGCAGATGCGTTACCACTCCTGAGGCTGAAGGTGTTATGCCTCTGTGCCGGAAATTACCACCTGACCGGAACACGATAGTGCTGAACACTACCATTTAGCGGCAAGTATATGTATTATATTTAGCGGTAATGCGGTGGTGCCTACGCCCGCGAGCTCCGTCACTAGAACTCTACCACCAGTAAACTTCCCGATGTCTTTCTTTGTTCGCAAGTATTGGTTTCAATTAGAACATTTCCAAATGCAATTACTAAGGTATTATACAGCAGAATCCTGGCTCGATAAACGAATATTAATGAAATGTCTTTCAAATTCATATACGTGTTTTACATTTGAGATATTAAAAACGCAAGGCGTGACAGATGAAATTCTGATACATTTTTTTTTTACTGAGACTATTCTCGTCTGCTTCTAGAACGCCATCAAAAAATCGAATCACAAAATAATAAAAATCATTTAATCATAACCGAACCAATATCAACGATATTGGAATCCATTAAAAATGTAATATCGAGAGGGCAAACCAAATTTGGCCGCAAACCGGCATATCGCGCGCGTCACGAATTACAAATGTAGTTATTCGATATATTCCATGTTCCAAGTTCGAGAATAAGGCTGTAGTCATAATGGAAGTTTCTTCTCAATGATAATTCCTAAATATACAATACAAAATATTTTGAGATAAAGTAGATATCATCTGAATATGGCATCTATTAAGAATGTTATTTATATTTTTTATGTAATAAAAGTGGCAAACAAGCATGCAGTTCACATTGATGTTAAGTGATGACTGAAGCCTATAGACATCCACACAAAGACCAAGGTCAACATGCAGATGCGTTACCACTCCTGAGGCTGAAGGTGTTATGCCTCTGTGCCGGAAATTACAGGGCCGTACACCTGACCGGAAAACGATAGTGCTGAACATTACCATTTAGCGGCGGTGGTGCTTACGCCCGCGAGCTCCGTCACTGGAGCTCTACCACCAATAAAAAATATCGGGAGGACAAACCAAATTCGGCAGCGTACCAATCAAACCAATATCGCGCGCGTCACGAATTACAAACGTAGTTATTGAGCAATATGCGAGGGCAAAGGGCTCCATAGAAGACCAGCTGCCACTTCGCAGGCATTGTCATTCAATTAGAACATTTCCAAGTGCAATTAGTATACAGCAGAATCCTAACTCTAAAAACGAATATTAATAAAATATTTTTCACATTTAGCTATCTACGTGTTTTACATTTTGTGAAAAACACGTAAAGAACGATAGCATTCTGATACATTTTTCATCAACACGAGAAGTTCTTCAAGTCTCTGTAATATTTCAAAGCCGTTTTACCTTTTTTTATTTTTAAGTAATGGAAGCGGCAAACTAGCTTGCAGTTCACATTGATGTTAAGTGGTGACTGCATTCTATAGACACTTACACAAAAACCAAGGTCAAAATGCAGATGCGTTACCACTCCTGAGGCCTAAGGTGTTATGCCTCTGTGCCCGAAATTACAGGGACATACATTACCACCTGACCGGAACACGATAGTGCTGAACACAGTTACCTCGTACCTTCTATTATTTTTGGCAAGTTCAACATATTGATTTAACACATCTTGTTACCAAGATTCTTTAAACTCCAGACTAGTAGTTTTGAAGAAAATCGGCTGTGACAAAGAAGAGACAGACAGACACACGAGTGAACCTGTAGCTACAATGTTTTCCTTTTGAGGTACGGGACCTTAAAAGTGTAAAGCCGACGTAATCTCACAAAGACTGAAAGCTTTCTCATTCCATATTATGTAATATCTAACTCCATAATCACATGTGAACGCTGCCTAACTCTCCCCTCTCTAGATATTACCTTAAAATTGAATTCAAGGCACCAATCAGGGGAGGTTATTCAAATATCACTCCGCGGAGAAAGGGGATGCGATATTTATGAGAAATACCTTTTTCACTGATATGACATAGTAGGGTGCAAATATTATGGTGAAATTGGGATATTAAACATAATGTCTGTGTATTGGATGAAAAAAAAACAGGTCTGTGGCAGAGAATATGTAATATTACTACGTATAGAATGGACACTTCGACGTTCCGCCTGATTTCTTTTCTTTTTTTTTTGTTTATATGTTATTTTTGTTTACTTTTTTTTTCGGGGGGGCCATGCCTCATTGCTGCCCCAATAAAGGCAATTCTTTCTTTCTTACATTCTTTCTTTCAAATAATTCCGATAAAACTACCGCCACTGCAATCTGCCTGCCAATTCTAATAGAATATTGCCAAAATTCTACTCTGTTCACTGGGCGATCCTACCTTTTATTACCTACATAATGTTAGTTAGCTAGGTAGCATGTATTTTAGGGCCAGCCTGTTGATATCGCCGGGCACATTACCAAACTCCGAGGTATTGGGAAACTTGCAGAAAATGGAAATAGCCCAATAATACCAGAGATAAAGGATTTGGCACCGTTATCTCTGATAGCTCCAGACCCGGGATTCGAACCCCAGGACCCCAGCGTAGTAGTAGTGGCCTGCTACCACTAGGCTATTGAGGCAGTTAAAACGAATTCAAAAATTTATTTGCAAAATCAAAAATGAACATACTCACATAATACCTGCTGAGTAAAGTGTGTTACATTAAATGACGAATTCTCATTTTTCAAATGTATTTTATTTTTAAGACGACGGATTTTATTCAAAATACTCTGATCAACAAAACGAATAGCAATATTATCTTGTTTGTACCAAGATGTTTACATTAGACGTACCTACTTGGACTGCTAAGTTAATGATTTCGCAGAAAAAACAAGGTTTGTTTATAATCGAACTTCTGAAGACAGTGTCGCTATGGAAAAAAGGAGAAATCATCTGATTATGACAACAGAAAACCTAATTTACTAAGAGCACGAGTCGAATCACAAAAAAAAATCCCAAACAATCAATTCTATACCTTCGTAGGCAACAACTAAAGTGCATTTCACCTTAAAAAACTTGAAAATAGAAAGACATTTTATCGCAACGTTTTTTCTCCGGAGCTTCATCATGTTTAAATTTCAAATTCAAAATTTGTTTAGCTCCCGAATGGAGCACTAAAGAGCTTTGATTGGCAGTCAGTAGTGGGGGTAGCACAAAAGCAACTGTAATGCATGTTTCATTATCACTATTGTGCGCGCCAAGTCGCCGTGCAGACGTCTCGTCTTATTAGATCCGGGAGGCGATTTAAAATGAGAATATGAAATGAGGTATCGATTGATAGAGGCGGGTTCCGTCGGGTTTCTGAATAATTTGTGTTAAGTCTTGAGTGCGGAGCGAGGTGCTAGTAATGATTTATATGCTTGCCTTGTGTTAAAGCGAGCTCTTGGAAGGTATTGTATGCATCAATGGATATCCGTTTTCTTAAGTCATTATTCCGTTTTGTATTCTCAGCCTACGTATCAAAATATTAGAATTTACTGGTGGTAGAGCTCCAGTGACGGAGCTCGCGGGCGTAGGCACCACTGCATTACCTAATATATAATAATAATGAAACCATCTCACACCGCTAGACTAACCGGGTCGTCAAACCAACAGTAAAAGACAGTTGATTTTATCTAAAATAACATACATACATGTTCAATATTCCGAATAAAAATCCGATTATCAAGATGGATTTAGGATAAAACCAGATCAAAGTAAATACATCTACTACTTTGATAGTACTAAGAATAATATGTAACAGAATTCTGCTTTATGTAAAATAATCTTTCACAGATAATGAAAGAAAACTTCTGAAGATATTTTTAATATTACTTACTGGGCAAAGAAAACTTATGGATAAAATATCGAAATTTTTTCAAGTGTGCTATGAAATTTGAAGAGTTCCCTCGATTTCTCCAGGATCCCATCATCACATATTGACATGGTTACAATGGGACCAACTGTGCAATATACCCTTTCGAACAAAAACAAAATATCCAAATCGGTACACGCGTTTTCAAATCATGACTGAACATATAAAAAAAAAATCAAGATCCGGACGAATTGAGAGCCTTTTTCTTTTTTCGAAGTCGGTTAAAAACGCCTTACACTGAATATTATATTCTGAAATGAATAAATTTAACATTATTTCTTTTTTTTATGTAGGTTACTAAAGTGGTAAACACGTACCTATGAAGTTCACATTGATGCTGATAACTGCAGTCTATAGACATCTACACAAAAACCAGAGGTCAAAATGCAGATGCGTTGCCACCCTTGAGACCTAAGGTATTTGTGTGATAGTTATTACGGAGTCATAAATTAAAACTCGACGCACTTTTTTTATGTAATGGCAGTGGCAAACAAGCATGCAGTTCACATTGATGTTATGTGATGACTGCAGCCTATAGATACCCACACAAAGGCCAAGGTCAAAATGCAGATGCGTTACCACTCTTGAGGCCTAAGGTGGTACGCCTCTGGAACACGATAGTGCTGAACACTACCATTTAGCGGCAAGTATATAAGGGTAATGCGGTGGTGCCCACGCCCGAGAGCTCCGTCACTGGACCACCAGTAAATCTCAACGTAGATGATTCTACTTTTATGCTAAAAATTACAGGTCCTCCTTAAAGCTAAATAAATACGCTTACACTCACCGCCCCACACTAGATATAAATCTTGTCGTGGGTACCATTGTACACACACAACACATACACAAACACCCAGACCCGAAACAAATATCAATAGGCCATACAAATATTTGTACCAGTGCGGGGATCGAACCTTCGAATGAAACGATCATCTCACACCGCTGGAGTATCCGGGTCGTCTTAATGAAACACCGAAGTTGACTGACAATGCATATTCAATTATTCCAACTAGTGGATTAGGTCCATTACGAAAGTTATTTAATTATGCAATATATAATATAATAATATACTATATTTAACTGTCTCAGTAGTCTAGTGGTAGCAGGCCACTACCAGTACGCTGAGGTACTGGGTGCGATACCTTTATCTCTGGTTCTATTGGGCTTTTTCCATTTTCTGGAAGTTTCCCAGAACCTCGGAGTTTGGTAATATACGCGGCGAATAGAGGGTGTTTACATGTATGCTTGTATCAATGCATTTACCTCTGCCTACCCCTTCGGAGATTACAGGCGTGTAATTTGGTTTTTATTTATGCAAGGATATAATACTATAGAGTGGGAGGGTCAGACTTAATAAAGGTAAAACCGCGAAAAAGGCTACCTTCTAATAAGCCAATGAGATCAATTTATAATCACAAAAACCTTAAAAACCAACCAAGTTCATTATATTAATAGCACTTAATTATAGACAATGCAATCATCCATTTATCAATTCAAATAGGATACTGGACAAACAGTGGCAGAATTATTAGCCGCCATTTTGTTAACAATTAATATGGATCTAGCCTTGTAAATTGCAAATGGAATTACGTGGAGTTGGGTCAACATCCGTTGGTCCTTCGAGCCGGATAATTTGTGCTAACAACCCGCCAACTGTTTAGTTTTGTTCGCGGCCGCAAGATGGAATAAATTTGTATTATACTTGCTACTCGGATCGATGCTTCAAATTTCATTTAGGCTGACTTTTTTAATTACCATTTGTTTGTATAGATTTCGTGTATTTCATTACTTTACCGTAGCTCCGAGCGAGCATGGTAATATGATCGATCTTCATCAAAATTCGAGATTACGTTATGATAGCTATGAATTAAAAAGGTATTTTATGAGCATCACAGTGTTAAGTTAAAGTATATGACACGATGTATGTCACTATTGTTTTTTTATCCTGTGTATAATTTTTTTTTGTAATGGAAGTAGTAAGCAAGCATGCAGTTCACATTGATGTTAAGTGATGAACACGATAGTGCCGAACACTACCATTTAGCGGCAAGTATATTAGGTAATGCGGTGGTGCCTACGCCCGCGAGCTCCGTCACTGGAGCTCTACCACCAGTAAAAATCAACCAGTAGTAATCAATGCAATGTTTTTTTGTTTATGTCTCAATGTGCTGTTATTTCTGAATATTTTTTTTCTTTCTTTACCACCATTAATAAAGCTATCATCATCGTCTTCATAATCACTCCAGCCAAAGCCTTCCCTCAACATGCTAAGAACAGTGATGCGGGTTGTAAGGAGAGAAGATGGTGTAATCACCACGCTTGGCAGGCAGATTGCCGACCGCAGTGGCGGTAGATTTTATCGTACATATATACGTACCACCCTGTTGGAATGGCTTGACAGTCATCGTTCGGTTGACTTAAAAAATAAAGCTATACAAACATTAAAAACACTGCAGTTATCACTTACACATCAAAACACGGCACACCCGCGTACATTACTCATATTATTATAGAAAACATACACAAACCACTAAAAAAAACGTAGTAACAAAACCAGTTTTTCTATAATAGGAAGAGCGGTGCAGCTTGAAGTTATTCCTACACAAGGCTGCGTGAACGAGACAGACATGAGTGAGGGAGACGACATGTCAATAACACTCCGGTTCTCACGGTTATAATATGTAGGTGAACTCTTTTAGGAATACTTGAAGGCGATGTTACTAAAATTAGAGTTATACCCGTATTTGATTCGAGTTTGTTGAGGTAAACTACCATTCAAAAGTTTGGTAAGGTTAAAAAGTTAACTGGTGCTACAAATCTGGTGTTGGAGATAAAGGGATTTAGATATTACCCTTAGTCTAGCTCCCGCCGAATGGTGATGTTCAGCACTATTATGTTAAAATACAAAACTGTCAGAAGTGGCGACCATAAAAACCAGAGATTTCGGTGTAGACCCGTTGCCACTCTTGAAGTCTAACGGCCAAATACTCTGTCTTTATAAAACACGTTCAAACGATAGAGATAGCACACATTTGTGCGTTGCTTAAAATTGAGTGACGTTTGAGTATTCGGTCATTCATAGTTGTGCCCAACTCAGGGCCGTACATTACCATCTGACCGGAACACGATAGCGCGATACGTAATGCGGTGGTGCCTACGCCCGGGAACTCCGTCACTGGAGCAGCTGGAGCTATTCCGCCAGTACGTTCCTGCAGATTTTTCCTGTAGATTTCTATACCAGAGGCGTTAAAGCTTAGAGCCTTTAGTAGTTGTTTTCCCGTCGTAAAACAATTTACCTTTAAACTTAAATTTGTATCTATTTTGGTTAATTTTAAAAATAATCATCAATTTCAAAGTGTGAGAATTGACGGTGACGCTACGATATACGTCCGCTGACCAGCCTGAACTGAACTGCCAAAAAATTGAAAAATTCCAATAGCATCAGAGATAAAAGATAATCTATACTAAAATTATGAGAGGTAAATTTTATAACTTTGTTTGCTTGTTTGTAAGAGCTAATCTTCGGAAATGCTGAACCGATGATGAAAATTCTTTTACAATCAGAGAGCTACACTATTCAGAAGTGATATAGGCTATATTTTATTATGGTGTAGTAATGCAGGTAACATTGCACCCATACAAATCCGGGGCGGGCCGTTTGCATTCCTATATTTCTGATAATGCACTCCTAAGATGCATGATGAACCCGGGGCCCCAACGTAGCAGAAGTGGCCTGTTACTACTAAATTACTGAGGCAGTTAATTTTTATTATTTTAAACCTTTAGTGAAACCATAAAAGAAAACAAAAAAAACATATAAATGAGGTAGACAGATGTCTAAATAGTAATTCAAATAAAATATAACAATAACAAGAAAATTAAAAACCCTAATTTTAAATTCAAACGATCAATAACTTTAGGACATGGCTGTCGACAAAGCAGTGGGCTATCGAATAAAAAATTGTCTATCGAATATTTAATATTTTATTCATAAATGTCGATGTCTATTGCGGTTAGGTTTTGCCGCACAAAATGTAAGTTATTCAAAATAAAGGGATAAACAAAGGACGGTATCTTGATGGGGATTCCGCGGACGCTTTTGGGAATGGAGAAAAAAAAATCATAAGATTTGATATGATATTTGTTAGGGTCGCATCCATTAATTTGCGAGGCGATGCGATGCTATATTTATGGGTGATATTTTTTTAATATTATTATTTAACTGTGATTGACTGTTTCCTTGATAACTTCCTAATTATAACTTTAAAAACACTCGCGTTTCACACTTATCACACTAAGGGCAGGCTCCGAACAATGGCGGATCAAACCATTCCAATGAGGCGGTAGTAAGTGCGATAACGCAAGATGGGCTACTGATGGGCTAACACTACTGTGTTCTGCGATAAAACTACCGCAATTGCGAACGCCAATCCGCATGTCAAGCGGGGCAATTATGGTCCATCCATGTTAAGTCCTTATGGGCAGGCTTTGGTCAGGCAGTAAACATCTTTTCGCTAATCTGATGAGACTAGGTAATTAAGTGGACACGCTCTCGAGCTCCATCACTCAAGCTCTACCACCAGTAACACAGTTTTTGCCATTTTCGTAACATTAATGGGTAACTTTACTTCTCCGTTGTACAACCAGTTGAACATCGCAGTTGTACCACCGGGCGGGATCGAAAAATATATCTTTACACAATTATAATATCGCCTCGCTACATTAACTGGCGATGAAACCGAATCCGTTGTCCTTTTGTCTAACTCCACATTCTTACTACCTCAGAAACTTTACAAGAATTAATTAGTAAAATACGAGTAATACTGAAGAGATAGCAACGCTACATGATTGCTTTTTGCGAGGGCTTCACGTCTGCCCTTTATGCCGATAAGTAGCCATTGCTGAGGCTTTATGCGTATGCGCCGGTAATTATAGAAAACGATCGCTATGAATTCTACCATTTAGAGGCAAGTAAATTGAATAACACAATAGCGTTTAGGTACGCTCTCGAGATCCATCACTGTACTCGTCACATTCAAAATATAGCTTTACACAATTATATCGCCTCGCTGCATTGACTGGCGAACAAACCGAATCCGTTGTCCTTTTGTCTAACTCCACATTCTTGCTACCTCAGAAACTTTACAAGAATTAATTAGTAAAATTATACTATAGAGATAGCATCGCTACATGATTGCTTTTTGCGAGGGCTTCACGTCTGCCCTTTATATTAAGTTTGATGGCTTTCTTTTGAGATTGATAAATAAATGTACGACGGATTTTCTTTTGTTGATGTTTAGCTTTGGAATTTCGAATACATATATAGGTTAGGATCCCGCTGAAGAATTATTTCGTTCATCGAGATATGCTGCAAACGTATTTTTTACGCATATTTATGATCTAGAGCGGAGGTTCCCAAACGATTTTTTCTTGTAGACCCCTTTCAATTTTTTTCTGGTTTCGGTGGACCCCCTTGCTAATATTTATATCACTTTCCCATATATCCCATTTTTATTTACGTAGACCCCATCGAGTCTCCCATAGATTATTTTTATTTACACTAGGTTGCCTATCAAAATACGGCTGCTAGATTATTTTAATTTTAACAGCCAGCAACCCTTATTTGTAGCCAGGTATCATAAATACGCGTTAAAATACGTTTGCACCATATCTCGATAAACGAAATAATTCTGAAGCTGGATAGTAAATTTATATTCTTTAACATGAAAATTATTAAATTTCGCCATAACCTTAACTGTGTGACCGGCCGAGAGACGCTGGGGCGGGCCGCTAGTTTATTATACCAAGGTCGAAATTCGATTACAATAAATAAATGCATAAAATACGAGTATAACTATGTTTGAATTCTATAACAAACCTCTATGGTGAAACCGTTTCACCACAGACTGGTACACAGCATATGTATTCATTTTTAAATTCTCTTAAGACAACATTTTTCACATTTTAATAAGTTTTGTAAACATCCATCTTTATTCATTACATAGGTATAAAAATATCCACAATTTGACATTTATAACATTCCTGTAATTTGTACACTGTTTCTCAACTTGTTAGATATTTTACACAACGCTTTGTCTTCAGAACAAACACTGAACAAACACACAAGCCATGTTTAGCTATTCACTTAGGAGCGCAATCTGTGGGGCCGCCGCAACAATATCCTCTAATACCAAAATGTCATGGGATGCGAAATCAAAATCCTGCCCGTACATAATTAGGGCGTCTGGCTTGGGGTTATCCATTAAGACGGCGGCAGACTTGCGACTTAAAGTCAAGTCTGGGCAGAGACAGCAAAACGACTTGTGACTGACTCACTGACTGTATAACCGGGAGACGAGGGGACTGACTGTATGATCTGAAACTAGGGGACTGACTGTTTAACTGGAGACCAGAGGACTAAGGCCTAAAGAAAACAGCGGCAAATTTCTAGCCCCGAAACTCCGAAAAGAACTTAAAATCAACCTCAATAAGGCTCAATAAATCTAAAGACATCGCCACTATCGTTGTGTCACTATTTTTGGTTGATAAATGTATTAAATAGTAAAAAAAATATGTAGCAAATCTTCATCCAGGTTCTTTATTACAAATCGATGAAACAACTTGTTTTTTTTTTGTTCCCGTGTACATCGAATGAAGCCCAATAAAGTGAGCTTAACCAACTAACCGCCGCACCGAATCTTTCAATCGTACTAGCTGAACAGATCCAATATTAGGACCTAAATTTCACTCGGGCGAAGCCAGGCCGGGCCGTGTGTATGCATTTAACTTTAAAACTCGAGGTCTCTTTGCGTCTATACACGAAAATTATACTGACAAAGTATAATTTTGGCAAAGTATATTACAAACGCATTTTCCTCACCAGGTATTCTGGCAGTCGCAATTTTCAGTCGCCAGTGCGTCGCAAGCCTACGAGTCAGCCGCAGGGAGAACGGGTCGTAATTGGGCACGTAGAGGGTCATTTGCATTAACTAGAGGACTGTTTTGACCCTATTGATTGCTAACTATGCCTACATGTTTCTTTTTATCTGCACCATTGAAAATGTGCAGTTGTTTCAATTATTTTTAATAAGGATGAAATCAATGACATCTGTAGGGTCACCCTTTGTCGCGTGAATTGAGATTCTTTTGTATAATGCCTAATTAAGAACCTACTCTCACGTTGTCTTAGCGATAACAGCTGCTAAGCCAACAAAATGTCGTAGGTTTGATGACGGGGTGTGTTGTTATTTTTTATTTTTAAAGAAAAATGGAAAGAAAAAATTGACTTCAGGCGAGACTCGAACTCGCGACCTACTGGGAATCTAGTCCAGCCGCTCTTCCAATTGAGCTACTGAAGCCCTGCCCGATTTGTCAAATTTTTCCTTCACATCTATTGCATTGCTTTATGGTAGCAGCAGCGCCATCTATTACCAACTATGCTAATTAGGCAACCGATATAATAGACTTTTCAGTTTATTGAATATCGTAAAGAAGTCGCTTTTACCCTTAATAATTGTTTCATATTATTTCGCATTAACACATGCTCGTGAAATATATTTTATTTTTAAAGAAAAATGGAAAGAAATGTGTTGTTATTGTTGTTATCTAATCCACTTACCTACACTTCTAAAATATCCAATCCACATCAGTCTGGCTATGTGATTTTTTGTCATTTGTTAATGTAAATCATGTGTTGTATGGGAGCCCCCCAGAATATTCGTTTTGTTCCGTTTTGTTGTCATAGCAGCAATAGAAATTCTCATGGCCGAACACTCAAACGTAACTCAATTTTAAACAACCCTCAAATTAACGCTATCTATAAACTCTCTATCATGGTTCGTGAAATACAGCCTTGTGACAGACGGACATACGGTCGGACGGTCGAGCGGTAAACAGTGGGACGATCAGACAATCGGACAAACGGATATTCGGACATCCGACTGTGCAGTCGGACAGTCGGACCGTCGGATAGTCGGTCTGTCGGACAGTCGGATAGTCGGACGGACGACGATGGCGAACTAGTGCACACCACCCTGCGCTGCTGACAAAGTGAAAAAACGAAGTTTGCAGACGCCCTAACGTGTGAACAATGTCGTTCGCAGGTAGCAACTAACCCACCTTTAATACGCACTGGGAACTGTACGGGGAGATTTCTCCCCATTGTCTTAATTAGAGAAATAATGAGAGTGTTATATTTCACGTACCTAAAGCTATCGTCGACGTCATATTTGTTTCAGGTACCTACTTGCATAATATTTTTTTTATTTAGTTATTTTGAAGGAAAGTCTGTTTTGTGTAATGTATGAATTAGGAACACCATCCTGAATAGATTCCATTTCAGCGTTAAAACGACGCATACCTGTAACAAAAAAAAAGCATGTTAATACGAATTATGTAGAATAAGATGACTTATTATATGAATTACGATCTACATATTTCTTAATGTCAAAGAAGCATGCAGTTTACATTGATGGTAAAGAATGCTATATAAATGGTACCCATTCATTTTTTAAATTTTACGACATAGTCGGGTTAGGTCGGAGGGTGCGTCGGGCGAGCAGGGCTCTACCTCCAAAAAAAACCTAATGTTGGGTTAGGTTAGTGCTGACAGTATTGATTATTATTTCATACATTTACCTAATCAAATATTTGCGAAATAATAAGTATACGAATCGTTGAGTTACAAACTGACACATTTGATAAATAACTTTTGAAAAAATATTTTTCCAGGCCAAATTAGGTATACTTCCAAGAACGTAGATAGGTCGAAAGGTCACCCCAAATTAGGTACTTTTAACAAGGTATTTCACGTCGAAGTTGACTTCACGATTAACCTGTGCCACAAATTTATTAAACAAAAACTTAACTTCATTTTTTTATTTTTTTTAATGTAATTGAAGTGGCAAACAAGCATGCAGTTCACATTGATGTTAAGTGATGACTGCAGCCTATAGACACCCACACAAAGACCAAGGTCAAAATGCAAATGCGTTACCACTCCTGAGGCCTAAGGTGTTATGCCTCTGTGCCGGAAATTACAGGGCCGTACATTACCACCTGACCGGAACACGATAGTGCTGAACACTACCATTTAGCGGCAAGTAAATCAGGTAATGCGGTGATGCCTACGCCCGCGTCCTCCGTCACTGGAGCTCTACCACCAGTGCCTGTAATCCTAAAGTATCTATTTAATAATATTTTTAATAAATTATCCTAACTTTGCCTTTAACAGCGCAGTGTTAGTAATAGTTAGTATCTATACAAATAATAAAAGCCACGTTTCTTTTTTCATCAACATGACAGATTTCCAGAACAAAACAATTAGTTATAGCACCCCATAAAATCTATTGTTGAAGCTCGACTGCTACAATAAAGAAAACACAACTTTATTCACATAGACTTAAGGTATTAAATCCAAAAGAGAATGCGAACAATCTTACCACATTATTTTGAAAACAGTGGTTACAAACATTTCTTCTAAGAAACTAAATAAATACAACATGTGAAAGATTCAATGTTTGTCAACCGTAACGGAAGGCTGACGGACGTCTGTATAGATATCTATTGTTTTAGTATTGTAACTCATGTTAAGTGAAAAGAAATGCAATTATTGCTTACTTTGGTCCGTGCTAAATGACGGAGTGATTTATTATTTTACTGCTAACCTCTACCGGAAACGGTAGAAAATAAAATAAAATATATTTATTTGGACAAAATAAAAAACAAGTTAACATAAATACTTAAAAACTAAGTTGACAAAGAAAAAAAATTAAAATTACTATACAACAAATAGTAGTAGTATGATAGTACAGTACTCAACAATTAATAACGCACATCGAGCCTACGAAAGAGACGATCGGCTCGTTTCGACTTCGTAGAGCGTTATCTCTGCTGCACAGCACTGACAGTCCGGGATTGGTCAAAACTTGATCAAAATGGTCGACAAACGTCAAATAGGTACGGTGCGAAAGAGATAACGCTATACAGACCCGAAATAAGCCGAAGCCTCCTCCTCCTAGGCTCGATGTACATTTTTTATTGTTGAGCAGTGTACTAAACGCTTCCATTAAATGGTGAACAGATTAGGTACCGAATGTGCCTACGCCCTCGAGTTCTGACACTGGAACTCTATTACCAATAAGAACATAAAAATCTGATTTACTATTAAAACAATTAAAAATGAATATCTGAATAACGTCTCTATAAAAAAAGACGTAACTTCACGCCTGTAATCCCCGATGGGGTAGGCAGAGGTAAATGCATGCATTCAGCATACATGCAAACATCCACCATTCGCCGGTTACGTTTTGGCGGCGAATGGTGGGTGTTATGTGTGGTTGCCCATTAAACCAGAAATAAAAGACTTTACACCATTATCTCTGATAACCCTTTACTCGGGAATCGAACCCAGGACCTCAGCGTAGTAGTGGTCTGCTACCACTAGGCTACCGAGGCAGTAAAGTTCTATAAAAACATATATGAACTACCAAAAACAACATCATAATATCCGAGTCTCTAACATTAGGCATATTACATCGAAAATACTTGTGAAAATACAGTCGAGCGCAAGATTCTAATAAAGTACACGTTTCTCGGTTCAGAGACTACACTGAGGATTCTATTGTGAGCGGCGCGGAAAGCGATTCGACTTTTTACGTGTGGTACGAATAATGCGATAAAATATAAGCAAAACGGATGAAAATATTGTTTTATAATACACCTATTATTTAGTTGAACCATGGAAAAAGAGTTGAACTAATTTCACTTATCACCAAGTACATTACTGTAATGCTTAATTTAACAAGTATTTTTTATCAATACCATTTCATCAAAAATATACGGGGCAAATATTAGTTAAATAATTATATTTTACTACAGAGAAAATAAAAGCCATAGAAATTAAAGAAAATTTGGCAAGAAAACTTTGATTTCGGTCGCGAATCGGAGCAGTCCAGCCGCTTTACCACTCAATTACCAAAGCCCACATCCGAGTTGTTCTCTTTTCCGTTTTTTCAACAGTCAACATTATGACGACCCCACAAATTATGCTAATCAAACAACTTAAGAATATGCGCTTAGATTGAAGACATTGAAATAAAGCATTTGCGTATTTTAAGTTAAAATAAAACAAAATTTCTAAATCAACGCGAAGTGGTCCCGGGTAGAATATAAATGCCTACATGAGATACATCATAAAACATGTAGTTTTATTTAATAAGTTTCGAAATATTGTTCGACATTGATCGACACAAAATATCCAGATTAAAGTGAAACATGCTATACTTTTTCATTAGCATCATACACGAATACAAGCGAATTTTATTTGGATTCCTCACATTGGCAGCGATACGGAAGTGGGTAGGTACATGTACCTATGGGTGTGTGTCTGGGAGACGCGATTTATTTGAGTTCGAGTGTACTTTCTGCTTTCTCTGAACTAGTGAGTGGGCGGATGTGATATTTTTACGACTGAACTTGAATATTTATTCAAGTTGCCATAAAAAGAGTAAATCAATTTACAATTTTAACATTTTATAACTTCATGTTGTTTACCAAAGTATATTTTAAAGATGGCATGTAAGGTAAGGTAAGGTTTTTAAAGAATCACAAAAAGACAAAAGTACTAGGTAAAACAGAATTGAAATATTATTCGGGAACTAATAGAACATTCTCTAGTATTTGAAATAATTTTAAATTGACGGAATTAAAATGGTATGTATGTATGTATCTTCACGCCAGGTCCCTAACGGGGTAGGCAGAGAGTGTAGAGCGCCAGACATCCCGGTTCTGACAAACCTCTCGTGCCTCGTCTACCTTCTACGAATTAAAATGGTCTTTCTTAAAATAAGATGACACTTGAATTTTAATCGTTTAATTTCGGAGAGTTAATTAAAAAAAACAAGTTCATTAGGTAAAATTTCAAAGCTGTTTTACCATGCACTTTTTTCAAGGGGCGAACCAACCCGACGCTACCAGTTCAAAGTTACAAACAGTAAAACACATCAACAAAATTGTAGCGATTAAGGCTACACAATTATTAGCTAATCGTTTACAATCTCACGAAGAATTTGAGGATGCGTACACGCACGATTTTAATATCGGAACCCCATCCGTTGATAAAATCCATAAAACCGTTAATTATTTATACGTTAGCCACGGTATTGGATGAGGCCACACGCGGGTTTGCGTCTGTGTGCGTAAGTTCACCAACAAGAAGTTTTATGAATGTGTATCAATTTGGTTTGAAGCCATAATAAACACTGTAAAATATAAAATACTAGCTGTGACCGCGACTTCGCCCGAGTGAGAATGTATGATTGTTCAGTATCAGCCCGAACGAAGTCGTGGGCGCAGCTAGTTTAAAGTAGCTTAGTAGTGTGTAGTTACTCCTTATTACATCAGCTCTGCCAGTGAAAGTCCCGTCAAAATCGGTAAAATCGTTCCCAAGATTAGCCCCGCCAAACAGACAGACAGACAAACAAAATTGTTAAAAAAAAATGTTCTGGTATATGTACCGTGTGTACATACATATGCATTTAGTAAAAAGCGGTTATTTTAATATTACAAACAGACACTCCAATTTTATTTATTTGTAAGATATGATGAGTACTTTAATGTTTGTTTTCTTTTAATAACCACGGTGGCAAACAAGCGTGCAGAAGTCACATGGATGTTAAGTGCTGACTGTAGCATATAAACGTAACTTCACGCCTGTAATCCCCGAAGGGGTAGGCAGAGGTAAATGCATGCATTGAAGCATACATGCAAACACCCACGATTCGCCGGTTACGTTTTGACCCATGTAACAGGTGGCGAGCCTGTTGCCATCTCCGGGCACATTACCAAACTCCGAGGTACTGGGAAACTTCCAGAAAATGGAAAAATCCCAATAAAACCAGAGATAAAGGATCTTAAACCGTTATCTCTGATAGACCCCGACCCGGGAATCGAACCCAGGACCTCCAGCGTAGTAGTAGTGGCCTGCTACCACTAGGCTACTGGGGCAGTTAGCTAGTGGGGCTACTGTAGCATATAGACATCTACATAAAAACCAGAGGTCAAAATGCAGATGCGTTGCCACCCCTGAGACCTTAGTTGATATGACTTAACAGTGATCCATGTGAACTGCACTGCTTGTTGCCACCTGCGTTACACAAAAAAAACCTTTAACCATGAAGAACATAGGTACTTCTATATTCTCATAAGCGCACGTCATAGAGCAATTTGGCCCACCGTTCGCGGCGGACCGGAGGGGAGTAGCCATAATTCTGTAATTTTTTCGGGGGTAAATAATACATGTGACACACACTTACAATACAAAAATCGTCTATTACTACAAAACTCACACCATGACTTTAACAAAATACATAAACAATTTCATGCACACATTTAAATATTGGTTGGGGAAAAAGTTTCTTCGCATTTTTTAAGATAATTCAAAACATTTTTTAATATAGTTTATTTAAATTTAACTAAAGTATGTATGTACCATTTTGTTCGATAACCTTTTGCCATCTTGTAGGTAGGGACATGATCCCATTGCTAAAAAAATTTTGGGACTTCTCATCAAATTACCGCGACAAGTGGATTTGGCAGTCCTCACGTGATGTTAACCTAACATTGCATAAAGAATTCTGAAGAGACCGAAACAGGTGGAAATCTGAAGGTGCAAGGTCAGTACTATACGGCGGATGCATTAACACCTCCCAGCCAAACTCTCTTAATTTTTGTTGAGTGGCTTTAGATGTGTGAGGTCTAGCGTTATCATGATGAAACACCACACCCCTTATGTTGATCAATTCCGGCCGCTTTCTCTCAACTGTTTGCTTTAATCTCATCAGTTGTTCGCAGTAGAGTTCAGAATCGATAGTCCTGCCTGGTGGTAATAGCTCATAATGAATAATGCCCTGCCAATCCCACCACACACACAACATCACCTTATTGCGAGTTAACCCGGGTTTCGCCACAGTCTGTGAAGCCTGACCGGCCTTTGACCACGACCTTTTTCGCACGTTCTTGTAGTACGTGATCCACTTTTCATCACCAGTTATCAGCTTCTTCAAAAATGATTCGGTTTCATTACGTCGTAATAGAGAATCACAAATGAGTACACGGTTCATTAGGTTTCTTTCAGTGAGCTCGTGAGGTACCCAAATATCGAGCTTTTTTTTTGTACCCAGCTTTTTTCAAATGCGCCAAAACTGTTTTGTGATCAATTCTCAGTTCTTCAGCTACGTCGTTACTACTGATATGTCGATCTTGCTCCACTTTTTCAAAAATGGCATCCATTTTATCCGTAATAGGGCGACCAGAGCGAGGTGCATCTTTGACATCAAAATTTCCGGATTGAAAACGCTTAAACCAAATTTGTGCTACTCTCACAGACTTTGCACTAGGTCCATAAACATCGAAAATTTTTTTTCGATTTTTTTGTAGTAAAATTTTAAAATGTATCGAATTTGTTCATTAGATTCCCTCATCTTGACAGTACGAAAAACAAATGAAAATCACACATTTGCCTTATTTGAATTTGGAATTATGTTCTTTAAAATTTTAACTTTCAATGATACCAAAACCAGCCAGATACAAATACTACAGCCAAAGAGATTTTATTACAAGTTCATACATACTATAATGCGAAAAGACTTTTTCCGCAACCTATTATGTGGGCGATAGGCATAAGACCATTTGGTCTTGTACTTTGACAAAGGGGAAAGCCTGCATATGGCTACTCCCCTCCGGTCCGCCGAGGCCGGTGGCCCGTGTTGCTTGCTCTATGACGCACGTGAACACATCTCGTCGACATTCTCGTCTCCCATTAGAGCTAAATCTCCATCGAGACGCCATTTTGCTGGCATCGCAAAACGAGTGTGCATATTATTATAGTCTTTTTATACTAAACTCGACATAATGAAATTTCGTTTGGTTTTTTATTAACAAGAATATCGCTGGTAATGTAGTTTTGTATTGCTAATTTATAATCAAATTAAATGTATTCGTATTTCATTTTGTATGTGTATGACATGAGCAAAGCGTCGGGAATGAGGATGGAATAAAATAAATACGGAAGAGAATTCTTCCAAAGTGCAGTCAGTCAACCGAATAATGTCGATCAAACATACCATAGGTAGTAAGTGCAATAACGCAGCGTCTTGCGATAAAACTACTACTATTGCGATAGCCAAAGTGCATGCCAAGCGTGGCGATTATGGTATATGCCACAAGTCTCCCCATAGGGGTATGGGGAGACTTTGTTCCTGCAGTGGACGTTATAGGTCTGAAATGGTGAAAACACGACAGTCTCAAGAGTCTAGTGGTAGTAAACCATTACTCTTACGTTAGGATTCTGGATTTTAGGCATCATTCCATTTTCTGGATGTTTCCCAGTGCCAACTTCGGAGTTTGGTAATGTGCCCGGAGATATCAATAGGCTCGTCACCTGAGTGCCTAGTGCGAGATTTTATGCAAATTCGATCGAATTGAAGGAGCGTCATCGATTCACCGCTAGATGACGCACCTTCAATTCCATACAAATCTGCGTTTACTCTTACGCGATCGAATTCGCATAAAATCTCGCACTAGGCACTTTTTTTTTTAATGTAATGGAAGTGGCAAACAAGCATGCAGTTCACATTGATGTTAAGTGATGACTGCAGCCTATAGACACCCACACAGAGACCAAGATCAAAATGCAGATGCGTTACCACTCCTGAGGTCTAAGGTGTTATGCCTCTGTGCCGGAAATTACAGGGCCGTACATTACCACCTGACCGGAACACGATAGTGCTGAACACTACCATTTAGCGGCAAGTATATTAGGTAATGCGGTGGTGCCTACGCCCGCGAGCTCCGTCACTGGAGCTCTACCACCAGTAGATAGTAGAGCACTCTGTTAATTGCGCCAAAAACGTAACCGGCGTGTGGTGAGTGTGCATGTATGGTTGAATGTATGCTTTTCTTGGCCCCGTAATAACTACCACTGAAACGTATTATCAACTTAGGTCTCAGATGTGGCAACGCATCTGCATTTTGACCTCTGGTTTTCGTGTTTTTGTTATCAGTTTGTAAACGGGAAATGAGACATTCTACTGATATACTTTTTACATAAGCATATTATATTTAGTTTTATCGTAGTGATATTCTTGACTTTACATATATTTTTTATCTTGTTTGACATGTACGTATATCAATTGTTATTCACTTTAATTTATTTTATTTTGTTTGTTTTTGACGTGTCATAAGAGGTGCCTGTCACCCTAAATAAATAAATGAGTTTCTGATTCTGATTCTGTGAAGATGTCTATAGTCTATAGTCATCACTTAACATCAATGTGAGCTGCATGCTCGTTTGCCACCTACCTTACACACCCGACATTATTTTTAAATATTTTATATTGTAGCAATAAAGATTAAGGAAACAAAATAATAGCAAACAGTGTCAGTTTCAAAAATAAATTAGGTACGCTTAACTAAAGATAAATTCTTCATAATTGTTTCCTATACATTACGGGTCCCTTCCCCAAAATTCTTTACCCACACCAAATTGTTTAGATTTCACACCCAAAACCCACTAATTTTTCGGTACTCAGGAAGTAAACTGTTACAGAATATTTTGAAATAGTTGCCGATGTAATAAATTGTAGCGGTGGTGTCGTGTTTCTCGGAACATACAAAGCCCTTTCTAAATACAATCAATTGTAAACCCTATAGTTTGTTCTATAGAGTTGACATTGAAGTAGCACGTCTTGCCCTAAATTTTAAAGCGTGTTGCCTTGGGATTAAGAAAAAATAAATTGGGAAGGGTCCCTTGAGTTCAGCAAAAAATCTGTCTGCACTATAAATTAGCGGATTGTGTATGTATGAATTTGGGTGATCATTAGATTAGTGTACACAAACATTGGGTTGAAATTCATTTCGTAAGATTTGTTTTGTATAATCTCTTCATCTAAATTGTTAATAATATTTTTCTTTAACAAAACATTAATCATTTTTTTTTTATTCATTGGATTTTTCGAGTTTTTTTACTGGTGGTAGAGCTCCAGTGACGGAGCTCGCGGGCGTAGGCACCACCGCATTACCTTATAAACTTGCCGCTAAATGGTAGTGTTAAGCATTATCGTGTTCCGGTCAGGTGGTAATGTACGGCCCTGTAATTGCCGGCACAGAGGCATAACACCTTAGGCCTCAGGAGTGGTAACGCATCTGCATTTTGACCTCTGGTCTTTCTGTGGGTATCTATAGGCTGCAGTCATCACTTAACATCAATGTGAACTGCATGCTTGTTTGCCACTTTCATAACAGAACAAAACAAGTAAAATATTTAAAAAAAAAAATGGAAAAAAAAATCGACATCAGGTGGGACTAAATGTGAAAGCAAATTCCGATCCCATTATTACGGGGCCATACATTACCTTCTTATTAAAACACTTCACAAAAGCAACTACTAACTAGTGTTGCCAACTCAATATTATCACTTACATTCTTACCAGAAAATACGTTTTTGTCGAAAATATATCGTACCTAGGTACAAGCGTATCACTTGATTCACTTGCTTTAAAATGTAAATTAGAGCAACACGCAAGCCAAAAAAAAACGACATTTCTCTAAAAATCTTTTACATTTGGATCATCTTTTATTATGATTCTGAATAATCGTAGGTACGTTAAAACATTCATGTAGCGCGCATGGCCCCGTGGCTGGTGTAGATCTCATTTCCAATTACATGAGATATCAAGATCTAGGTGTCGGGTTCGAGTCCGGGCCCGAGCTAAATTAATTAAGTTGCTTTGACACTATAACGCAATCCACCAGTTTGTATCATTCAAGCTCCCCCGGGCGGCTGCGAACCGAATTAAGGGGCTGTTCTCATCAAGTTCATTCTAAATACTCAAACCGAGTATTTAGGATGTATTTCATTTCAGTTAGGTATAGTTGCAATGTGAGAAGTGGTAAGATATCTATTCAAAATATTTGTTTTTAAATCCCACGTAAGGAAATGTGCAAATCAAATAAAAACATTTTAAACTAATCCAATATCGGAATCCGGAATCTCTAAAAGCTTTACCAGCCATGAACAAAAATAACACTGCACGAACTCTACTATCGAAATAAATAACTAGAGCCGCAAGAAAATTATGCACAAGATGGTAAAATATAAAAGATTCACCTATAACAATTTCGATGGAGTTTCGTTGGAGCAAATAAAAATTAAATTCCGTAATAGAATCCACTAGGTGCGTCAACTTCCAGTAAGTTCTATAAAAACCTACAAAGATTGGATATTCTATCGTAATAGGGTAAGGATTAGGGCTGGCAACACCCAGAAAGATACATAACATAAAGTTTTTAATTTTAATAATAGACTTTAAAGCGAAGATTCTTGGTTATTTCCAATTGACGCGAAACTTGAGTGTCAGGTTACGTGCTGCATTCAATTTATCAATCCTATGTGTATTAAAAATTATAAACTTTATGTAAGTATGCCTATATATTTATGAATAACTAGCGGACCCGACAGACTTAATCATGTCAAAAAAAATTGTAGTTTGGCAGTTTTTTGTTCTTATCTATTTTAAAGTCGGGGTCAAAAATATCTCCTGAACAGAACTGTCACCCTGGTTTGACGTTAGGAACACACCTACATTGCTTAGACAACAGTGAGTGCTAGTGATTTAATACCATCATATCAGCCATAGGACGTCCACTGCTGAACATAGGCCTCCCCCAATGACCTCATTGATTTTATATGAACTTTATATAATAGCAATAAAGCTCAAAGTCAGTCTACGTTTTAATTAGAAGTATATTTGTATGGGAATAAGAAAAGGGCTCTTTTTAGGGTTTTTCCGGCAATATTCGTATTTTTCTCACCTTTTACACCTTCCTCCATAAACATTTCAAGACCAAGATAAGATAAATCCGTTCAGCCGTTCTCGAGTTTTAGCGAGACTAACGAACAGCAATTGATTTGTTTATATACAGATACGAGAAGATAGATAACCGAAAAGTACTAATATACCTAACACTTGATTGATTCTTTAATTGAAGTTTAGCAATTTGCGCAAACGACATCCATGTTTTTAGTTATGTTACATGATTTAAATGAAAAATTTTAATGAGCCTAGTTTTAATTTCGCAAATTATCCTCAGAAAAAGAGAGAATTAAAAGAATTATCAATATCCTCAAACACCTCACCCTACTTCGTAATGGAAAAATATTCGTAATTCGTTGGCATATTTTAGGATAATTACATTTTGCTTTTTGGTTTGGCGGTAAGTTGCCAATTTTGTTAAAATATGTATAACGTAACGAAATTTGACAACTTTCCAAATTACTGTCAAATTAACAACCGTTCAATGTATTTTAATGCTAACCTCAAAACATATTACAACGCCATATAAATGACTTTATTGCATGTTTGTCCAAGTTTTACCAATGTTTCAAATCCTGGAAACGCGTACAGGTTGGAAACTAGTAACAAGATAATTAATGAGTCGTGTTCTAATTTAACAAATTATCCTTGGAGACAAATTTAGTTATAATATTACATTTAAAAAAAGACATTCATGCTAATAAATATAGCCTCTGCTTATTCTCGTTTGACAGTATGTTCTTATTTATCACCTCAATGAGAGATCTTAATTATCCTATTGCAGAATAACATATTTTTTTGTTTAAGAATACAAGATACATTTTGTAAATTATACACGGTTTTATAGCCACGTACACCACAAACATGGCTTGATTTTTTTTATGTCAAGCTTGCAGTTTCACATTGATGTTAAGTGATGACTACAGCCTATAGACACCCACACAAAAACCAAGGTCAAAATGGAGATGCGTTACCACTCCTGAGGCCTAAGGTGTTATGCCTCTGTGCCGGAAATTACAGGGCCATACATAACCACCTGACCGGAACACGATAGTGCTGAACACTACCATTTAGCGGCAAGTTTATTGGTAATTGATTGTGTTTATACAAGTTTTGTCAAACTTTCATAACTTGGAAACGCGACAACCGTATCAATGCTTTTACTGATTAAAATGCACAACTCTTTAATTACAGGTGTACGAGGTAACGGATGAGCCACGTTCTTTTAGCAAATTAAAATAGCTCAAATACAGGAGACAGATCATACAGTAATGGATTTACCACCTTAAAAGCGATCCATGCAAATACACCCTCTACCTACAACAACTTTAGGACATGCTCTTCAATGAGAGATCCTGGGTGCTTATTGTAGAATAATTAAAATTGACTATCAATATCATTTTAACATTATATAAATAATGATATTTTTTTGACTGTTAACAACATTGATTGTTAAGTTTGTGAAAAAAATTAATTTGTTAAGATATAATTTGTTAATTTTTCAATTTACTTTTTGCTTTATAGCCACGTAAATATAAAACACAACGTTAATTATTCACTTTAAATATTTATTTATAGTACTTATACACATAAAACAAACATGACAACATTGCATGTTATAATATACTTGCCGCTAAATGGTAGTGTTCAGCACTATCGTGTTCCGGTCAGGTGGTAATGTACGGCTCTGTAATTTCCGGCACAGAGGCATAACACCTAATGCCTCAGGAGTGGCATCGCACTGGCCATTGCGTGGATGTCTATAGGCTGCAGTCATCACTTAACATCAATGTGAACTGCACGCTTGTTTGCCACTTTTATTACATAAAAAAAAACACAAGTTTTGCTAAAGCTTCAAAACTGGAAAAGCGACAACCCTATCCCTTAATTCCGTTACTTATTTAAAATGCAAAACTCACAAAGTTCGTCCAGTACAGGTGTACGAGGTAATGAATGAGCCAAGTTCTAATTTGGCGAATTCTCTTCGGAAAGAAATCTTTTGTTTTTGTCACTAATTGGCATATTTTAAGGTAATTTAGTTGTGTTTTCAATTTCGCCCAGCGATTGGTCGGTCGTTTCATTAAGTTTACGGGTTGTTGTGAATTTTGTTGGTATACCTACACAACATGACATTTTACAGCTTTCTTAAATAACTGTTTAATTAGGTAGTAGTATTTATTTATTTTTTTAAATGTATTTTTGTAAGAAGCGTGTTTTAAGTCAAAGATAGTGGTGGAAAGTCAAATCTACGCTTTATATTTATAATTAATTTACGTAACGTCACGCCTCTAGTTCCCGAAGGGGTAGGCAGAGGTAAATGCATCCATTCAAGGATACACGCAAACACCCTCGATTCGTTGCCTACGTTTTGGTCTATGTAACAGGTGGTAAGCATGGTGACATTTCCGGGCACATTACCAAACTTCGAGGTGCCTGGAAATTTTCAGAAAATGAAAAAATCTCTATAGAACCAGAGATAAAAGATTTTACACCTCCAAATCTGATACCCGGGAATTAAGGGACCAACGGAGGACCTCGGCGTAGTACCTAGAAGTGGCCTGATGCCACAAGACTACTGAGGCTGAGTTGTTTAATATATTGTATAATTAATTTTACCTTTTTTTTGTACGTAGAAAATCGGCTTATCTCGAGATAGCCTTATACTTCAGACAAGTAGGTTTTTGTTATTTCTGGCGCAAAAACAAAAAATATCAGGTCTCAAGAATGACACATGACCAAATCAGAATTTGCAATGCAGCTTAGTGTTATGTAGATTTCAGTATCAGTAGTACGAGCCGTAATTTTATTAAGCAAACATTTTTTCACACTTTTTTACTGGTGGTAGAGCTCCAGTGACGGAGCTCGCGGGCGTAAGCACCACCGCATTACCTAATACACTTGCCGCTAAATGGTAGTGTTCAGCACTATCGTGTTCCGGTCAGGTGGTAATGTACGACCCTGTAATTTCCGGCACAGAGGCGTAACACCTTAAGCCTCAGAAGTGGTAACGCATCTGCATTTTGACCTTAGTCTTTGTGTCGGTGTTTATAGGCTGCAGTCATCACTTAACATCAACGTGAACTGCATGCTTGTTTACCACTTCCATTACATAAAAAAAAAATCGAATAGATAGACAATACACTCGTTTTTGAAAATCGCAAATAAACATGAAGCTCATATGGATGGTATAGGGATACAGCAGCTTATAGACATCGACACAAGACCCAGATAAGTATATACTTATGCCAAAACATAAGTAGTTTTTCCTATACTATAGAAATTACGGGACCGCACAATGTAAACAGTATGCTTGTTTGCCATTTCTAAGCCATAAAAATAGTGTTATGTAAATTGGTTTCAAAAACATATAATTGTTTTTAACCACAACCTACGACAAAGGATACTTGCATTACTAAATAGGCTCAACCGGGTCTCGATCCCGTGCCACCGCAACTGCCCGACAGACGGTCGATGACTGTGAAGTGCTGTAATCTTATACGGAAGCCATTGGGGCAGGTGCGGGTTGCGTGCCGCGTCGAGCAGCTTTTGTAGAAAATAAAAATAAAAAAAGTTTTTGGGGAAAGAACTTGGCCTTGGCTAACACACTTTCGTTTTTTTTGTTCTAACAGTGGATAGAGTGTGACGTAAATATATTGTACGGGGAATAATAAATAGTCATAAATACTAATAAGGTTAACATGTAGAGAAAATATCGGGCACAAACAGCCGGTACCGTTTTTAAATTGATTTGATAGATATTTATGTGAGAGTGATTTCTCATTGGTCATGTTTCGTACTTTGTGAAAGGGTAGTAAACTGACTTCTGGAAACTGGAACCGTGCTACCAAGGGGAATATGTCTAGTACTGTCTAGTACTTTATGTATATATGGGTCAACAAAATAGGTACCTAAGTATGCCAATGCACAAGGCCGCGAACTCTACGTAGTAGGTATAGGTCGCGCCACGTAAAAAGAACGCTGGCGGTCAAGCTGCGCGTCATGTGTTTTTATTTCATTTTATGTTATTCTATGTAATATAGTTTTCAATCTGCCTACAAATACACGAAACCGCAAGCGAAAGCTAGATCAAAAATAAACCAATAGGGCTAGTACTTTCGTGCGCGAGTGTACCGATGCGCGAACACATCCCTTCTACTTTCTTCCAGCGTTCTTTTTACGTGGCGCGACCTATACTTGTAGACGCACTTTTCATCATGTCCGTATGTTTGACCCTTTTGTCTAGTCTAGCAATAATCTGTTAGAATTTGAATCGGCGCAAATTAAAACGTTTGCACCTGAAAAAGTGTTAGCTATAGGTTAAACATAAAATAATAAAATTCACTTTCCTGTATTCTAAATGTAATTTCATAGGTATTACAAACCTTAAGTTATTACCGTTTTTCGTGGTAATATTACTTTTTTTATTTTTAAAGAAAAATGGAAAGAAAAATTTGACTTCAGGCGAGACTCGAACTCGCGACCTACTGGGAATCTAGTCCAGCCGCTCTTCCAATTGAGCTACTGAAGCCCTGCCCGATTTGTCAAATCTTTCCTTAATAATTGCTTGTAACAATTATTAAGGGTAAAAGCGACTTCTTTACGATATTCAATAAACTGAAAAGTCTATTATATCGGTTGCCTAACTAGCATAGTTGGTAATAGATGGCGCTGCTGCTACCATAAAGCAATGCAATAGATGTGAAGGAAAGATTTGACAAATCGGGCAGGGCTTCAGTAGCTCAATTGGAAGAGCGGCTGGACTAGATTCCCAGTAGGTCGCGAGTTCGAGTCTCGCCTGAAGTCAAATTTTTCTTTCCATTTTTCTTTAAAAATAAAATATATTTCACAAGCATGTGTTAATGCGAAATAATATAAAACAAATATTACTTTTGTTAATACATCTTTGGTTCTGTTAAAAAAAGAACTAAAATAAAAGAAGAAAAAATAAACATAGAGATTTCCCACCAAGATAAATCGAATGAATATAAATGAGTAGAATCACGTCGCGTCGTCGTCATTCCCAGTCTTTGTTTCCACTTCGATGTATATACATCTTGTCAAACATGTAAAATATATTTCTCGTTTGGGAAATATTCGAAAAAGAAATGTAAGTGTAAACCTTGTAAATATTTCTCTGAGATTGATCAGAACAATATATTTTGTAACGCCTGAGACACGAATGTGCATACTGTAGGGTGTATCCCTACAGCTATGAATGATAGGTTGATTGATAGGTTTTGATAGATTGATAAAGTATTTATTTAAAACACATTTGATTTAAATGATATGCAATGATAGTGAGTGCGCGCGGTGCTTGATTATTGCGAACTGAAATATGATATAAGAATGGACGTCATGCGGGTAATAAGCTGATGGGACAAAATGTTCGGTGTTGCACCGTACATCTTCCGGGAGAGGAAGGAAAGAAGATGATGAAAGGATGCTGATTACAAAAAATATAAAATGATAAGTTCAAATGAGATTGATGATATGTGAGTGATACTGAATGATACTTAAATATTTACATTTCACAGACTTAAATATTTCAAGGGTTACATTGATCAAATCGTATGCGACATATAGGCGACGTAGCCCTATTAATAAATTGCGGTATAAGTTTTGCTGACGACGCAGTGGATCCGATTTGCGGCTGGTGCTCAGGCGTCGGTGCGTCGCGTGCGGCGCGCGCGGGGAGCTCGGGGCGGGCAGCAACGAGCTCCACGCGTGTCACATCGTCTCTGGTTGCATTTCTTGATAAGCGTAATTGATATGAGCGCCATTGGCGTAGTGCGAATATTACGCTCATTGTAATGATAACTCCCATGATGATGTATATCATTACGTATTGAGTGACGTCATGAGATGACGTTCTCTCTGCTAGAACTACATCTGTTCCAGTTTCTTTCAACTGCTCTATTCGCTCGCCTATCTGCTTTAATTGCTTGTGAATAGAGGTCTGGTTGAATAGATCATCATCTAGTATGCCAGTCTCATTGATGCTGGGTAGCGATAACTCTATTATGTGGTTAATAGGCGGTATTTCAATGTTCAGTATATCTGCTTCTATATTTAATTTGCTATTCTGTTGTCTGTGTGAATAAATTGTGAAGGTTTGGCTTTTTATAATACATCCTTCACTTAGGCTAATGATTCCGCTACCACTTAATTTTTCCGCTGCCACTTGTTTTCCACATATGATTCTGATGTTGCATAGCCCACAACATGAATATAAATGTTTATTCATTTCGTGTAACTTTGACCAAGATATTTCACATGGCACTATCTCTGTTTTACATTGTGTTGTTACGTCATCCTTTATGCATAAGCTCACTGACGATGTCATTTGATAAACTGGTATTCGAAGTGGGCAAAGATATGTGGCTTCATCATTTTGATTGCATCTCTGGAGATCTGAAGATGACATTGGCATGAAGGAATCTTTCTGTATATTCATTGCAACATACTTTGATGCTATTTTGATGGAGACCATGTTGTTCTTGATATTACGTGGTGTCGGTATCAAACGATAAATTTCATAATAATCCCGACTGACCAGAGGTATTCTGATTTCAAAGATGAAGAACTGTAGAGTCATCTTTGCTTTGACCTTCAAAAGATTGTAGATCTTCGGTAAATCGCTCGGAATATTATTGATCGGTAATGATAAATCTCTTGTCAATTGGCCGGATATCACATTTAATTCATCTCGGAGTTGTTCAGGAGTGATCAGATGGAAGTTAAATGTTCCGTGATGAAGATCAACCATTGTGTCCAGTAAGTATTCTTGAATATTTCTCAGGTCAGTCAACATGTTGTTTGCTATAATCGCTGATAGTGCGAAATAATTATTGGACTCTACTATTTGTATTGCCTTTTTAAATGAATTTGTGACATTTTCTATGCTTTTGATGTGCTGGTTGATAAGTTTATGCTGTTGATTCATGCTTTCTTCTACTCTTTGCAATAAATTATATTGTGCTTCGACGACCGAGATTTGATTTTTCCAGAGCATTGATAGATGTTTTTGGTTTGCTCTTAGCGATTCGATATCTTTTTGATATTGCTCTGCAAAATGATCATCCAGTACTCCAAATAATGTATTTGCAATATTGCCAACTACGTTGATAAAGCCGCGGCGCACACGCCTGTGTGTACCGGGATTCGGTTGATTCAGTAACATGTGATTATAATGCTCCAGTTCGTCGAATGAGTGACGTAATTGTATCAAGAATACGTCACATAAATTCGGTTTTCTGGACTTTTGACATACGCTGTCTAGACTGCTGATATAATTTGTGAGCATTTTAGACCCTTGCCAGTAGGGGCCCATGTCATAATAGACAATCAGCTTCCATTCGTCGCTGCTAAGGTGCATGTCTGATATCTTATCAAAGTATATCGTTTGATTGTCATTTAATTGTGCTATATTATAAACACACTGTGCCGGCATAACGACCAAAAGCAACAGTAATGTGATAGCAGCAGTCTTAAAGCTCCATGCTTTATGTTTTGATTTCTTTGTTATGACATGTGATACGGTGTTATGATTCGGCGCGTGCTGGTTTATCTCATTGTTTACTGGGAGCGGTGATAGTTTTATAATAGGTCGCTTTAAGATGCCGTTCTTGGTTTTGACACTCACAACTCGTACATGACCATCTTTTCCAGGGTGCAGCTCTACCACCCGGCCAAGGGTCCATTTGCCTGCAGGTAAGTTTGCTTCATGAATTATCACGACGTCACCGACTTTTTGATTGCTTTGTGGCTGTTGCCATTTGCTGCGTGCTGATAATTGAGACAAGTAGTCTGCTTGCCATCTCTTCCAGATGTCATCAACCATTTTTTGTGTGAGTTGCCAACGTGTCCTCGCATCTTTTTCAGTTTCAATAATTGTAAGTGTGGGTCCGCATGCCAGAAAGTGTGATGGAGTTAAGTAGTTTGTGTCGTCTGGATCTTCTGTTAAAGCGCAAAGTGGCCTTGAATTTAGGCATGCCTCCAGCTGTGCTAACAGTGTTGACCACTCTTCGAATGTAAGTTTTTGTTCACCGAGCACTCTTCGAAGATGGTGTTTGAGGCTCTTCACGGCAGCTTCCCAGAGGCCACCAGCACTGGGCCAGGAAGGTGCGTTAAAATGAAATTCAATATCCATGTCCGACACTTGTGAATGGAATTCTGCATCCAGTACTGCTTGTAAATTGATACTTTCTTCGTGCAATATGCGGCTGGCCCCGACGAAGTTGGTACCATTGTCGCAATATATGTGACGTGGAGCTCCTCGTCGAGCCGCCATTCTGCGCAGTGCTGCTAGAAATGCTGACGATGATAAATCTGAGACTAGCTCCAGATGTATGGCCTTTGTCACCATACATACGAAGACGGTAATGTACCCTTTCGTAGTTTTAATTCCTCGGCCTTTATTTGCTTTCACGTCTACGAAGCCGGTCAAATCCACGCCGGTATTGAAGAATGGCCGAGTAGGGTTGCTTCTTGCTGCTGGCAGGTCCCCCATTAACTGTGATTGTTTTATAGGGTCATGCTTTCGGCATATTACACAGTTGCGTAACCTTTTCTTAACTGCTCGATTACCTCCAACTATCCAATAGTGTTGCCGTAGACGTGCGTTAGTTAAACGTGCTCCTCCATGGAATGTGTCTCTATGAGCTTGATCTATAAGCAAGTTTGTTAGATGACTCTCATGGGGGATGATCAGAGGATATTTCATATCTTCACTAATGTTTGCTTGTTTGATTCGACCGCCAACTCTCAGTAGTCGATTTTTGTCTAAAAATGGATTTAAGCTGAGAATTTGGCTTCTAGACTCAATTTTTTGCTGATTTTCTAGTTTGCTTATCTCATTTGAAAATGCTGAATGTTGCATGTGACTGATAATTTTGCTTCTTGATTTTGATAATTCATCCACTGACAAATATGCTTGTTTTGGTCGATTACGTGACACCGCACGTATTACCCAAGCTAGCACTCGAGTTACGCGAGCAAAGTCGCTATGCTTACGTAAAATATCGTTTATAATATTCTCGGTATTTATCGTGGCAATATTTATTTGTAATATTTTTCTTTGCTCTAAGATAGTATCGTATGTTACTTGCTTCTGATGGACTTCATGCTTGTAAGAGGCTAACCATATAGGTCCGCTCCACCACAGGTGATGCTCCTGCAGTTGTTTTACAGTGATACCTCGGCTGGCGCAGTCTGCAGGATTTTCTGACGTATTTACATAATTCCATTGATCTGAGTCCACTATAGCTTTGATCTGCTCCACTCTATTGGTTACGAATGTTTTCCAGCGAGTAGAGTCACCTTGAAGCCATCCCAATACTGCTGTAGAGTCTGTCCAACCGAATATTTTAACATTGTATGATGATAAACCTTTGAGTACTGTCTTCATGAGTTTTGATAACAGAAGACAGGACATCAACTCGAGTCGTGGTAATGTGATATTTTTCTTGATGGGTACCAATCGTGTTTTTGCTGCAACAATATTGATCGACTGGTATTGAGTGCCATCACGGTTTTGTTTATTCACTCTTGAGTAAATAACGCAGGCGTATGCTTTTGTAGATGAGTCACAAAAGCCATGAAGTTCAATTTGATCGCCTTCATGGGTCTCCAGCCATCTCTGCACCTTGATCTCTTTGATATTTTCTAACTCATCTCTGATTTTTCGCCATTCAATGCTTAGGTCCTCAGGTATTTCGCAGTCCCACTGAATATCTAGTAGCCAAAGTTTTTGAAATAATAATTTTAATTTTGTAGTTACAGGGGAGAGCCAACCGAGTGGGTCAAAAATCTTTGATATTTCTGATAAAAGTGATCTTTTGCTGATCGGTTTTGATGATGGTGGATTGAGCTTCAGTTGAAATGTGAAACAATCTTCTTGTGGATTCCACTGTAATCCAAGAGTTTTTGTAGATTCTGGGTACTTAAAATTGAAGATGTCTGTGTTTACTGCAGTCTCAATTCCCTCCAAAAGTTCTTGCTTATTTGAAGACCACTTGCGTAACTTGAAGCCACCAGACTGGAGTAACTGTACCAAATCTGATTGTAATTGCTTTGCTGCTGAAATGCTATGACTTCCGCTCAGAAGATCATCCATGTAGAAATTCTCTTCTAATGTTTGCTTTGCTGGTGATAGTGGGTATTTATGACCTTCATCTCTTGCTAACTGCTTTAAAGTCATCATGGCCAGGAAAGGTGCTGCCTTAGTGCCGTAGGTGACAGTTGCTAGGTTGTATTCTCGTATCTGCTGATGCATGCTATTTCTCCAAATTATTTTTTGTAAGTTGTGATCTTCAGGATTCAGCAAAATCTGCCGAAACATCTTTTCGATATCTGCTGTGAATGCTATTTCATATTGACGCCAATTTAAAATTAATGATAGCAGATCTTGTTGCAAATTGGGTCCACTGTACATGAGATCATTGAGACTATGACCTGATGTTGTAGGAGATGACGCATTCACGACAACTCGTAGCGCGGTCGTAGTAGAGTCGGCCCGCAGTACACAGTGATGCGGTAAGTAACATGATAGTAGCGTCGAGTTACCGCCATTGTTCGCCTCGTACATATGGTTCAGTACAATATATTCATTTAAGAACGAATTGTAATCAGCTGATATTTTTTCGTTTTTTGATAGTTTTCTTTCCAATTGGAAAAATTGCGCTAATGCTTTTTTCTTTGACTCTCCTAATTTTTCAGCGAAGTCAGATTTCATCGGATATTTGACGACATAGCGACCATCTGCTTGGCGAAAAGAATGTTTTTCATAATGTTTTATGCAATGATCGTCTTCAAATGATAAATTTGATGTATTTTCTGGTACGTCCTCTATTGACCAAAATCTTTGTAAATCGAGTAGGTCGTTCATCACAACGTTACATTGATATGTTTTCATGGATCCGCAAAGCAACCAACCAAGCTCTGTCTGTTGAGCAATCGGTTCCGAGTCGTCGCCTTTTATCATGCCACCCATCATGATAAGAGAATAAATCTCAGCGCCTAGTAGCAGGTCTATGGGACGACTGACGTAGAATTCGGGATCCGCCAAGTTGATATTCTTCAAGTACGACCATGAAGGTTTCTCGAAGGATCGATTAGGTAGATGATTGGTGAGATTGTTCATGATGATTACATTGGCGTTGAAGTTAAAATCTCCGTACATTGCCATTGCTTTAATTTCCAGTGCTCCCTTGCAGTTATTTTGCTGAGCGCCCAGACCAAAAACTACGCCCTTACAGTGACGCCGTGGTAGTCTCAATCTCTGGGCTGCTTTTTCGGTGATAAGTGAGATTTGCGAGCCTTGATCAATGAGTGCCCTCATAGTGTGGTGGGTGCCGTCTGCAGCCTCCACTTGAATAATTGCTGTTGCTAGCAAAATCTCTGATAATTTGTTTTGAGAGATGTGTACGGTATCTGAAGAATGCTGAGGGATGCTGGTTGATGGTTTCATGAGTGCGTCATGTAGTAAAGTGTTGTGTGATTCAGGACATTTTCGGCATGTTTTTGTAGAAATGCACTTCTTATCTTTGTGGTCATATAAACAATTTAAACAAAGCCGTAACTTATTTGCAGTCTTCAATTTCATTTCATTCGACATTTCAATAAAATCTTTGCACATAAATATACCGTGTTTGCCATTACAATGAGGACAGGTATTTGCTGACGATATGTGTAACGCCTTTGCAATCGGTTTATAAGTATTTATATGATCATTTGAATACTTATTATTTTGCTGGTAATATTTGTTGTTGCTATGTTGAGAATACATGGGTTTTCTTGCAGTATATGATGGAGATGGCATCACACATTTTTGATGAACGCTATCTTGTTTTCGCCGAGATGCTTCGAGTGATGTAAACTTGACTTCGAGAAAATCGATGAATTCTTGTAACACTGGTAGATCACGAGGATTTTTTAATGATTCAATATAGTCCTTGTGCGTTTCGGAATCCAATTTCTGAGATAAGATATGCACAAGCATAGGGTCCCACGTAGATATGTCCACCCCAAGAGTCTTGATTGCATTTAAAGATTCGTTGGTTGCGTCATGCATTTTCTTTATATGTACGGATGATTGTTGTTGCATGGTAGGCAGAGACATGAGGATATTCATATGAGAACTGAATATCAATTTGTTATTGTTGTACCTGTGATTGAGAATATCCCAACAGACTTGATAGTTGTCCGAGGTTATGCTTAGATGCTGGATTAATTTCTCGGCTTCGCCTTTGACCTTGCTTTTCAAGAATTGCATTTTCTGTGCACTTGATAGTGATCGGTTGCTATGGATAGATTCGCTAAATAGGTCTTTGAATGAAACCCATTTATGATAATCACCGTGGAACGTAGGAATGTCCATGGTCGGTGTCATTTTTGATTTATATGATGTTGACCACATTTTCGTACTCAAAGCTTTCTTGATGTCGTTGTACTCCTTCTCATAGCGGTTAAACAAACGCTCATAATCTTTATCTTCTTCATACCTCTCACTGTCAATTTCCCAGTGCAGAGAGTCGATCGTAGACCAACGAGAATCTATCTTCTTTAAAACCTCTTCGTACTCCCATTTTTCTGATAAATTATCGAAGTCAATGCTGGTGATGGTTCGAGAAAAGGCCTTAAAATTACTATTTTGCTTGCGTAGCATTTCATCTAATCTGCTAGAAGAGCCGCGATTGCTTAATTTGGTCAAACCTTCATGCTGGTTTGGTTGCACTTGCTTCGGCACGCTCAAGGTGTCATGCTGACGATCTGATGGTGCGGCTGCCGCCGGCGACGTGAGTACGGCGGATGTCGTAGGGCTTGGCGTACGTTGAGTAATTTTAAGGGACGGTAAATCTATTTTTAGAACACTTGGTTTCAGTTTAGGAATTTCAAATGTTGTAATGATACCTGGCCTTGGAGTCGTAGGTATCTCGGAGGTCGTGGGATTCTCCATGTAATTTAGGTAATCTTTGAAGTAAGACGAAAGCTTCTCACAAAACTCTTTCGTCTTCCTATAGCAATCTTGTTTGATGTAGTTATGTTCGAAGTCTTGATAATCCACTAGTTGCGAATGATTGCTATTAAACTCATTCCACAAAGTATTTAAAGTGGATAATCGCCGCTGAATATTAGAATAAGTCTTACGTTCAGCTCCATCTTTTTTAAAGTTGATGAGAATTTTCTCAATGCTTTCAATAAGTTGATATTGATTCGCGTAGATGTCTTCCATTTCTGATTGATTAAAATGCTGACGTGATTTAAGTGTGAATAGGTAAAGGGCTGCTTGAAGATATGCGCCTTCTCAATTTCACCGGTGAGACCCGCTTGTGGGAGGCCGATGAAACCGATTCGCTACACGATGCTGCTAATAAAATGATAATCCTTTCCCACACTTAGTAACACGTATCACCACACTCGCGAAAGCTAGGTTCGATAGATCATTAAGATGCCGCTGATTATAGGCTCGAAGGACCATTAAGATGTAGGGTGTAGAAAGTATTTATTTAAAACACATTTGATTTAAATGATATGCAATGATAGTGAGTGCGCGCGGTGCTTGATTATTGCGTACTGAAATATGATATAAGAATGGACGTCATGCGGGTAATAAGCTGATGGGACAAAATGTTCGGTGTTGCACCGTACACATACCATACGTAAGTAGATCCAAAAATATCTTGTTCGTATAGTGAGAGGAATAACAAACATACATACAGTTCACATTAAGGATTTTATAGATCTCTGTAACCGTATCTATGTATAAGGTTCATATTTTGTTTACGTAAATATGACCATGTGTCCGAATTTCGTCATCAACTCAAGTGGCTGCCAATTCGCCTTCGCAGGAATACTCATATTCTTTCCCTTCTCTACTGTGTACTGTTCTATCCTCACTATCCTCTTTATTTCAAGGAACGTTTCCACTACCTTAGCCTCTCTAACTCTCTCTTCCTACGCTCCTCTAATAACCTTCGACTCAAGATTCCCTCCCATACTACTTCCTTCTATTCTAGCTCTTTTTCCAATGCAGCTGTTCGTGTATGGAATGGGTTACCCGTTAACATACGTCAGTTGCAAACCCTTACAACATTAAAAAAACATCTATTTGAATATTATCTTTCCTCGCACGAATAGTCTTTTTTTTTCTCGATATCCTTTCACTTATTACGATATTCTTCACTGTTCTTACTCTTACACTTTTCTATTGTATGTATTAATATAAATTATATTTGTATGTATGTATATATATGTTGCCACTCGTCAGACATCAAGTGGCATAAGCAATCAATATGTTTCAGTTACTTTACCTTTGTGAAACTTTGTATCCGAAATGTTGTTTCTCAGTGAATACTTGCCTTATATGCAATTAAATTTACTTTAAACCAGCGACGTGACGTATAACACGTATTCAACGCGTTGCGATCAACGACGCGACGTGCGGTTTACATCGAATGCGTTTTTAGGGCGTTCAAGTGTATCCATCTAAGCAATGTGGACGTGTATGCGTTGTGAAGCTGTGTTCATCGTGTTAGCAGCGAAGCGTCGGAGGAATGCCGTCTTACGATACGGGGCAATGTTTATGTAGTATTATTCATTTGTTTTTAAAAGTTATTTTGATTTTGGAAATGGTTTTTAAGGGTTCGTATTGTATTGTATCTTCATGCCAGGTCCCTAACGGGGTAGACAGAGAGTGTAGAGCGCCAGATATCCCGGTCCTGACAAATCTCTCGTGCCTCTTCTACCTTCATCATTCTCTTCATGCTTGCACACCGATTCCTAAGACTTTTGACCCTTGAAGGTTTCGTAGGTACCTCAAAAGAAAAAAACGGAAAAAAATCGTGCGCATGTCTGTCTGCTCCAACAGTGAGTGTGCCGATTAGGTTGAAATTTGGTGTACGTTCACATTGACCTTAAGTCTTCGTCATTCTGGAGCCTATCTTCATATAAACTAGAGGCACACCGCGGACACTCTGCCAAATTCTATACAAACGCTTTATTTGGTCTCTATTACACAGACATCTATCGGCGACGTGTACTTACACGTGCACCTGTTTGCGTAACACGTAGAGAATACCAAACGTCGCCCATAAGAGAGGAGAAGGTTGGGTGAGGCGGCGGAATCGGGCGGGACGTCGAAGTGTCCATTCTATACGTAGTATTATTATATATTCTCTGCTAGAGGTCAAAATTTGCCGTTGCCACCTTCAAGACCTTAGTTGTTATGTCTTTGTGATAGTTATTACGGGGCCATACATTTTTTTATGTTATGTAAGTGGCTAACATGCATGCATCTCACATTGATGTGGGAATTGTCGGATGCAAGGGACGGAACGTAAGGATGAGCGAGCGAGAGATGAGATGAGTGAATGAAAGAGGGAGATATAATAGGAAGATGGCGGAAAGTGAAGGATGTGTTACGGGGAGCTAAAAATAAATAAGTGTTTCAAGAGTTTTCTGGCTTTTACTTCCAACACACACCACCCCACAACTTTGGAGGCTCGTCCGGGATGGTGTTTGCGAAGTAAAAAGTGTGGCGAAATATTATTACGACGAGACGTGTGCGCCGATGGCGGCATGTTGTGAAGAAAGGACGACGATACGACGAAAATAAGACGAAAATCAAGGTGAAAAGGGATTTTAAGACGACCATAAGACGATTATTAAACGACAGAATCAAGGATGGCTTTAGAAAAAGACGATAGAAGTGGAAGTGGCAGCATGCTTCATGGTATGGATGGCATGGCGGCCAAGTTTTGTTTGGATGGGGTCATAGCGAAGTTCAGCGGGGATGATAAAACATATTCCTCGGTGAAGTGGGCGCAGGACATCGACGACAACGCCGATATTTTCCAGTGGAGTACCACACAAAAATTAATAGTGGCACGTAGATCCCTCACCGGGACTGCAGAACTATGGCTCAGGTCTGAAAAAACATTTAAGACATACGAAGATTTGAAAGCCGCCCTTCTTAGAGAATTCCCTGACATAATTAACGCAAAAGAAATGCATGAGATTATGTCGACACGGCGAAAACGCAAAGACGAAACATATACCCAATATATGCTCATCATGAAGGAATTGGGCAAGCGCGCCAAGTTTCCCGATTATGTAGCAATACAATACATCATCGATGGGATCGACAAAGACGACGACCCATATAAAATCATGTTGTATGGTGTTACGACGTACGCGGCCTTGAAAGACAAGATACTGATTTACGAAAAAGTTAAGAATGATAAGACGAAGCAACATTCTAAACCAAAACAAGCACAGAATGCTACATATCAAAGTGGCGGTTCCAGGCGGAGTACGGGTCAAGGACGGTGCTATAATTGTGGAGAAGGGAGTCATGTGGCATCAGCGTGTCCAAATGGTGTAAAATGCTTCAAGTGTAATTCCTACGGGCATATAAGTCGCCATTGTACTCAGAAACAAGTTGTTGTGAATACGAGCGGATCCGGCGGTGATAAGAGTTCGGGTGCGGTTCGGCCCCGGTCGGTAATGTTCGGGTCACGTGGTAAAGACGAGGCAACCGTGACGCCGTCTCAAGATTATTCGACGAACGAAACGCGGTGTGAAAATAATAAAATGTTGGTGTCATCAGAGACTTTGTGGGTGACAACGTTGGAGCAGGAACGAAACGCGGATTTGACAGGTGACAGTAATGTGTCAAGTGTACAAAGTGAGGTTATATGTCAAGATAGTTGTGAGAATAATTTAATATCAATTAAGATTTGTGATAAGTCGATTAAGGCTTTAGTTGACACTGGATCAGAGGTAAATTTACTTTCAATGATAGCTTTTCAAAGTAGTTTCCGAAATAAAAATGTTTTGTGTAATGATCCGATTGTTTTAACCGGTCTCGGACAAACTAAAGTCTTTTCACTTGGCAAAGTACATTTAAATATCGAAATTAACTGCAAGTTGTATGAAAATGTTGTTTTTCACTTAGTACCTGTTGAAGCAATGCCGTATGAGGCAATTTTGGGTAGCAATTTCCTTAAATTATGCACTGTTTTATTTAGGGATGGATCTATAAGGTTTTTACCTGACAACTGTGACTGGTTAGGTAGGGTTGATTGTTTTACGGGGTGTGTAAATGTTTTTTTAGATCATGTTCGCAACCAGGATGTTAAAGAAGAGGTGATAAGACGTATAGAAGGTTACCAGCCGATGAAGACTCATGAGGTGCCAATGGAGCTTAAGATTGTACTGAAAGATGACGTACCTGTGGCGCAGCGACCTCGACGGCTGGCACTGGCAGAACAACAGCTGATAGAGAATCAGGTTGAAGAGTGGTTACGAGACGGAATTATACGGGTAAGCTATTCTGATTATTCAAGCCCAGTAGTGTTGGTTCGTAAAAAGGATGGGTCAGTTAGAGTGTGTGTAGATTACAGGCGACTGAATGCAAAGATAGTGAAGGACGAATTCCCACTGCCAATTATAGATGACTTGATAGATAAATTGCTGGGAGCGAAGGTATTTAGCGTTCTTGATTTGAAGAATGGGTTTTTCCATTTAAGCATTAGTGAAGATTCTATACGGTACACATCATTTGTGACACATCATGGGCAATTCGAGTTTTTACGTGCACCTTTTGGTTTATCAATTTGTCCGAAGGCTTTTATGCGTTATGTCAGCATTGTTTTCAGGGATTTGATTTCTAAAGGAAGTATGATGATTTTTATTGATGATATTGTAATTCCAGCTCAAACTGAGGAACAAGGACTAGAAAGACTTCAGCAAGTATTAGAAGTAGCATCAAAATTTGGATTGTCAATCAATTGGAAGAAAGCGAACTTACTTCATAAAAAGATAGAATATTTAGGTCACATCATAGAAAATGGAGAAATTAGACCGAGTACAGATAAGATAAAAGTAGTGGCTGATTATCCTCAACCAAGAACTTTAAAAGAATTGCACAGTTTCGTTGGATTAACAGGGTACTTTAGAAAGTATATAGAAAATTATGCATTGATAGCTAAGCCCTTGACGGATTTATTAAAGAAGAATAAGGAGTTTATATTTGAAAAAGAAGAGAGAAGTGCATTTTTGAATCTGAAGTCTAGATTAATGAGCGAACCAGTGTTGAAGATATTTAATCCTCAACTACGAACAGAATTGCATACAGACGCATCCAGTTTAGCATTTGCAGCCATTTTAATGCAGTATCATCCTGACTCAGGCCTGCATCCAGTGCATTACATGAGCAGGAGAACGAACGATGCTCAAAGCCGGTATTGTAGTTATGAACTGGAGGCTCTAGCTATAGTTGAAGGCGTAAAGAAATACAGGCACTATCTCTACGGCATTCATTTTAAGATTGTTACGGACTGCAAAGCTTTTGAGTTGACTCTAAAGAAGAAGGACTTAACTGCAAAAGTAGCACGATGGGTGTTGATGTTGAACGAATATGATTTTGAAATAGAGCACAGAGCTGGCATTAAGATGAGGCATACAGACGCACTGAGCAGAATTCCCTATGTCGCAGTTACTACAACACTGAAAAATAATTTTAAAAAGGCACAAGATGATGATGACGCTTTGAGAGCCATTAAAGAAATTTTAAAAAGGAGCTCTTATGAAGATTTTTGGTTAGAAGATGATGTGTTGTATAAAGGTGTCCAGAAGCAGCTAGTAGTTCCCAAAACACTAGAGAGAGAGACGATTAATAGAGTACATAGTAATGGCCACTTCGGCAAAGTCAAAATGAAAGATTTACTCTCAACGGACTATTATATCAAAGATGTTGATAAGAAATTGGATGATTTCTTAAGAAGCTGTATTCCATGCCTGTTAGCAGCCAGAAAGGAGGGAAAACAAGAAGGGTTTCTAAACCCGATTAATAAAGAGAGCTTACCTTTTGACACTTTGACAGAGAGTTTACAATATAATTTAGGAGACCATGTTGCTATAAAAAGGACACAATATGGCCCTGGTTTAAAGTTGCGTCCCAAATACTTAGGCCCTTATGAAGTAACACAGTGCAAGGGGAAGGATAGGTATGAAGTTGAGAAAGTTGATCATTCTACTGAAGGCCCAAATAAAACAACCACGTCTGCTGATTATATGAAGAGGTGGCCTATGCACAGTGACCGCTATGATGATTAACATATTTATTTGTTTAATACCTATTTCTTTTTTTTTCAGGCAAGCAGTTGTAAAGCAATTTTGAACTTATTCTTTGTTGTAACAGTTATGCATATGAAGGGAATTGTAACCTAAAGTTGTAACAAACAAAATTGTTAATTTGTATTTCAAAGGTTTTGTTTCTGTTGTGTGTTTGTTTTTTTTAAAGAAAGATGCTATTTAAGCTCAGTAGGCATTCCTAAAGTTGTATACTTACCTAAAAGTAGTTACACTCTATTTTCATTATTTTAGTTTCTGGTCTATGAGTTGTTTTAAGATAAGATTAATTAAGTTTAGTAGGTATATTGTAAGTTGTTGTGTACTTAATTAAAATATTTTGGTTTGTGTTCAAGTTTGTTTTCTAGCTAGATTTGTTAGATGTTATTTGAAATGTAAAATTTCACTTGAGAGGTTCAAGATGTTCGATGTTAATGTTATGTTGGTCTTATTAGCATGTAATTGAAAATTTCCTAAGGAGTTTTAATTCTAAAGTTGTAAGTTACTAAAAGCTTATAGTTGGATTTGTAGGGTGTATATCCTAAGACTAGTTTGATAGGTAAACATGTAAAATGTATTAACTTAAGATGTCATGTGTTTATTAAAGTAAGCTGAAGCTGTATATTGAAGGTGTGAATGTGTGATGTTGTTTTATATAGTTTTGTTATTAATTAGAGTCAGAGTGAAAGTTGTCTGGGGACAGACAAGGAGCAGGAAGGCCGAATTGTGGGAATTGTCGGATGCAAGGGACGGAACGTAAGGATGAGCGAGCGAGAGATGAGATGAGTGAATGAAAGAGGGAGATATAATAGGAAGATGGCGGAAAGTGAAGGATGTGTTACGGGGAGCTAAAAATAAATAAGTGTTTCAAGAGTTTTCTGGCTTTTACTTCCAACACACACCACCCCACATTGATGTTAAGTGATGACTGCGGCCTATAGACACCCACAGATAAACCAGAGGTCAAAATGCAGATGCGTTACCACTCCTGAGACCTAAGGTGTTCTCAGTGCCGGGAATTACAGTCCGTACATAACCACCTGACCGAAACACGATAGTGCAGAACACTACCATTTAGCGGCAAGTATATTAGGTAATACGATGGTGCCTTCGCCCGCGAGCTCTGTCACTGGAGCTCTACCACCAGTAAATTACCTCCTTACCGGAAAACGATAGTGCTGAACACCATTTGACTGCAGATAGATTATGTTATGTGCCTGGTGCCTACGCCCTAGACACCGGAACTCTATCACCAATAAATTTGTCAAAATTTAAATCAGATAACATAAGGCATGACTTAACATGACACAAACGGACACAAGACACATACCTAAGTCGCTTCAAATTTCCATCGATGTTTATCAGATGACCGTGCGCAGTGACCTCGTTCCGGCGTCCATTCTTCCGTTTATTGATTTTTTTTTGCACTTGCAAGATTAATCGCCGACAGCTGGGATTTAGCCTTTTGAAATGTCTCTCTCTACACGGCCAGAATAACTGTTTGCGTCAAATTTCCGCTAAACTTTTACAGATAGGTTCAAGTATTTAAATTAAAAAATGTGCGTTCACATCGAAAATCGGACTACTTCGATCCAAATGCAATATCTGAGAATGTTTATGCAAAAAGCTGTCAATGGGATTTATGTATTTCGAAAAATGCCGATGTGAGAAATGTTTAAGAGGAGAATTTTCTATAATTTTAAATCTTAAAATACTTCTTTGAAACTACATTTATTATTCGAGACCCCGAGAATCGATTCTCAGGTTTGGCAGCAGATAGGTAATTAACCTCCAATCCATAAATCAATTCAGTAAAAAAACAATCACAATTAAACTGAATCTCAAATAAAACCTTATTCCTTCGAAGAACTTCATTGGATATACCTACCTATCTACTGACGGTAGGGACCCAGTGACGGTAAACATTATTTAATCTACTTGCCGCTAAATAGCAGTGTTCAGCGCCATCTGCCGCTGCCATCGCTGCACCACCACATTTTAAAGAGGCGCCAACTCCGCTTTCGCCGTCCCTTTCCGTTCTGTGGCCGTACCTAATTGGCGCTGCGCTACCTAGTAAAGGCGCCGCTCTCATTTTTATGGCAGCAGAAGATGCCGAGGCAAAGGGGCACGTGCCCCGTAGCCTACACTGGCTGGTCTCTTCGGCGGGTGGTACGATGTAGGAATGTAGACGATGGCACCAGATCGAACAGTTTATCGGAGCACTCACCATTGTAAAGGCTGTAGAAAATGCACAGACATATAATGGTCTCTGCGCAGACTCAGATCTTAAAGTCGATCTGTGATTATATAAAGACAACGAAGAAATTTGTTAGTTAAGAAGTGCAGAAATTGAAAAACGAAAATACAATAAATAGATATAAACCAGATATCAATTCCTATCAGATAGATACATTCGCCGAGATAGTGCAATACAATTTTAAAACTATGCAAATATACGCTAACAACTCTTTCGTTGAATTACAAATATATGTAAAGTGCCGTTCTCACTGGAAAAGGATGTGTATTAAATATTTATTGTTCAACCATTACAACGAACAATGTACGAATAAGTAAATATCGAGGTATAGTCGCATTGAAAAATGCATAAGACACTTTGTATTGAAATGTTATTGACTACTGTTTATTAACTTCGGGATGGCAATGGCATTACAAGGGCATGTAGGTAAAACAGGGGTCAAACACATTTTGTTTTTATTAGATTGTTATATCTAGACCCAGACAGACACCTGAGATCAACATTTTATGATTCTGCTGTAGGTATTTAGTCATAATACAGCAGCTTCTAGTATTAAATAATAATTTAAAATAATTAATAATAATTTAAATTTAATGCACACAAAAGGTATATAAGGTGGCCTTAATGCAGCATGGCATTATCAACCAGCCAACCTTTGAGTTGTGTTGAAAACGTTAGATAGGTGCTGAAATAGGTATAATAATACGAAACAAAGATGAAACTACATTTTTTACAATTTACTCCGCGAACCAATCACGAGATCTCATGGTAAAAATTTATGGTACATCACAACTACGTAGATTTCAGGATTTTGAAGTAAGATATCCCGGATTTTTTCCAATTAAATATTATTATTCCAAGTCAGGGATCTAACTGAAGTATAGCCGACCATTATCAGTGTTAGCACGTGAATAGTTAGAAATTGGTGCAGCTTCCGGTATCGTTAATTTCGTGCAATTCGCATATCTCACGCCTGAAGCGTCCCGGAATGCGCTGAGTATGCCCGGGCTATCGACGGTTTACCACTGGCATAGGAATTAATGCGGTGTAGACCAGCGGTTCTCAAAGTACCTATTGTTTCGTCAATAGTCTCTAGTCAAATAAAAAAAAATGTTATCCTTAGAATGAGTAACACAAAACTATTTAAAAAAAAAGACAAAACCATTTATACTTGCATTCGTGAGAAGTGTGAGAAAAGTCACTCATACAAAAGACAGACATCAAAAAATCTATCTGAAATCATGTACATGTACATTTTTGATTCAAATAAAGGAAAAAATGTATATCGAATAGCCAAATAGTATATGTATACCCTACAATTTTAAGCAAACCTCAGGTCAAATAAAAACTATCTCTGTCGGTTGCACGTGTTTTGTAGAGACAAAAGACTTTCAAGTATCATTTAAAATCAAGTAACGTTTAGCCGTAAGTATTGCGACTTAGGTGACTGACTAGGTGGAATTCATCCGCAAATGTAACTTATCCGCGGATGAAATGTCACTCGTTAAAAACAGCAGTGGTCGACCCATCCGAAGTTTTGTTGTTATTCGGAGCAGTCGCCACCTAGGCAAATTACTAGTGGTCCGTTCATCCAACGTTGAGCAACACCTATATTAGCTTAGAAAAAATTACATTCACTGGTGGTAGAGCTCCAGTGACGGAGCTCGCGGGCGTAGGCACCACCGCATTACCTAATATACTTGCCGCTAAATGGTAGTGTTCAGCACTATCGTGTTCCGGACAGGTGGTAAAGGTAACGGCTCTGTAATTTCCGGCACAGAGGCATAACACCTTAGGCCTCAGGGGTGGTAACGCATCTGCACTTCGACCTTGGTCTTTTTGTGGGTGTCTATAGGCTGCAGTCATCACTTAACATCAATGTGAACTGCATGCTTGTTTGCCACCTTCAATACATTAAAAAAAAAATCAAAAATAAAAAGAACTGTTAGGTATATACGCTGCAAATATTATGGAGATTTTAGAATCCAAAAGCTATTTTATGAATTCGAGGAATTTAATAATTATTATAACTTTAGTCTTTACAATACTTTCTCTCACATGGTTACTTACTAATGTATAGTCCATAATAAACTTTTTTCAACTTAAAATTAAACATGCACTTACATATCAAGCTGATGACACAAGTATGCATATATCAGAAAAATTGATATTCGATGCATTAACCGTATCGGGTTACAAACATAAAAAAGTATCGAAACTTCAGATGAGATATTAAGGGAATCAATTTAAAAGGCGCCGTACACACCGTCGGATAATCTGGGCGCATTAATTACTTTAGGAATACCAAATTATAATCACAAACCGTTACGGCCCTAAAAAGATGGATGCAGACTATACGTTTATAAAAAAAATATTTTTGTTTATTATAAAAAAATGTTCATGTTACACAAGTAATCGTGAATAGGTAAACAAGCAGTACATTTCTTTAATCAGCTGTCATTTAACTTGCCGTAATAGTAGACTTTTTTAAAGAATAGGCAGTTTGAATTTATTTGATTCGGCCAAAACACTCGTTTCTTGAAAATTTCTAGAGCTTGATTATAGTGCCCCTTTTGTCTTAGAAGCCATGCAAACCTATAAATTTTTTTGTATTAACTACAGCAATCGTGTAAGCTAAATACTTTTCTAGATACTGTAAAATTGTGAAGCTTTATTAGCTTAATTATTTACATTATAGCGGGTATTTGGGTATGCCTACACACTCTCTCCATACTAATGAATAATGGAGCTGATCGACTTTTTCAAAAGTCAATCAGCGTTTTTATTTTATTTCTAACTAGGTGGCATAACAGTTTAGACCTCAGGAGTAGCACTGCATTACATTTATATCTGTAGTTCTTATGTTGATGTTTATAGGCTGCAGTATAGTACACTTGTCATCAAGGTGAACTGTAGGTGTGCTTCTCTGCCACTTCGAGACAAAAAGAAGACAGATTTTTTATTTTGTCTATTTCTTTTTTTTTTTTAATTTAAAACGCCCAGTGCGTATGGAGCCTATCATAACCTGTCTGCCGCCCCCTAGAGCGGCCAGATTTATAGAGCTATCACCCGAGACGCATCACCGCATCCCAGCTTGATACGTCATTAGTCCGATGTTTTGTATGTTTTAAAATATAATATATAGATATAATGTTCATAGCTATTTATATTTGAGAAGATGGTTGAGTAATTTTGTGGTATCTCAAAACAATATTTTAAAATGTTAGTCACTGGTGATAGAGTACTCGATAGGCATAGGTACCGCCGCATTACCTAATCTACCTGCCGCCAAATGGTAATTTTCAGCACTATCATGTTCCAATTAAATGGTTATATGCCATACATTGCCCGTTATCACAGAGACATAAAAACTTAGACCTCAGGGGTGGCAACGCATCCGCATGTTGACCTCTGGTTTTTATGTAGATGTCTATAAGCTGCAATCCTTACTTAACATCAATGAGAGCTGCAGGCTTCCTTGTCACCTTCGTAGCACAAAAAATATGCGAGTGCTTAACTAACGCCATCTAGCGCAACGAATAAAAACTATCAAGAATAAACATTCCTAAATCACGCTTTCGTAATCATCCGCGTATTGCGACATAACACCTACATTAGACGAAGGAACCTCCTATTGTATTCATACATATCACCACCACTCTACACAAAATCGAATAAGAATAAATCTGACGAAACTGGTTAACCATTACATCGGAACCTGTATAAAACAAAGCATTTCGCACAACCATTAACTTCACTACACCTCGGAAACCCGACACGAAGCGCAAAACATTTCTATACCATAATAGCTTATTATTCAAGCCAGCGTGTAATATTTCAATGCTTTTAATATTTTCAAAATTAACAATATAATTGGGCAGTCTTTGAATTCACAATGCAGACATCTGGTCCTTCGAAAAAATGGGCGGATATAGCAAACAGTTCAATGAAGGCGCGTATCCTAAAGGCACCATACATTTTACGATGTAAAACGACGTATCACCAAACAACAACCATCGAAAACATACTTAATTATGTTGACTTAAAGCATAAAACTGTACGCTTATACTGACGATATATGCTTCGAAAGTCGTAATAAAACTTGCATCTGAACATCCCTTACAAACGCATTCATTGGCATCTGTCAGATGATAAAAGTCCGAAGTTGTTAGCGCTGACGCTAAAATGAACTTTATCCGGTTGGTTTTAGCAATGTTTTTAAAAGTCAGCCATAGCAGAAAGAACTAAATAAAGGTCTTGCCCTTTGTGAGTGCTAGGTGTACCGTATAATTAGCGATTTTATGAAATTGTTAGGTAAATACGTGTCACGTTTCGTAACAAGCTAACTTTGTGAAACTTGATGTTGTTATTAGTTATTTTGAAATCGCAGTTGGATCTAATAAAATTGAAGATTTACAAACTTTTATAAAGGGTCTGTCTCGACGCGTGTGTAATATACGAATGTATAATTTGTTGCTAGAATTGTGAGTTAGCATAAATATAAAGGAGATCCGCCACTTTGTATGGGGGCATTGGTACATAATTGTACATCAATAAAACTTTTCGTCCTCAGACATTAGTACACATACTACTATTTAAAACATATTTCACTTCGTTGACGCGTGGGGTTCATGAGATATACCCATTTAAGAATTGTAAGAATGAAGTCGTTTTTCCGCCATATTTTTTTTATTTTCGTACTAATAGGCGCTAATTTAAAATTGACGGTTTGTAGATTGCTTTTATCGCTAGGAAAGTGATTTGTACACTAAATAATCACGCTTGTATCCACAAATACCTACCTATGAATGCTTTTCACTGAACACCGAGCACTTTTTTTTGGCAAACTCCAGTCTGCTTTTGCAGATAATAATAAATTGTTTACAGAAAAACTAACGAACACGATCAACTGACTTTAACAGAAACCTCTAGCACTACCTACGTATTCCAAATAGCAAAAGCACTCGAAATTCGTTTCAACAAGCACATAAACAAGCCAGTAGTCAAAACACAGAGAAGTCACAGAACGTCAAGTGAATGACGTGACGTCAATCATTAATGACGCGACAGACATGAGGTGACATATCAAAGCGTCAAAAAAGGATGTGTCAACATAGGCGGCTGTCACAAAATATCGATGTTTAAGAATATCGATCCATTGATCGGGTCACTTAGTCTTTTGTGTTGATTTTAAAACCTAAATGAATATATTTCAGTAAATCCTCATCTGGTTGTTGGCAAATTTAAATGAAATCTAACGTGTACTTTCATTTATTTTTCTATTTATTATGTAACCGATTTTTTTAAATATGATTAATCGATACTTTCTGATACAATAATTATATCCTACGCCATTACATTTTGTTACGTTCCTTTCTACGCCATCATAAATATCAAAAGTACAGATTTTTTCAAAAACTGTTTTAAATACTATTCCGGTGGTTTTCAGTATAATATTATACTGAAAAATTTACAGCTATGCGCACAAATTGTATGTAAAGTATTTGTTCATGTACAATCTATGTACCATTTTGGCTGATCTCTTTTATAGATATTTTTATGCTAGCATTCAGTGATTGAACTTCGGACTTGTGCTTCGGAGGGCACGTTAAGCCGTCGGTTCCGGTTGCTATCGATAGATAGCAGTCGTTAAACCTTGTCGGAGGCCTTATGGGCGGTTTGAAAACATCCGACAGCGGGTTGGCCACTAACCCACCCACCTGCACCAATCCGCATTAGAGCAGCGTGGTGGAGTAAGCTCTAGGCCTCCCCCCAAAAAGGGGAGAGACTCGTGCCCAGCAGTGGGACTTGTAAAACAATAGAAGAATAAAAAAGGAAGATGTGATTATAGACACGTGACAATTATTATCGTCAAAATACAGATGCGTTGCCAGTTGCCACCCGTCACACTTAAGTTGGTTTGCCACTGTGATCGTTATTAGGGAGCCATACATTACCATCTAAAAGGAACACGATAGTGTTGAATGTTTTCTTCTATTCGGTGGTAGATAGAGAGAGGTAGACATTAGGTAATGGGATAGTGCCTACACCTTCTAGCTCCGACAGGGCAACAATACCTACGAACAGGAAAATATTGACCTGCATTTGAACTTGTGATCTCTAAAGATCACAGGTTCAAATGCAGGTCATTTTTTTCCGTTTACACTTTTAAAAACATAGATTATTGCTTCTGTCAAAAAGGCACCGAGGCAATTGCTATTTACTACGTAAATAATTTACAAAAAACCAACCAGATGCTACGTATCGAAGTGATATTTCAATGAAAGTAGTGTAATAAATTCATCGACAGAAAAAAAAGCCGTTAAGGTCAAGGCCCCGTTACCCGATAGCTTTCACATCAAAAGCTCCGAAAGCTCTTTGCTTCTGTAACTAAATTTCCTATTGGAGGACAAACGTTTTTTGTGCGAAAATTGTATTGACGCATCATTTGTTATTATATTCCGTTCTATATCTAATAACAGCTTTTAGGGCACGGGGTTAGTGCTTCTATTTTTATATTCGGTTTAGCTTTCAAATTCTTTTAACTGGACTGGAAATGTTATGTTATTATTAGGGTATAAATAAAAAACGACAACGTTATAAGATCGACCTAAATTATTAAAAAAAATTGCATTTATTAAAAAAAAAAATTTATTGATGCTTCTGCCACTAATTCGTGAAGATAATAGCAGGTTCGAACCCCGCCCAAATTTTTCATTTCAAAAAGAAGGAATCCCAAATGTTTCCTTTTAAAAAGAAGGAATAATACACCCCTTACCCCAACCATACTTCACTCGTGCGTCTGTCTGTCTGTTTGTCTGTCCGTCTGTCACAGCCAATTTGCTCCGAAACAACTCGACCGATTGAGTTGAAATTTGATAAATATATGTAAATTGGTGACCCAAAGATGAACACGTCAAGTAAAATAATCAATTTTAAACAGGGGGGCCACTTAAACGGGTAAATCAGAAAATAAAAAAAAAAACTTCGTAAACTGTGTCGTGTGACATATCAAATGAAAGAGGTTGTTGTCAGCATCTCAGATATATTTTTTTTATAATTTTTGCATAAACAAATTTGAAGTTATTTAAGAAGAACGACGAAAATTGACCTTCCCCCCCCCTATCTCCGAAACTACTGAACTTAAAATTTTGAATAAAATGTGGAAAATAGTTCTTTGCCTATAGATTACTGGAAAACCTAAAAGAAGTTTGAGTATTCATATTAATCCGATAATTCTAAATAATATAACCCCTGCCGGTACCACCGTAACCGCTATGTCCCTGCATTTTAAATCTGTAATATTTTCGAAAATATTTATTTAAATTACGGAACCCTCACCAGAGTCGAACTCGCACTTGTCCGGTTTTAACTTTTTTTATTATTGGTTGTTGTGTGCGTGCCATGAAAATAAAAAATAAATAAAATAAATAATTTTCTTATGAAGTGACAAACAAGCAAACAGTTTTGATGGTAAGTACGAGTAATAGGTGAATGAAGCGCGCATGGCCCCGCGGTTGGTGTAGATCGGAAGCGATCTACTCGGTTAAGTCATACGGGCGCGGTCGGATGTGTGTGATGGGTGACCGCTAGTGGCAAATTAAAATGCGCGTTTCCGTGCTTCGGAGGGCTCGTTAAACCATCGGTCTCGGTTGCTGTCGATAGATAGCAGTCGTTAAACCTTGTCAGAGGCCTTACGGGCGGTTTGAAAAACATCCGACAACGGGTTAGCCACTAGCCCTAATCTCCACCAACCCGCATTGGAGTAGCATGGTGGAGCAAACTCCAGACCTCCTCCCAAAAAGAGGAGAGACTCAGGTCCAGCAGTGGGAGAATTTTCTTTTTCTGGAAGAATGCTCTTCCAGTAAAAGGAAATTCTTCCGCTAGTGGGGGGTGGGGTCGTAACGTCCGGATGCCTACGATTTATCAAGTCTTTATCTCCCGCATTGCCGATTGTAAGCAAGTCGTAAAATCCCATTCCCGAAGGAATTTCATGAAAGCCGTTTCGGCTATGCGTTATCTGTCAATCACTCAGTCAGTGATGGAAGAATTGTAAGTAAACGTAACTTCAAGCCTGTAATCCCCGTAGGGATAGGCAGAGGCATGCAAAAACCCACGATACGTTTTGGCCCATGTAACAGGTGGAGAGCCTGTTGACATCACCGGACACATTACCAAACTCCGAGGTAATAGGAAACTTCCAGAAAATTATCAGACTACAGTTATCTATGATAGACCCCGACCCGGGAAAGGAACCCAGTAGTAGAAGTGGCCTGACCACTAAGCTACTGAGGCAGCAAAAAAATAAAAATAACCGTGCACAGAAATTTATTTACTTTTTTTTTTAAATAACGCGTACGCTTTTTTTAAATAATTTAAAATAATATTATCTTTGTGCGGAACTTAACTTGGTAAGAAGCAGAAACAATTTTAGAAATAAAAGAAATAACGGGAAAATAAATTTTGAGGCTGGACTGGTTATACTGAGGTCACAGGTTCGATACCTGCCCGAAGTAAAATTTTTCTATCCGTTTTTTCTTTCATTTCTAAAGTTCATTCGCATTTGTTACTGCGAAAAATAAATATTACAAACAACAATTTTGATTAAAATAAACGCAAGTAAACCACTGGTACTGCTAGAGCTCCAGTGACGGAGCTCGCGGTCGTAGGCACCACCGCATTACCTAATATACTTGCCGCTAAATGGTAGTGTTCAGGACTATCGTGTTCCGGTCAGGTGGTAATGTACGGCACAGAGGCATAACACCTTAGGCCTCCGGAGTGGTAACGCATCTGCATTTTGACCTTGGTCTTTGTGTGGGTGTCTATAGGCTGCAGTCATCATTTAACATCAATGTGAACTGTATGCTTGTTTACCACTTCCATTACTTAAAAAAAACGACAAAAAAGCTAACACAACACATATTTTATTAATATTCCATTTTGTAACCGTTAGCCTGAAATGTATTTCATTGCAATAGCATTTTGAAGTTTCTATAGACATTTTATAACCATTCGACATCGTTAACCACTTTTTCCAACAATTTCTATCAAACGCGACATTTTTTTTTCATAATTAAAAAAAAAACATAAGCCGTCACGCTCGTGTCGGCAACGAATATCTGTTTCGTGATCTCTAACCGTTACGAAAAAACCTCATCTGTTGCCCTGCACCATGTTTTAGGGTTCCATACCTCAAAAAGACAAACGGATGCCTTATAGGATCAGTCGCGTAATCTTGAGTCCCTCTGTCTCTCACAGCCTCTTTGCTATGAAAATACTAAACTGAAAGGAGACGGGTAATTTTGGGCCCGCAAAAATCGTTATTGGTTAACCCATTACACAGTACATTTTGTAATTAGTATAGTTAACGACAAGCAATCTATCTCAACTTTTACTTAATCATGTACACTTCAATTAATGACGATTCAAAAATGCTGTAATTTCAAATAATTTATTTTACTGTCATTTCAAAATGACATAATTTGTACACCATCACCACCACCTAGGCCCAAAAATGTATGGAACAGTATCATTCTCCTTTGAAAAAAATTACCCTTCCCATTTAAAACAAAACGCTTATACTCACAGCCACACACAAGGTATACAACTGTGTCGTGGGTACCGCTGTTCATACATACACAAACACCCAGAAAACAGTTTTTCAAGAACCTTTAAAAGAAACCAAAAATATTTTCAAATGTTGAAAAATAACATTTGTATCTTTGATTTTGAACAGAACCCGCAGGTCGCGAGCGCGGCTCGTATTTCCATCGGTTTTTTATACTATCAAGATTAGTCCCATTTTACTTAACAAAGGGTGTTTTTTTTATGTGAACAACAACAAAAAACATCGTAGACAAGTTAGGGAAAAGTTGACAATAAAGTATTTATATTGGATAATTCTGTAGAAGCAATTGCAGCCTGGTGGAAAAAACAGAAAAACAATTATTCATGTTAATTGTAGAGTTAGGTTTGTTTATTGTAACGAAGGTAGCAAGCATACAGCTCACATGAATGTTAAGCCTATAGACTTCTACATAAAAACTAGAGGTCAAAATGCAGATGAGTTGCCAACCCGAAGACCTTAGTTGTTATGTCTCTCGTATGTTAAACTAAAATGATTATTTAAAATCGAACCCGACGTTTCGGTCGCTTTTCAGCTTCCGTGGTCTCGGGCAGACTGAGGTGGTTTTTGTCTGACAGCAGTTTGAAAAATTATTATGTGCACATAACACGTATTTCGCAAACGTCTTGCGTAGCGTTCAGGATTAACACAAAAGTTACTAATTGTATCTTGAGATCTTACAGACTGTTGCGGTTGGGCTTTTATTCTACTGAGTATTGGATCCCATGTTGGTGACAATCGCCAACCATCTTCTCTATTGACATTTGGATGTTTAAACTAGTTTTATTTCAATGAGTGCAGCTCGCGAAAACCTAAGAACATACTATGTTATGTCTCTGTGATAATTAAATTATTACGGGGCCATACATTACCATCCAACCGAAACACGGTAGTGCTAAACACTACCATTTAGCGGCAAATAGATCAGGTGATGCGGTGGTACCTACGCCCTCGAGCTCTTACACAGGAACTCTACCACCAGTAGCTTGAACTTTGATTACTATTTTCTAAAGCTATTGGGATGATAGTTTCAACTTTTACGTGTTTCTTTATGTCAGAGACAGAGACGTATTTAAAGTAATTACCTTACGGCTTGGGTCGAGTGGGCCATGATCCAGGGCAGCAGGCTGCAAAAGGCTCAAACTGCAACGCTACCTTGTACAAAAGAAAACCTTTTTTTTTCGTTTTAATAAATGGCGCCAAGTCTTAGAGCACTTTAGTAGCATAAAAATCAATATCAATCGTGACCCACAAAATGGCCTATTTAATCAGGCCCGACATCGGAAGAAGTGGTAATCAAGTTCCCTATAAAATAAACAATAATCATTTCCTAAGATTATTTACCCGCGTTAGACTCTGCCAGAACTTGTTTTACGAGTAGGTCAACGGGAAGGAAAGAAAAATAATATACATAGAAAATAAGTTTACATTAAGTGGTAAAAATCGTTTTTTTTTCTAGTTAAACCATTTTATTCAATGTGTTTATGTGAATCAATATATGAACTCGGTGGTTTAGAAATGACAAACATCATTGTTTCGCCCGATGTACTAGCCATGGTATTCTGAGTACAGGGTCATACCTAAGTGACATTTAGACTTTTTCAGAAATCTATGTAAATAAAAATAATTCACTAAATGTGTTGCTAAGCGCAAAACTCGAGAACGGCCGGTTCGATTTCGCTAAGTCTTTTTGTGTTGTATTTATAATTGTCAGGAGAAGGTTCTTATGAAAGTAAAAAAAAATAGTTGCCCGGAAAATAAGAATTTTTAAGAAAACCTATTGACCATTTCGACATAAGGGTCAGTCGTCAACTAGCGTTTACAATAGATGAATAGGTAGCAATTGATAATTGATAATGGCATCAAATTACCAGTAGGTAACAATCTAGATTGCACCCGCGCGAAGCCGGAGCTGGCCGCTAGTTACTTACTAATAATATAAGTAAGTATTACTAATAAGTAAGGTTTATTTTTAACAATGTTTTTTAATCAATCGGAATATTCACCAAAAAAACATGTTGTAACAAAATTACTAACATCAGATTTTTTTCTTTAAAAAAACATCCCTGTTTTGCCGTAAATACCTACGGTAATCCAAAAAACCTTGCTCATAAAACACTCAATGATAAGTTATTTATCGGCTTATTTTCCATTCCCCAAATCTCACTCTGGTAAATAGACAAAACAATAATAAATCTGATAAATTATGTATAAGGCGATTGAATAAAAGCCTTCTAAACGCTCTGTTATGTTCACGCCTACGTCCGCGGCGGATTGACAGTGAGACGGGTGGTAGGCAGTGTTCAGGTGAAGCTATTAAATGCGAGCGTTTTCTTGCTGTGACATTTTCAACAAAATTCAAGAGATGTATTTCGAAGTTGCCATTTTGTAATTTACCAACCAGAAATCGCATGCGAGTGAATTAGGAAGAAAAAACTTTGAGATTTTATTCTGGGTATGCAGCAGCTGGGCTACTGGCGTGTCAAATAAATACCAAAATCTTAAATTTTTTTAAACATTGTCGAAGTTGTTATCATTCATAGGCGATTGAAGTACTTGTTTTTATATTATTTCGCATTAACACATAAATAAAAAAAATAAAATACGCGTGTAAGCGTATTACACAGCCCCACAGTAGGTATAAACCTGTGTCGTGGGTGCCGTTGTACACATACAACACATACACAAACACCCAGACCCGAAACAAATATCTGTAGGCCATACAAATATTTGTTCCGGTGCGGGGATCGAACCCGCGACCCTTCGAATCAAACAGAGGTTTCGCACCGCTGATCTAACCGGGTCGTCAACACATGCTTGTGAAATATATTTTATTTTTAAAGAAAAATATATTTCACAAGCATGTGTTAATGCGAAATAATATAAAACAATTATTAAGGGTAAAAGCGACTTCTTTACGATATTCAATAAACTGAAAAGTCTATTATATCGGTTGCCTAACTAGCATAGTTGGTAATAGATGGCGCTACTGCTACCATAAAGCAATGCAATAGATGTGAAGGAAAGATTTGACAAATCGGGCAGGACTTCAGTAGCTCAATTGGAAGAGCGGCTGGACTAGATTCCCAGTAGGTCGCGAGTTCCCTCGCCTGAAGTCAAATTTTTCTTTCCATTTTTCTTTAAAAATAAGATTGAAGTACTTTGTTGTCCACCAGGCCTACCGGCTTAGGTACTACAGGTCAACCTACTGAGATTTAGAAAAAGTCAGAAATCTATTTGCCCCATAAATAGGCATCTTTCCTTTAGTGGCATCCGCGCAGAAAACGCTTTATCTGGACACGGCCTTTTATAAAAAACGCTCGCTTTATTTTCCGCACCGAGAGCCTTTTGCGCCTTCACCATGAAAAATTCCGTTAGGTCGGCGTGCTTATTCTGATAGGAAATAGCTATTTAATCTTAATAAATAATTTTAGATAAAATATTTATAAATAAACTGTTAGATCTGAATTACCTTATTCTTTGAAACAGTGTACATTAATTATGTTTAAGTAATAATAAAGAACTATAAGAAAGATACTGCTACAGTAATACAGTGGTAGCAGACTACGAAACGGAAATCTAACATTATAGTGCCGAACACTACTGTATGGCAACACATAGATTAGGTGACGCGGAAGTGCCTACTTTCTCGAGCTCCTACACTGGAAATCTACCACAAGTAGAAAAAAGTTAATAGGCTTTAAGAAAGATTCGACTACTTATAAACTTACTGTACCGCGCTGGCCATCGCATTTAGTAATATCTACTTCCTTATTCCGTTCCAAAACGTACCTACCTAAATTAGACAATATAACAATACAGTAATTTCATGATCTGTCTTTGTCGGTTGTATTACCATCAGGTAAGACGGAAAGAGACAAACGAGTAACAAGATACTCTTTGGCTAAAATATATTCATGGTCAAGGATCTTTCACATTGTAGTTCAATCGTATCAAGCCATCAGAATAATGCCACGAGGCAAAGAGGGTTTGCACCGTGATGCTGCAGTTTCAGGATTGCTTCTCTCATAAAACCATTTTTTATTGAATGGAGCTCTTCCAATGTCTTGTTGAATGAATAAGAACTAATGCATTACCTTGCCTATTATGATTACGAATTATTGAAAGAAATTTGAAAGTTTGACACATAGGTAGAGTGTAATGAATGCATTTTGAAACTTTTGGTTATAATTAATATAATTGAAATAAAACTATTTTTACGGATTTCATTGTAACAACCTAACGTTTCGGTCGCTTTATAACTTCCGTGGTCCCAGGCAGACTACAAAACTGCAATGCGATACCACACGACGCCGCATCGCAGACACTTGCGATGCGAATTGCTGATTAGTGTTTGGTCGCGTCACAAAACGTCACAAAAATGGCGTGTTATCAGTTCGTACACGAGTATAAAGACGTGATTATACTACAAAATCTAGATGTACTCCCTGTTTTGACACGATATATTTGATAAAAAACGATGTGATAAGCGTGGTTTACTGAAAAAATAACAAAATTATGACTCACCGATGATAAGTAATGCTACTAGTTAGTACTAGTAGTAATGGTTTAGTTTGCTTTACTGTTCAGTTTTTACACCAAAACACTGAGCAATGTGGCATTTTTGACGGTTTTTTCTCAATAAGTTTGCTCTCGGCGGGCGAATACACAATTAATGAATGACGCTTGACGCGTGAGCGGGAACGGTCACCTGACCGTCCGCGAGTCTAAACGAACGCTCAGCGGCCGGTGCGTACCTATTAGCAATCTAACTCCTCTAATATCTTTGAGTTTATTTATAAAGTTATGGTAGCAACAAGCATGCAAATTAATATGGATGTTAAGTGACGACTGAAGGATAAAGAGATCTACACAAAAACCGCGGTCTTGAACAAAAATGCAGATGCGTTGCCTACCCTGGCGCCTAAGAAGCTTTGCCACTAGGACCGTTATCATAGGGTACATTTATTACATACATTTTTTAACTCACGTCGCCTTGTATCTCAGTCCGGTCATTTTAAAGCACAAAGCATTTTCACCATCTCCCTCCAGATATCAGCACTTCAGCTAAAGGAAACCTACAATAAATCACGACACTGCATCATATATCCTTGCATAATGCACCTGTTTTCTTGTAAAACAGAACGAAGGAACAGTATCAATCTTACAAATATATTGTTCAGCACCCAAGTAGACGAGAGTGTGAAAAATTCAGTGGCACAAAATTGTTTTCGAGATACTCGAGGTCTGGGAACTGGCCCCGTGACCACACGGGCATGCACCTTGCACCTTATAGGGTTGTAATAAGAGCTACATTAGATTAATTTTGGAAAAGCGTCCAGTTCCCTGATTGTATGTTTAAGTTTTAAGTCGGGATCGCTCGGGATCTAGTGAAGATACGAGATGTTAGAAGCATTAATAATGTCAAGGTCAGCTTTGTACAAAGGTTCTACTATACATAGGCTCTCTGATTGAAGGAATTGACGTGTTGATATGATATTTATCTTTATATAAAAAAAATAATGTTTAAAAAAATGCTGTTTGTCTGTATTTCCTTTATAGAATCGTAAGCTTCGCATTTGATAATGTGAAGATCTTTAGCAAAGTTGTTGTGCATGAGCCCACGAAGGTTTCTGAGTTGGCAAATTGCGCCATGGTCATTTTTTAGTTGGTGGGGTAGCAACGCGCGCAGGCTATAGCTAGTTGTTTTATTATATATGAATATATCATTTATAAATGAACAATACATTACATCAGCAGCGATATCTTTTAATAAAAAACAAATGAAATTTCATTAAGTCGAAGTAGACAAAATAAGGCACTTAGATTATTTTTATATGAACGTTATTCTCGTGGATCCCCGACAAATGCGTTGCAGTGCCCCAGAGCTCCGCCGAGCACAGTTTGAGTAGGTATAGATGATTTATTATACCTAAAGTATGACTGTAGTAATTGAATAAAAATTTAATATTTTGTTTCGGTGAGATACGACGCTTATATTTTCGTTGAGTTTTCCCTTAAGAGTTAGCTACTTAAAAAATATGTGGCAGAAAAACCCTACATCACATTTCTGAAATTTCCGAACAGCGCCTTAAATGAGATTAAGCTGAGGCTTATCATACAAAATCAAATCAGTTAGAATTGGACTTCATTAAGGCGACAGTGTCACGAATCGGTTGGCGTGCAAGCTGGCGAGCATAAATCGTGCAGATCATAAGTGCACTGATTGGGCATTATAAAATATTGCACCAATCTACACCTACGCAGTTTGTTACCGTTTCCGATACGATAAAAATGTTTGCTGTTACTTACTCCCTACGTTATGCCAATTTGTGCAAATTAAAAATATATTGCGGTCCCACAGGATGGACCGACGACTTGGTGAAAACGCAAGCAAGGTATGTACCACCCTGTAATTTACGGCACAGAGGCATAACACCTTAGGCCTCAGGAGTGGTGACGCATCTGCATTTTGATGTTGGTATTCGTGTGGGTGTCTATAGGCTGCAGTCATCACTGAACATCAATGTGAACTGCATACTTGTTTCCCACTTCAATTACAAAAAAAAAACCGTAGGTAAAATCGTTATATAAAATGGGTGGGAGCTACACCTCACATTATGTGTTCTGACACCATTTCGACCGCATATATTTAACTGTTTTGTTACTGCATTCCTTCTCAACATTCGCTTCCATGAGTCATCATACAAAATGGTGTATAAACACATGGTAATAATCTGATTCATGGGATATAACCTTTGGAAAATTGACACAAGTTTTACTGGTGGTAGAGTTTCAGTGCAGGCAGAGAATATGCAACAATACTACGTATAGAATGGACACTGCGATGTCCCGCCCGATTTTCCCGCCTCATCCAACCTCCTCCCCTCTTATGGGAGACGTTTGGTATTCTCTACGTGCTACGCACACAGGTGCACGGGTAAACGTCACTGACTGATGTCTGTGTAATAGAGACCATATTATACGTTTGTATAGAATTTTGGCGGAGTGTCCGCGGTGTGGCGTACGCCCCACTGCATTACCAAATCTATCTGCCGCCAAATGGTAGTGTTCAGCGCTATCGTATTCCAGTTAGATGGTAATAACGTATGGCCCCGTATGTCCCGTAATACAGGGTAAGTAGTGGAATGTGACAGTTATTATTGTAAGTGGCAAACAAGCTTGCAGTTCACACTGATGTTAAGTGATGACTGCAGCCTATAGACACTTACACCAAGACCAAGGTTAAAATGCAGATGCGTTACCACTACTGAGGTGTTATGGCTCTGTGCCGGAAATTACAGGGCCGTACATTACCACCTGACCGGAACACGATAGTGCTGAACACTACCATTTAGCGGCAAGTAAATTAGGTAATGCGGTGGTACCTACGCCCGTTAGCTCCGTCATTAGAGCTCTACTACCAGTAAAAAGTTCACAGAGACATAAGATATTAGGTCTCAGGAGAGGCTTCTGGTTATGTGTAAATGTCTATAGGCTGCAGTCATCACTTCACATCCATGAGAACTGCATGCTTGTCTGTCACATTCGTAACATAAAAAAAAGTTACTGCACAATGAAACACTGAATGTGACTTGTTGTATGACAAAATCACTTCATCATCCTCATCATTATGCACATGAGGTCAAACAAGGTTGAACCCCGTCCAATCTTGTCATTTTAAACCACATCGCAATCGACAAATTCGCCTCGCATCAAAATTCAGTGCGAGCTGCCCGACGGAGCCGGCGCCACGGCATCTCATTAGTGCGAACAATACTCAATCCGGGAGCTTAAGGGTGGGCTTGGCTACTGAGACTGGTGCGATATTAAATCGATAGAGTATTTGTTATCTGAGATGAGATGCCGTTTGCTTTTGCATTTTGTTGGTCAATGATACCTGCAGCCACTCATACCGCCATAAAAAAGTAAATACATATCCGACTCCATCTGCTAACATGATGCCAAACAGGTGCAAGGTGGCAGCCAAGTGCTGTGTGCCAACCCTTGTTGAGTGACCCTTACCTTATTCTGACATGCTTACTTTGACAAAAGTTTTTTTTTAATATTTGCAACCGCTATATTTCTTCTATATCTCAAAATCCAATCAATTACAATGACAGATAAAATATATTCACCAGACTTCATTTTACAAAACCGTTGGTAATTTTTTTACACGATCTGTAAAAAAATGACCAACGGTCCTTTTTTTACAGATCGTAAAACAATCTGCTATCATTTAATTAAGTACAGCGAACGAACATAAGCATATTAAGCATGTCAATAAAAATCCACAAAATATTTTTCACCCGTCCTTTCTAACTTCAAGTACTTATATGAACTACCAGCTTCATCAGTTTTCTAAAATTGCCTGACCAAGTAATGGTATGTTATTTTACTTTAAAATTGTGAATCAAGTTTTTTTATACTCAGAGCCTCGTAACTTTGTACTTCTTTCTTTGTCAAAGCACACAAAGCAACATTGTGTGCTAAAGTAAATAGGAAGTCAAGTACAAGTGAATAGCACGTACAGCCTACACGCGTCTATATAAATACTAGACGTCTTATTGCAGATCCATTGTCAACACAAGGTCTAAGATCGTTTGACCTGAAATTAAGACATGATTTAACAGGAACACAAAAATGCTGAATATCATATTTTAGTTTTAAAGAAAAATGGAAAGAAAAATTTGACTTCAGACGAGACTCGAACTCGCGACCTACTGGGAATCTAGTCCAGCCGCTCTTCCAATTGAGCTACTGAAGCCCTGCCCGATTTGTCAAATCTTTCCATCACATTTATTGCATTGCTTTATGGTAGCAGCAGCGCCATCTATTACCAACTATGCTAGTTAGGCAACCGATATAATAGACTTTTCAGTTTATTGAATATCGTAAAGAAGTCGCTTTTACCCTTAATAATTGTTTTATATTATTTCGCATTAACACATTCTTGTGAAAATATATTTTATTTTTAAAGAAAAATGGAAAGAAAAATTTGAACATATATTGAAAATATATTTTCACAAGCATGTGTTAATGCGAAATAATATAAAACAATCATATTTTAGGTTCAGATAATAATATACCTACTTATTGAATAATTCGGTCACGTTTACGGCCTTGAAGTATACCACTAGATATCTATTACTATTAAGAATATACGACCCTGTTTTTAAATATCACAGATGCAAAACAACTTTGGCCTCAGGGGTGGCAACACATCTGCATTTCGACGATCGGTTTTTGTGTAGATGTCTAGAGGCTGCAGTATTCACTTACCATGAATGTAAACTGCTTGTTTGTTTGCTACCACCATTTTATAAAAATATAAATATTCATGAATATAAGTATCTTCACACCAAGTCCCTTATGGGGTAGAGCTAATTGTTAAAAAAATATGACTCTATTTTCAATTTTTTTTTATCATTAAACTCAAACTTATTTAGAAAAATACCTTATTAAAAAAAAGATTTATAGCTGCATAAGTCGTTTTAAGGAGACCACAGCTTAAACAAGACAGAGATTTGTTAACGAGTTCGATTCCCGATGCGTGTTCCGTCTCGTTTGTATATTTATTGACCGGCTACTGTGTAGATAAAGACATCAAACGGTTTTTTAACTCAAACATCAAAGTTCTAGTTCTGGATTAACGGACGTTTTCATAGTACATTAAAATCTCTGTTCGCTTGAGTTTGAAAAGTTCATTCCAGCGTTTTGAGTTCCGACATTTTTGCTTTGATTCTTGCGATAAAAGTAATTATACCTAATTATGTGTGTTATATCGTGCCAGCTCGATTGTGTACGTCTTTGCGTAGATTTCTAAAATATTAACGAAACGTAACTTCACGCCTACAATCCCCGAAGGGGTAGGCAGAGGTAAATGCATGCATTCAAGCATACATGCAAACATCCACGATTCGCCGGTTACGTATTGGCCCATGTAAAAGGTGGCGAGCCTGTTGCCATTTTACCAAACACCAGGGTGCTGGGAAACTTCCAGAAAATGGAAAAATCCCAATAGAACCAGAGATAAAGGATTTTAAACCGTTATCTCTGATAGCCTGGGAATCGAACCCAGAACCTCCAGCGTAGTAGTAGTGGCCTGCTACCACTAGGCTACTGAGGCAGTTAATAATAATATAAGCGAAATAATAGATAATCGGGCGACTGAGACCTGAAGACATAAGTACACAAAAAGAAAACATCAATTAATAAGTAGTAATTGTTTCAGTTAAAAATTGACATCCCTAAGTTTCAGTAAATTTGGAAGGAAAGATTTTAGCGAGTGCGAAGGAAAGAGCAGTGCCGCAACATGACATTATTTTCAAAATTTGAGTATAGTCCAGTTCAAATGTGTAAAATTGTGGGATTATACGATATCATAGAGTACTCGACAACGTGCACGGATGTAGGAAAGATATTATGAAAAGATATTATGCACTGAAAAGTATTTTTTTTTTGTGTTGCCTCCAAAACTTCCATAATCACTTATCGCGGCACGATGCTGCCCATTCCCTGTTATTGTATTAACTACAGCCCTGTTGGAAAGGTTTGATCGTCATTGTACGGTTCACTGAGTGCACCAGGAAAAGAAGTCTCCTTTATCAATTAGCGGTCTAATAGAAGCGCGCATGGCCCGGCGGCTGGTGTAGATCATAAGCGATCTACTTGGTAAAGCACTACGGGCGCGGTCGGGCAGTGTGATGGGTGACCGCTAGTGGCAAACCAAATGCGCGTTTCCGTGCTTCGGAGGGCACGTTAAGCCGTCGGTCCCGGTTGCTATCGATAGATAGCTATCGTTAAACCTTGTCGGAGTCCTTAGGACTCCTAAATATTAGGATTGAAAACATCCGACAGCGGGTTGGCCACTAACCCACCCACCTCCACCAATCCGCATTGGAGCAGCGTGATGGAGTAAGCTCCAGGCCTCCCCCCAAAAAGGGGAGACTCGTGCCCAGCAGTGGGACGTATAATGGGTTGCCATTACTATTATTTTATAATTAGCGGTAAGGTCGTTACGTCCCGACGCCATGATAGACATCTATGTATAGAAAAAAAATATAATTATATATAAAATATTCTGCCTCTTTGATTACGGGACCACATCAAGTCAAGGGACACAGGGCTCATGCCCTTGATCCCACCACAAAAACTCGTTCACCGATAACAGTCCCCTATCTGTCATCGGCTTGTCAAATTCGGCTCAGTGTGTCGTTTTTAAAAGAGATTAATTTGACAATTGGCTTGACATCGAGACAGATAAACAGATCAATCATCGACATAATTATCGAATAGTCAAAATACGATCATTAACCCCTATTCAGTGTACCTATTCATATTATATTATCTGTATAAAAAAAAACCGTTTTTTAGTCTCTCTAAAACTTGAGAACGGCTACACCGATTTTTTTTTATGTAATAAAAGTGGCAAACAAGTATGCAGTTCACATTGATGTTAAGTGATGACTGCAGCCTATAGACACCCAAACAATGACCAGAGGTCAACATGCAGATGCGCTGCCACTCCTGAGGCATTAGGTGTTATGCCTCTGTGCTGGAAATTACAGGGCCGTACATTGCCCGCGAGCTCCTTTACTGAAGCTCTACCACCAGTAAAATTAAATTGACTAATTATAGTTTTGGAAATATTCGAAATATGCAAAAAATATTTTGCAAATCGGCCTACAAACGACGGAGAAATCGCATAACATATACACACAAACAAAAAAAAAACATATATGTCGAATTGAGAATATCCTCCTTTTGAAGTCGGTTAAAAAATGTAAGGAAAATAGTAACATAGGAAAAAGGTACAAATAGTTTGTACCTATCAAATCACATTATTAAATTGTAAGGCGGTACTAAGTTCACCGGGTCAGCTAATAAGAAATTAAACTCTGCCTTTACCGACTGTTTTTTGTACCATAAGGTTGACAGACAAGCTGATGGGCCACCTGATGGAAAGTGGTCACCGTCGCCTATGAACATTTGCAACACCAGGCGAATTGCCAACAGAGAGACACCAATAAATATACAGATACACGAGTTATCATATAAGGCTACCGCCGTCTCCATTTTTCCATTTGAAATTGAAGGTGAAGGTGAAGGTTCTGTACCTTAAAAATAGTAACAATTTGGAAAGACTAAAAAAATCCTCAAGATACAATTAGTAACTTTTGTGTTAATCCTGAATGCTACGCAAGACGTTTGCGAAATAGATGGAGGTAGCTGCACATAATAATTTTTCAAACTGCTGTCAGACGATTACTACCTCAGTCTGCCCGAGACCACGGAAGCTGAAAAGCGACCGAAACGTCGAGTTCGATTTGAAATAATCACTTTAGTTTAATATACGCGAGATAAATCCGAAAACTAGTTTTATTTCAAAGAATAATTTTATAACAACAAATCCATGAATAGAACAACGCAAATTATAGCACCCGCATGAAGCACAGTAGCAATATGACTTATAAAAACAAATGATGCAACAGTGCAGCTAACCCCAAGGTCAACAAAGGACCCTCACCCCTAATCTAAGGGTTGCACTCCACTATTACACGTGTTTGTTCAGACCCTAAATCAACTGAGACCTCGTCCATTGTTTATTTTTCATTACGACTTGTGGAGGTGGTGCATTATTTTCCTATTGTGAACGATATTAAATTTTAAATAGCAGATGTGGGTAGCTGTGAGTTCTTTTGCGAAAATAAAAGCACCTGATGTTATTTCTAGTTGAAAGGGAGGTTCGATACGCGTAACGTAATTCACGCCTGTAATTCCCGAAGGGGTAGAGAGGTAAATGCATGCATTGAAGTATACATACAAACACCCGCCATTCGTGGGTTAGGTACGTTTTGGCCCATGTAACAGGTGACGAGTCTGACATTTCCGGGCACATTATCAAACTCCGAGGTACTGGAAAACTACCAGAAAATGAAAAAAGCCCAAAAGAACTAGATATAAAGGATATTACACCGTTATCTGTGATAGACCCAGGACCCTAGCGTTGTAGTATTGGCGTGCTACCACTAGGCTTCTAAAGCACTCGAAGTAGAAGAGAATTCTTCTGGTAGAGGGCGGTAGCGCCGTCAAGACCCAATGCCGTCACAAAATAAATGTTTCTTTTTTAATGTAATGGAAGTGGAAGTGGCAAACAAGCATGCACTTCACATTGATGTTAAGTGATGACTGCAGCCTATAGACACCCACACAAAGACCAAGGTCAAAATGCAGAAATTACTGGGCCGTACATTACCACCTGATCGGAACACAACAGTGCTGTACGCTACCATTTAGCGGCAAGTATATTAGGTAATGCGGTGGTGACCACGCCCGCGTGCTCCGTCACTGGAGCTCTACCACCAGAGAAAGATACTAGTCAATTAAAATATACTAAGTTCGGTAACTGTTCGCGGCACCAACGCATGCATGCGTATAATAATAAATGGTTATATTACCCCGTATTAACAACCACAGACCTCCGATTTCGTGCAGATATCTATCTGTAGACTGAAACATTCGCTTACCATGTTAACTGCATGCTTTACAATTTACATAATAAAAACGCGGTAGAAACAAAATCTAACCCTAACAGCTTAATATCGAATTATACAGAACTAAAACCCCTCACACACTCATCGTATTAAAACCTCACCCTTATTTTTCCACTCCAAAATATTGCAGTAATGGATCATTTTTATTAAGTTGATCGCATAATGAGGCTTATGTAACGTAATACGATTCCACCATTATTATGCAGCCATTTTTATTTTGGTCGGTTTTAATAGAACTCTGCGAGGCAAATTAGTCTAATACATTGGATTAGTATAGTATAACATTTTACTGGTTATAGAGCTCTAGTGACAAAGCTCGCGGGCGTAGGACCACCGCATTACCTCTACCTTCTAACAAATGGTAGTGTGTATGGCCCCGTAATAACTATCACAGAGACATGACAATTTAGGTCTCAGGGGTGGCAACGCATGTTGATGTCTATAGGCTGCAGTCATCACTTAACATCAATGTGAGCTGCACGCTTGTTTGCCACCTTCCTTACATAAGAAAGGCGCTTCCTCAGTGGAGCTCCATCACTGCTCTACCACCACACAATATTTAATATAAAGGAAACACAGTCAAGAAGTTGAGCACTCCAACAGTTACAACATAACACGTCATAAGCGAAAAGATATTCGAGAAAAAAATCGTCTCCGCACCACCGAGCAATATCTATTCCAATAGGGCCCGCGTGAACATGCTCTCGGAACCGGAGAACTGTGGAGCCGACTCGAGATGAATTTACATATATATATTTTTTTTTTTTTTTTAATGGCATTAGGTTGACAGACGGGCCACCTGACGGGAAGTGGTCACCGTCGCCTATGCACATTTGCAACACCGGAGGAGTTGCTAACGCGTTGTCAAGCCTGAAGGACTCTTTTGATGCCATTTTTGAAGAAACCCATATTGTAGCAGCATTGTAACACCTCAGAGGTAAGTTCGTTCTACAATTTATTACGTTGAATTCGTTCTTTTTGTTTGTATGTATGTATCTTCACGCCCTAACGGGGTAGGCAGAGAGTGTAGAGCGCCTGATATCCCGGCCCTGACATACCTCTCGTGCCTCGTCTACCTACATAATTATCTTCACTCACACATGCACGCCGATTCCTAAGACTTTTGACCCCACCATCAGACAGAACTCGACCTTTTGTGTCATGGTAGGTCAGTCTTGGTCTTCCTGGGCCTCTACAACCAACACCATTGTCTTTTTTTGTTTATTAATCACATAAAAAAGACAATTGAAAATATAAGTGCATGAACGAACTTTGATTCGGCGCTGAGCCATAAATAAAATAAAATAATAATAATAAAATATCAAGAAGCAATGATTTTTCCTAATATTAAAAATCAGCTAACCCGGCGAGATTCGTACGCCAGCCATTTTCATACAAACCTTCTCCTGACAATAACGATAGCAGTCACTGAGATTTAACGACGGAGGCCCACTTTTATTTAGTTCCCATTTTCGGCGCCGCAGCAGATAAGCATAGATAAGCATGTGTAAGCAAATACTGAAAAATAAGTGATGTCTGCTATTGCTCAAAATTAGCTTAACTAAATGCTAAATAAAACTAAAAGCTCGATTTATTATTTCCTCGTGCCGCTCCACTCATCACAATCTCGCGACTCCCGATGGATCGCGTAAAGTTTTGATAGCAGTCTCCGATATTTGACGACGGAGGCCCACTTTTATTTAGTTTTCATTTTCCGCGCCGCAGCACACGACCTACTGATAACTGGCCTTTTTTTCTTGCAGATATAAAAGCTTGCTTTTATAGGGAACAGAAGAATGTTTTTATGTTTATTTCAATACACGGGCGGGGTCGAGTCTAATGAGTTACTTAAAGCGGAAATATCTCCATTGGGTCCAAAATTTTAACGAAGATTTGATTCATCGGCGATTTTTGACTCGACCGGCGCATTACAATACTCATCTCAATCCATTTGTGGCAACTTTCGATCGATAATTTAATCTATCAAAAAAGGTGTCCCAATAATAGATCCACTGACATCCGTGCAGTACTGGGTCCCAGACGAAAACCAGCGTCGATTAGGAGATAACATTTTCTAATCGACATGAAGCTGATCTGGGCACCCTTTCAGACCAGCCATGAGACATAATATGCTCCACCCTTGTTTTTTTGTATGTATAGGTACTTATATATTATTATGTGTTTTTTGTTAATGTTTTCAATTTAATTTATTTTGTTTGTTTATGTTTCTGTGCTGTATGTCTGAATAAATTGTTTATTTCTTTCTTTCTTTCTTTCTTTCACAGATGAATTTGCTCTCCGATGTTCTACCGCCAAATGGTAGTATGGCCACGTATCACAGAGACATAACAACTTAGGTCTCCGGGGTGGTAATGCATCTGCATTTTGACCTCTGGTTTTTGTGTAATGTCTATAGGCTGCAGTCATCATTTAACATCAATGTGAACTGCATGCTTGTTTGCCACTTTCAGTACATTATTAAAAGCTGCAATAACAACTTGACATCTTTGTGAACTGCATGCTTGTTTGCCACCCTTGTAACATAAAAAAATGGCACCCCTACCGCATTTCTATAACAACCTAGGACAAAGCCTTACGCTGCGGTAACCATTTTAAACCACATACTATTATGTAAGCAAACATATTTTTTGTGATCACTAATTTGTCTATCCCCTTGATACAAAGTGGTGGTTGGATTTGACATTTATTTGTTAAAGGGCAGCTGTGGTCACGGATGGTGACCACCATCGATTGATTATTGTTAGAATGTCACGCAACGGTCAGTAAGTAATAGGCAAACACACGTTTTCCGGTACACGTATGAACGAGGCGATATAGGCTTAGTTGCCGATTAGGCATGTCATGCAGCTCCGTAACCATAATCGAAAAATCCGGATATCATAAATATATCCGTGTCCGAGCCCGGATAAATTCGGATATAATCACTGGTGGTAGAGTTCCAGTGTAGGAGAAAATAATTGGTGACTCAAAACTGGTCAGCACCAAACTGCTAAGTCTCGAATATCGGCGCAAGGTGGCGTCTATCTATCTTTTATAGGATCCATTTTGGAGAATGTGCGATCGATCTACACAACCTAATACTCTCTTCACCATTTCACAACAGGACAACAAGAACGGCGGCATATCATCCGTACACAGTAGACGTTCCTAAAATTCGAACCAAACGTTTCGGCTCTACGTTTATAATGCGAACAGCCAAGGAATGGAACACCCTGTCGGCTTCTTTGTTTCCGAAAAACTAATAACCCGGGAATTTTCAAGTCCAGACTGAATAGGTACCTTCTAGACAAGCGTGCTTCATCTTCGGCCACATCTTCACTTTCCATCAGGTGAGATGGTGGTCAAACGTCTTGTCTATAAATGTTAAAAAAAAAGGAGCACGAGGGCGTAGGCAGCACCGCATTTCCAATTCTATCCAAATTTTATAAGGCGTCCGAAATATGCCGGTAGAATTCTCCTATTAGAATTAATTATTGACCTTATTGACTAAGGTCGTCACTTACCGACGCTTTTTAACCGAATTCAAAAAAAGGAGGAGGTTCTCAATTCGTCCTCATCTTTTTTTTTATGTATGTTCAGCGATAATTTGAAAACGCCGAAATTTGTACCTACCGATTTGGATAATATATTTTTTCAAAGGGTGTGTTTCACAGTTGGTCCCATTGTAAGCATGTCAATATGTGTTTATGGGATAAAATATAGATATAACTCTTCAAATTTCATAGCACACTTGATAGATTTTTGATATTTTTTCGGCTTTAACAGTCAGGTGATTCAAAACTTTCAATTCTAGAATCAAATCCAACCGATCGGCATTTTCAGACAACTCCATCCTTTTCTATCATTGAGAAAAACCGTTCACAAAAGCGATGTAAACTGTTTTCGAGGAGGGCGTAAGTCTAGCTTTAGCAAAGATTTCACAGCGACAGGGCAAAGTATCAAGAATGCGCAAAAATTAGGGCTCTAAAATAAATATGGAGCTGAAGATACGTTGATACAGAATTTATTTTCGGTTTTTTATTATTTTTTTATATAAATTGCTTAGAGTGCCGTACATGGAGGGTAAAAACAGGACCCTATAACTAAGACTCCGCAGTTTGTCCGTGTGTCTGTCATCAGGCTGTATCTTTTTTTACGTTATCAAGTGGCAAACAAGCATACAATTTACATTCATGGTAAGTAACAGTGTGGACTATAAACATCTACATGGAGATTTCAACGTAGATGCGTTGCCACTACTGAGGTCTAAGGTATTATGCCTCTGTGGCGGAAATAACAGATGCAGAAAAATAGAGTTGAAATTTTTAAAAATCATGTATTTCTGTTGCCGCTATAACAACAAAAACTAAAAACAGAATCATTTATGATGGTGGGGTCCGAAGTCTTAGGAATCGGCGTGCATGTATGAAGAGAATGATGAAGGTAGACGAGGCACGAGAGGTTTGTCCGGGATATCTGGCGCCCTACACTCTCTGCCTACCCCGTTAGGGACTTGGCGTGAAGATACATATATAGAATCATTTAAATATTTATGAGGATTGTTCATTAGGTACTGTAGGTAGAAAAAGCACGGGAGGTGTGTAAGGATCGGGAAATCTGACTCCCCACTCTTTCTGCCTACTCCGTGAGGAACTTGCCGTGAAGATAGACAGTCATGCAAAATACGGTCTCACAGAAATATTTAAATATCTGAATTGAACACCTACTACGGTATAGTGGTAGATAGGTAAATTAAGTAATGCAATGTCGTGTCTACGCACGACTAAGTATTTATAGTCTACTAGCGGCCCGCCCCGGCTTCGCCCGCGCTGCTCTGCTCCTATTAGTCATAGCGTAATGTAAGCTATCCTATCTCTCAAATTGGATCGAACTGCTCATGGTGTGCGAATTTCATTATAATCGGTTAAGTGGTTTAGGAGTCCATTGAGGACAAACATTTGTGACCCGAGATTTATATATATTAAGAAGATAGAACCATTCTATAGTAAGCTAATATAATAAAGATGAAACATTTGTTTATGTATGTATATTTGTAACGTTTCCACACAAAAACTACTGAACTGATTTCAAAAATTCTCTCACCATTAGATGCATACTCACTGAGTGACATAGGCTTATATTATATTCATTGAACCCGTGCGAAGGGCGAGCCGCTAGCATTATATAAATTGCATATAATACTTCAACCGAAGCAAAAATACTATTGACTAAACATATAAATACTTTAAAATTGCGGTTAAGATATGAATATTATAAAACCACATCGCTCAGTATAATAATACACACATTCTTTTCACGGAAACGCATACACATGTTTCTTTTTAAATTTTAATGGAGAAACACTATTTTTAAAATGAAAGCTGTTTTTATTTCTTGGGTTTTGTATACCTCGCACACTGAACTGAAAGGAAGACTTGAAATTTAAGTGATTTAAGTGGTTTAAGCTGAAACGCTCCTCTATACTATATTGATTAATAAAAATAAAAAATATTAATAACATATAATATTGATTAACATATTATCTCTTTTTATTTCTTTTAACTGCTTCAGTAGCGTAGTGGTAGCAGGCCACTACTACTGCGCTGGGGGTCCTGGGTTCGATTCCCGGGTATAACCAGTCCAGCCCACTGGACTTCGGTAGCTTAGTGGTAAAGCGGCTGGACTGGTTATCCTGAGGTCGCAGGTTCGATTCCTGCCCGAAGTCAAAATTTTCTTTCCGTTTTTTCTTTAATTTCTCTGGTTTTTGTGTAGGCTGCAGTCATCACTTAACATCCATGTAAACTGCATGCATGTTTGCCACTATCGTCACAAAAAAAAAAAAAGACAATAATAACCATTACGAAAACCTCGTAAATTTTTTACACTCAGTATTCACATACTATCAAAATTAAAGGTAAAAAATAAACAGAAGCGAACCCTAAAACCCCACAATAACCACTGTATCGGGGAAAACCGTTGGCTAAGTATTAATTTGTGGCTAAGCGATGCCATCTGTTGGCGTTCGCACGTCTAAATTATACGGAGCCGCGGTATGGAGTAGTTCACGCGATGTAGGCGATTATGGGGTTAGGCTGCTATCACGCTTTCTATAAGGCTTGATATACACTTAGGTTTTTTTATGTAACGAAGGCGGCAAAATATTATGCACTTCACATGGATGTTAAGTGACGGCTGCAATCTATAGATATCTACGAAAAACTAGAGGTCAAAATGCAGATGCTTTGCTACCTCTAAGACCTTACTTGGTATGTCTTATTCCGGGGCCATACGTTATAAATTACCATCTAACAGGAACACGAAACACGACAGAGGTGAACACTACCACTACACTACCATATGGCGCCAGATGGATTATGTAATGCGGTGGTGCCTACGCTCTCGAGTCCCTACACCGAGGCTCTACCACCATTAAAAATTACAGCAATTAAAGTCACTATCCCTACTTTCCAACTTATATTATAAATGCGAAAGTAACTCTGTCTGTCTGTCTGTTACCTTTTCACGTCCAATAGACTTAGAATAATAGAATAGAATGGAATCCAATAGACTGAACCGATTTTAATGAAATTTGGTACAGAGACAGAGCTGACTTTGAGAAAGAACATAGGCTACTTTTCGACATCCACGCGGGTGAAGCCGCGGTCAACAGCTACTTATGAATACGTTAATTAAAAATGATGGACAGACTTTATTACGCAAAGAAACGAGCAAACGATTATATTGTACCTATTTTGTTCAACTACCATTATTCTGTATTCCTTTTTAATTACACTAACTACGTAATTACACTTCGTAATAGTTACGTAGCTTGAACGTTGCATTTGCATCGAGAATTCTAGTTTTTATCCAGACGTATAAATAGGTACCTACCTATAGGTTGTTAGCTGTAGACACTTGAAACTAATGAGGACTGTTAGGTAGTATTACTTCTAGGACAAAACAGTTTTTTTACCAACCTGATTAACATAATAATCTGAAAAAACTGTTTAATTTTTTTTCTGAAACTGGAAAAATCTCAATAGAACGGCTTTTCTGAAAATTTATCAGTTTCTTTCCAAATTTCCCTCGAAGTTTGGTAATGTGCCCGGAGATGTCAATAGGCTCATCACCAAATGCCAAACAAAAAATACGTGGGCCAAAACGTAATCAGCGAATCGTGGGTGTTGCTTGAATGCATGCATTTACCTCTGCCTACTCGTAGGCCCCGTAGGTAGTACCTCTTCGGGGATTACAGACGTGAAAAAGAAAACCCAGCCCGTCTTTAATGAGTCAACTCTGCCAATATACTCAACGCCAGTTGCAACAATCCCATGAAACTGATAGTTATGTTTCCTGTTACGTATTAAAATGTATTAAAATTAACTTCATGAAACATGTATAACAATTATCCAATTAAAGTAAGTATATATTTTTTTTACTGGTCTAGTTTTACTGACTTTTATTGGCTTTTATAAGGCTCAAGACAGACAGACCGCATTTCAACTGCAATCCAATCGCAAAGTACAGCTCAGGTGCAGTCTGAATGCAGTTGACACGACTGCAATACCACTGCAAACCAAACGCGCAGTCCGATTGCAGTTCAATTACAGTCGGCATGCAGTCGTGTGAGCTGCACACCGACTGCAATCGAACTGCACGGTTAGTTTGGCGGGTGGGTATGGTGCAGTGCAATAGAACTGCAAAGCAAACGCGCAGTACGATAGAACTGCAAAGCAAACGCGCAGTCCGATTGCAGTTCAATTGCAGTCGTGTGAGCTGCACCCCGACTGCAATCGAACTGCACGGTTAGTATGGCGGGTGGGTATGGTGCAGTGCAATTGAACTGCAAACCAAACGCGCAAACCGATTGCAGTTCAATTGCAGTCAGCGTGCAGTATTGTGAACTGCACACTGACTGCGCCTGACACCAACGCCGTTTCACGTCGTTTAATCTCACAGATCAGGTATACTTAACAATCTGTCGCATATTTTCAAACTGGTGGCAGAGCTCCAGTGACGGAGCTCGCGGGCGTAGGCACCACCGCATTACCTAATATACTTGCCGCTAAATGGTAGTGTTCACCACTATCGTGATCCGGTCAGGTGGTAATAAATGGCCCCGTAATTTCCGCCACAGAGGCATACCACCTTAGGCCTCAGGAGTGGTAACGCATCTGCATTTCGACCTTGGCCTCTGTGTGGGTGTCTATAGGTTGCAGTCATCACTTAACATCAATGTGAACAGCAATGCTTGCTTGCCACTTCCAATACATAAAAAAGGAGTCACTCGTGGCAGCACTGGCAACGCATCTACATGTTTTTGTGTAGATGTCTTTGTCTAAAAACTGCAGTATTCACTCGTCACTGATATGAACAGCAGACCTGTTTGCCATCATCAAAACAAAAAAGAAACACTCCTCAACCGCTGTTTAAATTCAAAGATCAAGTACACCTACTTAACAATCTGTCACATATTTTACAACTGGTTAAGAATTGCTTTGGTTACATAATTTATAACTCCATTAGCTCACGGGAAGTCGGCAACGATTCATTTCCTGTTCGACGTTCGATAAAACGTACCCCGTGAAACAATGGAGTGGTTACGGCGGTAAGGCGGACTGCAGACTGGGCGGTAGGCACGCTGCAAGATGTTTTATTGAAACGAAAACTTATTTAGCTACGTTTTGTACTTTTTGTGATGGGTAAAAAATGATAAATTCGCGTCAGGCCACGTGACCCTGATCAAAAATGCGTAAGACGGACATGTGACCAGAATTGCGTCATGGTGGTGGTGGAAGAAATTAACTTTTAATATTCAAATTTTCACTTCTGCTGGCACTCCCGGAGTGCAATCCGTTTTTTTTTTGTTTATGATTTTTTAATGTCTCGATTAACTATGAGTTATCATCAGACAGACGTCCATTGCTCGACAATGCCTTCCCCAAAGATAAGCATCTTGCAACAGCGTAGTCGCGTCAGGGGAGAATAATCGCCACGCTTACCAGTCGGATTGGCAATCGCAGTGGCGGTAGTTTTATCGCGAGACGCTGCTGCCTATTTACTGCCGCATTATTGGAACGGTTTTACCGCCATAGTTCGTTTGACTGACTGCGCTAGCCGAAAAATTCTCCACTAGAAAGCGATGGGGTCGGATTTTTATTTCTACCTACCGCTTCGACATGAAGTTACGTTTTCTACATACCTATTCATATTAAAGATTCACTATAGATTAGGAGATTAGGCAATACGGTGGTTCGCTACGATGCCGAGCATTGACTCTGACACTCCACCACCAGTAATAAGTCTAATCTTTTATATTACGCAGTAAGAGTTAAAAAGTTGATAAAACATTCAGACCTAAAATATTTTACATTACCTTGGAAAAAGCAGAAATATTCCGTTTTAAGTGTTAAATGTAGCTATGATATATTTACATAAAGCGTTAATTTTATTACGCAACCGTCTGAATTGGATAAGCGCTGGCCCCAGTTTAATTATGAACACAGTTTATCTAAAGAGCAATTTAGGAGCACCGTTAACAATAAACTTGGGAAATGGTAGAAAGTAATGTGTATATTATATTACATGACTTTGTGAGATAATATCAACATTAAAGCGTTATTTCCTTTGGCTTCATTGTTTGTTCTGGTGACCTTGGGGATGGGAGAAAATTGGATGTTCATCAAAAGACTTATTTATTTTGTTATCTGTTTGATAAGGACACAATAAGCTGGGCTAGGCTAGCTTTTTACCTTGCTTGGTTTTAAGTTTCACAGAAACTATTCAATTTAAGATTAAGTATGGGTTTTTCACACTGGTTGGGATCTTACTATATTTCGCATGCTTGTGACGGTGGTTAAGTTAAATTTTCTCTTTTCTCAAGAATCAAAGTTTATATGGGAAGAAAACACAACTAAATAAATAAATATTAACATATTGATGAAATAAATCAGGAACAAAACTTGCAATATTCCTTATTTTATATTTTAAAACATTGACCGATATGTACTAAAGTACTAGACAAGACACTCCCCTTGGTTGCAATGTCACAGTCAGTTTAAGTCAATTTACCACACTTTCACATAATCACGCATTGACAAAGATTTACTACGAATTATGTAAACGAAACAGATTAAATAACTAAAAAAAAATGATTTTTTTGTTTTTTATTTTATGCACATAAATAATCAAAATCTAAAAAAAAACAACGCACAGTGTAAAACGGCCCTAAAAGGTCGTTGTCATGACGAATTAACTGGCAACAATTTCCAATCTAATTACAATTGTATTCGTTTATTAATTGGATTTTCTAACAATCGGAGGCGACGGCTATTATTTTTTTTTTTATAAACTTTTTTCACCACGTCAACCGTTTTATTAGATTGAATTACTTTGTGATTGAATTAACAACTTTTTAATTAGAAAATTATGAATAGGATTCTTTTCGAAATTGTTTTGAAAGTCGTAAAAGTTGAATCAGAAAATATTTAACAAGTAACTTTATGACAACTGCCTCAGTAGCATAGTGGTAGCAAGGCACTACTATTACGCTGGAGGTCCTGGGTTCGATTCCCGGGTCGGGGGATATTAGAGATAACGGTTTAAAATACTTTTTTTTTTATTTTTAAAGAAAAATGGAAAGAAAAATATATTTCACAAGCATGTGTTAATGCGAAATAATATAAAAACAATTATTAAGGGTAAAAGCGACTTCTTTACGATATTCAATAAACTGAAAAGTCTATCATATCGGTTGCCTAACTAGCATAGTTGGTAATAGATGGCGCTGCTGCTACCATAAAGCAATGCAATAGATGTGAAGGAAAGATTTGACAAATCGGGCAGGACTTCAGTAGCTTAATTGGAAGAGCGGCTGGACTAGATTCCCAGTAGGCCGCGAGTTCGAGTCTCGCCTGAAGTCAAATTTTTCTATAAAAATATATTTCACAAGCATGTGTTAATGCGAAATAATATAAAAACAATTATTAAGGGTAAAATACTTTATCTCTGCTTCTATTGGAATTTTTCTATTTTCTGGAAGTTTCCCAGTACCCCGGAGTTTGGTAATGTGCCCGGAGATCTCAACAGGTTCGCCACCTGTTACATGGGCCAAAACGTAACCGGCGAGTCGTAGGTGTTTGCATGTATGATTGAATGCATGCATTTACCTCTGCCTACCCCTTCGGGGATTACAGGCGTGAAGTTACATAACTTTATAAGATAAACGCATTATACATAGAGCAACACCGAAGGGGAGTAGCCATATGCAGGTTTTCCCCTCTGTCAAAGTACAACTCCAAATGGGCCTATACCTGTTGCCTAGATGTTTAAATGTGTGCGTGAAATTGTCTCTGTATTTTGTTAAAGTCAAGGTGGGAGTTTGTTTGTATGTGTGTGTCGCACGCATTTCCCCCCGCAAAAAATGACAGACTGTTTTGCATCGGTAATAAACGCTATGGCTACTCCCCTCCGGTCCGCTGCGGCCGGTGGCCCTTGTTGTTCTATGACAGTATACAATACAGAACACTACTGTAGCGACCTAATAAACATTTACATAACCCTCGGATGAAGTCGGGGGAGGTCGTGTGGTGAACAAATATAGGTACCTACCAAACAGAGATGGAGATAGATGACATCTCGACGCACTTGTATGCGCTCGTATAAGTATAATATAATTTATATACCTATATATTTAAACATTTTTGTACGTTTTATTTTATATTATGTAATATTTTATGTAATTTGTTGGTATTCAAGTACGTATAATTTTTTATTTTTGTTTTTGTTTAGTTTAACCTGTTTTATCTACTTATATAGTGTTTTTTTTTTTTTTTTTGTGTTTTAATGTCAATGATTTCATAAATGTTGTTTTTTTTTGTCGTACCAACCTACTTATATTTTAAATGTTTAATTTTTTTTCTATTGCTTTTTTATGCAGTACTTGATCGGCTGCGCCAATAAATGTTTTTTCTTCTTTCTTCTTCTTCTTCTTCTTCAACCCTAAACAAATTAACATATATAGGTACACCTGACCGGAACACGATAGTGCTGAACACTACCATTCAGCGCCAAGTAGATTAGGTAATGCAGTACCTTTACCCACTAGCTCCGTCACTAGAGTTCTACCACCAGTAATGACCTTACCATAGATCAGTGTTTCTCAAACATCGTTAGATCATGGCCCGGTAATTTTCACACTGCCCCTTTGTGACCCGTTTAATATTCTTGCATACAATGTTTGTTTGTCACTTTAGGACATAAGAACAATGTTTATTGCAATAAATACAATATTATAGCTTCATCAATGCGATGGAGTAACGCCTTTAACCAATCATTAACTAAAACAGACCTACCATTTCGAACACAGAACAGTAATAACCTAATGAACTCGGTTTTGATGGATGGCCAAAGTTAAGTAAGCATAATTAATTAAATACTAACAATTACTAGACTTGCTCTAGCTCTGCGGTTAAGTTAAACCTTGACTTTCAATTAAGTTTGAGCTCCGCCAGTTTTGCTTATTCAGTTAACTTGTTTCGTGTATAATGACGTCACAGGGTCTGTCTTAATGTAGTGTGGCCTTAAATCCACGTTAATTTGTCTATAGGCACTAATATTATAAAGAGGAAACATCTGAATTTTTTAATGAATATTTTGACCCAAAAACTACTAGACCGATTTCAAAAATTCTTTCACTGTTAGAAAGCTTTATTTTCTCTGAGTAACATTAATTGCACCCGTGCGAAGCCAGGATGAGCCGCTGGTCTATTATAATTCGAAGAGAACAGTTTGAATACTGTTTTAGATATCCAATTTTATATTTTATACGCGTAAAAAGCTAAATTTGATTCTAATACATATATAGAATTAATGAAAAATGAAATTCAATCGTCACTCAATATACATACATACCCACGGGATTGTATTTCACATCGGGGCAACTTCTACAAAGTTAAAATAAGGCCACGTTTGGAATACGGTTCTTAACTAATAACATCAAAGTGAAACTCAAAGCAAATTTTCTCACTAATTTACAAAATTTCAAAATAAGTTAAGTCCAACAAAATATCTACCAGACTATTCATTTATTTATTTATTGGCTCATCGAAGTGACTCATTGTTAAAATGCGTCATTTTGATAGTAACAATACTTTAAGTATATTTACCCAACTTAGTACATATCTACCTAACTCTTAAACTCTGTATTGCATGTTTTGTTTCCTTCGTAGATATGTATCTTAGGTTTATAGATTCTTTTCAACTAAATTATTGTATGTACAGTTTTTTTACCTGCCTACCGACATAAATTAGGTTAGCATACTAACAAACCTTAGTGGTTTTTTCAATGCTAGCATTAAGTGATATGATGTAAAAACTGTGAGCGGTCCCGGGAGCCCTTAAATACCGGCTTGGTCTACTTGACTTCACAAACGCGCCGTTCGAATCGTCGACGGTTCAGGAATTACAGAAAAGATCAGAGAAAAAAGGAAGAGAAGAGATAGTGTCTGTTTGAACATTTTCCACATCTACAATGGTGAGTGCTTTACTGAAATTGTTGATCTGGTGCCATCATCTCCTTTCCTACATCAGACCACTCGCTGAAGCGAGAAGTTTCATCGGTACAGATTCGATACGTGGAAGCGCTCAACAGTCCGATTCGCGGGTTCAGTCCTGCCGAAAAATTGCTAATTGTGGAACGAACTGACGTTTGAGGTGGTCCCCTGGTGCTACATTATGGGGTTCCATAAAACTAGCGTCAAAAGAGTCCTTCAGAGCTAGCAGGGCGTTGACAATTCTCCTGGTGTTGCAAATGGTCTTGGGACGGTAACCACTTTCCAAGTTCTGTCAAAGTTTTGATATGAAGAACCCTATCAAAATCTTTCGTTTTTTCGTGTGACATATAACATGTAGCCGAAACTAAGTATATGTATAGAAAGCTGGAATTGGGCACGATTTTCTGAAATTTCTACAAGAATTTAGTACCTTCAATATTTACATATAGCTTATGCTTGCAATGTCAAACTAACATTTGAAAAAACACGCAGATAGATCGTAGACAAATTTACATAAAGTTGTGCCAATAGTCTTACTTCGCTTTTAAGTAACAGACCAAGTCAGCATTTCTGGACACAGCCACGCGATTTCCATGTTACCAACCCTTGTAGCGTTAGAGTTTTGCAGTATTGCTTCAGACATAAAGAGGACTTGTTTCGAGGACCCACTGTCTTCAAATGTGAACACTGCTATTTTTATACATTCAGAGACGCGTTTTTATTTATAAAGTTTTATTTTTCATTTAGTGCTGAAGGTTGAAGATTCAAGTTATCGATATCGATACAATTTATATAAATTATTTTCTCTAATAGTGACTAAAACCGATTTAGCAAATCTATTACTGCAGTTCAATAGTTTTGACATTATCTGACGTTCAATATACCTACTTTTGGAAACGTTATGTTTCAAAACTTGTCATAATTGGACTGTCTCAAATCACAAATGATAAATGAGAGAAATACATTGACCTACACGATAAGCACACGTAACATGAAGTTACCCGCAAAGCAATCTTACGGCAACCGACAGCCAAATAAAATAGCTGCAAAATCTATTCATCCTGCCAGACAAACAAGTAGTCAAGTTTGCGCAACCATTGAAAAACCTGCTTCCAACTTCCCAATGAATTCACTAATTATTTAAGTTCAGTCATTTAGTAGTCGAACCGCGACCGGAACTATTGCAAGTGGGTAATGTTGTTAAAACTTCAGATGTTCCGTGTATTGATTTTGATGGTGATAAAGTTTATTGGAAAATTTACTTGAATAAATTAGTACTAAGTATATATAATCAGAAGCGCGCATGGCCCGGCGACTGGTGTAGATAGTAAGCGATCTACTCGGTTAAGCACTACGGGCGCGGTCGGGTAGTGTGATGGGTGACCGCTACTGGCAAATTAAATGCGCGTTTCCGTGCTTCGGAGGGCACGTTAAGCCGTCGGTCCCGGTTGCTATCGATAGATAGCAGTCGTTAAACCTTGTCGGAGGCCTTATGGGCGGTTTGAAAATATCCGACAGCGGGTTGGCCACTAACGCACCCACCTCCACCAATCCGCATTGGAGCAGCGTGGTGGAGTAAGCTCCAGGCCTCCCCCCCAAAAAAGGGGAGAGACTCGTGCCCAGCAGTGGGACGTATAATGGGTTGCCATTATTATTTAATTATTATTATATATAATCAAAACCAAGTAAATTTGTTGGAGGTGGTATAGAGTGGACTGTATTTTTAATATGTAGGAGATGGTTCTTTAAATAAAATAGTTATTTAAAGTTTAAAATATATTGCACTGGTTTAAGTTGTCTTAAGAAAGAGCCGTGGTGATAAAGTAAGTTAGCAAAAATTACAAAAGATTGAAGACATGATTGACCGAATGATCGAACGACCTTTTTGTGGTTGGTCGTCTCCGTCAGCGACGTCGGGGTCGTCACGCCACACGATTCGACGACACGACATCGGTGGGGCCCGCCTCCACCAATCAAGCATACTGAACGATTGCTTGACAAAATTGGTTTCTTGACTGATTGATAGTGTACCTTTTATAAGAAACTGATTATTAGGCTGTTTGCTATTCATTTATAACACCTGCAATGAGCACTAAACAGATAGGGCCACTGGTTTGCCCCGTGATTGTATGTGTTTTACTCTCCCTAGCGACGTCTTAACCCGACGTTTCGACCAAGGGTCTCCCTTAACTGCTTAAAGGAGACCCCTGAGGGTCAGAACGTCTGTTTTTGTTTTTTTGGAACGGACTTATGTAGGCGGCAAGTCTCGAGACGGCATTATTCTACATCACAACAACATTGACAAGGCTTTCATGTCAAAAAACAAAACCAAAGCAAAACATTGTTTTTTTTTTGTACGTAGAAGACGGCAACGTATTAACCTATAGATTTCAGAAGTTTTTTTAAAAACAAATTGCCCTTATTAGAGCTTGAACTGAGATACACATAGCAAAATGACAAAATAATAATTCAATCAATTATCGACATATAGCTACATCCCTAGCCCAGGTTTTAAAAACAAAACCATATTATTCCGCATACCGAATTTGTATTGATAGAAACCATTTCGCGCCGCTAAAATTATCCGCTTGCTTTGCTCGAATTTTATTTTTTTTCGAACACAAATCGAACCCGTAAACACGATTCGGTAAAAAGGTCTTTGTTTCATACCCCACAGCTATATTTATCGGTCGTTTATCGAATATCGAATGGCAAACTTACAGGAAAAAAAATATACTTGCGAATAAGATGTCGGAAATAAATGGGGCACAATGTTCAAAATTAGATATACATTTGGCTGCATATAATAAAACAAAGTGCCCCGGCGCGTCGGTTCGCCTCAAACACTACTGCACGGATTTTCATGCGGTTTTCACCAATAGATAAAGCGATTCTTGGGAAAGGTTTGTGTACCAATATAATTTGTTAACGTTCTTTAAATTGATTAGAATAGGTATAACGATAAATATTGGAGGTGTCGGAAAAAATCAAGCCGCCTGGGACCTTTTATCGAAGACGCTGCCGTAAGACCTTTGAGAAAAAAATATAACAAGACAATGTATAATTACATATGTATATTTTCTACAATGTATATTTTCTCTTTGGTAGTTCTACAAAAAAATCCGCGATGACTTATAGGTATCTTTATTTTATAGATAAATAAAAAATATAAAAAATAAAAAGATAGAGAGCTAGAAAGCTTACATAGAGATAGATATTTTACTATAGGTAGGTAAGTACCCATTATTACTACCAAAAAACATTTATTTTTTGTAACGCAGTCTTCAACCTTCATTGTTTGGCAGATCGACGTGTGTCGGGTCAGCAGTTTAGAATAATGAAGAACTTACTCGTGGTTGAGCTCCAGTGGAGTAGCTCAAAGACGTAAGTATTACCTTTCCAATCAAGTCTTTTACTGGTGGTAGAGTTCCAAGTGTAGCTCGGGGGCGTAGGTACACCCGCATTACCTAACCTATCAGCCGCTAAATGGCAGTGTTCGGCACAATCGTATTCCAGTTAGAAGTAAATGTATGGCCCCGTAATAATAGGTGTCAGAGGTGACATCGCATCTGCATTCTGACCTCTGGTTTTTATGAAGGTGTCTATAGGCTGCAGTCATCACTAAACATCAATGCGATCTGCAAGCTTGTTTATCACCTTCTTGTCATTAAAAAAAGTGATAATGTACGCTGTCATTGTCGGTACACAGGCATTGTTATGCCTTTTTTATGTAATGGAAGTGGCTAACAAGCATGCAATTCACATTGATGTTAAGTGATGACTGCAGCCTATAGACACCCATACAAAGACCAAGGTCAAAATGCAGATGCGTTACCACTCTTGACTTGAGAACTTGAGGCCTGAGCTGTTATGCATAGGTATATGCCGGAAATTACACGGCCGTACAATACCACCTGACTGGAATACGACAGTGCTGAACACTACCAATAAGTAACAAGTATATTAGGCAGTGCGGTGGTGCCTACGCCCGCGAGCTCCGTCACTGGAGCTCTACCACCAGTAACGGGTGAAATGTTACCTATGTAAATAACGTAGGTAACATTTCACCCGTGCGAATCCGGGGCGGAAAACTTGTACCAAGTAATTCTAGATAACGAAAAACCCTATCTATTCGACCCAGTTTTCGTATGCCACCAAAAACGAACTAGGCCGGAGCGCGTTCTACATCCTAGGTATTATTAGGCATCTAGCCAAATATCCTGGCTATTACAGACCTAATGTCGTATCGTGCAGTCCACTGGCGATGTTACTGATACTCTGAATATTTGGTTCCGTAGGCTGTATCACACCGCAAACACTCCGCCAAAATTCCATACAAACGCTTAATTTGGTCTCTTTTACACAGACATCAATCAGTGACATGTATTTACACGTGCACATTTGTGCGTAGCACGTAGAGAATACCAAACGTTTCCCATAAGAGGGGAGGCGGTTGGGTGAGGCGGGAATATCGCGCGGGACGTCGAAGTGTCCATTCTATACGTAGTATTATTACTTATTCTCTGGCTGTATGTTACTGAGTAATATGCCTGTTTTTAGTACCGATGGAATAAAAGGAACCCTTATAAAATCACTCGTACGTCAATATGTCTGTCACACCCGATTTATTATGAAAGTACTAATTAAAATGAGATTTGGTACACACATGTAAATCAGTGATCCAAACATGACCGTGTAACGAAAGTCAGTGAATTTTAAATATATAATAAATTGGAAAACAGAAAAAAAGTTTCACAAACTTTACATAAACAATACATTTTTGATAATTTCAATATAAGCAATTTTTAATGCTGAATAATATTTTTATTTTGCCTTTTCTCCAAATTTAGTGCGCCTAAAATGTTGCAAAAGCCGAAAAATAGTTCCTCGACTCTATACCTATATTACAGGAAAACCTATAAGAAACCTATGGTATTTATAATAACATAGGTAAATCGTTAATTGTCCGGAACCATGTGACCACAGACAGACACACAAACATAAGAAAGACAAACAAACATAGACATTTTCGCATCTATAATATTAAGTGGGCTGCGATAAATTAATAGAGCCCTACTATATAAAACCCGAACCTACAAACCAGTTCATTGAAATTGATATCTTCTACTGTTTCGCTTACATATAGTCATATAGTTAATTAAACAACTAAATAACTATTTAAAATATACTTTTATAGGCACAGTTTGCAAATCAAATAAAAAAATCACGCATAACGTGTTTATTAAATTCCATTTAATTATTTATATCCCCGATAACATACACATTAATTGGGTATTGATTACAATTAATAATTGATTAGCTGTACATTAATACGTGATTGGCACATTATTGAATTTCGGGTTCAATGATCTTTATAATGGTGGTGTTCTGTATATATTTTTTGATGGCGCCAAAAATCCGAGGTATTGAGTTTCTGGGTCTAATCTAAGTGTTTCGCACCGCCATCAAAGAATATGTAATAATACTACGTGTAGAAGTGTAGAATGGACACTTCGACGTCCCGCCCGATTTCCCCGCCTCACCCAACATCCTCCCCTCTTATGAGCGACGCTTGGTATTCTCTATACTGTAAATACACGCCACTGATTGATGGCTTCGTAATAGAGATCAAATTAAGCGGTGTGCCACCATTGATTCGCCCCGTGGTGTGAATCGCCGAAGCTCTTTCTGAATGGGTCGTTTCACACCGAGGGTTTGAAGCGTTGCGAAAGGCCTAACGTATTCGACTGATATAGCTACTTACTTACATTACTTTATTATATTTAGTTTTATGTATCTTCACGCCAGGTCCCTAACGGGGTAGGCAGAGAGTGTAGAGCGCCAGACATCCCGGTTCAGACAAACCTCTCGTGCCTCGTCTACCTTCATCATTATCTTCATACATGCACGCCGATTCCTAAGACTTTTGACCCCACCATCAGACAGAATTCGACCTATTTGGTCATGGTAGGTCAGCCTTGGTCTTCCTGGGCCTCTGCAACCATCCACATTCCATTTAGTTTTATCTTAGTGATATTCTCCATTACTTATAATTTTCTTTTGTCGTGTCTACTTACATAATATAATATACCAATTATAGTTCAGTGGTGTACAGTAGTGCCTGCACTTGTAACTCTGCTAAGTTAATGACTATGTTTATGACGAATTTATTTTTCTTCTATGAAGGAATTAAAAGATTTGATGCATAAAATCGGTAAAGTTTTAATTTTATTTAATTTGGTATTTTATTGGTCCCACTGCTGGGTACGAGCCTCTCCCCTTTTTGGGGGGAGGCCTGGAGCTTACTCTACCACGCTGCTCCAATGCGGATTGGTGGAGGTGGGAGGGTAAGTGGCCAACCCGCTGTCGGATGATTTCAAACCGCCCATAAGGCCTCCGACAAGGTTTAACGACTGCTATCTATCGATAGCAACCGGGACCGATAGCTTAACGTGCCCTCCGAAGCACGGAAACGCGCATTTAATTTTGCCGGTCACCCATCACACTACCCGATCGCGCCCGTAGTGCTTAACCGAGTAGCGCCCGTAGTGCTTAACCGAGTAGATCGCTTAAGATCTACACCAGGCTATGCGCGCAAATTAGATTATTATTAATACCTATTGAATATAGTTATGTATTAATCTATATATATATATATATATATATATATATATATATATATATATATATAGATATATTAATATATATGTATAGTTTGAGTTCACTTTAATTCATTTTGTTTTTTTTTTTTTTTTTTTATATGTAATGGAAGTGGTAAACAAGCATGCAGTTCACATTGATGTTAAGTGATGACTGCAGCCTATAGACACCCACACAAAGACCAAGGTCAAAATGCAGATGCGTTACCACTCCTGAGGCCTAAGGTCTTATGCCTCTGTGCCGGAAATTACAGGGCCGTACATTACCACCTGACCGGAACACGATAGTGTTGAACACTACCATTTAGCGGCAAGTATATTAGGTAATGCGGTGGTGCCTACGCCCGCGAGCTCCGTCACTGGAGCTCTACCACCAGTAATGTTTGTCTTTTACGTGTCATAAAGGGTGCTTGTCACCCTTAATGAATAAATTAATTTCTGATTCTGGTATCTTTTGGAATGGGTCTATTCGGACCACGACTGGTGGTAGAGTTCCAGTGCAAAATCTCGAGGGCGTAGGCATCACCGCTTTATCTTATTTATCTGCCGCCAAATGATAGTGCTCAGCACTATCGTGTTCCGGTTAAATGTTAATTGGTTAATGTACGGCCCCGTAATAACTATCAGCGAGACGTAACAATTTAGGCCTCAGAGGTGACAACGCTCCATTTTGATCTCTAGTTTATGTGTAAGTGTCTATAGGCTGCAGTCATCACTTAACATCAATGTGAACTGCATGCTTGTTTACCACCTTCATTACATTAAAAAATTGTGATGCCTGTAGGCTATATATACAGGTATATTATTATTAAGAACTATGTGTAATTTGTAGTAAATTTTCTAAAACATCAAAATTCAAGACTCAAAATTTATTTAACCACTAGGAAATATATTTTATTTTATTGTGATAGGACAAATAATGAAAAAAAATGTTAATCACAATAAATTCGTCAAATAAATTTTTTGAAACAAAATCAATAATCGTCTAAAAATAGCTAAGAATTAATTATCTTCAGAAATAGTTATGCTAGGTAGTGTAGCCGCGTTGCTTTCAACGTGATTATACTTAGAAGTACCCAATAATACTAAATGATGCCACTAAATAAACCAGATATCATTGCACCAATAAAAATTCCGCCCATCCCATAAAGTTTGGCCTTGATATATCTACATCTGTGTATGTGTGAGGAATATTGTTTTTTTTTAAGCTCGAGGGTCGGATAGTAAGACCTCCTTATTGGAACAAAATATCACTTAGTAATATTTTGTTCCTGCCACGTTCTCAGTGACACCCCTAATATCGACTAATGATTCGAGTTATAGTTAATAGCGTCTTTATTAAATGTGACTCAAAAAAACATTTTCTGTGTCTGACATTTTCTGTGTTATGTTGTAGATAGGTAAATGAACAAAAAAAAACTCGTAAAAACAGCACATCAAAAATACGCTATCAAAAAGCAGTTGACGCTTTTTTTTCATTTAAATCCACCCTAAATTACATTCGACTTAAAGCCATACACAAAATATTCTCAAAACACACCAAAAGACAAATTCCCAAAAATAAGGCGACAGTAAACGGATTAAACCAAAACAAAATATATCAAAACATATCAACGGAAATACCGCAAAAACAGCACATCAGAAAACAAAACGCCCTATCAAAAAGCAATTGACATTTTTTTTCATTCAGATCCACCCCGACCTAGTATTCGCTGGCGTACAATGCACCAAACATCCAAAGAAAAGAATCGCCGGCGACACGGCACGCGGCGCAATCACGGCGCATATGGGCTCAAATGCAGCTGGGTATTAGAGCGTGACATTTCCAGAGTCCGGCTCCCACTTTATCCCACGACTGTACCTTGGAGCATTTTTCATTTTTCCTATCGCCTGTACTTGTGTTATAAAGACTGGGGAAATATTATGTTGAGTACAGTTAAGTAGACAATTTTATTTTTCGATTAGTCGAATTGTTGGTTTAACAAAACATGTTAAATTTTTCGATAAATCTGCAAACTATTAGGCTGGATTGCATCATCTCATCATTATCATACTTTTTTTTATGTAATGGAAGTGGCAAACAAGCTTGCAGTTCACATTGATGTTAAGTGATGACTGCAGCCTATAGTCACTTACACGAAGACCAAGGTCAAAATGCAGATGCGTTACCACGCCTGAGGCCTAAGGTGTTATGCCTCTGTGCCGGAAATTACTATACTTTAACTTTAACAAATTTGTTAAAGTACCTTTTATGTAAAAAAATAAAAAGTTTGCAGCATTACATTTTAATCGAGCTACGCTGGTTAATGTTAAGTTAACCTCAAAATTAACTGTCTGTTTATAAGGGGATCTGTCCACCCTGGTAACTTTAACGATGTCAAAAATACGCTGGTGGAACGCATTCAGCAGTATCTGTTAATCCCAATGTTATTGTTAAATTTCACTTTCTTCTTTTTTCAATAAACGTAACATTAAAATATTTTTTTTTTGGTGCAACCGAACCTTTATAATTAAACTAAGAGAGCTTTATACAGACTACTAACAAAATACGCCGTCTTTTGTTACTTATCTACCTAATCAAATGAATCAGCTATCTCTAATACATTGTTTCATAATCGACGAATACAACTTTATTTTCCAACCGTACAAACATAATTTCATAGATTCGCTTTTTCCTCAAATTCTCGTTATTATTATAACAAACACAATACATCTACAAACATAACAAGCTTTTATTAAAAACTTTTCCTTGTTTGAGCAAAAGTAACGTTTATTAACGCCCATAATAAATGGTAGAACTATTTACCACTAAATATTGCTCGTAGCTTTTGTAATTAAAATGGTAATGAGTTTTAACATTTTCAGTTTCAGGATTGCACGGCATCTGCATTAAGGTATGCAGTTTTTAGGATTCCTTACCTCAAAAGGATAACAAGTCTCCTTTATTAGATACCACATTCGACTAACAGAAAATTATAAAAAATTGTAACGACATTAAATAATTATTTAATTGACAAATGCTATTATAAAATTATTTATTTATTTATTTATACACTTTATTGTACACCAGAAAACTTAACCAATTATACAAGCTAGAAAAGAAATAGAAGTACAAAAGGCGGTCTTATCGCAAAAGCTGCGATTTCTTCCAGACAACCTTTTAGTCAGGAACATAAAGAAAGAAATTATTTATTTGCCGGCAGGGTGTACTGAGCAATAATAAAGATTTAAAACACAATAATAATACTAAATGAATAGATAATTACGCAACGAGGAGAAATATTATAATTATTTATACATTAAGAAAGAGCAATGCATGACCAAAAGATAAAGTTAAAAAGTTTTAGAAAAAGAGGTAAAGAAAAAGGATGAAAAAGGATAGTTACAGAGTCTGAGTTAAATAAAAATCTTTGACCTTATGTTTAAAGGAAACGACAGTTTGGGCTTGCCGAACTGTCGTTGGTAAGCTGTTCCAAAGATGAACAGCTTCTACAGTAAAAGATTTTGAATAGAATTGAGAAGAATGCTTGGGAATGTGAAGCTGAAGGTTTTCAGAGGATCGAAGGGAAAGTGAATGGGAGAGGCATAAGTACTGGAAACGTTCTTTAAGGTAAAATGGAGCATTCGGATTGAATAGAATACAGTATAAAAGTGAAAGAATGTGGGTGTTCCGGCGAAGACGAATTGGGAGCCACTTGAGTTTATCACGGTAGCTGGAGATGTGGTCATATTTGCGCAAACCAAATATAAACCGAATGAACATGTTTTGGAGACGCTCAAGCTTATTAAGTTGCTCCTGGGTCAAATCAAGGTAGCAGACATCAGCATAATCAAGAATTGGAAAAAGTAGAGAGTGTGCAAGCGCAATCTTAGTAGACAACGGAAGAAATCCTCGCAACCTCCTCAAGGAACCAATCGCGGAAAACGTCCTCCTGCTGACTTCAGTAATCTGTGGAGACCAAGAGAAATGTGAATCAAATAAGATACCTAAGTTTTTAACCGTTTGACTAAAAGGAATTTGTACATTTTCTAAATTAAGTTGGGGTAAACAGTCCCAGTCAATTTTATGTATGAAACGTGAACTGCCAATAATTATTGATTTAGTTTTCTCAGGATTTAATTTAAGTCCGTGCGCGTGACTCCAAAGTGAGATACGAGCTAGGTCAGTATTGATAATATTAATAGCGCCTGATAGATCTTTCAGATGAGCCTGCGTGTATATCTGGAGATCGTCTGCATAAAGGTGATAGAGAGAAGTAAGAGGGAGTGTAATAGAATTAATGAAAATGGCAAACAGAAGTGGAGACAACACGCCACTTTGCGGCACACCAGCGGAAACGTCACACCAAGTTGATAATGTGTCGTTGACTTGAACACGATGCCGGCGGCCATACAAGTAGTTACGAAACCAGTCAATTACCGATGGAGATATGTTAAGAGAATACAAAGTAGCCAATAATATATCAAAGTCAACAGTGTTGAAAGCATTGCTAAAGTCTAACAGTGACAACACTGTGAGCTGTTGCTTTTCCATACCGAAGCGAATGTCGTCAGTGATTTTAACTAAAGCACTAGTCGTACTATGACCAGGGCGGAAACCGGATTGGAAAGGATTAAGGAGATTGTGTTTCGACAGGAAAACGCTTAATTGCTGGTGAACTAGTCGCTCGAGGACCTTAGAAAGGAAAGGTAATATGGATATGGGCCTATAATTCTGAGCGGAAGAAGGATTAGGTTTTTTTTGGGAGAGGAATTATATTCGCATGTTTCCATGTACTAGGAAATGTGCCCGAGGAGATGGAATAATTTAAGATGGAGGTAATTACAGGAGTGAGGATATCAATTAGGGGAATGATCATTTTACGACTAATACTGTCAACACCAACAGCATTCGAATCGATTGCTAGTATATTCTTCCTAACATCACATTCAGTAAAGTGACTAAAATGAAATTCGGGATGATTAGGAGTGGTACTAGTTAAAATATTTGACAAAGTATGAGATTTTATGTTCTCATCGATAGTTTCGCACGTTGAAAAATGTTTATTGAGGTCATTAATATCTATGTTATTAGGAAAGAAATGATTAGGGGATTTTCCGACTCCTAATGTTTTCAGAAACCTCCAAACCTTTTCGGGTTCTTCATTTTGAACTGATTTATAGATATGGCGTCGTTGTGCATCTCTACACTCTTTATTACAGCGATTCCTTGCAATTTGATACCTCTCCTTATTCCTATCATTAGGGGTACATTTAAGTTTTGTCTTGGCAGAAACCTTTCTCTCAATTAAACTCTTGATGTTCTCGGAAAGCCAAGGTGCAGGAAGATGTTTAACGCGAATAGGTCGAACAGGGGCATGCAGATCATATAGATGAGTCAAAAGAGAATTAAATATTGTAAGTTTCTCGTCTATACTTTCCGCATTGAAAACCGCAGCCCAATCAACTCTGGAAGCGTCGCCCCGAAGTTTCTCCTCGTCCATGCCGCTAAAATTACGCTGCAGAAGGATTTTTGATTTGGCCTTGGGGGGACGAATTTTGTATGACAAATATAATAGATCGTGACAAGAGAAAGCGTCAGCATCACACTGCCCGTGCTTGGCAACATGGTCAATGGATGATACAATCATCAGATCTAGAAGGGAAGGGACAGAATTAGGAAACCGATGGGTTGCTAATGTAGGAAGAATGTGCATGTTGGCGGCTGTTACAATATTCCCGAGTCGTATTGATCGCACGTCATTTTTAAGCAGACAAGTGTTGAAGTCGCCCATAATTACAGTGTGGCTATATTGAGGAGCCAAATCTTCAAGAACCTGCTCAAATTCGGAGAAGTAGTCGATTGTGAGTGAAGGACTGTACACAACACCGAGGAGGAGTTTACTGTGAGAAAAACTAATTTCGACAAAAAGGTATTCAACATTGTGGCCGTTATTTTGACTAGAATTTAAAACAACAGAATATGGTATGTGAGAACGTAGATAAATTGCAACACCGCCGCCAACACGATCACAGCGATCATTGCGGATCAGTTGAAAACCAGGTAAACAGTACGAGGTAGAAGGAAGGCATGGCTTCAGCCAAGATTCCGATACAAGAATTGCATTGACATGGCTATCAGAAAAAGTTGCTAACAGGTCTGCGTAATGTGCCGGAACACTTTGGGAGTTAATATGAACAATATTGAAATTTTTCAGAACATCTGAAAAATGTGCATCAAGAGTTGAACTCAGAGAAGGGAGACTTAAAAAACTGTCGTTGCTATTCGAACCGTTGGAAGATAAAGAAAAGAATTCATCAGATTGGTCACTGTCATTGTGAGTTAAACCATTAATATTGCTCATTCAATAAAAATATTACTAATTATCTATATATGTATAAAATACCAAACTTAATATCTAAAATTTATATAAGCACAAACATAGAAATTACTACCCTCCAGCTCTCTATGTAAAATCACATAAAACAACAAGAGAAAGAGAACGAAAGATGTAAGAAGTAAAAAACATCAATATTGGTAACATCAAAGAAATGTAGATAAAATAACATGTTTAGAAGACAAAAACAAAAGAAAATATATATTCTATTTTAAAGTAACTAACTACGAAATTAAAGAACTGACAGACTAGGCAAACATGTAGCATAGACCCATTTATTAGTCTGTGTTTTTTATCTGTGACAAGCTAAGACAGTTTTGACAGCAATGACAGATGACAGATGAATAAAAAGTAAATAAAAAAACGGAATGCCGAATGACTGATTGTGATAAATGTGATAAAAATAGTGGGTAAATAAGTATTGCGGTAAAAATGATAACGACTAAAAGAAAATGGGGAAGAAAAACGAATCGTTACTTTTTATTCACCTGCTGCCGCCTCGGGCGTACCGCGTCTTTGTCGGGAAGCTTACTTGTGCCCGCCTTTGCTGGGATCGGAGCCGGTGCAGAGCAATAGTTTTCTTCAGCAACATTCAGATCACTCAGATATTCAATACGGCGGCGAGTCCCGTCCGGACTTATAATATGAATCTGGCCGTCTCTTGTCCAGCACTTCGTGATTCCAAACCGCCGCCGTGCTTCCAGGAAAGCGTCATGTCGCCGCTTAGTTAAATATTCTGATTGAGTGATGCCTGTGCCTTTTAATTTGGTTTTGGCGTACCAAACCGTGTCCCGAATCTCAACATCACGGAGTTTGATAATTATAGGCCTTGGTTTGTTGGTCGATCGTCCCATGCGATAGCAGCGAGTAATGCACGCAGTCGAAAAATCTGGCACCTTTAATCTATCCGCGATGATAGCGGTTACAACCTTTGCAGTGTCTTCTGATTGGTCTTCCGATACACCGTGGAACAAAAGCATTTTGTGACGTCTCTTCATTTCAAGCCGATCAAGTTCATTCCCCAAGTACTCTACTTGACGCTGAAGTGTTGTTAACGCCGTTAGCATAAACTTTCGGAAGGTCGCAAATTCACTTGCCAATGAGTCTGCTGAAGAAGAGGCTGTAGATGTCTGATTGAGCTCCCGCTGGAACTCATTCATACGGGAGTTAAACATATCAGCCATGGCGCCAAGTGATTCCTTTATGTTTTCCATAGTGTTTGGATTTGTGAAATCAGTGAAGAAGTAAGATGACAGTGAGTGGATAAGAGGAAAAAGAGAGCTAGTGAGTAGAGTTTTATTTACATATGAATTTTAATAAAATAGATAGCAATATAAACACTTTTAAATATTTATTTTGATCAAAATTAAAGTAGAGCTCTATAAACGTGTGTACTTATTTACGCCTACCCGCGTATCAATGATTATAATTAAATTAGTGATTTTTTTTTATGTAATTGAAGTGGCAAACAAGCATGCAGTTCACATTGATGTTAAGTGATGACTGCAGCCTATAGACACCCACACAAAGACCAAGGTCAAAATGCAAATGCGTTACCACTCCTTACGTCCTCCCTCCTCCATTTATGATAGAAAATTTCAATGGTACGGAAAGGGTTCCGTACATATCGCGATGTCTTTGGGTAGTGGCAATCATTTATTATCAGGTTTTTCCCAAGCACCAGAGTTGTAATAACGGCGTCTAAAACGAAATGTTAATTTACAAACCTATAATATTACAGCTGTTCCAATTTCGACTGGTGGTAGAGCTCCAGTGTCGGAGCTCGCGGGTGTATGCACCACCACATTACCTAATATACTTGCCGCTAAATGGTAGTGTTCAGCACTATCGTGTTCCGGTCAGGTGGTAATGTATGGCCCTGTAATTTCCGGCACAGAGGCATAACACCTTAGGCCTCAGGAGTGGTAACGCATCTGTCTTTTGACCTTGGTCTTTGTGTAAGTGTCTATAGGCTACAGTCATCACTTAACATCAATGTGAACTGCACGCTTGATTGTCACATCCTACATTAAAAAAAACTAAACACGTCATCAATCAAGGAATAAGCCGTTTAACACATAATCAACCTCTCTAATTTCACTTAAATGCACTATCAAATCCATTGGAACATAAATCCGAACAAATCCGCAGCACGTAGCGTTGTTAGACGCTGTTCGGCGTTGTTCGGCCATGAGCGCCACGCGTCTCACATAAAATCTGGCAGAAAGCTGATTAAAGTGTGCACTGCGATCCGATTGTACCCTGCACTCTTTATTTGAAGCTTCTTACGTGTTCGCGGAGAGATTCTATTTTATATAAGGCAATGATTCCTATATTAACAGAATTCTTGTACGGCCCTGTATTTTCCGGCACAGAGGCATAACACCTTAGACCTCAGGAGTGGTAACGCATCTGCATTTTAACGTTGGTCTATGTGTCTTTAGGCTGCAGTCATCACTTAACATCAATGTGAACTGCATGCTTGTTTGCCATTTACAATACATAAAAAAATAGGTTCTTAAACAAGAGATGAGATGCTCAAAATCTCTTGTTGCTTGTCGATAGAAAAAGTAGGTATGTCGATTATTTAAAAGTATTTTGGTTGCTATTTATATCTACATAAGAAAGCAGTTTGACTATTAATGGACTATCTGAACGTGAATAAATAATCGACGAAAAAAATCTTTACGATATTTCACTAACATATTGGAATTACAATTTTGAAAAGCCACAAAACAAGTCACCGAAATACGACGAACAAACCGTAGAACAAATAGTTAACGCCCTAATTTAAAACTACTAAATTCAAATCCATTGCAACATAAATCCTAACAGATCCGCAGAACGTAGCGTTGTTCGACGCTGTTCGGCGTTGTTCGGCCATGAGCGCCACGCGTCTCACATAAAATCTGGCAGAAAGCTGATTAAAGTGTGCACTGCGATCCGATTGTACCCTGCACTCTTTATTTGAAGCTGCTTACGTGTTCGCACCGAGACTCTGTTTTATGTATCACTGCCAGGCGATATTTCATACAATAAAATATATCACTTTTTCAAATAGAGAAGTGATTCTTAAAAATTGAATATTTTTAGGGAGTAACTTATTTATAAGTAAAAGAAGCTAAACTGACTTTGTTTATGTAATGAAGATGGCAAACATGTGAGCAGTTCACATTGACGTTAAGTGAACACTGCAGCCTAGAGATCAAGTTCGATGGTAATGAATGACCCCGTAATAACGATCATAGAGACATAAAAACTAAGGTCTCAGGGGTGGAAAAGCATCTGCATTTTTACTTCTGGTTTGGTGTAGATGTCTATAGGCTTTAGTCATCACTTAACAAGCCTAAGGTTGATCTTAGGTTTTCGCGAGCTACACTCATTGAAATAAAACTAGTTTTCGGATTTATCTCGCGTATATTATACTAAAAAGATTATTTAAAATCTAACCCGACGTTAGACGTAGATGGAGGTAGCTGCACATAATAATTTTCAAACTACTGTCAAACAAATGCCACCTCAGTCTGCCCGAGACCACGGAAGCTGAAAGGCGACCTAAACGTCGGGTTCGATTTTAAATAATCATTTAAGGGGACGTCCATTAATCACGTGATGTTTTTCAGCGTCACTTGGACCCCCTCCTCCCTCTTGATGATACGTGGTGAGGTTTTAGATTAACCTCCAACCCCCACCTAAGATCAAGTGTATTTTCTGAAATAAAATAGGTACCTAATTTATTTCATAAAATTTTAGCGGCAAATAAGGCATCGGGAATTAAAATCGCGTAAATGAAATATACTAAGCATGTATATGACGTGAAAATTATTGATTATCGAGACAAAAGTTTCTCAAATTGTTGCCGAAATCAGGCACCAATTTTCGGTTTCGAAATTGGGCACTCAAAAAAGAAATAAATACACGTGATATCTCCATATACTCCCCCCTCCCCTTGTGATATTTGGTCATTTATTCCTGAACCCCCCTCCCCCTTTCGAACCTCACGTGATTACTGGACGACCCCTAAGTTTAATATACGCGAGATAAATCCGAAAACTAGTTTTATTTCAATAAGCCTAAGGTATTATGCTCTGTGCCGAAAATAACAGGGCCATACAAAAACTGAATATTTTTCACCAATACGCTACAAGAAAACCTTAAACGAATCGAGGCAAATTTGCCGTAGAAACTTTCAATTACATTTTCATATAAATAAATATAAATCCTTCAAGCAATTTAAAAGTTATAAGTTTAACTTGTAAGTGTATTCTAGGGCACAGCTATTGTAACTTCTATATTTTCTTTTCGGTGCCACCATAAGCCTGATTTATTGCAGTCTTTCCACACTTTTCATGTCAAATTGTAGCCTTATATATAACGGAATAATAGTTTGGTATATCTTAACTCACATTATGATTTATCTGTATAAATGAAATATTTTCTTGGTAAGTAAGAAATATTAAGATACTAAGGATCGGTTGCACCAAAACATTTGTTAAAGGTACTGTTATTGTCAAATGTACTGCTACGAACATAGAGTAACACGGGCCACTGGCCGCGGCGGACCGGAGGGGAGTAGCCATATGCAAGCCTTCCTCTCTGTCAAAGTACAAGACCAAATGGTCCAATGCCTTTCGCCCAGATATTTAAAAAAAAGTGTGCGTGAAATTGTCATTATGTATTATTTTAAAGTCAATGTGTGAGTTTCGTCGAAATAGACCTCCACCAATCCGCATTGGAGCAGCGTGGTGGAGTATGCTCCAGGCCTCCCCACAAAAAGGGGAGAGACTCGTGCCCAGCAGTGGGACGTATAATGGGTTGTCATTATTATTATTATTATTATAGACGTTGTTTGTAGTTCGAGTATGTGTCACACGTATTTGCCCCCGCATAAAATTTATTGACAGTGAAATTAATTAAATTAAATTAACTAAAATAACATTAAATTATAGATATCTAAAATATATACGTAGCGGCTGCCCGCAAATTAACAATTATTACTGAATATTTGCAAAAATAAATAACATGAAAATGAATTATTTCTCCATTTGTGGCGGAATGGCGGCGGCCATTTGTAGCGATTAAATCCATTACAATTTCAAGTATTCCCCAAATATATTATTTGTATTAACACGATTATTTCACAAAAAAAGGCAGAAGCCTTGGAGCGCTAAATATTTGTAACTTACGAAATCACTAAATTCAAATACGTACTCATTATTAAAAATTCAAAAGTGTCTGGTCTACTTCAAGGGTGTTGAAGAATGGAAAACTTGAATAATAAAGTAACTTCTTGTATATTCTTATGTAATGTTATGGAGTTGCGACGACGAATAAGCATTTTAACCTCTGAATCAACAAGACTCATTAGTAAACTTTTAGGAACTAAGTAAGAGTTATTTCGTATTTCTATGGTTGTGTAGCGTCCACTCATTAAGGCGACAACTAGTGGAATACAATGAAACCTTACAGTACTTGAACCAGTATGGTAGATGGCGTGTCAATCGAATAACATCGTACATACGTAGATTTCTCAAGAGTTGGTATATATACAACTTCCCAACATCAATCGTTGGGCAACCCGTGACTGTACGGGAGATAGTGAGAGACAGGAATGCAACTACAAGAGCTTACTACTCTGCCCCAACGGCCGATAGAAAAACCACCATGCGATACTGGCAACGTCAGGCCAAGAAATGCAAGGTGGAAGTCTATAACGGCCGCTGGGAGCAAAAGCTCACTGACCTTGATCCCACTCATACAGAGTATTGGAAGCTTTTCAGCTGCTTCAAATCTCCCAACGAGGCATCCATGCCTCCCCTCATTCGTCCCAACCAACCGCCAGCCTTCGATGACTTCGAAAAGTCCGAATGCCTGGCGAGCGAACTCGAGACTCAATGCCCTCCAAGTACGATGCCGATAGCTGCCGATCATTTAGATAAGATTAACTCTGAAGTCGAAAGTAGGAACGCGAGACCGCCAACCCCTCCGCGCGAAACCGGTCCCATTCCCGACACGCAGTTCGATGAAAACGCTAACGATAATAGCGAAAATAATGATGATCCTCTCAGACCTGTGACAGTCGTAGAGGTGTCAGACCTGATCAAGCGTCTAAAAGTGCGGAAAGCGCCGGGTGCGGACGGCGTTTCCAATCGCACAGTTGGAAACTTTCCCCCCTTGCTCATTGCCCTTTTGGCTGCGATACTCAACACAGCGTTTAAAAATAGTATGTTTCCACCCGCGAAGAAAGAGGCCACAGTTATAGGGTTTAAAAAGCCCGGTAAGCCGAGCAACCAGGCCTCGCCATACAGGCCGATAAGTCTGCTCAGTTCTCTCAGTAAACTTTACGAGGGCGTCGTGTACGCTCGACTCTTAGATTTCACCCGAGTGCGGCACTTGATCCCGGACGAACAGTTCGGGTTCCGTGCTCGCCACTCCTGTGTCCATCAAGTACATCGAATCACTGAGCATATACTCAGTAAATTCGATAGAAAGATTATGACGGGAGCCCTCTTCTTCGATATCGCTAAAGCGTTCGACCGCGTGTGGCACAACGGCTTATTATATAAGCTGTACACTCTCGGAGTGCCCACCCAAATCGTGCACATCATTCGCGATTTTCTGTCGGACAGAGGCTTTCGATATCGAGTCGAGGGTACCCTTTCGAAGCGTCACACCATAACAGCCGGTGTTCCCCAAGGATCCGTACTCTCCCCCCTCCTGTTCACGCTATACACTAGCGATATCCCTGTCCGCCACGGCGTTCAGGTGGCAATGTACGCTGACGACACTGCTATTTACGTCTCTGGCAGAAAGCCAGAGATCATAAGGAAAGCCCTGCAAGCGGCGGCCAAAGACCTTGAGTCTTGGTTCCGCCGCTGGCGTATAGAGGTAAATCCTAGCAAGAGCGCTGCCATACTCTTTATACGGGACCGCGCTCCCAGACCTAACGTAGCCCCAGTCCTTATGTTTGACGAGCCCATCCCATGGATGGACAAAATCAAATACTTAGGAGTGACGCTTGATCGGCATCTGACCTTCGCTGCACATGTAAAAGCAGCGCGCGCAAAGGCTGCATTCGTGTTATCCCAATTACATTGTTTATTAAACAAAAAGAGCAAGCTATCGGTCCGGAACAAACTCCGTACCTATACGTCCTGCATAAGGCCCATACTATGTTACGCGTCCCCGGTATTCGCCCACGCGAAAAACACAATATTACATAAGCTTCAAACTTTGCAGAATCGATTCTTACGTAGAGCCGTAGGCGCGCCTTGGTACGTACGTAATAAAAACTTGCACATTGACGCAAATCTGCCTACCATCCGGCAGTTTATGAAGCGAGCTTCAGCTCGCTATTTCGATCGGGCGAGTCACCACCCGAATCCGCTGGTCAGAGCGGCCGCGATTTACACTCCTTTTGATCGCGCCAAAAGGAGACGTCCAAGGCACGTCTTAAAAGATCCGGACGATGAGACCACGTTGGCCATCGCCGCTATGAACAATCATTTACAGAATCACACTGCACAAACCGCCAACAATACAACGCGCCGACGCGTTTCGCGCCGCGCCTGCCCCTGATCCCGACCCTATCTCCGGCCCCGCGAGGCCGATGACATTCCGGTTATCACCAACCGAATGGAGTAGAGGGAAAGTTGCACCGCCCATAATCGCATATGTCTCATATGTCCCTCCGCAACGCCCGTAATGGTGACCCGCATGGGTCACCCTTACGCAGTTGCGCTAACTTTTTTTGCTTAGGCTGGAGCGCCTTCTGCGGTGAAGTAGACTAGTGCCGTCTCGAGACAGGCCGCCTACATAAAACCCGGAAAAAAAAAACAATCGATGGGCCGCGGCCCGCCAGGCGCTACCACCTCGTCTGGTCGGAGGATCACTTCCACCCGTTCCTCCATATATTGTCGTTGAAGTAAATTGTAGAAACTGACTATTGCCTTCATTCAATTATAGAAACATGAAAGTCTGACCACTCTTGCTGAAAATAAACGTGTCACATATCTTAATTCGTTAATAAACGGGTTGCAGAGAACAAAATATACTTAAATTGACTATTCTTGGTTAATTTAGATTTCATCTAAAGACAGTAATAGAGATGATGAAATTTTGCAAGAACACAAACATTTAGCAACTCTCTGCACAGAACTGACAATCTAAATCTCGCCGTATTATCATATCAATAAGTCAATAAGGAAACTGTTACCTTCCATCCATAATTAATACAACCAAATCGAAGCGAAACTATAACTAACTATCCAAAACAAAAGAGTTACATTGTAATTAATGGGTTGAATTTGATACGCCGAGATTGGTTCTACTCTGAGTATACCGCGACTAATCATAGATAATACGGCAGTAGCGTGGATTGGTAGTTGGTACACAAGAGAACTAATCTAAGAAATATTAAATAATGCTGCTTTACTTTCTGATTTTCGTGCCGCGTGTTTTAACTGTGGGCGAAAGAGCCTTTCAAACTTGCAAGAATTATGGCCAATCTATGCTGGAGTGCCACAACATTTTGTATCCTTCATCGAAAGTTCGAGTCCCTATTGACTTGCTTCTGTATCCTCACATGGTCTTGGTAGGATTCCAGAAGGAACCCCAAGACCAGCCGAGCTGGAAATGCGGCGGTACGCTGCTGAACGCTCGCTGGGTGTTGACTGCGGCACACTGCGCTGAAGATCCCATAAATGGACCGGCCAAGATCTTGAGAGTTGGTACAGCCACATTTGAATTCGACGAAGTGGACGAATTGGCGCAGGAGAGGGCGGTGTCCGAGATCATTACGCATCCAGGTTACAAGAAGCCATCGAAATACCACGACATAGCTTTGATGAGAAGCGAACCGGCTTTCATTCTGAGCAGAGATATAAGAATAGCCTGCTTACCAACGAGTGAGAAGATCGGCGATGTGAAATTGACGGCAATAGGATTTGGAACCACCGTGTCGGGAGCGGCTTCTGGAAGTCAAACACTGATGAAAGTGGACGTTGACATTGTTGATAGCGTTATGTGTAACAAGTCTATGAGGTATCTGATTAAAAGGAAGATTATGGCGCATGGCATCACGGAGAACCAGTTGTGTGCCGGTGATTACGAACATGGTGGGCGAGACACTTGCCAAGGAGACTCTGGTGGACCTTTGCAGATAATGGAAGATAGAGTAGACTGCATCAAGACATTCCCATTACACACTGTGATAGGAGTGACTTCTTTTGGAAGAGACTGTGGCAGAAAGATGGCGCCGGGTGTGTATACAAGAGTTTTCGAATATGTAGACTGGATAGAAAATATTGTGTGGCCAAATGTTCTTTAGGCAAAATTCTGAAATAACGTTAAATACTAAAGCGAATATTTTAAGTCTTTGAATTGAATAACGGTCGTTTAGAGAATTTTCAATTATAACACAAGCGTTCTGTACCTGACATAATTGTGAAACAGTGTTCGCGAACTGGACAACAAACCGGAAGGTATATTTATAAAAAACATGCGAGTTAATTGACACAAGCTGTGCATAATATAAATCCTATTTTGATTTACTACATATTCAATTGAATTTTGTCCAAGATCTTCATACCCTAGAAGAACCAGTGAGGTCATGACCCACAAACCTAATTAGAATGGTGCCTTAATTAACAAAATGTTGGTTTCTTGCTGTGGTTCGAGTACAAGTGAGATCATGATTATGACAAATATGTACAACGAGTATTCGCTTATTCGCAAACAGGCTCAATATTCATAAAAGACTCTTCACGCCTATAAGTAGACGCAAGTAACGGTGCACATACACATTATCTAATAAACTTGCCACTAAATGGTAGTGTTCAGCACTATCGTGTTCCGGTCAGGTGGTAATGTACGGCCCTGTAATTTCCGGCACAGAGGCATAACACCTTAGGCCTCAGGAGTGGTAACGCATCTGCATTTGACCTTGGTCTTTGTGTGGGTGTCTATAGGCTGCAGTCATCACTTAACATCAATGTGTACTGCATGCTTGTTTGCCACTTCCATAACTTAAAAAATAAACATATGTTAAGTGATAAATGCAGTCTGTAGATATCTACTACTAGGTCTGAGATTTTGAAAATTAATCCGTAATTTTTAACATAACCTAAGAATTTAGCAATTTATCTTTTATTAGACTACAGTCATCACTTACTGTCCATTGCAACTTAATGCTTGATTGCCACCTGCATTACATTAAAAAGAATGAAGCCAAATCAAAATCAGCAGTATTATTCCAGTACGCGTTCAAGTATAAAAAATAAAAAAAGATACCGAAAGATAAACAGCGAAGAATCCGCGAAATCCCCGAAACATTGAAAAACAGCTTTCCTCTCGAGTAACTTCGTATTATTTGAAACGTTATAATCTTACTCACCTCGGCGTCTACTTATGAAATATACACCAGTAAAAAGGATAACGGCTTTACCTGAAACAAAAGGTTTCTCATATAAAAAAAACGTCAAGGATCCACCCACAGGGGACAGTTGGAAAAATCATGTAAAATAGGGATGTAATTCTCATTTCTTAATCTAATTTCTTCAACATGTCGATGAAATTATACATACATTTTACTATCAGAAACATTTTTTTATTAAGTTTTATTCAAATTTCTCTATATTAAAGGCCGAATACTAAAAAGTCACTCTATTTTCTCTGCCTACCCCTTTAGGGCGTCAATACATACAAATACATACACTCAATTTTAAGCAACCCACCCTCAAATGTGCGCTATCTCTATCATTTGAACGTGTTTTATAAAGACAGAAGACTTTCCAAAAGACAGAAGAAGTCCCACTTAGATTTAAGTGACGTTTGACTATTTGGCGGTAAGCAAAAAAAATTTTTGGTATTTTATACTTTGAAATTGGTAAACAGGGATGCACATGGCTGGTAAGGTTGGTAAGTTACCAGAACCAGAGGTCAAAATGCAGATGTGTTGCAACTCCTGAAGCCTAAATTGTTTTGACTCAGTTAATATAAATGACAAGTGGATCCAAATTAAGGCCCTTGTTTTGTTATTGCCCATTTAACCGAAAAACGATAAGAAATAAATAATAAAATACGCTTACACTCACAGCCCCACAGTAGGTATAAACCTGTGTCGTGGGTGCCGTTGTACACATGCAACACATACATAAACACCCAGACCCGAAACAAATATCTGTAGGCCAATTCAACTATTTGTCCCGGTGCGGGGATCGAACCCGCGACCCTTCGAATCAAACGGTCATCTCACACCGCTGGGCTAACCGGGTCGTCGGGATAGGTAGTGTTATTAACATTTGGCGGCGGATATATTACGTAATGCGATTATGCCTATTCTTATGCCCTCTAGTGCCGACAGAGGAACACTAACACTAAATAAAATTATAAATAAATCAATATTTAAATTTAAAAAAATTGCCACAAATGTCATCTATGCAGAGGAAGCCGCGGGCAGAAGCTTGTATGTTTCCATTATGCATGCAAATTCAAAGGTTCAATTTACTTAATTGACTTGAATTAAAATACGACTTAATTCATCCCGATGCCATACATTACTTTGTTTTTATAATACAAAAGCATTTCCCATTTGTATAACAAAATACTTTCATTTGCATGCAAAAAGAACCAAGTGAGATATTAAATTATTAATTTATATACACTTCGTAGGTTTTTTAATCAAAACAACATGTATTTGAACATCTATTTAAATTTTATCACGCCTACTGCTTTATAAGTGTTGTTTGAATAAAACATATTTGAATTTGTAACCACATAGTTTGCTTTCTAAATTCAAATATTTGTATTACATTACGTTACTTTGTTAAAATTTACAAACACATTTATAATAACAAATGTTATTGGATTGTTTTCAATTTAAAATATTGATAATAAAAGCTTACTAATACAATATTAAGGCAGAATATATAATCTATAGTATAACATATATAATCTATACTTTAATAATATAAATGTGAAAGTGTTTGTGTGTTTGTTTGTCCGTCTTTTAGATCAAAATGGTGCAACGGATTGATGTGATTTTTAATACAGAGATATTTGAGAGGCTGGAGAGTGGCATAGGCTACTTTTTGTCCCGTTATTTGGCCCCAACTCCCTTAAATAGGGGGTGGACGTTTCAAGGTAAATGGCTGAAAATTGGTATACAATAGGTAAAATATAAAACGGCACCTACTCAAGCGGAGCCGCGGGCAACAGCTAGTAATATTTTAATGAGGTAAAGTTTGTTACTTTGATTGTTTGTTTGTAGGGGCTAATATTCGGAAATACTGAACCGATCATTAAAATTATTTTATAATCAGAAAGCTACATTCAGGAGTGCAATAATATAGCCAATATTATACTATGATAGTAGTAATGTTGGTAACATTTTGCATCGGTGCGAAGCCGGGACGAGCCGGTAGTATAACAAAATTATGGTTCAGGTTCAGGAACAAACCTGTTCGTTATTGATTTTTATCGAGTTTGAAAAAAAATAAGTCGATCCTTATCGATAAAATGTACCTTCTGTCCGCAAAATCCTTACGGCTCTAATGCAAATGTCACTTCGCAGATGTTATGGAGCGCGGAAATAACACGAAATGGCGGCCAAACGCGCAAACGTCTTATAAACATTCCTGTTTTCATTGTCCCATACAGTTTCATGTTTATTCCTTAGTAGGATATGTTGTGTTTTGCTCTGTGTTTGACAGGTTATGTTTTTGTAATATTTTTATTTCTCGCAATCACACATGCGAGTGAATTAAGAAACTAAAGAAAAAATGGGAAGAAGAAAAATTTGACTTCACGCAGGCAGGCATCGCGAATCATTTTCATATGTTATGCACACAAGAAAAAACAAAGGTAATTCATTTTTTATACAGATTTTTATAAATTTTATTTATCAAACTTTTGTCCATCGATGTGTGATCGCGCGATACAATGGTAGCAAGTTCCATCTCCGGGATACGACGGAATATTTCCATGGCCTATTAAAATACTTGTTAAGGGTTTGGGCATTTGTGTGTGTGTCACGGAACCCACACGGATACAGTTTTATTCCTAGAATAGGGCAGGCCTATGAGTGTAAGCATATTATTTATTTCATCGATTAAATCCTTACGACTCTTAGTAAAATTTATATAAGTACGATAAGGAGGAAAGTAGATTTTTAAGGATGGTTCCAAAAAAGATTCTGGCATTCGGCAGAACAAACGAAACGATAATCACATTCAGTATTAGCACGCAACTATAAACTTTCAGTGGACAACAAGCTCCTTATCTATAAAACGTTCCTCAAATCTGTATGGATGTATGGGATACAACTGTGGGGAAGCTCTTGTAACTCCAATTAAACTATTATACAGAGATTGTAAAATGGCATATTATGTACCTTGTCGAATGCTCCATGGTTTCTCACGAATTCTGAAATACATGAAGCTCTGGAAATTAAAACAGTAAAGGACGAGATCCAGCAGTCTTCCAATATCTACAAAAATTGGCTCGACAACCACCCAAATGAGTTGGCGGCCGAATTAACAAAAATCAAGTACAATGAACACCTTAAACGCTATGACATCCAGACTTTGCGTTCTCGATGGTAAAATAGGAGTGCCTTCCACTGGGGAGACCCCTCGCAATGTTACAATCGCCTAACAAATTTGTTTTTAGTCCTGGGACTGATTGCAGAACAAAAAAGCACAAAAAAAATTGATAAGGCTACAAATGCTGATATCATTCAGTAGTTCAAAAGTCTACTCGCTGTAAGCCAGCGCCGCACCTGGTCGCCATTCCAATTTTACAAATGGTCGACTTACTTTTTGTCGGTCGCGCCAACATGTAAAAGAATGAAATGAAAATTTATTTCGCTTGCATAGTTTTAACGATATTCTTTTGATTATTATTTTTTACTGACCTTCACGTGAGTTTATCCCCGAGTGGGGTAAGCAGAGGTTTATAATATAGTTGACCCGGCAAACTTCGTATTGCCTCAGAATGAAATAATGTGTCAAAAGTTTGATAGATACGGACTATTTGTATGGGAAAATTAAATTGTGGTTTTTACTATTTCCCTTCAATTTCTTCATATTTTCTTACCTTTTGAACCTCCCCTGGACTTCCAAAAATCATTCAAATCGGTCTTTGAGTTGAGTTTTAGCGAGACTAACGAACATCAATTGATTTTTATATACATACCTATATAGATATATCATTACATCATGCACTTCATTATTATTGATAGTGGGAGCAAAGAAGCATGCAGTTAAGATAGATGCTAAGTGAATACTGCAGCTTTTCTCACTTACACATACACTGTGTGTAACAAAAGCAAATATGACGCGGGCGAAGTCGTGTGAAACAGCAAATTAGAATGGGGGGAAACACGAAAATTAGATGGTCAATTAATCAGCGTTTAGTACAGTAATTAATAAACCGAACATATATTTACCTACAGGGCTCTAATGATCCACACGCAATTAACCGCAATTACAATTCATATGGTAATGATTGATGAATGCAGGGCGTGATTTCATGGTAAAAATTAAATATGTGACGTATTCTACATACATTTTTTTTTATGTTATGTAAGTGGCAAACAAGCATGCAGTTCACATTGATGTTAAGTGATGACCGCAGCCTATAGACACCCACAAAAAGACCAAGGTCAAAATGCAGGTGCGTTCCACCCCTGAGGCCTAAGGTGTTATACCTCTGTACCGGAAATAATAGGGCCGTACATAACCACCAGACCGGAACACGATAGTGCTGGACACCATTTAGCGGCAAGTATATTAGGTAATACGGTGATGCCTACGGCCGCGAGCTCTGTCGCTGGAGCTCTAACACCGGTAAAAATTTGTTCATTAGCTTAGTAAAATAACCGAGAACGCAAAACCTAAATATTAGAACCGCACATATTAATTTCAGCTACAGACCGCGAAACTTTTATAAAAGCAAGCATGCGCATTAACTTTCAAGTCCTGTTACACGAATATAATTCTACCGGAATTGCTCCCCTGCTGATATTGCTAAAACGACGTCATATGACTGTCTAGGCTTGGTGGTAGCAACGTTTACAGCCAGAGCCTACAGTGTTGGATTCGATAACAGGTTCACACAGTGAACCTGCAGCTGCAGCTGCAGCCAATAATAGACAACCACAGAAAGACCAGAGGTCAAAATGCAGATGCATTGCCACCCCTGACCTTAGATGTTGTGTCTCTGTTATAATTATAACGGGGCCATACATTACCTTCTAACCGGAACACAATAGTGCTGAACACTACCATTTAGCGGCAGATTGATTAGGTAATGCGGTGGTGCCTACGCCCTCGAACTCCTACACTGGAACTCTGCCATCAGTAAAAAATGTAATTAAGTATGAATACAGTTTATAAGTAAGGTTGATAAGTCGTGGGACAAAACCCCTTTAAAAAAATAGAATAAAAAAAAACTGGTTGCCTGTAAAGTCGGTTTTACGGGCGAAGATTTTACGTGACAAAGTCTTTTTCTCGGTAGAAAGGCGTTCGCCGGTCCGGCAGGCCTCTCTCTCGGTGACTCATCGTTACGTTACCGGGCGTTACACTTTTTCATGAGTGACTCCGAGCCGCAACCTAATTTAAGACGTTGTCACGTCAAAAAATATTAAGGCCAACAAATTGGTGGAATAACATTTTGAGAAACGTTCTTTTAAGATACCTCACATTCACGTGAACTGGGAATAATATTTTTTTCGTCTCTTATTGTGTTGTATCGTTTGGTTTTTTTTTTTTGTTGTTTCAACATATTTTTTGAAGACATATCGTTGGATATGTCTTAAAAAAATATAACGTATTTGCGAAGACCTATTTCATTATTCACTTACCATCAATTTGAACTGTACGCACGTTTGCGCGACGTAAAAAACACACAGATTATTTATTGATGCTAAGATGCTTACGCGCGTAATTAATACGCAATCTCGACCGCTTAGTCAATTAAAATTTAACTACCAAATAATGAGCCCGACAAAAAATATTCGCATTAAAACAAAAGTAATTCCGGCCGAAGGGACAATTAAAGTTGAGCGTCAAGTTTAAAAGTCATCTCACAAAAACACAATTTAAAACTTACACGAAAATTACGCAATTTTCATTTAAAACTTCCCTCGTAGATTCAGTAGACGGATTCGTCTGAACTGCGTTCAGTGTGCGAGACTGGGTGTATTTTGTTGTTTTCATATAAAAAGAGATTATAATACAAGGAATAGTTTGAAAGTCAGTTATTTTTTTAGTAAAGTTTATTGACGTGACAACGTCTTAAATTAGGTTGCGGCTCGGAGTCACTCATGAAAAAGTGTAATGAGTCACCGAACGAGAGAGAGGCCTGCCGGACCGGCGAATGCCTTTCTACCGAGAAAAAGACGTTGTCACGTAAAATCTTCGCCCGTAAAACCGACTTTACAGGCAACCAGTTTTTTTTTTTATGTAATGGTACCTAATGACTGCAGCCTGTAAACACTCACACAAAGATCAAGGACAAAATGCGGATGCGTTATCGCTCCCGAGGCCTAAGGTGTTATGCCTCTGTGCCGGAAATTACAGGGCCGTACATTACCACCTGACCGGAACACGATAGTGCTGAACACTACCATTTGGCGGCAGATAGATTAGGTAATGCGGTGGTACGCCCGCAAAATCCGTCACCAAGCTCTACCACCAAATCTTTAACATTTCTAACTTCTTTTCAATAGTCACGTTATAAATAGACCCAGATGAAGGTAACCATCAAATGAAACTCAATCAAAACTTTGACATTGCCAAAAGAAAATAATTAAGAGAATCTCATTTAAAAAATCTCCGTTTCATTATTAAAGATCATTTTTTTTCTCCAATCTGCAAAATGGCGGATTGCTTATCCTCAATGACTGTACGTTCACCCCACAACTTGTTACCCTCGAAAGGGGGGTTCCCTTTCGGGGCGATTTCGGTCCGTTTTTTATAATTGCCAATCTGCCCTGAGCTACACCCGTGTCTTTAGGGGTAATGGTGTGGTCATATCAATTCGATATACGCGTCTTTAAGGGGGCCGTCCCTGGAAAACCTCTTTTAAAACAAAATGCATTGATTTCAAATTTAGGAAATAAATTGCTTCAGTAGCGTATATAATAGCAGGCTCCTAATGCCACTCTGAGATCCTAGATTCAAACCTCGGTACTGAGCTACACCCGTGTCTTTAGGGGTAATGGTGTGGTCATATCAATTCGATATACGCGTCTTTAAGGGGGCCGTCCCTGGAAAACCTCTTTTAAAACAAAATGCATTGATTTCAAATTTAGGAAATAAATTGCTTCAGTAGCGTATATAATAGCAGGCTCCTAATGCCACTCTGAGATCCTAGATTCAAACCTCGGTACCTCAATAAGTATTATTCGAATTTTCCTTTATTTTTGCAGTCAATAAAATTATATTGCAGAATATCACTACGAAAAATATGGGTACTGTCGGCAACGGGAGCAGGGTCATAGTACTGGTGGATAGAAGCGAAGAAAAAAGAAAATCTTCACAATGTGGAGCCAGTACTGATGGATAGAGGCGCAGAAAAAGGAAAAACTTCACAATGTGTGGCTTTCCTTCGAGTGCTTGGCTTCCTATTTATACTATTCATTTTTCACAAGGTCCTATTGTCTATTTCCGTAGACTCGCCAATCATCCAGGTGTGTGCCAACCTTTGTTCACGAGACGACCGATTACGAATTTCTCATGAATTCAATTAGTTTAATAGACAGCACGGTTGAGAATTTTGTAATAAGTTTAATTTGATCAATCATAGATACGATTTCGTTTAAGAATTTGTCAGTTATATTATTTGTGATAAATATTTTCGTGGTGTTTTACAATTATATTGGACTAGCGGCCCGCCCCGGCTTCGCGCGGTTGCAATGTTACCTACCCTCTCCTATTCATCTAAGCGTGATGTTATATCGCCTAAAGCTTCCTCGATAAATGGGCTATGTAACACTGAAAGAACTTTTCAAATCGGAATAGTAGTTCCTGAGATTAGCGCGTTTAAGCAAACAAACAAACAAACTCTTCAGATTAGTATAAATATTTTCTTACTCGTTCCAAGTGGGAAGCTATAAAAATCAGAGACGTTATAACATAACAGCCTTAGAAGGGTGGCAAGTAGCCTGGATTCGATTCCCGGGGCGGGACTATCGAGATAACGGTATAAAATCTTTTATACCTTGTTCTATTGAGGTTTTTCTGTTTTCTGGTAGTTTCCCAGTATCTCGGAGTATGGTAATGTGCCCGGAGATGTCAACAGGCAGGCCACCTGTTATATGGGTGCAAAAGTAACTGGCATCTGAATAATTGAGACAAAATATTTTCAAGAATGAAAGTGAAAAAATAGAGGTTCTATTTAATACTGTATCCTATACCTATAACAATAAACAAAAAATGAAACTCAAAATAAATGCCCTTAAAAAACTTCTCAAACCTGCCCTTGTGGTCCTAAATTTACCTAAAACCGGAACAGTAAGCCACGATACGACACCATGTAGCGATAGATAGGTTAGCTAATTCATCACTAAAGGTTAGTTTTAAAAAAGTGCTCTCCAGGAGCCTATTCATATGTAATAAATGAAACTGAATTATACTCTAGAGCTCTACCACCAATAAAAATCTTTAGACAACGACGACATGAAAATACTCATATTCCCTTACAGATTGTTGACCCAAGTTAATAAAATAAAGGTAAACACAATTTTGCGAGACCGTAAATGTATACGTCTCGCATAAATTTTATGTATCTTCGATGGATTAGCTTGACGATAGATGTGATAATCAGATAAGAGTCGTAAGTCTATATAGTCTATGGCTCTCAACGATTGAAGACTCCAGTTTGATTTTTGAAGTTTTTCTTTTTCTTCATTTATCATCATTGAAGGAATTTAAAAATTTTGCGATTATTATGTTTTAACTGAAGCGCGCATGGCCCAGCGGCTGGTGTAGATCGTAAGCGATCTGCTCGGTTAAGCACTACGGGCGCGGTCGGGTAGTGTGATGGGTGACCGCTAGTGGCAAATTAAATGCGCGTTTCCGTGCTTCGGAGGGCACGTTAAGCCGTCGGTTCCGGTTGCTATCGATTGATAGCAGTCGTTAAACCTTGTCGGAGGCCTTATGGGGCGGTTTGAAAACATCCGACAGTGGGTTGGCCACTAACCCACCCACCTCCACTTGTCGTAGTGGAGTAGCGTGGTGGAGTAAGCTCCAGGCCTCCCGCCAAAAAGGGGAGAGACTCGTGCCCAGCAGTGGGACGTATAATGGGTTGCCATTATTATTATTATTATGTTTTAACTAAGTAGTCTCAATTCAAATTTTTAATTTACTATTAATATATGATTTTGCTTTTACTATATGTAATGGTCATTCACTCTAGGTATTTTATGATTGCTCGACGTTTTGAAAGTATCTGTAAAGATCTATTCGAAATAAAAATATTTTCTATTTTTTTCAGTGACGGAGCTCGCTGGCGTAGGCAGTTGGCACCACCGCATTATCTTATATACTTGCCGCTAAATGGTAGTGTTCAGCACTACCGTGTTCCGGTCAGGTGGTAATGTATGTCCTTGTAATTTCCGGCACAAAGGCATAACACCTCAAGCCTCAGGAGTGGTAAAGCATCTGCATTTTGACCTTGGTCTTGGTGTAAGTGTCTATAGGCTGCAACTTCCATTACATAAAAAAACCTAATTTAGATATCTAATTTATAACATAAAAGACAACTTAATATGAAATTGAGATGTCATCGAGACCATAATTAAATATTAATTTCACAGCCATATCTAAAGATTTCGTTGATTGAGGAAATCTCGGAAGGCTTTGAAACCAGAAGCAGTTGTAAAAGAATTTATTTACCGCAAAAGATAAGCTTAAAGGGATTCCCGGGGAAATTCCCATTACGGGCCTTTGGGAAAATGGGCTGAATTATTTGAAATAAACGAATTATTGTTTTTTTTTATGAATGAGAAAGTTACGTTGACGGTCGGTCATTTTCGAGATTCTTCGGGCATTTGCAATGGGATAACGAATGACAAACAAAGCATTAAATAAATTCAGTTTTTTTTTATGTTATGAAAGTGGCAAACAAGCATGCATTTCACATTGATGATAAGTGATGACTGCAGCCTTAAGACACTTACACAAAGACCAAGGTCGAAATGTAGATGCGCTACCACTCCCGAGGCCCAAGTTGTTATGCCTCTGTGCCGGAAATTACAGAGCCATACCTACATATTGGTTGCGTTACGAACGTCAAGTTGTCGGTAGTGTCCGTTTCTTAAGTATGTAAATAAAATATCACTGTCGTATTAATAATCAACCTTTTATTACCAAAGTCTATATAACGGTGAACTAAACATCATTTATTATTATACAGTGTATTAGTGAACTCTATACATAAATATACACATATGAAATAAAAGTGGACAACAATTCGGACTTAAACTACCTTAAACCAAAAAAAAAAACAATAAAAATTGTGTTGTGAATCTCCTTTAGTACGAAATCAAATTTAAACCTGTGCTTTTGGTGATCGCGTATGGTGTCTACATTGTGCTGACAATAAAAATAAAGCACATTTAAATATTAGGGTGAAACTTATAATTCAGCGTCATCTATACTATCGCAGTTAAACTAGAATAATGAAATCTGCGCGAGCGACGACAAGCAAGGCATCGCTGCAGTGCGGGGCTTGCGGTAAATTTATTTCCTCAATAGATGCCGCTAAATGCATAAAATGCAAGGTGCCTTACCACCGAATATGCGTAGCGCTGCCGGCCTCTGGCACTATTAGTCCAAAATGGAATTGCGCTGACTGCAAAAAAAATGTGAACAAAAAGCTTACGGTGCCAACTAAATCACCGGATATCAACGCCCAGGAGGAGGACTGTTGCGATGAGTTCTTGGATACTGATGACCAAGACAGTCCTCCATCTCCATCAGTACAGCCTGCCGTAGTCGACTTGGTCAGGGAAATTAGATACCGCAGGAACCAGATGCGTGAAGTCCGGGATGAGATTCGCGAATATCGCCGGGAAGTGTTAGAGCTGCGCTCAACATTGGAGGTGTGCAATAAACGCGTTGAGGGTCTGGAGGGCAGACTGCAGGTGCTTGAGAGCCGACCGGAACGTAGCTCCACGGAGAACGAAGTAGTCAAGCTTGAAAGCACAGTGGCGCAGCTCAAGCTTGAACTGAATGATCGCGAGCAAGAGGCACTCTGTTCTGACTTAGAAATTGCAAATTTGCCTGAGGAGAAGGGGGAGAACACCTTGCACACTGTTGGCCTCATAGCGGCAAAGCTCGGAGTGACCTTGCAACCGCAAGACATTGTTTTTGCAGAACGCATAGGGCCCTACACCGAGCGCTCGGGCGACACTCTTCCGGCGAGGGAGCGGCGCATCGTCGTACTTCTAGTGAGACGTGGGCTGAGAGACGAGCTCTTGAGGAGTGCGCGTCTGCGTTGTAATGCCACCTCGGAAGGACTTGGACTTCATGGACCTCCACGGCGCTTTTATATAAATGAACGGCTTACTAAGACTAACAAATTTTTGTTATTCCGCGTCCGAGAAGCAGCCAGTAAGTACGATTGGAGGTATACGTGGGCCAAGCACGGGCGAATACTAAGTAAAAAGAAAGATGGTAGTAAGACCCACTGGATCCGCTCGGATAATGATGTCGAACGTGTTTTTTGCCCTGAACACGATCATGATAACTCTAACTAGTAAACATCTCTTTATAAGTTTCTTCAATATTTTTTTTACTGTTTGTTTTAGCTCCTATACAACTGTAATATATCAACTTTGTTTTGTGTTTATGGTGTTAATTACACATTGTTTTGGTTGTGGGAAGCTAGCATTCCTCAAACGAAAGTTTATAATTATTATGTATATTCAATTTACTTATTATTATTTATATGCAGTTTACATAGACACACACTTTAACGTTTATACTTGATCTTATAAATTATATACACCATCTACTTAATAATTTACATATTGTACATTGTGCCTTGCTTCCGCCTGGGCACATCTTGCTGCGCTCCTCATCGCTGCCCCTGTGGTGAAGCTATCGACCGCCTGGGGCACCATGGTCTCTCCTGCGGTAGAAGTGCCGGCAGATTCACCAGGCACGCCCAATTAAATGACATTCTGCGCCGAGCCCTTTCCACCGCCGGCGTGCCAGCCATATTAGAACCCAACGGACTGGCACGTGACGATGGAAGGAGACCGGACGGTATGTCATTGATGCCCTGGAAGATGGGTAGGCCTTTGGTGTGGGACGCAACTTGCGTTGACACCTTAGCGCCATCCCATCTTCCAAGCACGGCGGGCTCCGCTGGCACTGCTGCTGCAACTGCGGAGACCCTGAAACAGCGCAAATATAGTACCCTTCCAGAGGACTATATATTTGTGCCTTTCGGGGTCGAAACTCTTGGTCCATGGGGCCCCAGTGCTCGGCTCTTATTCAAAGAGATCGCGAAACGGCTGGTCGACACTTCCCGTGACCAGAGGGCTGGCCAATTTTTAGGTCAAAGAATCAGCATTGCCATCCAACGAGGCAATGCTGCCAGCCTTCTGGGTACCATGACACAGGAAGGCAGTGATGCGGAATTTTTAGATGCATGTTGTTTTTAGTTTAGTTTTAACTTTTTATTATGTAAATATTATTAAGGTTTTAAATATAAATAAAAATGAATTTATCTTTTTGTTTTGCTTCTTAAAAGAAAAATAAATAAATACCAGACATTGAAAGATAATTATTATAAAATTATTTAAAGTAGCAAACAATTTCTATAGTCAACAATCAAACTATTATACAATTTATACTCAGAACGTATTGCACATACTGGTTAAATCTTTCATTTTTGTATGTGCTTCCAACTGCGTAATAATTATCAACAGTTTTATAATTATAGATTTGAATGCTTTCCTCTTCATTTTTACACTGTTATTATTAATATTGCCAACTTATGATTCCTTTACTCTGCCTGCATTTGTGTTAACTGAAGTTATATATTATGTTACTCAGTTTAAACCGCTGCAGGCAAAATAAAAAACCTCAAGATTGGACTATTTAATGCAGGCTCACTTGGATCACGGCATGAGGAATTCGTATTGGCTTTGGGTACTCTCGGGGTGGATATAATGGCAATAAATGAAACCTGGCTCAGAGACGGGGAGGAGGGCCGTGCTCCTTCTGTTCCGGACTACCGCCTGATCCACATTCCTCGCTCTGCAACCATCCGGGGTGGTCGAAGGGAAGGTGTGGGCTTTTTTGTGCGCCGAGATCTCCGGGTACGGTACTTGATGTCAATACTTTTTTAGATGCCATTACAGACTCCTTAAACTTATTCTCCAAGGCTGATAAAATTATCCTTCGCAGACTTCAATATCAATTTCTTAAATAAGAATGACAACAAAACTATATTATTCAATAACTTCCTCCAATATGCAAATCTGGTACAGGCAATAAATAAACCTACACATTTCACAGATCATAGTGAAACATTGATTGACCTTGTCTGTACCAATGCCCAGGTTCATAATATTGTAGTACACCACCAGCCTGAGCTAGGTCAACATGCAATGTTATCTGTCCAGTTCAATTTTACAATTAATAAGTTAACCCCTCAATGGATAAGCTATAGACCATTAAATAACATTGTTTTTGAACAATTTGAGTCAGACCTATCTAACCTCAACTGGCATTCTGTATTGAACTGCAATGGGGATGTGAACTCTATGTTAACAACTTTGAATTTGTTAATTATCACTTTGTTTGATCTACATGCGCCTCTTCATAACATTTTAACAAGGGAAAGATCATATCCGTGGATTACAGACACAGTGAAGGATATGATAATGTTGAGAGACAGGTATCATAATAAGTATTTGATGTATGCTTTTCAATTTCCTCTATTGGCTATGTACGTAATTTCTACGTTATTTCTATGCATTATACTTATAACTTATTATTATTTGACCAAATAGGTCGAGTTCTGTCTGATGGTGGGGTCAAAAGTCTTAGGAATCGGCGTGCATGTATGAAGAGAATGATGAAGGTAGACGAGGCACGAGAGGTTTGTCAGAACCGGGATATCTGGCGCTCTACACTCTCTGCCTACCCCGTTAGGGACCTGGCGTGAAGATACATACATACTTATTATTATTTCTTAGGTAGGTACTTATGTAATTTAATTAATTAAAAAAATATATTTATTATTTTATTGTCATATTGTAGGTATGTATATTATATATGTATATGTATTGATGTTGGTTCACTTAGTTAAATTTGAATATTATGTATATATGTAGTCTAGCATTTTGGCTATTGTTTTACTTGTCGTACAGGCATTGCCTGGCGACTTGAAGTTCGTGATGCCACTCGGACCCACCAGAATATCAGCGCTGCAGCCACTGTAGCAGCAATCAGCTGAGGTGGGTTCCGTTTTTTTGGCTTCCCACAACCAAATATATAATAGTATTTTTAGTTGTTTTTAATTTTTTTTTATTATTGTTATTGTGTGTGTGCCAAAAAAAAATATGTTTCTTCTTCTTCTTCTTCTTCTTCTACATTACCACCTGACCGAAACAAATAGTGTTGAACACCACCATTTAGCGGCAAGTATTTTAGGTAACGTGGTGGTGCCTACGCCCGCGAGCTCCATCACTTGTGCTCTACCACCAGTGAAAAACTGTGTTTGCCACAGTCATTACATTAAGGTTCTGCGCACCTGCGCATTTTACGCATTATTGCGTAACAGCGATCATCATACGCTTCCCCAAACATGCCTAGGGCACTACAGAACCAGTCCAATTCCAGGTATCCTAAAGGCATTATTATACTGAACACGTAGCGAACGATTTGTCAAAATGAACCCACGGGCTGTTTGTATAAAATGAAATGCGATTGGTGCCAAATTATACGTATTTCAGATTTTTTTTTCTGAACATCGTTCAGAGCAACGAATAATCTTGTTCTCGATACATATAAAATTCTCGTGTCATGTTAGTTATGCCTCTGTGCCGGAAATTACAGGGCCGTACATTACCACCTGACCGGAACACGATAGTGCTGAACACTGCCATTTAGCGGCAAGTATATTATGTAATGCGGTGGTGCCTACGACCGCGAGCTCCGTCACTTGAGCTCTACCACCAGTAAAAATCATAACTTAAGTGTCTATCTATTTATATATCTAACTAAATAAGGACTAGTTTTGGCTGCTTTAATTAATATTCGATTGTAAGGCTTAAGTTATTCTAGTTTTAATAAGGGCGATTAGTAAAAGTTAGTTCCAAAATAGGAAAAAAGCGTTCTATCTGAAAACTGGTCACTGGTCACGCTACAATACATTGCGACAGTGTGACTGTTTCAGTAGGTTTGTGTTTTATGAGCGGCCGTAGGTAGTGCAGTAGGGTAGTATGCGTAGGGTATGCATACTGTTCATACAAATTGAGGACAACTTATTTCTTAAATAAAAAAAATGTAAAGTAATAGGTTGGGAAAAAAGTCTTTTCGCATTGTAGTATGTATGAACTTGTAATAAAATCTCTTTGGCTGTAGTATTTGTATATGGCTGGTTTTGGTATAATTGAAAGTTAAAAGAACATAATTCCAAATTCAAATTAGGCAAATGTGTGATTTTCATTTGTTTTTCGTACTGTCAATGAGTGAATCTAATGAAGAAATTCGATACATTTTAAAATTTTACTACAAAAAAGGTAAAAATGCAACGCAAGCCGCGAAAAAAATTTTTTTTAACCTACCGCTTCGGAGAATCCAAGCATAACTGATATGTATGCGATATGGGAGCACGAGTGAAACAGTCGGTAGCTAGTAACGCACTGATTTATTGACAGCCAATGACATACACTGCAGCGTAGCCGCGCTATACAACTATACATATATAACATTCCTCCCCTAATAGTTAAAGGTACCTATACCTACATACTAAATTAAATACGTAGGTACCTAACAATTTAATGAAACAAATACGCTATGAAACAATTAAGCTAGCGGCAAAATTGGCACTATGCGACCTGTACATTATCTATTCCTTCAGCCTCAAAGAATTCGTCATCTTCATCATCATTATCTTCCCATTGAATAGGTCGTCGGTTCCCTCTAGTCGTGGTAACTTTTGAAGGTGTTTGATCGTCAACTTGTGACGATTCGTCATAATTGTCCTCCCCCAAACCTCGCGAGGATGATGATGCTGCAGGAAGTGATGCAGTTGGCGGCGGCGACCGCCGCGGCAACGGCACTGGCGACGCCCGCGGCGCCGGTGATGGTGACGACTCCTGTTCACTCGATTGAGGCGATGTTAATGTACCGTTCGAATGACGAAAATCGTCTAGGTCATAGTGCCGTGACGAAGAATTTAACAATATCTCTTCATGTATACCTTTATATAATATTATCTGATCTACATGTTTTCTAACATTACTTGTAGTTGTACAGTCATTCAATAAATACATCACGTATACATTTTTTTTTCTGTACGATACCTTTACACCAGATAAATTTATTATTGTTACCAAACTTTTTATATAAAACAATATCTCCTATTTTAAAATGTCTTTTGCTTTCTTGTCCTTTTGTGTTAATCTGCGAATACTGATTCGATTTTAAGTTATTAGCGGATTCCGTTGACGAGGACGATAACGAGTTCGGCTTTATGAGATCTAACCTAGATCTTAATTTACGTCCAAAAACTAACTCAGCCGGAGATAACCCTGTGGTAGAATGAATCGAATTCCGATAATCAAATGAATATTTCAATAAACTTATTTTACGTTCCTTGATGTTCGAATTTGACATTACACTGGATTTTATGCCTTTTTTTACCACTTTGACATAACTTTCGGCCTGTCCATTACTAGCGGGATGATAAGCCGGTGATGTCATGTGTCTGATACCATTTAAATTACAAAAATGATCAAATTCCTCAGAACAAAACGACGTGCCATTATCCGTTACTAACGTGTGCGGTAAACCGAATCGAGACATAAATTCATATACTTTACCTACTATTGCAGTGGAAATAGTGGTAGTGTTCGTATCCCATCCTCGTCGCCACTGATATGTATGCGATATGGGAGCACGAGTGAAACAGTCGGTAGCTAGTAACGCACTGATTTATTGACAGCCAATGACATACACTGCAGCGTAGCCGCGCTATACAACTATACATATATAACAATAACAAACATATTTGAATGATAGTATCGGTGTAAAAATGAAAAAAGGCATGCTCCGATGGTTCGGGCATATAGAAAGAATGTCGAATGAGCGAATGACTAAACAGATATACAATGCGAATGTGGATGGTTGCAGAGGCCCAGGAAGACCAAGGCTGACCTACCATGACCAAATAGGTCGAGTTCTGTCTGATGGTGGGGTCAAAAGTCTTAGGAATCGGCGTGCATGTATGAAGAGAATGATGAAGGTAGACGAGGCACGAGAGGTTTGTCAGAACCGGGATGTCTGGCGCTCTACACTCTCTGCCTACCCCGTTAGGGACCTGGCGTGAAGATACATACATACAACAAACATATTCTCTGACATAAGTTTAAATAGGTAAATTACATAAGACATATACTCATTTCTCTAAGAGTGCCTCCATGTTCATAAAATAAACACATATAGACGTTACGTATTTCATAAGGATAAAATATTCTTGTTTACCTCAGCGATATTTGGAAGTAATAACTCATATCTTCAAACTTGCGGAAGTACAGTCCTCAAATGAGGGAACTGGGTTTATTTCCCGTTTTTTCCTTGAGCTAACTTTCAAGTGCCCATTTACTTATTTACGGGCACATTACTCTTTTGAGCACCGTTGAGATTCTATTTCTGGTCGTATGTTTACATTGACTTGTATGTTCCCACAAAAGTACGTACACGACACCGCATATATGTTTCGTGTTACATAGAATCCAAATATTAGGGGAGATACTGAACCCTCTGAGTAACTAAAATGATTTTTAAAATCAACCATACGTTTCGGTCGCTGTTCAGCTTCCGTGGTCCCGGGCAGACTGAGGTGACATTTGTCTGCCAGAAGTTTGAAAAAATTATATGTGTACCTCCATCGATTTATGGTATCTTGAGGTCTTGCAGACTGCTGCGGCTGGGATTTAATTTTGCAAAGTTTGGGATCCCATGATGTTGATAATCGCCATCCATCTTCTTTCTTCTCTATTGAAATTTGGGTGTTTTTTTAATTTTAATAGCCTTGCGTACCATTCGTGGGATGGGTTTGTGTTCTCTAGCGAGTATTTGAATTTTATCAAACCGGATGTAATGGTTCGGCTTATCCGCTATGTGTTAACAGACTGCAGACCTCCCTGTTCTTCGGTTTTTGACATCAGCAATGTGCTCACTAAAGCGGGTGGATACAACTCTCTTCGTTTAATATACGCGAGATAAATCCGTAAAAATAGTTTTATTTCAATGAGTGCATCTCGCGAAAACCTAAGAACATATCATGCCTCTGAGTAACGTTGGCCCTGTAAGGCTAGAAATTTTTGTAGGGATGAATCATAACATGCTAAGTACAAAAACCATCGCCTGGCAAGGATCAGTTCGACACGTCATCTGGATTTCTGGTGAGAAAAGTTAAGACGAAAAACTTTAAGACGCAACATAAACAAAACAGTTTTTTTTATCTTATGGAAGTGGTAAACAAGCTTGCAGTTCACATTGATGTTAAGTGATGACTGCAGACTATAGACATCCACACAAAGACCAAGGTCAAAATGCAGATGCGTTACCACTTCTGAGGCCTAAGGTGTTATGCCTCTGTGCCGGAAATTACAGGGCCGTACATTACCACCTGACCGGAACACGATAGTGCTGAACACTACCATTTAGCGGCAAGTTTATTAGGTAATGCGGTAGTGCCTATGCCCGCGAGCTCCGTCACTGGAGCTCTACCACCAGTAAAATGTTAAATTTTTCGCAATAACACATGCGAGTATATTTAGAATTTGAAAAATTAAATTGAAAGAAAATTTTGATTTCGGGAAATTTAGAAGAATATTCTTCCAGTAGAAGACAATTCTTCCGTTAATGGACGTTGGGGTGGGTCGTCAGGTATTTTTACTCAACAGTTTTTTCATACAACACACCTAATGACACCAATAAACAATTTTTGTTATAAGATAATCTAGCAACCATACACATTGCCATCGCAAAATCCAAATTCCCCGCGTAATTCTCAAGTATAGTTCGAATAACTGGCACACCAGGCTACGCAGTGTTAGGCTACGTATCCCGAACCTTCAGCCAATCACCAACTTTATGTCGCTGATTTAAAGATCAAATTGGCTCATCAATCCCAGGCATGGGGTCGAACCATAGGCCGTACCCTAAATATTTTAACGCGCGAATGTCACCCGCCTAATAGAATTCTGAAGATGGAGTGTTAATGAAATAACTTCAATCCCACCATTGTCCGATTCGAACCCCGAACCTTGTAATTGATTTGTTAATTACTTTGGCGTGTGTTTTTGTATTAGCTTTATGTATATATTATATATTTATTATTTATTATAACCGTGGTTTGGGACGTAGAAACATAACGTGATAACAATTGAAGCGTGGATAAGTAGCCCCTTTCGTAAGTTGGCTTTTGGAAGATATCCTTGGAATAAAGTATTTTACGTAACTTCACGCCTGTAATCCCCGAAGGGGTGGGCAGAGGTAAAAGCATGTATTCAACCATACATGCAAACACCCACGATTCGCCGGTTACGTTTTGGCCCATGTAACAGGTGACGAGCCGGTTGACATCTTCGGGCACATTACCCAACTTCGAAGTACCTACTGGGAAATTTCCAGAAAATGGAAAAATCCCAATAGAACCAGAGATCAAGGACTTTAAACCTCTGATGACCCCCTACCCGGGAATCGAACCTCAGCGTAGTAGTAGTGGCCTGCTACCTAATGGTAGCCAGATTAAATCAGCCGCAAATAAGAGTTGCTGGCTGTTAAAGATAAAATAATTTAATTAAAAATACTTGCGGCCAAATTTTGATAGGCAACCTAGTGGATATATATTCTCTAGATTAAAAATATGCGTAAAAAATAGGTTTGCAGCATATCTGGATGAGCAAAATGATTCTGCTGTGGGATCCTAACCTTACGTTTAAACTTGAGCACACACATTCTACAGAAATTATTACCCAGGAAAAACCCAATCGATTTTATGGATATTCTCAAGTATTTATTATGATACCTATAATGTATATAATAATTACGTAACTTCACGCCTGTAATCCCCGAAGGGGTAGGCAGAGGTAAATGCATGCATTCAAGCATACATGCAAACACCCACGATTCGCCGGTTACGTTTTGGCCCATGTAACAGGTGGCGAGCCTGTTGACATCTCCGGGCACATTACCAAACTTTGAGGTACTGGGAAATTTCCAGAAAATGGAAAAATCCCAATAGAACCAGAGATAAAGGCTTTTTTCACCATTATCTCTGATAACCCCCTACCCGGTAATCGAACCCAGGACCTCAGCGTAGTAGTAGTGGCCTGCTACCACTAGGCTACCGAGGCAGTTTATATAATAATTAAACAACAAAAAAGACTGTATTCCCATGACATTGCATTTAAAATGCACTATAATGCGTGACATAGCCCTTACATACACTAGTCACAATTGATTTATCCCTAAAACATTCTCTGTGTTCGCGATTAGTGTATTCGATAAATAATCTACTTTTACTGCGTCACGTAGCAAAATACAGAAATCAGTTACCTACGCAAAGTTTATCCCCAGTTAATCCGAAGTGTCAGATAGCTCCAACTTTTTCAATCACCCTGTACCCCTCGGAGACACTTTCTGAACTCAACTAAAAATTCATTCATTTTAAACATCATTCTTTAGATTCCAAATGGACTTATTCGGTCTAGACTTTTATAAAATTTCTAATATGAATATTACAGGTCCATAACCTAAGATAATCTTATTGGGGATAAATTATGTGGAAATTTCCAGTGGTTAAGTACTTTGAATTCGTTCGTTGAACAATAATAGATAAGTACATTTAATTTTATGTGAAGCTTTGAAGACTTATTGGTTTATTTACAACAGAGAACGTTAATGTAAAATTATGTTATAAGAGCGGAGAGTAATTATATATTATGACAGACATAGCCCTTATTTGGATAGGAGTCTATAGAGTCTATAGAGGATAGGATAGGAGTCTATAGAGGAGTATATAGAGTCACCACTGTTACCTACGACAAGGTCAGACGTAGCACTTCTATTGATGCATACCAACTGGATAAATAACTGACAAATCTTTTTGCATAGATTTTTTTTACGTAATGGTAGTGGTAGAAAAGCCTGCAGTTGATGTTAATTGATGATTGTAGCCTATAGACACCCACACAAAGATCAAGGTCAAAATGCAGATGTGTTACCACTCCTGAGGTCAAAGGTGTTATGCCTCTGTGCCCGAAATTACAGGGCCGTACATTACCACCTGCCCGGAACACTATAGTGCTGAACACTACCATTCAGCGGCAAGTATATTAGGTAATGCGGTGGTGTCTACGCCCGCGAGCTCCGTCACTGGAGCTCTACCACCATTAAAAAAATTACGTTATAAGAGCGGAGAGTAATTATATGACAGACATAGCCCTTATTTGAATATGAGTCACCACTGTTGCGACAAGGTCACGCGTAGCACTTCTATTGATGCGTACCAACTGGACGAAAAACTGAAATCTTTTTTTTATTGACTCTATTGTTACCGTAATGTCTTGTGACCAGGGTGGCTATGTCGAAAACGAACATTCATTAAATGATTAGACAAAACGCAGCACGAGTTTCCTGAAAATGGCAGCAGATAAATGATAGACTTCCAATGACTGGCGGGTGTAGGCACCAGCGCACTACCTAAAATACTTGCCGCTAAATGGTAGTGTTCAGCACAATCGTGTTCCGGTCAGATGGTAATGTACAGCCCTATAATTTCCGGCACAGAAGCATAACACCTTAGGCCTCAGGAGTGGTAACGCATCTGCATTTTGACCTTGGTTCTTGTGTGGGTGTCTATAGGCTGCAGTCATCACTTAACATCAATGTGAACTGCATGCTTGTTTACCACCACCGTTACATAAAAAAAATATACGAGATAAACTCGAAAACTATTTTTATTTAAATCTGTTATCTGTGATTACCCGGCGCTCGGATTCTAGCAACTATTACAAAGCCTAGGTAGGTACTTTTGTTTACCAAGCCTTAAGCTCAGCCTCAATCCAATACGGCTCTAAGTCTATTTTCGATATGACAATATAATTACAGCCTCCATTGTTAACCTAAGGACTAGCTTCAGTAATCTAGGCTATACAACGTTAACTAGATACCGCCATAAAGCTGTGAATGCATATTCAGATCTGTAATGGAATATTGATGTATTCCGGTTTAACTAATTTTGGTATGTACATTTGTGTATGTAGTACTTAACATCTTCAGATCACCTATTTTAGGAATAACTACGAATAGAAATAATTTTAAAGTTCTTTAGCGTCACGTTCTTAGGTTTTTGTGAGCTACATTAATTGAAATAAAACTATTTTTACGTATTCATTCGCGTAAATTAAACTAAAATGATTTTTAAAATCAACCCGACGTTTCGGTCGCTTTTCAGCTTTCTTTTATTTTCATTATCTTTGATAACTAATCTGACTGACCCCCTATCCAAGAATCGAACCCAAAACCTCAGCGTAGTAGTAGTGGCCTGTTACATACATTTACAATCGGTGAGTTTCGTTATTTTATTTATTCTTTAGTTTCTTTATCATTTACAATCGGTTTCTTTACGCCTGTATTCTTCGAAGGGGTAGGCCCTTCGAAGAATACAGGCGTAAAGAAACGTTTTTTTTTTTACAAATTATAAACAGTTTCGAAAATAATTTAAAATTAACCTTATTATCAACTTTTCCATTTGTAATTCTTCCAATTCTGTATTTGTATTTGAAGTAAAGTGGTGCAACGCCCCCGAGCTCTGACACTGACTGAAGTAACATACCTATAAGCATCTTTATTGGAGGTAGATACCACCAGCAAAGATACTAATATGTATCGTCATTAGAAATCTTAATTAAGGCGTTGATTGTTACTTACGCGGTATCGCAGTATTGTCGACGACATAACAAAACTCCCCCGAGACCGAAATTCTAAATTCAAACTCTCACCATTGTCGAGTTAATTATACACACGATATTTAGATAACACATTTAATTCGCAAATGTCATGCAGATATATGGACCCCATGCATCATACACAATGTACGTACGTCTAATTCACTGGCCTTAATTTCAGCTTTCTGATTAATATACATGAATTGTCTGTCAAAGAATAGATTGTGTAATTTGTGATTGTTATTGCCTATGCATCGTTTGTCGCTGGGATGCTGGTGAAAATAATTAACTTTAATATGTTGTATTGCGAATATAATAGAAGTAATCACACGCCAGGCAAATTTTTAGATATCCATAACGTATAAGCACACGAATACCAAGTAATAAACAGAAGATTTTTCTATAATGCCGAACTCATGGTTGAGTTTGCTAATGTGCCCGAAGATAGCAACAGGCTCGCCCCGTTCACTATCACATGGGATTTGACGTAAAAGGCGAATCGTGGGTCATTGCAGTGCGCCTGAGTGCAAGATTTTACCTCTGCTTACCTCTTCCAGTAATATTGACGTCATGGTATGAGCCCAGGTCTAACTGTTAAGGTCTCGCGGTTAACTATAATCGCCTTAACAAAAAAATATTCAGCACGCATCCCGAATCCCTCTGGTTTCCAAAGTTGTAATCCCATTAAAACTCTGTTAATAAGCAAATGCAATAACAAGAGTCAAGTTGAATTAAGAGCTCCGAATGTTACGTAAAAGTTTGGCAGAAGTGTGCCCAAGTAGCCAAATACGGAGTTATTAGTTTAGACGCGCATGCAATTGGGTCACGTTGCAGTACTTCTGAAGTCCGTCTCTTTACTTACTCTGTGACTAATATGATATACTAAAAAGACAAAGTGCGAGACAATCTCGCGAGTGGTTTCGTATAAATGAAAAATAAAGATTTCTTTCTAAAGAAAGATTTTGTTTGCAACGTTTAAAACCACAGAGTTCGAATTTATTGGTAACAAGCAGCCCGTCCCGACTTCGCACGAGTGCAATGTTTAGACCTAGATTACTGATATCATAATAAAATATCCTACGCATTTAAAAAATGATCCGCCATTTATTGAATTCATTTGTTACAAAAAATATGAGAAATGAAGAATCGCTCTACCGATTTTGTGCAAACTTCACATAAACCATCTATTAAATAGTCCGAACAAAGCCTAAACATTTGATTTGGATAGGTGAGCCCGTTCTTGAGTTATAAAATTACAACGAAAAGTGGCATTAATAAAATAAATAACACAGCCCCACATTAGGTATAAACCTGTGTCGTGGGTGCCGTTGTAAAACACCCAGACCCGAAACAAATATCTGTAGGTAGGCCATACGAATATTTGTCTCGGTGCGGGGAACGAACCCGCGACCCTTCGAATCAAACGGTCATCTCACACCGCTGGACTAACCGTGTCGTCATTGATTTTTATATATATAGATAGATAGATAGATAGTACTATGCTTCGTTATTAACTTTACGGGTGGCAGAGTTCCAGTGTTGGAGCTCGAGGGACTAGGCAATACACCATTACAAAAGATATCTGCCACCAAATTTGTATAGTATGACGCCGTAATTTCTGTTACAAGGACGAAAAGAATATGGCTTCAGATGTGGCAACGCATCAACATGTTACTCTCGGGTCTATCACTCCAGCTGACCAAGCCTTCCCCAAAGACTTACATGAGTGTTGTGCGTCACTAGAAGAGAGTATGCCACAATCGCCACGCTTGGCATGCGAATTAGCCATCGCAGTAGCCGTAGTTTTATCGCGGCGCGCTTCTGCCTATACCACGTTGTAATTTTTACTCCAGCCCCCTACTGAAATGGTACCGCCATTGTATGGTTGATCCACACAGTTAACACAGAGTCCACAGAGAGCGAGCAGCCGAGGTATATGCCGCGCGAGGCATATCTCTGTGTGGACGCATCGCTCTCGCGCATTCCTTTGTGTGGACGCACCTATTGAATAATCTTTGATCAATCATTAATGCCATTACAGCGTTTAGTTCCATTTGCATATTTCACCCGGCTGTTGCACGGTTGATGGACCTCGTTGGAACACCACGTTTGATATTCATTATATTTCCAATCCCCGATTTCGGAAACCGTGAAACTCGGTGCGAATTTATCATTTAACGTTTAAAATTTGGATTTTTCAGGGTTCCGTTACACAGTTTTGAGTTTCAAAAATCAAACGTGAATGTTTTAACCATCATTGTTCATTTGACTGACTGCACTATCGGAAGAATTCTCTTCCATCAGTGAGCCGGGGGGGGGAGAGGGTCGTCTCCTCCCCGTCGTCACCCAATAGAGAGATATCTATAACATGGGACAAAAACGTAACTAATGAATTGGAGGTGTTTGTATGTTCCCTCAGACGTTCATTTCAAAATCTTAAAGGTTCTCGCCCACTACTGCGGATTTTTTTTTATGTAAAGGAAGTGGCCAACAAGCTAGCAGTTCAGAATGATGTTAAGTAATGACTGTTTCCTATAGACACTTACACAAAGACAAAGGTCAAAATGCAGATGCGTCACCACTCCTGAGGCCTAAGGTGTTATGCATCTGTGCCGGAAATCACAGGGCCATACATTACAACCTGACCGGAACACGATAGTGTTGAACACTAAAATTGAGCGGCAAGTATCAGAATCAGAATCAGAAACTCATTTATTCATTTAGGGTGACAGGCACCTCTTAGGACACGTCAAAAACAAACAAAATAAATTAAAGCGAATAACAATTGATATACATGTCAAACAAGATAAAAAATATATGTAAAGTCAAGAATATCACTAAGATAAAACTAAATGTAATAAACTAATATAAAAGTATATCAGTAGAATGTCTCTTTTCCCCTTTACAAACTGATAACAAAGAGTAAAAAGAAAAGAAAAAGAGTCATTCTTTGTCATTCACCGGCAAAGTTCCAAAGGCCAATATGATCTGAGAAAAACTTGCCGGAAAAAACTCAGTCGGCTCTTTTAAAAATATCTCTTAGGCATATTTTTACAATTTTCCATAATCTAAACAAGCTTAAAATTAACAATATAATATCAACATTACACTTTGATTATTACATTTAACACCTTTGTGGAGCTAGATCAGCATTTAGCCAAACATTTCTATCCTTGAGATAGTCCTCGAGTTTATAGTAAGCCTTTTTATATAGAGTGCGTTTAATTAATGCTTTCTACCACCAGTAGGCATGCGATATTATTGGCGACACGATAAAGCATTGACACAACAATATCGTTGGTCCCATGTAAATGTCCGTCAGACGCGAGCGGGGCCGACGAATCCAAATGCGTCCAACATCGGCTGTTATTAGGGTTGACATTTGTAAAAAAAAAGAAAAAAGGAATTTAACTAACATTTTTACATGTAGTTTACGTTGATGGTAATATCTACTCGATATTACAACGGTGTAAACATCTGCACAAAACCAAATATTTCCATGCGAATGATACGTCAGAAACTTCATATTATTGTTTGAGGACATATTAACTTCACATTACCACCTACACGGCACGCGATTGCTTTGAACATTACCGATAAGAGTTTTAGAGGTAAACAAACGAGATAACGCGGTGGTTTCCACTTTATGAAGCACCGCTAGTACAATTAAATAAAAGCCAGTATCTAAGTGTAAACTCTCATTCATCTGTAGCAACTAGTGTTGCTAGCAACACTAAGTAGGTAAAAATTGTAAGTTGGCAACGTTTTTTCTCTCACTCATCTTGGATCTGCTAGTGTACGAGAATAAACCACCATTTATACTGTCCAAAGAATTGTTTGTTTGGAATTAGCCAGCCTTAGTTATAACCGAAACGCGCATTTTAATTTTCCACTAGCGGTCACCCATCACACACTCGACCGCGCCCGCATCGCTTAACCGAGTAGATCGCTTCCGATCTACACCAGCCGCGGGGCCATTATTATGATTATTATTATCCATTTATTTCAGATTTCTCCATATTACACACCATGCGCGCTTCAGGCCATATATTACCATCTAACCGGAAAAGATAGCGCTACTTCCATTTGGCGTCAGATAGATTAGGTAATGCGGTGGTGCCTACGCCCTCGAGTGCCTGTATTGAAACTCTACCATCAATGAAAATTGCAATTTAAAATATGAGACTTAGTGGCAACCCTATGTAAAACGCAATGCCTGTAATAGGTACTCAATTGCGCGGATAACAAAGTACTTAATTTGAACGGAAACGACATGATGCTACTTTTAATGGTTTAATCCTTATTATGGCACTTTCGGGGGGATTACATGTCTATAGATATGCTGTTTTCATTGTAGCTCGATGGCTTTGTGGGAACTGATCACAAATATACCAAAATTAGCGATCACGTGGTAGGGCTCCAGTGACGGAGCTCGCTGGCGTAGACACCACCGCATTACCTAATATACTTGCTGCTAAATGGTAGTGTTCAGCATTATCGTATTCCGGTCAGGTGGTAATGTACGACCCTGTAATTCCCGGCACAGAGGTTTAACACCTTAGGCCTCAGGAGTGGTAACGCATCTGCATTTTGACCTCTGGTTTTTCTGTGGGTGTCTATAGGCTGCAGTCATCACTTAACATCAATTTGAGCTGTATGTTTGTTTGCCACTTTCATAACTTAAAAAAAAACGTACTCAATCCATGGATCGACATGTGAGTATATTTAAGTGGAGATTCTTAATAGATAGTCCCCTCAAAGTTTCTGACATGAAGGTGGCAAATAAGCAAGCAGTTCACATGAATGGTAAGATACTAATGTAGCCTAAAGATATCTTTTTTAAAATCCTAAAAGGAGATATGAATATCGCCTTGAGGCTTGCGTTGCTTTGTTCCAATGTCAAAAAGTACTGGACCATACATCTAACTGGAACACGATACTGCTGAACACTATCATTTAGCGACAGATAGATATTAGGTAAATGGCAGTATATTGTATTTAAAGAAAAATGGAAAGAAAAATGTGACTTCAGGCGAAACTCGAACTTGCGGCCACTGGCAATCTAGTCCAGCCGCTCTTCCAACTGAGATACCGAAGTCCTGCCCGATTTGTCAAATCTCTCCTTCACATTTATTGCATTGCCTTATGGTGGCAGCAGCGCCATCTATTGCCATACTATGCTAGTTAGGCAACCGATTTAATAAACTTTGCAGTTTATTGAATATCGTAAAGAAGTCGCTTTTACGAGTACCATCGCTTTATTTCGCATTAACACATGCTTGTGAAATATATTTTTTTTCTTTCCATTTTTCTTTAAATAAAATAAATAATATAAAACCATTAAATGCCAGTATTTAGTGATTCTTGAATGGTGATCGTGAATTGCAAGACGATGTGTAGGCAGGCACCCCACAAGGTGAACCGACGACCTGCTGAAGCTCGCGGGCAATCGCTGGATGAGGACAGCCCGGGAGCGTATGTTGTGGCAATCTTTGGAAGAGGCTTTTGCCCAGCAGTGGGCGTCTTTCGGCTGAAATTATGATGATTAGTGATCATGTTCCAGTTGTGAACACAATACCAAGTGCGGCTCGATAATTTCTAGCACCGATACAAACTAGCTTCTGTTCAAGCTTAACTCATTTACATTGAAATACAATCTTTTTTTACATTATTTTATTTTTACAATTAATTTGATGTAGCTACGTGCTTTTTTGCCACTTTCATTACATAAACAAAAAAAATGGCATATAAACATACCTATATTTAACTCAGTTGCAATATAAGTAGAGCGTAACATCACTACGACATAAGCACATCACTATAATCCCACAATCTATAAGAGGATTAATACAGGGCTTTTATTGCATATTAAGTTTTCAGTAAAAATCGTCACTGCAATTCAATTTAAAATCAATGCAAACAAAATACTTGTAGTACACGGGCCAATGATAGGGGAACACAGAATTTATTGCTTATTTTTACAATTATGTTACATTTTAAACATCAACTAAACAGGACATAGGTATACTTTTCCTTAAAAGGGTTGCCAAATAAGGTATCAATGTATATGTCGCAGTATGATAGATAAAACCGTAATATAGTTATATCCCTAGGAATATTATTATATTTTATACCGGAACATAGTCATACAGACTATCTTACCTCGTTTTGGTTTGGACCACGGGCGCCCCCGACTAAGCCAGGTTAGGTCTGCTCACCCGCAGCACCGTTCGGTATTAGGTATTTTTTATTTTTTTTACTGACCGTACAATTATAATTACATTCATAATAAGATAGTAATGAATTGCTATGTTCCGGTATTGTATTCCTACGGATATAACTATATTACGGCTTTAGCTATCATACTCGACATATACAAGCTATCAAAGTATTTGTGCCTTCATCGAGTCATTTCCAAGCTCTAGTGATGTGACTGGAAGCTGGAAGAACCATTAGAAAAAACAATTGAGAAGGTACATGAGGGCTCAATTACCGCTAAGGCTCTGAGATGGCTGCTCAGCTGCCTGAATCCTGTTTCATCCAATGCTGCATTTCCCGGAGTTAATTTATTTCTAGGGTTCCGTAGGTACTGGAAACGTTATGTAGATTATTCGAGCGGACAGCCTGTCTGGACAGACGGGTCTCACGGACAAACCGGTCTGTCACAGCCAGATTTTCTCCAAAAGTACAGGACCGATTGAGTAGAAATTTGGTACACATATATTATGTAAATGAACGTGGAACAAAACGATATATTATTATATGTATTTCCAACATAGGGACTAATTTTGGGGGTGAACTCTTTTTCATTCATTTGAAAAAATAGAAAGTCATAAATAATGCCCTAAAACACCAATTCCCTGGCCAAAAGTGTACCAAAACGAAATCCAACGTATCGTAATCCGACGGTCGTGATGTCGCATCGCTTTTACCATTCGAATGTCAGGATTACCACCGGTTATTCAGTGTACGTTTACTCGGCTGTGCCGTGATACTTTTGTTGACTAACGATCTTTTGTCAGCTCTGATAGTTTGAAATCTACTGACAAAATATTTTTTTAATTTTTATATGTAGAGTTACGAGGACAGAATTCTTTGCGCTAAGTTTTTAACTTGTTTTACGAGTATGTAACAAAGGTGCGACAGCATGCAGTTCGAATGGATGTTCAGTGATAAGTGCAGCTTAAAGATATCTCCACAAAAACCAGAGGTCTTCATATTTTGGAAGATTCATTGCTACCCTAAAGAGCTTAGATGATAGTTATATGTTTCTGTGATAGTTATTACGGGGCCATACATAACCACCTAACTGGAACACGATAGTGCCGAACACTACCATTCGGCGGCATCTGCCCTAGGGGGAGGGAGGGGAGCAAATCTAGATAAGATAATGTGGTGCCTAGGCCCTCGATTCCCTACATTATGATTCTACCACCAGCAAAATTACGTTAATTATTATTACTAACATAGATGGTCAATGAACTGTTACGGTTTAATGGTAATTTATAGGACAGAGGACTAACATGTGTCTCCCATGTAAAAATATCATCTAATGTAGTAGGTATTGGAAAAAATCTGTTTCAAAAAGTTTTCACTTATTATATTTTATAATTCACATAATGGTTCAGACATATTAAAAAAAAACTAATAATGAGATAAAAATATTTTAAACAATAAAAAGTCCAAACCTTTATCTTTTTGGACCTATTTTTAACCGAGTTCAAAAAACGAGAAGGTTCTCAATTCGGGTGGTATATTTTTATTTTATTTTTATGAATGTACGCGAATTTACGTAATTATTTTTTTGTTAGATGCGGAATAGTTTCGAATTGGTCCCATAAAAATTTCATTCAGAGAGGCCTATCAGTTTTTATTTTATGAGCATTTTTTTACTTACTTTCACCTCAGACTAAAGGAATTAGAATAGACGGCGAGTTGTCATACAGTGCGTTGAATCCACTGACGTCCTAGATAGTCCTAATGCGCATGACAACAAGATGACAACAAGTGACAATGACACATTTACTCATCGACGACACAACACAGCTTATTTACTCTTTCGTGGATAAATTTTTTTAAATTGATTTCGTATAGTCGTGTAATAATTTTTTTTCGACACACCTAAACAATCTAATTATCACGAAGCTAAAAGAGTCAGATTTTACAAATTTAACAGACGTGAACATTAATCTAATTGGCAATGCAGCAATAGACTAAAAAGTATTAAATAAATATACGATATAATACATTTGTTTTTAAGAATTTTTAAAAAAATTGTTAGAATTTTCTCATAAATAATTAAAATATTATCAATTTATTTTGTATGTTTATTAAACCTCTTTATTTTAATTCATTATCATGTTAATAAGTCTTTTAAGTCTTAGTGGTACAATTTACCTAACCTGTGGTACAATTAATCCGACTAGTTGGGTAAATTGTACCGAAGGAAAGCCTTCAGGGAAACGCATATTGTGTGAAATCCGATAAGAGTATGGTGTCGACGTTGCGGTATATGTTAAATGAGATTCTGAACTATGTGAATCAAGATAAAGAACTTATTTAAATTAATATTAAAAAAAGAGATTTGGCAAAAACTGAAAACTGGTACAATATATCCGACTCTCCCCTACTATAACTAGGTATCCTGATTAAAATCTTGGCCACAATATTGAGTATATCCAACGACATTATTCGTAACCTTCGTATACCCTTTGGCACAATGAATACGCGATTTTAAAACTCTTTCCACAAGGAGTGCGGTGCACTTGTATCGCAAAATCCACCAAAACATCGATCAGGGCCGCGGCACATCAGTCACACGTGCCGCGTGATTTATCGTTCGTACGTTCTGGGATGAGGCGCCCGCGCACTCGCTACTTTGCGATTTTGCGATCGAAAATCTAAAAGTTACTAAAGAAAGACGAAAATAAAAAATAATATTTATTTGACACGAGGACAATAAATATTTGTTAAAAATTTAAGGCATCATGTTTTCTTCAAAGATTTAATATTTACTTAAAGGGAAAAAAGCCAATAAATATAAAATATACGTACAATGAAATCGAACATTCAATTACCTACAATATTCGTTATGACCCACGTTATTGCTCAATATTGATGATGAAAGATTGTGGAAATACCTAAGTTACCCAATTAATAATCATTCCTCTTACACTTTGTAGTATTAGGATTTTTCCTATTTTTAGTTACGAAATATTTAGAATTTCGGTTTTAGAGTGTGTTAGTACCTACATATCTGGGTCTCGGGTGAAATGGATGGTAGCTATTATAACAACTATATATCAACAAAATAAAATTATATTTTCTTGCTTCTTTTAAGATATCCATTAGATTTAGTAATCAAATTATTTTACCACAAACAATGAAGCCCGGAAAGAAAAATCGATAAATCGCAGATATAAAGTCGACCTAAATTACCACCAATATCCTTCGCTCGTAAAATTCGCTTATATTTCCTCGTCTTATTGAATTGTAATAAATAAAAGATTGCAATTAAGCGACTTGGGAACGGCCCTTGCGTTGCAAAAGGTCTTTGACGGATAAAAGTGGGCATTCATTCAGCAAATATGAACATTTTAACCTAGTATAAAAATGTGGGAATTTTCTGGACAAAGTATTCACGTTGAAGGCGGACTCATAATCTTATATGAACTTAAGTTACTTTTTGCCCTGATATTTACGAGTATAACAACAAAGAAACAATTATTTGTTTGGACCTAATGACGAAATTAGTTTTTCTTTGTACCTAATTGTTCAATTGCCGAATTTCCTTACAAGGTTTCCTTTCACTAATATTCGTTTATGGTGTGATATTATTATAATAATAGTAATGGCAACCCATTATACGTCCCACTGCTGGGCACGATTCTCTCCCCTTTTTTGGGGAGGAGGCCTGGAGCTTACTCCACCACGCTGCTCCAATGCGGATTGGTGGAGATACGGGTTAGTGGCCAACCCGCTGTCGGATGTTTTTAAACCGCCCATAAGGCCTCCGACAGGGTTAAGCATAGCTCCGAAGCATATTCATTTGCCATTAGCGGTCACCCATCACACACCTGCCGCGCCCGTAATGCTTAACCGAGTAGATCGGTTACGATCTACCCTCCTCGTGCCTCGTCTACCTTTATCATGCTCTTCATACATACACGCCGATTCCTAAGACTTTGTGATAATGTGCATGGACGAATAGATCCTTCAATCTTCTAGTCTAAATAAAGATCGATTTAAAGTTGACTGATCGTCTCGCCCGAAGACGTAACACTCGATCGATCATGAACCCACAAGCAACCTCCATTACTCTTCAATTTTTTTCCGCATTACATAACACTAGGTTATGTCACCGTTACCGTTGAGCTAGGCGTATAAATATTTAACTGACAATTATCCTGTCGTCAAGCAATCTAACTGCCGTCAAAGTAAACGTTCGACACTCGGGAGGTGGGTAAATATTTAAGCTTGGGGAATCGTTCGGCTGAATAATGATAGCTTATGTGTTTCTGAACACTTATTAATGTTTGTACTTGTAAAGGTGCGGTGTGTTAAGACGGGTATACATTTTTTAAGCCGTGCGAGTGGTGAACAAGCGTATGGTACACAATGGTGAGTTCTAGCCACATTTTGTTGGTTATGGATCTAGTAACAGAATAACGTCAACCGGCGCCAACGTCAGGTGAATCTTCAAATGAAAAAAGGTAAGCTAGAATATTTGGTATTCACTCGTCCTTGGAACTGTTTTACAAACTTCAAAAAAGGAAGATCATTTTAGGCATGAGCCATGAGTGTCTTGTTCTCTTTGACTGTAGGTATGTCGTTTTATGTGCCGTTTCTGCCATCTTATGGAACAAATTAATTGGAGATTGAAATTTTCTATGTAATTGTAAATGTTGGTTGTGCCAGGGCCCTAGCACACACTGACGTCACGTGATACTTAAACAATTATGATATTTACTTTTTAATGACAAAATAGAATTTTGTCAAAAAAAAAGTAAATATCATGATTTTGAGAGTCCGATTGCATAGATTGAGCGTTTGCTACATTTCGCTTCGCTTCGCTTGGTGATGTAATCTTTCGTTTCTTAAGTCAAATCTATACATTTTTGTCCTATTACGTAACGAAGATTGAATAGATTGGGATAATGGCTAGGCCCTCTGACCAGGTTTTTTAATAATAATAATAATGGCAATCCATTATACGTCCCACTGCTGGGCACGAATCTCTCATCTTTTGGGGGAGGCCTGGAGCTTACTCCACCACGCTGCTCCAAAGCGGATTGGTGAAGATACGGGTTAGAGACCAACCCGCTGTCGGAAGTTTTCAAACCAACAATTAAGGCGTCCGACAAGGTTTAACGACTGCTATCTATCGATAGCAACCGGGACCGATGGCTTAACGTGCCCTCCGAAGCACGAAAACGCGCATTTTCATTTGCCACAAGCGGTCACTCATCACACGCCCGACCGCGCCCGTAATGCTTAACCGAGTAGATCGCTTACGATCTACACAAGCCGCGAGGCCATGTGTGCTTCACGTTTTTTTGTTTTGTTTTTTTAATGAAACCTGAATTTTCTGTCAACGTGTTTCTGTTACTAAACTGGAGCTCTAATAGTCCATAGATCCAATAATATAATAATATACTCATTCATTGTGAAAACACGTAACATAAAATATCAAAACATAAATTAAATTTCAACAATTCCCCATCCACTTTGGCCCAATCGCCTCATCCACAACACACTATCGATCATAGCGCACAAAATGACGCTAGGAATCGTATAAAATATTTTCAAATACGAATCCCGGCGAATAACCGACCAAATATCGGAGAAGCAATATATAAAATAACCAATACCGTCCGTCGCTGAATGCGCGACTCGAGTCGACTACAGCCGTCAATTACTGCGCGCAAATTGCAACTCAGCCCGCCAATCCCGGCACGGGATCCCGGGATGGCGGGATGCGTCGCTATCCCGGGGAAATCCCGGCGTTAGAGTACGGGAAATAAATGTCTTAGTACGGTCCCGTTCGTTCAATTTTGACTTAGCGAACAATGTTATGAGTTACTGGAATGCTCTCTTCGATTTCTTCGTTTTTTAATTGTGGGATAACTTTGAGATTATTAAAATTCTACTATTTTCAATACCATTTCTCAGTTCTGATTGAATAATTACTCATGTTAAATAGCCATTATGTTTGCATGTGATGGCGTCGGGACGTGACGACCCACCGCCCACAAGTGCAGTCAGTCAAACGAACAATGGCGGTCAAACCAATCTAATGGCGCGGCAGTAGTAAGTGCAATAACGCGATCGCCAATCTTCATGCCAAGCGTGGCGATTATGCTTGTATGTACCGTAGATAAGTACACGTACACGGACGTGATGATTTATTACATTTATGTATCTCACTAAGGGTAGAGCTCTAATAATTAATTTTCCTTTCGAGGGTGTCAGATAATCAGATACTAAATTATAACACTGTTCAGGTCCACTGTGATCCGGTTATATTATATCCTACAAGTCCAGCTCGACCGCCAACCGCTGCAAGGGTTGTCAAGAGGTAAAATAGCTTAAAAGCATTAAAGGAACTTATCGAGTCATGTTTTTGTAATGTTTAAGGCAGGATTCACTTGCCTACCACCAATGAACATTGTAAACTTTGCCATTATTCATGACATAAAAAACAACCCTCTAGAACTTTCCGTCCATGCCATTTGAATAATAAAAAGTGCCCTAAAAAAAAAGCACGCGTAGAAGTTAATATTCCAGCGGCGTGACGCGGGTCTGACGGCCGTCTCCAAGTATCGTCTCCGGACACCGCGTCACCTTCGGGACAGTTTTATATTAATATACTATGACAGCGATATCTGTTGATGAATCTTGTCATAGCATCGGAAAAATGAGGAAATTTGTTTCCAAAGGAGCTAAAAAGAGAAAGAAACGTACTTCGCTTGCTCACACTTGCAACATTAAAAAGATTCTGTATTACGCACCATCTCGATGAGACGATGAGCATCTGCATCGACACCTCCAGTTTTGGTACAGGCCTACAGCACGTATATTCACTAACTGTCAATGAAAATTGTACCTACGCTTTGGCATATTCCCGACAAAAAACCACCTTGAGAACACTTTCTATCCATGCCATTTGAATAATAAAAAATGCCCTAAAAAAAGCACGCGTCGAAGTGAATATTCCAGCGGAGTGACGCGGGTCTGACGTCCGTCTCCAAGTATCGTCTCTTGACACCGCGTCACCTTCGGGACAGTTTTATATTAATATAGTATGACAGCGATATCTGTTGATGAATCTTGTCGTGGCATCGGAAACATGACGAAATTTGTTTTCAAAGGAGCTAAAAAGAGAAAGAAATGTAAATGCCAAAGAGCGAATCTAATATTTTATTCTTACGGACATAAACTCGAGATATGATTTTTAACAACAAATAAGACGACTGCAATAGATTGATTTTGCTCACCAGCATCCTGTATGATCCCAGTACTCGGAGGCAGGCAATGACCTTCGGGACAGTGAACAGTGTAGTATATTGTGTTTCAGCGATATGAAGAAATGGAACGGATTCTAGATATAAACATCCCGGATTAATCTAGAACCGAGTTAAATCTTTGCATCACTATAACGTGGGGTGTGTTTCAGTTCTATATCAGCAGAAGAACAATTTCACCGAAAGTTGGTAACCCTGGCAGCAAACAACACAAACAAACATAGCATATTCATCGGAGACTAATAAAGACCAATAAGCGGCGCAAACTTCAATCTACATTCAACGGGAAACAAAAAATGCACAACCAAAAATAGTTACAAGGGAGGGTACCCCGATAAAAACATGGCTGTGTAATTAAGCGGTTTGATTAAAATTGGCGCTTAGACTGTTATTGGACGCCTTAATGGTGTGAACTGGACAAAGGCAAACCGGTAAAATGGTGTTCTATTAAGACACGGTGTGGTTATGACGCATTTTTTTCAGGAATATTGAACATATTAAACGCTTGTGTGTTATTACCACCATGGGCTAAAAAATAACCTACTGGACGTGCGAATCGGAGATTTTATAACGGTATTTTATACCCAAAATGTGTCAATCTTAGCAACAACCAAAAAGAATAATAACCAGTTCAAATTTTAATCCATATTCAACGAAAAACAGAAAAAAAAAACACAACCGAAAATAGTTACAATAGAGGGTACCCCGATAAAAACATGGCTCGTTAATTAAGCGGTTTGATTAAAATTGGCGCCTAAACTGTTATTGAATGACTTAATAGTGTGATATGGGTTATGACGTAATTTTTTCAGGAATATTGGATAGCATGACGCTCGTGTGTTATTGCCAACATGGGATAAAAAATAAACCTACCTAACGCGCGAATCGGAGAATTTGTAACGGTATTTTTATACCGAAATGTAGCAATCTTAGCAAACATATCAGCAGCAAAAAAGAATAACAACCAATTCAAACTTTAATCCATATTCAACGAAAAACAGAAAAAAAAACACAACCGAAAATAGTTACAAAAGAGGGTACCCCGATAAAAACATGGCTCGTTAATTAAGCGGTTTGATTAAAATTGGCGCCTAAACTGTTATTGGACGCCCTAATGGTGTGAATTGGACGAAGGGAAATTGGTAAAACGGTGTTGTGTTAAGGCGCGGTGAGGTTATAACGATAATTTGTCAGGAATGTTACTGGAAGAGATATTATAGGGGGAGTAAGGACTTGGAAGCTTTAGCCGTTTCGAAAGAACGTTACATTTTAAACGCCTGATATAAAAGTATGTAATGGCATCACACTTCATTTGGTTTTAGTGGCTTATCTCTTGGTTGTAGGCATTTAATAGGTTAGGTTCCGTAAGGAATAAGTAAAGTAGAGTTTTTCTAACTGAAAATGGAATTCAATTTAAAAGCTAAAGAAAGGCTTCAACAAATGACTGATTATATTAAATTTGTATACCACGTTAAATGGGAACTCTTATTCTTTGTGCAAGGGATATAAATTAAATTGAAAGAACTATTTATTGCATTGTTCTACTGCCATTTAGGTCTCCTGTTAGTTCTTTACGCAAAGCCCCTTACAGGATAGGCAGATAATTTCGAGCGCCTAATATCTTGTACCCCCTTGCACGATTCCCGTGCCTTTCTTACATTCATCATTATTTTCATACATGCACGTTGATTCCGAAGACTCTTCATGCCAGCTTCGCACAGTACTCGATCTAATTGGTCAAGGTAAGTCAGTATTATCTCCCTGGCACCTGTAAATATCTTCATTCGTATTGAATATTTTACTGGTGGTAGAGCTCCAGTGACGGAGCTCGCGGGCGTAGGCACCACCGCATTACCTAATATACTTGCCGCTAAATGGTAGTGTTCAGCACTATCGTGTTCCGGTCAGGTGGTAATTTAACGGCCCTGTAATTTCCGGCACAGAGGCATAACACCTCAGGCCTTGGTCTTTGTGTGGGTGTCTATAGGCTGCAGTAATCACTTAACATCAATGTGAACTGCATGCTTGTTTACCACTTCCAACACATAAAAAAATTTATAATATCCGTTTAACCATTCGCTGTCTTGTCATTCTCCTATCTACTTCGATCTACTGTCATCATTCCTTAAACCCATTCAACATATCCAAAGCATAGACTATTTTCCAATCAACAACACATGTATACATTCACACCAAAATATTCATAGAACATTCCGATCCACACCTTAATAGCGGGTCCTTTATTTTGCGAAGTGTTTGCTAGGCTTTGTCGGCGCTCGCTTTGTGCCTGCAAACTGGACTGGTACCTGAATGTTGTTTTTATAACGATGCGTATCTTGCTAATGGTATTGTAGTACTGTGAGCTAGACTGTGTTCTGGGATACCATAGTATAGTAATAATGTCCATTCAATTGTCTGAAAATGTACAATTGTTCAAATTTAATTTATAGTCATAAATTGAAATTTTTTTATTAATAAATTTCTGCCACTATTATGGCGTGAAAAAAACATTTTCATGGCATAAAAGCGGAATACGGTTTAAATTGAGGGTATTCTGTCTGAACGGTCCAAATAACGTTTTCGTAGGTTTTCGCGAGCTTCATACATTGTAGAAAGAAGATGTGTATGAAGAAGTTTGGGAGTGTTGTATACGTGAACGGTCCAAATTGAACCGAATTTCAATCCCTATAGCCCCCGGGAATACCCGGGAATCGAACCCAGGCCCCCAGCTTAGTAGTACCTACCACTAGACTATCTAGGCAGTTAAGTTAATAAACATACATTATTTTCTCACTGAATTTGCTTTCAATATAACTCATGATAAAGCCTTAATCACACACAAGAGTGCCGTGGACGGGTACAATATTGAACTCGAATTATCGTTGCCGTGCCATCTTGTTCAAAACGGTGCCAGAGTCACCGGTAATATTCAGGGCTGCACATATTTGTAGTTCACAAGATATATATATTTTTTAATGTAATTAAAGTGGCAAACAAGCATGCAGTTCACATTGATGCTAAGTGATGACTACAGCCTATAGACACCCACACAATGACCGAGGTCAAAATGCAGATGCGCTGCCGCTCCTGAGGCATTAGGTGTTATGCCTCTGTGCCGGAAATTACAGGGCCGTACATTACCACCTGACTGGAACAAGATAGTGCTGAACACTACCATTTACCGGCAAGCTCCGTCACTGGAGCTCTACCACCAGTCAAAAAAATATATTATTATTCAAGTCTGTAAATACCTAGCGGATAAGCCTAACCACTATATCTGGTTCAATAAAGTTCGGATACTCGGTAGAGAATACAGACCCATTCCAACAGTACACGAAGCTATTGAAATTAAAAATACTTACCTAAATTTTAATACAGAATGTGGATGGCGATATCAACATCATGAGATCCTATACTTTGTAAACCCAGCCTCACCAGCGTGCAAGACCTCAAGATACCAAGAAGAGTCAATTTTGCGTTAATCCTGAACGATATGCAAGCCGTTTGTGAAATCGATGGATACATCTATACAAATAAATAAAATTGGAGTGTCTGTTTGTAATATAAAAATAACCGTTTTTTGTGTATTTTTATACACGGTTACAAATGTATGTATACACGGTACATATAACAAAACAACATTTTTTTACAATTATTGTCTGTCTGTTCCCGCTACTCTCGGGCACGGCTGGACCGATTTTGATGGAACTTTCACTGGCAGATAGCTTATGTAATAAGGAGTAACTTAGGCTACTTTTGTACTCGCTGCGCCAACGACTTCGTCTGGGTAGATACTGAACAATCATAAATTCTCACGCGGACGAAGTCGCGGGCGCAGCTAGTATATTATAATTTTTTTAAATGCTGTCAGACAAATATCACCTTAGTCTGCCCGGGATTACGGCGGCTGAAAAGCGACCGAAACGTCGGGTTGATTTTAGTACCGTTACTCTCTTCTCGCAGTTATAAACTGCGGTCGACCACGATCGGGGCAGTTGCCCCCTGCGAGGAGCATTCCACGCTAGTCGTGACCACGACTAGGTCCTTGGGTTGCTATTCTTGTCTTGGTTGTCCAGGTTTTCGGTTGATTTTAAAAATCATTTTAGTATAATATACGCAGGATAAATCAGTTTTTTTTTTATTTCAATAAGATATATTCAAGTTTTACTTTAATAACAGGGTACTACGTCTGAACGGACCAAAAAGAATGGACCGTAGTCCATTCGGCCGTAATCAAAAAACGTCTACCTCCCAACGGCCCGGTCATAAAATAATTTAAAAGTACAGTCGCACACAAGCGTAACAGTCGTATGGTTTATAAATTTTCACTACAAAATATTTACATATATAAAGTTTTATTTAATAGTAATAGTTGTAATCTAAGTACGCAACATCGTTAACATCTTCGTTTCTAGTTGGCACGACTTCAGGTACCTAAAACGTCTGCTACACGGTATTGAACGGCGGTTTGAAACAGTGTAGACCGTTGTTTTATGCCAAATATCACATGACATTCATACGTCCTTGGTAGCAGGGCTTGCGTTGCAAACCATTGGCAGAGGCATTGGTTTGAAACCGTGTAGCCGCTTGTTTAAAACCACGCGTACGACAGTCACTCTGCGTCAGCGAGCGCGTGCGGACGGACGCAACTGATGTTCGACTAAAGTTATTTATGTCACGAAAGTCCAGGAGATTAATAAAATTATGGTTATATGACTAAGCATAACTCTCCTGTAACCACTGTCTCATCCATATTATTTTTATTCCTCTTTTTTCTTTAATTGCACACAAAATTGAAAGACTCACTCGAACTATATGCTGTACAGATAGGTCAGGTGTCATGGCGTCATTATAGCGATAATACACGGTATACAAACGAAATATCGACACGTCCTTTCCGCGCAATTCAGTTGGTTTCAAACCGTGTAGCCCTCAATCCGTAACTTACTTCCGTTCAAGGTCACCTTGGTTTCATACCTCATTTCAAACCGTGTAGCAGACGCTTTACTCAACAATTACCCTTTCTTATCAACCAATCACAAGCAGGCAGTTTATCTGTTACGTCAGAGGAGTGGCGAAAAGAAGGTTCATAATAATATAGAATTAGTGTTTTTAAGGTTCCGTAGTAAACAAGGAACCCTTATAATTTCGCCATGTCCGTCTGTCTGTCTGTCTGTCCGTCTGCGGTTTGCCGCAAAAACTATTGGTAGTAGAGACTTGAAATTTGGCACAAGTGTACACTTTAATCACGCCGACAAAGTAGTATAATAAAAATATGAAAAATAAAATTATTTAGGGTATTTTTTTTATTTTTCTATATAGTGTGGGATATGTGCTTACATTATTTTTGGATTCAGTTAACTGTTCGTGACTTATTAAGCTTTAAAGTGCCAATTTTCGTTTGAGTCAAGTGCCTCCTCCCCCCTCTACCAACTAAACGGTTGTTGTTAGAAATTCAAACGTTGGGGCAATAGTAGCTACATATAACGAAATTAAAAGGAAAATTATCACACCTAAGTTGGCTTTACAAGTTTGCGAGTAATAGTCCACCAAACATAATACTCGAAATTTTTGAACAACTCCACAGAAAATATTTATATATTTTTTCATTACATTAATCAATTGTAGTATTTATTTTTCGCAATAACACATGCGAGTGAATTTTATAATTTGGAGGTTCGATTCCTGCCCGAAGTCAATTTTTTCTTTCCGTTTTTTTCTTTATAATCAAACCTTAAAATTACGAAACACTACACTTCGCGTGGCCCACGCACTTGACCGGTTTTTTTTTGTCAATATGTTAAGTGGTTGCTTATATTTACATATGTATCTTCACGCCAGGTCCCTAACGGGGTAGGCGGAGAGTGTAGAGCATTGTTTTTATAAAGAAAATAATACAAATTTGAGAAAAAAATTAAGACTTCAGCGTTTTAATTTATAACTTTTGCACTCGAATGTACTCCATGTATACGTTTAATTTTGTTAACAATATTTTATGATCGGTCCGTTGAGACGTAGACGATTTTTGATTACGGCCGAATGGACTACGGTCCATAGGTACTACAATACCTGTTTATACCTATTTAAATAATTACAGGTATTACAACACAAAACATAATGCTAATGAACTTAACTAACTAAAACTTGTTTTTCTTCTCACTTAACACGATAACTGCCAAAACTTATTTGGAAAGAAAATTAAGTAACATTTTAACAGTCATAATCATAATACAATTAGGGCTGTGATAGTATCTTTAATTAGAAAACTTGGGGCAACCCTAGACTAACTCGAGGGATGAACGTGCCAAAGAATATTTCGGCGTCTTTAGAGTCGTTGATTTCTGGGGTTCCGTGGGATCTAAAGGGCGAAAGACGGGATCCTATTACTAAATAAAAAATAAATAAATAAAATACGCTTACACTCACAGTCCCACATTAGGTATTAACTTGTGTCGTGGGTGCCGTTGTACACAAACAACACATAAACAAATACCCAGACCCGAAACAAATATCTGAAGGCCATACAAATATTTGTACCGGTGCGGGTATCGAACCCGCACCGGTACAAATATACCGGAACCGCTGGACTAACCGGGTCGTCAAACTCCTAAGACTAATGGTAAGATTCAAAGACCGCACTACAACTTTACTTAGAGCAAAGTATGCTTAGAACTGTCAGTACAGTATGGGATTTGACAGTTCGAAGCATACTTTGCTTGAAAGTAAAGTTGTAGTGCGGTCTGTGAATCTCGCCCTAAGACTCCACTGTCCGTCTGTCTGTCTGCCTGTCACCAAGCTGTATCTAATCAACCATAGCTAGAGAGATAGCTAGAGAGTTTTGTATGATATATTGATGATAGTTAGAAATTATATTCCCGTATTATGTATTTCTGTTGTCGCTTTAACAACAAAATACTAAAACACTAGCATAAAATAAATATTTAAGGGGGCCTCCTATACAAGAAATGTAATTTTTTTGCTCGGTAATATGTAAGTAAACGCTTACTTACCCCCTTATTCATAAACGTACATTAGATACGTTTTAGCTATATAGAATGCTTACGGCCAAATACTCAAACGTCACTCAAATGTAAGTGGGAGTTAAAAGTCTTCTGTCTTTATAAAACACGATCAAACGATAGAGATAGCGCACTTTTGAGGGTTGCTTTAAATTGAGTGACGTTTGAGTATTCGGCCATAAGTCTTTGTCAGTTGCATTGTCAAATGTGCAGGATAGAAAAAGACAAAGGACAGATTTTCAACAGTTTAGCTAAAATACGTTTATGAATAAAGGGGTACACTTTGAAGATAAAAAAAAATAGAAAACAAATATTTTACAGGGATTTCAATTCGCAGACATCAATCGTGATTATTTTCCGTTTTATTGAGATAATAGTGCGGAACGCATCGTGCGCGAGTCCGACTCGCACTTGGCCGGTTTTTATTCCTCTATTGTTTGTAAGTCCACCAAGTTTTGATAACTTGGCACTGTATTTGTAACAGCTGAGGCGAGTATAAGCCTTCAAAGTCAAAGAAATGCAAGAACTTTCATCTTTATAAGCGAATACTTTCTTGCTTTTGAAAGGCTTTGCTGTAGCGAGTTGGAGATTGAATAACAAAGAACTAATTTTGTGCATACTTGTGTTGAAGTTGTGTCTTTTATCTCTTTTGTATAATCACGGCAATTTACACACGAATTACGCAAAGATTAAGTATCAATAGCAATAGTAAATAAAAAGGTAGTTAACCTATCATAAATGTGTGTTTTAACTTTGTGCTCTTTATTCATGCAGGCTTTCCCCTCTGTCAAACTACAAGATCAAATGATCGCCGATTTTTGTAGAGAGCCTGTGTGTCGCACGTAGGCAAAAAAATGACAGACTGTTTTGCATTGGTAATAAACGCTATGGCTACTCCCCTCCAGTCCGCCGCGGCCGGTGGCCCGTGTTGCTCTATGTATGCCATATGTATAACATAAAAAAATCGAAGCACGTAAGTAACATAATTAAGACGTAAAATAAGAAGACTCAGAAATAGGACATGAGACATGCCAAGGCGGAGTAGTTAATAATACTCTTACAGTCATTAGAAAAAACTGCCAAGGACGGTATAAAAAAGCACTAAATAAAAACAATAAATCTAAACGGAGCGAGGGAAAGCGCTAACTTGTAACAGCGGGTTATCCATAGGGTTGACACGTTACAACTAATGAAATAAAAAAAAAATATTTTATATTATGGAAGTGGTAAAAGGAAGCATACAGTTCACATTGATGTTAAGTGATGACTGCAGCCTATAGACACTTACAAAGACCAGGGTCAAAATGAGATGCGTCACCACCCCTGAGGCCTAAGGTGTTATGCCTCTGTGCCGGAAATTACAGGGCCGTACATTACTACCTGATAGGAACACGATAGTGCTGAACACTGCCATTAAAAGGCAAGTATATAAGGTAATGCGGTGGTGCCTACGCCCGCGAGCTCCGTCACTGGAGCTCTACCACGCTATGAGTTCCGAAAAACTTATAGCGAATGAACTACTGTCGTTCATCCAACATGCCATCGACACCATGGACGAAGTTAGCATTATTCAGATAAGTAAGTAACTTCAAAGAAGAGGAAATCTGCTCAGCCAAGGTACTGCTCTACCAGACGCTGGGCAAGCTTGACCAGATGCCATCTCGTAGAAGAGGTGAAAAGGGGGAACGAGGTCTCCAAGACATCATCTCACTGTTGAAGGAGACCGATCCCGACGACGTGAAAAAAAATCATCCTTTCAGCTGAAAGACTTGCCATAGAGTATGCAATAATCGCCACCCTTGGCATGCGGATTAGCAATCGCCTATCGCGGAATCCTTCCTCCTGTCCTGTGCTGTTGTATTTATTACATTGCTCATCAAGAAATAATGCACATCGAGCCTTTGAAAGTGACAATCGGCTAGTTTCGGCTTCATAGAGCGTCATCTCTGTTACACACTGCCTACGTAAGCATCCGTCGTCCGGTATTGGTCAGAAGTTGATCAAAATGGTCGGGAAACGTCAAATAGGTAAGGTGCGAAAGAGATAACGCTCTACAGATCCGAAATTATCCGACGTCTCTTCCTGAGGTCGATATGCATTATTTCTTGTTCGATACTGTACCTTAATGTAATGTTTTTAACGCCATTCGTTACGTCTACGCCTCCACATTTTCTTATTTAAAACCACGAAATCTCAGGAAATACAAGAGCTAAGAGTTTCAAACTTTGCATGGTGATTCTTTTTAGGTGGTAGGTGCTCACTAACTACGATAGAGACCTACATCATTTTGCGATATTCTACCCGTAACGGTTGTTTTTAATAGTTTATATGAAATAAATACAGCAGAGTCGGTTTAAGAAAAAAAAACACCTTTACAACTGTAGGTATCTGTTTAACAAATTATTAGGTAGGTATTTATATTTTTTAACAATATGTATCTAACCTTTCCGTATGAGTTGTTTCATTAGTTATATCAGGTTATCTATTGCTCGAAAATTAGTATAATAATGGCAACCCATTATACGTCCCACTGCTGGGCACGAGTCTCTCCCCTTTTTTTGGGGGAGGCCCGGAGCTTACTCCACCACGCTGCTCCAATGCGGATTGGTGGAGGTGGGTGGGTTAGTGGCCAACCCGCTGTCGGATGTTTTCAAACCGCCCATAAGGCCTCCGACAAGGTTTAACGACTGCTATCTATCGATAGCAACCGGGACCGACGGCTTAACGTGCCCTCCGAAGCACGGAAACGCGCATTTAATTTGCCACTACCGGTCACCCATCACACTACCCGACCGCGCCCGTAGTGCTTAACCGAGCAGATCGCTTACGATCTACACCAGCCGCTGGGCCATGCGCGCTTCAACATTAGTATAGAAGTATATATTACTACCGTATTAGTACTAATAATGTAGGTATTCCGTGCGAAGCCGGGGCGAGCCGCTAGTAGGTTATATTCCGATGTCCGATCAATATTCGGGCATACCTACTTAATTATGCGAAGGCATAGTCAATTGCTATTTTTACCAATTCAATAGTAATTATCTAAAAGAAACAAATTGCCAGCCCTAAATTTTAATATGAAATAGATGCAAGTAAGCTTCGTATCCCGGCGATTTGCTCGCCGGCGTTGCGTGGAAAAACCTGACAAACGGATTTAAACCGGGAATAATATTTTAACTGCGCAACTTCATAGTGCCCTGGTACTTCTTGCAACTTAACCCCCTGTTTGAGGGTGAGAACATCGCGAGTTAACCCCTTTTGGGAGTGAAAACAAAGCGATTTTGTTCTGTTTTCTGTATGAAAGTGACTATCAATCAGTTTGTATTGATGGTAAAGTATTCGTACAGTTAATGTTTAAGTTAAATGCGCCCGTATTATAAGTTACAATTTACTGAAAAGAAGGCAGTTCTATGGTGTACGGAGCTCGCGGGCGTAGGCACCACCGCATTATCTAATATACTTGCCGCTAAATGGTCCTTGATCGTTGTGTGGGTGTCTATAGGCTGCAGTCATCACTTAACATCAATATGAACTGCATGTTTGTTTACCCCTTCCATCAGATTAAAAAAATGGTATGTAACGAATACGCCAGGGTAAATAAAGGTAAGAATGCGGTGGAAATTTGCTTTCATTCGGCAATCTGTCTCAAAATTAAGAAAAAAAATGGGGTGGGCCACTCTTACCATTTAGCGATATTAAAAATAGACTACAACTGATTCTCTTACCTAGCAAATACACATACAAAATTTTATGTTAATCGGCCAAGCCGTTTCAAAGGAGTATTGTCACAAACACAGTGACACGAGAATTTTATATATTAGAAGATTTTGTTAATAAAATTATATCAGTAAAATGTCTCCTTTTCCTTTTAAGATTAGGAAAAGAAAAGGGAAGGAAACATTCTTTGTCATTCACAGGCAGGGATCGAAAGTATCGCAAGGCCATGAACTGAGAAAAATCTGCCAGGTAAAAACTCAGTCAGCTCTTTTCATTATAGTTCACTTAAAACTAATGTCAACCGTTGAATGATCCCAAAAAGTAACAACTCGTGACTCCACACCAGTGTAAGGTTATAAAAAACGAGTCCAGAATACATTGAACTACTTCAAAAGATAAACTTTGACAATTACGAGAAAGTTTTAATAAATAAAATGTACTCGACGAAGTTTGATCGATGACATTCGAAGTTTTAACGATAAAGTATAAGGTTCGAGATACCCTTACCCTGTCGAGGTTGTGTTACTAAAATGTTGTGTTCGGCACTTTTAATCTTTTTAGAGTCGAATTTAAACTTCTCTGGTGATGTGCACCAGGCTATTAATGGTATGCTTATAAGTTGGTATGTTTACTGGTGGTAGAGCTCCAGTGACGGAGCTCGCGGGCGTAGGCAACACCGCATTACCTAATATACTTGCCGCTAAATGGTAGTGTTCAGCACTATCGTGTTCCGGTCAGGTGGTAATGTACGGCCCTGTAATTTCCGGCACAGAGGCACAACACCTTAGGCCTCAGGAGTGGTAACGCATCTACATTTTGACCTTGGTCTTTGTGTGGGTGTCTATAGGCTGCAGTCATCACTTAACATCAATGTGAACTGCATGCTTGTTTGCCACTTCCATTTCATAAAAAAAAAGTTCGGAGTTCGATCCCCGAGCCATGAGGTAAGAAAAGCTATTGAGATTGTTTCAAATTTTCTTTTTTCCAGTTTTTGTGTAAAAACGTTACAAATATACATTCAAATGTGTCCCCTTCATAATATTAGTATAGATAATTTGATGGGAATAAATAGTTTACCGTATTACGCTAAAAAAATTTTGGGTACGAAGAAGAATTGAAAAATCTTCCTGTTTGTCTAAACGAGGTGAAAGGAAAACAAATCAAATTTCCCAGCTGATTGTTCCACATTCGAACTTCAAAAATTCCAAACCCGCGAATCTCGTGAACTATCGTCGCCCAAACTTGACGCGAACTCGACGAATTTTCACTAGTGTTTACTCTCAACTGTTTACATTTCGAATTTTAGAAAGAGAATTTTTAAACTTTAGTCTGAGTTTTTGGTGCTTTATAGTTGCGACTTCGGTCATTGGGAGAAATTATTACTGATGTAGATTCCAAATTTTAGTATCTGTGTATTTTTTTAGTGCTAAGTTTTTTATAGTTTTTTTTTATGAAAATGGCAGACAAGTTTAATCTCATAGGTTATATATATGGAAGGTTAAAAGTAGAATCAATATCTATAAAGAAATTATAGGCCTTAACGTGTCTGCATTGCAACTTGCCGAGTTTTGACTCTCTTGTACGCTTGTTTAGTAAATCAACCGAACAATGGCGGTCACACCATTCCAATAGGGTGGTAGTAAGTGTAATAACGTAGGATGGGCAGCAACGTTTTGCCATAAAACTACCGCCACTGCGAGTGCCAATACGCATGCCAAGCATGACGACTTAGGCATATCCCTCCAAAGTGGTGTTGCCCAAAATCGGTCTTGGTCTTGCAGACTTGGTCTTGTTCTTGCATTTTTGCAAGAACAAGACCAACGTGAGCAGTGTGGTCTTACTCAAATCTTGCACCGTCAGTCTTGTTCTTGGTCTTGCTAAAATTAGGTAGTCTTACTCATATACGACTTAGGAGGGATATGCCCTCCAAAATAGTGTTGCCCAAAATCGGTCTTGGTCTTGTTCTTGCATTTTTGCAAGACCAGACCAAGACTGCCTAATTTTAGCAAGACCAAGAACAAGACTGACGGTGCAAGATTTGAGCAAGACCACACTGCTCACGTTGGTCTTGGTCTTGCAAAAATGCAAGAACAAAACCAAGACTGCAAGACCAAGACCGATTTTGGGCAACACTACTCCAAAGGAGATGTTGTGAGCTCGCCTCTGGTTCGTACACATCCTCAAAAAATGGGTAAATTAAGAGATTAAGAAGAATCCGATTAAAATACAATTAATTTAAGTATAAAAGAAGCTTAATTAATTTTAAGTATAAAAGAGTTATACCAAAAATCATTTTTATATTGATTTTGCCTGTTTAATGATGTTGTGTACAATACAAGGCCGGAGGTTCATACATTTTTGCAACCTCTCCTTTTGCACAACTCTGACCATCTTTGTGGGAGACCTTTGTCCAGAAGTGGACAAAGGTCCACTTCGTCTTTCCCCTGAAATGAATGGTATTACCATATACCCGAAATACGATAACGCTGGATTCGAACTATGGCCAAACATTATCCTCAAAATCTAGTGAAACTTCCTTCATCAAGTATTCAATTATTCGCAAAGATTTATAATGTTTTAGACATTCCCGATCTAGGCGGGCTCATTCAAATCTGGGTTAAACTTGCTAATTACCAAAACCAATACGATTGTCAGGTTATTTCCAATCTATTTGATTTGCCGAAATGCAATCGACTCTGTTAATAAATTCCCACTATCGACAGGGGGATTGGGAAACCCTTTACACCGATGCGTAACCATTAACGTTGATGAGTCTAGGAAACGCTCACAGCTCAGCGGGTTATTATTTTACCTGTGTATAAAGTCAATACAACAAGTCAACAACTAACATACCTACAGGTAAGAAACAAACAATACAGTTTTTGTCATGAAGTGGAAAACTAGCATACCGTTTACATTGATACCTACGTAATACTGTATGTAGCCTATCAACTTATACATGAAATCAGAGATTTCAATGTAGATTCCACTTTTGTGGCCTTTGAGCCGAGAATGGCAAGGCATTTGAAAGTGAAATAAGTAAAATCTCATTGAAATTTACATGTTGGAATATACCTATTGGTTCAGATCAGTTAAGTTAGTCTGTGACGCTAAACTCACTTCAGCCGAATATAATGAGTCCGCGTGCCTAATTTACCAAATGCAATACGATATAACACAGATCTAGCCGGAGAGTTCTTCTCGCTTCAATGAAGTGAGTATTATCTTCTGAACAACCTAGCGGACCTATAAAAATATCCTGCAACAAACAAAATTGAAAATAAAATCATCCATTATAACTATCAATCTAAACGAATCACCGATTTGTTACGCTACGGTGTGAAGGTCGGCATAAATTATTGAGGCCGTATTAGCTTTGGCTGATTTTGATTTTGGTTTCCCAAGGGAATTAAGGATTGTTGTTTTTGATCAGAATTATTCATAGGACATAAATTCATCAATAAATTAGCTGGATTTGATAGTATTATTTGATTGTTTTATATTATTTCGCATTAACACATGCTTGTGAAATATATTTTATTTAAAGAAAAATGGAAAGAAAATTTTTTGACTTCAGGCGAGACTGCTGGACTAGATTCCCAGTAGGCCGCGAGTTCGTGTCTCGCCTGAAGTCAAAATTTTTCTTTCCATTTTTCTTTAAATAAAGTATTATTTGAATCGAATAAAATATATTTATGAAAAAATAGGTCGTTAGAGTTCCATTGAGGATAAGTATTTAACAAATGGCTTTTACTGGTGGTAGATACTAGTGATGGAGCCTTAAGGCATAGATATCATCACCACATTATCTTGGTCATCATCATCATTTCAGGTGAAAGACGTCCATTACTGGACTAAGGCCTCCACGAAAGATTGCCGCAACGAACGGTCCTAGGCCGTCACCATACAGCGATTGCCCGTAACCTTTAACAGGTCGTCGGTCCATCTCTTGGGAGCCTGCTTAAGCTTCGTCTTCCGTTAAGCGATCGCTATTCGAGAACTCTTCTACCCTAACGCATATCGGTTCTTCGAGCTATGTCCTCTACCCACAGCCAGCTATTCTTTCATTCTAAGGGCTATGTCGGTGATTTTGCTGATCATGCTGAGAGTCGTGGTGAGCTCTCTCCATAGCTCTCAGCGTGACTTTTGAGTCTTATAATGAGGTCCTTAGTGAGCGAACACTTTCCATTTTCCTTCAAAACTTTCCATTTTCCTTCATAGTTTGAAGATGTTGCTGATCATGCTGAGAGTCGTGGTTAGCTCTCTCCATAGCTCTGAGCGTGACTTTTGAGTCTTATAATGAGGTCCTTAGTGAGCGAACACTTTCCATTTACCTTCAAAACTTTCCATTTTCCTTCATAGTTTGAAGATGTTGAAAGAACAAGACGTAAAGATAATTTTTAAAATTTTGAAATAGGCTCGAAAATGCATCGTCTAAGTCCGACTATCGGCCAAAACGTCATTTACATGGATTCAAATTACAAAAAAAAAATGTTTTTCTAAATCCCGAATTCACACGGAACAAGAACAAACAGCCATGGATTCTTACATTTAGGAGTTCAAACAGCCAGTTCGTTAGGCCAACGTACCTAAATTGAATTTGTCGGGGACAGAAGTGTCGTATATTTGTTTTTAGTTTCCCCCCTTATTCGGTTATAGTGTTCACTTTAAAGCGGACGTGGAATGAACAAGATGTGTTTTATTTCATTTGTGATGTTGAAATTCGGATCATTTGAACACTTAATTCAGGCAGTATATCCAATGCTGGCAGCATGTTTAAAAGAATATCCATACTATCAGTTACAATTTAATAATTCGATTTTTTAACATCTCCGTCTATTTATTTTATGTTAGAGCTCCAGAGACAGAGCTCGTGGGTGTAGGCATCCGTAACGGTAAGTAGATAGGGCAATGCGGGGTAACGACCCTGTAATTTCAGGCACAGAGTGCAACGAAATTCAAAAGTGGCAACGTACCTTTCATTGGAAATATAAAACGTGTCACGTATGGTGCGTCTACTGACAAAATGTCATTGTGTTAAAATTATGTACAAACAAAAATGGATTTTCACAATTAGGTCGAAACGGCTAATGGTACTTCAAACTTCAAACCTAGCATTAATTACTCAACATAATTTATGTCAAATTAATATACAGTATACAATTAAAAATATTGGACATTGACCTTAAGAAGGAGACCGGCTTATTTCAGGTCTGTAGAGCATTATCTCTTTCGTACCTTGCCTATGTCATACTGGACTGTCATTGCTAACGCGCTTAGACATAGAGCAACACCGGAGGGGAGTAGCCATATGCAGGCTTTCCCCTCTGTCAAAGTACAAGCCCAAATGGGCCTATACCTGTCGCCTACATGTTTAAATGTGTGCGTTAAATTGTTTCTGTATTTTGTTAAAGTTAATGTGTGAGTTTCGTAGTATAGATTTTTGCAGTGTGCGTGTGTGTCGCAAGCATTTCCCCCCGTAAAAAATTACAGACTGTTTTGCATCGGTAATAAACGCTACTCCCCCTCCAGTCCGCTGCGGCCGGTGGTCCGTGTTGCTCTATGCTCTTCAAAGTCGAAACTAGCAGATTGTCTCTTTCGTAGGCTCGATGCAATATTTCTTGCTGGGGACTCTACCAATATCAACCAATCAATAAACATCCGTTTGACAATAAGTGCGAGAACGTACTATTTGTCGTCCGGGTTGATTCATAGCAGCAATTACCTACGGATATTGTTCGAACGCATCTCTTCGGATGTGGAATGCCAGGATACGTCCAATTTAAGAAGACCTCACTGGTATTGTTAGTGATAATATATATCATCATTAGATAAAAAATGGCCAAGTGCCTGTCGGGCTAGGCACACTGTAGGGTTCCGTTTTGTAAGTATATTCTTTTACTGGACTTACCAAAGAATTACCAATCAATCTATGGGCACTGTAAACGTGTGTTTGGTTGCATGTACACTCCGTTTTCACTTCAAAACGGCTTAACCGACTTTGATGTACTTAATATAGAGATAATAATAATATAATAATGGCAACCCATTATACGTCCCACTGCTGCGCACGAGTCTGTACCCTTTTTTGGGGGGAGGCCTTGAGCTTAATCCACCGCGCTGCTCCAATGCGGATTGGTGGTGGTGGGTGGGTTAGTGGCCAACCCGCTGTCGGATGTTTTCAAACCGCTTATAAGGCCTCTGACAAGGTTAAACGACTGCTATCTATCGATAGCAACCGGGACCGACGGCTTAGCGTGCCCTCCGAAGTACGGAAACGCACATATAATTAGTCACTAGCGGTCACCCATCACACTTCCCGACCGCGCCCGTGGTGCTTAACCGAGAAGATCGCTTATGATCTACACCAGCCACGGAGCCATGCGCGCTTCATTTCTTCTTCGATATAGAGACAGTAGGTACTAATTGCAGCAGAGAACATATTATTATGATATTTTTTGGATCAAAATTAATGAAATCACGCGAACGAAGTCACGGTAAAGAGCTACCTAGTTTAAATATTACTAGACCGTAGTATTTAATTACACCACTTTCAATGTCTGTTAGTAAGATAAGAATCTAGACTTAGTTGTCAGACAACTGACAACTGTTTACAACTGCCTCAGTAGACTAGTGGTAGCAGGTCACTATTACTACGCCGGGGTCCTGGGTTCGATTCCCGGGTCAGGGGATATAGAGGTAACGATGTAAAATCCTTTATCTCTGGTTCTATTGGGATTTTTCCATTTTCTGGAAGTTTCCCAGTACCTCGAAATTTGGTAATGTGCCCGGAGATGTCAATAGGCTCGCCACCTCTTACATGCGCCAAAACGTAACCGGCGAATCGTGGGTATTTGAATGTATGATTGAATGCATGCATTTACCTCTGCCTACCCCTTCAGGCATTACGGGCGTGAAGTTACGTTTACTTTGTTGTGACTATTACCACCATAACCAGATTACGTCTAGATCTAAGCTAACCATCCAGACTGCAGTGAAATATGCTAAATAATATAATTTTGCACTAGCAGCCACTGAAATTAAGTGACCACTGCAGGCTATGGACATTTAGGAACTTGATACAAAATCGACGTCTATACCTATAGCTTAGGCATCAAAAAGTTTATTCTAAGAATAAATAAAACTATATAAAATTCTCGTTTCACAGTGTTTGTAACAATACTCCAACAATGTCCAAAAAAATCGAAAATAAATATTTGGGGAGAATCATCCCTAGTAAGGATGATATTAAGGGATATAAAAAAAGACCTATTCTCATACTTTTTTTTTATGTAATGGAAGTGGCAAACATGCATGCAGTTCACATTGATGTTAAGTGATGACTGCAGCCTTTATATACTCACACAAAGACTCAGGTCAAATACAGATGCGTTACCACTTTTGATGTTATGCCTCTGTGCCGGAAATCACAAAGCCGTACATTACCACCTGACCGGAACACGATAGTGCTGAACACTACCATTTAGCGGCAAGTAGGTATATTAGGTAATGCGGTGGTGCCTACGCCCGCGAGCTCCATCACTGGAGCTCTACCACCAGTAGAAACTTATATGTAGTTAATTTTTTTGAATAAAATAACATCTAAGATATTTATTGAATGTTCGCATCCAGTTCAGGGACCAGGATAAACTGGGCACCACTGCCCTATATCCCACCCGGGATCGGGGATCTAAGAATTGTGACTATAAATACATCAGCCGTTTAGTCTAGGGTTGATTCATGTATCCTGTTAGAAATCTTTATTTACTCGCCTATTTCGCTTTTTTAGCGATTCACGCGTTTTTTTCGCGTCCAACGGGCCTTATCTATGTTAGAGGCGGAATTATTTTAGGGTTAGGGTTGCAACGATATAACGATAATCTAACGATATATCTTTTTATATATAAAAATCAATTGCTGTTCGTTAGTCTCGCTAAGACTAGAGAACAACTGGACCGATTTGGCTAATTTTGGTTTTAAATGTTTTTTGGAAGTCCAAGGAAGGTTTAAAAGGTAAGAAAATATGAAGAAACTGAAGGGAAATAGTAAAAACTACAATTGTATTTTCCAATACAAATAGTCCGTATATATCAAAACCTTTGACACATTATTTAATTCTGAGGCAATACGAAGTTTGCCGGATCAGCTAGTAATATATAAATATATATAATATAGGTATAGTATAGACTTAACTGTCTCAGTAGCGTAGTGGTAGCAGGCCACTACTATTGCACTGGAGGTCCTGGGTTCGATTCCCGGATCGGGGGATATAAGAGATAACGGTTTAAAATCCTTTATCTCTGCTTCTATTGGGAATTTTCCATTTTCTGGAAGTTTCCCAGTACCACGGAGTTTGGTAATGTGCCCGGAGATGGCAACAGGTTTGCCACCTGTTACATGGGCCAAAACGTAACCGGCGAGTCGTGGGTGTTTGCATGTATGATTGAATGCATGCATTTACCTCTGCCTACCCCGTCGGGGATTACAGGCGTGAAGTTACGGTTTTTTATAATATAGATAAAGGCTCGAGGAAATGGTCACAACTCTTTTAATAAACTACCATGCAATATGTCCAACTGCTGTTTTCATACAAAAAAATATCTACAGCGAACATTTCACTTTTAAAAGGTTTTTTTAAGACTATGCCGATGTTTTGAGCGTTATTAACATTCCTGGAAACAGGGGAACGTCGGGATAGTTTTAGAATTCGTTGAGATTAATAAAACAAAGGGAAAGTCGATGAAATAGGTATATTGTTAAACTCGAAGTACAAAAATATTAAAGCCAGTTAACACGCACCATCGCATATATATTTTTTTTACTGGTGGCAGAGTTCCAGTGTAGAAGCTCGAGGGATTAGGCACCACCGCATTACACAATCCCTTGTTTTTCTTTGTATTAGGTAAGTATGTTACTTAAGGAAATTCCTTTTTGTTATGTTACTTACTGTGTTTTTATTTTTGTTTACTTTTTTATGCATATTTTTTTTTGGTTCTTATTTCTGTGCCTTTTTTATGTGTTTCAGGCGCATTAAATAAACGTATTTTCTTTCTTTCTTTCAATCTATCTGTCGCCAAATGGTAGTGTTCAGCACTATTGTGTTCCGGTTAGATGGTAATGTATGACCCCGTAATAACTATCACAGAGACAAAACAACTAAGGTCTCCGGGGTGGCAACGCAACTTCATTTTGACTTCTGGTCTTTATGTGGGTGTCTATAGGCTGCAGTCATCACTAAACATCAATGCTAACTGCATGCTTGTTTGCCACCTTCATGATATTAAAACAAGTAAAACGTAACTTCACGCCTGTAATCCCCGAAGGGGTAGGCAGAGGTAAATGCATGTATTCAAGCATACATGCAAACACCCACGATTCGCCGGTTACGTTTTTGGCCCATGTAACAGGTGGCGTGGCGAGCCTGTTGACATCACATTACCAAACTTCGAGGTACTGGGAAATTTCCAAAAAATGGAAAATCCCAATAGAACCAGATATAAAGGACTTTACAACATTATCTCTGATAACCCACGACCCGAGAATCGAACCCAGGACCTCAGCGTAGTAGTAGTGGCCTGCTACCACTAGGCTACCGAGGCAGTTACAAATAAAACATAATCGAACAATATAGGTTCGGTTGAATACGGGTCCAACTCAAGTCATACCACTAAACTCCTAATAGAATGACGTAGGTGTCGCGCACACCCGATAAGGGACAGCCAGCAGAAAATTAAGCACTATCGACTGTTCTGGGCAAACACAATCAAGTGTGGAAAGATGCCCCCATACCAAGATGTCTTATGAAACACTTTTGGTACGATTGATGTAACGCAATAGTGTACATTGCTGGGTCGCTTTTTATATCAATACTAGATGCGCCGGCAAACTTCGTATTGCCTCACAATGAAAAACGTTTGATAAATACGGACTATTTGTATGGAAAAATGAAATTGTGGTTTTTACTATTTCACTTTAATTTCTATATATTTTCTTACTTTTTAAACCTTCCCTGGACTTCCAAAAATCAATCAAAACTCAAATTAGTCAAATTAGTCGAACCTTTCTCGAGTTTAAGCGAGACTAACGAACAGCAAACGATTTTTGTATATATAAGATTTATTAAATAAAATATATCAGCAATTGTACATATAGGTTGATATCTAAATTAAAAGGCACATGACGAATATGAAAAAAAAAACAATGAAGCTTTTATGAAGCTTTTTTGGACTAGCTAGTTAGGTATTTGTGACTATAGGCGCAGATAGACGTGAATGCTATTGTATCGGTGTCTTTATTTTTGTTTTATGTAATGGAAGGGGCAAACAAGCATGCAGTTCACATTGATGTTAAGTGATGACTGCAGCCTATAGACACTTACACAAAGACCAATGTCAAAATGCAGATGCGTTACCACTCCTGAGGCCTAAGGTGTTATGCCTCTGTGCCGGAAATTATAGGTCCGTACATTACCACCTGACCGGAACACGATAGTGCTGAACACTACTATTTAGCGGCAAGTATATTAGGTAATACGGTGGTGCCTGCGCCCGCGAGCTTCGTCACTGGACCTGTACTACCAGTAAAATTAAATAAATTATATAAATACATTTATGCCCGTAGGTTACAACTATTAGGTATAATAAACCATATTAGGCCCAGGGCGGTGGAATACCACGACTACCACGAGCTCAGTGGAAATAGTTAAAGCCTATCTACTAGGCATAAAGTCCAAGAACCAAGGGAAAAAGACTGAAAATGTATTTAGGGAAAATTATTATGGTATTTTTTTTTTGTTTAATATTATTTTTTTTATTAATATTTTTTTTAACTATTATATATATTTTTTTGAGGGGAGTTTAATTCCTACTTTGATGTTTATTATTGGTTATTTTCAATTAGTTCTCCAATACAATTAATTTATCCTTGAGTTAAAAAATGTGAAAGTTAATTAATTTCGACGATAACAAGAGATTCAAGAAACACAACGAACAAATCTAGAGGAATCTTTTTGGAAAAATAAATGATATAAAATATATCCTAAGCAGTAATGTACAAAGCATAAGAATTAAATTCGCCTCACCACATTTTTATAGCAGAATCAGATCTAATAAGGTAAGGTGAGAGGTAGGTACATTGTTCGAGAAAATTCCAAGTGGCATTGCAGCTCGTTCGATTCAACATGGATGCGCTGGGTAATTTTATATACAGCTGGCTTCAGATCATTTGCACAGCATCCCGTTCAATGTATGAATCAACGTTCATCGTTTTGAATAATCGCTAAGTATAAAGTAGGTATACACAAAATCTTTCGCAATTACACATACAAATTAGTCATTTTTGTAAGTTTTTATTTCATATTTGAATAATATCCGTGCTAAAATAATCCAAAAGTTCTTTCATCCTGAATGTTTTATTAATTAATTTGAAGAATTATGTAATTAATATGGATAGAATACCATCGCTGTCATGTATGTATGTATGTATGTATCTTCACGCCAGGTCCCTAACGGGGTAGGCAGAGAGTGTAGAGCGCCAGACATCCCGGTTCTGACAAACCTCTCGTGCCTCGTCTACCTTCATCATTCTCTTCATACATGCACGCCGATTCCTAAGACTTTTGACCCCACCATCAGACAGAACTCGACCTATTTGGTCATGGTAGGTCAGCCTTGGTCTTCCTGGGCCTCTGCAACCATCCACATTCGCATTGTATATCTGTTTAGTCATTCGCTCATTCGACATTCTTTCTATATGCCCGAACCATCGGAGCATGCCTTTTTTCATTTTTACACCGATACTATCATTCACACAAAGTCTCTTTCTTACATCTTCATTACGAACGCGATCGGTGAGTGATACACCGCAGATCTTGCGCAAAGATCTCATCTCGACCGCGTTCAACTTACTTTCATGCTCTTTCCTGCATACCCAGCTCTCGCTTCCATATAAAAGCGTTGGAGTAAGTACAGCATTATGTACGGCTAGTCGAGCCCGCTGGCTGAGATGTTTAGATTCTAGCAGCTTACCCAACGCTCCATTCACGCAATTCCCAGCAAGCACTCTTCTTTCTATGTCAGTGGTGTACTTACCATCCTTGCTAAAAGCACATCCAAGATATACAATTTCATCAACCTGTTCTAACACTGCATCATCTACTACTATCGCTGTCATATCCCATTAAAATAATAATGAACCATTAATTGTCATTCATAAACTTTTATTTATTTTAATTTTTGGACACGTAATAAATGTACATCTGTCGGATTTAATGCCTAGTGGTATTCTCTACCAGCCAAGCTTAGAGCTAAATAAACCCGTTGAAGCGGTACAATAACAAAAGATAATAATTTGCAATCGTAAAAAAAATATAGTTCTTTACAATAATATTATAATAAATATATACCTTTTTTTTATTAGATCGTACTCCTAAATATCCTACATATTTTAAACACTGAGGTCCTCTAGGAAGTAAGCTTGTCATCATTCATTTATCTTTTTAAAATAAACAACATATTTGCTTAACTTACCAAGTCAGTAAGTAATTAAATCTTCTACTTGAAAATGTGTGACTTACCTGAAACAAAAAAAAAACATTATTGAGTACAATTCAATATATAATATATATAATTTCTGCAATAATGACTTAGATTAAAACGAATAGTTTATTTTTATACAATTTTCATATTTTCCATAAAATGAACAGTGCAAAATGTAGTTTCAGTAACGGATTTCACGGGTTTTAAGGGTATGCACCACCAATTGTGTTGCGGCTAGATGTTGATGATAAATATTTACTAGTGATAGAGTCCCAGTAGCAGACCTCGAGTTCATTAGCCCGCTTTACCTATTCTATCTGCCACCAAATGGTGGTGTTCCGTATTATCGTGTTCCGGATAGTACGTAATGTGTGGCCCATAATAATCATCATAGCGGCAAAACAACTGAGGCCTTCCTATTAATTTGAACTGCATAAGCAGGTATTTGCCACCATCATTAAATTAAAAAAAAAACAAACGTACTTTCTATCACAGAACTAAAATATTTCAGACGCGACACATAAAGAACAACACATTTACTTTATGATTTCTAGTTTTTGCATACATATTGTTATACAGTTACCTAGTGTAAGTTTAGTCCACAATCCCTACTATCCCTACTATATTTTTTTTAATTAATATTATAAGTGCGAAAGTAACGTAAGTCCTGAATGTGCTTAAATAAAACATTATGAATATTATTTCGATTATCAGATTATATTTTTATATTCAATCAAAATTGTAGATGTTGATGTTTGGTGAAATTTATCGTTTTAAAATGTACTTACTTTAATTAAATCTAAATGTTGATAGGTATTTATTATAATTTTGTTTCCTGATGTAGACCTTAGCACTTAATACAAATCTCATAGATTTTTTTAGTGCTATCTTATCAAATAAATTAATTGTAAATTTCAAATAAGTTAATTAAAAAAAAAAACTCTGGTCTCTCTGTCTGTCTGTCTTTAGCTTTTCATGTCCAAACGACTGAACCGATTTTAATGAAATTTGTTACAGAGATAGAGCTGACTTTGAGAAAGAACGTAGTCTACTTACCTAGTTATTTATAAAACGACATCCACGCGGCACGCGGCACGCGGGCGAAGCCGCGGGCAACAGCTAGTTTTCAATAAATGCTATACACATTAAAAATATTCCAAATTAAACCGCTGAACCTCAAAAAAACCCAGATCCGCACCCCGCGGTACGCCATTTCATGCATGTTCCCGCCATCTTAAAAACATCCCGTTTCCGCCCAAACGATCTCGTGTCACGCACTCACTGATCCATTGCGTTTCAAAACTGCCTACAATAAATATCGCCCACGCATCCTTATTTATTAACCTGCTGCTTGGCATTTAGAGAAAAAAAAATGTTGATGGGATCGAATTTCGCGATGCTTACAGAACTCATTTCGCACGGCAATGATGGAAACGTTAAGGCCGGTGTATATTGAGCGCGGGTGCTGTACGCTTGTGATTAATTCCTGGTTTACTATAGTCAAGTATTTTTTTATTTTTATGTCATAAGTGGCAACACGCGTACAGTTTACATTGGTGGTAAATAATATTGTAATCTTATTGTGCCTATAAAGATCTAGCTACATAAATAATAAGACAGCTTGGATCTTGGGGAGGGATTAAGGATACTTTTTGTGCCAAGATCACAGACAGAAAATAGTCATATAATATTCTAGTCCAGTCACACTTGGGCACTTAAACCGCTGAAGCGATTTACTATATACCTATATTTATTTTAATTGCAAAAGTAAATGTTATTTTGCAATAAATATTGATTGATTGATTGATTATTCGCTTCCGTAGTGAAACCGATGTAGTATGTGGATAAATTGAATTTTGAGATGAAAAAACGCTACAAATTTTTGCACGTGCAATGCTTTGATAATACGAATTGAGTAGGTTTACTTTGGAGAACTTAAGTAGCTAAGCTCGGCATATTACCTACCCGGAAAATTAATTTCAATTCCTAGTATCATCAAGCTCTTTCCAAATCGAATTTATCAGTAGCAGCCCATAACATGAACTCATGCCCACTTGACCATCTCATAACTTGAACATGAAGCCAATAACTCCTGGACAAATAAGGCAATAGATGGACTGCCATCAATTAGTATAGGCAAGCACTCTATCCGATCCCGCCTTCTGTGTGGGCGGAGGCTTAATTTTATTTCAATGAACACCGCATTCACCATATCCGAAGATTATGCTTATAGTTTCTTTTATTATTCATATTTAATAGTATTTATGGATATCTTTTGGGTGTCTACAGGTACTTTTGTTAATTTAACGATGTGTGATGACTTGTTAGGTCATAATATAAATAATTCATTAGTCTGGGAATTTTGCATAATGTCTAATCGTCAAACGATTTAAAGGATTATGAACTTTTGAAAAAAAAGCGGACATATTTTACTTTTATATCAAAACATTGAATAAATTAAATGTTTATGTTATTTTTCAATTTTATATAGCTGGATACAAAACTGGGCGAAATGCTGAGCTTAACACTGAAGTATTCCCGGAACTTTTGATATTCCGTTCGTGAATCTCGTGTTTTTATTAGCGAAAATACAACAGTACCTATTTGTAGTTAATGCTTTTCAAAATCTCTTTTTTATATTGTTATATTCAAGGAATAAAATTGTTATTCGTTTGTTTTTTTATGGCATTATATATTGATTTACCTACGCAATAACACACGAGTTAAATATTTTACAAAAAATATAGAAAGAAGAATTTGACTTCAGGCGGGACTCGAACCCGTAACCCGTAACTCCGTGAGGTCACTGGTTCAGTCGCTCTTCGGACTGAGCTAAAGAAGTCCAGAGAACCAAGCCAAAATTGAATAGAATTGCATTGTATTACACGTTGGCTACCACTTGAGATTGCAACCGCTTAAGCGTTAGCAATTGTAGATTGAATAACGAATTTTAAAATATTCGTAGCACTATTTCAGACCTACGCCAAGTACTTGTCATACGACCTTAGTGTTTAAAATTTTATCAATTGTTAAAAAAAGTTTTAAAAAGGAAAAAACCGAAAACTTATCATATCAAGGGTGCAGAAATGATACTAGTATTTTTTTAATGTAATAAACGTGGCAAACAAACTTGCAGTTCACATTGATGTTAAGTGATGACTGCAGCCTATAGACACCCACACAAAGACCAAAGGTCAACATGCAGATGAGTTGCCACTCCTGAGGCCTAAGGTGTAATGCTTCTGTGCCGGAAATTACAGGGCCGTACATAACCACCCGACCGGAACAAAATAGTGCTGAACACTTCCATTTAGCGGCAAGTATATTAGTTAATACGGTGGTGCCTACGGCCGCGAGCTCCGTCACTGGAGCTCTACCACCAGTAAATAAGCAAGAATATGTCTTAAGCAACATAATCTGTGAGTTAGTTATCAAAATATTAGAATTTCAGCGAAATACTACCATGTTGTGGTTTTGTTTTCTGTAAAATAAAATAGTTAGCACAATTAAGCTCAGCAGAAACTTGTAAAGAGATACGAATCTCTATTTGAATTTACGCGACTTTAAAGACATTGCATTTTGTGCAAATTAAAATTCTCTTTACAAGCTACAATCGTACAGGTCAAATTTTCGAAGAATGAAGATGCTAAGTATAATTTAGTGGTAGATCAGCCTCCTCTATCACATTAAAAATTACCATCCTTATGAATGATATGTTTCTACATTATTTATTTATTTAATTGAAAGTTGCACCAACAATGTGTACACTACATACATTTACAGAAAAATGAAGAAAAATAATATTGTTTAGTGCCACTTCAATTACAGGTGCAAAACTGCATGCGTAAACAGAAACCACCAAATAGAAAAAAAAGATAAAATAAAATAATTACAAAATAACACATTTAATAAAAAAATAAAATAAAAAATTCCAATTGTGTGATTAAATTTGTGAATTTATCCAATGTTATCACAACAAAAAGATAATGCGACACATACTTTAATGAAATATAAAAACGTATTTTTCTCTACTAAAAATGTATTTTTCTCCCCACAAACGCCAATAACACAGGACAAACAAAGTCATCTAATACCTAGGATACTAAAGATAAGACCAAAGTATCATCATCCAACCACTGAGTACTAATTAATATAATTTTGAATTCTCATAATGTCCACTGAAAAACACAAGCTATCTCTCCATCGACGTTTGAAAGCAAAATTATTGTAAGAGTTCTATAAATAAGAGTGAGATTGCAGAAGACGTAGACTTTAATGCGTTTAGTTGGAGTTGCAGTGTAAAATAAACCGAGGTTAGGGTTGCCGTACGCCGGATTGTTGTAATAAAAATAAAGGAATTTAAAACAAATGTAACACCAGCAACTTTTACATGTTGAACGAATGCCTGCATCAATCAGCACAAACCTCTTCATGCTTTTTGATGTAAGTTGTTCAAATTGTACGATAGTTATAAATATGTTAAATTAAATACATTAAAAAGCCGCCAGCCCTATGCCACGTTTGGGGACGAAACTGGCGAATAGGTTTAAAAGCTGATTTAAGATTTTATTGTATAGAAATAAAATTATTGTAAAGCTCTAAAGAGAGATTGCAAGAGAGATATTCAGCGTTTAGGTGTTGCAGTGAAAAATAAGACGAGCCGTCTATGTAAGTCCACTTAAAAATATGTCACTTTAGAGCTAGCTACATTAGGGAATTAAAAAAAATGCATACTATTGTGTATATTATTATATCAATTAAAAGGTTATATTATAAAGATTGCAAACTATTGAACTAAAAATTTAAGAAACAAATCTATAAATAAATAGTCATTTACCAAAAAATTATACTTATACCGATAAAAAGTCTATGCTATTTATAATAACAGAAAATTAGTTGATTGCACGATACCCTGAAAAAAAGTAGCAACCCTATGCAGCTGGCATTCACGTGACGTCATAGTGGCGTAATAAAGTAACCCCCTGTAACGTTCCAGCCGGGAAAGAATCGTTTAATTAAGCTCTAGATAATTTTTTCCTGTAATGCATAAACTTTGATGAGTTCAGTTGAAAGGAATTTCTTGTTCCTTTGACCTCTCGGTGAGAGGAATGCTTACATAAGTATCGATGGAAGAATGATGAAGATGACGACCCAGTTAGTCCAGCGGTGTGAGATGACCGTTTGATTCGAAGGGTCGCGGGTTCGATTCCCGCACCGGACAAATATTTGTATGGCCTACAGATATTAGTTCAGAGTCTGGGTTTTTCGTATGTGTTGTAAGTGCACAATAGGGTTGCTGAGGATTCCTCTTCCTCTTCCTCATAATGAGGAAGTTCCGCAATATTTTGGCTTCCTCAACCGTTTCCGCATCCTCAAAAATTAAAATAAAAAAATCCTCTTCCGCTACCGCTTCCTCAAAATTTAAGAGGAATTTATGAGGAATTTTGTAGCGCATGCGCGTCGCGTATCGATGGCAACGCACACGCCGCAACACGGTGCCAGGTCGAACAGGCGAGCGAGACCTTCCCACCCGCCACCGGCGCTGTTCCTTGATTGTTTGTTTTAATTTTATTGATATACATTATTTAGTTTATACTTGCACTCAACTTAAAAAATCTAAATATTCGGGGCTCTTCCATCAAATGTACCAGCAAACGACTTTTTAGCAATGCTGTATTGGTATATGATGAGCTATAAAACCGGTTGTTGGGGAAACAGCGTCCAAATATTTTTTTTATAAAAATTAACCTAACTGTTTAAAATAAATTTCGATTAATAGTATTCAATTCTTTTATTTTGATTAATAATATTCGACTTAAATACCTAATTAACAAAGAAATAAAGACTGCATTCTTATTTTCATTTCAATTCCTAAATGAAATTGTGTCATTCACTCATCTTTTTTTTTTGGTGTGCGTGTGTTTTTTTTATGTCTGTAGGTTGACAGACAAGCAGACGGGCCACTTGATTGAAAGTGGTCACCATCGCCTATTAACATTTGCAACACCAGGGGAGTTGCCAACGCGCTGCCAGCCCTGAAGGACTCCTTTGACGCCATTTTTGAAGAACCTCTTAATGAAGCACCTAGGGATCACCTCAGAGGGAAGTTCGTTCCACAATTTACACGTTCTCGGCAAGAACGAACGTGAAAACCGCACCGTTGAGCACTGCCAGGTGTCCAGTCGGTGTGGGTGGAACTTCTCTCTTCGGCGGGTAGTACGGTGTAGGAAAATAGATGAAAGCACCATGTCAAACAGTTCAGCAGAGCACTCACCATTGTAGAGACGGTACAACACGCCATACTCCCAATATCTCTGCGTAGGCTCAGATGTTCGAGCCTGTCAGTAAGTCCTAAATCGTTAACAATACGAACGGCGCGTTTTTGTAGGGAGTCAAGTGGACCAAGCTAGTATTTGGGGGCTCCCGCCCACAAATGAGTATGAGTAGTAGTAGCTGCCCCGAAGTGAAAGTGAATACTGCCTGGCTTTGTTAAGCACCCCTAGCTTTTTGGATGCCAACTTGGTCTTACACTCAATGTGACTCCCGAATTGCACTTCGTTCGATATGTCAACGCCCAGGATACAGATACTCTTACCAACGGCGATCGGAATGCCCTGGAACTGTGGTGCTACAATGCATGGCTTTTTTTTAGCGGTGAACGTGCAGACTTGAGTCCTCGAGGGGTTGAACTGCATTAAATTAAGTCGACCCCAATCCGAGACCCGCTCCAGAGAGTGCTCGATTTCAGACAAAAGTCTAGTCCTTTGTTCCTCGATAAGTGTCCGAGAGGCATTTGCACGGCTAGTGTAGTGTGCATATCCCGTACTATCATCGGTCTAGCAATGAAAATTGGAGTTTTGCTCCAACATTTCATTGATGTGCAAAAGAAAAAGCGTGGGAGATAGCACAGAGCCTTGGGACACCAGCGCTGATAGGTAGTCTGTCTGAGCGCTGACAGTCAACTAAGACTTGTATATAACGCTCAGACAGAAAGCTGGCTGTCCAGTTGCATAGCCTCTCGGGAAGACCGTAGGATGGAAGTTTCGCGAGAAGTGCCCTGTGCCAGACCCGGTCAAAGGCCTTAGCAATGTCGTTGTGTAGATACGTCACTGAACTCGTCCTTAACTGCTGGACCAATTTTGATGATTCCTTATCGTATGTGTTTTGAGAATGGTTTAGATTTTAGATTCATAGTAAAAATAATTAAAACAGCATTTTATAGTAGACCAACCACTACAAAATGCTCTTTTAATTATTTTTTTTGTATATATATATACTTAGTTAAGTAGATAGAGACAGAACAGCGGATTTTAGGTTGGGTCCGCTAGTATTTATATCTTCCTATCATCCTCTTCTCATCTTTCTGTAGCGCGCAAGGCCTCCCGGCTGGTGTAGAACGCAAGCGATCTACTCGATTAAGCGATACGGGTGCGGTCGGGTGTGTGACGGGTGACCACTAGTGGCAAATTAAAATGCGCATTTTCGTGCTTCGGAGAGCAGGACGCCGACGGTCCCGGTTGCTATCAACAGATAGCAGTCGTTAAACCTTGTTGGAGGCTTTATGGGTGGTTTGAAAACATCCGACAGCGGGTTGGCCACTAACCCTTGCAAGTAACTCCACCAACCCGCATTGGAGCAGCGTGGTGGAGTAAGCTCCAGACCTCCTCTCAAGAAGGGGAGAGACTCGTGCTCAGCAGTGGGACGTTTCAAGAGTTGCTATTATTATTATGTCATCTGCTTAAACTACGCCCATTTCATGTCAAAACAGCATAACCTCTAAAATACTTTTAGGATAATCCCAGGTGTGTCAAAATCGGCAAATCTCCGGGAGCCTATTTTGACAACTTAACAAAAGCCTAGACTCGCGAACTACGAGAGACTAGAGAATCGCTTATCATACCATCCACTTCCTGATACCGCCGACTTGTGAAGTTGTGTCTACTCTATTATACAAGTTCTCGGAAAAATCAAGAGTAATTGCATCGTGACATGTGTAGAAATATCTACTTTATGCCTACGCTAGAATTCTAATAGTGTAATGCAGACGTCAAATATAGACAGCAGACTATAGACATCTATTCGAAACCGGAGGACAACATTCAGACGCAACCCCTGACACTTAGATTACTAGTGTTTGGTTGGTTCCTCATTCTTCTTCCTTCATTATGCCCGTCATTGAGCATAACTAATGAAGGACGATGGACGTTACTATCTAATCGGAGGACGATTGTGCTAAACACTACCGCTTGAACTACCGCAGAAAATTACCACAATTTCATGATTAACGGGTAAATCCACAAATAATTCAAGAATAATCCCAAATGCGTCAAAGACAGAAAATCTCTTGAACCTACATTGGAAGCGCTAACAAAAGCCTAGACAATCACACAAAATAAATAGAACGCTTTTTTTGTTCCGAGAGAATCGCGAATCGTACCATCGACTCTGATATTGCGGACTGTTTGAAGCTAACTTGCAAAATTTTGTCTACTTTATTATACAAACTCCAAGTTCTCGGCCAAAACCAAGTAATTGCATAATGTATAGAAATACTTTATGTTCATACCAGAATTCTAATAGTGCAAGGCAGGTGGTAAATATACAGCAGCCTATAGACATCTACACGAAACCGGAGGACAAAAGGCAGGTGGTAAATATACAGCAGCCTATAGCAGCCTTTTACGTGATTTTTTAAGTTAACAGTATTGTAATTTTTTTTGAATATGGGTGGAAATAACCTGAATTAAATGAATTTTATTTTATTTATTTTATAGACATGAAACCGTAGCACAAAATCCAGACGCATTGCAACCCCTGACGCTTAAGATTACCTCTGTGATTTTAATGACAGGGCCATACGTTACTATCTTACCGGAGCACGATTGTGCTGAACACTACCGTTTGGCGGTGGAAAAGAACCACCATTTCATAATTATTGGTAAATCCTCAAATACTTCAAGAATAAGCCCAAATGTGTCAAAGACAGAAAATCTCATGAACCTACTTTGTTAGTGTTAACAAAAGCCTAGACAATCAGATAAAACAAATGGAACGCTTTTATTGTTCCGACAGAATCGCGAATCGTAGTCTACTATCAATTGTTGACTCAGGCCAACTTGTAAAGTTGTGTCTACTTTATTATACGAACTCCAAGTTCTAGGCCTAAGGTGTTATACCTCTGTGCCGGAAATTGCAGGGCCGTACATTATCACCTGGCCGGAACACGATAGTGCTGAACACTACCATTTAGCGGCTCCTCTTGCATCATTGCATTTACTACCACCCCATTGGAATGGCTTGACCGCCATTCAATTGACTGATTGCACTAGTGCAGGAATTGGATCGTCACGTACCGACGACTCAATTCCTTCCGTTACTGTATGTTTTATGTAAATGATCGTCACCAAAACAAGGCAGTTCACAGTTGATTTGTGTAAATCCCGCAAGTGTAACCCCCAGATCTCCAACAAACCCCGCTGCCCCTTGAGGGTATAATTTGCATAGAATCGTCTTTGTTTTTACAAACCGAAAACCGTTGAATAAGCGTCGATACCGAAATGAGAACAACCGCTGACGGTTGGTTTTCGAGATAAAGTTTCGTATTGTAATATTTATCAGCGTTTTGCTGAGCAAAAATCTGTTTTTGCTGGGTTATGCAACGTTTAGTTTCGGTTTAAGATCGGGTGCGATTTGGATCGGCTACAGTGAATTGGAATGGGTCTGTGATGAAAACAAAGAAATCGTTCGGGTAAAGAAATGCCTTCGTTATATTATTCTACGAGCGGTCCGCTCCGGCTTCGCCCGCGCTGCTCTGCTCCTATTAGGCATAACGTGATGTAAGCTACCTTATCTGTAAAGTTAAGTTGGATCAAACTGTACTGTTTCTACTGGTGGTAGAGCTCCAGTGACGGAGCCCGCGCACCACCGCATTACCTAACATACTAATTGGTAGAGTTCAGCACTATCGTGTTCCGGTCAGGTGGTAATGTTAGGCCCTGTAATTTCCGGCACAGAGGCAAAACACCTTAGGCCTCAGGAGTGGTAACGCATCTGCATTTTGACCTTGGTCTTTGTGTGCCTAAAGGCTGCAGTCATCGCTTAACATCAATGTGAACTGCATGCTTGTTTACCACTTTCATTACATAAAAAAAACTGCACACGGTGTGCAATGTTCATTAAAATCGGTTTAGTACTTTGAAGTCCATCGCGGACAAACACCGTGACACGTGATTTATATATATTAAGATAATGGTTTATGTATGTCATGTATGTATATTTTTACTGGTGGTAGAGTTACAGTGTAGAAGCTCGAGGGCGCAGGCTTCACCGCATTAATCTATCTGCCGCTAAATGGTAGTGTTCAGCACTATCGTGTTCCAGTTAGATGGTAATGCATGGCTGCGTAATACCTATCACAAAGACAAAACAACTAGGGTCTCTGGGGTGGCAACGCATCTGCATTTTGACCTCTGGTCTTTGTATGAGTTTCTATAGGCAGCAGTCATAAATCACTCGATATCAATGTGAACGGCATGCTTGTTTGCCACCTGAATTACATTAAACGAAGTAAAATGCTTTTTTTTATGCATTGGTTGTTTACCACTTGGTAAACAAGCATGCAGTTCACATTGATGTGTGATGACTGCAGCCTATATACACCCACACAAAGACCAAGATCAAAATGCAGATGCGTTACCACTCCTGTCATCAGGGCTCTACCACCAGTAGAGTATAAAGATATAATATACCATATATATACCAGTATAAAGATCACAACGCATTTGTGATGCCAGTGCCACTCCTGAGACTTAAGTCGTTATGCCTATGTAATGTAAGTAATATAAATTGTAAGTAATATAAATTGGGATCCTACTTTGCCCCCAAATCTGAAAACCATTAATATCAATTTTGATACCATACAAAGAATGATGAAGGTAGACGATGCACGAGAGGTTTGTCTGAACCAGGATATCTGGCGCTCTACAATCTCTGCCTACCCTGTTAGGGACCTGGCGTGAAGATACATACATACATACATAAAAATGGTTTTCTCACTATGGCATTACATAACTAAAGTATTCATTTTTTTCTTCGGCGATTCAGCAACTATATTAAAAAATAATGTGTGTCTGTTTACGATACAATTCGAATATCCAAGTCGATTTTGATTAAAATTCGAACACGATCGCATCACACGAAAATGAAATTTTTATCTCTTCCTTTCAATAACCCATCCTCGTGATAAGTACAGTAAATTTGGGTGAGGTAATGTGATGGAAAATTAAATGACGAAAATCCCCAAATAAGTGGAAAGATGACGCGATAGCCGCGTCCTCGGACGGTCGTGGACTGAATGTCGAATGGTTTTTGCGAATTTTTTTTTCATATAAAAGCAGACTCAGGGATTATAACTCCCTTTAGATAAAGGCGTAACGTGGAACTATAGGGGTAAGCAATGTGAAATATAATACACACAATTGTTTTATATTATTTCGCATTAACACATGCTTGTGAAATTTTTTCTTTCCATTTTTCTTTAAATAAAATATAATACACACATTAATGCATGCAAAGCGCACATGGCCCCGCGGCTGGTGTAGATCGGAAGCGATTACTTGGTTAAGCGCTACGGGCGCGGTCGGGTGTGTGATGGGTGACCGCTAGTGGCAAATTAAAATGCGCGTTTCCGTGCTTCGGAAGGCACATTAAGCCTTCGGTCCCGGATGCTATCGATAGATAACAGTCGTTAAACTTTATCGGAGGCCTAATGGGCGGTTTGAAAACATCCAACAGCGGGTTGGCCACTAACCCATATCTCCACCAACCCGCATTGGAGCAGCGTGGTGGGGTAAGCTCCAGGCCTCCTCCCAAGAAGAGGAGAGACTCGTGCCCAGCAGTAGGACGTATCAAGAGTAGCCTAGCCATTATTATTATTAAAATGAGTGCAAACGTTACGATTCGCTAGGTATTTCCTGAATATTATTATCTGCTTTCTTAAGTAGATAATACTATTATATCAATATAATAATCGATCTGGTTAGTCCAGTGTGAGAGTACCGTTTGTTTCGAAGGGTCGCGGGTTCGATCCCTGCACCGGGTATTTGTATGGCTGGGAGTTTATGTACGTGTTGTGTATAATGTACAACGGCACCCACGACACAGACTTATACCTATTGTGAGGCTGTGAAAAAAATATAAGTTACATATGATCGTTTTTCAGTTATTTTATTTAACAACTCAAGCTTAACTCCCCGCAGACATCCTGGTTTGAAGTAATTAATTTATTTATTTAGTCTTTTATGCACAGGTACATAAGGCGGACCTAACGCCACTAGGCATTACCAGTCATGCTTTGGGTTGTGTAGAAGTCGACGATGTAGGTTCAATACCAGTCAGAAATTTTAAATGGCTTCGAAATTAATCGGTACCAAAACGTAATACTTACATATATACATAATATATAAACGTAAACGTAACTTCACGCCTGTAATCCCCGAAGGGGTAGGCAGAGGTAAATGCATGCATTCAAGCATACATGCAAACACCCACGATTCGCCGGTTACGTTTTGGCCCATGTAACAGGTGGCGAGCCTGTTGACATCTCCGGGCACATTACCAAACTTCGAGGTACTGGGAAATTTCCAGAAAATGGAAAAATCCCAATAGAACCAGAGATAAAGGACTTTACACCATTATCTCTGATAACCCACGACCCGGGAATCGAACCCAGGACCTCAGCGTAGTAGTAGTGGCCTGCTACCACTAGGCTACCGAGGCAGTATATACATATATACATATATACATATATAAATATGTATGTATATATGTATGAATGAGCGAATGACTAAACAGATATACAATGCGTATGTGGATGGTTGCAGAGGCCCAGGAAGACCAAGGCTGACCTACCATGACCAAATAGGTCGAGTTCTGTCTGATGGTGGGGTCAAAAGTCTTAGGAATCGGCGTGCATGTATGAAGAGAATGATGAAGGTAGACGAGGCACGAGAGGTTTGTCTGAACCGGGATATCTGGCGCTTTACACTCTCTGCCTACCCCGTTAGGGACCTGGCGTGAAGATACATGTATGTATATATGTGTATGTGTGTATAAATATATATATATATATATAAAATATATATATATATAATATATATATATATATATATATATATATATAATATATATATATATATATATATATACATACATAACACACATAAATAAATATAATAACATTTCATAGACTATAAATATATTTAGAGATGCAATTTAGAAATTATCCCAGTATTATTGTCAGACTTGGTAATCTTCTAAGATTGCAAATTAAGTAAGGATTTTATTTAATTTTAAGTGCACTGTTTATAATATCACAAAAACAGCATTAAAATATTCGAAAACTGCTCACCATTCCAAAAATGTAAAATATACCAGTTTGCAGTAAGGCGCTTTATTTTCACAAAAAGCAACTTCAAAGGGAATTATTTTCTCTTAGCAAACTTATTTACATACAGCTAGTGGCCATTTTCGTTATTGAGGCTGCCTCGCGCTCCGAGGAGTTGACGTTATAATGGATTATTAATATTTTTGTTTGTTAAACTTGTATTTTATTTGTATTTCGAATGAGCTGTTAGTTATCTTACAAACATGTGTAGACCAACGTTTCACCGCTATCTAGCCTAATGAAAAATTAAGAAACCGAATATGAAACACGTTTTCGAAAGAAGAGTAAATTGTAAATCCTTTAGAATATTGAAAGACACGCCACTTTGATCATCATATCAGTTGAAATAACTGGGACAAAGATTCTACTAAAGGTTCCATGGGTGGGGGAGGGGTCTCGCTGAGCGTGACAAAATGTGACAGTGGAGATGGGGGATCTGAAACGTGACGTTCGAAGTTCAATAAAATATTCGTTATCGTTATAATACATTTAGTCATTTAGGGGCTGTGTCTGCCTCCAACACCAACGCGGACGCCTCAACGTGACCACGACCACTCTGACAAGAGTGACACGAAAGAGAAGAAGAAACTATTAATTTATTGGGGGAGGGTAGTTTTTGTGACGTCATATTCATTGGGGGGAGGCCCCACTTTGACACACTATCTGTGACCCCGAAAAAATCTGAAAAAGCTTATTTTAGCATGACGTATTTTATGAACAGCCCTTTACAATTTAGACGAATACAGATATTACACTGGCGTCAATCTGGAAACTAAACGATGTCTGAAACTTAGCCTGGGTTGCACTAAGATATATGTAAAGTTATTGTAACATTTCACCTATTTTATTTAAAGAAAAATGGAAAGAAAAATTTGACTTCAGGCGAGACTCGAACTCGCGGCCTACTGGGAATCTAGTCCAGCCGCTCTTCCAATTGAGCTACTGAAGTCCTGCCCGATTTGTCAAATCTTTCCTTCACATTTATTGCCTTGCTTTATGGTAGCAGTAGCGACATCTATTGCCAACCATCCATGCATGCATATTTCACAAGCATGTGTTAATGCGAAATAATATAAAAACAACATTTCACCTCCTTCGCTAACTGAAAGAAAAAAAAAATTATACTGAACCAATTTTTTATTTACCAATTTATAAAAATAATTTTGCTATGAACAACCTCTCCTCTCCTTTTATTGTATAATTTTGCTGTGCCCAAATGGGTCTGTAATGTGATACTAATATTATTATTGTCCAACGACACTACCATTGCAGAATACAAATAAATTATTGTTAATTAATTAGTTTCGGGTCTGGGTGTTTGCGTATGTGTTGTATGTGTACAACGGCACCCACGACACAGGTTTATATAGGTCGCGCCACGTAAAAAGAACGCTGGAAGAAAGTAGAAGGGATGTGTTCGCGCATCGGTACACTCGCGCACGAAAGTACTAGCCCTATTGGTTTATTTTTGATCTAGCTTTCGCTTGCGGTTTCGTGTATTGGTAGGCAGATTGAAAACTATATTACATAGAATAACATAAAATGAAATAAAAACACATGACGCGCAGCTTGACCGCCAGCGTTCTTTTTACCTGGCGCGACCTATACCTACTGTGGGGCTGTGAGTATAAGCGTATTTTATTTATTTATTTTTATGTATTAAATTGAATTGAAATCTGTTAAAGTTAGAAATGTTACAATAACTATAACAAATATCTTGGTGCAACCCTGGCTTTTTTTTTTTATTTAATTTTATGGCATCGCTTGTTTTGCATATTGCCAGTGTCAAGTAAAACGATATTTCGTATTCGTATTAAGCAACGTAAAGTCAGAGTCGTCAGTCAATTTATCAGTCCGTCAGTCAGTCACAGTCAGTAATTCTAGTAAAGCGATGGCTACTTTACCTTAACAGTTACAATGAAGTTTTGGAGGCAACCCGAATAAACGTGTTTTCGCACTGTTATTCTATTTCACTATACACGAGCACTATAATAAGCTTATATCAAACAAAATGCCACCAACTTTATTTAATATAACTCAAAAATACACCAAGAAAATGAAATAAAATAAGAGCACCACACGCCTCTTTCAAGATTCCCGCCAAAAAAAACAAACCCTGGCTTAGTATCCAAAAAACGACAATTCATAAATGGAACAGAAATAAAAGTGCACTTTGCAAAAACAAAACAAGTGAACATTAAAATATGAGAAATGATCCCGGCAACGATTTGGATTTACCGCTGTAAGGCGGAATTTATACAGTCCTGCATAAATTGCAAGTTCCTGTTAAATGTATCCATTACGCGTTGACACTTTTTAAGGTGGAGCTTCCTATGTGCGATTGTCGTGATCGCTTGCGTAACTATCGACTTTTTTTTAAAACGCGGGTTTATTTTTTCTCGCAGTCTAATGACTTTTTTAGCATTAAAATGATAACCGATCTAAATTTTGCTGATTAAAAAAACTGCTGACAATTTCTGAAAAATTAACACTATGGAATCGATTGCCACTAGATATAAAGCTACATATTGTAATTGTTGTCATTTTTTTTTAATACAAACTTCTTTTTTTTTCTAATCATGATTACTTTCTGGCACCATTTTCTGGCGTACAGTAGGTATCTGAAAAGTCAAGTTTATAAATGGAACAAAAAAAGCACTTTGCAAAAACGAACGTAAGACTAACATTAAAATATAATGAATGATCCCGGCAACGATTTGGATTTACGGCTGTAAGGAATTTATACTGAGAGTCCTGCATAAATTTTAAGTTCCTGTTAAATGTATCCATTACGTGTTGACACATTTTAAGGCGGGACCGCGTGACCGCGTTTGTCGAGATCGTGTGCATGCAATTTTTTAATATTAAACGCAAGGCTGTCTTTAATTATGCAAATCACTAAGTTGTTTTAACGTATACACTTGTATACTAAATGTATACAGTTACATTCTGAAAATTTGAAACAATTTAAACCGGTATACATTTATGAATCAAGTAGAAGCGAAAGTTGACAAACACCAAGACCACTAAATTATTTATTTATTTAAGGAAATTTACAGCTTATGTAATTTGAATGGTTACCTTAAGAAACGAATAATTTATTAGACACAACAGTTCCATCAAATAGCGAAGTCTTTAAATTTAACATATACCTACATTAAATACACGACATGTTTCTCATTTGGAAATTAATAAAATCCAACTATTAAGTACAAACTTTTTTCATAAACACAATAGAACCACACAGTAAAGATAACTAAATATTTAAATTACCCTTATATAAAATATGAATTCAATAATTCGTTATCAAATCCTAGAATAGTAGCACTAGGTTGTCCAATCTCTTCCCTAATCTGTTGAGCCACGAGAATAATATTACAATTGATTTTCTATTGTTATACGGACGATGACGTCCTCTCGAAGCTTAAGAACTTCTAAAAACTATATAAATCATTGACTGGTACAGAAATTTCATATGATAAATTACAATCAGTTTGTAGTAATCAATATCATTACACCTCATCATCATCTTTCAGCCAAAAGATATCCACTTTTGAACAAAGGCCTCCCCCAAAGAATGCCATAACGAACGGTCCTGTGCCGCCCTCATCCAGCGATTGCCCGCGACCTTCACCAGGTCGTCGGTCCATCTGGGGGGCCTACCTACGCTTTGCTTTCCGGTTCGCGGTCGCCATTCAAGAACTGCTCTGCCCCAACGGCAGTTTCCCCCATCATTACACCTACTGATATCATAATCATAGATAATTATAGACAGATAACCTTTAAAACGAAATACTAGACAATCTCATCTCGAATATTTTACTTGAAAATAACATGAGTTTCATTCTACGACATAGATCTAGTCTTCAAACAAACGCCATCGATCATCATTGATCAAAATACGACATAACGCATTTTATCTGAAAACACAAAGATAACACGTTGTAAATAACCAGTTAACTCGCGAATCCCCTGAGCATAACAGTAATAAGTTCTATCGATGTTGTCAAAGTAACGCTATACCCAAGAATGGTTCGTCCCTGGAGGAAAAACAACGGTTCGCAAGTTCGGCGCGGAAATATTGGAAAGTGTATACCTTCCGACTATCTACGTCGAACTTCGTCATTAAAAGTTGTCGATACTTTTGACAGTTATGTTATAGTAACAAAGTTTTTGAGAATATGTTTTCAATGTTTTTGTATTGAAAAACTAATGTACCTTTAAATTGCTAAAAGAAAACGGGTAAATATTTTCATATTGAAAAGATCAGTTGCAGATTAAACCTCAGTAGCATAGTTGAAGTAAGCTTTTATGGCCAACTTGATATTAGTTCTAGATTCGAAAGAAAATGGTAAGTACTACTTTGTTTACTTTTGTTTTTTTTTTTTAACAATCCTTTCCACAGTCACACCGTAGTTATGGATTCGAAAATCTTGAATTTTCGAATCCATAACAACTTCAATTTTACCGTATGCACCTGGCTACGCCTTGACAAAAATTTGTTATTAAAATAAATCGTAAATTTATTAATCTCTTCTCACAACTAATAAATTATTCAATTTAAATAGTAAATGAATGGGAAAAAAATGTAACATCACGCTTACTTTTCAGTCGCACAATCGCCAAGCGCACCGCCGCTTAAGCTCCGTGCCCTGGCGACAGTCCAAGCCGCGAGTGGTCGCAGATGACGTAGCGTTCGTTATCGCTTGCAAGCCACACTTGCGGCGTTCGAGTGCTTGCTTAATGCGAGTCCGACTTAAGTCCGAGTTTGGCCCCGTTCGCCTATTTATGGCTTTAAGAGGCTTGCGATTGACTGGAGGACTTCGTAAATGGTTTTAAAAGAAGTATAAAAATCGAGATACAACTGGCCGTTCCAGTGAAGAACATCATGGGAACAGATATTTGGATATAATGCTCCAGTGCTTGAGGCTGGAGGCAGTGCCTCAACTAGGCACAACAATTACAGCTCAAATCTACTTGTCACTATGTGCCAGCGCCGCTGACGGCGTGAGACGGTATGGCACGGGACTGCACGCTTTAGCATACCAAATCATCCTGTGACATCCCGCGGTCTCACGGCATTCAGGTCGAGACAAGTACTAATTTATCCTATGGGACATGCCTAAGTATTATCATTACTCATGCTCATGAATTTTTTTTTTATCTTTTTAATTTAATTTAATTTTTAATGTACTTAACTATTTTTATTTATATTTTTTTTTCTCAAATTACCGAACCGTTGTCTTGTTTTTATTTTAATAGAAATATGTATGGAAATATTTAAGGACCACTGCGATACAAGCCTAGCTTAGTGCAGGGTCCATTGTAAATGTTTATGCTTATATAAGAACAATGTTTAATATAGAATAAATAAATAAAACAAATAAATATTATAATTGTTACTGTCATCTGTCATAAAATTATTTCTACATGACTGATACACTGACAATGTAGCTAAAAGTCTCCAAAGCAGCCCTCCATCTACATACCAATCGTTAAAAAGCTAATACCATTAATAAAACCTATATAAAAAGAGACCACCTGAGCGCACCGCGATCACTAACATAATGTAATAATTTCGATAAACGCAAAGTTTATCGAATAAAATCGCAATAAAAACGCAACTTTACCGCGCCGCGCCGCCGGTAAATCGTCCGGTTAATTGTCGCCCGCCCGACGTCTGACGGCAGATAATCTACCGAGAGCTTTTGAAATAGAACTCTACTGAGACTGTGGCCACTTAATATTATTTATAGCCGTAATCTAGACTTCGGGCGCATATGGTTTTTATACGTCTGGAAGCCGCCGGTTCGAAGTTTGAAACTAGTACCTAGGGTACAAAATTGAAATTAAATAAAGGTGAATAGGATAAATCCCAATTGTAACAGTCTATAGGTCAGTATTTTGTATCAAATCTGTTTCATCATCATCATCATTTCACCAAAAATGTACACTGCTGGATCAAAGCCATTAGGAGGATATGCCATAATTGCCACGCTTGGCATGCGGATTGGCGATCGCAGTAGCGGTAGATTTATCGCAGAACGCTGCTGCCTGCTGCTGATTGACTGACTGCACAAGACAGTCGAAGAATTCTCTTACACTAGAAGGGAATTAGGTATCCTGTTAGTGTTAGAGCTCCAGTGACGGAGCTCGCGGGCGAAGGTACCATCGCATTACCTAATATACTGGCCACTAAATGGTAGTGTTCAGCACTATCGGGTTCCGGTCAGGTGGTAATGTATGGCCCTGTAATTTCCGGCACAGAGGCATAACACCTTAGACCTCAGTAGTGGTAACGCATCTGCATTTTGACCTTAGTCTTTGTGTAGGTGTCTATAGGCTGCAGTCATCACTTAACATCAATGTGAACTGCATGCTTGTTTGCCACATACATTACATAAAAAAAAATCGGCGGTGGGTTTATCACATCCCGACGCCTGTCTGCTTACAAGTTCAAAACTACAGTCGGGTTAGGTTCGACAAACGAACATACACCATTATTATATCGGTTCATAATAAAAAACCGCCTAATCATCCACATAATATCAACATAGTAATCACATTAAAATATACCAGCACAACTTAAAGTTCAGAAGTAAACGGAACGCGAATATTATTCCACCGTTCTCTGTCTGCGTTCCCCGATCATTACAAGTTCTATAAAGATATAACTGTCGAAACGTACTTGTTATTTGCATTAGAAACGAAATTAACAGAAGCCTGGCTCCCAAACAAGCTACGCCAGAAGGATGTATAAAAAAAATAAAGCTAGACGATGTGTTTCGAAATTTTTAAGGAAAATAACAAAATTCTTTGGATCACCCAACGCTATATAGTAGCTAAGATTTCGAATTGGATTTGTTTATCTAAACAGATACTCGGGGGGAGGGGGGGGGGACTTTTTATAATAGTGATATGAAAGTACCTACAACATCCAAGAATAAATATTGCACATCGACATTAGGAAGGACAATTCGGCTTATTTCGGGTCTGTAGAGCGTTGTCTTTCTCACCTTACCTATTTGAAGTCTGTCGACCATTTTGATAAAGTTTTGACCAATACCGGACCATTAGTGCTTATGCAGGCAGTGTGCAGCAGAGATAACGCTCTACGAAACCGAAATTAGCCCTGTACCACCAATGAAAGTATGTAAACGCATTTGACTAACGTCATAGAGCAACACCGGAGGGGAGTAGCCATATTCAGGCGTTCCCTTCTGTCAAAGTACAAGCCCAAATGGGCCTATGCCTGTCGCCTAGATGTTTAAGTGTGTGTGTGAAATTGTTTCTGTATTTCGTTAAAGTCAAGGTGTGAATTTCGTAGTAATATACGATTTTTATAGTGTGCGTGTGTGTCGCACGCCTTTCCCCCCCGCAAAAAATGACAGACTGTTTTGCATCGGTAATACACGCTATGGCTACTCCCCTCCGGTCTGCCGCGACCGATGGGCCGCGTTGCTCCATGACTAACGTAGATGACTGGCAATGATATAATATGATAAAAATACAAGATCAGAAAACGCCAGGATCACTAATATTATACATATTATCAAAGCCTGATTTGGTATTCCAGCTATCGGTAAGCAGCCTATCCTTACAGGGAAACACAATCCTTAAAATATAAGAGACTTCCCTTAATTTCCTTGATTGACCCTAGAAATTTCTAGAAAATTACAAGTCTCGTTAACAAACATTCAGGCAGCAAGAAAAAGGGAAGTAACAAAGCAATTTCAGAGTAAAACGACCCGCAGTCATTCCAAGACAATGGCTGGAGGCATTTATAAATCGCACGAACCGAGGGTAGACCTCAAATGGGTCCATTTATTTAGATATTATGTCCACTAAGTTAAGATAGTATCAAAAGACAATACCATCCTTACATAATTTATTATATCGCGCAAAAACATTGCGAGTCGCGGTTGCGAACGCTAGTGTGGGACACACGGACAGACTGGTCGACGAATAATATGCGTGAAAAGTATAGTGTACTAAGAGATACTAAGAGGTTTTGATTTATAAATTAACCAATAAAATCTCAATATGTGAGTAATGCTCACCGAAACACGATCTAAGTGTGGATTTTCTTTTTATGTAATATAATTGACAAACAAGCATGCAGTTCACATTGATGTTAAGTGATCACTGCAGCCTATAGACACTTACACAAAGACCAAGGTCAAAACGCAGATGCGTTACCACCCCTGAGGCCTAAGGTGTTGTTATGCCTCTGTGCCGGAAATTACAGGGCCGTACATTACCACCAGACCGGAACACGATAGTGCTGAACACCACCATTTAGCGGCAAGGATATTAGGAAATGCGGTGGAGCCTATGCCTGCGAGCTCCGTCACTGCAACTCTCCACCAGTAAAAATTACGAAACATTTACGTAGCGTTTGGTGCATCATTGCATCAATGTAGGTATATGCTACTGTGGACGTTAACATTGGTCGTGAGGCAAGTATTTACTCGGGAAAAATTACTTCGAGGCGTGCGTCATGGCTTGCTATGCCTGTACCGTGGTAGGATTGGTATTTAATTTAAGCCACGATTTAGCACGATACAAAACATAGTTTTACTAGTAGGAAAAACACAATAAGTGATTTTCCATAAATAATTATTCATAAATGTCGGATTACATGTTAAATCGAATATATCCATCACACAATTACAAGTCTTAGGAATCGGCGTGCATGTATGAAGAGAATGATGAAGGTAGACGAGGCACGAGAGGTTTGTCAGAACCGGGATGTCTGGCGCTCTACACTCTCTGCCTACCCCGTTAGGGACCTGGCGTGAAGATACATACATACATACAATTACAAAAAAAATCTAAAGCGTTAAGAGAAAATTTTCCACAACGCTCGTCGAACTATCTGCCCGTATGTCTCAAAACTAAGCAACTTGCCCCTCGTCACGTGTCAAGCGTATACCGCAGGGTCACGATCTACTCCAAAAATCGACTTCAGACTTCTCAGCGGCAGAATAATCTATTTATTAAGTTGGGGAACATGTTTTTAATTAACCCTAACAATTGATTTATACGAGGAAGGCATTGCGTCCTTTTTGGCATCTAAATAGGTCAACTTAGAGTAAGGGTATGTATATTAGGCTATGCGCTTTACTAGTAGAGTGTGGTCCAGAGTCGGACCACAAGGCCGTAGGTACCACCGCATTACCTAATCTTTCTTCCGCCAAAACGGTAATATTTAGCACAATCATGTTCCGATTAGATTTTATATACTTGCCGCTAAATGGTAGTGTTCAGCACTATCATATTCCGGTCAGGTGGTAATGTACGGCCCTGTAATTTTCGGCACAGAGGCATAACACCTTAGGCCTCAGGAGTGACAACGCATCTGCATTTTGACCTCTGGTCATTGTGTGGGTGTCTATAGGCTGCAGTCATCACTTAACATCAATGTGAACTGCATGCTTGTTTGCCACTTATTTTACATAAAAAAAAGAATGTATAATAATGCCAACCCATTACACGGCCCACTGCTGAGCACGAGTCTCTCCCCTTTCTGGGGGGAGGCCTGGAACTTACTCCACCAAGCTTCTCCAATGCGGGTTGCTGGAGGGGGTGGGGGGATATATGCCCCATAATAACTGTCACAGCAAATAAACAACTCAGACCTCCAGGGTGGCAACGGATCCGCACAATCATCTGCAGTTATTAAGCAAATGTCTATAGGCTGCAGTATCAACTTCCCACGAGTGTGCTGCAATATTAACTGCATGCTTGTTTGCATGGTGGCAAACAAACGATCAACAAATACGATCAAAGCAAACGACAGCATTACAGAAATGACATAAATGCCATACCACCTTTCACAGCGAAATAAGCCATAAAATACAAGTACCTTGACAATAAAAGGAAAATCTTCTACATCTAAAAACAGGAACAACCTCGCAAACACACTGCAGACACGACACAAAGGTGATTGCCCCACATTATCTATGTTTGATAAAAGATAAAGGGAAATAGGTTATCTTCGAGTCGACGTCTTTTTTTGCTCGTGATTGTGACCTAGATTCAAGATTATACTTACACTTTTTTTATGTAACGAAGGTAGCAAACAATCATGCAGTTCACATGGACTGATACTATGACTGCAGCCTAGGTATACCTACATGTACATAAAAACTAGAAGTCAAAATGCAGACGTGTTGCCACCCCTGAGACCTTAGCTAATATGTCTCTGTGATAGCAGAGAATATGTAATAATACTACGTATAGAATGGACACTTCGACATCCCGCCCGATTTCCCCGCCTCGCCCAACCTACTCCCTTGTTATGGGCGACGTTTAGTATTCTCCACGTGCTACGCACACAGGTGCACGTGTAAATACACGTCACTGATTGATGTCTGCGTAATAGAGACCAAATTAAGCGTTTGTGTGGAATTTTGGAGGAGTGTCCGGGGTGTGATGATAGTTACTACGGAGCCATAGATGTTATTAGATGTCTGTAGTGCAGATATGGTAGTGTATGGTCTGTATGTAGTACTACCCAGCAGCAAATATTGCGCATTGACCTTAGGAAAGAGACAATCGCCCAGTTTCAACTTCTCTTTTGCTTGATATGTTCTTAGGTTTTCGCGAGCTACACTCATTGAAATAAAACTATTTTTACGGATTTATCTCGCGTATATTAAACTAAAATGATTTTTAAAATCAACCCGACGTTTCGGTCGCTTTTCAGCTTCCGTGGTCCCGGGCAGACTGAGGTGACATTTGTCTGACAGAAGTTCTCTTTTGCACACAACTTGCGTAAATACTGATAGTGCGGTATTGGTCTAAATTGGATCAAGATTAGATTGACAAATCAGAATGGTTTGACCGCCTTTGTAAGATTGACTGACTACACTAGCTTCTTCTATTGGAAGAGAATTCTTCCATTAAAGGGCGATGGGTAGGGATGGCGATCTGAGATTAATTAATCGGAAGATCGATCTTTTAGACCGAAACGATCGATTATTTAAATCGATTCACAGCACTGGATCGATCTAGCGAATCGATACTTTACCTTGGAAAATCGACCTTTTTGCTTCGTTACATATAGGAAACATGCAGTAAATACAGTAAAAAGAGACACGACACATAAATCATAACATTTAACGTGGGGAGATATGAAGCAACATTGATTTCCTTTTTTTTTTTGCTCGTCACTTAACTTCGATTGAATTTGAAGTACCTATTACATGAACCAAATTGAAAAAATACAGATTAATCGGAAATCGATTTTTTTGATGTCGATACAATCGTAGATCGATTTTTTACTCTTCGATTCAAATCGATCTTTTTCAGAAAGAATCGCCATACCTAGCGATGGGTTCGTTACGTCCCGACTCTGTTAGCGACAGTTATTATGGGGCCAAACATGCTTGTAAGATTCATGGATCATTGAAAACCACCTGAGCCATCAGAAAAACTTGAACAAAGAGATATAACGAAGTAAACACAGTCGCCGTCGCAGCGCTAAACCTGAGTGTGTATATAAGAGACGCTGTTGGAAATTCATTGTGCCTGTACTAAAACATAATACAAGGAACTACTCCACACTGAATGTGTCAGAATTTTAAATGAGATTTTATTTTTTATTACTGCTGGTAGATCTCCAGGGACAGAGCTCGCGGGCGGTGGTCACCACCGCATTACCTTATGTACTTGCCGCTAATGGTAGTGTTCAGCACTATCGTGTTCCGGTCAGGTGGTAATGTACGGCCCTGTAATTTCCGGCACAGAGGCATAACACCTTAGGCCTCAGGAGTGGTAACGCATCTGCATTTTGACCTTGGTCTTTGTGTGGGTGTCTATAGGCTGCAGTCATCACTTAACATCAATGTGAACTGCATGCTTCCCCTGCTGGTCCGTAACGCAGAGTGTAGAGCGCCAGATATCCCGGTCCTGACATACCTCTCGTGCCTCGTCTACCTTCATCATTCTCTTCATACATGCACGCCGATTCCTAAGACTTTTGACCCCACCATCAGACAGAACTCGACCTATTTGGTCATGGTAGGTCAGTCTTGGTCTAAAAGTAGAAGGCTTTGATATGGAATAATAGATAGGATAGGTAGGTATTGACCTATCTATTATTCCATATCAACAAACCCCTTCCGTGAGCCCATTACATGGTAAGATAGAAGCCGAAGCCCTAAAGGCTATCTCTGCATTATGCATGGGTTTGGCATATGCAAATAGAAGAGATCTACATGGAACCGTTTCGTGTCTCTGATGTTCAGATAGTTACCAAGTATGTTTTTAAATGTTCCAATGGTGTAGAACGAGAGCGTAGATATTATCGCATTACTTTATCTATCTACCGTTTAATGGAAGTGTACCGCATAATAGGGTTTGGCAAAGTCGTATTTTTAGGGTTCCGTACCTTAAAAGGAAAAACGGAACCCTTATCACTCGTGCGTCTGTCTGTCTGTCCGTCTGTCACAGCCAATTTGCTTCGAAACTACTCGACCGATTGAGTAGAAATTTGATGAATATATGTAAATTGGTGACCCAAAGATGAACACATCAAGTAAAATAATAAATTTAAACAGGGGGGCCACTTTCGGGAGTAAATCAGAAAATTTAAAAAAAGAAATCGTAAACTGTGTCGTGTGACAAGTTGTTGTCAGCATCTCAGATATATATTTTTTATAATTTTTGCATAAACAAATTTGAAGTTATTAAAGGAAAACGACGAAAATTGACCATCCCCCTCCCCTATCTCCGAAACTACTGAACTTAAAATTTTGAAAAAAATGTGGAAAATAGTTCTTTGCCTATAGATTACTGGAAAACCTATAAGAAGTTTGAGTATTCAAATTAAATCGAAGGTTAACCCCCCCTGGCGGTACCACCGTAACCGCTATGTCCCTGCATTTTAAATCTGTAATATTTTCGAAAATATTTATTTTAAATTACGGAACCCTCACCACGCGAGTCGAACTCGTACTTGTCCGGTTTTTTTTTTAAACGTAATCAAGGTGCAAACAAGCATGATGTTCGCAATGAATGAAATTTTTACTGGTGGTAGAGTTCCAGTGACGGAGCTCGCGGGCGTAGGCACCACCGCATTACCTAATATACTTGCCGCTAAATGGTAGTGTTCAGCACTATCGTGTTCCGGTCAGGTGGTAATGTACGGCCCTGTAATTTCAGGCACAGAGGCATATCACCTAATGCCTCAGGAGTGGCAGCGCATCTGCATTTTGACCTCTGGTCATTGTGTGGGTGTCTATAGGCTGCAGTCATCACTTAACATCAATGTGAACTGCATGCTTGTTTGCCACTTTTATTACATTAAAAAAAAAAATGATTTTAGGTGATGATTGCAGCCTATATACAAATATACACAGACATATACAAAGACCAGAAGTCGAAATGCAGATAGGTTGCCACCCCTGAGACCTTAGTTGTTTGTCTCTGTGATAATTATTATGGGGTGATGTTATTTTATTTTTTAGATCTTCAAAGTGACAAACAATAGAAATTACGTTAATGGTAAATAAATACTGAAGCCCATAAGCATCTACACAAAAAACGGAGATTTCAAATGCAAATGCGTTGCCACTCCTGAAGCCAGTTTAAGCCATTTTGCCGGAAATCACGGGGCCGTACATTACCACCAAAAAAGGCTTTTTAAAAGCTGTATTTTTTAAGCACATGCCAGAAAAATAAGGGCTCATCTAGATTTAAAATATATCATAGCTAAAGACGTTATTATCCCGAGCAGTTTGAGTGCAACGAATGATATTGTACAAGTACAATGCTGTTATAAACTCGTTAGGGTCCCCACATACGTGCCAATTTTGGACGACTATTGTTTTAGAGTTCATTTTACTTCTATGTATAGGGTTCCATATCCAAATGACAAAAAATGGAACCCTAATATATGTAGATTCGTAATGTCTGCATGTATATCCCAGCTACTTTATTACGAAACTATAAGGAAATGTCCGAACTTGAAACACAAACGAAGATCTTAATTAATGACAGTTTACTAAAACATCGTTTGACTTCCAAAGTGGTAAAATATGTTTCCCCCACTAAACTATGAAATAGTTGTCGTTTCATCTGAATGACGTCCACAGCTGGACAAAAGCGTCCCATAAGGAGGGATATGGCATAATCGCCACGCTTGGCATGCGGATTAGCGATCGCAATGGCGGTAATTTTATAGTGATCATTTGACTAACTTCACTGGCGGAAAAATTCTCTTTTAGAGATTTTTATATTTTAGAGCAAAAGCTTTTTCTCCTAAAAAGAATTCTTACGCTAGCAAGTGGTCGGGTAACTTATAATAAGGAGCGAAAAAAAAATACTGTAGTGCCCAATGCGCCTAACGAAATTTAGTTTAGACGAGATATTTATTCTCAATAGTTTTTCGAGATACGATATATATATTTCAAAAGCTACAAAACTCTAGCTAAATATTTACTACTTGTTGTTACGGAACCCTTTATTGGCAAGTTAAACTCGCACTTGGTCACTCTTTTCTGCGTTTTCCGTTGTTAAATTAGGACTACTAATATATTTTTTTTCATCTAGTAGCTTGTAGATAGCAAAGTGGAACATTAGCTACAAACCACGGGAAAAGCATATTATTTGGCCACGTCATTATGGTATATTTATATGATTATATCCAAAACATACGCTATTATTTATTAACACTTTAATTACAATGTCAAATGAGCGAATGACTAAACAGATATACAATGCGAATGTGGATGGTTGCAGAGGCCCAGGAAGATCATGGCTGACCTACCATGACCAAATAGGTCGAGTTCTATCTGATGGTGGGGTCAAAAGTCTTAGGAATCGGCGTGCATGTATGAAGAGAATGATGAAGGTAGACGAGGCACGAGAGGTTTGTCTGAACCGGGATATCTGGCGCTCTACACTCTCTGCCTACCCCGTTAGGGACCTGGCGTGAAGATACATACATACATACTTTAATTACAGTTAATTTTAGTGGGTTATCGATAAACGGTATAATAAAGCTATTAAAACATGCGTTAATTTTAATAGCCCATTTTAATTAATACGAGTATCAAAGCGTAGTTTGCCTGTCTTTTTATTCGGAGGGGGTAACTTTAGTCATTAAAAATAACTAGCAAATCGGGAATTTATCTTAAGAAAATACAGTTATCTACTAAATAATTATCGGTTTATCTAATTGTATGAATCGAAAGTAATCTAAGGTACAAAAAAAATAAACGTAACTTCTCCCATGTGTTTCCAGGAGGAGTAGGCAGAAGTAAAAGCATGCATTCACGCATAAATATTAACACCCACGATTCGCCAATTACGTCGTGTCTCTCCTAATGATTAGTGGCGAGGCGAGTGCTATTAACAAAAGCACTTATCCCTCAAACCGGAAATCATAACAGCAGCTATTTTTATTTGTCTTGAAGTGCCATACAAGCATATAAATGACATTGATGGTAAGTAGTATTGTAGCCTATAAACAACTACTCGAATACAGAAATTCCAATGAAGATGCGTTACCACTCTTGAAGCCTAAGGCTTTATACCTCTGTGCCGGAAATTACACGGCCGTACATTATCGGAATACAATAGTGTTGAAGACTACCATTTAGCGACATAGGTATATTATACAAGTTTATATGACAAGTACATGTTTATCATTACAGTGGTACACCCCCGTCTACCACCAGTAAAAATAAATCGTTATTTAGTGTATTTACCGCTCTATTGGAATGACTTTGCCATTGTTCGGTTGACTGACTGTACTAACGAATTCGCTTCCCCAAGTGGGCGGTGGGGTCGTCACGTCCCGACGCCATCTCACCAAACATATCTATTACCATAAAACAACAAAGTCGTGAGTCTCAAGCCGCCCTTATTTGAACAAGTGCGAGAATTATTCCGTAGAATCAGGATTCTCACTTAGCGCTGTTGTTTTGTCTACAGTAATGGAGTGGACCCGGTTTTTTCTACTTAATCACACTCCAGATGAGGCTTGGAAACATGATTATATAAACGTTGGTTGTATCTTGAAATTGACCTCGTAGAAGCTGATACATAAGAGAAAAACTGCACTCAATTTCTTATCAGTTTTTTTTAATTAGTGAACAGAATCGGCTTTGTTTGGACAGGATTTAGAAATAATATAAAAAGCGGCTAAGTGCGGGTTGGACTCGCATTTACAGGGCTTCGTACAATTTATAAACAATGACCATAATATATGCTTTTTAAAGGCTTTCCTATGATATATGCATAGATATGAAATAAATTTGAGGAAAATAAATTAAAGAGAAAATAGATTCTCTTTAATTTATTTCAACCCCCTTATTCATAAACGTTTTTTAGCTAAAGTGTTGCTAATCTCTCCTTTGTCTTTTTCTATCTTGCATTTGACAATGCAATGCACATTTGACAATGCAACTGACAAAGACAGAGCATTCTATAGCTAAAACGTATCTAATGTACATTTATGAATAAGGGGGCAAAGCTTTAGGGTGAGTGGAGGATTGATTAATTGCCGTCCACAAAAACTAGAGGTCAAAAAACAAATGCGTTGCCAACCCCGAGATCTTAGTTGTTTTGTCTCCATGACGAGTAGTTATAACGGGAATATACATTACCATCTAACCAGAACGCGATAGTGCTGAACACTACCATGTGGCGGTAGATAGGTTAAGTAATGCGGTGGTGCCTACGCCCTCGAATCCCAACACTGGAACTTCACCAGTAAATGTAGTTCAGCAGGTATAAATAATAATACGCTTACAACAAAACCGTTGAATACCCATTGCAAAACTACATTACCTTAAATACTTGCTAAAGGTCCAAAAGGCCAATTCAATAAAGATCAAATTAATTAAAGAGCCATCTCAATAAAACTTAGATAACATAACTATTAACACGGGATCACTATCTGGGCTCGTTACCTATTTAATAGATGCCGAATAAAATACCGAACGAAATGGCTCCGAGACGCATTCACACCGTTTCGTAACTGTTACCGACTATTATCCGAAAAGACAAGCCATTTGGTCCAGCTTTTCGCTTGAGTTCGATCCCCGTACCGGGAAAAATATTTATAATATATGCCTCCTTATTCATAAACATATTTTAGCTAAAGTATTTCTAACCATACCTTTGTCTTTTTCTATCCTGCACATTTGATAATGCAACTGACAAAGACAAAGCATTCTATAGCTAAAACGTATCTAATGTACATTTATGAATAAGGGGGATGGCCTACAGATATTTTATTTCGGGTCTGAGTGTTGTGTGTGTACAACGGCATCCACGACACAGCTTAATACCTAGTGTGGGGCTGTAAATATTTTTTTTTCCTCGGTACCTGCCTCGGTAGCCTAGTGGTAGCAGGCCACTACTACTACGCTGAGGTCCTGGGTTTGATTCCGGGGTAAGGAGATATCAGAGATAATGGTGTAAAGTCCATTATCTCTGGTTCTATTGGATTTTTTCAATTTTCTGGAAATTTGGCAGTACCAAAACCAAACTTTGAGGTTATCCACCTGTTACATGGGCCCAAATATAATCAGCGAATCGTGGGTGTTTGCATGTGTGCTTGAATGCATGCATTTACCTCTGCCTACTCCTTCGGGGATTACAGGCGTGAAGATCCGGTACGTTACGTTTATTTAGGTTATTTGTTTCACTGGTGGTAGAGTTGATAGAGTTCAAGTGTAGTGACGGGCTAGTTACGGGCATAGGCACCACTGCAATTTTTTAATGTAGTGAGAGTGGCAACATGCATGCAGTACACATTGATGTTAAGTGATGACTGCAGCGTACACCCACACGAAGACCAAGGTCAAAATGCAGATGTGTTACCACTCCTGAGGCCTAAGGTGTTATGCCTCTGTGCCGGAAATTATGGGGCCGTCCATTACCACCTTACCGGAACACGATAGTGCTGAACCCATTGAATACCGTTTAGCGGTAAGTATATTAGGTAATGCGGTGGTGCCTACGCCCGCAAGCTCCGTCACTGGAGCTCTACAAACTCACTTCTTCTTACGATTTCCAGCTAAAATAAAGCTACAGTGTAAGAGAGTGCCATCAAAACGTTTACCCATTAACCTGTGAACAGATCGTGGGGTCTCGCGTCACTCGCCCTGTTAACAGTGCCCTTCCACCCAACATAAGTGTCATTAGGTTCTACAATGCTGAGGGGTTTTGAATGAGGCGTTGATTACTCTAAATTTGAATTATAATTTAAAGAAATTCACCGTTAAAATTAATATATATATCGGTCTTTTTTTAAATAAAATACGCTTACACTCACACGTGTAATGGGTGCCGTTGTACACATACAACACATAGGTACACAAACACATACACAGAGACCCGAAACAAATATCTGTAGGCCATACAAATATTTGTCCCGGTGCAGAGATCGAACCCGCGATCCTTCGAATCAAACGGTCATCTCACACCGCTGGAATAACCGGGTCATTTTGAACCCTATCAGTGTTTTTTTTTTAATGAACGTGGCAAACAAGCATACTGTTCACATTGATGTTAAGTGATGACTGCAGCCTATAGGTACACAAAGACCAGGGGTCAAAATGTAGCTGCGTTGCCATCCCTGAGATCTTATTTATTATGTCTCTGTGATAGTTATTACGGGGTTACATTACCATCTAACCGGAACACGATAGTGCTGAACGCTACAATTTAGCGGCAGATTAATTAGGTAATGATGTGGTGCCTATGCCCTCGAGTCAACCAGTAGAATGCATGAATGAGCTTCCCAACTTTCACTTGTGGTAGAGCTACAGTGACGGAGCTCGCGGGCGTAGGCACCACCGCACTACCTAATTAATCTGCCGCTAAATTGTAGCGTTCAGCACTATCGTGTTCCGGTCAGGTGGTAATGTACGGCCTTGTAATTTCCGGCACAGAGGCATAACACCTTAGGTTTCAGGAGTGGTAACGCATCTGCATTTTGACCTTGGTCTATGTGTGGGTGTCTATAAGCTGCAGTCATCACTTAACATCAATGTGAACTGCATGCTTGTTTGCCACTTCCATCGCATAAGAAAAAAACTTATTTGTAGCTTCACAAATAGGTAGGTATATACAAAAAAACTATAAGCAATTATATTACGCGTATACTATCTGAACTGCGAAACACCGAAAGCAGTGTGATGACGACAACCGGCATCAGCCAATATCACCACCCGCACATGACGTCGTAGCGCCGCACCAGTAATTGGATACGAGGCTAAAATGAGCGAACCGAGCCGCACTCTGATTGTTCGGGGCCTTTTTTAATAACAACCGCACTCGTGGGTGCAGAGATGTCGGGTTGCTGGATGTGACTGTGATGTTTTTACAATTGTAGAGAACAGGAGCTTGAAAGCGTAGTCTACGCATAATCATATTTATCTGCCGTTAAAAGAATTTACTGCTGTCTAAGGGTTACAAAAATTGAAATATAAATCTCAGAGATGTTACTTTTTATATTATGTTGATACTTAAAACGTCTTCTGGTACGCGGTCGCCATTTGAGAATTCTTCTAGGTACAGCAACGGCCGTCAGTACAGGCCGGTAGAACGGCCGCCGGCGGACGGATAAAGGTACGCAAAAAAATTGTGCTTTTCAGGAGCTTAATTATATGAAACTAACGGCACGCCTCGGCGTCGCATGGGCAATGAATACTGTAATATTGCCTATATCATTCACTGTAAATGCAACTTTCTAATGGAGAAAGACTTTTGAAATCGATCAGTAGTTCTAGTGTGACAATGAAAACGTCAACAAATACACATACAAAAACACAAATGTATAATATTAGTATGGAAGTATAGATAAATAAATAAGCTGAATACCACATCCAGCATCTGTAATCCCAAGGCGACAACATCCACGAAGCCCATACGTACGCTTTATTGGTCGTGTACCAGCGTCGGATCGCCGGATCTCGTGCCACAATATTTGTTATTATATTCTGTCGGTTTGACATGCGGCTTACGTTTATGAATATAGTTTGTATGTCTTTGTATGTCCGGCATTACAACCCTGTTTGTGATGTTTTCGTCTTAATACGTTAGCTAATTGTGTTTTTTTTTAATGTTATGGAAGTGGCAAACAAGCATGCAGTTCACATTGATGTTAACTGATGACTGCAGCCTATAGATATCCACACAAAGACCAAGGTCAAAATGCAGATACGTTACCACTCCTGAGGCCTAAGGTGTTACGACCCTGTGCCGGAAATTACAGGGCCGTACATTACCCCCTGACCGGAACACGATAATGCTGAACACTATCCAACCCCACGCAACATAATACCAGCGCCGGGTTTATGAATCCGGCACAATGCTGAGATGGGGACCCTTGAAACCCTTCAGGACAAGTTTTAAAATTTAGTTTTTGTTTTAGTGTTAATTCTATTTTTTTTTCTGTTTTGATTTCTTTTATGTACCTTTTTTTGTCCTAATTAATGTATTTTCTTTCTTTCTTCTTTATTTCTTTTTATCATTTAGCGGCAAGTATATTAGGCAATGCGGTGGTGCCCACGCCCGCGAACTCCGTCACTGGAGCTCTACAACCAGAAGAAAGTTTACAAGTAAAGTTTATTCTATAAAGTAACCAGATATTCTCTAAATTCCCACTCCAATATAACAAAGCTCCATCTCAAGAATCCGCAAGCGAAATGGACGCCGCGCAATACCAGAATACCTCGTGACGTCACACCATAAAACATAACATTGTGCTAACGCTCATCCCGCATTACACACATTAGAGATGTCCCAGTATCCAGGTAATATCTTTAGCCGCGCTGAAACCAGACAGCGGAGGCCCATCAAGGCGGATGGAGGCGCAGATATCGCACAGCGGAGACTAATGTCACAGGTCTAAGTATAACGGACGGGCGGTTAGATGAGAAAAGTGGGGAGATACGGGCGGCTGTTTGGTAAAGGAACGTTCGTTTTTTACATTTATATTTAGTTTTGAAAAGTGGTGGTAAACCTCTTCTTTGTTTTTATTTTTTCGTTGATAGACACAAAAAATGTAAATTAAACTCTCATCAGAGACAGAAGAACGAGTTGGAATAACACTTAAATACAATTCAATTGAAAGAATTGAATAGAATTTGAAGCGTTCGCGATCTACTCGGTTAAGCGACACGGGCGCGGTGGGGTGTGTGATGGGTGACCGCTAGTGGCAAATTAAAATGCGCGTTTCTGTGCTTCGGAGGACACCTTAATCCGTCCGTCCCGGTAGCTATCGATAGATAGCAATCGTCAAACCTTGTCGGAGGCCTTATGGGCGGTTTGAAAACTTCCGACAGCTGGTTAGCCACTAACCCGTATCTCCACCAATCCGCATTGGAGCAGCGCGGCGAAGTAAGCTCCAAGCCTCTCCCCAAAAAGGGGAGAGACTCGTGCCAAGCAGTGGGACGTATAAAGGGTTGCATAAATTATTATTTATCGTAATTCAATTAATTCTACTGAAGTTTACTTACTACACAATTCCTATCATGAGTAAAAACATTATATGCTGATGTAATCATTGCGTAAGAACTTGATAACTTGATATCAAAATAAGTACCTACGTATAAGGACGCGATGGCCTAAGTCCCCACACAAGCTATTCCAGAAGTTTCAGATTTCAACACAAAAATGGCTAATCACGCGTGTATACTTGTAAGTAGAACACTTCGTCTTCTACTTCACGGAATACAGGTGAGAAGTAACGTTCAATAACGCATTATCATCCCTTGTGTAGCAAACCCATCTCATATCCTAAATCGTCCATTTAATCTTAGCACATACTACATATCCCATCTTGTCCCATCGCACAGTCGGAGCTCAGCCTTTAAACATCGGCAGGCTTCGTGTGTCTTCGGGTATCTTCGGGAATCACCTGCTTTCCGCCATTAGTCTAGTCAGTAATTGCTGCCTTCCCCTATAGGCGACGATATTAGTAAGATTAACTTCCAGTTTCTAATACCTAAGCTGTGTATGTATGTATGTATCATCACGCCAGGTCCCTAACGGGGTAGGCAGAGAGTGTAGAGCGCCAGACATCCCGGTTCTGACAAACCTCTCGTGCCTCGTCTACCTTCATCATTCTCTTCATACATGCACGCCGATTCCTAAGACTTTTGACCCCACCATCAGACAGAATTCGCCTAAGCCGTGTGTATAAAGAAACTCGACGTTGGATGTCTATAGGGATGTAGTGTTCGTTTACAATCTACTGGTGGTAGAGTTACAAGGGGAGGAACTCCAGGGCGTAGGCAGCACCGCATTATCTCATCTCTACTGGTGGTAGAGCTACAGTGACGGAGCTCGCGGGCGTTGGCACACCGCATTATCTTATATACTTGCCGTTAAATAGTAGTGTTCAGCACTATCGTGTTCCGGTCAGAGAATATGTAATAATACTACGTATAGAATGGACACTTCGACATCCCGCCCGGTTGCCCCGCCTCACCCAACCTCCCCTCTTATGGGCGAAGTTTGGTATTCTCTACGTGCTACGCACACAGGTGCACGTGTAATTACACGTCACTGATTGATGTCTGTGCAATAAAGACCAAATTAAGCGTTTGTATGGGATTTTGGCGGAGTGTCCGCGGTGTGCTGTAGGTATGCACTCAGTACATAAAATTTAGGCTCATTATTTTTATATTGGTCAAACATAGCGTTTTTTCAGGTATAGTTAGTTTTTAATATCATTTGGTAGACGACTTAAACAACACTTCCTTTAACTGGTGGTAGAGCTCCAGTGACGGAGCTCGCGGGCGTATGCACCACCGCATTACCTAATATACTTGCCGTTAAATGGTAGTGTTCAGCACTATCGTGTTCCGGTCAGGTGGTAATGTACGGCTCTGTAATTTCCGGCACAGAGGCATAACACCTAATGCCTCAGGAGTGGCAGCGCATTTGCATTTTGACCTCTGGTCATTGTGTGGGTGTCTATAGGTTGCAGTCATCACTTAACATCAATGTGAACTGCACGCTTGTTTGCCACTTTTATAACATAAAAAAAAAAAATAAAAAAAATAAGCGCTCAAAATGTACGCGGACTTAAAAAGAACTCGGAAGGGATCTGTCTTTGATAAGAGTTAATTTATTCCTTTCAATGAATGGTACTCTTCAATTAAATCTACGATTATAGAAAACAGGATGAAATTAAACGTTTCTATTTTATTCCAAAATCATTCATTTATTTAGGCAGGTATAAAAAAGGAAGGAGCTAATTAAAATCTGGAATACATTGACATATATATGATAATGTTGAGAGACAGGTATCATAATAAGTATAAAAAGAGCAAATCTTATACACATAAATTAACTTATAAACAGTTGAAAAATATTGTCATAGCTGCAATTGACTGTGAAAAGCGGGTGTATTTCAAAACTTCTATTTACAAATACATTAAAAACCCTAAGAAATTATGGAGCAATCTAAAATTTACAATACAAACAAAAAAAAGACATGACTTACTTCAATTAAGCATTAATGCCAATGAGCTGAATAGCCATTTTCTGGATGTGCCTGGCGAAGAAATGGTTTCTATTTCAGACCTGACTTATTTTGAGTTTCACAAGTATCACTCCCACACTTTTCAACTTGTTGCAGTTACTGAGAGCACTGTATTGCATATTATCCGCAGTCTTTAATCGAATGCTATTGGGTCTGATGATATTTCCTTGGAGATGCTTACCATGACACTGCCACATAGCTTATCTTCAATAACAGCAATAATCAACAACTCAATTACTTCATCCAAATACCCAGATATATGGAAAAGAGCCATTGTTATACCCATCCCTAAAACTTCTAATCCATCCTCTGCCAAGGAACTCCGGCCTATCAGTTTATTGCCTTGTATGTCGAAAATCTTGGAGAGGGTGGTGGCTGATCAATTGAGAAAGTACCTTGAGCAGCATAATATTCTACCTGCTTCTCAGTCTGGGTTTCGCCGAGGTCACAGTACTACCTTGGCCCTTCTTGATGTGGTTGATGATATCCTGAGGGCTCGGGATCAAAGAATGGGCACTATTCTTACTCTGCTTGATTTTTCACGGGCATTCGAATCCATAAATATACCGCTTCTTCTTTCCAAGCTTTCTTACTATGGGTGTGACTCTGCAACTGTAAAATGGTTCCATAGTTACTTATCAAACAGATCTCAAAGAGTTCAAGTGATTAGTGATAATGCTGGCAATAAAACTAGGTCTTCCTCACGTCAGGTTTCCAGAGGCGTCCCACAGGGATCTATTCTGGGACCTCTGCTTTTTATACTTTATAGTGCTGATATCACTAATCACATAACCCACACCAAGTATCATCTTTATGCGGATGATCTGCAAATATACTACTCTTTTGATCCACAAAACTGCCAAGAAGCTGTAATTAAAATTAATGAGGACTTGGATAGGATTGCAGATTGGGCAAAAAGAAATTGTCTCTCACTGAATCCCAGCAAATCTAAACACCTAATATTAGGCTCGAGGGATTTAATACAAAAAATATGCTCTTTTAATCCCTTAATCACCATTAATGGTTGCCCTGTTGAAAGGGTTGACGAAGCTCGCAACCTTGGTGTGGTTATGGATGGGCAACTGCACTTTGAGACTCACATTCTTCAGGCTGTGAGAAACTGCTTTTATCGCCTTAAATTGCTATATAGAATTCGTCCTTTCCTGTCAGTTGAATTGCGTATAATGCTATGTGAATCCCTCATTCTATCCAAGCTGAATTATGCTGATACTGTATATGGTATGTGTATACTTGGCAGAACCAAGAGGTTAATACAACGGGTACAAAATGCATGCGCTCGATTCTGCTACAACATACCACCTAAAACGCATATAACTCCTTTCCTTAACAAAGGTAATCTTTTGAAAATGGACAATCGTAGGAAATTACATTTAGCCACTTTACTCTTCGGCATTGTGCAAACTGGTAGACCCGATTATCTCTTTAAGAAACTATCTTGGGCACGGGATCGCGACCGACAATGTCTCAGAGCCACAACCAAACCTCTGATCATGCCGAAACATAGAACAGCAGCTTTCCGGGGTAGCTTCAAGTTTGCCGCCACCCGTTGCTGGAATGATCTTCCGCCCCCTTTGCGAGCTCTGAAAACACAAAACACATTTAAACTCAGATTCAAAAATATATTGTTAAATGAACAGAAGTCCGAAGTAATGTAATGCAGTTACTCACTCTCGTAAAGACACCTCACGTGGGCGTTGTGTAGCCGGCACTTCCATTTATCCGATCAATTTAATTTCACGGGACTCACAAATATACTTGATATAAATGGATTCCCTGGTACGACGCTATAGTTATCAAGTTTACCAACCACGTTGCGTGCCACGTGGAACATTTATTTAATTTTTCAGGTATGTAGGTACATAATTTCTTTTCTCACCATATTATGACACTTGACACGTCACTTGACGTCACTCACGACAGTGACAGTAAACAAAATGGCGGACGGTGGTGGTAGCTGCATTCCGTTTACGCGACTGTCTCTTTTTATTATTATTTTTTCCTTTATTATTATTATTATTTATTTTTTTTAATTGTTTTTATAAATATTTTAATATTTTATTTTATTTATCTGTTGGTTTGAGTATTTATGTATTCTTTTCAATTTCCACTATTGCGGCTATTTACGTAATTTTATTTCTAAGCTTTATAGGTATATAGGTATTTTTAACTTATTTTATTTTAGGTACATATGTTTATTATTTTATTATCGTAGTGTAATATATATATGTATTGATGGTAGTTTACTTAAATATGAATAATATATAAGAAGTCTATTTCTTTCTGGCTATTCGTTTAAGAGGTTCAGGCACTGCCTGGCAGCTTGAAGTTCGTGATGCCACTAGGACCCACCAGAATATCAGCGCTGCAGTCACTCTGCAGCAATCAGCTGAGGTGGGTGCCGTTTTTCTTGGCTTCCCACAACCAAATATGTAACCATTGTTTTACTTGTTTTTAACTTTATTATTATTGGTTGTTGTGTGTGTGCCATGAAAATAAATATTTTTCTTCTTCTTCTTCTTCTACATATATGTACTAAAGTACAGTGAATATGCACATCAAGCCTAGGAAGGAGACTTCGGCTTATTTCGGGTCTGTAGAGCATTATCTCTTTCGCAGTAAACCTATTTGACATTTGTCGACCATTTTGATCAAGTTTTAACTAATGTCGGACTGTCAGTGCTTACGTAGGCAGTGTGCAACAGAGATAGCGCTTTACGAAGTCGAAACGAGCCAATCGTCTCTTTCGCAGGCTCGATGTGCAATATTAATTGTTGAGTACTGTACTAGGCAGGACACTCCCCTTGATAGCACTGTTTCAGTTTCCAGAAGTCAATTTACCATACTTTCACATAGTAACATAACAGTAGACGAAGGAACGTCTCACATTAATATCTGATAATTTATTGTATTATTATACTTATTTACTTGTAGTAGAGCTCCAGTGACGGAGCTCGCAGGCGTAAGCACCACCGCATTATCTAATATACTTGCCGCTAAATGGTAGTGTTCAGCACTATCGTGTTCCGGTCGGGTGGTAATGTACCACCCTGTAATTTTCGGCACAGAGGCATAACATCTTAGGCCTTTGAAGTGGTAATGCATCTGCATTTTGACCTCTGGTCTTTGTGTGGGTGTCTATAGGCTGCAGTCATCACTTAACATCATGTGATTTGCATGCTTGTTTGCCACTTTCATTACATACAAAAAAAATACACTCAAAAACTTGGACCTAAAATGCATATGCGTTACCATCTCTGAGCCGAGTTGTTTTACGCAACAACCACAGAACCATACATTAACGACCCGGTTAGTCCAGCGGTGTGAGGCGACCGTGTTTCGAAGGGCCGCGGGTTCGATTCCCGCATCGAGACAATTATTTGTAAGACACAGATTTTCGTTTCGGTTCTGGGAGTTTGTGTATGTGTTGTGTCTACAACGGCATACAACACAGGTTTATACTCGTACCTAGTTGATGAATGTAAGCCTTATTTTTTATTATACTTGCTTTACAATGTAACGAACATTATTATCGAAATTACTTGCGAAATAAACTTAAAAAACGGTAACAAAATACCGGTTAATGCCGCGTTGAACGGTAAATCGGAACGGTAATAACCGATAGCGTAAAATATAAAAGCTGTATACATAATGAATGCGAGGTGAGGCCCCAGTTCAAATATATTCTTTTGATATTTAAATCATTCACTAATGAACGTCCTACGGGATTTTTCTGTTCGCAAAGGTATTTTGTCTTTCATTGATTTTTCCAGCTATTGTGGGTGGTTGGAAAAACAGTTGAAAGTGTTTAATCAGAGCCGATAATTTAGTAACATTGCCTTTACTAATAATCTATATCTATCCCTCCTCCTCTTACATCTTTAACTGTATTGTATGACCGAACGAAGGTCGCCGTTGCCGGGTCAGTTAAGAAACTTCACGCCTGTAATCCCCGAAGGGGTAGGCAGAGGTAAATGCATGCATTCAAGCATACATGCACACACCCACGATTCGCCGGTTACGTTTTTGGCCCATGTAACAGGTGGCGAGCCTGTTGCCATGTCCGGGCACATTACCAAACTCCGAGGTACTGGAAATCTTCCAGAAAATGGAAAAATCCCAATAGAACCAGAGATAAAGGATTTTAAACCGTTATCTCTGATGGCCCCCGACCCGGGAATCAAACCCGTAGTAGTAGTGGCCTGTAACCACTAGGCTTCCGAGGAAGATAGTCAGTTAAGTGATACATAAATATCTTTGAATTAATTCAAGTAAATGGACTAAAATTGACGATTCTCCAGTCCATCCCGGAACAAAAAAAAAACCAGGAAATAGTTTTTAACCTATATATACATTAAAGAAACCTGTTTTAACAGGTTTCCTACGATTATTACGATAACGCAAAAAAAACCGAATCGCATTTAAGCTCATTTTTATTTACTTAGGTACCTAATTCTGCCATTCCTTTCAAAATGAATTCTATTTCGAAATTCCTGAGTCCAGACCAAAATGACGTGGAAAAAGCAAGACAGTTAATAACACCCGACTTGTACAGTTGAAATACTTGAAATAGGTACACAGAAAGGTTACCTACTAATTCTCTTTTAATTGGAAAACGTGTTTCACCGAGAGAAATTTCTCGAAAAGAAAAATATATCTCCGCGTCCACGACGATGGTAAATAAACAATAAGAAATGAAAAGGTTCAACTAAAATGAGTGAATTGTTCAAATTCCATGCAATATTTTTTACTGGTGGTATTGCTCCAATGACGGAGCTCGCGGGCGTAGGCGCCACCGCATTACCTAATTTACGTATGTATGGCCCTGTAATTTCCGGCACAGAGGCATAACACCTTAGGCCTCAGGAGTGGTGACGCATCTGCATTTTGACCTTGGCCTTTGTGTGGGTGTCTATAGGCTGCAGTCATCACTAAACATCAATGTGAACTGCAAGATTGTTTGCCCATTCCATTACTAAAAAAAAAAAAATACTAAAGTAGCAAGCAGGCATGCAAAGCAACAAACAAGATTTTTTTGTAACGGAGGTAGCAAACACAAACCTGCAGCTCTATTGGCCTCAGTCTGATGTTTAATTGGCTGTGCTTGATTTCGGCAGAGAATATGTAACAATACTACGCATAGAATGGACACTTCGATGGACGTCCCGTCTGATTTCCCCTCCTCACCCATCACCCCCCCTTGAGAGCCAGTTGGATAAACTTAAGAACGCGAATGTTCGATTGTTTGCCGCTCTTAATTTGTACACAACTTTTTTACCTATTGAATTTCACAATTATTTTTATAGGTAACGAGAATAAGTGTTTGTATGGTATTTTAGCGTTGTGTCCGGGGTGTGGTTTCGTAAAAGAAATGTAATATATATTTCTTTATTGTTTTGGTACCAGGTGCGTTGTTTAAAAATTGATTACGTCTACTATTTAACTATTATATTTTCGACTACGTCTGGTATAAATTTCATTATACGAGATTTATATTAAGCAACCGTTTCACTTATCATCTTTTGTAGGAAACCACCACCTCCATGATTAAAAAAAAACATCATGAATATTGTGGTTTAAAAAACGAATGTCTCACTAAAATGTTGCCTTAAAACGTCATGTGTCAATCTCAGTCATTTTCATCATGGTGTTAAAATGACACGTATATGTATGAAAATACGCGTAATCAGGGTAACAGAAGTGTGTCAGATGCAAATACGGGACGTGTGGTCCGACATTACCGGAGCTGTTAGTAAAGGTGCGCACACTGTGACAGGCGAACGGCGGATAACTTTTTTTTAATATGATGAGACAAACAGATATACAGTTCATATTGATGGATTGATTGATAATTGAAAAGAAATTACTAATAGGTACTAATAAGCCTACATAAACATTTATCACAGATTTCAAATGCCTCTCTTGAGATCTTAGTTGCTATGTCTCTATGCCGGAAATTATAGAGCCTTACAACAACGCCTGAAATAACACGCAGCGTTTCACAGCACTTGTGCACTCTCCTAAAGATTTTACTAAACGTGCTAATTATTTATTTATTTATTTATACTTTTGCACATAAATTATGTCCAGAGGCGGACTTAATACCTAGTGGTTGGCAAATTACACACAACAAGGGAAGAGCCAAGTGACGCGCCGGGGTGAGCGCATTGAGCACGGGCGCGGGAATACTTGAAATAAAAAAAATAGAAAGCAATTCTATTTTGACTCAATTTGAAAGTCAAGTAGAACCGTAGGTACTAAAGCAAGTAGCGTTTACATGTTTCAACTAAAGTACTAGGTATCCTAAAGCACTCTGCTGAACACTAAAAGCCTTATTCATAAACGTACATTAGATACGTTTAAACTATAGAATGCTTTGTCTTTGTCAATTGCATTGACAAATGTGCAGGATAGAAACAAGGTGATGGTTGTAGAACCATCACTTAACATCAATGTGAACTGCAGACAGCCAGATATAAAAATTACTAAACCACCACCAGTAGAAAGATTTATACATATATGTATCTAAGGCCCGGTTTACATTGTCATACCCTCTTATTCATAAACGTATTTTAGGTAAAGTGTTGCTAATCTCTCCTTAGTCTTTTTCTATCCTGCACATTTGACAATGCAATTGACTAAGACAAAGCATTCTTCATCACTTAACATCAATAAGAACTGCATGCCTGTTTGTCACTTCCATTACATTATAAAAAAAAAATGGTTGATGACAAAACACATTGTCTTGTCAAATTCAAATGTCAAAACCCGCTCCGCCAATCACCAAGTAGCAGCCTTACCCCAGCGTTTCAATGCATGAGATCGGATTTAAATTTCAAAGGGCCCAACCAGTAACCGGAGCAATGTGCTGAATTCTTGACACATTCGTTTTTCAGAAAATTGAGTGCGCATATCGTAACTTATGCATTTTCATATTAATCAGTTGCAATTTGCCTAGCTTTTCATAACGCTCACAAATTGGTATCATCTCCTGTTGTATTGGGAATTGGAGTGTAGTAATTGAAGTTCACCTACCTCAAAAAGGCAAATAAAACGTGTGTACAATTCACACGTGGTAGAATTGAAACCATAAAAAATTGTAACTGCCTCAGTAGCCTAGTGGTAGCAGAGCACTAGGTACTACTACGCTGAGGTCCAGGGTTCGATTCCCAGGTCAGGGGATATCAGAGATAACGGTGTAAATGATCCTTTTTTATGTAATGGAAGTGGGAAACATGCATGCAGTTCACATTGATGTTAAGTGATGACTGCAGCCTGTAGACACACAAAGACCAAGGTCAAAATGCAGATGCGTTACCATTCCTGAGGTCTAAGGTGTTATGACTTTGTGCCGGAAATTACACACAATTACATTACCACCTGACCGGAACACGATAGTGCTGAACACTACCATTTAGCGGCAAGTATATTAGGTAATGCGGTGGTGCATACGCCCGCGAGCTGGATGCTCGAGCTCGACGTCGGGGAGGGTGGAACTTCTCTCTTCGGCGGGTAGTACTGTTTAGGAAAAGAGACAGTGGCACCATGTCAATCAATCAAAAGAGCACTCGCCATTGTAGAGACGGTATAAAACTCGAAGAATCCCAATGATGCGCAGGCTCAGATGTCCGAGCCTATCAGTAACTCCTGGATCGTTAACAATAAGCAAATATTATTATGTATATCAAAAACCCGCAAACATGGACTTCATAACCAGATTGAAATCGCTAAGAAGCTTGTAGATATTACAAATCAAACATCAAACTTTGACATATTATACAAGAAAAAAAGGCGCGCAATCCGTTGGGTTGAGGTCACAAACTTTGTAATCCCGGCATAAATCCCAGTTCGAACTAAAAGCCGCGTTTTCGATTAGGGCTGCCACTTTTCGTAAGACAGACCTAATTAAGGCAAGTACATACCAGCTGTTTTGTTATCATATTATTAAATTCTTAACGATGCAATATGGCGGTGGCACACCAGGCTCAGGCAGAAGACTAAAATGCACCCAACACAATGGAGCTGCCTATTTAGAAAGCATCGCTAATCGTCTGACTACTTGTCTCTCCCCTGTGGTGACCAGCCACCTCGGTGCGGGTTTCTACACCAGTACAATAAATTCAAATTCAAAATTATTTATTTGGAAAATAAGACAAAATCACAGAAATAAAATAGAAACGATGACACTCGCAAAAGTAGGAAATATACCGTGTCACGAGAATCAACGCCCTCCTCCGAACTCCTCCAAATAAATGCGAATGTATCGACTTTTTACTGGTGGTAGAGCTCCAGTGACGGAGCTCGCGGGCGTAGGCACCACCACATTACCTAATATACTTGCCGCTAAATGGTAGTGTTCAGCACTATCGTGTTCCGGTCAGGTGGTAATGTACGGCCCTGTAATTTCCGGCACAGAAGCATAACACCTTAGGCCTCAGGAGTGGTAACGCATCTGCATTTTTACCTCTGGTCTTTGTGTGGGTGTCTATAGGCTGCAGTCATCACTTAACATCAATGTGAACTGTATGCTTGTTTGCCACTTTTAAAACATTAAAAAAAAAAATCGACTTGTGTTATCACAGAGCTATACGTTTCAGTTATCAAAACATCTTAAGTATACCCATGAACCAAAATTTGGTTTATGGTAGCACATATGTAAGGCAACGCATTTGTCCACTCTTTCACTCTTCTCTTCTCATAGTCCGCAGTACAGCAGCTTACCATCAATGACAACTGCATGCTTGTTTGTCACTATTCATACACAACTAAAACAAAAACAATTAAAAATAGGTATAATAAGAATAATAATAATGGCAACCCATTATACGTCCCACTGCTGGGCACGAGTCTCTCCCCTTTTTGGGGGGAGGCCTGGAGCTTACTCCACCACGCTGCTCCAATGCGGATTGGTGGAGGTGGGTGGGTTTGTGGCCAACCCACTGCCGGATGTTTTCAAGCCCTTAAGGCCTCCGACAAGGTTTAACGACTGCTATATATCGATAGCAACCGGGACCGACGGCATAACGTGCCCTCCGAAGCACGGAAACGCGTTATATATAATTTAATTTGCCACTAGCGGTCACCCATCATATTACCCGACAGCGCCCGTAGTGCTTAACCGAGTAGATCGTTTGCGATCTACACCAGCCGCTGGGCCATGCGCGCTTAAAAAAATAGGTATATTTTATATTAATTATCATCTTTAAGTTACAAAACGATTTTGTTTGTTTATTCACACATTCATTACTTACACAATTTTTTGAAAATAACGAATTAGGTATTGTTGTTCTACTTACAAGTAAATATACTACAAGCGGCTCGCCCCGGCTAGCGCGGGTGCAATGTTATCTACGAAAACGTAACTTCACGCCTGTAATCCCCGAAGGGGTAGGCAGAGGTAAATGCATGCATTCAAGCATACATGCAAACACCCACGGTTCGCCAGTTACGTTTTGGCCCATGTAACAGGTGGCGAGCCTGTTGACATCTCCGGGCATATTACCAAACTTTGAGGTACTGGAAAATTTCCAGAAAATGGAAAAATCTCAATAGAACCAGAGATAAAGGACTTTACACCATTATCTCTGATAACCCCCTACCCGGGAATCGAACCCAGGACCTCAGAGTAGTAGTAGTGGCCTGCTACCACTAGGCTACCGAGGCAGTCTATGTTATATGTTATCTACTCTCTCCTATTCATCATACCGTGATGTTATAAATCCTAAAGCCTTTCTCAATAAATGGACTATATAACACTGAAGAGATTTTTAAAATCGGAAATGTAGTAGAGATTAGTGCGTTCAAGCAAACAACCAACTCTTCAGCTTTATAATATTAGTATAGATTTGTAGGTACCTACATACTTATTGTATCATACATATCATTTTATTTAGATTTTTACTGGTGGTAGAGCTCCAGTGACGGAGCTCGCGGGCGTAGGCACCACCGCATTACCTAATATACTTGCCGCTAAATGGTAGTGTTCAGCACTATCGTGTTCCGGTCAGGTGGTAATGTACGGCCCTGTAATTTCCGGCACAGAGGCATCACACCTTAGGCCTCAGAAGTGGTAACGCATCTGCATTTTTACCTCTGGTCATTGTGTGGGTGTCTATAGGCTGCAGTCATCACTTAACATCAATGTGAACTGTATGCTTGTTTGCCACTTTTAAAACATAAAAAAAAAAAAGATCCCATAGTAAACACCTGCTTGCAGCGATTGTAAGTTGTAAATTAATGACATATTTTTCTAGACGCAACTCAAATAATTACGACGATAATAAGAACTGTGGCAACCCTGATTCTTGACGATTAGGGTCCGCATAACTTCGAGTTATCGCGTAACAGCAAGGATATACCGTAAACTTAGCTACTGATTTCTTTTCACATTAGCTACTATTTTGTATTTGTTTTGTGTTTTTTTATGGTAGTAAGGTGGCAAAAAAGCATGCAACTCACATTGATGTTAAGTGATGACTGCAGCCTATAGACATCTACATAAAAACCGGAGGTTAAAATGCAGATAAGTTGCCACCCCTGAGACCTAAGGTGACACGTCTCTGTGATAGTTATTACTGGGTCATACTTTACCATCTAACCGGAGTACAAAAGTGCAAAACACTACCATTTAGCGACAGATGGGTTAGGTAATGCGGTGGTGCCTACGCCCTCGAGCTCCTACACTTGGAACTCTACCGGTATTTACTTATACTAGTATATGGTAATAACTGTATGCTTGTTTGCTACTTCGTAATATAAAAAAACCGGAGTATTTGGCGCTCTACGCTGCCTGCCTCATACAGGACTTGGCTTGAAGACATATACATAAAATAAAAGAGATAGGTATTACTAAATTTAGATTTACTGGTGGTAGAACTCCAGTGACGAAGCTCGCGGGCGTAGGCACCACCGCATTACCTAATAACTTGCCGCTAAATGGTAGTGTTCAGCACTATTGTGTTCCGGTCAAGTGGTAATGTACGGCCCTGTAATTTCCGGCACAGAGGCATAACACCTTAGGCCTCAGGAGTGGTAACGCATCTGCATTTTGACCTTGGTCTGTGTGTGGGTGTCTATAGGCTGCAGTCATCACTTAACATCAATGTGGACTGCATGCTTGTTTGCCATCCATTACATAATAAAATAAAGTTATTTCGCACAAGTGTCAACCCTAAATTATTCGATAAGTGCCCTGATTTGGTGACGTCTCACAGTAAACCAGTGTTGAGTCCAGTTCATTTCAAGTATAAAGATACTTCGGCGGTTGCCGTTACAGTATTACCATATTCCAAACAAGACTTATCATGATATGTTCTTAGGTTTTCGCGAGCTACACTCATTGAAATAAAACTATTTTTACGGATTTATCTCGCGTATATTAAACTAAAATGATTTTTAAAATCAACCCGACGTGAAACCACCTACAGTAGAACGACAACCAGCCATACTACCTTACGTTAAGGGTGTCACAGATAAAATCAGCAACATTTTAAAAAAGAATTCCATTAAAACAGTTTTCAAACCATATAAAAAGATTCATCAGTATTTAAGACCCATTAAAAGTAATATTCCATTACAAAATTCTGGCATTTATAAATTAGATTGTGATTGTGGACTCTCATATATTGGTCAAACGAAGAGAGCTGTATCCACCCGCGTTAAAGAGCACATTGCTGATGTCAAAAACCGAAGAACAGGGAGGTCTGCAGTCTGTGAACACATAGCGGATAAGCCAAACCATTACATCCGGTTTGATAAAATTCAAATACTCGCTAGAGAACACAAACCCATTCCACGAATGGTACGCGAGGCTATTGAAATTAAAAAACACCCAAATTTCAATAGAGAAGATGGATGGCGATTATCAACATCATGGGATCCCATACTTAGCAAGATTAAATCCCAGCCGCAGCAGTCTGCAAGACCTCAAGATACCATAAGTAATTATTGTGTTAATCCTGAACGCTACGCAAGGCGTTTACGAAATCGATGGAGGTATCTACATATATTTTTTTCAAACTTCTGTCAGACAAATGTCACCTCAGTCTGCCCGGGACCACGGAAGCTGAAAAGCGACCGAAACGTCGGGTTGATTTTAAAAATCATTTTAGTTTAATTATACGCGAGATAAATCCGTAAAAATAGTTTTATTTCAAAGACTTATCATATACCAAACTAAGGACTAAAAGTACGAAACCCTTTACAAGTGGATTCTCATGTACTTATTGTTTCTGCTTTGAGAAAGATAGCGTTTATTACCGATGCAAAACAGTCTGTATTTTTTTGCGGAGGGAAATTCGTGTGACACACGCTTACACAACAAATATTGTCTATATAATAATAATAATGGCAACCCATTATACGTTCCACTGCTGGGCACGAGTCTCACCCCTTTTTTGGGGGGAGGCCTGGCGCTTACTCCACCACGCTGCTCCAAAGCGGATTGGTGGAGGTGGGTGGGTTTGTGGCCAACCCACTGCCGGATGTTTTCAAGCCCTTAAGGCCTCCGACAAGGTTTAACGACTGCTATATATCGATAGCAACCGGGACCGAAGGCTTAACGTGCCCTCCGAAGCACGGAAACGCTCATTTAATTTGCCACTAGCGGTCACCCATCACACTACCCGACCGTGCCCGTAGTGCTTAACCGAGTAGATCGCTTATGAACTACACCAGCCGCGGGGCCATGCGCGCTTCAAAATATTGTCTATTACAACGAAACTCACACATTTAAACGTCTCGGAGACAGGCATAGGCACCCTTGTGCTTGTACTTTGACAGAGGGTAGGCTTGTAATTTGACGTCCATATTTAGACGAATATTCCTGTCCTTACGTAGCCATATTTGCAGGAAAACCTGCAAATATGGCTGATGAGAACAAAAAGTAATTATAAAATAAAAAATAAGTTTCACTACATACTTCAATTAACAAATTGTAGCAATAATGAAGTGATCATACATACCTACATGGCTACTTAGCGTACATTAAATATTTAACAACTAAGTATGTTAATTATGTAGGTAGACATAAATTATTTCAATGGACGGACTATAGTAATAGCCGCGTCGCATTGCATATCTGCGATAACATTGTTTAAGTTCTAATAAAGGCGTGTACAGGTTGTTCCCATTATTAGATGCGAAATAAGTTGTATCAAATGTCGTATTATTATGAATATATGTTAAGATTGTAATACATATTAAGAGAGAGTACATATATTAATAAGATAATATACTTTGAAAGATATGAACTAGAACACATCAAGTACTAAAAGGCATAACATTCATATGATCATTTATTAAATGTAACATATACCATACATATCTTCTCAATCAGTTATTCATCCCCATTTGATGTAAGTCATAAGTAACAAGTTACATGTGAAACTCCTTAAAGTCGACGTTTGATAAGGATAAACTGAACAACTAAGATAATACCTATATTAAATTAACATTTTGAGTATATCAAGACTCGTTTATGTGGGTATGGTCATCACAGTAAGGGTGTTTTGACATTGTGGTAATCTATATATATAAAAATCAATTTCTGTTCGTTAGTCTCACTAAAACTCGAGAACGGCTGGACCGATTTAACTAATTTTGGCTTTGAATGATTTTTGGAAGTCCAGGAAAGGTTTAAAAGGTAAGAAAATATGAAGAAATGGAAAAAGGAAAAGTTAAATACACAATTTAATTTTCCCATGCAAATAGTCCATATATAATAATATCAAACGTTTGACACATTATTTATTTCATTCTGTGGCAATACGAAGTTTGCCGGGTCAGCTAGTATAATTTAATTATAATAATGGCAACCCTTGAAACGTCCCACTGCTGGGTACGAGACTCTCCCCTTTTTGGAGGGAGGCCTGGAGCTTACTCCACCACGCTGCTCCAATGCAGGTTGGTGGAGATACGGGCTAGTTGCCAACTCGCTGATGGATGATTTCAAACCGCCTCAGAATAAGGCCTCCGACAAGGTTTAAAGACTGCTATCTATCTATAGCAACCGGGACCGACGGCTTAGTGTGCCATTTCGAACGTTTCATAATGTTCATATTTGTACTGTGGCTTAACGTGCCCTCTGAAGCACGGAAACGCGCATTTTTATTTGCCACTAGCGGTCACTCATCACACACCGACCGCGCCCGCTTAACCAAGTAGATCCCTTACGATCTACACCAGCGACGGGGCAATGCATCCTTTTCTGTACCTCATCTCTTTGTTATCAGGTTGTAAAAGAAGAAATGAGACATTCTACTGATGTAGAAGGAAGTACATAAGAAGGTACATATTTCTTGATTATCAGTTTTTGTAACTTGTGACTATTTGACGTAGGTAACACGTGTGATATTTCCTTAGGTTTTCGCTAGCTACACTCAATGAAATAAAACTATTTTTACAGATTTATCTCGCGTAGGTACTTATAAGGTTGGGGAAAAAGTTTCTTCGCATTTTTTAAGATAATTCAAAACATTTTTTAATATAGTTTATTTAAATTTAACTAAAGTATGTATGTACCATTTTGTTCGATAACCTTTTGCCATCTTGTAGGTAGGGACATGATCCCATTGCTATAAAAATTTTGCGACTTCTCATCAAAATACCGCGACAAGTGGATTTGGCAGTCCTCTCGTGATGTTAACCTAACTTTGCATAAAGAATTCTGAAGAGACCGAAACAGGTGGAAATCTGAAGGTGCAAGGTCAGGACTATACGGCGGATGCATTAACACCTCCCAGCCAAACTCTCTTAATTTTTGCTGAGTGGCTATAGATGTGTGAGGTCTAGCGTTATCATGATGAAACACCACACCCCTTCTGTTGATCAATTCCGGCCGCTTTCTCTCAACTTCTTGCTTTAATCTCATCAGTTGTTCGCAGTAGAGTTCAGAGTCGATAGTCCTGCCTGGTGGTAATAGCTCATAACGAATAATGCCCTTCCAATCCCACCACACACACAACATCACCTTATTGCGAGTTAACCCGGGTTTCGCCACAGTCTGTGAAGCCTGACCGGCCTTTGACCACGACCTTTTTCGCACGTTCTTGTCGTACGTGATCCACTTTTCATCACCAGTTATCAGCTTCTTCAAAAATGAATCGGTTTCATTACGTCGTAATAAAGAATCACAAATGAGTACACGGTTCATTAGGTTTCTTTCAGTGAGCTCGTGAGGTACCCAAATATCGAGCTTTATTTTGTACCCAGCTTTATTCAAATGCGCCAAAACTGTTTTGTGATCAATTCTCAGTTCTTCAGCTATGTCGTAACTACTGATATGTCGATCTTGCTCCACTTTTTCAAAAATGGCATCCATTTTATCCGTAATAGGGCGACCAGAGCGAGGTGCATCATTGACATCAAAACCGGATTGAAAACGCTTAAACCAAATTTGTGCTACTCTCACAGACACTGCACTAAGTCCATAAACATCGCAATTTTTTTCGCGGCTTGCGTTGCATTTTTACCTTTTTTGTAGTAAAATTTTAAAATGTATCGAATTTCTTCATTAGATTCACTCATCTTGATAGTACGAAAAACAATTGAAAATCACACATTTGCCTAATTCGAATTTGGAATTATGTTCTTTAAAATTTTAACTTTCAATGATACCAAAACCAGCCAGATACAAATTCTACAGCCAAAGAGATTTTATTACAAGTTCATACATACTATAATGCGAAAAGACTTTTTCCCCAACCTATTATAACTAAAATCGTAACATGTGTGTCTATTGTTATTAACCATAGTTTTAAATAGTAATTAGGTAATGCAGTAACATATATTATCGTAAGCGATTAATGTCCTTAATCCCAAATGATGAATTAACTTTGTATTGTATTGTTTTGAACAGAATAAAATTAAATAATGTGTCAAAGGTATGATAGGTTCGGTCTATTTGTAAGAGAAAATGAAATTGTTGTATATTTGTAAGGGAAAATGAAATTGTTGTAGGTATATATTAATTGTAAAAACAACAATTTCATTTTCCCTTACAAATAGTCCGTACCTATCATACCTTTGACACATTAGATACTTAATTTTATTCAGATTCATTCATGTTTACCAGGATAGCTAGTTTCAAAATAAATATTACAAAAACTCGCTCAGTGACCGCCGATTAATTTCAAGGTTGAAAGAACAGGACGCGGGGTGCGGGGAAAGGCGTCGATACACGACGCGACGCGAGCGAGCCCCGCCCGCTCCCCCCGCAGTCGGCCAATAACATTCAGAGTGAAAGCACGTCTCTTCTCTCCAACTCATTTGCGTTGCGGTAAGTGTGTTTTTCATGTTTTAAAATACATAAATATATTGGGTTTATTGATGGCTTGAAGGTTCACTATGTATGTATGTTCTTGTAATGCATGCATGTATGTAAGTGAATTACCATTCATAGGTACATTATGTGTAGTTAGAACTAGGAGTAAACTAGATTATTATTGATTTAATATTATAATTACTGTAAGCAATTGAATTTCTGTTTTATATATGTACTTGCTCTCCATAATATTTAAAAGGTTCAACTTTTTATTGTTTGCCTTTTTGACTAAAAAGTTACTATAATATATTCGGCAAGAAAGACCGAGAACACGCGAGATTGATTTCGGATGAAAATAAGGCGATAATTCGCGAATTAAGCGATATTATAATCGAGCATAAGAACGTCGTGAAGCGCCGTGTGTTAATTAATCTGCAATATCTAATAGAACTACTGAGTAGATATAGATTTATTTAATCGATAATAATATCTCATTTTAATAGACGACTCTATTTAGATGATAAGTTTAAATTTTTTGACTTCTCGTTATTTTGTTTGTTAAAAGAGAACTGTTTTATTACTATTCGTTTTGTTTGATATTAGAAGAGAAGACTGGTTGTTTTTTTTTCATTCTTCATTTGTTATTTGATAGATACGATCAAAGTTTATGTCTTAGAAGTTTATTAAAAAATTATAGTTTATGAAAAACACCTACGTCAAACTGTTTCAGGTATCTGTCTATAATTTTGAATCAAACAATATTTTTTTTCTTTCTCTTCTGGTAAAGGTTTGATGCATAAAATCTATTGAAAAAAATCGTGAAAGTAAAGGAGATGTTGCGAGCTCGGCCCTAGTTCGTACACGTCCTCAAAAAATGGGTAAATTAAAGAAGAATCCGAAAAAAATACAATTAATTTATTCAAGAATATATTTTAGAGTTACTACCACATTTAATTCAAACGATTTTATCATTTCCAACCATATTTAACATGGCGGCGATACAGCCGACGCTTCTTTAAATTGGAAATCGATTAGTTTAAGTTCTTAGTATTAACACATGAAATCGATTTCGATAGTATTTAGAAAATAAGACTTTTTTCTCCAAGTACTATATAATCAAAAAACAATTAAAAAATGAAAATGTCAAAATAACATCGCCCGCCATGTTGGTTTGAGTTGCAACTCTAACTACAAATAATGTTTTGTAACTGCAAACAAAGCTAAATAAGTGAAAATATGCAGTAAAAACGTTTTATTGATTTTGCCTGTTCATGATATTGTGTACAATACATGGCCGGAGGTCCATACGTTTTTGCAACATCTCCTTTATATGTAATTTTTAGCCTTTTTTTCTTAATATTGTAATTATTTGTAAAAAAAAACACACAATACTGCCAGTATTGTCATTCATAAACTCGCGAGATCTCCCTTGAGCCCCAATCTAGCGAGATTTGAATTCCCTACTCACACCGCTGGACCATCTGGATCATGAAATAAATTCTAGTAAAGTTAAACATACATTTTGCAATATGATTTCATACAATGTAAAATTGTAAATTTCTATTTGTTTTAATTGCAGATAATGGCTGAAATGGTGTTATTGACTGACATTAAAAAGAAGATATACATTATCAAACGCATAGTGGAAGTTTGCAAACATGACTTCGAGCAGAAATCATTGACAATACACGATGACCTCATTACAAGAGCTAGTTATTACACAGCCATAGCAAAAAAAAGTATAGAACCTTTGTTACCTGATATAAAAGAATACAAAACATATGCTTCATGGTTTGAGGAGTTCTGGGGAAACGAATTTAAATACAGATTCAGCGACAAAGTCTTACGGAAAACAATATACAAATTATATCTTGAGCTTCGAATAGTCCCTACTAAGCAAATAATTACGAACATGTTACAAATTAAAACAACACGAGGTAAAACAGCAGACCCGTCTATAGTCATTAAAAACAAAGGTTATATATGGAGAAATTTACCAAACACAAGTAAAAGTATCCTCATCGAAAAACCTGAGCAAGTATTTGAAAGACATAAGTACTTAAAAGCGATAAAAAATTGTCGAGAACTAAGCAAACATATAGTATATGTAAACGAGTATACATCAAGAACGTATCCTAGTTTAACCGAGGTAGTCAATTTCATAGCATATTCCACCAATTTAGGTTTGATAGAACATGCAGAAATGTTACAAACACCTGATAGCGAAAAACTTGAAGATTGGATCATTGATCAGGTAGTTTTGAAGCTCCCAGAGCCATCCGTCATAATTATTGTGAAGAAACCATACCATGACAAACCAATTGTTAAAATCCCAACACATCACAGTTTGAAGGAAGAAATGAAAATCTGGCTTTCATATTATAATATACCTCATAAATCTGTCGCGCATAATGCTGAACTGTTCGAATTAGTTAAACGTACGAAGAAAAATTACCCAGAGGAGACATACCTTCTTGAAAGTAAACTAAGTCTGTTAGGCCATACGGTAATTCGTCGTCCAGAAGGCACTGCCTATTTAGATTTTTATAAGCATGTCTGGCAAATAATTGATGCTAAAAATGCAGCGGTTAAATTACCGGAAAGTGTAATGGAAAATATATCAAATATTGTGAGTGAGATCAGCGAAAACCAATGGTTATCGTTTGAAGACGACTTGATAGAAACTGAAAAATGTGTCGCAGAAGAAGATATGAAGATGGAAGAAGTAATAGACCAGATCATGACAATGGCAACACATGAAGATGTTACGGAGGAATTAGAAAGTGAATTAGTAAATGAATACGATGATGTAAGACTATCTCAAATTATTATACCCTGAAATGTGTTGACTGTCTGATTACCTACATCTCAATTTAAAAATAAATATTTTTCATTAACATTTTATTTGTTTTTTTTTTATCCTTTATTAGCGGACCCGACAGACTTCGTCCTGTCAAAAAGATTTGTTGACTCTTTTACGTTAGGAACACACCTACATTGCTTAGACAGTGAGTACTTGTAATTTAATATGAACTTTATAAAATAGCGATAAAGCTCAAATTGAGTCTACGTTTTAGTTAGAAAACCTTTGTTGGTAAAAAGAAAAGGGCTGTTTTTAGGGTTATCCCGGAAATTATTATTTTTCTCACCTTCCCTAGACCTCCACGAACATTTCAAGACCAAGATAAGATAAATCCGTTCAGCCGTTCTCGAGTTTTAGCGAGACTAACGAACAACAATTGATTTTTATATATATAGATTATAATATAGTTAGTTTTATTTTTAGAGTTCCGTAGCCAAATCGCAAAAAAAAACTACCTTAAAGATTCATAGTGTCATTCTCTCCGCCCGTCCGTATGTCACAGCTTAACTCCGAAACTATTCGTACTACATACTTGAAAACATGTGTTTTGAGAACTGCTGTATAATTTTCATACCAATAAAAAAACATTTTTTTTTTTTTTAATTTATTTAAACATACCTTTAAAACTACGTACAATTTGAACTACATCAAAAAGCCTGAAGAGGTTTGTGCTGATGCAGGTATTCGTTCAATATGTAAAATTCGTAACAAGTAGGTTTATTCCATCTTACCAACGGATCCAATGTAAGTAAATGTCTTAATATGAATGTGTACATAACAATGTATACAATTAATATGTATTATATGGAAGGCCTTCATCATACCTGAAACTTAAACTAATTTTTTTTCATCAAACCTTTACATGTGTTGATGTCTGGATGTCATAGGTATATGATGTGTGCCTCACAATTATTCAGTTTACATGGCGATTGCTCAAGCGAGATCAATCGCTAGTTAAAATGATGTTTTAATAGATGATTTGAAGACCCGGTTAGTCCAGCGGTGTGAGATGACCGTCTGATTCGAAGGGTCGCGGGTTCGATCCCTGCTCCGGGACAAATATTTGTATGGCCAACAAATATATGTTTCGGGTCTGGGTGTTTGTGTATGTGTTGTATGTGTACAACGGCGGAATCAGTGATTCCTAGACTAAACCGTAAGTATAAACCTGCGTCGTAGGTGCCGTTGTACACATACAACACATACACAAACACCCAGACTCGAAACAAATATTTGTAGGCCATACACATACCTACCGTGGGGCTGTGAGTGTAAGCGAATTTTTGTTCATTCGATTACATGTCAAAAGATTGTCCTTTCCTTTCCTTCGGAAATCTACGATTTGGGGTCCGACGCGAACTTCGCCCATTACAGAGGTCATTCACCGGCCCCTATGACCTTCGATAAGCTACTACTATTGCCGGCAAATTAAGGCATAATGAACGATTCTTTTTAAAATATTCTATGTGACAGATATTTCATAATAGGTTTTAGGGTCCGTATTTTCGTTACTTGTAAACAAACTTGTTGTTGTTAATAGAACAACAATACAAATACAACTCTTTTTTTGGACAATCTAAGCCTGGGTTGCACCATGATACTGGTGGTAGAGCTCCAGTGACGGAGCTCGCGGGCGTAGGCACCACCGCATTACCTAATATACTTGCCGCTAAATGGTAGTGTTTAGCACTATCGTGTTCCGGTCAGGTGGTAATGTACGGCCCTGTAATTTCCGGCACAGAGGCATAACACCTTAGGCCTCAGGAGTGGTAACGCATCTGCATTTGACCTCGGTCTTTGTGTGGGTGTCTATAGGCTGCAGTCATCACTTAACATCAATGTTAACTGCAAGCTTGTTTGCCACTTCCATTACATTAAAAAATAATCCGCGAGGGTTAAAGTGTAAAACACATACAAAAGGTAAGTATATAAAATACACATATTATGTAGTAGTAAATTACATAAAAGCTGACTCAATGTAATTGCATAAAATAGCTCTCCCACGCTTAAAGATAACAGCCGCGACACTGAAGGCCACTTCATTGTTTACGCAGTAAAGGTTAAAAAGGCGTGGCATTTGTTATAAGGTGAGGTGATTTAAAAGTAACAAACGGTGGTAGGTGGTAGGTTTTACTGGTGTGGTGGTAGAGTTCCAAGCGTAGGAGCTCGAGGGCATGGGTACCACCACATTATCTAATATATATTGTTGCCGCGAAATGGTTATTGTTCAGCGCTTTTGTGTTCGGATCAGGTGGTAATGTACGGCCGTGTAATTCCTGGCACTGAGGGCTAAAAAAAGTGTGTGGCATCTGATATTACGCTTTTAGGCACTACTACATTACCTAATAGATATTGATGCTGCTAAATGGTATTGTTCAACGCTTTTGTGTTCGGATCAGCTGGTAATGTAGTTGTGTAATTTCTGACACCGAGCGCTAAAAAAAGTGTGTAGCATCTGAGATTACACTTTTATACATATAGATGACTAGCGGCCCGCCCCGGCATCGCGCGGCTGCAATGTTGCCTACCCTCTCCTATTCATCTTAGCGTGATGTTATATAGCCTTAAGCCTTCCTCGATAAATGGGCTATCTAACAGTGAGATAATTTTTCAAATCAGACCTGAGTGCCTAGTGCGAGATTTTAAACTCTTACGCGAATTCGATCGCGTGAGAGCAAACGCAGATTTGTATGGAATTGAAGGAGCGTCATCGATTCACCGCTAGATGACGCTCCTTCAATTCCATACAAATCTGCTTTTACTCTTACGCGATCGCGATCGAAAATCGCGATCGGAAATCTCGCACTAGGCACTCAGTAGTTCCCGGGATTAGTAATTCCCGGTATTAGCGCGTTCATACAAACAAACTCTTCAGCTTTATAAAATTAAGTATAGATATGAAAACAAACTACGAGTATAATAACGGAACTTGCAGGGAATTGAAATATAACTAGGGATATTGTATTGCCGCGTAAGGGAAGGATGTATTGACAGGGGATGCAAATAGGAACCTCCATGATTTCCTTGTACGCTATTCTTGTTACATTGAAATTTTCAATCGATACCTACAATTTTTTTAAATTTATTATAAAAGAATTGAGTGCTGCTATAAATATACAGGGGACCCGGTTAGTCCAGCGGTATGAGACGGTATGTTGAGTGTGAACAACGGCACCCACGACACGGGTTTATACTAAGTGTGTGGTTGTGAGTGTAAGCGTATGTTGACATCCCCGAGCACATTAGCAAACTCCGAGGGTGGCAGTTTGAAGATTTATACGGTTTTACTCATTCGGTATATATTTTATTAGCCTTTCTCCTATGGGAGAAGCTTCTGTCCCGCAGCCGACATTTTCGGCTGAATTGATGATGATCCTGATAACTCTAATGGTTTGATTATACCTATTTATACTATTTGACGACCCGGTTAGTCCAGCGGTGCGAAACCACCCGTTTGATTCGAAGGGTCGCGGGTGCGATCCCCACACCGGGACAAATATTTGTATGACCTACAGATATTTGTTTCGGGTCTGGGTGTTTGTGTATGTGTTGTGTGTGTACAACGGCACCCACGATACAGGTTTATACCTAGTTTAGGGCTGTGAGTGAAAACGTATTCATTTATTAATTTATTTACATTTAATTTTACTATCGACGAATATCTCAGCCACCTAATTGATTTGCCGCAGACGTATTAATCACATGGAACCATTCATTTGTTTTAAGGTTTGAATAATGTAATGAAAATAATATATAAGTATTTCCTATAAAATTTTCGAGTATTAGGTACATTTGGTCGACTATTACTCGCAAACTTGTAAAGCCAACTTAGGTGTGATAATTTTCCTTTTAATTTCTTTATATGTAGCTACTATTGCCGTAACGTTTAAATTATTTCTAACTACCGTTTAGTTGGTAGAGGGGGGGGGGGCGCACTTGACTCTAACGAAAATTGGCACTTTAATGCTGAATAAGTCACGAACAGTTAATTAAATCTAAAAATGATGTTATCACATCCCTGACCTTTTTGAAACACCTATCCAACGATATCTCACACTATATAGAAAACAAAAATAAAAACAATATCCGAGAGTTACACATAGCGGAGGTACCCTAAATAATTTTATTTCTCATGTTTTTATTCTACTTCTTTGTCGGCGTGATTAAGGTAAGCATGTTAAATTTCAAGTCTCTAGTACCAAAAGTTTTTGCGCTAAACCGCGGACGGACAGACAGACACAGACAGACGGACATGGCGAAACTATAAGGGTTCTTTGTTTACTACGGAACACTAAAAAGGAAAAAATAAAACCAATTTCATATAAAAGTAAGACCTTGTTTGAACGAACGAACACTTGAGTTAACCTAAAAGTATTTTATAAAAGCGACATTTTTAATATATCAAAACTAACACAAAAAAAATCTAATCATCTTCAAAGTCACTAGGAGTAGGTAATTCCATTTCGTCGGCCATTACACTTATTTGTTTAATATTCTGTATGGTCCTATCAACAGCTACATCCATTTGTATATCTTCATCAAGAACATGCCGCTCTTCAAGACTTATTATATGGTGCATGTTTTTTATCTGCGAAGGGGTGAAAGACTCCAGAACATCTTTTATCGTGTTAGATTTATGTAATGATTCAAAGTTGTCCTTCGCTTCCTGAAGAAGCAAAGCTGCGGGCGTTAACTGCTTTATTGAATCCGGTGTTCTCAATACTTCCTGGCCATACATTTTCAGCTTATTATCTATGGTGTACACATTTGAATTTGTGTCCGTACATTTTTCAATAAGCATGAACAAATCATATTTGCTCATGCTCTTTTCGTATGGAATATTCCAAAAATCTAACCATTCCATCATTTCGGATTTTAAACTGTATAAATTGGGCGGATTCTTCGCTTTCTTACAGTGATGTTTTGATTTGTTTAGAATAATCACAGATTTTTTTGCCATTTCGTACACAACAGTATTAAACAACCATCGCTCGAGACTCTCTTCATTTATTTCATCTACATAATTAAAAAACATCAGTCTATTTGCGAATATTATGAAATAGAAATACTTCAAACCATTAACCTTCGGAAAATCTTCATCCATATGGTAAACGTTTTTAGAATCCGCGCAGCCTTCGCCAACAAAATATAATTTTCTAAAATTTTCGCGATAACGACTTATTTTTCTTAAGTAGAGAAATCTTTCAAAAGTCACGACAGGGTTTTCAAGGACAAAAAACGCTTGACCTGACCCTTTTTTCCAAATATATCCAAATTTCATGAGAATATCCCGGAAGGTTTGTTTGTCGATATGACTCGGAAGGACCGTGCGCCTGAGTGCGTTATATAAGACTGTTGTTGAAGGCAGAGAATCATTCATATAGAACGAATTTATTAAGCTCCGTATCATTTTTCTGTCAATCGTAAAATCATCTTTTTTTATGTTAATTGGGATGACAACGTTCGAGAGGCTGTTGATGTCGAGACCTGTGTAAAACTTGACTCTTCCCCAAGGATCCGTGACCGGCTGATGCAGTTTAAACTTTTCGCCTTCACTTCTGAGCTTTTGTAACACTCGCTTGAGAAATTTCAATGCCTGGGGGTCATTGTCAGATATATCTATAGCAATATAATTTTGTGCTTGCCATGCACTATCATCTTCTTTACTCGTGCTTGCTGTAGCCAGCATTTTGACTGAAATAATACATAAAATGTTGCAGTGAAGAAGAACTATGATGCAATTATAGTGTAATTTAAAAAACAGATACACAACTCATGTTTCATAATTCTTTTAGGTTACATAATCAATGAATAAGGATAGAAATGCTATTAAGAGCTAACATAACAATATAAATGCAACCACTAAACATACAAACTCAAGAAATTTATATATGATATTATTCCCAAAATATATACCTACAAATAAAATAATAATGTGAATCCTAAGCTATATTGCCACGTTGCTAAATATAACAGGACTGTACATTATCAGAACTATTTAACCCTCCAGCTCTTTTACCAAAGTCAGCTAAGATGAAATTTAACGTTTAGCAAACCTTATATAAACGCGCCATAGTAAGAAATCTTTCTCTGATACAATTAAAGACCATACTCAAATAAAAAATTACAAACATTAGGTACCTAAACACTTTTAATTATATTAACTACTAAGGGCATCACTAAATATTTAAAAATATTTCATTTTAAACTAAAATAAAATAATCTATTTGCCCCACCATATTCCAGTGGAGAGAGAAGGGCTCTCTTCCCAGTAAGGGAATGATCTACCCCTTTGCCAATCACCTCCCAGATCATGGGAACCAATCAGTTCCAGTTTTAGATCATGGGCGGAAGACGCCCTTGTATGCACCAGAATAAAGTACTATACAATAAATACAGGGTCAGACAAGTATATTTAAGAAAAAATAAAGTACCTACATTTGTGAAAAAGAAATACAAAAGATAAAAAAGAAAAAAAAAACCTTATTGATTCAGTCGTGAGAACCTACGACACAATAAATTTAGCTGACAAGTTACTTGAACGTTCAAATGTATAAATTAAACAATACTATTTATATAACCTAGCATAAAAAAAAAATAAACGAAGAGGTATAAAGAGAAGATAAAAAAAATCTAGATGACAAAATGAACACAGAGGTACACGACGTGCATACAGAGTTGCAAGAGAAAAAACATATAAGTATAAATGTAAGGAGCAGTATCTCACGGCTGCACCAAATAGATTCAAGTCAGGCCGAAGCCCGACGTTGGTTTTCAACTGGAAGCTATTTAGTGACTCACGGATGTCAGTCTATCGAAACGAAGATTGTTCCGATCGTCGATTTTTAAGCGTACTTGATAATATTTAAATCAATTTTAGTGTGTAGATGAAAAATGAAAACAATTTGCAAAAATACACTCACCAAATATTTTCTAAAGATAAATTAAAACGAAATACGTCCTCTCCGTCACGAATATCCAATCGAACTGAAGCGTGCAAGTTCGTGAGCGAGTGAAACGAATTATGTTGTATGCGACAAGTGAGAAAGAGGTGCATAGATTACCGCTACCCGCGCGCCTATCCTCGCACCGCGATCCTGTGTCGCCCGACGCGAATGCGACCGATTAATGTGGAGTACTTAATGCACACATTATGTAATTCTAGCAACTGACGAAGCCAAAAAATATTGTTATCACATCTTCATTTATGAACAAGAGGTTTGAATTTACTGTCAGATATATATTTGAATTAGGTATATATTTTTAAAAGAGCCGACTGAGTTTTTCCGAGCAGGTTTTTCTCAGATCATTTTGGCCATTGGAACTCTGCCGGTGAATGACAACGAATGACTCGTTTTCTTTTCTCTTTATTCTTTGTTATCAGTTTGTAAAAGGGGAAATGAGACATTCAACTGACATACTTATTTACATAAGTATATTATTTTTAGTTGTATTTTAGGGGTATTCTTGACTATACATATATTTATTATCTTGTTTGACATGTATATCAATTGTTATAAACTTTAATTTATTTTGTTTATTTTTACGTGTCATAAGGTGCTTATCACCCTAAATGAATAAATCAGTTTCTGATTCTGATTCTGGTTGTTCATATCGGTTTGTCCAAATAAACCTCAACTAGTTCAACCTCAGTTAGTATCCGATAACAACTAAATTATGATTTATTTTTTTAATTTACCAGTCTTAGAATAAAATCGTTGCTAATTCAAACCGGTGATTTGGTTGTGATATTACTTAGTTTCGTTTTTGTTACATGTCTTTTCTACATGAAAATTGTTTTTGTTACATGTCTTTTCTACATGAAAAGACATGTAACAAAAACGAAACTAAGTAATATCACAACCAAATCATCGAAATAAAAAAGCGAAATACATTTAATAACAAAAAGATCGCACCGTAATTTAGCGCGCGTACACCCGTCAGACGACCGCGGGTGTGGCGGAGCACGTGAGGGGAACGCTACACATCGACGCAATTTTAAATAATAATATGTACTCACGAATACTTTACAGACATTTACACAATGTTTTTTTTAATGTAATGAAGGTAACAAACAAACAGTTCGCATTGATGTTAAGTGCTGACTGCAGCGTATAGAATTTTTTTTTTTTAGATTCTAACACAAAGACCAGAGGTCAAAATGCAGATGAGTTGTCACCCCTGAGACCTTAAGTTTATATTTATTTATGTTTCTATGATACTATTTATTACGGGGCCGTACATTACCATCTAACCGGAACACGATACTGCTGAACCATTTGGCGGCAGATAGATTAGGTAATGCGGTGGTGCCTACGCCCGCGAGCCTACACGGGAACTCTAACACCAAAAAAAAGTAAATTCAATTTTGTCTAATTAACTCAAGGATTTCTAATCTCGTAATATTTTTTTTTTTTTTTTTTATGTTATGCAAGAGGCAAACAAGCATGCAATTCACATTGATGTTAAGTGATGACTGCAGCCTATAGACACCCACACAAAGACCAAGGTCACAATGCAGATGCGTTGCCACTCCTGAGGCCTAAGGTGTTATGCCTCTGTGCCGGAAATTACAGGGCCGTACATTACCACCTGACCGGAACACGATAGTGCCGAACACTACCATTTAGCGGCAAGTATATTAGGTAATGCGGTGGTGCCTACGCCCGCGAGCTCCGTCACTGGAGCTCTACCACCAGTAAAAATTATTAAATTTCATATTTCACCCTAACGCCATGACATGTTATTCAATATTTTCTTCCAAGGTCACACCTATTTATTTTTAGCCATCGCTATTCGCTAGTGTCTATCTAATAACACGACAAAGGAACGTAGACACGTGTCGAGTGGTTTATAGGTACATAGGGTTAGTCCGGTTGCACCACAGAAGTAATACAGTTAGTAATTTAAGTTAGTTTTTGTCGAATTTAACAATTACATTAACAGGGGGCCGACCGCCTAAATCTAATACCTACTTACTTTAGTCACACCGCGGACACTCCGCCAAAATTCCATACAAACGCTTAATTTGGTCTTTATTACACAGACATCAATCACTGACGTGTATTTACACGTGCACCTATATGCGTAGCACGTAGAGAATACCAAACGTCGCCCATAAGAGGGGAGGTTCGGTGAGGCGGGGAAATCGGGTGGCACGTCAAAGTGTCCATTCTAAACGTAGTATTATTACATATTCTCTGATATATACCTACATCAGGAGTGGAGGCGTGTCGTACAGAAATCTTTGGTTTTTCTGTAGATATTAACTTTTTTTTTTTATATACGCTTACGTTCACAGCCCCACAGTAGGTATAAACCTGTATCGTGGGTGCCGTTGTACACACACAACACAAACACAAACACCCAGACCCGAAACAAATATCTGTAGGCGATACAAATATTTGTCCCGGTGCTGGGATCGAACCCGCGACCCTTCGAATCAAACGGTCATCTCACACCGCTGGACCAACCGGGTCATCAAATATTCACATACAACAAGTTTTCACTCACCATCAATATAAACTGTATGTGTCTCAGCAATAAGGTGTGTTTTATTACGTCTGCTACTAATGTGGTTTTGCAAATACCGATGTCGTTTATTCTGTTACTGAACAAATCTTTTTTACTGGTGGTAGAGCTCCAGTGATGGAGCTCGCGGGCGTAGGCACCACCGCATTAACTCATATACTTGCCGCTAAATGGTAGTGTTCAGCACTATCGTGTTCCGGTCAGGTGGTAATTTCCGGCACAGAGGCGTAACACCTTAGGCCTCAGGAGTGGTAACGCATCTGCATTTTGACCTTAGTCTTTGTGTGGGTGTCTACAGGCTGCAGTCATCACTTAACATCAACGTGAACTGCATGCTTGTTTACCACTTCCATTACATTAAAAAAAAAAAAAAAAAAAAAATCAAGTGCATAAAGCGAGTGGACTGTATAACTAACTATAAACATAATAAGTATAAGTAGCTACATGTAGATGCAATTCACAGAATTTGCAACGTTCCGTTTTGACAGTATGCATTGCTACTTTCACGTCACAAAATAAAAGAAATGGCGGAACCATAGGGAGCAGTTCAATAAGGAACCCTAAACAGAACTCGACTTTCAAACGATGGGGATCTTCGCAACAAAAAAAAAAGACAAAAGCCCGCACCGATCCGAGATCATTCTAATTAACCGCAAGTTAAATTAACCGACTGGACATTGAAATTGAAAGTCCCGGGTTCGATTCCGTATCGGAGCTAATTAAAAACCTTAGCAATGTTGTGGATAGCTGCGCGGCAAATTAAATCTTATTGACCAGAGTTAAGATTCAATTTACAACGACAAGTATTTTCCATTGTAGACTTCGGATAAGGTTGGCCGGAGCGTCATACGGATTAGTCGTTTTGTTTTGTTCTTGGTATTTGACTAGCAACGGTCTGTAGGTTCGATCGTTTCAAATTAAGTTTTATACGGACTTGGGAACTAGCTAAGCTGTAGGTTTTGTCTTTAACTGGTGGTAGAGCTCCAGTGACGGAGCTCGCGGGCGTAGGCACCACCGCATTACCTAATATACTTGCCGCTAAATGGTAGTGTTCAGCACTATCGTGTTCCGGTCAGGTGGTAATGTATGGCCCTGTAATTTCCGGCACAGAGGCTTACACTTGAGGCCTCAGGAGTGGTAACGCATCTGCATTTTGACCTCGGTCTTTGTGTGGGTGTCTATAGGCTGCAGTCATCACTTAATATCAATGTGAACTGCAGGCTTGTTTGCCACTTCTATTACATTAAAAAAATATCTTTAGAATGCTAGTGGCTATGCTATAGGCTGTATTTTATTATGATAGTGGTAATATCGGTAAATGTGAACTGCATGCTTTTACATGACAAAAAAATCTGTGTGGGTGTCTATAAGCTGCAGTCATCACTTAACATCAATGTGAACAATTGCTTGTTTATCACTTTCGCAACATACAAAAAAAAACTAAAATCCACACACAGCTGTGTATGACACCATTTTAGTGATTTTAGTTTCATTGGTTTTTCCCACGAGACAAAAAAAAACACGAAATGCCGAATCGTTCTTAGCCAGTTTTTATAACACAGCCTCGGATAACCTAGGTCGTATATCTAGCTTAGACTGTCAATTCAGATCAGGGACACGCCCCGCCCGGAGTACCTAACCCACATTACGCTTGATGCTTACAAACCCAATTGATTCATTAGACGACCCGGTCAGTCAAGCGGTGTGAAACGACCGTTTGATTCGAAGGACCGCGGGTTCGATCCCCTCACCGGGACAAATATTAGATTTTTATTTAATGTTATGTAGGTGTCAAGCATGCAGTTCACATTAATGTTTACTGCATACTGGCTTGCCACCTTGATGACTGCAGCCTATAGACACTCACACAAAGACCAGAGGTCCAAATGCAGATGCGTTGCCACCCGGCACCATACATACATCAGGAGTGGCCGCGCGTCGTACAGAAATCTTTGGTTTTTCTGTAGATAGACATAAAACAAGTATTCACTTACCATCAATATAAACTAGATGCATTTGACGACCCGGTTAGTCCAGCGGTGTGAGATGACTCGAAGGGTCGCGGGTTCGATCCCCACGCCGGGACAAATACTTGTATGCCCTACAGATATTTGTTTAGGGTCTGGGTGTTTGTGTATGTGTTGTATGTGTACAACGGCACCCACGACACAGGTTTATACCTACTGTGGGACTGTGAGTGTAAGCGTATTTTTTTTTATTGCTACTTTCACGCCACAAAAAATAAAGAAAAGGCCGGAACCATGGGGATATGGATTCAATAAGGAACCCTAAACAAAACTCAACTTCGAAACGAGGATGCAGCGTTGGCACCCGGCAACGCATCTGCATTTGGACCTCTAGTCTTTGTGTGAGTGTCTATAGGCTACAGTCATCAAGGTGGCAAGCAAAGGGGGCTCGAGCTCAGGTCCGAGACTTTAGATATTATGTCTCTGTGATAGTTATTACGGGGTCAAAATGGCCTACAGATATTTGTTTCGGGTCTAGGTGTTTGTGAATGTGTTGTGTGTGTACAATGGCACCCACGATACAGGTTTATACCTAGTGTGGGGCTGTGGGTGATTATATTTAAGTTTAATGCATATTGAAATATGCATGTACAATAGAACAACTTAGACCTCAGGGGTGGAACTCAATACTATACCACTTAAACTTCTGATTTTAATTTTCTATTTTGGGTCAATAATAAGTTCCATGGATTTAGATGGACTAGTAAGGGTCGCTCCACATGGGATGCAACTCCTAATTTGATACAGTGCTCATCAAGAAATAATGCACATCGAGCCTATGAAAGTGACAATCGGCTAGTTTCGGCTTTATAGAGCGTTATCTCTGCTGCACACTGCCTACGTAAACATCCGTAGTCCGGTATTGGTCAAAACTTAATCAAAATGGTCGGCAAACGTCAAATAGGTAAGGTACGAAAGAGATAACGCTCTACAGATCCGAAATAAGCCGACGTCTCGTCCTGAGGTCGATGTGCATTATTCCATCCATCCATTTAGATAAATACAGAACACACTGAATTTCAAACAAAATACATTCAAATGGAAGAGATGTATGTTAAGGGTCTCTTCACACGGGACGCAACTCCTAATTAATTAATCAGCGACAACTGGATGCGACCGCCTTAACTAACGCAACCAACTTGTTAAAACAAAGTAATTAACATCAGTGTAAGCTTCACTTATGACACGCTATAAAATTAAGTTTGTATCTCCGTAACTATTATAGAGCGTCAATGGAGAGGCTTGCTAAACAAACATAACACCTTAAACCTCAGGAGTGGAAACACATCTGCATTTTGACCTGACCTGCAACTTATAGACCCACACAATGTGGTCATTTAACATCAATGTATGCAATTCACATTTGTTGCCACTTTTATAATAAGTATAAAAAAATGCTTACATAGTTCACATCGATGGTAATGAAATACCTATTTATCTATATCTAATACGTTTGCCTTAGATTTATGAGCGCAAAACAAGGAATTGCTCCACACCAGAAATGTTAACTACTTAATGAAATGTATATAAGCCCTCAGTCAAAATCGATCCTGATAAGTATATAAACGCACTGAATTTCAACCAATAATGATATGTTCCACGGAACATGCGTAAGTGAGGGTCGTCCCACACGGGACGCAACTCCTAATTCGTTAACTTGATCAGCGACAATCAGATGGGACGTCTTAACTAATGCAACCAACTTGTCCTAAATCATTTACGGCACGTCAATGTAAGTTTCCCATAGCGTATGTTATTAAACTTTGTTTTGGGACTAAACTCCGTAACTATTGGGCTTTGTTTTGTGGTAGAGCTCTTATCGAGAAGATCGAAAATTCAGACTAAAATGTATCTGTCAGTAATTTTTTAACCGCTGCTACTCGTATATTCTCTTTCTGTAAGGTTTTTGTTTTAATATTTATATTTTTTCGCAATGACACATGCGAGTGAAATAATTAAAAAAAAATGGAAAGTTTTTTTTTATCCCGACCCCGCTCCGCCTAATTAATAAATATATATTTTTTCCATTTTCATTATTCTTTTGTGTAACGAAGGCGGAAAACAAGCATGCAGTTCACATGGATGTTAAGTGATGACTGCAGCGTACCTAAAAAAAATATATTCCAGCCTATAGATAGTAAAAAGCTGTTATTTATACACGGTACACATAAAAAAATATTTTGTCTGTTTGTTTGCCCGGTAAATAACTGGACCGTTTTTGACGGGACTTCCACTGGCAGATAGCCGATGTATGAAGGAGTAATAAAGTTTTATATATAATAGAATTAGATACATTCTAAAAATCAGTTTGTTCTAAAAAAATATTACTTAACACGAGTTTACGATTTTTTTTATACGACTGAAGATCTTGAATTTTGTTTGTGGTAAGAACATCGTTATTACTGCCACGAATATTCAACATCTGAAACTTCGAGAGAAGGAACATTTCATAACATTATTACGCTTTTACAGCTTATGTTCTTCAACTCATTAGGTGCTAAAAACACAACTGAAAACGTAATATTTCATTCGTGCTCATAAAATTCCACCGTTACACCTCCGAAAATAAATTAAGGCCTTGAAACAATGAGAGGATTACTCATGCCTAAGAAATTATTGTTCAACCCAAAATAATCAGCAATATTATAGCAGAATAGAAAACAGGTGACGTTCGGTGAAACGTGCCCTTTGTCTTAGAAAATCTATTGGTCTGTTCACACTTGTGGACAAAGGAATTAAATTAGAATAAAATTGTATTTTATTATGTAACGAAGGTGGTAAACAAGTATGCAGTTCAAATGGATGGTAAGTGATGAGCTGAGATGAGCCTATAGACATCTACACAAAAACCCGAGGTCAAAATGCGGAGATGTCGACCACTGAGACCTTAATCATTACTACTCGTTACCTATATCTCTGTGATAGTTATTAAGGGGCAAACATTACCATCTAACCGGAACACGATAGTGCTGAACACTACAATCTGGCGGCATATAGATTAGTCAATGTAAAATAAGGCATATTTTTTATGTAATGTAGATGGCAAGCAAGCAGCAAGTTCACATTGATGTGAAGTGATGACTGCAGCCTATACCTAGACACACATACAGGTCAAAACGCAGATGCGTTGCCACCCCTGAGACCTTAGTGTTATGTCTCTGTGATAGTTATTTCTGATGGTGGGGTCAAAAGTCTTAGGAATCGGCGTGCATGTATGAAGCGAATGATGAAGGTAGACGAGGCACGAGAGGTTTGTCAGGACCGGGATAACTGGCGCTCTACACTCTCTGCCTACCCCGTTAGGGACCTGGCGTGAAGATACATAACATATAGTTATTTCAGGGGGCATACATAACTATCTAACCGGAACAGAATAATACTTGGATTTACCATTTGGTGGCAGATGGAATAGGCAATGCGGTGGTGCTCACACCCTCAAGCTCCTACACTGACACTCTACCCCGTGTGTAAGTCCACGTGTTCATGAATCCATGAATAAACTTCTGCCTATCCGAGCCCAAAGAAAAACACAAAATTAACGCGTCCTCGCATCTCAAGACCCTGTTTATCTTCATTCCTATAAAATCCAAAATCTACACTTGAGCACGGCCACAATTGTAAGCATCTGTAAACCAAAATTTACAATCAGAGATGGTGGCGTGGATTTTATTTGAATAATTTAAGGTGTGCTCCACGCTGGATCTTATCTGTAAATTGCACACATAGCGCCCTGAATCGTCCTGTGTGGATGTGGCATTTTGAAGGAATATTTTTCTCTTCTTTTTTTTAGGGTTCCGTAGTAAACAAGGAACCAAACTTGCGGATTTTCTCGCGTATACAACACTCCCAAACTTCTTACACCCGACGTTTCGGTCGCTTTCCAGCTACCGTGGTCACGGGCAGTTTGGGAGTATTGTATACGCGAGAAAATCCGCAAGTTTAATTTCTACAATGTATGAAGCTCCCGAAAACCTACGAAAACGTAAAACAAGGAACCCTTAAAATTTGGAAATGTCCGTCTGTCTCTCTGTCTGTCTGTCTCTCCGTCCGCGAATTAGCGCAAAAACGATTGGTACTATAGACTTGAAATTTGGTACAAGTATACACCTTAATCCTTTCCTTAACAAAGGTAATCTTTTGAAAATGGACAATCGTAGGAAATTACATTTAGCCACTTTACTCTTCGGCATTGTGCAAACTGGTAGACCCGATTATCTCTTTAAGAAACTATCTTGGGCACGGGATCGCGACCGACAATGTCTCAGAGCCACAACCAAACCTCTGATCATGCCGAAACATAGAACAGCAGCTTTCCGGGGTAGCTTCAAGTTTGCCGCCACCCGTTGCTGGAATGATCTTCCGCCCCCTTTGCGAGCTCTGAAAACACAAAACACATTTAAACTCAGATTCAAAAATATATTGTTAAATGAACAGAAGTCCGAAGTAATGTAATGCAGTTACTCACTCTCGTAAAGACACCTCACGTGGGCGTTGCGTAGCCGGCACTTCCATTTATCCGATCAATTTAATTTCACGGGACTCACAAATATACTTGATATAAATGGATTCCCTGGTACGACGCTATAGTTATCAAGTTTACCAACCACGTTGCGTGCCACGTGGAACATTTATTTAATTTTTCAGGTATGTAGGTACATAATTTCTTTTCTCACCATTGAACACTTCCATTATTCTGACACTTGACACGTCACTTGACGTCACTCACGACAGTGACAGTAAACAAAATGGCGGACGGTGGTGGTAGCTGCATTCCGTTTATGCGACTGTCTCTTTTTATTATTATTTTTTCCTTTATTATTATTATTATTTATTTTTTTTTAATTGTTTTTATAAATATTTTAATATTTTATTTTATTTATCTGTTGGTTTGAGTATTTATGTATTCTTTTCAATTTCCACTATTGCGGCTATTTACGTAATTTTATTTCTAAGCTTTATAGGTATATAGGTATTTTTAACTTATTTTATTTTAGGTACATATGTTTATTATTTTATTATCGTAGTGTAATATATATATGTATTGATGGTAGTTTACTTAAATATGAATAATATATAAGAAGTCTATTTCTTTCTGGCTATTCGTTTAAGAGGTTCAGGCATTGCCTGGCAGCTTGAAGTTCGTGATGCCACTAGGACCCACCAGAATATCAGCGCTGCAGTCACTCTGCAGCAATCAGCTGAGGTGGGTGCCGTTTTTCTTGGCTTCCCACAACCAAATATGTAACCATTGTTTTACTTGTTTTTAACTTTATTATTATTGGTTGTTGTGTGTGTGCCATGAAAATAAATATTTTTCTTCTTCTTCTTTCTTCTTCTTAATTGCGCCGACAAAAAGGTAGAATAAAAACATGAAAAATAAAATAATTTAGAGTACCTCCCCTACATTTAACGTCAGGATATTTTTTTATTATTCGTTTTCTATTTAGTGAGGGATATCGTTAAATAGGTTTTTCAAAAATATTAGGATTGTGCGAACATCATTTTTTGATTTAGTTAACTGTTCGTGACTTATTTAGGTTTAAAGTTCCAATTTTCGTTATAGTCAAGTGTCCGCCTCCCTCTACCAACTAAACGGTTGTTGTTAGAAATTCACAACGTTACGGCAATAGCTACATAGCAAGTAGCTACATACAACGAAATAAAAAAGTAATCTATCACACTTAAGTTGGCTTTACAAGTTTGCGAGTAAAAGTCGACCAAATGTAATACTCGAAACTTTTGAAAAACTCCATAGAAAAATTTTTTTTTTTTCATTATATTAATCAAACCTAAAAACTACGGAACCACTATCGTGTTCCGGTCAGGTGGTAATGTACGGCCCTGTAATTTCTCACACAGAGGCATAACATCTTAGGCCTCAGGAGTGGTAACGCATCTGCATTTTGACCTCGGTCTTAGTGTAAGTGTCTATAGGCTGCAGTCATGAACTACATGCTTGATTACCACGTCCATTTAAAAAAAAAGTGGACACATTTCGGCTGATATAATGACTGTTGGCATACTACCTCTGCAGTATACCCGGGCTTGATATATGTGGGACTTCGGTCTGAAATAACGTGTTTTTATGTAAATATCCATAGGCTGCAGTATTCACTTACCATCAATGTGAAATACACGTTTGTTTGCCGCCATCATTAAATAAAACAATAACTTGATAAATGCTACGGACGATCAAGTACATAAGCAATTTTGAACAAGTACATAAGCATTATTTAGTTTTCTCAATTTCTTTACATAATTCACTTCTGAGACATTTTGTAGATTAATTATTGCATTCTGTGTTTATCACTATATAATTTAAGTACATGAAATTAAAATAAAACAAAGACCATTTTGATTTACCGCATCCAGTTGTTTCAAGCATCCAATAAGCGTATTCATAAAAACTCCCACAAGGTGCTAAGGGAAGGCATAGCCGCGGGGCGGTACACAAGATTGTTGATACACTCATTAAACTGCATGTGGCAATAATGATGTGGAGAAATCTAGATTGAATTTCATCACAATAAAATAAAGTGTGATTTTTTTAATGTAGATAATGAAGGTGGCAAGTGGCATGCAGCGCACATTGATGTTAAGTGATGACTGCAGCCTATAGACACTTACACAGAGACCAGAGGTGAAAATGCTTGTTTACCACTTCCATTACATAAAAAAAGGTACATACACAAAGTATGTTTTTTATCAAATCAGACAAGCATTATCGAAATCTAAAATTGGACAACCACCTTTCGCATACACAACCCAGTAAAAAAAAAACAACTAAAATCCTCAAACATCTTACTCACAGTAATTCACCGTCCCACCTCCGTGAATGCGATTGTAGCGTTAACATGTCTTACCTGAAAAAAAAAACAAATTTTACAAAATGGCGTCCAATTAGATTGAGCTCCGAGATTCCGAAGATTGGGATCGGTTAAAGCCGTTTTCTTCAGCACAATTACGTCTCGTATAGCTTAGGAATTACAGGCGTTTATTTAGTAAATAATTTACAGTTGGTTCTATCAAAAGTCGTATAACAATTGGGAGACATTTCTACGATTGGTTTTTTCTATCACACTGTCTGCTCTATGTTATCCACCTAAATGCATAATCAATAAAAAACATCCAGACCCGAAACGAATATTTGTAGGTCATACAAATATTCATTTCGGTGAGCCTCGGTTCAAACTTTCATTGACACTTTCACACCACCGCGCTGGACCAACTAGCTCGACGTGAAATGAGCAAGCAAACACTACTAAGACTAGTAAGTGGGTAGTCCCCTACTAGGAAGTAGGGGATATCTGATCCTTAATTGATTATATCCAAATGTAATCAGTATTATTGATTCTAACTAAATGTAATTAAATTATTGTACTATTTATTTTTCGCAATAACACATGCAAGTGAACTTTAAAAATTAAAGGAAAAACGGAAGGAAAGCTTCGGTAGCTTAGTGTAAATAAATTAGTATTGTTACGTGTCAAAAAAGTTTACAGTTCGTTGACGGTTGATAAGGACGTCGGCTGTCAATTAAAATTTTCAGTTCTTATAAATTAATTTTGGAATTTTGGCGGGAACCTTGAAAGAGGCGTATGGTACTCTTATTTTATTTCATTTTCGTGGTGTATTTTTAAGTTATATTGAATAAAGTTGGTGGCATTTTGTTTAATATAAGTTTATTACAGTGCCCGTGTACAGTGAAATAGAATAACAGTGCGAAAACACGACCTTTCAGGTTGCCTCCAAAACTTCATTGTAAATGTTCTGGTAAAGTAGCCATCGCTTTACTCGAATAACTTAATTGTAACTCACTTGACTGACATATTATACTTGATAACTTATATACTTAATACTTACATATTATACTTGATGACTATATTATACTAACTTTTACGCTGCTTAAATAAATACGGAATATCGTTTTACTCGTCACTGGCAATATGCGTAATAGCGATGCCATAAAAACAAAAAAAAAAATTTGTAGTGTTGTTTTATGTTGCCATGACGACGAAATTCTGTCAAATTCAAGCCCATAGCAACCAGCCGTGGTGCCACTTTTTTATCTTGCTTTGTTTGAGAGTTACTCTTTCTTAGAATAACTTATTCGTAATCCTCAATAGATATTTCAAGACAACTCATAAATGTGTTAAAATATTCTATTTATTTCAAGCAACTGAAACGATGTTTAGTTACCTTCATATAGAATTCTATCCGCTTAATCACAGATCATCTCTACCGTCACGCTCTATCATGTGATGCTGAACCATACGATAGATATATCGCATGGTTCAGTATCAAATATATTCTATGAAGGCCACTTAAAAGTAATGCTGTGGATGTCGAGATAGTATCTCTAATGGGCGAGCATTTATCATCACTCCTTATTTAGTGATGCAACAAACACGAATATCCGTGTTAGTAAGTCGAATATTCGTATTTAACCAATATTCGTATTATATTCGCGTAGATGTAAAAATATGTAACATAATACTTAAATAGTTTTTTGACGTGGTAACCTATTATAAATCGGCAGATAGTTTCCCCAAAAATATTTTCCAGTAGGAAAAAAACAATATCACTACTAAGTAAAATACATATTTGATCATAACACTATCAATGAATATGATGAATGCGCAGAAATACAAGTTAAATATTATTTAAATTCTATTTCAATAATATACGTGTAAATTTATTCACGAATAATATTCACACTTGCTGCATCACTAGTCTTATTATAGCATGCAATGTTATATATGGACGCTTTAAGACGGTACAAGCGCGTGTTATTTTTGTTAAGTGTTCGTGAAATTGCTATTGAGTGATTTTTGGGTCAAGAGAATCCTTCTGAAATATTCCCAATGCACTTCAGTAAATATTGAACCACTTTGGCTCGCTACTTAAATATGAAACACACAAACTGGTCAACAATGAACTCGAAAATATAATAGTGTTAGGATACTACAATACAAAATGCTGGCGTCGGGACATCACCAGCGAAAGATTTTTTTTTACTGGAAGAGAATTCTTCTACTAGTGCAGTCAGTCAACCGAACAATGGCGGTCATACCATTCCAATGCAGCGGTAGTAAGTGCAATAACGCAAGATGGGCAGCAGCGTCCTACGATAAAACTACCGCCACTGCGATTATGGCATATCCCCCTTATGGGGAGGCTGTGGTCCAACAGTGGACATCATTTGGCTGATATTATGATACAAAAATAATACATATTTTTTTCATGGAATGGAAATGATAAACCAGCATACAATTCGCCGGTTAAAAACCAGATGAACGTATCTACAATTTTGTCAATGTTGAGAAAATGACCTCCATTTCTATTCAGTTAATTGCGTTTTCTCAACATTGACAAAATTGTAGATACGTTCATCTGGTTTTTAACCGGCGAATTCACATCAATGTTAAGTGATGACTGTAGCCTATAGACCACACAAAGACAAAGGTCAAATGCAGATGCGTTACCACTCCTGAGGCCTAAAGTATTATGCCTCTGTGCCGGAAATTACAGGGCCGTACATTACCACCTGACCGGAACACGATAGTGCTGAACATTACCATTTAGCGGCAAGTATATTAGGTAACGCGGTGGTGCCTACGCCCGCGAGCTCCGTCACTGGAGCTCTACCACCAGTAAAGTCTGTCTATGACTCGTCTTCCTGTATTCCTTCCTCTCTCACCATCAAATTGACTACATACAGCTATTAGTGACAAGATTACCCTTTTTTTTATGGAATGGGCGTGGCAAACAAGCATGCAGTTCACATTGATATTAAGTGATGACTGCAGCCTATAGACACCCACATGAAGACCAAGGTTAAAATGCAGATGCGTTACCACTCCTGAGACCTAAGGTGTTATGCCTCTGTGCCGAAAATTACAGGGCCGTACATTACCACCTGACCGGAACACGATAGTGCTGAACACTACCATTTAGCGGCAAGTATATTAGGTAATGCGGTGGTGCCTACGCCCGCGAGCTCCGTCACTGAAGCTCTACCACCAGTAAAACGTACCCTGATTACACATTCCTCACTCCTCAATGACTATGCAAAGAGTATAGGCGTACGTAAAATCCAAATTTCCATGTTTACGACCGGCAATCCCTAAAGGTGTGCCCAGCAAGGGTCATCTTAGCTGAAGAGCTGAATAAATGTTTGATGACCATCTCTTGATGGACACGACTGAGCGAAATCCTATAAACATACCCAAACTTTACCTGATACATTGCTCGATGTGTTTAGTCTCGACATAGCTCCTTTCCATTTCAGCACGCAATGGATCATGAAACTAGGATTACAGACGCTCGGCAGGCTTTTAGGGTAACTCATTTGAAATGCGCCGTGACTGAATAAATCATTTTATATGCGGCTAAGCGCTTAATGCACACCAATTAGGCTGTACAGGTCTTACTTACGCTGACCGTTGAAAAAATGATCTCAGCCTTAATGCGCTGAGTTTGCTCATGCGTGAGGGTCCGGGTTTCTTCTTAAAATGCGGTAAAGCGGAATTGAATGAGATGTTGGGTGGGTAAGATGAATGTCTCTTGATGTTAAAAATTGAGTTTTTTTGCGGATGCAAGTATGGTGAGATTATGTGCCCTTATGAAGGGATGATATCCGATATAGGTCAGCAGGTTCCCCTGTATATATTTTTTTATGTTATAATATATTTCTTTATGTTATGGAAGTGGCAAACAAGCATGCAGTTCACATTGATGTTAAGTGATGACTGCAGCCTATAGACACCCACACAAAAACCGAGGCCAAAATGCAGATGCGTTACCACTCCTAAGGCCTAAGGTGTTATGCCTCTGTGCCGAATATTACAGGACCGTACATTACCACCTGGCCGGAACACGATAGTGCTGAACACTACCATTTAGCGGCAACTATATTAGGTAATGCGTTGGTGCCTACGCCCGCGAGCTCCGTCACTGGAGCTCTACCACCAGTAAAATATAACTGTATAGATCACACTTAACTGTAGCTACACTAACACATTATAAAAGAAATTATATAATACAACAGTGAGTACAAAAGGTGAACTAAAATGTATAAATTAGGATAAAGTATGGACTAGTTTGGAGGACGTATGTAGCCTAAATGCTTTCTCGATAAATCTAACACCAAAATAATTTTTGAAATCGGATCAGTAATGCTGGAGATTAGCGCGTTCAATCATACAAACAAAAACTTCAACTTTTTAAAATTAGTACCTACATACCGACTTCCCGCGGACAAAGTCGCGGTTAAAAGCTGATAAAGATAAACATAAAACAATTAAAACCGTTGTTCCTCGAACGCAGCTCCTTGACCTATCAATTCTGTTATCAATCAATTAATCAAACAGTATTATACAAAGGCTGTATTACTCAATCACACTAACTCAATTATTGAGACATAACATTTCTGGCTATTATAATATTTTATTCATTGAAGGGTAGTTTGAAATACATGTATTTTTAAATTAACTTGTTGGTCCATAATAATGGCAACCCATTATACGTCCCACTGCTGGGCACGAGTCTCTCCCCTTTTTTTTGGGGGGACGCCTGGAGCTAACTCCACCACGCTGCTCCAATGCGGATTGGTGGAGGTGGGTGGGTTAGTGGCCAACCTACTGTCGGATGTTTTCAAACCGCCCATAAGGCCTCCGACAAGGTTTAACGACTGCTATCCATCGATAGCAACCGGGACCGACGGCTTAACGTGCCCTCCGAAGCACGGAAACGCGCATTTAATTTGCCACTAGCGGTCACCCATCACACTACCCGACCGCGCCCGTAGTGCTTAACCGAGCAGATCGCTTACGATCTACACCAGCCGCTGGGCCATGCGCGCTTCATTGGTCGTTGGTCCATACCTATATCAAAATCATAATTGAAGCGTTGGGACAGGACGATTCCTTCGCCCACAGGTGGGGAGAACTCTTCCTCTAGTTCAGTTAGTCACTATAGTAGTAGTAGTCAGTCAGTAAATCATTCGAAAAGGGGAGTAGTAATTGCAATAACATGGAATAAGGGAGATCCCTGTGGAGCCGGAGTTTGGACCGACAGGGGCAGTTGCGCTAACTTTTATGTAGGCTGAGAACGCCCTATGGGCTCGCGCATTGTCCGGTGAAGTAGACTAGTGCCGTGCATGAGTTCATACAAAAAAATAAAACAAAGAGAATGAATGGTTCGATTCAAACTCGACTCGGGTTGACTGTAGTCTAGATAATCTATATATAGTATAGTCTCGCTAAAACTCGAGAACGGGTGGACCGATTTGGCTAATTTTGGTTTTGTATGATTTCTGGAAGTCCAGGGAAGGTTCAAAAGGTAAGAAAATATGAAGAAATTGAAGAGGAATAGTAAAAACCACAATTTCATTTTCCCATACAAATAGTCCCTATCTATTAAGCCTTTGACACGTTATTTCATTCTGGTGCAATACGAAGTTTGCCGGGACAGCTAGTTAAAGATAATTCTTCTGCTACTTAGTGGCTTTACTATGAATACACCACCTAGGCAGTTAGAAAAGAAAAATACAACACTAATAAATCAACTGCCACTTTACAGCCACCTCAGGGTCTTGGGGGCGAGTTTTTCCTTTGGCATTTTCCTCGGGACTATGAAGACTTAGAAACGGTAAATAATGGGAGGTCATTAATTAAAGAATTTCGTGGGGCCGGGCTGGGATCGTAAATTGAAAAGAACGGGCCGAAACGGGACCATAAGCACGATGTAGGGTTAAAGAACATTGCTGGTCATGATTTGGCATTTAGCTTTGAATTTTTAAAGGGTTATTTAAATTTTAGGAGTACATTTTGTATATTAACATGCTTGCTTACGTAGAAAGGTGGCAATCTAGCATGCAGCCCATAAACATCTACACAAAAACTAGAGGTCAAAATACAGATGCGTTGCCACCCCCGATACCTAAGTTGTTATTATGTCTCTGTGATAGTTATTATGGGGTCAAAATTTAAACCTTTGAGGATACACAAATAGTCGAGAAGTATAATTTAACAAACGTTTCGCAACAATTATTTTTCAGTATTCAAAAACAAAGTGACCATGAATAAAAGCCTCTTTACTGTCAACGTAATGTTACCTTTTTACTTTCATGTTCCTCCACTTCCATTGTTTTGCGACAAAAATTAATGAATGGACACTTGAATGCGAAATTTCGCTTGCAAACGGTGGGTCATACAGACTGTACGGCTTTTTAACGGTTATGAGTTTGTAGAATTGTCTTATTTAATTGTAGCACTCCAGTGACGGAGCTCGCGGGCGTAGGCACCACCGCATTACCTAATATACTTGCCGCTAAATGGTAGTGTTCAGTACTATCGTGTTCCGGTCAGGTGGTAATGTACGGCTCTGTAATTTCCGACACAGAGGCATAACACCTAATGCCTCAGGAGTGGCAGCGCATCTGCATTTTGACCTCTGGTCATTGTGTGGGTGTCTATAGGCTGCAGTCGTCACTTAACATCAATGTGAACTGCACGCTTGTTTGACACTTTTAATACATAAAAAAACTAATTTCTTTATTTAAGACTAGCTGTGCCCGCGACTTCGTTCGCGTGAGAATTCATTATTGTCCAGTATCTACTCGGACGAAGCCGTGGGCGCAGCTAGTATAAAAGTGGCCTATGTTACTCCTTATTACATAAGCTATCTGCCAGTGAAAGTCCCGTCGAAATCGGTCGGAATTCGCGAGATTAGCCCCAACAAACAGACAGACAAAATTGTAAAAAAAAACGGTTTTGGTATATGTGCCGTGTATACATACATATGTATTTGATAAAAAGCGGTTATTTTTATATTACAAACAGACACTCCAATTTTATTTACTTGTATAGATATAGATGAATTAATTCATTCGACATCCGCTGTTAAATATTTAAATAGAAGGTATTAAGGCTTTAATTTTCTCTGAGGTAACAGACCTCTCTCTCTCTCCGCATAACTTTAATTGCTGAGAAAAAAAAATGATCTCAGGGGTAGATTACCTATATTATCTAAACGCAGTATTAACTCACTTTTTTTTATGTAATGGACGTGGCAAACAGGCATGCAGTTCACATTGATGTTAAGTGATGACTGCAGCCTATAGACACCCACACAAAGACCAACGTCAAAATGCAGATGCGTTACCACTCCTGAGGCCTTAGGTGTTATGCCTCTGTGCCGGAAATTACAGGGCCGTACATTACCACCTAACCGGAACACGATAGTGCTGAACACTACCATTTAGCGGCAAGTATGTTAGGTAATGCGGTGGTGCCTACGCCCGCGAGCTCCGTCACTGGAGCTCTACCACCAACTAAAAAAGTATAGTAAGACGCCTCAAAATTTTGAATTAAAATCACCTTATACAAGACCATCTACGCTGTCTACTCTCGACTACAACCTGACAGCGTTACATAATAGTTAATTTAATGAACACCTCGTTCACTGACCGTACCCCTTCTGGATGCAAGGCAACAAGCTAATATTAATTTCGCACGTAATGTGCCTGCGACATAGTTAGCAAAAAAGGCAACACAGCCTCAAAGGTTGAAAACAGTTTATTACCGACGACAGGTCGGTGCGGCGACGTCGCGTCGTAGAGGTACGAAAGTGTTTGTGACACAAAGGTGTTAAATTAAACTATCGTAATGAAACTTTAAATAAAATGATCATGGTTGTTGTGAGCTGAGGTTTTTATATAATGTAGGTCGCAAACAAGCATGCTGTTCACATTGATGGTAAGCGAATACTGCAGAATATACACACAAAATCTAAAATGCAGATATGTTTGCCATACCTGAGGTCGAAGATGCGTTTGTAGTAGTTTTTACGAGGCTATACATTACTATCTATTTGGATAGTACTGATCACTACCATTCAGCGAAAGACACATCAGGTTAATATTTGTAGTATGGAAAAACGAATTAACTATATTTGACGAAATCAAATGCTTAATTCTAATAATAATAGCTTCATAGGTTATTATTTTTGTAATAACATTATACACCATATACATGGAACCTGTTCCCTATTCCCGTCACTACGGGACTAGCTAACTACTACTACTACTACGTATTTTTGCGTTAATCCTGAACGCTACGCAAGGCGTTTACGAAATCGATGGCGGTAGCTACATATAATTTTTCAAACCTCTGCCAGACAAATGTCACCTCAGTCTGGGGAGACTGAGGTGACATGCCATGAAGCTTTTCAGCTTCCGAAACGTCGGGTTCATTTTAAAAATTATTTTTGTTTTATATACGATAGATAAATCCGTAAAAATAGTTTTATTTCAATGAGTGTAGCTCGCGAAAACCTAAGAACATACTCGTATCATACTACCACTACATTAATAAAATGTATTTCTGGTTATTAATTCGACAATGTATATTAAGTCTACATTTCCGTTTTTGCTACAAAACTATTCATATATATTTTTTAAAATAATAAAGATGGTTTTTGTATTTATTTCGCGTATATTAAACTAAAAGGATTATTCAAAATTAACCGGACGTTTCGGTCGCTTTTCAGCTTCCGTGGTGTATTGTATATTTTTGTAAATTTTTAAGTTTTCACAACGTTTTTTGAAAAGTACTACATTTAAGTGTAGAAATGTTGGCCAATGGCCAATAAATGCTACGGGCAGTTCACATGTAGTAACATTAGAAACTTGACAAAGAGCTCAACAAAATAATACCACATCCATTAATTCATTGTGACGAGGGATTCACCCTTTTTAATATCCCTTCACGGCAGGAGGGAGCGGCCTTTTAGGACGTGGCATTTTGGGACCATATTTCGGTACACCATATAACTGGGTAAGAGTTGAATTGTAGATATAGCGTAGAATAGTGTAAGTGTATAGCTCATTCAGCACAGATTATAGGCGGAACACAGCGACACGAAGACGAAACGTAACTTCACGCCTGAAGTGATAGACACAGGCAAATGTATGCATTCAAGCATATGGGTTATGCCATTATCGCATGTATATGCGCATTATTGGCATGCGAGTTGGCGATCGCAGGGGCAATTTTATCGCAAGACGCTGCTGCTGAGTGCTGCCTACTCCACGTTACTGCATTTACTACCACCTATTGGAATGGTTTGAACGCCGTTGTTTGGTTTACCGACTGCACTAGCGGAAGAATTCTGCTCCTACTCCTACTAGCAGGCTACTACATGGGTAGCCAATCACGTTCCGACGCAATAGAAGACTATCGTTTATTATATGAATACCACCAACACCAGCTCTAATAAATGATTGATATCCGTACAGATCTAGACCCGAAATTACATATCATTAATTCCTATTCAGACATGCGCATTATTCGCTACCGACGTTGGGAGCGGTTACCGCGGCTATTTTTATGAAATACCGGCCTTGTACCTGCCTAGCCTCATTCTTGAAATTCGTTATTTAATTAATGTGACCTAGGCCTTAGAGCTCCGTCATCTTCGCGGTAAGTGTACCTTAGCTAATGAGCTAGGTCTACTTACCGTGAAATGCGGTGAAATACATATATTGTAACAAAGTCCTAAAATGTTATTCTATTAGCAATCACTTCTCGCTCTGTCCCCCAACACATAGCAAACAAAGAAACCACAATTCCCACATATTGTCACAGCACAAACAAATTCGAGGCTAATTTTGTTCCCGATTCACTTATTTATTTATTTTATTTATTTATTTATTTATTTACTCTTTTTATGCACGAAGATGGTGTACATAAAGGCGGACTTAATGCCACTAGGCATTATCTCCCAGTCAACCTTTGGGTTATGAAGAGAGCGACGATGTAGGTGCAAAACGGGTCTAAATTTAGAAATTATGAGTGGAAAATGATTTGATCAAATAATTATATCAATAAATATAGTATATAAATAGATATATAATAAAAATTACATATATACAGCAACTATACATATGGTATATATAATATAGATTATATATATATATTTATATATATATACAAACACATACATACAATTCAAATCAAATATTTTAAGGAAAATCCAACGATGAATGCCAAACTTGTGACTTCTAAGAAAGTAAATTCAAATAGTGTTCTCTAATTTTCCGCTTGAAGGTGAATTTACAAGTAGATTTTCTGATAGCCACGGGAAGTGCGTTCCAGAGCTTTATTGCCGAGACGGTGTAAGAGTTGGATACAAAACAAGTGTTGTGAGAGGGAACGGCCAGGATAAGATTTTCCGAGGAACGGAGATTAAAATTATGACAATCGCCCAGTGTTTGAAAATTAATGTTGAGATAGTTAGGAGAACGTGGATCATGAATAACATTAAACAATGAGGAAAGTATTCTAACAGATCTTCGCTGACGAATGGGAAGCCATTTAAGTTTGGCACGATATGAGGAAATATGATCAAACTTTCGCAGACCGAAAATGAAACGTATACAACTATTAAGGAGGCGATCCAGTTTGTTCAAATGCTCCTGGGACAAGTCAGGATAGCAAACATCTGCATAGTCCATAGCCGGTAAAATAAGAGCTTGCACCAAAAGCTTCTTGGTTATGAAAGGCAAAAAATTTTTAAACCTATAAAGTGACCGCAGCGAGGAAATGACAATTTTACTTACATTACTAATTTGTTTGTTCCAAGTCAAGGTAGAGTCGAGATATAGTCCTAAATCTTTTACAAATGGTGAAAATTGAATAATCGAATTATTATAAATCAATGGTGGTAAATTACTCAAATCAATGCTATTAATATAAAATCTACTGCCCAAGATGATGGCTTGACACTTACAAGAATTAACCGTAACTCCAAATTCCTGGCTCCACTGTGATATTACTTGCAAATTTTTGTTGATGATAGAGATACAGTGAGGTAAGTTATCTGAATCCGTCTGAGCATATAGTTGCAAGTCGTCAGCATACAGATGGTAAGAGCAGCTGAGTCTACCAGTAAGAGAATTTATAAATAACGAAAAGAGTAAGGGAGATAGTATAGCGCCCTGTGGAACACCAGAGCTTAAATCACACCAATCGGATAAATCCCGATCAACGCGAACAGCTTGCTGGCGACCAAAAAGGTAGGATGAAAACCAGTCCTGAACTGATGATGAGGCGCCAGCTTGTCTAAGGATAGCAATCAAAACATCATGGTCCACGGTATTAAATGCGTTGGAGAAATCGATAAGGACTAATACCGTCAACCGCGAGTTTTCCATACCGTTTCTCACGTCTTCAGTAACTTTAAGCAGGGCAGTTGTCGTACTATGGCTGGTTCGAAAGCCAGACTGATATTGGGAAACCAAGTTGTGATCAAAAATGTGTTGAGCGAACTGCTTATGGACAACGGCTTCCAGGACCTTGGACAGAAAGGGTAAGATGGAGATTGGTCGATAGTGATCTACAGAACGGGGGTCAGAAATTTTCGGAAGAGGAGTAACAAAAGCTTTGCGCCAGATAAAAGGGAAAGACCCCGTATGTAGCGAAAAATTGATGATATGAGTGAAGAAAGGAAGTACACAGTCTATAATAAAAAAAATCATTGTTCTACTAATGTTGTCACAACCCATAGCCTTTGATTTGATGGATGCCATTATCTTTCTGACCTCATCAACAGTTACAGGAGAAAAAGTGAATGAATAATTTACCGGCAAGGAAGTTATGTTTAGGATAGTTTTAGATTTGACTAGTGGTTCAAGAACTGAGGCAGTAGCAAAATGTTGATTGAGAAGATTTAAGGAGAGATTTGAGGATATAATACTCGTTTGTGGCTTAGAGAATCCGAGAGACTTGAGAAACTTCCATAAATCAGCCGGAGAACAGTCTAGGACATTTTATTTACTCACTAATCGCTGCCCACTCCGTTATTTCACGGCGCGATGGGTTCCCTTTGTAACGTATTTTAATCACTTGGTTATTTTATACGCTTACGCAATTACTGGTGTAAAGGTCTTCGGAAGATAAATGTGGAGTTTTTAATTGTAATACTTGATGATGTCATTGCAAAAGTATTTGCTACTAGCTGTTGCCCGCGGCTACGCCCGCGTGTAGATCGCTTTTCGCGTAACCTGTGGAAACTCATCAAATCATCCCATGGCATCCCACGGGAACATTTTTTCGGGATAAAAAGTAGTAGCAGTCAGCAGTTTAGCAGTAGTGGGCTATATGGGCTATTGATATGAAGAATACTATTTATTAAACCTACGGTGAAAAAACTTCAAAATTTCGGTTTTGTGTTCACGAATCAAACGAGAGAGACAGCTCCGCAGTCAGATATATTTATGTATGTATGTATCTTCACGCCAGGTCCCTAACGGGGTAGGCAGAGAGTGTAGAGCGCCAGATATCCCGGTTCTGACAAACCTCTCGTGCCTCATTTACTTTCATCATTCTCTTCATACATGCACGCCGATTCCTAAGACTTTTGATCCCACCATCAGACAGAACTCGACCTATTTGGTCATGGTAGGTCAGTCTTGGTCTTCCTGGGCCTCTGCAACCATCCACATTCGCATTGTATATCTGTTTAGTCATTCGCTCATTCGACATTCTTTCTATATGCCCGAACTATCGGAGCATGCTTTTTTTCATTTTTACACCGATACTATCATTCACACAAAGCCTCTTTCTCTTTCTTACATCTTCATTACGAACGCGATCGGTGAGTGATACACCGCAGATCTTGCACAATGATCTCATCTCGACCGCGTTCAACTTACTTTCATGCTCTTTCCTGCATACCCAGCTCTCGCTTCCATATAAAAACGTTGGAGTAAGTACAGCATTATGTACGGCTAGTCGAGCCCGCTGGCTGAGATGTTTAGATTTTAGCAGCTTACCCAACGCTCCATTCACGCAATTCCCAGCAAGCACTCTTCCTTCTATGTCAGTACCTACCATCCTTGCTAAAAGCACATCCAAGATATACATTTTCATCCACCTGTTCTAACACTGCATCATCTACTACTACCCTTGCATTAGTTCTCTGCTCATCTCTTTCAAATACTAATACTTTAGTTTTATCCACATTCAATTGTAATAAAATAAAAATGGTAATGTAATAATTTTATTATGAGAATAATTTCGAAAGGAAATTCAGTCTATTACTTCAGTTCACGGTGCAGAAACGATTGGAGATCTTCAAGTATCGGATACGCTTCAGAACGTCGGTTTCTGTTCACGACTCAATAATTATCAAACTAAAGATATATGACGCTTCACTGGTTACAGAAATGTTTATTCAAGACTATAAATAAGAAAATAATTTTGCGGCACCATTAAAAATGCAGATAATTTATGTCTTTTACCGCCCAATACTCAAACGCCACTAAAATGTAAGTGGGACTCAAAAGTCTTCTGTCCTTACAGCATCACTGAAGTAAATGAATTTACACACTGGAATAGAAGCTGAAGTATACAGAAAGTATAAGAAATTTCCAAAAATCGATATCGGCCCTAGTTTCCCAACCTAAGTCGTGTTCAGGGGCATTTTAGTCCATTGATTATAAATATCAGACTGCTATTTACGCCTATAGTGCAAAAATCGTTCAAAATATTTACGTAGAATTTCTTTTTCCGTTCACTGCTCAAAAATTATCAAATTAGAGAGACAGGACGCTTTCGCTCCACGGTACAGATATGTTTAGGAATTTGTGACATATCTGTTTTAAATATAATTGGGCAATAAAAATACGAATACGAAGTGAGGGTGTATTTTTAGTCAACGGAAGCCTAAGACGAAACCGTTCGAAATTTCAAAGTATCGGTTCGCTTCGATTTCTGTTCACGACTCAGAAGGAACAGGACGTTTTCGCTCCACCGGCCAAAAAATATGTTCATTTAAAACCTAAATCGTGAAAATATTCATACAGTCTACATACGATTTCAGTGTATTAGTTCAGTTCACTGTGCAGAAACTATTGGAAGTCTTCAAGTATCGGATACGCTTCATAACTTCGGTTTCTGTTCACGACTCAATAGCCATCAAACAAGAGAGATAGGACGCTTTCACTCCACTGGCTATAAATAAGAAGATAATAATGCAGGAAACACTTTTAATTCAGCTCAATGTGCTGAAGTTATTGCAAATGTTCAAGTATCGGCAGAGAATATGTAATAATATTACGTATAGAATGGACACTTCGACGTCCCGCCCGATTGCCATACCTCACCCAATCCCCCCCTCCCCTTCTTATGGGCGACGCTTGGTATTTTCTATGTGCTACGCACACAGGTGCTTGTGTAAATACACGTCACTGATTGATGTCTGTGTAATAGAGACCAAATTAAGCGTTTGTATGGAATTTTGGCGGAGTATCCGCGGTGTTGTATCGGATATGCTATATAACTTCGGTTTCTGTTCACGACTCATCAAACTAGAGAGACAGGATGCTTTCACTTCACCGGTCACATTATATCTTCATTCAATACTATTAAGATTATAATTATTTATTTATTTATTTATTTACCAAAACTACATCTATTACTATTTTACAGGACATATTTTCCCAAGACAATAGAGTAGCATAATTCTAAACGACGAAACATTATGAAGAAGAATAATAACATAATCCACATGGCAACTTTTCTGAATTCATTTTTTTCACATATTAATAAATCAATTTGTTCGGCAATTAAATTTAGTACCTGCATAAAATAAAAATAAAAAATAAAATACGCTTACACTCACAGCCCCACAGTAGGTATAAACCTGTGTCGTGGGTGCCGTTGTACACATACAACACATACACAAACACCCAGACCCGAAACAAACATCTGTAGGCCATACAAATATTTGTTCCGGTGCGGGGATCGAACCCGCGACCCTTCGAATCAAACGGTCATCTCACACCGCTGGACTATCCGAGTCGTCATAACTCTGCCTAACTCTTGACATTGGCGATTTGTGTAATAGGTTGGTCCTACCACGGGGTACCACAAATAATGACGGCCGTCTTAAACTACGTCGTTTAAGGTACTCATTTGGAACGTAGGTACAACTTAATCGATTCCAGCACCGTTGGAATATGTATCAGTCTTAGCTATTTATATTCAACTAAAGAAAACCTTTAAGAATCAGTTGCTCCTCGGCACTTCGGTTTCTGTTCACGACTCAATAGTTATCAAAGATATAGAATTATTTCGCTTCGTTCTGCAGAACTGTTTATTGAAGACTAATAATAATAAAATAACTACATAATAGCAGTCCTTTTTAAGGGCAAACATTAGTTCAAGTCTCAGAAACCATTGAAAATATTCAAAGGGAATCAAAATCGGTTTCTGTTCACGATTCAATGGTCATCCAACGACATCCAACGAACACTTGCCTCCGATACATTTCTCAGATAGTCTAGATACTTCTAGAAGTATAGATAATTCCAATTTATAAAATTAGAAACTAACTGTAAAGAAACTACTGGAAAGGAGATGTTGCAAAAATGTATGGACCTCCGGCCATGTATTGTACACAATATCATTAAACAGGCAAAATCAATATAAAAACATTTTTACTGCATATTTTCACTTATTTAGCTTTGTTTGCAGTTACAAAACATTATTTGCAGTTAGAATTGCAACTTAAAACCAACATGGCGAATATGGCGGACGATATCATTTTGACATTTTCATTTTTTATATCGTTTTTTGATTATCTAGTACTTGGAGAAAAAAAATATTTTTAATATACTATCGAAATTGATTGATACCAAGCGTTGGCTGTATCGCCGCCGTGTTGAACATGGTTGAAAATGATAAAATCGTGTGAATTAAATGTGGTGGTAACTCTAAAATATGTTCTTGATTAAATTCATTGTATTTTTATCTTATTCTTCTATAATTTACCCATTTTTTGAGGACGTGTACGAACCAGGGCCGAGCTCGCAACATCTCCTTTCCAAGAATCGATAACGACTCAGAACGTCGGTTTCGGTAGTTGTCTTATTGTTGCAATTTATATTTTTAAGGGCAGATACCATTTCAGTCCATTAATTATATCAGACTGTTAATTTCTGTGTACAATGCAGAAACAGTTCGAATTTTCAATTAGATATCGGTTAAACTTCAGAAATGTTCTTTTACGAGTCTATAATAATTAAAATGATGGTGATGGACATGCTGGTTTCGTTCACTCTTTACAGATATTATATGTATTAATCTATTATTTGATTGCGTATGGTTATTTATGATCATGAAAAAATTACGAAGTAGGTACTTCAGTTTATTTTTCATTGTATACTAATTGAGTCTGCGGAATCAGTCCAACACAGCATCCTGTGAATAAAACGTTCGAAATTTCAAAGTATCGGTTCGCTTCGGTTCTTTGTTCACGACTCAGTAGTCATCAAAGAAGAGAGACAGGACGCTTCCGCTCCACTTGCAACCGATATGTTTATTTAAGAATGTAAACATGAAAATAATTATACAGCGATAGATACCTGTTTATTTTATTTTATAAGACCACTGAGGCAGCACAGGAAATATTTATGTGTATGGCTGTGTTTATTTTGAATTATAAAGATACATACCTATAATTAAATTACTTATTGCACAATTATAATAAATTACATACATAACTTAAACGTAAAAATGTAACTTCACGCCTGTAATCTTCTAAGGGGTAGGCAGAGGTAAATGCATGCATTCAAGCATACATGCAAACACCCACGATCGCCGGTTACGTTGTGGCCCATATAACTGGTGGCGAGCCTATTGACACATCCGGGCACGTTACCAAACGCCGAGGTACTGGAAAGGTTCCAGAAAATGGAAAAATCCCAACAGAACCAGAGAAAAAGAATTTTACACCGTTATCGTTCAGGCCGCCAGAAAAAAAAAGACAATTGATTTCTTATTGTTCTTGGACCACATAGGGTCCATCTGCAGCTTTAAGGATTAATACACAATTACTAATTTCATTACACTAATTTAATGGGAAATGATAGATACCTACAACAGCAAAATGTACCTATCTAATAAAAACTTGAGAATTGTAATCAAATAACAAAATAAGGACGGATTCCGCCCAAACAGAGTGAGATCACAATAAAGATAAATCTTCCATACAAAAACCCTCCAAGCCATATTAATTTCAATCCCAAGTACAAACCGGAGTCATACAAAAGAGGTTGTTGTCATATAATGTCATGGGGCGTGTTACATTAAACGAATGAGCGTGGAGTGTAGCGGAGGCAGTGGTACAGCAATTACGGGCACGATACTTATTTGCGGCGCGAACCAAATTGCTTTCTTCGTTGATATGCCTTTATGCTGCGTTTGTGTGCGACAGTGGTCGAGTCCAGTTAATTAATTGATATTTTTGTTTTATATATGGTGACAAACAAACATGCAGTTCACGTGGATGGTAAGTAAACACTCTATGATATCTACACAAAAACCGGTGACAAAAATGCAGTTGTATTGCCATCCCTGAAGTCAAAGTTGTGTTATATCTTACACAATCATTATGAAGACTTGACCGTTTGTCAGTTATGAACAATGTGTTTTTGTTTTGGTGAGTAAGTAAATAAATTCCAAACTATGTTAGTTACTTTAGTTACCAGAGAACTTAATATTCATCTTCAACTTAATATACATAATATGTGTAGGTATATACAAATTTAGTACTAAGACAATGACAATTTAGTATTAATCAATACAATTTTTCTTTTATTTTCAACTCATTCATTTTATTAGGTAAAGGAACTTTTTTCAAATGAATTCTATTCAGTTACCGCCTGTCGCGCAAACAAGTATAAAACTAAATAGTTTCAACAAAAACACAGAATAACTACTTGACTAATCCACAAATCCCCCTCAAGCGAGCAACGTAGCGAGTGGCGTGGCAAGTAGCACCAGTAAACGCAGCACCAAAGTTTTCAACGGGTCCCGTATACGCTCCGTTGTCTACGAAAATTACTGTGTTATGCTCCGCTCACTCGGCCCCTATTCGACTAATGAATGTGCAGTCGAATTACATTTGCATTGAGATTTGTTTTCGTTGAAATGCAGATTTGATTGATTGTTGTGCGTATAAAGGATATATCTACATGCGGGTAGCCGGTATCAACAATCTTATTTTTTTTAAATGACAAATTCTAAAGCGTTGTTTTGCACTTTTGACGTAAAAAAATATTAAACTCGCGTCATGACACGTGACTCTGATCGAAAATGCGTAAGACGGACACGTGACAAGGGAATTCCGTGACATAATATTTTTTTAAATTTATTTAATCTTCCACAGACGGATAATTAAGTTAACTTATATTAAAATCTAGCCAAACTGATGAAGCAGTTTGTTAGTAAGGTACAAAAAACTCAGTTCTTTACTATATAGATATACCTACCTACCATTATCTACCATAGCTGTTGGTACGACAACGCGATAACGTATTTCGCGTTGTCTTACTAACAGCTATGGTTCAAAAGGCTCATACTCGTATTAGGGAAACTGTATATTAAACAGGTAAAATGATGCAACTCTTAACTAAATAAAAATAATAAATAATAACATGTAAATTTTAAAGTGATTTCACCACATAATCCAAGTACCTACTATATTTTTTAAAGAAAATATTAAAAAATCTGAAAGGACAGATTTGTGGACGTCAAAACTCAGAGCAACACGGGCCACCGGCCGCGGCGGACTGGAGGGGAGTAGCCATAGCGTTTATAACCGATGCAAAACAGTCTGTCATTTTTTGCGGGGGAAATGCGTGCGACACACACGCACACTACAAAAATTGTCTATTACTACGAAACTCACACTTTGACTTTAACAAAATACAGAAACAATTTCACGCACACATTTAAACATCTAGACGACAGGTATAAGCCCATTTGGACTTGTACTTTGGCAGAGGGGAAAGCCTGCATATGGCTACTGCCCTCCGGTTTTGCTCTATATCAAAACTGAACCAAAAAGTATCGCACACTGGTTCCTCGCACAGACTCTATTTAACAACGATATCGCATACTCCAGCAGTTAGTGCGGCCAGCCCGCCTGTTCCGGGACCACTTAAAAATATCTAATACCCGCTTATTGCCTGTTTCTGTTATGCTGGTTGGATGTGTTCATCTGAATTCTACGTTTAATGTGGGCAAGCTTGTTTTAGTTTCGTGTGCTCAACGATAAGGGATTGATGCAAAACAAAACATTCCCTGCATTCTTTCTCTGTAAAAACTGAAAAGTCTATCATATCGGTTGTATAGCTATTAACTAGTTATCAATGGATGTCGTTCACCGACCCCAAAAACGGTTACAAATCAAAAAAGGTAGGAAAAATTTGACGCATCGGTGTGGGACTTCGGTAGCTTAGTGGTAAAGCGGCTGGACTGGTTATCCTGAGGTCGCAGGTTCAATTCCTGCCCGAAGTCAAATTTTTCTTTCCATTTTCTCTTTAATTTCTAAAACATTCTATTTGAATCGAAAATTTTACTATTACCTATCAGATTTGCCCCGTAATAATTATCACAGAGAAATAACAACTAAGGTCTCAGGGGTGGCAACGCTTCTACATTTTGTCCTCTGGTCTTAGTGTGGATATCTACCTATAAGCTGTAGCATGCTTGTTTGAACCGTCATTGCATAAAAAGAAGATTGTTGGTGAAAATGAAAAACGAAATAAATGTTGATATATTCGGTTTTTCACCGAGGCTATTGAAATAACAATCGATCAATTAGATACTAACGAGTGTGCGTGTGATGATCTGTGGTATACCAGGGGTGCGACCACCTATCGAAATTGTTATTGCTGTCAATTTTTCATGTCAATTTGTACCTGCTTTGAAAACAATAGTGATAATCTAACTGATTTTCGATGCTTTCGTAGGTGGATAAACAAAGCGATAATGATTGTTATTACTATTTTTATATTGTAAACGGGACTTAATCGCGTACTATTTTAATCGAAGTATTTACCTCAGTCTACTCGTGACCACGGCCGTCGCATTACGGCCGAAACGTCGAGTGTCGAGGTAAATACTTCGATTAAGTCCCGTTTACAATATAAAAATATGAATACAAATCGTGAAAGTTTAAAACAATTAATAGTTATTACTAACTTAAAGCAATACTTTTTAAGTGACAGAAGGTACACAGAGGTCCATCTTATGGGAGGCCTGCCTACGCTTCGTTTTCCGGTACGCGGTCGCCACTCAAGAACTGCTCTGTCCGAACGGCCGTCAGTTCTTCGAGCTATGTGCCCTGCCCATTGCCACTGGAGTCTCGCTATCAGTACAGTAGCACTACCATGAGTTTACAAAGGTTTTACTCGCTAGCGAGTACGTAAAAAATATCTATGAAAAATTTTACAGCGCCTCTGATGATCACTCGTAGAGCTAAAATCCGTAGTATGAGTTCATACGAGTTATCAAACGTATCGAAATCAAATCGCTAGCGATTGTCATTTAGATCAATGCTATAGAAATTCGGTACCATGAGTCTTAAATTTGACAGATGCTATCGAGAAATACCGTGTCGATAGTAGTAAATTCATTCACTAGCAAAATTGTGCATGAAAACAGTTTTACTGAGTTTTAAATAATTTAATTTCGAGTATTACTTGCATTACTTGTGAAAATAATGTCGGGAAGAACATATTTAGCATGGAATATGTTAGATGCAGCGGCATATGAAGACGAACGACGGGAACAACGACAGTTTCGAGCCAATATGAGGAGTGTTCTTGGAAACCCACTTGAACATTTAAGTGAAAATAATTTCATCAAAGAATATCGGCTTAATAAGGATGCTTTTGAGGATTTGTGCGACTTATTACGTTATTACACGGATTTGAAATCTACACAAAGAGTCTCATTAGAATCTAAGATAAAATTTATTTAAATCTTAACTAATTCAAGTTGTCTTATATCAATCACTCAAAAATAAGCAGTCCACAACTTTATAGGTTTTATGTGCATTAGTATTTTATGCACACGGAAGTTACCAGCGTGTTACTGGCAAGGCACACCATTTTTCGCAGGAAGCCATCAGTAATTATATTCATGAAGTGACAATGGCACTGAACCACCCCAATATTTTGAAAAGGTTTATAAAGTTCCCAACAACAAGACAAGAAAGGGACAGCATTAAGCAAAGGTAGTAATTTATTGGGTTACAATTTTATTATAAGAAATAAATTATCATTTAATATTATACTTGCATATTAAGTTCACAAGTGTTTTTTTATTAAATTTTAGTTTCTACAGTAAATATGGTGTTCCAGGGGTAATAGGTTGCATTGATTGCAGCCACTTTAAAATTTTTACCCCTCCTAGAGAAGAAGAGCACATACAGGGTGTCCCAGAATGCGACGTCAAGCCGGTACTGGGTGATAGGTCAGGTTATAACAGTTATCAGAAAAATACAAAAAAAAATCTATGTCATGTATTTTAAAAATTATTACCATTTGGAAAAAAATACAGAAAATGTACACCTTGTAATGCATTTTTACTTCCCGTTTTTACAAATTTCCACTTTTTAATATTTTTTTTATTGTTTTGTAACCCTGACGAATGCTTCTGTACCTTGTAGTCTAATATTTTAACCCAACTGCTCTAATTTTAAAAGAAAATGACACATTATTTCCATATCAAAAGTGAAATTGAATTTTTTGATCAATTTCAACTGAGTCTACTGGAAAAAAATTGTACTACACTGGTTGGGCAAGTAGCTTTAAAAGTTGGCGCATTTAATGAGGATTCCAAAATGATTTAACGCTTGCTACATTATTTCTTAGATTATTGTCAATTATTTTTTTTGTGAACGGAACCGGTTTTCAGCCATTTTTTATAACTTACTTTAAAATTATTTAATGTACCCAAGCTTTCCCTCGATACGGTAACTTTACATTTCTAGTATGAAAGAGACGGAGAGAGTAATTTTGGAAGTGTGAACGAGACAGAGTAACGGAACTGGTTTTGCTCAGAACAAAAAACAAAGCTTAGAATAGTTCAATGAAATAAAAAACTTTTAAGTAAAATAATTTGATTTTATTTAAATTACAACAAATGTTCAAAATGCCTTCCTTCAGCAGCAATACACGCCCGACATCTTTTTAGAAAAGATCGGGTTATCAGACGGGCGAATCTTCCATTATTCACGTATTCTACTGCTTCTACTATCCTTGCTCGTAGCTCCGCCAAGTCTTCCATTGGTTTTTGATATACTTTTTAGCTCCGCCCAGCGCTGATTATTTAGGGCCCTTCCGCCGGCTTGCTAAGGTCTCCATTTCTATAAAAATAAAAATAAACTTTGGAAACAAAGGTTTAACAAAAAAAACAGCGTCTTTCGTATAGTTACGCTAGCTTCTCTTTATGATAATGATTGAAATTAAATACATTACATACCTTTCCATATAATCCACCAATAGTTGGAATTGCGTGGCACTAGTTCTCATTATAAAGTTTAAAGAAAACAAGACAGCGATAGATACAATTATTACAAAAACACTGCAAGCAAGACCCAAATATGTTGTTGACACTTTGACACTTGACTATGTACAAGACAGACATGACAGATTATAACCGATATAATTTTAAACGTCATGTCTGTTCAAAGGTTTAACCACTCATAATGGCATCTTTAATTTGTAGGGTTATTCAAAACTTTTAAATATTAGGCTTGCTATTATCTTACTCTGTCCTTTCAGTATAATTAGAAAGAGGCAGAATCGTGAGATGTGAAGTTAGTACAATCGTATTTGTTACCAACACAACGACTTAATATCACAGAATAGAATCGAGCTAACGCTAGCGAGTAAAATTAAGTCATGGTACGGTTTGAATCGAAAAGTATTCGACGATAGATAACACTTTATCGACTGAAGTAATCTATAGTGGCGTTTCGATACGAACTCATGGTAGTGCTACTGAAGTACAAATTGACGTGAAAAATTGACAGCGGGAACAATGTAGACAAATACGTTTCGATACAACAGTCGCGTTGGGGCAGAGAGGAAATTCGTTTTCTTTGGTCTAGAAGTGGGAAGTTTGTTTTCATATTGACTTCAAGCTTAATTTGCTATAGAAAAATAGTCAGCAGTGCTTCCTCGTCCTTCCTCCTCGTCCTTCCTACTCCTCCATTCTCCTTGTTTTTTTTTTGGAATTACGATGGCGACTCCTGTCCAGAGGGTCTGGCCATGCTGACGCTTTTGCCGCTATACATCAACGTACTTTACGTGTGTCACCGCCATTTTGGTTTAAGTACTTGCATTCTCAAGCTTCACCACTTGAGCACTTTACCTGGTTTCATTTTTTTATGTTTTTAATGTAAATAAGGTGGCAAACAAGCATGCAGCTCACATTGATGTTAAGTGATGACTGAGGACCATAGACATCTGCTCAAAAACCGGAGGTCAAAATGCAGATGCGTTGCCACCCCTGAGACTTAAGTTATTATGTATCTGTGATATAATGTAGAAGTTTAGAGTAATTTATGGCCCCGTAATAACTTACGGGGCCATAAATTACCATCTAACTGGAACACGATAGTGCTGAACACTACCAATAAGCAGTAGATAAATAAGTTAATGTGGTAGTGCCAACGCGCTCGAGCTCCTACACTGGAACTCTACCACCAGTTAAAATGTGTCACCGCCATTTTGGTTTAAGTACTTGCATTCTCAAGCTTCACCACATGAGCACATTTTCTGTTTTTAGCAGTTTAAAGCCTTTTAGGGCCGTCTTTTTAAGCACATTACTTTCAAAAAGAGATAATTAAACCGAAAACTCGCTGTCTGAAAACGACAAAGCCTAACCAGCCAGTAATACCTGCAACGAGCTATGCCATCAAAATTTCACGTTCTAGTTGAAAGCGGAATGTAATTTCCCAGATGGTTACACTTGTATTATGGTTTTAGAAAATTCAATGATACGTTAATACTGCTTTAACGCGAACCTCGAGTTCCTATGCATAATAAAAAAAGACGTAAACAAGCCTGATTATACATTTTCAAATTATCTACACGAGATTATCCCCAAAGTGTATCTCGTTCACTCACGTTTAATAGGTTTGCGTTCAATGTAAATACATGTTTATGTATGACAATATATTTATTTATTTATACTTTAATGCAAAGGACAGTACATAGGGCGGACTTAATGCCACTAGGCATTATCTCCCAGTCAACCATTGGGTAGTACAGAAAAACGACGAAGAGGTGCAGGAATTATTCAATTGAATCTTAAGACATAAAGAAAAGAAAAAAAAACATAATGAAGTAATTATTTATGAATATATTAAAATATACGTACATATATAAATATATATAGAATAAACAATACTTAAACCTACATATAGTAATATAAATATATACATAAATAATGATATTTAATACATTACTGGTATTATGATATCAGTTCCCTCAGGTATTCGAAGAAAAAGGTCAAAGGACAAAATCTTTCCAATTTTTTTTAGAAGTTATTAGTTATGTATGTATGTATGTATGTATCTTCACGCCAGGTCCCTAACGGGGTAGGCAGAGAGTGTAGAGCGCCAGATATCCCGGTCCTGTCATACCTCTCGTGCTTCGTCTACCTTTATCATTGTCTTCATACATGCACGCCGATTCCTAAGACTTTTAATCTCACCATTAGACAGAACTCGACCTATTTGGTCATGGTAGGTCAGTCTTGGTGTTCCTGGGCCTCTGCAACCATCCACATTCGCATCGTATATCTAAACAGATAGTCATTCTAGTCAGTCTTCTAGTCATTCGCTCATTCGACATTCTTTCTATATGCCCGAACCATCGGAGCATGCCTTTTTTCATTTTTACACCGATATGATACTACTATTCACACAAAGCCTCTTTCTTACATCTTCATTACGAACGCGATCGGTGAGTGTTACACCGCAGATATTAAAGGTAACATGGAAAAAATCTTAATAGTAAAGCTTTAATTAAGCAAATATTCCATTATCATCATTTCAGCCAAAAGACCTTTACTGCTGAACAAAGGCCAAAGAATGCCACAACGAACGGACCTGACCTTCACCAGGTCGTCGGTCCATCTTTACGCTTCGTTTTCCGGTACGCGGTCGCCACTCAAGAACTGCTCTGCCCCTACGGCCGTCAGTTCTTCGAGCTATGTGCCCCGCCCACTGCCACTTGAGTCTCGCAATTTGGTGAGCTATGTCTAAACTTTGGCTCTCATGCGGATCTCCTTATTTATGATTCCATCTCGCAGAGAAACTCCGAGCACAGCTCTCTCCATTGCTCTCTGAGTGACCTCGAGCCTGCTTATATTAATTATACGCCCATATGCCCATATGCATGATTATATGCCTATAGTGAGCGACCACGATTCTGTCCTATAAGTCATCACTGGCAACACACACTGGACAAAGACCTTTTTGTACAGTGCCGTAATTTCTGTCGAAGTGGCGATAAAATAAAAAAATCAATAGCTTCTAAGTAAAATCTACAAAATTAAATAACGATTTCAATTCCATAAACATATTAATCACGATTAAAATTCTGCTTAATAGGAAAACCCGTTTACACCCCAATGATAAATGGCGGCGGGAAACGCAATTATCTCCGAATAATTTACAATAATAGATAGTTTTTCCTTGTGTACATTAATATCTCGACGAAACTAGGTTGCGGTTTATGATAATGCTTTTTTATCAACTTTTGCAAATAGTTTTAAAAGCTATTGGAAGCTTTGAAAGCAGTAAGGACTTTTTTCGTGAAATGAAAGTGGCAAAGAAGCACGCAGTTCACATTGATGTTAAGTGATGACTGCAGCCTATCTACACAAAAACCAGGGGTCAAAATGCAGATGCGTTACCACACTTGAGGCCTAAGGTGTTATGCCTCTGTGCCGGTAATTACAGGGCATTTAATTGGAACATGATAATACTGAACAATACATATCAATAGATTAGGTACTGAGATGGTACTTGGACAAGAACTCTACCACCAGGAAACAATACAATACATAATAAATGTCTACTGGTAGAACAGTCTAGTTAAGTCATAAAACCTTTAACTGCAGTCTGGAACCTCAAACTATTTGGCTATAAATATAACACATATTCACGATGGTCTGGTCTTTAACAAAAGCGATAAAAAATATCATTCGAATCAGTAAAAAAAAAAAGGAATTCGAGCATCGACTCAAAAAAAAAGTTTGATTTTGAGAAGTATAATTCGGCCAATTTCGCCAAAACTTCAAAATGCAACCGGAATCAAAACAATGGCAACCCTCTGGACGAGTCTATTTTGGGTCGATGTTAACTATTCGCGCACAAAAAACAGACTTTTGGTCCTCTCGAATGATGGTGTTAAGATGGAAGGTAATATTTAGACAAATACAAATGTGTCTAAATTTCTGTGTTTCGAGTAAATAATAAAATTGTTATATAATTAAAATTCCACTTACAATATTTACACCTACTGAACTGAAACAAGTCGACAGAACAAACCCCCACATTAATATTTTGTTTGAAAACTGAAATAAACCATCAAATAGATATGGTTATCTTATCTGTCTCACCAAGTTCTGTGAAAAGTTCTTAAAAAATGTAGTACGCGAAAACCTAAGAATAGATCAACACAAACATAAAAATAGCTAATACCAATTATTATTAATATTCAAGAATAAAATAGTTCAACACCAAAAAACAAAAAAACAGTATGTGTACTTATGTAGGTACGCACGTAAGAAGTTATATTTCCTTAGCGTAACAATTCAATATACCAGAAATAGAACAAAACGAAAAAAAAAGTTTAGCAACTAACTTCAGACTGTCGCTTTTATCTTGTGGTATCATCATTTTTTCCAATCGAACCAAAAAACGTACCTATAACTTCAAAAATAACCAAACAATTATAATTGATCCGGCCACCAAAACGTACACAATCGGGAGGTCACACAGAAAAACGTCGGATCACCGGCTGAATTATTCATCGAGCTAGGGAGATGACGAAAAAACGATGGCCCGTGATAAAGACGAACTGTTCGACCGGGTAATCCGAGTCATATTCATGGTTTGTTTGTAATCGTAACATTATACGGGACTCGCATTTCTTCTCGCAAATGACTATTACAGATATATTTCGGCCTATAAATATATTTCGTCCTCTCGAAAAGAATGTAGGTCTGTACTTAGCATGTTTGTCTTCTAGAGACCATCGATATACATGATATGATACACGACCGCCTCGAGCGGTCTACACTCATAACATCAATTCCGCTCCGTATCGACACCGGATCGCTTCAATCGCAAGCCGTCAACGCTGGCGACGCGCGGTCCATGCGCGGATTTCGCGTGGACCACTCGGTGTTCAGAGTGGACTTGCTTGTCTTGCGTTGACTTTGCATTGCCAACGCGCTGTTCCCATGTGGACCGCGCGCTGTCCGCGAGTGGTTCACTAGTAACATCGCGTTGTTCACCTATGGACCACCCGTCGACAACACAAGTGAACGCCGTAAAACTAGGCGGTGCTGGTCGGGTGCCGGATCGTGAGCAATGACCATAAAGACGTAGAAATCGATGACAGACATAGTGGGTCATCTTTGGACGTAGTCTGTAATAGTCTTTATACATATTTATCACTTCAATGGCATTCCAAATATTGATCATTACAATTTCAAATATTTCGTATTAAACGAATGTTTCACCTCCACAGTGGATTTTAATTTACCTTCCAAGCGAAATTTCAAACCGTCTCACTAAAATTCCATCTCAATAGTTTGAAAACCAGAAATATATCCGTTTCAACAGATGCATCCTATCCGGAACGGTCATTAGGAGCCAGGTGATCGTAAAGGACCGGATTAATAGCTTTCGTGTCGAGCGAGACAAATAGATTCATTTGTCTCTTTCGCCATTAGACGGCGCCGTAGCTCTTTGGAATTATGAGAGCCTAGTGCTTTTTCTTTATTCAACGTTTTGGTAGGACTTACAAGAGGCCTTACATTTGTCCCGGACTAAAACCTGACATCGTAAGGACGCGACAAAAATATAATTTGTACTGCTTCAAATATTAATACGCGTTATTCTTTGCTCTTGTACTCTAACGTAGTGTGTCACGTGTGTCACTAAGACAAAAAGTGTAACGTGATTGGTCTGAGGTGAGGACAATGAGGCTACTACTCCTCAAAACAGACCAATAAGCGCCGCGTATTAAAATGTCGCGGTAATCTTTGCTCCTTTGCACTCTTAAGTCAAGTGTGACGTGTGTGACTAGGACAAAGAATGTACTACCACATAGGGTACGTTCGACCAAACGACTCCAACGATCGCGACCACGACCGCTGAAATTGTCGTTCCGCTATCGCAAAAATACCGCGGGCGTTGAGCCAGTCCACTTCATTATAATAATAAAATTTATTGACATTATTTAATTTTATCAAAAATGACTTAACTTTTAATTTAAACAAAACCTACAAATTACAAAACCAATCTTAGCTCAATCATTAAAAATATTAATTAATATCTCTCGATATTAATCTTATTAACACTATGTTTAGTAGGTACAAACAAATCCATTCTGTCACTTCAAAACCTTCAAATGTATCGCATGACAATTGTGTCCCTTACAAAATGTGAGTCAGACAAACTTTGTAAGAGCCAGTACAAATTTTGTGTCGCGTCAAATTTTGTCATGTTACTTCAAATGCACCGCGACACTTCAAATCACTTCGCCGCGTCGCCGCGTCGGCGGCCTCGACAAATTTTGTAATGTTGTTACGTCATCGCCTCACGTAATTTGAAGTGGGACAAAGAACTGGCTCAGTACAAAAAAGAGGCTCCTCTTACAAACTCATTCTGAAAGCGTGTCCTACCCAACACTAGTTTTGGTGTTATTTTCTCGTTTGGATATTCGGTTCTCGATATAGATATATCGCCAATCCGCATGCCAAGCGTGGCGATTATGGCATATCCCCCTTATGGGTTGGGCTTTGGTCCAGCAGTGGTCGTCTTTCGGCTGAAATGGTGATGATGATACATACAGATAATCGATTATTCAGGTAGTTGGAAAAGTTAGCAAATTTCGGGAACATGTTTTTTTTTTAATTTGACTCGAAGGTAGACTGTTCGTCTTGAGATTTTTATCTGGTAATTGGCTTACGCAAAGAGCTCTCAAAATATTTGAAAGAAAAATAATAAACAACCTAAAAATTTAAGCTACCTAAATTGAAGGAAATGTATTCTATTTTTAAAGAAAAATGGAAAGAAAAATTTGACTTCAGGCGAGACTCGAACTCGCGACCTACTGGGAATCTAGTCCAGCCGCTCTTCCAATTGAGCTACTGAAGCCCTGCCCGATTTGTCGAATTTTTCCTTCACATCTATTGCATTGCTTTATGGTAGCAGTAGCGCCATCTATTACCAACTATGCTAGTTAGGCAACCGATATAATAGACTTTTCAGTTTATTGAATATCGTAAAGAAGTCGCTTTTACCCTTAATAATTGTTTTATATTATTTCGCATTAACACATGCTTGTGAAATATATTCTATTTTTAAAGAAAAATGGAAAGAAAAATTTGACTTCAGGCGAGACTCGAACTCGCGACCTACTGGGAATCTAGTCCAGCCGCTCTTCCAATTGAGCTACTGAAGCCCTGCCCGATTTGTCGAATTTTTCCTTCACATCTATTGCATTGCTTTATGGTAGCAGTAGCGCCATCTATTACCAACTATGCTAGTTAGGCAACCGATATAATAGACTTTTCAGTTTATTGAATATCGTAAAGAAGTCGCTTTTACCCTTAATAATTGTTTTATATTATTTCGCATTAACACATGCTTGTGAAATATATTCTATTTTTAAAGAAAAATGGAAAGAAAAATTTGACTTCAGGCGAGACTCGAACTCGCGACCTACTGGGAATCTAGTCCAGCCGCTCTTCCAATTGAGCTACTGAAGCCCTGCCCGATTTGTCGAATTTTTCCTTCACATCTATTGCATTGCTTTATGGTAGCAGTAGCGCCATCTATTACCAACTATGCTAGTTAGGCAACCGATATAATAGACTTTTCAGTTTATTGAATATCGTAAAGAAGTCGCTTTTACCCTTAATAATTGTTTTATATTATTTCGCATTAACACATGCTTGTGAAATATATTCTATTTTTAAAGAAAAATGGAAAGAAAAATTTGACTTCAGGCGAGACTCGAACTCGCGACCTACTGGGAATCTAGTCCAGCCGCTCTTCCAATTGAGCTACTGAAGCCCTGCCCGATTTGTCGAATTTTTCCTTCACATCTATTGCATTGCTTTATGGTAGCAGTAGCGCCATCTATTACCAACTATGCTAGTTAGGCAACCGATATAATAGACTTTTCAGTTTATTGAATATCGTAAAGAAGTCGCTTTTACCCTTAATAATTGTTTTATATTATTTCGCATTAACACATGCTTGTGAAATATATTCTATTTTTAAAGAAAAATGGAAAGAAAAATTTGACTTCAGGCGAGACTCGAACTCGCGACCTACTGGGAATCTAGTCCAGCCGCTCTTCCAATTGAGCTACTGAAGCCCTGCCCGATTTGTCGAATTTTTCCTTCACATCTATTGCATTGCTTTATGGTAGCAGTAGCGCCATCTATTACCAACTATGCTAGTTAGGCAACCGATATAATAGACTTTTCAGTTTATTGAATATCGTAAAGAAGTCGCTTTTACCCTTAATAATTGTTTTATATTATTTCGCATTAACACATGCTTGTGAAATATATTCTATTTTTAAAGAAAAATGGAAAGAAAAATTTGACTTCAGGCGAGACTCGAACTCGCGACCTACTGGGAATCTAGTCCAGCCGCTCTTCCAATTGAGCTACTGAAGCCCTGCCCGATTTGTCGAATTTTTCCTTCACATCTATTGCATTGCTTTATGGTAGCAGTAGCGCCATCTATTACCAACTATGCTAGTTAGGCAACCGATATAATAGACTTTTCAGTTTATTGAATATCGTAAAGAAGTCGCTTTTACCCTTAATAATTGTTTTATATTATTTCGCATTAACACATGCTTGTGAAATATATTCTATTTTTAAAGAAAAAAATGGAAAGAAAAATTTGACTTCAGGCGAGACTCGAACTCGCGACCTACTGGGAATCTAGTCCAGCCGCTCTTCCAATTGAGCTACTGAAGCCCTGCCCGATTTGTCGAATTTTTCCTTCACATCTATTGCATTGCTTTATGGTAGCAGTAGCGCCATCTATTACCAACTATGCTAGTTAGGCAACCGATATAATAGACTTTTCAGTTTATTGAATATCGTAAAGAAGTCGCTTTTACCCTTAATAATTGTTTTATATTATTTCGCATTAACACATGCTTGTGAAATATATTCTATTTTTAAAGAAAAATGGAAAGAAAAATTTGACTTCAGGCGAGACTCGAACTCGCGACCTACTGGGAATCTAGTCCAGCCGCTCTTCCAATTGAGCTACTGAAGCCCTGCCCGATTTGTCGAATTTTTCCTTCACATCTATTGCATTGCTTTATGGTAGCAGTAGCGCCATCTATTACCAACTATGCTAGTTAGGCAACCGATATAATAGACTTTTCAGTTTATTGAATATCGTAAAGAAGTCGCTTTTACCCTTAATAATTGTTTTATATTATTTCGCATTAACACATGCTTGTGAAATATATTCTATTTTTAAAGAAAAAAATGGAAAGAAAAATTTGACTTCAGGCGAGACTCGAACTCGCGACCTACTGGGAATCTAGTCCAGCCGCTCTTCCAATTGAGCTACTGAAGCCCTGCCCGATTTGTCGAATTTTTCCTTCACATCTATTGCATTGCTTTATGGTAGCAGTAGCGCCATCTATTACCAACTATGCTAGTTAGGCAACCGATATAATAGACTTTTCAGTTTATTGAATATCGTAAAGAAGTCGCTTTTACCCTTAATAATTGTTTTATATTATTTCGCATTAACACATGCTTGTGAAATATATTCTATTTTTAAAGAAAAATGGAAAGAAAAATTTGACTTCAGGCGAGACTCGAACTCGCGACCTACTGGGAATCTAGTCCAGCCGCTCTTCCAATTGAGCTACTGAAGCCCTGCCCGATTTGTCGAATTTTTCCTTCACATCTATTGCATTGCTTTATGGTAGCAGTAGCGCCATCTATTACCAACTATGCTAGTTAGGCAACCGATATAATAGACTTTTCAGTTTATTGAATATCGTAAAGAAGTCGCTTTTACCCTTAATAATTGTTTTATATTATTTCGCATTAACACATGCTTGTGAAATATATTCTATTTTTAAAGAAAAATGGAAAGAAAAATTTGACTTCAGGCGAGACTCGAACTCGCGACCTACTGGGAATCTAGTCCAGCCGCTCTTCCAATTGAGCTACTGAAGCCCTGCCCGATTTGTCGAATTTTTCCTTCACATCTATTGCATTGCTTTATGGTAGCAGTAGCGCCATCTATTACCAACTATGCTAGTTAGGCAACCGATATAATAGACTTTTCAGTTTATTGAATATCGTAAAGAAGTCGCTTTTACCCTTAATAATTGTTTTATATTATTTCGCATTAACACATGCTTGTGAAATATATTCTATTTTTAAAGAAAAATGGAAAGAAAAATTTGACTTCAGGCGAGACTCGAACTCGCGACCTACTGGGAATCTAGTCCAGCCGCTCTTCCAATTGAGCTACTGAAGCCCTGCCCGATTTGTCGAATTTTTCCTTCACATCTATTGCATTGCTTTATGGTAGCAGTAGCGCCATCTATTACCAACTATGCTAGTTAGGCAACCGATATAATAGACTTTTCAGTTTATTGAATATCGTAAAGAAGTCGCTTTTACCCTTAATAATTGTTTTATATTATTTCGCATTAACACATGCTTGTGAAATATATTCTATTTTTAAAGAAAAATGGAAAGAAAAATTTGACTTCAGGCGAGACTCGAACTCGCGACCTACTGGGAATCTAGTCCAGCCGCTCTTCCAATTGAGCTACTGAAGCCCTGCCCGATTTGTCGAATTTTTCCTTCACATCTATTGCATTGCTTTATGGTAGCAGTAGCGCCATCTATTACCAACTATGCTAGTTAGGCAACCGATATAATAGACTTTTCAGTTTATTGAATATCGTAAAGAAGTCGCTTTTACCCTTAATAATTGTTTTATATTGTAGGGACTATATGCATTATAATTTGTTGAGTAAGGTTTTTGTAAGCGTGCATAGCCGCGCATGTCGTTTGCCCCGCAGTCGTCCTGCTCCCCTTGTGTAAGACAGTATACTTCTGTTAATATTGTGAGTGATGTAATTTATGGGTTTGGACAATAGACTCTTCCATTAGATTCAGACTTTTTATTTATCTCCAAAATTAAGTACTACAAAAATCCAACATTGGTGACCCCGACGTGATCTCTTTAAACTGCCCCGTCGTGATTTATTTAACCTGCACCGACGTGAAAGGCGCTGTAAAAGCTGTTTTGTCAGTGGCCCAAGATACGAAGTTGGACAACATGGCTTTGATAGCTGACAAAGTGATGGAGAATCTGCACGGTGGTGAAGTTGCTGCTGTATCCACTTCGACTTCCCTGGTTCCTGACCTGATGACAAGTTTGATGCAGATGACATTGGAGTTGAAGGATTTGCGTGCTGAAGTCAGCGAGATACGAGGTCGCAGCATGCACCGTGGAAATGCATGGAACCGTCGAAGATCCAGATCGCAATCACGACGCCCGCGAAAAAACCAGAATGACTCAAATTGGCTATGCAGATACCATTACCGATTTAGAAATCGTGCCAGATTCTGCGAGGAACCCTGCAACTGGAAGCGACCGGAAGTACCTAGAGCGGCGGAAAACCAATAGTCGCTCAGTCCTGCATGGTGGGGGATTGCCCAGCGATACCTGGAAACCATCGTTTATGCGTAACCGACAAGAAAACACGGATTAGATTTCTAGTGGATACAGGTGCGAATGTCTCCGTCCTCCCGGTAAGCAAATTTAAGTGTGATCATTTAGAGAGTAATTATAAACTATTTGCCGCAAACAACTCGGAAATTAAAACTTATGGTGTTAAATCCTTAGAATTGAACTTAAATTTGCGTAGATCTTTTAAATGGACATTTATTGTTTGTGATGTAAAACAAGCTATACTAGGCGCAGATTTTATTGAATATTACAAATTAATAGTAGACTTACATAATAAAAGATTAGTAGATACTGTAACTAATTTACGCGCGGATGGGTCTATCATATGGTATGACGAACCTTCGGTTAAAAGCATTCAAGATGATAATCCTTACCGCGATCTTTTAGAAAAATTTTCAGGTATTACTAAACCGACAGCTTATAGAGAAAATTCGTCTTGTTCAGTTTTTCACCATATAGTTACAAGCGGTCCACCGGTATGTGCGCGCCCTAGGCCTCTACCACCTGACCGGTATAAAAAAGTAAAAAAAGAATTTGCATTGATGCAGGAGTTAGGTATTTGTAGACCTGGTCAAGGAGAGTGGTCGAGCCCGCTTCATGTTGTACCTAAAAAGGACGGACAAATACGTCCGTGTGGTGATTACAGAGCACTTAATGCAATAACTAAGCCCGATCGTTATCCGATTCCAAGATTACAAAATTTTACATACATGTTGCCTAATAAATATTGCTATTCACGACTAGATTTAAATAGAGCATATCATAATATTGCTGTCGCACCATGTGACATAGAAAAAACTGGTATAGCTACCCCATTCGGTCTCTATGAATTTCCTCGCATGACCTTCGGATTAAGGAATGCTGCGCAGACCTTTCAAAGGTTCATGGACCATCAAGTGTTGAGAGGAATCGAGCGTATTGAGAATGAAAATGGTAACGATGAGTCAGCATTATTTTGTTATATTGATGACATTCTCATCGCTTCAGAAAATGAAGAAGTTCATAAAAAACATTTGTCTTTAATTTTTGAAAGGTTAGATGAGTTAGGTGTTACAATAAATTTAAGCAAATGTGTTTTTGGTAAATCAAAAATAGAATTTTTAGGTTACCAAGTTTCAATAGATGGCATTAGCCCATTACCAGAAAAAGTAAAAATTATTAATGACTACCCAAGACCCGAAACAGTAGAGCAACTACGTCGTTTCTTGGGTATGTTCAATTTTTATAGGTCTCATCTTCCCCGTGCTATTTCCTATCAGGCCGAACTCAATAAGTTTTTACATAACACAAAAAAAAAGGATAAGACGAAAATTGTGTGGTCAGATAAAAGTAATGAAGCTTTTGAGCAGTGCAAGTTAGCTCTTCAAAATGCTGTTACCTTATCTCATCCTACTAGTGACGCTCCGTTAGCACTTATGGCTGATGCGTCAGACTCATGTGTCGGAGCCGTATTGCAACAAAAGATTAATGATAAATGGGTACCATTAGGTTATTATTCTAAGGCACTATCGGTTACTCAAAAAAAATACTGTACTTATGATAAGGAGTTAACCGCTATTTACATGGCTATGGTGCATTTTCGCAATATGATCGAAGGCCGACAATTAACTGTTTTTACTGATCATAAACCTTTAATTTATGCCTTTTCCAAGCTAAGCACGGATAAAGAGATACCTCGTAGGGCCAGACAATTGTTGTATATAAGCGAATTCACCAGCGACATACAACATATTAGTGGCACCGAAAATATAGTCGCAGATGCGTTATCTCGTGTAGATTCTATTACATGTCCCACTACAATAGATTATGACGAATTAGCACAGGTACAAGCCAGCGAAGATCAAGTTACCATGGAGCCGAACGGTAAGTTAATATTTAAGCATGTAGTTATGCCCTGTAGTAATAGCCGAGTGTATTGCGAAGTTTCATCGAACAATGCCAGACCTGTTTTACCTTTAAATTTTAGAAAAAAAGCTTTTGATAGTATTCACAACATTAGTCATCCCGGCATACGTACTACTCGAAAAATGATTACTCAAAGATTTTTTTGGCCCGGTATGAATACGGATATTAATAAATGGGCAAGAGGATGTATTTTGTGTCAAAAAAGTAAAGTTAACCGACACACAATTTCAGATTTAGCTAATTTTCCTCCTAGTAGTAGGTTTGAACATATTCACACAGACATAGTAGGTCCTTTACCTACGTCACGGTTAGGATATCGTTACTGTATTACAATTATTGACCGTTTTACGCGTTGGCCAGAAGCCGTACCGGTTTCCGACATATCAGCTGACACGGTCTCTAAGACAATATATGAGCAGTGGATATGTAGATTTGGATGTCCAAATAGAATTACAACGGATCAGGGTAGGCAGTTTGAAAGTGATCTTTTTAACTCTTTAATGAAGCTTTTGGGTGTACAAAGGATAAGAACAACCCCTTATCACCCGCAAAGCAATGGAATGATAGAGAGATGGCATCGTACTTTGAAAAATGCGTTAACTACACGTTTAACTGATGGTACAGATTGGGCTGATGAACTACCTACGGTCATGTTAGGGTTAAGAGCCGCATGCAGAACAGATACAGGGTTAAGTGCAGCTGAGTTAGTGTATGGTCAAACTATTAGGTTGCCAAGCGAATTTTTCCATTCAGAGAATCAGCGGTTTAGCGATCAACATGTTTTTCTAGGACAGTTACGCAAAATTATAAATAGGGTTCAACCAAAGTCACGAGCGGGTAGCGTTTCACGAAAAATTTTCGTCAGTAAAGATTTAAAAACTTGTAGTCACGTATTTATTAGAAATGATTGTATGAAAAAGTCACTTAGTCCTACCTATGATGGCCCATACCCAGTTTTAAGTTATAATAGCGAGCAAATGGTAAAATCGCCCGCGCTTATGACTCGAACCACGCGCAGTGGCCGGACAGTTAGGCCACCCGTGCGATTTTTTTGATTGTACTTAGGTAAGTAGTTAATAATGTTTAGATTAAGATAATTACGAAACAATTCGGATATAACATGATGTGAAATTGCTGTTTTCTTTCATTTCTATTACATTTGTTCCTGCAGTCATTTAAATTCGGTAGTAATTTTCCACTTCCATTTTTTTTTTTGTGTGAAAAGAGTCATTTGATGCCTATAATTAATATGGGAAATTACCAAACGAAAAATGAAGAAGTTATTATTACGCAGCAAGGTGCGAATAATGCCAAACAAGTAGGAGATTTAGAAAAGAAAGTAGAAATCTACGGAGGCATCGTTATAAGTATCGCCGTAGTAATCACGCTATTATGTTTGTGTTTTTGTGGAAAACGTTGCTGTAAAAATACTAAAGAATGGATCAGGAAAGAATTAACATCCTTGGGGACTGAGGAACCAACTACTGGGCCGGCAATTGCGTCACAGACCCAGGTGTCTTATGGAAATCCATGTTAGATTGAATAAAATGAAAGGAAACAGTGATTAGTGATTTATAATAAGTAAGAAACCTTGGTTAATAATTTCATTTTTTTTTTTACATTTGGCATTTGTTTTACACAATTTTTATTTTGACAGGTTGCTTACAAATTTTTACTTATTTTGTGTTACTATGTCAATTATACATTATCATTTTTTTACACTATTGTGAGACTTTTATATAAATTTAAAATGAATAAAACAATTTATTATGTATTCTATTTTGAGATATCAGTAGGTACAAACCTTGTCATTGTAATTCGAAATATGATATACTTGTTTATGTCTAATAGGTGGTCAAGTAGGCGACTGCAATACAATTCAGCACATTCCTGTGTGCCTTGGTGCTTCATTTTATGATGTTTAACTTTCACATTATTTTATAACATGACAGTATGAATAATATTTTTTTTAAGAGGGGGATGATTGTAGGGACTATATGCATTATAATTTGTTGAGTAAGGTTTTTGTAAGCGTGCATAGCCGCGCATGTCGTTTGCCCCGCAGTCGTCCTGCTCCCCTTGTGTAAGACAGTATACTTCTGTTAATATTGTGAGTGATGTAATTTATGGGTTTGGACAATAGACTCTTCCATTAGATTCAGACTTTTTATTTATCTCCAAAATTAAGTACTACAAAAATCCAACATATATTATTTCGCATTAACACATGCTTGTGAAATATATTCTATTTTTAAAGAAAAATGGAAAGAAAAATTTGACTTCAGGCGAGACTCGAACTCGCGACCTACTGGGAATCTAGTCCAGCCGCTCTTCCAATTGAGCTACTGAAGCCCTGCCCGATTTGTCGAATTTTTCCTTCACATCTATTGCATTGCTTTATGGTAGCAGTAGCGCCATCTATTACCAACTATGCTAGTTAGGCAACCGATATAATAGACTTTTCAGTTTATTGAATATCGTAAAGAAGTCGCTTTTACCCTTAATAATTGTTTTATATTATTTCGCATTAACACATGCTTGTGAAATATATTCTATTTTTAAAGAAAAATGGAAAGAAAAATTTGACTTCAGGCGAGACTCGAACTCGCGACCTACTGGGAATCTAGTCCAGCCGCTCTTCCAATTGAGCTACTGAAGCCCTGCCCGATTTGTCGAATTTTTCCTTCACATCTATTGCATTGCTTTATGGTAGCAGTAGCGCCATCTATTACCAACTATGCTAGTTAGGCAACCGATATAATAGACTTTTCAGTTTATTGAATATCGTAAAGAAGTCGCTTTTACCCTTAATAATTGTTTTATATTATTTCGCATTAACACATGCTTGTGAAATATATTCTATTTTTAAAGAAAAATGGAAAGAAAAATTTGACTTCAGGCGAGACTCGAACTCGCGACCTACTGGGAATCTAGTCCAGCCGCTCTTCCAATTGAGCTACTGAAGCCCTGCCCGATTTGTCGAATTTTTCCTTCACATCTATTGCATTGCTTTATGGTAGCAGTAGCGCCATCTATTACCAACTATGCTAGTTAGGCAACCGATATAATAGACTTTTCAGTTTATTGAATATCGTAAAGAAGTCGCTTTTACCCTTAATAATTGTTTTATATTATTTCGCATTAACACATGCTTGTGAAATATATTCTATTTTTAAAGAAAAATGGAAAGAAAAATTTGACTTCAGGCGAGACTCGAACTCGCGACCTACTGGGAATCTAGTCCAGCCGCTCTTCCAATTGAGCTACTGAAGCCCTGCCCGATTTGTCGAATTTTTCCTTCACATCTATTGCATTGCTTTATGGTAGCAGTAGCGCCATCTATTACCAACTATGCTAGTTAGGCAACCGATATAATAGACTTTTCAGTTTATTGAATATCGTAAAGAAGTCGCTTTTACCCTTAATAATTGTTTTATATTATTTCGCATTAACACATGCTTGTGAAATATATTCTATTTTTAAAGAAAAATGGAAAGAAAAATTTGACTTCAGGCGAGACTCGAACTCGCGACCTACTGGGAATCTAGTCCAGCCGCTCTTCCAATTGAGCTACTGAAGCCCTGCCCGATTTGTCGAATTTTTCCTTCACATCTATTGCATTGCTTTATGGTAGCAGTAGCGCCATCTATTACCAACTATGCTAGTTAGGCAACCGATATAATAGACTTTTCAGTTTATTGAATATCGTAAAGAAGTCGCTTTTACCCTTAATAATTGTTTTATATTATTTCGCATTAACACATGCTTGTGAAATATATTCTATTTTTAAAGAAAAATGGAAAGAAAAATTTGACTTCAGGCGAGACTCGAACTCGCGACCTACTGGGAATCTAGTCCAGCCGCTCTTCCAATTGAGCTACTGAAGCCCTGCCCGATTTGTCGAATTTTTCCTTCACATCTATTGCATTGCTTTATGGTAGCAGTAGCGCCATCTATTACCAACTATGCTAGTTAGGCAACCGATATAATAGACTTTTCAGTTTATTGAATATCGTAAAGAAGTCGCTTTTACCCTTAATAATTGTTTTATATTATTTCGCATTAACACATGCTTGTGAAATATATTCTATTTTTAAAGAAAAATGGAAAGAAAAATTTGACTTCAGGCGAGACTCGAACTCGCGACCTACTGGGAATCTAGTCCAGCCGCTCTTCCAATTGAGCTACTGAAGCCCTGCCCGATTTGTCGAATTTTTCCTTCACATCTATTGCATTGCTTTATGGTAGCAGTAGCGCCATCTATTACCAACTATGCTAGTTAGGCAACCGATATAATAGACTTTTCAGTTTATTGAATATCGTAAAGAAGTCGCTTTTACCCTTAATAATTGTTTTATATTATTTCGCATTAACACATGCTTGTGAAATATATTCTATTTTTAAAGAAAAATGGAAAGAAAAATTTGACTTCAGGCGAGACTCGAACTCGCGACCTACTGGGAATCTAGTCCAGCCGCTCTTCCAATTGAGCTACTGAAGCCCTGCCCGATTTGTCGAATTTTTCCTTCACATCTATTGCATTGCTTTATGGTAGCAGTAGCGCCATCTATTACCAACTATGCTAGTTAGGCAACCGATATAATAGACTTTTCAGTTTATTGAATATCGTAAAGAAGTCGCTTTTACCCTTAATAATTGTTTTATATTATTTCGCATTAACACATGCTTGTGAAATATATTCTATTTTTAAAGAAAAATGGAAAGAAAAATTTGACTTCAGGCGAGACTCGAACTCGCGACCTACTGGGAATCTAGTCCAGCCGCTCTTCCAATTGAGCTACTGAAGCCCTGCCCGATTTGTCGAATTTTTCCTTCACATCTATTGCATTGCTTTATGGTAGCAGTAGCGCCATCTATTACCAACTATGCTAGTTAGGCAACCGATATAATAGACTTTTCAGTTTATTGAATATCGTAAAGAAGTCGCTTTTACCCTTAATAATTGTTTTATATTATTTCGCATTAACACATGCTTGTGAAATATATTCTATTTTTAAAGAAAAATGGAAAGAAAAATTTGACTTCAGGCGAGACTCGAACTCGCGACCTACTGGGAATCTAGTCCAGCCGCTCTTCCAATTGAGCTACTGAAGCCCTGCCCGATTTGTCGAATTTTTCCTTCACATCTATTGCATTGCTTTATGGTAGCAGTAGCGCCATCTATTACCAACTATGCTAGTTAGGCAACCGATATAATAGACTTTTCAGTTTATTGAATATCGTAAAGAAGTCGCTTTTACCCTTAATAATTGTTTTATATTATTTCGCATTAACACATGCTTGTGAAATATATTCTATTTTTAAAGAAAAATGGAAAGAAAAATTTGACTTCAGGCGAGACTCGAACTCGCGACCTACTGGGAATCTAGTCCAGCCGCTCTTCCAATTGAGCTACTGAAGCCCTGCCCGATTTGTCGAATTTTTCCTTCACATCTATTGCATTGCTTTATGGTAGCAGTAGCGCCATCTATTACCAACTATGCTAGTTAGGCAACCGATATAATAGACTTTTCAGTTTATTGAATATCGTAAAGAAGTCGCTTTTACCCTTAATAATTGTTTTATATTATTTCGCATTAACACATGCTTGTGAAATATATTCTATTTTTAAAGAAAAATGGAAAGAAAAATTTGACTTCAGGCGAGACTCGAACTCGCGACCTACTGGGAATCTAGTCCAGCCGCTCTTCCAATTGAGCTACTGAAGCCCTGCCCGATTTGTCGAATTTTTCCTTCACATCTATTGCATTGCTTTATGGTAGCAGTAGCGCCATCTATTACCAACTATGCTAGTTAGGCAACCGATATAATAGACTTTTCAGTTTATTGAATATCGTAAAGAAGTCGCTTTTACCCTTAATAATTGTTTTATATTATTTCGCATTAACACATGCTTGTGAAAATAGAATAATAGATGGCGCTACTGCTACCATAAAGCAATGCAATAGATGTGAAGGAAAAATTCGACAAATCGGGCAGGGCTTCAGTAGCTCAATTGGAAGAGCGGCTGGACTAGATTCCCAGTAGGTCGCGAGTTCGAGTCTCGCCTGAAGTCAAATTTTTCTTTCCATTTTTCTTTAAAAATAGAATATATTTCACAAGCATGTGTTAATGCGAAATAATATAAAACAATTATTAAGGGTAAAAGCGACTTCTTTACGATATTCAATAAACTGAAAAGTCTATTATATCGGTTGCCTAACTAGCATAGTTGGTAATAGATGGCGCTACTGCTACCATAAAGCAATGCAATAGATGTGAAGGAAAAATTCGACAAATCGGGCAGGGCTTCAGTAGCTCAATTGGAAGAGCGGCTGGACTAGATTCCCAGTAGGTCGCGAGTTCGAGTCTCGCCTGAAGTCAAATTTTTCTTTCCATTTTTCTTTAAAAATAGAATATATTTCACAAGCATGTGTTAATGCGAAATAATATAAAACAATTATTAAGGGTAAAAGCGACTTCTTTACGATATTCAATAAACTGAAAAGTCTATTATATCGGTTGCCTAACTAGCATAGTTGGTAATAGATGGCGCTACTGCTACCATAAAGCAATGCAATAGATGTGAAGGAAAAATTCGACAAATCGGGCAGGGCTTCAGTAGCTCAATTGGAAGAGCGGCTGGACTAGATTCCCAGTAGGTCGCGAGTTCGAGTCTCGCCTGAAGTCAAATTTTTCTTTCCATTTTTCTTTAAAAATAGAATATATTTCACAAGCATGTGTTAATGCGAAATAATATAAAACAATTATTAAGGGTAAAAGCGACTTCTTTACGATATTCAATAAACTGAAAAGTCTATTATATCGGTTGCCTAACTAGCATAGTTGGTAATAGATGGCGCTACTGCTACCATAAAGCAATGCAATAGATGTGAAGGAAAAATTCGACAAATCGGGCAGGGCTTCAGTAGCTCAATTGGAAGAGCGGCTGGACTAGATTCCCAGTAGGTCGCGAGTTCGAGTCTCGCCTGAAGTCAAATTTTTCTTTCCATTTTTCTTTAAAAATAGAATATATTTCACAAGCATGTGTTAATGCGAAATAAAATAAAACAATTATTGAAGGAAATGCTCATGGACCCAAACCTCGTCTATCGCCTGCCCTGAATTTGATAATGTGGCTAATTAATGTTGAGGCATTAGCCGCGTCTCCATCGGGCGAATGGGTTTGCGAGACACATTCGGGCGAACGGTTCGGCCGAGGCTGGCTCGCAAAGCAGCCTCGTGGTCCGTGGTTTACCGGTAACATCGCATCGGGGCTCGCGAGGCAAACCGAGCCATCAGTTCGACCTAGCAATTTTAAATGTTCCATCATAATATCAACAAAAGCTTCGTGTTCGCGAGCCAAACCACTACCATCCTCGCCAAACGCACAGCGTACACTGAGGCGCCAATTGCAATAATTGCAATTTTTTACTGGTGGTAGAGCTCCAATGACTGAGCTCGGGGGCGTAGGCACCACCGCATTACCTAATATACTTGCCGCTAAACGGTAGTCTTCAGCACTATCGTGTTCCGGTCAGGTGGTAATGTACGGCCCTGAAATGTTCGGCCCAGAGGCATAACACCTTAGGCATCAGGAGTGGTAACGCATCTGCATTTTGAACTTGGTCTTTGTCTATAGGGTGCAGTCATCACTTAACATCAATGTGAACTTCATGCTTGTTTGCCACTTCTATTACGTAAAAATAAAAAATAAAGAAGAATAAACAAATCAACCCTGCAATGCCGAATGTGGATCACAGGCGTCACACCAGCCTGCTGTGTCAACGCAGGGAGGGAAAACGAAAAAAGAAACGCGATACTACTGAAGTTCTGAGGTTTGGTTTGTCAAGCTAATCATTTATTATTTATTTATTTATTAATTCTTCAATGCACCGAGTAAATTAGGCGGATCTACTTGCTGCCAAATAGAGGTGTTTCGACAAGGTGGTAATGTACGGCCCGCTTATTTTTGACACAGAGGTATAACAACTTAGATCTCAGGAGTGGTAACGCATCTACATCAAAATGTCTGGTTTTTATGTAGGTGTTTCTATCCACAGTATTCACTTACTGTCAGTGTGAACTGTATGCTTGTTTGCCACTTCATGACACAAAAATAACAAAACAAACCTCTATCTCCTATACATTACTAAAACGCAATTTGATATCAGCAAAACTTACAAAAATAATTCAAGAAATTAAATTTGCGGATTTTCTCGCGTATACAACACTCCCAAACTTCTCATACCAGACGTTTCGGTCGCTTTCCAGCTACCGGGTCACGAGCACGGGGGTGTTGTATACGCGAGAAAATCCGCAAATTTAATTTGTACAATAATAAATTTAAAAAATTAAATACGCTTACACTCACAGGCACACAGTAGGTAGGTATAAACCAGTGTCACATCGCGGACACTCCACCATAATTCCATACAAACGCTTACTAATATGGTTTCTATCCATCAGTGACGTGTATTTACACGCGCACCTGTGTGCGTAGCACGTACAAAATACGAATACCAACCGTCGCGTCGTCCATAAGAGAGGAAGGGGTTGTGTATGTGTGCAAATCGGGCGGGACGTCGAAGTGTCCAATCTATACGTAGTATTATTACATATTCTCTGTCTGTGTCGTGGGTGCCGTTGTACACCTACAACACATACACAAACACCCAGACCCGAAACAAATATCTGTAGGCCATACAAATATTTGTCCCGGTGTGAGTATCGAACCCGCGACCCTTCGAATGAAACGGTCATCTCACACCGCTGGACTAACCGGGTCATCTCGTATGAAGCTCGCGAAAACCTCCGAAAATGTTATTACAAATATAACATTTCTCAAATATTCTGAAGCTTATTTTTATTCCACAAACACCAATATCTACCATAAACTTAATTTACTCAATATTGAAATGACGAGAAATATTTTCTGATCGTTTTTTCACCGGAATAATAATCTTTCTGGAAAGGTATTTGCGAAATGAAATCAATTGACGTGGCGGTTTCGATGAAAGGAAATTACAAATTCTAAAAGATTTCTTTTGAATAACCGATATTAAAACTTTTTTCCAATTATGAACGAGAAATATGTAGTTTGATATCAAATATTCTGATTTACTAGAAAAACTGAACTTGATTTGTGTTTTATTTGCGAAAAGAAACGATTCCAAGAATCGCCTCTTTACAAGAATAATGTGACATTTCATCTAAATTGTTCTGTATGAAATGCAACATTATTCTTACAAGAATAACGTGACATTTCATCTAAATCGTTCTATATGAAATGTCACATTATTCTTGTAAAGAAGCGGAATGATCTAGGTACTCGAAATTGAGCATTGTCTCTAGAGACGAAGCTCGCGGGCGTAGACACCACCGCATTACTTAATCTACGTGACGCAATTTTTTTTTTATGTAATAAAAGCGGCAAACAAGCTTGCAGTTCTCATTGATTTTAAGTCATGACTGCAGCCACCAACTCAATGGCCAGAGGTCAAAATGCAAATGCGTTGCCACTCCTGAGGCCTAAGGTGTTATGCCTCTGTGCCGGAAATTACAGGGCCGTACATTACCACCAGACCGGAACACGATAGTACTGATCACTGCCATTTAGCGGCAAGTATACCTATTAGGTAATGCGGTGGTGCCTAAGCCCGTGAGCTCCGTCACTGGAGCTCTACCACCAGTAAATTATAGTGTTCAGCTCCATCTTGTCCCGGTCAAGTGGTAATATACGGCCCTACAATTTTCGGCCCAAGGTATAACAACTTAGACCTCAGGAGTGGTGACACATCTACATCAAAATCTCTGGGTTTCATGTAGATGTTTATAGTTTACAGCATTACTTACCGTAGACATCAACACAAAAATCAGTGGTCAAAATGCAGATGCGTAGATCCTGACATCATAGTTGTTATGTCTCTGTGTTAGTTATTACGGGGCCATACACTCCCATCTAATTGGAACACGGTAGTGGTAAACACACAGAATAGATTTATCTATTCCGTGGATGAACACGACCGTTTGTCCGGCAGATAGATAAGGTAATGCGGTTATGCCTACGCCCTCGAGTCCTTACACTGGGAATCTATCACCAGTAAATTTATAAGTGTTGTTTGGTCACATCCCTAATTTTTAAAATCTTTGGTTTCCACAATAATACGTAATTTGGGTTTTTGGCGGGCACCTTGAAAGAGTGTGTAGTGCTCTTATTTTAATTCATTTTCTTAGTGTATTTTTCAGTTGTATTAAATAATGTTGGTGGCATTTTGTTTGATATAGGCTTATTACAGTGCCCGTGTATAGTGAAATAGAATAACAGTGCGAAAACACGTCTTTTCGGGTTGCCTCCATAACTTCATTGTAAAGTTTCTGGTAAGGTAGCCATCGCTTTACTAGAATTACTGCGACTCTGACTGACGGACTGATAAATTGACTAACTGACTCTGACTTTTACGCTGCTTATTACGAATACGAAATATCGTTTTACTTGACACTGGCAATATGAGTAATAGCGATGCCATAACATTAAAAAAAATACGTCATTCATTGTCAAAACACACCCACTCTTAAAACGGAACAGCGCAAACTGACAAGTCCATAAATATGTCAGCGACAGACAGAGGGTTTGCTAAATATCAGTCACAAAATGGTTTGTTTGTGTCTTTAAACTAATTTAACAAAACATTGTGAGAAAACAAACACAGTTTTAAATAAATAATATTGATGGATACGAAAAATTGGGTTTTACATTTAAAAATGTGTGTATTTTAGTTTGTTCGACAAGTTCAATAATTCATTGTACAAATATTAAAATGAAATATATTTTCAATATTTAAACTTTTTGGGATGTAACCAAACAATAATACAAATTGTAATATTTTTATTTTCGCAATAACACATGTGATTGAATTTAAAAATAAAAAAAAATGGATTTTCCTGCCTGAAGTCAAATTTTTCTTTTATTTCCTAATACAAAATCTAACCTCGACAGACATTCCTTAATTCTACTGTCTCAAGATTTTCTTTAATTTCTCATAGAGCAACACGGGCCATCGGCCGCGGCGGACCGGAGGGGAGTAGCCATATGCAGGCTTTCCACTCTGTCAAAGTACAAGCCCCGTTGAGGCTATGCCTGTCGCCTAGATTTTAAATGTGTGCGTGAAATTATAATAGACGATTTTTGTAGTGCGTGCGTGCGTGCGTTCGTGTGTGTGTGTATGTGTGTGTGTGTGTGTGTGTGTGTATGTGTGTGTGTGTGTGTGTGTGTGTGTGTGTGTGTGTGTGTGTGTGTGTGTGTGTGTGTGTGTGTGTGTCACACGTATTTCCCCCAAAAAATTACAGACTGTTTTGCATCGGTAATAAACGCTATGGCTACTCCCCTCCGGACCGCCCAGGCCGGTGTTGCTCTATGGTATATACTTACGAACACGAGTTTTAACATGACACATTTCAAATTAACATTTGAAAACAAAGATAATGAAAAAAAAACTTTGTGTCGTTAACACAAGTTTTTTTCTGTTTCTAGTATTGAATAAAAATGGCGTTTACCCGAGTCGTCAACAATATGCCAACAGCATTCGGCGGGTTCGCCGAGGGGTTTGTAATTTTACTAACAATTTGTTTGTCTTTTAAAACATATTTCCGATTGCCACACGACATCCCGTGGGCGTTTTTAAATTACATTCCGTGTACAGTCAATGGCAGATAAACATTAGCGAGACCATTTCAAATATTCTATAAATAACTGCATACGAATATTAACTACAGATATTATATAGTCTTTAGGTTTGGTTGCACCAAAATGTTTGTCAAAGTTATCTTTTTTGTCCAATGTAACAATCACAATAACATTGACTTTATTAACATTAACATTTACAGCGGAATGCGTTTCAAAACATAGGTACGTATTTTTGACATTGTCAAATTTACCAAGGTTGGCAGATTCCCTTATAATCTGACAGATAATCTTGAGGATAACTTAAACAACGCGTTTCGGCCAGTTGCGGTTAATGTTAAATGTATGACGTCATTTAACAATTTTCAAATGGTGCAACCCATTTGCTAACTTAACCGGTACTTTAACAAATTTGTTAGATTTAAAGTAAGGTGTTGCAAACCAAGAATTAAAGTGCCAATACCTTAATTACTTTTGCAGGTACGTCTGTATGCAGGTATAAAATTGGAGTAACTTGGTGAAATAAGTTAATGTGACTAAAGACAGGACTAGACTAGGCCCTGTAATTTCCGGCACGAAGCATAACAACTTAGACCTCAGGAGTGGTAACGCATCTGCATCTTGACCTTGGTCTTTATGTAAGTGTCTATAGGCTGCAGTCATCACTTAACATCAATGTGAACTGCATGGTTGTTTGCTACTTCCATTACATAATAAAAAAAACTAGAAAGGTTCGCTACTGTGTTAAGGTTACTCGGGCTATGAGACCATTATTTCTTCTCATCCTACTTTCATTTATACCTATTATAATTGCGAATTTATGTTTGCTTGTAACCCATCACCATGAAACTTTGTACACACATTCTTGGAGGTATTAAAAATAACATAGGATACTTTTTCTAATAATCTATATATAAAAATCAATTGCTGTTCGTTAGTCTCGCTAAAACTCGAGAACGACTGGACCGATTTGGCTAATTTTGGTTTCGAATAATTTTTGGAAGTCCAGGGAACGTTTAAAAGGTAAGAAAATATGAAGAAATTGTAGGGAAACAGTAAGTACCACAATTTTGTTTTTCCCATACAAATAGTCCGTATGATCCGTATCTATCAATCAAACCTTTGACACATTCTTTAGTTCTGAGGCAATACGGAGTTTGCCGGGTCAACTTGTAAAATAAAAAATTCTAAGAATGATTTTAATGCGAGCGAAGCCCCGGGTTAAGGCTAGTATTGTATAAACATAACGAAATTAAAACAACAAATGTTTTTTTCGTTATTTCGAATACAATCTTAATACTTTTATCGTATCAAAAATAATTAAATATAATATTTCTCAATTCCATTGAAACGCAAACAAAAGTTCACAACTTTCCTGTCTGGAGCCCGAATATCGGCGACAAACCCGCAAAACCTCCTGCGGTCATATCTCAAAAGTTTTGGATCCAGTCCAACTCCGCTTCTGCGGCGCATTGTGGGTTCGATACCCGGCCCGCTTCTTTATTAGCTTCGCTTTTCCATGTTTATAAATAACATTAATAACGTGAATTAAGGTTTTGCCTGCCCCAAGCGGAATTGATAAAATAATTGGGCGTATTTCGTGGGTTATGCGGAAATATGGTTCACTTTTTAGTTTGAGAATTAAGTAAGTAAGTAAATATTCTTTATTGTACACCAGTAATGTTCAATAAAAACAAAAATAGAAAAAACCAAAATGAAAGTACAATCAGGCGGTCTTATCGCTAAAAGCGATCTCTTCCAGACAACCTGTCGGTGGAAAGAAATGTTAAATTACAGAGGCAGGGTGTACATCAAATTAAGGACAAACATTGTGCATAAATAAATAAATAGATAGGTACACACATTTCATAAATATATAAACCTAATTAAAACACAAAACTTAATAATATTGTAAAAGGAATGATGATGTGTGAAGTTAAAGGAAGAGTTGAGAATATATATAGCTATTATTTTTTATGATATGGAAGTGACACAAGCATGCAGTTCACATTGATGTTGAGTGATGACTGCAGCCTATAGACACCCACACAAAGACCAAGGTCAAAATACAGATGCGTTACTACTCCTGAGCACTAAAGTGATATGTGTCGGTGCCGGAAATTACAGGGCAGATGCGTTGCCACTCCTGAGGCCTAAGGTGTTATGCCTCTGTGTTGGAAATTACAGGGCCGTACATTAACACCTGACCGGAACACGATAGTGCTGAACACTACCATTTAGCGGCAAGTATATTAGGTAATGCGGTGGTGCCTACGCCCGCGAGCTCCGTCACTGGAGCTCTACCACTAGGATATATATATTGTGAACTCCAAACAATTTTATATATCGCCTAAAGAAGCCTGAAGAATTATTATATAGACGGTCTACTGGTCCCTTTCTAAGTATCAAGACGAATAACTTAGAAGTCGTTCGCCATTCTTGAACCATTTTCCACAATATTTTGCCAAACTTATTTTTTTTATAATACCTATCAATAATAAAAGTGGCAAACAAGCATGCAGTTCACATTGATGTTAAGTGATGACTTCAGCGTATAAACACCCACACAATAACCAGAGTTGAAAATGCAGATGCGTTGCCACTCCTGAGGCCTCTGTGTTGGAAATTACAGGGCCGTACATTAACACCTGACCGGAACACGATAGTGCTGAACACTACCATTTAGCGGCAAGTATATTAGGTAATGCGGTGGTGCCTACGCCCGCGAGCTCCGTCACTGAAGCTCTAAAAACCTTCTTTGTTTGTTAGGTACCTCTCTTATTCTGTTCTAGCATATTGACGAACATTAGTATTAATACATAATAAGAAAAAATCTGATGAAGATTAGAAAGTGTCGAAATGTGGGACGGGACATTTATCATCATCATCTCAGCTGATAGACAGCTGGACAAAGGCCTACCCTGAAAATTGCCACAACGAACGGTTCTGAGCTACCCTCATCCGGCAATTGTCCGCAACCATCTCCAGGTCGTCGGTCAATCTCATAGGAGGCCTGCATACGCTTCTTCTTCCGGTACGCGGATAAATAAAACAATAACAAAATAAAAATAGTTCTAATTACCCAATTTTTTGTCAATATACAACAGTTGCAAACGGTTGTTCACAAAAAATACACTAAACCAAAATTGTATAATAATAAAAGAGCAGAAAAGCGTTCCATGCATTTTTCCATCTAAATTCTATTCAGACAGTCGCGGACTAAAGCGGTTTACAAAAAACAGTAGCTCCAAACAATAGATTCCCATATCTTTGGTGCGGAACCAAAAAAAGTCTATCTGCCGACATAGTTTTTGAACGATCTCATATAAGTAAAGGCTGGCTGGTACAGTCGCGCTCGTAACCCAGTTAGCTAGTGTAACTATGAGTTAGGAGATCCTAGACCATTATAGATAAAATATATTTTTATTATTATACAAAACGTTTAAATCATAGAATAGGTAATAAGAAGATCTGGAAATATTTATATTAATAACATAGCTGTAAAAGAAGCAAGCTGAAGTTCTAAAAAAAGTTTTTTCAATAACTTAATGTTCCGAAGTATTTATGTTTAATAGTTGATATTTATGTAAGATCTTCTTTAAGTAAAACACGAGTCTACGACCGAAAAAATCAAATAAAATGTTATAGTTAAAGACAGCATAATTAAGTTTTTTTTTCGACGAAACCGCGGTGGCCTATAAGATATATCATAATAATATAATAATAATGGCAACCCATTATACGTCCCACTGCTGGGCACGAGTCTCTCCCCTTTTTGGGGGGAGGCCTGGTGCTTACTCCACCACGCTGCTCCAATGCGGATTGGTGGAGGTGGGTGGTTCTGTATCAAATAACAATCGCTAAACGAAAAAACTAACATTGCAGTATAAAAAAATACATAGAAATACTGCTAACACTGTCCCAAACTGGGATATAACGTGTGTCCGCTGTATTGTAAGTCGAGGAAGCTTAGCTACTTCTCTGGCATAATAAACACACACACATAAGCACCAAGACTTATTCCCCCCAAAAAAAATTGTAAAAATAAAATTTAAAATCTATTTTAATGTGGGTCACAGCACAGCGTGTATATTTTTAACATAATAAACTTATTAATAACCCTCCTTCTGTAGCAGTCGGGTAAAAATGAAATATGTTATCATTAGGCAGCAACAAAAATGTTAAAAGCCGTCCCAATATAAGACATAACGTGTGGCTACCGTACAGCGTACCGAGGCGGCCTATTTCAGAGTTGGAACTACGCGACATTATCGAGAGCACACGCCGCGCGCACAAGTTAGTTATGGCGACCGACGCTCGAGATTAGTCGTGTTTTAAATGAAAACTATTTCACGGATTTATCTCGCAGAACTTCCACAACTCCGGAGACCGTATGACTTATGGTTCGCTGGCGATATGAATGTGTTTATCTTCATGTTCGCACTTGTCTCTTTTGGATGATTTTAGCTAATGAAGACTTTTATGCTGAGCAGGCATAAAATCAAATCTTTTTTTTATTTACCTAATGAAAATTAAAAAATATATAAATAAAATACGCTTACACTCACAGCCCCACAGTAGGCATACACCTGTGTCGTGGGTGCCGTTGTACACATACAACACATACACAAACACCCAGACCCGAAACAAATATCTGTAGGCCTTACAAATATTTGTCCCCTTTTCTATGGAGTTGTTAAAAAAAATCGAGTGTTACAATTGGTCGACCATTACTCGCAAACTTGTAAAGCCAATTTAGGTGTGATAGTTTTCCTTTTAATTTCGTAATATGTAGCTACTATTGCCGTAACGTTTGAATTTCTAACAACCGTTTAGTTGGTAGAGGGGGGGACACTTGACTCTAACGAAAATTGGCTTTTTAAAGCTTAATAAGCCACGAATAGTTAACTAAATCCAAAAATTATGTTTGTGTTTTTGCGCAAAATCGCGGACGTAAAGACAGGCAGACAGACAGACAGACAGACGGACATGGCGAAACTATAAGGGTCCTTGTTTACTACGGAACCCTAAGAAATACAATTCTCCATTTCCTCATCACGGATCCAATAAAGTACAATTTAAATACCAAATGAAGTGTCGAAGAACACAAGCACCTTTGTCAAAGTGAGCGACAATCAATCAGTCGTACAAACGTCTCAATAGTGGAACGCAGGACTGTTGAGACAAGGGATCATCAAAGATAGTTTTGTTACGGGAAATCGAATGATATCTCGCCGGGTATGTCGTTCATGATGGGTTCGGGTCTGGGTTCATATCTTCCGGAACGGAATAGCACTTTGATATCAGACAGTTAACTAGAAGACTTGGGATGCGATATGATAAATAAAAACGTACCTTTAAAGTTTGTAGCGTTAGCTGTGTATGGCGAGGTAGCCTTTAATCGTAGCAAGCTAATTGTGGATCGTGGATTGGGTATGCTCCGAACCAGATCTGGCCGTATGTAGAGGAGTCCGGCGGACATGATTATTATTAATCAAGTCCGACGCGGTCCGCTCGCGCGGATTTGGTCAGCGGATTGGATCCGCCGTACCGAATCCAGACTGTGTTAATACTATAAGGTTCAGTCTCTGGGTCCGGAAGAATATAGTTTTACTACTATAAGTTTCACTGGTGGTAGAGCTCCAGTGACGGAGCTCGAGGGCATAGGTACCACCGCATAATCTAATGTACTTGCCGCTAAATGGTAGTGTTCAGCACTATCGTGTCACGGTCAGGTGGAAATGTACGGCCCCGTAATTTCCGGCACAGAGGCATAACACTATAAGCCTCAGGAGTGGTAACGCATCTGTATTTTGACCTTGGTCTTTTTGTGAGTGTCTATAAGCTGCAGTCATCACTTAACATCAATGTGAACTGCATACTTGTTTGCCACTTCCCTTGCATAAAAAAAATGAAGTTTAGACATGTGCCTGAAAAATTACCTCGGATTCTATTGCATTGGACTTAATAAGCGTATAAATTTATTTAGTTTCTTAAATATATAAAAAAAAACCGTTCTTGATCACTAGCATAGTATTTCGCAATTATTAAACCACCATGATACACCTCAATTAGTACCAAATCAATATCTGTAATAATTCACCTCTCCAATCACAATCAAATGAACATAATGCACACGACGCAACCAATTTAATTGGCACGACTTGAAGCGTGAAATTAGCAAAGGATTCAAGATCGGTAATACATTGTTATATATTAATCAAGTGTGCTGGTGAGAATCTAATTATTGCTAATGACATTGTAGCGTATATTTAATTATATTTGTTTTAATTTGTAATTCTATTAATTATTGTTTTTGTTAATTTGTTTGTAAATAATTGTATTGTGTAATTGTAATTTAATTTAAATGTTTTATAATTGTATATTTTATAATGTGAAATTAATGTTTTTGTATGTTGCGCGGACAAACGAACCGAGTTTGTTATTAGAGAGATCTAACGGTGCTTAGGGGCGTGGCCTACCGCGCTGCGCTCGCACATCGAGCCCGACGGCCAGACAGTCCGTTCAGACCTCTCGCCGTAACCACTATGTCCCTCGCCATCGCGTATTCGTTCGTTTATTCCTTATTTTCTGTTCTTTCCTCCTGTTGTAATATTTCTACTCCTTCTGCCTTGCTGTGGCGATCTTGTGGGTTGTGCATATTATATCTCTTTACTGTGATCTTTCTTATTTCTTATTTCTTTCCTCTTATTATTGTGCACTATCTTAGTGCTATCCACAAACACTTAAATACCACTAAAACATCTTAGGTTCACTAAGCATGGGCCCTGCAGTTTCGGGCCTATAGAATAAGACTGAGGTATCCTCTGCCTGTCGTAAGAAGCGACTAAAAGGGAATATGAGCCTCGGGCGGCAAGAGTGGGGGCTCTGGTCGCTCAGCACTCGCGGCTCCGTGAGAACGGTGACCGAGGTAGCCGCAGGTCATCGTGGCAAGTTACAATGGGGGGGCTCACAAAACCCCCGTGGACGAGCCATGGATGGAGGCGAAGTGCGAGCGGGGGAACCGGAGCAGTGTTTATAGTGTACCCGGATCCCCCCTTTTTTACACTTCCACCTCGTAAAAAAAAAGGTTCACTAAGCATTTTGAGAAAATCGACACAATAATTAAAGTAAACAATCAGGGTGGGCCAATTGACGGGCGAGAGACGCTAAAAGCAATAAAACAGGTCTTGGCCGTCGAAATCTATAGAAGAGCATGTCGCCGGTTTGTATAGTTACTGTGATAATAACTACACAATCACGTGCATACAAAAATAATACATTTAATTGAGTTGTCAGGAATTTATTATATTTTTTCACAGTATATTCTATGGCTCAGTCGTATAATGTTGTACCTTCGCAAAATGCACCCCATGGGCAAAACGTACTATTCTCACAATGCACCTATCTGAAAAGTAACGTAACTTCACGTTACGTTACAAAAAGTACCTTTCTCATAATGTACCTACTTTTCTCAAAATGTACCTTTCTCATTACGCACCTTTCGCAAAACGTACCTTTTTAATTCACTACCATGATCTCTGTCTCTAACATTTGAGCATGTGACCAGAATAGACAGGCCACGTCCACCCTGTGCGGCCGTATCACTAGAAATCTGAAAGTACGACGTTGCCGTTAAGAACGTCATACACTGCTGTTTACATTTGTAATTAAAGGTGAACAAAAAATATTCACCAATAATAAACACGACCACACGATACCTCAGTGACTTCCAAATCAGATGTAATTCACCTCCAGCTCCGTAATCACACTCCAATGATCCTAATGCACACGACGCAACCAATTTAATTGGCACTACTTGAAGCGTGTAATTAGCAAAGGCTTCAATATCGGTAACACATTGTTAAGTACTAATCAAGCGTGCCGGGGAAAACCTAATCAATGCTTATGACAGCTTAGGTACACTAAGCGTTCTGAGAGTAGATATCCATACGGTCATTAAAGTTAAACACTTAAATTTGTGGCCTGTGCGAAGGGGAAGGACAGTTTTTTTATGTACGTATCTTCAAGCCAATTCCCTTACGCGGTAGGCAGAGAATGTAAAGCGCCAGATATCCCAATCCTGACACCTCTAGTAGCATCCTGACTGGTCAATATAGGTCAGTCTTGGTTTATCTGGGCCGCTGCAGCCATTTTTTATAATTTCGCAATAACGGCAATCCATTCATACAACTGGACACTACTTATTATTATTAGTTTTTTCTTTTATAATTGTTTAAATTAACAAAAGATTAAACATATATCACTTTTTTATGTTATGAAAGTGGCAAACAAGCATGCAGCTTACATTGATGTTAAGTGATGACTGCAGTCATAGACACCCACAGATAAACCAGAGGTCAAAATGCAGATGCGTTACCACTCCTGAGGCCTAAGGTGTTATGCCTCTGTGCCGGAAATTACAAGGCCTTACATTACCACCTGACCGGAACACGATATTAGTTAATGCGATGGTGCCTACGCCCGCGAGCTCCGTCACTGGAGCTCTACCACCAGTAAAAACATAATTTTCAACAAATCACTTAACAGTGAACACAGGTTTAATGTGATGAGAACATTATATAATGCAACTATACTGATTTGCATTCACTATGAGAGCGAATGAATCTTATTGAAGATCGTAATCACTGAATGAAGATGTATTTTAACCTAAAAACTGCTGGTGTGCCAGAAATAGTGTGTAAAGAGAATCTTTATATTATTTAAATGCTATAAATATAATAAACCATTAATCGAATTAAAAACTGAACTAGAGTCGATTTACAATCAAAATTATATTTTCCATACCATTCCCAAGCGTAAGAACTCAACATAATAACATAAGAACGTTCCAAATGTAACACATAAAAAATAATCACATCCCTATACCATTCATTCACAATCAAAAATCACTGAATATTTAATCCTCCTACAACGTGAACAAACACAACACTATGAACCTATCGACAGTAGACGCTGTCGAAATTCATTTGTGCGAGGTGCCGAGGGAAATCGGTAGCTTTTATTCCATCCACAATCTATCTTCTATGTCGGTTTGGGGATGTTACACGTATCGATACGGATATTTAATTAATAAATAAACGCATACACTCACAGCCCCACACTAGGTATAAACCTAAGTCGTGGGTGCCATTGTACAAACACAACACATACACAAACACTCAAAACCGAAACAAATATCTGTAGGCCATACTAATATCTGTCCCAGTGCGGGGATTGAACCTTTGACCCTTCGAATCAAACGGTCATCTCACACAGCTGGAATAACCGGGTCGTCATTATATTCCATTTAAAAAACTCAATTCATGATTCCTACAACTTGTGAGTTCAAAAGGAAATTGGTAGCTCTTTTATACCATCCACCATGTTGTCGCTGCCATCCACAATCTATCTTCTATGTCGGTTTAGGGATGTTACACATATCGATACGGATATGATTATATTCCGTTTAAAAGCCGAACATAAATCTGAAGTTCATGAGTGGTATCATTCGATTCCTACAACCTGCGAAAGGAAATTGCTAGTAGCTCCTTTCGTAAAACCTTAATCTATTTTCTGTCTCGATTTACGGATGTAATGATATTGGAAATAGATATTATCTACTATTCAATGTTTTTACGTACTCGTAGATGCGTGCCTGAAAATACGATCTGGGTCGGAAACTATTTTGCAATTTGTGGACGGATGTGTTTTCTTTTTATGTAATGAAGATGCAATCAAGCATGCAGTTCACATCGATGTTAAGTGATGACTGCAGCCTATAGACACCCACACAAAGACTAGATATCAAAATACAGATGCGTTGCCACCTCTGAGGCCTTAGTTGGTTTGTTTCTGTGATAGTTATTACGGGATCATACATTATTATTGTATGCAAGTACGAGTTTTTTTTGTCACAATGAGACCAACAAACAAGCAACAGTAGTTGACGTGTATAGTAAGCGTTTACTTGGAGCTTTTAATACTTACATAAAACGCCAATTTTCAATGCTAATGCGTTCTCTTTACTGACGCCTAAGATGTTCCTATCTGATTGCATGTCAGAAATAAGTACGACTCTAACATATTACATATAAGATATTAATCTACCTGAAAATATGCTATTACTAAACATTCGCATTTAGCCGCAGGTAGAAAAGCTAGTGTTATGGCAAACGCCTATGCCATGGAGCTTCGCCTCTAATACATTTGACATAATTATTCAGTTAAAAATATCCGACAAAATAGCCCTATCGCCACAATTACATCCCTAGCGTTTGTTACGTCGACATCGATGGAACAATACCTAGGCGCTGAGGGGTTCGTTTGTTCCCTGCTTTTGGGCACATAACGTATATGTTCTAAACACGAACAAACGTATATTTGTAGCCATTTAATAAAAGCTGTCCAAACCCTCTTTGGAATCTGAATAAATTCGAAGATAAATACTCGATGGTTGACATTTTCCATCTTTTTCAATCCATTTTTTTTATATACATGTATAATGAAGATGGCAAAGCTCACATTGATGTTAAGTGATGACTGCAGCCTGTAGACATCTACATAAAAACCAGAGGTCAAAATGCAGATGCGTTGCCACCCCTGAGATCTAAGTTGTTATGTCTCTGTGATATCTATTACTGGGCCATACATACATACAGTTATATTTTGCTATAATGCAGTTGGTTTTCAGGTACAAGTCAACGTCTTCTTTCCAAATAATATTTATTTAAACATTTTTTTCTATATTGCATCATTAAAACACACTGTTGAAGCGCTCGCTACCAGTCAACCATTGACAGTTAAGAAAATTGCCAGTGCTAGCAAAATGTTCATTGTCTGATAAATCTCAGTTGGCTCTCACTGATGAAACATAATAATTATGGAACAGCTAAAAGATCATTTATCTTAAAGCCCAAATTTTATGATTAATTTCACGATACATCACCATTTTCCAAATCTGTACAGAGGACGGTCGGCACATAAATCAGAGAGGCGCTAACAGCTTTTTGCACTTATTTTGTTGTCGGTACAGAGTTATTGTGATGGCCACATAACAGCTTTCGCCTTTCATTATCAATGTAAACCTAAAAGCATGAAGCATTTAACGTTGGTTGCCCATAACTATTTTATGATAAAAAAATAATTTAGGCCTGTCATAAAAAGAAAAAATGTATTTATTACCTTAAAAAAATCTAAAAGGGATTTTAAATAACTTTCATTTACTTGCACAAATTTTTTGGGTGCCACTTTATAACGGCGACCCCAAGGCGATGCAATAAAATGTGTGTGTGTTTGAAACTCCGGTAGCTTAGTGGTGGAGCTACTGAGCTAGTGAAGGAGTCGCAGGTTCAAGACCACCCAACGAACATTTTTTTAAAATTCTATCTATTATAGTATTATGCGGGTTTTAATTTTATAAGCTTCTACAAACACTACACTTTTAATTTGTCAAAGTTCAAAGTTCAAAGTTCTTTATTGCATTCATGTGAATTTTACAGATGATATAAATATTGAATGTAGCAACTTGATACCCGTTGGGCGTAGCAATTTATGTAACATATTATTATAGTTATAGATTTTAAAGAAAATTATTTTAAATAGTAGAATTAACAATTAGATGATTTTAAAGTAAGTAAGTACTCTTATTTTTAAAAAGCCAGAACGTGAGACAGACACGATTTTAATGTGTTAGAGGTTTTTTAATTTATAACTTATCGCTAAAAAATTCGTTCAAACTGTAGTAAGATTTTTCAATCAGAAAAGTTTTTAATAGTTTTAAAAATGTATGTAAGATACGTTGTTTTTTAATGCTGTTTGGAAGATGATTATAAATCCTAATTGCGTTTACGTACGGACTATTTTTATGCATTTCAACTCTGCTCTTTGGTAGATTATAGTTGTTTTCGTAATATGATCTAGCAGTATAGAATTTCTGTAACTTAGCTTTCTCAAATATTTCGCAATTTTTGCTGATAAATTTACATATTTCCAAATAATAATAAACTTACTTCTAGAAGGTCTGCACTTTTAATTTGTCAAATAATAATAAACTTCTAGAAGGTCTGTGGTGGTACACAGACCGAATTGACAAAAAACTGCGGCTTGAATATACATATCACGAAATTACTCACATTTTTATTATAATATTCAATGAAACACTCGCCAGATAAGAGAAATTATTACCTTCATAATAGTTGAGTGATCACCTATTTTATATACAAGGAAGGAAAAAGGACTCAAAATACATCCTTGCGGAACAACTCTAAGTAGGTCAAGGATGATATACGATATGCGAGTTATAAGAAGTTTAAAAGCGTGAATCTTGGTGTGATAGTGGAAATAAAAGGCTTGTGAAGTGTCTTTATTTTTCGTTCTATCTTCTTTCAATTCAAAGTTATGTTAAAACGATTTAAGCCTTATCGATTGGTTTACTTGAATCCGTAAAAATTTACAAAATTACTCGATATTACCTATGTACATCACAATTTCTAATATAACAGGTTAAGATCAAGATTCATGTTTTTTAACTTCTTACTTAATACCAACCTTTGAAAGTGTTTTCTTCAATTATTTTAATGAATTTCCTTGTGTGTGAGTAATTAATTACCTGAATAAAAATCATTCATAGTGCAACTCATTACTTCTTTATCTCATAAATATATATATAATAAAAATAAAATACGCTTACACTCACAGCCCCACAGTAGGTATAAAGCTGTGTCGTGGGTGCCGTTATATACAAACAACACATACACAAACACCCAGACCCGAAACAAATATCTATAGGCCATACAAATATTTGCCCCGGTGCGGGGATCGAACCCGCGACCCTTCGAATCAAACAGTGAATTCCCACCGCTGGACTAACCGGGTCGTCGATATATATTCATAGTAATCGAACACTGCAGCAAAAACAATTATCAGTAAATGAACTACTCTCACTAACACTTTCGAAGATCTTACTAATAATAATAGGTAACATTTAACATTGCTCGTTTTCTAGGATGCTTGAAAGACCACCTAATCCCTTCTGACCCCAATACACACATAGCACAAAAAGGGTTACCTTAAGCTTTAAACAATATTTGACAAAGGGAATACCTTGGACACTGTGCAAATTTCGAAACTTTCTAGACTATAACAAAAGCCCTAACAAAAATGAATCCAATATACACTAACTCCCTTATTCATAAACGTACATTAGATACGTTTTAGCTATAGAATGCTTTGTCTCAGTTGCATTGTCAAATGTGCAGGATAGAAAAAGATAAAGGAGAGATTAGCAACACTTTAGCTAAAATACGTTTATGAATAATCTCGTAATCATACCAAATGTTTTATGTCAAAGCCTTCATAGGGATTTATTAATATCATTGATTAGATTACCATGAAACCACATCGGTAACCGATTGCAATGGGAATTTTGAATATTTGGCACAGATTTCATATTTTCGTTATAATTTGCCAACGAATTAATAAGTTTTGGGTCAGATTTTGTTGGGAATAATACATTCGATGAATTTCAAAGTCTTGTTGATTTATTTAAATTGTTATCATCAGTATTTTGAACAGAAAGGCATCAGGAGTGGTAACACATCTGCATTTTGACCTTGGTCTTTGTGTGGGTGTCTGTAGGCTGCGGTCATCACTTAACATCATTTCAACTGGTGGTAGAGCTCCAGTGACAGAGCTCGCGGGCGTAGGCACCACCGCATTACCTAATATACTTGCCGCTAAATGGTAGTGTTCAGCACTATCGTGATCCGGACAGGTGGTAATGAACGGCCCTGTAATTTTCGGCACAGAGGCATAACACCTTAGGCCTCAGGAATGGTAACGCACCCGCATTTTGAACTTGGTCTTTGTGTGTGTGTCTATAGGCTGCAGTCATCACTTAACATCAATGTCAACTGCAGGCTTGTTTGCCACTTCCATTACTTAAAAAAAATAACAGTTTTGTTGAGTTTTTAAATTTGTTAGTTTCTATTTAGTATTTTAAACAAAAACAAACTGTATTTTATTTAAAGAAAAATTATTTCTTTAAAAGAAAGACTTTCGTCTTTTGGACTTCAGTAGCTCAATTGGAAGAGCGGCTGGACTAGATTCCCAGTAGGCCGCGAGTTCGAGTCTCGCCTGAAGTCAAAGTTTTCTTTCCATTTTTCTTTAAATAAAATATATATCACAAGCATGTGTTCATGCGAAATAATATAAAACAAAAACAAACTGTACATGTAAACAATAACTAAGCGATAGTTCTTCACAAAAACAATCTCCAATCCGTGAGAGTTAAAATCTAAACACAATCCTTTATTTTGCAACACATTTAATACCTCAAACTGAGACCTCTAATAATTTGAAACAGTCATCATCAATTTAGAATATCAATACACATGCGGTCAGGTGTATTATGTAGGTGCAATCTGCAGCCGACTGTATTATACCTGGTCACAGGATGTATTATATTGGCTTCACGTCCTAAATCTGCAGAACAGGCCCGTAAATTGCACAGCAATAGATTATCGACTTGGAAACAAGTATTAATTATTCAGACGCTTCATCTCTTCAGTAAGCCTGATCCCTTAATTGTTTAGTTTAGGATGTGCATGCTTGTTTGCCACTTTATATCACACTAGCGGCCCGCCCCGGCTTCGCCCGCGCTGCTCCGTTCCTATTAGTCATAGCGTGATGATATATAGCCTATAGCCTTCCTCGATAAATGGGCTATCTAACATTGAAAAAATTTTTCTAATCGGACCCGTAGTTCCTGAGATTAGCGCGTTCAAACAAACAAACAAACAAACTCTTCAGCTTTATAATATTAGTATAGATAAAGAAAATAATAATTCACTTCATAACATCAAAAAAATTAATAAAATCTGACTCAGGAATATAGTGGAAGCAGGCCACTCCTGGGTTAGACCCGGTCAAGAGAAAAGTGCTATAGTGTATACTAGAATGCGTCACTGACAACTTCTTCCAGGAGAAGTCAACATAAACATAACTTCGCGCCTGTAAAGTTATGTCAAATCAAACTTCATTTAAACGCTTGAAAATAATAAAATTTTCTTGTGATAAGTCAAGTAACAAAAAAAAAAGTGAAAGACAATTGATAAATTGATTAGTATGTCAATATAATCCTTAAAAATAAATAAACGTCCAAAAATTATCAAGAATTAAAGTTGTCTACGCGCGAGAACCAACTTCGCAACGGTGCCATCGTCGCACGACTCGCAGCTTCCTTCACGTCATTCACTCGTTCACTTCACTTTTATACGACTAACACGACCATATGCATCGACAAACCTTGTACATATTGTAAAATTAATTAGGGGAGAGTCGGATATATTGTACCAGTTTCCAGATTTTGCATAATATCTTTTTTTGATATTAATTTAAATAAGTTCTTTATCTTGATTCACATAGTTTAGAATCTCATTTAACATGTGCCGCAACGTCAACACCATACTCTTATCGATTGTCACACAATAAGCGTTTCCCTGAAGGCTTTCCTTCGGTACAATTTACCAACTAGTCGGATTAATTGTACCACAGGTTAGGTAAATCGTACCACCAAGAATTAAGAGACTTATTAACATGATAATAAATGAAAATAAAGGTTTAATAAATAGACAAAATAAATTGATTATATGTTAATTATTAATGAAAAAATGCTGTCAAAAATTTCAAATTTCTTCAATATTAACGGTCATAAAGTGTCAAAAGAACAAATGTATTATAGACTTAACAAAAAAAAACATTTATCAAACTTAAATACATTATTCTGCATAAATTAAATAATGTATGAAAATAGAATAAATCACTTTAGAATATTATTTCCGTTAGTAAACAATTATTTATTTATCTACTTATGTACTGAGATCAAACTTTTTATTTTCTTTTACCATATTATAATAGTATACCGAATTTCGTAAATATCTTGATTCAATGTACAGGTTCCGTGAACCCATTTACAATAACGAACGTACTTTGTCTTGTCAATATTTGACCCTTAACTTATTTCGCATTCTGGCATGACGTTAAATTGTTGGCTTTGAAAACGAATTCGTTTCAGATATGTGGTTCTAGCTCATCTCCTTATTTTCAAGAGCCAACAATATCTTTCCAAAACCTCCTTCTTCCGTTTTATAATACTATTAGGGGTCATCATTCATCCAAAAAATATATATATAAAATAATATATATAGCAACAAGTTGGGTAAATTGTACCAGTACAAATAAAACAACTGCTGGTGGTACAATTTACCAAACCAAGAGATTTCAAAAATAAATATTTGTCACAAAATAACCGCTGAATATATTACGTTCGCAACGCTATGGTTGAAGCGGTGATTATAGATCTAATCAATAAAAAATATAACAAAACTGTAACTTACGTTTTCACTTTGTAATCTCCTTAGCTACACACGTCAAAATTTGTATGAAAGACTCTCAAAACACATTTTTTTCTCTAAAAACGAATGTACTTTCCAGAGGCCGTTACAAAAAGACAAGTAGTTGAGGCCGCTGTCAGCGCTCAGTTTCGTGTTGCCAGAAAAGAAAACAAGTTACAGTAAGTGTAAAATTTTGAGGTGGTACAATTTATCAGGCAGTACAATATACCAGACTCTACCCTACATCAAGACTAAACGGTTTCAAATCGAATAATAAAGAAGTTACTTGGCTTGCTCTCCTCCTCAAATACAAAAGTAAATATGTAGAGAATGTTCCACCCTCTCTTTTTCAATTCCCTGCAATTACAGACTCCTTACTTTGATCTGACACGTTTATCATAAAAAACAAACATCAATGACAGCAAAAAATATGTAACATTGCCAGAACTCGGAATAATTAGCGGACACAGTCAAAATTGTGAAACGGTAGGTAAATAAAGAAATAATACTGGCATTCACTCACGGTAACCTTACTACGAGTTCTAAAAATTGCCGTAATTTTTCGTACAAATATGATCGAGAATTGTAAACATAAAATCTTTTCCAAGACCATAATAAGTGAGTTGATTTTGAAACATAGGCTTAGGTTACGTAAGAAAGAAATAAAAAAGAAATGAAAATATCTTAATATATATAAATCTCGTGTCACAATGTTTGTCCTCAATGGACTCCTAAACCACTTAACCGATTATAATAAAATTCGCACACCATGTGCAGTTCGATCCAACTTGAGAGATAGGATAGCTTACATTACGCTATGACTAATAGGAGCAGAGCAGCGCGGGCGAAGCCGGGGCGGGCCACTAGTATTAATATATAAATAATGGCAACCCTTGATACGTCCCACGGCTGGGCACGAGTCTCTCCCCTTCTTGGGAGGAGGCCTGGAGCTTACTCCACCACGCTGCTCCAATGCGGGTTGGTGGAGATAAGGGTTAGTGGCCAACCCGCTGTCGGATATTTTCAAACCACCCATAAAGCCTCCGACAAGGTTTAACGACTGCTATCTATCGATAGCAACCGGGACCGACGGCTTAACGTGCCCACCGAAGCACAGAAACGCGCATTTTTTAATTTGCCACTAGCGGTCACCCATCTCACACTCGACCGCACCCGTATCGCTTAACCGTGTAGATCGCTTTCGATCTACACCAAATGCAGACGCGTTGGCGTATGTGATTACATGGCCATAACATTACCACCCCGAACACGATTATTCTGAACACGACCATTTGCCAGCAGATTGATCAGATAATGCGATGGTTCCAACGCCCTGGAACCCCAAGCCCTAACACCAGTAAAACATGTATTGTAGGCTATAGACATTCACGTAAACGTGCTAGCTTGTCTTTTTCGAAGATTGTTGAAAATATGGCGACGCAACAAATAGTAGGGGGATACGAATGGAAATATTGAAAATTATCCCGCGTCGGACGCTTTGAGTCTGACAAACGGATTTTTTTTGCACTCTTTGTTTTCAAACACAAAATACTGCAAACTCCAATCGGAAAACAGTTGGTTTGGAAATATTAAACGATCTCATTTTTTAAACGTCTATAAACACTTTTAATGAACCATACTTTTTATAAATGAAGCAATGAAACTGAATATTTTTTCAACCAAATGAAACATATAAAACTCAAATACGGAAATAATCAGACGGGTGAAATGTATTTAAGTGATCTAAAAAATGTGTTTCTTTTCGTCTGTAAAACCTGTATTACGTACCTAAAACGCATACTAGTAAGACGATCATGGATACGATTAGATTTGTTTTTGTGCATCAAAGAGTAGTTCTCTAATGTGAATGATCGGTCTGCCTGCTCTCAGTGGTTGCAACTTCGCCGTAAAGAGCTTACAAGAGGCTTTATTTTTGCGAAAAAATTGATACGAGAAATGGTCAGTTTAAGTACGTGTTCAAAGTATGTCGTCTCCGCAGATACAGCAAGTTGGTCTTCCGGCTCTTAAAGGTTGCAAATATGGTGTTTCAACGGACGAAATGATCTAAAATTCCAACGACTTTAATGTGAGGCAAGCCCGTGGCAGAGCCTTTAGACTTCGGCCCTATATAGCAACCTTAGATTTGGAGGAGATACTGCTTTAACGGAGCTCGCGGGCGTATGTAACACCACATTATCTCTATCTGCCGCCAAATGGTAGTGCTTAGCACTATCGTGTTCCGGTTTGATGGTAATGTATGGCCCCATAATAACAGTAACTATCACAGAGACATAACAACTTAGATCTCAGGAGTTGCATCGCATCTGCATTTGACCTCTAGTTTTATCTCCCATATCTTAATCTAACGTGCTCGATTAAATATCGCCCTTGCTCTTGAGCTCTCCCACTATAAGAACATAATAACTATAAAGTTTAACAAATAAGGTTAAAACTGACAACAAGGTTAAGCCATCTCATTAAAAATTAACCCCAATATAAACTGCACTCGGTAAAGTTAACCAATTTCACTTCGCGGGTATTTACTTCCCCGCTTTTACGTAAATCGAGACGAGAAGTCGAGCGGAAGGGTTACGGTGACTTTTTCACGTGAGTGGTCCAATTGACCGTAATTAATGTGATTTGTTGTAGAAACAACAACAACAACACACTTAATAATTGTTTTATATTATTTCGCATTAACACATGCTTGTGAAATATATTTTATTTTTAAAGAAAAATGGAAAGAAAAATTTGACTTCAGGCGAGACTCGAACTCGCGGCCTACTGGGAATCTAGTCCAGCCGCTTTTCCAATTGAGCTACTGAAGTCCTGCCCGATATGTCAAATCTTTCCTTCACATTTATTGTATTGCTTTTATGGTAGCAGCACCATCTATTACCAACTATGCTAGTTAGGCAACCGATATAATAGACTTTGCAGTTTATTGAATATCGTAAAGAAGTCGCTTTTACCCTTAATAATTGTTTTATATTATTTCGCATTAACACATGCTTGTGAAATATATTTTATTTTTAAAGAAAAATGGAAAGAAAAATTTGCCTAACTAGCATAGGTGGTAATAGATGGCGCTGCTGCTACCATAAAGCAATGCAATAGATGTGAAGGAAAGTTTTGACAAATGGGGCAGGACTTCAGTAGCTCAATTGGAAGAGCGGCTGGACTAGATTCCCAGTAGGTCGCGAGTTCAAGTCTCGCCTGAAGTCAAATTTTTCTTTCCATTTTTCTTTAAAAATAAAAAAAAATACACTTCATTGTACACCAGACATTACATTAAAAGAAATACAGGAAAGAGAACTTAACACAGTACAATAGGCGGGCTTATCGCTATATATCTGCGATTATAACCAGACAACCTTTGGTTAGAGGAAAATATGTGATAGAAGCGCGCATGGCCCAGCGGCTGGTGTAGATCGTAAGCGATCTGCTCGGTTAAGCACTACGGGCGCGGTCGGGCAGTGTGATGGGTGACCGCTAGTGGCAAATTAAATGCGCGTTTCCGTGCTTCGGAGGGCACGTTAAGCCGTCGGTCCCGGTTGCTATCGATGGATAGCAGTCGTTAAACCTTGTCGGAGGCCTTATGGGCGGTTTGAAAACATCCGACAGTGGGTTGGCCACTAACCCACCCACCTCCACCAATCCGCATTGGAGCAGCGTGGTGGAGTAAGCTCCAGGCCTCCCCCCAAAAAAAGGGAGAGACTCGTGCCCAGCAGTGGGACGTATAATGGGTTGCCATGATTATAATTATTATGTGATAGGGGTGATGAGGGAATAGGGGTGTACACATTGAAAAATATACGTTAAAAATAATCATTACATATTATATCATTGTTGTTGTATGATATTTTGTTTGTATTTTCAAGGAAACAAAATGCCTTTTGTTGTAGTCTACGTTTAACGTCATGGAGTCGTTTCTGTGCCTATGTATCTTCACGCTAAAACCCTTGCAGGGTAGGCATCGTCTTGTCGTTTTTAGGTATTCCACGAGACGATTTTAAAGAGACTAATCGGAACGACATTACTGTCTACTTAAAAAGACTGGTGCTGAGATGATCCCACATGAAGACTAGCCAATTTTTTTCCAGTTTCTTCGACGTTAAAGGTTAGCTTCCGACCAGTAACTGATTTAAACCACGAGGGTAAATAATAGTTTTTTTTTGTTAAAATATTACACTCATTCACTAACAAGACCTTATTTATATATCTCATTGATACGAAAGAATTGCTTTTAAAATTAAGTTTCCTGGTTCAATCCATAGTTCGTACATGAGTGATATTGGAATTTTTCTGCATAACACGCGTGATTTTCAGGCCCATCAATTTTTTACAAGTCAATCGTGAAAAAAAATAACTGTAAGTATACATAGTTTTATTCATTTATCAGACTTAATAATTTTTACACTTTTATTAAAGAAAAAAAACTTACGCGCCTTAAACAGAAGCTGCCTTTGACCCAAACAGTATAATAAACCAGGAAAACTTTAATAGAACCGCTATCTCCATCTAATTAAAAATCTTCAGAAAATCAAAGAGTGAAAAGTATTTACTTATACTTGTATATATTTATTAAAAAAAGATCAAACGCTTCTTATCTTGAATCTTTCAAAAGCGGTGACCGTTCCGATTAAATGCTGTCTAGAACAGATATTTGTTATCCGAGATAAAAGGAAGTTATTTCATGTCTTTTTAATTGTGAGAATAGTTTGAATGCACAGACAGGAGGAGCAAGTTTTTTTATATAGACACAGATCTTAACTGATTGTGGTTATGATCCGCAGATTTATCGTAAGGCCCCATGTAAGGCGAGACGAGAGATATCTTTTGTTTCCCCAAGATACAAATATTTGTTTGACTTATTTTTTTATTGTACTATTTATTTTTCGCAATAACACATGCGAGTGAACTTTAGGAATTAAAGAAAGAAAACGGAAAGAAAAATTTTTCTTCGGACAGGAATCGAACCTGCGACCTCAGGATAACCAGTCCAGCCACTTTACCACTAAGCTACCGAAGTCCCATACCGATGCGTCAAATTTTGCTTTCCCTTTTTGATTTTTAACCGATTTAGGGTCGGCAGAAGTTTTTTTTTATGTCATGGCAGTGGAAATCAAGCATGCAGTTCACATTGATGTTAAGTGATGACTGCAGCCTAAGACACACACACAAAGATCAAAATGGTAGTGTTGAGCACTATCGTGTTCCGGTCAGGTAGTATTGTACTGCCCTGTAATTTCCGGTACAGAGGCATAACAACTTAGGTCTCAGGGGTGGCAACGCATCTGTATTTTCACCTCTAGTTTTTGTGTAGATATCTATAGGCTGCTGTCATCACTTATCATCAATGTGAGGTGCATGCTTATTTGTCACCCTCCTTACATAAAAATAGATACAAATATGAAATTATGAACGCGTTAAACTTAAATGTGTTTGTGAACTCCAACTCGCTGCTACTGAGGACATTTTCTAATAGGTGTAGAATAGACACACAAGAAGGCATATACCTATGCCAGTAATAAGTTAACATCTGGTCCACATTCAAAATTTCTTATTTTCTCGTCTGTATCGTCGTCTTGATCCAAAAGGCTTTTTTTTGCGCTAGGCTCTCGCGCAATGTTTTCGGAAGCACCTACTCTGAGTTGCCTTTCAATTTTGAGTGCATTGTAACTAGTTGGTAATTGGTATAATATGACACAAAAATCCCTTTATCGTTACACAATTTTAACCACGCGCTAAACCAGTGATTCCCAAAGTGGTCCATATAGACCCCCTGGGGTCCATGGGAGACTCGATGGGGTCTACGTATATGCGTAAATAAAAATGGGATATAAGGGAAAGTGATATAAATGTTAGCAAGGGGGTCCACCGAAACCAGAAAAAAATTGAAAGAAGTCTACAAGTAAAATTGAAAGAAGTCTAAAAGTTAACCATTATTAATTTAATTTGTTTGATCTGCTTGACATCCGTGAAACACCAGGGTCCCAGATGAAAATCAGCGTCAAGTCGATTGATGTTATCGACTTGACATGAAGCTGATCTGGGCTCCCATTTGGACCAGCCGTGAGACTTAATCTCTTCTTTTTTTTCTTTTTTAATTGTTATTGTTTTTGCTTTTTGTTTAATTGTACCTGTGTACCAATCGTCTGGCAATTTGTATCGTCATGTCTCTGTGCTGTCCAAATAAATGTTTTCTTTTCTTTCTTTCTTTTTTAAAATAGTTTGGGATAGATTTATAACAAACTTCCCAAAATAATTCCATTATCGAACTCAAATCTAACCACACGTCTAAAACTGTAACTACTACAATAATACTACAACACGTAACCAAACTTCGTATTACAATATTTAATTAACGTTACGAAACCATGGGGCACTTAAGACCCCAATACCGTTCAAAGGGTTTATTGAGACATCAAACTCGGGAGGGTCAAAGGAGTTTTGTACCTGTCGTTGACGTGTCGGCGTGCAGTTTTACATTTAATTGCCCGCTCGTTTTGACCCTTGTGCCGTAGGTGATAACGGCGTTGGAGTGTTGGACGGGTTAATTTATGAATGGTAGACGGGTTGATTATCTAGTGGTTGTGTTTAATGAGATATGATATAGATACTATGGATTGAAGGAGGGTTATGAATTGAGACACTTTCAAATACATTCGTAGTAACTACCTTAAACCTATGTAGGTATGTAGAAAAATAAAGATCTTCAAGTCATTATAAGAATCACTAATTGGGAAAAAGTAGAATCGGTCGTAGAAAGTGACCCAAACATCTCAAATTTTCAAAATTTGCACATGAAAGCTCTCAGCGGGTAATCTGACAAGACAGGGTTAATTGAAATTAGCGCATCACCTCTTGCAGGCAATCTCTCAACATGAACCCCCACAACATTTTGTTCTATGACTTTTTAAAATGAATTGTTTTTAAATTCCAGAAGGTATATTATATAATTTAAGGTCAGTTTATACTGTGCTTAGAGTTACGTTTTATCCCCATAATTATACGGGGTTATGTGTAATTAGCGCATAACATCTTGCAGGCAGCCTCTCTGCATCAATCTCAACAACATTTGCTCTACGACTTTGTAAAATTCATAGTTATCAAAATTTAAATTTTCCCATTCAACATTGTTTTTTGCCTCTAAACTGGCATTTACTCTTAGCTTAGGTATACCACGCACCTTTGCCTAGACATAATATCGCCATGTGCAGCGGGAAGCGAGGTTGCGGGGTGACGGAGCGGCGGCTATGCTCTTTTGAACTTTTGAAATCATTTTTTGTTAATTTTTTTTTTGGGGTATTTATCAAGATTTCTGAAAAGTCATAGAACAAATGTTGTTGGGATTGATCTAGAGAGGCTGCGTGCAGGAGGTTATGCGCTAATTAAAATTAACCCTGTATATTCACGTTATAGGGACATAATTTCAAAATTTGTACAACAGGTTGTTTGTAGCACAAAGATAACAATTATTCAAGGATTCAAAGTGGAATCCACTAGCTTAGACTGCAAAAATCATTTTTTAAAATTTATATTTCCATCTAATCTCATAGCTATGGGTACCTCCTTCGCCATTGCAAATAATTCTAACAAACTGTAATTTCTGACACAGAGGCAAAACACCTTAGGCCTCAGGAGTGGTAACGCATCTGCATTTTGACCTTGGTCTTTGTGTGGGTGTCTATAGTCTGCAGTCATCACTTGACATCAATATGAACTGTATGCTGGTGTTTACCACTTCCATTACATAAAATAAAAAAAATAATAATTGCATCTTTATAGTAAGTATTAAAAAAATATCTCCCATTCGTTCTTTCCCTCCACGTCACAATCACGCAAATTCCATAATAAATCAAGTCGCCGACTCATCGCGGAGTTGTGGCGACAGTAAATAGATTTAAAAATCGTTCTAAAAGGGGAAAGGATCTTATGATTTTTTTCCGCGACAGTCTCTTGAACTCGGGTTTTCGACGGATATCCGCTTTCAATACAAGTACAGTCGGTAAATAAAGAAATTATGGTTTACAACGAGAAATATTGCACATCGACTTTAGGAAGGAGACTTCGGCTTATTTCGGGTGTATAGAGCGTTATCTCTTTCGCACCCTATCTATGTGACGTTTGTCGATCCTTTTGATCAAGTTTTGACCAATACAGGAACATCAGTGCTTACGTAGACTGTGCAGCAGAGATAACGCTCTACGAAGTCGAAACTAGCCGATTGTCTCTTTCGTGGGCTCGATGTGCAATATTACTTGCTTGGTATTACTGTTATAGTTGCATTTGTCGCTGGCGGTAGAGAAAGCTTAACCGACGGGCGTCTACCGTTTCGAATTATATCACTCTTTTTTATAGTAGTAGTACGTGAAGTAGACGCCATATTATTATAATCTAACTAGCTGGCCCGGCGAACTTCATATCGCCTTAGAGAAAAAAAAAATCTGACCAAAACAAAAAAAAATAGTTGTGGACCACCCGTATCACGATGTATGAAGATGTTAGCCGATTCTCAGACCTAATAAGAATCGGTTCAGCCGTTTCGGAAGAGTATGGTACAACATTGTGATACGAGAATTTAATACAACGTGTTTAACAGGATTAAATATACAACCAGAAACTAGTTTGTTTAGAATCGATAACCGAATCGATTTCAAGCATTTTGGATATAGGTAATATATAGTTCCAAAATTAATTAAGGAAATTATTGTCACCCATTTGGTGAATATTCAATACTTAAGAAAATGGGACTAACGTCTATCCAAAATAAAATGCTAGTCTCAGTGTGTTAAATAAGGGTACGCGGGATACACTACATCAACAGTATGCGTGTGTGAGGAGGTTCGTGTTTATGTGCGGCCGTAGGTAGAAGAAGGGAAATTATGCATAGGGTGTACATACTGTTCGTACAAATTGAGGACAACTTATTTCTTAAATAAAAAATATAAAAATCCATAAACATGTAATTTCAGTTCGTGTATTATGATTATAATACGATTTTCTAATCGGGGTGTTAGAGAGTGTTCATTATGCCCGTTACTTGTTGTACCTATATAGAGAAGATATATTTTAATAATATCATTAGGTACAGTATGATCTATTATTTACAACAGCTTAGATTTGAGGAGTGAAAACTCATCTACCAGTGTTGGGCAAATTTACAACACACCTTAATAACTATCACAAAGATAAAATAATTAAGGCCTCAGGAGTGGTAACGCATCAACATCTTGATCTCTGATTTTATGTGGGCTGCTGAGTTGATTGAAAATAACAATAAATAAATAAAAACGTGCAATTATGCCTAAAAACTTACTAACTTACGTATAACCAATGAGTTATACCTAGTTAATATTGTAATAATACAAATTATGATTCATAAGGGTGTGATAATACTTCGTATGGGTGTCTATACGCTGCAGTCATCACTTAACATCAATGTGAACTGCATGCTTGTCTGCCACTTCCATTACTTAAAAAAAAATCGTGGTGCAACTCAGGCTTAAATGGTTATAGTTAAAAAGGTCTGCAAAGGCCCAATTTACAAATTGATATTATCAATTTTTTTTGCCAACCGTACAACGAACCCCAATCATCTATCTTGTGAAAATTCTAGTCGTTTGTCAGTAGGATGACACTCGACCCAGACAGTCGGATTGGCGAAGCGTAATGTCTTGAAATATACTTGAATAGACTCAATCTCAGCACAATTATAAAAAAAATATGAAATGTAGGTCCTTTTTTTTGTAGAATAAAGGATATATAATTTGAAATATAACTATTTTTAACGGATTTATCTCGCGTAGGTATATTAAACTAAAATGATTTTTAAAATCAACCCAACGTTTCGGTCGATTTTCAGATTCTGTAAAAATCATTTTAGTTTCATAAAACGTAACTTCATGGCCCGAAGGGGTGCGCAGAGGTAAATACATGCGTTCAATCATACGTTACGTTTTGGTACATGTAACAGCTGGCGAGCCTGTTGCCATCTCCGGGCACATTACCAAACTCCGAGGCACTGGGAAACTTCCAGCAAATGGAAAAATACCAATAGAACCAGAGATAAAGGATTTTAAGCCGTTATCTCTGATAGCCGACCTGGGAATCGAACCGAGGACCTCCACCGTAGTAGTAGTGGCCTGCTACCACTAGGCTACTGAGGCAGTTGCAAGTCCGTAATAAGTTTTACACCTACCACCAAGACAATACCAAACAATATCGACAATAATTTTAGTTATTCTTTCAAGCTGTAGCAATAAAACTTTACCACCAATAGAAAATGCTAATTAAAAGACATTTCGACTGAAGAAGAAAAAATTAGGTTGAATTAATGTTTTCTTTATATAAAACTATAATAAACTGGCACTTAACCGCCTTTTGTTATAATAGCAAATATTAAATATCAAGTAAAGACTTTAATACTAAACTCACACACCGCAATCCATTAATATCACATGCAAAAATATGCAGAGTAAAACTCGAGCAATTTTCAAGCCTTTGTGAATACAATCTCAAAGAGAATTAAGTATTAATCCATGAGAGCTGAGCTTTTAATTATGTTAAAGAAATAAAAAGGCCCGAGGCGGTTCTTACTCGAATAAACAGTCGGGATAAATGAACACTTTACGTGAATTTTTCCATTCAAGATATTGAAATACGTAGATTTCATTACTAGCTGCCCTGATTAACTTCGTATCACCCTAAAGCATAGAGCAACACGGGCTTCAGACCGCGGCCGACCGGAGAGGAGTAGCCATAGCGTTTATTACCAATGCATAACAGTCTGTCATTTTTTCCGGGAGGAAATACGTGTGACACACACACACTACAAAAATCATCAATTACTACGAAACTCTCACCTTGACTTTAACGAAATACATAAACAATTTCACGCACACATTTAAACATGTCGGCGACAGGCATAGGCCCATTTGGGCTTGTACTTTGACAGAGGGGAAAGCCTTCTTCAGTTTTAAATGTGGTATTCACGGATTGTAGTTTATTGACATGGAATATTTAAGAAGAAAGAGCAAAAAGAGACCAAAACGCGCGCAATTTTCAAGCCTTTGTGAATACAATCTCAAAGGGAATTAAGTATTAATCCATGAGAGCTGAGCTTTTAATTATGTTTAAGAAAGAAAAAGGCCCCGAGGCGGGTTTTACTTGAATACCAAAACGTAGGAATAAACGTATACTTAACATACTTTTTTCCATACAAGACATTAAAATATACCTACGGCGTGTATATGTGTGCGTGTACGTTAGTTTTGAAAGGCTATTACACAACACGGTAGTCAGGATCCGGCACAAAAGGGTGGGCGTGGCCTCGCGCCGACCCGCTTCTTACACTATCCGGTCGACAGCGCCCTAACTCAATCACAGTACAAATACACGGGCCGCTCCGGTCGCCCTAATTAGGGCCCTAACTCCCTAAATGTTATTACACTACCCTGACCCTTGCTATCGTACCCTGAATACCGTGCCGTGTAATAAGTCCTTTAACTGAGTTTTTTTTATATGTAATAGAAGTGGCAAGCAAGCATGCAGTTCACATTGATGTTAAGTGATGACTGCAGCCTATAGACACTCATACATAGACCAGAGGTCAAAATGCAGATGCGTTACCACTCCTCAGGCCTAAGGTGTTATGCCTCTGTGCCGGAAATTACAGAGCCGTACATTACCACCTGACCGGAACACGATAGTGCTGACTACCATTTAGCGGCAAGTATATTAGGTAATGCGGTGGTGCCTACGCCCGCGACCTCCGTCACTGGCGCTCTACCACCAGTAAAAATCGTACTTAAGTGGCACGAAAATTCCAAGAATCCCTGTAGCCTGTGCTAGCATAGCTGTGTTACAGGCTATAGTGTCTTTCTCATCATGCATGTCATAAATACGTACAATAAATAGGTGCAGAAAACCAAAAAAATATTGAAAAATACAAGAAAACAATTCAGACGAACGTGAGTATGTAGGAGTCTGAGGGCGGATTTCACTATTCCCTGTCATCAAAACGTTTTAGCTATAGAATGCTTTGTCTTTGTCAGCTGCATTGGTAAATGTGCAGGATAGAAAAAGACAAAGGAGAGATTAGCCACACTTTACCTAAAATACGTGTATATGAATAAGGTGGTAAGTGTTTTAATGACTGCAATTTTAATTCAAAAAACTTAAAGGCCTCACGAAAATTTCCGAACATATGTACGTATAGCAAATGTAAAGTAATTTTTATTCAAAAAACTTAAAGACCTCACGAAAATGAGGAACATATTTTTAAATGTATAGCAAATGCGAATCAAAATCAATACATTAGTTTAAAGCTTAGTTATCATAAGCAATTAATGAGCCAGTAAGCCGTGTCACATGACAGGATTAGTTGCCCAGCAACGGCCGCTGTTGGCTTCGGCCGACGACTTGTATTAGCGGAACAGGATTGGACTTGATTCAATGTCCCGATGGTAATGTTCAATGCGGATTGTGTTTCCTATGCATTTTGAATGACGCGTTTTACTAAAGGCACCTATAACTTCATTTGCAAAAGCATATTTTTGAAATAAACATGTGTAAGTTACCTTCCTTGTAGAAATTCGATCACCAACATGAATTATTTTTCAGGAAAACAATTCATGAAATAATAATGTATGTTTGCAGTTTTTTAAATTTAAAAAAAAAAATTTTTACATCGGCTCACAAATTTGCCTTTTTTTATTGGAGTACCTAACTTACTGGTGATAGAGCTCCAGTGACGGAACTCGCGGGCGTAGGTACCACCGCATTACTTAATTGATATACTTGCCGCTAAATGGTAGTGTTCAGCACTATAGTGTTCCGGTCAGGTGGTAATACACGGTCCTATAATTTCCGGCACAAAGGCATAACGCCTTAGGTCTCAGGAGTAGCACATCTGCATTTTGACCTTGGTCTTTGTGTAAGTGTCTATGGGCTGCAGTCGTCACGTAACATCAATGTGAACTGCATGCTCGTTTGCCACTTCCAAAACATGACAAAAAAAAACATTCAACACAAATATAAATTAAGAACTTGAAATAGCACGAAAGTAAAAGGATAACGCAACTTGTTCTAGGATCTAGATTTCAGACAACAAGATCACAATCTATACTCTGACGCGTGTCAGCGCGTGTCAGTGTGACATGACGTGTTGGGTACGTCAGACAAGTCTAATGTTAAGTCATGCGTTATAATATTGGATTAGGTATATCCTGGAGCGATAAAATTAAAGTGTATACCTACCAATAATGCGTAAATTATTGGTGATGGGACGCTTCTCAGTAGTAAGTACTTACTAAAATTGTAACAGATGCATTTTTTTAATTCCAAAAAAAAGTACAGACAAGCAGACGAGCCACCTGGTGGAAAATGGTCACTGAAGTATTTGCAACATCAGGGGAATTTGCAACGCGCTCCCAGCTCTAAAAGACTCTATTCATGCAAGTTTCCACACACCTCAGATGGAAATTCGTAATCAATATATCAATATCAATACAAATAAATAAAATTGGAGTGTCTGTTTGTAATATTAAAATAACCGCTTTTTACTAGATGCATATGTATGTATGTATACACGGTACATATAGCAAAACAACATTTTTTACAATTTTTGTCTGTTTGGCTAGGCTAATCTTGGGAACGGCTGGACCGATTTTGACGAGACTTCCACTGGCAGATAGCTGATGTGATAAGAAGTAACTTAGGCTACTTTTATCTCCATTCATAATAACATACGTGAGTCGACGTGAGAAAAAATATGATTGTTCAGTATCTACCCGGACAAAGTCGCGGGCACAGCTAGTTAGTAAAATAAAATCGTAATAATTTAATTATTCGTAATAACATAAATTAATCCATAATTTGAACTGGCAAGAATGAATTTACGTCGTCGGACCGTTGACCACCTCTACGTCCAGTTCGTGGTGGAACCTCTCCCTTAGGTGTGAAGGCACCATACACACGCAACCACACCTTCGAACTCCAGTTCCACTCCTGGAAGAGTTCCAACTCTACCACCGCATGTATTACTTCAGCGGCAGAGTAGCTAGCTACCAATTAAATAGCTCAAACTAGTAAAATGTAAAAATAACTTGAACCCACGGTGGGATTATATAAAAAATCGATGTTAGAAAAATAAATTTCAAAAAAATATTGTAACTAAAAAAAATGTGTACCGACTCGATACCAAAGTCGTAAAGTTAAATAACCACGATTTTTTTAATGTAACGTCACCTTAGAAAGAAAATATTATTTTGTATTCTAGTTTGAATGTACAGTGACTACTTTATGAAAAGTTAACCAGTACGATCGAGTACAATGTAAAAACAGTTTGAACCCGTGACAAGATTATACATAAACTTGGCCACGAGCGATCCGACGCAGATGCACCCCGCATACGAATCACGAACTTAACAAAGTGTCGTACGTATGTGACGGATTTAAATAAAGCCTTAGTCGAGATGTTAGAGTGATGGTTTGTAAAAACGTGAATGAGTACCTACTTACATACTTAGCAACAAAAAAAAATTGCAAATATATTTTGTTCAAACGTGGTGTTTTAATAAAGGCATATCTTTCTTAATACAAAAAAAAACATTGTAGCTACAATCATAAAGAGCTTGAACTCTTTCTACTGGTGGTAGAGCTCCAGTGACGGAGCTCGTAGGCGTCGAGTGACGTAGGCTCCACCGCATTACCTAATATACTTGCCGCTAAATGGTAGTGTTCAGCACTATCGTGTTTCGGTCAGGTGGTAATGTACGGCCCTGTAATTTCCGGCACAGAGGCATAACATCTTAGGCCTCAGGAGTGGTAACGCATCTGTACTTTGACCTTAGTCTTTGTTTGGGTGTCTATAGGCTGCAGTCATCACTTAACATCAATGTGAACTGCATGATTGTTTGCCACTTCCAAAACAAAAAAAAACTGATGACAGGATAACACAGAAACTAGGCCACGAGCGACGGAATGGTAATGTGAGCATCACGTTGCAAGCGCACCACAAGTGGGATTCGACGCCCAAAACTCGGTCGAATCATTCGCTCACCGCTCGTAGTTCCGCATAAAATGTTTGTGCATGCGTGTCTATTGTCTATTGGCGTAAAGTCAGAGTGTGCAAACGAATAGCTGCCCTGAGATTTATGTGTGCGTGATTGTAGACAAGTCTGTGACGGTCCGTGACCTACCGACGACCACGACGAAGAATTCTCTTCTAGTGGAAGAGAATTCGCTAGTGCAGTCAGTCAACCGAACTATGGCGGTAAAACTATTCCAATGGCGCGGTAGTAAGTGCAATAACGCAACATGGGCAACAGTATCCTGCGATATAACTACCGCCACTGCAATCGCCAATCCGCATGCCAAGCGTGGCGATTATGGCATATCTACTTTTTGGGGAAGCTTTGGTCGAGCAGTGGACGTATTCGGCTGAAAAGATGATAATGATTATGATGATGATGATCTATCTATCTATATCTCTACACTCTCTACCTACCCCGTTAGGGACCTGGCGTGAAGATACATACATACATACATACATGATGATGATTGTAGATGATGGTTGTGTTAGAAATGTAATGAGTCCAGGGGTTACACTGGTCGCAATACTAAATTTAAGTAAAATCCTTTGCAACCTTAATTTATCTACTCCGTGGTTGCAACGCAACATTTATTGATCAACCAATATTTTAAAACATGTATTTATATCGACGGAAAAATGATAACCGTTTGTGCTAAACAAAAACTCCTCTCAAAACAACAACCAGACAAAATCCACAACACTCCACACCTTCGGAGCTACTGCAACAAAACTGCAATACCCAGTTGGCGAACTGACGACATTTGTCAACTCAAGTTGCGAACATTTTTCATTACCCAACTTCGCCAAACTATTCCCTTTATTGCGAAAGTGGGATATTACGTGATAACTATAAGAAACGAGGGATCAGCGGTGGTTTTCGTTATTATATTTTATTCGTAACAGCTTCTGAGATACTGGTGTTCAATATTGTTGGTCAGTTCATCATGCCTCATCACGTGTGGCTTCGGACATCTTGGGTTATAATGAGGCTAAAAACTTTCAGGAGATGCAGTAGCGGAGTAAGAGAGGGTAAAAACTATGTCCCGATTAGGCGATAATTACGTTTCACTCCGGCTTCGTAAAAGAGCATCATCATTATAGCCGAAAGACTTCGGCTATAATGATGATGCTCTTTCGACTGAACAAAGAGCCTTCTAATATGGTTGTTGCTTTGCCACTCCTAAAGCACCTAATGAAACTTTAATGTAGATTCTATCGGCTGCAGTTTTCACTTTCCAATAATATGAATTTGTGTGCCACTTTCATAACATAAGTAAAAAGGTCCAAAATAGCCGAATCCAAATCAATTTCAGATGACACATGAACCCGAAATAGTGAAACATTTGACTCATTTGACCTCGCCCTTCAATAAATAACGTTCCAAAAATTAAGCACAATATTAATGTAATACACTAACAAAAGACATATTCGTTGTACTATCGCGAAATCTCGTCCGCCCAGCAAAAAGACGGGCAATAAATACTATTTTCTCCACTACAGATTATCGCTGGGTGAATTAATACACCCGCCAAAAAAGGAGATATAAATATGATCCGGTCCGAAGGACCATCGGTACAAGCACACTTGACAGGGGGCGGGGCGGCGATAACTCACCCCCGATCTCGGAACATGTGTTCAAGAAATATTGTTCAATACTACACGTGAAGGATGGACGAATATTTTTTGGATTTTTCGTGTTTCAGTCTTTTGGGTTGGGAGTTAATTTGTGATAACATGATGTAGGCCGCATTCTTATACTCATTTTTCTGTCTATTCTTCTATATAACAGTCAGAAGAGATATTTCAAATAACATTTAGGATTCGCTTAAGTTGCTTTGAGTCTTTTGATATTATAGGCGAACGTATATTTATCGGGCACATTTTCAATCTGCGGGGTTGATATTTTTGTAATGTCATGAAGTGGCAAACGAGCGCACAGTTCACTATGATGGTAAGTGAATAGATGCAGTAGTAGTAGTATGCAACTGGAGTGGTGAGGTAGAGTATTTGCTTGCGAGCTGGATATTCTCGGTGGTGGTGATGGTGGTGATGGTTGTGTTGGTGGTGGTGGTGATGTTGGTGGCGTTAATGGCATTGGATGGTGGTGGTGGTGCAACAAAGCAAAAAATGCTCTACGTTAACATTAAAGTTTTCTCTTTTACCGGCACTCCCGAAGTGCCGACAGAAGTTTTTAGTTTTTTTTTTAATGCGTGAAAAATATATCGGATTTGTTTGGATTTGCGCATATTTATTTTGGCCCGTATTTTCCAACGCAGATACAAATTTAATTCAGCTGTATATCTTTACCCTTCCAAATATTTTTGCATTAATATCCATGCAGGAGCCATACACCAATATCGATTATTTACCGCTGACCGCAGAGCAATCCTCGAGTATTCCGTAGAATTCCAAATACAGCAATTTCAGCATGGATTTGCGGTGCCAATAGTACATAGATATCCACCGCGTTGGCAAGTAATTTAATGCTGTGAACATCACAGCGTATGAAGGTGTATTAGGTTTATTCGCCTAACAATATTAATACTACCGCTCTTTGGTCGAATTTACTTCGACCACAATATTACCAACGTATGACTATTGAGCGCCGACAGATTTGATATTGTCGTTCATAATGTTATGTTGAGTTTGTTATAATTTTTAAACCCTTGCAAACAATGCTGTTTTAGCGTAACGTGATAATCTAATGTTAAGTGCTGATAAAATTTATTTCAATTGAGTGACATTGTCGGCCGTCTGATGAAACAGAGTACAGATGATATAAGAGCATATAATACATACCACATACCACCACGTTTCACAGACGATCAGTTTTTCTTGTCCAATAATAACCAAATTTTGAATTATTTAAAAATCACAAGAATGCTAATTCAACACGGCAGTTGTCTGCTAGCGTTAAACCACCGAAGATAGAATCAGAAATGAGGATCCTCGCATGAGAACCAAAGTGAGCTATGTCGGAACATAGCCCTCTGAATAGCGAAAATCAAGTGGCAGCAGACTGAACAGGGCACATAACTCAAAGAACCGACAGTAGTTGGGACTTAAAAATTTCTCAAGTAGCGGTTACGTAGGCAAAAAACGCGGTGGACCGACGGCCTGGCCGGTTCGTCATTCTAAGCTTTTGTAACCATCGATTGACTCCAGTAGTCACATCTTTCGGCAGTATGTAGTATAATAGAATCCATAAAATGTTATTCTTAAAAGAAACCAAACGAAAAAATTGAAAATATACAAAAAACCGTTAACTTCAAAGGAGTCAAAACAAGCTTGGATTTGGCTAGTCGATTTTCAAAGATAATTAAAAAAAACAAGTAAGCCTGTGATAGGCTAAGCCCTTTTACTCACCAAAAATATATCTTAATTGAATCTCTTCTGTTAATTACTTTTGAAGTGACAGCCTTTGAGAAAAATGTTCAGAGATTTGCGTTCTTTTTTTCGATGCTGTTGTTATGACATCCACCAATATTTTTATTCCTTTTTAATGGAGCATCTTGAAACTTGTCATGTCAGTTGCTTCGAAGCTGAAGAGTGATATTTTTTGAGTAAAATAAATTATATAAATATCCTTCTCTATATCTATTAAAAATGTTCCAATATAAGAATTATGAGTAAGAACGAATCTTATAGTGTAAATATCTTTAGGGGTTCGGGTTTTTACCAATGCTACATTATTGACATCGGATGATGTATGTCCCCTGTAGTGACCAGCCACCTCGGTGCGGGTTCCTACATTTTTTGGTATAATATACAATGGATAATGCTGGATATTTCGTATTTCAAAAAAGCGCTGTTAAATTATTTATAGGATAATTAGTGTGAGTCTGCTGTAACTGGTATGTCTTCGCGTACTCGGTGTGGACCTACGAGGTTGACCCTCATCGAGCCATCCTGTCTTTGACACACCAAGTCAGAACTGTAGCAGCGCAACACACCCAGGCCTTAGCCAGACATTATGACTGTAACCTTAGGAGCGCTAATCCGGGTCGGGGTTTGAATTCTACCGCCAGCGGTATAGGTAGCCTATTATGGACCCGAGTCCACCAGTGTAGTATCCGTATATGCGGAACTGGGATTGGGACAGAGACGTTTTGTAACGTCATCATCTCTACGTATATGCCGTACTCTCGGCAAGATGGGAAGCAGATCGCGTGGGAGGGCTAGATCCTTAAGATCGCGTGGGAGGGCTAGACCCTTAGGCATGCAAGGGGATGAATCCTTGGAAGTACCCTTCAGATCCGTATTTATTAAGCTATTGTTGTGAGTATCAATAACATATTGCATTTTAATTAATAAAAGAAAAAACGGAAAGAAAAATTTGACTTCGGGCAGGGATCGTACCTGCGACCTCAGGATGCGACCTCAGGATGACCTCCAGACGCTTTTCCTGCTAGAAGTCAAATTTTTCTTTCCGTTTTTTCTTTAATTTATTAAGTTCACTCGCATGCGAGTGTTATTGCGTAAAATAAATAGTACTTTTATTCTTTTTTTTTATGTAATCGAAGTGGTAAACAAGCATGCAGTTCACATTGATGTTAAGTGATGACTGTAGCCTATGGACACCTACACACAGACCAAGGTCAAAATGCAGATGCGTTACCACTCCTGAGGCCTAAGGTGTTATGCTTCTGTGCCGGAAATTACAGGGCCCTACTTACAAATATTGCATTTTAAAATTTTAATTTATATAGTGTGACGAGTCATTTTAAAAATAGACGATAGAAATTGATTATTCATCTCAATGCAATGACTGCAATGCAATGACTGTCACTATAGAAGTAAAAAAAAAATAAACTTTTTTAATATTACACCTGCATCAAAGACATTTGTATGAATCTTAACCGTTTGACCTCGACCTCAAAATCCTCCCATTCGAAAATATTCGTCGCGACTGAACATTGTTGATGCATTGCAACACAAAATTTGCTGAACAGTCAACAATATGTTCTATTACCTTCGGCAATCAACCTCATATTGTTGTATTGACATTTGACGGGTGCCAAGTGTCGACAGGTAACAGTTATGTGACTAATTTCGATATTTTATATAAACGTTCCCAATTTGCGGATGATTGATGACGGTGTGTTGAAATACGCATTTAATTTTGATATCAACCAGAATGATACTTCTTATTTGCTTATGCTATTTTACGATCAATTCCCAATAAATTAGGAGGAGTCATTGCTTTAGCAATATTAATTTTAATTTTAATGACTTTACCATTTACTTTTAATAAAAAAATCCAAGGAATTCAATTTTATTTTTATCTATAATTTCAACAATTATCTTATTAACATACGTTTCCATTGCGTTGCGAACTATAAAAAACGCGGTCGTGTGATACTGATTTAGGTAACGTAACTTCACGCCTATAATACCCGAAGGGGTTAGGCAGAGGTAAATGAATGCAATCAAGCATACATGCAAATACCCACGACTCGTCGATTGCGTTTTAGCCCATGTAACAGTTGGCGAGCATGTTAACATCTCCGCACACGTTAGCAAACATCGAGGTACTGGTCATTTCCAGAAAATGGAAGAATCCGAATAGAATCGGAGATAAAGGATTTTATACCGTTATCTCTGTAAACTCCGACGCGAGAATCGTACCCAGGACTCCAGCGTAGTAGTAGTGGCCTGCTACCACTAGGCTACTGATGACCTATCTGATAAAGAAACCAGAAATGCTTAATTGTCATTCTGATCATATGACAGTTTCAAGCACGAGCTCGGAGGCGTAGGCACCAACGTATCACCTGATCTAGTTGACGACCCGGTTAGTTCAGCGGTGTGAGATGAGCGTTTGATTCGAATGGTCGCGGGTTCGATCCTCGCACCGGGACCAACATTTGACGGCCTACAGATATTTGTTTCGGGTCTAGATGTTTGTGTATGTGTTGTGTGTGTACAATGGCACCAACGACACAAGTAGTAAGTGATGACTACAGCCTATAGACACCCACACAAAGACCAAGGTCAAAATGCAGATGCGTTACCACTCCTGAGGCCTGAGGTGTTATGCCTCTGTGCCGGAAATTACAGAGCCGTACATTACGACGGAACCTGACCGGTACACGATAGTGCTTAACACTACCATTTAGCGGCAAGTATATTAGGTAATGCGGTGGTGCCTACGCCCGCGGGCTCCGTCACTGGAGCTCTACCACCAGTAGAAAATTTATACCTAATGTGGGGGGGGGGGCTGTGAGTGTAAGCGTACTTTATTTTATTTACATTCGTGCAAATCCGGGAGTGATTCACTAGTATTCAAACAAATCAATTCACTGCTGTAATGGCACAATCCAACATCGATGCTAATAAGTTATTGCACATTCAAATCAATATAAAGATTCCAGTACAGATAGCAGACACATAAACCACACCCGTAATTCCTTCATCGTATTTCATCAGACCACCTGCACCATCTTCCAATAAATACCACTTGGCCAATACATTACACACCACAGGTCATAGGTCCTAGACCAGCCTAGCTATAAGGCCTCCCGCATTCCTGTACCACCAATCAAAACTAAAATTTAATTGAATTATACGTAAAGTTCAAATTCGATTGCGGTTGCTGGTATCACAAGTCTCATTACCCTATAATTATTGTAAGGTAAATTAGGTTTAATTGCTAAACGCATAAGTTCTTTTATCGATTAGCATTACGTGACCTATAGCACTTTAATAGGCATTTACAAGTTATGCAATTGTAAAATATTATAAGTGTTAACATGTTTTGTTTAACCCCGAGAAAAAAGAAAGGAATGTTTGTTTTGAGTGGTTTTGCAATTAGATTTAACAGAACTTAAGTTCAAATGAAGATGTAATGAATGAAATGAATAATGAATTCGTAATGAAGATGTAAGAAAGAGACTTTGTGTGAATGACAGTATCGGTGTAAAAATGAAAAAAGGCATGCTCCGATGGTTCGGGCATATAGAAAGAATGTCGAATGAGCGAATGACTAAACAGATATACAATGCGAATGTGCATGGTTGCAGAGGCCCAGGAAGACCAAGACTGACCTACCATGACCAAATAGGTCGAGTTCTGTCTGATGGTGGCGTCAAAAGTCTTAAGAATCGGCGTGCATGTATGAAGAGAATGATGAAGGTAGACGAGGCACGAGAGGTTTGTCAGAACCGGGATGTCTGGCGCTCTACACTCTCTGCCTACCCCGTTAGGGACCTGGCGTGGAGATACCTACATACATACAATAAATTTTATTTAAATTTAGTTTTTATTTATCAATTTGAAGTCACTGTGGAATCCTAATAAAAACAAAAGACTTATTTTTATTCGAAGGTTAAAAATAAGATGATTGAAACCCGTCTCCAATATCGCAAATGAAACTTCAAACCGGAGTTATATTAAAGGGTTGAAATAATAAAAAAATGCTAAGCGCTAATGGTGGTTATAAGGTTGGGTTCTGTATTATTTTCTTGTCTTTGTGTGGTTTCCACTGGATTATTTCCATGTATGTAAATTTAAAAATGGAGAATGTAGAAGAAGCATGCGAGGAGTGTCAGGACCGCGATATCTGGCGCTCCACAGTCTGCCTTCCGTAAGGGGCTTAGGGTGAACAAATAGTAACTATTTAAAAATTTGTTCAGTCAATCTCCAACGACACATTATAGGTACAATGTGTCACAGGGATAAGTGACCGCCCGGCGTTTTTCGAATATTTGTACAAAATAAGGGGTAATTACCCTTATATACGAGTATATGGGACTTACCGGCCTTTGGTATTTTTTCATGATTTTTTAATTTTCTAGTAAATACGCGTGACGTGCTCCAGTTTTTTGACGATATTTCCTATGTTTTTATATCTTTCCTCATTATTTTTTTATGACTAGCCGAAATCATAGTTTAAAATTAAAATTATTAAACATAACTAAAATGTAATAAAACATTTATTAGAGTGAAAAAGTAAAAAAAAGAACTTTATTTTCTATGAACTTTTGCTCACATGTATAGTGAATTATAATTGTGATAAATAGGTACGTATGTTTTGTGTACTTTCAATTTTAAGCGTAATTTTATATACCTTTGTTTGTTTTTTTTTATCACTTCCAAATTTTTGTACAATTTGACACGAACTACTTAGAAAAAATATAAAAAAATCTTTGCACTACTTAGCTATTTACTACGGAACCCTAAACTTAGACAAAATGTTGGTGCGCTCCACAATAAGACGGGAGGTAAGCAAGAGGTGAGGTTTAGAAGAAATCACGATCCACACGGTACGTGCCTTACAATCAGACGCGTATGACTGAGGTTATGCTGACGAGCGGTGCGATGAGCGGCGATGGTAGCAGGGCGTGTTCTTAATAATTCTATTTTCAAATATTTTCGAGCATTATCTAACTCAGATGACAGCAATAGATCTAGTTTTGATCATGAAACAAACCGCGGGGGCAGCTTGTCCCACGACGTCACTAGTCTACTTTATCGGGAAATCGGCGAGGGCAGACTGCTCCAAAGCCTGAGAGATAAATAAGTATAATTAAATGAAACTAGCTATCTTGGACATTAAACCGCGAGGCACATTGTTAATAAATACAATCTATCACTGATAAAAACAAAAAATTGAGAAACTATTTTAATAATTATTGCGTTTTAATGGCATTTCTTAGTGCCCTTTAAAACTTTAATATATCATGCAAGACCGAAGCTGGTCTCATCATCATATTAGTTGAAAGGTCCTCCCATAAAGGAGATATGCCACGTTTGACATGCGGATTGGGGATCTCAGTGGCGGTAGTTTTGTCGAAGAACGCTGCAGACTATCTTGAGTTGTGCAGACTGGACTATGTTGAGTTGTGCATACCCAGCAATGGCGGTCAAACCATTCCAATGGGGTGGCCCATTGCAATGGTTTGACTGCCATCGCTGTGGTGACTGACTAGTGGATAAAATCCATTACAAGAAAATTCTTCCGCTAGTGTGCGGTGGAGTCGTGATTATTGCGTTTTAGGCAACTAGCTATTTCATCAGTTTAAATTTCGATTCCTCAGAATAAGATCACTGGATGTGAATTCACAAACTTTCTTCGTAATCCATACTACATTAAGAACCCTGAACAATGTAAGTACTATGCTTCTAAGTCAGTTTGTTTAAAACCTAAATTCTATCTCTTAAGTCTCTCAGTTAATAAACGTAAGCGTTTTATTAAGTAGATTCTCATCACTAAAAGCGCACCCTTAAACAAAGACATGCAACGAAGCGGCCAAGTTTCGTTTGTGCCTCGCCTGTATTTAGTGCACCAACTGCGCTCATCACTCCGACCTGTTCTTTGGCAAACTTGGAACGCAGCACTGCTTTTTCGTCTGGGAAATTAAAAAAAAATGGAATGATTTTCATTATTTTTTTGCGATGCGTTTTTAAATCTTAGGTTTCAGGGGTAGCAACGCATCAGGGTCCCGTAATTGGCAAAGAAGCTCTATACTTTCGTCACGTTCGTCCGCCGTCCGTCCGTACGCAGCTATGCTCGGAGATTCTTATTACTAGAAAGAAAGCTGTTATTTGGCATGAAAGAGGAGAAATTTGAAAAACGTTATTTGGGTCCAAGAAATCCTATATATACGACATGTTAAACGCGATAAAAATCAAATACCTACTAAAGACTTGTTCCGACGTAGAACTGTTCTCAAGTAAATTGCGTATTAAACAAAACTCGATACAATGGAAGTTTCTTGTTGTATTTTTAATGCCGTGGTTAGCGGATGCAAGTTTCTTCAAGACTTCATGCCGTCAAGTTGTTAAGATAACCGCAGACTTTAGTGTTAGACTTCTAACTAAACAGTGTTAAATATTGTTAAGCTGAAAAAGGTTTTTTTTTTATTTACACAGCATATTATTATTTTACGAAATATTGCAAACAGTTTGTTATTAATACCTGTGTCAGCTTAACAATATTTAACATTGTTTAGTCAGAAATCTAACAGCTTTAGAGTGATTGTGAAATTTAAATGCCTCCCCCAGCCCCCCTCCCTCTCTAAACGAATTTGTTCGGGTTTGTATAACATTGTCAAATTCCTAAATCTAGCCAAGATAATTTTGTATGTATGTATGTATCTTCACGCCAGGTCCCTAACGGGGTAGGCAGAGAGTGTAGAGCGCCAGACATCCCGGTTCTGACAAACCTCTCGTGCTTCGTCTACCTTCATCATTATTTGTAATAATACTATATTATTCTTAAAGATATTTATATTAGTGCTCTTTTTTGAAAATTTGTTCTTAATAAAGACCACGAAACGTCAAAAATATGAAGAATAAATGTTAAATCTATACAAATAAATAAAATTGGAGTGAGAAACAGATTTTGTAATATAAAAATACCCGCTTTTTACTAAATGCATATGTTTATATATGTATACACGGTACATATACCAAAACAACATTTTTTATAATTTTTATCTATCTGTCTATCTGCCTCTCTGCCTGTTTGGCGGGGCTAATCTTAGGAACGGCTGGACCGATTTTGACGGGACTTTCACAGGCAAACAGCTGATGTAATAAGGAGTAACTTAGGCTACTTTTATACTAGCTGCGCCCACGACTTCGTGCGGGTAGATACTGAACAATCATAAATTCTCACGCGGGCGAAAGTGCGGTCACAGTTAGTATATAATATAATGAATAAATTAATATTAGGTAAGTACCTACCATATAGCAAAACAAGCAAGTTCCAAACGGAATATAAAAATACAAACATAATATATAGCTATACCTACACGCCAGAGCAAAACAGGTATAAACGAACAGCACCGCCTATAAAATGTAGCACTCAAAAAGTACAGTTAGGAACAATACCTGTTTATAGTTATGATTGAGAATAACGTTGCCGAACCGTGACCGTGTGTCGTGACTGTACTTGTAGGGTGACTAAGGTATAGGTTGGGATAAAAAGTAAACTTCTTAAACTGAAGTGCTAATTTTTTATGTTATGAAAGTGGCAAACAAGCTTGCAGTTCACATTGATGTTAAGTGATGACTGCAGCATATAGACACCTGCACAAAGACCAGAGGTCAAAATGCAGATGCGTTACCACTTCTGAAGGTTTTATGCCTCTGTGCCGGAAATCACAGGGCCGTACATTACCACCTAACCGGAACACGATAGTGCTGAACACTACCATTTAGGGGCAAGTGTATTAAGTAATGCGGTGGTGCCCGCGAACTCCGTCACTGGAGTTCTACCACTTTTGAAATTTAATAAAAATAAGAAATTAGATACTTTTGACGTGTAAAAGTCACCCATTACCACTTAAAGAACAAAACATTATAGCGATGAACACTACTACATGACCGTTTTTCAAAAGATAAATTATGGAATACTGCGATGTCTTCACTTTCGAGATCCGTCAGAAAGTTTCTATCACCAATAAAAATATAACTTTAGCTTGTATCGTTCAACACTTAATCATGTAGGTACCTACCAATTCATATTTTTGAAATGTTGTATTTATCTCATTGTGATTCTTTTTAAATAACCCATTAATCACTTCTCTTTGACCTGGGGATAGATCCCCAAATCTTTGTGAATAATTAATGTAATTTAGGTTATAATGAAAATAAACTATTTGAATAATATGACAACTAGTTTGTCATAAATAATGGTCACCCGGTAGCTGCAATTGATCCACTCGACCAATACAAAGCCCCGCAATGAACACATCAAAAACAAGTTTAAGGGACAACTATGTTGTACTATTACCATATCATCTAACATAGATATAAGATAGTCGCAGGTGTTTGAACTTTTTTGTCGGAAAGTAGTGATGTGTATCTCTAAGCCTATAATTACTGATGTAGATCAACGTCCGGTAAGTAACTTCACGCCTGTAATCCCCGAAGGTGAAGGCAGAGGTAAACGCATGCATACATGCAAACAGCCACGATTCACCGGTTACGCTTTGGTCCATATAAAAGGTGGCGAGACTGTTGACATCTCCTGGCACATTACCAAACCCCGATGCTCTGGGAAACATCTTGGAAGCATAGATTTCTGTAGTTAAAACAGAAAAATAATATTTTTTGGCTCCCGTAGTAAAATTGCGGGTTGGAAATTTGCTGAAAAAATATATGATAAACTATGACGAAATATTTATAAACAGACGCATTGTTAGCGCTGCTATGATTAAAAAGCCCGATAATTGCCTGGGTGTTCTCTTACTCATATTAGTTTACTACAAAGCAATCTGTGTTTGAAGCGTGCATGGCCCCGCAGCTAGTGTAGATCATAAGCGATCTACTACGGGCGCGGTCGGGTGTGTGATGGGTGACCGCTAGTGGCAAATTAATATGCGCGTTACCGTGCTTCGGAGGGCACGTTAAGCCGTCGGTCCCGGTTGCTATCGATAGATAGCAGTCGTTAAACCTTGTCGGAGGCCTTATGGGCGGTTTGAAAACATCCGACAGCGGGTTGGCCACTAACCCGTATCTCCACCAATCCGCATTGGAGCAGCGTGGTGGAGGAAGCTCTAAGCCTCCCGTCAAAAAGCGGTTTTGAATAAATCTATTTCACACTGACAAGAAAGTACTTCAACATAATAACTGTATACAAAGAGAGAATAAATAAGATCTCCAAAGCAAAGACGCCTCTCTCAAGCCAATCGTTTCTTAAACACACTTTATAAAGAAATTTGTCTCATGCCTTTGTTTGGAGGCGTCCTGAACCTAATTTAGATCTAATCGTCTAAGAAATCATTGAGTCAACGCCTCACAAGCGTATAACTTCCAAAATACTTTATTAAAGGAAATCTCATTCGACAAGAGAACAAAAGAACATAATCCAAGATACGGTATTTAAAATATACATCATATTTGGCATTGACTAAAATTTTATGTTAGATAAAACGTAATATCACATCATTATATATTATGATGAATAACGTTTCTGAGCTTCACTCATTCAAAATATTTATTTTTTTCAAACTGCTGTCTAACGAGTCCGCAAGGCCAGGCGAGGGCAGCTAAAAAGCGACCGAAACATCGGGTTTAGTGTAGTGTTTATCAGTTTTATCAATGAAATTTGAAAATTATTTTAGTTAGATACCAATAATATGCACAGTCAAGAAGCTCATTGCTTATCCACAATCAATAAAATATAGCTATTTATAAGTTAAGTGGCCAGTTTCCTGATAGTACATTGATAAATTGCAAATTGCTTCATATCGCTAATCAATAAATGTTTTCAAATAAAGAAAGAATTAGTTTCTTTTTTGATACACACATAATAAATCACTAGTAACAGAAAAAATAACATATTAAAGGTACGGAATCGTATGATATTTATAATGGTATGACGTATGCGTGAGGCCCAAAAAATGGCACCCATCTCAGCTAATTGCTGAAGAGCCAGCGCATTCTGATGGGACCGTACTTAAGTGACTTTGCGAACTATAAGTCACCCAATTTATCAGATAAGTATGAGAAAATCACAGATGAGGGTATATATTCCTAATACTGTCTCTTAGACTACCAAAGAAGACTATCATTTTCAAGATCTATCTGCTTAATATATTTAAAATATGCATTACCTTCGACATGTTACCTTTTGTGAGACAATCTCGATATCTCCATTTGTTAACAGTTAATGACGATTATCGGGATAATCTATCGCGCTTTGTCTCGATTCGGATCGTTTCAATCGATTAAAATCGATCACGATTTGTTGGGCAATCTACGCTGAGTGCAGATTCATCCAATCATTACAGACCATTACTCAATTGATGTGGTTTGTATAATAGAAGATTTAATTTCAAATGATTGTTTCACGCTAACTATAAAATTGTATAATTATTTAATTGATTAAGATTTAAAGAAAAAAATGTTGTCGGTAATGGTCGGTTTACGGTCAATGTTTTTGCGCGATAACGTCTTAAGAAAACATGCATCATACATAAGCCGAACGCTTAGGTCGATCGTGCCTCTCTATCACTTGTTCCGCGCTCTTGTTTGCACGCTTGCCTCAGACGCAACGTGACACTTTTTCGTGCGTGCAGTTGGCGTTCATCGATTTATAAGACGTTGTGTGAGTATTTTTAAATCGGCCGCAAATAAGAGTTGGTGGCTGTTAAAGACAAAAAAAAATATTAAAAATATAAATAGGTTTGCAGCATATCTGGATGAACGAAATGATTCGGCAGTGGGATCCTAACCTATCGGATTCGCGCGCGGTAGGTTAAGCACAATTAAGGAATTGCCTGCATTACTTTAAATACCGTTAATTTCCTTTACAGGTCGTTCTAAGACCGGAAAATGAATGACTGCTTTTTTAGAGTTCCGTAACCTATAATGAATTTATTCCTCTGTTATTGATGATGATGTCTATAAAATGCAGTATTTATTTTAAAGAAAAATGGAAAGAAAAATTTGACTTCAGGCGAGTCTCGAACTCGCGGCCACTGGGAATCTAGTCCAGCCGTTTTACCAACTGTGCTACCGAAGTCCTACGGCTAGGACTGAGTCTCGCCTGAAGTCAAATTTTTCTTTCCATTTTCTTTAAAATATATAAATTGATACCTATTTTTATCATTAAGTATTTTTGGACTATTATTTATTTTATTTTGTTTACTTTGACATATTAATCAACGTATCAGTTGTTATTCGCTTTAATTTTATATTTGTAATTTGACCTATCACAAGCAAATTCTATTATTTCCAAGTGATTAAATGAATTTTTGAGTTTGAGTTTGAGTTTTCACAAGCATGTGTTAATGCAAAATAATATAAAACAATGCAGTATTTGTTGTACCACCATTGTAACACTTATTTAGCAGTTTTCTGACAATAAATACAGGTTCTACCGAACAGAAAAATATCTCTCAGAGCCAAATAACTCAAACCCTGTCTATGACGTCTTGAGGAACAAAATTCCTTCACTCCAGCCCAGTGAACCGTGAAAGTAAATCTATATGGACGGTTGGCGCCATACCCGAACTCAGTTTGCTTTGTTAGCAAACCTGTCCGAATTGAAAGTACCTTTGTTTTCTTAGGGCTTTGTCAAGGCAAAATTGGACCGTAATAGAATCATGTCTTTTTGCAACTTTTTAGGTGTAATATGAAAAGAAAAAAAAACACAACCCTCGTGTAAAAAGTATGATATATCAGTTAAAAAGGCTGGATAACAGCATCTCAAATCTATATATTAATTATTAGAAAAAAACAGTTTTGAAGTAATTTGTTAAAAGTTTTGAAAAAATTTACGAAGAACAGTTGACGAAATATATACATTTTTTATTTGTGAAGTCACCCTGTCTTATTATTGAAAAACTCCTGCAGTAGTTTCTTACCATCAATGTGACACACTTATTTGCTACTTTCCTGACAAAAAATACAGGTTTTACCGAACAGAAAATATCTCTCAGAGCCAAATAACTTCAACCCTGTTTATGACGTCTTGAGGAACAAAATTTCTTCACTCCAGCCCAGTGAACCGTGAAAGTAAATCTATATGGACGGTTGGCGCCACACCCGAACTCAGTTCGCTTTGTTAGCAAACCTGTCCGAATTGAAGGTCCCTTTGGTTTTTTTAGGGTTCCGTGCCTCAAAAGCTGACCCCTTATATGATCACTCGTACGTCTGTACTGCTATCTGTCTATCACAACCGATTTTGTCTTAAATTACTGGACAGATTGAGTCGATATTTGGATATCACTACTAATATTATAAATGCGAAAGCAACTTTGTCTGTCTGTCTGTTACCTTTTCACGTCCAAACGACTGAACCGATTTTAATGAAATTTGGTAGAGAGATAGAGCTGACTTTGAGAAAGAACATAAGCTACTTAGTTATTTACAAAACGACATCCAAGCGGGCAAATCCGCGGGTAACAGCTAGTATTATATAAACGAACATGTACTAGGAATCATCCTAGTACATGTTCGTTTATATAATACTAGCTATAAATTCCGTAGCAGTCGTGAATAAGTTGACAAGTCGAAAATGGTCATTTTTTTAGGGTAGCCATTTTGAAGACTGAGTTATATGTGTAAGTCGTTGTTTTATGTTTTTGAGCACTTTTTTATTGCAATATAGGTAATCATAATAATTAAGTTGGTGGGCCAACCTCTCTGGTACCAGGCAAGGCAAGTCAACTTGTAATGCCTGGTACAGAATTAATGTATAATATAGAATTTCATTTTTCCTTAGAGGATTTGGGAAAGTTACAAGAAAAACTATTTTATCTTATGTAATCAAGTAAACAATTTTATTAATACAATATTCTAAAATCGTAATGTGGAACGTTATTTAATGATACTTTATCACGAGTACACAAACAATTATTCACAAAGTTCAAATGCCAACTACAATATATAAAATACTCTTTTCGTGAGAAACGAAGATAAAAATTGATTTCGTGATATTTGTCTTGACATTGTATCCTTCCTTCCTTTGTCATAAATTTGAGAATCCCAGCAGTATACATATTTATTACAAGGCGATTTTACGATTATTTGACAGTATTCAGTCTACAATACTGGTGGAGTTCCAATGTTGGAACTCGTTGGTGTAGGCTCAAGTGCAATACCTAATCTACTTGTCTCTAAATAGCAGTATTCAGCACTATCGTGTTCCGGTCAGGTGGCAATGTAGTCCCTAAATTTCCGACACAGGGCATAAGAGCGGAGACCTCAAGAGTGGCAACGTATCTATATTGAAATCTCTGGTTTTTATGGAAATAGGCTACGGAATTCACTTAACATCAATTACAACACATTATACTTGTTGGTCACCACCAATTAATTGGCAGATGGATGGGAACGCTTGGACTTTAACAAAAAATTGACAAACAGATCGTTTAATAATAAAAAATAATTATGTACAGCCCTGTAATTTCCGGCACAGAGGCATAACACCTTAGGCCTCAGGAGTGGCAACGCATCTGCATTTTGATCTCTGGTCATTGTGTGGGTGTCTATAGGCTGTAGACATCACTTAAGATCAATGTGAACTGCATGCTTGTTTGCCACTTCCATTACATGAAAAAAAAAACACCTCGCTTCTAAGAGCAGATATCTTTATCGTTTCACAATCACTGTCCGCTGTAAAGGTCTTGGCATGTAGCTTAATTTTCATATTATAATCCTATCTCTTTTATATATAAAATGGTATACCATGGGCATAAATAAGTCGGTTTATTTACATCCCATGGTATATTATTTCAAAAGAAATCCAGAATCAACAATTTCGATTTTCTGTTAGCTACAAATACACACACATCAATTTATTATATGTATTTTACTTACAAACGAGTAAATAAAATTAATATCCGAATCAAAATAATATGAGATACGAAAATTAAAGAGCAAACATTATTAACAAAACACACATTTAATATTCATCCTTTATAAAGTACATTTTGTTTTTCCGCATGTAAATAATAATTTGGAGAGGACTTTTACCTTTCGGGGTCATAAAGGGCAAATACGCGATGTATACGCTAATATCAATTGTATCTAAATTAACTCAATGCTCTAAAATTCGGGATAGGATGAACCCGAATTCATTGATCCCTGAGCCATGAAATCAAATTTCATTAAAAAGCACGAGGCTATGTTCTCAGTTGTGTGTACTTACTTACGTATATATTTTTTTGTAGACAAATTGAATAAGCTTTCGATTTGTTTTAAAATGCGAACATGAATCTCTTCGACACTTCAAGAACATTAGAGAATTTCATTCTTATACAGGAATAATTGTAACATACTTATATACTTCAAAAAGTACATTTTTGTTTTTTCGCATGTAAATAATAAATTGGATGCGGCGTGCATTTACCTTTGATTATACAAGGCGAATACGCGATATTTATGCGAATATCTATTGTCACATAAACTCAATACACCTAATATGTAGGTATACAGGATGAGATGAACCCGAATTCGTTGATCCCTGAGCCTAATTTGTGAAACAAACTTAATTTTGTTGCCTTGACAAACTGAATACATTCGAAAGCAATTCAAAATTTTCATTTCTTTTATGTCATGAAGCGGCAAGAACAGTTCACATTGATGGTAAGTGAATACCTGTATGTTGCTTATAGATCAACGTAAAAGCCAAAGACTTCAAATGAAGATGCATTCCCTCTCCTGAGGGTCTGTGCCGGAAATTAAAAAAGCCTTCCATACCAGAGAACATGCTATACCTAATCATGCTTGGCTTGGCAACGGCAGTGGCGACAGTTTTATCGCGGGACGCTGATGCCCATCACGCGTTATTGTATTCACTGACCTATTGAAACTGTTTCACCGCCTTTGTACGGATTACTGACTGCACTAGCGGAAGAATTCGCCTCCACTCGTGAGCGGTAGGGGCCAGTCCCACCGCTATCATGCAGAATGTATTAGGTTCTTAAGTTTCAAGAGTTTAGTTTATCCATTCCCTTTTCTCGAGGACAACGTCTCCTGTTTACCCGTACAGTTATCTCGACAGGTATGGTTTACGCGTTGAAAAGTTTATTAAGCTTTTGTTACTGTGTCGCCATTTTAAAGAACGTTTCCATTGTTCAAGTCTGAAGGCAAAAATAACCTTAATGCATGTAATAAATAATAATAATGGCAACCCATTATACGTCCCATTGCTGGGCACGAGTCTCGCCCCTTTTTGGGGGAAGGTCTGGTGCTTACTCCACCACGCTGCTCCAATGCAGGTTAGTGGAGATACAGGTTAGTGGCCAGCCCGTTGTACGATGTTTTCAAACCGCCCATAAGGCCTCCGACAAGGTATAACGACTGCTATCTATCGATAGCACCCGGGACGGCTTAACGTGCCCTCCGAAGCACGGAAACATGTAACTCGTAATTATTGTAAGTATTCATGAAGTAGCAGTAGGCGGCTAGTCTCGAGACGGCATTTGTCTACTTCATCGGGCAATCGACGAGCACAAAGGAGCTCTAAGCCTAAATACATTTTCACAACTGCCTAAGGGAGACCCCCGAGGGTCCGATTTATAAGCGATTAGGGGCGGTGCCACACTCGGTAAACTGACTGCACTAGCGGAAGGACTCCAGTGACGGAGTTCGCGGGCGTAGGCGCCACCGCATTACCTAATATACTTAACTAATAACTGGAATGTACTTGCCGCTAAATGGTAGTATTCAGCACTATCGTGTTCCGGTGCGGCCCTGTAATTTCTGGAACAGAGGCAAAACACCTTAGGCCTCAGGAGTGGTAACGCTTCTGCATTTTGCAGTGTGAGTGTCTATAGGATGCAGTCATCAGTCTTAACATCAATGTGAACTGCATAATTGTTTACCATTTTCATTAGGTACATAAAAAAATATATCTTCCAGTAAAGGAAAACTCGTCCGCTACTGAACGGTGGGGTCCTCACGTCCCCAACGCCAGCTGGAACTACTCGTATATGCCGGAAAACAAATGACAGACACAATGGAAACGCGCTCCTCGAAGAATATCGAGTATATGTACAGTGACTTGGTATCGGTGCTAATTAGATATCAGATTGCGTCGACGCAGGGTTGTGATCCGAGCTTTTCAACGTACAAGCTTCAGTTATTCGATATTTAATGGAAAACATGTCTATAAAAGACAATGGATTTGAATCATGATGTATACCGATATTGTGTTAACAGATATACCTAGTTATATGTTATTGTACCTACAGATATAGTTAAATTTAGCAGATAGTGGTATGATTGAGGACACTTGAGAACTGATGGTAGAGCTCTAGTGACGGAGCTCGCGGGCGTAGGCACCACCGCATTAACTCTGTCTGCCGGCAAATGGTAGTGTTCAGCACTATCGTGTTCAAGTTAGATGGTAATGTATGGCCCCGTAATAACTATCGCAGAAATAGTAATAATAACTACACACACTCTGCCTACCCCGTAAGGGACCTGGCGTGAAGATGTATCTTCACGCCAGGTCCCTTACGGGTCCCTTACATACAGAGATATAACAACTTAAGTAGGTCTCAGGGATGGCAACGCATCTGCATTTTAACCTCTGGTCTTTGTGTGCGTGTCTATAGGTTGCAGTCATCACTTAACATCAATGTGAACTGAAAGCTTGTTTGCCATCACGGTTACATAAAAAATATGTGCTAAAAAAACGTAAGTAACGGTTTTTCATTATGTACATGTAGGTACTTAAAAATTAACCCATAATTAGTCGCACAAAATAAGTAGGTATTTAGGAATCGAAAAAACATATCAAGATTGATTTATTAGCAAAGATACGAGTAAGCATACAAATTTTCATACTAAGAGCTGGGGTGAAAATTAAATGATCATTTTAGAATATTATAATACGATTTTAATAATAAGCAATAAGCTGAGATGGGTACCGTTTCTTTGGCTTCACACAATTACATTTTGTTAAAACTTCTTGATTCTTGTTTTTTTTTTCTTTATATATTTATTGTGTTGTGTATAAAAGAATAAAAATTCATTCATTCATTCATTCATTCATTCATTCATTCATTCAATTTCATTCATTTATTTTCATTCTCACTGTTTGGGTTAGACCCCAAAGACTTACTGATAAATAAAATTCTGATTAACTGATAAAAACTTGTATATTAAAAACTGTCCAAAAACAAATAACTGATAATGATATGAATGAAATGTGAGAACGCGCGGCGAACTTGATTACCTAATGCGAACTGAATATAATAATGAAATAAGTATGTTGAAATGAGGCGTATGGTGTAAAATGCTCATCTAACTAATGTGCAGTGCATTAGACCGTACACTCACCCTTAAAAGCACACCGCGAACACTCCGCCAAAATTCCATACAAACGCTTAATTTGGTTTCTATTACACATACATCAATCAGTGACGTGTATTTACACGCGCACCTGTGTGCGTAGCACGTACAAAATACCAACCGTCGCCCATAAGAGGGGAAGAGGTTGAGTGATGCGGGCAAATCGGGCGGAACGTCGAAGTGTCCATTCTATACGTAGCATAATTACATATTATCTGCTAAAAGGTAGAGCATCGATATCAAAATTCACAAATTTGCAATGTCAATACACTGCCGACGACAAAGGGTGTCGACCACCTGCCTCCGACGAATAAAAATTCGTACACCCTACTTTTCATATATTTTCAGACTGTCGAAGATATTGGTAGAGTTACAGTGTAGATAGTTAAGTGTACCAACACCAGTGCCCCCCCCCCACCCCTCCCTAAATACATTTTATGGCCTCACTATCACAGAGATAATGCAACTGTATCTCTGGTCTTTGTGTAAATGTCTATAGACTGCAGTTCACTTAACATCAATGTGAACTGCACGCTTGTTTGCCACCTTCATTACATAAAAATAGAGTACCTAATTAAGGCACCTATTTTTCCACAGCCTCTAAAATAACTCAACAGAATCTTGCACTCAAATACTTGTGGCACCAAAAATTTTTGGCTCCCAGCATTACGATAGTTGTTTATTCCTCTCGTATTTTTATGCGACCCGACATTAACTGTAGCTGCATTTCCACGGCTGGAAATTTCCAGAATATATCAAGAGAATGCAAAAAAACAGTCAGACAAACCACATTTCAGTTCACCTATACGTTGTATTTTCATTTTTCGTAGTCATGTGATGTCTGTATATCGATAGAAAGAATTGTGTCCATATCGAATGTCGATATCAATTTGCCTAATGATTGTGTTTTGTAAAAAGTTGTAGTCTACAGAAGCGTTGGTTAACCCCAGTTGAAGCAGCAGATGGATTCTATATCCAAGAACAATGAGAAATCAATCGTCATATTTTTCTGGCGGCCTGAGGAATTTTCTCATTCATTACCACATTTTGTCAGAACTCTTCAGCAGTAGGTAACCTAAGTATGCAGTGGATCCTTCCTCCCTCTTGATTAGAATCACAGATTATGTTGACATTGTCATATTGCGTAGAATCTTAAAAAGAAATCTGCGGAATCTTTTACTCGAATATTGGGGGCACCACCTTTTTTTTTACAAAAATAAAACCTTTTAGCAATCGACGACAGATTGCTTGATTCTACCTTCCTTTGATATAGAAGAACATCCGTAAAATTCGCTCGTGATCTTTACCTTTTTGTTCTCTATGTAAATATTATATGGTGTCGTTTGCTCATTGTTTTATTATCATTTCATTAGTTAAGCCAGCTTCAACAATAATTACAGTTTGACAAACATTCAGTAAGCATATACCTATATCGATATATCGACAATTATCGTGGACCATCACCACAGTCAAGTGAAAATAGGATGTTAGACAAGTTCGCAAAATTCTAACGTTGAAAAATATTTGTCGCGGCGACTTGTACAAAATTAAGCATGCGACCCGCAGTACCTCTCATTGCTGTATGGTATATTTAGTTGGGAGTTGCGCGTGAAGGAATTTATATTTGGTTCGTGTCTTTCTCGTTTTGTTTACTTTACTTTTGAAAATGGATGGATCAGTATTTGATGTGGAAATTTACCGTTTTTGTTTATGTAATGGAAGTGGTAAACAAGCATGCAGTTCACATTGATGTTAAGTGATGACTGCAGCCTATAGACACCCACACAAAGACCAAGGTCAAAATGACAGAAATTACGGGGCCGTACATTACCACCTGACCGGAACACGATAGTGCTGAACACTACCATTTAGCGGCAAGTATATTAGGTAATGCGGTGGTGCCTACGCCCGCGAGCTCTGTCACTGGAGCTCTACTACCAGTACTGTAAACACATGACGTGTTTAACTACTGATAATGCATTTATACTGTCTACGCCTGTATTTTGCACTTTTTTTCATTGTCGCAATATTCCATATAAATTTAAAACTCGTTCGTCTCAGAGCATAAATCACGTGAACTTTGCTTGACTCGGGCGAAACAATTCACTTTGTCGTCACCACTCGCAATGATTTTGTTTGGCAAGTATTTCTGAGTCGTTAGGACTGGGCGGAGTTGTTTAAGCTTTATATTCTCTAAAGGTTCCGTAGCCTTAAATTAACCCTTATGGTAATCTATACAAATAAATAAAATTGGAGTGTCTGTTTTTAATATTAAAATAACCGCTTTTTACTAAATGCATATTTATTTAATTTATTTATATATATGTAGTATATACGGTACATATACCCAAACAACATTTTTTACAATTTTTGTCTGTCTGTCTGTCTGTTTGGCGGGGATAATTTTGGGGACGGCTTTACCGATTTTGACGGGACTTTCACTGGCAGATAGCTGATGTAATAAGTAGTGACTAAGGCTACTTTTATACTAGCTTCGCCCACGACTTCGTCCGGGTAGATACTGAATAATCATACATTCTCACGCGGAAGAAGTCGCGGGGACAGCTAGTTGAATATAAATATCACTAAACTAGTTTACTCCGACGAAATTGTCAAACAAAACTACGTAATAATAACATGGATTTGAAATACATAAAATTGTACGAAATCCGTTATCCGGGAGTCCCGCTCACACATGGCCGGTTTTTTTTGTTAAGAGTCAGATTTATATAATCACTAGCGGCTCGCCCCGGCATCGCACGGGTGCAATGAATGTTATATAGCATATATCACTCAAAGGTGCAACTTTCTAATGGTGAAAGAATATTTGCAATCAATCCAGTAGTTGTTGCACTTACACTTTTTTTATTGGTGGTAGAGCTCCAGTGACGGAGCTCGCGGGTGTAGGCACCACCGCATTACCTAATTTACTTGCCGCTAAATGGTAGTGTTTAGTACTGTCGTGTTCCGGTCAGGTGGTAATGTACGGCCCTGTAATTTCCGGCACAGAGGCATAACACCTTAGGCCTCAGGAGTGGTAACGCATCTGCATTTTGACCTTGCTCTTCGTGTGGGTGTCTATAGGCTGCAGTCATCACTTAACATCAATGTGAACTGCACGCTTGTTTGCCACATCCATAACATAAAAAAAAATACTTACATATAAATACACAAATGTTTCCTCTTTATAATATTAATAAGTATATGTTGCGGGGGTGACTTAGATGAGGTCGACAGGTGGATAGCCAGCCACTGAAAAAACCGATAGTCTAGACCAGAGGTTCCCAAACCATTTTTTCTTGTAGACCCCTTTCAATTTTTTTCTGGTTTCCGTGGACCCCTCCCCCCCCCCTCCTTGCTACATTTCTATCACATTCCCATATTTCCAAATTTTATTCACGCCTACGTAGACCCCCATCGATTCCCATGGACCCCAGGAGGTCTATATGGACCACTTTGGGAATCACTGGTCTAGACTAATACTATTTATTGCACGATTAAATAGCACAGAAACTATTATTTAAAATCAATGGTGTCTAGATCCAGTTCAAAAGGTGAATGCGTGTCAGTGTGTACCTCCACTGTGACAACCTTCTTCTCGGCCAATCACAGCGGCTGTATGTGACGTGATATTTGTCTGTGATTGGCTCTTATTCCATCGTGTCCTGCTTGCGTATAGAGGGCGGCGATAGTTTGAAAATAGGTTGTACTGTACTAATTTATCGTACGGTTAAGTTGCGTTAACAGTATAGAATTTAAGAAATTAAAGAAAAAAAGGAAAGAAAAATTTGACTGCGACCTCAGGATAACCAGTCCAGCCGCTTTACCACTAAGCTACCGAAGTCCCACACCGATACGTCAAATTTAGCTTTCCCTTTTTGATTTAAACCGATTTAGGGTCGGTGAACGACATCCATTGATAACTAATGAATAGCTATACAACCGATATGATAGACTTTGCAGTTTGTACAATTTCGTTAAGATGTCGCTGTTCCCTTAATTATTATGTATCTTCACGCCAGGTCCCTAACGGGGTAGGCAGAGAGTGTAGAGCGCCAGACATCCCGGTTCTGACAAACCTCTCGTGCCTCGTCTACCTTCATCATTCTCTTCATACATGCACGCCGATTCCTAAGACTTTTGACCCCACCATCAGACAGAACTCGACCTATTTGGTCATGGTAGGTCAGCCTTGGTCTTCCTGGGCCTCTGCAACCATCCACATTCGCATTGTATATCTGTTTAGTCATTCGCTCATTCGACATTCTTTCTATATGCCCGAACCATCGGAGCATGCCTTTTAAATGTTCCCTTAATAATTGTACTATTTATTTTTCGCAATTACACATACGAGTGAACTTAAGAAATTAAAGAAAAAAGTATAGAATTAGGTTGGAACTTGTGTACTGTAACCAAGTCACAACTTCTTCATCACGCCGTCCTATTTATTTGTCACTTGCATTATTGTACCCTTTCTGTCTAGGCACCGTGCATCGGGTCGCGAAATTCCCCGTCCCATTCACACAAAGCCGGCCATACATTTACAATTTTCTTTGATGTCTGCACCCATTCGTCTTCTAACCTATCACACACTCAAGCGCACAACAAAACGACTCGATGGGACCATTAATCGACGCGACAGTTACACTGCACCTGACAGACGAGATGATCCCAATCAATACCGACCTTATCACGAGAAGAGAGAGTTCAAATTAAATCGACACACGTCTTATTGTTCTTCGAAGTTCAAGATAAAACTTGAAAGTAATTTCAAGTATACGCTTGGCGCAGTTAAAATTTTGTCATTGCATTGTATTGAAGATATATTAGTCATATCGTTTGAAAGTATAAAAAAAACCGAGCATTATAAATGATCGGAAGCGTTTATTCGATTTTTTAAAGGTTTATATTATATAACCTACGTTTTGTTGTAAGTTAATCTACAGATAGGGAGCTAAATCTCTTTTATTGCTATTCCATGCAACAGATCAGATTATTATCAACTTGAACGGACTGGAGTTTAAGATATTCATAATAAGTATAATGTCCTATGTTCGCCAGGTCCCTAACGGGATAGGCATAGAGTGTAAGGCGCCAGATATCCCGGTCCTGACACACCTGACACCAGAGGCACGGGACCTCATTTACATTGATGATTCTCTACATACATGCACGCCGATTCGTAAGACTTTTGATGCCACAATCAGACAGTACTCGACCTATTTGGTCAGGATACGTCAGTCTTGGTCTTCTTGGGCCTCTGCAGCCATCCATATAATGTCCTAAAAGTATATTATGGCACTGAGAAACTTATCTTGATCGCTTGTTTCGCACTCTCGCTTGAAAGCCTGGCTCAAGCGGAACGTGACACTTTTTGGGGCGTGCAGCTGGCGTCGATCAATTTATAAGACGTTCTCACGTCCAAAAGTTATTTATTATGTGACTAGCGGCCCGCTCCGGCTTCATGGCCTATGGATTCGAACCTGCGACCTCAGTATAACCAGTCCAGCCACTTTACCACTATCAATAAACTACCGACGCTGGACTAGTAATCCTGACATCGGACGTTCGTTTCCTACCCGTAGTTAATTTTTTCTTTAAATTTTTTCTTCAAATTCTAAACATTGGAATCCTTCATGAGCTCGGCTTTCATCATTTTATTAAAACTAACGAATAATTTTTGGAGTTTACTTCTTAAGAAACGATTTGAGTTAAAAGGTACGGAATCGATTCCCGACACGGAAATTTTATAAGCAGTAAAATGAAGTACAACGCGAAAGTTGAGGCGTTACGCGCCATTCTCCCGCGAGCGCTACAACCGAGCGGACGAGTTTCCCTTGGCCGCACACTAGCGATCTTCTTACGCACGCCAAATAAACTCCCGTCGTGTGTCGGACACCCTTTTTTTTAACAGAGTCCAAAAAAGGTTCTCAATTCGGCCGGTATATTTTTTTATTTTTTTTATGTATTTACGCGAATTTCGCCGAGATTTCTGGACCAATTTAAGTATAATATGTTCTTAGGTTTTCGAGCTACGCTCATTGAAATAAAACTATTTTTACGGATTTATCTCGCGTATATTAAACTAAAATGATTTTTAAAATCAACCCGACGTTTCGGTCGCTTTTCAGCTTCCGTGATCCCGGGCAGACTGAGGTGACATTTGTCTGACAGAAGTTTGAAAAAATTATATGTAGCTACCTCCATTGATTTCGTAAACGCCTTGCGTAGCGTTCAGGATTAACACAATAATTACTTATGGTATCTTGAGGTCTTGCAGACTGCTGCGGCTGGGATTTAAAACCACGGAAGCTGAAAAGCGACCGAAACGTCGGGTTGATTTTAAAAATCATTTTATTTTAATATACGCGAGATAAATCCGTAAAAATAGTTTTATTCCAATTTAAGTAATTTTTTTTTTGTTTGATGCGGAATAGTTTCGAATTGGTCCATAAAAATTTAATTCAGATAGGCCCATTAGTTTTTATTTTATGAGCATTTTTTTACTTACTTTTAAGAATAGACGGCGAGTAGTCATACAGTGAGTTGAATCCACTGACGTCCTAGATGGTCCTAATGCGCATGACAACAAGATGACAACAAGTGACAATGACACATTTACTCATCGACGACACAACACAGCTTATTTACTCCTTCCTGGATACATTTTTTTCATTGATTTCGTATAGTCGTGTTATAATTTTGTATCGACACACCTAAACAATTAGGTATCTAATTGTCACGATGCTAAAAGAGTCAGATTTTACAAATTTAACAGATGTGAACATTAATCTAATTGGCAATTTAGCAATAAACTAAAAAGTATTAAATAAATATAACTACGTATAGAAAAACCGACTTCAAAACTGAAAAGTAAGAAATAATAAAGATTTAATTGTAATTATATACTACCTATTTTTCATATGTGCTATTTACTAATAGGTTTGAAGTCGGTGCCAAGCCAAAATTACTAAAGTAGGCATTTCATTGTATTGAAACTGTAACTTCACGCCTGTAATCTCCGAAGGGGTAGGTAAATGCATGAATTCAAGCATACATGCAAACACCAACGAATCGCCGGTTAAGTTTTGTTATTATTGTATTAATTTGCTCGTATTCATATTTAGGTGATTAAAATATAATTATTTGTTTAAGGCTTGGCACCGACTTCAAACCTATTAGAAAATAGCCCATATAAATAATAGGCAGTATATAATTACAATTAAATCTTTATTATATCTTACTTTACAGTTTTGAAGTCGGTTTTTCTTAACGTAGTTATATTTATTTTAATTAGTTTATTATCATTTTCTTTAAGTAATAACAAACCTACTGTCATTTTAATACAGATCACAACTTAATCCGTCACCCTCTATAACCGAGAATAAACAACATCTTTGTATTCAAAAAAAAAAAAAAAGTAACATCGCATTAGTGGACTATTACAATGCCTTGTCGCAATGATATGTCTCTGTTATGCTAAAATAGACCGTCATTTGTAAAGGGCAACAATCGCGTTGTTTTCGATATAAATAGCGTGATGTTTGATGTTTCCACAAGGGATGCGACTAATTAATGTTCGCGACAGCGCGACTAAAGAGCGAAAGGCAGCTAGTTTTATTTTGAAACTGCAAACACAAACATGAGGTAATGTGGTTGTGGCTACGCCTTCGAGCTCCTACACTTGGAACTCAATCACCAGTAAAATTATAATAATAGCTGCGGGCAACAGCTAAGTTGCCCGCAGCTTCGCCCGCGTGGATGTCGAAAAGTAGCCTATGTTCTCAAAGTCAGCTCTATCTCTGTACCAAATTTTATTAAAATCGGTTCAGTCGTTTGGACGTGAAAAGGTAACAGGCAGACAGAGTTACTTTCGCATTTATAATATTAATAGGGAAGTAAGGATTATAATTATGAATTAAGTGTTGTATGAATGATAAAGCTTGACGACCCGGTTAGTCCAGCGATGTGAGATGACCGTTTGAATCGAAGGGTCGCGGGTTCGATCCCCGCACCGGGACAAATATTTGTATGGCCTACAGATATTTGTTTCGGGTCTTGGTGTTTGTGTAAGTGATGTACCTATGTGTACAACGGCACCCACGAGACAGGTTCATACCTACTGTGGGGCTGTGGGTGTAAGCGTATTTATTACGATTTTGATAAAAATATAAAAAAATCATACAGGTTCACTTGTATGATTTTTTTATATTTTTTTTTCATTTAGTCCATCCGGCCTCATCCTATGCGCATTTTAAATGGTACTTCTTGGTATTTCGGCAATTTCCCAGTGCCTCGAAGTTTTTTTTTCTTTATGGAATGAAAGTGGCAAACAAGCATGCAGTTTACCAGTTATACAGTTACCACTCCTGAGGCCTAAGGTGTTATGCCTCTGTGCCGGAAATTACAGGGCCGTTCATTGCCAACTGACCGGAACACGATAGTGCTGAACACTACCATTTAGCGGCAAGTAGGTATACTAGGTAATGCGGTGGTGCCTGCGCTCGCAAGGTCCGTCACTGGAAATCTACCAGTATTTTATTACTACCAGAACCAGAGGTAAAGGATTTTATACCGTTACCTCTGATAACCCTTGACCCGGGAATCGAACTCAAGATCTCATCGTTATAATTATGTAGTAGTGGTTCAATCCAAACAAAGGAAAATTGTATGCTGTACGTAACTGTTTCTGCGTATTTTTACGCACTTGAATCATAAAATCAATATATTTGTAACAAATGGCACGAAAACGTTCCCGCAAACATAACCTCCAACCTTAACCCTCCTTGTCAATCAGACATTCCGTATCCCGAAGCAATCTCGTCCAAGTGTTAAACACTCGAAAGGCTACATGTGTTTCATTTGACACAATATACGCGCGCACTCGACTCTCAGACGGTTGGAGGGTACTTCGTGCCCTCGGGGGGCGATCGGGTAAGACCCGGGTGGTATTTGACGGGGATTGACGAAGGGTTGGGATTTTATTTTAGTTATTGGCGTTTCGTTTGAGCACGTGGATGCGATGAGCCGAGTTGATGTTAATACGATGTATGTTCAGCACTATCGTGTTCCGGTCAGGTGGTAATGAACGGCCCTGTAATTTCCGACACAGAGGCATAACACCGTAAGCCTCAGATGTGATAACGCACCTGCATTTTGACCTCTGGTCTTTTTGTAGGTGTCTCAAAGGCTGCAGCCATCACTTAACATCAATGAACTGATGTTTGTTTGCCGCTTTTATTACATTAATAAATTGCCTTTGTTTGGATTGAACCACTACTAGATACTTACTACACTGGAATCTTCAATCCGATTCGCGGGTCAAGGATTATCAAAGATAACGGTTTAATATCCTTTACCTCTGGTTCTGGTTATAATTAAAGACGGTAAGTACCCACTTACCATGAATATAAAGCTTGATTAAATGTATATTTTTTATATTATTGTTGACTGCCATTTCTTTATAGGTACCTATGGCTTACTTTTGCACACGCCCTGCCTCTTTGGAGGCAACTGCATCTTACCTGGAAAAGATAAAATTAGTAAGTAATTTGATATAACAAGACGTAAAACTAGATAATAGGATAATATTAGGTTGGGGAAAAAGTTTCTTCGCATTTTTTAAGATAATTCAAAACATTTTTTAATATAGTTTATTTAAATTTAACTAAAGTATGTATGTACCATTTTGTTCGATAACCTTTTGCCATCTTGTAGGTAGGGACATGATCCCATTGCTATAAAAATTTTGGGACTTCTCATCAAAATACCGCGACCGCTCACACATTTGCCTAATTTGAATTTGGAAATATGTTCTTTAATATTTTAACTTTCAATGATATCAGAACCAGCCAGATACAAATACTACGGCCAAAGAGATTTTATTACAAGTTCATACATACTATAATGCGAAAAGACTTTTTCCCCAACCTATTATAACAGTAGATTTTTTTTTTGCAAAACAATACATAAGTCGTAATAAGTATCCACGTACTTATAGTATCACAATACAAAGGTACCTACCTAGCAAAGTGACCTTGTTGACTCAGTGATAAAACGCTAAGAGAACTGAGGTGAGTAGAACCACACCCTCTGTGTGGTTCTACTCATAGAGCAACACGGGCCGCGGCGGACCGGAGGGGAATAGCCATATGCAGGCTTTGCCCTGTGTCAAAGTACAAGCCCAATTTGGCCTATGCCTGTCGCCTAGAAGTTTAAATGTGTGCGTGAAAATGTTTATGTATTTTGATAAAGTCAAGTGTGAGTTTCGTAGTAATAGATGATTTTTGTTGTGTGTCTGTGCATCACACATAGATCCCTCCGTAAAAAAAATACAGACTGTTTTGCATCGGTAATAAACGCTATGGCTACTCTCCTCCGGTCCGCCGCGGCGGCCGGTGGCCCGCGTTGCTCTATGGCTTCTACACAACAAAGTCGAATATTCATATCCATGTACATCCATCCATTCATCATCGTATCAGCCGAAAGTTGTCCACAGCTGGACCAAAGCCGTAGAGGGATATGACATAATTGAAATAAAACTATTTTTACGGATTTATCTCGCGTATATTAAACTAAAATGATTTTTAAAATCAACCCGACGTTTCGGTCGCTTTTCAGCTTCCGTGGTCCCGGGCAGACTGAGGTGACATTTGTCTGACATAAGTTTGAGCTCCATGTACCACCCGTCCGTCACAGAGGCCGCGTGAAACCACCTACAGTAGAACGACAACCAGCTATATACTACCTTACGTTAAGGGTGTCACAGATAAAATCAGCAACATTTTAAAAAAGAATTCCATTAAAACAGTTTTCAAACCATATAAAAAGATTCATCAGTATTTAAGACCCATTAAAAGTAATATTCCATTACAAAATTGTGGCATTTATAAATTAGATTGTGATTGTGGACTCTCATATATTGGTCAAACGAAGAGAGCTGTATCCACCCGCGTTAAATAGCACATTGCTGATGTCAAAAACCGAAGAACAGGGAGGTCTGCAGTCTGTGAACACATAGCGGATAAGCCGAACCATTACATCCGGTTTGATAAAATTCAAATACTCGCTAGAGAACACAAACCCATTCCACGAATGGTACGCGAGGCTATTGAAATTAAAAAACACCCAAATTTCAATAGAGAAGATGGATGGCGATTATCAACATCATGGGATCCCATACTTAGCAAGATAAAATCCCAGCCGCAGCAGTCTGCAAGACCTCAAGATACCATAAGTAATTATTGTGTTAATCCTGAACGCTACGCAAGGCGTTTACGAAATCGATGGAGGTAGCTACATATAATTTTTTCAAACTTCTCTCAGACAAATGTCACCTCAGTCTGCCCGGGACCACGGAAGCTGAAAAGCGACCGAAACGTCGGGTTGATTTTAAAAATCATTTTAGTTTAATATACGCGAGATAAATTCGTAAAAATAGTTTTATTTCAATGAGTGTAGCTCGCGAAAACCTAAGAACGTATCATATGACATAATCCACCACCACCACGCTTGACATGCGGATTGTCGAATCGATAGCTGAGTCTACAACACTACGGGACACATCGACCATTTCACTTCCACAAACACAGATACAGTTTTATTACTGGTGGTAGAACTCCAGTGACAGAGCTCGCGGGCGTAGGCACCACTGCATTACCACATGTGTTTTTGCGAAAAATAAATATTACAATTAGGAACGTATCGATATTTTAATAATTTTATAAATAAAAATACAATACGGGCGAGATACTTGCCGCTAAACGGTAGTGTTCAGCACTATCGTGTTCCGGTCAGGTGGTAATGTACGGCCCTGTAATTTCAGGCACAGAGGCATAACACTTTAGGCCTCTGGAGTGGTAACGCATCTGCATTTTGATCTTGGTCTTTGAGTTAGTGTTTATAGGCTGCGGTCGTCACTTAACATCAATGTAAACTGCACGCTTGTTTGCCACTTTTATTACTTAAAAAAAGTTTAGTATAAGGGTATAGTTCTATCGCAGGACGCTGCTGCCCATGTTGCGTAATTGCACTTACTACCGCCCCATTGGAATGGTTTGACGGCCACAATGAGCGGTGGGGTTGTTATGTTCGGACGCCTGTGTACTCTAATTATTTTACTGTTTTTACATCGAGCCATAACATACTTATTATATTTATATCTATAAGTTAGTCCCGCTAAAACTCGAGAACGGCTCGACTGATTTGACTAATTTTGGTTTTGAATGATTTTTGAAAGTCCAGGGAAGGTTTAAAAGGTTAGAAAATATTAATGATGAAGAAATTGAAGGGCAACAGTAAAAACCACATTCTTATTTTCCCATACAAATAGGTAGTCCGTATCTATCAAACCTTTGACACAATATTTCATTCTGAGGCAATACGAAGTTAGCCGGGTCACCTAGTTGGCAATATAATCTGACTGAACCGATACCTAAGACTATTACACTACGGGTCACATCGATCATTTCACTTCCACAAACACAGATAACCCTTCACCGCTCGCATCAAATGAACGGTTACCGTTTCTTAATAAGTACGATGTCTGATCAAAGCGATACGGAACACGGTGCCGATACAATATCAATCGGCCGTCGAAACGCTACAAACGGTACAATGGACCGAGCCGTAATTTAGGGTTGAATCGCCAATAGAATTGCAAACCTCAATCTTGGGACCGAGTTCACTTATGCTTTTGAGCTTGGTGCACACTGGGTGATATTGTTTATTTATGGTCCATTTACATATCTCTTAGAGGTTCAAAATTTTAATTTATTTAGTTGCTACATCTGAACAGCAATTAATAAGGAGTAAATTAATACATAATTATATATATCGTAGGTACGTAACGTCGGCGCAAACCTCGCCCGGCTACAACTCTAGAACTATAACCGGTTTTGCAGTGTGTGTAATGATGCATTCTCGCACACATACCACACAAGTTACCATTTCATTATAAGAGTGTCTAGCACCTGCATTCTCGCACACATACAAGTTACCATTTCATTATAAGAGTGTCTAGTACCTGCATTCTCGCACACATACAAGTTACCATTTCATTATAAAAGTGTCTAGTACCTGCATTCTCGCACACATACAAGTTACCATTTCATTATAAGAGTGTCTAGTACCTGCATTCTCGCACACATACAAGTTACCATTTCATTATAAGAGTGTCTAGTATCTGCATTCTCGCACACATACAAGGTACCATTGCATTATAAGAGTGTCTAGTACCTGCATTCTCGCACACATACAAGTTACCATTTCATTATAAGAGTGTCTAGTACCTGCATTCTCGCACACATACAATGTTAAGTGATGACTGCAGCCTATAGACACCCACACAAAGACCAAGGTCAAAATGCAGATGCGTTACCACTCCTGAGGCCAAAGGTGTTATGCCCCTGTGCGGGAAATTACCGTACATTACCACCTGACCGGATTATTTAGGACTGACCGGCTTTTTTACATTTAGCGGCAAGTATATTAAAAACCCCAATGCCCACAACCGGGCAGTGCATAATTTTGGAGAGAATATGTTATTGAATCGCCACGCTTGACGTGCGAATTGTCGATAGCAGGAGCGGCAGATTTATCGCGGGATGCTGTTGCCAATCCAGCGTTATTGCATTTACTACACCTTATTCGAATGGTTTTGAGTGTACGTACAAGCAGTAGAATCCTACACAAGTGAGCAGTGCGGCCTTCACGTCCTGACGCCCAAAATTTATTAGTTCAATCAACTTAAATACAATATGCAATTAGTAAACAGTTAGGTACTCAGTGTGACCCAGGCGTAAACCTCTAACGGTCAGTTAACCCTATGTTACTGGTTGGTCCGAAACGGCACAAACTAGTGTTTTTATACCACCTGACGCAGAATTAGCACGCCGTTTGTGGGTTAACACCACCTAATCCAATTTCATTACGGTATATCAAAGGGAATGTTTGGGCGTATTGGTAAATTATTTTGTTTGGATACTTTTAACAAGGTGTTGCTAATAAGCAAGTTTGGTGAAATTTTAAATACTGCCTGAGTAGTCTACTGGTAGTAGACCACCACTGCTACACTGCAGTTCGGTTCGATCCCACGATCGTGGGAGAGAGAGAGAAAGAATCCCAATGTCATCTTCGGAGTTTCGTACGGTATGGCCCTGTAATTTCCGGCACAGAGGTATAACATCTTAGGCCTCAGGTTGTGGGTGTCTGTAGGCTGCAGTCATCACTTAACATCAATGTGAACTAGATGCTTGTTTGCCACTTCCATAGCATAAAAAAAAAGTTTCGTGGTAGCGCCAGTTTTATCGCGGGACGCTGCTGCCCGTTCCACGCAATTGTATTTACTGTCGAATGTGTTACCGCCAATTGTTTGGCCGCCATTATTCAGATGTCTGACTGCACTAGCGGAAGAATTATCCTACTAGTGGGCAGTTTCCCAATACAACCAGAGATTAATACCTGAAGCAGCAGATGGACCCTATGTGGTCCAAGAACAATAAGAAATCTTTTGTCATATTTTTCTGGCCTGGGGAATTAAGGGTTTTAATCTTTATCTCTATAGCTACCGAACCGGGCATCGAATCCAGGACCCCAGCGCAGCAGTAGTGGCCAGCTATTACTAGACAACTGAGGCTGTTAAGAGGCAGTTAAAATATTTGAAGGTTTGGCAACACCTAGGTATTGTGTGAACTGTCTAAAGGCCAAATACTCAAACGTCACTTAATTGTGTTAAAGTTCCAGTGTAGGAGCTCGTGGGCTTTGACACCACCGGATTACCTTATTTATCTGCCGCTAGATGGTAGTGTTCAGCACTAACGTGTTCCGGTTAGATGGTAATGTATGGCCCCGTAATAACTATCACAGAGACAATAACTAAGGTCTAAGGGTTGGCAACGCATCTTCATTTTGACCTCGGTCTTTGTGTGGGTGTCTATAGGCTGCAGTCATAACTTAACATCAATGTGAACTGCATGCTTGTTTTTGCCACCTTCATAACATAAAAAACAAATGAGCTATCTGTCGGTTGCACATATCTTAAACAGACATAAGACTTTTAAGTTCAACTTATATTTGTGAGATTTCAGTATCAAGCTATGAGTCGTGGGGCCACTCATTATGACTGATCACACTTCTCCCCAATTTCTTTTCGTAGATAAACATAATAACGAATAAATCCTTGGTCATATAATAAAATGAGATTGCGTTGACAAACTGTCAGACCTGACCGCATAATCCCGCGTCCAATTTCCAACATTTCCTTCACAATTTGAACTTCAAACCGCAAATTAGCATGCGTAGATTGAATGATCAGCAAAGTTTGGTTTTATGCTAATAAGGCGAAGTTTTTAGGGTTCGGTAACTTTAAGAAACATAATAAAAATCCCTTGGTAAATTTGTTATTCGTTCCTCTGTCTGTTAAATCCTTTTATCCCTTGAATGTTTAAAATTTGTATGAAATACTGTGGTTTACAATCCCTAGAGATTAAGAAAAAAAAACTGTCTCAGGTGACACATGTGGGACACCCGGTTGGAACGAAATTCCTCTTCTTCCAATGAATCACTTTCACAATCCATTGTCTATTTTTAAAAATATTAAAAATAACGAAAACACGACAAAACAATGTACGCAACAACAGATGCGCGCGTCGCGTGGCTTGTCACTGTAGAGAGAGAGAAAAGAGAGAGAGAGAGAGAGAGAGAGAGAGAGAGAGAGAGAGAGAGAGAACGAATAAGTCGAATTCTATACTCGGTCCGACCCCCTCTGCGAGCGTACGCACTATAGCAAAAGTTACGTGAAGATTTTTCGTGACGCTCGCCTAGTCCCCTTAACCAGCGTACTGCGCGATAAGGAACTTTGTTCCTCCAACATATAACTTATATCTTTACTTGGTGCTCCACTCTTATCATAATATAAAAACAAATATTTGTAGGCCATACAAATATTTGTCTCGGTTCAAAGGTAACGTTACCCACCGCTGGACGAACTGGCTCGTCACAAATTATTATTCCAACATTAACCAGTGCTTTTATTTTAACGGGACCACGACAAAACCACGGCCAAGAATTCGAAGACGACTCGCACATCACCGGATTTTTAACGCCTTCGCAAGAATCACTCAAATTTTTCGGAGTTCCGGAAAATAAAAATAATGGCAACCCACTATAGGTATGTCACACTTCTGGGCACGAGTCTCTCTCCGTTTTGGGGGTAGGCCTGGAGCGTACTCCACCACGCTGCTCTAATGCGGGTTGGTGGAGATACGGGTTAGTGGCCAACCCGCTGTCCGATGTTTTCGAACCGCCCATAAGGCCTCCTTGCTATCTATCGATAGCAATCGGGACCGACGACTTAACGTGCCCTCCGAAGCACGGAAACGCGCATTTTAATTTGCCACTAGCGGTCACACATCACACACCCGACCGAGCCCGTATCGCTTGATCGAGTCCATCGCTTACGATCTACACCATCCGCAGGGCCATGCGCGCTTGATGGAGACAGATGGTTATGGGATTTCAGTTTTATTTATGTTTTTGGGTGTGGGTAATATCTGTTATTATTTATGATGAAATTTATATTTATTTGTGCTAAATATTTCATGTTATCTGGGCCTGTATTATCATAGAAAAAGAAGCCCTATAAGAGTGACAAAGCGTGAGCATCGGGATTTTTGGTTTTTGAATTGATTAGCTACAGAAGAGGGTCCCAAACTATTTTTTCTTGTTTCCCTTTTTCTTGTTTTCTTGTTTCTTGACCCCTTTTAATTTTTTCTGGTTTCGGTGGACCCTCTTGCTAACATTTATATCACTTTCCCATATATCCCATTTTTATTTACGCATATACGTAGACTCCATCGAGTCTCCCATAGACCCCAGGGGGTCTATATGGACCACTTTGGGAATCACTGAGCTACAGTATCAGAAAAGTAAAGAAAAATCCGAAAACGGTTATTAAGTGGCTGCACCCATAGACCTATATGCGCTAAAGTTATAGACAGGACACTCCCCTTGGTAGCATGGTTCCAGTTTCCAAAAGTCAATTTACTACACTTTCCCATAGTAGTATATAGATGGCGTGGAAATATCTTACATTAACATCGGTCAAAGCAATTCAAAAAGGGAACCGGCTGTTTATTCCCGTTGTCTCTATATATTAATTTCATTGGCTGCACTCAAAAAAAAACTTATTTGGAGTTGGCAAACTGTCCGTGACCTATGTCGATGTACAAAGACAATTGTCTACCAATAGCAATGATAAGTTTGTCCTTTCATCCAGCATAATCTTTTCATTCCAAAATTATTCTATGAGTTTTGGCGGGAACGTTGAAAGAGGCGTATGGTGCTCTTATTTTATTTAATTTTCTTGGTGGCATTTTGTTTGATATAGGTTTATTACACTGCCCGTGTTTAGTGATATAGAATAACAGTGCGAAAACACGGCCTTTCAGATTGCATCCAAAACTTCATCGTAAATGTTCTGGTAAAGTAGCCATCGCTTTACTCGAATTACTGACGGTAACTCACTTTACCGACATAATAAATAATTGACTGACTGACTAATACTATTTTTTACGATGCTTAAAATACGAATAGGTACAAAAATCGTTTTACTTGATACTGGCAATAAGCGTAACAGCAATGCCATAATAACTAAAAAAAATAAAAAAAATATTCTATTCCTTTATTTTGTACCGAACCATCGTCACAATGTCGAAGACGACTCGCACTTCACGCGGATTTTAAACGCCTTCGCAAATTTTCGGAGTCTCGGAAAAGCCCTGTCCAAATTTTAAGTACCGAGAAATGCCTTGTGACGGCACCGGGATAAGGTAAACACGTCTTGATGGAGACAGATGGTTATGGGATTCCGTTTTATTTATGTTCCGTCGGACAGGTAATACCTATTATTTATTACGTAGGTAACTTTATATTTTTGTATGGCTCGTGGTATATATGTAATGGTTTATGGACCTTTGATATAATAATTTTGTGAATATTATGTTTTAACTAGGTAGTTTAAATTCTAATTTTAATTTTCTATTCATATATGTTTTTGCTTTTACGTAATGGTAATGGGCTGAGGTATATGTAATGGTTATTCACTTTAGGTATTTTATGATTTCTTGACGTTTTGAAAGTATCTGTAAAGATCTATTCGAAAAAAAAAACATACTCTATTCTATTCTATAGAAAATAAAAACTAGTCTGCCTAAAACTAACTGCCTCGGTAGCCTAGTGGTAGCAGGCCACTACTACTACGCTGAGGTCCTGGGTTCGATTCCCGGGTAGGGGGTTATCAGAGATAATGGTGAAAAAGCCTTTATCTCTGGTTCTATTGGGATTTTTCCATTTTCTGGAAATTTCCCAGTACCTCAAAGTTTGGTAATGTGCCCGGAGATGTCAACAGGCTCGCCACCTGTTACATGGGCCAAAACGTAACCGGCGAATCGTGGGTGTTTGCATGTATGCTTGAATGCATGCATTTACCTCTGCCTACCCCTTCGGGGATTACAGGCGTGAAGTTACGTTTACGTATAAAAACTAGCAGTGGCTATGCGTGCGCATCGGTATATAATATGTGTGGTAATTACGAAGGAATGAAAAATATGTATTCGGACAACCAATTATCACACACACAAAGTTAATATGAGATGAAATGAAAGTATGTATCTTCACGCCAGGTCCCTAACGGGGTAGGCAGAGAGTGTAGAGCGCCAGACATCCCGGTTCTGACAAACCTCTCGTGCCTCGTCTACCTTCATCCATTCAGGAAGACCAAGGCTGACCTACCATGACCAAATAGGTCGAGTTCTGTCTGATGGTGGTGTCAAAAGTCTTAGGAATCGGCGTGCATGTATGAAGAGAATGATGAAATGAAAGTGAAAATCATAAACGTTAATTACAAAAACTAAATTTAAGTAAATGAAATTGTCCAAAATGTGGATGTCTATAGGTTGCAGTGGTCAATTAGCGCCAGCACGCCGGTTAGGCACTGGATCCATAATTCACAGTAATACAATAACAATTATGATATGCAGGAAAGAGCATGAAAGTAAGTTGAACGCGGTCGAGATGAGATCTTTGCGCAAGATCTGCGGTGTATCACTCACCGATCGCGTTCGTAATGAAGATGTAAGAAAGAGGCTTTGTGTGAATGATAGTATCGGTGTAAAAATGAAAAAAGGCATGCTCCGATGGTTCGGGCATATAGAAAGAATGTCGAATGAACGAATGACTAAACAGATATACAATGCCAATGTGGATGGTTGCAGAGGCCCAGGAAGACCTACCATGACCAAATAGGTCGAGTTCTGTCTGATGTTGGGGTCAAAAGTCTTAGGAATCGGCGTGCATGTATGAAGAGAATGATGAAGGTAGACGAGGCACGAGAGGTTTGTCAGAACCGGGATGTCTGGCGCTCTACACTCTCTGCCTACCCCGTTAGGGACCTGGCGTGAAGATACATACATACGTATGTATGTATGTATTATTGTATAATAACAATTAAGTTTAAGATGCCCTCACCAGGAGAACGTATCTTTAAAACCAAAGTTAATTGGAATTTTTGTGCCACTTAAGTACGATCAATAAAAAGCTTATTTTATTGTTTTGTTGTAAAGTTGAATCGGCAGTTCTTTTATGTAACGAAGTGACAAACAAACATGCAGTTCACATAGATCCTAAGTGATGGCTGCAGCCTATAGACAGACCTACATAAAAAACCGAGGTCTAAATGTAGTGCTAGTTTTTACGGGGGCATACATCCAAAACAATAGGTACTGCTTTCAGTGCCGGATAAAGCCGGTGCGGGGCCCGTAGCAAATGTGACCATGGGGCCCTAGAGTTACAATGCCTATTGAAATTTAGGATGTAAATAAAACAACATTTACGAAAAGGAATCGAAAATTTAGGGGATTGCCCCTGTAAGTATTGTGGTATTGCCAACTTGCAACATAATAATATAGGTACCTATATAATTAGTGGTCAACGCTCCCTTTGAGAATAGCTAAGGTGTATTACATATTCGTGTTTTTTTTTGGGCACAGGCACGGGGCCCCCAATGGCCCGGGGCCCGTAGCATTTGCTACTCCTGCTATATGGCTAATCCGGCACTGACTGCTTTACCCCAATAAGCCAGACAAATTCAATCATCCGTTACACAAACAAAGCAATATCGCAAACCTATGGTCTGGCATTTCAGAACTTTTTAATTTCCCCCCACCACCTACCCAGACAGAACGTCATTAATCTTGTTGTCTCGCTCCTTCGTTACAACTTGTTCCCGCTCCGTGATTTATTCGAAGAGTTTTACTAGAATTTTGTATTCGTACCCTTGGTGGAAAACCGGGATGCATAGTAACTGGATGCGATTTATAACATAAGCAAACTAAACGTAAGATATTCTATCTAAATAGGATGTATTGGAGAATTTAAAAAAAGTTTTTACAACTATATTGTGTGATATACTGTAAAACAGGTGTTATTGTAAATAGTTTTGAAGTTATTTACAAAAATTGACAAACCCCACTTTATCTCCGAAATTAGTGGGCCCAAAAAAATTAGAAACAAATACACCAAAATAGTCATTTATATTTTTAGATCACAGGAAAACCTATATGAAGTGAATGATAGGTAAGTACACAGGATATTCATAAATTATAAGAAGCCCAATTTAAGCGAGTCCGATTCGCACTTGGCCGTTTTTTATGGTTGCCAATTTTTCGCAACCACATCTAGAATCCATAGCTCAACGTATTGCCAGAAGTGGGTACATCTGATTAGTACTTCAACCCTCCGGGGCTCCCTTAAAAAAAGGTTGACAGTATTCAGCCACTCTCTACAATGTTTCATGTAGAATAATAACATCAAAACTAAACATTACAAAAAGTTCTCTTAATCTGATAATAAGTACTATAAATAACAAAAACCATAAAAAATAGAACAACATCATTCAACGCTAAAACACACACCATTAAAATCTAGGACAGATGTTATCTAAGACATTAAATTATACTAGCTGTGCCCGCGACTTCATCCGCGTGAGAATTTATGATTGTTCAGTATCTACCCGGACGAAGTCGTAGGCGCAGCTAGTTTTAAAGTGGCCTAAGTTACATCAGCTATCTGCCAGTGAAAGTCAAAATCGGTCAAGTCGTTTCCAAGATTAGCTCCGCCAAACAGACCAAACAGACAGACCACATGGTATATGCACCGTGTATATAAAAATAACAGCGTTTTACTAAATATACCTATATGTAAGTACATTTAGTAAAACGCGGTTATTTTTATATTACAAACAGACACTCCTGTAATAGGGATGTAACCTCCGAGAGCTTTACTTGAGAGTAGGGCTGCCATCCGTCCGAAATTCCCCGCTTTTGTCCTAGATTGAAGGGCGATCCATCCGGAATTGCCCGGATTCATCCTAGTCTGAAGACGTCCGGGAGCCGTCCGACAAGAGTATGAAAAGTGTCCGGTTGCAACCCGGACACATGTGTTGTCAGAGAAAATAAAATTATTTTATTTACAAGCCATAACTTAAAATCAATTTCAGTTAAAAATTAACAAACAATAACACGCAAGCAAAAAGGCTCGGTAAAAATAAAAATAATAAAAATATCAGGATGTGTTTTTATTTTTGTGGCTAAAAATACCGGGGAACGAACCACATTTCGCCCAAATATCCGGGATTTTTGGCGCGTTCATCCGGCGTCGGCAATTTAGGTGATGGCAGCCCTACTTAAGAGTAATACAACACATCACCACAAAATTAGATCAAGCCAAATTGTAACTAACTAAACAAGAATTTGCATGGAGGATTTTTTTATGACATTAAACATAAACTTTTATGGTACCCACCCGCGTTATACAGGAAATTCTCGCCTTAGTGCTATGGAGGGTAGATTTAAGAGGGAACCGCCTAAAATATATAATATATATATATACTATTTAGTTACTATCAGGCCTGTTTTTTTTTTGTTTCAAAATTACAATAATTAACGTAGGTACTTGAAACATATATATTTTTTTTTGTTTAATGTACATTTATATTCTTTGCATTTTTTATTGTATATTGATAATTAAGTTCTATATTTAAATGTATGTACAATAATTTGGGACATTCTATGACATAAAATTATGTTATAAACAGGAGAAGCCACTGATTCCCGAAATACAGTGAAAACTAGTTCGGGAATCTATGGATTCAACATATAAATTGATGTATATCTTTTTGTCAATAAACAAATTTATTATTATTATTATTTATTACTATACTCTTTGTAATCAGTTTGTAAAAGGGGAACTGAAACTTTATACGATATACTGATCTACATTAAAAAAAAAAACGTAACTTCACGCCTGTAATCCCCGAAGGGGTAGGCAGAGGTAAATGCATGCATTCAATCATACATGCAAACACCCACGACTCGCCGGTTACGTTTTGGCCCATGTAACAGGTGGCGAACCTGTTGCCATCTCCGGGCACATTAGTGTATTATATTAAGTTTTATCATAGTATTTAACAGCCTTGACCACGTTTGTGTGGTCGGATGTGGTACCCTGGCATCTCCCGGCGATTCTTGGCAGCTAGAGAAGCTTGAGGGCTTAGGTAGACACCATTGCATTGCTTAAACTACTTACCGCTATATGATTTGTTTATGTCAAAAAGTTGACAGACATAAAGACGGGTCGCCTGCTGCAAAGGGCTGACAGCGCGTTGGCAAAATCAGTTCAGTCAGGAGTGACAGAGTTTGAGGGCGTAGGTTCCACCGCATTACTTAATCTACTTGCTGCTAATAGGTCACATTGAGCGTAATTGTGTTCTGCTCAAATGGTAATGTACGGCTTCGTTATTGCCGACACAGAGGCTTACATAACAGCTAAGGCTTGAAGAGTGGCAACATATCTGCACTGAAATCTCTTTTTTATGTAGTTGTTTATAGGTTAGTCCAAAAAGCATCAATGTGAACTGTAGGGTCTGCAGGTATGCACTCTCGTGATACAAAAAATGAAGATTTTTTAAAGAAAATATTACTTACTTGTTGGTAGCGTAACCAGCTTAACATCTTTTATATATTGTAAAGTAGTCCTTCTTTTATTTCTACCCTCCATGCTCGGAACATTTTAAAACGTAGGAACGCCTGCAAAATTATACTTATTTTGTTGTCGCTTTAGGCGTTTTCGTAATGAAAGCATATTATAGCCGTATTACATTAATAAGAATTTATAATTCAATGGCTGCATCTTTTTGGCAATAGAAATAAATTAGGCTAATGTTAAATATGAGTTGGTTTTTGTATTTGGTCACACCGCGAACACTCCGCCGAAATTCCATGCAAACGCTTAATTTGGTCTCTATTACACAGACATCAATCAGTGACGTGTATTTATAAGTACAACTGTGTGCGTAGCACGTAGAGAATACCAAACGTCGCCCATGAGAGAGGAGACGTTGGGTAAGGCGGGGAAATCGGGACGTCGAAGGAGTGGTAACGCATCTGCATTTTGACCTTGGTCTTTGTTTGGGTGTCTATAAAGGCTGCAGTCATCACCTAACATCAACAAGAACTGCATGTTAGTTTGCCACTTTCACTACATAAAAAAATACTAAGTTAAGACCATTAATTACTTTATACACAACAAATGCGAATGTGGATGGTTGCAGAGGCCCAGGAAGACCAAGGCTGACCTACCATGACCAAATAGGTCGAGTTCTGTCTGATGGTGGGGTCAAAAGTCTTAGGAATCGGCGTGCATGTATGAAGAGAATGATGAAGGTAGACGAGGCACGAGAGGTTTGTCAGAACCGGGATGTCTGGCGCTCTACACTCTCTGCCTACCCCGTTAGGGACCTGGCGTGAAGATACATACATACATACACAACAAAAACGTGGCATCCGTTTTCTCCTCACAAGGTAGGTACGGAACCATTAAAAATGGAAACAACACAAATAAAAAAAACTAACCCAGAATTAAAAACAGTAACAGCTTGCCAAGTCACCGTATAAACTAACCCTTCATAACCAAGACCCCGATCTTGGAGACCGCCGACAAATTTGACAATCATTTTTCACTGGCGCAGACATTGTCAAATTACTCGCCTCCTAACCCAACCCGGCCGGGTCTTAAGCACCCGAAACATGATAAGAGGTCAATTAAGCCAGGAACTCCGTTGATTACCGTCGTATCATCGCTGATACAATCAGATATTGACCCGTGAAGTTATGAAAGTTAAATTAAGATAGTACTAAACTGTTATCTATGCTTTCGGGTTTGATTGTAGAAATGGGGATGGGTAAATAGAACTTGGAATTAAGTTTGCCTACTAGAAAACTCTCGAAGCTAGATAGATTCTGTGGTTTCATGTTAATCTCCTTATGGGCAAAGGTACTTGACATAAATCACTGGTGTTAGAGCTTCAGTGACGGAGCTCGCGGGCGTAGGCACTCACCGCATTACCTAATATATTTGCCGCTAAATGGTAGTGTTCAGCACTATCGTGTTCCGGTCAGGTGGTGATGTACGGCCCTGTAATTTCCGACACAGAGGCATAACACCTTAGGCCTCAGGAGTGGTAATGCATCTGCATTTTGACGTTGGTCTTTGAGTGGGTGTCTATAGGCTGCAGTCATCGCTTAACATCAATGTGAACTGTATGCTTGTTTACCACTTCCATTACATAAAAAAAAGAAATATACAAGTGACACAATACATGATGGTGTAGAACCCGCAGGTATACTTAATTCAAATGTGACTCTTTAGTAGTAGCTTTTAGCACTACCGTCTCCTATCTCTTAAATGTCGTTAAGAGACAGGAACGCAATTAGGTAAAGGTAGTTACCGAGGAAACCGGATTTTTTTTGAAGTGTACCTACATATGACTTTCAAATGCGCAGGTTCCCGATTAATTTCCAAATCATGCGAGTCCCGTCATCGGTGTGGGCAACGGTTTGAATAGTTATATATTTTTTTTCATACGCGATACTACTTGCGGCAACTTCTAAGATAGGATAGGATACTTCTAGGATATGTAATAACATGGAGTAATACAATTAATGGTAACTTAAGTTTTTAATTTTACGAAGCGCGCATGGCCCTGTAATTTCCGACACAGAGGCATGACACCTTAGGCCTCAGGAGTGGTAACGCATCTGCATTTTGACCTTGGTCTTTGATTGGGTGTCTATAGGCTGCAGTCATCACTTAACATCAATGTGAACTGCATGCTTGTTTGCCACTTTCATTACATAAAAAAAGTAAAACTAAAGATAAGTAAACATCACGGACAAGAAGGAGAAATATTCGCAACATCATTCATATATGATATATCTTCACGTAAAAAGACGTATTTGAGGAAATAAACGTTACGTTATCTAAATAGGTCGCATAACGCGAGTGTGGCCGCTGGATTTATGCGGCCGACTGTATCTGCTATATTATTCTGGACTGTTTAAGAATATTGTGATATAAGAATTGTCTTTTGTAGTTTATAAGAAAATATGTCACTATTCTTGTGGGCACATTACCAAACTCAGTGGTACTAGAGGTAGAAATGTGGGCTTTGGAACTCTGCCAGTGAATGACAAAGAATGTCCCATATTTTTTTGTTTAGTCTTGTCTTGCCGTTTGTAAAAGAGAGTATGGAACATTCTGTTGATACCTATTTTTATTATTAAGTATTTTTGGACCATTTATTTTATTTTGTTTACTTTGACATATTAATCAACTTATCAGTTGTTATTCGCTTTAATTTTTAATTTTGTAATTTGACCTATCACAAGCAAATTCTATTATTTCCAAGTGATTAAATAAATTTTTGAGTTTGAGTTTGAGTTACCTACTGGGAAATTTTCAGAAATTGTAAAAATCTATATCGAGCCAGAGATAAAGGATATGACACCTTTATCTTTGGTGGGCCTGGGAATCGAACCCAGGACCCAAGCGTAGCAGTAGTGGCCTGCTACCACTTGTATGCTGAGGCAATTATTTAAATCTGATAGTACAGTCAAAATTGCCTACTCGGTTTGTTGCCTGTTGAGAAAAATAATTCAATCATTTAAATACATCAACAAAAAAAAATCATATACGTAAGTTTCTTTGTTAAATTCTAAGTGGTGGTTTACTGTGGTAGAGCTCCAGTGACGGAGCACGCGGGCGTAGGTACCACCGCATTACCTAATACACTTGCCGCTAAATGGTAGTAACACGTACATGTAACTTCACGCCTGTAATCCCCGAAGGGGTAGGCAGAGGTAAATGCTGCATGCATTTACTTCAAGCATATATGCAAACACCCACGATTCGCCGGTTACGTTTTGGCCCATGTAACACGTGGCGAGCCTGTTGCCATCTCCGGGCACATTACCAAACTCCGAGGTACTGAGAAACTTCCAAAAAATGGAAAAATTCCAATAGAATCAGAGATAAAGGATTTTAAACTGTTATCTCTGATAGCCTTCGACCCGGGAATCGGACCCAGGACCTCCAGCGTAGTAGTAGTGGCCTGAAATGGTTAGATGGTAGTGTTCAGCACTATCCTGTTCCAATCAGATGGTATTGTACGGCTCTTCTTTAATTTCCGGCACAGAGGCATGACACCTAAGGCTTTAGGAGTGGTAACACATCCGCATTTCGACCTTGGTCTTTGTGTAGGTGTCTTTAGGCTGCAGTCATAACTTAACACCAATGTGAACTGCATGCTTGTTTGCCACTTTCATCACATAAAAAAAGTAAAACCAAAGATAAGTAACATCATCAAGAAAGAGAAATATTCGTCTTGCTTACAAACATACGGACACTAGTTTTTTTATATATAGGTAAACAAGATTGTAGCGACATTTATCTTTGCTCCAAAAAATTGGCTTCGATCTTACATAAATGGGAGACTTATATTTTATTCGGTGATACAGGTAACCCTGGCCGTAAGAATTTAGTGTTGCCGCCTTATAATATGCTACTATATAAAAGGGGAATCCAGATTGAGGCGAATGTTATGTAAATGTCACTATTTCCTTGATCATTTGCGATCGGAGCACCTCTTTTGATGATACCCTGCCAATGATTGATAGATAATGTCATGCGGATAGACATGTACTGACGGTAAGTATATTTTATGTCTTTTTAATATTCAAAGTAAAAAAATTACACTAATATTTTTTACTGGTCGTAGAGCTCCAGTGACGGAGATCGCGGGCGTAGGCACCACCGCATTACCTAATACCCTACTCCCCTACTTGTCGCTAAATGGTAGTATATGTATATATATATGGCACAGAGGCATAACACCTTAGGCCTCAGGAGTGGTAACGCATTTGACGCGACGCATCTGAGTGGTGACGCCCTGAGACCCAAGTTCTTATCACTGTGATTGTTGTTACGGGGCCATACATTACCATCTAACCCATAGGTTCCCAAACTATTTTTTCTTGCAGACCCCTTTTAATTTTTTTCTGGTAACGCTGGTCTTCCTGTCTACATTTAGGTATATACGGGGTGTCACTATTAATTTTAAGACCTAGATTAAACTTAATAATTTAATATGTAAAGAACTGTATAAATGGTGACATAGCAATAAATAAATAAATATCACATTCCCGTATTTCCAATTTTTATTCACGCCTAAGTAGACCCCGATCGAGTATCTCTGGACCACTTTGGGAATCACTGATCTAACCGGAACACGATACTGCGGAACATTATAATTTGGCGGCAGATAGGTACTGCGGTGCCTACGCCTTCGAGCTCCTGCATTGGAACTTTACCACATGGAAATTCTTCTTTCTAGTGTGGGACTAAGCGTATTTTATTTATCTACTAGCTGTGCCCGCAACTTCGCCCGCGTGAGAATATATGATTGTTCAGTATCTACCCGGACGAAGTCGTGGGCGCAGCTAGTATTAAAGCCTTAGTTACTCCTTATTACATCAGCTATCTGCCAGTGAAAGTCCCATCCAAATCGGTAATGCCGTTCCCAAGATAAGCCCGTCCAAAGAAACAGACAGACAGACAAATACAGTAAAAAAAATTGTTTTGGTATATATACTATGTATACATACGAGTACAATGCATTCAGTAAAAGGCGGTTCTTTTTAATATTACAAACAGACACTCCAATTTTATTTATTTGTTCAGACTAGCTTCATGGATACATCCATAATAATCCAACGAAAGCACACAATACTGATGAAAAGATAATATTTTAATCTAATAATGATCCAACCAAATTAAACGAATACACTTACGATCCCCAAAGACAATTATGACCGGATCAAAATGTGGGTCATTCTCGCAAGTCATGTAGAGTTAAGAACTATTTACAAACGGGCACGACATAAAATTTAGCGTCAGTCCCTTTATATTGTTGTGAGAACGGTCTACGAGTTTCAAACTAGAGTAATACGCAATTAAATATACAATGTAACCATTTAAGAAATGAAAGAAAAACGGAAAGAAAAATTTTAAGCTACCGAAGTCTTAGTGGTAAAGCGGCTGAGCTGGTTCCTGAGGTGCTGGTTTCCTGAGGATCCTGAGGTCGCAGGGTCGATTCCAGCCCGAAGTAAAATTTTTCTCTTCGTTTTTTCTTTAAATTCTTAACTTCACTCGCATGTGTCATTGCGAAAAATAAATAGTAAAATTAATGTAACCATTTATTGAGTCTTTTACTGATAGAGCTCTAGTGATGGATGTCGTACTACCGCATTACTTAATTAATTAATCTATTTATGTATGTATCTTCACGCCAAGTCCCTTACGTGGTAGGCATAGTGTGCGGAGCGCCAGATATCCCGGTCCTTACACACCCACCGTCTTTAAACATCATATATTTATCAACTAGCTGTGCCCGCGACTTCGTCCACGCTATCTGCCAGTGACAGTCCCGTCAAAATCGGAGACACTCAAATTATATTTATTTGTATGTAGGTATGTATGTATGGAGATAAAAGTAGCCTAAGTTACTCCTTATCACATCAGCTATCTGCCGGTGAAGGTCCCGTCAAAATCGGATCAGCCGTTCCCAAGATAAGCGGGAACAAACAGGCAGACAGACAGACAAAAATTGTAAAAAATGTTGCTTTGGCATATGTACCGTGTATATATACTCGTACATATGTATTTAGTAAAAAGCTGTTATTTTTACATAACAAACACACACTCCTATTTTATTTATTTGTATAGATATAGATATGAACAATAAAACACTAATTCCTTTGTTTTATCCTTGGACCACAAAGTCAGTCATGAAAATACAAACTATCCCTAAAGGGCAAATCGCGCAATAAAATATTTGTTCCAATCCGCACCAAAACGGTGGAATAAAGACATTATCATAACTCCATTTCAACAACGGCAACTCAAAAACTTCATTTTACGGTTGTTCCCTCCGAGATTTCTCAGTGCTATTGTTTATTATCAAGACAGCGATCGCTCTCAACTTTCAGAGAGGAAAATACAAGTTATTTGGTTTTAAGTTTTTATTCAAACAATCAGTGCAAGCCAAACCAATATTTTAAAGTAGTAGAGGTAGTGTCGGAGCTCCACGGCGAAGGTAGCAACATTAACAAAAATATTTGTCGCCAAATGGTACTTTTTTATGTAATGAAAGTGGCATACAAGCATGCAGTTCACATTGATGTTAAGTGATGACTGCAGCCTATAGACACCCACACAAAGACCAAGGTCAAAATGCAGATGCGTTACCGCTCCTGAGGCCTAAGGTGTTATGCCTCTGTGCCGGAAATTACAGGGCCGTACATTACCACCTGACCGGAACACGATAGTGCTGAAGACTACCATTTAGCGTCAAGTATATTAGGTAATGCGGTGGTGTCTACGCCCGCGAGCTCCGTCACTGGAGCTCTACCACTAGTAAAATTCTACCTAAGTTCTTATCTACATTAATAAATATATTTGTCGCCAAATGACAGTGTTCAGCACTATTGTTTTCCGGTTAAATGGTCATTTATGGCCCCAAATAGGCATCACAAAGGCAAAACAGCTTAGGCCTCAGGCATAGAGCAACACGGGCCGCCGGCCGGCAGACCGGCGGGGAGTAGCCATATGCAGGCTTTCCCCTCTCTGTCAAAGTACAAGCCCAAGTAGGCCTATGCGAGTCGCCTAGAAATTTAAATGTGTGCGTGAAATTGTTAACGTATTTTGCTAAAGCCAAGGTGTTAGTTTCGTAGTAATAGACTTTTGTAGTGTGCGTGTGTGGCACACACGCATTTCGCACCATCGCCCCGCTAAAAATGACAAGACTGTTTCGCATCGGTAATAAATGTTATGGCTACTCCCCACCGGTCCGCCGGTGGCCCGCGATGCTCTATGGTCTCAGGGAAGGCAACCGATCTGCATCTTGACCACCAGTTGTTACGTAGTTTTTTTTTATGTAATGGAAGTGGCAAACAAGCATGCAGTTCACATTGATTTTAAGTGATGACTGCAGCTTATAGACATCCACACAAAGACCCAGGTCAATATGCAGATGCGTTACCACTCCTGAGGCCTAAGGTGTTATGCCTCTGTGCCAGCAATTACAGGGCCGTACATTACCACTTGACAGGAACACGATAGTGCTGAACACTACCATTTAGCGGCAAGTATATTAGGTAATGCTATTAGGTAATGCTAAAAATTAAATTACTCTGTAAACATATTGCCATACCCAAGAGGGTTTCATGATGCACTTAAATAATTATTATTACCATCTGTACTAAACATCTCATGATTTATGCACGTTACGTTAACAATTTCACGCACACATTTAAATTTCTAGGCGACTCGCATAGGCCTACTTGGGCTTGTACTTTGACAGACGGAAAAGCCTGCATATGGCTACTCTCCGCCGGTCCGCTGGCCGGCGGTCCGTGTTGCTCTATTATGCCTGAGGCCTAAGCTGTTTTGCCTTTGTGATGCCTATTTGGGGCCATAAATGACCTTTTACAGAGTAATTTAATTATATTATTGGTACATATTTTAAATTGTAAAATTATATAAATCTACTAGCTGTCCCGGCAAACTTCGTATCGCCCTAGAAAAAAAAAAAAAATGACCAAAAATGTTATGAAAAACAGATGTTAGCCGATTCTCAGACCTGCTGAATATGCATGCAAAATTTGGTTAAAATCGGTCCAGCCGTTTCGGAGGACTACGAAGACAAACATTGTGACACGAGCATTTTATATATAAGATTTGAAACTAGGTATTTGAACGTGAAGCAGACTTCATTTCATCTATGTATTACTATCATGTCAAAATCAATTATAATTGTAAACAGCATTGTTATTATAGAATGAACACAATAAGGCTTTAGTTTTAATAGATAGGATAGGATATTTTCATTTAATTATTGTGAATTATATTATTATTAAAAATTATAGTTGCAACATAAATAATAATTGTAATAGGTAAATATTCAAATTAATTAAAAATGTCAAAGATGTTTATCATTATAAATTCATTGAGATTGTAATAACATTTGTTAATTGTTTTTTATATTATTTCGCATTAACACATGCTTGTGAAATATATTTTATTTGAAAGAAAAATGGAAAGAAAATTTGACTTCAGGCGAGACTCGAACTCGCGGCCTACTGGGTTGCCTAACTAGCATAGTTGGTAATAGATGGCGCTGCTGCTACCATAAAGCAATGCAATAAATGTGAAGGAAAGATTTGACAAATCGGGCAGGACTTCAGTAGCTCAATTCGAAGAGCGGCTGGACTAGATTCCCAGTAGGCCGCGAGTTCGAGTCTCGCCTGAAGTCAAATTTTCTTTCTATTTTTCTTTAAAATAAAATATAACATTTGTTGATTAGAATGGATTTCAATTTATATAAAAATCGATTTGTGTTTTGCTGCTGTTTTAATTCATATGGTAATTTATTGAATATCCGTATTGCACTGGCTTACTCACTAAGGGCTTTTCCTGACTAGATCGATGCGACTTGGAGGTAATTTTAAACGATTTTTTTTTATTTTTCCGTTCCTCATACAATCTGTTAGGTTGCGCATTAACAAATACAGCTGGGTTTTTCTTCATAAATTAACATAGTTCCAGTATGTACATGCTTGCCAGCGTTAAGATTCCGAAATTGGTGAAATGGTGTCGGAAAAACCGAAGAACAGGGAGGTCTGCAGTCTGTGAACACATAGCGGATAAGCCGAACCATTACATCCGGTTTGATAAAATTCAAATACTCGCTAGAGAACACAAGCCCATTCCACGAATGGTACGCGAGGCTATTGAAATTAAAAAACACCCAAATTTCAATAGAGAAGATGGATGGCGATTATCAACATCATGGGATCCCATACTTAGCAAGATTAAATCCCAGCCGCAGCAGTCTGCAAGACCTCAACATACCATAAGTAATTATTGTGTTAATCCTGAACGCTACGGAAGGCGTTTACGAAATCGATGGAGGTAGCTACATATAATTTTTTCAAACTTCTGTCAGACAAATGTCACCTCAGTCTGCCCGGGACCACGGAAGCTGAAAAGCGACCGAAACGTCGGGTTGATTTTAAAAATCATTTTAGTTTAATATACGCGAGATAAATCCGTAAAAATAGTTTTATTTCAATGAGTGTAGCTCACGAAAACCTAAGAACATATCATGAAATGGTGTCTACAGGATTGGGTGCTGTATGCATTTAAATGTCGTAGATGTCTATATCCCGCAGTATTCACATACCATCATTACATAAAAATATTTGACGACCCGGTTAGTCCAGCGGTGTGAGATGACCGTTTGATTCGAAGGGTCGCGGGTTCGATCCCAGCACCGGGGCGAATATTTGTATGGCCTACAGATTATTGTTTCGGGTCTGAGTGTTTGTGTGTGTATAACGGCACCCACGACACAGGTTTATACCTAATGTGGAGCTGTGAGTGTATTACGAAAAAAATATATGTGAAAATTACTGTCAGTCTGTCTGTTACGCTTCCACATCAACGAGGACGAAGCCGCTTGCAAAAACTAGTACATATGAAGAAGAAAGCCAGCGATTATCGAATAATGAACAAATCTCCCCTAAAGAGTTGTTTTATTCCAGGGTTATCAAAAAGTTTAACACGTATAAAAGACGTATGAAGACATAAAACGGTACTTATGTGTCGTTAAACACGTGGATTCGGTTGTAAGATGCTAGGAGCTTGAATTTCGTCGAAAACAGGTTTAATACGTACTAGAGACTCCATCCGCGGATCTTCAATTACCTTTCTAGCAATTTGATTCAGATTATTTGTAGCAAAGTTTTCTCATAAACATAGGGTTCCTAACTTCAAAATGAAAAACGGAATCCTTGGTTCACTCGAGTGTCTGTCACAACACAGTCGTGCATGCATTCAAGCATACATGCAAACACCCACGATTCGCCGGTTACGTTTTGGCCCATGTAACAGGTGGCGAGCCTGTTGACATCTCCGGGCACATTACCAAACTTCGAAGTACTGGGTAATTTCCAGAAAATGGAAAAATCCCAATAGAACCAGAGATAAAGGACTTTACACCATTATCTCTGATAAACCACGACCCGGGAATCGAACCCAGGACCTCAGCATAGTAGTAGGGGCCTGCTACCACTAGGCTACCGAGGAGTTAAAACTTGCTACTTACTATAAACTAGCTGCTCGCACCGGCTTCGCACGGGTACAAGTTAGGTATGTAGGTAACATAAAAAAGAGTGCGTAGAGTACGCACGTAAGCTTAACAATTCAATATACAAGAATAAATTAAACAGAAAAAGTTTTGCAACTTATCTGTATGGCCTTGTAATTTCCGGCACAGAGGCATAACACCTTAGGCCTCAGGAGCGGTAACGCATCTGCATTTTGACCTCTGGTCATTGTGTAAGTGTCAATAAGCTGCAGTCGTCACTTAACATCAATGTGAACTGCATACTTTATTGCCACTTCAATGACATAAAAAAATATACATAAAAACCCCGAACCCACACTAAATAGGGGCAGGCTTTTGTCCAGCGGTGGACGTGGAGGTCTCCAAGCAGCAACGATGATGATGGATCACAAATAAAGAATTTCTCATCAGAAAGCTTACCACGACTGCCGTTGCTCATTTTAAATGCTCCTAAATACAAGAACCCGATCACGCGGCAGATCACCTATGCGCTGGACTGACCAAGTGAAATCCGCAGTGGGAAACCGTGTGTCAGACTGCGCTAGACAGTCCACAAACCGAGGAAGATGGCGGGAGATCGTGAAGAGAGCTGTGTCTGCCTCCAACACCAACGCGTACGCCTCAACATGACCACGACCACTCTGACAAGAGTGACACGCAGGAGAAGAAGAAATACAAGAAACCACACCATCCCAAAACCCGATAAACCTCCCAGTCTCAGGCTTCACAGTATTTGTTTACTACCACAAAGCGACCGAATCTGCTGTCACAATGTATGAAAGACCAAAACATTTCCCCATGAAAATAACACTAGAAACAAAAGAAAACATTTTCAATAATTTCAAAAAAGGAACCATAAAAAATGCAAATCATTCACCGTTCATTCGTTTAACACGAGTAATTAGATTAAGTGAGCGAAAGAATGGATCGCTAGGTCATTCATTAATTAAAAAAAAATGCTCTGTTCGACTTTGTCATGACCGTAAACGAAAAGTCACGATGTATTACTTGTTTCAAGTATAGATCGATAATGGGTTGGTACAAAATATAATTATACTTAGAAAGAAAGAACGAACTATAGATAATTAAATTAAATAATTTTAAATACGCTTACACTCACAGCCTCACAGTAGGTATAAACCTATGTCGTGGGTGCCGTTGTTGTACACATACAACACATACGCAAACACCCAGCCCCATAACAAACATCTGTAGGCCAATACAACTATTTGTCCCGGTGCGGGAATCGAACCGCTGGACTGACCGGGTCGTCAACACCGTCAGTGAACATCTCAATCATATTGATAGTGCTGAACACTTTTTAGCGCCAAGTATATTAGGTAATGCGATGGTGCCTACGCCCGCGAGCTCCGTCACTGGAGCTCTACCACCAGTGAAAAAACTGCAAATATATAACTTTGAACATACAGTCAAATAACTCGTTAGCAACCCTTCATAAGCGACTCGCATTTGCCCGCTTTTTATCGATTAGGCACATCTGAGGCATTACGTGTCCAAAAAGACTTTAATATGATCACTCGTATTCTTTACAAATTGTATCAATAGCCTCAAACATTTTTCTATATTGACGGAAGCTAACATTAAAAAAGTATGTCAAAAAGGAACATGATATTATTTAGATTGATAGTCCTTTACGCTAATCTTGATAAATTGAAATAGAATTGGTGGCATTTGTATGTCCCATAGATAGGTCACTGGACGGATTTGGCCCATACATAGAGTAACTCGGCCCACCAGTCGCGGCGGACCAGAGGGGAGTAGCCATAGCGTTTATTAAAGACGCAAAACAGTCTGTCATTTTTTGCGGGAGGAAATACGAGTGACAAACACTCACACTACAAAAATCGTCTATTACTACGAAACTCACACCTTGACTTTAACAAAATACAGAAACAAATTCACGCACACATTAAAACATCTAGGCGACAGGTTTAGGCCCATTTGGGCTTGTACTTTGACAGAGGGGAAAGCCTGCATATGGCTACTCCCCTGCGGTCCGTGTTGCTCTATGGGCCCATACCATGACGTTTTTGTTTGGACCGAACTTTTGTTTTATTTGTACACGGCGTTGTATCTTATCATTCTTCATCATCATTATCATTTCAGCCGTATGTTGTCCACTGCTGGACCAAAGCCTCCCCAATAAGGGGGATATTTCCCGGTGGTAGAGCTCGCGGGCTTAGGCACCACCGCATTCCCTAATATACTTGCCGCTAAATGGCAGTGTTCAGCACCATCGTGTTCCGGTCAGGTGGTGATGTACGGCCCTGTAATTTCCGGCACGGAGGCATAATACCTTAAGCCTCAGAAGTGGTAGCGCTTTTGTATTTTGACCTCTGGTCTTTGTGTGGGTGTCTATAGGCTGCAGTCATCACTTGACATCAATGTGAACTGGATACTTGTTTGCCAATTTCATTACATTAAAAAAAAAATGTCCTTATCTCCACGCTTGGCACGCAGATTGGCTATCGCAGTGACGGTAGTTATAGGTAGATCTGTCCATCGGGTCGGAGAGCGTCATTCTCACATTTTTCTTGTACCACCACCTGTTCCATGGAGTTCTCGTTACGGGTGATGCGTCGAAATAACTTCATGATTCGTATTTGCGCAAGCGACGATAATTTTTTTCTTGACCTTCGTTTTTTTGTTCAAATCGTTTCAAAATCGAGACATTGGTACTATACGCGGTCCACGGCATTCTGAACAGGCGTCACCAGCATCATTTCCAATGCGTCAATCTTGCGACGATCCTATATCTTCAGCGTCTACTCAGCTCCATACAGGAAGATCAGGCATCGCATAATTGAACCTTTGTGTTTTTATTATTGGTCGCCGTCACACAGACGGTGTGTAAAAAAGAGCTCGAGTTTTTAAGATATATAGATAATTCATAAGCTGCAGTATTATTTTACCATGAAATTTCCCTACTTCTATGACCTCTTCTTTAGTTCACAAGTTCTTCAATCTAAACAGGCATTATCAAATCGTGCTTCAATCCATCAAAATTTGTTCTCAGGACCTCACCTAGTTACCAGACCAACCGTCAGGCCGATCACAACGTTAAGTAGGCTAATGCCCACCGATGGGGATCAATGGCGGTGTACTTACACTTGCGAGGAATTAGTGGCAAAGCTCATAAAGATTGCCACGGAAATCCCCTGCGGATCGAATTCCTTTGGCGTTTGGTACAATTTGTGATCTGATCTTTGCATGGATTTTTTTGTACTACCATGAGTCACCTTCCCCTTCAGATAAGGGTCGCTATCATCTGAAAGGGAAGGTGAAATCAATTACAAACACTATTCCATGTTGCATTTTGACACAAGTCTTATGGTGAGCATATGGCCGTTACTAATATTCTAAGAAAAAGCCTAAAAAGGGCAAAACAAACCAGAATCGCTAAATAGCAGTTCCGCGGGCCTAGACATAATTCCATTCTATTTCATTTCATTTCAGTTTTCGCCACGGAAAAGGAATAAAAATGTATAGGTTTGACATAAGAAACAAAAGACAGCCTGTTTTTATATTATTTCGCATTAACACATGCTTGTGAAATATATTTTATTTTTAAAGAAAAATGGAAAGAAAAATTTAAAAGTCTATTATATCGGTTGCCTAACTAGCATAGTTGGTAATAGATGGCGCTGCTGCTACTATAAAGCAATGCAATAGATGTGAAGGAAAGATTTGACAAATCGGGCAGGGCTTCAGTAGCTCAATTGGAAGAGCGGCTGGACTAGATTCCCAGTAGGTCGCGAGTTCGAGTCTCGCCTGAAGTCAAATTTTTCTTTCCATTTTTCTTTAAAAATAAAAAGACAGATTACATCAGCAAGCAAAGCGAATTTCAATGGCAGTCAACTAATTTAAGTGTAGCGAACACTAAGTCGTATGCAATCGACCTCTCAAAATATAATTTTGTCAGTATAAAGTCCACATCCTCATTGTTTTATGACACCAGTGTGTGCTAGGGCCCTGGCACTAGAACATTTACAATTTCAAAGAAAATTTCAATCTCCAATTAGTTTTCGACACTGGGCCCCAGAGCTATTGTGTAAAAAATATTTTAGCGTTTCTATTTGGTTTGATGATGACAGCATCATGATATCTAGAAGCTTTAATAACTAACCAGTACAAATAAAAAAATCTATCCGCTTATAATTTGGACCCTACGATAATAGCGACATTCGACATCGAGTAGACAATAATCCAATTTATCTGACGAGTTGGAAACACTCGTAAATTCGCGCCAAACTTCGTTAAGGGACGTTCATAACTCTTCAACTTGTGACCCAGTTAGTCAGGGACACTGTCAATCGGTCCTGAAGGACATAATTTTTTTGGACTTAGATAAGTTTGATAATATAATAATGTCTTTACAAATCAATATCGCGAGACATTCCACTGGTGGTAAATTCCAAATTAAAGTACCTAAATAACTTGTTGGGAGATCCAGAAATGCATGGAAGCAGACGGCAGATTTTATATGTTTCTTGATATCCCATGTTAAGTCCCGTATACCGAAAGGTAGGAAGGGGAATGGGGGGTGGTGGGATCTGGTGGTAAATTCCAGTGAGGGCACACACGACTCACCATCGCATTATACCTACTCTACTTGCCGCTAAATGGTAGAGTACAGCGCTATCGTGTTCTGATTGTAAGGCTCTGTAATTTTCGGCAATTCTGTGATTTTTGGAACACAGTGGCAACGCATCTACATTGAAATCTCAGGTTTTTGTGCTTAAAGGCTACAGTATTACTCACCATCAATGTATAATGTATGCTTGTTTGCCACTTTACGACATAAAAATAATAAATAGCAGTGTACAGAGCTATCGTGTTCCAGTCAGGTGCACAGTTTTTCGGCACAGACACACATAAACTCAGACCTCACGAGTGGCAATGCATCTGTATCGAAATATCTGGTTTCCAAGTACATGTTTACAAATTACAGTATTCACTTACCATCAATGTAAACTGTATTCCTGCTTGCCACTTCATAAAAAAGAGCCTTTACTTATTTGCATACATCCGAAACTAATCCAGAACGCCAAGAGAGCAGTTAAACAAATAATTTACGTTAAGAAAAAACAAACAAGTTCTTAGCGATACATCGATCAATCAGTAATATTCGATTGTTGATAAAAATGTCTCGAGTAGCACTTATGTCAATCGACGATCGAGTGAAGGATGCTCGTGAAGCCAATTGTCGGTTCTCGAGATAATGTGGTTCTCAAACTGTAGGTAGGTGTTATTATAATGAAAAGACCGATCCTATAAAAAAGAAAGCTACAAGTTCTGCGTATAAATTTCAGGCAGGTCAGAAAAATAGACAAACAACTGTAAACCAAATAATATCAAATATGTACATCTATACAAATAAATAAAATTGGAGTGTCTGTTTGTAATATAAAAATAACCGCTTTTTACTAAATGCATGTATACACGGTATATAGGTATACCAAAACAACATTTTTTATAATTTTTGTCTGTCTGTCTGTCTGTCAGTTTGTTTGTTTGTTCTCGCTAATCTCGGCAACGGCTGGACCTATTTCGACGGGACTTTCACTAGCAGATAGCTTATGTAATAAGGAGTAACTTAGGCTACTTTTATACTAGCTGCGCCCACGACTTCGTCCGGGTAGATACTGAACAATCATAAATTCTCACGCGGACGAAGTCGTGGGCACATCTAGTACAAAATAAATCAGGCACCACATTAGCTGATCTATTTGCCGCCAAATGGTAGTGTTTAGCACTATCGTGTACCGTTTAGATGGTAATATATATATGGCTCCGTATTAACTATCACAGATACATAACAACTAGAGTCTCAGGGGTGGCAATGCATCTGACTGGTGGTAGAGCTCCAGTGACGGAGCTCGCGGGCGTAGGCACCACCGCATTACCTAATATACTTGCCGCTAAATGGTAGTGTTCAGCACTATCGTGTTCCGGTCAGGTGGTCATGTACGGCCCTGTAATTTCCGGCACAGAGGCATTACACCTAATGCCTCATTTTGACCTCATGCTTGTTTACCATTTTCGTTACATAAAAAAAATGCATTTTACTTTCCGCAGTGTCTCTGGTTTATTTCGTGTATGTATATATCTTCAAGCCAAGTCCATTAAGGGATAGGTAAAGAGTGTGAAGCGCCAGATATCCCGGTCCTGACACACCATATTTGGTTCCGCCATCTATAGCTCCTATACAGTAAGTAGTTACAGCCGCCTCAAAACATTTCTTAATAATGGACTCTAAAATTTAATCATCTATTATTTTAAATAATTACCGCGCCCAAACAAGCAAACTTTTCAGCTTTATAGATTAGGCATATTAGTTATCTAGACTCAGTTGGAAACTAACTTAACAGATCATGCCGATAAACCTAACTTTGAACAATTAACAACTAGCAAATCCGATGGGAAACGCTTTTAGGTACCGAACACCGGATAATGGTTTATGCTAAATTAGTTGACAACTTGACAACGGAATGCGCCGCCATTTTGTTTTGTGGGTTCGAGACGCGATTTGAAACTGATTATGTGCGTCCACACAGAGCGAGCAGCTTCGCGAGGAATTAGCCGCGCGAGGCTGCTCGCTCTGTGTACATTAAAGTAAAATATACATTTCAAGCCAAACAAATCCAATACACAGTTTTTTTAAACAATAGCAAAACTTTTGGGATCCTTCTGAACCACTTTTACTAGACAGCCAACCTCAAAATCGTGAAAAATAATTATTTTTTGCGTAAAATTAAAGTGGCTGTTGGAATCCGAACCCGATCAGGGTCGGACGGCCTCCGGTCTACTAAAGCAAAGCAGATTTCTCATTACACCAATACTCTCATTCACACTCAGCCTATCTTGGGTTTAAAGATCTACATTATCACTTCAGCTGAAAGACGTCCACAGTTGGACAAAGCCTTCCTCAAAGATGCTTTCAACAAACCGTTTTGTGCGTCTTTAGGGTAGAATATACCTAGAAGCGCGCATGGCCCCGCGGCTGGTGTAGATCATAAGCGATCTACTCGGCTAAGCGGTACGGGTGCGGTCGGGTGTGAGGGGTGACCGCTAGTGGCAAATTAAAATGAATAAAGAATAGAATAGAATAGAATTTTTTTTATTTGGACAACAACACAGAGACACAAAGTAGGTATAACATTTAACAAATAACAAATAACATTAGACAATACATTTATGCGAATACACAACAGGCAAGTAGGTAAATAGATAAAAATGTCTCACGGTTGGTCCAAAAGGGTACCCAGATCAGCTTCGTGTCAAGCAGATATTACCTATCTACTTGACGCTGATTTTCATCTGGGCCCCTGAGCTTCACGGATGTCAGTCAGTTACATGTCCTAAAATATAGTTATTGTATACACATAATAAATAAAATATAAAGCAAAAAATAATGTACTATCCTGTAGATAAAAAACTTACTTAAATAATCTAATACACTCAAAATAATAAATAATCACGAAAGAAACAAAAAATAGTAATAATATTATCAAAATTACGTATTATATAGATATACATATATATGCATAATGTATGTATGTATCTTCACGCCAGGTCCCTAACGGGGTAGGCAGAGAGTGTAGAGCGCCAGACATCCCGGTTCAGACAAACCTCTCGTGCCTCGTCTACCTTCATCATTCTCTTCATACATGCACGCCGATTCCTAAGACTTTTGACCCCACCATCAGACAGAATTCGACCTATTTGGTCATGGTAGGTCAGCCTTGGTCTTCCTGGGCCTCTGCAACCATCCACATATATGCATAATATTACCTAATATATTTCTATATGTATAATAATGTATAAATATAACTCATAGACTACATGAAATAAGAGTAATGTAATGTAATGTAATTGGTAGCGATGGGTATCATGGATAGGTACAAGACAAGTGATACAACATACAAAGCAACAACTTTCATCAATATTAAACTGAATAAAGTAATAACATTATTTAATAGAATTGTACATTCCCTATTATTATCGTTCTAATTCCATAATAATAATTGAATAAGATAACTTGAGTGAGTAAAATGAAAATAAATTATAAAATAAATAAGATTTTTTTTTTCAATATAGGTCGTACTTATATAAAATAGTCGTAGGTCTTAGTATCTATCTAAGTGTTCCATGTGTTTTGTGATTATGTAATTTTGTTTTAGTACAAACATTGAACAATACAAACTTAATATAAAACAACAGGGACTAGGCGTGAAGATACATACATACATACCTACATACAAACATTAAAACTTTAGTAGGTAACTACGATGAAAAAAAAACTTTGATAAACAATACCTACTACTACATACACAAATGAAATGAATTAAAAAAAAAATAATAAAAGAACTGTATTACATGTAGGTATTGTGTATGTAGGTATACACAAAATGTAGGTATAAATAAAACGTGCAATCGCGCGCCAGAATTGATATGCAAGTAAGATTCTGCTCGCATTTTAAACAAATTATTAACCAAATATTGTAGGTATATCGTTTATACATCTAACACGTACAGCTTTAAGACCTTCCTCTTTTCTTACATATATTTTACCGTCTTTAGTCCAGACAAATTTCCAACAATAACATTTAGCGGCCTGACGAGCTGAATAAAATAACTGTCGATTCGTGCGAGTGAGGCGCTCGTTAACATAAACACGAGTGGACGCGCCGCGCACCTCCAGGTCAGCCGACGTGAGACCACGTCTCACTCGAGCCGCGCGCAGGACGTCATCGCGAATCGCCCGCCTGGCAAAGCGCACGGAAATGCATCGCGGCCGCTGCTGAGCGGGGTCGCCAGAGATGTTGCCGTCGCTGCCCACTTCGGTTCTATGACGATGGATCAACCCGACGCGCTCGGCGTGGACAATGTCCCTCTCCTCAATTTTGATACCTATTTTTGTGGACAACACATGGACGACATGTTGTAAGCTTTCGTCCTTGGTTTCAGGTATGCCGGCTATGTCAATATCCATCAACATGAGTTCTTGGTCTCGCTCGTTTAATTGAGATTTCAGTTCCGCAACAGTATTCTCGATTGAGGTGGTGTCAGTGCTTGCTGGTATGTTGCTTTCCACCTTACTTTCTAAAGCTAAAAGCCTGGTTTCAATTGCTTGGATCATGTTACCATGTGATTTTAATTCCTCTTTAAACACTGATATTTCGTTCCGATAATCTCTGACTTCTGCTCGTAACAAGCTTATATCGTTCTGAATATTTTTCATGATGTTGGCAAGGTCAAAATTAACAGTACCAACACCGGGACCGTGATCAAGCTCTTGCCTTCTGACAGGGGTTGTGGAATTATCCTCTCGAGGAACTTTAGCTTTACAACCTGGACACATCCAGGTCGGCTTAACTCCTGCGGTTTCGGGTATATTCACGCAGTCTTTGTGAAACTTTGACTGACATTTACAACAACGTGCAATATTTTGGTTCGGTAGAAATTTGCCACAACCTCCGCATTTATTCATATTGAGCTAAGGTAGGTTTTCTAGGTATTTTAATAATAATTTAACTGCTAGATGGCGCTGTTCCCAACAGTTGATGGTGTTGATACAACGCAGTACTCAATCAATTTAAGAGAACAATGCAGTTTGTACAGTGCTCAATAGATGTCGCTGTTATAGTATAGTGTTTATACAAACGGTTTTAAATGGTGTTTTATATTTGTAAAATAAGCATAAGAAAGTCACTGACTGATTATGGTACTGACTATTTTAATGGTCTCCGTGATCTCAATTTGTAGGCATTGAATGTTTTGCACTATAAACGAACTGCACTCAATATTCTTATACAGGAGGGTATGCAAAACGATTCTCTGTGTTAACGGTGCACTATTTATGTTGATAAAGTAATCTTAGAACGTTCACTGACACTGTACCACAACGTATGTATTTAACCGAACTGAGAGTCAACTTTACGCAGTAAAACTTTAACTAAAACAACTATATTTTTATTTTAACATTGAGAATAGCACAAGAACAAGAAAATGCGCGTTTTCGTTCTTCGGAGGGCACGTTAAGCCGTCGGTCCCGGCTGCTATCGACAGACAGCAGTCGTTCAACCTTGTCGGAGGCCTTATGGGCGGTTTAAAAACATCCGACAGCGGGTTGGCCACTAACCCGTATATCCACCAGCCCGCATTGGAGCAGCGTGGTGGAGTAAGCTCCAGGCCTCCCCCTAAAAACGGGAGAGACTCGTGCCCAGCAGTAAAACATATAATGGGTTGCCATTATTATTATTATTATATGGCATAATCGCCACGCTTGGCAGACGGATTGGCGGTCGCAGTGGCGATAATTTTATCGCGGAACGCTGCAACCCTGCCCTTTTGGAATGGTTTGACTTCTGTTGTTCGGTTGACAGACTGTACGAGCGGTAGAATTCTCCTCCTCTAGCGGGTGATGAGGGTCTTCACGTCCCTATCTTATATCTGTCCTTTATAACGAACCAAATTAATGTGCGAAGCACTTGTCGTAAGTAACTCCATCGAATACTCCATCATCGAGAAAACTCGACAGTCATTGAACCTCAACCGTTGAACTCAATATATCATACGAGGTATTATCACAAGGTCCCCGCTCCCGTTCTCAATTTAAATGTAGATTATTCATATCACGGCGCAAAAGTTTACCGCTCACGCTGAGAAATACGTGATGATCTGTATTATTTTGAATTTTGGAAAGCGGTCAAGCTTAGGACTAAACGCTATAAGGATTCTGTAGTATTTTTTTTAAATATAATGGCATCGCTGTTACGCATATCTATTGTAAAAAGATATTATGTATTCGTAGGTATATAGGCAGCGTAAAAGTTAGAATCGGTCAGTCATTAAATTATTAATTATGTCAGTCAAATGAGTCCCAGTCAGTAATTCGTGTAAATCGATGGCTACTTTACCAGTACATTAACAAAGAAGTTTTGGAGGTAACCTGAAAGGCCGTGTTTTCGCACTGTTGTTCTATTTCACTATACACGGGCACTGTAATAAACCCATATTAAACCAAATGCCACCAACTTTATTTAATATATTTAACTCAAAGATGCACTAAGAAATTGAATTTAACTAAAAGTATCACACGCCTCTTTCAAGGTTGCCGCCAAAACCGATTCTGTAGTTTGTTGTTCATTAAACGAGATTACCTCATGACTAACATCTTCAATGTTTTTGTAGCAAACCCAGAGATCCAACATTGGTCCTAATTACTTGATGCCGCCCTAATCTTCCCTTTTACTACTTCTCCTTCGTTCATTTCGTGCTTTAATAAGCTATTCCAAGATTCTCCAACATGATGCACAGAAGTCGGTATTGAGGCGGGCTTGGAGAATTCCTTCAAGGTATTCCCTAAATTTCTGACTTTTTCGATACAGTCAGCGAATGAGAAAACCACCTCATGAATAAAAGGCATAGATTGTGCAATGCGCCAGTGAACCCAGTAGAAAACTCTGCTGAAATCTAATTTAACCAATTTAGGATAAAGGGCTAATATCGCTTACAAAAATGCAAGGTGCACAATTTCACACTTCATTAATTGCCTTATTACACAAGGAACCCTGAAAAGGAAACAAGTCCTCGTGTAATATTCATACATGATGTATCACTTGTCACGGCAAAGATTATTAAGTGATAGATATGGCAATAAGTGAAAGACTCCATTAGGGTAAATATATTTTCCGACCTGATAAAAGTCAATGACATGGATCAGGTTTAATATCCGAGATGTTGGTGACCTAAATTTTTATGATAGAAATCGAAATACAACGGATTAAATTCCGCTCGAGTATAACATTATAATATTTATTACCTACAGCTTGTGGGCTTTGGCATCACCTTGCGTAATCGATCTGCTGCTAAACTTTGGCGTTCAGGGCCATCGTTTCTGTAGAAGATAGGTGGTTATTATACCTACATTATCGAAACAGTAACAGAATGAGAATCCATTGATACATTTTTTCTTTCTTTCTTGATACTAGGACACTTGCTTCGCCTGACGTATCGAGTTCGATCATTGGTTTGCGATTTTTTCATTAGGAATAATTCTTTGTACCATTCTCGGATTCTGGTAATATGCCCCTCGTGAATATCAATTGGCTCGCTAACTACTACGTACATGCGACTCATAAACGCATCATGAATGAATGTCTCTTGGCCTCTGCCTCCGTCCATGTTACTTATCTTCACCAAAATCACCGTATTTTTTGTTGACGTTGGTCACTCACTATGGGCCTCATAAGAAGGCTTAATTAGCGAGACTCAATTGGCAGTCGGCAAGGCACATAACTCGAAGAACTGACGGCCGTTGGGGCAGAGCAGTTCATGAGTGGCGACCGCGTACCGGAAAACGAAGCGTAGGCAGGCCAAAAGATGGACAAGATGGACCGATGACTTGGTGAAGGTCGCGGGCAATCGCTGGAAGAGGGCGGCCCAGGACCGTTCGTCGTGGCATTCTTTGGAGGATGCCTTAGTTTAACAGTGAACGTATTTTGGCTGAAATGATGATGATGATGATAGTAGCACAAGGAGCAGCTGTTTACGGTGATGGTAAGTAAATACTGCAGCCTTTATAAAAGATATACATCTACGCAAAAACAGATGGTCACAGTGCAGATGCGTTACGAGCCCAGGCAGTTATTACGGACCCATCTCACCGGAACACGATAGTGCTGAAGACATTTTGTGACAGATTGGGTAATGTGGTGGTGCCGAGCACTAGAATTCTACCCACCAGTAAATATTATAAGACAAAAGATAAACTTAAGCCTCAGTTCATTGCTTAAATAGTTTTTTTATGTAATGAAAGTGGTAAATAAACATGCAGTTCACATGTTAAGTGATGACTGCAGCCTATGGACACCCACACAACGACCAAGGTCAAAATGCAGATGCGTTACCACTCTTGAGGCCTAAGGTGTTATGCCTCTGTGCCGGAAATTACAGGGCCGTACATTACCACCTGACCGGAACAAGATAGTGCTGAACACTACCATTTAGCGGCAAGTATATTAGGTAATGCGGTGGTGCCTACGCCCGCGAGCTTTTTCACTGGAGCTCTACCACCAGTAAAAACACCATATTCGTACATAGCATACCTAGTCCTATTGTAGATTTCTAAAATATTTGTTACACTCCGAATAATTCCGTATTATGTCCTAATTCTACCAGCAATCAAAACCTCTTTTGCCAGGTTCATTAAACAAGATTACCTCATGACTAACGTCTACATTATTATTGTACGGAACCCAGAGACCCAATAGCTTCTAATTACTTGACACCGCCTTAATCTTCCACTTTATTGCAGGTTCACCGTTCACTTCGAGCTTTTATAAGCTACCTGGAACAGCTTTTATGACTTGCCTTCAAAATTTCCGTGCGAGGATAGTTGTAAATTACAATTTTATGGTACAGATTATAAAATTGATTGTTTATGTAAAAGGTACAATGAGAATGATACTTTTTTTTGGATTCCTCTCCAATTGCTTGGTTGCTGTTCGATAAAAATAATATGTATAGGGCTGCGACATCCCTTTTATTCATAAACGTACATCAGGTACGTTTCATTTACAAACTATAATATAATTGTCATATTTTCATTTTTCGCAATAACTAATGCGAGTGGATTTGAAAGAAAAAGCTATTAATTAATTATCAATCGATGTTGTTCACCGATTTCGAATCGGGCAAAACAAAAAGATGTGAAGATAAACCGACGCTCGGTTGTGGGGTGGGATTTCGGTAGCTTAGTGGTAATGCGGCTGGACTGGTTATCCTGAGGTCACAGGTTCGATTTCTGTCCGAAGTCGAATTTTTATTTCCATTTTTTTTAATTACTAAAAAAAATGTAGCGTTTCTTGCCGTTATCCGTACATCGAAATGAAAAAAAAGAAACACGTAACTTCAAACGTCACAGAGTTTGAGAACCACTGGCCAATAGTAAATTAACTGTCCTGATTGGCTGGAATTGAGCATGTCATGACAGCTGATCGACTTCAAGCGACCATAGTTAAGTGGTCGAGCGATAGAAGCGTTTTATTGAAGATGTCAAGCCGGATTCTGTCAATAAATACACATTAATCCCTTTTAAATTCTGGCTAGTGATTTGATAGACCGTTTTACGAACGCTTCGTTCCTACTATCATCATCAATTAATAAGAATTTTATATTTGTTGCTGCGAAATGTCAACATAATATCAGCCCAAAGATGTTCAAGATTTTGATCAATTTTTGACCAAGACCGGACTATTAGTTACTTACGTAGGCAGTTTGAGATGCTAGTTGTGAAATATTGAATCGTTTTTAGTTAATATTAAACATGTTCCCTAACCGTAAATAAGAGACAATTGATTTTAAGAATTAAATAATCAGAATCAGAAACTCATTTATTCATTTAGGGTGACAGGCACCTCTTATGACACGTCAAAAACAAACAAAATAAATTAAAATTAATAACAATTTATATACATGTCAAACAAGATAAAAAATATATTTATAGTGAGGAATATCATTAAAATAAAACTTAATATAATATACTTATGCAAAAGTATATAATTTCCCCTTAACAAACTGATAACAAAGAGTAAAAAGAAAAGAAAAAGAGTCATTCTTTGTCATTTAGAGTTCCAAAGGCCAATATGATTTGAGAAAATCCTGCCCAAAAAAACTCAATCGGCTCTTTTAAAAATATCTCTGAGGTATAATTTTACAATTTTCCATAATTTAAACAAACTTAAAATTAACAATATAATATCAACATAACACTTTGATTATTACATTTAACAACCTTGTGGAGCTAGATCAGCATTTAGCCAAACATTTCCTTCCTCCTATTATCCATTATCCTTGAGATAGTCCTCGAGTTTATAGTAAACCTTTTTACATAAACCGTAAGACTGTGAAATCCATAGGCGAAAAAGATTTTTTAAAATCCAAAGACACGAAACGACTTCTTGCTTCAACTAGCATTATTCCAGCCAAAATACTTAAACAAACATAAAATTAGATAAGAAAGTGGCAAAACTCATAAACAATATTACGGCGTTCATTACAAATATTTGAATGTAATGGCGCGTCATTAAAACAAAATGGCGGCATTGACATTAATGACCAGCGTGTTCATTAACAACACGTGTACAATACTTTCTAGAATAATGAACAGTTAATGATATGTGTATAATGACTGTTTTTTTTTTAATTCTTAACAATCAAATAATTATAGGGACGTTTCGGGTGGTATTTTATAAACTAAATATGTGAGCACCGCCGCATCAATTTAATCTGTTTACGGTAGAACAGTAAGTTTCACCCAAATCTGATTATTTTTTCCAACGAACATGTACTTAATACTACAAATGCCTCGGTGGCAGGCCACTACTACTACGCTGAGGTCCTGGGTTCGATTCCCGGGTAGGGGGTTATCAGAAATAATGGTGTAGTCCTTAATCACTGATTCTATTGGGATTTTTCCATTTTCTGGAAATTTCCAAGTACCCCGAAGTTTGGTAATATGCCCGGAGATGTCAACAGGCTTGCCACCTGTTACATGGGCCAAAACGTTACCGGCGGATCGTGGGTGATTGCATGTATGCTTGAATGCATCCATTTACCTCTGCCTAACCTTTCGGGGATTAGAGGCGTGAAGTTACGTATTTTTTATTTACTCACTAACAACATTACTATATTCCAACATTTATAATTTATACCCACCACTGCTGCGCTATGCTCCTGGGTTTGATGCCCAGGTCGGAAGCCAATTACATTTGGCCTCCGTAGGGGGATCCGGAGATATCAAACGTATTTTTTTTCTAGAAAAAAAAAACATAGTTTTCTATGGAAATGCCTGGCAAGGCATTAAAATTAAAATGGTGGACTAGTAACTCCGGTGACCTAACCTGATATGCGCCTCTGTGCCGATACTTACGAATCCGTAAATTGTTTGCATATAAATTGATTAAAAAGTACTACCTACACAAAAAACAAAACACACCACTACAAGATCTTAATTGAGCGAATCTTAATTAAAATGCATTAAAATAAATCGAACCACCCACAATCTAATTAATTCGAACAGTACACATCTGAATGGCCTAACCAGGTGAAATGTTTATTTTTAAATATATATTTCACATTTAAAAAATGCCAATGTCTGCCTATCGTAAAATAAGAGGATGGAGAAATCGTGTTATAAATTCGAAATCGATTTTTAAAAATATATCGAGAGACTGTTAATCGGTCGTTTAGTGATGAGATTAATTTTTATCGATGAAATGCAATGGCAATGATATTTAATTTGGTGTTAAAAGAGAAAATATTGCTTTAAAATGAGTTTGAGTTATAAAAGGTAATTAATAATACACTCGGTTGAAAAGTTATTGAAGATTATTGATACTACATTTCTGTGTGCATGTGTAAAAACACGTCACTGATTTTTTTTTTGAAGTGGCAAACAGCCATGCAGTTCACATTGACGTTAAGTGATGACTGTAGCCTATAGACACCTATACAAAGACCAAGGTCAAAATGCAGATGCGTTACCACTCCTGAAGCCTAAGGAGTTATGCCTCTGTGCCGAAAAATAGAGGGCCGTACATTACCACCTGATCGGAACACGATAGTGCTGAACACTACCATTAAGCGGCAAGTATATTAGGTGATGCGGTGGTGCCTACGCCCACGAGCTCCGTCACTGGAGCTCTACCACCAGTCTAGAAGTCTAGATTGATGTCTACGTAATAGATAACCAGAATAAGCGTTTGTATGGAATATCAGCCGAATGTCCAGTAGTGACAATGATCCTAGATAATATTTATCTAACCAGCGTATAAACATTTAATAAGCGAAGAATTTCGAAAGATATAATCTTATCAGACTATCTTAGATGTCCAAAACACTCCGTGAAGTTTGAAGAATGAATTTATCATTCGGCGAAACTTTTCTCGAGTTTCACGAATTCAATATGGCAAAATTAATTGTTTGAACTTTCAAACTTCAACGTGAAACATAATTATCGTCTACTGGCGACCGCCCAGGGCTAAGCGCAATATTTTATGTCAAAAAAGTGCCTAACAATCTCAGTAACTAATTATCCCACCAAAAACGTAGGTAAATGTAAAAAATGTTAGCCAAGTTCAATACAAAAATTATGGCACCCGTTCATTTTACCGACAAACGTTTCAAAACTCTTCATTACAAAACCAACGGTTTGCAACGATTTCGTTTCACATCTCAGCTTTCCAAAACTACGTGTGATGTAGTTCATAAATAATTTAGTTGAAAAAAAAATTCTCAAATTTTACGTTACGACATACTCAGGTTAGGTCGAAGGGTGCTATTTCTTTGGTTTATTGGATACCTATAACAATTGCTCTCAATTAAAAATGTGAGATTTTAAAGTAGGTTAGATTTGACTTGGCCGGCGTTTAGATATTAGATTTTTAATAGGTATAAACTGCATGCAGTGTAAATAAGCATGCAGTTCACATCGATGTTAAGTGATGACTGCAGCCTATAGACAGCCACACAAAGACCAAGGTCAAAATGCAGATGCGTTACCACTCCTGAGTCCTAAGGTGTTATGCCTATGTGCCGGAAATTACAGGGCCGTACATTACCACCTGACCGGAACACGATAGTGCTGAACACTACCATTTAGGGGCAAGTATATTAGGTAATGCGTTGGTGCCTACGCCCGCGAGCTACATTACATGTATTACGTATGATACATTTAGGGTACCTGCCTCTCCCCAAAATATTTCCACACAAGAACTCCTGAAAAATCCAATTAAAAAAACCCAAAACCCATTAATTCATGTACCATAATTAACCGTATGTTAAAAAAATATGCGCACAACGAATTCGGGACAAAATATTACGCGAATTTGGGATGCAAATGGAAATGGGATGACACCCCTTGTGATGTTCGTAAAACAATTATTCACTCATTCACAGGTCCGAAAAAAGTTTTGGTGAAAAAAAAATCGGTCCAAATGGGAACGATATTAATATTTAATATTCGAGTTATGCGTGTATAGATTACTTAGGTATACGGTTCTTTATTCCGGTTTTTGTAGGTTTTATTTTTCACTGCCTCAGTAGCCTAGTAGTAGCAGGCCACTTCTACTACGCTGCAGGACCTGGGTTCGATTCCCGGGTTGGGGGCTATCAGAGATAACGGTTTGAAATCCTTTATCTCTGGTTCTATTGGGATTTTTCCATTTTCTGGAAGTTTCCCAGTACCTCGCTGTTTGGTGAGGTGCTCGGAGATGGCAACAGGCTCGCCACCTGTTACATGGGCCAAAAACGTAACCGGCGAATCGTGGATGTTTTACATGTATGCTAAAATGCATGCATTTACCTCTGCCTTCCCCTTCGGTGATTACAGGCGTGAAGTTACGTTTATTTTTCAGCTGTAGGGTCATAGCTGACAGCGAGTGGACGCCGTAAAACGAGGCGGTGCTCGTCGGGTGCCGGATGATAGTCATCCGGCACACAAATGAAACAGGCAATTTGGCGGCGTGACCCCTAGTAGCTTAAGGGTCATAGCTCACTAAAGCTATGACCTCTACTAGACCAGCGCCCGACCGCCTCGAGCGGTCTGCGCTCATTACATCAACTCAGCTCCGTATCGCCTCGACACGGGGCGCGGATGATAGTCATCCGGCACCCGACGAGCACCGCCTCGTTTTACGGCGTCCACTCGCTGTCGACGGGTGGTCCACGGGTGGTCCACGGGTGAATGAAGCGATGTTACTTGGGAACAGCGAGTTGGCAATGCAAAGTCAACGCAAGACAAGCTCAATTCCGCGCGTAATTCGCGCCCCGTGTCGAGGCGATACGGAGCTGAGTTGATGTAATGAGCGCAGACCGCTCGAGGCGGTCGGGCGCTGGTCTAGTAGAGGTCATAGCTTTAGTGAGCTATGACCCTTAAGCTACTAGGGGTCACGCCGCCAAATTGCCTGTTTCATTTGTTTACATGACAGTGCATAAGAAGAACCAAGTCAAAATAAATAGCGGTTCAGTTTAGGCAATATCAGGTCATGGTACGATGTGTGGCTTTGGTGGAAATATTCTAGTTTCAGTGTTCAGCTCTATCGTGTTCCAGTCGGGTGATAATGCACCCACAGTAATCTTCGGCATAGAGGTATGTCAATAATTTTGTGATTGACATTTTTTCATTTTTCGCAATAGGTAACAAATGCGAGTACATTTAAAAATTAAGGAAAGAGTCCATAATCTTCAACTTTAAATTAACGAAGCCCAGAGCTTCGATCTTCTAAAAATTCTATGGTTTTATGTTGAATGTGAACTGGATGCTTATTTGCCCCTTCATAACATTATACGCTTACACCCACAGAAATTATTAGTCATCAATATACAGAAAAAACATTACAAGCCCGTAAAAAAATTAACTTAAAAACAATAAACGTGAATCATCTGCTGGAAGCGCATATTTCTTCTTTACGATCACAACTTCCAAACTTGTTTGAATGTTTATGAGAAAAAAATGCGCATTAACTCGAGTCAAACTTAAGTGTGAATGAACTAGATGATGACTTATAATTTAATATGGAAAAACGCATAAACATTTTTTACTAATTTTCTAAATAATATTGGCAACCCTTGATACATCCCACTGCTGGCCACGAGTCTCGCCCCTTTTTTAGGGAGATGCCTATTTCTAAAGATTTACCCCTTATTCATAAACGTATTTTAGCTAAAGTGTTGCTAATCTCTCCTTTGTCTTTTTCTATCCTGCACATTTGTCAATGCAACTGACAAAGACAAAGCATTCTATAGCTAAAACGTATCTAATATACGTTTATGAATGAGGGGGTAAGTAGAAAAGCCATTTTCCACAAGTGCTAAATTTCGCAGTATTTATCTGAAGAAGTAAGTATAAGTATACAGTCCACTGGTAGAGTTCCAAAGTCGGAGCTTGAGGGCGTAGGCACCACCGCATTACCTAATCTATATGCCGCCAAATGGTAGTGCAACACGGGCCACAGGCCGACCGGAGGGGACTAAGCAACAGTGCAACACATGTCATCTGCATTGTGATACGCATTCTGGTTTTTATGTAGATCACATCCAACAAAAACCTAATACATTGAAGCTATAACCACTTTTTTCACTGATGGTAGAGTTCCAATGACGGATATCGCGGGCCTGGGCACCACCGCATTACCTAATATACTTGCCGTTAAATGGTATCTAGTGTTCAGCACTATCGTGCTCTGGTCAGGTGGTAATGTACGGCCCTGCAATTTCTGGCACAGAGGCATAATACCTTAGGTCTCAGGAGTGGTAAAGCATCTGCATTTTGACCTTGGTCTTTGTGTGGGTGTCTATAGGCTGCAGTCATCATTTAACATCTAAGTGAACTGCATGCTTGTTTGCCACTTCCATAACATAAAAAAAATACAATCAAATGCAGTGATAACCACAATTTCCATTTTACGCGTTGAGTTTAAAACCCTTTTGTTTATCTATTATTTTGCTCCATCCCAAGCCCATCCGAATTCTAAAACCAATAAACTAAATAACACGATAGTACCGACACCACAGCTCTAACCGAAATTCAAAATATCACCCATATCAACGGCAGCCGACGTTTTACAAATTCACACACAATTTCAATCAGGTGAAAACCGCGAGTTAGAAAAAATAAGGGTTTATTTTTGAAAACAACAAACTGGATTAAATCTGATTTCAATTCGATCTTATACGTTTTACAGAGGTTGAAAACCTTTTACTTGCATTGAATACAATGTGAGTTAGTTGAACAAGCTGATCCAATTCTATTCGTTAATAGTTTTCAGTTCTTTTCAAGTTTAAAGAGCTTGGGTAAAGCTCCAGTGACAAAATTCGAAGCGGTACAAACCACAGCATTACTATACTTGCTTATTTCAATAGTAACTTGGAGACTTATTGACTAGCATTGGTTAATTAGTTAAACATACTCGTACTAAATAAATTTCATTGGATTTTTTCCATTTTCTGAAAGATTCCCAATGCCACCGTCCGGGCTTAGTAATATGCTCGGAGATATCAACAGGCTCGCTACCAGTTATAACTACATAGGACAAAATGTGGACATTTTCATCCATATACCCCTCCGTGGATTAAAGGCGTAAAATTAAAATTTATTGAGGAAATTTAAGGGTTTAACAATAAAATTAAACACATAGATGTATATGTTTCAGTCGCTTTTGGAGTGGTTAAAGGACGTAGATTCGTAGTCAACCATTACTTAGTAAAGCTACCGCTAAAAGATAAAAACATGATTTTTCAATTGGTTAGAATTATGCGACCACGTTAACATTGGCAGAACGGTTATAACTCTGATTACTTTAAAAGTAAATTGCTACAGTAAACAGAAAACTACTTGTACCAATACCGGTCACCCAGCTCACTACTGCGAACGAGAGAAATCCAAATTAGTATAACCTACAAAACTTCGACAGTACACATCGTTCGATTTTAGTGACAAGTTACGACTATCGATAAAACTATAAATAACATCGATGTTATTAACATCCCTATTATAGATCATACGACAAATGGCGTGTCGACATTAATGCCGTGACAGAACTGTGTAACGTATGGATTTTGGAACGATTTAATGTTATGGATATTATTGATTGTTATTCAATAATGACAGAATGGTAGCTTGATAATAGACAGCATTGTTGCTGAGTATAATCCCAAATATGGTGACAGGATGTGAGAATAGAGTGCTATTAGCAATAATGAACTTTTATGAATGGGGAATCGGCCAGTAGGTTGGTCCATGTACTGCTAATAATTTTAACCCAGTATCCCCTCAATATAGCACCAGACCGAGATAATAGACTAATAAAAGTAGGTAGTAAAGTATAAAAAGTATGAGTACGTAAAGACTTATTTAAATATAAACAAAACAGCGAACAGCAAAAACTTCTTAGCAATTAGATATTGTACGTCATTTAAATTACTATTTGAGATTCATTTATATTTCACATTTCGAAGTAAAACTCTATTGAAAACCTTGTTGAAGCTTAAGATTTCTTACAATATTATTATACAAAAGATAAGGATTACCACAAACATATCTTAGTAGATTTACATAACAAATTCAAATCTTTATCCCAAGCAAAATAAAACCATAGCGAATTTAATTTAAAAACTATCGATAACGCTTTATCGACACACCACCCGCACTGGACCGAGCCGAGAGGCCACTATGCAAATATGGCGGCAATTGATTTGCATGAAACAAATCTGTTGCCCACCAATTATTGTTATTGGCGATTAATTAAAAACCGCTCGTCGGGTGGGGTCCGATAATGGCGATCGTTGGACAAATGGCCAATGGCTGAAAAAAATATATTTATATAACATTGTTGCCGTCTGTTATAGAAGCTCAAATTAAGAGCTCAAAATTAGCCTTAAATTAACGATTCGATAATCGATTCGATCGATAATCGATTTTGATGGTAGAGGTTTTTACTGGTGGTAGAGCTTCAGTGAAGGAATTCGCGGGCGTAGGCACCACCACATTACCTAATATACTTGCTGCTAAACGGTAGTGTTCAGCACTATCGTGTTCCGGTCAGGTGGTATTGTAAGGCCCTGTAATTTCCGGCACATAGGCATATAACACCTTAAGCCTCAGATGTGGTAACGCATCTGCATTTTGACCCCTGGTCTTTGTGTGGGTATAAGCTGCAGTCATCACTTCACACCAATGTGAACTGCAGGCTTTTTTGCCACTTTCATTAAATAATAAAAGCGCGCATGGCCCGGCGGCTGGTGTAGATCGTAAACGATCAACTCGGTTAAGCACTACGGGCGCGGTCGGATAGTGTGATGGGTGACCGCTAGTGGCAAATTAAATGCGCGTTTCCGTGCTTCGGAGGGCACGTTAAGCCGTCGGTCCCGGTTGCTATCGATAGATAGCAGTCATTAAACCTTGTCAGAGGCCTTATGGGCTGAAAACATCCGACAGCGGGTTGGCCAGTAACCCCAACACCTCCACCAATCCGCATTGGAGCAGCGTGGTGGAGTAAGCTCCAGGCCTCCCCCCAAAAAGGGGCGAGACTCGTGCCCAGCAGTGGGACGTATAATGAGTTGCCATTATTATTTTTATTAAATAATAAAAAAAAGAATACGACTAACAACGCACTGGTGTTGTAAATAATAACATTGATCATTGTCTCGTATTATTATCTCGTATGCAGATTCGCAATCAGGGACTTATCTCACAGATAACTATGGTAAATTCTTATCGTGTGTCAGATAAAGGACAAGCCATTCGCATACGCTGAATTGCCTCTGCACGAATGGGTAATAAAGGTCGTGATGCATTAGTAATACAGTTTTCTGCACCGAATAAAACTGCTTAGCAGAAAGCTGTTTGATTATTATATGCGAATAGCACGGGTGCAGTGTTATCTTAATTACTACTATCATAATAAAATATAGCCTTTAACACTCCTGAACAGTGTTTCTTTATCTATGTGAAAGAATTTTCATGATCGGTTCAGTATTTTCGAAGATTAACCCCGCAAACAATTAAAGTTTCTTACTTTACCTTTTTTTATGTAATGAAAGTGGCAAACAAGCATGTAGTTCACATTGATGTTAAGTGATGACAGCAGCCTATAGACACTTACACATAGACCAAGGTCAAAATGCGGATGCGTTACCACTCCTGAGGCCTAAGGTGTTATGCCTCTGTGCCGGAAATTACAGGGCCGTACATTACCACCTGACCGGAATACGATTGTGCTGAACACGACCATTTAGCGGCAAGTCTATAAGGTAATGCGGTTGTGCTGACGCCCGCGAGCTCAATCACTGGAGCTATACCACCAGTAACGCTGCTACCCATCTTGCATTATTGCACTTACTTACTACCGCCCCATTGGAATAGTTTTTGAAGTTGAAAGTGGAAGAATTCTACACCAGTCGAAGAAAATTCTTCCACTTGCGCTATAAAAACCATAGGACGGTCAGAAAAAAATATAAATTGATACTTTCTATCTATTTTTGTGCGCTTAGTAAGTCTAATTAGCATATAAAAGCAATACTCATCTCAGAAGACATACCTATATGAACAAGATAATTACTTTACACGTACAAAAAAGTAAATATATCACGAATCTATATGTAAATCACGCTTCAGATATATAATTTATATGTCTACGTAGGCAGTCGTATAAATTATAGAATTAATTATCGGTTCAACTCTACGGTTATTGGAGGCGCCCTAACTAGAAGTACGAAATTAAATGGATGTGACATCTATATCTAAACAAGTAAATAAAATTGGAGTATCTGTTTGTAATATAAGAATAAACGCTTTTTACTAAATGCATATGTATGTATACACGTTACATATACGAAAACAACATTTTTTACCATTTTTGTCTGTCTGTCTGTCTGTTTGGCAGGGCTAATCTTGGGAACGGCTGGGCCGTTTTTTGACGGAACTTTCACTGGCAGATAGCTGATGTTATAAGGAGTAACTTAGGCTACTTTTATACTAGCTGCGCCCACGACGGGTAGATATTGAACAATCATAAATTCTCACGCGGACGAAGTCGCGGGCACAGTTAGTCTTATTATATAAAACAACGTAACTGAACATTTTGAAAAACCTACGGCGGACGTAGGTACTTACGGTATTAGTCCTAATTATTGAAAATAAGTAGGTGTACAATTTTTTTAAAAGTCCTGGACTACCACAATTGGACCTTAATTTATCTACACATAAAACAAAGTCACCGCCGCGTCTGTCTGTCAGTCCCTTCGCGATAACTTCAAAGGCTACACGCGGCTTTTCATGCGGTTTTCACCAATAGATAGAGCGATTCGTGAGGAATGTAAGTATAATTTGTTAAAGTTTATAACAATTGACAGCCGATCATTTACATAAAAACTGGTTGCCTGTAAAGTCGGTTTTACGGCCGAAGATTTTACGTGACAACGTCTTTTTCTCGGTAGAAAGGCATTCGCCGGTCCGGCAGGCCTCTCTCTCGTTCGGTGACTCATCGTTACGTTACCGGGCGTTACACTTTTTCATGAGTGACTCCGAGCCGCAACCTAATTTAAGACGTTGTCACGTCAAAACGTTTTTAAAAGCTTAATAAAAAAAACTACGGTGTCTGTTTAAACATAAATAAATTTACTGACACGCAATTTTTTTTCTATTAAAAATATAGCATAGACATTTTTAAAAACAATTTTTATGTCATTCGCTCAGTCATTGGCTCAGCGAATGACTAAACAATAAGATAGGTATACAATGCGAATGTAAATGGTTGCAGAGGCCCAGGAAGACCAAGACTGACCTACCATGACCAAATAGGTCGTGTTCTGTGTGATGGTGGGTCAAAAATCTTAGGAATCGGCGTGCATGTATGATGAGAATGATAAATGTAGACGAGGCACGGGAGGTGTATCAAGACCGGGATATCTCGCGCTCCGCACTCTCTGCCTCCCCCGTTAGGGACCTGGCGTGAAGATACATACGTAATTTTTATGTTTTCGTAATAAAATCTGAAAGATAATATTTTTACCTTATCCTATACAAATCAATTGCTGTTCGTTAGTCTCGCTTAAACTCGAGAATTCCTGGTTTTGAATGATTTTTGGAAGAAAATATGAAAAAATTGAAAGGAATTGTAAAAAACACAATGTCATTTTCTTTATGACGACCCGATTAGTCCAGCGGTGTGAGATGACCGTTTGATTCGTAGGGTCGCGGGTTCGATCGCCGCACCGGGACACATATTTGTATGACCTTGAAAAAGTCTTTTCGCATTATAGTATGTATGAACTTGTAATAAAATCTCTTTGGCTGTAGTATTTGTATCTGGCTAGTTTTGGTATCATTGAAAGTAAAAATTTTAAAGAACATAATTCCAAATTCAAATAAGGCAAATGTGTGATTTTCATTTGTTTTTCGTACTGTCAAGATGAGTGAATCTAATCAAGAAATTCGATACATTTTAAAATTTTACTACAAAAAAGATAAAAATGCATCGCAAGCCGCGAAAAAAATTTGCGATGTTTATGGACCTAGTGCAGTGTCTGTGAGAGTAGCACAAATTTGATTTAAGCGTTTTCAATCCGGAAATTTTGTTGTCAAAGATGCACCTCGCTCTGGTCGCCCTATTACGGATAAAAAGGATGCCATTTGTGAAAAAGTGGAGCAAGATCCACATATCAGTAGTTACGACGTAGCTGAAGAACTGAGAATTGATCACCAAACAGTTTTGGCGCATTTGAAAAAAGCTGGGTACAAAAAAAAGCTCGATATTTGGGTACCTCACGAGCTCACTGAAAGAAACCTAATGAACCGTGTACACATTTGTGATTCTTAATTACGACGTAATGAAACCGAATCATTTTTGAAGAAACTGATAACTGGTGATGAAAAGTGGATCACGTACGACAAGAACGTGCGAAAAAGGTAGTGGTCAAAGGCCGGTCAGGCTTCACAGACTGTGGCGAAACCCGGGTTAACTCGCAATAAGGCGATGTTGTGTGTGTGGTGGGATTGGAAGGGCATTATTCATTATGAGCTATTACCACCAGGCAGGACTATCGATTCTGAACTCTACTGCGATCAACTGATGAGATTAAAGCAAGAAGTTGAGAGAAAGCGGCCGGAATTGATCAACAGAAGGGGTGTGGTGTTTCATCATGATAACGCTAGACCTCACACATCTATAGCCACTCAGCAAAAATTAAGAGTTTGACTGGGAGGTGTTAATGCATCCGCCGTATAGTCCTGACCTTGCACCTTCAGATTTCCCCCCGTTTCGCTCTCTTCAGAATTCTTTATGCAATGTTAGGTTAACATCACGAGAGGACTGCCAATTCCACTTGTCGCGGTATTTTGATGAGAAGTCCCAAAATTTTTATAGCAATGGGATCATGTCCCTACCTACAAGATGGCAAAAGGTTATCGAACAAAATGGAACATACATACTTTAATTAAATTTAAATAAACTATATTAAAAAATGTTTTGAATTATCTTAAAAAATGCGAAGAAACTTTTTCCCCAACCAATACCTACTGTGGGGCTGTGAGTGTTAACGTATTTTATTTATTTCTAAACAAATAGTCCGTATCTATCAAATCTTTGACTCATTATTTAATTGTGAGGCAATAAGAAGTTTTCCGGGTCAGCTAGTAACAAATAAATATTCCAAATATAAACGAACCAAACAATTTTTCTTACATCCACGTTGCCAAGACCGTCTAACATGCAGTATATAATAACCATACTAAAAGCATTGTAATTTATTACGTTTCAATTATTGCTAAACGATCATATAAATTCTGAATTTAATTGTACACTCCTCGGTGTTCGAATCTACCTAATTAAGACTTTTTTAATTAAGATATTTGTATATGTTTTGAACAGACGGAGGACAAATGGATGGATCATTGATCTTTTAATAATCTACTGTTCATTAATTTCTTCATCGTTAAATTTTTCATTAAAAATCTCTTCTTTTTTTTAATGTAATGGAAGTGGCAAACGAGCGTGCAGTTCACATTGATGTTAAGTGATGACTGCAGCCTATAGACACCCACACAATGACCAGAGGTCAAAATGCAGATGCGCTGCCACTCCTGAGGCATTAGGTGTATGCCTCTGTGCCGGAAATTACAGGGCCGTACATTACCACCTGACCGGAATACGATAGTGCTGAACACTACCATTTAGCGGCAAGTATATTAGGTAATGCGGTGGTGCCTACGCCCACGAGCTCCGTCACTAGAGCTCTACCACCAGTAAAAAATTTATTATAATTATTAATTCAAAACAGTTACGTATTTAGATATTAAAGAAAAACGTAAATAATTTGATTTGGGGTAGGGATTGATCTTCCGACCTCAAGAAGCTCGCGGGCTTAGGCACCACCGCATTACCTCTATCTGCCGCCAAATGGTAGTGTTCAGCACTATCGTGTTCCGGTTAGATAGTAATATATGGTCCCGTAACAACTTCAGAGACATGACCACTTAAGTCTCAGGGGTGGTAACACATCTGCATTTTGACTCTGGTCTTTGTGTGGATGTCCATAGGCTGCAGTCGTCACTTAACATCAATGTGACCTGCAAGCGTGTTTGCCACATACAAAAAAAAATTGTTTGTTAAAAACGTTAGCACCATCGCCTCAACAAATAGACATCCATGCCCGCGGAAGTCCATCGCAGCACCAAATAATCACGTACAAAGAAACCATATTGTTCGCATGTCACAATAGATTGGGGCTTAAATTAAATTTCTTTGAGAACACAATACGATGCTTGATTCCCCTACGCTCGGTTGTGGACATGTACAATGGGACATCATATTTGGTTATAATAAAGAGGGTAGGTTGTGTTATGAATTATTTGAGCAACTGGAATAGGAAAACATAGCCTACACCTACAATAAGTATTAGCATATGTTTTATAAGTTATTATAGCTACAGAAACACGGTCTAAATGCCAACCAACCAAATGATACCTAGCAGTGCTCAACGGTGCGGTTTTCTCGTTCGTTTCTGCCCAGAACGTGTAAATTGTGGAACGAACTTCTACGAACGTGCTACAATATGGGGTTCTTCAAAAATGGCGTCAAAAGAGTTCTTCAGGGCTGCCAGCGCGTTGGCAACTCCCCTGGTGTTGCAAATGTTCATAGGCGACGGTGACCACTTACCATCAGGTGGCCCGCCTGCTTGTCTGTCAACATAATGACATAAAAAAATATGTAAGTTTTACTGGTGGTGGTACCTATTTGACGTTTGTCGACCATTTTGATCAAGTTTTGAATACCGGACTACGGATGTTTACGTAGGCAGTGTGCAACAGAGATAACGCTCTATAAAGCCGAAACTAGCCGATTGACACTTTCATAGGCTCGATGTGCATAATTTCTTTATGAGCACTGTAATATGATTTCAGTAACTGAGACATAATGAAACTCATTGTACCGAAAATTATTACATCAATAAAATGCAGTCATGAATAAAAAAATATGAAATACACCCTATAAAAAATTCAATACACAAGAATCGGGGAGGCAGGGCCAAAAGCGGTACTTGATAAATAGCACGACGTTACAACATTATTGGCCTACAAAATAGACCTTTTGTCACCGTATTAGGATCGGAAGGACTACAATGAGACCAAATTTTCCCACCTGCGACCGGTCCTCAATCGAGATTGGGTATATTGGTCTATTACTTGAGTTGCGGCCCCATTTTGTAATGTTGACTTAAGAAATGGCTTCGGAACGACCGGAGGGTCATTTAGATAGGCTTTTTAGGTTTATGTTGGGTAAAGTTTCAGAGCCGTGTAAACGGTCTTGTTTTTTTCCTTCACCTATATAAGATTGGGAAAATCTGTTCGAAGAAACTTTTTGAAAATTTGTTGAAAAACAGATCTCATTTAATTCGGTTAAAGCCAAAAAAAAATCAAAACATTTCACAATGATATTCCGAAAACAAGTAGTTAATATAACTGTTAAGATATATCCCTGTAGTTCACATATCTATGAACTTCAGTGCCTACACATTAGTTCTATATTTATAGTAAGTACGGTTTTTAAGTTTTCTTTGTACGGAGTAAGTAATCTTCGAAACTACCAATCGCATTTGAAAATCTATTATTGTATTTAATAGACACATTCACATGAACAAGCTTTATGCTATCATAATGCTAATTATCAACAAGGAGCAGTGTTTAAAGTAAATGCGACTACGCTTAGGCAGTGTTATAGAGAATGCGATAAAAACATGAACAAAGCTAATTAATTACATTACTACCTGTTTCCAGCATTTTTTTTTATATTCACACCTAAAACGTATACGTAGAATTTTTTTTATCATTATAATAATATATCATACTAAATGGCATTTGTAGAAATTTAGATAAAAGGCTGTTGTCTAAATTTCTGTAAGAGCCATACACTCCAGGGTGGAGTGTCTAATGGCATAACAGCGGGGAAGCTCATTCCGAGCTTGAGATTACTCGCTCATGATGGTGAAATCGGTGCCACACCTCTCGACACCCCCAGCCTCTCACGCCAGTGTTGTCCCCCGTCGACCATCGGGTTGGTTCTTTGGGGGGCCACCAAGGAAAGGTAGGTCACTACCTGTCTAAAGCGGGATTCAATAATATGAGATGTTTAATATAGGCAGGTGCCGGATCTCACTCCATAGGCCCAGCCAGCTAGTCCCCCCCAGTTCATCCACATAACCCAAAATTTGGCAAGTCGTTTATTATTACAATAGTCCCATGTATTCTGCGGGGTATGCCTGTGTCTGTATTAACTGTTGATGCAGTCAGAGAGAGGTCCCAATGAATAAAACCCATTAAATAGTAGATCAAAATTCTCGAAAGTGCCACTATGTGTTGGACTCGCCATGTTCCCGCGCAAGCCTGACAAAGGTCCTGGGTTCAAATTGGACCCCGTGCTAACGAGTAACACAATAAAACATGATCGTTAACAATACACTTACAAAACTGTTATACTAGTATTTTATTAAACATATTATATTATTATTAATCAAATAATTTATAACAGAAAATCGCACTATTATAATTTAATTATACGATATTTCCCCGAATACAGTTGGTAGCATAATTCGCAAATAAATAATAAATATGTAATAAAATATGATCGTTTAACAGCGTTTTAATGAGTCCAATAAACATTCGGCTAATATAACGCATTAGTCGACATTGACACACGACACGGCAATTTTAAGCAGACCCCCGATTATACAAATAATCCTCCCTCCCACCTTGTAAACAATTCTAAGAGTGGGAGGGTGGGTATGTCACGGCAGAATGGTCGTTTTTCTACACAATACGTACCCCAGTTTGATATATGGAGGGAATTTTATTTAATATCGTTTTATTGATTTATTGCTTTGGTCGAGTGAGCGCTGTGTCCCATATTGGCCCAACTCCCTCTTAAATTGTGTTTAGTGACGTGTGTTGCCATGAATGCCACCATAATTCAATTGTGTATTGTTGTATGGTAATATATTATGTGAGGAATTCGGAGGCTAAGATAGTTTTATTTTTTTCTTTTGAGAAATGTAATGTAAATTCGATTTGTGTTACACTGATCTTTGGCAATTTCTTTCAGAACAATTGGACAGTGAATACTTGGTACACATTTTTTTTAAAGAAATGGTATTGGCAAACAAGCATGCAGTTCACATTGATGTTATGTGTTGACTGCAACCTATAGACACCCAATCATAGATCAAAATAGATCAAGGTCAAAATGTAGATGCGTTACCACTCCTGAGGCCTAAGGTGTTATGCCTCTGTGCCGGCAATTACATGGCCGTACATTACCACCTGACCGGAACACGATAGTGCTGAACACTACCATTTAGCGGTAAGTAAATTAGGTAATGCGATGGTGCCTACGTCCGCGAGCATTGTCACTGGAGCTCTACTACCAATAATTAATTATACCAATAAAATCACCGCAATCGATGGCAAACAAGCATGCAGCCCAAATTGGTGTTAAGTGATGACTGCAGCCTATAGACGTTTGTGTAGATTCTACACAAAAACCAGAGGTCAAAATGCAGATGCGTTGCCACCCTGAGACCTTAGTAGTTAACTCTGTGATAGTTATTACGGAGCCATACATTACCATCTAACCAGAATTCGATAGCAGACACTACCATTTCCCGGCAGATATGACACGGGAATTCTACCATCCGTTAAGTTGTATGTTTGTGTGATATTTTGTATCTATATATATTCCGTTTTGAGTTCTTGCCATTAAAATTTAATTATTTTCAGACCGCAAATTAAGATAACTAAGTAAATAAACCACACAGTCCGCGCCCGGGGCGGCTATATCGAAATAACGAGTTAAATGATAATTGAATATCATCCACTGCTTAAATACCTATCCGACAGATGGTCCATTAAAGCTATTAATTTATTGGATATCATAAAAAACAATATTTTGGGGGTTTATTGCTGATACTATCGAAAAACATCTTCTCATTTAAATTGTTAATCCGATATACCAGCGGATCAAATGTGAAAATACGAGTATATTTGAGACTACCGCCCCGGCTTCGTGCGGTTTTAATGTTACCTACCCTCTCCTATTCATCTTAGCGAGATGTTATACCTATATAACCTAAAGCCTTCCTAGACAAACGGGCTATCTAACACAAAAAGATTTTTTCAAATCGGACCTGTAGTTCCTGAGATTAGCGCGTTCAAACAAGTATACACACAAGTCAGGTGGGTCGGTGCAGCGCTCAGGTTCGACGGAGTGCTCGCGCTCGCCATTATATTACCTACTTACCTACATGATTGTAATACGCATGCCTAGTCTAAATTAATTTGATTTTGTAGGAAGGTAATTAATGTTATAAATAATATGTTGATGACACTGACGCACGGTAAAACTCGAACGAGTTTATGTTGCGTCTTACTGTTATTGTATTCACCTAATTATTTTATGTTTTTAAATAAAAAAAAAACAAACAAACAAACAAACAAACTCTTCAGCTTTATAATATTCGTATAGATTACTATATGAAGTTCAACAGATTTTTTTTTTAAATCTCGAATAATTTTAGCTCGTAAAGTCTGTAAGTTCATTTCAAAAGTTGGGAACACTGCTGAGTGCTATCATAACCGCCATGTAGTAATGAGGAATCTAAACGCTCGAGCTCTGCCACTGGGACTCTACCACTAATGAACATGTATGGTTTTTTTTTTTTTTTTTTTAATGTAATTGAAGTGGCAAACAAGCATGCAGTTTACATTGATGTTAATAGACACCCACACAAAGACCAAGGTCAAAATGCAAATGCGTTACCACTCCTGAGGCCTAAGGTGTTATGCCTCTGTGCCGGAAATTACAGGGCCGTCATTACCACCTGACCGGAACACGATAGTGCTGAACACTATCATTTAGCGGCAAGTAAATCAGGTAATGCGGTGGTGCCTACGCCCGCGAGCTCCGTCACTGGAGCTCTACCGCCAGTAAAAATTGTTGTGTTGAATTCGTATCAAGCTAGTGGATATAATATATTAATAAAGCAATCCTTCATATTTTCGCTGTAAAAACAGGTTACATTGTCGTGCCGGAAGCACGAGCCTCATCCAACCGAATCCCTATTTATTATTTGTGAACAATTTACGGGAGTAAATACTCTATGCCTAAAACAGTGTAGAGTAATGTGGTGTTGTAAACTACCGATGGTTCCGGATTTTGCGGTGCAAAAAATAAATTTCGATGAATTTTATAAATAAAATCGTTATTACTACTATTACGCTGGAGGTCCTGGGTTCGATTCCCGGGTTGGGGACTATCAGAGATAACGGTTTAAAATTCTTTATCTCTGCTTCTATTGGGATTTTTCCATTTTCTGGAAGTTTCCCAGTACCTCGGAGTTTGGTAATGTGCCCGGAGATGGCAACAGGTTCGCCACCTGTTACATGGGCCAAAACGTAACCGGCGAGTCGTGGGTGTTTGCATGTATGATTGAATGCATGCATTTACCTCTGCCTACCCCTTCGGGGATTACAGGCGTGAAGTTACGTAAAATCGTTATTCAGCGATACATACAATTTTCTAAATTTGTCTTCTATTGAAGGTTAATAAAGTATTAGGGAGAAGAATGAAAGGGGTAAGAATTTACACAAACATCCATTCATATTTCCAATTTCAAAAGGTGCTACTGACAAAACATGATCAGACTAAAAATTATAAATTCCAGATGAATTCAGTTTTTTATTTGCTTTTCTCCTTTACCTTTATAATAAACCCCCATAAGGTATTTAAAAAAATTACAATAGACATAGGAAGATCAAGTCCTAAGATGCTTTAAAATAAATAAATAAAATACGCTTACACTCACAGCCCCGTATAAACCTGTGTTGTGGGTGCCGTTTACACACAACACATACACAAACACCCAGACCCGAAATAAATAACAGATATTTATTTCAGGCCATACAAATATTTGTCCCGGTGCGGGGATCGAACCCGCGACCCTTCGAATCAAACGGTCGTCTCACACCGCTGGACTAACCGGGTCGTCAATATGATCGAAGAGATCGAGGTCTGTCCAAACGTGAGGTCTTCGGAATCGGCGATCATGACTGAAAATAGTGATGAATGTAGAAGAGGTTACGGCCCTGTAATTCGCGGCACAGAGGCATAACACCTAATGTCTCAGGAGTGGCAGTGCATCTGCATTTTGACCTCTGATCATTGTGTGGTTGTCTTAGGCTACAGTCATCACTTAACATCAATGTGAACTGCATGATTGTTTGCCACTTTCATTACATAAAAAAGAGGTACGGGAAGTATGTGAGGACGGGGATATTGGCGCTCCACGCTCTCAAGAGCCTACGCTGCAAAGAGGTTCTGTGGAAATACCTACATCTATAGACATTATTGCGTATTTGTTACACGTAGTATCACATTTATTGAGGACTAGCGGCCAGCCCCGGCTTTGCCCGCGCTGCTCCGTTCCGTCATATTAGTCATAGCATGGTAGCCTTCCTCGATAAATGGGCTATCTAACACTGAAAAAACTTTTCAAATCGGACCTGAAGTTCCTGAGATAAGCGCGTTCAAACAAACAAACTCTTCAGCTTTATAATATTAGTATAGATTCAGCGACTTGTTCGCGATGAAATGTCATGTTTAGACGAGTATGTTACATTACTTGGTAGAACAGGCCACGCTATCTTTCTTCGAATATATTTTATTTCACTGGACTTAGCTCAACCTACCTAGTCAACTTCACCGGGCAATAGACGAGCGCAGATAGCTCTCAGGCCGAGCCAAAATCGCGCAACGACCTAAGAGACTGAGAGACCCCAATGGGTCCGATCCTTGCGTAGCGTTGCGGGGAAACACGCAAGACAAATGCCCCTCAAGTAAATACTCTTACAATTCCCAATATGGTCTAACAGAAAAAGACGTATAACTTAGCACATAGAGCAACACCGGAGGGGCCATATGCAGGCTTTCCCCTCTTACAAAGTACAGGCCCAAATGGGCCTATACCTGTCGCCAAGATGTTTAAACGTAAGCGTGAAATTGTTTCTGTATTTTGTTAAAGTCAAGGTGTGAGTTTCGTAGTAATAGACGATTTTTGTAGTGTGCGTGTGTGTCGCACGCATTTCCCCCACGCAAAAAATGACAGACTGTTTTGCATCGGTAATACACGATATGGCTACTCCCCTCCGGTCCGCCGCGACCGGTGAGCCGCGTTGCTCTATGACTTAGCAGAATAAAATTCTCCATTTTTTTAGAACATTCTCGTCGCAAACTAGTCTGCGCTCGTAAAATATTTACGTATAAACTCATGATAAAACCGAGCCCCGGTAACTTATGTATGAGTGTAAACCATTTTGTTACACTTGTTTGTTCACTATGTTTACGGAGCCGTCGGCAGTCCACTCCCCGAATTAGGATACGTTGTTTCTTTTATGTTAACAAGACACACTCAAGATAATTTGGAACACAGAGCGTTTTCTAATTTTGGAACACTGTCTTATATGTTAGGATCCCACTGAAGAATCATTTCGTTCATCCGGATATGCTGCAACCCAATTTTTTTTCATGTATTGGAAGGGGCAAACAAGCATGCAGTTCACAATGATGTTAAGTGATGACTGCAGCCTATAGTCACACAAAGACCAAGGTCAAAATGCAGATGCGTTACCACTCCTGAGGCCTATGGTGTTATGCCTCTGTGCCGAAAATTACAGGGCCGTACATTACCACCTGACCGGAACACGATAGTGCTGAACACTACCGTTTAGCGGCAAGTATATTAGGTAATGTGGTGGTGCCTACGCGCGCGAGCTCCTTCACTGGAGCTCTACCACCAGTAGAACCAATAGAAGTATTATTACATTTTCAGTAATTGAAATAATTTAAGTGTCGATGTGAAGATAATAAGTATTACAGTACTTTATAGCCAAGAAAGCGTATAAGATAGTTTTAAGTCTCCTATCCCTTGTATGTGCTGTTTTTTTTTCTTTTCTATGTTTTAATTTAGTGTCTGTAACCCTTATTTAAAGAATGTCTGTCTGTATGTACTGTGTCTTCAATCTGTGCCAATAAGAAAAAAGAAACATATATTTTGACACACAACGAGACACATAAAACAAATATAAACGTAGAAAACAGAGAGAAGACAACACAATTTCTAAAATTAATACATATAGGTACACGTGATATGTGTCTCACGGCTGCCAAAAGAGGTGTCCCGTTCAGCAAATGTCAGATACCTTCATATACACTAACTTTTTACACAGCCCGGTCCTCATTTGTTATACCAAATCTTAAAAGTTAATCATAATACAGGACCCATTAATTTAATATCGTATTTCACTCCGCATGTTTTAATGTCTTCAAATTTTCTCCCACATCAGACGTACCCGGCTTAGTAGAAGGCAATTTCTTAATTAATAGACCTAATTATAATTCAAAGTGGGCCACAAACTTGGCTTAAGTGGTTTCGGCAACGTTTTTTTATGCAAATGCCTATCACCTGACGGATTTACGAGTTTAAAACATCTGCATTTAATTTGCCGTCGTGACGTTTGATGGGTGGCGAGGTTTTTTGGTATGTACTTCTGTTAATTTCTGAAATTGTTGAGTCTACACCAGTGGCGGATTTACAAATTTGCCGCCAGTAGACTATTCAATTGTTGCCGCCCGTATATTTTGATATCGTAGTAGTCCACAATCATATCAATTATATTATTTATATGGAAGCGAGAGCTGGGTATGCAGGAAAGAGCATGAAAGTAAGTTGAACGCGGTCGAGATGAGATCTTTGCGCAAGATCTGCGGTGTATCACTCACCGATCGCGTTCGTAATGAAGATGTAAGAAAGAGACTTTGTGTGAATGATAGTATCGGTGTAAAAATGAAAAAAGGCATGCTCCGATGGTTCGGGCATATAGAAAGAATGTCGAATGAGCGAATGACTAAACAGATATACAATGCGAATGTGGATGGTTGCAGAGGCCCAGGAAGACCAAGGCTGACCTACCATGACCAAATAGGTCGAGTTCTATCTGATGGTGGGGTCAAAAGTCTTAGGAATCGGCGTGCATGTATGAAGAGAATGATGAAGGCAGACGAGGCACGAGAGGTTTGTCAGAACCGGGATGTCTGGCGCTCTTCACTCTCTGCCTACCCCGTTAGGGACCTGGCGTGAAGATACATACATACATATATTCTCTATCAATAAAATTCCAACTTTATGTTTCGTTATTCTCGTTACATCAACTTTTTTCTATGGTTAGAATCATTGAAAACTATGGTCTGAATCTTGATAAATTTAACAGTCATTTTGTAAATAGAAATAAAAAATTATGAACTAAATCTGCCGCCCCTTAAAATTTGCCGCCCTAGGCTTCAGCCTACTCAGCCTGCTGGTAAATCCGCCACTGGTCTAGATTCCTTTTATACCGTTATATAGTTGCTGTGGTAGTAACCGAAGGGGTAGGCACTGGCAGGTTAAATGCATACATTCAACAAGCATACGTGTAAGCAAACACTCTTACCCTAAAAAACGTGAAATAATCGGTAACTTGGAAATGCAGCAAACGCAGTAACTAATAAAAGTGAAATATATTAAACATAGTTTAGGATCCCACTACAGAATCATTTTGTTCATCCTGATATGCTGCAAACTTAATTTTTACGCTTATTTGGCTAGAGAATATAATAATATATCCATCCCTGCTAATATTATAAATGCGAAAATAACTCTGTCTGTCTGTTACCTTTTCACGTCCAAACGACTAAACCGATTTTAATGAAATTTGGTACGGAGATAGAGCTGACTTTGAGAAAGAACATAGGCTACTTAGTTATTTATAAAACGACATCCACGCGGGCGAAGCTGCGGGCAACAGCTAGTATAATAATATATCCATTAGGTTGCCTATCAAAATTTATCCTCAAGAATTTTTATAAAATAATTTTATCTTTAACAGCCAGCAACTCTTATATGCGGCCGATATAATTTGGCTCCCGTATATCATATTAATAAGAAAAAAAAAGATTTAATTTGAAAGCATAAATAATACCCTACCTACGTTATGGACGTAATAAAATTTCGAGGCGGATCGAAAATATATAGCGGCGGCCAAGTGCGCAACGGCAGCCGTGATTTTTCAGTCTTTATACTTAGAGTCTTATTACTTTGAAGTAGACAATATTTTATTGAGAAAACGAAGAAAGTAAAATTTATTTTCAAAAAAAAATACTTGCGCCCTTTTTTTGATACGCAACCTAGTAGATATATATCTAATATATATATAGTCTAGGAGGAATCAGCGCATGAGTACCGAAAACTATTCCACCTCAATTTTTTTATGCGATCCTCTTTAAATTGTATTTCAATAAAGAATATAAAAAAATTGTTTGGTTGAAAAATAACAATTCCTTGCAATTGTTTAAACAATTTCAGTTTAAACAATATGACACGGGGTTTCCCCATGGCAACATGCATTTATATCATCAGTAGGACAATTTAAAGAGGATCGCATAAAAAAATTGAGGTGGAATAGTTTTCGGAACTCATGCGCCGATTCCTCCTAGACTAATATTATCTAGATTATAAAATGTGTAAAAATTAGATTTGCAGCATATCTGAATGAACGAAATGATTCTGCAGTGGGATCCTAGTTTATTATATCCAGAATCTCTGAAAAGATGCCATCTCAATATCAGACACAGAATAAAAATATCAATCCAATCGCTGACAGGTCTTCAATAACTCGATATTACATCTTGAAAGATAGCAATATCTGGATATTGGCTTCGAGAATGGAACCTTATTCCTTTGAAATACGAGCTGTGTAATTGAGATGTAGACAGGTGAATTTCCATTTGACGCTCTGTGACAGTTAAGTGGGCATATATTATGTACTAGCGATCCAACCTGGCATCGCATGGGTGTATTTCACTAATGGAACGTAGTGCTGCACAAAATTGATAAACACGATCTGTTTATTGATATATATAAAAATCAATTGCTGTTCGTTAGTCTCGCTAAAACTCGTGAACGGCTGGCCCGATTTGGCAAATTTAGGTTATGAATTATTTTTGGTAGTCCAGGAAAGGTTTAAAAGGTAAGAAAATATGAAAAAAATTAAGGGAAACGGTAAAAACCACAATTTTATTTTCCCATACAAATAGCTGGTATCTATCAAACCTTTGACACATTATTTCATTCTGAGGCAATACGAAGTTAGCCGGGTCAGCTAGTTGATATCTTAATACCGTCATCTCTCAAGTATTTACTGGTCGTAGAGTTCGAGATTTAGGGCGCAGGTACCATCGCATTACCTAACCTATCTGCCGCCATATGGTAGTGTTCAGCGCTATCGTGTATCGTTTAGATCAGAGGTTCCTAAACTTTTTTTTCTTGTAGACCCTTTACAATTTTTTCTGGTTTCTGTGGTCCTTGCTACATTTATATCACATTCCCATATTTCCAATTTTTATTCACGCCTACGTAAACCCACATCGAGTCGCCCATGGACCACTTTGGGAATCACTGGTATGATGTAAGTAAATTGGTACTATCAGTGTTTGTGTTGAGATCCATTATCGTGGACCCCCATTTTCAGTTCATGGACCCCCAATTTTTTTTTTGTTCTACCCTTTCACATTGTCATAGACCCCTAGGGGTCGATATGGACCACTTTGGGAATCACTGGTTTAGATGGTAATTATTGCGCCGTAATAACTATTACTGAGATAAAACAACTAAGGTCTCCGGGGTAGCAACGTATCTGTATTTTGACCTCTGATCTTTCTGTGGGTGTCTACCTTTAGGCTGGCAGTCATCACTTAACATCAATGTGAACTCCAAGCTTGTTTGCCACCCTCATTAAAAAAGTATCCACTTGTATGTAGAAAAACTTGAAAAACCTGACATTCATAAAAACCTATTTTCCAAATTCTGGAAAGCTACCATTTTGTTGCAAAATTTTTTTTGGATTAATAAACTAATCCTTAGCGAAAGTTTTCCCTCTGTACTAATAATTACAGGTGCAATTTCATGGAATGATGATGATGAATGAAGAATGATCCTTATTTAGGGCTGTCACATACTTTACTAGGGAGAGTAAAAACTCTCCTCGATACGCAAAAATCTCACAAATCCAACACACCTAACTACTGTTGAATTCGTGTTTTCCGTGGCTGTTTTTCAGTATATTCGATACATAAACAGGGATTTACGAATAATGGATATTTTGTTTAAATCTGTCTACAAAATTGGACCCATGCCTTATGGCAAATCCATTTTCAATTTTCGCGAGGTCGTGGCTACGAAATGCAAGCTTAATGGGGTATAAAAAATAATTCTAAGGGTGGGATTTTGGCTTTCAATGCGAAATAAGGTAAATAATTCTTGCGATCCACAATTCTCTATTGTGTGTATAGGTATAAGAAAGAAGTTCAAACCCATTCTACCGTCAGCGACCCACTAAGAGGAGCCAGTGATGTGAAGCTATGCCCAATATGGTAAAAAATAGATTCGGCAACTACTAAAACCAATCTTCATGGAATAAATACGATTACACTCACAGCCTCAACTGGGTATTAACTTGTGTTGTGGTTGTCGTTGTTCACACGCATACATCAACACCTAGACCCAAAATAAATATCTACAGGCAACAAGAATACTATATAACTAAAGCGCGCATGACCTCGCGGCTGGTTTAGATTGGAAGCGATCGCGCAATACGGACAGGGTCGGGTGTGTGATTGGTGACCGCACGGAGGGAGGCTTCTTTTTTTTATCTATCGATAGCAACCGGGACCGACGGCTTAACGTGTCCTCCGAAGCATAGAACCCTATTAAGTATTTGTACTAATATCAAAGCGAACGTCATCGTTTTTAAAATTTCAAGCTCATATTATTATGAGATATTTTCCAAAATGCCTTCTCCAAATCAACTTACTTCTTTGTTCGACAGACAAATATGGAATGTGGAAAAGCATTTCCATCTATTTACAAATACGTTTTAACATACTGTGCTGTTTGTTTAGTAACATACAAACATTTTTTATTATACATTTTTTTTTTTTTTTTTTTTTTTTATGTAATGGAAGTGGCAAACAAGCATGCAGTTCACATTGATGTTAAGTGATGACTGCAGCCTATAGACACCCACACAAAGACCGAGGTCAAAATGCAGATGCGTTACCACTCCTGAGGCCTAAGGTGTTATACCTCTGTGCCAGAAATTACAGGGCCGTACATTACCACCTGACCGGAACACGATAGTGCTGAACACTACCATTTAGCGGCAAGTATATTAGGTAATGCGGTGGTGCCTACGCCCGCGAGCTCCGTCACTGGAGCTCTACCACCAGTAAATAATATAATAAATACATGTTTCATTTCACCTTTTTCACCAAATATTGCTGTCACAAACATATGACTCTGTTCGGCGATGTATTTTAATTCAAATAAAAATTCGTTACCAAATTCAATGGCCACTCGTATTGATTAAAAAGCTGTGCATACCTGGAACAAACAAAAATATTGGTTAGAAATGAACAAACGGACGGACGGAACAAGCATGAAATAATAGGTTGGGGAAAAAGTCTTTTCGCATTATAGTATGTATGAACTTGTAATAAAATCTCTTTGGCTGTAGTATTAGAATCTGGCTGGTTTTGGTATCATTGAAAGTTAAAATTTTAAAGAACATAATTCCAAATTCAAATTAGGCAAATGTGTGATTTTCATTTGTTTTTCGTACTGTCAAGATGAGTGAATCTAATGAAGAAATTCGATACATTTTAAAATTTTACTACAAAAAAGGTAAAAATGCAACGCAAGCCGCGAAAAAAATTTGCGATGTTTATGGACCTAGTGCAGTGTCTGTGAGAGTAGCACAAATTTGGTTTAAGCGTTTTCAATCCGGAAATTTTGATGTCAAAGATGCACCTCGCTCTGGTCGCCCTATTACGGATAAAATGGATGCCATTTTTGAAAAAGTGGAGCAAGATCGACATATCAGTAGTTACGACGTAGCTGAAGAACTGAGAATTGATCACAAAACAGTTTTGGCGCATTTGAAAAAAGCTGGGTACAAAAAAAAACTCGATATTTGGGTACCTCACGAGCTCACTGAAAGAAACCTAATGAACCGTGCACTCATTTGTGATTCTTTATTACGACGAAATGAAACCGAATCATTTTTGAAGAAGCTGATAACTGGTGATGAAAAGTGGATCACGTACGACAAGAACGTGCGAAAAAAGTCGTGATCAAAGGCCGGTCAGGCTTCACAGACTGTGGCGAAACCCGGGTTAACTCGCAATAAGGTGATGTTGTGTGTGTGGTGGGATTGGAAGGGGATTATTCATTATGAGCTATTACCACCAGGCAGGACTATCGATTCTGAACTCTACTGCGAACAACTGATGAGATTAAAGCAAGAAGTTGAGAGAAAGCGGCCGGAATTGATCAACAGAAGGGGTGTGGTGTTTCATCATGATAACGCTAGACCTCACACATCTATAGCCACTCAGCAAAAATTAAGAGAATTTGGCTGGGGGGTGTTAATGCATCCGCCGTATAGTCCTGACCTTACACCTTCAGATTTCCACCTGTTTCGGTCTCTTCAGAATTCTTTATGCAATGTTAGGTTAACATCACGAGAGGACTGCCAAATCCACTTGTCGCGGTATTTTGATGAGAAGTCCCAAAATTTTTATAGCAATGGGATCATGTCCCTACCTACAAGATGGCAAAAGGTTATCGAACAAAATGGTACATACATACTTGAGTTAAATTTAAATAAACTATATTAAAAAATGTTTTGAATTATCTTAAAAAATGCGAAGAAACTTTTTCCCCAACCTTATACTATCGTATTCCGGTAAGATGGTAATGTATTGTCCCGTGATAACTTTTTACTGGTGGTAGAGCTAAGTGATGACTGCAGCCTATAGACACCCACACAAAGACCAAGGTCAAAATGCAGATGCGTTACCACTCCTGAGGCCTAAGGTGTTATGCCTCTGTGCTGGAAATTACAAAGCCGTACATTACCATCTGACCGGAACACGATAGTGCTGAACACTACCATTTAGCGGCAAGTATATTAGGTAATGCGGTGATGCCTACGCCCGCGAGGTCCGTCACTGGAGCTCTAGCAACAGTAAGTTTAACCTTGATAATATACAAAACATATTCTTGAGAACCTTGTCAAGTACAAAACTCAGCGTAGCACCAGGGGTCTCGTACGAAATAAAAACACTGATAATTGTTCTCACTAACATATTTTATTTTATCAGACTTCCTAAATCTTAAGGGCTGCAAATATCTATGTCCTGTTTTTATTTTCTTTTCTTAAGCCCAGGTTTATTCCAGAATCTTTCCTTTACAATTTCTTAAAATACGAACAACAGTGCACCATACTTCAATTTTATGAAACACGCTAATCGTATATTCTTATATAGCCATTGGAAAAAGACAGGTGATCCATTAGTCGTGCTTAAGAAAATTACAATCCTTAAAAGGAACCTCTATGTGAAACATATAGCGATAAAAGAGAGCCAAGTTCTAATAATGTTATAATTAAAATATAAAACGTTGTAGTTGCGTAGTTTGCATAAAATGAAGAGAGTTCACGAACGTAGAAGAACTTCGAAGTAAGCCACCCCAATATCTAATCTATGTGCCACAAAATGGTAGCGTTCAGCGCTATCGAGTTCGGATAAGATGGCTCATAAATATATATATATATATATATGTTTCTATATATTGTTATATATATATATATATATATATATATATATATATATAGATATGTATTTGTATTTAAGAAAACTGAAACAAATTAATATCCTCGTCTACTTCCAACATAATAAAAAAATACACATGTCGAGAAGGAGACTGTTTCCTCCCTCAACTACGAACTTAGTTTCAGCAATAGGTAATCAAAAACTCTTCGTTGCTCTTCTCGAAAAAAACTCCCATCAGAAGCATTGAAATTGGTATTGAATTTATACAACTCCTCCAAAATAAGAAATCAAAATCTGCAAGTTCGAACTTGGCCGAGTCACTGCAACCAGATATCTTTATTCAGCGTTCGTTTTAAAATCTTTATACGACCTTAACGCCGAGGGCATAAAGATAAAATTCCCGCAACGTTATCCTAGCAAAACCTATAAAGGAAATTTACAACTACCGTAAGTAAAACGCCTTACCCGATGAGATATGGGGTCAATCTTTATTCATATGCGGTCTGCCGGGGCAATCCATTTTCAAGAGCTCGTGATATTTGTCTAAATAAAATTTTTGCCATTTTTCAATATTAAACTGAAAGTTTTGAATCCGACTTATTCGTTAAGTAGACTTTGAATAAGGACATATGGAAAGCAATCTGTAATTCAAGTTAGCTAGAAATATATTGCTTTTTTATGCAATATGCAAATGCATCTGCATTCAGATCTTTGAAGTGTGTGTATGTAGCTGTAGGTATAGTAGAAAACGTTTATGTTATGGTCTGTCTACCTACAATGTTCATTCTGAACAATGAAATAAAACGTATCTTCTCGCCTGTAATCCCGGAGGGGTACATTTCTGGGCGCATTACCAAGGGTAGGTGCTACCGAAATAGTACCTCGAAGTTTGGTAATGTGCCGGAAGATGTCAACACGCTCGCCACCTGATACCCACAGGAGCCAAAACGTAACCGACAAACTTCTAGAAAATGAAAAAAATCCAATAGAACCAGAGATAAAGGATTTTACACCGTTAGCTCCAATAACCTCCCGACCCGGGAATCGAACTCAGTACCCCAGCGTAGTAGCAGTGCCCTGCTACCACTACGCAACTGAGGCAGTTCAACTTATAATAACTAAAAACTATACATGTAGAATTACAAAAGGTAAAGATATCTTAAGCATTAATTTTATTTCAATAAAAAATTTAATCATGATTTCCGACAGAAATTCTCGGTCCGTGCCACGTAGAAATCTACGCCCCGAAAGCAACCGCATCCTGCCAGTAATTATTAATATGTGATCAAGCCCCGTTTAACTACGTCCCGGCAATTACTGCCCCGACAATGGACGAAGCAAATGGTTCGAAAAATTACGTACCTACTATTCTACAGGCGTGAGTGGCGTATTATTGAATTCGTTCGATAATCTGTAAAAAAATCATTAAGATTTTTGTATTTTATTCATGTAACTCCACACGCCTGTAATCCCCAAAGGAGCAGGCAGAGGTAAATGCATGCATACAAGCATACATGCAAACAAGGACGAATCACTGGTTACGTATTGGCCCATGTAACAGGTAGCGAGCATGTTGACAACTCCGGGCACATAACCAAACTCCGAAGTACCTCCTTAATAACTTCCAGAAAACGGAAAAATCCCAATAAACTTTTACTGGTCGTAGAGCTCCAGTGACGGAGCTTGCGGACCTAGACACCACCGCATGGTGGTGTTCAGCACTATCGTGTTCCGGTCAGGTGGTATTGTGCCATACAATACCTGTAATTTCCGGCACAGAGGCTTAACACCTTAGGCCTCAGGAGTGGTAACGCATCTGCATTTTGACCTTGGTCTTCGTGTGGGGTGTCTATAGGCTGCAGTCATCACTTAACATCAATGCGAACTACATGCTTGCTTGCTTATAAAAAATTATAATATTATGAATAATTGTCCAAAATCAACAGAATGCTCCATTCTTTCTTTTGAAAACGAACGAAAAAACTTCTACAACTTCGAAAATGTGTGACGAGTGACATAAGAATTCGCCCCTCCAAATGAACAATGTTAATTGAGCAGCACAGATGTCGGTCCTAAGAACCCATCCATAACTGGGCGCGGGGAAAATGACAACTCCCTCTCATTTATATATAATTGTTATTTTAACGAAACTTCTTTAGATACCTAATAAGTACTTACGATGGGTGTAAATTTTAATCGTCAAAGGAGACGGGTATTTATTGGGGTTTATTCCCGCTGTCCCCGGGCAGGCTCAACGATTTTGATGGATGGAGACAAAATCGTTACTGGTTGATCCATTACACATAGTATAATAATGGCAACCCATTATACGTCCCACTGCTGGGCACGAGTCTCTCCCCTTTTTGGGGGAGGCCTGAAGCTTACTCCACCACGCTGCTCCAATGCGGATTGGTGGAGGTGGGTGGGTTAGTGGCCAACCCGCTCTCGGATGATTTCAAACCGCCCATTAGGCCTCCGACAAGGTTTAACGACTGCTATCCATCGATAGCAACCGGGACCGACGGCTTAACGTGCCCTCCGAAGCACGGAAACGCGCATTTAATTTGCCACTAGCGGTCACCCATCACACTACCCGACCGCGCCCGTAGTGCTTAACCGAGCAGATCGCTTACGATTTACACCACCCGGCGGGCCATGCGCGCTTTGCTTCATTACACAGTACATTTTGTAAATAGTTAACAATTAGCAATCTAACCCAACATTACTTGAGCATATAGGTATATCTACTTTTACAAATTGTTTATTTTATAGTCATTTGAAAATATATACATAATTTGTAATGTTAACATCTGGGCCCAGAAATGTATGGAACAGTATCACTTCTAAAGTATCATTCACCTTTAAATAAATAAAAATGAATGACCGAAATGTTTGTACGCGCATAACTTCGAAACGACAGCACCAAATTGGATAAATCATAAATTAGATAAATGTTTATTTTATGTGTATGTTTTTGTCAGGAGGAGGATTGAACTAATAAAATTAAAAAAATAATAATAAATAGGGCGGCCACACATACCTGCGATGCGATGCGACGGCCGCATTGCAGGTAATGCATACGTGCAATGAGCTTAAACATATAACATCATCGCACACGTGTGAGCTCGCAGATATTTGCGAAGCGATGCGAAAACGCAGTTATGTGTGGGTCAAGCCCCCCACACATAACTGCGAATTCGCATCGCCGTATGTTAAAAATAGGTTGGATTGCATATTGTTAACAATATTATTATTACAAAATGTACTTTGTGATGAGTTAACAAGTAACGATTTTGCGGAGCCAAAATTACCAGTCCCCTTTATAAGCTTAAGCATTCACTCAACAGTTATTCAATTTTGAAATATACCTAAAAATCATTTCATCGATAGACATACGAACAAACAAACATTTATCAAAGATACCTCAAACAAGGGACCATTATACAACCATACAACATACACAGTTAAATCAATACGTAAATACATTGCTCAATGCAAAAGTGAAAGGACCGGGGTCAAGAATCAAACCTCGACCCTAAGACCTCGCACATCATACCAACGGGTTATGATATAGTGTTTAATAATTTAGTAACTAGTTTTGACATGAGACTCGACTTGTTTATTACGTCACTAAGCGCAATGTTCGAATTATTTACCCTTCTAATGTAATGTACGAACACAAAATTCTCTATTTTGGTATTTTATGCAAGTACCTACTTTGTTATACTTATTTAAACATGTTTTTTTGCATTAATCTCGCGTTTCATCGGTTAGTTCCAATAGCCCTTACTTCCCGACCCCATGTATTGAAAACATGACCTCTAAATAGGGGATGACCCAAAAAGTGTTTCTTTTTTAATAATAATACTGCTGGGCACAAGTCTTTCCCCTTTTTATTTGGGTGGTGGGTCTGGCGCTTTCTCCACCACGCTGCTCCAATGCGGATTGGTGGAGATACGGGTTAGTGGCCAACCCGCTGTCGGATGTTTTCAAACCGCCCATAAGGCCTCCGACAAGGTTTAATGACTGCTATCTATCGATAGCAATCGGGACCGACGGCTTAACGTGCCCTCCGAAGCACGGAAACGCGCATTTAATTTGCCACTAGCCGGCCACCCATCACACTACCCGACCGCGCCCGTAGAGCTTAACCGAGTAGATCGCTTACATCCACACCAGCAGACCAGATCTACACCAGCCGCAAGGCCAGCTGCTTCATGGTTTTTTGTTACTCTTCTTTAATCGCCCCCCATCAGTTTTTTTGGAACAATATTTAATATACAGACACTTGATTTTTATTGTCTTATTATATGACACTAGCTGTGCCCGCGACTTCGTCCGCGTGAGAATTTATGATTGTTCACTATCTACTCGGACGAAGTCGTGGGCGCAGCTAGTATAAAAGTAGCCTAAGTTACTCCTTATTAAATAAGATATCTGCCAGTGCAAGTCCCGTCAAAATCGGTAAAGACAGACAAACAGATAGACATGCAGGCAGACAGACAAAAATTGAAAAAAAAAAAGTTGTTTTGGTATATGTACCGTGTATACATACATATGCATTTAGTAAAAAACGGTTATTTTTATATTACAAAAATACACTCCAATTCATTTATTTGTATAGATGAATTGATTTTTGTATGTATTTGCAAACATAAGCTGTACATATTCAACGTACATCCGCACTGACCATCCTAATTATGGCACGTCAAGGGTTGGCATACCAAATATTTCATACCCGCCTCTAATATCCGTTTGCATCGACTACCCAAAATAGCTTTGACATGGGAGATATTAAATATCTGAGAAATAACTCGCTACCTGTGACGATGATTGCATAACGGAGGGGACGTTTCAAACCTGCCAGAAAACTGAGAAAATAATCGGCCAAGTGTGAATGTGGCCAAGTATGCATTGTGCAACATTACGATTTTTTTTTTAACGTAACTTCCCGCCTGTAATCCTCGAAGCGGTAGGCAGAGGTAAATGCATGCATTCATGCATACATGCAAACACCCACGATTCGCCGGTAACGTTTTTGGCCCATGTAACAGGTGGCGAGCCTATTGACATCTCCGGGCACATTACCAAACTTCGAGGTACTGGCAAGTTTCCAGAAAATGGAAAAATCCCAATTAAACCAGAAATAAAGGACTTTAAACCATTATCTCTGATAACCCTCTACCCGGGCATCGAACCCAGGACCTCAGCGTAGTAGTAGTGGTCTGCTACCACTAGGCTACCGAGGCAGTTTTTTTTAGGTCGGAATTATGTAGGCGGCCTGTCTCGAGACTGCACTAGTCTAATTCACCGGGCAATCGGCGAGCGCAGAGGGCGCTCCAGCCTAAATAAATGTTAGCGCAACTGCCTAGGAGTGACCCATGTGGGTCCGTGCCTCGGCTTAGGACGTTGCGGAGAGACATACAGGACATTTCACTGGTGGTAGAGCTCCAGTGACGGAGCTCGCGGGCGTAGGCACCACCGCATTACCTAATATACTTGCCGCTAAATGGTAGTGTGGTTGTGGAGGTTCGTACATTTTCATCTTACCGGAACACAAAATGCTGATCACTGCCATTTGGTGGTAGATAGATAAGGTAACGCGATGGCGTCTACGCTCTGGAGCTCTGGCAGTAGTTTTGATATTATGTTAAATAGCACGGGAAATAGAGATTACCCGTCCACTCACCCTTGGGTTGAACCAGTGGGTGTACGGGTAATCACCCAAATATCAGAGGAATAACTCCCTGGCTTTGGCAATACCTGACCGGAACACGATAGTGCTGAACACTACCATTTAGCGGCAAGTATATTAGGTAATCCCCACAAAAAAAAGGGGAAAGACTCGTGCCCAGCAGTGGGACGTATGCCATTATTATATTATTTTTATACGAGTATAAGGTAATGCGATGGTGTTTTTTATGCCCGCGAGCTCCGTCACTGGAGCTCTACCACCAGTAGGATGTACGGTTAAACTTGGCTCCTATTTCACATTTATGTTTTCAGTGGGCAACCAATCACGAAATGTATTTTCTAACTCCATTCAGACGGTGTCCGATTTAACTAATTTTAATTTTATAAATGCCAGATAGAAACCTTGAGAGTTAAATGGCAAATGCATTAATTGTTTCATAACCTTCGATGGCGATAACATCATGTTTTACATTACTACACCTAATGTTGCGAAGACGTCACAGAAAAATATAAATTCACGCTTATATTCCCCCAAAAGGGAAGGCAGAGGAGAACACACGGATGCATACTTACACCCACAATTCGGAAGTTATAAGTGTACTTCGCAAAAAGGATAACAGGCGTGAAGTTACGTTCGTTTTCAAAGGTAAATGCATGCATTCAAGCATACATGCAATATTTGAATGCATCCTCTGACCACAAAGGTAACGAGACGAGGTCAAAATGTATACCTATGTGATGCCACCCCCTGAAGATAGTAGGGGATCTTTGCAGTTAATCGAACGCGTCAGATTCAGATATGGGTGATACCTTGCACCCTGTTGAGTATCTCCACCAAATCTATTCTATAGGGCCGGACTCTTAGGCTGAGATTCACAGACCGCACTACGACTTCACTTTCGAGCAAAGTGCGCTTCGAACTGTCAAAACCCATACATTTCTGACAGTTTTAAGCATACTTTGCTCAAAGTGAAGTCGTAGTACGGTCTGTGAATCTTACCATTAGGGACGATCGAACTTGCCTCACATTCAAATCGTCAGAGTTTTGCATGGGATGTTTTATTGAGTTCACTTTAATCCTTTCTGAATATTCTTTTTTTATGTAATGGAAGTGACAAACAAGCATGCATTTCACATTGATGTTAAGTAATGACTGCAGCATATAGACCAACAGACCACACCAATGACCAGTGGTCAAAATGCAGATGCGTTGCCACTCCTGAGGCCTAAGGTGTTATGCCTCTGTGCTGGAAATTACATGGCCGTGTAAGTATTTTGCACCTCAATTAATAAAATATTTTCCAAACAAAGTTCTTATTCAAAATATCAGACGATTGGCAAGTGAAGTGGGTAAGGGCTGCCATACGGGCGCGCCTATAGAGACAGCTCAGATTTGGCTGACATACTAAACAGGGTACTAACTATCCAAATCCCTTCTTGGGCTACCTACTACTGTGTTGTCGTTATTACGATGCCGTTTCTTGCACTCTATAATCATTCAATTACTGGTGGTAGAGCTTCAGTGATAGAGCTCGCTGGCGTAGGCACAACCACATTACCTAATATACAAGCTTGATTGCCACTTCCATTACATTAAAAAAAAAATCAACATTTACACTGTATAGAAATCAGTAGGTATCTATTTCGTCATTCTCAAATTCGACATTCTTTCTAGAAGTCCTCACTCAGTATCATCATGCTCATACCACTCAAAAACATTTATTGAATTATTAACTGTTGCGTATACCATTGTATGCTTTATTTATAAAAATAATAGACCTCATCTCCATTGATAAAAATCTCCGCCCAACGTTTGTGCAACATGCCCTTTCGTCTGGCCCCGCCTCGATATCAGACAAACATACACACAAACGATAGTGTGGGCATATACAATGTTGTACAACATATATCTCTATACGCTCATGTTGTGTAAGCGACTATAATAAGTTGGGACTTAGGGCTAAAAGAAGATAGGGTACTGAAAGTACATAATTTCAGCAAAAAGCCGTACATGGCTGGATAAAGGTCTCCCCCAAATATTGCAATAACGGACGGTCCTGGGTCGTCATTATCCAGCGATTGGACCCGAACGTCCCAGGTCATCGGTCCAGCTCCAGTAGCTTGCCTTACCACGCTTCGTCTATTAGTAGGTACATCGGTTAGTAGGAACCGGAGCTCGTTACTGGTAGTATACTGGAGTACGTTTTTTTTAATGTAATGGAAGTGGGAAACAAACATGTAGTTCACATTGATGTTAAGTGATCACTGTAGCCTATAGACACGCATACAGAGACCAAGGTCAAAATGAAGACGTGTTATCACTCCTGAGGCCTAAGGTGTTATGCCTCTGTGCTGGGAATTACAGGGCTGTACATTACCACCTGACCGGAACACGATAGTGCTGAACACTACCATTTAGCGGCAAGTATATTAGGAAATGGAATGCCTACGCTCGCGAGCTCCATCACTGGCGCTCTACCACCAGTAGACTCTATTATGCAATACTCTTGAGAGAAGGATTTTAGTCCAGCAGTTAAGGATTTTCGGCTGAATTGAAATGTGACGATAAACAAATTTAAAATTGGCGCAAGTCCTAAGTCATTGTAATAATGCGGTTAACCTTTTGTTAATATTAGTTTGCGAGGTTATCAGTGTGTAACCTATCAACACGCTGCACTTCGCTATGAGTCACTTTATAATATAAGTATTAACACTTATTGCGAGACTCACAGACCGCACTACGACTTTACTTTAAGCAAAGTACGCTTACAACTGTCAAAACCCATACTATACTGACAGTTCAAAGCATACTTTGCTCAAAGTAAAGTCGTAGTGCGGTCTGCGAATCTCACCCTTAGCCTGAGTTTCAAAGTTATTGTAACATTTCACATCCTTCTCTAACTTTAACAGATTTCTTTAAGTTAGAGAAGTATGTACAATGTAGGAATAACTTTAACAAATATCTTGGTGCAACCCAGGCTTAGATTTGTAAGATTTTCGAGGGTTCAATTCATCATCATTTCACCCAAAATACGTCGACTGTTGGAAAAAGGCTTTGTTCTGGCAATCTTTGAAGAAGACCTTGATCGTTATCCTGGCCCGCCTTCACCCAGTGATTGCACGCAACCTTCCCAAGGTCGTCGGTCCACCTCTTGGGAAGACCTGCTTACACTTCGACTTCCGGTTTTAATGAAATAATAATGGCAACCCATTATACGTCCCACTGCTGGGCACGAGTCTCTCCCCTTTTTGGGGGGAGGTCTGGAGCTTACTCCACCACGCTGCTCCAATGCGGATTGGTGGAGGTCCGCTGTCGGATGTTTTCAAACCGCCCATAAGGCCTCCGACAAGGTTTAACGACTGCTATCCTTCGATAGCAACCGGGACCAACGGCTTAACGTGCCCTCCAAAGCACGGAAACGCGCATTTAATTTGCCACTAGCGGTCATCCATCACACTACCCGACCGCGCCCGTAGTGCTTAACCGAGTAGATCGCTTACGATCTACACCAGCCGCTGGGCCATGCGACTTCCGGATTTACTTATATGAAATTAAACTTTCTTGTCTATATTCGTCGAAGGGGTAAGCCGAAGTAAATGTAGGCATAAGCGTGTATGCCTGCACCCACGGTTCACCAATTACGCATTTTATGGGTAACGAGCCTAATAACATCGCCGGACTAATATACCGAAAAAAAAAACAAATCCCAGTAGTACTTAACACCTGACTCGGGGATCGGAACCAGGACCTAAGCGTAGTACTAGTAGTAGCATGCTTCCACTCAATTTCTGATGCATTAAAAAATCCACATAAAAAAGCTAAAAGTATTGACGTACATATAAATAAAAAAGTGATTTCCCCTCAAATAAAAGTACATCCCGGTTAAAATATGGGATACACAAATAAAAAAGGTGATTAATCCTAAAATAAAACGTACATCCGCGTTGAAAATTGTATAAACACTTACGCATTATGTGTCACCGTTTGTCACAAGTACAATCACGTACAAAGCACCGAGTGACATGAAGAGTGACGGTTGAAACCACATGCAAACAATGTGTGTGTACCGTACCGCAATGGACTTTCCCGAATGACTAATTTTAAACTATGAATCGTCTTGCTTTCTATGCTAATGCATTTTGTGACTCAAAACTGAAGACATATTTTTTATAATTTGAATTTAAGTAGGTATTGCATATTTCTATTAACTAGTTAAACATATTCCATTCAGTATGGCGTTCATATTTTGAATGTTTCACAAATGCATTTTTATAGCTATGAAGTGGCAAACAAGCATATAGTTTACAGTGATAAGTAAAAAATGTAGCCTATAAACGTCTACATGAAACCAGAGATTTCAATGCGTTGCCACTTCTGCGGCCTAAGGCAATTACAGGCTCATATATTACAACCTAATCGGAACACGATAGTGCTGAACACTATCATTTAGCGGCAAGTATATTAGGTAATGCGGTGGCGCCTACGCCCGCGAGCTCTATCGCTGGAGCTCTACCAGCAATATAGAACAAGAAATTGTTATCTATTAAAACATTTTAATGTCAGTTTATTAAAATATAGTGCAATTTTACTAACCTAAAAATATGGCAATGCAAGCCATTTTAATTAATGGTCAGTGATGCATCTCCAAAATATCGCTGCTTTGAAAGAATACTGTCGTAACTCAAAATGAGTGAATTTTTCAGTAGAGCACTCTAAAGTTTTTTCAAATCTTAAAATGTCATATTTTTTTATTTTATGCGCAAATGTTGATGAAACTTGAACAAAAACACGAAAAATATATTGTTGTTTATGTATATTAAATGTTTTTAAGAAAATAATATTAATTTAGTACTAAATATTGAAAATGACTACCAAGTCTCAGACTTATAACAAAATAACACAGACAAACTTATGAAGGTTATGGGCTCATTACAAAAAATACTAGGAAAAAAATTGGTTACTTTTAATAACAGTGGTGTATTTAGAAATAATACAAAATATTAATTATGATTTTCTCAGTGATACTGATACATTTTGAGTTGTGACATATTACTCGTAGCATTATTTATTTTAAATCAATAGTGTTACAGTACCAATTCGGTCTTTCCATTACAAAAAAAACTTAAAGTAGATAACATATTCTATGGAAAAATAAAGTATTAACTGGTTTTACAACAAGTAATAAACAAACTAAAATTGGAAAAAATATAGAAAAATGAGAAAGTTTAACATCTTTGAAAATAGCTACTGCTTATTTAGTACTTGTGGTATCATAGAATCTTATTAATTCTGGAAACCAAACAGAAAAATAAAAAGAAACTTTAAATTGAACAACGTAGCTTTCATCAACTTCCAAATTATTTTTTTATTTATTTTATTTATTTCAGGCAACCAGGGCCCATATAAAACAATACGCAGATAACACAAACAATACAATAATACTATACTATTTATAAATGTATCCTATAAACTAGATAAATACATAGGGAATAAAGATTATATAATAATAAATATACTATGGTCTTAAAAACTAATCACTCTCACTGAGGCGTCTTGCCTCCCAGTATCGTCTGAAAACCACACCTTCGGGCCAGAAATCGGGGCAAAGAAATATCTGCAGATGTTTCGCAGGGACACGCAGCTTGAACTATTTGACTTTATTTAAATTAGAAGAATTTTATTTCTAAACACAAAACACAGTTTATATAAGTCTCTATTTGGAACAGTATTTTAAAAAAGAAATTAAAAAAAAAATTAAAACAGACCTCGCTAGTCAATTTCTGAGCCCCTCTGAAAAGGGAACGAGTCGATTGACGTTTGTCAGGCACATTCCTCAACGACTGTCAATTCGTGCATGTCTATGACTTAGTTAGTGTGACCACTATGGATTTCATTGTCCGATTTGAAATCAAAATGATTACTTAATGGGGAGGTCTCAACGACTACACTTGTTAACATTGAATAAAATATTTTTCTATTTTTCTTTTTTCCTACATCTAAAACATTTAGTGGTGGTAGAGTTTCGGTGTCGGGGCTCAAGGGTGTAGGCACCAACACAATACTTTATCCGCTTATGCTATTTGCTAAATTCATATCATCTAAAAATATTTATACTTTTAGATGATATGAATCACAAACTTGAAAATTTAATGTGACAAACGGTGACACATAATGAGTAAGTGTTTACACATTTTTCAACGCGGATGTGCGTTTTATTTTAGGATTAATCACTTTTTCATTTGTGTATACCATTTTTACATACTTATGTTACTTGATAAATTCATATCATCTAAAAGTATAAATATTTTAAGATGATATGAATTTAGCGGCAGATAGATAAAGGATAGATATGCGATGGTGCCTACGCTCTTCGGTACGGCAGACCGAATCCGCCGACCAAGCCCGAGCGAGCGGACCGCATCGGATTTGATTTATAATAATTATGTCCGCCGGACTCCTCTACACACGGCTAGATTTGGTTCGGAACGTACCGAATCCGCTGTCCACTCCGTACCAAATCCGGACGTGTTTTACTACTATAGTCCCCTCCATCTGTATCTGCGCCCGTACACGAGTATAATGCATGTGGCAGGCATTACCCTTCTCGACCATTTTGAAGAGAAGTACGCACCCGGAGCGTCAATGCATTTGAATTTTGACCTCCGATGTTTTATAGATGTTTATAGGCTGCAGTATTCACATGCCACCGATACATGCATGATTGCCAATACCATACCATTAAAAACATAGGTATAAAGAGTGATTCACACAACGCATCAAAAAAATGGAGCGCGCTAACGTGCGAACATTCGCCTACATCCGCGAACGAAAGTGCTAAACGCGGCCGCTTTGTTGCATTTCGTGGAGACGCGTTAATGAGTCAGCCTAGTTTTTACTACAGTAGTCATTCGCGTGACACGCTTCGATTCTGTCCGCGACTGTACATTGTGAAATCATTTATTTATAAAACAGAATTTGTTACCATTAATCATTTAAAGGGATGAATTTTTAAATAATGTTTCTTATTTCTTGTATAGATATAGAAAATTATAAGTAGTCTTGTTCCAAGGTTTTCAATGATGAAGGTCACAAGGAAATAAGCATGCAGTTCACATTGATTTTAAGTGATGACTGCAGCCTATAGACACCCACACAACGACCAAGGTCAAAATGCAGATGCGTTGCCAACCGTTGTCCTGAGGCCTATGGTGTTATACCTCTGTGCTGGAAATTACAGGGCCGTACATTACCGCCTGACCGAAACACGATAGTGAACACTACCATTTAGCGGCAAGTATATTAAGTAATGGGGTGGTGCCTACGCTCGCGAGCTCCGTCACTGGAGCTCTACCACTAGTGAAAAAACTTCGGGCCGGAATCGCACCTGCGACATAACCAATAACCAGTCCAGCCGCTTTACCACTAAGCTACCCCTATTCATTCCTTTTTTTTATTTTTATTTTTACCGATTTACGGTGTTTTTTTACTGGTGGTAGAGTTCCAGTGACGGAGCTCGCGGGCGTAGGCACCACCACATTACCTAATATACTTGCTGCTAAATGGTAGTGTTCAGCACTATCGTGTTCCAGTCAGGTGGTAATGTACGGCCCTGTAATTTCCGACACAGAGGCATAACACCTTAGGCCTCAGGAGTGGTAACGCATCTGCATTTTGACCTCTGGTCTTCGTGTAAGTGTCTATAGGGTGCAGTCATCACTTAACATCAATGTAAACTGCATGCTTGTTTGCCAATTTCATAACATAAAAAAAAGGATCGCCGAATTTTTCTTTCAGTTTTTTTTTTACTTTCTACGAGTTAATTTACTCGCATGTGTTATTGCGAAAAATAAAAAGATTACTTAATGCATAAATCCAAACAAAAGTGATTCCGCATTGGAAACAGTCTATAAAAATTCATGGAGAATCCCCTCGACTCGATATCAAATCAAGCGAACTAATAAATGGGAAAACTACTGCATTTTCTTCATAATAGAACTCCCTTGTGATAACTGGTTCTATGAGAAGTTTGAGTCACACTGAACTCATACATTATTCATTTTAACTTTGTAGTAAAGAATAATATATCTATCGATGAAAGAGCCGAAGAACTTGAACGGACACCAACAAAGACTTACTTACACCGTCAATTCTAGAGAAAGCTATCCAATACAGATAGATGACATTATTACTTACAGTATGAATGTATGTATTCTCACGCCAGGTCCCTAACAGGGTAGGCAGAGAGTGTGGAGCGCCAGATATCCCGGTCCTGACACACCTCCCGTGCTTCATCTACATCAGTGATTCCCAAAGTGGTCCATGTAGACCCCCTGGGGTCCATGGGACTCGATGGGGGTCTACGCAGGCGCTGGAAATATGGGAATGTGATATAAATAGAGATTGCGTGGACCCTTGCTAAGGAGGGGGTCCACGGAAACCAGAAAAAAATTGAAAGGGGTCTACAAGAAAAAATAGTTTGGAAACCTCTGATCTACATTCATCATTCTCTTCATACATGGACTAGCTACAGTGAAAATACAAAAGTGGTTTTAATTAAGTTTCACTATGTAAACACACGCAAAAATATTGTAGTGTCCAGACGACGAAATAACAAGTCATAATAATTTCAAATTTAACCAACTGGACACACGTGTGTCCGGTCATTTGTGTCGAATTGACGAATAAATCAATGTTTCGAAGGGCAAACACGCATGCATTTCACATGGATTTTAAGTGATGACAGCTTACAGACAACTACGCAAAACCAGAGGTCAAAATGGAGATGCGTTGCCATCAACAATATCTATTAATATACAGACAAATATTCAAGTCTTGTAACACTTAAGTTAAACTACTCACTCAATAACTCATTCGCTCATTCAATCAATCACTCATTACGTTCTGCAAAAATTATTAATTCATTAAAAAACTACCGTTGAACAGTGAACACTTGTTTTCTTTCTTGAGCCTAAATATATTTAACAATATCAATTATTTCTGTCATATAATATTAAGTTCAGATGTAATTTCTGAGCAGAAGAATTTGCCTGAATTTCATTGGTGGTAGAGTTCCAGTGACGGTGCTTGAATGCTGCCCCTAGTGTTAGTGTTAGATTTCCTTAAGTTAGACAAGGATGTGAAATTTTGCCCTGTAATTGCCGTAACACCTTAGGCCTCAGGAGTGGTAACGCATCTGAATTTTGACCTTGGTCTTTGTGTGGGTGTCTATAGACTGCAGTCATCACTTAACATCAATGTACACTGCATGCTTGTTTGCCACTTCCATTACATAAAAAAATGGTTAAAATAATTTTTACCCTATGAAAATAGCTTGGAGCAACCCAGGCTTAGTACTTAGGATGACAAAAAAAATACAAGCATTTGTACATATTTGTGATAACTAGTACACTCCCAAAATATTAGTAGCAGAAAAGAAAATGGCCAAGAACTTACTAAAACAGATAACTCTCGGTCTATTTTTTGGATTTAATAATACCTATTGTTTAACGCGTCCGCCACATCCAGTTAGGTCACGTCCCCACTCAGTTTTTTTGCATCTCACACGTCTCGCTAATTAAAGGGGGATGCATCGTGCCCTATCTGCGTCCGTAAATCTGCCGGCGCGGTGAGTGTGCGCCGCGCTTAGTATGTTTGCTTAGGTTGTGGCTATTGTGCGATTGCATACAAGTATCCATCTTATATACCTATAAAATTGTCACAGTGTTTGTAAAAATACTCCTCCAAAACTTATGAAAATCCTTATGAAAATTTCTGTATATATTTATTTGGTAGGTATAAGAATCGGTTGTAGTTGTGGGTTAGATGGTAATGTATGGCCCCGTAATAACTATCACAGAGACATAAAAACTTAGGTTTCAGGGGTGGAAACGCACCTGCATTTTGACCTCTAGGTTTTGTGTAGATGTCTATAGGCTGCGGTCATCACTTAACACCAATGTTAACTCCATGCTAGTTCGCCACCTTCGTTCCAAAAAAAACTCAATAATTGCAGACATTTGCATACATAAGGTTAAAAAACAATCTTACTCAAGAGAAATAGCGAATCAAAAGGGAAAACTTATAGAAACTCCAGCTCGAATAAACAAGAAACCGAACTCATTGCTCATGTGAAGGAAAACAGGGTGAGGGAGTGGTAATTAAAAAGTTCAGCACGAGGTAACGGACGGCTGAAGTTTTCGCATCATTCACACACGGGGTTAGGATACTGTGACCACACATTTGTAAATTATCTTGACTTGTCTAGACATGTTTCATATCAATGTTGATAGAACTAGTTATAATAACTAATGTAGACACTACCGATTTTACTGGTGGTATGCCACCAGTGACGCAGCTCACGGGCGTAGGGACTAACCTATTACGTAATAATGGCAACCCATTATACGTCCCACTGCTGGGCACGAGTCTCTCCCATTTGGGGGGGGGGGGGGGGGGGCTGGAGCTTACTCCACCACGCTGCTCCAATGCGGATTGGTGGAGGTGGGTGGGTTAGTGGCCAACCCGCTGTCGGATGTTTTCAAATCAAACCACCTTTGTCCAAAACCACCTACCGCAAATGGAAGTATTCTGTACAGGTAGTAACAAAGTGTTCCAATATTATTTTATTTCTATTAGACTGCGACGGGCCTGCCACAGGACAATAACTTTGGACGAAACGAAATCTATTAAATCTATCTGCCGCTAAACGGTAGTGTTCAGCACTACCGTGTTCCGGTACGATAGTAATGTATGGCTCTGTAATAACTATCACAGAGACGTAACAACTTAGGTCTCGGGGGTGGCAACGCATCTGCATTTTGACCGCCGGTTCAAAGGCCGGTCTATAGGCTGCAGTTATCACTGAACATCAATGTGAGCTGCATTTTTGTTTGCCACCTTACTTACATAAAAAAAACATCATCTAGTTCACAAAGTATTAAAAAGCAGTTTTTTTTGCTTTAAAATCGCTTAAATTTGAATAACCGATCAATTCCGTTGTTTGTAGGCCACGCCTGAACGCCTGAGTGGAGCTGAATGAACGGCCGGGACCTGAAATGGCACAGTTTACTTTTATCACGATTTTAAACTATGCGAGCTATGGATGGTATTTAAAATACATATAGGTATATGAAGACATATTGATAGCTTTATTCTCACATGGATTGCACTGTTTATTTTTGGCAATAACACATGCGAGTGAACTTTAGAATTTTAAGAAAAAAACGGGAAGTAAAATTTGACTTCGGCCAGGAATCGAACCTGCGACCTCAGGATAACCAATCCAGCCGCTTTACCACTAAGCTACCTAAGCTTTTTTTTTTCCCACGATCAAAGCTCACTGGTGATCTACCATAGTATGTTCTTAGGTCTTCGCGAGCTGCAGTCATTGAAATAAAACTAGTTTTCGGATTTATCTCGCATATATTAAACTAAAATGATTATTTAAAATCGAACCCGATGTTTCGCTTTTCAGCTTTCGTGGTCTCGGGCAGACCACCACCAGTTTTACTAACCAAAAGATGAAAAGTAACGTCATTTTTCACATTTCTCGATTCTATTGGACTGTCCCACCGTTTAAAATGGTTCATCAGCAATACATGAGTGAGATCTCCAGAATCATCTCAAAATCAAACTCCAAAGCAACTGGTCGGTGCCAGTTTCGCATGCTCAAAGCGTAAACTTTGCGAATTTAATTAAAACTGCCACCATTTTGAAGCATTTTCCCGAATGCACCGATGCTGATTGAGTAGGTACACTTATTGGATAGTAGGTGTAGTGTTGATGCAAATGTTTGTGAATGTGAACAAACATTTACTGTACACAAACATTAACAACTTTCCAGTGATTTGAAGTACATATTGTATTTTTAAGAATATCTATAAACTTCTTAAGTTTTGACCAATACCGGACTATCAGTGCTTACGGAAGCAGTGTGCAGCAGAACGCTCTACGAAGTCAAAACTGAGCCGATTGTCTCTTTCGTAGGCTCGATGTGCCGGAAATCACAAGGACGTACATTGGAACCTGACCGGTACATGATAGTGCTGAACACTACTAGGTCAAGTTAAATCATTTTAGTTTAATTTAGTGCGTCATTTGGTCGATTATGATTATTAAAATCGCCACCGAAACCATTTCCTGGAAATGGTTTCCATTTAATGTCACCAGCAGCGAATCGCGAAAAAACTACCGCCATTGCGATCGCCTATCCACTTGCCAAGCGTAGTCATTAAGTTGACGGACAAGCAGACGGGACACCTGATGGAAAGTAGTTACCGTCGCCTATGAATATTTGCAACACCAGGGGAGTTGCCTACGCGCTGCCAGCCCTGAAGGACTCTTTTGAGGCCATTTTTGAAGAACCACATATTGTAGCACCGAGGGAACACTTCTAAGGGTTTGACCGCCATTGTTCGGTTGACTGATTTCACTACCGGAAGGATTCTCATCCACTGGAGGACGATGGGCTTATCACGTTCCGACAGCTTCATTAAGGGGTTAAGTAGCCTGAATGATCTTGGCAAAACGGAGCTCATCAAATATTTGTCAAAATTAGAGTAATCTAGCGGATACTCGCTGTACTTGGTCGAAATGATAAAACGTAAAGGTAAAACCCATAACTCTAGCGAATCGACTTTTTGTTTACAATTACATTATGTATTCACCAGTAACGCATAAGAAAATACTGGTTATGTGCAGTAAAATATCTATTATTACCAAATACAGCCATTCCATACAACGTCTCAATACAACATACAATAACACATTCAATTCAAATGCTTGTCTATCAGCACATTACACAGCCATCTAGTCATGACTATCGTTATTGTAATGGGCCATACAAATCTACAATGTAGTATGGTGTTTTTAGCGAATGGGGCATAAATTGTAAAACGGGAAAGCACTTATCGGGAATCGAATCCGGATACGTTGAGTTAGGGTCTAAGGGCAGGATCTCGTATCCTCGTAAAATAAAACGTGATGCGCTAACGTGTTCATTTGCTTTTTGGAGAAAAGTTCTGGATGAAATTCATGGACCATACCTATGATCAGTTGACCGCGGACACACATCGTCGCGAATCGATCAATTAGTGATATGGCAAACTTTTTAGCTCATTTATTGATATTGTAAAAAGCGGCCAAGTGCGAGTCAGATTCGTAAGTAGTACCAAGGACCTACTCAATACTTATTTGACTGAATGTTCAAAACTACAATTTTCATCTAAGCCGCAAACGTAACTTCATCAATCATAATAATATAGTTAATACTCGTAGAAAGTAGGAATTGCGAAGTAGGTAAGTAATACCTATTGCCAGTTTCTTTTTTTTTATATTTTTTACTCTTTTATTTTGAAAGTTGGAGGAAAAGGACCAGGAGGGCCATTTTTCCCACATTTTCCCATCTAAAATTGTTCATCGAGTTTTTAGTTAATGGTACATAAATTGCTAAAACTGGAAAGCACTTGTCGGGAATCGAACCCGGATACGTCGAGTTAGGGTCTGAGGGCAGGATGTTGTAGATAAAACCGTGGCGAGCTTATGTATTACAGATTTTCGGAAAAGCTCCTTTTTAGGGCGTTTTGGATCAATGAAGAAAGATGAAGGTATATTTTAAATGTATTGCTTTAAGCTATGATTGAAATGTTACTGGTGGTAGAGCTCCACTGATAAGGCTCCCGAGTGTATGCACCATCGCATTCCCTAATCTACTTGCAGTTACATGTAGTGTTCAGCGCTATCATGTACCGGTCTGGTGGTTATGACCACCTGACTTCACAGTGACATGTAGTGTTCAGCGCTATCATGTACCGGTCTGCTGGTTATGACCACCTGACTTCAAAAGTATCTTATTATAAAGAACATAACCAATGTTAATGACTTGAAAGCAGGAAGTATAGGTACCCCTTTCACTAATCCCTAATTCCCTACTAATATCACAATGTGAAATGTCTATGTTTGTCTGTTGTTATGATTCGCATTCACGTCAAAACGGCTGGACCTATTTCAATGAAATTTGAAATGAAGATAGTTTATGCTGTTGGAAAGTTTAAAGGTTACTTTTTACCAAACATAGACATCTATAGGTAGGATTCAAATACGGGATGAAAGTTTGCATTTGTTTTTGTTACATATGCCACATTAACGAAGTCGCGGGCAAAAGCTAATCATTTATTGTATCACTGGTGGAAGAGCTCCAGTGACGGAGCTCGCGGGCGTAGGCACCACCGCATTACGTAATATACATGCCGTTAAATGGTAGTGTTCAGCACTATCGTGTTCCGGTCAGGTGGTAATATACGGCCCTGTAATTTCCGGCACAGAGGCATAACTTAGGCCTCAGGAGTGGTAACGCATCTGAATTTTGACCTTGATCTTCGTGTAAGTGTCTATATGCTGCAGTCATCGCTTAACTTCAATATGAACTGCATTCTTGTTCTCTCACTTCCATTAAATAAAAAAAAAATCAAATGAACAATCAAGAAATCTAAAATTGATCAGCCATTATAGTCACAATCACACCCACCGTCACTTACTACGTCTGACATCAGAATAAACGACCACATCGGCTTCTTATCCCGACGATCGGAGCTCGTTAATCACCCGTGTACTTGTCTGTCTGTTTGTCACCGCGTCAGTAGTCGCCATGATGAATACGAAACTGTTTAGATTTATTTGTGAATAGGTTTCGGTTATTGGGATTACGAAAGTTTGGGCGTTTTTGGGTTCAGCACCTCAAATGGAAAAAACTGGTCAAGTGCATGTCGGGCCACGCGCAGTGTAGAGGTCCGTAGTTTTTAGGTTTGATTAATTAAATGAAAAATATATGACATATTTTGTATGGAGTTGTTCGAAAATTTCGAGTATTACCTACATTTGGTCGACTATTAAGTAAAGCCAACTTAATTGTGATGGTTTTCCTTTTATTTCGTTATATGCAGCTAGTATTTTTACATTAAACAGACAGACAGACGGACATGGCGAAACTATAAGGGCTCCTCGTTTACTACGGATTAACGGAACCCTAAAAACGGAATCCTTAGATAGTGGGATCCCTGTAATTTCCGGCACAGAGGCATAACACCCTTAGGCCTCAGGAGTGGTAACGCATCTGCATTTTGACCTTGGTCTTTGTGTGGGTGTCTATAGGCTGCAGTCATCACTTAACATCAATGTGAACTGCATGCTTGTTTGCCACTTCCATTACATAAAAAAAAAAAAGTGGGTCTGTCTGTTGCAATCGGTTCTTAAAAATCTGTGATATCTTTTCTTAACTACAGTTAAAAACTCGATAATTCCACAAGTACCTACTAGTGGGCAATAAATAAGAATTACAATACGTGGCCATTGTTTGTGGAACAAGATAATCGCATTAGGCGAGCAACTCCGAGGCAGGTTCGAGGCAATTAATCTCCATCTGGCTGGACACGCCCGTGGTCACCGTGATGGGATGACGCGTATTTCATATTTACAAGTATCAAATAGAATAAAATTGCAAAAAAAAAAAATGAGAATTAATAAATTTTACATAGCATGTTCTTAGGTTTTCGCGAACTACACTCATTGAAATAAAACTAGTTTTCGGAACGTCGGGTTCGATTTTAAATAATCATTTTAGTTGAATATACGCGAGATATATTTAGACAATATTTTACAATATATTTCAACAAGAATAATAATTGACGATCCGGTTAGTGCAGCGGTGTGAGATGACCGTTTGATTCGAAGGGTCGCGGGTTCGATCCCCGCACCGCAATATTTGTTTGTATGGCCTACAGATATTTGTTTCGGGTCTGGGTGTTTGTGTATGTGTTGTATATGTGTAAAACGGCACCCACGACACAGGTTTATATCTACCGTGGGGCTGCGAGGGACAGAGTATTAAAAAAAAACTTTTTTTTTTTAACTGCCCCAGCAGTTTAGTGGTAGCAGGCCTCTACTAGGTAGGTACAATGTTGGGATCCTGGGTTCAACTCCCGGGTCGGGGACTGTCAGAGAGGACGGTGTGAAATCGTTTATCCTTTTTTATGTTACAAAGGCGGAAAACAAGCACGCAGTTCACATGGATGTTAAGTGATGACAGCAGCCTAGCGCATCTGCATTTAGAGGTCAAAATGCAGATGCGTTGCCACCAGGGTTGCCAACTTATCCAGCCGCCTTAACCGGCAAAAGAAATTAATCGGATCATACTTACGGAGATTACAGGCGCTAATTTCTTTTTAACTTTACTCAACTTTTATTTAAATCTGTTCAATATCTTCGTGTCGCTTAGACCACACATCAATAAAAAATCTCAGGGCAAATGATGACAAGCAATATGCGTCAGATGAGCTTTGACCTTTGTTTAAAACCGCCCTGGCTTAATGACCAAAATTGATGACGACCGACTTTTTTGTTCCTTAAGTTAATCTAATTCATAATTCAACAATTGGACATATTCATTGATTTGAATTACTTTGAGTTCTCACAGATCTTTTGTCTTTCAATCCAGAAAAAAATACAGTTACTACAAAGTTCCTACCCATATAATAATAATAATGGCGACCCATTACACGTCCTAATGCTAGGCACGAGTCTCTCCCCTATTTGGGGGGAGGCCTGGAGCTAACTCCACCACGCTGCTCCCATGCGGGTTGGTGGAGATACGGGTTAGTGGCCAACCCGCTATCTGATGTTTTCAAACCGCCCATAAGGCCTCCAACAAGGTTTAACGAGTGCTATCTATCGATAGCAACCGGGACCGAAGGCTTAACGTGCCCTCCGAAGCACGGAAACGCGCATTTTAATTAGCCACTAGCGGTCACCCATCACACATCCGACCGCGCCCGTATCGCTTAGCCGAGTAAGCGCTTACGATCTACACCAGCCGCGAGGTCATGCGTCTATAATGGAGGGTAAATGAAGTGCATAAGAAGTTTGGACTTAACTGATGAGAATTTTTCTTTCATATAACAAAGTTGGTGTAACAAGCATGCCTTTAGTAAAAAAACAATATCAAAGAAAATTTAATACGTCACTAATTTCGTGGGAGACACCCACGATACTAGGATGTGACGTTACAAGCAAGTACGATTTTGTATGATCCATTTCCACTCATTTCTTAACTTGCTACATTTTGAGTGGCGATAGATATTTCAAAATATAGACTAATGGTTTCCAAGCGCGATATCAATTTATTTTTCTATACTTTCCCATCCCACTACAACCCAACAAATTTTAAACAAAACAGAACCAAGCAAAAAATACGGAACGTTAAACTAAAAGCTTAAACACTTGAATAAGTACAATTAAATATAATCGAATGGACAAATTGGACAATCGATTGAATACCGCAAAAGCCAGAGCGAGTCATTCAAATAAATTAATGGAAACGTGTAAGTGTATGAATCATAGGAACGGTTGAGTGGAACTATTGTTGCATTTAACGGTTAAAATTATAACTGTTTATTTCTGAAGTTCTCGCTATCTTTTGTATGAAGGACCAACGGGCACGAATAAATTATAATTTGTAAAAAAGTGTTACTACAAAAGAATTGTTCCACGTTATATGGTGGACCGTGGGCGGGGCTTAAATGTGGTCCACCGCAGCGCGTCAGGCTTCAAGAGATACCTACAGGCCCACCTTCGGAGTTTGGTAATGTCCCTGGAGATGTCAATAGGCTTGACATTTTGGTACATAACATGACACAAAAGTTAACCGGCGAATCGTAGGTGTGTTGGTATGTACCTAGATAGAGATATGTTTGATTATAGCATGCATTTGTCTCTATCTACCCCTTATGGGAATACAAGCGTAAAGTTACTTTTGTTTACATTATTGTAAACAAAAGTAACTTTACGCTTACGACCGTCCATTTCATTTACCACTATTTTTTTTTATTTGTATACTGACTTACTTCGTAGTTTTCCATTTTTCGTGAACACATTTCGTAAAAACAGCTTCTTACCTGAAAACAAAAGAAAAATAATTACGCTTTCGATTTTTACATTTTCTCTTATTAATTTTAAAGTTCAAAATATTATAACAGACAAATAAAAAAAACAAAACAAAAAAGAACTGACTACTTGATCACAAGGACACGATGTGCGACGATAATAAAAGCTATATTGTATGGATATTGTATAAGCGGAGAGTTTCCTGACTACCGGGGGTAGGTATTAGGTATTAGAAAGATATATTAGACCCTGGAGATTTATGAACATTCAGCCACGAATATAAATTTAATAAAAAGAAAATATATTAAAACTACTATGATCCTATTTATACACAACAAATAAATGATGTACTGCATATTGTGCTCCATAAAATCACCATTACCAGGAACATATGATCCATAAATAACTGCTATCGAATTTACTGACCTAATTATATGAAACAAAAGAACCATTTTGAAATAACCGATCACTTCTGTAATGGAACATCCTGTGTAATGGGAAACATGGCGAGATTATGTTTACGATACACTCACATAATCATTTACTTTTATGTGTGTATCTTCACGCCAGGTCCCTAACGGGGTGGCCCCCGTTAGGGACCGTTTGACCTCACCATCCGACAGAACTCGACCTATTTGGTCATGGTAAGTCAGTCTTGGTCTTCCTGGGCCTCTGCAACCAATCCACATTCGCATTGTATACATGTTTAGTCATTCGCTCATTCGATATTCTTTCTATATGCCCGAACCATCTGAGCATGCCGTTTTTTCAATTTCATCATTTGCATAATGGTTATATTTTTTGTATTTATCTTGTACCAAATGTATTGCATTAATTGCCTAAAAGCCAGAACGGACGGCGCCTACCTCGCGGTAGAATTGGATTGTACATTATTGGTAACTACTTGTTTTCTTTAATTTTGTAATATAATCTATAATTTTAGTTTTTACCATTTTTAAAAGGAAAATTACTTATTATGAGGAAATGGGATGAGCTCTGCCCATATGAAATGCAGGACACAGCTAATGAATAAAAGGGGGTTATTCAGCAAAGTAAACCCGCCACCGTGAGCTCTGTCATTGGAGCCACTAGGTAATGCGGCGGTGCTTACGCTCGCGAGCACGGCTATTGGAACTCAACCATCAGTGAAAACTATTTTAAGGCTTACCTGGAAATCAATTTTAAGGCACTCGTGTTAACTGACCACAAATGTGTTACCTACTATGTTTATTTGTTATAACGCAAAAATACCTCAAAACCAAACAGTACACCTCGTTAGAGAAACATGGAAATCACTAATCACTAAAGCCCCAATGAATGAATGAATGAATGAATGAATGAATGAATGAATGAATACACTTTATTGTACACCAGAAAATTTACAACAGATATTATACAAAATAGCAATTAGTACAAAAGGCGGCCTTATCGCAAATCTGCGATTTCTTCCAGGCAACCTTCGGGTCAGGAATAATAAAAAAAAAGAAAATTTAACGTCGGTAGGGTGTACTAATCACACAAATATTTATAAATATTAAAAACTTAACCAAAGTGGAAATGATCATTTGACAGAAGGTTAAAAAAGAAAAAAGTTGGGGTTCAGGGAAATTAAGAAAAATGGGATAGCAAGTGAGGAGTTAGAGAGATAAGTAGTATTGTTTAACTTTATTTTTAAAGGAAAGAATTGATTGAGCTTGACGAATTGTGATAGGTAAATTGTTCCACAAGTGGACAGCTTCTACAATAAAAGATTTCGCATAGAATTGGGATTCCCAATATACATCATCTAAAGAAATAATAATAATTAACACCAAGTTCAACTATCCCTCTTTCTTTTTCTTATTCACATCCACTATCATACTCATGTGAAAGATCGCGTGGTCTCATCGGTCGATAATTACCGTTACAAATAAAATATTTTTTTAGAAGAAATTTATTTTTCTAGGATAACCTTTAGTAACAATGTTCCCATTGTTTTTGGAACGGCGAAAAGGATTCGTGGCCTTAAGTGAGAGCAATACAAAAAAATTGATATCATTAATTTTATATCCCCATTCTTACGTAGATTGTTAAAAGGCTGCCGCGTTCATAAACCATAAAACGTGAACGGTATGTTTGTTTGTGTATAAAATGTACCTCAAACGCGAAAGAGTACCTACATTTCGACATCGCATAACCTCGTAAGTAAAGCGGACGTGTATTGAATCCCGTCATAAAATCCCGGCCCGTAATAAAGAATTACCGACATTGTCAACGCGGGAAGTGATTTACCCGCGCGATAAATTCACCCCGCGGTCTCACCGGCCTGTATCACCGGTTACGGGTTAAATATTTTTGTTGACCTCGCTAGAGAAATACGGAATTTACAATTAAAATAAAAGCCTCAACTCATATAAAGAAATAATAATAATTACCATGCGTATATGATAAGTTGATCTATTCCTCTTTCTTTTTCTTATTCATTGGACACTTCCACTATTTTACTCATGTGATAGATTCGCCGCGTGGTCTCTTTTTCCCGAAATTCCCGTTACATATGAAATATTTGTTTTGAAGAAAGCTATTTTCCTAGGATAGCCTACAGCAACAATGTTCCCATAGTTTCTAGCACGGTGAGAAGGATTCGTGGCCTTAAGTGAGAGCAATACAAACAAATTGATATCATTAATTTTATATCCCCATTCTTACGTAGATTGTTAAAAGGCTGCCGCGCTCATAAACCATTAAACGTGAACGGTATGTTTGTTTGTCATAAAATGTACCTCAAACGCGAAAGAGTACCTACATTTCGACATCGCATAACCTCGTAAGTAAAGCGGACGTGTATTGAATCCCGTCATAAAATCCCGGCGCGTAATAAAGAATTACCGACATTGTCAACACGGGAAGTGATTTACCCGCGCGATAAATTCACCCCGCGGTCTCACCGGCCTGTATCACCTGTTACGGGTTAAAGATTTTTTACAAGCAAGGATGTTACTAGTAATTTCGACGGCAACTTTTTTTTTTTGGTGAAGAGGCAAGAACTTTGTTCTTAAAATCGCGGTTAGATGTCACCTATAATTTTTTTATGCGCATGCTTTTTTTTTGCAATAACATATGCGAGTGAATTTAGAAAGTAAAGAATTTATGGCTGTATTTAGCTATTAAATAGTTATCAATGGATGTCGTTCACCGATCCCGAATCGATTACCTAAATCACAAAGGGAAAGAGAAATTCGACGTTCGAAAGCGGGCTTCGATAGCTTAGCGGGTGGACTGGTTATCCTGAGGTCAAAACCTGCTCAAGTCAAATTTCATTTGCCGCCATCGCGCGCACGGTAATGCCCATCCTCCGTTATTGTATTCACTCCCGCCTATTGGAATGGTTTGATTGCCGTTGTTCAGTCGGCTGCACTAGAGGAAATAATGTCCTCCACGTGACTTGCCATCACGTTGTAATGCCAATGTCAAAACTTATTATTTTACTTAAAACATTCCCAACCAGTAAAAAATTAAGAACAGCAATATTTTCCAAACAGCACAAGTGCACTCGCACCTACTTTTCAAATATTCAGCCAGCCAAAAGCGCAAGTATCAAAATTAATATGGCCTATATTCCCAACTTTTCAAACTTCAAGCGGTCGTAACCACTTAACCACTAGCTAAAATCGTACCAACCGCATACATGTACACTATGGTAAACACTCGTAAATCGTGCTTGCACGCGAATAGTGCCAATAAAACTAATTATAGGCGCATTTAAAAACTCGGAACACTGCAATAACGATTTCGAACATTTACACCGCGCCGTAACGTTTAATGACGGCAGTTTAATTCTTTATTTCTCTGAACCACTTCTAACAGATTTCAGTTACCTTTTTTTGCTTTACGAACAAAATTAACTTTTGGTTTCCTTTATAAAGTCAGAGAACATGTAATAATACTACGTATAGAATGGACACTTCGACGTCCCGCCCGATTTCCGCGCCTCACCCAACCGCCTCCCTCCTTATGGGCGACGTTTGGTATTCTCTACTGCTAGGCACACAGGTGCACATATAAATACACGTCACTGATTGATGTCGGTGTAATAGAGACCAAATTAAGCATTTGTATGGAATTTTGGCGAAATGTCCGCGGTGTGGTAACGTGGCAATACAGTTCACATGTACGTTAAGTGATGACTGCAGCCTATAGATGTCTTACCAAAACTCAGTGGTAATTTTTTTTTTTTTATATAATGGAAGTGGAAAACAACCATGCAGTTCACATTGATGTTAAGTGATGCCTGCAGCCTATAGACACCCACACAAAGACCGAGGTCAAAATGCAGATGCGTTACCACTCCTGAGGCCTAAGGTGTTATGCCTCTGTGTCGGAAATTACAGGGCCGTACATTACCACCTGACCGGAACACGATAGTGCTGAACACTACCATTTAGCGGCAAGTATATTAGGTAATGCGGTGGTGCCTACGCCCGCGAGCTCCGTCACTGGTGCTCTACCACCAGTGAAAAGACAAAAGGTCAAAATGCAGATGTGTTGCCCACCCCTCACTGAGACCTGCGAATAGTGCCAATAAAACTAATTATAGGCGCATTTAAAAACTCGAAACACTGCAATAACGATTACGGAGCGCACTTACACCGCGCCGTAACGTTTACTGTAATGACGGCCGTTTCATTTTTATTTTTTAAACCGCTTCTGACTGATTTAAGTAACTTTTTTTACTATTTATTGTTAATTTTAAGCTTGTTTAAATTATGGAAAATTGTAAAAATATGCCTAAGAGATATTTTTAAAAGAGCCGACTGAGTTTTTTCCGGCAAGTTTTTCTCAGATCATATTGGCCTTTGGAACTTTGCCGGTGAATGACAAAGAATGACTCTTTTTCTTTTCTTTTTACTCTTTGTTATAAGTTTGTAAAGGGGAAAAGAGACATTCTACTGATATACTTTTTACATTAGTTTATGACATTTAGTTTTATCTTAGTGATATTCTTGACTTTCCATATATTTTTTATCTTGTTTGACATATATATCAATTGTTATTCGCTTTAGTTTATTTTGTTTGTTTTTGACGTGTCATAAGAGGTGCCTGTCACCCTAAATGAATAAATGAGTTTCTGATTCTGATTCTGATTCTTTACGAACAAAATTAACTTTGGGTTTTTAAAGTGGCAAACAAGCGTGCAGTGCACATGGATGTTAAGTGATGACTGCAACATATAGATATCTTCTCAAAAGCCAGTGGTCGAAATGCAGATGTGTTACCATCCCTGAGACCTTATTTGTAATGGCTCTGTGATAGTTATTACGGGGCCGTACATTACCATCTAACCGCAACACTAAACTATTGTGTTTTGGTACTTTACTCGGTTGTCACCGCATTACCTAATATACTTTCCGATAAATGGTAGTGTTCAGAACTATCGTGTTCCGGTCAGATGGTAATGTATGGCAATTTCAGGCACAGAGGCATAGCATCGAAGGCCTCAGGACCACTCCTGAGGCCACTAACGCATCTGAATTTTGGCTTTGGTCTTTGTGTAAGTGTCTATAGGCTGCAGTCATTACTTAACATCAGTGTGAACTGCATGCTTGTTTGCTACTTCCATACCATGAAAAAAGTAGGCGGCCTTCTTCACAATCAACAGCAATCGGCGAGCGCAGAAGGCACTCCAGCCTTAACATGTATACTTGAATAAATGAAATTATTATTATTTTTTTTTTTTGTTGTTATTATGGCATCGCTAATACGCATATTGCCAGTGTCAAGTAAAACGATATTTCGTATTTATTTAAGCAGCGTGAAAGTTAGTATAATATAGTCATCAAGTATAATATGTAAGTATATAAGTTAGCAAGTATAATATGTCAGTCAAGTGAGTTACAATAAAGTTATTCGAGTAAAGCGATGGCTACTTTACCAGAACATTTACAATGAAGTTTTGGAGGCAACCTGAAAGGTCGTGATTCGCACTGTTATTCTATTTCACTATACACGGGCACTGTAATAAACCTATATCAAACAAAATGCCACCAACTTTATTCAACATAACTTAAAAATACACCAAGAAAATGAAATAAAATAAGAGCACCATACGCCTCTTTCAAGGTTCCCGCCAAAACTCCCAATTATTATTATACGTTTGAGTAACAATTCTCGCGCCACATTTACTCAACTGAGTGGACTATTTATCAAAAATACATAACGTATTATGAAAACAAAAACAAAACACAACGGTATGTAAGAAGGTCAAGAGCCCACGTAAATTAATGCTATTCGGCTTCACTTCTGTAAATTTTCGAGCATCGTTCGTTGGGCTAATTTGAAACTCTTTAGCTTTTTGTGCTGTGTGTACAGTAATGTTGAATACATACTTATTAAAACGGTGTTAAGAACTGTTTCAGGAGTGGCAAAAATTTTTACGTTATGGTTTTAAAATTGTATTTGAGATGACATTAATTTAGCAATATGCATTTCAGCAAACCACTGAGATTTACCAATTAGAAACAATTTTTTGTAATACAGGATGATCTTATAAATATTTATCAGGGAACTCGCAAGGCATATTATCAGACTCCGGGTACATAGCAACAGTGCTAGTTGCGACACACCATAGGATCATGTAAAGATATGTACAGAAAAAATTAAAAAAAGTATACAGTTGAACAGTTTCGAAATTTTATCTTGTGTACCGAGAGAGTTAAGAATAGATATTTTCAATACCAGGACTTTCATTGGGTTTACACGACGATTGATTAAATTTGCTCGAAGACAAGGGTCCAACACGTAGAGGTCCTTTCAAGAATTTTGATCTACTTTATAATACAACATTATAAAAACGCCGAATGCAACGCGCATTCGGCGTGACCTATTTTACATGGAATTATTTATACAGGCAAAGATTATCAGCATTATTATTATTATTATAATGTAGTTTTAAAAAAAAAATCTTAAATACATGTTGAATACACTTAAATACAAAACAATTATTCCAAATACTCAGAAAACCTTATTCATTTTTCTCCACAACACTCGTTCAATCATACATTCAAATTAGGTTAGGCAGTATCAGTACCTATGTATCATAAAGCAATCTCAAAAATGAAATCATAAAAAGCCGTATTAATCCCAGAAATATCAACTTAATTTATTTGGTATCCAATGAAACCTAACAGGAACGCTCGAGGCTCGTTCGTGTGATCGCATTATGTTCAAATGCGTGTAAAATTGAAGAGAGATTGCTTCGACTGATGTGTTTAACTGTAGCGACTAATGGATATATATCACACCGTAGCGTTTCAAATTTCATTCAAATCAAGATGCTCGTTCTTTTTTAATTAATTTAAAACTGAATATATCATAATACTATAATAATATTACGTGAAGGTCTGTTTGTTACGGCTGTGCAGACGATAGCTTACCAGATTGTGATTAAATTTAACATGGAGATAGTTTCGACTCCTGAAAAAGAATACAAATGTAAAGCTTACCTTTTTTAACCAAAAAGCACGGAAGTCGTGGAATAACGCTGACACACAGACACCATTGTGATAAGCCACTGAAATTGATCATAAAATTTTAAGGGAGTCAGATTACGCAATGCATTCTCTATTACCAGCATCCTCAAGTTTCATATTTCTCGTAGAAGAGCCTACTTCGTAAATACCTAATACTAAAGTGTCATATCATGTATGCATGTCAACAAAAATCGCCTGGTTTTCGCGGAAATTGCTGGAAAAGCAATATCATGAAAAATTTCAACCTAATTTATTGGTATCGAATGAAATCTAACCCGAGCGCTTGAGATTCGTTCGCGTCATGCATTACGTTCAAACGCGTGTAAAATTGAGGGGGGATTGCTTCAGCTGATGATGTGTATAACTATAGCGTCTCGTGGACGCGTGTTACACCGTAGCGTAACTTAGCGTGACACAATTATTCCAAATAGTGATTGTTCTTGACCATTTCATTTCGGTGTTAATGTTTTATGAAGATTATTGTACCTATGTATGGCCCCATAATAACTATTAGAGACATATCAACTAAGGTTTTAGGGAGGACAACACATCTGCATTTTGACATCTGGTTTTTGTGAAGACGTCTAAACGGTGCATTCATCATTTAACATCCATGTGAACTGCATAAAAATGAGTACCTAAATATTTTTTTATATTCAACACTATTTTAAAAAGTGAGCGTAACAGTTTTTTTTGTGATGTGAACTCTACCTAATTGCCTATATACAATGCACGCCAGTCATCGGCGCACGCGCAACAAAATCACCGTTAACCGGACCCCACCTTGAGTATACCCTGTCTTCGAACCAATTTTCCATCAAATCAAGACACCGACTAATGGGTGGTATATTTTTTTTATTAAAATGATATAAGTTGGAACTAGTAGCGATATAAAATTGATATTCGATTTGCGGTATCGAATCAGATTACGTGAAATTGGTGAGCGTGGATTGGAATCTGATGGATAATTTAGTTAAATGCGTATCAGATTTTTATCCGCATTTTTGTTCCAAATAATATATTTATTGCGATACGATTACGTTTAGTTATTTCATTCGGTGAATTACGAGTAAAAGTGAACGAATAAATAATAAATCACGGTTCCACTTCACCCAATAAATAACCAAAGGCAGTGGATGATAAATAAAATGAATAAAAAAGCCTTTTATTTCCAACTACTTAATTAGTTTTCTATTTTTATATATTCAAATCTAAATTTATTTATTGTATTATGTATTTAGCATTTAAACCAAAATTGTGTATCTAAACAGAGTTGATATATTTTTCTTTTATAGATTTGAGCTATATACCTACTTAGTTTATTTTACAAAAAATATAAATTCATATAAATACCTATATCTCATTATTAACTTAGCATAGTTTGGAACCCCATTAGTAAAGGCCTCCTCCAAAGCTGACCAATTGTCTCCTATCCTGTGCAGTCTGCTTCCAGGTTAATCAGTGGATAATACATAATAATAATAATAATAACGGTCGACATATGTCGGGCATGCCATCGACCGGGTGAATCAATCAGGCATATTGTTTCCGGCTGTTCGAGTCTTGCCAACGGCGAATACTTGCACAGACACAACCAGGATAATCCATCAGCAACTTGCCTTAAAATACGGTCTTGTAACCGCGGAGGTGCCGTACTACAGGTATGTGCCCGACCCAGTTCTGGAAAATGACCATGTCACGATGTATTGGGACCGATCTATCATCACTGACAGGACTATTGTTGCCAATAAGCCTGATATAGTGGTGATAGATCGCTCGGAGCTCCGCGTAATGATGATCGACATCACCGTCCCGCATGATGAGAATCTCGTGAAAGCCGAAAAAGACAAGGAAATAAAATATCTTGATCTGGCTCACGAGGTTGTCGCCATGTGGGATGTGGATTCGGCCATCATTGTGCCGATAGTCGTATCGGTGAACGGGCTGATAGCGAAGAGCCTCGACCAACATCTCAAGAGGCTCTCGCTAGGTGGATGGATCAAGGGTCTGATACAGAAAGCAGTACTCCTCGGCACGGCACGCATAGTGAGGAGGTTCCTGTCTCTGTGTCCCTAACCACCGGCAGCTTGGACCCTGCTCTCGCTGCCGGCGGCACACTATTTTTTATTTTTTTATATATATATTTGTTGTTTTTTTTTATACATATATATGTAAAAAATTATTTAATAAGTTGTATGAATAAATAAGTGGAATAATAATAATAATGGCAACCTTTTATACGTCCCACTAATGGGCACGAGTCTCTCTCCTTTTTGGGGGGAGGCCTGGAGCTTACTCCACCACGCTGCTCCAATGCGGATTAGAGGAGATACGGGTTAGTGGCCAACCCGCTGTTGGATGTTTTCAAACCGCCCATAAGGCCTCCGACAAGGTTAAACGACTGCTATCTATCGATAGCAACCGGGACCGACGGCTTAACGTGCTCTCCGAAGCAAGGAAACGCGTATTTTAATTTGCCACTAGCGGTCATCCATCACACACCCGACGACGCCCGTGTGCTTAACCGAGTTAATAGCTTATGATCCACACCAGCCGCGGGGCCATGCGCGCTTAATAAAAACTGAATAGTAAAAATCTTAATAATTAGGTATAGGCATGAATGCGATAGTAGGTATCTTGGTATCTTGCAGCGAAATCATATGTATGTTCACCTCACCGTGTAATATATCACAGAGGTACAACATGTTTTACATTAACAGGGTGGCAACGCATCTGGATACTGACCTCTGATAGAATAGAAGAATAGATTAGAAAGGCGTTTATTGTATAATGTTTGATAGGTATATGTACAGTTGTTTTACGGCTACAGTCATCAACTACCACCATTGTGAACTGTTGTGAACTGCATGTTTACACCAGCACAAAATAAAAAAAAAATACTGGTGGTAGAGTTCCAGTGAAGTAGCTCGCGGGCGTAGGCAGGCACCACCGCATAACCATTGCAGAGCCGTACATTACCACCTGACCGGAACACGATTGTGCAGAACACTACCATTTGGCGGCAGATACATTTGGTAATGCGGTGGTGCTTACGCCCTCGAGCTTTTACACTGAAACTCTACCACCAGTAAGAGATTCCCTAAAAGCACCAAATATGCACTTAAGTCTTACAATTAATAACCCTTAAGTTTATTCATAGACTAAACGGATCGCGCCAAGAGTGAAAACGGTAAAAAAATCACGTTCAAAATTAGCAAATGGGTAACAAAACAAAAAATCAACTGAAATCCGCTTATAAAACCGCCAAACGGACCGTTCAAATCGTTTGACACATACCGCGGAGTTTCCGTAAATCCGCTTTTCAAAAACTGGCCAACAATTTCCAGTTTTAACGGAATTAAATCGCGTTTCACAATGCACCGTTCGTTGCGTCTAGACGTGACGAATGAAAACTGCCAATTTGATTTTTACAATTTGAATTAGACCAGTGAGCAAGTTAAGTATCATACGGGGTAGGCACGTACCAATCGTGTAAAAATTGGTTAATTTATTGGTGGTGGAAGATTAGCCTCAGTCGTACTTAGTATATAATAATTATAGTAATAATGGTAACCCACTATTATACGTATTACACTAGTATTCGTCCCACTGCTGGGCACGAGTCTCTACCCTTCTTGGGAGGCGACCTGGAGCTTACTCCACCATGCTGCTCCAATGTGGGTTGGTCTCCAGTATCGGTTAGTGGTAACCGAAATAACGACCACACGTATTAGTAGTAGGTAGTACCAACCTACTTGAACTATATTGAGATTTCTTAACGGTACGTACCTCGTTCGACATTAATTTGGAACTAACGCATGTCCGAACAAACGACAAAAAAGGCTCGGTTATCATCACGTGGAATTCGAAAAACTTAAGTTCTTAGCAAATAAAATACCTACAATACCACCGTATCAATTACCTACACGCAATAAAATAAATTTCCCAAAAAAAGTCCAGTTCCTAACTTTTAACTAGGTATGCAATAATTTGTTCACCTATCCATTCCAACGCCGTGTATCGCTATAAACATTTCAAAATTTTAAGCACTTGTGTCCAAACGCAATACCCTGCAAGAGCCAAAATAAACTCAAAAACACATCAAACAAGCAGAGTGATTCACCAATGGAATCTGTATGAAAACATTCTTAAATGTGCTTTGTCCTCAAAGAAATAGTTCACAATGAATCCCCCGGCTCTAAATACGAACTGATCGCGTTTATTCCATGTTTGTGAACTGTGTTGTTAAGGTACGGTTTCTTTAGTGCGACTGAGAAAAAGCCAACGCACTTCCGAATAAAAAAACTCGCTTTTTATCACGTGAAATAAAAAAAAAACTTCTTCTGGTTTATGGCAAATAAAATACATGCCATTGATATAGTATTACCATATTCAATAGATACCAACACGCAAATAAATAAATTAAATTTTCTCAAAACTTGGGAATTAATAACTCTTATACAATTATAATAATATGTGATTCCATGTTTGTGAACTGCGTAGTTAAGGTAAGGTTTCTTTAGTGCGATTGGAAAAATGAAAATGGTAGAAATTTTATGTTTAACTCGACTTTGCAATGTGATTTTTATTCTGGTGAAGGATGCATTCACTTGAACAGTGTGGTTCTTTTAAGGGTTACCTAAGGCGTACCTGAAAAGGAAAAAACAGAACGATTATCAGAACACTCGTGCGTCTGTTAGTTCGTCTGTCACAGCCATTTACTCCGAAAGTAGTGGGTCGATTGAAGTGAAATTTGGTATATACGCTATGTATTAGTGAACCAAATATGTGCGCGTAACGTAAATAAATGTTTTTTTTATAGTGATATAAAAGAATAGCACATTAGGTACATGATGTGATATAGACATTAAATGAAAAGTCTTTATGTAAGGATCTTAAAAATAATATTGTTAACAAGTTATGTAAAAAAATGTTCAAAAAATGACTCTTCCTAATCTTTCTAGTTTACTTTCGAAACTGCCTAGAAGTACGAAAAGAAGTACAAAAATATATGAATAATAAAAATTGATACAGCCGTTCCTGAGTCAAATGGTATAACTAACAAAACTTTGTTTTACAAATTTAAGATAGATACGTACATATTACCCACTGATAGCCTACATATTTTCACACCTTTCGTATGCTTTTACATACGAAATCCTTATTAATGATAAAATATTTATCGCATAAGTGGAACCGACCCTATAAGCCGCCTTTGTTGATAGCGCGCTTTGTTACATTTTCTTTAAATATCTTTTCCTTTTATGCTCAGGTATTGTTGCAGGGTTCATGAAGATAGTAGGTACCTACTTTTTTGTGTAAATCCGGTTTTGTTACCTTCCACTATAATAGGTGGCAACAATACTTAAGCAAGAAGTTTATGCCACTCAACCAATGTATGACTATAAACTAGGACTCAACTGCCTAACATTAATTTACTTTATCTACTGACCTACCATGACCAAATCTGATAGTCTGATACTGAGAGATCCAGTCTGATAGTGGGGTCAAAAGTCTTAGGAATCGGTGTGCATGTATGAAGAGAATGATGAAGGTAGACGAGGCGCGAGAGGTATGTCAGGACCGGGATATCTGGCGCTCTACACTCTCTGCCTACCCAGTTAGGGACCTGGCGTGAAGATACATACATACATACTGCCAAGTAGGTAAAGTTTATATAAACTACAAAACTTAAAACTAAACTTAACTGACTTTCTGTACAAAATTATAGGTTTTTTTAATGTAATAAAGATGGCAAACAAGCATGCCAATTCTCGTGGAAGGTAAGTGAATACTGCAGCCTTTAGACAGACATCTACACGCAGTAGTTGTCGTCACCACCCTAAGGCATAGTTTTGTTAATGGATACAGATGTTTACAGTTATGGGTTGCATTACCATACCATTTCTTTCTTTCTTTCTTTTAACTAAACATAACTTCACGCCTGTAATCCCCGAAGGGGCGGGCAGAGGTAAATGCATGCATTCAGGCATACACGCAAACAACCACGATTCGCCGGTTTCGTTTTGGACGATGTAACAGGTGGCGAGTCAGTTGCCATCTCCGGGCACATTACCAAACTCCGAGGTACTGGGAAAATCCCAGAAAATGTAAAAATTCCAATAAAACCAGAGACAGGATTTAAAACCGTTATCTTCGATAGACCCCCGACGCGGGAATCGAACCCGGGACCCCCAGCGTAGTAGTAGTGGCCTGCTACCACTAGGCTACCGAGGCCGTTTTAACGTTGTAACTATTTTCAATAAACATCATAATTATATACATTTCTGCGGCCGACTGTCCCATTCATAGCTTATTCCAAAGCCTTTAAATCATGACCCAGCCAACGAATTACATTTCATATTATTTTCTTGGCATCGTACTACTACATATCAATCGTGTTCGTGTCAGTTATTCATCGAAATCCAGTCTCGATTTTTATGATTTTTTTTTATGTTATCTGGCAAACTAATTTCCCATTTTCTTTTTTATACTGATTCCAAAAAAGGAGGAAGTATCTATGTTTGGCATAGAGCAACAAGGTCCACCGGTCGCGGCGGACTGGAGGGGAGTAGCCATATCGTGTATTACCGATGCAAAATAGTCTGTCATTTTTTGCGGGGGAAAATGCGTGCGACACACAGGCACACTACAAAAATCATCAATTACTACGAAACTCACACCTTGACTTTAACAAAATACAGAAACAATTTCACGCACACATTTAAACATCTAGGCGACAGGCGTTAGATCATTTGGTCTTGTACTTTGACAGAGGGGAAAACCTGCATATGGCTACTACTCTTCGTGTTGCTCTATGATGTTTGGCTGTTCGTTAATTTTTTTTTGTTTGTGTTATTTTATGAGTGTTCCACAAGTAAGTACTCGTCAACGGTGGATCGAATTTTAAGCGGTTGACAGTCCCAAAGCCCATATAATTATGTGCTGTTTAATTGTTAAAACAATTCTGTCTAGTTTTGGGACTGTCAACCTGATAAATTATAGTTTCGCTTGAATTATACGCTATTTTGATATGAAGTGGCAAACAAGCATACAGTTGACATCGATGGTAAGCAATACTGTATCTACTTAAGTACATAAAACCCTGGTTTCATAACAGGTATTTTTTATGTATATAAAAGTGGCAAGCAAGCATGCAGTTCACATTTAAGTTAAGTGATGACTGCAGCCACACCGTATAGACACCCACACAAAGACCAGAGGTCAAAATACATATGCGCTGCCACTCCTGAGGCATTCGGTGTTATGCCTCTGTGCCGGAAATTACAGGGCAGTACATTACCACCTGACCGGAACACGATAGTGCTGAACACTACCATTTAGCAGCAAGTATATTAGGTAATGCGGTGGTGCCTACGCCTACGTTAGCGCCACCACCGCATTACCTAATGTACTTGCCGCTAACTGGTAGTGTTCAGCACTATCGTGTTCCGGTCCGGTAGTGAAGTACGGCCCTGTAATTTCCGGCACAGAGGCGTAACACCTCAGGAGTGGTAACGCATCTGCACTTTGACCTTGGTCTTTGTGTGGGTGTCTATAGGCTGCAGTCATCACTTAACATCAATGTGAACTGCATGCTTGTTTGCCACTTTCATTACATAAAAAAAAACAAAATCACAACCTTTGGATAGTGTAGGTATATTGAATGAGGCGATTTTAAGTAAAAATGTCTAAGAATACAAGTGCACACCCCTGTACGCCGTCAGTGTAGGAACAAAAATCAAGTTTAACAATCTTAATTAAAGAATAATATCTTCAGCCTTCTCAATATCTAAAAACATCAAAAGACGTATAAATTGTTAATAACAATCAGGCAATCCCTTCAACAACCCTCGTTCGCCTCCCCTTTACCGTACCAATCATTAATAATACACTACGACCCCCAGCCCCTTCGACGGAACATAATAACCAAAACTAACTAAAATTCATAATTTAATTTCGATCGTCGCATACGATAAGCTGACCCTTACTATTTGAACATACACATTATCCGTAACTCGCTTGTATCACTCACTTAGATTATTTGAATTTAATTTTAAGATTTTATCTCAAGTCGTGATTATATTTTTCTTTCGTGTATCTATCTACTCGTAATATGGAACCATCGACTTATTGGTTTTACTGGTGGTAGAGCTCTAGTGACGGAGCTCGCGGGCATAGGTACCACCGCATTACCTAATATGATTGCCGCTAAATGCACTTATGTTCGGCACTATCGTGTTCCGGTAATTTCCGGTACAGAGGCATAACACCTTAGACCTCAGGAATGGCAACGCATCTGCATTTTGACCTTTGTCTTTGTGTGGGTGTCTATAATGCTGCAGTCATCACTTAACACCAATGTGCACTGCATGCTTGTTTAACGCTACCATTACATACAAACAAAATGAGAATATAATAACTAGTACATATTAAATAGTAATAATTTCTACGCTTAAGAGACAACACTCCATGCAAATAACGTGTGGCTTAGACTAATACCAATAATAATGTAAAGAAGTTTCAATCAGGTAAAAAAATGGTTCTACGTCAAGAGACACACCTAGGGCGGGGAAAAAATGGGACACACCGCAGCGGTCGGGCTATTTGCACGTTTCCTTGCCGGTACAATAACTGAAAATAGAACTTTATAGAATACCAGGAATCTATGGAGATATTTATTATATGTGAAATTAATTTATTGTACTCGCACTTGACCGCTTCTTGTTGACAAACTACTATTTAATCTTGTGAATGCCACTTATTCAAAAAACTTGGCAAACAAAAATTATCTTGATAAAAAATTAAATTGAAATCTGTTTCCAAAAAACAATAAAATAGAACAAAAAGCCTGGTCACTTGTCAAATTAGACAAACAACAATGCCACTTTCGTGAAAAAATATCAAAACATCCATAGTAGTGGACCCACAAGACCATCGGATATGATGTTCCATACAAAATACCAAAATGAATTTGCCGCTCACAACTACAGCTTTATAATAAAATGCAATTTTCCCCGTACGTTGTTAGCAAATTTCCTATTTGCCACTAATGGAGTATGGGTACTGTACAACGGCTTGAGTTAATGGATAGAAGTGAGCTTATACTTGAAATAACTAAAAGCTGATTTTACTAAGTAACATTAGTATTTTCAGTCAATCAGTATTAATAATAATAAAATAATAATGACAACCCATTATACGTCCCACTGCTGGGCACCCATCACACACCCGACCGCGCTTAACTCGCTTAACCGAGTAGATCGCTTACGATCTATGCTAGCCAGCGGGGCCATGCGCGCTTCACAACAGCCGCGGGGCCATGCGCGCTTCAATCAGTATTAGCACTGATGGAATTTAGACATTCATCATAATAATCACTTCACCCGAAAAGCGTTTACTGGATAAAAGCCTTTTTCAGCGATGCTCACATCAGGCACCAGGATTGTAGAGAATCCTACTAATATTATGAATGCGAAAGTTTGTGTGTATGGGTGGATGGATGGATGTTTGTTACTCTTTCACGAAAAAACTACTGGACGGATTTGAATGAAGCTTTACATTATAGGTTATACATTGGAATAACATGTAGGCTACAATTTGTAATGATTAAAAGTAACGAGGACGAAGTCGCGGGCAAAAACTAGTATCCCATAATCGCCATGCTTGGCATGCGAATTGACGATCATGATGGCGGTAGTTTTATCTCAGGACGCTTGCTACCTATATGGCGTAGTAGCGAGTGATCGGTGAACATACGTAAAAAATCATAAGTACATACAATCGAAAATAGAATCTCCTCCTTTTCAGAAGTCAGTTAAAATGACAAAAACCGGTACTCACTTCAAAACAACACGACAACACACCAAAAATGTCTGTATATACAGCCATACCATACCTACACGAGATAGACGTGCGGGACGGGATAGGAATCATATTATTTAAGATTTTATGTATGAACCTATCCCTGTACACATGGGGGAATACTAAACCATTTAATTGGAAGATCGCGTAATCCTACCGTTCAGCGGCAGTTGCATGCGTATTGATACAATTCCAAAGATTGATCTCAAAGATGGAGATCATGTTAGATACTCTGAAATTGAATTAAATCCAGTTATAAAATCCTCCAAATTTTATGGAATGGTATCTTATTTAATTGCAAAATGTTAGAAATTGTCACTAATAAAAATAAAAATTTAATAAAAATTTATTGCAGATACCGCGATGCTCTAAAAGCGCAACTAAACTAGACGTCCCTATAACCATCTGAGCTAAACTCAATTAAAACTTGCACATAAACATGTCACAGCTTACTGGGTGTCAATATAGACATAAGTTAGACAAATATTACACATAAGTTAAAAGGTTCAAAGCTCCTAATGAGTTTCTTTGGTAGAGGAGTTTTTCTAAGTAGTGACTGCACTTTGTAACTGTGCTAAGTGAATAACTTAGATGTTGATTTAAAGAATTATTTTTCTTTTTCTTCTTATCTAGTTTTTAGAAGGAATTGGAAATGTTTTGACGAATAAATGTATCTTTTTCTTATTATCTAGTTTTTGGATGATATTGAAAATGTATTATGACATTTTAACTGTCAGTTTTTGGGAACTCTGTATAGCAACGCTCAAATCAACTAGGTGTGTCCCTAACGTGTGAGCGAAAAATCAATTAAAACTTGCGCGTAAACATGTCGAAGCTTTCTGGGTGTCAGTTTAAAAAAAGGTTGAGTGAAAACGAAGCGAGCCTGGAAAGCTTCACAATGTATGCAACTCTGTTATGTAATTTTCAGTTGTCAAAAACTCCCCCTTTTTTGGAGTAAACGAGCAGTTAACGTTGACTGTTCTGTTTCGCTAACCTTTGTATGTGTCCCCTTTTTAGAACTGCCTAGCTGCAGTAAAAAGAATAATGCCTTTACGTTTAACAATTGACTGTTTTAATATGTTTTGTAGTATATTTTTAACGGACTACGAAAAAAGGAAGTAATCAATTCGTCAAATGTTCACCGATAATTTAAGAATAGTGACACTGGTGCAAAAAAAAAATGCCGAAGTATTATAAATGAGGCTCGCGTTATTATTATATTATTATGTAAAAAATACTGTAGTCAATGAAGATCTACAAATCTGCATCAAAACCCGGGATTTCAATGTAGATGCGTTGCCACCCCTGAGGCAGAGAATATGTAATAATACTACGTATAGAATGGACATTTCGACGTCCCGCCCGATTTCCCCGCATCACCCAACCTCCTCTTCTCTTGTGGGCGACGGTTGGTATTTTGTACGTGCTACGCACACAGGTGCACGTGTAAATACACGTCACTGATTGATGTGTCCGCGGTGTGCCTGAGGTTTAATTTGATGTGCCTCTGTATCGAAATTTACAGGGCCGTACATCACCATCTGACTAGAACACGATAGTGTTTAACACTGCCATTTAGCGACAAATAGATTACGTAATGCAATGGTGCCTACACCTGCGAGCTCCGTCACTGAAGCTCTAACACCAGTATAATGCGTTCATGTTTTTCGTGTTAGGCATACGCCAATAATTCGCTAGATTTTTGCAGTCACTTATAAATTTGGGGCCGAGCATCTTGGTCGTTGGCATTCATCAGACTTAAGACACATTTCACGATACATCAAAGCTCCAGTGGTGCGCCTCGTAATGTGCGCCACTAGGGATCAAACCCAGAACCTCCTGATCAGAACCTCTTATCACTGAGCGCATAGGCACTGTATCTGTTCTATAATACTTCATCTCTCCAAAATAATGCCTTTCCAAAACATACACTCAAGAGTAAACTCTAACACCACACATTTCAATTCAAAATATCTTTAAGACCTCACCATTCCACAACAACTTACGGGCAAATTAAAAATGTATACAAAAATCAGCTGTAAAAATTTTCCGCTCATAAATTTGAACGTGTCGCCTGCGAAACCATAACCGTATCCGGGCGTTTACAGCGGCCGGGTAATTGTGACCGGACGTGTCCGCCCCTATATTATATTCCGGAATACGACGGAATTTACGGCATTCCCTTTCGAATCGTCGCAGGGATATTTATTTTCTTATTAAACGCATTCTTTCGTGGTTTCATGTGATTTCTGATACGTTATAGATGCTCACGAGGTTTTTTGGTATGGTTCTATCGGTATTGCGAGAGATCTAATGACTAATCTATAGGTTGTAGGCTAGATATTACTAAATCGTACTGCCGCTATATAAGTAATAAATAGTATTCAACGTTACCGTGTTCCAGTTAGGTGGTAATAAACTGGTCTGTAATTTCTGGCACAGATTAAAAAGATCTTAGGCCTCAAGAGTGGTAACAGACGTGTATTACGCTAAGACCACCTATTCTCAGTATCCCAATACGCTAGTCTGGCTCAATAATAATGTATTTAAAAATCAGGTATTAAAAATTGTCGCTAGTAAACTTCGTAAGATCGTGACCATAACCTTGTCCAGCCGTTTAAAACGGCCGGATAATTGTGATCGGATGTGTACGCCCCTATATTCTATTCCGGAATATGACGGAATTTACGGCATACCCTTTTAAACGGTATACATGTATATTGTATTTTGTAACGTATTTACTTATGATTTCTGAAAATCAAATCAGGGCAGGTTCATCGCTATGATTCTATTGCTGATAGAGCTGCAATTATGAAATCCAAGCGTGTAGACTCCAATGTTCCTAACTGACCAGTCGCTTAAAAGATATTCAGCACTCTCGCGTAAAAGAATCGAATGCAATACCACTTCTTAGACCTTAAATTTCTCCCGTGCGAATATATCAGAAGGTGCAATGTCAAAACCTTAAAACACGCTGACCATTTTGTATGTTACATGATAAGATACTGCATGCTAACATCCACATAAAATTAATTATTTTAATGCAGATGCGTTACCTCTCTCGAAACCAAGGATGCTTTACCTCTCTGCTAAAATTACAGACACCATATTAATATTACATGAGCTTCAACTATTAATGGAAATTTTGGTAAGAAAAGTCAATATTTCAATACTCGTTGAAACTTTTACTGGCTAAGTGGCGTAAATCTTCCACCACAACGCTGATATAATTCTCGAAAGTTGGCCAAACGACAGCAGTTTCGCTACTAACAAACAGACAACTTTAATAAAACTGTTCAAACATTAGACAAAAGTTTATATTAAAAACACTGCTTGCAAGCTCCCACAAGTTTCATAATTGTTGCTCGTACGGACCAATCATGTTTACGCGAATGAGTTGCATTTGAGAGGTTGAATTTAACTTTGCCGTTGGATTAATATTTTTGCTTTAATTTGCCAATATTTTTATTTCTAAGTAACGTTTAAAATAGGTACATAAAAAGTGCAAAGACAGCACGATGAGGGCGTAGGCACCACAGCATTAGGTACCTAATTTAACTAATTTATCTGCCGCTAAATAGGTAGTGTTCAGCACTATCGTGTTCCGGTTAGATAGTAATAATGGCTCCATATTAACTATCACAGAGATATGACAACATAGGTCTCAGGAGTGGCAATGTATCTGCATTTTGACCTCTGATTTTTGTGTAGATACAGTCACATTACAGGCTCTAGTGAACACTTAATATCAATATACCTGCATACTTGTTTGCCAATTTCTTTTCATAAAGAATACCTCAAGGGTATCAAAATAAAAAATAATAAAATAGAAAAAAAATGTCATTTACCCATTAAGTGTAACGAGCAATATTTAAATCCCTGATCTCCTTCCACCATGTTATTGTCTCAGGTAAAAGAATGAGAAAAAATACAATTTCCATGTAGGATTAATCTTTCATACGACGTCAACAGACTTCACCCCCCGTTTCTGGTGTATAGGGATCTTTTTAGGGGTTGCTTTAAGACATTAGCTATGAACGAGATTGTGGGAGAGAATAATATATTTTATTGTCCTATCTTTTTTTGCGGTTTTCTGCTATCCTTATGACTGAAACAATAATCATATTAATTGAGTGACTATTGGCCGAATACACAAATACACGAAGCCACTCGATTTTAAGCAACTTTCAAATATAACCTCTGTTGACTTTTCTTGGTCGATGTGCATGTGTTTATTTAATATATGTAATGAAAGTGATAAACAAGCTTGCAGCTCACATTGATTTTAAGTGATGACTGCAGCCTATAGACACCCACAGAAAAACCAGAGGTCATAATGCAGATGCGTTACCACTCCTGAGGCCTAAGCTCTACCATGCGTATCTGCATTTTGTTCGACCTCTGGTATTTGTGTAGTTCTTAGGCTTTAGTAGGTTCACTAACGATTCATGCAAACGACATAGGTACATACTGGCAAACTCTACAACATCATCTTTTTAAATGAGAACTCAATTTACGAAGAATTCACTGGTGGTAGAACTCCAGTGACGGAGCTCGCGGGCGTAGGCACCACCGCATTACCTAATATACTTGCCGCTAAATGGTAGTGTTGAGCACTATCGTGTTCCGGTCAGGTGGTAATGTACGGCCCTGTAATTCCCGGCACAGAGGCATAACACCGTAGGCCTCAAGAGTGGTAACGCATTTGCATTTTGACCTTGGTCTTTGTGTAAGTGTCTTTAGGCTGCAGTCATCACTTAACATCAATGTTAACTGCATGCTTGTTTATTTATTCACTTCCATTACATTAAAAAAAACGCTAAACCATTTGCCAGAAGATGGACCATGTAATGCGGTGAAACCCGCGATCTTGGGTCCCAAACACATTTTTTTTCATTTTACATGCACATTTACATTACAGTTCTTTTTTTTCGTAGGCGGCTTGTCTCTAGTCGGCTCTAGTCTTCTTCACTAGGAAATCGGCGAGCGCAACAAAGCCAATCTGAGCCTAAACAGCTCCAATACTGCAACTCAGCCACCAGTAAGAACCTGGAGCCTAATCAACCGGGTTCAAATTACTCATATCGACCATAGATCATGTATCTTAAGAAACAATAGGTTGTAGGATGTATGTATCTATCTTCACGCCAAATCACTTACGGGGTAGGTAGGGACCGATATCCCGGCCCTGACACACCTCCCGTGCTTCTTCTGGATTCATCATTATTTTTATACACGCACGCCGAATCCCAAGACGTAGGACCTAATAGAAACAATGCCATGCAAAAGCTTTTAATTAAGTAAACCATAAGTCCATAAAAATGCTTCTTGTTATTGCACTTACTACCGACCCTTCAGAATGGATTGACCGCCATTGTTCGATTGACTGCCTGCACAAGTGGAAGAATTCTCTATAGGTAGAAAAAATATCTTCAGCATTTGATGCCTCACAGGTGTATATTTTGCTTTTGTATCATAATCTACGAAGGCGTATGTCATTATCCATCACTGAATTATTAGAGCGTACAGACTTATCTCGGAAAATTTACATCTACTTTTTTCATACTGTCCATTCCCTAAATCCTCAACATGTTCTAACTTACGCCAGCCGCAAAAACAGCGAGGGTCGTTTAAGTATTCAGGTATCTCCCACCTGAAAGTGACTCTATGAGGACCCTCCCAGAAGGGCCCATTGTGAGAGCCAGACAGACGGGCCGTCTATCTATACGTATACTGTTCCGGTCTGGTCCCTTCTAGACAGGCAATTTTGTTATAGATCTTTCGATTCGGGACTATGAGTGCTCATGCAATACTTGGACTACGACTCAAAATTGATGCAATAGTTCAATTTTGAGTTTAATTCTATTTACGCAAGCAAACTAACTGCTATGATAACTCATTACCTAATATACTTGCCGCTAAACGGTAGTGTTCAGCATTATCGTGTTCCGGTCAGGTGGTAATGTATGGCCCTGTAATTTAGGGCACAGAGGCATAATATCTTAAGCCTCAGAAGTGGTAACGGAAACGTACAATACCCTGACGTGCTGCTGTGTTTACTTTTTATGCCCCGCCCACGGTGTGTCTATTTACATGGAAGTATATTTTTAAACGCCACTAAATTCCCGTGTATACTCTTCCAGTTTTTGAATAATGTAGCGCGCGTGGTAGCGAGTAGGTATGCCGAAACAACCGTTAACGGGCAGAAAAAAAAACGCTTGTGTATTTCCCTGAAAACTTCAGACAGTGGTAAATATAGGTACACCTTCGATTCATTCGTTATCATTTTAATACCATCACCACACAGGGCTTTTCAAACACAAATTATTAAATTCACAAAACAAATAGGCTCTTTAATGTTTCGGTCAGGATTATCTGTTTGATTTCCATTTAAACTCAAAACATACGAGTAATATTTGATCATTGAAACCAAATCACACCTGAATAATAATGTAGTCTATTTAAACAATACTAATTTAAAATAGCACGTGCTTTTTATAAATTGCGTCTGTTAACAACTCTATTTAACAAGCTACCCCTAAGTCACTTAGGAAGAAAATATAACTAATAATGTCGAATGAGCGAATGACTAAACAGATATACAATGCGAATGTGGATGGTTGCAGAGGCCCAGGAAGACCAAGGCTGACCTACCATGACCAAATAGGTCGAGTTCTGTCTGATGGTGGGGTCAATAGTCTTAGGAATCGGCGTGCATGTATGAAGAGAATGATGAAGGTAGACGAGGCACGAGAGGTTTGTCTGAACCGGGATATCTGGCGCTCTACACTCTCTGCCTACCCCGTTAGGGACCTGGCGTGAAGATAACATACTAATAATAATAATATAATAATGGCAACCCATTATACGTCCCACTGCTGGGCACGAGTCTCTTTCCTTTTTGGGGAGAGGCCTGGAGCTTATTCCACCACGCTGCTCCAATATATCCCAAAAAAATATATCCTGATATAAATACTGAACTCCGATTGCGTTTTAAAAACAGGATTCGACGATTATACGTCGCCAAAAAAGGACTTTCATTTGTGGCCGCAGCTATTTTTGTTATTTTCCTTTTCAAATGCATCGGGTATTCAGAGGCTGTAGGTTCAATCTCGGCCAGTATCTATATGGTACCGTATTGGAACAATATTGATTGACGATTTTTCATAGCCATGTTAAAAGCGCACGGAATATTACATTTTCTATTTAGGGACGGATATGGGAACGCGACCCGCTGTCGGATGTTTTTCAAACCGCCCTATAGGTCTCCGACAAGGTTTTTAACGATTGCTATCTATCGATAGCAACAATGTAAATGTTCTGGTAAAGTAGCCATTGTAGTTAAGCCAAGTATGTCAGTCAAGTGAGTTACTCGAATAACTGACTGTAACTCACTTGACTGACATACTTAATAAATAATTAACTGACTCTTATAGTAACTTTTACGCTGCTTAAGTAAATACTAATACGAAATATTGTTTTACTTGAGACTGGCAATATGCGTAATAGCGATGCCATAATAACAAAAAGAAACATCCATATCAAAACCATTTCTTAAACACAATATCAACATACAAAACTCCAAGGTAGCGAAACTTGGTAACAACCCAGAACTCCCCTAAATTTGCGCCTCGCGACAGCCTTAATTGAACCCCGATATCGTATCTCGGCAGCCCTTCCCGATCCAGAAGTTATGTTAAAAGCCACTTTGCGTTTCAACACGTGGCATTTTATCGGGGAAGATTTGTGTTTGAGACGTTTCACTGTTCCAAAGTCATGATTTAGGCGATGTTCGTTTCGATTTGTTTGTTTTTGTGTAATGGGTGCAAAGTTCGTGGTGTTTATGTCTTCTAAGGGTGCGTCCACCTGGCGAATGTGCAGCTCGCGAGACACTCACCGGTTCCAGAACCTCTCACACGTTCAGCCCTCGAGCTGAACGTGTTACTTTAAGGTTCAAGCGCCACTCCTGTGTCGCCTGCGCGCAGCTCGCTCGCAGCTCACTCGCAATCTACGTGCCGTATGCGAGCGGCCGCTAGTGGCTCCCGCGGTCCTATGTGAACGGAACTTTAAGCGCTAGCGAAGAGTGCGTGCAAATCGCGCACCGCGCGCGTTCATTATACAAAGCCTCGCATAAGTTGCGCTGAAGAGGCGCACCAAACTATTGCAGTAGTTGTTGCATACGTGCAGCGCATGCGCAGCTCGCAAGCTGCACAGTGCACATTCATTGGATGTGGACGCACGCTAAAGGCCTGCTTACGTAAAACAGAAAATTAATTGTAATTAATTGCAACGTAATGAATATGATAACTTCATGAATGTATCTTCGTGTGTAGGTTGCACATAAATACAACTACGATCCGACATTAATGTTTTCTAACCCCTAGATTGCACTAAAAACATTAAACATGATGATGTTTCGCAACTCGTCGCAAAAGTATAATGTATTGCGATGAATGTCTTGTTGGTGCTAGCGTTCGCTCTGCTCTCAAACCTATCATTTTAACATGTTTCTGTGTGAATGTTTCATCAATGCAAACTCACGGTAATACATGGCTGCCAAAAAAACACAATTCTTAAATAAATAACGTACCTTCACGGCTGTAATCTCCGGAGACGTAGGCAGAGGTAAATGCATGCATTGAAGCAGATATTACATAGATTATTTCCATACATGAGAAATTAATGATATTTATTATGGATATGTGAGACAAGAATCTAAGAACGTACAAAAGTTTATAATACAAGAGTGCAGCAAAATTTTAAAAACTAAAGATTCAAGTTTTGCAGTTGAAATTGGACATCCGTATTGAACACTCAAAAACTAGATCTTCAACTAACGAAGCTGCGTCAGTATGACGAGCTGTCATTACTCCAGCGTCAATCTTGAGCGTGAAGCCTGACACATTGGCATCTTTCAGAGGCACTGGGAAACGTGTTAATGAACACGAACCTCGGACGGAGTGGATTTGTGATGGGAAGCAAATTTCATGAATCTTGCTTACTATAAAAAGTCTTAGCTTAGTATAAAAGGTTTGACTGCCTCGGTAGCCTAGTGGTAGCAAGCAGGCCACTACTACTACGCTGAGGTCCTGGGTTCGATTGCCGGGTAGGGGGTTACCAGAGATAATGGTGTAAGGTCCTTTATCTTTGGTTTTATTGGGATTTTTCCATTTTCTGGAAATTTCCCAGTAGGTACCTCAAAGTTTGGTAATGTGCCCGGAGATGTCAACAGGCTCCCCACCTGTTACATGGGCCAAAACGTAACCGGCGAATCGTGGGTGTTTGCATGTATGCTTGAACGCAAGTATTTACCTCTGCCTACCCCGGGCAGAGGTAGGCAGAGGTAAATGCATGCGGTCCTTCGGGGATTACAGGCGTGAAGTAACGTAAAAAGTCAAGTGAAGCCAGAAAATACGTTTTTTTTTCAGTAAATAATAGTGGCAATTGGGGCAAACTAGCGAGCAATTCACATGGATGGTTAGTGGCGATTGTAGCCAATAGACAACTCAACATAAAAACTGGAGGTCAAATGCAATTCTGCCAGTGTAAGATAATAATGTACTTACCTAACTTTTAAGTGAAAGGGTTGTACACTAGTGTTGACCATGTATCATACAAAATTAAATATTTATTTTGAGTCTTAGAAAAGGCACCAGCGACTAAGTTTATGGGCGTAGGCACCACAATAATTTTACTAACCTGTTTATACAAAATCTGTAGGCCATACAAATATTTGTCCCGCTGCATGGATCTAACCAGAAGATCTGTGGATCAAGCAGATGTCACACACCGCTGGGCTATGTAGGTTTTTCTAATTACATTTTTTTTATGTAACGAATGTGGCAAACAAGCATGCTACTCACATGGATTTTAAGTGATGACTGCAGCCTATGGACATCTACACAAAAAACAAGAGATTAAAATGCAAACGCGTTACCACTCCTGAGGCCTAAGGTGTTATGCCTCTGTGCCGGAAATGACAGGGCTGTACATTACCACCTGACCGCAACACGATAGCGCTGAACACTAACATTTAGCGGCAAGTTCATGGGTAATGCGGTGGTGCCTACACCCGCTAGCTCCGTCACTGTAGCTCTACCACCAGTAGAATATTACCATCCAATCGGAACATGATAGTACTGAACACTACACATGGCGGCGGATAGGTGAGGCGCGTCAACGCTCTCGAGCTCCGACAATGCAAACCTAGATCCACAAATGATAATTGATCACTATTGGATCACTATACGAGTACTGAATCCCTTCTATCACACTGCAGGTATTATATCACGTGAACTGCTTGTTCACCGCAGAAAAACACAACAGTTCGTCAGTGACGCATTCCGTAAAGCGAGTGGCATTCACTACAGCAACTGTTACACATGCAGCGTTGCCCACCTTTACTTGCAGCACCTTCATTAGCGAATGCTGTATACTGAGCGACTCGGGTTGTGCTCATGAAAGGAAAATTAAGAAGATGCAATATAAGTGGCAAACAAGCATGCAGTTCACATTGATGTTAAGTGATGACTGCAGCCTATAGACATCCACACAAAGACCAAGGTCGAAATGCAGATGCGTTACCACTCCTGAGGCCTAAGGTGTTATGCCCCTGTGCCGGAAATTACAGGGCCGTGCAAGTTATTCTCATAGTTATATTCAGCTAATTTCAACTTATTGATTCGTGAGTGCGTATACTTAGGATGCATGAAAGAATGCATACGTTCCGCTTACGGATTTTTTTAGTAAGTATGTAAGTAAAATTTATTGCAGTTATGTAAGAAATTTAGCAAGGGAGGTACCAAGGTCAACTTTCTCAAATATACGAATTCTAAAATATCAGATATAGAGTTGAGTCACTTAATTTACACCTTGCATATTTTTTTTAAATGTAATTTAAGTGGCAAGCAAGCATGCAGTTCACATTGATGTTAAGTGATGACTGCAGCCTATAGACACCCACACTTAGACAAAGGTCAAAATGCAGATGCGTTACCACTCCTGAGGCCTAAGGTTATGCCTCTGTGCCGGAAATTACAGGGCCGTACATTACCACCTGACCGGAACCCGATAGTGCTGAACACTACCATTTAGCGGCAAGTAGATTAGATAATTCGGTGGTGCCTACGCCCGCGAGCTCCGTCACAGGAGCTCTATCACCATTAGAGAATCGGTGTCACGAAAAAAGTGTCACCACAACCCGTGTCGCCCACCGTACATGTCGCTCCCATTGTTTTCCGCGCATTTAACGCGAAACACGCTCGACCTTTTCAGCTGTCGAACTCAAGTCGACGCGGCGCGCTTTTTTTCCCATTTTCTCCCAGCATCATTAATGAGACTGCGGCTTACCGTCTATTTGCGCAAATATTAAAATAGCGGTTTACTATTAGCTTTCATATTTTTAGAGCTAAATATTTTTTCTCAGATTTTCCACTGAGTTTCACATGGTACATTGATTCATTTGCGTCAAGTAGATTGATGTTATTGACTTAACATAAAGCATGTCTAGACTCCTATTTGGATCAGCCGTGAGACTCCATCTCTTTTGTTTGAATCATTATTGTTTTTTTTTTACCTTGCACATTTCTAAAATTGGTTTATATCTTTTGAAAATTTAGCTTTTCTGTGTCTCTGTGCAGTCTGAACGAATGTTTTCTTTCATTCATTTAAAACTATAAAGGACTTCATCATCATGATTTCAGCTGAAAGACGTCCACTGCTGGAGAAACGTCTCTCCCAAAGATTGCAACAACGAAAGTTCTATGGCCGTCCTCATCCAGCGATTGCCGGAGATTTTCACCAGTTCGTCGATCCACATTGGCCTGGTTACGCTTCGTCTTCCGGTACACAGTCGCCACTAGGGAAGTCTTCTGCCCCAATGACCATCGAGCTATGTAGGTACGAGTATGTACCTATGTTCGGATTTATCTCACGTTGCATTAAATGAAAAATTATTTAAATTTTTCTGGTTATGAATGTACCAAATGTGTAAGAAAGACTTCTCACCTCACCAATAACCAACCCAATGCGTTGCTAGTCTTTGATATTTTAATCAGCGTGGATGAATACCAGCACGTTAGTACCAGCCTGTTACTTGATGTACATATCTGTAATTTAATGACACCATTAGATTGTAAATGGTTCGAATGTGGTCAATCATCAATGGTCTATTTGGTAATCGCCATCTATATAATTTCTTTGGCCTCAACAATTGCAACGCGAGCTAACGATCTAAGTTGCGGTGCAGATTAGGGAAGCATCTAGTCGATCAGTAGCGCCTTGTATTCATCAATTTTTAAATATTGTTAAGGTTATATTTGGGCAGACTGGTAATCTACCAAACCCGAAGTTTGTTTGCGAGGTGTTTGATGGCCCGCGCAATCTGCCACTGACTAACATAATCTGTGTAGCTAATGCGCCTTTCCTTTTTAGCTTCGGGTGCCATTCAGCTGACAAGGGGTCTAAAATGGCCAAAACTCAGCTCACATAATACTTCGCCCCGAGAAATAACCTCATCTAACAAGTCTATACATGTTCATCATAAAACGTTTCACACGTCCAGTCCATTAAGGTCAGCCAACCGATGACCCTCTATCAGGGAAATGGCAAACTTAATTATGACCACAATGACCCTGTCCAGCACTATTCACTGCTAAATAGGACCTCCCGGGGGAATAAAAGGGAAGGGTCCTATACGAAAGGGTGCAATCTAATTTTCACAAAAAAGGGTATATCTTTGTACCGAAAACACTGCCGCGGGGAATGGCGAGTTTTGGTTATTAAAGGGCATCGGTAAAGGCTTCCGAATAAGCGACATTAAAGGTTTTAGTGAACACAAATAAATTAACTTGCAGCAATTTGACTGTAGGCATTTTATTCGTAACCAGTTAATGGTGATATTATTTATTTTATTTATGATATTTTTTATATTATTTATTTATTTTGCGTTAAAACATGCGTTTATACACATTGTTCCATCGAAAAAGTTGCCGGTGATATAAAACATCAAACCAAACATTATATCGGTATATAAAGGCATCGATGTCACCGATCAGACATTTCTTCGATTATTTATAAGGCGAAATTTGTTCTAACTGGAACACTAGGGCTAAACCTTTAAACGTCAGATAAGTATAAGTAGAGAAGTCCTCGATTTAAATTGAAATAGCTGCTGGCTCTTTTATAGCTTTTTTTTCAGAGAATAAACCGCAACAACGTTATTAATTTCTTTAGCTCCTATAGCAGTTTCATCCGCGATTTAAAGAATAAACCAAGTTGAAATGATGATTATATATTTTTTGATAGCTGACAGTGTCAATAGACAACGGGAAACACGTTTACATTCCTTGAAATTAAAGTAAAGACTCATATTTTTACATTCTTTTTCGCATTTTTTTTTTATCTTATGGAAGTGGCAAACAAGCATGCAGTTCACATTGATGTTAAGTGATGACTGCAGCCTATAGACACCCACACAAAGACCAAGGTCAAAATGCAGATGCGTTGCCACTCCTGAGGCCTAAGGTGTTATGCCTCTGTGCCGGAAATTACAGGGCCGTACATTACCACCTGACCGGAACACGATAGTGCAGAACACTACCATTTAGCGGCAAGTATATGTTATGCGGTGGTGCCTACGCCCGCGAGCTCCGTAACTGGAGCTCTACCACCAGTAAACATTCAAATAACACAACCTAGTGAAAAAAAATAAGACTCATAATTTCAAGAAGGTAAGAAAACAAAAATCATATGAATTCATTCTTAGGCAAATCTTCAATGCAAATCGGCTCTCCCATTCACCCGTCTGTGTGTCACGGGGAAGTCTATAGACAGTGCGCGACGAAGCGTACCAAGTCGCATTGAATGGCGTCCGTTTGAGTTGCTTTTTCAGAAAAACCAGTCGGTATAAATCCCTTCCCGCTTTCTTTCGATGTGAGAAAATTCTATCTACGAAAATAATTTCTATTTCGGCCGCCCTTCTATCGCGTTTGAGGTTACCGAAGCCATTCTGAGCTTAAAACGATCGAAAATTGCTTAAGTGATGCTTTACGCACCGGTGGGCCTTGTGTGTTCTGTATAGTAATCATTCTACGGGCTGTATTATTTATTCCATCACAACAATGGCTTTGCAAAGAAGTAAAATAATACAAGTGACTAATATATAAATTTTTCACTTTTTTTCACTTGAGTGACGGAGCTCGCGGGCGTAGGCACCACCGCATTACCTAATATACTTACCGCTAAATAGTAGTGTTCAGCACTATCGTGTTCCGGTCAGGTGGTTATGTACGGCCCTGTAATTTCCGGCACAGAGACATAACACCTTAGGCCTCAGGAGTGGTAACGCATCTGCATTTTGACCATGACTGCAGTCATCACTTAACATCAATGTGAAATGCATGCTTGTTTGCCACTTCCATTAAAAATGATATAGATTGCAGTCGTTACCCACTTAACATCCGTGTGAACTGCATGCATCTTTGCCAACATCATCACAAAAAATATGTTTTAACATCAATATTCCAATATTAAAAACGAAAACAAAAAAAGAGCCTTTCAACAATTTCAACTAGCATCAGTTAACGACTCATATGTGTTGAACTGACGTTAAATTCTATAAACTGAACAGATTTAAACCCGTCGATGCTGACAATGCCTGTTGCCCGTATTCCCCGAAACAATACACGAATTTCTGTACAATATATTACATAGTTACAGATACAGATTTACCGCATAACTTGATAAACGGCTTTTTTTACTCAATTGATTTTTAAAATTCTATGGAATTTTGTTGGCTATTAGAAATATTACGTAAAATGATAAAACTAAATTATAAAAATTTGGTACCTACTACGAACACATACGATGATACGATGAGCATGACCAACAAGAGTTCACATTGATGGTAAGTGAAAACTGTACACTATAAATATCTACTTATAAGCCAGAGATTTCAATAATACGTAGGAGTGGCACCTAAGGCCGAAGCTGCTACGGCTCTGTGGCGGAAATTACGGGTCCGCACATAACAAGACTGACGCAGAATATGTAATAGACAGCCATGACACACCAAGTTCCTAACAGAAGTCACGTTGTTTCAAGGCAAACGTCTTCATATACGTGGGAACATAATATTAGAAAACTTCTTTCATTTGGGCAAACAATTTTTGTTTGCAACACATTCAGAGCTCAAACATTTACATTATGAAGAATATATATTTTTCACGTAATAACCCACAAAACTTTTTTCTGCAAAGTAGGAAGCGGATATTTACATGACTATGATTAGCTAGTTACATTCTTCTCATCAATTTGAATTGGGGTGTCTATTTTTTTGCAGTTGCCTATAATCTACGGTGTGTCTATGCATTTCCCACTTACAATCAATAAAATGCATGTTTACAAATTCCACAATATAATAATAATATACTCATTAAATTATTAACACTATCTATTATCACGGATTTGTCACGAATTTATCAAACTAAAATGTAAGTGATAGTTCGTAGATAATAGTAAGATTTAGTTTTATTTTTGACGACCAGTTGGTCCAGCGGTGTGTGGCAGGGTCCGAGGGTCGCGGCTACGATTACCGCACCGGGACAAGTATTTTTACGGCCTACAGATATTGATTTCCAGTCTGCTTGCCGTGAACGACATCTACGACACAGGTTTAAACCTAGTGTGGGGGGGATGTGAGGGTGTTTATCAATGTTTTAAAATTTTACATTAAAAAATAATGCCAGATACACGGTTCTGATTTCAGACGTAGACTTCAATATTATTTCGGTTGTAATCACCGGCTGATATAATTCGGGGGCCAGAAGCGTTAACGCGGACGCGTTTGTTGTTGTAATGCCATTAGTGACAGGCTATTTAACCTATGCGGTTCATATTTGCGATGTATAAGGATGTAAGTTGATGGTAGGTATGATTTTGCTATGTATGCTACTAATAATAATGTATAGGAATGTAAATCATCATCAGTTGGTTCCATTTACGCAAACTAATTAACTGCAATCATAACAAACACTCACACATTCAACAAAGACAATGCTGGCATTCGATTGGTCACGACAAAGGTCATTTCGCCGAGCGGCAAAGAAACGTCCAACATGCTGACGCGCTGCGGTATGTTACATTTATGCCCCGCCCATGGCACGGTAAAAATATGAACAGTATGGAAACTAAGTACAAAACTTTCGAAACGGGACACAAAAATGCGCATCGACGCTCAAGTAGCGTGCGTGTTGTGCGCTATGTTGTGTCTCTGTTTGTGGATCAATTTTTCGGCTTATCTGCACTCCTTTATGTTTCTTGTTCTTACTCATGAGCCAAACTGCTGAAATTAAAAACTATGGGCGCTTCTATCAGATTTATCATTCTGTTTATTTATCTATATGTTCAGGAAGTTATTAGAATTTAGACATCAATATCAGGTCCATACATTGGTGTAATTCAAATAGGAATAAGGGTTAAACCCTTTATTGCCTCTTGGATAAGTAGCAGTAATTGAGTATTACTTTATTGACACCAACATCCTGACTGCAAAGCATACGGCCAAATTAGGCCTCAGGAGTGGTAACGCATCTGCATTTTGACCTTGGTCTTTGTGTAAGTGTCTCTAGGCTGCAGTCATCACTTAACATCAATGTGAACTGCATGCTTGTTTACCACTTCCATTACATAAAAAAAAACCTAACAATTAGCGAAGATTAGAAGATGAGCTAATGAATATCAAAGTACTTCGTAAGATTCATGATCCTCGATTCAAACTAAAAATAACATCGCGTGGTAAAACACAATAACGAAAACTTGGGCCAAACAAAAGATTTATAAGCTTAGCCATTTCCGACGATCTAAGCATATTCCATCGGTATTTTAGCAAATAACAATGAGATAAAATTACGTCTTGGATGAAGCTGGATGTACATAAGTATCGCTATCACAAAATATTGGGACTTCGCCACATATAGACGAAAATAAAACGGGGGAAATTTTTTTTTACTGCAATGGAAGTGCCAAACAAGCATGCAGTTCACATTGATGTTAAGTGATGACTGAAGCCTACAGACACCCACAAAAAGACCAAGGTCAAAATGCAGATGCGTTAACACTCCTGAGGACTAAGGTGTTATGCCTTTGTGCCGGAAATGACAGGGCCCTACATTACCACCTGACCGGAACACCATAGTGCTGAACACTACCATTTAGCGGCAAGTATATTAGGTAATGCGGTGGTGCCTACGCCCGCGAGCTCCGTCACTGGAGCTCTACCCACCAGAAAAATATTATACTTAAAAGAACAAGTAAGATTTTTTTGCGGGTGTAATTTTCTATCACGATATTAAGCTATTGTTTGCGTATGCGTTTATATGCAAATATTTATATGCCATGGACGTTCACATTATCTTTATTCTATTTAATAATATTTGTATTAAATCTAAGGTTTTAACAAAAGAGCAACACGCTGAGTTCGTTGGGTAGAGGAGTTCTTCTCAGTAGTGCCTGCACTTGGAACTCTGCTAAGTGAATGACTATAATTATTTTTCATTTTCTTCTATGAAGGAATTGAAAAATTTGATGATTCACGTATCGGTTTAATATTATAATTAAATTGGTATTTATTAATACTTATTTGATTATTATTATAAGTCTTTCCGTCTAGGTAGCTTATAACCCGACAATGCAAAAGTGTCCTAGTAGACAAATTTGAAATAAATGATTTGAATTTGAAGATACTCATGCGTTGAAGATAGAGTTTTTACTGGTGTTAGAGCTCCAGTGACGGAGCTCGCGGGCGTAGGCACTACCGTTATTACCTAATATACTTGCCGCTAAATGGTAGTGTTCAGCACTATCGTGTTCCGGTCAGGTGGTAATGTACGGCCTTGTAATTTCTGTCACAGAGGCATAACACCTTAAGCCTCAGGAGTGGTAACGCATTTGCATTTTGACCTTGGTCTTTGTGTGGGTGTCTATAGGCTGCAGTCATCACTTAACATCAATGTGAACTGCATGCTTGTTTGCCTCTTAAATAAGATAAAAAAAAAATTGAAGGTACATTAACGCCCATATTTGGTTTGTTTAGAAAGAAAATAAAATATATAAAAATAAATATAATCTACTCATTTACTTATATTTCACAGAAAATATTGGGCCATCACGAGACACCACAACCAGTCTCCAGCGCTGTGTGGCGACCGTTTTACCCGAGGCTAACGGGTTCAATCCCAGTATATTAACTTGAGGATTTTGACAAAAAAAAAACCTATGATTAGGACGAGCAGATTTTTCTTTCTATCCTACTTTTACAAAATTACAATATTTTTAAATTTTGTATTTTTTTTAATTTAATTGAAAAAAAAACAACATGACCCAGGATGGTTCTCCACCCTTAGCTGCACGATAATTCCATAGCACAGAGTCGGCGGGAGCTCTCGGAATAAATTAGACGTCAGTTGATATATGACCCATTGTATGGTGCTTTCAGCTGAACCTAGACTACACTGCTCATGGAAATTTTATCACTATTGTTGTAAGTATTAATGCAATGGATGGCACTTTTTAGTCGGATATATGGAAAAACCGAGTCGCATTGACGGGTTTCAGTTGCTAGTATACCTATGTGTGATACTCGTACTTTTGCGAGGAATTTTATTTTTTTATTTGACGTTGGTGGCAAACAAGCATGCAGTTCACCTGAATGTGAAGTGATGACTGCAGCTTATGTACATCCTTAGAGCAACACCGGAGGGGAGTAGCCATATGCAGGCTTTCCCCTCTGTCAAAGAACAAGCCCAAATGGGCCTATACCTGTCGTCTAGATGTTTAAATGTGTCCGTAAAATTGTTTCTGTATTTTGTTAAAGTCAAGGTGTGAGTTTCATAGTAATAGACGATTTTTGTAGTGTGCGTGTGTGTCGCACGCGTTTCTCCCCGCAAACACAAAACGCAGGACTCAGGCGTAGGCACCACCGCATTACCTAAATATGCTTGCCGCTAAATGGTAGTGTTCAGCACTGTCGTGTGCCGGTATGGTGGTAATGTACGGTCCTGTAATTTCCGGCACAGAGGCATAACACCTGAGGCCTAAGAAGTGGTAACGCATCTGTATTTTGACCTCTGGTCTTTGAGTGGGTGTCTATAGGCTGTAGTCATCACTTAACATCAATGTGAACTGCATACTTGTTTGCCACTATCATCACATAACAATATATAAATATATATATATATATATATGTATATACGCGTTAAAACTCAACGACCCCATACCCATAGTATTTTCAACGGTTAAATTACAAACGTTCTAACATCAATACCCCACCCGAATTTCCCCGAAGGATCCACAATTCAGTTACATAAGTCCCATTTAATGGCGGACAAGCTTATTGGCAAATACAAACCTACATTATTATTGCAGAATGTTAAGATACTTCAACACTTGTATCCCTGATGAAACAAGCAGATGGAAATTAAATATACCTTTAAAGTATGTATTACTAACTTTAATGCATATATTTTATTGGTGGCAGAGATTCAGTGACGGAAGGCAACAATGCATTATCTAACCCAGAGGTTCGCAAACTATTTTTTCTTGTAGACAGACCCCTTTCAATTTTTTTCTGGTTTCCCTAGACCCCGTCCTTGCTTAATATATATCACATTCCCATATTTCCAACTTTTATTCACGTCTACGTAGACCCCCATCGAGTCCCATGGACCCCAGGAGGTCTATATGGACCACTTTGGGAATCACTGATCTAACCTTTTGGCCGCTAAATAGTAGTGTTTAGCACTTTCGTGTACCGGTGACAGAGAATATGTAATAATACAACGTATAGACACTTCGACATCCCGCCCGATTTCCCCGTCTCACTCAACCGCCTCCCCTCTTATGCGCGACGTTTGGTATTCTCAACGTGCTATGCACACAGGTGCACGAGTAAATACACGTCACTGATTGATGTCTGTGTAATAGAGATCAAATTAAAGCGTTTGTATGGAATTTTGGCGGATTATCCGCGGTATGCCGGTGAGGTGGTAATATACGACCCTGAAATTTCAAGCACAGAGGCATAACACATTAGGTAACAGGAGTGGCTCTCTGGTTTCGTGTAGTTGTCGATAGGCTACAGTATAACTTACTACCAAGGTAAACTATATGCGTTTTTGCCAATTCATGACATAAAGAAACATACCTACCCCCAAAATTCCTTAGAAATAATGTTGTTACTGTCCAATTGAGGACCCAGTTAGCCCAGCGGTGTGAGATGACCATTTGATTCGCCACCATTTGGGTCGCGGGTTCGATCCTCGCACCGGGATCAATATTTGTATGGCCTACTGATATTTTTTTCGGATGTTTGTTTGTGTATGTGTTGTGTGTGTACAACGTTACCAACGATATAGGTTGAACCTAGTGTGGGGCTGTGAGTGTAAGCGTATTTATTTATTTAAATTACATGGTAGTGCTGTTAGTATGATCATGTTATTTCAAGCATACAGGCAAAAAATCTTATGCTTCAAGTGCATTACTTCTTTGTTACCACTTTAACTAGGTACATTCAAAAATCGGATCCAAGTTTGGTAACACAATCAAATTCACAAAACTTTATAATAATTGTAAGTCAGCAAATAATTGTAGTCCCAACGTTATTTACTCCTCGGTCCAGGGATGGAATCCAAAACATTAGGGACAGATAGCCGCATGCCAAAGCAGTAATAGGACGTATAGCAATGAACTCTCTCAAACTCCCATATTTGAGGGTATTTGCAAGAAATGTTTATACTGAAAACAAACACCCAAACGAGATGCGCCTAAACAACAAATGATACGTATTCCGCGATAAGCGATTAAAACAGATTTGAACTGGGAACGAGCAAAATTTGGTGTAACGTAAATAGTCTTTTGTAAACACGAGAGATTGGGTAAACCGTCGCGACTCACGGGTTGGGAAGGATGTCGAACACTAGTGAATGAAGCCCAACAGGGTTTAATTTAGGATCGCGCGATGTGTCGGACCAATCGTCGGATACAGTAAGTGTTGTGAGACGGTTTCCACAAAAATCGGGAAAACTTGGAGGTAGAAGAACATCAAGCCACCCGACTGACATTTTGCTGGTATAGCAGTCCGTCCGCGAACATGGCTCGTGTAATCGAGGTGAAATGTCGGAATATAGGTAAAAAAAAGCGTTTTTATACTTCTTATCTAATATCTACCTATCGCGTCACAACCCTGTAATTAAAATCAGTGAAATTAGGTTTAATAGATCTTTATTAAAAAAAAGCTACACATATACTACAAAAACCGGAGCTCAAAACGCTGACGCATTATCACCACTGAGGCATAAGTTGTTTTTCATCCGCGCATGCTGATTTTTCGCCAAGTTGTCCCGTTTACCATCCGCTATGTCACATTACATCCGCATTCCCACCAAAGCCTTAAACTGCTCGGAGTTTAATATTAATTAATCATTCAATTAGAGAATCCTTAACTCTTAACGAAGACTAATGTGCCGCCGCGGCGGAGGCGACTCGTTTCTTCTTACGTCCAAATTTATTATAAGCTCTATATTCGAACATTTTATTAAATTACGCGTGTAAAATATTTGATGAGGGTTTCGTGAGTAAGCAAGTCACATTTTTTGAATGGGGTAGCATAACAGCATGCTGAAAGTCCTATATTCGAACAGTCGAAGAGTCAGGATCGAAGGGAAAGGTCGTCACTCATCACGAAATTTCAGGCATACAAGGGAAGAATACTTACTAAGATTTTGCATGAATGTTCTTTTGAGGACGCATGAAACCTACGACGGCATTTTGTAAAATTCGACCCTTAAGGGCTTGTTTTTTGAGGTTGATACTTTGTATGAAAGAATCATGGCAAGTTTCGTACATTGATTTGTACAAAAAAAAGTTAGAAAAAGGTACAAGGTAAAACGGGTTAGAAATATTATCTAGGGAACCTAAAGAACCTTTTCTGGTATGTAAATTATTTTTAAATCAGCGGAATAAAAATCGTCTTTCCTAACAACAGTAGAAGCACTCCATACTGAAGTTCAATTACAAACTTTATTATTCCGGAGAGTTAAAAATATTTTAAGTATCAGGAAATGTTGTTTAGGTTCACTGGACAATATTTAAAAATTATTTATTTATTTAAAAATCTTGCCATGATAATTTCGTTACTTGAAGTCCTATTAGGATTATATTTTGCATAGGCATTCTTTTAAGCACGTAGGTGCAACCTAAGACCGCATTTTGTGAAAATTCACACCAAGGTGTGTTTTTGGGGTTGATAATATGTCGATGAAAAACATACGAACGCCGTCGCCTTTATCAACAGACTTGCGGTATCATATTTGACTATAGGAAACTCGGATGGCAATGTCGTAGTTATTCTTTGTATTCAAACTCGAGATACAGAGATTACCTTACATTTTCTATTGAAAAACAGCGTCACACAAAGACACCTGAAGCAAGCACTAGAACTTGTATCCGAGATGTGCTCAGTACAAAATATGTTGGAAACAAAGTCACGTGCCATACAAAAACACGGCAAGTTTCCGACTTGGCTCACAGTCTCGGCAGATGTGACAACAAGTTGTTCGAAAAACAAGACAAAAGTTACCTATCGCTGAATTTCCTTTAGAAGTTCTAGGTAACTCAGTGATCCTATGTAACATACTGCTTTTTCTGATGGCGTTGTTATAATCCCCAGATAGTCTCAAATCCAGAAAGTGCAGATGTACCCTAAGCGTTACGATACGATGGCTAGACCTGACGACCCCGTCCAAATTCTTGGTTTCCGAAAACTAAACTATTGAAAGTATCAGTGACATCTTATTTCAATCCACAAGCCTCCTGATGGATAGATAGATGAAAAGTAAAAACTATGATTCAAGTGTCATCTTAAGAATTTGGAAATATGGTTAATCAACGTCGACAGACTAGTCTACAATACGACCTTCAAAAAGTGCCTCGAAAATTCAAAGCTATGCGTCTTTGTTTACATGGTATACACATAAAAATTATCTACAATAGAAAATCCTTCAATATTTTCAACTCAAGAGATACGTTACCTTAAATTCTCAATTGACAAAACAGCGTCACATTAAGACACCTGGAGCTAGGGATGGACGATATACATCGATGTTTTATAAACACTCGATGTATTTCATCAATACATGGAATCGAACCGATGTATTTTTAGTTCTTCAACATCGAGTATACAACGATGTTTTTTTTTCAATACATCGAATCGAAGAAGCACAATAAAAAACATTTGTAAACCGTGCACTAAGTGATTCTATTAACTAAAAAACCTTTCAATATTAATAAATATTTTATATTAATTATTTCATATTTCTTTATTCTGGTTCTTGGATTAGATGTATCAAATAAAAACATTGATAATATATACTCGATATTGAAGGACCAAAAATACATACAAAATTGGTTAGCTATAGTCATTGTTATTGAAAGGTTTTTTAGTAAATATAATAACTCAGTTCACGGTTTATAAATGTTTTTTTTTTCTTATACTAACTCTACACGCTTCTATCATCAAACTGGCACACGGGCGGACTAAAAGAATGGGTTCCATAGAACATGTTATTTGCTATCGCAAACATTTTAGACCCTCGACTCAAAAAAATGGGCTTTAATGATGCAATAGCTTGTAGCAATGCAGAAACAGATTAAGGGCGAAAAGATTGTGGAAACTTTTGATTCTCCAAAGTATCGAAAAGATGTATTGGAATATATACCTAAACATAATTTTTTCACGGCCGTGGATTTAAGTCGTAGCCAATCTTCATTCTTTTTATATTCTTTTTTTCTTATAATGAATATCCATATGGAAGATGACGATAATTGGATAATTCCACGTGGAATAATAATATGATGAGATGAGTCTAGTAAAGTGATGGGGACTTTACTAGGAGTTTTTACGAAGTTTTGGCAACATGAAAAATTACTTTTCACTTCATATTATGTGTCACTTTATTACACTCGTGAACGTTATCGAATGTTATATGATAAAAATCACAATCAATCGATACACAAGTTTTTAAAATAATATCACGCTGCGACTCGGCTCTTTCCCACGTCGTCCAAAAGCGAACCTTAGTTTAATAAAGCTCTTTTTTTAATTTCCGGTTTTTTTTTTCATTTTTTTTATTACATGGGTACCTATATTAAAAATCTTATACTAATTAAATAAAAACAATCGATATATGAAAAACATCGATGTATTTTCTGAAATATCGATATTACATCGATGCAACTTTCCGATGCACTACATCGAAAAAAACATCGATGTTTTTTTTTAATGTCCATCCCTACCTGGAGCAAGCACTTAAACTTGTATCCGAGACGCGCTCAGTTCAAAACACGTTAAAAACAAAGCACTGAAGACCTACAAGTCACGTGCCATACAAAAACACGGTTTTTACAAGTTTCCGACTCAGCTTCCAGTTTGAGCAGATGTGACGACAAGTTGTTCGAAAAACAAGATACAAAGTTACCTAACGCTGAATTTTCGTAGGGATTCTAAATTGAAATATCTTCTGGGTCTAATAGAAGTTTATAGGTAAGACTTTTGCAAAACATCATGTACTATCTATTCTTATATTATAAAGATGAAACGTTTTTGTTTGTATGTTTGTAACGTAGTCACACAAAAACTACTCGACTAATTTCAAAAATTCTTTTACCGTTGAAAGCTGCATCTTTATAGAGTGACATAGGCTTACCTAGCCTATGATTATTATAGCCTATTACATTCATTGCATCCGTGCGAAGCCGTGGCGATCCGCTAGTACTCTATAAAAGCGAAACTAATGCAAATAACACAAATTAATAGCAAGCTAATTGTTATAATGGATTTTGGTTGCTAATTGTTATAATGGAATTGTCAATGGATATTCTTGATGAAGGAACAAATCGGCAGTCAAGAATTAATGTGGCGCTGACGGATATGTTCGAGTCTGATTCGAGGAATAACTTTACCATTCCATTTTCTCTAAATCTTCATGAAACAGGCTTTTATGCATGCATGAGGCTTGAAACTAAATGGCGTAAAGCGGGATTTAGACAACTGCCGACTATTTTGGGTGCAACATCGATTCGGGCCTCACTTAAATCCTCCGAGTTCGAAGCTAAGATCCATAAAGTAAATAGGTGTTTATGTTGGTTTCTGATGCTAGCGAAATGTAGACCTCAGATCAAGCCTAACTGAAGTAGTAGTAATGGTTCCGATTGGGCACTCATTGGCACATTGAAGAGTTGAGGAATATATTTCCACCTAAGCCTAAACCCTCTCGTAAAAGGGTAACCTTTAGCAAAAATATAGGCATGTTGGTATTTAATCAAGTAAAAACATCAATCCGCCATACCAAAACGTATTATAGCGACCGCTCGAAAATTCGCAAACAAAAAAACCCGAACCACAATTCAAGTCCAGCAGTCACGCACAACTCAACTGAGATATTGCGATATAATGGCACGGAAATGCGGAATGCGCCCACTGGACTGTGAAATCGCACACTAGACATATGAAATCGAAAACGTTTAAGGACGAGCGCACACGAAAACTTTGTAGATAAATCACACGGCGATCGTGACTCGAGTAGCTTTAATGGGAATTGTTCATAAGCCTGTACGCCTGTTTACACTGGTTTGGACTGGTTACGATGGATTGGGCGTGCAATTAGTTGGGGACGTTGGGGTACGGCTTGTGATCTGAAATTCTACGTCCGCGCTTCAAAAAAGGAGATTCTATGTTCGGCCGTATGTATGTATTTTTTTGTAGGTTTATACACCGAGTTCTTTGTAAAGTGTGATTGAAAGGGTACATTACAAATTCCCGAATCGGTCCCATTTTGAGCGAATTGCGATTTGATCATGGCTTATTGGGAAATAAAAAATACAGACAGAATGCGGCAACTATGCTTATACCGAAAATCAGATATTTGAGTTAAAATTGAATTCTTGTCAATGGTTATTTGTAGCTACTCTAAGTACCAGACCATTGAAGTGATATTAGGCTAGCGCCATTCAGATGCATCAGCGTAAAATCCGTTACATTTGCTTAATTAAGTCAAACATTAACTGACGCTAGTATCATAGTCTTCAGAAAAGTCTTAGCCTGACAGAGTAATATTCAAAGAAATATTCATAGGATGATGCATACAAAATATTCATACATCACCAAAAAAAACGAGAACAATATAGCAATCACTGACATCATGGCACCTCCATTACCATAATTTAAATTAACAAGTATTACCATAATTAACGCTGAAATGGGCTTTGTTGTTCTCTAATTATCATTCACGCATATTAAATTAGATGTCCGTGGAGACTGATCGAATACTAATAACTAGGAAGCGTTAGGAATCGAAGACTCGGACGATCAGAGACATCGGGTTTTACATTATTGATATGGTATACCTTTGATCATTGTGACAGGTGGAATAATAAACTAACGGTGCTTTTATACGAGGGTATTTATTTTTAAATCTGACTGATTATTGCTATGACGAATTCCTAGATATGAACATAACCCATGGCCCTACCAACCCTCCTGGTTATATAAATAAGCCGAATCTCGGTAGATGCGCGGACGAACCAACAAGCATTTTATTTGTTTTATATTATTCTGTCTCGCCTGAAGTCAAATTTTTCTTTCCATTTTTCTTTAAATAAAGCATTTTATTCAATAGCATCCTACAAAATCTGTAATCATTTTACTCGTGGTGGTGTTCCAGTGTTGGGAATTAAGGCCGTATCCTCCGTCATATATATCTTTTACCACTATCGTATTCCTATTACATGGTAATGTATGGCCACGTAGTAACAACCACAACAGAAAGATTTAGCAGAGAGACGGCTGGACTGGTTTTTCTCACCAGAAGATTCCCCATTGCATCATATGGAAGGATATGCCATAATTCCCAAACTTAGCATGCGGATTGGTGATCGCAGTTATAACAAATTTATCGCGAGACGCTGTCCATCTCGCGTTATACTGCCGCGTTTTGGAGTGACTACACAAGTAGAAGAATTCTTACCTCCACTTGAGCGGTAAGGTACTTAAAAATCACAAAAGCACAACATTGTACATTTAAAGGCGACAGCGCAATTAAGATCGAATTGCCAGTGTTTATTGCGGTGTATTATAGCCTCGCCATAAATCCGGCCGAAGGACCAATAAAGTGGCCGCACGACGCGAAATGCAAGTGCGATATTAAAGCAGACAGAACAATGAATGGGGGCAGTCAAATCAACGCCAGCAAATCCTAAAACACGGCGAACGTTGTTATGGAGGTGTTTACGGCTGTTAGGTTTTAGAAGTGGCCTCAACAGGGCGATAAATCTGGATAAATGAATGGTTTTGCCACGCCGACGCAAAATTTTGATGCAGTGCATTGCAATAACCTTAGGTTTGTGATAGTGTTCATAAGCATATAATTTTTAACTTGAATTATTAAGATTTTGTGATATCACAATTGGTTAAAATCCTTCAAAGTCAACGGAATCATTCTGCAATCTATCAACCAGCATTAATGTAGTATTTCATCCGTTTACGTTTCCTATTTGATGCTGCGAAACTAGTTTCAATCAAAAATGAAGCACTGGGCCGTTGGTGCAATGTACTTGAAATAATAAGGATGAATGCAAGCATAACATTTTGAAGTTAACTTATTTATCAAAACTGACACGAGTACCCAATGGTAAACAATAAAACAATAAAATAAAATAAAACATTATTATTAATGGTGGGTTAACAGTCTTCAGGAGTCGCCGAGCATGTAATGAAAAAAAAAATGAATGTATCAGAGGCACGAGGTCTGTAAGGACTACTAAAGACGAAGATATTTGGCGCACCACGCTCTGCCTATCTTGTAATGAAGTTAAAAAATTTTTTTTTATTGAAAACACATCAGTGTATTATTGAAAGCATTAACTTTACATAATACCGATTGGATTGCCTAGTGTTTATTGCCAAGTATTATTAATTAACCAATACATCCGGCCGAAGGACCAATGAAATGGCCGCAAGGTGGCGCGCAACGCAAGTACGATTGAAGCATAAAACAAATAAACGGCAGCAAATTCTAAAACATAGCTGATGTAGTGGTGGGAGTGTTTGCGCCTGTTGGGTTTTAAGAGAAGTGGCCTCAACAGTATAAATCCGGACAAAGGAATGGTTTGGCCAGGCCGGCTGATGTGAAATTTTGATGCAGTGCTTTGTAACAATATGAGATTTGTTATGTCATTTTACTGTTTTACCTTTAAGAGAGTATAACAACAGCCTTTTCATTTATTGGTTCATCTTAATATATATAAATCTCGTGTCACAATGTTTGTCCTCAATGGACTCCTAAACCACTTAACCGATAATAATAAAATTCGCACACCATATGCAGTTCGATCCAACTTGAGAGATAGGATAGCTTACATTACGCTATGACTAATAGGAGCAGAGCAGCGCGGGCGAAGCCGGGGCGGGCCGCTAGTAATACTATATTTTGCGCAATTACACATGCGAATAAGTTCAAAGATTTTTCATAAGAAATGGAATGATAACTTTGATTACGGGCAGAGATCAAAACCGACTTCTGGGTAACAAGCCTAGCCGCTTTGCTGCTAAGCTATCGAAATGCTTGACTCATTAATTTTATCAAAAACTATAAAATGTCCCGGCGCGGACCTTTATTCTTGGTTCGATCTTACACATTTTTATATAGAAAATTCGTGAATACGGGTTATTTGTTTCTTCAGTATTCTTCTTTGTTAATCAAGTCCCTATTTTGATACAATCGGTTAGCAAAAACTTCAATTTGAATGAATAGGAGCGAGCGTACTCCAATTAATTAAGGAACTATTCTTTATTTTACAGTCCTAAGACTACAATTCATAATCTCATCGTTTCTTTAACAGTAACCATTTATATTCAAAGATTTCAACTAATCGCAACAAAGTAAGCATCCCATATTTCACGTCCACTGTCTTTCAAACTAACAATACAGCATAAATCTCGGGAGACAATAAGCTAATCATCCCGGGATAAGCCCTTGACAATTATAATCCGGACCGTCTCACACATCGATCCACGAGATTAGGTGGCCTACAAAATTACTGTTTTTTTGAGTTCGTCGAGACGTGGCGACCCCGCCGACCACTAGTCGAGGAGAATTCTTCAGCTAGCGCAATTAGTCAACCGAACAATTACAGTCAAGCCATTCCAATAGGTGGCAGTAAATACAATAACGCTGGATGGGAAGCGGACTACTAGTAGAAGAATTCTCCTCCGCTAGTAGGCACTGTATTGGTGGAGAACTGTATCAAAGAATATACATACTTCATTAAACGCCTAAAGTAAAATGCTATGATTGGATCTGAAATTACCCTTAGAAAGCTTATAACCGTCAAAAAACAAATCCCAGCCGCGCAATAAACACCTTCGCAATTGCACAGTGTAATGTGAGAACAGTGTATTCACAATTAGCAATCAAAACGTTAATAATGTAAGAGCAGTAAACATTTTTATTGCCCCATTTCTTGACGAACAATGGTCTGTAATGTAATCGAACTCGGCCTGCAAAGCTCGAACTTTACAGAAAAACTTTACAAAGCCGACCTAAACAACCTGTTTTGCTCCTAAATCTACTAATGCAAATCTTTCAACCCAAATTGTAATACCAATTTGCAAAGTTCGCAAACCTTGAAACTATCGGCGTAGCGATTGCTTCTCGATCAGTATAATACAACTTGCGCTAACTATTTCAAAGTAACCCATCTCACTTTGGAGGTAACTACGACTAATGAAAGTTTGAAGATCTTACACCGCTTCCTACCAGGAGTGCGACCGCCTATCGACATTGTCATTGCTGTCAAATTTTCATGTCGATTTGTAGCTCCTTCAAAAGCAGAAGTGATAATCTGATTGTTTTTCTTGCTTTCGTAGGTGAGAAACAAGCGATAATGGAAGATTATTTCGATTACTGTCATTTAGTTAAAGTAAAAATCGACATGAAAATTTGTCAGCAATGTCAACGACGAGAGCAATGTCGACAGGCGGTCGCACCCCCGATCTTAATAAACCGTTTTGATACAGCTACAAACCGTTTCGGTCACATGCAGGATCCCGTTAATTGGCGTATGTGTTTTTATGGGCGAATTTCATGAGCATATTGTTGCGGTGTCGATGCACCAGTAGTAATAAACTGACGCGGTAATAGAGCAAAAAACATTACCATAGTATGCCTGTGTGAAATATGGGTTAGTTAGAATATTTACGTAAAATAAAATGGAATGAGAAAAAATGACTTCAGGCGAGACATATTAAGCCCGCGTCCATTAGGATCACTAGAGCAGTTGCCCTACCAACTGAGTTGACAAAGTCCGCACAGTTGATGTAACTACCTCGACGACTTATTTTGAAAAATTGAAAAATGCAATAAAAAACACGTTCATTTGCAATTTACACAAATCTGTCTTCTGTATCAATGTGTGGTCTAATTTGCTTAATTCATGGCAAAATCTAGAAGTCAGAACCAACAACGGCTCTGCGCAAGCGAAAACTAATATTCACATCTCGGAAAAAATCCTCACTCGATATGCCGATTCTAAGTATTATGTATAATTCGTATATCTTGCCAGAATCTCACAATAAACTTATCTAGACCAGATCTTCTAGGCTAAGTTACTTCATATAGAAAGGGATTACCATTTGTATGGTCAGAAGTCCTTAACCCAAACCTGCGAGGCCACTTCATCTGTTGGGCTTAGCTTTTAGGCGGGGGTATTAATCGCCCACATGTGTCAAGTCACGTAGTAGCGGCAGGGTCAAGGGGGTTATTACGTGTGATTGGAATATTGCTTTTGCGTATCTATTGCTGCTATTTGTCACTTGTGTGAGACATAATATTGTTTCAAACGAACAAAAATAAGGTAGGTTCTTCGAAATCATTCTGCAGCTAAAAAGAGAGTGAACATAGAAAAGCTTGAGGGTAACATAAAGTACTGGAAAATTTTGCGCAAAATCTATCTGTCTACTCTGTAGGCCCACCCGTAAAACAAGTACCTAATGAGTGATAATGGAAGTAATACAATATCCGACAACACAATCGTGCAACGTTACAAAAAAATATAACGTCAAAATCTATCTTATGAATCTACGATCAGAATATGTTGGACATTAAGTAGATATGTACATGCGCATTTTTTTATTTTAAGCAAAAAATTGCCTAATTCTTTGGTACAGCTTGAAAATCTTAAAAACACATAACATATAGTTGCAATATGAGTTGAAGATTTAAAAATAATATAAGAGACCGGTGTCTATTGACAATTTAAGTTTTATTTACATATATCCCTCTTCTCATTCCGCAATTGTCCCTGTAATAACTATCAAGGCGACGAAACAACTTAGATTTCAGGATTGGTTACGCATCTGCATTTTGACTTCAGGTTTTTGTGTAGACGTCTATAGACTGCAGTCATCACTTAAAATACAGACTGCCCGCCTGCCAGGTTAGATTGTTACAAAAAAAATGGGACATGCGTCTGATGAATATAATTAGGCTCTCAATCCTTTAAATATCGCAAACATTTGAATACTTTAAGATTCGTTTAACAAACTTCATCAGTACGACTGTATCAAAAGTGACTTGCTATTGAGCGATCTCTATCAACACGTAATACAATGCAAATCTTTTGTATCGGAATTGAAAAGAAATGGCCTCATACATATCCAATTGGCGGTCGACAAAGATGTATCGGGCGTAATTTATTTGGTACTTCGACACGTTTCGCCCATTGGTGGGCCATTGCTGATGAATTGTGCCCTTAATTACGGCGTCATTACTCTCGTAGCAGTCGTCTACGAATATTAAATATGATTTGTTTGGATACAGAATTATTCGCCGAGTTGGAAACGTTATTTATTGTTTTCATTATGTTAATCGCTACTAAATGTCGCATCCATTTTTTCCGCTTATATGTGATTTGAATTACTAAAGTTATATCACTTATATCACTAAAGTTGAGCAACAGATAGATTAGGTACGCGGTAGGTGCTGGCATCGGAACGTCACGACCCTACCGCTATATAACTACCACCACTGCGATTGCCAATCCGCATGCCAAGAGAGGCGATTATAGCATATCCTCCTTAGGGGGGCCTTTGTCCAGCAGTGGACATCTTTCGGCTGATATGATGATAAGATTAGGTACAGATAAGCAACAGCTTAGGTAATTCGAAAATTGCATACTTTCTGAAGCTCCTCTGGTACATACCTACTCAACCACTGAAAGCAGTGTTAGCAAAGTAAATGCTACTATTACGAAATTAAAAAAAAGAAAAGCAGGAACTATCTAAGCCCCAGGAACATAACACAGGAATCCTATCATCTAAACACAATAGTAATTGAGATTGAGAGGGTAGTTGAAAAATGTTGGGCTGATGTACTGTCGCATTACTTGTCACGAACTAGCATTTGAATGAGATAAATGAGGGAGACGCTGAGCTCCGGAGCTGGTGTGGTGAAGATCATAGGCGGAAGCGATAAGTGAAATTAATTTGGTTTACATATGCAGGATGAGGATCTGATATGGATATTGGGTGTGGTACTGGACGTCTATGTTGCGATTGACCGGTACTACGTACGGATGGTTAGCGTTTCGACAAACATATTTAATTGTAATATTTATTTTTCGCAATAACACATGCGAGTGAAATTTAGAAATGAAAGAAAAAACGGAAAGAAAAATTTGACTTTGGGCAGAAATCGTACCTGTGACCTCAGTTAACCAGTCTAAGATAACCAGTCCAGCCGCTTTACCACTAAGCTACCGAAGCAGGATTGATTCCTGCCCGAAGTCAAATTTTTTCTTTAATTTCTAAACATATTTAAGGCGACGCTGGCAATGTCCTGAACTTAATAAGTCATAATTGTCAAGGGTTGCAATTGAATCGCTCCGCTGTCTTGCTTTAGCCTATGTGCCTTGCGCGGTCTATGTCAGAACAAGACAGCGGCGAAATTCAAACGCGATATAATAACGACTAATTAAAGTGACATAATTAGGCTCGTGCTAACGCGCGTGTCTAATGCCGTCGGAGCGCGATAGTATTGTTTCCAATGTGCGAATATAATCCAACCAGAGGGCTAGCAGAATTTTTGAGAGGTTTACTATTATACGCACCTCTGTGCGCAGTATAATGTCATAGTCAATAATATAATAAAGTCTTTTATTGAAAGACTATACTTACTGGCATAATATGACTTCATAAAATATAAAATTACTCAATACACTAACCCCCTTATTCATAAACGTATTTTAGCTAAAGTGTTGCTAATCTCTCCTTTGTCTTTTTCTATCCTGCACATTTGACAATGCAATTGACAAAAACAAAGCATTATATAGCTAAAACGTATCTTAATGTACGTTTATGAATAAGGGGGTACATGTATTAAAGGTATATTTATAACTAGCTGTGCCCGCGACTTCGTCCACGTGAGAAAAAATATGATTGTTCAGTATCTACTCGGACGAAGTCGTGGGCGCAGCTAGTATAAAAGTAGCCTAAGTTACTCCTTATCACATCAGCTATCTGCCAGTAAAGGCCCGTCAAAATCGGAGACACTCAAATTCTTGTTATTTGTATGTAGGTATGTATGTATGTATGTATGGAGATAAAAGTAGCTTAAGTAACTCCTTATTACATCAGCTACCTACCCGTGGAAGTCCCGTCAAAGTCGGATACACTCCAATTCTACTTATTTGTATGAAGGTATGTATGTATGTATGGATGTATGGAGATAAAAGTAGCCTAAGTTACTGCTTATTACATCAGCTACCTACCCGTGGAAGTCCCGTCAAAGTCGGATACACTCCAATTCTACTTATTTGTATGTAGGTATGTATGTATGGATGGATGTATGGAGATAAATGTAGCCTAAGTTACTGCTTATTACATCAGCTACCTACCCGTGGAAGTCCCGTCAAAGTCGGATACACTCCAATTCTACTTATTTGTATGTATGTATGTATGGAGATAAAAGTCGCATCAACATCGGTCCAGCCGTTCCCAAGATTAGCCCCGCCAAACAGACAGACAGACAAAAATTAAAAAAAGTGTTGTTTTGGTATATGTACCGTGTATACATACATATTATTATGCATTTAGTAAAAAGCGGTTATTTTAATATTGCAAACAGTCACTCCAGTTTTATTTATTTGTATAGATTTATTATGGAAGGTAATATTCAACAAAAGGTCTAAAAATTCTGTGAAAATTTTAAGCGTTTACTTGCTACCGTCATCAATCAAGCAAAAAATATACGAAAAAAACAAGTTTATTGTATGCCCCCTTGGACCTCTTAACATTTTAATTTTCTTATTTTAAGTAATTCATTTTGTTTTTATAGCAGTAACAGAAATACATAATTTATGAAAATGTTAGCTTTCTAGCTATCACTATTTATGAGATACAGCCTGGTGACAAACAGACGGATGGACGGACAGACAGACAGACAGACAGCGTTGGATTAGTTATCCGTAAGGTCCGCTTTTACCTTTTAGGTACGAAACCCCCTAAAAGATAGAACTAAGATAGAGAAAAGCTTAAAAATATTCGAAACGATTCTTTTAATTGACATAACTTTTTTATTTCTGAACCGATTCACATGAAACAAACATTAAATGTTAAATGGAACTTACCACAATATATTAGTCAACCGCAAATCGAATAAGCCATTTCTGAAATTAGGGTACACAAACACACAGACAAACAGATATTTTTTCGGGATAAAAAGTACCCAGTGTTGTGCGCCAAAGATTAAAGTATAATCATACCAAGTTTCATTGTAATCGGACCGGTAGTTTTTATGTGATGCTTGAACAAACAAACACACAGACAGACAGACAGACAGACTAAAAATTTTCTAATCACATATTTGTGTTCGGTATCGATCTAGTAACATCCCCTGGTATTTATTTTTTCAAAAATATTGAAATGTACAGAATTCACACTTCTACAGTTTTATTATAAGTATAGATTATTTTTCCTCTACTCATATGTCATAGATACGAGCTACATCTCAAGAGGCAAAAATTCGTATTAAATTACAAAAAAACACTATTTAAATCGTACACAAATATTTTTGACGAATTGAAAATCGCCTCCGCTCATCACTAAGACAACAACCGAAGTCAGTTTCAAAGACTTGTTTGTTCCGACTTCCATATTTTCATAACATGACAAACTGGGTTACATGGCTTGTCCGTGACTTGTTGATTTTTAACTTTAACCAAAACCAGCGAAATGGAGCGTAACATTCGATATGGATGGAAAGGTTTACAAACATTTTGATTCGCTAATGTTAGTTTAGTGTTCGTAAACTTTACGTTTCACGTTAATGTTGATTGTGTCGGGAGATTGAGTTTACATATAACCAATTAAATCGGATTAACCCGTCAAGTCACGAGAAAAATATGACAATTGATTTTCAATTGTGTCCAGCCGCCGGCGAACATACGTTCCTTGCAGGGTTAAAGGTGGAATCAGAGATGTACCCCAGCGTAGCAGCACTACCACTAAACTACCTATTAGACTACAGCTACCACTAGAATACTGAGGTAACTCTTTTTTAATGTAATGGAAGTGGCAAACAAGCATGCAGTTCACATTGATGTTAAGTGATGACTGCAGCCTATAGACACCCACACGAAGACCAAGGTCAAGATGCAGATGCGTTACCACTCCTGAGGCCTAAGGTGTTATGCCTCTGCGCTGGAAATTACAGGGCCGTACATTACCACCTGACCTGATAATAAAAACTGATAATAAAAAACTATATGTATAGTAAGAAATAGGTATTGTTTAGAAACAAAAACATTATAAATTGTATTTAACAATCAATAAAAAGATAAAAAAATATTATATATAATTATTATATTTACGTATCATAAATAATATCTGAATATCTGGGGCTTCACACTCTCTGCCTACTCCGTAATAGACCTGATGTGAAGATTCATACATCTATACAAATAAATAAAATTGGAGTGTCTGTTTGCAATATAAAAATAACCGCTTTTTACTAAATGCATAGGTACACATACCAAAACAACATTTTTTACAATGTTTGTCTATCTGTCTGTCTGTTCCCGCTAATCTCGGGAACGGCTGGACCGATTTTGATCGGACCTTCACTGGCAGATAGCTTATGTAAAGAGGAGTAACTTAGGCTACTTTTATACTATGCGCCCACGGCTTCTGGGTAGATACTGAACAATAATAAATTCTCACGCGGACGAAGTCGCGGGCACAGCTAGTACTAACATAAATCCAGTTCCTATACCGTCGTTTTCAACGTCCACTATACGACACACATAAAAACAAATACAGTAGTAGAAACCAATAAAAAGAAATAGGTATCGCTTTTATTGCATCCTTGACCGAAAGTTTCATAGCCACACTATTGTTTTGATTGACCCACATAACTACTCTATAAATCTAAAAATACAAGATGGTGTTTTAAATCGATGAGATCATCCGAATCATTGCAAAACCGGCGTTTTATGTTAGCCACGAGTTTAAAATGTCTGTCTATTATAATAAACGTGTCATCGAGTTAAGTTTACATGAATGGAGTAACTGGAATTTAAGGTGGCTAAAAATGGAGAAGCGGGCATGGCCCCGCGGCTGGTGTACATCGGATCGGAAGCGATCTACTCGGTTAAGTGATACGAGCGCGGTCGGGTGTGTAATGGGTCACCGCCTCACTAGTGGCAAATTAGAATGTGCGTTTCCGTGCTTCGGAGGGCACGTAAAGCCGTCGGTCCCGGTTGCTATCGATAGATAGCAGTCTTTAAAACTTTTCGGAGGCCTTATGGGCGGTTTGAAAACATCCGACAGCGGGTTGGCCACTAACCCTTATCTTCACCAACCCACATTGGAGCAGCGTGGTGGAGTAAGCTCCAGGCCTCCTCCCAAAAAGGGGGAGAGACTCATGCCCAGCAGTGGGACGTATCAAGGGTTGCCCTTACATAAATGGAGGTCGTCACTAGACTTATATTGTTAACATAGGGCCGTGATAACCTGATCAACCACTAACGGAGAACATTTTAAAAGACGCGAGGTGGGCATCAGCGTCCAGTTGTAAAACTCCATTGCAATCGCCATTCCATTTACAAGAGTGGCATTGGCATTTATTGGCATATAAGTTTGATTATCTCTGAGATCCTTGGGAATCCAGACTCGAATATTTGGTATTAATTTCAATTGGATATTTTACATAGTCCTGTAATAAAGAGTCTCGACAGATCTAACAGTCAGACAGACGGACAACCAAGTGAACACATCCCTTATAGGAATAAGGGTGTGTTTTCCATTATATCTCCTATGTAGAGACGAAGCCCAGGTACAGACTTATTACATGTAAAGATCTTTTTTCTACTGAAACAACCCAACATAATCTTTATAGATTGCGACCCACACATTGAAAAACGCTGCACTTAGTAACCTAACTCCAAAAGGTCATAATGAAGTTTCCTGCCCAAACAAAAAACGTTTAGTAGTCTTGAAGCAGTAAACAGAGTGCTTGAATGATGTGAGTGAGTGAGGAGTAAGTGGCGATAGTGATAAACACAACATTTGCGTTGAACCGACGTGTCAAGACTGGCCGAGCTATTTATTTGTTCAGTGTAAGGCTGTGGTTACATGACGGCTGGAATAAACTTGATTATTAACTATTCTATAGGAACGAGTGTTTTTGGTAGGTAAATGAAAGGTCTCAAAATGTTGTTATACAAAGTTCAAAATATTAGTGTAATTATTATAGGTATACAAGATGGATTAAAATAAAAGATGAAATGCGAAGTAATTGTTTTTTTTTATATTATTTCGCATTAACACATGCTTGTGAAATTTTTCTTTCCATTTTTCTTTAAAAATGCAAAGTATTTTTTAACATTATTCAACACAATAACATAATTCATTACTTGTGGCAAACTGCAGTTACAGTATGTAGGCATACGTGGCTCCCATTATAATACTTATATAGTGCTATTTTAAATCAATACTTTTCCAAATTTAATCTTGTATCTACTTCTACATATACATAAAAGGGAATAGACATTCCCTTTTATGTATACTCGTCACAAAATCTCAAAAACTATATGTGCTACGTACGAGTTTAAAATTTTAATTGGGGTTTATTTTAGGACAAAGGTGCAACTTAAGACGGGAAGGGCGCAAAGCCGGGGCTAGTATTATAATCTTCATCATTCAAGCGCCAAAACTATATACATCGCTATAACACATAAAAGGGTGCGCCTGTTGAACAGGGTAACGGAAAACTCTTTAGACTTTATCGGGCATCTACTCTTATCCTCATAACAAAAATGAAAATAAGTGCCACACAAAAATTTTAACTAATAATTTCATCCTCATGTAACCCCACCATTAAATTTGTCTGTTATTTGTCAGTCAGCCATGTTTGCTTCTCGTAGTTTTACACATTACGCCGTATCCGAACGCGTTTAATTTCAAAGTGCACCATAAAATTTAACTAACATTATTTATACGTGTCAACATCATAGTAGATAAGGCAGCAATTAAAGCTATGACATTTATAAATCGATCGTATTTCACAATCTTTTTAGTTTAGGGCAATTTATCTCTGAACACATCCTTACTTTACGTCTGTGAAGGATCCAATGTAACCGGAAATTTAGTTCTAAATTGACATTAAGATTAATATTCCGGCGACATTGTCTAGTTCAGCGGTCCTCAAACTGTGCTCCGCGGAGCTCTGACGCTACGCGAAGTGTTTTTCGTTGTGGGTACAGCAATATAGGCCACATTGAAACAAAATTAACAATGAAACCAAGATTTGCTAATCAAAATAAAATCTATGTAAAATATGTATTATCTACCTCAGAATCATAAATAATAAGCCATCTAAAACCATATATTCCCCGGCGCGTATTTTTGGTCGTTTATTACGTATTTTGGTTGGTTAAACTTAGCTCTATATTGGTGTTACAAGTTATTGCAAAAACATTTAACTAACACTTAACCAAACAGTAGTAACACAAAAAAAAATTTAGTTCCATTTTTAGTGCGCCGTCAAATATTTGGTATTCCAAAAGTGTTTCATCGCCAAAAAAGTTTGAGTAACACTGGTCTAGTTAATTACCAATAAACCCATCAAGATTCGGGTTGCATGAACTGTAGTTAATAATAAATTAACACGGCAAATCGATAGTAAATCTTTGCCTACCCCTTACCCTAAATCAATGCGCAAAGTTACGTCTCTAAGCAAAAATCACGCCGAAACTATAAGCTTACAATTCAAAACACTCGAAAGTAACAAGACAATATTCAACTTTACATATTTGACCTCCCAAACAATCACAAGTCTATACACTCAGAACAATTGCCGAGACAATATTGGTGAAAGCAACACGAATAAAACAACGGAAAACCAACCGGATCAATGCAAATCCAACTCTCTACCTCTAGCTTAAAGCACGGAATCGACTAGACTGTAATACTGACCAATAACTGTTCCCACGGTTGAAAATTGAAAGAAAACATTCATTTTGCTCGCTGCGCTGCTTGCAATTCGCGACGCCAGGCCTTTATAATAACTGGGTCTTTTGACAATCCGGTCAGCGCACGGGTCAGCATAGGATGCGCCAAGAGCCGTAGATTTGATAAGTGGTGAAGCCTCTTAATGTTGGTACTTACGACTACTATCTGTCGATAGCAACCGGGACCGACGGCTCAACGTGCCCTCCGAAGTACGGAAACGCGCATTTAATTTGCCACTAGCGGTAACCCATCACACTACCCGACCGCGCCCGTAGTGCTTAACCGAGATCGCTTACGATCTACATCAGCCGCTGGGCCATGCGCGCTTCAATGATTTGATGTTCGATTTTAAATGATCGAACTAAAATAAACAAATGACGATTTTTACATAACTCTCTTACTTTATCAACGGTGAACACACGATTTTATATTAATTAAAAATCTGTGAATTGGCACTGAATTTTATGCCCGTTTACCTGATTCCGGAGTTATCGGACCCTCCGAATAAGCTGGTGGATATCAATTTATGGTCGAAGAAGACGCCGGCGTCGAGAAGTCATCAACACAAAACCTAGCTACGTGTGTCGTCAAGAACAATAACCAGATCTGCGGTACTTCGGTACAGTCTCCAATTTAGTGAGTGGCTTGCACGTTAGTTATTGGGGTGTTTGATCCGGAGGGATAGGTGATCTGGTGCCGAAGTTTTGAGGGTGATCATCATACTATACTTAGGATTTATAATCCGCCTTGGTCTATTTACACGTCCCACCAATAAGAATAAAGACGTCTATAAGTACGTTTCTTCAAAATACAAAACTTTCGCCCTATCGCGTAGTACCTGAAAATAGCTTCGCCACGAACCTTAACCGTCCTAAGAAACTAACACCCTTAATCTAAGAAATTACTCGAAACATTCCTTGACTCACACTCAGCTGAGGACACTTTATGAGGACGCCTCGAAATCCATATTCTTAGTTGTATTTTGACACTAACTCATGTGTACGGTGAAAGCCGGTGGTTGGCCAACAACTGGACTAGCCGGGTTTCCAGAAAAAAAAACAATGTTACAACGGATTATCATACCTATGGATAATTCGCAACGACTTGAAAATTCATTTTTCTAGAAAAATATAGTATTTAAATCCAGAAAATTCAGACAGTTCCGTAAATACGCCTCGAAACTTCATGGTAGATCGTTACGTACCTTGGAGTATGACAATTGCTTCCTTACCCTTACCTCAAACGGAGGCAGAATGTCAAGTTGACGTTATTAGTTACACCAATTCCATTGAGTGAGGTTGAGTTAAGGTTGAGATTACGACTTAGAATGTGTGTAAATCTATAATTTAAACTTATGGCAGATTTCTAGTGCCAAAGAAAGTGTAGGCACCATCGCATTATTTAATTTATCTGTTCGGACATAGGCACCACCGCATTACGTTATCTACTTGCCACTAAATGATAGTGTTCAGCTCTATCGAGTTCCGGTCAGGTATTGTACGGCCCAGTATTTTCCGGCACGTAAACATAGCCCAGGAGTGGCCTCAAGTGTTATGTGGTAGGTGGTAAATCTCTGGTTTCGTGTAGTTGTTGATAGGCCACAGTATTACTCACCATCAATGTAAACTGTGTCTCAGTTACACTTAGTTAGTTATACATGGCAACTTCCAGGTCTTTTACATTGTATATTATTATGTTTTCTAAACACTTGTTGTTGTATACTTGTATGGCTCTTTTAGTACATTAAAAACCTATCAAGAAGTTGAAGAACCACACACTGAATGGCTGCTTGACTCAAAACGGAAATACATTGGATGACTTTTGACGAAATTACTGCATATTTCTACTGCATATTTCAAAACTAACTCAACTACACACAACGTACCCATCTAACAAACATCCGCAAATTAAATACGCCTAATACGAACTTCACCTTTGCACCGAACAAGTTCAGGAACTTTTAAGCGCCTAGAACGAAACAATGCGTGGCGAGGAATGGCCGAGTGGAATAATTTGCGAGTTATTCAAATGAGACGCTAACTATGTTGGCACTCGCTCGCCGGGATTTCATGATATACGGGCGTTGCGAACGGCGAACAATTAAATTAACCAAATTTTATGTGAAGTACTAAACAAGTCCGCGACATCCGATTAATCGATCGAAGCAGTGGAACTACGTGGACAGACAGCGTGTCACGCAGACACAGTGTTTAAGTGTGTTTTTTTTAATGTCTAACAAGGATGTTAGCATGCAGCTACGAGGTCAGACAGCGTGTCATGCAGACACAGTGTTTTAGTGGTTTTTTTTAATGTAACGAAGGTCAAATGCATGCTAGCATGCAGCTAACATCCGAGTTAGCTGCAAGCTAGCATGCAGCTAACTTGGATGTTAAGTGATGACTGCAGCCTATAGACACTATAACACAAAAACCAGAGGTCAAAATGCAGATACGTTACCACTTCTGAGACCTAAGGTGTTATGCCTCTGGGCTGCAAATTTCAGGGCCGTACATTACCTTAATTTATTACCACCTGACCGGAACACGATAGTGCTGAACACTACCATTTAGCGGCAAGTATATTAGGTAATGCGGTGGTGCCTACGTCCGCGAGCTCCGTCACTGGAGCTCTACAACCGGTAAATGTATGAATGTGATATAGAATAGGGACTAAATACGTCCTTAGACTGTGGAAAGCCGTGTGTATAGGGATTCATAGCAGGCTGTATTAGCGTACACTGCATACGTTCAATCTTAATATAAAAACTGCACTACCGCGAATCGTGCACGAAGGGACAAGAACCACTACACAATGTTGAACACAGTAAAGTTAAACTAGTTGGGCGTTTATAGTTAACTGCATGCATGTTTGCCACTTCCAATACATTAAAAAAAAATAGACATTAAAATGGAAAAAAACATACAGTTCATTATGATGCTAAATAAATACTACAGCCCATAAACATCTGAATAAAAACAGAAATTTCAACGTAGACGTGTCGCCACCGCTGAGGCCTAAATCATTACGCCCCTATGCCGGAAATAACAGGGCCGTACGAAAGATCCACATAATACTGAAATAAACAATAAACAAGTATAATCGAGCAGGGAAACCTCTTTTAAAATGAAAACTTTATTTTATTTTCTTGTCATAGTTAAAATACAAGTTTTTTAATATATTTATCAATCACGGTTCAAAGTACACAGCCCTGTGACAATTACATGGCCAGGGGAGGCTTTGGGTCCCATTGGAAACCTTTGTAAGTCCTAGTGGACGACAATTTTTTTTTTAATGTTATGGAAATGGCAAACAAGTATGCAGCTCACATCGATGTTAAGTGATGACTGCAGCCTATAGACACTAACACAAAGACCAAGGTCAAAATGCAGATGCGTTACCACTCCTGAGGCCTAAGGTGTTATGCCTCTGTGCCGGAAATTACAGGGCCGTACATTACCACCTGACCGGAACACGATAGTGCTGAACACTACCATTAAGCGGCAAGTATATTAGGTAACGCGGTGGGGTCTACGCCCGCGAGCTTCGTCACTGGAGCTCTACCACCACTAAAACCACCAGTTGATACGATGATGATGCGATGGTATTGATCGGCTATTTAATATACATTAAGTCTTAAAGTTACTATAGTAACTGCCTCAGTTGCCTAGTGATAGCAGGCCACTACTACTACGCTGGAGGTCCTGGGTTCGATGCCCGGGTCGGGGGCTATCAGAGAAAACGGTTTTAAATCCTTTATCTCTGGTTCTATTGGGATTTTTTCCAATTTCTGGAAGTTTCCCAGTACCTCAGAGTTTCGTAATGTGCCCGGATATGGCAACGCCACCTGTTACATGAGTCAAAACCGTAACCGACGAATCGTGGGTGTTTGCATGTATGCTTGAATGCATGCATTTACCTCTGCCTACCCCTTCGGGCATTACAGGCGTGAAGTTACGTTCTTAAAGCTATTACAATGAAGCAAACTCTAAAAGGAAACCTGAAATAAAACTGACGTGTAACCACAGATTTACTCCGCGTTAGAACTGTACCACAAGTCGGTATAACCAATGATTTACATGTAAAACGGTAGTTAGAGGGTATCTTCAAGTTATGCAGATTTACGAGAAATCTCGTGGTAATCTGATATTCGCGTTAGCTACGTCGAATGTTCGCAGATTTAAGCTGCTTTAATAAGATGAATAATGCTGATGACTGAGTGTCGTTCTTTTTCATCTTTTAGCGCCCTAATGCACTAGCGGTTAGCCGCGGGAGCGGGTGGGTAGCCGTGCGGCTAGCCGCTTTTACAGTTTAATATGAAACGCCTGTTATTGTACATATACGCACTATACATAAAAGGCGGCTGCATATTTAATAGTAAAATAGTTAAGCCGCGCGGCTACCCGCTCCCGTAGCCACCCGCGGCTAATCGCTAGTGCGTTAGGGCGCTTAGAGTTCCGTACCTCCAAAGGAATGAACGGAACCCTTATAGGATCACTTTCTTGTCCGTCCGTCAATCTTACAAGACCCTTTTCTTCTTTTTTGTGGTATTATGAATTTGTATGATACATTAGTAGATATTGATTTATAAAATTCTGGATGTTTCAAAGTTGGACTTTTTTGTCCTTGTAATGAAATAGGGAATTGCTGTTGCTGTCTATTGTGCTTAAAAAGAGGTAAGTAGCTTGTCACTTGCGACAGAATTTCACCGAAACATTTCCAAATATCCACAAACCCCCAAAATTCAGTTGGGAAAGGCTTCATATAAAATAACTCGTCGCAAATTGCAGGCTCACACGGATTTTCTCGTTATTTTGACGTTTTGATGGACAGAAACGGGTCATTCATTTTTCTCGTCGAATTTTATTTCAACCCCGATGAATTTGGATTCTACATGGAAATTAGTTTTTAGTTTTCGACTGCATATCGAAAATAAATCGAGCACTTTTGAGTTTGCGCACAACGCATTGGATTAATAGGTTTGGAGAGGGTGTTGCGTTTGTGCATAAATGCACAAATAAATATTTTTATGAGATTGGTGTAAGCTTTTATGTACAGCTTATATATTTTTTTTATGTAATTGTAACATTTTATGTATGTGACACTCTCACATGGATGTTAAGTGATGACTGCAGCCTATAGACATGCGAAGGAACGGGTGGAAGTGTTCCTCCAACGAAAAGGGAGGATCCTCCGACCAGGCGAGGTGGTAGCGCCTGGCGGGCCGCGGCCCAACGATTGACGTTGGGAAGTTGTATATATGCCAACTCTGGAGAAATCGTCGCATGTGCGATGTTATTCGATTGCACGCCATCTATCGTACTATACAAGTGCTGTGAGGTTTCATCTGAGTTCCACTAGTTGGCGCCTAAATGTAGTGGACGCTACAGACATCTACATAAATACCAGAGGTCAAAATACTGATGCGTTCCCACCTTTTTTTAAGTTGTTCTCTCCGTGATAGTTACTACGTGGCTCTACATTACCATCTAACCAGAACGATAATGAACAATTTGGACGCAAATAAATTACTGCAAATAGATGTAGGAGCTCGAAGGCCCAACGACATTACCTATTTATGCCCTGGTGCCTCCGAGCAACGACACTTATTCTTTATCGTAAACCTAACTTCACGCCTGTAATCCCCGAAGGGGTAGGCAGAGGTAAATGCATGCATTCAGACATAAATGCAAACACCCCCGATTCTTCGGTAACGTTTTGGCCAATGTAACAGGTGGCGAGCCTGTTTTCATCTCCGGGCACATTACCAAACTTCGAGCCTACTGGGAAATTTCAAGAAAATGGAAAAATTCCAATAGAACCAGAGATAAAGCACTGACCTACCATGACCAAATAGGTCGAGTTCTGTCTGATGGTGGGGTCAAAAGTCTTTGGAATCGACGTGCATGTATGAAGAGAATGATGAAGGTAGACGAGGCACGAGAGGTATGTCAGGACCGGGATATCAGGCGCTCTACACTCTCTGCCTACCCCGTTAGGGACCTGGCGCGTAGATACATACATACATACATAAAGGACTTTACACCATTATCTATGATGACCCCCTACCCAGGAATCGAACCCAGGACCTCAGCGTAGTAGTGGTGGCCTTCTACCACTGAGCTACCGAGGCAGTTTTCAGTTTCTTTATCAAAAGCAGAATAATTACATGGGAATAACAACTTAGAGGCAGAGTTAATTTACGTTTTCTCAAAAATCTCTCCTTGCCAAGGTCAATCCCAAAGACAATACCGAGCCGGTCATTTACGATTTTTAAGGGGAAAATGAAGGGAACATCCATATTTCTTTATCTATGGACATTAAAAGTAACGTACTGTATTAAATCGCTGGGGGTTCAGAAGGAGTGGAAAAAAAGACCTGACTAATTCGGGGCAATCAGTCTCCGGCGATAAAAAGGGGCTCTTTGGTTTCGTTGAAATGTTTTTCTTTAGTTAGTGTTAGCATTGTAAGATAAATTCTTAGTTTCTTTAATTAATACTTCTTAATTCCATAAAAAAAAGTTGCTCTTGTAATCTATGTAGGTGAAGCTCTTTAAAAATTGTTGTGTGCGAGTATCACTTATCTGTTTTAGGAAGTAAAAATGCATGATAATTATAAGATGACTAGCTGACCCGACAAACTTCGTATTGCTTCAGAATGAAATAATGTATAAAAGGTTTGATAGATACGAACTAATTGTATGGGAAAATAAAATTGTGGTTTTTACTATTTCCCTTCAATTTCGTCATATTTTCTTGCCTTTTAAACCTTTCCTGGACTTCCAAAAATCATTCAAAACCAAAATTAGCCAAATAGGTTCAGCCGTTCTCGAGTTTTAGCGAGACTAACGAACAGCAATTGATTTTTATATATTATAGATAAAAAGCATGAAAATTGAAAAACTTTCATCTGAGGGCAGGAAATGTCCAAATGTACCAAAATCCTAAGGTATCATTAGTTCAAAAAATAATCAGAGACCGCTGCAATAGTCTATAAAGGACTCAAAAACATAACTGGTTGCGATGTCCGATTCGTATCGATATTTTGATGTATCGATACAACCGAATACGATACCTATATCGATATTTTGTATCGATACATGTTAATGCGATATTTGCCGGTATCGATTTGCGAATATCGAATGAAAAGTTTTGTATTGTATTGGATATGCCTGTGAATATGCCCATGGCATGCCGATTCGCGATCGCAGTGGTGCTAGTTTTTTTAAGGACGCTGCTGCCCATGTTGCGTTATTGCACTTACTACCGCCCATTGGAATGGTTTGAATGCCATTATTCGGTTGACTGACAGTAGTAGTGGGCGGTGGGGCCATCACGTCCCGACGCCGATACGATACGATATATCGATACAAAGCGACACTGGTGGTAGAGCTCTAGGCACGGAGATCGCAGGCGTAAGCGCCACCGCATTACCTAATATACTTCCCGCTAAATGGTAGTGTTCAGCACTATCGTGTTTGTATCGCTCAGGTGGTAATGTCCCTGTCATTTCCGGCGCAGAGGCATAACACCTTAGGCCTCAGGAGTGGTAACGCATCCACATTTTGACCTTGGTCTTTGTGTGGATGTTTACAGGCTGCAGTCATCACTTAACATCAATGTGAACTGAATGCATGTTTACCACTTCCATAACATTAAAAAAAAAAGGATATCTCTAATAACTGGTCCGGGTGCTACCGCCTATTTGTATTGCTGCTGACATTGTCGTTGCTGTCAAATTTTCATGTCGATTTGTAGCTCTTTTAAAAGTACGTAGTATTGATAATCTGATTGATATTCTCGTTTACGTAGGTAATAAACAAGCAATAACAGTAGATTATTTCGATTATTGTTATTTAGTTAAAGTAATAATCGATTTTAAAATTTGACAGCAATGACTATGACGACAGCAATGTCGAGAGGCGGTCCTGGAATCCTTCTCACAGTTAGCGACGGCTTTAGATCACGTAGCGATAGACCCACAGCTGAAATACCTTCGCTTTCACAAATAATTAAAAGTCCTTACTCATTTGACAGATAACAAAACAACGAAAGAACCCAACTCCTGTCCCCCAGACGATTAACGTTACCAAAGGAATGTAATTAGAACTTACTATTTCGTTCATTATTTTTCTATATGTAGGAATATTACTTTTAGGAGTGGAGTCCCCTCTCGCAGATTAGTTCGCGAAAGTAAATATATAACACAATTTCAGCCAAAAGACTTGGAATGTTGAACTAAAGCCTCTTCATAAGTGGGATATATGTCTAACGTGACCATACGTCCCGTTTTGAACGGGACAGTCCCGTTTTCATGCAGCCCGTCCCCCGGTGTTCAAGGAAAATTTTTGGGATGCGAAAATGACCTATTATCGATAATCTGAGCAAAAATACTTTTCTTTTATGTTATGAAAGTGGCAAAAACAACGATGCAGTTCATGTTAAGCGATGATTGCAGCTTATAGATACTAACACGAAGTCCGAGGTCAAAATGCAGATGCGTTACCACTCCTGAGGCCTAAGGTGTTATGCCTCTGTGCCGGAAATTACATGGCCGCACACTACCACCTGACCGGAATACGATAGTGCTGAACACTAACCATTTAGCGGCAAATATATTAGGTAATGCGGTGGTGCCTACGCCTTCGGGCTCCGTCACTGGAGCTCTACCACCAGTAAATGTGTAGAAAACTAGCGTACCGTACCCGCCTGAAATTATCCTGTAAGCGTACGAAATTTTATTTTTTGAATAATATTAATTTCAAAAGGTATCGCTACCGATTGGGTAGCGATACCTGAGTACCTACCTGAGATACTTAAAATGATACTTAAAGAATACGTCGTGTTATAGCTGGGCGTTCGTTAGTAAGCCTCTTCCGCTCTGGTTCCTTGAAGATTAATTTAGAGTATGTCCCGTTTTGAGTGACGATAAAAATGGTCACGTTAGATACTCGTATGTCATACCAAATCGCTACGCTTGGCATGCGGATTGACGATCGTAGTGGCTGAAATTTTAACACGGTACATAATTATAAACAATGTATTATGTATATTCACGCCAGGTCCCTAACGGGGTAGGCAGAGAGTGTAGATATCCCGGTTCTGACAAATCTCTCGTGCCTCGTCTACCTTCATCATTCTCTTCATACATGCACGCCGATTCCTAAGACTTTTGACCCCACCATCAAGCAGCTTAAAATGTAGATTTTAACATTCTCTTATGTAACTTTACTTCTGTAATACGCGAAGAGGTAGGCAGAGATAATTGTACGAATACAAGCATAAATGCGAACATCCTCGATTCGCCGGCCACGTTTTGACCCATGAAACAGAAGGCGAGCCTATTGACATCTCCGGGTACATAACCAAACTTCGAGGTACTGGAAAACTACCAGCATATGGAAAGAATAGAATAGAATAGAATAGAAAATATTTTTATTTCGAATAGATCTTTACAGATACTTTCAAAACGTCAATAAATCATAAACTACCTAGAGCGAATAACCATTACATATAGTAAAGAAAAATCATATATTAATAGTAAATTAAAAATTAAAATTTAAACTATTTGGTTAAAACATAATAATCATAAAATTTTTCAATTCCTTCAATGATAATAAATGAAGAAAAAGAAAAACTTATTCGTCAAGATCAATGTTATTCACTTAGCAGAGTTCCAAGTGCAGTCACTACTGAGAAGAACTCCGCTACCCAACAAACTCAGTAAGAGCTCTTTTAAATGAAAGCTTAAATCTAATACAGATTATCGTGAAAAATCAAATAATGTCAACGTCCATAGCATAGATGCTAATAAACTGCTATCTACTAAATGTGATGTAGCCCCTGCAAACCAGAACAGACCAGTCCCCACCAACAGCACCCGTTCACGAGTATGACGCATGTGACAGCCATTGCCCTCCTCGACCATTTTAGAGGGAAGTGAGCAACCCGCCACACGACGCCGCCAAAGGCAAAGACATTTAAGCGTGCATGACTGTTCCGGATATGCATACGGCAAAATAAAAGATGGAATTCATTTTCAGCCAGGGTATTCACATTATTCAACCCTTAACAATAGTAGATACTAATTACTGAATACACGAAATCACAGGATCATGAAATAGCCTGGCAGCGATCGCTATAATCCCAAGACGTATTATCATTAAGATAATCACTGGTCTTATAGTAATTACATTTATATAAACGTTCTTTCATTACTTTCTTAAATTTATTGATCGATAGACTTTGAACGTTTTTGGGGATTTGATTAAAGAACCGTATACATTGACCTCTAAAAGAATTACTGACCCTATTCAGCCGCGTTGCATGCATGGACAACTTGTATTTGTTCCTAGTATTTATACTGTGATTGTTACCTATTGTAGGAAACTCATTAATGTTTTTACGGACATATAATACATTTTCATAAATGTATTGCGAAGCTACAGTCAGAATATTTATTTCTTTAAATTTATCTCTAAGAGATACCCTCGGACTCAACCCGTAGATAGCCCGGACAGCTCTCTTTTGCAGTACAAAAATAGTGTTGACGTCGGCGGAATTTCCCCATAGCAAAATGCCATAGGACATTATACTGTGAAAATAACTAAAATAAACAAGGCGAGCCGTCTCGACGTCTGTTAACAGTCTAAAATATCCCAATAGAAGCAGAAATAAAGGATTTCAACGATTTAATATCACAATTGCCATAAGGCATTCCCTGTAATGAAAACTGTGATGATTATGAATAAATAAATAAACAAATAAACAATAAAAAAAACGGATTTTTTAAAAGATGCTAGCTGAAATGTAGGCATCTTAGAGCGTAGGGCCCACATTGTGTCTGATAATGAAATAAGAAAGATCCCAATGCCAAATGTAGACAGCATCAGCGAACACTGCTCCCGAAAAGGGTCACGTTTAATTACTTGCGAACTTTGACTTCCCTTAGGGAGACGCTCAGCGTTACTATAGGAATGTCATTATGAGCTATTATTGAGTGGATTATTTTCCTTGCAATGTTATACTTGGCGAGCCTGTTGACATCTCCGGGCACATTACCAAACTTCGAGGTACTGGGAAATTTCCAGAAAATGGAAATATTCCAATAAAACCAGAGATAAAGGAGTTTACACCAATATCTCTGATAACCCCGTACCCGGGAATCGAACCCAGGACCTCAGCGTAGTAGTAGTGGCCTGCTACCACTAGGCTACCGAGGCAGTTATACTTAGAATAATATTTTACTGGTGGTACACATTCAGTGAAGGAGCTCGTGGGATTATGCACCACCGCATTACCTAATTTAGTTACCGCTAAATGGTAGTCCTCAGCATTATCGTGTTCCGGTCGTGTACGGCCCAGTTATTTCCAGCACGGAGCCTTAAGACACACAGCGGACACCCGGCTTAAATTCCATACAAACGCTCATTCTGGTTCCTTTTTTTATGTAATGGAAGTGACAAACAAGCATACAGTTCAAATTGATGTTAAGTGATGACTGCAGCCTATAGACACCCACACAAAGACCAAGTCAAAATGCAGATGCTTTACCATTCCTGAGGCCTAAGGTGTTATGCCTCAGTGTCGGAAATTACAAGGCCACCGACTACACAGTCATCAATCAGGACGTGTTTTTACACGCAGACACAGTTGCCCGCTCCCAACCTCAGTGTACGAAGCTGCCGGAATGGTACTCGAGGGGAGGTGCGGGCTGCAAGAGGGGAAATCAGGCGGGACGTCGAAGTGTCCATTTTACGTAGTATTATTACATACCTATTCTCTGCTTAAGAGCTTATCTAGATCTAACACTACGTCTTAAAATCTTTATTCAAAAGTTAAGTTTTTGAGAAACAAGCATTGCAGGTCACATAGATTTGAAATTACTGCAGCCTAAGACATCTTCACAAAAACTAGAGCTCAAAATGTAGATATGTTGCCAACCCTGCCAAAGAAGCCAACGTCAGATGTATCCGTAGATCGGCAGGAAACCTGCTCTCGAAAAGGGGTCACATTTAATTACTTGTGAACTTTGAATTCCCTTAGGAAGATGCTCAACATTACTATAGGAATACAATAAGCAGCTACCATTGAATTGATTTATTTTCCTTGAGATGTAACAATATTCAAATTGATAATTACGCAGAGTTAAGTGTTTTCCATTTTCAATTACGCTTCGGAAACATGGACACTAAAGAAGGCCGATCGCGACCGCATCGATGCTTTTGTGATGTGGTGCTGGCGGAAAATGCTGCAAATTCCATGGACTGCTTTTCGTACAAACGAGCCGATCCTTCGCGATCTCAACATCAAAACCAGGCTCTCTACCATCTGCCTGCGAAGAATCATCAAATTCTTTGGACACATTGCCCGAAAACTTGAGCGGCTTACGGTTACTGGAAAGGTAGATGGCAGAAGGCCTGGAGGTCGTAGCCCAGTCAGATGGTGTGACTAGATCCGCTGTACTCTGGACACAAAGCTTCACGACGCACTCCATGACGCCAAGGACAAACATCGATGGAAGAATATCATCCATCAGAAATTAATCTCCCATCGGGGGAATCACGAGCCTAAGTCATGAGGAGTACGCCGCGAGGAGGAGGAGTTACGCAGGAAGATCATAATCAAAACATTAAGATTCCCCAAGGAGCACCCTCAGACAGTACAAATGTATCAAATGAAAACCTTAAGGCTCCACATGTCATAACCACCTAAAACTCAAAAATCATAAAATAATATACGGAAGACTTACCGAAAACTGCTTAGTCAGAAATAAAACTGTATTTACACATTTATCAGTTTCAAAAATCATACGCAAAAAACATCAAAATGCACAAGTTAAGTAAACCCATTCCCACTGCAAATAAAATAGCTTAAACAATGCAAATACTCACATATTTTTCATAGGTCAAGGAACCCGTTAAATTAATTTAACAGATAGATGTTTGTAAATAGTATGTAGGTATCTTAAATAATACTTATATCGCTTTCAGTAACAGCAACGTTTCAATAACCGTTATAAAGAACAGGTTGCGCCGCCTCACTACGGAACCGGTATCCCGCCCAATTTGGAGTTGTGAACTCGGAGGGTCCTTATTAATTAAGGAACTCCGGTAATTGCCGCCTTCAGGTGTATCTCTCCCTAATGCTGTTTCTTTCCCAATCTTTGTTTCGAACTTAAGATGAGAATACCCGTTTGATGAATGAAAACGATGTCTAACTTTTGTGAAATACATCTTTTACAAGGATTAATTTATTATAGAGCTCATATTTGAACTTTTACTAAGTTTTTTTAATTTCTTACATTATTTTTCTACTTATCTCTGTATCATCAGTTATGTAATAGCATGCATTGATAATCAATACTAATATTATATGCACAATTGTGAAAATCTGTCTGTCTGTCTACTCCTAGTAGGTTAGGATCCCACTGTAGAATCATTTCGTTCATCCAGAAATCCAGATATGCTGCAAACCTGATTTTCAAGCATATTTATAATCTAGAGAAACACTTCCGGCCATTTTTTGATAGACAACCTAGTGGATATGTATTCTCTAGATCAGTGATTCCCAAAGTGGTCCATATAGACCCCCTGGGGTCCATGGATCTCGATGGGGGTCTACGTAGGCGTTGGAAATATGGGAATGTGATAAATGTAGCAAGGAGGGGTCCACGGAAACCAGAAAAAATTGAAAGGGGTCTACAAGAAAAAATAGTTTGGGAACCTCTGCTCTAGATTATACCTAAATATGCGTAAAAATTAGGTTTGCAGCATATCTGGATGAACGAAATGATTCTGCAGTGGGATCCAAACCTATAGTCTTTTGTGTCTCCCACAACGGCCCCTGTCATGGATCGGACCCACTTGGGTCTCCCTTATGCAGTGTGAAAATGTATTTAGACTGAGAGTCCGTCGTGCCCGGTGAAGTATACTAATAGCATCCCTTGACGAGCGACTTATACGCTCATTCCAAAAAAAATCTGTTGGTTTCTAACGCTTTTACGATTAAACAGCTCTGACGAACGTGATGAAATTTTACAGTTAGCTTGAATCCTAAGAAAGAACATAGGTTTCTTTTTGTTATTAAACCAAATAGTAAGAGAAGGAAGTGACAAAAACAACAAGCAATTCAATGAAACTGCCTGTAGACATACCTATAAATAAAAGTTGTCGGTTGTAATAGGCCTACATTCTGTTCTTCTATTATAAAGCTATCTGCCAGAAGACAGATTCTATTCAGTGAGATTCCACTGACTGTACACTGGAACTCTTCCCTATGAACTGGAACGTTGGAATATGCATAAAAGTTGGTCGAATCTATATTTATCTAAGTCTTGAGACCTTACAAACTTCACACCACTATGGTTCTTTTACAATTCAATTGAGAATTCAAGATGATGGAAATTGGACGTAAAAAAATAAGTAAACGACAAGTCATACAATGGCAAGCAGTCATCATAAAAATAATTGGCTGGACTCTTTAAATAACTCAAGTCATGTTTACGCAGATGACCTTGATTGGCAACCCGCCGGTGGGTTCCTACCGCTTGATGCTAGGATAGGTATTTAGGAGAAATCCAAAAGATTCGATTGATGAAAGAAATTATATATCTCATTCTAAAACATACCTCCATCCTCAGGGATATTGAGGAGCTTCTTCGCGCCCGGACTCGGCCCCTTGATCGACGACAGCGCCCTCTGCAGCGTCTCACTCATTTGTTTCCCACCAACACATTGACCGAACACTATCACAAACACTATGCACTTCACCACACTAAACCTCACTCTGCGCCAGCTCGAATCCTGTTTGCCCATCGTCGCCAATGTTTGCCCAACCTTTGCCATTGCTCAGTTCGGGCGGGTAGTCCTACATTTTAGTGTGCCGCGACATCTGAAAAGAAAGATAGGGTTTAGTTAGTACGATCTTGAAATTATAGGCTTTCGTTTATATTTCAAAACTTGCTCGAGTGTTATTGATAAAAACAGTATTCAAAGGGTAGAAACTCAAATGTTGGAAGAATTACTGTTTACAGGATTTTTCTGTATATAGAGTCAAGTAAAGTTCGGTCCATATAAAAATAATAGGTTGGGGAAAACGTCTTTTCGCATTATAGTATGTATGAACTTGTAATAAAATCTCTTTGGCTGTAGTATTTGTATCTGGCAGGTTTTGGTACTCGTATCATTGAAAGTTAAAATTTTAAAGAACATATTCCAAATTGAAATTAGGCAAATGTGTGTGATTTTCATTTGTTTTTCGTACTGTCAAGATGAGTGAATCTAATGAAGAAATTCGATACATTTTAAAATTTTACTACAAAAAAGGTAAAAATGCAACGCAAGCCGCGAAAAAAATTTGCGATGTTTATGGACCTAGTGCAGTGTCTGTGAGAGTAGCACAAATTTGGTTTAAGCGTTTTCAATCCGGAAATTTTGATGTCAAAGATGCACCTCGCTCTGGTCGCCCTATTACGGATAAAATGGATGCCATTTTTGAAAAAGTGGAGCAAGATCGACATATAAGTAGTTACGACGTAGCTGAAGAACTGAGAATTGATCACAAAACAGTTTTGGCGCATTTGAAAAAAGCTGGGTACAAAAAAAAGCTCGATATTTGGGTACCTCACGAGCTCACTGAAAGAAACCTAATGAACCGTGTACTCATTTGTGATTCTTTATTACGACGTAATGAAACCGAATCATTTTTGAAGAAGCTGATAACTGTTGATGAAAAGTGGATCACGTACGACAAGAACGTGCGAAAAAGGTCGTGGTCAAAGGCCGGTCAGGCTTCACAGACTGTGGCGAAACCCGGGTTAACTCGCAATAAGGTGATGTTGTGTGTGTGGTGGGATTGGAAGGGCATTATTCATTATCAGATATTACCACCAGGCAGGACTATCGATTCTGAACTCTACTGCGAACAACTGATGAGATTAAAGCAAGAAGTTGAGAGAAAGCGGCCGGAATTGATCAACAGAAGGGGTGTGGTGTTTCATCATGATAACGCTAGACCTCACACATCTATAGCCACTCAGCAAAAATTAAGAGAGTTTGGCTGATAGGTGTTAATGCATCCGCCGTATAGTCCTGACCTTGCACCTTCAAATTTCCACCTGTTTCGGCCTCTTCAGAATTCTATAAGCAATGTTAGGTTAACATCACGAGAGGACTGCCAAATCCACTTGTCGCGGTATTTTCATGAGAAGTCCCAAAATTTTTATAGCAATGGGATCATGTCCCTCCCTACAAGATGGCAAAAGGTTATCGAACAAAATGATACATACATACTTTAGTTAAATTTAAATAAACTATATTAAAGAATGTTTTGAATTATCTTAAAAAATGCGAAGAAACTTTTTCCCCAACCAATTTGTTTTAGACACGTAACAATTGAAGCTTATGATATTAATTTAAAAATTAACAACAACAGTAATTTGTAGTACTCAATAACTTTTTTTAAACCTATGCTCTTAAGATAGTATTTAAATATTGCCAAAATTTGTCATCAGATCCAAATCGCACTCGAACAGAAGGCAATCTGATATCCGATGCTTCTATTTCGTTTGAACAGTTGTTCACAAAAACGACACTGCAGTAGCATAGGTATAGGCTTGTTCCAAGATATGGCAAATACATTTAAACATAATAAGATCAGACTCGTACCCCACGAGGGCACCAACACAAGACAAGATCACGACATGAAATTACGAGCGACACAAGCACCGTTTAGCTTATTAGGGTGGTAGCTCACAGTGGCGGATCAGAATTCCAATAGGAGAAAGGTTTAGCTGGTCTTGTTGAATATTTTGGGGAGCTTGACCTCGCTAAGGGCAAACTTTACCAAAGATTTGTTATGTTTGGACTGGAAGATTTGGGAGCCTCTTCTTCCAAATCATCCAGTCCAAACATAACAAATTGTAATTTGACTCCTTATCTCTCCATTAGATCTTCCAAAAACTGGCACCAAATTGGGCATCATTGTTAACATATTTTTGATAATTCTTTTGAATCTTAAAGAACAGCTTCACAGCTGGCTACGACATGTGGCGTGAAATAGAATCGTTGACGACCAGACATTTCAGAAGGGCGTTAAAAAACAAATATGTAGATAAAATACCTACGAGATGATTTTGAAAAGCAAAATTACAGAAGCAAAACTTTTTCTAAGATATTCTAAGCACATTTAAACATAATAAGATCAGATTCGTACCCCACGAGGGCACCAACAAAAGACAAGATCACGACATGAAATTACGAGCGGCACAAGCACTGTATAGCTTATTAGGGTGGTAGTACACAGTGGCGGATCTAGAATTTCAATTTGAGAAGTTGTCTCGGCTTGTTTTGACGAGCTTCACCATGCGGGGGGCAGGCTAAGGCAACGCTAAGAGGTTTTGTTAGATTTGTCATTATTGGCCGTACATGGATAAATTACACGTTAATAGACTTAAATAAAACAGTGTTTTCTTGTTCATGTCCACGCATATCCAAATAGTCGAAAATCATTTATTAATTTAGTTGACAACCGACTGCTTATGAACGTTGAATTCCGGTTATCATCAACCGATGATGAGAGCGAAATTTGCATCGCCCCTAATCGCATATGTCTAAGGTATGTCCCTCCGCAACGTCTTAAGCCGAGGGTCGGACCCACAGAGGTCTCTAACTTTTTTGCTGTTCTGCTCTCGCTGATTGCCTGATGAAGTAGACTAGTACCGTCTCGAAACAAACGGCCTACATAAGACCGTCGTTAAAAAAAAGCTTAAGCAAAGCTTATGAACGTCATAATAAAAAAAGTTGCTGAACATCCGTCAATTGCAATAAAGATTAGCTAGGTTTGCAAATTGCAAAGAAAGAAGAGCGGTGAGAAAAAGACTCGGCTAGTGTATATTCTGTCTACAGGTTAGGGATTTGCCAGCGACGGAAGCCAGCTATTATTGGGTTGATTCGTGATAACTGTTTCCTCTTATTGCTGTTAATCTAGTACTCGTGGTAGAGTTCTAGTTTAGGAGCTCAAAGGCGTAGGCATCACCGCATTACCTAATCTATTTGCCGCCCAATGGTAATGTTCATCACTATCGTGTTCCGAATAGATGGTAATGTATGGCCCCGTTAGAACTACCACAAAGCAAAACAACTACGGTCTGAGTGGTGGCAACGCATCTGCATTTTGACCTCTGGTCCTTGTGTGGGTCTATAAGCTACAATAATCACTTAACATAAATGTGAACTGCATGCTTGTTTACCACTTTCAGTACATAAAAAAATAATGCTTGTTTGCCACTTTCATTACACAAAAAAGACTAATATTTGGATAGTAATGCAGTAGACAGTGTCTACGGCCATGTAATTTCCAGCTCAGAGGCATAACACTTTAGGCCTCAAGAGTGACAACGCAACACACCCGCATTCTGACCTTGGTCTTCATGTGGGTGTCTATAGGTTGCAGTAATTACTTAACATCAATGTGAACTGCATGCTTGTTTGCCACTTCCATTACATTAAAAAAAATGCTTGTTTGCCACTTTCTTATAAAAAAAAATATATTTGCATAGGAATGCAGTAGCCAGTGTGCGCTGAACCTATATTCACAAACATGAACATGCATTTACCCATTTAGCGGTTAAACCACGAGTACACAGCACACAATATAAATCAATCGCAACTGTTCAGTACTTAGGGGACTATTACACTGTTGATCCGTCTGTCCCGATATTTATTCGGACCTATTGAACTGTATTCAAGTTTATGTTTATCGGTGCACTATGTAGTCAGTTTGACATTCATTGTATAGGTGTATAGTATAAATAATATACGCAAAGATAAGAATTTCTTCCGTGAAGGCTTAGTGGCAGTAATGCTAAGGTTTGAATTTCTATCCACGGGGCGAACTGTATTGGGTGCTTTTCCAAATTTGAAAGGGATTTTTTTTATGTAAAGAAGGAAGCAAACATGCGTGCAGTTCATATGTATGGTAAGTAATGACTGCAGCCTATAGACGTTTACACAATCTCAAGGGTGACAAGTGGCAACGTATCTGACTTTTGACTTCTGGTTTGAGTGTACGTATAGGCAGCAGTCATCATTTTACTGGTGGTAGAGCTCTAGTGACGGAGCTCGCGGGCGGAGGCACCACCGCATTACCTTATATACTTGCCGCTAAATGGTAGTGTTCAGCATTATCGTGTTACGGTCAGATGGTAATGTACGGCCCTGTAATTTCCGGCACAAAGGCATAACACATTAGACCTCAGGAAAGGTGACGCATCCGCATTTCGACCTTGGTTTTTGTGTGGGTGTCCATAGGCTGCAGTCATCACTTAATATCAATGTGAACTGCATACTTGTTTGTCACAACTATTACATAAAAAAGTATCTTCATGCTATGCCATATAAATGGGGTAGGCAGAGAGATTGGAGCGGTACATATCGCCAGTGCTACTTCTACGTTCACTCTATATACAAACTTCTTTTTATAATTTCTTCATATACAAACATACAAACATTTATTCTTAGCGATATCCATCAACGTTACATCTAAAACTTGATATTTCGACAAAACTCCATCTACAAGCACCAACGAATAGCTCGGATCTACCCAAATATTTTAAGAAGTTAAAAAAAAAAACACTTTAAATAGATAGAACAGAATAACAATGTCACTGCAATTGGAAAAGCAATATAGGTAGGTATTTCACAACATTATTACATTATTAAAATCGTAGAAACTGATGCTTTTCAACTTAGCAAAGAGAATCCTATAAACGTTTTCTACCTGCGGCATTACGAGGTACTTGCTAACAGGCATACCAGTGCAAGCAATTCTGACCCTTAATAGAAAAGCATATTTTCTGTATCAACGCAACCTATCAAGAAATCGTTTAGATTATGAATACCTATCAAGTTGGAGTATAGGAACCTAGAAACAATTAGAATTCTCCTAATGAAGGAGAATTCCACGCCACAAAGCACAATTAAGACCTGCATCCAAAGGAGAAGGGTAATTTTGGGTCTGCAAAATCTTTACTGCTTAACCCACAGTACATTTTCTAATATAGTTAACAATTAGCAATCTAACCCAACTTTTACTTGATAAAAAAAAACGTAACTTCACGCCTGTAATCCCCGAAGGGGTAGGCAGAGGTAAATGCATGCATTCAAGCATACATGCAAACACCCACGATTCGCCGGTTACGTTTTTGACCCATGTAACAGGTGGCGAGCCTGTTGACATCTCCGGGCACATTACCAAACTTTGAGGTACTGGGAAATTTCCAGAAAATGGAAAAATCCCAATAGAACCAGAGATAAAGGCTTTTTCACCACATTATCTCTGATAACCCCCTACCCGGGAATCGAACCCAGGACCTCAGAGTAGTAGTAGTGGCCTGCTACCACTAGGCTACCGAGGCAGTTTTACTTGATCATTATTTTATTTTTTTATTTCTGGTATTTTTAGAGGCTTTTCCCATAATGGTATGCCAGCTCCATCTTACATGATCATATAATAATATAGTTACTTCAATTACTGGCAATTCAAAAAAGCCCGAATTTCAAATCATTTATTTTATAGTCATTTGAAAATGACATAATTTGTACAGTGTTAACACCTGGGCCCAGAAATGTAAGGAACAGTATCCTCTTTATCTACTTGAAACTATATCCATGGTTGCCAATAATAATATATCTAATATATATAATAATATATCTTTAACACATCACTAAAAATCTTAAAAAACCAACCGTGGCATTCATGAATACATCCCTAGAAATCTTTATCACTCCAGTCTACATTGCAACATGCATCTCACTTCACGGGATACTTGATTAGAAACTTTCACCCAACGAAACAATCAAAACAAGCCGAGAACAAACACCGTACCCACCGTGAAATCCAACAGTGTAATCACACAAAACACAAAAACAATCGCGGAAAACACGAAAAACACAAATTAAAAACAAGAAAAACAACGAAAACGCGGCATCGTCGGCTGTTACACACAAACTAACCTAAAAGTAAAACCGAATGCACTGCACACGCCACTACACCCATAAAAATTTGACCACCAATACACGTTCAAAGGAACGGACTGTGGAATCTCGACAAACATCTCTATAACCCAATTACATTGAAAAATAAACCTTATCTCATTTAGATAAAGGCACTTAAACGTTCCGGTAGCGTAGAAATTATATTGTATATCGGGAACGCATTCATCTTTTGTATTCAGTTTTCTACCTGCGAGTCGTCCCTTTTTGTGTGCACGCACACTTCTCAGGGTGATAACACCTTATTGGGAGGAGATAAGGTAATTTTTGGATTGAACGGCGGAATATTTTGCGAATCCGGGCACAGTTATAGGAAATCCGAATCAATCAGAAGATAGGTAGGTACAAATATTTCTGGGAATGCATGGAGGTGGCTCCAATTTTCAATATTTGAGTATTCTGTAGAAGCTGTTTACCCAGGGATTGCATTTTTTTTATGTAATGTAAGTGGCAAACAAGCTTGCAGTTCACATTGATGTTAAGTGATGACTGAAGCCTATAGATAACCACATCAAGACCAAGGTCAAAATGCAGATGCGACTACTCCTGAGGCCTAAGGTGTTATGCCTCTGTGCCGGAAATTACATTACCACCTGACCGGAACACGATAGTGCTCAACACTACCATTTAGCGGCAAGTATATAAGATAATGCGGTGGTGCCAACGCCCGCGAGTTCCGTCACTGGAGCTCTACCACCCGTTAATGATGCGATAATTACTAAATGAAACGAGGCTGATATCAGTAAATTAACATACTTATTAGCTATTTACCTACCATTAGGTAGAATTATAAACTTAAAGCTGTCTTACTTATTTCGTTTTTTTAAATGTCAAAAAGTAACAAAATAGCACGCATTTCAAGTTAATGTTAAGTGAATTATGAGTTACAGGAGTAGATCCTTTATTGCTGGCTCAACTGGGATTATTCCATTTTCTGGAAGATTCCCCGTATCGTTTCAACAGACTCGCCACCTGTTACATGAGCCAAAACGTAACCGACAAATCGTGGGTGTTTGCGTGTACGTTTGCACAAGCACTTTTGAATTGAAAATCAATTGTAATATTTATCACGTGACTTGACGGGTTAAGCACATAGAGCAACACCGGAGGGGAGTAGCCATAAGCAGGCTTTCCCCTCTGTCAAAGTACAAGCCCAAATGGGCTTATACCTGTCGCCTAGATGTTTAAATGTGTGCGTGAAATTGTTTCTGTGTTTTGTTTAAGTCAAGGTGTGAGTTTCGTATTCGTTTCGATTTTTGTAGTGTGCGTGTGTGTCGCATTTCCCCCCGCAAAAAATGACAGACTGTTTTGCATCGGTAATACACGCTATGGCTACTCCCCTCCGGTCCGCCGCGGCCGGTGGCCCGTGTTGCTCTATGGTTAAGCAGGATAGGCCATGTTCAATATGATTTTTTAAAATCATAACCTAGATATTTATATTTCCGGACGGAAGCTACATGTGTTTGATTAAGACCGATGAGTGCTTTATTAACAACCTTTGCTATAATTTATCGCTGTCAGTGACTAATATAGCACAAAATATAGATTGATCACCCTATTACATTACTGGGTTAACATAAATTTGACGGGCACTATGCACCTACATTTTTTTTTACGCTTACACTCACAGCCTTACAGTAGGTATAAGGTATATAAACCTGTGTCGTGGGTACACATACAACACTGGTCAATTTTCTTAAAAAATTACGTAACTTAACCCCTGTTATGCAGGGTAGGCAGAGGTAAATGCATGCATTCAAGCATACATGCAAAACATCTACGATTCGCCGGTAACGTTTTGGCCCATATAACAGGTGGAGAGCCTGTTGACATCTCCGGGCACATAACCAAACTCTGAGGGACTGGGAAACTTACAGAATATGAAAAAATCCCAATAGAACCAGATATTCTACACCGTTATCTCTGATACGCCCCGACCCGGGATTCAAATCCATGACCCAGCGTAGTAGTAGTGGCCTGCTACCACTATGCTACCGAGGCAGTTTGAAAAGTAGCAATGAAGTTATACCGACCTAATTTCACTTTTTTTTCGCGTAACTTTAAAATACTGGTACTTTTACTGGTGGTAGAGCTCCAGTGACGGAGCTCGCGTAGGAACCACCGCATTACTTAATTTACTTGCCGCTTAATGGTAGTGTTCAGCACTATCGTGTTCCGGTCAGGTGGTAATGTACAGCCCTGTAATTTCCGGCACAGAGTCATAACACCTTACGCCTCAGAAGTGGTAAGGCATCTGCATTTTGACCTCTGGTCTCTGTGTGGGTGTCTATAGGCTGCAGTCATCACTTAACATCTATGTGAACTGCATGCTTCTTTGCCACTTCCAATACCTATGAAAAATATATATAATATTACTTACTAATAACATTACTCTGTGACACAAGTAGCACCGGATTAAGATTTTGCTTTTCCAAGTGTCAAGCAAATAGAGGTAGACGCAATGCAAATGTCAGGTCAGGGGGGGGGGGGGCGGATAGGGGAGTTAGGAGAACAAGTGGGGCGTTCAGGATTTAATAGTCAGATTCTGGCTTGATCTTTAATGGATATAACGTGTATTTGTTTATGGTAAGTGACGTTTTGGGTTTATTTATTGTTTTGTAAGGTAAAATTGTTGGGTTAAGTTGGGGAATACTTTTAGGGGATAGGTATTATTGTTTTAAGGGAATCATGGACTACTAGCGAGTGTTTTTGTATTGTATTTTAAGCTGCTTATGTAAATAAGACGCTATAGCGAGTATCAAATATTCGAAGAAAGAAATACTTGGACATAGCACTACGATTCTGAACTTCATTGTAGATAGATATCTATAGTAATATTTTAAAGCTGAAGAGTTTGTTTGTTTGTTTGCTTCAGGGTGCTAATCTCATGAACTACCTACTGGTCTAATTTTAAAAATTCTTTCAGTGTTAGATAGTCCATTTATCGAGGAAGGCTAAAAAATAAAAACAAAATAGGAGACGGTAGGTAACATGGCGGGCCGCTAGTTTTACTGGTGGTAGAGCTCCAGTGACGGAGCTCGCGGGCGTAGGCACCACCGCATTACCTAATATACTTGCCGCTAAAAGGTAGTGTTCAGCACTACCGTGTTCCGGTCAGGTGGTATGTACGGCTCTGTAATTTCCGGCACAGAGTACAGTACCTCAGGAGTGGTAACGCATCTGCATTTTGCCCTTTTTCTTTATGTGGGTGTCTATAGCTACAGTCATCACTTAACATCAGTGTGAACTGCATTCTTCTTTGCTACTTCCATTATATAAAACAAAAGTACCCAAATACCACGCTCGCGAGCTCCGTCACTGGAGCTCTACCTATCAAAATTAAGACACTCGAGTGAAGTTCGTCACTTAATCGTTCGGCAAAACAAGGGTTATCAATAAAGGGCTCTCAAGACGATGCTACCCCGGTACCTGACGGGGAGGACTTAAGAGGGCGCAACTAATTAGGGATCAAGTGTGATACTGACCTTATAGTATCTCGTGCTCGTACGAGAAAGTTGAGGTACCTACTCTCTAAGAAGTTTTCGGTTAATCGTAGAACTTAAAATTCTTAAATTGACCATTCATTCCAGTTTTACTGTGGTAGAGCTCCAGCGACGGAGCTCGCGGACGTAGGCCGCATTACCTAATAGGTATACTTGCCGCTAAATGGTATCGTGTTCCGATCCGATGGAATCTTACGGCCCTGTAATTCCCGGCACCGAGGCATAACACCTTGGGCCTCAGGAGTGGTAACGCATCTGCATTTTGACCTCTGGTTTATCTGGGGATGTCTGATAGGCTGCAGTCTTCACTCAACATCAATGTGAGCTGCATGTTTGTTTGCCAATTTCATAACTTAAAAAAAATCACCACACTATGCGGTTTACGATTTTTTCACCTATAGACTACAGGTAATTTATAGGAAACTATTTTTACGGATTTATCTCGCGTATATTAACTAAAATGATTTTTAAAATCAACCCGACGTTATTGAAATTAAAAAACACCCAAATTTCAATAGAGAAGATGGATGGCGATTATCAACATCATGGGATCCCATACTTAGCAAGATTAAATCCCAGCCGCAGCAGTCTGCAAGACCTCAAGATACCATAAGTAATTATTGTGTTAATCCTGAACGCTACGCAAGGCGTTTACGAAATCGATGGAGGTAGCTACATATAATTTTTCAAACTTCTGTCAGACAAATGTCACCTCAGTCTGCCCGGGACCACGGAAGCTGAAAAGCGACCGAAACGTCGGGTTGATTTTAAAAATCATTTTAGTTAATATACGCGAGATAAATCCGTAAAAATAGTTTTATTTCAATGAGTGTAGCTCGCGAAAACCTAAGAACATATCATGTTAGAACGTACGGAACGTTAACTGCAAAATATATCCGGCGGTTGGAGAAACTGAAGAACAGGCGCTCACGGTTGTTGGCGGGCCTGACGTTTTTGAAGAGATGCAGAGACAACAACCTGATACCAGTATGTGTGCGCATTGCTCCAAAAAAAGACATAAAAAAGAGCAACATCATCCTCCGCCAAGCAAGTACTAAATTATTATGTCAGCTAATTCAACAAAACCGTTCGGAAATCGCACATACAGAACACGACATCAGTGAAGTCTCTAAAACCCTCGAAAATACATTAAAAATAGAAGATTGGCAAAATTGTAACGAACAAACCGACTTACGCGCAAAATTTACATTAAATAACTGCAAAATTAAACAAATAAGTAAATACGAAAAATTAGAAAAACAGTCGGTTACGGGTCAAAAACATTCAAATCTGAACACACCCATAGACAACGACAAGTCATCCGTCAATGTCAACGTCAAAGCAGTTGTCAATCTATCAAAACAAACTTTGGATGATTCGACTATTGGGGTGCTGGAAAAGGGTTTAAACTTTGCACCAGCTCCATCGAGGATACCGTACGAAGAGATTATCAGTTACGTCGAGGACTGCGTCATTAGGAATCAAGTTCCAAAGGAGACAGCCGAGGAAATCCGACAGGACGTATCGTCTACGTTACGACACTGCCGGCCACCAAAACCTAATCTGTCTCGTGAAGAACTCCGCTCACTGACGACGTTGAGACGATCAGAAGACATCATCGTCCTCCGTGCTGATAAAGGAAACGCTACGGTTGTGATGGACACGTCAGACTACAATGATAAAATCTTATCGCTGTTATCGGATGAAAGCACATATAAAAAGGTAAACAAAGACCCCACCTCTAGTATATTAAAAAAGACTACCGATTTACTGCATAAATATTCATATTCATTGGATCTTGACGTACCAAAACTTTTACCTGCTTGTCCAAAGCCACCCAAACTGTATGGGCTCCCTAAAATACATAAGACTGGCGCTCCCCTTCGTCCCATAGTTAGTCAAATTGACACTCCAACTTACAAATTGGCAAAACATGTGGCACAGATACTTTCACCACTGCGGGGACAAACTAGAGCGTATGTCAAAGACTCGTACAGTTTCATTGCTGAAGTCAAACATCTACAACTATCAGCAAATGAAACAATGGTCAGCTTCGATGTTGAATCCTTATTTACATGTTTACCGGTTAAGGATTGTGTCGAGATTGTTAAAAGAAAGCTAATTGCTCACAATATGCCCCGTCAATATGCAGAACTACTTGAATGGTGCCTGACATCTGGCTATCTAATGTGGAATGGGGAATTCTACCTACAAATAGACGGAGTTGCCATGGGCTCCCCAGTTTCTCCCATTGTCGCCGATATATTCATGGAGGACTTTGAGGAGAGAGCCCTGAGCACTACAACCATAACACCTCGCATTTATAAACGATATGTAGATGACACATTCACCATATTGGATAGCAATAATGTTTCTGTTTTTCTTTCACATCTCAATTCCATACACCATAAAATCAAATTCACTATGGAATTGGAACAGGACAATAAATTAGCCTTCTTAGATACTTTATTAATTAGAAAAACCAATAACACACTCAGTCACACTGTGTTTAGGAAGTCTACCCATACTGATAGGTACCTTAATGGTGAATCACACCATCACCCGGCACATTTATCTGCCGTTGGCTCATCTCTATTTCAGAGAGCACGAGGCATCTGTGACGACCACCATCTTCAGGGGGAGCTGAAGCACCTACGCCAGGTGCTACATAACAACAAGCTCCATGTACCACCCGTCCGTCACAGAGGCCGCGTGAAACCACCTACAGTAGAACGACAACCAGCCATACTACCTTACGTTAAGGGTGTCACAGATAAAATCAGCAACATTTTAAAAAAGAATTCCATTAAAACAGTTTTCAAACCATATAAAAAGATTCATCAGTATTTAAGACCCATTAAAAGTAATATTCCATTACAAAATTCTGGCATTTATAAATTAGATTGTGATTGTGGACTCTCATATATTGGTCAAACGAAGAGAGCTGTATCCACCCGCGTTAAAGAGCACATTGCTGATGTCAAAAACCGAAGAACAGGGAGGTCTGCAGTCTGTGAACACATAGCGGATAAGCCAAACCATTACATCCGGTTTGATAAAATTCAAATACTCGCTAGAGAACACAAACCCATTCCACGAATGGTACGCGAGGCTATTGAAATTAAAAAACACCCAAATTTCAATAGAGAAGATGGATGGCGATTATCAACATCATGGGATCCCATACTTAGCAAGATTAAATCCCAGCCGCAGCAGTCTGCAAGACCTCAAGATACCATAAGTAATTATTGTGTTAATCCTGAACGCTACGCAAGGCGTTTACGAAATCGATGGAGGTAGCTACATATAATTTTTCAAACTTCTGTCAGACAAATGTCACCTCAGTCTGCCCGGGACCACGGAAGCTGAAAAGCGACCGAAACGTCGGGTTGATTTTAAAAATCATTTTAGTTAATATACGCGAGATAAATCCGTAAAAATAGTTTTATTTCAATGAGTGTAGCTCGCGAAAACCTAAGAACATATCAATTTATAGGAAGTCACATAGTCAAGTGACATAGAAAAATCAACTATATAATTAACTGTACTATATAACTATGCAATTTTTGTGGAGTGATTTTTTTGGAGGGGTCGTGTCCCTATTTATTATTTTGAGACTTGATTATCGAGGGGCACATTACCAAACCACTGAGAATTTCCGCAACTGATAAAATATCAATATCCACAATACCGCTCCCAGAAAAGATTGAGGGGACCTGAGCGCGTATTGTATAACTCGGCTAATATCGATTTGATATTTACTACATTGCTGTTTTACTAAAATAAACAAAAGCAAAATTAAAGCAGTAATGTACTGTATCATCATCATTTCAGCCGAAACAAGTCCACTGCTGGACGAAAATAACCCATTAGCAACCATTTCAAGAATTAACAACGACCTTTAGAGTTGTCAAATTAAGTTAAAATTTTAAAAATATAGAATTACTTAAGTACTTGCTTAACTTCCTCAGTTCAATAGTGTAGACCCCAGGTCGTAGGTTCAATCCCCAGTCGAGGGATTAGCCCTTTGCAGAATAAAAGCGTCTAGTTACGTCTCTTCAACTTATTAAATCGAATCTAGAAAATCGGGAACAGAAAATACAAGTTAACAGAGTAAAATCACCAGGGTCTAAAGTAGAAATGGGTGTACCACAGGGCTCGATATTAGGTCCATTTCTGTTTTTAGTATATATAAATGATTTGCTCCATTTGATACCCATTGGTGAGCCTAAAACAATTTTATTTGCCGATGATACCTCGCTGGTCTTTAAAGTGAATAGAAATGAACCAAATTATGATACTATCAATAAAGCCATACAAGAAGTACATAATTAGTTTACAGTAAATAATCTTGCATTAAATAGTAAAAAAACTAAATGTATTCGTTTTACTCTTCCAAATGTCAAAAGTAAAGAAGGGGAAACATTCTTCAACAATGATAAAACACAATTTGTGAGTGAAGCTGTCTTCTTGGGTATAACGCTTGATTCAAAATTGCAATGGGGTCCTCATATTAAACTGTTAGGAAAACGTTTAAGTTCTGCTGCTTATGCCATCAGGAAGATTAGACAGTTAACGGATGTCGACACTGCTAGACTCGTTTATTTCAACTACTTTCACAGTGTCATGTCCTACGGTATTTTGTTGTGGGGTCGGGCAGCTGAAATTGATTAAATATTTATATTACAAAAGAGAGCTATTAGAGCGATATATAACTTAAATAGTCGTGAGTCCTTGAAAGAATTATTCAAGCAAATAAATATAATGACGGTCCCTTGCCAATATATTTATGAAAATATATTGTATGCTAGGAAAAACTTGCACTTATTTAAGAAAATTAATGACATACAGACTTATAATACCAGAAATAAAAATAAATTAGTATTTCCAAGTTTTCGCCTATCGAAAACACATAAATGTTTCTTAACATATTGTATACAGTTTTATAAAAAAATTCCGTCCAACATTCTTGAACTTACAGATAATAAATTCAAGTCATGTATTAAACGCACACTATGTAAAAATACATACTATAGACTTGATGACTATCTAAAGGATAGAGATGCCTGGACAAATGCTGGTCCAGCTCCACAAGGCTAAACAATAATTTTGTGAAATGAATGTGCATTGTACTTGATATTGTAAAACATAGTTATAAGTGTCATATTGTGAAAATAGTTTTAAGGAACATATTTTGATAAGACCCTACTGAGTTTTGTTTTGACAGGTTTTTTCTCAGTAATGTGGGCTTTGGAACTCTGCCAGTGAATGACATAGAATGTCCCATATTTTTTTGTTTAGTCTTATCTTGCCGTTTGTAAAAGAGAGTATGGAACATTCTGTTGATACCTATTTTTATTATTAAGTATGTTTGGACTATTATTTATTTTATTTTGTTTACTCTGAGATATTAATCAACGTATCAGTTGTTATTCGCTTTAATTTTATATTTGTAATTTGACCTATCACAAGCAAATTCTATTATTTCCAAGTGATTAAATGAATTTTTGAGTTTGAGTTATTATTTCCTTAGGTATATTTTTAGTGTGTAAAATTTCATGACTTATTTATTTCTTTTTTTTTTTTTTTATGTAATGGAAGTGGTAAACAAGCATGCAGTTCACATTGATGTTAAGTGATGACTGCAGCCTATAGACACCCACACAAAGACCAAGGTCAAAATGCAGATGCGTTACCACTCTAGGCCTAAGGTCTTATGCCTCTGTGCCGGAAATTACAGGGCCGTACATCACCACCTGACCGGAACACGATAGTGTTGAACACTACCATTTAGCGGCAAGTATATTAGGTAATGCGGTGGTGCCTCCGCCCGCGAGCTCCGTCACTGGAGCTCTACCACCAGTAAAATGTTATGCTATGCTATGCTTTCTTTATGAAACACTTTATTATTTAAATACAATAAAGCACAATTAAAATGAACCCTGTTTAATTGCTCTAACATTAAAGACATGAGTATTAAACCGTCAATAGCATCTAGCCATTCGTAATGACTGCGGTATAACCAACCAATAACCATTTCACGAAATACCAACGACCATCGTAAGTAGGGTTGTCAAATTAAGTTAAAAGTACTATGCACTTATTTAACTGCTCACTCAGTTTGTTAGTCTAGATTAGTCTAGAAATAGCAAGCTACTATTGCAACGCTGGAGCCCTCGGTTCGATTCCCGGGTTGAGGGATAGGTAAGTGTTATTTGGAATTTTTAATTTTTAAGAAGTGAAAATCTTTATCTTTTTTTTTGAAGTTTCTCAGTGTCATTTATTGATTACAGTAATGTCAATAGTATCGCCACGTGATACGAAACATAACTGACGAACTGTGAGTATTTGCATGTATGCTGGAACGCAGTCATTTAGGCACTTACCTCCTATCCTATCGGGGAATAAATGCGTTAAGTTTTGTGTATATAATTTTTTTTACATCAATACAATTGCACATTTTATTTGTTTAGTAACGTAGGGATGGATTATGGAAGAACGGTATAATACATGATTAGATACGATGCAGTACACATGACGTTCTTCAAATGACGCACAAGACCAGTTATATAAAATACTGTAACGATCTGGTTTAATTTAATTTAACGATATAACCACGATACATAATGTAGTAGCCCTACCTTGTGTGGGGCTGTTAGAGTGAGGTAATATTATTTTCATTTTTTTGGTAGTACGTATGACAACCCTGTTACTGTATGAGCCTTCGAGGAGTCAATAGCGATGGCTCAAATGAACACTGCCTACATAGAGTCATTTCGCCAAATAATTGGAAGCCTGACTAAACTGACTAAGAATGATTTTAATTCGAAATAATTACGGTCGAAATTATAATACACTAGCTGTGACCTACGCGAGTTGCTACGCCACCAACTAAAAAATGACAGTGGCGCCATCTGTCGGATTTGCCAACTCAGAAACCTTCGTGGGCTCATGCACAACAACTTTGCTAAAGATGATCACACGATCACACGCGTAGTTTACGATTCTATAAAGGACATACAGGCAAACATTATTTTTTCATTTTTATATACGGAGATGATAAACTATAAATGAATTTGTAGTATAAGAACTCCTGTTTTCCACAATACAAATATGAACAGTATGGAAACTATGTTTATGTAAGTGTGACGTTTCAACGTTTTGTACGTAGTTTCCACACTGTATATATTTGTACTGTGATACGAGGCAAGGAAGGTGCCCCCTCGGAGGCGAGGGGCACGCTTTGTAATTAGTAATGATGCTCTCAAATTAATGCCCACGGTTTTATTTCGCAAAACAATTCCGAGCTTCAACGACCATCATTTGAAATAATTGCGGTCGCTATTAATATTTACATCTATTTGAAGTAATTGATATGATTTTTAACTTAATTTTACACTTCCCTTTGTGATGTCCGTGGTTCCGGCTACTTCAAAACATTAGACAGCAGTTTGTGAGGAAAGGAGATGGGATTTTTTTTATATATTACAAGGGTGGCAAACAAACATGCCGTTCATGTCGATGTTAAGTGATAACATCAGGCTTTAGATATCTATACAAAAATCAGAGGTCAAAATTCAGATGCGTTACCACCCCCGAGATCTAAATTGTAATTACAGTTTTCGGCTATTTTCATAAGACAAGTAACTTCGAAACTATTAAAATATTGAAAATTTTTATTTTTTGCAATCACACATGCGAGTGAACTTTACAAATTAAAGAAAAAAATGGAAATAAAAAGATTGACTTCGGGCAGGAATCGAACACCTGCGACTTCAGGATAACCAGTCCAGCCGTTTTTTCCATTAAGCTACCGAAGTCCCACACCGATAGTGACCAAAACGTCAAATATTGACTTCCCTTTTTGATTTTTAATGGACACAGGCCGGCGCGTAAAACAGAAATTAACCTGCGCGGAGCGCCGCTCACACGTGCCGAATCGCGGCGCCCGCAAGTGCGCGGGAATAATATGCTGTGTTGCTTTTGCCGTTTTAAGTATACAAACAAAACGTGTCGGATTCTACAGTTATTTTGCAGTTTTCTTTTAAATAAATATTTAAGACTAGCTGACCCGGCAAACTTCGTATTTGCTCAGAATGAAATAATGTGTCAAAGGTTTGATAGATACGAACTATTTGTATGGGAACATGAAATTATGGTTTTTACTACTTCCCTTCAATTTCTTCTTATTTTCTTACCTTTTAAATCTTCCCTGGACTTCCAAAAATCATTCAAAACCAAAATAAGAAATCGGTCCAGCCGTTCTCGAGTTTTAGAGATTGATTTTTATATGTATATATAGATGAAATGAGATAAGAAGTAGGTACGTATTTTTTTGTGAACCTCCACTAAAAACGCCAAGAGCCACCTCTGGACCTAAGCACTAACTACAAGACTGTAATGGACTTGTTCCATATCTGAGTTAGGTCTAGCTATCAAATTTAATGTACAGAGTAGGGTCGCTATCCCCAGGACATTCAGTCAACGCCCGCTCCTAATTCACTCATTTAAACAACGGAGGGTAGGTATATTACGTATTAATAATATAATCTAACATTGCCAAAGTTGGGCTGTAACATTGAGAATTTTCTGAATCAGAAAAAGAAATACAGCAGGGATCTAAACCAGTACCTTAATTAAGTGTAGTAGGAACTCACTAACAACTACACAACTACCGCAGCACTTTAAAATAAAATCATCGCAAATCTTTAAAACAACCGCAAAACAATAGTGGAGGGAGATGTGTACTTTGACATTATCGTTATCCTTGGTAACTAATATAATAAGGATATAGAGAAAAATGAGAATAACTCAGAGTTAATCCAGCAGTATCATAAAATGCGAGCTCATAACAAACAATATAAATTAATAAAAATCTCTACACATAGCAATATAAAAATTGCTACTTAGAGCGTTTTATTTTCTCTCAAGACAGATAATTAAAACTGCTGTTAGTAGAAATTAGTCATGAGCTTGCAATTAACGCGGCGAGCGTTAGTAAAGTTAAATTAATCCTTCAAACGCAATTTGCATATAACACCGATTTTCAATTAGCGATATAGGTAGCTATCGAACGGGCTTTATGTTCACTGATTACAATTCGCATTTATCGATGTTTAGCGTGGCTTTTAGTCCTGTATCTCTCTTTAATTTTCTATCCATCTAAACTCATAGCATAAGAATATTCAATGAAAAAAATTAGAATATCTCAGAGAGATTTCAAATCATTTATTGTTTCTACAAAATTAAGACACTTTTAAGAACAAGGTTTTTAAGAAACAATTCTTATAGAAACCTCGGGCTTTTATACGCGCCCATGGATTCAGTAATCCAACCCGCTTGTATATATCAAATACCCGCTTGTATATATAATATATCAAATATCAAAAATCGCTTCGTAAAACGTATACTATCCCTTGAAGTAGATAATTAAAACCGATAGCCGCTGTTAGGTAATAGAAATAAGTGCCAGATTACACGTGCGCTTACAATTAACGCGGCGAGCGTTAGTAAAGTTAAATTAATCCTTTAAACGCAATTTGCATATAACACCGATTTTCAATTAGCGATATAGGTACCCATCAAACGAGGTTTATGTAAATTGATTACAATTAGCATTTGTCGATGTTTAGCGTGGCTTTTAATAGTCCTGATAATTTTATCTTCTAGATAAGTTAACAATATTGGTGTCCTTTTTAAGCTCATAGCGTTAGCGCAGCACATTGCACTGACTACTATTCAAGAAATTACTTTATAAATTAAGCTTCTGATCCCGATCAATTGTCGACCAATTTTGTGATAAAAATTGTCCTTCTTATCGAATATTTTCAAATCAAGCTTTGCTAGATGTTTACCAACATTATACTTCTGATAAGACAAAGCATTACGCAAACCTAATGACGAATACCTACTTAATTTGTCGTAATTAGTAAATAAGTTACCTACCTACAAAAAACTGTATCTTCACAGAGAGTTAGCCAGTAGATGAAGGATACTTATTCCCTTAGCGATACGAGACACATTATGTATTTTCTTAGCGCATAGCTTGTTTTACACTTTTGCTTCTAGGTCTAATACCGAGATGTATTTTTAAAAGAGCCGACTGAGTTTTTTTAGGCAGGTTTTTCTCAGATCATATTGGCTTTTGGAACTCTGCCGGTGAATGACAAAGAATTACTCTTTTTCATTCTACTGATATACTTCTTACATTAGCATATTATATTTAGTTTTATCTTAGTGATATTTTTGACTATACATATATAATATTTTTTTATCTTGTTTGACATAATTGTTATTAACTTTCATTTATTTTGTTTGTTTTTGCCTGTCACCCTAAATGAATAAATGAGTTTCTGATTCTGATACCTTAGGTAAGAAAAGGTTAGTCAATGGACCTTAGCTTTAAAAATCCGTGCAAGACTGAAGCGTGAAGGCATGACTACAACATGTTATCAATAAATTGCGTCGAATTAAGCAGTTCACATAATTCTGGTCGAACTCATCATGGAAGTATGTTTGATCATTAATTTAATACGTATTCATTTTAATTCTTCAGGTATTTTTAAAACGTCTGCTTGTTTTACAAGCTTCAGCCGAGTTTTCAATAGCCTTGAGACCTCAAGACTTAGGCTATGCAGCGAGTAGCTAATAGTACTACGGGGGGCCGTTCAAGTATTACGTAAGCAATATGGGGGGGCAGAGCAAAGACCCCCCGTCTTTGCTCTGCTCATTTTGGATGACATGGGGGGTAGGGGAGTCTAGATGATGATTACGTCATCGGTAGTTATTTACTTATTACATCAGTAAAATCTTATCTCTATCCTAAATCTTTTTTCTTATTTCTAAAATTATAATATAAAAAAAAACAATACATTAATTGAAAAATGTTTACGTAAGCATGGGGGAGGGGGTAAGAGCTTTGCTTACTTTTGCTGACAAGGGGATGAGGGGGTAAAGCATTGTCATAAATCTGCTTACGTAATACTTGAACGGCCCCTAATACCTTTGGAGGTTTTGTGAAGTGTAAAAGCAACGCCTGCCGTCCATCGGCAGACCGCAACAAGCAACCAAAAAAAACCAGAAAGCAACAAAAAAAATGTAACATCACGCTTGTAATCCTCGAAGGGGTAGGCAGAGGTAAATGCATGCTTTCAAACACCCACGATTCGCCGGTTACGTTTTTGCCCATTTAACAGGTGGCGAGCCTGTTGCCATCTCCGGGCACATTACCAAACTTCGAGGTAAGTACTGGGAAATTGCCAGAAAATGGAAATATCCCAATGGAACCCGAGATAAAGCACTTTAGAAGAAAAGAAAGAAGAAGAAGGACTTTACACCATTATCTCTCGATTCCCGGGTAGGGCACCCAGGATCGCAGCGTAGTAGTAGTGGCCTGCTACCACTTGGTTACCTAGAAAGGAACAATAGTGCAGAAAACTTCAATTTGGCGTCAGATAGACTGCTAGACACGCAGCAATGCTGCCGCCGCATTTCTCCCGCAGCACTACTGGTCTCCATATATTATCGATAAGTTTATATGAGATTACATTCCGAGCTACGCGACAAAATCGCGGCAGCAATGCATTAGAAAATAGAGCTAGTGCAACAGTGCTGCCGCAGCAATATGGTGCTGCGGAAGCACTGTTGCGTGCAGCAGAGTTCGGAACCGTACCTCAATGTCCACGCTATTGAGATCCATCACTATGGTCACACAGTTAGATGAGGTAATACGTTGACGTTGGTGCCTTGTTCGTTGTGAGCTAAAACCAGATATACCAGTTAAATTATTTAAAAATATGCCCTAAAACCAAGTCAACAACGGACGGTCTCAGAACATGACCGACAAATTTCATTTCACCACCGCACCCTGATAAATATTCAGCGACGGACACGTTGGGACCGCGGAATTTAGATTTTGGGTTCCCGATCAATTATGCACTAAACATAATTTTAACGGGTATCAAATCAAAAATGGACCGACGACGATGATAGCGACGGAATATTGATTTGATAGGATAGCTCAAGGGCATTGACAGGACCATATTGCCTTATCTGCCGCTACTTGGAAATAGGGCTATTATGTTTCCCCTAAATGGTAACATGTGTAAGTAGAGACCTAGGTGGTAATGTTTGGTCTAGTAATGTTTGGCAGTGACAAACATCTTAGACCTCACCAGTGGCAATGCATTCTCAATGACATCTTTGGTTTTATGGAGATGACTAACTAGCTGCAACGTTAACTTACCTACTTGAGACTATAGCCTTAAAAAATGGATATGAACTAGGGTCTTTATGAAATTGCGCTACCATTGAGGCTTTAGACTGCTGCCTCAGTGAAGAAATTACTGGACCAGAGATGTAATGCGCTTATCTGGAGGCACGGCATTGCCCCCGCCAAGTCGAACGCGAAGCAATACTTCCATTTAATACGAAAATACTGAACCTGTACTGGCTGGCAGATAGATTGGGTAATGCGTTGGTGTACTTGCCCTCGTTCCAAAATCGGAGCTAAATGATTTTGTATTATTATGCGTCACAAGGTGGCCGTGTATTATCACTCCAGCAGAAAGACGTCCACAGCTGGACAAAGCCTTCCCCAAAGACGTTCACAACAGTGTTGTATGTCATTAGGGGAGAATATGCCATAATATCCACGCTTGGTAGGAGGAATGGCGATCGCAGCGGAGGAAGCTCTATCGCGGGACGCTAAGGCCCACCCTGCTTTGTTATTTTTGCTATTACCTACCCTATTGGAATGTTTTGATCGCCATTGTTCGGTTGACTGACTTAACAAGCGGAAGAATTCTCCTCCAGAGGGCAATGGCGTCGTCACAAAGACCAATATCACAAACTACTACTTTTTTACTGGTGGTAGAGCTCCAGTGACGGAGCTCGTGGGCGTAGGCACCACCGCATTACCTAATACACTTGCCGCTAAATGGTAGTGTTCAGCACTATCGTGTCCCAGTCGGGTGGTAATGTACGGCCCTGTAATTTCCGGCACAGAGGCATAACACCTTAGGCCTCTGGAGTGGTAACGCATCTGCATTTCGACCTAGGTCTTTGTGTAAATGTCTATAGGCTGTAGTCATCTAAGTGATGACATCAATGTGAACTGCATGCTTGTTTGCCACTTCCAATACATAAAAAAAACTATCGGATGTTAAGTGGACCCCGTTACTTAATCCTAAAGAAATAAATCCCTCTCACTAAGCCATTAAAACATTCAAGGTTGAAATCCCACACCTATAGTCTTATGCTAGTAAATGCTCCCTAATTTAATACAATTAAATAACCCTTCGATCAGCCAATAACCTCACAAGCCATACAAAATGTACACACATAAACCTTTGCTTCAAGTTCCAAGTCCTTGATCAATCATTCGGGCCCACAACCCACACAATAAGGTCCAGTTTCCACTACATTCATTACCGCTATGGCAGTAGGGTTGCCAGTCGTCAGGGATTCGTTGGATTTGAACAGTGAGTGGTCGGGATCCGTCCGCATCCGAATGTTTTATATCTTTTGGACGTAATTTAGATTTAGCAAGATCAAGGAGGTACGTCCGTGTTGGGTATCATCTAAACTTAATCTTACCTTAAGTTCACTTATTCAGTGTTTTTGGTGAGAAAAGATATCAGGTTAACTGACAGCATAACTTTTGTGTTTATAATATGTATTAAGTAGGTAAGTATGGCAATTTACTTATACATTAGGTATTTTTAGGACATTACATAAACAAGAAAATAGCAATATTCAGGTTTCAATATAGATGAGTCGACATTTATGAAGCTCAAAATCTCTCTATTTTTAGCATTATAAAAATTTACTGCACATGTATACACTTTTAATTGTATGATATCTAGAGCTCCAGTAACAGAGCCCGCGCATCGCTTACTCTCTGCTAAATGGTAGTGTTCAGCGCTATCAAGTTCCGGTCAGGTAGTCATGTACGCCCTATAATTTCCGGCACAAAGGCAACTCAGACTTCAGTACCGGCAACGCATCTACATTGAAATCTCTGTTGTTATGTAGGTGTTTATAGGCAACGGTATTCACTTACCATCAATGTTAACTATATACTATGCCACTACTATGTGTGCCACTTCATCACATTAAAAAAGTTAGAAAAAACAACGAAAAACAAATAATGTTCTTGATAAACATTTATGAGCATCAGTCAATCGTCCGAGATTTTCAAAAATTAACAGCGACAACCCTACGGTTATCGGACCATCTCAACGAGATCAGATCGATCAAAGTCAGTATAACTCTATGGCTCCTGCATCAAGGCACAGGTATTAACGTTACATAATGTATTTCTTTGCGGGCTTATCTGAATCGCTGTGGGAACGCTAAACTGTTTTTAAACCGATACGTTCTGTTGACTGACTTCAGAGATAAAGGTGTTCATCTATGTTTGTAGATGGTTGCAGAAGCCCAGGAATACTAAGACTGACCTACCATGACCAAATAGGTCGAGTTCTGTCTGATGGTGCGGTCAAGTCTTAGGAATCGGCGTGCATGTATTAAGATAATGATGAAGGCAGATGAGGCACGGGAGGTGTGTTAGGACCGAGATATCTGGCGCTCCGCACTCTCTGCCTACCTCGTTAGGGACCTGGCGTGAAGATACATACATATCTATGTTTGTTTCAAGTGCTGTAAGAGGTAAAGAAACATGGTTCATACATGACAAAGACGATACTGCTCGTAGTAGTTTTTTTTGGTGGTAGAGTTCCAAGTGTATGAGCTCGAGGGTGCTTACGCCCTTACCTAACCTGTCTGCTGTAGTGTTCGGCACTATCGCGTTCCGGTTAGATGGTAACCCATGGCCCCGTAATATCTATCACAGAGACATGACAACTTAGGTCTCAGAGGTGGCAACGCATCTGCATTTTGACCTCTGGTTTTTGTGTATATGTCTAAAGGCTGCAGTCATCACTTAACAACAATGTGACCTATATGCTTCGCTATCTTCGTTATAGGTACACAAAAAATAACACGTAAAAAAAAAAACGCTTACACTCACAGCCCCACAGTAGGTATAAACCTGTGTCGTGGGTGCCGTTGTACACAAACAACACATACACAAACACCCGAAACAAATATCTGTAGGCCATACAAATATTTGTCCCGGTGCGGAGATCGAACCCGCGACCCTTCGAATCAAACGGTCATCTCACACCGCTGGACTAACCGGGTCGTCATCTATACGGTACGTAAGTATCACGCCAGTAACGTAGCTCCAGCATGACATCATATGAGTGCCTACAATACACGGGTGCGAAGTCGGGGCGGGTCGCTAGTATTCATAGAGCAACACGGGCCACCGGCCGCGGCGGATCGGAGGAGAGTAGCCATAGGTAGCGTTTATTATCGATGCAAAACAGTCTGTCATTTTTTGCGGGGAGAAATACGTGTGACACACACACACACACAAACACTACAAAAATAGTCTATTCCTACTAAGAAACTCACACCTAGACTTTAACAAAATACATAAACAATTTCACGCACATGTTTAAACATCTAGGCGACAGGCATAGGAACACTTGTGCTTGTACTTTGCCAAAGGGGCTGAGAGAGGAAATGCCTGCATATGGCTATTCTCCTCTAAGCCGCCGCGGCCGGTGGCCCGTGTTGCTCTATGCTAGTATCTATACAAATAAATAAAATTGGAGTGTCTGTTTGTAATATTAAAATAACCGCTTTTTAATAAATGCATATGTATGTATACACGGTACATATACCAAAACAACATTTTTTACTATTTTTGTCTGTCTGTGTGACTGTTTGGCGGGGCTTATTTTGGGAACGGCTGGACCGATTTTGATGGGACTTTCACTGGGAGATAGCAGATGTGATAAGGAGTAACTACGGCTACTTTTATCTCCATACATCCATACATTCATACATACTTACATACAAATAAATTTGAGTGTCTCCGATTTTGACGGGCCTTTACTGGCAGACAGCTGATGTGATAAGGAGTAACTTAGGCTACTTTTATACTAGCTGCGCCCACGACATCGTCCGGGTAGATACTGAACAATCATATTTTTTCTCACGTGGACGAAGTCGCGGGCACAGCTAGTGCAACATATGAAACAAAACAAGATTCAAGACCTCATAAACACGTCTATTTTATTAATTACCCCCCGTCACCTCACAATCGTAACCGGCACATTGTCAACTGTCACCCGAAGATAAAATCAGACAATTTTCAACTGTCATATCAAGTAGACAAAACGTAAGTTAAGTTGTTCAATGTTTTGACAGTTGACACGAACGTCACGGTTCGAAATGACGTTTGGTTAGTGCGATTTATTATCTGTGAATGCGAACCGACATAACACAAGTGACGTGAAGATATGGACGGAGTTAAGTAGGTTGGTTTAAGGGGTATTTTCAACTAAATTTTGCGAAGAAAATGTGCTCCCACACAGCTGTTAAATAACGTTAGAGAATGTTGTATAAATTTGTTGTCTAACTTATTTAATCATAATGCAACAAGAGCGAAATTTCTTTTATACAATTTCATTTAAGTACCTACTTATTTTACTGGTGGTAGAGCTCCAGTGACGGAGCTCGCGGGCGTAGGCACCACCGCATTACCTGATTTACTTGCCGCTAAATGGTAGTGTTCAGCACGATCGTGTTCCGGTCAGGTGGTAATGTACGGCCCTGTAATTTCCGGCACAGAGGCATAACACCTTAGGCCTCAGGAGTGGTAACGCATTTACATTTTGACCTTGGTCTTTGTGTGGGTGACTATAAGCTGCAGTCATTACTTAACATCAATGTGAACTGCATGCCTGTTTGCAACTTCAATAACATAAAAAAAAAAAAAGTACAAAAAATGCTGCGCAGATAATAATCACACGATTTATTATTTTTTTTATTATTTAATGGTACTGAACATTACTAGACTACATTAGATTAGGTAAAGCAGTGGTGCCTACGCCCCCGAAAGATTTTTTTCTGGAGCTCCACCACCAACGATCATGCTGGTTTCTCTTTCAAAAAATAGACAGTGAAATGATACATCTCTAACCACTGCAAAAGAAAGATTAAAAAAACAAAACCTATTTAAATCCAGCGTTGCCTTTAAACACTTTAACGATACCAAAAATACACACCAGTTTTAAAATGCCACGCTAATTAAAGCACACAAAAAAAACAACGTTTCAATTAATCTCAACTGATAATCTGATATCACGAACATGCCGGCCGTTTATACAACACGATAGCAAGTGATCGATGAAGTAGATTAATTCAGATGTCCACATCAATGGTGGCACAGCATATGCATTTTGACCTTTGGTTCTTGTATAAGTATGTCTGTAGGCTGCAACAACTAACTAGTTAAGTTGTGTGAACTAATTTGTTTACTGGTGGTAGAGCTCCAGTGATTGAGCTCGCGGGCGAAGGCTCCACCGCATTACCTAATTTACTTGCCGCTAAATGGTTAGCACTATCGTGTTCCGGTCAGGTGGTAATTTACGGCCCTGTAATTGCCGGCACAGAGGCATAACATTTTAGGCCTCAGGAGTGGTAACGCATCTGTATTTTGTCGTGTGGGTGTCTATAGGCTGCAGCCATCAGTTGACATCAATGTGAACTGCATGCTAGTTTGCCATTTCCGTAACATAAAAAAAAAGTAAGTAGATGTCTGTAGGCTGCAATAACTAAGTAACTTTCTATTTGTGAGAACTGCTTGCTTATTCGCCACCTTCATAGCATAAAAAACGGCTGAGTGTGTGTCGAATTTTTGCCGTACTTACCTACGTACGTACATTTATTAAAAACAAGTTTGTTGTAGGTATGGATGAGCACCTATATAACATAGAAAACTGACCAAGTGCGACTCAAATGATGATCCACAGAGTGTAATAATAGTGTTAAGATGCAACACAACTTGCAAGGAAATGGGACAAACTTTTGTCTACCCTTTCAAACAACATTTTTTTTTTAATTGTTTTATATTATTTCGCATTAACACATGCTTGTGAAATATATTTTGTTAAAAGAAAAATGGAAAAATTTTGACTTCAGGCGAGACTCGAACTCGCGGCCTACTGGGAATCTAGTCCAGCCGCTCTTCCAATTGAACTACTGGAGTCCTGCCCGATTTGTCAAATCTTTCCTTCACATTTATTGCATTGCTTTATGGTAGCAGCAGCGCCATCTATTGCCAACTCTGCTATAATATATTTCACAAGCATCTGTTAATGCGAAATAATATAAAACAATTATTAAGGGTAATAGCGACTTCTTTACGATATTCAATAAACTGCAAAGTCTATTATATCGGTTGCCTAACTAGCATAGTTGGCAATAGATGGCGCTGCTGCTACCACAAAGCAATGCAATAAATATGAAGGAAAGATTTGACAAATCGGGCAGGACTTCAGTAGTTCAATTGGAAGAGCGGCTGGACTAGATTTCCAGTAGGCCGCGAGTTCGAGTCTCGCCTGAAGTCAAAATTTTTGTTTCCATTTTTCTTTAAATGAAATATTTTTTTTTAATCTGTCAATAATTGATTGAGTTATCGTTAAAAATCGAAAGCGAACACAGAATCAAATCCTTTTTTTTAAGTCGGTTAAAATGCAAAACTTGTTTAAATAACCAGAAATTGCATAAAAAACCCCAAAATCACACACCAGTTTTAAAATGCTACGCTAATTACAACACAAGAAAAAAAAACGCTCCAATTAATCAGAACCGATAATCTGATATCACGAACATGCCAAACGTTTATACAACACGATAGCAAGTGATCGATGAAGTAGATTAATTCAGATATCCACATCAGTGAAGGCAGGGCATCTGCATTTTGACATCTGGTACTTTGTTAAGACGTCTGTAGGCTGCAGTGGTCACTTACCATCCTTTTGAACTGCATACTTGTTCGCCACGTTGATAACTTAAAAAACGTCCAAGTGTGATTTTTTTATGCAATGGAAGTGGCAAACAAGCATGCAGTTCACATTGATGTTAAATAATGACTGCAGCCTATAGACACTTACAAAAAGACCAAGGTCGAAATGCAGATGCGTTACCGCTCCTGAGGCCTAAGGTGTTATGCCTCTGTGCCGGAAATAGCAGAGCCGTACAATTGAAGTGTGAATCGAACTTTCGCCGTACCAATATGTATAAAAAAACGGAAATAAAAACAAGTTTGTAGTTTGGGAGCCCATACATAAAATAAAACTGGCAATGTTTAACGGTGCGGTTCTCACGTTCGTTTTTGCCCAGAACGTGTAAATTGTGGAATGAACTTCCCTCTGAGGTGTACCATCGGTGCGTGAAAAGAGTCCTTCAGGGCTGGTAGCGCGTTGGCGACTCCCCTGGTGTTGCAAATGTTCATAGGCGACGGTGACCACTTTCCATCAGGTGGCCCGTTTGATTGTCTGTCAATCCTTTGACATAAAAAATAAATAAAACTTGCCAAGTGCCACAAATCGAACAACACGATAGCAAGTGATCGATGTAGTAGATTAATTCAGATCACCGTGCATACAACTATTCAACAATTCTACAACAAACTCGGGCGCTGAAGTTTCTAAATCAATTAAACAATTATAAGTTGCAGCCACCCGCGTTTGTTCACTGGATGCGACTCGTGTCGTAGGATGTGCAACGAAGCCAACAATTTTTTTATCATATGGAAATGACTTACACAAGCTTGCAATTCACATGGATGTTAAGTGATGACTGCAGCCTATAGATGGGTTAGGATCCCACTGCAGAATCATTCCGTTCATCAAGATATGATGCAAACCTAAATTTTATGCATATTTATAATCTAGAGAATATATATCCACTAGGTTGCCAATCAAAATTTGGCCGCAAGCATTTTTTTTAAAGATTTTTTTTAACTTATTTTTTCAATAAAATATCTTTTACTTCACGGCAATATGTATAAAGACTCTGAAAAATATCTCAATGAACGAAATAATTCTGCAGTGGGACCTACAACATCTACACAAAAGCCAGAAGAACTGTTTCTGTAAAACTTATTGCGAGGCCATATTTTACCATCTTACCAGCCCACGTGCCGGACACTACCATTCGGCAGCAGATATGTTTCATTCTAATGTGCCTGTAGTAACGTACTAATATACTTAATACGAACGGTTAAATTTTTAATTAAAGAACACTGTTCTGCGTCCATACATTGTTCGCCTCAGAACCTATAGCAAAAGATACGTACAGTACTCAACAATTAATATTGCACATCGAGCCTGCGAAAGAGACAATCGGATTGTTTCGACTTCGTAGAGCGTTATCTCAGTTGCACACTGCCCACGTAAGCACTGACAGTCCGGTATTGGTTAAAAATTGATCAAAATGGTTGACAAACGTCAAATAGGTACGGTGCGAAAGGGATAACGCTCTACAGACCCAACATAATCCGAAGTCTCCTTCGCTCGATGTGCACTATTTATTGTTGAGCACTAAAAATACTTCCTATATTTGCTATAACTCATTCACGCATGATATTTTAACACCATCGGACACGGTTTATATCCACATAAGATGTAGTAAATAAGACAAGTAAATACTTGAGTATCGGAGAACGGATATTAATCCATCCCAAATCGAAACAATATTAGTACAAATCCGCCTAAATTCTGAGAAATTACACCGCATCGCAAAGGAAACTAGCTTGTTTGTTCCAGCAAATCTAAACCAACGTTCGCTCCGCGGCCACAAGTTGGTGTTAAGTTAGTGCTTAACCTGCAGTAACTTTATCTAGACTAAACTATGCCCTTAGGTTTCGCTCGTGCTGCGCTTTTGTAGCAAGTTTAGTATTAAACGCCCGCCTAACTTTGATTAGTCCGGTCTGTATCCGGTTAATCTTTGGACATGGTAGGTAAAATAGATATAATATATGTATCATCTGTACTTAGTAATTTATTAAAACTGAATAGTATTTAGTTTAATTTTTGGAACTGGATTTGCGCGTGCATTGCGAGCATGTCTATATAAGTGCTAAGGGTCTAAACCCCCAAAACAGATACGTTTCGTATATTGCGAGACGTTTTTTTTATGTAGGTTATGATGGCAAACAAGTTTGCAGTTCACCACCATTATTGCAGAAAACTCTTACTCAAGTTGTCTACCCCTGCACAGAAACAGGCGTGAACATTTTAAAATCCACTCACGTTTTATTTTAGCTAAAAATATGCAAGCGAGTTTCCAGTGTAGTTCGTTATAATTTTAAAGCGACTCAGTTTTTATTCGATACGAATAGTTCGCTGATGGAATATATAATGAGGATGCAATCGAACGGCAAAACTAGTCACATGTGAAAATAGAATCAAAGTTAGAAACATCTAGTCTAGTATTACATGTAAATTATTAAGTTTGTTATACGGCCATCATTAATAATAGCGGTGCAGAGTAATCGTACAAAGTTGACTTTGATATCAGTATCTTTGCGTTCTTCTACTGTCACACTATTTAAAGAATATTTAAGTGTATTAAAACGTAACTTCGTAACTTCACGCCTGTAATCCCCGAAAGGGTAGGCAGAGGTAAATGCATGTATTCAATCATACATGCTAACAACCACGATTAGCCGGTTACGTTTTGAGTGTATTGAAGTTTCAGTGAATCATACGAATCCATATTATGGCTCTGTAGTTTTCACTCACTTTCACTGAGGCAAATAACCTAACCCTAAAAGGGGCGATGAGTCTGCATATGGACCTATTTATATTACCTATGGGTTTTGTAGTTGTCTTTATGATGCAGGATGAACTCTCCATGTGATTTTCATATTTGATCGCCATTATTGCATTAAAACCTCAGCGAAGTTGTCTACCCCTGCCCAGAAAACAGGTGTGAATGTATTGAAATCCAGTCATATAAAATGTTAGCAAATATACAAGAAGGCCATATATGTATGTAAATATATAATCGGGGATAAAAGTAAATAAGAAATTAGTTTTGCAAATAGTTCTATAAACCGGTTTCTTTTTCTTTCTTTCTTTCAATGTAATAGTATCGTACAAATGCAAATTTCTTTGATGCCAGTCTCTTTGCATTCTATTTCTTCGATAGAACTTATTCTAACTCCGGTAGGTACCTATTCTAACAAAAAAAAATCTAACAAAAGAATTGTAAATTAGAAGAGCGGAGCCCTCTGGTACAGGCATTTTACTATGCTTAAAAGGAGACTCCAGCCTATTTGTGTCACGAAAGATTTTTTTTTATTGAAATAAAAATTATTTATTTATTATTACACACAGTACAGAGCAAGAATGCAACAATATTAATAGCTTGTTTGCTATTACCTAGAAATCTTGGAAATGCATATGCACATAATCAGCTAACTTGAATTGATATGAACCGCTTTCGTATGAACACTAGAACGCTCGAGAGCTTTGTAATGAGAATCTCGTTACACAAATGTCTGTCTAGATTTGTTTAGATTATAATATGGAAAAGAAAATAATCTTTTTTGTGTAAGGCAAATGGAATACAAGCATGTAAAGTGTATGTATGCTTCTTTATACTAAACGCATTATTGTATACGCTCTCTTATAATATTCATGTAAAGTAAGCAGTATATTTTTAAGTTAATATTTTATTATAATTTATATTGCACTGAATAAACTACAGTTTAGCCAAGAAGTTGTCTCAATCATGTAACCCTCAAGACCCCAACATATCACATGCAATTTACAGTGATGACAATAACTTAATAATGGTTGGAGAGGAAAGGTCAAGGAAGACCAGGACTGATCTATAATAATGGCAACCCATTATACGTCCCACTGCTGGGCACGAGTCTCTCCCCTTTTTGGGGGGAGGCCTGGAGCTTACTCCACCACGCTGCTCCAATGCGGATTGGTGGAGGTGGGTGGGTTAGTGGCCAACCCGCTGTCGGATGTTTTTCAAACCGCCCATAAGGCCTCCGACAAGGTTTAACGACTGCTATCTATCGATAGCAACCGGGACCGACGGCTTAACGTGCCCTCCGAAGTACGGAAACAATTAATAATTTGCCACTAGCAGTCACCCATCACAGTACCCGACCGCGCCCGTAGTGCTTAACCGAGTAGATCGCTTACGATCTACACCAGCCGCCGGGCCATGCGCGCTTCAGGACTGATCTACCTTGACCAAATAGGTCGAGTACTGTCTGAGGGTGGATTCAAGAGTCAGAATCGGCGTGCATGTATGAAGAGAATGATAAATGCAGAAAAAGCACGGGAGGTGTGTCAGTACCGGGATATCTGGCGCTCCACATTGTCTGAATACCCCGAAAGGAACTTGGCGGAAGATTCACACATATCATTTATTAATTAAATAAGTGATGCGGTGCTTACGCTGTCGAGTTCAGGATTCCTGGCAAAGAGGCAATACTGCTAAGGTATCAGAAATGGTAACGCATCTTTTACTGGTGGTAGAGCTCCAGTGACGGAGCTCGCGGGCGTAGGCACCACCGCATTACCTGATTTACTTGCCGCTAAATGGTATTGTTCAGCACTATCGTGTTCCGGTCAGGTGGTAATGTACGGCCCTGTAATTTCCGGCACAGAGGCATAACACCTTAGGCCTCAGGAGTGGTAACGCATTTGCATTTTGACCTTGGTCTTTGTCTGGGTGTCTATAGGCTGCAGTCATCACTTAACATCAATGTGAACTGCATGCTTGTTTACCACTTCAATGACATAAAAAAAAAAAACTCTTACCTGTAATGGAAGTGGAAAACATGCAATTCGCATGTATGGAAAGTGTATACTTGAGCCAATAGAATAGACCATCATCATAATTTTAGCCGACAGACGTTTACAGCTGGACCAAAGCCTCCCAAGGGGATATGCAATAATCGTCACGCTTGGCATACGGAATGGCATTCGCAGTGGCGATCGTTTTGTCACAGGATGCTGCTGCCTATCTTCCGTTATTGCACTAATATCGTAGTTCTGACTGCACTAGCGAAAGAATTCCTTTTCTTCTTCTATAATTTTGAATTCTTCCACTAGTGGGCGGTGGGGTCGACACATCCCCTCTCCATTCACCATCACATCTGCATAAACCGAAGCCTCTACTGGAGCCTCAGTGATAGGAAAGTTTGTATCATTACCGTTGGGACCAATGAAAATTTTCATTCCAGCGTTATTAGGTTCGATATGCCTTAGGCCAACCGCACCTATCTGCTGGCTGCCCGAGTTGGATCCAGTCCAAACATATTTGGCAAGAGGCGTAAGCAAATTACTGTTTACAATATACTATATCCACATACGTCTGGTCATGTTTATTGCTGGGAAAAAACGGTATTATTTAATTATATCCACAAAGTCAGAATGCTTGATTCTTCGAAATTAAGTGAAGGCTGAAAATCAGTACCATCAGGTTTTTAGATTGGCAAACAAGCATAGTTCACATTGATGGTAAGTAATACTGTCTGCCTACAAAAATCTACATGAAACCAGAGGTTTCCATGCAATTATTGCCTGTCTTAAATCTTTACATATTATGCCTCTGTGCCGGAAATTACAGGGACGTAAATTGCCACCTGCCCGGAATACGTCTAGCTATTTAGCAGCTATCAGGTAATGCGGTGTTGCCTACTCCCGCAGACTCCGCCACTAGAGATCTTCTATCAGTGAATGTTATCTTTTTCTATGTGAGATTTTTTTTCTTTAGTCTATGTCTGATGAGAATTCTTTAGATGAGAGAACTCACTAGATCTAACCAATAGAATCAGCCAAGAATGGTAATGGTAATGGTCTGAAAAAACCGTCCAGTAAGGTCAGTCTGACTACGAAAAAAGGCCAATCGCCGAATCCACCTCGGTTGGGCAGCGGTCGAGAAGCTACGATACATCTTTTCTTCCCACTTACTGCAGTGTCTTAAAAAGGTCTTTAACCAGTGTGCGTTGTCAGTGGTGATATACGGCACAGAAACGTGGTCGCTCACAATGGGCCTCATAAGAAGGCTCAACATCACGGAAAAAACAATTGAAAGAGCTATGCTCGAAGTTTCCTTGCGAGATCCTCATGTCGTTGGGACTGAAGAGTTCTCTCAGGACGACTGCGTACCGGAAGACGAAGGGTAGGCAGGCCCCCTAGGAGGTGGACTGACGACCTGGGCGCATTGCGCTGATTAAGCATTGCAGGCAATCGCTGTATTCAGGGCAGCCGTTCACAGTGGCAATCAGTGGAGAACGCTTTTGTCCAGCAGTGAGCGTCTTCCGGCTAAAATGATAATGAAACCAAATGAAGCCAAACCATATTATGATATCCCACAACATCTAATAACAAAGACAATATCCCTTGGAACCACACAACGGGTGGATCCTTCAAGCGATCACTACATATTTACGAACCACGTTAATGCTCGTAACAAACATTGCAATGTAAATTGCAGACGTTAATCTCACAATTTCCTTCCGAGAAGCGCTGAATTTAATTCCGGTAATAACGATTAAATCTAAATAGCCGACGGAGCCGAGACGTTCACGACACGATCGGTAGACGACTCCTGGACTGGCGCCAAATTCTATAAGTATGCAACTGTATTGTTACTGGTCTTCATGAGTCGAGATGGACACCGGGCCACACTGAGTATGTCTGCCTAGAGTAAGTCGAACGTAAACAACGTGTACTTTCCTAAGAGACCGTTTGGAAGGTCCACGGGGTACAAGTTCAAGCCACTGACCTTCTATCACAGGCATATCCAAAAGATTCTTATCCACAGGGTGCAAGGATTGCTTAGCCATCGTAAGCCGTTGTCCATTCATCACAGGTATATCCAAATAGACCCTTTAAATTTTCAGTTTTAACAGACTTTCCTTCCACGTGGATCTGAAGTTGTTTAGAACACTTAAATCGCCTTCAGCACTTTCATCCTCTTCTCCTAATTTGTTATAAAATATCAGTTCTGACCATATAAGTCACCTTAAACTAAGAGACACAAAGAGCGTTCGATGTCGAGAGACATCTGCATCGCCAAGATAATTTTTGGACCAGCTCAACGGGCAAGTCCCACAGCGAACACTATTTATGCGCTCGTAACAAACATTGCAATGTAAATTGCAGACGTTAATCTCACGATTTCCTCCCGAGCAGCGCTGAATTTAATTCCGGTAACAACGATAAAATCTAAATAGCCGACGGAGCCGAGACGTTCACGAGACGATCGCTAGACGGCTTCTGGATGAACGCCAAATGCTGGGTTGTATGTGATTATATTGTAGGGAGAGTCGTGATTAGTCTGGATGGACACTAAGATGCCTTCCTCAAGGGAGTTGGATTGCGCAAACAAGTACAAGGATTTCGATGAATTGTGCGTACGAACTTTCTAGCAATCGTTTTTGTGATGAATATGGTGTACGTTTTTCTGTCTTGAACCAATTTGCATATTTTAAGTTTTTTCAGAACATTTTTGTAACTGCAGCAAGTGTATCTCACTCCGATAAATAAGATTTAGTAATTCAATTTATGACAGCTAAAGAAGGACAGGGAGTTAGGATAAGAATCTCTGGTAAGCACAATTATTGTAATAATACATATATACTTTCAAGCGTTAATTTTATACTGATATGACTGTTTATAACGGAAATTAAATTAATTATATACAAAAATGAAATTGCATAACTTTGCCTGTCCATTCGTTGAAACACAGGCATAAAATTATATTACTTAAAATGTTCTTCGCATAACTGCATTTAAGCACTCGACTCAAAACCAACAAATCTTCGAATTCAAATAAAAGAAACGATTACAATTAATCATCCAACAATAAAATACGAGGGTGTTCAGAAACACCGACGGCAGAACATATTGGTTTAAATTAAAACCTTTTTTTTCTTTTTAAGTCACGATGATTCAATATGCACTTTGGCGGATGAGCGCAATGGTTCATATTTCATTTTGAAACACGCAGGTATGATACTGGTGTTCATACCGGCGCCTCGCTGTTTGTTTTGTAAGGATATAATTTATTTGAACATAATTAAATCAATATCTCTTTCGCGAAGTAATGTGTTTTTTTTTTTGTGATTGAATTTTGGTTGTTTTTCCTACGTACGTTGATTCTAGATCATTGATAAAGTCAGCCTTTATGTTATCTATTGAATTATTTTGGTGTCATCTAGAGTAGGAGGTAATCATGACAATAAAAGAACATCCTCATTCAACGTATTACTTGTCGGGGCCCCTGGTCCTTTCCAGTTATCACCAACCAATGACTAGAGCAAAACTTGCTGCGCCTCTAATCGCATATGTCTGCTTTGATAATGATGGCAACTCTTGATACATCCAGTGGGACGTATCAAGAGTTGCCATCATTAGGCACTTAAGCGAGAGGCCTTATCGGCGGTTTGAAAACATCCGACAGCGGGTTGGCCACTAACCCACCACCTCCACCAATCCGCATTGGAGCAGCGTGGTGGAGTAAGCTCCAGGCCTTTCCCAAAAATGGGTTGCCATTATTAAACTATTCCACCCTAATAAGTCGATGGACGTAAAATCCAAAGGAATTTGACAGAAGATGTAAATATAGAACTGTCAAATCACTTTCTAGGATTGACTCATGGACGACAAACCAGCGTGTGTTTGTTAAAGTCTAAAGGCTGACGCATACGAATTAAAAACAAAGAATTCTCATGGCCGACTCGCATCCAGTCGCCCGGTAATTGCGTGCACGTCTATCGTACAAAAAAAAACCTGTCAACGTGTTGACACAGACGGACAGACGGTCTTGTCAATTAAACAGAGCTGAATTATTATTTCGTGGCACGCAATCAGATTCAATGGCTGCGGTTGGACATATGCAAATCGGTGCGCCTTTTTTTCTTGTTAAAAAGGTTTAACAACCTTTTGTATGGTCTCTTGGGAGGGGTGATGGACTTGGGTAAAATGGTAATTGTTACCCAAGCTCTACCCTAATGACCGGTATATTAGAGTTTCTAAACTTTTAAGGACATGAAATCGTCAACATACATTTTAGGTTAGGAGCCTTATGGGAGACAATGACGACTTTTTTTAAAACTCTGCTAAGGTAATCGAACTTGAAATGAAAATCGCCTGGAAAATATAAACAGAAGTAGATTCGTCCATTCATTCACAGACCCATAGTTCATAAGCTCGACTTCATGTTTTATAATCGTGACTAAATACCACCAGAAATGTTTGTATCGAAATCAGTAGAAGATACTTTTTTAATGAAAAACTAAGATCTCTCTTATTTCCTTTTTAATTTACCCAGAGAATTTTTTCAAATTGTGCTTCTAGTTCTTACTGAAGAGACTAGACACTTTCTTTGTGAGTTCTGTTATATACCAACGAGTCATATTAAAAAGGACATTTGCCATATATGAAAGGAGACGGGTAATTTTGGGAATGCAAAATCGTTACTGGTTAACTTATTACACAGTACATTTTGTAATATAGTTAAAAATTAGCAATCGAACCCAACTTTTACTTGATCATATAGCTATATATACTTCAATTACTGGCAATTAAAAAAATGGTTGAATTTCAAGTCCGAGTTAATACATACTGTATTCATTCATTTTCTCCTTTCCTTCTCCTTTGCAGTCCTGTCCCGGGCAGTATTTTCTATAGTAAAAAGATACTTATAATAATGGCAACCCATTATACGTCCCACTACTGGCCACGAGTCTCCCCGTTTTGCGGGGGAGGCCTGGAGCTTACTCCACCACGCTGCTCCAATGCGGGTTGGTGGAGATACGGAGTTAGTGGCCAACCCGCTGTCAGATGTTTTCAAACCGCTTATAAGGCCTCCGACAGGGTTCAACGACTGCTATCTATCGATAGCAACCGGGACCAACGGCTTAACCTGCCCACTGATGCACGGAAAAAAATACTTGTTTGCTTGCAATTCTTAAAAATACATTGGGGAAATAAATACCAGTAACAAAAGACTGATATTTTTACTTAAAAATGTTCCTCATCACGTGATGAGTAATGTCGGACGTTCGTACACAGGTCGACTTTATCTGACATTTCATCATTTGCTCCCAAGCAAAAGCTTACTGCCAAACATTGTTACCAAAATTGGTTCCTGTTAGAAACACGATTCCTAATTACCCAAGTCAAACAATGTTGTGACGACATCGACACGTAGTGACGGAAAATGTCGATAACGTAGCTTGTGAACATCGATTCATATCCAAACAAGATTCCTGTTAGCTAATTAATGTCACTTGCCCCTGATGAACGATGGAGGGTTGTTTCCCATTATTGTTAATTAATACGTTTACTGTGGATGGTAAAATGAAATGGCTGCGGATGAAAACATTGCGCAAGGACTTTTGTGTTTTGCTAATACTTTTTAGTGCCTTGTCAAAATTGTATTGTACATTTTCCAATAGATAAAGATGTCTAGTTGTGTCTCGTTTTGAAAAGAATAAAAAACTCATGAGTGCTCCGATACCTCATGCCTGACATAGTAAACACAATTTTTTACTGTCACAGAGGTATACCCACCGCACACAGCGCCATGGCCAGGTTCATAATTTGCATTCCCATTTGGGGAACTCACTTAGAAACATCTACCATATTTAAAAGGCTGTTAAGATTAAAATTAAAATTAAAATGCCCTATTTCCTAGCAAAGATAAACTCATTTTCATGAAATCGCATCATTTACTCGCAACCTAAGGCTTCCAACCAAACATTGTTTTGCCTACCAAAATTGGTTTCTAATTACCAAAGCAAACAATGTGGTGGTGTCAGAGAGACGTAATGACGAAAATGTCGATAGCGTACCTTGTGACCATCGATTCATATCTGAACAAGAATCTGGAATCCGAACTTGCTCTTGATGAGCGATGAAAGGATGTCCCCTTATCCATTATATAAAAATCAATTTGCTGTTCGTTAGTCTCGCTAAAAGTCGAGAACGGCTATACCGGTTTCGCTAATTTTGGTTTAAATGATTTTTGGAAGTCCAAAGAAAGGTTTAAAAGGTAAGAAAATATGATGAATTGGAGGGAAATAGTAAAACCCACAATTTCATTTTCCCATACAAATTTCAATTAATCAATCAATAAATTTCACCACTAAACCAACATATATAACAATTCCCTAATCCTTGCACAATTCGCTCTACATTCTAAATATAGCGGGTTCGACTCCCGCCCCGTCCCAAACCGTGTCGTGTAAATCACCTTAATGTAGGTTAATAGTTATCGTGTTAGGAGCTTCGATTTGGTTATTGGGGTATAGAAATAAATCGTTATTCGTTTGTATGTTTGTTTATCTTTGGTATTTGATGATTAATTTAGGTTCCCTTTGATGTGCTCCTAGTTGTTGAACGAATAGAATTATAAGGCACAGGATTTTTTTATGTCATGGAGCGGCAAAAAAGCATACAGTTCACATTGATGCTAAGTGACTATCAATAAACATTTACATGAAAAAACAAAGACTTCGATTTAGATGCGTTGCCTCTCCTGAGGCCTAAGTTGTAATGCCTCTGTGCTGGAAATTAGATACAGAGCCGGAACACGATAGCGCTGAACAATACAGTTGGGCGGCAGGTAGATTAGTGGTGGTGTCTAGGCCCTTGAACTGCTAAACTGGAAATATACCACCAAAAAAAAAAAATTATAAACGGCATGAACATTAACTTTGACACATAAATATACAGACTTACGAATATTCTAGACATGGTTACAAGTCTACGAGAGTTCTAACTTCATTACGCTCGCCTCATCTAGTGCACCAATATGAATTATGTCGCTTTTAGAAATGGAACACGCTAATTGCGCGGCGGACAACATAATTTGTGCTCCTCCGAAGCGTCAAGTGTGGTTAATAATGTCTTCTATGCACCCTGCAGTTTATTGACGTTTGAAACATATTTTTAAAAAATCTGATTCGGCAAATGAAAATCATTGCAATGAGAGAAATAAAAAAAGAACTTTCCAACAATCACTTGTCCATACCAAATCCGCATATCGAATGCAGCTCCAGCACTAATAGAATTAAAATAATACAACATAAAAAAATAAATAAATAAAATACGCTTACACTCACAGCCCCACAGTAGGTATAAACCTGCGTCGTGGGTGCCGTTGTACACATACAACACATACACAAACACCCAGACCCGAAACAAATATCTGTAGGCCATACAAATATTTGTCCCGGTGCGGGGATCGAACCCAAAATGCTCATAAAATAAAAACTAATGGGCCTATCTGAATCAAATTTTTATGGGACCAATATACCGGCCGAATTTAGAACCTTCTCGTTTTTGAACTCGGTTAAAAATAATAACTTATGAACATTCTATAAGTGCCTAGGTCTACGAGAGTCTAACTTCATTACGCTCGCCTCATCTAGTGCACCAATATGGATTATGTCGCTTTTAGAAATGGAACACGCTAATTGCGCGGCGGACAACATAATTTGTGCTCCTCCGAAGCGTCAAGTGTGGTTAATCTTAATTATAATGTAAAATAACTGCCTCAGTAGCGTAGTGGTAGCAGGCCACTACTATTACGCTGGAGGTCCTGGGTTCGATTCCCGGGTCGGGGACTATCAGAGATAACGGTTTAAAATCCTTTATCTCTGCTTCTATTGGGATTTTTCAATTTTCTGGAAGTTTCCCAGTACCCCGGAGTTTGGTAATGTGCTCGGAGATGGCAACAGGTTCGCCACCTGTTACATGGGCCTAAAACGTAACCGGCGAATCGTGGGTGTGTGAATTGTACCCCTTCGGGGATTACAAGCGTGGAGTTACGTTTTATTTATTATCAGGTGACTCTATGCTTGTCTATCAATATAATTCCGCGTACAAAAGTTCGCTTAAGCTAAATCCATTGAAACAATTTAAGTTTCTGTAAATAAATCTATAGAATACGTATACGAACATATATCAATTGGAATAATTACATCAAAACTTCATCCCGCAGTACGACAGAAATACGCGGGCCGTCTTATTAAATACGCGAACAGATTTATGATAATTTTACTCTTGCGTTCAGACGTATCATTTGTTTAGTGGTTATTTTAAACACTGTTCGCGTCAAACCGGATAGCGGTTAATTTTGTAGCAACATAAACGCTTGCGTTGAAAGTAAATTCATGTGTAAGTTTGTCACCGATTTTATATGAAACTGCTTTTGTTTCTAACCATACCTACTACAGTCTGAAAGTGGTCTAGGGCCTTTTTTATGTTACGGAATTGGCAAACAAGCATGCAGTTCACATTGATGTTAAGTGATGACTGCAGCCTATAGACACCCACACAAAGACCGAGGTCAAAATGCAAATGCGTTACCACTTCTGAGGCCTAAGGAGTTATGCCTCTGTGCCGGATATTACAGGGCCGTACAAATCTTAGGAATCGGAGTGCATTTATGAAGAGAAATTTGAATGTAGAAGAAGCACGAGGTGTGTCGGGACCGGGATATCTGGCGCTCCACACTCTCTGCCTACCCCATAAGGGACTTGGCGTGAAGATACATACATACACACTAAGAAAAATCTTAGTGGTAGTACGATACGCGCTTGGCGTGTTTTTGTTTTTCACGTCTTGTTTACCATTTCGTCATCGACTATGAAAAATCTGAAACTCTAGACCAGAGGTTCCCAAACTATTTTTTCTTGTAAACCCCTTTCAATTTTTATCTGGTTTCCGTGGACCCCCTCTTTGCTACATTTATATCACATTCCCATATTTCCAACGCCTACGTAGACCCCCATTGAGTCCCATGGACCCCAGAGGGTCTACATGGACCACTTTGGGAATCACTGCTCTAGACAATAAATTAACTCACTTTAACGTGTTGTTATAATGCAATAACAGTTAGTTCATGCGTTTCCTTCACCAACCAACGGATGTATGGGTATATTCAGATCGTAAAAACACGCCGCGGGGTCTGCGGTTGCAGCTTGTGTGGTCGCGCCGTTATTATTTTTTTATGATGGTTTTCCGCCGATTAGCTTATGAGTCTAATCAGTATCATAATTAAAATTACTTTAATTTGATACGTGCAAGCATGAAATATTTTTGCCACTAGCGTTCACCCATCACACTACCCGACCGCGCCCGTAGTGCTTAACCGAGTAGATCGCTCACGATCCATACCAGCCGCGGGGCCATGCGTGCTTCAATATATATCTTTAACTGGTGGTGGAGCTCCAGTGTAGGACCTCCTAGGCGTAGGCACCACCGCATTACCTAATCTATCTGCCGCCAAATGGTAGTGTTCGGCACTATCGTGTTCCGGTTAGATGGTAATGTATGGCCCCGTAATACCTAACTACCACAGAGTCAAAACAACGAAGGTCTAGGGGTGGCAACGCATCTGCATTTTGACCTCTGGTCTTTGTGTAAGTGTCTATAGGCTGTAATCACTTAACATCAATGTGAAATGCATGCTTGTTAATCACCTTCATTACATAAAAAATATGTTAAAAGAATTGACAGAATCTGAATTGGAAGCAACAAGTAGATATGCAGTTCACATTTATGACAAGTGACTACTGCAACATATAAACATCTACATAATAGTCAATTACCACGGAGACCTGTTTTAAGTCCGGGAAAGTGATAAGGTACAGGACATTTACTTCTGCCTACCATTTCGGGGAATAAAGGTGTTTTGCTACCTTAAACAGCACCGTTACAAACATAAAGAAGTTATTAGAGATATAAAAGAAGGCGAGGCGTCTTCGTGTTTCACCCTTGATTGCCTTCATTAGGTAATTTGATTAGCTTTTTGTGGTGCCGCTTTTGACGGCAAACACAATGACAAATGTGTTTTTCTTTATTTTTGACTAGCTGTGCCCGCGACTTCGCCCGCGTGAGAATTTATCATTGTTCAGTATCTACCCGGACGAAGTCGTGGGCGCAGCTAGTATAAAAGTAGCCTAAGTTACTCCTTATTACATCAGATCAGCTATCTGCCAGTGACAGTCCCGTCAAAATCGGTCCAGCCGTTCCACAGATTAGCCCGCCAAACAGACAGACAGACAGATAAACAGACAGGCAGACAAAAATTGTAAAAAATGTTGTTTTGGTATATGTACCGTCTATACATACATATGCATTTAGTAAAAAGCGGATATTTTAATATTACAAACAGACACTCCAATTTTATTCATTTGAATAGATGATAGCAAAACGATTATGGGTCAACTATTGTTGGAAAAAGGGTACATCTTAAATTACGGACTAACCTATAGGTACCTATTTCTTTTATAAGTAACGAAGGGTGTTACGAGGCCATACAAGTGTATTCTAATACTGGTTATTGCCTGCACCTTTTGGCAAATCTTTCCTTCACATTTATTGCATTGCTTTATGGTAGCAGCAGCGCCATCTATTGCCAACTATGCTGTCAATATATATTAACCACAACTCTAACAAAATGACACGCTCGTCCATCGCAAAATGCCGCACTTTCATTAGCCCAACAAAACATCCACAATCATTACAGCGGTGACGTCACGAGATTGCCGAGTCAATATTGGCACAGCTAATAACTTACTGGGTAAACGGCCCGGCCTATGTTAAAACACCTTTGAGATCCACCTAAAGTTGGTGCTGTACGGCATGTGTGGAGCGATGCGAGGCGATAGGAGCTTTGAAGTGGCCAATGACAGCTCATTTTCAATGATAAATGCGACTGCCCATAGAATAGGTATCTACATAAATTAGGTAATACGGTGGTGCTCTCTCGGAACTCTACCATCAGTTTTTATCTCATAAATTCCGTTTAAGGATATACATTCACTATACGAGACTAGGTAACGTACACAGTAAATATTCGAGCCAACGTAAAAGACAATCGGCTAGTTTTGACTTACCTGGTAGAGAGTTATATCCGCTGCAAACTGCCTTCGTAAGCACTGATAGTTTGGTATTGGTCACATAGGCAGGGTGCGAAAGAGATAACGCTCTACAGACCCGAAGCCTCGTTCCTAAGGTCGATGTGCAATAAATACGTCGCGGGTTCATGTCCTAAACGAAGTTTTTTTTTATCTCACATTTTATCATTAAAATCTTTACGGACAAAGCTTAGCGATAATCGCTTTCAATCGCTAATCTCCACATATGCATACCCGACCTAGCCTCAAAGATAATAAATCTAAACGCGCTCGTAACTACGAGAACTCGACTTTATTATAAAGTCTATTAGGTTTATTTCCTAACTTTCACCACAAGAGGTTAATATATGTCGCGAACATGCAAAGGAATTTCGAATTACGTAGCTATAAATTAAAATTGTTTTTTGATTGCTCGCAATGTTTGTCTTTAAACATTAATTCAAAACGTGAACGTTTAGATTTTATCGCGCTGCAATAAGATTGATTTTGCTTTGGCAATAGTTCGATTGAAGACACGTACCTATATTGGTTTCATCATTAATTTAGAAGGAAGCAATTTGGCAAGTAGTTAGTCGATCAGGTCAAATTGCAAGGGTCTCGTTTACATCTGTTTGGGTTTAAAAGACTATGATAGTGGATTGAGGTTAATCAATCATTCTGTGTTTATTTCCCAAGTGCCTCAGTGGTCATACGTGTTTATTTACAGCTGCAGAGGTCACAGGTCATAACGAACATGAAGTATGAATCATCATCATCATTTTAGGCGAAATTTAATTAATTTAATAAAAAAAATAAGGGGAGATTTATGCCACAGCTGGGGAACAATTTCCTCATAATGGTTTGATTCCGAACTTCGCTGCACGCAGCAGAGCTGCGGCGACTTTGGTCCGCGACAGTGCTGCCTGCCGCGCTGATATCGAACAAAGCGGCGGTGTTGCAACCCCGCCGCGCTGCAGTGCTGCCAGCTGCCACTGCTTTGCTGCCGCGACTTAGTCGCGTAGCTCGGAATATCATCCCATATAAACTTATAGAGAATACAAGGAAACCAGTAGGTAGTGCTGCGGCAGCCGCACTGTTGCGTGCAGCGGAGTTCGAAATCAAACCTTTAAGGCCATTATATGCCATAATCGCTAAGCTTGGCACGCGGATTGGTTCGCAGTAAAACTACTGCCAGTTTTATCTCGGGACACTGCTGTCCATTCCTTCGTTGTTGTATTTGCCGTAAAATGGTTTGACTACCATTGTTCGGTTGGCTGACTACACTAGCGGAAGAATTTTCCCCCACTTTTGGGATGGTCTAACGACATCTAAGATATTGAAATAATACAATATTGTTAAATCAGTAACAACAATTGTAATGCATTTCAACTGAAGTCAAATGGAATATGTGTAAAATGATTCTATCGAAACCACGAAATAGAAGAACTGCGATTTGCATAACACAATCTAATCAAACTAACGGAAAACCCAAACCTAAAACTAGTTAAAATAGTTCAATTGTGGGGTTTAGTGCGGTACATGTATAACTAATTACTGGCAGCAAATAATGAGAGAACACGCTGCGCGTCGTGGGCACGCCTTGGCTAGTGAAGGGCGGCGTTGTTATCGGTAAAAATATTCGATATCGATATAAGTTTTTTTTATGAAATGAAGGTGGCAAACAATCATGCAGTTAACGTTGATTTTAAGTTATGACTGTCACTTACACAAAGACTAGAGGTCAGAATGCATATGCGTTGTCAGCCCTGACACCTTAGTTGTTTAGTACCTGTGATAGTTACGGGGCTATTCAATGCTATTCAGGGCAAATTCACTCCCCTTTTTATACAAAATCAATCAAAAACAGCTTTTATTGCCATTGCCTATAGTGCTCACGTGGTCAAGTGGCAAGTCTCTGATAATGATCCTCGACTTGTGTTGCAAAGAGACACATCATGACATATTATGCGATTAGATGTTTGTATTCCATCGTATGGTGTAATAAGCATATACCCTCACTACATCAACTCAGGAGCGCCTTGCCCGCACGCTGTGACGGCAAGGCGCTCCTGGCTGTGAAACACTTGGACGATGAGTAGACCACTCGGCGGTCCATTTCTCGCTTGCATGCCTTAGGTTGTCCACGCGAGGGATGGAGGGACCCACCAGGACGATACATCGACGCAGACCTATGAGACGACCCCTGATAAAGTAGCCATGTATTCGCGAACATAAAGCGACCGAAACTTTATCTATAGGCCACAAGTTGTTAATGTTACAAATAATTGAATTTCTAGTACGAACACCAACGGAAAAACAGGCATTTTTATCAACGACAATCCACATAACCATTCAATACTCATACCGGTTAACCGTCGATGAAAATTGATATAAGTCGATTTTATGAGGCACATTGTAACCACTTGAATCTTGTAAAGATATCTTCAGGTCCGCAAATCCATATTTATGGCCCGCAATCGTATCTCGTATGAATAGATGAATTCATGATTTATCTGGCTTCACTTTATAGAAATCGCTTCGTAATTTCTTTGTCGGTGTGGATGTATGAACGAGTTTGCTTGTGCATTCGTTTCAACAACAAATTGAAGAGCAGAATCATAATCTGTATTTTCTGTATTACTGCGTATTAAAATGCTAAGCTGTCCGGGACTTTATTGTGGCCACAGTCAATGAGGACGAGAGTATCGGCCAAATACTCAAACTTGACTTAAAAGTCTTTTGTCTTTATAGAACATGGTAAAACAATAGAGATGCACATTTGAGGGTTGTGCACATTTGAGGGTTGCTTAAAATTGAGTGACATTTGATTATTCGGCCATAAGTTTCTCAAGTGAGAAGTAACGTTTTCCATGATAATGATTTCTAGTGGCACTCCATGAGTTCGATATAACTATTAATCTAAATAGGACTAAAAAAACACGAACTGGAAAATCGTGAGTACATATTTGTACACGCAAATAAATACATCAGTAGAGTTTTGCCTACCCTTTCGGCAGAGAATATGTAGGTAATAATACTACGTATAGAATGAACACTTCGACGTCCCGTCCGATTTCCCCGCATCACCCAACCTTCTCCACTCTTATGGGCGACGGTTGGTATTTTCTACGTGCTACGCACACAGATGCACGTGTAAATACACGTCACTGATTGAATACACTTTGTAATAGAGACCCATTAGAGACCAAATTAAGCGATTGTATGGAATTTTGGCGGAGTGTCCGCGGTGTGCTTTCGGGTAAGGTTACAGACCACGAAGTACGGTACGAATTGCATTCAAAAGATGTTAAGCATAGGTGCAGCGATATTTTTTATGTTCAATTCAATTCAATTGTGATTAATGTCAATTATTTATGTTACGACTGCAACTTATAGACATACACAAAAACCATTGGTCAAAATGCAAATGCGGGCAAACCCCTGAGCTCTAAGATGTTCCGCCTCTTTGATAGAAATTATGAACCTACAAATTGACATCTTTGCGAACTTATAAAACGTATAAACAATATTTAGGAGATTAATCAGACACTCGAATAAAATTATTGATATAAAAATAGGTAAACCGTCCCAATTTTCAACCTTAATGAACAATAAAGCACAATTTAAAATGTTTTCTTTTTCAAACAAAAAGACAATTAACTCATAAGTGGTGTACCAGGAAGTCTATAATAATGGTATCGATATAGATACCACGACGCAGCGTGCACACGCTCAGACTAGGTGCATAGTGAGGAGCATACTTATAATATCGATTATATTGTAGACCAAAGGATGTAGTCGCAAAGAATCTTGAACGATAGGTCCATGTCATACTCATCGCAAACGCTTTGATGTAGTTTTAAGAGCTGGCCCAAGCTTGTAGATATCGATGAAATAAAATAAAAACATTTAAAAATAGTTTATTTTATAACGAAAGCGTAAGGACGAATTAAAACGATTTTTTTCCGGTATTCGTTTATTGTTGTTAAATAATTTAGTTCAATCACAATATAAAATAAATTCCAAAAGAGTATTTTCAATTGATTTTGCATATTCTACACGAGTATCTATGTGTCCAATAATAACCACGAGTATTTTTTTTATGTATTGGAAGTGGCAAACAAGCATGCAGTTTACATTGATGTCAAGTGATGACTGCAGCCTATAGACACCCACACAAAGACCAAGGTCAAAATGCAGATGCGTAATATGCAGGTAATATGCCTCTGTGCCGGAAATTACAGGGCCGCACATTACCACCTGACCGGAACACGATAGTGCTGAACACTACCATTTAGCGGCAGGTATATTAGGTAATGCGGTGGTCCCTACGCCCGCGAGCTCCGTCACTGGAGCTCTACCACCAGTGAAAGTACTTTTGAAATTTCGGGTTGTTGTTATCACAAAGTAATTAAACTAACGTAAAATACAGCGCAAGGTGTCTTCCAACGCGCTTTTAATGAAAACGAAGATATCGACAAGTTTTATCGACATAAGCCCCAGCCCTTCACCGGTGTCGGTTACTTGTACAATAAAATAAGAATACCATCGCAACAGGCGGTTGGTTTTATTCTATTTTCAAGTCCGAGTAAAGCACGATCTCGCCGGCTTAGATAGTGTAGATGGTTCGGGATTTAGCCGCTGGTTAAATACGGTTTACATTTAACTCGCTGATACGGGGTGTTGGAGGTTTGTGGCTTCTTGTTGGTTAACAGATGTTCTGTGTTTGGAAAAAGGAAACGTGTTGGAAAGATTTTGCCGCATGAATGCGATTGGTAGAAGTTTTTATATAATTGTGACTAAGCATGAAGTCGATAGTAAGTAAGTACTGCAGTCTATAGAATCTAACAAAGTCCTGAGAATTAGGCTAAAAGCCTTTTGCGCTCGCCGATTGGTCGGTGAAGTAGACTTTTTTATGCAATGGAAGTGGCAAACATACATACAGTTCACATTGATGTTAAGTGATGTTCAGTTCCAAGTTCAGCCTATAGACTTTGTGCTAGGTAGTGTAGGTCTTTGTGTGGGTACACCAAGACCTAGGTCAAAATGCAGATGCGTTGCCACTCCTGAGGCCTAAGGTGTTATGCCTCTGTGCCGGAAATTACAGGACCGTACATTACCCACTGACCGGAACACGATAGTGCTGAACACTACCATTTAGCTGCAAGTATATTAGGTAATGCGGTGGTGCCCACGACGGCGAGCTCCGTCACTGGAGCTCTAACACCAGTAAAGACTAGTGCCGTCTCGACACGTGAAGACTACATACGCCCAAATGAAAATCTAGTAAATACCTACCACATTAGAGTGCCGCAATGGCATATGAAAAGTATGGGGATTGAAGTACTAAGTTTTAAAATTTAAATCATTTCATGATTAACAGTCAATGAACAGTGTTTTAATATTTCATTTTTTGTAGAAGACACATTTTTACGCATTGTTTAAATGTTTTTCAACTAGGATAATTGAAAAATGCGCTGAAGCTATTGTTCATATTTGTATCTTACTCTCACTTTCTTTTAAAACTTATCCTATAGTACGGCAGCGCCATACTTACACACTTTTTACACAAAGACGGTTCTCCTTACCTCTACCAGAGAATATGTAATAATACTACGTATAGAAAGGACACTTCGACGTCCCCCCCGCATCACCCAACCTCCTCCCCTCTTATGGGCGACGGTTGGTATTTTCTACGTGCTACGCACACATGTGCACGTGTAAATACACGTCACTGATTGATGTCTGTGTATTAGAGACCAAATTAAGCGTTTGTATGGAATTTTGGCGGAGGGTAGGGTAGGTGTGCCTCTACTCTCCATACAGGACCCGTATTAGAAACCATAAAATTGCCTGCACTTGAGGGCAATAGACTTGCGAAGGGGTTAATACGCTCGAGTCTAGGTAAGTCCATCCATCATAAAGTTCCAACATAAAAAAATATCTTGGCGCGCTTTATAACTGTATAAATCACCTTTGGGTGCCCAAAGAGTGCTCAGTAATTAAAATTCAAAGAGGCTTAAGTAATGTGTAGAGTTGCCAAATTAAAAAATATAAGTATTTCATCTATTTACCTATTCGTAATTATGAGCCAAACATTGCTTATTAATAATATAATTTATTGAAAGCAACATCATTATCATCACTTCAGCCAAAAGGCTAAAAGACGTCCACTGTAAAACAAACCAAAGCCTTCTTCAATGTTTTCCACAATAGCATTGTGCGTCATTAGAGGACAATATACTATAATGAATATATGTTTGTAAATAATAATAAACGTTTGGCATTCGGATTGGCGATCGCTGGGACGCTGCTCACCATCCTGCGTTATTGTGTTTATTGACGCCTATTGGCATAGTTTGACCGCCATAGTTCGGTCAACTTACTGCGCTAGGTAAATAATTATACTCCTTTACTGGGTGGTGGCATCGTACTGTTGCCCACAGGTTATGCGAAATCTTTTCATCAAATTATCCCATGGCATACCACACAAACATTTTTCGGGATAAAAACCTATGTCCTATGTGTTAATCCAAGTTACCCTCTATGTGTGTGCCAAATTTCATGAAAATCGGTTGAGCAGTTTTTGGGTGAAGAAGTAACAAACAAACAAACAAGCATTATACAAACTTTTGCATTTTTAATATTCATACGATAGGTAGGTACCTACGATAAGACAATCGCTACCTTCTACAGTTGAAAAAAAAAAACAAAAATACCTGCCGTGTCTATAACTACTCGTAGCTTTACAAAAACGCGTGAGTACAGAACATTCAGCCTCCTCAAGGGAGGTTTACTAATTATTTTAGGCAGAGTTAATTTCACGGTACGCTTATATCAATTACATTGTGTTTTAATTGACATTTGTTTAAATTGTGCGCTTTCGTTAATCGAATGTTTGATTATGATTTGTATTCTACGTGTTACAGATTGTTCTGTGTTGTCTTTTTGTTGTTTCCACTTGCAGTCTCTGTATCTTTTTTTTTGAGTGTTTTTTAGGGTTCCGTAGTAAACAAGGAACCCTTATAGTTGCGCCATGTCCGTCTGTCTGTCTGTACGTGGTTTAGCGCAAAAACTATTGGTACTAGAGACTTGAAATTTGTCACGAGTATACACCTTAATTACGCCGACAAATTGGTAGAATAAGAACATGAAAAAAAAATATTTATCCCCTACATATATACCGCGCGGATATTTCTTTAATTATCGATTTCCATACAGTGTAGGGGGGTATTGTTAGATAGGTCTTTCATTCATCAAAAACATCATGGATGTCCGAACATCATTTTTCGATATAGTTAACTGTTCGTGACTTATTAAGCTTTAAACTGCATTTTTTTGTTAGAGTCCAACCCCCTACCAACTAAACGATTGCTGTTAGAAATTGAAACGTTACGGCAATAGTAGCTATATACCTATGTAATGAAATTAAAAGGAAAACTATCATACTTAAGTTGGCCTTGCAAGTCTGCAAATAATTGTCGAAAAATGTATTTTACTCGAAAATTTCGAACAACTCCATAGACTTATATAATTATTTCATTACATTTTTTACTCTTTAAATACACTAAATACGGAACCCGACACTGCGCGTAGCCTGACACGCACTTGACCGGGTTTTTTAGTGTACTTACGAAGGCTTGCACGGGGCGGGGGCATTCATTGGGTGTTGGCAATTAGGTAATTGTGGTCTCATCGTGCAGATACTGTAGATTATTATCGATTTATGGACATGATAATTATTTTTATTTGATTCCATTTATGTCAAATAAATTAAGTACTTGAGAAAATGAGTTCGGATATTGGAGATAATCTGGAGACGTATATTAATTGCCTGAGTGAATTTTGTAACTGATATACCTACAACGCGAATATAGAGTTTGCAAGAGTTCAGAGATATTAAAATTGAAGTTTGATCACGAAACTCTGCACTTGTTATCCAAAATAAAAAACAAATATAGCTTTTATTGCCACGGTATAAGGTGCCTACGTGTTTGCACCTGTCTATACATACGTCCGTCCATTCCGTCCGTCTCTGTCATGATATTTATAGTAGTAACACACGACCGGATTCAGTCCGGAGGACAAAATCCGCCGACGAAATCCGCTCTCGCTAAACACGACCGGATTCGGACCGGCGGACCGAATTCGCCGACGAAAGCCGCGCGAGCGGACCGCATCGGACTTGATTAACATTAACTCCGCTGGACACACGTCCAGATTTGGTTCGGATCGTACAGAATCCGCTATCCGCTCCGTACCAAATCCGGTCATGTGTCACTGGTGGTAGAGCTCCAGTGACGGAGTTCGCGGGTGTAGGCACCACCGCATTACCTAATATTCTTGCCGCTAAATGGTAGTGTTCAGCACTATCGTGTTCCGGTCAGGTGGTAATGTACGGCCCTGTAATTTCCGGCACAGAGGCATAACACCTTAGGCCTCAGGAGTGGTAACGCATCCGCATTTTGACCTTGGTCTTTGTGTATACCATATACTATAGGCTGCAGTCTTCACTTAACATCAATGTGAACTGTATGCTTGTTTGGCACTTCCATTAAATTACAAAATAATAAAATACGAGTACGACAATAAGATTTTCCAACCGACAAAATTGACCCAAGAATTTGGGGACTTTATTGAAGTATTTATAAGAGTATTTATATTTAAAAGAGTCCAACAGGCCTAGGTATTAAATAGTACCTGCGTTTATGTAAAATCACGATATACTTCCATCTATATCCAAAATAGAACACAGACGTGAAATTAACCAATTAATTACAAATCAAAACTGCTTAATCGTCTAACACTCGAAATATCCGATTAATTTACATCAATGGAATATCTGTGAAACACAAATCAGCAATTTATAACTAGTCATAATTTATAAGCGAAGTGATTCGATAGCAACCGAGCGCCGGTTGAATCATTTCATTCAGTAATTGACCGATTAACTATTTCATACGAAACTATTCCAGGGATATATGGTGTTTAGTTTACATGTCATACGTACGTGCAAAAGGACAGACGGACGGACGGAAAGAAAAAGACGGCTAGGCGACCAGACGGACAGTGGGACAGTCGGACAGGCAGAAAGTCGGATGGTCGGACAGACGGACAATCGGACAATCGGTCAGTCGGACAGTCGGAAGGTTGGACAGCCGAACAGACGGACAGACGGAGGAACTAACGTTTTTACTTTTGAAATACGGATCCCGAAAAGCTTTGCAATAATAGGTACCTATGTGTTCATTACCTAATAAAAAAATCTACTATCACTATCTCCTTTTATTTTTATACATAAAATTTAATGTACCTATATTTATGTACCTAATACAAAGAAGTTGGGTATTATCCTTTGTTAGACCGTAAAAGTTGCCCACGATACAGGCACTGCCTAGGGTTGCCACCTGTCCCGGAACTCCGGGAGTCTCCCGGATTCGATCTCTGAAAATTGAAATCTCCCGTCTCCCGGAAGGAATTCAAAATATAGGAAATTCTCCCAGAATAACAAGTTGTTCAAAAGTAATGACACGCGATGTCGAAATGGCTAAGAGCGGCGTAAATTCTCGGCAACATTCTTGCAGCCTTTGCGCCACTATCTCGCCACTGATGCCACTACTCGCTAGTGGGTAGCTAGCTAGTTTCGTATAAACTGATTTGTGTAGGTACCTACTTTATTTTATTGTCTCTTTCTGAGCTACGTGCGTGAGAGTTTGCGTCGTCTTTGTCTCACTCATTTTCGTTCCTCATTTGTCTGTTATAAGTTTCATTCGTTCGCTTATTAGTCTGTATTTAACAGCAATCCATGCACTTGTGATGTATTTTGATTAAAATCAATTATTTCTATGTTGTTATTATATCAAAATAAAATAAAAAGTTATTATATTCAATGTTTTTTTGTCTCCCGGATTTAGACAGCCAAGAGGTGGTAACCCTGCCACTGCCACCTGCCTTGTGTGCGTCCGGCAAATTTACCTGTAATTTATCCCTGTGTAAACATTTATCATATTTTAATTCAGTTAGTTACGCACGTTTGTTAGTTATGCTGAAATGAAAATATTTCATTTTAATTTCCAATATCCTTTTAATAATCAAATATTATCAAAACCCACATCAAATAAACCACAATACTTTGGAATAATATAAACAACAACTACAAATTGCCACCTCACACCGAGCCATAGCAACACAAGTAACATCTGTAGGTACACTCAAAAATTGCAATTGGAAAATGGCAAAAATATGCAACGCGAAAAGCGCGTTAGTCAAACATCGGGGTGCGAATATGCAAAGTGCATGCATTTGATGCGCGCCCGTGTTCTGGACGTGGCCGCCTGTTACAGCGCAGTGTAATCTTCTATATATTTAAAAATTAATTGCTGTTCCTTGATCTCGCTAAAACTCGAGAACGGCTGGACCGATTTGGCTCATTTTGGTTTTGAATGTATTTTTGGAAGTCCAGGGAAGGTAAGAAAATATGAAGAAACTGAAGGGAAATTGTAAAAACCACAATTTCATTTTCCCATACAAATAGTCCGTAACAATCAAACCTTTGAAACATTATTTCATTCTCAGGCAATACGAAGTTTGTCGAGTCAGCTAGTAGGAAATATCGTACATAATACAACCGATAATCAACGAGCAAACTCATGTTTACATTTCATTATATAATTATAATCAAAAGAAAACATAATGTCATCAACTAGGCAACCCGAGCAGTGTCGCTTGGGTTTATGTAGGATTAATTATTATTCATCCGTGCCATTAGAGCAACAAATGTTAGAATATTAAGTACGAAAGCCGCATAAAAATCTATTGCGTGTTTTCGGAAAACGAAGCTGAAAAACATACATGAAGACATTGTGAGTTAGATGTAATATGTAGGTACTAGGTTTTGCCCACGACCGCGTCCGCGTGTATTTTTAATCGTTTAAGAAAAGTTATAGGTCGCGCCACGTAAAAAGAACGCTGGAAGAAAGTAGAAGGGATGTGTTCGCGCATCGGTACACTCGCGCACGAAAGTACTAGCCCTATTGGTTTATTTTTGATCTAGCTTTCGCTTGCGGTTTCGTGTATTGGTAGGCAGATTGAAAACGCCGCACCTCATACTACCAAATAGATCGATAAATCGTCTACTGCGCAGCGTTCTTTTTACCTGGCGCGACTTATACTTGAATTTTGTTTCAATTTGATATACCTACACTACTAATAGTTGGCGAGAATTGAGGTTCTCGTTAAAAACTAAACAAAACTATTTCAATAAATCTCGATCACGTTACAACACCGTGTAACCGGCAGACAGTAAGGTGTCGCTTTAATATGCATGTACCGGCTTATCCCGCAAACGGAGCAGCCTGTGTATGTGCTGCATGTGTTAAGTGCGGTGACGTCACATACGGAGCGATACCTAATGTGCTGGTCAAATGCAGACGGTTCTCCAGAAATGGGTAGTTTTGCTTTGTGTCACTACGAATCCTTTGCTCTACGTGAAAACCTATCTACAGGAATTGTCTCTTACGGGCAAGCAATTACTCTCCTTTTTAGGATTCCGTAGTAAACAAGGAACCCTTATAGTTTCGCCATGTCCGTCTGTGTCTGTCTGTCCGTCCGCGGTTTAGCGCAAAAACGATTGGTACTAGAGACTTGAAATTTGGCACAAGTATAAACCTTAATCGCGCCGACAAAGTGGTAGAATAAAAACCTGAGAAATAAAATTATTTAGGGTACCTCCCCTATAAGTAACGCGCGGAGATTTTTGAATTTTTCGTTTTCTGTATAGTGTGGGGAATAGTTGGATAGGTCTTTCAAAAATATTGGGAGCGTGCAATATTATATATATATATATATATATATATTTCTATTTAGTTGATTGTTTGTGACTTATTAAGCTTTAAAGTGCAAATTTCCTTAGAGTCAAGTGTCCCCCCTCTACCAACTAAACGATAGTTGATTAAATTTCAAACCTTACGGAAATAGTAGCTACATATTACGAAATGAAAAGAAAAACTATCACACTTAAGTTGGCTTTACAAGTTTGCGAGTAATAGTGGACCAAATGTATTTTACTCGAAAATTTTGAACAACTCGTACGATACTCGTCACGTATTTCGTTTTATAAAAATAAAGATAAACGTAACGTAACTTCACGCCTGTAATCCCCGAAGGGGTAGGCAGAGGTAAATGCATGCATTCAAGCATACATGCAAACACCCACGACTCGCCGGTTACGTTTTTTTGGCCATGTAACAGATGACGAACCTGTTGCCATCTCCGGGCACATTAGCAAACTCCGAGGTACCTACTGGGAAACTTCCAGAAAATGGAAACATCCCAATAGAACCAGAGATAAAGGATTTTAAACCGTTATCTCTGATAGCTCCCGACCCGGGAATCGAACCCAGGACCTCCAGCGTAATAGTAGTAACCTGCTACCACTACGCCACTGAGGCAGTTAAACAATAAAGATGACTCAATATTCTCACAAAAAATTTGAAGCGATAATATTAGGTTCAATAATTACATGGAATCGGCTCTTCAATCGAATGACTCTGCCACTCGATTTTATTTGATTCATCGAAACAAAAAACTGCAATAGCATCAATACGATTCTCGGTTTGTGAATCACGAGAACTCACGCATTCTCGAATGATAACTGTTGATTCACGGAACCGAAATAAAAATTAAATGAGCAAAAAATTGCCCTGTTATATCATTATTTTCCAATGTCATGATAATTGTACTATTTATTTTCCGCAATAACAACTGCGAGTGAACTTTAAGAAATTAAAGAAAAAAAAAATAACTTCGGGCAGGACTCGAACCTGCGACCTCAGGATAACCAGTCCAGCCGCTTTACTACTAAGCTACCAAAGCCCCTTTTTAGAAGTTTTTTTTCTTTTTTAATCGTGATAATTGTAAAGAAACACCTCGCGGTGACGGAGCGCGCGGACGTAGGCACCACCGTTTTACCTAAACTATTTGCCGCTAAATGGGAATGGTTTTATAGCACTATCTTGTTCCGAACCTGGTGGTAATGTACGAGTACCTACGGCCTTTTAAATTCCGGAACAGAGGCATAATACCTTAGACCACAGGAGTAGAAACGCGTCTACATTGAAATATCTGGTTTAATGTAGGTGTTTATAAGCTAAAGTACTACTTACCATCAATGTGAACTATATGATTGTTTGCCACTTTATGACATATACTATATAAATATTTTATATTTATTTCTTGATGTTTCTGTGGTAACTTGTGATTGGAACTTTGAACTTTGCATTCAAGTAGCCCCTGGTTGCATGCTCCTAAAAATGTATTTATGAACTAGCTGTAGTAAGTAAGACATAATAAAATTGTAAAAATAAAATTAAAACATCACATGAAATTTTAATTTCTAAGCCTTACCTATACACAAAAACATAAAATACACCATTAAAAAACCATAACACATTTGGCAGCGAAATTATGCAAGTTCCAGTCGAATTAGCCAGCCTTTATAAATAATACAGCGCAATAAAACAGCTGCGACACGGGGAAAGACGGACACACAAAAAGACAAAGTTATAATTGACACATCCGCGGATAGTGTTACAGGACTTCGGGTTTTCGAGTGAAATTATGGCGGGCCATGATGTTCGAAACATAATTGTATTTTGTGTTAATCCTGAACGCTACGCAAGATGTAGAAATAGATGGAGGTAGCTGCACATAATAATTTTTCAAACTGCTGTCAGACAAATACCACCTCAGTCTACCTGAGACCACGGAATCTGAAAAGCGACCGAAACTTCGGGTTCGATTTTAAATAATCATTTTAGTTTAATATACGCGGGATACATCCGAAAAGACACTTGCCACACTCAAATGACTTTGTTTCACGAATTTTGTCTTATGTTAAAAGATTCTGAATAATCAAAAATATGTAGTAGGTATAACGATTCGCACGTGAGTACCTATTACTACGTATTTTACATTCAAATTTGTCAGAAGGTCATACTGGCATGTAGGAAACTATATAGCATAGAAATATATAGCATTAGAAATCTATTTTTATACAGATAATATTCACAATTATATTTTTTTTTAAGCTTTATCATTACATAACTTAATTTGGGGGCCAACCGCCAAACTCTAATGCTTTCGTTGAGGACGTTATCTTGCCAGTTTCGTACGGCCTATTAAAACATTTTGTTCTTAAGTATATACGTGTGGTCGAAAACACTTCCAGGAAAATGTTAGGCGGTACAAAACTGACAAGATGATATCCTAATCGAAAACTAAACGCATAGAGTTAGGCGGTCGGCCCACTGTTCTGTACTACCCAAAGGTAAACTGGTAGAAAATTACTTTTGAGCATTAAATCCGTCTCAATAATTAAACATGTAGCCGGTAGACTACAAACACAAAGACCTACACAAAATCCAGAGATAAGAACGCAGATGCACTGCTGAGACCTGAGTTACTTTACCAGTGATAGTTATTACAGATCTATACATTACTTATTACGGAACTAAATTATAATAGTTGACTCGATGAAGATGATCGACATGATCGTAGCAAACAACGATGCAGTTCACATTGATGGTGAGTAAATACATGCCTTTAGACATGTAAGTACACAAATCCAGGTATAAATATTCAGATGCATTGCCATCCCTACGGCCTAAGAGTTGTTCTATCTCTGTGCATATTACAAGGCAATACATTGCAAGTATATTCTAATATTCGACTCTGCTAATTAACGACACACACAAAACATTTCAGGCTATAAAGCGAACCGAAACTAACACGGCAACGATTAAACAACCAACAACAACTGAACTTGGTTAGCGTGTATTTGACTCGGGTTTCGCGGTTTTAGTGGCCACACGCGAAATGACAGCGGTGACAACGTGACATAGTCATACGTTATTATGGGATAAACGGACGCACTTACATATTAGTTATTTATAGTTCGATTTGGAACGTTGCATGAGGGTATTTTGCTTTAGATTTGTAATTATATTAGGTACTAGCTGTGCCCGCGACTTCGTCCACGTGAGAAAAAATATGGTTGTTTAGTATCTACCCGGACGAAGTCATGGGCGCAGCTAGTATAAAAGTAGCCTTAGTTACTCCTTATCACATCAGCTATCTGCCAGTGAAAGTCCTATCAAAATCGGAGACACTCAAATTCTATTCATTTGTATGTAGGTATGTATGTATGTATGGAGATAAAAGTAGTCTAAGTTACTCCTTGTCACATCAGCTATCTACCAGTGAAAGTCCCGTCAAAATCGGACCAGCCGTTCCGATTAGCCCCGCCAAACAGACAGACAGACAAATATTGTAAAAAATGTAGTTTTGGCATATGTACTGTGTATACATACATATGCATTTAGTAAAAAGCTGTTATTTTAATATTACAAGCAGACACTCCATTTTTATTTGTTTGTTCTATACAAACAAATAAAATTGGATAGATTTACTATGGAAGGTAATATACAACATAAGACCTACAAATTCTCTGAAATTTTTAAGCGTCTACTTGCTCCCGTATTATTATCGAGCAAAACATATACGAAAAAAAAACACGTTTATTGTATGCTTCCTTGGACCCCTTAATATTTTCATTTTCTTATTTGTAGAAATTAATTTTGTCTTTATAGCGGTATCAGAAATACATAATTTGTGAAAATGTAAGCTTTCTAGCTATCATTATCATATTTATTTATGAGATACAGGCTGGTGACAGACAGACGCACGGACGGACAGACAGACTGACAGACAGCGGAAGATTAGTAATCCGTAGGGTTCGTTTTTTCCTTTTACCCCCTAAAAGATAGAACTTAAAAATATTCAATATTATTATGATTCTTTAAATTGACATAACTTTTTTATTTCTGAACCGATTTACATGAAACAAACACTAAATGTTAAGTGAAACTTCAAATCGAATAAGCCGTTTCTGATATTAGCGTGCACAAACACACAGACAAACAGACATTTTTCCGGGATAAAAAGTACGAAGTGTTGTGCGCCAAAGGTTAAAGTATAATCATACCAAGTTTCATTGTAATCGGACCAGTAGTTTTTCTGTGATGCTTGAACACACAGACAGACAGACAGACAGACAGACAAAAAAAAATCTAATCACATATTTGGGTTCGGTATCGATCTAGTAACATCCCCTGGTATTTATTTTTTCAATATTTTTAATGTACAGAATTTACACTTCTACAGTTTTATTATAAGTATAGATTAAAATGTATCCAAATTGGCGGTCCCTCGGACTATAAACATTCGATTCTAAAAGGTCATACGTTTTTATTATGCAATGAAATTTCATACAAACTATCAACCATTCATGCAATTCAGGCATACATTCAAACAGCCACGATTCGCCGGTTACGTTTTGGCCCACGTAACAGGTGGCGAGGCTGTTGACATCTCCAGGCACACCAAACTCCGGTACTGGGCAATTTCTAGAAAATGGAAAATCCCAATAGAACCCTTGAATGTGCCCCCTCACCCCTCAAGCTCCACATGAGAACAATACTTACCCACCAGCAGAGAAAAAGCATTTTTAATTCTTCTACTAGGTTAATATCCCACTGCAGAATCATTTCGTTCATCCAGATATGCTGCAAACCTAATTTTTAGGCATATTTATAATCCAGAGAATATATATCCACAAGGTTGCCTATGAAAATGTGGCTGCAAGTATTTTTAATTGTTTTATTCTTAACAGCAACTCTTATATGCGGCCGATTTAATTTGGCTCCTGTATGTCATAATAATGAGAACAAAATTGCTTTAATTTAACATACATATAAATAATACATGTCACGTATAATGTTATCGTGGCGGAACGAAAATATGTAGAGGCGGCCAAGTGCGCAACGGCAGCCGTGATTTTGCAGTCTCTATACATATTGCCGTGAAGTCGACAATATTTTATTTAAAAAAACAAGTAAAAAGTTTCTTTATTAAAAAAAAAATATTTTCAGGCATTTTTTGATAGGCAACCAGTGGATATAGGTATATATTATCTAGATTATAAATACGCGTAAAAATTAGGTCTGCAGTGGGATCCTAACCGAGGTATATCTTATCACATCAATTACTAAATTTAATTTTGTGTTCTAAATTGTGAACTAATGTGGATTTAGGATGCACCCTATAATATTAGTTTAGTGCATCTGCTCGCTCACCCTTCGACCCTTTAATGACTATTGAGTCGGCATGCTCGTAACTATTATTTCATGCTTAATTAGGGTAAATGTGCCAGCGCAATTCGCTTTCATTTCATATTTGGCCTATCACAAGCGAATTTATGTGATTAAATAAATTTTTGAGTTTTTTTTTAGTTTGCGCGGTACTACTACTGAACTACCAGAGCTACTTTTGTAATCATTATATACCTATGACATATTGAAACAAAAGAACCAGATATAATATTTAATAAAATACGTAGGTAAAAAATAAGGTGATTAAGGTGTCATAATAAAACTTCAACGTAAATCGTTAAAACTGCAACATAAAAAAAGCATATAAATTAAAATATTCATCAGAAATCCGTCAGTAAATAATTTATCACCGATAACGAAAAGCAAAAAAAAATTGATTTCAACCATTTTCCTTTTTTAATAAAAACAAAACTGCAACAGACAACACTTATTCCCACATGAAAATTCAAAAGTAAATAATCGAAAAAACGAACGCGAAAATCATTCATAAACCGCAACGCTTAATTGAAAGCGACGTCAAGGGAACGATTTCGCAATGCGAAATAACACCGAAGTCTGCCTTTTCGCCTATTAGTTTTTTATTTTGCGAGCTAAGCGCGTTTCAAATTTAATTTCGCACGTAAAATGATATACGAGTTAATATTTTTCAATGTATCCCCCGTTTTTTGGTGACAACTGTTTTATTGCAGAATTGAAGGTCATGTTTTATGCAAGACTACCTAGGTAAACGTTCTATCTATACAAGTAGTTATCGACCTTAGAAAGAAGACTTCGGCTTCATTCGGTTCTGTAGAGCGTTACTTAACTGTATTCAATTTAGCGCAAGAAGGAGTATTGGCTAACCATCTTCGAACAATGTCTAATAAATTTAATGCCTGACGAGAGATTAATGAGTTAGTGAGCATCCATATGCCAGCCCTGCCACGAGCCCTTGTATTCTTTATGATATAGGAATTCCACCAGAAGTTGTTGAAGTGGAAGCCGCTGTGAGCCCAGCTACGATTCCAGCCACATCTAATGCAACGGCCTGTAATTCAAGAGGCACAAACCGTTGAATCTATTGCAGCTTCCTGCAAACCAAGTGAGCCAAAAACTAATAAAGATCAAACAGTTATTAACTTAGATACTATCATCTCCGTTGTAAGCCCACTGCCAGTGCAAGTCATCGCAGGAAAGACAGACCGATGGCGGATCAAACGGCAAAACTCGCACCGTACCTATGTGAGTTATGTGACGTTTGTCGACCATTTTGATCGTTTTGACCAATCCTTACGTACTCAATACTCAATACTCAATATTTATTGCTTTCATTTGTTACAGTAGGTAATTACAATAATTATAATGGTGGTATATTACATTTTTGTTAGAATGTCACAAATGAACCCTATTTGGGTATTGCAATCCATTTAATGCAGTGAGAGCAAACCGATTCATTTTTAAGCATTTATATATTTATATTTTTAGCCAGTCATCAGTGTTTTCAAAATATTCTGATAGTTTGTAGAAACATTTTTTGAGGAGATACTCTTTTAATATTTTAATAAAATTTGGGCTATTTTTGGATTCTCTTATATTTCCTGGTAGTTTATTAAAAATTTTAACGCACATAGCATAAGGCCCTGAGTGATATATCTTAAGTTTAGAGGCGGGGATTTCTAACTTGTTTTTTTGCCGACTTTGGTAACGTAGGCAGTGTGCAGCAGAGATAACGCTCTACAAAGCCGAAAATAGGCGATTGTCTCTTTCCTAAGCTCGATGTGCAACATTTCTTGATGAACACTGCAGATATATTTCTCTAAGACTCTTTTTTTTTTATGAAATGGCAAACAAGCTTGCAGTTCACATTGATGTTAAGTGATAACTGCAGCTTATAGACACCCACAGAAAGACCAAGGTCAAAATGCAGATGCGTTACCACTCCTGAGGCCTAAGGTGTTATGCCTCTGTGCCGGAAATTACAGGGCCATACATTACCACCTGACCGGAACACGATAGTGCTGAACACTACCATTTAGCGGCAAGTATATTAGGTAATGCGGTGGTGCCTACGCCCGCGAGCTCCGTCACTGGAGCTCTACCACCAGTATAACTCTAAGCGATATGCAATGAATAAGAAAAAAATATCACGAAGTTAACAAATCAAGAAAGTATCATTAGTGGATATAAACAATGGTCAACTATCTAACGTGTCAATAAATTTATGCGAATAAATATAACAACAATAAAGCAAATTAATTATCCGTTAAAATATACATAAAATGAATGTCTTGGTAGCACCAATAAATCCAGTTTAAGCGCCGTATTTTGTGTGCATAAACAAATTAATGGAGGACGGCTGGAATTTTTTGTTTAATTTTGTGTAAAATATAGCTTAGATTTCATTGAATATGATTATTATGGTGGAATTGCTGGCTTCTTATGGTAGCTATATCACAAGAGCATATATACTATTACATTGTTTTAATGAAGATGATAGCTCTAGGGTGTTTTGGGTGGACGGCAACCCCGTGATATTTACACAAAAATAGGTAGAAATTTTAGGATTGAAGCATGGTAACATATGTAAAGAAACTCTACATTTCATGGTAAATTAACAGAGCAGCATATCTATTACCATCAATTAAAACTGTACCTTCCTTTTTGTCACTTTCATCGCAACAAAATAAACTTGAAGTAAAGTTTATTCTGAAAAATCTTTTTAAAATGTACCTGTAATCCCCAAAGGGGTAGGCAGAGGTAAATGCATGCTTTCGAGCATACACGCAAACACCCACGATTTGCGGGTTACGTTTCGACCCATGTAACAGGTGGCGAGCCTGTTGACATCTCCGAGCGCATTACCAAACTTCGTGGTACTGGGAAATTTCCAGAAAATGGAAAGTCCCAATAGAACCTTAGCCTTAAAGGACTTTACAACATTATCATTACCCGGGAATCGAACCCAGGACCTCAGCGTAGTAGTAGTGGCCTGCTACCACTAGGCAACCGAGGCAGTAAAATCTTTTTAAATATTCGTAATTGCTTCACAAAATCCATCAATTTAACAATCAGTCCAACCTTACAAACCACTTAGCAAATAATCCACACACAAACCACATCTGCATAGATCCCATTGTTCAAACTATTCCGACCAATAAAGAGCATTTGAGATTGAAAATAAGCCGCTAAATAAACGAACTATCAAGTTGCGTCAAAAAAAGAATCGACATTCCAAAACAAATTGTACTACAACGAATTAAGGCATAAATTACACTGTGCATACCATACCCTCAGCAACATGCAATTATTACTCAATAACCCCGAAATTTCATAAAAATATGACGTACAATAGAATAAGGGGGCCCGCCCTAAGTTATTTTTCTATGGTACAGGGCTATGAATAGAAATATTGATTTCTGGGCTTCATTATGACCCGCGATCATGTGTCATGTGCCTACAGCATTGTAATTGGACTGCCATTTTGATCTACGTATCTATAAAAAATATAGAGGCGGTCTGAATAGCGAGGGGTCTTGATATTTTTTTTTACTTAAAACTCATTGTTTTCACTAGTTAATTTATGAAAGTAGAAGAAATGAATCTACCTTATTCATAAAGGTATTTTAGCTAAAGTGTTGCTAATCTCTCCTTTGTCTTTTTCTATCCTGCACATTTGACAATGCAACTGACAAAGACAAAGCATTCTAAAGCTAAAACGTATGTAATGTAAAAAAAAAACGTAACTTCACGCCTGTAATCCCCGATGGGGTAGACAGGGGTAAAATGCATTCAATCATACATGCAAACACCCACGACTCGCCGGTTACGTTTTGGCCCATGTAACAGGTGGCGAACCTGTTGCCATCTCCGGGCACATTACCAAACTCCGGGGTACTGGGAAACTTCCAGAAAATGGAAAAATCCCAATAGAAGCGGATATAAAGGATTTTAAACCGTTATCTCTGATAGTCCCCGACCTGGGAATCCAACCCAGGACCTCCAGCGCAATAGTAGTGGAAATACTATCTAATGTACGTTTATGAATAAGGGGGTAAGGAATCAGCGTGCACGTATGAAGAGAATGATGAATGTAGAAGAAGCACGGGCGGTGTATCAGGACCGAGAAAATCTGGTACTCCACACTCTAACTGTACGCCTACCCCGTAAGAGACTTGAAGTGCAGATATTTTTTTTTTGTTTCCCTTGGTGTTATTTTTTTTTAAGTAAGGAAGGTGGAAAACTAACATGCAGCTCATATTGATGTTAAGTGATAACTGCGGCCTATAGACATCTACATAAAAACCAGGGGTAAAAAGGTAGATGCGTTGCCACCCCTGAGACCTAAGGTGTTATGTCTCTGTGATAGTTATTACGCGGCCATAAATTACCATCTAACCGGAACACGGAATACGATAGTGCCGAATATTACGAGTATCATTAAGGGACTGACAGATTAGGTAATGCGGTGGTGCCTGCACCTTCGAGCTCCTACACTTGGAACTCTAACACTAGTGAAAATTCTTTCGGTATTGCTCGGCTTGACAATATGGCTTGATAATCTAAAAAAAAATGTATCTTCACGCCAGGTCCCTAACGGGGTAGGCAGAGAGTGTAGAGCGCCAGATATCCCGGTTCTGACAAACCTCTCGTGCCTCGTCTACTTTCATCATTCTCTTCATACATGCACGCCGATTCCTAAGACTTTTGACACCACCATCAGACAGAACTCGACCTATTTGGTCATGGTAGGTCAGTCTTGGTCTTCCTGGGCCTCTGCAACCATCCACATTCGCATTGTATATCTGTTTAGTCATTCGTTCATTCGACATTCTTTCTATATGCCCGAACCATCGGAGCATGCCTTTTTTCATTTTTACACCGATACTATCATTCACACAAAGCCTCTTTCTTACATCTTCATTACGAACACGATCGGTGAGTGATACACCGCAGATCTTGCGCAATGATCTCATCTCGAGCGCGTTCAACTTACTTTCATGCTCTTTCCTGCATACCCAGCTCTCGCTTCCATATAAAAGCGTTGGAGTAAGTACAGCATTATGTACGGCTAGTCGCGCCCGCTAGCTGAGATGTTTATATTCTAGCAGCTTACCCATCGCTCCATTCACGCAATTCCCAGCAAGCACTCTTCTTTCTATGTCAGTGGCGTACCTACCATCCTTGCTAAAAGCACATCCAAGATATACAATTTCATCCACCTGTTCTAACACATCTACTACTTACTACCCTTGCATTTGTTCTTTGCTCCTCTCTTTCAAATACTAATACTTTAGTTTTATCCACATTCAATTGTAAGCCTTTCTCCATACAATCCTCTTTCATGACTGTGACTAGTGCTTGTAGCCCAGATGGTGTAGAGCTAACAATTACCGCATCATCTGCGTAAAGCAGACAGTTCACCACTAAGTCACCCATACGCACTCCCACATCCATCAACTTCACCCTCTGGAGGCATTTGTCCAGATATGTGATAAACAGCCTATACGAAAGCACGCAACCCTGTCTGACACCGATGTTAACATCAAACCAGGGTGACATGTTACCATCTACCCGCACACATGTTTGACAGCCCACATACGTGGACTGTATTGCACGGAGCAGACTGCCATCAATACCATAGTCTGGCAAAATGTCCCACAGCTCCTTTCCTAATACCCTATCAAACGCTTTCTCCAAATCCACAAAACTGCAGAAAACCCTCTGACTCACAGCCAGATGCTTCTCTACGATGTTGCGGAGGGAGAAAATTTGATCCATACATCCTCTTCCAGTTCTGAAACCACCCTGTGCATCCCACAACAACCCGTCGGACTTCTCTTTCATTCTTCTTTCTAATACTTTCCCATACACTTTAGCTGCCAAACTGATCAAACTGATCGCTCGATAGCTGGTGCAGTCCATACGTGAACTGCATGCCTTGAACGTGAACCTTGCCTTTATACAAAGGCACGATGACCGCACACCGCCAATCCTTTGGGATTCTTCCGGATCTTGATAATCTACATCTAAAATTTCTGATTTTATGTAGATATGTGGATTAGCTGCTGTATTTACATACTATGAAATCCTCAGTTTATATGTATAGTATGAGTGTAAACTGCGTGGTGTGCCACCTCCAAAACATAAATAACACGGAAACCGCAGCGACTCAATTAAAAATCAAAGAAATCTATGTACATAAAAATCAATTGCTGTTCGTTAATCTCGCTAAAACTCGAGAACGGCTACACCGATTTGGCTAATTTTGGTTTTGAATGATATTTGGAAGTACTGGGAAGGTTTAAAAGATAATAAAATATGAAAAAATTGAAGGGAAATAGTAAAAACCACAATTTCATTTTCCCATACAAATAGTCCGTATCTATCAAACCTTTGACACATTATTTCATTCTGAGGCAATACGAAGTTTGCCGGGTCAGCTAGTATTTTATAAATATGCAACATGTGATTGCAAATCACGTCACATATCTATAGAATCCAACAATGCGATAGCAATGAGAATGTTAACAAATCCCTAAAGGGCTCAGGTTCTAAGAACGATGACATACGCCCAGAGCGTGGTGCAAATTCTCTAAGGGTCGGTTCTTTGTTGTAGCGGAAGCGGTTCCAAAGGTTTACATACACATAAATCACACATTCACAACAAAATAAAACTTAACTACGCAATCAAATTATCTTACTACAATTCTAGTCACCTCGTGGATTTTAATGGTAATGACAATAAAAAGAAATGTTGGTCTTATCTAGATGGCAACAAGATTCGCGAATATGTTTAATAATTCCCTAATTTTGTTAGCCCCTTGGTGCAGATTTTTTACCACGACAAGACACAAAAGTATGACTTTTAATGAACGCAATATTTTTATTTACAATTTAATATATTTTTTTTTTACCAAAATCGTTGATGAGAGTTACATTTCTATACATTATTATTCGTAGTTGTAAACCAATTAAACAGGAACATACAGCAAACTGGAATGTATACCTGTAACAAAAAAAAGTATGGTAAATAAAAGTAATAGGTTGGGGAAAAAGTCTTTTAGCATTATAGTATGTATGAAGTTGTAATAAAATCTCTTTGGCTGTAGTGTGTGTATCTGGGTGGTTTTGGTATCATTGAAAGTTAAAATTTTAAAGAACATAATTCCAAATTCAAATTAGGCAAATGTGTGATTTTAATTTGTTTTTCGTACTGTCAATATGAGTGAATCTAATGTAGAAATTCGATACATTTTGAATTTTACTACAAAAAAGGTAAAAATACAACGCAAGCAGCGAAAAAAATTTGCTATGTTTATGGACCTAGAGCAGTGTCTGTGAGAGTAGCACAAATTTGGTTTAAGCGTTTTCAATCCGGAAATTTTGATGTCAAAGATGCACCTCGCTCTGGTCGCCCTATCACGGATAAAATGGATGCCATTTTTGAAAAAGTTGAGCAAGATCGACCTAGCAGTAGCTGAAGAACTGAGAATTGATCACAAAACAGTTTTGGCGCATTTGAAAAAAGCTGGGTACAAAAAAAAGCTCGATATTTGGGTACCTCACGAGCTCACTGAAAGAAACCTAATGAACCGTGTACACATTTGTGATTCTTTATTACGACGTAATGAAACCGAATCATTTTTGAAGAAGCTGATAACTGGTGATGAAAAGTGGATCACGTACGACAAGAACGTGCGAAAAAGGTCGTGGTCAAAGGCCGGTCAGGCTTCACAGACTGTGGCGAAACCCGGGTTAACTCGCAATAAGGTGATGTTGTGTTTGTGGGCATTATTCATTATGCTATTACCACCAGGCAGGACTATTGATTCTGAACTCTACTGCGAAGAACTGATGAGATTAAAGCAAGAAGTTGAGAGAAAGCGGCCGGAATTGATCAACAGAAGGGGTGTGGTGTTTCATCATGATAACGCTAGACCTCACACATCTATAGCCACTCAGCAAAAATTAAGAGAGTTTGGCTGGGAGGTGTTAATGCATCCGCCGTATAGTCCTGAACTTGCACCTTCAGATTTCCACCTGTTTCGGTCTCTTCAGAATTATTTATGCAATGTTAGGTTAACATCACGAGAGGACTACCAAATCCACTTGTCGCGGTATTTTGATGAGAAGTCCCAAAATTTTTATAGCAATGGGATCATGTCCCTACCTACAAGATGGCAAAAGGTTATCGAACAAAATGATACATACATACTTTAGTTAAATTTAAATAAACTATAGTAAAAAATGTTTTGAATTATCTTAAAAAATGCGAAGAAACTTTTTCCCCAATCTTATATTACGAAAACCATTCAGCAGGCAAATTTGGCGCCCTAACTAGTAGTTATTAGTTATGTTTCACGATTTTTAAACTCTTAGCCTTCGGGCCTACATTTAAGGGATATTTTAATCTAATTAATCTACGTTTTACGAACATACGCAGGCGTGTCGTGACATAATAGAACGTGTTGCATACACTTCATATGAGCACGAGGACGGTAAGCGAATACTGCAACATGAAAACATATTTACAAGAAAACCCGAGGTTAATTACGAGGCTATTCTATTCAATTTCAACATCGTTCAAGTTTTTTTCAAAATCGCTCCCGTTTCCGCTACCGCGCCGCTTATCACTATACCCGACTCACAAACATTCTCACGCCAGGCACGCACTGCACTAAGCGAGCACCTTATTACCCTACAAACGCGAATGTATTTGCAAGTGACTTGGAAGGGCTCAAATAACTAAAATGTTTACGAACTGGCTATGGTTGCTATCGGATTCTGCTTTGTATGCTTACATACTATTCATGAAGTGTTCGTATTTTGTTAAGTCTTGTATAAAAGATTCTCAATAGTGTGGTTCAGCTATGTAAATCTAGATGGCGCTGTACCATTTCACTGAGATTTTGCATTACGCTGTAGAGATTCTTTAAGCTCTACATAAGTATATGTGTTTGGTTCCAATAAATTGTCTTTCACTGTGAGAACGTTGTTTACATTTGGCAGGATGTCTTGGGATCCTGAACATATTTTCTGTTCGCTTATTTAAGTGTTTATTTGGTGTCGTTATATTTTTTTTTTTTATTGAAGGTGACAAACAAGAGAGAGAGAGATGCATTTCAGAAATTAAATAGAAAATGGAAAGAAAAATTAAGCTTCTTAGTGGAAAAGCGTATGGACTGGTAATCCTGGATCGCAGTTCAATCCCTGCCCGAAGTAAATTTTTTCTTTTATTTTTTTTTGCTTTCTAAATTCACTCGCATGTGAAAATAAATTAAATTTATTAAATTATTTTATGTAATGAAAGTGGCAAACAAGCATGCAGTTCACATTGATGTTAAGTGATGACTGCAGCCTATAGACACCCAAACAAAGACCAAGGTCAAAATGCAGATGCGTTACCACTTCTGGGGCCTAAGGTGGATTATAAAATCATTTGTCCCGGTGCCTTGATCGAACCCGCGACCATTCGTTTCAGTCGGTCGTTTGCTTTATGTATCGTTTAAGATGCTGTATTACCCATTAACCCATTCACGAGTATGACGCATGTGGCAGCCATTGATCTCCTCGACCATTTCGAAGGCCAGTGATCGTATTGGCATCAGTTTTTATTGGTGGTAGAGCTCCTGTGACGGAGCTCGCGCGGGCACCACCGCCCGCTTAATGGTAGTGTTCAGCACTGTCGTGTTCCGGTCAGGTGGTAATGTAATAATAATGTTCATTACATAAAAAAAATATGTATAACCCTCTAAAAACAGTATCCACAAACACATGCCTACTCATTGAATTATTCCATTCAAAACGAAATCATGTGGTCCAAACATCCCAATATTGTAAGACCCCAACAAATTTGATATCCTCATATGAAGGATCCACTAAACATTGATACAATATTTGCTCATTTGTGGGGCGGGCGAAGTATCAAACGGAGTATATGTGAACCAAGATGCGGTGGGAATAATAAGTGGCTCACACCTATACAATTGATTTTATAGGCCCGAGTGCCGAATTGGGATTTTTGCCACATACAATAAAGTGTAAAAAAATTACATGTTTAATTTTTCACAATAACGAATGCTTGAATTTAAAAGATTATTAAGAAATCCAAATTTGGGACATTCATTACCATTTTTTCTTTTAAAATCTTTATTTTATTAAAGAAATATTATTTAATATATACCACTAGAGATATAGATTTACCCCCTTATTCATAAACGTACTCGTATTTTAGCTAAAGTGTTACTAATCTCTCCTTTGTCTTTTTCTATCCTGCACATTTGACAATGCAACTGACAAAGACAAAGCATTCTAAAGCTAAAACTTATCTAATAAACGTTTCTGAATAAGGGGGGGGGGTAAGAGTACCTACTAAGTATTTAAAAAAATATAAAGGAAGATGCGTTAAGTAGTTAATTCACTTTTAATTCTTCATCCGCGATTCATGGGTGTTAAACATAACCGGCGAATGCATGCATTTACCTCTCCCGAAACCGTCGTTGGAAGCGCACATAGCCCCGCGGTTGGTGTAGATTGGAAGCGATCTACACGGTTAAGCGAAACGGGCGCGGTCGGGTGTGTGATGGGTGAAAGCTAGTGGAAAATTAAAATACGCGTTTCCGTGCTTCGGAGGGCACGTTAAGCCTTCGATCCCTACCGACCGGCATAACGTGGTTTGAAAACATCCGACAGCGGGTTGCTCCAGCTCCAGGCCTCCTCCCAAGAAGGGGAGAGACTCGTGCCCAGGAGTGGTACCTACGTATCAATGGTTGCCATTACTTATTATTATTATAAATCGTCTGAGATTACAGTCGTGAAGTTGCTGTTCTCCGAAGTGATTCCTGTGTTGCCGCTTGACTGCCGCGATGTGTGTTACTTCTAAGGTCAGTTTCAGTCAAATTAGGCGTTTGAGATCACTTTGAGATGATCTGCATAGATCCCAGCGTAGTTCATTATATTTTAATGTGCGCTTGATTATTTTTTTTTTTTTTATGTCAAATGATTGACAGACAAGCAGACGGGCCACCTGATGGAAAGTGGTTACCGTCGCCTATGAACATTAGCAACATCAGAGGAGTTGCCAACGCGCTGCCACCCCTGAAGGACTCTTTTGACGCCAGTTTTGAAGAACCCCATATTGTAGCGCCGGGGGAACACCTCTGAGGGAAGTTCGTTCCACAATTTGCACGTTCTGGGCAGGAATGAACGCGCAAATCGGCCTGTTGAGCATTTCCAAGTATCCAGTCTGTGCGGGTGGTAAATATTAAATATATATATATATATATATATATATATATATATAGACTAGCAGCTGCCCGCAACGTCGTCTGCGTGGCTCTACAGCACCAAACATACCTAAGATGCCAGTGTCGCTTTAGCATAAGCAAACAACTTACAAAATAGTATTAAATTAAAAGTATACGTTTTTTTGCAAGCGAAGCAAATTAAGGGAGTCATATGGGTATACTGCTGAGTTCAGTCATAAGATGTGACTGAAAGAAATACACAAAATAATGCAGGAATATATTCCCGGACACAAAAGAGTAAAAATACGTACAAAGGTATCAAACCTTACAACACTTTCCTATAAACTACGTTGGTAGTTATTCTACCAGGAGCCAAACTGTAAAGAGAGACAGGACTGGTAACGCGGTAGCAAGTGACGTACAGTTGCCCGTGTGAGAAGCAACTTGTCCTGAGGTTAACACCCGCTGACCTCAGAATCTGCCCCTGCGACTTATTGATGGTCATCGCGAAACAAACATTCAACTGTACGCGCTTGAACTGGAATGTGTACTTATGCGGTATGAGGGGAATGCGTGGTATAAATACTACCTCGCCAATGCCGGGTCCCGTTATACAACTTCGGAGAAGATAAGTTCCGAAGAAGCATAATCGGGACACCTACCTTCAGCTTGATTGTATGCGATGGAAGTCCGCTTACTGACAGGAAGTTCAGAAATGCCATGGGATAATGTGTGGCGTCATCTTGCTCGACTACAGTATTTATGGAGGTATAAACCACTTCATTGTCTATTAATTGCTGCAGCCTGATCATTTTTGGGCGTCAAAATAGTCCGCTTACACACCCAAAATGTCGTATTCTGCTGGTGGGGTATACGACTAATGTCCCCGTAGACACCGAGAATGAGTTCTTCTCACCTAGATACATCTCTGTCGAGAGACTCTGGAAACACCACCTATCCACCTCTCTCTTCTGGTAGAGTGCTTCCGCGAAGACTTAGAAGGACATCAGAAAATTCTTGAGCACGTGCATTGTCATCGAGCCGAGCTCTCATATTAATGGTCAAGCGCAGCATACGAACTCGTTAAGATCGTTTCAACAAAGCAATCATCTCGTCAGCCCTCGATCTTCGCGTCACCACTCTCTCTAAATATAAGGGAATTTTAAACATGGCATGTGCTGTCTTTCTATCCGGAAGCAGTGTGGCAGCAATTCTCCACGACGCTACAGCAATAGCAATGTTGCCTTACCTCCTGACGTCTGCAAGTATGCCAGTGGTAACAAATGTTTTTCCTGTTCCACCAGGAGCATCCAAAATCCAAGAGAAAAACATTTGCCCGGATCGTAATTTGTCTCAGCGTTATACCTACTCCCAATTTCTACGGTCTTGATGCGGTGATGATTTGGGGAGCTGGTAACCCATATTCGATAGTTCAATCGGTGGTGGGAATGACCACATCTTGAAATGAACTAATACAGGTGTTCAGCATGCGTTCATTAGTTACTTCGACTTCGTCTGCAGTAGGACGTGTCTCAAAGCTCGTAGAAATATATGTTGACCGGACCTGTTAGTAATATAAATTTTGCATGAATATTTCTAAAAGGCGCCATTTAGTAGGTACTTTTTTTAGTTTAGCCCGGACATACATACAGACAAACAGAAAAAAATCTGAAAACTATATTTTCTTTGGCTTGGATTTCTATTGCAGATCACGTCCCAAGTATTCTTTAAAAAAATATTCAATCTACAGTCTTTATTTTCTTACGATTTTATTAAATGTAGAGATTCCCGTGGGAATGAGGGATTTTCCCGCAATAAAAAGTAGTCTAAATGTTGGCCAGGCTTAGTATCTATACACCACAAAAAGTTTCATTCGAATCCATCCAGTATCTTCGGGGATTAGCCTGGACAAAGGGACAAACAGACAAACAGACAGACAATAAAATTAAAAATCATTGAAAAGTGTTCTAATACTATTTTAACACCGCCCCCAATTAGTTTTTCGGAAATATATACAATGTACAGACACGCGGGTTTTACTGTTTTATTATATGTATAGATATTAAAAGGTTTAATAAAGTACTTATTAAAATATCTCATATTAACTCTATGCCTCACAGGCACTTTAAAAGTATTATTATGAAGTCAAGAAAGACTAGTTTTTCCCGGGATTCCCGGGATTGGAAAAAGTCTCGTTTTTATTTTGCGGGGACTCAAAAATATAATGAGAAATTAAAGCGTACCATAGATACACTGTAGAAGTAGAACGCACACACAAACACGCTCAATAAGTGATCCACCTCACACATTAACATTCACAGGAATGACTCTGCTTGCGGGACAGGATTATGCACGGGATCGTTAAATGCCCCATTGTCCGTTTGGGACGGAACGGTGAATCTCGTAGACCGGGATTATGTTTGTGGGTATTGCCTTGCATGGTAGGTTTTGGTTTCATTTTAAGATTTGAGAGACTTTGGTGGCGAAATAAATGTTAATATTAAGCATCGACGGGCATGGGTGGGAATTTCCTAAAATACAACTGATTTATTCGAATGTATATTTTAGGGTATTACCTAATCTTCTTGCCGCTAAACGGTAGTGTTAAGCACTATCGTGTTCCGGTCAGGTAATAAACGGCCCTGTAATTTACGGCACATAGGCATACCTACTACCTTAGAGTGGTTTTATATAAAAATAATTTTCTTTTCTTACATTAAGTTTTGATTATTCAGTAACTAGCTGACCCGGAAAACTTCGTATTGCCTCAGAATGAAATAATGTGTCAAAGGTATGTACATGTATTTATATGGGAAAATAAAATTGTGGTTTTTACTGTTTCCCTTCAATTTCTTCATATTTACTTACCTTTCAAACTTTCCCTGGACTTCCAAAAATAATTCAAAACCAAAATTAGCCAAATCGGTCCAGCCGTTCTCAAGTTTTAGCGAGACTAACAAACAGCAATTGATTTTTATTTTATTCAGTATAATAATTATGAGTCCCAATGTTCATATTTTAAGAAAGTCCCAACAAGTCCAGAATGAATATTTATATTAACTTAAGAATAAATATTTTGATTTCAAGTAAAACTTGAACCAGTATCTACTGGGATCACTAGTCCAGTCGCTCTTTGCAATGCAATAAAATGTGGATGAAAAATTCTATAGACAGACAGAGTGATCAATTCAGTAGTTCAATTGATAGATCGGCTCCACCAATAATCCCAGTAACGCGGATTCAAGTTTCAAGAAGTATTTTTGTCCTTTAAAATATTTCACTCCCAATTGTTATTGCGAAGAAAATTTAAAAAATCTCAATGTTCATACATGATAACCTCAAGAGAAGAACCATGTGCACCCATAACCCTTGTACTGTCGCGATCACAAGCGCTGCACTTGATAAATTAGTCTTTTATTTTACGATCGGTGTTACTGCGATCGTTATTCACGGTGACAGTGTAACTTGAGACGATGGTAGTGCATTAAAAAATAAAACGTGGAATCGTTTTGTTTGCGACTGTACTTTTATGGTCGATAAACGCGTCGACGCGTTTGTAAGGTACTGTTGAGGTCTTATTTTGGCAAAAATTTTTTGTATAGTGGAATTTGATGTGACATTTTTAAATGGACAATGAGATGAATGTGGTGACGTATACTATGTAACTAGATTTTAGGGTCCGTGCCTCATATCGAAAAATGGAAACCTTATAAGACCACACACAAACAGACGTCTGTCACAGCCGATTTTTTCAGAAACTACAGGATCAAAGGAGTTGTAATTTATTATACGTGTAGGGATGTATCACATATTGATACCAACACACGTGTGTGTAGGTATCAATGTGTCCAGGCCATTTTATAAGGATCACAAGTAGATTATTTAAATAATATTAACATTAATCGTTTTGAAATTATTCGGAAAACAGCCGAAAATTGGCCAAACCCCCTTTATTTCCGAAATTACTAGGTCTTAAACACTATAAAAACATTCTGAAAATAGTTCTCAGAGCTTACTGGAAATCCTATACGATATCAATGATAGGTATTCAAGAAAATGTAGGAAATTAATGTATTTAATGCTTGCTAAAACAATGCTTGTTGGCCTTCTTCATGAAACATAAAAAAAGAAGCACGGGCGACTAAAATCTATTCTGTACTTATAAAGACCTAGATGTCTGGCGATCCACGTTGTCTGCTTGCCTCTGAATCTGCTTGAAGATACAAGAATAAATAAATACGATTAAACCAATGCATCAACATACACGCTCCTAGACATCAAATTCGAATCCCATTGTTTTCGCATCGTTGCGAAATAGGATTTGGGTTGATATTATCCGATATTTTCCTAATCCCGGATCGAGTCCGGGTATGGTATTGAGATATTTATTCCCACTATAATATATTAAACTTTCGCAGTCGAAATGCAGACTTTCTGTTCAGGTATGTACAACTAAATATTAAAATTTGCAAAAATAATTAATTTAATCTAATGTTTCTCTGTAAGTGAATGAAATAGAAATTAAAGAAAAAATGGAAAGAAAAATTTGACTTCGGGCAAAATGTTTCTTTCCGTTTTTTCTATATTTTCTAAAGTTCACTCGCATGTGTTATTGCGAAAAATAAGTAGTACAATTATTAAGGGAATAGCGACATATTAACGATATTGTATAAACTGCAAAGTCTATCATATCGGTTGTATAGCTATGAATTAGTTATCAATGGATGTCGTTCACCGACCCTAAATCGGTTAAAAATCAAAAAGGGAAAGCAAAATTTGAAGCATCGGTGTGGGACTTCGGTAGCTAAGTGGTAAAGCGGCTGGACTGGTTATCCTGAGGTCACAGGTTCGATTCCTGCCCGAAGTCAAACAATTTTACTTACTATGACCCATCTCAGGCCTTGGATAGTACCATAAAACAACCAACTAGTTGATATTTAAAGAAGACCACATAGAACTCATAATAAAATACAATTGAATCCCATTGTTTTCGCACCGTTGCGAAATCGGATTCGGTCTGATATCCGATATTTACCTAATCCCGGATCAAGATCGGGTACAGTATTGTGGCGTTTATTCTGCTGGTCCGATATACGGTAAAGGTGTGAGGCTTATGTTACCTTACGACTAGATGTTGGGTCAAACTAGTCAAGAGATTAGTGATACGCCGATCTGATCAATATCAGAAAGAAAGAAAGAAAAAAACATTTATTTTGACACACAGCGAGACACATAAATAAATAAATAAATAATAAATAAAATACGCTTACACTCACAGCCCCACAGTAGGTATAAACCTGTGTCGTGGGTGCCGTTGTACACATACAACACATACACAAATATCCAGACCCGAAACAAATATCTGTAGGCCATACAAATATTTGTCCCAGTGCGGGGATCGAACCCGCGACCCTTCGAATCAAACGATGGTTTCACACCGCTGGACTAACCGGGTCGTCATAAAACAATAAAACAGACATAAAACGTAGAATCAAAGAAAAGACAATACAATATCTAAAATTAATACATATACACGTAATATGTGTCTCACGGCTGCCAAAAAGGTGTCCTGTTCAGCAAATGTCAGGTTCCTTCATATACAAGGTACCTGACGCTGGTTTTCAACAGTACCCTTAGAGTGAGTGATGAGATCAAATGCAGAGGTCAAATGCAGATGCATTACCACTCCTGAGGCCCAAGATGTTATGCCTCTGTGCCAGAAATTACAGGGCCGTACAATACCACCTGTTTTGTGTATCTGAATTGTTACCAAAAACATCTATTTAATCAATTTTTATATTTTCATATCATTTTACTTTTTTATTTTGTTTTAATATTATTGATGACTGAATTTTTTAATAAAGAAGAAGCGGGTAACCTTTAGATGAGTAAGAAGTTGATATATTAATTATTTAATTTATTTAAGCTTAATACGAATTGATTATAAGAAATACAAAATAAAACTTTACAAATTACTGTAATTAATGTAATCATTTTTAATATTTTATAAAAATTTTGTAAGAATCGTGTTATTTAAAATGTAAGCAAGAAATAAAAGGCTTTTTTATTTTAATTTTTATTTATTTACAATACCACCTGATCGGAACACGACAGTGCTGAACACTGCCATTTAGGGGCAAGTATATTAGGTAATGCAGTGGTGCCTACGCCCGCGAGCTCCATCACTGAAGCTCTACCACCAGTCAGAAAAATACGTAATCACACGCCTGTATTCCCCGGAAGCAAACAACCGCGATTCGCCGGGTACGATTTGTCCGATGTAACAGGTGGCGAGCCTGGTGACATCTCCAGGGACATAATCAAAATCCGAGGTACTGGAAAACTTTCAGAAAATAGGAAAATCCCAATAGAACCACCAGGATTTTATAACGTTATCTCTGATAGCCCCCGACCAGGGGTGCGACCGCCTATAGACATTGCTGCCGTCATTGTCATTGCTGTCAAATTTTAAAGTCGACACCCCAGGGAATGGGGACTCAGGACCCCAGCATAGACTACCACGCTGGCATCCTCCGTTAAACACTACTAAAGTGGCCTGCTACCACTAGGCAGCTGAAGCAATTAGTTGGAGTTTAGAGTTTTGTATGTAAGTTTCCAGAGACACAAACAATAAAACAAGTAAACGATGTTCTCGTTTACAACAAACAAACTGAAAACAACCTTTGTTTAACCAACGTATCTAGTTTCGATACGGTCTAGACAATATAATGAAGCTTACCTTGACCCATTTTTTTTTCTAAGTTACATGCTCTACAAAATTCTATAACAAGCGAAGTTTGAAGTCAGGAACCAAGGACATAGGCCTCGTCGCAAATCTAAGTACTTTCAAGGTGATATTAGGGTCTTGTTCTAATTAATGCTAAGTCATCATAACTGTGTCAATTTCATTATAATATGATTTACGTAAGAATTTGATGTGGTGTCACGTAAACTTTTTCAGTTGGTTGACGACTCGTAAATTCTAAAAGACTACTTACTAGTACTTACTTACCCCGTTTTTACGTAATATTTTTTATGAGTAAAAAGTGGCAAACATGCATGCAGTTCACATGGATGTTAAATGATGACAGCAGCACAGACACAGAAGACAAGAAGCCAATCCTCTGTGATTGGCCCCGTAATAACTATCACGGAGACAAAACAATGAAGGTCTCAAGGGAGGCAACACATCTGCATTTTGACCTCTGGTCTTTGTGTGTCTATAGTCTGCAGTCATCACTTGACATCAATGTGAACTGCATGCTTGTTTGCCACCTTTATTACGTACCTACATAAAAAAACTGAATCTGAGTGAGACATGTCCAACGGTTTATATCTAAGTAGACATTAATTAACAAGAATAACAACAAATTCAACCATAGACAAACACTCAGACGATAAATATTGAAGTAAACAACCCCATAGACCAAAGGGTCGTAAGTGGTACCTAAAAGAAACAATATTCCTTAAGTAATCACAATATGACATAAATGGGTATTGACGGGTTTCATAGTGTCAAAGAGTTCACATGTTAAGGAGAAGCGATTCCTTTTATTATTTACTTACATTTTTCTATCTTCTACTGACAGAATGCCAGAGCTTCGCGGTAGTTTCGTATTATCTATTCTGCCTTACGTTAGAGGGTAGTTGTTAGGGTTCCGTACCCAAATAGTTAAAACGGGACCCAATTACCACACCGCGGACACTCCGCCAAAATTCCATACAAACGCTTAATTTGGTCTCTATTACACAGACATCAATCAGTGACGTGTCACTGATTGATCACGCGTGCACCTGTGTGCGTAGCATTTGTGTTTCCGCTATAATAACAAATACTAAAAAAGGGGGCTTCCATAAAACAAACACGTTTTTTTTAAGAAATAAATTATACCTATTAGAACCATTCGTGCGAGTGTCCGACTCGCATGTTTCTATCCACTTATTCAGTACTTATCACTACAGTCTTTTATATGACTTACGTTTAACTAGTGTTTAGCACAACCGTGCCAGCCGCTTTATTTTGGTAGCTTAGTGGTGAAGCGGCTGGACTGGTTATACCGAGGTCGCAAGTTCGATTCCTGCCTTGATTCCTAAAGTCAATTTTTTAATTTAAAAAAAAACGCCGATGAATTTGCGGACAAGAGCTAATACCTACCAACTTAAATAAAAATATCCAGTGTGAAAAAAAAACGTAGCAATAACCAAAACTGCAGCACGAGCACCAATGGAGGAAGTGCCAAAGTCATCGATCTATATCACTTTTACTTACAAACATTTCATTATTACTTCTTCCACGACCCATGTTCCGACCTCATTAAGCCTAGTAACATTGGCCTGTTACCATCAAGCTATCGAGGCAGTTCTCCTTAATTCACGCAACAATACGAACAAGAAAATACATATAAATAACTACGTTAAGAAAAACCGACTTCAAATCTAAAAAGTAAAAAATAATACAGATTTAATATTAATTATATACTACCTATTATTTACTAATAGGATTGAAGTCGCTGCCAAGCCTTAAATAAATAATTATATTTTAATCACTTAAATATGAATACGAGCAAATTAATACAATGAACAAAGCGTAACCGGCGAATCGTGGGTGTTTGCATGTATGCTTGAATGCATGCATTTACCTCTGCCTACCCCTTCCGGGATTACAGGCATAAACAGGTTACGTTTTAATACAATGAAATGCCACTTTAATGATTTTGGCTTGGCACCGACTTCAATCCTATTAGTAAATAACACATATAAATAATAGGTAGTATATAATTAATATTAAATCTATTCTCTATATATATTCTATATATATATATCTGTATTATTTTTTTATTTTTTAGATTTGAAGTCGGTTTTTCTTAACGTAGTTATTTTTTTTAAATACTTTTTAGTTTATTGCTGCATTGTCAATATTCAAGCAAAAACTAGAAACTTATTGAAATTGATTTCAACTTTAACAATAAATAAGTTCGCCATAAATTGAAAATATGACCGAAAGAAGATTAATTTTATTGCTCGCCGTAAAACAAGAGTTCAATTTTAATGTTACAAAGGCGCGGTTTTACGTTCAAAAAGTGATTTTTCATTCGAACATAATAATCGGTAATTTAATTTTAATATTATATTTAATTGGATTCATTGTTGTATGAAATGTTCAATACTTTTATTTATTGCCTTTAGTACACCAAAGAGATAACAATTAAATACACATACAATAAAATATATACCTAATAATTACTAAGAACCAGATTGCAATCTGGTGAATAAGGAGTTTGTACATTATACTAATAAAAATGGCAACCCTTGATACGTCCCACTGCTGGACATACGGCCTCCGACAAGGTTTAACGACTGCTATCTATCGATAGCAACCGGGAGAGCGACGCCTTAGAGCCCTCCGAAGCACAGAAACGCGCATTTTCATTAACCACTAGCACTAATTTATAAAAGCATAATAATATATTAATACCCATTTAGATCTAAACAGACGCGGAGTGTTTTTGTTTTAGTGTACTTGGAGCAATTCACATTTCAATAGATTATAACGACAGAACTTTCCCTTAAGAAGCCAGTAAAGTACGTAACTCAACACCATGGGTATAGGATGTGCCCGTACATCCGTCCGGTTCGCCGGCCGCCATGCAAAGGGGTTCCGCACCACCATCTGTTGATTTTTAAGGTTAAACGCACAAATAAAGTGATTCTAGTGTGCTATATAGTTTATATATAGCACACATTTTTGATGGTGGTAGAGCTCCAGTGACGGAGCTCGCGGGCGTAGGCACCACCGCATTACCTAATATACTTGCCGCTAAATGGTAGTGTTCATCACTATCGTGTTCCGGTCAGGTGGTTATGTACGGCCCTGTAATTTCCGGCACAGAGGCATAACACCTAATGTCTCAAGAGTGGCAGCGCATCTGCATTTTGACCTCTGGTCATTGTGTGGTTGTCTATAGGCTGCAGTCATCACTTAACATCAATGTGAACTGCATGCTTGTTTGCCACTTTTATTACATAAAAATATATATATTTACTAGATAGTAGTGGCTACAGACTACCACCTGTAGCCACTACATTCTAGTAAATAAATGCTTTATGATTATGATCTATAACTCGGATATTTTGAAAAGAATTCTAGTAGTAAGAATTTATTTGAAAATATTTGAGAGAATGGTTCAACCTAAGCACTTGTCCTCTATTCCGTGCTGCAGCTTCCAAAATTAGGTTTGGCAGGGTGGCCGCCAACCTTCGTAGAGAAGTGACATTTTAAGAAGATGCAGACCTTTGTTTGTTAATATGATGTTAAGTTATAGGTATCACGTTCAATGTTGCCAACATAACCATAACAGAAACAACCATAACTAAAACGTTTCAGTATTGTCACAAACAAGCATGCAGTTCACATTGATGTTAAGTGATGACTGCAGCCTATAGGCACCCACAGAAAGACCAAGGTCAAAATGCAGATGCGTTACCACTCCTTAGGCCTAAGGTGTTATTACCTCCGTGCCGGAAATTACAGGGCCATACATTACCACCTGACCGGAACACGATAGTGCTGAACACTACCATTTAGCGGCAAGTATATTAGATAATGCGGTGGTGCCTACGCCCGCGAGCTCCTTCACTGGAGCTCTACCACCAGTAAAATCATACTTTCCTCATACTTTTAGGGTTCCGTACCTCAAACAGAGAACAAGAAACCTTCACAGGATCACTTGTGCTTATGTAACTCTGTCTGAACGTTTATCAGGGCCAATATACTCCATTAAACCTTTCAGTTGCAGTCATCATTTTAACGGAAATTAACCGATATAGGTATACGCATGTGAGCGACGATTTATCCGATCGTGTTTTCGAAATTCGATCGCGTAAATAACCTATTAGCGAACGAACCGATTACCGTGACTCGTGGAGAAATATTGTCAACTCGTTGTTAAAACATTTACACAGTTGAATTTACAACAAGAGAAATTGTTTTTATGTCGTGTAAATGAGAAACACGCTTTCACGCAGTTCACGTTGATGGTAAGTGAATTCTTACTTACTTGTATTCTATAAGTAATAATGACGACCCGGTTAGTCCAGCGGTGTGAGATGACCATTTGATTCGAAGGGTCGCGGGTTCGATCCCCGCAGCGGGCCAAATATTTGTATGGCCTACAGATATTTGTTTCGGGTCTGGGTGTTTGAGTATGTGTTGTATGTGTACAACGGCACCCACGACACAGGTTTATACCTACTGTGGGGCTGTGAGTGTAAGCGTAAAAAAAAACTTAAATGCTTTGCCAATATATACTATGTTTAAGCGCAATACACACTGAGCCCGCCAGGCCGCCGATACCTACAGCCTGCCGACTCAATCCGGTGGCCTATATGAAAAGAATCATGTCAAAATAATATTGAGCTCACAGATATGAAAGATCACAGTTCAGATAGCTTATTGCATTTCATTGCTGTTTTTTTAAAATTATGGTTATTATCTTGCTAAGACAAAGCAACAATGTACCTTCTGCATGATAAGTACCTTTCAAATTGATGTTGATCGCGTTGCATAATATGTATAAAAAACGTTCTATAATGAAGCCAACTTGTACCTACGATGACGAGATATCAAAAAAACGGCGGCATATCAAACTGGCGCACGGGTTCAACCACCCCAATATAGCTCTTAAAGGAATATCCTTTCAACGCATTACAGAAAACGCCCCAGGCATGTATCTCAAAACACAATCACATCATAAAAATTACCCGCACATCGGCACTATCATTCGAAACAATCGATTAAAATTAGCGCGACAAGAATCTAAATAAATGCCATGAAATTTTAAATTCCTCTCACCATCTTCAATTAACTAGATCGAGATATTGTTATCAATGAGCGCAAAATCAACGCATTGCCATTAAACTCCCGTGACCCGAACGGTAATTACACAGTGTGTTATTACGATACATCGAGCGATCGGAACAATCGATATTTCGGCAGTCAATTTCGTAGATTCGATCTTTAGGTTGTAAATTTTATAAGGGATTGGAAATTTGCATGCCCCTAGTTAATCGATTTTCGATGCGATGGACGAACCGAGATTAGGCAATTGCGTGTATCGGACGTTTAGTTGACGCACAGAAGTGTAACAGATCAATTGAATAGGATGCGGAGTGTAAGAGGTATTCACGTTACCAGTCAAAGATGAAACTGTACAAAATAGGGCATAGTCTATCCTTTGTCAATTTATAACATGGTCTGGGGTGCGACCGCCTATCGACATTTCTGTCGTCATTGTCATTGCTGTAAAATTTAAAGTCGATTTTTACTTTAACTAAATAACTTTATAAGGGATTGGAAATTTGCATGCCCCTAGTTAATCGATTTTCGATGCGATGGACGAACCGAGATTAGGCAATTGCGTGAATCGGACGTTTAGTTGACGCACAGAAGTGTAACAGATCAATTGAATAGGATGCGGAGTGTAAGAGGTATTTACGTTACGAGTTGAAGATGAAACTGTACAAAATAGGGCATAGTCTATCCTTTGTCAATTTATAACATGGTCTGGGGTGCGACCGCCTATTGACATTTCTGGCGTCATTGTCATTGCTGTCAAATTTTAAAGTCGATTTTTACTTTAACTAAATAACAAAAATCGAAATAATCTAACATTATCGCTTGTTTATCACCTACGAAAGCGAAAACATCAATCAGATTATCACTACTTCTTTTAAAGGAGCTACAAATCGACATGAAAATTATTCAGCAATGACAATACCAACAGCAATTTCGATAGGCGGTCGACTCGCACCCCTGGACGAAGGGAAAGTGCAATAATTTGAGATTTGGTACGATAATGTCTTATAAATCTATGAACGCCAGCTGCTCGTACGAAAAAGTGTCACGTTCCACCTTACCTAGCCGTGCGTGCAAGTGAGAGGGCGGAACAAGCGATACAAACACGGACTAAGCGTTCGGCTTGTGACATTAATATATATAACATAGTATAATATAACATTATCGTCCGTGAACCGACATTACAGGCAATCACTGTACAATGTATTAAAATATTTTGAGATGAACGTAATAAAATCTTTCGACTCTCTATTACCCCATCGAGAGTCCCATCGTACCTAAGTATATAAAAATACCCCGAGAGTATTTCACAGTTCACTTCACCATTCGATATCAGTGTAATATGACTCATAGTATCGAATTATTTATTTGGGATGCTAATACAATCTCGCGGAAAAAACCGTTGTTTACCGGTTTTCTCATCAAGATCTTTGCATTTTGAGAGTAGGTATGTCACAGTTTACTTCTCAAACTCTAACTCAACTTCACCAATTTAATATCAGTGTAACACAACTCATAGTATCGCATTATTTATATGGGATTCATGAACAACAATCTTGGCGTGAAGATCCTTCACGCCAAGTCCCTTAAGGGGTAGGCAGAGAGTGTAGAGCGCCAGTTATCCCGGTCCTGACACCTGCTTGCTTCTTCTACCTACATTTATCATTCTCTTCATACATGCACGCCGATTCCTAAGACTTGACCCCACCCTCAGCCTTCGTCATGGTAGGTCGGTCTTGGTCTTGGTCTACTTGGGCTTCTGCAACCATCCACATTCGCACTGTATATATCTGTTTAGCCATTCGCTCATTCGCCATTCTTTCTATATGCCTGGACCAACGGAACATGCCTTTTTTACACCGATACTCTCACTCACACAAAGCCTATTCCTTACATGTTGAACAATCTCTCGTAAAAAAGCGTTGTTTACCGGTTTTCTCATCAAGATCTTTACATTTTGCGTCCCCGATCGCTTGATTTGGTGGCACTTAATGACTTTTTGTTTACACCCCTAGTTCGGGTATTTGCACCCTTGTTTATTCTAGAAATCCTTCGAAACATTGCGGATTCGCTTATGAATAATGTATTTTGAATGGCAATGTCTTTTGAGTGGAAGTTCGGAGCTGAGTTGTAGGATTTTGTGTTAAAGTATACTATGTGTTTGAGAAGATCAGCGTTTCCCAAATGTAAGGTTGCTGTCCGTACTGAACCATCGAATTAAATATTAAATTTAGTCGCAGTTTTGTTCCCGTGTGGTTTAAAGTATAAACTATAGTACGTAAACAAAATTATACGTGTATAATTTACGAGTATGAAGTTCATAAAACTTGAAAATTAAAAAAAAACATGTTTTTTTTTTTATTTATTTATGTAATGGAAGTGGTAAACAAGCATGCAGTTCACGTTGATGTTAAGTGATGACTGCAGCCTATAGACACACAAAGACTAAGGTCAAAATGCGGATGCGTTACCACTCCTGAGGCCTAAGGTGTTACGCCTCTGTGACGGAAATTACAGGGCCGTACATTACCACCTGACCGGAACACGATAGTGCTGAACACTACCATTTAGCGGCAAGTATATTAGGTAATGCGGTGGTGCCTACGCCCGCGAGCTCCGTCACTGGAGCTCTACCACCAGTAGAAGAGTAAGTACCAGTTTAGTACCTACAATCCTTTGAAAAACATTTAGTACCTACAAACCTTTGAATCGCGGATAATATCGTAGTCATGGCTGAGACCTTCGAAGACCTTGGCACAATGATCAACGGCCTCAGCAGGGCTGCTACTACGATACATCTTCTCACTCACTCACACTCTCAAGTAGTCTCAATTTCAAGGCTCAGGGTCACACAGAGAACATTGGAGAGATGTTATTTTGGAGTTTTTAAAATCGAATTCGAATTAGAAATGTCTATAGACTGCAGTATTAGCTTACTACCATCAATATAGATTACCCGTTACTTCCGATATTTCCCGGTTTACGTAACAGGCAGTTAAAAAGTACATCACACCTTGTTTAACTGGTAAACAACAAAAACTATTTAACTTAGAGTTTAAGCTCAAGTTCAACTTTTAACTCATTTAAAACGTTGGTGAAATCCATCCATAGTCAACATCATATCATAAAAAATATGAAATAGATACGCAGCTAAGGAACCGTAACAACTCTAATATGAAGCTAAAACAGTAACTCACATTTTCTTATTCAAAATATCAAAATATCTTATATGATTACCCTCTCATAACAACTCGAGAGAGCCCGGGGGCTACCAACTTCGCTGCTGTCGTACGCAGAGCTGTCTACGAAGATAATTATATTTGTGGTTTTCTTACTTGGTTAAAATAAAATATTGAACATTTTCATTAATTAACACTGGGTACTGGTTAATTGGAGTGGGGTGTGTCAGGAAATTTGTATCACATCCAATGGAGACATTCCAAAAATGTATGGAGCTTGTACGGTATATTGAGAGAAGAAGCTTAAAAAACTAAATCATTTTCAGCTATTCAAATCGTTAAGTATACCTTCAATTAATTATCGTAAGTATATTTCAAAAACAAGAATGTCATAGTAGCAATATGGTGACTTATTGTTGTCATACATTTACTAGTGGTAGAGCTCCAGTGACGGAGCTCGCGGCCGTAGGCGGTGGTGCATTACCTAATATACCTACTTGTCGCTAAATGGTAGTGTTCAGCACTATCGTGTTCCGGTCAGGTGGTAATGTAGGGCCCTGTAATTTCCGGCACAGAGACATAACACCTTAGGCCTCAGGAGTGGTAACGCATCTGCATTTTCACCTCGGTCTTTGTGTCCATAGGCTGCAGTTATCACTTAACATCAATGTGAACTGCATGCTTGCTTGCCACTTCCGTAACATAAAAAAAGCCTGCACCTTGTACGCTATATTGAGAGAAGAACCATAAAATACTAAATAATTTTCAAGTGTCATAGTAGCAATATGGTCACATATTGTTGTCATACAAACCCACATAAAATGAATATTGCCGACAAAAAACAAGTTCTCATTTCATTTTTAACCGACTTTGAAAAAAGGAGAAGGTTCTCTCCAAATATATTTTTTTATGTATTTTCAGCGGTAATTTGAAAACGCCTGTACCGATTTAAATGTTTCTTTTTTGTTTTTTCAATATTTTTCCATGATTCTACGTATTTTTCTCTATAGGTAGTGTACAAGGCGCGGGCCCAACGTGGAACTTCTCCTTACAATTGGTTCTTCTTTACAAGTTTCATGACAATCAGTTAAATTCATTTTATGTCATGAAGTGGTAAAGAAGCATAATATAGTTCATATTGTTGTTTTTTTTTCTTTATTAATTCCAATTAATATCTGAGAAAAATTCGCAAAAAAATACATTTCATTTAAACATTTTTCTCACACCAAAATTTAGCTGAGTACAGATCCTGCGTTAAGACGCCAATCGTGTTTTTTTTTATGTAATGGAAGTGGCAATCAAGCATGCAGTTCACATTGATGTTAAGTGATGACTGCAGCCTATAGACACCCACACAAAGAACAAGGTCAAAATGTAGATGCGTTACCACTCCTGAGGCCTAAGGTGTTATGCCTCTGTGCCGGAAATTACAGGGCCGTAGATTACCACCTGACCGGAACACGATAGTGCTCAACACTACCATTTAGCGGCAAGTATATTAGGTAATGCGGTGATGCCTGCGCCCGCGATCTCCGTCACTGGAGCTCTACCAGCAGTAGGTAGTTCATTAAGGCAAAATACCTAAGACCCAGAAATTAGCGCATCTGCACTGATTGATAAGTTTAAATTTTTGGTATTTCTAAAAGCTTCATTATTCACTTACCACCAACATAAATATTACAAATAACATTCTAGTTTGGCTCTTTCATTAAATATATTTCAATATCGACATCGAAAATTACAATCAGTTAATCAAATCGCTTAAAGAAATATATATTGCATTTAAACTTGAATCGATGCGATATTTATTCGAACGAGTCCCCTTTGTTTTGTCTGAATCTTTATTTATATCGGACAATTCTCTCGGACGCATTTCTTGTTAAGCTGAGTACAGATGCTGCGTTAAGACGCCAATCGTGGTATTGAACTTAAAGAAAATATTTTATTTAAAGAAAAAAGGAAAGAAAAATTTGACTTCAGGCGAGACTTGGAACTCGCGGCCTACTGGGAATCTAGTCCAGCCGCTCTTCCAATTGAGCTACTGAAGTCCTGCCCGATTCGTCAAATCTTTCCTTCACATTTATTGCATTGCTTTATGGTAGCAGCAGTGCCATCTATTGCAAACTATGCTAGTTAGGCAACCGATATAATAGACTTGCAGTTTATTGAATATCGTAAAGAAGCCGCTTTTACCCTTAATAATTGTTTTGTATTATTTCGCATTAACACATACTTGTGAAATATATTTTATTTAAAGAAAAACGGAAAGAAAAATTTGACTTCAGGCGAGACTCGAACTCGCGGCCTACTGGGAATCTAGTCCAGCCGCTCTTCCAATTGAGCTACTGAAGTTCTGCCCGATTTGTCAAATCTTTCCTTCACATTTATTGCATTTCTTTATGGTAGCAGCAGCGCCATCTATTGCCAACTATGCTAGTTAGGCAACCGATATAGTAGACTTTGCAGTTTATTGAATATCGTAAAGAAGTCGCTTTTACCCTTAATAATTGTTTTATATTATTTCGCATTAACACATGCTTGTGAAATATATTTTATTTAAAGAAAAATTTGACTTCAGGTGAGACTCGAACTCGCGGCCTACTGGGAATCTAGTCCAGCCGCTCTTCCAATTGAGTTACTGAAGTCCTGCCCGATTTGTCAAATCTTTCCTTCACATTTATTGCATTGCTTTATGGTAGCAGCAGCGCCATCTATTGCCAACTATGAAGTCAAATTTTTCTTTTCATTTTTCTTTAAATAAAATATATTTTACAAGCATGTGTTAATGCGAAATAATATAAAACAATTATTAAAGAAAACATTTTAAATTATTAACTGCTAATACACACTCTACTTAAGACATTCTGATATTAATTATTGGTTAATTGAAATGTGTATTTCATGCAAATTTTTTAAGTTTGTGTTTAAAACATTACCATGTCAACTGTCAATATTTGACTCTGTAAAAAAGTGGCTAACTGACTTCTTCAGACTGACTGTGCGCAAGGTTAGTGTTTTATCTAATACTTCAGTACATACCTATAGGTAATTTTTTGATATTACAAAGGCAAAAAGAAAGTATTTGTCTTCGTTTGGAAATGCGGGACTCCTTTTACCTGTAACAAATAAAATACGTTAAATGAATAAAATTGAAAGTTGTTGCTTAATCGACATTAAATAAGAACCACCAGGCAATACTATAGTAATAATCAAAATGGATAGAGTATTATTTTATGTTGTAATATTTTCTTATCATAAGCCTCCAGTTACGGAGCTTGAGGGCGTAGACACAACCCCATTACCTAACTTTCTGCCATCAAATGGAAATCCATTTGCACTGAGACTGCTATTAGCCTTCCATTAAATATCCATCTATACCTAAATGCGTGTGACACCCACACACTACAGAAATCGTCTATTGCTACGAAACTCACACCTTGTCTTTAACAAAATACAAATACAATTTCACGCACACATTTAAACTTCTGGGCGACAGACATAGGCCCAATTGGGCTTGTACTTTGACAGAGGGGAAAGCCCGTATAATTATGGCTACTCCTCTCCGGTCCGCCGCGGCCGGTAACCTGTTTTTTTTTATGTACCTAATGAAAATTGTAAACAAGCATGCAGTTAACATTGATTTTAAGTGACGACTGCGGCCTATAGATACCCACAGAAAGTCAAAATGCAGAGATGAGGTACCACTCCTGAGGCCTAAGATGGTATGTCTCTGTGCCGGAAATTACAGGGCTCTTCTTCCATAATGCACCTGACGTCAAATGGCAATTCATTTGTATTGCGACTGATATTTGCCTTTCTTCTATTTGTTTCTATTATATGTATATGTTACTATTCTTATTCTATTGATTAGCTACCAAATTACTTATACTAAAAATATGAACTGTATTCATAAGTACGAGACACAATGATTTTTTTTCTAAAAATACCCTCAACAGGACGAATCTGAAAAAATCGAAGTCTTAAATCTGTTTAAAACCCACCGAGTTTTTGCTCTATACTTTATCAAACGTTTTATAAGAAAGATAAAGCCTCATAATTCGGTAAAAGGGATCACCACTAAGAAAGCCCTATCCAAACTTATTGAGCCAAATGGGCGGTCATCGTTCTTAAAAGGTTCAAAAATGAATTGTTCTTATCAATAAGTTCGGCACTTTATATAATTTAGGTGAAATAATATTTATCTGTCTGAAATAACCACTTCAACGCCTTATAAGGGTTCCGTAACTCAAAAGTAAAATCAGAACCCTTATAGAGTCCCTCGTGTATCTGTCTTTCTGTCAGAACCAATTAATTTCGAAACTACTGGCCCGACTGTATAGAGAAAATGCACAACCTCATCACCATACCAATTTTATTGTTCTAGGTAAATAACCTTGATTTTTGTCCTTCAGTATATGACTCGGAGTCGGGACGTGACGGCTCCAGCGTCCACTAGCGGCAGAAATCTCTTCCAGTAGAACTCTTCCGCCAGTGCAGTCAGTAAACCGAACAATGGCGGTCAAACCATTCCAATAGGGCGGTAGTAAAATGTAATATAATGTTTGCAAGCAGCTGATGTTCTTCGCGAATTCAAGATTAGCTTCTTTGAGCTGGAGGAGATGTTCTTAAAATAATGAGTGCAATGACTCCTCAAAGTATTGTCTGTCTGTTTGTCAAGCACATCGGGGCAGCTAATACAGCTTTATAAGGCCCAAATGCCCCGTCTGGAATACTACTCTCATTTGTGGGCTAGCCCCCAAATACCAGCTTGGTCCACTTGACTCCCTTCCTACAAAGACGCGCCGTACGTATTGTTAACGACCCAGTTACTGTTAGGCTCGAACATCCGAGCCTGCGCAGAGACATTGGGAGTCTGTGCGTATTGTATCGTCTCTACAATGGTGAGTGCTCTGCTGCACTGTTCGACATGGTGCCACCGTCTCTTTTCCTACACCGTACTACCCGCCGTAGAGAAGTTACACCCTCACCTGATAGGACACATGGTAATGCTCAACGGTGCGGACGTTCGTGGCTGCCCAGAACGAGTAAATTAAATCCCTAGGTGCTAAAGATGGTGGCCTTCAAAAATGGCGTCAAAAGAGTCCTTCAGGGCTGGCAGCGCGTTGGCAACTCCCCGTCTACAATGATAGTAGTAATATAGGCAACATTGCACCCGTGCAAAGCCGGGGTTGGCCTAGTGGCAATTCATCGCAAGAGCTCTCTTTTATGAATAACTAGTGTTATTCATAAAAGAGAGCTCTTGCTATGAATCTATAACTGGGTTTACCTACGTTTTTATACCTTCATTATGACTACAGCCTAACATAGGTCCGGATTGAAGATGCCAAGAGCAGCGAGCCATGAATGGGACAATGAGTACTTGTCTGTAACGCTGTCTATTTGTCTTGGGTAGTTTCAATTCTCTTAAATTATATCGTTCGTTCACATTACCCTCCCCCTGACAGTGACAGAATTATGTGAATGACTTGGGATGAAGGGAAATATTGTTGCCAATTACAGAGAAATGCCAAAGGAGAGGTAATTCTTTACTTATTTTATACGCATTACCAGGTTTTTTTATTTAATGGTAATGGCAAACAAGCAAACAGTTCACATTGATGTTAAGTGACGACTGCAGCCTATAGACACAAAGACCAAGATTAAAATGCAGATACGTTACCACTCTTGAGGCCTAAGGTGTTATACCTCTGTGCCGTAAATTAAAGGGCCGTACATTATCACCTGCCCGGAACACGATATCGCTGATCACTACCATTTAGCGGCAAGTATATTAGGTAATGCGGTGCTGCCAACGCCCGCGAGCTCCGTCACTGGAGTTCTACCACCAGTAAAGTTTCACGTGTAAGCAAAATAAAAAAAAAATTGTCTTGAAACCGCGATCATTGGGCTTTCTAGTCCAGCCGCTCTCCCAACAAAACCACCGAAGTCTACACCTGATTGTCGAATTCTACCTTCACATTTTTCTCATTACCTTGCGGTGGCATTTTATGTTTTGATGTCAAATAATGCGTACTTGGTTACAAAAGAACTCTACTCTACTCACCATTTTAGCTTCTCTGCCAAATTAGGTATCAAACAAAACAATGAAACCTAGACCATAACGTAGGTACACTAGTGTATTCAAATAACAAAAATGTCGTTATGTATGTGTGTCGTCCAATGACACCGAGGTCGTCTCGCCCCTATTCGAATATCGCCCTTTTTATGGCAATAAAGAAAAACAAATAATTTATTCAAATTTGTATTCACCACGCGTCGCTGGCACTTCCTAATAAGATGCGATGGGACATTACATTGTATAAATATAAGAATAGTCTACACTGGTGGTAAGAATCCAGTGGTAACGCTAGAGGACGGAAGGTACGGAAACGTTATTTCCGACGCAGGGGTATTTTAACTTAAATACAACGTAACATAGTCGCTGGCACTTCCTAATAAGATGCGATGGGACATTACATTGTATAAATATAAGAATAGTCTACACTGGTGGTAAGAATCCAGTGGTAACGCTAGAGGACGGAAGGTACGGAAACGTTATTTTCGACGCAGGGGTATTTTAACTTAAATACAACGTAACATAGCGTATGAAACGCGCACGGCCCCGCGGCTGGTGCAGATTGTAAGCGATCTACTCTACGGGCGCGGTCGGGTGTGAGATGGGTGAACGCTAGTGGCAAATTAAAATGCGCGTTTCCGTGCTTCGGAGGGCACGTTAAGCCGTTGGTCCCGGTTGCTATCGATAGATAGCAGTCGTTAACCTTGTCGGAGGCCTTCTGGACGGTTTGAAAATATCCGACAGCGGGTTGGCCACTAACCCGTATATCCACCAATCCGCATTGGGGCAGCGTGGTGGAGTAAGTTCCAGGCCTCCCCCAAAGAGGGGAGAGACTCGTGCCCAGCAGTGGGACGTATAATGGGTTGCCATTACTATTTATTATATAGCATATTCAACCAAACATGTAGTCAAGATGGCCTACTCTAATACAAAAGAGATCAGTATACGAAGTAATAAAATACAGAATTATATAGGTAATAGAGTTTCAGTGTAAGAGCTCAAGGGCGTAGGCGCCAAATGGTAGTGTTCAGCACTAACGTGTTCCGGTTCGATTGTAATGTATGGCCCCGTACTATCACAGAGACATAACTTATCAGGTATCAGGGGGTAGTAACGCATCTGCATTTTGACCTCTGATAATTGTGTAGATATCTATAGGCTACAGTCATCACTTAACATCCACGTGGACTGTATGCTTGTTTGCCATTTTTGTTGCATAAAAAAAATACTAAAGTTTCTATCTCCGTACCAATGTTATAAAAAATTGTAACAAAAATAAACAGTGACGAATCGATAGCAACGGTAAACATACCGTCCATTTGGCGATCGTTAAATATGCAAACACAAATATCGACATCATGAACACGCGTCCAGTTTTGTTTGCTTTGAAAAAAGGTATTTTAGATTGTACCTAGGTAGTAATAGTGTGATAGACATCTTTCGTTGAACACTTTTGTACGTTATTCTAGGATGAAAAGTTGCTGTAAACGAAGGATAATAATGTAAAATAAATATTCATACTTTTAAATCATAGGAAGATGGTTTGTTTTTTTTTTAATATCAACTCATAAAGGATTTTTGTTAAGAATTTTACGCCGACAAAGTCGCGAGCAAGACAATAACGCACCCTGCTAAAAACATACTTCGGTATATAATTCTTTTATATACCGAAATTATAAATATTATAAAATTTCTTTTTAATATTAAATTTAACAATTGAATGCTTTATTGGCAACATTAAGACGTAGGGGAGCGAGGGACTAGTTGTAACAGGGGTAAGTAGTAACAGTGATTTTTCACTGGGAATTTAAACTTTATCAACGTATTTTTTTGATTCTTTATGGTCGTTATAACCCCTCGCATCACGTCATCACACTCAGTGTCCCGCCAGGAGGCGCAGTGAGTGGGTGTGTGAAAGCGTACCTTTGTCGGCAGGTAACATATTATTTTACGTTCGTAATTTTTTGGTTGAGTTTATTACTATCAAGTAATTGGAGTTTTCTGTACTTGATTTGGTGTTATAATTTATGCATACATGATGTGGTGTATTTTCGAGATTTCTGAGATGATTTAATAGTGAAAGTAATAAATATTAAAAACTATGCCTTGTTAGTTGTAACAAAATCGTGGGGCAAGTTGAAAAATGTTACAACTTGCCCCTATATTGTATTTTTTTTAATGTAGTATATTTTGTTACATAATATATTGTCGTGTTATTTATAATGTAATTTGTATTATTATATACGTTGATGAATAAAAATTTTAAATTAAATTAAATGTTTTATTCTTGTTACAACATGCCCCAATAGCTGTTACAACTAACCCCAAGCACGAGGTAAATTGTAACACTTCCCATTTTTTACAAAAATCAAAGTTCTGAAAGATTTACTTATAAATTTGATATTTTTTCATTTAGACCTTATAGAAGAATGATTAGAGTATCAATCAAAATGTAGTTAGTGATCATTTAACCAACACATTTCAAGATATATAGTTTTTATTTTAAATGTTACAACTAGCCCCTCGCTCCCCTACATACTCTGTAATATAATTTTAATTCAATTACTATAAATTTGAAAAACCGCACCATAAATGTAACAATCTTTGCCATATTATAAACTACTAGCGGCCCGCTCCGGCTACGCGCGGGTGCAATGTTACCTACCCTCTCCTATTCGTCTTACCGTGATGATTATAGATAAAGCCTTCCTCCATCTTTTATAGTTAAGGCAGCGTACGCAAAATAAGTAACTTTTCTGGTTGTTTTTTTACACCTTGTGTCCGAAAAACCCAAATATCTTACGGAACCCCAATTTTTCCAAAAAAAATTATAGCCTATGTTACCCGTGGATAATGTAGCTTTCGAATAGTGAAAGAATTTTTAAAATCGTTCCAGTATTTTTCAGCCTATTCAATACACCCAAAGAAACAAAGTTTTCCTCTTTATAATATTAGTGTAGATTTGGTTTCATTTACTGAAAATACGCTTCTGTTCCAAATCTTTTCTAGCTATATAGTAACTAAATGAGTCTGTTTTACTACATGAAAGAAATAAACCTTGTGTTGCTGTAAAGAAGATTTATTGTTAGTTTTTTTATACAGAGACTATTTTATTTAGGTAATATAAAACAATATGAACTCAAACCTGTAAAGAAGAAACGACAATGAAAGTTTATTCTTTCACTTTTAAAACATAAAATAATATAATATTAAAATTTTCATTGATTATCCAATTGTCAATCAACTCATATTTAAATCTGTCATCTGACATTCTGAATTCGTTTCTTCTTTAAAATCAGACAATTAAAAAGTTAAAAACTATAACCAAACTTCATGGTAAGTAAACACACAGAGTGCGAAGAAAGAAATAGTATTTCTTTACATCTCCCCCCATGGGGAAGAAAATTCACCCGTGAATTTTCACTCCAGTTCTCCATTTGATACTTGCACATTCTCATCCTCTGTTATCTGTACTGGAATTAGTTTTGTGATATGAAAAAGATTTGACTCTGTTTTTCTATGTCCTGTATCTATCTCGTAAATTGTATTAGATTTCTTTTTAATTATTTTATATGGTCCAATTCTCAATTCATCTAGCTTTTTCCTATTTAGTTTATTCCCATTTTCTATATATACTAGATCTCCCACACTGAATTCTCTTTGTTTTCTATTCCTATCATACCTCATTTTGTTATAGTAATGTGATTTCAAGGTATTATTAAGCGCTGTTTTCTTATCTCCGATCCAGTCACTATTTATACCTCCTTGTTGTAGTTCTTTTGGTAAAACCTTAACATCTGTTCCGTATAGCAAATAACATGGTGCATAGCCAGTTACTGAGTGGTTAGTCTGATTGTATTTTTCTACACATTCATGTGCTATTGTAGTCCACGCTCTGTTTTCTCCATCTTCATTGATTTTGCATCTAATTTTGTTAACTATCGTTTGATTCAACCTTTCATTTAGGCCATTAGAAAACGGTGCATTCACTGCTGTGAAAATTATTGTTATTTGTTTGTCAGTAAGGAACTTCTTGAATTCTTTAGAGTTTATTCCTGGATACTGGTCGGTAAGGAGCATCCCAATCTCTTCGGTTTCAGCGACCTTATTTATTAGCTTTATAAAGTCATGTGCACCCTGGGTTTTTGATGTTATAATAAATGCATATCTAGTGAAGTGGTCCACTAAAAGATGTATGTATTTCTTGGTTGATCTAGAACCACCAAAACCTCCAATTGTGTCTATTGATACTATTTCAAAGGGTCTTGTCGCTGGGCCTAAATATGACATTAATCCGTATTTGTGTTGTCCTCTTGTTTTGTTTTTTATGCAAATTTCACAATTCCTACAAACATTTTTAATATTTTTCGTTAAATTTTTTGTTGCGTACAGTGAACTAATAGTCGTTAGCATTTGTCCCACTCCAATGTGACATAGATCTTCATGTATTCGCTTTATAAATTTAATACTGAATTCTTCTGTTATTATTATTTTCTCTTTGTTCCTAATTCTTTTGAAGTATAAATTGTGTTTTTTGATTATTTTATTATTGTTTCTCTGTATTTCTTTATTTTGATTCTGATCTATTACAATATCTTCTAATGTAATTAAGTTCACAACTTTCAGTTGTTCTTCTAGATTATCCTCTGGTTCTAATACAGGATTCCGACTTAAACAGTCCGCTTCTAAATTATCTTTTCCAGGGGAATATTTGATTTTAAAATCATATTGTGAAAGGTAATAAGTCAAATCACCTAGTTCTTCGTCTGTTCTAGCTTTTAAGTTCATGTTTTCTAATGGTTTATGGTCTGTGTAGACTGTAAACGATTTACCTATCAGCCAGTACTGCCAATATCTTAGTGCTTCTTTAATAGCTAAGCATTCTAAATATATTGCCTTTTTCTTCTTTTGCGCTCCATTCAGTTTTTTTGAAAAATAGGCTACTGGTTTTTCTTTACCATCTAGTTGTACTTGTTTTAAAATTGCTCCAACACCCAGCAGAGAACCATCAGTATAAATATTTATTGGTAGATTTTGATCATAAATTTCTAGTATTGGCTGTGAACACAAGAGACTCTTTATTTTTTCAAACGCATTTTGACATTCTTCAGACCAAACAAACTTTTGATTTTTTCTTAGCAAATTATGTAATGGGTCAAGAATTATTGCGCTCCTTGGTATATTTTTATGGTAAAAGTTTACTTTTCCCAAAAATTGTCGAATATTCTTCTGTGTTTTTGGTACTGGAAATTCTTTTATCGAAATGAGATTGTCCTTCAGTGGTTGGATAGAATTATATTGAATGATATGTCCCAGGTATTTTACCGAATCTGATGCAAATGTACATTTTATAAATTTTAGTCGAAATCCTTCCATTTGAATTGCTTCTAGTAACTGTTTCAAGTGACTTATGTGTTCATCAAATGAGTTTGAAAATATCAGGATGTCATCTATATAATTGACAGCAAAATCGGTTAGTTTATATTTTCTAAGTATGTTACACAATATTCTTTGAAATATTGCTGGAGCAGTCTTCAAACCAAATGGTAGGCAAGTCCATTGAAAGTGTCCCTCTTGAGTTACAAACCCTGTCTTCTTCCTGTCCTCTACTCGTAGAGGTATAGACCAAAAAGCTGAATTAACGTCTAAGCTTGTAAAATATTTGCAATTTCTTGTTTTTGTCATTAAATCGTCAATTAATGGGAAGGGTTGAGCCTGAGGAACTACAATTTTATTTAAATCCCTGAAGTCTATACAGAGCCTTGATTTTTTATTTTCTTCCTTTTTAAATGTCAAAGTTACTGGTGCTGCGAATGGACTATAAGATTCTTCTATAAGCGCATTATCCAATAATTCGGCTATTTGTTCTGCTATCTCTTTTTTGTCTTCTATAGTGCATCTGTATGGCCTCTTGCTGCAGTATTTATCCATTAATAAATCTATTCTTGCTTCATATCCTTTAACCATTCCCACGTCATACTTGTTTTTGGCAAAAACTGATTGATATTGTTGTATTAGCTTATTTATTTCTTCCCTTTTATCATCATCTAAATGACCAACCTTTATTTCAAATTCCTCCTCTTTGATATGTTCATTAAAATTAATTTTGTTTTCGTTTTCATATTTATTACCTTCATTTTCACCTTCGTCTATCTTTTTCTCCATTTTTTTACTATTCTTTTCATGTAAGTATTGTTTCTGAGTTATTTTTAACTCCTCATTTTGTACTAGCTTGTATTTCTTTATCATATCTAATCCTATTAAGAAATCATATCTGAATTTGTGTTCGTCAATGATGTACACATCCACATTTTCTTCTATTTCAAAAATTTTTATTTTTAAATTTGTCAAACCACTTGTTTTTTGGACACCATTAATTGTTACTATATTTTCTTCATTCGAGTTATGTCCTTTTGTATTTAGTTTTAGTAATTTGGAATTAATTAGAGATACATTTGAACCTGAATCGTATACTCCATAAATTTCTAATTTATTATTTAACAGTAGTTTGATCTTAATTAATGGTGTCACTACTAGTTTTTTTGTTCTGTTTCATTTAACTCTGCTTCAATCACTGAATTATTTACATGTTTAATATATCTTTTATTTAATTTATCATCTTCTCTAACTCTAAACCAGCATGCAGCTTCGGAATGATAGCGAACCCCTTTATTTAATTTTACGCATATTTTGCATGGATAACGTCCTTCATTTGTAATATTTATCCTTTGATTTTCATACTTTCTGTACGTTCCATTCCTATTTTTATTTACCAAATGTTCATACTTTCTCACCTCATTGAATAAACATACTATATCGTTCATTGCTTCTCTATTTATCTTCTCTAATACAAAACCTGGCAAACCTACCGCTATCAGATCCACCAGTGTACCTGTATCAATTGAATTTCTCATGTCCAATAAAAGTTTTTCCTTTTTAATGGCATAGTCCACTAATGAACCATCCTTATATTTAAATAACAATGCATAGGTCACTTGGTTCCAGTTTTGGTTTGCAAATGACTCGCACAACTTTTCTTTCCAAACTATCCACTCTGAGTTGAGTGTTAATTTTATAATCATTGAGCTGTACCAATCAACACAACTTTTATCCATAAATAGTCGGAGAATCTCAATTTTTTGTTCATCTTTCATAATACCGAAGCGAGAACATTCTCTCTCAAAAATGTCAATCCATTGCCTTGCATTCGAGATTTTGCTCGTAAATTTCTCAATCACAAACTTCTCTGCGACATATTTCAGATTCTGTTTTTTTAAATCATGTGTATTTTCTATTAACTTTGTAAACATTTCTTCCAATAAATTCGAATCTCTAATTTGTTCTTCAGATGCTCGGTTATGTTCAATTTCCTCCAGATATTGTTCTCCAAATTGTAAGTTACCATCAGCATCTATGTAAATTTCTCGTAATTTATCTGTCATAGTTATCCAAACTCTTCGTGTCTGATGTCTTTTCTTTAAACTATTTTTTACTTTGTTGTACACAGCTGTCTCAATTAATTCTTCGTGAAATCCAACAGACTGTAATTCCTCTGGTATAGCAAATTTTTTTTCATCTTTAGTTGTGATTGAGGTTACACAACAAATATTAGATTTTCCATCATTCGCCGGTAAAATCGTAAATTCAAAACATAACTGCTCCATTTGCATCTTTTTATAAACAAAATTGTCGTTTTATAAGTCTGTTTTACTACATGAAAGAAATAAACCTTGTGTTGCTGTAAAGAAGATTTATTGTTAGTTTTTTTATACAGAGACTATTTTATTTAGGTAATATAAAACAATATGAACTCAAACCTGTAAAGAAGAAACGACAATGAAAGTTTATTCTTTCACTTTTAAAACATAAAATAATATAATATTAAAATTTTCATTGATTATCCAATTGTCAATCAACTCATATTTAAATCTGTCATCTGACATTCTGAATTCGTTTCTTCTTTAAAATCAGACAATTAAAAAGTTAAAAACTATAACCAAACTTCATGGTAAGTAAACACACAGAGTGCGAAGAAAGAAATAGTATTTCTTTACATAGTAACTAAATGATTCGAAAAAAAGTAATTTGTAATCAGTCTGTTCAATTCGAAATGTCTGCAACAGATATAAATATATCTTGAGTTTAATATTTGTACAGACTCAAGGGATCCATTTCAGTCAGGTACGTACATAGAGCAGCACCGGAGGGAGTAGCCATATGCAGGCTTTGACCTCTGTCAAAATACAAGCCCAAATGGGCCTAAACCTGTCGCCTAAACTCCCCTCCGGTCCGCCGCGACCGGTTGGCCGCGTTGCTCTATGGGTAAGCAACTAAAATGATTGTCGTACTTTTTAAATAAATACATCATAATTTCAGTCTGTTTATAAACTACATCCCCTATGAGATTCACGACTCACGAGAGTAAGCACTTAATGAAATTAATATAAAACTAAGCTCTTTATTTAACGTCAGCACTAATACCAGCTTAAAGCATTATAAACCACAACACAGTACCAAGTCACTGAACTATATTAAAATTCATACTGGCAAGTCGACTTCAGAACTAATCCCTTCTTATAGCGCTATATTGCTTAAAAAGTCTATTCTTGGTAGTGATGTTCAACGTACCACAAAACTTGGTACACGTACCAAATAATATTACAAAAATGTATGGACTAGTTATCTTGAAAGTCTTAATGAACAACTATGAATTATGTGTAGAATATGTTGGCTATTATAAATTATGATCTTATAAATTCACTTTCAGCTATTGTTGAAAGAGGAGGGTTAATAACAACACAATAATCTAAAATCTTGATTTAGTACAAATTTGATAAAATAACTTAAAAACCTCAAGATTTTTTTTCTTCGCAAGAAATTGAAGCTTTCTCAAATTAAACTGCATTCTCAAAACATTAAATTTTAAATAATCATTTTAGTTTGATATACGCTAGATAAGTACCTACATCCGAAATATTTATTTTTAATTTGATAAAAAAACTACGAGTACATTATGCCAGAATAGTTAAAACTTCCGTATGTACCAAAACGAATAAACCAGGTTAACCTGGGACAATAATAGTGGAGCCCATCACTATTTCTTTTGCGGTAGTTACCTCTTCACTTTAACAGATTACTGGGATGCTGGGTACAATATATTTTACTTTTATTAAGTCTTTAACTTAAACATTATTTTAAAATATGCGGTTTTACCTACTTAAGCGGTATCCCATTATCGTTACTTAGAAGTAGTTTTGGGTGAAATCTTCAACCTCTTTCATGTTTGAAAGACCTCAAAGTTGGTTTTGTATTTCTTAAGTTTTAAACTAAAGCGGAGTTCAAAGGAACAGCAACGATAAAGGTCTTCGTGTAGATTGCGTGTCAATGTTTTAATATTTTGTGTAGCAGGAATTTCTCAAGGACTTTCGCTTAAGTTAATGTTGTTTCTTAATTTACGCTTCAATAAAAAATAATGGAAAATTTTGGGAGACAAGTCGATTAAAAAAAAATTGCGCACGCATTTAATTTTTTCTTGACTTAGAAAAATCGTTAGAAAGAAAAAGATTTTGACTGCGCATTTCGAAGATTTCGGGTAATAACAGAATGTTTAAATTTTTACTTATTGAAGAAGTCAGTACGAAACAAAAATATCCTCAACAAATTTTAACATTACCTGGAACTTAGGCTTAGCTGTGACTTGGTAAATCTCAGATATATATTGAGATGTATAATATCATCACTATCACTCCATCATCACTACATATTTTAAAGACCCCCTCCCCCCCCTATTTTCTCTGTCTTTAGATATGTATGCGCTAATCTCAGAAAGTTGTGAACGGATTTTGTTCCTGTTTGAAATGTTGGGAAGAGGGTTTTCTGAGGAAGGTTTATTAATAATCATAGCAACCTATTATACGTCCCACTGCTGGGCGCGAATCTCTCCCCTTTTTGGTAGGAGGTCTGGAGCTTACTCCACCACGCTGCTCCAACGCGGATTTATATCTAAAATTTATCTATATCGTACTTATATTAAACGAGATATCACGGTTTTTGAAAAGAAGTCGGGCGCGTCCCCACAATAAAATAAATGTCAGTAAAATATCAGTACGAAACCGGGGCGGGTCGCTAGTAAAAAATAAAAAGAGATGACTCGAATTTTCTATCAATTGCATATTCGCCGAAATCGTCAACATACTTCAAAAATCTCAAGATCAAACGGGATCATGTATCTTAATCAGTAGTCAAAGCACAAACTTGAGGTTTCAAGGCTGTCTAGCTGTCAGCCGCAATCCCTTAATCTTACGATAGGGTTTAGTGTGTCAAAGTTGGAGTCAAGCAAATTATAGACCAGAACAGGACTTATGACTCGAGTTAATTTCATCGGTAAGGGTACCACTTTAATGTGGTATTTTCCAATATGGCATTTGGTCATTTTGAATACCGAACGGTGTAGGTACGAACACCTTTGTCTTTTAAAATAATATAAAACTAGCAGCCCGCCCCGGCTTCGCGCGGTTGCAATGATAAAATAAAATATAGCCTATGTTACTCGTGGATAATATAATACAGCTTTCGGATGGTGAAATATTTTTTTAAATCGGGCTAGCAGTTTTTGAGCCTATTCAATACAACCAAACAAACAAAGTTTTCCTCTTTATAATATAAAAATTAAATTAATAGTATAGATAGTATAGATACGAACTCACCGCCTTAGAATTAAATTATTTGTCAAAGAATAGACAGTACGAAGCTGGGTTTATGGGTAAATAAAATTGTTATTTCTACTTTTGATTTTTTTCATATTTTCTCACCTTTCAACCTTCCTTGGATTGCCGAAAACTATTTAAAATGTAAAAATGTAGCCCGATTACAGAGTCCCTTGGAATATTTAGTTCTAACCTAGCCTTGATTAGTGTTATTTGTAAGATATTTTATCTGCACTATATGGTCCTCTAGCATACTCCATCTCTCAATTTTACGTTAAAGTTCCATCTTCTTGGAAGAGGGAGAGAAATTAGAGGAGAAGTGTCTAACTGTCACAAACCGAATTACACGCGGGCGGAGCTGCGGGCACAGATAGCATGTAATATGTTTGTTTTTTTTTTATTAAATGTAATGGAAGTAGTAAACAAGCATGCAGTTCACATTGATGTTAAGTGATGACCAAGGACAAAATGCAGATGCGTTACCACTTCTGAGGCCCAAGGTGTTATGCCTCTGTGCCGGAAATTACCACCTGACCGGAACACTATAGCACTACCATTAAGCGGCAAGTATATTAGGTAATGCGGTGGTGCCTACGCCCGCGAGCTCAATCACTGGAGCTTTACCACCATAGAAGATGGTTCTGGGGCGCAGATCGATAATGTTCCTTTGAGGTCTAAAGGCTATTTCTTTTCGTGGGAATCAGGATGCAAAGTGATAATCAAAATTAACAGTAGTTCACCATAAAACTACCTTTTCTTTTGAAGAAAAAAAAAGGTATTTTCTTATTACATGAAAATGAAATGAACATTGTCTAGGAGACAAAGTTCTAAAAAATATAAATTGTCAGTTGTGCAGCATCATAAGGGTCCTTTTCCACCAGAGATGTGCTATGCAGCAATGCTACGAAGATGTGAAATCTACGCTACGTAAATGTGTGACCGTTTCCACCAATAGTAAGCTATGTAGCTGTACGAGGAAGATGCGCTATGAACATGCGCCGCCCTCTCCGCCTCTGCACATAGCTAGACCACTTGCATCGGCCCACATTTTTTTTATGTATAGGAAGTGGCAAACAAGCTTGCAGTTCACATTGATGTTAAGTGATGACTGCAGCCTATAGACACCCACACAAAGACCAAGGTCAAAATACAGATGCGTTACCACTCCTGAGGCCTAATATGTTATGCCTCTTTGCCGAAAATTACAGGGCCGTACATTACCACCTGACCGGAACACGATAGTGCTGAACACTACCATTTAGTGCATAGTATATTAGGTAATGCGGTGTAGCCTACGCCCGCGAGCTCCGTCACTGGAGCTCTACCACCAGTAGAAATCAAACAGTTATAGCACGCATCCATAGCACACATCCTTCCATATAAAAAACATAACTTAGTTGAATCCGTTGCCACCAGTTTATGATTGGTGGATATCAAAATTATCCATAGCAACGTATCGTAGCACATCTCTGGTGGAAAAGCACCCCCTAATAGCACTGTCTTAAGAATGTATCTATTAATTCTCAACAGGTAATAGACAGTATTCCCTCAATTAATTTCTCAAATATTTTCTTCCCAACAGTCAAACAGCGACAACTTCAAACCAAACTGGATAATGTATAATATCTTAATCACTAGTAGAAGCACAAACTTGAGGTCTCAAATCTGTCTAGCTGTCAGCCACAGTGACCGCCTAGTCTCTGGATAGGGATGTGTCGAAGTTGGAGTCAAGCAAATTATAGACCAAAACATTATCTAGTTCGAGTTACTTCCATCAGCATCTGAACTTCAAAGTGTTTCTTTTCATAGGAACAATGATCCAAAAACTATAATTTTAAAAGCGTTTTACTTTAAAATACTTTTTTCATAAGTAAACTTATTTGATTAGGTACCTTCTTGCAATGGAAACAGGATCCAAATACACAGCTTAGAGAGTGGTCCAGTACACTGTACTAGAGCTTTTCGCAATAGGTAATTTTTACCTGAAGCAATAGAACATTTTTCATCAAGCATTTTCGCTGAGAGTAATGTAGTAACTAAGTAAATTACCATCAAACACTGACGACCTCAAACCAAACTGGATAATGTATCTTAATCACTAGTACAAGCACAAACTTGAGGTCTCAAGGCTGTCTAGCTGTCAGCCAAAATCCCCGCCTAGTCTCTAGATACGGCTTTGTGTCGAAGTTGGAGTCAAGCAAATTATAGACCAATACACTATCTAGTTCGAGTTACTTCCATCAGCATCTGAACTTCAAAGTGTTTTCATAGCAACAATGATCCAAAAACTATAATTTAAAAAGCGTTTTACTTTAAAATACTTTTTTCTAAAGTAAACTTATTTCATTAGGTACCTTCTTGCAATTAAAACAGGGTCCAAATACACAGCTTAAAGAGTGGTCCTGTATACAGTACTAAACTGAGCTTTGCGCAATGGGTAATTTATACCTGAAGCAATAAAAAATTTTTCATATAGTAATTAAGTAAATTACCATCAAACACCGACGACCTCAAACCAAACTGGATCATGTATCTTAATCACTAGTACAAGCACAAACTTGAGGTCTCAAGGCTGTCTAGCTGTCAGCCGCAATTCCCGCCTAGTCTCTGGATAGGGCTTTATGTGTCGAAGTTGGGAGTCGAGCAAATTATAGACCAGAACACTATCGAGTTACTTTCATCGGCACGTGTACTTTGTACTTCGATGTAGTATTTGGTTACTTTGCCTATTGAACTAAGCACGAAATCTTGAGTATATTATGTAGCATAAAACCTTGGGAGTGATTGAATAAAATAAATGTGCAACTCTTTCCGGGACAGCCGGATCCAAGAATACGATTATAAAATATTTCCGCTTTTTTTTATGTAATGGAAGTGGCAAACAAGTAAGATGTTAGGTGTTTGTTAGGTGTTGTGCCTCTGTGCCGGCAATTACAGGGCCATACATTTAATAGACAGTATTCCCAAATATTGAAGTTCGGTAATTACCACCTGACCGGAACACGATAGTGCTCAACACTACCATTTAGCGGCAAGTAAATTAGGTAATGCGGTGGTGCCTTCGCCCGCGAGCTCCGTCACTGGAGCTCTACCACCAGTAAAAATGCTGAGTAAAGGCTGAATGCTTCACGATCTCATTTCCGTAAGGTGTAAGTAGTTTTTACGCAAAATTTCCTCATGAAAATTCTCAAGATGAGAATGATGATGATTTCTCATTACAGTAGATGACACCAACCTATGAGAGCGTCAATTGCACCCCCCTCATACTATATGCTCTCCTCAGCAGCGCCCTTAGACTATACTTAAATATTTAGTATGAAAGCCTTCCTACTCACCGATTCCCGGTGCAAAAAAAGGCAGAAACAAATTCATGGGGATGATTTTGGTATTTATTTATGGCTTTGCTTCTTGGAGGAAGGAGGCTTTGGTCCAGCAGTACCTAAACATTTTTTAGCTGAAACGTTGATGGTGACTATGTTTATATTTAATTTGTTTAAGCTTTCCATTGATTACTTCCATAGAGCAACACCGGAGGGGAGTAGCCATATGCAGGCTTTCCCCTCTGTCAAAGTACAAGTATCTAGGCGACAGATATAGGCCCAAATGGGCCTATATCTGTCGCCTAGATGTTTAAATGTGTGCGTGAAATTGTTTCTGTATTTTGTTAAACTCAAGATGTGTGTTTCGTAGTAATAGACGATTTTTGTATTGTGCGTATGTGTCGCACGCATTTCCCCCCGCAAAAAATGACAGACTGTTTTGCATAGGTAATAAACGCTATGGCTACTCCCCTCCGGTCCACCGCGGTGGGTGGCTCGTGTTGCTCTATGATTACTTCGAATCTATTTCATTCATTTTCTTTCAGTTTGATTTTGCATTGGACCTTCATTTTAAAGACTATCCCTAAAATAATAACAACCCTTGGTTGATATATGTAGGTAACTCTTCTTCAACTCTTGCAAACAAGTTTCAGGGAGCAAACATCTCAAGAGTATATTTAAAAATAAGTCGCGCTTTCAATGTAGTTTGTGCAAAGTTGACGTCATCGATTCTCTTGTATTCGTACAATGTTTGGCCTGGCAAAACGTTTTTGCTCGACGCAAGCGAAGCGCGATGAGCGATTTTAGTGTGGTGATGTAAAGAAGTTGGCGTCGGGACGTGACGACCCCACTGTCCACCAGCTTCTTCTGCTGGAAGAGAATTCTTCCACCAATGCAGTCAGTTAATCGAAAAATGGCGGTCAAGCCATTCTAATGGGAGTAAGTGCAATATGGGCAGCGCGAGATGAGCAGCAACGTACTGCAATAAAATTACCGCCACTGCATTTGCCAATCCACATTCCAAGCGTGGCGATCATGGCATATCTCCTTTACCTATTTGGAGGCATTGGTCCAGCAGTGGACATCTTTCAGCTGATATGATGATCACGATGTAAAAAGTAATGACTAAACAAACATTAAAATACTTCTTTTGCTTGATAAATAGCTTCAGAAACAACAATAATAATAACTAATTTTACTGAAGCTCTTTCACACAGCCACATACCGTTTCGGTTCCATGCAGGCTCCCGTTTAGTAGCGTAGGCATTTCTATGGACGTGTTCACACTAGCACCGAATACCCGCGTCAGTAACATTGATATTGGGACAACGCTGATGGGACTAGCTGTCTGTATTTGTATACCTACGGCAATAGCTTTAACATTTATTGTATGATAGATCGTTTGCCGGGTCAGCTAGTATATTAAAGTATACTTAAATTTTAGCGAGATGAAAATGGCAAACGCTTGTCTATTCCTACTGGACATTTGCTTTTGAATTACACCAAACAAGATCGAACCCGAGCAAAGTGGCTTAAGCAAATGGGCGATGCAGTGTATCGCGTATTTTGAATATATAGACTGTATTCCTTTGAAGGCGATAACAAATGTGTAACATCGATTATATTCTTATATTCTCTTCGGCAAATCTTCCAGTAGGTCTTCCCGTCGAATATAGCCATTAAATCTATTTTGAAGCTGGAGGGTACCTAATGGCCAAATACTCAAACATTACTTAAAGCCAAGTGGGACTTAAAAGTCTTTTATCTTTTACAAAACACGTGCAGATGACAGAGATACCTTATATTTGTGGGTTGCTTAAAATTCAGTATCAAGCCACGAGCCATTATGTATACTGAGTGGTGGTTAGGTGATACGACTGGCAGTAGTTCCTTAAAATAATCATAGCAATAGACAGACAAGCAGCTACCTGGTGATAGAGTGCCAGTGTCAGCTCTCGAGGAGTTAGGTACCACCACATTACCTAATCTATCTGCCACCAAGTGTTCAGCATTATCGTGTTCCAGTTAGATGGTAGTATATAGGCCTGAAACAACTATCAGAGAGACATGACAACTAAGGTCTCAAGCCAAGCAACGCATCTGCATTTTAACCTCTGGTTTCTGTGTAAGTGTCTATAGGCAGCAGTCTTCACCTCACTTTCATCACTTAACATCCATGTGAACTGCATGCTTGTTTGCCACATTCATTACATTAAAAAAAAACTTGTTCATGATACAATAGAGTTAGGATGATGATGAATCCAAGATTTGTCATAAAATACCGTTCAGTGTTAAAGCAAATGCTAATTTTATATGCAGATCTTCGATCACAGTAAAAAAGACGTAAAACGAAGTGGAATGCAAGTATTCTGGCGGCACAACATTCGAAAATATTTTACCGTGAGTCAGATTATCCATGTTTCGTATGCCGCTCGCATACTGACATGAACGGGGGTAAAGTGCGTGAGAATTTTTGATACTTCATAAAGTTTCCGCCGTGAATATGAATACGGTGTCGTTTAAACGTGTACGATTTTTTTGTCTGGTTCATATATTTCGAAACGATTGTACCTTTGTACCTAGTTATTCTTTTCAAAACGACACAGAAGTGTATAAGTACTAGATACCGTTCTTTAAAAAAGGTAACAATACCCTTCTTAGAAACTACAAGCACGTCGCACTTTTAAGTCACGTCTATAAGCTGTTTTCGAGAGTGATAACGAACTGTCTATTTTGCAAATTCGACGACTTCCACAGCCTTCCGAACAAGCCGGTTTCCAAAAAGGCTTTAGAAGCAAATAGACATGCTGCGGCAGGTCATACAGAATACAGAAGAGAATAACCAGACCCTGTGTCTAGCGTTTGTGGACAATAAGAAAGCCTTCGATTCGGTCAAGATTTGGTCTGTGCTTCAGACACATTACACTCACAGCCCCACACCAGGTAATAAACATGTACCGTGCCTTTGCCCGAAACAAATATCTGTAGGCCATACAAATATTTGACCGGGTACCGGAATCGAACCCGTCAGCGTCGATTCAAACCGTCGTCACACACCGCTGGACCAACTAACTCATCGAAAAAATGCAAAGATGTGGTTATCGAATCGAATAGTTGTTAAATTTTACTGTCATATTTTTATCGTGACACATGCGAGCTGATATTGAATTTACCTTAATAAAATGGAAAGAAAAGCTTTTATTATGTGATTGTTTTATATTATTTCGCATTAACATATGCTTGTGAAATACATTTTATTCTATTTTTATTTTTTTTATTTTTTTTTTCTTTAAAAAAATATATTTAACAAGCATGTGTTAATGCGAAATAATATAAAACAATTATTAAGGGTAAAAGCGACTTATTTACGATATTCAATAAACTGCAAAGTCTATTATATCGGTTGCCTAACTAGCATAGTTGGCAATAGATGGCGCTGCTGCTACCATAAAGCAATGCAATAAATGTGAAGGAAAGATTTGACAAATCGGACAGGACTTCAGTAGCTCAATTGGAAGAGCGGCTGGACTAGATTCCCAGTAGGCCGCGAGTTCGAGTCTCGCCTGAAGTCAAATTTTTCTTTCCATTTTTCTTTAAATAAAATTGTATTATGTGCTTTTCTCTAAGATATGTTCCAGACATAGTTATTAGGTACTTTCTATCAATCTATCTCTTTCCGTTTGGCCATTATTACCTGACTCTGTTACGACCAACACCGCTCTCCCGTATTACATAAATAGGAGAAGTATTTTCATAAAACATCGAACTTAAACAAAGCTCAATAAACGAGAATTATTACTTAGCCGTACAATATAACAGGCTTAGGCAACGTCGACAAGCAAACAGCCCGGCTGAACATAAATTAACAAAACCGACCTTTTCACTTCAAAACGAGGTACTCAAACCGGGAGTCGTTATTACGGGTAGAGTAAGACAATTTTATTTGGCACCCGGACCCCTTGGGGTGCAATCAGCGAAGGTTTCCGGCCTGCAGGGCCCAGACGAAATTCATAGAGACGTCATGTCCGAAAACAATGTTAAGTACTTGCTTTGGTGTGGTCTAAGTTAAGAGAAGTAAGCGAGTTGCTTTATAAGGGACTACAATGATTTAGGAGCGATTTAAATATCTGGCTATTAGTTCCAGTGCAATAATTTAAGCACATATCAAAGTTGCCTCAGCGTACATATAGCATTTTTACTGGTGGTAGAGCTCCAGTGACGGAGCTCGCGGGCGTAGGCACCACCTCATAACCTAATATACTTGCCGTTGAATGGTAGTGTTCAGCACTATCGTGTCCCGGTCAGGTGGTAATGTACGGCCCTGTAATTTCGGGCACAGAGGCATAACCCCTTAGACCTCAGGAGTGGTAACGTATCTGCATTTGGACTTCTGGTCTTTATCTATAGGCTGCAGTCATCACTTAACAACTGCATGCAATGTGAACTGCATGCTCGTTTGCCACTTCCATTAAATAAAAAAAAGTAATATATTTATTTTGTAAATTAAGTGGCAAACACGGAAGGCAATTGACATTGGTAGTAACTGAGAGAGATATAGAATCAATACATAGACTAATATTCTCGATACTTCGGCCACCTAGTAGGACCATAATACAAGATCAGTTATATTATGCATCTTATAAAACCAACAGCTAGTGACTTGAGCCATCAACAAACTGAAAAGGGTGCTTCCAATCTGTTTCTACGTGTTCTGTCCAATTTACGTCAAAGCTTGTGTTTAGGTACTTAATGTACTCACGTATTCGCGATAAATTGAATAAACAAGGGAACACAAAATTCTGATATCAATTATCTTAATAATATATTATAGTCCACATGTACCTAGGTACAATTTTGGAATAATGAAAAGCCACTAGTTGCCCGTAAATACGCATAACTGTAATTCGGATTTGTGTGTTCGCTGTGTACAGCCAAGTCAAAGTAGAGTCAATAATATAATAACAAGATGAAAGCTTCAGTAAGAAGAGAGAGATGAACTTATTAGAAACAGGCGATAAACTACTTACTGTTACTTTAAAAACACTCGCATTTGACACTCATTTTAAATCGGAATAAAGGTAAAATTGTATCTATATATCGCGTACACAGACCAATCAGCCTATGATCGCGTACGGCCGGTTCGTAAAATCAGTGAAATGAAACTACTGTTATCTGCAAAAGGCGTTCATATAAAGAAACCCCATATTTATGGCTCCTTGCGTTAATTTTTCTACTACTTTAAGTTCAAGAATAACTGCCTACGACGTTATTAAATTTTTTCCATTTGACACTACACGGATAGAAAGAGAAAAATCAAACACCCTGTAACTGATCAGCAAAGGAGTTCATTACGTGAAATTGAGACGGGGATTCCCCTCTCTCTTCAGACTCTAGCATTGTCTCAAACACCCCCTTCGGTTTGCGTGTTTCAGGTACAATGGGATCACAGAACTGTTACTTTGATGCACCCTTGTCCATTAATTTTGACGGGAGCTTTTTATGTACTTTAGTCTGAGGAACTCGGAATGAATTTCCAGTAGCAATTGCTTTGTTATGAGTATGAAAGTGTAGATCTAAGTGAAAATATCAAGTCATTATGAAATTTCATCTTCGCTAATTTGTCTAATCTTATCTTCTATATATATTATATAAAAGTCAATTGCTGTTCGTTAGTCTCGCTAAAACTCGAGAACGACTGAACCGATTTGGCTAATATTGGTTTTGAATGATTTTTGGAAGTCCAGGGAAGGTTAAGGTAAGAAAATATGAAGGAATTGAAGGGAAATAGTGAAATCCACAATTTTATTTTCCCATACAAATAGTCCGTATCTATCAACTATATTTGACACATTATTTAATTCTGAGGCAAAACGAAGTTTGCCGGGTCAGCTAGCCTTTTATAATTCAAACAAGTACCTATACAGCTCCGATGGTAAAACTTCAGCCAACACGTTAATTTTAATACCTAGGTAAGTAAGTACTGAAAGTAAACGTGTCTATGATACGTTACCACTTCTAATCTTAGTTAATCTGGGCGGAGGATCCTCCCTTTCACCGGAGAAACACTTCCACCCGTTCCTCCACAGAGGTAACCCCGACGTGATTGGAAGCAACCTTCTCGCCAGACACTCTGCAGCACCTTCGATGACGTCATCCTCTCATCCTTCACATCACTATTACCTGATCGAGCGGTAATTAAGTCACGCCAGCCAGCACCCCCGGCTTTATCAGGAATACTCCACACGCCTGCAGCGACCGCGCATGCCTGGACTACCCTGCAGCCACATCAGCGTCAGCACACTGCGCCGTCCCGCAGTAGCTACTACGCAGCGATTACCTCGATTCAAAGGAGACTTTCGCATCACCGCAGCAGCGACTACCTCGACTCACTGAGGACCTTCGCACCCGACTCACTGGGACTTGCGGCATGGGACTACATGGCATTGGCACAGCTCCGCGAGAAGCTCTGACAGCTGCCTCGATCGTATCAACCTCCGGTCTTGGAGGGGAGTGATGTAGCGTCCACTACATTAAGGCGCCAACTAGTGGAATACAATGAAACCTCATAGTACTTGTCTAGTACGATAGATGGCGTGCAATGAAATTACATCGCACTTACGAAGATTTCTCTAGAGTTGGAATATATACAACTTCCCAACGCCGACCGTTGGGCCGCGCCAACGCCAGGTGCTATCACCAGTATCACCTCGCCTGGTCGGAGGATCCTCCCTTTCGCCGGAGGAACACTTCCACCCGTTCCTCCACAGTCTTATTAAAAGACAATTGCCTCAGAAGTCTTTTGTTAGCACCACTAAAACTACGCTGCGGTCCTGGGGTCAATTCCCGGATTAGGGACTTTCTCACCGTTCTCTCTTTCAGAGACAACGGTGACAAATCTCTGGTTCTATTGGATTTTTTTCCAATTTCTGGGAGTTTCCCAGTACCTCGGAGTTTGGTAATGTGCCCGGAGATGTCAACACATGTTACATGGGGCAAAACGTAACCGGCGAATCGTGGGTGTTTGCATGTGGTCAAAAAATTAACTATTCCTTTCTTTCTAGTCAAAGCCAAAGTCCTAAATGTTTATTTATCATTTGGAATTTCAAGAACCACTTAGGTATGATATGTCAGAAATTAATAAATATGTTAAACTCAACTCAACTCATGCCTGTAATCCTTGTGTATGTTTGCAAATATCAGGATCGAGGATTAGCGTTTGTATAATTCTTTTTTTTTTTAATGTAATGGTAGTGATAAACAAGCTTGCAGTTCACATTGGTGTTAAGTGACGACTGCAGCCTACACAGAGATCGAGGTCAAAATGCAGATGCGTTACCACTCCTGAGGCCTAAGGTGTTATGCCGGAAATTACAGGGCCGTACATTACCACCTGACCGGAACACGATAGTGCTGAACACTACCATTTAGCGGCAAGTATTTTAGGTAATGCGGTGGTGCCTACGCCCGCGAGCACCGTCACTGGAGCTCTACCATCAGATAGTTACTGCGAGCCCATACAATAACCAAATGCTGATGCAGTAAAACATAAAAAACCCTAAGACGACATACATATACCATTTCCTCCTCCAAGTCCATATCACATTAACAGCAAACCACCCAAAGTGGTATAAATACCCCTTTGAAAACACATGTAGGTACCCAAACCGTCACGAGCTTCGCTGACGGCATTATGCCTTAGCTTCTTTGTACGAATCGTGTACAAACGCTTTGCGATCTTCAAAGGGATTAGAATAATATGGGATACAAATGTTCCAATTAATTGGATGCCAAAGCCATTGTGAGTACTGTTATTATAAAATGTAGGTAGGAATAATGTTGGCAAAAGGAAGTTAGGATCACAGAGTGTTGAATTTAACTGAGCGTGCTTTGTTTATGTTTAACGTTACTTTAATTTTTATGTAGAGCTCCAGTGACGGAGCTCGCGGGCGTAGGCACCACCGCATTACGTAATACTTGCCGCTAAATGGTAGTGCTCAGCACTATCGTGTTCCGGTCAGGTGGTAATGTACGGACCTGTAATTTCCGGCACAGAGGCATAAAACCATTGGCCTCAGGAGTGGTAACGCATCTCCATTTTGACCTTGGTCTTAATGTCAGTGTCTATAGGCTACAGTCATCACTCAACATCAATGTGAACTGCAAGCTTGTTTGCCACGTCCATTACATAAAAAAATGTATATGTATGTATCTTCACGCCAGGTCCTTAACGGGTAGGCAGAGAGTGTAGAGCGCCAGATATCCCGGTCCTGACATACCTCTCGTGCCTCATCTACCTTCATCATTCTCTTCATACATGCACGCCGATTCTAAGACTTTTGACCGCACCGTCAGACAGAACTCGACCTTTTTGGTCACGGTAGGTCAGTCTTGGTCTCCCTGGGCCTCTACAACCATCCACATTCGCATGGAATAATAATAATTTGTGCGTCGGAGATGATACACACACTACTCTGTTTTTTAAAAGTTATGTTACTATGAAATTAAGAAACGGATATTAAATTTTAATTTTCAGCTTTCCCAGTTTTTATTCGTGGAATCTAAGCAACATTAAAGTATATTTTAGGATACACGAACATAATTGGAACTTCGTTATGGGATCTAAATACTCGTCTGACGGTTCGTCTTATCTAATCTCACATGATAATATGATTACAGTAATTTTATTACAATTTAGTACCTCAAGACCTTGTGTTTGAAGTATAGGTAAAATTTCAAAATGAGAAGAGAAATTACTTATCGTTAAACGTAAGATCTTATAAGGATAATAATTGGTAAACGTATGGCCCCGTAATAACTATCACAGAGACATATTGTATCAACTGAGGTCTCAGGGGTGGCAACGCATATGCATTTTGACCTCTGGTCTTTATGTGGGTGTCTATAGGCTGCAGTCATCACTTAACATCAATGTGAACTGCATGCTTGTTTGCCACCTTCGTTTAATAAAAAAAAATGTATTAAAGAATATTTTATCCGAAAATAGTGACAAAAGCACAGTCACTAAAAACGAGGATGTTGGGCATATTGTTATAAGTTACCGGTCAAGCCCGATTTTTGGCAAAACTAGTTTTGCGTAGGCTAAACTAGTTCGAATAATACTGTACAAAAATGGTAAGTACTGTCTGCAAAAAAAAAAAAAACCTTACACCGAACGGTGTCACTCTTCGACCTAACCTGGTTAGGCCGGGGGCGTCCACGGTTCCCGTCTCGCCCAAACAACACGAGAGATTGGAGTCTGTACAGGTTTATTCGATTGCATTTAGGATGTAATACCTAGTTTAGCCTAGGCAGAACTAGTTTGACCGAAAATCGGCTTTGGCCGGTAACTGATGGTAGAGCTCCGGTGACGGAGCTCGCGGGAATAGGCACCACCGCATTACCTAAAATAATAGGTTGGGGAAAAAGTCTTTTCGCATTATAGTATGTATGAACTTGTAATAAAATCTCTTTGGCTGTAGTATTTGTATCTGGTTGGTTTTGGTATCATTGAAAGTTAAAATTTTAAAGAACATAATTCCAAATTCAAATTAGGCAAATGTGTGATTTTCATATGTTTTTCGTACTGTCAAGATGAGTGAATCTAATGAAGAAATTCGATACATTTTAAAATTTTACTACAAAAAAAGGTAAAAATGCAACGCAAGCCGCGAAAAAAAATTGCGATGTTTATGGACCTAGTCCAGTGTCTATGAGAGTAGCAAATTTGGTTTAAGCGTTTTCAATCCGGAAATTTTGATGTCAAAGATGCACCTCGCTCTGGTCGCCCTATTACGGATAAAATGGATGCCATTTTTGAAAAAGTGGAGCGATCTTGCTCCACTTTTTCACATATCAGTAGTTACGACGTAGCTGAAGAACTGAGAATTGATCACAAAACAGTTTTGGCGCATTTGAAAAAAGCTGGGTACAAAAAAAAGCTCGATATTTGGGTACCTCACGAGCTCACTGAAAGAAACCTAATGAACCGTGTACTCATTTGTGATTCTTTATTACGACGTAATGAAACCGAATCATTTTTGAAGAAGCTGATAACTGGTGATGAAAAGTGTATCACGTACGACAAGAACGTGCGAAAAAGGTCGTGGTCAAAGGCCGGTCTGGCTTCACAGACTGTGGCGAAACCCGGGTTAACTCGCAATAAGGTGATGTTGTGTGTGTGGTGGAATTGGAAGGGCATTATTCATTATGAGCTATTACCATCAGGCAGGACTATCGATTCTATACTCTACTGCGAACAACTGATGAGATTAAAGCAAGAAGTTGAGAGAAAGCGGCCGGAATTGATCAACAGAAGGGGTGTGATGTTTCATCATGATAACGCTAGACCTCACACATCTATAGCCACTCAGCAAAAATTAAGAGAGTTTGGCTGGGAGGTGTTAATGCATCCGCCGTATAGTCCTGATCTTGCACCTTCAGATTTCCACCTGTTTCGGTCTTTTCAGAATTCTTTATGCAATGTTAGGTTAACATCACGAGAGGACTGCCAAATCCACTTGTCGCGGTATTTTGATGAGAAGTCCCAAAATTTTTATAGCAATGGGATCATGTCCCAACCTACAAGATGGCAAAAGGTTATCGAACAAAATGGTTTATACATACTTTAGTTAAATTTAAATAAACTATATTAAAAAAGGTTTTGAATGATCTTAAAAAATGCGAAGAAACTTTTTCCCCAACCAATACTTGCCGCTAAATGGTAGTGTTCAGCACTATCGTGTTCCGGTCAGGTGGTAATGTACGGCCCTGTAATTTCCGGCACAGAGGCATAACTCCTTAGGTCTCAGGAGTGGTAACGCATCTGCATTTTGACCCTGGTCTTTGTGTGGGTGTCTATAGGCTGCAGTCATCATTTAACATCAATGTGAACTGCATGCTTGTTTGCCACTTCAATTACATAAAAAAGAAACATAGTGCAGAAATTATTATATACCTATTATTATGCTAGAGAAATCCGCAAATTAATAGGTAGGCACAATTTCCACAACGTGTGAGGCTCACGTAAACCTGCGAAACCTTTATGAACTCTTGACAACAGATCCACACACTCGTTTTCCGAAAACCACACAAATTATACAAACGCTAATTCTCGATCCTGACATTTGCAAACCGTATATTCAATTTGCCCGGGCAAGTCCGCAACGCGGCTAGTCCGACTTAATAAACGTTAGAGGCCAAAAACAGTAACGCTTAATTCCCAATAGGATTGATCACGATCGGATGGCGAGCAGTTTGTGTTATACAAATGGCACACAAACCCTCTGTCTGATGTGATTATCACGTCAAAATACTGTGGTTATGTGGTTATGAAACCTATCTATGGCGAAATTAATAAATAAAATATATATTTTTTTGTTTTTCAAATTCGAGAGACAGTTATGTGCCGACTGTAATACGATTTTTGCGTTCACAACCAACTGATATGTATGACAGCAAAGAACTCCTTCGATACCTGACGATATTTAAAAATCTCTATCAATATAAAAATACCTAATCATTCAAATCGGTGCACAGCATTTTCTACCAAAAAACTATACCGCCGAAGAATAAAACCAAAGCTAATCCCTGATCCATTCCCTGACATTCACAAGCCGTACATTCAATTAGTAAATCTGCCCGGGCAAAACGCATCGCGGCTAGTTCGACTTAATGAACGTTAGGGGCCAAAAACCGTAATGCCGGGGTTATTAAGCATAATCCCCGATTGGATTGATCACGGTCGGTGTGGTGTGCTGTACAAATGGCACACAACCCATTGGTTGGGCAGATACGAAACCTTTAGACGGATGTGAGTTAAAAACGTGTTGGTGGGCTGAAGTTTTTACTCGTGATAGAGTTCCAATGTTGAGTTGCAGTTGCAGGAGCTTGAGGGCGTAGACACCACCGCATTACTTAATCTATCTGCCACAGAGACATAACAACTTAGGTCTCAGGGATGGCAACGCATCTGCATTTTGACCTCTGATTTTCGGGCATATGTCCATAGGGCAGCCTACCGACGTGACGTGACGACCACGCCACGCCACCCACGAGTGAAAAATTCTTCTTTGTGGAGCCAGCCAACTGAACAATGGCATTTAAACTGTTTGAATTGGCTGGTAGCAAATGCAATAACGCTGGATGGGCAGCAGTGTCACGCTTAATTAACACCACTGCGATCTCGAATCCGCTTGCCAAGCGTGGTAATTATGGCATATTCTGTCAAAAATGACCCGCAACCGTGTTGTGGGCGTCGTTGGAGGTATTTGTCCAGCTGTTGACATCCTTCAGCTGAAGTGATGACAGTGATGATGATGGATCAACTAAACGCGTGCTCCTTCAAGTCTCAAGTCTTATGCCAACAAACAGCTCGGACTGAGGGGGTAAGACGAGACAATAATCCCATATTGTCGATGCGACCGCAGACTTAGCCGTGTTAATACTAACGGATGGCTTTAAGCCGCAATTAATAGCAAACCAATTTTAGTATGGATTTCAAAATCTTTGAACATGTTCAGACAATGTTGTCCAAGTAATAAAGTTATATTTATTTTAAAAAGGAATATAAAACCAGTAGCTCCCTTGCTTCGGTAACGTACCAGTCACAACCTGCTGCTATAACAACCCCACACAGACAATCATCATAGAATTTCGTATTTCATAATTGCTTAAGGTATCCGTTAATTTAATGCGTAAATTTTATTATAGGATAGCTTAGGCGACAGTGCTCTAATTTTATCATGATATAAAATATGTTTATGTATATTCACCTAAAATATGTTACGGTAAAAACTGCCGCTTTGCCAAAAATTACAGACACTTAACTTTATAAACATCGTCAGTGTTGAGAAACATACACCTCTGTGAATTGACAACGTTTTATTGGATTTATTTACAGAAATCGAACTGTGGACATATAACATCACTAGCGATTGGTTCCATTGAGACTTAATCTATACTTATAATAAATCTGTAAAAGTGTAAATTCTGTACATTAAAAATATTTAAAAAATAAATACTAGGGGATGTTATTAGATCGATACCGAACACAAATATGCGATTAGAAATTTTTTTGTCTGTTTGTCTGTTTGTTCAAGCATCACATAAAAACTACCGGTCCGATTACAATTCATGTGAATCGGTTCAGAAATAAAAAAGTTATGTCAATTTAAAGAATCGTATCGAATATTTTTAAGCTATTCTGTATCTTAGTTCTATCTTTTAGGGAGTTTCGTACCTCAAAGGTAAAAACGGGTCCTACGGATTACTAATCCTCCGCTGTCTGTCTGTCTGTCTGTTCGTCTGTCCGTCTGTCTGTCACCAGGATGTATCTCATAAATAGTGATGCTAGAAAGCTAACATTTTCACAAATTATGTATTTCTGTTACCGCTATAATGTAGACGCTTAAAATTTTCACAGAATGTTTAGGTCTTATGCTGTATTGTAGCTTCCATAATAAATCTATATAGATACAAATAAATAAAATTGGAGTGTCCGTTTGTAATATTAAAATAACCGCTTTTTACTAAACGCATATGTATGTACACACGGTACATATACCAAAACAACATTTTTTTCAATTTTTGTCTGTCTGTCTGTCTTACAAACAAATAAACAGAATTTGAGTGTCTCCGATTTTGACGGGACTTTCACTGGCAGATAGCTGATGTGATAAGGAGTAACTTGGGCTACTTTTATCTCCATACAACCATACATACATACATACATAAATATATACAAATACATAGAACTTGAGTGTCTCCGATTTTGACGGGACTTTCACTGGCAGATAGCTGATGTAATAAGGAGTAACTTACGCTACTTTTATACTAGCTGCGCCCACGACTTCATCCGGGTAGATACTGAACAATCATATTTTTTCTCACGTTGACGAAGTTGCGGGCACAGAAGAAGAAGAAGAAGAAGAAACATTTTTTTAGAAACAACAGCACATTGAGACATTTACAAAAAAAAATATATATAAAAAAGAACATTAAACGCAAGACAAAAAAAAAAAACAGTCACAATTAACACAGGTGGTAGGCAGTATGTCTCACGGCTGGTCTGAATGCGTTCCCAGATCACCTTCATGTCAAGCAGATATGATCTACTTGACGCTGGTTTTCATCTGAGACCCTGTGCTCCACGGATGTCACTCAGTTAAAGGTATCCCTGATACTACTTTATCATTAAACATTAATAACAAAATATATATATATATATATATATATATGTGCAATTATCATTATGATATAACATAATAGGTTGGGGAAAAAGTTTCTTCGCATTTTATAAGATAATTCAAAACATTTTTTAATACAGTTTATTTAAATTTAACTAAAGTATGTATGTACCATTTCGCGATGTTCGATAACCTTTTGCCATCTTGTAGGTAGGGAAATGATCCCAATGCTATTAAAATTTTGGGACTTCTCATCAAAATACCGCGACAAGTGGAAATGGCAGTCCTCTCGTGATGTTAACCTAACATTGCATAAAGAATTCTGAAGAGACCGAAACAGGTGGAAGTCTGAAGGTGCAAGGTCATGACTATACGGCGGATGCATTAACACCTCCCAGCCAAACTCTCTTAATTTTTGCTGAGTGGCTATAGATGTGTGAGGTCTAGCGTTATCATGATGAAACACCACACCCCTTCTGTTGATCAATTCCGGCCGCTTTCTCTCAACTTCTTGCTTTAATCTCATCGGTTGTTCGCAGTAGAGTTCAGAATCGATAGTCCTGCCTGGTGGTAATAGCTCATAATGAATAATGCCCTTCCAATCCCACCACACACGCAACATCACCTTATTGCGAGTTAACCCGGGTTTCGCCACAGTCTGTGAAGCCTGACCGGCCTTTGACCACGCACCACCACTTTTTCGCACGTTCTTGTCGTACGTGATACACTTTTCATCACCAGTTATCAGCTTCTTCAAAAATGATTCGGTTTCATTACGTCGTAATAAAGAATCACAAATGAGTACACGGGTCATTAGGTTTCTTTCAGTGAGCTCGTGAGGTACCCAAATATCGAGCTTTTTTTTGTACCCAGCTTTTTTCAAATGCGCCAAAACTGTTTTGTGATCAATTCTCAGTTCTTCAGCTACGTCGTAACTACTGATATGTCGATCTTGCTCCACTTTTTCAAAAATGGCATTCATTTTATCCGTAATAGGGCGACCAGAGCAAGGTGCATCTTTGACATCAAAGTTCCGGATTGAAAACGCTTAAACCAAATTTGTGCTACTCCCACAGACACTGGACTAGGTCCACAAACATCGCAATTTTTTTTCGCGGCTTGCGTTACTTTTTTACCTTTTTTGTAGTAAAATTTTAAAATGTATCGAATTTCTTCATTAGATTCACTCATCTTGACAGTACGAAAAACAAATGAAAATCACACATTTGCCTAATTTGAATTTGGAATTATGTTCTTTAAAATTTTAACTTTCAATGATACCAAAACCAGCCAGATACAAATACTACAGCCAAATAGATTTTATTACAAGTTCATACATACTATAATGCGAAAATCCCCAACCTATTACATACACATATCCTTCAAAGAATAGACAGATCAATATCCCTGTCGCCCAACTCACATTGGATGTTGAACAAGTAATCTCGTAATCGTTTTTTAAAAGTGTTTAAATTTGTTATTTGCCTTAGAGGTGGTGGTATGTTGTTCCAAATCTTGGATGCTGCGTACCTAAAACTACCTCTTAATGCTGCAGAATTATGGGATGGAGTAGAAAGCTGCAAAGCACATCGCCTGGCAGAACAATCTCTATGCGTAGCTATCCAGTTAAGTTTTTTATATAAATAACAAGGTTGTTTAAAGTTTATGACGCCAAATAGCAAGCACGCGAAATGTAATTTTCGACGAAGTTTCATTTTTATTATTGAATGTTTATTTAATCATCAGCGTAATTTAATTTTGACAAAACTAAGGTTTCCACTAACTGTATTCGCAACTCCTCCGATACGAAGGGTCTTATTTTATATAACACTTTAAGACGGTAAAAACATTTTCTCACGGCATTCGCTATATGTCTTTCGAATCTTAGTTCACTATCAACACATAATCCAAGATTCTGTACTTCGGTTACTCTTTCAATTTGTTGATCCGATAGTGTTACACCTAGCGACTGGGGTAATGCATTTAATTGACTTTTAGTGCCAAACACGATATATTTTGTTTTTGCTGGGTTAAATATTAGACAATTTTTAACTGACCAATGCGATATAATTTGGAAATCGTGGTTCAGGTTTTCAATCGCTGTCCTAACCATCTTCGGCTGGAAAGAAATATACAACTGCACATCATCAGCATATAATTATATGATAGTTACATGATTGTAGACTATTTGCTATATCCGCGCAATACAATATAAATAGGATCGGGCCTAGAATTGAGCCTTGTGGTACGCCCATTTCCAGAGAGATTGGCTGAGAAATCCTGGAGCTACTCCACAACTCTACCAATTGCTTTCTGTAGTTAAGATAGCTATTAAACCATTTTAACGTATTTTGCTCAAAACCGTAATATTTAAGCTTTGATAGGAGCACAGAAATTTTAATACAGTCGAAAGCGCGGGAAAAATCGAGTAAAACCAAGATAGTGCACATTCCCTTATCCTGAGCACAGCTAGTGAGTAATAAAAATGTCACATTCAACAGACAACCATCCCCAAACGTAGCCTAGTAACTTTTTGCCAATAATTCGGCAACGGTGACGCGGCAGGCTTACAAAGTGTTTATTATGTGGCGGCGAGTTTAGACACGCAGATGCAATATTACCTTTTTTCATATATTTACCTTTATTAAACTCGGCATTCTTTTGTGCATTTGTGAATACTATCACAGATATATAACAACGTAGGTCTCAGGGGTGGCAACGCATCTGCATTTTAATTTGTGGTTTTTATGTGGATGGCTATAGGCTGCAGTCATCACTTAACATCCATGTGAATTGCGTGCCTGTTTGTTGTAATTCCGTATACCACCACCTGATGCCCAAAGCGAAAATTGCACCCCCTTTAGTCAAGGATTAGGTACATCCCTGAGATCACAGTTGTTATGTCCCTCTGATAGTTATTACGAGGCCATACATTACCACTAAATCGGAACGACATTATGCGGCAGATAGATCAGGTAATGCGGTGGTGCCTACGCCCTCGAGTCCCTACATTGGAACTTTACCTCCAGTAACTTATCAAAAAAACGTAGTCCTAAACGTTAGCACAGCCTAAGAACGGTTTAAACTACGAATTATAATGTCCATAGGGCTTTAGGAATTTATTATATTCATTATGCCGTTAGTAAAGGTACAACTTATGGATACTTCAAAGATAATCCTAAGATTAAGCTCACAAGTCAGCCACATCACTCAACATGATACCGCTTGACTGACGCGGAACGCGTACCTAATCAAGATTAGGGATGTTACGAATATGATATTCTCGACATGTAGGTATACGGAATACGGATATACACATGAACAATTCCGTATCCAATTCGGTTACGTGTATTAGATTTAGAAGGAATGGTTCAACGACTGCATGTTTAGATAATCATTTATTTGCAACTAAAAATTAATAAATTTCAGCGGTATTCTATCAATTATTATTTTTTTTAATTAAACCGGATTCGGAATCTATTTAACGTAAATAAATGTAACACCACAAGAGCAGGTAGGAATAAAGTCTAATAAAAATGTGATAAACCACTGCACGGTTATCAGAGTTCATTCGAAACTTTTATTTAGGATTCGATAACGGTTACGGATAGAAAAATATTTCAAATATCTAGTAGGTTAGGTGACGGTTACGGAGCTCCTTCACAACCCTAATCACTTTGGAATCTTACAAGTCCTCAAGCATCACGACATTACATCAGAAACTTCCCCAAAACAATATGAACAAGCCAAACACGAGATTATAAGTTTACTGAAACACAAGGGTCTTACATCAAACACAGCGTCGCGTCGACACGGAGTAATGACGTCATTCCGGGATTCGTCCGGAATCGCGGGGTTTACTGTCCGCGAGCGCAGTTATCCGCGTCATAGAATATGTATGGGTAGAAGTGATTTTGAGAACAATCAGTATTCTATGCATATCCCTGAGGGAGTAAAATGTGATACACATATCTAAAATATGTATGTTACATAAGTTTCACAGATGAATTTTTTCATACATGTTTCCATAGCACGGGTAGGCTTATTTATGAGAGGTTTTCTTAGTTTCCTAATTAGGACTTTTTCCTAGTTATTTTCACTTTGTTTACTCATGCCCTTATATACCTACCTACCCACTTGAGAATACTACAGCCCATACACAAAAACCGAAGGATAAAATGTAAATGCCTTGGCATCCCTTACTTGCGGCCTAAGTTTTTTGTTATGCCTGTGTGACATTTACTACAATTACATAAAGCCGTACATTGCCATCGAACCAGAATACGATAGTGCTCAACACGAAAATTTGGCGGCCGATCTACCATCTCTATCACCAGACTCTGAGATAATTATAACCGGGCCATAGAAGTTCTTACACGTTACTTAGACTAGACTACTAAGACTACTAAAAATATACAAAATATTATCATCCCTTTTTATTTCAGACTCAAGGATGGATTGGATACAAATAATTCACATATCTCATTTTTAACTTAACCGTCCAAACTTAACCAGTATTCAATTAACCAGCCCTCAAAGGACCACTCAACCAAAGACCGACTGTCCGCTCTGCGCACTAATCTATGCCTGGGATTACGGGCATAGTTGACGCAAACGGAACGTTTCCCGGCCAGTTTAAATTGAATTTATAAGCATGTTTAAAGCACATGATGTATATACCTCTTTAGAAGCCACTGAATGTGGATTTCGCTCGTGATTATGTACGATATATTGTCGAAAGTCCGGATTTACGTAATGAATAGTTAAATTGCTATTGCTGTTTGTGTTAGGATAAAATTAACTGAATGTTCTGTTTCTACCGTCTGCATGGTTTTGTGATAGAAGGGTACTTCTGCTGGGATCGAGGGATGGGATTCAATATTCGGGGCGGGAAGTAAATGAAAAAATTATTAATAAATTGTAGGTTTCGAAAATTTTACGAAATGTATTTTCCGAAAAAATTGGAGAGAATGCCAGTTTTTGCCTTTTTTCCGAGATGACTATTACTTAAGAGCGCGCGCGTCTAAATCGACAACGAGGTATTTGTCTTAAAATGTTGATATTCTCTTATAGTTGATATCATCTTAATATTTTTCGAGAGACCGTCGGCGGCGAATGAACAATTGAAATCAATTGTCATAATAATACTTTTCTTTTAACCTGACAAATTAAAATAATAAAAAGAGTAATACACAGATCTTCTATCCCATTACAGGTCATAACATAATTTGTTGCCTGAAATAAATGAATAAATAAATAACAGTATCCATTGTACTTTAAACACATCACGAAGACTGCAACAAAAGATAATAATAAACTTTATATTTAATTCAAACGTCCAAAATAGCAAGTTCGATCCTCGGGGAGCGCTATTTGAGAGGGTGAAAAGTCAATTACCAAATGGAATCCAATTGAATTAAGATGTTTCGGCTTTAAGGGGTGCTGAAGGCCTTGCATGCTAGTTAGGAGTTGTAATCAATAGGGTTATTGAATAAAACATGAGTCTTGTCGTTAAAAGTGTCGTTTTTATAATTGTTTATGAGATTCAAGGGGGTTCTGTAATATTTTGAGGCCATGAACTTTAGTATACTTTTTCTAATGGCAACCTTAGATACGTCTTTCTGCTGGGCACGAGTCTCTTCCCCTTTTTTGGGGGAAGACTTGAAGCTTACTTAGCTCTTTTTATTATAATGCTATGAATATAAAACTTTGTACTAAAGGATTTGCTTGACTGCCAATATTTTAAGGGTTTTGGGAAATATAAAGATTTTTGGCGACCCGTTTAGTCCAGTGCGTGTGAGATGACCGTCTGATTCGAAGGGTCGCGAGTTCGATCCCCGCACCGAGACAAGTATTTGTATGGCCTACAGATATTCGTTTTGGGTCTGGGTGCTTGTGTATGTGTTGTGTGTGTACAACGGCAACCACGACAAAGGTTTACATCTAGTGTGGGGCTATGAAAGTAAGCGTATTTTTTTTTTATTGACTGGATGTATTTAGGCCCCAGCAGTCACTACGCGCCTTTATCGACTACAGTTTAATAGAGTATTTAGTTTTTAATATTTCTATGGACTATTAACTGTATTCTACCATTTTCTTACCTACCAAAACCGTACGGTCTACTCCAAATATCCTAAAGAAACGCCTACGACCTTAAAAAAATACAATGCCTTAAATCAAACTACGTACATGCTTGTGTGCGTAACCGGTTGTGCCTGAGACCGGCTTAGGGTCAGGACACAGTGTTTGAGCGTTTTTAATGTGGCCCTGGATTTCAAAAGCGATTTTTACTGATAGTGGAATTCCAGTAACCTCGCAGACGTAGGCATCACCGCATTAGCTAATCCACTTGCCACTAAAAGGTAGTGTTCAAGGCTGTTCCGGGCAGATGATGTGAAGCTCTGACAGTCGGAAGAGAGATATATCTCACCTCAGGAGTGGCATGCCTCTGTGCCGGAAATTACAGGGTCATACCTCCGGTCACCTGACCGGATCACGATAGTGCTGAACACTACCATTTAGCGGCAAGTATATAAGGTAATGCGGTGGTGCCTTCGCCCGCGAGCTCCGTCACTGGAGCTCTACCGTATATAGTATAAGTAACAAAGTCTCATTTGGAAGAAGGATGATCACTTTGACCATGGCGATAGAGTAACATATTGGGTATGACAAAGGAAAAGATCAATAGGTATTTAGTATTCTTTCATGTAAAATCAAGGTATATAACAATACTTTTATAGAAAAACCCCTGAATCTACAAAATAAACTCAACATTAATCACTTTATTCAACGCCGCAGCTAAGTTATCTGTCGTTAGAAAAGAATGATCGTTCGCACAACAACCAACAGATGCAATCTTTTAGAAAACAAATCGTAGACAAACCTGAACATATCGCCACAATACCTTTCCCTCGTGAAATACAGAAAGGAGTTAAACTCAACACTGAGAAATACTAAGAATCTTTGCTGATATCTCACACGCCCGTAAAGCCTGTTTGGAAGTTTATTTCTTGCATTTATTATAAGTGATATTCGAGCTGTTTGTTTGTTGTGGAAAATGTTCAAGGACTGTCTTGGAACTTGCGAAGTGTTCTGGTATTGTTTCGTAATTAATTTTAATGCTGAATTTTAAGTAAGCATTACAGATACCCCCTTATTCATAAACGTACATTCGATACGTTTTAGATATAGAATGCTTTGTCTTTGTCAGTTGCATTGTCAAATGTGCAGGATAGAAAAAGACAAAGGAGAGATTAGCAACACTTTAGCTAAAATACGTTTATGAATAAGGGGGATAATTTATAGTACTCAGTGCCTCAGTGTTTATTAGTAATGTAGGTATACTGCTATTGTTACGAAGGCTTGGTCCTGGGTTTATTAGTCGAATAGGGAAAACATTTTTCTGACTTGATTTTCTGTGGAACTACGGGACCTTAAAAATATGTCCCAAGAATCTATATTTACTTACTCCATTTTTGTGCGATGAAAGTTTTTTTTTTTTTTTTAATGTAATTGAAGTGACAAACAAGCATGCAGTTCACATTGATGTTAAGTGATGACTGCAGCCTATAGACACCCACACAAAGACCAAGGTCAAAATGCAAATGCGTTACCACTCCTGAGGCCTAAGGTGTTATGCCTCTGTGCCGGAAATTACAGGGCCGTACATTACCACCTGACCGGAACACGATAGTGCTGAACACTACCATTTAGCGGCAAGTAAATCAGGTAATGCGGTGGTGCCTACGCCCGCGAGCTCCGTCACTGGAGCTCTACTACCAGTAAAAACCACCACCTGAACTACTACTACTACTACTTTACCACCAGTAAGGTAGAAGTAGTAGTTCACACGGAGACTAAGTAAATACTGCTTTTTTTTTATTGTTGCCACCCGTGATTTTTTGATTTTATTTACGGGATCATTCATTAGGTACTATGAAACTTAAATATCCTTTGTTGTCCACTAAAATTTGGCGGCAGATAGGGGGTAATGCAATGCTCCGAGACTGGAACTGGACTCTATACGCTATTCTGCTTCCGTTTCAAGCACCGCTTCCGCTCCCTCCCATGCACTGTATACTGGCGGAACAGCGATGTCATTGACACCGGCGCCCGCGCAGCCTCCAGCTATTCGAACACTTCCACGTGAAATATTTCTACAATGAAGCTCGCGACGAACATTATTAATCAATACTAATATTTGTTTCTTCTTCACACTTCACATTGTTTGAGTTAGAATAACAAATAAATAAGTGTCTAGTTACTTATGAATATTTATCATTTTTATTTAATCTTTAACGTTTTAAAGTTTATGGCACTGTCATTGAGACATTGCCAAAAGAAACTGCTATAAAGTTAGTTTTACACGAGGAAAAAGTTTATATTTGGAACTAATTTTTAAGGGACTGAATAAGATTTATTTTATACTGGCGGTAGAGCTCCAGTGACGGAGCTCGCGGGCGGAGGCATCACCGCATTACCTAATATACTTGCCGCTAAATGGTAGTGTTCAGCACTATCGTGTTCCGGTCAAGAGGTAATGCACGGCCCTGTAATTTCCGGCACAGAGACATAACACGTTAGGCATCAGGAGTGGCAACGCATATGCATTTTGACCTCTGGTCATTGTGTGGGTGTCTATAGGCTGCAGTCATCATTTAACATCAATGTGAACTGCATGCTTGTTTGCCACTTTGATTACATAAAAAAAGTGTTTAAGTAATGATGTTGGCAAACAAGCATACAGTTCACAATGATAGTAAGTGAATACTGCAGTCTATAGACATCTACACAAAAACCAGAAATCAAAATGCAGATTCGTTACCACCGCAGAGGCCTAAGCTGTTGTGCTTCTGTGGTAGTTATTACGAGGTTATAAATTACCATCTAACCGGAACACGATAGTGCTGAACATTACTTTTTGCTGAAATAAAACTAGTTTTCGGATTTATCTCGCGTATATTAAAACTAAAAGATTATTTAAAATCGAACCCGACCCGTTTCTATTATTTTTATTTAGTTATCTTGATTTTAGTTAAAGCATGTATACATCGTTATAAAGTGTACCGTGTATCAACAAATTTCTAACAAAATCGTCGATTGTAGGTAGACATTTAATCTGTAATTATTAGGATAAATGATTGTATATAAATAATAGAATAAGTATGTAACTTTTGTATTTTTTATTAGTATAGCTTTATTATGTATAGGTATTTAATATATACGACAGACGCTTTGCTGGCGTGATTTAGGTCCTATGTCACAAAATCGGCTCCAATGGAAGACCAGCGCCGCTCGTAAGATCGGCTTTATGCTGAATTGGGGACCTTTTTGTAACAACTTTGATTTTGTGTTCTTAGTTTTAGTTTTTTTTTATTTTTTTTTATGTTGTTTCAAGTAAAGTTTTTTCTTTCTTTTCTTCTTTCGGTCGCTATTCAGCTGGGCAGACTGAGGTGGTATTTGTCTGACAGCAGTTTGAAAAATTATTATCTGCAGCTACCTCCATCTATTTCGCAAACGTCTTGCGTAGCGTTCAGGATTAACACAAAAGTAACTAATTGTATCTTGAAGTCTTACAGACTGTTGCGGATGGGCTTTTTTTGTACTGAGTATTGGATCCCATGTTGGTGACAATCGCCAACCATCTTCTGTATTGAAATTTAAATGTTTTTTAATCTCAATTAAATTAAATCACCATTTGGCCAAATAGATAAGGTAATGCAATTGTGCCTACGCCCTCAATGTCCAACACTGGAACTCTATCATCCATCAGTTAAAAATATATTAAAAAGGGCTTCATAAAATACCTCATAATTAAAATGTTAAAGAAATGAATTACCGTAGCGAGTAAAAAAATAAGGTAGCTCGATCAATCACAGTTAATCCACGGTAGCAATGTCAGTTCGGTTTCCCTTGATGTTTCTCCTAAACTGGTATCGGTTATCGATGCGGCTGTTATTGCTGTGTGGGTGGGGATATGACGTTGAATCTCAGTTTATTTTTTTAATTACAATTCATTTAGTGAAACTGAGTAATAAAGTAATCTTAACGTCATTCATTACACACATTAGATAAAGAAAGATAAATTTATAATTTACTAGCTGTTGCCCGCGGTTTGGCTCGCGTGGATGTCGTTTTATAAATAACTAAGTAGCCTATGTTTAATTTCATTAAAATCGGTTCAGTAGTTTGGACGTGAAAGGGTAACAGCCAGACAGATAGACAAACAGACAGACAGACAGAGTTACTTTCACATTTATAATATTAGTAGGGATTTGTGAATAAATTTTTCTAACAATATTTCTAACAAGAATGGTAATAACAAAGAAAAAACTATAGTTTTTGGTTTGCACATAACACATTTAAACAATAATAAAATGAAAAACTAAGTGTGAAAATTACATCCGCCAAAGAGTCCATAATGGCGATAACTAACAGCAAAAGAAAAAACGATTTTTATATAAATCACTTTGTTAAATGTACAGCAACAAAATTCTAAGCGTCATTTTCTATATTTACTACAAAACATTTGACATTCCACTTGAGGTAAGAAACAAGTTCAAACAAACACAAAAGAAATATCAGCGCATTTCCAGCAACGAGACAGACTTATTCATGAAACCAATACCAACGAATAGGCACATCTGTGAAATAAATAGTCTTTGTTCACTCCCACAAATGCGGCATGTCCCGATTCAATGTCAATGTTAATAGGGATTATGTATCGTTGGGGATTTGTAGACGTATAAATATAATGTGTCGAATCAAAATAGGGTTGAATACGGATATTGTATTTTTTACGCCTTATGCTTCTTCTTGTTTATCGTTAACTTTATTATACCAAGCCAATATTGGAATTTTGATCGTGCAATTTGTATTTGTTGGTTTCTGTGAATTCTATTATAATTCTATTTATATGAGGAAGATTTTGAGACCTTAAATAAGTCTGAAACACTATTTCATATTTTGGTTTATTCCCGCTGTCCCCGTGCGCCGTGTCCCCGTGCGACGGGGACAACGGTACTTTAATTAATTATTTAAAATTACTTCCCGTTGTCCCCGTACTTTGTCCTCGTTAAATATTGGTTTTATCTTGATCATTGCCTTTGTCGTTTGACTTCATATTGACAATTTTCAAGCTTTAAATGGCTTTGCAAAAATACCACTTTTCTATTTTTTTTATAGATATTGAACATACTTTTACAATCAATATGAACCTATTTGTAAAATTGTATAATGACAAAATATTAATTTATCAAAATATAATCCACCTGCGACCTTGACAAATTAAATTAAACAACACAAATTCGTTGCTTACACTCAAAATTCTAACATAACCTCAATCAAAAGCCAAACTCAAGTCCAAGTTTAAATCTAACTCCCGGGAATCAAGCTGAGAGCGAGCATCTTAGCAACAACGGATTATTATAGCAACTGCTTATAAAGTTCCGTATAAATTATCCAGCGCACTGTGTAATGGCTAGCGGATTATTTATCGCCTACGCGTGGGGTTCAATTGATTGCTCGCTTAGTGTCGCGTGAAGCGAGTTAGGTTCCCTAGGAAAGATTATTACAGCTCCGGATATCCTTTTGTTTGTATATTCATCGTCTGTTATATACCGAGCTGCGTGCTCTATCAACAAAATTATAGGAATTTTGCGTACATATTCATCTGGAGTGGAATATATATTATTAGAACCGTTTTAGGTACCGTACTCAAGTGGGTGTTCCACAGGGTGGCATATACTCCCGTATTTGCTTAAGAGATATTTTTTATATTTGTTTTGGTTTACAAAACCAACGTTAGCCAATCCAAACAATTTAGTCCTTTTTAGACACTACAGCATATTAATGTAAAAAATATATTTCTCACTCCGCGTTCCAGAATTCAAATATAACTTCAATCCAAAGCATAAACTAATCCAAGTTTAAATCTAACTCACGGGAATCAAAGCTGAGAGCGATCATCTTAGCAACAACGGATTATTAAGAACCAGCTTATGAAGTTCCGTATACATTATCGAGTATACTGAAAAATGGCTAGCGGATTATTTATAGGCTATGCTTTAATATTATTAGCAACACTATATCTACTGTCATGGGTGTACCACAGGATAACAACTGCGGTAGTATAGCTATTTTTTTATTTGGTTTACTAAATCAATGTCAACCAACGTAATACTAGATGCCTAGACGACTAAACGACTAAACTAGAACTCACATAGTAGTGAAAAGAAACATATTTAAATTCTTAAATTCAAACATAACTACAAGCAAAAGCTTAAGTAGAATCCAAGTTCCTGGGACTCAAAGCTGAGAGCGAGCATCTTAGCAACGAAGGAGTATTATAGCAACAGCTTATAAAGTTCCGTATAAATTATCCAGCGCACTGTGTAATGGCTAGCGGATTATTTATCGCCTACGCGTGGGGTGATATTGATTGCTCGCTTAGTGTCGCGTGGAGCAAGTTAGGTGCCCGAGGAATGCTGATTACAGCTTTTCTAGATGTCATTCTATTTGCGGGTCTTTCTGATATATTCAAGAGTTATCTACGTAGATTTCAGATTGATGTTTCTTTTTGTGTACCACAAGTGGTATCTCATTGGTATGTTTTACACTTAGCAAATGATCTCATCTCAGTAATATCCTAACGGTAATCTGAAATTGGTTTGATACACATTGATTTTCAATGCATTCTTCTTTATGCTCAATACACAAATATTGGTCCAATGTAGTCTTAGAATATTTCTATAAGACGAATAAGTATAGTATTACTTATTCGTCTTATAGAAATTTTCTGTAGTCATGATTCAAGTAACATTCATTCTATATGAGATGGATTTGATTTTTTGACAAAACTGCCTATAATCTTTGTAAGACATGAAAATCGGTTAATTAAACACAAGAAAAAGTAGAAAGGTAATTTCAATAGACATTTTAATACATTTTTATGACACCCAACACGCTTCGCTTACCACCCAACCGTTGGCCTCGAAATAGCTTTTAGGGTATTATACTGAAAGCATGTTCCTAATGACGCTATTGATGTACATTAATTAATTATTGCTATGCATGAATACTCGACGACTGATTCGGGAAAGCCCGCCATTAGGGGCATTATAAAATTCTACAGGGATGTTTAATTTGTAAATTATAGACATTATAGAGGATATTAGGACAAGGGGTGGGTTGCATGCTGTCCACATCCGCGAATTGATCTATGAATCTGAAGGTCATTAGCACGTCAACGTAATTTCACGCCAGTATTCTCCAAATTTTGAAAGAAACAAGCCTTTTTGGTGCAGTCGCGAGAAATGCTTATTACAGGCTAAAGACAAACTAATAACTTCTACTTATATTAGAAATTTAAAAAAGAGAGAAAGAAAAATAAACAATTTTAAACTTATAACGATTGACAAATACTTACATATATATACATAATACCTACGTTAATAAACAGCGTCTCACGGCTGCACCAAATAGATTCCAGTTCAGCATAAGTCAGGCCGAAACCCGACGCTTCCATTTAATGTTGCGAAGCACGCATGTCCCCGCGGCTGGTGTAAATCGTAAGCGATCGGTCGGGTGTGTGATGGGTGAACGCTAGTGGCATATTAAAATGCGCGTTTCCGTGCTTCGGAGGGCGCGTTAAGCCGTCGGTCCTATCTTGCTATCGATAGATAGTTAAACTTTGTCGGAGGCCTTATGGGCGGTTTGAAAACATCCGACAGCGGGTTGGCCAGTAACCCGAATCTCCACCAACCCGCATTGGAGCAGCGTGGTGGAGTAAGCTCCAGGCCTCCCCCCAAAAAGGGGAGAGACTCGTGCCCAGCAGTGGAACGCATATTGGGATGCCATCATTATGTTATTATTCTCCAAATAGGCAATAGCATACATTCAAGCACATACAAACAACCACACGATTCAGTGCAGTCAATCAATCGAACAATGGCGGTTAAATAATTCCAATGGGGCGGTAGTAAGTGCAATAACACAGAAAGGGCAGTAGCGTTCTGCGATAAAACTACCCCCACTGCGATCGCCAATCCGCATGCCGAGCGTAGTGATTGTGGCATATTATTATCCCCTTTATGAGGAGGCTTTGGTGAAGCAGTGGACATCTTTCGGCTGACATCTGACGACCCGGTTAGTCTAGCGGTGTGGGATGACCGTTTGATTCGAAGGGTCGCAGGTTCGATCCCCGCACCGGTACAAATATTAGTATGGCCTGCAGTTATTTGTTTTGGGTCTGCGTGTTTGTGTATCGTGTTGTATGTGTACAACGGCACCCACGACACAGGTTTATACCCACTGTGGGACTGTGTGTAAGCGTATTTTAATTTTTTATATGATGTTGATGACAGTGCGTCTTTTTATGTGGAACCATATTTTTTTGCTGAGTTACACTTCTCTATATTATTAGTAGATAGACATCCAAATGCTGTAAGAAAATATCGCTGGTGATAGGGTTCTAGTGATAGAGCCAAATAGTCCAGTCGTTTTAAGTCTGAAATTCTTATCAAACGTGCAAAAATATAAGAAAAACGTTTTCTCTTTATAATAATGTAATATAAACTAACAAAAAAAAAATGCTATCATAACAAAGCTTTGACAAGTAATAGATATTTTCTCTTATATAACAAAAGAATTAACCATCTACAATAACAACGTGCATGTTCTCTTATAAAACAAAATAAAAACTTTCTTATACGAGACAAATGAATACTATATGTTTATTTTTTCCAAAATCTTTCTCATTTATAATATGAATAACGATGTAGATTGAAGCCTTGTACATTATATTTATATTATAAGAAATATTTATAAGGAAAAAACCTGATTCCACAAAATGACATCGTCTCGTTATAACTGCTCGTAAAATACCATATTCAATTCGAATACTCTTAGATAATGATCAATTTATTCGACAATGGGATACCAGTAAACAATACCGAGTTTTCTGAGTATTAAATTCGATAACAAGATATTGAATTAGCTTTAATATCGATATTTATAAGGGATCATCGTAGGGATGCGAGTGTGTTATCGATAATGTAAATATTTTATGAACTAAGATATGTATAATCGTATTATAATATTAATTAAGTTTTATTTTAAAGTAGGCACCTACTGCAGTGATATATGCGTCAAATTATCTAATTTAGTGGTGGTAGAGCTTTAGCGACGGAGCTCGCGGGTAGTCGTGTGCTCGGGGTGTTTACACCTGGCAACCCATGCATTGCGGGTGATAGCTGGCAACCACTTATTTTTAGATTCCTTATGTCATTTTCTTTCGAATGGTGGTGGGTTAAAGGAGTAGATACCTGCAATTATTAACAAAAACTAAGGGTGAGATTCACAGACCGCACTACGACTTTACTTTGAGCAAAGTACTCGTATGTTTGGAACTGTCAGTACAGAATGGGTTTTGACAGTTTTAAGTCTTACTTTGCTCAATGTAAAGTCGTTGTGCGGTCTGTGAATCTCACCATAAGTGTCATAAATTTAAGTAACATAATTACAACCTCTTTTTGAACTGTACGTATGACCGTGTACTGATCTTTTCTACAATCATGTATTATTTGTAAAATAAAAGTTTCATGAAGATTTCAGCGGCGGGGACTATCTACAACTATCAAAATTTTCAGAAAACTATTTTTCCAAGTTCACTATCCAAATTCGATTTTTTTTTTATTTTTTTTTTTATGTAATTGAAGTGGCAAACAAGCATGCAGTTCACATTGATGTTAAGTGATGACTGCAGCCTATAGACACCCACACAAAGACCAAGGTCAAAATGCAAATGCGTTACCACTCCTGAGGCCTGAGGTGTTATGCCTCTGTGCCGGAAATTACGGGGCCGTACATTACCACCTGACCGGAACACGATAGTGCTCAACACTACCATTTAGCGGCAAGTAAATCAGGTAATGCGGTGGTGCCTACGCCCGCGAGCTCCGTCACTGGAGCTCTACCACCAGTAAAATGAATATTCATACCAATTTTAGCCAACAAACAATGCAGGGTGTGTCTAACCCTTTTTGGTACAATACTATAAAAAACAGTGTTTGGCATGCGGGTAGCGATAAATTCAATAGTGCGGGTTTGATTCCACAGAAGGATAGCATACGGGCTGTTATCCGAACGATTAACTCACATCACGAATTTGACATAAGTATTAGGTAAACTAGTTAAATCCCTGTTTCTGTCTGTATATTTGTAGCACTATGTCTTCGTTATACAATAAAGTCGAATCAGTCCATAGTTCCATATGAGTCCACCTTAATAATTGTAAGATATATATTTTACTGGTGGTTGAACTCCAGTGACGGAGCTCGCGGGCGTAGGCACCACCGCATTACCCAATATACTTGCCACTAATAAATGGTATTGTTCAGCACTACCGTGTTCCGATCAGGTGGTAATGTACGTAATGTAATTTCCGGCACAGAGACATAATAACACCTTAAGCCTCAGAAGTGGTAACGCATCTACATTTTGACCTTGGTCTTTGTGGGTGTCTTTAGGCTGCAGTCATCACTTAGCATCAATGTGAACTGTATGCTATTACCAATTCCATTACATAAAAAAGACCATTTCGATTATACGACCTTTTTGTGATTTTTGTTAAAGTCGGGACATTTAGCCTCTGCCAGAAACACGCATTAGTTTGGAAGAGTAAAAAAAATACGGTGATAGTACATATAAATAAAATTGGAGTGTCTGCTTGTAATATAAAAAAACCGCTTTTTACTAAATGCATATGTAGGTATGTACACGATACATATACTAAAACAAGATTTTTTTACAATTTTTGTCTGTCTGCCTGTTTGTCGGTCTGTCTGTTTGTCCCCGCTAATCTCGGAAACGGCTGGACCGATTTTGACGGGACTTTCACTGGCAGATAGCTTATGCAATAAGGAGTAACTTTTAACTTTTATACTAGCAGCGCCCACGACTTCGTCCGGGGAGATGCTGAACAATCATAAATTCGGGCGGGCACAGCTAATAATGAATATAAAAAGAAAACTATCACGGTTAACTGAACGCAAAAACTTTACGAGTAAATAGTTGATGAACTAATAAAATACTCTATACTCGAGCGAATGAACTACATTGCGCGTCTCTCCTACATTTTTGTAAGTATAATGTTTTGCAACTTCAATAACATAAAAAGACATTCAACAAACAGTTATTAAGGCTTCTAGATCAACAACTATTCACGTAATCTAGATATGATCAGAAAACCTGAGCCCATTGCATCATTCAACATGATTTGTGCGAGCAATTTAGCAAAAGAAAGTTAATACGAGAGAGCAATATAATAAAGTTTTATGTTCGCATTGATGGTACCCCGTACATAAAGTTTATCGATAATAAATCACATACCTAGTTATTACGTTGGTTTCATATACCAATCAAATTCTATTAGATTGAGTAGGCATTATTCGATTTTCGGGGCCGAGACTACGTTGTTATGGGTCGTGCCCATGTTCGATATTAACAGATAATGCAATACCTTTTTTCTGTTGGTAGAGCTCCAGTGACGGAGTTCGCGGGCGTAGGCACCACCGCATTAAATAATATACTTGCCGCAAAAGAGTAGTGTTCAGCACTATCGTGTTTCGGTCAGATGGTAATGTCAGGTGTTATGCCCTGTAATTTCCGGCACAGGGGCATAACACCTTAAGCCTCAGGAGTGGTAACGCATATGCATTATGACCTTGGTCTATGTGTAAGTGTCTATCGGCTGCAGTCATACTTAACATCAATGTGAACTGCATGCTTGTTAGCCACTTCCAGTACATAAAAAAAACTTATTATTATCAAACAAACAAACAAATGTCATTAGCACAGCAGTTTTATTCAAATGGACAGCACATTTGAAAAATTTATAAAACTAAGCTGAGCTTTATGCTGATATCCTAAATTGTAATTACAGGAAAACGAACAAACAAATTCCATATGTATCTACTAGTTAATACATTAGCACGGCAATTTTTAACAAATATAAAACAACACAAGCAAATATAAAACAATATCAAACGGAAAGCATACGAATCAAACAAATCTCGTTGTAAAACGAACAAACAAATCTCGCTAGCACAACGGTTTCATACAGTGGGGCGGTCAATTCAGCGGACAGCAAAAACAGTAATTAGTGCATTTTTAAAGAAAAATGGAAAGAACCAGAGATTCCCAGTGGCCGCGAGTTCGAGTCTCGCCTGAAGTCAAAATTTTCTTTCCATTTTTCTTTAATATATTTATATATATTTTCACAAGCATGTGTTAATGCGAAATAATATAATAAACAAGTAATTAGTGCCCCATGTTGGGCGCCAGAGCGTTTTACGTGAGCTTGCAGGAAAAACTAATTTCTACTTTTTCATAAACTGCTCTATTTCACTGTCTTTTGTCAATTGTGATTATGTGAAGGAAATGTATGGATGGAAAAATAATGAGTATTGCTTTTTTGTAAGTACTCATAACATTCTATATACATTTCCTGGTATCTATAAAAGATAAACAGATATAGTCGATATTTAATGTTAACAAACTTTTAATATTTTAAATTACTATAAGAACGATAGATGACAAATTCAACAAAATTACCACTCGTTTTGTAACCTTCTTAAGAGGAACTAATCTCACTAGCACAATAGTTTAAATAGATTTAATTTTATATTCAATCTCAATACACAGTAGGTATATCATGTCTTAACTAATATCATATAACGACATTTTAGTTAAAACGAGTTTCATGAACTTTTGTAAAACGAACAAACAAATCTCGCTAGCACAACGGTTTCATACAGTGGGGCGGTCAATTCAGCGGACAGCAAAAACAGTAATTAGTGCCCCATGTTGGGCGCCAGAGCGTTTTATGTGAGCTTGCAGGAAAAAACTAATTGCTACTATTTCATAAACTGCGCTGTTTCACTGTCTTTTGTCATTTGTGATTATGTGAAGGAAATGTACGAATGGAAAAATAATGAGTATTGCTTTTTTGTAAGAACTTATAACATTTTATATTAATTTCCTGGTATCTATAAAAGATAAACAGATACAGTCGATATATTATGTTAACATACTAAAACACTTTTAATATTGTAGATTACTATAAGAATGATAGATCATAAATTCAAAAAAATTACTATTTGTTTTATAACCTCCTTAAAAGAAACAAATCTCACTAGCTCAATTATTTAAATTGGTTTGATTTTTATATAGGTATCTCAATACACAATATATAATGTCTTAACTAATATCATATAACGACATTTCAGTTAAAACGAGTTTCATAAACTTTGTAAAACGAACAAACAAATCTCGCTAGCACAACGGTTTCATACAGTGGGCGGTCAATTCAGCGGACAGCAAAAACAGTCATTAGTGCCCCATGTTGGGCGCCAGAGCGTTGTACGTGAGCTTGCAGGAAAAAACTAATTGCTACTATTTCATAAACTGCGCTGTTTCATTGTCTTATGTCATTTGTGATTATGAAAATGCTTTTGAATTAAACGAGACGGAAATGCTGGATGAACTTTGTATTAAAAGTGTGTGTCATTTTTCGTATTCAATTTTTATGTATAATGTAAACAATATTGAAGCGCGCATGGCCCAGCGGCTGGTGTAGATCGTAAGCGATCTGCTCGGTTAAGCACTACGGGCGCGGTCGGGTAGTGTGATGGGTGACCGCTAGTGGTAAATTATATGCGCGTTTCCGTGCTTGGGAGGGCACGTTAAGCCGTCGGTCCCGGTTGTTATCGATAGATAGCAGTCGTTAAACCTTGTCGGAGGCCTTATGGGCGGTTTGAAAACATCCGACAGTGGGTTGGCCACTAACCCCCCACCTCCACCAATCCGTATTGGAGCAGCGTGGTGGAGTAAGCTCCAGGCCTCCCCCCAAAAAGGGGAGAGACTCGTGCCCAGCAGTGGGACGTATAATGGGTTGCCATTATTATTATTATTATTATAAACAATATTAATTTGCACTGTATTCTCATTTGGCTATCAATTGTTATAATACACAAAGAAGTTCATTGCAGTCTTTTGGCCTTTTTATGTATGGAGTAACGAAATAGCTTAATGCTGCTTAAATTATTCTTGAACCTTGCTTCGCTTTAACTTTATTTTTCTCTTCATCATATAATCGCTAAATCGCTACTTCATTCATTCGCCTTCTTGATCTGACATACGCGGCGTTTTAGGTATTCTCTTATCGTAGCCATTAAAAAATTCATTCTATCAGAAGCTTGTCAAACAATAGTTTAGTACCGTGTTTTGAGTGAATCTCCTTCGCGATCTGTTTAATAGGCAAACTGTACATTGTAGTTAGTAATTGTTTTCGAGACTTTCGAGAGCGTTGTTCCAGAATAATCCGCCCCTCGAAATGGAAGACTTAAGTAGCCGTAATGGCCGACAACGGCGGCGGAAAAACTCAACAGCGATGCAGTGTCTATTGTTGCTTCATGAAATAATTTCATATTTTACTGTGAGGTTGGCCAACCTTATAACTATTAGAAGTGCTAGCGCACCTTCACAACCTTCGGCTATAAAGGAAGTATACCTAAAGTATATATATTTACTTTTTTTTTTATGTTATAAAAGTGGCAAACAAGCATGCAGTTCACATTGATGTTAAGTGATGACTGCAGCCTATAGACGCCCACACAATAACCAGAGGTCAAAATGCAGATGCGCTGCCACTCCTGAGGCCTAAGGTGTTATGGCCTCTGTGCCTGAAATTACAGGGCCGTAAACTTACCTTCACCAACCTGCATTGAAGCAGCGTGGTGGAGTAAGCTCCAGGCCTCCCCAAAAAAAAGGGGAGAGACTCGTGCCCAGCAGTGGGACGTATAATGGGTTGCCATGATTATAATTATATTTACCTATCTAGGTACATATTCGAAGGTTACGAAGGTCCTTGTACCTCATACGGTTATTCTGCGATTTTATTTATTTATTTAAATTTAATGCACACAAAAGTTACATAAGGTGGACATATTATTTTTCATAATTTTTAACTCTTATAAGATCACTCGAGCGTCCCGTCTATCTGTCCGTTTGTCACATTCTATTTTCGCCGAAAGAACAAAAATGCACAACGTTTATATTCAAGTTTGCACTTCTGCCGGCCGTTTTTTTAATGACAAACAAGCATGCAGTTCATATAGATATTAAGTGGCGATTACAGCCCATGCTTATCTAGACTAAAACCAGAGGTCAAAATGCAGATGCGTTATCACCCCTGAGACCTAAGTTGTTATGTCTCTGTGACAGCTATACGGGGCACCCAAAGGTACCTACTTAGTGCTGTTGTTCTTCCGCACACACTCTCACGATGCACACTTCACGAGTTCACGACATACAGACGTTAGGTATAAGGATTCCGTTTGTTTCCTCTTAAGGTCCATACTCCATACCTTATACGCTAATATAGATTAAAAAAACTAAAATAGCCTTTATTACAACTGCATAAAGTGCTTATGTATACAAGCGGCCGTTTCCCTGACCCTACATCCTTACTCCTGTTTAACCCGTACTGTACCCCGCAAGTGGAAAACATTAACCATTTGAGTATACAAAATACCCCATTTTGCGTATACATAAATTTTATTGAACGAGTATTTACGAGCTCTCCAGGTCGGCTTGTAATAGAATTTCATAGTTATTTTTCTTTATTTCATTAGTGTAACTCCATTGAAAGGATGATGAGGGAAAATGAGGCGACGGAAATCGCAAGTATTATTAGTAGGCAGTTTGAATTATTTTCGTAGCAGTTTTGGTTTTCAAAAACCATATTTATTTCACAAATTAAAAAATGTAGATGCGTTTGTGTCTGTCTGTCACAGCCATTTGCTTCATAACTACAAGGCCCATAGAATGTAAAAACCAGTGAAAATTATTTTGACTGGTGGTAGAGCTCCAGTGACGGAGCTCGCGGGCGTAGGCACCACCGCATTACCTAATATACTTGCCGCTAAATGTTCAGCACTATCGTGTTCCGGTCAGGTGGTAATGTACGGCCCTGTAATTTCCGGTACAGAGGCATAACACCTTAGGCCTCAGGAGTGGTAACGCATCTACATTTTGACCATGGTTTTTGTGTGGGTGTCTATAGGCTGCAGTCATCACTTAACATCAATGTGAACTGCATGCTTGTTTGCCACTAAGATTAGAAAAAAAAAGAATGGTAAAGTGTACAAATATTAAAACTAGTCATCAAAACATGGAAGTTTAAAGTAAATCAATGACTTTGAGCATAGGGCCACTTTTGAAGGATTAAATAGAACTAAACGACTCGTTCTTGGCCATTTTTATAATGATGACAATGTTTGTGTGAGCAATTACAGGATTATTATACAAGAATAAAGGTCTTTGAACGTATGCCACTAACCGGCCCAACCAGTCCGCCGGCCTCACTGGCATATGTATCAAGGGTGCCTTAATTGGATCTAATTTGTCTGCAAACATCGTCGAAATATAAAAATATATTTTGTTAACATTAAGCTCCGAAACGATCAATGGCAATTTAATTTGCCCGTCATCGTAAGTTATCTATACAAATAAATAAAATTGGAGTGTCTGTTTGTAATATTAAAATAACCGCTTTTTACTAAATGCAAATGTATGTATACACGGTACATATATACCAAAACAATATTTTTTACAATTTTTGTCTATCCGTCTGTTTGGCGGGGCTAATCTTGGGAACGGCTGGACCGATTTTGACGAGACTTTCACTGGCAGATAGCTGATATAACAAGGAGTAACTTAGGCTACTTTTATCTCCATACATCCATACATACATACATACCTATATACAAATAAGTAGATTGGAGGGTATCCGACTTTGACGGGACTTCCACGGGTAGGTAGCTGATGTAATAAGGAGTAACTTAGGCTACTTTTATATCCATACATACATACTTACATACATACCTACATACAAATATATAGAATTTGAGTGTCTCCGATTTTGACGGGTCTTTCACTGGCAGATAGCTGATGTGATAAGGAGTAACTTAAGCTACTTTTATCTCCATACAACCATACATACATACATACCTACATACAAATAAATAGAATTTGAGTGTCTCCGATTTTGACGGGTCTTTCACTGGCAGATAGCTGATGTAATAAAGAGTAACTAAGGCTGCTTTTATACTAGCTTCGCCCAGGACTTCGTCCGGGTAGATACTGAACAATCATAAAATCTCACGCGGACGAAGACGCGAGGACAGCTAGTACCTAATAAAAATAAATATAACTACGTTAAGAAAAACCGACTTCAAAACTGAAAAGTTAAAAATAATAAAGATTAAATTGTAATTATATACTACCTATAATTGATATGTGCTACTTACAAATAGGTTTGAAGTCGGTGCCAAGGTGTTCATTCGTAGTAATAGACGATTTTTGTAGTGTAATTATATACTACCTATAATTGATATGTGCTACTTACAAATAGGTTTGAAGTCGGTGCCAAGGTGTTCATTCGTAGTAATAGACGATTTTTGTAGTGTGCGTGTGTGTCGCACGCATTTCCCCCCGCAAAAAATGTCAGACTGTTTTGCATCGGTAATAAACGCTATGGCTACTCCTCTCCATTCCGCCGCGGCAGGTGGCTCGTGTTGCTCTATTCAAAAAATCGACGCTCATTTGCAGCACTGGTGAAATAAAAATCGCCGATTTAAAAAACGCATGTAATTTTAGTTGCAACCATTAAAAACTAAAAAATTAACCCCTTTGTTGTCGGTACGGGCAAAAAATACCCCGCAAGTAGCCACCGGCGGCGTACGCTTTCAATTTGCATTATGGGCTTATCAGTTTAATGCCAACACTAAAAGTTGGTCGCTTCGACCTCGCCTAGTGTTTTCGGGTTGTATTAATTTTATAGGCTATAACCACTGCGAAGTGGGCGGTGTTTTGGGCTATTATCAAAATAGTTTATTATATAAAGAGCTTCACTAGCTTAGTGGAAGCCAATAGTGAAGTGAATTCTCAGGATTTGATTTCAATTAGAAAGGGTCAGGCATCCCTCTAAACACGAGAATAAACAAAAATCGTCTATACTTATAATAAATCTGTAGAAGTGTTAATTCTGTACATTAAAAATATTGAAAGAATAAATACCAGGGGATGTTATTAGATCGATACCGAACACAAATATGTGATTAGATTTTTTTTTGTATGTCTGTCTGTCTGTCTGTTTGTTCAAGCATCACATAAAAACTACTGGTCCGATTACAATGAAACTTGGTATGATTATACTTTAACCTTTGGCGCACAACACTGGGTTGTTTTTATCCCGGAAAAAAAAACTGTTTGTCTGTGTGTTTGTGCACGCTAATATCAGAAACGGCTTATTCGATTTGCGGTTTTCACTAATATATTGTGGTAAGTTTCACTTAACATTTAGTGTTTGTTTCATGTGAATCGGTTCAGAAATAAAAAAGTTATGTCAATTTAAAGAATCGTATCGAATATTTTTAAGCTATTCTGTATCTTATTCTATCTTTTAGGGTGTTTCGTACCTCAAAGGTAAAAACGGGTCCTACGGATTACTAATCCTTCGCTGTCTGTCTGTCTGTCCGTCTGTCTCTCACCAGGCCGTATCTCATAAATAGTGATAGCTAGAAAGCTAACATTTTCACAAATTATGTATTTCTGTTACCGCTATATAGTACACGCTTAAAATTTTCACAGAATGTTTAGGTCTTATGTTGTATTGTAGCTTCCATAATAAATATATATCGATACAAATAAATAAAATTGGAGTGTCTGTTTGTAATATAAAAATAACCGCTTTTTACTAAACGCATATGTATGTTTACGCGGTACATATACCAAAACAACATTTTTTACAATTTTTGTCTGTCTGTCTGTCTGTTTGGCGGGGCTAATCTTGGGAACGGCTTGACCGATTTTGACGAGACTTTCACTGGTAGATAACTGATGTAATAAGGAGTAACTTACGCTACTTTTATACTAGCTGCGCCCACGACTTCGTCCGGGTAGATACTGAACAATCATATTTTTTCTCACGTAGACGAAGTCGCGGGCACAGCTAGTTTATTAATAAATGGGAATCAAAATAAACATCACAAAGGTTGAAATCTTCTTTTAAGTATTAGAATACTTGTACCAGAAGACCCCGCTCTTCCATTCATATAATAATAAAAATGGCAACTCATTATACGTCCCTCTGCTGGACACGAGACTCTCCCCTTTTTGGGGGGAGGCCTGGAGCTTACTCCACCACGTTGCTCCAATGCGGGTTGAGATACGGGTTAGTGGCCAACCTGCTGTCGGATGTTTTCAAACTGCCCGTCAGGCCTCCTACAAGGTTTAACGACTGCTATCTATCGATAACAACCGGGACCGACGGCTTTACGTGCCCTCCGAAGCACGGAAACGCGCAATTAAATTTGTACTAGCGGTCACCCATCACACACCCGACCGCGCCCGTATATCCTTTAATCGAGTAGATCGCTTGCGATCTACACCAGCCGTGGGGCCATGCGCGCTATAATTTCGTATAATCCGTCCTGATTCCTCGTCTACATCGTAAAAAAATCTCCTCTAAAATACCAAAACCACAGAAATTTAAGTAACAATTTCTCTGATTGATAATAATAAAACGTAACTTCACGCCTGTAATCCCCAAAGGGGTAGGCAGAGGTAAATGCATGCATTCAAGCATACATGCAAACACCCACGATTCGCCGGTTACGTTTTGGCCCATGTAACAGGTGGCGAGCCTGTTGACATCTCCGGGCACATTACCAAACTTTGAGGTACTGGGAAATTTCCAGAAAATGGAAAAATCCCAATAGAACCAGAGATAAAGGCTTTTTCACCATTATCTATGATAACCCCCTACCCGGGAATCGAACCCAGGACCTCAGCGTAGTAGTAGTGGCCTGCTACCACTAGGCTACCGAGGCAGTTATGTATATATATTTATGTATATGTGAGTATGATAATAATAGGTTGGGGAAAAAGTCTTTTCGCATTATAGTATGTATGAACTTGTAATAAAATCTCTTTGGCTGTAGTATTTGTATCTGGCTGGTTTTGGTATCATTGAAAGTTAAAATTTTAAAGAACATAATTCCAAATTCAAATAAGGCAAATGTGTGATTTTCATTTGTTTTTCGTACTGTCAAGATGAGTGAATCTAATGAAGAAATTCGATACATTTTAAAATTTTACTACAAAAAAGGTAAAAATGTAACGCAAGCCTAGTGACCTAGCAGACCTAGTGCAGTGTTTGTGAGAGTAGCACAAATTTGGTTTAAGCGTTTTCAATACGGACATTTTGATATCAAAGATGCACCTCCCTCTGGTCGCCCTATTACGGATAAAATGGATGCCATTTTTGAAAAAGTGGAGCAAGATCGACATATCAGTAGTTACGACGTAGCTGAAGAACTGAGAATTGATCACAAAACAGTTTTGGCGCATTTGAAAAAAGCTGGGTACAAAAAAAGCTCGATATTTGGGTACCTCACGAGCTCACTGAAAGAAACCTAATGAACCGTGTACTCATTTGTGATTCTTTATTACGACGTAATGAAACCGAATCATTTTTGAAGAAGCTGATAACTGGTGATGAAAAGTGGATCACGTACGACAAGAACGTGCGAAAAAGGTCGTGGTCAAAGGCCGGTCAGGCTTCACAGACTGTGGCGAAACCCGGGTTAACTCGCAATAAGGTGATGTTGTGTGTGTGGTGGGATTGTAAGGGCATTATTCATTATGAGCTATTACCACCAGGCGGGACTATCGATTCTGAACTCTACTGCGAACAACTGATGAGATTAAAGCAAGAAGTTGAGAGAAAGCGGCCGGAATTGATCAACAGAAGGGGTGTGGTGTTTCATCATGATAACGCTAGACCTCACACATCTATAGCCACTCAGCAAAAGTTAAGAGAGTTTGGCTGGGAGGTGTTAATGCATACGCCGTATAGTCCTGACCTTGCACCTTTAGATTTCCACCTGTTTCGGTCTCTTCAGAATTCTTTGTGCAATGTTAGGTTAACATCACGAGAGGACTGCCAAATCCACTTGTCGCGGTATTTTAATGAGAAGTCCCAAAATTTTTATAGCAATGGGCTCATGTTCCTACCTACAAGATAGCAAAAGGTTATCGAACAAAATGGTACATACGTACTTTAGTTAAATTTAAATAAACTATATTAAAAAATGTTTTGAATTATCTCAAAAAATGCGAAGAAACTTTTTCCCCAACTATTTGTATTTTAGTAGATGTCTATTAGGTTGCACTTACAATCCATGTGAACTGCACGCTTGTTTGCCACCATGACAACATACGAAAAAATCGTACATGTAGAAGCATATAGAAATCCGTTTTTATATTTCTTATTACAAACGAAATGCAAGAAAGCGTAAGATTAGTTTTTCCTACAAAAAAGTCTGTAGCAATACGAGCCAAAAACGAATCTTGGGTTTCAGCCAAAATTGCACTAAAAACGGGAGGGTAAATATGATCTATTTGTATATTAATTGAGGTCCATGTTGTTTAGCTTATCTGCATTATAGTCTCAATTTGCTTTGAGCCACCAAGGCCGCGTTTATTGTAATACGACTACATCAATGTGGGCACTCAGAGAAATAACTTTCTAGTTCTTTTATTGTAAAATAGTGTAAGGTGTCGTTAGTTTCACTTAGTGTCTGGCGGTTCTTTTTTTCACTGCCGGCATCTTTTTTTATCAAATTATAGGGAGAAATCATAAAGCAACGCGGGCCTCCGGTCGCGGCGGACTGGGAGTAGCCATAGCGTTTATTACCGATGCAAAACAGTCTGTCATTTTTTGCGGGGGGAAATACGTGCGACACACACGCACACTACAAAAATCGTCTTTTACGAAACTCACACCTTGACTTTAATAAAATACAGAAACAATTTCACGCACACATTTAATCATCCAGGCGACAGGTATCATCCATATCATTCATTATCCATATCCAGGCTCATTTGGACTTGTACTTTGACAGAGGGGAAAGCCTGCATATGGCTACTCCCCTCCAGTGTTGCTACATGGGAAAAATATAACGGTTAATCAATTATGTTATCTTAATGAGGTTGGAATAGGTCAATAATTTATTTCGGTTACCCTAAGACAATTTTTTCATAATTTTCTATAAATTGTGTATTTATAAAAATCACATTGTTCTGTTGTCAATTGACACAACATTCACAAAAGAAAGAAAAGCTATTAATGTGATATCAACACTAATTAATATTCCTGGTAACAGAGAAAGTTACATCTTCGTACGTATGTGTTGTGTGAGTAGGTACACAGTGTGAGGCTGTGAGTGAGCGTATTTGATTCTTGTTATTTTATATCTACTAACAACATTTATTCAAATGCTAATAATTCGTTCGAAAAGATCTAGAGCACAGCTCTCATTTAAAAACTTAAAGAATGATGATAATTTTAATCATTTTATTTTTAACTACATAATAAATCTCTTTTACACAATTATACTGAAAGTACATCTTACATTTTTAACTGATTAAGTAAATACTCAGACAACTTATTTAATACAAATATAGATTTATAAATTAAAAAAAAAATGTTACACCCATAATCTCATAGCATTTCAGTGTAAAAATTTAACAATTCTAGCTCAAACCATCTGTTTATTAATAAGTCCAAAACAAAAGATAATCACCGCCAGTGCATCGTTCGTTCACCACAAGCACTGAATATTAAGTGGTCGGGTTACACAACGACACTGTCCCATAATTCGATATCCTAGTACGCATTAATTAACTGCGTTTGTTGATGTTATAAATAATGTAATATTTGATGTCATTCGTGTAATTTTCGTCGCCGTTATTATATTGACCCGCAGGGATTGAATGTTTGATTACAGTACGTAATTAAAAAATAAACAAGAAGAGTTTTTGGTATCAGAGATGAAAGAAGTAGGTACTACCACATTACCTTATCTATGTTTTTTTACTGGTGGTAGAGCTCCAGTGACGGAGCTCGCGGGCGTAGGCACCACCGCATTACCTTATATACTTGCCGCTAAATGGTAGTGTTCAGCACTATCGTGTTCCGGTCAGGTGGTAATGTACGGCCCTGAAATTTCCGGCACAGAGGCATAACACCTTAGGCCTCAGGAGTGGTAACGCATCTGCATTTTTACCTCTGGTCATTGTGTGGGTGTCTATAGGCTGCAGTCATCACTTAACATCAATGTGAACTGTATGCTTGTTTGCCACTTTTAAAACATTAAAAATATATATATATGTTCCGGCAAATAGTAGTAGTGTGCAGCACTTGTACAAAATCGATTCGATTTCGATTAGAAACTAATAAGAAAAACAACCTACGCAACAGGGGTACATTTTGGCGATTTTGACCTCTGGGTGTGTGTTGGACTAAAGACAGACCAAGATTTAACATCCAAGTGCCAATATCATCATATTATTATAAAAAAATACGTTTACGCTCCTTAGGTCTTAGATATTTTCCTTGCGTTCCAGAAGTTACGAAACCATGCATAGGTATAACTTACAAAATTAAAGAAAAAAGGGAAAGAAAAATTTGACTTTGGGCAGGAATTGAACCTAAAGTTCTATCTAAAGTTCACGCGACTGTGTTATTACGAAAAGTAAAATGTTACAAAATGTAACTTACGAGCAAAATAAGTAGGTACCAAAAATAACTTCTTCTCTTCTTGGGGTGCCTCTCCGACTAGCAAAGGTTGGCGGTCAATATGGCATTGGTATTCTTCCCGGTTTCTGGCGAGTCGAAACAACTCGGTACACCCAGAAACAACTGAAAATATGTACGTAATTGCGTATCAAAGCTTTTGTATATATGATAAATAAATTAAATGAACGTTGTCAGCTTGATGTAATTTGAATAATTATGTCAGTGCGTCGAGTGCTATGAATTCCCTCATCATACCTAATGTTTTAAAACAACTTTGTCGAAAATTATTATTGTAATAATAATTATTGCGCTCCGCTTCACCGGTTGTTGTGGGGGAGGATCCAAGTTAAGGGATAGCGCGTGAGATTTATAAGTACACGAAATGGACAATGAAAGTATTTTATATGGGTATATTTCCAACTAGCTGTGGCCGCAACTTTGTTTGCGTGGAATAGAGGCTATGGGACTTTGGGCAGCGCTTTTGGATATATACATTTTGGTTAATTTTGGATTATAAACACGTTTGGGTAGCTAAAAAAATCTGCTTTGCAGTAATGCTTCTCTGTACACGACATTAGACGTATGGCCATCGGGGATAAAAGCACTCAGGCTGCTAGGATTGCGCTAAATTGCCAATTATGTGTTTAAACCCGCATCCATCCGATGCTGAACCGTACTTTCGAAAAGGCAATTTTAAACTTCTATGCATATTTTTTTTTTATAGAAAGTTATTGTAAAGTTTCAGTCAATTTGTGCTTAAACAGAAAATGAAAGATAAAAGATAGATCTATGAATAATATAGGTGCTCCGTAAGAGCCGGTAGGAGAAAAAAAATGGAAATTAACGTTGTGCATTTTAACCCACTAATGCCACCAACACCACCATCATCATAGTCACCACCATCACCATCACCATTGTCACCACTACCACCTCCACCACCGCTACCACTACAATCGCCACCAACGCTATCACCGCCACCACCAAACACCTACGCCACCAATGACATCAATGCCACCAAAACTACCAACAACACCACCAACGTCACCAACGCCACCAATACCTCCATCGCCACTTAAAACCACCGCCAGCACCACCAACGCCACCAACAACACCACCAGAGTCACCAACAATACTTACGCCACCAACGACACCAACGCCATCACCACCACCACTACCAACACCACCAATTCCACCAACACCACTAACGCCACCACCACCATCATCATCATAATTACATCCGAAAGACGTCCATCCGTCTCCGTTGGACAAAACCTTTCTTGAAGATGCTCCTAAAAGTGTTGTGCGTCATAAGGAAAGAATATGCCATAATTGCCACGCTTGGCATGCTGAATGGTGATCATAGTGGCGATTGCTTTATGCCGGGACGCTGCTATGCGGTATGCTTAATGTAACAGAGAAAAAACCGGCGAAGTGCGAGTCGAACTCGTGCACGAAGGGTTCCGTACAAATAATGGCATAAAAATTAAGTTTGTTTCTTCTCGTCTTCTCTCTTTTTTACCTTATTTGCTACCGTTATTAATTACGAGTAAAAATTATAGAAAACAAAACACGTTTGATTTTGTCGTTATAGTGGTAACAGATATATTTATATAATTTGTGAAAATTTTACTTTTCTAGCTATCACTGTTTATGAGATATAGCTTGGTGACAGACAGACGGATGGACGGACAGACAGACAGGCAGCGGAGGATTAGTAATAGGGTCCGTTTTTACCTTTTAGATACGGAACCCTAAAAAAGATAAAAAAGAAATATATACAGAATATTTTTTAAAATATTCGATATGATTCTTTAAATTTCCGTAACTTTTTTATTTCTGAACCGACTGACATGAAACAAACACTAAATGTTAGGTGAAACTTACCACAATATACTAGTGAAAACTGCAAATCGGATAAGCCATTTCTGAAATAAACGTGCACAAACACACAGACAAACAGACATTTTTCCGGGATAAAAACCGGGTACCCAGTGTTGTGGGCCAAAGGTTAAAGTATAATCATACCAAGTTTCATTGTAATCGGACCGGTAGATTTTGTGTAATGCTTGAACAAACAGACAGACAGACAGACAGACAAAAAATTTCTAATCACATATTTGCGTTCGGTATCGATCTAGTAACATCCCCTGGTATTTATTTTTTTAATATTTTCAATGTACAGAATTTACACTTCTACAGTTTTATTATAAGCATAGATTTCCATTTCGGGGAATCGCCTTTTAGTGCTCCTTTACACTCGAGCGTCCCGTCTATCTGTCTGTTTGTCATATTCTATTTTCTCCGAAAGAACAAAAATGCACAACGTTTATATTCAAGTATGCACTTCTGCCGGCACCCCGTTTACTTTTAATGTAACGAAGTTGGTAACAAGCATGCTGTTCACATTAATGTCAAGTGATGACTGCAGCCTATAGACATCTACACTAGATTGGATGAGTGTGTATATTAACGCCAGGTCCCTAACGGGGTAGACAGAGAGTGTAGAGCGCAAGATATCCCGGTCCTGACATACCTCTCGTGCGTCGTCTACCTTCATCATTCTCCTCATACATGCACGCCGATTCCTAAGACTTTTGACCCCACCATCAGACAGAACTCGACATTATATCGACATATATATGCCCGAACCATCGGAGCATGCCTTTTTTCATTTTTACACCGATACTATCATTCGCACAAAGCCTCTTTCTTACATCTTCGTTACGAACGCGATCGGTGAGTGATACACCGCAGATCTCATCTCGACCGCATTTAAGTTACTTTCATGCTCTTTCCTGCATACCCAGCTCTCGCTTCCATATAAAAGCGTTAGTGTAAGTACAGCATTATGTACGGCTAGTCGAGCCCGCTGGCTGAGATGTTTCGATTCTAGCAGCTTACCCAACGCTCCATTCACGCAATTTCCTGCAAGCATCTTTCTATGTCAGTGATGTACCTACCATCCTTGCTAAAAACACATCCAAGATATACAATTTCATCCACCTGTTCTAACACTGCATCATCTACCACTACCCTTGCATTTGTTCTCTGTTGATCTCAGATCATCATCTCAGATTGGATGAAATAAATCCATTAAAAGTTCATCACTGCACCGGAAAAACGTCCACCCACAGCTGCACAAAGCCACCCTCAAATACGCACAAAACAGTGTTGCGCGTCATTAGGAGAGAATATGCCATTATCGCCACTCTTTGCAAGCGGATTGGTGATCGAATGTTCTGGACTATGAGGACGAAAACATAATAGCGTCCGCTTTCTCCCCAACCTTGCACCCCCTTTCAAATAAGAGCTACATAGCTCGCAAATTACACCTACCAATTAGAAGCATTTGCGTGTTGAAAAGACTTCACAAATACTGACAAAAGGGCTTTACAATTAAATTATTTATAGTACACCTAAATAAGTTTAATTACAATTAACTAGTGGATGCCAGTACTCCAATGTTGAACCACCTTCATTTTAGAGTTAATAAGTTTAAATATTTATTAGTCTGTTCACGGATATACCTACCTAAAGATATACACTTTTTTACAGTTTACATAAAATTTAATAAAATTTACACCCCCATTAACCCCCCCCCCCCTTAGGTAGTAACTTTGGTCTTTGACGAGCCCATCGCTTCTACCAGTCGCAGATAATTCTTCCACTAGTGGCCCTCAGTCAACCGGACAATGGTGGTCAGACCATTCGATTAGAGCGGTGGTAAGTGCAATACAATGAAATACGCAAGACATGTAGCGGTGTCGTGTAATAAGACTACCGCCACTGCGATAGAGAATAAGTATACTAGTAATAAGAATAAGTAGTCTAATAATACTACGTATAGAATGGACACTTCGACGTCCCGCTCGATTTCCCCGCCTCACCCAACCTCCACCCCTCTTATGGGCGACGTTTGGTATTCTCTACGTGCTACGCACACAGGTGCACGTGTAAATACACGTCACTGATTGATGTCTGTGTAACAGAAACCAAATTAAGCGTTTGTGTGGAATTTCAGCGGAGTGTCCGCGGTGTGACTGCGATCGTCATTTACATTTCGGTTGATACCCATGACGATGATCTCTAAAATATGTTAATGATTGCTGTGTATTAATTATACCTAGTATGTCATTCAACGCAATCGATATAAATTTTGAGAATTTTTAACCGACTTCGAAAAAAAGAAATAAAGTCTCAATTCGGCCGGATCAATTATTTTTTTTTTAAATTACTCGGTATTACTTACTGAAGGTGTGTGATACATTCCTACATTCCCCGATGAACAAGAACAAATGAATCAACATTAACAGTTGACCAAGTTATACCTAAAACACGTGCCCAGCATTAATAAAAAAACCACGAAGGACCGCACCCCAACGATCATCTAACTTATTGCCCCGAAAAACGAAACGACTCCATTTTGTTTTTTATTAAAGAAATCCCCATGTAATTTATTGTCGTGTCACGACATTAATTTACGTGTTACTTGTTAAGTTGGGGCAAAAACGGGAATGGGTGCGGTGGCTTTCTTTTATAATAAACGCCTTTTGTCGTCGACTGTCCTTAATATAATCTTATTGTGTGGAACACTATCGTGTTTGATGTACACTTGTGTGCGAATGTTGATAATTTTGATTTGATGACAAAGAAAACTTACTATCTGTTGTTAGGTTGGGGCAAAACGAGAATTGGTGCGGTGGCTTTTTTATAAGAAACGCCTTTTGTCGACGACTGTCCTTTTTATAATCTTATTATTGTAGGAACATTATCGTGCTGATGTACAGTTGTGTAAGGAATTATTATTTTGATTTGATGTCAAAGAAAAGGTATTAATTGTTTTATATTATTTTGCATTAGCACATGCTTGTGATATATATTTTTAAAGAAAAATGGAAAGAAAAATTTGACTTCAGGCGAGACTCGAACTCGCGGCCACTGGGAATCTAGTCCAGCCGCTCTTCCAACTGAGCTACCGAAGTCCTGCCCGACTTGTCAAATCTTTCCTTCACATTTATTGCATTGCCCTATGGTGGCAGCAGCGCCATCTATTGCCATACTATACTAGTTAGGCAACCGATATAATAAACTTTGCAGTTTATTGAATATCGTAAAGAAGTCGCTTTTACCCTTAATAATTGTTTTATATTATTTTGCATTAACACACGCTTGTGATATATATTTTTAAAGAAAAATGGAAAGAAAATTTGACTTCAGGCGAGACTAAGGTATTACTTCGACATAGACCAGAATATAAATAATATTTCACCTCTGGAACATGACGTGCTCAAAGTTAGGTACTTATATGATCTTAATATCTACAACATTACTACTAACAAGACTAAAGTCAAAATGCAGATGCGTTACCACTCCCGAGGCCTAAGGTGTTTTGCCTCTGTGCCGGAAATTACAGGGCCGTACATTACCACCTGACCGGGACACGATATTGCTGAACACTACCATTTAGCGGCAAGTATATTAGGTAATGCGGTGGTGCCTACGCCCGCGAGCTCCATCACTGGAGCTCTACCACCAGTAAAAAGGCTGAGAGCCCTTTACGCTCCCCAATTGGCTAGTGAAGTAGACTAGAGACGAACTGCGTACACGTGCTAAAAATATTGTTTGTGTTGTTTAACACTAGAAGCGCCGAAAATTAAGACCTCCCTTAAACCGCCGCTGTGCCAAATTTGTCCCATTGTATTTTTTGTTATATTTTTACCAGATAATATATCATGAAAGTTAAGATTAAAACTATTTATATTTACTATTTACTTACTATTTTACTCTTTGCTTATTAGGTATAACATGTTTATTTAAATCATATTTTACTCTACGCAACAACACGTAATCTAGTAATTATCACCCAATTTTTTTTTTTGGTTTTTTAAAATCAAGCTTACATAGTCATTTTTAGTATACTAAATACTATATGAAATACCTACTGTAAACTAGTCATTGCTATTTGAAGAACAAATATAGCACAAATAAAATTCTTTATTCGTACATTTATTGCATACAGTTTTTTTGCACTGATGGCACTTCACGGAAGACTTATTATTAGTGCATTTTGACTTGACCTAACACCTTGTACGTTTTTCTTGCGTTGCTGGTATGTATTTCGATATATTATCAGGTATGGTTGTTTTTCTATTATTCAGTGTTCCCAATTCTTCTCCCAGTTGTAATAAAAAGTCTCTACGTTTCATTTTACTGCTTTTAATAATTTTATATAGAACCCATGCATTTATACCCACCTAGTCTATCATATTATAAAACGTTTAAACTGGCCAACGTTTAGAACGTGCTTTTACTGTGTATTTGCGACTCATAGAATCCACAACATCAGTTTAATCCATATTTTGTGCTATTATAAACTAGGTTGACTGTTAGAGAATGCCTAGTGGCATTAAGTCGGCCTAATGTACTCGGTGCATTGAGGAATATATAAATAAACAAATAAAACAATACTGTCTCACGTTTTTTCTTTGATCTAGTACTTATAGTGACATCGGGATGCAGAGTACTGAGCTAAAAAATAACTAATATTTTTTATTAGATTTAGTCTGGTAAACAGTCAAGGATATGTCACCTGTTTTTAATTTATAGGGAACTGTAGGTATAATTCTTCTTTTGCCGTCTTCACGCCTCCGCAATTCTTTAGAGTAGGTAAACACTAATTAAACCATCGAATTATTGTTTTGAAATACTGACGGGACAAAAATGACCCAGCGGCGGTTCTAGGTAAATCATATTATTATTCCTAAAATATTTTATTTATATAACTGAGAATACTTGTAAATTGATAAAATACAATAAAGTAAAAAAGTCAAAAAGTTTCACGGACCTAAGTAAAGAAATAAAAAAAATCGAAACAGTCAAACTTGCAGAGGGGACAAAATTGGGACAGCGGCGCTTCTAGTGTTAAAAGACATGAAATTATCGATTGATTTTTCTATGTGTCAGAGAAAGATCAATAAAAAGCTGACTGTTCACATTTTTATGCTAACTGTTCTAGCAAAATTCATAGACTTTCGAAGTACCTACTTCGTTTAATCACAAAACCAGCTGTTCAAACAGAATGCATGCAGAATGCAGAGTGAAGAAGGGCCAACAACCTACCAAAGATAGAAGGACCTTTAATATTCAAGCAAGGATCGTAAGCTTCACTGTAACGTCAACTCGTTAAATAAACACAACTTTGTGCATTCCAAGTGTATATTTTGTGCCAGGTACAATAATTTCTTAGCTCTACGCAAATGTTAAGGTTCGGTGACACTGGTTGAAAGTCAATTTTTCTATCAATACTCAATAATTTCATCATTATTTATTTTCATTCGTAATTTCAATATCTATTTTTAGATAATTGTTTTATTTTATTTTTATCGTAGTCTGTTGTACAGTAGTTCACACAAGTATTAAGAATTAGGAAAATTAAGAAATTAAGAAAGATTATTAGGAATTGTAAAATCCGCATAATTCTTACAGACGTCCACGTACGCTATATCGACGTACATGATAAAAAAGACGGGTTGAACAATTCTTATTGTTCAAAGATCACTAAATGGACTCTATAATTTATTTCTAGGAAGGGACTGTCACAAATTGTAATTAGCGTTGTATCCATAAAAATGAATCATGTATTTAATAGTAGATAGTATGTATAGTAGGTACTAGTAGTGGGCGTTGAATGAACGAACAGTTTTTTTAGACTGTTTCTTGGTCGTCGACTAATAAACTAGTATACTGTTCAATGATAAACTAGTTTACCAATAAACGGCGCGACGCGCGCGACATTTGTATGTTTGCCGTTTACTGAACTAGTCGATCAACGTCAACGTCGTCAACTACTGAACTATGAAACATTGTCGTTTCGTGAACTTTCGTGTCGACGCTTGAAGGGGCGCGCGAACCGTGCGAGACGGCAACAATGCACGATTATATTAATGTATATAAACTTAAGACTCAGTAATATAATACCTAAACATTTCCATCAAATGTCGTTCACTTTAACCATACGCGCATAATATGTATGAAATAAACTTGTTGAAAAATATTTCATTAACTCATGCATCGTTGACGGTAAACTATCAGCGTAATCAACATAATCGACAAAATTTCAAAACTAGTCCACGAAATAAACTAGTCGAAAAATAGACTGCTTCATAAACTCATGTATCGTTCACGGTAAACGGTCAAACAGCATAATCGACTACATTTCAAAACTAGTCCACGAAATAAACTAGTCGAAAAAATAACAGTTTTTTCGACTAGTTTATAGTTCACGGTAAACGGTTTCGTTGCGTTGACGTGAAAACCGTCGACGACCCACGTCTAGTAGGTACATTATGATGGAATAAAAAAATACGCTTACACTCACAGCCCACACTAGGTATAAGCCTGTGTCGTGGCTGCCGTTGTACACACACACAACACATAGGTACACGAACGTCCAGTCCCGAAAAAAAATATCTGTAGTCCATACAAATATTTGTCCCGATGCGGGATCCTACCTCCGACCCTTTGAACTGAACGGTTGTCTCACACCGCTGGTCAAACCGGGACCTCGAAGTAAAATAAATGTACAAGTCTTAGTAGATTTTATTGATGGCAAGTCATGTCTACAAGGCTACAATGTCTAAATTTAGGTGGTGTAAAATAAATGGGCTTGTATAATTTTAAAACACTCGCGTTTCACACTCATCACACCGTTTATTTATAAGCCCGGGTCGTGTCGCGGGACATATTATGGCTCATTAATATGAAGTTTTTTTGAAAACCATTTTGTTTTAATTTGCGTGTCATTGCTACTTAATGTCCTATTACAACATACTATATCTTCGCTCTGACTTTCAATTCCTTAAATTAGGTACCTACATAAAATGTCATTCATGAAGCGTAAAGCATTAAAACATTTTTATAAACAATATTTTCACTTAAATACACCAAAAGCAGTGATCAAGAATAACAAATCATAATTTTCAAATAACATTTATTAGAAATTCATAATAAACGCTACCACCAGGTGGAACAGAACCCTTACCGAAGACCATTGTATAAACAATGGAATTAAAACTAGATGTCTCAACCAAAACGAGCTTTGAAGAGTTGTATAGAAGGTCGGTATTCCAGAAAAGTGAACCAACATGAATAACAGTTAATCTCCATGCAAATTGTTAGTTTTATATGCAAAATGTTAAATAGGTTTATTTGAGAATTGTGGGTATAACTAAATTAAAATTGAAATGACTAAAACGGACTTTGGGAAACGTCGGCTTCATTAGAATGATCGAAAATTAATGCTTGCTTTGATAATTGAAGCGGTAAATGAAACATAGAATTTTATGTGAAACAATATTGGATAGATATGGCTCCGTCTCGTTCGTCATTTATTTACTTTATAAAGTGGCAAACAAGCACACAGTTCACATTAATGGTAAGTAATATTGTAATATATAAACATCTTAATAATCTTACTGGTGGCAGAGCTCTAGTGACTGAGCTCGCAGACTAAGGCACCACCGCATTACCTAATATACTTATATACTTCATACTTATAATATATAAGTACATACCTTTTGCAATTTTTTTCTTCGATTTCTTAAAAGTCACTGGCATGAGTTATTATTAGATATGTACGAGAAATAAAATAATAATATGATAACCATGAATATTACTTAAACAGGAAAGAGACCCCAGGGCCTGAGGCCCAGGATTTAATAGATTTAGATCAAAAGCACACCATTACATGCGATATTAATTAATATTATCCCTAACTATAGACCCAGGCAGAGCGCTCTTCTTAAATCTATCTATTTACACCTCACATTTAAGTCCAATAATCTATACTTATAATAAAACAGTAAAATCCGCGTGTCTGTACATTGTATATATTTACGAAAAACTAATTGGGGGCGATGCTAAAATAGTATTAGAACACTTTTCAATGAATTTTAATTTTATTGTCTGTCTGTTTGTCTGTTTGTCCCTTTGTCCAAGCTAATCTCCGAAGATACTGGACGGATTCGAATGAAACTTTTTGTGGTGTATAGATAATAAGCCTGGCCAACATTTAGGCTACTTTTTATTGCGGGAAAATCACTAATTCCCACGGGAATCTCTACATTTAATAAAATCGTAGGAAAGTCAAAACTGTACGTTGAATATTTTTTAAAAGAATACTTGGGACATGTTCTGCATTAGAAATCGAAGCCAAAAATATAGTTTTTGTCTATTTGTCTGTATGTATGTCCGGGCTAAGCTAAAAAAGTACTAAATGGATTTACTTCAAATTTTGCACGAATAATACTAACCGATCCGGTCAGTGACGGAGAAGTATCGCCATCATCTGTCTGAAGATTTTCTATGAGCTTTGAGACACGTGCTACTGGAGACGAAGTCGAAGTAACTAATGAACGCATGCTGAACACCTGTCTTAGTTTATTTCAAGATGTGGTGATTTCCACCACCGATTGAACTATCAAATATGGGTTACCAGCTTCCCAATCATCACCGCATCAAGTCCGTAGAAATTGGGCGTATAACGCTGAGACAAATTACGATCCGGGCGAAATGGTCGCTTTGTTCTCTTCAGAACAAAAACAAATTTATGATACCGTCCTTGAAAGCGTTGGGCAAAACCGAATAAAATGTTTTTCTTGGATGCTCCTGGTGGAACAGCAAAAACATTTGTTACCACTGGCATACTTGAACAGGTCAGGAGGCAAGACAAAATTGCTATTGCTGTAGCGTCGGGAATTGCTGCCACACTGCTTCCAGACAGGAAGACAGCACATGCCATGTTTAAAATTCCCATACATTTAGAGAGCGCCGAAACGACTGTTTTTGGTGTGTCATGTAACAGCGATAAGGGACACGTGCTCAAGGATTGCTCCCTGATTGTATGGGATGAGTGTATGATATAGAAAGACTGTTGAGGCCGTAGACAGAACCCTGCAGGACATCCGCAGGAACGAACGTTTGAGTGGGTGGTGTCACATTAATTTTCACTGTCGATTTCCGGAAAACAATACCCGTGGTAACGCAAAGATCGCGGGCTGACGAGGTGAATGCTTTGTTGAAACGATCTTAACGAGTTCGTACGCTGCGCTTTACCATTACTATGAGAGTTCGACTCGGCGACAATGCACGTGCTCAAGAATTTTCTGATGTCCTTTTAAGTTTTCGCGAAAGCATTCTACCAGAAGAGAGAGGTGGACAGATGGTGCTTCGTGGAGTCTCTCGGCAGAGATGTATTTAGCTTAGAAGAACTCATCCTCGGTGTCTACAGGGACAGCGGACTTCCATCGCATACCATCAAGCTGAAGGTCCCGATTATGCTTCTTCGGAACTTATCTCCTCCGAAGTTGTATAACGGGACCAGCCTTAAAGCCATCTCGCTCCACAGACACACCATTGAGGCGGAAATTCTTACGGGTTGTGGCATTGGTGAGGCAGTATTTATACCACGCATTCCCCTCATACCTCATAACTTCACGTTCCAGTTCAAACGCGTAAAGTTGAATGTTTGCTTCGCGATGACCATCAATAAGTAGCAGGGGCAGACATTGAGGTCAGCGGGTGTTAACCTCAGGACGAGTTGCTTCTCACACGGGCAACTGTACGTCGCTTGCTACCGCGTCACCAGTCCTGACTCTCTTTACATTTTGGCTCCCGGCAGAATAACTACCAACGTAGTTCATAGGAAAGTGTCCTAAGGTTTGATACCTTTGTACGTATTTTTACTCTTTTGTGTCCGGGAATATATTCCTGCATTATTTTCTCTATTTCCTTCAATCACATCTTACGACTGAACTCAGCAGGATTCCCATATGACTTCCCTTCACTTCCCTTCACTTGCTTCGCTTGCAAAAAAACTTAAAGTTTTAATTTAATGCTATTTTAAAAGTTGTTTGCTTATAATGCTAAAGCGACACTGGCATCTTAGGTATGTTTGGTGCTATACTGCCTTCACGCAGACGACGTTGCGGGCAGCAGCTAGTTAATAATAAACATTAATTAATATCTTGTGTTTACAGTCGATTATCTCCGTTATTGGTATTATTATAATCATGTTAAAATAATATATATATACGATACCTAGTGACGTTTTGCATATGATAATTTTCATAGTTGGAATATTATTTGGATTTGAAATTGAATTCATGTTGATTTACTATTAATCGATTTTACTTATCGTTTCAATGACAAAGTAAGTTTATATTAAATTGACGGATTTCATCGTATTGATTATACGCGTTTGATATTATTATGTGAAGAGTATTAGGTATTAGCATTGGTAGTTTTGATGGTTTAAAGATAAGCAGACTACTATAACAGCTGTAGGTATTGGCTTAAGGAATGATTCCCGATGCAACCACCCTTGAGGCTTAAGTTGTTTTGCTTCTGCCATACCTACCTTAACGTTTTGAAACAACAATGGCGTATATTTTGTCGCGTAGAGACACTACTTAATCTTTGAAGCTATAATAGTGTTGCGCGCTGTTTGGTTCTGATTCACAGATTTTCGGCAGAGAGACAATATTACTGGCCTTAGTTAGTGGTGGAAAACATGAACGAACGTAACTATACCATTATTTTTATTGTAATTTGATGTATCACACGACTACGAGTATATCGTGTGTATATATCAGATGAAAGAGCTCGTTACAAAAGAATGTACATAAATACCTACCTATCCATGTTTTCTATAATTTTAAGATAATGAATACAAATAATGAATTACAAAAGAATGGACATATTTACGTTTTCAATGATTTGATAATGTATGGCCCCGTAATAACTATCACAGAGACATGTCAACATAGGTCAGGGGGTGGCAACGCATCTGCATTTTAACTTCTGGTTATGTGTAGATGTCGATAGGTTGCAATCATCACTTAACATTAATGTGAGCTGCATGCTTGTTTGCCACCTTCGTTACACAAAAAAAAGATTAATATGAAACCAGTCATCAAATATAACTCTTAAATCACTCGCGTTTCACATTCACCACACACATTTTGAACCGGGTCATTACGCGATAGTATTTTCGATAAAAATATACGTTTTTAATAAATCCCCTACTTAATATTATAAATGCGAAAGTAACTCTGTCTGTCTATCTTTCTGTTACTGTTTGACGTCCAAACGACTGAACCGATTTTAACGAAATGTGGTACAGAGATAGAGCTGACTTTGAGAAAGAACATAGGCTACTCAGTTATTTATAAAACGACATCTACGCGGGCGAAGCCGCGGGTAACAGCTAGTAAAAAATAAAGGCAAAAAACGTATATTTTCATCGAAAATAGTATCGCAGTCATTAAATGGCGATAATCAACCCCCAGGGATGGCACTGTATGAACATGTCGCCCTAAAAATCTGTTTAAAAATCAGAATAAACTCTCATTTGTCCGGTTCTTTAAATAAACCCCGCCGGCATCAAAATCCTTAAACGCTACAGTTTGATGTGCACTCCAAACTTCTTACAACTTGAAAGCGGGTGTATTTCAGAGGGAAAGTTTAGTGGGAGGTAATATCAGAAATGCGAGCGTTGAGAGGTATTTTATACAAAACTTACCGGTCAGTTGCAGCAACATTCAGGCTTTATGTTTAAGAAATTTTGTTTAAATTGAAAATTATTAAACAACAAACACTGGCTTTTTGTTCGTATAGAGACATTATGTACTCTTTGACGCTAAACAATATTGAGCGCGGATTGTATTGAACGACCATATTTTTTTATATAGGTGGCTAACTTTTTTTTTTTAAATATGCACACAGTCACTTATTGGCTAATGGCCATCGCTGCTTATCAATATTTGAAATATCAACAACTTTTGTTACTTGAAAAGTGCCAACAAACAACACATTACAGAAACACCAACTAACAGAGTAATTGAAAATTTGCCCAAATTTTAGGGTATAATAAAAAAAAAATCAGAAAATACAGCTTTCATAATATGTCTTTGATTTTTATAGAAGCCTAGTGCACATAAATCTCTAAATTTACGCGTTGTGCCTACTAAATAAAAAGAAGTCAAGAGCTTTACGTAAATCTTTTGAAATGGTGCCTTCACTTCCATTTTTTTTCTCTCCGTCACGATATCATCCTCGCAACTTCAAAAATCCAAGTTTTTTAATAAACACCGCCATTTAAATACTTTAACTGCAGTTTGATCTGCGCTTCAACTTATTTTAACTTTGCTACGAGTGCATTTCAAGTAAAGTTTAGGGAAAGTAATAACAGAAATGTTAGCGGACGTTTTATATTAATACCTAAATGGTCGGTCGGTTCCAGAACTTTGTAAATTATGTTTAATTTTTCACGTTTCGTTCAGTTGGACCAGCGACGTGAAAAGACGTTTTGATTGAGAGTCACGAGCTCAATCCCCGCACTGATACAAAGAAAAACATGCAGCTCACATTGATGTTAAGCGATGACTGCAGCCTATAGACATCTACAAACCAGAGATTAAAACGCAGATGCGTAGCCGCCCCTGGGACGTAATAGGTATGTTATGTTTCTGTGAGTGTTATTACGGGGCCATTCATTGCCGTTTAATTACAGGGCCGTACATTACCACCTGGTAATGTACGGCCCTGTAATTTCCGGCACAGAGGCATAACACCTTAGGCCTCAGGAGTGGTAACGCATCCGCATTTTGACCTTGGTCTTGTGTGGGTGTCTTTAGGCTGCAGTCATCACTTAACACCAATGTGAGCTGCATTTTTGTTTGCCACTTCCATTACATTAAAAAAAAATAGATTAGATAATGCGGTGGTGCATACGCCCGCGAGCTCCGACACTGGGACTCTACAACCAGAAAGAGATAAACAATTGTTAATGAGCATGATTTCCAACCAGGTATAACATACTTAATCGCAGCCAATCACGAATATCCACAATCTTTTTAATTCCAAAGTAATTGAAAAAAAAAAACACCAGCAGGGCAAATAGAAATACCGAATCGAATGTATCGATTAGCTATTCCATTAAAAGTCCACTGGATTCTAACGAGGTTTTTCACTCGGGCCCACTCCGAACACTCTAAGATCTCATTAACTCCCCCTATCACCCCCAGACCTCCTGATCCGGGAACTCATTAAAAAAAAGCGGAAAAGTTAGAGTCGGCTTCACGCTCAAAGTTCCATATAAATGTGTGAAATTTTCTATAGTAGTTTAATGCCACAGATATCGATGAGATTTTCCTGGCATCTAAACGTAGTAAAGATAAATTCTCTGTATAAGCATATACTTTTTTTTTTAATTCTATATTTTTTAAAGAGGTTTTGTCACACGACATGTCAACCCCATCGTACCCAATACTAACTTAAACCATTGCTGATGATAATAATAATAACGAAATACTCGTAGAAAGGAAAATGTTACTGGCGAGGAATTAAGTTACATATTTCTTTTGCGATTTCTGCATTTAGATTAGATGAATGATGAATTTCTTGGAGAAGGCCAATTTAAATTCAGTTTCTGCACTGTATATACCTATTTGTAATCCACTTTTTCGATGATATACACGATAAGTTAAAAAAATCTAAGACTATACTCCAAACCTTGAATAAAATTCGGATCTAGCATACTTATTCATATTCTAGTGATTGACTGACATTCCTGTAGCATTTTTAAAATCAATCGCCTCAGTAGTTTCTCAGCAATTCCGCGGACACAGACACACGAGTAATCATAAGGGTTCCGTTTTTCCCTTGAGATAAGAAACCCTAAAATCTCACTTGGAACTGACCCCTGTGGTTTTACAGCATTCAATTTACCTGAAACAAAAGATAGGCAATTTTATTCAAGTTTTACAGTCTGATGCTAAGCCGGAAGCTTTGTTTGTGGATGCTGATGTAATATGTTTATTTAAAAAACCGGTCAACTTTCAGTCCAACTAGCTAATGAGATGGTTCCATGAGTTAACGTTACATTGAAAAAATAAATAATCAAGATTTTCACGAAGATTACAGAGCTTACTTGGAGGTCTACGTTAAGGCTTGAGGTGCCAGATTTAATCCTTGAGTCAGAAGGTAAGCGACAACCGTCCGACCAGCGACCATATCTGAGATCATAGCGTAGCAGAAGTGGCCAAGTAACGATAGACTACTACTCCAAGATAGGTTAACACATTAATTCTCATGTAATAGATGGACTACCCTCATCATCTCAAAGGGCACTGGGCCCTGACCTAGCGGTCCTTCTAATTAAGCGCTTTCAAATTCTAATCCCCACATACTTTAAACTCAAGAAATCCCAATCGGACCTTAAAACACCAAAATGGTTTACGGTCTCCGTGTAACGAGTCAGTATAATCGAGATGAGCAATCAACTTAGCGTTTTTAATCGCTTTACTGTCTCTCGGATTAAGTGGCGTCTTGTGCTCGTAACTTTTATAATCACCCTTACAATCTTTTTGGCGCGGAAGCGCGAAGAAAGTTAGATGTGAACTCGGAGCATCCTGTACTTGTAAATTGCCTTAGTTGATGCTAAACTTAAACCAAAGTGCTATGTTGTATCCACGGGTCAGGCAGCTAGTGATCGTGGGATTTTTCAACCGGAGAAAACTTCCACTGTCGCCGCTAGACTTTGATGATTATGAACGACAATTGGCGCAACACCATATTCTTTTTCATTATGTCAGTAGAGGGCGAATTTCGAGACAGCCTTATTTATTGCTTCTAAGCTGAAACATGCAAGGAACTTAGAAAGCCTATGGCACTTTTTAGGACTGTCAGTCAAGGCTTCTCAGAAACACTCCAAACCATAGGAGATAATATAATAAACGTACTTCTTTCGAAGGAACATCCATATTTGAGATTAAAGCTAATTCATTTCCTTCCCATTGCGCGTTGTATCTGTAAATCGTTTCCCATGTCTACAATCCAAAGAGGATAGCACTATGTCAGCGTCGCTAATTCCAAATTCTTCGCAACTCCAAGTCACGGCAGTAAATTAGTTTGCGAGATCATTGTGTCCCAAGCCCTGAAATGTTCAGTTTTATGCGGGAATTTAATTGTGTATAAACCTTGGGGCATACGTCTTGGAGAATATAAATATAAAAGGGACTGAAAATTTTCTTTCGAACTTAACGCAAAGAATCGGCGTCGTATTTCTTGGAAGTCTGAAAAGAATAAGGTTAAAGTAATGTACTCTGTTCCAGTTTATTCATAACTGTGCAAGGATGCTTCATAAGATTCGTGCCTATTTATTACCTAATATGTCATAAAAACTAAGCATACCTATTGAATATTACTAGAACTTTGTGTATTTTTATTTTGTTATCAAGGTGGCGAACAGGCATGCAGTTCACATTGATGTTGAGTGATAACTACAGCCTATAGACACCTACAAAGACCAGAGGTCAACATGCAGACGCGTTGCTACCACTGAGACCTTAGTTGTTCATATGATGGTGGTGAACACAAACAATTGGCGGCAGATAGATTGGGTAACGCGGTGGTGCCTACGCCCTCGAGCTCTTACACTGGAACTCTACCGTAAGATATATTAATATCGTTTAGTTATTTTAAATAGGCAATAGGTCTGTAAAATTTATTTTACCTACCGTACGTCGCGTTTGAAGATAAGAAATGTTCCGTCTGTTCAATTTTATTGTAAGATCGGAGCGATCTCATAGATCCGTAAAATGTCACACGTGTGAGTGAATTGATAATGGTCCTATCTAACTATTTGATATTATTAGGAGATATTATAATTTAGGTAAGGATACTTAGAAAGAAAGGAAAAATAAAGTGTTTTTTTACAACCTACACAATATTTAAATTACACGAATAAAATAATTCACATACCGTTACATAAAATTCATTTTTGGAAAAAGTAAGTTAATAAACAAAAGTTAAAATAATGTTCAAACTGCTTCAGTAGGTACTCTAGCAGTAACAGGCTACGACGGCTACGCTAGGATCCTAGGTTCGATGCCCGACTGCCAGAGATATAGGTAACATCCTATATCTTTGGTTCTTTTGGGCTTTTTTCATTTTCTGCAAGTTTCTCCGTACCTCGGAGTCTGGTAATGTGAAAACTCTAGCTACCTCTTCGGGGATTACAGGCATGAAGTTACGTAAAATATCGTACTCGCCGCGTCTATAAGAAAATTAAGTGACCATTCATTGGGACGAAAATTTTAGTATCGCATTACAAACAGCTACAATAAAAGAATGTCATACCATACCCCGTTCACATTTTCACTTGCACTCGTAAACAATTATCAAATGCGTCACCATTCGCTGGCGCCAGTAGATCACAAGATGGCGCTGGCATTCAAAACAAACAAATCACGTCAGTCGGCCGTCGACCGCCGTCACGAGCGCTTGTTATTTATGTGGCGCGGTTTTGTTTTGAAATTAACACACTCGTTTGGGTGTTCTATGGAATTAAATGCCGTAAACTGTGAACAATGCAAACGTTTTATGTAACGTTTACGCTTTCACGCTTGATATTATTTTAAAGGTTTCTTCTGTCTGCAAATGTTGAAGAGTTTTGATCTTGTAACTATATACATAGATTGTAAAGTGTTTACTTAACTACGAGTATATTGATTGTAATTCATATTTTTGGCGCCCAACAACATTTTTACTATGGCAGTGCTATTATTTACCTAAATTTGAATTACTTAGTGGTTTTCGTAGTTGGATATTTTCATGACGTTGAAATAAAATTTGCAGCAAGATAGATTTAAAGAAGTATTAGACGAAAATCTAACTTTAGTCACAAAGTCACCCCAAACACAATACCAACCGATCACTTGAGTGAAACTTGCACCTCTATAATACGTATCATCCTCCGCCCTTAACCCAGGATCCGATGCATAGGAGTCCGTTAATCAGTTGCGTACTTTTCAAGCTACCAGCCCATCGCTCTCCATGATTATCCGTGATATAGGATCCGACCATCTCGACACAAGTCACGTATATACGTTCAATAAACCACCCCAAAAAACAAACATAAAGTAAATCACTCGCAATTTTTTAAGCAACTTGTTCAAAGTCCCAAAATTAAAAATCAATACTTCATTTGTTTGTTAATACCTTTCTGCCAGTCATCTTGAACCAGCGATCCTCGTGCTCCACAGGACAAAAACAAATGAACAGAGGAATCCATTAAGCCCCTGGAATCCGAGTCATGCTCCAAGCCCTGTACCGCTAACGAAGCGTGGGTAGCTATACAAACAGGTATAACCGTGAATGGAATTAACTACAACTGCGAATGAATCCTAAGTTGCGATAACGTCTATTTTAGACGCTAGGTAAGATCTCGGTTCTACGATGTTCCCCTGCTGGACGCAAACATTTTACTTTCTGGCCCATCAAGGATATTTTTTCTCTATACGCATATCAATCAGTTGAAATAACATTTAAGTTTCAAGAAGAGAGATAATCTCCAGTTTTCCAAAAAAAGATTTAAGGAACTACTTTTTAAACAACGTTTTTTAAGTGTTACTTACAAACTAGCAGAATTTCTTGTATAGGCCTGCTGTTGTTAAACAGATTTTATTTCGAATTGGTTCACAAAAACAATAATTACGCAGATATTAATTGCTTGTTGCCTTGTCTTGTTGTCTTGAACTTGACTGTATATATGCTCACATGGCTTGATAAAAAGTATGTTATATATCTTCACGGCAGGTCGCTAATAGGGTAGGCAGAGAGTATAGAACGTCAGATATCCTGGTCCTGACATACCTCTCGTGCCTCGTCTACCTTCATCATTCTCTTCATAATAATAACTATATCATGATATCTACTTTGGGAGCACTAACGGGAATTAGGAGGAAATTTCAATTCAATATGAGATTTTAACTAATTCATAGCAATGTTCTCAACGCATCCATTTCTCTAGCAGATGGGGAACTGTATGTGTAGGATTTAATCCGGCTTGCGTCGGAGCATTGAGAGGATTCCGGTTACTCTTACACGTTTCTATGGATACGCTTACAAAATTTGTGGGCTGAGGATGATGATTCAAGAACGATATTTTAATGTTTCACTTTCAAATTCGTTTCAGTGCTTTTATTAGTCGAATTTAGTGTTTGATTCTTATATTTATATTCGTTTTAGTGGTTTTATTAGTCGAATTTAGTGTTCGATTCTTATATTTGTGTGTATCTTCACGCCAGGTCCCTAACGGAGTAAGCAAAGAGTGTGGAGCGTCAGATATCCCGGTCCTGGCTCACCTCCCGTGCCTCATCTACATTCATCATTATTTTCATACATGCGGCTTTATATTTTTATGTCAAAAAAAATAAAAAATTAATTGTTCCATATTAATCACAATTTCAATGAAACTGGGTCGAACCAACGACATAGGTATTTTCATTTGCTATAAGCAGCGTCAGTAGGTCTAGTCATGAACCAAAGTTTACTGACGATGCTAATCAAATACACTTTAGATCTACGAATTACCATTATGAACAACTGAAACTGGTCATATTTATGGAAATCAATCTAATTAAATTTCCCCCTTATATTATTATGATCCGAAGATAAACATTCAGTCATTAAAATTGATATTATACCTACACATTTTTTTATCGATAGCAAGAGAAAAACTGCATTCGAGTTGATGTCTGTAACCTATTAACATTTATTTATAATTTTTGGATTATTGATTTTTTTTTTAAACATAAAAGAAGTTCACATTGACAATAAATGAATACTGCAACTCAGCTCAAGAGGTTAGTTAAATGATAGATGTCTTTACATCTATCATTTAACTAACCTCTTGAGCTGCAGTATGAGCTGCAGTAAAATAAGACAATAGTTTTCATATTGTTCGTAGACGATATCATCCACGCGCAGCTCAATACAAATCATTTAATAACGAAAAAATCCGATGGTATCGACCAACTAATGGTTCAACAACGGTTCATTTATAAATTCTATTCAGAATCCGTACGATCCCTTCGCGTATCGTACGCGAAATAAATATTATACGAATGATAATTTTACGTCGTAAAGTCGTAAGAAAACATGAGTCACAAGTAGGGTTACCACCTCTTAGCTGTCTAAATCCGGGAGAAAAAAAAAATATAGTAACTTTTTATTTTGAATTAATAACAACATATAAATAATTGTATTTAATCAAAATACGACACAAGTGCATGGATTGCTGTTAGATACAGATACAGACTAATAAGCGAACGAATGAAACTTACAACTAACAAAATTAAATGAGGAACGAAAATGAGTGAGACAAAGACGACGCAATCTCTCACGCACGTGGCTCAGAAAGAGACAATAAAACAAAGTAGGTACCTACACGCACGCAAATCACTTTATACGAAACTAGCTAGCTACCCACTGGCGAGTAGTGGCATCAGTGGCGAGATAGTGGCGCAAAGACTGCAAGAATGTTGCCGAGAATTTACGCCACTCTTAGCCAGGAGACGGGAGATTTTAATTTTCAGAGCTCGAATCCGGGAGACTCCCGGAATTCCGGGAGAGGTGGCAACCCTAGTCACAAGCCGAATTCTTGCTTAGGCCGATCGATCGTGCCTCTCTATTGCTTGTTCCACGCTCTCGCTTGCACGCTCGACTCAGACTGAACGTGACACTTTTCGATCGATTATGATATTATAACCCATTATACGTCTTACTGCCGGGCACGAGTCTCTCCCCTTCTTGGGCGGAGGCCTGGAGCTAACTCCACCACGCTGCTCCAATGCGGGTTGGTAGAGAAACGGGTTAGTGGCCAACCCGCTGTCGAATGTTTTCAAACCATAAGGCCTCCGACAAGGTTTAACAACTGCTATCTATATACAACCGGTAGCAACCGGGACTGACGGCTTAACGTGCCCTCCGAAGCACGGAATAATCGATTAATAAGATATTATCACATCAAAAAATGGTTGGATCAATTTCGAAGTGCTCTGCTGAATATTGTTCCAAAATTGCAATATTCAACACAAATGAAATAATATGTAATCGAGTCAATATCAAAGTTAAAATAAACCGTTCCTGTCTGTTGTGTACACTTTTGATTACCTGAAGCGGTGAGGCTATTCATTAAATTATGAAGTTGAAATCAGAGCGGTATCGATAAATACCTCAACATTCATCTGTTTTTAAGTGGGATGCTTCAAGCAATTATTATGCATTTTATCGATATGCCACTTTTCATGAAATAATTATCATTTTTCGGGAAAACTTTTAGTACCTACCTACTTATTACCTCGGTCACGATTCAATCGAGGTAATAAGTAGGTATCATATACCTACTAGGGACGTAAGTACTTTTTTGAAGATGACAAACAAGCATGCAGCTCACATTGATGTTATGTGATGACTGCAGTCTATATAAAAACCAGAGGTCAAAATGCAGATGCGATGCCACCCCTGAGACCTAAGGGTTATGCCTCTGTGCCGGAAATTATAGGACCGTACATTACCACCTGACCGGAACACGATAGTGCTGAACACGGCAGTGTAGTATATAAGATTATGCGGTGTTGCCTACGCCCGCGAGCTCCGCCACTGGAGCTCTACCACCAGTAAATTATATTACCAGTTATTTCATAAAAGGTTTCATTACAAGTTACCAATCTCGTTATAGGTAACCAGTGCCGGATTAGCCATATAGCAGGAGTAGCAAATGCTACGGGCCCCGCGCCTTTAGGGGCCCCGTGCCTGTGCCCAAAAAAAAACACAAATATGTAATACACCTTATAGCTAAGGTGTATTACATATTTGTGTTTTTTTTTGTTTCTCAAAGGGAGCGTTGACCACTAATTATAAAGGTACCTATATTATTATGTTGCAAGTTGGCAATACCACAATACTTACAGAGGGAATCCCCTAAATTTGTTTTCGATTCCTTTTCGTAAATGTTGTTTTATTTACATCCTACATTTCAGTAGGCAATGTAACTCTAGGGCCCCATGGTCACATTTGCTACGGGCCCCGCACCGGCTTTATCCGGCACTGTAGGTAACACAAACGTTAAACAGACTCAATGATACGTGAAAACATCACGTCGCGTCTGTCTGTATACATATTTAACTGAAGCGATGAGGTGATTAATTAAATTATGAATCCGAACTCTGATATACGGCGGAAATAATTGTCAAACTTTAAAAGAACTTTCCAGGTAGGTAATTGTACCTGTTCATACGTTGCGTTGATAAGCCAATAGTATGATTTGTCAAGGAAGGACATACATTAATTTGTCAGTCCCGTTTCTTCTCTACTCTATGGGAGTGTTCTCCGTGAGACGTTACACAAATTGTATGTACCCAATAAGTAAAAAATCTGAAGATTTACAGCAAGTATTTTATTCAGATTTTTGTAAGACATTCTAAAAGTCCTAAAAGGTTATAAAATATAACCCAAATTTATAGAAATAAAAGATTGTTTTTTTTTTAAAATTAATTTAATGGAAGTGGCAAACAGCATGAAGTTCACATTGATGTTAAGTGATGACTGCAGCCTATAGACACCCATACACCGACCAAGGTCAAAATGCAGATGCGTTACCACACCTGAGGCCTAAGGTGTTACGCAACTGTGCCGGAAATTACAGGGCCGTTCATGTTCTTCAATATATCATGTTGTACTTGTACTTCAATTTCTGATTTTTTATTTAGGTATTAGGTCCGAATCTAACAAGGACAATGCCTTGGGAAATAGCTGGTTAATTTTTATTCAAATCAAAGTGTTTCTCCATAATTGATAACACAAATAATACATGAACATTCCACATTCTCGCCTGTTGTGTACACTCGCTTGTCTGGAGCAATGAAGCCATTAATTAACGAATAAGTATTCTGATTTAATGTTAAAAATTTAACGGTTTTGTTTCATAATTAACGGTGATGTTTCGTGGAATTAATTAATGTGCATTTTGTGGAAAATGCCACTTCAAAGATGTTTCTGACGAATGAAATTTAAATACAATGCGTATAAAATGTGCAACATACCTAATTAAATATTGCATTTAAGTTATAATATATGAGAATTAATGAGGAATGAATTATCGACCACTACTGTTTTTAACGAGTGACATTTCATCCGCGGATAAGTTACATTTGCGGATGAATTGTCACCTAAGTCGAATTAATTACGTACGTAAATGTGCATTATGTAGTTCTACAATGCAGGTAAGTATGTACGGAAATAAATAGGTTTTGTTAATTAAATACAGATATAGGTAGGTTTAATATATAGGCGGTACATTTAGAATTAATTTAAATTTGTTTTCTACATTTAGTAGACAATATAGAAGCGTAAGTACGTGTTTGACTGCAAAACAAGTATATTGAAGAATTCACGATGGTACTTATGATCATGGGAGGCCTATGTTCAGCAGTGGACGTCTTATGGCTGATATGATGACTTATGATCATATGGTCGTCTATATTTTGTGTGTTTTTTTTATGTCATGAAGTTGCAAGCAAGCATACAGATCTTGTGTGTGTGTGTGTGTGTGAGAGAGAGAGAGAAGGAAAGAGAGAGAGTGTGTGTGTGTGTGTGTGTACCTACAGTTTTTGTATGTGGGTGTGTGAGTTCTTTTTAAATATCGCGAAGTGTCAAACAAGTAAGTATACAGTTCACATTGATAATAAGTGAATATTGTAACCTTCTAGGTTCTAGTGTAACATCTACATGCATAAAAACCAGGGACTTCGATGTGCGCCACTTCGGAGATCCAAGCTATTATGCCTCAGGAGTGGTAACGCATCTGCATTTTGACCTCTGGTCCTTGTGTGGGTGTCTATAGGCTGCGGTCATCACTTAAAATCAATGTGAACTGCATGCTTGTTTGCCACTTCCGTTACATAAAAAAAAGTATAAAGCAATATTGATATTTTAAACTGCAACTGAATCGAACGGCCAATATATAGGCCGTATGGACTATGGACGCAACAGAGCGTGTAGGCCCATTAAAAATGAAGCCATAAGTCGGGGCATAATGACCGGGCCTAATGGACCGTGTGGTGCGTACAGTTAGTTGGAGGGTTAGAGCGGCTGTGAAGTGTTAGAAAAAAAGTAAGTAATTGTTTTTATATTATTTCGCATTAACACATGCTTGTGAAATATATTTTATTTTTAAAGATAAATGGAAAGAAAAAATTGACCGCCCTGCCCGATTTGTCTCCTGCAGGGCTTCAGTAGGTCAATTGGAAGAGCGGCTGGACTAGATTCCCAGTAGGTCGCGAGTTCGAGTCTCGCCTGAAGTCAATTATTTCTTTCTATTTATCTTTAAAAATAAAATATATTGTAAGTACCTAGTGATATATTGTGTTTATAAAACTACTTACAAAACTATGGTACCTATAGTAGCAATATTTACTCAATAGGGAGGTACATATGATACGGTAATTAATTTTAGGGTTTCGTACCTCAAATGGTTGCTTTATAAGATCACTCGTGTGTCTGTCTGTCCATCTGTCAGAGGCAATTTCCTCTAAAAGTAGTTAAGTTGAAGTTTTCTCTAAAACTTCCGATTCAGTTGAAATTTGGTACACATATGTCATAAACATAGAGCAACTCGGCCCACCGGTCGCGCCGGACCGGAGGGGAGAAGTCATAGCGTTTATTACCGATGCAAAACAGTCTGTCATTTTTTGCGGAGGGAAATGCGTGTGACACACCCTCACACTACAAAAATCGTCTATTACTACGAAACTCACACCTTGACTGTAACGAATTACATAAACAATTTCACGCACACATTTAAATATCTGGGCATAGGACCATTTGGTCCTGTACTTTGACAGAGAGGAAAGCCTGCATATGGCTACTCCCCTCCAGTCTCCCTCGGCTGGTGGCCCGTGTTGCTCTATGGTCATCAATGACACAAACGTGGAGGAGTAACGAAATATATCAATGAATTTTTAAATTTGGAGGCCAGTAAAAACGAAACGCAACTTCACGCCTGTAATCCTCGAAGGGGTAGACAGAGGTAAATGCATGTATTCAATCATACATGCAAACATCCACGATTTGCCGGTTACGTTTTGGCCCATGTAACAGGTGGCGAGCCTATTGACATCTTCGGGCACAGAGGTACTGGGAAACTTCCAGAAAATGGAAAAATCCCACTAGAACCAGAGATAAACGTTTTTACACCGTTGTCTCTAATATCCCCCGACCCGGGAATCGAATCCAGAACCCCAGCGTAGTAGTAGTGGCCTGCTACCACTAGGCTACTGAGGCAGTCAATGAGGCCAATTTTACGTGGTAGAGCTCCAGTGACGGAGCTCGCGGGCGTAGGCACCACCGCATTACCTGATTTACTTGCCGCTAAATGGTAGTGTTCAGCACTATCGTGGTCCGGTCAGGTGGTAATGTACTGCCCTGTAATTTCCGGCACAGAAGCATAACACCTTAGGCCTCAGGAGTGGTAACGCATTTGCATTTTGACATTGGTCTTTGTGTGGGTGTCTATAGGCTGCAGTCATCACTTAACATCAATGTGAACTGTATGCTTGTTTGCCACTTCAATAACATAAAAAAAAAAAAAAAAACGTGGATAAATTATAAAATATTTGAAAATGTTCGATAAATGGGAATAATACAAAACGCGGGCAAAGCTGCTGCGTGGCCCTAGGCATAAGCCTGCCGCCACAGCGATTGAAAATCCGCATGCGAAACGTAGCGATTATGGTATATCCCCCTAATACAACTTGTCCACCAGTGCACTTCGTTCAGCGAAACTAATAATTATAGGTAAATGAATGTGGTAAATAAACATACATCCCATATAGATGGTAAATACTGAAGCCAAGGAACGCAACGACCATTTCACACCATGGTAAACATTAGCCCATTCGACCTCAATGAAATAGCCACAAAAGAAAGCACATTCACATCGTTCAACAACTTCACCAAATTCATCATAAGTACACTTAAACAGTTTAATCAGATATAAAGCTGAAAAAAAAGGAATACGCGCAACCAAATTAAAAAAAAACAATAAAGTTGCCCGTATACACTCGCGAGAACTTTGTTGTGCTTAACCAAAAAATATGCCTCTTCGGGAACGCACTAGGATCCGAAAGGGTTGAAAAAAAAAATACTGATGCCATGCCTATAGAAATCTGCACATAAGAAACAGAGGTCAACATTTTGATCCGTTGTTACCCCTCAGGCATAATTTATTTGCCACTGTGACAGAAATTTCTGTCACAGAGGCCATATGAAGAAATAGAAATTTCATAAATCTCGATTTGCCATACCTACTGACTTACTTCCGGAAATGAGGCGAACGATCTATTTCTCTTTGAAACAGGATTTTATTTGCCGCGTATTTCAAACAGCTTTGACAGATCCGTAAAATCTGTTTGTGACGTATTTAATGAGGCTTCAACTCAAGCTGATGACGTCATTATAAGGGTTTTTACAAATGGGATTGGTTTTGAAGCTTCGTGTTCGGGTTGTATTGATTGATACGACTGGGATACATTGGGGCTGGGGACACGTTTGGTTTGTGTTTTAAAAATAGAACAACAGTTCTAAATCAGTTATTTATATATGACATGGATCTTTACGCCAAGTTCCTGATGGAGTAGGCATTTTAAATGCGCCACCTTTTAAGGCTACTTGCCAAAATATTTAAGTTATTTTTTTACAGTACTTACAGACGATTAAAGTTGGTTGTAGTAATTATTTTGAATTTAATGTTGGGCAAAAACACACAATTTTATTGAAAACTGAGGCAGGTATGTTTTAATTATAAACTGTAATTTACAGAAGAGTCGGTAGTCATGACTACGACACAGAAAAAAAATATGAAAAAATTATATTTCTAGTCTTAGGACTTGAAAGATCATCACAGGATGTAAGTATTTCCGATATTTTTAAAAATCCTTATAATATGAAAAATACACGATTTTTTTTTTCACATTTTTCTAATAAATGTCATGTATGTATGTATCTTCACGCCAGGTCCCTAACGGTGTAGACAGAGAGTGTAGAGCGCCAGATATAAATGTCATGACTTAGTCTATCACCCGTTTTCGGTTTATCGTTGATTTCTGGGACACCCTGTATATATAAGTAGAAGGCGGGTGTCGGAATAGAGGATGTCCGTCGTCTGAATGGAGAGGTTCTGGGCTGGCTGTCGTGTAGGTGTTCCGCACGCCACTAAACAGTGGTTAGTACCAAGAGGCTCCGTGAAGGGCCGGGTAACTAGCAGCCGCCGCGCCGCGTCGGTGAGGTCGCGGATGTGTCGGAACACCCAGGGGTTTTAGTAGGTAGTCGGGTGCTTTCCCCGGAGTCCCACATAACCCACTCCTTTCCCTAACTTCCCCCCCCCCAGGGTAGGTATGCGTAACGCATTTTCCCCAGGTAAAAAAAAAGTTGAAGTAGTAAAGTTTCGGTAACAATTATTTCCAGCTCTTTTTAGCGTCAAGTGTCAATAATATAATAAGATGTCTAAATTATAAAATCTGATTCCACTGGCGATAGTTCTAGCTCTTATTGTTGATTCAAATGAACAAAACCTTTTAAAATATCTCAATTTTCAATAAACCATATTATTTACTCTCGGACCTTACTAAAAATAACCCGGTGACGCCTCCATAGTCGGTGTTGCGGTTGGATTACTTTTTCAGTCATTTCTAATATGAGCCAAACATCTACCTACGTAACACGATTTATTTTATTACTAATGGTATATGGTATACGGTTATATTTTTTAAGCCATTGCATAAATGTAATAACGGATACAAATATCACAAATGATTTTGAAACAGTAAATGCTTTAAATTTTTTTTAAGGAAAACACATGGGATAATATGTCTAGATAAGTACTTTTGCCATTCTAAAAGATGCCTAGCTAAATTTTTAAGCATCTGTGTAAGTTGTTTTGCATTTGTAACAGAAATAATGGAGGCCGTACGACGGCATCTAGCCAAAACAAGACAACGTTAACACAAAACTATAACACAAAGATTTAGCGGCAAATAGATTAGGTAATGCGGTGGTGAATACGCCCCCAAGCTTCGACAATGACAAGGTAGGTTTTTATTTATAGAAGTTATCCGGACACAAATAATTAAGCGGGAGATAGATTAGGTAATGCGGTAGTGCCGTCCGTCCGCAAGCTTCGACAATGTATGGTAGATATTTATTAATTGTAGGAACACTAGGAACCACAGATAAAAATCCACTTTCTTATTCATAAACGTACGTTATGTACGTTTTAGCTATGTTTTGTCAAATGTCTTAGGTAGAAAAATACAACAACGTGATTCGCAAGACTTTATGTAAAAAAAATGTAACTTCACGCCTGTAATCCCCGAAGGTGTAGACAGAGGTAAATGCATGCTATCAATCATACATGCAAATACCCACGATTCGCCGGTTACGTTATGGCCCATTTAACAGGTGGCGAGCCTGTTGATAACTCCGGGCACATTACCAAACTTCGAGGTACTGGGAAATTTCCAGAATATGGAAAATCCTAATAGAACCAGAGATAAAGGACTTTACACTATTATCTCCACCAGAACCCAGGACCTCAGCGTAGTAGTAGTGGCCTGCTATCACTAGGCTATCGAGGCAGTTAAAAAGTTGTAAAAAACTTCACGAATAAGAGGATTAGCCTTTACACAATTTTCCTGAGCAAACATTCCATCAGCAACAGAGACAGGCACTAAATTGCTTAGCGCTAGTCGAGTTATAAAATGTAGCAGTTTTATGATGTCCCCGGCTAGCTGCTGCATTTTACAATAACCACTTCAAATTCATCGCCCTCATCTATATTTATATGTTTGGACGCTCGTGCGAGGGTCTGAGGTACAAAATATTATGGGTGTTTAGACACGCTGCTGTGAATTTAGCAGCTTCATTGTTTTAATTTGATGTGATGTTTGAACTTAAAAATGTGTTCCTTTCCATTTACGATAAAAATAACACCTTTAACAATCTCATATTTTTTGGAAATTACATTACTACTACGCTGAGGACCTGGGTTCGATGCCCGGGTCGTGGGTTATCAGAGGTAATTGTGTAGTCTTTTATCTCTGGTTTTATTGAGACTTCATTTTCTGGAAATTTCCCAGTACCTCGAAGTTTGGTAATGTGTCCGGAGATGTGTTACATGGCCAAAACGTAAACGGCGAATCGTGGGTGTTTGCATGTATGCATGAATGCATGCATTTACCACTGCCTACCCCTTCGGGGATTACAGGCGTGAAGTTACGTACATTTTGATTGAATAAAGAAACGATTATTTTTTACTGGTGGTAGAGTTTCAGTGTAGCAACTCGAGGGCGTAGGCACCACCGCATTACCCAATTTATCTGCCGCTAAATGGTAGTGTTCAGCACTATCATGTTCCGGTTAGATAGTAATGTATGGCCCCATGATAACGAACTATCACACAGACATAATAACAGATTTCAGGGGCAACGCATCTGCATTTTGACCTCTGGTCTTTGTGTGGGTGTCAATAGGCTGCAGTCATCGCTTAACATCAATGTGAACTGAATGCTTGTTTGCTACCTTCATTACATAAAATAATATATATATGTCAAGTAACAAAGAGAGCATGCCAACTATCTTGATAATGATCTGACAACATGATATAGGACACCAAAGGATTCTACTACTTCACTGAGACTAGCATTTTTGTCAAGACTGATTGTAGCTATGGTTGGATAGAACGCTGCGTTTTTTTTAATTTCCTGAAGTGACAAACAATCATTTATAAACTATCCCCTTTATTCATAAACGTACATTAAATACGTTTTAGCTATAGAATGCTTTGTCTTTTTCAGTTGCATTATCTAATGTGCAGGATAGAAAAAGAAAAGGAGAGATTAGCAACACTTTAGCTAAAATACGTTTATGAATAAGGGGGTTAATATATAAAAATCAATTGCTGTTCGTTAGTCTCGCTCAAACTCGAAAACGGCTGGACCGATTTAAGTAATTATTGATTTGAATGTATTTTGGAAGTCCAGGGAAGGTTTAAAAGGTAAGAAAATATTAAGAAATTGAAGGTAAATAGTAAAAACCACAATTTAATTTTCCCATACAAATAGTCCGTATCTATCAAACCTTTGACACATTATTTCATTCTGAGGCAATACGAAGTTTGCCGAAAAATCTGAGATTTCAATGCAGATGCCTTGCTACTGAGTAAGATGCAGCAGCATATTAGACTCCTCAACAAGACTAGACATCTTAAGATAGATATAGGCCGCGCTTTTTTACCTCGGAGTCCTTAACTTAACTTAAGCTTTAACATTCTCAAACCTGACCCAATCAGACTCAAAAAGGCGGGCGAAAATATTATACCGTTTATCTTAACTTCTTATGATAAGACGTAATAAAACATGAAAATAGTATATGAGCTCCCATTTCACTTCAAAGTTATTGTTAAAGTGTGTTAAAGTGTTCTATACTGTTATAGTCATCAATTAATCTTGAGAAGAACTAGATATGTCGAGTTAGATACCGACGGCGTATGCGATCGATATACAGATTCAATATCGTTTGCCCTTATTAGGTGTTCTGTATTCTAAACTGAAGCCTCTTCAATACTCCCATAACTGGCCCAATCAGATACAAAAAAAGGCGGGATCAAGCGGTTGACGTAACTGGCAAATTTGGCTCCGGCCAAGCGCGGTAAAGATTACACAGTTTGGCACACTCACACGATAGTTAATGGCGATGGAGGCAACAAACATAATTAATATTTGCGGCCTGCCTGCGACACTTGTTTCGTACGACCACTTTCGAGTGTGATAAGGGCTTAGTAATTCGTATGAATGATTTAATTAGAAAATACATTTTTTACGGCAACATCGTTCAGTTTGTTTTTTTTTATTGTTTAACCAAAGGTGGACACAAACGTAAGCAAGGTGGTAACAAGCATGCAATTCATATGAATGTTAAATGAAGGCTAAGACACAGAAACTCAGGTCAAAAGTGGATTGTGCCGAAAAATTAAGTAGGAATTAACTTTTGCAGACTCGCTTAATAAGATTGAATTAGCACCGCACAGAAATTCGATGCTAATGACATGTCTTAGTGCTATCAGTAGTGATTCCTCTAGGTCCTTAATCTCGCCCCCCCCCCCCCCTCCGAGGGTTTACCGCCTTGTCATGGCGGAGGACTACCCGGAGGTATCGGGTGGTTGTCCCCACACTACAATTTTGGCATTAAACATTATTTACTCACGATGAAAAATAACGACACACATACCTGAAAAACGTTATTATCGAAAATATTGTAATGGCTCAGAATAATGCAGGGGCGTTGCCTGCCACCCCTTACACCTCAGCTGTTAAGTCTAGCCATTTAATATTACGATGGTGGCAAGCAAGCATAGTTCTAGATATTTACGCTCAAATGGGTGTCAAAAAGTTGTGTGGCCTCTGTGTTAGATATACCTTATAAGACCATAAGGGACTTAGAAACAAAACTTAAGCTATTACAGGATGCAATGGGCTAAATGGATATTATGGTGGTAGAGTTCCAGTGACAGAGCTCGCTAAATTTCCCAAAATTGTTAATTGATCGCGAAAAAATGCACACATACCAAGTCGCGGGCTGAAAGCTCCAAAGCTCGTGTCCATCTCTTTAGGGTAAAAAGATAAATGTATGTATGAAAGTAAACAACAATTAACGCCAGGAAACACTAATGATGACTAAACTAGCTAGCACGGAACACGAGCCTTTGCGTGCGAAGTTACTAGTTGTAATTGTCACCAATAAACGGACACTGCAGCTGTGGGGCAATTATGTTCATTTAAACTTAATTTAACGGTTATGACTTTTGACACGAGAGTGGAAAAGCGTATTTTTTTCTAGCTTTAGAAAAAGATTTTCGACAATATCCGAGAATACTTATTAGATTCATAAAAGTTTCATTTTTGTTTAAAATATTTTCACTAGTAAGTTTGTTTATGTTTATTGTGGCCAATGGATTTCGTTCCCGGACCCTAAAAAATATTATCAAAATTTCGGTTGTCGATGCTCAACAAACTAGTTTCGGGTTGTACATTTAATCCTTTTACACGTTGTATATTCTCTAAATCAGAGGTTCCCAAACTATTTTTCTTGTAGACCCCTTTCCATTCTGTTCTGGTTTCGGTGGACCCCCTTGCTAACATTTATATCACTTTCCCATGTATCTCATTTTTATTTACGCATATACGTAGACCCCATCGAGTCTCCCATGGACCCCAGGGGGTCTATATGGACCACTTTGGGAATTACTGCTCTAGATTATAAATATGCGTAAAAATTAGGTTTGCAGCATATTTGGATGAACGAAACGATTGTGCAGTGGGATCCTAACCTATAAGGTTACTGAGGCAGTTACAAACAGCAAGACAAATTTGGAAATAATTTCATTCTTCACAATTCAAATAAATTGCACAAAATCCGGTTATAATCCATCAAATAAAGGCCGAATAAGGTTCAATAAGAACGTGTCAAATATCACTCCTATGTCTCTATCCGTTTTTTATTACAAAACAAGGTAATTCCAATTTATCGTTTAGTTTTACGATACCGAATCTATGGATATCTACAATAAATTGTTCGCTGTGAATACGTTTATGATGTAAGGGGATATACCTTTTATTGCTTGATGGAATATATAATCAGATTGTTTTTGTCTGGCTTTGCCGGATTACCTTTTTTATGTGGATCTAGCCTTTTTTATTACCTAAGTCTTAATTGTTAAGCTATTGCATAGCTTCTATCGCGGGCCTTGAGCGCGGGGACCGAATTCAGAAATTCCGTAACGAAAAAACCGGACGCTCCGGATTACAAATTTTAAACTCATTTAAAGAAATTCATAAATAATTTCACCGTCCGACCTCGTGGGTAGCGTTGGCCGAGCGGTCTAGGCGCTGGTTTAAGGCACCAGTCTCATCGGAGGCGTGGGTTCGAATCCCACCGCTGCCAAGATTGTTTTTGTTCATTTTTTTTTTGTTTGTTCATTTTTTTTATTGTTTGTTTTTCCATTCAATATTAAAATTTAAAAAGTGGTAAATATCAATAGAAAATTATTGTTTCATTTTTTAAGGCACCAGTCTCTTCGGAGGCGTGGGTTCGAATCCCACCGCTGCCAAGATTGTTTTTGTTCATTTTTTTTTATTGTTTGTTCATTTTTTTTATTGTTTGTTATTCCATTCAATATTAAAATTTAAAAAGTGGTAAATATTAATAGAAAATTATTGTTTCATTTTTCTATTTTTTTTTCTTTTATTTGCATTTTATTTTGTTTTGCATAATTTTAGATAATTATGTAAATGTAATAGCTTCACCGCGGCAGTCCCCGAGTGCCACACGTCTTTTTTTATTTTATTAGATATTTTTGCAATAAAACATGGAAGTAAAGTACGAGTATTTGTAAAGAAAAATGGAAAGAAAAAACTTCAGGCGGTACTTGAACCCGCGGTCTCTAGTCCGGCCGTTCTCCCAAATGAGCTGCCTAAGTCCAAATCCGACTGTCGAATTTTCCCTTCAAATTTATTGCATTGCCTTGGGGTAGCAGTAGCGGCAACTTTTGCTAACAATGCTAGTTAGGTAATCGATACAACAAATTTAGCATATTATTAAATATCGTAATGATTTCGCAATACCCTAAATAATTGTTATCATTAAGTCGGAATCATTCGGCTCTTATCACGGGTTCACACAGCCTCATGCAATCTCGTGCAGGATCCCTTTTGGAAAAGAAAAGCGTGAAGTTACGTTTTTATGTTTGTATTCAAAACAAACTAGATATTTTTACATACGTTAAACCTATTGAAAAGCACTCCCTATACTCACTCGCACTCTATCTTCAACGGATAAATCAAACGTCCCTATTTTAAGGGTAGATACACCCTAAGAGGCGTTTAAAAGAGTATAAAATAAATAAGTAGCGAGTCCTCCGAGAACATCTCACAATAAGCGATATTACATCAACACCTTACCTATTGATTGCTACGGAAATACCTGGATACATTAAGGAACCGGGTGCAATCCTTGACAAAGATTTGGGGCGGGCGAAAGGGATGTGCAATTTAAAGTTTTTTTTTTAAGTTCATTTACCACAAACTTTGCATGTATCCACTATCTCTCTCTGGCGTCTGTTTTCTCATGAAGATTGTGGTCAGCATAGGAATTGCATCTGGAGCGGACGATCCATCTTTACCGGTGTCTCCGGTTCATTTCGTTCATTCGGCGGGTCTCTTACGATCATGACAGAATCTTGTTATTTGATTGGGCCATCTAATGGGTGAACGATGAACCTATCCACGATCAAAATTTTCAAGCCTTCACTAGCGCAAAACGTAGGTAGTCAAAATATGATAGTCCAACGCATTGGAATATGGATTATAATAATAATAATGGCAACCCTTGATACGTCCCACTGCTGGGCACGAGTCTCTCCCCTCTTTTGGGAGGAGGCCTAGAGCTTACTCCACCGCGCTGCTCCAATGCGGGTGGTGGAGACAAGGGTTTAGTGGCCAACCCGTTGTCGGATGTTTTAAAACCGCCCATAGGGCCTCGGCAACGAATCTGTCGTTAAACCTTGTCGGGACCGACGGCTTAACGTGCCCTCCGAAGTACGGAAACGCGCATTTTAATTTGGCACTTGCGGTCACCCATCACACACCCGACCGCGCCCGAATCGCTTAACCGAGTAGATCGCTTCCGATCTACACCAGCGACGGAGCCAGGCGCGCTTCAGAATATGAATTACAAGCGGGATTTTGTAATAGACGATTTAAAAAAACAACGGCTAGAGATACTCCCACTATATTTTCAGCGGATAAATCAAACGTCCCTATTCTAAGGGTAGAGACACCCTAAGAAACGTTTAAGAGGCCATCACATAAATAAGTCGGCGCCCTTCGAGAACATCTCACGCTAAGCGATATTACGCCAACACCTTACCTATTTATTGCTACAGAAATAATCTCCCTGGAAACATTTACATTGATTAAATCTAGAATGGTTCGTACATTTGGACAGCACTCCAAAATAAATTTAACGTGTTCTTAGATTTTCGCGAGGCGCATTGAATATTTTTCTTTGATATCTAAATCCTAATAAAAATGTGACAATTGTTTTCATATTGCCAATTGAATGTAGGTAACTGTGAATCAAAGCGCAGAACTTGAGCGTATCAAAACAAACTTATTTATGAACACTACTCACAGATCATGTGATGCCACCTAACAACCATCTGTACAAAGTCAAAGTGCTTCGCAAAGTCAACAGACGCCTTGCGTTTGACGTTACAAAATGAATCTCTATGCAGTAACTAACAATTTCAAAGAGATGACTCGGTAATTACCAGAGCCGCGGGGCGATACACACAGCTCGTGCGCCGGACAAGCGAGCTGGCGAACTGTCTTGGAATAGATTGGTAACTAAAATATTTTTCAGGAGACCGATTAACACATTATTTACAGAACGTAGTAGGACGATAGTGATGTATCGGATTTTTACAAATTATAAGATTGTAATAACTGGCGAAACTCATACTCTACTGACAGTTTCAAGCATACTTAACTGAAAGTAAAGTGGTAGTTGATTATATATTGTGGTCTATGACTTACTTTCAGTAACACACCCTTATATTAAAAACACCAAAATCGTGTAGGTATAGAAATATAAGGTTGACTGGTAGAAAATGCCTAGTGGCGTTAAGTCCGCCTTATATATAATTTTTGTGCATAAAAGAATAAATAAATAAATATTGATCATAAAATATTGGAAATAGATTTCAGTTTTTTACAATAGTACCTAGTCTATGTAGATTCGTTTCATTTATGAGTCCTTTTTCTTTTATAATGTAATAAATAATAAAGTTACACCGGCAATCAAAGTGACCAAGGCTGCGGTTGTCATTGGAATGTTTAAAGTTTCAGCACAGATACATTTTATTGTAAATGAATCACGCTTGTCTCATTTTATCGAAAATTAAAAAACAAAAGTATGTTGTAAAGAAAAAGGAGTAAGAAGAATTTTAATTTTGGCGGCAACTTTTTGCTTAAAATATTTCACTAGCATAATATCTTATTGCGAAAAATCCAATAAAAAAAAACCTATATACATATCATAATATTTGATTCTTGGTCTACCATCCGGACCAGCAATGTGTACACACCAACGAATACAAAGTGCGTTCACTGAATTATGTATCAAAGCTTGATCTTAAAGGCTCTATTCTTCGATAAGAGATTGTTCCAACCCCTCCAGCGGATCCGTTTTTAAACGGATCCCTAATGAGTGGGAATTAGCCCAGTTCATAAAGACGAAAGCCCATGTTACGTTAAAGTGACAGCGAGTGAAGTCACTTTTTATGAGAACGAAAAAAAAAATAGAATGAGGATTAATCCGGCATACATTTATGAATGGGAGTGTTGTCAATTAAGGTAAGGTATGCTTTATTGGTTCAGTTATAAAAATAAGACAGAAGTATGATATTTTTCTTTCATATGAATGGCCCCGCGGCTGGTGTAGATCATAAGCGATCTACTCGGTTAAGCAATACGGGCGCGTCGGGTGTGTGCTAGTGCCAAATTAAAAAGCGCGTCTTCGTGCTTCGGAGGGCACGTTAAGCCGTCGGTCCCGGTTGCTATCGATAGGTAGCAATCGTTAAACCTTGTCGGAGGCCTTATGACCGGATTGAAAAATCCGACAGCGGATTGACCACTAACCCGTATCTTCACCAACCCGCATTGGAACAGGGTGGTGGAGTAAGCTCCAGGACATCCTCTAAAAAAAAGGAGAGACTTGTGCCCTGCAGCGGAACGTATCAAGGGTTGCCAATAACACAAGCGAAACATTTTATGGAAAAATGGAAAGCAAAGCGGGACTTGAACCCGCGGCCACTACGATCATTAGTCCACTCGCTCACGCAACTTGGCTATCAAGACCCGACTCTAAGATTATTCTATCGAAGTCTCGAGGGCGTAGGCACCACCGCATTACCCAATCTATCTGCCGTTAAATGGTAGTGTTCACTACACTATCGTGTTCCGGCTAGATTGTAATATGGGGGCCAGTAATACGAGTAACTATCACAGAGACATAACAACAAAGGTCTCAGGGGTGGCAACGCATCTGCATTTTAACCTCTGGCCTTTGTATTGGTAAGCTGCAGTCATCACTGAACATCAATGTGTTCTGCAAGCTTGCTTGCCACTTTCATTACATAAAAAAAATAGTATAATACCGCTATCTTTTTCTTTTACTGCCTCGGTAGCCTAGTGGTAGCAGGTCACTACTACTACGCTGAGGTCCTGGGTTCGATTCCCGGGTAGGGGGTTATCAGAGATAATGGTGAAAAAGCCTTTATCTCTGGTTCTATTGGGATCTTTCCATTTTCTGGAAATTTCCCAGTACCTCAAAGTTTGATAATGTGCCCGGAGATGTCAACAGGCTCGCCACCTGTTACATGGGCCAAAACGTAACCGGCGAATCGTGGTTGTTTGCATGTATGCTTGAATGCATGCATTTACCTCTGTCTACCCCTTCGGGGATTACAGGCGTGAAGTTACGTTTTACGTTTTTTTTTCTCTTACTGGTGGTAGATAGGGCGACCGGGCGTAGGCACCACCGCATCACCTAATTTACTTGCCGCTAAATGGTAGTGTTCAGCACTATCGTGTTCCAGTCAGGTGGTAATGTACGGCCCTGTAATTTCCGGCACAGCGGCATAACACCTTAGGCCTCAGGAGTGGTAACGCATCTGCATTTTGACCTCTGGTTTTGTGTAAGTGTCTATAGGCTGCAGTAATCACTTAACATCAATCTGAACTGCCAGGCTTGTTTGCCACTTTCATAACATAAAAAAAATAGTATCGTATCAGCGTTATTTTAGAGGTCTTGCTAAACTAACGCATTTGCTAAAAAATAAAGTATAGATTTATATTTATATGTAGGTATACCTACATGAGACATAACTTGCTCCATCCATCTGCAATGGACCAACACGTAATCCGACACCCTTTAAAAGCTTTTAGCCTTAGTTATATCTAGACTGGTCTCGAGTTTTGTTCCTCGTAACCATGGTTTGCTTGTTTCAGTAAACTGAGTTGAACATGCGTGTTGACTTGCTCTGTTTATGTTGTGATTACTGCCCTGGATGCTGAGTTCGATCACGGGATCAGGGAGTGAGTATTTTTTATTGGGATTTAGGTATAGAGTAACACCGGAGGGGAGTAGCCATATGCAGGCTTTCCCCTCTGTCAAAGTACAAGCCTAAATGGGCTTATACCTGTCGCCTAGATGTTTAAATGTGTGCGTGAAATTGTTTCTGTATTTTGTTAAAGTCAAGGTGTGAGTTTCATAGTAATAGACGATTTTTGTAGTGTGCGTGTGTGTCGCACGCATTTCCCCCTGTAGAAAATGACAGACTGTTTTGCATCGGTAATACACGCTATGGCTACTACCCTCCGGTCCGCCGCGGCCGGTGGCCCGTGTTGCTCTATTCAATTGATATTCCCGACTGATATGATCAACGAAAATGTCTGGTATTCAATTTCATATTGTTACAGATTCAATGATGATTGTCAATGAGGAATAAAAGATGGGAGGGTGCTGACGAATATGTTGCAATAAGTTATTTTAAATGTTATTCATACTATCGAATAAGGTTGATAATTAAGTGCTGTAATGGATATTGTTGAAGAAAGAAAGAACACTTTATTGATGCGGTTGTTAATAGTAAGAGAACGTGTACACCATTTTATGATAGTATTAACTTTCTCTCTAAATTGTAACCCCCTTATTCATATACGTATTTTAGCTAAAGTGTTGCTAATCTTTCTTTTTCTATCCTGCACATTTGACAATGCAACCTACAACTGCAAATGCAGTGCAACTGACAGAGACAACGCATTCTATAGCTTAAACTATCTAAAGTACGTTTATGAATAAGGGGGTTAGATTTTAGTCATAAAGGTACCTATGTGTTGTGTATGTAAGTGAATTTAAACATCAATGAAGGACCCAGGGGAAATATTGTCATATTCAGAATATTTCTTCAAATAGCTTTTTAACTATTATATTTGAAAATAATTACAAAATATTATGTGTCAGATCCTCGCAACTAGATCTTTGAGTTACTATGTATGTCATATTAACGTGTTATGTTCTAATTCATCTCCTAAAACTTTAAAATTTATTTATTTACGTTATCCGTGCATGTTTTGGTCCCTAATGTAAACGAAACCATATGTATACGAAATATCAACTCAATCAGCCCACTACTTTCGGCGCAAATAGCAAACAGACAGACAGACGCACGAGTGGTCTTATTATATGAGCGTTCCGTTTTTTCTCATGAGGTACGGAATCCGAAAAAAAGAAAGAAATATAAAATAAATCTACGCGAACGATACCACAGACAAAAACGTACTAGTTCTATAAACTGTTCAATCATCACATTTGAACACAGTGCACACTCACCATAAAATAAATCATTAATAGAAAAATAACACTATCAAGGAAGGGGATCGACATGATGCTTGTTGAGATAAACGACAGACAAATGGCATCACTCCCTTATACTTAGGGTTGCCAACCCTACCACATGAAATCGAATATTCTTTATTGTACACCAAAAATTAACAATTACAAATAAATTTAACAAATTGTAATGTTATGCGATGCGAGTGAATTTAGAAATTGAAGAAAATATGGAAAGAAAAATTTGACTTGGAGCGGGAATCGAAACTGCAACCTCAAATTTAACAAAGCAAATAGGCAATGCAATAGTAATATTTAAGGTATTTTACAATGTAAGGTTTTTTTTATGATGGCAAACAAGCAAGCTGTTAATGTTGGTAAGTGAATGCTGCACACTATAGACATAAAGCTGTTGGTCAATATGCAGATGCGTTGCCACCCCTGAGGCCTAAGTTGTTCCAATTTGCCTCCGTGATAGGTATTACGGGGCCATATATATTAGGTATTACCATCTAACCGGAGCATACCTACCAGTGAACACAGCCATTCTGCAGACATAATATACCTATCTATAAGTAATGCGGTAACTTGCTTAAAGGTGCTCAAGTAATCTACTTTATCAGCAAAGTCGGTTAAATCGGTCTACTATATAACTATAAAAAACCTTAATACAACAAAAAATACTCATATGAAAATAAAACTTAAACACATACCCCCCTGATTCATAAACGTATTTTAGCTAAAGTGTTGTTAATCTCTCCTTTGTCTTTTTCTATCCTGTACATTTGACAACGCAAATGACAAAGACAAAGCATTCTATAGCTAAAACGTATCTAATGCAAGTTTATGAATAAGGGGGATATTTTTTAAATTATAACCTATGTACTGTATTACTAAATGGATTCTCCATTTACTAAATTCTTATAGTCATTCATTTAAAAATACTGCCTAATAGGTCTAAAAGAAGTTGGCAGCCCTATCCATACGACTAAGGGTACTAAGGGTAATGTATGGTAAACGGAAGCGAAATCAAATGGTGAAGTGGATGGGGTGTTGAAAACAGTTAGTTGTTTAAGTGAGGAAGGCCTTAAATAATTACGAAAGGGGATTAACGGACTTCTACTTCTAAAATAGCTAACGCTTCTGGAAAGAAGCAAAAAAAATTTTTTTTATTTACAATTTGTTTTTATGTAGGTAACGATGGTGGTAAACAAGAGCGCACACCTCATATGGATGTGAAGTGATGACTGTAGCCACACGAAGACCAGAGGTCAAAATGCAGATGCATTGCTACCTGAGACCTTAGTTGATATGTCTCTGTGATAGTTTTTTATGTTATGGAAGTGGCAAACAGGCACGCAGTTCACATCGTTGTTAAGTGATGACTGCAGCCTATAGACACCCACAAAAAGACCAAGGTCAAATGCACTCCTGACGCCTAAGGTGTTATGCCTTTGCGCCAGAAATGACAGTGCCGTACATTACCACCTGACCGGAACACGACAGTGCTGAACACTACCATATAGCGGCAAGTATTAGGTAATGCGGTGGCGCCTACGCCCGCGAGGTCCGTCACTGGAGCTATACCACCCAGTAAAAACGGGGCCATACATTACCATCTAACCGGAATACGATAGTGCTGAACACTACCATTTGGCGGCAGATAGATTAAGTAATGCGGTGGTGATTATGTTAGTTCTTAATTTCCGCAACTAGCAACTGTTAAATATTATACCGGTTTTTAAAGTTGCCGCTTATAGGTATATGGAAGCGAGAGCTGGGTATGCAGGAAAGAGCATGAAAGTAAGTTAAACGCGGTCGAGATGAGATCTTTGCGCAAGATCTGCGGTGTATCGCTCACCGATTGCGTTCGTAATGAAGATGTAAGAAAGAGGCTTTGTGTGAATGATAGTATCGGTGTAAAAATTAAAAAATGGCATGCTCCGATGGTTGGTTCGGGCATATAGAAACAATGTCGAATGAGCGAATGACTAAACAGATATACAATGCGAATGTGGATGGTTGCAGAGGCCCAGGAAGACCAAGACTGACCTACCAAGACCAAATAGATCGAGTTCTGTCTGATGGTGGGGTCAAAAGTCTTAGGAATCGGCGTGCTTGTATGAGGAGAATGATGAAGATAGACGAGGCACGAGAGGTGTGTCAGGACCGGGATATCTGGCGCTCTACTCTCTCTGCCTACCCCGTTAGGGACCTGGTGTGAAGATACATAATTTAAGGTTGCCGATTTCCATAACTATCAATCGCAAACGCGTCGGGCGATTTAACATCCTCCCTTCCTCTCGCTGTGCTGGGAAATGCCAGAAAGTAAAATCCTATGGAAAGTAGATCAGATTGCCGTAAACTATCAACTTTTTACGGGCAACTTTTGATATTTTCATAGTTGCTTCAAATTAAGTTGCTAAATGTATACGATACCAAAATATACCGAAGTGGTAGGTGGTGGTTACTTCTTCTACTTGGTCTTCAACTATAATTTACCTGAAAGAGAAAACATAACTATTAAAATTTAGTTTAAGGATGCACACATGATAAATCGTCGTTTTTAAGGTTCCGTAGTAAACAAAGAACCCTTAGGTATAGTTTCGCCATGTCCGTCTGTCTGTCTGTCTGTCCGTCCTCGGTTTAGCGCAAAAACTATTGGTACTAGAGACTTGAAATTTGGCACAAGTATACACCTTAATCACGCCGACAAAGTGGTAGAATAAAAACATGAATATAAAAATTATTCAGGGTACCTCCCTTACATGTAACGAGCGGATACATTTTTTATTTTTCGTTTTCTATATAGAGTGGGATATCGTTGGATAGGTCTTTCAAAAACGTTACGGGTGTACTAACATCATTTTTCGATTTAGTGAACTGTTCGTCAGAATACCAGCGCTGCAGCACTGCTGCAGCAATAAGCTGAGATGGGTACCGTTTCTTTGGCTACACACAATCGCATTTGGTGATATTTCCTTGCTTTTTGTTTTTACGATTTACTGTGTTGTGTAAGTTAAAGAATAAAAAAATTTCTTTCTTTCTTTCTTTCTTTCTTTCGTGTCTTATAAAATGGAGATTAAAAAAAAAAAAAATGTTATTAAGCTTTAAAGTGTCAATTTTCGTTAGAGTCAAGTGTCCCCCCCTCTACCAACTAAACGGTTGTTGTTAGAAATTCAAACGTAACCGCAATAGTAGCTACATATAAAGAAATTTAAAGGAAAACTATCACACTTAAGTTGGGTTACAAGTTTACGAGTAATAGTCGACCAAATGTATTTTACTCGAAAATTTTGAACAACTCCATAGAAAATATTTATTACATTATGCGAACCTAACAATACACGTCTATAATATAAAAATAAGTCGGGTTTTCCTTCCTGACGCTATAATTCCAGAACGCAGTAACCGATTTCCACGGTTTTGCATTTGTTGGAAAGGTATCGGGCTCCGTGAGGTTTATAGCAAAGAAAATTGAGGTTTATAGCAGGAAAAATTATTTATAAAACAACATTCACGCGGGCGAAGCCGCGGGCAATAGCTAGTTTATTATGAAGATTTACGACGCGTCGCTCGATACTACAAGTGGGTAGTAAGTAACATTTTTAAAACAAGGCGGGAAGGTTGCTCTTTAGTTTTTTTTATTTTGATGGCCCGGTACCGGGCAAATGGGAAACATTAGTCTTCAGCATTCACTTACCATCATGTGCACTGTATGCTTGTTTACCACTTTATGATATAATAAAGCACATATAGACCTCCGACCTGGGCATCGAACCCAGCGCAGCATTAGTTCTGCTAGCACAAGACCTAACGCGGATATACATATCTAAACACAATATTATTAATCTCCCATCAATATGAACTGTATCCTCGATTACTATTTCACTAAAATTTAATAAAAATACACGTGTATTTTTTACTAAAAAACCAGTTCAAGACACAATTTATCGCAGCCAATAAATCTCGCCTATTAGAACTCAATATCACCTCCCATGACGTCATTAACCAGTTAATAACACTTGGCAAAGTTTGGGAAACCTTTTCTACATGATTAAGCCGCGGCAATTTTCACACTTGCTACGGCTGAGGCTCTCAAACTTTCGCATATAAAGCATCCCATTATAACCGAAGGTTTGCGTTGAAAATTTTGCTTTAATTTTGTGGGAGGTAGTAAAATTTTGGTGATGTTGTAAATATGTAAAACGCAGTTTATGAGCCCGCGAGTGGTTAAGGATCGAATTTTCAAAGGTATGTTAATTAAGTAACGTTGTAAACTTATTGCTACTAACAGGGTGTGTGATGGGTGACCGTGTACTTAACAAACTAAAATGCGAGTTTCCGTGCTTCGGAGGGCACGTTAAGCCGTCGGTCCCGGTTGCTATCGATAGATAGCAGTCGTTAAACTTTGTCGGAGGCCTTGTGGGCGGTTTGAAAACATCCAACAGCGGGAAGGCCACTAATCCGTATCTTCACCAACCCGCATTGGAGCAGCGTAGTGGAGTAAGCTCCAGTCCTCCCCCCAAAAAGGGGAGAGACTCGTGCCCAGCAGTGGGACGTTTAATGGATTGCCATTTGAACCTCTAGTGTATGTGTTGGTGTCTATAGGCTGCCGTCGTCACTTGAATCAATCGACATCTATGTGAACTGCATGATTGCTTGTCACCTTAATTACATTTATAAAAATGCTTCGTTATTATTTTTGCTATCAATATGAAATGTATACTTGTTTACCACTTCAATTACAAAAAAAATATAATTATTTTCGCAGTAATTCAATTCCAAGAGCAATAATGTAACTAATGATAAATTAGCTCAACTTTGATTATTAGGTACTATCAAAGAACATCCAAGTAAGAACAAGAAATTAATTTGCTCAGAAAATACGAATGTTATTTAGCCTCAAGTCATGAACTAGATTTTAATATACAATTTCCAAACAATGGTACAATTAATTCTATGATTGATAAATATAAAGAGAGATTTCATTTGATGAGAATAACTTCAATTACTTAGATTGATTGTCTCCGGACTATTTAGGTCTAGTTTAATTTCAAATTTGGAATTGCAATGTATTTTTCTATGATTCTGAAAGTAATCAGACTGATACACTAATACTGATGTAGCTAAAGATGAGCCGTTCCCGGGAACTTTACCGCGAACGTTCCCCAGGTGGGAACATATGGGGAAGATTGTAAAATGGAAGTGGTAAACAAGCATGCAGTTCACATTGATGTTAAGTGATGACTGCAGCCTATAGACACCCACACAAAGACCAAGGTCAAAATGCAGATGCGTTACCACTCCTGAGGCCTAAGGTCTTATGCCTCTGTGCCGGAAATTACAGGGCCGTACATTACCACCTGACCGGAACACGATAGTGTTGAACACTACCATTTAGCGGCAAGTATATTAGGTAATGCGGTGGTGCCTACGCCCGCGAGCTCCGTCACTGGAGCTCTACCACCAGTGACAGTTAATGTTAACATTTTACAACATAAATGTAGAGCTACGTTTAACAAAAACAAACAAAAGTATAAAAACACTTGAGAACAAAGCGTTAAAATCAAATATGAATGATTGAAAACATCAATCAAAACTGAATTTGTGTCGTAAGTTCAATTAAATTCACATCGGAACGACACCTCGAGTCGCGCTATCGAATCTTTTAAAAATGAATTATCAACCCCTAATTTTGTATGCATAAAAGAGAAGCGTGGTCCAGAATTTGTGATGGGGTTCCGCAGGGTCGTATTGTAGGAAAGTTTTTGAAGGATTGTTTTGGTAAATAATTCACGTCGTACGAATCATAAAAACATAAGACCACGCCCGTACTCTGAAAGGGATTCATGGATCGTGATTTGCAGTTACAGATTTTTACCTTTGTTGCGTCCTATATGCTGTAGGCACACATTTTATATCAAGTAAGTTACCAAATTCCGTGGTTCCCAAATTATACAAAATCCTAACCACTAGACGATCACGGCCAATATTATAAATGCGAAAGTAATTCTGTCTGTCTGTCTGTCTGTTACCTTTTCACGTCCAAACGACTGAACGGATTTTACCGATTTTACTTAAAATGCCGCTAAATGGTAGTGTTCAGTTCAGTATCGTGTTCTGGTCAGGTGGTAATGTACGGCGTGTAATTCCCGGCACAGAGGCATAACACCTTAGGCCTCAGAAGTGGAAACGCATTTGCATTTTGACGTTGGACTTTGTGTGGATGTCTATAGGCTGCAGTCATCACTTAACATCAATGTGAACTGCGTGCTTGTTTGCCACTTCCATTACACAAAAGAAATGGCGATCAAACTGTGGCGGTTAGTTGACTGACTGCACTCTTGCAGTAGAAGAAAATTATTCAGAAAATTCTGGTATTGTACGGTCTCGTAATATCCGGTACAGAGGCATAACACGCAAGACCTCAGGAATGGCAACACATCTACATTGAAACCTCTGATTTCATAGATATTGATAGACTACAGTATTACTTAATGTTTTTTTCTTTCTTTACCTACTTACTTACCATCAATAATGTAAACTGCCTCGGTAGCCTATTGGTAGCAGGCCACTACTACTACGCTGAGGTCCTGGGTTCGATTCCCGGGTAAGGGGTTATCAGAGATAATGGTGTAAAAGTCCTGTATCTCTGATTTTTTTTAACTTTAATTTATTTTGTTTGTTTTTGACAAGTCATAAGAGATGCCTGTCACCACTGATTCTGGTTTTATTGAGATTTTTCCATTTTCTAGAAATTTCCCAGTACCTCGAAGTTTGGTAATGTGCCTGGAGATGTCAACAGGCTCGCCACCTGTTACATGGGCCAAAACGTAACCCGCGAATCGTGGGTGCATGTAGGTTTGCTTGAATGCATGCATTTACCTCTGCTCACCCCTTCGGGAATTAATGTAAACTATAAGTACCTATGCTTGATTGCCACTTCAGGGAAAAGAAAAAAAAGCATACCGAAACAGTATGTAGACTGTATGCAAGCACTATAAGACTTTCTCCAATCATAATATCAGCTTATAGATAAATTTATATTAAGGCAGATGCATTACCACTCTTGAAGCTTTTAGTTTTATGTTCTAGTAGTTAAGTGTGTACCTATTTTAAGATTTATTGGATACCAGCCTCGCTTTCGCATGACGTAGGTTCATTTCTGAATAAACCGTAGTTTATAAGTATATAAGTTGTAGATAAGTTAAGTACAAAAGAAGAACAGAAAAGAGAACTTTCTAGCTGCTTTTGAAATAAATTAATCAAAATAAATATTAATCCAATTTCAGTTTTTCCATGGACATATTTTCTTTACCTTTTTTTATGTAATAGAAGTAGCAAACAAGCATGCAGTTCAAATTGATGTTAAGTGATGACTGCAGCCTGTAGACATCCACACAAAGACCAAGGTCAAAATGCAGATGCGTTACCACTCCTGAGGCCTAAGGTGTTATGCCTCCGTGCCGGAAATGACCGGAAACCGATAGTGCTGAACACTAACATTTAGCGGCAAATATATTAGGTAATGCGGTGGTGCCTACGCCCGCGAGCTCCGTCACTGGAGCTCTACCACCAGTAAAAAGTACTAGTGCAACACTAGGTTAAGAAAATTTACGAAGACTCCATTACGGCTCCTGTTTATATGTAACTTTTTAGGACTGGGTGGGTACCTTCTTCTTAATCATTAGCAGCACAAAAAACGCCCCCCTAACATACTTTTGAAAGAAGCACTTTTAAATTAAGACGGTCTGCGGGACCCTCGGTCCCTGCATTTTTCTTCGGGAAACTTCGTACCATCAACCGTGTAGGGTGACAAGTTTAATCTAAACTTGGCGGAATAGGCCCGGGGTCGAGTTTGAACGATTATAAGTTTGAAGTGTTATTTTTAATGAGTTTTCACGGATTTAAATATTAAAACTTGGTATACGGGACGGATCTAGTTTCGTATGCATAATTAAGTGTCAATTGTATTTTTTTTGGTGTGAAGTTTGATGGGTTTTTCGGTGTTATGTGAAAATAATTTCGGCAAGTTTAACAAGATATGACACGCAGCATCAAACTGAACCAAACTTCGTCGTGTAGAATATCACCCAAAGTAAAGAATGTCATGAATTCAAAAAAAATAATCCAAATAATAAGAAGAAAAAAAAAGTAGTAAGTAGGTAGTGTTTATTTTTATGTGTGAATTTTACGCGTGTTGAAAAACAGCAATCAAGCTGACATTTTCTATTCATGATAAGCGAATAATGCAGCTATAGATATCTTGTCTGTAGTAAGACGATGACTCTCTACTCTAGTTAGGGTTTGATCTGATTTTGATAAGGGTTTGATCTGATTTTGATTAGGTTATGTGATTTTTTTTATGAAAAGAAGTTTCTTAACTGGTTTTGCAACATTAGTGAATTGGTGGAAAAAAATAAAGTTTTGCGTGTTTTGTCTGATGTATGTGCTTCGAATATTATACTGAAGCAGAGATAATATTTAAGTAGGTACACTCTAAGTTATCAGAATTACAAGTATCTAAAAAAAATCCCGCGGTAAATACAAGACTGCGTTGGACATTTGAATGTGATAAAGATGGGTCTGTAGACAAATAAAAGCGTGCAATCGAGAGCGCTCGCGCGACAGTTCGGGCTCGCACACTGACACACCGTATATTGTCACGTCTTACCACAATCAAGCGCCGGCCACATTCGCGAATTGCAAGATCAATTTAAAACTATACCTATTGCCTGTAATAAAACTAAGATATAAGATGGAAACTATAATCACATCTAAAAATAAGACCACGCTATAAAGCAAGAACATACTTAAAACTATATCGATTACCTGCCACTTAGCGGCGGCGGTAAAATGAGATATCCTAGATCTAGTTTCAGGCGTGACTGACGTTAATGTGAATTTTATCTCCTGGATAATCATCTCGACACTACTTCACTTAGAGCTAGATCTGAAAATCGCAACGTTAAAGGATACTTTTTTTTATTAGGGCTGTATCAATTTTTTTTGGAATAAATTTCCTTAACTGATTTTGCAATATGAGTGAACTGGTCGAAGTAGCAAGCATTTTAATTACAAGTATCTAAAAATAAATACAGCTATAAAACAAAATATTCTTATAACCTTTGCGCGACTTACGTTTGAATGTGTTAAAGATGTGTCTGTACACAAATATATGCGTGTGTGCAATCGACAGATCGGGCAGGCACACTGACACACCGTATATTGTCACGTCTTATCACAATCAAGCGCCGCCCACATTCGCGAATTTCAAGAACAATATAAATGTTTATCTACCGATTACCTGCCATAAAACAAAGAAATGGGATAAAAACTATAATCACATCTAAAAATAAGACCGCGCTATATATCAAGAACATACTTAAAACTATATCGATTACCTGCCACTTAGCGGCGGCGGTAAAATGAGATATCCTAGATCCAGTTTCAGGCGTGACTGACATTAATGTGAATTTTATCTCCTGGATAATCATTTCGATACCACTTATATTCGTTCGTGATGCCACTAGGACCCACCAGAATATATCAGCGCTGCAGTCACTCTGCAGCAATCAGCTGAGGTGGGTGCCGTTTTTCTTGGCTTCTTACAACCAAATATGTAACAATTGATTTACTGGTTTTTAACTTTCTTTATTATTAGTTGTTGTGTGTGTGCCATGAAAATAAATTTTTTTTTTCTTTTTTCTTCTTATATTGGATATGTATTTGAGTCCTGAGCTTCAGATCACAAATGTTTTATGGATGACTTGAGGTGACAAATGATTTGCATAACACGTTTTTTGCTTCAAATATGCATAGTGCAAATTGATTTTAAGAAAAGTATTCACTTTTACTGATTGCAAAGTTCTAGTGCAGGCACCACCGCATTACCTATCTGCACCCAAATGTTAGTGTTCAGCGCTATCGTGTTCTAGTCAGATGGTAACGTATGGCCATGTATGGTCCCGTAAAAACTATCACACAGACATAATAACTGGGGTCGAGGGGAGGCATTTGCATTTTATGCTCTGGGGGCCAACCGCCTAACTCAAATGTTTTTTCGTTTAGCTTTCGATTATGACAACATCTTATCAGTTCCGTACCACCTAACTTTTTCCTGGAAGTGTTTTCGTCCGCTGGTGTATACTTACTTAAGAGCGAAATGTTTTAATAGACGCTACGAAAGATAACGTCCTAAACAAAGCATTTCAGTTAGGCGGTCAGCTCCCTAGTCTTTGTGTGTGTCTTATCTAAAGCTATGCAGTCATCACTTCTCTCTTTCTCTCTCACTCTAGCGAAATGTTTTAATAGACGCTACGAAAGATAACGTCCTAAACAAAGCATTTCAGTTAGGCGGTCAGCTCCCTAGTCTTTGTGTGTGTCTTATCTAAAGCTATGCAGTCATCACTTCTCTCTTTCTCTCTCACTCTCTTTCTCATTCTCTCTCTCACTGACTCTCTCTCACACTCTCTTTCTCATTCTCTCTCTCTCTCACTCTACCCCTTCCCCTACTCCCACTACCTCTCCGTCTGTCTTACGAATTTTCGAACCGGATACGGGACCTGACGCGAGTTTAACATTTTTAGCCCCCACAAAAAGTGCACAGTGTCGCTAAAAAAGTCTTCACTTCGAAACTCATTTAACATCTGCGCTTACCCTCAATAAAACACACACTTAACCATCCCGCTAATCCCAATCCCGAAACATCTGCGATACTTTAGAATTCATTTAATATTATCCAAATACTTGAGGGATTTCGTATATTATGAATGTTACCCTATGCTGCACTTTCGCCCGGATTGATTCACTGTTTGTTGTTTTGTTCAGTGAATGTGATAAAAATTGAACCTTATTTCATTAGGGTTAAGGTTAGATGGAATGCTTGTGATAAACTTGCAAAGAATTCGCTCGCCATCTGGCGTTTGAGTTACGCAAGATTTTGTGTCACTTGAATATTTTAATTCAGTATGAGAAGAATGTATGAATCAAAAAGAAATTTATGGTTCCATTTGTAAATAGATATCTGAAAAAAAGCTATTATCAGATACACATAGAGCAACACGAGCCACCGGCCGCGGCGGACCGAAGGGGAGTATGCAGAATATGCATATGCAGTCTTTTCCCTCTGTCAAAGTACAAGACCAAATGGTCCAATGCCTGTCGCCCAGATATAAATGTGTGCGTGAAATTGTTTTTGTATTTTGATAAAGTCAAGGTGTGAGTTTCGTAGTAATAGACGTTTTTTGTAGTGTGAGTGTGTGTCACACGTATTTCCCCCCGCAAAAAATGACAGACTGTTTTGCATCGGTATCTACTACTATCGCATCGCTATGGCTACTCCACTCCGGTCCGCCGCGACCGGTGGGCCGAGTTGCTCTATGTATCATACACAACGCCGATTTTATCATCATCACTTGGTCAAAGTCACTGAGCAAATCCTTTCCCCAAAGATGTTTACAAGTGTTGTGCGTCATTAGTGGAGAATATGCCATAATCTTCACGTTTGGCATGCGGATTGGGGATCGCAGTAGCGGTAGTTTTATCGCGGAAAGCTGCTCTCCATCCCGCGTTATTGTATTTTTTCTACCGCCCGAGTCTGAACAATTATTCGGACTGACTGCACTAGCGGAAGAATTCACCTCATGCAATAATTAGATTAGGTAGACTTAGACTTTGTTAAGAACTACCTAGTCATGCAGTATAATGCGTGCACTTCAACTTTACAACATAATTATTCACTCTAGGTATTTTTTTAACCAATGAAACCATAGAGTAACACGGGCCACTGGCCACGGTGGACTGAAGGGGAGTAGCCATAGCGTTTATCACCGATGCAAAACACTCTGTCATTTTTTGCGGGGGGAAATGCGTGCGACACACATGCACACTACAAAAATCGTCTATTACTACGAAACTCACACCTTGCTCGGTTAAGCACTACGGGCGCGGTCGGGTAGTTTGATGGGTGACCGCTAGTGGCAAATTAAATGCGCGTTTCCGTGCTTCGGAGGGCACGTTAAGCCGTCGGTCCCGGTTTTTATCGATGGATAGCAGTCGTTAAACCTTCTCGGAAGGCTTATGGGCGGTTTGAAAACATCCGACAGTGGGTTGGCCACTAACCCACCCACCTCCACCAATCCGCATTGCAGCAGCGTGGTGGAGTAAGCTGCAGGCCTCCCCCCAAAAAAAGGGAGAGACTCGTGCCCAGCAGTGGGACGTATAATGGGTTGCCATTATTATTATTATTATTATCACACCTTGACTTTGACAAAATACAGAAACAATTTCACGCACACATCTAGGCGACAGGTTGACAGAGGGGAAAGCCTGCATATGGCTACTCCCCTCCGGTGTTGCTCTATGAATGAAACCATTAGCCAAATCGATTTTTTTTCAAACAAGCGTGCATGTGACATGGCTGCAGCGCCGGCAGCCAATAGACATCTACACAAAAACCAGTGGAGAAAATATATCTGCGTTGCCAACACTGACAACTAAGTTGTTATGCTATGTGATAGTTAATCCGGGAGCATACATTATCATCTAACATCTAACCATTTGGCGGCAGATAGATAAGGGAATGCGGTGGTGTGAGGTGTCTTGAGTACCTGCACTGGAAGTCTACCACCAGTAAAATATGTTTTTTTTTATGTAATGGAAGTGGCAAACAAGCATGCAGCTCACATTGATGTTAAGTGATGACTGCAGCCTACAGACACTTACACAAAGACCAAGGTCAAAATGCAGATGCGTTACCACTCCTGAGGCCTAAGGTTGTATGCTTCTGTGCCGGAAATTATAGGGCCGTACATTACCACCTGACCGGAACACGATAGTGCTGAACACTACCATTTAACGGCAAGTATATTAGGTAATACGGTGGTGCTTACGCCCACGAGCTCCGTCACTGGAGCTCTACCAATTTTAATATATTGGTAGGTTTATTCCTATAAGCATTTTAAAAACAACGACACAATCCCAGTTTCGCACCTTGCCGAAACCGCAACATGTCACTATTTAAGTCTGCAAACAAAAGAGCACAACCCTTTTGTTCCCGCGGACAATCGCGTTAAGATTTCCAAACCGAAAAGTTTTCACGACCCAGTTGGCTCTATTGTAAATGTAAACCAACACGAGCTCGCGAAACCGCCAACTTTAACAACAATTGTCTTGGAGATAAAAACTGAATCTAAACGGTTCGCAGTTGAAAGCATGTGCTAAAAGTTAAATCACCTATATTCAAACAGTTCTATGTTTTGGATGTAGCGAAAAGCGATTCGATTAATGGATTTACTTAGATACTATACATTGAAGCGGCTATTATCTACTAGAAAACTTAAATATTGAACTTGAGTACCAAGAATTGTGGAATAGCTTGTGATTAACGATATTTGTAGACAAGTTGCAATAATAATTTATATAGCAGAATTCACCGGTTATGCTTTTATGAACTTCATTCACACTATCATACCATTGGGAATTTTGCACCCGAAATTGAAAAGAATCACCTAATATCATCGATTCCACTCTTACATCGATCATGACGCCTCAGGATGGGTGGATATTTACTTAACGAGACTGTGAAACCATAATCGGAACCATAATCAAAACTAAACAATTTATTCAGGCATATGATATACTCGTACTATATAGCGAAGCTAGAAAACAATTTAAGAAAACGCATATCCCAGCAGTGTGATTCCCAAACAAACAGCACACTTGCTTGAAACTGCCAATGCTAAACTTCCATTCAAATCGAATTCGCTGCGCTCCGTGCAGTTCTAGATAAACGATACATGATCTGATCTAAGGCTTTCCTAGCCGGTACACTATTGCGACTTAAATCTAGCTTTATTTGTGCTCTATTTTCTTAATAAATACTATCACCAAAATGGGATAATTTCAGGTGATTTTCTCTAGAGACGTGTAGTTCGCAACCAAAAATCTAAACAAATCGGCATAAAGCACGATAATTAGGCTACGGCTTAATTTTTTAATTCTTTGTCCATAATTTTCATAATTCACCTATGAAATTTTGTAAGAACATCTCTAAAACTGACCAAACTAGTATCAAGGAAAATATAAATTCGAGCAGGTTAATTCTCAAACAAACAGCACACTTGCTCCAAACTGCAAACTTCTATTCAAATCGTAATCGCTATGGTCGTGTGCTGTAGATAAACGAGACATGATCTAAGCCTTTACCAGTCGGTGCACTATTGCGATTGAAATCAAACTCAATTTCATCCTTATTGTCTCAACGTGGTCTCAACAAAGTATGTGTTTGTATCAATAACACATTACTTACAAAAAGTAACCATTGAATTTGTATGTGGCAAGCAAAATCAGATGGATGATTAGTGAATACGTGTGTTGTCATCACTGAGGCTCAAGTTGTTCACTTGTTGTCTCTCTCTCGTTGAATCTCTGATAGTAATTACGGATCATACACTATTGGTCTTGAACATGTCAAGCATACAGCTATATATATATATATGTCAGATATCTGATCATCTGCCATATTTGTTCAAGGACTTAGGTAATTCTTAATCTCCGTCTTCTTAATTCACTCAATCCATAAATGTCCTATTACTTTAGAGTTTCAGTAGCAATAATTTTGTTTTCTTCTATGACACATCTTTTTGGCTTTTTAACGCTTAAGCTGTTTCAAAGATAAATGCCGAGTCTTTATTTTCAAGTCACTAACATTCTTAAAATGTAAAGGATCTTTACAAGATTATTTATTTATTAATCTGCACAAGATTTCATTTCATTGTCATTATTTCGTCCAATTGCAGAATTCTTTCAGAAAAATCACCAACGTTAATCAATCATTTCCAAACGCTGTTCTCCTAAACAAACGGCAAGACCAGCTAAAACAACAAGTTTGTCGCAATAAAAAACGTATCAGCACCCGAAAACCTACGAGCAATACAAACTTGAACCATCAATTGGTGATTTACGAGCGAATTGTATTCTAGCTTATATTCTTCAAAAACAAGCCCGTAACGAGAGAATCATGCCCTAATATCATGGTTAGTCCAATATCTGATGCCACTTTGATGGTATTTGGAAGACGTTGGACGGTCCCATGGACGTAATATCGACGAAAGTGGGTCACAAGTGTAGTTAGGGGTGTATTTCGTATTATTTGGAAGGGAAAACGCCGTTGTCGCGTCAAATGTGCAATTGAGTCGCCATAAATCGACCAGGCATGTTCTTGTAAAGGAATTTCGCTGAGGAAAATCGCTATCCTGTGATCGGAATTGCATTTGGAGTTAGTTTTGCGATTCATTTGATATCATTTAGATGTCAATTAGATCGTTAGCTGTGACTTGTTTGGAATTTGATTTTGAGTGCGGCAAGAAAACGATTAACTAACTTTACTAGCTATAGCCAGCAACTTCGTCTGCGTGGAATTCGCAATACAAAATAGGAAAACGTATTTATTCGGACAACCACTGATCGCAGACTTAACATTAAGATTCAAAGAAAAAAAAACAGTGCGGTCATAAAAAAATATTAGGTAAATACCTACAAAAACGTAACCGGCGAATCGTGGGTGTTTGTATGTATGATTGAATGCATGCATTTACCTCTGCCTACCCCTTCGGAGATTCCAGGCGTGAAGTCACGTTACCTACAAAAACTAAAGTAGGTGGAGCAAATTGTCCAAAGAGGTCCGGTCCACATTAGTAAACACAGGCTCCGGATTAATAACCCGGCGCTGGTATTATATTGGGGCTGGTACTATGGCGGTTCTCTAACCTATTGATATTCAAAGAATCTGAAATAGACAGATTTTTTTTTAAATGTGTGTAATGATATTTTATCTTTTATATATATATAAAATCAATTGCTGTTCGTAAGTCTCGCTAAAACACGAGAACGACGAGCGATTTGGCTAATTTTTGTTTTGAATGATTTTTGGAGCTCCAGGGATGGTTTAAAAGGTATGAAAGTATGAAGAAATTGAAAGGAAACAGTAAAAACCACAATCCGTATCTATCAAACCTTTGACACATTATTTAATTCTGAGGCCGCTAAATGGTAGTGTTCAGCACTATCGTGTTCCGGTCAGGTGGTAATGTATGGCTTTGTAATTTCGGGCACAGAGGCATAATACCTTAGGCCTCAGGAGTGGTTACGCATCGGCATTTTGACCTTGGTCTTTGTGTGGGTGTCTATAGGCTGCAGTCATCACTTAACATCAATGTGAGCTGCATGCTTGTTTGCCACTTCCATTACATTAAAAAAAAGGCAACACAAAGTTTGCCGGGTCAGCTAGTTATTTATTAATTTAGTATAGTTGTATTATTTAGTATTGTTGTGTTATTTAGTGCAATCATCATAATTTCAAACTCTTTGTACTCGTATTTCCTAAGATTTCTTGATGAGTGAATGACCTTTCGCTTATATATATACCTATAGATGTATTTTATTACTTTACCTACAGACACAGAACGAAGGACAAGGTAACAGTGAGTCATCAATACATTTGAATCAATTTTGAGCAGAATTTCAGTCGTTATTGAAGTACCAACACTTGGTACAAGCCTAAGCAAGTTCCTCCTTGCGTCGTTTTCCCCACTACTGAGGGTCGTGACCCCCTCCACGGATCACTTTTTGTCGGATGATAGTGCGCCATCGGGTACGGTTTCGGCAGTGTGTATAGCCTCGTGCATCTTGCTGTCGAGTGTGGTGCGGATTTGATCCGACCATCGCATCGGGCTGCGTCCGCGTGGTCTCTTTCCCTGGACCTTGCCTGTGATGATGAGCTTCTTAAAGTTCCCTCCGTCTTTTCGAGCAATGTGCCCGAAGTATTCCAGTACTCGCTTTAAACAGATGGATGATAGTCTTGTAGTCACTTTGAGTTCCTTGAGAATTGAAACATTAGTACGTTTTGCAGTCCAGGGTATACGCAACAACCTTCTCCAACACCACATCTCGAAGGCGTCCACCCGTCTACGGTCATTGGCCTTAAGCGTCCACGTCTCGGCCCCGTAAAGAAATATGGAGAAAATCAGCGTCTGCACAAGCTTTTTCTTGGTTCTTATTGTGATGTTTCTGTCCTTCCATACTCCCTTAAGCTGGCACATCGCACCCTTAGCCATTCCTATTCTGCGTTTGATGTCGGTGTCGCAGGAGCCAGTGTTAGAGATACTGGAGCTCAGGTACGTGAAGTTATTTACTATGTCAAGGTTAAGTGCCCCAGTGAGCTCCAGTTTCTTTGTGCGGTCGATCACCATCACTTTAGTCTTCCCTTTGTTGATTTTCAAGCCCAACGAATTGCTGATGCTCTCCAATTGTTCCAGCAGACATTTCATCTCGGTTTCCGAAGCAGCTAGAAGTGTGGTATCGTCCGCGTATCGTGGGTTTGTGATCTTGACACCCCCGATGCTAACTCCTCCTTCCCAGCCATCCATGGTTTGTCTCACAATGTACTCCCCATATGCATTGAACAGAATGGGGGACAAAATGCAACCCTGTCTCACGCCCTTTTGAAAGCTGAAAGGACCCGATATTGTTGTATCAACTTTCACTACTCCGTAACTTTCGATATAAAGTGACTCAAGTACGGCAACCAGATGCTGGGGTATACCTAATTCTGACAGTACTCTCCACAGTGTTTTCCAATTCACACAGTTCAACTCGATACTGTAACCTTGGTATTTGTGTATAACTATAAGTGTCTATAGGCTGCAGTCATCACTTAACATCAATGTGAACTGCATGCTTGTTTGCCACTTCCATTAGATCGGTGTGCGACGACCGTTTGATGCGAGGCTCACGGGTTCGATTCCCGTACGGGGCAAATATTTGTAAGTTTCGAATTTGGGTGTTTGTGTATGTGTTGTGTGTGAACAACGGCACCCATGATACATGTTTATCCCTGGTGTGGGGCTGTGATGTGAGTGTCAAAGTATTTAATAGTTTATTATTATATTTGACAGTAATGAAACTGAACTCTGTAACCAATAGATTAGTTACTTACCTACGTTAAATCTTAGTGGTCGAAATATAGAAGTGTTGCATCTATTGAGGCCTTAGTTCTTGAGACCTCTCTCGGTACCTGAAATGCTTCAGGCGAAACCGGGATAATATAAGACAACTCATAGAAAAGGCTTACGAGAATGTGTTCGCTAAACAAGTTATAAGACATCAATTCCAGAATCTCAATAAATATTATTCTGTCACTACCGCCCGTTATCGTTTTACTCGGGCAAGTATATTTTAGCAATTATAACTTTGTAATGGTGCAATAACGCAGAACTACCTCATCTTAAATAATGTATTAAATGGAACACCGACTTGACTAATCTAAAAGATTTTTTATATTAAAAAAACACAAATCGCATAAATTAACTATTGAAAAATAATTGTCATATTTTTAGTTTTTACATGCGAGTGAATTCAGCAATTGTTTGACAAATAACATTTCGTACGTTAAAGCCGAAGCTATACGAGTACCTATAAAATTAGCCGGAGAATTTAATTTCCACTTCCAAAAAAAATACTAATTTAAGCAATATTTAGTACCTTCTTAAAACTACAAGAAAATTGTAAAAGCTAGGTAGCCGTAGCGCCAATTAATATATTTGAATTAATTTTTCGGAGATCGAATTTAGGACTTCTGCACGGAAGTATAAAGAGGAACTACGAAAACAGGAATTTTAGTGTTTTACCTAGGTGGCGACTCCTCCGAATAACAACACTACTTCGGATGAGTCGACGCCTTCTATTTGTAAAGAGTGACATTTCATCCGCGGATAAGATACATTTGCGGATGAATTGTCACCTAAGTCGCAACTAACAAATCATAGCTACTTTTAGTAACATTAACAAGTTATAAGAATACGTTATTCTACCGCTATCATAGCGAACACCATCGTTTTACTCGCTTTAATACATCTTAGCGGCAATTACTACTTAATGATGGTGCAGTAATGCATAACTTCCTCATCTTAAATCATGTGATAAATAGAAGTTTAGTGGTTAAGCACTTACGAGATAACCCACACCGACATCTATATTTTATGTCTCCGACATCAAACATGTGTATTTATAGATAATAACATAAATTTACTTTTAAGTCGTTTCGTATAGAAATGTGTAAGGAAGTTGCTTTTTTTAATATCGATGTGTTGGGTTTCTTTCCTGTGATATCTTCATTTGATGTTTTTAAACATGTTTAATACATTTATGGGATCTCTTTTGTGCTTATTAAACAAGGGACAAATCCCGGTTTCGCCTGAAGCATTTCAGGTACCGAGAGAGGTCTCAAGAACTAAGGCCTCAATAGATGCAACACTTCTATATTTCGACCACTAAGATTTAACGTAGGTAAGTAACTAATCTATTGGTTACAGAGTTCAGTTTCATTACTGTCAATTATATTAATAAACTATTAAATACTTTAACACTCACATCACAGCCCCACACCAGGGATAAACATGTATCATGGGTGCCGTTGTTCACACACAACACATACACAAACACCCAAATTCGAAACTTACAAATATTTGCCCCGTACGGGAATCGAACCCGTGAGTGATGACTGCAGCCTATAGACACTTATAGTTATACACAAATACCAAGGTCAAAATGCGGATGCGTTACCACTCCTGAGACCTAAGGTGTTATGCCTCTGTGCCGGAAATTACAGAGCCGTACATTACCACCTGACCGGAACACGATAGTGCTGAACACTACCATTTAGCGCCAAGTATATTAGGTAATGCGGTGGTGCCTCCGCCCCCGATCTCCGTCACTGGAGCTCTACCACCATTCACCATTCAAATATTATGTCGACAAAACAATAAGGCATTGGGACGTTACCCCAAAGTCCATTAAAGAAGGATAATACTTCTGCAATCTAATCAATATTTTATCTGACAGACATACTGGTGTGCTCTTATAGTAATGTAAAATAAGCCGCAGTGCGCAAACACCCTCAATGGTAAACCAGTTACGTCGCAGTTAGGTTAGCTGGTCTTTGTAACGTATCCAAACCCAATTACGCGGCGCTTTGGCCCGCCTCGAGGCCACATTGAGGTCGGGACATACTCTCGTTTGCCACTTACCCATAAAGGATATTATATATAACTTTGTTATTATTCACTTTGTGTGACGTAAGCCTGACTTTGTGACAGTCGTGATGACAAAAAAACCTTGATTCTGAGGTACGAGTATCAATGGTTTTGAATAGGTACTTACGTAGTTAAATATTCTTTTTAGGGTTCCATACCTAAAAGGTAGAAACGGGACCCTATTACTAGTCCTCCGCTGTCCGTCTGTCTGTCACCACTGTATCTTAACCGTGACAGCTAGAAAGGTACAATTTTCACAAATTATGTATATTTAGTCGCTGCTATAACAAAAAAAAAAGGTTACACTAGCTGTGCCCGCGACTTCGTCTACGTGAGAAAAAGTATTATGATTGTTCAGTATCTACCCGGACGCAGTCGTGGGCGCAGCTAGAATAAAAGTAGCGTAAGTTACTCCTTATTACATCAGCTATCTGCCGGTGAAAGTCCCGTCAAAATCGGAGACACTCAAATGCTATTTTAGAGATTAATTTTGTCATTATAATATATATAGCGGTAACAGAAATACATAATTTGTGAAAATGTTAGCTTTCTAGCTATCACTATTTATGAGATACAGCCTGGTGACAGACAGCGGAGGATTAGTTATCCGTAGGGTCCGTTTTTACCTTTTAGGTACGAAACTCCCTAAAAGATAGATCTAAGATACAGAATAGCTTAAAAATATTCGATAGGATTCTTTCAATTGTCATAAACTTTTTTATTTCTGAACCGATTCACATGAAACAAATATTAAATGTTAAGTGAAACTTACCACAATAAAATAAACCGAACCGCAAATCGAATAAGCCGTTTCTGAAATTAGCGTGCACAAACACACAGACAAACAGACATTTTTTCGGGATAAAAAGTACCCAGTGTTTTGCGCCATAGGTTAAAGTATAATCATACCAAGTTTCATTGTAATCGGACCGGTAGTTTTTATGTGATGCTTGAACAAACAGACAGACAAACAAAAAAAATTCTAATCACATATTCGTGTACGGTATCGATCTAATAAATACTAGGGGATGGTATTTATTTTTTCAATATTTTTAATGTACAAAATTTACACTCATACAAATTTATTATAAGTATAGATAAGGGGATTCCCCATAACAATAAACGTGTTTATTTCGTTCTTTTCCTCAATTTCTTCTGCTCTTTATGTAAGTGTCTACAGACTGCAGTCATCACTTAACATCAATGTGAACTGCATGCTTGTTTGCCACCTTCTTTCCATAAAAATTAATATGGGTTCCGTTTTTCCTCTTGACATACGGCAACTTAAAAAAGTAAGCTAAACTGCGGACCACAGCAAGTAAACTTCACGAATGGTAGCTGTTGCCATTTCCAGTCGACCAATGCTATAGTGAACTAATTACCATAGTGTTTTTCAAAACTTCCGTTTGACTCAACTCTTGTTATTTTTGTCCCAAGTTATCGTAAGCTCTGTTTGACTTTGATGTTAATTTTCGCTCTGTGTATTTAAAAGTGCCGTTTTGCTGCTTTTTACTCTATGGTCTGTGAAGGTTGTGTATTTGTTGAGCGCGTTACACTTTTTCTAGTGGAATTTATTTAAAACAGTGTTTAGTTCGTATTTAAGGGAATCTAACGCATTTTATTATTTTCTTTGTTGTTTAAGTTGACTTTAATTCAAGTTTAGAACCTACTTCCAGCGTAACAGTAACACGAAGTACAGTAAGTTTCGCTGGAAGTAACTTCTCAGAAACACGAAGTGACAACTCTTATGACAGCCTGAGTAAGTCAAAAAAGTCTCTAACTAAAGAAGATAACTAGTGTTTGGGAGTTTTACAGGTTTTCCTAGAAGCCCTTGGAAGTGTAGTTGTACACTATCAAACAAAAAAATATTTTTTAAATCGATCCAATATTGACGTGGATATAAGTGAGAATATAATATATAATATGTTGGGGAAAAAGTCTTTTCGCATTATAGTATGTATGAACTTGTAATAAAATCTCTTTGGCTGTAGTATTTGTATCTGGCTGGTTTTGGTATCATTGAATGTTAAAATTTTAAAGAACATAATTCCAAATTCAAATTAGGCAAATGTGTGATTTTCATTTGTTTTTCGTACTGTCAAGATGAGTGAATCTAATGAAGAAATTCGATACATTTTAAAATTTTACTACAAAAAAGGTAAAAATGCAACGCAAGCCGCGAAAAAATTTGCGATGTTTATGGACCTAGTGCAGTGTCTGTGAGAGTAGCACAAATTTGGTTTAAGCGTTTTCAATCCGGAAATTTTGATGTCAAAGATGCACCTCGCTCTGGTCGCCCTATTACACAACATCCATTTGGATGCCATTTTTGAAAAAGTGGAACTGAGAATGGATCACAAAACAGTTTTGGCGCATTTGAAAAAGCTGGGTACAAAAAAAAGCTCGATATTTGGGTACCTCAAGAACTCACCGAAAGAAACCTAATGAACCGTGTACTCATTTGTGATTCTTTATTACGACGTAATGAAACCGAATCATTTTTGAAGAAGCTGATAACTGGTGATGAAAAGTGGATCACGTACGACAAGAACGTGCGAAAAAGGTCGTGGTCAAAGGCCGGTCAGGCTTTACAAACTGTGGCGAAACCCGGGTTAACTCGCAATAAGGTGATGTTGTGTGTGTGGTGGGATTGGAAGGGCATTATTCATTATGAGCTATTACCACCAGGCAGGACTATCGATTCTGAACTCTACTGCGAACAACTGATGAGATTAAAGCAAGAAGTTGAGAGAAAGCGGCCGGAATTGATCAACAGAAGGGGTGTGGTGTTTCATCATGATAACGCTAGACCTCACACATCTATAGCCACTCAGCAAAAATTAAGAGCGTTTGGCTGGGAGGTGTTAATGCATCCGCCGTATAGTCCTGACCTTGCACCTTCAGATTTCCACCTGTTTCGGTCTCTTCAGAATTCTTTATGCAATGTTAGGTTAACAGCACGAGAGGACTGCCAAATCCACTTGTCGCGGTATTTTGATGAGAAGTCCCAAAATTTTTATAGCAATGGGATCATGTCCCTACCTACAAGATGGCAAAAGGTTATCGAACAAAATGGTACATACATACTTAAGTTAAATTTTAATAAACTATATTAAAAAATGTTTTGAATTATCTTAAAAAATGCGAAGAAACTTTTTCCCCAACCTAATAAAACCGTATACCTACTGTATCACGCATACTTCCAAAATAAGTACCCACGCAAACGCACACGTCAAATCAACGCGCAGTCTTGTACACGTGCATTGCGATTCAACGCAAACCTTCAAGTTCGTGTCACGTAGGCGATCTGGCGATAGACACGTCCCGCCGACTTAACGCGTGTCGAGATTGTCACGCGATATCGCGACGATAAAGCGACGTCGGGATAGAATACGTTCTGTGACACAAATTTTTACAAGCGTGGCTTACGTAAGAGGTGTATCCTATAAAATTGTAGTGTTAGTTATTTTTCACCAATGTTTTTGGAATTGTTACCCTCACTTGAATTCTACTGATGGTAGAGTTTCAGTGTAGGGACTCGAGGGCGTAGGCACCACCGCATTACCTAATCTATCTGCCGCCAAATGGTAATGTTCAGCATTATCGTGTTTCGGTTAGATGGTAATGTAATACTTATCACAGAGACATAACAGCTAAGTTCTCAGGGGTGGCAACGCATCTGCATTTTGATATCTGGTTTTGGTGTAGATGTCTATAGGCTGGAGTCTGCTAAACATCAATGCGAACTGCATTCTTGTTTGAGACCTTCATTAGATAAAAAAAATATGCATGGCTTGTCATTGATGGGACACAGTATGAATTTTAAAACTACGTCTAATTTAAATTTCAACAAAATTCTGCCGCGTCTGTGTGTGTTAAAGCGGTCAAAACTACTGAACCGATTATCGTACATTTATTACCAATGGGTCGGAATGATTCATTGTTGAGGTCAAGGTGAGGTAAACGTATACATACCTATAATTCACTATTGAAAAAATCATGCCCTCTACCCGTACCCGTTAAAATACCCGTTTTAAGACGAGCGCAGTTTTACCCAGAAAATCGTTCGTGTCACGTTAGCGATCCCGCGATAGACTCGTACCGTCGACTTAACGTGTGTCGAGTTTGTCACGCGATATCACAGCAATAAAGCGACCTCGGGGTAAAATAACACGGCGTGCAAACCTTTTGTAATACTTAATTTTACAAGTGCGAATAAGATAACAAGCAGACAGCAATTGTGATTTCTTTTCTTCAATGTTTTTACAAAAACAAATCTAGGTAATAGGTAGTGTACTAATAGCGTAGGCAGTCCGTCCACGAGATGGACCGATGACTAAGTAAAGTTTGCGGGCAATCCCTGGATGAGGGCGGCCCAAGACCGTTCGTTGTGACAATTTTTGGGGAGGCTTTTTCGAGCAGTGGGCTGAAATGATGTTCTAAAGATTCCGCTGCTACAAAAGTTCCGTGGCCAGGCTGTATTACTATCTGACGACCCGGTTAGTCCAGCCGTGTGAGATGAGCGTTTGATTCGAAGGGTCGCGGGTTCGATCCCCGCACCGGGACAAATATTTGTATGGCCTACAGATATTTCTTTCGGGTCTGGGTGTTTATGTATGTGCCGTATGTGTACGGCACCCACGACACAGTTTTATACCTAGTGTGGGCTGTGAGTGTAAGCGTATTTAATTTATTTTTTTAATTTTTTTTATGTGTATCCAATGATATTTTGCCACTTTCAATAACGCAAAAAATACCCTACTAGAGAAATCTACCCTCCCAATTATCATACCCGGCCCGAATGTCTGAGCCACAACATTACATCCCATTAACAGCACTAATATTTGGCAACCCATCGCAGTCCACCTACAGCTAGACGTACAACAGTAAGTTTGTATACGTGTACGGGTATAACGGTGCAATCCGCATTTATCCGGATCCGGTCGACTTATTTACCGTTGGGATGGCCGTTGTTCACCGAAGAACCGGGTTTTTCCTCTATAAACATTGACCGGGGAAGATTTCTCTTGTGGCCCAAGTTTAAGTGAGTTTGATAGGTTTATTGTATAAATCGATTTTAATTGGCAACCCGCTTTTTACTCTCATAAAGTTTTCAGTTTGTTTAATTATTTACCGGACTATATACTATCGGATAGTACGATTGCTGGTGATTACTTAAGCTCGGTTAATAAGAACGAACGAATAAATAAAAAAAATGAAAGTATAGTTAAAATAAAAATATAAAAACGTGTCCCATCAAGGTTTCTCAAAATTGGGAAGGTTATTTGCCTTATTCCAAGATTCTTATTATCTCAACTTTCAAAGAACATGTACCATTGACTGAAATTGAATACGGCGCTAAAATTTCGTGATATTAACCGAATAACCAGTTGAGGTGTATGGAAGAGATTGAAGTTTGAGTAAAAACGTGACATGAAATAGATGGATTTATCGATGAGGATAAAGGCAATTGATTAGAGAATGCCAACCCAAAGAAAATGTTATGGTTGATGATGTCATCATCATCATTTAAGTCAAAAGAAGTCCACAGCTGGACAAAGGCCTGATAACGAACAGTCACAGAACAGCGATTGCCCACGACCTTCACCAGGTTGTCGTTCCATCTTGGGGTGCCTACGCTTCGTCTTCGGGTACGCGGTCGCCATCGTAGAACTCTTCTGCCCCAACGGGTGTCATTACTTCGAAGTAGCTGCCCACTGCCACTTGAGTCTCGCTATTCGGTGAGCTATGTCGGTAACTTTGAATCTCATGCGGATCTCCGCATTTCTGATTCGATCTCGCAGGGAAACTCCAAGCACGGCTCTCTGCGTGACAATACAGGTTTAGATATGCCTAGTGTGGTGCTGTAAGTATATCTAAGCGCATTTTTTTATATTAAATCACGAAACGCTACCGCATCCTCCTTTAACTTATCCCCCAAACAACTCGTGTATTAGGGAGGCAAGGCGGAATGTTAAAAAAAATAACGGAAGCCTCAGCGGTAAGGGGAATACAAATCGAAGTATCGGATTTTGTTTTTCTTTCTTTCTGTCTAGTATAGCTTGGGAAGGTGGGAAATGTTCGTCCAAGATGAAATTATTAAGTTGTTGATATAGTTATTAGTCTCGAGCGTTCTGGACGAAAATATTGTACCTAACTAGGTTTTTTTTTTATGATGTAATGGAAGTGGTAAACAAGCATGCAGTTCACATTGATGTTGAGTGATGACTGCAGCCTATAGACATAGACACCGACATGAAGACCAAGGCCAAAATGCAGATGCGTTACCACTCCTGAGGCCGAAGGTGTTATGCCTCTTTGCCGGAAATTACAGGGCCGTACATTACCACCTGACCGGAACACGATTGTGCTGAACACTACCATTTAGCGGCAAGTAAATTAGGTAATGCGGTGGTGCCTACGCCCGCGAGCTCTGTCACTGGAGCTCTACCACCAGTAGAAGTTCTCTCTCTCTAGCAGGTGGCAATGTAACTTTAGGTATTAGGTATTACTACTTTTGCGCAGTAGAATGGATGTTGAGGTAGGTATATATAAAAAATGGCAATTATCTTTTTTCGGACAGTTTTTGGTAGCTCAGCGATTGCTCTGCTCCAAAGACTAGCGTACCTTATCTAAGAAATTGCTTAAATGCATTCCTCAATTAAGAATTTTCGAAAATTTCGATTCCGACGGCGGATTTCGATAGGTACTGAATGTATTTAAATGAGAAAAAATATTTTAAAAAGTATTGTAAAGAATGAAATAGCCTGTATGATATTATTATCGGATATCTGTGCATTTTCTACCGTCTTTACAATGGTGTGTGCTCTGATGAACTGTTCGATGTGGTGCCATCGTCTGGGTTGATTCCTACATCGCACCACCCGCCGAAGAGAGAAGTTCCACCCGCACAGATTGGATACTTGGAAATGTTCAACGGTCCGATTCGCGCGTTCTTTCCTGCCCAGAACGTGCAAATTGTGGAACGAACTGCCCTCTGAGGTGTTCCCCCGGCGCTACAATATGGGGCTCTTCAAAACTGGCGTCAAAAGAGTCCTTCAGGGCTGGCAGCGCGTTGGCAACTCCCCTGGTGTTGCAAATGTTCATTGGCGACGGTAACCACTTACCATCAGGTGGCCCGTCAGCATGTCTGTCAATCCTTTGACATAAAAAAAAATATTACGAATGAACAAAAATACATCTTTCGGTACACTCAACATTGTTACCACTTTGACGACCCGGTTAGTCCAGCGGTGTGAAACCATCGTTTGATTCGAATGGTCGCGGGTTCGATCCCCGCACCGGGACAAATATTTGTATGGCCTACAGATATTTGTTTCGGGTCTGGGTGTTTGTGTACGTGTTGTATGTGTACTACGGCAACCACGACACAGGTTTATACCTACTGTGGGGCTGTGAGTGTAAGCGTATTTTTTTTTTTTATGTTATGGAAGTGGAAAACAAGCATGCAGTTCACATTGATGTTAAGTGATGACTGCAGCCTATAGACACCCACACAAAGACCAAGGTCAAAAGGCAGATGCGTTGCCACTCCTGAGGCCTAAGGTGTTATGCCTCTGTGCCGGAAATTACAGGGCCGTACATTACCACCTGACCGGAACACGATAGTGCTGAACACTACCATTTAGCGGCAAGTATATTAGGTAATGCGGTGGTGCCTACGCCCGCGAGCTCCGTCACTAGAGCTCTACCACCAGTATAATTTTTTTTTGCAGGGGCTACATCACATTTAGTAGATAGCAGTTTATTTGCATCATTACTAGATTTAAGCTTTCATTTAAAAGAGCTCTTTCTGAGTTTGTTGGGTAGCGGAGTTCTTCTCAGTAGTGACTGCACTTGGAACTCTGCTAAGTGAATAACATTGATCTTGACGAATAAGTTTTTCTTTTTCTTCATTGAAGGAATTGAAAAATTTTATGATTATTATGTTTTAACCAAATAGTTTAAATTTTAATTTTTAATTTACTATTAATATATGATTTTTCTTTACTATATGTAATGGTTATTCGCTCTAGGTAGTTTATGATTTATTGACGTTTTGAAAGTATCTGTAAAGATCTATTCGAAATAAAAATATTTTCTATTTCTATTTCTATTTATTTATTTTATTTTATTACCACTACCTAGGCTGAGAAAAATAATCAAGATGAAAAAAAAATACTTTAAAAAATGTAGCATGCAACAGACAGTGTGGCTTCCATCCGGTACCCCGTCGGGCCATGACGTCTATTTGTTTAAGCGCATTCTCATGGGTTTGAAGGGGTTTATTTCGCCTTCATCGTCATGCGGTGAAGGGCCAACGAAAGGTACGCCCGGATAACCTATCAATCGCAAACAGTGATTAAAACTTCCTTGCTTCGGTAATGGCTACGCAATTACAGACACTCAGACAAACAAACATGTATGTTTTACCGATGGTAGAGCTGCAATCAGTAGTGAATAGTGCAGATTTTTGTTAGTGAAAGATTTTTCAAGATCGTGCAATATTTCCGAAGATTACAAACAAACAAAGAAAGTTAGTTTTTTTTTATTTATGTAATGATAGTTGCAAGCAAGCATGCAGTTAAAGACACCCACACAATGACCAGAGGTCAAAATGCAGATGCGCTGCCACTCCTGAGACAAGGTGTTATGCCTCTGTGCCGGTAATTACAGAGCCGTACATTACCACCTGACCGGAACACGATAGTGCTGAACACTACCATTTAGCGGCAAGTATATTAGGTAATGCGGTGGTGCCTACGCCCGCGAGCTCCGTCTACCACAAGTACGTACGTAGTAGACCACTTAAAAAATATGTAGAAAAAAAACACGGTTTACGTACGGTCAGCACTACTATTTAATCTTGATTAAAATGTTGATACAAAACGTAACTTCATTCCTGTAATCCCCGAAGGGGTAGGCAGAGGTAAATGTATGCATTCAAGCATACATGCAAACACCCACGATTCGCCGGTTACGTTTTTGACCCATGTAACAGGTGGCGAGCCTGTTGACACCTCCGGGCACATTACCAAACTTTGAGGTACTGGGATATTTACAGAAAATGGAAAAATCTCTATAGAACCAGAGATAAAGGACTTTACACCATTATCTCTGATAACTCCCTACCCGGGAATCGAACCCAGGACCTCAGAGTAGTAGTAGTGGCCTGCTACCACTAGGCTACCGAGGCAGTCAAATGTTGATACAGACACACTATTATTCCCAATTGTATTCCCAAGGGACCGTATCGACCAATACTCTTATAATCTCTAATGATGATCACACTACTAAATCATTACTATAGTGGAATCCTTAAATATCAGATGAAGCTGCAATTTCCTAGGAAGTCTGCACACGCCTTGTCTGTGCATCCTGCTATCGGTCATCAGGAGATGCAATGTGACCATTTATTATTCTCTTATGGGATGACTGCGAAATTTTGTAGAAAAAAACCGGTTAGGTGCTGGCTGATAATTTGCTTGACTGATTATTTGATACATTTGGAGTCAAAACGCCAGTCCGTGGAGTTTCAGTTTCAGTTTGTATTTAATAATGACTTTCAGAAACTATGGGATAAAAAAAAAAATCCGGTAATGTCGAAAAATTTAAAATTCTCACTGCTCTTGTGCATGTGTTAATAAGTATCCCAAATTATTTGCCCCTTTTGTTTTCTTTACTTCATACACACACTATAATGTCTAGATTACCTACTATAGATTATCAAACGAAATTCTTTTAAAACGAGTTAATTTTTTGGTGAGGATAGTGGGTCAAAATGAAAGCGGGACTGTCCCACTTAAAGAGTAACGCATGGTGACGTTAGATACCCGTGTAGATATATGCTATGATAACAAAACTTGTGCCCATAACGCAACATTCGGGATCTATAAAGAAACGATAAATGGTAAGATTAAGTTAAGAACGCATTCCCAAATGTTTTATTAAATGCAATGTTTATTTTTTTACTGCCTTTGATGCTGCGTAGGCGTTTTCTACATTGACAAATGACACATTTCTTATGTGATGATGGCAAACAAGCATGCAGATGGTAAGTGAATGCTGTAGCCTGAAGACATCTGCATAAGTAACGATAATTTAAATGAGGTCTAAGCTTAAGAGTTAAGATTTTAGGAGTGGCAACGTTCTCTGCGCCGGAAATTACAATTCAATTCTATTCTATACAGGGCCGTACATTACCATCTGATTGGAACACAACCTAGCATTATACGAACCTACGCAGCACAATATACGTTTTTTTATGTAATGGAAGTAATAAACAAGCATGCAGTTCACATTGATGTTAAGTGATGACTGCAGCCTAAGACACCCACACAAAGACCAAGGTCAAAATGCAGATGCGTTACCACTCCTGAGGCCTAAGGTGTTATACCTCTGTGCCGGAAATTACAGTTCAATTATAAACATTGCATTCATTTGACCTTTCACCTCGCCCACCTTTATCCCCGAATCTACAAAACTACCTAAAATATTAAAAAGATACGGATTATAAGTGGTAGCATTCAACACTATCTAGTTAAGGTTAGATAGTGATGTATTCTACACAAGCACGTTCATATGTTCATAACTTTATTTCTTAACGTAACTTCAGGCCAGTAATCCCCGAAGGGGTTCGCAGAGTAACAAAGAGATGGCGAGTCTGTTGATCCTCGCTCATATTACCAAACTCCGAGATACTGGCAAACTTATAGAAAACGGAAAAAACCAATGGAACCAGAGATATATTATTTTATACCGTTATCTCTGATATCCCCGATTCGGAAATCGAACCCAGGGCCCTAGCGTAGCAGTAGGTAGTGGACTGTTACCACTAGACTACTGAGGCAGTATAACTTTATTTTTGCATCAATAAATAACACCAAAACGAAAGCAAGGTAAATCGCTAGAGATATATAAAAGTACTGAAAAACATCGCGACTGTCCAGCCATTCGCAAACAGCAACTTTCCACGAAGCTCACATCAAACGCAAATTTTCCGAATATCGAGATGAAAAAAGCATTCGAAAAACATTTGCTCTGTGGACGTCCAAAGGAATCTTTTGGAATAACTGAAATAGAAATATTTGAAGTATGTTAATTGAAGTTTTCCCTTAGTTTGTTGGAAGAGCGCACCGCGTGAGGCCGCGAAATAGCGGATAGCGAGCGGCGGCGCGGGCAGCAGGTTCGGCGCTAGCGATCGAGTTACATAGGTAACAAACGACAAATCTTTCTTAAGTTTTGCTACCCACGCATGTATCTAGGGAATATATAAATACCTAATAATGTTTTCGAATATACATTAAAAGCGTATTTTTGCTCCAGTGATTATAGGACGACAAAAACTGTTATGGTCTTATTTTGAAGAGCTCCAGCCGTAGATGTGCAGACAAATAAAAATGTTGTATATTAAACAAAATCTGTTAAATAAACGAGAAGTTTCGCGGGGCAACACACTAAACTGACAACGCACTTGATTGTTGCAAATTACGCATGTATCTAGACAATATATAAATAAAGTGGATGTTTTTGTTCATATATCTTAATTAGAAATAAAGATCATAATAAATTAGGTACATTCTGATATAACATTCTCGTGTCACAGTGTTTGTGATCTAACTATTCCGAAACGTCTAGACCGTTAATAATGATTGTTTGACATAAAAATATATTAGTTCGTAGATACACCATTTTCTCATTTGTATTCTGATAATCATCGATTTTCCAATTCCATGGATGTTTTGGCTGGTTTCAAAACGGTGTTCTTATCCATGGATGTTTTTTTATGTCTCTTTATCCTTCTTCTCGTGTCCGCAACTTGATGACTATTTTTATTTTATTTTACGAATATATCGCTGAACAATTGCTGCATCATTTGCATTCTTTAGACCCTCCGGAGTATAAGAACAAGAGTCTATGCATCTTTGCCTTCTGTATTGGAGCGTTTGTTTTCTTACACGATGTTTACATCCCTTGACAAATATTTTTATACAGTAGCTCCGCTACCCGCTGCCGTCCAGTTTATAGCCTAAAGATCTAGATAGAGATTACGTGGGTGTACTTTCGAATACTTGGAATCAACTGGCGGTAGTTGGTCATTCTTGTACGCTCGTAAATTCCATACCAGGTGATGGAAGATGAGTTGTTTTTAGCAACGTGGAAGTAAAATAATTCCTATTAATTTAACCCCGAATGGGTCTTGGGTAGAGAAGAGAAATATATTATTATTATATTTAAAACTAGATGATGCAACTTCGTTCGCGTGGAATAGTGGCTTTGGGCCGTTTGGGCGTCAGGACGCTCGACGTCGGGACCCTCGGCGTCGGGACGCTGGGCGTCGGGACGCTGGGCGTCGGGACGCTGGGCGTCGGGAAGCTGGGCGTCGGGACGCTCGGCATCGGGTCGCTGGGCGTCGGGACGCTGGGCGTCGGGACGCTCGGCGTCGGGACGCTCGGCGTCGGGACGTTCGGCGTCGGGACGCACGGCGTCGGGACGCTCGGCGTCGGGACGCTCTGCGTCGGGACGCTCGGCGTCGGGACGCTCGGCGTCGGGACGCTCGACGTCGGGACGCTGGGCGTCGTGACGCTCGGCGTCGAGTCGCTCGACGTCGGGAGGCTGGGCGTCGCGACGCTCGGCGTCGGGACGCTGGGCGTCGGGACGCTGGGCGTCGGGACGCTGGGCGTCGGGACGCTGGGCGTCGGGACGCTGGGCGTCGGGTCGCTCGACGTCAGGACGCTGGGCGTCGGGACCCTCGGCGTCGGGACGCTCGGCGTCGGGACGCTCTGCGTCGGGACGCTCGGCGTCGGGACGCTCGGCGTCGGGACGCTCGGCGTCGGGACGCTCGGCGTCGGGACGCTCGGCGTCGGGACGCTCGACGTCGGGACGCTCGGCGTCGGGACGCTCGACGTCGGGACGCTCGGCGTCGGAACGCTCGACGTCGGGACGCTGGGCGTCGAGTCGCTCGACGTCGGGAGGCTGGGCGTCGCGACGCTCGGCGTCGGGACGCTGGACGTCGGGACGCTCGACACAAAATCTACCGGTCCGGTACCGGATGCTTGAACAAACAGACAAACAGACAGACAGACAGACAAAAAATTTTCTAATCTCATATTTGTGTTCGGTATCGATCTAGTAACTTCCCCTGGTATTTTTTTTTTATATTTTAATGTACAGAATTCAATTCAATTCACACTTCTACAGTTTTATTTTAAGTACTAGCTGTCCCGGCTAACTTCGTATCGCCCTAGAAAATAAAAAAAAATGTCCAAAAATGTTATGAAAAATAGATGTTGGCCGATTCTCAGACCTACCCAATATGCTCACAAAATTTCATGAGAATCTGTCCAGCCATTTCGGAGGAGTATGGCAACGAAAACTGTAACACGAGAATTATATATATTAGATAGATAGAAGAACTTGTTTATTTCACAGTACATACGAGCAGAGAACTCGATTAAATCTTAAAATCTGAGTAAGTTTTACCTAATTGGCATCATAATACATTTAGTGTTGAATAAGTCTATGAATGAAAAAAATAAAATTTTGTTTTTTTTTTAACAGAACTTGCTTAATGTAATATAAAACGAGAGCAGTTTTTTAGTAAAACGAAACCAATTTAAGCAAAAGTAGTAGGCCTAGAAATCTTTCACATGTAAATTATACTTATTCTTTTGTTTTTTGATCGAGGAAATGTTGGTAACATTGAACAAAAACTGCTCACAAATCTCGACAAAACAGCTCTCACGTAAGAACGGCAATTGTCGAGTACAAAATGCCGGCGAATTCCCACAATACCGTTACGTGTACTTACCGATAGCCCGATGACCACAGGCGGGCCACGCCCACGACATCAAGATAAGGGTTCGCGTGTGGCCCAAGTTATAATATCTCATAGTTTTATTTATCGATTACTCCAGCGGTGTGAAATCATCGTTTGATTCGAAGGGTCGCGGCTTCGATCCTCGCACTGGGACAAATATTTGTATGGCCTACAGATATTTGTTTCGGGTCTGGGTGTTTGTGTATGTGTTGTGTGTGTACAACGGCACCCACCACACAGGCTTATACCTACTGTGGGGCTGTGAGTGTAAGCGTATTTTATTTATGTATTTATTTTTATCTTGAAAAAAAAAACTTGTCCATAAAAACTAGCTACGTGTGAGTCGAACTTGTGTGCACAGGGTTGCGAATAATCGAAAGATCTCCTATGTTGCTTTTTGTATATTGCAGACGTCTTATACGTATTATCATGATAGAGATCACCATCAACTATGGATTTTCCAATTTATATTTCACTAACAATCTTCACCATTTCAAGATAGTGAAGAACATCTTGTCAAAAAAGTTGTGAATAGCTTGATTGTTTGCCACCTCGTTTACATTAAAAAATAGTCTCATGTTTCTAATAATATTCAAGGCCAAAAGTTACTGAGCAATCCCATTTGTACCTTAAAAACATAGTGTTGGTTTAAGCATAAACTTGACGTAAATATCAGGTAAATTGTAAATACAACTAGGCTATATTGAAACAGTGCGACGAGTCGTCATGTTGATTCAAGAAATCTGTCAGATCACAAATTCGAGATATGAAAACAAATTAAGCCAATATTCCAAATATATTAATAATGACAACAGAAATAATAATAACTCTCATAAAAAAATGTTGCATAAAATGGTAAAAATCATCAACATTTTTATCTATCTTTAAAAGAGGTTCTGTCACGACATGTCAACCCCACCGTACCCAATACCAACTTGAACCAGTACACATGTAAAAAAAAATATTCATTTATTTTTTTTTAATGTAATGTTATTAAAATTTTTGTTGTAATGTTACTGGATAGAATTTAATTTACATATTTCTTTAATGATAGGTTTAGATAATATTAAAATTTATTGTAGAAGGCCAACATTAATTAAAATTAATAAATTTAATGTTAGAGGAAAACAGTTTCTTACTACGTCAATATCGTTTGACTTGGACCACACCCACTAAGTTTCTTCATAATGCTTCGGACACTGGAAAGCAATCAGATGAACTTGAGGACATTTGACAAGCAGTCCCCACCTTCACGGTAGCAATCTGGACCCTTGTACAAACAAAATGGACAGTTTAATTGGGTTTGTTCATCGATGTAATGTTCTTTACTATACAAATAAAAATGGGGTTTATTGCTGACATTCGAATAAAGGAAAGTACCTACATTTTTTCGCGGCGTCGTGATCTGACGACCCCATCCACACACTAGCGGAAGAATTGTATTTTTGGAAGAGAATTCTTCCACTAGTGCAGTCGGTGAAACTGAACAATGATGATTAAACCATAATCCCCATCACACCCATCTTACGTTATTGGTTCACTTCACTAACTACGGCTCCATAACTGCCTCAGCAGCCTAGTGGTAGCAGGCCACTACGCTGCAGGTCCTGGGTTCGATTCCCGGGTTGGGGGCTATCAGAGATAACGGTTTAAAATCCTTTATCACTGGTTCTATTGGGATTTATTCCATTTTCTGGAAGTTTCACAGTACCTCAGAGTTTGCAGCAGCGTTCTGCGATAAAACTACTGCCACTGCGATCGCCAATCCGCAGGCGCTTATGGAACATCATTATGTTTTAATAAGGTGGAGGGGAGGGCTTTAGTTCAGCAGTGGACATTTTTCGGCTGAAGTGATGATGATGATATTTTTACGTCTGAAGTTTATGAAATATAAAGATATGGAGGGTACTATTACCGTATCACTAACTGCCTCAGTTGTTTGGTGCCAGCAGGCCACTTTCGCTACGCTGCGGTTGGGACTTAGGTTCGATCCCTGGGACGGGTAATAAGTGTCATTGGCGTTTCCAGTTTTCATGTTTCCCATTGCCACGCCACCCTTGGTGATGTAACCTACCCGGAAATGTCTACAGGCTCACCACCTATTGGAACCAAAAGTTACTGGCGAACCGTGAGTGTTGTATGTTCGCTTGAATACTTACCTTTTCGATTCAAATACAGGTGTGTAGTTACGTACAGCGCTGTCAGTGCTCAAAAATAAATAATGCACATCGAGCCTAGGAAGGAGACTTCGGCTTATTTCGGGTCTGTAAAGCGTTATCTGTTTCGCACCGTACCTATTTGACGTTTGTCGACCATTTAGATCAAGTTTTGACCAATACCGGACTGTCAGTGCTTACGTAGGCAGTGTGCAACAGAGATAACGCTCTACGAAGTCCAAACGAGCCGATCATCTCTTTCGCAGGCTTGACGTGCAATATAAATTTTTGAGTACCTACTGTATCCACCTAATCAGTCAGTCAGGAAGAAAATGGAATATATGTTGGGTTTTTTGCGATTAAAACGACTCTATTTTTATAGCTTAACATAATACGATACTATTCTTTTTAAAAACTGTTAATCTATATGATAATGTGATCGATTTAGATCGTAGATATCTGTATACAACGGATAGGTAATTTGTATGTTAAATTATGCCACTTCTTTGTTGTAATATAAGGATTACGTAGGTTTCAAATGAATTTATTACAATCACAACTTTGAACGACGCCTCAGTAGCGTAGTGGTAGCAGGCCACTACTATTACGCTGGAGGTCCTGGGTTCGATTCCCGGGTCGGGGACTATCAGAGATAACGGTTTAAAATCCTTTATCTCTGCTTCTATTGGGATTTTTCGATTTTCTGGAAGTTTCCCAGTACCCCGGAGTTTGGTAATGTGCCCGGAGATGGCAACAGGTTCGCCACCTGTTACATGGGCCTAAAACGTAACCGGCGAATCGTGGGTGTTTGCATGTATGATTGAATGCATGCATTTACCTCTGCCTACCCCTTCGGGGATTACAGGCGTGAAGTTACGTTTACAACTTTGAAATGTTAGAAATCACGTAGAAAAAAAATGTTAACATAGATTATCTAGAGAGGAAAAAAACTGAACGATTGCGATTCTGACTCCAATGCACAGGGTTCTGTACAATTAAGTATATCAAGGTTTTTTTTTATGTTATGAAAGTGGCAAACAAGCATGCAAGCAAGCATGCAGTTCACATTGATGTTAAGTGATGACTGCAGCCTATAGACACCCACACAAAGACCAGAGGTCAAAATGCAGATGCGTTACCACTTCTGAGGCCTAAGGTATTGTGCCTCTGTGCCGGAAATTACAGGGCCGCACATTACCACCTGACCGGAACACGATAGTGCTGAACACTTTTTCGCGGCAAGTATATTAGGTAATGCGGTGGTGCCTACGCCCGCGAGCTCCGTCACTGGAGCTCTACCACCAGTAAATTGATGATGATGGTAAGTGATTCAACTCTGTTTAAAGTCTTGAAGCAGTGCTTGAAGATTGTTTTTTTAGTTTCTGTTAGGTACTCTTCTTTAATCGCTCCCTATCAGTTTTTTGAAAAAATATTTAATGTATGTACACGGCCCTGTTATTCCCGACACAGAGGCATAACACCTTAGGCCTCAGGAGTGGTAACACATCTGCATTTCGACTTCTGGTCTTTCTGTGTGTGTCTATAGGCGGCAGTCATCACTTAACATCAATGTGAGCTGCATTCTTATTTGCCACTTTGATAAAATAACTCGATTTTTACCGTCTTATTATATGTATAGATTAGATACAGTAAATACTAAAATTTCATCTCAGACTCCATTTGTGAATTTCAAAGACTCGTCTGAAAAAGAAACTTGAATGTTGGTAGCATAACATTTATTTAGCTTTATCTAATTTGATTCGTTTACCTTTTATTATAGACTAAAAGCTTTTATAATTTAATGTACCTACTTTGTTAGCTTCGAAGTGAGTTATTTAATAAAATATTCACATTTTGAGAAGGAACGTTATTTTATTGTTAAAATGAAACATGCAATATTATCTTTTAACGTTGTTTAAGCTCAAAGTTCAAAGCAATAATTTGTATAGTGATAAAACATTATACGTTTATGAAGACGAAGTAAATTTTAGCAGCATTACTACATAAATGACCAAAATGGTGGTGGCGTTGGGACGTGGCGACCCCACCGCCCAGTAGTGGAAGAATTTTCTTCCACTGGACGAGAATTCTTCGACTAGTGTAGTCAGTCAACCGAACAATGGCGTTCAAACCATTCCAATAAGGAGGATCCAGAAAATACCAGATTGCACGGGATTGAAAAAGTCCAATCTCACAAAATTATTTAATGTGATGGTGTTGGCAAACAAGCTTGCAGTTCACATTGATGTTAAGTGACGACTTCAGCCTATAGATATCTATACAATGACCAGAGGTCAAAGTGCAGATGCGTTTCCACCCCTGAGGACTAAAAGCTTTTCCCTCTGTGATACGTAGTTATAAGGGGGCCATACATTACCATCTGACCGGACACGATAGTGCTGAACACTACCATTTGGCGGCAGACAGATTAGGTAATGCGGTGGTGCCTACGCCCTCGAGCTAGTTAAGCGTACCATCACCCCCCAAAACCGCATAGTAAGCCGTTTACTCAGTGTGGGAACAGAACGATTATAGGTAATCTGATAAGTAAGTTGACGTCACAGGGTAAAGGGCAAGCACCTAAGCATTTAGTTTCTATAGAAAGATTGTTTCGATGATATTTATCAGATTTCTATTTTGATTCTTATACGACTTACACTGTTACACTGTCCATTTTATTATCAACTAGCTGTACCATGCGCGCATTTCTACGCCACCAACTAAAAAATGACAGACGCCATCTGTCGAATTTGCCAACTCAGAAACCTTCGTGGGCTCATGCACAACAACTTCGCTAAAGATCATCGCATGATCAAATGCGTAGTTTACGATTCTATAAAGGACATACAGACAAACATTCATTTTTATAAATAATAGCTGACTCGGCGTTCTTCGTACCGCTATCAGAGATTATTTTTCCGTCAAAAGTTGGTCGTACCAACTCAGAAACCTTCGTGGGCTCATGCACAACAACTTCGCTAAAGATCATCACATGATCAAATGCGTAGTTTACGATTCTATAAAGGACATACAGACAAACATTCATTTTTATAAATAATAGCTGACTCGGCGTTCTTCGTACCGCTATCAGAGATTATTTTTCCGTCAAAAGTTGGTCGTACCAACTCAGAAACCTTCGTGGGCTCATGCACAACAACTTCGCTAAAGATCATCGCATGATCAAATGCGTAGTTTACGATTCTATAAAGGACATACAGACAAACATTCATTTTTATAAATAATAGCTGACTCGGCGTTCTTCGTACCGCTATCAGAGATTATTTTTCCGTCAAAAGTTGGTCGTACCAACTCAGAAACCTTCGTGGGCTCATGCACAACAACTTCGCTAAAGATCATCACATGATCAAATGCGTAGTTTACGATATAAAGGACATACAGACAAACATTAATTTTTATAAATAATAGCTGACTCGGCGTTCTTCGTACCGCTATCAGAGATTTTTTTTCCATTATTTTTCCGTCAAAAGTTGGTCGTACCAACTCAGAAACCTTCGTGGGCTCATGCACAACAACTTTGCTAAAGATCATCATCACATCATGATTTGATCAAATGCGTAGGTAATTTACGATTCTATAAAGGACATACAGACAAATATTCATTTTTATATATTGGATGGGGAAAAAGTTTCTTCGCATTTTTTAAGATAATTCAAAACATTTTTTAATACAGTTTATTTAAATTTAACTAAAGTACGTATGTACCATTTTGTTCGATAACCTTTTGCCATCTTGTAGGTAGGGACATGATCCCATTGCTATAAAAATTTTGGGACTTCTCATCAAAATACCGCGACAAGTGGATTTGGCAGTCCTCTCGTGATGTTAACCTAACATTGCATAAAGAATTCTGAAGAGACCGAAACAGGTGGAAATCTGAAGGTGCAAGGTCAGGACTATACGGCGGAAGCATTAACACCTCCCAGCCAAACTCTCTTAAGTATTGCTGAGTGGCTATAGATGTGTGAGGTCTAGCGTTATCATGATGAAACACCACACCCCTTCTGTTGATCAATTCCGGCCGCTTTCTCTCAACTTCTTGCTTTAATCTCATCAGTTGTTCGCAGTAGAGTTCAGAATCGATAGTCCTGCCTGGTGGTAATAGCTCATAATTAATAATGCCCTTCCAATCCCACCACACACACAACATCACCTTATTGCGAGTTAACCCGGGTTTCGCCACAGTCTGACCACGACCTTTTTCTTACGTTCTTGTCGTACGTGATCCACTTTTCATCACCAGTTATCAGCTTCTTCAAAAATGATTCGGTTTCATTACGTCGTAATAAAGAATCACAAATGAGTACACGGTTCATTAGGTTTCTTTCAGTGAGCTCGTGAGGTACCCAAATATCGAGCTTTTTTTTGTACCCAGCTTTTTTCAAATGCGCCAAAACTGTTTTGTGATCAATTCTCAGTTCTTCAGCTACGTCGTAACTACTGATATGTCGATCTTGCTCCACTTTTTCAAAAATGGCATCCATTTTATCCGTAATAGGGCGACCAGAGCGAGGTGCATCTTTGACATCAAAATTTCCGGATTGAAAACGCTTAAACCAAATTTGTGCTACTCTCACAGACACTGCACTAGGTCCATAAACATCGCAAATTTTTTCCGCGGCTTGCGTTGCATTTTTACCTTTTTTGTAGTAAAATTTTAAAATGTATCGAATTTATTCATTAGATTCACTCATCTTGACATGTGTGATTTTTTTTCATTTTCATCTTGAAATGAAAATCACACATTTGACTAATTTGAATTTGGAATTATGTTCTTTAAAATTTTAACTTTCAATGATACCAAAACCACCCAGATACAAACACTACAGCCAAAGAGATTTTATTACAACTGCATACATACTATAATGCGAAAAGAATTTTTCTCCAACCTATCATAAGCAAGATAAATATATTTTTTTATAAAGTTTGGATGTCGTAAACTTAATTAGTTCCATCACTGGAGCTCTACCACCAGTAGTCGGATAAACAATTCCCGGATATTTCTTACGGCATTGCATTCTCTAATCACACAATCGTGTTCATTCATTTCCGACAGAATATCATAACAGTTTTAACCATTGATATTCCGTCGTTTTTATCGGTTATCTTTTAAAATCATCTTTTCCATAATAAGCTTAGCCTTCTTAATCTATATATAATGGGTTCATATGTCTTGGATGTAATTACAGATGGTTACAGTTTTCGACCATATTTTATGGTAGAGTGAACAGCGGTTGGTACAAGTTGTAGGACGTGGCGGGTTTTGATATTAATGATTTCAAGCGATTTTATTTTTGTGAGTACGCGTTCTAAACTCACTCATAAATTTATTTAATCACTTGGAAATAATATAATTATATAATTTGCATTTGTAATAGGTCAAATTACAAAATAAAAAATTAAAGCGAATAACAACTCATCTACTGATACGTTGATTAATATGTCAAAATAAATAAATACTTAATAATAAAAATAGGTATCAACAGAATGTTCCATTCTCTCTTTTACAAACGGCAAGATGAGACTAAATATAAAAATATGGGACATTCTTTGTCATTCACTGGCACAGTTCCAAAGCCCACATTACTGAGGAAAAACCTGCCAAATCAAAACTCAGTAAGTACATTTATTTATCACCATGATTTCAGCAGAACGTAAGCCGCTATTGGACAATAGTATCTTTTAAAGATACCCGCAATGAACTGTCCAGGGGGCCGACCGCCTAACTCAAATGCTTTCGATTATGACAACATCTCATCATTTTCTTACCACCTAACTTTTTCTTGGAAGTGTTTTCGTCTGCAGGTATATAATTAAGAGCAAAATGTTTGAATAGGCGATACAAAACGAACAAGATAACGTCCTAAACAAAAGCATTTCGGTTGGCCCCCTGATGGTCCAAGATTTTTATAAGATACACGTCATGTTAGGCTGGTGTTGTTAAGCTTTGTAACATCAATATCAATATCGTCGAATATAATCCAATCCATCTCTTTTATTAAAACGAGTTACAACGCTATCAAAGCTTGGGTAGCAGCAATATAGGTATATTATTTTGTAACATTCGAACCCTAGTGAGTGAAACCAAACTTCAGACGACCTACAGAAACTGTAGACGACCGCTCGATTCGGGGGGTCGCGGGTTCGATACCATCACCCAAACAAATATTTGTACATATGGCTTAGAGATCTTTTTTTCGGGGTTGGGTGTTTGTTTTTGTACAACAGCACCTACGACACCTAGTATGGGGTGTCACGGAGAGACACACTAGCTTATAGTTCATATTGATGGTAAGTGAATACTGTAGCCTACAAACACATCATTTGAAATAGTTAATTAAAAGATAAATATTGATATTATCTCGAAATCCGCTACATCTTATGCCTCAGACCGTATGAAGTGTAGGCGGAGCTTAACGCGTTCTAGACATCGGAGGCGTGTTGTCTAATGCCGGTTTTGATTAGATTCCTACAGCTTTTATAGTTTTTTTTATAATACCCATTGTTAATTTTAGATTTCGGTTTTTATGGTAGCAACGGAATTCGTTATAGTGGCAATAGATTTGATTGAATTCAAATTTATTCCTTATAATGTGAATTGTCATTATCGAGAACATCTACATTTAATGTTTTCTTGACTATTCGATATTCAAAATTAAGTTATCTTAATTGGATTCCTGTAACGTAACTAACGGTTCATAATGTTAGTGTTAATTAATTAAATTTCGCATAAGTCGATCCGCGCTTGATAATGACTTATTTTAATTGTTAAATTTAATTGGTGGTAGCTTAAGATCCATGTTAATTATTTATCGGAAATTTCATTGTAGTAATTTAACTGAATTGAGCTTTAAAATTTCTACGAAGATATTAAACCAACTTTTGCCTGTGACTTCGTACGCGTGGACTTCCATACGAACCATTCTGGTAATCAAAAAAAATTAGGGGTTGTTTTTTGTAAAAAGAAGACCTAGACAGACAGTCGTATTCGCATTTATAAGTTGAAGAGGAACTTCGTTCCAATCGGGTGTCCCAAATGTGACACCTCAGACAGTTTTTTAATTACATACTAAACCGAGATATACAATACGCCTGCTGTCGATCGAACCCAGAACCCCAGCGTCGCAGTAGGATTTTGTACTCCAAAATGTCCCCTTTAGTACTTAGAAAATAATATTAACTACTAAAACTCCAGATGTATTACTTGCCAAATATGCTAACAATTCTATATACATTTAGAATTTCTACCACACACGTTGAATCCATTTTATTCCCGTAACAATCTAATATGTATAATTATTATGCGAGAAGTGAAGAACTATTTTTGCTACCGCAATCCTGATGTCCGTATAATTTAAACTTATATTCAGAGATGTTTAAATAATTTAATACTTATTATATTCAGAGCTCTGCCTTTTAAATAATATATTGCAGATTTGCAGTCCAACCGATGATGTGTTGAAAATAGCTTAACTAAGGTGTGAATAAGTGAACAGGCCACTTATATAGGTGGTCTTCAATTAATTTAATGCGAATGATTAAAACTACGGGCAAGAGCGAGTCGAAGTAGCATAACAAATAATTGCTACTATAGCTTTCCGTACGCAGAGGGTTAAAAGCAACGGAACCTATTATCCTGCCTATTACGACAGTACTCACAGTATCTATATTAAAAATAGGGGTGTTAATTACGAAAATGCCATCTATTTTTAGGAGCCCTTAATCTGTAATTTCGGCACAGAGGCATAACACCTTAAGCCTCAGGAGTGGTAACGCATCTGCATTTCGACCTTGGTGTGTGTGCATGTAAAAACACGTCCTGATTGATTTTTGTGTAGTAGGTAACCAGAATAAGCGTTTGTATGGATTTTTTGCTAAGTGTCCGCGGTGTGAATTAACTAACATTAATGTGAACAGCTCGCCTGTTTGCTACCATCATACCATTAAAAAAAGTAACCTAACATAGCCCATGAACCAGCCTGATAGCCTTTCAAAGCAAGCAAACTAAAATGTTGATTAGAAACAAAATTCTCAGACTATTTTCATATTTCAAGTCAGTTTATGAACTAGATTCTATTAAGATATCGACTGTACGCAAATTTCAATTTTCAACAATGGCATATTGTAAAAATTATAGTATACCTATTGTTGAAATAGCCGCAATGCGCGAGGTTTTGGAAAATATGGTTAAGTGCTAGTAGTGAGTAGGGTAAAACGATGCGTAGGTATTTAATTTGTGGCGAAATAACTTATGTGAAGAACAAACCGACGCGTCCAATTTGCGTCGGCGGTGTCGGTCGCGGTGGCGTTCAGTTACTGCATATGAAGTTGTAGATGTGTTCTAACCGCACGTTGACAGGTGTTGATAGTGCACGCGTTCAACAACTGTGTTTAGCGCCCACCCAACATAGGGACGTTACGACCCCACCACCACAAGAACGAAAAACAGAAAAAAAACAAAAAAATAGTTAATAAATAGTAAAAAAAAATAACAAAAGAATAGCCATTCCAACAGGTCGGTAGAAAATGCAATAACGCAGGATGGGCTGCAGCGTTTTTATCCCCACTACGATCGCCAACCCACATGCCGTGCGTGGCCATTGTGGCATATTTCCCAAATGATACATCACTGTGTCTTTGGGAGAGGCTTTTTTCAGTTTGACAGTAGAAGTTTATAAGCAGAAATGATCATGATGATCACTCTTATGATCTTTGTAGAGGGCACCCTCTAAGTAACTTACTGTATCAGTAGTCCAGTCGTAGACAGCCACTATTGCTATACTGGTATAAACCAAGGGGGATGACCCCCAGGGGTACCTATAAGAGCTATTGAGATTTTTACAATTCTGCATGCACCACATTAGAAATTAAAGAAAAAACGTAAAGAAAAATTTGACTTCGGGCAGGAATCGAACCTGCGACCTCACGATAACCAGTCAAATCGCTTTTCCACTAAGCTACCGAAGTCCTCGATTCCTGCCCGAAGTCAAATTTTTCTTTCCGTTTTCTAAAGTTCACTCATATGTGTTATTGCGAAAAATAAATAGTACAATGCACCACATTACCATTTATACTTTGCTATACTTTGCTGCTAAATTATAGCACGATCAGTAACTTTTGACTGAGGTATAACAACTTAGACCTAAGGAGTGGGTACGACTGTTTTTATGTAGATGTTTATTTGTTCACTTACCATCAATGTTAAGTATGTTTGTTAGCCATTGCAGGGCATAAAAAAAAGAACGCGTGAATGTAACATTCGTGTACGTTATTTTTTACAGAAAACTCCTCGGATTTCACAAATACCGCTTTGGGAAACACTGCTCTAAAAGGGTCCTAGAATTGAAAAGTTTGGAACCGTTGCCTCATATTATCAGTGCTTCGAACAAACACTAACAAAAACTTTATGTGACACGTCAAAAGTTGAAGTGATATATGGTGTTGTGATACGGAATATTCAATAGGTATAAATTCTATGAAATAAATACAAAATATTGTCAAAACTATTTGAAAAAGTATCGCAAATTGAAATTTATTGTGCAGAGTGAAAATTTTAATAAAGTGATGTTTATTTTAAAATTCGTCGTTCGTTTATAAACGACTGCAAAAACTGAGAGCTCGAATTCGAACCCCCGGGTAGTGGTAAGTGACATATTTAATGGAAGGGATGCCTAGATCCACTGATGTTCGGTAATTTGCCCAATTCATTCTTTTATTTTTTATTTTATTTTTTTTATGTTATGGAAGTGGCAAACAAGCATGCAGTTCACATTGATGTTAAGTGATGACGACGATAAAAAATACCAAGGTCAAAATGCAGATGCGTTACCACTCCTGAGGCCTAAGGTGTTATGCCTCTGTGCCGGAAATTACAGGGCCGTACATTACCACCTGCCCGGAACACGATAGTGCTGAGCACTACCATTTAGCGGCAAGTATATTAGGTAATGCGGTGGTGCCTCCGCCCGCGAGCACAGTCACTGGATCTCTACCACCAGTACAAAATGAGATGAAGGTAGCAAACCTGAAGATGACGTCGTTGTTAAGTGACCACTGCAGCCTATAGAAATCTACACAAATAAATAGAGCTCTAAATGCAGATGCATTTACTTGTTAGTCACTTTCGTTACATAAAAAAATAAGAATAAGGGACATAGCTCACTAGAGCCACCCGGCAACCGACCAGCGCCCGACCGCTTCAAGCGGTCTGCGCTCATTATATCAACTCCGCTCCGTATCGCCTCGACCACAAGCTGTCAACGCACGGACGGCACGCGATCAACTTGCGGACGGCGAGTGGACCACTAGCTTGTCTTGCGTTGACTTTGCATAGCCAAAGCGCTGTTCCCAAATGGACCGCGCGCTCTCCGCGAGTGGTTCACGAGTAACATCGCGTCGTTTACGACCACCTGTCGATAACGAGTGGACGCCGTAAAACGAGGCGGTGCTGGTCGGGTGCCGGGTGGCTGTGTGCTATAACCCTATACCTAACTCTAATCTTGTCATAACCTTAGTTCAGTTTACCTCAGGTATTCGAGAACTAATTGAAATCAAACTATTTTTGACAATAAGTATGTCTCTTAACAGCGTGCAGATAAAAAAATTAAGAAATTAAATTAACTGAATCGAAACTATTTTCTTTGAGAATTATTTTTTAAAATCTACCTGACGAGTGAAGTCGCTTTCGTGGTCTGTTCACGCTTAAGTTGAAAAGCGAACAGACTTAAATAAGAACCGAATAAACGCGTGATAAATCCGTAAAAATAGTTTTAATTCAATTCATTCAGGTTCTTAAATATGTATTAGCAAGTTTTTAAATATATACATAGGTACATTTAATGTGTTAAGTTGTATTCGGAGTGCCTGTGTGAGGTTTATACGGCATCTATTTGTGAATACTGTCAATTGCGCCGACAATATTCGACCAATCGGAATACATTTGAGATTTGAGTGAATTATCTGGTAACAAGTCTATCCCGATGTCGAGATGGTGTCTTCGTTGTCTAATAATTGACATTAAATGTCTTTATTCCGTTGAATATTCAAGACGTGATTGTTGTATTTAAAAAAAAATTATAATAAGTTTTATTTAAATGAAATATTGCGCTTGTACTTCAATATTAGATAATTGCCACAGGCCTAAAATTACCCGTCTTCTTTAATTCGAACGCGTTGCAACTATCGATGATGGCAGATTTTTTTTAATGTTATTAAAGTGGTAAACAAGCATGCAGTTCACTTTGTGTTAAGTGATGACTGCCCACCACAAAGACCAAGGTCAAAATGCGGATGCGTTACCACTCCTGAAGCCTAAGGTGTTATGCCTCTGTGCCGGAAATTACAGGGCCGTACATTACCTCCCGACCGGAACACGATAGTGCTGAGCACTACCATTTAGCGGCAAGTATATTAGGTAATGCGGTGGTGCCTACGCCCGCGAGCTCCGTCACTGGATACGTATTTTTATTTTATTTATTGTCAATAATAATTATCAAAGGCAACGGCAATATTCGGTCAATCGGAAACAGTCGGGGCAGTCGGGGCACGTCTGAGTGAATTTTCTGGTAAGAGAAGTAACAAATCTATCTCAGTGTCAAGCGTCGAAGGCTTGCTATTAATTGACTTAAGAACACATTAAGGGTCGTAGCTCACAAGATCCACCCGGCACCCGACCAGCACCGCCTCGTTTTAAGGCGCGCGGCGTCCACTCGTCGACGGGTGGTCCACGGGTGAACGACGCGATGTTACTTGTGAACCCGCCGCGATCCGCCCGCGATTTACTAGGGAACAGAGACTTGACAATGCAAAGTCAATGCAAGACAAGATAGTGGTCACCGAGTGGTCCACTCGCCGTTCGCGCATGGATCGCGAGCCGCCCGCGCGTGTCGGCTTGCGGTTGAGGCGATCCGGTGTTGATACGGAGCGGAGTTGATGTAATGAGCGCAGACCGCTCGAGGCCGTCGGGTGCCGGATGGCTCTAGTGAGCCATGACCCTTAATGTCTATACTAAGTATTTAAGACGGGAAGGTATATTAATTATATAGGTTATGTATTCATGAAAAAACTTGAGGGTAGTAAATTTAAACGAACCTTAAATAAATGGCTTCTTGACAATTGTATATATGACATAAACGAATATAAAATATGTTGTTATAATAATTCTAATTAATCCAATATGTTATGTAAGTTTTCAATGACCTTAATCTAAGTGAACAATATCTATAAGTTTAATGTACCTACCTAATTCAACTCTGTATGACCTCAATCAATTTAATTAATTATCTTGTAAAATCAATAATATATAATACAAGCATTTGCACATCCGCTTGCGGATTGAATACATGTTCTGACATTAAAATAGTATTAAGATCCTAAAAATGTAATTGTATTCTAGCAAATAAATGACTCATCTTATCTTATCTTATATTTATTATAATTGCTAGCTGTTACACTGCACTGTTGCACGAAGCATTTCTTTTGACGAGCCAGTTGGTCTAGAGGTGTGAGCGGACCGTTTTAACCGGGGCTCACGGGTTCGATTCCCGTACCGGGACAAACATTTGTATCGCGTTCACATATTTGCTTCGGGTCGGGGTGCTTATTTGTGTGGTGTGTGTACATAGGCACGATATAGTGTGGGCTGTCAGTTTAAGAGAAAAAAAAGTCTTTTTTGATACCCTTACAGTCACACTAGGAATAAACCTTTGTGATGGGTGCAGTTTTACACACACAACACATACACTATCAAATACTTGAACAGTCAATCATGTCCGGCGTAATAAGGCGAAACCACAAAGCATGAATACATTTAATAGTTCAATCTTCAACAAAAAACACGTCCCATAGTTATACATTTTTCACGGTAGCCGTCATACGAAATAAGTTATTTGTTAAACCACACACCATAATTATTCGGACGCATCGTTTCTCACAATTTGCCTTAATTTTTTGATACAAATTTAAATGTGCCTCGCCTTTATTCGTGTCTGCCTCTCTTAATGAACACGCAAGGGTCATTTTCGTTTGAAGTCCTTATAACAACAACCAACGTTTGTCTGATACATGACAATGACAGATCTGTTTAGTTCTTTATTATCAGATGCAGCGGTCTTCCATGATGGCTGACTGGTAATTTGGGCTTAATGACTGCTATTGTTTCCGGAAACAATTTCGTATTAGTTTTCCTTGATGTTAATGGCAAAGTTTGGCCCGTAATTACTTTTGCACGTTGCCAAAGATGGTTTGGAAACTTTTTTTGTTTGCTTAGGATTGTTGTAGCCGGTGGAGTTAATCGATGTGTTAGTATTCGGTTTTGATGTGAATAGTTCTTCTAATTTGCTTTCATGAAAATTCAGAAAGTAACCAAAATGGAGGATAGGCGAGTTGCAATTATTATTCAAGTCATCATTATCATCACTCCAGACGAAAGCGTCCACTGCTGGACTAAGCCTTCCGAAAAAACGTTGTGCGTCATTGACTAGTAATGACTATAGTTCGACTGATCGCTTAAGGCAGTGGTCACATTTAGGTACCCCCAATTGCCTTTAGGTTACTTTACATGTCATGTTCATTTCATTGTCAATCTATAGGTTAAAGCGCAGGCCACAGGCAGCGAGCTAGGCAGGTGAACATCGTTTCACCTCTTTAGGTACTTCAGTTCACACCGCGAGCTACCGAAAGAGGTGAAACGATGTTCGCCCGCCTAGCTCGCTCGCCCATTCGCCACCAGTGTAACCTGCTCTTATGGTTTATTCCATAGAGAAACACGGGCCACCGGCCGCGGCGAGCCGGAGGGGAGTAGCCATATGCAGGGCTTTCCCCTCTGTCAAAGTACAAGCCCAAATGGTCCTACGCCTGTCGCCCAGATGTTTAAGTGTGCGTGAAATTGTTTATGTACTTTGTTGAAGACAAGGTGTGAGTTTCATAGTAAAAGACAATTTTTGTAGTGTATCACATGTAGTTCCCCCGCGAAAAATGACAGACTGTTTTGCATCGGTGATAAGCGCTATCTATGGCTGCTCCCCTCCGGTCCGCCGCGGCAGCCGATGGCCCGTGTTGCTCTATGGTTTATTCCAATCGTTATTGCTCGATTACTGTAACGATGTGACTGTAAAATTTTCATATTCATGCATCAACAAAATTTATTCGCCATTTAACAAGCACTTGGGTTTTCATAAGCCCATGGTTAAATTTCAAATATCGCTGCAAATCCAGCAATTGGAATCAAATTATCATCAAAATGATATAAAAAATGTTTTTTAATGATTATTATTTAGTTTGGGTCGTTAGGTAGGCGTCGGGACGTGACGACCCCACCTCCCGTGAGTGGAGGAGAATTCTTCCGCTGGTGTAGTCAGTCTATGAAACAATGGCGGTCAAGCCGTTCGAATGGGACGCCCATCCGCTTGCCAAGTCTAGGGATAAGGGATTATTCAACCCCCAATTCAGCTACTGCGGAAAGACATGCTTGAGCGAAAGAATTTAGCTCTAACAGCTGTTGCAAAATGGGGCGAGACCAATATGGTCCAATTTAACACCCAAAAAACTCAGGCATGTCTTTTTTCTGCAAAAAAGAGGGGCTCTTTTTTGCAGAAAAAAGACTTTTTTCCCTTCTCTCCTACCCTAAATGATGAGCCTATACCTCTGGCAGACCATCTGCCATCTAAGGCGTAACTCTAACGCCCACGCTGAATTTCGACACCTTCCTCGATAGCAAGGCTAAATTAGCTGGTATGAAGGTCGAGGTCCTGGATAAGGTTCGGATATACTTCATATCACGTCAGTAGCTAAATTTGTATCAAGCACAAGTTCGATCGTGTGTGGATGTTTCCAAAAAACTATAACTTGGGAATTTTTCTTCTTTCTGATTGCGAAAGAATTTTCATGATCGTTTCAGTATTTCCGAATCGCCCCTACAAACAAACAACCAATGTTCACTTTTCCTTGTTAATAATATGCATATTAGTATAGAAAAATATGGAGAGGATGGACAAATCCAGAACACCCAAACGTTTACTGACTGGTTAACCGGGCGGGCGAAGAAACCGAGGCAGACCTAAACTCAGATGGTAAGACGGAGTAGAGAAGGACCTGAGAACGCTGGGCGTAAGGAATTGGAGAGAAAGAGCTAAAAATAGATCGGACTGGGAGAAAATTCTTAACCAAGCCAAGGCCTACCCTGAGCCCTAATTTCAGTTCATAGCAACAACTTAGTTTGAATGAACACAAATTAACTTAGAAAATGTCAAACCACTTTACAGAACAGCGATTCTCAAAGTTAGTTTCACAGAACCCGAGGGAGGGTAGAACTGAAGAAAAGTGACCAAGATACCGTGAATCACTTGCAATTCGATACAATCGGACACCGTTTCAAACAATTTATTGAAAGTAGGATAACATAAATAGAATAGATAAGTCGGGCTCCGCATTCAATGTTTAGAACAGTTTGTACGCTTTTAATGTTCTAGAAGTTTCCGGATTATAAATTATGATTACATTTCAACTATTATCTATAGTCGAAATGTAATCATATTCTCTTACATATTGTAAAGAGAAAACATTCGTGTTTTTGCATGTATGTTCGCACACGCGTTTTCACACAAAAAACTACTGGACCGTTTTCAAAAATTCTTTTACCGTTAGAAAGTCATCTTCACTGAGCGACATAGGCTATATTACGTAATTGCACAGTGCGAAGCCGGGGCGAGCCACTAGTTCTAAATATTTTGTTGCATCTGTTATTACAAAAAATCAAATTAAATAAAAACAATTTCACATGAAGATAGTTTGAATCCTGAAAAAGGAAATAGACTACCTTTATGACAAAACCAATACACGGAAAAGTCGCGAGATGAAACAGACAGTAGGTACCTCATAGTAGTGGGAGCATAAGACGGGATATTTTGTATTTACTTGAGCGCGTCAGATTAAGAGAATTATATGGGAGATACCTTGCAACCTGTTGGGTACCGCCACCAAATCTAAGGTTTCTTTATAGGGCTAAACCCTTAGGGCTCGCCACGAGCTTGCCTCACATCCAAATCGTCAGTAATATGAATGGGAGATTTGATTGGGTTCACTTAACCTCCTTTCTGTGTACCTATCTGATATTTTTCAGTAATTTTGCACTTAAATTTTTTGAAAGAATCAAATCTTTACGAAATGATCACAATCTCAACATTATTGGTCAAGGACGTGTCAGATATTCTAAGAGGGTGTAATACGTGTCCAAACAAAGCTCCTATCCAGAATTCAGACGGTTCGGATGGGAAATGAGATCGTGGCAATCATTTGAAAATTAAGGGCTGCCCTACGATACCCTTCTGGTTGCTTGCTACCTTCCACCATCTCCTATCTATATTCAATCTTCCATATACCTACCTGACGACCCACAAAGACACGACATATTAAGAAACAAAATCTAACACGCTCGAGTAAATCCGAAAAATCCCCTCTTCTTGGGCTCCCCTACCATAATCAATAGCTTTTAATACTTTACACGGACAATAAATAAATCATGCGTTATTTAGTATTTATCAGCAACAGGAAATTGCTCTCAGAGCAAGAAACAACAAAGATCTTAAAATCCTGCACGTCTTCGATCTAGATTCCAGTTCATTGCGTATTCCCTAAATGAATAAATTATCCCTCGAGTAAATCTAGACGGCGAGCTCATTATTCGGGGTTCACAAAATTTTTTCGGACCTTAATTATCGCGAAAGACTAGAAGGGCAGCCTGGGAATTAGAGCTGCCTTTTTTTAAGTTTAAGACTCTGTAACAAGCAAAATAACGAAGATACCTAAATAGATTTTCGACTAGTTACACGTAATCTCATCTGATTTCTCATTAACGTTTCGCTGAAAATTGTTTGAAAGTAAATTTGTTGAAAAATATCTACATTGAAGTACAAAATACACATAAAATATAAGTTAAAATAAAATACACTTACACTCACAGCCCCACAGTAGGTATAAACCTGTGTCGTGGGTGCCGTTGTACACATAAAACACATACACAAACACCCAGACCCGAAACAAATATCTGTAGGCCCTACAAATATTTGTCCCAGTGCGGGGATCGAACCCGCGACGAATCGAACGGCCATCTCACACCGCTGGACCATCCGGGTCGTCAAAAGTTAGAAGATTGGTCAGTTCGTATGGTAATTTGGTGTATTACTTAGCGGTTAAATTCTTAAGCAAGCATGGTTAAAAATATCCATGAATTTACATCACGCATTATTTTTACTGGTGGTAAGCTCCAGTGTCGGAGCTGGATGGTAGTGTTCAGCACTATCGTGTTCCGGTCAAGTGGTAATGTACGGCAATGTAATTTCCGGCACAGAGGCATAACATCCTAGGCCTCAGGAGTGGTAACGCATCTGCATTTTGACCTTGGTCTTTGTGTGTCTATAGGCTGCAGTCATCTCTTAACATCAATGTGATGACTGCATGCTTGTTTGCCACTGACATGACATAAAAAAACTGCACGTAATTGATCTGGATTCTAGTTCATTGCGTAGGTATTCCCTAAAAGAATAATTTACAATTACAAGTGGAAGTTTTCCCAATGACCACTTTCAAATTTCAATTAATACTAAGTCCTCCCTACATGTTAATGAGATACACTGTACGTAACAGGTTACATACCGGTCAGATGGTAATGTACGGCCCTGTAATTTCCGGCACAGAGGCATAACATCCTAGGCCTCAGGAGTGGTAACGCATCTGCATATTGACCTTGGTCTTTGTGTGTCTATAGGCTGCAGTCATCACTTAACATCAATGTGAAATGCATGCTTGATAGCCACTGACATGACATAAAAAAAATCACGTCATTGATCTGGATACTAGTTCATTTCGTAGGTATGCCCTAAAAGAATAAATTACAATTACGAGTGGAAGGTTTCCCACCGACTTTCAAATTTCAAATAATACAAAGTACTACCTTCATGTTAATGAGATACACTGTAACAGGTTACATATTGAATCGAACGTTACAATCCCATTCTGGTCTACAGAATTCAGACACGGCTGAGGGATGACCAAATGGAATAATAGCGTTTGAAGACCCTGAGGCGATTGAACGAATGTATCTAGGTTTACGTATAGAAAGGGTTTCGATAAGGCTCAGTTACATGCACATTTTAGGTCTGGAAATAGAATATTTCGAAAATTTGTCATAAATATTGACAACAGAATTTTTTTTCTACAGGTATTAGGTAGGAGGAAAATAAGCAACCAACCAGGTCAGTCAAAGAATTTTGCCTTGATGTTAGACACAAGATTATATTTGAATTATGTCCTATTATAACTAATAGGTTGGGGAAAAAGTCTTTTCGCATTATAGTATGTATGAACTTGTAATAAAATCTCTTTGGCTGTAGTATTTGTATCTGGCTGGTTTTAGTATCATTGAAAGTTAAAATTTTAAAGAACATAATTCCAAATTCAAATTAGGCAAATGTGTGATTTTCATTTGTTTTTCGTACTGTCAAGATGAGTGAATCTAATGAAGAAATTCGATACATTTTAAAATTTTACTACAAAAAAGGTAAAATGCAACGCAAGCCGCGAAAAAAATTTGCGATGTTTATGGACCTAGTGCAGTGTCTGTGAGAGTAGCACAAATTTGGTTTAAGCGTTTTCAATCCGGAAATTTTGATGTCAAAGATGCACCTCGCTCTGGTCGCCCTATTAAGGATAAAATGGATGCCATTTTTGAAAAAGTGGAGCATGATCGACATATCAGTAGTTACGACGTAGCTGAAGAACTGAGAATTGATCACAAAACAGTTTTGGCGCATTTGAAAAAAGCTGGGTACAAAAAAAATCTCGATATTTAGGTACCTCACGAGCTCACTGAAAGAAACCTAATGAACCGTGTACTCATTTGTGATTCTTTATTACGACGTAATGAAACCGAATCATTTTTGAAGAAGCTGATAACTGGTGATGAAAAGTGGATCACGTACGACAAGAACGTGCGAAAAAGGTCGTGGTCAAAGGCCGGTCAGGCTTCACAGACTGTGGCAAAACCCGGGTTAACTCGCAATAAGGTGATATTGTGTGTGTGGTGGGATTGGAAGGGCATTATTCATTATGAGCAGTTGCCACCAGGCAGGACTATCGATTCTGAACTCTACTGCGAACAACTGATGAGATTAAAGCAAGAAGTTGAGAGAAAGCGGCCGGAATTGATCAACAGAAGGGGTGTGGTGTTTCATCATGATAACGCTAGACCTCACACATCTATAGCCACTCAGCAAAAATTAAGAGAATTTGGCTGGGAGGTGTTAATGCATCCGCCGTATAGTCCTGACCTTGCACCTTCAGATTTCCACCTGTTTCGGTCTCTTCAGAATTCTTTATGCAATGTTAGGTTAACATCACGAGAGGACCGCCAAATCCACTTGTCGCGGTATTTTGATGAGAAGTCCCAAAATTTTTATAGCAATGGGATCATGTCCCTACCTACAAGATGGCAAAAGGTAATCGAACAAAATTATACATAAATACTTTAGTTAAATTTAAATAAACTATATTAAAAAATGTTTTGAATTATCTTTAAAAATGCGAAGAAACTTTTTCCCCAACCTAATATTATAACTATCACTGAGACATAACAACTAAGGTCTCAGGGGTGGCAACGCTTCTGCATTTCGACCTCTGATCTGATCATCAATTAACATAAATGAGCTGCACGCCTTCCCGCTTTGCCACCTTCATTACTTAAAAATAAATAATTAAAAAGTACATATTATCTAACACTAAAGGTGAGATTCACAGACGGCACTGCGACGTTACTTTCAGCAAAGTATGCTTAGAACTTAACTGCCTCAGTAGCCTAGTGGTAGCAGGCCACTACTATTACGCTGGAGGTCTTGGGTTCGATTTCCGGGTCGGGGGCTATCAGAGGTAACGGTTTAAAATTCTCAATGTCTGGTTCATTGGGATTTTTCTAGAAGTTTCCCAGTACCTCGGAGTTTGGTAATGTGCCCGGAGATGGCAACTGGCTCGTCACCTGTTACATGGGCCAAAAACGTAACCGGTGAATCGTGGGTGTTTGCGTTTACCCCTTCGGGGATTATAGGCGTGAAGTTACGTTTATGCTTAGAACTCTCAGTAAAATATGAGTTTTGACAGTTCTAAGCATACTTTCCTGAGAGTAAAATCCCATTGTAGTCTGTGATTCTCACCCTTTATGAGGCATCAAATTTTTGCAAAGTTTAATCCGCAACTTCTATCCATCAACTTTGAAAATTTAAGCTATTTCTCTCTTCTGGTATTCCATATTGGCAAAGCCCATCGAATCCAATGTATAAATTAAATCGTTCCCTGTAATCCGCTGGTTACAGTCCGTTATAATTCCATTCCGGCCGACAGCTCACCGACGGCTGAGCGATGAGCAAATGGAACAATAGCAAGGACCCTGCGGTGATTTGGGGTATTCCATATATCCGTCATATTTGGGTTTTCGACTACAGTTAGCTGTATTTCTATTGCAACGGTTTTGAAGATACATTTTGAAAGCTTGCATGATTTCTGGATGACTCGAAGTTCAAGAGACTACGTATTAAGTCTGCTTAAGCACGAAACGTCTATATCAACCCTAAATAATCGGGCTCGAAGATTCCCTATTATATTCCTGAATGATGACCGATTATGGTAAAGATCACGGTTGTTGGTTCAATTGCACATCTGTAAACGTACATCATCTCTTTCTTAAGTACCTACAATGAGACATCGAATTATTGCAATTGGCATGCAAATAATACTTATGTTTTCGGCTATGGTAACCAGTAGCTTACTTCTATTGCAGCGGTTTTGAAGACACATTTTAAAAACTTTCATGGTAATTGGATGATGACTTTTGAATTCAAATAACATGTCTGCCGAAGCAAGGAATGCCTGAAAGTGTACTAAGGAAATACAGACACACTCTACCATCGATCAGAGCAAATATACCGGTTGCTGGCAATTCAAGTAGTATTACATTAGATGTGCTTCAATAACAATATTTGCTAAGTCCTTTTAGAAGATCTAGTTTCGAAGTAGTTCGGTCAGGAGATGAAATTGAAAGTGAAAAGTAACTGACATTTTTAATTATTTTATATGCACAAACCATAGAGCAACTCGGCCCACCGCTCGCGGCGGGCCGGAGGGGAGTAGCCATAGCGTTTATTACCGATGCAAAACAGTCTGTCATTTTTTGCGGGGGGGTATTGCGTGCGACATGTGTATGTGCGTGTGCATACTACAAAAATCGTCTATTACAACGAAACTCACACCTTGACTTTAACAAAATACAGAAACAATTTCACGCACACATTTAAACATCTAGGCGACAGGTATAGGCCCATTTGGACTTGTACTTTGACAGAGGGGAAAGCCTGCATATGGCTACTCCCCTCCGGTGTTACTTTATGGCACAAACATACCAATCTACTCGTAATATTGTAACAAGTTTTTCATAAAGCTTTTCTTAAAGGAAGGACGGTCGACTTCTCATAATCTGATGACATTATTGGCAATGTGTGTTTATATGATTCACAAATATGAAACCATTTTCATTCTCATTCGAAACGAAATATATTTACCGCATTACCACATATGGAAATGTTTCAAACTTCTATGTAAATCGTTATTTTTACGATAGGGTCACGAGCGTCTCGACCGTTACTATTTATCCTTTTAAGGGTTCCGTTTCTTTAAACGGGAAAAACGGAACCCTTAAAGAGTCACTCGGTATTTCGTCTATCCGTAAGTCTATTTGAGATTTTGTCCTTTTGAAGTTTTTTTCTTCGAACTAATAGCGCAAATAGGGAAAGGAAGGGTTTAACATATTAATTAGTCGGGAGCTGACCACTTGTGCTCTTGGGCACCTTATGTGGTCGTAATAAAAGCTACATTGAATGATTTTGGACAAGCTGACTGTTCTTACATATAGGTACATTTTAGAGGTCATGACTTCAATCGAAAGACGTGCACTGCTGGACAAAAGCTTTACCTAAAGTTACCTACACCTACCTACAGTTTGTGCGTCATTAGGGGAGAATATGCCATAATTGCCGCATTTGGCATTGTCGTATTTTCTACCGCAATGTTGAAATGGTTTGACCGTCATTGTTCAGTTGACTGACCGCACAGCAGAAGAATTCTTCTCGACTATTGGGCGGTGGAGTTGTCAAATCCCGACGCTATAAAAAACGTGCCTTCACGCCTGTAATCCCCGAAGGGGTAGGCAGAGGTATATGCGTGCATTCAGGCATACATGCAAACACCCAAGATTCGCCGGTTACGTTTTTGGCCCATGTTACAGGTGGCGAGCCTGTTGACATCTCCGGGCACATTACCAAACTTTGAGGTACTGGGAAATTTCCACAAAATGGAAAAATCCCAGTAGATCCAGAGATAAACACCTTCTTCTTCGTCTTAACACCATTATCTCTGATAACCCCTTACCCGGGAATCGAACCCAGGACCTCAGTGGAGTAATTTATACATTGTAAAATTTGTAAAAAATAGTTTAGGAAGCTATACTTATAGTGTGACGTATCGTATCGCCTTTATTATTTATTATTATTATTATTTATTTATTTAATAAAGCAACAAAGCTCTTTAAAGTGTTAGTAACAATATTACTTAATTCTATGTTAGTATTCCTATTCTAAAATTACACATAAATCAATTTCACTATCACTATCACTATGTGAATCACTGCTACACGTCCATTACAGAGGTGGATGGCTTGCAGCAAGCTTTTAAGGATGGCTGACTATACCCATGACATTCGAAAAAATTGGCAAGTATTGAACATTGTAATGCAAGAACCTAAAACTTTTTACTGGTGGTAGAGCTCCAGTGGCGGAGGTCGCGGGCGAAGACACGACCGCATTACCTAATATACTTGCCGCTAAATGGTAGTGTTCAGCACACTCGTGTTCAGGTCAGGTGGCAATGTACGGCCCTGTAATTTCCGGCACAGAGGCATAACACCTCAGGCCTCAGGAGTGGTAACGCATCTGCATTTTGACCTCGGTCTTTGTGAGGGTGTCTTTAGGCTGCAGTCATCACTTAAAATCAATATGAACTGTTTGCCACTGCCATAACAAAAAAAACAATTGAATAATTAAGATCTTAGTTGACAGCCCTATCAAGCCAAGAGGCGCCATTCTAGAAAAACCCTACAAATTATAATATGTAACAATTTTTTGAATCTAGCAACCCTAACTCCCGCTTTTTTAAGAGCGAAAACGTTCAGCACTTGTGTACCAGCAACTTAACATAATTCACCTCTCACTTTAGGGCCGTAGTAAAGTGTCGCGTAAAACAGGTAGCCACAATCCAGGTTTTGTATTTACGATTAAGTTTAGTATGGAATCACCGAGGTTTATTTGCTTAATACGAGTTTTACGGTCGAAAGCTACAACTGTTTAGGACCACTTACTGTAATTGCGTTTTTTTACGCTGAATTGTGGTGAAATAGTTTATTGTTTAAGAGTAGTGGTTCCAAGGACTATAAAGGCAAGATTATCGTGACCGAGGAGTTATTACGCGAATTACTTTTTTTTATGTATGAAGGTCGGCGTCATAGACGTAGGCCTGAAAACAGCAAGTTTAAAGTGGGATTGAGCGGGTCATATTTGTAGGATGTCTGAAGAAAAGTGGACAAAAAAGTCTACCGACTGGATTCCGGATGTTCGCCGTTGGCGAGACCGACTTCGAAAGCGCTGGCGAGATGACCTCGACCGTTTTGAACCAGACTGGCTTGAGGTTGCGAAAGGCCGCGATAGGTGGAAAAAGTTAGGGGAGACTTTTGCCTAGCAGTGGGACAGTTGAGGCTATTAAAAAAAATGAAGGTGACAAACAAGCATGCAGTTCACATTGATATAAAGTGATGACTGCAGCCAGACTATGACACTTGTGCTGATAGACACTTACACAAAGACCAGAGGTCAAAATGCAGATGCGTTGCCACCCCTGAGACCTTAGTTGATATGTCTCTGTGACAAGTAATTACGGGGTCGTACATTACCATATAACCGGCACACGATAGTGCTGAACACTACCATTTAGCGGTAGATTGATTAGGTAATGCGGTGGCGCCTACGTCCTCGAGACATTGGAACTCTACCACCAGTAAAATAATTACGAATTACGTTTAATAAGGTATCCAGTTTCAGGTGCAAACAAAAAAAATAACATTTTATACCTACCATTTCCTTGTTCAAAGGTATTAGATTAAGTTAAATGGGTTAAGTAACTGAGATTGTAATTTATTTGAATCTTTACACAAAATCAGAATCAAATTAATTTAGGGTGACAGGCACCTCTTGTGAAAAAAAAAAGTAACTTCACGCCTGTAATCCCCGAAGGGGTAGGCAGAGGTAAATGCATGCATTCAAGCATACGCGCAAACACCCACGATTCGCCGGTTACGTTTTGGCCCATGTAACAGGTGGCGAGCCTGTTGACATCTGCGGGCACGTTAACAAACTTCGAGGAACTGGGAAATTCCAGAAAATGGAACCTCTTGTGACACTTCCAAAACAAACCAAAATAAATTAAAGTGAATAACAATTGATATTGTACATGTGGAATTACAAGCTGAAAAAATATAAAACTAAAGGTAAGTACGTATATCAGTAGAATGTCTCATTTCCCCTTCTACAAACTGAAAACAATTTTCAGGGCTGGCAGCGCGTTGGCAACGCCCCTGGTGTTGCAAATGTTCATAGGCGACGGTGAATACTTTCCATCAGGTGGCCCGTCTGCTTGTCTGTCAATCCTTTGACAATAAAAAAAAAACAAAGAGAAAAGAAAAAGAGTCATTCTTAGTCATTCACCGGCAGAGTTCCAAAGGCCAATATGATATTACGAATTATAACATGCTTAAACAATGCGACCTTTCAACACAAAACCTTTCACTGAAGTGTAATTAAATAAAAAAGTAAACTGTCCTAAAACGTACGTGAAACGGAGGTGTGTTGTCAAAAGTCACCTTAACGAGGGCGAGAAAATTAAATTTGGGACCGTTATCTGCCATTAGGTGCCGAGTTTAATCAAGTGTTAATGAGGAAAGGTACAGATTCGATTCCATCAAATGTTATGTTCGGATTTTGTAAAAAAAAAAGCATTGCGTCATTCAGTCCCGTTTTCAACCCAGTTTACTTATACATGTCATACAATGTGTCTAGGGATAAGTGATCGCCCGGCGTTTTTCGAATATTTGTACAAAATTAAGGATAATTACTCTTACATATGGGACTTACCGGCTTTGGTTTTTTATTAACGATTTTTTTTTTTTTGTAACCACGCGTGACCTGCTGCCGTTTTTTTACGATATTTACAAAGTTTTTTACATCTTTCTTCATTATTTTTGTTTATTGACTTGTTACATCCTGGGCGGCCTCTACAGACCGCGCGTTACCGGAATTGCGCAACCCTAATTTTAATTATTATAAAACCGAACTGCATGTTCGTACCGCGCCTTTTGTCATCCACGAATCGGACCGATAGGACAAAACCTAGTTTTACTTTATGTCTTCTTGTTGCCTAAAATCGGAACATTAAGATATACCTTAATTAATAAGTTATTAGTATATAATATGATAAAATTGTGGACTGTGAAATAAACTGGTTCAAAAAGTTAATTGGTTTTTTTTTAGATCCATCGCTGCGCATCTCGTAATTGACTAGCCGACACCATAATTTATCAATTAAAATTATCAAACATAACTTAAATGTAATGACTGCCCAGCCCTGAAAACACCATAAATAGTGACTGAGGTTTTTAAAATTTTTTTCTTCGTCCTTTCCTTATTTTTAAATTTAAACTAATCAAACTCCCAACATAAAAATCAGCAACACAAAAAGCAAAACAACCTAAATCACGAAAGTTTGCAAAGGTACAATATTCCTAGAACGCCATAACCGCAGTAAATACGTGCCACTGAATCACGTGTTTCGACAATTATAAACGTATTTGCATACCACATGCTACGAGAAATGGTTTAAGGGTGATCGTAGACTTACGGACAAACGAATGAAGATTATTTTTTTCTTAACAAAAAAAAGGAAAAAGAAAAAAAGACGTGATAATATAATCACATCTTTTTTTCTTCCAAAGTTCGAGGTAATAAAAAACTGATGAACATCATAATAGGTCTGTTACAGCTACTCATCTTTAATTTAATTCCAACATTAGGCAGGTAAGTATTAAAATATAAGCAACTTTGAATGATGCTGAGGTCTTATGACACATTCCAAAACACTTTCATGGCCAGATGAGTTACAAGCCTACAATTCACTGATAGTAAGTGAATACTGTAGCCTACTATCATAACCTTCATCTAGATTACATAATTATATTGTTGAACTAACATTTCTCAGTGAATTGTCATTTGGCGAAACTAGAGCCTCTTTTTTATTTTTTAGGACGGATTTATGTAGGCGTTTCACAAGGCAAATAATATATCGGAATAGGCAACCATTATTTATGCACCTATTAAGGTGCGGCTATAGTAAATCAAGCGGTTTTAACACTAAACACAATATAAAATGCGAAGCGGTATGTAAATGTGCATAGTACGGACACCCCAAACCAACTTTCTCAATACAAGCATGACCAATTCGACATTTATCGACCAAATGCCAGACTACCTACAATTTCACTGGTTCGAAATATAATTGATAAACAATCAAAGAAATTGATAGTTATTGCGACTATACTTAAAGCAACTTTTATTAATCCATAAAATTCGACCGTCTACGGAAACCTTATTTGTAAAGTGTGCAAGCGATGCTCCGTATCGATAAGTTCGCCTTATATAATTGCGGTCTAAATCTAATGATACCACGGGAAATTGGTAAATCGATATCACAGACAGCTGTTAAGGTAACTTTCATATTGAAATGGAAAGTAATTTAAAGATTAACATAATGTTAATTGACTTTTAAATGAGCTTCTGCGAAAAACTCGTATCGAGGGTGTAAACACCATTGTAACATAACACTATCCATACTCATATTATAAAGATAAATCATTTGTGTTTTTGTATGTATGTAATAAATATTTTCATACAAAAACTTAAACCGATTTCAAAAATTCTTTAACTATTAGAAATCTGCATCTTCACTGAGTGATATAGACTATATTACCTACATACATTGCACCCGTGCGAAGCCGGGGCGAGCCGCTAGTCTTAAACTATAACGCAACCAGACGCAGATAAAACAACTGAGATTCCAGGAGTGGCAAAGCTTCACCATTAATTGAATTTTAAGTTGATGTTTATAGGTCAGTATTCACTTACCTTTAATATGTGTAGGAGTCAATTTCTCTGTCCACTTTTCTATATTGTTTTGCCTATGTGCCGAAATTATTGGATCTTATCACAATTTCCCTGGAACAAATGCTGAACACTATCATTTGAAGGCAGACATATTACATACCTAATACGGCGGAGCACACATCCTCAAGCTCTGACATTGGAGCTCTACCACCAGTAAAACCTGTACCTATCATCTACATCAAAAATTTGACAGGAGAGTGGGTATCGTTTTTGATTGCGATAGTCGAAGTTCATAGCAGCTAATTATTACACATGTTAAAGATTTTGAGAAAAAAAAATAAAACGTGACTACACGCACTTAATTCTCATAGGGGTAGGCGAGGTAAATGCATGCATCCAAGCATACATGCAAACACGCTCAATTCACCGGTTACATTTTAGCCCATGTAACAGACTGCGAGCACATCTGTTGACATCTCCGGGCACATTACCAAACTCCGAAGTACTAGGAAACTTTCAGAAAATGGAAAAAAATCCCAAAAGAACCAGTGATAAAGGATTTTAAACCGTTATCTCCGATAACCGCCGACCCGGGAATCGAACCCAGGACCCCAGCGTAGTAATAGTGGCCTGCTACCATAAAGCTACTGAGATAGTTGTACACACACAACTCATACACAAAACACCCAGACCCGAAACAAATATCAGTAGGTCATTCAAATATTTGTCTCGGTGCGGGGATCGAACCCGCGGCCCTTGAATCTACCACCACTTGAGATACCTAAGATCCTTTTACTAATACGAAAAGTGAATAAAATATAAAACTAAATTAATTATATCAGAACACTATCAAAAGCTTAAGAGAACTCCACAAATAAACATTCAAAGAATATCACATTGCATTCACCTCGACATTATTTTTTATTTCCATCAAACTAGCATCTAACTTTATTATCTGCACAAACAGCTCCAAAATAAATGCCCGTAAAAGCAAATAACTATGCACATCAGTTAAATAAATAAAACGTTGCAGCAAAATTGCCGAAACACCCAGAAAATGTTTCATTAAATGCTGAATATTTCAGAAAATTCGCAATATGCACAATAATGTGAGCAAAAATATATCGTGTGTCTGTAATAAAGTGAAAAAACGCTAAGTAATGATATTCAAACGTACCTTTATATTTTCTAAAATAAGGATCTGAATAAAGAAATTCTCATTCTGAAATAATTTGGGAGCTAAAAAACACGGCATGACTGTACGTTACTGAAGAATATCATGTATATTTTTTATGGAAGTGCTAAACAAGCATGCAGTTCACATTGATGTTAAGTGACGACTGCAGCCTATAGACACCCACACAAAGACCAAGGTCAAAATGCAGATGCGTTACCACTCCTGAGGCCTAAGGTGTTATGCCTCTGTGCCGGAAATTCTTACTCTGAAATAATTTGGGAGCTAAATTTTAACACGGAATGACTGTACGTCAATGAAGAATATCATATATTTTTTAAAGTAATGGAAGTGGTAAACAAGCTTGCAATTCACATTGATATTAAGTGATGACTGCAGCCTATAGACACCCACACAAAGACCAAGGTTAAAATGCAGATGCGTTACTACTCCTGATGCCTAAGATGTTATGCCTCCGTGCCGGAAATTACAGGGCCGTAAAATTATTATACATGCTCACCGAGTGGCAGATAGAGCTCCCGCATCGGCGCCTCTTTAACTCTCGTAGGCGCCACTAGAAAATCTCATCACCAGCATAGCATCCGAAAGATGTCCACAGCTGGACCAAAGCCTCCACATAAGCCTGGCACTTCATCAAACTCCGAGGTATTGATTAACTTCCAGAAACTGAAAAAATCCCAATGGAACCAGATATAAAGGATTTTACACCTTTATCTTTGGAAGCTCCGACTCGCGAGTCGAATTCAGGACCGTCAGTCACAAAAGACGATAACTTCTTAGTGCTTCCATATATTGCAAACCAATACAGAATCGGAAAATTCATTTAAAATGTTCCTGGAATTGTGGTTACCCTGTCTGTAAGCCGACAGGTTTTCCAGGTCTTAATTGAAATGATACTCACTCGAAAAGCAAGCAAAATGTCTGTCTATCAAGTCTCACGCGTGAACGACACTCGACCGACGTCGGCGTCAGGTTTCACTCCACACGTGCCCAACCGATCAGGGTTACCAGACTTAATAATTAGTTTCCCCTACTTTACATTTTTTTTAAAGTTATAATGATGGCAAGCAAGTATAGAGTTCACATTCACAGTAAGTGAATACTGCTGTCTATAGACATTAGGGTTGCTGAGGATTCCTCTTCCTCATAATGAGGAAGTTCCGCAATATTTTGGGTTCCTCAACCGTTTCCACATCCTCAAAAATTAAAATAAAAAAATTCTCTTCCGCTACCGCTTCCTCAAAATTTAAGAGGAATTTATGAGGAATTTTGTTGCGCATGCGCGTCGCGTATCGATGGCAACGCACACGCCGCGCTGCGGCGTGTGCGTAGCCAGGCCAAACAGGCGAGCGAGACCTTCCCACCCGCCACCGGCGCTGTTCCTTGATCGTTTGTTTTAATTTTATTGACATACATTATTTTGTTTATACGCGTACTCAACTTAAAAAATCGAAATATTCGGGGCTTTACAGAACTGTATCTTTACAATACCTATCTTCTCTTCCGTCAAATGTACCAGCAAACGACTTTTTAGCAATGCTGTATTGGCTTATATAAAGCTAAGTTATAAAACCGGTTGTTGGGGAAACAGCGTCCAAATATAGTTTGAATAAAAATTAACCTCCCTGTTTAAAATTAATTTCGATTAATAGTATTCAATTCTTTTATTTTGATTAATAATATTCGACTTAAATACCTAATTAACAAAGAAATAAAGACTGCATTCTTATTTTCATTTCAATTCCTAAATGAAATTGTGTCATTCACTCATCTTTTTTTTGGTGTGCGTGTGTTTTTTTTATGTCTGTAGGTTGACAGACAAGCAGACGGGCCACTTGTTGGAAAGTGGTCACCGTCGCCTATGAATATTTGAACGCTGCCAGCCCTGAAAGACTCCTTTGACGCCATTTTTGAAGAACCTCTTAATGTAGCACCTAGGGAACACCTCAGAGGGAAGTTCGTTCCACAATTTACACGTTCCGTTCTGGGCAAGAACGAACGTAAAAACCGCACCGTTGAGCACTGCCAGGTGTCCAGTCGGTGTGGGTGGAACTTCTCTCTTCGGCGGGTAGTACGGTGTAGGAAAATAGATGGTAGCACCATGTCAAACAGTTCAGCAGAGCATTCACCATTGTAGAGACGGTACAACACGCACATACTCCCAATGTCTCTGCGTAGGCTCAGATGTTCGAGTCTGTCAGTAAGTCCTGAATCGTTAACAATACGAATGGAGCGTTTTTGTAGGGAGTCAAGTGGACCAAGCTAGTATTTGGGGGTCCGCCAACAAATGAGTATGAGTAGTAGTAGCTACCCCGAAGTGAAAGTGAATACTGCCTGGCTTTGTTAAGCACCCCTAGCTTTTTGGATGCCAACTTGGTCTTACACTCAATGTGACTCCCGAATTGCACTTCGTTCGATATGTCAACGCCCAGGATACCGATATTCTTACCAACGGCGATCGGAATGCCCTGGAACTGTGGTGCTACAATGCATGGCATTTTTTTAGCGGTGAACGTGCAGACCTGTGTCCTCGAGGGGTTGAACTGCATTAAATTAAGTCGACCCCAATCCGAGACCCGCTCCAGAGAGTGCTCGATTTCAGACACAAGTCTAGTCCTTCTTTCCTCGATAAGTGTCCGAGAGGCATTTGCACGGCTAGTGTAGTGTGCATATCCCGTACTATCATCGGTATAGCAATGAAAATTGGAGTTTTCCTCCAACATTTCATTGATGTGCAGAAGAAAAAGCGTGGGAGATAGCACAGAGCCTTGCGGCACACCAGCGTTGATAGGTAGTCTGTCTGAGCGCTGACAGTCAACTAAGACTTGTATATAACGCTCAGACAGAAAGCTGGCTGTCCAGTTGCATAGCCTCTCGGAAAGACCGTAGGATGGAAGTTTCGCGAGAAGTGCCCTGTGCCAGACCCGGTCAAAGGCCTTAGCAATGTCGTTGTGTAGATATGTCACTGAACTCGTCCTTAACTGCTGGACCAATTTTGATGATTCTTTATCGTATGTGTTTTGAGAATGGTTTAGATTTTAGATTAATTGTAAAAATAATTAAAAGAGCATTTTGTAGTAGACCAACCACGTGCGGATTTTAGGTTGGGTCCGCTAGTATTTATATCTTCGTATCATCCTCTTCAATCTTTCTGTAGCGCGCAAGGCCTCCCGGCTGGTGTAGAACGCAAGCGATCTACTCTATTAAGCGATACGGGTGCGGTCGGGTGTGTGACGGGTGACCACTAGTGGCAAATTAAAATGCGCATTTTCGTGCTTCGGAGAGCAGGACGCCGACGGTCCCGGTTGCTATAAACAGATAGCAGTCGTTAAACCTTGTCGGAGGCTTTATGGGCGGTTTGAAAACATCCGACAGCGGGTTGGCCACTAACCCTTGCAAGTAACTCCACCAACCCGCATCGGAGCAGCGTGGTGGATTACTCACCACGCTGATTCTTGAGGGGAGGTCTGGAGCTTACGACTCTAGAGATTACTCATTAATATATAACTGGAGAGGAGGTCTGGAGCTCCAGTGCCCAGCCGTGGGACGTTTCAAGGGTTGCTATTATTATTATGTATATATGTCATCTGCTTCCTCTTCCTCTTCCTCATAAAAATATCCTCTTCCTCATCCGCATCCTCTAAATTGGTGCATCACAATTCCTCTTCCTCCTCCTCTTCCTCATAATCACTTCCTCAACAACCCTAATAGACATCTACACACAAACGGAAAGCAAAGCGCAGATGCGTTGGAACCCCTGCTCTGGTGTAAGTTGTTTGGCCTCTGTGATATTTATTACGGGACCATACACCATAGTAGTATAGTTAAAGTTTTGACAATAAGTATCTATAGAAAAAAAAGATCCGGACGAATTGAGAAACTTCTTCTTTATTCGAAGTCGGTAAAAAATCTAAGGAACTGTAAATGGTTGTTCTAATTAGCTTGTGTTTCATTGCTGCCAAATTTTGAGGTTGTTTTCGCGACATTATAGAGGTATTTCTAAAGGGTTTTACTTGGGGTATTTCTAAAGGGTCTTATGCGACAAACGCCTATACGGATGTTGAGGTAAAACGTAACCGACGAATCGTGGGTACTTGTATGACAGAATGCATGCATTTACCTCTCCCTACCCCTTCGGGGATTACAGGCATGAAGTTACGTTAACATTTGTACAAATAAATCTTAATTATTTACTATAATCAAGCACTCGAGTTCAGAGGCCGATTTTCTATGTCTACGCTCTGCCTGTCGTCTCGGACCTCGACTTAGATTTTTTTTCTTCCCTTTCTCTGTACAAAAATGCCGCACAACTCAGGAAAACTACCGTCATCTGGCAACCCTGCCGTGCTCGGATCATGTTAACTGCCCGGTTACTTTTTGGCACGTAAACACCATATGTTCAGTCCTAATCTGGATTTCATTTTAATATCCCGGATTCCGGCCTTTTTGTTGGCGGAAATAAATTCGCTCGGGGATGCATATATTGAATTGAACGGTACATTTACGTAGTCAGTTTTGGGAGAGAGAAAAATGTGTTATTCTGCTTAAACACGTACGGATAAAATCATATTTTGATTATACTCTGCTGGGGAGCGAAAAAAATGCAAATAATAACGAAACCTGCTAAAATAGAATAATGAATGTTGTTCCTTTGTCTCTTGAAGTCTCAGATCCTGTTATGTAGGTACTTTAGTTAAGTGTTAAGTTAGATTCTTCACATTCTTATTCTAAAAGAGGTGGAAGCATATTTCACCACTTTGGAAGTGTCTATATTTTTTTTTATGTAATGGAAGTGGCAAACAGGCATGCAGTGCACATTGATGTTAAGTGATGACTGCCTGCCTATAGACACCCACATAAAGGCCAAGGTCAAAATGCAGATGCGTTACCACTCCTGAGCCTTAAGGTGTTATGCCTCTGTGCCGGAAATTACAGGGCCGTACATTACCACCTGACCGGAACACGATAGTGCTGAACACTACCATTTAGTGGCAAGTAAATTAGGTAATGCGGTGGTGTCTACGCCCGCGAGCTCCGTCACTGGAGCTCTACCACCAGTAAATAATAGTCTATCATATTGACTTTGAAAAACGATATTCAGATGCACAATATTATTTTCAAATCACCTTAGAAATTCTTCTGCCGTACAATCTAACAAATTATATAATAATAATAATAATGGCAACCCATTATACGTCCCACTGCTGGGCACGAGTCTCTCCCCTCTTTGGGGGGAGGCCTGGAGCGTACTCCACCACGCTGCTCCAATGCGGATTGGTGGAGAAACGGGTTAGTGGCCAACCCAGTGTCGGATGTTTTCAAACCGCCCATAAGGCCTCCGACAAGGCTTAACGACTGCTGTCTATCGATAGCAACCGGGACCGACGGCTTAACGTGCCCTTCGAAGCACGGAAACGCGAATTTAATTTGCCACTAGCGGTCACCCATGACACTACCCGACCGCGCCCGTAGTGCTTAACCGAGTAGATCGCTTACAATCTACACCAGCCGCCGGGCCATGCGCGCTTCACAAATTATATGGTGCAACCCTAATTTCGTTTTTTATTCCGCACTTTATGATATTGCAGTGCACCTAATCGGCGTAATTTAACGCAATTTTGACACAACCCTTGAGCTAAGCTGCCATAAGAGCGCTCTTTTGTTAATTAAGGTTGTACATACCTATGGATAAAATTTGGCTCGTGCTGGTTAAATTTCGCAAACAATTTGCGGCAGGCAAATCCTCGATGAGCCCACTTACTTATCAAAATTAATAGCGCGGTAGAGATACGAAAACGATGAAAGGGAATGCTAAATAAAATTAGGTAGCAGACATAATATCTGTTAAGTGATAATATACACTTGTTATGCTTATCGCTTTGATTTATTTCTTTTGATTTATTCATTGACTATCTGTTGCCCGGGGCTCCGCCCTCGTGTAGGTCGCTTTTTGCGTAATCTGTGGAAACTACAATAATCCTGTCCAGTAATAAGGTTATAGCAGAGAATATGTAATAATACTTGCTTATAGTTAATTCTAAAGAAATCTGAAGTAAGGCAACGCCATCTATTAAGGTTTTATGTAACCCAATAGATGGCGCCGACTTATCTACTAGGCGTATGCCCACATTCAATGTGTTATTTTATTAAAATTCAATAGACTACAGTGTGTCTTTATTGATATCGATAAAACAAAATAGAAATTCTAGATTTATCTAAATTAAATACGTTTACTTAGGTAAGCCGCATTCGATTCGTTACTGGGTACTTTAACATTTACTGAGAATGAATTAAATCTACAATTTTGAATATTGAACATTTTTATAATCAGAAGGTAAGTATGTATGTATGTATGTATCTTCACGCCAGGTCCCTAACGGGGTAGGCAGAGATTGTAGAGCGCCAGATATCCCGGTCCTGACATACCTCTCGTGCCTCATCTATCTTCATCATTCTCTTCATACATGCCGATTACTAAGACTTTCATCAGACAGAACTCGACCTATTTGCTCATGGTAGGTCAGTCTTGGTCTTCCTGTGCCTCTGCAACCATTTACATTCGCATTGTATATCTGTTTAGTCATTCGCTCACAAGTTAGTATTTTGGATAATTTTATGACGAGCTGGTGAGGCGATCTCTGCCTATTTCCCTATAGCCAATGCACGTGACAGACTTTATCAATATAAAAATAATGCACCGATGTGTCCGACCGGACATTTCTTTGATAGTTCCTATGGTTTTCAGATATTTTCACTCAAGGCGTCCGTCCGGCCGGCCAAAATCAACAAGCTTGGCATATGGATTGGTGATCACAGAGGCGGTAGTTTTATCGCGAGCATTCATACATTTACATACACTACGTTATAATTCTATACCTTCACAACTTTTAAACATCAAACTCACAAAACCCTTCCTTTAGATCTGAATATCATCCGAATATCTTCCCAATGATCAAATAAGTAGCCATCACATGAATAAAAGATAAGAAGATAAAAAATATATCCCAAGAAATCCACACGTATCGAACCCAACGCTATAGGACTTTATTTGCAAATCGTCAAATCTAAGGATATCAAAGAAAACAACAAACAGAGATGGTTGACATCCATTACGTAAATTCGCCAGCCAGGGTACAGTTAACCGCCTACGTACAGTACGTACATAGGTGGTAGAGCTCCAATGACGGAGCTCACTGGCGTAGGCACCACCGCATTACCCAATATTCTTGCCGCTGAATGGTAGTGTTCAGCACTACTGTCTTCTGGTCAAGTGGTAATTTCCGGCACAGAGGCATAACACCTTAGGCATCAGGAGTGGTAACGCATCTGCATTTTGACCGTGGATTTTGGTGTGCGTTTCTATAGGCTGCAGTCATCGCTTAACATCAATATGAATTGCATGCTTGTTTGCCATTTCCAATACATATATTTTTTTTTAAAAAACCTTCACGAACCCATTTAAGTTGGCGCGTACCGTGTACATACAAATTTTACCTCTTTATAATATTACTTAAATAACTTTGCATATCTAAGGTTATCAAACGAAACAGCAGTAAACCATGGTAGACGTCCAAAATGTAAATTCGGCCCAAAGTTAAGCATTAATTCCATAAGTTGTTCCCGACATGCGCACCGACTGCAAACTAATTAAAAGTCAAATATGAGAGGGAAATGCCTAATTAAGTTCCTGTGCCAACAGGGTCATATCTGTGTGTGCTATTGCGTTTGTATTAATCTGATTGTGCTTAGGGCTTGATTTATTTGTGAATTGTGAAATAGCTTAATAAATTGATTAGAATATAATAATGGCAACCCTTGATACGTCTCACAGCTGGGCACGAGTCTCTTGGGAGGAGGCCTGGACCTTACTCCACCATCAGATACGGGTTAGTGGCCAACCCACTCTCGGATGTTTTCAAACCCTTAAACCCTCCGACAAGGTTTAACAACTGCTATCTATCGATAGCAACCACGACCGACAGCTTAACGTGCCCTCCGAAGCACGAAAACGCGCATCTCTAATTTGCCACTAGCAGTCACCCATCACACACCCGACCGCCCGTATCGCTTAACCGAGTAGATCGCTTTCGATAGTTTCGATCTACACCAGCCGCGGGGACTTCAAGATTATAATAAAACGATAACTAAATGTTGAAGGTGTTGGAACAAAATCAGGCCCCTGGGAGCTATCAACGAAGACGCTGCTTAATCCTTCAATGATCGTACGGCCACCGGCGGCGAGTCACAATTGAATTTCAATTGTCATATTTTTCTCGTGTCTGGAGAGTTCACATTCATGTTAAGTGAAGACTGCAGCCTATAGACACCCACACAATGACCAGAGGTCAAAATGCAGATGCGCTGCCACTCCTGAGGCATTAGGTGTTATGCCTCTGTGCCGGAAATTACAGGGCCGTACATTACCACCTGACCGGAACACGATAGTGCTGAACACTACCATTTAGCGGCAAGTATATTAGGTAATGCGGTGGTGCCTACGCCCGCGAGCTCCGTCACTGGAGCTCTACCACCAGTATAATTACTTGCTTATAGTTAATTTTAAAGAAATCTGAAGTAAGGCAACGCCATCTATTAAGGTTTTATGTAACCCAATAGATGGCGCCGACTTATCTACTAGGCGTATGCCCACATTCAATGTGTTATTTTATTAAAATTCAATAGAGACTGCAGTGTGCCTTTATTAATATCGATAAAACAAAATAGAAATTCTAGATTTATCTAAATTAAATACGTTTACTTAGGTAAGCCGCATTCGATTCGTTACTGGGTACTTTAACATTTACTGAGAATGAATTAAATCTACAATTTTGAATATTGAACATTTTTATAATCAGAAAGTAAGTATGTATGTATGTATGTATATATCTTCACGCCAGGTCCCTAACGGGGTAGGCAGAGAGTGTAGAACGCCAGATATCCCGGTCCTGACATACCTCTCGTGCCTCATCTATCTTCATCATTCTCTTCATACATGCCGATTACTAAGACTTTTGACCGCACCATCAGACAGAACTCGACCTATTTGCTCATGGTAGGTCAGTCTTGGTCTTCCTGGGCCTCTGCAACCATTTACATTCGCATTGTATATCTGTTTAGTCATTCGCTCACAAGTTAGTATTTTGGATAATTTTATGATGAGCTGGTGAGGCGATCTCTGCCTATTTCCCTATAGCCAATGCACGTGACAGACTTTATCAATATAAAAATAATGCACCGATGTGTTCGACCGGACATTTCTTTGATAGTTCCTATGGTTTTCAGATATTTTCACTCAAGGCCGGCCAAAATCAACAAGCTTGGCATATGGATTGGTGATCACAGAGGCGGTAGTTTTATCGCGAGCATTCATACATTTACACACACTACGTTATAATTCTATACCTTCACAACTTTTAAACATCAAACTCACAAAACCCTTCCTTAGAGAGATTAAACCTTTTAAGATATAACAAACATACATTTTTCTTTATAAAATCCTGAAATCAAAAGACCTTTTGAAGTATTAATTTATTTCTCTCACACATCTAGAGACAAATATTTACCCTTAACGAAAAGAGCAAGACAGATTTGCGGATTATCTTCCAAGATTTGAAATATCCCACAAAAATCTCGACATCTCCAGTATATATTATCGTCGATCATCAGTGTAACTCAGCGTAAATGACAGTCGTAAAGAGTGTGCAGATTTTAATATAATCCACACGACCGAGTGAAATGTGAGGGTTGGCGCACACATACGAGCAAAAGTTTTAAGAAAAACAGCTAAGGAAAGCTTTTACTGGTGGTAGAGCTCCAGTAACGGAGCTCGCGGGTGTAGGTACCACCGCATTACCTAATTTACTTGCCGCTAAATGGTAGTGTTCAGGACTATCGTGTTCCGGTCAGGTGGTAATGTACGGCCCTGTAATTGCAGGCACAGAGGCATAACACCTTAGGCCTCAGGAGTGGTAACGCATCTGCACCTGCATTTGACCTTGGTCTTCATGTGGGTGTTTATAGGCTGCAGTCATCACTTAACATCAATGTGAACTGCATCCTTGTTTGCCACTTCCATTACATAAAAAAGGGCTAATCAAACTCGCGAGTACAGGATTCAGTACAATTTATAAATTATCTACCTTAATCTTAGGTATACTCGGTAGTTTTAAGTAAAAAAAGGGAGAGAATGGTCAGAACTTTTAGGTATTTTTTTTAATCGTGGAGATGAACGGTTTTGACTTAGCCTATTAACATATAAGAAGGAAATACTTCAGACTAAGTCAATGAGCACCTTATTATACAACCATGCGAGCACCTCAGACAGACATCCGTGCATGTTCCATCATTATTGTGCGTGTGCCTAGCTTTATTTTAGAACAAATTTTGTTTATTTTGTGGCCTTTCAACTAAGGTAAAGTAAAACGCTGTGCTTAATTTTTTATGTTACAAAGGTGGCAAACTAGCATGCAGTTCACATTGATGTTAAGTGATAACTGCAATCTATAGACACCCACAGAAAGACCAGAGGTCAAAATGCAGATGCGTTGCCACCGCTGAGACCTCAGATGTTGTGTCTCTGTGATAGTTATTACGGGGCCATACTTTGACGACCCGGTTAGTCCAGCGGTGCGAAACCACAGTTTGATTCGTAGGGTCGCGGGTTCGATCCCCGCACCGGAACAAATATTTGTATGGCCTACAGCTATTTGTTTCGGGTCTGGCTGTATGCATATGTGTTGTATGTGTACAACGGCATCTACGACACAGGTTTTTATAATACCTAATGTGGAGCTGTGAGTGTAAGCGTATTTTTACTTAATTACATCACTGGATGTCTCAATAACAAAAGGTACATTTATGTGAAACAACAAATAATCAACAAATGATGAGTCTCAATTGTACTTGTTTTATATTATTTCGCATTAACACATGCTTGTGAAATATATTTTTCTTTAAATAAAATATATTTCACAAGCATGTGTTAATGCGAAATAATATAAAACAATTATTAAGGGTAAAAGCGACTTCTTTACGATATTCAATAAACTGCAAAGTCTATTATATCGGTTGCCTAACTAGCATAGTTGGCAATAGATGGCGCTACTGCTACTACTGCTACTATGTGAAGGAAAGATTTGACAAATCGGGCAGGACTTCAGTAGCTCAATTGGAAGAGCGGCTGGACTAGATTCCCAGTAGGCCGCGAGTTCGAGTCTCGCCTGAAGTCAATTTTTTCTTTCCATTTTTCTTTAAACTCAATTGTACTTGTTTTGGAGCTTATTATGTTCGCCTACTAAAAAAAATTGCCAACTGCTTGTAGGTATATCTGACGGTTACTAAAAAAAAATATAGAAGCAATAATCGTCATAAAATGTCTATACGGCCCAAAAACTTGTATTATTTGAAATCTTAATTGCCTTAAAAGGCTATTACACGACACGGTCTTCAGGGTCCAGCAGAAAGGGTGAGCGTGGCCTCGCGCCGGGTTGCCGCTTATTACACTATCCGGTCGACAGCGCCCTAACTCAATCACAGTACAAATACACGGGCCGCTCCGGTCGCCCTAATTAGGGCCCTAACTCCCGAAATGTTATTACACTACCTTGACCCTTGCTATCGTAGCCTGAATACCGTGCCGTGTAATAAGTCCATTAAACATTATTTAGTGAAGTTCAAAAACTGCAAGTAGGTACTTTGTTTCATAAAATTTTTAACAAACTCAAAAAAGTTTCGCAAAAATCCAATTATTTTGAAGCGCTTTCAAAGCTAAAGCGAATTTGTTCGCGCTGTACAACATTTCTAAAAACGTGCAGTTAGAAACTCAGTTAACGCTCTTTTTTCAATTTTCTAGAAACAAAAGCAAGAAGATGATTCCTGTTTTAGATTCTTCTGGCGAGTTCGAGAATAATTCCATTAAGTCTTCTTTGTGTTTTTCAACTTACGCTCGTTGCAGCTCTCAGTCATAGGTACCTGGAATAAAAAAGAAATTCTTGTGAGTAAACAGATGTAACTAAAACATACAGGTTTACTGGTGGTAGAGCTCCAGTGACGGAGCTCGCGGGCGTAGGCACCACCGCATTTTCTAATATACTTGCCGCTAAACGGTAGTGTTCAGCACTATCGTGTTCCGGTCAGGTGGTAATGTACGGCCCTGTAATTTCCGGCACAGAGCCATAACACCTTAGACCTAACGTAACGCATCTGCATTTTGACCTCTGGTCATTGTGTGGGTGTCTATAGGCTGCAGTCATCACTTAATATCAATGTAAACTGCATGCCTGTTTGCCACTTTTACGAGTGTTACATTAAAAAAATACAGAACTTAGTAGAGTTTCAGTGCAGGAGCTCGAGTGCGTAGGCATGGATATGTAGGTACCTATCTGCCGGTAGTGTTCAGAAATATCGTGTTCCGTTTAGATGATACCTAATGTACGGCCCGGTAAGTAATATTAATCACAGAGACATAACAACCAAGGTCTCAGGGGTGGCAACGCATCTGCATTTTGACCCTGTGCAGATGTCTATAGGCTGCAGTCATCACTTCACATTTATGTGAGCTGCATGCTTGTTTGCCGTCTACCATACATTTAAAAAATGTCAGAAAATTGGATTGATAAAAGATAGGGTTATGAAGAAGTTTTAGTGCTCGATCGTGTCGATACCACGTGGAAGTGGTAAACAAACATGCAGTTCACATCGATGTTAAGTGATGACTGCACCCTGTAGACACCCACACATAGACCAAGGTCAAAATGCAGATGCATTACCACTCCTGAGGCGTTATGCCTCTGTGCCGGAAATTACAGGGCCGTACATTACCACCTGACCGGAACACGATAGTGCTGAACACTACCATTTAGCGGCAAGTATATTAGGTAATGCGGTGGTGCCTAAGCTCCGTGACTGGAGCTATACCGTTTTGTTTTTATTTATTTCTGAAAGTGACTGCCTCGGTAGCCTAGTGGTAGCAGGCCACTACTACTACGCTGAGGTCCTGGGTTCGATTCCCGGGTAGGGGGTTATCAGAGATGATGGTGTAAAGTCCATTATCTCTGGTTCTATTGGGATTTTTCCATTTTCTGGAAATTTCCCAGTACCTTGAAGTTTGGTAATGTGCCCGGAGATGTCAACAGGCTCGCCACCTGTTACATGGGCCAAAAACGTATCCGGCGAATCGTGGGTGTTTGCATGTATGCTTGAATGCATGCATTTACCTCTGCCTACCCCTTCGAGGATTACAGGCGTGAAGTTACGTTGAAGTTACAATAGAGACATTCTGGTAAATGCAAGCGTGGAGTCGTTCTTATAAACCCTTAACAATTTAGACAAAGTAACTTCAAGCTACCGAAATATCCAAACATTTCAAAGTAACAGGTGCATGTTACACGTGTTACAAAACGGTCCCCGAAAATGTAAGGTGTAAGTGTTTTAGTTTTACGAGTAAAAACTCATAAAACTGTAAACTTCCACTAAGAATATTGCGGTTTAAACTTATTAATGGAACTTTATAATAAAACCTTCAGCTGATGATGTAACAAATCGTCTGCGTCTGCAGTCATCACTTAACACGAATGTGAACTGCATGCTTGTTTGCCACCTTCATTACATAACAAAATAATAATATAGGTAGGTATATTAAATGATGGCAAACAAGCATGCAGTGATCACATTGATGGTAAGTGAACACATCTTCACAAAAAGCGAAGATCATAGCGCATTTGCGTTGCCAGGTTGCCACATCTGACCCATCAGTTGTGCCTCTATAGGTCTATGGTACTTGCAGGGCCATACAAACATTAAGATAGTAATTGTCATTTCATTATTCAAAACAAACAAAAAATTATCACTCAAGCGTAATCGAATCAAAGCTCTTTTAAATACGGAATCCTAATATAGGTTAGGATCCCACTGCAGAATCATTTCGTTCATCCAGATGTGCCGCAAACCTAATTTTTACGCATATTTATAATCTAGAGAATATTATATCCTTTTGTTTGCCTATAAAAAAGTGGAGGCAAGTATCGGCAGCAAATAAGAGTTGCTGGCTGTTAAAGATAAAATAATTTAATAATTTAAAAAAAGATCCGGACGAATTGAGAACCTCTTCCTTTTTTCAAAGTCGGTTAAAAAATACTTGCGGCTTAATTTTGACAGGCAACCTAGTACTTAGTTATATATATTCTTTATATTATAAATATGCGTAAAAATTAGGTTTGCAGCATGTCTGGATGAACGAAATGATTCTGCGGTGGGATCCTAACCTATAACATTTAGCCATCATTCACAATCAGAAGACGTTCCCATGGTCACATTCACTATGTGACAGTTACAAGGGTTAAGGGCGCATTGGAGACTCACGATTTCCTACATACCGTTGCATGTTATTGGGTGATGTCATTACTCAAGTTGAAGGTAAATTACATTGAACAAGTGTCTAAATTGAATAATGTAATACCACTAAAAACATTATAAAATGGTGCTAAGATAGACTAGAGACTATATGGGTATCACTATCAAAAAAATCGTATTTAGTTTATTATTTCTTTGTCAGTCAACGGTGAAGATCTATATAAAAAATTCCTAAGGAACCTCTGTATATTGTATAAAAAGTATCCTGTGTTACAGCCACATAATATACGGTACCTGTGTACAAAATTTCATCGTAATCCGTACAGCCACTTTAGCGTGATTGAGCAACAAACAAACATCCATACTTAATAATAGTAGGTATAGTAAGACAGAATCAAACAACTATGTTTCAAAGGATGTATGTATCTTCACGCCAGGTGAAGATACACAGGTCGAGTTCTGTCTGATGGTGCGGTCAAGTCTTAGGAATCGGCGTGCATGTATGAAGAGAATGATGAAGGTAGATGGATAGAGGCACGAGAGATATGTCAGGACGGGGATATCTGGCGCTCTACACTCTCTGCCTACCCCGTTAGGGACCTGGCGTGAAGATACATATGTTACAAAGTGAACTTTGATATCATTGGAAGACCTTCAAATGAAGTGATAGGATACAAATGCACAAATGATTGTTCAGCGATCATTACGCAAGCATTTTTTCTCTTATGCTATTGTAAGTATTAAAGCAGAAAAAAATAAAAAAAAACCGAATACAATACAGGTAGTAAAAACTTGTGTTCGGCATTGTCGTTACAATCATTCGAACAATTACGTCATTTTTTACGTCAGTTTCAGAGTAAATGTCACACGGTCAGTCAGTTTGCTTATTCAGAGCAGCGCTCAAGGAGGTCGAAGAGATACACAGCGCAATTTTTTAAGGATTCCGTGCAGGGAAAAACCTTACCTTTATAAGATTATTATTCGGTGAATTTTCATCAAAACTTCGGATTAATTAAATTATGAAGGTTAATTGTATGAAATCGAAAGCTGTTATCCATAAACACACCTACAATTTTCGTGAGCAGCACATGCTGCTTATCATCAACGTGTAGGTACAGCGTGCAAGCGACAGCGTGGAACAAGCGATAGAGAGGCGAAATCGGCTTAATCGTCCGGCTTATGACCTTATCACGAAAAAATTATCGTCCGTAAGCCGACTTTACAGACAAATATGTTTTCTACAAAAAGTCGCAATGAACCTAAGCAAAAGTAGCAACGGTACAGGCACCCTTATACCACTGTCAAATTGACACGATAACACAATAGAGGTTGACACGTAGATACCGAATCCGGGGAGACGTAGCGACGTATGTAACTTTAATGTAGGAAGTCAATAAACTTGTGCGATTTGCCAGTTCCATGGTCTCTGAAATTTAAAGACAGATTTCGGTACGTAATTCGGACTGCACACAGACCGCACTATGACTTTACTTTGACTTGGAATCGAACTTTTAACGATTATATGGTTTCACAAACATGTTAAACTCTAACTGAACTAACAACCTGACGTCTGTATTTCAATGTAGGGTAGAAAAAGGCTTACGCCTCGCATATTGATCCTTTCAGGCCGCATATAATCAACTTTCCTTATTTAATAAATCTGCGTAAACCTTTCAGTGAATTTATTTGAAAGATTACAAAAAAATTAAAATCGTATCGAAATGTAGCGAAATCACAACGGTACAGGCGCCCTTATACCACTGTCAAATTGACACGATAACACAATAGAGGTTGACACGTAGATACCGAATCCGGGGAGAGGATACGACGTATGTAACTTTAACGTGGGTAGTTAATAAACTTTTACGATTTGCCAGTTCCATGGTCTCTGAAATTTAAAGACAGTATTTCGGTACGTAATTCGGACTAAACACAGACCGCACTACGACTTTACTTTGACTTGGAATCGAACTTTTAATGCTTATGTGGTTTCACAAACATGTTAAACTCTAACTGAACTAACAACCTGACGCCTGAAAAAGGTTTACGCCTCTCAGATTTATCTTTTCAGACCGCATATATAAACACTTACAAAAAAAAATCACGCAAACTTGATGCGTGATTTTTTTTTTGTAAGATTACATAAAAATTAAATCGCATTTTTATTATTGGCAACCGCCAGGAGGCATAACTGCCAGCATCACGTTTGAATGATTGAAAATAGGTGGTACATAAAAAAATCACATTGAAATGTAGCGAAACCACAACGGTACAGGCGCCCTTATACCACTGTCAAATTGACACGATAACACAATAGAGGTTGACACGTAGATACCGAATCCGGGGGGACGATGCGATATGTAACTTTAATGTGGGTAGTTAATAAACTTGTGTGATTTGCCACGTTAATATTGTACGTGAATTCAGATTGAAGGAGCGTTGCCATCTTGACTTTCATGTTATTGTTAAGGTTATGTAAGGCTTGTTTACAAAACAGTTGGATGAAATTACGCGGGTGTTTCCACGAAAATGTTAGACAAAGGTTTGGTTAGTTATATTAATCCTATATCTTAGAAGCAAGCCCAGTAATTTATTGTTCTTTTGTATTATGAAAGTGGTAAACAAGCAACAAGTACAAAAATAACCTCGATCAAAAACATTGTTGGAGTAGTTAAATAGATACATAATTAGATGTTCTTAGGTTTTGGTAAGCTACGCGTGTTGAAATAAAACTCTTTTTGCTTAGGTTAAACTAACATTATTTTTATCAACGCAAACCGTATGCTTGTTTGCTACTTCATGACATAATTTTGCTCATTAGAAAAATATATCTTTTTTCGTATAGGTCTATACTACGCCACCGTGCCCCCTATATATAAAACTAGCTGTTGCCCACAGCTTCGCCCGCGTTGATGTCGTTTAGTAAAATAATTAAATAACTAAGTAGCCTATGTTATTTCCCAATGTCAGCTTTATCTATGTACCAAATTTCATTAAAATCGATTCAGCCGTTTGGACGTGAAAAGGTAACAGACAGACAGACAGAGTTACTTTCGCATTTATAATATTAGTAGGGATATATTCTCTCACGTCTTATATTATCTCCATAATACACAAGCGTCTCAGCAGTTTGGTCGTACTTGTAGGTTATAACAAAAAAATCAATTCACGACAAAACACAAAAAGTGAGTTCAACATACATTTTTTTACTGGTGGTAGAGCTCCAGTGACGGAGCTCGCGGGCGTAGGCACCACCGCATTACCTAATATACTTGCCGCTAAATGGTAGTGTTTAGCACTATCGTGTTCCGGTCAGGTGGTAATGTACGGCCCTGTAATTTCCGGCACAGAGGCATAACACCTTAGGCCTCAGGAGTGGTAACGCATCTGCATTTGACCTCGGTCTTTGTGTGGGTGTCTATAGGCAGCAGTCATCACTTAACATCAATGTGAACTGCATGCTTGTTTGCCACTTCCATTACATAAAAAAAAAAAAAAACATAAGTTCAAGAACAGAAAACAAACGAAACTGTTATATCAAAGCACAATAGCATACGAAACAATAACAGAAAGTAAATATGTCTACAATATTAATATTCTAAATGCAAACGGCGGGAATGTGTCTTCACGATATCTCCGCACCCCGACATCTTGATTTACATTATCCAAGAGATGAACAGCCAGTAAAATGGTGCCTAGATGAGACTAAATGGCTCTCAGTATAAAAAAAAAACGTATTTAATTTTTTATTTCTTTATTTGTCAGTCAACGGTGAAGATCTATTTAAAAATTCCCTAAGGAACCTCTATTTGGGATAAAATTATGTATATAGCCATATAATATATTCTACCTGAGTACAAAATTTCATCGAAATCCGTACAGCCACCTTAGCATGATTGAGCAACAAACAAACATCCATACTTTATAATAGAAGGTATAGCAAGACAGAATCAAACAACTATGTTTCAAAGTGAACTTTGATATCATTGCAAGACCTTCAAATGAAGTGATAGGATACAAATGCACAAATTATTGTTCAGCGATCATTACGCAAACATTTTTTCTCTTATGCTATTGTATTTATTACTAAAGCAACAAAAAAAAGTTGAATACATGATATATATACCTACAAAAAAAACCCGAATACAATACAGTAAGTAAAAACTTGTGTTCGATATTGTCGTTACAATTATTCGAACAATTACTTACATGTATTTTTTACGTCAGTTTCAGAGGAAAGGTCACACGTTAAGAAAAAAAGTGAGTTCAACATACCAAAGTTCAAGAAGAGAAAACAAACGAAACTGTAATATCAAAGCACAATAGCATACGAAACACAATAACAGAAATTAAATATGTCTACAATATAAATATTCTAAACGCAAACGGCGGGAATGTGTCTTCACGATATCTCCGCACCCCGACATCCTGATTTACATTATCCGCGAGATGAACAGCCTACAAATCTCGGAGTACATTAGCGAAATCTAGTTCCTCATTAGTTGTTTAAAGAGACAGCGGACTGGGTATCTTTTAATGAGCTTTGGAGTTTATTGCAGTGTTTTCATTACGGAAGGAATCACTTGATTCTTTTCCTTTTTTGGGAGATCAGCGGGTGGATTCTGAATCTTTTATGACGATTTCAAACTGAATCACGAAAAGACAAGTTTGTGTCAAGAATTGAATTTCATCCTTTAGTGCTCTTGAAAAGTGAATTCGCTATGTACCTAGGCACTATTAAAGAAATATACCGTCGGTCACGTTACGTTAGTGCCTACTTCGTGCGAAAATAAAGTCTAATTTGCTCTCTTAACTGCCTCGGTAGCCTAGTGGTAGCAGGCCACTACTACTACTACGCTGAGGTCCTGGGTTCGATTCCCGGGTAGGGGGTTATCAGAGATAAGGGGCCATCCATAAATTACGTCACACGAATTTCGGGACTTTTGGACCCCTCCCCCCGTCCTTGTCACAGGTTGTCACATTTTTATAAGCCCCCCCCTCCTGATGTGACGTCACATATTTTTAAAATTTATTCATGTACTCAAAAATAATCGAGAGAAAACAGCTTTTTCCATTTTTTGCTTATTTTGACTGTCACTAAACAATAGGAACGTATTGAAGTCACTGCGCCGGCGCATGTGGCAGTACTTGTCGCAGGTCGCTAACAACCGACGCGCGGAACGGTAGAAAAGCGAGCGAGCACTCGCAGACGACTTAAACCTATTTAAACCCTTACCATTCAAAATTCTTGTGAAGTTGAGTCTCACTCGAATCAATAAATATAGTGAATTATTGATAAATATAGATCAAGTTCGTAGATTTTTAGAGTTTTTTATTCACATCTAGATTTCACGTTTCAGTATTTTAAATTTTAACATGTGACGTCACAAAACTTTCGACCCCTCCTGCCCCTTGTCACACATTGTCACATTTCGGTGATACCCTCCCTCCCCATTTACGTGTGACGTAATTTATGGATGGCCTAATGGTGAAAAAGCCTTTATCTCTGGTTCTATTGGGATTTTTCCATTTTCTGGAAATTTCCTAGTACCTCAAAGTTTGGTAATGTGCCCGGAGATGTCAACAGGCTCGCCACCTGTTACATGGGCGAAAACGTAACCGGCGAATCGTGGGTGTTTGCATGTATGCTTGAATGCATGCATTTACCACTGCCTACCCCTTCGGGGATTACAGGCGTGAAGTTACGAAGTTACGTAATTTGCAAAATTTTTTGGCTTAGTTATGATTGTCACCTTTCTTCTCTTCTTATTTTTATTTACCTTTTCTTGTTATTTACCTACACGTTTACGGCTCTGGTTCAAGAAAATACAGACGATGAGAAAGGCAGAAATCCAGTTTCATTTTGTATTAAGATAACTGATTATTTTAAGATAACTAAAGTTAAATAGAAACAAACCATCTGAAATGCCTTTTACAATGATTAATTGGAAGCCGAGGTATTGAAGTCTAGAAATAACTTTCGAACAATAAGAACTAAACTTATTCGATTACTTACAACCAGAACCGGCAAAGACTCGAGCAAACTTAAATACAATCAAAAGGCTAGTTTGCTCAGTCGAATCAAAATCACCGTTAACACGATCATTTATTCCTATTGTATAATTTGTATAAAAGAAGTAGGTACGTGCGTCCGCCTTGGCGAACAGTTTTTTCACAAATATGCAACACTTGGTAGAGTTCCAAGTGTAAGAGCTCGAGGACATAGGCACTACCGCATTAGGTACCTAATCTATCTGCCGCCAAATGGTAGTGTTCAGCACTAACGTGTTTCGGTTAGATGGTAATGTATGGCCCCGTAATAATTATCACAGAGACAGCAACTAAGTTCTCAGGGGTAGTAATGCATCTGCATTATGACCTCTGGTTTTTGTGTAGATGTCTGTAGGCTGCAGACATACACTTAACTCTTAGGAATTAACATAGTTTAGACAAATACAGTTTCTTCAGATAGCGTCCCAATTCTAGACTCATATATATTTCGGGCCACAAAATTAACACTACGACTCGCTTGCGAGGGCCCTGGACCCATCTAACCGCCACATAATTGGAGCACGGAGCCACTTACACAGCTGACAACTTGACAGTACGTGCTTGTTCAACTGTTTGTTCAGATTGTAGTCTCTAGCGACCCAAATATTGACCTAAATGTGTTTTCTATAAATCTACATTATTTTTGACTAAATTTAACTGATGGACGAATTTTCGAATTGAATGGTGTGGATTAATAAATATATATATATAAACAAAGAAGTTAAAAGCGGCAAGCGCAAAGGAGCCAAGTTCGGTGAACAAAATGAATGGAAATCCCTACTTTTTCTCTACTAATATTATAAATCCAAAAGTAACTTTGTCTGTCTGTTACTTTTTCACGTCCAAACGACAGAACCGATTTTAATGAAATTTGGTATTTTAGAGATAGAGCTGACTTTGAGAAAGAATATAGGCTACTTAGTTATTTATAAAACGACATCCACGCGGGCGAAGCCGCGGGCAACAGCTAGTACTTCATAAAGTAATTAAGGGTCATGTAAAAACTTTCAATGTTTCTAAAATTCTGAATCTATAGTGCTTTAAGCAGTCAAAGATCAAAATCAAAATCATTGATTGATTTGAATTGTATCTATAGTGCTTTAAGAAAGTAAACATTCATATTATTATAGAACATTAATTTCCGTGCACAAATACCTCACCGACACTGAAGTTTAGGTAGATAGAATTTGCCAAAAATAAGCATCGTACAGATTACGAATATACTCTCAAATAAAGGCTTTAACAATATAACGAAACAGTGTCCCAATTCCAGTTGCATAGATATTTCGAGCAACCAAGTTAACACTGCGACTCGCTCGCGAGGGCCCTGGACACATCTAAGCGTCTCATAATTGGAGCACGGAGCCACTTATGCAGTTGACAACTTGACAGTATGTGCTTGTTCAACTGTTTGTTCAAATCGTAGTCTCTTGCGACCAAAATATTGGCCTGAATATTTATATTTTATCTTTTATAAATCAACAACACTTTCTGACAGTCATAATCAGTAATTTTAACACAGAAAATCCGTTTAAAAAATTAATGAGCTGGATTACAAAATCATTTTCAAAAACAAAACAGCCAAAAAGAAGCCAAGTTCGGAGCTATGAATAAATGTGATTGTTACACAAAATTGTGTCACATCAAGTCACATTTATTTTCAAGGTTATTTATAAATATAATTATGTTAAGTCTAATTTTGTATAAATAGTTAATATTTTTTTTTGTTCAAAAACATTACTGACACTTAAAATATTATAAAAATAGTGTCTAAGCTAATAAGGGCGTCCAAAAGATGAACATTTTAAGATTTGACATACATTTTATTTTATTATAGATACATGCTCTTAGTTTCATCAGACACAAGTTATTAACGAACGCAGAATTCAGACAGAATTCTACCGATATTCTATATCAAGATCACTATGTGAACACTAGGGTGCGACGCTTGCAAGAGCCTTGGACACGTCTAGGCGTCACATAATTAGAGCACGAAGACACTTGTAAAGCTGACAACTTGACAGTACGTGCTCGCTAAACACTGTTTCTTAGAGATTTAGCGAGATGTGTACCGGTGTTTTAGTGCTAACCATTGAAATTTAAATGTTCACAATGTGATAACTAAAACAGTAAATGGGAATGTTAAGACAATAGTTATACCGTGGTTATACCTATACTTTAGAAAATAGGCAAGTGTCCTCTGTGGACCTCTCATAGGTAAGTGTGGCTCTGGGATCTTGAACTTTATCTATTTGTAGCACGTCTCCCATTTTTCTACATTTGTAACGCAATCCTGTCAAGTAATGTCAAGACTCGCCATCACAGTCTCGAACATCTTATCTATTTGATAAGTCTTATTCTTCCCTATATTATAATTCCAAAACTTTTTGATTGATGCTTTTTTAAGGTAATATACGTTTTTTTTCATCTCCTGGAACTTGCTTAGGTACTTAACATATTTTATGACAGTTAAAATATCTAAGTAAGCTGTGAGTTATAGTATCGCAACGCTCTCGACCGTCTCTGAATCACTTCAAAGTTAGTAAGCCTAACAAAAACGTGTCAAGGCAAAAAAGAGCCAAGTCTGAGAATCGCAAATTGTACACACCACCCCAGCGCTGTGTCACCAAGAGAATTACATTAAAACGTCCGCAAAAATGAGCGTAATCAAATTCGTGCCGAAACTCGGCCGCGAGTGTAAAGTAATTCAATTCTAGCGCAATAAAATAATGAAATTACGCGTCAAACACATTTTCAGCGAGTAATGGGAGCGGTGCGACTCTTAACGCGATTAAGACTGTTTTGCATAATCACGGAGTACGGAGCGTTGACGTGACGGCTATAATTTCGCTGTTTAAATTCTAATAATCTAAAACGCATTTTTTTTATTTGAATTTTAAATGAGTACCCGAGAATTCCCCACCAATTACTAATAAATTATGTGTGTTATGAAAAAATTGTTGAAAAAAGAAAGTAAAAAATATTTTAGTTCGTAATATTCTTGATTCGTCGCATGGCGCGGTATAAGCTTCGAGGCACGTGCCCCATTGGCTTCGACATCTTCTGCTCCCATAAAAATGAGAGCGGCATTTTGGTTGGGAAGAGAAGGGATGAGCGCCGCGATTAGCGCCTGAGTAGGCGCCTCCGAAGTGTGGTGGTGCCGCGATGAAAGCGGCGCCGCGGCGGATGGCATCGCTTCGGCGGCTTTCCGTAGGTTTTTCATTAAGTCACTTACCGTCGTCATTTCAACCGCAAGACGTGCTCAGCTGAACAGAAGCTTCTGTTCAGTTTTCTTCTGTTCATGCCCATTAAAACCGATAATTACTGTTCATGCCAACAACCTGGGCCGTCATTCAGCTATTACTCGCTTGTCAACGTTTCATTTAAGACCCGTACTTCGTAAATGTTTTGCGAGATTGCGCAATACTGGCAACTCAAAATGTTTTTACAACGTGAATGACCTAGTATTCACGCGGATACGCAGTATTAGAGATATGGTTCACCAATAGGTCGGTTTGAGCGATCGTTACGATCCAGACTTATCTTGAGGGATTACATCGCAACAGTAAGTGCCTACCTATGGGATTCTTTTGAAAAAAGTTCTTTAGGCATCGCTACGGATTCCCTTGGTGATTCAAATGATAACAGGCGATATGACCACTTTCCATCGGGTGGTCTTCTTGTCTATCAATCTTTTGCTGTAAATCCTTTTAAGCAAAAAGGCTTTTTTATCTCAAACAACTGAATGCCACGTGTCATCAAGGCCTCGCGGTGAAAGAGAGCCCAAACTTAAATGAGTCAGCATCAAAAACTTTGGTCCTAACGTATGCAAGCTTTACATTACAATGAATGATTTCCAAGAATGAAATTGAAGACCCAACATAAAAACCAATCACGAAGGCTTCATCTTAAAGTCGCAAACAAAACAACTTCGTAACCCTGAAACCTTATTACAGGAAAATAGACTTTTTTTTCCTTCCGATCCCGGATTCAATAAACGGTATTAAATTGAAAAAAAAAGGCAAAGTCCAAAGATAAAGTCATAAAAGAGAATTGTTGGTGATCTGAGGATCTAGTTAATGATCAGTGGCACGTGGATCAACGATATGTAATTTGTTTTAAATCGCATATCTATACTTAATAATCTTAATATTATAAAGCTGAAGAGTTTGTTTGTTTGTTTGAACGCGCTAATCTCAGAAACGACTGGTCCGATTTGACCCACTGAACATCAATGCGAACAAGCATGCAGTTCGCATTGATGTTCAGTGATGACTGCAGCCTATAGACACCCACACAAAGACCAAGGTCAAAATGCAGATGCGTTACCACTCCTGAGGCCTAAGGTGTTATGCCTCTGTGCCGGCAATTACAGGAGCGTACATTGCCACCTGACCGGAACACGATAGTGCTGATAACTACCATTAAGCGGTAAGTATATTAAGTAATGCGGTGGTGCCAAAACATACCAGATGTAAATGCATGCAGTGTTATGCCTACATGAAAACACCCGTGTTTCGCCAGTTACGTTAAAGCCCATTAACGGGTGATAAACTACTGATATCTCCAAGCACATTATCACACTCTGAGGATAGCACTGAGAAACTTCCAAAATCTCCAATAGTACCTACCAAGATATAAAGGAAAATCCACTTTTATTTCTGACTAGCTGTGCCCGCGACTTCATTCGCGTGGAATAGTGACTATGGGCAGCATTTTTAATTTTGGATCATACAAAAACAATTATAGATCGATAAAATCTGATCAATCTGCTTTACATTAATACTTCTCTCTACATGATATTAGACTAACGCCATCAAAGCCACCAATGCCACCAACGCGTCTGAACACTCGTCGTCGTGACGTCGCGACGCTAGACGTCGGGACGCTTGACGTCGGGACGGTCGAAGTCGGTCTGGGCGTCAGGACGCTGGTCGTCAGGACGCTGGGCGTCGGGACACTGGACGTCGGGACGCTGAACGTCGGGACGCTGGGCGTCGGGACACTGGGCGTCGGGACCCTCGACGTCGGGACGCTTGACGTCGGGACGGTCGAAGTCGGTACGCTGGGCGTCAAGACGCTGGGCGTCGGGACGCTGGGCGTCGGGACACTGGACGTCGGGACGCTCGATGTCGGAACACTGGGCATTGGGACGCTGGGCGTCGGGACGCTCGACGTCGGAACGCTGAGAGTCGCGACGTTCAACGTCGGGACGCTGGGCGCCGGGACGCTGGGCGTCGGGACGTTGGTCGTCGGGACGCTGGGCATCGGGACGCTCGATGTCGGAACACTGGGCATTGGGACGCTGGGCGTCGGGACGCTCGACGTCGGAACGCTGAGAGTCGCGACGTTCGACGTCGGGACGCTGGGCGTCGGGACGCTGGGCGTCGGGACGCTGGGCGTCGGGACGCTGTGCGTTGGGACACTGGACGTCGGGACGCTCGATGTCGGAACATTGGGCATTGGGACGCTGGGCGTCGGGACGCTGGGCGTCGGGACGCTGGGCGTCGGGACGCTGGTCGTCGGGACGCTGGGCGTCGGGACGCTGGGCGTCAAGACGCTGGGCGTCGGGACGCTGGTCGTCGGGACGCTGGGCGTCGGGACGCTGGGCGTCGGGACGCTGTGCGTCGGGACACTGGACGTCGGGACGCTCGATGTCGGAACACTGGGCATTGGGACGCTGGGCGTCGGGACGCTGGGCGTCGGGACGCTGGGCGTCGGTTTTTCGAAAAGGCCATTTTAGACTTCTATGCATTATATTTTTTATAGAAAATTATTGGTAGGTTTCATTCGTTTCAGTCAATTAGTGCTTCTAACAGAGAATGAAAGATACATAAAAGATAGATCTATGCATAATATAGACACTCCTTAAGAGCCGGCAAAAGAGAAAAATTGAATATTAACGTTGTGCATTTTTACCCACCTACACCACCACCACCATCGTCACTCGTCGTTACGTTTGTTGGAAGGTAATATACAACATAAGATCTAAAAATTCTGTGAAAATTTTAAGGGTTTACTTGCTACCGTTATGAATATCGAGTAAAAAATATACGAAAAAAAAAACCACGTTTGTTGTATGCCCCTTTGGACACCTTAATATTATCACTTTCTTATTTTTAATTTTTGTCGTATTAGTCGTTATAGCGGTAACAGAAATACCTAATTTGTGAAAATTAAGCTTTCTAGCTATTACTGTTTATGAGATACGGCCTGGTGACAGACAGACGTATGGACGGACAGACAGACAGATACCGGAGGATTAGTCATAGGGTCCGTTTTTACCTTTAAGATACGGAACCCTAAAAAAGATAGGAGATAGATACAGAATAGTTTTAAAATATTCGATATGATTCTTTAAATTGTCGTAACTTTTTTATTTCTGAACCGATTGACATGAAACAAACACTTAATGTTCAGTGAAACTTACCACAATATATAAGTGAAATGTCAAAATCGGATAAGCCATTTCTGAAATTAGCGTGCACAAACACACAAACAGACATTTTCCCGGGATAAAAAGTACCCAGTGTTGTGCGCCAAACATTAAAGTATAATTATACCAAGTTTCATCGTAATCGGATCAGTACTTTTTGTGTGATGCTTGAACAAACAGACAGACAGACAGACAGACAAAAAAAATCTAATCACATATTTGTGTTCGGTATCGATCTAGTAACATCCCCTGGTATTTATTTTTTCAATATTTTTAATGTACAGAATTTACTCTTCTACAGTTTTATTATAAGTAGGTATAGATAGTCCCCGTACCGGGAATCAAACCAAGCACCCCAACATAGCAGTATTGAAAGTATGTTCTTTGAGTTTTTTTTTTAATGTAATGAAAGTGGCAAGCAAGCATGCAGTTCACATTGATATTAAGTGATGACTGCAGCCTATAGACACCCACACAAAGACCAAAGGCCAAAATGCAGATGCGTTACCACTCCTGAGGCATAACACCTTAGGCCTCAGGCCACCTGACCGGAACACGATAGTGCTGAACACTACCATTTAGCGGCAAGTATATTAGGTAATGCGGTGGTGCCTACGCCCGCGAGCTCCATCACTGTAGCTCTACTACCAGTAATTGTTTTTTTAATGTCTTGAAGTGGCAAACAATCGTACAGTTTACATTGATGATTAGCGATGGCAATAAATACTATTTCTTGTTAATTTCATAAGCATGTGAATTCGTGAGTCTTAGCATGGAATTACTATTGCTATGCTATTTGCTAAAATGATAAAAATGGATACCTAATGAAATATATGCTTTCTGTTAATATTTTTTTGAGATTTTCTTAACACGTAATAAAAGTGGCAAACAAGCATGCAGGTCACATTGATGTTAAGTGATGACTGCAGCCTTAGACACCCACACAATGATCAGAGGTCAGAATGCAGATGCGTTCCCACTCCTGAGGCCTAAGGTGTTATGCCTCTATGCCGGAAATTGCAGGGCCAGTATACAGATTAATTAATGTTAAAGGGTGTTACACTAATTATTATCTAAAAATCTCACGCATTCATTCAATATACGATCCTAAATGCAAACAAATCGAAGATAAAAACAAAATAATTGAGAATAAGCGTTTCATATTTCGCAGAATTATACAACTTCATTTAATTTGCGAAATGCTAATACGACATTAGCATGCTATCAATTAATGCGAATGCTAATTATCCATTACTATTTATGAATATTAAGTAATAGGTACTGTAGCCTATAAAACGTCTACATGAAATCAGAGATAGCAATGTAGATGCGTTGCCACTCTTAAGATATTATTCCTCTATGCTGGAAATAACAGGACCGTACCACCTAAACGGAACACGATAGTGCTAAAGAATACCATTTGGCGGCAAATAGATTAGGTAATGCGGTGGTGCCAACATCCTATATTGGAACTACCCAACCAATAAAACTATATAGGCTAGAATCCCCAGACTTACCATCAATGTAAACTGCTGCTTAAAAACAAAAGAAACACTACCTGTCACTGAATTATAATATGCACTAACATGCTCTAGTTATAAGGCAATTAAAATCTTATCCCGATCCAAAAAATGATTGATAAATACAAGTCTAAAACTCGGGCCGATCGGAAGATTAAATCCGCCATCGGACCAGCAGATTACAATCTACAATATGTGAGATAGCGTTGATGTCACGATTTGATTCAATTTTTTTTTATAACGACACATTTTTTTAGATGTCCTTCAACTCGTTCATTGCACGGGCACGTTCTAACTCAATGTGTGCCCATTGAGTGCTATTGACAGCTATTTTTATTGTTGAAGAAAAATAGGAGTATATTTTCGGCTTCTGCTACGAGTATGATAGTGAACAGTACTTATAGGAATATTATTATGGTATCGGGGCAGTAAGATTGAAAGCGAAATAGATATTCTTTTGAGTTAGATATATATTAATTTTTAATGCTTCTTCAGTGTTCACCACTGTCTTTATGTAAGTATGATGTCTGGCATTTCATAGATATAAGCAATTGTTTCACAGTATAGGTACCTACAGAATCAATCTAAATTAACATAAACGAACAACAATAAATAATAGACACGTTTGGTACGTAATGTTGGAACAATGTACACGAAATTAACAGAGTGATCAGGTCAGCACCAAATGAAATTCAATCGGGCACTGATTGGTGACCCAGCTACTCCAAATAGCATCCAATTGATATCGACTATAAAAATCTATTAGGGACACATTTGGTGGCCATTAAAGTCCGTGGAACATGTGGGTGTGATTATAATCTCCTGAATTGAAACTGTTTGATAGGAAATAATAGAAAATAACCCGTATTATGCGCTGGCAAAATCATATGTAACTAGTTTTGGCCCGCGACTTCGTCCGCGTTAATTTTAATCATTAGAAATTGTAGCCTACATGTTACCATATTCCAATGTATAACCTATATTACTGTAGAGTTTCATTCAAATCCGTCTAGTAGTTTTTTCGTGAGAGTAACAAACATCCATCCATCTATACTCAAAAACTTTCGCATTTATAATATAAGTGGGATTTACGAATAACTTTAGGAGGAACTAAGGAATCGGCGTGCATGTATGAAGATAATGATGAAGGTAGACGAGGCACGAGAGGTTTGTCAGAACCGGGATGTCTGGCGCTCTACACTCTCTGCCTACCCCGTTAGGGACCTGGCGTGAAGATACATACATACATACATACGAATAACTTTAATACAATCGTCGCTTCGATTTTGGTTCCATTCGCGCAAACAAACCAACTGCAATCATAATAAATGAGTCAAATCCAAGACTCCAGCCTAGCAACAGTGTTCTGTTATAACTAGACTGCTGAGCCAGTTAATTGAAGGTCGAAATTTGCCCAAAATGGAACGATCCAACTTTTTCAATAAATCAATATTATGTACCATATTTTATTTGTATCCGTGAATATTAGATATGAACGCATGATCTTCGGTTATAAAATAATCGGTATAATGAAAGATTTAATTCAATATGACATGTTTAATTTTCGGTAGAGTTACTAAAAGATCGAGAGTATAGACACTATCGTAACACGCACCTAGCCAAAAAACGTGTTCCTAGATTGATTCCATAACAGGTCTTAATTTGCGAACATCAGACGATCAGGGACCAAAACACAATCAACGCAGCAACGCAACAGACTGCTCGAAGGATGAAATTCGCTCGCATAAATCAGTGTACGTATAACCGAGGTATTACCATAATGCTTTTCAGTTCAGCGAGGTTGAATCATATGCATTTCTAGTGAAGCATAAGATTGGTGAATTATAAATTTAACTTAGCATAGTATTAAGTGTTAAAAACTGCTCTACTGAGGTAAGATTCCAAGACGGATTGTGAGTCATATTGGATGGCTTCTAATTAGAAAGATACTACGTGGCGTGGCATTTTCACAATTTCAATTATACCTATAAATGTCTTGCATCTGATTATATGATACTGAATAGCAAAGATCGTATGTTTCAGTTATTCGGACCACCTGATGGAAAGTGGTCACCGTCACCTATAAACATTTGCGGTTATGAGCAGTGTGGGACTCTTTTGACGTCAGCTTTTGACGAACCGCATATTGTACACTGAGCTGCACTGAGGGAACACCGTAGATGGAGGTTCGTTATGGGAGAAACGAGCGCGAAAACCGCACCGTCGAGCACTGCTAAGTGTCCAGTCGGCGCAGGTGAACTCCCAACTACTCCCTTTGGCAGGTAGTGCGGTGTAGTAAAAGATGGTGGCACCTAATCAAACAGTACAGCAGAGCACTCACCATTTTAGATAACTTGCTTCTCTAGTTACCTACTACGCAAAAATTATAATACATGCCTACAAAAAACCTTAGGGGTATCAATTTAGATGCATTATCATTTCTCAACATAGAGCAACACCGGAGGGGAGTAGCCATATGCAGGCATTCCCCTCTGTCAAAGTACAAGTCCAAATGAACCTATACCTTTCGCCTAGATGTTTAAATGTGTGCGTGAAATTGTTTCTGTATTTTGCTAAAGTCAAGGTGTGAGTTTCGTAGTAATAGACGATTTTTATAGTGTGCGCGTGTGTTGTACGCATTTCCCCCCGCAAAAAATGACAGACTGTTTTGCATCGGTAATACACGCTATGGCTACTCCCCTCCGGTCCGCCGCGACCGGTGGGCCGCGTTGCTCTATGTTTCTCAAGGGTAAGCTGGTCTGTTACAGCAATAAGTGGTACATTACGAACGAATTTGGTTTTGAATAGCACATTAAAGAACAAAACTGCTGTAACCGGGTAAGCTTTTTCACTTAATATTTTCTAAATACGCATAAATCTAGGTCATTCTCAATAAGCTGCCATCATTATAATTGTCACATCGCTGTAGCGGGTGAGTCGGGTGACTAACAACATTTTTCCAACTACCCTCGCTTGGTACGACGCCAACAAGCACCGACAACCAATAACGGGGCTAAGTGAGTGAACGTTAGAGCTAAGTCTTTTATTTTTTAATCTGGCTGAACCTAGTTTTAGTGACGTAATAGATTGTGCGGCTGCAGTAAATGGCTGCTTTACTACTCTCTAAATGTTCCAAGTGCCTTATAAATGGTTAGCGAGCTTTATCGTCGTTTAGATGTCCTGTGATACGTTTAGATTATTGTATTGCATTAATGAAATGGTAAGAGATTTTGGGAATGGACATTTTATTACACCATGACACACTGGCTCATCCTGAAATAAAAAAAATTAAGACCATTACTACATTTAATTAAAGAGCCACTTTCCAGTGCTGAAATAATGTATTTGTTTGGCTTTAAACAGTGATAGTAATGCTATGCTTAACACTATTGGTGGGACTCAGGAATCTTTGAACTTAGATTTCTTTTTTTTAAATTCTTGAATGTTTAGTTTTAGCCTCAGTTTGGAAACATTCCTCACTTATCTGGTTCTCCGTGAATTTCTCTGAGCTATCTTAAATTATTCATCAACAAAGTGGACCGAATACCTACTCCTTTGCTAATTTATTATGAACACATGCAACAAATGCTCGTTAAATCAATGCACATTCCAATAAACACTTCGGTGTATTGAATATAATCCAAGAGTCGACCATCCAAGCAGATATTTCCGGAGCGGAGAGTTTGCCCCGATCTTCTGTAGTTTATCACATGATTGCTAACCAATTTAAATAAGATATTATTAATACTATGTCGATACTCATTACGAGAAAAGTTCTATCAAACTGCAACAGCTGTAGCTTAATGATAAAAAATACTTGTATGGACATTTTAAGTCGCCGGCGAGTTAATCTGCAATTTTCCTTGTATAATCCCTTTTTTAATTGCCGTACATGTTTAATTTATTGTCACTTCAGTATATCCGTAGCCTATTTCATGTCATGGAAGTGCCAACAAAGCACTACGAGCAGAGAATATGATGAAATAATACTGCGTATAGAATGGACACTTCGACTACCCGTCCGATTTCCCCGCCTCACCCAGCACCACCTTCGAGAGGCAGTTGAATAAATCTTCAAAAGTGAGGTTGCGAGCGGGCGAGCGAGGGGTCTATTTTTAGTTATTTTCGTCACGTAGTCAGTGTGACGACTTATTTCACGATTGTTTAAGGTCATAACCCTACGTGTTACATTTCTATATGTGCATGTGTACTGAACTACTGATTGATGTCTGTGTAAAAATAGGTACCTAACCAGAATAAGTGTTTGTATGGAATTTTAGCAGAGTGTCCGGGGTGTGCTATGATTTCCATCAGTAAATTTAACTTGGTAGAAAACGTAGTAGAGCTCCAGTGACGGAGCTCGCGGGCGTAGGCACCACCGCATTACCTATAAACTTGCCGCTAAATGGTAGTGTTCAGCACTATCGTGTTCCGGTCAGGTGGTAATGTATGCCAGAGGCATAACACCTTAGGCCTCAGGAGTGGTAACGCGTCTGCATTTTGACCTTAGTCTTTGTGTGGGTGTCTATAGGCTGCAGTCATCATTTAACATCAATGTGAACTGCAAGCTTGTTTGCCACTTCCATAACATAAAAAAAAAATCTCTATCACCTGGATCCTATGTCGCATACACTAGTAAACATATGATTACCTACACATACATCTAAATCAAATGAACATAACGCCCCAAGACATTGATTCAATTCCATAGAGGCCCAAGATGTCGTGTTTACAGACAGTCAAATCATGATCGTAATTAACATTGATTTAGAGTCATTGAACTGTGAATCAATTGTTATTGGCTGAAAATGAATTCCATCTTTTATTTTGCCGTATGCATATCCGGAACAGTCATGCACGCTTAAATGTCTTTGCCTTTGGCGGCGTCGTGTCGCGGGTTGCTCACTTCCCTCTAAAATGGTCGAGGAGGGCAATGGCTGTCACATGCGTCATACTCGTGAACGGGTGCTGTTGGTGGGGACTGGTCTGTTCTGGTTTGCAGGGGCTACATCGCATTTAGTAGATAGCAGTTTATTTGCATCTATGCTATGGACGTTCACATTATTTGATTTTTCACGATAATCTGTACTAGATTTAAGCTCTCATTTAAAAGAGCTGTTACTGAGTTTGTTGGGTAGCGGAGTTCTTCTCAGTAGTGACTGCACTTGGAACTCTGCTAAGTGAATAACATTGATCTTGACGAATAAGTTTTTCTTTTTCTTCATTTATTATAATTGAAGGAATTGAAATTCTTTTATGATTATTATGTTTTAATCAAGTAGTTTAAATTCTAATTTTTAATTTACTATTAATATATGATTTTGCTTTTACTATATGTAATGGTTATTCGCTCTAGGTAGTTTATGATTTATTGACGTTTTGAAAGTATCTGTAAAGATCTATTCGAAATAAAAATATTATTATTAATATCTCTCGTCAGCACGGGGTCCAATTTGAACCCCGGACCTTTGTCAGGCTTGCGCGGGGACATGGGGGGTCCAACACGTAGAGGCCCTTTCGAGAATTTTGATCTACTTTGTAATGGGTTATATTCGGCGGGACCTCTCTCTGACTGCATCAATAGTTAATACAGGCACAGACAGACCCCGCAGAATATAATGGGACTATTGTAATGAAAAGTGATTTGCCAAACTTTGGGCTATGTGGGTGAACTGGGGGGACTAGCTGGCTGGGCCTATGGAGTGAGATCCGGCACCTGCCTATATTCAACATCTCATATTATCGAATCCTACTTTAGGCAGGTGGTGACTCGCCTCTCCTTGGTGGGCCCCCCAAACAGGCAACCCGATGGTCGACAGGGGGCAACACTGTTGAGAGAGGCTGGGGGTGTCGAGAGGTGTGGCCCCGGTTTCACCATCACGAGCGAGTAATCTCGAGCTCGGAGCGGGCTTCCCCGCTATTATGCCTTTAGACACTTCCACCCCCGAGTGTATGGCTCTTTCAGAAATTTAGACAACAGCCTATTATCTAAATTTCTGCAAATGCCATACCTCTAGTGCCCCACTCTGACCGGCCGATGAAGGCAAGCCAGAGGTGAGAGACCTGATGCTCTGTCCGGCCGTACCTCTGTGTGGCGGACGAGGCGGAGCCCAGTTCTCTCGGAGGAACTCGAGATGATGGTAGGGGGTGGTGTCGCTACCCACCAACAGCTCGCCACAAGCTGCTCTGCCCCCCTTATTAATATTATTATTATCTATTTCTATTCTATTGTAGAAGGTGTTTGGGATGCATTCTCGATTGGCATATCATACTGCTTTAATATGTCAGAGAATTATAATAATCTATGACAAACGTAGAGGTGTGATGGTGAATATCTTTACAAATAACAGACTAATATACAAAAACCGGTTTTTACTAGATGCATATGTATGTATACACGGTACATACCTATACCAATACAACATTTTTTAACAATTTTTGTCTGTCTGTTTGCCTTAGCTAATTTCGGGACCGGCTAGACCGACTTTGTCGGGACTTTCACTGGCAGATAACTTATGTAATAAGGAGTAACTTAGGCTACTTTTATACTAGCTGCGCCTACGACTTCATCTGGGTAGATACTGAACAATCATACATTCACACGCGAACGATGTCGTGGTCGCAGCTAGTAAATAAATAAATACGGTTACACTCACAGCCCCACACTAGGTGTAAACCTTTGTCGTGGTTGCCGTTGTACACACATAACACAAACACAAACAATCAGACCCGATACAAATATCTGTAGGCCATACAAACATTTTTCCCGATGCGGGGATCGAACACGTGACTTTTGGAATCAAACAGTCATCACACTGGGTGTTTGTGTATGTGCTGTGTGTGTACAACGGCACCCACGGTACAGGTGTATACCTAGCGTGATGCTAGGGGTGTAACCGTGTTTTTTATTTTCGGTATCATATAATCATATAGGTATCTAAGTATGTATAAACAAAAATTATATAAGTACTTAACTGACTGTGAGTAGGTCCTACCAAGTTACTGTCGCCGGCGGGCTGATAAACTAGGTGATCTGGGTAAACAAGTCTAGAAACAACAAAAACGTCTCAATTACAAATTGAGACCACCACAATCGTCAACAAAACCAAACAAACACGAATTAACAAACAAGAAAACATGTGGAACAAATGTAGAATATTCGAGGCCAAAAAATGATAACAGTGCAGCCTGCAAAGGCACTCACAGAGATTGCCCCTCAGGTACACCAAATGTCGGTGTTGGTCGGATTTCAATGTGATTAAAATGCCATGATACTTTTGTACGAACAAAACTTGGCAGACTGCTTCACGCTGGAATAAGAGAGATAAAGTACGCAATTGTTATTATCTAAGCCATACGCTCTTTTATTTATTAAGGAGGTGAACTTTATTTCTTAAAGAGGTTTGTCGGAATTTATTAAGGGTAAATATCTTTAAAAGAAAGAAGGATAAAGGAAAAGTTCAAGGGCCGACACAAAAAGTATCACGTCGCGAATCTAACTCATATTAAATATCAATATGACATGTAAATTTTGTTCCCTTTAATACACCTGACTACGTTAACATTTTGATATTGGATTGGGGCGTTTTTTCAGGAGAAAATAGACGGAAGGGAAAATCAGTTAAAGAAATTGTTGAGTATAAAAATTACTATTCGAGTTCAATGAACGAAAGTTTTAATAGGTGTACGTTTGCGGTATACAATATATTAATGCACTTAATTACTATAATTTTAACATAAAAGTCTATCGAAAAACTTATCGACGTATAAAAACACAAAAACTTAACCACAAAACACCATATTCTCCAAACCGCAATTTTGAAATAGGCCCGAAATATAATTGCTACTCGAACTCATTTTTTTCGTAATCAACAAAAAATGTTTCATTGTGTATCGTCGAAGTCAAGTGGGAGTTTTTCCTCCATTTATTTTTGCATTCTGTATAATGGGTTGCCATTATTATGTTTTGACGTCGTGTACGGAACCTTTCAAAACATAATATCCTTTTAAAACGCTTAAATAACTAACCCCGTATCAACGGGCAGCCTATCAGTAAAGTATTGTCCGAGGTTAAAGTGAACGCCACTATAGCCCACTACGTTCGCTCGTCTATTTATTTAGCCCAGACAGGTTACAAGATACCCATTTTATGTTCACGGCAACCTTTATAGACTCTGGCATTAATAAAGTAGTGTTCTCGGCCACGACACTGCACTATGCCATTTTTCTTAGCTCGCCCCTTGGGATGCATTTAGGAAATTCAAAAATGTGTGTCGGCAATTGCTGCTTGGACTGTTCAATTAATCGGGTCAAACAATATTGTTAGTGTAGGTTACTTCTACAGGACAAAAAAAATCATAGGATTACTTTGTTGTCAATTTGCTTGTCTGTCAATAGGTTTCCTCAGAAACATTTGGATCACTTTATGATCATTTCAGCAAACCATTTGAAAATGCGAATGTGGATGATTGTAGAGGCCCAGGAAGACCAAGACTGACCTACCATGACTAAATAGGTGGGGTTCTGTCTGATGGTGGGTCAAAAGTCTTAGGAATCGGCGTGCGTGTATGAAGAGAATGATGAAGGTAGATGAGGCACGGGAGGTGTGTCAGGACCGGAATATCTGGCGCTCCACACTCTCTGCCTACCCCTTTAGGGATCTGAAGATACATACATTTGAAAATGATGATGATTAAAACCGCTTAATCCTTTCTAAAAGCTCGACTTTCAATGATACGATTCTGCCGTCCTCTTTCTTCAGCGGCTGTACCCAATAGGCAATTCTTTGACGAACACTTAATCACTTCACAGCCTTTATGCCGCTCTATGGTCTCTTAAATATTAGGTCGTATTACAGAATTGCCGATGGACGAGAGTCACTTACTTTTTTTGAGTTCTGTCTTTTAAGCCCTCTGTACCTACACAAAAGTGACACTTTATTTGAATGAAAAAAATTAGTCCATATTTACCGCCTCCTCAAATCTGCCGCCCTGGGCTTCAGCCAAATTTTCAGAAAATGATGATAACCCAAAAGCACTTATCCCCCAACCCGGGGATCGAACCCAGGTTCCCCAGGTACCCAACGCAGTAGACTACTTAGGTAGATGTGTAACCTATAAAAAAAACTCATTATATGGCACGCAATAAACTTCTATCAAGCTCTTTCATTCAGATTTTGTTTTTAGATAAATATTTACATTTTTGTTTTCAGTATTATATCTTCGTTTTTATGTTATCTCCTTCGACTTTTATGCTGATCATAAGCAAGGAATTTATGTACTCTGAGAATGGCCTATAACACAGGTCTCGAACTGTAAGAAGATCACTGAGGATAAAAAGGGCTTCCGTAAGAAATCTTAAGGCAGGGAGCATATTACTTTTACATCTTTGAGCGCGTTCGACTTCCAGTTATTTCGATTTAGTAGACTCACCCTCCACCAATATACATTACAATCCTGTGCCGATTGTATAGAGTATATTCACACTTGATTGAGGAGTACGGAATCAGCAAATTGTTTTAGGATTCCAAGTACCTACCCAAACTAAATTTCTAACTCTCTCCCAGCAATTCAGTATGCGAATGGCATGACTTTCGTTGATCAAATCACTACTACAAAGTACATTGACCGGCAGTTTGGACCTTGCACGCACTACCGACGCACACATAATTTGATTTTTATACATAATTTTATGTTATGATTATAATCGTATAGGTCGTAAGTTAATGAAATATGTATGAAAATGGAATAATGAATTCAATATAATAATTACAATCGTTACTTGCCAGCTCGTTGTGTAAATGTTTACCTGGTACCAACCTGAAAAAAGGAGAATATTATATAAAAAGAAAATAAAACATGTTTTGTGATACGGAGCTGTTAAAAGGATGTTATCAATTAACTACCTAAGTAAACATTAATAGAATTTCCTACTAAATCTCCTTATATGCTACTAAAAACATAATCAATAGTTAACTGTTGGCCTATCGACACGCTTTCCCAAATGTTAAAAACTGCCAATAACATGAGAGTAAAACTTCTCAGTAATATCTTACTGTACAAGCTATTTGGATGATCTAGTCAATAAATACAGTTGAAAATCCCGAGAGACGTCGACCCAAAGATCGTGGCCACGGAAGACTACCCTTATTCGTTTCGCTCGTATGACGTTCTTGGAAGTTTATGAAAATAAGTGTGTACTAAGCGAATAATAACATCGTCTGTAGCCAACGCACGGGGAATACTTAAATGTGGGACATACGAGACCGTGTTTCGTCGTGCGAGACCAATTTATTTCGTACCGTTTTATAACATTATGAACTGATACTTTTTTTTTGGCTAGACTTTTTTTCCGATGAATGTGCCAAACAAGCACTAAGTTGACATAGAAAGAAAGTAAGAAGGAGAAAGAAAAAATATTTATTGGATGTGTAGGATTAGAAGAGTGAATTAGACGGAATTCAAATTTAAATAAGCGGTCATTCCGAACTCCCTATTCTCGGGGCTGGGTCATCAACTGGGCATTTCAGGGAGCTTGTAGATGGCAAACGAGCATAGAATAAGCATGAAAGTGGCAATATACTAAATTTGAACAAAAACTAGAGGTCAAAATGTGCCGACAATTCTATGCGCCTGCTTTGCCATTGAATGCAAAACCATATTAGCAACAGCCTTCCTGGCACGTCTACAGCAATCATAATACCAGTTGATTCATTTTCAAAATCAATCAACTGGGGCTGGGGTCCAGGATTCAATCCTCGGGTTGCAAATGGTGTTTTATCATTTAACTCTGGCATTTTCGCGATTTTTACATTTACTGGAAGTTTTTCATTGCCACCCACAGAGTTCGATAATATACCCAGAGGTGTCGATAAGCTCACCACGTTACATAAGACAAAACGTAATTGGCGAATCGTGGGTGTATGCATGCATTTAGCTCGGCTAATCCCCTTCGCCGAAAACAGGCGTAAAGCTAGTTATCAACATTCCCTAAGCAATATCCTCCAGCAACACTCCAAACTAGTCCCCGAAACGCGACAGTCACGAGATCGTAAACCGTAAATACCGAAGTCGACGAACGCCAAATAAAGTTCTCACTGAATTCGTATTCATAAAGTGGGAACAGAAACTAATATAAAACATAAGCCAGGCTTATTACTTAAAACTTGCGGCGACGTTTGAAACGGTGAATAAATTGCTCTCACCACGAACTGTTTCAATGGATAGTTTACTTTGCGCTCTCAAAAACGTTTGCTTGACAGCGAAAGGGGAATTTTTAATAGATTTCAAAAGGCTCTTGCGTCGACTTGCGATGTGATTATTTAGGATTATAGAAAAGACAAGCCTTATAATGATGTGATACTTAAGTTACATAAGGTAAGGTATTACTGCAACACATTGATAGGATAAAACATGTACAAATTTTTACATTTAATAATAATGGCAACCTATTATACGTCCCGCTGCTGGGCACGAGTCTCTAGCGTTTTTGGGGGGAGGCCTGGAGCTTACTCCACCACGCTGCTCCAATTTGGATTGGTGGAGATACGGGTTAGTGGCCAACCCGCTGTCGGATGTTTTCTAATCGCCCATAAGACCTCCAACAAGGTTTAACGACTGCTATCTATCGATAGCAACCGGGACCGACGGCTTAACGTGCCCTCCGAAGCACGGAAACACGCATTTTTAATTTGCCACTAGCGGTCACCCATCACAGACCCAAACGCGCCCGTAATTCTTAACCGAGTAGATCGCTTATGATCTACACCAACCGCGGGGCCATGCGCGCTTCTTATTAGGTTTATTAAATAATTTTCTCTTAATGCGAGGTAGGTATAAAACTAGCGTTAAGAACTGAACTAGCACTAGCAGCACTTCATTCCACGGTGACGACCACAATTCAACTGATCCCCTCTTACCATTGACAAGCCCATTTATACCATTGACAAGCTCATTTCTACCCCCAATTACTCGACTTCGTCAACAACATTCGAGTCGACCTTTACAATAGCTAGCAGGTGTGATTCAAAATGTAAACAACCTAATTCCAATTAGGCACCTGTTTTAGCATAAACACCACCTGTTTTTGGACAAACACCACCTGATTTGGCACAAACACCACCTGTTTCACCTGTTTTGTTTAAATGATGTCTAATATATTTTAGGCACTAACACTAGGCAAACTTTGATTTTCAGCAAAGCAACAATTCACATGGATGGTAAATGACGGCTGCCCGGCTGCAGCCTATAGATGTTTACATTAAAACCAGAGATTGAAATTTGTATTTGCAATGATATGCTTAACAGTTTTTGAGAATTATGACATATTTTCAAAAACTGCAAATAAAACTCTCGATAAATATTACTGCCAATTACGGAACCCTTCGTGGGCGAGTGCGACTCACATTTATTCGCTTTTTTATCACCTGAACAAAATCCAATAAGATGTATATGTATGTACTTATCTTAAACAAACGTTTCAAGACAAAATTAAAATCATCCCGTGATCCTATCATTAAAACACATTATAACGGGTTTCCATCCCGTCCGCATACTTGAACTTATCCAAGCCATAATAGTCCTAGCGCCGCCATCGGTCACAGATAAGACAAAAACAAACAGCTTCATACCAACATCTGTACGTGGATAGATAAAAAAAAGGACGCTAATCTGTCATTATCGGTGCCGCCATAAAAACGTTCTGCTTTAAAGCCCTCAACTCAAGTTAGTGCTATTAGAAAAGCTTCACCGAAGTGTCCTTTTTAAAATGTTCGAGTGGTTAAAGTGGAAACGTAGTTACTGTATTTTTTAGTTTCTTAAAGAACTACACAATAAATTTGATTATTCAACTTGGCTCTATACATATAATAAAATAAAGTCCCCCGCCGCGTCTGCCTGTCTATTCGCGATAAATTCAAAGACTGTGAAAACCGCATCAAAATACTGCACTATTTTAATGCTGTTTTCACTACTACACGAGTGATTCAAGAGTAAGGTTTGTGTATATATTTTTTTAAGGTTTATGTAAATTGATTAGAATATAAAGATAAAGGTTGAGGGTGTCGGATAAAATCAAGCCGTCTGGGGGCTCTCATCGAAGACACTGCCTAAAGCTTTTGAGATATAACAATACAATGTATGGTGAAATATTTTCTCTTTGACAGATCTACAAAAAAGTTTGTGATGGCATATCTATATTTTCAGGATAGCTTATTGTAGCCATTACATCTTTCAAAAAGTGGTAACTTTACAATGCGGTAATTGGAAACCTATTAAGACCAATTTACTATCAATCCCTATCAAATGAAATAATTAAGTTACTTTAAGAATGTCGTGCACATTATAACACCATATAATAAAAATGCATAACTTAGAAGTTGTCACAAAATATTAGCGGGCATGAAAATAAATTGGATTCCAACGCGTTGTATTTAAATGAAAATAATGCAATGTATATAGCCCAGGGAACAACAGCGATAGCATTAATTGTTTTATATTATTTCGCATTAACACATGCTTGTGGTAAAAGGGGATTATTAAGGGTAAAAGCGACTTCTTTACGATATTCAATAAACTGAAAAGTCTATTATATCGGTTGCCTAACTAGCATAGTTGGTAATAGATGGCGCTGCTGCTACCATAAAGCAATGCAATAGATGTGAAGGAAAGATTTGACAAATCGGGCAGGGCTTCAGTAGCTCAATTATTGGAAGAGCGGCTGGACTAGATTCCCAGTAGGTCGCGAGTTCGAGTCTCGCCTGAAGTCAAATTTTTCTTTCCTTTTTTCTTTAAAAATAAAAGCGATAGCATTAATTGCATTGAATCTATTAAAATAACTCAAGACTAATTGAGGAACTCCATAAAGAGACTATTCCGCTAGCTGCAACAAGACGCTACGTACTGAGGCAAGATTTCATCCGAAACTGACTATCAAGCATCAGATGTACGGATCCCGTTGAACCGGAGTACTTACCTAATCTGTAATACTGCTATCTCGGGGCCATAGGTCAGGGGAAACCGTAAGCTACAAAGGAGCCGTAACAAACCACAATGGATTCTATTACGGATACAACAAAGATGACTTTGCAACGGTTGAAACTGGAGATCTGTAATGTAGTTAAAACCGATCCACATTTCGTTGAAGAGCCCCGTTTTAAAGAACACTCCATGTGAATCCGACCCATTTCCGAGGCTGATAGATAGTTCGACTCATTTTATTATTGAAGCGTTTGATTGGATTTGTTCGTGAATATTTCAATCTTATTACAGGACTTGTGAGCACTGTGTTTCTATAGTGCCTGCATTTGTGTTGAAATCGCCTAGATTTTTTTAAGTTTTTATAAATTTTGCTATTGAGTTAAGACAATTACTTGCATTGTTGTCTATAATCATTTTTTTAATTAAACTTGGATTTGAGCAATATGGCACTTCGCATCTCTGACACAGATCTTTTACCAAGCGCTTAAACAGTTTCAATGGAAAAACTATTTAAAAATATATTTCAAAGGATTCTTAGTCTTATTGGTGTGAAGAAAAATATTCAAAGCGTATGATTTAGGTCTCTATATTATTAGCAATTGAATAAATAGCAAATCCACATCGGCTTCGGTAGCTTAGTGGTAGTGACTGGGCTAGTTATCCAGAAGTTGTTCGTTCAAATCCCGCCCGATATCAAATTTTCCATTCCATTTCTTTTTAATTACTTTAAAATCCACTCAATTAAAAATAACAATCGAAAGGGCCTCTTCGTGTTGGACCCATGTCCCCGCGCAAGCCAAACGCAGTACAAAGGTCCGCAGTTCAAATTGTATCCCAAGCTGACGTGAAAATATCAATAGTATTACGTACAATAATATATCTCTTAGTAATGCATACCTCACCAGTAAGCTTAAATAAGGATAAACATTGAAATCAAATGAAAATTATCCTAAAGAAGCATTTCTCAAGATTAATTGAAGGATCACAAGCATTACAAAAGTATAGGTACTCGTTTTTATTAGCACCGTCAATACTCAGAACTAATGAGTCGTCACAAATGCGCCGGGGAAAAAAAGTCAGCTCAGCATAAATATAATCCAATAACAGGGCAGCACTCATAACTAGAAGAATATTGATAAACGAGGATTAAACATTTCACCCGCTTCCGCTGTAGCTGTCGAGTATTTCCTTACCATTTTTCCGGTCCGTCAGTTACTGTTGGCCAAACAATTAGCCTCTTCTGTTCCCTCGCTTCTTTTTTCGTATTCTCTTTTGCATAATATCGTTGTGGAACACGACTTAATTTTTGTAAAGGCAAATATTGCCCTTTTCCCCTCGTCAACATAAAGATGAAATTAAAAACTTTCAGCCTCTGTTGGTCTTACGTAAAATCTTGTATTCGGCCTAGTATCGGACGTGGTAATGAACGCTGGAACACTTCAAGTCCGCATTACGAAAGTTGAAACGTTTGGCCGGGTTGTTTAAAATTAAAAATGTATTTTACCCCGAGATTCCTCAGCACAATGGGCCCGAGATAAAAAGGTAACTTCGGAATGGGGTAGTTCATTAAATAAACCATTAAGAATTGTGGCAGACGAGGAGTTAATCTCCCGGATAAAAGTATGTTTTACATTTTTAAGCTCGCGTTTGACACATCCGTATCGTATCCCTGAATAATGGAGCTGGGCCATTAAAATATCTGATTTGAACGCCCCTACGGTTTTCTAAATATAGAACGGCGTTGTTTCTTGACAGCTAAATGTTTATTTGTGGGGAATTTCTTTAAGAGAATTCGGGACGGGTGCACGACATTTTTTCTAATGTTTGTGTGTCTGGATTTAGTGATTTGAATTGATTATCGTCTTTAACGCGACGTATTTTGAGCTTGACCTTTTGAATCGTCTTACAAGAGTTTTATACGGCCGAGTTTATGGAGGATTATGTTTAGTTTTTGTTTGATACCGGATTCATAAAAAATATTTAAGTAAGAAATTTATACTCATCACACTGAATAAACATAACAATTACTAGATTGAATTCCTAGAATCAAATTTAGAAATAAGATATTTAGGGATAATTGATTTTACGAGCAAATTTATTTGAATTGCAACGTCCTTTAATGACCAGATATTTTCTGGACTATCACCATCGCATTATCTCTAATACATACACCGCTGTATGGCAGTGTTCAGCGCTATTATTGATGGATAACATGTTGATAAATATCCCCGAAAGTACTAGCGCAAAGAAAAAAGATCTTAGGTTAAAGGAATGGAGACCCATTGAGACAACTTCCTCATTGTTTTATTGGTAAATGTTTATAGGCTATCGTATTCACATATCATCAATGATAACTGAACATATGCAGTGGACACCTGCTAATCCGTAATCCGACATTGAAGCGCGCATGGTCCCGCGGCTGGTGTAGATCGGAAGCAATCTACTCGGTTAAGCGATACGGGCGCGGTCCGGTGTGTGATGGGTGACTGATAGTGACAAATTAAAATGCGCGTTTCCGTGCTTCGGAGGGCACCTTAAGCCGTCGGTCCCGGTTGCTATTGATAGATAGCAGTCGTTAAACCTTGTCGGAGGCATTATGGGCGGTTTGAAAACATCCACAAATAACCCTTATATATCTCCACCAACCCACCCGCATTGGAGCAGCGTGGTGGAGTAAGCTCCAGGCCTCGTCCCAAGAATGGATAAGACTCGTGCCCAGCAGTGGGACGTATGATAGATTGCCATTATTAATTATATTACGTGTGTATACTATGCTTTGCATTGCCACTTCAAGTCATGAAAAGAAATGTATTATGTTTGCTGATTTAGAGGTGCGCTTTATATGACTATCGACTGTATCTATTTATAACCCAGGAATGTTATTTACCCATCACATCGACAACAATGTCTCTTCGAACTAATAATCTTTTATTGACGTTGGAGAACGACAGCGCCTTGTATATGCTCTCACAGTTATCTCTATGTAAATATATCTGCTCTAACACTTGGAATTTTGTAGCTTTGTAAGAAATTTTATCTCTCGAAAGTGTTAACATATTTGTTTAGGTTGCTTTATGTTAAATGTATGAATCATTTATGTTTACTCTGACCCTTTTCTGTAAGTCGCCTTTTATGCGATGTTCGATCGACTAGGCACGGTTCATTTATTTGTAGGGCAGCTGTAGCAGCGTATCTGTATTGACCTTTATTATCATACATTTTCAATGTGTTTGAATGTTGTTTTTGATGACTAAGGGCTCTTTCAATTTAAACGGCGAACTACTCTCGTTGATATAAAATTATTTTACTGACCGACTGATGTACAAACTGCTACAAACAAAATGTTACCTAGTCCGGCCGGTACCACGGAAGCTGAAAAACAGCATGAACTAAAAAAAAATAGTTTCCTTTCTTTATTTTACGCGAGCCCGCCCGCGGGCTCCAATACTACGGTTTAGACGCAAAGTGATGATTAGGTAGCATCATTTTGGGAAACAAGTCATGTACTGAGTAGTGCTCATCAAAATAATTTCGATTAAATTAGGCACTGCACGCTCAAAACTTAAATGCTACTGAATGAAGTTGGCTGCGTAAACTTTGCGCCAGTCTCTAACCTCCCGACGAGGGCACAGACGAGAAAAAGAGCAAGTTTCAATATTAGCCTGATGAAAGCGAACTGTCTCATTTTCCTCCTCGCATTTGCTTTTTATACAGGGTTATTTGTAAGAAGCGCATCACCTCTTGCAGGCATCATCTCTACAACAAATTTATTTTTTCTTATATAAAAATATTTTTTTGCCTTAAAAGTGGCATTTGTTCTTAGCGTAGGTATGCCACGTACCTTTGCCTAGGCAAAATATCGCCACGTGCAGCGGAGAGCGGGGTTGCGGGTTGACGGAGCAGCAGCAATTCTCTTTAAAAAAAATGTTTTTTGTTTATTTATTTTGGTTATTTATCAGGATTTGTAAATAGTCGTAAAACAAATGTTGCTGGGGTGGATCTAGAGAGGCAGCCTGCAAGAGGTGATGCGCTTATTTAAATTAACCGAGTACTTACTTCTATACCATCAAATCCTCGTCTACGCAACGACTTGTAACTAACTTCACTGACGCATTTAAATTTTGCGCGTACTGTACTGCCGAACGTAACTGCCGAATATTGTAGCACCGATAATCTATACATCTATACAAATAAATAAAACTGGAGTGTCTGTTTGTAGTATAAAAATAACCGTTTTTTACTAAATGCATATATATGTATGTATACAAGGTACATATACCAAAACAACATTTTTTTAAATTTTTGTCTGTCTGTCTGTCTGTCTGTTTGTTCCCGCTAATCTCGGGAACGGCTGGACCGATTTTGACGGGACTTTCACTGGCAGATAGCTTATGTAATAAGGAGTAACTCAGGCTACTTTTATCCTAGCTGCGCCCCCGATTACATCCGGGTCTGAACAATCATAAATTCTCACGCGGACGAAGTCGCGGGCACAGCTAGTAGGAATATAAATTAGTACCCTGATATTATTTTACTATTACTTAGAGCAAAGAAAAACAAAGCTTTTACATTACAAGATAAATACATGTTCCAGCTTTATTATTGAAACGTAACAGCAAAACCGTTTCAAGTCAATACAAATCTAACCCTCCAATACCAACGGCAAAAACCATCACAAAACTAACACGTTGACAGCCACACATTTCACCCCGTTTTTAATATAACGGCAGCGTGTTGACATGCTTTTTTTTCAACAAACAAAGAGTGAAAAACCAATTTATCGCCAAAAGAAAACCTAAGTAGATAATTTACGAGCCGACAGGGGGTTGAGAATGTTGATGTTTTACGACCTTGAGAATAGGGTTGCAAATTGCAGTATCGCGTGTTCATTTCACGCGGATAAAATACAATAATCCGAAACTGCGATGATTTAATGATATTGAGCTTTAAATGCTTAGCCATAAGGGCGTGGAATTCGCATCTTCTAAGCGCATTAGGAATAACGGAGGGGAAACAAATAGGGTGGGGCTTGCAATATTTATTGCACGCGCAAAGGGTAGATTATGAAAATGCAGATGCTGATTCAAAATTTATTCGGACCAATAAATTATGCTACATAAATAATTCTTTCGTATCAGGGTCTTACAAAGTCGTAATGACTAATAACGTTGTTGAATAAAATTACGAAGCTTGTTAAAAGTAGAAACCCGGTCTACTAGACCTGTTTTTTGCATTCGTAAAAATAGTTATTAAATTTTTTATCCCTCTAGTGGAGAATACTTTTTCTGCGACTGCAGTCACCAAACAATGGTGGCCAAACCATTCTATTAGAAACTTATAATTAAAAGTAAAATTCAAAGAAAAACTCGATTAAGACCACCGTTTGATTTGAAGGGTCGCGGGTTCGATCCCCGCACCGGAACAAATATTTGTATGGCCTACAGATATTTGTTTCGGGTCTGGGTGTTTGTGTATGTGTTGTATGTGTACAACGGCACCCACGACACAGGTTTATACCTACTGTGGGGCTGTGAGTGTAAGCGTATTTTATTATTTATTTATTTATTTCTTTTGTTTCGCAAAGAGAATCATTGTTTACAATAGACTTCGATAGAATCTAAACCTGATTCCGTTCAGATAGCGAAGCAAATGTAAATTATTCCGTTTCTATTATAGTTTGCAGAGGTATCTTTTGCTGCCATTCGAATTCAATATCCTATCTAGATTTAGGTCGGGGGGAGACCAGTATAATCAAAATCTTGACGAGCGTGCTTTATTCAACTTGAATGGTCTTGAATATCGAATGTAACTCTTGTTTGTAACGTAATGAGATTGAAATAAGGAGATCGTAAACTGTTCGTCGAATTAGGACTACCTATTTGTATTTTGTCGTTACACTAATTAATTTATACGTAAGATAAACGGCGGAACTTACTTCTGTTAAACAACAAGCATGCAGTTGGTATACAAAAAGAAGTTCAACAGCATCAAATTCACATGGATGTTAAATGAATACTGACAATACTGTATCTTATACACATTTATATGAAAAGCGAATTTCAATATTACCACTCCTGAGGTCTTAGTTATTATGCCTCTATTGCGGAAATCACAGGCCAGAGATTGTTTCTTCCTATTCAAAATTCAATTCTATTAAGTAAATGCACCAAATTCATAATTCATACAATGGCAGAGGCAGCACCAAATTACTTTATCTGAGGCTAAATGTAGATCTCAATAAATTCTTGTATAAAAACACGTGTTGCTTCAAGAGTTGCAACGCATGTAAGTACCTATATTGGGAGCTCTAGTTTATATGCAGATGTCTAATATACTCCGTAAAAAAACTTCTATTGTTTGCAAAGAGATTCAGTGGTTACATAATGTTACAATAGACTTGCTGGACTTCGATCTAGACCTGATTCCGTTCAGATAGCGAAGCAAATGTAAAATATTCCGTTTCTGTTTTATATTATTTCGCATTAACACATGCTTGTGAAATATATTTATATATTGCGTAGAGGATAGTTTGGCAATAGATGGCGCTACTGCTACCATAAAGCAATGCAATAAATGTGAAGGACAGATTTGACAAATCGGTCAGGACTTCAGTAGCTCAGTTGGAAGAGCGGCTGGACCAGATTCCCAGTGGCCGCGAGTTCGAGTCTCGCCTGAAGTCAAATTTTTCTTTCCATTTTTCTTTAAAAATATATTCCGTTTCTCTTGTAGTTAGCAAAGGTATCTTTTGCTACGATTCGTATTCAATATCCAATCTAGATTTAGTTCGGGAGGGAGACTGATATAATCAAAAACTTGATGAGCATGCTTTATTCAGGTGTATCGAGCTGAATGCTCTTGAATATCGACTGTATCTTTTGTTTATAACTTAATGAGATTGGACTGAGGACTTTGGAAGTTGCTAGTCGAGTTAGGACTAGTATTTGTACAATATGTTTATTGAACACCAATAGAGTATTTAAGTATAAGAAAGACGGAGAAATGAGCTTTTCTTGTTTCGTCATATTCAAAACTAGCTGTTGCCGTTGCTGGGTTCCGTTATATAACTGAAAAATATTGAAAAAGGGAACACAGGAACATAATTTATATATTTGTGTCCCTTAAGGATTGACTCTTACAGAAAGAGTACAGTTTGTACAAATAACGGCACTAATATAGGGCTTGCCCTGGGCTATCAACTATATTTGTTCCAAAATGCATTATGGGATAAACTTCCCAAAAATCTAGTTACACTAATTTCTGAAGCTCATTTGCGAGTCAAGTAGATTGTTAGCAAGTTTGAACATTCGAAATAATGTCTAATTCCCGGGTAAGAACAATGGAACTTCAAAGTTTAAAAGTAAGGACAGTTTAGATGACGTAATTTTGTCAAAAAAAAATAAAACTGCCTTTTGTCTTTCAATGGTATCAAATAATTTCATCAATATTTCTCGTGTCCGATATTTTTAACACAATCTTACAGAATAATAGATGGCACTGTACCATGATTATAAATATTTTTTTCTCATAACTTTGTTATAATTTGGGTTCAAATTACTTCATATTATTTCTTCGGATAGGCCCAACCCTGAATACCTTTTTGAGCAATGGTTGGATATCCTTGATAAAGCTGTCATAAAACATTTAGTAAGATTACTCCTGATTGTAATTACAACTGGACTCCTCACCTTCTTACCTACCTCCTCTCCTTGGATCTACTGCGGCTAAAAGCAAACCTAGCCAAAAGAGCAATGCACTGTTTTCTTAAAGCTGCAGTATTCACTAATCCCCCCTTATCAACCATGTAAATAAGGTAGCTATGATTCTTTTGTTACATACCTTCATGACTATATGGACTCGGGATAAACTTTCCAAAAATCTTGTGACACAGATTTCTGAGACTCATTCGCGAATCAAGTAGGTTGTTAGCAAGTTTGAACATTCTAAATAATGTCGAATGCCCGGGTAAGCACGACGGCACACCGAGATTCTTGTAACTTGTTACAATAAATAGATAAGCGCAAAGTTTCGATATGCGATGACGTAACTTTGTCAATTTTACACTTTGTAAGGCTTCGTCTTAACTTTTTGGGTTCGCTGTTACGAACTTATACTTTGATGTACTTGTCATAATGGCGTTTACCCATATTATACGAAGCTGAGTGTACTTTATGAACGCATCTTGAGGGAGTAAGTAGCATTGCGTTGTCTCGATTATTTGCTGCAAGTGATATGGCCGTCTGGCACCGTAATTTTTTGCATAGACACAAATGACTTACATAGCTTAGCTCTTAAGAATACAAAGCATCTAGTTATCAAGTCTATACAAATTACCTATGCAGATACGTTGACGTTTGACGTTGAGTCTTCTTGGGGTGTGACCGCCTATCGAAATATTATTGCTGTCATATTTTTTTTCGGAAATAATGAGACCGTAGGTACATTACCATCCGATCGGAAAACGATAGCGCTGCTTACTAACATTTAGGCACGTCGAGGAGAGTTAAAAAGAAAGAAAGAAAAAAAAACTTTGAATCACACATTAAACAATTGCACAATAAGTAAATAAAAAACAAGAAGCAAGAAATTACAACAAAATGTGGTTGTGTGAAGCCAAAAAAGGCACCCATCTCAGCTTATTGCAGCGCTATTATTCTGACGGGACTTTCAACCGAGAGAATGACTTTGGTGGTTATATGCTCTCAAGCTGTCTCTGGACCTCTTCCACCATGCTCACTCCACTTTTTGAACGATCATGCATAGTACCCAAACCCACCATTGTATTTAATACTCCGATTAAAGATAAACAGTATTATATTGTATCATCCCAAGATCATTGAGATACGCTAAACACTAAATAGTAATTGCAACGTCCAACCTCATAGCGATAGCTATCAGAGGTCGCGGGTTCAATTCCCGGGTCGGGGCGTGCTGGACTTTCTAAACTGCGATATCAATTGTGTTGCATTGATATGGTACGATGAGTGTGCCCTTTAGTTTGTAATACTGGTTCTTGATTGTCGATACCTAAATTGGCAAACTAAGTTTATTTGACACACTACGTTGAATAACTAAATAGTAAAAGGGACAAAAGAAATTGAAGTTCAAATGAAACATATAAATTGACACTTGACACTATCCCTAATTCAAATATTATTTCAATTTTTGTAAAAAATCCATGTACAGCATTTTTTGTTTATTTTTAGAGAAATAAAGTGTTAAAATTTTCACAAGATATGCAAATCACCGCCATACGTGTATTTTTGTGAATCTATTACTCACATTTTCTGGAAAACACGGATCTTAAGTTTTATACATTTTTCAATAACCAAGATAAGAGAGTTGAACTTAATTATACTGGTGGTAGAGCTCAAGTGGCGGAGTTCGCGGGCGTAGGCACCACCACATTACCTAGTATACTTGCCGCTAAATGGTAGTGTACAGTACTATCGTGTTCCGGTCAGGTGGTAATATACGGCCCTGTAATTTCTGGCACAGAGGCATAACACCTTAGGCCTCAGGAGTGGTAACGCATCTGCATTTTGACCTTGGTCTTTGTGTAGGTGTCTATAGGCTGCAGTCATCACTTAACATCAATGTGAACTGCATGCTTGTTTACCACTTCCATTACATAAAAAAAAAACAATAAATCTATTTGTAGATTTTGGAGCAGTAAGCACAGATCTTATTTGGAATACATCCTTCCATTCCTAATTCGATGTGCCAATTAGTATGAACTTGACTACCTAGTTCATGAAATACATGAAATACTTAAGCAAAGACTAGACAGACACTGAACTTCTCTAACTTAAGCTTCACTTGTTTACAAAGTTCACGCGATCACTCTGTTAAGTTAGTACCTTGGAAATCCGCCTATGCACACTGCAGGGTTATTGAGCATTATTCTCGACAAAAACATATTTTTATTTTAATAGAACAAAAAGGTTGATTCGATTTCGAAAAGAGGTGCGTTACTTTACACATACCGTAATCCTCGAACATACATGTAAACAAAGACGAACTCATTGACGTCACCGGGCACTTTACCAAACTCCAAGGGTGGCACTAAGAGACCACATTCCATAAAACGGAAAATCCATTGCACTTACCTGCATGAGAGGGGTCTCTAGCGGTCACCCGCTATCACTATGGCTGTAGGAAAAACATGCCAAAAATGCCGAAAACTTAATGTTTTGCGAAGCCTAATGTCAGCAATGAGAAGCGCGTCATGTTACGTCATCGTAAAGATAGCCAACCATTAACAGTGTCGCGATAAAGATAGCCAATCATGATCGTTTTCTATCACGTGGCATTATTTTAGACGTTTCCGCTTAAATACAGTTTTATTGTAAAGTTTATTGGCATAACATTTTTCACAACTGTCAAATAACCTCTAATCCCGCATTGTGCGCGAGTCTTCGTGCGAACACGGATTCGTCTACAAGTTTAAAAAGTTGATACCGTTTTCGAGTGTCAGCTCCGAGCAGCTGGCCTGTGTCGCCGGAGTTTCGAGATGTGTCGACACTTGTTGACCTTAATTTTGGAGTGTTCTTTGTGTCTGTACATTGAACATTTCAGCAAATGGTCTTTCTTTGAGCGGGTTTAATATTTTAAATAATTTCTAGCTAAGTATGTGCCAAGTAGGTACCTACTTTAACAATCCATAATAACTTTGATGCTTAGGAACATAATTATTAAATATAAATACGCATACGCTCCATTTTAGGTATAAATCCGTGTCGTGGGTGCCATTGTACACACACATGATGCACACAAACAGGCTGATCCGAAATTAATTTACTTGCCGCTAAATGGTAGTGTTCAGCACTATCGTGTTCCGGTCAAGTGGTAATGTACGGTGCTGTAATTAGCGGCACAGAGGCATAACACCTTAGGCCTCAGACTCCTGAGGTAACGCATCTGCATTTTGACTTTGGTCTTCGTGTGGGTGTCTATAGGCTGCAGTCATCACTTAACATCAGTGTGAACTGCATGATAGCCACTTCCATTACATAAAAAAATATATATCCGTATTCCAAACAAATATTGGAAGGCGTCGGGACGTGACGGCCCCATCGCCCTCCAGTGGAGGAGAATTCTTTCACTTGTGCAGTCAGTCAACCGAACAATGGCGGTCAAATTATTCCAATAAGGTGGTAGTAAAAATAACAACGCGGGATGAGCAGCAGCGTCTCGCGATAAAACAACCGCCGCTGCGATCGCCAATCCGCCTCACAAAGGTGGCGATTATGGAATTTCCTCCCCCAATAACGCACAACACTGTTGAGAGCGTCTTTGGGGAAGCCTTTGTTCAGCAGTGAACGTCTTTCGGCTGGAGGGATATTTGTCCCGTACGAAGTTCAAATCATCTGCGCTTTTGTTATTAATATACCATTATCTTAGCACATAAGACTAACTTGGCTTTGAATATCAATTTAGGAGGTACTTAAGTACAAAAAATACAAAACAAAAACCAATCATTTTTTTCGTATCCCAAAAAAAAAGTGAATGTTCATGTAATATCGCTGTATTATAGAAAACCGCTAACCACAATATTTGTGGGTAGATGACAAAAAAAACTAAATTCAAATCACGTATACCGGTCATAAACAACAATTCGCCACAGCTAATTCATTGTGACAGTTAGATGTGGTTGGAACATGTGCGGTCATTCGGATGACCATGGATGTACTGTGAAAGATATGTACCTATCACGAGTTACTTTAGTGAAGAGGTTTTTTATGTGTTACCGTCTAAAGTCAATTGGTTTTTGCCGTTAATACTCTTATGAATTTATGACAACCAAATTTATTGTTATTAACCTTATTATTATTATGAGTGTACCCAGTTCCAGTCTTGGAACTCCTCAGGCCTTGAGGATGGCAAAACTGACAAGGCATTTGCATTTTAACTTATTTTTGTGTAGATAATAAGCAGCGGTATTCACTTACAACGTGGACTGCATGCTTATTTGCCACTATTATAGGAACCCAATTTTAATCAAAGGTCGGTTTCCCAAAATACACGTTTCCAATCTCAACTGAACTGTTAATTTGTGTGCACGGTACACGAATGCGGTTAATATAGTGAAGATTTAACGACAACGAGGACTGCGTCGCAAACAGACCGGCGAATGTATGCACGCGACAGACGGTACAAACCAAACAGTGTGGCCCCACCTGGTGCTTAATAGGCTACTCTTTCTACAATCAAGTAGGTAAGACTAAAGAATGTACACAATACTAAAGTTTTGAAGAGTATATTTCATCCACATACACCGGCAGCATGGAATTCGTCAAAAGTTAGGTTCGCAGTTTCATTTTCTAGCGCGTACGTGTAAATTCATAATCTTCGCTCCGAGGTGTTTCCTATACCTAAGCTAAGCAATAGTACGGATTTATCCATATGGAGCCAAGAAGTCTTCCAAGCTGTTAACGCGGTGGAGATTGAATCCCCAAAAGCGATGGTTACATTTTCAGGCAGCCCGTATATTTGTTCGAAATTGGTGTTTATCGGAGACTGAATTGGCAAAAGTTCATGCAACGATTACATTTCCAGGTAACCAGTCCTCTTGTTGGAAATTAGGTGTTTATCTTCGTGAGAAGGTCGGTTTTCTGAACTACGGACGACCGAAGTCTCAATGGAACTGTTAATTTGTGTGCACGGTCCACGAAGGGAGTTCAAAAGCGAAGATTTAACAGCAGCGAGGTCTGCGCCGCAAATAGACCGGCGATGTTTGCACGCGACAGACGGTGTAAACCAAACAGTGTGGCTTCACCTGAAGGCGTATTATGCATCTCAGTTGACATCATTTTGATAGCAACTGAGATGCATAATAGTAAACTTAGCAGTACATTACTGTTTTGACGTTGCGTGATAATTACGATAATTATAGGAAAACAGTTTGGAGAATAAGGTGGCTTTTAAATTTAAGGCAAATTGTTACAATAAGTTACTGAATGTCCCTGCTGGTGCACAATTTGCTACTCTTTCTACAATTATGTCCTTATGAATATGACTGATATGATGTGTTCTTAGGTTTTCGCGAGCTACATCAATTGATATAATACTATTGTTACGGATATATCTCGAGTATTTAAAATTAATACGATTTTTAAAATCCACTCGAGGCGACGTTTCGGTCGCTTTTTAGCCTTTAAAATCATTTTAGTTTAAAATACGTAAGTTTAACCCGTAAAAATAGTTTTACTTTAATTATTATCAAATTAAGTAACATTACTGATGTTGAACGTCTTATAGTCTTATTAAAGGAGAGGGGAAGGCGGCTGTGTAAATATGAGAGGACATGCTCCAATGGTCTTTTGGATCGACAAGGCTTTTACGGATTACAAAGTACCAATCGCCATACCAATCTTTTCAGACCTCCCATGCTACTTCTATCATCATCTGTGAACTTCACGCTTCTACTGTACACTTGTACCTACTTATTTGGACGCCGATTTGAAAGACTATTACTAGTGGTACGCTCACGGGCGTAGGCACCCCCGCATTCCATTATCTATTTATCGCTAAACGGTAGTGTTCAGCTTTATCGTGTTCCGGTCAGAGGGTAATGCAGAGTGGTCCTGTAATTTCCCGTACAGAGACATAATACCTTAGACCTCAGGAATGGCAGAGCGTCTACATTGAAATGTCTGGTTTCATGAAGATCTTTAGATAGTATTACATACTTACCATCAATGTCAACTGTATGCTTATTTGCCACAAAAGGACATAAAAAAAATCGTTCTGTACCATGAACCCACTTTTGAACAGTAGGCAGGCACTCACTCGACCCATCTGCTCACATTAAGCTAGTTTAACTTTCCATCGATATGCAACCTACATATCCTAAAAAATGTATAGTCCAAACGACTCGATACATAACCCCTATCCTATCTAAAAAAATTCTAAACATTTTTTCCTACCTAAATTACAGTAATTCCAACCGTAATGACGTGTTCTTCGTCCAAATCCTGGTATCATTAGGGGTTTAATTCAATTAATACACACGTGGGAATCGCCCCGCCCATTATGCAGGCGCTAACTAATAGTTTAATTACCGACTAATCAGAATCCGTGACGCGGTGAAACCGGCTCCTTCGGCCGTGAACGAAAAAAATGAGTATAAAAAAGTGTAACATTGTAAAGTATCTGATGCTTCTTACTGTTCTAAGTATCTGATTTGTTTCTGAAGATCTTTTTGTAGAAATGAGCTTTCTTGAGTTTAAATATTTGATAGAAAAAAAGTAAGTAGGTTAATGAAAGTATTTTGTGTACTTACCTAAATATCCGCCATTGGTAACAATCGATTTTTTTGTTTTTCGCAATAACACATGCGAGTGAACTTAAGAAATTACTTAAAGAAAAAACGGAAAGAAAAATTTGTCTTCGGGCAGGAATCGAACCTGCGACCTCAGGATAACCAGTCCAGCCGCTTTACCACTAAGCTCCCACCACCCATTGTAAGACTTCGGTAAGTTCGATTCCTACGCGAAGTCAAATTTTTCTTTCCGTTTTTTCTTTAATTTCTTGAATCGATTTTTTCTTTATCTTAAATTTTAATGCGGCATTAAGTGTATGATTTTATAAGGTGGCAAACCAGCGTGCAGTTAACATTGATGTTAAGTGCGTATGCGTTGCCACCCCTGAGACCTTGGTTGTTATGTCTCTGTGATAGTTATTACAGAGCCACAAATGATGTTTTTAATACACTTTGTGCGCAATTTCATTTGCAGTAGATAATAAGCAGGTAGGTAATTGTATAATTTACTACCGCTATGACTTCATGAACACTGTAAATATACAAGATCTACGTCGTTTACTGGTGGTAGAGCTGCAGTACCGGAGCTCGCGGGCACAGGCACCAAATTTTAAGACGCGTTAGTAAATCTACTTGCTAAAAGGTAATGTTCGGCGCTATCGTGTTCCGGTCAGATGGTTAGGTATGTACGGCCTTATAATTTCCGGCACAGAGGCATATCAACTGAGACCTTAGGAGAGGCAATGCATCTTCATTGAAATCTTTAGTTTTAATGTAAATGTCTATAGGCTACAGTATATTCACTTAAGTACCTACCGCTCATCAATGTTAGCTGTTTGTGCCACATCGTGACTTAAAAAAAGTTTACGGTACCTTCGTTTGACCTTCGTTTACCTACTTCTGGGGGATAAAAAATGCATGCTTATCATCATCATTTCAGACGTAAGACGCCCACTGCTGGACCAAAGCCTCACCAACAATTGTGATATGCCATAATCGCCACTCTTGGCATGCGGACTGGCGATCGCAGTGGCGGTAGATTTATCGTCGGACTGTTGCCCATCTTGCGTTATTGCACTTACTACCGACCCATTGGAATGGTTTGACCGTCATCGACCGTCCCGACGCCAACTGTCGCATGTTCATCTTATCCCTACTAATATTATAAATGCGAAAGTAACTCTGTCTGTCTGTCTGTTACCTTTTCACGTCCAAACGACTGAACCTATTTTAATGAAATTTGGTACAGAGATAGAGCTGACTTTGAGAAGGCTACTTTTCGACATCCGGCGAAGCCGCGTGCAACAGCTAGTATAATATATAATTTACATGAAATTACATTTATTCTCATGAAATTTTGTGTGCGTATTGGGTAGGCCTGAGAATCGACCAACATTTATTTTTCATAACATTTTTGGACATTTAATTTTTTTATACCTCTAAGGCGATACGAAGTTCGTCGGGGCAGCTAGTTTAAGATATAAATAAACTTTTGGAATGTTAAAGTATCTGTTGAATAACATAACTTCACGCCTGTAATCCCCGAAGGGGTAGGCAGAGATAAATGCATGCATTCAAGCAAACATGCAAACACCCACGATTCGCCGGTTACGTTTTGGCCCATGTAACAGGTGGTGAGCCTGTTGCCATCTCCGGGCACATTACCAAACTCCGAGGTACTGGGAAACTTCCAGAAAATGGAAAAATCCCAATAGAATCAGAGATAAACGATTTTAAATCGTTATCTCTGATAGCCCCCGACCTGGGAATCGAACCCAGGACCTCCAGCGTAGTAGTAGTGGCCTGCTACCACTAGGCTACTGAGGCAGTTACTGTTAAATAAAGTTATTTTATCACGAATTATAGATGATTCACTATAGGTATATATACCACGTATTATCCTTTATATATCGCAAAACTTCAGATTTACGTGTTTTCTTTCAATTTGCCGTGTTTGATTTCCCCTCCGTCAAATATTTGTTTCGATAATCTCGTAGCTTTGTTCTCGACCTAAATAAAATACATTTTACCTAATATTATATTTCCAACAATAACGTAATGTAGGTAAACATGACTGAAACTACGCTTATCCCACGGATATGTTTATATAGCATTATATATTCTTCATCTTTACTGGTAGTAGAGTCCCATTCAATATCGAAGGAAGGCGTAAACGGCACCGCATTACCTAATCTATTCCTGCCAAATGGTAGTGTTCAGCACTATCATGTCCCGGTTAGGTAGTAAGGTATATTATTTTTAGATAGTAATGCCCTGTAATAACTATCGCAGACACATAACAACTAAGGGGTAACAACGCATCTGCATTTTGACCTCTGGTATTGTTTAAATGTCTATAGGCTGAAAAAAAAAAGTTAACTGTTTCTTCGCCACTTCATGCAATATCAAAGTGAACTGTAACCCTGTTTGACAGCCACATAGAGCAACACCGGAGGGGAGTAGCCATATGCAGGCTTTCCCCTCTGTCAAAGTACAAGCCCAAATGGGCCTATACCTGTCGCCTAGATGTTTAAATGTGTGCGTCAAATTGTTTCTGTATTTTGTTAAAGTCAAGGTGTGAGTTTCGTAGAATAGACGATTTTTGTAGTGCGCGTGTGTGTCGCACGCATTTAATGACAGACTGTTTTGCATCGGTAATAATCGCTATGGCTACTCCCCTCCGGTCCGCCGCGGCCGGTGGCCCGTGTTGCTCTATGGACAGCCACAACTAAAAAATGTATCAAAAAAAAATTTATACATCCCATCAGCCCAACTTTACGATCCAAACAAATCCATTCCAAACATTAAACTTCAAACAAATACGTTAAAATAACCATCAATAACTGCTCCAAGTTGTATGAGAGATACAGAAACTTTCAGCTAATGTCTTTTGTAAGTTAAATAAAAATTCAAAATAACCATTAGCAAGCTGCTCCGAGAGTTTTGGCTCGCGATAAAATAAATGATTGAGTTTCCAATGTTGCAATTCATAAAAAACAAACTTAACGAGAGGCATAAATTATTTTGATGATCGTCCCAATGCCGATAGTAAATGTGAAAATAAACAATACTCTTTTGCATAGTTAATAAGTTTAGTTTTTTTTTTAATTTAATGAAGGTAGCAAACAAGTATGCTGTTCACATTGATGTTAAGTGACGACTGCAGCCTATAGTCACTTACACAAAGACCAGAAGTCAAAATGCAGATGCGTTGCCACCCCTGAGATCTTAGTTGATATGTCTTTGTGGTAAGTTATTACGGGGTCGTGCATTACCATCTAACCGGAACACAATAATGCTGAACACTACCATTTAGCGGCAGATTGATTGGGTAATGAGGGGGCCCAGGGCCAGTGGCGGCGTGAGACTTCTGCTCCTCTAGAGGGAAATAGGGTCTTCACGCCCCGAGGCCTTATGCCCTGGCCCTCTGGTATAAGGCGGGCAACTTTCTAGAAACTGAACTCGGGCTCTGTGAGCGGGGGCCACCTTTTTCCGCTTGATAGATACTTGATCATGGATTTGGTCTGTCCAAGGCGGTCATGCACGGCGAGAGACTTTCCCCCTTATTCATAAACGTATTTTAGCCAAAGTGTTACTAATCTCTCTTTTGTCTTTTTCTATCCTGCACCTTTGATAATGCAACTGACAAAGACAAAGAATTTTATAGCTAAAACGTATCTAATGTACGTTTATGAATAAGGGGGCTAGTGTTTATATGTCGTAAAAATTTACAACAGACGTCCAGTACATTAAAATAAACCAAAATCAGTGGTATCGTAACATCATTCACGTTACAAAATATTACAACACACTTTTTTTACAATAAAGTAATATTTTAATATGTAAATGCGCGCCAATTAATCAAAATGGCGGATCTACGTAAAGCGTCGTGCACACGATACGATGAACCAACTTAAAATTCCAAGCTCACCATCGCGTTGCAGAAACAAAACAATTGTTCCGATGCAGCGCCGCATAAAAATTAACCAATCAATGGCGCGCATGGTCAATTATTTATGAAATATGAACGGAATAATGCATGGTCCACACTCGCGACATGTCATAGGTACGTCATGTTTGAGCGAGAAAAAAAATTTATTAAAGTTTTCGAAAATAGTAAATGAAACACAATCCGTTCTACAAAGGCGAAAGTAACACTGTCTGTGTCTATTACACCATCACGATCAAACCGCTAACCGATTGTGATGAAATTTATTGAAATATAAGGTAGGTATCTTATCTGAATCCTAAGACAAGGCTTATTATTATACTTTTTGGGCCCAAAACTAAATACTAACCACTAATTGCGGGAACAACTATCGTTATTAGGAAATAGATTGTGTTTGTTGTTAAGTATTTTGATCCTATGAAAATAATACTATTGTCAAAGCATCTTTGTACAAGTGTTTTTAAAATAAATTAAAAACAATCATCTCATCAAGTTTAAAGCTTTGCGATTAAGTAACATCATCCAAAAACCAAGGTGATACGTTCTCAAGAGCCAAACTCTGTTGACAGATTTGAGAACAAAAATAGAGACAAAGGAAGATGTTCCATTCAAATATTAATTGGATAGGTACAGGTATGCAAGTGAAAAACACTTGTTACCCGTGTTCAACCATAACATCCCATACCTACATTCAATCCCATAATTCCCTTTTATACGAGTAAATTACAATAGGTACATGGATTGATAATTTCGTGCACTATAGTTTTGTACAGTAATTACGTAGGTATATTGGTGGCATTTAAAAATTGCATGTCACAGAATACAGACCCTCGTTTTTACATCCGACGTCTACTATCAATACATCGTTCTTTTCCAACCAAATAAAGATGACAAATAGTAGCAAGCAGCAAGACAAGTGTTTATTCAAACATAACCAGTCATTCGGTATGACTGATTATGTTATAAAATAGTGGTATGACTCATACCACTATTTTTATAGTTACCAACACGCAGCTAGCGAAGAACTTTTTTGACGCTAGATAGTTTTAAAGAACGAAGTAACACCTCGATAGGCAGTTCGACGGACAAGTAGCACGTAACTTAAAATGGTCGGGAGTTTGGGTGCAGCTTAATAATTGTGAAATACTGAGGGCTGATGACGTGAACGCGGTTCAATTTATTTCACTATTTCATGCACACATATACAGCTCCATTTTATACATTTGGAAATTTATTCTTTATCAATACAGCCTACACAGTATACCATAGTAAACAAATTAGCTTATTTGGTGTACAATAATAAAGAGTACCTATTGTTGTTTTTATAATCCCATTTAATTTTTCATGTTTCTTTTAATGTATTGAAGAATAAAATAAATGTACACAGATAGAATCCCAGTAGAAAAAGTACCAGTACTTCTCTTCTCAATGAAATGGTAATGTTTACTCAACACTAGTGTGATCCAATTAAGTGGTAATCTGGTGGTAGGCACCACCGCATTACCTAATGCATCTGCCGCTAAATGGTTGTGTTCAGCACTATCATGTCCCAGTTAGATGGTAAAGTATGGCCCCGCAGTAACTATCACAGAGCAGAGACATAACAACTAAGGTCTCAGAGGTGACATCTGCATTTTGACCTCTTGTCTTTATGTGGTTGTCTATAGACAACAAGCCTATAGGCTGCAGTCATCACATAACATCAATGTGACCTGCATGCTTGTTTGCCACCTTCATAACATAAAAAAAATGGGCTAAAATATCTTAAGTCTCCAGAGACTTTAGTTTTAGAGAAGAAGTCCAAAGTATTGCAACATGCATGCAGTTCAGTAATTGTATAGGCACTTAATTGTATACATTACATTAAAAAAAATAGGGAACCACTGATGCAATCAGACTGTGATATATTGGTACCTAAGAAAAGCACAGTTCCATAATTTCTGCCACTGTGACAAAACAGCTTAGGCCTTAACATAGAGAAGGGCAGTTAACATAGGTAGATGCCTTTAGTGTTAACATTTAAAGGCTACAGTATCTACTATTAAATCAATTAAAAGATCTAAGAATGATGAATGTACCTTAAGTAGGTACATTTGATAATATTCTATGTGAACGGATATAATTTTTTTTGAAAAAATTTACACTTAGAGGTTTACATCTAGCAGTAAACAGCTATAGGCTGACTAGTAGTAAAAATATCATCAATTTCATAAAATTCTATTTAGTAAGTAGGGACCTATAAAATATCTATTTTCCTCTAAACCATTTTAGGTTGTATATTGAATGCAAGAAATTAACCACCACCAGGGTGGCCAATGGGAATAAACGGATTCAATAAGTTACTTAATTCATCTTTTAAGGGCATTACTTGGCTAGTGGGTGACTTGATACCTCTAAGATTATAATTTTGAACTTTTTTTTTATGTTATGTAAGTGGCAAGCTAGCATGCAGTTCACATTGATGTTAAGTGGTGACTGCAGCCCATAGACACCCACACAAAGACCAAAAGTCATAATGCAGATGCATTACCACTTCTGAGGCTTCTGAGGCATTAAGAAGTGTTATCATGTCTGTTTGTAAAAATAAATGGGACATTGTGTAGAACAAGTTCCACGTTGAGCCGTACCTTGTACACAATATCAAAACATAGAGAAAAATATGTAGAATCATGGAAAAATACTCAAAACATACTTTGAATCGTTGTTTTTATGTCAAAAATATTTATTTAATGTAATTTTTGCATGACAACAATATGTCACCATACTGCTACTGACATCCTTGTTTTTGAGATAAACTTAAGTACGACTATTAATTGAAGGTATAATAAACGATTTGAATAGCTGAAAGTTATTTAGTATTTTAAGCTTCATCTCTCAATATAGTGTACAAGATGCTGGCCCAAGCTCCATACATTTTGGAACGTCTCCTATAATTTACTTTTAGATTTATTTTGACATTCATATCAAATCTATCAATTGTTATTCACTTTATTTTATTTACACATCAATTTTTCTTGCGATAGGACATCACAAAAAATTTTATGCTTTTGGAATCTTGAATAAACTATATTAGCAAGTTTTGAATGCAGGAGTTTATTTGTCTAGTGCCCAATTTTAAAAAAACTTCAGGTCAAGAAGCGAAATCGATTAAAAAGACAACCACTCGATTGTTATTAAAGTCGTAAATTCATGTCTTATTAGCATTAAATCTGTTTTAATTATCAATACTAATACAAATACTTTCTAGTGTATTTATAAGATCTCCGAAACCTAATAAGTTTTTAAATGTTAACTCTTTTTTATCAAAGAAAGTGGCTGACAGCCAAGGCTGCTTAAGGTAAGATCACGACGGCCAGTTCGATGACCGTAAAAAAAGAATTTTGATGTACTTATTTAATTAGTTCACAATAGGAATAACTAACCTGAATAAATAAAATCCCGTAATCTATTTCATTTCAAATTACTTTTGTGAGTCAATTTCGATATTGAATAGTATTTAGTATGAGATTTTATTCGTTATTCATTCTAAGACTAGGTACACAAAAACAATTTTATTGGAATGTTTATAACTATTCCAGCGTATATTCGGTCATTTAGCCACATTAATATTGGTGAATTACAATTATATCTAACGTTTTAAAAAGTTTCACCGAAAGTTCTAACTCCGTAATTAGAAAAATAAAAACTTGACAAATCTGAACATGCGCGCTAAACTTCAAGTAAACAAAACACGAAGTTACAAAACTTTTGACATTCATTTACAACTAGAATAACAAGATTAAACTAACCTTAGTATGTTCACGAAGAATAAGCTCGATTCCACGTTCAAAACAAAACACTATCCACTTGGATTTTATCACAACATTCCTGAATAGGACCCACTCTTAAAAACTAGTATAGCTTCAATCACTAGTTGCCGCACTTTTTGAGTGAATAACTACGTAAAACACTGTTATCACACACAATACACCACTAGAACAATTGACTCATTAACTTTTTTACAAAGTTTACTGTCAATAAACTCGGATAAATAGTTAAAAACTTAATAAATCGTCGTAAACAATCGGAGCTATGATCGGCACGCGTCGGCCATCTTCCGCCAACGCGAAGTTTAAGGTTATTTCCGCTAGGGGGTACGTCAAATTCGGAGCATTGCTGTGCCCGGCGTAATATTTAAAATCCATTAAAAATTATCATTAATCAAAGTACTCATGTAGTGGTTCTAATAGTATAATTAAAAAAAAAATTTGTTACATATCAGTGATAATTTATATAATTTTCCTTGAATTTTTTCATGAAAACCAGCAACGAAACTTTTCCTAAGCTTTTCAAAAAGTTCATCATTGGTATTTTTAAGTTGGTCATTCTAAGTTCCCAATGTTGCTAGTCAACGCGTTTCAGTAATTTGGTAGGAAATAAAATATCGTCTATGAATGATAATTAAACATAAATTCATGTAGTAATCTGTTTCTTAATAAAGTTGGCTTGTTGTCACTTATACATGTCCACAGATTTTTTTTATTGTGAAATCCACAAGTAACAAATAGTACTCTACGGAGCACTGCTGATAGATGGCATCATCTACAATACAGTGCATTATATAATTTTCTGTACAATGTGTAATAATCGCAGTTATTGTTAATGAACATTGTTTGGCACACTACAATTAATCTATTGACATGCCAATTAATTAAGAATACGCGTATCTCATGTCATCATGATTATTCAGTAAGGGGCTAATCATAAAAAAACATTTTTCACATACAAGAGATCATTTGTTCGCATACAAGGGAGAGGGGGATCTTCGGCAACGTGACATGCACTGTTCATTAAAATATTCGATAAAAAACATATTCAATGATTTTTTAAAGTTTAAATGTTTATCTATCAATATTTGTGCACCATTCAATGAAATGTATCATATTCAGGGGGTCTTAGATTTTGTAACGTATTTTATGAACGGCCCCTAAATTATTTCCAATAGTACATTTTATTTCATTTTTTTAAGCTATCCGTAATTTTATGGGCCAAAAAATAAAAATAAAAACATTCTCTTGGATCCAATATTATATATGTAAACGAAGTGTGCGGTCACTTCATTTAGTTTTAATTTGCCGCGTAATAACTTTTTCGTATATTATTTCAAATTTTAATTTGTGGAGCTGTCTGTCATATTGACATAATGAAACAGCACGATAGAATGTATGTCGGATAAATATTTAATTTATATCAATTCAATTATAATTTAACAAATTGATGAGAACAGGTGAAACAATAGCTTTAAATGTTGTTTCTCTTTTCAGGTTATTTTGTGTTTGATTGTAAAGTATTGTGAATGTAAAACAATGTTTTGTAATAACTTTATTTTAATTAAATCTCTCTTTTCAGAGCAACACAATTTTGGTTATAATTTTACTGTTATATCCAAAAATAATAATTATAAACCACATTATATATACATAATAGCAAAAAGTTTTGTTGAAATAGGCGCAGTAATTTTTGTGTTTATTGGGGCCATAGAGACAGATAAACCGACAATTACAACGATAACAAACAGAAGAGGTGCTCGTCATACAGCGTGATTTTAACTTCGCGCTAAGGTATCTAGTTGTTAAAACTAAAACATACTATGTTAGGGTCGATATGATTTGCATTTTAAGAAACCTATGAAAAGTATTAAAAACTATACTTTCGCGGAAAATGAATTTAACTTACTGTAGCTTACTAGTGATTTTGTAATACTTTGAAAGGAGATGTTGCAAAAATGTATGGACCTCCGGCCATGTATTGTACACAATATCATTAACAGGCAAAATCAATATAAAAACGTTTTTTACTGCATATTTTCACTTATTTAGCTTTGTTTGCAGTTACAAAATATTATTTGCAGTTAGAATTGCAACTCAAACCAACATGGCGAATATGGCGGGCGATGTCATTTTGACATTTTCATTTATTAAATTGTTTTTGTACTTGGAGAAAAAAGTAATATTTTCTAAATACTATCGAAATCGATTGCATGTGTTAATACTAAGAACTTAAACTAATCGATTTCCAATTTAAAGAAGCGTCGGCTGTATCGCCGCCATGTTGAATATGGTTGAAAATGATAAAATCGTGTGAATTAAATGTGGTAGTAACTCTAAAATATATTCTTGAATAAATTAATTGTATTTTTTTCGGATTCTTCTTCAATTTACCCATTTTTTGAGGACGTGTACGAACTAGAGCCGAGGTCGCAACATCTCCTTTATTACATAAACTTATTTTTGTATAAATTTAAAAATAAGATATCCAGAACGGTATATTTTTTAAATTTATATAAATATTTAGTCATTCTTTTATTTGCTTACACTATTTGCAACGTAATTGGTAGAAATTATATAGTGAGACTGCCAACATTTTTTTATATACGTCAAATCTATGTCAGATTATTGTCACAAATGTGACAACTGCAGAAAACAAACTTTTGTTTGTTTACAAGTTGAAATAAATGCGACTGTGCTTTTTGCGAAATTGCGGTTGTAATGTTTAATTTTGAGAAATAAACTAATGATATGCATCATCGCTTTTGTATCTAAAGCTCTTGTGTTCATGTGTAAAGATCACCTGTTGTAAAGATGGATGTTGTTCTTGTTATAAACAATTACTTACAATAAGATTATAAGTTGAGGTAAAACAGTGTTAATAATAATTTTACGCCTTTCATTATTTAGGTAGGCAGTAGTAGGTACTTACCTAATACAACTAACCTAATAAAAAATGCTGTACTGTTTTATAGGTAACCTTTTTAAATATTGTTTGGTTTGATTTTACCACTTATTTCGTACATTAAGGCAACACAAAATTTAAAAACCTTAGTATGGGTGAATCGTGGGGCCGGCCGCAGGCCTGGTTTTATTGTGTGAGATGTGATCTTGAGACACGAAAGCTATAGTAACTATCTCTATACTTAAGAGATAACTATTTCTGTAAGTACTTTTTGTATATAATGAAGGTGGCAATACTGGCCAACAAACATACAGTTCACATTAATGTTTAGTGATGACTGCAGCTGCCACTCCTGAGACCTTTGTTGTGGGCTCTGTGATACTTATTATGGGGCCATACATTACCATCTAACCGGAACACAAATGTGCTGAACACTACCATTTGGAGATCAGATTTGGTGATGCGGTGGAGCCTATGCCCTCGAGCTCCCACACTGGAACTCTACCACCAGTAATATACTAATAAAAACACTAACACCCTTATTAATAAACATATTTTAGCTAAAGTGTTGCTAATCTCTCCATTGTCTTTTTCTATCCTGCACATTTGACAATGCAACTGACAAAGACAAAGCATTCTATAGCTACAATGTATCTTAAGTACATTTATGAATTCGGGGATAAACTACAAGCCCAATTTAAAAATAATCTTTCCAATGGAAAGCTAAATTATTGCAAAATACAATAGGCTACTTTTTGCGATATCTAACAGAATGAAATACAACAAGCTTACACTCGCAACCCCACAATAGTTTTTGTTAAACTTGTCTCTTTGGTGCCATTGTACACATTGCATATACAATTTAACAAACATCCAGGACCCAAAACAAAAATCTGTGGGCCATACAAATATTTGTTCTGGTGCAATGACTAAACCCGCAACCCACAGGCAGATCTGTGGCAATTATTACATATTGTAATAATTGCCACAGATCAAGAAATTGCTACACCACAATATTAATGGGGTTGTCAAAGTGGATTAGTATTACATACAGTAGGTGAAACTGTCACAGACAGCCAGTTTCTTATGTTGACCCAATCTTGGAATCTGCTGCCATTTCTATCTTTAAAAGACCTTGGATTATTTAAGAATTGAAAAGATCTTACAAAGGTGTAGTTGCAGGAGATCTCAGTTATTATCCATATATATGTATCAATTGCTGTTTGTTAGTCTAGTGAAAGCTCGAGAATGGCTTGACCGATTTGACTAATTTTGGTGCAAATTATTTTTGGAAGTCCAGGAAATGTTTAAAAGCTGAGTAAACATGAAGAAATTGTAAGGGAAATAGGGAATAGTAAAAATAACTATTTCAGTTTCCCATAGTCCATACCTTTCAAACCTTTGACAAATTATTTAATTCTGAGCCAATAGAAAATTTGTTGGGTCGGCTAGTAATAAAAAAAACATAGATTAAACAGTTTAATACATAAACTGGCAGATATTATTTAAGGAGTCAATTTTGCTGCAATTTAGTTTACTTAATGTCTTTTAGTAAGGCAGTTGAACCAAGTTTCCTGGAGGTAATGTTCAGTTGTGTTTTTTTTTAGATGGTAAAGTATATCTTCATTATTTGTGTAACCAAGGTGCATCAACAAAACACAACTTATGCCTCAGAGGTGGCATAAGTTGCTTTTCCTCATAGACCTTTACTGGTGGTAGAGCTCCAGTGACGGAGCTCGCGGGTGTAGGCACCACCGCAGTAAGATACTTGCCGCTAAATGGTAATGTTCAGCACTATCGTGTTCCGGTCAGGTGGTTATGTACGGACCTGTAATTTCCGGCACAGAGGCATAACACCTTCGGCCTTAGGAGTGGTAACGCATCTGCATTTTGACCTTGGTCTTTGTGTGGGTGTCTATAGGTTGCAGTCATCACTTAACATCAATGTGAAATGCATGCTTGCTTGCCACTTTCATTACATAAAAAACATGCATACAGTTCACATGGATGTTAAGTGATGACAGTAGTCTATATACACCCACACAAAGACCATGGTTAATTACAGGGCCGTACAAAGTTTGACAACAACTATGTCTATTCTTGGAGTAGATAATACCACGGCAATGTCACTTATTACAAACTTAAGTGAGGAACTGAAATTTGCTATTCATATTTAGTCAGGCATGTTGAGTTAATTTTATTATGTACATGACACAGAAATGTTATTTATCGAGATGGCACAAACATCCAATAATATTCAAATCCATAAACTTCCAAAAATCACGACAATGCAAAGCAAAATATCAATTATTGTTTACAGTTGACAGAAACTGACTTGAAGCATCAAACTGTTTGACAACCATGCACGCAACCAAAAAGAATGTAGTCAATTGAGCGCTTTACAAGTGAACTCTTTGATGAATCCGTTGTCTTTTTAGGGCTATATTGCACCGGGACACCATGGCAGCGCAACCAGTCGCCGCTACCACCAAAATGTATACAGCTCTATAGAGAGTTACTCACCTAGTGTCCGTTTTGGAACCAATTTGGAAGAGCTGCCAGCTCGGACGCCGGCACCGAAAGAAACCTACTGGTCGCGCTACCACTATTTACTATAGCGTATACCACAAGAGAAGCTGGTGTAGATCGTAAGCGATCTACTCGGTTAAGCATTACGGGCGCGGTCGGGTGTGTGATGAGTGACCGCTAGTGGCAGATTAAAATGCGCGTTTCCGTGCTTCGGACGACACATTATGCCGTCGTTAAACCTTGTCGGAGGCCTTATGGGCGGTTTGAAAACAACCGACAGCGGGTTGGCCACTAACCCGTATCTTCACCAATCCGCATTGGAGCAGCGTGGTGGAGTAAGCTCCAGGCCTCCCGCTAAAAAGGGGAGAGACTCGTGCCCAGCAGTGGGACGTATAATGGGTTGCCATTATTATAATGATTATTTATTATTATAGCACAATATTTATTACCAATTATAATCCTAGGCACATTTTCTGTAAACGTACGCGCAGAACTCACACTCGTTGGTGATCGCCGGTTGACAAGTTAAAAAGCGCGAAAACATTCTGTCTTGTTTGACAGCTAGTGGGGGGAAAACATTTTAGAGATATAATCGAGTCGGGGCGCGAAGTCGGGTGATGATTTAAATTCGTTATAAGCGCTGTACAGAGTGAGACACTATGGTATCTCACTCCTCAACCCGGGGATGGGACCTGGAACCACAGACCCGGCGATATAGTGCTGCTAAGCAGCTGATTAATTAATACACAGTTTTGCGTATAGCTACATAGCATACAACATACATACCGCCATCACAATACACTTCAAAATGTCCGCTTCTCGAGCAATACGTAATGTAGCTTAATTTGAATAATTGGAGCGTTCGTAGCGAGTTAAAATCTTAATTCGTTTTTGCCAGTTTTCTCCATTCGTCCGCACCGAATGGAAAACTATTTTCTCGCGTTCATTTGAGTTTCGGGCTTGGTCCGAGTTACAGGCGGATGTACCTAATGTTTATAGTTTTTTTGTGTAATGATGGATGTGCACTTGCTATTAAGATTCACAAGCAGCTACTTTAGGTGCAAAGATTCGGGTGTGAGGGTCATGCTGCCCCCTAGGATTGTGGATACTCAGAGAGGTCATTAACTCACAAATTCTTTGTCCGATAACCTGACACCGAAAGTCTTTATATTTAGGATCGCGCTTCACTAAAGTCTATAGTCCATGTTCATAAAGTCTTGGTATTAATGCGAATAAGTTGCTGAGCTCTAAGATCTAACTCTGAGCAGAAATCGCGATGCCATAACACATTGCCATCAAATTGGAACATGATAGTGCCGAACTCTACCATTTAATGGATGACGGATTAGGCAGGTAATACGATTGTAACCGAAACTGCTGCGAAACTGGAAGAAAGTTTTCTACCAGTAGAAAACTTGTCACTTGCACCAAACTTCTAATCCGATTGAGTGTACAGTTGAGGATCTTTTATATCGAGCCTAACTTGAACTTGCCTACCATCCGGCAGTTTATAAAAAGAGCGTCAATTAGATATTTTGACACCGCGAGTCACCATCCGAACCTGCTAAAAAGCGGCCGGGATCTACACTCCTTTTGATCGCGCCAAAAGGAGACGTCCAAGGCACGTCTTAAAAGATGAGACCACGTTGGACATTGCCGTAATGAATAAACACAACACTAAACCTATGACTTGAACGCCGACACTGGAAGTCTACCAGTAGAGAACTTGTCACTTGCACCAAACCCCTAATCCAATTGAGTGTACAGTTGAGGAAGCGGTCAGGGAGGCACAAATGAGATTTATCTGTCGAGTCACTCACTCCACTCCACTCTGTTTATCCTGACAGCCTTCCACTGACAATTTGAATTGGCTTTATCGTTATTTTTTAAATGTTTTAAATTCATTAGGTACAAACTGTGGAATATACTGATTTTAAAGTTAATTGAACCGGAAGTATCCAGTAGCATTAGTATGGTCTTTTTGGGTATTAACGGGGAAAGGTTTCGGATTACCTATTTCAAGAAAGAGAGTTATTCCAAACAGACATTTGTTGCGATATACAAGGTGTAACAGCAAGGTCCAACTATATTAAAAGGTGTTCATCTATATCAATGCGAATGTGGATGGTTGCAGAGGCCCAGGAAGACCAAGGCTGACCTACCATGACCAAATAGGTCGAGTTCTGTCTGATGGTGGGGTCAAAAGTCTTAGGAATCGGCGTGCATGTATGAAGAGAATAAGAAGTATACTTCGGCTTATTTCGGGTCTATAGAGCGTTATCTCTTTCGCAACTCATTGTTGTGACTTGTCGACCATTTTGATCAGGTTTTGACCAATGTGGGACTATCAGTGCTTACGTAGACAGTGTGCAGAGATAACGCTCCACTAAGTCAAAACTACGCCGAATCCAACTCGGATGGGCAGCGTTCGGGAAGCTGCGTTATATCTTCTCGTCCAATTTACTGCAGTGTCTGAAGAAGAAGGTCTTTGACCAGTGTGTGTTGCCAGTGGACCGGTAGACGAAGCGTAGGCAGGCCCCCACGAGGTGGACCGTCGACCAGGTGAAGGTCGCGGGCCATCGCTGGATGTGGGCGGCCCAGGACCCCTCATTGTGGCATTCTTTGGGGGAGGCCTTTGTTCAGCAGTGGACGTCTTTTGGCTGAAATGATGATGATGATGATGAAGTCAAAACTAGCCGATTGTCTCTATCGTAGGCTCGATGTACGACGAGCAACACTAATTGAAATAAAACTACTTTTACGGATTTATCTCGCGTATATTAAACTAAAATGATTTATAGAATCAACCCGACGTTTCGGTCGCTTTTCAGATTCCGTGGTCCCGGGCAGACTGAGGTGACATTTCAGGATTAACGCAAAAATTACTAATGGTATCTTGAGGTCTTGCAGACTGCTGCGGCTGGGATTTTAAAAATCATTTTAGTTTAATATACGCGAGTTATATCCGAGTTATTTTTATTTCAATGCAATTTTTCTTGTTGGGTATTCCAAATCGTTATAGCATTCTGTTTGAAAAAAAAAACAGAAACAAATTCTGACAATTTTACTACAGTTTTTTAGTTATGTGCGCAAACATAAAACTCGTGTTTATTTTTTTGTATAGAAACAACAAAAACTGACTTTGTTTGGAAACAAATACCTTCGTGTGTATAGATTCTGTGCAGTTCGAATTGTTATTCTCTGTCTATGTTTATCTACTTTACTGTTATTTTCTTCATTTGCTTAATTTTATGTTACGAAGGTGCAAACAAGCATGCAGTTCACATGGGTGTTAAGTGATGACTGCAGCCTATAAATATCTCAAAAACCAGAGGTCAAAATGCAGATGCGCTACCACCGCTGAGACCTTAGGTGTTACGTCTCTGTGATAGTTCTTACCATATCAGAACACGATAGTGCTGAACAGTAGGTATCATTTTTTTTAAAATATAATGGAAGTGGTAAACAAGCATGCAGTTCACATTGATGCTAAGTGATGACTGCAGCCTACAGACACTCACATAAAGACCAAGGTCAAAATGCAGATGCGTTACCACTCCTGAGGCCTAAGGTGTTACGCATCTGTGCCGGAAATAACAGGGCCGTACATTACCGCCTGACCGGAACACGATAGTGCTGAACACTACCATTTAGCGGCAAGTATATTAGGTAATGCGGTGGTGCCTACGCCCGCGAGCTTTATGTACCTACTACGCGCCCTTTCATCTCTGCATACCTATAAATTGTTTTTTATAACCAAAGTGATTATAATGTAATTTTCGGCACAGAGGCATAACACCTCAGGACCGTGCTTTAGGCCTCAGGTGTGGCAACGCACCTCCATTGTAATCTCTGGTTTCATGTTAATGTTTATAAGCTACAGTAGGTACCTGAATGCTTATTTGCCTCTTCTTGATTTAAAAATTTTTTTTTTTCATTGTCAAGTGGATTTGTCTATACCTACTAATATTATAAAGAGGTTAAGTTTGTAACTTTGTTTGTTTGTAGCAAATATTCGGAAATACGGAACTGATCATGAAAATTCTTTTACAGTCAGAAAGCTACACTATTTAGGCTTGCTTTGTAGGTAACATTACACCGGCGCGAAGCCGGGGCGGGCCGCAAGTCATTTATAAATAGCATGGCAGAACGTTTGCCGTGTAAGCTAGTAACTCTAATGAACAGATTACCTTCAATTCCGAACGAAAACACAAGGTTTACAACACACTCACAACTACAAATTTATGAGCACTACTAATAAGCGCCCTAACGCATTAGCGTTTAGCCGCCCGGCTAGCCGCTTTTACAGTTTAATTTTACCAAGCAATAGGTTGCATATTAAATTGTGAAATCGGTAAGCCGCGCGGCTAACCACTAGTGTGTTAGAGCGCTTAGACTAACTTAAATTATGTTCATTACACGAAGGTAGTGTTCATTGACTTCATTGCACTGCAATATAACAAAGCTACCGAATTACATTATTCCAATCGGTTGAGTAGAAAACCACCTAATAGCCATTTGGGTCACATTAGCTGCACTAGATTCGTCACTTGATCATTTTGGTTCGACGGTTCAGTTGCATCAAAATATCTGTATAAACTGCAGTCTATCATATCGGTTGTATAGCTGTTAATTAATTATCAATGGATATCGTTCACCGACCCTAGATCGGTTAAAAATCAAAAAGGGAAAGCAAAATTTGAAGCATCGGTGTTCGACTTCGGTAGCTTAGTGGTAAAGTGGCTGGACTGGTTATCCTGAGGTCGCAGGTTCGATTCTTGCCCGAAGTCAAATTTTTCTTTCCGTTTTTTTTTAATTTCTACAGTTCACTCGCATGTGTTATTGCGAAAAATAAATAGTACAATCAAAATGTCTGTTGTAGTTTTATCAAAGAAAGCTAATATTTCGAAGGTCTAAGGAAAAATAAAGTTTATTTGATTAAAACAAAGATGAAATTGTTTAATCGACTTCTTTTTTAATGAATGGCAATTTGTATCAAGAACCTAGTGACATCAGATGACATACTTGTCAAAAGAATTGTCAATCGCCATCACCATATTTTTTACTATGATTCTGAGTAAACATAATCAAAGTACCCAACAAGATATATTGCACATCGAAAACGGAAGGAGACTTCGGCTTATTTCGGGTCTGTAGAGCAATATTTCTTTCTCACCTTACCTATGTGAAGTTTGTCGACCATTTTGATCAAGTGACCAATACCGGACCATCAGTGCTTACGTCGGCAGTGTGCAGCAGAGATAACGCTTGTAGCGTCCACTACATTAAGGCGCCAACTAGTGGAACACAGATGAAACCTCACAGTACTTGTCTAGTACGATAGATGGCGTGCATTCGAATTACATCGCACATGCGAAGATTTCTCAATAGTTGCCATATATACAACTTCCCAACGTCAATCGTTGGGCCGCGGCCCGCCAGGCGCTACCACCTCGCCTGGTCGGAGGATCCTCCCTTTTCGTCGGAGGAACACTGTTTCTCACACCCGTTTCTCCACAGTGGTGACCCCGACGTTTCACCCGTGTCTCCACACGCTCTACGAAGTCGAAACTAGCCGATTATCGCTTTCGTAGGCTGGATTTGCAATATTTTTTGCATGGGCCAAAACGTAACCGGTTGTTATTACCATTTTAAGAAAACTGCATAGTCAACATGTCCAACGAGTTAGAGAATATGACTCTCTGAACTTAATACTACTACTTTTACTTCAGTCAAGCAAAAAAATCTAAAAGGAAAACTTCTAAATTACTCTCGCCAGATACTTTTAACTGCCATCTCCATCCAAGCCGATACGAACTTATTTAACTAATGATAAAACGTAATAAAACGGAAAGTATGTTCATAAAAAGACCCAGAATACTTTTACATGACATCAATGAAAAGTTGTAAGTTATAAACCACGAAGTTGGCGAACAACTTATTTTAATGGTCTGTTCCCTACATTTATGACTTGGATGGTTTAATTTGCAAGTTATAGCCAATGCGGCAATATAATTTGCTGTGGGAAGTTGTAAAATTGTTTTCGTAGGACTGCTAATTTTATGTAACCTATCGAACAGTTTAACCAGCCCATAGGTTTGGCATTCGTGGCCTATGAGAAAGCCTTCTATTCGGTGAGCTATGTCGGTTACTTTGGTTCTCATGCGGGTCTCCTCATTTTTGATTCGATCGCATAGCTCTCTCCACTGCTCTTTGCATGATGATTTATGAGGCCTATAGTAAGCCAGATAAGATCTATATTTATCAGAATTCATTCAACCGTCAATAATTAAATAGGTGAATAATATTCAGTCGAATTTGATACTATGCGCACAATAATTTTGACGAGATTAATTCCGTCCAACAAATTGACAAGTTTGCGAAGTAGCTTTGCAGCCGTCAGCGCCTGATTTATAGAAGTGCCATAAATTATTCCAAAAATGAATTTCGGGATTTGACTAATCACTTCAATCACTGACTGATGAGGGATACAGATATTTATTGTTCAAAGGTTCAGGTCGATTTTGTAGCTGATAAATAGACGAGTTTTGGAATTAAACTGTTGTGGGGACAGGCAATATTAATTATTCATCGGTCTCAAACACGGTTGAAATGAAAATGGGAAGAAAAATCACACGAGAGAGACTTAGGTAGCTTAGTAAGGCTAGTTATCCAGAAGACACAGGTTTACTTTCCAGGAATTCGGACCTAAGCCATTTTTTCTTTGCAATTTTTCAACCAAGACTGACCTACCAAGACCAAGGTCGAGTACTGTATGAGGGTGAGATCAATAGTTTTGGGAATCGGCGTGCATGTATGAAGAGAATGATGAATGTAGAAGAAGCACGGGAGGTGTGTCAGGACCGGGATATCTGGCGCTCCACACTCTCTGCCTACCCCGTTAGGGACTTAACTAGTATGTAGAGTTTGACTAGTATACCTAAGTATTTAAATAAATATTTTTTCTTCTTAGGATGCCTTCTAATTAGACGACTCTGGTAAGATTTTCATTGCCCTTTCCTAATTACTACCTAATAGTGGAATTTGAACTTTTATGAATATGAGCATTAAAGTATGCGTGTGATATCAAATCAGAAATGAGGAGATCCGCATGAGAAGTCAAATAGCCAATACATCCCAATGAATTGTGAAACTTAAGAGTCAGTATGCAGGGCACATAGCTCGAAAAACCTATGGCCATTGGGACCGCGTATCGGCAGACGAAGTATATGGAGCCCTCCCCGCGATATGGACCCATGACCTGATGAAGATCGCAAACCATCGGACGGACCAGTATCTTCCATGAGTGGAAGTCTTTCGGCTGAAATGATGATGCTGAAATAAATAAAGTGCCCAAGTGGCTATAAAAGATAACATTAGTCATTAGTATCACAGACGTACCTAATTTAACTACTCATTGGATAAAACCTCCCCACGTCGAGACTGCAAACGAATAATAAATAAGCAGACGGAAATATATGAGGGTGTTATATAATTCAGGATTCACTTGTCTGTCCGTCTGGGAACGCAATTAAGCGATTTCGCCGACTGTTACTGAGTTTTGACGTTTCGAAATTATACATACACGGAATTGCACTTCGCGTGGTAGGAATGAAATCGAATTACTATTAAGTAATTGATTTTGCAATTCAGGGAGTTATTAAATTGATGGGGGGATGGATTTGGAACTATTTAATATTTAGTGATACCGTTGGAGTTAATGGAAACTGTATTTGAATTTATCTCATGTACCTATATCAGCTTGATCACGGAAGATAAATAAGGTTCGAGTGGTAACTTGGGCGTGGCAAACGCGCCAGAAGTATGATTCGACGCATGAGCGTAGTCCGCTCGTTAACGCGCCAGAAGTATGATTCGACGCTCATAACTAGTTATGAGCGTCGAATCATACTTCTGGCGCGTTAACGAGCGGACTACGAGCGGTGTTGAGCACAATCTTTCTTACACCGCTCGTAGTTGCGTATGGACTATTTTATGCCATGTTGTGCTATTGTTATATATTATATATATTATATAACATGGCATCTACATGTAGAGTAGCTTAACTTGACTAATCTGTCTATAGAGTAGCTTATCAGGAGGTCCGTATATCTTTTCATTTGTTACTCGAAAATAGCGTTTGTTGTTATATAATATTTGTAAAAATCCATTTGCGTTTAAGCTTACCTAATATACTTGCCGCTAAATGGTCGTGTTCAACGCTATCGTGTTCCGATCAGGTGGTAATGTACGGCCCTGTTTTTCCCGGCATAGAGGCATAACACCTTAGGCCTCGGGAGTGGTAACGCATCTGCATTTTGACCTTGGTCCTGTGGGTGTCTATAGGCTGCAGTTATAACTCAACATCAATGTGAACTGCATGCTTGTTTGCCATTTCCATTAAATAAAAAAAACAAGTCCAGCCCACCCCATCGGGGAATGTAGGCGTGGATTTGGGACGTTACCACCATTCATACATCATTCACCTACCTAAACAAGCGGAATGATTAGCCTTTCGTTCCAGCATCACCCTTTTCTGATCATTCATCTATCTCAATATCAACAACGGAGCGAATAGCTTCACCTGAATTCCATTTTCGAATTGAAAGCGGCGGTTGCTTAAAATTTGACGAACGGAAAATGCGTCAATTTCCGTTGCGCTACCGGTGTTGCCAGGCAATTTCGTTTATTAATCGTTTCCCTTCCCTCTTCATTGGTGATTTTCCAACTTCATTCGCCATACAATATACTCAAAAATTCAGCCGGAAGATAGGTACCTATACTTAGGCGTTGTGAAGGTGGCAATTAGGATGAAAATTAAGCTGAAAGATTCAGTTACATACATGTACAGTGTACATAGATACAACCCAAGATTATAAAAGCGTGTAAAATATACTTTCCTTCATACGATAGGTACACACTCCACGTGAATACTATTATACTAATCATACCAAAACAAACGAAAGGTAGATTTGCAGAGCGGAAAAACCTTGTTTTTGTACCTGTCCCGTCACATCCCTACGGACTACTGATAAATGATCGTGTTAAGGGTGAAAATAACAGCATTAGTTATCTCTTACCTTGTTTAGTGGTCGGAAATCTTTAGGAGTGTTATTTTGTATTTGTTTTTATGAATTTCATTTGAAAAAGCGATGCTGTCTAGAACAATGTTCTCTACAACTCTTCATTAATTTAGGTAAAACGTTGGTGCTTACGCCCTCGAGCTCTTAGACTGGACTGGACTGGACTCTACCACCGTTACTAGGTGTACAATCAAGAAGTGTAGAAGAATTCTTGCAGTCAATGCCATACTCAGGCATCGAATGACCTGTTTGAGTGGCTTGCGAATAGTAATTAAATACCTTCATAGACGCCCCTTTTGATAACAAAATTGGATCATTGTCATTGATTGAAAATATCGTATTTAAACATATAAGTTTAAGCTTGTATTTGACGGAGGAGTAGGCAGTGCCATACATCCAATACTCCCCTGTTGTTTACAGAGCCTCATGCTACAAATAATAATTAACTTATTGAAAATCGGTTAATGGACACCGGGCACATTACTTACTAAACTTGATGACACTGAGAGTCATCTTAATTTGAAAAGTTCCAATATTACACATTCAAACGGAGGATAGATCAGGACACCAGGTCTAATCATTTCAGCTAAAAGACGTCCACTGCTGGACTGGACGAACGGTCCTGAGCCGCCCTCATCCAACCTTTGCCCGCGACACTGACGGCCGTTGGGGCAGAAGAGTTCTGGAGTAGCGACCGCGCACCGGAAGACGAAGCGTAGGAACGGATGGACGACGAGATGGACTGACGACCCATTAGATTGAAACTGGTCGGGACCTGACGTACCCATCGCCCACTAGCGGAAGAATTTTCTTCTACTGGAAGATAATTCTTCCACGAGTGCAGTCAGTCAACCGAATAATGGCGGTCAAACCATTCCAATGGGGCGGCAGTCAATGTAATAACGCAAAATGGGCAGCATTATCCGGCGATAAACCTACTATCATTGCGATCACCATTCCCCCTGCTAAGAATTGCGTGAATATAATTGTCTCTCAATTGAACATCTTGAAAATTCGAATAGAAAGTATCAAAGAGTTCTCACTTTTGTCGTGGATATTAAATTCAGTGATTTTCACGATATCTCCATTCTCCAACGTAGGCAACGTATTTCATGTAACAGTGGAAGACCGGCGGGTTATCGAATAAGGTTTTCGCATTTATTCTTATGAATTGAGGTATTATGAGGGTATGTTTTCTTATCCGATTTTATCACAGCGAATATTTTTATAGGTGCTTGACTCTCAATGGGTTTTAAATTAAATCGAAAAAAAAAAAAGACTTTTTTATTCGTATAAACATTAATATTATCTGTATTAAAAACTTCGTAGCGATCTTAACTGATAAACTGTAGATGTTGAAGAGTTGAAGTGAATAGGTTCTAATTTACAGTGTGTAGGATTTTAACCAACTTTATCTTTGTTCGTCTCTGTAGCTCATGATGACTCGAATTTGTAGTTTAAATTGCCTAAATTCAGTCGATCGATTAATCGGAAATACGACAACAAATTTTTGACACGTCGATTTAATCGTGGATCCATTTATGATACTCCGATTCTAATCGATCCACATGTCGATCGTTTTTCGATTAGGTTTTCAGAAAGATTCGACATCCCTAATATATTAGGGATGTCGAATCTTTCTGAAAACCTATACCTTCCAGGCCTATAAGCCTGGAATTTAGTTCAATAAGCACTGTACGGTTGGCAATCTTAGCCTTAAATAGGACCAATCTCTTTAGAAAACTAGCACCCACATGGTGCAGATCCTACCTGTACCATGTAAGGGTTAAGGATTAATCATTGTATTTAAAACAAGTCTATGCATTATCTTCCCCAAAATTAAAGAAAACGTATAAACATCAACGAAATGAATGTTACTACTCTACATTTTTTCCCGAAAATTCGCACTTTTCCTGATAGACCACCTACATGGTAAATGAATCTTATTATACGGTGATATGGTTGATAATGCTTTGACAGTATCACTTTATTGCAAGGTTTACTTAGGTAATGCGGTAAAGCGAAGCCCGCCTAGGGGTATGATTTTTGTAACGCATTTATTCATATTATTGTTGGATATATGAGGTTCTTTTCTGTGATTTTAGAAAATAAGGGCTCATTTTATTTTTGTCTTCAGATATGATGTTTTATAAATGGAACTCGAAGGTATTAGTTTTAAATTATTAATAAAAGAAGATGCGTAATTGGATGCTTAGTACCTAGAGTACCCATTGACGTCAAAAATCGAAAACTTAACAACTTTTTAAAAGTTGTTACCACCATCTACCACCAGTATTAATTTTTTTTAAAAGTTTATCAGTTCCAGTTAAGCAGCTCGAGGACGTAGGCACCACCGCATTACCTTATCTATCTGCCGCTTAATAATAGTGTTCGGTTCTATCGTGTTCCGGATAGATGGTAATGTACGGTCCCGTAATAACTATCACAGAGACACGACACCTTGGGTCTCAGGGGTGGCAAATCATCTATATTTTATCCCCTGGTTTTTGTGTAGATGCCTTTGGGCTGCAGCCATCACTTAACATCAATATGAATTGCATGCTTGTTTGCCACCTTCATTACATAAAAAAATATATAGATGACTAGACCCAAACTGAAATTGAAATACGGTTAATAATATTAGAATATTAACACAATAATATCATAAAGGACTCAAAGGAATTCACTGGTTATATACGAAACCCAAATAAATATTAAAATGAAGCAATTACTTTGACAAACGACCACAATACTGTAAAACCAAGGTTGTGTGGAATGTACGCAAATTAATAAGCTTTGTGTTGGAAAATTTTGTTTGAGATAAAGGGAGACTAGAAATTCACGATTATATTTTTATGAAAATAAAGTCAAATAAGTATAATTGTTTTATATTATTTCGCATGAACACATGCTTGTGAAATATATTTATTTTAAAGAAAAATGGAAAGAAAAATTTATCGCCTGAAGTCAAATTTTTCTTTCCATTTTTCTTTAAAATAAATATATTTCACAAGCATGTGTTAATCCGAAATAATATACAAACAATTATTAAGGGTAAAAGCGATTTCTTTACGATATTCAATAAACTGAAAAGAATTATATCGTTTGCCTAACTAGCATAGTTGGTAATAGATGGCGCTGCTGCTACCATAAAAGCAATGCAATAGATGTGAAGGAAAGATTTGACAAATCGGGCAGGGCTTCAGTAGCTCAATTGGAAGAGCGGCTGGACTAGATTCCCAGTAGGTCGCGAGTTCGAGTCTCGCCTGAAGTCAAATTTTTCTTTCCATTTTTCTTTAAAATAAACAAATAAGTCTAGTTTCAATCTGATCATCATCATCATTACAACCGAAACATGTCCACTGTTGGACCGAAGCCTCCAACAAGGGGGATATGCTATAATCGCCACGCATGGCATGCATCCGCATGCCATACATTGTAGAAATTATACGCGAGAAAAGCCGCAAATTTAATTTCTACAATATAAACTTGAGGTTTCAAGGAAACTATTACTTAACATTTTCTTTCCTTTTTTGATATAAAAGACAACAAAATCAACAACCTAATTAGGTACACAAAATAATCATATTTTGGAGATATTAAAAGATTATTGGAGAATATACTATTAGCTAACTCAAATTTACTTATTAAAAAAAAATAGAAACACAATCAATCTTATTATATTTCTCTTCAAATTAGATTAACACAATGACAATTAAGCGGAAACCTAATAAAAACGATAGTGTGAGCACTGTGAACGTCCGTCCGACCCGACTGCCTAGACCAAAGTGAGTTGGGCGCCCCGCTCTTGCGCCGAGCACGAACGAACCCCTCCACTGTCGTCACGCGGGTAGGATGATCCAAGCAACGTCCTATTTAGGTCTTTCATCTTCTTACAATACATACTTAATATATATGTTTACATTTGAGGTTAAGTAGAAAATGCTTCACCGATCAACATGCCTAGTACGGGAGGTAGCGTTGCAAATGCAAAAGTCATAGTAAGCCGGCTGATATTAACATCGATAGTTGATTTTATATCACTAATAACTGAATCGACCGTCAGCTGCTCAAGTAGCGGTGGGTGTGAGAGAGATAGGCTGTGAAAGAGGTTTAAAAAAATAAGTAATAGTACGCTGGCTAAATTTTTTTTCATAGATAGTTGACATTACACTGAGCTGAACAAAAATCGTCAGCTGCATCGTGGAGGGGGGGTTATGCGTCAGCTGCTCGCATGAACTTTAAAAACAAATGTAAAATAAAGTTACATATAATACGCCCGATGAAATTTAACTACGTGATTCTTCAAATAATTTAGCCTATGAAAACAACAATCAGCTGCTTGTGTAGCGGTGGAAAAACCGTCAGCTGACTCAGTCGAGATTAAGAAATTTGGAGCATTGCTATTAGGCCGTTTCCTTTTAAACACGTATTTCGAGATAGATTCTGGCCTTGCTTGAACCCATAACACGACCTTCGGGCTACCTAAGCCTCTCCCCCCAAAATTTCAAAGCAACATCTGCCTGTCCGTGTGGATCAGTGCTGCCAACTCTACCAACTTTTAGGTAGATCTACCTACTTTGCCCTCAGTCTATCTATCTACCAACTACCAACTATTGCCTCAAATCTACCTATTTTCGAGAAAAAAAAAATAATTTTTAATTTCATGACTTGCAGATGCAAATTGTATTAAATAAATGAATAACAAGTAAAAAAAAATTGACGCCATTATTGCAAACACTCACTATACACTTACTCCCTTTTTCCACTTGAGTATATCAAGAACCATATCGACGGGGCGATCTGCCCACCGTGCCAATCCGAGCTACGCCAGCATTTACTGCGCACGTCGCACCTCTGGAGCCATGCTCACCTCCAAGATCCTACTCAACTATCACCCACTGACTGGGGATGGGAAGAAAAAGACAAAAATATATGTCTACAAATGGTTCGAGGGAGATCAAGTACCCCTATCAGTCACCAGTATAACGGATAGCAGCGCCTTTCTTTGAGCTTGTATATTTATGGTAGCCTAATTTTGATGATTAACATCCTCATTTATAGATGACGGAGAAGAGAATCGAACTGGAGAACTCGATCAGGACAAAAACAGCGATTTCCTGCAGGAAAGTTCGGATAGTGATTCGTCAGAGAGCGATACCATAGACAACGAATAGCTTCTGCAAACTTCTTATTTTCTACATTCCGATTTTTTTTTGTTTTACTATCCTTCATTTTATTTCATGTTTATTTCATTTTGGAATCGAATTAATTCCATATTATGCATTTTTTATAAATTAAACAAGACAAAAATATACTGTGAAAGATTCTGTATATTGCTCGAATAATCTGTCCCTTTACTGCGTTAGCTGACGGTCTTCCCACCACTATGCACGCAGCTGATTGTTGTTTTCGTACTTTGCAATATTTAAACTATCACGTAGTATGTTCTTAGGTTTTCGCGAGCTGCACTCATTGAAATAAAACTAGTTTTCGGATTTATCTCGTGTATATTAAACTAAAATGATTATTTAAAATCGTGGTGTATGGTGTATTTTCTTGTGACGTTAAAATACTGTTTTTAAAGATAATTTTCTTAATATGTTTGCTATTTTGTCTGTAACGCCCTTAACATATGGTAGTATGGCCGGTTGTCTGTTCAACTGTTCAACTGTAGGTGGCTTCACACGGTTTCTGTGACGAGCAGGCGGTGCCCGGAGCTTGTTGTTATGCAGCACCTGGCGTAGATGCTGCAGCTCCCCTTTGATGTAAGTCTCGTCACAAATACCGCGTGCTCTCTGAAATAAAGACAAAGCAACGGCAGATAACTGGGCCGGGTGATGGCTAACCATTAAGGTACCTATCCGTATGAGTAGACGATTGTCACCAACATGGGATCCAATACTCAGTAGAATAAAAGCCCATCCGCAACAGTCTGTAAGACCTCAAGCTACAATTAGTAACTTTTGTGTTAATCCTGAACGCTACGCAAGACGTTTGCGAAATAGATGGAGGTAGCTGCAGATAATAAGTTTTCAAAATGCTGTCAGACAAATACCACCTCAGTCTGCCCGAGACCACGGAAGCTGAAAAGCGACCGAAACGTCGGGTTCGATTTTAAACTATCACGTAGCAAAATTTCATCTGGCGTAATATAACTTTATTTTAGGTTTTTTTTTACAACTTCATGCGAGCAGCTGACGCATAATCCCCCCTCCACGATGCAGCTGACGATTTTTTTTCAGCTCAGTATAGTGTTAAATATTTATGAAAAAAGTTTCAGCCGGCGTACTATTACTTAATTTTTATTTATTTTTACCACTTCCGCAACTTCCCGATTCCACACCCATCGCGGGTGCGCCAGCTGACTCTTGGTTGAGTTATGAGTAATTCGAGATCTATGGTAGGACATGGCAAGCAATCGGAAAATGCAACGCTACCTCCCGGACTAGTCCTATGCAGACTGATAAATGATTTCGGTGTTTGTGGCAAGTCGGGAACATCTGATATATAACGATGTTAAGAAATTGCTAAGTTAGAGGTTTTATAACAGAAAACAATAAAAAATATATGAACTTCAAACGCTCCATGGAGTTTTTTCTAACGAGCTTTGTTTGAATTTATAAAAAAAAATTTCCTTGATACGTCCCATTGCTGGGCACAAGTCTCTCCCCTACTTGGGCGGAGGCCTGGAGCCTACTCCACCACGCTGCACGCTCCTCCAATGGTTGGTGGAGATACGGGTTAGTGGTCAACCCGCTGTCGGATATTTTCAAACCGTATAAGGCCTCCGACCGACCGGGACCGACGGCTTAACATGCCCTTCGACGCACGGAAACGCGCACACACCATCACATAATCAACCGCGCCCGTGTCGCGGTCGGGTATAAAAATTAGCATTTTAAAAAGGCGTAGAACAAATTATGTTGTTAAGATTGATGTAGAGACATAGAGCAACGCGGCCCTCCAGTCGCGGCGGACCGGAGGGGAGTAGCCATAGCGTGTATTACCGATGCAAAACAGTCTGTCATTTTTTGCAGGGGGAAATGCATGCAACACACACGCACACACTACAAAAATCGTCTATTATTACGAAACTCACACCTTGACTTTAACAAAATACAGAAAAAATTTCACGCACACATTTAAACATCTAGGCGACAGGTATAGGCCCATTTGGGCTAGTACATTGACAGAGGGGAAAGCCTGCATATGGCTACTCCCCTCCGGTGTTGCTTTATGTGTAGAGAGGCTGCCTTCAAGAGGTGATGCGCTAATTACAAATAACCCTGTATAATTCCGTTCCCCTTAAAATCGTATTCCGTATCTTGTTTCGATCATCTTCCTATCTCTATTCTTTTGTAAGGGCTTTCCCATTTTGATATAACAAATACATTTTCTCTGCGAGATATTTCAGTTACATAGCGCGGACGATATCAAAGTACAAATTAAAAAATTCTTTGTAAGCTAACAGCTCATATCGTGTTATTGTTCCATTAGAGTCCAGATTCTGCAATTACTGCACATTCCACTTCACTGCTTTTGTTCTTTGTATGATCGAAGTATATTTATAATATTGGGTTTCACAGATACTCTATTATTGCGTTCGTGGAACGTAACAAAGTATTAAAAGCAAATTTCAATTTTAGTTTATGCTTGTATAAGGTGTTATAAATAAATGAAAAAAAAAACAATACATACTCGATCTAGAATTCAATCTTTCCGAATTTCTTACTAATCAGTATACATATAAGGCATTGCCTCTGTCGTGACTTTTCACTGTTCAAGTTCATTATGAAAAATTTGTTGAACAAGGAATTCCTCTAAAAATCATTCTAATTTAACTCCAAGTTTGTCTGAACAAAAAATACTTTTTGCCTCTAGAACATAATTCTTACACCAGAACATTGCAAATTAAAGAGAAACTCGTAAAATTAACTTGTCACCGGAAAGGCGATCCTTATCGCGTCCAATTCTAAAGAAAAAAGTCGACTGACTTCATTAGCAAACATCTTAATTGGTTTAATTACAGTTATTCTTTTTTTCGAGGTGGTCTTCGGGAGTTCTTAGATTGCAATTAAAATTACACGCCCCTATATTATTTGTTGTTTCTTTGGGGTGAAGTATTTATAATTTTATAGGATTTTGTAACATGGGATCAAACTCAAACTCAAACTCAATTGTATTAATTTCAGTTATTGATTAATTTTATAAAGTAATTGATGCGTCATGTCACAGCAGAAGAGCACATCCTTTTTTAATTTTACTCCAACAAATTCAGGATTTGGCAGCTGTTACGTGAAGTCAGATCGATTCGCATAGGAATGGGATATTAAAAATCGTCATAGAGATAATGCCGAGTATTGCAATAAAAAATACTATGTATCGAATATCTTTTAGAAGACCAAGAAAAACCTACCTTGACCAAATAGGTCAAGTACTGTTGGAGGATGGAGTCAAGAGAAGTGGCGTGCATGCTTTTTCTACATTCATGTATACCAGGATTGGGACATTTGGCGCGTTACACTCTCAGCCTATCCCATAAGAGACTTGGCGTAAAGATACATACATACATACCATTTTTTATTTTTGTAAAGTAGTTACTTAGGTACATTATTATCAGAAAACACACAAATTGTCAGAAGAGCGTTTAAAAACGAACATCGAGTAAAATCCTATTTTTCTCGACTTAAAAGAAATGCTTTGCTCAACTTTACTCCCCTCCAGGAAACGCTGTGCTAATGAAGTATCGAGAGCCTTTATCGGACTTGATACTAAGTGCAATCCACTCTTTGTTAGAATAGAAGAAAAAGATCCAACGGATGAGTAGAAGATTTCTAATTGACAATTCTATTTGCTTGCATAGATTTCATGATTAAAAAATTAACACCTTTTCGATGACTTCAATATATTTGATATACGTCTTTTCATATTACTTATCTTATTTTCCACACACACACACACACACACACAACACTCACCACACACAACACTACACTCACCACTCACACAGACCACGAATGTGCGAGCATTTTAATTTTAATTTTGAATAAAAAATATATACATTATGTAATAAATATAAGATTTACAGTAATACTTAAACAGTTATGATTTTATTAGTAGATATTCTCGTAGATCTATATACAGTGACTATGAAGGAAGAACAGGACGTCCTAACACAGGTATTGTATACTTAAAAGGGGATCCTAGCCACGGTTTATGTAAAACTTATGATCTATCAAATAAAGAATTTTTTATTTAATTAATTTAAATAGTATATATCCTTTACAACGATCTACGATATCAATTACAATGCGCAAATCTGCTATCAAGAGGGGCGTAAACTTAGGTATTTGGTTTCCATTAGCAATCAACTCATTTGGCCATACGGTGCTTCAGCATGGTTCAGATTGCCAGTATTCTCCTTTACTTTTTAACAATACGCCATGTAACAGGCCAGGATACCCGATGGGAAAAGAAAATTTACCTAGACATCACAGCAGACTATGATAGATATGAGGCACCATCAAGTAAAACCAATATTTCAATCAGGTTTATCCTCAAATCATTTAAATTTGACTTCTCCGAAGAAGTATTCACATTAAACACCTGGATGTTCTCACACTGGGATGATTCTAGACTCAAGTGGGATCCAAAGAAATACAGCAATATATCTGAAATTTTAGTGCCAAGATTATTAATATGGAGACCCGGCCTAAAACACCATACTGACGCTTCACCCATGTTTGACGAAATGGAAGGAAATGAAGACATATTGACGCCAACTTGTCAAGTTAGTTTCACGGGCAAAGTATCTTGTATTGCTAGAGTTATCCATGAAACTGTTTGCAACAGTAAGTTATCACAGTGGCCTTACGATATGCAGACTTGTACGTTCCGATATGGTGCAACTTCCAGAATGAACAACCAAGTTACATTCGTGTTTAACTCGAAACGACCTATTTCCATGCTGGGCGCTGAGTATGGTCCCGGTTGGAACATTATAGACTTCAAAAGTGGTGAAGACCCTGGTTCAGAGACACAAGTTTATATGAAATTTGCTATAGAAAGACAGGCATATGGCTTGGCTGCACTTACTATTGTACCTTTTATTTTACTAGCCGCTCTTACAATAGTTTCCATGCTTTTGGACGTGAATAAGATCAGGTTGGGCATTACGTGTATGAGCTTAATGGGCCATTTCTTATTCTTACAAGAAATAGACTATTGTATTCCGAAATATAGTGCAGATACACCGGTGATGATGGTATTTGCTCGTGGCTCTATTGCTATCACTATAAGTGGTATTATCTTAACTGTTCTACTAGGATGGATGAAAAAAACTAAAACAATGCCACCTTCTTGGATTATCACAATTGTTAAATATGTCTTCAACAGTTATGGAAGATATTTGATTTGGCCCAGATGGGTGTCCGAAAATACAACTTCTGAGGAATCTAAAATTACCATTGGTAAATGGATCGACTTTGCAAGTATTGCCAACAGCGTTTGTATATTTATTTTTTGTATCGTTTATGTATTATTGTTTTTAGTCTACATTCCACAACCTTTGCCTATGGATTATTCTGTATTCTAAATAATAATTTTGCTTTGCTGCTCGTTTATCTCATAATTGCCAAATATTTGTAAATTAATGTAAGATATTAAATAAATAATGGTAATCTTTTTGGTTTAAATTAAGTAGGTATACTGAGTTGGAAATAATAGGAGAATACACTTGTCTAAAGCCATTTAGTGTATTCATCTGTGCGTTTTCTCTCAAACACTATCAATAAAACCCCTTCTATACGATCGGGACCAACCGCCATGTCATTGGTCGGGTCAACTGATATGTGTAATTGTTCTACACGGTCGGGCAGTTGAGTCAACTTGTTAGTTCTTTCAGGCATTCAAAGCAAAAGGCTGATTCACACATATCCGTGCCGTAACATTGTATCGCCACTTCACTTATATGTGTGAATCAGCATTTATGCCTGTCGCGTCGGCCGACAGCGTTCCAGACGGCCGGGGCCGACAACGGACGCAGTTTGTCGGGGGGGATGCGCCCACGACCATGTCCGTTGACTTCAACGCAGTCCATTTTTACATCAACCCGACCAAGGATCGGCGGTTGGATCCAACCGTGTAGAAGGGGTTTTAGGGGCCGAGGGCATACATGGCGCTCTACACTCTCTGCCTACCCTGTAAGGGATTGGTGGCGTAAAGATGCAGACACACTATCAGCAACAAATGCTATATAAAACATGTTGTAAATACAATAATATTCAGATCATTAGTAAGTTTCATTTATTTTTATATGACAATATACGTTATTATATCAAGTTTGGCAAAAAAAGCATCCAGTAATGAGATATTTCCCGAGGGAGTGTGCCGAACTCTTTAAGAAAGTTTGTGCTCTTCTTTGCATACAAGTAATATGGAAAATAAAGACATGGTAATATTAATAAATAAATAAATAAATAAATAGGCTTACACTCACATCCCACACTAGGTGTAAACCTGTATCGTGGTGGGTGCTATTGTACACCCGACACATACACAAACACCCCGATCCGAAACAAAATATCTGTAGGCCATACAAGTACCTATTTATCCCGGTGCGGAGATCGTACCTGCGACCCTTCGAATCAAACTGTCGTCTCACACCATTGGACTAACCGGGTCGTCATTATTTATCGAAATATCATAATATACAGTTATATCAGTTGATTTATTATTTGTTAATGATATATGATTAGATTGTAGCCTAATTTTTTTCTGATTTGAATTTAATTTGTTAAGAATTGGAGACTGTCAATGAGGAATCTCAATAAGTTTTGTATTTTTTGTTACGAAATCGAATAAGCGGAGTCCCTATTCCGATTAATTAATTGTAATTGTTAATTGTTTGTAAATTTACAAGCTTACGAAAGTGTGACCTATTTAGACTTTAGACTAAACAACGACGGACGTTCGTTTGTAGGGTATGTGTGTCTGGCTGTCTGTCTGTCTGTCAGTCCGTCCCCGGTTTAGCGCAAAAACTATTGATACTAGAGACTTGAAATTTGGCACAAGTATACACCTTAGTCACGCCGACAAAGTGGTAGAATAAAAACATGATTTTTTTTATTTAGGGTACCTTCCCCTACTACATGTAGGACGCGCGGATATTTAATTTATTTTTCGATTTTCTATATAGTGTGGAATATCGTTGGATAGGTCTTTTAAAAATGTTAAGGATGTTCTAATATAATTTTTCGATTTAGTTAACTGTTCGTGACTTGGTAAGCTAAGGCATTATAAGCCAATTTTCGTTAGGGTCAAGTGGCCCCCTCTACCAACTACACGGTTGTTGTTAGAAATTCAAACGTTACGGCAATAGTAGCTACATATAACGAAATTAAAAGGAAAACTGTTACGCTTAGGTAAGTTGGCTTTACAAGTTTTCGGATAATAGTCGCCCAAATGTATTTTACTCGGAAATTTGGAACAACTCCATAGAAAATATATATTTTTTTTCATTACATTATTCTAACTCAAAAACTACGGAACTCTATTCTGTGCGTGGCCCGACACGCACTTGACCGGTTTTTTATATACCTAATAATGGTGGCAAACGAGTATGCAGTTCACACAGTTGATGGTAAGCGGCGACTGTAGCCTATAAATATTTACATGAAAACCGACGATAAAAATACAGAGGCGTTACCATCTTCGAGGCCTAAGTTCTTTTGCATTTGGGATAGTCGTGATACCTCTGTGATACTTTTTTCGTCGTTTTTACATTATGACTTACGTGACTATACGTCCCGTTGAACGGGACAGTCCCGTTTTCATGCAGCCCGTCCCGGTGCCCTAGGAAAATTTTTGGGAGGCGAAAATGTTCCGATATTCGTAATCTCAGAAAAAATGTATAGAAAACTAGCGTACCCAACTGATGTTGTCCTGTAAACTTCAACCAATATTTTATGATTAATTTATAATACTCTCAAAAGCGATCGATAGCTATAGGTACCTAAGATACTTAAAATGACACTTAAAGAAGGGCGTTCGTTCATAGAGCAACACGGGCCACCGGCCGCGGAGGACTGGAGGGGAGTAGCCATAGCGCTTATTAAATATTATTTATAAAAACAGTCTGCCATTTTTTTCGGGGGGAAATGCGTGTGACTCACTCACACTACAAAAATCGTCTATTACTACGAAACTCACACCTTGACTTTAACAAAATACAGAAACAGTTTCACGCACACATTTAAACATCTAGGGGACAGGTATAGGCCCATTTGTGCTACTCCCCTCCGGTGTTGCTCTAGGGCATTCGTTAGTAAGCCTCTTCTCCCCTGGTTCCCTCCCTGACGAACAATTTTGAGTTAGCTCGTGAATAATCTAACCAAATAATTAGATATAATAACAATATACTAATAATCTAACCTTGTTGCACGTCAATGCCCTCCAAAATTTTTCCTACATCAAACAATGAACTCGATTGCCTATCTGTTCAAAGGGACACCGACGTCCGACACTTGGAGGTTGGTGAATCTATACATCTATATCTATACATCTATACGTCTATACATACACAAACAAATAAAATTGGAGTGTCTGTTTGTAATATTAAAATAACCGCTTTTTACTGAATGCATATGTATGTATACACGGTACATATAGTAAAACAACGTTTTTTACAATTTTTGTCCGTCTGTCTGTTTGGCGGGGCTAATCTTGGGAACGGCTGGACCGATTTTGACGGGACTTTTACTGGCAGATAGCTGATATGACAAGGAGTAACTTAGGCTACTTTTATCTCCATACATCCGTACATACATACATACCTATATACAAATAAGTAGATTGGAGGGTATCCGACTTTGACGGGACTTCCACGGGTAGGTAGCTGATGTAATAAGGAGTAACTTAGGCTACTTTTATATCCATACATACATACTTACATACATACCTACATACAAATATATAGAATTTGAGAGTCTCCGATTTTGACGGGTCTTTCACTGGCAGATAGCTGATGTAATAAGGAGTAACTTAGGCTACTTTTATACTAGCTGCGCCCACGACTTCGTCCGGGTAGATACTGAACAAACATATTTTTTCTCAGGTGGACGAAGTCGCGGGCACAGCTAGTCAGTAATAAAATGAAATATACAAATAAATGCAAACACAAAAATAATCAATTTCACGTACAAACTTTTCAAAACCAGTCCTGATTTTAACATTTTGGGTCACAAGAAAAATTGTGTAAGAGTCTAAAGATATTTTGATGAAAAATTATCATTCCTTTATCAAATTGGTTCAATTACCAGCAAACTTAGTCAAACATATATAATAAAATAGGAACTTTAAATGTCGAATATGTTAGGTAGACAAAGTAAAAAAAAACGTAGTAAAAGGTAACTTTCATATTTTTAATATTTTCGTAATAACAGGTAAGAAGCTCCCCGGGTAGGGGGTTATCAGAAATAATGGTGAAAAAGCCTTTACCTCTGGTTCTATTGGGATTTTTCCATTTTCTGGAAATTTCCCAGTACCTCAAAGTTTGGTAATGTGCCCGGAGATGTCAACAGGCTCGCCACCTGTTACATGAGCCAAAACGTAACCGGCGAATCGTGGGCGTTTGCATGTATGCTTGAATGCATGCATTTACCTCTGCCTACCCCTTCGGGGATTACAGGCGTGAAGTTACGTTTTTAGGTAAGAAGCTCTATAATAATTATATTGTTTTTATACAAATCAATCTCAATGCAAATCAAACCCACTTTTCTAGCACCTCTAAATACCTACTTATATTTTTTTTACAAAATAAAGTATATGCTTAATGTATATATATATCTATATTTTCATGGTGTCCGAATCATCATTGAAAAAAGTAATAAAATCAAATTGTGTCAATCCGGACAACTGTCCGAATAATTCGTGTCCAAGTCATCAGCTACTGAAAGTGAGCTGTAATTTATGAAAAAAATGATATTTTAAAATATAAAAACGAATCGCTAAATGTGTTGGTAAGCGCATAACTCAACAACGCCTGGACCAATTATTTTTTAAATGTTCGTTGAATTTCAAGGATGGTATTTACGGCGAGAAAAATTCTAATTATTGCCGGAAAAACCCTAAAACAGCCCTTTTCTTTTTTCCATACTAACGTTTTCTAACTAAAACATAGTCAATTTGAGTTTTGTTGCTATTATATAAAGTTCATATTAAATTACAAGCACTCACTGTTGTAACTATAGCAAACACACTAAACAGTGGCACACTAAAAGCAGGTGTGTTCCTATTGTCAAAGGAAAAAAATCGTGTCTCAGTATTTTGTGAATATCGCCCTTGAACTTTTAAATTTTAAGGGGTTAAAATTAAATAGAGATTTTTAATGTAGACTTGAATAATGCTATTAGTTCTCCACAAAGAGGTACGCGACAGGAAACTTGATTAGGATATTTCCACGGGATCGTAAAGTCAAATGATTTTAAAACGACATCCACGCGGACTAAGCCGCGGGCAACAGCTAGTTTTAAATAAAATACCAAAAAAATTAAATACGCTTACACTCACCAGACCCACACTAGGAATAAAGTTGTATAGAACAACAAAGCAAACACCCAGACCCGAAACAAATATCTGATTCTGTAGGCCATACAAATATTTATCCCAGTACAGGAATCGAACCCGTGAGCCTCGGATAAAACGGTCACCACACACCGCTGAACTAGATGTTCCTACTGCAAATTATATTGGGGGCGTATGTATTTTTTTTTGTATATTTTTTATATTTTTTTCAAATGCGATCCAAGGTTCCATCCAAAATTCTGCCTGTCACACACATGTAACCAAGTGATAGTTCTCAATATGTGACCTGAATATTAAACTATAATGCAGGTAAACATTGCATACTTTTAATATTAGGTGACACTGTTCTTGTGTTTGAGTTAGACGTTATATCAATTATAAACATAAATAATGATAAAAACAATTCAATGGTTTAACATTATCTCTATAGAATAAAATAATAATGATAAAAGCATCAATAAAAAAATATTCGTGCAGTGGAATCAAGTAAGCGACCCGATTCCTTTGTCAGAGAATATGTAATAATACTACGTATAGAATGGACACTTCGACCACACCGCGGACACTCGCCCTATTTTCCCGCATCACTCAACCTCCTCCCCTCTTATGGGCGACGGTTGGTATTTTGTACGTGCTACGCACACAGGTGCACGTGTAAATACACATCACTGATTGATGTCTGTGATATAGAGACAAAATTAAGCGTTTGTATGGAATTTTGGCGGAGTGTCCGCGGTGTGCTTTTGTATCGCATATATTAGTTTTTACCCTAGTACATTTTTAAGACCATGCTCGTTATATATTATTTTTTTTTAATCAAGGGTACCCTTGAGTAGCGTTTGAATTAAAATTATTTTCCGCGCGCCAATTTTATTGCGACAACTGATATTCATTTTATTTGTATGGTTATATATATTATACACTGTTTGTTGTTCCTAATAAAATAAAATGTAATAATATGCATGAAATCCTTAAGATGACCAAAGTATTTAATTCAATACGGTATTGGTCAAATTAGCTTTTCAATTATCGCATGTAAACTACCATATTTTTGAAGTTATGATGGGTGTAGTAAGTGTCCTTAAAAGATATATGCCATCGCGAACTTATTAGTAGATCTAGCAAACAGAAAATATTCCACACTACATTGTTTTCATAACGATCAATCGATTCGAACGATCTCGTGGATGCTCACCGACCAGATGGACAGACCTCATCAAATCTGTGACGCACTCCAGCAACAATGACTGCTCTCACTCTGCCAGACATCGAGCTACATAGCGACGCATCGCGAACACGACGGAGACAGAAAAGGTGACCGATATATTATTATGACCACGACTACTCTGCCAAGAGTGCACGATTAAGAAGAACAAATTATATGCACAAACCTCCCGCATGAATCAATCTAGCTATCGGCGAATCCGTGCAGTATCTAGTCTTAAATTAAGTTTTTCGTGGACAGACAGACAGACGCGGCAGAGGACTTTGGTTACTAACCGAGTTCAAAAACGAGGAGTTTATATAACAAGTACTTATAATGTCGTTCTGCAATACTATAAATGTTAAAGCTTAAAATAAAAAAAACAGGTCCAACCATCTGGATGATGGTCCTGGATTGTCTCATGTAATAATCGATTCAAATCTCCGGGCACATTATCAAACTCCGAGGGAGATACTGGGCACTGGAAATTTGCCGAAATATGGAAGAGTTCCAAATGAGCTTTCTTCTTCAATAAAAATTCTTTTGGATCGGAATCGAACCCAGAAGTGGTAAAAATAATTAAGTAGATTATACAAGTCATACCTATTAACAGTCTTTACGAAAATTAATAGTCTTCAAAATGTACTAATTACTTATGATCGACGTAAGTATAGGCTTAATATAAGTCCCTATATTAATAATGATTAAAAAATATATAGGCTTAAAGATTTGGTTGCCTTGTGCGACCGTAAAAATGGAAAAGCCGGCCAAGTGCGCGTCGGATACGGGTTCACAAGATTCCGTACAATTAATATTTACTCATATAAGCTTTCATTCCATAGGATTTATACGTTTTCCTGCAATCTGTAGGTAAAAGACTAGAGGTATATATATTATAGGACCTTTTTTTAAATTTTAGACCCGCCGCTTTTTTTTTGCAAATAACCGCTAGTTTTGCAAATAAGGGTGGATTGGTCAAATTTCGCCTAATTTCTAAAATAACTTCAAAACTTTAGACACTTCAATTAAAAAAAAAAAAGTCTTTTTTTGAGTACCTATGTATCTAGGTCATATTAGACTTAATAAGACTTATTTGATGTGTCCCACAATATACCTAGATACTTTGTAAGGCATCTGTGATATTATATATTTCTTCCTCTACTTTTTCTATGTAATGGAAGTGGCAAACAAGCATGCAGTTCACATTGATGTTAAGTGATAACTGCAGCCTATAGACATCTACTACATCTACGCAAAGATCAAGGTCAATGCAGATGCGTTACCACTCCTGAGGCCTAAGCTGTTATGCCTCTGTGCCCGAAATTACAGGACCATACATTACCACCTGACCGGAACACGATAATGCTGAACACTACCATTTAGCGGCAAGTATATCAGATAATGCGGTGGTGCCTACGCCCGCGAGCTCCGTCACTGAAGCTTTACCACCAGTAAAAAGCTTATTTTTTCGCAATTGGCTTTCACCGACTTCAATCTTATCTTTTTAAGATTAATTTTCTTTTTGACTCCTTATGTCAAAATCAATCTGACATTTCATATCACTTCGCCACGGAGAGGTCGAGGGCTGGCTGGCGTACAGATGTTCCACACGCCACTACTGTTGGTTGGAGCCGAAAGGCTCCGAGGAGGGCTCAGCAACGAGCAGCCGCCGCTGGGGTCGCGGATGTGTGCGATAGCGTTCCCGTGACCCCGCCACTGATGACGAGTCGGAACACCCAGGGGTTTTTAGTGGGTAGACGGATGTCTTTTCCTGGAGTCCCACATGAACCACCCCTCTCCCCAAGCGTGGGTATGTGTAATGCAATTTCATCTGGTATAAAAAAGGCAGGATATGTACATAGTTTGTATCTAAAAAGGGTAATGCTGGATGCTGCAGATTTTTACAGTGACGGAGCTCGCGGGCGTAGGCACCACCGTATTACCTAATATATTTGCCGCTTAATGGTAGTGTTCAGCACTATCGTGTTCCGGTCAGGTGGTAATGTACGGCCCTGTAATTTCCGGCACAGAGGCATAACACCTTAGGCCTCAGGAGTGGTAACGCATCTGCATTATGACCTTTGTCTTTCTGTGGGTGTATATAGGCTGCAGTCATCACTTAACATCAATTTGAACTGCATGCTTGTTTGCCACTTCCATTACATAAAAAAAATGCTGGTAACGCATTCGAAAGTTGTGGATGAGTTGAGCGAGTGTAACTTAAGGTACCTACGGGACGGGATACGGGACCCTAAAACAAATATGTGAGTAGAAACAATATGACGTAGGTAGTACGTAAACGAATCAAAATAATTCTACATTCCGATCTTGTCAATAAGCAACGAAGCTATCGGACAAAAGTCTCGTGTTACAAATACGTAGTTATCGTAAGCTATTTATTGGTTTTAATCTTGTCACTGTACTACCGCCTTTATATCTCAGTTAAGGCACATTGTTTGTGAAGTGAACATTTCATTGTGGTCGAGCCATTCATCAATGGCCGGTGTAGATTTGTGTTTTTGGCGGCAGGTGTGTATTTTTTATCAATAACAACAAAAACTGTTTTTTATTGCCTCTAGGTGTGTATTTTTTGGCGGGAACTTTGAAAGAGGCGTGTGGTGCACTTATTTTATTTCATTTTCTTGGTGTATTTTTGAGTAATATTAAATAAAGTTGGTGGCATTTTGTTTGATATAGGCTTATTACATTGCCCGTGTATAGTGAAATAGAATAATAGGGCGAAAACACGTCCTTTCGGGTTGCCTCCAAAACTTCATTGTAAATGTTCTGGTTATGTAGCCATCGCTTTACTCGAATTACTGACTGTGACTGACTGACGGACTGATAAATTGACTAACTGACTCTGAATTTTACGCTGCTTATTACGAATACGAAATATCGTTTTACTTGACACTGGCAATATGCATAATAGAGATGCCATAACATTAAAAGTATATAGTATAAGACTACCTATGTACTTATACTTTTTAGAGAATATTAAACTGTTTTTTTATTGGCTGTAAAAAGTGAAGCCTATGGATTTGATGTGATTTAGTCTTAAATAAATGAATAGGATTTTTTGTAAACGCAAATGTAAGCACGCTGTGCATAATATAATTGATACGGATTTGTATGTTAACTAGCTTTTGCTCACGACTTCGTCCGCGTATAATTTTTTCTTTTAATAAAAAGTTCCTATGTTGCTTTTAATGCATCCAAAAATATGTATGCAAATTTTCATAATGATTGGTTAGGTAGTTTTTGAGTGAAAGTGTAACAAATTTATATTATTATTATAAGTAGTTCTCTGGAAGTTTCCTAGTACCTCGAAGTGTGGTAATGTGCCCGGAGATGTCAATAGGCTTGCCACCTGTTACATGGGCCAAAATGTACCTAACCGGCGAATCGTGGTGTTTGCATGTATGATTGAATGCATGCATTTACCTCTGCCTACCCATTCGGGGATTACAGGTGTGAAGTTATGTTATTATATGTAGGGATTATACCTATTTGCATATTGTTTGTGAAGTTAACATTTCATTGTGGGTGAGCCATTCAGATTTGTGTTTTTGGAGGCAGGTTTGTATTTTTTATCAAATAATAAAAAAAACTGTTTTTTATTGCCTCTAAGAAGTTTCAAGGTTATGGATTCGATTGCATTTGGTTGAAGCCTAAGAAATTTGAATAAGATTTTGTAAACGTAAATAATTGTCATGATATTGAAATAAAACTATTTTTACGGATTTATATCGCGTATATTAAACTAAAATGATTTTTAAAACGAACGCTACGCAAGGCGTTTACGAAATCGATGGAGGTAGCTACATATAATTTTTTCGAACTTCTGTCAGACAAATGTCACCTCAGTCGGCCCGGGACCACGGAAGCTGAAAAGCGACCGAAACGTCGGGTTGATTTTAAAAATCATTTTAGTTTAATATACGCGCGATAAATCCGTAAAAATAGTTTTATTTCAATGAGTGTAGCTCGCGAAAACCTAAGAACATATCATGTCATGATATTGTTGATAGAGATTTCTGTAGATATTAATTACATGCTGCGCCCACGGCTTCGTCCGCGTGGCGTGATGTTACACAGCCTATAGCCTTTTGATAATGGACTATCTTACAATAAACGATTTTTTCAAATCTGAGTCAAATCAATCTTCCTGAGATTAGCGCGTTCATACAAACAAACTCTTTTGTTTGTTTTATGATTTTTAATTAAAATCTTCAATTATTAAAGTGGCTGTGACATACGGACAAACAGTCAGATAGGCACTGTTAAGCAGACGGACAGACATATAGACAGAGAGACAAAGAGATAGACAAACATGATGTTTTTTCATATATGTAGTAATTTATACAACAGTATATTCAGAAGTAAAAAAAAAACAATTTGTGGTAAATAATCAAACTATTACAGCTTTTTAACAGAAAGTTGTTAAAATGTTACCCGGCGCACAAATAAATAATATAAAAGGTTTTGGCGGGAACCTTGAAAGAGGCGTATGGTGCTCTTATTTTATTTAATTTTCTTGGTGTATTTTTAAGTTATATTGAATAAAGTTGGTGGCATTTTGTTTGATATAAGTTTATTACAGTGCCCGTGTATAGTGAAATAGAATAACAGTGCGAAAACACGACCTTTCAGGTTGCCTCCAAAACTTTATTGTAAATGTTCTGGTAAAGTAGCCATCGCTTTACTCGAATAACTTGAGTGTAACTCACTTGACTGACATATTATACTTGACAACTTATATACTTAATACTTACATATTATACTTGATGACTATATTATACTAACTTTTACGCTGCTTAAATAAATACGAAATATCGTTTTACTTGACACTGGCAATATGCGTAATAGCGATGCCATAATAACAAAAAAAATAAAAATATATAAAACAGAACAATAATAATTATTATTAGCTTGATGAGAAACAGCAATAAAATTAATAATGATCACAAATAAAATATTATACTAAAATTATTTTTCCTCTATTTTATAAAATCACGAACAGACAATTATAATCTTCTCTCTTAATATATGTATATTATTTGTTGAGAATAATAGTTGTGAGGTTATATCATGCATTATATACCAATAACTTAGGTGCTCATAACGTGCATTGACGAAATAATTTACGTAGGTAGTTAGGCACTTATACGAGAAGTACAGTCGTAAAATAGGTAATTCAAATATTATGTAACTTAACGACCATAGATATCTATAAAAACGAATACAGGGATAGGTACATAAGTACATAATACTCGTACAAAAACGTAGATATTTTTATGTCTTGAGTTGTATATTAAGTAGTTGTAGATTTACTTAATAGGGATCAAATAATAAAACAGGCACATATTTGCAAACACTACCCATATTTTTTTAAGTTATTGTAGTGGAAAACAAGCCTGCAGTTCCCATTGATGGTTTGTTAATACCCATCCTAAAGACATCGGACACAAAAATCGGACGTAAAAATGCTGATGCGTTGCCCCCTCTAAGAAGGCTTTAGCTATTTTGCCTTTATGACAGTTATTATGAGGCCATACAATACCATCTTACCGGAACACGATAGTGCTGAACACTTTGGCGACAGATAGTACCCTCGAGTACTGAAATTACTCCTGACACTGGAGTAATTTCAGGGCTGCCAGTGCGTTGGCGACTCCCCTGGTGTTGCAAGTGTTCAAAGGCTACCGTCACCACTCTCCACGGTAGACCGTCTTCCTATCTTATAAGAAAAATGGAAAGCAAAATTTGAAGTCCTGCCCAATTTGTTAAATCTTTCCTTCACATTTATTGCATTGCCTTATGGTGGCAGTCCTATCTGTCAATCAAAAAACGAACAATAATTTTGAATGGGAAAACTTAAATTATTAAATTAAAAAAAATATGAATTTTAAAATGGCGTAGAATAAGTGCTTTATTCTATTGCTATAAATGCATTTTTTTACGCCATTTTAAAATGTAAGTTTGCCCATACCATTTTTTTTTTCTTTTTTTTTGGGTTATTTATCAAGATTTGTAATAAGTCGCAGAGAAAATGTTATTGGGATTGATCTAGAGATGCTGCCTGCAAGAGGTGATGCGTTAATGTAAATTAACCCTGTATAGTGTTTATGTAGTAAAGTACTTGTTAATTCGTATATCAATGTTCCGTACATTCTGTTATTGTATTTAAATTTAGGGTAATAAATAAACAGTGAAACGATACAAGGTTATTAATAATCTATAGGCCATATTTTATGTGGACATTGCACTCTCAATTACGAACTATTTTTATTATGAGGCAACCCTGAAATAGAAAATGAGTCATCTACTGCGTATGCACCACCGCATTACCATTTAGCGGCAAGTATATTAGGTAATGCGGCGGTGCCTACGCCCGCGAGCTCCGTCACTGGAGCTGGCAATGCACTGGACATGCACTTGACCGGTTTTATTTTTAGCATTTTTTGTTATAGCGGCAACGGAAATACATACGAGGTGGATCCAAAAGTTCGAAGCCCGACCAAGAAAATGAAAGAAAAGTGGGTCTAATTTTATTTTTATTTTTCGACATAGTCTCCATGTAGCTCAACACACTTCTTCCACCTGAACTGCAACTTGTTTATCCCCTCGAAAAAAAAAAGATTCCGGAAGGTCGGCGAAATACTCGTTTACTGCGACTATCACCTCATCTTTGGTCGAAAATTTCGAGCCACCCAAATGTTTTTTTAAATTTGGAAATAAATGATAATCTATGTATGTATCTTCACGCCAGGTCCCTAACGGGGTAGGCAGAGAGTGTAGAGCGCCAGACATCCCGGTTCTGACAAACCTCTCGTGCCTCGTCTACCTTCATCATTCTCTTCATACATGCACGCCGATTCCTAAGACTTTTGACCCCACCATCAGACAGAACTCGACCTATTTGGTCATGGTAGGTCAGCCTTGGTCTTCCTGGGCCTCTGCAACCATCCACATTCGCATTGTATATCTGTTTAGTCATTCGCTCATTCGACATTCTTTCTATATGCCCGAAAAATGATAATCTGAGGGGGCTAAATCCGGCGAATAAGGTGGGTGGGGCAGCAATTCGTAGCCACAATCATGGATTACAGACATTGTTTCAACCGAAGTGTGAACACGTGCATTGTCTTGATGGAACAAAACTTTCTTACGCAACATTCCCGGCCTTTTTTCTTTTATTTCTTCTCGTAGTCTTCGTAAAAGGTTACAATAATAACTAGAATTAATAGTTTGACCTTTCGGTAAATAATCTACAAAAATAATGCCCTTCGCATCCCAAAAAACAGAAGCCATGACTTTGTTAGTCTACAAAACGACTTTATCCTTTTTCGGTGTAGGTGAGTCAGATCTTTTCCACTGTTTGGATTGTTGCTTTGATTCAGGAATATGGTGGTGAACCCAGCTTTCATCCATGGTAACAAATCTAGACAAAAAGTTCTCGGGATCAGTCTCAAAAAGTTCCAAACAGTCTCGCGAAATTGTGAATCGAACTCGTTTTTGTTCAGCTGAAAGCAACCTCGGGACCCAGCGAGCAGAAACCTTATGGAATCCCAATTCTTTCGTTATTATGTGTTGCCGGCCATAACTAATGTCTGTTGTCTCAGCTATCTTACCGATGGTCAAACGTCGATCACCCAGTACGAGATCACAAATTTTATCGATGTTTTCTTTCGTGGTAGAGGTTGTAGGCCGTCCACTCCTAGGATCATCTTCAATGCTCTCACGACCGAGCTTAAACTCAGCTACCCACTTCTTGACACTGGAATACGATGGAGCAGACTCTCCCAAAGTGCCCACCATATCTTGATGGATGTCTTTTGGTGACAGGCCTTTTTTATTGAGGTACTTAATGACTGCACGATGTTCAATTTTCTCCATTATTGAAAATCGCGTCAGAATGCTTCAAACAAATAATCACAGAAAAATTATATTGTGCAGTATCGGAATGAAACTGCGCACAATAAATCAATAGAAGACATACTAACAAATGACGGTAAATTTAAAAAGATGTCATGTCTCCTTGTAGTTTGGGCCACGAACTTTTGGATCCACCCTCGTAACTTGTGAAAATTTCAGCTTTCTAGCTATCACGGTTTATAAGATACAGCCTGGTGATAGATGGACGGACAGACAGACAGCGGAAGCTTAATAATAGGGGCACGATTTGCCCTTTTCGGTACGGAACCCTAAAAAAGGAACTTTCATATTTTCCTGTTTACATGACAATATGAAAGTTCCTTACACAGTCTTATTTCGAGACTAGCTGTGCCCGCGACTTCGCCCGCGTGAGAATATATGATTGTTGAAGTCGTGGGCACAGCTAGTACAAAAGTAGCCTGAGTTACTCCTTATCACATCAGCTATCTGCCAGTGAAAGTTCCGTCAAAATTGGTCCAGCCGTTCTCAATATTAGCCTCGCCAAACAGACAGACAGACAAACAGACAGACAGACAGACAAAAATGGTAAAAAATGTTGTTTTGGTATATGTACCGTGTATACATACATATGCATTTACTAAAAAGCGGTTATTTTTATATTACAAACAGACACTCCAATTTTATTTATCTGTATTGAATAGATGTATAGATGTATAGATTGTTTTAAACAAAAACCTTGAATGTGTCGACAAATCATCACTGAAGATGTCTGGTCTAGAATGACAAGGATTCTATAATTAAAAATAAAATTAACTTTCATTTAGATCTTTATCCACGGTCAAAATGATTTCAGGTAATTGTGGTGATTAACACATAATCAATGTATAATTGACATTTGATCACGGTCAGGAGTATTCGTAACATTATTCATGAAATTTTATGTAAAAACAAAAACGATTTATAACACATGCTCATTATTTTTCAATAAGGAAATATGCAGCAATATAGATTTGTGTTAGTATCATGTCGGAGTTTTTTTTCTTTATTTGCCTAGTGTTTATAAAAAACGGTAGTAAAAACGGTAGAGTGCTAGTGCAGGGGCTGGAGGGCGTAGGTACCACCGCATTACCTAATATATCTGCCGCTAAATGGTGGTGTTCAGCCAATGATGCTATAAGTTCTCATTGTGTTCAGCACTATCGTGTTCCGGTTAGATGGTAATGTATGGCCCCGTAAAAACTTTCACAGGCACATAAGAGCTTAGGTGTCAGGGGTGGCAACGCATCTGAATTTTGAACTCTGGTTTTTGTGTAGATCTCTATAGGCTGCAGTCATCACTTAAAATCAATGTGAGCTGCATGCTTGCTGCCATCTTTATATGAAAAAAAAATATATATACCTATATTACTAGAATTATAAGCGAATAAATAACAATATTATTATGATACTAGATGTGCCCGCGACTTCGTCCCCGTGAGAATTTATGATTGTTCAGTACCTACCCGGACGAAATCGTGGGCGCAGCTAGTATAAAAGTAGCCTAAGTTACGCCTTATTACATACGCTATCCAGTGAAAGTCCCGTCAAAATCAATCCAGCCGTTCCTGAGATTAGCGGGAACAAACAGACAGACAGCTAGAGAAAAATTGAAAAAAATGTTGTTTTGGTATATTTACCGTGTATATGCAAACAGACACTCCAATTTTATTTATTTCTAAAGATATAGGTGTAGGATATAGGCTTTCGAGCTGCTCCCTTAAGGTTACATGGGGAATCAAGACTAAGGTCTTTTACCTGTGTTGCCAGTGATGACATATGGAACTGAAACTTGTTCGCTTACTGTGGGCCACATAAGAAGGCTCAAGGTCACGCAGAGAGCAATGGATAGAGCTATGCTTGGTGTTTTCCTGCTGGTGTTTTAGATCGAATCAGAAATGAGGAGATCCAAATGAGAACCAAAGTTACCGACATATCCCACCGAATAGCGAAAAGCAAGTGGCAGTGGGGGAGGGGGGGGGGGGGGGGGGCACGTAGCTTGAAGAACCGACAGCCATTGGGGCAGAAGAGTTCTTGAATGCCGACCGCGTACCGGAAAACGAAGCGTAGGCAGGCCCCCACAAGATGGAAGGACGACCTGGTGAAGATCGCTGACAATCGCTAAGTGGAGGCGGCCCAGGACTATTCGTTGTGGCAATCTTTGGGGGAGGGCCTTTGTCCAGCAGTTTTGACTTTGGGCATCTTTAGGCTGAAATTATGATGATGATGATCACAAAATCATTCAATTTTCTACTGGTGGTAGAGCTCCAGTGACGGAGCTCGCGGGCGTAGGCTCCACCGCATTACCTAATATACTTGCCGCTAAATGGTAGTGTTCAGCACCATCGCAAGCCTCAGGAATAATAACGCATCTGCATTATGACCTTGGTCTTTGTGTGGGTCTCTATAGGCTGAAGTCATCACTTAGCATAATATAAAATTAAAATAATTGTACAGGACCCTGTACACACGAGTTCAACTCGCACTTGACTGGTTTTAAATGTTTAAAAACAACTGTTTTCAGATGCTAGTTCTGCTAGCTGACTGCCTCTTTTCATTTGGCATCGGCATCATGCTGGCATTTCCTGCGGTGCTAAACCCAGCAATCCTGTCTCCGAACAGCACAGATATCAGAGCTACACCGGATCAAGCTTCATGGATTGGTAAATATCTTTTTTTGTGCCGTTAAACCTTGTTGGAGGCCTTATGGGCGATTTGAAAACATCCGACAGCGGGTTGGCTACTAACCCCGTATATCCACTAATCCGCATTGGAGCAGCGTGGTGGAGTAAGCTCCAGGCCTCCCCCCAAAAAAGGGGAGAGACTCGTGTGCCCAGCAGTGGGACGTATAATGGGTTGCCATTATTATTAGGTATTATGAAATTAAGGTGGCGAACAAGCATGCAGTTCAAATTGATGTTAAGTGATGACTGCAGCCTATAGACGACCCGGTTAGTCCAACGGTGTGAGATGACCGTTTGATTCGAAGGGTCGCGGGTTCGATCCCCGCACCGGGACGAATATTTGTATGGCCTACAGATATTTGTTTCGGGTCTGGGTGTTTGTGTATGTGTTGTATGTGTACAACGGCACCCATGACACAGGTTTATACCTACTGTGGGGCTGTGAGTGTAAGCGTACTTTTCTTTTTTATAGACACCTACGCAAAGACCAGAGGTAAAAATGCAGATGCGTTGCCACTCCTGAGATCTTGGTTGTTATGTGTCTGTGATAGTTAGTACGGGGCCATATATAATTATCTAACCGGAACACGATAGTGCTGAACACTACCATTTGGCGGCAGATAGATTTGGTAACGCAGTAGCGCCTACGCTCTTGAGCTCTAACCACACGCCGGTTGCTCCGCCAAAATTCCATGCAAACGCTTAATTTGGTCTCTATTACACATACATCAATCAGTGACGTGTATTTACACGTGCACCTGTATGCGTAGCACGTAGAGAATACCAAACGTCGCCCATAAGGGGGGAGGAGGTTGGGTGAGGCGGGGAAATCGGGCGGGACATCGAAGTGTCCATTCTATACGTAGTATTATTACATATTCTCGGCCCTAACTTTTTGAAACGTACCAAAATTCCAGTGGGGATGCTCCCACTACTTTACTTTATAAACAAAACGTTATCTTTATACCCTTTATAAAACGAAGATATAAATAATGTGTCGTGGTAATGTCATAAAATGGCCGATTACATAAACTCTTCCGTATTACATGTGCCACCATAATAAATTAAAAGTATAATATTTAATTGACCAGATTATTGAAAACAAACCTGAACAAACACATATCATTGGGTGATACGGAAATCTGGGTGTACGGTCGTGTCTCCACCAAGACGAGCCAACAGAAGCGCACTACCAACATTTCCATGAAGCTTTTCGTGTAATTCGTAAACTCTCATAGTTTCGATTTGACCACTGATTTTGAGAATTTTGACTAATAAGACGTAGAATTAATATATAAAGAGTTATGAGTTGATATAAATTGTCTTTCCATTACCTGAATACTTTTTATTCTACATGCAATATATGTATCTCCTCTTGTCTTTTCTTTTACACGCAGGCAAAAGTTTTGGACGTCAATGATGTTTTTAATTTATTTTCTACTAGCTAACCTAACGGTGTAAAATCCTTTATCTCTGCTTCTATTGTGATTTTTCCATTTTCTGGAAGTTTCTCAGTACCTCAGAGTTTGATAATGTGCCCGGAGATGTCAACAGTCTCGCCACGTGTTACATGGGCCAAAATGTAACCGGCCAATCGTGGATGTTTTTATGAATGCTTGAATGCTTACATTTACCGCTGCCTACCACTCCAGGGATTACAGGCGTGAAGTTACGTACTTACGATATTATTTCAATACTTATTCTTCGGGAAACTAATAATACAACTAATAAATTTAGTAAATTTATACAAAAAATGTAGTTCTAACTTTAACATTCTAATAGCCGTAATAGTACGTTATTGAACTAATATTTTTTTTTCCTTTTTTCAGCTGCGACTCATGGATTTAGTGGTGTTATTGGATTCTGTTTCATACCAGCTCTAATGCAAGCTTTCGGAAGAAAGTTAGTCCACGCCATCTTGAGTGGTGCAGTATCAGCTGGTTTTCTAATTTTTTACTTTGCACAAAGTATCACAGTATTAGTAATTGCCAGAGCAGTGCAAGGTATCTCCATGGCTGGTGTTTATGTCATTTGCGTGATATGCAGTGAATATTGCCCACCAGAGAGAAGAGGATCTTTTACAGCAGTGATGAAATGCTCAGTAGCCACAGGATCGTTGCTGTGTCATGCATTAACGCTATGCTGGACTTGGCGTCAGATATCAGCGTTTGCATTCTTCCCGACAATCCTTGCAATTATCACCGTGCTCTTCCGACCAGAAAGCCCCTCATACCTTGCGATGAAAGGTAGATTCGAAGAATGCAACAAAGCGTTCACATGGCTTCATGGTAAGAATCCACAGAACAGCAAGAAACTTGAAGATCTAATTTCATCTCAAGTGGAAAGGAAAAAGCGGAAAGTGTCAAATCAGAAAACATTAACTAAATTATGCAAAAAATTAGTAAGAAAAGATTTCTTGAAGCCGTTCATAATTGTGTGTCTCTTAACTGTTATTGTAGACGCCTGCGGCAGATATTACACTTTAGCGTATATTGTAAAAATTTTCACTGAAATAACAGGCGATAATTCTATTGCAATATATTGTTCGATTGGTACCGATCTGATCACAATTTTGGCTTTAGTTCTATCAGGCTTCACAACCCAATATTTCAAGCGTCGGACGCTTTTATTCGTTTTTGGAGGCATTGCAGTTTTATTAATGTTTTTCGCGAGTTCAGTGATATTATTGCAGACTAAAGGTTTTGTATCATCAAATTTAGTATGGTTAACACCGATTATAATATTAACACACACATTTATTGTAAATGCTGGTGTGATACCAATTTGTTTCATTTTATCTGGTGAAATTTTCCCTCTGGAACATAAAGGTATGGGGTTATTTGCGACGGGAATTGTATTTACTTTACTATACGCAGCAGTATTGAAATGTACACCAATTATGATGAGTAAAACTGGCGTTGAAGGAACCTATTCCATTTACGCAATATGTATTATAGTTTGTTTGGTCTTTCTGCGTTTTGTTTTACCAGAGACTAAAGATAAGACGTTACAAGAAATTGAAGATGAAATAAAGGGAATAAGTAAACAAGCGGCTTTACTGTCTAAAAACTCTGCTTAGGAATTCAATATTTATTTATCTTATGGTAATTCAAATTATTTTTAATTGTAACTTTGGAAATAATAGGAGTTTCATATGAATTGGCTGATAAATTTAGAAGTAGTCTATTGCTTACGTTTAGGAATAATATTTATTTAATTATTCGAAATTTATATGGAATGAAACGATTATTTTGTATTATATTAATACCATAATCGAATAAATGAATAAGAAGTTTTATGTTGTTTTTTTTTTCAAAATATGTATTCTAGTTATCCACCTGCAAGATGGACCGACGACCTGATCAAGGCTGCAGGTACCCGCTGGATGCACGTCGCTTCCGGCATGGAGGTCCTTGGGGGAGGCCTATGTTCAGCAGTGGACGTCTTATGGCTGATATGATGATTCTAGTTATATCTGATTATGAGTTTATTTTAATTATCTTATAGAAAATGTTGAATTGAGAGGGCGCTCCTGTACCTACTTGTGTCAACATTAGTTAGGAATTGAACACACATGCTTTGAAATTAGAAATGAAGAATAGATATTATATTCCTGGCAAGACAATAACTCTAAATAATCAAGAAATTAACGACGAGAAATTATTGCCTTAAATAATGAATGCTATTTCCTTCTTATACGATCCAGTACCTACCTGACCTATAAAAAACATGTTAGAAAATCAGTCAACGAATTTATTACTAAAACGGTAAGTGCGATTGTGGAATACATTGCCGTTAAAAATTCGTCAAGCTCAGACTCTTGAATCTTTCAAAAAACAACTCAATGAGTACTACCTAGCTAAAAATTAGTATTGCTCTTAATAACCTTTAATATTGCTGTATTATTATGTATATATATATCTATCTAATGTTCTTTATCTATATATGTTTTATACTTTGTATTTTATTCATTTAGTTACTGTACGTATTATATATTTAACCTGTACACCCCTACCGTCTTAACCATATTAAAATTCTCCTTCCACCTACCGGTAGTCTGGAAGACGTCGCTTTCAGCGATAAGACTTTGACTTGTTGTATTGCCTATTTGCTATGCATCTACTTTTATTTTGTAAAAATTATTGGTGTTCACGTAACTTCACGCCTGTAATCCCCAAAGGGGTAGGCAGAGGTAAATGCATGCATTCAAGCATACATGCAAACACCCACGATTCGTCGGTTACGTTTTGGCCCATGTAACAGGTGGCGAGCCTGTTGACATCCGGGCACATTACCAAACTTCGAGGTACTGGGAAATTTCCAGAAAATGGAAAAATCCCAATAGAACCAGAGATAAAGTACTTTACACCATTATCTCTGATAACCCCCTACCCGGGAATCGAACCCAGGACCTCAGCGTAGTAGTAGTGGCCTGTTACCACTAGGCTACCGAGGCATAAAGAATATTCTATTTTATTCTATTCTAGTAATATTAGGTCCACCCATGATGGATGACAATTATACCTAATAGGTTAGGATCGCACTGCAGAATCATTTCGCTCATCCAGATATGCGGCAAACTTAATTTTTATGCTTATTCATAATCCAGAACTCTAGAGAATATATATCCACTAGGTTGCCAATCACAATTTGGCCGCAAGAATTTTAAACGGGAGCCAAATTTCATCCGTCACTTATAAGAGTTGCTGGCTGTTTAAAATAAAATACTTTTATAAAAAATACTTGCGGTCAAACCGTTCCAATAGGGCGATAATACCTACTATTACTCAGTGTTGACAAAATTAACAGTATGGCGTTGAGAAGTGACGACCACACAGTCCACTGGCGGAAGAATTTTCTTCCACTGGAAGATAATTCTTCCACTAGCGCAGTCAGTCAACCGAACAACGGCGGCCAAAATATTCCAATAGGGCGGTAGTAATAGTATTAGTATGACGTCGGGTAGTGATGATGCCACCGTCCACTAACGGAAGAATTTTCTTCCACTGGAAGATAATTTTTCCACTGGCGCAGTCAGTCAACCGAACAACGGCGGCCAAAATATTCCAATAGGGCGGTAGTAAAGGTAACAACTACTAACCTTAACAACAACTACAAACTACCGCCACTGCGATTGCTAATCTTTTATTTCAGGATGCAGTAAACTAGCATGCAGTTCACATTGATGTTAAGTGATGACTGCAGCCTATCGACACTAACAAAAAGACCAAGGTCAAAATGCAGATGCGTTACCACTCCTGAGGCCTAAGGTGTTATGCCTCTGTGCCGAAAATTACAGGGCCGTACATTACCACCTGACCGGGACAATATAGTGCTGAATATACCATTTAGCGGCAAGTATATTAGGTAATGCGGTGGTGCCTACGCCCACGAGCTCCGTCACTGGAGTTCTACCACCAGTAAGCATCTCGAGCAATCTGCCTGCCAAGCATGGCGATTATGGTATATTCTCCCCTCAAGTCCAACTGTGGACATCTTTCAGCTTGCGTGATGATGATGATGATCTAAATTAAGTTTAAATTTCAGTGCAAATTCATTATGCGTGTCTTGATCCATCAAGATTTTCCAGCAAATTAGGAATTACAGAGCTACAATTGTCCTAAAGGCCATTCCAATTATTTATAAGTCATTGTCAGAAGTGAATGTTTTAATTATGTTCATTAGAAAATTATTACTTTGCACAAAGTACACGTTTAAAATTCAACGAATTTTAATGAGACGCCTTTTTATAAATGAACAATACTATCTGTTATAAGAACATTCTTGAATTTGGTTAAATTATAATATATTTAATATTATAATTTAATAATAATATAAGCATACAAGTAAATACACAAGTCTTTAACAAAAAGCAAATTTTTTGTTAAAGACCTGCATTGTGTAAAATTTAAATTATATTTGTTATTTTACTAGTTTTCCTCCACAAAAAAACCTGACGGTCATCATCATCATATCAGCCATAAGACGTCCACTGCTGAACATAGGCCTCCCCCAAGGACCTCCATGCCGACCGATCGGAAGCGACGTGCATCCAGCGGGTACCTGCAGCCTTGATCAGGTCGTCGGTCCATCTTGCAGGTGGACGTCCTACGCTGCGTTTGCCGATACGTGGTCTCCACTCGAGAACCTGACGGTACCTACTGTAATGCTTAAGAAACGAAGGAGTGGCACTGTTGCCCTTAATACAGTAAATGTAAGTAAGTAAGTAGGTAACAGATTTTTTTATAATCTAGTTAGGGTTCAGTTCTAATTACCAGTGGCGATGCCTGGTGTTTATAATTTGGGTGGCTCCACCTTTTGTTAGATAGGGTGTAATGTAAAGTGTGCAAAACCTGAAAACCGTTTTTCCAGACGGTCAATCTGAACAACTTTCAGTCTCTTTAAAATTAAGGAACCTACTTTGCAAAACAGAAATTTCATACAATTCAACTATTTCATTTTTGTATGAAATAGCTGATATTTTTTCGCGATATTTGTGTTTAATTACTAAATAAAAAGTCAATTAAATCAATAGAAAGATAGAAAACGTAACACGCCACCGTGGTGGTCGAGCATAAAGCAACTCGGCCCACCGGTCGTGGTGGACCGGAGGGGAGTAGCCATAGCGTTTATTACCGATGCAAAACAGTCATTTTTTGCGGGGGGAAATACGTGTGACACACATTCACACTACAAAAATCGTCTATTACTACGAAACTCACGTAGTAATACTACGTATAGAATGGACACTTCGACGTCCCGCCCGATTTCCTCGCCTCATCCAACCTCCTCCCCTCTTATAAGCGACGGTTGGTATTTTCTACGTGCTACGCACACAGGTGCACGTCACTGATTGATGTCTGTGTAATAGAGACCAAATTAAGCGTTTGTATGGAATTTTGTCGGAGTGTCCGCGGTGTGCCTCCGGTCCGCCGCGGCTGGTGGTTCGTGTTGCTCTATGCGGTCGCGAGAGAAAACCTCTCCGTGAGTTCTTTGCGTAATGTTTGTTTACGTCATGATTGATTGCACTGTTCATTCATATTAATGAGGCCGTTACAAACAAGCTTAGATATCAATTAAAAAAAAATGTGATAATAATATTTAATAACTGCAATTGATACTATTATCGATTTGGTTCAATAACTAAGGTTCGGTTGCACCAACATTTGTTAAAGTTGTCGTCGGTTGTTGTCATATGTAGCAACAGTTAATGCAGAATGCGTTACACCAACATATTTTTGACATTATTATAGTAGTAACACACGTCCAGATTTGGTACGGAGCGGACAGAGCCGTAGAACAGGCCCGTAGTGCTTTTATAAAAATTTAAAAATTAAATCAATTACTTTTGCCGCTAAATGGTAGTGTTCAGCACTATCGTGTTCCGGTCAGGTGGTAATGTACAGCCTTGTAATTTGCGGCACAGAGGTATAACACCTTAGGCCTCAGGAGTGGTAACGCATGTGCATTTTGACCTCGGTCTTTGTGTAAGTGTCTATAGGCTGCAGTCATCACTTAACATCAATGTAAACTGCATGCTTGTTTGCCAGTTCCATTACATAAAAAAAAACTTTGGTTTTGACATCCGTTTGTCAATTTTTGTAAAAGCGAGTAGAGGCTTCTCACGCCGAGAACCCTTGATAACACCCAGGGGCGTGAATGTGATCGCTTTCTTGCCTTCTCGTTCTCGCACTCGCCTGTTCTCCTATCGGTGTCAGAGTGCCTAGTGCGAGATTTTATTTACTCTGGAATTGAAGGAGCGTCATCGATTCACCGCTAGATGACGCTCCTTCTATTCCATACAAATCTGCGATCGGAAATCTCGCGCTAGGCACTCTGATAGATGTCTTCTCGGTGCTCGCGCAATTTCTCGGCGAGACTTCTTACATGAGTCTGTAGTAATAAGAGTTAAGCCCCCCCCCTTTCTACCAGGTATACCTATGGTTGTACATACATGGATTTAAAACTATCTTAGGTGAATTTAAAATTAATATTTGTAAATAAACTTATTTATTGATCATATTACATATTATTTTTATTAATATATTGCGTAATTTATTATCAATTTATGTCATAATTGTTCATAATAAATTACGCAATATCTTAATGTATCTATTTTATGTTTTTTGGAATACTAGCTGTTGTCTGGGGCTATGCCCGCGTTTATGTCGTTTTTGAGCCGTTAAATATGTTATTATTCACGACTTTTATGATGAACCCGTGCGGTACAGCGGTTAAAAAACAAGGAAATTTTAAATCGAATAATATATATTTCACAATCCATCCACAGACTAGGTACTTACTGTAATTTCAAAAGTTGATTATTGTTTCTAGAACAGTGTTTTCACAACGTTTTTTATTAATTTGTCTAATGTAAGTCCCTATAAAATTTCAGTGCAATAAAATGTAAAATTGGTTAATGCGTATCCACTGAGGTAGTCTAATTGTATCAGGCTAGGTATTAAACGGCCATTCTCCGAACTCCAGTCAGATTCGACGTACGAGTATAGAATGGAAATTTCGACGTCCCGCCTGATTTCCCCTCCTCAACCATCAACCCCACTTGAGAGCCAGTTGGATAAACTTCAACAGTGAGGTTGCGAGCGGGCGAACGGCCGGTCTATTTTTAGTTACTTTCGTCACGTAGTCAGTGCGACGACTTATTTCACGATTGTTATAGGTTATAAAAGGCTATTACACGACACGGTATTCAGGGTCCGACAGAAAGGGTGGGCGTGGCCTCGCACCGGGTTGCCGCTACACTATCCGGTCGACAGCGCCCTAACTCAATCACAGTACAAATACACTGGCCGCTCCGGTCGCCCTAATTAGGGTCCTAACTCCCTAAATGTTATTACACTACCCTGACCCTTGCTATCGTACCCTGAATACCGTGCCGTGTAATAAATCCTTATAGGACTTATTACACGGCACGGTATTCTACATTTCTGTGTGCGCGTGTAAAAACACGTCACTGATTGATGTCTGTGTGACCAGAACAAGCGTTTGTATGGAATTTTGGCCGAGTGTCCGGGGTGCGCTTCAGTGTCCGGGCTGTATAACTCGTAAAGCAATTAAATTAAGGAATTTCAAGGCGACCTTAAGAAAATTAAGGCAATCAATGGGGCAACGGCATAATTAACCGGGGCTCACGTCACATGATACAAAAAATATTGAGGTCATTGACTATTCATAGACAATAATATATTTTTAGAGTTCTATTGATTCGACTGCACGTTCGCTAAGCTTGAGTTACTTGGCTACCAATGAAATTCGCAACGCTGGCTGATATCATTTATCGATGGCTTATGTCAACCCTACTCGTTTTTCATTTTACCCCATTGTCGTGTGTCGATTGAATAGATTAGCATTTTGACTAGGCCCTCAGGCCAAATGGGACAAAATGGACTACTGAGCATGCCGGATCGAACATCAGCGTGAATTAATTGAAAAAAAAAAAATATATTGTGCAATATATTAATATTACCTTTTTATTTATTAATTAAAAATAACATTCTTGTTACATTGTAATGGAAAGTTTTTTTAAAGGTTTCTGGTTACTGGTTAAAATTAATCTTTGTCTGATAAACTGAAATAAGCATAAAGATTTGCTAAATGTCAATGCGCGTATAAAGCGAAGCTATGTAAGCTATATAATTTTCGTTGAAGTGCCTAGTAATTATTTAAAAAAAAATCAGTCAATTCACCCAATATTAGGTTTGACCTTTTTTGTGCTGGCTACTAGATTCAAAAATTGCATCCCAATGTCACTTATTTATAATACCTTATATACGTATATCAAAATAGCTAATATTGTCTGTAAAAATTTAACTATCAGCAAAGAAAAATACCTGATCAGGCCACATCTAGTTTTAACCGGATAGAACTCAGTGTAGCCGTACTTCGAGTACTAGCCCTAACAAATATACTATGTTGGCCTTTTCGACATAAAGTAGCTGTGACATACGGACATACAGACAGACATGACAAATCTATTAAGATTTTTATGTAAATTGATAACGGAACCCTAAAGAATGAAAAACAATCTGTAAATAAAATTCATTTTCAGTTCGTGAAAGAAAAATACCATTTTACAAGGTAAACTATTATAAAAATTAAGTATACCTTATTATCTAAGTTGTCCTATAAATTGTTGTATTATCGTTTCGTTTCGCTTTTAATCGTTTTTATTTCGCTGTACTACGGCCTTTATATTTTAGTTATTACAAACACTTTTTGGTGTATTTTCATTGTGGACGTGCCATTCTTCAATGGCCGGTGTAGATGTGTATTTTTGGAGGCAGGTGTGTATTTTTCTCTTATTAATTAAAAAACTACACAGGCCGTGAACATGTCATCAGTTGTGTTTTATTAACACGCTTTTTTAGGCTTGTGTCATATCTATGTATGCATGTAATGGGATCTTTGAGCTTAATTTTGACCGGTTTCTAGAAGTCTGATTAATTTGAAACATTGCATACGTATCAAGGACCTATAGCAATACTACTACTATAATAATTCAATACAAATATTTAAAAAATCTATTATTAAAAAGTGAAAAAAATTACTTTGAAAAAAAAACCTAAAAAACACCGTTTTAAAATAATTTAACTACTGTTCTTTATATAAAACAGTAGTAATCGATTGAGAAATTAATAGGTATTATTGTACAAAAAACGTCTAGGGCTTGAGAAACACGTTGTACAATAATAAGATTTTTTCAGTAGTTCAATTAGTTTTACAAGCGCGTTTTTTCGTTTTTTTTTAACTATTTTATTAGCTATGATTTGGAACGTTTCTAAGTTGGTCCATTTCATTTAATGTGTCACATATTTATCAGATGGTAGGTACCTATGATGTTAATAAAATCGACATACATTGTCATTTACCTGTGTACTAACTACTGAATCTTGGTTGACATTCTAACAAATTATAAGTTTGTAATTCTATTAAAGCAAATGTTTCCTATAAAATATGCAAGTCTTGCAACAAGCTTTAATATCAATTATAAAATAAATATGTAATACATGTACGTACTGAATTGATTGGTTTAATGTAAATTAAAGTTAATTTTCTTCTTTTCATAGCAATCAACCAAAGGTTTGTTATTAAAGTTTCTTTTACCAGTATATCATGCATCTATAGGGTTTCCCAACTTTTCTTTTGCGGATTATGAATATAATTTTGCGCCTTTTCATTTTCAAGAAACAAGAAAAAACCAACATTATTGGCCTTGAATTGCCGAAACTTGTTTCAACCGCGATTAACGTCGTCGGGTTTTGAAACAGCGGATGCACAAATTAGTGAATGCCGTATTGTAATTGCTGTTGTTTTCTTCTATAGTGCAATGCTTTTTGAGTCTCTCCCCTTATATTTTTGGGGAGGTCCAGCAATGGGACGTCTCAAGGGTTGCCATTATTATTTATTATAAACTTTTTTCCGCGCACCTCAGTATCCCTAGTTAGGAAGTCTTGCACTAGGGGGAGAAGGGAGGGGGGGACAGCCGCCCCTTAGCGATCAGCAATATCAAAAACCCAACATTTGACAATATTGATTCTGATTGATTAGGTACCACAATGATACCCTCGAAGTCCGTCTCTGAAACAGTTTAGTGCAGCGAAAGTAAAATTATCACTTGAAATTCTTTCAGATGCTAGTTTTGCTAGCTGATTGCCTCTCCCTATTCGGCGTAGGCGTCATGCTAGCATTCCCTTCGGTGCTGAATCCTGCGATCCTGTCTCCGAACAGCACAGACATCAAAGCCACACCCGACCAAGCATCCTGGATTGGTAATGTCCTTCATTAGAATAACATTGCTGTAACAAAAATGGTACACACAACTCTACGCTTACATTACCAGAGATAGGCATGTATTCCAGAACATCCCCATGCAAGTACCCATGATTCGCCAGTTAACCCGTCAGCTCGCGAGAAAAAGAATATGACAAATATTTCAATTGTTCATTCGCCACCGCCGGTCTCTCGTGTCTTGACGGTTTAAGTGTTGTTTCACGTAAATGGATGGCAAGCCTATTGACGTCTCTGGGTAAATTTTCAACTTTCAAGGGCAGCACTGGGAAACCCCATAATATCACTGACTGTCTATCCCACGATGCAGGACCTTAGTGCAGTAGTACTGGCCAACTACCTCCAGACTTTTGACAAATTTTCCCACTGTTAATAGCTATCGTGGACGCGATCGTGGGATCATGGTGTGCTGACTTGACCATTATTTATCATTTAAAGTGTCATTATTCGTATTTTTGTGTTTTGAGATCTAGGTGAAAATTGAGAAAGAAAGTTTTTTGGTTATGATAGGTAGTCTGTGATCACATAGCGGACAAACCAACTCATTGTATTCGGTTTGACAAAACTCGAATACTCGCTACAGAACACAGACCAATTCCAAGAATGGTTCCCGAGGCTATTTAGATTAAAAAACATCCAAATTTCAATAGAGAAGATGGTTGGCGATTGTCACCAACATGGGATCCAATACTCAGTAGAATAAAAGCCCCACCGCAAGTCTGTAAGACCTCAAGATACAATTAGTAACTTTTAATTTAATCCTGAACGCTACGCAAGACGTTAACGAAATAGATGGAGGTAGCTGCACATAAGTTGCTGAACAGAAGCGACCATATGGTGTCCCGCAGGCGTGATGGGACTAAGAAGAGTCTGCAGGATATAATTACCCTGCTGAAGGAGGTGGATCCTGACGAGGTGCCAACGTTTGAGGCCAAGGATCTAAATAAGTTGCCTCCGGTAACCTTTGACTATGTGGACGTGAGTTGCCTTTTGAGAGACATCGTTTCTTTGAAGGCAAGTTTAGCAGAGGTACAGAATAAGTTAGACGCCTCCCAAGTTACCGTCACTGATTTGCGCAGCCAAGTAAATGAGTTGCGTAATACTGTGGCAGTAACTAGGTCACCGACGGTATCTAATAACATCAAGCGAGGTGCTTGCCCCCTCGATGCATCACCTGCAAGTTTCGCGTCAGCGGTAATGTCGCCGGCGCCGAATGCTACGCCTGCGGTATGCGCTGCCCGCGCACCCCGCAGCCCCGCCTCCCCCGCCTCCGTCCCCTCCTTGCGCTGCACGGCCTCCTACACGACTGGACCGTTTGGTCACTGAGAGCGTCTCTGCGACGCTCCCTGCGAAGCCCGGTCCTGAAAAGGCCACGATCCGGGCTGATGGTAATGATGGTTTCGTGATAGTGCGAAAGGAGGAAGGAGGAAGCGCCGTCAGCGAACCAACAAGAACAGCTGCGGTAAGGTCTGTGGAGCCCAATATAGGTTAACACGCAGCTAAACCGAATACCCCAGTGTTCATCTCCCTCCTCCACTACACCACTGAGGCGAAGGACGTCGTGGAGATTCTTCGTCGAAAGCTGAAGTACACGTAGAGAGTGCAGCTGCTGGAGTCGCGCCGCAACGTCAACTTCAATTAGTTCGTGGTGCGTGTGCCGACATTCCTGCTGCACCTCGTCATGGAGGAAAGCTTTTGGCCGCAAGATGTTGTGTTCCGTCGCTTCCGGGGACAAGTGCCACTCGAACGCACAATGACATAGTGCAAGTGAAGTGTACTAACATAGTATTAAGTTTTATGTACTAACACTATAATATATGTATATTAATATGTATGTTAGTTTATAAGGTATATATTTCTATGGGCCTGTTGTTTAATTTTAATCAATTTTGTTGCCTGTAATAGATGAATAAATAAATAATAATTTTTGAAACTGCTCTCAGACAAATACCACCTCAGTCTGCTCGAGACCACGGAAGCTTAAAAGCGACCGAAACGTCGGGTTCGATTTTAAATAATAATTTTAGTTTAATATACGCGAGATATATCTGAAAACTACTTTTACTGGTGGTAGAGCTCCAGTGACGGGCCTCGCGGGCGTAGGCACCACCGCATTACCTAATATACTTGCCGCTAAATGGTAGTGTTCAGCACTATCGTGTTCCGGTCATGTGGTAATGTATGGCCTTGTAATTGCCGGCACAGAGGCATAACGCATGGTAACGCATCTGCATTTTGACCTTGGTCTTTGTGTGCGTGTCTATAGGCTACAGTCGTCACTTAACATCAATGTGAACAGCATGCTTGTTGGCCACTTCCGTTACATAAAAAAAAACTAGTTTTATTTCAATGAGCTCGCGAAAACCTAAGAGCATACTAATGATAGGTAGTTTCAAATTCATTACTCACAAAAACGTTTTCTTGTTTTCAGCTGCAATCCATGGATTTAGTGGTGTTATTGGATTTTGCCTCATACCACCTCTCATGCAAGCATATGGAAGGAAACTAGTGCATGTCATCTTGAGTGCTGCATTATCAATCGGCTTTCTTATATTTTACTTTGCACAGAGTATCACAATATTAGTAGTTGCAAGAATAGTGCAAGGTGTCTCTATGGCTGGAGTCTATCTCTTGTGCGTGATCGCTAGTGAATACTGTCCTCCAGAAAGAAGAGGGTCTTTTACGGCCGCAATGAAATGCTCAGTGGCTTCAGGATCATTGTTGTGTCATACCTTAACACTTTGTTGGACTTGGCGGCAGATATCAGCGTTTTCATTTTTACCAACAACCCTTGCAATTATAACTGTGCTCTTCCGACCAGAAAGCCCCTCATACCTAGCGATGAAAGGAAGATTCGAGGAATGTGGCAAAGCTTTCACTTGGCTTCATGGTAGCAGTCCACAAAGTAACAAGAAACTTGAAGATTTGATTTCATCGCAAGTGGAAAGGATGAATAGGAAAGTGGCAAATCAGAAAACTTTCATTAAATTATGCAAAAAATTTGCAAGAAAAGATTTCTTGAAGCCTTTTGTTATTGTTTGCCTTTTAACTATTGTCGTAGACGCTTGTGGCAGATTCTATACTATAGCTTATATTATCAACATTTTCACCGAAATAACAGGCGACAATTCTATTGCAATATATTGTTCCATTGGTACCGATTTAATCGCAATATTGGGTTTAGTTCTATCAGGATTCACAAGCCAATATTTCAATCGTCGAACGATTTTGTTTGTTTTTGGTAGCATTGCGGTATTGTTAATGTTTTTGGCCAGTTCAGTGATAGTAGTGCAATCTAAAGGGTTTGTGTCTTCAATTTTACCATGGGTAACATTGATTATCATATTGACACATACATTCATTGTAAATACTGGTGTGATACCAATTTGTTTCGTTTTATCCGGGGAAATTTTCCCATTAGAACACAAAGGTTTGGGATTATTTTCAACAGGTATTGTATTTACTTTACTATATGCAGCAGTATTGAAATGTACACCGATTATGCTGAGTGAAACTGGCGTTGAAGGAACGTATTCCATTTACGCGGTATGTGTTGTAGTTTGCTTATTGCTGCTCCGTTTTATATTACCTGAAACCAAAGATAAGACATTACAAGAAATAGAAGATGAAATTAGGGGAAAACGTAAACCAGAGACTCCACTGCTTCAGACTTCCACCTAGGTTCTATAAAATTTTATCTAGAAAGCTAATTTTAATCACTTATAATTTGTCATATTTGTTATTTATTGATTGATTGATAAGGCGATCTAAAGGAAAATGATGATAAAATAAGGAGAAGACTAGTTTTGTAAATATTTTATAAATCTTTAAGAAATTGTCTTTAGGCATGTAATGATCATTATTGGTTCATGAACTCTACAGTGAATAGATAATTTCCTAAAATATAATAACTACAGGTTCTATTATAAATATACAACGTGTCCCAGGGATAAGTAACCGCCCGGCGTTTTTCGAATATTTGGACAAAATGAAGGATAATTACTTATATATATGGGGCTTTGGTTTTTTTTTTAATTAATTTTTGATTTTGTAGTATATACGCGTGACGTGCTGCAGTTTTTGTACGATACTTGCTAAGTTTTTACATTTTTCTTCATACATTTTTTTATTGACCTACCGAAATTGTAGTTTGTCAATTAATATTATCAAACATAACTAAAATGTAATAAAACATTTATTAACGTTGTCGTCGTAAATGTGTTCTCGAGTGGCCACCGAGTACCCGTAGAGGAAGCGAAGGCAGGCCCCTCACTAAGTGGACAGATGACCTGGTGAAGGTAGCGGCCAAGCATTGGATGAGGGTGGCCCAGGACTGTTAGCTCAGACATTCTTTGGAGGATTTCTTTGTCCAACAGTAAATGTCATTAGAATGAAATGATGATGATTTAAAAGATTCATGTAGGTACTTGTAGTTTTTACAAAGTTCGTGAATAACATTACAATCAACACAAAAAAAAATTAGACTTGAGGAACTGCGATCCTGCTTATCTGCGTTAAGAAATTTGAGTCTTGCACATAATACCTTTAAGAGGTATATTAATTAACGATTGCTGTATAATTACATACCATTATTGTTATTGGAACTTAGTCATTTTTGTAAAACTTTTTACTTACTGCTTACCTATATTGTGATATTTAATGACGGCTAGCGTTTTATCATTACCTACTTATGGTATAGATCTATTTTTGATTAAACATTGACATACTTTTTCATTTGTTTCATCAAACACTTGTTGTAATTGAATAAAATACTCGTGTAAGAAGATAAGTATGAAAATTTTCTACCGAATTGCTAATTTAAAGGCCGATTAAAGTAGCTGATATTCAAATTATAATTTTTTTATTACTTAACCTCCTGTCTGATTCACTTTATATAACTTAACTGTAACTTAACGCATCAAAGTTATACCTACATAATAATCGATACCGAAATAAACTTTTTTATGTAAGAAGGTCAACAAAAATGCGGAGACCTAAGTTAGTCTCTGTTTTTGCTTGACAAAAAGTAATAAACAGTGGATTAATTTCACCTTATGATTGTTTAAATTGAATGTGAATAAAACTAAAGTATTGGTATTTGAAAGAGATGAACAGAGAACAAATGCAAGGGTAGTAGAAGATGATGCAGTATTAGAATAGGTGGATGAAATTGTATATCTTGGATGTGCTTTTAGCAAGGATGGTAGGTACACCACTGACATAGAAAGAAGAGTGCTTGCTGGGAATTGCGTGAATGGAGCGTTGGGTAAGCTGTAAAATCGAAACATCTCAGCCAGCGAGCGGGCTCGACTAGCCGTACATAATGCTGTACTTACTCCAACGCTTTTATATGGAAGCGAGAGCTGGGTATGCAGGAAAGAGCATGTAAGTAAGTTAAACGCGGTCGAGATGAGATCTTTGCGCAAGATCTGCGTGAGGTGTATCGCTCAACCGATCGCGTTCTTAATGAAGATGTAAGAAAGAGGCTTTGTGTGAATGATAGTATCGGTGTGAAAATGAAAAAAGGCATGCTCCGATGGTTCGGGTATAAAGAAAGAATGTCGAATGAGCGAATGACTAAACAGATATACAATGCGAATGTGGATGGTTGCAGAGGCCCAGGAAGACCAAGACTGACCTACCATGACCAAATAGGTCGAGTTCTGTCTGATGGTGGGGTCAGAAGTATTAGGAATCATGTATGAAGAGAATGATGAAGGTAGACGAGGCACGAGAGGTTTGTTAGGACTGGGATATCTGGCGCTCTACACTCTCTGCCTACCCCGTTAGGGACCTGGCGTGAAGATACATATATATAATTTCACCTTACCCCTATGGCTAAACGACCAAGCTATTTTGACTGATATGTTGAATTTGTGAAATCAGGCTTGTGAAGAGGGTTATAAACTTGGCTTCGCAAACTTTTTCTGCCCTGGATTTTTGCGCTCTTCTCTGTATTTCTCTATGCCGACAGCGTCGTACCGTGCATCGTGGCACATTACGATGTCGCATTGTAAATTGCCACTATGCGATGCGATGTCGTATCGTGTTTATGTGTGGCAGCTCTTAGGTCCCCTTGATAGACCCTCTTTCCCCGGAGTCCCATATAACCCATTCCTTAAAAAATTGATAATTTATAGAATGGGGTATAATTTTATAGTTAATGTTCAGCCGTGCGAGTGCGTAAAGGCGAATGAAATTATGACATAGTGCCTGATGTTATTTATAGAGCAATTTGCGTAGATGCATTATTGCTTATGATTCGGATGAGGAGTTGTGGGTTGAAATATGTTCCCCGACCTTGCAAACCTGCGATCTTTCAACTATTCCATTCTTTAGCTGTCAGGAGTCAGGAGACACAGATGCGTTTTTTATGGGTGTCGTGCGATGACTCTGGGGGTTCGTTTTTTTTCACCATTCTTGTAAGTCTCTCTTGACAGTGCCGGCAACGGTATTGCTGTCAGTATCCTGAGGAAAGGAATAGGAGATCAGAAAAGAGGATAGGACACAAGGGACGGCTATTAAGAGTCGTTTCCATTTGTGCGAACAAAATTGTAAATTTCTTTTATATTTTGCGCGTATGCGTAGCAGATTTAACACTTCCAAATGATACCCAAAGTGAGGAGTTACACTTCTCAGGCAACTAACTCAAAGCAACACTTGGCAACATGGTGACTTTATGATAGGCAAAGTAAATTTTACTTGGTGTATTTACAATGTGTATTTGATTTAATTAACCTGCGTACTTCTTGTAGCGGCAATAATTTATTTTTACTGGTGGTAGAGCTCCAGTGACGGAGCTCGCGGGCGTAGGCAACACCGCATTACCTGATTTACTTGCCGCTAAATGGTAGTGTTCAGTACTATCGTGTTCCGGTCAGGTGGTAATGTACGGCCCTGTAATTTTCGGCACAGAGGCATAACACCTTAGGCCTCAGGAGTGGTAACGCATTTGCATTTTGACCTTGGTCTTTGTGTGGGTGTCTATAGGCTGCAGTCATCACTTAACATCAATGTGAACTGCATGCTTGTTTGCCACTTCAATTACATAAAAAAAAAAAAAAAATTATAATATTATCATTTCTGCTGTTTTAACGTTTGGATTTCATGTCAAATATCTTTCCAAAATAAAAACAAAAAAAAAGACACTTTCCCAGTCGAAAGTGTTTTTTGTACACGCATTTGGATTGCTGTTTCAAAGGATCTGCATGTTGTGTATGTCAATAAAAAAAAAATGTTATTTATTAATACGAGTTTTTGATTTTTAACTATTGTTATTTGATTTATGGAGGATTTTTCAGTAAGTAACCTTGACTACTTCATATCTATGCAAAAAACAATAAAAAGAAAAAATATACCCTGACCAACACAAGCCTGAACAAAATACGCAATGAGCGTCAACTTCCCTGGAAATAAGATCTGCAGAGTTTGATGCAGACTTTTGACGTCGCACATAATTCGAAAATCGTAATAATTATTATTGGAGATTCATATTTTTTTATATTTTCTTCTGATTCAGAATCAGAATCAGAAACTCATTTATTCATTTAGGGTGACAGACACCTCTTATGACACGTCAAAAACAAACAAAATAAATTTAAAGTGAACAACAATTGATATACATGTCAAACAAGATAAAAAATATATGTTAAGTCAAGAATATCACTAAGATAAAACTAAATGTAAAAAGTATATCAGTAGAATGTCTCATTTCCCCTTTACAAACTGATAACAAAGAGTAAAAAGAAAAGAAAAAGAGTAATTCTTTGTCATTCACCGGCAAAGTTCTTTTGTCTCTTTTTCTATATCTATTTGTTTAATTCTTAATCTTACGTGAGCCCGCCCGCGAGCTCAAACACATGAGGTCATTCAGGTAAACCAGTTATTCCATGTTATTTGTTTACAATTTAGGACTAATTCAGTATTTTCCCTACCGTCAAATAGAATTAAAAACTTTGCATATTAATAATAATCCCTACTAATATTATAAATGCGAAAGGAACTCTGTCTGTCTGTCTGTCTGTCTGTTACCTTTTCACGTCCAAGCGACTGAACCGATTTTAATGAAATTTGGTACAGAGATAGAGCTGACTTTGAGAAAGAACATAGGCTACTTTTCGACATCCACGCGGACGAAGCCGCGGACAACAGCTAGTAATTAATATTTTTAATATAAAAATTTCGTAATAATTTGGCTACCTACTGTTATTTGTTTAGGCAACGGCTTCAAAGACGTAATTTTTTTTATGTAATGAAAGTGGCAAACAAGCATGCAGTTCACATTGATGTTAAGTGATGACTGCAGCCTATAGACACCCACGCAATGACCAGAGGTCAAAATGCAGATGCGTTACCACTCCTGAGGCATTAGGTGTTATGCCTCTGTGCCGGAAATTACAGGGTACCGTACATTACCACCTGACCGGAACACGATAGTGCTGAACACTACCATTTAGCGGCAAGTATATTAGGTAATGCGGTGGTGCCTACGCCAGCGAGCTCTCCGTCACTGGAGCTCTACCACCAGTAAAAAATAATGAAGACTTCATATCAATTTTCTACTGGTATATTTTCATCTGTAATCACTCCATGTGTCCATTATCCTTAGAAAAACTGTGTAAGAGACGTTTTGACGTTCTACTAACTGCTTTCATTTCTGAATATTTTACTTTAATTTTCGTCAATTGCCGAACTATTTCTCGCAGTATCTAACATCTCATGTTCATATTGTATATCTTCTGCTTCATTTCACTATCTTTCCTATTAATATCTATTTTACTAAAAATCATAACACTTTTTACTACCCTCACACGTAATTCATATTTCATGAAGAAGGAGGTAGTCGCGAATATTTTAGTAGCATTGCAAGTACGGTTGCGCTTAAATCACAAATCAGCGCGCAAATGAATTTTATTATCTTTGTGAATATGGTTTTGTAGTTATTGTTCAGTTCAGTCTTCGGTCAGTCGGTGATATATCTTCCCGATAGATTTTTGCAAAATAATGTCTACCATTTCTATTACATACTAGCTGTCGCCCGCGGCTTAGCCCGCGTTTTTTTTTAAATTTCATTTTGCTATAAACCTCACGGAGCACGAGTCTTTTCCAACGAATGCAAAACCGTGGAAATCGGTTCGTGCGCCCTGGAGTTATAGCGTCAGGAAGGAAAACCCGACTTATTTTTATATTATAGACTAGCTGCTGCCCGCAACGTCGTCTGCGTGAAGGCAGTACAGCACCAAATATACTTAAGATGCCAGTGTCGCTTTAGCATTATAACCAAACAACTTTTAAAATAGTATTATTAACTTAAAACTATAAGTTTTTTTGTAGTTATTCTGCCGGGAGCCAAAATGTAAAGAGAGTCAGGACTGGTGACGCGGTAGCAAGCGACGTACAGTTCCCCGGGTGAGAAGCAACTTGTCCTGAGGTTAACACCCGCTGACCTCAATGTCTGCCTCTGTGACTTATTGATGGTCATCGCGAAGCAAACATTCAACTGTACGCGCTTGAACTGGAACGTGAAGTTATGAGGTATGAGGGGAATGCGTGGTATAAATACTGCCTCACCAATGCCACAACCCGTAAGAATTGCCGCCTCAATGTTGTTTAAGGCGGGTCCCGTTATACAACTTCGGAGGAGATAAGTTCCGAAGAAGCATAATCGGGACACCTACCTTCAGCTTGATGGTATGTGATGGAAGTCGGCTTGCTGACAGGAAGTTCAGAAATGCCATAGAATAATGTGTGGCGTCATCTTGCTCGACGACAGTATTTATGGAGGTAAACTGTACCACTTTATTTCCTATTAATTGCTGCAGCGTGATCATATTTGGGCGTCAAAATGGCCCGCTTACACACCCAATACGTTGTATTCTGCTGGTGCGGTATACGACTGATGTCCCTGTAGACACCGAGGATGAGTTCTTCTAAGCTGGATACATTTCTGCCGAGAGACTCCACGAAGCACCACCTGTCCACCTCTCTCTTCTTGTAGAATGCTTTCGCGAAGACTTAGAAGGACATCAGAAAATTCTAAAGCACGTGCATTGTCGCCGAGCCGAGCTCTCATATTAATGGTCAAGCGCAGCGTACGAACTCGTTTAGATCGTTTCAATGAAGCGTTCACCTCGACAGCCCGCGATCTTCGCGTTACCACGGGTAGCGATTGCCGGAAATCGTCAGTGAACAGTAATGTGACACCACCCACTCAAATGTTCGTTCCTGCGGATGTCCCGTAGGGTTCTGTCCACGGCCTCAACTGCCTTTCTATTGGCCTTCGTACACTCATCCCATACAATCAGGGAGCAATCCTTGAGCACGTGTCCCTTATCGCTGTTACATGACACACCAAAAACAGTCGTTTCGGCGCTCCCTAAATATAAGGGAATTTTAAACATGGCATTTGCTGTCTTGCTATCGGGAAGCAGTGTGGCAGCAATTCCCGACGCTACAGCAATAGCAATTTTGCCTCGGTGATGATTGGGGAGCTGGTAACCCATATTTGATAGTTCAATCGGTGGTGGAAATGACCACATCTTGAAATGAACTAAGACAGGTGTTCAGCATGCGTTCATTAGTTAATTCGACTTCGTCTCCAATAGCACGTGTCTCAAAGCTCATAGGAAATCTTCAGACAGATGATGGCGATACTTCTCCGTCACTGACGCTTGCCTCCGCGAGGGTGTCATCCCAGTTTTGGTCACCGTCACGTAGTGGAAGGTGACGTGCTACGCAGGCTGCGCGGTAAGTGGGATACTCCACGCCATCAAATGTCCTCAGAAAAGCGAAATACGTTGGGCCTCGGACCGTGTGAAGTAACAACCGCAGGAAATAGCTATCGCCATTATTTGGATGAACGATACCTATTAACCTTACCCAATGCGGTGTCCTTGAAAATTACCGATATTTATGCGAAATTTGAAGTAAATCCAATAATTACTTTTGAGTTTAGCCCGGACATACATACAGACAAACAACAATAGACAAACAAACACTATATTTGGTTTCGATATGGATAGAAGATAACGACCCAAATATTCTTTAAAACAAAAAAAAACAATGTACAGTTTTGACTTTCCTACGATTTAAAAGATTCACAGCTCTTCCCCCGTAGGAGATAGCGTGATAATATGTAGCTTATATGTTGACCGGACCGGTTAGTAATATTCATGCAAAATTTGAAGTAAATCCATTTAGTACTTTTTTAGTTTAGCTCGGACATACAAACACACAAAAATTCTGAAAACTGTATTTTTGGCTTCGATTTCTATTGCAGAACACGTCCCAAGTATTCTTTAAAAAAATATTCTACGTACAGTTTTGACTTTCCTACGATTTTATTAAATGTAGAGATTCCCGTGGGAATGAGTGATTTTCCCGCAATAAAATGTAGCCTAAATGTTGGCCAGGCTTAGTATCTATACACCACAAAAAGTTTCATTCGAATCCGTCCAGTATCTTCGGAGATTAGCCTGGACAAAGGGACAAACAGACAGACAGACAGACAATAAAAATAAAAATCATTGAAAAGTGTTCTAATACTATTTTAACATCGCCCCCAATTAGTTTTTCGTAAATATATACAATGTACAGACACGCGGGTTTTACTGTTTTATTATAAGTATATAGATTAGTTAGATATCTGTAAGTAAACATTACTGTGAGTTTGCATTGATGAAAAATTAACTTAAAAACATGTTAAAATGATAGGTTTGACAGCAGTGCGAACTCTAGCACCAACAAGACATTCATCGCAATACATACTTTATGCGAAGAGTTGCGAAACATCATCATGTTCAAACTAGGGGTTATATTTGTAATCGCTGCATCTATTTCATTTACTATATTTGCACATAACGCTATAGCAGTTTCATTCAGTTACTCAAAATCACATTAGGTCACTAATAGTCAGATTCACAGACCGGCACTACGACTTTACTTCGAGCAAATTATTACTTAGAACTGTCAAAACTCATACTGTACAGACAGTTCTAAGCATACTTTGCTCAAAGTAAAGTCGTAGTGCGGTCTGTGAATCTCACACTAAGTGACTTTGTTAATTAAATTTAAATTAATAATTAATTGGATAAACAAGTTAAACATAGCTCTAAGGTGTAGTATCTTACAAGTAATGAAATTTTTAATGTTGTGACTGTCACGAATACTAGTAAAACAGTTTGAAAATTAACTACAGAAGGAGCAAACGTGCATGTAACATTTTCATTGTGGAACCGTTTGAAATGTCTTTTGGAGATATATACTTTTGGAGACAGGTATGTCATTACTGGAAAAGGAATAGAAATATCTGTTAGTATAGCTAGTTCTGTTTTGTATCTACTTATTTACAATTACGAATGTCGTAAATTAGATAAGATGAAAATGGTAAATTAAGATCGACTTTAGAAAACTTGAAGGACATAATTTTGTGTAATATTAAGTGTAAAACAGACGACTAAAGGAAGAACATTGTATTTATATTATTAACTTTACCTAAGTAAATAAAAACCAGTCCAGCCTGTACTGTGTTATCAATATGTTGTGTATGAATCATTATTTTATCAATGATATTATTAATTTCATGAAGGATTTTTTTATTTAGGCTGTATCATTCATACGTTTTACGCCTTTAAAGATAGGCATTATGTTACTAGAGATACGCTTTATAAGGTATACTAGATAAGAGACTAGTGGTATCCAATGCAAGCCTGGGACGTACTATGACTATGTCTTATAATGCAATATGGATGTTGACTAGTATTTTTATTGTAATTTCAAAGAAATTAGGAAAAATAAGGCAATCCCAAGATATAACGATTCATGAGGTTGCAAATTGTGAAACGATTCAAAACTGAAGTGGTTGCAAACCGTATAAATAATTTAAGTATATAATTAAGCAGAAAGATTTAAACAGCCTTCGAGCTCCAACATCGGAACTCGACCACCAGTTTGTGTATGTGTTGTGTGTGCACAACGGTGCCCACTATACAGGTTAAAACCCAGTGTGAGGCTGAGGAGTGTAAGCGTATTTTATTCTAATTATTTTTCATTATTTTCAGAGCATAGTCCTAATAGCCGATGTTTGTCAATCCACCATGACCGGAATGTTTCTCACCTTCCCAGCGGTGCTGAACCCTGCCATCCTAGATCCGAATGCTACAGACATCAGGGCAACCCCAGATCAAGCGTCGTGGATTGGTGAATATATTAATTTAAACAAGACACATATTCACAGAGGACCAGGAAGACCAAGGCTGACTTACCATGACCAAATAAGTCGAGTTCTGTCTGATGATGCGGTCAAAAGTCTTAGAAACAGGCGTGCATGTATGAAGAGAATGATGAAGGTAGACGAGGCACGAGAGGTTTGTTAGGACCGGGATATCTGGCGCTCTACACTCTCTGCCTACCCCGTTAGGGACCTGGCGTGAAGATTCATACATACATACATACATATGTTTACGTAGATGACCTTGTTTATTAGGCCGCGACGTTCACAATTTTTGTTAGGGCACCACAATGAAAAACTAAATGATCTCTGAATCTCGCAAATTATATTGAAATGTTCGAAATGACTTCCATTTTTTAATTCTGTAATTCCGTTTTTTCATTCATTATAAGTGGCCAGATCAAGAAACTTTCAATATGCCTCTCGTAAATGGTTGTGTCCCTATCTAATCTGGATATAAGATTTAATTTTCTATTAGTAGGAAATAATATCATGCGGCCCAGGACTCCTTTGCAATTTTATATTTCGTCCCCAAAAGTTCACAAAAAGTTCTAAGTGCCTTTCTTTCGACATGGACAAGGTTGGCCATGGGTCGGGGACGAATCTGCTTGGCAATGTCGCGCCGTTTTTCTCGTCTCGTTCGCTTCGCGAGAAAATGTTTTACGTGTGAGCGTGTGACAACCCCGTGTGACGTGATTTCACATTTTTTTTTATTCATAAACAGACAAATTGTTGTAATAAGTTAAAGTAAGCAAAATTAGAAGTATTATTATTTCTTTTGACATCTACTTTGGGAAAAAGAAGAGGAAGAATATTAAGCATCAAAGGAAAGATGAGATACTGGCCCCATCACACAGCACTTATCAACACCACGGAACTTAACTAAAGGTCATGCGACCGATCCACGTCATCCATGATTAAGAAAATAAAGCAAAATATAATGTATTAAATACTAATTTGACGGTTTCATGCTATTTCTACTAACTTATCAGCAATTTCAACTTTTTTTTTATGCAATGGAAGTGGCAAACAAGCGTGTAGTTCACATCGATGTTAAGTGATGACTGCAGCCTATAGACACCTACACAAAGACCAAGGTCAAAATGCAGATGCGTTACCAATCCTGAGGCTGCAAGTGATATGCCTCTGTGCCGGAAATTACAGGGCCGTACATTACCACCTGACCGGAACACGATAGCGCTGAACACCACCATTTAGCGGCAAGTAAATTAGGTAATGTGGTGGTGCCTACGCCCGCGAGCTCCGTCACTGAAGCTCTACCACCAGTAAAACTTATCATCAATTTGTCGTATTGATTTGGCACTTACATGTAACAAAAAAATCTTGTCTTTTCAGCTGCCAGTCTCGGTTTCGCCGGTGTTATTGGATTCTGCATCATACCCTTCATCATGCAGTCGTTCGGACGAAAGACAGCCCACATAATTATCAACCTGTTAGGTGGAACCGGCTTCATAGTTTACTACTTTTCACGCAGCGTCACCAGTTTATTTGCTGCTAGAATAATACAAGGTTTCTCCAACTGCAGTGTTTATATTTCTTCTATAATCTTAAGTGAATACGCGCATCCTACTCGAAGGGGTTACTTCATAACTGCAAAAAAAGGCTCAACAGCTTTGGGTGCTTTAATAGTACATTCACTGGCCTTATACTGTACGTGGCGGCAGTTAGCATTACTTGCCTTAGTGCCCGCTTCAGCAGCAATACTACTCACTTTAATTTGGCCAGAGAGCCCACCATTTCTTGCAATGAAAGGTCGGTTTGAGGAGTGTGCAAAATCTTACACTTGGTTGAACAGCAACTCTGAAGAGAACCGGAGAGAGTTGGAGGATTTAATAGCAGCTCAGACGGCTCGTCGGATTGAAAAAGAGAAGGAAACTATAAAAACATCATTGAAAAAGTTATCAGAAAGAGAATTCTTGAAACCATTCTTCATAGTGTCGATCCTGACTGCCCTTGTTGATGCATGCGGAAGATATTATACTTGGGCTTATATTGTGCACATTGTAAATGATATAACCGGTGATAACTCATTGGCTGTGTATTGCTCAATCGGTTCAGATTTACTGATACTATTCGCCACACTCTTATCATGCTTCATCATCAAGCGATTCAAGAGGCGCACCATTTTGTATAGCTTTGGCTATTTTACAGTATTCCTCATGTTTCTTATTAGTTTCTTCATTTATATGACGCCTAATGCTTCTGATGACCCTGGCATGATATGGGTGGTTCCCAGTTTAATATTATTGCATAGTTTCGTTGTAAATGCAAGCGTCGTTCCCGTGAGTTTTACAATAATGGGAGAAATACTACCTCTGGCGGATAAAGGAATTGGACTGTGCGCGTCAGGTATTGTGTTCACTTTATTATTTGCGCTCACAATGAAATGTACGCCAATAATGATGGATAAAACTGGAATAGAAGGTACATATGCGATATATGGGCTGTGTGTTGCGGCTTGTTTGTTTATAATGCATTTCGTATTAATGGAAACGAAAGATAGGACCTTACAAGAAATCGAGAACGAGATAACTGGAGTGAAACAAAAAAGGAGTAGCCCACTAATAGCTCACAGTGAATAGTAAATAAGTAGCATTGGTGGACTTTTAAGGCGTAGGTGTACTACCGTAGGCATAACCCTTAAAGATTAGTCTATCGCCACTTTGTTGTGTTTATTTCTACTGAATGGTAGTATTTTCATTAGATGATCATTTATTTTTTTATGTTTTTAATAATAATATAGAAAATAAGCGTATATATCAGATTGATGAGTGCGTATTCCTATTGCGGGCTATTCCATAAAATCAAGACATCTACAACAAGAGGTTCTAAATCTAATGTTATTACAATGCCGCTTCATATATTTAAAAAAAAAAACGTAAGTACACGCCTTAATCCCCGAAGAGGTATGCAGAGGTAAATGAATGCATTCAAAGCATACATGCAAACACCCACGATTCGCCGGTTACGTTTTGGCCCATGCAACCAGTGGCGAGCCTGTTGACATCTCCAGGCACATTACCAAACTTCAAGATACTGGGAAACTTCCAGAAAATGGAAAAATCGCAATAGAAACCAGAGTTAAAGGATTTTACACTGTTTTCTCTGATAGTCCGACCCGGAAATCGAACCCCGGTCCCCAGCGTACTACGGTACACGCGTTACAGTAATAGTGGCCCGCTACCACTAGGCTACTGTGGCAATTTTTGTTTAATGCTTCTAAATTTATTGGTGGTAGAGCCCTAGTGACAGAGCTCGCGGGAGTAGGCACCACCGCATTACCTCTATCTGCCGCCAAATGGTTATGTTCAGCACTATCGTGTTCCAGTTAGATGGTAATGTATGGCCCCGTAATAACTATCACAGAGACACGACATCTTGGGTCTTAGAGATGGCAACGCATCTGCATTTTGACCTGGGGTCTTTATGTAAGTATCTATAGACTGCAGTCATCTGTGAACTGTATGCTTGTTTGCCACTTTATGACATAAAAAAGAATAATTTTGGTTTTCGTTTTAAAACAGAAAACCTGTCCTTGTAAAACCTCAGAAGTAATATCGAAGTCATTCTAACATTTAAAATAAAATGATTTGTAAAACATGGCGGTTCAGGGCGGTGTAATGCGATGTGGAATTCTGCGATTCATGTACTACCAATGTACCCAAGTAGATTGTATGTAAATTGAAGAAAATAGATGGTTTTTAGGGTTCCGTAGTAAACAAGGAACCCTTATAGTTTCGCCATGTCCGTCTGTCTGTCCGTCCGCGGTTTAGCGCAAAAACTATTAGCACTAGATACTTGAAATTTGGCAGAAGTATACACCTTAAGGGCTCCTTCCCGCCCACGTCAGATAATCGGTGACCGATTTTTCGTAGGAGGAAAATAGAACGTACTGATAGCAATAGTGCAACGCACAGACCCTACAACAAGTCGGTGAAAAATAAAAATCGGTGCATCCCGACCGATCCGATAATCGGTGGAAAATAGAACGTTCAGAAATGTATGCGCCAACGCATACTACTCACCGACTCACCGACAGTCGACCGCAAGGCAATAGTCTAAGAGCCGAACCTAGGTCGACCTTTACCTATCTGTTTACCGAACTAACCATTTTTTTGGACAAATTTCTAACAAGAACAAACACGTCTTGCATGTATTGCCTATAGAAATATGTCCAAAAGTATGAATAATATAAAAAATATATATATTTTATTAGCAACTTTTACTCATTTGTTAACCAATTAAATGTGTTTGAAACTAAAACATATAAAATACGTCTGTAAGGTATTGCCTAAGTATTTTTGTTCATGACTAGGTACCTGGCAAGCAGGTGTGACTGCACCGATCTGTTACCAATAAACCTCAAACACCTATTTTATATGTTTAAAACTTTTGGTTTCGAATACATTTGGTTGGTTATCAAATACAAAAAAAACTTGCTTAAAAAATGAATACATACAATGTTCATTTTGTGAACAGATAGGCGATGGTGGACCTAGATTCGTCTCCCCTACTAGAAGGAGGTGTCATTGTTCATAAAATTTATTTTAATAATTGACATTCTATAATATTTAAAAAACTTGTCTGGTCAAAGTCTCACACCTTAGATCAGCATGACGAACATTAAATATTCCCTTCAATAATCTCTGAGAGATTATTGGATCAACCCAGAACTTTTTTTCACTTCTGTTCCTCAAAAGCCAATGACAAACCTTCCTCTGTAAATCCACTTTTCTCCTTATACTCATGAGATTCTCTCGGCTCTCTGTCTATGACGTGCTGCTCCACCGACAAAAAACCGGACGTGGGCGTTGAGTCGGTCACAAAATTGGACCGATTCTCTGTCCCACAAAAAGTAAGATATTGGCGGGAGCCCGTATATTAGGATTAATTTTTTATTAGTATTAATTTACAACAATTTTAATAATTGTAACAATAATTTAACAACAGTGATGATGAGTGAGTGACATTATTTGTATGAATTTAAGTTCCCGCCAGGTCCATTACGGGGTAGTCAGAGAGCGCGGACTTACTCTCGTGACTCATCTACATTCATAAATTTTTCTATTTCAATAAACTCTTGCTTAAAAATAATTTGTAATCATTTATTTAAAAAAAGTGCTAATTACATTCTAAAAACATACATTTATTAAAAAAAAAAAAAACAATTTACATGCTAAGTTATTGTAATCATGCAATTTACTTCGGCGTAACAATTTTCTGTCCTTCAATTTTTTTTTTATTTTTCTCGTTTTATTATTTTCTATTTTTATTCTTGACTTTCACTGTACACCAGCCTTTACATTTCAGTTGAATAACATTTTCGGTGAAGTATAGATTTCAGTGTGGTTACTGTGGTTGTGCCATTCACCAATGGCCGGTGTAGATTTGTATTTTTGGAGGCAGGTGTGTATTCTTTTTTATTTATATTTAAAAACCCACGAAGACTTTAAAACAAATAATTTAAAGCACTTCAGAAGTCTCTAAAATAATATTTTTAAGCTTATTAAGTATGTATGGGGTACCTATTTATGATGGACCAAAACCCTTTGTATAAATTTTAGACCCTGCGAGTGAGTTTTTTTTATTTTTGCTAGTTTTCCGTTGGGAAGGTATACCTACCAAATACCAAACAATACTAGTGGATTGAAAAATTTGCGACCTATTTTGCTATTCTGACCTACCAATGAGAGGGTTTTACAATTTTACTATGAATTTTGAGTGAAACTTGTTTTGAAAGGAAATCCATTTTATAAGATAAGAAAAAGAAAAAATAATGCCCTAAAGGCTTACTTTGTGTCCGGCTATTTATTTGTCTGTCAAACATTACCTTAACTTCTCATCAGTATTTAGTGTTTGTTATAAAAAGTGAAAAGGATTTCTTAAATAATTTAGAAGAAAATTTACATATTAGCATGTTTAAAAATAATTATTATGTTTTATTATATTTTTTTTATTTAATGGCAAACAAGCATGCAGTTCACATTGATGTTAAGTGATGACTGCAGTCTAAAGACACCTACACAAAGACCAAGATCAAAATGCAGATGCGTTACCACTCCTGAGGCCTAAGGTCTTATGCCTCTGTGCCGGAAAATACAGGGCCATACATCACGATAGTGCTGAACACTCCCATTTAGCGACAAGTATAGGTCGCGCCACGTAAAAAGAACGCTGGAAGAAAGTAGAAGGGATGTGTTCGCGCATCGGTACACTCCGTACGAAAGTACTAGCCCTATTGGTTTATTTTTGATCTAGCTTTCGCTTGCGGTTTCGTGTATTGGTAGGCAGATTGAAACTATATTACATAGAATAACATAAAATGAAATAAAAACACATGACGCGCAGCTTGACCGCCAGCGTTCTTTTTACGTGGCGCGACCTATATATTAGGTAATGGGCGACTGTTAGACATTGTTATTTAATTTACACATCTATTTTAGAATCATGGAAGGACAATAAGAGTCATTAATACACTACGCCTATGTAATTAATAAGACATTTAACAAGTGTTATCGAATAAAGCTATTATTTTTATATTTGGCCTTGACTTTGACCGCATGCGGCTCTACAATGTGCGTTGTATGATTCATGTGTACATAAGGAAATGTTTCATTATCTGTATCTATAGATATATATAAAAATCAATTGCTGTTCGTTAGTCTCGCTAAAACTCGAGAACGGCTGGACCGATTTGGCTAATTTTGCTTTTGAATGATTTTTGGAAGTCCAGGGAAGGTTTAAAAGGTAAAAATATATGAAAAAATTGAAGGGGAAGAGTTAAAAACAGAATTTTATTTTCCCATACAAATAGTCGGTATCTGTCAAACCTTTGACACGTTATTTCATTCTGAGGCAATACGAAGATTGCCGGGTCAGCTAGTATTATATCTATTATATAAAAATAAGTCGAGTTTTCCTTCCTGACGCTATAACTCCAGAACGCATGAACCGATTTCCACGGTTTTGCATTCGTTGGAAAGGTCTCGGGCTCCTTGAGGTTTATAGCAAGAAATTCAGGAAAAATTTAAACGCGGGCTAAGCCGCGGGGATCAGCTAGTATATATATATATATACATATCGGCAGGAGGGCCTCCAGTCCGGACATGTGGGTAGTATTGTGGGCGTGTCTTTCCATAAGCCGACATGTTACTCGTGTTTGTGGGCATCTGTAGGTGGGTACTCGAGCGGATGATGAAATAAAGCACAGGTTGGCAGAATAAAGTCGTATATTGCCAAAGATCCGCCCATTCGATTACTTCCGGCAGGGAAGAACGGGCAAGAAACCCTTCGGACCGGGCAACCATATTTATCAGGATACGATACTACGAGTACTACTATCACAAGTTCAGGACTACCCGCTTTATATCACTTTAATATCACTGACGTTCACTGTTCTAACTGGCAGCATAACTGCGCTATAATAATTTGATTCAACTGTGTGACTGTGACTGACTGACTGTTACTCTATGACTGACTGTCATGAACTATTTTCTAGCCTTTATAAACCCGATATCGGCTAGTAACTATCCCCTCTAAGATAACAATTTCAAGAACCTACGCCGACCGTGGCGCCACCTAGAATTCTCTATTGAACAATCTACCCTAGTCATAATTAGGTTACGTCTCCGACAAACCAGATGGCGCCAGCAGTCACATTCAGGTTCCACTCCGACACGGCCATACTGACAATTCGCACGTCCTCGTGCGATGCGATTACCTGTAACAAGGAAACATCTCTGAGAGTATGATAGTTCACTAGGCCTTTATTGGCCCAACTATGACGTAATTAATTCGCCGTTGTATCTACTCGTCATTATCAACCACTAAAGTAAGGTATTGCTTTTAAGCCCAAAAGACAGGCAGTAACCGTATTTAGCTCGGCCTACCTGACATTACTAGAATCGATCTCAAGTTATCACTACCACAAATCATCTTGTGCTTTTCTCGGCATCTCAGATAACTAGTAACGCTTTAAACAAATTATTCACTCCCTCACAAAGAGACAAAACATTTTGTACGACATAGCTCGGCTACTCCTGACAAAGTAAATTCTCCTCTTCCGTTGTTACTTTAAACATGTTTTGTGTAACTCCTTTTGTTACATCCTAAGTCAAACAGGAAGTACAGTCATTCAACATCATCATCCATAATAATCTTAACTGCCAACTCATATTAACTAGACATCCACCTCACCATCTATCAACCTATATGAAACTTGTCTGAAAGGCCAACTCGCCACAAAGCAATCAACATCACCACTGTCTGTACGGCCACCTCGCCGTTTAGCAATGCTGTCAGATTGGCCACCTCGCCATTTAGTAATGCTGTCACATTGGCCACCTCGCCATTTAGCAATGCTGTCTGATTGGCCACCTCGCCACTTAGTAATGCTGTCCCAGAGGCCAATTCGCCCTTCAGACCATCTTAAAGCGGATACCTCGCCTTTGATATCTTACACACAATTGTTCTACTCAACAACACAATACGCTAAAGTACCTACAAAATTCGTATATAGCCACCACGCTAGGACTATTTTGAATGTCTTACCATCATTATCGTCAGATGGACATGGATCCGGCTCAGTACCTAGGTATATTAGACTGAGGGAGTGAACATCAACCATCGAGTTTAAGATGATAGGTCAATGTTTCAATGACCTCATAAGGACCTTTATACTTAAGTGCCAATTTGGCTTAATTCCGATCATGATTTGCTAATAAAAAGTAATCTCCTAAGAATAAATGAAGTCACCTTAGCCTTGTTTTTCGTTTTCAACATTTACTTCAACTTCGTGATCGTCTACAGTTAATAAATTTAAACGTCTAGCTACCCTAAAAACTCCATAGGACTCGCTTGAAATTTTTAATTTAAATACTATAAATCCGCTTACATTTCTACCCAAGTGTCGTGGGTGCCGTTACACACTCACAACACTCACACAAACACCCAAACCCGTAATCAGCACCCGTAGGCCACACAAACATTTGCAGCGGTACGGGGATCGAACCCCTGAGCCTCGATTAAAACTGTCAACACACACCGCTGAACCAACTGGCTGGTCATGTGGTTGTCTTGAGAGCGTTAATTGCTCTCCCAGTATTAATTCTTAAGGAGTGCCTGAGTATCACATATTTAGAGAACTCATCTATAAAAACGAAAACATTCTTTAAGATCACTACTGCCATTGAGCTTTCCTGTAACATCTATGTGAATTGTTACAAAAGTCGGTATATCAATTAAAATCGCGGAGTAGAAAAAAACTTATACATGGCCCATAAACTTCTCACAAGTCCCGAAAAACCCCGTTTGTTATCTCCGAGTCTCACGGACTTTACGGTCTCTTGAAGAATCTAACTTCAACCGGCGCCTACCATATGTAGCGTCACATTATTAAGCATTATAATATAACCATCCGGACGGCGCCGCAAGCTTAGCGTAGCGTTGCGTCGTCAGTTGTCCCTACACCTACACCTTAGTGCCGCACACACGCAACTCAACCCACCTAAAGTAACCGCAAATATGTAACAGTGTAAATTCCGCATTATATGGTGATCACCAACTTGGACTTCTCATTATCCATCCCCTACAACCTGAACACGCAATAACCTTCTATATTGGCACGCATACAATACACCGCCATACATATTACCGCGCGTCCATGGATTTCCTAAAGCAGACACCAAATTGTTGAGCCAAACTCCCAATGTACTACGGCTCGTACCTACATGGCATCCCCGTGCCATCTGCGCACCGTTCACTAATGGCTACTGTTTCGGTTCTGACCAGCTAAACGAAAATTCACCACCCTCATCATCATTACCTGATTGAAACTGTCTTATCTCAAGAAGTATTTAGGTTCTCGGGCAACTACCTATAATGTCACCTCAGCCGCACCATTTTCAAGTTCACTAAATTATTTCATCAGTTTTATCAAATTATTTAATATCTCGGTAAATAACACAACACTTTCTAATATCAAGTATCATTGGCAGACTTCATGTTAATAAAATCTCATCACAACGAAATTTACATTATCGAACAAATTAACACAGGTGTCTCGTTCATGGCCAACAACTCAACAACCAGCACTTCCCTCCAGGAATGCCAAATCATCTCATATTCCACCCAGAGTCAACACACTGATACTCTGGCATGGTCACGAAACCCGTGAACTAAGAACCTGTACACACATACTCACACATAACGTTTTCAATATTCGTCACATCATATCAATTGGTACTTGAGTCTCAGTGTCCGCTACCTAATCATAAGAATCTGTTTAGCCCACAATAGCAGGTAAGATTCCTACAGCATTAAGATTGATCGTTACCCACAAAAGCAGGAAAGACCACATACACATTAAACGAACAGTGATGATCGTTACCCACAAAAGCAGGAAAGACCACATAACAGTGATAGTCGTCACCCACTAAAGCAGGAGAGACCACACTTATTAAATCACAAGGATACTATAATTTCTTCCCGTAATTACCCACAGGTGAAACCATTATCAACTTTACCGTTTGACTAACTTTTTCAAACTATCTACCCCGATAGAGGGAATGAAATTAGCCATTTTCTAAACTTAACCATGTGTTAGGTTAAATTTCAACTCTAGGCATAGGACTACATTGAAAACATTTTCAACGGGAAATGCCACAAATTGGTGATTTGTACCGATTCACCATGACCTGGGAATTGAACCCATTCATCAGCTGTTGCGAGGTCATAACAAAATGAAAAAGACTCACCAAATGTAGAATGCATGTCCGATTGAAGTGTTGAAATCTGCTCATCGCTCTCCAGCATAGATTTCCATGATCCAATCTGCAGTGGTATGCGCACCACAACCTCTGCTGCATACTTCAACTTCCAGCCAGGTATATTGGCAAAGTAGTGTACCATGCAATCACAGCACTACGGTGTTAAGTCTCCATTGTAGTTTCAAATCCCAGTACTTTGGTTTGGTTTTCTAGGTTAACCACTTTTGGTTGGCACTGGACTACCTCATTCTTTCTGTGGCCAGTGCGGTCCACCCAGCCAGGTGAGACCCATAAGGGAGGCCCAGCTGAGGCGACCAGCGAACTCGGCAGCAATTGTTTGAACGATTTGATGCTCTTTGAAATTTGACACTTTTTTTTTTCAGTTGAGGGTAGGTCGTCAACTTGTTGATCTAAAAAAAAATAATCCACTCTGCGTATTTTCATCATATTTTCGCTCGAGTGAATCCCACTTCTGATATCGGCAGGAGGGCCTCCAGTCCGGACATGTGGGTAGTATTGTGGGCGTGTCTTTCCATAAGCCGACATGTTACTCGTGTTTGTGGGCATCTGTAGGTGGGTACTCGAGCGGATGATGAAATAAAGCACAGGTTGGCAGAATAAAGTCGTATATTGCCAAAGATCCGCCCATTCGATTACTTCCGGCAGGGAAGAACGGGCAAGAAACCCTTCGGACCGGGCAACCATATTTATCAGGATACGATACTACGAGTACTACTATCACAAGTTCAGGACTACCCGCTTTATATCACTTTAATATCACTGACGTTCACTGTTCTAACTGGCAGCATAACTGCGCTATAATAATTTGATTCAACTGTGTGACTGTGACTGACTGACTGTTACTCTATGACTGACTGTCATGAACTATTTTCTAGCCTTTATAAACCCGATATCGGCTAGTAACTATCCCCTCTAAGATAACAATTTCAAGAACCTACGCCGACCGTGGCGCCACCTAGAATTCTCTATTGAACAATCTACCCTAGTCATAATTAGGTTACGTCTCCGACAAACCAGATGGCGCCAGCAGTCACATTCAGGTTCCACTCCGACATACATATATATATACATCTATTAACTCTTAACTGTATTAATTATGAGAGATATTAAATAAATAATATTTGACAATTAGCTATGTTTTATTTTGGGGATAGCAAAACTACAGAATTGAAACAAAAAAATTGCGCTTCCGAGTACTAAAAATAAACCTGAATCCATATACGAGTAGGTATGGTTTCAAATGCATTAAAACGAAATATAGTTATAGTTTATACTGGTGGTAGAGCGCCAGTGACGGAGCTCGAGGATATAGGCACAACCGCATTACCTAATATACTTGCCGCTAAATGGTTGTGTTCAGCACTATCGTGTTCCGGTCAGGTGGTAATGTACGGCCTTGTAATTTCCGGCACAGAGGCGTAACACCTTAGGCCTCAGGAGTGGTAACGCATCTGCACTTTGACCTTGGTCTTTGTGTGGGTGTCTATAGGCTGCAGTCATCACATCAATGTGAGCTGCATGCTTGATTGCATCTTCCATAACATAAAATATATATATATTGCAGACAACATATTGCATAGTGATTAATTTACATTAAATAAAAAAAGTATTATATAGTGTTTACTACAAAAGGCAACAAAGATCGCGCCGTTTAATGAAATGGCGACTGTTGGAATGCATAAGAGTAGACAAAAATTGTATGAACTGTTGGTACGAAAATAGTTTTATCACACATTTTCATTTAAAAAAACGTACACTTGTAATCCCCGAAGGGGTATGTTGCATGCATTGAAGTATACATGCAAGCACCCACGATTCGCCGGTTACGTTTTGGCCCATGTAACAGGTGGCGAGCCTGTTGCCATCTCCGGGCACATTACCAAACTCCGAGGTCTGGGAAACTTCCAGAAAATGGAAAAATCCCAATAGAACCAGAGTTAAAGGATTTTAAACCGTTATCTCTGATAGTCCCCGACTCGGGAATCGAACCCAGGACCTCCAGCGTAGTAGTAGTGGCCTGCTAACACTAGGCTACTGGGGCAGTTAAAAATTAAAAATCATGACAGAATACTAAGCCTGGGTTGCACCACGACATTTGTTAAAGTTAATCTATACTTATAATAAAACTGTAGAAGTGTAAATTCTGTACATTGAAAATATTGAAAAAATAAATACCAGGGGGTGTTACTAGATCGATACTGAACACAAATATGTGATTAGAAATTTTTTAGTCTGTCTGTCTGTCTGTCTGTTTGTTTGTTCAAGCATCACACACAATCTAACAGTTCGATTACGATGAAACTTGGTATAATTATACTTTAATTCTTTAATTTTTGGCGCACAACACTGGGTACTTTTTATCCCAGAAAAATGTATGTGTGTCTGTGTGTTTGTGCACGCTTATTTCAGAAATGGCTTATCCGATCAGTTTTCACTAATATATTGTGGTAAAATTCACTTAACATTTACTGTTTGTTTCATGTCAATCGGTTGAGAAATAAAAAAGTTACGACAGTTTAAAGAATCATATCGAATATTTTTAAACTACATAAAAATTCTGTATCTATCTTCTATCTTTTTAGGGTTCCTGTACCTAAAAGATAAAGACGGACCCTATTACTCATCCTCCGCTGTCTGCCTGTCTGTTCGTCCGTCCGTCAATCTGTCACCAGTCTGTATCTCATAAATAGTGATAAATAGAAAGCTAACATTTTCACAAATTATGTATTTCTGTTACCGCTATTAAGACAAAATTAATTACTAAAAATAAGAAAATGAAAATATTAAGGGGTCCATACAGTAAACGTATTTTTTTGCACGAGTTCAACTCGCACTTGGTCGGTATTTTCTCTGTTAGTAACGTTAAGCATACCACATAGCAGCGTCCCGGCATAAACAATCGCCGCTATAATAAAAAAATATGGCATATTCTTTCCCTATCACGCACAACACTTATAGAAGCATCTTCGGGAAACGCTTTGTCCAGCGGAGAGGGATGGACGTCTTGCGGATGTATTTATGATGATGGTGATGGTGGTGGTGGTGAAGGTGGCATATGTGGGTAAAAATGCATAACGTTAATATTCAATTTTTCTCTTTGGTCGGCTCTTACGGAGTGCCTATATTATGCATACCTAGATCTATCTTTTATCTTTCATTCTCTATTAAAAGCACTAATTGACTGAAACTTTCTTGACTCCAGCGTCACGACGCCCAGCGTCACGACGCCCAGCGTCCCGACGCCAAATATCCCGACGCCAAGCGTCCCGACGGCCAGCGTCCCGACGCCCAGCGGCCCGACGCCAAGCGTCCCGACGCCCAGCGTCCCGACGCCCAGCGTTCCGACGCCCAGCGACCCGACGTCGAGCGTCCCGACGCCCAGCGTCCCGACGCCAAGCGTCCCGAGGCCCAGCGTCCCGACGCCCAGCGTCCCGACGCCCAGCGTCCCGACGCCCAGCGTCCAGACGCCCAGGGTCCCGACGCCCAAAGTCCCGACGCCCAGCGTCCCGACGCCCAGCGTCCCGACGCCCAGCGTCCCGACGCCCAGCGTCCCGACGCCCAGCGTCCCGACGCCCAGGGTCCCGACGCCCAGCGACCCGACGCCCAGCGACCCGACGTCAAGCGTCCCGACGCCCAGCGTCCCAACGTCGAGCGTTTCGACGCCCAGCGTCCCGTCGCCCAGCGTCATGTCGCCCAGCGTCCCGACGCCCAGCAACGCGACATCAGGCGTCACGACGCCCAGCGTCCCGACGCCCAGCAACCCGACGTCAGGCGTCACGACGCCCAGCGTCCCGACGCCCAGCGTCACGACGCCCAGCGTCCCGACGCCCAGCGTCACGACGCCCAGCGTCCCGTCACCCAGCGTCCCGACGCCAAGCGTCCCGACGCCCAGCGTCCCGACGCCCAGTGAGCCGACGTCGAGCGTCCCGACGCCCAGCGTCCCGATATCGAGCGTCCTGACGCCCAGCGTCCCGACGCCAGGCATCCCGAGGCCCAGCGTCCCGACGCCCAGCGTCCCGACGCCCATCGTCCCGACGCCCAGCGTCCCGACGCCCAGCATTCCGACGCCCAGGGTCCCGACGCCCAGGGTCCCGACGCCCAGCGTCCCGACGCCCAGCGTCCCGACGCCCAGCGACCCGACGCCCAGCGACCCGACGCCCAGCGACCCGACGCCCAGCGACCCGACGTCAAGCGTCCCGACGCCCAGCGTCCCAACATCGAGCGTTTCGACGCCCAGCGTCCCGTCGCCCAGCGTCAGGTCGCCCAGCGTCCCGACGCCCAGCAACGCGACGTCAGGCGTCACGACGCCCAGCGTCCCGACGCCCAGCAACCCGACGTCAGGCGTCACGACGCCCAGCGTCCCGACGCCCAGCTTCACGACGCCCAGCGTCACGACGCCCAGCGTCACGACGCCCAGCGTCCCGTCACCCAGCGTCCCGACGCCCAGCATCCCGACGCCCAGCGACCCGACGTCAAGCGTCCCGACGCCCATCGTCCCCACGTCGAGCGTCTCGACGCCCAGCGTCCCGACGCCCAGCGTCCCGTCGCCCAGCGTCCCGTCGCCCAGCGTCCCGTCGCCCAGCGTCCCGTCGCCCAGCGTCCCGACGCCCAGAATCCCGACGCCCGGCGTCCCGAGGCCCGGCGTCCCGACACCCAGCGTCCCAACGCCCAGCGTCTCGACGCCCAGCGTCCCGACGCCCAGCGTCCCGACGCCAAGCGTCCCGACGCCCAGCGTCCCGACGCCTAGCGAGCCGACGTCGAGAGCCCCGCCGCCCAGCGTCCCGATGTCGAGCGTCCCGACGCCCAGCGTCCCGACGCCAGGCGTCCCGAGGCCCAGCGTCCCGACGCCCAGCGTCCCGACGCCCAGCGTCCCGACGCCCAGCGTCCCGACGCCCAGCGTCCCGACGCCCAGCGTCCCGACGCCAAGCGTCCCGACGCCCAGCGTCCCGACGCCCAGCGTCCCGACGCCCAGCGTTCCGACGCCCAGGGTCCCGACGCCCAGGGTCCCGACGCCCCGCGTCCCGACGCCCAGCGTCCCGACGCCCAGCGACCCGACGCCCAGCGACCCGACGTCAAGCGTCCCGACGCCCAGCGTCCCAACATCGAGCGTTTCGACGCCCAGCGTCCCGTCGCCCAACGTCAGGTCGCCCAGCGTCCCGACGCCCAGCAACGCGACGTCAGGCGTCACGACGCCCAGCGTCCCGACGCCCAGCAACCCGACGTCAGGCGTCACGACGCCCAGCGTCCCGACGCCCAGTGTCACGACGCCCAGCGTCCCGTCACCCAGCGTCCCGACGCCCAGCATCCCGACGCCCAGCGACCCGACGTCAAGCGTCCCGACGCCCATCGTCCCCACGTCGAGCAGCGGATAACAGCTAGTGTTATTTACCTAAAACATAGAATAACAGAAGATTATATTATCTATGTACCTATTGGTGAAGCTTTTAATGGTGGTAGAGTTCCAGTGTAGCTCATGGAGTGCCTAGACACCACCGCATTACCTAGTCTATCTGTCGCCAAATGGTAGTGTTCAGCACTATCGTGTTCCGGTTATATAGCTCCATAATAACTATCATAGGGACATAACAACTATGGTCTTTTGTGTAGATGTATATAGGTTGCAGACATGTGAATTGGTGAGGTACAGGTACGAAAGTATAGGATGCCACTGCAGAATCATTTGGTTCATCCAGATAATGCAAACTTCATTTTTACCCATATTTATAATACGGCTAAGCTACTGAACTAACTAAATTGAGCTTTGCCTAACTAGCATAGTTGGTAATAGATGGCGCTACTGCTACCATAAAGCAATGCAATAGATGTGAAGGAAAGATTCGACAAATCGGGCAGGGCTTCAGTAGCTCAATTGGAAGAGCGGCTTTACTAGATTCCCAGTAGGTCGCGAGTTCGAGCCTCGCCTGAAGTCAAATTTTTCTTTCCATTTTTCTTTAAAAATAAAATATATTTCACAAGCATGTGTTAATGCGAAATAATATTAAAACAATTATTAAGGGTAAAGGCGACTTCTTTACGATATTCAATAAACTGAAAAGTCTATTATATCGGTTGCCTAACTAGCATAGTTGGTAATAGATGGCGCTACTGCTACCATAAAGCAATGCAATAGATGTGAAGGAAAGATTCGACAAATCGGGCAGGGCTTCAGTAGCTCAATTGGAAGAGCGGCTGGACTAGATTCCCAGTAGGTCGCGAGTTCGAGCCTCGCCTGAAGTCAAATTTTTCTTTCCATTTTTCTTTAAAAATAAAATATATTTCACAAGCATGTGTTAATGCAAAATAATATTAAAACAATTATTAAGGGTAAAGGCGACTTCTTTACGATATTCAATAAACTGAAAAGTCTATTATATCGGTTGCCTAACTAGCATAGTTGGTAATAGATGGCGCTACTGCTACCATAAAGCAATGCAATAGATGTGAAGGAAAGATTCGACAAATCGGGCAGGGCTTCAGTAGCTCAATTGGAAGAGCGGCTGGACTAGATTCCCAGTAGGTCGCGAGTTCGAGCCTCGCCTGAAGTCAAATTTTTCTTTCCATTTTTCTTTAAAAATAAAATATATTTCACAAGCATGTGTTAATGCGAAATAATATTAAAACAAGCTTAAAATTAACAATATAATATCAACATTACACTTTGATTATTACATTTAACACCTTTGTGGAGCTAAATCAGCATTTAGCCAAACATTTCTATCCTTGAGATAGTCCTCGAGTTTACTCTAACTGCCCCTGAGTGCACCGCTATTTGGTGGCCGATAAATAATGGGTAGGTGTGTTAGTCCTTGAGCACCGACACTGAAACTCTACCAGACAAAACTCAATTTTAATCCTATGATTAACATTTCTATAAGAAACATGTTTTTTATTAACATCAATTTGTATTAGGGCTATTGTATACGCTTAACTTGTTCTCTCGTTGTTTGCTTGGTCATAAAAAATATAACAATTCGGGTAAAGCCTTGGCTACAAATAAATCGTCTAAATTCGATTGTATTCAGATAATGGAAAATTTTTAGATAGTACGCTGTCTGTTTTTCTCCGAACGGGTAGGCAGCTAGGCAATGGTAAATGCATTCATGAATGCACCCACTTTTTAGGTAGCCGTACAGATATGTGTCGTTCGCCATTGAACGAATCATAAGAACGGTGTTTTCAAACATGCCTTCTTTGACGACCCGGTTAGTCCAGCGGTGCGAAATATTTGTGTCGGGTCTGGGTGTTTGTGTATGTGTTGTATGTGTACAACGGCACCCACGACACAGGTTTATACCTACTGTGAGTGTAAGCGGATTTTATTTTATTTAATTTATTTTCCCTGTCAACAACTTTCAACTTTCATTAAAAATAAAAAAATAGTTCTTTTGATTTAATTAAAAAGCTATGTGTTAACATGCTGGCGTCGGGACGCGACGACCCCACGTCCCATTAGATGAGGAGAATTCTTCCGCTTGTGCAGTTAGTCAACCAAACAATGGCGGTCATATCATTTCAATAGTGCAGCCTATTGAAAAGTAAATACAATAAATATAATTGGCCGTTATTGTTAAGTAAATACAATACATTTTAATTCGTTTTGCGATCGCCAATCCGCTTGCCAAGCGTGGCGATTATGACATATTGTCCTCTTATGTGCACAACTATTACGCTGGGGGTCCCGGGTTTGATTCCCGGGTCGGAGACTATCAGAGATAAAGGTTTAAAGTCCTTTATCTCTGGTTCTATTGGGATTTTTCCATTTTCTGGAAGTTTCCCATTACCTCGGAGTTTGGTAATGTGCCCGGAGATGACAACGGGTTCGCTACCTGTCACATGGGCCAAAACGTAACCGGCGAGTGGTGGGTGTTTGCATGTTTGCTTGAATGCATGCATTTATCTCTGCCTACCCCTTCAGGGATTACAGGCGTGCAGTTACGTTATGTGCACAACACTTGTGTGCATCATTCGCGAATGGTTATGTCCGGCTGCGGACTTCTTTTAGCTGTAGTAATCCATTATAACGACCAGATAATGACGAAAAAACGAACATACCTTAACGCTTGCTGCACGTATTTCCAGATGCTGGTCCTGTTGGGTGACTGCCTCTTCCAGTTTGGCAGCGGCATCATGCTGGCATTCCCTGCAGCGCTGAACCCTGCTATACTGGCTCCAAACACCACGGATATCAGAGCTACACCAGATCAAGCCTCATGGATTGGTAACTACAATATTATATTGTAATGTAACTAATGAACTGCCTCAGTAGCGTAGTGGTAGCAGGCCACTACTATTACGCTGGAGGTCCTAGGTTCGATTCCCGGGTCGGGGATTTTCAGAGATAACGGTTTAAAATCCTTTATCTCTGCTTCTATTGGGATTTTTCCATTTTCTGGAAGTTTCCCAGTACCCCGGAGTTTGGTTATGTGCCCGGAGATGGCAACGGGTTCGCCACCTGTTACATGGGCCAAAACGTAACCGGCGAGTCGTGGGTGTTTGCATGTATGATTGAATGCATGCATTTACCTCTGCCTACCCCTTCGGGGATTACAGGCGTGAAGTTACGTTACGAAGTTACGTAACTAATGAATTAAGGAATTCTCATTTATTAATCCCTCCAATACTATCCATATCCATATTCCTCTATACTACCGACACATCATCATCGTCATCGTTTCAACCGATGAAAGACGTCCACAGTTGAACAAAAGTATTTCCCAAATATACATACAATAGTGTTGTGTCGTTATATCATTAGGGAAGGATAGGCCGTAATTGTTTTAAGTCGATTCTTCGACAGAAAAGTCTCTAAAATAAATACCAAGATATCTGATACGTTGATCACGTAATTTATTGAAAGAAAAGAATAATAAAATAATAAATAGTTTATTATAATAATAAGAAACATCAGCTTGTAATAAAAGCATGGAAATGGTCACTATCCGCCAGATATGTTTTTTATGACACATAAGTAGCAGGTTGTAGTGGTAGGTTGAGAGAAGGAAACGAGATAAATGATTGCGCGTCATTTCTGGTGCTGGCCTTTAAAAACGGGTAGGTACTAATTTAGAGATTTCCTTATCCTATCATCAATGTATTGAACAATTTTTATTTATCTTTTTCAGCCGCAACTCACGGATTAAGTGGTGTCATAGGATTCATCATGATACCAGCTCTTATGCAAACTTATGGGAGAAAGCTCGCCCACATCATCTTAAGTGTCACACTATTAATGGGCTTCGTAATTTTTTACTTCGCCCAAAGCATCACAATGTTGGTCCTGGGCAGAGCAGTGCAGGGTATCGCCATGTCTGGAGTTTATGTCTTATGTGTAATCTCCAGCGAGTATTATCCACCAGAGAGAAGAGGATCTTTTATAGCTGTATTTAAATGCTCATTAGCTTCTGGATCTTTGATGTGTCACGCTGTAACGCTTTGTTGGACGTGGAGACAGATATCAGTGTTCGCGTGCTTTCCAACCATCCTCGCAGTTATTGCCGTGCTGTTCCGGCCAGAAACTCCTTCGTATCTTGCAATTAAAGGCAGATTTGAGGAATGCAATCAAGCTTTCACCTGGCTTCATGGTAACAGCCCGCAGAATAGCAAAAAACTTGAAGATCTTATTTCGTCGCAAGTGGAAAGAAAAAACCAAAAAGTTGCTAATCAAAAAGCATTGATCAAATTGTGCAAGAAATTCATTAGGAAAGATTTCCTGAAGCCTTTTGTAATTGTATGCCTCTTAACTGTAATAGTGGACGCCTGTGGTAGATATTATACTATAGCATACATTGTTAAAATTTTCACGGAAATAACAGGCGATAATTCTATTGCAATATATTGTACGATTGGTACTGATATCCTCACAATTTTAGCTTTAGTTCTGTCAGGTTTCATAGCCCAATATTTTAAGCGCCGAACACTCTTGTTCATTTTTGGAGGTGTTGCAGTTGTGTTAATGTTTTTTACTAGTTCCGTGATATTAATACAGTCTAAAGGTTTTGTGTCGTCTTATTTAGTGTGGTTAACTCCAATCATAATATTGACACATACATTTATTGTAAATTCTGGAGTTATACCAATTTGTTTTATGTTATCAGGTGAAATATTTCCTTTAGAACATAAAGGTATGGGCTTATTTACAGCAGGTGTTGTATTCACTTTGTTATATGCAGCTGTGTTGAAATGTACACCAATAATGATGAGTGAAACAGGTGTAGAAGGAACATATTCAATTTACGCGGTATGTATTATAGTTTGTTTAGCGTTACTCCATTTTGTGTTGCCAGAAACCAAAGACAAGACATTACAAGAAATAGAAAATGAAATTAAAGGAATACGAAAAGTAGAAACTTTATTGATTTCTGATTAGTTCTTCATAGTTGCAATAAGGAGGAGACTGCGATTATTTTTTAAATAAAGTATAAGTTAAGTTGTTTGTTAAATGTGTTTAAAAATATATTTTACTATTATTAGAATGTAAGGAATTTTATACGAAGTTAGCCGATCTAAGAACGCTAAAAAACCATGTCATAATGCATAAGAAGAAAATTGTTTCTTTTTATTTAAAATAAATTTATTTTGAAACTAGAGTACTAATTAATAAGCATTAACCTAAACCTTATCTGAAACGTTATATGTCAAGAACAGAAAAAATATACAGATTTAACTGCCACAGTAGTCTGGTGGTAGAAAGCCACTACTGCTATGGGTCTTGGGTTCAATTCTCTGACCCGACGACCACCAAAGATAAAGATGTAAAATCCTTTGTCTCTGGTTCTGTTCGAATTTTTAAATTTTCTTTAATTTTTACAGTACCTCCGAGTTTGGTAATGTGCCCGGAGATGTCAACAGGCTTGCCACTTGTTACATGGGACAAAACGTGACCGGCAAATGGTGCGTGTTTGCATGGTAGCTTGCATGCATGCATGGCATGAAGCTACGTTTAAATAAATGGAATCTGCTCGTCAACCAGTTATCTTTCATTTCCATCATCAATCTCCAGGAAAGTTATAGCATACCTAAGTCTAAAGTTATCGTCAATCTAATTATTATTTCTTAAGCCCTAACATAAGGTGCTTCGGTAGTAAACCGTTGAAGAGTTCTTGTTCTGTTTTCTGTCTCCATAATTTTATTAAATCTTCGGTGACACGATAATCTGTGAAGAAAAAGAACGTTTCACTAGTTCTAGAAAAAGAAAGAAGAAAAAAAATCTTCTACTTGAAAATTAGAAGTTTAACTTGTAGAGAGAAGATCAGTCAACCGAACAATGGCGGTAAAACCATTCCAATAGAGTGGTACTAAGTGCAATAACGCAAGATGGGCAGCGTTCTGCGATAAAACTACATCCACTGCAATCGCCAATCCGCATGCCAAGCGTGGCGATTATGGCATAGCAGTGGTCGTTTTTCGACTGATATGACTAGTTCTAGAGTTCCAGGTGTGAGTTTCGTAGTAATAGACGATTTTTGTAGTGTGCGTGTGTGTCGGACGCATTTCCCCCCGCAAAAAATGACAGACTGTTTTGCATCGGTAATACACGCTATGGCTACTCCCCTCCGGTCCGCCGCGACCGGTGGGCCGCGTTGCTCTATGGATGGTAATGACTCTGTAATAACTTTCACAGAGATATGACAACTAAGGTCTCAGGGATGGCAATGCATCTACATTTTGATCTCTGTGATACATTTTGATCTCTGGGTTTTGTGTAGATGTCTGCAGTAATCATACATCTATGAGAACTGCACGCTTGTTGGCCGCCTTCTTTACATAAGAAAATAATTCTAATCATTTTTTTTAGCTGCTGATAACAAAAGTCATTAACTTAAGTAAAAACTGAACTTTAAATGGAGCAATTCAAGTGAGTATTTGAAAAAATGCGGATAGGTTTGGGAAAGTCGGACTCGCTCAAGACGGGTTTCGTAGTTCACCACTATATTTTTTATGAATCCCGGAGGTAACTATAACGTTTTTTTTATATCATGAAGGTGGCAAACAAGCATGCAGTTAACATTGATGTTAAGTGATGACTGCAGTCTATAGACACCCACACAAAGACCAACGCATCTACGCGTTACCACTCCTGAGGCCTAAGGTGTTACGCCTCTGTGCCGGAAGTTACGGGGCCGTACATTACCACCTGACCGGAAGACGATAGTGCTGAACACTACCATTTAGCGGCAAGTATATTAGGTAATGCGGTGGTGCCTACGCCCGCGAGCTCCGTCACTGGAGCTCTACCACCAGTAAAAATGACTGCAGCCTATAGACAGCGAATATGTAATAATACTACGTATAGTATGGACACTTCGACGTCCCGCCCGATTGCCATGCCTCACTCAACCTCCTCCCCTCTTATGGGCGACGGTTGGTATTTTCTACGTGCTACGCACACAGGTGCACATGTAAATTCACTGATTGATGTCTGTGTAATTGAGAGCAAATTAATCGTTTGTAAGGATTTTGGCAGGGTGTGCGCGGTGTGCTATAGACACCCACACAAAAATCCGTGATCAATATGCAGACGCGTCGCCACCTCTGAACTTTATTTGTTACGTATCTGTGATAGTTATTACGGGTTATTCGTCAACTGAACGGACGGGTTAACGGGGCCGTACATTACCATCTAACCGGAACACGATAGTGCTGAACACTACCATTTAGCGGTAGATACATTAGGTAATGAAGTGGTGCCTACGCTCTCGAGCTTCTACACTGGAACTCTACCACTAGTAAAATAACTAGTAGTAAAATAACTAGTCACTCATACAATATGTACAGTCCTCGTCAATAAATATTGCACAAATATTTTTTAAGGAAAGAGACAATCCTGTAATTTCCGGCACAGAGGCATAACTCCAGGAATGATAAGGCATTTGCATTTCGATGAAGACTTGGTCTTTGTGTGGGTGTCTATAGGCTGTAGTTATCACTTGACATCAATGGGAACTGCATGTTTGTTTGTCACTTCCTCTTGAAAAAAATCGGCTAATTTCGAGTTCGTAGAGCGTTATCTCTGCTACACACTGCCTATGTCCTATCACTAGCACAAAATAGTCCGATATTGGTGAAATCTTGATCAAAATGTTCGACAAACTTCACATAGTTTGTGTGCGAAAGAGATAACGCTCTACAGAGCCGGAATTATCCGAAGTCTCTCTCCTAAGGTCGATGTGCCTGTGTGTGTGTGTGATTATTATCTTGCTGCGTACTTACATATCCATGACAAAGTTATATTTGCAGTTTCTGAAAATATATCATAGAGGTATTGTTATCACAAACCTTGTAAAGAATTTCTCGTTCAAACTAAATTTTATTCAAGGTTTTCATAACCGTAGCACGTTTTTTTTTTAGATTTCGGGTTTGAGGGAGAGACTGAGAAAATCGTTTTAGAAACCTCAATTGCAGTTTTTAAGACCTATCTGCTTCAGTTATTCACTTATCATAAATAAAATGGCTGTGATGTACGCACTTACGGACGGACAGACGGACAGACATGAATAATCTTATTAGGTTCTTACCATGTGGCCACGGAACCCTAATGATGAAAATTTTTGCAATCAAGGATTTTTTTTTTAATTTCAGTAGAGAAGTAGTAGCTATGAATATTTTGTAAAGTAGTTTCGAAATAAACATTACTAGAGACGAACGTGTGGAAGTTTTGGAGAATTGTTTCAAACATGACCATTGGCGATGTGTATCTATGGCGACAGGTTGGTCCCTTGGTGTGTTTAAGTAACTAGTAAATAAGAAAACATTTTGTTTGTGAATATAGTAAATAATAATAATGGCAACCCACTGCTGGGCACGAGTCTATCCCCTTCTTGGGGAAGGCCTGGAGCTTACTCCACCACGCTGCTCCAATGCGGGTTGGTGGAGATAAGGGTTAGTGGCCAACACGCTGTCGGATGTTTTCAAACCGCCCATTAGGCCTTCGACGAGGTTTAACGACTGCTATCTATCGATAGTAACCTTTCCTTTATCTTTAAAATAAATTTAAATGATTTTACTTCTACATATTTTCATATCAGATTTTGGGAAAGACCATATTTGTTGGGAAAGACCATATTTATCCTGGTGATTCAAAATTATTTAAAATACTAAGTACTGTGGGGTGGTGTGTGTTGGAAGTAAAAGCCAGAAAACTCTTGAAACACTTATTTATTTTTAGCTGCACGTAACACATCCTTCACTTTCCGCCATCTTCCTATTATATCCATCCCTCTTTCATTCACTCATCTCATCTCTCGCTCGCTCATCCTTACGTTCCGTCCCTTGCATCCGACAATTCCCACAATTCGGCCTTCCTGCTCCTTGTCTGTCCCCAGACAACTTTCACTCTGACTCTAATTAATAACAAAACTATGTAAAACAACATCACACATTCACACCTTCAATATACAGCTTCAGCTTACTTTAATAAACACATGACATCTTAAGTTAATACATTTTACACGTTTACCTATCAAACTAGTCTTAGGATATACACCCTACAAATCCAACTATAAGCTTTTAGTAACTTACAACTTTAGAATTAAAACTCCTTAGGAAAATTTCAATTACATGCTAATAAGACCAACATAACATTAACATCGAACATCTTGAACCTTAAGTGAAATTTTACATTTCAAATAACATCTAACAAATCTAGCTAGAAAACAAACTTGGACACAAGCCAAAATATTTATAGTAAAGTGTAAATATTTTAATTAGGTACACAACAACTTACAATGTACCTACTAAACTTAATTAATCTTATCTTAAAACAACTCATAGACCAGAAATCAAAATACTGAAAATAGAGTGCAACTACTTTTAGGTAAGTATACAACTTTAGGAATGCCTGAGCTTAAATAGCATCTTTCTTTAAAAAAAACAAAAACACAACAGAAAAAAAACCTTTGAAATACAAATTAACAATTTTGTTTGTTACAACTTTAGGTAACAATTCCCTTCATATGCATAACTGTTACAACAAAGAATAAATTCAAAATTACTCAGACAACTACTTGCTTCAAAAAAAATAAATAGGTATTAAACAAATAAATATGTTATTCGTCATAGCGGTCACTGGGCATAGGCCACCTCTTCATATAATCAGCAGATGTGGTCGTTTTATTTGGGCCTTCAGTAGAATGATCAACTTTCTCAACTTCATACCTATCCTTCCCCTTGCGCTGTGTTACTTCATAAGGGCCTAAGTATTTAGGACGCAACTTTAAACCAGGGCCATATTGTGTCCCTTTTATAGCAACATGGTCTCCTAAATTATATTGTAAACTCTCTTTTCTCTTTTTGTTGTAGGTCTTCATATTCTCCTCTTGTATTTTCATAATCTGCTGTCTAACACAAAACTCTTTCACCTTGAGAATAATTTCTCGACCCGCACTTTTTAACACTTTAGGGATTGTAAGTAGTAGCATAAATGAGGTTACTTTAGTAAAATCCAAAGAATCTCTTCACGTGTACACAACCGCTGACAATCTACAAAGGTTCCCAAACTATTTTTTCTTGTAGACTTCTTTCATTTTTTTCTGGTTTCCGTGGACCCCCCCCTCCTTGCTACATTTATATCACATACCCATATTTCCACATTTTATTCACACCTACGTAGACCCCCATCGAGTCCCATGGACCCCAGGGGGTCTATATGGACCACTTTGGGAATCAATGATCTACAACATGGCCGACTTGCGAGTCGGTCAAATTTAGTTCATATCTTTCCCGCGGGACTTCTTTGGTGGCGCAGACTAGTTATTTGATATTTCGACTTTTACTGAAGAAGGTCTATCAAAAAGTATTTCCAATACACCTAAAAATAATTTGTGAAGACAAACTGTCAATGACATTTTATTAGACATTCGTAGTTTTTCTCTTAGGAAAAATTCGCCTGTATTCCCCCAAAAATGTGTTTCAAATAATAATAGGAACGTATAGGAGTTTCAAATAATAATAGAAACATAATATCCGATTAGAAACTATAAACCGGTTCTAAAATTACCGGTTATACGCACAAATAACACTAATGATAATGAAAACAAGTTTAATTTAAACGTGAGAGACGAATAGACAGACAGTATAATTTTATTTTATTCATAATATGTATATAATGGCAACCCATTATACATCCCACTGCTGGGCACGAGTCTTTCCCCTTTTTGGGGGGAGGACTGGAGCTTATTCCACCACGCTGCTCCAATGCGGATTGGTGGAGGTGGGTGGTTTAGTGGCCAACCCGCTGTCGGATGTTTTCAAACCGCCCATTAGGCCTTCGACAAGGTTTAACGACTGCTATCTATCGATAGTAACCTTTCCTTTATCTTTAAAATAAATTTAAATGATTTCACTTCTACATATTTTCATATCAGATTTTGTACTCGTGCTTCAGTGTATCGTACTGATTGCTGAAAGCTTCCAATCCATCGTGACCGGCATGATTCTGACCTTCCCATCAGTACTGAATCCTGCAATACTGGCTCCAAACTCCACCGACATCAGGGCTACTCCAGATCAAGCATCTTGGATTGGTAAATATATTTTTTCATGACTCCTATCTCATAATTGCCTGAATACAACTCAGTCTTTTTATGTTATGGAATTTTTAAACCAGCCTAGAATTTATTGTAGCTAATAAATCACACTACACGTTACACGTTATATATATTATGTATAACTAGCTGACCCGGCAAACTTCGTATTGCCTCAGAATGAAATAATCTGTCAAAGGTTTGATAGATACGGACTATTTGTATGGGAAAATGAAATTGTTGTTTATACTATTTCCCTTCAATTTCTTCATATTTTCTTACCTTTTGGACCTTCCCATGACATCCAAAAATCATTCAAAACCAAAATTAGCCAAATCGGTTCACCCGTTTTGCAGCAATTGTTTTTTTTTATATATAATAATATACTAGCTGACCCGGCTAACTTCGTATTGCCTGACAATGATATAATGTGTCAAAGGTTTGATAGATACGGACTATTTATATGGGAAAATGAAATTGTTGTTTTTCCTTTTCCCCTTCAATTTGTTCATATTTTCTTACCTTTTAAACCTTCCCTGGGCTTCCAAAAATCATTTATAATAAATAAGCCAAATCTCCAGTCCAGCCGTTCTCAAGTTTTAGCGAGACTAACGAACAGCAATTGATTTATATATATATATATAGATTATAGGTATTATTAATATAGATGAATATGATCATTGAATTTTACCGTCCTTCACTTATTAATGATTTTGCTACAATAAGCACGTTAATGTTTTTTTTTTTGTTTTTTTCATTTGTTTAAACATACTTAAAATTATTGTACAATTTTGAACTACATCAAAAAGCCTGAAGAGGTTTGTGCTGATGCAGGTATTCGTTCAACATGTAAAATTCGTAACAAGAAGGTACAGTATTCCATCTTACCGACGTGTTAAGTCTTGTATAAAAGATTCTCAATAGTGTGGTTCAGCTATGTAAATCTAGATGGCGCTGTACCATTTCACTGAGATTTTGTATTACGCTGTAGAGATTCTTAAGCTCTACATAAGTATATGTGTTTGGTTCCAATAAATTGTCTTTCGCTGTGAGAACGTTGTTTACATTTGGGAGGATATCTTGGGATCCTGAACATGGTCCTATCGAGCCGGACGGAACGTATCGAGGATTAAAGTGTGGATACTGGTACAAGTAGTGTAAGTGTTGGACTGCGGACAAACTGTGAGTAACTTTACGTAAAACAGAAAGACGGGGAACCTATGCCCAATTTTACATAGAAAATATTGAGCTCTTAAACACTTAGAAAAATTCTTGGACTTGTAATATTTTGGGTCAGTTTGGAACTTGTAATTTTCTCCGTTCATCTTAGACACTTGTGAAATTTCAACTTCAACTTTAGTAGCAATATTCGAAATAGTTGAATAACAGCGGCAACATGGAAGCGAAATTTAAAGTTCAAAGAGATTTACTTCTACGGATTACAAATGCATTTACTAATTTCAAAAAGTCCCCAAAGGAACGTATAAATGTTTCTTATTTAGAGACAAGATTAGAAACCTTAGAACAACTTTGGGTCAAGTTTACATGCAATCATGAATTCATCATCAGTAATCTTGTAGAGCAAGATCTGCAAAAATCATCTTATATGCGTGATGGCGATTATGATAATGCTGAAGAAAAATATACTGATTATAAGGCTGAATTGAAGTCACACCTACACTTGTTAGAATCTCCAAAGACACAAGTAAAGGTCGACAGTAAATCATCATCATCATCTCATACGTCGATTAAATTGCCGAAAATAACTATACCTACTTTCTCAGGAAACTACAATGAATGGCCTACGTTTAGAGATCTATTTGTTTCTCTAGTGCATTCAAATGAGTCGCTGGATGAGGTACAAAAATTACATTACTTAAAGGGGTATTTAACCGGTGAGGCGGAGCAATTGATACGACAAATGCCTATAACATCAGCTAATTATAAACAGTGTTGGGATCAAATCGAAAAAAGGTTTAATAATAAAAAACATCTTTGTAACTGTATATTAAAGCGCTTGTTTGGTCAAATTTCTCTGAAAACTGAATCTTCAGCAGGTTTAAAAGAACTATTAGATAACACAAATGAATGTTTGCATGGTTTAAAAAATTTAGGTATTGATATTAGTAATTGGGATATAGTCGTCATTTACATTACAACTTTAAAATTGGATACGGAATCTAGGAAATTGTGGGAAGTTAAAATTAGTGAATTTTCAGATACACTGCCTTCTTTAGATGATTTGCGTGAATTCTTAGAACAACGGTTTAGAGCCCTCGAATTTCTAGATACCAAGACAGTAAAGTTTTCTTCAAAAAATGTTAAAACGCTTCACGTTGCCACTCAATCTTGCTTATATTGCTCAGAATTTCACAAGTTATGTAATTGTAAAACTTTTGCAAATCAAAACGTCGATACGCGTCGTAACTTTGTAAAGGAAAATCGACTTTGTTACAATTGTTTAGGAGCTAATCACGCCGTATATTCATGCCGCCAGTCTACGAGATGCCGTATCTGCAATAAAAAACATCACAGTCTTTTACATCCCAAATGTATTCAAACATCGGTCAATAATAGTGAACAGACCGACGATGTCGTCACAGTTGCGACGACGTCCAATGCACAGTGTGAGACCGCTAAAGTCATATCATGCTTTTCGGATATTGAAAGCCAATCGTTATTGGCCACGGCCTTAATTAAGGTCGAAGCTACATCTGGGGCAACTATAGTATTAAGAGCCTTACTTGATCAGGGTTCTCAGGCTTCGTTTATAACGGAGTCAGCCGTCCAGTTGCTAGGTTTGAGAAAGGTTCCGGTAAAAGCTGATATATCAAGGTTAGGCGACGAGGAGAGTGGTACTTTACCCTCTAAGGCAATGGTCACAGTTAAATTTCACTCTCGTCTTAACCATTCTATTGCATTGTCTACCAGGGCGTATGTTTTGAGCAAACTTACGTCGCTGCTTCCTGAAAGGAAAGTTTTTCATATTCCATTAACACTCTTAGCAACCGAATTGGCAGATCCATCTTATGGAGTGCCAAATAAAATCGACATGATTTTAGGGACTGCCGTGTATAGCCAGATTTTATTGGAAGGTTTAATCAAGGGTCCCCCCGGGACACCCGTTGCGCAGCGTACCACACTCGGGTGGATCCTATCTGGTAGCATACACGGACCAAATCATGCCGTTGCTGAGAAATGCCATTGTTGGTTTGCATGTTCATATTAATCATGACGATGATAATCAGTTGCTAAAAAGGTTCTGGGAATTGGAATCGGAGTCCACTCAGCGTCGGAAATATTTGACCGACGAGGAGGAAAGGTGCGAGAAGATATTTTCGGACACTACTGCTAGGGACTCTTTAGGACGTTATGTAGTCAAATTACCTTTTAAGTCGGAAGATCCTCAGTGCCGATATGGTGGTTCCGAAAACATAGCTCGCAAGCGTCTTATGGCTATGGAGCGAAAGTTAAGTCGCAATCCAGAATTGAGAGCTGAATATTCAAATGTAATAAAAGAATATATTGAATTGGGTCATATGGAATATATTCCTATTAACGAAATTGCTAATCCTGGGGTCGTCTACCTACCGCATCATGCCGTTCTAAGGAACGAAAGGGCTACAACTAAGTTAAGGGTCGTGTTCGATGCGTCTTGTCCAGGTTATAATGGCATATCATTAAATGATGATTTATTAGTAGGCCCTTCTCTTCAACCTGATCTGCGGCACATTGTTATGCGATGGCGTCGTCATCCAATTTCGCTGGTTGCAGACATCATTAAAATGTACAGACAGGTTAAAGTTTTTCCAGAAGACGCTGAATATCAACGCCTTCTGTGGCGGGAGGGTCCGGACGCCGACATAAAACATCTGCGTTTAGTTCGGTTGACCTTTGGTACATCTTCAGCGCCTTACTTAGCAGTTAAGGCTTTGCAACAGGTAGCGCATGATGAGGGTAGCGAGTTTCCTTTAGTATCAGAGCGCGTGCTACAAGATTTCTACATGGACGATCTCATGACTGGATGCGAGTCCATTGCTGAAGGCCTAGAAATTTACTACAGTATGAACAAAATGCTTGATCGCGGAGGCTTTCCACTTCAGAAGTGGTCTAGCAATAATAATAAGTTGTTAGAAGAAATTCAGAAAGGACAGGAAGAAATAAAGGATAGCTTAGCAATCAGAACAGACGAAATTCTAAAAATTTTAGGTTTAACATGGGTAAGAGATACAGATGAGTTTGTATACACAGTTAAACTTCCTCCGTTGGAAGCACCCGTGACCAAGCGTCAAGTGATTTCTGATATAGCTAAGTTGTACGATCCATTGGGATGGATCGCTCCTGTCATTATTACAGCTAAGATATTAATTAGGAAAATTTGGTTAGCTGGAATTTCATGGGACAGTGAGCTTCCTTCTCATCTTTTCCACGAGTGGAAAAACTTCCGTAGTCATCTTTGCGAACTTACTAATTTTCGCATCCCTCGTTGGTTAGGGTGTTACAAGGATTCGACTCTCGAACTGCAGGGGTTTTGCGATGCGTCTGATGATGCATATGCAGCCGTTGTGTATACAAGACTTCTAGATAAAGACGGCGTCGTTCGAGTGAGTCTGGTGTCTTCGAAGACAAAGGTGTGTCCCGTTAAGCAGGTGAGTATCCCACGACTTGAGTTGTGTGGTGCGGTATTACTTGTTAGATTGTTGTGTGAGGTCGCTGATACTTTACAAGTTGCCAAGGAAAACGTCCATGCATGGACTGACTCGTCCGTAGTTTTGTCGTGGCTCAGAAGTCATCCGAGCAGGTGGAAAACTTTCGTGGCAAACAGGGTGTCTGAGATACTTACACACACCGATACTCACCAATGGTCACACGTCCAATCCAATGACAATCCCGCTGACTGTGCCTCTCGAGGCGTTCTTCCATCTGAATTAAGTGATTTGAAGCTCTGGAGGTCAGGTCCTAAATGGCTAAAAGAGAAAGAGATAAACTATAGTAAAGGTAAAATAAAGGAAACAGATTTAGATGAACGAAAGGTAAAGATCAGTAGTAATGTACTTACCTGTAACTCCGACGACATTCTTGTCAAATTTTCTTCTCTTACTAAACTTACCAGAGTCGTTGCGTATTGTAGAAGGTTTCTGCGATTGAGTTCTGAAAATAACCGATACAATGAGGAATCCTATCCTCATTCCTCATAGGTCGCATTTTACGGAACTAATTATAGCACACGCCCATGCCCGCACAATGCACGGGGGCCCACAATTAATGCTCAATTATTTGAGAACCAAGTATTGGATCGTTAACGCAAAGGGTCTGGTGAGGCAATTTGTGAGGAAGTGCGTAGTTTGTGTGCGTTATTCGGGGCAACCTATTCAGCAGCTTATGGGTCAATTACCGGAGGCAAGAGCAAATGCTTGCCGGCCTTTCGCAAGGAGTGGGGTGGATTATGCTGGCCCTATTGGCATCAGGCCGTCGAAGGGTCGAGGTTATCGCTCTATCAAGGGCTATATTTGTGTTTTCGTCTGTATGGCCACACGAGCTATCCACTTGGAGGTTGTCAGTGACATGACGTCACAAGCGTTTCTGGCAGCTTTCAAGCGTTTTACGGCCAGACGAGGTCATTGCGTCGATCTTTGGAGCGATAACGGCACCACCTTCGTCGGAGCTGACAGAGAGTTAAGAGGTTTATTCAGCCAAGAAAGGTCTAGGATAGCTGCAGACATAGCAGACTGGTTAAGTAGCAATGGCACCAACTGGCATTTCATACCTCCTCATTCTCCAAATTTTGGAGGGTTGTGGGAGGCGGGCGTAAAGTCCACCAAACACCACCTCAAACGAGTAATTGGTAACCACACGTTGACCTTTGAGGAGATGACGACAGTCCTCGCACAAATTGAGGCCTGTCTAAACTCTCGACCCCTTTCTCAAATCAGTACTAACCCTGACGACCCGTTTCCATTGACACCGGGACATTTTTTAGTTGGAGAACCCTTAGTGCTTCTTCCGGACAGTAATTTTGAATATTCAAATATAGGTAGTTTAAAGAGATGGCATCTTTCTCAGCGTTTAGTACAAGAATTTTGGCGTAGATGGTCACATGAATATTTGACGCAGTTTTATCATAGGTATAAATGGTCTCATCAAACTCCAGAACCAAATGTAGGTGATATAGTTTTAGTTAAGGAGAATGATCTCCCACCAGCTAGATGGTTATATGGTATTGTTACCGAAAAGCATTGTGGTCTGGATAGTTTGACACGTGTAGTTTCGTTGCGTTGTAAAAATTCTATCATAAAACGACCTGTATCAAAACTTATTGTACTGCCTGTGGAAAAATCATAAGATGTAGTGTGTTTTTGTTGTTTTCTATATGATTTTTTATAGTATTGTGTTTTGAGTTACATTGTACAACCTTTGTTTTTGTGTAAATTAAACTATACAGTCCATTGTTCTGTTGTTAATATGTACTTGTCTATAGCTATTTACTATGCTGTAAATTGTTTCACATTCCCTCACGGTGGGCGGCTAACTTAGATTGTGTTAAATGTGATGAACTTATGTATTATGGACACTTTAGGCTGTCCATGGTGGGCGGAATGTTAAGTCTTGTATAAAAGATTCTCAATAGTGTGGTTCAGCTATGTAAATCTAGATGGCGCTGTACCATTTCACTGAGATTTTGTATTACGCTGTAGAGATTCTTAAGCTCTACATAAGTATATGTGTTTGGTTCCAATAAATTGTCTTTCGCTGTGAGAACGTTGTTTACATTTGGGAGGATATCTTGGGATCCTGAACACGACGGATACAGGATTTACGATTTCAGGACAGTGCAAGTCCCTTCAAAATCGGCGACACTACAATCCTATTTATTTGTATGTACGTATGTATGTTTGTATGTATGGATAAATGTATAGATAAATGTAGCCTAAGTTACTCCTTATTACATCAGCTATCTGCCCGTCAAAGTCCCATCAAAGTCGGAGACACTCCATTTCTATTTATTTGTATGTAGTTTATATGTATGGATAAAAGTAGCCTAAGTTACTCCTTATTACATCAGCTATTTGCCCGTCAAAGTCCCATCAAAGTCGTAGACAATCCAATTCTATTTATTTGTATGTAGGTTTGTATGTATGTATAGATGTATGGATAAATGTAGCCTAAGTTACTCCTTATTACATCAGCTATTTGCCCGTCAAAGTCCCATCAAAGTCGTAGACAATCCAATTCTATTTATTTGTATGTAGGTTTGTATGTATGTATAGATGTATGGATAAATGTAGCCTAAGTTACTCCTTATTACATCAGCTATCTGGCAGTGAAAGTTTCGTCAAAATCGGTTCAGCCGTTCCCAAGATTAGCCCCGCCAAACAGACAGACAGACAGACAGACAGACAGAGAGACAGACAGACAGAATTGTAAAAAATGTTGTTTTGGTATATGTACCGTGTACCGTGTATAGATTTTACATATGCATGTAGTAAAAAGCGGTTGTTTTAATATTACAAACAGACACTCCACTTTTATTTATTTGATTGATGATGATTTGATGATGATATGATGATGATTGATGATGATTGATGATGATGATGATGATAATGATGATGATGATGATGATGATGATGATGAAATAAATAAAATTGGAGTATGAGAAATGAGATGTATAGATAAAAAAATAAGAAATGCAGTAAAAGCCACAATTGTTGTTAAAAAGTATGTACCTACTTTAAAATTTTTGACATATTATATACATAAAAACCAGAGATAAGAGTTCCATCTCAAATCCATCAAATTATCTTCATCAAATAGACATCTTTCATATTAATTTCTACTAATCTTAATTGAAAAAAAATAATTTTAAAAAAAATAATCCCATAAAATATTTCATTTTTTTGTTTTCAGCCGCCAGCTACGGCTTGTCCGGCGTTATTGGGTTCTTCATCATGCCCTTCATCATGCAGACCTTAGGTCGTAGAAGTGTTAATATAGGTATCAACCTTTTAAGCGCAATCGGCTGTTTGGTTTTTTACTTCTCACGTAGTGTCACTAGTTTATTTGCTGCCAGGTTAATACAAGGGGTTTCTGTTTGCTCAGTGTATATAACCCCCATAATCCTGAGCGAATACGCTCACCCTACTCGAAGAGGCTTCTTTATCACTACAAAGAAGGGATTCGTAGCTGTGGGCTCCCTAATTATTCATTCTTTGTCTTTATGTTGTACGTGGAGAACGTTGACGTGCTTGACGTTAGTACCGACTGTTATAGCAATTCTGCTCACATTTTTTTGGTCAGAAAGTCCACCATTTCTCGCAATGAAAGGCAGATTCGAAGAATGTGAAAAGTCTTATACATGGTTAAACGGAAATTCAATACAGAATAGAAAAGAGTTGGACGATTTGATAGCAGCACAAATGGAGCGACGGGATATGGAACAAAATAATTCTATATTGAAGTCTATAAAGATATTTTGCAGTCGGGAATTTTTGAAGCCTTTCTTCATCGTTTGTGTTTTGACAACTCTCATTGATACATGTGGAAGATATTACAATTTAGCCTACATTATACATTTTTTTGCTGATGTAACTGGGGATGAATCCTTAGCTGTGTACAGTTCGATTGGTACAGATATACTGATGTTCATTGCTGGAACCTCATCGTGTTTCATTATTCGAAGGTTTAAGCGGCGTATTATTTTATTTAGCTCTGGATATTGTGCTGCATCCCTTATGTTTCTTATCAGCATATTCGTATATTTCAAACCTAAATCCTTTGATGATCTCAGTCTATCGTGGGTTGTACCCGGTTTAATATCTTTACAAGTTTTTGTTGTTAACGCAGGCGTAATACCCCTCTGTTTTACAATAATAGGTGAAATAATACCTTTAAATCATAAAGGTATTGGATTGTGTTGTACTGGTACTGTGTTTACTTTATTGTATGCTTTAACTATGAAGTGTACGCCAATAATGATGGATAAAACTGGTATTGAGGGTACATACGCCATATATGGGTCTTGTGTTTTAGTTTGCTTGTTAATAATACATTTTGTAATAATGGAGACTAAAGATAGAACATTGCAAGAAATCGAGGACGATATTAAAGGAATAAATAGAAGGGAACCGTTAATTGATAATAATTCATGATACATTTACTTATTTAGTTAATTGTCTCACCAGTCTAGTATGTGGGGGTTTGGGGTTAGATCAGTGGGTAGGAGGTACTCCCTTCTTACTTATATCTCTATTGGGGATTTTCCGCTTTATTAAAGTTGCCCAGTGCCACCATCAGATTTTGGTAATGTGCCCGGTGATGCCAAAGGGTCGCCACCTATAAGAAAACGTAATTGGTGAATCGTGAGTTTACATTTTCATGTATGCAAGTGTTCTAGTGATAGCGCTTCGAGTTCTTTTTTTATCTACCGATCTAATAAAGCACTTGTCGTGTCCGTACTCCTAAGTAGGAGTAGTTTTTTTCTTAGTGAAAATTTTACAAATAACCTTATGATACAAAAAAAAGTGTTATTAGAAAATTAAAAAAATCTTTAATAAATTGTTAAATTAACAGTTTTTAAGTTATTTAAGAAAATGTTCCATAAATGACCATCCCTACTCCCTCATTCCCGAAACTACTATTCCTAAATTTTTGGGAAAAAATACTGAATATAGGTGAAAAATAACTCTATTACCTATTATAACTAATATAATACTTTACGCATAATTGCTAATAGCGTTTTTATAGCGCCAAACTTCCTAGCCAGCATGCCTATTATTGCTTGTTGAGGATGGATATTTTTGCTAAGTAACAATGTATTTTTCATTTGGCAATGTTTTGCTCAGTAATTGCCTAATATTTAATAATTTAAAAGGAGATGTTGCAAAAATGTATGGACCTCCGGCCATGTATTGTACACAATATCATTAAACAGGCAAAATCAATATAAAAACGTTTATTACTGCATATTTTCACTTATTTAGCTTTGTTTGCAGTTACAAAACATAATTTACAGTTAGAATTGCAACTCAAAACTAATATGGCGAATATGGCCTTATTAGTTTTGAGTTCAACTGGTGGTAGAGCTCCAGTGACGGAGCTCGCGGGCGTAGGCACCACCGCATTACCTAATATACTTGCCGCTAAATGGTTGTGTTCAGCACTATCGTGTTCCGGTCAGGTGGTAATGTACGGCCCTGTAATTTCTGGCACAGAGGCATAACACCTTCAGCCTCAGAAGTGGTAGCGCATCTGCATTTTGACCTTGGTCTTTGTGTGGGTGTCTATAGGCTGCAGTCATCACTTAAGATCAATGTGAACTGCATGCTTGTTTGCCACTTCCATTACATAAAAAAAAAAAAAAAAAAAATGGCGATCGATGTCATTTTGACATTTTCATTTTTTAAATTGTGTTTTGGTTATAGAACTTGTAGAAAAAAGTAATATTTTATTCTAAATACTATCAAAATCGATTGATCCCAAGTGTCGGATGTATCGCCGCCATGTTTAACATAAATGTTTTATACTATTTCGCATTAACACATGCTTGTGAAATATATTTTATTTTAAAGAAATAATGTGAAGGAAAGATTTGACAAATCGGGCAGGACTTCAGTAGCTCAATTGGAAGAGCGGCTGGACTAGATTCCCAGTAGGCCGCGAGTTCGAGTCTCACCTGAAGTCAAATTTTTCTTTCCATTTTTCTTTAAAATAAAATATGTTTAACATAGTTGAAAATGATAAAATCATTTGAATTAAATGTGTTTGTAACTCTAAAATATATTCTTGAATAAATTAATTGTATTTTTTTTGGATTCTTATTTAATTTACCCATTTTTTGAGATCATGTACGAACCAGGGCCGACCTCGCAACATCTCCTTTGTAAACTAAGTTCCAATTAATAATACCATCTCTTGAGTGTCTTTAATAAACGTCATAGAAATATATTATTTTATATTTTAATAACACATGCTAGTGAAATATATTTTTTAAAGAAAAATGGAAAGAAAAATTTGACTTCAGGCGAGACACGAATTTGCAACCACTGGGAATCTAGTCCAGCCGCTCTACCAACTGAGCTACCGAAGTACTTCGGTCTTCGAGTCTCGCCTGAAGTCAAATTTTTCTTTCCATTTTTCTTTTAAAAAAAATATATCATGAAGATAAATGGACTCAGAATAGGGCCCTGTGGAACCCCAAACACAAATATCCATTGTAGTCTAATTGTAAGGGAAGAATAAAAGATTCTACTGTGTCAAAACCAAAGAGCCTGCGGATGAACGAGCAGAAAAAATGTAGTGGTTACACAGGTGGTGATGGAGCTCGAGGGCGTAGGTACCACCGCATTACCTAATATACTTGCCGTTAAATGGTAGTGTTCAGCACTATCGTATTCAGGTCAGGTTGTCCTGTAATTTCCGGCACAGAGGCAACACAGAGGCCTCAGGGGTGATAACGCATCTGGATTTTAACCTCGGTCTTTGTGTAGGTGTCTATAGGCTGCAGTCATCACTTAACATCAATTTGAACTGCATGCTTGTTTGCCACTTCAATAACATAAAAAACTATCTGCCGCCAAATGGTAGTGTTCAATCAGCACTATCGTGTTGCGGTTAGCTGGTAATGTATGGGCCCATAATAATAACAATAAATAACAAAGAGGCACACCGCGGACACTCGGCTAAATTTCATGTGCACAAGGCTGCCGGCATGGTACTCAAGGGGTGGTGCGGGCTGCAAGAGGGGAAATCAGGCGGGACGTCGGTCGAAGTGTCCATTCTGTACGTAGTATTATTACATATTCTCTGACAGAGGCAAAAGATCTTAGTCTTCAGGGGTGGAAATGCATCTGCACTTTGACCTCTGGTTATTGTGTAGATGTCTATAGGCTGCAGTCATCACTTAACATCCATGTGAACTGCATGCTTGTTTGCCACCATCATCACATACAAAAAGTGGCTATATAATAATTATTATTATGCTCTCGTCTATTATTTTGTTCTCAACAAAACTTTTGTTACAAAAACTTTTTTTAAGCTAACAATTTGCCTTGGTGTCTAAAGAGCTGAGCTGAATCTCTGAGCTGAATCCTTATTAGTTGCAACACAAAAAAAAAATAACTGTCGAAATGTAGGAATGCCTAAAATTTAAAATGATTCCATTGAGAAAAAACAAAACTACTGCTGATACAGAACCTCCAATTTCAATAAAACAATTAAGATATCAAAACTTACAATGAAACCCAGGTAAACAGAGCAATTAAATAAATGGCTGCATGGTATCGACGAGCAATCACATATACATTTTAATGGCGTAGCGACTGTCATGAAAATTTTGTACAGTAGTTTAGAAATTGACTGTGGCGGTGACAAACGTGTGAATGTTTTGAAACATGACGTTCGGAGATGTGTACCTATGGCGGCAGGTACGTTAATTTTATATAATTAATTAAAGTACCGTTGTCCCCGTCGCAAGGGGACACGGGGCTCGGGTACAGCGGGAATAAACCACTTTGTGACTGTAGTACAAAGACATTTGTTTTTTTATGTAATGTAAGTGGCAAACAAGGATGCAGTTCACATTGAGGTTAAGTGATGACTGCAGCCTATAGACACCCATACAAAGACCAAGGTCCAAATGCAGATGCGTTGCCACTCCTGAGGCCTAAGTTGTTATGCCTCTGTGCCTGATTGCCTCCTGCTTGCTTGCAACTTTCATTAAATAAAAAAAACGGATGTATATTTGATCAAAATTCAATTGGGTTCGATAACAAAATAGGTATTTCATTTCAAAAGTTACTGTTGATGTCTGTATGTAATTTAAACTGCGCCGGATGCAAAGTCTGAAGCTCATTTGTTTGATTTTTGCATATAAACAGCTACTTAACATTGCATTTCGTTTATTTAAAATTCGTTCCAAAAATGTTTGTTGTAATTTCGGATCTGTAGAACGTTATAATTATATAACGATTCTGCGGTTTTTTTGCTAGACGCGCGCGACGATACCGCTACTGGATGCTCCTGTGAACATGCATAAGGAAAGAAACGTATACATCACTAAACGGGTTCCTGCATAGAGCAACACCGGAGCATATGCATATGCAGGCTTTCCCCTCTGTCAAAGTATAAGCCCAAATGGGCCTATACCTGTCGCCTAGATGTTTAAATGTGTGCGTGAATTTGTTTCTGTATTTTGTTATGGTCAAGGTGTGAGTTTTGTAGTAATGGAAGATTTTTGTAGTGTGCGTGTGTGTCGCACGCTTTTTCCCCCGCAAAAAATGACAGACTGTTTTGCATCGGTAATACTCGCTATGGCTACTCCCCTCCGGTCCGCCACCCGGACCCGTGGGCTGCATTGCTCTATGGGTTCCTGCATGAGGCTGAGACATTGAAAGGAAATTTGTTGTTACAACACTTACAGACTTGTTATTCTGGAGTTGATATTTAGGACAGAAAATCAGTGATACCTACGGTTGCTCTCCCACTGCCAGGCACGAGTGTCGCTCCTTTTTTGGGGGAGGACTGGAGTACTCCAGGCCAGCGCGGAGGACCACGCTGCTCCAATGGGGATTGGTGGAGATACGCGTTAGTGGCCAACCCACTGTCGGATGGTTTCAAACCGCCCATAAGGCCTCCCACAAGGTTTAACGACTAATATCTATCGATAGCAACCGAGACCGACGCCTTAACGTGCTCTCCGAAGCACGGAAACGCGCATTTTAATTTTCCACTAGCGGTCATCCATTACACACCCGACCGCGCCCGTATCCCTAAATAAACCGAGTACTGTAGATCGCCTAAGATCTACACCAGCCGCGGGACCATGGAGTGATTACGTTTTCTGTTCGTAATTAAGTAACAAGTGTTGTTTTATATTATTTCGCATTAACACATGCTTGTGAAATATATTTTATTTAAAGAAAAATGGAAAGAAAAATTCGACTTCAGGCGAGACTCGAACTCGCGACCTACTGGGAATCTAGTCCAGCCGCTCTTCCAATTGAGCTACTGAAGTCCTGCCCGATTTGTCAAATCTTTCCTTCACATTTATTGCATTGAATAAATGCATTAAATAAGTAACAAGTGTGTTTTGTGTGTAACCACATAATAACAATCCCAGAGGAGTTTTGGCGGGTACCTTGAAAGAGGCGTGCTTGCTCTTATTTTATTTCTCTTATTTTGACTGGTGGAGAGAGGTGGTAGAGCTCCAGTGACGGAGCTCGCAGGCTTAGGCACCACCGCATTACCTAACTTACTTGCCGCTAAATGGTAGTGTTCAGCACTATCGTGTTCCGGTCAGGTGGTAATGTACGGTCCTGTAATTTCCGGCACAGAGGCATAACACCTTAGGTTTCAGGAGTGGTAACGCATCTGCATTTTGGCCTTGGACTTCATGTGGGTGTGTAAAGGCTGCAGTCATCACTTAACATCAATGTGAACTGCATGCTTGTTTGCCACTTCAATTACATTAAAATAAAATTCTTGGTGTATTTTTGAGTTATACTAAATAAAGTTGGTGGCATTTTGTTTGATATAGGCTTATTACAGTGCCCGTGTATAGTGAAATAGAAGAAAAGTGTGAAAACACGTCCTTTCGGATTGCCTCCAAAACTTCATTGTAAATGTTGTGGTAAAGTAGCCATCGCTTTACTCGAATTACAGTCGTTAGTGACTGTGACTGACTGACGGACTGATAAATTGACTGACTGACTCTGACTTTTACGCTGCTTATTAAGAATACGAAATATCGTTTTACTTGACACTGGAAATGTGCGTAATAGCGATGCCATCATATAAAAAAAACCTATTCCAGAGACATTATAACTAAGGTCTCAGTGGTTGCAACCCATCTGCATTTTGACCTTTGGTTTGGTGTAGATGTCTATAGACTGCAGACACATAAAATCCATATGACCTGTACGATTGCTTGTCACCATAGCCATCGTTACAAAAAACTCGTGGATACTGGAGTGCCCAAACTAGATAAATGTATTTTATTAGATAGGTAAATTATTTATGTGGAAACCTTGCGGCCTAATTGCTTACTTGATAATAAATGTATAAATAAAACCTGAACAAGGTCTCCATGTGTTGGATACACACACACACACAGATAAACATTTAAATAAAGCAATTAGCATAACGAAACATCGCTTATAATGTCGATCAAGTGATTTTCAATTTGCTCATTTAACAAAGTAAAATTTAAGATTTTTGCGTATTTCCTTGAATGATAAGAGGTACATATTGGCGAGCATATGATTCATAAGTAAGGGACTGGAAGGCGTAGGCACCACCGCATTACCTAATCTATCTGCCGCCAAATGATAGTGTTCAGCACTATCGTGTTCCGGTTAAATGGTACCTAATGTATGGCTCCGTAATAATAATGTCCTCCCGATCGTATTTCGGCCACGTCGGCCAATCTCTACGGAGACTAGCCAAATGCGCGGGAGATATTATATTGCACAAGAGTATGCTCAAACACAGGTGCAATCCTAAAAACAAATTGGAATCTATTTCTAATATCGATTCGATATCCATCTTTCAGTGCACCGTACTCATTGCGGATGTCTTCCAATCAATCGTGACCGGCATGATGTTGACCTTCCCAGCTGTACTGAATCCTGCAATAATAGCACCAAACACTACCGACATTAGCGCTACTTCAGATCAGGCTTCGTGGATTGGTAAATTTTTATTTGCTTATAATTCATCTATAGGGGAAAGAAAGAAGAGAGAGTAAAGCGCGCATGGCCTCACGGCTGGTGTAGATCATAAGCGATCTACTTGGTTGTGAGATGGGTGACTGCTAGTGGCAAATTAAAATGCGCGTGTCCGTGCTTCGGAGGGCACGTTAAGCCGTCGGTCCCGGTTGCTATCGATAGATAGCAGTCGTTAAAACCTTGTCGGAGGCCTTATGGGCTGTTTGAAAACATTCGACAGCAGGTTGGCCACTAACCCGTATCTCCACCAATCCGCATTGGAGCAGCGTGGTGAAGTAAGCTCCAGGCCAGCAGCAGCAGTGGGGCGTATAATGGGCCATTATTATTATTATTATAGGACAGAGTCGGGTAGCCCCCGCCGGCGGGTAGCTTCGGCCACTGTGGGTCCAAGAAAATCCTGCGCACATTGTAGTGCTCAGCTTAAATTTTTCGTAGAATAATCCAGATGACCCAGACAAATAATTGTTATAGTAGTGATTTTATAACAATTGTAAATAAATAATTTAAAAGGGTTTAGTTTTCCCTATTCAAATTCAATGAGATAGGTGGGCGTCCATTTCCCGTGAAGCAAGGAATAAAAAAGGAAAAGTTTAATAACTTCTTGTATAAAATAATTTTAATAATCGACATATTTAAAAGAGCACTTTTGAAAATAAAGTAGGTACTTAAGTATCTTTTTTTCATAAATGTTTACCCCCTTATTCAAAAACGTACATTAGATACGTTTCAGTTATAGAATGCTTTGTCTTTGTCAGTTGCATTGTCAAATGTTCAGGATAGAAAAAGACAAAGGAGAGATTAGCAACACTTTAGCTAAAATATGTTTAAGGGGATGAATAAGGGGGTAAATATTTGTGATAGTACTGTGGTTCATCTACGGATAAATTATACTAAAATAAGTCCATTCATAGTTTCCTAATTGTTCAATTTATATAATTTGGTAGGTTACTGAACTTCTTTTTAATTATCACATTGGTCTTACAGATTTTGTTTTTTCTTATAGGTCTTATAGGTGTCAGAAAAAAATTAAAATGACGAAAGTGAGCCGTTTTCAGCACCTTTGCGACCTTTATACCGTTAAGGCCACGATGACCTAAACTAAATGTAAAGCCGTCATTCTTAATTTTATTGGCAGCATAGCTAATAAAATATCAGCTCTTATAAAAAGATAAACTGACTGTTTAGATTTATTTTGCTGTCAGTTTTTAAAAATTAAAAATAAAACAACGTAATGAAACTGGCACACACTGACACACTTTGCTCTGGGTAAATACTACTGATGATTAACTGGAATTAAATATTTTAAAACATAAATGATAAATAAATTATCAATTATATTGGTTTTAAATTACATCAATTACGGAAACTAAACATAACTAACTTGAACTACTTATGTTTCAATTATCTAAGACTCAATATTGACAGTAAATGATCGACATAAAATTTACTTGCTCTTTACAGCCGCCAGCCATGGCTTGTCCGGTGTCATCGGGTTCTTTGTCATCCCCTTCATCATGCAGACCTTCGGCCGAAGAGGTGTCCACATAGGTATCAACGTTTTATCCGGAACCGGCTTCATAGTCTACTACTTCTCACGCAGCGTCACCAGCTTATTCGCTGCCAGGTCAATACAAGGTCTGTCTGTATGCGGGGTCTATATTACCTCCATAATCCTGAGCGAATACGCTCATCCTACCCGAAGAGGCTACTTCATCACCACAAAGAAAGGATTCGTAGCAGTGGGCTCCCTAATTATCCATTCATTATCCTTATGTTGGACGTGGAGAATGCTGGCATGCCTTGCGTTAGTGCCAACGAGTCTGGCGATTCTCATCACATTTCTTTGGCCAGAAAGTCCACCGTTTCTCGCATTGAAAGGCAGATTCGAAGAATGTGAGAAGTCTTATATGTGGTTAAATGGTAATTCAATTCAGAATAGAAAAGAGTTGGAAGATTTAATAGCTGCACAGACGGAGCGGCGGAATAAGGAACAAAATAAGACTCTAATGATGTCCCTCAAGACATTATGTAGAAGAGATTTCTTGAAGCCTTTCTTCATCATTTGTGTTTTAACAACTCTCGTTGATGCGTGTGGGAGATACTACAATTTAACTTATATTATACAAATTGTTACAGATATTACTGGGGATAAATCACTGGCTGTGTACTGCTCTATTGGCACAGATTTATTAATGCTCATTGCCTTATTCTCATCTTGTTTCATTATTCGAAGGTTTAAACGGCGCACTATTTTATATAGTTCTGGATATTGCGCCTCTTTTTTTATGTTCCTTATAAGCTTCTTTGTTTATTTTAGGCCAAAATCATCTGACGACCCCATCCTGTTGTGGGTCGTACCTGGTTTAATTTGTTTGCAAGTTTTCGTTGTAAACGCAGGCGTGATACCCCTGTGTTTCACGATAATGGGTGAAATATTGCCTTTAGAGCATAAAGGTGTTGGATTGTGCACTACTGGTATAGTGTTTACCTTATTATATGCGTTGACGATGAAGTGTACGCCAGTAATGATGGATAAAACTGGTATTGAGGGTACATACGCAATATACGGGGCTTGCGTTGGAGTTTGTTTGATAATAACACATTTTATACTAATGGAGACTAAAGACAGGACCTTGCAAGAGATCGAAGATGAAATTAAAGGAGTAAATAGAAGGGAACCATTAATTGCTAAAAGTTACGAGTAAATTCTTAAATTTTCAATAAAAGGATACAATTAGATTTGTTAAATATTTTGTATGCCACAAAAGCTTGTGGCATACCACTTTTGGTTATATACAAGTATACATTTGCCCAAATTACTAGATTTAGTGATGTATAAAAAATATGTATGTAACTCATAGACTCGTACCTTCATATCTTGGTTTAACTTATTTTACAATTTTCTCTTACCACATTGGAGAAAATAACTCCCACGCAAGTAGCATATTTACGAAAGCATTACGAAGGTTCACAACTGTAGCTGTATAATTGTCTGTGATATGTTTATATGTTTTTATGTAATTTTTTATCGTAATGATTAAAGTACATAAACATAAAAATCATCAAGAGTTTTAATATGTCCCTGACATACTGAAAGTTGCTGATAACAATAGAACAACGTGGAGTCTGTTGCTCAATTATGACAGATCTTTGTCTATTTGTAAATAAGGGTTCTACGTCACCGGGATGCCATAGCGACATCGCCGGCTACGTACTTATCCAATAGGCTAAGATCCCACTGCAGAATTATTTCGTTCATTCAGATATGCTGCAAACCTATTTTTTCGTATGTACTCGTATATTTATAATCTAGAGAATATATATCCACTAGGTTCCCATATCAAAAAATGGCCGCAAGTACTTTTTATATTTTTTTTTGTTGGTAAAGATTTTATTTTATTTTTTCAATAAAATATTGTCCACTACACGGCTATATGTATAAAGACTCTGAAAAATCACGTCCGCCGTTGCGCACTTGGCCGCCCCTACGTATTTTCGTTCTGCCCCGATTTCTTTTTACGTCCATGACGTACATGTGTTATTTATTTATAAAAATTAAAACATTTTTTTTTCTCATTATTATGGTATACGGGAGCCAAATTAAAACGACCGAAAATAAGAGTTGCTGGCTGTTAAGATAAAATAATTTAATTAAAAATACTTGCGGCCAAATTTTGATAGGCAACCTAGTCGATATACCTATATTCTCTAGATTATAAAGTTGCGTAAAAATAGGTTTGCAGCATATCTGGATGAACGAAATGATTCTGCAGTGGGATCTTAACCTACAAGCAGGTAGTATGGTCAGAGAATATGTAATAATACTACGTATAGAATGGACACTTCGACGTCCCGCTCAATTTGCCCGCATCACTCAACCCATTCCGCTCTTATGGGCGACGGTTGGTATTTTGTACGCGCTACGCACACAGGTGCGCGTGTAAATACGCGTCACTGATTGATGTCTGTGTAATAGAAACCAAATTAAGCGTTTGTATGAAATTTTGGCGAAGTGCCTCGGTAGCCTAGTGGTAGCAGGCCACTACTACTACGCTGAGGTCCTGGGTTCGATTCCCGGGTAGGGGGTTATCAGAGATAATGGTGAAAAAGCCTTTATCTCTAGTTCTATTGGGATTTTTCCATTTTCTGGAAATTTCCCAGTACCTCAAAGTTTGGTAATGTGCCCGGAGATGTTACATGATGTAACAGGCTCGCCACCTGTTACATGGGCCAAAACGTAACCGGCGAATCGTGGGTGTTTGCATGTATGCTTGAATGCATGCATTTACCTCTGCCTACCCCTTCGGGGATTACAGGCGTGAAGTTACGTTTTTTTTTTTTTTTGGCGAAGTATCCCCCGTGTGGTAGAGCCCTAAGATGTGAGTAAGACACACATTTCATGCAATGACAGAGACAAATAAAGATTCAGTTTATAGGTATGTATGGTCAGTGAGTAGTTTCAACAGAGTCGTCTAGTATTGCTAACGAAAGTTTTCTAAACATGACTATAAAGTCTACATATATTATACCTAACAGTTCTAAATTCACTCATGGCAGAGCTTCAGTGGTGGAGCTCGCGGGCGTCAGCACCACCGCAGTACCTAATCTTCTTCCTGCTAAATGATAGTTCAGAACTATCGTGTTCTGGTCAGATGCTTGTTTTTATTATCGTTTGTGGGTAATATGCCCGGCGATGTCAACAGGCTCGCCACCTGTTATATGAGCCAAATACGTAACTGGCGAATCATGGGTGTTTTTTCACTGGTGGTAGAGTTCCTGTGTAGGAGCTCGAGGGCGTAGGCATTACATCATTTATTGCCTCTAAATGGTAGTGTTCAGCACTATCGTCACCTATCGTGCTGAGGTATCGGTTAGATGGTAATGCATGACCCCGTAATAACTATCACAGAGACATAATAACTAAGGTCGCAGGGGTGGCAACGCATCTTTTTTTTTTTTTTATGTAGTAAAAGTGGCAAACAAGCGTGCAGTTCACATTGATGTTAAGTGATGACTGCAGCCTATAGACACCCACACAATGACCAGAGGTCAAAATGCAATGCAAATGCGCTGCCACTCCTGAGGCATTAGGTGTTATGCCTCTGTGCCGGAAATTACAGAGCCGTACATTACCACCTGACCGAAACATGATAGTGCTGAACACTACCATTTAACGGCAAGTATATTAGGTAATGCGGTGGTGCCTACGCCCGCGAGCTCCGTCACTGGAGCTCTACCACCAGTAAGCAATGTAACCAGTAAGTAATAAATAATATGTAAGCAATCTGCATTTTGACCTCTGGTCTTTGTGTAAGTATCTATAGGCGGCAGTCATGACTTAACATCACTATGAACTGCATGCTTGTTTTCCACCTTCACTACATAAAAAAATGTGGGTATGCTTGAATGCATGCGTTTACCTCTGTGGTAACGTAACTGCACGTCTGTAGACGTGCAGTTACGTCGAAGTTACATTATGTAATGAAACAACTTTAAATGTTTTTTATAATTTTTATTTAAACATTTACAGATTAAACAATATTATATTTACAAATGTATATCTGTAAATTTACATTTAATAAATAAACTCTAAATTTACAAAAGAACGAAAGAGAATTTTTGAATAATTTGTATTAGTATTTGTATAGGTCGCGCCAGGTAAAAAGAACGCTGGCGGTCAAGCTGCTCGTCATGTGTTTTTATTTCATTTTATGTTATTCTATGTAATATAGTTTTCAATCTGCCTACCAATACACGAAACCGCAAGCGAAAGCTAGATCAAAAATAAACCAATAGGGCTAGTACTTTCGTGCGCGAGTGTACCGATGCGCGAACACATCCCTTCTACTTTCTTCCAGCGTTCTTTTTACGTGGCACGACCTATAAGTAAAGTTTATGTTTACATTGTAAAAATGAAAATACCTAGTACCTATCTACATTTGTACAATGGAGATGATAAAAAAGGAAAGTGTTACCTATTTACACACGAAGCATTGTCCATTCTCTATATATTAGGTAATTTAGTCAATTTGCATTACCTACACTAAAAAAATATTTAAAGATTTTTATAGCAAAAACGAAAAGTAAATTAAACTCTGTGGTAAAAAAAAATCAATCAAAATATTTAACCCGATTGGATTATTATGAAAAATAAAATAATATGTTTATTATAACAATTACTTATAATGTTAAGTGATGACTGCAGTCTCTAGACACCCACACAGACCAGAGGTCAAAATGCGGATGCGTTACCACTCCTGAGGCCTAAGCTGTTATGCCTCTGTGCGGGAAATTACAGAGCCGTACATTACCAACTGACCGGAACACGATAGTGCTGACCACTACCATTTAGCGGTAAGTATATTAGGTAATGCGATGGTGCCTACGCCCGTGAGCTGCGTCACTCGAGCTCTACCACCAGTAAAATTGTAACTTTTCCATTTTCGAATGATTCCCCGTGTTACCCGTGCTGAATTTTAGTAATCTGCCCGAAGAATGCAACAGGCTCGGCACATTTAACATGGGAAAAAAACGTGCGAATCGTGGATGTTTGCATTTTTCTCTGACAACCCATTTAGGGCATACGGACGTGAAGCTACGATTTTGAAACTAGGACCAGCTGACAACTGCAACATATTGCTTATTTAATTTTATATTCTCTTTGTGAAATTGCTTTTAATCTCATCTGGATAAATTCATAAAAATCATACAATTGAAATTATTTTTAAATGTTGCATGTTTTATTGTGTACAATAATGTATTTCTTTAAAATTATTTTTTGTTTGCTTGTTTTTATGGTTTACGCATGCAGGTGCAAAACCTGTAAAAAGTTTTTTTTTAGTTTCTGTAAATGTATGGTGTAGATATACTTCGTTGCAACTTTTAATTAAATCTATACATCTATAGAAATAAATAAAATTGGAGTGTCTGTTTGTAATATAAAATAACCGCATTTTACTAAATGCATATGTATGTATACACGGTACATATACCAAAACAACATTTTTTACGATTTTTGTCTGTCTGCCTGTCTGTTTGGCGGGGTTAATCTTGGGAACGACTGGACCGATTTTGACAGCTAGTAAACAAATAAATCATGCCGCGAATACTAAAGTTCAGCAATCGTGAATTTACATTTCTTTACTAGTAGGAAATTCAAGTAATCTGTAGATTCGTACCTTAAGATGGTAGTTATACTTAGTCCAGTAAGGCTTCCCAACGAGTAAGCCTTAAAATGAACATAGATCAGACGAAGATCAAGTCAATTGTTCGTATTGCACCCACTCTGTATTACTAACCCTACTTTTATGGTTGAGGACGCTACCCTTAACAACACTTTGATTTTTTGAACGAAAGTGTTTAAGCAAAACTTATATTACTTACTTAAAATGATGCAGGACTTGGAATGCTGCAGGGTATGCTCAGATTGCTGATTGATATGCTCTGCTTATATTATTATTGTCATGTTCACTTGTCCATCCTGTTTAACTCTTTAATAGGCGTGGGAGAAACGTCTCACCTTAGTGATTGGAACATTAGCACCTGAAACACTAAACTGTTTCGAATCTTTGTATCTATCATTTCGAACATTTGGTCAAAGGTTCACACATTGCGTCAAAGATCTACTGTGGCGAAAGTCCAAAACAAACAACTCGGCTCATAAAAGAAAAATAAAGCAAACAAAAAACGCTCGTTTTAAAAATTATTCGTCTTACAAACGCCATTGTCGTTAATATTATGTGCATAAGGTACTGTATAGGCGCAACGGAATAAGTTACAAAATATCATCTCATTTGGTATCTCACTCTCACTTGCTTAATATTGTTTTGTTATCTCGCTCTCTCGCTTCGCTAACTGATTCAGATTCAAATGTTTCAAATTGTCAAGTTCTTGGTTGCGGTCATGCGGTCACACTCAATCACTCAAGCGACATGAACGCGGTGAACAAAGAGCGATAATGTTCGAGTTCCAAATGATGCATTTAAAATATTATTGGTTTTCCAATCTTTCGGAACATCGAAATGTTTCGGAACAGTGATTCGAAACAGTAAAGAGTTACACACGTCTACTCTTTGAGGTTCGATAAGAAAATCAATAAAACTGACATATTTTTCTCGGGACTTGTTTAACGGGTTAAACGGTAAATAAAATACAAAACCTATCATGTAACTTAATAAAAACAGATCAGGTTACATATTAAATAAAACTGACTAACTTATCTATACTAAAATCTCATAAAGAGAGAACATTTGTGTTTGCGTTGGTTTGTATTAATATATTTTCTATGTTTGTTACGACTAGGCTCAAAAAACGACTGCATCTAGTTTAGTTACCAATGGAATGCTACGTTATTATTGAGTGACTGAGTTATATTGTTAATCGAAATCCATACAAAAACTCGAATAAAGCAAAGCGTGAAAGAAATTAACAGAAAATTTCTGCTATCGCGCGTGCTGTTCATAATTTATGTTTTACGTAAACCGTTAATCATTTAACGGTCTAGATAAAACAAGAAGCTAATCGTATACAAACGAGTTCAGGCATATTTGTTTTGACAAACATATAGAGGTATAAACACGAACAAAATACTGACAACTTAAATCTTTTTGAAAGATCTTTCTCACAATGATTCTGGGCTGGGTTTTCTTCTGAATAACGTTTTGTTTGAAAACATGCATTTTGAATTTAATCCATCAAATTCAACAGTTTTACAGATACACTAGGTATTTCAAACGTATTTTTCTGTTTCCCTTGTTAACAAGTTTTAGACTTAGTCTTCAATAAGGCGTAATAAATTAAATGGTTAAACGATAATTTCATTTTTTCTTAAGGAATCGCAACATATTTTATCAATTTTCAAGAAGGCGAAATTCTCAATCACACTACTTGGATCTAAACTAAGCAAGAGAAAATATATATTTACATATATATTTTTTTATTTATGTAGCATTATTACTCGATAATAACGGATCAGTTCTTTCGATCCCTTTAATTTCATTTTCTATTTGTTGCAAGGTTTTATCTTTCGTCTCAGGCAATACATAATATAAAATAGTTAAACAGATTATAATACAAAAGGCATAAATAGAATACGTGCCTTCAACACCTGTATCAGCCATCATAATCGGTGTACATTTCATTACTATTGCATACAGTATTGTAAAAACAAGTCCAGTGGTAAATAGACCCATACCTTTATGTTCCAACGGAAATACCTCTCCAGTTAGAGTAAAACAAATTGGTATTATACCAACATTAACAACAAAAGTGTGTATAAGAATGATAGATGGTGTCCACCATAAACTTATATCAACATATCCATTCGTTTGAAGATAAATTATCAAACTAGTGGTAAACATAAGTAAAACTGTAAAAAATCCAAAAGAGAATAAAATAGTGCGTCTACCAAAATAATTTGCAACAAATCCAGATGATGTTAATGCCAAAATTGTTAACAAGTCAGTGCCGATTGAACAAAATATAGCTGATGACTTATCACCAGTGATTTCAATAATAATTTGAACTATATAAGCTAGAGTATAATATCTGCCACACGAATCAACAATCATAGTTAAAACTGAAACAATTATAAACGGTTTGATGAAATCTTTTTTCAACATTTTCCTTAGTAGTTTCCTTATAGTTCTATTGTCCTTCACCTTATTTCGTCTCTCTGTTTGGGCTGCTATTAATTCTTCTAATTTCTTGTTACTCTGTGGACTGTCACCGTTCAACCAAACGTGGGCCTTACGGCACTCTTCGAATCTTCCTTTCATTGCAAGATATGAGGGGCTTTCGGGTCGAAAACTTACAACTATCACGGCTGTAAAACCAAACATTGCAGCAAATGCGACAATCTGTCTCCATGTCCAGAATAATATCAAAGCATGACACATCAACGCCCCTACGGCGGTCGAACATTTCTTGGCTGATATAAAATACCCTCTTTGGTTTGGATGACAATATTCACTCAGCATGACACAGGTAATGTAGACAGCTGATAGTGATACACCTTGGACCACTCTACCTAAGATAAGGATAGGAACGCTTGGGGCAAAGTAGAACACGACGAAACCGGTGGACAATATGATGTCCAAGACCATGTGTACAGTTTTGCGTCCAAAATTCTGCATCACGGCAGGTATGAAGCAAAAGCCCAAGACTCCTGCAAATCCATGGCTTGCAGCTGAAATTATTAAAAAAGTATTATTTTTTTTATTTCGGTTTATATCAAGTTTGATTCTTATTTAGGTTAGGATTTATTTTAGTTTTGGTGGCTTTTCTGACATCACAAAAAATACCCTCTAATTTATTTTTCATGTACTTTTGATTTAAATTTTCCAGATAATTTTGATGCTGTGAGTATAGAAAATATGACTTATTTCATAATTATGAGTTGTGATTAAATTAAGAAAAAACTTAATTTTTTAAAAATTTTAATTAGTTACGGGTTTGATTTTAAAAAAATGTCAAAAAAATGTCACCCGGGACCACGGAAGCAGAAAGAATCCTTCGGTTAGATTAAAATAATATATTTTAGTTTAATATACGCCAGACAAATCCAGTATTTAGGTGTTTTTTGATAGTCGACAAACTCTAATTAATCTGAAGTGTAAACTGCTGTGATCGGGTGTAACTAAAAAAACCCTTTCTTGGATGTATAATGTTACAATAAAATGAATATTAAAATAAATTTATAAGTTAATAAACCCTAAAACGAAGAGGCACTTCAAAAAGACGTACCTTAACTGACTTACCAATCCAGGAAGCTTCATCTGGCGTCGCCCTGATGTCAGTTGCGTTTGGAGACAGGATTGAGGGGTTCAGTATTGCAGGGAAGGACATCATGAAGCCTGTTCCCGTGGACTGAAGGCAGTCTGCCAGGAGTACCAGCATCTGGAATAAGAATATATCATAAAAATAATGCGTTGTTTATATTTGTATAGGTCTTCGCACACTTTTCTGTAGTCCAGTGGTAGCCACTACTACTACACTGGGGTCTTGGATTCGATTCCCGGGTAGGGGCTATCAGAGATAATGGTGTGAAATCCTTTATATCTGATTCTATTGGTATTTTTCCATTTTCTGGAAGTTTCCCAGTACCTCTCAGTTGTCTCTGTAAAAATTATTACGGGCCCGGATTATCTGGATTTTGACCTCTAGTCTGTGTGCCGGTGTCTATAGGCTAATTAAAAAAAATATCATGTGCTCTTACGACATAATCTGTGTATACCTACTGCATCTCTTTCGGTCTAAATTTGTCTCTCCTCTCTAATTCATGAACGCACTTTTATTAGGTATCCAGTTAGTAATTTTATTACAAGTTTTCAAATATCACAGTTTTTTCCGTAATAAGCCGGTTTATAAGGTTTCATGTAAATTTGTGAGTATATCTACGCATAATCAAGTGCTGAGAGGAGAGACGGGGAAATAGGAATCGATTTGGATTTTTTTCTTTGGACAAAAATACACAATACTACTAATACTATACTACTATTCAACTTAAAACTAATCCCGACACTTCATATGGGGCCTTAGTTTCGCTTTCCAAAATCGTCTGAAAAGTACACCTTCGTGCCAGATATCAGAATTAAGGAAAATCTGCAGATGTTTAGCAATTTGAAAGAGCAGAATCCTGTAAATCTGTTTCGTCCGCAAAAAATGAAAGACTGCATCGGTAATAAAACGCTATGGCTAATCCCCTCCGGTCCGCAGCGGCCCGTGTTGCTCTATGGACGCTGCAGATCCGGTGAATGTTCCGATATTGGCACGGCCGACGTTACCGAATTTCCACCAAAGTGAACCCGACTTGGTCGACCGCCTTTCGAGCTGTCGCAGCTGCAGTCGCCTTAGGCTTCTTTTTAGAAGTCTGGGATCGAGCTCTGGGATCGAGCAGCTTGCACGTATGTCATCTTTTGAGGTCCAGATGATTCAGGCGTGCCAGGTTCTGCCAACATGGGTTGCACAGGAGCACGTGACAAATCAAGACCGCGGTCATTGTTCGAGCGATCATTGCTCCTCGTTGTTATTATAGCCGCATTAAAACTGCTGACAGGAGAAGTATCGGTTTGCACTGCACCGCCTCGCCGCACGGTCACTTTACGTTGACTCGGTGACGAAGTAGTAGACGCAGCAATTTTGTTACCCAATTCCGATACCTCTATTTTTAGATTCCTGCAAGCTGTTTCGAAGGCTTATAATCTTCCTCGCTTCTAATCCTTGTTCAGCATGATGTTCTTCAGAAGCCGCGTGACATCGACGTGATCGAAGATCACCGGTGGTATCTTGTTTAGAAACGTAGGCACATCATCTGGATCGATACACTTGAATATCCGGAAAATGTCCTGGAGGTCTTACTTCGTGACCATCCCTCAGTCTCATTCCAACCCTGATGGTTATAAATGAAGTGTTGACGAGCACTTTCTTTGCCGCTAAAATCTCAGCCACCGTATAGCTTGACATGCAGATTTGCTTCAGACTGAGCTCATCTATAACAATCGTTTTAAACGAAGGCGAGCAACTCGTTCGAACATTGTCCGAACGCTTAGGTAGCGCCATGACTGCGTTACGTAGTAATAACCCCTAGTTTGCACTAAAAACATTAAACATGATGATGTTTCGCAACTCGTCGCATAAAGTATGTATTGCGATAAATGTCTTGTTGGTGCTTGCGTTCGCACTGCTGTCAAACCTATCATTTTAACATGTTTTTATGTGAATGTTTCATCAATGCAATCTCACGGTTACAATGACTTGTCATTGCAACACCAGCATCCCAAATCACATCGCAAATGGAATGTTTAAGATGAATATTTGTTCGAGTTACAATAATAAAATGTTCAACTACCTCATATCACATCAAAATAATTTATCCTTATCTATATAAGGACATGGCAAGGAAGCGCGCATGGCGCCGCGGCTGATGTATGTCATAAGCAATCTACTCAGTTAAGCATTACAGGCGCGGTCGGGTGTGTGATGGGTGATCGCTAGTGGCAAATTAAAATGCGCATTTCCGTGCTTTGGAGGGCACGTTAAGCCGTCGGTCCCGGTTGCTATCGATAGATCGTTAAACCTTGTCGGAGGCCTTATGGGCGGTTTGAAAACATCCGACAGTGGGTTGGCCACTAACCCGTATCTCCACCAATCCGTATTGGAGCAGCGTGGTGGAGTAAGCTCCAGGCCTCTCCCCAAAAAGGGAAGAGACTCGTGCCCAGCAGTGAGACGTATTTTGTTGCCATTATAATTGGTTGCCATTATTATTGTTATATAAGGACTAATTATGTTAATCAAGTCGACAAGTACATTAGAACACCGATTATCCGAAAGCCGATTAACCAAATCGCCAATTATCCGAATCGGTCCTAACCGTAGTATACCTATTCTAAAAATTAAAACCAAGTAATTTTTGTTTTTTAAAGTTCCTATTTCAGTGAGTTACGAATATTTCATGATTTAAACAGTGCAATTATTTACGGATTCTAACTTTACATTTTCTAGATAAGATTCTAAATTTACTTTTACACTAAACCTTTTTTTCTAAAAGGCTGTACAAATCTCACTGCATTCCTTTGGTAAACTTATTTTATTTTTATTCTGAAGTTTAAATGCTATAGGGATGTTAACTATTTATTTTTTATTGTTTTTGAAAAAGTATTTGATAAATGAATACCTACTATTCGTCTTCGAAACATATACTCAAAAAGTAATGTTCTTAAGATATACCTAATAGGTACTAACGATTCAAAATGTTGTAAGTAGTGAAATGGCTCAAAACGACCCTTATAAAATTGCAGCACGTTATGACGTCACAGCGTGGTATGTACCTACCTACAACACTGGTGTAATTCACCATGATTCAATGGTGAAGTAAGAAATTTTAAAATATCTTCGTCAAAAGATACCTACTACGTTCTTGTCTAACGTTGATAAATATACACAAAAAGCTTTTGGAAATTGTACAAAAATTCTAAAAGTTAAATTATTTTAATTTTTAATTTTTTTTTCATTATTTTTCGTCATTTTAGAAATATTTTTTCTCATAATTATTATAACAGGTAAGTACTCAATTTTTCCATAAATTTTGTAAGTACTTTAATCATTATGATATGATAATAGGTAATGATTTTGTACCTAGAAAACATCCTTAATTAATTATATTTGATAAAACGTAGGTACATACCTGCCTCCAAAAATATATATCATAAGGCATTTCTAAATCCAAATCACCACATCAGAATTCCACCACACGACTTTTTTAGTTCATATACAAGTATCGACTGTCATTTTGTTTGTTAATAAACCCACAAAACTGGATTTACAAAACATAAAGGCGCTTGCAAACACAAGAAATAAGTATCTATACAAGTTTCAAATTGATTTAATTTATTATCTCCAACAAATATGCCTACACTGGACTGGTTTTTGAATAATATATCACGAAAATACCAAATTAGCATAAAGGTTACCTGATCGTAGTTAAATACCTAATGCCTAGTAGGTACAATTGAAAGATATTGATTATATATGGTATGGCAACGTAATTACTATCACCATAGAGCAACACGGGCCACCGGCCGCGGCGGACTGGAGGGTAGAGTCATAGCGTTTATTACCGATGCAAAACAGTCTGTAATTTTTAGCGGGGAGAAATGCGTGCGACACACGCACACAACAAAAATCGTCTATTACTACGAAACTCACACCTTGACTTTAACAAAATACAGAAACAATTTCACGCACACATTCAAACATCTAGGCGACAGGTATAGGCCCATTTCGGCTTGTACTTTGACTGAGGGGAAAGCCTGCATATGGCTACTCTCCTCCGGCGTTGCTCTATGACTATCACAGACGAAAAGAGCGAACTAAAGTCGAACGAACGAAGTCTTTGACCTAATGATTATTATTATTTTAGAAAATGATTTTTAAATTAATTCTAATTTTATTAATTTATGATGAAATATTGCGCCCGGTAGAGTACACTAGCAACTATGTTACTTGTTTGCCTTGTATTTATAAAATACTTAAATCTCAGACATAGCAACACTATTTAGAACCTCAACTTTTTTAGGAATGTGAACAACAAAGTTAGCCATTCCTTGGTTGGTAGAGTTGCAGTGTCAGATCTCGACAGAATTTTTTTAGTAACTTCGTAGGGAAATCTTTTGTGTTAACGTAGACGAAGAAACTAATGTATGCCACATTTGTTTCTCACAATTTTTTTTTTCAAAAAACACAAAAATGCTTTATAGCATAAATAACACATAGAAATAATTGATTAAATTGAACAATTAAGGAAAAGTTTCGCTATAATACAAAACTATACGTACAAACTCACACACAAAACTATAATAAATAAACGACTGTAGCTTATTATCGATTGATCATTAAAATGCAATTAATAAAATGAGTTAGTATATTTTAGCACTAATGAATTTTTGTATGACACAATTATCTCGAATTAAATCAGTTCAATAATTGTAGGTACTTACACCCATATTGTAAGACGTTACTTGAAACCATAGAGCAACGCGGCCCACCGGTCGCGGCGGACCGGAGGGGAGTAGCGATATAGCGATTTTTTTCGGGGGGAAATGCATGCGACACACACGCACACTACAAAAATCGTCTATTATTACGAAACTCACACCGTAACTTTAACAAAATACAGAAACAATTTCACGCACACATTTAAACATCTAGGCGACAGGTATAGGCCCATTTGGGTCTGTACTTTGACAGAGGGGAAGCCTACATATGGCTACTCCCCTCCGGTGTTAATCTATGCTTGAAACATTGCTTGACCCACACTCAGCTTAGGATACTTTACGAGGACGCCTCAAAATCCATATTCTTAGTAGAACTTTGACAGTAATTGGTTAAGATGCCTCTGCAGAATAATTTTCAGCAATTCATCCAGATATGGTGCAAACCTATTTTTTACGCATATTTATAATCTATATATATATATCTACTAGGTTGCCTATCAAAAAATGGCCGCAAGTTTTTTTTTTTTGTTTTTTTTCAATTAAATATCGTCCACCTCCACCTCTACCAATATGTATAAAGACTCTGAAAAATCAGGTCTGCCGTTGCGCATTTGGCCGCCCCTACGTATTTTCGTTCCGCCGATAACTTTTTACGTCCATAACGTACATGTATTATTTATATATCAAATTAAAGCTATTTTTTTTTCTCATTATTATGGTATACGGGAGCCAAATTAAATCGGTCGCAAATAAGAGTTAGGCAATAAGGGTTAGGAGAGGCTGACTGTTAAAGATAAAATAATTTAATTAAAAAAGATCCGGGCGAATTGAGATTCTCCTCTTTTTTTGAAGTAGGATAAAAATAATATAGGCAATCCAGTGGATAATATATTCTCTAGATTATAATGTTGCGTAGAAATTAGGTTTGCACCATATCTATGTTATGTTGTGAAGGTGCAGTTTACATTGATGTTTAAGCGATGACTGCAGCCTATAGACACTTACACAAAGACCAGAGGTCAAAATGCAGATGCGTTGCCACCCCTGAGAAAGTCTCTGTTATTATTGTCATACATTACCATCTCCCGTGCTGGGAACGCTAAATAAGAAGACAGGTTATTCAAGACTCAGCTACTTCATTCACATATTAGAACGTAGACAGGTAGGTAACCGGCGAAACAAGTATTTAAAATTTGACATAAACCTCAAAGGTAGGTAACCGGTTAGTTATTTTGAATGTCCTTATAATAAGCTTTAATTTACACATGTATTTCTTCAATAACCTTTGGGTAGATGCATTATAGATGCAATGATGTTTTGATCATCGATGACATCCTATTTTGGCCGAAGACACTGAAAAATACCTCCTTTAATTTAGATGACACAATTTCTTAATTATAAAATTGTACAGCAGCGGCGGCGGACCCGAATCGTCTATTACTACGAAACTTACACCTTGATATTTACAAAATACATAAACAATTTCACGTACACATTTAAACATCTGGGCGATAGGCGTAGGAACACTTGTGCTTGTACTTTGATTTGACCGAGGGGAAAGCCTACATATGGCTACTCCCCTCCGGCCCGCGTGCGGCCAGTGGCCGGTGTTGCTCTATGGATATGTCCGATACCACGAGATCGGCATCAACCCTAGTGGGACCGCAGCAAACTGCTTCAATTCACACGTGGTAGAAGTGACCCCTATAAACATTTTCATAATACACACTGTATAATGGAAATTAAAAAAAAAAAACGGAAAGAAAAATTTGACTTCGGGTAGGAATCGAACTTGCGACCTCAGGGTAACCAGTCCAGCCGCTTTACCTAAGCTACCGAAGTTACTTGACTTCCCGCCCGAAGTCAAAATTTTTCGTTCCGTTTTTTCTTTAATTTCTAAAGTTCACTCGCGTGTGTTTTTGCGAAAAATAAATTGTACAACACTGTATAATGCTTCCTATCTTATTTTCTCCGAATTGATGTGTCTGTCTCTTTATAATATCGCTTTTTCCTTTCATCGACTTTCAAATAACAAATGCTAAAGTTTTCACTTCAAAAAATGTGACTTCATTCAGTATTCAAGCATATGAATAATAAACAGGCATTATTAAAAATACCATAACAAGATTTGAACAAAAAAAAAAAAAAGAAAAAGGACATGGTTTAACTTAACAGCTTTAAAATATTATTTTATGAACCTAAATACGATAACATATTATAGCGACGTTTAATTTTTTTCTTTCCGTAGCAAAAGTTTTAAGAACGAAATTTAACGAATGCGGTCCAAAACCGGATCAGCTGATCCACTAAAATATTCATACTAAAAAGTCTATTTGCTACTATTTAGTTACATTTAAAAATACTTAAATTTAATATTTTTCCTTATCATCTAGTTATGTACATTTTTTAGTAAATCTAAATATATGTCGATATCATTATTGGAAACATCTTTAATTTCATCTTCGATATCTTGTAACGTTCTGTTATTCGTTTCCGGTAAAATAAAATGTAGTATGATCAAACAAATCAACACGTATGAACCATTAACTGAATAAAAACCATTGATACCCATATTCAATATTACTAGAGGTGTAATCTTTAAAGTTATTGCAAACAACATCGTAATAGTACCAGACCAAAATGTGCCTATACCCCTATAATAATAATGGTAACCCATTATACGTCCCACTGCTGGGCACGAGTCTCTCCCCTTTTTGCGGGGAGGCCTGGAGCATACTCCACCACGCTGCTCCAATGCGGATTGGTGGAGAAAGAATTTATTGGTATACCCCTATATTCTAAAGGAAACACTTCAGTTACTACTGCAAATAATATTGGTAAAACACCTACGTGAGAGACAAAACTTTGAAGAAAAATTAAACCTGGCACTATCAATTTATTATCTAATCCTATATAAAATTTTGATTGCAATGTTACTGTGATTCCAACTGTGTTTACATACATTGTAAACACAGTTGGATAACCAAATATGAACAGAATTGGACGCCTTTTAAACTTCTTCAATAAAACACAAGATACACATGGAGCAAGAACTAATAAGGTATTTGTTGCTATGGCACAATACGTTGATATTGATTTATCTCCTGTTATTTCTATCATCATTTGAGACATATAAACCAATAAAAAATGTCATCCACAGCCTTCCAAAATGAAAGCTGCTGCAATAAGTATGAAAAACGGTTTAAAGAAATCCTTGCGAGAAAATACTTTAATTGTTTTCAATAATACATCAATTTTCCTCGTGTCCTTTCTCATTTTGATGTTAGTCATTGGAGCTACTACGAGTTGTTTTAGTTCCCTTTGAGATTTATCCGTTCTTCCATGAAGTAATTGAAATGTCTTTTTGCAATATTTGAATCGTCCTTTTATAGCGTAGAAAGCTGGGCTCTCCAGGCAGTACAAAAGAAGCATTATGGTCAGGCACGTCGGTATTATCGTGAATTTAGCTATTTGACGCCAAGTCCAAACTACTGCCAGGGCTTGGCAGACAATTGAGCCGATGCCCATTCATATTTTATTGGAGAATGTTGAAGTACCCTCTTCTTTTTTTATCAACTGCAGATGGCAGATTTAATTATACCAGCAACTGCAATACCTTCTACTGCCCTAGCCACAATCAATGCAGCTACACTGTGAGCAAACACGAATATTATCCATCCAGTTAGCACGAACAGGTTTATTACGATGTTAGCTGGTTTTCTGCCATAAATTTGAAATATAGGCGTGAGAACACTTTGACCAATCATTCCGGCGAATCCCTGGCTGGCAGCTGAAATAAAACAAAGAAATGATAGGATACTTTTTTTGGTAAATATAAATGATCCGATAGAACTAGACGTAGGCGTTGGAACAGGATAAAACTGCGCCAAGTCCTTGTAAATTGTAATCTATTATATTCTGTCGTGCGTGTCTTGTGTCAGATAAGTATATGTTTGACTGTGTAGGTTTTCTGAACTTTGACTTCTTCGAATGTTAAAAGAAAAAGATTAAGCGTGGACAAGTTTGTAAATGTAATATAAATAACATTATGTTTAATATTATTTTGTAAAGATAAAGGTAATTCTGAATCCGTAATATCTGTCAAAGAGGCGTAATAATTGAGGCCTCAGGGGTGATAATGTATTAAATTTACATTTAGACTAGGCTTTTATGCAGATATCTAAATGTATATTATAGTAGTCACTTGTATATTATATATAGTATATTATAGTAGTCACACACAACCAATGTGAACTGCATGCTTTTTACCATTTCATAACATATCTTCTATCTTCTTCTTTTTATTATATAAAAATAAGTCGGGTTTTCCTTCCTGACACTATAACTTCAGAACGCACGAACAGATTTCCACGGTTTTGCATTCATTGGAAAGGTCTCGGGCTCCGTGAGGTTTATAGCAAAGAAAATTTAGGATTATAAAACGACATCCACGCGGGCGAAGCCGCGGGCAACAGCTAGTGTATTATAGAACTATTAGTGTAGCAGCTAGTAAGTTAAAAAACGTAGCAAGTTACTTTTTAATTTTGAGAGTCGAATGGTTTGCACCTTTAATATGCAAAGGCTATTCAATGATCTTAGTTTTTTACATTACCTATCCATGATGCTTCTTGAGGCGTAGCTCTGATGTCTGTGCTATTCGGATTCAATATGTCTGGATTCATCACGAATGGAAAGGATATCCCAAATCCGGTGGTAAACGCCCGCATGCAAGCCGTTATTAACACAATCCACTGAAAAAATAGATTTTTCTTCAAAATCAAATTAATCAAATCACTTTGAATGAAAAAGGTGAAGTCTATGGCTTACAGAACGTTTTTTTTAATTTAGTGAAGATAGATATGATGGTAAAGGAGTGCTGCAATCTATAGATATCTACATTACACATACACCATAGGATAAAATTCGTTGCTACCTCTGAAGCTTAAGTTGAACTATTGATTTTATCTGTATCAAGAGACTCAAGAGTAGCAACGCATCTGCTGTGAGACCACTTATTTCTGACACTTTTGTCACTTGCTGAAAATTGTTTAAGAATAACACAGACAGAGGTATTTATCATCTATTCAATTGATACATTTTCCACTCCATTATAAGTAACCAAATTTTCCAATAATTATAAATTAAAATTTTATTAAATTAGTTGATAAGAGTGTAATAAAATTGTGTGCTTACTTGTCTGCAACGAGGTAGGTCCATGTCACGAGTCATGTCACTTTGATATGCGCATTCGCTGGTTTTGATACGCATTTTAATTTGGCAAAACCTACTACAACTGTGATGAAGGTAAGACCACATAATGATGAACCTATTCTTGACGGATCTTGTAAGAGCTTAGCAGAGCTTATTGGACTTTGAGTGGGCACCGCATTGTATCTATTTGTCTCTAAAGCGTTGTTTTCTGTGATACCTTAAGAAAGTGCCTATCGTATTAATAATACTATTAACATAAAGGTATAAGATAGTAGCGCCGTCCAATTCTACAGCTTTAACATGTCTGAATCCACTGTAAGCGAATTTCGTTCCAATTAATCGATCCATTACAGAGCGAGTTTTACAAGACTAGATTTACTAGCGCATGGCGATTCATGATAATCTAAATGGGAGTTAGCATGTTAAATTCCTTATCTGACAGTATGTATCTATAAGTAAGTTACTGGTGGTAGAGCTCCAGTGACGGAGCTCGCGGGCGTAGGCACCACCGCATTACCTGATTTACTTGCCGCTAAATGGTAGTGTTCAGCACTATCGTGTTCCGGTCAGGTGGTAATGTACGGCCCTGTAATTTCCGGCACAGAGGCATAACACCTTAGGCCTCAGGAGTGGTAACGCATTTGCATTTTGACCTTGGTCCTTGTGTAAGTGTCTATAGGCTGCAGTCATCACTTAACATCAATGTGAACTGTACGCTTGTTTGCCACTTCAATAACATAAAAAAAAAGTAAATGCAAACATCTGAATTTCTTCACTATAATATGTATCTTCACGCCAGGTCCCTGACGGGGTAGGCAGAGAGTGTAGAGCGCCAGATATCCCGGTTCTGACAAACCTCTCGTGCTTCGTCTACCTTCATCATTCTCTTCATACATGCACGCCGATTAAAAATTAAAATAATGATTAAAACTATTCCAAAGTATATGTTGAGGTCGTAAAGCTTGCAGATTAAGATTCCAGTGTGTTGTCAGAAGATTGTTGGTCAATCTATTTCTTATCCCATCCCTATAAATACCAAACAGATAAAAACCTATGCTTATTCTCTTATTTTACGTTTTCATCACCACCCAACACCCGCGTTACCTGTGATTTACTGGTGGTAGAGCTCCAGTGACGGAGCTCGAGGGCGCAGGCACCACCGTATTACCTAATATACTTGCCGCTAAATAGTAGTGTTCAGCACTATCGTGTTCCGGTCAGGTGGTAATGTACGGCCCTGTAATTTCCGGCCCTGTAATTTCCGGCACAGAGGCATAACAGCTTAGGCCTTAGGAGTGGTAACGCATCTGCATTTTGACCTTGGTCCTTGTGTGGGTGTCCATAGGCTGCAGTCATCACTTAACATCGATGTGAGCTGCATGCTTGTTTGCCACTTCAATAACATAACAAAAAAAAATCTCGGCCGAGAGCATCCACCGCTGGGCTTTATGGCCTTCCACAAAGATTTCCTCAACAGTGTTGTGTGTCATCAGGGAAGAATATACCATAATCGCCACGTTTGGCATGCGGCTTGCTGAGTGCCTAGTGCGAGATTTTATGCGAATTCGATCACGTAAGAGTAAACGCAGATTTGCATGGAATTGAAGGAGCATCATCGATTCACCGCTAGATGACGCTCCTTCAATTCCATACAAATCTGCGTTTCTGTCTGTCTGTCTGTGTGTTCCCGCTAATCTCGGGAACGACTGGACCGATTTTGACGGGAGGAGTAACATAGGCTACTATCGATCTATAAATTATATAATGTTAAATTATTATTAACTGCCTCAGTAGCGTAGTGGTAGCAGGCCACTACTATTACGCTGGAGGTCCTGGGTTCGATTCCCGGGTCGGGGACTATCAGAGATAACGGTTTAAAATCCTTTATCTCTGCTTCTATTGGGATTTTTCCATTTTCTGGAAGTTTCCCAGTACCCCGGAGTTTGGTAATGTGCCCGGAGATGGCAACAGGTTCGCCACCTGTTACATGGGCCAAAACGTAACCGGCGAGTCGTGGGTGTTTGCATGTATGATTGAATGCATGCATTTACCTCTGCCTACCCCTTCGGGGATTACAGGCGTGAAGTTACGTTAAATTATATAACTACGCTAGCTGCGCCCACGACTTCGTCCCGGTAGATACTGAACAAACATAAATTCTCACGTGGATGAAGTCGCGGGCTCAGCTAGTGCAGTTATATAATTTAACATTATATAATTCATAGATACGTTCTTTATGGCGAATTTCACCGTTTCACCGAACTAAGTTTGATAACACGCGTTTAAGCTTAAAGTTTGCATCAATTTCAATCTTACCATGAACAACTTTCGTCTATGATTTTTTTGTGTGTAATGAAAGTGGCAAACAAGCATGCAGTTCATATTGATGTCAAGTGATGACTGCAGCCTATAGACACCCACACAAAGACCAAGGTCAAAGTGCACATGCGTTACCACCGGATATTATAGGGCCGTACAACGTATTACCGGCCTTGCCGGTGATATCCGAATAGTGTTGATGAAAGTTTCACTGTTGAGTCTGGTAATGTGCTCGAAGATGTCAATAGACTCGCCACCTGTATCATAGGCCAAATCGTAACCGGCGAATTGTGGGAGTTTGGGAGTAGATATGATTGAAAGCATGCATTTACCTCTGCCTACCCTTTCGAGAAATAAAGGTGAAGTTAGTTGTTTAACTGATTTCAAAAAAGTCGTTCTACCAGTGGCGTTAGTGGCGTAGCGGGCCTTGGCTGTGGCTCCAAAAGAGAAAACTAGTTTCTCTACCCCACACTATGCGCATAATTATGACGCATACTCTCCGAAGCCGGACCGGATAACTAGTATGTAAAACAATTGTACTATATTATAATACTCACAAAAACCTAGGAAAACATTATTAAAATTTGATACTGATCACGTTCAAAATCCGTGCATGGAAAACGTCATCAAACCAATTTATTTTTGTTTACAATTACCTATTTCAAAGACGAACAAAAAAAGTAATAAAATCTCACTAAACCATATCATGATCACGATGACATGACACTAGTTTATCCTTTATATTGATTGGAAATAAGCAGTTTTTTGTAATCGATTCTGGAAAATGAGTCAATGGAGCACGTGGGCATAACGAAATTAGTTTTTTTGTGATTCACCTCTGAATAAGTCAACAGTTATGTTTTTTGAGTCAATAATGAGGATATTTTACGGTCGTTGTGTACGTTTTCGGTATCCGTTCATTTTACCGAGAAACGTTTCAAAACTCTTCTTTACAAAACCAACGTTTTGCAACGATTTGGTTTCACATCAACTTTCCACAACTAGGTATATCTTTACATGAATAATTGACTTAGAAAACAGATTATTACAATACTATTCATTTCATAACTCATCACTTCATAAATAATTCATATTATCGCATAGTATCTACTCATCACGCAAATGTTCAGTTTTCCCAAATGCAATGTTTCTGCAGAGATCGACTTAGCCAGGTTAGGTTAGGTTAGCGGTGTTAGGTATTTTTTAAAATTAATTCATAGATATTACTTGCTGTTGTAGAATAAATTATATGCGAATTAAAATTTTGTGATGTTATAATTTTTTACGTAATCAAACGTTTGCGAAATAATTAGTATACGAATCGTTGTGTTGCGAAATGATACATTTGCGGAATTATATGTTTGAGGAATTAATAGTGTATAAAACGTTGGTTTTGAAATGAAAAGTAACGTTTGTGGGTGAAACATTAGGGTACCACGTTTTCAGACAATCCTTACGATACTTTGCTTTGAAAATAATGAGCCCTTCCTGGCAGAAGTGGAAGGCCGAAACTCTTTTCTTTATTTGCCGTTGGTTTTTTTTTTCAAAGAGCGCCCGGCATCTTTCCTGGTGTACATCTAAAGGAGCATCTACAGAAGGTGCTGCATAACAACAAATGCCGGGCACCATCTGCTCATAACAGAAGGCGTGTGAAGCCACTCACAGTAGAACGACAACCGGCCATACTACCACAATGTAAAGGGTGTTAAACAAAATCTATAATATTCTAAGAATATCATCTATTTTTTCGTTTTTAAACTCTATAGAAAAGCTCATCATGGAAGACTATGGAAGCTGAAAAGCAACCGATTGGTTGGTTTTTATTGGTTTTAAATAATGATTTAAGTTTAAATATACGCAAAATACCTAAATCCATAAAACAGTATTAAGTACTATATTTCAACGAGTGTACCTCGTGAAAACCTGAGAACATAGGTATTTTTATCGATCAGAAATAAATAATATTTAAAACTCATCCGGAGTTATAAATATTACTACTTATATTTTTATTGATGACTAGCTGTGCCCGCACCTTCGTCCACGTGAGAAAAAATATGATTGTTCAGTATCTACCCGGACGAAGTCGTAGGCGCAGCTAGTATAAACAAAGTAGCCTAAGTTACTCCTTATTACATAAGCTACTTGTCAGTGAAAGTCCCGTCAAAATCGGTCCAGCCGTTACCGAGATTAGCGGGAACAAACAGACAGACAGACAAAAATTGTAAAAAATGTTGTTTTGGTATATGTACCATGTAAACATACATTATGCATTTAGTAAAAAGCGGTTATTTTAATATTACAAACAGACACTCCAATTTTATTTATTTGTAATGATTGATTATGACATACCTTCATCGATTCCGAGTACTAATCATAATTTTTAAACAGGTTATGTTTTTGACTGTATTTCCTGATTACGAATCAATTGCGGTCACCAATTCTATCGCCAGGTTTGAATTCCTATATACGTAACTTCACACCTGTAATCCCCGAAGGGGTAGGCAGAGGTAAATGCATGCATTCAAGCATACATGCAAACACCCACGATTCGCCGGTTACGTTTTGGCTCATGTAACAGGTCGCGAGCCTGTTGACATCTCCGGGCACATTACCAAACTTCGAGGTACTGGGAAACTTCCAGAAAATAGAAAAATCCCAATAGAACCAGAGAAAGGATTTTAAACCGTTATCTCTGATAGCCCCCGACCCGGGAATCGAATCCAGGACGTAGCTGCCTGCTACCACTAGGCTACTGGGGCAGAGCATTATGACACCGCATCATAATCATCATAATTTATTGATGCATAATCAAATCTTGCAAAGGCTTTTTTTTACATAAATCAATGAAGTATATCGTTTGTTGGAGACGCTCAATACAGGATTGCATTCAACGAAATATAGATACAGTCCAAATATAAATAAACTGGATCTAAGTTCACGAATATCTGACGCTTTTGGTGTTTATGCCCAACACGGCCATATTTACGGCAGTAAAATTGATACCACGGAATAATTAAGTTGTGCAGTGTTACAGTGCGTGTTTTTTTTAATTTAGTTTAGTTGCATGAAGATCTTAGTTTTGGCAAGTGTTTTTTTTCTATTTCTAATAAGTAAATGATATTATTTTGAGTTTTATTTCTTTTTAATTTAGTTGTTTTTTTATTGGATATGTGGCATTACTTCAAAAAGTTAACCTGTTAGTTAACAGAAGAAGAATAAAACAACACGTGCGTGTAAAATCAATAGGTACAAACTAATTATAAAAAAATAAAGGTGTACCTTTATTTTTATTTACGAGTAGGTATCTGACACCCGGGTTTCTTCTACTTGTATATTTTTTTTATTAAAAAAATTACCTATGATGCAATTTTTTTATTTTTAAAAATCTGTTTTCTTTAAGTAGCTGCGTTTTATAATTACTAGGTACATTATAAATATTTAAATAGGTCCGTATAAAAAAAAAAAAAATAATTATGTATATAACAAACATTGACACCGCTCATTCTTTTCAGTTAATTTAATTGATTTTTTTTGAGTTTTTATATAAAAAAAAATATTATATGGACACAATTATTTTTCAAAAGTTAACTACAAAAATATACATATTAAAATGTATAATATGCATATATGGACCTACTTGCTTACAGCTTTGCAAATTATTATAAACTTTATCCAATTTACGACTCTTGCCTATCTTACGCTAAGAGCTTGTTTCATCGTCATCACTCCAGCCGAATAACGTCCACTCAAGTCCACTGCTGGACAAAACCTTCACCAAAGACGTCCACTACAGCGTTGTCTGTCATTAGGGGAGAATATGCCAGTAAGCTCCAGGCCTCCCCCCAAAAAAAAGGGGAGAGACTCGTGCCCAGCAGTGGGACGTATAATGGGTTGCCATTATTATTATTATTATGCCATTATCTCCACGCTTGGCAGGCGATTAAGACATATTGGCTGCCAATCCCGCATTGTTATTTTTACTACTGCCCTATTGGAATTGTTTGACTACCATTGTTCGGCTGACTGACTGCACTAGCAGAAGAATTTTTCACTGGTGGTAGAGCCCCAGTGACGTAGCTTTCGGGCGTAGGCACCACCGCATTACCCAATATACCTACTTGCCGCTAAATGTTAGTGTTCAGCACTATCGTGTTCCGGTCAGGTGGTAATGTAGGGCCCTGTAATTTTCGGCACAGAGGCATAACACGGCCATAACAAAGCCTCAGGAGTGGTAACGCATCTGCATTTTAGGCTGCAGTCATCACTTAACGACAATGTGAACTGTATGCTTCTTTGCCACTTCCATAATATAAAAAAAATCTCTTCCAGTAGAAGAAAATTATTTTCTTCCAGTAAAAGCGAATTCTTCCACTAGTGGGCGGTGGGGTCATTACGTCCCGACCAGTAGTCAGCCAGCAGTCCTGGAGACTGGAGACCAATCTTAACATTCTTAAATTATTGACATTTTTATTTGACATTTTAAATGTAGCTAATTATTTTAAAATTTTCACTATCTAACGCTGTGCCATATTATGCCATTAATCAAGAATGTGTTAAATACCTACAAATGACAATATTATGTACCTATTTTGATAAATTAATATGACTGCAAGACGAATCACTCTGTACTCCATATTGCGATGCCCCATACAAGAGTCCCATGTACCTACTTAACTACTGATGTAAGTGTTATATGTATAAGACCTTTAATGTAATGTATATGTACATGTTGGCAATTAATAAATTGATTGATTGATTGATACTTCTTTAAGGATAAGGATAATGAAAGAAAGAATAAAAATATTTTTATTTCGAGATCTTTACAGAAACTTTCAAAACGGCAGAACGTTCAGAAATCATAAATTAAGTACTTAGAGTGAATAAACTATTACATACTTATAGTGAAAATAAAATCTGTGTATTGTTTTATATGAGCCCTGGTTGCCTAAAATACCTAAATTAAAAAAAAAATAATAGTATCGAAATAAAATTAGAATTTAAAGCACTTACTTAAAATATAATTATCACAATTATTATCAATTCCTTGAAAAATAAAAACTTATTCGTCAAGATCAAAGTTATTCACTAAGCATCCGCTACCGAACAAACTCAGTAAGAGCTCTTCTAAATGAGAGCTTAAATATAGTACAGAATATCATGAAAATCAAATAATGTGAACGTCCGTAGCATAGATGCAAATAAACTACTAATCTACTGAAATGAGATGTAGATCTTGCAAACCAGAACAGCCATTGCTCCCCTCGACCATTTTAGAGGGCGCAATCCGCCACACGACGCCGCCAAAGGCAAGGACATTTTAGCGTGCAGGGCAAGATAAAAGAAGAAGATTACTGGTGGTAGATTTCCAGTATAGTATCCTTTATCTCCGGCTCTATTGGGCTCTTTCCATTTTCTGTAAAATTTCCAAAACCTTGAACTTTGGCAATGTGCCCGGATTTGTTAACAGATTTCCTACCTGTTACATGGGCCAAAACGTAATCGGCGAATCGTGGTGTTTTTATGTATTCTTGAAAGCATGCATTTACCTCTGGTTACACCTTCGGGTATTAGAGGCGTGCACGTTGTATGCATAGTTTGGACAAGCATTAGATCTGTTATCGATCAAGCTACAGTTATGGAAGTATAACCGGAATATCGTAGCGCTAAACACTACAATACATAGGAAATAGGAAGTTATAACAAAACCGTATCTAATTTTCATGAAGAATTAATTTCTCGTAGTGTTATTATCAAATAACGAACGTCGTAAATTATAATCCAATTGCCCGTAACTGTTAAATTGATAACATATATTAACACAAAAACGACATTAACATGTGATAAAAAACATTTTTTGGTGTAACATTGATATAGAGTACTCAGTAAGAAATACTGCATATCGAGCCTACGAAAGAGTCAATCGGCTGGTTTCGATTTGGTACAGGCCTAGGTTACCACCTCTTAGCTGTCGACATACGGGAGAAAAAAAAACATTGATTGTAATTTGTCCATGGATTGCTGATCGCTGTTAGATGCAGACTAATGAGCGATGGAATGAAATTTAATTAAAACAATTAATGAGGACTCTCACGCACGTGGATTAGAAAGAGGATAAAGCAAAGAACCTACACGCGCCCAAATAATTTTCTACGAAACTAGCTACCCACTCTTGGGAGTAGTGGCGAGATAGTTGCGCTTGAGTAGAGTCAGAGCAACGCGGCCCACCGGTCGCGGCGGACCGGAGGGGAGTAGCCATAGCGTGTATTACCGATGCAAAACAGTCAGTCATTTTTTGCGGGGGGAAATGCATACGACACACACGCACACTACAAAAATTGTCTATTACTACAAAACTTACACCTTGACTTTAACAAAATACACAAACAATTTCATGCACACATTTAAACATCTAGGCGACAGGTATAGGCCCATTTGGGCTTGTACGTTGACAGAGGGGAAAGCCTGCATATGGCTACTCCCCTCCGGTGTTGCTCTATGAGTAGAGCAGAGTATATATAATGTTCTGTGTAGTGGCGTGAAAGCCGTTGTCGAGCGAGGTCGTGAAATACGCCGCTTTTAGCCATTTAGACTTCCCGTGTAGTTACTTTTGAACAACTTGTCGTTCCGGGAGAATTTCGTATATTTTGAATTCCTTCCGGGAGACGGGAGATTTTAATTTTGAGAGGTCAAATCCGGGAGATTCCCGGCATTCCGGGAGAGGTGGGAACCCTAGGTACACACTCACACACTAGGAACTCTACACACTGCCAACGTAAACACTGATTGTGCGGTATTGGTCAAAACTTGATCAGAATGGTCGACAAACGTCACAAAGGTAAGGCTCGAAAGGGATAACGCTCTACAGACCCGAAATAACGTGAAGTCTTCCTAATATCGATGTGCATTTTTATGTTGTTGGATACTGTACAAGTGTTTGGGACCTGGTTGGTCCAGTGATTTGTTCCAATTGCTTATGAGCATATTTTTTTTATTCATAAATTATGTGGAGGAGCGGTTGTTGGAAGTGTTCCTCCTACAAAAAGGTAAGATCCTCCGACCCGACGAGGTGGTAGCGCCTGGCAGGCCGCAGCCCAACAGTGAACGATGAGAAGTTGTAACCAACTCTTAAGAAAACTTCGTATGTGCGATGTAATCCGATTGTTGCGCCATCTTCCGTACAATACAAGTACTTTGCTGTTATTGCGGAACCCTGTTTCTCGCCCTAAATCGTAATGGTTTGACCGCCACGGTTCGGTTGACTGACTGCATCAACGGAGGAATTTTTCACCATTAGCGGGCGAGCTCCTATACTTGGAACTCTGCCACCAGTAATATAAAAGTATAACACTATTGCATATACTACGAATGTTTCAATCATTCGGCGATAAGTCATTAAAACGTCTTGTTTCATTTCATCAATCAAACTACATCAAAAAATGCTTAACATCTTCGAAAAAATCATTATTTGCACAATTTGGACCATCTGAGTTACCCATTAAAAGCATATTTTTGAAATTGATAAATGAAATGTGCTTGGTTAAGCTGCTGGTCATCAGTGTAATTGTTTAAAATTAGTACCTATCAAGGAATTTTCACATTGCATAGCCCTTGACCAATTTTCAAGTAAATGTTTGGACATGCACCGACAACTTGACACTTTTATTGTTATTTGTATGTAATTGTGATTTTATTGAAGATATAAATAAGTAAACTGATGATGATATTTTTTTCTTTTTATTTTCTCTGTGACATCACCAAGTTTGGAAACGTGTCCAATGTGTTTTATTGCTTGGGATAACCTCAAAATCTTAATGCTTTTAATGGCTGAATACTCAAACGTATCGACCATACAACACAGCTTCTCTTCCTAGACACCTCATACAAGGCGAGCGGTGACTGGCAATACATACGCCAAATCGAGTTTATAATATCCACTATCTTATAATGCTTATTTAGTACCGACCACTTCCGTGACCTGAGGGTACGTAAAATTGTCGAAACTAAAAATACATAAAATATCATCGTTTAGTGTGAGATAATAATAATAACAAGGGGGCAGAGCAGCTTGTGGCGAGTTGTTGGTGAGTAGCGACACCACCCCCTACCATCATCTCGAGTTCCTCCGAGAGAACTGGGCTCTGCCTCGGCCGCCACACAGAGGTACGGCCGGACAGAGCATCGGGTCTCTCACCTTTGGCTTGCCTTCATTGGCCGGTCAGAGTGGGGCGCTAGAGGTAATTTGGATAATAGGCTGTTGTCTGAATTTCTGCAAGAGTCATACACTCGGGGATGGAGGTTATCGTTTATGAATAAGGGGGTTAATGGTCTGTATTAAAACTACAAAAAATAATCATGACAAAGAAAGAAAAATGACATGGATGTGTGTGTGTGTGTGTGTGTGGTGTGTGTAGTGTGAGTGGTGCGTGCAGTGTGTGCGCGCGCGTGCATGTGTGTGTGTAATAACAACGCAGGATGGGTCGGCAGCAGCGTCTTGCGATAAATTCAAAATTCAAATCATTTATTTCAAATTGGTCTACAAGGACGCTTTTGCATTGTCGGGTTATAAGCTACCTAGAGAGAATTACTTATAATAATAATCCAATAGGTATTAATAAATACCAAATTAATAATAATATTTTACCGATACGTGAATCATCAAATTTTTCAATTCCTTCATAGAAGAAAATGAAAAATCTGTTCGTCATAATCATAGTCATTCACTTAGCAGAGTTCCAAGTGCAGGCACTGTTGAGAAGAACTCCGCTACCCAACAAACTCAGCGTGTTGCTCTTTTGTCAAAACCTTACATTTAATACAAATATTATTACATAGAATAAAGATAATGTGAACGTCCATGGCATATGTATAAAAACTACCGTCAATGCGATCGCCAATACGCCTGCCAAGTGTGGCGATTATGGCATATTCTTCCTTAAATAACGTACAACACTTTTGTGGACGTCTTTGGGTGGGCTTTGTCCAGCTGTGAACGTTTTTCCACTGAAGAGAAGACAATTCTTCTGGTAGTGGGCAATGTGGTCGTCACATTCCGACGCCAGTTAAATATATTACACAAAATAAGGAAAACAAATTATTCATTTCGTACCTATAATCGTATTTATAAGTCAATTATGCATTTCGTTAATACTTTGACAATCTTGCACGACGTGATAGTGAGTTGAATTAATTATAAAGTAGGTACTAATAATATATATATGTATGTGATATTTATAGTACGCGTTTCCTATTTGTTATATTTTTATACACTTAAAAAAATAACCTTATCTCGTGACATGTATAAATAAATTTTATAAATAAATGAAATATATCTTTTGATGACGGATCATTTCGTAATGTTTCGTATTTTTTTCAATTTTCGTGTTTAATTACTTTATCGGATTAAATGTATCTAATTGAAATTGATTTTAAAACACATTAATTTGGATTTTTAATTCGATTGAAATTTAAAAATGCCGTTTGTCAAAAGTATGAATATTCGTCTACAATTTTGAGCGTAGTAAGATACAACCCCCCAACAGGTGTGGGTGTAACATGGACATTTGCCCATTATCTTCATCTTGCCCATATTGATTTGAAGATATTATTATACAACGTGGAACAGGTTTAATTAAATGTACAACCCCAAACTAGTTTGTTCAGAATCGATAACCGAATCGATTTCAGGCATTTTTAATATCGGTAATATTTTGTCCGAAAATTCATTACAATTAAGGAAATTATGGGGTGACCATAATTTCCTTTGGTGAACAGTAAATAGAAACTAAAATGAGACCAACGTCTATCCGAAATAAAATATAGAATAGATTCCTGAGATTTGCGCGTTCAAGCAAACAAACAAACAAATATAGTGTAGGAATATAGTAAAAACCACATTTCATTTTCCCATACAAATAGTCCGTCTTTATCAAACCTTTGACACATTATTTCATTCTGAGGCAATACGAAATTTTCCGGGTCAGCTAGTATTAATTAAAGTTTTAATTATAACTTTATATAAAGATAGTAAATGGAAACATATAAGAGAGAAGTATTATTGTATAATTTATTTTAGCACTATCCGAGGTCATTTTATAATTGGACCCTTTTAAGCATAATGGTTTCAAGTGACAAAAAATCGAGTTATGACTTATGAGTATCACCGTGTTTGTGAGAATGAACTCTATCGGATTATGAAAAATTCATTATCGATAAAAAGTTAATCTAAGAACTATTTAAAGAAATAAGGTTTTGTTAAATTATCTGTCGTACATACATATATTTGCGAAAAGGTTTTAAGTTACTTGATTCTTTTTGGTAATTTAATATCAAGCATCCATATTTCTACAAGAAGGTTTCAAATACATTATAAGAATCCTAAAATTAACGTATTCGCACATTCAGCCTCATTCAATATTCTTTCTATATGCCTCAGTGGCGGATTTACAAATTTGCCGCCAGTAGACTATTCAATTTTTGCCGCCCGTATATTTTGATATCGTAGTAGTCCACAATCATATCAATTATATTCTCTATCAATAAAATTCCAACTTTATGTTTTAGGCTTCGTCATTCTCGTCACATCAACTTTTTTCTATGGTTAGAATCATTGAAAACTATGGTCTGAATCTTGATAATTTTAACAGTCATTTTGTAAATAGAAATAAAAAACTATGATCGAAATCTCCCGCCCCTTAAAATTTGCCGTCCTAGGCTCCAGTCTACTCAGCCTGCTGGTAAATCCGCCACTATTATGCCTGAACCATCGGAGCATACCTTTTTTCATTTTTACACCGATACTCTCATTCACACCAAGCATTTTTTTTATGTAATAAAAGTGGCAAACAAGCATGCAGTTCACATTGATGTTAAGTGATGACTGCAGCCTATAGACACCCACAAAAGACCAAGGTCAAAATGCAGATGCGTTACCACTCCTGAGGCCTAAGGTGTTATGCCTCTATGCCGGAAATTACGAGGCCGTACATTACCACCTGACCGGAATACAATAGTGCTGAACACTACCATTTAGCGGCAAGTATATTAGGTAATGCGGTGGTGCCTACGCCCGCGAGCTTCGGCACTGGAGCTCTACCACCAGTAAAAATGGTGTGCGGACAGTCAACCGATTAATAGCGGTCAAACCATTCCAATAGGGTGATAGTCAATATAATAACGTGGGTTGGGCTTTAGCGTCCCGTGATGAAATTAAACCTGTAAAGGGGTAAACCTGTAAAGGCAGGCAAACTGCCGCCTCCAAGGTACTGAGAAACTTCCAAAAAATGGAAAAATCTCAATAGATCCAGAGATAAAGGACATTTACATTTTATTTTATTATATTTTTTTTTTTTTATACATCGTTAGCTCTGATACCTATTCCCCGACCCGGGCATTGAACCCAGGACCCCAGCGAAACAATAGTACCACTAGACTACGGAACTGAGGCAGTTAATATTTTTTTAAATGATATCTTTATCTTTTTCAGATCTTCATGCGTGTGACGTCGTTCAAAACTCGAAAAAAGTACTTCGCAAGCCTATCATCACCACCGATTCGCATCAAATTACCAATTCAAATTATTTATCAACTAACCTCTAGCGACATTGTTCGCATGGAATTTACATATCACGCAAAACCTCAAAAAATACCGTCTTTGCGACCATTGTTATTAAAAACTTCATACAGGCACCACTTTGAAAAAAAATTTATTTTTGCATGGGCTTTGCGACTATTCTTATTTCAAAATTTATACAGCCACCACATTGAAAAATAAGTTATTTTGAATTTTTTTTTATGTTAGCAAGGTGGCAAACAAGCATGCAGCTCACATTGATGTTAAGTGATGCCTGCAGCCTATAGACATCTACATAAAAACCAGAGGTCAAAATGCAGATGCGTTGCCACCCCTGAGACCTTAGTTGTCTCTGTGATAATTTACTACGGGGCCGTACATTACCATTTTTTTTTTTTCTGGTGGTAGAGCTCCAGCGACGGAGCTCGCGGGCGTAGGCACCACCGCATTACCTGATATACCGGCCGATAAATGACACGGCCCTGTAATTTCCGGCACAGAGGCATCACACCTTAGACCTCAGTAGTGGTAACGCATCTGCAACGCATATAGGCTGCAGTCATCACTTAATATCAATGTTAACTGCATGCTTGTTTGCCACTTCCATTACATAAAAAAAAACGTAAACAGACGTGCTAACCCACAAGATTCACTAGTTTTAACTTTTTATGCTTGTGTGACATTGTATGAAAGCATTCAGGGCACATTTCCACCTACTCAGTCGCATCATTCCTCTTAAGATAACAAGAAAACATGAATTACAGCTTATAGCACACCGCGGACACTCCGCCAAAATTCCATACAAACGCTTAATTTGGACTCTATGACACAAGAATCAATCAGTGACGTGTATGTACACGTGCACCTGTATGCGTAGCACGTAGAAAATACCAAGCGTCGCCCATAAGAGGAGGTTAGGTGATGCGGGGAAATCGGGCAGGACGTCTAAGTGTCCATTCTATACGTAGTATTATTATATATTCTCTGCTTAATGGACATTTTATTTTCATTGTAATGAAAATATCAATAGGCAATCAAAACAATGCAGTATTGGAGTCTAGTTTGAAACTCCATTTGAGTTGAACAGTGTTGTCGACTCCCCGCAGACTGGCAAGCAAGTTTTAATAAGTTTTGCTACCATTCACACATACAATTGTGTCCACGCAATTTCATGATATTATTATAAAATGTTGTACGTGTTCTATATTTTACTAGAGGTTCCGGTAAACTTCGTATTGCCTCAGAATTAGTATAGACTAGTTTTTGTTCATTGCTTTTAATTATTGCAAATTGTAATATGTTATTCTAATGTATAACATCAACATCATATCAGCCATACGACTTTTACTGGTGGTAGAGCTTCAGTGACGGAGCTCTCGTTCGTAGGCACCACCGCATTACCTAATATACTTGCCGCTAAATGGTAGTGTTCAGCACTATCGTGTTTCCGGTCAGGTGGTAATGTACGGCCCTGTAATTTCCGGCACAGAGGCATAACACCTTAGGCCTCAGGAGTGGTAACGCATCTGCATTTTGACCTTGGTCTTCATGTGGGTGTCTATAGGCTGCAGTCATCACTTAACATCAATGTGAACTGCATGCTTGTTTGCCACGCCCATTATATAAAAAAAAAAAGTCCACTGCTGAACATAGGCCTCCCCCAATGACCTCCATGCCGACCGATCGGAAGCGAAGTGGCTCCCAGTGGGTACCTGCAGCTTTCACTAGGTCGTCGCTCCATCTTGCAGGTGGACGTCCTACGCTGCGTTTGCCGATACGTGGTCTCCACTCGAGAACCTTTCTGCCCCAGCGGCTATCGGTTCTCCGAGCTATGTGCGCTGCCCATTGCTACTTCAGCTTGGAAATCTGCTTGACTATGTCAGCGACTTTCGTTCGCCTACGGATCTCCTCATTTCTGATTCGATCCAGTAGGGAAACGTCGAGCGTAGCCCTTTCCATTGACCGCTCAGTGACTTGGAGCTTTCGTACGAGACCCATAGTGAGAGACCACGTCTCGGCACCGTAGGTCATCACCGGTAAAACGCACTGATTAAAGACTTTCGTTTTGAATGTATAACATATATAACTGTAAAGTTTCATCCATATCCGTACTTTTTTCGTGAAAGAGTTACAAACATCCATCCATATATTCATCCATCCATACTCACAAATTTTCGCATACATAATAATAGTAGGATTAGTAAGATAAATAACATATATACCGACTGCAGCGCCATCTGCCGGGCTAATTTGTGAATCTAAACCATTCTTCTAACTGCCTCGGTAGCCTAGTGGTAGCAGGCCACTACTACTACGCTGAGGTCCTGGGTTCGATTCCCGGGTAGGTTATCAGAGATAATGGTGTAAAGTCCTTTAACTGTGGTTCTATTGGGATTTTTCCATTTTCTGGAAATTTCCCAGTACCTCGAAGTTTGGTAATGTGCCCGGAGATGTCAACAGGCTCGCCACCTGTTACATGGGCCAAAAACGTAACCGGCGAATCGTGGTGTTTGCATGTATGCTTGAATGCATGCATTTACCTCTGCCTACCCCTTCGAAGATTACAGGCGTGAAGTTACGTAAACCATTCTCAGATCCCTTTGAACACACAAAAATAATCTTCAAAATCAGTCCAGCAGAGAAGCATCTGGCTGTGAGCCAGAAGGTTTTTTTTTTTGCTTTGGTGGATTTGGAGAAAGCGTTTGATAGGGTATTACGAAAGGAGCTGTGGGATATTTTGCCAGAGTATGGTATTGACGGCAGCCTGCTTCGTACAAACGTGCAATACAGTCTACATATTAGGACTGTCAAGCATGTGTGCGGGTCAGACAGACATCGGTGTCAGACAGGGTTGCGTGCTTTCGCCTAGGCTGTTTATCATATATCTGGACAAATGCCTCCAGAGATTGAAGTCAATGGATGTGGGAGCACGTATGGATGGTTTAGTGGTGAACTGTTTGCTTTACGCAGAAGACGGCGGTAATAGTAAATTCTACACCATCTGCTACAAGCACTAGTCACAATCATGAATTTATTAGACAACTGAAAAAAGATCTATTAAATAAATGCTACTTACTATAGCCAACGAATTTTTAAATGAGTATAATTGATATAAGAAGATAGGAAGACTGCATACTCGTATTATATAGAATTATTTATTTAAGTAGTGCAATTGAATTTATTAAGTTAATGTTATTATAATCGTCATCCTCCGAATTTGCGATGCTCCTGCGGGGTGTCATAGGCAATATCACAGAATAGATAAATAAGGATAGAATGGCTAAAGACTCAATTTCATATTGAAACCGCTGTCGCCAGTTGCACACATTGACATTGACACTACAGAGACAATTCAAACTGCAATTGGTCAATTGAAATAGAGCACTCCCAAATACTTACTTCTCACAAAACTAACTCTTTCTGCTAAGTAACTCGGTTGCTTTTCGTATGCTATGATTTCGCAAAGTTAAGACGATTTGATTCGAAATATTCGAATGTCATAATTTCCACAAACTGTATTACCAGTTTATGACATTTCCACAATGATCGTGCAATTACTGAACCATAAATAACATTTGAAATATTTTTAAAAAATGCCAAAATTGCACTTTAATCCATTGACATAATGATAATAAATGTGTGGCATACTTTTTACGTTCGATTAAATTAATTTCTAATAGTTATTATCGTGATAATAAAAAAACATCCAATATTGAATCTAATTTTTCACAAATTATTTCGTGGAAAAATTTATTTACTGGTATCCCAGCTTATGAGATGTTTTTTTTTAATTTATCGACTTTTTATCTTATTATCGAAATTGATGTTTTTGGTATAATATTTTTAACGAAATATTTTTATTTTATTTAAGAGTATTGAATGTGACCTCTTTTGAGATGTATAGTGAAAACCGTGCTCAGAAGCTAAAATTGTCGCAGGTGGTCGCACATTCACAGGTGTTTTTAGTTAATGGTGAATATGACATCTTTTTTCGCATCCAAGATGGCAGACATAATTATTTTTTGAAAATGTATTAGAGGAGAGGAGTCAATTTCGAGGTTTTGTGGGGTGCTAATTACGAAAATTCCATCCGTTTTCAGATAGATAGCGGACAGACTTTATTTTTTCAAAATATGATATGGATATCAATTACGAGGTTTCTTGGGGTGCTGATAACGATAATGGCATCCGTTTTCAGATCCAAGATGGCGGACATTATTTTTTTCAAAATGTGATATGGTTATCAATTTCGCGGTTTCTTGGGATGCTGATTACGAAAATGGCATCCGTTTTGACAAAGCTAGTCTTGCTCAATTGAATGATGCCAGCTGTTTTAGAACCTAATGAACCGGACGGCATGTCATTAATGACTTGAAAGCTGGGCAGGCCTTTGGTGTGGGACGCAACATGCGTTGATACCCTTGCGCCGTCCCATCTTTCAGGCACGGCGTGTTCTGCCGGCACTGTTGCTGCATCAGCGAAAACCCTAAAGCGGCGCAAATACAGTAGTCTTTCAGATGATTACCTATTTGTGCCATTTGGGATCGAACCGCTAGGTCCATGGAGTCCCAGTGCTCGTCTCCTATTTGGAGACATTGCGAAACGTTTATTGGACACTGCCCGTGACCAGAGGCCTGGCCAATATTTCGGTTAGAGAATAAGCATTGCAATTCAACGTGGCAGTGTTGTCAGCCTTCTGGGAACTTTGTCGCACATAACCTCTTTATTTATTTTAAGATAGTATGGTTAAGGTTTCTATAGAAAATAGTATATACAACAAACCGCTAAACAACTGGTGGTAGAGCTCCAGTGACGGAGATCGCGGGTGTAGGCACCACCGCACTACCTGATATACTTGCCGCTAAATGGTAGTGTTCAGCACTATCGTGTTCCGGTCAGGTGGTAGCGTACGGTTCTATAATTTCCGGCACAGAGGCATAACACCTTAGGCCTTAGGTGGTAACGCATCTGCATTTTGACCTTGGTCTTTGTGTGGGTGTCTATAGGCTGCAGTCATTACTTAACATCAATGTAACCTGTAAGCTTATTAACCACTTCCATTACATAAAAAAATGAAATTTATAAACACATATTTTATGCAGACAATATCGTCACCAATTGCATTTCATTTCATTTCATTTCATTTATTGCATAAATCATGAGATGTTTAGTACAGGTGGTAATAATAATTATCTAAGTGTATCATGAAACCCTCTTAGGTATGGCAATATTGTTGGCGAGTAATTAAATTATAGGTACATATTTTAAATTGCAAAATTACATAAAACTATTTGAACTTGAAGCAGATTTCATTTCATTTATGTCAATTTAATATTGGAAAACAGTATTGTTATTATATAATGAACCCAATAAAGCTTTAGTTTTAATAGGTATTTTCAATAAAATATTCAAATTAATTAAGAATGTCAGAGATGTTTATCATTATAAAATTCATTAAGATTGTAATAGCATTTGTTGCTAAGAATGGATTTCAATTTATATAAAAATCGATTTGTGTGTGCATTTAAAGGACACAGTCTTACATGCAACCCGAGTCGGTCAACCCGTTTCTAAACAAACTCGTTCCATTTTTATTATTATAATACTGACGACCCGGTTAGTCCAGCGGTGTGAGATGACCGTTTGATTCGGAGGGTCGCGGGTTCGATCCCCGCACCGGGACAAATATTTGTATGGCCTACAGATATTTGTTTCGGGTCTGGGTGTTTGTGTATGTGTTGTATGTGTACAACGGCACCCACGACACAGGTTTATACCTACAGTGGGGCAGTGAGTGTATTTAAAAAAAAAAAAATAGCCGGGCTCTCGACTTCGTTGTTCACGTAAAAAACATTTTTAATTGCACATTTTTGCAAGTATTGGGGTTAAGTATGTATCAACCGAAAATTTATTTGTTCAATTTAACGAATCAAAACATCTAGACAGCGGGCTTGACTAGCCATAACATGATTCTGTACTTACTCCAATGCTTTATGGAAGCGAGAGCTGGGTGTGCAGGAAGGAGCATGAAAGTAAATTACACGCGGGTAGTATTAATACATATTTTTACTGGTGGTAGAGCTCCAGTGACGGAGCTTGCGGGCGTAGGCACCACCGCATTACCTAATATACTTGCCGCTAAATGGCAGTGTTCAGCACTATCGTGTTCCGGTCAGGTGGTAATGTACGGCCCTGTAATTTCCGGCACAGAGGCATAACACCTTAGGCCTCAGGAGTGGCAACGCATCTGCATTTTGACCTTGGTCTTTGTGTGGGTGTCTATAGGCTGCAGTCATCACTTAATATCAATGTGAACTGCATGCTTGTTTGCCACTTCCATTACATAATAAAAAAATATATACATATTCTCTGACGCAGTCGAGATGAGATATTTGCGCAAGATCTGCGGTGTATCGCTCACTGATCGCGCTCATAATGAAGATAGAGGCTTTGTGTGAATGAGAGTATCGGTGTAAAAATGAAAAAAGGCATGCTCCGATGTTTCATGTGTATATAAAGAATGTCGAATGAGCGAATGACTGAATATGAATGTGGATGGTTGCAGAGGTCCAGGAAGACCAAGACTGACCTACCATCGATCGATCGATGATCGACCAAATAGGTCGAGTGCTGAGTGAGGGTGGGGTCAAAAGTCTTAGGAATAGGCGTGCATGTATCAAGAGAATGATGAATGTAGAATAAAGACGGGAGGTGTGTCACGACCGGGATATCGCTCCACCCTCCTTGCCTACTCCGTAAGGGACTTGGAGTAAAAAATACATATCCCTCCGGCCATTAGAAAAATATGACAATTGATTTCTTATTGTTCTTTGACCCGATCGGGTCCATTGCGGCTTCAGGGATTTAACGAATGTCAAACGAGCGTACATTAGATCGTTGTCAATTGCATTTTCAATAGAAAAAGATAAGGGAGAGATTAGCAACACTTTAATACTAAGAACAAATAATAAACTTACTACCAACACCCTAACATATTAAATTGTATGCTTCTAAGGACTACTAAATCTAATGACTACGAAGCGCGCATGGCCGAAGCGCGCAAACCCCGCGGCTGGAGTAGATCGTAAGCGATCTACGGTCGGGTGAGTGATGACAGCTAGTGGCAAATTAAAATGCGCGTTTCCGTGCTTCAGAGAGCACGTTAAGCCGTCGGTCCCGGTTGCTATCGAAAGATAGAAATCGTTAAACCTTGTCGGAGGCCTTATGGGGTTTGATAACATCCGACAGCGGGTTGGGCACTAACCCGTATCTCCACCGATCCGCTTTGGAGCAGCGTAGTGGAGAAAACTCCAGGCCTCCTCCCAAAAAGGGGAGAGACTCGAGCCCAGCAGTGGGACGTATAATGGGTTGCCATTATTATTCCACTTATTTATTGATACAACTTATTTTATAATTTTTTACATATATACCTATGTATAAAAAAAAAAACAACAAATATATATAAAAAATAAAAAATATTGTGTGCCGCCGGCAGCGGGAGCAGGGTCCAAGCTGCCGGTGGTTAGGGACACAGAGACAGGAACCTCCTCACTATGCGTGCCGTGCCGAGGAGTACTGCTTTCTGTATCAAACCCTCGATCCATCCACCTTGCGAGAGCCTCTTGAGATGTTGGTCGAGGCTCTTCGCTATCAGTCCGTTCATCGATACGACTATCGGCACAATGATGGCCGAATCCAAATCCCACATGGCGACAACCTCGTGAGCCAGATCAAGATATTTAATTTCCTTGTCCTTTTCGGCTTTCACGAGATTCTCATCATGCGGGACGGTGATGTCGATCATCATTACGCGGCGCTCCGAGCGATCTATCACCACTATATCAGGCTTATTAGCAACGATAGTCCTGTCAGTGATGATAGATCGGTCCCAATACATCGTGACATGGTCATTTTCTAGAACTGGGTCGGGCACATACCTGTAGTACGGCACCTCCGCGGCTACAAGACCGTATTTCAAGGCAAGTTGCTGATGGATTATCCTGGCTACTTGGTTGTGTCTGTGCAAGTATTCGCCGTTGGCAAGACTCGAACAGCCGGAAACAATATGCCTGATTGATTCACCCGGTCGATGGCATGCCCGACATATGTCGACCGTTCCATCCTTCAGGATAAACTTCCGGTAGTTGTTGGTCATTACCACTTCGTCCATAATTGCACAAACACAACCTTCGGTTTCCCCAAACAGGTCACCGAATCGTAGCCAGGCCACAGAAGCTAAGAAATCTACATCGGGCCCATGGAGGGCCCGGTAAAAACCCCACCTTGCCATACAATCCTGCGGTCGCTAGTCGTGAGCACCTCAGGTTTGCGCCAGTTCTTTTTAGCCAAAGAGAGTGGGGTGAGTCCGCTGTCGACCGCCACCACATCCCGATGCATCTCTCCGTCGGCGGTCAGGAAGTATTCTCGGAGATTACACACCTCACGGTTGTGTAGGGTCTTAGCGCTTAGAACGCCACGACCCCCACATTTCCGTGGGATGTATAATCTCATCACCGAAGACCGTGGGTGATGCATGCGGTGCGCTGCCAGTAAAGAGCGGACTCGCCTGTCAAGGGCACCCAGTTCGGTCTGAGTCCACTTGAGTATGCCGAAGGAGTACAGCAAGACCGGCATGACCCAACCGTCGAAGGCGCGCACCCTATTACCGCCCGACAAAAGATTTTTCAGTACTTTTGTCAGGCGACCAAAGAAACGTTCCTTCAACGATTGTCTCATCTCGACCTCATTATAGCTCTCGGTGGCAGAGAGGTTTCGGATTATTATTATTATTATGACTACTATGTTTCTACTTACTGTAGAGCAGTGAGTGTAAGCGTTTTTTTTTTACCTATCAAAAAAGCAAAACATCTAACGGCGCCCATACGTCCCCGTCGCATGCGATCAGGTAACCATACTTTCAATATGTCGGACATAATCGCATCGCAGCAATTCGCATCGCAAGTTTCTGCGATGTGGCGTCGCATCGCATTTCAGTTTTGTCTGGGCACCCTTAGACCTCAGTGGTGACAACGCATCTGCATCACATGGATTTTAGTGAAGATGTTTATCTTTATGTCTATAGTCAACAGACACCAAACTTACTATTCGCCAAAAAAAACGTGATTAACCTACTCAAAACCTACATGATTGAGATACTGTCAGAATAAAATAAACATTACTTTTAATCGTAATTTATATATCGGTAATTTAATTACACAGTTTATTATAAGTACTAATAACTCGAGATATCTATCTTATATTATGTTAAAATATAATACCGATATATGAATAACTCGTTGCACCATGAAGTAGGTACCTACGGATTAAAATAAAATTTTACTCACTAATACTCTGTAGGTAACTAAATCTGCGGGCACTATTAGTAGGTGTACCTACCTACATAATAAAAAATAATGTAAATAATAAAAATAAAATAATAAAAACATCTTGAAAATTACAAATCATTGACCTTTTTGTGACGGGTTTTATTTTTAGATTTTTGATGTTCACACATTTTTTTTTTTAGTTATTTTTTTTAATTTTAGTTTCTGAATAATCGTGGTTTCTGTCCCAATTGTCCTCCTAATCATGAAAATCTGATTACCCTTATCATTTTCATACGAAAATAATAACATTCAGATGAACACTACTCCTATATGCTGCAAACCTATTTTTTACCCATATTTATAATCTACAGAATATTATTTTTAAAGTGAAACGTTATTTTTCATCATTTTAAAAAACTTTTATTTCATACCTCTCACTTTATCTTTTATCTATTTTCATGAATTTTGTACTCTTACATTCCATTTACATAATACTTTCTGTTAAGATAAAAAGTAATGATTTCGTACTTAGAAAACATCACTATTGACAGTTAAATTTCTAAATTTACTAATTGCTTTTAACAATGTCTAGGTATGAATTGAATACAAATTTTCTATTCAACTCATTAAACTCGATAATGAATTAAAACCGTCTATGTATGATAATCATTGTGCATATTTTAAGTATTAACCTTGTGGTAAACTCAATAAATTTATTAATAAGTAGGTATACTTATTCAAAAATTCAGTTAAAGTTAATTTGTGTAAAGACCTAGGTGATGAGTTCATAAGCAACAATAGTTGTAAGTTTGCCTGTATCTAAACTCATCTTGGACGAATATAGACAATCATATCAATTCAGACAGCTACGAAAGCCTGAACAATGTAAACACTTTTAAATAAGAATTTTAATTAACTTTATCACCTCAACTCATTATAATCGATCATAAATTTAAACTGTCCATGTACTATATCGTAATTGTGCATATTTTACGTCATACTACTGCAATTATTTACCCTATAATAAAATTAATAAATATTGTAACATGGTCATAAATTTTATTGAAAACTTAATTCCAAATTTGCAAAAATAGGTATCAATGAGTCTATTAGGAGTAATAATTTTGAGCGTCTCTATATTTAAAATCGACTTGGACGTATATTGACAGTCATTTCAATTCAGACACCTACGAAAGCCTTAGTATTGGTCAGTGTGGCTTTATAATTCCATTACGCTCAGGTGCAGAAGTGTCTAATGACGTAATAACGGAGATATCCGCTCCGAGCTTAGCCTTAGCCTATAAAATCAATGCTGCATCTCTTGCCAGTCTTAGTAACACGAGAGAAAATGTAATAATACTACGTATATAATGGACACTTCGACGTCCCGCCCGATTTGCCCGCATTACTCAACCCCTTCCCCTCTTATGGGGGACGGTTGGTATTTTGAACGTGCGACGCACACAGATGCGCGTGTAAATACACGTCACTGATTGATGTCTGTGTAATAGAAACCAAATTAAGTGTTTGTATGGACATTTGGCGGAGTGTCCGCGGTGTGATAACACTAAGAATGAATATTACCAACCTGAAACGTCTAAGACAATTTCCAGTAATGACAAATTAAATTCCATAAAATACTTGAAATTGGCATTTAACAATGTAAAAACTTTTAGATATTAATTTTATTCAACTTTATCACCTCAACTCATAAAAATCGATCATGAACTTAAACTGTCCATGTACAATGATATTGTGCATATTTCACGTCATACTACTGCAGTTATTTATCTTATGGTAAAATTAATAAATCATGTAATATGGTCATAAATTATATTGAGAACTTAATTTTTAATTTGCAAAAAATAGTTAAATGAGTTCTTTAGGAGTAATAATTTTGAACGTCTCTGTATGTAAACTCGTCTTGGACGTAGGTATATAGTACAATGTGTAACAGGATTAAATGTACAACCCGAGACTAGTTTGTTCAGAATCGATAACCGAATCGATTTCAGGCATTTTTGATATACCTAGATATTAGTAGTATTATTTTATTATACCTAGATATTACTTGTAATATTTTGTCCCAAAATTAATTACAATTAAGGAAATTATGGTCACCCATTTGATGAACAGTCAATACAAACGAAAATGAGACTAACGTCTATGCAAAATAAAATGCTAGTCTTAACATGTTTATTAGAACTCCTTGAGACGAGCTTTTTACTATAAATAATATTTTAAGAAATAAAATAGGGAAAATTAATCTTATTATTAGCGAGTGTTACACAAGGTTACGCAGACTAAGCAGGTTACGCTACATCAAATTAAAAAAAACACGAACTGAGTCACAGACCCAAACTGTTGCGGTTTGCGTCTGTGAGTAGGTTCGTGTTTTATATGCGCCGTAGGTAGAGGTAGAGTAAGTATGCATAGGGTGTGCACACTGTTCGTACAAATTGAGGACAACTTATTTCTTAAATAAAAAGTAAAAAACACATAAACATGTAATTTCAGTTAATGTATTATGATGATAACTCGATTTTCTAATCAAGGTGTTAGAGAGTGTGCATTGTTTCCGTTACATGTTGTATAAATACCCATAAATATTATTTCTTCATTACTTTACATGTATATTAACCTCATCGCTGAAAACACATATTTTTCTTGCTCATCTGCCAAGTAATAGCTACATATAGTACAATTACAATTTTATTATTATCATCGCACTATCATTTGAATTTATAATTATTTTACTAAGTTGCAAACCGGTGGTGATATGGCATTTCATTTTACAATTGAATAACCATTTTTCAAGTCATTCAACAGTTTCATACAAACATACGATCACACCAATTGTGCTTCATGATTAATCAGGTTTGTGTTACTCATTTAATTATCTCTCATTAAATTTTAAATTAGGTCACGCGAATTTTCTTTTACGATTGTAAATTAACACTTTGATTAGTATTAATGTGATAATTAAGCAATTACAGTGTTTCTAGGTTATTTTTCATATATTATTTGTCTATTATTTGTTTGTAATATTTTAATTTATCCTCTTATTAATAAAATTGACTACCCGGTTAGTCCAGCGATGCGAAACCACCGTTTGATTCGAAGGGTCGCGGGTTCGATCCCCGCACCGGAACAAATATTTGTATGGCCTATAGGTATTTGTTTCGGGTCTGGGTGTTTGTGTATGTGTTGTATGTGTACAACGGCACCCACGACACAGGTTTATACCTGCTGTGGGGCTGTGAGTGTAAGCGTATTTTTTTTAATTAATAAAAGTGTTTTAGTGAGAGTTGTTAGATACTTTCTCTTTTGTTTTTCTCTGTCGTGCCCAATGTAATTTTTGGGGCAAGGTAAAGAACAATGGCGAACATTTATGTGTAAACAGTTGGAGTGTTTATAAACCATTTTCACAGATCGTATTTAAATATTTTTAAACATTTTTGAACACATTATGTAATTTAATAAAAGCCAATTTTTTTGAACATTATTTATGCGCTATTTCGATTTCAAAATCGATGTTGTATTATGAACATATTGCTTTATGTTGTGTAGGTATACTGTAACAGACAGGCAAGAAAGTCGTTTTATTTCTTTACTATTACTATTACTACTCGTCCGATATAACTAAATTAAACCAAACAATGATTCCTCAATATGAGGTCTCCAGTTTGACATTCAATTCAATATAATAAATGAGATCGATATAAAGTCGACATCGATTCATTTGTGATCTGTCAGCTGTTTGTCATTCAGTCCTAGTGCTATCTGTCACTTCTGTCAAACTCTGTCACTTTTTGCGAAGTATTGTTTTTTATTTTCATTGTAATATCGCTATATCACATCGCTATATCGCATATTGCCAGTGTCAAGTAAAACGATATATCATATTCGTAATAAATAGCGTAAAATTCAGAATCAGTCAATCAATTACCAGATTTAGCAGTCGGTCAGTCAAACACCACACCCCTTCTGTTGATCAATTCCGGCCGCTTTCTCTCAACTTCTAGCTTTAATCTCATCAGTTGTTCGCAGTAGAGTTCAGAATCGATAGTCCTGCCTAGTGGTAATAGCTCATAATGAATAATGCCCTTCCAATCCCACCACACACACAACATCACCTTATTGCGAGTTAACCCGGGTTTCGCCACAGTCTGTGAAGCCTGATCGGCCTTTGACCACGACCTTTTTCGCACGTTCTTGTCGTACGTGATCCACTTTTCATCACCAGTTATCATCAGCTTCTTCAAAAATGATTCGGTTTCATTACGTCGTAATAAAGAATCACAAATGAGTACACGGTTCATTAGGTTTCTTTCAGTGAGCTCGTGAGGTACCCAAATATCGAGCTTTTTTTTGTACCCAGCTTTTTTCAAATGCGCCAAAACTGTTTTGTGATCAATTCTCAGTTCTTCAGCTACGTCGTAACTACTGATATGTCGATCTTGCTCCACTTTTTCAAAAATGGCATCCATTTTATCCGTAATAGGGCGACCAGAGCGAGGTGCATCTTTGACATCAAAATTTCCGGATTGAAAACGCTTAAACCAAATTTGTGCTACTCCCACAGACACTGCACTAGGTCCATAAACATCGCAAATTTTTTTCGCGGCTTGCTTTGCATTTTTTTCCTTTTTTGTAGTAAGATTTTAAAATGTATCGAATTTCTTCATTAGATTCACTCATCTTGACAGTACGAAAAACAAATGAAAATCACACAAATGCCTTATTTGACTTTGGAATTATGTTCTTTAAAATTTAAACTTTCAATGATACCAAAACCAGCCAGATACAAATACTACAGCCAAAGAGATTTTATTACAAGTTCATACATACTATTGTGGCGTTTGCCACTCAATAATTTATACAACAGTGTAGTCTGTGCTGTGCACACCGGTCCGCAGTCCTGGTTAGCGGTCTGTTTCGGTACAACCCTAACCAGTTCCGGTCCGCAGGATTCGCGTCGGTTGCGGCGCGACACTAGGACAGCCATTTTATATACGCACAGTTTTTCTCTGAGGACAGCGCAGAGATAGGCGTGAGATTCGGTATTTTCCTGTGTATTTTCCCTCAACAAGTTGTGAGTCAGTGTTGCTAAATGTTTTCAGTTATCACACAGTCAAGTGTTGTAATTTGTGCGGCAATATATACGTTCATCCAACCGAACGGCGTTTTTATTGCCGGTGACGGCGAAGTTCCACGGGCCTCTTGGGAGACGGGGACCCTCTCCGGGCGCGCGACATACCTCGCCGCCCTCAAATCCCCAAAGTGGTGACCCCGACGTGATCGACGTCATCAACAGCCCGATTTCATCACTTCGTTCATCGGCGTGGGCGCGCAAAAACGCGGCAAGCGCTCGCAGCGCCCCCATCGACAACCGAAGGCAACATCAACGGATGAGTGACAGCCGTCACTGTCAGCTGTCAGTGTGTCAAAGTGGTGTGGCGTTTGCCACTCAATAATTTATACAACAGTGTAGTCTGTGCTGTGCACACCGGTCCGCAGTCCTGGTTAGCGGTCTGTTTCGGTACAACCCTAACCAGTTCCGGTCCGCAGGATTCGCGTCGGTTGCGGCGCGACACTAGGACAGCCATTTTATATACGCACAGTTTTTCTCTGAGGACAGCGCAGAGATAGGCGTGAGATTCGGTATTTTCCTGTGTATTTTCCCTCAACAAGTTGTGAGTCAGTGTTGCTAAATGTTTTCAGTTATCACACAGTCAAGTGTTGTAATTTGTGCGGCAATATATACGTTCATCCAACCGAACGGCGTTTTTATTGCCGGTGACGGCGAAGTTCCACGGGCCTCTTGGGAGACGGGGACCCTCTCCGGGCGCGCGACATACCTCGCCGCCCTCAAATCCCCAAACTATAATGCGAAAAGACTTTTTCCCCAACCTATTATTACGATATTCGTCGGGTCGTCTCACAGTAGCTTTAGTTATTCGTTTTTATATATTTTTATTTTTTTGTTTGTATTGGTACGTGTATTAGCTTAAGTTATTCGTTGCTAGTTATTTGTTCTTAGTGTAAATTACTTTTATCGTGGAGAAAATAAATAAATTTTTGAGACCAAAATCAAAATCTGGAATTGGTCCACTAGTTGGGAATTTACAAACCCACAAACATATACACACGTCAAACTTAGAACACCCCTCTTTTTCCTTCGGGGGTTATTAAAATAATGTAATTAAAATAAATATAGGTATATTAAACATATATTTTATATAGATTTTATTTTGTAACTTCATATTTCTCTGGGAAGATTTTAAATCAAAAACTGGCAACACAGTAAACATGGCGTTCAATGAACCGTACAAATGCGACGTAAAATTAAATATTGTTGATTTAATTCTGGGATACATTTAGGACTATGGAAAGTGTAGTTACCGATAATAAGAAATGTTTTTAGATTTTTTCATTTTTCTTTTGTAATTGCGGCACACTTTAATAGCGCAAATCGTCATAATGAAAGCATAGACGTGGACGTGTTTTCGTTACAATGACAGTATCGCTACTGAGCGAGCGGAACGAAGCTATGAGCCAACAGTTAACTGATATTTTTTTGGACGCTTATGCACTTAGATGCTCCATCTAGACGTGTATATAATCAAAGAATATAACTCAAAAATGCACCGAGAAAATAAAATAAAATAAGAGCACCATACGCCTCTTTCAAGGTTCCCCCCAAAACCCCGGTGTATTGTTTTAAGTGGAGTTTTCTTCGATTACTTAGGATTTTATTTCAATTTTTGAACTGCTTTTATACTAACGGATATTGTTCTTCTTGCGTAGGTATGATTGTTGGGCACCGCTGCCAATTTTTCCGAAAGATTCTGAATTTGCTTCACAATTTAATATCAATAACTTAACCTACAAAACATTAAACCTATTTATCGATTTTCCCTGAGTGTTTTGACGAAATACCTGTTAACACGCAACTTAGGAATTGATGATGAATTATTAGCAATACCTATTTTTAGCTAAAGACAGTTAGTATTTCACTGACATAAAAACATGTATGGGAGTTCGCCATTGTTCTTTCTGCCACTGCCCAACCACTGCCAACATTCTTTATCCTCTACAGATTAGCAAAACTATTTAGTTGCGATCGTAATCGGAAAAGCAATGTCAGAGAATATGTACAAACTCAAAACAAATTCGAGTACAAAGATTATTTATAAAATTTAAAAAATTAAATCAGACGAATACGTAAAGATTTTTAAATTGGCTCACATTGTACAATCGTAGATAATGCAACAAATAAATATAATGAAATAATGCAGACATATCATATCAAATTATTAAATTCTACCACAGAACTATTGATTGTGTGAGAGAGAGTAATCAAGCATGAGGTAGGTCATACGATATCTCTAAGGCGGATGCAGACATTGTGAGGCATGTCTCGCAACACCAGCCTCCTTAGATATTTGTTCCTCGAGTAAAGAGTCCAGCGGCTACAGACTTGCTAGGATAAAGTTCCCAGCAAGAAATATAATCGGAAAAGACAACAACATCGGAAAATAATTAGTTATGATATAAAAATATTTTTTCAAAGCTGAAACACCTTTAACCTTTTATCATATTCTTTTTGTATAAATCGTGGCTTGATGGCCTGATCCTTTGACTACTGAAAGAAAAATACCAAATTTGCTCTCCCCTCTCCCCGCCCTAGATCGTCGAATTATGAACTTGCTCTCCCCCCTCCCCCCTCCCCGCGATGCCTTTGCATACGACATTTCAGATTTTTTGTTGTTGAAAGATTTTTAAACTGTTTCCAGTTCCTTTTCATCTTACCGGGCGGATGTCTCCACGCGTTCGGAGTAGGAGTCGTAATGGCCTTCCCGGCTGTTCTGAATCCAGCAATTTTGAACCCTAATACAACAGATATTAGAGCTACTTCTGACGAAGCTTCATGGATAGGTAAGTATATATTGTGGTTTTTCTTTATTTAAGAAAATACATTTTTATAGGTTATTTTTATAGTTTATAGGTTAGCTAGCTGTACGCTGCGCGCGTTGCTATATTTTTTTTAATTTTTCAACTCAGAAATTTTCGTGGGCTTATGCACAACAACTTTGCTAAAGATTATAACTTGATCAAATGCGTAGTTTACGATTAATAAAGGACATGCAGACAAACATCCATTTTTATATAGAAGAAGAAAGATAGAGATAACACAAATGAAAACTTTAAACCAGCTTACTTCTCCTTATCTACAAATAGATCACATTTCTGTGAGGCTACTGTCTCGATAAAAGTACTCAAACTAATATTTAAAGAGGCTGCAGAACTAAGGATTATCTGTATTTTAGTTAGATAAAGTTAGAGCATTCTGATACTTAAATTCTCATAATCATCAATTTCGTTTTCAGCATCAAGCAACGGTTTCTCTGGAGCAGTGGGCTTCTTCATTTTATCACCAATCTTCCAATGCATCGGTCGTAGGTCTGTCAACATCTTACTCAACGTCATTTACCTCCTCGGCTGGATTATCATCGTGTTCGCAAACAGCGTTGCCACCTTGCTTCTAGCCCGGATCGTCCAAGGATTGGCCACTGGGGGCATATTCATTGTCTCCATATCATTAAGTGAATACGTCCACCCAAAAAAGAGAGGATATTTCTCAATATTGAAGAAAGCTTCGTTAGGCATTGGTTCTTTAGCGTGCCATTGTCTAGGAATCATTTGGACTTGGAGACAAATAGCTATGTTTTGCCTTATTCCAGTAGCTCTATCCATAATTGTGACTGGATTTTGGCCTGAAACACCAGCATTCTTAGCAATGAAAGGACGGTATGATGAGTGCGAGAAATCATTTACTTGGCTCAATGGAGACTCGATGAAAAAGAAAAAAGAATTAAAGGAATTGATAGCAGCTCAAATTGAATCGAAAAACTTGGAACACAAGCATACTTCTACGATAATGGGGATAATAAAGACTTTCATGAAGAGGGATTTTCAGAAATCGTTTGTGATTGTAACATTTGTGATATTAGCGATAGATTCATGCGGCAGATATTTTTTATTGGCATATATAACCAGAATAATGGTCGACATCGTCGGTGATACTTCTGTAGCAGTTTATTGTTCAATATTATCTGATTGTTTGTTAATCATCGCATTATCTATATCGTGTTTTGTTATAAGGCTATTTAAACGGCGGAGTTTATTATTTATTCTAGGATCCTTGACAGTAGGCTTGATGTTCTTGATAAGTATTACTATTGTATTGAAAACGAAACTAAATGTGAATACGCCATCTTGGCTAACGCCTGCTCTAGTTTTATTGCACAGTTTTATAGCTAACATAGGAATAATCCCAGTCGGTTTTGCAATATCAGGAGAGATATTCCCTTTGCAAGACAGAGGGTTAGGAGCATGTACTTCTGGGGTGTTGTTTACATTATTTCTAGCGCTAACATTAAAAATAACACCTATTATGATTGAAAGTATAGGAGTGGAAGGAACTTATGCTGTTTATGGACTTTTAGTGAGTTTGTCTCTTGGAATTCTGTTTATATTACTGCCGGAGACAAAAGATAAGACGTTGCAGCAGATTGAAGATGAGATTAAAGGTGTAAAGAGATGCGTGATGGACGTGGATTTGATACATTCGGAAATAAAAAGACTACCTTCTTACATTGATTTTTATTTACATCCTATTCGCTTGGTCTTTATAAGTGGCCGAATAACAATAATTTAATTCGATAATAACATGATAAACATGAAATTGGCTGAATGCTCAATTTGTATGGACGGTGATAATTTACAGTAAAGTAAGGGGCAAACAAGTATAAGAATACAGATCAGATAAATGGTAAATTACTTTACTTAGATTCGATTGCATCAAAATATTTGTTAAAGTTGGTATAGATTTTGTCAAATTCACAATTACAGTAACATTTATTTTTGCAGTGCCGAAATACGTTGCACCACCTTTATTTTAGGCATTAGTAATTAGTTATCAGGGTTGACAGACTCCCTCATAATCTAATAACTAATTTGATATATTAACCTTCACACTAACCACCGCAACGCAGTTACGGTTACACTCACGGAATAGATAAATAAGGATGGAAAGCTTTGCTTCAATTTAGTATTAGAACCAATGTCGCCGCTTTTCTCCCACCATGCAATTTCTTACACAAATGTAACACCATCTCCACAATCACTTACACATTAATCCTCAGGGCAGCTATTCGTTTGCGTAAGTTTGCATACTAAGACAACGCCCGTAGACAATAAACACTCGCACGCACACAACAATATACTCACGAGGAGCACGTCAGTAGTCGAAGTGTAGCGGACGCATTACGTGCTGTACATTGCAAGCGGAGACAGTAATAGCATTAACTGAGCGAGTGCTTAACGAGCAATGTATTCGCTAGTAGTAACGTTTAAATAATGCAGTTTAAGTTCGAATATTCATATTCCTTTGTATATTTTTATGTTTTTTTACAACTATTATAACAATAAATGTTATTTGTGACTTACCGATGGAAAGATATACCTCCTCGTTTTATACTTGAGGTCTGACATTTCATATTACTTGTTAAAATTGGCACTACACGGTATTTTACCAAGAGATGCGTCGTTCGAAGCAGTCTACACGACACTACGAGCGGCGAATGGTTCGGCGGAACTGTGTTCATACTTGGTTCTTTATTTATCTATTCCGTGGTTACACTTAAAGTTATGACGTCATTTAACAATTTTCAATATTGAAACTCATTTTATTACTTAATCGCTACTTTTACATAAAAACAAGAGATCTCAGTTCAGATGCGTTTCTTTTGCTCCTGTGGCAGAAATGACAGGGCTCTACATTATCACGTAATCAGTAATAGGGTAGTGTTGAGTACTGTCATTTGCCGGCAGTTAAGGTAATGTGGTAATGGCGCCAGTTTTAGTTGATGATATTATTCAAATTTCTACATATGTAGCCATGTTGGCCACTCCACATCTATTAAATCCTCGACGAATCCTGAAAAAGGAAACTTGAGTACGTAACGTACACTTAAATAAACCTGGCTCAGTAGCCTAGTGGTAGCAGGCCACTATTGCCACGTTGGGGTCCTATGTTCCCGGGTCCCGACCCGGGAACATAGGACTCTTTTAGCCCCCGGGCTACAAGAGATTAGGGTGTGAAATTAATGACTCTTAATATTTGGTGCCCCGAGATGTCAACAGGCTCGATGTTTGCATGTATGCTTGAATGCATTTATTTTACCTTTGCCTTTCCCGTCGAGGATTACAGGCGCGAAATAACGTCTCATGTCTTTATAAACCTCTAATTATTTAACAACGCTGGTTGTTTTTCTTTCTGGAACCAAACGTCTGATTAATCCATGACTGATATGAGTTGGAAGGGGAGTGGAGTAACGATAACTGTTGCAGTAAGAGTAAGAGTAAGAGTTAAGCCCCCTGAGACTCTCATAGAGTCCCCGTAATTTTTTAAAAAGTAAGTAATTAAGTTTAGTAAATAAGATTTTTCATAATTGGACTGAACCTTGGTGATTTTTTTTTATTTTTTTATTTATTGAAATTGGTAAACAAGCATGCAGCTCACATCGATGTTAGGTGATGACTGCAGCCTATGGACACCCACACAAGGACCAAGGTCAAAAAGCAGATGCGTTACCACTCCTGAGGCCTAAGGTCTTATGCCTCTGTGCCGGAAATTACAGGGCCGTACATTACCACCTGACCGGAACACGATAGTGTTGAACACTACCATTTCGCGGCAAGTATATTAGGTAATGCGGTGGTGCCTACGCCCGCGAGCTCCGTCACTGGAGCTCTACCACCAGTAAAAATTGATTGGGAGGGAGAGGACTCTTGGATCTACTATCGTCCCAAAATAAACAACTGAGCTAGTGTTGGTGTCTGACAAAGGCATTCCAAAATTACATACCTCATATACCCATCTTCTCCCCAATTCTTGCCCCACCAATTGAGCAGTATCCAGTAGTCAGGAGTGTATCCAACCAGCAGCATCGCGTGGTTCAATCTTGAAGGGAAGCAGAACGGATCGTCGTAGATACCACTTCTGTGGAGTAAAAGTATAGGTTGGGACTGTATCTACAAGAAAGCTTAGGCACAGTTCAAAGAGCAAGACGGGCCACCGGCCGCTGCGGACCGGAGGGGAGTAGCCATATGTAACTTTCTGCTCTGTCAAAGTACAAGCACAAGTGTTCCTATGCGTGTCGCCAAGATGTTTGAATGTGTGCGTGATATTGTTTATGTATTTTGTTAAAGTCAAGGTGAGGTGAGTTTTGTAGTAATAGACGATTTTTGTTATTGTGTGTGTGTGTGTTACACACAACAACAAAAATCGCAATCGCAATCTCCCCCCGCAAAAATGACAGACTGTTTTGCATCGGTAATAAACGCTATGGCTACTCCCCTCCGGTCGGACGGTGGCCCGTTTTGCTCTATGGGCACGAGTACTTAAACTCACGCTTATTTTTGTTGAGTTGATGGCTAGTACAATACCGAACTAGAAATATTGCACATCGACCTTAGGACGGAGACTTCGGTTAAATTTGGCTCTGTAGAGCGTTATCTCTTTCGCACCGTACCTATGTGACGTTTGTCGACCATTTTGATCAAGCTTCGACCAATATCAGTGTGCAGCAGCTACGAAGTCGAGACTAACCGATTGTCTCTTTCGTAGGCTCCTCTTGGTCCTGCCTAGGTTCCGGTTTTCCGATGTTTATTTACAACAGTTTCCCATAATAGTAGGAGAGATACTGAGCCCTCCGAGTAACGTTGACCCTGTAAGGCTACAAATTTTTGTAGGGATGAATCATAACATGCTTACTACAAAAACCATCGCCTGACGGGCTGATCCTTGCCAGGCGATGGTTACCGTACTTAGCAAATTATGACTCACTACACTACAAAAAATTTTAGGCGTTCCGATACTCGAAGGGTTCACTAGCTCTTAGATCATAATAACATGGCAGATGACGTGAATGTCTCACCTGTCAAATAAAATTTGAAAACGGAACTGGCTGTTTTTTTTCGATGTGTTCTCTTTAAATTAATCTCGTTGAAAAAGGGCAAATGATTAAAGACGTACCCACACAGATTAGCTATTCAGTTAGGCGGATGAGCTGGTGTCTAGTGTCCAACTGACCTGTACAGCTGGAAGGTAAATGTAGCTGCATTCACAGCAACAGCGAGTGGTCCAATTGTGGCTAACGCTTTTTCTATTTGCCTCTTCACCCTCAAAAGGTAGAGCCGCCCGTGTTGTGCGTTTTTAACGAAAATTGGCAACAGCAGACGGACAGCCAAGACGATTGATCTTACAAGGGTTCCCTTTTTTCTTTTTGAGGCAGGGAACCCTAAAGAGGTGAAAAAAACGTACCAACACAGTAGAACACCTATTCAGTTAGACGGTTGAGCTGGTGTCTACTTTAGTGTCCAACCGACCTGTACAGCTGGAAGGTAAATGGAGCTGCATTCACAGCAACAGCGAGTGGCCCAATTGTGGCTAACGCTTTTTCCATTGCCTCTTCATCCTCAAAAGGTAGAGTTGCCCAGCGCTTGACGCGGACATTCGCGAAAACCTTGTTGTATTTGCAGAGACTTTTCTGGAACACATTAGTAATATTTCTAAGTTTGAAATCGATTTAATCAAGATCTAGACACATTTAAAATCCTCTGTCTGTCTGTCTATCACTATTTGACGGTTTTCCTAATAATAGAGTTCCAGTGCAGCAGCTCGACGCCGTAGGCACCACCGCATTACATATAATCTATCTGCCAAACGGTAGTGTTCAGCACTATCGTATTCCAGTTAGATGGTAATAATTATACGGCCCCGTAATAACTATCACAGAGACATAAAAATAAGCTCTGAATGCAACGCTGCATTTTGACCTCTGATTTTTGTGTAGATATCTATAGGCTGCAGTCATCACTTAACATTCATGTGAACTGCATGCTTCTTTGCCACTTTAGTAACATAAAGAAAATCGTTTACGCAGTTTACTTACTTTGCCAGTGTAAGGATAGTGTGACTCCATGGTAAGACCCTCCCTAGCGGAATACCGAAGGGCAGCTTGTAAGGATCCGCCGTCACACCCATAATTTCCGTCTTTTACACTGCAATCCACAATCTGTTGCGGGCTAATTAAACAAAAATATAAAACCTTGAATTTCCCTAAAATCGGAGGATTAGGTATACCCAAATGCATACAATACAATACAATACTCTTTATTGTACACACGAATAAAACATATTAAAGAATAAAAACGGTAGGACCAACCTATTACACAAATCGCCAATGTCAAGAGTTTTGCAGGTACTAAATTTAATTGCCGAACAAATTGATTTATTTATATGTGGAAAAAATGAATTCAAAAAAGTTGCCATGTGGATTATATGTTATTATTCTTCTTCATAATGTTAAATCGTTTAGAATTGTGCTACTCTATTGTCTTGGGAAAATATGTCCTGTAAAAATAAATGTAGTTTGATAAATAAATAAAAAACAAGGGGATGGCACAACACGCAATTTTTGCATGTGGAAGTATGGGCATTAAAGTCTGCTCACATTTACTTTGAATCAGTTAATCCAGTTTTGTAATTTTTGTGTTCTATTTTATGAACTAAAATTATGCTATACTCAAATTTTCAAAGAAACTAGAACAGTCCACGTGGTTGAGGAGAATGAAAATTCACAAAAGTCTTGTCTCTCTGTCAATCGACTAAGTTTGCTTTCTGCTTATCATAAAGAAGAGAGAACTCAGCAGGGAGTCCTCTTACATGAGCCCGGGGACTGCCTGTAAGGTGGATGTCATATTTGATAAGCAATTATTGAAAACCTCTTACCCCTATGCTTGCTTTTCCGAGTGCTAAAAGTTCAAGCACCAGGAAAAGCTATCGAAGTGAGGGATTCACAAAGAACGGTTCCGTAGAATAAGCACTGGAAATCTATCGATAGCAACCGGGTCCGACGGCTTAACGTGCCCTCCGAAGCACGGAAACGCGCATTTAAATTTGCCACTAGCGGTCACCCATCACACTCCCGACCGCACCCGTATCGCTGAACCGTATACATCAGCCGCTTGGCCATGCGCGCTTTAGAATAAGAGTATAGTAATTGACGAGAAATTTAAATTCAACGACAAAAGTCTAACAGGAGAAAATAAAGATAAATAGACCAACCTAACTTCATTCCAATCTCCATGCTTCATGAATAGCTGTGCCTGCAGAGCGTGAGATACGGCGAAGGCATAGCAAGCACCACACTGCCACTGCTCCTCGAGACGAGGTTTGTAGCCTTTAGCTCTCCAATCCACCTAAATATTCGATTTACTGATGTAAATAACTCTGAAATTGGGCCACGTTGTGCAGAATAATTTCTATTATCTAAAGATTTTTTAAAGGATGAACGACATCATAAAATCTGTGAATCTTGGAGCTTCATTTAGGTGTTCTTGAGTCACAGAAATTGCGAAGCGATTTTAACAATAGAAGTCCATTTCCCAAATAGAAATACCTTGGCGTACAAGTGTTCCGCGGTGGCAGCGAAAAGACTCCCTTATATAATAAGCTGTTATTGCTTACGGGGTACACCCCGTAACGAACAAGTGTATGAAAAAGGAAAACCTGAAAAATTACTTATTTTGAAAGAAATGTCAGAATTTGAGTTAATCTTGAATATTACTAAGTATAATTATATTAATGCTTATGAGAATAAAGATTCATAAATACCTGATATAATATCTCCTTACTAAGTGTTATCAGCCCCAATAAAAAACAGCGGTTAATTGATTTCTTAATTAAATCTTCAGACAGTATGGTACATGCCAAAAAATTGGTAACCTATGTATGAGGTTGTGGACAATCATTGGAAGATATTGGCTTAGGGCCGGTCAAGATACTTTAATCTAATAGAATCGTCGTTTGGTTGTAGTGATGATGGTGTTTTCAAAAAACTTACGGATAACGGCGTCTTGCGATGTTGGGTCTTTCTATATGTAGTCTTATGATGGTCTTCAGCTGGATCAAACATGGGAAAAGTTTGAAACAACTTCAATAACCGCTTCATGTAAGAAGTAATATCCTGAAAATGTTACAGAATATTACGTACGTAACTTCACGCCTGTAATCCAAGAAGTGGTAGGCAAATGGTAATAGTAGGTTGGTAAGTGCATTCATTAAAGTATACATACAAATACCCACGATTCGCCGGCAGAATGCCGGGCCACAAGTCTCGTATTATTTTGTATCGGTTGGTGAGATTTTTTTCTATTTCTATACCTACCTAAATCAGGGTATTGAGTCCGTTGTCTAGCAGGGGAGGATTTATTAAACTAAATGAACTCAAATGGGTTGAAATCTATGTCAGTTAATTTAGTTTAGTAAATAAGTTTAACAGGTATCATAATAACCTAAAAGCGTTTTTAACCACTTCTACAAAGAAATTTAAAAAATAAATACTTCTGCCGACTTCTACCGTTATGTGCAGAAGTTATATACCAATAGAATAAATAGAAAGATACATTTTACTTCAATTGTACAATTCCCGCCCGAAGACCAATTTTTACTAAAGTCTATTTAATAGGCTGAATAGACTTATAGACTTTACTGCGAAATACGTTTCATCGAAAAATCTTTGGTCGACAACTATCCACCGAAGACTTCATTGTGCGATGCTATTGTTTTCCGAAAATTTATAAATTGAAGTTTCGTTTGGCCGATGCAATATTTCATCGATAATTATACTTCGAAGCTTTGGCGAAATAAAGCATCGCACAATGAAGTCTTCGGTGTAAAGTTGTCGGCCAAAGATTTCGACGGGTATAAAGTATAAAGTATGAGAACCCCTATTTAATTGGGGTGTCAGGACTAATATTTTAATACCTACCTGCTAAAGATACCTGGCGTCGCGTGACGACCCCATGGCCCCATAGTGGTGGAGAATACTTTCGCTAGCGCAGTCAGGAAATCGAACAATGGCGGTCAACCCATTCCAATATAGCGATAGTAAAAATAACAACGCGGGATGGGCAGCGGCGTACTAGACTAAACTAATAAGTCGTCCTAGACTAAAATAATAGTCCTAAACTAACGCCACTGCCATCACAAATCCGTCTGCTAAGCATAGCAATTAGGGCATAATGACGCACAACACTGTTGCGCCTACAACAGTGTTGTGCGTCATTGAGGAAGGCTTTGTCTAGCCTCTGGACGTCGGTTGGAGTGATGATAATAAGTAGGATCTTAGAAGGCTACTTATACTTACCCAGTCTCCAAAATGGTTCAGATGCAGTGCATACGATTGCCGCCCGGCTAGATAATCTTTATTATGTTGAGCGACTCTCCGCAAGTTTTCTCGCCACACAGACAGTGCTGACATCTCGTGGTCGTGTGATAGGTAATTTTTCGAGAAGACAGACTAAAAACAAATAGGATCAATTTAATGAATAAATTCACGGGGAGCTCGCGGGCGTAGGCACCACCGCATTACCTAATATACTTGCCGCTAAATGGTGGCACTATCGTTTTCCGGTCAGGTGGTAATGTACGGCCCTGTAATTTCCGGCACAGAGGGATAACACCGCATTACTAAATCTATCTGAAGCCAAATTATAGTGTTCAGCACTATTGTGTTCCGGTTAGATGAAGAACAAGCTTGTAGCTCACATTGATGTTTATTGATGACTGCAGCCTGAAGACTTTAACACAAAAACCAGATGTTGATGCTAATACGTCACCACCCCTCATACCTGAGTTGTTATGTCTCTGTGGTAGTTATTCCGACTTAGGTGACAATTATTACGGGCCATTAGACATTAGGCTTGGACATTATCATCTAAGCGAAACACGGTAGTGCTGAACACTATCATTTAGCGGTAGATACCTAGATTAGGTAATGCGGTGGTGCCTACGCCCTCGAGCTCCTGCACTGGAATCCTACCACAAGTTGTAAAGGAAGACTATCTGTTTCTTTGTTAATTTATTTACGAGAGCTGTGCCCGCGACTTCGTCCACGCGAGAAAAAATATGATTGTTCAGTATCTACCCGGAGGAAGTCGTGGGCGCAGCTAGTATAAAAGTAGCCTAAGTTACTCCTTATTACATCAGCTATCTGCCAGTGAAAGTCCCGTCAAAATCGGAGACACTCAAATTCTATTCATTTGTATGTAGGTTTGTATGTTTGTATGAATGTATGGAAATAAAATTAGGCTAAGTTACTCCCTATCACATCAGCTATATGCCAGTGAAAGTCCCGTCAAAATCGGTGCAGCCATTCCCAAGATTAGCCCCGCCAAACAGTTAGACAGACAGACAGACAAAAATTGTAAAAATGTTGTTTTGGTATATATACCGTGTATACATATGCACATATGAATTTAGTAAAAAGCTGTTATTTTAATATTACAAACAGACACTCCAATTTTATTTATTTGCATTTATTTATTTATCACCACAATAACCTTAATAACTGCACAGTTTAACATAATAAAAACATCAAAAGTCGTGAGTGATTATTAAAGTAAATTGTGGGAGACTGGTGCCTAAACTAAGCAAAGCCTGTATTTCAGGACACCAGCTCTTCCCTCATAAGAAAGGATTACAGAAATTCATGAAGAATACATTGTGCTAATAATAAGGTAGATTAGGTGGTGGTACATATACAGATATATACCTTTTTTTTTAAATAGAGAAATAAAGTTAAATGTTTCACAAAATAACAAAGGCTAGTGTATAAATGAGCGCATGCGTGCGTAAATGTATATGTGTGTGTATGCGTGCGAGCAAGAGTGAGTGAGTGAGTGAGTGAGTGAGTGAGTGAGTGAGTGAGTGAGTGAGTGAGTGAGTGAGTGAGTGAGTGAGTGAGTGAGTGAGTGAGTGAGTGAGTGAGTGAGTGAGTGAGTGAGTGAGTGAGTGAGTGAGTGAGTGAGTGAGTGAGTGAGTGAGTGAGTGAGTGTGTGTGTGTGTGTGTGTGTGTGTGTGTGTGTGTGTGTGTGTGTGTGTGTGAGATATTTTACGATACAATTTCTAGAAGTTTTTCAGTCTTTTGGTAATCTTAAGTTAGTAACCATTTCTTTAGTTTATTTTTACAAATCATTGTATAGATTAGTAGAGCTTAATACTCACTTTATATTCATGCCAATGTGTATGAGGAACGTCTTCGTGTATGAGCAAGCCATTTAGCACATGCTGTTTCAAATATACTGTATTATTTCTGCTGCTACTCGCCGCACAGTCACTCACGTTGTATGATCTCAAATAATCCCCATACCTCTCCGTCTTCTTCATAAACTTCACCGTTTTCTCAGCGAAATTATCCAAATGCGTTTCTTTCTTTTCTTTGAATAGATTCACACATCTACGCCGTCGACATGTTGACTTGTATCTATTTAAAATCAATTTAATTTTATTCGTAGTTTCGTGCACATTTAAAGTATGGATTAATGTATATTGTATCATTAAAATTATTATAACTCTCATAATTAAATAGTTATAAAACAGAACAGTCTTGAGTTAACAGTATTAGTAGAATCAGCTTCAGTCAATGGTTTGCTAACCCAGTTTTGGATTTATGCAACGTAGCGTTCTTTGTAATTGTATTATGTACACAATTAGTCATAGATCAGACAGCAAAATGTATTTCCTAAATATTCTTTAAATGTATATTTTAACAAGTTTTTTCTGGTGGTGGATCTCCAGTGCCGGAAGGACGTAGGTCATCATCATCATCATTTCAGCCAAAAGACGTCCACTGCTGAACAAAGGCCTTCCCCAAAGAATGCCACAACGAACGGTCCTGGGCCGCCCTCATCCAGCGATTGCCCGCGACCTTCACCAGGTCGTCGGTCCACCTCGGAGGACGTAGGTACCTACCACCGCATTACTTCTATCTGCCGCCAAAAAATGGATCAGCAGTGTTGCGGTTAGATTTTTTTTTTTATGTTATTGAAGTGGCAAACAGGCATGCAGTTCACATTGATGTTAAGTGATGACTGCAGCCTATAGACACCCACACAAAGACCAAGGTCAAAATGCAAATGCGTTACCACTCCTGAGGCCTAAGGTGTTATGCCTCTGTGCCGGAAATTACAGGGCCGTACATTACCACCTGACCAGAACACGATAGTGCTGAACACTACCATTTAGCGGCAAGTAAATCAGGTAATCCGGTGGTGCCTACGCCCGCGAGCTCCGTCACTGGAGCTCTACCATCAGTAAAAAGATGATTTTTGTAGTGTGTGTGTGTATCACACGTAGTTCCACCCGCAAAAATGACACGAAATAAATGGCTACTCCCCTCCGGTCCGCCGCGGCGGCCGGTGGCTCGTGTTGCTGTATGGATTTACGTGATTGATTTATTGTTCGTTGTGTAACACTAAAGGCGTAGAGACGTAGGGGAAGATGGGGTAATGGGAGTAATAAGAGTCACCTACATCTACTCCTAGGAGTAGAGAAAAAGTTATTCACTTAGCAGAGTTCCAAGTGCAGTCACTACTGAGAGGAACTCCGCTACCCAACAAACTCAGTAAGAGCTCTTTTAAATGAGAGCTTAAATCTAGTACAGATTATCGTGAAAAATCAAATAATGTGAACGTCCATAGCATAGATGCAAATAAACTGCTATCTACTAAATGTGTAGTAAACTGCTATCTACTAAATTCGATAAAATTGTCGAATGCCTCAAATATACAGTCAATAATTTTACACGTATGCGGACTAGCACACAATAATCAGACCTTCCGACCATTGATGTGTAGTTTAAGACTCCGTCAATAATTTCTAGGATATTTTTTTTATTATCAAATTTGTGGATAATGAGTCAGATGATTACCATTCCTACAGACCATAGTGTCGATAGCTGAACTAGACCGTAGGTCGTCTAGATTCCAGGGAAACGCGGCTTGCCACTAGGACAGGGAAAGTTCGAAATATTTATGACAGTTATCAGTCAAATATGCTGCATAATGGGGTCGTTTTTAAACCTATAGGCCCTATCTATTTAGCTGATCCCGTTGTCATCCCCTGGCGACGCCTTTGACTACGGATGTACTTCATGTGGGCTACGTTCTTACATGGACTACTATATTTGTCACAGGTGCTTAATTTTCTTTGCCCATAAGGTCATCACCATTACCCCTGTGTCGTGCAATGGGAGTCAAAACTATTTTTTTTAAACTATAATTCCTAAAGTTGCTTCCATAATTCAATAAAATTGATCTCAATTGTACAGTCAATTAATTAAAGCTGACGTGTAGTCGGTTGCAATGAATATTTTGTTTGATATTACGTTTTTATTTCGTGTCGCGCTTAGGTGACTCCCATTACCCCATATTCCCCTAAGTAGTGGAGAATTCTTCCGCTAGTGCAGTCGGTTAACCCTAAAATGGCCGTTTTTCCAAAGTAAAATTAAAATCGTAGGCAGCAGGAAGCGCGAATGGCCCCGCGGCTTGTGCAGATCGCAAGCTATCTTCTATGTTATGCGATACGGACGCGTTCGGGTGTGTTGATAGGTGACCGTTACTGGCAAATCAAAAAGCGCGTTTCCGTCCGTCGCAGGCATAGATTTAAAGTAGTATATTAAATCTATGGTCGGAGGGCAGGTTAAGCCATCGGTTCCGGTTGCTATCGATGGATAGCAGTCGTTAAACTTTGTCGGAGGATTTATCGTCGGTTTGAAAACATCCGACGGCGGGTTGGTCACTAACTTGGTCAAACCTCCCCCCAAGAAGGGGAGAGACTCGTGCCCAGTAGTGGGGCGTATCAAGGGTTGTCATTATGATTATGTAGGCAGCAGCGTCCCGTAACAAAACTATTGCCACTGCGATCGCAGATTCGCCTGCCAAGCGTGGCGATTATGGCGTATTCTCCCTTTATGACGCACAAAACTGACGTGTCTTCGAGGAAGGCTTTGTCCAGCTGTGGACGTATTTAGACTGAAGACAACATGACTGAAAAACAACTAAAGACATGAGGTTTTGGCGGGAACCTTGAAAGATGCGTGTGGTGCTCTTATTTTATTTCGTTTTCTTGGTGTATTTTTGAGTTATATTAAATAAAGTTGGTGGCATTTTGTTTATTAGGTTTATTACAGTGCCCGTGTATAGTGAAATAGAATAACAGTGCGAAACACGGCCTTTCAGGTTGCCTCCAAAACTTCATTGTAAATGTTCTGGTAAAGTAGCCATCGCTTTACTCGAATTACTGACTGTGACTCACTTGACTGACATAATAAATAAATAACTGACTGACTGATTCTAACTTTAACGCTGCTTTTATACGAATACGAAATATAGTTTAATTTGACACTGGCAAAATGCCTAATAGCGATGCCATTTAAAATAAAAAACTAAAGACATTTAACAAAGAACTTCACGCTATTGGTGAATTGCACTATTCGTCACATTATGGCATTTTATACATCGTGTTACATTTGTGTATGATGAGTATTGTGGATAAATGAAACAAAAAATATATCCTTCTCATTTATTTGTCAAAATTCATAGCTACGAACTAAATACCATAGACATTATAAAAAATACTAGAAGGAGCCATGGTTTTACACTAACCCTGGGTTGCACCACGATATTTGTTAAAGTTAAAGTAATTGTAACATTTCACATCCTTCTCTTACTTACAGAAATCTGTTAATGTTAGAGAAGGATGTGAAATGCTACAATAGCTTTAACTTTATCAAATGTCTTGGTGCAACCCAGACTAAGAAACATTTATTTGTTACTTAAAGTGTACTGCGTTGCTAACACAAGATTAAAAAGCAAGAATTAAACAATTCTAGAAAGTTAAACATTATTTTATAAATGTTTAGCATTTTAAAAATATTTTACTATTTTATTTTGTAAATAATAAATGAGTGCATTATGACTCCCTCTAGATTTTTCTAAAAGTCTAAACTAAAAATAGCATATTTCATTCTGCCCAGACTCAACCGAACACCACGTCAAATAAAGAAACATAACGAAAGACAAAACCTAGGAACAAAAATTAAAATAAAAAGTTTTTCTCAAAATATCACAATTTTTCGAGATTTTCCCAAACTTACTATTACACCATCTGATTTTTTTTTCATTTAAATATCCATAGTTATCGCAGGATAGTAAATGAAACATAATTCACAGGATCATCATACGTGTATTTAACAAAAATTAAAATGTAAAAAAATGAAATAATGGTAATATAATGTCGAAATACACTAAAAAACTATATAACAAAAAGTATAATGTGTGATTATTGCTATTATAAACACACAGTCTTTGTGTCATGATTGTTTCTATTAAAAGTAATAAATTATAACAATTATTTATATTTCTGTATAAGAACGGTGTCCAGCACCAAATTAAATGAATTAATATTTTAAAATATTATCTAGATGTTTAAGTTTATAATTATATTTTTACCTAAATCGACAGTAATACAATTCACATAATACTTTTTAATTAATAAATGTAAAAAGATGTTACTAAATTAATACATTTAAATGAATATAATGAGTGTCATTAATGATATCAGATGGTATATTTAAAACACATACAATATTTATTCTATTATTTTCTAATAACGTTATCACTTGGTTGACACATTTTTAATTTAGGTAAAGATTAATATTGAAACTAGTTCAATGTCGTCAACTTATTAAAAAAAATATTCTCTACAAAAAAAATGTCTTTCTAGTTTTTTTTGTCAAATTGTCACCCCAAGTGAGCGAATATTTTTTATACTTATTTACCTATCTACTTATTTTAAATTTGTTATATAGTATTGAAGATGTCTGTATCCGAGAATGCTTTTTTATTATTAGGAAAACAGGCCACGGGTATTTTTAAGCAAATAAATTTTGGCAAATGTCTAAATTATTAATTGCAAAGCTAATTACTTTACTAACATTCTCAGATGCCAACTTATTTTTTTTTTGTTCATATACAAATACAATTTAAATGTCGCTTAGAAATCTCATTTATTTTACAATAAATGCAAAAAATATATTTACGAAACGTCTATTTACATTATGGAGTAATCAAAAAATTGGCTACTTAAAACTATATTTAACAACTAATATCTAATAATACTTACTCACATTTATTAATATCTATACTAATACAATATATTGAATACCGATTATTTTGTTCATGAAAATAAAATATGATCATATTTCAAAAAAAATGTTTTCAAATATCTTATTTCATTTTGTTAGTGATTGGGAATATTTAATAATAATTAAATATTAGCCATTCAAGTGCAATGAGTCTAAAAATAAATTGTTTTTAAATTGTGTTTGTGCTTGTGCACAATGCCTAAAAAACCAAAAACCTTACAAAATATCAACGTTTCTCTCAAAACGTATCTCAAAAATAATTTATATGGAAGTTTTTGGAGTTGAACTCACAGCCTTCAGAAGATACCTGGAAGATATAGTAGCAGTTCTGTCATCGATTTTTTCTTTTTACATTTTTTTACAAGAATACATATTTTATAAATTTTGTATAGTATCAGTTTTTCATGTCTAGTCAACATTGGTTAAATACTACAGCAGGAGACACAGCGTGATAAAAAAAAACAATGTAAGTTTTTTTTATGTAATGATAGTGGCAAACAAGCATGCAGTTCACATTGATGTTAAGTGATTACCGCAGCCTATTTCTGTCTTTTTGTAGGTGTCTACCTACAAAAAGACCAGAGGTCAAAATGCAGATGCGTTACCACTCCTGAGGGCTATGGTGTGCCTCTGTGTCGGGAATTACAGGGCCGTGGTCAGGCCAGGTGGTAATGCCACCTGACCGAAACACGATAGTGCTGAACGCTACCATTTAGCGGAAAGTATATTAGGTAATGCGGTGGTGCCTACGCCCGCGAGCTCTACCACCAGGAAGTATATCTATACTATTAATTATAGTGAACTCTTGAGAAGTATTTAATGAAATTTGGCAAAAATCAACAAACTGAAGTTAGCAGTAATCTCTAACTAACGTGACATGTGTTACATTAGAAAATGGCTGAAATTAAACATTCATAACAATCGAACGAAATAAAATATAGTAAAACGAGATTTCTAAGCGACATTTTCATTAGTATACCACTGCTTCTTATAAAAAAAGACATTGAGCTAGACAATTGCCAAGTCATAATAATATATACAGTTCCCACCAATAAATATTGTACAGTACTCAACAATTAATATTGCACATCGAGCCTCCGAAAGAGAGAATCGGCTAGTTTCGACTTCGTAGTGCGTTATCTCTGCTGCACACTGCCTACGTAAGCACTGATAGTCCGGTATTGCTCAAAACTTGATCGAAATGGTCGACAAAAGTCAAATAGGTCAGGTGCGATAGAGATAACGCTCTACAGACCCGAAATAAGCCGAAGTTTCATTCGTAAGGTCGATTTTCAATATTTTTGATGAGCACTGCACATCCACTTTAGCAAAGAGATTTCGGCTAATTTCGATTCTATAGGGCGTTCTTTCTTTCGCACACTACCTATGTGACGTATGTCGGCCATTTTGATCAAAGGAGATGTTGCGAGCTCGGCTCTAGATCGTACACGTCGTCAAAAAGTGGGTAAATTAAAGAAGAATTCGAAAAAAATGCAATTAATTTATTCAAGTATATATTTTAGAGTTACTACCACACATAATTTAATCGATTTTATCATTTTCAACCATATTCAACATGGCGGCGACACAGACAACGCTTCGTTAAATTGGAAATCGATCAGTTTAAGTTCTTAGTATTAACACATGAAATCGATTTCGATAGTATTCAGAAAATATTACTTTTTTCTCCTATTTCTATATAATCAAAAAACAATTTAAAAAATGAATATGTCAAAATGACATCGCCCGCCATATTCGCCATGTCGGTTTGAGTTGCAATTCTTACTGCAAATAATATTTTGTAACTGCAAACAAAGCTAAATAAGTGAAAATATGCAGTAAAAAACGTTTTTATATTGATTTTGCCTGTTAATGATATTGTGTACAATACATGGCCGGAGGTCCATACATTTTTGCAACATCTCCTTTTGACACTTGAGTGTGCAACAGAGATAACGCTCTACGAAGTCGAAACTAGCCAATTTTCTCTTTTCTGAGGTCGATTTGCAATATTTCTTGGGCTGGGTACCTACTGTGCGAAAGTATTTGTGCATAGGACAACGTTGGTTTCAAAATTAAAATTGCGAACCCAACTGACATACCCGCCGTTGGCGATAGGAAGATTGAAGACCAAGGTTACCTGTACATAATCCTTTTGTGGTGGAATAAACCAACGACTTGTGCTTACTTACTCGTAGTACGAGTACCGCAAATCGTCGCCTTATAGTAAAAACCTCGGGAATGCATTTTTGCTCAATTTTTTTTATTGCGTTTACAGGAAGTATACCTCGAAAGGCACACCCTTATCTCACTAATTTGTCAATTTGATACCTTTAGCGCTCTCTATGACAGTAATTGAGAACCTCGTAAACACTCGCATCAGTCAGTTAGCCTTGAATACCTTGCAAGGAACGTATTGTTCTGTGTTAGAAAATTTATTTCTTGAGTGCATCCTACTGTACGTGAATAATTTTGCGTTTTCCAAAAGAAGGATTTTTTATATAAATGATGTTGGTTTATCCAACATAAACGATCCCAAACGAAATTTTTTCAGTACGCAGTTTTTTCGTCCTCCTGAAAAGTTACTAATTTTACACTTACGAGGTTTTCACTATAAGGCGTCGAAATGGACATAGGAATTACTTCACCATCGAGTTTAATCGAGATGACCAACGTCTCATTGTTAACTGGCAAAATTTGTTACTATTCCTCGAATGTATGAATCAACGGAAACTCTCCGCTTACCCAAAATCGGTCAAATATTTCATTACGACCGCGCACAAGATACCCGTGTGGTAAAGCGAGTTCCCTGATAGTATGTACCTACTGCAATAGTGACAAGCTTAAGTGGATGCTTGGCTTTAATAAACGACGCGGGGGGAGGGGTGGTTTCCTATATTTTTTTATTCATTTAAATAACCCCTCTACCCTCTTCTGCTGTTTTTAATTGCCAATAATTTTCACTAGAAACTGCACAGAAACTTGCACAAGTCATACAAAAAGGATCAATTTTGTCACAAATAATACATCACCCGGCATATTTTGTAACTCGGTTGATATGTTTATTTTTGAGAAATAATAACTCAACATATAAGAATCAAAGTAACTTAACTACTATATACACAATGTTCACAGCACTTTTATAGAACTGGTACCATCCTAACGCCATTTTCTATTTGAGAGTATTATTTGATATAATAATCGATTTAATTGAAAACAATGTTCAGTATAGTAGACCAAGGGTCTGTTCACACCGACCGGCGCGGGTTAAACCTACGAGTGAAACAGACCGGAACCAAACAAGTATTTTCAGAAGACTTCGATTGGTTCCTCTCAATTGTTTTAAACTGTACCCTTAAAATAGGCTTTTAAACATTCTCATTTATAAAGAATTTAAATTTAACAAATCTACAGTATGACTGAAAAACTGTTTTTAAACGCGATAAAAATGTAGGTACTCTCCGAGCCGGTCCGTATAATTGGACTAAAGCTCTGGACTTTTAAAAATAATAAACAATTACCCTTACTATTGCTAAAAGTCACTCACTATGAACTCGAATTCATATTTTGATTTAAAATTTTCTCTCAAGATTTCAAAACCTTGTGCGTTTCTTTCAATTTATTATATTAACTCTTCGTAGCTCTTATATAATGAGCAACAAACAGAAAACAATTTACTCGTGTAAATTCTCGCTTACGATTAAGTATCAAGAATAAACTTTGATTTCAATTGTTTCTACTATTATTTTCACGTTCAACAATGACTAACGTTATTTTGTTTTTAAATATTGTTTTAAACTTTGGTAATTTACTAATAAAAACTTTTCACGATTTAAATATAAAAATATCTTTAGTTTAATAAGCACTTTTAACGATATGATTCAAATTTTCAATACGAAGTTGTAGTATCAGAAAATTTCGCAGATGTTTGAATAGTAAGCTTTACGCTTAATTTCGTAATCGTACTCACAGTACTCTACAATCGCAATTGGGTGAAGTAAAAGCTAGCTTTATTTTGTTATTTCTACTGAAATAGCAATATAAGATAACGTGTAAACTTTTTATCAGTCACAGTCTTTATATTTCAAAGAAAAAATGGAAAGAATAATTTGGCCCGAGGGACACAAACCCACGGCCAACGTTTCCCGTCCACACCCGATTGTCGTTTATCCTTCACATTCCTAATGCATCATCGCCTTGAGGTAGCAATAAACTGGACTTGTAATCCCAGCTGTCGCAGATTTTTATTTCCATTTTTTCTTGAAAATATTTCATTCGCAAGTTTTATTCCAATGATATAAAACAATAATCTTTCTAGTTTTGTCTCCTATTCTCACTTAACGTTCTAGTCACCGTGGTACGGGCTTGTTCACCGTTGCCGCGGGTTCGCGTCCTCGTTGAGGCTCTTCAATTCTGTGTAGGGTTTCCTGGACAGTAGCTTCAGACCTTCACCGCCAGAGAATGACGTATACTCTCGACGCCGCTTGTAGACTATCAGACTGTAATGAGAAAGGAATACCGTTAATAAAGCTTATATTTTTGGTTCAGACATCTTTTTTTTTATGTAATGGTAGTGGCATACAAGCATGCAGTTCGTGATGACTGCAGCCTATAGACACCCACACAAAGACCAAGGTCAAAATGCAGATGCATTACCACTCCTGAGGCCTTAGGAGTTATGCCTCTGTGCCGGAAATTACAGCGCCGTACATTACCACCTGACCGGAACACGATAGTGCTGAACACTACTATTTAGCGGCAAGCATATTTATTAGGTAATGCGGTGGTGCCTACGCCCGTCACTCACGTCACATACGAGCTCGGTCACTGGGGCCCTACCTGTATTATATCTGCAATCATTCTGCAAATTACAATCTGCTGTATTTTTTTAAAGGGAAATATATATTTGACTTCAAGCAGGACTTGAACCTGCGACCACTGGGACCACTAGTCCAGTAGCTCTCAAAAGTGAGACCAAAGCCAACACCCGATTTTGACTCGATTTTTGTGTAGATGTCTATAAGCTGCAGTATTAACTTACCATCCCTACGAAATTTGTGAACTGTGCGTTTGTTTGCCACCTTTATAAAAAATGGTGTTCTGGGTGCCGTACTTCTTTACCACCCCAGTGATATGTTTACCTACTTATTTTTTATTTTAAAACACAATAGTATTAAATGTAAAATTTAAACTTACAAAAATTATATTATGAGGCACATTAAAGAGTTATCATTATTATATCTACACAAATAAGTAAAATTGGGAGTGTCGGTTTGTAATATAAAAATAACCGCTTTTTACTAAATGCATAAGTATGTATACAGTACGGTTAACCGATTTTGCCTGAAATGAAATGAACTATACAAAAAACAAAAAATAAAAATGAATAAACTATACTTCATAAAATATAGCTTGATCTCTGAGACATAATTATGTCAAACTGCCATTCCTAGGGTTGTCTGGATATAAAAAATTGTCGATAGGAAATATCGACGTTTCTTGCTATTATCGATGGTATTTGCTTAATTTTATTACTTAATTCAATGAATATTTTAATATAAAATGCATTAATTCTCCTAAAGGAGTAAAAAACAAGATAGTAAATTTCAACAAATTAACAGCTATAGTAACAACAAAAAAGTAATGAAAACTTAAAAAACTCGTATCGTATACAAGGCGTCGGCACATTATATCGTGATCTGTTCTCGGCACTCGTACTTAGTTGCGAATGGAGGTTCATTTCATACCGTTAATATGAAACAAGATGTCGGCGTGTCTTTTATACTTTTGTCCTTACCGGGCCATTAAATAAAGAAAATAAGCACGGCCTTTGAGCCAAACGCGGCATGTCATCTTCCGAAACCCAAGTACCTATGAGACGTTGACGGATGGAATGTTACATGAGCAGGTAAGAAAGGGGATTTTATTTATTCACTATTATTATAGATAAGTATGTAGGCACAAATGTAAATAATGTTATGATATTAAAATCAATACATAGATATTATACAGTAAAATTAAAATAAATAAGTTAATTTTTAATTTTTATTAATTTAATTAATTAAGTTTTGTTTAAAATATCGATAGTTTGAAGTCTGTGGTCGCGATGCATCGCTCATCACTAATAGTCTAGGTCAGCATGCCCATAAAGTATGACATTGACAGGTACTGTGTGTACTCATACGAAATTCAGGACTTCATAGGCGTGATTTTATTGACAGCTGTCGCAGAGATCAAGCTATCTTTTATGAGGTATAAACATAAACGTACTTAACTAAATACAGATAAAAAACAACTAAGTACCCTACAAAGAACTGCTTAAGTAGGTAGGTACCTAAAAAATTAACTTCAAAATTTAATTCTTGAGATACCTAGCTATCCAGCACCAACCTATTTACACTAAAACGTACCTACTACCTAAGAAATGTTTCACGGCTAAACCAAATAGCTTCCAATTCAGCATTTACTTGTATCAGTCCAGTGACTGACACTGATTTACGTTTCCGTCCGTTACGGAATATTATGACCCTCAATTATAATGTCCCATGATTCCCCAGTAACCTAGTACAGATCTAGGTACAGTACTCAACAATTAATATTGCACATCGAGTCAGCGAAAGAAACGTTCGGCTCGTTTCGACTTCGTAGAGCGTTTTCTCTGTTGCACACTGCCTACGTATTTAAGCACTGACAGTGCTTACTCCGGTATTGGTCAAAACTTGATCAAAATGGTCGACAACCGTCAAATAGGTACGGTGCGAAAGAGATAACGCTCTACAGACAAGAAATAAGCCGAGGTCTCCTGCCTAGGCTCGATGTGCAATATTTATTGTTGAGCACTGTAATATGCTACTCAACGTTCAAGGCAACATAAAAATATTACAATCTCTGAAGGAAAATCCTATACCTTCTTGGATTATGTGTGTCAACGAATATTTACAAAAGCTACACATTTGAAGACAACATTAACACATTGATAAGGCAGTAAAACAGACGATAGAGGCAATAAAATGATGTTTACACAGATGTAGACTGTTTTTCTGAATGTCAAGTACGAGAACGGCACGATATTGTCTATTTACAGAGCTCACCAATAAGTATTGCACATCGAGCCTACGAAGGAGACTCCGGCTTATTTTGGGTCTGTAGAGCGTTATCTTTTTCGCACCGTACCTATTTGACGTTTCTCGACCATTTTGATCAAGTTTTGACCACTACCAGACTGTCAGTGCTTACGTAGGCAGTGTGCAATAGAGATAACACTCTACGAAGTCGAAACAAGCGAATCGTCTCTTTCGCAGGCTCGATGTGCAATATTAATTTTTGAGTACTGTAATTATTGTGATTTTGATATTCTGACTTTTGTCCATGTACGCTCTACTTTTCATTGTTTTTTTTGGAACTTCCTTAGGCGTACACATACGACACATACACAAACACCCTGACTCGAAACAAATATCTGTAGGCCATACAAATATTAGTCCCGGTGCGGGGATCGAACCCGAGACCATTCTAATCAAACGGCCGCCTCACATCGCTGTACTAACCGGGTCGTCGAAACGATAACATTTGATACCTAATCTATATATATATAATAATCAATTGCTGTTTGTTAGTCTAGCTAAAACTCGAGAACGGGTGGACCGATTTGGCTAATTTTGGTTTTGAATGATTTTTGGAAGTCCAGGGAAGGTTTAAAAGGTAATAAAATATGAAGAAATTGAAGGAAAATAGTAAAAACCACAATTTTATTTTCCCATACAAATAGTCCGTATATATAAAAACCTTTGACACATTATTTCATTCTGAGGCAATACGAAGTTTGCCGGGTCAGCTAGTTAATGATACTCGTAAATAAGAGAGGTTATTCGTTCCTTAGCCTTAGAAATAATAAAATATTTTTTATTCAAATCCAGGACTCAATACATGCTAATGGATATAATGATACATTGTTTTCGCCCGCATGGCTGACATACATCTATTTTAAGCATTATCTATAGAGATGTGCCGACTAGTCAGCAAGCATTGTCTATAGAGATGAGTCGGCAACTAATCGGCAAAAAGAGCGGACTATCCGGCTTCCTACTTCGTTTACATGTAAGAACTATCAGGGAACTCGGCGTAAACTATAATACTCGTTGTTAATCCCACAGGCCAACAGAAAAATATGACAATTGATTTCTAATTGTTCTCGGACCCAATCGGGTCCATTGCGGCTTGAAGCATTTATATAGCTTTTTTAATAATAAAGATAATCTACACAAATTATTAATTTTCACAAAAAAAGCTTCGAAGAAAGCCGTGTGAATTTAGAAAATAAAGAAAAAACGATGAAGGAATTATGATTACGGGTAGGGATCAAACCTGCGACATTAGGATAACCAGTCCAGCTTTACCACTAAGCTACCGAAGTCCCACATCTTTACGTCTAATTTCCTTTCGCTTTTTGCTATCTTTAATTTAAAAAATTATACATTGATATAAAATATGAGATGTAAATGGATATCTTTAGACAGTATATTCCCATAATTGCTATCAGTCTGAAGTACACGATTGTTTGCCACGCTTATTTTATTATACCTACATAAAACTAAAGATAAATACGAATAACATAATACAACAATAATAATATATGAAATATACTGATTAATATTTTTACGGTGGTAGAGCTCCAGTGACGGAGCTCGCGGGCGTAGGCACCATCGCATTACCTTATTAATATACTTGCCGCTAAATGGTAGTGTTCAGCACTATCGTGTTCCGGTCAGGTGGTAAAGTACGGCCCTGTAATTTCCGGCACAGAGGCATAACACCTTAGGCTTCAGGAGCGCGGCAACGCATCTGCATTTTGACATCTGGTCATTGTGTGGGTGTCTATAGGCTTCAGTCATCACTTAATATCAATGTGAACTGCATGCTTGTTTGCTACTTCCATTACAGAAAAAAATGCATGCATTCAAGCATACATGCCAACTTGCCAACACCCACGATTCGCCGGTAACGTATTGGCCCATGTAATAGGTGGCGAGCCAGTTGACATCTCCGGGCACATTACCAAACTTCGAGGTACTGGGAAATCTCCCGAAAATGGAAAAATCCCAATAGAACTGGAGATAAAGGACTTTACACCATTATCTCTGATGACCCCTACCCGGGAATCGAACCCAGGACCCTAGCGTAGTAGTAGTGGCCTGCTAACACTAGGCTACTAAGGCAGTTTAATACAATATTTCAATAAAATATATTTTCGAGGTTAAAAATAGCAAAACTCAATGCTAAATTATACGGAACTGAAAGGTACGTCCTGCGGCTGTTTTAACAATTATTGAAGCGCGAGACGCGCGTGCGCAGCACAATCGCATGGAACATTCAGTTGTTGTCTGTCCACCGTGCTATACGGACGAAGTCTAAAATATAAATTATTAAATATTTTCAGAAAATTTCTGACACCTCAAGCTTAGTCAGCGTGAAAAGTAGTGTTTTTCCACTAAACGTTTCAGGTACCTATTTTGTTATTTTTATTATAATTTAACTTCATTCTTGTTTATCTTATGAAAAGTAAAAAGCTAATAAGCTTTTCTTTTTTTACTAAACGGTTTGTTTGCAATCAAATTGTGCTAGAAGTTACCCGTACAACATACTAAGATTATAATATGCATTATTATTAAAACAATATCCATATAAAAATTAAATAACTTTGGGTGAGAAAAAATGACACATATATAAAAAATAACACCAATATCGCAGTGGATTTTTAATTTTGGTAATGTTATTTTTTTAAAAAAACCAGGTAATTGTATTATATTATTAAACAACAGGTTACAGGTAATATAAAAAATATTACCTGAATACCTGTTCTCTTTATTTTAAGAAAAGTAAAAATATCTAAGCGAAGATTTTTTTTTTATATAAAAAGTTTGTTAGGAATCAAATTGTGCCAGAAGTTACTCTTACAATAGAATGTTCAGATTTTGAAATCGTTTATTAACAAAGGAATAAGATAAAAAATGTTTTTTCTCTGTTGTTTTAGGTTTACTAAGATTTCTATATTGATTCTAATTAAAACAAAAAAAAAGGATAAATAACAAATAATTTATCGATAAAAAAATTACACAATTTTCACAGTGGATTTTTAATTTTGATACAGGTCTATTTGTTTTTTTTTTTTTTGGTACAAAAAGCGGGAGGTGGGCTCTTTTAATTTTGTTAAACATTGCGATCCTTGTTTGACAGCTTCATAACACAAATTACATTTTTGTTTATTTGAGAGATTTTATAAATTTTCTAAACATTTTGGCATTGAACTTACATTTAATTACATGTATAAAATATAAATATTTTCTTATAGATTCTTTATACGATTTGCAACAACCTATTTTAAATAATGTTTGTACAAAATAGCAGTATTGACGAAGATATTTTAAAATGTTAGGATTTCACTTTTTTACCACGAATGATGTTCAGTTTTTTTATATGACCTGTTTTGAGTCTGTTTCACAACTCCCAACGTTTTGAATAGTCATATCTTAAAAACTATTAGTCATTAAGTAGACAGCAGATGTTTCAAAAACAATAATGAAGTATATTTCGTTTTTTTTTAATTACAGTAGCTAAAACTTATCAACATCCCTGTTCAACAATCTCAATCATTATCTATTCAAATCATAATAATTATCATCAATTAACAAAACTTTATTTTATTTTATGTCATGAAGTGGCAAACAAGCATACAGTTCACATTGATGATAAGTTAATACTGTAGCATGTAAACATCTACCTACACAGAAACCAGTGATTTAATGTTTTTACTCTTTGTTATCAGTTTGTAAAGGGGAAATGAGACTACAGATATACTTTTTACATTAGTTTATTACAGTTAGTTTTATCTTAGTGATCTTGACTTTACATATATTTTTTATCTTGTTTGACATGTAGGTATATCAATTGTTATTCACTTTAATTTATTTTGTTTGTTTTTGACGTGTCATAAGAGGTGCCTGTCACCCTAAATGAATAAATGAGTTTCTGATTCTGATTCTGAACGTTGATGTATTGCCTCCAGAGTTGTAAGGCTCAGTCATTGGAGCTCTACCACCACATTTAACATTATCATATATTTTGTTGTATCTTCTAAACGAAGTTTCTAGATATTTTTTATACTTAAAGCAAATATTATCCAAATATTAAAATAAATGTGTCCGTTACGTCATGTTTAAACAACTAATTCGCTTTACAGATAGCGATGCGACTGCGACACGACATTGAGCCACAAACAAATATTAAGATACTGTGCAAATAAAACAGTTTGAGGTAACTACAGGTAACATTCTAGAATTGAAAGTGTTAGATAACACGGTTAAATTAATATTTAACAATTAATACGAATAAATAAGGTTCGATTGCAAAAAAACATAACTATATTTTTTATGAAAAGAAGGTAGCAAATAAGCATACAGCTCATATTGATGATAAGTGATGACTACAGCCTATAGACATTTACACAAAGACCAGAGGTCAAAATAAGTGTAAGTTGAATATTAAGTAAAAATTGTTTTAAATAGTTTTACTGAACTACTAATTACATGTTAAAAAAAAAACTAAAAAATCAATTAAGAACATCTCTAAATATAAAAAAAAAACTCGTTGATCATTTAAGTTAAGCTCAACTCAAATTCATCATTTATTTTCAGTTGAATATTAAACAAAATGTATTTTAATGACATTTGAATTAGTTGTATCTGTGAGACATGTATCTTATATTATTATGTATAAGATTCGACATTAACCCCCTTATTCATAAACGTATTTTAGCTAAAGTGTTGCTAATGTCTCCTTTGTCTTTTTCTATCCTGCACATTTGACAATGCAACTGACAAAGACAAAGCATTCTATAGCTAAAACGTATCTAATGTATGTTTATGAATAAGGACGTAAGTATTTATTGAAATAAAATTTAGTTACGTCTTGCGTTTCATTTATGCAAAACTATACCATTTTCTAATTTCAATTTACGTTCAATAATCTTTCAAATAATGTCTTAACAAATTACAGTCCTTCTTAAGTATACTATTCACTGTTCGTTTATGTAATGAAAGTGGCAAACAAGCATGCAGTTCACATTGATGTTAAGTGATAACTGCAGCCTATAGACATTCACACCAAGACCAGTGGTCAAAATAAGTGTAAGTACAGTAAGTACTTATTTACAACAGTAAAATTAAGGGCATCAATGACAGGCAATATTAAAATTTATTTAATTCGCAATGGTAATCATATTGAAAGGAAAATATTAATATGCCTAGTAGAGTACTATTTTTCTTTTGACATAGCTATAACTTTTCATTACGCACAATTTATTTGAATACGCGTTAGCGTCACAATGAAACGCGTGTTTTTCTCGCAAAATGACAACAGATAATGGTTTACATGATAAATTACAAAATCAATTGCTATAATTCACAAGAGGGACATCTGAAGGCTGAATGATATGAGACCATTGTCAATTAAAAATAAACTTTTTTTTTGGTAGTGACGTTGTTTTTCAGCTGAGTATGGCAAGCGCTTGTAACTTTATAATGCTTTTCATTAATTTCATCCTTTGATTAACGAATAACGCTAGGTTCTTGTAAGGGACCATTCATAAATTACGTCACGCAAAATATCGGAACTCGTATTTTGGTCCCCTTCGTCACGCTTTTTTCCCGCTTTTTCCTATCTTCTTAACATGTATCGTCTCACTTGACAACACCCTCCCCCCATAATTGCGAACGTACCTACTTTATGAACGGTCCTTATGACAAAACGCATTAAAATTCGAAATCAGTTTTTTTTTAAATATTTTTAAAGGGGTTTTTTTTTTATGGCATCGCTATTACGCATTTTGCCAGTGTCAAGTAATTATTTATAAAATAAACGATATTTCGTATTTATTTCAGCAGCGTAAAAGTTAGTTTAGTATAGTAATCAAGTATAATATGTAAGTATCAAGTATTTAAGTTATCAAGTATAATATGTCAGTCAAGTGAGTTACAATTATTACAAGTATTCGAGTAAAGCGATGGCTACTTTACCAAAACATTTACAATGAAGTTTTGGAGGCAACCTGAAAGGTCGTGTTTTTGCACTGTTATTCTATTTTACTATACATGGGCACTGTAATAAACCTATATCAAACAAAACGCCACCAAACTTTATTCAATATAACTTAAAAATACACCAAGAAAATGAAATAAAATAAGAGCACCATACGCCTCTTTCAAGGTTCCCGCCAAAACTCCTAAAGGGGTTTTGTCCCACGACACGTCAACCCCATCGTACCCAATAGTAACTGAGATGAGATTAATTCTTACACTATCTTAACGTCTCTTGGCATTACGAACTCACTTCAATTGGCTTCATTTATGTGAGTTTGTGTGACAGAATTTATTTTAGCGGGCGTTTAGTTGCCGCAGGGTTTATTCCACTACAATGGAAAATCCAACTGCGAGGTTTAGTATCAGCCAACTCATCCTGGTTGACTGATTCACCCAAATCACTGAAGGTGTGAACTTCAGTGGTTTGGTGATGAATTTCGATTGTTAGATACGTAAACATGCATGACAAAGAGTTTTTCAATGCTCGTAAGGGCTCGAAAATTAAGCTTGAAAAGTTCTTGTGAAGTTAACTTGTTTGGAAAAATTATCATTAAAAAAAACGGCAAATAGAGCGAAACGAAGTACTATCAGGGAACTCTTTTAATGAAAGTAGCGATCAAGCATGCTGTTCACATTGATGTTAAGCGATGACTGCAGCCTATAGACACACACACAAAGACCAGGTCAAAATGCAGATGCGTTAGTGGTAACGGAGTGGTCCGAGGCCTAAAGTGATATGCCTCTGTGCCGGAAATTACAGGGCCGTACATACAACTCAATTATTATCTACAATCTTATTTATTTTATAAGGTTAATTAAGATAGAGAAAACACCGGAATCAAACAGCCAAATATTTTGTTTAATTGATATGACGTATAAATACGAGTATGTAAGACTTTTCACGTCATCGGTCTTGTAAATATGGGGAAGTGTGGTAAGTTGACTTCCAAAAAATGGAACCATGCTACCGAAGGGACAACAGGACTCTCCTGTCTAGTACCTTAAAACATTTAAGTTAATGGATTAATATTATTTTCATTAGCACCGCATAATTAGCTCATGTGTTCAAATGTCCAGGTAATCGAGGCTGACGTTTTCTATAAAGAAAAAACCCTCTATAATTAAATAGAAAAAAAAATGTTCCGTCTCTGAAAGTACGCGGCAATAACTAGTTAAGCGATTCGAATGTAAGCAGTCTCGGTCTAACCAAAGCACTTAAGTATTTGTGAATATGGACACATTTTTAATTTAAAGTAGAATATAGGCTACATTTAGTACGAAGCTACGAACGAATCCAGGACCAACACTAGTCTAGGGCTAGTACACACATTATTATCGCTAATCTCATCACCGGTGCTCATGACAATGCCCGGTATGTACACTTTGACCTTCATATAGGACATACAGATGTTAATTATACATAATTATAATCATGATGCGGCGTGTTATTGAGTCAACGTGATTTGTCGAATGTACGAGGACATCGCGCGAATGGTAGGTAAGTTAGAAATGTTAGATTTTCCGTGATGCTATGAGTTAAGTAATGTTGGAATTTTTGCTGATGGTAGAGTTCTAGTTTAGGGTCTCGATGAGCACCACCGCATTACCTAATCTATCTGCCGCCAAGTGACAGTGTTCAAGGGTTATTCGCCAACTCGACACAAACGACTGGACACACGTTCAATACTATCGTAGCAATGCTGCTGATTTCTTTGTGACAATTATTATGGGGCTATAATAAGTATAGGCTATACATACGATAGCCGATGAACATATATAAAAACCTGAGATTTCTGTGTAGATGCGTTGCCACTATCCAGAGCCTGAAATTACTTGACCGGAACACGACAGCGTTGAACATTACCATTTAGCGGCAAGTAGATTAGGCAATGCGGTGGGCGAGCTACGACACCATTAGATAATAATCTGTCTTTTAGAAATTCTAATCCAATTGGAGTTAGAAGGCTCTTACACGACACGGTATTCAGGGTCCGGCAGAAAGGGTAAGCGTGGCCTCGCGCTGGGTTGCCGCTTATTACACTATTCGGTCGCAGTACAAATACACGGGCCGCTCCGGTCGCCCTAATTAGGGTCCTAACTCCCTAAATGTTATAACACTTCCCTGACCCTTGATATCGTACCCTGAATACCGTGCCGTGTAATAAGTCCTTTGAATGTGAATTTAGAACAAAATCGCCAAAATATTAGATATCTTAATATTCGCAATAGTTTTGGAATATAAAATTTATTTAAGGAAAATGAAATTCAATACATTCTACTATTTATTTTTTGATATCTATATTGTTTCTGAATAAATCGGTAGATTAAAAATGAAACCGCGGTGAACAACTGTATTATTAAAACCGAGGTCGTTGCGACAACATTATTTCATATTATGCCGGTACAATTATCATCTTATTACAATACATTCATGTAGGTAAATTAAAAATGTTAAAGGTGTTTTTGTTATATGTTTTTTCATTGACTAGTAATTGAATTGAATCGATTTCAGATATGCGATGTAAAGGACATTTTAATAAAAGAGCATTAATTGGTGTGCATTTCACTTTGAAATGGACTTCTTGAAGAACATATTATTATAATACAATTAATTTATCATCAGGTACATATTAATTTGCAGGTCAATTTAGTTGTGTCAAATGATAGACGATGCACGACAATTTATCAGCTTCAAAGTACTTAACTTGGAAGTCAAAACATCACGACTCAGGAGAGACATCTTTATATTTGTTTTCAGATTTTAAGGTGTAAAAGGAAAAACAAAAAACAGGTGTACAACCGATATGTATAGACTTGCAATTTATATCATATCGTTAAAATGTCACTGTCTACTTAATAATTGCCAATCTATAATATAAAAATAAGTCGGGTTTTCCTTCCTGACGCTATAACTCCAGAACGCACGAACCGATTTCCACGGTTTTGCATTCGTTGGAAAGGTCTTGGGCTCCGTGAGGTTTGTAGCAAAGAAAATTCAGGATTACAAAACGACATCCACGCGGGCGAAGCCGCGACCAACAGCTAGTTGTTTATATTTCACAATAATTTAGAATTCGAAGGAAAAAATGGAAAGAAAAATTTAACAACGGGCAGGAATTGAACCAAACGGAACCGGAAAATCAATAAGGGAAAGAGAAATTCTACGCTTGGGTGGAGTTCCGGTAGCTTAGTTGTAGAGCGGCTGGACTGGTTATCCTGAGGTCGCAGGTTCAATTCTTGCCCGAAGTAAGTTTTTATTTCCATTTTTTCTTTAATTTCTATTCGCATGTGTTATTGCGAAAAAATAAACATTTTACCAAACGACAGTCATAAACTATTTTACGATCCAGTTAGTCCAGCGGTGTGAGACGAAAGTCTGACACGAAGGATCGCGGGTTCGATCCCCGCATCGGGACAAATGTTTGTAAGTCCTACAAATATTTGTTTCAGGTCTGGGTGTTTGTGTGGTGTGTGTACAACAGTACCTACCCACGATACAGGTTTGTTCCTTGTGTGGGGCTGTGAGTGTAACCATCTTAATTTTTTTTAGAACCCTTTCCTTGCAGTCGAGTAAAAACTTGGTTTTCAGTAGGTAGGTATACTTATCAGTATAACTGATAATAGCATACCTCCAAGGCAGCCAAATATGTTAATAATTATTTATTTTTTTACAAGGGAAGTAAGAGCTTAGTACATATTTGTTTCCAATATTATTTATTAGGTATGCAGCAGCAGAAATACTAGATAATACATTTTGCTTACAAATGATAACACACGAGCGTTATACTCTTACGAGGCTGACTAGGAACATTTTTCCTCAATTATCAAGACCGTTGAGGTTGACGGGGAAATGGCGTCTTTCTTACAAATTATATTTTGAGGTAAGTATTTAACTCATGAAAATGTATCATTATGGTAATGAGTATTTAAAATATGATAATTTGATTGGTTTGTATGGCCCTGTAATAATGTAATAACTACGAGTATCACAGATACAAAACAACTTAAGTGTCATGGGTGGCAACGCGTCTAGATTTAGACCCTGTCTTTGTGGGTGTATTTAGGCTGCAGTTATCACTTAACATCAATGTGAACTACATACTTCATGGCCAACATAATTCCAAAAAAATGGCCTTCATATTGTGGATTGTAATACTGTCGTCTATCCTCCTCCTTATAAATTCTATTTTTGAACTTAACAGTGGTTGAAAACTTTATCATCCCATGTATTTTTTTTTTTCAAACAATAATAATTATTTGTCAAATAGATCTTATCTTACAAACTTCCTAGATTCATAAAGTCCTACGAGAAATGAACTTAGACGCTATTTTATACCTGTTTGGTTTCAAAATACATAATATTCCTTCGTCAGTGTTTTTGCCAAATATATATTTTTTTATTGATAAAAACACTAAACGAAATGCGGATGCTGGTAATAAAAAACGAGATGATTCACTTCCACATAATTAAATTACCAAGAAATTGAGTTTGTTCTTTATATAGAACACGTAACCTACCTTTTGCATTCTATTTTTAAATGTATCCGTTGCATGATTACCGTATACCCTAGGTAGATAAGATTTACTGCGGACGTCATTAGGTACATAGATAACTTCCGTACCTGTGATTGGTCGATTATTGCGTGACGTCAACGCATGAATGAATTGCATTCTCATTCATTGCTAGATAGCTAGATATTTACGGTAGGTAGGTACTGACTTTGTTAGATGAATATAAATGATCTCTCACGAACTTTTCTATACTTTTTTTTATCACAAAAGTGGCAAATAAGCATGAAGTTCACATGGATATTAAGTGATGACTGCAGCCTACAGCCAACTACACAACCAGAGGTCAAAATGTATACGCGTTTCCACCCCTGAGACCTTAGTTGTTATGTCTTTGTCTATAGTTATTTTTTAAATAAAAAAAGTTATTTTTTGAAAAAATAAATTGAAATAGTTATTTTTTTATGTAATGGAAGGTGCAAACAAGCATGCAGTTCACATTGATTCTGATGACATTGATTGAGATAACTGCAACCTATAGACACTCACACAAAGACCAGAGGTCAAAATGCAGATGCGTTACCACTTTTGAGGCCTAAGGTGTTATGCCTCTGTGCCAGAAATTACGGGGACGTACATTATCACCTGACCGGAACACGATAGTGCTGAACACTACCATTTAGCGGCAAGTATATTAGGTTGTAGCGTCCACTACATTAAGGCGCCAACTAGTGGAACACATACGAAAACCTGACAGTACTTGTCTAGTACGATAGATGGCGTGCATTCGAATTACATCGCACATGCGAAGATTTCTCAAGAGTTGGCATATATACAACTTCCCAACGTCAACCGTTGGGCCGCGGCCCGCCAGGCGCTACCACCTCGCCTGGTCGGAGGATCCTCCCTTTTCGCCGGAGGAACACTTCCACCCATTCCTCCACAAGGTAATGCGAACCACCGCACGCCCGCGAGCTCCATCACTGGAGCTCTACCACCAGTGAACTGGATGAACTATTATCTATGCGCTAAAGTTGCACTGACTTTCTAAAATCTACATGATAAACGGTAAAATGCTTCGACCCCAGTGATTTCGGATATTAAAAATCACATTATCAAAAATTTCTGACACAGACTATTATCCATAATTTAATGTCTTTTTGTACTTTATAATACCATCAATGCAACAATAGCTCAAGAATTACTTTTTTAATAAAATACTTTATTGCATATCTATAAAAAACATGCTGGTTCCAATGACGGGCAACCACTTAAAAAGTTAAGCTTATAGCCTTAACAGACGCTATAAAAAGTATTACTCTCTAAAATACTATTATTTTACATCAAGGTCACAGGACTAAGGAGACACTTAAGGTGAGGTTACACAAGCAATTACCGTATCGCATTATCTTTCAAAGATAATGCGGTTTAAATATATCACAGGATGTCGCAATCTACACTTCCAGGTATCGTGTGTGACCGGCATTATGTGGATTGGTGCGAAAACGACAGACCAGAAATGTCAAATTAATTGAAGATGGCGGATAATTAAATTGGCGGGAGTTTGTGGGCGGGAGTAAATAGGATAAAAATGTTTTTTTTTAAGAGAATACCTATAACAAAATTGTTTTTGAAATTTTGAATTGATAAAACGTGACGTTTTATTCGGTAAAAGCTGTAAAAGTTAGTAGGAAACAAAAATAAATTTCGTTCATGATGACACTATTTTTTAAGAAACATATTTTATGTTTGAATTTTTACTATGCAGGCACGGGACTTTCATCATAAATCATGGCCTTAGAAAAACATGAAAATATGGTTCCTAATAGCTATTACAGAGAGAGAGAGAGAGAGTTTTGGCGGGAACCTTGAAAGATGCGTGTGATGCTCTTATTTTATTTCATTTCCTTGGTGTATTCTTGAGTTATATAAAGTTGGTGGCATTTTGTTTGATATAGGCTTATTACAGTGCCCGTGTATAGTGAAATAGAATAATAGTGAAACACGTCCTTTCGGGTTGCCTCCAAAACTTAATTGAAAATGTTCTGGTAAAGTAGCCATCGCTTTACTCGAATTATTGACTGTGACTGACTGACGGACTGATAAATTGACTGACTGACTCAGATTTTTACGCTGCTTATTACGAATACGAAATATCGTTTTACTTGACACTGGCAAAAAGCGTAACAGCGATGCCATTATATTAATAAAAAAAAAACTATCACTGATACATAACAACTTACGCATCAGGGATGGAAAAACTGGAGGTTCATTTGGTCAATATCATATAAGGTTGGGGAAAAAGTTTCTTCGCATTTTTTAAGATAATTCAAAACATTTTTTAATATAGTTTATTTTAATTTAACTGAAGTATGTATGTACCATTTTGTTCGATAACCTTTTGCCATCTTGTAGGTAGGGACATGATCCCATTGCTATAAACATTTTGGGACTTCTCATCAAAATACCGCGACAAGTGGATTTGGCAGTCATCTCGTGATGTTAACCTAACATTGCATAAAGAATTCTGCAGATACCGAAACAGGTGGTAATCTGAAGGTGCAAGGTCAGGACTATACGGCGGATGCATTAACACCTCCCAGCCAAACTCTCTTAATTTTTGCTGAGTGGCTATAGATGTGTGAGGTCTAGCGTTATCATGATGAAACACCACACCCCTTCTGTTGATCAATTCCGGCCGCTTTCTCTCAACTTCTTGCTTTAATCTCATCAGTTGTTCGCAGTAGAGTTCAGAATCGATAGTCCTGCCTGGTGGTAATAGCTCATAATGAATAATGCCCTTCCAATCCCACCACACACACAACATCACCTTATTGCGAGTTAACCCGGGTTTCGCCTCAGTCTGTGAAGCCTGACCGGAATTTGACCACGACTTTTTTCGCACGTTCTTGTCGTACGTGATCCACTTGTCATCACCAGTTATCAGCTTCTTCAAAAATGATTCGGTTTCATTACGTCGTAATAAAGAATCATAAATGAGTACACGGTTCATTAGGTTTCTTTCAGTGAGCTCGTGAGGTACCCAAATATCGAGCTTTTTTTTGTACCCAGCTTTTTTCAAATGCGCCAAAACTGTTTTGTGATCAATTCTCAGTTCTTCAGCTACGTCGTAACTACTGATATGTCGATCTTGCTCCACTTTTTCAAAAATGGCATCCATTTTATCCGTAATAGGGCGAACAGAGCGAGGTGCATCTTTGACATCAAAATTTCCGGATTGAAAACGCTTAAACCAAATTTGTGCCACTCCCACAGCACTAGGTCCATAAACATCGCAAATTTTTTTCGCGGCTTGCGTTGCATTTTTTACCTTTTTTGTAGTAAAATTTTAAAATGTATCGAATTTCTTCATTAGATTCACTCATCTTGACAGTACGAAAAACAAATGAAAATCACATATTTGCCTAATTTGAATTTGGAATTATGTTCTTTAAAATTTTAACTTTCAATGATACCAAAACCAGCCAGATACAAATACTACAGCCAAAGAGATTTTATTACAAGTTCATACATACTATAATGCGAAAAGACTTTTTCCCCAACCTATTACATTGACCTGAAGTTTTTGTGCAGTAGGAAATCACACTAATCACTAACCCTCAATGCGATGCACGCCAATTTGCCGCCTTCAAAAATAAAAGAAAAACTTGTTTGTGATTTGAAATACATATTTGAAAAGCTTTTCTTTTTTTCTTTATTCTTTACCATTGAGTACTTTTATGTAAGTATTTAAACTACCTAGTTAGCTACTTGAAAATTTAACAAACCAATCTGGCTGAAGACAAAAATACACATACTTTTAAAACCTAGCACCTTGTAAGATCAAGCACTTTATTTTTACGTAGGACGATCAGTATTCTAGCCCTCTCGTGTATATAAAGCCTTTTTATAAGTTTGAACAGTACGTGAGGTCAGTGGTAGGTCTTGGCGCCATTATTCAAGATATCTCGCTTGGATTTTCTTTTGTATCGTGCGAAAATGGAACTCTAGTGTCTTGGCTGAAAAGTCTAAGGCAATTTCTATAAAAATATCAAGAATAAATTGTATTAAAAACGAAAGTGGTTTTGTGTTTTATTTATTTCATTACATGTTATCGACCTATTAGTAAGCGTGTTCTTCAAACTTTTCCGTTTATTATTTCTTGATCTACTAACATAATCTTTTCGAGACTCAAGCAGTCATTGGCATGAATGATCCAATAATAAATATACATATCGATCTTAGAAGGGACACCTCGGTTTATTTCGGGTTTGTAGAGCGTTATCTCTTTCGCACTTTACCTATGTGACGTTTGTCCACCAGCTCGATCAAGTTTTGACCAATACCGGACTATCAGTGCTTACCATAGAGCAACACGGGCCACCGGCCGGTGGACCAAGTTGCTCTATGGTCCAAGAACAATAAGAAATCAATTGTCATATTTATTTTATTTATTAATATTCACTCTTTGGCCATAGAAATATGGTTGCGAGTCTTTAGGTTTTAGTGTAGGTATATCATTTCATATCTATACTAACTCAGTTTATTAATCGCTATAAGTAATTTTTACTTTTAACGCACTTCAAAAAAGTGTATGGCTCCGTAATAATGATTACAGAGATATGTATAACAACTTGGCTCTCAGTGATGGCAATGCATCTACATTTGACCTCTGGTTTTTGCGTAGATATCTGTTGGCTGCAGTCATTACTTAACATCCACGTGATCTGCACGCTTGTTTACCATCTACATTACATAAAAAATAAAAAATAGTGTCTTCTTAATATACCGCTGTTTTTTATATTTTATCGACGTTTCATCCACTAAAAGAGGCATCTTGGAGAAAATTGGACGTAGTTAGGGAGCTCGTCCCGAGACGACTATAGTCGATTACACTCGATTCGGTGACAGCGAAAGATTTCAGCCTAAAATATACTTATCAGGCATACAATGTAATCTAAAAAAAACCTGTTTCGGTAACGAAAGCAGAATAAACATAAGTAATTAAATAAAAATACACAAAATAGAGAAAGACAAAAATAATATTTTCAGGAAAAATCATCCAAATCGGTACAGGCGTTTTCAAATTATCGCTGAACATACATAAAAAAAAGATCCGGACGAATTGAGAACCTCCTCCTTTTTACGAAGTCGGTTAATTAAAAACAAAACCTGTTTCGGTGACGAAAGTAGAAAAAACATAAGTAATTAAATAAAAATACACAAAAAAAAAAAAGACAAAAATAATATTTAAAATAAGGTATAGTATTGTAATGATTAAGTACATACGTAGATTTAATTAATTAATATACTAATACAATAAACTTTTTTTACAAACAGTCAATGTAATATTTTTTACTCGTAGTAATTCCATATTGAATTAATTATGAAGTGTTCCGTGTAGGAACAATAATTCAAATAGCAAGATAATAAATAAAGTTGAAATAAAACTATTTTTACGGATTTATCTCGCGTATATTAAACTAAAATGATTTTTAAAAATCAACCCGACGTTTCGGTCGCTTTTCAGCTTCCGTGGTCCCGGGCAGACTGAGGTGACATTTGTCTGACCTCCATCGATTTCGTAAACGCCTTGCGTAGCGTTCAGGTAAGGGAACCCGAAACGTCGGGTTGATTTTAAAAATCATTTTAGTTTAATATACGCGAGATAAATCCGTAAAAATAGTTTTATTTCAATGAGTGTAGCTCGCGAAAACCTAAGAACATATCAATAAATAAAGTCATGACCAAATCAAGGCAGAGATATATTTTTAATAGAATTTATAGTATTTTGAGAATGCAGGTCATATTCGTGTACTTATTTAATGCTGATATTAAAATAATTGAAGATGTTTTTTTAAACTGTATAAGTGTAGGTATATATATTTCAAAATACACTTAAATTAAATCAGAGCTCTGTGACAAATATCTTCGTACATTTCTCCTCCCCCCTGGTTTCCTCGTAAATACTACACAAAAATGTTTAATTCTAGATTTTGGTTTCAAGGATCGAGGTCTTCAAGCATCGGATTAATATTTGCAAGAAATTATTATTAATAATAGTATAACGTAATATTATTGTATAAAATATTAAGCATAATGGCATGCATAATTCAATTATTACCTATAGTTTGATCAACAAAATAAGATAAACATTATCTCTATTTAATCTTCTCTACGATTCTTTATAAGCCACCAGAATAGTAATTATTTATTACAATAAAACCAAAAATAGTTTAAATTAAAGTAAAATCGAAACTAAGATATCACAATAATATCCAACAGATATTTTTATGTATTATTCTTTGTAAACATTAATTGCCTCCATTCTTACCATAATACAATTGTAGTTCATTTATGTATAGTCAAACAATTTAAATGACTAACACCCATATTCTAGAGTCGTAACCTCGACCTTAACTCAAGCTTATTCAAGGGTAAGTGTAACCTAATCCTAACTTGTACTCTAATATTCACTGTAAAAATAATAAAATAATAATGGAATGTTCTTACTTTAACGGGCCTCATAATGCAGTTTGTCACCATAATGAAAAAGTATCTGAAACAAACCAAAAAATGTATGATTAATTTTAACACTATTCAACGAATCTGGTATGGATAAAAAGAGTTTTCGAAGACGGTTCTCCAATGATTTTGTCGACAATTTTTACGTTCTGTTATTTTTATCTTAATAATATGTATAAGTAAAACTTTCAAAGATGTCTCATTAGACTAGAATATATATATAAATCAATTGCTGTTCGTTAGTCTCGATAAAACTCGAGAACGACTGGACTGGTTTGGCTTATTTTGGTTTTGAATGATTTTTGGAAGACCAGGGAAGGTTTAAAAGGTAAGAAAATATGAAGAAATTGAAGGGAAATAGTAAAAACCACAATTTCATTCAAATAGTCCGTATCTATCAAACCTTTGACACATTATTTAATTCTGAGGCAATACGAAGTTTACCGGGTCAGCTAATCTATGATAAAAAAATCTAAAGAATGCAGTGCCATCTAGCGTTGGTTTAATTTAAATTGGAGCGGAGCACCTACTTGTTATGTTAGTAGGTACCACTAGTCGATACAAGATGGCGCCACATCATATAAGTTTGAATAACTGCAAACTGGGACTCTGAATAAAGTGTAACCTCAGTCAAACGAAACTTTTTTGATAAAAAATACTTCAGACTTAAGGAAAAATACGTACAATATCCAACAAAAAATAATTTACATCGACCTTAGGAAGGAGACTTCGGCGTTATCTCTTTCGCACCTTACTTATGTGACGTTTTTCGACCATTTTGATCAAGTTTTGGCCAATACCGGACTACCGATGCTTATGTAGGCAGTGTGCAGCAGAGATAACGCTCTACGAAGTCGTAACAAGACGATTGTCTCTTTCGTAGGCTCGATGTGCAATATTTCTTGATGAGTACTGTAAGAATGAGGTTTTCGCAAACTACACTCATTGAAATAAAACTATTTTTAAGGAACAAAATATTTAGGTAGGTTTGGGGAGTATAGGCGAGCCATTAGAGAGGAATTACCGAAATTCACGAACAGAAATTATACGAGTAACAACGAATTATTAAGTCGTGGTAAAAAGTTAATTGTGATATAAATTCGATACTCACCTCACCCCAAAGCGCCAGCAGCAATAGACGCGACGATAACTAGAAGCGCCGTGGCCACGCCGCCAGCACCGACCTGCGCTCCGTACACCGCACTCGACCCCGCCGTGCCGAACGCGTCAGCTGCCGACAACGTATCTGTCAAACGATACCACTGGTGAGCGCCTACGCGCATCCAGTGGGCTGATGTGGGTCTTTAGATTTTGGGTACTAGTATTTTGTGACGTTTCTGCGAGTTTTGAGTCTTTTGCTATTTTTAGCTCTCGGGTATGTGTTTGGGATTTTTTATATTTTGTGAACAGTGCTTTAGTTACGACGAAATAGTTTTCAGTAGTTTTTTTTAATATTATAATAAACAGTATTTATATCTGTTTTTTCACGAAAAAATGCTTTTTTGATATGGCAATATTTTAGATCTTTCGTTGCACTGCACGGGTGTTATTTTTAGATTTCATAAGTTTCAAAAGGTTCTGTTGTTTAAGGGTAGGTGAGTTATCATAACTCAAACAAAAAGTAAAAGTGTATTTTAATGATTGCAATAAGTCTAAAAACGTCTGTCAACATATTTTAACCCGAATAATCCTAAACGGTTGGACTGACTTGCACGAGAGTAATTCTACGAATAATTACTTTTTATTTAAATAAAGTACCTATGATTTACATGAATTTGCAGTTTTTTCTCATTAGACATCACTTTTAAGACATAATTTAATACTAAATTTTGAGGACTACATTCAGAAATAATTTTATTTAGCTGAATAGTCTAAAATCAAACAATTTTTGTTTCTCGAAGGTTGTTTTGTCAAATTTGATAAGAAAATTGGAATGTTTTCCTTTTTTTTGCAAAGTCCACTTATTTAATACATCAAATTTTCAAAGTCAGAGCTATTTTAAAATTTGATGAATCCTATGAATCACAAAGTTGGATTAGTTTTCGTCAGGTAAACTATTTTATCAGTGATATTTTAATTTGTCACAATTACTTCTTTAACTGTTTATTAAATACTATATTATTAATAATTTCACAACGTATGTCACTTAAATTTTAGTTTGAAAACTGTACAACAAAAAACTTTCAGAATTATTATAGAAATATAAGATGTATTATAGAAATATGGACTACTTTATTTTAAATTTATTATTCTTATAAAAAATAAATAAAACTACAACCATTACCCACATTAAATCTAAAATAACATGCAGCTACTAATATTATTAAAAAGAGTTTAAATATTTTCTTTATTTTTTGTTCTATAAAAATACATATTAAGCGAAACCCATATCGTTAGTCATAGACTGCCCACCGAATTGCGCATGCACTGACATTAAAGTAAAGAAAAGAAAATTAAACACCATCTAAAAAAGAGAAAGAAAAGAAAAATTTCATAAATTAAAAAATAAGTGCAGTAAACATGATCTTCAAACACAGATAAAACATAGTGATAAAACTGTGTTGTAAGTGTCTTGTTCACACCCCAAAACAAACATCTTAATAATATAGGCCATATAAATATTTGCTCCGGTACGGGGATCGAACTCGTGAGCCTTGGTTCAAATTATTTCATATTGTTGTCCACACTAAATGAATAATGTTTTTTGAATAAAAAAAAATTTAAGGCTAACTCCATCATTGGGTGTTGCGCCTTAAGCGACAAAACGCACCCAACCCATCTGTTTATAGTCTGTAGACTGATTGCAAGATCATATCGGAAAAAAGAGAAATAAAAAAAAAAACTTCATTTTCTAGCATCTAAAATTATCAAATTTTGTTTTTTCGCAACAACTGTGTAAAGGAAGGCGACGTTCCAAAATGTATGGAGCTTGGGCCCGTACCTTGTACTCTTTATTGAAAGAAGAAGTATAAAATAGTAAATCATTTTCAGCTATTCCAATCGTTTATTATACATTCAATTAATTGTCGTAAGTATATTTCAAAAACAAAAATGTCGTAGTAGCAATATGGTGACAAATTGTTGTCATACAAAAAGTACACAAAATTAATATTTCCGACAAAAAAACAGAGATTTAAATTATTTTTGAGTATTTTTCTACGATTCTACGTATTATTCTCAATTTTTTGATATAGTGTACAAGGTGCGGGAATAACGTGGAACTTGTCCTTCAGAAATTAAAGAAAAAATGGAAAGAAAAATTCGTCTCCGGGCAGGGATCGAAGCTGCAACCTCAGAATAACCAGTTCAGCCGCTATTACCACTATTTATTATGGGGTGTTGGTAGCTTAGTGGTAAAGCGGCTGGACTTATTGTCTTGAGGTCGCAGGTATGATCCGGAATTCGAACTTTACTTTCCATTTTGCTTTATTTTCTAAAAAGCATCGAAAATAAATGTAATTTAAAAGTTTCAATCGAAAAAATATTGTATACGTTATTCACTATTGTTCCCTGCGGCGGACTTTGCGTGAAAATATAATACCTAGGCAAAGAAATGCATTAACTACAATATATAAAGGAGATCCGCCACTTTGTATGGGGCATTGGTACATAATTGTACATCAATAAAACTTTTCGTCCTCAGACATTAGTACATATACTACTATTTAAAATATATTTCACTTCGTTAACGCGTGGGATTCATGAGATATACCAATTTAAAAATTGTAAGAATTATCGCTAAGAAAGTGATTTGTACACTAAATAATTACGCTGGTATCCACAAATACCTACCTATGAATGCTTTTCACTGAACACCGAGCACTTTTTTTTGGCAAACTCCAGTCTGCTTTTGCAGATTATAATTTGTTACAGAAAAACTAACGAACACGATCAACTTGAACAGAAACCTCTAGCACTACCTACGTATTCGAAATCGTAAAGCAATTCGTTTCAAGCACATAAACAAGCCAGTAGTCAAAACACAGAGAAGTCACAGAACGCCAAGTGAATGACGTGACGTCAATCATCAATGACGTGACAGACATGAGGTGACATATCAAAGCGTCAAAAAAGGATGTGTCAACATAGGCGGCTGTCACAAAATATCGATGTTTAAGAATATCAATCCATTGATCGGGTCACTTAGTCTTTTGTGTTGATTTTAAAACCTAAATGAATGTATTTCAGTAAGTCCTCATCTGGTTTTTGGCAAATTAAAATGAAATCTAACGTGTACTTTCACTTATTTTTCTATTTATTATGTAACCTATTTTTTTTAATATGATTAATCGATACTTTCTAATACAATAATGATATCCTACGCCATTACATTTCGTTACGTTCCTTTCTACGCCATCATAAATATCAAAAGTACAGATTTTTTCAAAAACTGTTTTAACAACAAATACTTTTCCGGTGGTTTTCAGTATAATATTGTACTGAAAAATTTACAGCTCTATGCGCACAAATTTTATGTAAAGTATTTGTTCATGTACAATCTATGTACCATTTTGGCTGATCTCATTTAAAAGTGCATACCGCTACGTAATAATTGAACATTAAAAGCTTTTCAACACCGAGATAGGACATTTTCACATTCATGTATGGAAGTGACATACCTATAGCACCAACTGTCAGGACATGATTATGAAAAATTTGAAATTAATAATATATCTAAGCGGCGACATAATATATAAATAAACGAAGTGACTAGGTATTATGCCAGTAACCGGATGAATAATATATAATTATTTGTCCAGCTAAAATCCTTTGTTGGTACGTGAAACTATCTCAACTGCAAGGTGTCACCTCAGATCGTTTTCACGTACTACGTACTGATCTAACAAGAGATTTTTGAGTGACTACCATGGCGTCTCCTACAGAAATTTTTTTTTAGATTAGGTTGTAAAAGTTAGATTAGGTTGTAAGAACAGCGCGCGAGCCGAGCGAGCGAAGAGAGCGTGCCGCGGTAGCGGCCGGCGAAGCGCCAGAGCCGAACTTTTGTTTAATAAATATTAAATACAACAAATTTTTGTCATGTAAAATTTATTATGTACTGGAATACTTAATTAAAACATTTAATTAATTCGGTTACTGTTATTATATTCTGATGCGTAGCGATCGTAAAATATATTTCATACGTAAACATAAATAATAACAGGCAGTAAGCTAGTGGCAGCAGGCCACTACTGCTACGCTGTCCTGAGTTTGATTCTCGATTATGTAAGATAAGCGCAATTGGGATTTTTCATTTGTTTTATGTCATGTAGCGAAAAACAGGCGAACAATTCAAATTGATAAGTAATACATAATAGACTCAGCCATTAAAATATTTAATTCATCCGGTTACTGGCAGAATAGACTCAGCCTTTCTTTTAATAAATAATTACCGGGATTAAAATAATATATAATTACATAATAATATACAACCTAACCTAACCTATTGTTCTGTAAGAAACTCCATGGTAGTCACTTGTAAATCTTTACTTAGTACGTGAAACCGATCTGAGGTGACATCTTGCAGTTAAGATCGTCTTCGCGTACTAACAAGAGATAGCTAGCTGGACAAATAATTATATATTATTTATCCGGTCACTGCCGGAATAGACTCAGCCATAAATAAATATAAATGTTGTGATTAGAACGATTAAGAAAAAAAATGTTTTTTAAATTATTTTGCAAAGAGTTATATAAATAATTATATAGACCAATGGAATGACAATTACCACCACCAAAATTATTTCGCTTGACATCATAATGTACGGAAGTGTAACAAAGCCAAAAAATGATTCCACGTAATAAGAGACACACCGTGGGCGGGGTTTGAATGGCATACACCGCATCGCGTAAGGCTATTGTGGTGATCAATTGAACGCCAACACAAAGAAACCAAAATCGAAGATGATTGTATGAGAGTTACATTTCCATAGATTATTATTCGTAGCTTACTATAGATAATATAGTAAATGAGGTACCCAAACAAATATTTGATCAAATATTGGTTAAATGCATAAATGTCATTCAACATTACTTTAATTTTTTCTTCCACGTGGGGTAGAGGATGGAGAGCAAAATGTCTATATTTTAGTCACCACTCGATTACATGCACATATTGTCGTGCAGAATCATAAAACCAAAAGTGCTCCAGCATATTATGATATTTTTTAATTGGAGCAGACCAAAGGTAAAATCTTAACTATCTCACAGAATGTGAAAACAAAAAGAATCACTGGGAAAAAAAATATGTAATCCTAGATAAAAAAAAAAATCTTTCTTCTTTTAATAGTAATATTAGTACTATTAATAGTAATAGTGGTTACCTAAAGTAACATCGTACAAATAGCACTCGTTAATTAAAGACCATTTTTTGACAAAGCTGATTTTTTTAATACAAACTTTTTATATGGCTTTGTAATTTCCGACACAGAGACATAACACCTTATGCCTCAGGAGTGGTACGCATCTGTATTTTGACCTTGGTCTTTGTGTAAGTGTCTATAGGCTGCAGTCATCACTTAACATCAATGTGAACTGCATGCTTGTTTGCCACTTCCATTACATAAAAAAAAAACAAATATTGAATCAAACAGTTTGAGCACCAAGTCTTACCTCCATATCTGTTTAGTAAGGCCATCACCACGCCGTTGGTCCAACCGAAGCCGGTTTGGAGCACGTATTCACCACCGCCACCAACCCCGCCGAAAATGGTCGCATCGTACTGAAAACCAGACAAAAATGATGTATTCAAAGAATCAGAATCAGAAACTCATTTATTCATTTAGGGTGACAGGCACCTCTTATGACACGTCAAAAACAAGCAAAATAAATTAAAGTGAATACCAATTGATATACATGTCAAACAAGATAAAAAATATATGTAAAGTCAAGAATATCACTAAGATAAAACTAAATGTAATAAACTAATGTAAAAAGTATATCTGTAGAATGTCTCATTTCCTCTTTACAAACTGATAACAAATAGTAAAAAGAAAAGAAAAAGAGTCATTCTTTGTCATTCACCGGCAAAGTTCCAAAGGCCAAAGCTCAGCATCATCACTTCAGCTGGAGATATCCACGGCTGGGCAAAGCCTTCTCAAAGATGCTTACAACAGTGTGTTTCTTTAGAGGTGAATATGTCATAATCGAAGCGCGCATGGCCCCGCGGCTGGTGTAGATCGTAAGCGATCTACTAGGTTAAGGATAACGGACGCGATCGGGTGTGTGAGGGGTGACCGCTTGTGGCAAATTGAATATGCGCGTTTCCGTGCGTCGGAGGGCACGTTAAGCCGTCGGTCCCGGTTCCTATCGATAGATAGCAGTTGTTAAACCTTGTCGGAGGACTTATGGGCGGTTTGAAAACATCCGACTGCGGGTTGGCCACTGACCCGTATCTCCACCAATCCGCATTGGAGCAGCGTGGTGGAGTAAGCTCCAGGTCTCCCCCCAAAAAGGGGAGAGACTCGTGCCCAGCAGTGGGACGTAAAATAGGTTGCCATTATTATTATTATGTCGCAATCCACGCCACGCCACGCTTGGCATGTGGATGGACAATCGCAATGGCGATAGTTTTATCGCGGGACGCTGATGCCCATGCCGTGTTATTGTATTTACTACCGCCTATTGGAATGGTTTGACCGCCATTGTATTGACTGCACTAGCGGAAGAATTATTTTGTATTTCCATCCTTTTCCAATTACAATAATGAGATAGCAAAGAAAATTTAAAAAAATCTTCAAGTTGATATCTTGACACACTAGTTCCTTTGTGGTATTTTGTCACGTCAAAAATTGGCATTGTTCTTTGGTGGTCATTTAAAATTGATAGGTTAAACATATTCTAGGATTCGACATATTCTCTCTCTCTCTATCTCTATCTCTCTCCCTCTCTCTCTCTCTCTCTCTCTTCTTCTCCCACTCCTCGTCACCAGAGCTCCACCACCAGTGGTAACAACGGAACCTTAAACTTTCGGAGGAAGTTATGTTAAAACCCTTCCTTTGACAACCCGGTTAGTCCAGCGGTGTGAGACGACCGTCAGATTCGAAGGGGCACGGGTTCGATTCCCGCACCGGGACAAATATTTGTATGGCCCACAGATATTTGTTTCGGGTCTGGGCGTTTGTGTATGTGTTGTGTACAACAGCACCCACGACAGAGGTTTATACCTAATGTGGGGCTTTGAGCAGAAAATATGTAGTAATACTACATATAGAATGGACACTTCGACGTCTCGCCCGATTTCCCTGCCTCACCCAACCTCCTCCCCTCTTATGGGCGACGTTTGGTATTCTCTACCTGCTACGCACACAGGTGCACGTGTAAATACACGTCACTAATTGATGTCTGTGTAATAGACACCAAGTTAAGCGTTTGTATGGATTTTTTGTGTCCGCGTGCTGTGAGTGTGAGCGTATTTCATTTATTTACCTTTTCCAAGTAGTGGTAGCAGGCCACTTCTACTACGCTGGAGGTCCTGGGTTCAATTCCCGGGTCGGGGACTATCAGAGATAACGGTTTAAAATCTCTGGTTCTATTGGGATTTTTCCATTTTCTGGAAGTTTCCCAGTACCTCGGCGTTTGGTAATGTGCCCGGAGATGGCAGCAGGCCACCTGTTACATGGGCCAAAACGTAACCGGCGAGTCGTGGGTGTTTGCATGTACGCTTGAATGCATGCATTTACCTCTGCCTACCCCTTCGGGGATCACAGGCGTGAAGTTACGTACCTTCTCCAACATAGCGGTCTTCTGCTTCCAAACTTCGAAGTTGCTGCGCACCCACTTGGTGGCGATCTCGTTGGCCAGCCGCATGGCCTCCGGCACGCCGGTGTCGGCCAGCCCCGTCACCACGATGTACTGGAGCGGCGGCCACGCGTTCGGGTAGTCCCATTGCTCGCCCGAGTGCTCGTACGTCGATGGTACACCTCCTTCGTAGATGTCCACCTGGGGAAGACGATGAGGTTTTATTTAGTGATATTCTTGACTATAGGCCGACCGATTAACTCGCGTATCGCCTGCGGGGTACAAAGAGAGCGGGGGGAGATGTCACCGGGGTGCGCGGAGCAGAGCCACGTCAAAGCGCGGCAGTACGCTGTCGGTGCTCGCAGCGTGCGGTTTGTAATTTTGCAACGGACGCTTTGACATTGAAGCACAATATTTAAAAGATATATTTTTTTACCCTGTTTGACATGTATATCAATTGTTATTCACTTTAATTTATTTTGTTTGTTTTTGACATGTCATAAGAGGTGCCTGTCACCCTAAATGAATAAATGAGATTCTGATTCTGATTCTGATATTTTTGAGTAAAAAGGCATCGCTATTACGCATATTGCCAATGTCAAGTGAAACGATATGTCGTATTCGTATAAAAGCAGCGTAAAAGCGACCAATGAGAATCAGATTTTTAAATCTTTTGCTACAGCACCAGGAACGTTTGTGTGAGGATGAAAATTAGAAATATTTTAAAGTTAATAGCATTTTTCTTGCGACAGAAACTTTTCCTAGTTGCTAACTAATTCATTTAACGGCAAGACCGCACAGAGCGCACTACGATTTCAACTTTACGCTTAAAAGTCAAGCAAAGTACGCTTCGAACTGTAAAATCCCATACTGTACTGACAGTTCTAAGCATACTTTGCACAAAGTAAAGTCGTAGTGCGGTCTGTGAATCTCACCATCGAAGTCAGCTAGTGCCTATTACAATTTTGAGAGATAGTTACCTTGATTTTATCTAGATAATTGATGACCCGATTAACGAAGTAATCCTTCCTGCCCTTATCATAAGATCCGGTCCAGAGCGGGGAGATATTCGAAGGGTAGAAGTAGTCTCTTCGCCTGCCTGATTCCAAGCTGAAGTCTAACCAGGCGCCTACGTCTTCGTGCCATAGGACCTGAAATTAAAATATAAAATCAACAATGAGTTAGTTGATTTCGACGTTACTGTCAGAGAAATAAAAAAATATAAAATACGCTTACACTCACAGCCACAGTAGGTATAAACCTATGTCGTGGGTGCCGTTGTACACATACAACACATACACTAACACCCAGACCCGAGACAAATATCTGCAGACCATACAAATATTTGTATGGTCCCCGCGACCCTACGAATCAAACGGTCACTTCTCACCGCTGGACTAACCGTGTCGTCAAACCGATAACCGATTGACAACGTGTGTACTTTATGAGGTCGTAATAAAAACTATATTTGATTGATTTAACTTACGAATAGATATTAGATTTTTATGTAAGGAAGGTGGCAAACAAGCGTGCAGCTCACATTGATGTTAAGTGATGACTGCAGCCTATAGACACTTACATAAGGTTAAAATGCATATGTGTTGCCACCCCTGAGACCTTAGTGGTTAATAATGGCAATCCTTGATACGCCCCTCAGCTGGGCACGAGTCTCTCCCCTTCTTGGGGGGAGGCCTGGAGCGTACTCCACCACGCTGCTTCAATACGGGTCGGTGGAGACAAGGTTTAGTAGCCACCCCGCTGTCGGATGTTTTCAAACCGCCCTTAAGGCCTCCGACAAGGTTTAACGACTGCTATCTATCGATATCAACCGGGACCGACGGCTTAACGTGCCCTCCGAAGCACGGAAATCCGAACGGAAACTCAACCAAGCCCGTATCGCTACATAACCGAGTAGATCGCTTCCGATCTACACCAGCCGCGGGGCCATGCGCGCTTAGCGATAATATCTCTGTTATTACGCAGCCATACGTTTGAAAATGATGTAAAATAATACCTTTTCAATAGCCTCCATATATCTAGCGTGGACGTCTCTGTAGTACAAAGCCTTGTCAACGTTTCCGAGGCGCGCGTGGAACTCCGCCAGTAGTTCCGCGTTCCAACACATGATGGCGTTCAAGTCCACCGGTATTATCGATCTTGTCTTCAGGTTTGTTAGGTTGCCTGTGAATTTTAATGTCAGGATTAATCATAGAGCAACACGGGCCACCGGCCGCGGCGGACTGGAGGGGAGTAGCCATAGCGTTTATTATGCAAAACCGTCTGTAATTTTTTGCGGGGGGAAATGCGTGCGACACACACGCACACTACAAAAATCGTCTGTTACTACGAAACTCACACATTGACTTTAACAAAATACAGAAACAATTTCACGCACACATTTAAACATCTAGGCGACAGGTATAGGCCCATTTGGGCTTGTACTTTGACAGAGGGAAAAGCCTGCATATGGATACTCCTCTCCGGTGTTGCTCTATGGGATTAACAATACAATAGTTATAATGTAATTTTACGCCTGTATTATCAGACGGGACAGACTGTGGAGTGTAGAGGTAAGGAGTAAGGAGGTCCGTCTGATGGAAGGAAACTTGAAAACATAGAGCAACACGGGTGGACCGGAGAGGAGTAGCCATATGCAGGCTTTCCCCTCTGTCAAAGTACAAGCACAAGTGGCCCGAGATGTTAAAATGTGTGCGTGAAATTGTTTATGTATTTTGTTAAAGTCAAGGTGTAAGTCAAGGTTTGTTGTGTGTGTGTGTCACACAAATTTCCCCCCGCAGAAAATGACAGACTGTTTTGCATCGATAATATACGCTACGGCTACTCCTCTCCGGTCGGCCGGTGCCGCGTGTTGCTCTATGCTTTAAAAAGTGTCTAGCACATACTACTGGTGGAATAGCTCTAGTGACGGAGCTCGAGGGCGTAGGCACCACCGCATTACCTAATATACTTGCCGCTAAATGGTAGTGTTCAGCACTATCGTGTTCCGGTCAGGTGGTAATGTACGGCGTTGTAATTTCCGGCACAGAGGCATAACACCTTACGCCTCAGGAGTGGGAACGCATCTGCATTTTGACCTTGGTCTTTGTGTGGGTGTCTCTAGGCTGCAGTCATCACTTAACATCAATGTGAACTGCATGCTTGATTGCCACTTCCATAACAAAAAAAAAAAATAGCAGTACACGGAAAATAAAGTTTCTAGTATCAGTAGTAATTTACTGGTGGTAGAAATCCAGTGTAGGAGCTCGAGGGCGTAGGCACCACCGCATTACCTTATTTATCTGCCGCTAAATGCTAATGTTTAGCAATCTTGTATTCCAGTTAGATGCTGTAATATGATGTAAGATGATTTAATGTACGGCCCCGTAATAACTATCACAGAGACACAACATCTAAGGTCTCAGGAGTGGCAACGCATCAGAATTTTGACCTGTGGTCTTTTTGTGGGTGTCTATAGGCTGCAGTTATCACTTTACATCAATGTGAACTGCGTGCTTGTTTGCCACCTTTTTCACATAAAAAAAAATCTGTTACAATAGCGCTGAGGTTAGAAAATAACCATAGGTTAGCGACCAGGCAACCCTAGTCTACCCCATATATTATTATACTTCTTGTGCCCGGAATACACATAGAAATATTTACCTTTGTTTGTCCCATTCAAAATGAACCATCTCGATGAGAAATCCCAACCAGACTCGGCTGCAGCTTTCAGCTCCGCGTAGAGCTCTTCCCTCTTGTCTTCCGTATTGAAGTGTCTGTAACATATTTTTCTATGTAAATAAAAAAAAGATCCGGACGAATTGAGAACCTCCTTTTTTCGAAGTTTTTAGTATTGTTAAGGGTTGAATAATGTGAATACCCTGGCTGTAAATTAATTCCATCTTTTATTTTGCCGTATGCATATCCGGAACAGTCATGCACGCTTAAATGTCTTTGCCTTTGGCGGCGTCGTGTGGCGGGTTGCTCACTTCCCTCTAAAATGGTCGAGGAGGGCAATGGCTGTCACATGCGTCATACTCGTGAACGGGTGCTGTTAGTGGGGACTGGTCTGTTCTGGTTTGCAGGAGCTACATCACATTTAGTAGATAGCAATTTATTTGCATCTATGCTATGGACGTTCACATTATTTGATTTTTCACGATAATTTGTACTAGATTTAAGCTCTCATTTAAAAGAGCTCTTACTGAGTTTGTTGGGTAGCGGAGTTCTTCTCAGTAGTGACTGCACTTGGAACTTTGCTAAGTGAATAACTTTGATCTTGACGAATAAGTTTTTCTTTTTCTTCATTTATCATCATTGAAGGAATTGAAAAATTTTGTGATTATTATGATTTAACTAAGTAGTTTAAATTCTAATTTTTAATTTACTATTAATATATGATTTTGCTTTTACTTTATGTAATGGTTATTCACTCTAGGTATTTAATATGTTTCTTGACGTTTTGAAAGTATCTGTAAAGATCTATTCGAAATAAAAATATTTTCTATTTCTATTTTTATTTCTATCCACGCACCGGGACAAATATTTGTATGGCCTATAGATATTTGTTTCGGGTCTGGGTGTTTGTGTATGTGTTGTATGTGTACAACGGCACCCACGACACAGGTTTATACCTACTGTGGGGCTGTGAGTGTAAGCGTATTTTTTATGGGAAGAAACGATCGCCAATCGGCATGCCAAGCGTGGCGATTGTGGCATTGGTCCAGCAGTGGATATCTCTCTTGATATGATGACTCACTTAGCACACTCGACGTCTTCCCTGTAGCTCTCTGGTCTTGGTCCCGACGACATGTCATTATATCTCGACATCTTGTATCTGAAATTATAAAAATATAAAATATATCTATATCTATACATCTATCTATACAAATAATTAAATTTGAGGGTATGTTTTTAATATAAAAATAACCACTTTTTACTAAATGCATATGTATGTATACAACACGGTACGTATACCAAAACATATTTTTTTACAATTTTGTCTGTCTGTCTGTTTGTTCCCGCTGATCTCGGGAACGGTTGTACAGATATTGACGGGACTTTCACTGGCAGATAGCTTATGTAATAAGGAGTAACTAAGGCTTCTTTTATACTAGCTGCGCCCACGACTTCGTCCGAGTAGATACTGAACAATCATAAATTCTCACGCGGACGATGTCGCGGGCACATCTAGTATCTCTCTTCGAGACGTTTGCCTCATAACTGAGGGTCGGGACATGGAGGGGGATGTAGTATAACACATCTAGTATAATATATATATATATATTGAAAAAAGTAATAATCGTATATAAATATTATAAATGCGAAAGTTTGTTTGTTTGTCTGTTTCTCCTTCACGCAAAAACTGCCTAACCGATTTTCATGAAATTTGGCACACACATAGAAGGTAACTTTTTATGATTCTATGTGTTAAACATAGAATCATAAAAAGTTTTTATTCCGATAAAATGTTCCTGTGGGATGCCATGGGAGGATTTGATGAGTTTCCATAGGTTACGCGAAAAGCGGCACACTCGCGGGCGGCTGCGGGCAACAGCTAGTATTTAATCCCTACCAATATCATAAATGCGAAAGTAACTCTGTCTTTCTGTCTGTTAGGTACCATTTCACGTCCAAATGACTGAACCGATGTTAATGAAATTTGGTACAGAGATGATGAAATTTGGATGAGAGCTGACTTTGAGAAAGAACATAGGCTACGCTTCGACATCCATGCGGGCAAAGCCGCGAGCAACAGCTAGTAATTAATATTTATTAAAAAAAAGTAGCAGTGTTCATTTAGAACGACCAAGTCATGAGCACTTCCAAGAATCCAATCTGTGTGGGTTGAACTTAGAAATTAAAGAACAAATTAACTTCAGGCAGAAATCGAACTTGCGACCTCAGGATAACCAGTGCAGCCGCTTTACCACTAAGCTACCGAAGTCCTTAACCTATGCGTCGAATTTTTCTTTCCGTTTCTGATTTTCACAGATTTAGGATCGGTGAACGACATCCATTGATAACTAATAAATAGCTATACAACAACTTTGCAGTTTATACAATATAGTAAAGTTTTTTTTTATGTAATAAAAGTGGCAAACAAGCATGCAGTTCACATTGATGTTAAGTGATGACTGCAGCCTATAAACACCCACACAATGACCAGAGGTCAAAATGCAGATGCGCTGCCGCTCCTGAGGCATTAGGTGTTATGCCTCTGTGCCGGAAATTACAGGGCCGTACATTACCACCTGACCGGAATACGATAGTGCTGAACACTACCATTTAACAAAAGTTGTTAGTATGCCTTTATTACTGGTGGTAGAGCTCCAGTGACGGAGCTCGCGGGCGTAGGCACCACCGCATTACCTAATATACTTGCCGCTAAATGGTAGTGTTCAGCACTATCGTGTTCCGGTCAGGTGGTAATGTACGGCCCTGTAATTTCCGGCACAGAGGCATAACACCTTAGGCCTCAGGAGTGGTAACGCATCTGCATTTTGACCTTGGTCTTCATGTGGGTGTCTATAGGCTGCAGTCATCATTTAACATCAATGTGAATTGCATGCTTGTTTGCCACATCCATAACATAAAAAAAAATAATAATAACGGGTGGAACTTCTCTCTTCTTTCTTTCGTTCTCTTTCTTATGATACAACACCTTCGTAGGGGTACGAATACTCACGTAAATCCGTCATATTTCACGTCGATAGTGTGGTTAGTGATCCAATACTCGAACTCCTTGTCCATCGTGTGGATGCGTTGTCTTAGGAAGTTTTCGTCATAGAAGTCATCCATAATTAACTTTACCATGGGGATCAAGAGCGGCGGTTGTGATCTGAAAGAATACCACTCGTACATAACTTTTGCGTTTGTTAAATTAGTATGTACGTATCTTCACGCCAGGTCCCTAACGGGGTAGGCAGAGAGTGTAGAGCGCCAGATATCCCGGTCCTGACAAACCTCTCGTGCCTCGTCTACCTTCATCATTCTCTTCATACATGCACGCCGATTCCTAAGACTTTTGACCCCACCATCAAACAGAACTCGACCTATTTGGTCATGGTAGGTCAGTCTTGGTCTTCCTGGGCCTCTGCAACCATCCACATTCGCTTTGTATATCTGTTTAGTCATTCGCTCATTCGACATTCTTTCTATATGCCCGAACCATCGGAGCATGCCTTTTTTCATTTTTACACCGATACTATCATTCACACAAAGCCTCTTTCTTACATTTTCATTACGAAGAAATTAGTTAAAAAAAAGTAGTAATTAGGGGGAAAAATAACTCTCATACAAAGAACGATAAAGTGAATAAAGTGACATCACCAAAGAAATCTAAATAAATAGTAAGACAGTAGTAGGGAAGCGCAAGAGGGGATTATTGAATTTACTCCAGCGTGTCAGATACCTTGCACCCTGTTCAGTACCTCCACCAAATCTAAGATTTCCATAAAGGGCCGAACCCGGTTTGTGGCGGAAACCCTAGGCTTCTAGTGTTAAACGCGAGTGTTTTAAAAGTTATATACAACGCTTGTTTGTAAATAATATTACTTAAAAAATAGAATATCTTCCCAAATTATCCAAAAAAAACAACATCACACACCTCATAGTATAGTAAATTCTGCCACCGTTAGGTATGAAGCCGATCCTCTCGACAATATCCAGGAAGTTGGAGACCATGCCGCGCGCGGTAGACTTCATCTCGGAGAGCAGGAGACCCTTGAGTATCCAGTACGAGTCCCAGTAATAGAACTCACGGAAACGGCCACCTGGAAGAGAAATTGAGATCAGAATTAGTTAAATCATCACACTTCGTCAAAATATGGTCCTTCGAGCCGGATTAGAATCTATGGACGAAAATGTAATAAAAGTGGCAAACAAACATGCAGTTCACATTGATGTTAAGTGATGACTGCAGCCTATAGATACTCACACAATGACGAAAGGTCAAAATGCAGATGCGTTGCCACTCCTGAGGCTTAAGGTGTTATGTTACTGTAATCTAGCCTAACTAGCATAGTTGGCAATAGATGGCGCTGCTGCTACCATAAAGCAATGCAATAAATGTGAAGGAAAGATTTGACAAATCGGGCAGGACTTCAGTAGCTCAATTGGAAGAGCGGCTGGACTAGATTCCCAGTAGGCCGCGAGTTCGAGTCTCGCCTGAAGTCAAATTTTTCTTTCCATTTTTCTTTAAAATAAAATATATTTCACAAGCATGTGTTAATGCGAAATAATATAAAACAATTACTGTAATGTAGTCCCTGAATATTTCTGTCACAGAGACAAAACAATTTAGGTAGCAATACCTTTATTTATTTACACTTATAAGTAACTTATGGCGGACTTAATACAACTATGCGTCACATTATGACAACACATCTGCATTTCGCCGTTTGGTTGTTGTGTAGATGTCTACGGGCTGCAGTATTCACTTCCATCCAGTTATCAGTTTGATTGTTTGGTACCTTCATAACAAAAAAGGTGTATACAAATCCTACAAAGTACGGACTGAGATGCCAAAATGGAATGTCTAGTTGATAATAACCAAACATTCTCTCAGGTTAAGTTGCACCAAAATATTTGTTCAAGTTATGATCACAGTCAAATTTAATAATAACATTAACTTAGCAGTTATTATTGAGTGGGTTGCACCTGCGTATTTTTAACATTGTTACACTTACTAGCATTGCAAATGAAGTAAGAATTCGTTAAAAATCAATTAGAAATTATTATGTCAAATGCGATGCTGGCAGAAATGTCTTATGCCGTCACTACACGTCGACAGACGCATCCGCAGACGCCATCCGCGTATGCGTCCGCCGGCGTCCGCCGACGCTCAAATCACTTCCTCTACACGTCGGCGGACGCATACGACGACGTCACACCTCGGACACTCCGCCAAAATTCCATACAAAAGCTTAATTTGGTCTCTATTACACAGACATCAATCAGTGACGTGTATTTACACGTGCACCTGTGTGCGTAGCACATAGAAAATACCAACCGTCGCCCATAAGAGGGGACGAGGTTGAGTGATGCGGGGAAATCAGGCGGGACGTCGAAGTGTCCATTCTATACGTAGTATTATTTATTACTACATATTCTCTGCCGACGTGTAGAGGACCGCGGCCGCGTCGCCCGGCTTAGGCCAAGGTGATGATACGGACGTGTGGCCTCTGACCATAGAAAATATAAAAATATTTAACCAATTGTAAGCGGCACGCGGGGGAATAGCTGAGAGAGTGAAAAGAATATGCCCTTAAAAAAAGTAATAAAAACATTTAAAAATGTAAGAAAAAATATTAAAAAAAAATATTTAAAAAACTGTTACGCTTCATGTGCAGAGGGAGGGATGATGATTATTAGAGGAGGCAATTTGAGCGTATGGCATACACCGACGTGTAGAGGCGATTTGAGCGTCTGTGGTAGATATTTAACGTCGTCGGACGCATACGCAGACGACGTCCACGACGCATCTGTCGACGTGTAGTGCCGGCCTTAGATAAGTTCCAAAAAAAAACATTTGACAGATAAAATTGACATAAAAAATACCTTTGACTAGCAGCTCTCGGCCGGTTAGAGTTAACAGTAAAAGTTATGACGACATTTATTAACTATTTTCAAATATTGCAACGTACTTTTTGCTTAATCGGTACATTAACAAATTAGTTTAAGCTGGATTGAGCCAATGCAACCCAGCCTTTGAAAATAACTGAGATGTTATAAAATCTTATCAACGCAGCATGTTCTTTATTTTATTGGAAATGGTCTGTAGGCTATAAACCACGAGAAATCATTGAACACAGCGACAGAGGAAAGGAATAGGCACACTGGACTGACCTGTCGATCCTCCTGCGGGTTGTGAGCTGCTCCTCAGGAGGCCTCCTGGATTCTCCCTTACGCTTGTCTTCGGGATCCGTAATGTTATATCGCTAATCACAAGGCACTCGCTAATTACGTGCGTACGCGACAGCGGTCATTTCGTCACTGGATCATGATATGCAATTAAGAGGAAAAGGAATAGAAATATGGGACGCGTAGGTGTAAGAAAGAGAGGAGCTATCGCTGTGTCTCTTAAAAGTAATAACACTACCTACGTGGCCCGTCCATCTCCCCCGGGTTGACAGGACCTAGTCCTATCAATCAAATTATGATCCGATATTTATTTATTTAAATATTTATTTTTATTCTAATACTAGTATTTTGATATGAGTCTAGTTAAACTTAATTTAATACGAATCTAATTTAAACTTAATTTAAAATTGATGCTATTAGTGGACTGTAATTTATTAATGTTGGTGTGGTAAAGGAAAAACCTTCACTACCGGTCTACGATAGACGCCTGATTTAGTGCGGACGTCTACAACACGGATAACACCGTCTTTACCCGGGTAAGTACGCTCAATAATACCCATTGGCCAGTCCAGAGGGGCACTATTGTCCGATTTCAGCAGAACCACAGTACCCGTCTGCACCGGCTGACTAGCAGTAAGCCATTTCTTACGGACCTGTAAAGTATTCAGGTATTCCACCTGCCACCGTTTCCAAAAGGATTGCACCAATTGGTCTACCATACGCTTTCTGTGGGTAAGGGGAGCAGTCGAAGCAGTTAAGTCTTCTGCAGGTAAAGATTTAAGAGGTGTCATCACGAGAAAATGTGCAGGTGTTAGTGCCAAGGGTTCCGCCGGATCACTGCTCAGAACAGAGAGAGGTCGAGAGTTCAGTATCGCCTCTATTTGAATAAGCGTCGTCGACATTTCTTCCATAGTGAGAAGATGGTTCCCTACAACCCTTGAAAGGTGAGTTTTAATACATTTAATGTTACTCTCCCACACACCGCCAAAGTGAGGGGCAGAAGCAGGATTATATTTCCATTGGATACGATTATCACGCAGCTCATTAGAAAACTTATCCTTATATTCTTCTGATTCAAGCAATTGGTACACACTGTCCAGGTAAGTTTTCGCACCAATAAAATTTGTACCACAGTCGGAGTACATTACGGACACTGGGCCGCGGCGTGATATAAAACGCTTAAGCGCGTATATAAAGCACTCAGTGCTCAGGTCAGATGCCAATTCGATGTGCACTGCCTTAGTGACTAGACATATGAACAAGCATATGTAGGCTTTCTGACTGCGTACACCACGGCGGCGGAACGGCAATACTTGCAGAGGTCCTGCGTAATCCACACCTGTATGGCAGAAAGCTTTCGCTTCCTGTACCCTACAAGCCGGCAAGCTGGCCATGAGGGGAAATTCGTTGCGGGGGTTTGCCCGAAAGCAGGTTGTACAAAGTTGTATCCGTTTACGTACTATATTACGCGCGGACAGAATCCAGAACCTCTGTCTTAATAAAGACATCAGCAATTGCGGTCCGGCGTGCAAGTACTTCCGATGGTAATAATCGATAATAAGATTTACGACGTGATCCTTGCGCGGGAGTAACATCGGATGACGACTATTGTAGTCGACGTCTGCGTTAGTCAGCCGACCGCCAACTCGCAAGATGCCGTCCTTTAAGAAGGCATTCAATTTAAGTAGTGCGGGAGTTAATTTCTTTCCAGTTCGTGCACTAAGCATTTCGTTTGAGAAGTGCGTATTTTGCAAATCTCTTATTATAGTCAGCTCCACTTGGTCTAAGTGGGCGACTTCGAAGGTTTTAGGCAACCTTTTGCAAAAACGAAGGACATATATAGCAATGCGCAGCAATTTAGGCCACGAAGAAACCCGCGAAGCAGTTTCACCGAACACCGAAGTTGACGAAGGAGGCTCAGGTAAAGTAGTAACTAATGTTTTAATCTTTATTTCAGGTACTTCATCGACAAGGGAGGGATCAAAATGGCGAACTGGCCACTCGGCAAAAGGCAAGTAACAAAACCGTGGACCATTGTACCACAATGAATTCTCTAGCAGTTCTGCTGGTGTTAAGCCTCGAGACAGGCAGTCGGCAGGGTTGTCCTTTCCAGGTATGTGATGAAAATGTTCGGGGTTTATATTTTCGTGGATTTGTGCTACTCGGTTAGCCACAAATGTTTGCCAACGCGTTGGCGATGAATGTATCCACGCAAGCGTTACGGTACTGTCAGTGAAAGCAAAAACGTGGTCTATTTTGCAACGGGAGGAGTAGGTATTAATCACCACACGCATTAATTTTGCCAAAATGACGGTCGCGCATAACTCCATTCTCGCAAGCGTAATTACAGTCTTAGACGGAGCCACTTTAGACTTAGCACACACGAGATTCACCACGGTGTACTCAGTTGCCGGAAAATATACGTGTAGGTACACCACACCACCGTAACCACTTTCAGAGGCGTCAGCGAAACCGAGTACGGATACTATACCTCCTTCAGACACTCCGACATGTCGTGGCAACTTAATTAATTTCAGCAAGGGCAATTCCGCTTCAAACTTCTTCCATAAAGTTACAAGATTAGGAGAAGGAGGCTCGTCCCACTCGATTTTCTCCTTCCAAACTGCCTTGAGGAGTAATTTAGCGAGTAGAGTCACCGGAGCGACAAAACCCATTAAGTCCCATAGGCGAGCTATAGTGGATAAGATGGTGCGTTTTGTGCAGTCGCGGCTTTCGGTGTTCACACTGAAAGTAAACGCATCCTCGGCTTGTACCCAATGCAGACCTAATATTTTCAGCTGATTTCCAGGACTAAATTCGACCGCTTCCGAGACGCGATGCGACGCTGGTATGCTTTCCAGAACCTCAGGTGAGTTACTAGAAAATTTAACTAAGTCGAACCCTCCAGCTGCGAACAAGTCGATCAGCTGGTTTGAGAGCGCGACTCCTTCCGATACTGAAGAGCAGCTGGTAGCCAGATCATCCATATATATATCAGTCTCAGCTACGGCAGCCGCAACCGGGAAGCGCTCGCGCTCGTCCTCAGCAAGTTTTCGCACCGTGCGAATCGCTAGGTAAGGGCTGCAACACAATCCGAAGGGTACTCGCGTCATCTCGAAGACAGTAATAGGCTCTTGAAGGTTAAAACGGTACAGCAGTCGCTGAAACCGCCTGTCCTCACTGGCCACTATGATGCGTAGGTACATTTGCCTAATGTCAGCACTTAGGGCTATAGAATGTAAACGAAAATTTAATAATATTTTAAATAGATTCCTTTGCAAGTTCGGACCGGTATATAAAATGTCATTGAGGGATTTACCCGATGACGTAGGGTTACTGGCATTAAGTACGACTCTCAGTTTAGTCGTACTCTTATCGGTACGGACCACGCCATGGTGTGGTATTACATACTGATCGTTATTGGAATTAAACTCCGAAACAGTACCGACCGGTGTAATATAATTCTTTTGTAAATATTCTACAAACACGTTATCATATTCCCGCTTCACAATAGGAGCCGACGATAGTTTATTCTCTAATGAAAGATACCTACGCTCGGCGGATTTCATTGACTCACCTAGCATTGAGGGATTCTCGCGAAATGGCAACGAAACAACGTAACGGCCGTGGCAGTCACGGCCGGTAGTGTCGTTGTAATAATTTTCACATCGTTGCTCGTCTGAAGTGAGAATATTCGGCGCATTCGGCACCTCCTCTAGCTCAAAGAAACGATGCATGCCCATCTCGAGCGGCTCGTCTAGGGTGCAGTAGGTACGTATCGCACTAGGAGCGGGTTCGAGTACCGGAGCCTGCCCGACGATGACATAACCTAACAAGGTCTCGATCGCGACAGGTTCATCGGCCGCGCGGGCGATTTTATTTTTGCCTAAAATTCGACAAAAAACGTCCGAGCCTAGTATAAGATCTATACTAGCAGGATAATAATATTTATTATCGGCCAAATTAATATTATTCAAATACTCTAAGCGCGCATTGTCGATAATAGCGGTAGGTAACTCGCTAGTGATTCGATTTACGACCACTGGCTGAATATCAAACCTACACGTATCGTCGAAATGTGAACAAATAGTTAAGCAGGTGACCCCTTCAATAGGATTGCTTATATCACCTACACCCGTCACATATTTAGATTGCGGCTTATGTAGTTTTAAATTTAATCTATTGCAGCATTCCGTGGTGATTAAATCCCTTTGAGACGCACTGTCAATAAGTGCGCGTACAGTAAATAATGTTCCCTCAGCATTTACGACACGGCACAACGCGGTACCAAGCAATATAGACGTCTTTGGTCTATTACGTGGGCCGCCGGTAGCCTGTAAGCTTACCGCGCTCAGTGCACAAAGTGACACAGGGCCGGACTCAGGCGATAATGACGCGGCGGCGCCCGCGACACGTTCCGTGGTGACTGCCGATGTACTATTAGTAGGGAAATGAAGTAAGGTATGGTGACTTTTACCACACTCCGAGCAACGAATGCGATTAGTGCATTTTACTAATGCATGCTCGTTACTAAGACAATTTACACACAACTTATTAGATTTAACAAGTTTATAGCGTTCCTGAGGTGGCATTGACAAAAACTTATTGCATTGAGATAACTGCGAATGTTCACCTCTTCCGCAAGAAACACATTTTATTTGTTCCGAGACATTGACAAATGTTTTTACATTATTATTATTATTAATATGACGAGAGACGGAGGATCCAGCCGATGACGTGGTATTTTTACGCGCCTGAGTACTGCCCACTTTCGTATTTGTGTATGCAAAAGAATTCGCGCGCTGCATAATATGTGAATGATTACGAACAAAGTTGATAAAATCTGTGCATGTAGGATAGTCATTATCTTTATGATATTTAAGTTCAAATTCTTTTACAACTTCTAACCCGACTTTTTTGCAAGCAATGTAAATGAACAAATAATCTTCCAAATTCAACTTCAACTGCTTTAAAGCCGAATGAATGGAAGAGAATTTATCTATAAATTCTTCTAAGCTCGCGGGACTGTTGTCTTTTATATTAGGTAAACTAAATAACTTATCCAAATATGAGGCGGCCATTACGCGTTTGTCATTATATTTATTGACTAAAGCGTTCCATATTGATGCATAATTTTCGGCAATAGGAGAAATTCCTTGACAAGCATTTAAAGCCTTGCCTTTTAATTTGCCCATTAAATAATGGATTCTTTGGCCGTCGGTGAGATCCCCATTCTCATGAATTAATACTTTAAAAGTCTCGTAAAAAGTTGGCCATGATTCAAAAGAACCGTCAAATTGACATAATTCTATTGGAGGTAGTTTGAGCGACTTTTGGACCGATTCTTTGTCATTGCGACTGATATTTTTAGTCATTTGCGACAATTTATGTACCTTATATTTAATTCGCGAATATAATTGTTCGAATGAAATTAATGAACTATAATTAGGTGCGGGACCATCGGGTATGGTCATTTGGTGCTGATTCCGTTCGTCAATCGTATCAGTGAATTCTTGTTTAAGACCGTCAATTGTGAACGAATCCGCTAGAAAATTATCTATTTTTATGGGATCATTATCTATTTGTGACATAGAATCATAAACCGTTTGTAATCTACCATAAAGCGCACTTAATTTGAGTTGCAATTTTTTCAAACGATGATCAGAAGGATCCTGTGTCATTTTTAATTATTAAGTAGGTATATTTGATTGATAATCGCGACTTTAATCTACAAATCCGAGATCGATAGGACCAAATGTTCTTTATTTTATTGGAAATGGTCTGTAGGCTATAAACCACGAGAAATCATTGAACACAGCGACAGAGGAAAGGAATAGGCACACTGGACTGACCTGTCGATCCTCCTGCGGGTTGTGAGCTGCTCCTCAGGAGGCCTCCTGGATTCTCCCTTACGCTTGTCTTCGGGATCCGTAATGTTATATCGCTAATCACAAGGCACTCGCTAATTACGTGCGTACGCGACAGCGGTCATTTCGTCACTGGATCATGATATGCAATTAAGAGGAAAAGGAATAGAAATATGGGACGCGTAGGTGTAAGAAAGAGAGGAGCTATCGCTGTGTCTCTTAAAAGTAATAACACTACCTACGTGGCCCGTCCACAGCATAACATAACAACCCGCATATGAATGATTTATTAACAACCATCCTTGTGACAGTTACTAAGTAATAGTGCGTATTGATAATTGTTTACTGAATTATAATCAACAAATGATTTGTCTTTTAAACTAACGAGTGATATCATTAAGTTCATGGACAGTATAACATCGTTTTTAAAGCTAGACTAGCTGCTGCCCGCGGCTCCACCCGCGTGTAGATCGTTTTTCGCGTAACCTGTGGAAACTCAACAAATCATCTAAGGGCATCCCACAGGAGCAATTTTTCGGGATAAACGCTATATTATGTGTTAATCCAAGGTATAAATCGGTTCAGCAGTTTTTGCGTGAAGAAGTAACAAACAAACATACAAACTTTGGCATTTATAATATTAATAGGATACTTAATTTAATACCGAACTTCAAAATAAAGAGAAATGGGCATTTAATGGGATGGCGTCGGGACATGACGACCCTGCCATCCATTACTGTTTCTTTTTAGCTAATGCAATTGTTTCTTGTGATAGGTCAAATTACAAAAGCAAAATAAAGTGAATAACAAGTGATACATTGATTGACAAGTCAAATTAAATCATAAAAGTAAAAATCGTCCAAAAATTGCTAAGAATTAATATACTACCAACTGTATTAGGTTAAGATCCCACTGCAGAAACATTTAGTTCATTCAGATATGCTACAAACCTAATTTTTACGCATATATTTTATAATCTAGAGAATATATATTTTATATCCACTAGGTTGCCTATCAAAAATAGCCGCAAGTAATTTTTTATATATATTTTTTTGGGAAAGATTTTTTTAAATTTATTTTTCAATAAAATATAATCCACTTCTCGGCAATATGTATAAATACTCTGAAAAATCACGGCTGCCGTTGCGCACTTGGCCGCCCTTACATATTTTCGTTCGTCATATAACGTACCTACGTGTTTTATTTATGTATCAAATTAAAGCTATTTATTTTCTCATTAGAGTTGCGGGCTGTTAAAGATGAAATAATTAAAAAAAAATACTTGCGGCCAAATGTTGATAGGCAACCTAGTGGATATATTTTCTCTAGATTATAAATATGCGTAAAAATTAGGTTAGCAGCATATCTGGATGAACGAAATGATTTTGCAGTGGGATCCTAACCTATATGAACCATTCTCTCTTTTACAAACGGACAAGACAAGACTACGAAAAAAATCTGAGACATTATTTGTCATGGCAGAGTTCCAAGGCCCACATTACTAGGAAAAACCTGCCAAAAAAACTCAGTATCATATACTCAGATCTTAGATTAGAGTAAGTTATTACGGAGCCATACATTACCATCTAACCCAGAGGTTCCCAAACTATTTTTTCTTGTCCCCTTTCAATTTTTATCTGGTTTCCGTGGACCCCTCCTTGCTACATTTATATCACATTCCCATAAAATATTTCCAATTTTCATTCACGTCTATATAAACCCCGATTGAATCTCCATTGGATCCCAGGGGGTCTATCTAGACCACTTTTCGAATCACCGATCTAACCGGAACACTATACTGCTGAAAACTATCATTTGGCGGCAGATAGATTAGGTAATACGGTGGTGCCTACGCCCTCGAGCTCGTGCACTGGAACTCTACCACCAGTAAAGATGTGTCTAGATTTTTTCTAAAATTTTATAAAAATTACTCACCAGGCACTATAACAGGATTTTCGACGTAAATGATTGAGTACAGGTCCTGATTCAACTTGACTTCATTCTTCATCTTCCTACCCAGCTCCAGCCAGAGACGGTTCAGGTCTGACGCCCATTGCTGCAGATGCGGATCGTGGATCCTTTGCAAGAACGCTGAGGATCAAAAAATAAAAAGTTGAAACATGGAGCAACAGGTCCATGTCCAAAAAACTACCAAATCTTGCAGTAGAGTCTGCAGAGTAGCGCAGTGGAAGTGTGCTGGGCCCAAAACGAGAGTGGTAACACATCTGCATTTTGACCTTGGTCTTTGTGTGGGTGTCTATAGGCTGCAGTCATCACTTAACATCAATGTGAACTGCATGCTTGTTTGCCCCTTCAATGGAAGGGGCAAATTTTATCTAATGAGATAACAAAATGTCATGCTGGGTAATTATTGTACTAGTCTATAGACATCTGCGAAAAATCAGAGGATGAAATCAGATGCCACAAATTGTGGGGGTGTCGTTTACCGATCCCGAATCGGATAAATAAAAAAGAAAGGGAAAGAGAAATCGACGCTCAGAAGTAGGCTTCGGTAGCTTAGTGGTTAAGCGGCTGGACTGGTTATCCTGAGGTCACAAATTCGATTTTTCATTTTTTCCTTATTTAGATATTCAACGCGTATTATTTCTAAAAATAACAACAAAATGCCTTCCTTACCGGGATTATCTTTCCAGTCCGTAGGTCTCCATTCCTCAAACTCAGAGCCCTCCGGGTCGAAGTTCTGGTCCACAAACTCCTGCAAATCAGCCCTGGTAGGTCGGGCACCTGTCCTGAATGAATATATGTATTATATAATAAACATTTATGTATGCCATGTTTTCTTTTCGTGAAATAAAAGTGGCAAACAATCGTGCAGTTCACATTGATGTTAAGTGATGACTGCAGCCTATAGACACCCACACAATGACCAGAGGTCAAAATGCAGATGCGTTGCCACTCCTGAGGCCTAAGGTGTTATGTCTCTGTGCCGAAAATTACAGGGCCGTACATTACCACCTGACCGGAACACGATAGTGCTGAACACTACCATTTAGCGGCAAGTATATTAGGTAATGCGGTGGTTCCTACACCCGCGAGCTCCGTCACTGGAGCTCTACCACCAGTAAAAATGTGTCTTTAATGCCATTAGAGTGAAACTTATAACCCATACTTCTTGCGTTATATCTTAGTGTTCTTATTACATCACTAATATAAATACATTAAATTTTCGGCTAAACTCGATTATTGGTATAAAAGCTACAACTGACACCAATTGATTACCTACCTATTCATCATCACCATAAAATTCTCCATGGTGATGTTTGGTGAGTGCTTAATCTTCTTATCCACGAAGGTCTTTGAGTCCTTGTACAGGCCTGCCATCTGGACTGTATCAAGCAGGGGACCGTGGCAGTAGATCACGCTGGAATGGAAGAAGATCTATATTAGTAACAAAAAAGCGGCCAAGTGCGAGTCCAAGTGTGAACGTGGTCAATAAAAAATAAGCGTCCAACAAGTAGTATAGGTCGCGCCACGTAAAAAGAACGCTGGAAGAAAGTAGAAGAGATGTGTTCGCGCATCGGTACACTCGCGCACGAAAGTACTAGCCCTATTGGTTTATTTTTGATCTAGCTTTCGCTTGCGGTTTCGTGTATTGGTAGGCAGATTGAAAACTATATTACATAGAATAACATAAAATGAAATAAAAACACACGACGCGCAGCTTGACCGCCAGCGTTCTTTTTACGTGGCGCGACCTATAGTAGCAGTAGTAATACTCTTGATTGTACACCAAAAATAACAATTAACAGAGACAATAGTATGGATATGTAAACAAGTCCAAGATATGATCAAGAAGTGTTCAATGGGTAATTAATATTTTTTTGAAAATAAAAGCGGTTAATTACTAGTCGGACTCGCGTTCACACGGTTGCGTACAATTAATGAATTTTCTATGTGATCACAAATACCATAGACTTTTTATAATCCTGTAATTTTAGAAAAAAGTTTAAGTTTTAATGTGATCTATAGGTAAATAACTATTTTGTAGATTTTTGTTTGAATTTTTTGGGATATCAGTTTTGGAGATAAAAGATTGGGGGAAAAGGTAAATTTTCGTCTATTTTCTTTATTAACTTCCTAAACACACAGATTTGATAGTTATTCAAGAAAATAGACGAGGCTTAGGTGTACCTAAGCAGTGTAAATGCGTTTTAAGTGTAAGGGGATTGGCACTGACCCAAATCTCACGCCATCTCACCAGCAGGAAGGGATGACGATTTTTCAACGGTATAAAAGGTATAGCCCCCTTACAGGAAATTACGTTACAGTAGCTAGTAAGAAAAATAGATCTTGAAAACACATCCTTAGGTTCACGGCTAAAGTATAGCTCTATAATGTAGGAGTACCCCTGACCTACAGATAATGTTTATAGATAAACAAACAGCAAAAACAAATAATTTCCACTGCATGTCGCAGGTCACGTCTAGTGAACTCCGAATAGGTCATAATTATTGTGATAAGTCATTGGTCGTGTGAAAGTTATTATCTCTCTACTTAATAACTTGAACACAATTTAATTTCCTATTGGATTTCTCGAAGATGCTCGTGGTCAGTCAAGTCACAGTACAGATACGAACGGCGTGGAAATTACGTACAAAACGTTGAAATGTCACACTCACACAAACATGCGCATCGACGAGGCCTCTAAGCGGTTCTCGCGGTGCTGCAGTACGTGTTAGTATGCCGTGAACGTTTTGTACGTAGTTTCCATACTGTTCATATTTGTACTGTGGTCAAGTGCTATTTACAGCAGACAACTCTGTATGCACCAAAATATTTGCTAAATTTCTTAAATATACATAAAAAAATTACATCCTTCTCCAACTCTAACAAATTTGTTGATGTATGATGATGGAGGATGGAAAAAAAATTCTCCGCAGAACGCAGAACGTCACGCAAAATTTCGGTACTTTGACTCCCACCCTCCCCCTTTGTCACGCGTTTGCCTATTTTATTATCATATACCGTCACTTGACAACACTGCTCTCCTTTCCACCTGCTTGTGAACGTTGAATTAAGTGTTGAATTAAGTAAAACATGTCCCATCATCCGAAACATACCCTGACCTAAACCATTTTCTGAGCGGTATTAAATTCTAGTGTTATTAAATAAAGTATGTTTTCTTTTAAGGAATTTACATCTAATTGTAAAGGGCTCCATTGGATGTATCTCGCTCAAACAACTGAACCAGTTTTGTCCCTCGTGGATCATGATTGACGGGAACAAGATCGGATCACAGATAAATTAAGGTTAACACGTCTAATAAAGAGTGCACTGGACGGCGCCACCGATACCTCTCATTGGCTATTCATTAACCTATAACCGATTGAATACGTATCGGTTATCTATACATCTATACAAATAAATAAAATTGGAGTGTCTGTTTGTTATATAAAACTAACCGTTTTTTACTAAATGCGTATGTATAAGTACACGGTACATATACCAAAATAACATTTTTTACAATTTTGTCTGTCTGTCTGTCTATCTGTCTGTCTGTTTGTCCGCGCTAATCTCGGGAACGGCTGGACCGATTTTGACGGGACTTTCACTGGCAGATAGCTTATGTAATAAGAAGTAACTAAGGCTACTTTTATACTAGCTGCGCCCTCGACTGCTACGATCGTAGATACTGAACAATCATAAATGTTCCCGTGGAAAAAGTCGCGGGCACAGCTACTTCAATACAAAAATAGTTCGTAAACAATCGCCGTCGGGCGATTGCGGCGTCGGGTCGTGATGACCCAACCGACCACTAGCGGAAGAATTCCTTTCTTGTGGAAGAGAATTTAGCTAATGCTGTCAATCAACTGAACAATGACGGTCAAACCATTCCAATGGGGCGGTAGTAAGTGCAACAACGCAAGATGGTCATTAGTCCTGCGATAAAACTACCGCTACTGCTATCGCCAATCCGCACGCCAAGCGCGGCGATTATGGCGTATTCCCGTTATATTACAAACTTACCTACCTCTACATAATATTGCCAAGATAAAATTTCAAAGTCATTCATTCCTAAATGTTTTTAATTTCCTGTAAAACTATCAAAAGAATTGAAATAAGTACGCTTACACTACAATTACCTAATTTATTGGTTCGACAAAATAATAAGGGAGAAATAGCGAGAGAACCAGCATATTAAGCATATGTTTATTTTATAACTAACCCCCTTATTCATAAACGTACATTAGATACGTCTTAGCTAAAAAATGCTTTCTCTTTGTCGCAAATTTGCAGGATAGAAAAAGACAAAGGAGAGATTAGCAACACTTTAGCTAAAATACGTTTATGAATAATGGGGTTAGACTCTAAAGGGAATAGAAACAATGTAGAGATGTAGAAATACTCGTATTTCGCAGAATACAGCCGTACCGGATCATTAACGGCGCTTGGCCCTGACATCTGCAACTGGTTTACATTTCAATCTCAAGATGACTCTTCCGCTATTGTATTACCGTTGGATTTAACCAGCCACAAGAAATCGATGGATTTAACGTACCGATTTTGTAGAGGCGTATTTTTATGTAAAGAAGGTGGCAAACAAGCGTGCAGTTCACATAGAACAAAATCCCAATAAAACCAGTGATAAAGAACTTTGCACCATTATCTCTGATAACCCCCTACCCGGGAAACGAACCCAGGACCTCAGCGTAGTAGTAGTGGCCTGCTACCACTAGGCTACCGAGGCGGTTGGGCAGTGGGTCAGTAAGGTTGTAAATATATTAATACGTTGCTATTAGTAAAAGGCTCCAATTAGAGACGACCTTCACTCATCTGTTTAATGACTGTAATGAATCCTGTATCAATAAAAAATCAATTTGATTAACTACTCAATGAATAATATTATTTAACACATAATTTTAAATATCAATTATTTTAGTTGTACATTTGGCCAGCGAGTCAGTCTTGGCTTACATATCAATACATACTTATAATAAGACTCGAGTGTCTGTGCCAGTACATATTTTTTTTTCCAAAACACTGTTAGGGGGCGATTAAAGATTAAAAGAAACCAAAAAATCATTTTTTGGAATTTTTGTCTGTCTGTCTGTCTGGTACGTTATAACTTCGAAACTGCTCGACGGATTTGAACACGGTTTTCACAGGTGGATTACATAAATTAGGAGCGTAGTCAAAACTTGTTCTTGTTTCGTCAAAATTGATTATGGGAAAAGAAGTTTGGGTGAATTGAAAATATCCTTCATTTGGAACTCTACCACCCGTAAACCAGTTGCCTTATTTGTATAATAGATACCTACCACCTATAGGAACTACCTATAGGACGCGTCGCCAAACGATGCCCTCCTCCCCGCCAAAAGGGCTTAACTTGACTTACATATATTAAAGTAGGTTGCACAGTGTAATCAAACATTTTCTTTTTTTTTCGAAATAAAAACAATTGCTTTTGAATATTACAAGGTTAGGGGATGTTTTTTATATTTTAATTATAAATACCTACAAACTTTCATGGCAACCTTGTCAAAATTCTGCTAAGGCCTAATTCAGTGATTCCTAAAGTGGACCAGGACTCCTGGCGTCCATATGAGACTCGATGGGGGTCTACGTAGGCGATAATAAAAATTGGAAATACAAGAAGGTGATATAAATGTAACAAGGAGGGGGTCCACCTATACCAGAAAAAAATTGAAAGAAGTCTACAAGAAAAAATAGTTTGGGAACCTCTGGTCTAATCAATAATTTTTAAGTACAAAAAAACATTTTGACTAACAACTCGATGAATGAAGTTTTTTTGCAGCCAGATTTCGTACTTACTAAGTAGGACAAAGAACGTCCCATATTTTTTTTGTTTAGTCTTATCTTGCCGTTTGTAAAAGAGAGTATGGAACATTCTGTTGATACCTATTTTTATTATTAAGTATTTTTGGACTTTTATTAATTTATTTACTTTGACATATTAATCAACGTATCAGTTGTTATTCGCTTTAATTTTATATTTTTAATTTGACCTATCACAAGCAAATTCTATTATTTCCAAGTGATTAAATCAATTTTTGAGTTTGAGTTTGGTAAGTACGATATCAATTCATACACATATCTCGAACGCTACAATCACGTTCAAGGCCGTCCGAAATTTTTTTTTTTTTTTTTTCATTTACTCGAAGTGGCAAACAAGCATGCAGTTCACATTGATGTTAAGTGATGACTGCAGCCTATAGACACCCACACAAAGACCAGTATCAAAATACAGTTGCGTTACCACTCCTGAGGCCTAAGGTGTTATGCCTCTGTGCCGGAAATTACAGGGCCGTACATTACCACCTGACCGGAACACGATAGTGCTGAACACTACCATTTAGCGGCAAGTATATTAGGTAATGCGGTGGTGCCTACGCCCGCGAGCTCCGTCACTGGAGCTCTACCACCAGTAGAAAATATCTTCGCAATGCACATCGAATGGTCGATGGCACTGCATTAGTCAGGTACATTTAATTTTGTAAGTACCTAATAGGTACGTAACAGCTATTTTCGTATGTGTAAAAAACTGATTTAGGTACCTATTCACTTTTTTATGTTATTGAATATAGATGTTAAGTTGACTGTAGCCTTTAGACATCTATGCCAAAACCAGAGGTCAAAATGCAGATACGTTGAGACCTAAGTTGTTATGTCTCTGTGATAGTTATTACGGGGCCTTTCAAAACACTTCATTTGTGTTTTGGCCAATTTTTTATAAAATCTTACAAAGTTTCATAAGAACTTAATTGCTCTGAACAGTCCGAGATACGGAAATGATGTCACACGCTAGCAACAATCACGTTCAAGGCCGTCCTATATCTTCGCATTGCATTACTGCATAAATGTATCGGTTATCAAAGTTACACATTGGCAATTTGTCTAACTATCTCATATAATGTAGCGTCCACTACATTAAGGCGCCAACTAGTGGAATACAATGAAACCTCACAGTACTTGTCTAGTACGATAGATGGCGTGCATTCGAATTACATCGCACATGCGAAGATTTCTCAAGAGTTGGAATATATACAACTTCCCAACGTCAATCGTTGGGCCGCGGCCCACCAGGCGCTACCACCTCGCCTGGTCGGAGGATCCTCCCTTTTCGCCGGAGGAACACTTCCACCCGTTCCTCCACAGCATGTATTAATTTAATAAATACATGTCAAAATGGCGTCTTTTCCTTACTCACTTAGCACTTCATTTGTGTTTCGGCCGAATTTTTGTAAGATCTTACAAAGTTTTATAAGAGCTTTCTTGCTCTCAACAGTTCCAATGAGTCAGATATGAAAAATCACTTAACATCCATGTTAACTGCATACTTGTTTGCTACCTTCTTTACATAAAAAATGCAGATGCGTTGCCACCCCTGAGACCTAAGTTGTTATGTCTCTGTGTTCTAGTCATTACGGGGTCATACACTACCTCAGTATCCGCAAACAAACGGAACACCGGTAGCAAGATCTAGTTGGAGCCGGTTTGCGATTAGCGACTTGTGTGTTGACTGCGAATGTGATGGATTGTGCTCAGGGTTGCCAACTACACTGATAAAATTAGTATTATTTATACTGTTTTTGACTACATTATACTTTTTACTGTTGAACAAAAATAAGGAATACAACAAAATACTGTTTACAGGATCAAAATAATAAAAAAAAAAAATGCTTAACGCTATAAGTTAGACTAGTAAATTAATTCGTTGCGCCAGAAGCTTTAAAAATATGTTATTTAACCCATTAAATAAATAAAATACTGTAAATACGTTTTTCTAAAATACTGATCAGTATTATTCTTCTCAGACCTAATAATAATTTATTTCTTGTAAAAAAAGTTGGCAAATGGGTAATTGTGATGTGACACATGCCAGCTAAACGTAAACTTGTCTTCACACCTATATTGCCAGAAGGGGTAGGCAGGAGTAAATGCATACATTCTAGCATACTCGTACATGTACACACTCTGTGGTAGAGCTCCAGTGACGGAGCTCGCGGGCGTAGGCACCACCGCATTACCTAATATACTTGCCGCTAAATGGTAGTGTTCAGCCCTATTGTGTTCCGATCAGGTGGAAATGTACGGCCCCGTAATTTACGGCACAGAGGCATAACACCATAGGCCTCAAGAGTGGTAACGCATCTGTATTTTGATCTTAGTCTTTATGTGGGTGTCTATAGGCTGCAATCATCACTTAACATCAATGTGAACTGCATGCTTGTTTGCCACTTCCATAAAATAAGAAAAAAAAATATTAAAAAACACTCGATTCGTCACAGGTAACATGTGGTGTAACATGTATTGACATCTCCGGACACATTATCAGACTCCGAGAGTGGGTGGCACTGAGATAAAAAATACATACGGACGGTGGTAAACTAGCATGCAGGTTCATAGAGCAACACGGTCTACCGGCCGCCGCGGCGGGAGGAGGGGAGTAGCCATAGCGCTTATTACCAATGCAAAACAGTCTGTCATTTTTTGCGGGGGGGAACTACGCGTGATACACACACACACACACTACAAAAATCGTCTATTACTATGAAACTCACACCTTGACTTTAACAAAATACATAAACAATTTCACGCACACATTTAAAAACACCTGGGCGACAGGCGCAGGACCATTTGGCCTTGTACTTTGACACAGGGGAAAGCCTGCATATGGCTACTCCCCTCCGGTCCGCGGCGGCCGGTGGCCCGTGTTGCTCTATGTGCAGGTCACATTGATATAACTTAACTGATGACTGCCTATAGGTATTGCCATTTCAGCCAAATTCCCATTCCTGGACGGTCCAGCAATATATAATATTAAATATTAAATCCTATAATATTAAATCGAATATGGATCACAAAATTGACATGTAAATCATTTAATGTGATTAATTTAAATATAATTTTTACTTTAATATTTGCATGCTTGAATTTAAGCAAAACGTGATAGATCTAATTATTATTGTATGAACACCTGTGTGTTTACCATGTTTTAAAGCAAATAAAGATATTATGATTAAGAATAAACATTTTTCGGAATTTCGAACCGCAATTGAAACCGGTATACCTATTATAATACCTATATCCGTATCCATATTCGAATATCCGTATAACAGTTTCCATCCAACAATGGCTTTTGTCATACATGCTAAATACCATTATATTATATTGTATTTGCAACGCAATAATGTATGTTTAACCAGGTAATTTCACAGTGGCGGTACTAATCAAATGTACAAACATAAAATGCCAAGTTTAATTTAAATAATAATCACTAGATCCATGTTCTTGTTTATCTTATTACCTAACAAGAATAATGCTGAAAACTTTTTTTTATGTAATAAAAGTGGCAAACAAGCAGTTCACATTGATGTTAAGTGATGACTGCAGCCTATAGACACCCACACAAAGAGCAGAGGTCAAAATACAGATGCGTTACCACTTCTGAGGCCTAAGGTATTACGCCTCTGTGCCGGAAATTACAAGGCCTTAGCTTAGCTGCCTTATTTTTCTTTATTCTAGTGAGATGAGTATCCCGGACACATAAATCTTTAAATAATAAAATAAGTTAGTCTTACTCACAGGCCGGCACATTATTGTATGTATGTTTGTATGTCTATGTGTTATGGAACAAGGTCATGTAGTTTCCGGTTCACATCCGGTTACGATCAGCATCCTTTTAATTGTGGAAGCTTACATCATTTCAGTTTCACAAAAGACTATTTATAGAGACTGTATTGTCTCCATAGTCTATTTTCGAGTTTGTTGTAGAAATAAAATGGAAAAAAACAAACATTCAAAGTTATAAATAAGTATACAAAATTTTCTGAAATACACTCTCCAAAATTCTTCCATGAATAAGGTATTTTAGCTTATATTTATTATTTCTATCTTAGGCAATTGACAATGCGACTAAGACAAAGCATATAGTAGCTAACACGGAAATAATGCACGATTATGAATAAGGATAAGTACGAGCATATAATATGTCTATAAGTAAACATCTCTACATGAAACATTGCCTCTCCTGAGGGCCTCTGTGCCTGATATTACAGGACCATACATTACCACCTGAGGGCCGACCGCCTAACTATTATAATGCATTCGTTTGATCTAAATCTTCGTTGATTTAAATACCTACAGGTAATAGGTACATTAAAATTATTTCAAAAGAAAGCAAGTATACGATTTTATAATGGATGTATATCTGTACCAGTGCATTCATTGGCGATGATTATCTTTCATATCAAAACTCATTCTAAGGCCTAGATCACTCAATGATTTACATCACTAATATTATCGGTACGCCATATTTGTTTACCCTTTTTGCCAAGTTCATTTGTATGAGGTATAGATTAGGTAATGCAGTAAACAACTCACCTATCGCACGTCGGAGGTAGTTTCGTCCGATCCCCCGCCACCATCACCACAAAACACAATATAACACCTAACCACATCTTGTCTAACTAACCAATGGCACACAATTAAACTAATATCACCTTAATTATAATAAATAGAGGAACTTTCACTTATATATCACTCGGATAGTTTGGTTCACTTTGGTCTTAGATTTATTACGTGTTAAGATACGTTCGGAGAATTTTGTATGGCTTCCTTCTGTATGGAGACCTGGTCATCGTGGGTGATATGACTACGGCGGAAGTATACTTGGGTGTGGGCACTCTTCGTGCCAATACTGCCAATATATAATATTCTGAAACAAGATAAATTGGTAAATTAGATTAAAATTAGTAAAAAGCTAGTTTTGGAGGATATTTATTACTAACAGATATGTCATTGTATGTATATATCGAAGATCGCATGGCCCCGCGGCTGGTGTAGAATCTACATCTACACTGTAGATGGCAAGCGATCTATATCTATCAGTCGTGCTATATGGGCACGGTCGGGTGTGTGAAAATGGACCGCTAGTGGCAAAATTAAAATGCGCGTTTCCATGCTTCGGAGAGCACGTTAAGCCGTCGGTCCCGGTTGCTATCGATAGATAGCAGTCGTCAAACCTTGTCTGAGGCCTTATGGACGGTTTGAAAACATCCGACAGCCGGTTGGCCACTAAACCGTATCTCCACCAACCTCCATTGGAGCAGCGTGGTGGAGTAAGCTCCAGGCCTCCCCCAAAAAGGGCAGAGACTCGTACCCAGCAGTCAATCAAGGGACAATTATTAAATATATTTTTATTATTATGTATGTCTTACCACGCCAAGCCCCTTACGGGGTAGGCAGTGTTGAGCGCCAGATATCCCGGTCATACCTATATACGGCGGTACATTCATCATTGTCTTCTCTTTTCTTCCTTCTACTATTAGGTAACAAGTATACGATTTCTAGATGGTAAGAAGATCCACCTACATAAGCTCAAACCTAGTGGCGATATATTAGGTTAAACCCACGACCTCGAGGTATGTCGCAGGTGCATCTGCTAGAGAACTATCGATTCTGAACAAACTACTTTCAGGGTGGTTTTTTTATATATCTCGTCTCGAGACGTCTCTTAGTCTACTTCACCGGGCATTCGGCGAGCGCAGAAGGCGCTTCAGTCTCAGGGTCATAGCTTACTACAGCCACCCGGCACTCGACCAGCGCCCGACCACCTCGAGCGGTCTGCACTCATTTTATCAACTCCGCTCCGGATCGCCGCAAGCCGTCAATGCACGGCGGCGCGCGGTCCACGTCGAGTGGACCACTCGGTGACAAGTTGCTTGCCTTGCGTTGACTGCGCATTGCAAATGCGCTGTTCCCAAGTGGAACGCTCGCTGCCCGCGAGTGGTTCACGCGCCGTTCATCCGTCCACAAGTCGCCAAGGAGTGGACGCCGTAAAACGAGTCGGTACTGTTCGGGTCCCGGGTGGCTCTAATGAGCTATGAGTCGTAGCCTATGACCCTAATCTTTCAGGGTATGCATTTATAACGTTACACGTAGTATTATTACATAATCTCTGACGTTGCAAATGCGATGGAATGCGAAATTCGAAATGAAACTAAAAGTATGCGTGAACTCTCAATGTCAGACAAAAATAAACTGTCACGATTATCAGTCACCAATCTTTGCCCGTCTCCGCAGACAGACGAAAAGTCTAAAAATATAGTAATGTTTTGCCTTTTGCCATAGACTTGAGTAAACATTGCTGCCAAAAATATCACAAGACCATGACTCTGTATTATTAAACAATACCTACTAGGTTTTCCTATTCCGTGGTTTTGACAGCAATCTCTATTATGTAGGTACACACGCATTTTCCAGACGGAATTTTGGAAATCTCTCTCAGTTCTACCCTATATTAGTCTAAGAAAAACTACCTATCTATGAATTACACTCCTCTGTATTATAATACTCCGTGCCGGAAATTACAAGGCCGTTCCTATCGTGTTAGTTACTATCGTGCCGTACATTAGTGCACTACTGCCGTCCTCATGCTCTATTGTACCATTTAGCGGCAAGTAGATTATGTAGTTAATGCAGTGGTGCCTTGCCTACTGCGAGCTTCTTCACTGGAGCTCTACCACCAGTAAAATAGTTCCATCTCGCCAAAAGTATAACTCTTTATTAGATTAGAAAAAATGGTGAGAGAGAACTTTTACGATGCGCGCGCACACCGACAGATAAAAGCAACAGTCTGAAGTTAGCTGCTAAACTTTTTTTGTCGTTTTCTTGTATTTCTGGTATTTGGATTGTCGCGCTAGAGTATAGCTTCTTACGTGTGTACATAATAGTATACACAACGTAACTTCACGCCTGTAATCCCCGAAGAGACAGGCAGAGGTAAATGGATGCATTCAAGCATACATGCAAACACACACGATTCGCCGGTTACGTTTTCTAAATGAGTAACTTGTTGTACAGCTATTTTCTTACCATTATTTCTTCTTGTTCGGTATCATTCGGCTTCTCGGTATCATTGCGTACAATTGCAAGTAGGTACCTACCTATTGGGACAAGTGGTATCAACAAATCCGAGCAGGATGTTCGTGAATGTGGGAGGGATGACACCGACCACTTATTAGGTAGGACGAAATGTCTTCCAATTAAGGACTATTTTCGGAGTCATTTAAATTCTGATTCTTATGTGTCAATCTTTAATTTACAAGTTGGGCTGACAATTACGCCAGTTAAAGATCTTTGTCCTGACTTCTAAATACCTATTCCAAAAGTGTAACGTTCTTGAGATTAATCTGGTTTTCTGTTATTTTGCACTTTTGAGTTATGGTTTTTTAAAGTCGGTCAGTATTTTTAAAAGTTTTTTCATTTTTTGATTCTTAGTGTGAATGTCGATAAGTAACTTACTTACTTACACATATCTACATAGACGTCTATCCAAACACTGCTGAGTATGTTTTGTCAATATATTTGCAGCATTGTCTCCTAAAAAAATTGTAAGCTGAACTAACCCGAACGCCGTTGTTGAACTGATCCATTTTTTTACCCAGCTTTAAACGACCCCTTACTCATTGTCACTTTTAAGTGATGCATTTTTGACAACACCCAATATCCTATTCTCTCAAGTAAAACTCTCACATGTCAAAATAAAACTCAAAACACGACGTTCTCAGCGTAACGTTCCGGAACAACAAAGTGTGTTCTTCCGGCGTTTGATTTACGATCCAATTGGCTCGCAGTCGTATCAATTGGAAGATTGCTTACCTTCGGCCAACCTTGCGGTCTTTCTGGATGTTCGCAAAATTATAACAAGATGTAATGATATGGCTGGCTTCGTTTATACTTAAATGACAGGGAAGGTAGTGGCCACAAACTAAATACGCATGAATCATACGTACTATTCATTTGTTAGGCCACTACTATTACGCTGAGGTTCGATTCCCGGGTAGGTTATCAGAGATAATGGTGTGAAGTCCTCTATTTCTGGTTTAATTGGGATTTTTCCATTTTCTGGAATTTTCCCAGTACCTCGAAGTTTGGTAATGTGCCCGGAGATGTCAACAGGCTCGCCACCTGTTACCTACATAGGCCAAAATATAACCTGCGAATCGTGGGTGTTTGCATGTATGCTTGAATGCATGCATTCTCTGCCTAGCCCTTCGGGGATTACTGGTGTGAAGTTACGTATTCATTTGTTTTTCGTTTTTCATCTTGAGATCTCAAAGTCTGGAAGTGGAATTGGATTACTGGTGGTAGAGTTCCAATGCAGGAACTCGAGGGGGTAGGTACCACCGCATTATCTAATCTATCTGCCGCCAAATGGTAGTGTTCAGCACTATCGTGTTCCGGTTAGATGATAATGCATGGCCCCGTAATAACTATCACAGAGACATAATAACTCGAGTCTAAGGTGGCAACGCATTTGCATTTTGGTCTCTGTACCCACTAAGTTCACACTCTAGTTCTTATGTAGATGTCTATAGGCTGCAGTCGTCACTTCACATCTATGTGAGCATCCTTGTTTGCCACTTTCGTAACATAAAACAAATATCAGCAATATAATCGTTAAAATAGATCATCTATTTGATTACTCAAGAACAGCAATCTTTAAAACTTAGGGTAAAACTTTTTGAAAAACTTCAATTACTCAGAAATAAAGTATTCAATTACAAAATGCTTTATGTCAATTGAAACATTAGTCTTTAGTCTATCTGAAAACTCTTTTGTTTGTCTAAAACTCTTTTCTCTGGCTCCCTGTCACTCAGCTCCCGTGGTCACGGTCATTCTAAATCTAGATTGAAGATCGTTATTTAATCTTTATGTCACACTTCAGAAGCTACGTTACACATTCAAGAAGCAACAATGGAATATTTTTATTTTGAAGACGTTTAAAGTATGCATGATGATTTATTTAGCAATAACAGGCGAGTGATGAGTGATCATTTCATTATGCCAGATCCGTCATTCATCGTCTATTGCTTTTGTTGTTTTTTGGCAACAAAATGGAGGAGAATTAGGTACGGCGATAAAAGTAAGCTGATTCGAATGTACTTATGGTTCACTTCATATGAAACATGAAGAACATTACAGCTTCACGCCTAGATTGCCTCACAGAGATCAGCATCATCAGACAAAATTCTTACCCAAAGACTTTAACAAGTGTTGTGCGTCATGAGGGAAGAATATGATATATCCGCCACGTTCGGCGTGCGGATGCCAATCCGCATCCGATCGCAGTCGTGGGCGATATATCTTTTGTTCAGTTTTGCCGCCTATTAAGTAAAATGGTTAGAATGGGGGTGGGATCGTTACCGACGCGTCGATTTATCCGGCACACTTTCAAAGGCTGACAAAGCGGGCTACCAGGGGCGGCTTAAGACTCACAGCTAAGAGCATCGTCTTGGACCATCATGGTAGATACAACAATGATATGACAGAAGCGGGCAACCAGCGCGGCGGCGACAGTTATCAAACCGCCTTAAGGGCGGCTTCTATTTCGAACATTTAGTTTCAACATTTCTTAAATTTTAGAAGCGGCCAGACAGCGCGGCGCCGGTTGTGCGGCGGTGTCCAACGACGGCAAAGTTAATAGTTATGGCCGCGTGGAGGGGGGGGGGGTCAGGCCTAGGGGGCTCCAGGGTGTCATTGCACATGGGCGCTACACGAGTTAGAGCCGCCCTTGCGGGTTACATTGCGGGCGTAAGAACTGAACTGAATCGCCTTTAGCTTTGTCTCTTTTCTTCATACGGGCTTACATTAGAGACAAATAAAACAAAATATTGTAAGTTCCTAAAATTAATCCTTGGAAGACGTCACGGATCCTGATCAGTATGATCACCCTACATCATTTATATAATATTATATAGATTATAGAATGAATAGTGTGGGCGATAGCAGAGCCTTGCGATACACCATCATTTTAGTAAATTGACGATTTATGGTATGATTGGTGGTGATGGGCAGATTGGTGATCCGATAATTAAGGCAGTGATTGGTATATACATAAAGACAGACATCAGTCCAGTATAGTATAAGTTGGTCAATTTTTTTTGTCACCGATCCGAGCATTGGTTACCAAACATGACCTCATGAAATCCAATATTTTAATTTACGTCTCCATGGAAAACAATGCAACTGAGGAAATTGGCCAACGAAAGATCAAGAATAAACAAGACAGTCAACACACATCAATAATCATCAACAATTACAAATAAGTTGAACGTCACGTATCAAGCGCATCACGTGAAGGCCCCGCCCACGGCCGCACTCAACAAGATAACGTGCGCAAGCGCACGTGCCCGGGCTCGGATCCAATCACACCCTCGTGACGTCACGTTGCATCCCTGGTATGCCATTTATGGCGTGGCGTGATATTTTGCACAAAAATAACAGCATTTTTTGGCACAATGCCAATTGTTTGTGTGAAAGTTGTTTTAAGCGGAAAATAATTGGGAGGTCATAAAAGGAATTAAGATAAACTGTTACATAATTATGTAAGTAGGTACCTAAATATCATAGGTATACTTATGACAATACTAATAAATAGTCTTTCTCCAGACCCTTGTAATATACACATAATATTACGATGAGAATGACAATTCAATAATTTATATAATGGGTGTTTGAATGCTATTTCTAGCAGATATTTGTAGGTATTCTTGATTTGTTGATACGAAATGCCACATGCGTATAAAATTGATATCTTACTGATAAGATTAAGAAAGTGGATGGTTGCAGAGGCCCAGGAAGACCAAGGCTGACCTACCATGACCAAATAGGTCGAGTTCTGTCTGATGATGGGGTCAAAAGTCTTAGGAATCGGCGTGCATGTATGAAGAGAATGATGAAGGTAGACGAGGCACGAGAGGTTTCTCAGAACCGGGATGTCTGGCGCTCTACACTCTCTGCCTACCCCGTTAGGGACCTGGCGTGAAGATACATCAAGATTAAGAAAGCATTCCATAAAAAGAAGAATAGTATATTATTCAATAGAAAATATTAAATACTTGCTTAGCAGCCATTTATACCTTGGAGAGGCGGTCTGAAAAGAACCAACGTTAAGCTATTTGCTATTACAAAATGACGATCAAGATGCCAGTAAAAGTATTAACTTCTCATGTGTTATTTCCCTTTGCAATATTGAATTAACATAATTCAGGCGCTTATCGCGGGTGTTCCCATTAATTAATATAAACAATAACAATGTGAATGTTTACATTGTTATTTTCCTGAAGACACTTTGTGGTTACTATGCTAAATGCGAAGTTAGTTGCATTTATCATAGTAACCACAAAGTGTACTACTATTTTTAAAGAAAAATGGAAAGAAAAATTTGACTTCAGGCGAGACTCGAACTCGCGACCTACTGGGAATCTAGTCCAGCCGCTCTTCCAATTGAGCTACTGAAGCCCTGCCCGATTTATCAAATCTTTCCTTCACATCTATTGCATTGCTTTATGGTAGCAGTAGCGCCATCTATTACCAACTATGCTAGTTAGGCAACCGATATAAGACTTTTCAGTTTATTGAATATCGTAAAGAAGTCGCTTTTATCCTTAATAATTGTTTTATATTATTTCGCATTAACACATGCTTGTGAAATATATTTTATTTTTAAAGAAAAATGGAAAGAAAAATTTGACTTCAGACGAGACTCGAACTCGCGACCTACTGGGAATCTAGTCCAGTCGCTCTTCCAATTGAGCTACTGAAGTCCTACCCGATTTGTCAAATCTTTCCTTCACATCTATTGCATTGCTTTATGGTAGCAGCAGCGCCATCTATTACCAACTATGCTAGTTAGGCATTTAGTTAGGTTAGTGTATTACTATTGTTCTTAATTTAAAGCCTCCATCGTAAATTAGCATATTTCATCCTTGTAAGCTGTTTCTGATGTGATTGAGAGTATCCCTGTCTAGCTGAAAGGGGAATACTCCCAAGCTTCGGGAAGAAAGAATTCGAGTCGATTCAGATATACACGAACATCCGTGAGTCTGTACCAAACAAAAGAGTAGGCTAGATATACTCAAACTCAAAAATTTCATTTAATCACTTGGAAATAATAGAATTTGCTTGTGATAGGTCAAATTACAAATATAAAATTAAAGCGAATAACAACTGATACGTTGATTAATATGTCAAAGTAAACAAAAAAATATATATAATGGTCCAAAAATACTCAATAATAAAAATAGGTATCAACAGGATGTTCCATACTCTCTTTTACAAACGGCAAGATAAGACTAAACAAAAAACTGGTTGCCTGTAAAGTCGGTTTTACGGGCGAAGATTTTACGTGACAACGTCTTTTTCTCGGTAGAAAGGCATTCGCCGGTCCGGCAGGCCTCTCTCTCGTTCGGTGACTCATCGTTACGTTACCGGGCGTTACACTTTTTCATGAGTGACTCCGAGCCGCAACCTAATTTAAGACGTTGTCACGTCAAAAATATGGGATATAAATATTGGATACTAGCTTTTGCCCGCGACTTCGTTCGCGTGGACTTCAGGTTCGTCCCGTCTAGTCTAGTAATAAGTAAGAAATACGGTAACTAAGCACTGCAGAGCCCTAATTTGTACGTGTAACTCCTAACCAAAAAGAAATCGCTAGTGCCTTGAAAATTCGCAAAACGGACACAACCGTCAACGACGTCTGCCCTCACGCGTCTGCCCGCGTTCGGGTCGCGCACTCAGCGATGAGCCACTTCTTCCCCACCGCACCTACCCCGCTCCCCCCACGCCCCGTTCGCCTGGCGCCGCTGCCGGTATTTATCACCGAAACGGTATTTATCGCCGAAATTGCTATGACTCTGCATTTTAAATCTGTGATATCTTCGAAAATATTTATTTAATTTACATGCTGTAAAAAGCCATATTGATCTTTATTAAATGCACAATGTATTTAAGATACTTAATTGGATAAGGATTAATACTGTATTGCTTAAAATCGCTTCGTAAATAAGCCATTATTTCTCGTACAAAGTAAAGGATAAAAAATGGTTATTGTGGGTTATTCCTAAGAGATAAACATATACCATCACGGACTTTTTTGTAGACCTTTTTAAGTTGTACAATACCGTAGTAAATTGTTTTGATCTATCTTGTAGGATTCAGTCAGCGTTTGCAATGTAAGCGCAAAAAATGTGTTTTTTCTACGACCTCACATTAAAAACCTCAAAAATTGTAGCCCATGTGTTATTCTGATGTATAAGCTATAGCCTATGTGTTATTCTGATGTATAAGCTATATTGTGGTAAAGTTTCATTCAAATCCATTCAGTAGTTTTTACGTGAAAGAGTAACAAACATCCATACATCCATACATACAAACTTTCGCCTTTATAATAGTAGTAGGATTAAATAATATATAAATATTTATACTAATATAATATGGAATAATGTATAAAATATTCTAGATTAGGTACCTACCTATTTAAATGTGTGTTATAATCAAATTAACAATGTTTTGCTATTTTTGGCATATTGTACAATGTGTGAGTACAGAATGAAGCAACTCCTTTTGAGGACACATAAAATGTACGTATGATTTAAGTACATTTTGTTTAATTACAGGGCCGTACATTACCATTTGACGGGAACACGATAGTGCTGAACACTACCAATTTCCGGCACAGAGGCATAGGCATATAACACCTTAGGCCTCAGGAGTGGTAACGCATCTGCATTTTGGCCTTGGTCTTCATGTGGGTGTCTATAGGCTGCAGTCATCACTTAACATCAATGTGAACTGCATGCTTGTTTACCACTTCCATTACATAAAAAAGTATATTATTTAACGCGGTGGTGCCTACGCGAGCTTTGTTACTGGAGTTCTACCATCAGTAAAACACCTTAGGCCTCAGGAGTGGTAACGCATCTGCATCTTAACCTTGGTCTTTGTTTGGGAGTCTATAGGCTGCAGTCATCACTTAACATCAATGTGAACTGCATGCTTGTTTGCCACTTCCATTACATAAAAAAAAAAGTATATTATTTAACGCGGTGGTGCCTACGCGAGCTTGTTACTGGAGTTCTACCACCAGTAAAACATTACATTATTACAGATTGCACTTCTTCCCAATTACTTAGATATTTGTGGTAGTCTGTAGTAGTGACACATCCTTGAAACTTCGTAAACTATACCTATTTTGACTTATATCATAGGACTGCACACTCCTTTGCTAGATAAGTCATAAAAAAACATAAAGCATTGAAAGGGAACATAACAGTTTAAATATAGCTCGTCGAACGACCCATACCGAAATATTGTAGTTTGTGCCAAGCCACTTTGCCAATTACACACACCTGGTACATCGAGTAATTGTTCTAAAATAAGCCATTCATGTCCAGCAAGACACACCCACAAGGTCAGAGAGGTCCCAGAATTGCACTCATGGAAGAACACACGAGTGCAATTGATAACACAAAGGCGTTTTTTCTTTTAGGTGAGAAAATTGATATGTGTCTGGCGAATAGAAAAATTACGGATTAGTAGTATGGCTCTGTAACAACTACCAGAGACACACAACCTAGATCTCAAGGTTGGCAACAGTTCTACTTTTTTAGCTCTGGTTTGGTGTAGATATCTACAGGCTGTAGTCATCACTTAACATACAAGCAACTTCTTTAAACTATTTTTTTTACCTTTAGGTAGCGAATGGTCTTTACCAAATAGCCAGTTCGGACGGACATTAGGGTAACAAGCCGAACACAATCGGCACTCGCTCCATTGCCTCATATAAAAAGCCTGTCACCGTTTCTTTTGACCGGACACGTAATCAAAAAGCCTAACTAATGCCGACTTTATCCGGACGGCTGGCAACACTACGTGACATATGTGATGTTGATGAAGCGTCATAGTACTGGCCCAACCCCCAATGAGTTTAAAAGACCGGGCCCAATATTGCAACTTCTCAAACATCTCCGGACACATTACCAAACTCCGAAGTACTAGGAAACTACCAGAAAATTGAAAAATCTCAATAGATATCTACAGGAAAAAAGATTCATAAAAAATATCAGATGTTTGCCAAATATCACTTTCATGGGAAATTTATGACACACAAATGTTGCTACGAAGATATTTTATGTCTAATATTATTCTAAGCTTATCTTTCCCCGAACGGATAGGCAGGTTTATTAACTCGGCATAACATCGGTTAATTAATGAATACCTAATTTTAAACCTTAGTCGATAGAGACTAAAATGATAGAATCTGACTTCATCAGACAATAAGATATCTTATTTATCTATCAGTTCAAAGTCCGCATAAAGAAAAACTGACATTCGCACTTAATTGTGCATCGCATGCGCGGAATGTAAATGATTTGCACGTGATTCGTAAAATAAAAGAAAACGATTCATAAAAAATATCGGATGATTGCCAAATATCACTTTCAAGGCAAATTTATGATACTCACAAGTGTTCCTACGAAGATATTTTGCTCAATTTATGTCTAACATTTTCTAATAAATTCATTAAAAAAGAACAAACAAAAGGCGATACACCAGATACAACGGTTGTTGCGCAGGCGCAGAAAGTGATCGCAAAGGTGTGAGTAAAGTAATGTCAACAAGAGAGCGTCAATACACTGAAAACGCTACCATTATCAATAGTTAAATTAGTTTAGTGTTGTTACATCTATGTACCATCAGGGATCTGGCCATTTGACCACAATGGTACAGTAGATAGAACAAAATCTACTGTGACAAGGGACCCTTATGCGGCCGCTACATAAAAACTTACGCCTCAGGAGTGGCAACTTATTTACATTTTAACCAACAATTTATATATAAACGTCTATAGGCTACAGTATTAACTTACCATCCATGTGATTTGCATGCTTATTTGCGATGTACATTAAGTAAAAAAAACATGATACAATCATCGAACTCCAATCAACCTCATCTGCATACGAAGTATGCCACAGTCTAAATAACATAGGTATCTATCGTAAACTTATATTGTGGTATTAAGCGCAATACACACTGAGTTCGCCGGGCCGTCGACTACTGTCGGCGTGTTAGGCGCTTTGCATATGGAGCAACTTAAATTAAGTTGCTCTTGATTGAGCTATCAACTTTTTAAAAGTTTCCTGTAAAAAGTTGATAGTTGCTATATCGTTTACGGTTGCCACAACTTTATGGCAATCTGCGCTATTTCGAGCGACACTGGCATTTCCGAGCACAGCGAGAGGGGAAATCACCAGACGCGTTGCGATTGACAGTTCCGGAAACCGGCAACTTTAAAAACCAGTATAATATTTTAACAGTTGCTAGTTGCGGCAATTAGGAACTAACCTAGTCATCGATTATGCAGGTTGCCGACCTGATTCTTTTCATATAGTCCGCCGGGTTGAATCAGTGGGTTGTGTCGGCGGCCTGGCGGACTCAGTGTGTATTGCGCTTTACAAAGTCAGTGACACGATGACGTTACGCACCATGTCAATGAAACACACCATAGAGCGGGCGCCCATAGAGCCGACATTTCATATGGTTATCGCTGGTCGATTGTTATTTCTTCCTGTTAAGATTTCCTATTTATGTCATGTTATACCCAATATATCTCACATTTTTACAGAATCTTCGATGAAAGCTCGCAACCGCCTTGATTTGAGATGTACGTATGTCATGTAACTAAACTAATTATAGTTTAGTTAATACATATCTTTTACAACTAAACCTTCAAGTGTCACAAAGCAAATGTGTATAGCGAGCACGTTTAGCCTGAGTGACAGGCAGTGGGCGACAACAGCACAACAGAATAACAGGAAAATTAGATCGAATTAGACCAATTTGCAGGCCACATAATGCTGTGGAAGACTGCATTATATTCTGGAAAATTCTTTGATGCTATCTCATTGAATCCAGTCTGTTGTGTCAACTAGTGTCCTATCGAATTTTATAGATAGAAAACACATAGGATCATGGCAAGATTGGTAGGTACAGAAAAAAGGTACCTACACGGTAAAACAGCTATGAAATATTGTCTAGTCAACCCAAAAAATATTACCTGAATTTAAAATATTGTAGATTCTTCTTATAATAAAAAAAAGTAAGATCATCGTTGGGCCGATGATTGGGAGGCTTGTATCCCTTGACACGTGCGCGCGAGCAACGGACCCTGCGGGTTAGACGTTGTGGAGGGAGGCATAAGACATGCGATGGGGGCATAAGCGATAAGGGGCGGTTCAACTATCGCTCTAGCTAGACATCAGTTGGCGGTAACCGGAATAACAAGCACGCGGGTCGAGGCTTGAGAGTTGGGGCTGGTGAAGGGCGCGGCGCGTTCGTCAGGTGCATAGAGCAACACGGGCCATCGGCTGGGCGGACCGGAGTGGACCATATGCAGGCTTTCCCCTCTGTCAAAGTACAAGCACAACTGTTTCTATGCCTGCGCTTACATGGTTAAATGTGTGCGTGAAATTGTTTATGTATTTTCAAAATACTATTTTGTTTAAGCCAAGGTGTGAGTTTCGTAGTAATAGAGGATTTTTGTAGTGTGTGTGCGTGTCACACGTATTACATCAATCCCCGCAAAAAATACTGTTTTGCATCGGTAATAAACGCTATGTCTACTGCCCTCCGGTCCGCCGCGGCCGGTGGCCCGTGTTGGACTATGGTGTTATTGGAGTGTTGTATGTGATCATTCATCGCGGCGATGGCTAACGTGGTCTCATTGTCGGGATCGTTTAGGTAGTGCCTTCCAACGAAGGTGAAGATTTTCTAATTACGTCAAAACTAAACAACAGCAAAAAAGAGTCGCGGATTAAAACTAGTTCAAAATTAATATGAAACAAAATAACATCAACAAAGCAATATCAAATACCTACCGACATAAAACGGAAAAAACCAGTTATTCTGTTGCCTTTAATAAACAAAAAAGTTCTTCATTAAATTTAATTGAATCAAATTAACATACGCGTTAAGTAATCGCGCCGACTATTTCTGAAATCAATTTACAAAATGGGATCTTGTTATTTTTTTGAGATAAATAAAGAAAAAACTCAGTACATCGACAGTTATCGGAGTTCGCGGGCGTAGGCACCACCGTATTATAGTTCGCGCCACGTAAAAAGAACGCTGGCGGTCAAGCTGCGCGTCATGTGTTTTTATTTCATTTTATGTTATTCTATGTAATATAGTTTACAATCTGCCTACCAATACACGAAACCGCAAGCGAAAGCTAGATCAAAAATAAACCAATAGGGCTAGTACTTTCGTGCGCGAGTGTACCGATGCGCGAACACATCCCTTCTACTTTCTTCCAGCGTTCTTTTTACGTGGCGCGACCTATACCTAATCTATCTGCCGCCAAATAGTAGTAAGCAGCACTATCGTGTTCCGGTTGAATGGTAATGTATGGAACCGTAATAACTATCACAGAGACATAACAAAAATCTCTAGGGTGGCAGCGCATCTGCATTTTGACCTCTGGTTTTTGTGTAGATGTCTATAGGCTGCAGTCATCATTTAATATCAATGTGAGCTGCAAGCTGCAAGCTTGATTGCCACCTTCCTTACACAATTTTTTTTTACACGGAATCAAAAAAATAATCGCATCGATAAAATATTGACTCTTCATTTTACCTACTTACTATCTAATTAACAAATGCCACCTTAAGATTCATAAGAGTTTTAAGGATTAAAACCATGACGCTAGAAGCACGTTACTCTTAATGTAGGTACCTACAACCTATTTGCATAATAAAACATAGTTTTAATTATTCTCTACACAGGTAACTACAAGTGCACGAGACAACGCGTAGTGTGAAGGTCATTATCAGTCACAAGAAATACAAATCACATTCCATCTCTTTCTGGCACAAACATAAAATAAATCAAATCAAAACACCATGCTTACTGAAAATGTAGAGTTTATTTAACAGAGCATAAAAGTAGAGACTTTTATTTAGTTTAATCTTAAATAAAGGCTAATTTTATTTAAAAGTAGAGACTTCAGACATTTTTGCAGTACATCACTAATTTAATAAAAAAAATTAAAAATATAGATACCTACCTATTTTAATTATAATATAAAATAATTTCATTTACAATTGCACTTATCGCAATTAAAGGAAAACTACTTCTTACAATGAAGAACGTTGTTTTACGTAGGATATTGTAACAATAAAATTTAATACAGATCTCTACATTTTTAATGACCGTTCTTTGAAGCTCGGATAGTACCTATTCCAATCACTTGTTATCATTGTGAAGTAAATCCAAGATCAGAATCACTCAATACTAACCTATTCAACGTAATTGGATCCAAGAATCGCACGTTTTGCATTAACCTACTCGCGTTACGTACATCTATAATATTCATGCATCTTGTCCAAGTTTACATAATGAGTCTGTCAATTTTTAGATTAGACGTAGGCATATCATAAGTGTGTTAAAATAAAGACCAATCTTTGAAATAAACTACTCGGTGTAAGCATTGTGTAATATAAGAATTGCACGACTTTATAGATATGCTTCGTATAAAATTATCGTCAATGAAAACAACACAATCTATAAAACATACCTTAGAAAAATCGCAGTCAAGAGTTACACCTATTGTAATAGACACAGTGTACCAGTGTTACATAAAACTACATTCCACAATATACACTACAAACACACAAAATTTGCGAGTGCACAAGGGTGAAACCGGCTGCCAAAGTTTATTTGTGAACGCGGAATCAAGATCAATGTTACTTACCGAAGTAAATCGAGTAATCCGTACACAACACAACACACGTGCTTACTGTAACGCGGTCCGGTGTCAACTGACTGAAAAATGATTGTTTCGTGGCCACATTGGCAGTTGGCACACAGGCTTAAATGAAAGTGAGTACACGTTTGCGTGTGTGCTGTGACGCAGTTTAAGGACGTGACACAAGGAACGCTGTTGGGCCACAATAACAATTACCCTGATCAAAATTTCCAGAATGCAGTTTGAATGAAATATATGACTATGTAAACATACGTAGTCATATATTTCAGAAATAAAATTCTCGCTAAGAGGCTCGTCACCTGTTACATGGGCCAAAACGTAACCGGCGAATCATGCGTGTATACATGTATGCTTAAATGCATGCATTTACCTCTGTCTAATTTATCTTAAGCTTACCATATCAAGAAAAGATGCCAATACCTACTCTTCTAACGAGATCGGCCTTTAATTTACCATATATGTATATTGGATAAAATATTTAATAAATCTTGCTAACCAATATATTCAGTGCCACATAACGTCTATAGGATTACGACGAAAATCACAAAGGAGTTCCAAAATGTATGGAGCTTGGGCCTGCACCTTGTACGCTATATTGAGAGAAGAAGCAAAAAATACTTATTCATTTTCAGCTATTCAAATTGTTTATTATACCTCCAATTAATCGTCGTTGGTTTATTAAAAAAACATGTAGAGTGTCATGGTAGCTATATGGTCACATATTGTTGTCATACAAAAAGTATGTAAAATAAATATTTCCGCCAAAAGAACAACGATTCAAATTATTTTTTGAGTATTTTTCTCTATATTTTGATATTCAACATGAAACTTGTCCTTTCTACCAAAACATTACTTTACTATCAAAATATGCATCAAATGGGGACAAAAGTTACCAAATTATTTATCTAAATGTCTAAAATACCGAATTTAATCGTGACTTTTTTCGCGTTCGACCTTTATCGCGAATTTTTTTTTATATCATACGTTGCGTTTAAAATCCGCCAATTCAACAATGCTGCACAATTTGCCCGCGTACAATTGGTTCTATACTTAAGAACTTAGGTAAGGACGCAGTTTGCAAAATCGCAAATTCTGTGTTCCAATTCAAAAAAGTATTACGTAATAAATATTAATGAGAGAACTCGCTTAGTTACCATAACGCATGAATGATATTTAAGCAAAATAACAAGTAATAAACTTATAATAGAAAAATAACATGGTAATTTGAGTTCATGCGCATATTGTAATAAAACAGTTCACCTGTGTCAGTCAACATGTCAGCATAATAACATGATGATAATAATGTTTATGGTCCAAGAGATACTGAACCCTCCGACCACCGTTGGTCCTGTAAGGCTGGAAATTTTTGTAGGGATAAATCATAACATGCTAAGTACAAAAACCATCGCCTGGCAAGGATCTGCCAGTCACGTGACCAACCCCACATTTTTGAAAATGTAAAAAAAAAAAACTTGAACATGTAAGGCTGAAATTTTTATGTTTTAGTTTATATATAGAGAAGTTAAAAGAAAAATTGTCAGGCGATTCCGATGAGCACAAGTGCCTGCTAGGCGAACCAATTACGTTTGTTGTATGAGGAGCCCCCCTTTGATGTTCACTTTATTTTTATATAGATACTAGCTGTCCCGGCTAACTTCGTATCGCCCTAGAAAATAAAAAAAAAATGTTATGAAAAATAGATGTTGGCCGATTCTCAGACCTACCCAATATGCTCACAAAATTTCATAAGAATCTGTCCAGCCGTTTCGGAGGAGTATGGCAACGAAAACTGTGACACGAGAATGTTATATATTAGACTAGCTGTCCAGGCTATAACAACAAATATTAAAAATTACAAAAATAAAAATATTCAGGGGGGTCCCCATACAAAAAACGTGTTTTTTTTCGTATTTTCTCAATATTAATAACGGTAGCAGGTACTCTTAAAATATTCACATAATATTGATTTGTATATTACCTTTCATAATAAATAACTAAATAAAAATAAAGTAAACATCAAAGGGGGACTCTCATACAACAAACGTAATTTTTAAGCAATTTTTTTGTACGGAACACTTTATGCGCGAGTCCGACTCGCACTTGGTCGATTTTTTTATGCTATCCAGAACCGCCTGTTATTGAACCTACTTACCTCAAATATTTTAGACAAACACCTATATAAATTTCAACTTTACAGAAGAAAGTTTATTTTATTCATACATATAGGTAGCACACCTTTCGGTTCGCCTGGCAGGCACTTGTGCTCATCGGAATCGCCTGTCAATTTTTTTTTTAACTTCTCTATATATAAACTAAAACATATAAAAATTTCAGCCTTACATGTTCAAGTTTATTTTTTATTTTTATTTACATTTTCAAAAATGTGGGGTCACGTGACTGGCAGATCCTTGCCAGACGATGGTTTTTGTACTTAGCATGTTATCATTTTTTCAAAATTGTTTTGTTTCAAAATTTCCAGCCTTACAGGACTAACGGTGGTCGGAAGATTTAGTATCTCCCAGTCTATTACACAAAAATGTATCAGGTGAAATTATTTTTCTATACTTAAATAAACTCAAGACAAAACTTTACAGTGAAATAAATAATTGTCTCTACATAGAGTCTAATTATTTTACAAAGGCGGGTTTTGGAATGAGTGGCATATTTGATAATTTTATTATATCTACTAGATATTCATATTGCAGATTAGTTGTATATTTTTATATCTCTACACAAAGTAAAGTAAGTGGTAAAGCGGCTGGACTGGTTATCCTGAGGTCGCAGGTTCGATTCCTGCCCGAAGTAAAATTTTTCTTTCCGTTTTTTCACTCGCATGTGTTATTGCGAAAAATAAAAAGTACAATAAACAATTAAGTATTCCAATCGTCCAATGGCATTATCACGTGACTCTGGCCAGAATATAATAAAAAAATTACAGATTCATAGCCGAATTACTTAATTAAAAATCTTTTAAAATTAGTACTGCGAGAACAAAAGCGCATTTATTTGTGTTAATAATTCATTGCTATGAATAAATAAGTCAATTCCACCGTCAATTAAACGCATAGCATTTGCTGACGTAGGTATACGACAGAGGTGCGCCTGCGCACGGCGCTGTGATTGGCTGGCGGGCTCGTACGATGTAGCACCTAATTGTAGCTCTGGAGAATGTGCAACTTACTTCCCGCGTACATTTATCCGGAGGGGTAGGCAGAGGTACAGGTACAGGTTTTATACGAAAGTTATGTTGTTTCAGTGTAATAAGACGTCTCATTTGGTGATCTGAATATTTATATATTCATGGGATATATGTAGTGTTGCCCAAAATCTGTCTTGGTCCACACTGCTCACGTTGGTCTTGCTTAAATCTTGCACCAAAAAAAATGAAAAATGTAGATACCTACCTATTTTAATTATAATATAAAATAATTTCATTTACAATTGCACTTATCGCAATTAAAGGAAAACTACTTCTTACAATGAAGAACGTTGTTTTACGTAGTATATTGTAACAATAAAATTTAATACAGATGTCTACATTTTTAATGACCGTTCTTTGAAGCTCGGATAGTACCTATTCCAATCACTTTTTTTTTTTTTTTATGTTTTAAAAGTGGAAAACAAGCATGCAGTTCATATTGATGTTAAGTGATGACTGCAGCCTATAGACACCCACAGAAAGACCAAGGTCAAAATGCAGATGCGTTACCACCCCTGAGGCCTAAGATGTTATGCCTCTGTGTCGGAAATTACAGGGCCGTACATTACCACCTGACCGGAACACGATAGTGCTGAACACTACCATTTAGCGGCAATTATATTAGGTAGTATTTAGGTAATGCGGTGGTGCCTACGCCCGCGAGCTCCGTCACTGGAGCTCTACCGTCAGTAGATTTTGTATTTACTCACAATTTCACTACCAACATAATCAAGGTCAATATCAATGGCATCTAAATATTTCCTTTCGACGCGTTCAAGTCGCGCACTGCTAATAGAAGCAAGATTACTCATTTTATGATGTATAACGTTGACATAAAGTGCAAAATCGCTTGCAAGGAGAGATCAAGTCGAATAATAGGTAGAATAGTCACATGCAGTTATAATGCCCCCTTTAGTTCTCATCTTTGCTTGTTTGGTTTAAGTCATAGAATCTGTGGCAACATAGATCAAGATTGCCCACTAGGTTAGGTTAGTGCAACTCTGGAGTGCTGAGTTCGATCTCCGCGATTTCAGCACTCCAGCGTAAGTTTTTTTTTGAAGACTGTTCTTAAAAAAAAAGCCCGTCATAAAAAAACTTCAGCCGAAAGTCATCCAACGCTGAACCTAAGCCTTCCCCAAAGACGCCCACAAAAGTGTTGTGCGTCATTAAGGGAGAATATGCCATAATTGCCACGCTTGGCAGGCGGATTGGCGATCACAGTGGCAGTAGATAGTTTAATCGCGGGACCCTGCTTTTTTTCGGTTGACTTACTGCACTAGCGGAAGAATTCTCCACCAATAGAGGTCGATGGGGTCGTCACGTCCCTTAAAAGCCTGCGCAGACGAAGTTCTCTCCCCGGGGTACTTTTTTATCAATCTCATAAACTGTATTCAATAACGAACACAAAGAACTAAGAGTACCCCGAAAAGTCTTTGAGAATTTTTGCCCCTAGGGACAAAAGTCCTTCGTCTGCGCAGGCCTTCAAAGGTAATTAATTTGTTCAAAACCACAATTAGCACATCACTTGAACCATACGTTGAAGCCATGCCTATTTAATTGTATGATAGAACTGGCTCAACACGTGCGGCAACGATACGTAGGTATAGATACAGGTACACACACTACACATGTCATCAATTGCCACTTAGGTTTTATTGCACTATGCACTCGTAAACATATAATATACACTTTGTAGAAAATTGTGTTAAAAACATCACACAATCAAGGTTTTCGAGTCATGAACGTTCAAATGCTTTAAGCATTTTGCTTCAAGCTTTTTGCAATTTGCCTTTAAAATTATATATCTAACATAATTTAGTGCAGGGTTGATCTTGACAGCCGGTCTACCAAAATTGAAGAATTGCGACCGGCTGTTCGGATCAAGTCTTATTAACAGCTATGGTAGGTACATATAGTACAGAACTGAGTTTGTATCTTGCCAACAAACTACTTCGTCAGTTTGGCGAGATTTTAGTTTATAAGTTTACTTGATTATGTATTTGTTAAAGGTTAAATAAAAAAAATAACCATACTTGTATTTCATTGCTCAAAAATTGTAAACGGATAGGCAGTCATTAATGAAAAGTGAATATTGACCCTTTAATGCACATGAGACTTTGGGAAAGCGAACAAAATCAGATATATTGTGTAACATAACATTCACACAATGCATACGATCATACTATATTTTACATGCAAAAGATCGTATGATCGCCAATTATATTTTTGAATATATTTCACCAAAAAAACCCAATAGATATAAAAATTCAAACAAAAGTATTAGACATTAACAAACAAGCTTCATAATATTCCACAAGCACATTATATTCATAGAATTAGAATTACTTACCTAAATAGTCCCTATCATTTAAAATAAGAATTTGAAACTTTGTAGTAAGCTGTTTTCTCACATATAAGTGACTAGTCAGACCAACTACCGCGTTATCAGAACAATAAATTATACCATAATAATGAAATTACAGATAAATAAAGGAATGTTAATAAACCCGTAAAATTTCTAATTACTAAGAAGATAACGCGGTTTTTTATGGAAATAACAAACAATCATGTAGTTTGCAGTGATGACAACTGAATACCACTAATAGTAAACATACAAATCTGAAATCACAGTGAAGTCTTACTACACTTTCCCTCTGTGCCAGCAATGACAGGAACGTGATCGTGTTTAACGACAGCACGGGAGTTTTTTTTTATTTAGCCCTATTCATTTACTCCTTCAATCTTGTACCAATAAGAAACACAATAATAGGTACCAATTGCTATAGAGAATTGTATATTATAACACCTATAACGCAGAAATAAACATTCCCTGTTAAGTATGAGTAATGATTAACAAGGCGTCATAGCAAGGAAATCAAAACCACAAACACTTTAACAAAGCAAATGATACAATTAGGACAATTTGAAATGACTATCAGAAAATTTACGACAGTGATATCATCTGCCAAAGCTGCGTAACATACACCAACAATGACTCTGAATTGGCATTTCATACATTTAAGAACAGATTTGTCTCAATTATTGGGACAATATTAATGGTGTCACACAAGGCCGTATTTTAGGACCGATCTAATTTGTTATTGAAGAGAATAGACAACACGAAAATAGACCGCAATAAAGATAAATTAATACATATAACATGTTTCTGTTAGGTTTCAATTACATTACATTAACATACTGACAAGATATAAAACCGAAAGTGAATGCTGATTAACTTTAAAAAAAACTGTGTTAGAGGACACGCAGACCCTAAATATCAACGAGTATTATGTAAATCGCTTCGTATCTTATCTTATTTGTCAAAAATATAGATTCAAACGTAATTAAAAATGATATATGTGTTGTAGGTATTTTATCGATAATTCCAACCACCATAAATTAGTAACTTTTCGAGGATTAATATTGTCTTGGTTTAAATATGCAAACGTGATATGTGAACAATACTGTTGATCCCTTGGTATGCTTCTTTTAAGTAGTAAATTGTTGCCCAGAAAGATCGCAAACGACAAAATGAAGGTTTAATATGTCCTATTTAAGTAGATTCAGGAAGAAAAAGGACCAGTGTGTGTTGCCAGTGATGACGTATTATTATGGGACAGAAACGTGGTCGCTCACTATGGGCCTCATAAGATCACTCTGACAGCAATGGAGAGAGCGGAGTTTCTCTGCGAGATCGAATCTGAAATGAGGAGATCCGCAGTAGAAACAAAGTTACCGACATAGCTCACCGAATAGCGAGACTCAAGTGGCAGTGGGCAGGGCACATAGCTCGAAGAACTGACGGCCATTTGGACAGAACAGTTCTGGAGTGGCGACCGCGTACCGGAAGGCGAAGCGTAACCCCCACAAGATGGACCGACGACCTGGTGAGGGCGGCCCAGAACCGTAGGTTATGGAAATCATGGGGGAAGGCCTTTGTTCACCAGTAAACGTCTTTTGGCTGAAATGATGATGATGAAGTAGATTCAGTTTGGCTATGAAGAGAAAACATATCAAGCAAGGAAATTACTTACTTATGTGTTTTTATTTTTATGTTTATAGGTACTCGTATTAACTCACATTTGATGTAATTTTAACAATACTACCAAAACATGCAGTTTCAATAAAATGACTGTATAGTATATTACGTGAGAAATTTGTAGATAGTAGATACAATAATAGTTGAACCGGTTAGTCCAGCGGTGTGACAGCGGCCTACAGATATTTGTTTCGGGTCTGGGTGTCTGTGTATGTGTTGTTTGTATATAACGGCACAGGTTTATACCTACTGTGGGGCTGTGAGTGTAAGCGTATTTTATTTTAACCTAGAATACCCCGTATAAACTTTATCAATTGCAGACTGATAAAGTATGACTGTATTCACGTTTTATCGAAAATCGGTGCCCGCACGGCGGCCATGACAGCAACACGGCGAGCCCCTTGAAATCAACTCGCTGATTGGCTGAAACCACCGCGCCTCTGTGATGTAACACACTCCTGCGCAAGCAACTACGTTACATGGAAAACGGCGCGTGATTCACATTTTTTTGTTTTTTTCCTTATTATTGTTGCTTCGTCATCGGAATTTTCGGATGCCTTTGGAAGTGATGTCACAAATTTATTGACTTTCATGTTCATAGTAAACAGCAAAGATGTTGAGCCCAATCCTGAACAAATAGTCCTATATCAACATCTAACTAACCTTTAATTATAAGTTCTCAGTACACATGCAACGCACTCTTTAACGTCTTAATAAAAGTTTATTTTAAAGCTGAATATATATTATTACTACTGGTGATAGAGCTCGAATTATTCCCAGTTGCCCCCGCGGCGATTGCCTCCGCTCTAATGTCGACGCTCGAGTTAACCAACGAATGGTACTATTCAGCACTGCTGTTTCATGCAGTTAGGTAATGAAAGACGTAATTTTTAGCACTGAAGCAAGACAACTAAAGCCACGGGCGAGGTGACGCTTCTCAATTTTGACCTCTTAGTTTTTGTGTAAATGTATAGGTTGCAGTCATCACGTTAAGTACCTAAAATCCGTATCAACTGCACGCTATTAAACTAATATTATTATACCATTATACCCAAGTGATTACACTCAGAAGCTCTAACAATCCGAAAGAACATAGAGTAAGAGCATAGGGAAAAGTGTCTATGTAATGCAGCACTACCGTCCGCCAGTGGGATCGCGGATGTAAGGCAAATCTCACGCAAACCTCCAAAAATACGTGATTTTTGTAACATGTTATTCAAGAGCTGTAACAACCACGTCCGGTTTTGCGCTCACTCTAAGAAACGTCCCTTTGATAACGTCGCTGAAGGCAATCGAGTCGATTGTCAGAACACCGTACAATATCCAACGAGAAATATTGCACATCGATCTTAGGAAGGTGACTTCGGCTTATTTCGGGTCTGTAGAGCGTTATCTTTTTCGCACCTTACTTATACTACGTTTGCCGACCATTTTGATCAACTTTTTACCAATACCGCACTATCAATGCTTACGTAGGCAGTGTGCAGCAGAGATAACGCTCTACGAAGTCGAAACTAGCCGATTGTCTTTTCCGCAGGCTCGATGCGCAATATTTCTTGATGAGCATTGTATTTCAATGAGTGATCTCACTCTACCTTCGTCTGTTGCCCTAAAAAACCTTGCCCTACCCCGAGTAAATAAGGCACTACTGGTATTACACACAGACTGACTAATACTGTAACGTGACTTATAGGTATTTTAAGAGGCACTTCTAGAAATCCAGTGATGAGGACGACATTCGAGGAGGTAAGCAGCACACTATCTAACTTTGTGAACATGACATGTTAAAGTGGATTACAAATTTTGCAACACCTAAATTCTCTTAAACAGCCCCACTGACTTTTACACATCTTAAATTTTTTAAGCGTCTTTATCATCAAAGTGAATTGTTTTATGTGAATACTACTGACTTTAACAGAATGAGCTAAGCATAAGTAAATTTTAAGTATTTCGCCAGAGATTTTGAGATACATACCTATGCTTCCGAACTAGCTGTTATTAAGTATCTGGATTACAGTATTTATCAGACAGGTATGATATCTTATCATAGTTATCACACTAGATAACGTTAACCATGGTTGTTGTAGCCGCTTCCACGCACATAATTAGGTAAATACCCACTTAATTAAACAAAGACATTAAAAAATGCATACAAGCATACTTGCAAACACCGTTAGGCCAAACAGGGTTGCGTGCTTTCGTCTAGGCTGTTTATTATATATCTGGACAAATGCCTCCAGAGGGTGAAGTTGATGGATGTGGGAGTGCGTATGGGTGACTTAGTGGTGAACTGTCTGCTTTACGCAGATGATGCGGTAATTGTTAGCTCTACACCATCTGGGCTACAAGCACTAGTCACAGTCATGAAAGAGGATTGTATGGAGAAAGGCTTACAATTGAATGTGGATAAAACTAAAGTATTAGTATTTGAAAGAGATGAACAGAGAACAAATGCAAGGGTAGTAGTAGATGATGCAGTGTTAGAACAGGTTGATGAAATTGTATATCTTGGATGTGCTTTTAGCAAGGATGGTAGGTACACCACTGACATAGAAAGAAGAGTGCTTGCTGGGAATTGCGTGAATGGAGCGTTGGGTAAGCTACTAGAATCTAAACATCTCAGCCAGCGAGCTCGACTAGCCGTACATAATGCTGTACTTACTCCAACGCTTTTATATGGAAGCGAGAGCTGGGTATGCAGGAAAGAGCATGAAAGTAAGTTGAACGCGGTCGAGATGAGCGATGATCTTTGCGCAAGATCTGCGGTGTATCTATCACTCACCGATCGCGTTCGTAATGAAGATTTACGTAAGAAAGAGACTTTGTGTGAATGATAGTATCGGTGTAAAAATGAAAAAAGGCATGCTCCGATGGTTCGGGCATATAGAAAGAATGTCGAATGAGCGAATGACTAAACAGATATACAATGCGAATGTGGATGGTTGCAGAGGCCCAGGAAGACCAAGGTTGACCTACCATGACCAAATAGGTCGAGTTCTGTCTGATGGTGGGGTCAAAAGTCTTAGGAATCGGCGTGCATGTATGAAGAGAATGATGAAGGTAGACGAGGCACGAGAGGTTTTTCTGAACCAGGATATCTGGCGCTCTACACTCTCTGCCTACCCCGTTAGGGACCTGGCGTGAAGATACATACATACATACATACCGTTAGGCCCCGGGCCCACAAAACAGTTTTAGGCCCCGGGCCCACAAATAAGTCTTAGGCCCGGGCGTGTAGGGTCTATCGAACCATCCGGATCCGGCCCTCCCGGTCCACTAAAACCCTGTTTACATACTAAGCTTGGGATTGCCTTAAGATATTTGTCAAAGTTAAAGTAATTGTAACATTTCACATCCTTCTTTAACTTAAAGAAATCTGTTAAAGGATATGAAATGTTACAATAACTTAAACTATCTGATGGTAGAGCTCCAGTGACGGAGCTCGCGGGCGTAGGCACCACCTCATTACCTAATATACTTACCGCCAAATGGTAGTGTTCAGCACTATCGTGTTCCGGTCAGGTGGTAATGTACGGCCCTGTAATTTCCGGCACAGAGGCATAACACCTAATGCCTCAGGAGTGGCAGCGCATCTGCATTTTGACCTCTGGTCATTGTCATTGTCATCACTTAATATCAATGTGAACTGCATGCATGTTTACCACTTCCATTACATAAAAAAAAACTTTGACAAATATCTTGGTGCAACCCAGGCTAAGTATTCACATGACATGAACGGCACGATTGTTTTTTTTTTTTTTTTGTTATTATGGCATCGCTATTACGCATATTGCCAGTGTCAAGTAAAACGATATTTCATATTTATTTAAGCAGCGTAATAGTTAGTATAATATAGTCATCAAGAATAATATGTAAGTATCAAGTATATAAGTTATCAAGTATAATATGTCAGTCAAGTGAGTTACAATCAAGTTATTCGAGTAAAGCGATGGCTACTTTACCAGAACATTTACAATGAAGTTTTGGAGGCAACCTGAAAGGTCATGTTTTCGCACTGTTATTCTATTTCACTATACACGGGCACTGTAATAAACCTATATCAAACAAAATGCCACCAATTTTATTCAATATAACTTAAAAATACACCAAGAAAATGAAATAAAATAAGAGCACCATACGCCTCTTTCAAGGCTCCCGCCAAAACCCCCGGCACGCTTGTTTGCCACCATTACATGAAAAAAAAAAAACAACGCTGTCGCCTGTGCAGTATGAACTGAACGTTTTAGAAAGTAAAGACCTCGTCTGGTCTCCAACCAATAACAAAGAGTTAGGAAACGAGGTGTCTGAGAAGGTTGTTTAGCGATATAGCTGCATTTAACACTCTAATTAACGAGTTATCGCCGTATTTTTATGCCTTACTGTTATAAATATATCGTCGGTGATACTGCAAAAGCGCTTAACCAACATAGGAAAATACCGCGTATCTTCTAAAAATGAATTTTACAGGGGAGCAAAAAAACTGAATTTCTTGTTGAATATTTTTTTAATGATTGTTGCAAATTAAATTTTAGGTACTAAAGGAGAATTTTAACTCAATCTCACTAAGTATAATCAGTCGAGAATATGTATATTAATAATTACATATTCTCGACTGATTATACTTAGTAATTGTTATTCTAACTAATGACTGATTATATCGCTTGCAAGCGATATAATCAGTCATTAGTTAGAATAATCACTTACGCATTATTGAGGTAGCAAAATATACACATTTTTGGTAGTTATTAGGCCTTACGCGCTATCAAACCAAAAAAAATACAATGAAATAGTATAAAAATCTCAAATATTTTATATTTAAAACACCAAAATTAAACTTTCTTCAGATATTTATAATTATTAAACGTAAGAGATTGCTTGTAAGAGATTGCTTGCAAGTTTTAAACATAAATCACCGAGTCTGAACAACAAAATCTTCTAAACTTAACAACTGGAACAAAAAGTATCTAACTTAACTAAAATAGAAACCATAATTTCAGTCAAAATTGTCATCAAGTAGGCTTTTAAAAAAGCTACTCTATAAGAAGTTATAAAAAAAGTAGAAAAGTGTACAAAATAAAAAAAAACCTTCTGAAACCAGAACTGAAGTAGGACTATCGATTCTGAATGCAATGTTAGGTTAACATCACGAGAGGACTGCCAAATCCACTTGTCGCGGTATTTTGATGAGAAGTCCCAATATTTATAGCAATGGGATCATGTCCCTACCTACAAGATGGCAAAAGGTTATCGAACAAAATGGTACATACATACTTTAGTTAAACTTAAATAAACTATATTAAAAAATGTTTTGAATTATCTTAAAAAATGCGAAGAAACTTTTTCCCCAACCTAATATGCAACACCAGGGGAGTTGCCAACGCACTGCCAGCCCTGAAAACTCTTGTGACGCCATTTTTGAAGAACCTTATATTGTAGCACCGAGGGAACACCTCAGAGGAAAGTTCGTTCCACAATTTACACGTTCTGGGTATGGATCTAGTCTAGTTACTTCAAGCGTGTACAGTGTGTACATAATACACATCATTGTTCCCTAACACCATAACTACACATGTCTACGATCGATCCTTCAAAATACACAACGGCACTTTCCACTAAGACAGCTGGGTAAACAGTAAACAGTAAACAAGATGATGTATCTAAATTCAGATGCTATGGCATGTTTGGACAGGTAAAACTGATAGGGATTTTGTAGGATATTCTTAGGTTTTTTTAATGTAACGGAAGTGGCAAACAAGCATGCAGTTCACATCGATGTTAAGTGATGACTGCAGCCTATTGACACCGACACAAATACCAAGGTCAAAATGCAGATGCGTTACCACTCCTGAGGCCTAAGGTGTTATGCCTCTGTGCCGGAAATTACAGAGCCGTACATTACAACCTGACCGGAACACGAAAGTGCTGAACACTACCATTTAGGGGCAAGTATATTAGGTAGTGGTAGTGCCTACGCCCGCGAGCTCCGTCACTGGAGCTCTAACCACCAGTAAAAAATTCTGCTAATAAGTACTAATTAAGTACTAATTATAAACGCATCGAACCGGCACCTAATAGTGCTGAACACTACCATTGAGTATTACGGTGTTTCCTACACCCTCGTACTCTGAAACTCTACCACCAGTAAAGGGCTTAGGTATTTATCTCATAAGTATTGGTTTAAATTTCATCATAACGTGGGTTACTGCTTTTTCAAGAAAATTATGAAATCTTATAAGCAGTTATGTAACATGATCAACATCAGGCTTTATTCATACAAAAGTCACGCACGCACCTCTGATGAAGACTGAATGTGATAAAGCATTGATAACGCGATAAAAATCGTTCAATAGGTATTTCTAAATCTTTTCTTCTCATTTCGAAAGAACAATGCTATCCGAGGTTTATTTCGTCCATATAATTAATTGGTAAATAAAAATAATAATACGTAAGTATGTAGGTATACCAAACTAACCGTAAACGAAAAAATATTTTCATGTGTGTATTTATGTATGTGTCTTCATGCCAGGGGTGCTACCGCCTATCGAAATTGCTGTTGGCATTGTCATTGCTGTCAAATTTTCATGTCGATTTGTATCTCCTTTATAAGTAGTAGTGATAATCTGAGTGATGTTCTCGCTTCCGTAGGTGATAAACAAGCGATAATGGTAGATTTTTTCGATTTATATTATTTAGTTAGAGTAAAAAACGACTTCAAAATTTGACAGCAATGACAATGTCAGCAGCAACACAGATAGGCGGTAGCACCCCAGGTCCCTAACGGGGTAGCGATAGGCTCAGGGTAAGGGATTAAATCACTATAATAATCACTTATAGCGTAACATTTATAAAATCACTCTACCGAAAAAATGGGCTTAAGGTGTTCATTTTCGCGGTGACGGTTTCAATGAGCATATTTATTAATATTTACATAGGCATGTCCATTGAAATCATTTTTTTTTATATAAAATTTATTTTGTAACAAAAAATAAGCCTGCAATGGACTGGTAAAGACCGAGTGGTTTTTTACTCTTTGAAATTTAGGTCATGTTATAAAAAATAAAAAAAATTGACTTCAGGCGGGGCTTGAATCCGCAACCACTGGGATTTCGTCTGAAGTCAAATTTTCTTTTCCTTTTTTTTTCAAATATTGTGTACTTTGTGTGTGTGTAACACAAGTGATAGTGCGAAACAATAATTTAAAAAAAAACATATGAGCACAGTCTAAAGAAAACGAACATATTAATTGTGATTTATGTATTACATAGGTAGTTTAAGCAATGCACAATATCATTATGTTAAAAATTCTACATCGACAGAAATTCCTAGGAATAAGGAATCTTTACTGAGCTATATTAAGAACATTAATAAATAAGTTTACATACGAGATTCGCAATACGAGTGTGTGCATAGGCACCTACCATAAACTACGAATATATACCTAGGTACCTATTCACCCAGGACGCAATTATTAGCCTTGATAGAATTGAAGTCACACTATGTTATCAATTGCTCGTGCAAATTGGTTTCGGTCATAGGGATGGCGATATGAGATCGATTCGTCGGAAATCGATTTCTTGAACCGAAAAAATCGATTATTTAACTGCTCCTGTAGTCTTGTGGTAACAGGCCATACTATCACTACCTCGGTTCGATTACCGGGTCGGGGGATGTCAGAGATAACGGTGTAAAATCCTTAATCGCTTTTGGATTTATACATTTTCTGTATGTTGCCCACTTACCTCAAAGTTTGGAAATGGGCCCGGAGACGTCAATAGGCTCGCCACCTATTACATGGGGCAAAACGTAATAGGCGAATCGTGGGTGTTGGCATGTGTATGCTTGAATGCCTATCCCTTCGGGGATTAAAGCCGTGAAGAAGTTACATTTAAATCGATCCGTACCACTGTATCATCACAGTATTAACATTAAAAACTATTTGGAAATGTAAGGGGAAAACAAGCATACCTACAGTTCACAATAAAGGTAAGTGAATACTTTGACCAAAAAAAAACACCTAAAGCAAATATTTCAATGTAGGTACTAGGTATATGCGCCTGAAGATTAAGCTGTTATGCCTCCGTGCCGAAAATTACGAAGCTGAATAACTCTCCTAAATGTTTTGTTCTATAAGTAGGTATGCTGCTCACTTATATAAGTACTCAAAATTTTATTAAGCCTAAGTTAAAAACTTTGAAATACAATTGCTACTGCAGTGTTTTATCGCAAAATGACACCATTTTGACGAAAATGACAAACACAGACAAAAAAATATTACAGAAATATGTGGGTAGGTAGTTAATAATATATGTCAATCAGCAAGCACATTAATTATAAAATTTATTCATTAGATTCGTAAAAAAATGTTCCCAGCCACGATCGAATTTCACATTTTATACGCATGTAATTATCTTAGGTAGTAGGAATAGAAAATAATATACCTAGGCAATCAACTTTTTTAAGACATACTATTTAGAACCAGTTACCTATAAAAAGTCATTATAAGGCGGATGTTATTAAACACGTGAATTTTATAATGAAATGCAAAAATATCGCTAAATTTTATGCTACATGCTAATTTTATATTGGATGCCAATTTATATAGGTAACTTATACCTACTTACTTATTATGCGTACCTGTTAATTGCATGAAAGGACTGACTTATAAAAAATATTGGCCAAGTGCGAGTCGAAGTCGCACACAGAGGATACAGTAGGTACAAACAACGTACAATAGAGAGATCTCTAAAACTTCTTAAAGGTTTTCCAGTAGGTAAGGTACCTATAGACAAAGATCTATTTTCTGTTTTTTTTTTCAAAATTTCAGGACCAGTGGTTTTCGTGATGAAAACCGGGCAAGTGCGTGTTTAGCTACGCACAATGTAGAGTCCGTTTTCCATGTACCTAGGTAACCAAAAAAAATATTTTCATGGTTTTATTGCCCGTTTTTATTATTTTCAATTATTTTCAAACTCAACATATGGACAAAACTTATGAGCAAAGACGTATTGTAGAGCGAAGGATTCAATTTCAAGGTGAAATATTCGCCAAACATGTTAATCTACTAAACTATACTTGTGTCCTTTAAAAGACTATTGGCATATAAAAATTCCTGATCACTATTCGCATTTTATAACCGGTTGATAAAATATTTCAAATCAACGCAATCTCCCAAAGAATAAATCTACTAGAATTCCAGTTTATACCAGGTCCTACTTAGGGTCGGACTGGGCCGGAAGGACCTGGGTGGATCCGTCGCTCATAAGCCCGGGGAGACCGCACAACGACTTTACTTTCTGCAAACTCTGCAAAGTATGCTTAGAACTGTCAGTACCGTATGAGTTTAAAGTGTACTTTTCTGAAAGTAAAGTCGTAGTGGGGTCTGTGAATCTCACCTTGAGACTTTATTTCGACTTGAAGTCGAACTTTTAACATTTTTTTGTGTTTCACAGACGAGTAAAACTCTTTTTAACCATCTTCAAAAAGGAGGGTGTCAATTCACCTGTATGTGTTATTACTTTACTGTTTATTTTTTCCTTTCCGAAGAATTGCAATACGTCTGTGACACAAAATATCGTTGAAACTTCGACTCCAAGTCAAAGTAAAATCGTAGTGCGGTCTGTAAATCTCACCCTATGACTGGAATGTTAAACATACGTTCGCGGCAAGCTCTGCAAGCCAGTTTACAGGGGGGGAGGCAAGAAAGGCAGGGACCCGACTGGCAAATGCTACCTAGACTGTATGGTCAGTTCGACGCTGGTCCTACTAATTACCCCTGAATCCTGAACCTTCCGTTCAGATTATATTCAGCTAACTTACCATCATTGGCCTAAGAACCGAAGGTATGGTTTTTCTGTAGAAGATTGTGCAACATGCCTTATGAAATATTATTCTCTATTCTGTCTGAAATAAGCATTGCATACATGACATGTGATAGGCAGTCGGTTCTTACAAGCCAGTTGGACGAGAATAGACACATCATTTGTAAGTTTGGTCGTCCAAGGATTCTCAGCATACGATGCCAACACCACACTTCGAACGCAATCTATTCTGCGTTTCTCCCTTACTCGTATTAACCACGTCTCTACTTTAGGTACTCCATAGTGGAAGATTAAAAAAAAAAAATTTTTTTTGGTATCATAAATTATTTACCGATCTTTCCAGATATTTTGGAGGCGTGCTATAGTATCTTCATGGTTATTTGTAGCTTGATTTCAGATACGTAGTTATATCTCTCGAAAGACTTTGGCTACTAACGTGGCGATTCACTATCTAATCGTAGTCGAGACTTGGCTAAAATTTACTAGTAGAAGGTTGCCTTAGCCCATTTGAGACGAAGCTAATCGGCAAGGCGTCATGATAGTATTGATCGAGTATAACAGGCCTCCCCCCAAAAAGGGGAGAGACTCGTGCCACAATGTAAATTTGAACTATTGACTGTGCTCGTGCCCAGCAGTGGGACGTATAATGAGTTACCATTATTATTATTTATTATTATATAACAGGACCTGGACATCGACATAAATTCACTGCACGGGAGGGAGCTAAACACCTCAAGTAAGACCTCATTTGGTACACTGCTCTCATCTGAGGGTGTGAAACCCTAATATTAACTTGGAGCTGCTTGACGAAGCATCATTGATATGATCTTAAAACTTACAGAGAGGTAACAACATCTGACCCTTCGTAAAGATTTGATTTCTGTGATGTTTCAAGTCTTTCCAATAGTAGTAGTTAAGTATAATACTGCTGCTTTTTGGTGATGAAAGTAACGCGCTTTACTTTTAACTCTTCACTAGGTTCACCGTAAAACTTATAAATATTCTCGTTCACATTGCAGCGCGTGCGCATACGTGACGAAGGCCGCGTCCGACCAATGGGGACTCAGCGTTGAGAGGCGCGGCGATGACGCACGGCTGACGCAACACAGCGGTAAATTTGCCTTATGTCACGCAAGCGTTGTGATTTTGTGGTGCAATGTTTGCTGAACATTTTAGGACCATTTTCCTGTGAAATTGCACCGCGAATGTCAACAGTTACTAATCCGATAAAATACAACTTATCCTAGGATCAAATTTAGAAGAAGAATGGCCAAATCTCCATAGAGACTGGACTTTCCAGAGTACAGAATCAAATTAAACTGATTTGTGTTTGTTTTTACTACCCAAACTAATTTCCAATAAAAAAATATATCCTTAGAGCCAAGATCTAATAATATCACAAGAAAATAATTTGTTGCCTCCATATGTTCGTAAAATCTCCTAGTAAAGTCCCCAACACTTTCCTGGAGCCATCTCATCATATTCCACATGGAAGCATCCAATCATCGCCATCTTCCTAAGGATATTTATTATCATAAGAAATGAAGATAAAAATTACTGAAGATTGGCTGTTAAGGACTTGAATCCGTAGCCGTAAAACAATTATAAAAAAAAATACCGCGGCAGGTCATCGTTCCATCATACGCAATTAGTGAAATATATAAACACATTATCATAATAACTTTTATAAAAATGACCCCAAAAGTAAATAGTAACAGTGCAAAATAATTATTTAAATATATTTGAATGTGCAAATAATCTTATTACATATAATGAACGACTACCAATGGATAGAATATTCATAAATATTTCAAGTACAGTCATATCGTATAAAAATGAAACGTTAACGGTACGTTCTGAACATCCGAACAAGATGTCTTCTAAAAATTATCGTACAATTAGAAATAAATAAATATCTTTTTTTTTGGCTCTTTACAAGAAAAATGTATAACTTTTAGTATTAATAAAAATATTCTGGTTTTTTACATATACATGGCTTATCTGTCCGCAATCAGGTACGATTTGACCAATGTTCTTTAAAAATCAAATAAGATAAATACAATATCAAGCTAATACTGTGTAAATACCACATTTATTTTGAAATTGTATTGTAGGATGAGTTTGATTTTTAAGGATTAATGACGTCAGAAGCACACTTTCTAGAGTATCCAGTTATGTGAAATATTTTGGTTTTATTGTTAAGTACTGATAGGTACTATAGTAGCTGATTAATTACAGAGGATTTGGGAATTAGGGAATTGTTATAGAAACAGTTCAAGAAACCAAGACTACAAACGAGATACTCTGGGAAAGTATGATGGTTGGATGTTTGTTACAAGAGCAACTGAACGGACATATGAATATTGACAAACAGATGATAGAGGTGCGTACACTTACCTACCTAGTTTATGACCCTCATTCTATACAGACTTTACTAAGAAAGAACGTCAGCAATCACAATAGAATTTAATCTATTAACTGATAAAAGAGCAGTACAAATTACCTACCTACATACTATCGTGTTCGGATTGGATGCGACAGTACAAAAAGAATCTAAACCAGCATCAGGGGTGTTAATTACTCTAGTCAGTTTTGTGTTGTTTGCTGCACCGTGCCAAGTTTTGCTTAAATAGAAATCCATAGAAAAGCAGCAGGTTTTGGATTATCTTATCAGCGTGGCACGAATGCTTGTTAATCAGCTATTTTCGTAGCAAAAAAAAAAACCATCCAGTTACTACCTACCTACGTCCTAATTATCCGTTCATTTTCAAACTAAAAAAAGACGACGATAAATGCGTAACAGTAAGTAATAGAATTCGGAATTAAAACATTCCTCTAATATGAATTACCAAGTCCAAAGTCAAAGAAAAATACCCATATCCATATTCCAAGTCCACAGCAAAACAGCTCTTGTAGACTGTGAAAAATAAAGTCCATTAACATTCCAAAAACTGAAGATAGAAGTCACGGTACATTGAAGAGAATCATTTGAAATGCTAATTCTATACGAGCCTTGAACTTGCAAGAGTCTCGATGTTTATTTTTTCACTCGGCGCGACGAACGACGTTGCAGGCGAAGGTTGAATAGAGGACAGACGATATCCGTCAATCATTTAGCAGACACTGAAAGGGGACTAGCGAAATTCGGCAGAGCAAAATGGCGCGGAAAGAGATGAAAGCTATTGTAAAAAAGCAAATCTTTTTATTTACTGGAGATAAAGTCCCAGTATAGGGCCTCGAGGGCATAGACCACCGCATTACCTATCTGCCGCCCAGTAGTAGTATTCAGCACTATCGTATTCCGGATACATGTTTAATGTAGGTTTGTCCCAGTATAACTATCACAGAGACATAGAGCAACTCGGCCCACCGGTCGCGGCGGACCGGAGGGGATTAGCCATAGCGTTTATTACCGATGCAAAACAGTCTGGGGTCATTTTTTACGGGGGGAAATACGTGTGACACACACTCACACCACATAAATCGTCTATTACTACGAAACTCACACCTTGACCTTAACAAAATACATAAACAATTTCACGCACACATTTTAATATCTGGGCGACAGGCATAGGACCATTTGGACTTTGACAGAGGGGAAAGCCTGCATATGGGTACTCCCTTCGGTCCGCCGCGGCTGCCGGTGGCCCGTGTTGCTCTATGCACAGTGACAACTAAGGTCGCAGGGTTGGCAACGCATAGATCAGCTGTTTGACCTCTAATTTTTATGTAGATGACTATAGGCTGCAGTTATCACTTAACATCCATGTCAACCGTATATTCACCTAGTTTCATATTGAAACCTTGAAACTTTTTGAAAGATAGGCCCATTATCTCTGTATTATCTGTATCGGACTGCGTAGTCCGCATCATTTCCTTGAAGTGTTGGCAAATCAATGCAGACAATCTGATAAGTGCTTATCTACAATTTACAACTAAAACGTTTTTATTATCATGTGATTCGTCAACTGGATTTATTTCGAGATATTGCAACATTTTTTTTGCGAGAAGGCTCGGATTCCGGCTTTATAAACTGCTTCCCGGATTATAAACTACCGTCACAATAGTCACAATCCAGGGGGTAGAACAGTTTGGTCGGTCAACGGCCAAAAATTGTTTTTTACAGCGACTTTGACGGATTCATCACTACAGACGAAAATCGTTCTTTGCTAGATCAAAGCATTCTCCAAATTTGCCCAAAAGTGTTTTTCGTCAAATGTTGTTCGTCATTGAATTCTATCATAAATATATCAAATATATTTTTTTATTTAAATAAAAAAAACAATGTTACATTATTACATACTAGCGGCCCAGGCTACGCGCGGGTGTGTACCCGCGGGTTTGTAACCTACCCTCTCCTATTCGTCTTAGCGTGATGTTAACTTAAAGCCTTCCTCGATAAATGGGCTATGTAACACTGAAAGAATTTTTCAAATCGGAGCAATAGTGCCTGAGATTGGCGCGTTCAAGCAAACAAACAAATTCTTCGGCTTTGTAGGTAATATTAGTATAGATTCTCTGGTTACTAACACGTTGTTCGAACTCCCCTCCTAACCCTGTAACGCATCGTAAATTCGTAAAGTTTTACAAGACCTTCCCCCCCCCTTCTCCCAAATTGCGTTTCCTTAATACTTGAACGAACCCTCAGACCCTCATGGGTCTAAGAGGCATACCGCCAGCAGCGTTGCCAGATTATTTTTTTATCAAGTCGGGATTTTGAAACTTTTTGAGTGAAAAAAGCGGGATTCTCTCGTCAAAAGCGAGACATACCAAAATAAGTTTTATACCTTTAATGAGAGGTATTTAAATAAGTATGTATTTTTTATCTATTTACTTGATTTTAAATAACAATTACTCGACAAAATGGTACCAAAATTAGTCAAAAGTTTTATTCATGAATGGTGTTTCGGCGGTTTCCATTAAGAAAAAAAAAATTGTAACTTCCAAAAAGAGTCCAAACTTGTCATCCGCACTAGGTATTCCGTATAATTTTGACTTATAAAATTGGGATGTCTGGCAATGCTGCCCACTATCTAGTCTCGGACTAGGTAAGGACGAAGTAGGTAATTTGAATTGATACCAATGTACCTATAGCATTTCGTTGTTCTTTACTGTAGGTACTTTACTACCTACTGGACTATTTCATACTTACCTACCTACTTACCAAAAGAGAGGCACATAATTTAATTGAATGTCAGAGTAAAAACAAAGTTAAAAAGCTTAAAACACAAATCTACATTTCTACATTAGAATTTAAAATTTCTAGTTGGAAGTAACTTCGCAACAGCATTAGCAATTAACTTTGTTAATTATGATTTTTGCTATGAAATTATATACAGGCATATTATGAACATGAATACTAACAAGATTTTTGGAAAAATAAAGAAAAAAAAAGGTGCCTCTACATGGTGTCTCAATTTGAAATATTGTTATGAGAAATAAAAGAAAATTTATGGTGATTAAAGTATTTTTGTCTCCCAAAAATTTTAAATAAAACATAAGTTTAAAATGCGTTTTAAATGCTTCTTCTGCGGACTGCAAAGACCATTTTTATTCCGGAGAGGTGAAAATATTTTAAATAAGCATGTATGTAATAGGTAATTTATTTCAGTTCTCAAGATAATATTTGAAAGCTGTTTTATCTTCTTGCTGTTTAATTTATATTCCGATCAAATATAAAATGGTACTTTACTTGCCATGATTCTTTTGGTTTATGCCTTCGTTTCTACTCCAGCATTTAGTACCTACCAGTTTAAATATAAAAAATATTCATCAAGTTACATAATATGCTCACTCGTTGATCCGATCATAACAACTATCTGATCAGAAATATTGTGGGTTCAATACCCACCCCAGGTTTGAGTGTTTGGGCATAATTATAATGTTGTATTGTTTATAACACAACCAACAATACACGAAAAAGTGAATAAGCTCGCAGCTAGTCATCCTAAGAAAAATTATAAAAAAAATAACTTGCAATTTATTTTACTACTAGCGACCCGCCGCTGCGTCGAGACGACGACTAGAGCTATGCGGGGTGCAGAAGGCTGGACTGATCACCGCATGATTAGGTCCAAAATTCGCCTGAGTTACAAGCCTCCTCGTCGAGCACAACATAAAATACCTTGCCAACTCAATAAGGAGATAGAGTTGGCAAGCTTTGCAAAAGCCAACCTGGATGGTATTTTATGTTGTGCTCGACGAGGAGGCTTGTAACTCAGGCGAATTTTGGACCTAATCATGCGGTGATCAGTCCAGCCTTCTGCACCCCGCATAGCTCTAGTGATCATAACGTCTTTGAGATCCTCTCTACGCACAATGACATAATCAATAAGATGCCGATGTTTGGAGCGAGGATGCATCCAAGATGTTTTAAATTTATCGTCTAAGCGGAAAAAGGTGTTCGTAATGCAAAGATTGAACTCGGCAGATAAACCCACCAGCAACTCACCGTTGGAATTACATTTACCTACTCCATGCGGACCGAGTATATTTCTCCAGATATGATTTATTATTATCACTTCATCCAGACTAATTTTATGTCGACCTAACCAAGAATTAATATTTGATTTCACTCATTTTACGAACCGGGTCGTGACGCGATATAGATATTGGGTAAAAACACTTTTTACCTTTATTCCGACGTTTCGACTCGGTTGCACAAGCCGTGGTCGCGGACAGACTGTTAATTAATATTTGACCATATTTTTCTAAAATCCCCGTTACATTTTTTAATTTCTAACTGTCTATATTTATTTTTTGCATGTTTTATTAACTTATTAACTTTGTTTCTAAATTTTGTGTAGTCAAGTCGTTTATTCATACATTTTGGTTCTCTTTTCCAGACTCTAAATAAATAATAAACCTTCCTTAAATAGATATAAACCTTCTTCAGAAAATCCTCTATCCATCACTTCAAACAGGAACAAAATCCGTTTACACATTTCCAAGATTATTACTAAGCGCATACAAACAGACAAAGAAACTAGGGGGACTTTATAATATGTAGTGATTCAATAATACTCAACAGCACATTTTTACATCTTGTATCTGCGGACACAGAGATATTATATATTAGAAATTTCTGATGGCAAAATCTACGCCGCTACTCGCTCTCTGATTAAAAGGTATATCCCCCACGATCTTCATAGAGCTCCCCACTGTCAGCTAAGTGAGTCTCGCTCAGAGCAGCGATGTCAATGTTATATCTGGACAGTTCCCTAGCTATAAGAGCGGTTTTTCGCTCAGGGCACATGTTGTTAGGATTATCCAGTAGCGTTCTTACGTTCCAAGTAGCAAAATTGAAAGATGTTCTTATTTTATTTTTAACTGTTACTTTTTGACCGCAATTGAAACGGTGACCAGTGATTGCGGCCTGCCACCAGATTAGAGAGCAAGACGGACTATTTTTAGGCCACCTTTTCTAGGCCTTTCCCCTATGCAGGGGTAAGCAGAGCGATCCTAAATAGGGCTGCTTAGTCGTCAGATGTGCTGCCGAACCCGTATTCCCGCCTTAATCGAATCCAGGAGCGACCACTCTCATCTGATCGCCTATGTGCAGAGTGCCAACTAGGAGTCGAGGTACACCGTACCATCACCACTCCATCGCCATAGGACTTTACTCGGAAACCAGTATTAAAGCCAAGCCTTTCATCTGCGCGGGAGTTGTTTAAAGTGAGTAAATGGTTGCGAGGGTATAGACTCACTCTTTAATCCTAGTTTGTCATGACCCGATGGACCGGTTTCCCGGTACGACCGGTGACAGTTAGGACGTAGCGAGTCGGCCGCCAACCATTAAAAGATCCCTGGTTGACGCCCTTAGAGGCGCATCGCGTCGCCTTGTTACAACGCCTTGGAAGCCAATAACCTTTGTCTATCGACAGTGTTCGCCTCCCAAACCGAAGTAGACTGTAGGTACGATTCGGGGGATCGGCCGATTACAGCTGTGTGTGACACAGCCCCCTTCACTAGGTTTAGCCCACGCAGCAAGATGCGTGGTTACCAAGGTGTGGCCGTTGCGTATATTACTACAACTTCGTGGAGCCACTAGTGAAGAGATTGTGAGATGCCAATTGCTTAAACACCCCACTACACCCCTACTACTATTTTGTACCGATTAGTCCAAGAAGTTGATGAAAAAGTCGAAAAGTGGCGACGGTCGGCGAACTGGCGAAACGACCCTATTTAAATTTCTTTTCTACTGGTAATATTTTGCAAATAGGAAACAATTTATTATAATCATTATTGCACTTTTCTTTTATATTTGGTGTTTACTAAATACTTAATCAACCTAATCTGTAATTTCTTTATGTCATTAAGATATGTTGCAAAAGTTCTCCCATACACAATAAGTCCATAATTAACCAGCGAGTCTGCAAGTGCATAGTATACAATCCATAGTGTGTTTTTGCTTAGTACATTATTTAATTGATAAAATTTTCCTAAAATAGACCTAAGTCTGTTACAGATTTTACTAACGTGTGGCTTCCAATTAAAATGCTTATCAATAGTCAAGCCTATATATGTGAAGGTATCAACCAACGTTAAAATTTCACACTTACAATAGATTTTATTCATATGCATGCATTCATATGTATGTCCTGTTACAATTAAGTTTTCTTTATTTATGTTCTAAGCTCGGTGATTGTATGGCGAGTGTATATGCATGCATTTTGTTTTAGAAAAAAATATTATAATGCCGTTGTCGTCCCACTTGCCTATACTTTCGAAGTCTTCTTGTAGAAATCTTTGTATTTCAGACAAGTCTTTCGAAGCATACAATAGACGCATGTCATCTGCATACATAAACACTCGGCATTTCTTAACAATTTTTGATACGCTGTTAACATGCATCAAGTAACCTACCGGTCCAAACACTGAGCCGGTAGGCACTCCAAGATCCAGATTCGTTTCCTCACCAATCACACCAGCAATTCTCGTACGTATTTTTCTATTGGTTAAATAATTTTGAAACCACTTATTTGTGGGACCTCGTATTCCACATTCATCCATCGCCTGTAAAAGAGTATTTAAATCTAAAGTATCGAAAGCTTTTTTATAATCTATAAAAAGGGCTATCAGCTGTTTACCAGAATCTAAGCTTTCCTTGACATACTCCGCAAAGCCTGACAACGCAGTAATAGTGCTGCGGCCCTTGCGGAAGCCATGCTGAGTGATCGAGAGAATATTATGTTTTCCAAAAATTTACTAATTTGACCAACTATTAATTTTTCAATAATTTTATCTATTACGGACAGGATGGCTATAGGCCTGTAGTTTACATAATCTAAGTTTACTTCACTTGGATTTACATACATATTTCTGTCTAAAAATTTAATGTTACATACGTGTTTATTATTTTTAATTTCTTCAGTAAATGTTTTTGCAAAATTTGTACAAATTTGACAAGTACTTTCGGATTTACCTAAATATTTTAATATCACTTCATTTAGACTAATTTTATGTCGACCTAACCAAGAATTAATAAATGACCATATTTTTCTAAAATCCCCGTTACATTTTTTAGTTTCTAATTGTCTATATTTATTTTTTGCATGTTTTATTAACTTATTAACTTTGTTTCTAAATTTTGTGTAGTCAAGTCGTTTATTCATACATTTTGGATCTCTTTTCCAGACTCTAAATAAATAATCCCTACGTAATAACATTTTATATAAGTATGCATCTACCCATGGCTGTTTTATTCTTTTACTGTTTAATGAGACTGTGATTGTACTTTCCATATAAATACATTCAAATACTGCACACAGTGACTGAAACAATTTTAACGGGCACGTAATCACAAGTAACTGAGTCCAATCATACACATTGAGTTTCTGCTTAACAATTTGATCACTAATAATGTTCCGTGTATTGTTTTTATTGTCAGTTTGAGACTGAGACAAATTGTCACTAACACAAAAATTTAACACTATTCCAACTGCATGATGGTCGGAGATATGTGCCTCGAGCACATACGATGATGACGATGGGCCGCACTTTCCGCGTTCCGCTCACAACCACACGACATATATAAACCTTCTTCAGAAAATCCTCTATCCATCACTTCAAACAGGAACAAAATCCGTTTACACATTTCCAAGATTATTACTAAGTGCATACAAACAGACAAAGAAACTAGGGGGACTTTACTTCATAATAATATGTAGTGATTCAATAATACTCAACAGCACATTTTTACATCTTGTATCTGCGGACACAGAGGTGCCAATGCCAAGCGAAGCTAAGGAACAACCAACCTTTCCTCCAATATAATTTGTCTACGAGTTAAAGTTCTTTTGCCACACTATTGATGGACTATCAACAGTAGCATATCAAGCAGCATCATTAAATTCTAGAAAACACCAGGTTGAGTCAAATCTAATTATATTTGTAAAACATATGCTCATAAAAATTATGGAAATGTCTGTTCATCAGTTCCCACTAACGTCACACTTGTCTAATTGTGTATTATTGCAAGTTGTATCTCCAATTTATAAGGCGGCCAACTTTCTGAAAATACCATGCGGGACTTTTTGTGGATAGATAGGGTACCTATGGTGAATGCGAAGTATGAAGTTTTGTCAGTATATGTACCAAAATTACATCAAAACACAAAATTTACATAGGTACTGAAGTTATTTATTTTAAAATAGTAGGTATTTATCACTAGAGTGACACTTTTTTACAAGAATGCAAAATGAACCAATGCAATCACATACACACACACGCAAACAGTTTTCAATTGAATTCACACAACTGTTGTTTGCATGAGTGTGTGAGAGTAGTGTAGTGTATATTATAGGTATATGTGTGACTGTGCGGTTATGTAGTAGCTTGAAAAAAATAGGCATGGTACCTCAATGCATCAAATGCGGGACATGCGGGACGCATCCAACATTTTGCGGGACTATTTTATTTATTCTTGCAAAGCGGGATTACATCCAACATTACGGGACGGTCCCGCAGAATCCGGGACGGTTGGCCGCCTTACAATTTAGAACATAACAGTTTTGCTAGTCTAGTGCCTAGAGCTACAAAGGTTGGAGAAAATTGGTCGACAAAAGAAGTGGTTCCATTGGAAGCATTCAAACTGTAGGCAGTGCGCTATCGAAAACCAAAAACACATATTATTATACATATTTCAATAAACCAATGTAATAATTATTAACTTATTTGTTTATATATTAAATACTTTTATTCAATTAAAGTATGTAAAGTATAAATAATTAAAATAAATACATACCACGTACAAACACCGAAAACCGAAAATTCGAAATTCAAAAATTCAAAACACTCGAGTTTTTTTTTATTTAGTGAAAACAGATCACTGCACTTGCGGTTTACAAATTGTTCACACAAATGTTTGCACCTCGAATAGAGACAAATATGTTCGATATATCTGCAACGCGATAGATAAAGCTAACCACGCATAATCTCGAAAATAATTTGACAAACAGCTGATTATAAAGGCGAACAAAATGCTCAATCAAAGCGGCTCGGCTACAGAATCGGATGCAACGTTTGACGTTTTAATCTGTGTTGACATCGGTGCTTTTATTTTCCATAAATTTCATGTAATTTTTTTCTTTTCTTCAAAAATTTAATGATTTTATTTAATAAATGTTGAAATTTATTTACTGACATTCATAAATTCATTGATCATAGTAATTGAGATTTTATAATTATTTTTTATGGAGTTTTATAAGTCCTTTACTGGTGGTAGAGTTTCAGTATAGGGACTCGCGGGCGTAACAACTAAAGTCTCAGAGGTGGCCACGGATTTGTATTTTGACCTCTGGCTTTGCACAGATGTCTATCTATAGGTTAAAGTCGTCACATAACATAACTTATGTGAACGGCAAGGTTTTTTGTCACCTTCGACACTTAAAAAAAAGTAATGTTATTTAGGTAAATAATATGGAACTTGTATTGAAATTATAATGAGAAATGTCGTTGATCATTTAATAGTATGTATTTATTAACTTCATACCAAGTCACTTGCAGGGTAGGCAGATAGCATGGAGCGCCAAATATATCTGTTGTCACATCTTCAACCGTAATGGGAGCAAGAAACGTAAAAAAATCGTAAATTACGATTTCTTTGTTTCTTCTTTATAATTTCCTAACAACAGTGGAAGTATTCCATACAGAATTTTGATTTAACCTTTTTTATCGGTGAGTTGTAATAATCACCGAAAAAATTTCTTTAGGTTCTAAAAAAAATAATATATGAAACAAAGCATCGTGTACCTTTTTTTTCATTTTCTTTGTATGAATCTTGTCATGATCTAATATCAGTAGTCCTACTTTATAGATTCTAAACGTTACTTGCATGGAATTTAACATTTTTGTATTTGTCAAAACTTTTTCACTTAAATATGTTCAGAACGTAATAACTTATTCCCAGTTCAATAGGGAAATGATTTAAACTAGTAACACTTAAGATATCAAGAAATAACGTTTCGTTTTACGACTAGCGTGCGGCTGGATTTTTTTTATATTAAGGATTAAAAAAAAACATTAAAAAAATACAACAACTCGTTGGTTTAAAGAAAAAGGATAATAGATTTTTCTTGAATTTTAGTGCATGGTCTACCGACATTGAACTCAGTCAATAGCTATTAGTACACAAATAAATAATTTATGTGACAAATAATGAGCATAGATCTAAGAACTATGTTAACCTCAATGATGAAGAATAAGCGAACAAGATGGTAATGTTGGTCTGTTGGTAGATACTTCCAGATTTGTCAAGATGTAGACTAATATCTGTGGTCAAGATTCACGTTTGAATGAGAGTGAGCTAATAATAAAATTGTTTTTTATGCAATGGAAGTGGCAAACATGCTTGCAGTTCACATTGATGTTAAGTGATGACTGCAGCCTATAGACACCTACACAATGACCAGAGGTCAAAATGCAGATGCGCTGCCACTCCTGAGGCATTGGGTGTTATGCCTCTGTGCCGGAAATAACAGCGCCGTACATTACCACCTGACCGGAACACGATAGTGCGGAACACTACCATTTAGCGGCAAGTATATTAAGTAATGCAGTGGTGTCTCCTACGCCCACGAGCTCCGTCACTGGAGCTCTACCACCAGTAAAGATTTTGATTGATTTCATTTCATTTCATTGTGTTTGCGCATACACTTGTGCACTATAATATTTCCCGTGCAGTTGGCTAGTCTCTGTTGAGATTGGCCGCCGTGACCGAAATCGAAATGACCGACCGAAAATGGTAAAAAATAAGTATTAGTCACTCATTAACTCATTGTAGATATCTATTGTTTATTTAAAAATAATTATTTAATAATTATTTGCATAGGAAGTTATAATGACAACAAATAAATAATTATTATAATATATTTTATTAACAAATCAATAATTGAATATGATTTTTTTTTGTATTTTTTCAGTTTGCTTCATATTTCTATTCTAATGAACATAATAATACTATAAGTCGCATTTATTTATATAAAAAATAGGTACTTGCATAAATTATATTATAAATACATATTATTTAACATACAAATAATAAAGTACAATCTTGCAGGTATGAATCAAAATCAGTATATGTATATATATTGTTAATATACTTACGTTACAATTTGGATACATAAGTACGTATATATACATTATACATATATAAATATTGTTTATATATGTTACAATAAATAAAATAAATAGGCATTTAAACACTATCAGTCCATTTAAAATTTGCCGGGTCGTATTATTTATTTACGTAGATATTAAGTAAATTACTGTTTGCACGAACTAGGTACCTTATATTGTCTAGTTTGTGGCACACCAGAGACCTCAGGGTTCTGGCCCTTATGGATCTGGTCCTTATAGGCCCAGAACTGTCGGTCAAGCTTAGGCCTGCAAACAACTTGTGCGGCTTGCATCTTGTAAGAATCCCCTTTGCAGTAAGATGGACAGGCATCCAATGGAGCTGTTGTTATACAGATTTCACCATGATTCTCATAGTACTGCACCTGTTGCTGGAGTTCACAGGGTCCCTTCTGCTGCTTAGAGTAACTCCTAGATCTGTAGATGTTTTGCGAGCCCCAATTTTCTTCGGAAGACGACGAAGACGATTCCATCGCCTGATTCCATTCCTGGTCTGATCGCAAGATAGCGGTGTACTTGGTCTCGCGTTTGTATGCCTTGCTTTTGGCTTCGTTTTGCAGGTTTTCCGTCTGTTGTTCGCTGTACTCGTCGTTGAGTGCATAGGAAGCTGCGAAGTGGTCCGCTCTGTCCACCAGACCGTATGGAGTCTGGTAGTCATCGCGCCTTTCACCGCTCATAGCGCCACAGATACCTCTGTTGTTGTTGCGTCGTCCACTAGGCAGCACGACTAACCTCTTACCATCATACAAAACGCGGAGACGGTCGTCGCGGATGTTCAGCATCAGAACACCATCGACATGGTGGTGGTATTCCAGGATTGGTGTTTGGGCGTCCTCGTCCCAGTAGATGGTCAGGGGTTTGTCAGAGACTTTCTTCGCGTTGGTCTTAACGTTCACATTTGCCTTATTGGAGTCGTCCTGGCTAGGCTGGATCTCTATCTCCAAGTGCTTGCCGTTCTCCGATCTGATGGAAGAACATAAACAAACATATTATTATATTGTAACTTCACGCCTGTATTCCGCGAAAGAAAATGTATGCATTCAAACATACATGCAAGCCCTCCATTCGCCAGTTACGTATGCGGGTAGTCTATTGCTGTCTCTGCGCACATTAACAAATTCCGAGGGTGGAACTTAATAGGAAACAAATCAAATCAAATCAAATCAAGGAAACTTTGAGGAATTAAAAAATGACAGTAGCTTAAACAACTTACTTCACCGGGCTATCGAACCCAGGACTTCAGTGATCATAGTATATATCAGTATGAATATAGAGTAAATAAAATCCATTAGAGTAATGAGTTAGGCAAAAATTAATTTGTCAAGTCAGATATACGAGTAATGCTACTTAGTTACTCGTATGATATTAATTTGTAATTTTTAATTTAATTTGGTACTCACCGGTATGAGATGTAAACTTCTTGAGTATTTTCACTGGGTCTTCTGGCTAAGATGACAAGGTCATCTCCACGCTTGTCTTCCTGTTTATCTTGTTGCATCACGACATGCCACGAACGAGTCAGGGTGTAGTCATAGCTACGGTTGCTGAAGGTCCTGATTTGGGAGCCGTCAACACTACAGAAGGCTGGAAATTGGTAATAAACTGATTAGATCTTGTCTTAGTCAAATTCCTTAAGTATAAACAAAAACAAACTTACTAAAAGCATTTTTACTTTTGGAAATACTTACGTTGGTACTGTTGACTAGTGTAGTAGTTGAACACACGTTCATGAGGTCTGAAGGGCCAGTAAGTAGATAAAACGCCAGCTGCCGCCTTTATCATAGGCATATTCTTAATGCGCATCTCCCCATGTCTCGAAGAGAATACCCAGTTCATGGTGTCATCTAAATAAAACATATCGGCCGACATCTCAAACTTATTCGCTGGTGAAACTTTCTGCAGATCGATTTCTGTATTCCACTGGTTTGCGTAGTCCAGTTTCCTAAATACCTGGTATATAGCATTCTTGACAACGGGGCTCATGTCAGTATTGTAAGTCACTGAAGCTTTGAAGTTGTCGTGAGCATGAGCGAGAACTAACATTTGGTAGCAGGCGGACTGGTATTGATTACCACGGGCAACCTCATTTTCACAAAGCTTAGCCATAGGATGGTTTCGCAGCTGCTCAGTGTATTTCTTTGTGCGTTCAGCGCTACCTTGAACACGTATGTTCTGTTTGTTTTGGCCGTAGCGGATATCGAATTCGAAAGGCATTCTCAAATCTTTTTGGAGAGCTTCAGGGAAGTTCAAGGTGGATGCGCCTGGTTTGTAAACGGTGCCGACCGCGTTGAATTGGCCGTTGCCGTGTTGTTCTGAGTTTTTACCAGCAAAGATCGCATACTGAATTTTAGGATCGACATCGCTTTGGGCAACGGCATTGGTGACCACGTATTCCAATTTCTGAGGCATGTCGATTGTAGCACTGAGGTCCAAGATGGTAACAGCGGGGTTATCAATGCCAGCGGCAACACGTTGAGCCAATTCTTCACGGCGAGCAGCGCTGTTCGGTGAAACATCGCTCACTTCAGATGCAGTCGGAGACATTTTGCCTTCTTGTTTTTGATTGTAGTATGTATCTACGGGAATAAATTGATTTATGAGATTGAGAACACAATTCCTTACTAATTATCATGATTTAGTTATTGCCTATTTAAAAGTACAACACCCCAACTTCAAGCCTGTTTATTATTGTAAAAGCTTTGGAGCTCGTTGTTGCGGTCATCGTTGGCAAATTCTTCTGACCAATAGTAGACGTTTTTCGACTGAACTGATGATGATAATTATGCATAAATGTAAGAACAATACTTACAGTATCCAGCTGTAAAGGTGTATCCCTTATTTTTAGATTGCTTGCCGAGGTATCTGAAGTTGAAATGAGTTTGAGCCAAATCCCTCTGGTTGAAGAAGTTCTTTTCATCAGTAAGCGGATCAGCCGCTAGCACTAATTTTCCGATGTCCCTGTAATCTGACGAATAAGAATAGCCCTGTACTTGGAACTGAGCTCCGATTTGCTGACCGAATTTAGAATCGACTGAGATCACCTTCCTTTCGCGGCTAACCAGTTTAGTGTTAGGATCATGCGAAATAGTCACAAGCGTGTCTTTCTTTTGATTCGCTGTAAATGGCCATACGCTGTAATGGGCAATGGTGGTATCTTGTTCACTATCCAAGGGTTGCAGGGCGACCTTAACTTCTCCGGACTTCGTTTGTAAGCGGATTTTAATTGGGACATACAGTTGAATCTTGCTAATGACTCCAGCGCTGGCGTAATTGTTGCTCAAAGTGTCTAAGAATCCAACGCTACCATCGTAATTCTGGGCGTAAGTGAATTTGACTTCCTGGTCCATATCAACGTCGTAGTTCCTTTTACTAGCATCAATGCCAACTTTGCCTACGGCCTGGGCGTGCACGAGGGTCGGTTCTTTGTACTTGTAAATGAAAGGCACACCAGCCGCGATGGGGAACATAACAGACACTTGAGCTCGGTTGACGACCTTGGTGTAGTGTCTGTTAGCGTTCTTCTCAAGTTCGGGTAAGTACTGCTCCCAGCTTTCAACAAAATGTTTGAAATCACCGTCAGTGAACGCGTATAATCTTTCCTGATTCATGAATTTCATTTCTAACGAACCCTCAGTAAATTGGTCGGGTTGACGTTGAATTTTGAGAATTTCGGAAATCTTGTCGGCAGAATACTTATGGTTAGACTCAAACTGGGGAGTATCCTTAGGATATATAAGGTTCTTGTACAACTCAACGAATCTTTGTAGGTTTGAGAATGAAGTTCTGATCTGAAATTGTCATAAAAATTAAATTTATAAATGTAATTTCATTCGAAGTAAGTTGTGGAGGTAAGTAAAACATTTATGTTGGCGTAGCAAAGATATTAAGTTTTTTTGGTATGAATTAATTAAATTAAAAGCAGATAAATATTACTTAATTGCTTACCGAATTTCTTCCGTACCATCCCGAGATATCATCTTTCCAAACGTAATTATAAGATTTAGGGAAAAGGCTATCTTGGCTACCGATCTTCGACAAGACACTGAAGTACGTGGACTCAGCATTCTTGTTATAATATTCGCGGAAGAGTTTTCCAGATTGTTGTTGGCCGAATTGCTGTCTAGTCAGCATAGGTCTAACGGCTTCAGCACTGCGCGATCTGTAAGTGGGAATTAAACATTATTTGTTGCTTTAAGCAAAAGTGGTTTGATAAACCGTGATAAATGTGTACTATAGACTTACAAATCGAAGTAGCGAGGATCCCTTAATTGAGCTGCCGTTTCAATAGCATACTTAAGAGCTGCGCGTACTTCCGTACTGGGATCGTAATGAGTCATTTCAGCCATTTCTTGCATCATCGCACCAGTGATGTGGCCCATGAAGATGGTATTTATGGCCGCTACTCTCACTTCATAAGGTTCAGCAGTATTTTGCACAATGCTGTATAGTGCAGCACGGGCGTATCTGTCTCTTTCATACGATAATACCTCTAGGCTATCAACCATTCTAGTTCTGAGGTAAGTTGAAACAGGGATTTTTCCTTCCAAGTAAGGAGCGTATACCTGGAGAATCTCTCGGTGACCTAGATTGCCAATCGCCTTAACGTAAATCTGAGCTTTATGGCTGTCACCTTGTTGGATGGCCTTGTCCAGCTCCTGCTTCAGAGCAGGAAGAACCTCATCGAGTACAAATCGGTCATATTTCTGAGATAAACGGCCATACATGTGCGTAGGGTAGTTAGAGTGGGCAGTATAATTGTTCACCTGGCCCATATTAATAAACTTGGTGGCAGAAATTAAAGCAGTGGTGTTAAGATAGTTCTGTTCAGTGACTTCAGGACTCATTGCAAGCTTGAAGAATTGGCTCATCGCGTCTTTGGTAGGGTAACGCAGGGAATGCACCAGTCCAGCGACTACCTCCGCAGCTTCGATTCCTTGAATCTTTTTAATTTGAATCCAAGTCTTGATTTGTTGGAAGGCTGGTGAGGTACCCGCTTGAGTAACGGCATCACGGTATATCATCCACATATCAGACTTGACGATATCATTGGATGACTTCGCAATCTCAATGCTACGGCTGGTTTGACTCAGTTGACCATAGCTCATTGAAGCAATAACATGAACCAGTATGTTGAATTTAGATAGAAAATCAGCCTTAGGCATGTTGTTGGGGTTTTGCAAGAGCTGAGCAATTTCTTGGACGAGTTTTTGAGCGTTCATTGGATTCTGTTTCTTGTCGCCATGGGGCTGAGGATTCATGTAAAGAGCAGCGTATGCGGGTTCATTGGACCTAGGAATGTCGTCGTTCACGTACGCAGATGATGAATCGCTGGAGCTTGAGCTGGATGAACTTGAGCTTTCACTGCTTCGTTTCTTTATTATGACTTTACTGATAGCCACTACTGATTTGGGCCTCGCTGCACGACGGAATCTCGGATTTGAGGGTTCAGGTTCAGCACGACTGTGAACCCTTTCGTGTGACTCAGATGAGGATGAAGATGACGAATTTTCATCAATTGTGACTTGTTTCTGGGTCATCGAGTAAAGGAGGTTCTGGATTTGCCGGTAGCCTTCGGGCTGCTCCCATTCACCTTCGTTATCTTGTTCGTATTTCACTAGGCGTAAAGACACTTTACTGTGGACTTCAGCTTGTTGCTTGCCGAATACGTGGGGATGGACATAAACTGTGGTCTGTGTGTCTGCTTTGTAGATAGGACCCTGTTTGCCAACGAGCATGCGTGAAACAGTAGCTCGTTTAATAAACTGTTTTTCCCTCGTGTTATGGGCAGTACCAGACCACTCAGCGCCTTCTGGAACGCCGAAATGGTAGTCAACTCTGTGATGACAGTGGCCGTAGTTCTTGCTCTTAGAGATCTCAATGGGATCTTCGTTGTCCGCAAACTGGGGAAGTTCCCGACGCCACTCAGAAGCGACAGGCGACACTGAGTATTGAGTTTCGCAATCCCCCGTGACGTCAGTTTCCATCTTCCTGAAAAGTCCTTGTTGGATTTGTCTGTCATAAGTGTCTCGTTGGCTGTGGACATTGCGGTGAGTTGAAAGATCCGCTTGCAGGGCACCGATCAGACCTTTGAGCAAGTTTTCGTGAGACAAAGGTAGACCAGCTGGCAGGCTCATAGACAAGACGCGACCGCCTTCGAGAGAGATCTCGAAGGGTTTATCCAAGTTCTGCACGGGTGCATACTTGAGATCACCGGGCAGCTCTTCATAGTGGTTTAAGGACCGGTGTACTTGAGCGTGCTCCGGATTCTCGAGGCGAGCTTGGAGTTTCCCAGGTGCCTTGACACGAACGATGAAGTGGGTCCTGAATACGCTGCCAGTGCTGTCGCCTTCGTGAAGACGAGCTAGCGTGAAGGATTGCACATCGTAGCGGTATTGTTTACCCACTTGCCAGGGCCATTGAGCTTGCTTCGGATCGTCTTCAGGGCCCGGGTGGCTTAGTGTAGCGGCCACTGTAATATGAATTACGACGGATTAACCATCATGATAAAATTCATGTGTTTCAATGATGGAATTCGAGAGCACTATCAATTAATATTATATTATATCAATAATGCGGATGAAACCTAGTACTTCTGCATGTTAAAAACATTTTTAAGCATTTTCGGGCAGGACTTCGGTAGCTCAGATGGAAGAGCGGCTGGACTAGATTCCCAGTGGCCGCGAGTTCGAGTCTCGCCTGAAGTCAAATTTTTCTTTAAAAATTACTATTTTAAGGTTAAAACCGAAATAAGAAAAAATAAGTAGGTACATCACTTCACCTGTAGGGGAGGTTGATAAATATTATACAAAAACATATTTTAAGATCTTATTTAACGTTATGTCGACATAGCTATATTAATGTTACGCTTCATATTCATTCCAAATTACAGATTTCTTGTACTAAGAATCTCTGAGCGAAGCTGCGGACCGATATGACGAAACTATATAGATTTCTTGTTGGCTACGGAACCCTAAAATGGTCAATGGCGAACAGAAGTGTAATGCAACCGTCGAAATAAAGAAAGAAAAGAGCTCCGAGTAAATTCTCCTTTAAATGTCGATTGAAAGAGTATTTTTTAGCTTCCCAGGTCTAAACAGTTAAATTTTTTTTCATCATCTGTATAATATATTTTTATCTATCCATTTATATTTACTAAATTTTATGTGTAATTTTATTTTCTAGTATTATATACTTATTTATTTACGTATCTATATATATTCATATACTAACAAAATGTATGTAGCTATAAATTTTTAATAGTATTGTTATTTAATAATTAATATTGTCAACCAGATTTCTTTTTTTGTTTTCGATTGCAAGTTACTAATTTTTGTTATTGCACCTCTTCGACAGCTTTATTTAGCCCTAAGGTTGGCTGGTAGTGAATGCCACTAGGCATTAAGTCCGCCATAAGTACATTTATTATGTGCACAAAAGTTTAAATAAATAAATAAAATATCTTTACAAAATCTTTTTCAAATTAACTATCTCATGGCTAAGCCGTAGAACCCTTTTTCTTGTTATAATTTACACGAACAATCTTTTCACACGTAAAACAACAATAAATTGTGATTTTCAAATGGTAATAGCTTCCTAAGAGATAACAGGGGTTTTTAAATTTTCACTGGTGGTAGAGCTCCAGTGACGGAGCTCGCGGGCGTAGGCACCACCGCATTACCTAATATACTTGCCGCTAAATGGTAGTGTTCAGCACTATCGTGTTCCGGTCTTTGTGTGGGTGTCTATAGGCTGCAGTCATCACTTAACATCAATGTGAACTGCATGCTTGTTTGCCACTTCCATTACATAAAAAAAAATAAAAAAAATAAGCTACAATATTATTAACCTGCCTCAGTAGCGTAGTGGTAGCAGGCCACTACTACTACGCTGGGGGTCCTGGGTTCGATTCCCGGGTCGGGGACTATCAGAGATAACGGTTTAAAATCCTTTATCTCTGGTTCTATTGGGATTTTCCCATTTTCTGGAAGTTTACCAGTACCTTGGAGTTTGGTATAGCGCCCGGAGATGGCAACAGGTTCGCCACCTGTTACACGGGCCAAAACGTAACCGGCGAGTCGTGGGTGTTTGCGTGTATGCTTGAATGCATGCATTTACCTCTGCCTACCCCTTCAGGGATTACAGGCGTGAAGTTACGTACAGTATTCAGATTGCCCCGATTTAGTTGAAAGGAGACATTCCAAAATGTGTGGAGCTTTAGCCCGCACCTTGTTACCTACGCTATATGGAGAGAAGAAGCACAAAATACTTAATCATTTTCAGCTATTCAAATTTTACCTTCAGTTAATTGTCGTAAGTTATTTCAAAAACAAGAATGTCATAGTAGCAATATGGTGACATATTGTTGTCATGTAAAAAATACATAATTAGATATTTCCGACAAAAAAACAACGGATAAATTATTTTTGAGTATTTTTCCATAATTTTATGTATTTTTCTCTATTTTTTGATATAGTAGATATAATATATTATGTAAAAAACTATATTTATAGTGACATTGCAATAAATAAATAATTAAAAAAATAGTGAAGGTGTGGGCCCAAAGCGGAACTTGTCCTTTGGTACACATAATAATATTTAAATCGCTGACCAAAACATCAAATCTAGCACAAAAAAAAGAACCGGCTTCTTCGACTGGCAATTCAAATTAAATGAAATTATGTATAATTTTTACGCTTTAATTTTGTAACATGCCTAATTTCAATAATCTCACGCGCCTAAATATAAAAAACTGTAAACACCTGGGTCTATCATTGCCCTAGCCGTCACAAATATATGTTAAAATACTCACCTAAAAGGGCCACCGCAACCAAAATCTTCATCTTCACGGGCTGGCTGCGACCGTGATGGTAGACGAGAAGATGCCTTCTGGGGCAACCTAACCCATTCTCCCCTTATATACTACCCTACACGTGTCGATTTTGACCCGATCAACTCCGATTGCAACTATGTTATATCCAATCAATTCAGCTAAACACCAGATAAGAGGATCTTAACCCGATGCTTAGATTGTATTTCCTGTTTTGTTTGTGGATGAAAGGTAAAAAATATACTGAATTACAGGCAGACCCAAGTGGAGGTTGATACGGCATGTGTGACCCTTGCCCAAAGACCTGTACGTCTTTAGAAAAAATAGTAAATGTGAAATTGAGAAATAATAAAAAATCACAAAATAAAAGCAATTTTCTGCCGCCAGCTGCGAGGCATTTTATGTTTTTTTTTTATGTAAAGAAGGTAACAAACAAACATACAGTTCACATTGATGTTAAGTGATGACTGCAGTCTATAGAAATCAACCAGAGATCCAAAACCAGATATCAAAATGCGTTGCTACCCCTTACACCTTAGTTGTTATGTCTCTGTGATAGTAACGGGGCGATACATTTCCATCTAACCGGAACACGATACTGCTGAACTACCATTTACTACCATTACTACCATTTAGCGGTAGATACATTAGGTAATGCGGTGGTCCATACGCCCTCGAATCCCTACAATGGACCTCTACCAGCAGTAAAAGTGTAAATCTGAGCTGAATATTTTTCAACACTATCATGTTCCGGTGAGATGGTAATGTTTGGCCTCGTGAAATTTGTTAACTTTTTTATCGCAGAGGCAAAGAACTTAGTACAACAACTCAAGGGACCAACGCATCTACATTTTGATCTCTCTTTTTGTTTGTAGATAACTTTAGGCTGCAGTATAATTCACGTGAACTGCATACTTATTTGCCACCATCATATTATGACATTAGATGGTGATGATGTAGTTGCCGCTAAATGGTAGTGTTCAGCACTATCGTGTTCCGGTCAGGTGGTAGTGTACGTACCTGTAATTTCCGGCACAGAGGCATAATACTTTAGGCCTCAGGAGTGGCAACGCATCTGCATTTTGACCTCTGGTCATTGTGTGGGTGTCTATAGGCTGCCGTCATCACTTTACATCAATGTGAACTGCATGGTTGTTTGCCACTTTTATTACATTAAAAAAAAAGAAAAGACTATTATAAATAGGTCAGGATCCCGCTGCCGAATTATTTCGTTCATCGAGATATGCTGCAAACCTACGCATAATTATGATCTAGAGAATATTTTATATATATCCACTAGTTTGCCTATCAAAAAATGTCCGCTAGTATTTTTAAATATTTTTTTTTCTCGTGAAAAAAATTCCTTTTTTTTTTCAAAATATTAAATAATATAAAACAATAATTCGGTTTGCAGCATATTTCGACCAACGAAATAATTCTGCATCGGGACCCTATAAGTAACGAATATTTGAGGATAGGGCTAGTAAAAACAAAACTAAGAAATATCGAAAACTTAATTTATATTTAAAAAATGAGCATTAAAATTGACAGTATCTGTCTTATCGCTACAGTAAACAATTAAAAACGTTAATCTAAAAATGAGCAATTAATAAGAGATCTTAAATTTGGAACATGTCTTACAAATTACTATAAAGAGATTCTTTGGAAAGCATGCATTGTACATTATATGCTTACTTTAAACCTAGTCTTACTCTAAAACTTTTCTAAATTAAATATTAAGGAAGATTTGCGTGATTTCTTAAAAAAAAAACTTCTAAAGTGCCAATTTAAGAATTTGAAATCATAATATTATCTAATCAAGAAGCGCGCATGGCCCAGCGGCTGGTGTAGATCGTAAGCGATCTCCTCGGTTAAGCACTACGGGCGCGGTCGGGTAGTGTGATTGGTGACCGCTAGTGGCAAATTAAATGCGCGTTTCCGTGCTTCGGAGGGCACATTAAGCCGTCGGTCCCGGTTGCTATCGATGGATAGCAGTCGTTAAACCTTGTCGGAGGCCTTATGGGCGGTTTGAAAACATTCGACAGTGGGTTGGCCACTAACCCACCCACCTCCACCAATCCGCATTGGAGAAAAAAAAGGGGAGAGACTCGTGCCCAGCAGTGGGACGTATAATGGGTTGCCATTATTATTTATTATTATAATATTATCTACATTAATTTCATAAGAGTGTATTGTAATAAGCAAATTCCATTTAACATTGACCGAGATGTACAACGCTCTAAGATGTACCTACTAAAGTACTTGACAGGACTGATCACTCCCCTTGGTAGCACGGTTTCAGTTCCCAGAAGTCAATTTACCATACTTTCACACAGTATCATGACCGACGACGGGGAAACGTCTCACATAAGTGGCAAGCAAGCATGCAGTTCACATTGATATTAAGTGATGACTGCACCCTATAGACACTTACAAAAAGACCAAGGTCAAAATGTAGATGCATTATCACTCCTGAGGTAAACCTCGAATGGCCTCAAAGGTAGGTGTTATGCCTCTGTGCCGAAAATTACGGGACCGTGTTTCACCACCTGTCCGGAACACGATAGTGCTGAACACTACCATTTAGCGCCAAGTATATTATGTAATGCGGTGGTGCCTACCCCCGTGAACTCCGTCACTGGAGCTCTACCACCAGTTAAAATCAATTTAAAAACGGAACCGGCTGCTTGTTCCCTTTGTCTTCTTTATATATTAACCTCGTTGCAATTTTATATTTTAATCATTATTGGTAAAGGTTATTAACGATATTTATAAATTATACTTAAATACTTCGAAAAGTCTATCTAGTGAACTTAAATAATACTGGAATAATTAAGAATTGAGCAAATATAGGTGTAGTAGCAAAAGCATCTGATTTCGCCTTTGTTAATGTCTAAGAATACGAACATCATAAAATCTACCTATCAAAACAATAACAGGAGATCTTTTGTGATGTGTCTGACACAATCTAAATACTTAGGTATAACCAGAGTATAACCTAGAAAATGAGCAAATTATTAAAGAATAACTTATATTTAAAAAACATTATGTTGAACTATCTATTTTCGACGTAGCACATAGTTAAAGTCTGGAAATAGTAACTACTAGTAGTACTAAGTACCGAATTTATTTTAAAAATGATACAATTCATAATGATGAGTGCAGAAACACTGAAAAAATAGATCCAGACAAATATAAAACTGCTTTAATAGAATATTTTTACCAAAATAAAAAAAACCGTATTTTTTCTAAACGGCTATCATAACAGATAAGAAATAAGCATGTTGTAACAGTTCATGTACAATGGCGCTGATAATATAAAACAATAAAAAGCTACACAGCACTTTGATAAAGTTCTTGTGAAATAGTGCTCAAAACCTTCAAGCGCTTGTGATTTAATTTTTTTTAATGTAATTTGTAATAATATAAGAATTAAAAAAAATAATAATAGAGAAGATTTCAAGAAGAAATAACTTCAACAAATTCACTCCTGTTCTTTCCATTTTGCTTTCGTTAAATATTTACAATCACAGTTATTACGAAAAGTAAAAGATATGAAGCGAAAGGAAATTTTGGTGGTATTTATTAATATATTAACTAATGGCAAATAACGCTTCTTGTACTAATGTTATTTGGTCCCTTATCCTAATTGGAAGCTGTGTGTTTTCAACACGTAAAATAATTAATTTCATCTATAAAATAACACATTTTGTACAATCTAGAAAAAAATACAAAATATTATTTACTATTTGAGCCAATGTTTGAACAGTCTTCAAATTGAGCTTTTAATTTTTGAAGTACTTAAAAATATTCTAATATTACTTATCGAAAATTAGAGAACATCTATAAATTACATTAGCATAAGAATGTCATACTCTTTTCTCTGAATAATTGGAGTCAGAAGTTAAGTTCTAAAGATCACCAACGATGAAAGTCGGGAAGTTGTATACAGGGCAACTCTTGCGAAAACTTCGTATGTGCGATGCAACTCGGTCATACGCCATCTTCCGTACTAGACAAGTACTGTGAGTTTCTTTAGTGTACTACTAGGTGGCGCTTTATTTAGTCGTCGTAACAAACTCTTTGATAATACGTAGTCTTTGGTGATTTTTACAATTTCTGCAATCTGGGTACAGTCAACTTATCTCTAATACACCTCAACGTAGTCAGTTTTGCCGGTGAGCTGGGTACTAGTTGTTCTTCTCGTCTGATGGGCCTGGAGGGCGGTATACAGGTTCGAGGGACGCTGGGCATGTGGGGGTGAGACTTGACGTGTTTGCGAAGAGAGGAAGGGTCCGTGTAACGCTTGCCGCAGCCGGCGGCCCCGCATGCGTATGGCCTCTGAAAAGAAGAATCAAAACGATAAAATTTAGTTATTCCTGGCCCCTGAATAGATAACAGGCGACTACAGATGACATTTAATTGTGATCATATATTTCTCTTTTCTTTAATTGTTTACAGAACTATATCCTAGAATTTATCTGTTGTCTCTTATCTCTGCCCCCGGTGGGAACATGCCCAAGAGCCTGACGGCATTACCACGTAGGTAAAGGATATGCATGCTTATCTTTTTTGATATATATTTACACACATGCACGCTTCACTAATTATGGAATGTGATTATTAAGAAGTTGAAAACCTATTTATATTTATTGTGCACAATACATGTCTCCAAGAGCACTGGCAATATTTAAATAACCCTAATGATTAACCCATTTCTAGCAACCCAAGCGAGATTTCAGGCTTAACTTAAGAACTGGAGGCGGTTTATGTATTTCAGTTGACATCATTTGGACAGCCACTTTTCAGTACATTGCTGTTTAGACGTAACGTGATGAATCAGAATCAGAATCAGAAACTCATTTATTCATTTAGGGTGACAGGCACCTATTATGACACGTCAAAAACAAACAAAATAAATTAAAGTGAATAACAATTGATATTCATGTCAAACAAGATAAAAAATATATGTAAAGTCAATAATATCACTAAGATAAAACTAAATAGAATAGGCTAATATAAAAAGTATATCAGTAGAATGTCTCATTTCCCCTTTACAAACTGATAACAAAGAGTAAAAAGAAAAGAAAAAGAGTCATTCCTTGTCATTCACCGGCAGAGTTCCAAAGGCCGTTTTCCGTTTTCCTAAAAATCATTTTAGGAAAACGGCAATATGCTGCATAACGGGTCTCAAATTGATGGCCACTGAGTTACAGAATACACATGCAGGGGATCGAAGCCCGGATTTGGTTTTTTACCCTTACACGACTTAAGCAGATAAAAACTACCAGTTAATATGGAGCATGAAAGCTTACCGCATTGAAATGAGTCCTCTGATGTTTGGCCCGATCTGAAGAGTTGGAGAAAGCCTTCCTGCAGTGTGGCGCTGGACAGGCGTAGGGTCTCTCCCCAGTGTGGGATCGAACGTGGATCTTCAGGTTCTCGAGACGGGAGAATGCCTTACCACAACCTGGATGCTGAAAACAATTTTTAATATTAATTCAAAATTAATTCGATAGATTTGGTAACTTCTTCAAAATTAATTAGGTAACTTTCGCTATTCGGTGGCTATTTCAGCTACATTGCTTTTATCCAGATCTTATTTCTGTATTGATTTCGCAGTAAAAAACAGAGCATATAATATATTAGGTTGGGGAAAAAGTTTCTTCGCATTTTTTAAGATAATTCAAAACATTTTTTAATATAGTTTATTTAAATTTAACTAAAGTATGTATGTACCATTTTGTTCGATAACCTTTTGCCATCTTGTAGGTAGGGACATGATCCCATTGCTATAAAAATTTTGGGACTTCTCATCAAAATACCGCGACAAGTGGATTTGGCAGTCCTCTCGTGATGTTAACCTAACATTGCATAAAGAGTTCTGAAGAGACCGAAACAGGTGGAAATCTGAAAGTGCAAGGTCAGGACTATACGGCGGATGCTTTAACACCTCCCAGCCAAACTCTCTTAATTTTTGCTGAGTGGCTATAGATGTGTGAGGTCTAGCGTTATCATGACGAAACACAACACCCCTTCTGTTGATAAATTCCGGCCGCTTTCTCTCAACTTCTTGCTTTAATCTCATCAGTTGTTCGCAGTAGAGTTCAGAATCGATAGTCCTGCCTGGTGGTAATAGCTCATAATGAATAATGCCCTTCCAATCCCACCACACACACAACATCACCTATTGCGAGTTAACCCGGGTTTCGCCACAGTCTTTGAAGCCTGACCGGCCTTTGACCACGACCTTTTTCGCACGTTCTTGTCGTACGTGATCCACTTTTCATCGATTGAAAACGCTTAAACCAAATTTGTGCTACTCTCACAGACACTGCACTAGGTCCATAAACATCGCAATTTTTTTTCGCTGCTTGAAAACTCAAACTAAAACTCAAAAATTCATTTAATCACTTGGAAATACATTTGCTTGTGATAGGTGCGTTGCATTTTTACCTATTTGGAGTAAAATTTTAAAATGTATCGAATTTCTTCATTAGATTCACTCATCTTGACAGTACGAAAAACAAATGAAAATCACACATTTGCCTAATTTGAATTTGGAATTATGTTCTTTAAAATTTTAACTTTCAATGATACCAAAACCAGCCAGATACAAATACTACAGCCAAAGAGATTTTATTACAAGTTCATACATACTATAATGCGAAAAGACTTTTTCCCCAACCTATTATTTCACTGGTGGTAGAGCTCCAATGACGGAGCTCGCGGGCGTAGGCACCACCGCATTACCTAATATACTTGCCGCTAAATGGTAGTGTTCAGCACTATCGTGTTCCGGTCAGGTGGTAATGTACGGCTCTGTAATTTCAAGCACAGAGGCATAACACCTAATGCCTCAGGTGTGGCAGCGCATCTGCATTTTGACCTCTGGTCATTGTGTGGGTGTCTATAGGCTGCAGTCATCACTTAACATCAATGTGAACTGCACGCTTGTTTGCCACTTTTATTACATAAAAAAAAATCTATTGCCCTCTGTGTGCCCTTCTTAAGAAGCCCATCTCTCTCCGATCCTGTCAGACTCTGGACAAAGCCTTCCCAAAAGAAGCTCAAAACATTGTAGGCTTTGTAGGGCATCATTAGGGGAGAATATGCCATAATCGCCACGCTTGGCATGCGGATTGGCGATCGCAGTAGGCGGTAGTTTTATGACGGGACGCTGATGCCCATCTGCGTTGTTATTCATACTACCGCCCTATTCGAATAAGTAAGTAATAGTGAGCGACCACGTTACCCCCGAACTACCAAAGACGACAAGTACTACGTTAGTTTCTACTGATGGTAGAGTTCTAGTGTAGGAGCACGAGGGCTTAGGCATTACTTAATCTATCTGCCGCCAAATTGGTAGTGTTCAGCTCTGTTTTGTTTCAGTTAAATGGTAATGTAATACCGTCACTGAGACATAACAAGTAATTAGTTAGGTCTTAGGGGTGCAACGCATTTGCATTTTGTCCTCTAGTTTTTGTGTATATGTCTATAGACTGCATTCGTCACTTCCATATGAGCTGAATGGAAGCAATAACAAAGAAGCGCGCATGGCCCCGCGGCTGATGTAGATCGGAAGCGATCTACTCGGTTAAGCGGTACGGGTGCGGTCGGGTGTGTGATGGGTGACCGCTAGTTGCAAATTAAACTTCGTGCTTCGGAGGGTACGTTAAGCCGTCCCGGTTGCAATCGATTGATAGCAGTCGTTAAACCTTGTCGGAGGCCTTAGGGGCGGTTTGAAAACATCCTACAGCGGGTTGGCCACTAGCCCGTATTGGAGGAGTGTGGTGGAGTAAGCTCCAGGAATTCCCCCAAAATGGGGAGAGACTCGTGCCCAGCAGTGTGACATATATAATGGGTTGCCATTATTATTAATAACAAATCAACATACATGGCATCTATTAGGCTTGTGTCCGGAGTGTACCCTCATGTGTATCAGCAACTTGTACCGAGCGTTGAACGGCCGCCTTCCACGAGCGCAGTCTCGCCAGAGACAGCTGAATTCATCACCTGAAATTATTCATCATAGTCAAATCTTATGTTTTCACACACTTAAAACACACTCTTTGAAATCAAGATCTTTGAATCAATTGAGTTTTTAAAGATTTATTTCGCCAATTACTTTGTTTTTATGTAAGGAAGATGGCAAACGAGCATGCAGCTCACATTGATGTTAAGTGATGACTGCAGCCTACAGACGTCTACACGAAAACCGCTGGTCAAAATGCAGATGCGTTGCCATCCCTGAGACCTAAGTGGTTATGTCTCTGTGATAATTATAACGGGACAATACATTACCATCTAAGCCGAACACGATAGTGCTGAACACTACCATTTGGCGGCAGATACAGGTAATGCGGTGGTGCCTACGCCCGAGAGCTTCGTCACTACAGCTCTACCACCAGGGAATTATGATAATGATAATGAATAATAACTATCACATAGACTTAACAAATAAGGTCGCAGGGATTACAATGCATCTGCATTTGACCTTTGGTTTTTGTGCAGATGTCTACAGCACACCGCGGACACTCCGCCAAAATTCCATACAAACGCTTATTTTGGTCTCTATTACACGGACATCAATCAGTGACGTGCACCTGTGTGCGTAGCACGTAGAAAATACCAACCGTCACCCATTAGAGCGGAGGAAGTTGGGTGAGGCGGGGAAATCGGGCGGGACCTCGAAGTATCCATTCTATACGTAGTATTATTACATATTCTCTGTCTATAGGCTGCAGTCACCAGTAGTCCATGTGAACTGCATGCTTGTTTGTCGCCTTCCTTACATAAAAATGCTTTGAAAATAATAACATTACTTAATTATCCATTCATAACTTAAACCATCTAATTTATTATATCAACGTGATTAAAAAAAAAACAAGTGATATATGCCATGCGAGATGTCGCTGAAAGATTTTCTAAAATAAAACGGGCTTAGTCAATAGTTACGAATGCACCAGTCGTTATGATTCAACATTTTTTTTCCCATATGACTAACATGTTATTCATTTGCCTAATTTGGTATCTGTATATCTAAGTTTATTTTAAAAGTTGTCTCCTAGGATGATAAACATAAAACAGTCTTGTGTCAAAGAAATAATTTCAAATATGTGGAATGACAGAGATTACACGCATATTATGTTTTTGTAAGAAAAATCATTAAATTGTTTAATTTACTGACTAGATAAAAAAATGTATTTATTACTATTATTAGGTTACATATATACATACGTTATTATACATACAACTAGTTGGATGATTAAAAACATTTATAGTCTAAATATGAAAATAAAGATTACCTTTATAAGTGTTAACATGTGCCCTCTCAATATGCTCGACTAGCATGTTTTGATTTGGATATCTCTCGAAACAGTGCTCCCATAAACACACTCGTTCACCTGCAATGTTTTGAATGTAAACAAATTATTTTATAAACACATTTTGTCAACAAGGAATTGAAATGAAGCAGTCCAAAATAGGTATATGATGCCATTAAAATATGAACATTTACATTGAATTGAAAAATAAGAAAAGGAATCTACATTTAATTCTTACTCTATGACTTATTTAGTTAACTTCTATGCATCCAAATAAATTGTACATACGGTAAACTTACGGTTAATGGAACTAAGTACTAAAAATATATGAATACGCGTTGCTAGTCAAAAATTACCTTGTACTTTATCTTTATCTCCTTTTCGATCTTGATTATTTTCTTTATGTTCACTGTTGACTTCGTTATCTTTCTCAAAATTAAATCCAAAGTCATCCAAATTAATAAATAGATCTTCTTCGTCAAAATTCTCTGAATTCTCATCGTAATAACCTGAACTCTGTACATCACTGTCTATTGAATCAGAAACTGATATTTTCCTTTCATTTCTATCAAAGTTAAATTCAGTACAACTTGTCGGTGTATCTGGTAAAACATATTTATTTTCAGCATCCAAGTTATATAGAATATTATTAGGATAGCTATAATGTTCTAAACTACTTATTACTTGTGTATTATTTTGGGTATCAACGTTGTAGGTATCCTGTGGGTTATAATTGGTATTTTCGTTATTATAATTGGAATATCGTTTCGAAAATACTGTATCGATTGAAGGCAACAGATTCTCGCTTGTCATGGAATTCAAATATTCCTCATTAAAAGTATCCGGTGTAAGTCGACAAGTTTCGTCTTCTCTACATAGCTCATCGATCAAGGATTCATCATCAATGTAATCATTGTTGGCCTCATAAGAAACCTCTGCTTCTTGAGTTTTGCTTGTCGAATCAGATTTGTAGCTATTACTCTCAAATTCTATACTATTTAAATCTAATAAAACATCTTTGATGTTTTGTTCGCTGATATTATTATCTATAACTTCATCGATCATTTCAAATTCGGGAGTTTTAGTGTTATCTGTATTCCAAGTACCGAGTACTTCGAAATCAAAGCTTTCTTCAACACCATATTTGAAATTGTCTTTGGATTTCTTTCCATTTTCTAGTTCTAGATTGAATTGCGTCATGTAGTATGCGTGTAAGTCTGTAACTTCATTTTTTTCTTGGAACAGCTCGTCGTCGTAAGGCATGATGTCATATTCAGCCATATCTAAGTTCATTTACCTACAGTTCAGTACTCCAATAGGTGGTTACCGCCATGTGGTATTTACTGGACTTGGCATATGGTTTTGCTATTATTATAAAAATAAACTTTCACCGCCTCGTCTCGTGTCAGCATCTGCGAAATATATTTAATTACAACTGTTATTACACATTTCGCAACACGTGTTACAATTCCACCTTCATATGGCACGTCAGGAAGTTAGTTTTTTGTGATACTTAAGATTAGTTTTTTCAATTCTTTATTATTTGTTGTAGCTGGCGTCGGGACGTGACTACCGCCTACTATTGAAAGTTTTTTCGTCCACTTTAAGAGAATTCTTCTACTAGTGATGTTGCTCAACAGACATTGGCGGTCAAACCATTCCAATGGGGCGGTGATAAATGCAATAACGCAATATGGGCAGCTGTGTCCTGCATTAGAACTACCGCTACTACGATCGCCAATCCGCAGGCCAAGTGAGGGAATTATGACATATTCCCTTTGATGAGACTTTGGTCCAGCAGTAGATATCTTTCGGCAGATATGATGATGATGATTATAGGTTAGGATCCCACTGCAGAATCATTTTACTGGTGGTAGAGCTCCAGTGACGGAGCTCGCGGGCGTAGGCACTACCGCATTACCTAATATACTTGCCGCTAAATGGTAGTGTTCAGCACTATCGTGGTCCGGTCAGGTGGTAATGTACGGCCCTGTAATTTCCGGCACAGAGGCATAACACCTTAGGCCTCAGGAGTGGTAACGCATCTGCACTTTGACCTTGGTCTTTGTGTAGGTGTCTATAGGCTGCAGTCATCACTAAACATCAATGTGAACTGCATGCTTGTTTGCCACTTTCATTACATTAAAAAAATGTAGTTCATTCAGATATGCTGAACTTACTGACTTATTGACTGGTAGATAATGCTTTTAGCATTAAGTCTGCCATTTGTTACATAATTTGTTAATTATTTTGTAACAATAAAGAATAAATAAATAAATAAATAATAAATAATATGCTGCAAAGCTAAATTTTTACGCATATTTATAATCTAGAGTATTCTAGAGAATATGTATCCACTAGGTTTCCTATCAAAAAATGGCCGCAAGTATTTTTTATATAAGTTTTTTTGGGAAAGTTTTTTTTTCTTAGTTTTTCAATAAAATATCGTGCACTTCACTGCAATATGTATAGAGACTTTGAAAACTCATGGCTGCCGTTGCGCACTTGGCCGCCCTTACATATTTTGGTTCCGTCCCGAAAAATTACATAACGTACATGTATTTTTTTATATTCAATTACAGCAATTTTTTCCACATTATTATGATGTACGGGAGCCAAATTAATCCCGGCACAGAGGCATAACACCTCAGGCCTCAGGAGTGGTAACGCATATCTGCATTTTAACCTTGGTCTTTGTGTGGGTGTCTATAGACTGCAATCATCACTTAACATAAATGTTAACTGCATGCAATGCTTTTTGCCACTATCATTACATAAAAAAAATAAAAAATGCTTGCAGCCAAATTTTGATAGGCAACCTATCAAAATGAATATTTAAATTCTCTAGATTATAAATATGCGTGCATGTATGAAGAGAATGATGAAGGTAGGCGCGAGGCACGAGAGGTATGTCAGGACCGGGATATCTGACTCTCACTCTCTGCCTACCCCGTTAGGGACCTGTGAAGATACATACATAAATATGCCTAAAAAATAGGTTTGCAGCATATCTGGATGCACGAAATAATTCTGCAGTGGGATAATATTATTATTTGTTATCAAAATTCTGAGTTGTTGTACGGAAATGTTTTAATACATGTTAATTTGTTTGCAAAATTGTTTTATCTATTTTTGTTTCAAACATAAATAAACCTACTCCGACGAACTTCGTATCGCCTAATAAATTAAATGTGGAGATACTAATAAATAACTAATGGTGGTAAAAATGTGAAAATTAAGGGTTATGCGTATTTTTTTAACACGATTTTATTTGCTAACAGCTTGGGTTGTATCTATATGTATGTTACATTAACGGAATCTTTTTAATGTTATATTTAAAAAAGATAAAAAAAAATGTTTCAACAATAAGAAATGAAAGTTTTGGGTGCGTCATCCTTACCATTTTGGGGTTAATAAATATTCGACAACCAATTCTCATACCTAACAAATACACACAGTTTCATGATAATCAGTCGAGCCGTTTCGGAGGAGTTAACAATACTCCTCCGAAACGGCTCGAACACTGTGACACGAGAATTTCATTTAATAGATACCTACATCATGTTACAAATTTATTATATTAATAGAAAATATTATTATAAAGCTGAATTATTTGCATTGAGTCTTTTATTTGGTAGGAACATCATATTATAGGTTAGGATCCCATTGCAGTATCAATTATTCAGAATTTTTATAAGATACTAGCTGACCCGGCAAACTTCGTATAGCCTCAGAATGAAATAATGTGCCAAGGTTCGATAAATACAGACTATTTGTATGGGAAAATGAAATTGTGGTTTTTACTGTTTCCCTTCAATTTTTTCATATTTTCTTACCTTTTAAACCTTCCCTGGACTCCCAAAAAACTTTCTAAACCAAAATTAGCCAAATCGGTCCAGCCATTCTCGAGTTTTAGCGAGACTAACGAACAGCAATTGATTTTTATATATACTCGTATAGATAGATTAGGTAGGTATACCTTCTTCACTAATCCAATAAGAAAATAGTAAAAACAATGTCAATTAACAAATTAGCATAATACATTTCGAAATTCTACTATGGTGTAGAATTTTTTATATTTATCTTTACTAATCAACTTATAAGTAGAAATAAACACAGTTTTAAATATCTTACCTGAGCGCGGGAAAACGCATGAACGGAACGTCACAAAGATGGCGCGCTGTCAAACTGACACTACACGACACAACCTCACACTGCCGGCAACGGACCGGGAGTAACACGGGAGCAACCGGGATAGCGAAAAAAATCTCTATACGAACCACATGTGCTCATTTTATATGAAAATCCCGTTTTTTTGTAATTCGTTGACATAAGATCCAATTTTGTGTGTATAGTTTAATTTGAATTAATTTCTTATTGGCGCCATTAGTTTTATGACTTGTATTGTTTTGTTTTTTTAATACCTTTTTTTATGTAATGAAGGTGGCAAATGCTCACATTCAGATTTGAAATGTTATACCTAGGTAATATACGAACAATATCTGGAACACTCTCCTTAAAGCTGAGGAGCTGCGAGTAGATGGTTTTGATTTTTGTTAACTCGCAATAAAATTGAAGAAAATATGTAAAGAAAAGCTTGACTTGGTGCAGAAATCGAAATTGCGACTTCAGGATAACTAGTCTAGCCGCTTAACCACTGGAGTTTTTGACCAGCTTTGGACATGATTCGGCTTAAGTGATGTGACGAGCAACGTTATAGATTACTTATCTATTTAAAATTTGGCTTAATTTAGCTTTATTATAAATGTAACTTCACGCAAGGAAGTATACGCCCAGATAGGAAACGTATGCTTGGATAAATGCACTTGTAACTACTGATATATTCTACATTGCTTTTTTATGTCGAGAAGTTGGCAGACATGCAAACGGGCCACCTGATGGAAAGTGGTCATCGTCGCCATGAAGATTTGCAACACCAGGGGAATTGCCAACGCGCTGCCGGCCCTGAAGAACTCTTTGATGCCATCCTTGAAGAATTCCTTATTGTAACACCGAGGAAACATGTCAGAGGGCAGTTCGTTCAACAATTTACATGTTCTGGGCAGAAACGAACATGAAAATCTCACCGTTGGGCACTGCCAAGTGTCGGTGAGGGTGAAATTTCGTTTTTCGACGGTTAGTGCGATAAAAGAAATGAGACGATGGCACCATATCAAACAGTTCAGAAGAGCACTCACCATTTTTTTTATATTAATGGCATCGCTGTTACGCATATTGCCAGTGTCATGTAAAAAGATATTTTCGTATTCATATAGAAAGTAGCGTAAAGAGAGTTTTGGCGGGAACCTTGAAAGAGGCGTATGGTGCTCTTATTTTATTTCACTTTCTTGGTGTATTTTTAAGTTATATTGAATAAAATTGGTGGCATTTTGTTTGATATAGGTTTATTACAGTGCCCGTGTATAGTGAAATAGAATAACAGTGCGAAAATACGACCTTTCAGGTTGCCTCCAAAACTACATTGTAAATGTTCTGGTAAAGTAGCCATCGCTTTACTCGAATAACTTGATTGTAACTCACTTGACTGACATATCATACTTGATAACTTATGTTCTTGATACTTACATATTATACTCGATGACTATATTATACTAACTTTTACGCTGCATAAATATGAAATATCGTTTTACTTGACACTGGCAATATGCGTAATAGCGATGCCATAACAAAAAAAAAAAAAAGTAGCGTAAAAGTTAGAATCAGTCAGTCAGTGAATTATTCAATATGTCAGTCAAGTGAGTCATTGTCAGTAATTCGAGTCAAGCGTTGGCTACTTCACCAGAACATTTACAATGAAGTTTCGGATTCAACCTGAAAGGCCGTGTTTTCGCACTGTTTCGTTCTATTTCACTAAACACGAGCACTGTAATAAACCTATATTGACATATGTCAAACTAAACAAAAATAAAATATATAAGTACTTGACCAACAACAAATCACATAGTACATAATATACAATAAACGTAAGTATAAAAATGTGTAAGTATATACGTATGGATGTATAATATTCCTAAAGAGTCATGTATAGTCGCCAAAACCATTAGAACTGAAAAGACACCATAAGAACTACAGTAATTAACTGTCAAACTAAAAAGCTTCGTCCAACGACCCATTAATTTTATTTCTTAATGACATTTACCGCTAAGAAGACAATAATTACGAACAGAAGTAGAAAAATGTGTAAAGTTACAAAAAACCCTCATAAACTTTTTTTTACTACGACTTGTCTGTTGACATAGCCATGTCTTCGTCTCACCGTAATTTTTACAACTGTAGCTCTTGGTTTTTGTGGAACTTTTTTTTTAGATATTTAAGGATTTTGGTAAGCTATTTATTATTCTATTAGGATTTAAGGCCTTAAGATAGATGAAATGCCTAAATTCGTACATGATTTAAGTCAAATTCTAGAACAAACTGTTAATTGAATCCGCAATATAAAAATACACGTCGACAGGCAAGGATTCAATAAACATTTTGACTTGAACAGAATGTTATATTTGCTAACCCCCTTTTAGAATAAACCATTTCAAAATGCATCCATTTTTGTCATAAAATGCAAAACGGCACAATCTTTTTGCTTCGCTTTTATTGCAAAAGAACATCGTTTTTGACTAATGTACACCAAACTCGATCTAAGAATACATTTTTTCGACAGTAAATGTCATATCATGTACCAAAATATCCAAAGTATAAGAAATAAAAGGCATTTGCTAGAAGAGTTAATAGAAGAAGATAAACACCTTTACGCCCTTTGTCTCACTGAAATCTGGCTACATGAAGATCAATCCGATCTAATGCGTATAGAAGGCTTCAAATTAGCGTCGTCATTTTTTAGATCTCATCTTAAAGGAGGTGGTGTTTGTATTTTGGTAAGAGAAGATATTGAATATAAGGAGATAAGAGACATTGTAGAATTATCTGTAAAATTTATAGTTGAAATATTAGCCATAGAAGTTTCTACCTTAAATCAAGTGTTAATAAACATATACTGGCCAGATAGCAATAGAATGCCTGATATGTTTTATGACAATTTAACTAAGCTCTTGCAACAACTTCAAAAAAAGTTTTCTAAAAGAGATATTATTATAGGGGGGACTTTAATGTCAATGTATTAGAAACCACTAAAAAATCGCAATCACTAATAGATTTAATGAAGAGTTAAAATTTTCACCAACAAGTCAAAAACCCTACAAGAATAACGCTCACAAGTAATAAATGTATAGACTTAATTTTCATAAATTTTCATAATAAAAAAATTAATATAAAAGTTACTGAGTACGGATTATCAGATCATAGAGGAATATTAATATCACAAACAATTAAACAGAAAAAAACAGATCGTAAAGTATGGTACCAATATAAAAGGCTATTCATAGAGTAAAATATTCAAAATTTTAAATTGGAATTAGAAAATTGATTGGACCAAAATATTAAACGAAAACAATAACATTGAATCAAATTATGCGTCTTATAGTAAAACTCTTAAACAAATCTTAGACAACAACGTGCCTCTAACAAAAGTTAGGTTAAAAACTAAAATTAAAAGATTATTGGCTATCCTTAGGTATTAAAAGGTCGTGTAAACATAAACGTCTTCTCAAATTATTATTAACACAGAAAACTAGTACAACTCTGCAAAAATACTATAAACAATATGAAAAAATCTTAAAAAAGGCGGTTAAAGTATCTAAAAGGCTACAATATATAAAAAGAATGAAAAAGTCTAGTAACAGTATAATAACAAGGTGGCACATAGTCAGGGAAAAAACCAATAAAACTGCAGGTAAAATCAAACAAAACATAAAAATAAAAACTAACAATACTATAAAAGAAAATCCAGAAGCGGTTGCAAACGAGTTCAACCAATTCTTTGCATCTATTGGCTCTACAGAAATCAAAGTAAGCTCATCAATAAATCAAACTCCCTCTTTGCCAAAACAAAACCGTCAAATAAACTCTATGTATCTACGACCAGTAACTGTTGAAGAAGTACATAATATAATAATAAACTTAAAAATAAGCATAGCTATGGACACGATGAGTTACCACAGACATTAATTAGAAAATGCGCAAAGGAGCTGACACCAATCATGACATTTCTTATAAACCAGTTCTTAATGGAAGGCGTTATGCCAGCGGCCTTGAAAACCTCTATAATTAGGCCAATCCATAAGAAAGGAAATCTAAATGACTGTAATAACTATAGACCCATTGCGTTATTGCCCACATTTGCCAAGATTTTTAAAACTGCTGTTTCAATGCAGCTCACCTTGTTTTGTGAAAAAATTGGAATTTTTAGTCCCGAACAACATGGCTTTAGGAAAAAACGTACTACTACATTGGCTGTTTTTAAGTATATAAACGAGGTCTTGAACATTTTAAACGATATTTGACCTATCACAAGCAAATTCTATTATTTCCAAGTGATTAAATGAATTTTTGAGTTTGAGTTTGAGTTTGAGTTTGATAAGAAGTATGCATTAGGTATCCTGCTCGATATGAGCAAAGCCTATGATAGAGTTCCGTATAATTTATTATTACAGCAATTACAAAATATAGGTGTCAGAGGCTCTGCTTATGAGTGATTTGTCTCATATCTGGATAATAGAGCACAACACGTTGAAGTTGAGTATTATAACTTTAGCACAGGAGATATATCATGAGTTAGGTCATAAAAAATAATAATTACTAACTCTATACCTCAAGGAAGCGTCTTGGGATGTATATTGTTTTTTATTTTGATAAATAATTTACCTAAAGTTATAGAACATCCTTGCAAATGCACTTTATTTGCAAATGATATATCAGTCATCTTACCATATCAAAACAACCAAGACTTTAATAATATATTAAATGATGTACTAAATAAAACAGTTGACTGGTTAACCGAACATAACCTTGAAGTCAATTTTGTAAAACAAATTGATGCAATTCAGACCTAGACAAAAACGCGGACTAGATATAAATTATTCGTTTCAGAACTCGCAAATAGAATGTGTTGATACATTTTCATTGTTAGGAATAAATATCGATACAAATATTAATTGGAAAAGTCCCATCGAGAAGACAGTTTCAAAATTATCAAGATTTTCCTATGCGCTTTATGAACTCAAAACTACTACCGACAAGCAGACGGCGTTAAATGCATACTATGCATATGCTCACTCTTGGCTACAGTACGGAATTGTCTTGTGGGGAAACAGTACAGATATTAATAAATTATTTAAATTACAAAAAAAATGCATTAGGATAATACAAAATACAGACGTAATGGAAAGTTGTAAACATCATTTTATATCCTTACATATTTTATCCCTCATATGTATTTAAATACTGGAAGTCAGCGTATTTGTGAAGAAGAATATGGACCTGTTCCCCATATACTCGCGACCACTAAATTTAAGACCCAGAAATAAATTGGACAGACCGTCTTCTACGCTTAAACTTTGCTCTTCGGGCCCATTCACCATGGCAACACAAATATATAATAAATTACCTTTAGAATTAAGAAACATTGACAACCTCAATAAATTTAAAAGTTATCTAAAGCAGCTACTATTAAAAAATGTTACTATACGTTGCAAGAATTCTTAAACGACAGTCTAAAAAATATTTAAATGTTGAACTGTAGATATTAATTAATATAGCTAAACAAGTTTTTGCTATTGTAATTGTGTTTTTACTACCTACTCAAAATTGCAGTGCCCTTGCAGGGTTCATGTTTGAGACTATGTACTTTAAACTAAGATCCTTGTGAAACAACATGAGAGCAATAAACATTTGATTTGATTTGTATTTTTTTCAATAAAAACGATCAATTAATCTTAAAACTGGCACACCAATATTATAATTACATAAACATAAAATCGCGATTTGTTATCGATTGTTGGGTCCATCACTTTTATGTTAAATGTGGTATCATTATTTTACGAAGTGACAGTAGCTAATGTCAAATTGGGAATCGAATTAAAAGTCCGGGTATAGTGCATTCAGTCAACCAAACAATGGCGGTCAAACCATTCCAATGGGGCGGTAGTAAGTGCAATAACGCAAGATGGGCAGCAGCGTCCTGTGATCAAACTACCGCCATTGCGATCGCCAATCCGCATGCCAAGCTTGGGGATTGTGGCATATCTCCCTTATGGGGAGGCTTTGGTCCAACTGTGGACAACTTTCGGCTGATATGATGACATGAACCTGTGCAAACGAGTCTGACACGCAATACGGAATTGGATTACTTTTGAGAATGTGTCTAAAATTATTCTTTATACATTTATTTAACCATAAAAAAAATATTTTATTATTGAAACATGTCAAAGTACTACAAACTATACATAAATTTGATAATTTCAAAAATTCCGCGTAAACGGTGCCGAATGACACTGAACAATGTGACGTCAACTATTCCCAATCAAAGTGAAGCTTTTATTTCCATACGACTAACCAAATGCAAATTTATTTTGTTGAATTTCGTAAATATAACTTATTTTTTGTGTAAATAACGTAGAAAATATAAAAAAAGAGCCAATAAATCAAAGTATCACTTGTGTTTAATATTTGTTGTACAAACATATGACGTCACGTCCTGTGATTGATGTTTGGTTCAACAGAGAAGCACAAAAGTACAAATAAAAAATATTAAAATTATTACATTTTATTTTGTTTTTTAAAAATATAAATCATTAATATTTCACGAAAATATTTAATGAGTCATCGTATTATTTTACAAATATTCATTCTTATCATAGTTTATATTTATTTTCGATAGCTGTCCGATTGCCTATTGGCCACTTCTTATTACCTTCATCAAAACAGACGAAGTCGCATGCAGATGTTAGTCTCATATATCTTCCAACGTGCATTAAATCAAAGTATTAACCAATTGACGCACTGTAACACGTGTATCAGTAATCTATCGATAAATGGGATGTTCACCCCAAACATTGCAACTTTGTACGCACTTCGCCATTTGCCCTTCGTTTCTATAAACATTATGATTAATTTGATGATGTCAATATAGCAGCTCTAAGGTCAAAAGGGTCTAGGACAATTTTTTTAATGGCACGTTTCGAGGTTTTACTATTCTATTTCACCGGGCAATTGAAATCCTCTCCGTGGTATCAACTCTGACACCCCGGGACGCCGACGTATCTCCGTGCCCCGATCTCGCGAATAGTGATCCGAAACATCGCGAGCCAAGCTCGGCCGGGCTCGCCATTAGATGCAGAGCTCTGTGATGATGACGTGAACGATGTCACGCAACCGTTTGGCAAATGTTTTAACTGGTGGTAGAGCTTTAGTGACGGAGTTCGCGTGCATAGGCACCACCGCATTACCTTATATACTTGCCGCTAAATAGTAGTATTCAGTACTATCGTGTTTCGGTCAGATGGTAATGTACAGTTCTGTAATTTTCGGCACAGAGGCATAACACCTTAGGCCTCAGGAGTGGTAACGCATCTGCATTTTGACCTTGGCCTTTGTGTGGGTGTCTATAGGCTGCAGTCATCACTTAACAGCAATGTTAACTGCTCGATTGTTTACCACTTTCATAACATAAAAAAAAACTCGTCCGACCCGGGATTGATTCCCGGACGTGGGTCGCGGGTGCGATAACGGTCCGGGCTATGACCGCGCAAAATCTGCAACCTTTGCCACTAGAGTGGTGGATGCTCGACCCTGTTGGCTTCCCATAAACTCGACGCTGGGCGACGGAAAGCCGCCGCAGCGACGCCACTCCGCGTCGTGACGACATCCCCGCCGCCGCAATAATTAATAATTATAATAATAATTACCTAATATACTTGCCGCTAAATGGTAGTGTTCAGCACTATCGTGTTCCGGTCAGGTGGTAATGTACGGCCCTGTAATTTCCGGCACAGAGGCATAACACCTAGTGCCTCAGGTGTGGCAGCGCATCTGCATTTTGACCTCTGGTCATTGTGTGGGTGTCTATAGGCTGCAGTCATCACTAAACATCAATGTGAACTGCATGCTTGTTTGCCACTTTTATTACATAGAAATACCAACTGACGCGGCACCGCTGTCATCGCGACACCACCACACTTGAGAGGCGCCTACTCCGTCGCTTACTCGCGTAATCGGCGACGCGGTACTCACCACTGCGCCACCCAGACAAGCCTATCTCATTCCTATGGGAGCAAAAGATGCCAAGGCAAAGGGGCACGTGCCTCGAAGCCTATTATAACAACGACCGGGCAATCGGCGAGCACAGAGGGAGCTCTCGGCCTAAATAAAGTTAGCGCAAATACCTATGGAAGTCCCCTTTGGGTCCGAACCTCGGCTTAGGGCGTTGGGGCACATAAGTCATATGCGATTAAGGGCGGGTTCAACTTTCGCTCGAGTCATTGTTTGGTGATAGGACTAAATTTCGAATGCCTCTTAAAGCAACAAGTATTCTGATTTTCTTTGTGGCTTAAGTCAACAAAAGAGTTGAAAGCCAATTGAAGTCTCGGACTTCAATTGGCATTTGGTGCTGATGCACTACGTTCTAGTTCTGTGTATCCTTTTTTTTTATGAAAAGAAGGTGGCAAACAAGCATGCAGACAAAACAAAAAAAAATGCAGACGCGATGCCACTCCTGAGGCATAAGTTGTTATGTCTCTGTGATAGTTATTACTGGGCCATATATTACTATCTAACCGGATCAAGATAGTTCTGAACACTACCATTTGGAGGCAAATACATTAGGTAATGCAGTGGTGCCCACGCTCTCGAGTCCCTAAACTGCCCAGTAAACGACATTTACACATAAGAATTAGGTATAGACTAAAGAAAATAAGAATAATATTATAATCATTCAAATATTTCACGAATGTAGAAGAAGTACGGGTGGCGTGTCAGGTCCGAAATTTCGGGAGCTCCACACTCTCTGCCTACCCCGTGAGGGACTTGGCGTGTAGACACATAATACATACAAATATTTCATATTCAATTAACATCCCGTCATCAAATAATAGCTAATAGACGTATGGTAAATTAATATCAACAATGAGTGTAAGTGAATCTAACTAAAATAACACCATGTTGAAGTGACGTTCAGTCGCCGCTGCCGGAGTATATCGAAGCAGTTGCACCGCACATGTGCAACAGGGTTGGCGATAATGTGTTCTTAATAAATATTAACTATATATAGCCTCAATTAAAAGTTCAGGTCTCAATGCGCATGCGTTCTAGATCACTAACATAAACAAACTTAAACGGTATGGTCATGTGAAGCCAGGAAAAAATGGCACCCATCTCAGCTATTTGTTGCAGCAAGAGCTGCAACGCTGATATTCTGATGGGTCCTTGACGAACGTTGCGAACTGAAACTGTGGTGTACCTACATGTGTGCAAAACAAAAGAAACAAAAAGATAATAATAATGCAGAAAAAATAATACAGTGGGGCAAAAATTATACAAAAGAAATTATTTTTGAAAAAAACTTGTTTTCTACATAACCTAGAGGTTGACTGGTAGGAGAATGCTACCAAGCATTAAGTCCGCCTCAGCATTACGTTAGTACCCGTTTTACGGAACCTCACATACGATATTTTTAGTAAAAAAAAAATAAAAATACGCTTACACTCACAGCCCCACAGTAGGTATAAACCTGTGTCGTGGGTGCCGTTGTACCCATACAACACATACACAAACACCCAGACCCGAAACAAATATCTGTAGGCCATACAAATATTTGTTCCGGTGCGGGGATCAAACCCGCGACCCTTCGAATCAAACGATGGTTTCACACCGCTGGACTAACCGGGTTGTCAAAGGGCAGCACTGCAGCGGCAGCACTGCTGTGTGCTGCTGAGTTCGGAATCGTATCTTTAAGCTCTACTAGTGCGACATAGGTCAAAATTTGATCAAAATTGTTGACAAACGTCACATAGGTAGTGTGCGACAAAGTCTCTTTCTTATATTCATGTGTATTGTTTTGTGTATGTATCTTCACGCCACGTCCCTGATGGTGTAGGCAGAGAGTATGAAGCGCCAGATATCCCGGTCCTGACACTCCTCCCGTGCCTCATCTACCTTCATCGTTCTCTTCACACATGCACGCCGATTCCTAAGACTTTTGACCCCACCATCAGGCAGAACTCGGCCTATTTGGTCATGGTAGGTCAGTTTTGATCTATCTGCGCCTTTGCAACCATCCAAATTCGTATTGTATATCTGTTTAATCATTTCAATATTTCAATACTATCAATAGGTACGCATTGTTATACGCATAAATGCGACAACCCTACGTATTATTTAACGGCCGACGATTATAAATATACGTATTGCGTACTCTTTTTGTTCTATGAGACATATTGTGTTCATGTTATTGCTATTAAATAAATGAGAATATGCATTGATATTGTTTTGGCATGCCTTTTACTTATTTGGTGTACCTAAATTTATTCTTAGAGCCTGTAAATAAATCTAAAAAAATACTTCATACAAAAGGTGTTGGAGGAAAAAAAAATGTAAAATTTAGAGGAAGCACGGGCGAAACTAAATCTTCAGTTCGTCGGCAAATAACGGCCTTTTAAAAAAAAAACACGTGAATTTAGCCGGTAGTTGAGGTTTCGTAGCGGTACTACGCCGTGTGGTCACTCTGTAGATCGCTACGCTTTTCGTGCTACGCGAAATATTTTTATTTACTTGCCAACATAAATCTATTTTGTAAGGGTCGTAAGCATTGAATTCAGTGACGATTTTGTTTATATATAAAATATAAATAATAAATAATGGCAACCCATTATACGTCCCACTGCTGGGCACGAGTCTCTCCCCTGTTTGGGAGGAGGCCTGAAGCTTACTCCACCACGCTGTTCCAATGCGGATTGGGGGAGGTGGGTGAGTTAGTGGCCAACCCGCTGTCGGATGTTTTCAAACCGCGCATAAGGCCTCCGAAAAGGTTTAACGACTGCTATCCATCGATAGCAACCGGGACCGACGGCTTAACGTGCCCTCCGAAGCACGGAAACGCGCATTTAATTTGCCACTAGCGGTCACCCATCACACTACCCGACGATCTACACCAGCCGCTGGGCCATGCGCGCTTCTGTTTATATATGTATGTATGTATCTTCACACCAGATCCATAACGGGGTAGGCAGAGAGTGTAGAGCGCCAGATATAACGGTCCTGACATACCTCCCGTCCCTCATCTACCTTCATCATTATTTTCATATATGCACGCCAATTCCTAAGAATTTTGACCCCACCATCCACAATTTAGTTTACATCACGGGGCAAGAGGTGGTTTCACTCACCCCTTGCCCTGTGAGGTAGACTACGGTTGTCTCCGGTCGAGTCGCGTCGGATTCGCGCACGAAGGGTTCCGTACCATTATCTATAAAAACGACAAAAAATCATGTTGGTTTCCTACGGGAACCCCCATAAATATTTATTTAATTCTGTTTTCAGTATTTGTAGTGGCAACAGAAATAGATCCTCTATGGAAGTTTTATTAATAATTTCAGTTTTTACTGAGCACTCAACAATAAAACGAATTTACTCGCACATGAACTGCATACCAAGTTCATATCACGTTAGAAAAAATAATAATGGAGTAAAGTTTACATGATATTAAGCAAATGCTTCGTTCGATGCTCGGAACTCAACATTGAGTATAATTGATGAGCACATTGAGCAGAACGTTATCTAGGCCGAGATGGACGATGGAGATGCTTACACTTGTCGAGATGCAAGTGGTTCTCAAACTGTTTATGTTTTATCACTATTGACTTAACGCTATCACAGTCCAAGTATTACATGTGGCACCTGAAGGAATATTACTTCCAATACATTGCTTTGACGTAACGTAGACTTACTGGTGATAGAGCTCCAGTGACGGAGCTCGCGGGAGTTGCTACCATTGCATTACCTAATATACTTGCCGCTAAATGGAAGTGTTTAGCTCTATCGTGTTCCGGTCAGGTGATATGTACGGCCCTGTAATTTCCGGCACAGAGGCATAACACCTTAGGCCTCAGGAGTGGTAACGCATCTGCATTTTGACCTTGGTCTATTTGTGGGTGTCTATAGGCTGCAGTCATCACTCAACATCTATGTGAACAATCAAACATACAGTCAAAGTCAATATACTTTTGTCTAAATAACTTATACAATTTGTAATCTATTACTAATTTCGAGTGAAAACTCGGAAGAAAACTTCGTGAAATAAATAATAATAATATCAAGTGAAAGGGGTAAAAGTTTGAGAAGGTTTGATCGTCGCGGTGGTACACCAAATTAACACACTCGCGCGTATCGCAGATGCTAAACTTCGGGTCGCTGTTATTAAACATTAGTTGAATTAAAATCCATAAAACAAATACATTAAATCAGCTAGAGTCCTTTAGAAAGGATTAATGTGTATGTATGTATCTTCACGCCAGGTCCCTAACAAGGTAGGCAGAGAGTGTAGAGCGCCAGATATCCCGGTCCTGACAAACCTCTCGTGCCTCGACACCTTTACCTTCATCATTCTCTTCATACATGCACGCCGACTCCTAAGACTTTTGATTCCACCATCAAATAGAACTCGACCTATTTGGTCATGGTAAGTCAGTCTTGGTCTTCCTGGGCCTCTGCAACCATCCACATTCGCATTGTAGGATTAATGTGATTATTCATTTTCTGGAATTCTCTAAAGACTACCATCGGAGTTTAGGCCGGAGATGTCAATAAGCTCGCCACATGAAAAATAGGACGAAACGTAATATTTTTTTATGTAACGAAGTGGCAAACAAGCGTACTGTTCACATTGATGTTAAGTAATACGGTAGCGTATGAATACCTACATGCAACCAGAGATTTCAATGAAGATTCGTTGTCACTCCCATTACCACAGTAATGGAGGAGGAGGAGTTCTGATGTATTACTTATCAATTTGAATTGTTCGCCTGTTTTTCGCTACATGACATAAAACAAATGAAAAATCCCAATGGCGCTTATCTTCCATAATTGAGAATCAAACTCAGGACAGCGTAGCAGTAGTGGCCTGCTGCCACTAGCTTACTACCTGTTATTATTTATATTTACGTATGAAATAAATAATTTTATATTTTTAATGATATTAAAAATATAAAATTATCCTTAAATTCTTTTAAAGCGGGCCGGTCCTTGAGGATTACAGGCGAGATAGTGCGCACGCGCACATGCGCTCGCCCAGAAATAAATACAATACCGATGTAATTGTGCCACACGCTCCGTGCCGCATAAAAAACATTTATAAAAATAAACTTTCTTTGAAAACTAGATGTGCTTGTTTTTTTAAGTGCGCCAGCTTTATAAGTAATTAGTTTTTTTTTAATGACGACAGATTTTAATTTTTAATGTTTACTTACTTGAATACGTAATTTTGAGTTAATCTTTAGGTTGTTGTTTATGATGCTGAAGCGTGTTTAAGTATTCTCTTACTTCTTTTTATCTGTGAGAGTTATTACAAGGCCATACATTACCATCTAACCGGAACACGATAGTGCAGAAGACCACCATTTAGCGGCAGATAAATTAGGTAATGCGGTGATGCCTACGCCCTCGATCTTCTACACCGGAACTCTATCACCAGTTAAAGTCTAACAGTCCTGGTTAGATGGTAATGTACGGTCATCAACATCATCGTCATCTTCATCATAATATCAGTCAAAATGTGTCCACTGCTGAACCAAAGATTATGTAATATTACTACGTATAGAATGGACACTTCGACGTCCCGCCCGATTTCCCCGCCTCACCCAACCTCGTCCCCTCTTATGTGCGACGGTTGGTATTTTGTACATGCTACGCACAAGGGTGCACGTGTAAATACAGATCACTGATTGATGTCTGTGTAATAGAGACCAAATTAAGCGTTTGTATGGACTTTTGGCGGAGTGTCCCCGGTGTGGCTGAACCAAAGCTTCCCCATAAGGGTGATATGCTATAATCGCCACGCTTGGCATGCGGATTGGCGATTGCAGTAGCGGTAGTTTAATCTCAGGACGATGCTGCCCATCTTGCGTTATTGCACTCACTATTACTCCATTGGAATGGTTACCACCATTGTTCAGTTGACTGACTGAAGTGGCAAACAATTATGCAGTTCACATTGATGTTAAGTGATAACTGCAGCCTATAGACACCCACACAAAGTCCATAGTCAAAATGCAGATGCGTTACCACTCCTGAGGCCTAAGATGTTATGTCTCTGTGCCGGAAATTACAGGGCCGTACAATTATCACCTGACCGGAACACGACAGTGCTGAACACTACCATTTAGCGGCAAGTACATTAGGTAATGCGGTGGTGCCTACGCCCGCGAGCTCCGTCACTGGAGCTCTACCACCAGTGAAATTTTTGTTTAGTCTTATCTTGCCGTTTGTAAAAGATAGTATGGGACATGCTGTTGATACCTATTTTAGTTATATGGACCACTATTAATTTGATTTTTGTTTACTTTGAAATAATTATATTAATCAACGTAGACCTATCACTAGCAAATTCTAATAATAGGTTGGGGAAAAAGTCTTTTCGCATTATAGTATGTATGAACTTGTAATAAAATCTCTTTGGCTGTAGTATTTGTATCTGGCTGGTTTTGGTATCATTGAAAGTTAAAATTTTAAAGAACATAATTCCAAATTCAAATTAGGCAAATGTGTGATTTTCATTTGTTTTTCGTACTGTCAAAATGAGTGAATCTAATGAAGAAATTCGATACATTTTAAAATTTTACTACAAAACAGGTAAAAATGCAACGCAAGCAGCGAAAAAAAATTGCGATGTTTATGGACCTAGTGCAGTGTCTGTGAGAGTAGCACAAATTTGGTTTAAGCGTTTTCAATCCGTAAATTTTGATGTCAAAGATGCACCTCGCTCTGGTCGCCCTATTACATATAAAATCTCTTTCTCAAAAATGGATGCCATTTTTGAAAAAGAGGAGCAAGATCGACATATCAGTAGTTACGACGTAGCTGAAGAACTGAGAATTGATCACAAAACAGTTTTGGCGCATTTGAAAAAAGCTGGGTACAAAAAAAAGCTCGATATTTGGGTACATCACGAGCTCACTGAAAGAAACCTAATGAACCGTGTAGTCCGTGTACTCATTTGTGATTCTTTATTACGACGTAATGAAACCGAATCATTTTTGAAGAAGCTGATAACTGGTGATGAAAAGTGGATCACGTACGACAAGAACGTGCGAAAAAGGTCGTGGTCAAAGGCCGGTCAGGCTTCACAGACTATGGCGAAACCCGGGTTAACTCGCAATAAGGTGATGTTGTGTGTGTGGTGGGATTGGAAGGGCATTATTCATTATGAGCTTTTACCACCAGGCAGGACTATCGATTCTGAACTCTACTGCGAACAACTGATGAAATTAAAGCAAGAAGTTGAGAGAAAACGGCCGGAATTGATCAACAGAAGGGGTGTGGTGTTTCATCATGATAACGCTAGACCTCACACATCTATAGCCACTCAGCAAAAATTAAGAGAGTTTGGCTGGGAGGTGTTAATGCATCCGCCGTATAGTCCTGACCTTGCACCTTCAGATTTCCACCTGTTTCGGTCTCTTCAGAATTCTTTATGCAATGTTAGGTTAACATCACGAGAGGACTGCCAAATCCACTTGTCGCGGTATTTTGATGAGAAGTCCCAAAATTTTTATAGCAATGGGATCATGTCCCTACCTACAAGATGGCAAAAGGTTATCGAACAAAATATAATATAATATATACTTTAGTTAAATTTAAATAAACTATATTAAAAAATGTTTTGAATTATTTTAAAAAATGCGAAGAAACTTTTTCCCCAACCTTATTTCGTAAGTGATTAAATACATTTTTGAGGTTTCCGCTAGTGGGAGCGTAATGTACGGTACGGCCCCGTAATTTCTGAGGTTAAAAACTTGGTTTCCAGAGTGACAACACCTATTTTCGGTGCACAGGTGCACGCACCTCTGGTGTTTTGTAAATGTTTTTAAGCTTAGTTAATAAAAAATATTGATTGACCTAAATCCACTAATCTATTGTAGGCCATTGGTAATGTGTGACCTAATTATCAGAGGAGGTATAATTGTAACACATAGTATGAGGTATCTATTTTTATTCAACACTTTTAGCGAAACACCGATGGTTCGGGCATATAGAAAGAATGTCGAATGAGCGAATGACTAAACAGATATACAATGCGAATGTGGATGGTTGCAGAGGCCCAGGAAGACCAAGGCTGACCGACCATGACCAAATAGGTCGAGTTCTGTCTGATGGTGGGGTCAAAAGTCTTAGGAATCGGCGTGCATGTATGAAGAGAATGATGAAGGTAGACGAGGCACGAGAGGTTTGTCAGAACCGGGATGTCTGGCGCTCTACACTCTCTGCCTACCCCGTTAGGGACCTGGCGTGAAGATACATACATACTTTTAGCGAAAATATAGTAACAACCAATCTGCCGCCAAATCGTAGTGTTCAGCACTAGCGTGTTCCAGTAAGATGGTAATGTATGGCCCCGAAATTTAGGGCATATCAACTAAGGTTTTTTTTTTTACGTAATGGAAGTGGCAAACAAGCATGCAGTTCACATTGATGTTAAGTGATGACTACAGCCTACAGACACCGACATAATGACCAGAGGTCAAAATGCAGATGCGTTGCCACTCCTGAGGCCTAAGGTGTTATGCCTCTGTGCCGGAAATTACAGGGCCGTACACTACCGGAACACGATAGTGCTGAACACTACCATTAAGCGGCAGGTATATTAGGTAATGCGATGCAGGTATATTAGGTATTAGGTAAAGCTCTACCACCAGTAAAACCACTAATTTCAGGGGTGACAACGCATCTACATTTTGACCTCAGATTTTTTAAAAATTAATAGATGCACAAGAGATGGTGGTAGAGCTCCAGTGACGGAGCTCGCGGGCGTAGGCACCACCGCATTACCTAATATACCTTCCGCTAAATCATAGTGTTCAGCACTATCGTGTTCCGGTCAGGTGGTAATGTACGGCCCTGTAATTTCCGGCACAGAGGCATAACACCTTAGGCCTCAGGAGTGATAAAGCATCTGCATTTTGTCCTTGGTCTTCGTGTGGATGTCTATAGGTTGCAGTAATCACTTAACACCAATGTAAACAGCACGCTTGTTTGCCTCTTACATTACATTAAAAAAAAGATAAATTCCACCCGCACTGACTGGACACGTAGCAGTGCTCAACGGTGCGATTTTCGTTTCTGCTCAGAACGTGTGCATTATGGAACGAACTTCCCTTTGAGCTGTTCTTTCAGTGCTACAAATGGGGTTCTTCAAAAAAAGCGTCAAAAGAGTCGTTCAAGACCGGCAGCGTTGGCAATTCCCCTGATGCTGCAAATGATCATAGGCGACCGACGGTGACCACGTTCCATCGGATTGTCCGTCTGTTTGTCTGTCAAAACTATATAATAATAAATCTCACAGAAGGGTAGACAGAGGTAAATTACATGAATGTTGGATGTCATTTATCTCTGCCTACCCTTCTGGGGGTGATATGAAAAGTATATTTTTTATTTCGCTTTTATTCTTGTTTGTTATTTACGGTTATTTCAACTAATTGATACTTGGCATCTTAAAAAAAGTTTCTCACGTGTGTCGTATAACAAAAATTGAAATCATTGCCATGTGTTACCATTACTCATCTCTATTCCTCGACGCCATTAAAAAAAGAAAAAAAAGTAACACTCGCACGAAATAGTCGTAGAAATACTAAATTAACCCCCAAACTTTCCATTTCAAATCGAAATGACACTTTTCAGTAAAAAATATTAACCCATTCGTAGACATGTGCGTGAAAAAAAAACATGCTTTTTTTTCAACGGGTTCACTAACCAGGTCGGGATTAAAACTGTTATTTTAGATTTTTTGTCGGTTCACTGGTTTTGTAGTTGCGTTCGGATAATTAAGTGCCACATGTCAGATAGTGTTGGGTTTGCTGTCAATATTTTTTCTTGTATCGAAAGTTTTTTTAGAATACATGCTTAGTACGTTAATGCTAAATTATCGCTGCAGCTGCATAAGTTATCAACTGATGTAGTAATAGACTTAATAGGAATGATACTGAAAATAATTTAGACATTGTGCTTCAATGGCAACAATTATTGAGCCTTATATTACTCATGATGCCCCATCATGAGTATTAGCGTAAGAATTTAAATAACTTCTCAAGGAGATTTAAAGAATTTATAGAATGTTGTTGATATTAGAGAAAGATCAAATTTACTTCTATAGATAGGTACTCCAATAATTCAACTGATAAGCAAATTTCAATTCACAAATAAAAAAACCGTTATAAAATAAGATAGAACGTAATATAAAAGTTAGGTTAAATAATTATATAGACACAAGAAAACAAAACTTTTCTATGCGGATTGCGAAATAACCTACGTGCTGGAGAATGCGACCCTATGCAATATACTTAACTACCTTCAAATTTGTAGTACAAGCTTCAATTTATTGTTATAGCATAAAAAGTGTTATACAAATGAAACAGAATTAAATTTGCAGCCAATAAGGGTAAGCATAGTAATGGAAGGGTGATAAATATTATCTTCCCCTCTTTTTTTTTACAAAAACAACGTAGTTTAAGATTTACGAAAATCGTACAATATCGATATCGATACTCTATCGACATAGTCACATCACTAATGCACTTGCTTCTCGACATAAATCAAAGGGTGGCGCGCACGCATGATAATATTACAGTATGTGCTATTGTGAGCAACCTGTATAATGTAAAAATGTAACCTGCACATGTAACCGCACTTAATGTTGTTTGCATTGTGAAAATAATTGTTTTTATTTTGTAACTAGCTGTGCCCGTGACTTCGTCCGCGTGATAATTTATGATTTTCCAGTATCTACCCGGATGAAGTCGTGGGCGCAGCTAGTATTAAAATTTCCTAAGTTACTCCTTATTACATCTGTGTGGAGAAAAATAAAGTTGGTTTTTATTATTTTTTATTATTATCTGCCAGTGAAAGTCCCGACAAAATCGGTCCAGCCGTTCGCGAGATTGGATGGGACAAATAGACAGACAGACATACAGGCAGACAGACAAAAAATGTTGTTTTGGTATATGTACCGTGTATACATACATATGCATTTAGTAAAAAGCGGTTATTTTTATATTACAAACGGACACTCCAATTTTATTTATTTGTATAGATTTATTTATCAATAGATGTCTTTCAGGGATCAGTTCAAAATTAAGTTGAGAAAGAGAAATTTGACGCTCGAATGTGGCCTTCGGTATATTATATAGGTAATGCGGCTGGACTGGTTATCCTAAGAGCCCAGGTTCGATCCCCGCCCGAAGTCAACTTTATCTTTAATTTCTAAATTCACTCGCATGTGTTATTGCAAAAAAAAAGTTTTTAATGTAATGAGTGTGGCAAACAAGCATGCAGCTCACATTGATGTTAAGTGATGACTGCAATAGATAGACATCTACATGAAAAAAAATATTGCCGTTGCGTTGCCACCCCTGAGACCTAAGGTATTATGTCTCTGTGGTAGTAATTACGGGTCCATGCATTACCATCTAACCGGAACACGATAGTGCCGAAAACTATCATTTAGCGGTAGATAGGTTAGGTAATGCGGTGGTGCTTACGCCCTCAAGCTCCTACACTTGGAACTCTGCCACCAGTAAAAAAGTAAAATTTATTCATTTCTTTAATCTTTCTTGCACTTATACATAAGGAGCTTACTCCTTAAGTAAACTCCAGGCCTCCCCCAAAAAAAAGGGAGAGACTCGTGCCCAGTAGTGGGACGTATAATGGGTTGCCATTATAATTTTATTTTACTAGTTGTCCCGGCAAACTTCGTATTGCCTCAGAATGAAATAATGTGTCAAAGGTTTGATAGATACGGACTATTTGTATGGGAAAATAAAATTGTGGTTTTATTACTATTTCCCTTCAATTTCTTCGTATTTTGTTAAGTACCTTTTGACATCTCCGGGCACATTACCAAACTTCGAGGTACTGGGAAATTTCCAGAAAATGGAAAAATACCAATAGAACCAGAGATAAAGGCTTTTTCACCATTATCTCTGATAACCCCCTACCCGGGAATCGAACCCAGGACCTCAGCGTAGTAGTAGTGGCCTGCTACCACTAGGCTACCGAGGCAGTTTAAGGTGCCCGGAGATGTCAACAGGCTCGCCACCTGTTATATGGGCCAAAACGTAACCGGCGAATCGTGGGTGTTTGCATGTATGCTTGAATGCATGCATTTACCTCTGCCTACCCCTTCGGGGATAACAGGCGTGAAGTTACGAAGTTACGTACCTTTTGAACCTTCCCTGGACTTCCAAAAATAATTCAAACCAAAATTAGTCAAATCGGTCCAGCCGTTCTCGAGTTTTAGCGAGACTAACGATTTATATATAAAAATAAAAAATTGCTGGCCGCCGGCAGCGGGAACAGGATCCAAGCTACCGGTGGTTGGGGACGCAGAGAGAGGAATCTCCTCACTATTCGTGCCGTGTCAAGTAGCACTGCCTTCTGTATCAGACCCTAAATCCATCCACCTAGCGAGAGCCTCTCGATATGTTGGTCGAGGCTCTTCGCTATCATAAGTATTATAATATTCATTAGTTTTCAAACACTGGGCGACTCTCATAATCTCAATCTCCGTTTCTCGGAAAATCTTATCCTGGCCGTTCCTTCTCATACTCCTTGTTTTGTATCCAACTCATACACTGTTTAGGCAATAAAGCTTTGAAACGCACATATTTTTGATACTTATATATGCAAAAAATATAAAATAAATTTCGAAAAAAATTGTGAAATAATAATGACAACCCATTATACGTCCCACTGCTGAGCACGAGTCTCTCCCCTCTTTAGGGCAAGGCCTAATTAAATCGAATCGCTTAAAATTTTCAGTGGTGGTAGAGCTCCAGTGACGGAGCTCGCGAGCGTAGGCACCACCGCATTACCTTATATACTTGCCGCTAAATGGTAGTGTTCAGCACTATCGTGTGCCGGTCAGGTGGTAATGTACGGCCCTGTAATTTCCGGCACAGAGGCATAACACCTCAGGAGTGGTAACGCATCTGCATTTTGACCTTGGTCTTTGTGTGGGTGTCTATAGGCTGCAGTCATCTCTTAACATCAATGTGAACTGCATGCTTGTTTGCCACTTCCATTACATTAAAAAAAAATCGTAATACTTGCTATTTAGAATAGAATAATGTTTATTTGTTCAAAATGTAGGTTTAATGTTAGATTTCTATGTATTAAACCTATCGATGCGCTACCCTGTTGAACATGTCAAACATTTCCGTTCAACATGCATGCACATGCCGGCCGCACATGCACATGCCGTTTTATTCATTATATCAAATAAAACTATTAAAATTGATCGTATCCGTTGACTGACGTGTTATTGTGAGCTATTTTTATAAATTAAACTGCGATCCGCTCGTGGTAGAGTGATTCTAATATAGAAGTAGCCACGTGATCAGATGAGACTAACTATAATATCATAAAAGATTTTTTTTTTTTATGTAATGGTAGTGGCAAACAAGCATGCAGCTCACATTGATGTTAAGTGATGACTGCAGCCTATAGACACTTACACAAAGATCAAGACCAAAATGCAGATGCGTTACCACTCCCGAGGCCTAAGGTGTTATGCCACTGTGCCGGAAATTACAGGGCCGTACATTACCACCTGACCGGAACACAATAATGCTGAACACTACCATTTAGCGGCAAGTATATTTGGTAATGCGATGGTGCCTCCGCCCGCGAGCTCCGACACTAGAGCTCTACCACCAGTATAAAAATATAATAATATAACTTATATAAGATGCGAATATAAGTTAGTTTGTGACAATTTGTTTTTTTTTCTGTCTATTTGTTTCAGCTAATCTCTGGTATGGGTGGACCGATTTTGATGCGACTTTCACTTAGTCTAGACAACATGTACCTATTTGGGTAAAATTTTTGTATAATCTCCGAAAATTGCGATCGAGGTGTCATTCGAGTCGGAATAATGTGTAGAAAGTTTAAGGAAAAGTTCTGAAAGGGGCGGATAAAAATTGCAAAAGTTATAAACAATAAGGTTTTGTGGGTTTTGTTTTTTTTTAATAACTCAAAAACTATCAAAGATATTATTTAAAAAAAAATTGAAAAGAAGAAGAAATTTCCTAAAAAAGTCCTACCTCCCGGAACTGTATCTTGAATATTTATAATTTTTACAGAGCCCCGAAAATAGCGCTAAAATCGGGTAGCCTGATATAGGCGCGCGCGCGTTCCGTCCCTCAGACAAGGCAACAAAAAAATGATTTTGTCATATTAAATATTAATAATGAAAATTAAAGAAAACTATCCGCCGACCAAAGATGTGTTGGAGGAACGGTTGGAAGTGTTCCTCCGGCGAAAAGGGAGGATCCTCCGACCAGGCGAGGTGATAGCGCCTGCCGGGCCGCGGCCCAACGGTTGTGGTTGGGAAGTTGTATATATGCCAACTCTTGAGAAATCTTCGTATGTGCGATGTAATTTGACTGCACGCCATCTATCGTACTAGACAAGTACTGTAAGGTTTCATTGTATTCCACTAGTTGGCGCCTTAATGTAGTGGACGCTACAGATGTTAACCCCCTTTTTCCATTAGTTAATTAACTTGTTTTGAATTGAACTTTAACATAAACAGCCCGATTATCATTAAATTACAATCCTTATATTATTATATTATCCACCGCATTACCTACGAGTATATAAAAATAAAAGGCGCACTGTTAGCAAATCTCTCCTATTCATTTTTTTTTTTTTAATGTAATAGATGTGGTAAACAAGCATGCAGTTCACGTTGATGTTAAGTGATGACTGCAGCCTATAGACACCCACACAAAGACCAAGGTCAAAATGCAGATGCGTTACCACTCCTGAGGCCTAAGGTGTTACGCCTCTGTGCCGGAAATTACAGGGCCGTACATTACCACCTGACCGGAACACGATAGTGCTGAACACTATCATTTAGCGGCAAGTATATTAGGTAATGCGGTGATGCATACGCCCGCGAGCTCCGTCACTGGAGCTCTACCACCAGTAAAATTATTTCATATTAGCGGAATGTTATATTCATACAGGCCTAAAGCCTTCCTCGATAAATGGGCTACCTTACACTGAAATAATTTTTCAAATCGGACTTGCAGTTCCTGAGATTAGCTCGTTCAAGAAAACAAACAAAAAAAACAAACTAATTCCTCAGCTGTATAATTTAAAAATTAAATGTAATACGCTAACACTCACAGCCCCACAGTAGGTATAAACCTGTGTCGTGGGTGCCGTTGTATACAAACAACACATACAGAAACACCCAGACCCGAAACAAATATCTGTAGGCCATACAAATATTTGTCCCGGTGCGGGGATCGAACCTTTCTCATGAACCATCTCTATCGATCGGTGAAAACCACATGAAAATCCGTGTCTTTGAGTTTATTGCGAACAGACACACAGACAGACGCGGCGGGGGACTTTGTTTTATAATGTGTATAGAATTACTTTATATGTACAAATAGTTACTCACTAATAATCTTGTAGAAACGAGTGGGCTTCTTGAAAAAAAGTTAAAAGAATTATGCACTGGGAAATGAAACAAAACATTATAATTATAATGATTTGGTTTAATACAACACTAATTAAGTATAATTTACAATAATCAATAAATGTTCCGCCGCCCCTCGTTGGGCAGTGGCCCAGACAGAGATGGCGATCCGGCCTCTCTTTCGCACATCATATACTGAACCGCTAGTCGGTATTACAATTAAGTATCGTCAGATGAAGAGCGTTTGAAAAGCGTGTTTTTACATAACATATAAAAATTATATGTATGTTACATAATATATTATTTTCAAATAGGGCTCAAAATAATTCAGATTGAACGTGAATTAAGTATTTTTAAAGTAAATATTTGTTTAACGGGAACATAATTTTCGAATACAAAAAGTTATTCAAACATTAAAAGTTATTCAGATTAGCAAATTATGATACACATAATTTTAAAGACAATTTCTTTTCCTACAATTTTTATCAATTCATCGTCATCATAATTCTTAATACGCATGAATGTTGTGGATGAAGAATTAAATACTGAGATAACATAAATATATGACAAAAAACGCTGTGTTCCAAACGCTGTCCATCTAAAAAACATTTAGCCAAACTTAAAATAAAGACACAAAATCAATTCCATTTATTTCAGCAGATTGTATATTTTTGCATTATTTGAATTTAAAAACATCGGTTATTGTACTTTAACAGTTGAATGTTTATAAAAAATATTCGGAATTCGGATACTGATCTAAAATGGCGACAATAGACAACAACTAAGTATTTAAAATTAATTTTACAGTATAAAATGGCTTTCAAAATATTTATTTCACAAAATAAAACATTCTTCATAATAATTATAAAAAATAGCAATAATTCTTAAAAAAAAACAAAATCAATAAAAACATGTCTATTAACATATTCCTACCCCATAATTGGATCAATTGTAAAAAAAAATTTTTTTTCAAAAATTTTTTTTTTTTGCCGCCATTTTCCCAAAAGAATGTACTAAATAAATGCGATTCTGATACACTTACACAGACCTACATTACAACTATACATAATTGTGATATGATCATTTCCACTCTCATATATAAGATGATATATTCTAAATGCAGTATGGGGAAATGCAAAATGTTGGAGCGCCCAAAATTTTATCAGAACACATCGAACATTCCATTAGATTTACAATCAAGATATAATAATGTCTCTTTCAGAACATTAACTATTTTTTTCTTTTAAATCTACACGATATATGAGTTTCTACTGAAAATTATAAAGGTATTTGAAACTAGTAATTAATAATGATTTTTGAAGTGAAAAAATGATTTAGTATCGTTGTGATTTGATAGTCTTTGAAACGAAAAAGCGACAGTAAAAGGAGACAGACACATACATTCATAAGATTTAACGTGGGAGAAAATGAGATAGGAAGCAGTTTACAGTGTCTGTAGTGAAAATGTTTGAAGGTTTCACTTCTACCACATGTGATTTGCACCTTTTTTCTAGTCATGTTTTTTTTTACTTTACGGATATGGAAAAAAATAACCAAATAGGTACGTTCAGGCGTTTTCAAATTATCGGTGAACATACATAAATTAAAAAAAAAGATTCTGACGAATTGATTACCTCCTCTTTTTTTCGAAGTCGGTTATAAACAAATGAAGTGCAATAATTTTGGGAAAAGTAAGCAAAAAGTCAATCTAAATTAAATAAGTATTGTATTGCTCTCATGAGCAATTACTAAAATTTGTATTAGTAATTAAGTGGACAAAATCCTGAGGTGGAGACCAGGAGACTCATAGCACAGGGTTTACCTAGTTTGAGCGCTCCTGTCTCCACAATACCCTGAGACAAATTTTTAAAAAGATCAATATAATTTTAAAAATATATAAAATAAGCTTCATTTACCATAAAGTACGAAAACATTGTGGAGAAAATAAACAAAAATCTTTATCTTAAAAAAAAAGAAGAGTTACTGTAGAGTCTGCAAAGTTTTTTATAATTATCCGTATTCAAGTAACAAAATTAAACTTGCACATTTATATTTAGTTTTTTTTTAAATTCCACTTTAAAATAAGCGGTCACACGAGATTATAAATCTCTTGTTGAATTTGCATCCCAAAATAACCAGTTAACATTATATCCAAATTGCAAATCTAATAAAACAATTCAATGTCAGAATATTGAAAATTCAACTACCAATTCTCTAAATTTCCTACAACATGAATTCTTTTTATAATATGCTTTAAGTAAACACGAGTATACCTTATACAATTTACAGTTTTTGATAAATATTTACAATCTATTCGCATTTGAATATAAGAAATAACAACTCGCCAATTCGCAACTAAGTCTATGGCACTATACTAAAATAAATCATACTTAAACCAAATTTCAGATCATAGTAAATCAATTCCAGTTTATATATAAGCCATCATCGAGCCTTGAGATCTTTTTCTCTCCTTGCTAATGTAAGTAGCTGTTACTGGTACGTGTTTGCTCTATACATAGAAATATATATGTAACTAGCTGACCCAGCAAACTTCGTATTGCCTCAGAATGAAATAATGTGTCAAAGGTTTGATAGATACGGACTATTTGTATAGGAAAATGAATTTGTGGTTTTTACTATTTCCCTTCAATTTCTTCATATTTTCTTACCTTTTAAACCTTCCCTAGACCTCCACGAACATTTCAAGACAAAGATAAGATACGTTTAGCCCTTCTCGAGTTTTAATGAGACTAACGAACAGCAACTGATTTTTATATATATAGACTAGCTGACTCGGCAAACTTCGTATTGCCTCAGAATGAAATAATGTGTCAAAAGATTGATAGATACGGACGGACTATTTGTATGGGAAAATTAAAACGTGGTTTTTACTATTAACCTTCAATTTCTTCATATTCTCTTAGCTTTTAAACCTTCCCTGGGCTTCCAGAAATCATTCAAAACCAAAATTAGCCAAATCGGTCCAGCCGTTCTCGAGTTTTAGCGAGACTAACGAACAGATTAAGAAAATTAAGAATTGATTTTTATATATATCTTTATATATAAACAATGGCGTAGCTAGGGGAAGGGTAGGGGGCGCATCCGGCGCCAAGGGCGCCACCCATTTGGGGGTGACACCTTCGCTTTAAATAACCCAAATTTGAGATGTTTACCGCATTACCTAATATATTTGCCGCTAAATGGTAGTGTTCAGCACTATCGTGTTCCGGTCAGGTGGTAATGTACGGCTCTGTAATTTCCGGCACAGAGGCATAACACCTAATGCCTCAGGAGTGGCAGCGCATCTGCATTTTGACGTCTGGTCATTGTGTGGGTGTCTATAGGCTGCAGTCATCACTTAACATCAATGTGAACTGCACGCTTGTTTGCCACTTTTATTACATGAAAAAAAAAAATGTTTAGACGTGAAAGCGCAACACAAAACTCACTTTCGCAAAAGAATGGGCAGTATTTCCTTTTTTTTTCCACCGATCACTAGAGGAGAAATTATCTTCTCGTGGAAGAGAATTCTTCCGCTAGTGTACTCTGTCACTAACCAAGATAAAAATAAACCATTCAGTGGTAGTAAGTGCAATATCGCAAGAAAAGACAGCAGCATCCTGCGATAAAACTACCACTACTACGATCGCCAATATGCATGCAAAGCTTGGCGACTATGTCATTAAATTTTCAGGGCAGTTAACTATTAACTATATCATTGTATAAGCATAAGTATTTTAGACTAGAACAAAATAACTTACTCAAACAATTTACTATTTGATACACTCACTTATGAAATATGGCAATTATTTGCATGATTTAAAACTAACTGAACGGTACATATTTAACTATGTATAGAGCAATTATGGTAGTCTTTTCTCTTGTATCCGCATAAAATATTGTCTTAAACTATTGTAACTGCTTCTTTCTTCTGTATTTTAAAACTCAAAAAAATATAACTTCTTCAACTATTTCAGCATTTCTCAAACAGTTTTGTGTTTTGACTTTTATACTTTCAATCATTGATTAATCAATTGAGAGTTTAAAAATATGTTTTTAAAGAAACAAATAAAAATATTTCAGAATCTTAAGTCAAATAATTAAAATACTTATAAACGTTGAGGAGATATAGTTTTTAGCAATAAAAGACGCGATATTTTTTTTATGAATCAATGACTGGTCAATACTCTATTTAGGAAACGCTGATATAGAAAAAAAAACAGTGTAGCATAATAAAATATGCATAAATTCGATTACAAAAGTAAAGCAGATATTGTAAACAAATCTGTAGTGTTAAAATAGCTATGACAAGTTATGGCACTTATGATATTTAATAACAATGTAGTAAGAAATAATAATGATAATATATTATTATAGACACAAATGAAATACGCCCAAAAATGAGTATGGTATTTCACTAAGCCGTAATAGAATAGCATAAAAATATTATTTGTATTTTCACAAGTACCATCACTTGCCACAAGTAAAAGTTACAGCAATGGTATAAAATCATTAACAAGGTATCAAACCACAGACCAAACTAAAGGGAGAAAACTACAATTAATTTCTTCATAGATTTCATGTAGAAATGAGAAAATTATAGCATAAAGCTTGGATAACGATACTTATTGATGAAATCAACGTATAATAACGTGTAATCAAATAATTTATGTATTCATGAAAAAGTAAATGCAAAAAAAAAGAAGTTTCCTCAAATTTTTCATTCACTATTCAGCAACAATTAACTTCAATATTTTTAACATACAATTTTTATTGCCTCTACACTAATCACAACAATTAATAATGTAAAGCAAGACATGGCTGCAAGGAATATGATTTATACTATCTTTCTATTATATCAATAAATCTATCGGTATAGTCAATAAATTTTAACTGAATTTTGTTATTTTTTATGCTGATAGTTTTCTCAATTCTTTGGTATCAAATGATTTGATTATTTATAATTCTGATGTCTTATTTGTCTTCCCCTTTAGCTTATTCCACCAACCACGAACATCAACCAAAACGCTTGGCGCAATTAAAACATTAATCATTAACTTACAGACCGATACAACTACTTATTGTTCTTATTTGTTTATTACACGATTAAACATTTTTTTAAATTTAAATATTGATATGGACCTTTTAAGGTTTTCGTATTGTTGGATTATTCTTTCTAAACCCTAACACGTTAACTATTACTAACTGGAAACCTATTTCACTACTTAGTACAAAAACAACTTAAAAAATTATAAAAAAAAAACATAAAAACTATAATACTTCATCCCGTTAAACCGGGCTTTAAAAAAAAAGAAAAATTATTTGGTTAAATCTAAACACCGGCCGTAACATTCCAACAGTGAACACATTTAAAAACGTCACTAATAACTTTGAAATAGATCTAGACCCGTAAATATACCGTATTACATACTGTGATATATCGCTGGAATACGCAAACAAAATTCGTCCAATACGATTGTCGCAAACGAAAATCACTTCGACCGATATAAAGTTCACTTTTACACACTGTTGATCGATCGGTCACTTTAGTTCGATCGGTATGTCACTTTAGGACGATCGTTTTGTCACTTTTGATCTTTACTGATCTTGCAATGTCCATGTTTTGTCTACTTGTCAGACCGTTGTTCGTTGAGGGAGAGGTTTTCTGCCTCATCCTTGATGTGTGAAATGGAGGGGCGGTATCTGTCGTCTCGGGGGTAGTCGTCGTAAGGGCTGGTCTCGCTAGAGCGATTGCTAGACGATTCTTTGTGTGAGTTCGTGTAATCACCTGTAGACACAGTTGTGAAGTTAGAATAAAAACATACATTGCAATTATAATAATATTATACGGCCCTGTAATTTCCGGAACAGAGCCATAACATCTTAGGCCTCAGGAGTGGTAACGCATCTGCATTTTGAACTTGGTCATTTTGTGGTTGTCTATAGACTGCAGTCATCACTTAATATCAATGTGAACTGCATGCTTGTTTGGCACATCCATTACATAAAAAAAATTCAATAAATTATTCAATATCATTATTTTTAAGCTAAATAAAATTAATCCACTAAAATGCTTCGGCCATGATATTTTTTAAATTTAAATACTGTTTGAACTTTAACGAAATAAAAAAGAAAAATGTTTCGCGATTGCCGCGTTTTATGAATCCTAGCGGTTTCGTTGACGTAGAGGAAGCTTTTTGGTTTCTTTTATATCATTTACCTTTATTGGAATAATCAGATGCCTGCATCTCGTTCTTCAATGCGTATATATTAGGTTTGACGTCCTGACTGTCATTGGCGCTCAGATCTTCGGCCTTCGCTTCGTGAGAAGAACTGCTGTTGCCATATCCATTCATTATGGGCGGTCGGCTGTTGGAAAAATAGGCAATTAAAAAAAATTACAAACAAAAACTGACCAAGCAAATGTAACATGCTTTTTGGTACACCATAAATAAAACATAACTTTACTTCCAGTTGGTTTTCGTCAGTTACGTTCATGAATAAAACTACTTATTACACAGGATAGTTCCATTGAGGAAGAAAAAAAATTAAGAACAGAAAACATGTGGTAAAGGAGATGTTGCGAGCTCGGCTCTGGTTTGTACACTACCTCAAAAAATGGGTAAATTAAAGAAGAATCCGAAAAAAATACAATTAATTTATTCAAAAATACATTTTTGAGTTACAACCACATTGAATCAAACGATTTTATAATTTTCATTATGATTATTAGTGGAATTTGTCAAAATGACATTGCCCGCCATATTCGCCATGTTGGTTTTGAGTTGCAATTCTAACTGCAAATAATATTTTGTAACTGCAAACAAAGCTAAATAAGTGAATATATGCAGTAAAAAGATTGATTTTGCCTGTTAATGATATTGTGTACAATACATGGCCGGAGGTCCATACATTTTTACAACATCTCCTTTTAGTAACTCAGATACCTACAGCAGAAACAATACGTTTTAATCTTAAGGAAACAAAGAGCACCGATAGTTAAGATTTAACGAGTGTTGTGTGAGAACGATAAAAAAAGACACACATATGGAATTAATTCCATATTATGTGATCGTACGCAAAATAAGTATTATAAAATAATGTGTCAAAACTTGATTCTGATTTACGAGACTTTAAAAATATAATGTTGACAGAAAATGCCCGAATTTAGCTAACGAGTGATCTATCTAGATCTATTCCATTCTGGAATTATTAGCTCAAGTCTCGAAGCATTATACTTGTAATATTAGGAGCAAATGAAATTACCTGTAGTCGTCATGTACAGATGGGTATTCCTCCGATTGCATCATATGATCCTCGCCTGAGATGTATGATAAGTTGCAGTCTTCCATCATTCCCTGTAGTATTAAAAGTGATAAATGTCATATTAATTCTTTTATTCGATTTTAAATAGTCTTATAGTTCAAAGTCAAGGAAATATCGAAATTAATTTTGAGCTTTTATTTCAACATAATTGATATAAATAACATCAAATAAAAAGTCCGTCGCTCGATACTTACTTGTAGGTTTCTTTTAAGAGCTTCGCTATACCCATGAGGGCTAGTCATCATTGGCGGACTCTGAGCACCCATGAACCTGCAGATTTAATAAATTTGTAATGTTCGTTGTTTAAATATAAACAAAAATAATAAATCTTATTAAATTCATTTTATCCAATTTAATTTAAATATGAATTTTCTTTTAAAATCAAGATAGCGTCCTTTTACAAAGCTAACTTTAAACACTATAACTAAAATAAAAATGTAACATCATACCCCGGCCATTTCAGACCTCTTCCAAAATAATGGCACAACCATTATTACAATGTGTTTGTAGTGTAAGTGTGAAATTGTAGAGTGTATAATTTTGTCGAATAAAATATCCCAATTCGTTTGTGCGAGTGAGTTGTGTGATGTATGTGTGTGTGTATGTAATGAAAAAAGATAAATAGAATATAAGAAAGAGTATATTAAAAAAGGCAAGCATATAAAAATATTGAACAATAAAATAAACTACCATGCGACGGAAATGCACATGCAGATGCGGAAGCTTCACTTACCTTAAGGATTAAAGATCATGCAGATGTTAAAGAAAGGGATGAAAAAGAACAAAAAAACGATAAGATCTCTTCAATCTTACTTGGGTATCCAACGACGATCCTTTACAATAATTCATTTAAATGCAATATCTACATGCATTATATATGGAATTTCATAGAAATAAACATAAGTAATCAATCTGGATACAAGTCACGGATATCGTCAAATATAAATTAAAATTATATCAGTGTTACAGTCGCAACATATTATGAATTAAGCTAATTTATTAGACAAGTCATATTAAATTGTGATGTTAAAATCTATTGCAAAACAATCAGGTTATAGCTTCGCACTCTAAAAATCTAGAATACCCATGTGTGCTTCGATTTCTTTTGTTCATATTTAGATGATTTAATATTTCTGAAAACAAGTTATTATCAACTATTAAAATTTACATATGGGAAAATAAGGAAAAGTAAAATAAGAAAATAAGCACACATAAGTACAACTTACTATATTATTTGTACTAATTACAATCTAACATGACATATTGAATTTAACTAAGCTTACACAGTGAATACACTTTACAAAAAATGGTTTAGAAACATTGATCTAATTGAATAAACTAAAAACCATCATTTCAATCTTACATGATAATTTTCAGTTGTTTAATCCACATACAAGAAAACGCTATTTTCTTGGACGCGATCGTCCAACGATTCTCTGAGTTAAACATTGGTAAAGTAAAGTATATCATCAATATTTAATGTTGGATCTGTCTTTATAGTAATGAACAACTTTTATTTGATGTGAAAGACCTATGCGTTCAAGTTCTGCACTTCAGTATTTCAAGATTTTGCTTTTATATCTCGAAGTAGGTTCGTGAATCAACACTTTTATTTTATCATTTCCGGTTTAGGCTTGATTTCAGACAGTCGATAAACATTATATAATTATTAATTCAAGGTTTAGACCTAATATAGTAATTAATGTCTATTTCCATTCGTCATAAAATTGATGACGGACGTACAATAATTTTATGATTTCCCATTATATCAAATAACGATCAAGGCAAAGCAGGTTTATTTACGTGGGCAAATTTTAACCGCAATGTAATAGGTAGGTACCTTATCATTACATTCATCAGCTCATCAAGAATAAAATTAGAATCGCGAAAATTATACAATCTGTTTAGAAATTTTGTATTTGTGATTGGAAAGTAAATATCATACCTACGGAGAAAAAGTTCCTATCTGTAATCAGCTAACAAATATCGATAGTATCACGAAAACATTAATAGCTTTTTCGATGGTATTTTGTTTACTTTTTAAACTATTGAACGCGTCACTTCGTAAAGTTGTAAAATAAAAATGCTGAATCACAAAAAAGCGTCTAGCCTAAAAAGATTCGTTGGACGGTCGCAACTTCTGATGCGGCTGTCCTTACTGTGTGGTGACGTTCGGTCCCGGCGCCGGTTCATACTTCCTTGGCCTCCCGCGACTCAGGTGCCGTCGTTTCACAAACTCAGCGTCGTCCACCATCCAGAACGACCCGAAGTCGTCCTCGTACCGCACGAAACATTTGTGCAGTGACAGGTTCGTCCGGATCGCATTCTATAAGTCATCTCCGTTTAGCACATATCATATACATTGCAGGGCCTAAACTGTACCCTGCAGAACTCCAATTTGCATTTAATCAAACATGCTTCGATCGTATTTTATTGAATTTGTAAACAATCTCAAATTCGATCGGAGCACGTTCAGATCGTCGTGGAGAAAGATCTTAAGTGTATTCATGCAGGAATGGCCCAAGAAGAGACCCCGGGAAGGGATCAGACAGGAGGAAGGTTAATAGGCAAGCGATAAAACGTTATTCATCATCGAAACCCACGAAACACACACAAAATAACGATACCTAAATACGTTTACAAGAAATCGATTGTAACGCTGTAACTAGAACGGGTCATAGTTATAACGTTACTTACAAAAATTCACTACACAAATAAATACAAAGTCAAATCTGAAAAGATAAAACGTTTATTTACACAATAGGAGTTAGGTACATATCTAAGTTAGATAGAAAATATGTAAGAGAAGATTAATATGTTCCATGTAATGTTGTTTAGTGTTATTATTGTCGTATACTTGAAAGGATAGAAAATGTGTGAATAAAATTTGTAAAGAGTTATCAATTGTGTTCATGTTGAATAAGTTGTTATTATTTTTGAACTAAAATATTAAAATTAATTTCAATTGTTATTTTTACAAACGTCACTTTAAATTCATTTTACACATCTATCGTTATAAAATATTATATCTGAACTACTTTTACAATTGCTACTTTTGTACTTTGTGGTAACGTTTTATCGATATAATTAAGAATTTGAACATTATTCTAGGGTAAGAAGTTATTATATTTATTTTGAAAGTAAGTTGTTTTTCTTCAAAGTTTAGGTGTATTAGTCATTTTGTAGACAGTTTACATTGAAATGTGTTTTTTGTGATCTTCATTATATTCATAACATGTCATGTTAAATAGATTTTTGTTTTACTTTTGTGTATCAAGATTGTGCGCAATCTTATATAGGTTTTTCTAAACCATTGTACGAGTAAAACGTTAACAATTTTTCCTTCAATACAAATCATGTATTATTTTAAGCTGTAGGGGCTTAGAAAAACGTTACTAAGCTTACATAAAAAAAAACAACTTGAGATATTTTTTATTTAGTAAGAAATCAATCGATGTCTTTTAAAATTATTTTAAGCGTTTTACTTAAATGCGAATCCTTTTCTAATGAAGCGTAAAGGTTATGTACTAACAGTATAATTATTCAAGGGAACGGTGGAGTGTCGGTGTAAAGTTTAATGTATTATCTGTCAAGTGTTTTTGAATCTTGTGTAATCAGTTTCTTTTTTACATAGTATTTTTGTAAAAATACATCGAAATAAAGCCAACTCATGATAAAGTGTAGTAGTAGTAGTAGTGCGTATAAAGTGTTTAACAGTATTTTAAGCATTGAAGGGCAAGTGTAAAGTGTAAATATTTATATTTGTGTAAAATGGATCTCGTTTTGTAATCATAGGTAAGATGTTTTCTGAAAAGGAAATTTCGGAAGTCGTGCTACTGTAAATGTATCTGATATTTCAGAACATATTATTATCATGAACGTAAACAAGTGTCAATGGTGTTTTGTGACCAGTGTATGTATTCTGTGCAGATATATAGTTTGTACGAGTGTTTTAATGAAAAACTAATTTCACTGCATAAATGTTGAGTTCACTCATCTTCATGGACAAGTGTTATGAATGTGAAACAGTAATAGTGTAACAGTGATTTCTATCTCATAATTAATATTTCGTGTTGTATTTCTGTAAAAATGATATGAATCTGAAAAAGTGTTTTCTGTAAGAATGTAATGAAATCGGCTTGCATGATAGGCACGGGCACAACATGCCCAGCGTGTATTGGCGATATCGCGTGCGATGCTTTCTGTCTCAAAATTATTTTGTGTGTATTATAAGTATTATATGAAATGTGATACATTTTTTGACCAGATGTAGAGTGTCATTCTGGAAAAGTGTATCGTATTTACAAAAGTGTTTTCTGTGAATGTGTAATGAGATAGATCAGTATGGCTCAGGTACAGCGAAGCCTGCGTATATTAGCTGCGTCATTACCTCGTAATTTTGTTTTTGCAAATTGGTGTATTATCTGAAATGTAATTAATTTTTGAGCAGACGTAGAGTGTGATTCTGTAAAAGTGATTCGTAAGTGAAAAAGTGTTTTCTGTGTAAGTTCACGATATACCCAGCGCGATTCGGTAACGGCGCATAAGAGACCCTGTGTCTCATAATTGTTGCATTTGTAAGTACTATCTCAAATGTGATTATTTAAGCAGATGTGGAGTGTTATTCTGTAAATGTGATTCGTATCTGAAAAAGTGTTTAATATGAATGTGTAATGAAATCGGTCTGCATGGCTCGGGCACGGCGTACCCAGCGTGCATCGGTGGCGGCGCGTGCGAGGCCCTCTGTGGACGTCGCTTGTAGAACTCCACCTCGTCAACCGTCCACACCGCCCCCTTCACGTTCTCCACCCGCATGAAGCATTTGTGCAGCGACAGGTTGTGACGGACCGCGTTCTGTTTTGTACTTAACTAGTTTTTATATGTTCAACCAAACCCTACTTTTATTGCAATAACTTGCTCGATTTGCATGGCTCTGAGATTAGGTATTAGCGTATTACTGTGAAGAAACGTTTTATACCAGCAAATTCTTAAAAAAGCCCTATGATATTTTTATTTTATTTTCTATGTAGTTCGCTCTTTGTGGTACTATGATTCGTTATCACTAATAAAAACTAGAAAACAAGAATTGCATAACACGATGTGTGTTGACGCTAACTTCAGGGCCATAATTTATACTTTCACGGAATTATATCTAAAGATAAGAATATGCTAAGGTACTTAGAACTCAAAATACATATTAAAAAATTAATTAATTGTATTAAAGTTACAGACGTTTATAAGATTATGGGATTTTTGTAGATGAATACTTATCATAAATAACACTTCATATGTGTACATTCATTTGAAATTACAGAGCATGGAACCGCCGAATTCCATTAGAAATTTGTAGATAAAGTAAATCAAATAATTGAGAATAAAAGTAAAGAAAACCTATCTTAAGCGTTAGTGTGCATTAATCCTGTGAAAAAAAGAGTAAAGCATTCATCGTGCTCTGTAATATCAATGAAAATTATATTGAAAATAAAAGCAATAGAGCATGGTCATCATTAATTATAATTGATAAATTACATATAACAGAGGTACATTTCGTTTTGTCATATAATGATGCAAAAAAATCTGTACACGTTTTAGATCCTGTATTGGTTTTTATAAAAATATTTCCTTAGTCGTAAACATTTGAAAATAAAACCAATAATAAGGATAAAAACACGTGTAAATATGAATTAATGTATTGCGAAAAGAAGACTCTTGAAATGTAAAATAATGCAAATTATGTTTTTATTGCATTTAAATTCAATATCAGTGAAGTCATTAAGCGAAGTAAGATAAAGATTGTTGATTATATTAACTCATTCATCACGTTCAGGTGGTTTTCTTGCAAGTAAGAGTTGTCTTTTCGACTTTAATTCATTCTTATACAAACAAATGCTGATATAAATTAAACGCATCACCATCTACAAATTAAAAACAAAATATTTTTATCCCTTCAATATCAAATGTAATTCGAAGATGGTGATAAAGCTCATCTATGAACTTAAATATTCTACGATTTACCTTCAGTTGATCCCCCGTTGTATTTGTATCACAAAAATCAAGCCAAATTCATTAATTTATACTAAGTAATTTGTGCTTGAAGTGTATTTGTGTCAATCATAGTATAAACAATTGGCATAATGTAGCATAGTTTTTATTAATAACAATATTATGTAAATGTATATGTACAAAGTAGTAAGTTCACATTTGTCCTTTTTAAAATATCTGTATAATTTTATTGACTTTTACAAACAATGTTCTAGAATTTCTATTTAAGAATCACGAACTGCTAACTAACTGTGAAATTAGTTACTCAATGATTTAAAAATTATATTAAATGCACAATTAGCATATCGTTAAAAATTTCGCTATACTTTTAAGTATGACAAGAAAAACCTCTCAGTTTACGATGCTGTACGAAACATATCAGTATACATGTTGATCAGATCATCTAGGTATTCACTAACCTTCCATGTTGCAGCATTGCGTCTGAAGTAGCAGAATGTAGACTGAAACCAGTTGTAAATCTCGTTCAGCGTGAGTTGCTTATCTGGAGATTCTATAATAGCCTGAAATGAATATATTGTGAATTTAAGTTACGACGCTTATGTTCTGCAATCTGTCGGAATGCAAGGAGTATGACCAAATTGGAAAATTAGATACTAACCAAGTATTTTTTATGATTATTAAATGTTTACGATTAGCATTAGAAATCTATTAAAAAAAACGAATAATTCATCAATCCAAAAACGTTTAACTAGAATATATAAAATGGGATAACATTTATGCATTTCGATGCATGTTATCTATTTTATGAAATTCTGAATTTTATTCTTATCAATCTAATCAAGTGACAAAATGTGTCTTTTAGTAGGTTATTTTTCACGTACAGGATATAATTTAAGCATCAATTCTTCTAATGGAAGTACAAAACTAATTGACATTTTGATATGTTTTCAAAACACTCCGGATGTAACGACACTAAAAACTTATATATTCTAATTAAAATCACAATCCTGTTTTTTGCAAAATTATGTAGAAGCAAATTTTTGTTTTAAGAATTCTATAAGATAATAAAAAATACACAAATATAACTCTTTTATATTTTCTTATTCAGGAATATACATTAAACTATAATTAGCTTAATGCCGACAGATACCTACCTTATTCAGTATGCAAAACGTTTTTTTGTGTACGTATATTTTTAATACAAAGATATAGACTAAAGGAGTTGTTTTTTAATTTTGGTCCTACTCATTGTACCGTATGTTTAAATGAGCTAATATTTCAAGTTAAGCAGGGGAATAAAGATCTTTTAATCACAGATTATTTTGTCTAATCGAGTTGTTTTTTACTAATTATGACAATTTTTAATACTTTTTTTTCTTTTCCATATAAATTTTTTAAAAGCATTTATTAACTCTGTCCAAATCAGGCGAGGTTTTTGTGTTATATTATTGCATAAAAAACGGAATTTAAAAGAAAATAAATAGTAAATGTTACATTACGACCATTACACAGGTCTGATTTCTCATTTAACAAATTGCTGCAGCACTCGCATAGGTCTTTTGTTATGATAACAACACTAGAAGTAAGCATTACTACCTATTGTTCGCCACCAGTGATGGTAGAAGTTCAGTGACGTCATTTACTCAAAGGCGTAGGCACCATTACATTACTTAATTAATCTATCTGCCGCTAAATGGTAGTATTTTTGTGTAGATATCCATAGGTTGCAGTATTCATGAACTTTCTGAATACACGATTTCTTGATAAACGAAATAAATTTCATAAAAATAACTACTAGTCTACTGGTGGTATAGCTCCATTGATGGAACTCGCGGCCTTAGGCACCACCATATTACCTAAACTACTTTCTGCTAAATGGTAGTGTTCAACGCTATAGTGTTCCAGTCAGCGTGCAGGAAATTACAGAACCGTATATCACTCACTACGATATACGGTTCTGTAATATCCTGCACAGAGGCATTAGGAGTGGCAACGCATCAACATTGAAATCCCTGATTTCATGTAGATGATAAAAGACTGCAGTATTACTTACCATCAGTGTAAACTGTGTGCTTGTTTGCAACTTGATGACATAAAAAAAACTAACCTGTCGAATGAGGGAAGCATAGGTGAAGGGTGGTCGCACATCCGCTGTCTTGTAGAATTCGCGATTGCGTTGGATCTCTAAAAGTGGAGAAAAGTATTTCATAAAATACGGTTTAGAACAAAAGAAGATATGCTTTCGGTCACCTGTAAAATTTATGAAAGCAAAATAATGTGAAAATAACTTCGCAACAGTATATGAGTCCATGGCAAGGGCAAATAGAAGTGTGTGTTGTATTTTTAGTGATAGTAGTATACTTGAGTAACTACAGTTTTATTTTGTAAATTGGCACGTTTAAAGAGTTTGTATAAAAGCAATGGGTGTGCTATTGAATGAACCCGGAACCGGGCTAAGGCTAGACGTAGTAGGCGTCTACGTCAAAGCCTCCAACGCTATTGTATACCTAGAATAAATTTACCGAATTACGACCTCATAGGTACACTTAGGGTTAAAGAATTTAAACACTGAATATTTAAAGCGACCCTCATTGTTTTCGCAACTGGCATACATGAACTTTACGCAACAAATAATTAGATTGCATAAGTTTGAATGTAATTTTACGTGTTCTTTTTGTCAAATTCATGAATGTACTAAAACTTAGATTCAAAACATTGGAAGGCTGCTAAACACTATTATTACTGGTGGTAGAGCTCCAGTGACGGAGCTCGTGGGCGTAGGCACCACCGCATTACCTCATATACTTGCCGCTAAATGGTAGTGTTCAGCACTATCGTGTTCCGGTCCGGTATGTACGGCCCTGTAATTTTCGGCACAGAGGCATCACGCCTCAGGAGTGGCAGCGCATCTGCATTTTGACCTCTGGTCATTGTGTACAACTAATAAATTACTAACTAGTAAATTAAATCAAAGTGAACTGCATGCTTGTTTGCCACTTCCATTACATAAAAAAAATCAACTTTTTATTTCTATCTAAAAAAATTAAGTCTAAGAAACAAAAACTAAAAAGCTTTATCTACTCTCAACGACAGCATTCAGTTTGAATAACGTGCTTACGTAAATTACCTTATTTATGAGCCCGCGGAAGGGCTCGCGTTATATAAGGAAAAAGGTAGTAGGTATCTAGTATAGGGCGTAGTCACCACCACATTACCTTATCTATCTCCCGCTATCGTACTCTGGTTAGATGGCAATGTATGGCCACGTAGTATCTATCTCAGAGGCACATAAACTTAGACCTCAATGGTGGCAATGCATCTACATATTGACATCTGGTTTTCATGTAGATATAGGCTGTAATCATTACTTAGGTACCAAACATGAACTACTTGCTTTTTTATCATCATAATTAGATACACGAAAAACAGTAAATAAAACGATAGTGTGCCTCTAATATAAACCACAAAAACAACTTAAGGAAATAGTAAAAAACAAAAACGGAGAAAGCAAAAGCGAACTAACAAAAGTCAATAGACATCGTAAATTATACACAGCAAACCAAAAAATCTAATTATACAGCTTGTAGACACCCCACAAAAATATCTTCAACAAGTTATACATAGAATGCTTACCTATGACAAAATGCAAAAGCTATGTAGGTATCATTAACTAACGGACATCATTCAGTTAAAAGAAAAACTATTGTCTTGTAAGAATAAATTAAATGTAAATTTGCCTTATCAATTGCAAATTAAACAAAATAGGTAACTACAATTTGACGAATGTATAAAATATGAAAATGGAAAAATATAAGCTGAAATAAACATAACTTTATAAACATTCTCAGTTATACACTAAGAACCAAAATTTTAATGCATAATCAAGTAGATGCTTTAAATATGTCAGCATAGTGACCTATTAACATATTTACCTTGTTGAACATCTAGCCCAGCTCTTTCGAGCATGTACGGAAGGCCTTGGGGACAGAAATAGCAAAAATTTGTTGATTTATAAAACGCGTTTGACTGGATTATTTATTTATTTTAATAAATAGGCCGTTATGTCTCGTGTGAGCTCGCGAACGTGTTTTCTCAGGTTATTATTCAATTGTAATGCTAAATTTAAATGTTTCTTTTTTTAATAAATATATTACTATAACATTTTCGCGAATTTGTTTGTTGAAAGAAAAACATTAAGGTTTAGACCAGAAATCAATATATAAGGTTGGGGAAAAAGTTTCTTCGCATTTTTTAAGATAATTCAAAACATTTTTTAATATATGATTATACATTTTCATATTGTTATCGTATACGACCTACGTTTGGGAAAACATGTTTTTAGTTCAATTTTTTATTGTTACTTGTGTTCTAATTAAAGAACTTTCTTAAATATGCAACCTTCTTTAATCGCACTAAAAATTTGCACCACTTGTTTTATTTCTTCCCTATGATCGTATTTTGGTTCCATTTGTTTATCTACAGTATAAATGTCTCAAAAAGTTTGTAATTAACTTAAATAAAAATCTAGAATATCATTCGAAAATGTTAATTTGATTTACTTTTTATTCCCACGACAACAACTCATGTGAAATATAAATTAGCGTTTTTAAAACTAATAGTTTATTCCTACTTCGAAATTAATGTTATTTTTTATCTCACAATTTTAGACCATTTTAGAAAAAACTAGATTGCACGCCCAGCTCGAATCGCTTGGTTTTTAGTTCATAAAAGTACCCATTATTATTATTCTGATGAATAAACTACACTATCACGATTTGTATTCATATTTTTATATTGTAAACGGTCAGTCTACTCGTGACCACGGCCGTTGCATTACGGCCGAAACGTCGAGTGTCGAGGTAAATACTTCGATTAAAATAGTACGCGATTAAGTCCCGTTTACAATATAAAAATATAAACTACACTATTCGAAAACTTCATAAAATAGGTATATTTAGAAGTTTATGTTTAATGTGTTTGCATTAAACATAAACTATAAATATACGAATATATATAATACATTTTTATGAATGTTCACAATTTTATAAAACTTATTAGTAAGTACTTAACTTTGGTAAAGCTGAACTGATATCTGAATCGCTTTTGTACGTTTTTGATTTTTCTTAACCTTAAATCTTAATAGATATTATCTGACAATCGTTATCACTTTCATATCGTAAGCAAAAGTAATAAGGACAAACTATAACTATTGCTATCAAAGCTGGTACGAAAGTATAGACAAAATAAAAAACACTGTAGGACAACTACTTTACAGTAATATTGTAATAACTGCCTCAGCAATCTAGTGGTAGTAGTACAACTAGTACGCTGGAGTCCTGGGTTTGACGTCCGGATCGGGGCTATGAGAGATAGATTACGGTGTTAAATCCTGTATCTCTGGTTCTACTGGATTTTTCCAGTTTATAGGAGTTTCCTAGTACCTCGGAGTTTGGGATTGGCTCGGAGATGTTCAAGCTCTTCACCTATTACATGAGCCAAAACGTATCCAGCGAATTATAGGTGTTTGCATATATGCTTGAAAGCACGCGTTTGCCTCTGCCTTCCCCTTCGGAGATCATAGGTGTTAAATTAAGTTTTATAGGACAAAAGCGATTCAGCTAGGCAGTCGAGCAGTAAAGAGAAGGAAAACGTTACACCTAAAGACAAATGTGATACCACATTTATTACTTTAGAATGAACATATAAGAAAATTATCCTCACCTCCTGCAATGGCAACCCCAGACTTATCAGAAACCCGGCGTCTCACCGGTCCTGGAGAAGCACCTTCATTTGTAGCCCCTAAAAATACAGTAATATGACTATAATGAAATAAAACATTTGGTAAAGGTGGTGTTTTCTCTCCAGTTTTATATTTGAAGTTCTCGCAGAACAAATTACTAAACACTGACCACTTACATTTTTTACAACCCCGATGTAAACCTCAGTGATTTAAGTTCCAAGTTCGCTTCATAATAAAAAAGAACGCCAATATGGAGGCTGTTGAAGGTGTTAAGTATGGGCATCGCCAGGATACCTTGTAGCAACACCCATGCTTAATAAATAGCTAAAACTAAAATAAGCTGAGCGTTCATTTCTCGTGAGGACCTTTATTGCAGACCTCAGAGAACACTTTGGTAGGAAGCCTGTTTCACAATTATCGTAGGGATAGATATTAAGGATCAAGCCGGATTGACAATGAAAGTTTATAGATTCATACCATGAGGTCGCTTAAAAATAAGCTGAACAAAAGCTGTTTCCACAATTTTCAAAGAGCAAAATGTAACTTTTGAATTATTTAGATTTGAAGCAGTCTAGTTATAAAGAATAAGCAGGTGGATCTCCATGGGTAGAGCATAAAACAATAACAATTTATATACTTCTGTATCTGTCGCTAAATGGTAGTTTTCAGCACTATCGTATTCTGGTAAGATGGTAATGTATGGCCCTGTAATTACAATCACAGAGACATAACATCTTAAGTCTCAGGGGTGGCAACGCATCTTCATTTTGACCTCGGGTCTTTGTGTGGGTCTACAAGCTGCAGTCATCACTTAACATCAATGTAAACAGCACGCTTGTTTGCCACCTTCATTACATAAAAAAAAATGGTACTAACCATGAGGTTTAGCATGGTGGGTGTCTCTGGCAGCGTGAAGATGTCGCATCATGGCGGCCAGTCTGTCCCTCTCGCGTCGGAGCTGAAGTTCCAACTGGGCGACCACTTGCATTTGCACCCGGGCTTGTGCGGCCGAACGGTCGTCTAGGGTGTGAGCCGCTTCTAGGTGCCTGTGGACAGATAGCATGCTTGAAAGCTACGGTTCGGTTGTGCCAAAATGTTTGTTAAAGTTTCGGTTATTGTCAAATGTAACACTAATTAAAGTTAACCTCATAATTATCTGTCAGATGGTAAGGGAATCTTACTACTATACTACAACTTAACAATGTCCAATGAGGAGTTTAACAATGTCCAAAATACGCTGGTGCAACGCATTTTGCAGTTTTATTTTGAGGTTAACTTTAACCACCGCAGCTAGGCCAGTTACGGTTAAAGTAATGACGTCATTTAGCCATTTTTAAATGGTGCAACTCATGTTTTTACTTATCTGGTACCATAACAAATTTATTGAAGGTAAAGTTATATGTTGCAACTTGCAACTCAGTCTAAATGTGAATGCTCTTAATTTTTTTGACTGTAGTAATTGTAGCTAAGGAACATATTTTAAGTAAGATTAGCTTAAAGAACATGTTTTACTTTAAAAAATTAAAGATTTGTAATGCTCGAAACTCGATTATTTTTCAGTTTATTTCTCTACTTACAAATAAAATTGCATTTGAGTAAAAATTTGAGATAAAATGTTTGAAACAATTTGATGAATGGGATAAAAAATAGAGACCTACGTAAGCTAAATAAAAAGATAATAATATAGATAAATTGTTTAGCAAAAAGAGCTAGCTACACTAACTAACTCAGAAAAAATAATATGAATGAACGACAAACGAAATTAAGAGGAATCTTCGTTGAACCGAAGTGTGTGTAAAGGAACCGGTGGCATTAAATTTAATATTCCTCCGACATTCATCGCGGCCGCCCAACGATAAATTTTGGCAAATTGTATATAGGGCAACTCTTGCGAAAGCATCTTATGTGCGATGTAACTCGGTCATACCCCATGTTCCGTACTAGACATAGAGCAGCACCGTAAGGGAGTAGCTGTGGTTTTTTAGATGCACTGTTATCATTTGCCAAGTGTATGTTCTTTCTATATGATAAATAAATTAAAAAAAAAAAAAAAGCTATATGCAGGCTTTCCCCTCTGTCAAAGTACAAGCCCAAATGGGGTTATACCTGTCGCCTTGATGTTTAAATGTGTGCGTGAAATTGTTTCTGTATTTTGTTAAAGTCAAGGTGTGAGTTTTGTAGTAATAGACGATTTTTGTAGTGTGAGTGTGTGTCGCACGCACGCATTTCCCTGACTGTTGCATCGGTAATAAACGCTATGGCTACTCCCCTCCAGAACGCCGCGGCCGGTGGCCCGTGTTGCTCTATGGTACTAGACAAGCACTTTATGTTTCTTGGGTGTTCTACTAGGAGGCGACCTTGTGTAGTTGACCCTACTCATGTTTACTTACTTGAGGAAAGCCTGGAAGTCGTCAGCTAAGGCATCACAGCCGGGCCATTTGCAGACTCCACGGCCGAAGAGTGGATGCTCCTCTATCTCGCTCCCCCACAGCATCAATCCTGACAGACATTTCAATAATTAAAGAAAAATGGAAAGAAAAATTTGACTTCGGGCAAGAATCGAACCTGCGACCTCAGAATAACAAAAAAAAAATGGAAAAATTTTAATTTTTTGTTCCGTTTTTCTTTAATTTCTAAAGTTAACTCGCATGTGTTATTGCGAAAAATAAATTGTACAATTATTAAGGGAACAGCGACATCTTATCGATATTGTATAAACTGCAAAGTCTATCATATCGGTTGTATAGGTATTAATTAGTTATCAATGGATGTCGTTCACCGACCCTAAATCGGTTAAAAAATAAAAAAGGGAAAGCAAAATTTGACACAACGGTGTGGGACTTCGGTAGCTTAAAGCGGCTGGACTGGTTATCCTGAGGTCGCAGAAATTCAAGAAGAAGGTACCCTTATAATTTTACCATCTCCGTCTGTCTGTCTGTTAGTCCGTCCGCGGTTTAGTGCGAAAACGATTAGTACTAGAGACATAGAACAGACATTTAAATATTAGTAGGGTGGATTACTCTCTTGAAAATTTAATAAAGCTACTCAAAATATTTTCTTTACTCACGGCCAAATACTCAAACGTCACTTAAATCTGAGTGGGACTTAAAAGTCTTCTGTCTCTATAAAAGACGTTCAAACGATAGAGATAACGCACATTTGAGCGTTGCTTAAAATTGAGTGACATTTGAGTATTCGGCCATTAGACTTTCCTTGAGAAATTCTAATGACACTTAACGTCTAGTTCTTGGTGTCACCCACCAAAGTCAAACTAAACAACATTAAAAACATACCTGGTGGTGCATTGGGTGGTACGGATAGTGGGGCGTGCATCAAATACTGGCGTTGAACAGCTTGCAATTGTTGCACGAGCTGTTGTTGTTGCGCGCCGAGCTGTTGCTGCAACGAACCTAGCAACATGAGAAAACAACACACTGTAATTTTATCCTCTACTAGCGACCGACACCGGCTTCGCACGGATGCAATTTAGGTACTACCAAAATATTGCGACTATAAATTAAGGTGTAAGACAGGTATCCTATGTTTCAAGATGGATCAAACTACACACAGTGTGCAAGGTTTGATTTAAATCGATTGAGTAGTTTAGGGATGCATCGTGGACAAACAACGTGACGCGTAATTTATATAAATTAAGAAGATTTTGTAATTTTTTTTTAATATGTAATGGAAGTGGCAAACAAGTATGCAATTCACATTGATGTTAAGTGATGACTGCAGTCTATAGACACCCACACAAAGACCTAGGTCAAATTGCAGATGCGTTACCACTCCTGAGGCCTAAGGTGTTATGCCTCTGTGCCGGAAATTACAGGGCCGTACTTTACCTGACCAGAACACGACAGTGCTGAACACTGCAATTTAGACTACAATGCGGTGCTACTAATAATCATCATCCCTCTCTCCACACGTGAAGCGTAACAGTGAAAGGGGATGGTTCGGGGGTCGAGGTGTAGCCCTCCTTCCCCGGGCCTATCTGCCCCCGAAGCGTAGGGGGCGTGGTCGGTTTAGGGGGATTGTGGCAGGCAGGGCAACTCGCTGAGGGGGGGCAATTCATTTTTTTTGTGTGCTTTTTAGCCCTTCCTTATATGTTTTTAGGGTTTCGTACGTTAAAAGGAAAAAAGGAACCCTTATAGCATCACTCGTGCGTCTGTCTCTCTGTCTGTCCGTCTGTCACAGCCAATTTGCTCCGAAACTACTCGCCCGATTGCGTTGAAATTTCATGAATATATATAAATTGGTGACCCAAAGATGAACGCCAAGTAAAATAATAAATTTTAAACACCACTTTCCACTTTCACCACTTTCGGGGGTTATATCAGAAAATTAAAAAAAAAAAATCGTAAACTGTATATCAAATGAAAGAGGTTGTTGTCAGCATCTCAGATATATATTTTTTAATAATTTTTGCATAAAGAAATTTGAAGTTATTTAAGAAAAACGAGGAAATTGACCATTGTCCCCTCCCCCCCCCCCCTATCTCCGAAACTACTGAACTTACAATTTTGAAAAAAATTTGGAAAATAGTTCTTTGCCTATAGATTACTGGAAAACCTATAAGAAGTTTGAGTATTCAAATGAAATCGAAAAGTCTTGGTCTTCCTGGGCCTCTGCAACCATCCACATTCGCATTGTATATCTGTTTAGTCATTCGCTCATTCGACATTCTTTCTATATGCCCGAACCATCGGAGCATGCCTTTTTTCATTTTTACACCGATACTATCATTCACACAAAGCCTTTTTCTTACATCTTCATTACGAACGCGATCGGTGAGTGATACACCGCAGATATTGCGCAAAGATCTCATCTCGACCGCGTTCAACTTACTTTCATGCTCTTTCTTTCTTTTTATTGTATTTCGAATAATAATCGAATATAACAAAACTATAGTTTTATGCATTCAAAAAAGTACCTAAAATTGCCCCCACTCATATTTTCCTGAACATAGTACTTATAAATCAAGTGCATATAAATATAATTGTACTAGCGGCCCGCCCCGGCTTCGCCCGCGCTGCTCTGCTCCTATTAGTCATAGCGTAATGTAAGCTATCCTATCTCTCAAGTTGGATCGAACTGCACATGGTGTGCGAATTTTATTATAATCGGTTAAGTGGTTTAAGAGTCCATTGAGGACAAACATTGTGACACGAGATTTAAGAATGTCAGAGACAGATTCAAATACGAGTGGATTGACAATTGCATTATCAATGAAAATTATATTATAATAATATTTTATGTTTTAAAAGTGAAAGAATAAACTTTAATTGTCGTTTCTTCTTTTCAGGTTTGGGTTTATATTGTTTTATATTATCTAGATAAGATAGTCTTTGTACAAAAATCTTACAATAAATCTTCTTTTCAGCAACACATGGTTTATTTCTTTCATTGAGTAAAATAGACTTATAAAACTAGACAACTAAAAAGTTAAAAACTATAAACAAAACTTCATGGTTAATAAACACGCAGAGTGCGAAGAAAGAAATATAATAGTATTTAGATTTAGATACTTTCCGCTAACCAACCACATCAACATGAAATAACTGGTGATTTTAAAAGAAGTTACTTTAATGCGTCATTATCACCAAAAAATAATGTTTAAATTATAAGTATAGTATCATAAATTAAATAATCTAATAAGCTATAAAAAATTAAAGATTAGTTGCACTGCAATGACGTCGGATAAACATTCTAGATATTATTATAATAGTAGTTAATTAATCTCCAAAAATATTAACTTCAATTTCATCAAAATTAAGACGCTTTTTTTTTTTTTTTTATTATTATGGCATCGCTAATACGCATATTGCCAGTGTCAAGTAAAACGATATTTCGTATTTATTTAAGCAGCGTCAAAGTTAGTATAATAGGTAAGTATCAAGTATATAAGTTATCAAGTATAATATGTCAGTCAAGTGAGTTACAGTCAAGTTATTCGAGTAAAGCGATGGCTACTTTACCAGAACATTTACAATGAAGTTTTGGAGGCAACCTGAAAGGTCGTGTTTTCGCACTGTTATTCTATTTCACTATACACGGGCACTGTAATAAACCTATATCAAACAAAAGGCCACCAACTTTATTCAATATAACTTAAAAATACACCAAGAAAATGAAATAGAATAAGAGCACCATACGCCTCTTTCAAGGTTCCCGCCAAAACTCCAAAATGATACCGACGAGGATGGGATACAAGACGCTTTTGCTCGAGGTTTCGTAATAACAAACTTAGATAATACTATTAAAATTCTTTTTGCAGACACATTGGGAATGTTGCGGCGTATACTCAGTTTTAATTATTGATATACTAGCGGCTTAATAATCTCGCCCCTTTTTGGGGGGAGGCCTGGATCTTACTTCACCACGCGACCAACCCGCTGTCGGATGTTTTCGAACCGCCCATAAAGCCTCCGACAGCTACGCAGCGTGGTCAGGCGATCTACGACTACGCCCTGTCGATTTTTTTTTTCATTCACTAGATCTAGTTTTGTGTTTTTTATGACAATAGGCCACCACATAGAGCGAGCAGCCTCGCGAGGAATTGAATTTATGTGACTGTCTCTTTTTACTGTATGTTTTCTATCTCATTTACTCCTACGTTAAATCTTATGAATTTATGAGTCTGTCTCTTTTTACTGTCGCTATTTCGTTTCATCGCCTTTCGAATCACAACGATGCTAGAAGAGTTTACTTCAAAAGCCTTCAAAAATGGCATCAAAAGAGTACTTCAGGGCTGGCAGCGCGTTGGTAACTCCCCTGGTGTTGCAAATGTTCATAGGCGACGATAACCACTTTCCATCTGGTGGCCCGTCTGCTTGTCTGTCAGCTTAGTGACATAAAAAAAACTTACTTGGTGACGTATCCGGAGGCTGGAGATGCGACTGTGAGAGCAGGTTCAGGTTGATCTGATCCTGCAGCCGCGACTGCTCCAGTTGCCGCTTCGCCGCTTCCGAAGACATATGCTACGACAACATTATTTCAAATTGCTTGTATGGCCCCGAAATAACTATAACAGAGTCATAACAACTTAGGTCTCCGGGGTGGCAACGTGTCTTCATTTTGACCTCCGGTCACACCGCGGACACTCCGCCGAAATTTCATACAACCGCTTAATTTGGTCTCTATTACACAGACATCAATCAGTGACTTGTATTTACACGTGCACCTGTGTGCGTAGCACGTAGAAAATACCAACCGTCGCCCATAAGAGGGGAGGAGGTTGGGTGATGCGGGGAAATCGGGCGGGATGTCGAAGTGTCCATTCTATACGTAGTATTGGTACATATTCTCTGCCTCCGGTTTTTGTGTAGATGTTTATAGGCTGCAGTCATCACTTTACGTTCGTGTGAGTTGTAAGCTTGCTTGCCACCTATGTAACTTTAAAAAATCGGTGACATCAATAATTTCAAACAATTTTACTGGTAGTAGAGCTCCAATGACGGAGCTCGCGCTCATAGACTACCGTATTACCTAATCTACTTGCCGCTAAATAGCAGTGTTCAGCACTATCGTGTTATAGTCACAAGTAAGCTCAAGATGAGATAAGTCAGGATATCCAACCTGTTTCTGCATATGATGCTGATGGAACAACCTCTGTTTCATAAGCGCTTGTAGTTGGCTGTGCTGATCGAGCAGTTGCATAGCCAGCAGGTCTGGTGGCACCAGCGGGAGTGGGGAGCGGGCGCCGGTGGCGGAGGTGCTGCCGGCTGGAGACACTGGTGCTGGACTGGACTGAGCTGAACCGCCTGTTGGTGACGTTGGTGCTGATGCCTGGGAAGTAATAACAGATGAAGTTTACGAAACATTCTGCTTTAGAAGAATTCCTGGTTAAGAACTAAAAAAATATGTAATACCTAATAGCAATGATCACCTCATTGCCATGTCTACTTCCAAACCTTAAAGATGCAAATGAAAGTAAAGTGACCAACCATAGTAGCTCTTTTTTTTTGTTATGGAAGTGGCAATCAAGCATGCAGTCCACATTGATGTTGAGTGATGACTGCAGCCTATAGACACCCATACAAAGACCAAGGTCAAAATGCTGATGCGTTACCTCTCCTGAGGCCTAAGGTGTTATGCCCCTGTGCTAGAAATTACAAGGCCGTACATTACTACCTGACCGGAACACGATAGTGTTGAACACTACCATTTGGCGGCAAATATATTAGGTAACGCGGTGGTGCCTACGCCCGCGAGCTCCGTCACTGGTGGTACCGCCAGTAAAGCAACATTCTTTAGAAGAATTTCTGGTTTAGAACTAAAAAAAAAATATGTAATAATAGTAATGATCACCTCATTGCCATGTCTACTTCCAAGTCTTAAAGATGCTGATGAGAGCAAAGTGCCAACTATAGTAGCTCTCGTAAACTTTGTTATCTTGATATCATCTTTTGTGGGTTCTATCAAAATTTGCAATTTACGGTTTTGCTATCTTAGTTAAGCTTTGATAAAAAAATAATAATAATGCCCTTCGGACCAAACGTGTGTAAGAAGGACTTACCCTAGCGAGTGAGAGTGGCTCATGATCTCTCGGCGGGGAGGCGCGGCGCGGCGGCGAGCTGCGCCTGCGACGCCGCGCCGCTTCGCCGCCCCACCTGCCGGAATCCTCCCTGAACAACACAATTCCTTCGTAACTTCATGCCCGTATTTGAAAGGCTAGGATATGTCCTGCCATTGAGTGAGGGCAAAGGGTACATTCTACTGGGTTAATTGAAATTAGCACATCACCTCTTGCAGGCAGCCTCTTTGCTTCAATACCAACATTTTGTTCTACGACTTTTTAAAATTGAAGTTCTCCCATATAAAATTTATTTATATGAGCGTAGGTATGTCACGCACCTTAAAGCGGGAAAACAACTACCAAAGTCCCCAATATCTGTTGCGTAGTTCAAATATGATGGAGCCACGTGCAGCGGGGAGCGAGGTTGCAGGGTGACGCAGCGGCGGCATGCTCTTTTGAACTTTTAAAAACATTGTTTCTTTTTTTTTGGGTTATATATCAAGACTAGCGGCCCGCCCCGGCTTCGCGTGGGTGCAAAGTTACTTACCCTTTCCTATTGGTCTTAGCGTGATGTTATATTATTGTTTTATATGTTACTAGCTGACCCGGCAAACTTCGTATTGCCTCAGAATGAAAATATGACATGTGTCAAAGGTTTGGTAGATACGGACTATTTGTATGGGAAAATGAAATGGTGGTTTTTACTATTTCCCTTCAATTTCTTCATATTTTCTTACCTTTTAAACATTCCCTGGATTTCCAAAAATCATTCAAAATCAATATTAGCCAAATGGGTCCAGCCATTCACGCGTGATGCCGTGACCAAGGAAAACGGGTTGCATTTTTATATATATAAATATAGGAACAGAATAGTTCCTGAGATTAGCGCGTTCAAACAAACAAACAAACTCTTCAGCTTTATAATATTAGTATAGATTTGTAAAAAGTCGTAGAACAAATATGTTGCAAAAGTGTGACGTGCATTGCTTTTTACAACATTGTTATATTTTTATAGCATTGGGTTTAATATCTGTTTTCTGAATTATTTTTCACTTTTGAGTGGTGGGTTTTTGGAGTCGGTATTTTGTTAAAGTTTTTTTTTAATCGATTTTTTGTGTAAATGTCGATAAGTAGCTTACAGTACTCGTATATCCAATCACTGTTCAGTATGTTCTGTCAACACATTGCAGTATTATCTCCTAAGTCGTCACGGTTGGAGTGCTTTAGCTTCCAACGTGAGTTCAATAGCGTAAAATTATAATGTTCAAATGCAAATATGTACAAAAATTAATAAAACACTACAAAAACTATACATCCCCACTTCCCTACTATAATATTATAAATGCGATTGTAACTCTGTCTATCTGTTACCTTTTCAGGCCAAGCAACTGAACAGATTTAAAAAAAAATTGGTACAGAGATAGAGCTGACTTTGATAAATAACATAGGCTACTTAGTTATTTATAAAACGACATCCACGCGGGCGAAGCCGCGGGCAACAGTTAGTGTTCATATAATTACATATATTTAATTACCTTATGCAGTTATTTAAGCTTAAGCTTTTCACTTATATGGGGTGCGTAGATGTGAATGTAATTTGATGTATTGTGTTCTCACAATTAATTGTTTTATGTTCGCAGGAACCTGTAATTAGCTCTCCTTAATTGTTTTCAAATTGATTCTATGCTATTATGATCGTAAAAGCTGTTGGTTCCCTAAATAAATATATACATCATTTTTTGATTAACCCATGATGACCAATGATATGATAATTAAAATATAATTATTAAGTATTTTTGGACCATTATTTATTTTATTTTTAAGGTTTACTTCGACATATTGATCAACGTATCAAATCATCACAAGATTTTTCTTATTTCCAAGTGATTAAATGAATTTTGAATTTTTAGATTGGGATTGGGGGTTAAAGGGGTTAAATAGGTACCAGTTTTGTACCAAAAAAATACACGTGATCCTAGGTGAGGGTGGGAGAATTCATTTAAAATCTAAACATGTATCAAAAGGGAGGAGGGGAGCCAAAAAGATGGTAAAAACATAACGTGATTAATGGACGTATGAACTGACCTATCCTGACTGACTGACCTGACTGACCTGACTGACCTGTGTTCCCTAGGTACTTACCTATCCAAACAGCGGTCCAGCTCGAAGGAGTTGAGTAGCGGCGGCTTGGCAGCGCCACCAGGACTTGAGTTCAGTGCCGGCTCCGGACCCTGCAACAATATACACTGTTAACCATCTTCAATCAATCGGGGTTGGCTTTGGAGGTGTAGGCCTAATTATTTTCCAAAATTTTTTTCTTTAGTCGAGCTCTTATAAAAAAAAATAATATGAAACCAAGTAGATTATTTTAGCATTTAACCAAAATAATTGTGTTCCGTGATCGCGTCCTCACTTATGTACTATGTAGTATGCACCTTGTACTACTGCGCTGTCACAATATTCAAAGCCCTTAATAATAATATAACATAATAATAAAATAAATATAGTTTCTTTTTACTATGTGGTCATCGTCCCACCCCGCCAAAAGCACCTGTCAAATATCAATGTCATTGTACTTTTTTGTGCGTTGCGCTGTCCACGTGCTTTTGCAACTATTGCAAGATTTTCAAAAAAAATGGTAAGGAGAAAACGCAAATGTTGCATGCATGCAAACGCAATGCAACGCCAGCGATGATATAGAGAGGCGCTTAGATCGATTGGAAAAATTATTAACGAGACAGAATCGGCGTCGTCGTGTCAGCAGTGTTAGCACAAGTGAGTTTATATAAGTATTATATGACCAAATACTTTTACCGTAAATTTAAAAGTCTGGTCTAGTCTCTAGAGTTTTCACGAGAGGTTGACCATGAGAACGCTATGAGACCGTACTTAATTGGAAACATTTACACTACAAATGAGCTTTCACGAGAGGTTAGCCAGTAGTGTGTGAAACCAATGAGCTTATAAACATCATTGTGTGAAACCATTACGATACGAATCAAGCTTCTACTCTTAAGTACTCTTAAGTACTCTTAGAGCTTTCACGAGAGGTTTGCCATAGAATAACAATATAAAAAGAATCGACTGTATCCTTAGAGCTTTCACGAGAGGTCAGCCATTGAATTATTTCTAAATTAGTCTTGTAAAATAGCCATGTAACTTTTAGGTGACGGGGAATCTCCCAGCGATGACAGGTCAAGAAGTCATTCCCCCTACGAAAATAGGCGTCGTAGTCGTCATAGAAGTGTGTCTGGAAATAAGAGAAGCCGTCGTCTGTCATCCTCATCTTCCCAGGCTTCCAGTGGCAGGGAGGTTCACTCTACAGAAAGGGGGGAGGGCCATAGAATAGAATAGAATAGAAAATATTTTTATTTCAAATAGATCTTTACAGATACTTTCAAAACGTCAATAAATCATAAACTACCTAGAGCGAATAACCATTACATATAGTAAAAGCAAAATCATATATTAATAGTAAATTAAAAATTAAAATTTAAACTATTTGGTTAAAACATAATAATCATAAAATTTTTCAATTCCTTCAATGATAATAAATGAAGAAAAAGAAAAACTTATTCGTGATGATCAATGTTATTCACTTAGCAGAGTTCCAAGTGCAGTCACTACTGAGAAGAACTGCGCTACCCAACAAACTCAGTAAGAGCTCTTTTAAATGAGAGCTTAAATCTAGTACAGATTATCGTGCAAAATCAAATAATGTCAACGTCCATAGCATAGATGCAAATAAACTGCTATCTACTAAATGTGATGTAGGCCCCTGCAAACCAGCAAACCATACTATGGAGTCGTTGCCTACCATAGAAGCTGCATTGCCAGAGGAAGTTGCAGGCACATCTACATTACCAGCCGACATTGAGGGCCTCCTAGGTATGGAAGGCGCCCCAAAAATAAGCAATGCAACTGATTTACACGAAGGTTTGGCTACAAGATGGTCTGCCATACTACAACATGGCTTGAAGGAGGAAACAATCCAAAGTCTAATCAAAAAGTATGACTCCCCCAAGAATTGTTCCTTCTTAGGGCCACCGAAGCTGAATGAAGAGGTTGCAGCAGCTATGAATGAGAGTGGAATAAAGAGAGATAAACGCATTGCTGATCAACAGACAATCCTCTCGGCTGCCATCTCTGCAATTGGAAGGGTTTTGGGGCCTATGATTACAATAGAAGGCAACACACTGGATATTGAGATGCTCAGTGATTCGGCCAGGCTGCTGTGTGAGCTTTATCACACTAATTCAGAAACCAGGAGAAGCCTAATCCTCCCCGAGCTAAACAAAGAGGTTAAAACAAAGAGGTTGTCCTATAAAACGGTATAATTTCGAGATATAAATTTTTTCAGATGCTTCACTAACTGGTTGGGGGCTAGTGTGTAATAACATTAATCAGCATGGACATTGGACAGAGGATGAGAGTTTATTCCATATAAACTACCTAGAACTATTAGCAGCATTCAAGGGCCTCAGAACTTTTGCGTCTAAATTGCGACACTGTGAAATTTTATTACGCATAGATAATACAACCGCTATAGCATATATCAATAGGATGGGAGGCACACGTTTTCCACATTTAAACAATTTGGCGAGATCCCTTTGTCAGTGGTGCGAGACTAGGCATCTCTAGGTATATGCATCTTATATCAGCTCAAAGGAAAATAAAATTGCTGATAAAGAATCAAGACGAGCGATTTCGGAAATAGAATGGGCTCTCAGTTCTAGTGCTTTTCAGACTATAGTAAATAGGCCCCCCTGACATTGACTTATTTGCAAATGCAATTCGGCTGTAATGCAAAATGCTTGAACTATGTATCATGGCATCCAGATTCTAATGCAAGCGCAATAGACGCTTTGACATTAAATTGGAAGAGTTATTCTTTCTATGCATTCCCTCCCTTTTGGCAAGGTGTTACAAAAGATCAAAAATGAAAACGCCAGAGGTATTGTAGTAGTACCATCATGGCCTGCACAACCCTGGTGGCCACTTTTCAAAATTATGATTGAATCTGACCCAGTTATTTTAGAACCCAATTATAGCTTATTGTCATCTCCTTCCAGCAGTCCCCATCCACTGCACAGAAGTCTCACCTTAGTAGCAGCCATACTATCAGGGAGGCCTTCCTGAGAAAAGGAGTACCCCTTGCCTCAATGGACATAATACTGAATTCATTATCTGCCAAAACGAGGAAGCAATATGAATATAGTATAGGCCAATGGCTCTTCTTTTGCCAAAGCCAAGGAGAGGATCCCTTCTCCGCCTCAGTGCATAAGATGATATCCTTTTTAACCTGTAAATTTGATGAAGGATTATCATATAGCTCACTTAATGGTATTAGATCAGCGGTGTCTCTGATTCTAGAACCGCAGCTAGGCTTGGACAAAAGCGTTAAAAGGTTTTTTAGGGGAATATACAGACTTAGACCGAAAAAGCCAAAATATGATGAGGTTTGGAACCCAGACGTTGTTTTAAATTATTTGTCTCAACTGTTTCCTAATGAGACACTTAAAATAGAATTGTTGAGTAGGAAACTCGTAACTCTTTTGGCGCTTGTTACAGCACATAGAGTTCAAACATTGTCTCTAATATGCTTAGATAACATAAGCATGAATGATGACAATATCAATATTAAAGTTCCAGCTGCTATTAAAACATCTGGTCCTAATAGATTTCAGCCTAATATAATTCTGCCCTTTTTTAAAGAAAATGTCAGTATATGCCCTTCATCAATACTTGTATCCTATTTGTACGCCACCAAGGATCTTAGACAAGATTGTAGAACACTGATCATCACAACAAAAAAATCCTACCATGTTGCCTCTACGGCCTCAATAGCTAGATAGATCAAACAAACTTTGAGTGATAGTGGGGTGGATGTTTACCAAATTCACAGCACACAGCACTAGACATGCATCCACGTCCAAAGCTGCTGTGGCTGGGGTTAGCATTGAAGTGATCAGAAGGACTGCAGGGTGGACCCATAGTTCTTCTACTTTTGCTCGTTTTTATAAAAACCGATTGTTGATGATGTGAATGTTTTTGCACAAGCAGTCTGTTCTGTTAATAGTAATACGAATCTTTAATTATTTTTATTAGTTTTATTAAAAACAGAAGATATTTATCGTTTTTATTTGATTTTATTTGATTTTATATCATATTATAGATTGTGTTACATATCATGTTAATCTTGAATAATATTATATTCAATAGTTTAAAGAATTGTATAAATACATTAAAACTCATTGAATACATAGTCATGTCCAAAATATGATAAAATAAAAATCATGATTGTTGATATTAGATTCCTAGAATAATGAATCTTAAATATAACTGATTATAAACACAACTTTTTTCTTTGAATTCTACATAGTACATAAGTGAGGACGAGATCACGGAACACAATTAATAAGATCGGACTAACTTACCTAGTGACGTCCGATCCTCAATTGTGTGAAGTGATCTCGTCCTCACTTAGTCCCAACCCTACCCGGACCCCGGAGTAAAGTTGTGTTTCTATACCTATACTTTGAAATAATGACATTGATATTTGACAGGTGCTTTTGGCGGGGTGGGACGATGACCACAGAGTAAAAAGAAACTATATTTATTTTTTATTTTTTAAGGGCTAAGGCCTTTGAATATTGTGACAGCGCAGTAGTACAAGGTGCATACTACATAGTACATAAGTGAGGACGAGATCACTTCACACAATTGAGGATCGGACGTCACTAGGTAAATTAGTCCGATCTTATTAATTATATTATGCTAGCTGACCCGAGAAACTTCGTATTGCCTCAGAATGAAATAATGTGTCGAAGGTTTGATAGATACGAACTATTTGTATGGGAAAATAAAATTGTGGTTTCTACTATTTCCTTCAAGTTCTTCATATATTCTTATCTTTTAAACCTTCCCTGGACTTCCAAAAATCATTCAAAACCAAAATTAGTCAAATCGGTAAAGCCGTTCTCGAGTTTTAGCGAGACTAACGAACAGCAATTGATTTATATATATATATATAGACACATAACACAAATGTAAATATTTATACGATACATATAATCTAAAACAAGAATTGTCCCTCGAGTTTCTTAGGTCAAAAAACGTTGATGACTTCACTGAAATCCAGCCCTCGAAGCAAATACAGGAATTTAAAAGTTTTTTTTTCAATAATCTCTATTGTGAGGCCCAGTGTTGCTCCAGGCAGGAGCAGTTTACTGCATCGGGACTCTTCCCTAAAATCCGGCTCTGAATCAATTCTTATTGACACCGCATTTATTTATGTTTTTGGAAGTGGCAAACAAGCATACAGTTCACATTGATGTTAAGTGATGACTGCAGTCTATAGACACCCACACAATGACCAGAGGTAAAAATGCAGATGCGTTACCACTCCTGAGGCCTAAGGTGTTATGCCTCTGTGCCGGAAATTACAGGGCCGTACATTACCACCTGACCGGAACACGATAGTGCTGAACACTACCATTTAGCGGCAAGTATATTAGGTAATGCGGTGGTGCCTACGCCCGCGAGCTCCGAAACTGGAGCTCTACCAATGTGAACTGTAAGCTTGTTTTCCACTTCCATTACATAAAAAAACTATCTATATAAAAAAAAAGAATCACTGAAATGACTGCACCATATTGGATAAATCTTTCTTTTATGTGTTGATTATTGTCAGGCAAAGGCTTGTGTGAAAAAATTTAGAAAATATTTAAAAAAATCCGATGGCGGTACGAAGTTGTAGCTAATCTATATAAATTTAAAAAATCACAGAAATGGATATTTTATTTTGTTACTGTCAGCAGGTGATTTCAAAAAGTTGTATATATACAGTATGTATCCAATCCGACCATATTGATTATGATATGTTCTTAGGTTTTCGCGAGCTACACTCATTGAAATAAAACTATTTTTACGGATTTATCTCGCGTATATTAACTAAATTGATTGTGTTTAGGAAGTCTACCCATACTGATAGGTACCTTAATGGTGAATCACACCATCACCCGGCACATTTATCTGCCGTTGGCTCATCTCTATTTCAGAGAGCACGAGGCATCTGTGACGACCACCATCTTCAGGGGGAGCTGAAGCACCTACGCCAGGTGCTACATAACAACAAGCTCCATGTACCACCCGTCCGTCACAGAGGCCGCGTGAAACCACCTACAGTAGAACGACAACCAGCCATACTACCTTACGTTAAGGGTGTCACAGATAAAATCAGCAACATTTTAAAAAAGAATTCCATTAAAACAGTTTTCAAACCATATAAAAAGATTCATCAGTATTTAAGACCCATTAAAAGTAATATTCCATTACAAAATTCTGGCATTTATAAATTAGATTGTGATTGTGGACTCTCATATATTGGTCAAACGAAGAGAGCTGTATCCACCCGCGTTAAAGAGCACATTGCTGATGTCAAAAACCGAAGAACAGGGAGGTCTGCAGTCTGTGAACACATAGCGGATAAGCCAAACCATTACATCCGGTTTGATAAAATTCAAATACTCGCTAGAGAACACAAACCCATTCCACGAATGGTACGCGAGGCTATTGAAATTAAAAAACACCCAAATTTCAATAGAGAAGATGGATGGCGATTATCAACATCATGGGATCCCATACTTAGCAAGATTAAATCCCAGCCGCAGCAGTCTGCAAGACCTCAAGATACCATAAGTAATTATTGTGTTAATCCTGAACGCTACGCAAGGCGTTTACGAAATCGATGGAGGTAGCTACATATAATTTTTCAAACTTCTGTCAGACAAATGTCACCTCAGTCTGCCCGGGACCACGGAAGCTGAAAAGCGACCGAAACGTCGGGTTGATTTTAAAAATCATTTTAGTTAATATACGCGAGATAAATCCGTAAAAATAGTTTTATTTCAACATATTGATCATGTTTGGACCAATACCGTACACTATCAGTGCTATAGTAGGCAGTGTGCAGCAGAGATATCGCTCTACGAAGTCGAAACTAGCCGATTGTCTCTTTCTTAGGCTCGATGCGCAATATTTCTTGCTGGGTACTGTATATATGTATCTTCACGACAAGTCTCTTACGGGGTAAGCACAGAGTGTAGAGCGCCAAACATCCCGGTCCTGATACACCTTCCGTGCTTCTTCTACATTCATCATTTTCTTCATACGCCGATTCCTAAGATTGTTGATCCCACCATCAGACATAACTCGACCTATTTCGTCATGGTAGGTCAGTCTTGGTCTTCCTGGGCCTCTGCAACCATTTACATTCGCAATGTATATCTGTTTAGTCATTCGCTCATTCGACATTCCTTCTATATGCCCGAACCATCGGAGCATGCCTTCTTTCATTTTTACACCGATACTCTCATTCACACAAAGCGTCTTTCTTACATCTTCATAACGAACGCGATCGGTGAGCGATATGACGCAGATCTTGCACAAAGATGATTTTGAGAAGGTAAATAATTTAAAAATCGCCGATGGCGGTAAGGTATTCGTTGGGTCAGCTAGCATTTAAATCGTCGTTTTTTTAACGTGATTACCCCCTCGTAGTTCTGGTAACTACATAGTTCTTATGAGCCCACATCCCAAACTAACCGATTTCAAATTCAACTTCGCCTCACCCAATCTGAATTCGAAGAACATAACCTCACTACAAATTACTCACCGGTCACTAAGCAGTAAGAAAAAAATAGTTAATATAACACGACAGTTAAGCAAACATGTTTACATTATGAGGTCACCCTAGGGAGATGTGTTTTGATCAATAACGTGGCAATGTATAAACATGAAACTTGTACAAGTGTTCAATGTAAACGCCTTGTACTATTTTTCTAAACATCCTATGATATGGTTAGAAAATAATGTAGAGTACGCGCAAAAGGAGATGTTGCAAAAATGTATGGACCTACGGCCATGTATTGTACACAATATCATTAACAGGCAAAATCAATATATAAACGTTTTTTTACTGCATATTTTCACATATTTAGCATTGTTTGCAGTTACAAAACATTATTTGCAGTTAGAATTGCAACTCAAAACCAACATGGCGAATATGGCAGGTGATGTCATTTTGACATTTTCATTTTTAAATTGATTTTATGATTATATAGTACTTGGAGAAAAAAGTTATATTTTCTAAATACTATCGAAATCGATTTTATGTGTTAATACTATACTAATCGATTTACAATTTAAAAGTCTTCGGAGCTTCTTTAAATTGATCGATTCGATACATCGTTTTTTTGATAATATGTGATGCACTAGTAAGATACAGATAGCATTAGTTTTGTTTTATCTACATAGGTACTATCTCAAGCGTCGGCTGTATCGCCGCCATGTAGAACATGGTTGAACATGATAAAATCGTTTGAGTTAAATGTGGTTGTAACTCTAAAACATATTCTTGAATAAATTAATTGTATTTTTTTCGGATTCTTCTTTAATTTACCAATTTTTTGAGGATATGTACGAACCAGAGCCGAGCTCGCTACATCTCCTTTAAAATACGTCCATGAAGTTGGTCAAGTCGCTGAAAAGAAGACAATTTTATGGTAATTATCGGTGAACATACATTAAAAAAATATATCCGGACGAATTGAGAACCTCCCCCTTTTTTTGAAGTGCGTTACCACTCCTGAGGCCTCAGGTGTTATGCCTCTGTGCCGGAAATTACAGAGCCGTACATTACCACCTGACCGGAACACGATAGTGCTGAACACTACCATTTAATGGCAAGTATATATGTAATGCGGTGTGCCTACGCCCGCGAGCTTCGTCACTGGAGCTCTACCCGCAGTAAAAAAATCTGCCTTTTGACCTCTGAAATTATAGAATATATGTTTACACCTCTCGCACTTACCAAAATAAAACTATTTAGTATAACATTACAACCTCCTTTTCTGTCCCTCACTCACTGTGATTTTACCCTTCACAATAAACACTGCCTTTTATTGGCAGATTGATTGGGGTACCTATAATTAGTATTAATTAGTGCCTACGCCTATAGCTCCGACGGAAGATTTTTATCATGATTTATATCTCACAATAATCAACATCATACATCCATACAGTCCGATAATCTTATCGTTCGCACGTTTCTCACAAACAAAAACAAAATAAGCTTACTCATTACATCCCAACATCACGTATCAATAAATATCAACGTGCCAACTGCAGTGGTGTCAACAAATTATATAATTGATCAATAAGCGGAAGACATTCATTCTGAGAAATGACTTTTGTTGCCATCTCAATGTTGCACTATTTATTTTTCGTAATTAACACATGCGAGTGAACTTTAGAAATTAAAGAAAAAATGGAAAGAAAAATTTGACTTCGGGCAGGAATTGAACCTGCGACCTCAGCATAACCAGTCCAGCCGCTTTACCACTAAGCCACTGGTGGTAGAGCTCCAGTGACGGAGCTAGCGGGCGTAGGCACCACCGCATTACCTAATATAAAAAAAAAAAACGTAACTTCACGCCTGTAATCCCCGAAGGGGTAGGCAGAGGTAAATGCATGCATTCAATCATACATGCAAACACCCACGACTCGCCGGTTACGTTTTGGCCCATGTAACAGGTGGCGAACCTGTTGCCATCTCCGGGCACATTACCAAACTCCGGGGTACTGGGAAACTTCCAGAAAATGGAAAAATCCCAATAGAAGCAAAGATAAAGGATTTTAAACCGTTATCTCTGATAGTCCCCGACCCGGGAATCGAACCCAGGACCTCCAGCGTAATAGTAGTGGCCTGCTACCACTACGCTACTGAGGCAGTTACCTAATATAGTACCTAATATACTTGCCGCTAAATGGTAGCACTATCGTGTTCCGGTCAGGTGGTAATGCACGGCCCTGTAATTTCCGGCACAGAGGCATAACACCTTAGGCCTCAGGAGTGGTAACGCATCTGCATTTTGACCTTGGTCTTCGAGTGGGTGTCTATAGGCTGCAGTCATCACTTAACATCAATGTGAACTGCATGCTTGTTTGCCACTGCCACGACTTAAAAAAAAAAGCCACGGATGTCCCACAATCATCTCAATGTTACATAGCCTCACGCTGTTTTTGAAGGTTGAGAGAGAATATACGGGAGATAAATCCGAATACTAGTTTAATTTCAATGACCGTACAGTCAGTGTACCTTACAAGTAATATTGCAATATTGCAACGATCTTAGGAAGAAGATTTCAGCTTATTTGAAAGAAAGAAAGAAAGTTTGTAGAGCGTTATCTCTTTCGCACCTTCCTTATGTGACGTTTGACGACCAGGTTTTGACCAATAGCGGACTATCAGCAGAGAATACGTAATAATACTTTTTAATGGTGGTAGAGCTCCAGTAACGGAGCTCGCGGGCGTAGGCACCACCGCATTACCCAATGTAAATAAAATAAAAATAAAAACCCAATATACTTGCCGCTAAATCGTAGTGTTCAGCACTTCGTGTTCCGGTCAGGTGGTAATGTACGGCCCTGTAATTTCCGGCACAGAGGCATAATACCTTAGGCCTCAGGAGTGGCAACGCATCTGCGTTTTGACCTTGGTCTTTGTGTGGGTGTCTATAGGCTGAAGTCATCACTTAACATCAATGTGAACTGCATGCTTGTTTGCTACTTGCATTACATAAAAAAACATCAAAGATGGCAAACCATCGAACATTGGCGCGCGCGGCGGCCGCGCACGATGTAGACCCCCGTCTAAGCCGCGCGCGGCAACTAGAACGTTGCCACGCCCGAACGTGCCAACTGCCCGTGAAACGTTCGCTGTCGGTTTTTGAGACCGCATTAAAGCTCGGTCGTATTAAGTAAGTTAGAACTGGATCGTCTGCCGCGCGCGGCTGTTTAATTTTAAGTCTACATATTGGCTCGCGGAGCAATGATTGTCAACTCTAGTCGAACATTGGCTCGCGCGGCTACCGCGCGTAGTTTATACTCAGCTTAAGAACATACTATGAGAGGAAACGTTTAACTACCTCAGTAGTCTCTACTGGTAGCGGGCCACTACTGCTGAGGTCCTGGGTCCTGCTAATGGGATGTTTCCATTTTCCGGAAGTTGCCCAAGAGACTCGGAGTTTAGTAATGTCGACTGTACATGTCGACAGGCTCGCCACCTATTCATTGTCAATCATTTCAATAATTTCACTAGTCAAAACCGAAAGATGTCCATCGCTGGATCAAAGCAAGATTAGCTATAATAGCCACGCTTGGCATGCGGTTTGGCGGTAGTTTCATCGCAGAACGCTGCTATCCATCTTGCGTTATTGCACTTCTGTTACCGCCCCTATTATCCGGTTGACTGACTGCAGTACCAATAGGTACTAGGAGAATATTCTTCCGTTAGTCTTATACCGGCACTACACGTCGACAGATGCATCTGCAGACATCATCTGCGTATACGTCCGCCGACGTGTAGAGGAGGTGATTTGAGCGTTTGTGGTAGGTATTTAAAGTCAGCAGACGCGACCGCCTCAGATCCGATTTTGTAGGTTTTGTGGTCTCATCGGCGCGAACGTTCGGTGTCTGTCCACACGACTGTCGACGCATCAGTTTGATCACAGTTGCGATTGAGAGCATCCACCACCTTTTTCTTTTCCATTTCTTTTTAATAACTCTACTACGATGCACACTCAAGTAGTAGTTAAAAGTGCTAAATAGATAAATAGCTGCAGCAGCTACGGTCTCAATATCCATATTTAACGTTAATATTAAATGCGTGTTGCGTCTGTCGAGAATGAACATAGACTGATCGATCTACAGATGTGTGGACAGCTCATGTAAATTCATCTGCGGATGCATCTGCAAGTGTCCGCGGACGCATCTGTCCATGTATAGTGCCGGCATTAGGATGGTGGGGTCACACCGCGAACACACCGCCAAAATTGCATACAAACGCTTAATTTGGTCTCTATTACACAGACATCAATCAGTGACGTGTGTTTACACGTGCACCTGTGTGCGTAGCACGTAGAAAATACCAAACGTCTCCCATAAGAAGGGAGGTTGGGTGAGGCGGGGAAATCGGGCGGGACGTAGAAGTGTCCACGTAGTATACATATTCTCTGGTGGGGTCGTCACGTCCCGATGCCAACTGCCACCTGTTGGATCAACGTAACCGGCGAATCGTGGGTCTTTGCATAAATGTTTAAATGCATGCATTTACCTCTACACAGGGCACTGGTTACCATAAACAAAGCACCTATGACTAACATGTTTCAGTATTGTATTACTGTTTAGTATTTTTTAATGAAAACCATACAACGTGAACGCGACACCGTTGGCAACAATAACATTGAATGTTATTACAAGCCTGTACGGAGGCTATGAATAATATACGTTGTTATGCTGTTGATTAGATTTCTTTTTAATTACACCTTACTGCTTACGCTTAATGGCATTGGGTCGTGACCACCCGACCGCCCACTAGCGAAAGAATTTTCTTCTATTTACTAGAAGATAATTCCTTCACTAGTGCAGTCAGTCACTCGAACGATGGTCAAACCATTCCAATAGAGCAGGATGGCATATCTCCTTTAAAGGCAAGGCTTTGGTCCAGCAGTAAATATCTATCGGCTGATATGATGCTGATGATGACACGCTTAAAGCAATGGAGACCACGAAGAGGGCAATGGAGATGGCGATGTTGCGCCCTGAGAGATAGAATCACAAATGAGGAAAGCCACACGAGAACCAAAGTAGCTGATATAGTCCATCGAGTAGCGAAACTCAAGACAGTGGGCAGAGCAAGGCGACCGTTAGATTGCTACTAATCTTCATCATCCCTCCCTCCGCCCGAAGCGCAAAAGAGGGGGGGTTGGGTTCGGAGATTGAGGCGAATCCTTGTACCCCGGGCCTATCTGCCCCCGAAGCGTCGAGGGCGTGGGTGTCCTAAATGGGGATTGTGGTACGCGGAGAAACTTGCTGAGAGAGGTCATAGACACACATTTTTTTGTTTTTTTTTAAATATATATATATATACGAGTATATATTTTTAAAGAATAATGGAATGAAAAAATTGACTGGAATTGGGAATCCAGTCCAGCCGCTCTTCCAACTGAGCTACCGAAGTCCTACCCGACTTGTCAAATCTTTCCTTCACATTTTTATTGCATTGCCTTATGGTGGCAGTATATATATATTTTTTTGATAGTTTTTTGGCCCATTTAGAATAAAAGGGAACTTAGAATTTTGAAATAAATTAGGAATTTAGAATAAACCGTTAGGATAAAAGGGTTCTCGGGTGGTGACCGCGAATTATAAATCGTAGCGTAGACCCCCCACGAGATGAACCGACGCGACGACCTGGTGAAGGTCGCGGGCAATCGCTGAATGATGGGACTGTTTGTTGTGGACATCTTTGAGGTAGGCTTCTGTCCAAGAGTGGACGTTTTACAGCTTAAATTATGATGATACGTTGATGTGAAACCTGTAAAATTTACAGGTATTTTACACTTACAGGTATTTCTACTGCAGAGCAACAGTGAAGCAGGGTAGACATCATCGCAACCTTATCTACCTGCCACTAAATGGTAGTGTATAGCTCAATCGTGTTCCGGTCAGGTGGTATTCTGAGTCCCTGTCATTTACTGCATAAAGACATAGGTATCAACTTAGACCTCAGGAGTGGCAACGCGTCTGCATTAAAATATCCGTTTTTGTAGATTTCTATAGGCTACTCTACTGTATTCACTTACCTTCAATGTGAAGTGTAAGCTTATTTGCCACTTCAAGACATAAAAAATGGTAAAGATGTTTGAAAATTTCGTGTGACAACGATGTACGCTCGGAAGAAACTTTTTTCACTGGTGGTAGAGTTTGCGGGGAAGCCCGACACTCCACCTATTTTGGGGCACCCACCGCCTAGGGAGAAACTAGCGACGGGAACTATGAGACTCTTACTCACATAAACCCCGCGGTGTTCCTTCTCGGCACCTTTTGACTTCCGCGACTCCACCGGCAGCTGCCCGAATCCGAACCCACCTTCAGAAGCTCATCTTTTTTTAATTTCAAACATTACAAAGTGGCGTGCGGAACACCGGCACGCCTACCAGCTTGGCGCTTTAAATCCATGGGGCGATGGACTTGCCCTAGTCCACCACCTGGCGTAATGGATGGAGTATGGATAATGAAACGTAGCTTAACATTCCCTTACCTGTCTTACAGCGTACAACATGTTTAACAGTCTTCTCTCTTGATAATTCTCAAAACTCTGGAACTGTTGTTCCCTCGTTTCACTATTTAATTTAGTTTATTTATCACTTCACTATCAGTCATATTCTCGTTTCACTTATATTAGAATTATTTATCACTTTCATGCCTATATAATTATTGACATCTTGATTTATCTGGTAAGGTACAGTTTGCAGGTTCATTTTTGTCGCTGTTCAGAATTATTAAAAAATAATAATAAAACAAATCCAAGGCCATGAGTGGATGATCTATATTTAAAAAAAAAAAAAATTGTGTTCTCACCCTAAAAATTTTTTTTACATGGGTTATACCTATGTATTTTTTTTTCAATTTGTTTTTTAATGTTTGTCTAGCAGTAAGTAGGAAAGTAGTTATAAAGTTAAATAAAAACAATTGTGTTTGTAAAAATAACATTCAATATTCGGTGATAGAAAAAATGTCGATCATAGCAAAAGTCCTTTTATAATGATGAGAACTACAAAAAGCTCCTTATTATTTATATCTAAATAATGTGTGAGCTTGTTGTAGGTTTATTTGTATATATAAATTTGCATTCATTATTCATTATTTTTTTATAAAAAGAATATATCTTTGGTCGCAATGCAGAAATAAGAGAATTAAAAAATTAAATAATTAATCCAAAGCCGTGATAAATAAAAATAAAAAATAACGAAAACACATAGTGCATACATAGTGCCGAACACTATCATTTAGCGGCAGATAGGTTAGGTAATGCGGCCTACGCCCTCGCCCCTACACAAAGACCAGAGGTCATAATGCATCTGCATTGTCACTCCTGAGACTTTAGATGTTATGTATCTGTGATAGTTATTACGGGGTCATACATTACCATCTAACCGGAATACGATACTGCTGAACACTACCATTTAGCGGCAGATATCTACATTAGATAATGCGGTGGTGCCTACGCCCTCGAGCGCCTACGCCCTCGAGCGCCTACGCCCTCGAGCACTGGAACTCTACCACCAGTGTTTTTTTGGATAGATGTGTAATTATAATCGGGTAGATGGGTAGATGTGTACCTAATTATAATCGGGTAGATGGGTAGATGTGCATTTAATTATAATCGGGTAGATGGGTAGATGTGCACCTAATTATAATCGGGTAGATGGGTAGATGTGCATAATTATAATCGGGTAGATGGGTAGATGTGTACCTAATTATAATCGGGTAGATGGGTAGATGTGCACCTAATTATAATCGGGTAGATGGGTAGATGTGCACCTAATTATAATCGGGTAGATGAGTAGATGTGCACCTAAATATAATCGACTAATTGTTCACCTAATTATAATCGGGTAGATGTGTTATTGTTGTCGGGAAGATGGGTAAATGTATAGTTGTTATAAATTTAGCACGATAGCTTTAGACACTATCATTGATGCCTTTAAATGGTAGTGTTCAACACTATCGTGTATGGATAATGTGTTGCGGTCGGGTCGAGTTCGTACAGCTGGGACACTACCTATTATCTATACTAATATTAAAAGAAGGTAAAGTTTGTTACTTAGTTTGTTTGTTTGTAATGTAATAACTACAATTTATTCATATTTTCTTACTTTATAAACCTTCCCTGGCCTTCAAAAAATTATTTAAAACCAAAATTTGCCAAATCGGTTGCCAGAGCCGTTCTCGAGTTTTAGCCAGACTAACGAACAGCAATTGATTTATATAATATGGGGAAAAAGTCTTTTCGCATTATAGTATGTATGAACTTGTAATAAAATCTCTTTGGCTGTAGTATTTGTATCTGGCTGGTTTTGGTATCATTGAAAGTTAAAATTTTAAAGAACGTAATTCCAAATTCAAATTAGGCAAATGTGTGATTTTCATTTGTTTTTCGTACTGACAAGATGAGTGAATCTAATGAAGAAATTCGATACATTTTAAAATTTTACTACAAACAAGGTAAAAATGCAACGCAAGCAGCGAAAAAAATTTGCGATGTTTATGGACCTAGTGCATTGTCTGTGAGAGTAGCACAAATTTGGTTTTAGCGTTTTCAATCCGGAAATTTTGATGTCAAAGATGCACCTCGCTCTGGTCGCCCTATTACGGATAAAATGGATGCCATTTTTGAAAAAGTGGAGCAAGATCGACATCATCGATCGCATTTGAAAAAAGCTGGGTACAAAAAAAAGCTCGATATTTGGGTACCTCACGAGCTCACTGAAAGAAACCTAATGAACCGTGTACTCATTTGTGATTCTTTATTACGACGTAATGAAACCGAATCATTTTTGAAGAAGCTGATAACTGGTGATGAAAAGTGGATCACGTACGACAAGAACGTGCGAAAAAGGTCGTGGTCAAAGGCCGGTCAGGCTTCACAGACTGTGACGAAACCAGGGTTAACTCGCAATAAGGTGATGTTGTGTGTGTGGTGGGATTGGAAGGGCATTATTCATTACGAGCTATTACCACCAGGCAGGACTATCGATTCTGAACTCTACTGCGAACAACTGATGAGATTAAAGCAAGAAGTTGAGAGAAAGCGGCCGGAATTGATCAACAGAAGGGGTGTGGTGATTCATCATGATAACGCTAGACCTCACACATCTATAGCCACTCAGCAAAAATTAAGAGAGTATGGCTGGGAGGTGTTAATGCATCCGCCGTATAGTCCTGACCTTGCACCTTCAGATTTCCACCTGTTTCGGTCTCTTCAGAATTCTTTATGCAATGTTAGGTTAACATCTCGAGAGGACTGCCAAATCCACTTGTCGCGGTATTTTGATGAGAAGTCCCAAAATTTTTATAGCAATGGGATCATGTCCCTACCTACAAGATGGCAAAAGGTTATCGAACAAAATGGTACATACATACTTTAGTTAAATTTAAATAAACTATATTCAAAATGTTTTGAATTATCTTGAAAAATGCGAAGAAACTTTTTCCCCAACCTTATATATATTTATAGATAGATAGATAGACAGACGTACTCGGTTGTTATTATGGAAACAGATTCATATTTTTTCTAGGATTGACATAGGTATGTGCTAGGCTAGGTTCTATTAGGTCTGAAAAATTTTCGTTAGTTTCTATCCGTATATAAATTTCTTATTTTTCTATATTGAATGCAAATTCTAATTTATGCTAACCTATACAAAAATTAAACTATTTTCAACTTAATCGAATTTATAGCCAATAAATTATCTGTGTTATTTAAATTTTTTGTGTAGGTATGTCAAAGAGCCAAGAAAAGTTACCATTATTCAAATGCATTTATTTCATAATGTATAAATATTCTACAGAGACATGTGTAATTCAATTATTTTTATTGAGGAGTGCAATCTGAGTCATCGCAGTTGGTATAGCCAACAATTATAATTAGTTTAGTAGTTTTTTTATATAAAAAAGCGTTTTTTATACAACGCATTGTCTTAAAAAAACTATATTTTTGTAAAACAAAGACGAATGAAGTTAAAATATAGAGAACACCGAAAACAAAATAGCCGGTTTCGGTTTTTTTTTTTTTATTTTATTTATGTAAAGTAAGGCGTTTTTACGTCAGCTGTTATGTTACAAGGGGAAAGTGTGGTAAATATATTTTATTTTTAAAGAAAAATGGAAAGAAAAATTTGACTTCAGGCGAGACTCGAACTCGCGGCCTACTGGGAATTTAGTCCAGCCGCTCTTCCAATTGAGCTACTGAAATCCTGCCCGATTTGTCAAATCTTTCCTTCACATCTATTGCATTGCTTTATGGTAGCAGCCGCGCCATCTATTACCAACTATGCTAGTTAGGCAATTTAATTTAATTTTAAACTTTTCTTTCCATTTTTCTTAAAAAATAAAATATATTTCACAAGCATGTGTTAATGCGAAATAATATAAAACAATTATTAAAGTTAAATGCAAAAAACTGGAACCGTGTTACCAAGGGGACTGACCTGTCTAGTACTTAAGTACATATTACATAATTATTAGATAGGTACTAACTGACCCGGAAAACTTCTTATTGCCTCAGAAAGATAAATACGAACTATTTGTATGGGAAAATGAAATTGTGTTTTTTTACTATTCCTCTTCAATATCTTCATATTTTCTTCTCTTTTAAACCTTTCCTGGACTTCCAAAAATCATTCAAAACCAAAATTAACCAAATCGGTCCAGCCTTTCTCGAGTTCTAGCGAGACTAACGAACAGCAATTGATTTTTATATACATAGATTTTTACTCGTGGTAGAGTTCCAGTGACGGAGCTCGAGGGAGTAGGCACCACCGCATTACCTAATGTAGATATCTGCCGCTAAATGGTAGTGTTCAGCACTATCGTATTCCGGTTAGATGGTAATGTATGGCCCCGTAATAACTATCACAGAGACATAACAACTAAAGTCTCAAGGGTCACAGCATTTTGACCTCTGATCTTTGTGTAAGTGTCTCTAATGCAGCTGCACTTTGACTTCTGATCATTGTGTAAGTGTATCTAGGCTGCAGTCATAACTTAACATCAATGTGAACTGAATGTTTATTTGCCACCTTCAAAACATAAAAAAAATAAATAGGTCAATGATAAAGACAAGACATTATTGTTCCATTCAAATCCAATACATATAAAATAACAGTTCGATTCAATTCGAAATTAATCGACCAAAAACCTACGCAACAAAAAACCGAAAAAATTATACAAAGCACCGAATAAATTATACCAGATGCTGAAAAGCTCTGAAAAGCGGCGGACTAGCCCACTTAAAAGCACCGTCGACATCAAACGGCGCCGCGTACTCGACCAATAGAAACACGCCGCTGAAAAGAGCCACGCCTACCCACTAATAAGAGACGGTCCGCCTTTCCACGCTTAATATACTATGTTATATATTATGGAAGTTCTTATACTGTACGTTTATATTTATACTCAGCTGTGAATGGATTAAAGTATTTTAATCTGCAAAACCTGACGCTTACGGGAGAGACATTTTAGGATATATCATACAGAAATATGAGGTTTAATTGAAATACAGGGTAACCAGATTTATATTGAACATTCTGGCAAAACACCCCCTACATATAAATATAAATAAATGATTTATGATGATTATATTTCTGATGTACTATGCTACATAATGTGTAAAAGTGGCAAACAAGCGTGCAGTTCACATTGATGTTAAGTGATGACTGCAGCCTATAGACACCCACACAATGACCAGAGGTCAAAATGCAGATGCGCTGCCACTCCTGAGGCATTAGATGTTATGCCTCTGTGCCGGAAATTACAGAGCCTGTACCACCTGACCGAAACACGATAGTGCTCAACGCCACCATTTAACGGCAAGTATATTAAGGTAATTCGGTGGTGCCTACGCCCGCGAGCTCCGTCACTGGAGCTCTACCACCAGTCAAAATGTAATTAATTATCACTTTTTCTCGTTGACGAGCAAAGAATAGGCAGTAAAGTAAGCGATTTCCTACGATTTTGACTAGTTGCTAACTTAGTACTCGTAGTAACAAAAATGGAACTGATTTTTTTTTTATGTCTGAAGGTTGACAGACAAGCAGACGGGCCACCTGATGGAAAGTAGTCGTCGTCGCCTATGAACATTTGCAACACCAGGGGAGTCGCCAACGCGCTGCCAGCCCTGAAGGACTCTTTTGACGCCATTTTTGAACCCCATATTGTCTATCTTTATATATTATTTTATTTATCGCAATAACACATGTGAGTGAATTTAGAAAATAATTAAAGAAACAATGCAAAGAACCCTTCGGTTTAAAAAAAAACGTTCCATAGATTAAACCACATAAAAAGATCGAAGTCTAGAGCTGTAACAGTTATTTTCTGAAGTATAGGTATAGTTAAAATTGCCACACATAAATCTAAACTATAATAATATAAAGAGGTAATATTTTTTGTTTGTTTGTTTGTAATGAATAGGCTCAATAACTACTGGACCGATTTGCCAGCCCTGAAGGACTCTTTTGACGCCATTTTTGAAGAACCCCATATTGTAGCACCGAGGGAACACCTCAGAGGGAAGTACATTCCACAATTTACACGTTCTGGGCAAAAACGAACGTGAGAACCGCACCGTTGTACATTGCCAGGTGTCCAGTCGGTGATGGTGGAACTTCTTATGTAAGAAAGTTGGCTCACATTGATGTTAAGTGATGACTGCAGCCTATAGATATCTACACAAAAACGAATGTAGGAGAAGCATAGGAGATGTGTCATGACCGAAATATCTGGCGCTTTACACTCTCGACCTACCCCGTAAGGGAATTGGAGAGAAGATACACACATATTTCGATGAAAATGTCTGCTTCGGCAGTTTGGTGATAAAAGCTACTGTTGCCAACTCAAAGGACCTAGATCTCCAGGTTCAGATAGTAATAAAGAACATTTTTCAATTGAATAGATCATTATTAGCACCCCATTCTAGGAATATACCTACTATGAAAGTTTACGCCCTTTTACTGGTGGTAGAGCTCCAGTGACGGAGCTCGCGGGCGTAGGCACCACCGCATTACCTGCGTATTAACCACCAGACTAACAGATACTAACAGCCGAATCAGTGGCTTTCCTAAAGGGAGAAACTGCGTAGGCAAACCTAGACTGCCTAGCGGAAAAACGATTTATTCTTCAGGGGTAACGCAACTGCGTATTGATCAACAGATACCCGGATGCAAGGCTGAAGTCGTCACTTCAATCTATGTGAACTGCATGATGGTTTGCAAGGAAGCATCAAGTAGAAAGCAATTAGCAAGTAGTAATTAGGTAGTAGTCGGTTAGTCAAAATAGGAATTCAAATAAGTAATAATATTACTCTCAAACCTGCAAAGGAAGAAGACATTTCTAGACTTTAGGAATTCAGGGACATAATATAATTATATCTCTCTCATAAATATAGTGAGCTAAAGTAAATGACAATGGGTAAGCAATCAAAACCTTTGGAGTATTCTAGGCAAACAGATCAGGTACACATACACCAACCATGGACAGTGATGAAACCCTAAGAACAGCGAGGGAATAGGACGAAGGTGTCGGGACGTGACGCCTCATCGCCCTTTAGTGCAGGAGAATCATTCCCCTTGTGCAGTCAATCAACCGAACAATGGCGGTCAAACCATTCCAATTCCATTCCGAAATGTTTTGTTGTTTGTAGAAATATTTTCTGGGAAAGCGAGATTATAAATAAATAGCTAGTGATTTTTGGAAAGCAGATCATGAGGCATTCTAATCCTCAATAATTTCCACTTTTGTACACTTGCCAATAAATAGAACGTACATAGATGCAGAGGACCAGGAAGATCGAGACTGACCAAATAGGTCGAGTACTATCTAAAGGAGGGCACAAGAGTCTTAGGAATCGGCGTGCATGTATGTAGAAGAAGAACGGGAGATGTGTAAGGACCGGGATATTTGGTGCTCCATACTCTTTGCCTTCCCCGAGCAAGACTCCAACTCCAAACAAGATACAAGGCACTGATAAATAGACTTGGATATTCGTCAAGCACTTCTTGGATCTATAACAGGCTTTTGATACTGTATCACATACTTTGTGAGAATCTGCATGGACTGTGACCTGTCTACTGGACCAATGGCGACCACCCAGTACTATCCAGGGACTGAATCCAGAGGGGTAGCTTAAAAGCTCTCAGCTAGAAAGATCTTAACCCATCGCTCCCCAAAATCACCTATGTCATCTCCAACAAGACAAGTACTTGATCCTTCTTTTTTTGACCTTGATAAAACCTATCCTAAACTTGCGCCTCGCCATTTTTTTTTTACCTTAATAAAACCTCTCTAAACTTACGCCTCCCTATTTTTTTTGACCTTGTTAAAACCTATCCTAAGCTTACGCCTCCCCATTTTTTTATTTAATGAAGGTGGCAAACAAGCATGCAGTTCGCATGGATGACCCACACAAAGACCAGAGGTCAAAATGTAGATGCGTTGCCACCCCTGAGACCTGAGTTGATATGTCTCGGTGAAAAGTTATTACGGGGCTGTACACTACCATCTAAGCGGAACACGATAGTGCTGAACACTACCATTTAGCGGCAGATAGATTAGGTAATGCGGTGGTGCCTACGCCCTAGAGCTCCTACACTGGGTTTTGTTTATTGTGTTTCCGCCACTACTCCTTCCTAAGTCCATGGTGGTGACAATTAGGGCAGTTCTAACACACGAAGAACAATCCAAATAACTCCAAAAATTAAAACACTTTATCAGTTATTTATGTGAAAATATATAGGTCTCTACAATGGTGAGTGCTCTGCTGAACTGTTTGATATGGTACCACCGTCTCTTTTCCTACACCGTACTACCCTCAGAAGAGAGAAGTTCCACCCTCACCGACTGGACACCTGGCAATTTTCCCAAACCCAACAGTGCGGTTCTCACGTTCGTTTTTGCCCAGAACGTGTAAGTTGTGGAACGAACTTCCCTCTGAGGTGTTCCCTAGGTGCTACATTATGGGGTTCTTCAAAAATGGCATCAAAAGAGTCCTTCAGGGCTGGCAGCGCGTTGGCGACTCCCCTGGTGTTGCAAATGTTCATAGGCGACGGTGACCACTTTCCATCAGGCGGCCCGTTTGCTTGTCTATCAAATTTCAGACATAAAAAAAAGATAAGTGTAAAATGTTAATTCAAGACTTGTGTGTCTTTATTAGCATTCACTACATCGGTCTGAATTTAATAATCCTAATGTACAAAAACAATGTACCTAGGTATTGTTTAAAATACAATTATTTGAAGTTTCAGGGTCTTACAATTCAAAAATACGAGGCCTCGTTTAAAGTCTATAAGAATAGATAATGATTTTCCTTTTAAATAGGTACATTTTGCAATGCATATGTGTTTCAATGAATTTTGAATTTGAACTTGGAACCCCTTGAAATGGTTTTGAATTTGTTATTCTAAAATATTTTACCTGTTATCAAAGTTTTTTTGCACATTAAAAAGTACGTAAAATTGAATTATCTTAATTTAAGTCTAGAAATTCTATAGGTATGCCACGGTATTTCATGGTTTATTTAATTAATGATTATTAATACAGTAAAGTTTTTTTATTCACAAATAATCTTTGTTTTCTATGAAATGAAAACGGTGGCCACAGATAGTATATCGATTTACATTTTTAAATACAAACAAAATCCATTAAAAGTTGAATTAAATATGTAATCAATCAACAAAATTGCGTTGATAGTTTATCAAGTTGTATCCCACAAATTAGAAATATGTAATGAGTTATTTTTTGTAAATTAACATATAAATTGCTTTTTATAATAAGCTAAATGTAACTTTTCAAGGAGAACATTTGTATGTAGAGCGGATTAATTAAAATTAAAAAACAATTTATTTAAAAAAATATCAGTTTCTAGATACAGTTATTGCATTGCTAATAAATAAATATCTTTGTGTAGACAGACTAAACATAAAACAATTAAAACATTAATTACTTTCCGTATCACTAATTTATGTAGTATTGTACTGAATTCCATTGCCGTTAGTAAAAAAAGATTGAGAATGTATTCGGGCGGGAAAACGTCTCTCATGAGCTGTCAAATCTGGCGCTCTACAGTGGACGAACGCGATTGGTCCAGCCGCTCATGAGCGACGCTGTGATTGGATGATACGCGGCGCACATGAGCGACTGGCCACGTGCTTATAAGTTCCGGTGAGGAAAATCAAACTTTTCACGCGACAGAATGACAACGGATGTAACTTTTTAATAATTTGATAGTGTTTGGATGTAATTTAAACAGCACAGTTTTGATTTTAGAATGTATCTTTCTTTTACACTTTTACAATAAATAGAACTGTGGCCGACAATGAATGAGAATTAAATTAATATTGTTTTGTTTGATTCAGCTTTGATAAAGAAGTACTTTTTATATTTTGAAATATTAATTAAATTTATACTGCATTACCTGTTCACAAATGCATTTAATTTAGAATTAACAACACTATCGCGATTTTATAATGTGTGTGTATTAAAACTTAATTAACTTACTTACAATAAAGCCCGTCATCGGAATCACATTGCATTTTTTTATTAAAAAATAAAATTACTAAAAAACTCCTGTTCGTGAACAATTCGTGAATAATCACTTCAGCAGTTTCAAATGCTACGTAGCCTGCTTCCAAAACCGTTATATAAAAAAAACTCATCACTCACGGCTCAATAACTGAATAAACAACATAAAAACATAACATAAACAAAAACAAATATCATTAAACAACATAAAAATAATAAACACTGAACAGCGACGAAAATTACCACTCATAAGTGCCCGAGCGTATGCAGTTCTGATGCAAATTATTTACACTACTGCAACCCGCTGCAAACCATAGCGAATACCACGAAACGGCTAAACTACGTGCTTGCACTGTATCAGTAACGCGTGATATTATTTATTAATAAAAACAAAATATATTTGCTTGGGAACGCACATCTAAACAATACACAACAGCCTTCGACGCGACGGCATCGCCAACAACAATGCTTGGGCGAAATAAGCAAGAAACATTTAACTACCGGAGCGGGGAGGGGCGGGCGCTGGCCCTCAGTATTGGTGCTACGGCTGTGGTAGTTATAGTTTACGTGATACACAGCTCAAATACAAATAATATAAACATCACAACTGAGCATGCGCTGTGCTAGCAGACAGAGACGAACATACTCCACGACTCAAAGCCCACCATCAGTTAACTACGTTCCAAAGCTAGATTATACTAAACATCAATACTACACGTTTGACGAACTAGATAATATGTTAGTGGCTTTCCTAAATCGCTTTTTTATTGAGCAATTTACATATTTTTGACAGGGCCGCGCGACTACGCCGAGCGCATGCGCGGCCGCGAGCGAGCAAAAATGTTATTGACGATGCAAAATATTTATTTTTTGGCGCAACACCCGACGCAGGCCTTACTCGCGGCCATTTTGAAATTTGAATTCCGTATTTGAAATTTTAAATTATTTTAAATTTCGCACTCGGTACAACAAGTACCAGTGTACTGAGAATTATGAGCAAGCGATGATGTAAAAGGTCTATAGGCATCAAGTATAGAGATAAGAAGTTTGTAGCATAGAATAGGAAATGTGATAAAGGAGTCAGTTTTCCTGTAAATCTGCCGGGAGTTAGAAACGGTTTTATTTCAATTATAATCTAAAAACTGCCCAAAGCGCATGCGCTTGTCATCAATCACACCGTAGTGTAAAATATCTTCATTTTTAGTGCGTTCAGCAAAGAGTCAGTTGGTCCAGCGATGTGGGTCTGATCACTATTTGATCCCACTGTTCGTTCCCCGCACGATACAAAGCTTTGAATGACCTACTGATTTTTATTTTGGGTGTTGGTGTGCAAGTTTGCCTACAACGTCACAGCACCCACGACACAGGTTTATACCTGGCGTAGGGCTGTGAGAGTAAGCCCGGGTTGCACCATTTGCTCCAAGATATTTGTTAAAGTTAAAGTTATTATTATTATTTATTTTTTTTTATGTGGTGGTGGTGGCAAACAAGCTTGCAGTTCACATGGATGTTAAGTGACGACTGCAGCCTATAGACATCTACGTAATAACCAGTGGTCAAAGTGCAGATGCGTTGCCACCCCTGAGGACTAAGATCTTTTGCCTCTGTGATAGTTATTACGGGGCCATACAATACCATCTAACCGGAACACGATAGTGCTCAACACTACCATTTGGCGGCAGATAGATTAGGTAATGCGGGGGTGCCTACGCCCTCGAGCTCCATCACTGGAGCTCTACCACCCAGTATAGCATATATTTATCATCATTATAGAAATCTGTTAAAGTTAGAGAAGGACATGAAATGTTACAGTAACTTTAACAAATATCTTGGTGCAACCAACGCTAAACATTCTTATTTCATTTTTATTATTTAAGTTATCCTTCTTTTGGCGCTATCGAAAAAAAAGATGAGAGTGATATATTACGATCCGCGTGTAAACCGACAGATAAAAGCAACAGTCTAATGTTAGTTGCTAAACTTTTTGTCGTTTTTTTTTATTTCTGGGAGGTATATTAGATTGTGACACTAAAGAAGTACGACTTCTTACGTGCGTACATAAGAACACACTCTTTTTTATTTTTTTTAATAAGGTATTTGATTAGATAAATGTTACCAAGTGATTTGTTATTACTAACTATATGTAATTCCGTCACAAATTGCGATTATGATCGGAAATAAAAGCAAACAACTTGTTTACTATTATTGAGATACGTAGCCCTTACTAGGCGGTTTAACTTATACAATGATAATGGTAATAGAATTCATTCAAAACATTGCATCATGAACTTACTTGTGGTAGAATTTAACTAGTGGTAGAGTTCCAGTGTGCTCATGAGCTTAGGCACTAGCGCATCACCTAACCTATCTGCTATTTTACTGCTAATTTTAGATTTTTCATCGTCTTATTTAAAACGTTGGAGTCGGGACACACTTTTTGGATGTCAAACTATTTTGAGTAAAAACGGTTTTAACCTCTTTGTTATTTGCAGAAATCTATCTATAGACACCAAATACGTATAGGTTTGATGAAAACAAGGTCTTTCAGTTTCAGTTCCAAGAAGGTTCTAATAGTTTCGGAGTAAAGTAGGTGTAACATACGGACGGACTTACAGACAGACAGACATGACGAACCTTTAAGGGTTCAGTTTTTTGCCATTTGGCTATGGAACCCTACAAAATAGGTCAACTAAAATAAATAAAGCAAAAATGTATATCTGCCATACATAGGTCTGATAATTTTCCTCTCCTCTTCCCTATGGCCAACCCATCTCTCTAAAAGCCAAACTGCCTTCCAAAATTTAAGAAATATTTTGTATTTCTTAACCTAACCTATTAACATTATAAAAATATTAATATCGTTATTTGGATTTTATGCTGTATAATTATTGTTTAGATATCCGAACAAGTTAAATAACGCAAAAAACCTACGTGCTTTAGATACGATATCTAAAATAAACAAGGAAATGTAAGCATTTTTTTAAATATAAAATGACTCCTATATGACGCGGGTAACGTGATATGTTACAAAAACAGTTAATTAACCCAATAAAATTGAATGAATAAAATATTTCAATATGTCAATTTTTTTATATAAGATACATTTTTTTTTCAATGTTATATTTTAATTTATTTTACCCAATATAGATTTTTTTTTCTAGTTTTACTTAGATATTCTCTATGCCTACGTTATAGTTTCGTGCATTTTGGTAAAAGCAAGTAGACACGTAGACACATCGATTTAGTCTTAATTCAAAGAATACAATGTTATGAGTACTATTACGGCCTGTTCACGACTTCTGTCTTAGCGGCGAGCGGAGCGGCGGGCGGAGCAGCGTCAGTGACGTTTTGACGTCCCGCAGTTGCTAGTCGGTGAAACAAGCAGCGTCTCGTGCCGTGTGACAAATATTTTCATACTTTTAATTTTTTTTTTGTATTTATTTATGGCATTGCTTTTACACACATTGCCAGTAACAAGTAAAACAATATTTCGTATTTAAGCAGCGTACAAGTCGGTATTAGTCAGTCAGTTATTTATTACGTCAGTCAAGTGAGTTACAGTCAGAAATTCGCGTGAAGCGATGGCTACTTTACCAGAACTTTTACTATGAAGTTTTGAAGGCAACGTGAAAGGCCGTGTTTTCATACTGTTATTCTATTTCATTAAAAACGGGCATTGTAAACCTATATCAAACAAAATTCCACCAACTTTATTTAATATAACTCAAAAATACACCTAGAAAATGAAATAAAATAAGAGCACCATACGCCGCTTTCAAGGTTCCCGCCAAAAACTGTGCTTTTGATTTAACAGCTCACCGCCCCGCGCCCTTCCGCCACTCACAGCGACAAGGTTGTAAACGCGCCCAGGACCACACAGACGAGAAAGAGAACAAATATCAATGTTGCCTTAAGGAAGCAAACTACTGTCAGATTTTTCCCGTCACCTTCCATACCTTAAAATCGCCTACTTCGTAGCGACTTGTGACTAACTTCAAGGACACATTTAAGATTGGCGCGACTTAATCATTTATCGACACAGAGTTGTAACACATTATACCTATTTTATAACAATTTATAAACTGAGGTTGTGTTCTTATCATTAGGACTACAGCTATCTATTATACCCATGGCTCTATTTATACTGTAGAAGCGGTGTGATCATAACACTCGATGAATACTGCAGGCAAAACTTCTACCTTATTAATTACGTCAATAAATTGAATATGCACAGTCCCACCAAGAAATATTGCACATATAGTGAATGACTCAAATAATAATAATTATTATTCAATAGGTATTCATAATGATCAATTTATAAATAAAATATAACCAATAATTCATCAAATCTTTCAATTCCTTCATAGTGATAACGCTCTACGAAGACGAGACTTTTAAACACGATTTTTACATCATATTATAATTTAGTTTGTAAGTTCACCGCATAAGTAGAACACCTACATTTAGATTGCCTCTGTCCGACCTTGGGTTCCTATTTGCTAATCAAATTTGTACCAAATTTCATGCAGATTCAAATATTGTTAAATTTTTGTTGTGAAGAGATAACAAAACATATTTATCGTATTTTAATATGGTTTCTACTATCACAAATACATTATAATGTCTGGCTGTTATCTACTGAAATTATTTTTTTGCTTTATCATTATACTCGCACGTAATTTATTTTTTTGACTCAGCATGACTAGGTCATGGATAAATGACGAGTAGGTACCCAATATACAGCATACCGAGTAGGTACCTGACTTACAGCATATTATAGTAGTACCTACGTCTCAAGCAATGGGAAACTAATGCTAAACTAGGTCATCTGGGTAAACACGTGTCTTGAGATCTTTTAAAACAAATTACATTTAGAGCGGATAACAATTAATAGTTAACTTGACATCTTTCTAATGAAATCTATAGGTACGTGCTGGCACATCTCATACCTATATTATGAAAAATATTTACTCCTATTTAAATTCTTTTTGTTTTTATACTAGCTGACTCGGCGCACTTCGAACCGCCATCAAAGATTTATTTTATGTTTTAGTCATACAAACCTTCTTCTGATATTAACGAACACATTACAGAAAGATGTATCCCATTTGGTGCAGTCGTTTGGAAGGAATGCGCTTACTTTTCGCTGATTCATTTTTATTAATATAAAAGATTGCCCGCAAATTTGTCGAGTTAAAATTAAATATTTTTTTCATTCAAAAACACAACAAATAAAATCATGATAAGTGTAAAATTTCATGCATTTTTAATCGATAATAAAATTTAAAATCTATAAGTATTTGTTGCAGGTCGGTGTAATAGACGCCCAAAGCGTCGGTAGGCCATTGACACTTTTATTGGGCGATGATTTAAAACCTATCGATTGTGCCACCACTCATCGGTGGCGAAAAATTTGAATTTAGCGTTCTGATCCACTGAGACACTCCGTTTCGTCTAGACTTTGATTTATGATCTCTTGGTTTATGATAACGGGTGCCATATTTTATGATAAGGGTTAGGCTGAATAAGTTTTTGTCTTTTTTTGGTTTTTTTTTTTGTGTTGAAAAGTAGGCGAAAGTAAATTTGGAAACAGCGATAATAGATTTAGTTTTCAAAACTCATTCGAAACAATAATTAAAAAATATTTTATTCGTAAGAATTTTTAATGGCTCCGCAATAACTATCACAGACATTCACAGAGACAAGACATAACAACTAAGGTCTCAGGGTGGCAACGTACCTGCATTTTGACCTCTGGTTTTGGTGCAGATATGTATAGGCTGCAGTCATCATTTAACATCCATGTGAGATGCTTGTTTGCCACCTTTGTTGCATTAAAAAATATAAACGCAGATTGGCGTGGCATATTCTTCAATGACATTAAATATAAATCCTGTACGGGTCATACTTTTTTAATCACCCAATTCTGTAAAAACAAAATATAGTTCGAAACATCGTGAAAATAGTTTGAACGTGAAAAAAATGACATAATTACAACGAAGTGACAGGTCGAAAAAAAACGACGATGTGCGATTTTTCATTCACCGCACGACTGGAGCTTGGCACGAAAAAATCAAAATGGCGCCTGGCAAAAAATATTAATTAAGACTACGAACTATGGCTTACGAGATGGTACTGATGAGCGGGTGGGCGGGGCCACGCCTTCTGTACAGCGACGCCCAGCCACGCTATAAAGCGACCGCCTTCCAAAGCTTATGAACAAAGAGCTAGACTGAAAATAATTGTACCTGTTTTTTTTTTATGTAATTGAAGTGGCAAACAAGCATGCAGTTCACATTGATGTTAAGTGATGACTGCAGCCTATAGACACCCGCACAAAGACCAAGGTCAAAATGCAAATGCGTTACCACTCCTGAGGCCTGAGGTGTTATGCCTCTGTGCCGGAAATTACAGGGCCGTACATTACCACCTGACCGGAACACGATAGTGTTGAACACTACCATTTAGCGGCAAGTAAATCAGGTAATACGGTGGTGCCTACGCCCGCGAGCTCCGCCACTGGAGCTCTACCACCAGTATTGTACCTGTTGTTTTATTTGTATTAAGAGATCAGAATCAGATGTGTAACATAACATTAACATTTCATAAATAAATAAAATACGCTTACACTCACAGCCCCACAGTAGGTATAAACCTTTGCCGTTGTACACATAGAACACATACACAAACACCCAGACCCGGAGCAAATTTCTGAAGGCCATACGAATATTTGTCCCGGGGATCGAACCCGCTTTCGAACTTTCGCTTAAAAGTGAACTTACTAGAGGACTTCCTAATATGAAATGAAAAATGAAATGAAAAGTATTTATTCACCTTATTCAACATTATAACATAATTCATTACTTCTGCCAAACTGCAGTTAAAGGTCGCGCCAGGTAAAAAGAACGCTGGCGGTCAAGCTGCGCAGTAGACGATTTATCGATCTATTTGGTAGTATGAGGTGCGGCGTTTTCAATCTGCCTACCAATACACGAAACCGCAAGCGAAAGCTAGATCAAAAATAAACCAATAGGGCTAGTACTTTCGTGCGCGAGTGTACCGATGCGCGAACACATCCCTTCTACTTTCTTCCAGCGTTCTTTTTACGTGGCGCGACCTTTACAGTTTGTTGGCAGACGTAGCTCCCATTTTAATACTATATTAAGCTATTTTGAGCAGCAGCTATTTTGAATATCAGCAGGGATAACATTCCAGTCTAATTGCAGAAACTGTGAAAGAATTGGACATAAATCCCGTACGTTGAAAAAGTGTGGCAAGAAGTAAGTTTTCAGATGTGCGAAGGTTGCAGTTATAAGAATCCAGAATATTAAAATTAATTTTAAGGTTTAATATACGAGTAGGTACATATTGAACTTATTGATCAGTTTGAATATCTCATTCAAATAAAATTTTGTTGAAAGCTTTCATTAAGGACTAGAAACAACATAATTATTTTTACGGTAGGCAAAGTTTGATTAAAATCGTTTAAGTAGTTTAGGAGTCTATCGCGGATAATGAATGTGACGTGTAATTGTCTCTTTCGTACTTTTACTGGTGGTAGATCACCGAATAGCGAAACTGAAGTGGCAGTGGGCAGGGCACATAGCTCGCAGAACTGACGGCCGTTGGGGCAGAAGAGTTCTAGCGAAGCGTAGGCAGGCCCCCCACGAGGTGGACCGACGACCTGATGAAGGTCGCGGGCTATCGCTGGATGAGGGCGGCCCGGGACCGTTCGTTGTGACATTCTTTGGGGGAGGCCTTTGTTCAGCAGTGGACGTCTTTTGGCTGAAATGATGATGATGATGATGAGATCTCCATTGTCGGAGCTCGCGGGCGTAGGCACCACCGCATTACCTAATATACTTGCCGCTAAATGGCGAACAAGCATGCAGTTCACATTGATGTTAAGTGATGACTGCAGCCTATGCGTTACCACTCCTGAGGCCTAAGGTGTTATGCCTCCGTGCCGGATATTACAGGGCCGTACATTACCACTTGACCGGAACACGATAGTACTGAACACTACCATTTAGCGGCAAGTATATTAGGTAATGCGGTGATGCCTACGCCCGCGAGCTCCGTCACTGGAGCTCTACCACCAGTCAAACTTAAAATGATTAGAAACTTGATATAGATAAACACTTTTAAATATTGTTGGATCTTTCGGTGACACCATGTATATTTACTTACCTAAATCCTGAACTCACATGCTATCTGATATTTATACTAATTAAAATGTAGGCCTGTCTGAAAGTGTATCATTTCACACAAATAATATTTGCAAACAAAATAAGGTGGATTATTTTATCACAATAATGAAGAGTAATTACTAAGTAGTGATAAAAAATTGGGTCATGTTTGTATTATAAACAACGTTTATTAAAGATAATATTCGCGGGCAATTTTGGATGAAATAAAAATGTAAGCGTTGATACATTATTACTGACTCTGCCTCCGTAGCCTAGTGGTAACAGGCCACTACTACTACGCTGGAGGTCCTGGGTTCGATTCTCGGGTCGAGGGCTTACAGTAATAACGGTTTAAAATCCTTTATCTCTGGTTCTATTGGGATTTTTCCATTTTCTGGAAGTTTCCCAGTACCTCGAAGTTTGGGAATGTGCCCGGAGATGTCAACAGGCTCGCCACCTGTTATATGGGCCAAAACGTAACCGGCGAATTGTGGGTGTTTGCATGTATGCTTGAATGCATGCAATTGCCTCTACCTACCCCTTCGGGGATTACAGGCGTGAAGCTACGATATATTTTAAAGAAAAATGGAAAGAAAAATTTGACTTCAGGTGAGACTCGAACTCGCGGCCACTGGGAATCTAGTCCAGCCGCTCTTCCAACTGAGCTACCGAAGTCCTGCCCGATTTGTCAAATCTTTCCTACACATTTATTGCATTGCCTTATGGAGGCAGTAGCGCTATCTATTGCCACACTATACTAGTTAGGCAACCGATATACGGTAGCTCAGTTGGAAGAGCGGCTGGACTAGATTCCCAGTGGCCGCGAGTTCGAGTCTCGCCTGAAGTCAAATTTTTCTTTCCATTTTTTCTTTAAAATATATTTCACAAGCATGTGTTAATGCGAAATTATATAAGAAACAATTACGATATATTATTTTGTTTTATGTACCTAACGAGTATAATCTAAATAAAACATAACCTACCTACTGTTATTCTGCATCTAATTCAGTTCAGGAAAGCGTCGGGATGTGACGATCCTATTGCGCTCTAGTGAGTGTAGGAGCATTCTTTTTTACTGGTGGTAGAGCTCCAGTGACGACGCTCGCGGGCGTAAGCTCCACCTGAACACTACCATTTAAATATAAATAGTAGTGTTCAGCACTATCGTGTTCCGGTCAGGTAATGTACGGCCCTGTAATTTCCGGCACAGAGGCATAACACCACTTTTTATACTAGTAATGGTTTAACTGGTAGAGAACGCTCTTAGCGTTAAGTTCGCCATTTGTAACAATATTGTATGTGTATTGTGACAATAAAGACTAAATAAATAAATAACACCTTAGGCCTCAGGAGTGGTAACGCATCTGCATTTTGAACCTGGTCTTTGTGTAAGTGTCTATAGGCTGCAGTCATCACTTAACATCAATATGAATTGCATGCTAATTTGTCACTTCGATTACATTAAAAAAAATCTTCCACTAGTACTGTATCTACTGACTGCACTAGCGAAAGAATGTTCAATCGAACACTGGCGGTTTTAACCAACAACTCCCGGTCTATACTTAATGGCTACCAGCAATATAACTCGAGTGTAGCAGGAACAATAAAACTAGCTCTACCTACAGCCTAGACTGTAGGAGCACTGGGTAACGCTCAATAGTTAATAGGGCTTCGTTCCTCTAGAGACAGATTTACTTCACACTTCCATGTTAATATAATGAACGTATGGTGCGTTTTACTGTCTACGCCGATTTTGATAAGGCTTTGCAAAAAAATAAGGCAGGTATGACACACTGACTGAGCCAACGTGGATATAATTAAAACTCGTGTAAAAGAATACATACAGTACTCAACAATAAATATTGCACATCGAGCCTAGGAAGGAGACTTCGGCTTATTTCGGGTCTGTAGAGCTTTATCTCTTTCGCACCGTAAATATTCGATGTTACATGGGCCAAAACGTAACCGGCGAATCGTGGGTGTTTGCATGTATGCTTGAATGCATGCATTTACCTCTGCCTACCCCTTCGGGGATTACAGGCGTGAAGTTACATTTTCATAAATAAAAATAACGACTAAGGTCTCACTTAACCTCTGGTCTTTGTGTAGATGTTTACAGACTGCAGTCATCATTTAACATCTATGTGAACTTTATATTTGTTTGCCACCTTAGTTACTTAAATAATAGTGAATTAAACTTCATAGTACTCATTGTTTTTATATTCGCATTAACACATGCTTGTGAAATATATGTCTATTATATCGGTCGCCTAACTAGCATGGTTGGCAATAGATGGCGCTACTGCTACCATAAAGCAAGCCAATAAATGTGAAGGAAAGATTTGACAAATCGGGCAGGACTTCAGTAGCTCAATTGGAAGAGCGGCTGGACTAGATTCCCAGTAGGTCGCGAGTTCGAGTCTCGCCTGAAGTCAAATTTTTCTTTCCATTTTTCTTTAAAATAAAAATATATTTCATAGTACTCATTCAAATTAATGTCAAATCCCACAAAACCGAGACAGATGCATAAATTTTATTTGATTTGCAATAATAATAAATTGCTCAGCAAAAAGTTTATGGTTCCGCAATCAACATGTTGCAATAAAATGTGTTTTTGTCTTCACAAGTCTCATAAACTGGTCACTTTTTGTGGGTAGCTATAAAATTTATTGCTAATTTATGAAAAAGGCTGGTAATGGAACTGAAAATCGTTAAAATGGACGCCAGTTACCTACATATGTAACTGGCATCCATTTTGGCGACCCCAACGCCCACTAGCGGTATAATTTTCTTCCAATGGAAGATAATTCTTCCATTTATGCAGTCAGTTAAACGAACAATGCCGCACATGGCAGATTTTTTCTCTGAACATCTGGGGGCGCGGCAGTGCCAGGTCGAGTTTATGAATATTCATTTACACAACTTCAACGACAGCGCACGGTGGTGTGTGAAAACTGGTTCAAGTAGGTAGTAGGGGAGAGTCTGGTATATTGTCTGCCTTATAAATACTGCCTGATAAATTGTACCACCTCAAAAAGAGATGTTGCAAAAATGTATGGACCTCCGGCCATGTATTGTACACAATATCATTAGCAGGCAAAATCAATGTAAAAACGTTTTTTACTGCATATTTTCAGTTATTTAGCTTTATTTGCAGTTACATACCTTTATTTGCAGTTAGAATTGCAACTCAAAACCAACATCGCGTATAAGGCGGGCGATGTCATTTTGACATTTGCATTTTTAAATTGTTTTTTTTTTATGTTAATAGTACATGGAGAAAAAGGTAATATTTTCTAAAAACTATCGAAATCGATTTCATGTGTTAATTAATACTAGATATACTAATCGATTTCCAATTTTAAAAAAATCATCGATACTTCTTTAAGTTGATCGATTCGATACATTGTTTTTGTTTTTATAATATGTGATCCACTTAAGATACAGATAGCATTAGTTTTATTTTATCTACATAGGTACTATCCCAAGCGTCGGCTGTATCGCCGCCATGTTGAACATGGTTGAAAATGATAAAATCGTTTGAATTAAATGTGGTTGTAACTCTAAAATATATTCTTAAATAAATAAATTGTATTTTTTTCGGATTCTTCTTTAATTAACCCATTTTTTGAGGCCACTTTTTTTGAGGCCATTTTTACGAACCAAAGCCGAGCTCGCAACATCTCCTTTTACAATAACTGTAACTTATTTTCTTATAGCAGTAAGTACTTACATTCTTTACCTTTAGTGAATTACTATCATTTTTCACGTTTCCGAAATGTTAATCATTTTTAAATTAATGTAATTTTTTTTTTTTGCAATAACCGCTCCGTTTTTTCTTTAATTTCTAAAGTTCACTCGCATGTGTTACTGCGAAAATAAAATACAACAATTATTAAGGGAACAGCGACATCTTAACGATTTTTAAATTATTTCAAAATATACAAAATCTAATACTTTTTTAAACTTCATAGTACCTTCACGCCTGGATTTCGAAGGGGTAGGCAGAGGTAAATGCATGTATTCAAGCATACATGAAAACGCCCACGATTTTCCGGTTATGTTTTGTCCCATGTAACAGATGGCGAGCTTGTTGACATCTCCGGTCACATTACCAAACCGAGGTAATGGGAAACATGGAAAAAATGTATAAATCGCAACAGAACCAGAGATAAAGGATTTTATAGCTTTATATAAGATAGCCCCCGACCCGGGAATCGAACCCAGGGCCCCAACGTAGTATAAGTGGCTGGCTACAAGTACACTACTGACCTACTGAGGCAGTTTACAATAATACTTCTGAAAGCAAATTGTTCTGGGGCGGGAAAACAACTACCTACTGAAATTTAAATCCTATGGAAGGGTCTCTAGCTTTTTTTTTTTGTAATAAAAGTGGCAAACAAGCGTGCAGTTCACATTGATGTTAAGTGATGACTGCAGCCTATAGACACCCACACAATGACCAGAGGCCAAAATGCAGATGCGTTCCCACTCCTGAGGTCTAAGGTGTTATGCCTCTGTGCCGGAAATTACAAGGGCCGTACATTACCACCTGACCGGAACACGATAGTGCATAGCGGCAAGTACATTAGGTAATGCGGTGGTGCCTATGCCCGCGAGCTCCGTCACTGGAGCTCTACCACCAATAAAATATTCGCTTCGTAATACAAAATCGTAAAAACATGTCTTTAAAAAAATATCCAAAATCAAACACAAGTAAGCCTCTTCGATCAGTCATAAGGCTCTGGACCCCTGTTTAGTTAAAGGATTGTGATCCTAACATTGATATTGTGGGTCGTAAGCTTCTTTATGTATTAACCTTTGACGATGAAAGTACTTTAGGAGTTGTTACTTCATGGCTGTATTTCACGTAGGGGTAGGCAGAGGTTCATGTATTCAAGCATACATAAATAAACCACGATTTTTTTTATATCTCTGTGAATTGAACACGCGTAGTGGAAAACAAACGGAGCTCGCGGGCGTAGGCACCACCGCATTACCTAAAATATTAGCCGCTAAATGGTAGTGTTCAACACTATCGTGTTCCGGTCAGGTGGTAATGTATGACCTTGTAATTTCCGGCACAGAGGCATAACACCTTAGGCCTCAGGAGTGGTAACGCATCTGCATTTTGACCTTGGTCTTGTGTCTATAGGCTGCAGTCATCACTTAACCTCGATGTGAACTGCATGCCTGTTTGCCACTTCATTTACATAAAAAAAAAATAGAACTGAACACACGTGTGTCCAGTTGGTTAAACTTGAAATTGTAATGATTTGTTATTTCGTCGTCTGGACACAACAATATTTTTACATGTGTCCACATGGTGAAACTTAAATAAAACCACCTTTATGTCTTCACCAACTGGACACTATCACTTTTTTTTGCAAAAAAGGTACAGTCATGTGCATAATCTCCTCGTTTATTACATCCTACTTAATATTTTAAGTGCTAAAGTTTGTGAGTATGGATGTTTGTACTCTTTCAAGAAAAACTACTGGATAAATTTGGATGAAACTTTACAGTAAAGTGACGTAGACGAAGTCGCGAGCAAAATGTAGTACATACTACATAATGAAAATATACTGACTCATATTTTTGCTGAAAAAACCTAATGGTTTTTAAATTTTAAAATAAAACAAACATGTATTACAATAATAATCAAATTAAAGTTTGATTTGTTAATGTAAAGACACGGTTTGACTACCGATAGGAAAAGAGTGGAAATAGCCAATATTCTCTAAATATACATAATAATTTAAAATCATTACTTCAAATATCACAAAAAATTAAGTAGGTAAGTACCAACACATTATTTAAAGTAGCAATTAAATTTCTGTATTTATTATCAAAGCCAAAGATGTTTTGCCTTTGAAAGATACACTCCTTTTCTATACAAACTTGCAAAGCTTGTTTGCTTGTTTACTAAATGTAGTTGCAATGAAGTTTGAACGAGAATTGTACTCAGAGCTACATGCGGCATAAAATAATGAAATAAAATATCACAAAAATGATCAATAGAGCTCAATTTTGGCATCACAATTCTAAAATGTATAATTTTACAAATAATAATCATTCTCCTTAACTCTGTAACAACAATAATTGTCACTTTTACATAGTATTTCAGTAATCATTGAGCTAGGCACTTGTAGGTATAACAATCATTTTACGTAACTTCACGCCTGTAATCCCCGAAGGGGTAGGCAGAGGTAAATGCATGCATTCAAGCATACATGCAAACACCCACGATTCGCCGGTTACGTTTTGGCCCATGTAACAGGTGGCGAGCCTGTTGACATCTCCGGGCACATTACCAAACTTTGAGGTACGGGGAAATTTCCAGAAAATGGAAAAATCCCAATAGAACCAGAGATAAAGGCTTTTTCACCGTTATCTCTGATAACCCCCTACCCGGGAATCGAACCCAGGACCTCAGCGTAGTAGTAGTGGCCTGCTACCACTAGGCTACCGAGGCAGTTATCAATCATTTTACCAAGACTAAATTCATGTTGCTAAGCCTGTTTAAGATGCTTTTTAAAATCACAACCATGTATTAATTTCTGGGTGCCACTGCAGTATTTGGCTTTTAATTGAACAAAATGACGTTTTATGAGTTTCCACTATTTTATTGGGCAGCAGAGCATAAATAGTAGGAATAATGTTTGTATGATATCTTGTACGCCCAATATCGGTATGAATCGTGAATAGTTGATGGAATTTTCTAACGCATGTTTTAAATCATCACAGAAGAATCTCTTTGAATGGGCAACAATTTCTCACATATTTTATTTAAGGAAAAATGGAAAGAAAAAATTGACTTCAGGCGAGACTCGAACTCGCGGCCTACTGGGAATCTAGTCCAGCCGCTCTTCCAATTGAGCTACTGAAGTCCTGCCCGATTTGTCAAATCTTTCCTTCATATTTATTGCATTGCTTTATGGTAGCAGCAGCGCCATCTATTGCCAACTAAGCTAGTTAAGCAACCTATATAATAGACTTTGCAGTTTATTGAATATCGTAAAGAAGTCGCTTTTACCCTTAATAATTGTTTTATATTATTTCGCGTTAACACATGCTTGTGAAATATATTTTATTTAAAGAAAAATGGAAAGAAAAATTTGACGTCAGGCGAGACTCGAACTCGCGGCCTACTGGGAATCTAGTCCAGCCGCTCTTCCAATTGAGCTACTGAAGCCCTGCCCGATTTGTCAAATCTTTCCTTCACATTTATTGCATTGCTTTATGGTAGCAGCAGCGCCATCTATTGCATCGAAAATTTCGAACAAGTCCATACAAAATATTTATTTATTTTTTTCATTACATCTGTTACTCTGTAACTACGGAACCCTACACTGTGCGTGGCCCGACATGCACTTGACCGGTTTTTTACAACTATGGTTGTTATATTCTACAATTAATGAAACAACTTACCAGTACAGGTAGCTGCACCATTGGTGTCTGAAAGAGGAAGAAAATATATATAACTTATTACGTATGTATCTTCCCTCCAGGTCTCTTACGGGGTGAGCAGAGAGTATAGAGTGCCAAATATTTATATAGTTATATTTAAATAATTATATAGTTATAGTTGCTAGACCGCCCTTTTGGAATTATTTGACTGCCATGGTTCGGTTGACTGATTGCGCTGGCGGAAGACTTCTCCTTCACTTATGGGCGGTGGACGTCTCGATTTTACCCAAATGCTATGAGTTTTGTTTTTTATTGTTTTTTCCGCTTTTTGAAAGTTTTTCAGTGTCACCCTCAGAGTTTGGTAACACACTTTCACATTCGCATATTGTTCCGAAAACGCCGCAAGAGTAGGTATGCAATTTTTTTTAAAAAACGTACCTTCGCTCTTGTAATCCCCGCAGGGGTAGGCAGAGGTAGAGGTAAATGCATGAATTTAAGCATAGTTCGCCAGTTACGTTTTTGGCCCAAGTAACGTGGCGAGCCTGTTGATATCTCCGGTCACATTACCTACCGAACTTCGAGGTACTGGGAAATTTCCAAAAAATGGAAAAAATACCAATAGAACCGGAGATAAAGGACTTTACACCATTATCTCTGATAACCCCCTACCCGGGAATCGAGCCCAGGACCTCAGCGTAGTTGTAGTGGTCTGCTACCACTATGCTACCAAGGCAGTTATAGAAGCATTTTTTAAAGAATTTATTTTAGAAAGTGTCATGTGTGGTGTTTTTACTGGTGGTAGAGCTCTAGTCACGGAGCTCGCGGGCGTAGGCACCACCGCATTACCTAATATACTTGCCGCTAAATGGTAGTGTTCAGCACTATCGTGTTCCGGTCAGGTGGTAATGTACTGCCCTGTAATTTCTGGCACAGAGGCATAACACCTTAGGCCTCAGGAGTGGTAACGCATCTGCATTTTTACCTCTGGTCATTGTGTGAGTGTCTATAGGCTGCAGTCATCACTTAACATCAATGTGAACTGTATGCTTGTTTGCCACTTTTAAAACATAAAAAAAAAAATGTGGATTCATAGAGCAACACAGGCAACATCGGCCGCGGCGGACCGGACCGGACACGGCCTTTTAGGTTGCTTCCAAAACTTCATTGTAAATGTTTTGGTAAAACATCCTACACACGACCCTAAAATCAGTGGCGATATTGGGGCAATAGTAGGGAGGACCCTAGATCGTACCATAAAGTGCCTCGCGTATAGGCAAATCGTAACTATAATTGTATTGATTTGCTGGTGTTATTTTCTATCACGATATTATGCTGTTGATGGGTATTTGCGTATGTAATTACTTTATGCAAATATTTATGTTACCACAACACACCCACACCCCCACACCCTCACACACACACACACACACACACACACACACACACACACACACACACACACACACACACACACACACACACACACACACACACACACACACACACACACACACACACACATACACACACACACACACACACACACACAACCTTATTTAAGTTATTTTGCTATTATGCTAATCAAAATGCTGTGATCTTTTTAGATAAATACCATATATGTATAGCTTTAATTGCCCTGGTGGATGAGCGGGGTACCCTGTAATACAGGTTTCTTAACCCAGTATGGGGGCCCTTACGATGTTACTTGTAATACCGTTTAAAAATGAATAAAGCATTTTTGATTTTGATTTTTTTTTATTTATATGCCATGGACGTTCACATTATCTTTATTCTATTTTAATTTTAAATCTACTTAATACCTTATATTTAATCTTGTATTAAAAAATCTAAGGTTTTAATTTGACAAAAGAGCAACACGCTGAGTTTGTTGGGTAGCGGCGTTCTTCTCAGTAGTGCCTGCACTTGGAACTCTGCTAAGTGAATGTCTATGACTATGACGAACAGATTTTTCTTTTTCTTCTATAAAAAAAAATTAAAAATTAGGTGGTGTTTACGTATCGGTTAAATTTTATTAATAAAATTGGTAATCATTAATGCTTATTGGATTATTATTATAAGCAATTCACTCCAGGTAGCTTATAACCTGACAATGCAAAAGTGTCCTTGTAGACAAATTTGAAATAAATAATTTGAATATTGATTTTTTTTTTAATTTTCCAGCGAGCTCACGATTTAGGTACGATCATCCCCACCTGGTGGTGGGGATGATCGTTCCTAAATGTGTCCTGATATCACCACTGATTTTAAGGTCGTGTATAGGCCGTTTAAAGTAGCCATCGCTTTACTCAAATTACTGACTATGACTCTGACTGACTTTGGCTGATATAAAAAATAATTGACTGACTAATTCTGACTTTTACGCTGCTTATGAATGCAAAATGTCGTTTTACTTGACACTGGCAATAAGCGTCGCAGCGATGCCATAACATTACAAAAAAAATGCTGGAAGTAATTCTACTATAAATACGTTAATTTATTCTGTATATATGAAAATAAATGACTATCGATTGTAATCGTTCTTATTTTAAAACAAATGGCAAACGTACCTACACGCACAAGTTCAACAGGTCAGAATAAATACGTAAAATATATTTATTTATTTAAACTTCGCAACATTGCCAAAATAAATGAACTAAAAACTTCCTTGACTTGCGTATCTGCGTCAGATAATTAAAAATACGTATTTTATTATTTAATCTGTCATTCAATGACTTTGACGTAATGTGTGTAAAGAGCTTACAAACTTACAAGTTGAATTCATTCCAAACATAATACTTTACTACTTACTCTTACTGGTGGTAGAGCTCCAGTGACGGAGCTCGCGGGCGTAGGCACCACCGCATTACCTAAAATACTTGCTGCTAAATAGTAGTGTTCAGCATATCAATGGTTCAGCACTATCGTGTTCCGGTCAGGTGGTACTGTACGGCCCTGTACCTAATTTCCGGCACAGAGCCTTAACACCTTAGGCCTTAGTCTTTGTGTAAGTGTCTATAGGCTGCAGTCATCACTTAATATCAATGTGAACTTGTTTGCCACTTTCATTACAAAAAAAAACTCGAAAATGTTGTCGATTTGAATGAAATTAGGAAATAAAATACCTTTTTTTTTTCAAAAATCAATGCCTAAAAGCTTGTTAGGGTATAAAATTCGTAAAAATGTAATCCGCTAAATCGATTTAAATTAAAGTTGGCACTTATATAGACCAAAAGCTTGCACCCAACATACCCAACATATACAGCCCTTTTTTGCCATTTATTTTCAAAAAACTTCTAATAAGCTGTACTGACATCAGGGATGTCAGTACATATACATATATATATATGTATATGTGTATATTAAGAATTCCAGGCGGACGAAGTCGCAGGTAACAGGAAGTTTTCACTTTAAGCTAGCTTAATTATTTATTTAATACTACTAACTACTTTATTTTCACTTTTCGCTAGTCGCTCTTGAATACTTACACTTTCATTAGGGTGGGGTCCGTGCGGACCCCAAGGGTTATTTAAGGGTTTTTTTTTTTAGTAATATAGTAGGTTTTCATGTTTGTTTTGCATGGAACAAGCAAGGACAATAGTTTTCTATATAAAAACGTTCTTGCAGACATAATTTTTCGTTAACAATTAAATGGTCAGTGTAAAACCGCCTTACACTTATCAAATAACATACAGTAAAGCTTTATAACTTCGAATTATCAACAAATATTGAATTATCTTCATATTTACACAACTATGTAGTATCGTGGACGATAACACACGCAAATAATAACATTTGTGTATATAATAATAGATATAACCAGTTTGATATGATTGTATGCTCATTCAGTATACCCATACTATGTGACCCGTTCAGGGAGGGCAGGGGGGGGTTTTAAAATACTACTTTTGGTCACAGGGGCGAGGGGTGGTCTTAGGCTTTTATCACGTAAGTAAATTAAAATAAAATAATAGTTCTACTGTCGTTAATTAAGTTTCTATAAGTTTTAATAAGTTTTGTTCTTTTTTTTTTCACTTTTAGTTATAATGTTTTTTTATTCACTTTTTTAGTTTTCACAGTTATAAGTATTTTGGAATATTACCACGCATTTTGGATTGTCGCGGTAAGCGCCGTATTAATAAAAATACGAACGTGAGCCAAAAAATATTTTATGACTTTCTATTTGTAAAAAAAAAATTAAGACTATACTCGTAGGGAGGAGGGATGTTTTAGCAAATACTACGGGTGATCACCGAGGGCGGGAGGGGTTAAAACGTAGAAAAAATGTGTACGTTCCCGTAGGATTGTACTGGGCTATTTGGCTAAGTGGGACTTGAAAGTCTTCTGTCTTTATAAAACACGTTCAAACGATAGAGAAAGCGCACATTTGAGGGTTGCTTAAAATTGAGTGACGGTTGAGTATTCGGCCATTAGGGTCATAATCATTAAAGGCATCGGTGACGAAGCCAACGCTCACCAGAAGAGGAGAGTTCTTCCGTTATTCAACCAAACAATGGCAGACAATCTAATTAACTACCTCGAACCTCGAAGGTTGGTAATGTGCCCGGAGATGTCAATAGGCTCGCCTGCGCTCGCCATCTGCTACATGGGCCAAAACATAACCGGCGATTCGTGGGTGTTTACATGTATGATTGAATGCATGCATTTACCTCTGTCTACCCCTTCGGGGATTACAGGCGTGAAGTTACGTATTTTAAGGTTGGTTTCTAAACAAGCATACAGTTCACGTTGATAGTAAGTGAATGCTGTTGTTGTACCAGTCAGGTGATAATATGCGGCCCTGCAATTGCCGGCAAAGAGGCATATACTGGCGGTAGAGCTCCAGTGACGGAGCTCGCGGGCGTAGGCACAACCGCATTACCTAATATACTTGCCGCTAAATGGTAGTGTTCAGCACTATCGTGTTCCGGTCAGGTGGTAATGTACGGCCCTGTAATTTCCGGCACAGAGGCATTACACCTAATGCCTCAGGAGTGGCAGCGCATCTGCATTTTGACCTCTGGTCATTGTGCAAGTGTCTATAGGCTGCAGTCATCACTTTTCCACAAGTTTCCCACGATTTTGAAATCTATCCGGAGAAGTCAAAAGACTAGAAGGTATCTATTACACAAAAAACTAGTTGGCGAACCATGGATATTTGTATGTACGAGTATGCTTGAATGAGTGCACCTCTGCCCAACCCTTTAAAGAATGTACGCGTAAAAATACAGTGTTGTGTTTTTTTTTCAATCTTCTCAGTGCCGGATAAAGCCGGTGCGGGGCCCGTAGCAAATGTGACCATGGGGCCCTAGAGTTACATTGCCTACTGAAATTTAGGATGTAAATAAAACAACATTTACGAATAGGAATCGAAAACCAATTTAGGGGATTCCCCCCTGTAAGTATTGTGGTATTGCCAACTTGCAACAAAATAATATAGGTACCTATATAATTAGTGGTCAACGCTCCCTTTGAGAATAGCTAAGGTGTATATTTGTGTTTTTTTTGGGCACAGGCACGGGGCCCCTAATGGCGCGGGGCCCGTAGCATTTGCTACTCCTGCTATATGGCTAATCCGGCACTGAATCTTCTACTCTGTTCTCCAGTGACAAATAGAAAGATATGACAAATTTTTAAATACGAAACTACATTGGTGTTTTATTATATAACCAACAGTAAAACTTTACATCGTTTTAAAAAAATACAGTTCAAGATGGCGTAATGTTTTTCAAATAACATTAAACCGAACGTAAACTCTGAACAAGCGAGAAGTTAAATGTAAACAGCTCACCCGCGACTCGATACTTTATCATAAACAAGAAAATCGATTCAAAACAAATACGCCGTAAAGCGAGAACGATTATTTTATAAATATCGATATTCGTTGATCGATGGTAGGCACATCGGTGATATTGTGATCGCAAATCAAAACAAAAAAAAATACATGTTTTTTTATTTTTCCAAATTTTAATGGGTAAGCAAAGGTGAGTTACACGACGCAAGTTTGAGGTCCATCTCAAAGAGGGCGCTATTAACATAAATTATTAATATGCATCTGTCAATGCGGGCATGCCCGAATAGGTGGATTTTTAGAATAACAGCATTTTTCCTGTCTGTTTTGCCTGTATACTAAATTTACACTTCTTCCTATTCAAAACATACCTAACTGTAAATAATAAAATCAGAGATACTGAAGCGCCATCCACCTTTGCAAATCTGCATTACGACTTGCATCGTTCTTACCTTACATAGGTAATTAGGTACCACTTATCGCATAATCGAAATCTACTGACTCTACCACATCCTGACTTCCTTATTTAAATTAAGTTAGTCTGTTGTAGGTGAAAATTGTTTTTCAACAATTGGTATCCTTCAATATTTCCAAAAAAATAACTATTTAAAGCTAAGCCTGAATAGGGCCCTTTAAAACTCAATAGATACCTTTCATCTACGCTTCACTTTTCAAAGTATTACATTTAAAAAATATGTTTTTTTCCAATTTCTGCAGAATCATGCATCGGAAATGCTGTCTCATCAGTTTCATCAAAAACATCCTTTTTACGGTGACGGAGATAATACTTTTAATATCAATCATCATCTTCCTCGTTTTGAAACATACACTTCATGCCTATATTTCCCTGAAGGGGTAAACAGAGTTTCTTATCTGCAAACACACGACTCATGAGTAATACTTTTACAAGTTAGTGCTAATGTTTTCAGGCTCCAAAAAATTCATTTTTGCATTGTATCACAAATTTCCAAAAAAATATTTGAAGATTACACACCGCCTTAGAAATTGAACCGGATATCTTTCGTTAACCTAGCAGTAGTCGTATAGTTTTCTATCACTGGATCATCGGCTTTGAGGCGGTAATGTTTTGATTACTTTTGATCCTCCTGTCATTAATCAACTTTTGTAAAAAGAAAGCAATGTCTTTTGTGAACTTTTTTGCTTTGTCAAACAATCATTCCATAAAGAAACGTAACTAAATGTAACTTCACGCTTATACTCCCCGAAGGGATAGGCAAAGGTAAATGCATGGATTCAAACATACATGCAAATACCCACGATTCACCGGTTACCTTTTGGGCCCATATAATAGGTGGTGAGTCTATTGACATCTCCGGGCACATTACCAAACTCTGACGTACTGGAAAACTTCAAGAAAATTGAAAATTCCCAATTGAACCAGATGAGGATTTCTACACCTTTTTTTATTTAAGGGCTAGATTTGGACAGAAAAAAGGGTACACGGTAAAACAGCTATAAAATACATATTATTATAATCTAGTAAGCCTGAGGAACGTTTCCTGGTATTAAAAATATTTTTTAACTCTCCGGAATAAAAAGTTTAAGGTTGAAGTATTTAGATTAATTTTTAGTTTTATAGATTAGTATTTAGTTATTTATGGAGTGCTTTTATTATTGTGAAGAGAGTATTTTTTTATTCCGGTTTTTTGCTACGATTCTTTAATATGTGAATCTGACAGTTACCTATTGAATCCAAAAAAGGGAAAACGGGAATCACACCTTCTAATTCCTATTTAACGTGAGTAAAGTAACTATCATATTTAAATATGTATTCTTACATAAATTTTATAGTTTTCTCGTAGGAATCAAGTATAAATCATGATTCATGAACGAAATGTTGGAAATTATTTTAGAAATAACATTTATTGGTTAATAACTAACAAAGGCATAATTTTCTCCTAAAATATTATGCTCTTTAGTTCTACGAAGACATTATTTATTAAAAGTATAACAACAGAACTTATTTTCATCTTTATGGTAATTTGATTAGTTTTACAGTGTGTTGTCCTGCATCATAAAGTGCCTATTTATAAATGCTTCAACACTTCAAAACAATAAAGTAAAAAAATTATTAACAATTACATAAGTAGGGTGCAATAGCTGAGCTGTATGAACAGCTGTGAAATCATCATTATTTTAAATTAAATGGTTTTTGAGTATATTTTAAATTCTCAATTATACGTACCGTTGCATCTATGTGAACAGAACCATCTTCATCCCTTTGGAGACACATCCAGTATCACTGAATATTGTTAATTTCACCACACAAACATTCAAATAGTTTGTAAAGTCCGCGACCCAGGTGCGCACCCTGCGGTACTCCTCAGACGTGCTCTTGAAAAGACTGAACCGATATGGCTTCAGTGTTTTGAATACAATCTGTAACAGAACAGAAAAACAATAATAAAATGGCCTGCCGGTAACATTAGGTTTGAGTGCACAATATCTAACGTGCAGCTTGTGTGACACAATGGAATACTCAAGTAAAATCAACTCTACCTCCTTTGAATAAAGGATAATTCTCCTTGCCCCCAAAATACATTAGAGAAAACTAAAGTACCGATGATTGGTTTTACAGATTGCCTCTTAATTTTTTATAGTTTACTGTAGTAAATATCTTGTCTACAACTCTGATTTTAATAAACTTATGCTATTTTTCATTTCGAAGTCTGAGTATTGTGAAATTTTCCTCAAAAATAATAAAATATTACATACAATTATCATACAATATAGCAAATTTAATTGTAAAAATTATGTTTTTATATGCACACGTTTTTAAAACCAAAATAAAAAATAAATAAAGCGACTCTAAACTTCATTTTACTAGCGGTAAGTTGCACATTACATCGCTAGATGGCAGTGTTAACTCTACGCACACAATCTTTTAATATTGTATGGGTAGATACATTTTTGCCTTCATTTGTCTAGACCAGTGGTTCCCAAAGTCTGGACTAGAACTTATCTAAAACAAGTTACTAAACTCGGGACCTACCTTTAGGAAATTTAACCTTTATAGGTATAAAAATTTAACCTATATAGGTATATAAATTTAACTGCCTCGGTAGCCTAGTGGTAGCAGGCCACTAATACTACGCTGGAATCCTGGGTTCGATTCCCGGGTAGGGTGTTATCATAGATGATTGTATAAAGTCTTTTATCTCTGGTTCTATTTGGAATTATTCCATTTTCGGGAAATTTATCAGTAACTCAAAGTTTGGTAATGTGCCCGGAGATGCCAACAGGCTCGCCATTTGTAACATGGGCCAAAACGTATCCGGTGAATCGTGGGTATTTGCATGTATGCTTGAATGCATGCATTTACCTCTATTTACCCATTCGGGGATTACAGGCGTGAAATATAACTTTTAAAACACTCGCGTTTCACATTAATCACACACATTTTTAAAACCGGGTCGTTACGCGATAATATTTTCGATAAAAATATATACTCTTTTACCCTTAAACCGAAAATATTATCGCGTAACGACCCGGTTTTAAAAATGTGTGTGATACAGGCGTGAAGTTACGTTTTTTTTATAAGTATATAGATTGGGAATCTTTGGTCTAGAACCTTTACCTAAAGGTGGAAACAATTATTCGTATTATAACTATTATATGCTCACATACAGCCAAAAGAAGATGCAGACTTTAAAGAATGCAAGTATTGATTTGAACTGACTAACATAGGTATTGCGTAAATTTTCAAACTGCCATCTGACTATTGTTATGACCTAGAAAGCTCCTTTTCGACTGATCCAGAATACTTACCACAAACCACGATTATGAAGGAAGAGGAGTAAAATGAGTTTCTAATAAGTAAAAACCATAGTGTTAGTAACACTATCAATCAACGTGAGCGTTAGTGTGTGTGAACTCTGAAATATCTACCTAAATTATTATTTTAATGTCAAGAACAAACGTCCTTGGACTCATAAAATTTAAGTCAGAGAGGACAAAGTACTAAAGCTATATCAGATGTGATTAATCTATTAGCGCTAGTCATGATGAAGTTCCGATTCGATTATGAACCTAGAAAATATTTTTTATCAATACAAATAAATAAAATTGGAGTGTCTGTTTGTAATATAAAGATAACCGATTTTTACTAAATGCATATGTATGTATACACGGTACATATACCAAAACAACATTTTCTACTAACATTCATTCTAATCATAGTTTTTTTCTAAATTAAAATATATATAAGACCTAAATAATATTTACATAATATAAAGTTAAAACTAAACTAAAAACAACATGCATCTAAAAATTCCGCATCCTGTCCCATCCTGTGTTATGGTACCCAGAAGGCTGGCAGCATTGCCTCGTTGGATGGCAAACTAACTAACTTTACAATATTTTCTACTATTTTTGTCTGTCTGTCTCTCTGTCTGTTTGTTCTCGATAATCTCGCAAACGGCTGGACCGATTTTGACTGGACTTTCACTGGTAGATAGCTTATGTAATAAGGAGTAACTTAGGCGTTTATACTAGCTGCGCCCACGACTTTGTCTGGGTAGATACTGATCAATCATAAATTCTCACACAGACGAAGTCGCGGGCACAGCTCGTTAGTAGATAAGTGAATGAAAACGTTACAGTTATAAATAATTCACTTATAACCAAAAAGTCTTTAGAATTCTGTGTTTATCACAGTGTGTACACAGTAAAATAAAGTAATTCAATTGTCATGAAGAAAAGTGACTAATTTTATCAACGAACATCTCAAACTGTTGGGCGATGAGGCTTATTGCCTTACAATTATTTTTAATGGTACGGATCTACTTCACCAGACAGTAGGCTAGTATAAATTGTTCTCAGCCATAAGAGAAGAATTATGATTTAGGCATGAGCTCAGGAGTCGCATCAGCATTTTGATCTTTGGTCTTTTTTTGGGTGTCTATAGGCTGCAGTCATCACTTAACATCAATGTGAACTCAATTTTTGTTTGCCACTTTCATTAGGTAATAAAAGAAACGAGTTACGTTTTAGGCATAACCCATATGACAAGCAAAATTGGTTAATATATGCAATTCTACACGCGCGATTAAAAATAAATGTTAACTCGGGCAGCTAAATTTATTTTCCAGGAAGTGTAAATTTTACATATAAAATATATGCTTCATTCTAAAATTAACCAAACGCGTTAAAAGGCCTCGCAAATTTGCAAATACTGTTTGTTATACATAATATGAATATCACCAGCCCGCGATTATTTCAAAATAAATTTAAACTATTTCAGATTTTTTTCCAGCAAGTGTTAATTCTTACAACAAATATGTATGCCTAGTTCTAAAATTAACCAAATACGTCAGTAAGCCTCCATTATTTTCAAACAATTTGAGTAGTATTTATTTTGAAATTGAAAACCTAGACCTGCTAAAATTTAGCATCTATTTATTAACTCGGAAGAAAATTTAGTATAATTTATACGGTCTCAGGACACGTGGTACATTAATTAACCATGTTATTAGTTTATATTATGAAAAAAGGTTTAAAATTTATTTAACCCTAGTCAACTAAACTTCATTCAACTATACTTCGACTCTCGAGTAGTGATTGACTCGCTACTGCAGCACCGCGAAAACCGCTTAGAGGCATCGCCGATGCGCATGGTGTGTGAGTGTACCGTTTCGAACGTTTTGTACGTAGTTGCCATACTGTTCATATTTGTACTGTGACAGTGTCTTTATTTTCTAGCCATTGATAGATATAAGAAGCAGATTTGATGAGACCAAAACGCATGTTCAATGCAGGATTAACAGAAGCTTCTATGTTGGGTGACCCGCCTAAAATATCCTTCATCACCTTGATATCACGCCTCAATATAACAGTTTAAGGTCACTGTCATAGCCACGGTTCCAAGAGCTTGTTGCTGACATGACCCCGTAATTTACTGTCCCACTAATAAATAAATAAATTAAAAAAATCTTTAACTAAGAGTCACAGGTTAGATATATGATTATACATTGTTTTGTGGTGGGGGTATCCGTTTGAGTAAGATCATAGAGACGAAACAACTTAGAGTATGTGATATCTGTATTCACATTATATAGATATTTTTGTAGATGTCTATAGGCTGCAACATCCACTTGTTTGCCAATATCATTATAACATAGAAAGACCTTTAACCCATACAGTAAGGCTCGACCGAGACTGCTATTTTAGTCTCGGCCGAGACCGAGATCTCGGTCGGGCCTTACTATACAGACACATTATAGAGGGTACACGCCGTACACGGTTGTACTTACCTACTATTCACAATTAATAATTCTTTTAGGAATATCAGTAAAAATTAAACCTAATTTTGATCCCCTATTAATTCCATCAAATACCTATAACGTTACACTGTTTTGAATTAATTACGAGCTTTGTTTGGTACACTATCATATGGGCTGTGTAACATTATCGGGTGACACTCAAAACATAAACTGTTATATGGTTCAACTGTCGAATCAGCTAAATATATTACTGATTCCTGGTACCTCAGCTGATCTCAGGAATCTGAATTCCTAGAGCTTTAATAGGACAAAGGATCGGTTTAAACAAACATTGATCGAATCTATGAAATTCAAATGATCATGAGTCATAATTTTTATGGAGGATGTAACATAATATAAAAAATGTTTTGAGAATCAAAAACGACATGGATCAGTCAATTTCTTGAAACAGAATTTTGTGATTATGTACTTATTAAGGCTGGATAATAATGGTCATATTAATAGTTCCAAAAGTATAGTTAGGAGATCCTTGGCATAATCTTGTACCTATCTATTATTCGGTATCGTATGTACCCGTATATTTACATTTTTGTACAGCAATTACCATTTATTTTATTGAATTTGTTTGTCAAGTGGCTAATAACGAAGCACTAAATTGTGCAAATCTACACGGCCTCACGAAATAAGCCTCTCGTCACCTCAGTTTATTTATTACTTCCGTTCATCGGATCATAAAAACATTGCTAACGTACAGAAAAAACAACACTGAGTTATGTTTGTACAAATTCGAACGTGATTGAGAAATAAATAACTCCAAGGACATCATTTGCATTCGCGAAATTGTAATTTGGGAAACACCGCCATCTATTGTTTGGTGTTGGAACCGCGCTGTGTTTTGGCGGGCTGAAAGTTGTGAGTTCATCAGTGCCATCTACGGTGAGTAACCTGTACTGTTTTTTTTTTTCAACGCGTCACGCCTGTTGCATACAGCCAGGCCAGCCAATTGTTTACACGACACAAAAGACCCTTGTTTGTTTTTCGCTAGACGTTTCCTGGTTTGTTTTGTGTGTTCGTACGCTTGTGTGCGTGCGTTGTGTTTTCACAGCCGGCTATGTGTTTGAGGACTGTATACAAAATGTTGTTGTTTGCGCGAGTCGACGATAAATTTCTGTTGGGAGATATTTTATGTGGTAATAACGGATGAAGACCCCGTAATGAGGCGTTTGAACTGTTGTATGTAATGGAACATCGAAATAAGTACATAGTTGGAGCGCTAAGTATCATAATAATTAAGATTTGGCATGTCTTACTTTTATAAAGCAGGTCTAGCCATTATTTTTCAAAGAGCTTTCTTGTATCCTAAGTAGTAAGTAAGTAAGTAGTAACTAGTAACCTACCTTTATGTAAATGGAAGCAAATCCAAGGTGTAGATATACTTCAAATTCAAATTCAAATAATTTATTGCATCACATGTGGTTTTAAGATGTTACAAATAGTAATATGGTGTACAGCACATGCACCCTGTAAGGGCATAGCAAAAATAAATCTTAAGGTCTAATTTTAATCTAATTTAACATGCTCATATTATTATTCACTGTATAATTATTTATGAATAACTTAAAATCTACTATACTATTACTTACCTATATTATTTTTATTTATCTAAGTATCAATTTTAATTTATATAATTCCAATCATTCATTCATAATATTATTATATTCTATTGCACTTTGGTATAATATTCACTTACTATATAGAAGCATTTGTTATTGAGAAAATCCGTCAAAGTTATTACAAATTTGTCATATTTATCAAGTTCTTTTATATACTTGGGGAGAGCGTTATACAGTCTTATTGACATAGAGTATGGTCCACTTTGATGTATTGCTAAATTACTGTTTGGTAACAATAACTTATTTCTTTTCCTTAAGCCTATTGTTCCTGTAAATCTGTCGTCAGCATGTTCAAAAGTTGATATATTTTGCTTAACAATTTTACAGGTCTCTAGGATGTAGAGAGATGGAAGGGTTAATATTTTATATAGCTTAAAGTATGGTTTACAGCTTTCCATAGGTCCTATATTGGCGAGTATGCGTATACATTTTTTTTGTAAAGTGAACAATCTTGTCACATCAGTGCTGTTTCCCCAGAGCAGATATATGCTTAAGATATATGCTTAAAATATGAAAAGATAAGTAGACTATTATTCCTACTCCTCTGTGGTTATGGTTGCAAATACTGGTGTGAAATCATTTTTATTGTTTTATTTTGTTATCTATAAAAATATTTAATCAAAAAATTACCTATGTAACGTGATTTCATTAAATTTTTTGTAAATATATCTATGACCCAATTGACATTTTACAGAATTTATCTAAGGACGACTTAGAGATGCCTGTCTACGACCGTTGAAAACCCTCCGTTTGATACACATTGTCTTTAATCCATATCCTTTAAATTTTAGGAAAAATTAAAAACAAAACAAAGACACGGGAATAAAGCACCAGATTCCATTTTTAAATAATTTTAGGGTACCGTAGTAAACAAGAAACCCTTATAGTTTCGCCATGTTCGTCTGTCTGTCTGTCTGTCCGTCTGCGGTTTAGCGCAAAAACTATTGGTACTAGAGATTTGAAATTTGGCACAAGTATACACCTTAATCACACCGACAAAGTGATAGATTAAAACCTTGAAAAATGAAATTATTTAGGGTATTATGTAAGGGCCTACATGTAACGCGCGGATAAATTATTAATTTTTCGTTTTCTATATATAGTGTGGCATATCGTTAGACAGGTCTTTCAAAAATGTTGTGCTAAAATCATTTTTCGATTTAGTTAACTGTTCGTGACTTATTATGCTTTAAAGTGCCAATTTTCGTTAGATTTAAGTATCTCCCCCTCTGCCCCCCCTCTACCAACTAAACGGTTGTTGTTAGAAATTCAAACGTTACGACAACATACTTAACGAAATAAAAAGGAAAACTATCACATTCAAGTTGACTTTACAAGTTTGCGAGTAATAGTCGACCAAAATATTTTACTCGAAAATTTTGAAGAACTCCATAGAAAATATTTATTTATTTCATACATATATTTCTACGAAACCCTGCACTGCGCGTGGCCCGATGCCCGAAACGTATTTGAAGGTTTTTTTATAAGGCAATTGCCTGGAGCATTACTGCCAGCAATTTTTAAATTGATTTGGCAGATATTTACGTTGACGTTTCTATGTCACCTGCCTTAATAATGGGAAAATGTGGTAAACTGACTTCCTGAAACTGGAACCATGCTACCAAGGGGAGTAGACAGAACGTCTAGTACTTTAGTACATGTTTATAGGTCAACTGAATGAAACAAAAAGTCTGTTTTGTACGCGTGTTCAGACTTGACTAATTAACTTGCCTGTGATTTAAACTAATGTAAATCACCCATTAATACAATAGTTAGGTAGGTAACACATATTTTACTGTCTATGTTATTCACAAATTTAATGATATGCAACATGCTTAAATAAATCTATTTTTATCATGACTAAACAATGTTCGGTTCTATGTAAATCAAATTTTTTTTATTATAAATCGTTGAAAAAAATATTAAGTACTTACTTATAAATATTACAATTATGACTTGAACGATCATAAATTAATATTTTAATAAAAACTACTAACATAATTACGAAGCAATTTTTCTTTGCAATTATTGCTCTAACATGATATGTTCTTAGGTTTTCGCGAGCTACACTCATTGAAATAAAACTATTTTTACGGATTTATCTCGCGTATATTAAACTAAAATGTTTTTAAAATCAACCCGACGTTTCGGTCGCTTTTCAGCTTTCGTGCGCTGCGTACGTAACTTACGTATATTATTCCCGGGCAGACTGCCCGGGAATAATATACGCGAGATAAATCCGTAAAAATAGTTTTATTTCAATTATTGTTCCGAAAAATTAAATTCTCTTAGATAATAATAACATCAGGTCTATTGTAGTAGCGGCCCAAGATGCTATTTTTGTATTAAATCAAGCGCGTCAGACTAAGATATGGGAAATACCTTGCACCCTGTTGGTTACCTCAATAAAATATAAAGTTTGTATACAGAGACGCCCCCGAAGAGTAGCCCTTAAAAAAATTAAAAGGTCGCTACGATCTTACTCATCTTCCGAATCGTCTGAATTTTGAATAAGAGCATTGTTTGGGCATATTTTACACACTCTCAGAATATCTGACACGCAAGAGCGTGGACGTTGATGCCGCGCCCTTTTCAAAAACATTTGATTCTTTCAAAAATAAAAGTGAAAAATTAATCAAGAATGTCAGATACTCAGGGAGGATGCAAAGTGAACCCAAGATGCGAGGCAAGCTTGTGGCGGACGCTCTAAGGGTTCGGCCCTTTATGGAAATCTAAGATTTGGTAGAGGTACTGAACACGCTGCAAGGTATCTCTATCGAGGTATCTTAATCTGACGCGCTGGAGTAAATTCAAAAATATCCTCTTGGGCTCCCCTACTATATATTATATAATAGGGAATACATGCGGTAGTCCTAGGGGGTCATGGAATGTATTACCCCACCCAGCTCTCTCAGTGGAGTAGCTATAGGGGGAGGCGGGCATGGACGGCCGGGTTTCGGATATGGGCGCGGTCGGGTGTCTGATGGTCGACCTCTAGTGGCAAATTAAAATGCGCGTGTCCGTGCTTCGGAGGGCACGTTAAGCTGTTGGTCCCGGTTGTTATATTATCGATAGATAGTCGTTGTCGCAGGCCCTAATTATGGGCGGTTTGAAAACATCCGACAGCGGGTTGGCCACTAACCCGTATTGGAGCAGCGTGATTAAGCTCCGGGCCTACTCCCAAATAGGGGAGAGACTCGTGCCCAGCAGTAGGACGTGTCAAGGGTTGTCATTATTATGTTGTTATTAACTGCCTAAGGGCGACTGCCTGCGGGTCCGAACCGCCGAACCGGCTTGGGGCGCTGCGGAGGGCCATATCAGACATATGCGAGTAGGGTCGGTGCGGTACAACAGTCGTGCGAGGATCGGAGGCGGATACTGTCAAATCGCGCTTACTAGGTATATTTACATTTATAGTTTTATTTTTATAAATACGAAGTCGTGGTTGGTCATTAATATTAATAACCGCAATGTTAAACCGCATTAAAAATCTTAATACTATAGAGGTAATTAAATTATTAATTTCTGCAAATAACACAAACATGTTTCGCCGTTATTTCAAATAATTGAATGTATTTATTTGTTTTGATACATTCTGTGGGAGTAATTCAACAAGATTTTATCTTATTTTCAGTCTGTGTTTAATTTCTCTGGTTACTTAGTGGTATCTGGTTGTTAAGCCTGGAGTTCTGGATGAAAATGGCAAACAGGTATGCAGTTAATATTAATCTTAAGGCTGTAGTCGGTAGACATCTATCTAAAAATCAGAGATTTAATTGTAGAATAACTTAACTCGCACGACGATATACGATTGACAGGAAAGCCTGTCAAAGTACAAGACCAAATGGTCCTATGCCTGTCACCCAGACTGTACTGTATATTGTGAAAACGCTAATAAATAAATAAATAAATGTGTGCGTAAATTTGTTTATGAATTTTGTTACAGTCAAGGTGTGAGTTTCGTAGTAATAGACGATTTTTGTAGAGTGAGTGTGTGTCACACGTATTTCCCCCCCGCAAGAAATTACGGAGTGTTTTTTCATCGGTAATAAAAAGTATGGATACTCCCCTCCGGTCCACCGCGACCGGTGGGCCGAGTTGATCTATGTAGGTACATTACCACCTGACCGCGCCAAAAACAACAGTTTAGCGGCACAGCCAATTAGGTTTATAATGCCACAGATCACCGAATAGGTGGTTTGTGAGTAATACAGTGGTACCTACATCACACCGCGGACACACCGCCAAAATTCCATACAAACGCTTAATTTGGTCTCTATTACACAGACATCAATCAGTGACGTGTATTTACACGTGCACCTGTGTGCGTAGCACGTACAAAATACCAACCGTCGCTAATAGGGTGATGCGGGGAAATCGAGCGGGACGTCGAAGTGTCCATTCTATACGTAGTATTATTTATTCTCTGCCTACACGCTTGAGTTTCGATTCTTTAGCTCTACCATTTATAAAAGTTAATGTGTGAGTTGTCGATTTTTTTTTAATGATATTAAATGAAATTCACATCGATATTAAATGATGACTGCAGCCTATAGACACACAATGACTAGAGGTCAAAATGCAGATGCGTTGCCACTCCTGAGGCCTAAGCTGTTATGCCTCTGTGCCGGAAATTACAGGCCGTACATTACCTGACCGGAACACGATAGTGCTGAACACTACCATTTAACGGCAAGTATCTTAGGTAATGCGGTGGTGTCTACGCCCGCGAGCTTCGTCACTGGAGTCACCACCAGTAAAGATAAAAGATATGATGAGGTCGTCTTCGAAGTGGATTCTCGTGGCCGTGCAGATAAATAAACAAATGTTAAATTTATAACACCGATGGCCTCTTCCTTTGAAGGTTCTTAAATTTATGGGGCCAGCGTAATCCACACCACTCCTCAGAAAAGATCGACAAGCAGAAGATCTTGCTGTTGGATGTTGTCCCATTAGTTGCTGTCTAATGCAAGCTGAATATTATACACATTATTTTTTTTTACGTCGGGCTTTATGTAGGCGGCCTGTCTCGAGACGGCACTAGTCTACTTCACCGGGCAATCGGAGAGCGCAGAAGGCGCTCCAGCCTAGCAAAAAAGTTAGCGCAACTGCCTAAGGGTGACCCATGCGGGTCCGTGCCTCGGCTTAGGGCGTTGCGGAGGGACATATGAGACATATGCGATTATGGGCGGTGCAACTTTCGCTCTACTCCATTCGGTTAGTGATAACCGGAATGTCATCGGCCTCATATTGTACACAGCGTACACAATTACCTAAATAAAGCCGTACTGTATCTTTATGTCTAATGCGAGCTGGATATTGTACACAGTGTACACAATTACGTAAATAAAGCCGACTATCCAGTATTTGGATTGTACACGCAGCTTAACACGAGCATACCGTTGCGAAGAATGATAATCCCCCTGAATCAGTGAGCGGCCGGGTCGTCACGTCCCGGACGTGACGACGTAGTATTTACAATCTATCTATTATTTAAACGTAAAAAAATAACGTTACTTCACGCCTGTAATCCCCGAAGGGGTAGGCAGAGGTTAATGCCTGCATTGAATCACATATATGCAAACACCCACGATTCGCCGGTAACGTTTTGATCCATGTAACAGATGGCGAGCCTATTGACATCTCCGGGCAATGTGCTCGGAGATGTTTGATGTTGTGACCAACCTTCAAGGTACTGGGAAACTGCCAGAAAATTGAAAAATCCCAATTGAACCAGGGATAAATGATTTTATACCGTTATCTCTGATATGTGGGACCTGGGAATCGAACCCAGGACCACAGCGGAGTAGTAGTGGCCTGCTACCACTAGGCTACTGAGGCAGTTAATCTATTATTTATTTAGTTACATTTCTGAATAAATTAACATACATTCTAGTATTGTAACTAATGACTTTCTATGTTTGCATTAACAATTTTATTTTATTTGTGTAACGCTAAGAATATACCGTGCGACAATTCCGTGTATCAATATTAGTTCACACCATACAATATTTAGTTCAGCGGCAAACGGAATTTTATGATATTTCTAGGGTTAGGAAAAACACTTGTAGGATCACTCGTAAAAGTATGTCTGTCACATCCAATTGCTTTTATAAAATTAATGATTAAATTGAAAAGTGACGTTCCAAAATATATGGTGCTTAGGCCCGCACCTAGTACAACACTATATTGAGAGAAGAAGCATAAAATACTAAATCATTATCAGCTATTCATTTTTTTTATTTTTTTTTTATTATTTTTTTTTTTACCCTTACACTCACAGCCCCACAGTAGGTATAAACCTGTGTCGTGGGTGCCGTTGTACACATACAACACATACACAAACACCCAGACCCGAAACAAATATCTGTAGGCCATACAAACATTTGTCCCGGTGCGGGGATCGAACCCGCGACCCTCCGAATCAAACGATCATCTCACACCACTGGACTAACCGGGTCGTCAATTGTCTATTACACCTTCAATTTATTGTGGTAAGTATATTATTTCAAAAACAAGAATGTCATAGAAATATGGTGACATATTGTCGTCCTACAAGAATTACTTAAAATAAATATCTCGGAAAAAAAAAACGATTTAAATTATTTTTTGAGTATTTTTCCATGATTTTACATATATTTCTCTTACGTTTTCGTAGGTTTTCGCGAGCTTCATACATTGTAGAAATTAAACTTGCGGATTTTCTCGCGTATACAACACTCCCAAACTCCCGCTCAGTCTACCCGTGACCACGGTAGCTGGAAAGCGACCGAAACGTCGGGTGTAAGAAGTTTGGGAGTGTTGTATACGCGAGAAAATCCGCAAGTTTAATTTCTACAATATATTTCTCTTTTTTTTAATGTAATGAATGTGGCAAACAAGCATGCAGTTCACATTGATGTTAAGTGATGACTGTAGCCTTTAGACACTTACACAAAGATTCAAGGTCAAAATGCAGATGCGTTACCACTCCTGAGGCCTAAGGTGTTATGTCTCTGTGCCGGAAATTACAGGGCTGTATATCTGTAGTTCTATCCGCTTCTATCTATTATAGCTCTATCTTTTGATATAGTGTACAAGGAATTGGAATGGATAGGTATATTTCGACACTGCGAAGGACATAGGACATACTATATATCTATAGGTAATCTGTCATACAGGTACCCCTAGTACAGATACCAGTCTCTCACACAGATACACCTACCCATGCTTGTAATACCTAGTTTAAGATCTGATTACGTATTTTTCTGTGTGAGAGAGAAATCAATAAATGATTTTATTATTTTTATTTTTATTAAAATAAAGCCATAAACTTTTTACTGGTGGAAGAGCTCCAGTGACGGAGCTCGCGGGCGTAGGGCGTAGGCACCACCGCATTGCCTTATATACTTGCCGCTAAATGGTAGTGTTCAGCACTATCGTGTTCCGGTTCCGGTCAGGTGGTAATGTACGGCCCTGTAATTTGCGGCACAGAGGCATAACACCTTAGGCCTCAGGAGTGGTAACGCATCTGCATGCATTTTGATGGTCTTTGTGTGCAGGAGAGTGTTCTTTAGGCTGCAGTCATCACTTAATATATATGTGAACTGCATGCTTGTTTGCCGCTTCCATTACATAAAAAAAGCTTATAAAAGGAGATGAATATTTGTATGGAAGTCCATCAATTTTGATATGAGTTCCACCAGATGAAGTGGACAAAAGGCAAAACGATAGACAATTACCGATTCCCGGGTGGGGAGTTATCAGGTATAAACTCTTTAGATATCTCTGCTTCTATTGGTATTTTTCCATTTTCTGTAAGTTTCTCAGTACCTCCGAGTGTGATGTTCCGGGAGACATCAACAAGCTCACCACCTGTTTCTTACAAGACCCGACCAACTAGCGAACCGTGGGTGTTTGCACGTATGCATACTTTTTTTTTTTTATGTAATCGCAGTGGCAAACAAGCATGCAGTTCACATTGATGTTAAGTGATGACTGCAGCCTATAGACATCCACACAAAGACCACGATCAAAATGCAGATGCGTTACCACTCCTGAGGACTAAGGTGTTATGCCTCTGTGCCGGAAATTACAGGGCCATACATTACCACCTGACCGGAACACGATAGTGCTGAACACTACCATTTAGCGGCAAGTATATTAGGTAATGCGGTGATGCCTACGCCCGCGAGCTCCGTCACTGGAGCTCTACCACCAGTAAAACCCCTACCCCTTCGGAAATGACAGTTGTGAAGTTGCGTAAGTTACAATGACCTAATACCAGGATAATCTCGAAAATATAACAATGAGTTCAGAACAAGTACACAGGTACACAGGTTCGGTGCCGACGCGACGGTTGCATAATTTGTTTGCTACACAGAAAACAATGAGCGATGGGAAAACGGCTTTCTTAACTCTGATACGATTGTTTTGTTTGTCTTTCACATACACGTACATACAAATGTATGTTATTCAAGTGTTTGGATTCCTGTTTTTATATCATACACACGTTGCTCAGTAGGTCATTGTATTTTAATATTTTTTTGGGATCCGTAAGGTAGGTATATGGACCTCTCTGGAATGAGGCATAAAACAAAGTTAACTTTGAACACTTTTGAGGGATAAAAAGATGATTTGATAAAATAACAAAATATTGCCTAGTATGGGGCTACGAGTGTTTAGTAGCATAATTTACTTTATTTCTTTCTTGGCAAGCTTCGCGTTCTTTTTAGGGTTCTTCAAAATGAATAACATAATACTTGTAGAGTTATCGCCTATTATCACAGACAATTTGCTTCCAAACACGTCTTGCATGGATAGGCAATGCAAGACGTGCTTGTTTATGTATAAAATTTGACAAAAACAATGTTTCATTCGGTAAACAGATAGGTGAAGGTCGACCAAGATTCTGATCTTAGTCTGGGCAGAGAATATGTTATAATACTACGTGTAGAATGACACTTCGAGATCCCGCCCGGTTTCCCCGCCTCACCCAACCTCCTCCTCTCTTATGGGCGACGTTTGGTATTTTCTACGTGCTACGCACACAGGTGCACGTGTAAGCTCACGTCACTGATTGATGTCTGCGTAATAGAGACCAAATTAAGCGTTTGTATGGAATTTTGGCAAAGTGTCCGCGGTGTGGTCTGGGTTGCACCAAGATATTTGTTAATGTTTAAACTTATTGTAACATTTTACATCCCTCTCGAACTTAAAGAAATTTGTTAAAGTTAGAGAAGGATGTGAAATGTTATAATATAATAACTTTTACAAATATTCTGGTGCAACCCAGGCTTAGTGCGAGATTCACAGACCGCACTACGACTTTACTTTGAGCAAAGTATGCTTAGAACTGTCAGAAATGTATGGGTTTTGACAGTTCGAAGCGTACTCTCCTCGAAAGTAAAGTCGTAGTGCGGTCTGTGAATCTCATCCTAAGTCCTCGATGACGGGATATTTCTTCCACAAACCCTATAGTTATTCTAAAACGGTGTTGCACAAGATGTATTCATAGGCGAGGTAGGTTACGTCATGCTATGCTAAAGCAAATACAAATATCTTGCAACAATAGATATAGATAAGACAATGCACCTTTCGAAGCTCGGTTAATGTATGTTAGAAATGTTAAGTAAAATTGTAACTAATGAAACACAATGGGTTTACTGGTGGTAGAGTTCCAGTGTAGCTCGAGGTGGTAGGCACCACCGCATTACCATATATACTTACCACTAAATGGTAGTATTCAGCACTATCGTGTGCCGGTCAGGTGGTAATGTACGGCCCTGTAATTTCCGGCACATTGGCATAACACCTTAGGTCTCAGAAGTGGTCTCGTAACGCATCTGCATTTTGAACTCTGATCTTTGTGTGGATGTCTATTATCTGCAGTCATCACTTAACATCAATGTAAACTGCATGCTTGTTTGCCACTTTCATGAAATAAAAAAAATTGAAAACTGCAGCCTATATAGACAAATAAAAGCGCCGGTCTAAATGTAAAAAAGCCTTTTAAATAACCTTTATTTGTCACTTTAAAAAGGCTCTATCGTATTTAAATTACCTACCTATATTGTTAACGTTGTGTAAACAATACGAGTTTATAACATGTTTTGTTTTGTTATATAATACTTAAAATGTTTATGAAATTGGATAACATGATTGTTTTCTACGAATTTAATGTGTCACGATAACTGATATCAGATACATTAGGTATTGTTTTTATTTTTTATTTGATAGTGTTAGTATAACAATAACGTTGTAAGATCTAGAATATGATTTTGGGAGATTGACTTTTTATGAATGTAAAATGCAACTTCGTGCCTGAAGGGGTAGGCACATGTGCATGCATTTATGCATACATACAAACACATTCACCGGTTACGTTTTGCCCCAATTTTGCTTAGTTTGAAAAACTTTAATAAATGAGAGTATCGGTGTAAAAATGAAAAAAGTCATGCTCCGATGGTTCGGGCATATAGAAACAATGTCGAATAAGCGAATGACTGGCGTGAAGATACATTATTAAATCGTTTTGGATTTTAACTAATAATATTTTAGCAAAATTTCGCGATATTTGTCCAAAAAAAAACGCTTACATTCACAGCCCCACAGTAGGTATAAACCTGTATCGTGGGTGCCGTTGTACACATACAATACACACACAAACACCCAGACCCGAAACAAATATCTTTAGGCCCTACAAATATTTGTTCCGGTGCGGAGATCGAATCCGCGACCCTACGAATGAAACGGTCATCTCACACCGCTGGACTGGGTCGTCAAAAGGTCAATGCGAACAAAGCTGCGGACGCTAAGTGGCGTTGAGCTTGAACAGAGCAGATCCATATAATATATTGTGCCTCGGTAGTCTAGTAGTAGAAGGAAACTACTACTACGCTAGGGTCCTGGGTTCGATTCTCGGGTCGGGGGCTACCAAAGATATAGGTCAGAATTAAAAAAAAAAATCTATTGGGATTCCGTTCTTCCATTTTCTGGAAGTTTCCCAGCACCTCGGAGATTGGTAATGAACCTTGAGATATCAACAGGCTCGCCACCTGTTTGCTTGAATGCATGCTTAAACCTCTGCCTAATCCTTCGCATATTACAGGCGTGGAGGTACGTGCGTAAAATATCTAAGTTAAAAACAAGTAGGTAGATATACCTACTTGTTTTTATTACTTACTATTATAATCAAAAATACAAATACAACACATCTTTAAAATTCGATACTTATACCTATTAATTCATAAAGACTCTAATATCTTAAAATAACAGTAAGTATGTAAAAACAGTATCAGTCACAGTATCTTTACATATCTATTTTTTACTTTATTCGTACGTTGATAGGTACAACGTACTACCAACTGTTACGTGCGTAACGTATGAAATGCTACAATGCTATTTTTTACACAAATAAGTTGCATTTGTGATAAGAACATATGTTGTACCTATCAACGTACAACCAACTTACGCACGTATGAAATGCTACAACTCTATTTTTTACACAAATAAATTGCAATTGTGAAAAGAACATATGTTGTACCTATCAACGTACAACCGACATACGCACGTATGAAATGCTACAACTCTATTTTTACACAAATAAATTGCAATTGTGGAAAGAACATATGTTGTACCTATTAACGTACAACCAACTTACGCACGTATGAAATGCTACAACTCTATTTTTTGCACAAATAAATTGCAATTGTGAAAAGAACATATGTTGTACCTATCAACGTACAACCGACATACGCACGTATGAAATGCTACAACTCTATTTTTACACAAATAAATTGCAATTGTGGAAAGAACATATGTTGTACCTATTAACGTACAACCAACATACGCACGTATGAAATGCTACAACTCTATTTTTTACACAAATAAGTTGCAATTGTGAATATTTATGTAATAAACATTAAAATACACATTTAAAATTCTAAATCTATTTATGTAATGCTATTTATGCGCCTCTCAAATGAGTAAAAATAACTTCTGCAAAAACCCTACCTAATGACTTATGACTTTGTAGGCATGTTTGTGTGTAATGTGTCTAAGAAATCTATTACTTCCGCCAATGTAACATTTGTATTTTTTCAAATCATGAAATGGCAAATAAGTTTATTTTATATTTATTTTTTACTAACTGTGCCCGCGACTTCGTCCGCGAGAGAATTTATGATTGTTCAGTATCTACCCGGATGAAGTCGTGGGCGCATCGTACAAAAGTAGCCTAAGTTACTCCTTATTACATAAGCTATCTGCCAGTGAAAGTCCCGTCAAAATCGGTCGAGCCGTTCCCGAGATATGCGCGGGCAAGCAAACAGACGAACAGACTGACAAAAATTGTAAAAAATGTTGTTTTGGTATATGTACCGTGTATATTCATACCTACTTATATATTTACATACATAATATGCATTTAGTAAAAAGCGGTTATTTTTATATTACAAACAGACACTCCAATTTTATTTATTTGTATAGATAGATATAGATTTACGTATACTTACCTAATGCTATTTATATGCCTCTCAAATGTGTAAAAATAAGTTTAGAAAAAACCCTACCTGATGACTTATGACCTTGTATGTTTGTGTGCAATGTGTCTAAGAAATCTATTACTGCCGCCAATCTAACATTTGTTTGTATATTTTCATATCATGAAGTAGCAAATAAGCTTATGGTTCGTATTGATGACAAACATAATAAATACTGTTCAGTATAGTACAGGTTACATGTTTTTTTTTATGTATTAGAAGTGGCAAACAAGCATGCAGTTCACATAACTGCAACCTATAGACACCCGCAAAAAGACCAAGGTGCAAGGTGAAATTACAGGGCCGTATATTATAATAATAATGGCAACCCATTATACGTCCCACTGCTGGGCACGAGTCTCTCCCCTTTTTGGAGGGAGGCCTGGAGCTAACTCCACCACGCTACTCCAGTTGGTGGAGATACGGGTTAGTGGCCAACCCGCTGTCGGATGTTTTCAAACCCATAAGGCCTCTCTGACAAGGTTTAACGACTGCTATATATCGATAGCAACCGGGACCGACGACTTAACGTGCCCTCCGAAGCACGGAAACGAGCGTTTTAGTTTGCCACTAGCGGTCACCCATCACACACCCGACCACACCCGTATCGCTTAACCGAGTGGATCGCTTCCGATCTACACCAGCCGCGGGGCTATGCGCGCTTCCATAGTACAGGTTATTAACAATTAATGTATGGCTCCGTAATAACTATCACAGAGACACAATAGTTAAGGTGACTCAGAGATGGCTAACATTTACATTTTGACCTCTGGTTTTTGAGTAGATGTCTATAGGTTGCAGTCATCACTTAACATCCATGTAAACTGCATGCTTATTTGCCACCTCTGCGTTACATTAAAAATGTCTATCACAATTTTTTAAACATGTATTAAAATAACCAAAAATCTAAAAATTATTGAAAAAGTTCTCGTTAATTTTTTTTTATGATATGGGCTTAAAAATTGTCGATTTCTACGATTTAACGTCATAATTTTGATCGGTTTTAAATCTATATCTATATAAAATATCTATATATAATTTTTTTTCACGGTTTTGTTTTTATCCGCCACTTTTTCGGCGTGAGGTGTATACCTACTTGTGCCAAATTACAAGTCTCTAGTGCCAATAGTTTTTGCGCTAAACCGCACACGGACAGACAGACAGATATTCGAAGTACCTATGTTAGCCCCTTAAGAACATATTTTTTATTTACGAATCTGTTTATCTCAGCTCCGTGTAAGCAATCAGGATGGCACGTGCCTAGTTTTGGGCAACGAGGTCGGAAGTGTAGCTGATAGTCATTTATTTAGAATTCGAGGCCGCCATTATTTAGGTTGTTTTGTTTTATCACAAGCAAGGCGCAATTTCGTACTGTGTACACGCGAATACTGCAGATAAAACTGTACAATTTTTTTGTCTGGTGCAAATAAAGAGTTACATATGACAAAGAAAAATTGAAATTAGTTTTTATCTGTATATATAACCCCTTATTCATAATCGTACATTAGATACGTTTTAGCTATAGAATGCTTCGTCTTTGTCAGTGGCATTGTCAAATGTGCAGGATAGAAAAAGACAAAAGAGAGATTAGCAACACTTTAGCTAAAATACGTTTATGAATAAGGGGGTTAGAAGATACTTTACAGGGAAATGTGTTAAAATATTTTTTACTGAGAAATGAAGCACACAATGTATTTTCATTTTATTGTGTGAGCTTAACTTCCTTAGCTTTATCTGGTTTTTATAATTAAAAATGTAAAATTTTAATTCCAATCTCGAAAATGTTTTTTGTTTCTTACGGTTTTTTGTTAATTTCTGAGATCCTGCTGCGTTAGATAATAAAAAGTTTTCGTTATTTCTATCACAGAAGCACAACATGCCGCAAGAATAGTAACACATCTACAATAAAATTTGACCTCTGGTTTCAGGTAGATGTCTGTAGGCACTGTAGTCGTCACTTAATATTCATGTGAACTTGAAATGGTGGCAAAAGGGCCAAACGCGAGTTACATTCGCGTGCAAAGTGCTGTTAGTGTTTTTACACCATATACATTATGCAGTTCACATTGATGTTATGTGATGTCTGCCGCCTATAGACACTGACACAAAGACAAGATTTCAAACTGCAGAAGCATTGCCAGTGATAGTTATTATGGAGCCATACATTACCATCTAACCGGAACACGATAGTGCTAAACATTTCCATTTAGCGGCAGATAAATTCTTTGATTATATACACGTGTATACAATCAAAGGATACATTACGTAATGCGGTGGTGCCTATGCTCCGAGCTCCTGCCCTGGAACTCTATCACTGGTGAAAATTTGGTGATAAACCAAAAAAAAATATTAACAAAACACCTGTGCCACATGTGCGTGCCTACCGTGGTCTACGTGTGTTTGTTGTGTATTTTTGCAAGGTTCGAGCGATAACACTATCGCGTCACGCCTACACGCACACCGCGACAAATATAAACAGCGCACACACGCGCGCTGTGTGTGTATGTTGTTGCTAAGTTGCCTAAAAAGAAGTTTGAATAACGATCCGCTTTGTGGCATAGTGTGCTATTGTTTCGTTTATTTTTGTTTATGGCTGTTTTTTTTTTTTGTTTGAGTTATATATAGGTCTCTAACCATACTTACATCACTCAGTAGTATATTTTTATACTGCATTCTGTACAGTTTTAAGGATTACACGGCATTCAGGGTACGATAGCAAGAGTCAGGGTAGTGTAATAACACTTAGGGAGTTAAGGCCCTAATTAGGGCGACCGGAGCGGCCCGTGCATTTGTACTGTGATTGAGTTAGGGCGCTGTCGACCGGACAGTGTAATAAGCGGCAACCCGGCGCGAGGCGCCCACCATTTCTGCCGGACCCTGAATACCGTGTCGTGTAATAGACTTTTGAAGTATTTCTGTGTAGGTATGTGTAGGTACTTATTATTGTATATATATATATATGTGCGTATCTTCACGCTAGGTCCTTTCGGAGCAGATAGCCTGGAGCGCCAGATATTCCGGTCTTGAATACCTCCCGTGCTTTTTCCACATTCATCATTATCTTCATACATGCACGCCGATTCCTAAGACTTTTGACCCCACCTTCAGGCAACACTTTTGGTCTAGTAGGTTATTTTTTAATGTAATGGATGTGACAAACATTCATGCAGTTCACATTGATGTTAAGTGATGACTGCAGCCTATAGACACCCACACAAAGACCAAGGTCAAAATGCAGATGCGTTACCACTCCTGAGGCCTAAGGTGTTATGCCTCTGTGCCGGAAATTACAGGTCAATCTTGGTCTTCCTAGGCCTCTACAGCCATTTACATTCGCATATATCTGTTTAGTCATTCGCTCATTCGATATCCTTTTTTCATTTTTACACCGATAGATACTATGATTCACACTTATCATTCTCACAAAGCCTCTTTCTTACATCTTTAATACGAACGCGATCGGTTAGCGATACACCGCAGATCTTGCGTAAGTCTCATCTCGACCGCGTTTAATTTACTTTCATGCTCTTTTCTGCATACCCAGCTCTCGCTTCCATATAGGCAATAGCGTTGGAGTAAGTACAGCAAGGTGTATGGCTAGGCTTATTATTGTACAATATTCTGTAAGGTGTGTGTGTGTAGTAATAATGTCCTCCAGACTAAATTTCGGTCACGGCGGCCTATCTCAATGGAGACTAGCCAACTGCGCGGGAGATATTATAGTGCACAAGTGTAAGCGCAAACACAGGTGCACTCTCTATTCCTTTAGGTACTCTCATAGCCCGATGGGACGGTGAGTCGACACGACCGGAGAGAGATCGGGCGCAGGACCGACGGCTTTACGTGCTCTCCGAGGCACGACCAGACTCTGGGCTCTCCGGGAATTTCCTCACAGAAAATAAATAAATAAATATCACCATCGCGATGACCACTAAGCCAACGATGCAGTCGTACTGTGTGTAAGATGTGGTGGTATAGGTATTATGTGATTGCTACAACCCTTTCACTTGTGGTTGAGTTCCAGTATCCAATGTGAGAGATCGATGGCGTAGGCGCACCGTCTCTAATCGCATATGTCTATTGTGATCCCCGCAACGTCCTAAGCCGAGGTTCAGACCCACAGGGGTCTCCCTTAGGCAGTTGCGCTAACTTTTTATATTAGCTGGAGCGCCTTCTGCGCTCGCCGATTGCCCGATGAAGTAGACTATTGCTATTCTCTGCTATTATCGTCTCCAGGCGTGCCGCCTACATAATTCCGTACCTAAAAAAAATATTAAAGTTGCAATACAAAATTATTGCAAATGCAAAATATTTAATTGCAACTTTAAATATTGTGGTTATTTCGGCGTTTTTGTTTTTAATGTTAAAAACTAACACTAAGCTCAGTCCAAACATTTACGCCGATTATTTTTTTATTTATTAAATCTAAATATTTTCTGATAGGTCTAATTCTCATAACGGCTTATTTCGGACTTTGAACCTGAAACCTTCGATCTTAATTTCACCTCCCGAGAGGAATAGCAACAATTATAATAATTATTCACCGAATATATTTAAGGCAGAGGCTTGCGGCTTAAGGCTTCTTTCATAGAGCAACTCGGGCCGTCGGCCGCGGCGGACTGGAGGGGAGTAGCCATAGCGTTTATTACCGATGCAAAACAGTCTGTCATTTTTTGCGGGGGGAAATACGTACGACACGCACTCACACTACAAAAATCGTCTATTGACCTTGACTTTAACAAGATACAGAAACAATTTCACGCACACATTTAAACATCTAGGCGACAGGTATAGGCCCATTTGGGCTTGTATTTTGACAGAGGGGAAAGCCTGCATATGGCTACGCCCCTCCGGTGTTGCTCTATGGCTTCTTTGTTCTTTTTTCTATTTTTAATTCCACACAAAGAACCCTATATCTATCATTGAAGTTTTTTTAAATCTCCACAAAAAAAAAGATAATTATAAGCATATAAAAACATATAAAAGATATTCATTGTTTAAAAATAGAAGTCAATTTGCAAGTAATTTAAATTTTCGAGTCGACAACCAAAGGAGAATGACCAATTTTGTATGGGAGTTCGCCTTTCTTGCGTCTCGACGGGATTACTCGCAAAATATAGGCAATATCATAAGAAATGCGAGCGCAAAAAAGAAAAAAGGTATCAATAGGAGTTTTTTAAAAATTGCATTACCAACTTTTGGTTATTTTGAGGTTAAGTTTTGTGTGCTGTACCTGCCAGAGGTTACTAAAATAAGCGAAGACTATTTTAAAGTATTGTGTAGCATCTTAGCTGCTTTACTTACATTAAGTAGGTATTATAGTTTAACCGCATGGCGTAGTCACGATTCTTCTCCAGGTAGTAATACCAGACAAATATTGAATACTTAACAATTAATAAATAAATATCTGGTTTTCATGTGGGTGTTTTTATGCTATATATTCACTTACCATCAATGTCAACTGTTTTTCTATTTGCTGCTTCATGACAATAAAAAGTGAGACATTTATATGATGAATTTGAGCTAAGTCAAAACTAAGGTACTGTTCAAATTATATCCACTCGATACCTAGTGATTATACAAGTCAAATAGTAGACATGAATAATCTATTCCGTTGAATATCGATAATAAAGCAATCGATCGTTGAAATCGATTTTATTTCGACGAAATAAAAAAGGTCCTAAAATGACCAGTGTCCAACGCAAAAAAGTAAATAATGCAATGGTGTTGACATTGGCAGCTTGGTTATTGGTCCGTGATTGGCAGTACACTACAAAATAATTTATTAACTTTTAAAAAATATCTTGTTAATCCCCATTTGTTTTAACGTGAAAAAAATGTCAGTGAAATCTACATTCAAAAAACAATTTTCTACATACAAGTCGTTAAGACGCCAATCGGGGCGACTTTGGTCATTCTCCTTTCGACACTAATTAATTTGTACTTACTGTTATATTTGAGCGATGGAGTCAAGTCTAAATATTAATTATTATTTAGTGAATTTTAGTGTTCTCATCAACTTTTACTCTCGTAGATTTCTTTTGGATTAAGTACTGACTAAGCGCTGACGAAGCGCGCATGGCCGAGTAGATCGTAAGCGATCTACTCGGTTAAGCACTACGGGCGCGGTCGGGTAGTGTGATGGGTGACCGCTAGTGGCTAATTAAATGCGTTTCCGTGCTTCGGAGGGCACGTTAAGCCGTCGGTGCCGGTTGCTATCGATAGATAGCAGTCGTTAAACCTTATCGGAGGCCTTATGGGCGGTTTGAAAACATCCGACAGCGGGTTGGCCACTAACCCACCCACATCCACCAATCCGCATTGGAGCAGCGTGGTTGGAGTAAGCTCCAGGCCTCCCCCCAAAAAGGGGAGAGACTCGTGCCCTGCAGTGGGACGTATAATGGGTTGCCATTATTATTTATTTATTATAAGTACTAACTTAACAAATGTAACTACATGTCCGTATTTTTTCATTCAAGCGTACCTGCTCTCGTTCAGTGGCGATGCGATGCATTTTTTGTAATCTAAGTGGCAAACAAGCATGCAGTTCACATTGATGCTAAGTGATGACTGCAGCCTATAGACACCCACACAAAGACCAAGGTCAAAATGCAGATGCTTTACCACTTCTGAGGCCTAAGGTGTTATGCCTCTGTGCCGGAAATTAAAGGGCCCTACATTACTTCCTAACCGAACCACGATAGTGCTGAACACTACCATTTACCGGCAAGTATATTAGGTAATGCGGTGGTGCCTATTCCCGCGAGCTCCGTCACTGGAGCTTTACCACCAGTAAGGAAAGTCTGGGTTGCACCACGATATTTGTTAAAGCTGAAGTTGTTGTACTATTTCACATCCTGCTCTAACTTTATCAAATTTCTTTAAGTTAGAAAAGGATGTGAGATGTAAAAATAACTTTCACATTAACAAAGCTCGTGGTGCAACCCAGGCTAAAGGACTTATTACACGGCACGGTATTCAGGGTACGATAGCAAGGGTCAGGGCAGTGTAATAACATTTAGGGAGTTAGGGCCCTAATTAGGGCGACCGGAGCGGCCCGTGTATTTGTACCGTGATTGAGTTAGGGCGCTGTCGACCGGATAGTGTACTAAGGGGCAACCCGGTGCGAGGCTACGCTCACCCTTTCTGCCAGACCCTGAATACAGTGCCGTGTAATAGCCTTTTTAGTCTTGCGTTATTGCACTTATTACCGCCCCATTGGAATGGTTCAACTTCCATTGTTCGGTTGATTTACGGCACTAGTGGAAGAATTCTCTTCCAGTTGTAGAAAATTCTTCCACGTCGTCATGTCCCGACGCCAAAAACAAAAGTTGTCTATGATAATTTGACCACATTATAAATTGTAACAAAATATTAAACAACAAGTTTAAAACATATACCCAACAAACGGTGTAACGCATTATTATTTTAGTTGTGTTATCCTCTATTCTATAAATAAACGTTAATTAAAATGTGTGATTTGTTCAGCGTAATTAATTTTTAATTATTTGTTTCTTTTTTTTTGTAGTCTATTCACTTAGACTATGTTATTACTACTGACCAACAACGGTCAGTTACAGTTAGGGTTGCCAACTTTTTTAACAAGAAATCTTAAAGTACATTTAGGTTTGAGAAGCAAGTTAAACAGTATTTTAGAAAAATGAACAGTATTTTATTTACTTTATGTTTTAAATACTAGTTTTTAGTGTTTTTTAGAGTTTCTAGCACAACTTATTTATTTACTTAAGTCAAACTTATAGTGTTAAGCATTTTGATACTGAAAACTGTATTTTGTATATGAACTTTATTTTTGTTCAACAGTAAAAAGTATAACTTATTAAAAAATGGTAGGTATAATACTGTTTTTAACAGTATAGTTGGCAACCCTAGTTACAGTGTCGTATATCTTTCTTGCTAATTTTAAAATAGATTAACATTTCACGCTTTGTTCCCAAAAAGTTCAAAACTAAAAATAAAATGTTCAAATTTACTACTTTATTTTCCAAAGAGTTAAACTCTTTGGAAAATAAGAGGCGGTATTAGATGTTTCGGGGATTGCGTCGGGACGTTTTTTTATGTAATGGAAGTCGCAAACAAGCATGCAGTTCACATTGATGTTAAGGGATGACTGCAGCTTATAGACACCCACACAAAGACCAAGGTCAAAATGCAGATAGGTACGTTACCACTCCTGAAGCCTAAGAAGTTATGCCTCTGTGTCGGCAATTACAGGGCTGTACATTGCCACCTGACCGGAACACGATAGTGCTGAACACTACCATTTAGGGGCAAGTATATCAGGTAATCGGTGGTGCCTACGCCTGTGTGCTCCGTCACTGGAGCTCAACCACCAGTCACCTAATGCCGCACAACACACCAGCAACAGCAGCGGATGTCTTTCGTTTGGAGTGATGGAGGAACTTTACTGGTGGTAGAGCTCCAGTGACGGAGCTCGCGGGCGTAGGCACCACCGCATTACCTGATTTACTTGCCGCTAAATGGTAGTGTTCAGCACTATAGTGTTCCGGTCAGGTGGTAATGTACGGCCCTGTAATTTCCGGCACAGAGGCATAACACCTTAGGCCTCAGGAGTGGTAACGCATTTACATTTTGACCTTGGTCTTTGTGTGGGTGTCTATAGGCTGCAGTCATCACTTAACATCAATGTGAACTGCATGCTTGTTTGCCACTTCAATTACATAAAAAAAACTATGCTATGTTGGTCAGAAAAAAATGTCTGCAAAAAATCTGTGACAGTGTGTAGACTGTGCGCATGGCCCCGCGGCTGGCTAGCCCCGCCAAACAGGCAGAAAGACACACAGATAGACAGATAAAAAATGGAAAAAATGTTGTTTTGGTATATGTACCGTGTATACATAGTAATACATACATAAATGCATTTAGTAACCAGAAATCTCGACGAAATTCGCGTAAATACATATATATATATATACCGGCCAAATTGAGGACCTTCTCGTTTTTTGAACTCGGTTAAAGAGCGATTATTTTTATATTACAAACAGACTCTCCAATTTTATTTATTTGTATAGATTTTATTTGTATAGATACAGACAAATATTACCGAATTAAAAGCGATTTTTCCTAACAATAGTAGAAGTACTCCAATTTTTAACTTTTTATTTCGGAGAATTTCAGGAAATATCAGGAAATTTTCTTTAGGTTTACTAGATAATATTTCAAATCTGTTTTACCTTGTACCTTTTTTTTTCTATACAAATCATTGTATGGAACTTGCTTTGGTTCTTTCTGAATTCCTTAGTACGAGTATCCGTTTGGTTTTTACACCTTATCTTGTTTTACGATATTTATTATTGAAATGTAAACTTATTGCACTTTTTGCGATCGGTAAAAAATTATAAACCCTCGTCAGGACACGTGACCTTGATCGAAAATCCGAAAGACGGACACGTGACCTCCTTTTTCGGAACCCAATGGCAGAATGACAGCTGTTAAGGTGGTGGTGTTGGTGGTATTGGTGTTGTTGGTGGTGTTGGTGGTGTTGGTGACGTTGGTGGCGTTGGTGGTGTTGGTGGCTTTGATGGCGTTGGTGGCGTTGGTGGCGTTAGTGGCGTTGGTGGTATTGGTAGTGTTGGTGACGTTGGTGATGGTAATGGCTTTGGTGGTGACGTTGCGTAGAATTAAAGCCCAACTGCAATAGTCTGTAAGACCTCAAGCCACAATTAGCACTCGGAAACCTAAGAAAATACTTTGAAAATACATTATTGATTTAACCTTTCAAATTTCTGAATTCCATGGAATCCGTTTGGTTTTACCTTATCTTCTTTTACGATAACTATTTTTTTTAATTATCTACGTGACTTCGCGTCGTGTTTATTTTTTAAATAATTATTTGTTTACACTACAAACAGTTTGAGGCTCACAGATAAGATTGAGTCGAAGCAACTTCCTTGTGACTCATGGTATTAGCTTACGTGGCCTGGTTAAGGAAAGGTGTAATATTCAACATTTAGATTTTGAAGAATAATGACAAGTTACTTTTTAGGATTCCATACAAGACCCCTTTAGTTTCGCTATGTCCGTCTATCCATCTGTCCGCAGTCCACTGCTCAGGGACTCTTATTATTATTGCTAAGGTAATGCCTTAGGAGTGGCAACGCATCTACTTTGAAATATCTGGTTTCGAGTAGATGTTTAAAGGCTACAGTATTACTTAACGTCAATGTCAGTTGTATACTTGTTGGGCACTTCAGGACATAAAAAAAAACGTTACTTAATATTCTTATCAATAATTACTATTATTTACTGAACTGGGTTTTACTACGTAGGGTAAGATAGGGTAATGGGAGTCACCTAAGCGCGACATGAAATAAAAACTTGATTTCAAACAAAATATTTATTTCAACCGACTACACGTCAGCTTTACTTAATTGACTATCAATTGAGATCAGTTTTAATGAATTGGGTTAGCAACTTTAGGAATTATAACAGTTTTACAAAAAAATCGTTTTGACTCCCATTGCACTGACGTGAGGGTAATGGTGATCACCTTATGGACAAAGAAAATTTAGCACATATGACAAATATAAACTTCCGGCAAGTTTCAACTAAAGTAGTCCATGTGAAAACGTAGCCCACATGAAGTACATCTGTGGTCAAAGGCGTCGCCAGGGGATGACAACGGGATCAGCTAGATAGATAGAGCCAATAGATTAAAAACGACCCCATTTTTCAGCATATTTGACTGATAACTGTCATAAATATTCCGAACTTTCTCTGCCCCAGTGCCAAGCCGCCTTTCCATGGAATCTAGACGATCTAGGGCCTAGTCCAGCTATCGACACTATGGTCCGTAGGCATGGCAATCATCTGACTCTCATTACCCACAAATATGAAAATGAAAAAAAATGTCCTAGAAATTATTGTTAGGGTCTAAAACTGCAGATCATTGCTCGGAAAGTCAGATTATTGTGTGTTAGTCCGCATACGTGTAAAATTATTGACTGTTTATTGGAATAATTCGACATTTATCGTTTGTTTCACCGACAAAAAATAAAGTCGGCGAGGCCTAAAAACAAAATACTACAATATCACAAATGCGCGTGCGCCTACAAACTTGAGTCATCTAACGCAATGGCGGGGACACAGGGCAGGGACGGGGAGGTAGTTTATACATTGATTGCGTGTATAGTTTCGTGGATATATAGGTGACTCTTATTACCCGCTGACTCCCATTACCCCATCTTCCCCTACCTACCTATTCGAGTGAAAATATGAATAATTATTAACATGTAAAGAAATACTTAGTTGCCTAACTAGCATAGTTGGCAATAGATGGCGCTGCTGCTACCATAAAGCAATGCAATAAATGTGAAGGAAAGATTTGACAAATCGGGCAGGACTTCAGTAGCTCAATTGGAAGAGCGGCTGGACTAGATTCCCAGTAGGCCGCGAGTTCGAGTCTCGCCTGAAGTCAAATTTTTCTTTCCATTTTTCTTTAAATAAAATATATTTCGCAAGCATGTGTTAATGCGAAATAATATAAAACAATTAAAGAAATACTAGTTAAGAAGTTCACTACTTTCAGTTGTTCTTCTAGATTATCCTCTGGTTCTAATACAGGATATAGAAAAACAGAGTCAAATCTTTTTCATATCACAAAACTAATTCCAGTACAGATAACAGAGGATGAGAATGTGCAAGTTTCAAATGGAGAAGTAGAGCGAAAATTCATGGATGAATTTTCTTCCCCATGGGGGGAGATGTAAAGAAATACTATTTTAATCCTTTAAGGATCGTACGGCCACCGGCGGCGAGACACAATTGAATTTCAATTGTCATATTTTTCTCGCGTCTGGAGAGATTAATTCATTCTTCGCACTCTGCGTGTTTATTAACCATGAAGTTTGGTTTATAGTTTTTATCTTTTTAGTTGTCTAGTTTTAAAGAAGAAACGAATGCAGAATGTCATAGACAGATTCAAATACGAGTTGATTGACAATTGCATAATCAATGAAAATTATATTTTAATATTATTTTAAGTTTTAAAAGTGGAAGAATAAACTTTAATTGTCGTTTCTTCTTTTCAGGTTTGTGTTCATATTGTTTTATATTATCTAGATAAGATAGTCTTTGTACAAAAAAAAACTTACAATAAATCTTCTTGAAATAAAACTATTTTTACGGATTTATCTCGCGTATATTAAACTAAAATGATTTTAAAAATCATTTTAGTTTAATATACGCGAGATAAATCCGTAAAAATAGTTTTATTTCAATGAGTGTAGCTCGCGAAAACCTAAGAACATATCAATAAATCTTCTTTTCAGCAACACATGGTTTATTTTATTTATTGAGTAAAATAGACTTATAAACATTTTAAAAAAGCTATTTACATAATAATATAATAATAATATAATCATTTATTGACAAAAACATTTTTACAATGGTTAATATTGAATCCATAGATTCCCGAACTAGTATACACTGTATTTCGGGAATCAGTGGCTTCTCCGAGTTATAACTTAACTTTTTATTAAGTTTAACTTAATTAAACAAGGTGGATATATCTCATACTACACTACTACACTCTACATGTTGCAAATCTTCATTAGGCGACTGTGACCATCGAGTCGAGTCAGACCACAGACATTTCTATGAGTCAGACTCACGAACTAAGGTTTTTCCATACATTAATTTTTTGAAAGTATCCGTTTTATTCGTAGCTAATTTTGTAATCTACAGGTAAAAAATATGTTTTATGCTTATAATAAATTGTAAAAAACAAAAACTGCATTTCGCAAATTAAGATACCAAAGCTTTTTTTACTGGTGGCTTTTCAGTGACGGAGCTCGCGGGTGTAGGCACCACCGCATTACCTAATATACTTGCCCCCAAATGGTAGTGTTCAGCACTATCGTGTTCCGGTCAGGTGGTAATGTACGGTTCTGTAATTTCCGGCACAGAGGCATAGCGCCTTGGGCCTCAGGAGTGGTAACGCATCTGCATTTTGACCTTGGTCTTTCTGTGGGTGTCTATAGGCTGCAGTCATCACTTAACATCAATGTGAACTGCATGCTTGTTTGCCACTTCCATTACATAAAAAAAAACAAAAGAAATAATTTCTCAACTAGGAAACATCTCTATTGTTTTACAAATGATGGTATGTACCTAAATGCCCCAAGGAAACCTGGCCTGAAGTTATTTATAAACAGGACATCATCAACTCAAATTACGTTGTTCCCAACATCTCAACATTTCTTTTTAACAACAAGACATGCAAAAAATGCACATAAGGGTGTTTACCCTTGTTTTTACTGGTATCCCCTTTATTTGCTTTTCTCAGTCTCGATTAAATAGTCTCTTTACAACCCTCTTTTAGAGGGCAGATTATCAGATTTTTTTGATTCTTCCGAAATGAGATTTCGTTTGAATATAGGTTTAGGTTTTTGTTGATAACTCTCTCAAGAGTACAAAAAAATATATGTATGTAAAGAAATACTATTTCTTTCTTCGCACGCTGCGTGTTTATTAACCATGAAGTTTGGTTTATAGTTTTTAACTTTTTGATTGTCTGATTTTAAAGAAGAAACGAATTCAGAATATCAGAGACAGATTCAAATACGAGTTGATTGACAATTGCATAATCAATGAAAATTATATTATTATATTATTTTATGTTTTAAAAGTGAAAGAATAAACTTTCATTGTGGTTCTTCTTTTCAGGTTTGAGTTCGTATTGTTTTATATTACCTAGATAAGATAGTCTCTGTACAAAAAAACTAACAATAAATCTTGTTTTCAGCAACACATGGTTTATTTCGTTCATGTAGTAAAACAGACTTATAAGTATATTACTACTACAGACTGTATTTATGTTCTGTACTTTAATGTTCCTAATTATAAACATTAGTCGTAAGTTTAAAATATGTATTTTTTTTCTTCTATTATTTTTTCCTTGGAATATGAACAAAAAAAAAAACACATAATAAAATAAATAGGTGTAGTACACCTATTTATTTTATTATTTGTTTTTTTTGGTTCATATTTAGATTGTATCCTTCTTTTTTTTTGGGGGGGGGGGTGTCTCAGGACAGCCCTAATAAAGGCAATTCTTTCTTTCTAATTCGTGTAAGTTAACACTTAAATTTACATAAAGCGGTTAACAGAATCCTTCAATCTAATTGAGTTTCAGTAAAAGTTTCAAATAGGTATGTAGTACTGATCGTTTTGAAGAAAAATGGCTGTTATAATAGGTTGGGGAAAAAGTCTTTTCGCATTATAGTATGTATGAACTTGTAATAAAATCTCTTTGGCTGTAGTATTTGTATCTAGCTGGTTTTGGTATCATTGAAAGTTAAAATTTTAAAGAACATAATTCCAGATTCAAATTAGGCAAATGTGTGATTTTCATTTGTTTTTCGTACTGTCAAGATGAGTGAATCTAATGAAGAAATTCGATACATTTTAAAATTTTACTACAAAAAAGGTAAAAATGTAACGCAAGCCGCGAAAAAAAATTGCGATGTTTATGGACCTAGTGCAGTGGCTGTGAGAGTAGCACTAATTTGGTTTAAGCGTTTTCAATCCGGAAATTTTGATGTCAAAGATGCACCTCGCTCTGGTCGCCCTATTACGGATAAAATGGATGCCATTTTTGAAAAAGTGGAGCAAGATCGAAATATCAGTAGTTACGACGTAGCTGAAGAACTGAGAATTGATCACAAAACAGTTTTGGCGCATTTGAAAAAAGCTGGGTACAAAAAAAAGCTCGATATTTGGGTACCTCACGAGCTCACTGAAAGAAACCTAATGAACCGTGTACTCATTTGTGATTCTTTATTACGACGTAATGAAACCGAATCATTTTTGAAGAAGCTGATAACTGGTAATGAAAAGTGGATCACGTACGACAAGAACGTGCGAAAAAGGTCGTGGTCAAAGGCCGGTCAGGCTTCACAGACTGTAACGAAACCCGGGTTAACTCGCAATAAGGTGATGTTGTGTGTGTGGTGGGATTGGAAGGGACTATCGATTCTGAACTCTACTGCGAACAACTGATGAGATTAAAGCAAGAAGTTGAGAGAAAGCGGCCGGAATTGATCAACAGAAGGGGTGTGGTGTTTCATCATGATAACGCTAGAGCTCACACATCTATAGCCACTCAGCAAAAATTAAGAGAGTTTGGCTGGGAGGTGTTAATGCATCCGCCGTATAGTTCTTGACCTTGCACCTTCAAATTTCCACCTGTTTCGGTCTCTTCAGAATTCTTTATGCAATGTTAGTTTAACATCACGAGAGGACTGCCAAATCCACTTGTCGCGGTATTTTGATGAGAAGTCCCAAAATTTTTATAGCAATGGGATCATGTCCCTACCTACAAGATGGCAAAAGGTTATCGAACAAAATGGTACATACATACTTTAGTTAAATTTAAAGAAACTATATCAAAAAATGTTTTTAATTATCTTAAAAAATGCGAAGAAACTTTTTCCCCAACCTAATATATCGACAGACGGACAGATAGACATGAATCTAAAAGAACTCCAGTGACGGAGCTCGCGGGCGTGTTCAGCACTATCGTGTTCCGGTCAGGTGGTAATGTACGGCTCTGTAATTTCCGGCACAGAGGCATAACACCTAATGACTCAAGAGTGGCAGCGCATCTGCATTTTGACCTCTGGTCATTGTGTGGGTGTCTATAGGCTGCAGTCATCACTTAACATCAATGTGAACTGCACGCTTGTTTGCCACTCGGGCCCATCCCCACCCGGGAATCGAACCCAAGGCACCAGCGTAGTAGTAGTGGTCTGATACCACTAGACTACTGAGGCAGTTTGACGACCCGGCTAGTCCAGCTGTGTGAGATGACCGTTTGATCCGAAGGGTCGCGGGTTCGATCCACGCACCGGGACAAACTGGGAATAATTCATATTAACCATGTGACAAGCAAATAAATAAATAAATATTTGTATGGCCTATAGATATTTGTTTCGGGTCTGGGTGTTTGTGTATGTGTTGTAAGTGTACAGCACCCACGACACAGGTTTATACCTAGTGTGGGACTGTGAGTGTCTGTGACTATAAGCGTATTTTTTTATTAGCTAAATTTATAAGGGTTCCGTATTTTTCCATTCTGCTACGGAACCCTAAAAATGACCTGCTTACACTAACTCATATCAGTAGAGGAACTCTAAACATAAACGGGAAGTAGGGGACAGAATGTATCCGCGAACATCTGTGACATTATTATGTCCCGGGCTAATGACAACGTTTGGTCCATTTGCAACGATCCGAGATATCCCGGCTTTTATCCCTGCATGGGGACAGATTTATAAATTATAGCAGAAACGGAAAGAAAACTTTGACTTCAGGCAGGAATCGAACTTGCGACCTCAGGATAACCAGCCGCCTTACCACTAAGCTATCGAAGTCATTTATTTATGTAGGGAGTAGAAGTAGCAAACAAGCACACAGTTCACATTGATATTAAGTGATGACTGCAGCCTATAGACACTTACACAAAGACCAAGGTCAAAATGCAGATGCGTTACTCCTGAGGCCTGAGGTGTTATGCTTCTGTGACGGAAATTCACTGGTGGTAGAGCTCCAGTGACGGAGCTCACGGGCGTAGGCACCACCGCATTGCCTAATATACTTGCCGCTAAATGGTTTCAGCACTATCGTGTTCCGGTCAGATGGTAATGTACGGTCCTGTAATTTCCGGCACAGAGGCATTATAACAGCTTAGGCCTTAGGAGTGGTAACGCATCTGCATTTTGACATTGGTCTTTGTGTGGGTGTCTATAGGCTGTAGTCATCACTTAACATCAATGTGGACTGCATTCTTGTTTGCCACTTCCATAACATTAAAAAATACGCGAAATTTTTGAACAACTCCAAGAGTAAATATTTTTTTTTACAATAATCAAACCTAAAAACTACGGAACCCTACACTGCGCGTGGTCCGACATCCTCTTGACCGGTTTTTTCACTTTTGAATTCGACAGATATATTTCAAAGTTTTTCTTATTCGAAAAGCTAAGAGACGTGTTTTATTTTAATAAAATTGCGATCCAAAAACCAGGGGTCAGTCCTTAGCTATTGAAATGTCCATCGGGACCCGAAAAAGGACAAGCAGGTGTTATTCAATCCAATAGGGGTTGGGTATTCTTTAATGTTAAGGGTTACGTAATATCAGTTTTTTTTAATGTATTGAAGGTCGCAAACAAATTTGTAGAGTATCCAACAATTTTTTTTAATGGTGGTAGAGCTCCAGTGATGGAGCTCGCGGGCGTAGACATCTCCGCATTACTTAATTTACTTGCCGCTAAATGGTAGTGTTAAATAGGCATAACACCTTAGGCCTCAGGAGTGGCAACGCATCTGCATTTTGACCTTGGTCTTTGTGTGGGTGTCTATAGGCTGCAGTCATCACTGAACATCAATGTGAACTGCATGCTTGTTTATCATTTCCACTACAAAAAAAATGTAGTTCAGATATTGTCATCATCATCATCATTACTCCAGTCGAAAGACATCCACTGCTGGACAAAGCCTTCCCCAAAGATGCCCACAACAGTGTTGTGCGGCATAAGGGGAGAATATGCCATAATCGCCACGCTTGGCAGGCGGACTGGCGATCGCAGTGGCGGTAGTTTTGTTTCGGGACGCTGCTGCCCATACCGCGTTGTTATTTTTACTACCGCCCCATTGGAATGGTTTGGCCGCCATTGTTCGGTTGACTGACTGCACTAGTGGGAGTATTCTCTTCCAGTAGAGTAAAATTCTTGCGCTAGTGGGCGGTGGGTCGTCATGCCCCGACGCCAGTACCTATAGCTATTCATATGTTATCAATGGATGTCGTTCACCGACCCTAAATCGGTTAAACATCAGAAAAGGGAAGGCAAAATTTGACGTATCGATATGGGACTTCGGCAGCTTAGTTAACTTAGTAAAGCGGCTGGACTGGTTATCCTGTGCGTATGTTATTGCGAAAAATAAAAATATTACAAGTACCTACAGTATCAAATCTTCCTGACAGATATTGTAACAGGGTAAAGTATGTGTATATTTTGTATAAACATCGTTATTTACATACTAGCTGTGCCCGCGACTTCGTCCGCGTGAGAATTTATGATTGATCAGTATGTACCCGGACGAAGTCGTGGGCGCAGCTAGTATAAAAGTAGCCTAAGTTACTCCTTATTACATAAGCTATTTGCCAGTGAAAGTCCCGTTAAAATCGGACAGCCGTTCCCGAGATTAGCGGGAACAAACAGACAGACAGACACACAGACAGATAGACAGACAGACAGACAAAAATTGTAAAAAATGTTGTTATGGTATACGTACCGATTATACATAGGTACATATGCATTTAGTAAAAAGCGGTTATTTTAATATTACAAACAGACACTCCAATTTTATTTATTTGTGTAGATATAGATGTATAGATAAACATATCCAGGAAGAGAATCGCCTACATAAAAATAACAAAAAGAATGTTATGGACACGGACATCATAACTTAATTTTACGCATAGATTTCACGTTTATTAAATATTTGTTGTTTTTTTAGCTCATCTTTGCATTGCAGAATCTAAAAAGCCTGTTTTAATTTTGGTCCTTTGTTTAAGGAAACTAATTATATTTCCAATTAGGTATAGTCGTTGTTGCAGCTTCATCAAAAATGTTGTTATACCTACGAATACGAAGACAAATTAAATAAATAATAGAGTAATCGAATCACCATGAATTAGAAACCGACCAAGTGCGTATCGGGACACGCATAATGTAGGGTTCCGTTTTTTAAAGTATAGATATAAGTTGCACGTCTTTAGACGGCAATCGTCTACTTTACCGGGCAATCGGCGAGCGCAGAAGGCACTCCAGCCTACCCATAGAGCAACATGGAGGGGAGTAGCCATAGCATTTATTACCGACGCAAAACAGTCTGTCATTTTTTTCGGGGGGAAATAGGTCCGTGTGACTCACACACACACTACAAAATCGTCTATTACTGCGAAACTCACACCTTGACTTTAACGAAATACATAAACAATTTCACGGACACATTTAAACAAGTAAGCGACAGGCCTAGGATCATTTGGGCTTGTACTTTGACAGAGGGGAAAGCCTGCATATGGCTACTACCCTGCGGCCCGCCGCGGCCGGTGGCCCGTGTTGCTCTATCTGCTGATGAGCTTACCTTACAAAATATATGCCCCTGACCAACAGTACCTACTTGCCTTCCTTGTTAAAGATATAGGTACCCCCTTATTCATAAACGTACATTAGATACGTACGTTTTAGCTATAGAATGCTTTGTCTTTGTCAGTTGCACTGTCAAATGTGCAGATTAGGAAAAGACAAAAGAGTGATTGGCAACACTTTAGCCAAAATACGTTTATGAATATAACCTTAAATAAGTATAGAATCGCCAAATTAAAAATATTTGAAGCATCGGAAAATATCTATTATAAGCTTCGAAGAAGTAATTTCACCGTGGATCTTGTTTTTCAAATTTTGCTGCAAGCTGCAAGCAAAAGGTTGTAAGTAATTAAAAAAAAATAAACCTGCATGTTGTTACTTGTATATATAGAAATAAAGTTATTGAATACCTATACATTGATTGTATGATGTATTTTAGTACGTACTTGTATTTTAGACATAACGTTTTGTTTGTACCTAATTATTTATTTTTCATGTAATGAAGGTGACAAACAAGCACGCAGTGCACATTAATAACAGCCCCCACACAAACACTAGAGGCAGTGCCGGATAAAGCCGGTGCGGGGCCCGTAGCAAATGTGACCATGGGGCCCTAGAGTTACATTGCCTACTGAAATTTAGGATGTAAATAAAACAACATTTACGAAAAGGAATCGAAAATTTAGGGGATTCCCCCTGTAAGTATTGTGGTATTGCCAACTTGCAACATAATAATATAGGTACCTATATAATTAGTGGTCAACGCTCCCTTTGAGAATAGCTAAGGTGTATTACATATTTGTGTTTTTTTTTTTTGGGCACAGGCACGGGGCCCCCAATGGCGCGGGGCCCGTAGCATTTGCTACTCCTGCTATATGGCTAATCCGGCACTGACTAGAGGTCTAAATGCAGATGCGTTGCCACGCCTGAGACCTTAGTTATTTTGTCTCTGTGATAGGTATTACGGGGCCATATTACCATCTAACCCAGTGATTCCCAAAGTGGTCCATATAGACCCCCTAGGGTCCATGGGAGACTCAATGGGGTCTACGAATATGCCTAAATAAAAATGGGATATATGGGAAAGTGATATAAATGTTAGCAAGGGAGTCCAACGAAACCATAAAAAATTTGAAAGGAGTATACAAGAAAAATAGTTTGGGACCCTCTGATCTAACTGGAACACGATAGTACTGAACACTACCACCTGGCGGCATATAGATTAGATTAGGAAATGCGGTGAAAATTAATTAGGTGAACTCTACCACAGCTAAAAGTTATTACTTATATGAAACCAAAAAACACATAAGTACCTACCTATTTTAAAAAACGTCCTAAACTGGCTTAAAATTTGCTTAAAAATCTAAGTTAGTTTAAACGAAGAATGATAAAACCAATAGATACCTATAAAATGTCAACAACTTAACGTGGAGATACCTACTTATTTCAAGGTTTGTTTACACAGTGTATGAAGATCTGAAGAAAATTTAAATTGTATGTAGGTATTTTATTTCATCTACTCCGAATTCAGTATAGAATACTTATACCTACGCTACGTTAAAATGGACAAATCTTCTTCTTCTTCGTGTCAACGACTTCAAAGCGAAACGTAATAAGATAAAGAATCTTGGCCCAAAACTTGGCAATGGCTACCGCATTGTCCGTAGCCCCGCTAAGGTCGCTTGTGGAGCAGCTAGTGGGACACAGAGGGCAAACCATCAGATGAGCCATCGTCTGCCACAGTCACACATCGTATTGGCTGAGAAACCCCACTTACCCAGGTTTACCCTGCAGCGACCAACATGGGTTCGCAGACGATTAAGCGATTTCCATATTAGCCACTGCAGGTTATGGCCAGGAGGCAAGGACTTCGAGGGTGGAACAAAACCTGAAGGAGGAGGTCACTTGGCAGCCTACAGATGTTTTTTGGCCTCTACAGGTGTGCACGTAAAAAACTCTTGCGACTCAAGAGGCACGAAGGAGGAATTTTGCAGCTGTGTAGAGGATGCCGTTGATCAAATCTACTGGTGGTAGAGCTCCAGTGACGGAGCTCGCGGGCGTAGGCACCACCGCATTACCTAATATACTTGCCGCTAAATGGTAGTGTTCAGCACTATCGTGTTCCGGTCAGGTGGTAATGTACGGCTCTGTAATTTCCGACACAGAGGCATAACACCTTAGGCCTCAGGAGTGGTAACGCATCTGCATTTTGACCTTGGTCTTTTTGTGGGTGTCTATAGGCTGCAGTCATCACTTAACATCGATGTGAGCTGCATGCTTGTTTGCCAAAAAAATCTTGCTTATGTTTCTCCACTGCACAGGCTACTACTCGGCGGACATTTGGAGGGGCTATAGCCATAATGGACAAATGTAAGCGGCTCATCACGAGACACAGGACTAGTTTAATTCACCGGGCAATCACAATAGGGTATCTATTTTGACTAATATTTATGTGGCTTCTAAAAGTACAAGAAATGTTTAACTGCCTCAGTAGCATAGTGGTAGCAGGCCACTTCTATTGCGCTGGAGGCAGTGCCGGATTAGCCATATAGCAGGAGGCAGCAAATGCTACGGGCCCCGCGCCTTAAGGGGCCCCGCGCCTGTGCCCGAAATAGACCACAAATATGTAAAATATGTAGTACACCTTAGCTATTCTCAAAGTGAACGTTGGCCACACTGTAATTATATAGGTATATTATTATGTTGCAAGTTGGCAATAGCACAATACTTACAGTTTTCGATTCCTTTTCATAAATGTTCTATTTTATTTACATCCTTAAGTTCAGTAGGCAATGTTACTCTTGGGCCCCATGGTCACATTTGCTACGGGCCCCGCGCCGGCTTTATCCGGCACTGGCTGGAGGTCCCGGGTTCAATGCCCGGGTCGGGGGCTATATCTCTGGTTCTATTGGGATTTTTCCATTTTCTGGAAGTTTCCCAGTACCTCGGAGTTTGGTGATGTGCCCGGAGATGTCAATAGGCTCGCCACCTGTTTCATGAACCGGCGTGAAGTTACGTTTTACAAGAAATGTTAGTAATAATCGTCATTGGATCCACTAGTTTATAACTTATAGTTTTTGAGAAATAACCATTCGAAAGTTATGAAATGATTTCAAACGGCTCATACAGAATTGTAGAAGCTTGTGACGTCACATGCTTGTACATCGAGATCATTGACGAATTCAAGAAATCTGAATATATTTATATTGCGTTTTTGTAAATAGTTTGCATAGTAAAAGTTGTTAGGATTTGTACCAGGAATCTAATACTAACTACTATTAGAGTTTTGGCGGGAACCTTGAAAGAGGCGTATGGTGCTCTTTATTTTATATCATTTACTTGGTGTATTTTTAAGTTATATTGAATAAAGTTGGTGGCATTTTGTTTGATATAGGTTTATAACAGTGCCCGTGTATAGTGAAATAGAATAACAGTGCGAAAACACGACCTTTCAGGTTGCCTCCAAAACTTCATTGTAAATGTTCTGGTAAAGTAGCCATCGCTTTACTCGAATAACTTGACTGTAACTCACTTGACTGACATACTTAATAAATAATTGACTGACTATATTATACTAACTTTTATGCTGCTTAAATAAATACGAAATATCGTTTTACTTGACACTGGCAATATGCGTAATAGCGATGCCATAAATAAAAAAAAACTACTATTATTTTTAAAGTAAATAAAAAAAAATATTTTAAAAACGTAGGTATTTTTCATTTTTTACTTTTTTATTCTTATCGCTCTTTAAACAATAATATCCGTGTTATTTTGACTAGGTCATTTAGGTACTTCGTATTGCCTCAGAATGAAATAAGGTGTCAAAGGTTTGATAGATACGGACTATTTGTATGGAAAAATGAAATTGTGGTTTTAAACCTTTTAAACCTTCCCTGGACTTTCAAAACTCATTCAAAAATAGCCGAATCAGTCCAGCCGTTCTCGAGTTTTAGCGAGATTAACGAACAGCAATTGATTTTTATTTACCTATATAGATAATACTAGCTGTGCCCGCGACTTCGTCCACGTGGGAAAAAATATGATTGTTCAGTATCTACCCGGACGAAGTCGAGGGCGCAGCTAGTATAAAAGTAGCCTAAGTTACTACTTATTACATCAGCTATCTGCCAGTGAAAGTCCCATCAAAATCGGAGACACTCAAATACTATTTATTTGTATGTAGGTATGTATGGATGTATGGAGATAAATTTAAAAGTAGCCTTAGTTACTCCTTATTACATCAGCTACCTACCCGTGAAAGTCCCGTCAAAATCGGTAGAGCCGTTCCCAAGATTAGCCCCGCCAAACAAACAGACAGACAGACACACAAGCAGACAGACAAAAATTGTAAAAAATGTTGTTTTGGTATATATATGTACCGTGTAAACATACATATATCCATTTAGTAAAAAGCGGTTATTTTAATATTACAAACAGATACTCCAATTTTATTTATTTGTATAAATGGAAGGTAATATACAACATGAGACCTAAAAATTCTGTGAAAATTTTAAGCGTCTAGTTGCTGCCGTTATTATTAATGAGCAAAAAATATACGATTAAAAAAACACGTTTATTGTATGCCCTCTTGAACCCCTTAACATTTTTCATTTTCTTATTTTTAGTAATTAATTTTGTCTTTATAGCGGTATCAGAAATACATAATTTGTGAAAATGTTAGCTTTCTAGCTGTCACTATTTAATTTATGAGATACAGGCTGGTGACAGACAAACGGACGGACAAACAGACAGACAGATAGCGGAGGATATATTAGTGAAAACCGCAAATCGAATAAGCCGTTTCTGATATTAGTGTGCACAAACACACAGACAAACAGACATTTTTCCGGGATAAAAAGTACTCAGTGTTGTGCGCCAAAGGTTAAAGTATAATCATACCAAGTTTCATTGTAATCGGACCGGTAGTTTTCTGTTATGCTTGAACAAACAGACAGACAGACAGACAAAAAATTTTCTAATCACATATTTGTGTTCGGTATCGATCTAGTAACATTCCCTGGTATTTATTTTTTCAACATTTTTAATGTACAGAATTAACACTTCTACAGATTTATTATAAGTATAGATTAGCGGTCTGCACTTCTCCTACATTGCCTATTAACTATGTAATATATAAGTGTGCCCAATTTCATAGTCCTCCATCGGCGCAATTTTATAAAAAGGGGTCCTAAGTTTTGGCTCTTGCATTATAATTATGATTTATACATACCTATTTACATACACTACTGACGTAAACGTATCTGTTTTTATTATCTCAATATATTAATATGTACTAACATATTAACTGTGTATTTTTATCATTAAAATTTTATGAAACTTGGTTTAATATTTGCATAATTTTATTACATTGTAATAATGCAAAGCAATAGAATGAGTTCAACGAGTCGAATTACAAAAAAAAACCTCACACGATTCCTAAAATAACAAAAAAATATTCCAATTAAAATTATATTATTTTAATAATTCTAAAATATGACGCGATAAAATAATTATGATGCGAAAATCTAGACTTCCGTTAAAGAGCAAAACATATTTTTAAAAAGAGGAAATTTGGCGTAGTCGAGCTAGCTCTTTTTTATTACCACAATAATTAATTGTAACTACTAAAAATTCAGTTTAAAATTACATGTGCACATAAAAATAATAACCTACACATATTATTATATTATAAAAGTACCTATCTTGCTAAGAACTAAAAACCTAATAATGCCTAATTAGATATGGTAAGCTTTAAAATTATGATTATTTTAAAATATATTTTATGATAAAGTTTAATTGCAATAATTAATCTTTAACTTTAATTAGGTACTTACGCAGTAAGTTAAAAGAACACACAAGGTATCTTGGTACCTTATGTGTTTTTTTAACTTATGCCGTTTTTACAAATACATTTTTCTAATGGTCGAATAGATTACCTATTAGATGCCTATTACTCGTAAACTTGCGAAACTTACTTAAACCGTGATAGTTTTCCTTTTAATTTTGTTATCTATATTTATTAACTACCGTATTTTTTTACACCTCTCAATGCAACCATACCTCAAACAAAAATTGCCAATATTTTTCCAAGGGAATGCCTTTATTGAAAATTGGCCTACATATAGGTTCACTATATTTTTTGAAGCACCATTTATCGATATCCCACTCAATGGAGTGCGCGAAGGGAAAAAAACACAATCTTATATTAGTATATATACAGGTATATTCATGTAGAATTACAGCTTTCTAGTAATACGCGTCTCCCTGATAGGCTATGAAGCCCTAAACAGGACGACATTGTAAGTCTGAAATAAGTTTAATAAAATATGGCACCTACTACTTGTGAAAATACCCACTTTTAGTACCTATATTTTTAGGCGTTCATTAATAGGTAGACACCTAAAATAGAATAATAAAATCAACGATAAGATAAAAATAAATTATAAAACCATTACTATAGACTTAATTAAGTATTTAATTAAAATTAAATGTATTTTCAATTGAAATATTTTTAAATAAACAAAAGAATAAGATACATGTTTAGATAAATTTTTACACGCGCGAATAACGCCTATGTTTATGCAGAACAGGCATTTCTACCTATACGCAATACCTACTCATTAGCATATAAGTACTGCGAATCTAAAAACTAGAATGATAAGAAATGTAATGAGATAGGTAGGTATCTAAAGAGTTACTCAACATACTTGGTTTTTATTTATCAAATGTAGTAGGAATATAGCGTAATGATATTTAAATGTTGATTAATATTATAATAAGGCGATAGCTGTCAGTCCTAATTCCTCTAGGTGCACATACATTTATATATAGGATCCTAATACATATGTTTTTCTGCATTGGATTTGCCAACGTAATAGACATTTTCAATTACAATTAGGTATTAGATATCTACATAGTCTTTTTTTAAATTCAATTTACGAATTAGATCCTACCTATATGTTTGTCAAAAAAAAATATTGTAAGTACTGCAATTTATTTAATTTCAGAAAACATGTCTTTTCATAAATAAGTACTTACCTATTTTATTAAAAATATTTTTTTAGTCAAATAAGTACCTACCTACTTATTTTATTAAAAAATATTATTTAAAACAGATAAATTATGAACAACAACATTCTTTATTGTACACACAGGAATAGGTTTACTTACCTATTCCTGTGTGTACAATAAAGAATGTTGAATGTTTAAGGACAGCAACGAAGAACATTTTCTTATCCTTAAGATTTAATAAATCTTTGCTACGTAGCGTAGGTAGGTATAAGTTGGTATTTTATTTTAATTTTAAAACATACATGTTTTTTTATTCATTTCAGTCAAGAGTTAAGACAGTGCTAGTAGGTAGTAGACAGATAGGTACCTACCTATATGACATTTAAACTAATTGAATGTAAATTGAACTTCTGCCTATTGATATAAAATGTATTTTCGGTTTTACGTAGGTATGTCGCGTAGGTAAGTATAGGTATTATACTAAAATTATTATTTAATATCATCCCGATATTTCGGTCGCTTTTCAGCCATCACTATTTATTATGTAAATATAGGTAGTACACACATACATTTATACATATTATATATATTTTATTCACGATTTTTGTAAGAACATTAATACTCGACTATACCTAGATAAACTATAGACATTCTGTATACATAATGGATCCAACTTTTTGTGAATACGCTAATGAATAAAAAGCTGTACCTACCTACCAAATCAATTTCGCGTTTACACAGCACATTTGGTGGTGCGATGTCAAAAATCAATAGCTAATAGATAAATTCAGAGTCGCACAGACGTGAATAAACAGTGACGTCACATTTTCCGATCGCTATTTAAGGAGCATATAAATTAAAAAGTCAACTCATCAAAGTTTCGTCTTCGCCTAAATACATGACAAGTAACTCCCTCCTTGTCTCCCCTCTTGCAAGTGACAATAAGCCGACACACACACGAACGCATTGTTTGTACACTCACACAAGTGCAGAACCGGCTAGGTATTCGGTTTCCCGCCACCGGCGCGAACACGCACACAAAACACGACGAGCAAACAATACAAACACCAACACACAAGTAAATTTAAACTCACCTCAAAATAAATCCATTAGAAAACACACTTGTTCAAACAACTAGCGCTTAGCCTCGAAAACGCGTTGAAAAAACACTCGCAGCATCCAATGTGTACTCAACACTTTTCGAAACTTTCTGTCCCAAACTCCTTTGCCACAATACACGAACCTTCCCGCCAGTACCGATTTCAAAATTCGAACATCACGGATCGCGCGAAATTTGAAACTCCTATCATACTTTCCAATCGCCGCGACGAGTTCACTATTTATCTATATAGGTCTGTAGTTCTATAGGTAAGCATTTCATGGTCCGTTTTCGCGTATTTTTTACACACGAAATCGCTTCCGCAATTCGAGTCGCGCGATTCAATCAAACACAAGTGCAAAATAAAAGAAACACGCTGGAGGCCCCCAACACAATTATTAACACACGTTGCGCGGTAAAAATAAACTATGATTAACTGCCATTAAGATTCGCGGAGACACCGGCGAGCGACATGCGAGTGAGGCGCGTGAAAAAAAATTAATAAAACGATTATTCGTAAACGTCAAAGAGGGCCCGCCAATAAAATTCGCGAATTTGTTTACCGCGTCGCTATTTTTGTCTAGAAGCGGTTCCGATATGAATAATTATCGGCCGCGAGCGAACATCGACGCATAGTTGTCGTTTCATAAAACGTGCGCGTTAAAACTGAGTCGAAAGGCTCGCCCCGTGGTAGAGCATAGCGCCGAATAAAATAAACAACAATATACCTAAATAAGCGGCACGACGGGCGCGGCCGCGTGTGCGTGCCGGTCGATGTGTGCGTGTGTAAACAAGGGGCGACTCGACTCGTATGACGTACTCACTATCGCCCGATTATATTTTTTAATTGACAACTTTGTTCGGCAGCTGGGTGGCAGATTCCTTGCTGACCTTCTTGATGATATGAATAAGGACTGCCTTTTATATTACAGCTTTGTTGTATTATCTATATTTAGTGACCGTAATAGCCGTATTTGATATTCTGAATCGTGAAGACATTTTATAAGCTATACATTGCTATATATAAGCTATACATTGTTATGTGACATCGGTCCAATTGTACTACATATGACACCCTTTTTATTATACCATGAAGAGGGTGAAATTCAAGGTATAGAAATATGATCAATTGTAAAAGTTTTATTAAAAAATCAAAAATAAATAAAGTAATCATTAATCGTGACATAAGTAACTCTAAGCACGATTTTAGGGTTCCGCACCTTAAAAGGAAAACACGGAACCCTAATAAGATAAATAACTTTTACATCTGTCTGTCTGTCCACCCGTCTGTTATAACATTTTGCTCCGATGGTAGCGTTCCAATTCAGTTGAAATTTAGTATACACACACATGTGTATCAGTGCCATAAACCTGACTTAACCGATTTTAATTGATAAAAACATATCGACATTAATACCTACCTGGAATTAGAAATTTGCTAGTGGTAAAGGCAAATGATCTAAAACCACGTCAAGGGTGGTAACGGATCTGAATTTGGACTTTTGGTTTTTGTGTGAATGCCTATAAATAATACTATCTTACCATCAATGTACGCTTGTTTGTCATTTTAATTACATTACAAAGACGTAGAAAACACCTAAGATCTATTGTTTCTCTACTTCTGAAGCTCTTAATATAATAATCAAGTCTGTTACTGAAGGTAAACTTTCATTGTCTTTCGTTTTTATCGGCGCATACCTAATTATTTTATTTTCAAAAAATATATGTGGTAATGAGCTGGTATCTGCATTTTCTTGTATTCTAAGTAAATATTTATTACGGGCCGTAATATTACTCAATAAACATGCCACTCTCTTAATTTCTAATAAGAAAATATGATATGACGTACCATTAATTTAGAGCTGTCTTTTAACACGCAATACTAATACTCATAATTTTAAGTATGACATAGAACATTTTCATTGATTCTAGTTAACTTCTGGAAGTAGACTTTAATAAAATGATTAGAGTCGGTCTTTATTAGTCAGCGCAATTCAATACGTACCATATTGATTTTTTCCACTACAGAAATCTTTCGATTTTTCTTACATCTACATACAAATACTAAAAAGTCGCTAAAAATAAGAGACTTGGCGTGAAAATACAGCAGCAGCAGCACCAGTAACATCTTAAATGTTTTATTATAATGTTATATGGTATCAATTATATTATTGAAAATAATCCAGTACTTACATGACATGTTTCAAAACATAAATATTCATCATGTAGAATTATCATCTAGTTTATTTATCAATCCCAAGGGAAAATTTTACGGCAGACAAAACATAGACAAAAGATTTTCCCCCGCGGCTCATGAATGTCGGTAGAAAATAAATTCAATAAAACTCGTATTAATTATAAAATGACGGCGAATTTGCTATTTGTAATAAAACAAATTACTAGTTAAAAAACGCGGCAGGTAGGGGAACGCAATATTTTTTTTTATATTTACATTATCAATCTAATCTTAACAGAATTCTGAAAATACGTAAAAAAGCATTGTAATATTATTCAAAGACGAATAAAGAAAGTATATACAGTTATTAACAATACCGTTGTATAAGTTGTATCATAACTATCGATTGAATGTATAAATATATTCAGGGCCAACTCTCCCCAGTCGCCTCGCGAGAATAAACATATGACGTCACCGGCGGGTAAACAAACAAACAAACACATGCGCCGCGCTCATGTTTCCTTAATACAATTATTATTTCGAATGTGGAACGAAGGCGAGACTGACGCGTTGCCATAGGCTCACTGATTTATTTTTAATTTCGCGACGCTGTTCTGTTCAGCCAGTATTGTCTATGCGAATTAACTAGGACTGCCTATTTAGCTAACAATTAATAAATACGTTATTCTTTGCGACACGCGTTCGCACAATGGCGAACTTTTGTCCCCAATGTCGCGAATTCTTTTGCTATATTTAATTACATACGGTTGCGCGACTCAAGTTTCGTAATGCTCGTGAAAATTAACAATAGGTATTGTATGTATACCCACTTAAGACTAAAACAATTTAATATAGGTATGTATCATACATTATTTAAATTTGTTACTCGTAAAATGTTTGCTTTGAAAGTAGGTGTTCAAATTAAATGGATTAATCATTTAATTTATTGACTGGTGTTTTTTAGTTGATAGTTCTTAGTCCATAGTTTTATGTATAACTAGCTGTTGCCCGCGGCTTCGCCCGCGTGGATGTCGTTTTATAATCCTGAATTTATTTTCTTTGCTATAAACCTCACGGAGCCCGAGACCTATCCAACGAATGCAAAACCGTGGAAATCGGTTCGTGCGTCCTGGAGTTATAGCGTCAGGAAGGAAAACCCGACTTATTTTTATATTATAGACTAGTAGAGTTCCAGACAGGGGCGGCTCTAGCTCGTGTAGCGCCCGTGTGCATTGAAACCCTGGCGCCCCCTAGGCCTGACCATGATGGTCCAAGTAGTGTTGCTAAACTATCGATAGTTGCGCTATCGATAGTTGACCTCGAAAAACAGTCGATAGCGCGATAGTACTATCGAAACTATCGACCCTTGACGATACTATCGATAGTATCGATTGTTTCAAATAGGTAATACTTTTGCCAAAGATCAATAGTATCGATAGCATTGTTATAAACACTATCAATACTATCGATAGTATGCGTGTCAATAGTATCGTAACTAGCGATACTATCGATAGTTTCGATAGTATCGATCCTATCGAAACTATTGATACTATCGAAGCTATCGATACTACTGATACTATTGATCTTTGGCAATAGTATTGCTTATTTTTTACAATCGATACCATCGATAGTATTGCAGCATGTCGATATTTTTGATAGTCCTATCGATACTGTGACTGTTTTTTCGAGGTCACGATAAATCACAATACTATCGATAGACTATTACTATTGCAACAACACTAGGTCCAAGACGATGCTCAGCTCAGGGGCGACGCGGCGCCCCCTGAGACAGCGTCGCCCGTGTGCATTGAACACCCTGCACTATAGGTTAAACCGCCCCTGGTTCCAGAGCAGGTGCTCGAGGGCGTAGCCAGCACCGCATTACCTAATTTATCTGCCGCTAAATGGTAGTGTTAGTAAGCACTATCGTGTTCCAGTTAGATGTTAATGTATGGCCCCGTAATTACTACCACTAAGACATGAATATTTAGGTCTCAGAGGTGGCAACACATAAATTTTGAGCTCTGGTTTTTGGGAAATGTAGGAATTTGTAAATAATTGATTCATTTCATATTATACATACCTAATTGTTTCGTTTGTTTTTAATCACACTATCACGAATGTATGGCAGAGTTTTGGAAGTGTCAAGTTGGAATAAGACACGAGTCTATTTAAAAAGATTTGAATAAGGTTTAATACTGTATAAGGCTTTCTTTTCTTTCAATTAAACGCAATAAATACGTATAAAGTACCTAAGGTACGTACTTGTTAATTTTTTGCGATTTGTATTGGGTTTCGTTTTTCTGAATACTTTTTTACTAAGTAGGTACGAAGCGCGCATGGCCCAGCGGCTGGTGTAGATCGTAAGCGATCTGCTCGGTTAAGCACTACGGGCGCGGTCGGGTAGTGTGATGGGTGACCGCTAGTGGCTAATTAAATGCGCGTTTCCGTGCTTCGGAGGGCACGTTAAGCCGTCGGTCCCGGTTGCTATCGATAGATAGCAGTCGTTAAACCTTGTCGGAGGCCTTATGAGCGGTTTGAAAACATCCGACAGCGGGTTGGCCACTAACCCACCCACCTCCACCAATCCGCATTGGAGCAGCGTGGTGGAGTAAGCTCCAGGCCTCCCCCCAAAAATAATTTAATAATATATAATATAATAATGGCAACCCATTATACGTCCCACTGCTGGGCACGAGTCTCTCCCCTAGTAGGTACACTAATGGTGTCTAAAGTCGTAGTGCGGTCTGTGAATCTCGCCATTCGAGTCTCCGAGCTTAGTTGTTTACAGACGGACACGGCGAAACTATAAGGGTTCATCGTAGGCTACGGAACCCTAAAAAGGAGGAGGTTCTATGTTCAGTTGTGTGTAGGTATATTATATGCCTATTACCAATAACTCCGTCAATAAATTAGGGATTTTAAAGAAAAAAATTTTTTTTTACACTTTGGTGGTGATGCCACTATCACAAAGTTGGTATTGGATAGGGGGGTCCGAGGGCAATACCTACATTATACCTACATTGCGCGTAAGATCTCACACAAAAAACCCAAAAAATACCTGATCTTCGTATTCATTTTATCCAAGGTCTATAGCAGAGCTGCTGAAAAGTGTCATCATTATTAGTTCTGTTGTAAAATTGATTCATACTGACAGACGGACATGGCGAAACTATATTATGGGTTCCTTGTTTACTACGGAACCCTAGAAACCTTTTTACAATAAACCGGCCAAGGGCAAGTCGACCATGAAGGGTTCCGCAGAAGCAAATAATATTTATCTTCTTCAACTGCAATTTCAAAAATATAAATTTTATCTTAAGAACATTTTTTTTTAATTTAATAAAAGTGGCAAGCAAGCTTGCAGTTCACATTGATGTTAAGTGATCACTGCAGCCTATAGACACCCACTATAGTCAAAATGCAGATGCGTTTGCCACTCCTGAGGCCTAAGGTGTTATGCCTTTGTGCCGGAAATTACAGGGCCGTACATTAATTACCTCCTGACCGGAACACGATAGTGCTGAACACTACCATTTAGCGGTAATGTTAGTTAGCTCCGTCACTAGTGCGTGTGGCATTCCAGCAAATGTCAAAAATATTTTGCACATACATAAACCATTCTTTTGGGAGTAAAGGTAATATATATGACATATTATTGAAATTATTTAATTTAGCAAATGTAATTTACCTGTATGTTTTTTGTACTTTTTTGTACTATTTTGCTGTATTATTAATGTTAAAAGTCACTGTTTGCCCGCTATGATCCAAGGACATGTAGTTAACAAATTGTTTTATTTTAATATTTCTTTTTTTTATGTCTGAATGTTGACAGACAAGCAAACGGACCACCTGATGGAAAGTGGTCACCGTCGCCTATGAACATTTGCAACACCAGGGGAGTTGCCAACGCGCTGCCAGCCCTGAAGGACTCTTTTGACGGCATTTTTGAACCCCATATTGTCTGTCTATCTTTATATATTATTTTATTTATCGCAATAACACATGTGAGTAAATTTAGAAAATAATTAAAGAAACAATGCAAGGAACCCTTCGGTTAAAAAAACCACATAAAAAGATCGAAGTCTAGAGCTGTAACAGTTATTTTCTGAAATATAGTTAAAATTGCCACACATAAATCTAAACTTTAATATTATAAAGAGGTAATATTTTTTGTTTGTTTGTTTGTAATGAATAGGCTCAATAACTACTGGACCGATTTTAAAAATTCTTTCACTATTCGAAAGCTAAATTATCCACGGGTAACATAGGCTATATTTTATTTTGGAAAAAATAGGGTTCCGTAAGATATTTGGGTTTTTCAGTCACCAGGTGTAAAAAATCAACCAGAAAAGTTACTTATTTTGCGTAGGCTGTCTAAACTATAAAAGATATCCAGGAAGACTAAAGGCTATATCTATGTATAATCATCACGCTAAGACGAATAGGAGAGGGTAGGCAACATTGCACCGCGCGAAGCCGGGTCGGGCCGCTAGTTTAATATAAAGTTATTACTAGAGTATTTTTGTTAACACATCCTCCATAGTAGAGTCAAATTTATACATCTGCACATCTATTCATTTATACAAAAAATAATGTCTTCTATCTATTCGTGATCATCATCAAAGAGGAAGCCCTTGAAAATTAAAAAAAAAATGGTTTGTCGTCTTAAACAAACAATTTTCAAAAAAAAAAACTGGTTGCCTGTAAAGTCGGTTTTACGGGCGAAGATTTTACGTGACAACGTCTTTTTCTCGGTAGAAAGGCATTCGCCGGTCCGGCAGGCCTCTCTCTCGTTCGGTGACTCATCGTTACGTTACCGGGCGTTACACTTTTTCATTAGTGACTCCGAGCCGCAACCTAATTTAAGACGTTGTCACGTCAAAAACAGGTATAGATTTTAATACCCTGGTATAATTTTGAACACTAGATTATTATTATCTATAAAGAAAAATAAGTAAATAAAATCTGAAGAAGATAATACGTAAGCATCAAAATTATTTTATGTAACTTATTCACATGCAAAAACAAGGATTACATTTTTGGAATATAAATTGAGAATTAAAATTCGAAAAGCAAAATTTGTGATGGAAATATTTATTTTAAGCAAAATGTTAAGATATGAAATAAAATAAATACGTGTAGATGTAGATACATACTAAACAACAACATTGTCCCAATCAACAATTGCCATCGCCATAAAAAAAAATCACATACATACCATTAAATCATTAGGTAAATATGTTGACAACGGCCATTTTTATTTTTAACATCAGTTCTGTCGTGTTTTGGTTACATGTTTAACTAGGGTTGGCAATGCGACATAATGGTACTTAAAAAAAAGATTTGATTGTAAATTATAACAAAATAGTTATTAAAATTTACAAACACATGATATTTATTCTGAGCTGTTACCGCGGCACCCTAAGAGAGTTCTTCAATATGTTTTCGTATGGGTACTTTTAATAGCTCAAATTATTTTAACACATAAATTGCCTCGCCATCAGTGGATGAGCCTGTAAGATCACAGGTAACACAGGTTGAGCTTCAAGAATAGCAATGCATCTGCATTTTGACTTCCGACTTTTATGTAGATATCTATTAGCTGCAGTATTCATATAGTGTCAGTGTGAACGGCAAGCGTTTTTTGCCACTATCTGAACATAAACAATGGAAGTGCAGCTGTCCCCTTCAAGAGGTTAAAAAACAGCTCAATGCATAGTAAACTTGATTAAACCTACTAGTTTTACTTTTCCCCTTCGCGATACATAATATATCAAACACGCTCGTCTCAAGACGGTTGTAAGTGGACTATAGCCGTCTTGAAGCGAATCGCCCAACTAATATATTATCTTTTTTTTTGTCTGAAGGTTGACAGACTAGCAAACGGGCCACCTGATGGAAAGTGGTCAACGTCGCCTATGAACATTTGCAACACCAGGGGAGTTGCCATCGCGCTGCCAGCCCTGAAGGACTCTTTTGACGCCATTTTTGAAGAACCCCATATTGTAGCACCTAGGGAACACCTCAGAGGGAAGTTCGTTCCACAATTTACTCGTTCTGGGCAGGATCGAACGTGAAAACCGCACCGTTGAGCACTGCCAGGTGTCCAGTCGGTGAGGGTGGAAATTCTCTGTAGGAAAAGAGACAGTGGCACCAATTCAGCAGAACACTCACCATTGTAGAGACAGTACAATATCTAGCAGCGCTTTTGCTGACAACCCTACTGTTACACGCAGCTACCTAATCATACGTTATTTTAATTATACAATTAATTACTATTTATATTAGGGATAGACTTTGCGAAAACACATCTACTTTGTCCATTTTTTTTCTATTTATTTTAGCAGGCACAATAATTATGTAAATTCCTAGCTCAGTTCTGGTCAGGTTTTATCAGTCAAGCAACGGGTTGAATTTGCTAATGTACAGTCGATGATGAAAAATGTGTGGAAATGAGGTATTTTATGCAATTTTTTAGAAGTTTGAAGCATCGGGCACTGACGCCTTCAGCAGTGAACAAACATCTCTTTTCGCTTTGTTTTCTATAACGACCTTAATAAAATATTAACTCATAGATGTTCAGCATATATTATTTAAATCACTTTGAACATCTTGATGTCTGTTATATACATAATTTGTTACTGAAAGAAAGTAAATAAAATTCATCTAGCCTATGGACATTAATTCGATATCGGTAGGTAATCACTGGTGGTAGAGCTCCAGTGACGGAGCTTGCGGGCGTAGCACCACCGCATTACCTAATATACTTGCCGCTAAATGGTAGTGTTCAGCACTATCGTGTTCCGGTCAGGTGGTAATGTACGGCCCTGTAATTTCCGGCACAGAGGCCTCAGGAGTGGTAACGCATCTGCATTTTGACCTTGGTCTTTGTGTAAGTGTCGATAGGCTGCAGAATCACTTAACATCAATGTGAACTGCATGCTTGTTTACCACTTCCTATACATTAAAAAAAAATTACACCTTTATCCACAGATCTGTTTTGCCGGTGATGACCTACGGTGCCGAAACGTGGTCTCTCACTATGGGTCTCGTACGAAAGCTCCAAGTCACTCAGCGGTCAATGGAAAGGGCTATGCTCGGCGCTTCGAAGTGGCAATGGGCAGGGCACATAGCTCGGAAAACCGATAGCCGCTGGGCAGAAAGGTTCTCGAGTGGAGACCACGTATCGGCAAACGCAGCGTGGGACGTCCACCTGCAAGATGGACCGACGACCTGATCAAGGCTGCAGGTACCCGCTGGATGCACGTCGCTTCCGATCGGTTGGCATGGAGGTCATTGGGGGAGGCCTATGTTCAGCAGTGGACGTCCTATGGCTGATATGATGAGATGTATGATATATGATTCTAAATTTTTATTAAATATGATAATACGAAATACATATTTTTTGTGATTGACTGTACAGAAATATAATTGAGTTAAAATTAGAACTAAATTTTATCACACATTTAATTTATACGAAAAAAAAATGGCGTTGGTTTGCGTCAATTGATATCAGTGTTTTTGTTGATGTTTTAAAATAAGTAATTATTTTGATACCTATAATAACGAGTACATACAGGTTTTGCAGCTTAGTTAGGTAATTCTATATACCTATTATTATTATAATTATTCGTTGTAAAGAAGTTTAATTGCTTCGGATTGGTATGAATTAGATTTTTTTTTTTATATAACTGCCACTTTTTTACTGGTGGTAGAGCTCCAGTGACGGAGCTCGCGGGCGTAGGCACCACCGCATTTCCTAATATATTTGCCGCTAAATGGTAGTGTTCAACACTATCGTGTTCCGGTCAGGTGGTAATGTAGGGCCCTGTAATTTCCGTCACAGAGGCGTAACACCTTAGGCCTCAGGAGTGGTAACGCATCTGCACTTTGACCTTGGCCTTTGTGAGGGTGTCTGTCTATAGTCTGCAGGCATCACTTAACATCAATGTGAACTGCACGCTTGTTTACCACTTTCATTACATAAAAAAAAAACTAAGTGTGAGATACACAGACCGCACTGCTACTTTACTTTGAGCAAAGTTTGCTTAGAACTGTCAGGGGTTAGATTAGGATCCCACTGCAGAATCATTTAATTTATCCAGATATGCTGCAAACCTAATGTTTACGCATATCTACACTATATATAATAGGTTGGTGAAAAAGTCTTTTCGCATTATAGTATGTATGAACTTGTAATAAAATCTCTTTGGCTGTAGTATTTGTATCTGGCTGGTTTTGGTATCATTGAAAGTTAAAATTTTAAGGAACATAATTCCAAATTCAAATTAGGCAAATATGTGATTTTCATTTGTTTTTCGTACTGTCAAGATGAGTGAATCTAATGAAGAAATTCGATACATTTTAAAATTTTACTACAAAAAAGGTAAAATTTGCAACGCAAGCCGCGAAAAAAATTTGCGATGTTTATGGACCTAGTGCTGTGGGAGTGGCACAAATTTGGTTTAAGCGTTTTCAATCCGGAAATATTGATGTCAAAGATGCACCTCGCTCTGGTCGCCCTATTACGGATAAAATGGATGCCATTTTTGAAAAAGTGGAGCAAGATCGACATATCAGTAGTTACGACGTAGCTGAAGAACTGAGAATTGATCACAAAACAGTTTTGGCGCATTTGAAAAAAGCTGGGTACAAAAAAAAGCTCGATATTTGGGTACCTCACGAGCTCACTGAAAGAAACCTAATGAACCGTGTACTCATTTGTGATTCTTTATTACGACGTAATGAAACCGAATCATTTTTGAAGAAGCTGATAACTGGTGATGATAAGTGGATCACGCACGACAAGAACGTGCGAAAAAGGTCGTGGTCAAAGGCCGGTCAGGTCAGGTCACAGGTCAGGTCAGGTTTCACAGACTATGGCGAAACCCGGGTTAACTCGCAATAAGGTGATATTGTGTGTGTGGTGGGATTGGAAGGGCATTATTCATTATGAGCTATTACCACCAGGCAGGACTATCGATTCTGAACTCTACTGCGAACAACTGATGAGATTAAAGCAAGAAATTGAGAGAAAGCGGCCGGAATTGATCAACAGAAGGGGTGTGGTGTTTCATCATGATAACGCTAGACCTCACACATCTATAGCCAGTCAGCAAAAATTAAAAGAGTTTGGCTGGGAGGTGTTAATGCATCCGCCGTATAATTAAGCCGTAATTAAGCCGTATAAAGAATTCTGAAGAGACCGAAACAGGTGGAATGGTGGTTAGGTTAACATCACGAGAGGACTGCCAAATCCACTTGTCGCGGTATTTTGATGAGAAGTTCCAAAATTTTTATAGCAATGGGATCATGTCCCTACCTACAAGATGGCAAAAGGTTATCGAACAAAATGGTACATACATACTTTAGTTAAATTTAAATAAACTATATTAAAAAATGTTTTGAATTACCTTAAAAAATGCGAAGAAACTTTTTCCCCAACCTAATATTTGGCATCCTAAACAGCGCTTTAATTAACCTCGTAATTGTTAAGCAATAACATGGAGCAACACCGGAGGGGAGTCCCCATATGCAGGCTTTCCCCTCTGTCAAAGTACAATCCCAAATGGGCCTATACCTGTCGCCTAGATGTTTAAATGTGTGCGTGAAATTGTTTCTGTATTTTGTTAAAGTCAAGGTGTGAGTTTCGTAGTAATAGACGATTTTTGTCACACGCAGTTCTGCCCGCAAAAAATGACAGACTGTTTTGCATCGGTAATACATGCTATGGCTACTCCCCTCCGGTCCGCGGCGACCGATGGGCCGAGTTGCTCTATGAGCAATAAATAATAATAGTAAACAACGTGTAGCAGGATTAAATGTACAAGCCGAGACTAATTTCTTCAGTAATATTTTGTCCCCAAAATTAATTACAATTAAGAAAATTAGGGCCATCCATTTGGTGAACAGTCAATACTAACGAAAATAAGACTAACGGCTATCCAAAATAAAATGGTAGCCTCAACAAGTTTATTAGAACTCGTATGATTTATACTAAAATTACTTTTTAGTATAAATCATAATTTAAGAAATAAAATTGTGATAATTAAACTTATTACTAGCGAGTGTTAAATAAGGGTACGCAGGTTACGCTACATCACATTGCAACAGTGTGCGTGTGGGAGTAGGTTCGTGTTTTCGTGGTCACACCACAGTAGAGATTGACTCAATTGTCGATAAGAACAAAAATAAATATATTTTTAAATAATTATTTATTTAAAGTAGGTAGCAAACAAGCTTGCAGTTAACAGATATGTATCTTCACGCCAGGTCCCTAACGGGGTAGGCAGAGAGTGTAGAGCGCCAGATATCCCGGTTCTGACAAACCTCTCGTGCCTCGTCTACCTTCATCATTCTCTTCATACATGCACGCTGATTCCTAAGACTTTTGACCCCACCATCAGACAGAACTCGACCTATTTGGTCATGGTAGGTCAGTCTTGGTCTTCCTAGGCCTCTGCAACCATCCACATTCGCATTGTATATCTGTTTAGTCATTCGCTCATTCGACATTCTTTCTATATGCCCGAACCATCGGAGCATGCCTTTTTTCCTTTTTACACCGATACTATCGCAATTCGCAAGTGGGCGGGGAACGCGCGCATCTAATATGCGGAGTCACTAACACCTTCAATCGCCCGCTCCTTTACACACACGCCAGTGCAACTTCGGCAGTCGCCGTGTTCAAAAGCTGAATTATCTTAAAATAATGCCATTTTGTGCCGTTTTGGCGTGCAAAAACGATAGCCCAACCACAAATTGTGTCAAATTATGGTATATTATAATATCAGAAAGTCCCGTTTAATGTAATTTTAATTAAAATTAGGGAGCCGTATTTTTGACTCCCAATACCAAATAAAAGTGAAACTTATGCAGAAGTATCTAGGACTAGTTTCGAATGATTTTAACCCAACAATTCTAAAGCATTCCATAGGGATTTCCGCTGTAAGATCAAGAAATATCGATATTATTGATTTAATAGTATCGATATTTTATACGTACAATTTTGTACTACTAATATCAGAGAATAATTGTGTAATAATACTACCTACGTATAGAATGGACACTTCCCGCCAATTTTCTCCGCTTCACCTAATCTCCTCACCTCTTTTGGGCGACGATTGGTACTCTACTGCGAGGTTGCGAGCGGCCTAGTTTTGATGAATTTGTAATCGAATATTTTATTTAAGAAAAATTTGACTTCAGGCGAGACTCGAACTCTCGGCCACTGGGAATCTAGTCCAGCCGCTCTGAAGTCAAATTTTTCTTTCCATTTTTCTTTAAAAATATATTTCACAAGCATGTGTTAATGCGAAATAATATAAAACAATGATTTGTTGTTGTTGATATTGTTTTTTTGTTTTCTGTTTTTGTTACTGTTATCAAACAATACGCAATTCCTTAGATGTCTAAATAGGGAAACTTATAAATGGTCTGATATAATTTTATTAAGATTGTTTGTAAGCAAATAAGACTGTTTGTTCTCTTGAATAAAATAAAATAAAAATTATTACTGAAAAACGATACTAGATTCTAAAGTACGTAAAGTTACGGTAGAGGCACATCACTATTAATGATTCCCTAAAACCTAGCCACACAGCTTATGTCAATTTAGTCCGTACCGAAAAAAAACAGACTATAATAGTTAACATGGATTGTAAATTAATAGATAGTGCAGCCTACGGGCATTTACATAAAAACGCGAATTGTTTTTTAGTGTATAACCTCCGTGATTTCATATTTATTTTTGTATAAAGAACATGAGGATTATCAACCAAGTTTCAATAATGTAGAATACGGACGAACAGACAGACAGACAGATATGACGAATCTATAAAGGTTTTTAGCCATTTGGCTACGGAATCCTAAAAATGAAACCAAAATCATGCAGTCCACGCCAGTGACGTCGTAACTCTACGCTTTTTTATTTAATTGCATATATTTAACTACTATATTTAATTCACATAAAATACATAGTTTAAATATATAAATAGACAACCTTCCTTTTTGTTTAAATATTTAAAGAAGATACTAATTTTCTCTATAATTGGTAAAAACTTCCTGTCATCACAACGTTGATCATTTTTTTCTAAAGAATTAAAAAATCTGTATTACCATCTACGAGTATCATGGTTGGTAGGTTTCTAGCTTAAACAGTTTTTTGGTTCTTTTTTAAAGTTTTTTTTTTTAGTTTTTCGTTCTTGTTATATATGGACTTCTTATTAAAATAGTGAATAAGTATCTAGGTACTAAAATAAGTATCTATTTTTATTATTAAGGTTATTTTTTGTAATCATTTTTTTAGTTTTGACTATAAATAGCCATACAATTTGAATTAAGAACATGAAGGATTCAGTAATATATTATAATCATTTATAAATTTTATTCTTGCCTAGATCAGCTATACTCAAAGTGTGTTCCATGGAGCCCTGGGGCTCCGTTAAGCGACTCTATGAAAATGTCGGATAAAATTCCTTATGAAGCGCTACTCTATTTGCTCTTTAAGGCTGCACAGTAAAATATCATTAATGTTTATTTAATGATCTGGCAAACAAGCTTCCGAACAATTTTGTACGCATATTTATAATCTAGAGAATATATTATTATATCCACTAGGTTGTCTATCAAAACATGGACGCAAGTATTTTCTTTTTAATTTTTTTTATTAAAAAAAAACTTAAAATATCGTCCGATTCACGGCAATATGTATAAAAACTCTGAAAAACATAGCTACCGTTTGCGGACTTGGCCGCTCCTACATATTTACGTTCCGCTCCGATACCTTTTTTTTTACATATATTATTTATATTTATAGGTATATCAAAACAAAGCTATTTTATTTTCATTAATAAGATATAATAAATGTCATAATAATGGCAACCCATTATATGTGTACCACTGCTGGACACGAGTCTCTCCCCTTTTTTGGGATGAAGCCTGGAGCTTACTCCACCACGCTGCTCCAATGCGGATTGGTGGAGGTGGGTGGGTTAGTAGCCAACCCGTTGTCGGATGTTCTCAAGCCGCCCATAAGGCCTCCGATCAGGTTCAACGACTGCTATCCATCGATAGCAACCGGGACCGACGGCTTAACGTGCCCTCCGAAGCACGGAAACGCGCATTTAATTTGCCACTAGCGGTCACCCATCACACTACCCGACAGCGCCCGTAGTGCTTAACCGAGTAGATCGCTTACGATCTACACCAGCCGCCGGGCCATGAGCGCTTCAAAATCAGGTTTGCACCCTATCAGGATGAACGGAATAATTCTGCGGTGGGATCCTAACCTATATGGGAAAGTGTGGTAAATTATCTTCGGTAAAGAATGTTTTGTCTAGTTCTTTGTTTCCTGCATACTTATAAGTCATCAGTTTCCAAAAAATTTTGCGCCTTCATAAAAGTTTGAGAATCACTTGCCTGGATGCTCAAATAAGTCATCTTATATTTTCTCAGCAAATTAATTAAATTCCGACAAGAAAAAACAACACGATTGCATTTTGAATATTTTGTTATAATTTAACAGATATACCTTCCTACTTATAGAAATACTAGCGGCCCGCCCCGGCTTCGCCCGCGCTGCTCTGCTCCTATTAGTCATAGCGTAATGTAAGCTATCCTATCTCTCAAGTTGGATCGAACTGCACATGGTGTGCGAATTTTATTATAATCGGTTAAGTGGTTTAGGAGTCCATTGAGGACAAACATTGTGACACGAGATTTATATATATTAAGATAAATAATATTTATTTGATTTCCGTGTTTATTTAAATTTACTATAATTAAATTTTTTTGCCTCAGTAGCCTATTGGTAACAGCCCACTACTGGGTCCTGGGTTCGATTCCCAGGTCGGCTACAGAGGTTAGATAACGATATGAAAAATAATAAATCTAATCTAATTTTATTGGAATTTTTCCATTTCCTGGAAGTTTCCCAATACCTCAGTATTTGGTAATATGCCTGGCGATGTCAACAGGCTCGCCACCTGCTACATTGGCCAAACCAATACGTATCGTAAGTGTATATGCCCGGAGATGTCAACAGGCTCGCCATTGGTTTGGCACAATACGTATCGACGTATCGCGGGTAATGTATGCTTGAATGCATTTACCTTCGCCTACCCCTCCGGGGATTACAGGCGTGAAGTGATGTTTATTAAAAACTTCAACGGAAAAGTAAGACGATTTTCTTAGAATCAGCTAGAACACAAAACTACGCCGACTTATTTAGTTAACTACCTCCAACGGGACAAAACAAACAGTCAGCCCTAAACAAATACGCTTTTTATGCTACTCGGTTAAAATGTCATATTAGTGAGAGTGGATAAATCGTTAAATTTATTTTTAGGGTCCCGTGCCTAAATTTACTGGTGGCAGAGCTCCAGTGGCGGAGCTCTCGGGCGTAGGTACCAAAGCATTGCCAAATATACCTACTTGCCGCTAAATCGTAGTGTTCAGCACTATCGTGTTCCGGTCAGGTGGTAATGTACGGCCCTGTAATTTCCGCCACAGGGGCATAACACCTTAGGCCTCAGGAGTGGTAACGCATCTGCATTTTGACCTCTGGTCATTGTGTAGGTGTCTATAGGCTGCAGTCATCACTTAACATCAATGTGAACTATGCTGCAAGCATGCATTTCACATTGATGTTAAGTGATGACTGCAGACTATAGACAGACACCCACACATAGACCAAGGTCAAAGTGCAGATGCGTTACCACTCCTGAGGCTTAAGGTGTTACATTGGTTACAGGTAGATTACCACCTGACCGGAACAAGAGAGTGCTGAACACTACCATTTAGCGGTAAGTATATTAGGTAAAGTGGTGGTGCCTACGCCCGCGAGCACCATCACTGGAGCTCTACCACCAGTATAAGTATACCAAATAAGTGAATTTAAAGAAATCCACTACTTCTGCCTACTTTCTGAAGATACTACATTAGGAATTAAAAAAAAAGTTCTTGAAATGTAGGTACCTACTTATTGTGTGATACATCGTGATACAGATCTTGACAAAAAATGCACTTAGAAAAATGGACCCTTCCTTGAGTTCCTACACGCGCTTGGCCGGTTTTGTAAGTTCCGTTTGCCTTCCTGCCGTTGCGTCTCTTATTAGGATACCATTTTTTAGTACTACATTACATTGAAAATTTATGATGAACGAAAGGTAATAATAAATAAGCATTCAGTTCACTTAATAAAATTAATAAAAATGTATCAATTTATCATCTCACACATTACGAATGTAAATATAAAATAACTGAATTTCTACTGAATCGAGATTATGACGAAACCGAACTGTTTCTTACCGGGCATAATCATTAATCAATAAATTATACTGATATTTACTGGTGGTAGAGCTCCAGTGACGGAGCTCGCGGGCGTAGGCACCACCGCATTACCTAATATACTTGCCGTTAAATGGTAGTGTTCAGCACTATCGTGTTTCGGTCAGGTGGTAATGTACGGCTCTGTAATTTCCGGCACAGAGGCATAACACCTAATGCCTCAGGAGTGGCAGCGCATTTGCATTTTGACCTCTGGTCATTGTCTGGTCATAGGCTGCAGTCATCACTTAACATCAATGTGAACTGCAAGCTTGTTTGCCACTTTTATTACATAAAAAAAAAAAAAACAATTACATAATCTATTCATCTATACAAATAAATAAAATTGGAGTGTCTGTTTGTAATATTATAATAACCGCTTTTTACTAAATGCATATGTTTGTATACACGGTACATATACCAAAACATTTTTTTTTACAATTTTTGTCTGTCAGGTCTGTCAGGTGTTTGGCGGGGCTAATCTTGGGAACGGCTGGACCGATTTTGACGGGACTTTCACTGGCAGATAGCTGATGTGATAAGGAGTAACTTAGGCTACCTTTATCTCCATACATCCATACATACATACCTACATATAAATAAGTAGAATTGGAGTGTATCCGACTTTGACGGGACTTCCACGGCTAGGTAGCTGATGTGATAAGGAGTAACTTAGGCTACTTTTATCTCCATACATACATACCTACATACAAATAAATAGAATTTGAGTGTATCCGACTTTGACGGGACTTCCACGGCTAGGTAGCTGATGTAATAAGGAGTAACTTAGGCTTCTTTTATCTCCATACATCCATACATACATACATACCTACATACAAATAAGTAGAATTGGAGTGTATCCGACTTTGGCGGGACTTCCACGGGTAGGTAGCTGATGTAATAAGGAGTAACTTAGGTTACTTTTATCTCCATACATACATACCTACATACAAATAAATAGAATTTGAGTGTCTTTGATTTTGACGGGACTTTCACTGGCAAGCTGATGTAATAAGGAGTAACTTAGGCTACTTTTACACTAGCTGCGCCCACGACTTCGTCCGGGTAGATAATGAGCAATCATATTTTTTGTCACGTGGACGAAGTCGCGGGCACAGCTAGTTATATTTCATAAAATTACTTCATAGCGAATCATACTTAGAAACTTCCTATTTTAACTACCTAACTAATCTTAATTATTAATAATACTAAATTGTGCCTCACTCACACACACACACACAAACACACACACACACACGCACACACACACACACACACGCACGCACGTTTTATAAATACTCATATATTTATGATTTATCGTCTAGAACTCAATATTAATTATATTAACTATTAATCTTATAATTTATTGAGATTTTTAATGTTTACCTAAATTACCTAAACCTAAAATTCATTGTTTAGACATATTAATATGAAAGCTTATCAATCATAGTAAAGCTGGGGGTTAGGGGGTGTTATCTCCTTAACACAGGTCGCACTAGTGATCTATTTAGGAGGACGGTCAGGATGGTATAAGTTTAAAGCTTTTTAATGTATAATCTTGTACTGTATAAAAAAAAATGTAATAGATTTAAGCATTTTAAGGAGAAATAAACAAATTATCTTATCTTATCTTACATTGCTGGTTAAGGATTATTGTAGTCTCTCAGACTAAAAGATGTAGCCTACATACATCTAGGTACCTCTACATTAAGCAATACCTGTCATATTTTTATTATTCGCAACACATGCGAGTGAATTAAGAAATTAAACAAAAAATTGAAAGATGTGTGTATGTGTGTGTGATGTGTGTATGGAGAGAATGATGAAGGTAGATGAGGCACGGGAGGTGTGTCAGGATCGGGATATCTGGCGCTCTACACTCTCTCCCTACCCTGTTAGAGGGCTGGCGTGACGTTACATAAAGAAGAAAGACTTATTGCCCGGTGAAGTAGGTATGTACACTAGCTTGCACACTAGTGATTGGCAGACATAGCAGTGCTCAACGGTGCGGTTTTCACGTTCCTGCTCAAATCGTGTAAATTGTAGAACGAACTTCCCTCTGTTCCCTATGTGCTACAATATGGGGTACTTCAAAAATGGCATCATTAGAATCCTTCAGAGCTGGCAGCGCGTTGGCAACTCACTCCCCTGGTGTTGCAAATGTATGCATAGGCGACGACCACCTTCCATCAGTGGCCCGTTAGTTTGTCCGTCAACCTTCAGACATAAAAAAAATTAATGACGTCTAGAGACGTGCCGCATGAGCCGATGTGAGTCCATTCAAAAAAAGATAGGTTTATCATGCGATAAAAAACTAGCGTTGTGTATGACACAATATGAAACATATACAAATACAGTTGAAATCGCGGGACACTCGTACCTATTTATCAAAGATAAACTAAAATACAAGTGACGTGACAATATCGACCAAAGGTTGCCCAAAGACAATCTCATAATATTTAATCAAGATGTAATAGGCACTATAAATTGAAAGAAAGAAAATATTTTTATTTCGAATAGATCCATTAGTTATCTTCAGATACTTTAAAAATGTCTAGAAATCACAAATTACCCAGAGTGAATACTGGTGGTAGAGCCCCAGTGACGGAACTCGCGGCCGTAGGCACCACCGCATTACCTTATTTACTTGTCGCTTAATGGTAGTGTTCAGCAGTATCGTGTACCGGTCAGGTGGTAATGTACGGCCCTGTAATTGCCGGCACAGAGGCAAAACACCTTAAGCCTCAGGAATGGTAACGCATCTACATTTTGACCTTGGTCTTCGTGTGGGTGTCTATAGGCTGCAGTCATCACTTAACATCAATGTGAACTGCATGCTTGTTTACCACTTCCATTACATAAAAAAAAACAGTTAAGTGCAGTAAAAGTAAGAACATATTGATAGTAAGACATTAGTATAAAGTCAGTTTTTTCTTTTCAAATATTATTTAATTTTCGGAGATGGTAACGGTAATCAAATCTCTCGTATTGAAACATTACACAGAAAATTACCATGACTTCAAGATCGAATCCTGGATGCATAAGTCATTTGAACATACTTTTCGGCTATGTGAAGTAATAAACAACAGCTATGTGCTATATAGGTCGCACAATAATAGCGCTTTTCGCAATATTTACCATAAATAGGTCCAAATTTCCATAAACTCCAAACAACGAATAAAACATGAGGTGTGCCGAAAAATCAAGCATGTCACAATCAAAAGAGTGAAAATTTTATTTTTTCGCATTCTGTGTGACAGAATCTACATTAAAAATGAAGAAGTCACATAATTGTATGTCTTGAAAGTAAAAATAGTAAAATAAAATATGAAGTAAGCTTACACTCACAGCCCCACATTAGGTATAAACCTGTGTCGTGGGTGACGTTGTACACATACAAAAACACCCAGACCCGAAAAAACCATCTGTAGGCGATACAAATAATTTTCCCGGTGCGGGGATCAAACCCGCGACCCTTCAAATCAAATTATCTCACACCGCTGGACTAACCGACTCGTCATGCCTCTATGTTTTATGCCTCCGTGCCGGAAATTACAGAGCTCTACATTATCAACTAACCGGAATGCGATAGCGCTGAACACTAGCGACAAGTAGATTAAGTTAAGCGGTGGTCCTACGCCATCGGGCTCCGTCAGTGAAGCTCTTCCAGTCCCAACAGCAAAAGTTATTACCGAATTATGTCGAACTGTATTTTGAATCACAAATTTCGATAAGTGACTTTCTTTTTTAGCTTTTATTTATATTTCAATGTTTGTGTGTTTGTTTAACTATGTTTATTTTGGTAAAAATTTGCAAACGCAATTAGAACTACTTTCTCGTAAACTCACCTTGTAGTTTTAATTAACTAGATTTCGCTTGTGACTTCGTGCGCTTAATGTAGATTGTAATTCCTGGAACGTCCAGGAAGAATTTTAGGTAATCTTACTTCAGTGTTGCCCTATCTGCAAAGAACCTTTAAGTAGAGTTACCATATCGTCGGATTTGTCCTGAGATTTCGGGAATTTTAAGATTTAAGTTTTTCAGAAATTAAAACACTGTCGTTACTATATAATAATATATATAGTTGATTAAACATTTTTTTGATAAAAGATAGTAAAACCAATAAATGTACTTATGTATGTTTAATAAAAAATATGTTTCATTCGGTAAAATGATAGGTGAAGGTCGACCTAGATTCGAATCGTAGATATGGTTGTTTGTCATCCTCATAAAATAAAAACCGGTCAAGTGCGTGTCTGGTCACGCGCATTGTAGGGTTCCGTAGTTACAGAATAAGAGATGTAATGAAAAAAATTAAAAAATAATGTCTATGGAGTTGTTCGAAATTTCGAGTAGGTACAATATATTTGGTCGACTATTACTCGCAAACTTGCTAGGGCAACTTAAGTGTGATAGTTTTATTTTATTATTTATAGCTACTATTGGCGTAATGTTTAAATTTCTAACGACAACCGTTTAGTTGGTAGGGGGGGACTTGACTTGACTCTAACGAAAATTGGCACTTTAAAGTCACAAACAGTTAACTAAATCGAATAAAAACCGGTCAAGTGCATGTCGGGCCACGCGCAGTGTAGGGTTCCGTAGTTAGAGAATTAACAGATGTAATGAAAAAAAAAATATATATTTTGTATGAACTTGGTTGAAATTTTCGAGTAAAGTACATTTGATCGACTATTACTCGCAAACTTGTAAAGCCAACTTAAGTGTGATAGTTTTCCTTTTAATTCCGTTATATGTAGCTACTATTGCCGTAACGTTTGAATTTCTAACAACAACCGTTTAGTTTGTAGGGGGGGGAGACACTTGGGTCTAACGAAAATTTGCACTTTAAAGCTTAATAAGTCACGAACAGTTAACTAAATCGTAAAATGATGTTCGGACACCCACACTATTTTTTAAAGACCTATCCAACAATATTACACACTATATGGGAATCGAAAATAAAAAAAAATATCCTCGACTTACATGTAGGCGAGGTTACCCTAAATATATTTTTTTTCATGTTTTTATTCTACCACTTTGTCGGCGTAATTAAGATGTATACTTGTACCAAATTTCAAGTCTGTAGTATTTACAGTTATTGCGCTAAACCGCGGACGGACAGACAGACAGACAGACGGACATGGCGAAACTATAAGGGTTCCTTGTTTACTACGGAACCCTAAAAATGATGTTCGAACATCCGTAATATTTTTGGATGACCTATCCAACGACACTCCACACTACAAGGAAATCAAAAATAAATAAAAATATCCACGCATTACATGTAGGGGAAGTACCTACCCTAAATAAAAAAAATGTAATGTTTTTATTCTACCACTCTGTCGGCGAGATTAAGGTGTATATTTGTGCCAAATTTCAAGTCTCTAGTACCAATAGTTTTTGCGCTAAACCGCGGACAGAGAGACATACGGACATGGCAAATCTATAAGGATTCCTTGTTGACTACGGAACCCTAAAAAGTTATACGATTGATATTATAAAACAGTTTTAAAAAAATACTTTGTAATTTACCACACTAAATAAGAAAATAAATCAAACCCGACATTTTGCTACATTATTCAAATTAAAATTATATAAAAGCTTGTCACGACAATTAATCTAGCCACATTTACAACTCCTTACTCGCACTTTGCTATTACAATATGTAAGTTTTCTTTTTCATTTATTTTTTATAACAAAATTACGTGACAAGCGTAGTTTGAATTTTTTTTTTTTTTATGTAATTGAAGTGGCAAACAAGCATACAGTTCACATTGATGTTAAGTGATGACTGCAGCCTATAGACACCCACACAAAGACCAAGGTCAAAATGCAAATGCGTTACCACTCCTGAGGCCTAAGGTGTTATGCCTCTGTGCCGGAAATTACAGGGCCGTACATTACCACCTGACCGGAACACGATAGTGCTGAACACTACTATTTAGCGGCAAGTAAATCAGGTAATGCGGTGGTGCCTACGCCCGCGAGCTCCATCACTGGAGCTCTACCACCAGTAAAAATGTTGAATAATGTAACAAAATAAGTCTGATTATATATTTTACATACTATACCATACTTTTAAACTCGTTTTATTTTTTTTACCACTACTACTACGCTGAGGTCCTAGGTTCGATTCCCGGGTAGAGGGTTATCAGAGATAATGGTGAAAAAGCCTTGTCTCTGGTTCTATTGGGATTTTTCCATTTTCTGGAAATTTCCCAGTACCTCAAAGTTTGGTAATGTGCCCGGTGATGTCAACAGGCTCGGCACCTGTTACATGGGCCAAAACGTAACCGGCGAATCGTGGGTGTTTGCATGTATGCTTGAATGCATGCATTTACCTCTGCCTACCCCTTCGGGGATTGCAGGCGTGAAGTTACGTACGTATTTTTTTTAAAACTTAAGGAATTTTTCACTTAACTTTTCCATGCCGGTACAAGGCTAAAAAATAAAGGCTTAGTTATTTTCCAATTCTGAAATTCTGAAATTTCCTTTCACGAAAACAATAGGCCGTAATTACTTGAGATGCAAAAGACATGCTTATTGAAAAAGAGCCCATCCCAGCCTTCCTCTTCTTACCTGAAACGGTCTCCAATGAGGAAACAACACAAAACCTGTCATAAAATCTCTGTTACAACACCGCCTGGTGTTGTAAGCATCTTCGAGCTAGGTTTTTGTCCAGTAATGAACGTCTTTTTTACCGACTTCGAAAAAAGGTGGAGGTTATTTTTTATGTGTATGTTCACCGATAATTAGAAAATGAATGTACCGATTTAATTTTTTTTTTGTTTGTAAGTGTCATACCTTATAGGTGGTTCCATTGTAACCATGTCAATATTGATGACGGAATCCTGGAGAAATCGAGGGAACTCTTCAAATTTCATAGCACACTCCAAAGGTTTTCGATATATTTTTAGCTGAAGTGATGGTGATGATATAAAATTTTGTATGTATCTTCACGCCAGGTCCCTAACGGGGTAGGCAGAGAGTGTAGAGCGCCAGATATCCCGGTTCTGACATACCTCTCGTGCCTCGTCTACCTAAAGTTTTGAACGGCCCTGTAATTTCCGGCACATAGGCATAACACCTTAGGTCTCAGGAGTGGTAACGCATCTGCATTTTGACCTCGGTCTTTGTGTAAGTGTCTATAGGCTGCAGTCATCACTTAACATCAATGTGAACTGCATGCTTGTTTGCCAATTCCGTAACATAAAAGTGATATTAAAATCAACGCAACATCGAGAATGAAGTTCATTCGCTTATTTCGTATTATTTATTCTCGCACATGTTATTTAAATCATTGATATATAACATTTAATTGAACAGCTCTCAAAGACCCACATAATCTCGTATGCAAGTACGAAAATTGATGTATCTGTATGGTGTTTTCAATCAATTTCGGGGCTTATCAATGGTCAGCTATCTTATCATTGGAGTGCCTGCGAAATGGGATGTCTGATCAAGGCTGCGCCTTTTTTACTCGGCTTTTTTTATTTTTTCGATACGTATAATTAGCTACGTGATATGTAAATTAGTGATATTTTTACTTGCAAGGAATGTATTCGTCTAGGTTTTATAACGGGCAGGTGGTGCTAAAAATCAATTTTATTTGGGTTTACGTGTACGGTTGCTAAGCGCACTAAAATATGGATTTGATTTTATGTGGTGAAAATGGCAAACTATCGATGGTCCTATTGACAATATTGATTCTACATTAAAAAGAAACTGTATATACCTATAATAATATGGACCGACGCTTATAGTGAAAACCTCGGGAATGCATTTTTGCTTTTTTATTACATCATACTTTGTACGCCAACCCATGATAATATTATTAGGTATACATATGTGTTGTTTCGCCACTTGCTTTACTAGAACTATACACTTAGTCTTGTTCAACAACTATATATCGTTACTAGCTGCTCTGCTCCGGCGATCTTCGTATCGCCTTAAACAAAAGTTAAATGTCCAAAATTATCGAAATAAATTTTTTGGTGATAATCATCCTTACCCATATAGCAACACCGGAGGGGAGTAGCCATATGCAGGCTTTCCCCTCTGTCAAAGTACAAGCCCAAATGGGCCTATACCTGTCGCCTAGCTGTTTAAATGTGTGCGTGAAATTTTATTCTGTATTTTGTTATGGTCTAGGTGTGAGTTTCGTAGTAATAGACGATTTTTGTAGTGTGCGTGTGTGTCGCACGCATTCCCCCACGCAAAAAATGACAGACTGTTTTGCATCGGTAATAAACGCTATGGCTACTCCCCTGCAGTCCGCCGCGGCCGGTGGCACGTGTTGCTCTATGTCCTTACCACTTACCGTTTACGGATATAAAAAATAGACTACGCCGATTCTCATACCTACCAAATCTACACACAACATTTCAGATTGTTACAAACACTGTGACACTAGAATTTTGTATAGATAAGTATTAGAAGATGATTTTGCATCAGCAAAATTTATATTAAAAATCTAAATTTAGCAATATAATTCAAAAATATCAAAAACTAACGCGGAAATTAGAAAAATCAAGTTTTTTTGGATTTAATGTTTAATTTTTACTCGCGCTAAGGAGCTTGTAATATTATAATACATTAGATTCGCAAATTAATCCATTCATGGTCAACTTGTTGTGTTTAACGCATATAAATTTGTGGGGCTCGGCAACAGGCATGAGCGGAGCGGAGAGCGATTTACGTATGCAAGGTATATTTCTTGTATTACATATTATAGAACGTTGCTTGATCATCACTTCAGCCCAAAGACAACAGTAACTGCTGGGCGAAAGTTTGCAACGACCGGCCTTGACCACTTTACTCCGTCCTCCTCTACCATCAGTACATCTCGATTCAATTTTGCTGCAAGACATTCGACATGAGTAATATTCGTGGCCAAGCTGTTCCTACGACTGCAAATTTGAGTGACGCCCCGAACTGGTAATGATTTCAAATTTATGAACTGTTTACAATTACAGTACATACTGCTTTTTATATCTAGCCAGTAGGTTTTATATCTAGCTAGTAGCATCTCCTCACCCCTTGTCACCTTAGCAACGCCTTGCATGGAATAAGGTCTTCTTTACTTCTACCTATGGACCTTCAGTTTTTGTGTAGACGTCTATAGGCTGCCGTTGTCATTTATCATCCTTATAAACTGAACGCTTGTTTGCCACCACAATAACATACAATATCCAACAAGAAATATTGCACATCGACCTTATGAATGAAACTTCGGTTTATTTCGGGTCTGTAAGGCATTATCTTTCGCACCTTACCTATGTGAAGCTTGTCGATCATTTTGATCAAGTTTTGACCAATACTGGACTGTCAGTGCTTACGTAGATAGTGTGCAGCAGAGATAACGCTCTACGTAGTCGAAATTAACCGATTGTCTCTTTCGTAGGCTCGATGTCCAAAATCACTTGTTGGGTACTGTAAAAAACTGAGCCTTCCACCTCCTTAAAGATGGTTCTTCTTTAATTCTACGAAATCCTCTACAAGACATTCCACACGAGTAATGTCCGTGGCCCAGCCGTAGCAACGACTGCGAATTGAGTGTCGCCCCGCGTGCAGACTAGTAATGAGTTGAAATTTATGAATTGCTTACAGTACATAATGTGACGTAATAGTCCTGTATTTATATCTGGATATGTTTTTTACTATACCATCGTGTTAGATGAAATATTTAAGCATTTTAATCGATTTCAAAAGGAGATTGTTTGACTTTAGGTAGGTACCTAATGTACCTATGTACATTTTAAGCGTCCTTTCAATGGTAATCAAACACTTAAAAGACCAACCTTTCAAATTTACAGCTAGATATGACATAAAAACGAGGAAGGTTAATAAAATATCTAATATTTATTGTTATTTTAAACATTTAGAGAGAGTTCAGCTATCCCTCTGCTCTCTCACCTCCATTAAAAGTGATTCTCCTTTACTTCTATTATCCAAATCAGTTTTTTATCAGTATGTAGTAAAAATAACAACGCGGGGTGAGCAGCAGCGTCCCTCGATAAACTACGGCCACTGCGATCGCCAATCCGCCTGCCTAGCGTGGCGATTATGGCATATTCTCCCCTAATGACGCACTACATGTTATTGGTGTCTTTGGGGAAGGCTTTGTCCAGCAGTGGACGTTTTTCGACTGGACTCTGGGGTGATAATGATGAATAGGCGGCTCACGGCGATACAACCGTAGTCTACTCTTTCACCTCATAGATGATTCTTGTTTACTTTTACTAGGTACCCAAATCATATTTTCTTCTTGATTAGATGTATGTAAGTCGCTCGTCACTATACGACCGTACTCTAGAAACTTCACCGCGCAATTGGCGAGTGCAAAGGGCTCTTAGCCTAAAAACTTTGAGCTACTGCCAAAGACCTTTGATTTCGATCTTCGACTGCGTTATTGGGACGGATAATCATTTTACATTACACATGTGTCCACATGTGTCACAAGCTGAACGCTTAGGGCGAGCGTGCCTCTCTGTCGCTTGTTCCGAGCTTTCGCTTGCACGTTCAGCCGAAGATTCATGCGGAACGTGACGCTGTTTCGTGCGTGCATACGGTATTCGTCGATCTATAAGACGTCAACCCACGTGATAGCTAGTCTGTCTTTTCTCCACTTCTTTACATGGTGCAAAATATATCAATGGATGGTGGACTAGCATCGAGCACCATAATTTTACAGCTAAAAAAACCATACGTGTTAACATGTGGTCCTTTATTTGCTATTCGAGTGAACTTCGGCTATTTTATGTCGCAAGACAAACAATACACTTCAAATACTATTTGGCACGTCCAATGATTATTGACTTACTCGGTTTACGAGCGTTTAATGTACGTCTAGATTGTGTTTTGATGAAATTATTGTCGATTTTTAAAGTGATGAATTCTTTAGCATCTTTTTTAGGGGCCGTTCATACGTTCGCAATAGTTCGCATATAAGAGGGAGGGTCTTGCTGAGCCTGACAAAATATGCCCGGGGGGGAAAGGGAGGTCCACGGCAACGAGACGTTCCCATTTCATTAAATTTATATTTCGAGAGACAATTAATTTAAAAAAAAAAGTATTCGGGGGAGGTCTTAGCTTTTGTGACGTAATAGTTTTAGGGGCGTCACAGCGTGACAATAGAGGAGGGGTCAGAAAAGGCTTATAAGGCAGACGTCAGTTCTTCGAGCTATGTGCACTGCCCACTGTCACTTGAGTTTAATTTAATTTATTTTTCGCACATGTTGCTCTCCCCCCCCCCCCCCCCTCTTTCCAAGGATTGATTTTGATTGATCCTTCGGTAGATAGATACTAAAATTTATTACCGTACCGACCGAACGATTTCGCTGGCATAGCAGAGGCGGTAAACCTAACGATTTCCCATTTTACGTGAAGATTAGTGGCAAACAAGCATGTAGTTCGCATTGATGTTAAGTGATGACTGCAGCCTATAAACACCCACACAAAAACCAAGGTCAAAGTGCAGATGCGTTACCACTCCTGAGGCCTAAGGTGTTACGCCTCTGTGCCGGAAACCGGAAATTACAGGGCCGTACATTATCACCTGACCGGAACACGCTAGTGCTGAACACTACCATTTAGCGGCAAATATATTTGATAATGCGGTGGTGCCTATGCCCGCGAGCTTCGGCACTGGAGCTCTACCACCAGTGAAAAATCTTCACGTAAAATGGGAAATCGTTAGGTTTACCGCCTCTGCTATGCCAGCGAAATCGTTCGGTCAAAAGTCTTAGGAATCGGCGTGCATGTATAAAGATAATGGTGAAGGTAGATGAGGCACGGGAGGTATGTCAGGACCGGGATATCTGGCGCTCTACACTCTCTGCCTACCCCGTTCGGGACCTGGCGTGAAGATACATACATACGTAAAATGGGATACTCTGCTGAACTGTTCGACATGTGCCGTCTTTTTTTCCTACGCCGTATCTACTGCCGCCACCTACCCACCGAAGAGAGAAGTTCACCCTGTCCTATTGGATACCTGGCAGTGCTCAAAGGTGCGGTTCTCAGGTTCCTTTTTGCCCAGAACGTGTAAATTGTGGAATGAACTTCCCTCTGAGGTGTTCCCTTGGTTCTACAATATGGGGTTCTTCCAAATGGCATCAAAAGAGCTGCAGCTGGCAGCGCGTTGGCAATTCCTCTGGTGTTGCAAACGTTCATATGCGACCGTGACCACTTTCCATCAGGTGGCTCGTCTGCTTGTCTGTCAACCTAAACACACTATCAAAATGTGTATTACTTACATGGACTTTTGTAAATGATTCAAATAATAATAATTATTAATAATATCTTTGAATTCTCATAACGCCAGATAATGTTCAAAAGCGCCATCTTGTAACGTAGATATTATTATGATAATTTTAGTAGTATGACGTGTCAAATGTCAAACACGTAAACGCAATTAGTTAAAGACGTACGTGATAGATGTCACTACTAAACTATTAAAATAATTTATTATTTCTAGAATTTATGAATTTATATTTATTTGATGTTTTTACTGAATTTAATGCTACTTGTAATTTCAGTATTTATATAAAAAAATTGATTTCATACGAAAAATGTATTTGAAAAATCAAATAATCCGGCTGTATAGGAATGATTCCATTGCCCCAAAGTAGGATAAATAGCTTCGACAAAAAGCCAACAAAAAAAAAGTGTGAGGCAGGCAAAGTAAATGGCGTCTCAAGTTGTTTTTTATCCAATATCAGTGTGTTTCTAATCTTACAGTGTCTTTGCTAACGTTATTTGCATCCGTAATATCGCGCTAACAGTTATCGCCGATGTTTAATTGACGAATAGTGTTTATTTATCCGATGTTACTACGTTTACCTTTGGAACAATGGCGTCTAGCGAGCCTTTCGGATCCCACGTAAAAGTTGGTGAAAATCGTGAATTCGCGGAGCATTGCAATAACGTAAGCGGTGACATGGACGCCGGTGAGGGCAATAAACGTCGGAGAATGAGTTACGAGTGCAGAAAAATTGCAAAATTGGGATATGATCCAAGTGTGTCATCCAACCCCAAACACGCATCATCTAGCGAGGCTAAAGGTATGGATTGATTTGTCTCATTATCTCACGATCTAAACTAGCGTCTTGTCCGATCTTCGCAGGTATACCACAAATACGCAGCAGGAAGATTTTGGTGGGAAAAATGTTAACCTATGTTATTTTAAGTTACATCACAGAATAATGGAGGTCAGATATGTTTATAAACATTTCACGCACATTTTGTCATGTAAATATCCTTTATCTGCTCTAATTTCATGGTATTTACAGGCATTAGGGTAGTAGATCCATAATTTTTGAGGTGTTCTTTGGTGTATCCATATTGCATCATAGATTGACCTTGTTCTCAACTCTACTTTCTAGTTTTATTTTACTGTCCTAAGTATTTGTATTGTAAAAATCTGTCCTTCAAGAGTTACGGTGATTTGAAAAAAAAATGGTTAATTCGGTAAAATGTATAAAAAAGTTGTTTCCGCACTTGCTAATTTGTCTGTTCATTGTAAAAAAAGTTAAATTAGATTTACCGCTAGTTGTGACTGAATAATGTCACATCTGTGTCACCCAGATTTGTACAATATGCAACATAGCTAAGTCAGAATTTTTACGTTGTTGTGTTCCCGCAATGTGAAGGCATATGGACCACTGCTAGCTGATTTGTATTATGTGAAATTATGTCCTTGTAGTATTCATAGTACCATACCAATCAAGTAAAGATGCACCTAATATACTTGCCGTTAAATGGTAGTGTTCAGCACTATCATGTTTCGGTCAGGTGGTAATGTACTGCTCTGTAATTTCCGGCACAGAGGCATGACACCTAATGCCTCAAGAGTGGCAGCGCATTTGCATTTTGACCTCTGGTCATTGTGTGGGTGTCTATAGGCTGCAGTCATCACTTAACATCAATGTAAACTGCACGCTTGTTTGCCACTTTTATTACATAAAAAAAAAATAAAAAAAAAAAAAAACTTTACTCTAATAACTGGTACTCTCACTAATTATTGGTATGGGTGTCTAGTAGTAGGAACCACCATAGATCTGCCGCCAAATTGTAGTGTTCTGCACTATCTTGTTCCGGTTTGATGACACTAATAACAATCATAGAGGCAAAACTTCGGGCTCAGGATGGCAATGCATCTGCGTTTTGATCTCCGGTCTTTGTGTAGATGTCTCTAGGTTGCAGTATTCACTTAAATCAATAAAAAAGTTTTAAATTGCCGAAAAATAATTTTAAAGAAAATGTAAAATTTATGTTTATCTGTATCTGTAAATTAATGTGTATCTCATGCAGTTTTCTTTCTTCTCTCTGGGGGGATTAAGAAGTTGAATTAACTTTTTTATTTGAGTTTAGAGAACAAACAATGGAAACACTACAAAAAAACTTATTGCCAATGCTTTTTGGTTTTCATAATTTAAAAATAGTGAAAAAATATAAACTTAGTTTTTTTTAAAAATATAATGAAAGTGGTAAACAAGCATGCAGTTCACATTGATGTTAAGAGATCACTGCAGCCTATAGATACTTACACAAAGACCAGAGGTCAAAATGCAGATGCATTACCACTCTTGAGGCCTAATGTGTTATGCCTCTGTGCCTGAAATTATAGGGTCGTTCATTATCACTCGACCGGAACAGGATAGTGCTGAACACTACCATTTAGCGGCGCGCATATTAGATAGTGAGCTTCTTCACTGGAGTTCTACCACCAGTTCATATAATATGTTTGAATTTTTATTACAGCCATTAGGCCTTTGGATTTTGACTTCATCCTTAAATTTTTGGCTTATGACATAAAAAGATAAAAGAGGAATAATAAGAAAAGCATCTGCACTTGGACCTCTGATTTTTGGGCAGTTGGCTATAGACTACAATGTTCATGTGCATTGTATCATTGTCTACTGTCTTTCACAAAAAAGACTTGTAACATAAAGGAATAATAATGGCAACCTATTTTACATCCCACTGCTGGGCACGAGTCTCTCCTCTTTTGGGGGGAGGCCTGGAGTTTACTCCACCACGCTGCTCCAATGCGGGTTGGTGGAGATACGGGTTAGTGGTCAACCCGCTTTCGGATGTTTTCAAACTGCCCATGAGGCCTCCGACAAGGTTTGGCGATTGCTATCTATTGATAGCAACCAGGACGGCTTAACGTGCCCTCCGAAGCACGAAAACGCGCATTTTAATTTGCCACTAGCGGTTACCTATCACACACCCAACCGCGCCCGTATTGCTTTACCAGATCGCTTACGATCTACACCAGCCACAGGACCATGTGCGCTTCAACATTAAAGGAATAAGACAAGAGAATTCACAAGATCTTTTGATTTTTGTCTAAATGTTTAAAAGCTGGTGATAATAATACATGTACCACCAATTCTCATTTCTAAAAAAAAACTTTCAGAATTTTGTTAGACAACACCTTAAATTTTTTGTAAATGTCCAAAATCTGTAGTGTTCTTTTATTACTAATGTGAACTACATGTTAACTACTTTCATTTCACTTAAACAAAAAACTTAAGAGTATCATTGATGGCAAAGACCAAGTTTTCACACACAAATTATTTGTCACATTTTTTTCACAAAAGCAATCATGAAAACATATAGTATAGTGACAAGTCCTTTGTTTGCTGTATAAATGTTCATGATCATTAACCACTAATGTGAACTGTATGTCCATCACTTTAATTTCACTAAAACAATAAAACTTGCAGTATCAATGAATAGACAAGGCATTTGGTCCGTGTATAAATGTTCAAGAGCTGTAGTGTTATTTACCACCAATGTGAACTACGTGTTTGCCACTCTCAATTCACAAAAACCAAAAACTTGCAGTATCAATGAAGATACAAGGCCCCTCCTTGTATAATATTGTTCATAAGCTGCAGAGTTCATGTACCACCAATGCGAACTGCATATTTGCCACTTGAAAGTGGCAAATATGCAGTTCACGAAAACAAAAAAAACTTGCAGTATCAATGAAGATACAAGGCATTTGGTTATTGTATAAATGTTCATGAGCTGTAGTGTTATTTACCACCAATGTGAACTACATGTTTGCCACTTTCATTTCACTAAAACAAAAAACTTGCAGTATCTATGAAGAATCAGAATCAGAAACTCATTTATTCATTTTCTGCCAGGAGGCATAACTGCCAGCATCACGTCTGAATTTAATGAGAAGAAAATATACAGAGATATGAAAAAAATCAACAGCGTTATAAATTTAACTGTATCTGAAAATAACACAAATGTTAGACTATTTTGAGTGAATATTTATAACATATACAATATTTACATTTATCACTATGAACAACCACATTTACAACTTAATCCTATTTTTATGCACAAAATATACAATTGATCTTAGAAGATTGGAATTGGACAGGAATAGTAGGGGATATTGATAGGAAAAGGAACAAGTTTCTGTAGAGTTTTAATAAATTGGGAACGATTGTGTGAGGGGCAGGAAAAAAAGATGTGGTTGACGTCCCCATCATCCAGACCACATTCGCAGATGGATGAGTCCCTGATCCTGAGCTTGTGTAATAATATTGGAGAACAACAGTGGCCAAATCGGAGACGGCACACCACTGAGGTTACATGTTTGGGAAACTTTAATTTAAGAAACCACGGCTTGGTGGGGATCTCTGGTTGAATAGACCCATAATAAGCCCCTTTACTACCCTTAGGCGGTGGCCAATGGTGAGACCAAGCTTCTCGAACTAATTTTTTGGGTTGATGAACTAAATCATGAGGAAAGATTTTATAGGGGCAAATGTCCCCTGAAGTCACGGCGTCTCTGGCGACTTCATCTGCTCGTTCATTCCCCGACACACCAGAGTGTCCTGGGATCCAAATCAGGATAACAGATAGTCCGCGCTCTTCAGATGTTTTGAGTGCATCCTTGATTTGTAAAGTGATAATTTATTCATTTAGGGTGACAGGCACCTCTTATGACACGTCAAAAACAAACAAAATAAATTAAAGTGAATAACAATTGATATACATGTCAAACAAGATAAAAAATACACGTAAAGTCAAGAATATCACTAAGATTAAACTAAATGTAATAAACTAATGTAAAAAGTATATCATATACAAGGTTGAGGAAAAAGTCTTTTCGCATTATAGTATGTATAAACTTGTAATAAAATCTCTTTGGCTGTAGTATTTGTATCTTTTTTGATTGTTGAATTATCTTAAAAAATGCGAAGAAACTTTTTCCCCAACCTAATATATAATAGGTTGGGGAAAAAGTTTCTTCGCATTTTTTAAGAATTCTGAAGAGACCGAAACAGGTGGAAATCTGAAGGTGCAAGGTTAGGACTATACGGCGGATGCATTAACACCTCCTAGCCAAACTCTCTTAATTTTTGCTGAGTGGCTATAGATGTGTGAGGTCTAGCGTTATCATGATGAAACACCACACCCCTTCTGTTGATCAATTCCGGCCGCTTTCTCTCAACTTCTTGCTTTAATCTCATCAGTTGTTCGCAGTAGAGTTCAGAATGGATAGTCCTGCCTGGTGGTAATAGCTCATAATGAATAATGCCCTTCCAATCCCACCACACACACAACATCACCTTATTGCGAGTTAACCCGGGTTTCGCCACAGTCTGTGAAGCCTGACCGGCCTTTGACCACGACCTTTTTCGCACGTTCTTGTCGTACGTGATCCACTATTCATCACCAGTTATCAGCTTCTTCAAAAATGATTCGGTTTCATTACGTCGTAATAAAGAATCACAAATGAGTACACGGTTCATTAGGTTTCTTTCAGTGAGCTCGTGAGGTACCCAAATATCGAGCTTTTTTTTGTACCCAGCTTTTTTCAAATGCGTCAAAACTGTTTTGTGATCAATTCTCAGTTCTTCAGCTACGTCGTAACTACTGATATGTCGATCTTGCTCCACTTTTTCAAAAATGGCATCCATTTTATCCGTAATAGGGCGACCAGAGCAAGGTGCATCTTTGACATCAAAATTTCCGGATTGAAAACGCTTAAACCAAATTTGTGCTACTCTCACAGACACTGCACTAGGTCCATAAACATCGCAAATTTTTTTCGCGGCTTGCGTTGCATTTTTACCTTGTTTGTAGTAAAATTTTAAAATGTATCGAATTTCTTCATTAGATTCACTCATCTTGACAGTACGAAAAACAAATGAAAATCACACATTTGCCTAATTTGAATTTGGAATTATGTTCTTTAAAATTTTAACTTTCAATGATACCAAAACCAGCCAGATACAAATACTACAGCCAAAGAGATTTTATTACAAGTTCATACATACTATAATGCGAAAAGACTTTTTCCCCAACCTATTATATATATATTTTATTGGCACCACCGCATTACCTAATATACTTGCCTGGTAGTGTTCAACACTATCGTGTTCCGGTCAGGTGGTAATGTACGGCCCTGTAATTTCCGGCACAGAGGCATAAGTCCTTAGGTCTCAGGAGTGGTAACGCATCTGCATTTTGACCTTGGTCTTTGTGTAAGTGTCTATAGGCTGCAGTCATCACTTGACATCAATGTGAACTGCATGCTTGTTTATCACTTACATTACATAAAAAAAAAAATCAGTAGAATGTCTCATTTTCCCTTTACAAACTGATAACATATCAGGAAGATAAAAGGCATTTGGTTCTTGCATAAATTTTCATGAGCTGCAGTGATCATGTACCACCAATGTGAACTGCTTGTTTGCCACTCTCATTTCACTAAAACAAAAAACTTGCAGTATCAAATCAATGAAAAGATGAGGCATTTGTTTGTTGTATAAATGTTCATAAGCTGTAGTGTTCATTTACCACCACTATGAACTGCTTGTTTGCCACTTTAATTTCACTAAAACATGAAACTTGCAGTATCAATGAAGAGACAAGGCATTTGGTTGTTGTTCAAAGGTTCATGAGCTGCAGTGATCATGTACCACCAATGTGAATTGCATGTTTCCCACTTTCATTTCATGAAAACAAAAAGCTTGCAGTATCAATGAATAGACAAGGCATTTGGTCCTTGTATAAATGTTCATAAGCTGCAGTGTTCATGTACCACCAATGTGAATGTTGGTGGTTCCCACTTTCATTTCACTAAAGTGATTAAATGTGATAGGAGGGTATGTGGGGTATAGGGGTCCACAGCAATGGCATTCGCGGTTCATTAAAATTGAGATTAAAATATTTTTTATTTATATTTGATTTGACTACTTTTTATAAAAATTGTATTAAATATGTTCAAGGGTGTTATAATGTTAGATTTTGTAACGTAATTTTTTAAGGGGGGTCACATATAGTGTGACGCAGCGTATTGTCACGCTGGGGAGGAGGGACAGTAAAAGCTTATTTAAGCATGACATATTTTATGATTGGCTCCTATACATTAGGTACTACAAAAATAAAGATTTTCACTTTTATTCTTGTCAGTCAACTAGCCTATTCGAAAATCAATCAAAAATATAGCTTTTATTGCCAGTACATAAAGTGCAAATTTGGTCAAGCGGCCAAATCTCTTGACTGTACATCGATTTCCAAGACTCTTCAAGGGCATGGAGCTCCTAGGGTATGTTGATCGGTATAATATCGAATTAAAGAAACAACTACATATTTGTAAAACCATTTTTTAGAAATGAGGAAAAACAGTATCAATATATCATACCTATAGGTAATGAATGACTGTTAATACTGTAATGAATGACTAATATCCAATGACATGCAATATTTTATTTGTGTATAATAAGTAGATATGAAGGCTGGCTTAATGCCAATAAATACTATCTTCCAGTCAACGATTGTTTTGGATTTGACAATTAAACAAAAAAGGATATGATACAGATTTTGTACTAGAATCATTAGAACAGTGGTGTTCAAACTTCTTTGAAGACAGAACACTTTTAGAAAACCAAATATTTAACACAGCCTAAGATAAAACATAGAATACTGGTGGTAGAGCTCCAGTGACGGAGCTCGCGGGCGTAGGCACCACCGCATTACCTAATATCTTCTTCTTCTATATTTAAGAGCTATGCTCTTGTCGGTGGAATAACCGCCAGCGTTCTCTATCCTGTGCTAACTTCTTGACATCCTGGTACGACACAACTTTTACTTTTTCCTTTACTTGGTCTATATAACTTCTTCTTGGTCTCCCTCTGCTTCTCTTTCCTTCAATTTTCCCTTCCATGATTGTCATGATGTAATCGTCGTGTCGCACCAGGTGGCCCAGCATTCTGCCCCGCCTGTTTTCTATCATCTTCAAAATTTGTCTCTCCTCCTTTACCAAAGCAAGTACCTCTTCATTGGTTTTCTTCTCCGTCCAGCTGATTCTCTCCATTCTCCTCCAACACCACATTTCAAATGCCTCCAATCGATCCCTATCCTTCTGTGTCAAGGTCCAAGTCTCACTTCCGTATAGGGCAATGCTCCATATATAAGTTTTAATCAATCTTTTTTTTACTTTGGTAGCTATTCTTGCCCTTAGTAAGTGTTTTTTGTTGATAAACATTTTCTTTGCGATAGAAATTCTTGCTATGATATCTTGCGTACATCTGGAGTCCTGTGTTATAACACTTCCTAAGTATTTGAAATTATCAACTTGTTGTATTTTTACATTATTTACTCTAATTGGGTCACTGGCTGGTGTTCCTTTTGAACATATCATAGTTTTAGTTTTACTGGTGTTGATTGTCATGTCAAATTTGTTGAACACTTTATCCATTTCATTTATGAGTATTTCCAAATCTGTTTTAGTTTCAGCCAGTGCCGCTATATCATCTGCAAACCTTATAAAAAATATTTTTCTTCCATTAAAAGTGACTCCTCCGTTTTCTGACTCAGTTATTTCTTTGATGGCATATTCTACAAAGACATTAAATATTAATGGTGAAAGCGGACACCCTTGTCTTACCCCTTGTCTAATTCTTGCTCTTCTTTCTTCTTCTCCCACTTTCACTATAGTCTCTTGCTCTTTGTATAGTTTGTATATAATTTTCCTATCTCTATAATCCATCCCCGTGTTCTCCAGAATTTTCATCATTTTTTGCCAATTAACTCTATCAAAGGCCTTTTCTAAATCAATAAATGCAATATGTGTATCTAAATTTAAGTCCATCCATCTGTCAATCACGAGTCTTAAAGCCAAAATAGCCTCTCTTGTTCCTTTATTCTGCCTGAAGCCATATTGGTCAGATCCTAACAAGCTTTCGCTGAGTGATCTAATTCTGTGCTGGATTATTTTAAGCAATATTTTGGATGCTTGTGAAATGAGGCTAATCGTTCGATGCTCTTCACACTTGAGTGTGTTTTGTTTTTTCGGCAACATCACTATTCTACTAATTTGGAAATCTTTCGGTATATCCCCTGTTTCATACATAGTCTTTGTTAGGTTAAATATTTCATCCATTAATGGTTCACACACAGCAAATTTAAAAAGCTCTATGTAAATTTGGTCGCATCCTGTCGCTTTCCCGTTTCGTATATTTCTCAATGCTCTATCAAATTCTTCTCTCAATATAGTTGGTCCCATCTTTGCCTCATCCACTAGGTGTACTTCTTCGATATCATCATCCCGTAGTCCTTGTCCATTATAAAGTTCCTCTATGTACCTTTTCCATCTTTCTGCGATGTCATTATTATTCATTAGTATCTTACCATTTTCATCTAATACAGTTAATCGTTTTATTTTGTGTACCTCGTCTATGTATTTAATTGCTTTATATGCTCTATCCATTTGTCCTTTATTAATATAATCTTCAATTTCTTCACACATTACAATAATTTCTCTTTCTTTAGCTTCTTTGCATTTAAGCGTTATTTTGTTTGTCAATCTTCTATATTTTTCTTTACTATCTGTATCATTCTTATTTCTTATAAGTCTCCTATCTAACATTATTTGTATAATTTCTGGAGTGATCCACTTTTTTCTAGGCACGATTTTTTCTTTCTTTAAGCATTCTTCCGCACTACTTTGCAAAATATTTTTCAGACTATTCCACCTATGCTCCACACTTTTTATATCTATATTCATTTCCTGTTCCTTTTTCTTGTTATATTCTTTTAATTTGTCTCCCAGCTTATTACTGTATTGCACTCTACTATTGCTCCATTTACCTTTCAGGCAATTAATATTAATCTTTTTCTCTCTATGTTTTCGCTTCATTTTCTTAATTTTAAAGTTGCATTTACACATCAGCAGATTATGATCGGAGTACAGGTCAGCCCCTGGTAGTGTTTTACAGTTAGTGACTTGATTCCTGTGTTTATGTTTGATTAAAATATAGTCTATTTGATAACGTTCTAAATCACCCGGCATCTTCCATGTATAGCGTCTTCTTTTTGGATGCTCAAAAAGAGTGTTTAAAATAATTAAGTCATTTTCTTTGCAAAATTGTACTAATCTATCCCCTCTTGCATTCCTCTTCCCCAGTCCAAATTTTCCCACCACATCTTCATCGAAACCCTCCCCGACTGTCGCGTTAAAGTCACCCATTACAATTAGTGTATCCTTTTCTTTAACTGCGTCCAATATTTGATCTATCATATTATACATTTCTTCTATCTCTTCGTCTGGGTGACTGCTTGTTGGCATATAAACCTGCACAATAACTATATCCGTTGGCTCACATCTAATTTTCACTGCTGTGATTCTATCGCTAAGATGTATTGTATTCTCAACCTGATCTCCCCATTTCTTGTTTAATATTATTGCTGTTCCGTTCGACCCCTGTTTTCCTCCTGTATATATAATTCTGACGTCATCACTCCAATAATCCCCACTACCCCCCCATCTAACTTCGCTGAGTCCCACGATGTCCATTTGTAATCTCTTCATCTCATTCTTCAGTTCTTCTATTTTTCCCGGCGGTAGCATTGTCCTGACATTCCATGTTCCAATTTGGCAAGGGTTTCGCATATTGACGACCGACGTAGCCTTGCAACTACCCCTGCCGGACTCAGACCGCTGCGGCATATTCCGCGACAGCCCGTTGTCAAGGACGTTAACATTCTGATTGTGCTTTGTCATTATTCCTGTTTTTTGGAGAAAATTGTGTGGTGGTTTCTCCGCTTGCCTTCCACACCGCAGTATGACAGCCATCAGTTGGTTGCCGTATTCAGGAAGAGCCCTTCTTGATCCCATTTCTTCGGCCTCGCCCTGTACTGGTACCGCTGCTGCTCGGTACCAGGGAATGCCTATTTAGTGGCGGCATTAACTCGCCACGTCACAGAGTCGTCATTGGTCAATGTAGATTTTTTTAGGGTGATCCGTTCCACTGGACCATCCGCTACTGCCTGTTAACTCTACCGCTGTTTGGTCGGGGACTGCTTATTCAGTATATTCGCAGCTAACCACCATATCTAGTGGCCGTTCACTATCCGCCACCTGTGACCCCGTTGGTAGCCTGCAGCTCAGCCCCAACACCTAAATTACCTAATATACTTGCCGCTAAATGGTAGTGTTCAACACTATCGTGTTCCGGTCAGGTGGTAATGTACGGCCCTGTAATTTCCGGCACAGAGGCATAATACCTTAGGTCTCAGGAGTGGTAACGCATCTGCATTTTGACCTTGGTCTTTGTGTGGGTGTCTATAGGCTGCAGTCATCACTTAACATCAATGTGAACTGCATGCTTGTTTACCACTTCCATTACATAAAAAAAAAAAATAAAAAAAAATATACACAAAAACTCCTAAAGTAGTAAACCTAATTTTAGGAGTAATAACAATAATAGTCCCTGTCTCTGCGCCCCTAACCACCGACAGTTTGGGCCGCGGCTGCCGGTGGGCCACTATTTTCCTATTATACGACATGTAACGCGAATAATTCACACTCTCAAACACCCCAGCTAGGAAAACGAGCTATAATCATAATACTTGAACTAAAATTTCATGTTTATGTATTTAATTTTTTTTTAAATTTATTGAACACTAGCTGACCCGGCTAACTTCGTATTGCCTCAGAATGAAAAAATGACATGTGTCAAAGGTTTGATAGATACGGACTATTTGTATGGGAAAATGAAATGGTGGTTTTTACTATTTCCCTTAAATTTCTTCATATTTTCTTACATTTTAAACATTCCCTGGACTTCCGAAAATCATTCAAAATCAATATTAGCCAAATCGGTCCAGCCATTCACGCGTGAAAACACCAAGGAAAACGGGTTGCATTTTTATATATATAGATAAAAGTTGTCCCTTATTTGTACAAACAGTATGCACACCCTACGAATACTGACCCTACGTCTACCTACAGCCGCATATAAAACACAAACCTACCCACATACACGCTATGTGATGTATCGTAACCTGCGCATTATTTAACACTCGCTAGTTATAAGATTCATTTTCACAAGGTTATTGCTTAAGATAAAGCGTCCTAATGAACTTGTTGAGACTAGCATTTTATTTTGGAAGATGTTAGTCTCATTTTTGTCTGTATTCGTCATTCACCAAATCGATGACCATAATAGGCAATCGGACAACTTTTTGAGAATGTGTCTAAAATTATTCTTTATACGTTTATTTAACCATAAAAAATATGAATTTTATTATTTAAACATGTTAAAGCACCACAAACTTCACATACATTTTATAATTTCAAAAATGCCGCGTAAACGGTGCCGAATGACTCTGAACAATGTGACGTCAACTGTTCGCAATCAAAGTGAAGCTTTTAATTCCATACGACTAACCAAGTGCAATTAATTTTGTTGAATTTCTAATAAATTATTTTTCGTGTAAATAATGTAGAAAATATCCAAAAAAAAAGCCAATAAATCAAAGTATCACTTGTGTTAAATATTTGTTGTACGATCATATGACGTCACGTCCTGTGATTGATGTTTCGTTCAACATGGAGCACAGATAAAAAATATTAAAATTATTACATTTTAGTTAGCAATTATAAAATATAAATCATTAATATTTCAAGAAAATATTTAATGAGTCATCGTATTATTTCACAACATTAATTCAAATCATGGTTTACATTTATTTTCGATAGCTGTCCGATTGCCTATTTACCTAATTCTTATTAATTTTGGGATAAAATATTAAGTACCTATATTAAAAATGCCTAAAATCGATTTAGTTATCGATTCTATCGATTCTGAACAAACTAGTCTTGGGTTGTACATTTAATCCTGTTACACGTTGTATGAACCTATTTGTTTTTATATTATATGTAAAACTTTAAAATTATTCATCGAAATGTTTTATTCATTACAGGTAAAAAGCGCAAGTTGACCGAAACTAACTCCAATGCACTATGTCTATGGGGAGAGAATAAGCCTGCCAAACAGAGTAAGATATGGCCGGTGTTCGATTCGGGAGGATATGGGGACACGGCAGTCCTAACCCTGCACATTTTGCAGAAGGAACCGCCAGTAAGGAACCCCCTGCTCTTCAACCAGAATGACATTAACGTGCTTGACGGCCAGGAGTCGAACTGGTTTGGGGGTCTGAACTCTGCGTGGAGACAGATACAACTCTCCAATACAATACCCCGGGATGACGTCACGAAGAAAATATACTCCTCCGTGTCCCGACAGCTGCGCATCATCAACGCTCATTTCCAACGGTCCATGTTCAAGTACAAATACCCACGGGTGACCAGATCGAATGTTCTTCTAGAATGCTCGAACTCCAGAAGGCCGGCTACTCATGTAAGCCTGTCCTTGAAAGCTATCAAGTTCCAAGCGACTCCGCGCAGGGAGTTACCCTGCTATGGCAACTTGGAATTGCCTTTGAAAATCAAGCAGGAAAGAGGATCGTCACCTATCTACATCATGGGCAGAAATGTTAAGAATGACACTGATAAAGTGCAAAGTGATGTGTTAGTGAAAGTGGAAAAGGACAAAGTGAAGATTGAACGAGAGAAAGAGAGGGACAAAGACAGGGACAGGGAGAGAGATAGGTGAGTGGTGTTCTAATAAATATGTTTTAGGAATAGTAAATCATTTTTTTGTGTACCATAAAAAGACTCAATAATGACCTATGGATTTGAAACATGGTTGTTCACTATGGACTTTATAAGACTCAAGGTCACGCATAAGGCAAAAGAAACTATGCTCGCTGTCTCCCTGATAGACCAAATCAAAATATGAAGGTCGCTTGCAATTGTTGGATGAGGGTGACCCAGGACCAGTTGTTGTGGTCATCAGGGGGGAGGCGTTTATTCAGCTGTATTAGCAGTGGCACTGTACCTGCATTTGAGAACTCTAATCTTTTAGTTTATATGTTTACTAGCGACCCGCGCCGGATTCGCACGGGTAGCATTTATTATAGACTAGCTGTGCCCGCGACTTCGTCCCCGTGAGAATTTATGATTGTTCAGTACCTACCCGGACGAAGTCGTAGGCGCAGCTAGTATAAAAGTAGCCTAAGTTACGCCTTATCACATAAGCTATCTTCCAGTGAAAGTCCCGTCAAAATCAGTCCAGCCGTTTCCGAGATTATAACCTTCCTTAGAAATCCCTCTTGCCAACATTTCAAACAAGAACAAAATCCGTTCAAAACATTTTTTGATATTATCGCATACATACAAACCCCCTTATTCAAAATAATATTCCAAAAATAAGGTTGTTCAAATTTTAATATGGGTGGTAAATTGTAAAAATAAAAAAATAAAAAACTGATAAAAATCATTGGGCAAGAAAGACTGGGACCGTGGGCGCCCCCGACACAGTCAGGTTAGGTCAAAGGTTCGGTGTTAGGTTTTTTTTTTCGCTGACAGTACTAATTTGCCAAGTTTTTAATGTGGTGAATGACACATTGACATGTAATTATATGCTAAACAAATAATTGCCGAAAATAGTATTCCTAAGTGTAAAATTGAATGATACTTTGGGGTACGTTTATTGTCCAAAAATTAGTAATCGCAACTAATGACTAAATCTTACTTACGAAGGGTTTATACGAGTGGCCCTACAAATACAACTTCTCAATGTTAATCATTGTATAATATCTGTTGTAAATTTTCTGGTGTACAATAAAGTGTATTCATTCATTCATTCATTGAGAGTCGCTTGGCCTCAGTTACAAAGCTGTTCCTTCCCGATGCCAGATACGCGTACAGGTTGGTGAGACAACTTAAACCAACGGGCATATTAACACAGATAGCAACAGGACATGGCGGGTTCTCTGAATACCTAAATCGCTTCTAGTGTAAGGAGAGCCCGTCATGTATCTGCGAGCCTGGAATTGTCGTCGCAGTCCCACATGTCCACGATAATCCATCATTAGGAAATAAGTGTGGCACGTCATAGTTCGCTAAGTAAAGTAATATGAATAGGATAAATAGTTAAAAAGATTAAATGTAATAAGTCTAGAAAATATATAATTAAATAACAATAATATGTTAGTCGTCTGTACAAAATAAAACTGGTAACAAAAAGAGGAATGCCTATCATTAGGAAATAGACAGTAAAACTACAAATAGATATTAAATAAACAAGTTAGTAATGTCTCTAATTATGTTAGAGGAAGATGAGAATTAAAAAAAAAAATAATAATCATTGAGCCTGGGACCGCCAGGCTGGTATACCTTACCTGGTTGGATGATCCTTCTTTTGAGGTCCGAGGAACATTCCTCCCCTTTCCTTGTCATACCATTAATGTGACTTGCAAGCATAACATGAGACTCGTCCATTTCAGGTCGTCGCACTCGTCGCGACATTCGTGTCAACAGTGTCGAAGGCGCGCGCGCATCAAGCGGTGCTCGATTGGCGTGCAGTGTCGGCGGGAGCGCGCTGTCCCATTGGGGGGGCCTATGACCCACTGTCTGGACATCAAGGGACTTAAGTATCATAGGTACGTATCGAGTGTGTTACATCCTATCCAAAATTTGAGACTCATTAAAAAAAAAATCCATTTGTTTTTAACATTTTTCGTGTTTTTTGCTAATGTAATTGTGGTGGCAAACAAGCGTACAGTTAAGTGATGACTGCAGCCTATAGAAACCTGACTAAGTCGAAATACAGATGCGTTGCCGCCCCTGAGACATTAGTTATTATGTCTCCATGTGATAGTTTTTATGGGGTTATCATACATTACCATTTAACTGGAACATGTTAGTGCTGAACACTACAATTTAGCAACAGACATAGAGCAACTCGGCTTACCGGTCGCGGCGGACCGGAGGGGAGTAGCCATAGCGTTACCGATGCAAAACAGTCTGTCGTTTTTGCAGGGGGTTAATACGTGTGACACACACTCAACACTATAAAAATCGTCTATTACTACGAAACTCACACCTTGACTTTAACTAAATACATAAACAATTTCACGCACACATTTAAATATCTGGGCGACAGGCATAGGACCATTTGGTCTTGTACTTTGACAGAGGGGAAAGCTTGCATATCGCTACTCCTCTCCGGTTCGCCGCGGCCGGTGGCCCGTGTTGCTCTATGACGGCAGTTGAAGCAGTTACTATTTAGTTTTTGTTAATTCTCACCATCTTCTGTCCAGGTTAATGCGAGTGGAAACCCATCCGAACGGCGGCGCCAGCGTGGTGTATCTTTACCAGCACGACGTTGATATGCTCGGTCCTAATCAGCAGGAGGCTCTCGCTAAAGAGTTTTTGAAGGTCAGTTTCTTTTTCGTATGTATCTTCACGCCAGGTCCCTAACGGGGTAGGCAGAGAGTGTAGAGCGCCAGACATCCCGGTTCTGACAAACCTCTCGTGCCTCGTCTACCTTCATCATTCTCTTCATACATGCACGCCGATTCCTAAGACTTTTGACCCCACCATCAGACAGAACTCGACCTATTTGGTCATGGTAGGTCAGCCTTGGTCTTCCTGGGCCTCTGCAACCATCCACATTCGCATTGTATATCTGTTTAGTCATTCGCTCATTCGACATTCTTTCTATATGCCCGAACCATCGGAGCATGCCTTTTTTCATTTTTACACCGATACTATCATTCACACAAAGTCTCTTTCTTACATCTTCATTACGAACGCGATCGGTGAGTGATACACCGCAGATCTTGCGCAAAGATCTCATCTCGACCGCGTTCAACTTACTTTCATGCTCTTTCCTGCATACCCAGCTCTCGCTTCCATATAAAAGCGTTGGAGTAAGTACAGCATTATGTACGGCTAGTCGAGCCCGCTGGCTGAGATGTTTAGATTCTAGCAGCTTACCCAACGCTCCATTCACGCAATTCCCAGCAAGCACTCTTCTTTCTATGTCAGTGGTGTACCACCATCCTTGCTAAAAGCACATCCAAGATATACAATTTCATCAACCTGTTCTAACACTGCATCATCTACTACTACCCTTGCATTTGTTCTCTGTTCATCTCTTTCAAATACTAATACTTTAGTTTTATCCACATTCAATTGTAAGCCTTTCTCCATACAATCCTCTTTCATGACTGTGACTAGTACTTGTAGCCCAGATGGTGTAGAGCTAACAATTACCGCATCATCTGCGTAAAGCAGACAGTTCACCACTAAGTCACCCATACGCACTCCCACATCCATCAACTTCACCCTCTGGAGGCATTTGTCCAGATATATAATAAACAGCCTAGACGAAAGCACGCAACCCTGTTTGACACCGATGTTAACATCAAACCAGGGTGACATGTTACCATCTACCCGCACACATGCTTGACAGCCCACATACGTGGACTGTATTGCACGGAGCAGACTGCCATCAATACCATACTCTGGCTCTTTCTTTTTCGTGTCGCTGTATATTATTACTTTTGCTTCATCATTTCAGCCTAATGACTTCTGGTTAAGTTAGATAATCTGTCCGAATATCACAAATTTATTGGATTTTGTTGACAGCTGGTGTTCTCAGAAGACGGGGAAGGTTGGGCCCGGTTCGTGTGCGGTATAGTGCGGGGCGCGGCGGGCCGCCTGCCGTGCCTGCTGCAATATCTGGCCGAGACGCACCCCGCACTTACCGTCAAGGCTGGCGTCCTCGCTCGGGCCTCAGACATCGAGACCACCACCGTCAGCCGGTATTATCAGCAGGTCAGTTAGAAATTGGAGAATTCGTTTTAGAGTTACGCGTCTCTAAAGGGAAAAGGAACCCCTTTAGGATCATCTTTTCTATTCATCTATCTTACTTTAATACTCACCTAATGAAAAGTGGGTTATGTTGCCTGTTGCAATTTTCGAGACTAAGGGAATCGCCAATGAGCATTGCGCCGAGCAACTATGTAATTCGAATCTATCTCTTGAATTTATTCTCTGTCTAGCTAGACTCCCTCTCTCGTACGTATCCCTTAGACGGCCTTTCGGACCAACGTCTCGACCAACACGATAGTGCTGAACACTACCATTTATCGGCAAGTATGTAAGGTAATGCGGTGGTGCCTACGCCCGCGAGCTCCGTCACTGGAGTTCTACCACCACTAAATTATTAATTTATTTGGGTGTTACGTTAACGTTTTGAGAGGGGAAGGAGACGGCATCACAACTTTACGGCATATTACACGGAGAAGAGAGGGAATAAAAAATTAGTATTTTTTTTGATAATGTACGTTTATTAAACCACAAGCTATTATTATAACTTTATCCCTAATTAATCCATGATTTTACACCACTTTTTCCTTACGTTTACACCTTTCGGTACCATAAAAAACACTATTTGGTGCAGAAATGCACCAAATAAAGTGTTTTTTATTTTACATGTTTTTACACAAAAGTATGATACAATACTGAAATAATGGTATCTTCTCCTGTTGCGTTATAAAATCTAAGTAAAATACAAAATATTAAAAGAATTAAGGCCAAAACCGAGCCAAAACCCTACAGTAAATTCGTATTGCTCCGTACTGTGACGTCACGTCAACGCGCCAAAATGGCGTCCGTTTTAAAAGCTGTCATCGTCATACCGATTTTGAAATGATATATTTTAAACTTAATATTGATTTTTCAGTGCTGAAATATTTTTTTACATTCATTTAATGATATAAATTATCATTTAAAAATATAAAAAAAAAACATGCATATTCCCTATTGCGTCACGTAATACTTACTTGTACGCTCGCTAATTGATATTTGCAATGTAAGTGGATTTGTTACCAGAGTTTATTTATTTTGTGTCGGCAGGTGCAACAAAGCTACGCGGCCGGCACTTTCCGGTGCGGGCCGCTGCACCAGATCTCGCTGGTGGGCACGGTGCACGAGGAAGTGGGCGGGTACTTTCCCGACATGCTGGATATGCTCGCCGATTGTCCGTTCCTTAAATTGGTGAGTTTTATTTAAACTACTAGCTGACCCGGCAAATGTTCTGCCATACAATAAATGTTGAAGCCATTGCCTTACCAAATATTTTAAACAAACTCTTTTTACTGGTGGTAGAGCTCCAGTGACGGAGCTCGCGGGCGTAGGCACCACCGCATTACCTAATATACTTGCCGCTAAATGGTAGTGTTCAGCACTATCGTGTTCCGGTCAGGTGGTAATGTACGGCCCTGTAATTTCCGGCAAAGAGGCATAACACCTTAGGCCTCAGGAGTGGCAACGCATCTGCATTTTGACCTTGGTCTTTGTGTGGGTGTCTATAGGCTGCAGTCATCACTTAACATCAATGTGAACTGCATGCTTGTTTGCCACTTCCATAACATAAAAAAAAAAACTCAAGCAACTCAATCCCTTCGTAGGCGTGAGCATGCTTACCCGGCAAACGTCGTTCTGCACAATAATAATTTAGAATAAATTGGAACCTATTTATTTATTGTTATATTTCGTTTGTCACAGGTGTACAGGTTTTTTGAAAAATAAAATATAGTTCCATTGCAACAATACCTTCCGGTGTACAATATGTATAAAAGTTTTAGATAGGTTAGGTAGACATATGTAATGTCAATCATTTTTATAATAATGGATAGAGTACAGTCATATTTATTATTTAGTTGATAAAACTGCCTCGGTAGCCTAGTGGTAGCAGGCCACTACTACTACGCTGAGGTCCTGGGTTCGATTCCCGGGTAGGGGGTTATCAGAGATAATGGTGAAAAAGCCTTTGTCTCTGGTTCTATTGGGATTTTTCCATTTTCTGGAAATTTCCCAGTACCTCAAAGTTTGGTAATGTGCCCGGAGATGTCAACAGGCTCGCCACCTGTTACATGGGCCAAAACGTAACCGGCGAATCGTGGGTGTTTGCATGTATGCTTGAAATTACCTCTGACTACCCCTTCGGGGATTACAGGCGTGAAGTTACGTTTTAGTTGATAAAACATTAATGGTCATTCAATGCAGCATTATAATACGAGGTGAATCAAAAAGTTCTTAGAATGAATTCGTTCGCTATAAAAATACAACAAAATATAAATAGAATCATTTTATTTTTCAACGTAATCTCCATCTAAGATTCAGATCAGAAGATTCAATACATTTAGAATACCACTTTTTAAACTTTCTAATTCCTTCCGAAAAAAACTCAAGATCTTGGCTATCAAAAAACTCGTCAACGGCAGCCATAACGGCGTCGTCATCCTCAAATTTAGTGCCACGGATATGTTCCTTTAATTTGGGGAATAGGTGAAAATCACTAGGGGCTAAGTCCGGAGAATATGGCGGATGTTCAATAATTTCAAAGCCAGCATTGCGGATTGCTTTCAGCGCGACTTCCTATCGATGAGTAGGCGCGTTATCGTGAAGAAACAAGACGAAGACGCCCAATTACAGTTTCCCTCGACGTTTTTCTTTAACTGCGTCGCGCAATTCTGGGATTAAACTAGCATAGTACTGTCCGGTAATTGTCTGTCCTTTCGGTAGGTAATCAATAAAAATGATTCCTTCACTTACCCAGAACACAGAGGCTATAATAACCTTGCCAGCGGTAGCAGTCACTCGAAATTTCTTCATGGGCGGTGAGGATGGTCGTTTCCAAGACATGCTTTGTTTTTTTTGTTTCAGGGTCGAAATGGTGAACCCATGTTTCATCCATAGTGATAACACGACGGCAAAATTGGTCCGGATCTGACAGAAATATTTCGAGATAACGTCTTGAAATTTCCAACCGACGCTTTTGGTTTATGTCGGTTAACATTCTTGGAACCCACCTTGCTGACACTTTTTTGAAACCTAGTGAATCGGTTAAAATGGATTGTATGCTACCAAATGATATCTTAGGATCTCGGCTAAACGTTTTACAGTAATTCTTCTGTCTTCTAAAACTAAATTTTCAACTTTTTTTACATTTTCTTCCGTGATTGAGGTTGAAGGCCGCCCGGTACGAGGGTCATCTTCACAGCTCGATCTACCTCTTTTAAATTCAGCAACCCAGTAAGCGACGGTGGAATAAGGTATAGCATTATCCCCTAATGTCTGCTGGATAACCAAAAATATTTCTTTAGTGGACATTTTTTTCACAGGTACTTTCTTTATCACGGCGCTAACTCGTTTTTCTCCATTTTTAAGGATTTTTAGCAACACTTGGTACTAGATAATTTATTATTTGCGAATGGTGCGACCAAATCGAGTGTAACTGTATAGGAATATTGTGTGATTGACACTCCTCAAACTAAATATTAAACTACCCACAAAAATATGATATTAACCTGCACTTCTAAGAACTTTTTGATTCACCCTCGTACATTTGGTAAGTACATAAGATAAACTTCAATGGAAACAGATGTCAGAAGGAAAATAATAATATAATTGCTTAATAATTATTTCAATGGCTTAATAATAATGACAATCTGCTCAAAAATTCAATAAATGAATTCATAAATTACATATGAAATGCTTTATTGATTATCAATTTCTTTAAAGAGGCTCCAAATCCATGAATCGTTGAGTGTTAAGGCCTAAGAAAAAAGTACACGTGATCTTAGGAGGGGGTGGGATTAATGGACGGTCCCTTTTCACGTCAAAAATGTGTAACAAATGTGCAATATTCGCAGACGATGCCGTGGGGCCCGATGTCGGCGGTGGAGATGGAGCCGCGCGAGTCCAACGATGGGCCCATCCTGTGGATCCGGCCCGGCGAGCAGCTGGTGCCCACCGCTGAGCTTGGCAAGAGCCCCATCAAGAAACGCCGGTCAGTCGCCACACCACACCACTCCACACCACTCCACACCACTCCACACCACTCCACACCACTCCACACCACTCCACACCACTCCACACCACTCCACACCACTCCACACCACTCCACACCACTCCACACCACTCCACACCACTCCACACCACTCCACACCACTCCACACCACTCCACACCACTCCACACCACTCCACACCACTCCACACCACTCCACACCACACCACTCCACACCACTCCACACCACTCCACACCACTCCACACCACTCCACACCACTCCACACCACTCCACACCACTCCACACCACTCCACACCACTCCACACCACTCCACACCACTCCACACCACTCCACACCACACCACACCACACCACACCACACCACACCACACCACACCACACCACACCACACCACACCACACCACACCACACCACACATCCTGTGGATCGGGCCCGGCGAGCAGCTCGTGTCCACCGCCGAGCTCGGCAAGAGCCCCATCTAGAAACGCCGGTCAGTCGCTACACCACACCACATCACATAATATTGTGTTAAAACAAACTAGCAAGGAACAGCGCCAGTGGTGGGAGGGGAGGTCTCGCTCGCTTGTTCGGCCCGGCATCGCGCTGCGGCGTGTGTGTGTGTTGCCATGGATACGAGACGCGCATGCGCAATGAAATTCCTCATAAATTCCTCTTAAATTTTGAGGAAGCGGTAGCGGAAGAGGATTTTTTTGTTTTTATTTATGAGGATGCGGAAACGGTTGAGGAACCCAAAATATTGCGGAACACCCTCATTATGAGGAAGAGGAAGAGGAATCCTCAACAACCCTACTGTGGATCCCTCCTCCTCCTGTCACATTTTGTCACGCTCAGTGAGGGGTCATCCATAAAATACGTTCGCATACAAGCCTTTATGCGAACGTATTTTATGGATGGGGCCCCTTTATGAAACATGCTTCGATTCTTTAGGATAAATATTGCTGTACGTGTGTCGGATATATTGCTGTACGTGTGTCGGATATATTGCTGTACGTGTGTCGGATGACTAGTATTAACGTGTGTGATGTGGTGTGGCAGGGCGGGCATGAACGAGCTCCGCAACCTGCAGTACCTGCCGCGCTGGAGTGAGGCGCGCGAGTTCCTGTTCGAGGACCGCACGCGCGCACACGCCGACCACGTCGGGCACGGCCTCGACCGCATCACCACCGCCGCCGTCGGTACGTACTGCTGCCGCGCCCGCCGCGCCTGCCGCGCCTGCCGCGCCTGCCGCGCCTGCCGCGCCTGCCGCGCCTGCCGCGCCTGCCGCGCTGGAGCGAGGCGCGCGAGTTCCTGTTCGAGGACCGCACGCGCGCACACGCCGACCACGTCGGGCACGGCCTCGACCGCATCACCACCGCCGCCGTCGGTACGTACTGCTGCCGCGCCCGCCGCGCCTGCCGCGCCTGCCGCGCCTGCCGCGCTGGAGCGAGGCGCGCGAGTTCCTGTTCGAGGACCGCACGCGCGCACACGCCGACCACGTCGGGCACGGCCTCGACCGCATCACCACCGCCGCCGTCGGTACGTACTGCTGCCGCGCCCGCCGCGCCTGCCGCGCCTGCCGCGCCTGCCGCGCCTGCCGCGCCTGCCGCGCCTGCCGCGCCTGCCGCGCTGGAGCGAGGCGCGCGAGTTCCTGTTCGAGGACCGCACGCGCGCACACGCCGACCACGTCGGGCACGGCCTCGACCGCATCACCACCGCCGCCGTCGGTACGTACTGCTGCCGCGCCCGCCGCGCCTGCCGCGCCTGCCGCGCCTGCCGCGCCTGCCGCGCCTGCCGCGCCTGCCGCGCCTGCCGCGCTGGAGCGAGGCGCGCGAGTTCCTGTTCGAGGACCGCACGCGCGCACACGCCGACCACGTCGGGCACGGCCTCGACCGCATCACCACCGCCGCCGTCGGTACGTACTGCTGCCGCGCCCGCCGCGCCTGCCGCGCCTGCCGCGCCTGCCGCGCTGGAGCGAGGCGCGCGAGTTCCTGTTCGAGGACCGCACGCGCGCACACGCCGACCACGTCGGGCACGGCCTCGACCGCATCACCACCGCCGCCGTCGGTACGTACTGCTGCCGCGCCCGCCGCGCCTGCCGCGCCTGCCGCGCCTGCCGCGCCTGCCGCGCCTGCCGCGCCTGCCGCGCCTGCCGCGCTGGAGCGAGGCGCGCGAGTTCCTGTTCGAGGACCGCACGCGCGCACACGCCGACCACGTCGGGCACGGCCTCGACCGCATCACCACCGCCGCCGTCGGTACGTACTGCTGCCGCGCCCGCCGCGCCTGCCGCGCCTGCCGCGCCTGCCGCGCTGGAGCGAGGCGCGCGAGTTCCTGTTCGAGGACCGCACGCGCGCACACGCCGACCACGTCGGGCACGGCCTCGACCGCATCACCACCGCCGCCGTCGGTACGTACTGCTGCCGCGCCCGCCGCGCCTGCCGCGCCTGCCGCGCCTGCCGCGCCTGCCGCGCTGGAGCGAGGCGCGAGTTCCTGTTCGAGGACCGCACGCGCGCACACGCCGACCACGTCGGGCACGGCCTCGACCGCATCACCACCGCCGCCGTCGGTACGTACTGCTGCCGCGCCCGCCGCGCCTGCCGCGCCTGCCGCGCCTGCCGCGCTGGAGCGAGGCGCGCGAGTTCCTGTTCGAGGACCGCACGCGCGCACACGCCGACCACGTCGGGCACGGCCTCGACCGCATCACCACCGCCGCCGTCGGTACGTACTGCTGCCGCGCCCGCCGCGCCTGCCGCGCCTGCCGCGCCTGCCGCGCCTGCCGCGCCTGCCGCGCCTGCCGCGCCTGCCGCGCCTGCCGCGCCTGCCGCGCCTGCCGCGCTGGAGCGAGGCGCGCGAGTTCCTGTTCGAGGACCGCACGCGCGCACACGCCGACCACGTCGGGCACGGCCTCGACCGCATCACCACCGCCGCCGTCGGTACGTACTGCTGCCGCGCCCGCCGCGCCTGCCGCGCCTGCCGCGCCTGCCGCGCCTGCCGCGCCTGCCGCGCCTGCCGCGCTGGAGCGAGGCGCGCGAGTTCCTGTTCGAGGACCGCACGCGCGCACACGCCGACCACGTCGGGCACGGCCTCGACCGCATCACCACCGCCGCCGTCGGTACGTACTGCTGCCGCGCCCGCCGCGCCTGCCGCGCCTGCCGCGCCTGCCGCGCCTGCCGCGCCTGCCGCGCCTGCCGCGCCTGCCGCGCTGGAGCGAGGCGCGCGAGTTCCTGTTCGAGGACCGCACGCGCGCACACGCCGACCACGTCGGGCACGGCCTCGACCGCATCACCACCGCCGCCGTCGGTACGTACTGCTGCCGCGCCCGCCGCGCCTGCCGCGCCTGCCGCGCCTGCCGCGCCTGCCGCGCCTGCCGCGCCTGCCGCGCCTGCCGCGCTGGAGCGAGGCGCGCGAGTTCCTGTTCGAGGACCGCACGCGCGCACACGCCGACCACGTCGGGCACGGCCTCGACCGCATCACCACCGCCGCCGTCGGTACGTACTGCTGCCGCGCCCGCCGCGCCTGCCGCGCCTGCCGCGCCTGCCGCGCCTGCCGCGCCTGCCGCGCCTGCCGCGCTGGAGCGAGGCGCGCGAGTTCCTGTTCGAGGACCGCACGCGCGCACACGCCGACCACGTCGGGCACGGCCTCGACCGCATCACCACCGCCGCCGTCGGTACGTACTGCTGCCGCGCCCGCCGCGCCTGCCGCGCCTGCCGCGCCTGCCGCGCCTGCCGCGCCTGCCGCGCCTGCCGCGCTGGAGCGAGGCGCGCGAGTTCCTGTTCGAGGACCGCACGCGCGCACACGCCGACCACGTCGGGCACGGCCTCGACCGCATCACCACCGCCGCCGTCGGTACGTACTGCTGCCGCGCCCGCCGCGCCTGCCGCGCCTGCCGCGCCTGCCGCGCCTGCCGCGCCTGCCGCGCCTGCCGCGCCTGCCGCGCTGGAGCGAGGCGCGCGAGTTCCTGTTCGAGGACCGCACGCGCGCACACGCCGACCACGTCGGGCACGGCCTCGACCGCATCACCACCGCCGCCGTCGGTACGTACTGCTGCCGCGCCCGCCGCGCCTGCCGCGCCTGCCGCGCCTGCCGCGCCTGCCGCGCCTGCCGCGCCTGCCGCGCTGGAGCGAGGCGCGCGAGTTCCTGTTCGAGGACCGCACGCGCGCACACGCCGACCACGTCGGGCACGGCCTCGACCGCATCACCACCGCCGCCGTCGGTACGTACTGCTGCCGCGCCCGCCGCGCCTGCCGCGCCTGCCGCGCCTGCCGCGCCTGCCGCGCCTGCCGCGCCTGCCGCGCTGGAGCGAGGCGCGCGAGTTCCTGTTCGAGGACCGCACGCGCGCACACGCCGACCACGTCGGGCACGGCCTCGACCGCATCACCACCGCCGCCGTCGGTACGTACTGCTGCCGCGCCCGCCGCGCCTGCCGCGCCTGCCGCGCCTGCCGCGCCTGCCGCGCCTGCCGCGCTGGAGCGAGGCGCGCGAGTTCCTGTTCGAGGACCGCACGCGCGCACACGCCGACCACGTCGGGCACGGCCTCGACCGCATCACCACCGCCGCCGTCGGTACGTACTGCTGCCGCGCCCGCCGCGCCTGCCGCGCCTGCCGCGCCTGCCGCGCCTGCCGCGCTGGAGCGAGGCGCGCGAGTTCCTGTTCGAGGACCGCACGCGCGCACACGCCGACCACGTCGGGCACGGCCTCGACCGCATCACCACCGCCGCCGTCGGTACGTACTGCTGCCGCGCCCGCCGCGCCTGCCGCGCCTGCCGCGCCTGCCGCGCTGGAGCGAGGCGCGCGAGTTCCTGTTCGAGGACCGCACGCGCGCACACGCCGACCACGTCGGGCACGGCCTCGACCGCATCACCACCGCCGCCGTCGGTACGTACTGCTGCCGCGCCCGCCGCGCCTGCCGCGCCTGCCGCGCCTGCCGCGCCTGCCGCGCCTGCCGCGCCTGCCGCGCTGGAGCGAGGCGCGCGAGTTCCTGTTCGAGGACCGCACGCGCGCACACGCCGACCACGTCGGGCACGGCCTCGACCGCATCACCACCGCCGCCGTCGGTACGTACTGCTGCCGCGCCCGCCGCGCCTGCCGCGCCTGCCGCGCCTGCCGCGCCTGCCGCGCCTGCCGCGCCTGCCGCGCTGGAGCGAGGCGCGCGAGTTCCTGTTCGAGGACCGCACGCGCGCACACGCCGACCACGTCGGGCACGGCCTCGACCGCATCACCACCGCCGCCGTCGGTACGTACTGCTGCCGCGCCCGCCGCGCCTGCCGCGCCTGCCGCGCCTGCCGCGCTGGAGCGAGGCGCGCGAGTTCCTGTTCGAGGACCGCACGCGCGCACACGCCGACCACGTCGGGCACGGCCTCGACCGCATCACCACCGCCGCCGTCGGTACGTACTGCTGCCGCGCCCGCCGCGCCTGCCGCGCCTGCCGCGCCTGCCGCGCCTGCCGCGCTGGAGCGAGGCGCGCGAGTTCCTGTTCGAGGACCGCACGCGCGCACACGCCGACCACGTCGGGCACGGCCTCGACCGCATCACCACCGCCGCCGTCGGTACGTACTGCTGCCGCGCCCGCCGCGCCTGCCGCGCCTGCCGCGCCTGCCGCGCTGGAGCGAGGCGCGCGAGTTCCTGTTCGAGGACCGCACGCGCGCACACGCCGACCACGTCGGGCACGGCCTCGACCGCATCACCACCGCCGCCGTCGGTACGTACTGCTGCCGCGCCCGCCGCGCCTGCCGCGCCTGCCGCGCCTGCCGCGCCTGCCGCGCCTGCCGCGCCTGCCGCGCTGGAGCGAGGCGCGCGAGTTCCTGTTCGAGGACCGCACGCGCGCACACGCCGACCACGTCGGGCACGGCCTCGACCGCATCACCACCGCCGCCGTCGGTACGTACTGCTGCCGCGCCCGCCGCGCCTGCCGCGCCTGCCGCGCCTGCCGCGCCTGCCGCGCTGGAGCGAGGCGCGCGAGTTCCTGTTCGAGGACCGCACGCGCGCACACGCCGACCACGTCGGGCACGGCCTCGACCGCATCACCACCGCCGCCGTCGGTACGTACTGCTGCCGCGCCCGCCGCGCCTGCCGCGCCTGCCGCGCCTGCCGCGCTGGAGCGAGGCGCGCGAGTTCCTGTTCGAGGACCGCACGCGCGCACACGCCGACCACGTCGGGCACGGCCTCGACCGCATCACCACCGCCGCCGTCGGTACGTACTGCTGCCGCGCCCGCCGCGCCTGCCGCGCCTGCCGCGCCTGCCGCGCCTGCCGCGCCTGCCGCGCCTGCCGCGCTGGAGCGAGGCGCGCGAGTTCCTGTTCGAGGACCGCACGCGCGCACACGCCGACCACGTCGGGCACGGCCTCGACCGCATCACCACCGCCGCCGTCGGTACGTACTGCTGCCGCGCCCGCCGCGCCTGCCGCGCCTGCCGCGCCTGCCGCGCCTGCCGCGCTGGAGCGAGGCGCGCGAGTTCCTGTTCGAGGACCGCACGCGCGCACACGCCGACCACGTCGGGCACGGCCTCGACCGCATCACCACCGCCGCCGTCGGTACGTACTGCTGCCGCGCCCGCCGCGCCTGCCGCGCCTGCCGCGCCTGCCGCGCCTGCCGCGCCTGCCGCGCTGGAGCGAGGCGCGCGAGTTCCTGTTCGAGGACCGCACGCGCGCACACGCCGACCACGTCGGGCACGGCCTCGACCGCATCACCACCGCCGCCGTCGGTACGTACTGCTGCCGCGCCCGCCGCGCCTGCCGCGCCTGCCGCGCCTGCCGCGCCTGCCGCGCCTGCCGCGCTGGAGCGAGGCGCGCGAGTTCCTGTTCGAGGACCGCACGCGCGCACACGCCGACCACGTCGGGCACGGCCTCGACCGCATCACCACCGCCGCCGTCGGTACGTACTGCTGCCGCGCCCGCCGCGCCTGCCGCGCCTGCCGCGCCTGCCGCGCCTGCCGCGCCTGCCGCGCTGGAGCGAGGCGCGCGAGTTCCTGTTCGAGGACCGCACGCGCGCACACGCCGACCACGTCGGGCACGGCCTCGACCGCATCACCACCGCCGCCGTCGGTACGTACTGCTGCCGCGCCCGCCGCGCCTGCCGCGCCTGCCGCGCCTGCCGCGCTGGAGCGAGGCGCGCGAGTTCCTGTTCGAGGACCGCACGCGCGCACACGCCGACCACGTCGGGCACGGCCTCGACCGCATCACCACCGCCGCCGTCGGTACGTACTGCTGCCGCGCCCGCCGCGCCTGCCGCGCCTGCCGCGCCTGCCGCGCCTGCCGCGCCTGCCGCGCTGGAGCGAGGCGCGCGAGTTCCTGTTCGAGGACCGCACGCGCGCACACGCCGACCACGTCGGGCACGGCCTCGACCGCATCACCACCGCCGCCGTCGGTACGTACTGCTGCCGCGCCCGCCGCGCCTGCCGCGCCTGCCGCGCCTGCCGCGCTGGAGCGAGGCGCGCGAGTTCCTGTTCGAGGACCGCACGCGCGCACACGCCGACCACGTCGGGCACGGCCTCGACCGCATCACCACCGCCGCCGTCGGTACGTACTGCTGCCGCGCCCGCCGCGCCTGCCGCGCCCGCCGCGCCTGCCGCGCCCGCCGTGCCTTCCGCGCTGGAGCGAGGCGCGCGAGTTCCTTTAAGTGTTTCCATTTACTCTGAGCGTAAGTATGCCGAGTACTTTGCCTAGAAAAAATATCGCCTCGTGCAGTGGGGAGCGGGGTGACGGAGCGGCGGCGATGCCCTTTTGAACGTTTGATACAGAATCAGAATCAGAAACTCATTTATTCATTTAGGGTGACAGGCACCTCTTATGACACGTCAAAAACAAACAAAATAAATTAAAGCGAATAACAATTGATATACATGTCAAACAAGATAAAAAATATATGTAAAGTCAAGAATATCACTAAGATAAAACTAAATGTAATAAACTAATGTAAAAATATATCAGTAGAATGTCTCTTTTCCCCTTTACAAACTGATAACAAAGAGTAAAAAGAAAAGAAAAAGAGTCATTCTTTGTCATTCACCGGCAAAGTTCCAAAGGCGAATATGATCTGAGAAAAACTTGCCGGAAAAAACTCAGTCGGCTCTTATAAAAATATCTCTTAGGCATATTTTTACAATTTTCCATAATTTAAACAAGCTTAAAATTAACAATATAATATCAACATTACACTTTGATTATTACATTTAACACCTTTGTGGAGCTAGATCAGCATTTAGCCAAACATTTCTATCCTTGAGATAGTCTTCGAGTTTATAGTAAGCCTTTTTACATAGAGTGCGTTTAATTAATGCTTTGAATTTACCATCGTGAGTTCAGCAATCCCGGTTGGGATCTTGTTATAAAATATTATACCATTTTATTGTTACTTTTATTTATCAAGATAATTTATTAAATTTAAAATACAATAATTACACGAAAAACAAACCAAAAACCACGAAGATATGACATGTCTGGTTCAATTTTGATTTGATTTTTTTTTTATTTGTTACGGAAGTGGCAAACAAGCATGCAGTTCACATTGATGTTAAAAGACGACTGCAGCCTATAGAAACACACAAAGACCGAGGTCAAAATGCAGATGCGTTACCACTCCTGAGGCCTAAGGTGTTATGACCGGAACACGATAGTGCTAAACACTACCATTGAGCGGTAATTATATTAGGTAATGCGTTGGTGTCAACGCCCGCGAGCTCCGACTGGAGCTCTACCACCAGTTAATATTATTGTTTTATATTATTTCGCATTAACACATGCTTAATAATAATAATAATAAGGGGGCAGAGCAGCTTGTGGCGAGCTGTTGGTGAGTAGCGACACCACCCCCTACCATCATCTCGAGTTCCTCCGAGAGAACTGTTCGTCCGCCACACAGAGGTACGGCCGGACAGAGCATCAGGTCTCTCACCTCTGGCTTGCCTTCATTGGCTGGTCAGAGTGGTCAGAGTGGGGCGCTAGAGGTATGGCATTTGCAGAAATTTGGATAATAGGCTGTTGTCTAAATTTCTACAAGAGCCATACACTCGGGGGTGGAAGTGTCTAAAGGCATAATAGCGGGGAAGCCCGCTCCGAGCTCGAGATTACTCGCTCGTGATGGTGAAACCGGGGCCACACCTCTCGACACCCCCAGCCTCTCTCAACAGTGTTGCCCCCTGTCGACCATCGGGTTGGCTGTTTGGGGGGCCCACCAAGGAGAGGCGAGTCACCACCTGCCTAAAGTAGGATTCGATAATGTGAGATGTTGAATATAGGCAGGTGCCGGATCTCACTCCATAGGCCCAGCCAGCTAGTCCCCCCAGTTCACCCACATAGCCCAAAGTTTGGCAAATCACTTTTCATTACAATAGTCCCATTATATTCTGCGGGGTCTGTCTGTGTCTGTATTAACTATTGATGCAGCCAGAGAGAGGTCCCGCCGAATATAACCCATTACAAAGTAGATCAAAATTCTCGAAAGGGCCTCTACGTGTTGGACCCCCCATGTCCCCGCGCAAGCCTGACAAAGGTCCGGGGTTCAAATTGGACCCCGTGCTGACGAGAGATAATAATAATAATAATGGCAACCCATTATACGTCCCACGGCTGGGCACGAGTCTCTCCCCTTTTTTTTTTTTGGAGGGGAGGCCTGGAGCTTACTCCACCACGGTGCTCCAATGCGGATTGGTGGAGGTGGGTTAGTGGCCAACCCACTGTCGGATGTTTTCAAACCGCCCATAAGGCCTCCGACAAGGTTTAACGACTGCTATCTATCGATAGCAACCGGGACCGACGGCTTAACGTGTCCTCCGAAGCACGGAAACGCGCATTTTTAATTTGCCACTAGCGGTCACCCATCACACTACCCGACCGCGCCCGTAGTGCTTAACCGAGCAGATCGCTTACGATCTACACCAGCCACTGGGCCATGCGCGCTTCGATGCTTGTGAAATATATTTTATTTAAAGAAAAATGGAAAGAAAAATTTGACTAGGCGAGACTCGAACTCGCGGCCTACTGGGAATCTAGTCCAGCCGCTCTTCCAATTGAGCTACTGAAGTCCTGTCCCATTTGTCAAATCTTTCCTTCACATTTATTGCATTGCTTTATGGTAGCAGCAGCGCCATCTATTGCCAACTATGCTAGTTAGGCAACCGATATAATTGACTTTGCAGTTTATTGAATATCGTAAAGAAGTCGCTTTTACGCTTAAAACAATTATTAAGCGTAATAATTATATTATTTCGCAATAGATGGCGCTGCTGCTACCATAAAGCAATGCAATAAATGTGAAGGAAAGATTTGACAAATCGGGCAGGACTTCAGTAGTTCAATTGGAAGAGCGGCTGGACTGGATTCCCAGTAGGCCGCGAGTTCGAGTCTCGCCTGAAGTCAAATTTTTCTTTCCATTTTTCTTTAGTTAATATTATCTTTCGTTATACTATATTTGATAAATGGACTCATATTATTTATCAAACGAGGAACCAAATAGTACGTTGTTCGTTGACCGTAATTGTTATTGCATTATTATGTTAGAAATTGTTTATTGACAATTTTTTCGAGTTGTTACTTTGTGAGGATTGAATGTTTGTATGAAGAAATTGTTCCTTCAGAAGATAATTTTCAAATTTAAAATGTACTGGTAGTATATATGTAAACGGTCGCAGTAATCATGGATATCGGTCCGCAGGCGTGCTGAAGGCGATCCAGTGCGGCGAGGCGGGCGAGTCGGGCGAGTCGGGCGAGGCGGGCGAGCGCGGGCGCATCACGAAGGACGTGGTGGCCTTCCATGCCGCCGACTTCAACAAGCTGGTGCAACTGCTGCAGCTGGACCTGTACGAGCCGCCCATCTCGCAGTGCGTCACCTGGTCGGTACATGTTTTTTTAATTAAAAAAAATACGCTTACACTCACAGCCCCACAGTAGGTATAAACCTGTGTTGTGGGTGCCGTTGTACACACACAACACATACACAAACACCCAAACCCGAAACAAATATCTGTAGGCCATACAAATATTTGTCCCGAAGCGGGGATCGAACCCCTTCGAATCAAACGGTCATCTCACACCGCTGGACCGACCGGGTCGTCGACTAATGTCATGGAAGTGGCAAACAAGCATGCAGTTCACGTTGATGTTAAGTTACGACTGCAGCCTAGAGACACCTACACAGAGACCGAGGTCAAAATGCAGATGCGTTACCACTCCTGAGGCCTAAGCTGTTATGTCTCAGTGCCGGAAATTACAGGGCTTGACTTTTATGTCAAAGGCTTGACAGACAAACAGACGGGAAACCAGATGGTAAGTGGTCACCGTCGCCTATGAACGTTTGCAACACCAGGGGAGTTGCCGACGCGCTGCCAGCCCTGAAGAACTCTTTTGACGCCTGTTTTGAAGAACCTCATATTGTAGCGCCGAGGGTCGTTCATACTGTTCCACAATTTGCACGTTCTGGGCAGGAATGAACGTGCGAATCGAGCTGTTGAGCACAGCCAAGTGTCCAATCTGTGCGGGTGGAACTTCTCTCTTCGGCGGGTGGTACGATGACGGAATGGAGACGATGGCACCAGATTGAACAATTCATCTGAGCATTCACCATTGTAAAGGCTATAGAAGATGCACTGACATCCGATGTCTCTGCGCAGACTCAGATTTTCGAGTCGATCTGTGATTCCTGGGTCGTTGGCCTATAAGGCCTCCGACGAGGTTTAACGACTGCTATCTATCGATAGAAACCGGGACCGCTTAACGTGCCCTACAAAGCACGGAAAAACGCTTTTTTTTTTTAATTTGCCACTCGCTTTCACACTAGTAGATCGCTTGTGATCTACACCAGCCGCGGGGCCATGCGCGATTCCGATAAAAAATATTACTAACTAAACTCAAACTCAAAAACTCTTTAATCTATTAAATATATATCTTAATCTTAAAAATTTATTTAACCACTTGGAAATAATAGAATTTGCTTGTGATAGGTCAAATTACAAATATAAAATTAAAGCGAATAACAACTGATACGTTGATTAATATGTCAAAGTAAACAAAATAAAATGAATAATAAACGTTTTGGGAGTTCGTTGAAATGATATATAAATTCAGTAAGTTTATCAGAAATAATACATTGAGATTAAATTCCATGCATTGCATGCATTTAATTCATCAACACTTGCGTGTATCATGAGAAAAATATATTTAACCTTATTTCTCTTTAATTGTTTTATATTATTTCGCATTAACACGTGCTTGTGAAATATATTTTATTTTTAAAGAAAAATGGAAAGAAAAATTTGACTTCAGGCGAGACTCGAACTCGCGACCTACTGGGAATCTAGTCCAGCCGCTCTTCCAATTGAGCTACTGAAGCCCTGCCCGATTTGTCAAATCTTTCCTTCACATCTATTGCATTGCTTTATGGTAGCAGTAGCGCCATCTATTACCAACTATGTTAGTTAGGCAACCGATATAATAGACTTTTCAGTTTATTGAATATCGTAAAGAAGTCGCTTTTACCCTTAATAATTCTCTTCACTTATTTCTCTTCACTCAGGTTGGAAGAAGCGAAACTGAACCAATTGCGACGCGAAGGCGTCCGCTACTCCCGCCTGCCGTTGTGCGCCGACGACGTGTACTTCTTACCGCGCAACATCATACACCAGTTCCGGACGGTGTCCGCCGTCACCTCCGTCGGTATGTCACCCCTGTGCTCTTGCTGCCTATACTGTGATAGGCTGTTGCGATATCCGACGAGAAATATTGCACATCGATCTAACGTAGGAGACTTCGGCTTCTTTCGTCTCTGTAGAGCGTTATCTGTTTCTCACTCAAACTCAAACTCAACTGTCGCTGCTTACGTAGGCAGTGTGCAGCAGAGATAACGCTCTACGAAGTCGAAACGAGCCGATCTTCTCATTCGTAGGCTCGATGTACAATATTATCCTTTCCTAACATAAAGAAATCTGTTTAAGTCAGAGAAGGATGTGATTTGTTACAATAACTTTGACAAACATTGTGGTGCAACCCAGGCTATTATATATATTTGTTGAGTACTGTCACGCTGTATGTTAGATGGGTGCAATACAGTAGAAGCTCTTTATTCGCGGGGTATACGTGCCGTAAATATGCCGCGAATACAGAAATCGTGAATATGGAATGGTCATTTATATAGAATTGTGGGGGATATGTTCCTAGGCGCCGAAATAAAAAAAAGCAAACATAAAAAATCAGATTCATTTAAGTTTTTGACCATACGTTTTGATAAGTTACATAATATCTTTAGGTTTAGGCAATGATCCAATTGTGGCAGCGTTCAATTATATACTTTATGCAGTTTGAGTAACAAGTTTGTTTTCTTTAAATTTTCATTTTGTTTACATACGTAAAAACACCGACCGTGGCGAAGGCGACTTTAGTTCAAAGGAACAGTCGAACGAAACGATCCCACTGCAGAAACATTTAATTCATTCAGATATACTGAAAACCTGTTTTTACGTATATTTTATATTTTTTAAAAGGCAACCTAGTGGATATATATTCTCTTTATTATAAAGTTGCGTAAAATTTAGGTTTGCAGCATATCTGGATGAACGAAATGATTTTGCAGTAGGATCGTAACCTATTAGCTTTTGAAAACACAATCTAGGCACAGTCGTAATAAGGTTTATTTCATTTCTCTCTCGAAGAGTCGACAACGGATACCGAACGCTTTTTATTTAGGGACTTAAATATGTACCGAATTACCGATTCAATCCGCGAATAGTGAGAACGCGAATGAAGGAATTGCGAATGAAGAGCTTCCACTGTATATGTCGTGGTGTGTGTAGCGTGGCACCTGCGGCTGAAGCAGTACTACCCGGCGTCGGAGGCGTCCTCCCCGGCCGACGAGCGGCCGCCGCCCGAGCCCGCGGCGCCCGCGCCCATAGCCCACGCCCACGCCCACGCCGGTAACACACCTCAATTAAAAAATTCTATTCCAATTTCAAATTTCTATATTTAGTTATATTTCACAAGCATGTGTTAATGCGAAATAATATAAAACAATTATTAAGGGTAAAAGCGACTTCTTTACGCTATTCAATAAACTGAAAAGTCTATTATATCGGTTGCCTAACTAGCATAGTTGGCAATAGATGGCGCTGCTGCTACCATAAAGCAATGCAATAGATGTGAAGGAAAGATTTGACAAATCGGGCAGGACTTCAGTAGCTCAATTGGAAGAGCGGCTGGACTAGATTCCCAGTAGGTCGCGAGTTCGAGTCTCGCCTGAAGTAAAATTTTTCTTTCCATTTTTCTTTAAATAAAATATATTTCACAAGCATGTGTTAATGCGAAATAATATAAAACAATCTATATTGAGTTATTTGATATTTACAAATAACTACTTGGTTTTTTGGCGGGAACCTTGAAAGGGGAGTGCTCTTATTTTATTTCGTTTTCTTCGTGTACTTTGAGTTATATTAAGTAGAGTTGGTGGCATTTTGTTTGATATAGGTTTATTACGGTGCCCGTGTATAGTGAAATAGAATAACGGTATCACGGCCTTTCAGGTTGCCTCCAAAATAGTCCAAAATATCATTGTTATTGTTCTGGTAAAGTAGCCGTAGCCATGGCCTTACTCGAATTTATGACTGTGACTCATTTGACTGACTAAAAATTGACTAACTGACTGATTCTAACTTTAACGTTAGTTTTATACGAATACGATCGTTTTACTTGACACTAGCAACATGCGTACTAGCAACCACATTCTAAATTAAAAAAAATAATAATAATTCTTAAGAGTAGTTCAACTAATGACAATATTGAGCTTAGCATCTATGTATAAGAATACTTAAATCCTACGACCTTTTAAAGAGCAAATTAATTATACAATTCAAACTTTACCAAGTATAATATTGATATTTACATGTTCTTAAATTATTTGCTAGGAAAAATAAGGAAACCTAGCTTAGCGGTAACACACCTTTTAATCTTGTTTCATTTTATAGTATTTTATGCAATAACACATCATCATCGTCAAGACTGTGCGGCAGTGGACTTCTTTTGGCTGGCGAAAGATCTCCACTGCCGGACAGAAACTACCCCGAAAACAGAAACTACCCCGAACACGCCCCCAAAAATGTTGTGCGTTATTATAGGGGAATATGCCATAATCGCCACGCCGGGCAGGCGGACGCTGCTACCGATCCTCCGTTATTATTTCTACTACTTTACTGGTGGTAGAGCTCCAGTGATGAAGCTCGCGGGCGTAGGCACCACCGCATTACCTAATATACTTGCCGCTAAATGGTTGTGTTCAGCACTATCGTGTTCCGGTCAGGTGGTAATGTACGGCCCTGTAATATCCGGCACAGAGGCATAACACCTAATGCCTCAGAAGTGGCAGCGCATCTGCATTTTGACCTCTGGTCATTGTATGGGTGTCTATAGGCTGCAGTCATCACTTAACATCAATGTGAACTGCACGCTTGTCTGCCACTTTAATTATATATAAAAAAAATACTGCTGTCGTGTTAGAACGATCCGATTGTTCGGTTGACTACCTGCACTAGCGGAAGAATTTACCTCCACTGGAGGGCGGTGGGATCGTCCCCGTCCCGACGACAATAACACATGCGAGTGTACTATAAAAGAAACGTCCGTCAAACTGCGTCCAAAATCATACTCAGTATAACCAGTTCAGCCGCTTAACCACTGAGCTACCGAAGTCAAATTTTTCTTTCCATTTTTTCTTTAATTCCAAAAACTCGCAGGTGTTATTGAGAAAAATAAAAATATTTCAACTAAACAAATGTAACTGATCTAACTCATCTCAAAATTTCACAGAAACCAAAAAGTCATCAACAACAAAACACAAGAGCGGCGTGATAGAGATGAGAGCTCTAAGCGCAAAATACAAAGAGGAACCCGCCCTCAAAATAGGAGAAGAGAGAAAGAGTATTGAGGTGCAAACGAAAGTTGAAGACAAGAAACGTACGGAAAAACACGAGAAATCGGACAAAGAACGCGACAGGAATCACACGCACAGACAAAAGGATGAAAAACACAGATCCGACACAGACAAAGATAGGCCAGACAAAGACAGGGTAACGGAAAAAGACAGCAGAACTGAGAAGAATGGTATAGAAAAACCGGAGAAAGAGCGAAATGAGAGGACTGATAAGAGTGAACGGGAGAAAACCGATCGGACAGAGAAGTCCGATAAATCCGTCAGTCGGACAGAGAAGGATAAATCGGACAGTCGGACGGAGAAATTGGATCGAATAGACAAGTCTGATAAAGAGAAATCTGAGAGGGATAGATCAGATCGGGATAAAAATCATGACCATCATCGCAGACACTCATCGTCAAGACACAAATCTTCACACCACAAGTCCGACAGACCTCACAAAGATAGGAAAGAGCACAGGAGTGACGATAAAAAGTGTTCGGACCACAAACACAAGGACAGTGTTAAAGACAAAGTGTCCGATGCCAAGGAATGTGTGAAGTTACCACAAGTTGTGCACCGACCACCGGACTAAAGTCCACGGGCCTATGTTGTGTTGTTTCGTTTTGTTATCGAGGTTGCATTTTGATATTGGTTCGTGTGAGAGTTTTTGTTTTGTATGTGACGGATTAAAAAGATCTTTTGCGGATCGGAATCTTGATTTTTGTAAAAATACATAGTATACGATTTTTAAAATGTAGGATGAAGTGTAGGTGAGAAGTGTTTGATATTGATTTTAAAGTAAAAATGTAAGGTACATTATATAAGCATAAATCTGCCTTGGCCTGTTGATATTGAGACCTGTGGTGGTTGGCCTTGGCCGCCTAACTGGATGTCTGCATGCTTTTGTTTTGGTTTAAGAAAAAGAGAGAGAAAGAGATAACGCTCCACAGACGAAATAAGCCGAAGTCTGCTTAGATCCATTTGCAATATATCTTGTTGGTTACTGTGAAACAAAACTCAATAAAACGTAACTAGCATAATAGTGTGGATGTATGAAAGGCCGTATTTACCTCTGCCTTCAGGGAAATTAATGCGTGGAGTTTTTTATTAGCATAGAACTTGCATAATGTAAGATAACTTGGACCAGTAAGACTATTTAACATTATTTATTTTACCTTGTTTTCGTGCTGATTCTCATCCACCTCTAATGGTGAGATTCACAGATCGCACTACGACTTTACTTTGAGCAAAGTATGCTTAGAACTGTCAGTAAAGTATGAGTTTTGACAGTTCTAAGCGTACTTTGCTCAAAGTAAAGTCGTAGGGCGTTCTGTGAATCTCACACTAATACAAGCCTTGTCATAGATTCTATCATTATCATTTCTGTCGAAAGATGTTCATTGCGTCACCAAAGCCTCGCCATAAGGGGGGTTATGCCATAATTGCCACGCTTGGCATGCGGATTGGCAATCGCAGTGGTAGTTGTATAGCAAGACCCATCTTGCGTTATTGCACTCACTACCGCCCCATTGGAATGGTTTGACCGCCATTGTTCGGTTGACTGACTGCACTAGTGGAAGAATTCTCTTCCAGTAGAAGAACATTCTTCCGGTAGTGGGCGGCGGGTCGTCATGTCCCAACGCCAACACAAGATTCTATAGGTGGCGTAAATGAGTTGTTCAAACCGCTATGGAACATGTAGTACCATTTTTTTTTTATGTAAAAGATCTTTTTAATCTGTTACAGCCTGTTTAAATAAAAAAAAAATCAAACTGCTCAATACATTTTTTCATCTGAGCACCTAAAACTATTTTCTTTATAGAAATCATTATTTTTGTATTAATAAATTATTGCGACGGAATATATAAAATTAGCATAATCTGTAATGATCTCCATTTAATTCGTAAATTAGATATTCTTAAACAATTTTGTTTATCCTTCTGTAATATTTGTATGAGAATAAAGAAGAAGACTGAATATAGTTTTGATAAATCAGTCGTGTCGCGATATCTATAATCGGAATTTAAATTTTGAAACGTGTGTCATGTATGTTGGCGTAATGCGCAGTTTGCTTTATTTACGGATACATTTCGTATACAGTGAAAAACATTGCCAGTATTAAATGAAACCTGAGCCATTTTAGCCTGAAATGAAAAGCCTGTAATTTCCGGCACAGAGGCATAACACTTTAGGCTTCAGGAGTGGTAACGCATCTGCATTTTGTCCTTGGTCTCCATGTAAGTGTCTATAGGCTGCAGTCAACTTAACATCAATGTGAACTGCATACTTGTTTGCCACTTTCATTACTGAAAAAAAGCATTACAGTTAGGCGGTCGGCCTTCAGGTTAAAATATATGTGTAAGGATCCGTAATTTATGGCACAAAGACAACACATTGATTCCTCTGTTTAAACAAAGTTCGTTCGTATCCGTAAATAAAGTTAAAGTTTACATGAAAAACCTTCCTTTACAAAACGAAACTCCACGACCGTGCATAGGTTAATTGTACATATTAGAATAAGCGAGTCTCGTAGAGGCTATAAGCAAAGTTGAATGGGGAGCAGTTTTAGATACCCGCCAGTGATTGTTGGCTACTTATGTTCTGGTGTTGCCAGTTGAATGTTTTTGTTCGTTATTTTACTTATGTTGGGACATGGACTGAGCTTTGTGTGAAACGTTGTAGGTCAATAACCATCCTCGATAGTGAAAATAACATAAAAAAGTTGTTTCATAAAAATTTCCACGAAACGAACTATAAAAAGGTTAAAAAGAATAAGTTAAATACACATTGGAATTTAGCTTCAACTACATTATGTTATTCATTTTAATGAAAATAGTTATAATGATCACAAAATAAATGTCCAATGTTCTGTTTCGGTTGATTTTCAATATGTTCAGTACATTTCGTTTGTTCTATTTTATTACATAGCAAGAATACTTTTTTATCTAACATTGATAAATCCAGACTACACTAACATCCTCTCTTTATTAATTTGTAAATCAATTAGTTTGTTGTACACTAAAATTGGGCCTGATATATGAAATATCCAAGCATACCGTAAAAGAAATTCTATGTACTTCATACCTTACCTACGTATGATTCACGTGAATACCTCACCATATAGATTGATAGTACTAGTTGTTGATTTATTGAATTAGTTGATTTATTGAAATGTCAGAATTCTACACCAAAAATTTAGTACCATACTAAATTTCGTGGCATTTAAGTTCAGAGATTATATCCGACATTGGATTTATAAGATATTTAGTAACGTGTTCCTTTTAATTTTTAATGGCGTCTACTCAAAGTTGATAAAAACGGATGCCGCCAATTTTGGTGTAGAATTCTGACATTTCAATAAATCAACTACAAGTAATAGTATGGCATCGCAATTTATTTGTGTAAGCGAAGTATTAATGCATTGGACATTTCTTCTATATCTTTGCTTGTGAGTCTTGTCACACATATAAAAGACGTATTTCAAATTAAGACCTTTTCCAGAAAGAGCGGAATTGAAATTAAATAATTTGCCATTACTGTACAAGCTTCAAGTACAGTCACACCGCGGACATTCGGCTAAAATTCCATACAAACGCTTATTCTGGTTACCCACTACACAGACATCAATCGTGACGTGTTTTTACACAGTTGCCCGCTCGCAACCTCAGTGCACGAGGCTGCCGGCATGTGGCGCGGTACTCGAGGGGAGGTGCGGACTGCAAGAGGGGAAGGAGGGGACGTCGAAGTGTCCATTCTATACGTTGTAATTATTACATATTCTCCGGCACAGTTTAGTACACGAATATAATCAGGCCCATTCGCATACCAAGCAGTATTTGTATGAATGATGGTCAGGAAAATAACATATCAGTAATTAATTCGTTGTAAATTTCTTGGCATTTAGTTCAGAGATTATATCAGACATTGGATTTATAAGATATTTAGTAACGTGTTCCTTTTAATTTTTAATGTCGTCTACTCAAAGTTGATAAAAATGGATGCCGCCAATCTTGGTGTTTCTCACATTTCAATAAATAAACTAAGTATTCGAGAAGCGAGTTTTTTTGACAAATGTTATAGTTTTCTGACTCCGGAGATTTTCTACATATTTTAGGCCTTGAAAAAAGTAACATTTAAAAAAAATACTATTACCTCCATCATTTTTATTACAGTTTAATGAGTCTTTCAAAATGTAGGTAATTCAAATTAAAAAGAACACAGAGAAACAACATGGCGGATTATATTTCTGATCTATATGTGCCCAAAGAAATTTGTACAATTCAATCGTTTATTTTATAACAGTGTGTTTTCTTTTATTTAATTTGCCTCTGAAGTGTTGAGGTAGTCTCTCTGCGGATTTGTTTTTCCATCACACGAGACGTCACTGAAAATATTACCAGCACAAATAATAGTTTCATCTAAAACTGCGTCGCGAATGTGATTTGAAAAGAGTTTTAACGAAGACGAAATATAAATAAATTAAATTCTAAGACGAATGAGAAATAATATTATTCACACATATTTCTAAAAAATGCACTAAGAGAATAAAGAGTATATTCTGATAGTTTAGTTCGTAAGTTTAGATTTAACTTGTGATTTTTTTTTCTTTTAAATTATTTATTACGTCCCCGTGTAAAGTATTTCGTGATGACATACGGAAGTATCATTGTTATTATATAATAAAGTTTTAGAAGCGATATTTGTGTTGTTTTCTTTTTTTTAAAACGGTTGCTTTTTTTTTACAATCCCACCAAGAAAGAGACTTCGTCTTATTTCCACCGTACCTATTTGACGTTTGTCGACTGAGACTGTCGGTGCTTACGTAGGCAGTGTGTAATAGAGATAACGATGTACGATGTGGAAACGAGCCGATCGTGTCTTCCGCGGGCTCGATGTGCATTATTAGTTGTTGAGTACTGTATGTAGTCCGGTCAATTTAGCCCAAAAATAGGGGTAACCTTGCAATCATTCCTAGAAAGCTGAAGATTTACATAGATATTATGGACTAAATTATTATGAAATTGTGAAAAGTCCCCATCGATCCCATGTCTGCATTTTTTTTATTCACAGGTTGCAAAAATCGGTTCATTGAATTTTTCAGCGAAACGGTTAATTTTATGACAAAATGAAAAAAAAAAAAAAACGTATTTTTTTTGTATACATGGGATCGATGGGGTTTTCTCACAATTTCATAACAATGGTGTCCCTAACATCTGCAAATTTTCAGCTTTCTGGGAATTTTTGCAAGGGTCAATGTCTAAATTGACCGGACTATACGTAGGACTTGTGCTACAGAGATAACGCTCTACGAAGACGAAATTAGCCAATTCTCTTTCTTAAGCCCGATGTTCAATATATCTTGCTGGATACTGTACTAGTGAAAACTGAAAAGTGCTTTTTTCTTAGGACCAAAAGCGTACCATGACATTTTATAGCGAACTTAAGATCGTTATTGGCTTTTTTTTATCAAAAGGTGGACCGACAAGCAAACGGGCCAGCAATTTTTTTTATGTTATAAAAATGGCAAACAAGCATGCACTTCACTTTGATGTTAAGTGATGACTGCAGCCTATAGACACGTTGCAAAATGCAGATGCGTTGCCACTCCTAAGGCCTAAGGTGTTATGCATCTGTGCCGGCAATTACAGGGCCGTAAATTACCACCTGAACTACTAAAACTAACATTTAGCGGACCTAACCTACCTTTCCACCTGATGGAAAGTGGTTACCGTCCGCCTATAATCGTTGGCAACACCGGGGGAGATGCCAACGCGCTGCTAGCCCTGAAGGATTAGTGACGCCAGCTCTGAAGAACTTTAACTGTAGCGCCAGGGGAACACCTTCGAATTAAGTTCGTTCTACAGTTTGCACGTTCACGGCAAAATGAACGCGAGAATCCGACTGTTGAGCACTTCCACGGGTCAAATCTGTGCGGGTAGAACTTGTCTCTTCGGCGGTGGAGCGATGTAGGAAAGGAGACGATGTCACCATCAAACAGGAGCACTCATTATCAGAGTGTAGAAAATGCACAGACATCCAATGTCTATTTTCAAGATTACTTGTTTTTCATGGGTAGTTTGAACGGTAATCGGTACTGATGAGTTTAGTTTCTACTGGTGGTAGACACCAGTGACGGAGCTCGCGGGCGTAGGCACCACCGCATTACTTAATATAAAAAAAAAAAAAACGTAACTTCACGCCTGTAATCCCCGAAGGGGTAGGCAGAGGTAAATGCATGCATTCAAGCATACATGCAAACACCCACGATTCGCCGGTTACGTTTTGGCCCATGTAACAGGTGGCGAGCCTGTTGACATCTCCGGGCACATTACCAAACTTTGAGGTACTGGGAAATTTCCAGAAAATGGAAAAATCCCAATAGACCCAGAGATAAAGGCTTTTTCACCATTATGTCTGATAACCCCCTACCCGGGAATCGAACCCAGGACCTCAGCGTAGTAGTAGTGGCCTGCTACCACTAGGCTACCGAGGCAGTTCAGTTACTTAATATACTTGCCGCTAAATGGTAGTGTTCAGCACTATCGTGTTCCGGTCAGGTGGTTATGTACGGCCCTGTAATTCCCGGCACAGAGGCATAACACCTTAGGCCTCAGGAGTGGTAACGCATCTGCATTTTGACCTCGGTCTTTGTGTGGGTGTCTATAGGCTGCAGTCATCACTTAACATTAATATGAACTGCATGGTTGTTTGCCACTTCAATAACATAAAAAAAAAAAATAATAAAGTTGCAAGTTAACAATTGAGTTGAAGGGTATAACCGGCCAGTCTATTTTTCGGCGTGTTACGCTGGAAGTGCTGCCTTCCCTCGTCTACCGCCATCCGCTAACTAAATTCGCCGCTCGTGTGTACGAAATAGTTTAGTTCAGTGCATAGCATCTCTAACTAAACTTGCCACGAATACATTTGACGCTACTGCCTGTGACTGCCCCGTAAATAAACTCGCTATCGCTACTGTACTTGACGAAGTATAAAGCTATCTGGCACAGGTACAAATATTTAAATAAAACAAAGAATACAATTATATTGTTTATTGAGTCGCTTAGTGTCGCAGTTTCAAAAATGTATACGTATTTAATATTAAAACGAGAAGAAAACGACAAAACATCTTTTAAGTACAAACAAATACATACGATATTCAGTCGAATGTCATATTTAAAAAACGTTTCATTACAATTGAACATGCAAATAAACTGCTTGTTACCCGTACATAACTATCTTTTAAAACCACCACTGATAGTAGCCAAATATTTCTTGTTTCAAAACCGGGTTTTGCAGAAACTATCACCGATAACTCACAGAGCAACACGGTCCACCGGCCGCGGAGGAGTAGCCATGTGCACGCTTTCCCCTCTGTCACAGTACAAGCCCAAATGATCCTACGCCTGTCGCCTAGATGTTTAAATGTGTGCGTGAAATTGTCTATGTACTTTGTTAAAGTCAAGGTGAGAGTTTCGTAGTTATAGACAATTTTTGTAGTGTGTGTGTCACACGTATTTCCCCCGTAAAGAATGACAGACTGTTTAACGTTGCTAATAAACGCTATGGCAAGAACTACTTAAAACCAAGCTTCGCTTCACTTGGCACTTCTTGGCAGGGGCACTACCGCATTCCGTGACCCTAGATAGGTTAGGTATCGTGGGGTATCTATCTGGTCACATAACTTTAATACCCGAAGGAGTTAGGCATGCATTCAAGCATAGCAGCGATAGCACGATGGTGAGTGCATTGATGTGTCCGGGCACATCCGGTTACCATACTTTCATTTTTGTATATAGACTGAAAAAATCCTAGCTTAAATCCTTGTTCGGCAGCGGGAAGTCTTTTATACATCACCGATCCGTGAAATCGGTTTCGTATAAGGCAAAAGACCTACATTACCGGGTTTTGTAGTAGGAATTTGTATACACGATACAGGTTTATACCTAGTGTGGGGCTGTGAGTGTAAGCTTATTTATTTATTATTTAATTAACTTCGCACATTACCCGCATTTGATGCTGTTTTTGTACGAGGAAAGCAAGTTTCCTGTTACCAAACCCGGTTTTGAAAGAGGAAATATTTAGCCCCTACCAGTGCTGGCTATGAACGGGTAACAAGCGAAATTAACAATATTTTAACTACATATAAAATAGATTACAAATCCTTAACCTATTGCACTCACTAGTTCCAATTTAAATATTGAAAGAGAAAACAATATTTTCAATATTGCTCAATATTCATAATACCTTGGGGCAAAATATAAGTCCTTATAAATACACTTTGCTTACAAATTAAATACGTCAATGGCGTCGAACACGTTTTATTTATTTAAGAAGCATCACTAGAGTATAATTATTTGCCAAACAAAAATACACCGTGTTATACATACATGATACAATACAATTCTTTAATAAATGAACAATAATTATAATTAAATAACTATTATATAATTAATATTTCGGACGCAATATTCGACTGTATGAGATATCGAGATATTAGTGTGTAAACACACTATGCCGAAGTTATGCGACGGAAGTTCAACACTATTTGAATTACTGACGACATATGTCGAAATTATGCTGCGTTATAGCGTACAGCGTAAATTCGGTGAGGCGTACGACCGAAGTTCAGTTCGATTGCTGAATTCACACACTATGCCGACACACACCACACTGAACTGAAGTTCTGCCGCGTTAATTCGGCACTTATAGTGTGTCATATCAGCCGAATACGTCACCACGTAAAATCAGTTGACGAACTTCCGTCGCGTAGCTTCGGCATAGTGTATTTACACACTTACGCCCTTATTCATAAACATACATTAGATACGTTTTAGCTATAGAATGCTTTGTCTTTATCAGTTGCATTGTCAAGTGTGCAGGATAGAAAAAAACAAAGGAGAGATTAGCAACACTTTAGCTAAAATACGTTTATGAATAAGGAGGTAAGAATTATATTTTAGAGATTACGTCCAACGTTTTTTGTGCAATAGGCTTATTTTAATATACGAGTAAGAATGGCACTTAAGGTGACCATTTATTATCCTACCTTGCAGCCCTACGACCATAGAGAAATAGACCTAATAGTTCACTTGTGTAACCTAGTCGTGCTTAATTATCATTTAGTTTATATAAAACCGCAGTCATTAAGTAAAATTTTAACATGACTGGGAAACACAAGATAAATATCCGGTTTGGTGGTGCAGGATCCAGGTAATGATTGTAGGATTTCATGGCAGGATAATGAATGGCGGGTCTTATGGTGAGATTCATAGACCGCACTACGACTTTACTTTCAAGCAAAGTACGCTTCGAACTGTCAAATCCCATACTGTACTGACAGTTCTAAGCATACTTTGCCCAAAGTAAAGTCGTAGTGCGGTCTGTGAATCTCACCATTAGAGAGACAAATTAGAAAAAAATCACACATGCCAGCATATTTTTAAAAATAAATACAAGACATGTTAATATTTGCCAAGCATTAATTTTATGCAAAAAAAGGACATCCAATAAATAATCTTACTTTAAAAAGAACTACCGTTATTTTTTAAGGACAAAAAATAAGAACTCTTTTTCGTCAAATGTAAATAATAGATTACACAAAATCACATTACAATACAATTGAAATTGGCAAGATGGCAGTCCAAGTCTTTAAAAATAAACAACTATAATAAAAAGGAGATTAATACGCAAATTGGTTAACAATATAATTTTAAATTTGAGAGAGATGTAACTTGTATATATTTATGAGAAATATATGAAGTACACAGATTATAAAATCTTATAAAAATTGCACATTTTAAGGCACTAGTTAAAATGCAACCTCTATCAGTCCTATGTTGAATCTAAATAAATATGTTTTTTTTTAATTTTAAACCTAGAAATGAAGTCGGTGGCTTCGAAATAAAATTGAACCTGAATTTAAAAACATATTGATTGTATGGATTGTTATTGGATTTTTTTAGATACAAACAGATATATATACATATATATTTTTCAATTATGGTTTAAGTCTATGCTCGCCTCCGATATTTTATCGCTTTTATGTTTTTTTATTACATATAAATCGCTTCGATGGTCTACTTAAACATTTTTCGAGCTTAAATAAAATGTATTAGAAACATACCCTTTCATATAATGTTAGGAAAAGGAATATTGAATTAAAGCTGTATATCTCTTATACATTCTTACCAGCAATTTCCTTTTACCTTTCTCATTGTAAAAATATTGATCGTGATTGTATTATTATTTAAGGTTTTATTTCGAGTCACCGACATTATTAAGAAATAAGATGAGTATGAACGATGTAACAAGTGAAAAATAATTTTGTAAATGACTGGTTGGCAAGTGAGATTCTGACACGATGATTCCTTTGGTATTGTGGAGTCCACCAACTGTGTTGTGAGGTCACTGGAATTTAAATTATTCTTCATCAATATAAGACTTTTTTGTGATGCATTAATTAGGATATTTTAGCAAAAAAATAGCAGGAATCGAACCAGCGACCCGCTTTACCACTACCGAAGTTCATGAATTAATCATTCATAAAATGTTCCATAAAAGTGATATGGATATATATATTGTGTGTGTGTCTGTGTGTGTGTGTGCGTGTGTGTGTGTGTGTGATAGACATCGGATAATTTTGGTTCTGAAGAGCGTTATCTCTTTCGCACATAACCTATGTGTTGTTCGTCGACTATTTTGAAGAAGTATTGACCAATACCGGACTATTAGTGCTTTAGTAGGCAGTGTGCTGCAGAGATAAGGCTCTACGAAGTCGAAACTAGCCGTTTGCGTCTCGCGATCTCAATGCTTGTAGCTATACGATCAAATAGTAAGAAATGCAGTGTAACTTACCACAAATCTGTGAACTTGGGGCGCGAACGTTTTCGTCACAGTCGTCTGGGTCACCTTCATGTTTTCAAACTTCTGACGCAAACTGTCAAGAAACAAACAAGATTCAACCTCAAACTTAAAAATGTATTTAATCACTTGGAAATAATAGAATTTGCTTGTTATAGGTCAAATTACAAAACATAAAATTAAAGCGAATAACAACTGATACGTTGATTAATATGTTAAAGTCATAGAGCAACACGAGCCACCGACCGCGGCGGACCGGAGGGGAGTAGGCATGTACAGGATTTCTCCTCTGTCAAAGTACAAGACCAAATGGTCCTATGCCTGTCGCCCAGATATTTAAATGTGTGCGTGAAATTGTTTATGTATTTTGTTAAAGTCCAGGTGTGAGTTTCGTAGTAATAGACGATTTTTGTAGAGTGAGTGTGTGTAACACGTATTTCCCCTCCCAAAAAATTACAGACTGTTTTGCATCGGTAGCCAACGCTATGGCTACTCCCCTCCGGTCCACCGCGACCGGTGGGCCGAGTTTGCTCTATGGTCCAAGTAAACGAAAATAAAATAAATAATGGTCCAAAAATACTTAATAATAAAAATAGGTATCGACAGAATGTTCCATACTCTCTTTTACAAAAGGCAAGACTCATTAGATTATTTTGATTATTATACGTGTTTATTTATTCTACCAATTCCAATGTCAAATTTCTCAAGCCCGGCGAATTTCGTATCGCCGAAGGCTCGCCATATGTCAAAAACGTAAACTGGATTATACGTGCACGCGTCGTGGGCATTCTTGTGTTTGTGTCATTATTATTTGAATTTTTTTAAATATTGTTTTTAATATAAACAACATGCAGTTTTATAACTGTCTAAATGCGAGAACTTATAAAATGGTCTAAAGTAGTATTGTAAGATTCTTCTCTCTTCTCTTATTTTGAGAGGCAAATAAGATTGGTAGAGCTCCAGTGACGGAGCTCGTGGGCGTAGGCACCACCGCATTACCTAATATACTTGCCGCTAAATGGTAGTGTTCAGCACTATCGTGTTCCGGTCAGGTGGTAATGTACGGCTCTGTAATTTCTGGCACAGAGGCATAACACCTAATGCCTCAGAAGTGGCAGCGCATCTGCATTTTGACCTCTGGTCATTGTGTGGGTGTCTATAGGCTGCAGTCATCACTTAACATCAATGTGAACTGCATGTTTGTTTGCCACTTTTATTACATTAAAAAAAAAAAAACAAATAGATTGTTTATCTTAATATATATAAATCTCGTGTCACAATGTTTGTCCTCAATGGACTCTTAAACCACTTAACCGATTATAATAAAATTCGCACACCATGTGCAGTTCGATCCAACTTGAGAGATAGGATAGTTTAAATCTCAAATTATAGTCGCAATTTTAATTTATTGCTAATTATTTGTCTATTATTATTAGACAGTCACAATTATCTGTTAACTCCAAATGATTCTAACAGATGTCGATACCTTTCGACTGGGTTGAGTAAATAATCAATAGATGGCGCTGCTATGGTAAATCTACAAACATGTCATATTAGCTACACTTAAACAGCATAATTTTTTTTTTTTAAAACAGCATAATTACTCCGTGTTGTTGACGCCATTTTTTTTATTTTGTACCTATTGATTTCTGCTTAATATCAAGTGTAAGAACATTTTAATTAATTGTGTTCAACGTACTTCCCCTTCAAATCTCAATCCAGTGAATTTGTATACCAACATCAACATTTTCGTCTTTGTTCGTAAATAATTTCATTGTATTAAAGGGTTATAGTAGTAGAAAGTCAAATAAGATCACCAATTTTTTTTACAAATACCATCTGTGTGAAAAAGCATAGTGGACTCCGTGACTGATGTTCTCTTATTGTTCCTCTTAGATTGTTTACTATAATGTAATATAACAAAAACTTTAGCCACAGCAACGCGTGGCCGGGTCAGCTAGTTTTCTTAGTATATTTGAAAATAACAAGGGTCGGCGTCCACCGATGACGTGGCATGACATGGGACAGCACGCTTCGGCATACTGTATCATCGTGTCATCCCGTGGCATGCCACAGCCGGCAATTACAGGGCCATCTGGGTGTTGGTGTATGTGTCGTGTGTATACAACGTCAACGGTGTACGTCACGACACAGGTTTATACCTAGTGTGAGGCTGTGAGAGGCGAATTTAATTTATTAAGATCGAACATACTACTACGCTGAGGTCCTGGGTTCGATTCCCGGGTAGGGGGTTATCAGAGATAATGGTGTGAAGTCCTTTATCTCTGGTTCTATTGGGATTTTTCCATTTTCTGGAAATTTACCAGTACCTCGAAGTTTGGTAATGTGCCCGGAGATGTCAACAGGCTCGCCACCTGTTACATGGGCCAAAACGTAACCGGCGAACCGTGGGTGTTTGCATGTATGCTTGAATGCATGCATTTACCTCTGCCTACCCCTTCGGGCTTACAGGCGTGAAGTTACGTTTAAGATCGAATATCACTTATCCATCCGAATTAGACGACCCGGTCAGTCCAGCGGTGCGAAACCACCGTTTGATTCGAAGGGTCGCGGGTTCGATCCCCGCACCGGAACAAATATTTGTATAGCCCACAGATATTTGTTTCGGGTCTGGGTGTTTGTGCATGTGTTGTACGTGTACAACGGCATCTACGACACAGGTTTTTAAAATACCTAATGTGGAGCTGTGAGTGTAAGGGTATTTTATTTATTTATTATCCAAGAAAATAATATTTCTCTGTGCCGCGCAGCAAGTGGGCGCCGGCCTTAAACACAAAAGTAGACTGAACCTTTTAGCGGTCTCAAGTTGCGAGTCTCCGTCGTCGTCCTCGGGGCGCTCGGTGCGGTCGAACACGACGGTGGAGGGCGAGCGCTGGGGCTCCGCGTCGGGCCACTTCTCGAAACGCTCGCGGAAACTCTTCGTGCGCGCTAACTGTTGAGCCTGAGACGAAGATTTTTTTTTTATATCACGAAAAATAAAAAAAATAAAAGTTTTTTTTTATGTAATAAAAGTGGCAAACAAGCATGCATTTCACATTGATGTTGAGTGATGACTGCAGCCTATAGACACGCAGCAAAAATGCAGAAGCGTTGCCACTCCTGAGACCTAAGGTGTTATACCTCTGTGCCTTTGCTGTTACAGGGCCGTATTACCACCTGACCCGAACACGATAGTGCTGAACACTACCATTTAGCGGCAAGTATATTAGGCAATTCGGTGGTGCCTACGCCCGCGAGCTCCGTCACTGGAGCTCTACCACCAGTATGTGCGCATGTACTGATTGATGTTTGTGTAATAGGTAACCAGAATAAGCGTTTATATGGAACTAGCTGTTGCTCGCGGCTTCGCCCGCGTGGATGTCATTTTATAAATATTGTTTCCTCAATGTTTTTTGCTATAAACCTCACGGAGCCCATGAACTTTCCAACGAATGGTGTGTCCAAAAACCGTGGAAATCAGTTCGTGCGTTCTGGAGTTATAGCGTCAGGAAGGAAAACCCGACTTATTTTTAATTCAAATTCAAATTCAAATTCAAATAATTTATTGCATCACATGTGGTTTTAAGATGTTACAAATAGTAATATGGTGTACAGCACATGCACCCTGTAAGGGCATAGCAAAAATAAATCTTAAAGTCTAATTTTAATCTAATTTAACATGCTCATATTATTATTCACTGTATAATTATTTATGAATAACTTAAAATCTACTATACTATTACTTACCTATATTATTTTTATTTATCTAAGTATCAATTTTAATTTATATAATTCCAATCATTCATTCATAATATTATTATATTCTATTGCACTTTGGTATAATATTCACTTACTATATAGAAGCATTTGTTATTGAGAAAATCCGTCAAAGTTATTACAAATTTGTCATATTTATCAAGTTCTTTTATATACTTGGGGAGAGCGTTATACAGTCTTATTGACATAGAATATGGTCCACTTTGATGTATTGCTAAATTACTGTTTGGTAACAATAACTTATTTCTTTTCCTTAAGCCTATTGTTCCTGTAAATCTGTCGTCAGCATGTTCAAAAGTTGATATATTTTGCTTAACAATTTTACAGGTCTCTAGGATGTAGAGAGATGGAAGGGTTAATATTTTATATAGCTTAAAGTATGGTTTACAGCTTTCCATAGGTCCTATATTGGCGAGTATGCGTATACATTTTTTTTGTAAAGTGAACAATCTTGTCACACCAGTGCTGTTTCCCCAAAGCGCGATGCCGTATCGTAGCCAAGATTGTGCATATGTATTCCCCGAAGGGGTAGGCAGAGGTAAATGCATGCATTCAAGCATACATGCAAACACCCACGATTCGCCGGTTACGTTTTGGCCCATGTAACAGGTGGCGAGCCTGTTGACATCTCCGGGCACATTACCAAACTTTGAGGTACTGGGAAATTTCCAGAAAATGGAAAAATCCCAATAGAACCAGAGATAAAGGCTTTTTCACCATTATCTCTGATAACCCCCTACCCGGGAATCGAACCCAGGACCTCAGCGTAGTAGTAGTGGCCTGCTACCACTAGGCTACCGAGGCAGTTTTTATGTTACAGATATTAGTGTGTCGTGTGTCCGTGGTATGCTATAGGAGAACAATGTATGGACGCAGAACGATGTCTTAAGAAAATTTAAGGCTGGAAATGTTCAACTGTACCTGTTTTAAAGCCTCATCCCTCTGTCGTTCCTGCATTATCAGTCTCCTGCGTTCTTCCTCGCTGTCTTCATCGTCTTCCTCTTCACTCTCGCTGTACTCCTCCTCCGAGGACTGTCCCTGGTGCATGTGCTCCCCGGGCGGAGGGGGGGTGAAGCGTTTTAGGGGTTTGAGGCCTGGAGACAATGGAGAAAGTCTACTTTTTTACTGGATCCCGGGGACGGTGGGACTTAAATACTGGCATTTTCAATTTCAATTTATTTATTGCATAAAAATGTAATTGTTTAAAGATGGTACATAAATTGTAGTAATATGTTCAACACCCTGCATCAACCATCAACCCTGCAAGGGTATAAAAAAATGTTTTTTATCAATACATGTCACTACTTATTTAACTTATTAATTATAAAATATTTTATCAAAACATTTATCAATTGAATGGCTGGCGTCGGGGCGTGACGACCCACCGCCCACTAACGGAAGAATTTTCTTCCACTCAATTCAAATCATTCAATTTTGAATTGAAAATTGATTCAAATCTATGGCGGTCAAACCATTCCAATGGGGCAGTAGTTAGTGCAATAACGCGAGATGGGCAGCTGCGTTTCTGCAATAAAACTACCGCCACTGTGATCGCCAATCCGGATGCCAAGCGTGGCGATTATGGCATATTCACCTTATTCGGAGGCTTTGGTCCAGCAGTGGCCATTTTTCGGGTGACAAGATTAACTTTTTTTTATGTAATATAAGCGGCAAACACGCATGCAGTTCATTGATGTTAAGCGATGACTGTAGATTATAGACACACACACAAAGACCAAGGTCAAAATACAGATGCGTTACCACTCCTGAGGCCCAAGGTGTTATGACTCTGTGCCGGAAATTACAGGGCCTTATGACCGGAACACGACAGTGCTGAACACTGCCACTCAGCGGCAAGTTTATTAGGTAATGCGGTGGTGCCTTCGCCCGCGAGCTCCATCACTGGAGCTCTACCACCAGTAAATATATATTAATACAATGTCATCGTCATCCTCGCTCGATCCATGCGAGATGTTTAGCCCTTTTGTAAACAGAAATAACAAAAGCAGGAATAACAAAAGCCAACTGAAACCGCAAGGTTCCCGCGAACTCACTTCAACTAAAGACTTAACTCACCCTGAGGCTCATCAGGTCTCTGCCGCTCGAGCTGGCGGAAGACGGAGATCATCCTGGAGGCGGTCTGGCGGCTTAACTCACCCTGAGGCTCATCAGGTCTCTGCCGCTCGAGCTGGCGGAAGACGGAGATCATCCTGGAGGCGGTCTGGCGGCTTAACTCACCCTGAGGCTCATCAGGTCTCTGCCGCTCGAGCTGGCGGAAGACGGAGATCATCCTGGAGGCGGTCTGGCGGCTTAACTCACCCTGAGGCTCATCAGGTCTCTGCCGCTCGAGCTGGCGGAAGACGGAGATCATCCTGGAGGCGGTCTGGCGGCTTAACTCACCCTGAGGCTCATCAGGTCTCTGCCGCTCGAGCTGGCGGAAGACGGAGATCATCCTGGAGGCGGTCTGGCGGCTTAACTCACCCTGAGGCTCATCAGGTCTCTGCCGCTCGAGCTGGCGGAAGACGGAGATCATCCTGGAGGCGGTCTGGCGGCTTAACTCACCCTGAGGCTCATCAGGTCTCTGCCGCTCGAGCTGGCGGAAGACGGAGATCATCCTGGAGGCGGTCTGGCGGCTTAACTCACCCTGAGGCTCATCAGGTCTCTGCCGCTCGAGCTGGCGGAAGACGGAGATCATCCTGGAGGCGGTCTGGCGGCTTAACTCACCCTGAGGCTCATCAGGTCTCTGCCGCTCGAGCTGGCGGAAGACGGAGATCATCCTGGAGGCGGTCTGGCGGCTTAACTCACCCTGAGGCTCATCAGGTCTCTGCCGCTCGAGCTGGCGGAAGACGGAGATCATCCTGGAGGCGGTCTGGCGGCTTAACTCACCCTGAGGCTCATCAGGTCTCTGCCGCTCGAGCTGGCGGAAGACGGAGATCATCCTGGAGGCGGTCTGGCGGCTTAACTCACCCTGAGGCTCATCAGGTCTCTGCCGCTCGAGCTGGCGGAAGACGGAGATCATCCTGGAGGCGGTCTGGCGGCTTAACTCACCCTGAGGCTCATCAGGTCTCTGCCGCTCGAGCTGGCGGAAGACGGAGATCATCCTGGAGGCGGTCTGGCGGCTTAACTCACCCTGAGGCTCATCAGGTCTCTGCCGCTCGAGCTGGCGGAAGACGGAGATCATCCTGGAGGCGGTCTGGCGGCTTAACTCACCCTGAGGCTCATCAGGTCTCTGCCGCTCGAGCTGGCGGAAGACGGAGATCATCCTGGAGGCGGTCTGGCGGCTTAACTCACCCTGAGGCTCATCAGGTCTCTGCCGCTCGAGCTGGCGGAAGACGGAGATCATCCTGGAGGCGGTCTGGCGGCTTAACTCACCCTGAGGCTCATCAGGTCTCTGCCGCTCGAGCTGGCGGAAGACGGAGATCATCCTGGAGGCGGTCTGGCGGCTTAACTCACCCTGAGGCTCATCAGGTCTCTGCCGCTCGAGCTGGCGGAAGACGGAGATCATCCTGGAGGCGGTCTGGCGGCTTAACTCACCCTGAGGCTCATCAGGTCTCTGCCGCTCGAGCTGGCGGAAGACGGAGATCATCCTGGAGGCGGTCTGGCGGCTTAACTCACCCTGAGGCTCATCAGGTCTCTGCCGCTCGAGCTGGCGGAAGACGGAGATCATCCTGGAGGCGGTCTGGCGGCTTAACTCACCCTGAGGCTCATCAGGTCTCTGCCGCTCGAGCTGGCGGAAGACGGAGATCATCCTGGAGGCGGTCTGGCGGCCGGCCGCCAGCCCCGTGTCGGCCGCGCTCTCGTCGCTCCGCACCACGGTGGGCTCGTGGTAGATCTCGGGCGACGGCGACTTGGGACGCTGGCGGCGAACAACATTACATTTGTATTTATATATATATATTTTTTTTTAAAGTAATGGAAGTGGCAAACAAGCGTGCAGTTCACGTTGGTGTTAAGTGATAACTGCAGCCTATAAACACCCACACAAAGACCAAGGTCAAAATGCAGATGCGTTACCACTCCTGAGGCCTAAGATGTTATGCCTCTGTGCCGGAAATTACAGGGCCGTACATTACCACCTGACCGGAACACGATAGTGCTGAACACTACCATTTAGCGGCAAGTATATTAGATAATGCTGTGGTGCCTACGCCCGCGAGCTCCGTCACTGGAGCTCTACCACCAGTGAGTAGTACCAGTAGTGATATTACGTCGAGAGGAATGTACTTATGTAATTTACTGGTGGTAGAGCTCCAGTGACGGAGCTCGTGGGCATAGGCATCACCGCATTACCTAATATACTTGCCGCTAAATAAGATAAGATAAAGATATATTTTTTAAGCAATTCGACTTTACAAAATTTTCCTCATACAATACTTTCAACAATACATATAAAAACAAACTTATACTTTTAGAGGTTTGCGTTGACAGCTGTACTAGTATAAACTGTGTCACAGCTGTCAGCGTCTTCCACCCTGTGTGAACAATTAATGTAAGTTGTTACATGCTACATTACTATAATATAAACTTAGAGTTAATTTTTGTGGTTCTGTTTAAACTAAAATTGTTATCAGAAATATTATTAGAGATAAGTCGAGATTACCACAAAATAGAAGGCGCGCGCGCTTTATGTGTGTGTGTGTGTGTGTGTGTGTGTGTGTGTGTGTGTGTGTGTGTGTGTGTGTGTGTGTGTGTGTGTGTGTGTGTGTGTGTGTGTGTGTGTGTGTGTGTGTGTCAATCCAATCATATTATTACACTTCTTACATTCTGGATCTTGAAAGTATTTTCTCTGTTTCTGATAATGGTAGTGTTCAGCACTATCGTGTGCCGGTCAGGTGGTAATGTACGTAATTTCCGGCACAGAGGCATAACACCTAATGCCTCAGGAGTGGCAGCGAATCTACATTTTGACCTCTGGTCATTGTGTGGGTGTCTATAGGCTGCAGTCATCACTTAACATCAATGTGAACTGCACGCTTGTTTGCCACTTTTAATACATAAGAAAAAATTTAATTTTGAAAAGTGGAAGATGTATACCATATTTTGGTTGAATGTGTTCGGGGTGAGGCTCATCGCCGGGCTTCACTAGAAACGGGACATTACAACAGTGTCCTGGCAGACCCTACTACGGATGACGCCAGAATACTGTTGCAACTATATTATTATCAATTGTCAATGAGCTGACGTAGTTAACTTACATTTTTTTTAATAAAGAATATAATTCATGCGAACGTACACGAACACTACCATTTGGCGGTAGACAGATAAGTAATGCGGTGGTGCATACGCCCTCGAGTCCCCACACCACCAGTAAAAGTTTCTCTCTACCAGTAAGTCTTTTTCATGCGAGTGTAAAAAAACATACATACATACTAAAATGGTAAGTACTTAGCATCATTACCTGTCTCGCTTACTCTAGACAAGATGACGTCACTCATCGTCGTCACTTATCAACTTAATTTGGTGACATTTTAAATAATTAAACAGAGTTGACCTGAAACCCGGTTTTGTTTAAAATATTTTTTTTCCTCAACAAATAAGTAATCCAGCAAGTATCATACCATTTTGGAATCCAGATTAAATGCGCCATCTTTTAAAGTTACTTGCCAAAATATTGTAGTAATTTTTTTTACAGTACCGACGATTTAATTGGGTGTAGTAATTATTTTGAGCAAAAACACACAATTTTATTGAAAACTGAGACAGGTATGTTTTAATTATAAACTGTATTTATAGAAGGGTTAGTCATGACTACTATACAGAAAAAAAAAACTAAAAAGTTATATTTGTAGTCTTAGGACTTGAAAGCACACCACAGGATGTCAGTTATTCCGATATTTTAAAAAATCCTGATATAATTCAATTCAATTCATTTATTTCATATAATTAGGCTCCTGGAGAGCACTTTTACATCGTCATTTTTTTTAAACTAACCTAGAGTGAATAACCACTAATGATAATAAAAAACACATAATAATTTAAATAGAAACTGAACAATTTTGTATAATATGGAAAGCATCAATTATTTACAAATTCCTCCATTTCTCCATTTCAAAAGAAACTGAGAAAGAAAGATTGTTTGTCATGTATTAAAAATACATGACAAATATTTATTTTCACATTTTTCTAATAACTGTCAGACTTGGCCTATCACCCGTTTTCGGTTTATCGTTGATATCTGGGATGCCAGTTTCCTATTAGTATGGGATCCCGCTGCTTGAATCTGCAGATACCTATCAGTTGTTTTGGTAATGGGATGTGTTTTATGGTAGTTAAAAAGATTACAGCATGGTTGCTTAAAAAAATGTCGCAATTACCTTCAATTAAAGAACAAATTCCATGTTGGGCCTGCGCCTTGTACACTATATCAAAAGATAGAGAAAAAATACGTAGAATCATGAAAAAATACTCAAAAAATTATTTGAAACGTTGGTTTTTTTTTGTTGAAAATATTTAATCTATGTATTTTGTTTTTGTATGACAACAATATCACTATATTGCTACTGACATTCTTGTTTTTGAAATATACTTACGACAATTAATCGAAGGTGTAATAAACGATTTGAATAGTCGAAAATGATTTAGTATTTTATGCTTCTTCTCTCAAAAAAGCCTACAGGTGCAGGTGCAGACCCAAGCTCCATACATTTAAGGAACGTATTTTTTATGGTTGTGTTAATAAACTCCAGGTAGATGTTTTTTGTTTTTTTTTTTTTTATCACTGGTATTGTTTATTCTTTTTGTTTCTATCTTTACAAAAAACATTTATAAACATCTACATTTAGGTAGATGTTTTTAAATGAACTCAACATCGTTCAAAAGAAAATGAGGTAAGAAATCGAAAAATAAATAAGATAAAGTAGGGAGCTTGGTAGTCATTACCTGAAATTATTGATGTAGGTGGTTTTAATTGTCGTTGTTTATTATTATTTATTTAAGTAAATATCTATAATATAAAAATAAGTCGGGTTTTCCTTCCTGACGCTATAACTCCAGAACGCACGAACCGATTACCACGGTTTTGCATTCGTTGGAAAGGTCTCGAGCTCCGTGAGGTTTATAGCAAAGAAAATTCAGGAAAAAATATTTATAAAACGACATCCACGCGGGCGAAGCCGCGGGAAACAGCTAGTTTGCTTATATATTCATACCACTGTATTTATTCAATCTTACTTATATGTATATTGTATACCTATGTATGTACTGTGTTTATATATTTATGTAATTTGTCTGTAAGCTCCCATTAAGTAATTTGTTTATTTATTTTATCTAAAGAAAAATGGAAAGAAAAATTTGACTTCAGGCGAGACTCGAACTCGCGGCCTACTGGGAATCTAGTCCAGCCGCTCTTCCAATTGAGCTACTGAAGTCCTGCCCGATTTGCCATAAAGCAATGCAACAAATGTGAAGGAAAGATTTGACAAATCGGGCAGGACTTCAGTAGCTCAATTGGAAGAGCGGCTGGACTAGATTCCCAGTAGGCCGCGAGTTCGAGTCTCGCCTGAAGTCAAATTTTTCTTTCCATTTTTCTTTAAATAAAATATATTTCACAAGCATGTGTTAATGCGAAATAATATAAAACAATTTGTTTATTTTTTTATTTTCTTATGATTTCTGTTTCTCTATGGTTTTTTTTTTTCTATATTGCACTCCCACACTATGGTTCCACCACACACACACCACAAGGTCGACTGGTGGAGAGTGCCTTGTGGCATTAAGTCCGCCTAATGTACCTAAATATGCATTAAAGTTTTGAAATAAATATATAAATAAATGGTTGCTAGCTCTCAGTTAGCCGTAAAACATGTGTTGCATAGTTTTAATCACCTGGATCTGCCTGGGCGGCGTCATGCGGAACTCCTTGCGCGTGGTCTCGGGCTTGTACGTCTCGAAGAACTTGAAGCGGTCGGAGATGTCGGCCGTCTCTATCTTCACGTCCTCCATCTTGTCCGCCGCGCGCACTATGTCTTTTGGGATGAAGGGCTGGAAGGAAAAACAAGCATGCAGTTCACATTGATGTTAAGTGATGACTGAAGCCTATAGACACCAATAAAAAGACCAAGGTCAAAATGAAGATGCGTTACCACTCCTTAGGCCTAAGGTGTTATGCCTCTGTGCCGGAAATTACAGAGCCGTACATTACCACCTGACCGGAACACGATAGTGCTGATTACTACCATTTAGCGGCATTGAAATTCACTTTATAGTGAGACTCCAACCGCTCGACTCTCAGGGTGAAATTTGTTTTTATGCGAAGTAGTTGATGACACCCTCACCTTCGTAGGCCAGTGCGATTTGGACACATACAGTTGCATCAACGGCACTGGTGGTAGAGCACCAGTGACGGAGCTCGCGGGCGTAGCACCACCGCATTACCTAATATACTCGCCGCTAAATGGTAGTGTTCAGCACTATCGTGACACCTGACCGGAAGGTCAGGTGGTCATTTACGGCCTTGTAATTTTCGGCACAGAGGCATAACAGCTTTGGCCTCAGGAGTGGCAACGCATCTGCATTCTGACCTCCGGTCATTGTATGGATGTCTATAGGCTGCAGTCATCACTTAAGATCAATGTGAGCTGCATGCTTGTTTGCCACTAATATTACATTAAAAAAAATTAGCTATATCTCTGTCTATTTCATTGGAAGAATAAAGCTTGAAGGTGACTCACGATCTCCTTCCGTTTGGGCACGTCCTGAGGCGGCGGGGAGGTGGGCGACATGTTCTTGGCGTTTGCGTCGAGTTCCAAGAATATAGAACGGGATTTCTTGCCAATACCTGCGAAATGATGATACATTTTCATTAATTTTATTTATTTATTTTTTTATTCTTTATTGTTACAAAAAATTAACAATAGATGTAACAAATGGCGGACTTAATGCTAAAAGCATTCTCTACCAATCAACTATTGGTAGTAAGGAGAAAATTGTATTCGGTGTAACAAATAAAGATTTTAATTAAAGATAAATCTACATAATCTAATAATAATCGAATAGAATAACACATACATCTTATTAAATAAATGTATTTACTTACTTATAATATTATAGTATAGGATAAGTAATATATACAATATTTATACAATAATATATATTAATATATAGATATTATATATACACATACGAATCTAAGGTGGTCATCAATGGTTGCAGAGGCCCAGGAAGACCAAAGCTGACCTACCATGACCAAATAGGTCGAGTTCTGTCTGATGGTGGGGTCAAAAGTCTTAGGAATCGGCGTGCATGTATGAAGAGAATGATGAAGGTAGACGAGGCACGAGAGGTTTGTCAGAACCGGGATGTCTGGCGCTCTACACTCTCTGCCCACCCCGTTAGGGACCTGGCGTGAAGATACATACATACATACGAATCTAATGATGACAATGAAAAGCTCATGGTGCATGATGAGCCTTGATCCCTTTTTTAAAGGCGATTTTTGTGGCGAGTCTTCGTATTTCCTCCGGGAGAGCATTCCACAGGCGTGTAGCTTGAAGTAGAAAAGAGCTGGATTCATTAATTACCGTTTATGATGTGATAAGTTCGCTCCTTGTGTCAGGTTGTGAATCATATCAGTTTATTTTTAAAACAGTGCAGTAACACATTTCTTTTTTACTAGCTGACCCGGCAAACTTCGTGTTACCTCAGAATGAAATAATGTGCCAAAGGTTTGATTGATACGGACTATTTGTATGGGAAAATGAAATTGTGTTTTTAACTATTCCTCTTCATATTTACTTACATTTTAAACCGTCCCTGGACTTCCAAAAATCATTCAAAACCAAAATTAGCCAAATCGGTTGAGCCGTTTTCGAGTTTTAGCGAGACTAAACGAACAGCAATTGATTTTTATTTATATAGATTGTTGTTGACACAATTTGGACTGTGTTAGTGTTTGAGTTTGTGCATGTGTCGTACACGTACAACACATACACAAACATCCAGCCTCGAAACAAAAATCTTTAGGCACGGAAATATTTGTCCCGAATAGAACTGGTTCAAATGGTCGTCACACACCGCTGGACCAACTGGCTCGTCTCTGTAAAATGATTTTCTAGGAACTGGTAGAGTCCCAGTGTAGGAGCCCGCATTGTGGGAGAACTGCATGCCTTTTAGCCACCTTGATGACATAAAAAAGCTACCAATGTCACCTTTTTTTTTAACTGCCTCGGTAGCCTAGTGGTAGCAGGCCACTAATCAGAGGGGTCCTAAATATAATGTAAAAAATAATACGCTGAGGTCTTGGGTTCGGGTTGGGGGTTATCAGAGATAATGGTGTAAAGTCCTTTATCTCTGGTTCTATTGGCAATTTTCCATTTTCTGGAAATTTCCCAGTACCTCGAAGTTTGGTAATGTGCCCGGATGTCACACAGGCTCGCCACCTGTTACATGGGCCAAAACGTAACCGGCGAATCGGGGGTGTTTGCATGTATGCTTGAATGCATGTGTGTCATAAGAGGTGCCTGTCACCCTATATGAATAAATGGGTTTCTGATTCTGATTCTGCATGCATTTACCTCTGCCTACCCCTTCGGGGATTACAAGCATGAAGTTACGTGCTAATCTCACCTTCATTGAAGAGTGTCCGATCATCGATCTCCCGGTTCTTAGGCGGTTGGTTTTCATCGTTAAACACCTCTCCCGTCTCGAAGCGTTCCTTGATGGCGCGAGCTTTGTCCGCGTCCACCTCCATGTCGCGACGAATTTTCTCAGCTGATGTTACACCTGAAGGAATAAGGATAAGATTCTTATACAGTTAATTTAAATTAGCGCATCATCTCTTGCAGGCAGCCTCTGTAGATCAATCCCAAGAACATTTTTTGTTGAACGACTTTTTACAAATCTTGATAAACAACCCAAAAAAAAACTTATTTAAAGATAGAATATGGTCAAAAATTCAAACGAGCATTGCCGCCGCTGCGTTACCCCGCAACCCCGCAGCCCGCTGCTCTTGGCGATATTTTGCCTACACAAGGTGCACACCATCGCCAGAGAATATGTAATAGTACTACGGGACACTTCGACGTCCCGCCCGATTTTTTTTTTTTTTTTTATGTAATTGAAGTGGCAAACAAGCATACAGTTCACATTGATGTTAAGTGATGACTGCAGCCTATAGACACCCACACAAAGACCAAGGTCAAAATGCAAATGCGTTACCACTCCTGAGGCCTAAGGTGTTATGCCTCTGTGCCGGAAATTACAGGACCGTACATTACCACCTGACCGGAACACGATAGTGCTGAACACTACCATTTAGCGGCAAGTAAATCAGGTAATGCGGTGGTGCCTACGCCCGCGAGCTCCGTCACTGGAGCTCTACCACCAGTAAAAAAAATTACCCGCATCACTCAACCCCTTCCCCTCTTATCGGCGACGGTTGGTATTTTGTTCGGGCTACGCACACAGGTGCGCGTGTAAATACACTTATTAATCCTGTTTAAGGGGTCAACCATAGATTTATTATCTACTATGGGGTCAACCATTAATCATGTGATGTTTTTAGCGTCACGTTGACCCCCTCCCCTCCTCTTTGGTGATACATTATTTCAATTATAATTCAATTTTTATTTGCATAAACATGTTTCATGGCATTATGACAAACACATGAACCCTGCAAGGGTATAACAAATTTTTAATGTGCTTATATAACGTGGTGAGATTTAGATTAAAATTTTGTAATCCTTTATATGTTATGCATTAATGTAAAATACATATTTTTTATTATGCTTACCTTGTTCACTTTGCATGACTGATTGCTCGTACATCTCTTTGATTTTCGCTTGTTTACCCTGCAACAAGAATTATTTACTTTTAAAACGAATATATAAGCACAAAAAGCAGACGTGGACGGACTAGAGGAGTCCGTTTCCATTCTCTTTCCCTTCTCTTTCCCCCCCTTTCTCCTTCTCACTCACCCTCCTCTTTCTCCCTCTCCCTACTCCTCTGCCTCATTCTCTCTCTCTTTCCACTCTTTATAAAAAGCGAACCTACAAGGGGTAATTTAGGAAGACTCACCATGAAGAGCCGACTGAGTATGTTCTGTATATCCTGCAGTTCGTTCCCGGTGACGGCGTAAACCTACAAGGGGTAAAAGTACCACTTACTATGAAGAGCCGACTGCGTATGTTCTGTATCTCCTGCTTGCGTTGCTTGTAGCGCCCGTCTATCTCGCTCATGGTGCAGAAGGTGGGAGGGAAAAAAGAGAGCTCTCTCTCCCCCTCTCTTTATAAAAAGTGAACCTACAAGGGGTAAAAGTAAAACTCACCATGAAGAGGCGGCTGCGTATGTTCTGTATCTCCTACTTGCGTCTCTGTGGCGGAAGCTTCCGACTAACTCCCCCATATTGCAGAAGGAGAGCGAGGGAGAAAGAGAGCTCTCTCTCCCCCTCTCTTTATAAAAAATGAACCTGCAAGAGGTAAAAGTACCACGACTCCCATGAATAGCCGGCTGCGTATGTTCTGTATCTCTGGCTTGCATTCCCTGTGGCGGAAGCTCCCGACTATCTTGCTCATGTTGCAGAAGGAGAGCGAGGGAGAAAGAGAGCTCTCTCCCTTTATAAAAAGTGAACCCACAAGGGGTAAAAGTACCACGACTCACCATAAATAGCCGGCTGCGTATGTTCTGTATCTCTGGCTTGCATTCCCTGTGGCGGAAGCTCCCGACTATCTTGCTCATGTTGCAGAAGGAGAGCGAGGGAGAAAGAGAGCTCTCTCCCTTTATAAAAAGTGAACCCACAAGGGGTAAAAGTACCACGACTCACCATAAATAGCCGGATGCGTATGTTCTGTATCTCTGGCTTGCATTCCCTGTGGCGGAAGCTCCCGACTATCTTGCTCATGTTGCAGAAGGAGAGCGAGGGAGAAAGAGAGCTCTCTCCCTTTATAAAAAGTGAACCCACAAGGGGTAAAAGTACCACGACTCACCATAAATAGCCGGCTGCGTATGTTCTGTATCTCTGGCTTGCATTCCCTGTGGCGGAAGCTCCCGACTATCTTGCTCATGTTGCAGAAGGAGAGCGAGGGAGAAAGAGAGCTCTCTCCCTTTATAAAAAGTGAACCCACAAGGGGTAAAAGTACCACGACTCACCATAAATAGCCGGATGCGTATGTTCTGTATCTCTGGCTTGCATTCCCTGTGGCGGAAGCTCCCGACTATCTTGCTCATGTTGCAGAAGGAGAGCGAGGGAGAAAGAGAGCTCTCTCCCTTTATAAAAAGTGAACCCACAAGGGGTAAAAGTACCACGACTCACCATAAATAGCCGGCTGCGTATGTTCTGTATCTCCTGCTTCCGTTCCCGGTGACGGTCTTGGGCAGCGTGTTGGCCTGTCTCGAAGCGGCCGACTATCTCGCTCATGTTGCAGAAGGATACTGGTTGCTCTCGGGTCGTTGTGTGACGGTATGAGTTCTTGAGGACTGAGTCCTCGTCTGTAAGTAGATTTTGTATGTTAAGTTCGTCGTGCGTGTGAATATGGGGCGTATTCTGCTCTGATCCATTAGTTTGATTCGGTGTACCATGTTTGGCTTTTTATATTATCATGACTGCGCGTGTAAACAAAGGGCACTACTTTTACTCAGTATAAAGTAATGTGATAGTTATTATAGACTAAGATCCCACGCCTGTAAGACCTAACTTATTTTCTTAAGCATATAACTATCGGTTCTCAGTCTCTCGTGTACTTTTTAATATCTGCATATTTGTGAAGTTGGTCCGGTGACACCTGCACAGGTACCAGGTGAGAAAGGTAACCAAAAATCAGAGTTACTTAACTTACTTTTCTAAGCCAGGGGGCTCGACTAGCCATACATAATGCCGGTGCAGGAAAACACGCGGACATCGCAGGTATAACACGCGTGTCGTGAGATGTGCTTTATTTTTTTACATATATCACATATATCTGCATTCTACAGAAGTTCAGGGCCGCTCGCAACAAAGGCGGGCGCGGGTGAAGTTATTAGCCAGTTTTGCCTTTGTGACAAAAATTGCAGTTAAAATATAAAATGGTCTCACCATCTTCCTCCTCTGGTTCACTAGAGCTTGCCTCGATGGGCACACCATTCAGGTACTCATCTGACACGCCGATGTCCATACCCTTCGCCTTGAACCTTGCAGACAATACGAACAATTATTTATTATCAGTGGCAGCTATCTTACTTTTGTAGCTAGTTACCTAAACGAGTTAATCGTTAATAGTTTTACAAACGGTTGATTTTTTTTTATGTAACGAAGGTCGGAGAAAAGCATGCAGTTCAACTATTTAAAGACTGACATGAGAATATTATATACTAGAATATTTTATCAATTTTATGCAATCATACCTTTTAGATCAGTCGTAATACGATCAATAATAATGAATATAATATAAACCGAACGAGTTTCTAGCGAGGCGATCAGTGAACTTTAATATGTACCTATAGGAAATAGTTTCAATAAATTACAAAAAAAGGTGAATGAAACTATGTCTAAAAATAAAATAATAGACAAAAAAATCATCAAATACATCCATAGAGCAACACCGGAGGGGAGTAACCATATGCAGGCTTTCTCCTCTGTCAAAGTACAAGCCCAAATGGGCCTATACCTGTCGCCTAGATGTTTAAATGTGTGCGTGAAATTGTTTCTGTATTTTATTAAAGTGAAGGTGTGAGTTTCGTAATAATAGACGATTTTTGTAGTGTGCGGGTGTGTCGCACGCATTTCCACCCGCAATAAATGACAGACTGTTTTGCATCGGTAATACGCGCTATGGCTACTCCCCTCCGGTCCGCCGTGGCCGGTGGGCCGCGTTGCTCTTTGAATTCATCAGATAACGATTCCAAAAGAAAACTTTGTCGCGAATCGGAATTACTTTTTGCCAGGTCACCAAATTATCTTTTTTAATTTCACAATGGACATGGACATAAATTCATTCCGACTAAAGGGTAGTGCACATAAAATACTGTGCTTTTATGCACAGTATAATTTTAGAATTTCGTATTGAATAAAACTTGTTACAGATGCTTATAGATGATTATAGGTGCCAAGGGAAACCAAAGCCCAGGTCAGTTTTGACCAAACGGGTTGCATACTGAGGTTCAAGAGTCCTGAAGATTCGATTCCACCTTATTCTCATTAGAATCGGCGTGCATGTATACAAAGGATGGTGAATAGAGAAGAAAAACGGAGGGTTTTCAAGGACAGAGATGGATGTTCCACTTCTCCGACTCTACCTTAAATAATTCTGCGCCAAAAATCTATACATTTAATAAGACACTAAAAATTGAGTGTCTGTACATTAAATATTTTTCCAAAAAACTCATAGCGATTAAAGAAAAACAATCAAATAAAAAAAAAAATTGGAATTTATGTCTGTCTGTCTGGTATATAACTTCGAATCTACTCAACGGATTTGAACGCGGTTATGTATGTAATCCACATATAATAAGAGCGTTGTCAAAACTTGGTTTCGTCAAAATCGGTTAAGAATAAAAGGAGTTATGATCCATTGAAAATTTACTTCAAGCACTGCTGAGGAAGCGGGCATAGCTAGTCTATACATACAAATAAATAAAATTGGAGTGTCTGTCTGTAATATAAAAATAACCGCTTTTTACGAAATGCATATGTATGTATACACGGTACATATACCAAAACAACATTTTTTACAATTTTTGTCTGTCTGTTTGTTTCCGCTAATCTCGGGAACGGCTGGACCGATTTTGACGGGACTTTCACTGGCAGATAGCTTATGTAATAAGGAGTAACTTAAGCTACTTTCTACTGCGCCCACGACTTCGTCTGGGTAGGTACTGAAAAATCATAAATTCTCACAGGGACGAACTCGCGGGCACAGCTAGTTTAAAATAAATCTTATGCTCGTTGAAAGATGCAGCTATCTACGTCACGAGAGCCAGTTAAAAGCAAAATAATGTATAATATATGCTACCCACTTCACTCGTAATTGTAAATTACGTCATTGACTTGTGTGCAGAAATACGCATGTAGCATCAATATACGCTACAGAAATTTGCGAATGTTATATACGTTAAGTGTTAGGACAATACTGATGATTGAACGTTTATTTAGAGAAATAGCTACTAATAGTACGCCAGGGAATTGTGAGAAAATGCTACGGTACACAAGCGATTGGAAAGAGTAATTTTCCGAAAGAGTGAACTTATGTCATTGCCAACAATTTATATTTATGAATCTTATTCTATTTTTATTAGAGATGCGCCGAATAGTGGTTTCACCGAATAACCGAATACCGAATATTATTCGGTTTAACCTATACCGAACCGAATATTCGGCCGAATAATTCGGTTTACTATTTCATTGTTTTGCCGCGTAAACGCGGTTCTAACATGTCGCTGCTTTCTAAATAGCCGCGTCTACATCGGACGCATGCTCGGACGAGGCAGCCTCGTGAGCGAAATATTTTCTGGTCTTTTCTATTGGTCAGTGACATGACAGACAGTGAGGACGTGCATCAGGGTTGTGCGGGCGCACCGTGCCTCGGCCGAGTAGGTATGCCTCAGAGCCGAGCCATGCGGCGGTGGTAGAGCGCGCGAGCTCTAAGTCACCTCAGTGTGTAGTGTGCGTTCATGATGCGTTCGATGGGGACGGTAGTACCATAAATAATAATAATAATAATGGCAACCCTTGATACGTCCCACTGCTGGGCACGAGTCTCTTCCCTTCTTGAAGGGAGGCCTGGAGCTTACTCCACCACACTGCTCGAATGCGGGAATTCGAATTCTTCAAACCGCCCATACGGTCTCCGACAAGGTTAAACGACTGCTATCTATCGATAGCAACCGGGACCGACGACTTAACGTGCCCTCCGAAGTACGGAAACGCGCATTTTAACTTAACGTGATCGCCAGTCACCCATCACGCACCCGACCGCGCCCGTATCGCTCAACCGAGCAGATCACTTGCGATCCACACCAGCGCTGCGCGCTTCAGTACCACAAAATCAAATATCCAGTACCACAAAATAAAAAGGTATTTTATTTTGTGGTAGTACTGAGAGTAGACTGGGATGGCTCGTGATAGCTTAATTAAAAACTATGTTTAAAATTAAATATAAAAGTTGAAAAATAAATGCTGATTAAAATAAAATGTTGACTGCATGTGACCTAACTACAGGGCAACAGGTTAAGAATATGTTGATTTGAGGTTTCAAAATAAATGTTGATTTTTCAATACATTCTTCATAGGATTTCTTTGGCTTATAATATCGTGTCGTGCAAAACCGAATAATTCGACTGAATACGAATAGTGGAATTGATGCCGAATATGCCGAATAAAGAATATCAACCGAATATACGGCGCATCTCTAATATTTACATATATTATAAACAGGAAACATTTGTATATTTTTATGTATGTTTGTAAGGCTTTCTCGCAGAAACTCGGTTTCAAAAATTATTTCACCATTTAGAAAGCTGCATTTTCACTGACTATCAAAAATAAATAACGTTAATATTAAAGTTTTCACTTTTGCCGGCACTCACGGAGTGCAACCCGTTGTTTTTTTTTAGTGTCATGGAGAGGCAAATAAGCATAAAGATGATAAGTAATACTGTAGCCTGTAAACATCTACATCAAACCAGAGATTTCAATGTAGATGCGTTGTCTCTTCGGAGGCCTAAGGTGTTGTGCCTCTGTGTTAGAATAAATGGCCCCGTAATAACTATCAGAGGCAATATTCACTCACTTATCACACTTCTTTACCACAATCATAACATAAAAAATGTATAAACAAATTAAGGGCCATTCATAAAATAGGCTAAGTAAGGTTTTTTTCTGACTCCCTCTTCCCCTATTGTCACACTGTGTCACACTCTCTGTGACCCGCTGAAAAAATCACGTCACAAAATCTAAGACCCCTCTGAACATGTTTTACAATCAAAAATAGTCGAACGCAATATTCATTGAAAAAAAAAACTGCGAATGTCACGTTCCTGTGAATCCCCCGTGTCACATTTTGTCACGCTCACCCCCTCATTTTGTGACCCCCTTCCCTTGTTTGCGAAGGTATTTTATGTACGATCCCTTAACATTAAAAAACAACATTTTATTAAATGCTGTCCATACCAGTCAAGCAAATAAAGGCTCCACAAAACATACCCGGGCATTGTTAAACACAAAACCAATTTCCGCCACACTACACTAAATTAAAAACTACAATGCAACAACACGTCCTGCCACAAAATGTGGCTCTGTAAAAAAACAGTGCGTTATTATCTGAGTCCACCATTTCTTTTTTTTTTTAATACAATGTAACCATTTACATTTCTCTTCACTTCTATCATAATGCAACATACCTTAAGTCGTTGAACATAAGGTTCAAAATTAAAAAGTTGCGATATGACAGACAGTAAATGAAGTTTGCCGCGTGAACTTCAAGTAGCGGTAAAAACGTTACATTATCGACCGCTTTGTTTTATTCATTACCCATTGCGCGTTCAATGCTACATTGTATTAAGCGGTTTGATATTATCCAGCAGTGTACAGTATATTTTAAATTATAGACACATAGCAAACACGTGTTTCGTGTTCATAAGGAATTCAAAAATAGAATGTTAAAAATCAACGCTACTTGATGATGATGACGCAAAACTGTGGATGTAATATTTTAGAGATGGATCGAAACGATTTGGTATTTTACATGTGGTTTTCGTATAGGATTTTTTTTAACATGTGGTTTCGTATTAAGATTATAGGTTTTTTTATGTAAGTGTCTATTTTTTTTTAATTTAATGGCATCGCTTGTTTTGCATATTGCCAGTATCAAGTAAAACGATATTTCGTATTCGTAATAAGCAACGTAAAAGTCAGAGTCAGTCATTGGTCAGTCAGTCTATTTATCAGTCCGTCAGTCAGAGTCACAGTAATTCGAGTAAAGCGATGGCTACTTTACCAGAACATTTACAATGAAGTTTTGGAGGCAACCCGAAAGAACGTGTTTTCGCACTGTTATTGTATTCCACTATACACGAGCACTGTAATAAGCCTATATCAAACAAAATGCCACCAACTTTATTTAATATAACTCAAAAATACACCGAGAAAATGAAATAAAATAAGAGCACCATACGCATCTTTCAGGCTTCCCGCCAAAACTCCATGTAAGTACCTAAAGAAGGTGGCAAACAAGCATGCAGTTCACATTGATGTTAAGTGACGACTGCAGCCTATAGACACCCACACAAAGACCAGAAGTCAAAATGCAGATGCGTTGCCATCCCTCAGACCTTAGTTGTTATGTCTCTGTTTGTTATTATGGGGCCATACATCACCATACAGTTCACTGTTAATAAATTTAATTATAGTAAATACCTAACGTAAGAACAACGTATTTCGTTTATTTTTTGAAATTACGTACCTATCTGAAAAAAATAGTTTCATTACATTGATTTAACTGCCACCAAAATTTAATGACAAGTAAGATTTATTTTAGTTAGAGAATGGATGTGAAATGTAACAATAACTTTAACTTTTACAAATATCTTATTTTTTACTGGTGGTAGAGCTCCAGTGACGGAGCTCGCGGGCGTAGGCACCACCGCATTACCTGATTTACTTGCCGCTAAATGGTAGTGTTCAGCACTATCGTGTTCCGGTCGGGTGGTAATGTACGGCCCTGTAATTTCCGGCACAGAGGCATAACACCTTAGGCCTCAGGCGTGGTAACGCATTTGCATTTTGACCTTGGTCTTTGTGTGGGTGTCTATAGGCTGCAGTCATCACTTAACATCAATGTGAACTGCATGCTTGTTTGCCACTTCAATTACATACAAAAAAAATAAAAAAAAATCTTGGTGCAACCCAAATTTAATAATTGACTTGACTGACTGACTTTTACGCTGCTTATATTACGACTTTTACGCTACTTTTTACTGGTGGTAGAGCTCGCGGGCGTAGGCACCATCGCATTACCTAATATACCTTCCGCTAAATGGTAGTGTTCAGCACTATCGTGTTCCGGTCAGGTGGTAATGTACGGCCCTGTAATTTCCGGCACAGAGGCATAACACCTTAGGCCTCAGGAGTGGTAACGCATCTGCATTTTTACCTATGGTCATTGTGTGGGTGTCTATAGGCTGCAGTCATCACTTAACATCAATGTGAACTGTATGCTTGTTTGCCACTTTTAAAACATAAAAAAATACGAAATATCGTTTTACTTGACACTGGCTAAGACTTACCTGTAAATTACTAAAAAAATGTAACTCCACGCCTGTAATGCCTGTAAATGCATGCATTCAAGCATACATGCAAACACCCACGATTCGCCGGTTACGTTTTGGCCCATGTAACAGGTGGCGAGCCTGTTGACATCTCCGGGCACATTACCAAACTTCGAGGAACTGAGCAATATCCAGAAAATGGAAAAATCCCAATAGAATCACAGATAAAGTACTTGACACTATTATCTGATAGCCCCCTACCCGGGAATCGAACCCAGGACCTCAGCGTAGTAGTAGTGGCCTGCTACCACTAGGCTAACGAGGCAGTTTAAATTACTACTGCATATAATTATCTTATCTTTTATTTTTTTCAAGAGTATCGGTATTTATACCTGAAGTCCACACGGAAGTTTTTAACTTACTTGGCCAACTTAGACAAGAGCGCAGTGCTCTTCTCCCGTGGCGCTCTCGGCTCCAGGGTGACCGGTTCCTCCGCCTTCGCCTTCTTCTCGAACACCTCGAACCTCGACTTGACGTCCAGAGTCGCCAGTTCCTCTAGCCCCAGGTCTGGCTTGTCAGATGCTGTTGAAGAACCTCATGATTTAATCATGGCAGAAACCGCTTGTAGATTTTCTGGTGGTAAAGTTTCAGTGTGTTCGAGCCGCATTACCAAATCTATCTGCCGCCAAATGGTAGTATTCAGCAGAAAGCGCTCTTAGATTTTCTGTTGGTAGAGTTCCAGCATGTTCGAGCGTGTAGACACCATCGCATTACCTTATCTATCTGCCACCAAATGGTAGTAATCAGCAGAAAGCGCTCTTAGTTTTGCTGGTGGTAAAGATCCAACGTGTTCGAGCGTGTAGGTACCATCGCATTACCTTATTTATCTTCCGCCAAATGGTAGTAATCAGCAGAAAGCGCTCTTAGTTTTGCTGGTGGTAAAGATCCAGCGTGTTCGAGCGTGTAGGTACCATCGCATTACCTTATTTATCTTCCGCCAAATGGTAGTAATCAGCAGAAAGCGCTCTTAGTTTTGCTGGTGGTAAAGATCCAGCGTGTTCGAGCGTGTAGGTACCATCGCATTACCTTATTTATCTTCCGCCAAATGGTAGTAATCAGCAGAAAGCGCTCTTAGTTTTGCTGGTGGTAAAGATCCAGCGTGTTCGAGCGTGTAGGTACCATCGCATTACCTTATTTATCTTCCGCCAAATGGTAGTAATCAGTAGAAATCGCTCTTAGTTTTTCTGGTGGTAAAGTTCCAGCGTGTTCGAGCATGTAGGTACCAACGCATTACCTAATCTATCTACCGCCAAATGATAGTGTTTAGCACTATCCTATTCCGGTTAGATGGTAATAACGATCACAGGGGTATTAACAACTTATGTCTTAGGTGTGGCGTCTACTTTTTGACCTCTGGTTTTTGTGCATATGTCTATAGGCTGCAGTCATCACTTAACATCAATGTAAGCTGCATACTTGATCGCTACCTTCCTAACATAAAAAAGCTCCGATTTTTTTAAACCATGACTTGAACATTGATGTCCCATTACAAACCGATTTTAAGAATTTTAATTGAAACGCGGTTTTTTTTCTTTTGTTCAAATAATATACGTTCATCTTTCATACATATTAATTTAGATGCATATAAAGTAACGAAAGAAGAGTTTAAGTTCATACTTGAATTCATTGGTATAATTCCTGCCAATGACTACCATATGGTACACCAGCGACATACGATTCTCAACCAACGAAAAACAAAAGAGGATGATGTTATTAATTCAACGTGTATAATTCAACCTGGTGGTGGTGGTGGTGGTGATGGTGGTGGTGGTGTTGGTGATGGTGGTCAAAAGGCATAAGGTTAATATTAAGTAAAGGTAAGTACAAAGTTGTAATATTTCTTTTTCGTAATAACACATGCGAGTGAACTTTGGAAATTAAAGAAAAATCGGAGAGAAAAATTTGACTCCGGGCAGGAATCGAACCTGCGACCTCAGAATAACCAGTCCAGCCGCTTTACCACTAAGCTACCGAAGTCCCACACCGATGTGTCAAATTTTGCTTTCCCTTTTTGATTTTTAACCGATTTAGGGTCGGTCGAAATGGAGAAATTTGACACATAGGTGTAGGACTTCGGTAGCTGAGTTGTAAAGCGGCTGGACTGATTATCCTGAGGTCGCCGGTTCGATACCTGCCCGAAATCAAATTTTTCTTTTCGTTTTTTCTTTAATTTCTAAAGTATAAAGTTACCAATTCTGCCGGCACTCCCTGAGTACAACCCGTTGTTTTTAATGAAACGTATAGATCTAAGATTATTGCGATCCTAAATAGAATACATATAAGCCTTGTCTTGTTTCTGTATATGCGCTGTCAAAAAACAAATTAATCAAAATTTTTGCTGTACAATTACGACATTAGAGTTCGGGACGATCTTTAATCAATTACAGTACTTAGTAAGAAATATTGTACATCGAGTCTACGATAGAGATAATCGGCTAGTTTCGACTTCGTAGAGCGCCATCTCTGCTGCACACTGCCTACGTAAGCACTGATAGTCCGGTATTAGTCAAAACTTGAACAAAATGGTCGACAAATTTTACATAGGTAAGGAACGAAAGACACAACGCTCTGTAGACCCAAAATAAGTGGAAGTTTTTTTTTATGTAATGCAAGTGGCAAACATGCATGCAGTTCACATTGATGTTAAGTGATGACTGCAGCCTATCGACACAAAGATATAGGTCAAAATGCAGATGCGTTACCATTCCTATGGCCTAAGGTATTATGCCTTTGTACCGGAAATAACAGGGCCGTACATTACCACGTGACCGGAACACGATAGTGCTGAACACTACCATTTAGCGGCAAGTATATTAGGTAAAGTGGTGGTGCCTACGCCCGCGAGCTCCGTCACTGGAGCTCTACCACCAGTAGAAGTCTGTTTCCTAACGTCGATGTGTAATATTTCTTGTTATATTGGATACGGTACAATTTAAGATATAAGACAGTAAATCCAATAAGAAATTGGGTAATCAGAAAACTTACCTCTGACGACATCTGGCGGCAGTTCTACAGGGTTGCTCTCACAGATTATCATTTGGTGTTTTTTTGGTGTGGCTGTAACAAAATAAATGGTATTAATTGTTTTATATTATTTCGCATTAACACATGCTTGTGAAAATATATTTTATAGAAAATTGGAAAGAAAAATTTGACTTCAGTTCGAGTCGAGTCTCGCCTGAAGTCAAATTTTTCTTTCCATTTTTCTTTAAGTAAAATAAATGGTATTAAATTAATGTCCAATCATCACTCTGGTGATGTTTCCAGAAATGAATCTGACTGGTGGTAGAGCTCCAGTGTCGGAGCTCGCGAGCGTAGGCACCATCGCATTACCTCATCAACTTGCCGCTAAATGGTAGTGTTCACTCTCGTGTTCCGGTCAGGTGGCAATGTATGGCCCCGCAATAACTATCACAGGGACTGCAGATGCGTTGCCACCCCTGAGACTTAGTGGTTATAAGTCTCAGGGGTGGCAACGCATCTGCATTTTGACTTCTGGTCTTTGTGTGGGTGTCTATAGGCTGCAGTCATCACTTAACATCAATGTGAGCTGCATGATTGTTTGCCCTCCCCCTAATGAGGAAGTTTTGGTCCAGCAGTGGACATCTTTCGAGCCGATTTGATGAATAAATAAATGAACTTTTTATTGCAGACCAAAGACACGAGGATTCATAAAAAAAGAAACTAAAGTACATTTTGATACAAAGGGCGGCTTTATCGCTAGAAGAGCGATTTCTTCCAGGCAAAAAAGAAGAGAACCTTATAACTTAAAAGGCGGGTGCAACCCAAAAAAAAAGAGAACCTTATAACTAATATGTGCGACACTTTATGAAAGTTTCTAAAATAGGTACACAATTACGTTTACAGACATCGAGAGATAAAACAACATTTACAAACTGATAATAGATCGACATTGAACAAGGTAAAAAAGGAAATTAAAAAAAATAAAAGAAAAGCAATCAGTACACATATGCTTCAAAAGATATGATTCATATGATGAATAGAGATATTACCATCAGTTGTCTCTTCATCGTCCACCGGTTTGGGCTCGAACAGCTGTTTGAAGTGCGGCTTACAATACAAGGTTGTGTGGTCACTCTGATATGTGCCCTCTCTGCAATAAAGTAAATAATTTAAATAACGCATAGCGGTCTATGCAATAGCCTGATTTCGGTGTGGCCTTTATATGGCCCGCCCACAGTGTGTCTATTGCTTGTCCTTTTGGAGTCATTTAGAATATTTCTAGCAATATTTTAATTTACTATAGGATGTCTATAGATAGATACAAAAGTACTGCACATCTGGTAAAGCCGCGCATAGCCGGTCGGGGACACGACTCAATGCAGCGCTCACTTTAGCTAAGGACATGTTTTCACATCGACTGCTGTGTGTCCTTTTTATGTCCCGCCTACGGTGTGTCTATTTACGTGACTCATTTTTTGCTTAGTTACACTTCTTTACATTATTGATTGTAGGACTCAGCTAATATTTTGGCTATAATCTATTGATTAATATAGAAAATACTAACGTTAGTTGTTTGCTGCACTGTACGCATCTGAAGCACTCTTTGTGCCAGACGCGACGTTCGGCCTTCACTCGCTCCATGGCGTATACCGGCCGCGAACATTTCTCGCACTGCGGATTCTCGGACTCCGCTTTCATCTTCTTGAACAACTTCTCTGAGCTTTTGGACTGTGGGTAAAAAAGAATGTGGTTAGTTTTAGTTTCTTTATATTTTTGTACCTAAATAGGGTTTGGCTAACTGAGGCTCTAGAGGGGAGGGTAGACTGAGAGACAGTCGACTATCATGGAAGGTTGGTCATAATGTTTTAATCACGGTTTTAACTCCCTCGGTAGCCTAGTGCTAGCACTAGGTCACTACTACTACGCTGAGGTTCTGGGTTCGATTCCCGGGTAGGGGGTTATCAGAGAGAAAGGTGTAAAGTCCTTTATCTCTGGTTCTATTAGGATTTTTCCATTTTCTGGAAATTCACAGTATCTCGAAGTTTGGTAACGTGCCCGGAGATGTCATTCGACTCGCTACCTGTTACATGGGCCAAAAACGTAACCGGCGAATCGTGGGTGTTTGCATGTATGCTTCAATGCATGCATTTACCTCTGCCTACCCCTTCGGGGATTACAGGCGTGAAGTTACGTTAACGTTTAGTATATCATAATGCAACCAATATACCACAAAGGATAACATATTATGTTTTTAATATAAGTACGATACGCACCAATGATCACACATTGGATAATAATAAATTCCACACCCTTATTGAGGACCTCTAGGAGGAATGATACTATGTTTATTTTATAACAACCCAATTAATATTTCGAAAAAGCTAATTTAGTGAATCAAATGAAAAGTAATAAAACCGGTCAAATGCGTGTCGGACCACGCGCAGTGAAGAGTTTTTAGGTTTAATAGTGTAATGAAAAAAGAAATAAATATTTTCTATGGTGTTGTTCGAAGTTTTCGAGTAAATTACATTTGGTCGACTATTACTCGCAAACTTGTAAAGCTAACTTAAGTGTGATAAATAGGTTTCCTTTTAATTTCGTTATATGTAGCTACTATTGCCGTAACGTTTGAATTTCTAACAAGAACCGTTTAGTTGGCAGAGGAGGAGGCTTGACTCTTACGAAAATTGGCACTTTAATTAAAGCTTAATAAGTCACGAACAGATAACTAAATGGAAAAAAGATATTAGCATATCCCTAACATTTTTGAAACCTATCAAACGATATCCCACGCTATAACGAAAAAGAAAAATAAAAACTATATCCGCGCGTTAAGTAAAGGGGAAATACCTTAATAAAAAAAAATATTTTTATTCTACCGCTTTGTCGGCGTGATTAAGGTGTATGTATTCTTGTGCCAAATTTCAAGTCTCTAGTACCAATAGTTTTTGCGCTAAACCGCGGACGGCCAGACAGACAGACAGACACACAGACGGACATGGCCCTTAAAACTAGGTAGTGAACTACAAAATATGTGTAGTTTAGCATTTGAATAAACACATCGACTATATATATGGTCCATGTATATACACTTAAATTACTTTTTATAGACCGCAGTTTCGTGTGCGCTAACCTATGCTCAGCGACCCAGTTCAAACTATCTCACTGCCAAAGGAGATGTTGCGAGCTCGGCTCTAGATCGTACACATCCTCAAAAAATGGGTAAATTAAAGAAGAATCCGAAAAAAATGCAATTTATTTATTCAAGTATATATTTTAGAGTTACTACCACATTTAATTCAAACGATTTTATCATTTTCAACCATATTCGACATGGCGGCGACACAGCCGACGCTTCTTAAAATTGGAAATCGATTAGTTTAAGTTCTTAGTATTAACACATGAAATCGATTTCGATAGTATTCAGAAAATATTAGTTTTTTCTCCAAGTTTTATATAATTAAAAAAATTGAAATGTCAAAATGACATCGCCCGCCATATTCGCCATGTTGGTTTGAGTTGCAATTCTAACTGAAAATAATATTTTGTAACTGCAAACAAAGCTAAATAAGTGAAAATATGCAGTTAAAAACGTTTTTATATTGATTTTGCCAGTTAATGATATTGTGTACAATACATGGCCGGAGGTCCATACATTTTTGCAACATCTCCTTTCTTTTTAAAAACTTTTTAATTGTATGAAGGCACCGTTATAAACAAGCACGCAGGTCACATTGATGTTAAGATGACTGCAGCCTATAGATTTATGATTTACTAGCTGTGCCCGCGACTTCGTCCACGTGAGAAAAAATATGATTGTTGAGTATCTACCCGGACGAAGTCGAGGGCGCAGCTAGTATAAAAGTAGCCTATGTTACTTCTTATTAAATCAGCTATCTGCCAGTGAAAGTCCCGTCAAAATCGGAGACACTCAGGTTCTATTTATTTGTATGTAGGTATGTATGGTTGTATGGAGTTAAAAGTAGCCGAAGTTACTCACTATCTGCCAGTGAAAGTCCCGTCAAAATCGGAGACACTCAGATTCTATTTATTTGTATGTAGGTATGTATGTTTGTATGTATGGTTGTATGGAGTTAAAAGTAGCCGAAGTTACTCACTATCTGCCAGTGAAAGTCCCGTCAAAATCGGAGACACTCAAATTCTATTTATTTGTATGTAGGTATGTATGTATGTATGGCGATAAAAGTAGCCTAAGTTACTCCTTATTACATCAGCTACCTAGCCGTGGAAGTCCCGTCAAAATTGGTCCAGCCGTTCCCAATATCAGCCCCGCCAAACAGACAGATAGACAAAAATTGAACCGTGTACGTATGCATTTAGTAAAAAGCTGTTATTTTAATATTACAAACAGACACTCCAATTTTTTGTGTAGATTTATTATGGAAAGGTAATATATTTTAGGTCTTATGTTGTATACAACATAAGACCTAAAAATTCTGTGAAAATTTTAAGCGTCTACTTGCTACCGTTATTATTATCGAGCAAAAAAAAACACGTTTATTGTATGTCCCCTTGAACCCCTTAACATTTTCATTTTCTTATTTTAGTAATTCATTTTGTCTTTATAGCGGTATCAGAAATAGATAATTTGTGAAAATGTTAGCTTTTTAGCTATCACTATTTATGAGATACAGGCTGGTGACAGACAGACGGACGGACGGACGGACGGACAGACAGACAGACAGACAGCGGAGGATAAGTAATGTCCTTGGGGTCCGTTTTTCCCTTTTAGGTACGAAACCCCCTAAAAGATAGAACTTAAAGATAGAGGAACACAGGCATCACTATGCTTAAATGGAGGCACCAAAGTTATTATCATGTAGTGAACCTTATACTTTTTGAAATAAAAGTTATTAATATAAACTAAGATTCAGAATAGCTTAAAAATATTCGATATGATTCTTTAAATTGATATAACTTTTTTATTTCTGAACCGATTCACATGGAACTGAGGAGGAACGGGTGGAAGTGTACCTCCGGCGAAAAGGGAGGATCCTCCGACCAGGCGAGGTGATAGTGCCTGGCGGGCCGCGGCCCAACGGTAGACGTTGGGAAGTTGTATATATGCCAACTCTTGAGAAATCTTCGTATGTGCGATGTAATTTGACTGCACGCCATCTATCGTACTAGACAAGTACTGTAAGGTTTCATTGTATTCCACTAGTTGGCGCCTTAATGTAGTGGACGCTACAGAACAAACACTAACCCCCTTATTCATAAACGTACATTAGATACGTTTTAGCTATAGAATGCTTTGTCTTTGTCAGTTGCATTGTCAAATGTGCAGGATAGAAAAGGACAAAGCAGAGATTAGCAACACTTTAGCTAAAATACGTTTATGAATAAGGGGGTAAATGTTAACTGAAACTTACCACAATATGTTAGTTAAAACCGTAAATCGAATAAGCCGTTTCTGATATTAGCGTGCACAAACACACAGACAAACAGACATTTTTCCGGGATAAAAAGTACCCAGTGTTGTGCGCCAAAGGTTAAAGTATAATCATACCAAGTTTCATTGTAATCGGACCGGTAGTTTTTCTGTGATGCTTGAACAAACAGACAGACAGACAGACAGACAAAAAAATTTCTAATCACATATTTGTGTTCGGTATCGATATAGTAACATCAACCTGGTATTTTTTTTAAAATATTTTCAATGTACAGAATTTACACTTCTACAGTTTTATTATAAGTATAGATATAGATTTAGGAATGTGTAATGTTATGTAAATTATGTCGCATCACATGATTTCATTGGAGATTGATAAAATTAGAGCTGTTATGTTAAAACATAACAGTTCTAACATCAAAACGATAAATGAATTTACAAATACCATGCTAAAGATAACATTACAACAATATTAGAATGAACAAAGATTTAATCATATTGCATGATACTGGCTCTATGCAATCAAAATTTAATAAATCATATAAAATATTTGACAAAACAATACTTTTTTTACAAATTATGAATTAAAACAATTTAAAATATTTAGTATATTCGATTATTTAATTTAATTAAAAAATAAAAACAAAATGTTTACAATCAAAAGTTCCCGACGAGGATGGGATTCGAACCCACGCGTGCAGAGCACATTGGATTAGCAGTCCAACGCCTTAACCACTCGGCCACCTCGTCACATGTGATAACTGTGAAATTATACAAGGCCATTAGATGGAGGCATCGTTGGCAACTAGTGTGTGTAATGTGTGTATACATACATTCATTTCATTTTGTTGTGTGTATATCACTGACTAGCGGCCCGCCTCGGCTTCGTACGGGTGCAATTATAAAAATTTTAAAAATCCTAATAAAATATGTAGCTGAATAATGTAGCTTTATGATTATGAAAAAATCATGATCGGTTCAGTATTGCCCAAGATTAGCCCCTGCAAACAAACAAAGAAACCATCAAAATTACAAACTTTACCTCTTTGTAATAATAATATAGATTTAATTATTCAATTTATAGATTGACAATTGAACCCGGTAGGTGGCGCTGCTTTTGGCTTTCGTGTAGGAATATGTGTAATATGCCACTAAACTCAGCCTGAATCCGGTATTTTTTTTAAAACCTGTACGTTTAGATTGATTAAGTACTTAAATTAAAATCGGACCCGATAGGTGGCGTTAAGGTATCTATGTCATCAAAAAGTATTTATGTAATCTAATTTATTTATTGAACATATACACATATGATCCGGTTCAAATATGTCGTTTAATATATCGCATGATTTACCGATCATCCAGTATACTCTTAAAGATTTGGATTACTTACTGTTGGTAGTTTTTTTTGTAATGTAATGAAGGTGGCAAACAAGCAAGCAGTTCACATTGATGTTAAGTGATGACTGCAGCCTATAGACACTCACACAAAGACCAGAGGTCAAAATGCAGATGCGTTGCCACCCCTCAGACCTTAGTTGATATGTCTCTGTGATAAGTTATTAACGGGCCGTTCATTACCATCTACCCGGAATACGATAGTGCTTAACACTACCATTTAGCGGCAGATTGATTAGGTAATGCGGTGGTGCGTACGCCCTCGAGTACCTACACTGGAACTACCCTCGAGTACCTACGCTACTACTGGTGGTAGAGCTCCAGTGACGGAGCTCGCGGGCGTAGGCACCACCGTATTACCTAATATACTTGCCGCTAAATGGTAGTGTTCAACACTATCGTGTTCCGGTCAGGTGGTAATGTACGGCCCTGTAATTTCCGGCACAGAGGCATAAGACCTTAGGCCTCAGGAGTGGTAACGCATCTGCATTTTGACCTTGGTCTTTGTGTGGATGTTTATAGGCTGCAGTCATCACTTAACATCAATGTGAACTGCATGCTTGTTTACCACTTCCATTACATAAAAAAAAACTGTACCACCAGTAAATATCATACTTAAAAAAATATCAACTTACAACAGAAATGGACCCTTCATCCTTATGCCGCCTCATGGATTTTTTCTTCTTGACCTGACGCTGCTCGGTGACCTGCACCTCCTGGTAACTCCTCTGCACTCGCTCGCTGCTGATGAGGCTCTGAGTGGCCTCCATCGTGGACGCCGTCGCCATTGCCATTGCTCTGGAAGGTTGGAGAAGAAGGATTTATTATCTGTAGCCGTGAAGGGTTCTTTTCTTTATTTTAGGTATGGACTCTTGTTAGTTTTGGCGGGAACCTTGAAAGAGGCGTATGGTGCTCTTATTTTATTTCATTTTCTTGGTGTATTTCTAACTTATATTGATTAAAGTTGGTGGCATTTTGTTTGATATAGGTTTATTACAGTGCCCGTGTATAGTGAAATAGAATAACAGTGCGAAAACACGACCTTTCAGGTTGCCTCCAAAACTGGTACAGTAGCCATCGCTTTACTCGAATAACTGACTGTAACTCACTTGACTTACATACTTAAAAAATAATTGACTGTCTATATTATACTAACTTTTACGCTGCATAAATAAATACGAAATATCGTTTTACTTGACACTGGCAATATGCGTAATAGCGATGCCACAATAACAAAAAAAAATAAATGAAAAAATGGACTCTTGTTTGAGGTACGCATAGAGCAACACGGGCCACCGGCCGGTGGACCCGAGAGTACAGCCATATGCAGGCTTTCCCCTCTGTCAAAGTACAAGCGCAATTGGTCTTTTGCCTGTCGCCGGGATGTTTAAATGGGTGTGTGATACGGTTTATGTCCTTTTTTGACACGTTTTTATTAAGTTAAGGTATGAGTTACAGGTTTTTGTTAAAATGAGGTAAGAGTGGTATTATACGACCCGGCTATTCCAGCGGTGATGATTGATTCGAAGGGTCGCGGGTTCGATCTCCGCACCGGGACAAATATTTGTTTGTTTGTGTATGTACTGTTTGTGTACAAAGGCACCCACAACGCAGTTTAATAACTAGTGTGAGGCTGTGAGTGTAAGCGTATTTTATTATTATTTTTTTTATTGTGTATGTGTTGCAGAAATTCTCTCCCGCCAAAAATGACAGTTTTGCATCGGTAGTAAGCGCTATGGCTACTCCTCCCCTCCGATCGGCCAGTAGCAGCCACTACCACCAAAAATGGAGCAAAAATAAGGCTGAGGGGGGTTACTGTAGCAGAAACTAGCAGAATAGTTCCTAAAAGAACTGTTTTACGTACAGTTTTTATGGGAACTATTGAATGACTCTTTTTCTTTTCTTTTTACTCTTTGTTATCAGTTTGTAAAGGGGAAATGAGACATTCTACTGATATACTTTTACATTAGTTTATTACATTTAGTTTTATCTTAGTGATATTCTTGACTTTACATATATTTTTTATCTTGTTTGACATGTATATCAATTGTTGTTCACTTTAATTTATTTTGTTTGTTTTTGACGTGTCATAAGAGGTGCCTGTCACCCTAAATGAATAAATGAGTTTCTGATTCTGATTCTGACCGTTTCTGCTGCTAGTGGCTAGACGGCAGTAGCAGCTACAGGCCGGTGGCCCGTGTTGCTCTTTTATATTAAGCTAATTTACTGGTGGTAGAGCTTCAGTGACGGAGCTCGCGGGCGTAGGCACCACCGCATTACCTAATATACTTGCCGATAAATGGTAGTGCTCAGCACTATCGTGTTCCGGTCAGGTGGTAATGTAAGGCCCTGTAATTTCCGGCATAGAGGCATAACACCTTAGGCCTCAGGAGTGGTAACGCATCCGCATTTTGACCTTTGTCTTTGTGTGGGTGTCTATAGGCTGCAGTCATCACTTAACATCAATGTGAACTGCACGCTTGTTTACACTTCAATTACATAAAAAAAAGGTACTTTTATACTAGCTGCGCCGACGACTTCGTCCGGGTAGATTACTGAACAATCATAAATTCTCACGCGGACAAAGTCGCGGGCACAGGTAGTTCCTAATATAATTAATTACATATTTATCTAACTCATCAATACCAATCTGGATTATATAATCCTAAGCTCCATAAAGTAGATTTGTTTTATGCAACGAGTGGCAAACGTGCGTGCAGCTTACATGGATGTTAAGTGATAACAGCTTAAAGACATCTACACTTAAACCAGAGGTCAAAGTGTAGATGCGTTGATCTAAGTTGTTGTCTCTGTGGTAGTTGACGACAGAATGTTCACAATTTAGACCTCACGTCATTCACAAAATTTCGTGCTTGTTTAAATTACGTAGTCTTATTTAGGTATGGCTGTATTCAAAATAAGCAATCCGAATAATTATAGCTGTAATACCGTATAATACATGTGTTGCAATTTTCGTTGCCAGTAAGAAGTAAGCTGAAACGTGTGAAAATATTTTCATGTCAATTTAAAATTTGATATTACTTTTTTTTTTATAATTTGTCATGACCATAGATACAGAGTCTTTCAGTCGTATACATATTGAATTTCACATCTCTTTAAATTAATTAATATCCATATGGAAGATGACGATGATTAAATGCTTCCATGAGGAATATGATGAGATGATGGGGTGGCTCCAGTAAAGCGATGGGGACTTTACTGAAGTTTTTACGAAGTTTTGGAGGCAATACGAAAAATCACTTTTTCACTTCATATTATCACTTTCTTACCCTCGTGAACATTATCGAATGCATTTGAAATTACGAAAACACAATGTTACCATACGTACACACGTCACAGTGAAAAATAACAATTTTTATAGTCATAGGTAATAAACGTTAGATTATACGTTTAAAAACAATTTTCGATACGCAAAAGCATTTCGTTTATTTATAATACAGGTTGCCGGCCGGTGAATCAAAATAAAGACGACGGACTGAAAAGTCAATTTTATAAATAAACTGGCGTCCCAATTAGAGTTGTCGTAATGCGACACTTATGCCGAACGGCCAGTGATGCTGGGCTTCCTTTGCTCAGTATCCTTGTCCAGATTAAAAATAAATAAAAAGTATGTGTTGATAACATAGAGCAACACCGGAGGGGAGTAGCCATATGCAGGCTTTTCCCTCTGTCAAAGTACAAGCCCATATGGGCCTATACCTGTCGCCTAGATGTTTAAATGTGTGCGTGAAATTGTTTCTGTATTTTGTTAAAGTCAAGGTGTGAGTTTCGTAGTAATAGACGATTTTTGAGGTGTGCGTGTGTGTCGCACGCATTTTCCCCCGCAAAAAATGTCAGACTGTTTTGCATCAGTACTACACGCTATGGCTACTCCCCTCCGGTTCGCCGCGACCGGTGGGCCGCGTTGCTCTATGATTGATAAAAAAGACAATGATGTGATGTCACGGGACAAAAAAAAATCAAATGACCGCTACCACTTCCGTTAAATTCATATTCTTCTTATAAGTTAGGATCCCACTGCAGAATCATTTCGTTCATCCAGATATGGTGCAAATCTGATTTTTACGCATATTTATAATCAAGAGAATATAATAATATATCCACTAGGTTGCCTATCAAAAAATGGCCGCAAGTATTTTTTTTTGGGTAAAAATTTTTTTTACTTGTTTTTTTTCAATAAAATATTGTACACTTCACGGCAATATGTAGATAATTTTATGTTTTGTAATTTGACCAATCACTAGCAAATTCAATTGTTTCCAAGTGACTAAATTATTTTTTGCGCCCAAATTTTGATAGGCAACCTAGTGGATATATATTCTCTAGATTATAAATATGCGTAAAAATTAGGTTTATACCATATCTGGATGAACGAAATGATTTTGCAGTGGGATCTTAACCTATTACGGTTTTAATCTCTACATTTTTAGTTTTTTTTTTCAGTTCACTCGCACCGCCGTACCTCTATGAGCCTGCCATGAATGGGTAATTAACAGGTAATGTTTTAGGAATAAATTCTATTTTATCTCGCGTCGTCGTCCTGCGATAAAACTACCGCCACTGCGATCGCCAATCCGCCTGCCGAGCGTGGCGATTATGGCATATTCTCCCCTAATGACGCTCAACACCGCTATGGGCGTCTTCGGGCAAGAGTTATGGGCGTCTTTTTCCAGGAGTGAACGTCTTTTTGCTGCAGGGATGATACGACCAAGATCGTTTTCTATGAAAGAGCATCTCTTTGATGAGACTTTTTTTAAAATGTATTTATCACTTTTACAAAAGGTTTATAAAATTACTACAACATTTTTTTTATGTCTGAAGCTTGACAGACAAGCAAACGGGCCATCTAATGGAAAGTGGTCACCGTCGCCTATAAACATTTGCAACACCAGGGGAGTTGCCAACGCGCTGCCAACCCTGAAGGACTCTTTTGACGCCATGCTTGAAGAACCATATATTGTAGCAAATAATAGCAACAAAAAAAACCAAAAGAGGTTTATGACTATGATTTTAACCCGCGTTGCGCGACTTTAGCTGGTTATTATTACAATCACGGCTGGTCTGAATAGTGTACATAACGCAACATAATATACGGAAGCAAGCAACCAATTTACTGAACAATTTTGGAACTGACTAATATTTAAGTACAATAACGTTACAAGACGGAATCGCGTTTCTGTTTCTACCATCCATGCGTGTTTAGTGCATCGAAAACTGCCAAGCGTGATTACAATATGCTCTCGCGTTTATGCCGTGCACATGCACATATTTCGGAGCGTGTGTTTGTAAGTGCACATTTAGATATGAGAATCATTTTTCATGTCAATTGAGTGGCAGACTGGAATAATGTCGTCTGAACATGAAGTTATAGACATGGAGGCCACGATTCCTTAGATTCAGATTCAGATTCAGATTCTTTATTCATAACATAATTGAGTTACAAGTCAGAAAAAAATATGTGCACACATTTAGGTCTACATACAATTAAAATTAAAATATTATTACACTATTATTATTTCACTTAATGTGCATTTAAGTATAAATATTTTAACTCTTTTCAGGGGTGTCGGATATACCTCCCGTATGCATGTATTGAAAAAGGTGGGCTATGACATGCGCGAGCGCTTTCGCTATCAACTTCACTAGGTTTGTAGAGATATCATACAAGTCCGTGCTATTTTTCGAAGCTATATATTTATCAACTATCGTTATTACCTCGTCATCAGAGAACAGTTTGTGATGAATTAGAACAGTTTGGGATGTTGTATTGTGCGCTTGTTGACAACTCGTTTTGCACAATGATATTATAAAGTACTAGATTGGCAGTTTACGGCAGTGACGCGTTGCCACTTCTAAGATGCCCACAGGCATATCTGACCTCAGTTCCCTGCTTGACATGAAGTGCGACAGACGCGTCACGCTCGTCCGTCAAACTTACAAAAAATGGCGAAATGTGTTGTTAAAAAATGTGTATCATGATCCGAAAAGAATGATAATGCAAGTGGCATTACTTTTCACGAATAAGTTCGCATAATTTTGATCATATTGCCTAAATTACATCAGAAAACAAAATAAATACATCGTGCATAATTTTTTCCATCGGTGTTGCTAGTAAAACAATTTGAAATTTTCCCACCTTTTAGGGAGTAAATTTAATGAATGAAGACATTATATTCTGCCCGTAACCGGATGAATGATATATAATTACTTGCTGTGCCCGCGACTGCGTTCGCGTGGAAAAGATATAACTTTTGGTCAAATTTGGATCATAAACACTTTTTTACCAAGTTAAAAAATCTGGTTTATATTAATGTGCTTCTCTGTTGTGACGCATTGATGGCCATCGGAGATGAAAGCATATAGGCTGCTACTATTGTGAACACGTGACAGAGTCACATGTAACTGACCGTGCGAAAATCTAAACTTGATTTTATAAAGCTGAAGAGTTTGTTTGTTTGTTTGAACGCGCTAATCTCAGAAACTACTGGTCCGATTTGAAAATTCTTACCAGTAGGCTACTGGATTAATATCATATTTTTAAAAACACCTTCGCTAATAATGTATTATTTTGGAACAACTTTGGTTAGTATAAAAAAGCTTATAGTGAGCTAACGTTGAAAGATAGACATATGCTGTTGCGGACTTTTTCACACCGTTTGCATGGCTTTGAGCTCTATCATTTAAGCTCTCTACCTTCGTACATTACCATCGATCACAATAGCCGTGGACACTACCACTCAGCGGTAGGTAAATTATGTGATGCATGGGTGCTTTCACTCTCGAGATCGGTCAACAGAGCTCTACCACCGATTTGCTATTTAAAAGCCATATATTTATTTTTGTGGCTGACAAAAAAAAACTTCGAACGTTGAAATGTTTTCGCCCCGAAGTCGTAAACTCATATCGTGCTACATTTCCGTGTAAAAACACCTCACCGGTTCGTATCTCATTAATAGGTAACTAAATCAAGTGTTTGTATTAAATTTTAACCCAACGTCCGGAGTGTACTATTACGCAAAGAAACCGACTGTTTACCATCTACAGCTCCCATCGTATGCTCGAAACACTTTGGTGGTCAAGATAAGAGTCCACCCAAGCAAGTCAAGCCGTTGTTAGTGTGGTCCTAATTTGGATGGTTGAGCACAAAAAGTCATGTAATTGTTAGTGCGGTAAAAAATTGAAAAGATGAGCACGAAACATTCATTTCCATCTCATTTTTTCCCACGTTAAATTTAATGAATGTATGCGTCTGTCCCTTTTTACTGTCGTTTTTTCGTTTCATTGACTTTCAAATCACAGCAATGCTAAAGAAGTCTTCACTTTAAAACTTTAAAAACTCGGCCATTAATTCGTCTCAAAATCCGTTTACTGCTAACTGATAGCTTTTTCTAAGTATTTTCAATGTACAGACACGCTTCCGTTACAGTTTTATATAGTATAGATTGAAAGTTTAATTAAATTATATTAAAAATACATTAATCACACCAAAGCAATTAAATACATTTATTCATTAATATATTTAGGGGAAATTATCTCACCACTGGCAACTCGGACCGACTCTGTCCGTTTCCATGGCAACAATATTGTTGTCTCACTTTAACGGTTATTTGTTAACCAGTGGAAGAAACGAGACAAATATAGTTTACTTTGTACATAAGTATCGGTTTCAAAGCTACGTCTTTTGAACTGTTAAGTGGTTACGCATTTCTGAAAATCGTTTGTATGACATTGCTTCTCTAGTATTTATTAGCTCATTGGTTTTGCACGTCAGCTGATCGCCTATATTTGATGCCGGTATGGAAGCCGCTACCGCAGGAGACTTTTTGCCGCTACCCTCATCTCCAGATGTTAGCTTTTTTTTTTTTTTTTTTTTTTATGTCTGAAGATTGACAGACAAGCAAACGGGCCACCTGATGGAAAGTGGTCACCGTCGCCTATGAACATTTGCAACACCAGGGGAGTTGCCAACGCGCTGCCAGCCCTGAAGGACTCTTTTGACGCCATTTTTGAAGAACCCCATATTGTAGCACCTAGGGAACACCTCAGAGGGAAGTTCGTTCCACAATTTACACGTTCTGGGCAGGAACGAACGTGAAAACCGCACCGTTGAGCACTGCCAGGTGTCCAGTCGGTGTGGGTGGAACTTCTCTCTTCGGCGGGTAGTACGGTGTAGGAAAAGAGACGGTGGCACCATGTCAAACAGTTCCGCAGAGCACTCACCATTGTAGAGACGGTACAACACGCACAGACTCCCAATGTCTCTGCGCAGGCTCAGATGTTCGAGCCTGTCGGTAAGTCCTGGATCGTTAACAATACGAACGGCGCGTTTTTGTAGGGAGTCAAGTGGACCAAGCTGGTATTTGGGGGCTCCCGCCCACAAATGAGAGCAGTATTCCAGATGGGGCCGCACTTGGGCCTTATAAAGCTGTAGTAGCTGCCCCGATGTAGCTGTCTTATCTCTTCTAATCTATCGATTTTTATTTCTAATTTCTTGAGTTCTTCCATCACCATCGTACACTTTTGGTTAATAGGGGTGATAAATTTCACTAAAAGTTTTTCTAACGAATCAATGGTGGATTTTGACATCGTTAACTTTTTATAAAGGTATGTATTCACTTCACTGCACTATTGCGACCGAACGCGACCGATGCTGCCGCGACACTCCATAAAACTCGCTGACCCAGCAAAGGTTTGATAGGTACGTATGTACCACGGTATGTACCTACTATTTGTATAGGAAAATGAAATTGTTAATATACTATTTCCCTTACAATTTCTTCAAATTTTCTCACCTTTTAAACCTTTCCTGGACTTAAATAATTCAGAATCAGAATCAGAAACTCATTTATTCATTTAGGGTGACAGGCACCTCTTATGACACGTCAAAAACATCAATTCAATTCAAAACCAACATTAGCCAAATCGGTAAAGCCGTTCTCGAGTTTTAGCGAGACTTACGAATAGCAATGATACAGATGCATTTGGGCCCTAGTTTCTAATCTACTATTAGTTAATATACTATTTCCCTTACAATTTCTTCAAATTTTCTCACCTTTTTAACCTTTCCTGGACTTAAATAATTCAGAATCAAAATCAGAAACTCATTTATTCATTTAGGGTGACAGACACCTCTTATGACACGTCAAAAACATCAATTCAATTCAAAACTAACATTAGCCAAATCGGTAAAGCTGTTCTCGAGTTTTAGCGAGACTTACGAATAGCAATGATACAGATGCATTTGGGCCCTGGTTTCTAATCGCATGTTTATTCGTTTACAATAAAAATAGACAATGCCTTCGATAGATATAGAATGATTAGGAATTTTATATCAAAACTCGTACGTGAGAAAAAGAAGGTTGACAAATCATTATCATTATAAATTAATCGACATTCGTTGTATATAATTTCGTTATTTATCAGTAGAAATACGTGGAGCCTATTGACATTTATAGGACAAATTTAAACCAACTACTGAAAATGTACCCAATTGAAGAAAAAAAACATTTATTCTCCGATTTGTGTATTTTAGAAAACGGTTAGGTTCTTCAAGGAAGGTCCTGAGTCTGATACTCCAGTCGGAGGCTATCAGAGATAAAGATGTATTAGGTAACCTTTATCTCTGGTGCTATTGGGATTTTCAGAAAGTTTTTCATCGCTACGCTCGGAGTTCGGTAATGTGCTCGGAGATGTCAATAGGCTCGCCATCTGTTACTTGGGCCATAACGTAACCGTCTAATGGTGGGTATTCACTTAAACATGCAAGATGCCCTCCCTTTCGAGAAATACATTCGTAAAGTTACGTATACATTTTCTTGTATATCGCTTCTTTGCTTCGATAACGCGACAAGTTCAAAATCTCGATATTTTTTTTACTTGATAATATAAACCGCCGTATGTTAATGTATTTTCTACGAAAACACGGTATTTTTAAGTGAAAATGCCGAACTTATAAAGGAAACAAGACAAAGCAATCGTGATATTTCGTAGTCTCTTTCGTCAAGGTGGTTTATTTCGACAACGCAACAAGTCAGTTGTCAAAGAAGCGAATTATGTACCTGTGTGGTTGGCAATAGATGGCGCTACTGCTGCCATAAAGCAAGGCATTAAATGTGAAGGAAAGATTTGACAAATCGGGCAGGACTTCAGTAGCTCAATTGGAAGAGCGGCTGGACTAGATTCCCAGCAGGCCGCGAGTTCGAGTCTCGCCTGAAGTCAATTTTTCTTTCCATTTTTCTTTAAAATAAAATATATTTCACAAGCATGTGTTAATGCGAAATAATATAAAAACAAAAACAGACTGTAGCAACATTTCCGCATAATAAAGGGAAATGGATTCGGTAGCAAAGTTTTCACAGCCGGTTTATTTATACCGAGATAACGTTCCATGTGTCCATTTCCACCTGATTTCACTGCGCATGCGACTGACACGCGTCGTGATCGTAGACGACACTCGTTTTGTAGTATTTCACATGAATAAGTAAGTATAATGAAACATTGTTATTTTTTAACGATTTAGATTTTTATGACTCTTTTTTTACTGGTGGTAGAGCTCGGAGCCCACAGGCATAGGGACCACCGCATTACCTAATATACAACATTGATGTTAAGTGATAACTGCAGCCTATAGACACTAACAAAAAGACCAAGGTCAAAATGCAGATGCGTTACCACTTACCACTCCTGAGGCCTAAGGTGTTATGCCTCTGTGCCGGAAATTACGGGGCCACACATTACCATCTTACTGGAACACGATAGTGCTTAACACTACCATTTGGCCGCAGATAGATTAGGTAATGTAGTAGTACCTACGTCGTCAAGTATTACACTGGAACTCTACCAGTGATAAAATTTTCACTATTTAAACATAAAATTGAAGTAAAACAAGACTATGTTTTCAATTAATCTTTAAATAGACAATTTTCTCCAAACAAAAAAAGCTTGAGCATTTTTCTAAGAACCGACAATATATTTTTTCTTTTTCGTTTACACATACAATCGGCTTGATGGAATCGTGTCAATCACTGGCCGTGTTTATGCCAACTGGCCGAGAGAAAAAAATTGGGCCACGATATTTTGTTCAGCTGGTACGGGATTTTTCGCCGTAATCTGCAATATCTTGCATTGAGACTTTTTTGCCAATGTTGAGCGTTTCAGCAATTTTTTTATGATCATCTCATGTCAATGGTCTGTTATTTTCATACTCTAGTGGACAAAAAACTGACAAATTGACAGCGGCATCCGTAGCCTCCGTTAAGTTCCACCTTATACAACTGGACCTGGACGTCTGGATAACTAACCAAGCCGATTTACTTAAATGGTTATGTTCGGCATTATCATGTTCCGGTGGTAATCTACAGCCCTGTAACTTCCGGCACAGAGCCATATATTGCACATCGACCTTTTTTTTTTTTTTTTTTTTTTTTTATGTAATGGAAGTGGTAAACAAGCCTGCAGTTCACATTGATGTTAAGTGATGACTGCAGCCTATAGCCACCCACACAAAGACCAAGGTCAAAATGCAGATGCGTTACCACTCCTGAGGCCTAAGGTCTTATGCCTCTGTGCCGGAAATTACAGGGCCGTACATTACCACCTGACCGGAACACGATAGTGCTGAACACTACCATTTAGCGGCAAGTATATTAGGTAATGCGGTGGTGCCTACGCCCGCGAGCTCCGTCACTGGAGCTCTACCACCAGTAAAAATCATTATCATGTTCCGGTGGTAATCTACAGCCCTGTAACTTCCGGCACAGAGGCATATATTGCACATCGACCTTAGGAGAGTCTTCGGTTAATTTTGGCTCTGTAGAGCGTTATCTCTTTCGCGCACTACCTATGTGACGTTTGTCGACCATTTTGATCAAGTTTTGACCAATTCGGACTATCAGTGCTTACGTTGGCAGTGTGCATTAGAGATAACGCTTTACAAACTCGAAACTAGCCGATTGTCTCTTTCCTAAACTCGATATGCAATATAGCTTGACTTGTACTGTATGTAGGTATCCCATAGAGAACTCAAAATACATTATGACAGAATTACTTTACCGTCATAATAATATATTTCAAATAGACGGACACATACGAATTATTTCCTAGAAATTTTCCGAATATAAATAAAGTGATAATTTATACGGTTCGCAAGCCTGAAACTGAAATGGCTGTGTTCGCGGCTCGTATACATTTCAAAGCATTCTTGTTTACTTGTATAGTGCGTAGGCGCATGACGTTCGCGGCGGAATTCCTTAAAATTACTCTTGCATTGGCTTTTGCGAATGAAAAATAACATGCACTGTTTTTCTACTTGTCTTGTTGTACGGTGTACACAGAATTACACAGAATTTTCTTCTACTGGATGGGAATTCACCCATCCAGTAGAAGAAAATTCAGTGTAATTCTGTGCCACTAGTGCAATTAGTCAAAACCGAACAATGGCGGTCAAACCAATCCAATGGAGCGGCAGTAAGTGCAATAACGCAGCGTCCTGCTACAGTACAGTATGGAAACTACTTACGTACAAAACGTTCGAAACGGCACACAAACACAAACATGCGTATCAACGCTCGATGTAGCGAGTGACTCAGTACTGCAGCACCGCGAGAACCGCTTAGAGGTCTCGTCGATGCTCATGTTTGTGTGAGTGTGACGTTTCAACATTTTGTACGTAGTTCCCACACTGTTCATATTTGTGCTGTGGTCCTGCGATTAAACTACCGCCACTGCGATCGCCAATCCGCATGTTAAGTGTGGTGATTATGGCATATCCCTAACGTGACCATACGTCCCGTTTTCATGCAGCCCGTCCCGGTGTCCCAGGTAAAAACTTTTGGAAAGCGAAAATGTCCCGTTATCGGAAATCTCAGCAAAAACGTGTATAGAAAACTAGCGTACCCGACCGAAGCTGTAGTAATCTTGTAAACGGCAATCCGAAATTTTAATATGCAATCGATAACGATTATATACTACAAGAAGGGCGTTATAGCTAGAGGTTCGTAAGTTAGCTTCTTCTCCCCTGGTTCCATGAAGGTTATTTTGTGGATGAAATATATATTGAGAATGTCCGGTTTTGAGTGACGATAAAAATGGTCACGTTACATATCCCCCCTTATGGGGAGGCTTTAGTCCAGCAGTGGACATCTTTGGGCTATGATGATGATGAAGTTGGGTAATACCACACCACGGACACTCCGCCAAAATTCCATACAAACGCTTATTTTGATCTCAATTACACAGACATCAATCAGTGACGTGTATTTACACATGCACCTGTGTGCGTAGCACGTAGAAAATACCAACCGTCGCCCATAAGAGGGGAAGAGGTTGGTTGATGCGGGGAAATCAGGCGGGACGTCGAAGTGTCCATTCTATACACATAATAATATATAATTATTACATATTCTCTGGTAATACGGTGATATGTAGGTACACATCACCAGAAATATTTTAGGATAACTTGCAATGAAGAATTTTCAATAAAGTTTCGAACATTAAACATCGAAATCATTTCACGGTTTTCAACAAATTGGAGCGAATTTAATTGTCAGAATCAGTTTCATGCGGTTTTTAACTGATATAGGTCTGACCGTTACGAAATTATTTCAATGTGTTTCACAAGTTATTGAGTTCTATTTAGAGCTGCATTCCAGTTACTTTAGGTCTTTTAGTAAAATAATGATTGTCACAAAATGAACGTCGCTGGCGGCTGAGTGAGTGGGACACCTCAGACACCATATGCTATCTGTACTGTTTGTATCTGTGCTATAGTAATCAGTGGTGGCGCGACCAGCGTTCCGGCTGCAAATTGGTTGCGCAACCAAATAGACAGACTACCAAAGAGAGAGTGAATAATTCTTTAAAGAGCTGTATACATTTTGTTGGTAGCGGCAACTGGTTGCCGACATGGTGTCCTGGTGAAATATAGCCCTTAGAATCGAAATCAAAAATATAAATTCATAGATACTACTACTAATAGACTACTAGATAATACTACTACTACCATAATTCGCACGCCGTAATTCGAAACAAAATAAACTATACAAGTTCTCATGCTATAAACAAACAATTTTCTAAATAAAAACTAAGAAATCAATCAAATATTCATCCTTAACTTTTATTCTAAGTAAGCCGACATTATAATTTTTCTTTACGTATAAAAAAAAATATCTAGAATTTCTCAGACCCGAAAGGAAGAGACAGAAACCATAAAAAGACATTTCAGCACAGAGAACCTCATCATTATTTTTTAAAATAAATATAACGTCAAAGCTATAAATTACAGTAATTGTGCAAGCAAGTAGAGATAGGTACGTGATTTATAAAAATATGAATAAAGTATCGCGATTAATGTTATTATGGCCTTACGAAGGTCGTTCACATTAATCTTTTGAGATGAACAAACGGTTTATTCAAGTTCAATGCTGATTTCTATACAACATGTAATTATTTTGAACTTGGCAACGACTTGCACAATGAGTTTTGGAGTAAACACATTTGGCAACTATTGAATATGTTGAGATAAAAATCCCGTGACTGAATGACTTTGTTTTGCAACTAACGGACATGGTAATTACTACTGCATAATCAACATCTATTTTACTGGTCATGCGTCCAGAGAGTTTAGAAATAACTCATTTGGTACCATAGAGCAACTCGGCCGATTATTACCGATGCAAAATAGTCTGTAATTTTTTGCGGTGGGAATTGCGTGTGACACACACACTCACTACAAAAATCATCTATTACTACTAAACTCAAACCTTGACTAACAAAATACATAAACAATCTCACGCACACATTTAAACATCGACAGGCAGACCCACTTGGGCTTGTACTTTGACAGAGGATAAAGCCTGCATATGGTGGCCCGTGTTGCTGATGATGTTTGGTACAATTGAAGGTTCCGAAGTTGCCGCTCATCTAAAAACATTGCACGCAATCGACGACATCGAACAAACGTGACCAATCGGACATTTCTTTAATAATAACAAACATTACTGGCGCAAAATGAAATTATTCAGCACTAGCAATTTCTAATTTGTTCTTAAATCTAGTAACTTAGTGTCTACGTCGTTAATGTTTACGCTCATTCCGACTGTCTACTGTCTGGATAGTAGTCACAATTCAGACTGTATGAAATGTAGGGATGCCTGTTCGCCCTTTCATGCTACGAATAAGAACCTAAGCGAGAAGAAGTGTAGTAAGTCGCAAACCGTTGCATCACGTCTTTCACAGATAACGACAGAAGGGTCAACGTCTAAAATTTCAAAATTTCAATGCCACTGAGCGAAGCGTGAAACACAAACGTCAAAATTTAAATGCCACAGAGCTAAGTTGCCTTTGTAAACTTGGCGTTTCTCTTAGCTTGCGACGACTACACGGACCAGAAAAAAGCGAACTACTACCACATATTTCTCTTGAACTTTTCAATAGGTATCTACCATAAAATCACCTTCTTCATAGCGACTTGCACGGCTTGCACTTAACTTCACGGACACATTTAAGTTTTGCGGGTAGTCTAACATTCATGACAGAAATATGATGGTAAAAGAGGTATAAACGAGAGGCGTGCAAGGACAAACATGTGTGAGGGGCATGGCGTGACATAAAAACATCTAGGTACGAAAACAGTCAAAGGTGTTACTACACAAGTTCTCAAGAATAGCTCCTGAGATTAGGGTCCGTATTAATAGACGGATCTAACTCCCAGAACACGGCATTATGGAATAGTTTAATATGGAAAAACGTGAACTTAAGATCGTCTCACGGACTGAGATCTGTCTATTAAAACGGGACTAGAAGCAGCTAGAAGTCCGAGGTTGGCGATAGAACATATTGGCAGCGCGCACAATCATTTGGTAGCAGATTCAGTAATTATGGGGTGTAACATTTGATGTTACTCTAATGGAAGTTTATCCATTAGCATAAATTAAAATAAAGAACAAACATTCTAATTGAATTGGACTTTGATCCACAGATTACGAATAAATGATTGCAAATCACTTTTTAAAAGTGGCACCACGGATTTGATATGGACAAACAACACTCTGAGCAATCCCTACTTAATATTATAAATGCGAAAGTAACTCTGTCTGTCTTTCTGTCGCCTTACTTTTTCACATCCAAACGACTGAACCGATTTTAATGAAATGTGGTACAGAGATAGAGTTGACTTTGAGAAAGAACATAGGCTACTTTTTAAACGACATCCACGCGGGCGAAGCCGATGGCAACAGCTAGTTGCATATAGTTACTTATTTCTTAGCACAAGTAGTAAGTACAAATAAAAATCAAGGATTTTTATTTGTACTTTCATAAAAAAGAAAAAGATAAAGTATTTCTCTTTCTTTTACATAGCACATTTATGCTATTTCACGTCAACTGAGAGTGTTGAGAATACTATTCAAGATACAAGAATTAAAAATGCAAGTTACTACAGTATGGATACATGTGAGAATCTTACCAAACAAAAAGAACCCCGTGCCAAATGTCAAATAACATGAAATATATTCAATAAGATTATACAACAAATAGTTCTGATGTAATCCAATTAAAATTCCATTCCAGTTATGCCAATACAATATTAATTTAAAACCGCAATAAAGTGTTATCGAGAAGATCAACTAACCTGTCGGTTTACACGATTAGAACGTATTAAACTGTCAACGTTGTATCATAGAAACTTGTATAGGCAGGTAGACAGCTTAAAGCGTATCGGGATTTATTCTTAATAATACAGTTAACACCTGAATAGTTTGGCAGCGAGCTCCGTACAAATTTAACTGCATACCTTTTCGAGTTCAACACCCGAAATCGGGGGTGAATATTCGCGGGTGGCAACACAGCGCACCTGCAGCTTGCACATTCTAAATTTAAACTCAGTTATGTCATAGACAATTACCGTTTCCTGGTTAGACGTGCTGTCAGGTAAAATTAAGATGCAATAAACAATTGGAGTCGTTTTTCAAACTACCGCCCGGGTAATGTTCACGTGGGTTAGTTTATGTTGTACTATTTTTAAACGTTATAAACGGCGTGCTGAAATACTGGTATTACTGTACCTGCTATTAAAGTGTCTATGCAGCTGCCAAACAGTTCTGTCGTTGAGATTGTACCGAATAACGTGGTATTTCACGTGATCAAACAGACATAATTAAAAAAATACGAAGTCTGATATGAACGATTTTATATTAATAAATAGATAAGATACTTATTCCGCAATTTATACGGAAATGAAAATTATGCACGTACGAAGTTGTGGGCAGAAGCTTACTCTAAGAAAGCATACGAATGCCATGATTGTTGCGGGCTTTTTAAGACATTTATAGACCTTCTTTTCGGAAACAAATAATCCAGTAAAGTATTTCATTCCTTAGCTGTTCGTTTAACAAATGTAGAGCCGTTTGATTGCTAGAACGCTTGATAAGTATCTAAGTATGTAAGAATGACATACCGCTGTTCTCCTAGTTGTCCTTTTGTAAAATGGTGATGAGACCGTTTGTAAAATCAAATGAAATGGATCCTATAGAAAATGGAAAGAGAAGCCATTACGCAGCGGTGTTCGAGACTGAACAGGCAAGGCTAAATTAGTTCGTATGAAGTCAAGGTCCTGAATAAGGAGAGGAGGTACTTCAAACCACGTTAGTTGGTGAAATTTGTACCAAGCACAAGTTCGATTGTGTGTGAAGTATTGTTGCCACTTTCTGTCGAATATCATAATATCAGCTCGAAACCCGACTGGCAAATAGGTATAATTGGAGAATAATTGGTATTCTGATAATGATATTCGACAGAAAGTGGCAACAATACTTCACACACAATCGAACTTGTGCTTGGTACAAATTTCACCAACTAACGTGGTTTGAAGTACCTCCTCTCCTTATTCAGGACCTTGACTTCATACGAACTAATTTAGCCTTGCTACCAAGATAAACGCCGAAATTCTTTTATTGGCGAAATCCATCATGGGGCCTCGCTATGCACAGACGGTGGATACACCTTTGGTGGGTCCATAATTTTGTTCAGAGGAGAGTCGGAATTTTCGTTTTTGGTTTTATTTGAGCATTGGCTAAATACAGGTGAAATGAATGTGAATGAGAAATGTTTTGATAGTTCATTGGACTTGGACCATTTGGATTTCATGCAACCAACCTTGAAATTGAGCATCAAATATAATAATATTTTATAAGTTGTCAACGTGCTGCCAGCTCCATTAGGAATTGATGCCAATTTTGAAAAAGAAAAAAGTGCTCATGTTATTTGGATTTTAGAACAGATATCCGGTGGCCCGTCGTAATTGGATCGTGGACGTGCCTAGTAAATGTCAAAAGGCGCGCTATTCACCTATTTCATGAGAAACGAATATATCGAATCATGGTTATTTGCGAAACATTCACCTGTCTAATCCTTCGGGAATTTGGCGAAAAGTTAAGTTTTTGTTTATAAAAGTTACTCAGTCGACAGTTAGTCATTCAAAACAATGTAAGACATGACTAATCGATATAACACGTATACGTTGCACTCAATATGTTATCCGACACCAAGCATCTTCCGTATACATTAGATACATAGCTCTGAACCAATTCTCTAAATGCAATGCGAATTTCACCTATCTCCATCTAAGCATTCGGTCGATATTTGTTTGGGGAGTCCGTCGGTGATGCTAGCTGACCACACAAAGGCTTATGATAATGACAGTTTTTAAGGACATCGACTCAACTAGATTGTCTACCGTTTGGTTATGTATTGGAATCGCAAATTGCAATGTGCCGTTAGAAAACTAAGTCTCTATATAGGTATTGTTAAAGTGTAACACTTTTGGGTGTAACAATTTTATGGATTTTGTAAGAATTCGGATGTTATTTTGACGTTTCACGGAGCAGATTGATGGTAGACTCTAAACACAGTTTAGTTAGCAGACGGGACACTTGACTTTAACAAAAAATGTAGTTAAATATTTCACAAACGCATTCTTCAAATCGAAAAATTATGTTTTCAAACTGGATTTTTTTATAGATCATTTCAAGGATTCCCCGCACAATGTAATACAGCAGAAAACAAATTTGCGTCACCAATTTACGTGTAGGGGAGGTAAGAGGACTATCTAACCGGAACACGATAGTACTGAAAACTACCATACATACCATTGACAGACGAGATATTCAGGTTGCGGTGGAATTAAGGCAAGTTGACAGTCAGGTAGGATAGGCACACATAAAATAAACTAAAAAAATCACTATTGGTAGAAGTGTTACTAGATGTTTTAATTGAGTCCTTCAATCATAAAAAAGAGCTGTATTGCAAGGAGCCACACCAAATATGTACCAGTATTAATGGATAATATACGCTCAAATACGTTTATCAAAAACCGGTAGCAACAGCAGCGTGAAATTAAGTACCTATATAAATACAACTTGTTAAAGGGTTTTATCGATCTTCACGCTTATTAATCGTTCCGTGAAAGCAAAACGAGCTTATACCGTGATAACGTGATAATTGTTCATGGTCATGATCAATGATGTCTTAATAATAGTCTGTTGAATTGAATATAGTGGGAAAATATTTTATTGCTATTTTAACCCGACTATGGTACAACGAAACGAACATTTTGGGGTTCCGGGCCTCAAGAGGAAATACGATACCCTTATAAGATCACTCGTTCGTCTGTCTTTCCGTCTCTCACAGCCATTTATTTGCTGTTTGAGTTGAAACTTGGTAGATACCTATATATGCAAGCGTAACGTAAATAAATTAATTTTACATATTGGTAGAGGATGAATAAGGGGAAATAGAGACAATGCTGGCATTCGATTGGTCGAGACAAGGTCATTCCGCCGAGCGGCTAGGAAACGTGCAATAGCCTGACGTGCTGCGGTGTGTCCTTTTTATGTCCAGCCCATGGTGTGTCTATTTACGTGAAACCATTTTTTGGCGTAGTTACTTTTTTTTACATTATTATTCGTAGGGTTACAACGACAGGTCGACAACGTAATCTCTTTAGATTAACTTGAGCCGATTTTAACAACAATTGGTGTTGACAATATCAAACGCTGTTATCCAAGTACAAGGCACGGACACTACGGACGGTGTTTATATTACTCGGGTGACGAAACGTTATTTTGACTTGGCACACGTTCCGCACGCTGATTCACACTGGACGATTATTTATCTGTTTATCTTTAGGATTTTCGTTCATCGCTTACTATTTGAATTCGAGAAAGAAAATCTCTTCATACAATAGCTTTTGCACGTGGCTTAATTTTTGCAGCATCGATTCGTAGGTGATTTGTATTCAAAGTCGAAATCAGAATGTTTATTTATCATTACAAGAATCACTTAAGATAAGTCCGTTATTAATAACTATGTTAAACTTAGGTGAATAACATAGATACACATGTCAAAAACCACAAAAAAAATATAATCAAGAATATCACGGAGAATAAATATATATTTTTTTTTTTTATGTAATGGAAGTTGCAAACAAGCATGCAGTTCACGTTGATGTTAAGTGATGACTGCAGCCTATAGACACCCACATGAAGACCAAGGCCAAAATGCAGATGCGCCACCACTCCTGAGGCCTAAGGTGATATGCCTCTGTGCCGGAAATTACAGGGCCGTACATTACCACCTGACCGGAACACGATAGTGCTGAACACTACCATTTAGCGGCAAGTAAATTAGGTAATGCGGTGTTGCCTACGCCCGCGAGCTCTGTCACTGGAGCTCTACCACCAGTAAATACACATTATACAAATACACTTAAGTCTATCGGTCATCGACGACACAACGAAGCTTATATCTATCGTCGATTATATCAGTAGAATGTCTCATTTCCTCTTTTACAAACTGCTAACAAAGAGTTGTACTTGCACCGTAATAGGAATAAATAATAGGAAAGTATTTGACTGAATCACTGCAGTATCAATAGAAAAAGCCCTCTTTTTCTATTGATACTGCTATCTCCTAATTTACTTCATTTTAAGAGACTAACACTACGGCAAAAGCAGTATTTGGGCAGGATAAAGCCTTTATCCTTACAAATTTGTAGTGCCCGGAAAAATATTTGTCGAACTTTCAATTTTTATCCGTTTTTCGGTAAATAGTAGCGCCTATCTATTTATGCTTACTTAATATTATAAATGCGAAAGTAACTCTGTCTGTCTGTCTATTACCTTTTCACGTCCAAACGACTGAACCGATTTTAATGAAATTTGGTACAGAGATAGAGCTGACTTTGAGAAAGAACATAGGCTACTTAGTTATTTATAAAACGACACCCACGCGAGCGAAGCCGCGATCAACAGCTAGTATTACATTAATTCACAGTCTATTTACTAATGTACAAACGTGGATCGTTGACTTTTTTTTCTTTGAATCTTTTTATTTCTCCCACTTGTCAAGCAGCAATGCAGGCGACTTTATACAACAGATTTAAGGCGATTCTGTGTAGACGAAAGGAGATGTTGCAAAAATGTATGGACCTCCGGCCATGTATTGTACACAATATCATTAACAGGCAAAATCAATATAAAAACGTTTTATACTGCATATTTTTCACTTATTTAGCTTTGCTTGCAGTTAAAAAACATTATTTGCAGTTAGATAGAATTGCAACTCAAAACCAACATGGCGAATATGGCGGGCGATGTAATTTTAAGATTTTCAACTTTTTTAATTGATTTTTTATTATATAATATGTAGGTAGGAGAAAAAGTAATATTTTCTAAATACAATCGAAATCGATTTCATGTGTTAATACTAAGAACTAAATAGTAATCCTTTTCTAATTTAAAGAAATTCATCGGACTTCTTAAAATTGATCGATTCGATACATTGTTTTTTTTTTTCATAATATGTGACTCACAGTAGTAATATACAGATAGCATTAGTTTTATTTTATATACATAGGTATTATCCCAAGCGTCGGCTGTATCCCCGCCATGTTGAACATGGTTGAAAATGATAAAATCGTTTGAATAAAATTTGTGGTTGTAACTCTAAAATATATTCTTGAATAAATTAATTGCATTTTTTTCGTTTTCATATTATTTCGGATTAACACATGCTTGTGAAATATATTTTTTAAATAAAATATATTTCACAAGCATGTGTTAATGCGAAATAATATAAAAACAATTATTAAGGGTAAAAGCGACTTCTTTACGATATTCAATAAACTGACAAGTCTATTATATCGGTTGCCTAACAAGCATGGTTGGTAATAGATGGCGCTACTGCTACCATAAAGCAAGGAAATAAATGTGAAGGAAAAGATTTGACAAATCGGGCAGGACTTCAGTAGCTCAATTGGAAGAGCGGCTGGACTAGATTCCCAGTAGGCCGCGAGTTCGAGTCTCGCCTGAAGTCAAATTTTTCTTTCCATTTTTCTTTAAAATAAAATGCATTTTTTTCGGTTTCTTCTTTAATTTACCTATTTTTTGAGGACATGTGCGAACCAGAGCCGAGCTCGCAACATCTCCTTTGTATAAAATATGCAAAAGTAACGAACAAGCGAAGGCCGTTGCCCTAATAAGGCGTCCTAGGAACTAGAAAGATACGTGCAGGCATTATGCTGGTGACATAGATTCTGAACATTTCCAGACGCTGGCGATGAAATCTTAGTAATTAGCAGTAAACAGGATAATATGAAGGAAAATAACAAGTAGGTAAATAGTACATAGCGTTATGTATTGTAGTACTCAAAATAACAACATATTATTATATTATTAACAAGTACTTACCACAAATTGCTTCAATTTGCAAATTTTTAAAAAGATATTTATTTTATGTATGTAAGGACCTTCCTTACCTACTTACATAAAATAAATATCTTTATAAACAAGCATGCAGTTCACATTGATGATAGGTGAGGGATGACTGGAGCAATAACCAAAGATCAAAATGCAGATGCGTTACCACTCTTGAGACCTAAGTTGTTACGTCTCTTTGGTAGTTATTACGGGGCCATACATTACCATCTTACCGAAACATAGTAGTGCTGAATACGATTTAGCGGCTTTAGATAGATTAGGTAATGCGGTGGTGCCTACGCCCGAGCTCCGTCACGCAGCTCTACCACCAGTAAGATTTCGATCAAAAGTACCTACGTTTGAATTCGAATCTGTCAGCTCTAGATTTTAAAACGAAGTTCTTTTTATAGGATGAACTAGCGGAAAAAAACCCAAAGAGTAACGAAGAAACGTAACGCGATCTTCAGTTTGCCTTTAAACCAAAAATCACGGAGCCGTATCCGTTTTGATTTCTTTCACAATTATTAGGCTAAGCGCACATTGTGGTGCGAATTTATTTTTAAGTCGCAGTGCGATATGCAAACCGTTCTTACGCAGGACCAATTTATATTATTGCACTGCTTCACTCAGTGAATAAATATAGTAAATACCGTACCGCGCTGAGGATATACATACTTAACATCAAAATGATAATTAATCATAAACCTTTTTTGCAATATAACACAGGCCGTCCCAGGGGTGGCTAGGCACAGTAGTGCATTGCTCCTGAGACGAGTCTGGAGACCTTAGTTGTCATTTCTCTGGGATAGTTATAATAACGATCCCAGACAGACAACAACTTATTACGAAGCCAAACATTAATATCTAACCGGAACATGACAGTGCTGTATAATCATTGCTTAATCTACCTGCCGCCACATAGTAGTATACTACTATTTGGCGGCAGGTAGATTAAGCAATGAAGTGGTGCGTAAGTACCTCGAACTCCTACACTGGTAGTTCCAGTGTAGAATTTAAAAGTAGAATTACAGACTTCCATCAACCGCCAAACCTATATGCAGTGCGATAATTATTCCTAGGCGATGCAAGTGAGAACGTCCGTACATAAATACTGCAGCGCGAAAATAAAGCGAAAATTCGCACCGCAGTGCGCGCTTAGCCTTACTCATTTGAACATTCGAGTGAGTACAGAAGTACTGAAGTGCATTCCGAGTATTTTATATGGGACGAATTAACAAGAGCAGCGAAACAATAACGGTAACGAACGTCGCGACTCGTGACACTCGGATATTTCAAAACAGTTACTTTTTACTGTGCAAATTAATTGACTTTCCAACTGTCATCAGATTAACTTAACACCACGTAATAAAAAGTTTTAAAGAATTGGTGAAGATTTTTGAAAGAGATATTCGAAGTGAGGATTAAAATACTTGTGCTTACATGTCTAACATTAATAATTTATCATAATGGGCCATTATTATGTATAGAGCTGGTGATAGAGCTCCAGTGACGGAGCTCGCGGGCGTAGGCACCACCGATTTACCTAATATACTTGCCGCTAATGGTAGTGTTCAGCCATATCGTGTTCCGGTCAGGCGGTAATGTACGGCCCTGTAATTTCCGGCACAGAGGCATAACACCTTAGGCCTCAGGAGTGGTAACGCATCTGCATTTTGACCTAGGTCTTTGTGTGGGTGTCTATAGGCTGCAGTCAGTTTAGTGTCAGTCTTAACATCGTGAACTGCATGGTTGTTTACCACTTCCTTTACAAAAAAAATATGATCAAGACAATAATAATTATCTTATGGAGTAGGCCAGGGGTTCTCAAGGGCATGATTCATCGCACTCACACTTTAGGGGCCTTACATAAAATACAATCGCATACAAGGGGGGGGAGGGGTCTCGCTGAGCGTGCCAAAATGTGACGGAGGTGTCCACGACAACGTGACGTTCGCACGCACATGGCCCCGTGGCTGGTGTAGATCGTAAATCGTAAGCGATTTACTTGGTTAAGCGATACGGGCGCGGTCGGATGTGTGATGGGTGACCGATAGTGGCAAATTAAAATACGCGTTCCCGTGCTTCGGAGGGCACGTAAAGCCGTCGGGTCCCGGTTGCCCAGATAGATAGTAGTCGTTAAACCTTGTCGGAGGCCTTATGCGCGGTTTGAAAAGCGGGTTGGCCACTAACCCGCATTGGACCACCATGGTGGAGTTAGCTCCAGGCCTCCCCCCAAAAGGGGAGACATTCGTGCCCAGCAGTGGGACGTTTGTGTGTGTGTGGTGTTCCTATCGTGTTCCGGTTAGATAATAATAACAGAGATATAAGAAGTGAGGTCTCAGGGGTGGCAGCGCATCTGCATTTTGACCTCTTGCATCTGCATCTGCAGTCATCACTTAACATCAATGTGAACTGCATGCTTGTTTGCCACCTTCATGACATAAAAACAAAAAACTAATTTTATTTCACAGACTTATAGGTACCTACGAATTTCCTAATAAGTGTTCATCATAACTTCATAACCGAACCAAATCCAATGTTCCTTCAATTTGATCATGTTTGAATGTAAATGCATCGATCATAATGAACGTTTAGACCTAATTCAATCGCGGACAATTAAGCCAATTGGAGAACGCAGCGATATTAACTAGCTTTGTAAATAGAACTTTAAACAAATCTGTAAGTAGGTATACAAATACATTAGAAGAAGTAAGATTTTTTAACGTTAAGGTGGCAAACAAGCATACAGCTCACTTAGGGTGAGATTCACAGACCGCACTACGACTTTACTTTGAGCAAAGTACGCCTTTGAACTGTCAAAACCCATACTAAACTGACAGTTCTAAGCATACTTTGCTCAAAGTAAAGTCGTAGTGCAGTCTGTGAATCTCACCATTAGATGTTAAGTAATGACTGCAGCCTATAGACATCTACACGAAAATCAGAGGACAAATCTACATAATCGAATCGTGGGTGTTTGCAATAGTTGGCTTGCATGTATGTTTGAATGTATTTTCCTCTGCCTACCCCTTCGGGGATTACAGGCGTGAAGTAACGTAGCGTTATAATAATCAAGACACATCTGCGTTCATCCATTGCCCGATGACGTAGACTAGTGCCGTCTCAAGACGTGTCGTCTATGAGTCCATACAAAAAGTTTTAATCATTGAATAACGTTAAGAAATTCAACATACAATGCATTTTAATATAACCTGAAAGAATCTGCACCGATCTACATTGAAAAGTAGTCGTACAAAGCCGCAGAGAGCTACGGCTTTTGCGATAACCATTCAATTTAAATTTTACTATTATACCTATTCTAGTGACAAACAGACAGCTCATGATTGACCAGTTCCTGCTATTCAATTAATTTTCATAAATTCCGTCTCATAAACTCGTATTTGAGGAGTTTATTCGGGGACAACAAAGCTCATTACTCATCACCGTCTCAGGAAATATACGTAAAGCAAGATCTATCGATATTTTCGGTGCAGTATCGGAAAATGAGTAAAATTGGACGCCATCGACAGGCATATGAAAAAAATTGATGAATCCAGAACACCCAAACGTTTTCCGACTAGTAAATCGGATCGAAGAAACCGAGGCAGGTCTTAACTCAGATAGCCAGACGGAGTAGAGCAGGACTTGAGAACGCTGGGCGTAAGGAATTGGAGAGAAAGAGCCAAGAATAGATCGGACTGGAAGGATATTCTTAACCAGGCCAAGGCCCTCTCTGGGCTGTTGCGCCTTAGATGATGATTGACTTTGACTACTTACCCTCTGACCCAAGAATCGTATCCTCCTGAATACCACTAGACTTCTTAACTTCGTAGACAATAGTTTTCAATAACATTAATTTCTATGACACTTCTGACTGAACCATGTTACACATAAGTTTACTGTAATGATTAATCGTGCCATATAAGATGTAGGTGAAGCCTTAATTAAAATGACGATGTCAATCTAGATTAAATTGTCTGAATGTGTGAAGAAATAATTGTTCATCATACAGTTACAGCGCATAGCACTACATGTGGAGATCCTACACTTTATTAGGTCGACTTAAGGCAATTTTTTTATAAGATAGGTTGCATGTACCTACCCAAAACCAGAAGTCAAACAAAATGCTTATAGGTACATTGCCATCCCTGAGACCTAAGTTGTTATGTCTCTATGATAGTTAATATGGGGCCATACATTACTATCTAACCGGAACACGATAGTGCTGAACACTACCATTTGGCGGCAGAAAGATCAGGTAATGCGGTGGTACCTACGCCCTCGAACTCCTGCACTGGAACTATACCACCAATAAAAATGGCTTACTACTAATTTACTCAGTACTTCATAGTCAAATGCATCACATATTCTTTGGTAGTAGGACTATTTGGTGGCTTTATCTCTCCAACCACATGCTCTTTGCACGATCAAAGGGGTAACACAAAATAAAGCGATCGAATTCATAAATTAAACAAATAAACAATGTGTATCTCGGTCAAGAGCCGTCTCTTGAAGAAGCTTTAGAAGAATGCTTTGTCGATTTATACCATCGCCAGAGAATATGTAATAATACTACGTATAGAATGGACACTTCGACGTCCCGCCCGATTTCCCCACCTCATCCAACCTCTTTCTCTCTTATGGGCGACGTTTGGTATTCTCTACATGCTACGCATACAGGTGCACGTGTAAATACACGTCATTGATTGATGTCTGTGTAATAGACACCAAATTAAGCGTTTGTATGGAATTTTGGCGGAGCGTCCGCGGTGTGCCATCGCTTTTTCGAGAACTTTAAAGCACGAACCTAATGTAGAGTCATATTTTTCGTGGTTGTGATGCATTTGTTTAAACATTCATGTGCCTTTACCACCTTCTAAGAGTTATAAAAATATTCGAAGCCTGCATTAGGGAGCAGCGAAACCACATATAAAAAGAAAAAACGTTCACTAAAGGCCAGATTCACAGAACGTACGACTTTACGTTCAGCAAAGTAATTTTTTATGTCAAGAAAGTGGCAAACAAGCATGCAGTTCACATTGATTTTAAGTGATGACTGCAGTCTATAGACACTTACACAAAGACGTACGTACGACGTAACGTAACTTCACGTCTGTAATCCCCGAAGGGGTAGGCAGAGTTACTGGGAGACTGCCAGGAAATGGAAAAATCCCAAAAGAACCAAAGACAAAGGATTTTAAACCGTTATCTCTGATAGCGCACGTCGCTTCTACATGAAATTTATATAGATATTTTTCTTTGCTGTGTAATTAGCAGTAGGTATAGAAATCATAATTCATTATAGCATTCAAGCAATACTAGTCTTTATCCCTTTAACGCAGGCTTTCATCATATAAATATAATTTGTCATGTCCGATAATTACATCTAATTACAAATTATTCCGTTGCCTCAATCAAGAGAAACGCACGTCGAGTGAAAGTGTAAGATTACCAAGTCATAGCCACCTGTTTACCCTTTTCGAGAAGATGTTTTTGTGGTATGTCGACTTGATATGTTCCGGTAGGCGAGCCCATTTTCTTAGTCAATATCGTGGAATCAGGTCGATATGAAACAGCTTGGCGTAAACTTCCGTAGGTTTTGAAGAACGGTAGATGGGTATTTGTTTATTTATAAAAATGTCTTAATTTTCCTGTAAATACTATTTTTGCAACTACTTATACAATTTTTTGAAGACCATTTGGACGATTATACCTTCTTAAAGGATTGTTAGATTTCCAATTAAATTCGCCATCGTATTAAAAATAATTATTTATTCTTATTTTTCCATGAATAGCGCATGGTTCAGCGGCTGGTGTAGATCGAAAGTGATCTACTTGGTTAAGCGATACGTGATGTCTGATGGGTGACCGCTAGTGGCAAATTAAAATGCGCGTTTCCGTGCTTCGGAGGGCACGTTGAGCCGTCGGTCCCGGTTGCTATCGATAGATAGCAGTCGTTAAACCTTGTCGGAGGCCTTATAGGCGGTTTGTAAACATCCGACAACGGGTTGGCCTCTAACCCTTATCTCCACCAAACCGCATTGGAGCAGCGTGGTGGAGTAAGCTCCAGGCCTCCCCCCAAAAAAGGGGGGAGAGACTCGTGCCCAGCAGTGGGACGTATAATGGCTTGCCATCATTGTTATTATATTTATTCTTTTAATAGCTAGCTCAGTAAGATGCATATTAATGCATAATATGTATATGGAGACTTAGGTATGTAGTTTGATGTGGAACAAGTCGTAAAGAAAAATAAGTCGGTTTAAATGCGTTCTTCTTCTAGACTTTACGATGAACATAGGTGATTTTAATTAATCCAAACTCACCTGACTGTTAAGTATAATACATAATAGTGCGTTCGGGTGGGAGGCGCCCCCCCCCCAACCCCCCCCCCCTCCACCAATTGTCATTGTATCGACACTCGCTTTTTTACTGTTACCGTTTGTAATACACGCAGCAATAAATTGCATTCAACACGAAGACTTAGCTTTTTTAATCTTTGCAAACCTTCGGACTCCTCACCAGCAGATAATTACAGTCCACATACAATCATACAGACCTGGCAGGGTCACCAACACTGACCTCAACAGGTCAAAAACCTTTTTAAAAATACCATATATTTCTTTTGGCTCCATAATTTCTTTCACAGAGGGAAAAGCTTAGGATTCAGGAATGCCAACGAATATGCATTTAGACTTTTAGATCTCAGGTTTTTGTGTAGTGTCTACAGGCAGTCATCACTTAGCCTACCATCCACATGAATTGCATGATGTTTGCCACCTACATTACATAAAAAAAAAACTGATCTTCCGAACGTCGTGCTTTAAGTGAAGAACGATAAAAAGTTTATAGTGTATATTGTCACCAAATATTCCAGAATGTTGTAGCCACCTAGGAATCTAATTAAAATCGCTGGTTTAATGTCCCTACTTACAATTAAAATAACATGATAAATGACTCCATTAATCCAGCAAAATACGGCCGGGAAAATAACAGAAAATAAATCGACAACGAGATGGGATGTTTCTCGGCCTTGGGTACGTTTTGAGAGTGCCATAAACTATCTGGAACGATTCTAGACTGAATGTTTGCAATCAATTCCTTTGCCAAGTGTTTACCTAGCTTTATACAGGTAGCTTGGACTGAAGTAGGTAATTTCAAATTCCATAGGATAATTTTATCAAAATCTGTCTATTACTTTTTTTCTTTTTTTTATGTTATGAAAGAGGCAAACGAGCATGCATCTCAGAAAGACCAAGGTCAAAATGCAGATGCGTTATCACGCCTGAGGCATAAGGTGTTATGGCTAAATTACAGGGCCGTACCTACATTGCCACCTGACCGGAACACGATAGCCATTTAGCGGCAAGTAGGTATATTAGGTAACGCGGTGGTGCCTACGCCCGCGAGCTCCGTCATTGGAGCTCTACCACCAGTAACATTCCATTACTGGAGAATCTGTGGATATACTCCAGTGAATTGGAAGTAGAATTCCAGTGTTTAAGTTTGCTGGCGTAGGTGGTGCCTTCCTCATCCATTTGCCACCAAATGGTAGTATAAAGCAGTATCGTGTTCCGGTAAGGGGGATGCAACTATCATTTAGCTATCGATGTGTTTTTCCGCCACTGTGGCGGACATAGGTAATCATAAGCCCGGGTGGCATTTGGCTTTTGGAGGTCCAGTAGCCTGACACACAAGCAAAAAAAATGTCATGAAGTAAAATTAGGAGGCCTCCGCCCACGCACATATTGGGGCTCCTCGTAAAAAACACATCAAGAAGAACGCGCGAGCAAAAAAAAAACTACATTTCCCCCCGTAAGCTCTACCTAGAAATCTTTAGGCTCGTACTGGCTCATAGCACACGGCGTATTTTATACGCGCAGACGACGTGCAGGTGACGCTCGTATACGCGCTTCATACGAGATATGAACGAAACCTTGTAACCTAAGCAACACGGGGCGATCGTGAAACGCGCAACTACTGCGCGTATATGTGCTGTAGTCGCTCTTCTCCAGTTGTAGAATGACTTCGGTTGAGTCTTTTGTACGCGCGTTTTTATCGCTTCAAACGCGCTTCTTACGCGCGCTTGTATCATCAATGCAAACGCAACAATCTGCGTCGACAGCGCCGAAGAAGCGCGTTCCTAATACGAGTACGCGCGTCGTCTGCGCGTATAGGTAAAATACGCCGTGTGCTATGGGCCTTAATGATTCCCAGCTACCAGTCGATCTTTGGATGCCCCAAAAACCGGAGGCCAGTGGCGGACCGCCCCTGCCGTCGCCCCCTTAGTCCGCTACTGGTTATTGGTGATAGCCGGAAAACCAACACGTGGGTCGTAGGTACGTGTCGCGTTTGAGTAATTCCAAAAATCACTTCCTATAACTACCCTCACAGCGCATCAAATTACGTATTTTTCATTATTGTCTATTAGGCTCTGGGTCCTTGCCTACGACACACCGCGGACACTCCTCCAAAATTCCATACAAACGCTTAATTTGGTCTCTACTACACAGCCATCAATCAGTGACGTGTATTTACACGCACACCTGTGTGCGTACAAAATACCAAACCGTCGCCCTTATGAGAGGAAGGGGTTGTGTATGTGTGCAAATCGGGCGGGACGTCGAAGTGTCAATTCTATACGTAGTATTATTACATATTCTCTGCCTACGACTTGTCTGCTACTTTCATTCATGACGTCAGAAGAGATTGTCAAAAACACTTTTGTTCATAACTATTGAGAGTATTTGAGAGCTATTCAGCTAAGACTTGTTCTAACTACTTAAGACAAAAGAATGTCTAAGTGAAAGTATTGAATAAAAGTGTGATCTCATGCCATAATTTTACTATTCATAAAAAACACTTAATTTCCATTAGCATACATTTGACCTAGATGAAAGCAATTAACATTATTTTTGCACTTACTTGAGTAGAAACTTAATTGTATTAAGATTAAGAGGCTTATTTATTTGTTTAATATAGTACGTCGCATAAAAAAGCGCGGGGTTAAGCGATAAGGGCGCGGTCGGGTGTGTGATGGGTGTCCACCAGTGGCAAATTAAAAAACTCGTTTCCATGCTTCGGAGGGCACGTCAAGCCGTCGGTCCAGGTTGCAATCGATAGATAGCAGTCGTTAAACCTTGTCAGAGGCCTTATGGGCGGTTTGAAAACATCTGACAACGGGTTGACCACTAGCCCTTATCTCCACCAACCCCTATAGGAGCAGCGTGGTGGAGTAAGCTCCAGGCCTCCTCCCAAGGAGGGGAGGGACTCGTGCCCAGCAGTGGGACGTATTATAGGGTTGCCATTATTATCATATTATTAAACCTACAATGTCAACATTCTCCGAAAGGGTAGGCAAAGCTAAATGGCGTGTTTTCAAAGAAAGATAAGAGAAGCATGGGCGTCGCAAGGGGGTGGCAGGAGATAAAAAATTACGTTATTTACAGCAGACTGATATGTGCCATAACTTAGTGCCATAAGTACAGGTACCAAAATGCTCCCCCTAGAGCCAACCTGCCTTCCAACAGTCAAACTGCCCCCTCCTTCCCTCCTCTATATCGTCTACTGGCGCCCTTGGATACATGCACACATAGGTGTTTGGCTTGTTAGGGTGTGTCCCATAGTGGCCTCATCATCATTTTACATTCGTAGACCTCAAGTGACGGAGCTCGCGGCACCAACGCATTACCTAATATACTTGCCGCTAAATGGTAGTGTTCAGCACTATCGTGTTCCGATCAGGAGGTAATGTACGGCCCTGTAATTTCCGTCACAAAGGCATAACACCTTAGGCCGCAGGAGTGGTACTGTATCTGCATCTTGACCTTGGTCATTGTGTGGGTGTCTATAGGCTGCAGTCATCACTTAACATCAATGTAAACTGCATGCTTGTTTGCCAATACCATTACATAAAAAAAAAAATGTCCCTGGAAAAATGGCATGGATATTGGACCCATGACTTTTATGCTTGGTTCAAACAAATGTCACACACTGCTGTCACCAAATGGCTCATCATAAGGATTCTAACTGAATGTTATATGAATGTTTATTTATGTGACATTTTGTATGTATATGTATAGGTAATCCGGTGGTGCCTACGTCCGCGAACTTGCTAACCACCAGTAAATAAAAAGAAAATAGCAAGTGTATTATTTGAAATTGTTTACCATACACTTTATCAAAGTTTGAGCAATTCAAAGAATGTGACATTTAAACTAATGGACCAGTTATCTACTACTAATGCCTTTACTTAAACTTACTGATAGTAGCATGTGCGAGTTTAACAAATGTTTGTTAATTGTTTAGAAGTCTTATTGTAACTAATTGGGAGATAATAAGTAATTTTAATAATTTAAAGATGCATTGAATTATGAACCTGTAATCAAAATTGTACTAATATCAAAAATTACAGAAATAAAGATAGCTAAGGGTTTAATTGTTGACTATTACTTTACCTATTTTTATGATTTCAGGAGGATTATGATCCTAATAACCAGCAATAGGACCGGGTAGTTTGTGTGAAATTTTAAAGTGTAAGTAGATGTAAAAATATATACTTTTATACAAGTTTTAATGTAATTGACGTGGCAAACATGCAAGCAATTCTATGACTGTGTGCTTGTGTAGTGTCTGCAGCCTAAAGACAAAGACCAGAGATCAAAATTCAGATGCGTTGCTACTCCTGAGATCTTAGTTGTTATCTCTGTGAGTCATAACAGGGCCATAAAATAATATAATAATGTCTCAACTAGAAGTAAGCATATTAATAAACGTATACAGTAAAATTAACAGCGAATATACACTGGAAACTTAAATGAAAATAAAATAAAACAAAAATATCCAACGCTACATTATGTAATTCACAAAAGTATTTAGGCTAAGGTAAAACAAATTCTAATTTCAGGTATCCTAACCCTCACCTACTAACACAAATCTATTGAGTCATTTACTTATTTATGAAGCTTCTCCCATTTGTCTATTTTAAGAATCGGAAAATGCGCGAACGTAAAGCAAATTGATAAAACACAACGCGCCAAAAAAATTAAAACCACTGACAACGTAATACGATCGGAATTCGGAATGCAAGTAATGCAACGGGTAACAGATGATACAGCCACAAACTTTTTTATTTTATTTTTCAGTCCTACTTTACAAACATTTCCGGGAAAGCGGACAGTTATTTGATCATTAAAATATTGTATGATCACCTGCGGTACTATAAGCCTAAATAAATAGATCATGCATTAAGTTTAAGTCAAAAAACTTACAATATTTTCCTTTTTTCACTACATAAAATTAAATTGTTCGATAAAAACTACACACACGTTCACTGTGTACACTACTGCACTGCGATATGTCAAACTTTTTGATTTTAGTGTTACTAGCGTAAGAACTATTTACTCCTCACAATTTCTCGAAAATGAATAATATTTTTGAGCGCTTATTTATATAACAACTTTCAATAATAATTTTCATTATTATTAATGAATAATGTTATCTTTTGAATTGTTATTAATCTTAAAAATACGAATATATCTCATTTGAATTAGTATTGCCATTATCAAAAAACGAATTACCCCAAAACTCAACGCTTGATACGAAATTCTTAGCCAGCTGAGGTTCACGTTACCTACCTTTTATTATTATTAGCGACGACTAAAAATAGGTCAAATATTTAAAAATGCGCGTTGGCACGTATTGCGGTTTACAACAGTAAAGTTGTAATCAAAGAACTGTGAGCTGTGTTTTAGTTGTTCATTAGTTAATTTCTTTATAGTTCATTAATAGGTGTTGAAGTTTAATTTTGAGGTAGGTACCTATGATTTTGAAGTAGGTAGGTATGAAGTGTAAACTTTCATACCGCGTGTTGATTTACTTTTTTCAATATTACTCGTATATAGAACTATTAGAGTAGGTATTTATCGTTTATCTATTACGAGGCACCTAGACCTCATTAGTGCGTTTGCGTGTGTCATTTAAATACCTAAATTAAATAAATATTCATAAAAAGGAATACCGAGAAAATTAAATAATTTAAACAATTACCTGGGTAAAATTATTTTCTTTTTCAGTACCCAAAATATTGAGGGTACTGAGTTAAGTAGATACTTACCTATTGGAATCCCTAAAATATTCAAGTAAGTCAGTCAGCTGTGTTACCAGAATAAAAAGATTAACACAAGTTCAATGGACTTGCAATGGCCGAAGGCACGAAAATAAGAAAAGATTCATAAACCTGGTTTGTCGAACCGAACTGAGGTTTATGGGTCATCATTTCAGAAATATTAACAACGTCGGAGATAACATTTATGATTTGCTACAGCGCTCTCATTGTTTGAGCAGTTTTCGAGGTAGTTTTTGAAGCGATAAAAAAGTTTATGTCCAATGAAAGTTTATGGCTTCGTTTTCCTTTGCGACATAATTATTGAAGTTATTATGTGGTTATGTAGGTATATGAGTATTTTGAAATAAATAATATTTTCTGATACATGAATATTAATATTATATTATACCTTTTACATTGCACTTACATGCTCACATAATTTATTTTACTATCATTGTCGTGACTCTAAAACCTCAGGTGGAGTAGTTGTGGTCTGTTACCACTGTGCCACCGAGGCAGAATCTTTTTTATATCAAAAAAGTGGCAAACAAGTATTCTAGAAGTATTCAAGTAGAATACCTACTGTAGTATTATAAGTTACGCATAAAACTAAACATTTCAATGCACACCACAGTCAGAAAACTTACCCAAAATCAATCAATTAATAGAAATATCGGTAAGCCATATAAATATTTGTAGTGGTACGGGGATCGAACCCGTGAGCCTCGGTTCAAGCGTTCACGTCACACACCGTTGGACCAACTGACTCGTCAATAAAGATTGACAAATAAAAAACAAAGGAACAGTAAACATTTTTATTGTAAATATTTTTTTATCCTCTTACACTCGCGTACTCAATGGCTTACTCAATACTCAAGCATTAGAAACCCACAACGGCAATACATCGATACATCACACGTACATATTACAATGTCGTTATACTCTCGAATATCGTTCTCACATCTATGATGAAAAAAACAAAAATCCAAATTTAATTTTAATCTCTCACGGATCAGGAGGCCAATTTTGGCGGAGACACAATTGACCTCAACTGTCATATTTTTCTTGTGGCCATGTGGCCTAACAGAATATAATAAGCTTTGTTACTTTGATTCGCTGCAATCGTCTTCTTACAAGAATTTATACAGAACAACACAACCAATATTGTCCTACTTTAGGGCTTACTCGATTAAAAATGTAGAGAACTAGATTCACAGTTATAAATTATTCTGATAAAATTATTCACTAATTTTCGGTTCATGTTCTATATGACGTCATTTAGGTCTTTTTTGTTTAGTTGTATTATTCTGCCAGTACCTAACTTCATCATTAAGCATTAATTCGAGAATATGAGAACATTGTTGATGAGCGTATTTCTATAGCGTTTATTTAGTAAAGTCTTAATAGGCACAATGTTTTGTCATATGTCCAGCCATCGCGAGTTCCGCGTACCGCAGGGTAAATTATTTCAAGCATCTACGCATTTAGATATTTCAGTCGGCTCGTTTTATAATGCACTTAACACTACAATCTGACGTTATCATTCATTGAGCTCGGTACCCAAAATTATACATGAAAATGACCATTGAACATTTAATTGGATTTAATCATTCGACATTCTGATGTGTTACTGACATTGTTTAACAATACCTAATACAACTTCAAGCATTTCTCCAAAGGCCTTACTTATTTAGATGTAGATCACATGTTATGTTTGAAAGACGACAATTTATTTTACGAAAGAAATAGGTAATCATATCTAAAATTATAAAGACACATTTGTTTTGCTCATTCCTTTATAAGTGGTTTAGGATTTTAAGCCTAGAATTAGAAAGAGAAAATGTTGAAAGTTAATTTCTTATTGTCGAACTGCTCGTTTGTTTCGTGCACTAGTATAGATAACAAGAAAAAAGACTTCACAATAAAATATATCTCAAATAAACAATGTTTCTAAATTAAACAGTAGAGAAAACGTGTAACTACCTTTATGTAGGTAATTTATTATTAGGTAAAAATAATATAAGCTCCTACATACTTAAATCCCATACATTATTTTCTGTTCCAATTAAAAAGTGCTGTTTTTACAGACTTTACAGTATAATGCCGACCCATCTGTGTTGCTAGAAAAATAATTCGTAATAATGATGGTAAATTCAAAAAACATTGTTGAAAAAAAAAATTAAACTCTTTGGAGCGGTTTTTTCTTTTTCATTAATGTTGTAAGTGAAAAGAAAGTACCTAAATTAATCATTGGTTTTAATCAGATAAGAGAGCAATCAGGAAACAACAAGAAGGAAGAAAAATTTAGCTCATTATAGTCGCAAGCACTATAGAATTGATGAAGGGAAGTGAAGATAAATTTATAAAACAAATTAACTAGTTCTTTGGTGTTCTTTGAAATTATGTTTACATACTTTAATCTCACTTTGTAAAGGAGATGTTGCAAAAATGTATGGATCTCCGGCCATGTATTGTACACAATATCATTAAAAAGGCAAAATCAATATAAAAACGTTTTTACTGCATATTTTCACTTATTTAGCTTTGTTTGCAGTTACAAAATATTATTTGCAGTTAGAATTGCAACTTAAAGCCAACATCGCGAATATGGCGGACGTTGTCATTTTGACATTTTCATTTTTTAAATTGTTTTTTGATTATCTAGTACTTGGAGAATAAAAAAATATTATAAATACTATCGAAATCGATTGATTCCAAGCGTTGGCTGTATCGCCGCCATGTTGAACATGGTTGAAAATGATAAAATCGTTTGAATTAAATGTGGTGGTAACTCTAAAATATATTCTTGATTAAATTAATTGTATTTTTTTCGGATTCTTCTATAATTTACCCATTTTTTGAGGACATGTACGAACCAGGGCCGAGCTCGCAACATCTCCTTTATATAATAATATAATTTATACACCAATGAGCTAGTTGTCTAATGTGATCACGTAAATAATAAAAGTAGACTTAGTTTAACAAATGTTTAAATAGATCTCCTATTACCCAAGCCGTTCTCAAAAGGACTTCTTTAAGGCGAATCAGCGTAATACTAACCGCTATTTTTAAGTTTTATATTTTATCTAAGAACTTTAAATTTTCTCTAGATGTTCAAAAATTTGTAAGTAGTTAGCGTAGAAGAATATTATTTTTGTTAACAAATATAACTCTAATTAATACTTAAAGTCATGTATTATTTCGACTAGATCAAGGTAAAGTGTGAGATCTAGTGTTACTAGACCTTTAAAATCTAAAGATTCAAACTATAGAGAATTAATTACACTACTGCAAAACAGTGACTAATTAGGTATTTTTTGCATTTTTATAAAGACAAATTTGGAATAACATTGGTAAATATATTTGATAATGGCGTAATTAAAACTGAGCCATACCTATAAAATTTATTTTTATAAAAGCGCAACTTTAAGTTTAAAGTTAGTTTTGAGTTTGAATTCGCTACAGTTAGAATAACCGACGTTTTTAATAGTGGATAGGTATTTGGATATATTAGAAAAATATTGCTTTGAGTTATAGAAAAGTTGCATTTCAAATTGCACTATTGAGCTATGCTATGTCACTCGTTAAGGCGGAATACATAAGTTCTATTTTGAAAGTCTTAGCAGATTTAATTTTTAAAGATTGAGAAAAACCCACTGATAAAGACATCTATGACTAAAGCTCCGAATGAAGAATAAAAATTCTCGGTTAAATTATTAAAAAAATGTATTTTATCTGTCTTCACACACACATGCCCGACCCGATCGAATAAGAATGTTTAGTATAATATTTTTTTTTGTAAATAACTTTATGCCGTAGTAATCGCTATAATAAAGTAATATATTTTGCCAAAGCGATATGTTTCCTTATTGTAGCATTGTGTTCATATTGTTATGCACTCGTACCTAAATATTTTATTTTCTTTATATAATCAATCGTGTTATCAAATACTACGCTTAATATTCACACCTAATACATTGTTATTTGCTCCAAATGAATAATGTCACTATCTGTACATAAAGCTTTATTATAAAATAAAATCTAGACTTCGTTTATACTAGTATCTAAGCTACGTGGCCTTTTAATGAGGCGACGCCATGTTGCTGACGCCATTTTATCGTCAGCACGTAATGGCGGTAACGCAACCGATTTCTTCACCGACACCGACAAGGATTACGCAATTTTTCGTTTTTTTCTGTTAATCTAAATAAAAGCAATTCGATTTTTATCTGATTACATCAATATAGGCAAAGAAAGGTATCGTTTAAATGTGATGTCCGTGGACATAGGTTGCTAAAACCAAGACGAGGCTCCGCCCAATTTTGTTGATAGTTCACCGATACCACGCCCGAACATATTGCCGACCTGCAAAATAAGAAATAAGTTTAGTTAAAAGGATAGTATAAATTATGAATAACCAGCATAACTAATAAAGTAGGTATGCCTAGGTATACATCCACAATACATTTCAAAAATTAAATGATCAACTTAGAAATCCACGACGTCTTTTGATACAGTGGTCTTTTATTGGTTTTATGAAAGCGGCACGTCTTGAGACTTGGCACTAGTCTACTTCACCGGGCAATTGGCGATCGCAGAGCTCAGAATTGTATAGTCTGTGATTTTGCAATACACATGACTAATAATTGCTATGAATTTATTTATAGGCGAAGTAAAGCAGATCTTACAGTAATCCTATCCCTACTTATTTTGTCTCTAAACATTTTCGTGTTTCAAACTTTAACTTCTAGTAGGTAATGCGTGTAATGTATTAGCTGGCCACTACTACTAGAGAGCAAGAGTTCCAGATTGGATCAGTGGGCGGGCGATAAGTTCAGTTGGAATTTCCTCCGAGTTTGGTAATGTGTCCGAATATCTTAATAGACTTAATATCTATGGAAAAAATAAATATATCATGGGAAAAAGTTTCACAGGTGTATCGCACGTGTTTGTTGGTATGCATTAATTTACATCTGCTTAATCCTCCACGTGGTAATTAAGGTGTGAAGTTATGTCTTTTATAAATATATCTTACCTTCCCAACAACAGCAGTGACGTTGCCTAACTTGGCCTCCTCCGTAAGAGCTTCCAATTTGGACTTCCCGCTCCGCGAGCCTTCTTCCGAGCCTCCGTCGTCACCACCCCTGTTACATACATTCTTATCGCAAGATCAATATAATACTTACAGACAAGCATACAGTATGGCCCCGTAATAACTATCACAGAGACATGACAATGGATCATCTCTGGTGTTTGTGTAGATGTCTATAGGCTGCAGTTATCACCAAATATCAATGTGAGCTGCTAGCTTGTTTGCCGCCTTTCTTACATAAAAAAATATATGGATGGTAAGCAAATAGTCCAAGAACGAAAAACGTATCGGGTCCTCGATACGAATACGTAGTGCGTCGATAGTTTGTAGCACTTATCGAGGACTCGGTAACTTAACGTTTGTGACGTCATCCTAATGCAAGTAGAGGTGTAAGCACGCTTGTTTTGACATTAACGTAATGTATGTCAAAACAGCGAGCAAATCCTAAGTAAAAACTCCAAGTTAGGTTTACGCGCCGCGTCGATACGACCGCAATACGAAAGTAATAATCTTTGGTGTTCACAAAATTAGTTCTATTAACGCACGGCAGAGGCGCTGTACATTTTTTAAAAATTATTGATCTCCATGACGACATAAATACTTTGTCTCAAGTTTTTCGTGTTAAGGTTACGTACCTAGCCTATAAACATTCACAAAATCAAGTATTCAATGTTGACGCATTGTAGGCGTTAGTGCCGAAAATTATGATTTGACAGGAATATAATAATGTGCTAAACATTGCCATTTAGCGGCAAGTAGATAAATATAAATATCTTAATATCGTACGAATGTTGGAGGATGATAAGTATAATTTGTTAGCTGCTTCAATCATTTAGAGATAGAGACCTGCTGTAATAATCAGCGACGGACATAAAGATTGTCTTACCACCATAATAATCGACTGTTACAAGGGCCAAAACGTAAAAGCCGAATCGTGGGGTATTTGCATGTATGCTCGAATTTTTTTTTTTAATAATAATCAGGCTAAGATTTTAATTGTCCTATCTTCTAATAATGATTAGGCTCCGCTATGCTAACTGCTGTGGTTAAGTACGTAAGTAAGTCGACTTATAATAAATAATTCAATCAACAATACGCTTAAATAGGTTACATTTCATACAATCCTAACCACGATTATCGTCCTCCGGGTTAACGCCCTCTGCGCATTAGGACTCCGCCGTCAGAAGGTGGCAGTTTAGCATTAGATTTGGTCTATCATAACCAAAATCTGACAAATGTATACAGAAGTATTGTTGCAAAAGAGTACTTAACGTTCAAATCACAAACGATTTATTGTTAAAAACCGCAAATATTTTTTTTTTTAACGCATAATATTAAAATAGGAAGGTACATTTATCACTATGCTTAAAAAATTAACACGAAGAAAAAAATGGGTAATTAGTAAGCAACTGATTGACAGTAGGTCTGTTAGTCTGTTGTGTGTGTCGTGATTGAACTTCTCCAAATTGGCTAGGACGTTGTTGATTTTATTTTTCGGTGTGTTCAAGTATGAATATTTGATAATGGTTTAGATTCATAATTCGGTCCTTTTTGAATAAGAGAAAACAGCAGATGATCAAAACTGTCCAGATTGATTCTTACCTTTTTTTTAAAAAAATAGAAATTCCTTATTTAAAACCTCCCTCCTACTCCCCTCTAAACATCTGAGGTACCTAATAATGGACGCCTCTTTTGCCCGCGACTTTCATACGGGCATCATTTCCATTTCAATAAAAAATTGAGTTGGGAGTTGGGGCACTCCATCAGGAACATTATGAGAGGATTCATAATCCGATTCATTTCCAGGGTGTCTAATGATGAATGGACGTAGAGTGCAATCAGATCATCAAACATGCCCTTGATCTTAAATACTAGGCTACAAGTGGCTTCTTCTGTGTGCATCCTACCTGTCACCGCATGGTAGATATATTTTTCGAATTAAAACTAAACTCTTACAAATAAAGCCGCTACAATAATGCTCTAAACTGGAAACAAACTATCGGACGTGATTTGACGTCATGACTAGCAACTGTGATACAAAAGTACCTAACGATTTTTGACGAAGGAAAACGTCGAATACAAAAAAATGGCAAAATAGCATAAGATTAGCATCGATAAAAAGTGAATATTAAGAAAAAAGCTGTAGCCTATTTACAAAAAAATCAGAAGCGGCTCTAGCTCGTGTAGCGCCCGGAGGCAATGAAATCCTGGCGCCCCCTAGGCCTGACCATGACGGTCCAAGACGTTGCTCTAAGCTATCTGTGGGAGCGCCACGGCGGCAGCAGGGTGCCGTATGCATGGCACACCCTGCACTATATAGATTAAGCCGTCCCTGAAAAAAAGCTAAATGGTGTAAGCTATAATGTACTTAGATGTGTGTTGCCAGTCCTGACATCTAAAAATATTTTGCCTTCTATGTCTATGATTTATATCTACTTTTATATATTTTTTCATTTTATTGTAGCAACCGTCTTTATTATATCATGCAAAATTTACACATAATCTATATAAATCAATTTTTTTACATTGATTCCTATAGGTTTTCTAGTATTGCAAAATTGTACTCGTGTCCATAGATTCCTCTTTTCTGAAGATTTTTTTTTTCAACTTCTGCAACCGTCCCCATTTAAAACTGACAAAGGGTTTCGTCCTTCCATTTATAATTTCGTCTAGCTATGGGAGCATTCAAATCGTCATCTGTATCACGGTGCTATACAAGACCCAAATCGCGTCCGATCCATTTCCAGCTATAAGGGTGTCTAATAATGAATGTACGTGAAGTGCAATCAGATCATCAAACATACCCTTGGTCTTGTTGAGGCAATAGTAGGTTGCAAGTGGCTTCTTCTCTGTGCATGCTACCTGCCACCGCTTGGTATATTCAGCGAATATAAATTCTTACAACTAAAGCCGCTACAATAATGCTCTAAGCCGGAAACAAACTATCGGACGTGATTTGACGTCATGACTAACAACTGTGATTACAAAAGTAGAGATTTTTGACGAATGAAAACGTCAAATAAGTTTAGGAGACTAGACCGTTATCGTAAATAATGAATATTATAGAAGCTGTAGCCTATTTGCAAAAAAGCTAGAGGAATCAATGTAAATGTGTTGCCAATCCTGATATCTAAAAATGTTTTGCCTTCTATGTCTATGATTTTTTCTTTTATTATAATTTTTTATTTTAGCAACAGTCTTTAACAAATCATGCAAATATTAAAGGCCTACTTCATGCCTACTTCCATTTCACCCGGTAGGGAAACACTCGTTTAGTAAGAACTTTATCATCACCGGTGCTATTCAAGACCCAAATCGCCTCCGATACATTTCCAGTTGTAAGGGTGTCTAATGATGAATGTACGTGAAGTGCAATCAGATCATCAAACATACCCTTGGTCTTGTTGAGCCAATAGTAGGCTGCAAGTGGCTTCTTCTGTATGCATCCTACCTGCCACCGCTTGGTATATCTTCGAGTTTAGTTTGTCATCGATCACGCCCTGCAGTTCGAAGTCGCTGTACATTTTCTGTGGAAGAAGAATAGTTCACCTTTTTGTTTTAAATTTTATGAAGTATACCTATTAGGGTTGTTGAGGATTCCTCTTCCGCTTCCTCATAATGAGGAAGTTCCGCAATATTTTGAGTTCCTCAACCGTTTCCGCATCCTCATAAATAAAAACAAAAAAATCCTCTTCCGCTACCGCTTCCTCAACATTTAAGAGGAATTTATGAGGAATTTCATTGCGCATGCGCGTCTCGTATCCATGGCAATGCACACACACGCTGCAGCGCGATGCCGGGCCGAACAAGCGAGCGAGACCTCCCCTCCCGCCACCGGCGCTGTTCCTTGCATGTTTGTTATAATTTTATTGACATACATTACATACAATATTCATTTATGTTTATACGCGTAAGCAACTAAAAAAATCGAAATATTCGGGGCTTTACGGAACTGTATCTATGGCCATACCTATCTTCTCTTCCATCAATTGTCCCAGTGAACTTGATGGAAGAGAAGATAGGTATTAGACTTTTTAGCAATGCTGGATACGATGAGCTAAGAAACCGGCTGTCAGGGAAAACAGCTTTCAAAATATTTTTTATAAAAATTAACCTCCCTATAATCAATTTTGATTAAAGTATTCAATTCTTTTATTTTGATTAATAATATTAGACTTAAGTACCTAATTAACAAAGAAATAAAGACTGCATTCTTATTTCCATTTCAATTGCTTTAAATTGTATCATTCACTCATCTTTTTTTGTGTGCGTGTGTTGTGTAGATACGAGTATGTTACTGAACTCGTCCGTAACTGCTGGACCGATTTTGATGATTCATTATTGTGTGTGTTTTGAGAATGGTTAAGATTCGTAGTTTGGTCCACTGGAAAATGCCTTTTCAATTTTTTTTTGTATGTATGTACTTAGTTATGTTTATAGAGACAGGACAGCGGATTTTGGGGGTTGGGTCCGCTAGTATTTATAAGGCCTCGCGGCTGGCATAGAACGCAAGCGATCTACTCGATTAAGCGATATGGGTGCGGTCGGGTATGTGACGGGTGACCACTAGTGGCAAATTAAAATTAGCTTTTCCGTGCTTACATTTTGACACCACTATCGAATTCAACACCCTCAAGAACCATGAAAACGACACCCATGACGAAAAAGTTGTCAACTCCATGCAGCCGCCATCTTGGATTTACATTTTGGCACTACGATCGGATTCAACACCCTCATGAACCATGAACGACACCCATGACGAAAAAGTTGATAACGTCTAGCAGCTGCCATAATCGATCCATATTTTGACACCACTATCGAATTCAACACCCACAAGAACCATGAAAACGACACTCACTCATGACGAAATAATTGATAAATTGTCAAAATGAAAAATTGTCCAATTATTAAATTTTCGACTATTGGTATGGTAGGTACCTAACGTCTGATGCGAAATGCGAATAAACCATTGCAGTATAACTATGAAGGGGGCAAATGAAACTAACGACCACCGGGGTGGCCGGTCTCAGAGGAAGCCGATGGGAATAAAGGGTTAAGCCGACGGTCCCGGTTGCTATAGATAAATAGCAGTCGTTAAACCTTGTCCCAGGCCATATGTATGGGCGGATTTGAAAACATCCGACAGCGGGTTGGCCACTAACCGTTATCTCCACCAACCCGCATTGGAGCAGCGTGGTGGAGTAAGCTCCAGACCTCCCCTCAAGAAGGGGAGAGACTCGTGCCCAGCAGTGGGACGTTTCAACGGTTCATTATTATTATTATATCATTAACTCCTTCAGTAGCGTAGTGGTAGTAGGCCACTACTACGACGCTGGGGGTCCTGGGTTCGATTTTCGGGTCGGGGACTATCAGAAATAACGGTTAATCTCTGGTGCTATTGGGATTTTTCCAATTTCTAGCAGTTTCCCAGTAGGTACCTCGGAGTTTGGCATTGTGCCCGGAGATGGCAACAGGTTCGCCACCTGTTACATGGGCCAACACGTAACCGGCGAGTCGTGGGTGTTTGCATGTATGCTTGAATGCATGCATTTACCTCTGCCTAGCCCTTCGGGGATTACAGGCGTGAAGTTACGTACGTTCTTCCTCTTCCGCTTCCTCATCCGCATCCTCTTCCTCATTAAAAAATCCTCTTCCTCATCCGCATCCTCTAAATTTGCGCGTCACAATTCTCCTCTTCCTCATAATCACTTCCTCAACAACCCTAATACCTACCTACCTACTCTTACAAATTTAAAAATGTTGGTAGATAAAACCATATTTAGATGACTGAAAATTGTAGTAGTTATACAATTTGTAAACGATACAATAAATAAATGGACGGTTGCAGAGGCCCAGAAAGACCAAGACTGACCTACCATGACCAAATAAGTCGAGTTCTGTCTGATGGTGGGGTCAAAAGTCTTAGGAGTCGGCGTGCATGTATGCAGAGAATGATGAAGGTAGACGAGGCACGAGAGGTTTGTCAGGACCGGGATATCTGGCGCTCTACACTCTCTGCCTACCCCGTGAGGGACCTGGCGTGAAGATACATACATACATATAATAAAAAAGTGCAGTTGTTTTTAAGGAATTCTGGGCGGGGTGCAAATATTGCACATTGAGCTTAGGAAAGAGACAATCAGGGGCAGCTCCAGCTCGAGTAGCGCCCGTGTGCAATGAAACCCTAGCGCCCCCTAGGCCTAACCATGATGGTCCAAGACGATGCTCTTAGCGTCTCAAGAAGCGCCGCGGCGTCCCTTGAGACGACGGCAGAGAATATGTAATAATACTACGTATAGAATGGACACTTCGACTCTTATGAGCGACGGTTGGTACTCTACAGCGAGGTTGCCAACGGCCTAGTTTTGATTAATTTGTAATCGAATATTTCATTTTTTAACATTACGATGGTGCTTTATTGTGCAGTGTATGGCTGTATGTCAACAAGTTTTTTTACTGGTGGTAGAGCTTCAGTGACGGAGCTCGCGGGCGTAGGCACCACCGCATTACCTAATATACTTGCCGCTAAATGGTAGTGTTCAGCACTATCATGTTCCGGTCAGGTGGTAATGTACGGCCCTGTAATTTCCGGCACAGAGGCATAACACCTTAGGCCTCAGGAGTGGTAAAGCATCTGCATTTTGACCTTGGTCTTCATGTGGGTGTCTATAGGCTGCAGTCATCACTTAACATCAATGTGAACTGCATGCTTGTTTGCCAAGCCCATTACATTAAAAAAAAAGTCGTGAAAAAAAAATCATTTTTCAGTTTCACGAAGGAAAAATACCTAAGGTAAAATAATTATGTTCACAATTACAAAACTTTTTTATTTAACTAAAAACTTTTTAAATATTATAATTTCCTACCTTTACGCTATGTGATTGCATTGCATTAGTAATAAAAGTGTTTCAGTATATTGAATTGAAGTGACTTGTTGACGTAATGAGTAGATAGTGAGTATTATTTTCCAATAGGTACTTGTGCACCGGTAAACTGGGTGAAACTGGTAAATACAAATTTGCCTTACTGTTGAGCCGCAGTTGGCCGATATCGGCCAAGAACAATAAAATTAGAAATCAATTGTCATAATTTTCTCGTTGCCCGACGGGGTGCATAGTGTAAACCGGGTCAAATAATAGGCAGAAAGAAAGTAATATCTACGTAAGTACATAGTATTATTTTATTTCTATACTGTCGGTCCGAGGCCTAAAGTCATAACCTCATAACCCTACGTGCTACGCTGTGTAAGTGCACGTGTAACTACACGTCACTGATTGATGTCTGTGTAATCAAAATAAGCGTTTGTATGGAATTTTGGTGGAGTGTCCGCGGTGTGACGACGGCGCCCGTATGTATTGCACACCCTGCACTAAAGGTTAAGCTGCCCCTGAAGACAATCGGCTGGTTTCGACTTCGTAGAGCGTTAACTCTGTTGCACACTGTAATTCACTGTATACGTAAGTACCCATATTGCGACATTGGCCAAAATTGAATCAAAATCTATCAAAACATTTTGTATGATGCTTTACTGAGACGAAACTAAAATAGCCGAAGTCTCTTTCCTTAGCTCGATGAGCAATATTTCTTGAAGAGCACTGAAAAAGGTAAAATGATGTACCTTCAAAATGACAGAGAGGCAAGCGACTTGCTGCGGGTGAAGCGCCGGCCGCTCCAAGAGCCACGTGTTGATCATGCTGACCTGGATGCCGTACCAGTGCTCGAACAGCTGCAGGATCCACAGCTCGTCTGTTACCTGACGGATAGTTTTCAACATCATCACTTCAGTCAAAATACGTCCACTGCTGGACAAAAGCCTTCCCAACGAAGCTTACAACAGGGTTGTACGGTGTGTTGGTTACTATACAGGGAGATGGTTAAAGGAAAGACTGAGTTAACAATTATACTGAAGGTAGAGCTCTAGTGACGGAGCTCGCGGGCGTAGGCACCACCGCATTAACTAATATACTTGCCTCTAAATCTTCTTTATTCTTTAATTGAGCCTATTCCAAACAAACAAACAAAGAAAAAAATATTACCTCTTTTATAAAGAGGTAATATTTTTTTATTTTTTTATTAGTTTAGATAATCCTAGTCAATTTAGCTTGGATGTCAATAAACTATTTTTAAAAATAGGAGGACAGCGATCCCATAGTAGACATTTATTTTAGAGGTTTTTTAATTAAAGAATTTAGGAAAGGAATTTAGTAACAAGGAAAATCGCTTACTTTAGAACGAATTTGGTCCATGGAATTCCTCATGAAGTTGACGTAGCCCTGGCCGATGTCCTTGCCCGATCCGGAGACGTTCGCGATTACCAAGATGGAGCCGATCAAACTGTAAATATACATCAATACCGATTCAAGTAGAAACAGTATCGTATATGAAATATTGCACATCGGCTTTAAGAAGGAGTCTTCGGCTTATTTCGGGACTGTAGAGCGTTATCTCTTTCGCACCTTGCATATGTGACGTTTGTCAACCATTTTGATGAAGTTTTGACCAATACCGGAATATCAGTGTTTACGTAGGCAGTTTGTAGCAGAGATAATGCTCTACGAAGCCGAAACTAGTCGATTGTCTCTTTCGTGGTTTCGATGACCAATATTTCTTGCCAGGTACTGTACGTTTACTTTGATTAAACCTATAAGTAGTCAATTGAAGTTTATAATAGGGAAAATTTTAATTGTATCATCATAATCATATTCAAACACAGAATACCCAAATTCCCTTAAGAACCCCTTCATCTTTTCACCACAACTCGTGTGAAGGCAGTAAATTAACACTTTCAAGAGCTCTTACTCACGAGGAAGCCATGGCGTCATCGCCGGCTACGTATCCAAGTAGATAGCATGGTATTGAAATACATGTTACCTAAATCACCAACCGTGTGGCGACTACTGGCGACGTCTCCCCACCGTACTAACTGCTTGGGTACGTAGCCGGCAACGTGGCCATGGTATCCTAGCAAGGTAATGCCCTTAAAGTCCACTTCTGGATCCCTACGTCTTATTCTATCTATACTCTATGCTTCACCATAAAATATGTATGTAGTCTTTACTGCCAAAAAGACTTGAAAAAGTTAACGAAATCGGGGTTAGGTTCACAACAGATGTAGATAAGGTCAGTTAAATACTTCCTTTGTCCGCGAGCATCTTCAACCATTGATCACTTAGCTAGTTTATTCAAATCACTCAACACTTACCTTACCGCTCCTAATCGTATATGTCTTATGTGTCTTTCTGCAACGCCCTAAGCCGAGGTTCGGACCCTCAGGGGTCTCCCTTAGGCAGTTGCGCTAACTTTATCTAGGCTGAGCGCGCCCTCTGCACTCGGATTGCCCGGTGAAGTAGACTAGTGCCAGAGAATATGTAATAATACTACGTATAGAAGACACTTCGACGTTCCGCCCGATTTCCCCGCCTCACCCATCACTCCCCCTCGAGAGGCAGTTGAATAAACTTCAACAGTGAGGCTGAGAGCGGGCGAGTGAGCGGTCGATTTTTAGTTAATTTGGTCATGTAGTCAGTGCGACGACTTATTTCACGATTGCATAAGGTCATAACCCTACGTGGTACATTTCAATGTGCGCGTGTAGGTACTGATTGATGTCTGTGTAATAACCAGAATAAGCGTTTGTATGGAATTATAGCCGAGTGTCCGGAGTGTGCTAGTTCCGTCTCCAGACGTGGCGCCTTCATGAGTACAAAAAAAAACAAAAAGAACTCACCTGCCCTCATCAAACCGCGCGATTTTCGTCAAGGTCGCCTCCAGCACAGCCGACAGCCGCGTCGTCATACCCGTCGCCATAGCTTGCAGGCACGCTTCGATCTGCGCGTCCATTTTTGTGTGATACTGGTACTGGACGATTAGACAGAAGTTGAACTCTTTGTTGTTAGCGTGCCGCCTTCCACCGCGGGCGGATTGTGGACTGGCTGGACAGTTTCGTGAGGTTCAAACTCAGATTCAATTCATTGTCATCGTTAAGCTTTTTTGAAACTTGATTCCTTTTTTATTTACGAGTTCTTTGTTAAGATAAACGTAGAAAAGAATAGGCCACATTGAAATTGAAAATGTTTTTCTTTTAACGCGCTCCTTCACTATCACTAATTTAAAAACAGAAAACTCTCTTCTGCCACCTGCGTTTAAATTCCCGAAAATATAGGCAAATATAATAAAACAGTAAAATCCACGTGTCTGTACATTGTATATATTTACGAAAAACCAAATGGGGGCGATGTTAAAATAGTATTAGAACACTTTTCAATGATTTTTAATTTTATTGTCTGTCTGTTTGTCTGTTTGTCCCTTTGTCCAGGCTAATCTCCGAAGATACTGGACGGATTCGAATGAAACTTTTTGTGGTGTATAGATACTAAGCCTGGCCAACATTTAGGCTACTTTTTACTGCGGGAAAATCACTCATTCCCACGGGAATCTCTACATTTAATTTAATTTTCCTATACATATAGTCCGTATCTATCAAATTTTTGACACATTATTTCATTGTGAGGCAATACGAAGTTTGCCGGGTCAGCTAGTAGGCAAATAAAGTTACGTTCCTCGGTGATTTCCCGGTTACATAAGGTGTTAAAGTTCCATATAATAAAGTACAAGCCTAGATATTAATATTAATACATAGGTAGGTATCTAACAATAAGATAAAATCAAATGAGATAATTTTGTATTAAATAATTCACTTGTAGTTTTTGTTTGATCTGCATCGAAGGCTGATTGGTCTGTGGATATCTGCAATCCTATTGTACCTATCACTATCGAGATGTCCACAGAAATTAGAGTGAACTTTTAAAAAATACTGTGCTTGATCTTATGGATTGTATTTTTGATTATATTATTAATTTATACGTTGGATAAGAACGACACTTCACGTGGCTTCATTTTTGATTCGCTAAAAAAATATTTATTAAACCAACAGTTTGAAATGTTCACATAAACTGTCCAGCAAGCTATTCTCTCTACACACACTCTTACATCTCGGTGTCCGCAGTGAGTTACTGTTTTGTCATTGTTAAATCAAAATTTGTAATTGAACTGTTGGTGATTGTGGATATGGGTGTTAAAATGATTGTCTGAGATGCGAAGTGAGTGTCTAAGCCAGAGAATAGTCAGCAGTATCGGATTAAAATTAAACGTTATCATTATCCTTCATGCTTCACTTCAATTTTATTGTGAACTTCAATTTAATACTTACATTGAGCAACTTTATCATTTTTATTCAAAACTTAAAGAATTAATAGGTAATTATAGAAAGAGATTTGATACAGCCTTTTTCTTTTCAAATCCGATACTGCTTAGCGCCTTCAAATTATGTATTACAACGCGTCAGACTAAGATTTAAATCATATGCGACTTCGCTTTCCAAAATTTAGCCCGCATAGATAATCACCTTGGCTTGAACTACTATGCCTAAGTGCTCTATAGTGTATGACCTTAATGGGATTAGTGCTATTGAATGTGCACTGAAATACTAAATGTGTTTGGATTAATTTAATGTGCTATTAGAAAATTGTAATATCTTTTGAAAATATTTCAAGGATTTTAAAATTAGGTGAATTAAAATAATAATGACTTGCTATTTTCTTTACATTTGGCCGAGTGTGTGAAGTCGGTGACGTGATATGTTTTAAGTCTTTTGCAACAGTTGGTGCTATGCAGCGAGACGTGTATGATCGTAGTTGCATGGCTTACGCGTTGCAAACGTAATTTGAAAGCAATGTGTCGATTATACTAGCAATGTCTTTACGATTAATGTTTTTAATGAAAATTTAATTTAATCAATCATGACTCATGATTTCGAGTATGCTATAACTTCAAACAATTTTGTTTTTTTTTAGAATTTGATGATAAATAAATTACAGGAACAGATAACAGCAACAAAAACATTAGTCGCTTCTTATCTTGATAGCCAAATTTAAACTCCAGTTAAATTGTTAAATAAAATATATTCAACTCGTCACACAACTGTCAACTATTGTTCACTGGGCTATCAAGATTGATTTCAATAACTTTAGAAGCTGAGAAAAGACAATTGCTAGTTGACACCAATGTCCTCTCCGTTCACAGTGGAAGTCGGATCCTTATTTAACGACAGGCGCACATTAAGGTATAACCAAAAATAATTTTGATCATTGAGTTGGTCACCACCAATATTAAGCACCAATATGTTCAGACTGTCACAGACAGTTTTAATGTGCGCCGATTTTGATGATATGAACGTATATATTATGTTCAGATGGATAAGGAATTGATGTGATATGTTCATATGAAACGACAATGATAATGTCTGAACATAATACATAAATGGAGGTGCAGTTGGACAAGGTTTCAACGACCAAAAACATATCTGTTTTGAAAACAACAATACAAAGCAATTAAATAATGATATAATGAACTCTTTTAAAGTGAAAGTAAAGTACCTTTTCCTTTGTTATCCAAAACAGATATGAAACGAAGAAAGGTACAGATAGAAACAATGTCCAATAATGGATCGAAATCATTTTTGCTTTTCGTTATGCGAAAATGCAAGAATGACAGAAAACACCAATCAAAGCGGATCACAACACCGAGATAGATAGAAGAAGCGAGAAAGGAAACATAGCCTACTAATGGTCTTTGAATGACTCCTGCAAGTTTGTTACTTCCATTGATTCAACTAAAGGTATTAGCTGGATTGTGGAGCTTTATTATTTATTTGTGTAATGTTTCTATAATATTACTAGCTTTCACGATATGGTTATACATTTTAATTATCGAAAGGACCCAGAGCGTCTGTATTATGTAGCTACTAAATTTAACTACATATAGTTTATAATTCTTGTTTATTTCGGTTTGTTAATTACCTATTTAACATTTCTATCTTAATATGTATGAGATAGGTACGACTGAATTAGTATGAGAGTAAAGGTATAATTTCAAGGTCAGGTCAAGATATATTTAGCACTTGTTGTTAGAATGTGTCGACGAGTTTTGGAAGTAACAGGACAGTCAAATTAATAAACCTTTATTGGATGTTTTTTTAAGTTGCTAATGAATATAATAATATACGTAACAATTTTTGACCACAAACCACTCCTAAAACATTGTAAGCATTATTTTGCTTACTAAATATTATTTTAAGGTAAATTGAAAATAATAAGGAGTCATTCAACGAACATTAAAAAAAATAAAACAAACTCAACTCTTTCTTACCTCATTGACATCACAGTGAGGTGTCAAATATAAACGCTAATATTACTAGACTACATAACTCAATAATAATATACAATAGTTTATGGGTAGGTAGAAGTTAATTCAGAAATATGTTGCTAGAAAAACGAATAGATCCAAATTTATTAAAGAAGTTCTTGATAATTTTAACAGCATAGATTGAAGAATAGTCAAGAAAGTAGAAGTTTACAAAGTATACAGTAAGCTAGCAACAACATTCTAAAGAACATTTGATCGAGGGAGATAAATCTTACACGATCAAATATAAAATAGATCTTTAAAATAGAATAATACGGCTAAACATACGCTACATATAAATTTAAAATAATTCAACTTATTTAAGTAATAACTGAAATATTTTTGGTTTTGCATTAATTCAATCTCATCTCATCAGAATTGCAAAATCAACGACGTTATGGTTAGAGAAGATATTAAAACTAAGCTAACTTTAATAGTAGTTAATCCTCACATTATAATTGTAATTGAGGAATTCAAAACAAGGTATCACAACAGAAATGGACATATACAAAGTTCATAAATTAACTGATTCTTGGAAATACTGCGACTTACGAAAAACGTTACTTGTGCAGTGATTTTCAAGCAAGTCACTTCTTTTTTCATGGGAATCTTTGATTTCAAATTAATTATTTTCAAGATAAACGAATTTCTCAATGTATGTATGTATCTTCACACCCAGTCTCTTACAGGGTAGGAAGAGAATGTGGATTTTTAAATTTTAACTAATTTTTACAATTTGTGAAATGCCCACACAGATTTTCATGAATCGTTTGATACTGTCCTAATTTTGTAGAACCTGTATAAAAATTCTCTCCATTTTAAATCTTTGACAATCTGCCCGAGACAACGGAAGCTCAAAAGCGACCGAAACATTGGGTTTAAACAAACAAGAGTACTTTATACTTTACAGCTCCAATTTAGAAGCATTTTCTTAGAACCTGTCTCAAAATTATGAAAATATATTTATATTTTCATATCTTTAGTAACATAGCTTTATTCATTAAAGCTCCTACTACACGATCACCAATTGAAACTTGCTTATGGGTAACGAACACTCACAATGTCAACTCCCTCGACGGCGCATAACTTCAGGGCCTGGTTTTTGGCGTCGAGCGCCACGTTGACCATCGCACACGTCTCCGCTGGCAATATGTAGTCGGTGGACATGAAGGTTACGCTCTTCTTCAGCCAGGACTGTGAAAGCAAAAATTGTAATAGTTTAAATTATGTTAATATCACTGTATTTCTTCTTGGATCTTCCAGAAGGTTAGCTGATTGAATTTGTGGTAAGCATAAGCTATAGGAGTGGTAGTCTTTTTCTGAGTAGGTATTATATTCGTTAGATATTAAGATACGTCCTTACGCAGATCGACTTGTTTATCTGCTCGCCGGCGGGTTCTTGCCCCTTGACACTTATAGCAACTAAGGTCTCAGGGCTGGCAACGCATCTGCATTTTGACCTGTTGTTTTTGTATAGATGTTTTTATCAGTCATCACTTAACATCCATGTGCACTGTATGCTTGTTTTCCTTAAATAGAAAAACTTAAGTACTTACTATAAGCATCAGTTCCACACTAACGTAACTTTAAGCGTACCTGGAAAGACGCCTCAGTCTTCTGTATGCAAGTCTCCATCATGTCGCATGCCATCAGCTTGAGCCGTTGCTCCAAATGCGAGCGAAATTCCGGTTCCGGCCAGTGAAGGTCCCTGATGAAGCACTGCAGAGCGTCCAGCTTCCAGAACAGTTCCTCGCTTGTCGAGCATCCGTTGCTGAGGTGAGAAAATTACTTACTTAGGATCCCTTTTTATATGTTCTGTATCTTGAATTGAAGTTACACTAGATATAAAAACTTCCATTTTTTTTTAAATTTTGGTATTGATAACGATAAAAAAGCTTGTTAAAAGGGATTGTTTAACAGTTTATTGGTGGTTTGAAGAATATAACTATTCTAGGAGAGCACGCGTATCAAAATGTGTTAAGTTAGGGTAAGAGAAAATCTTTCCGTAAATGAACTTAAACATTTTAATGGTCCATTAGTTGCTGTTTATAAGTTACTAATAGTCGTAATGTAATGTAATACAATTGTAAATCAAAATTTTGGAGTCATTTGACATCGAAAGTGGCATGGCTTACCCCTTGATCTCCCATCTTTCCTTCTCGAAGCCTTTATGAAGGGATTGTGCGATAGATGACTCCATAAGATCCACGTACCGCACCACCAATGGGGCGAAAGTATCGCGCAGATGCTCGTGGAATCTTCCACCCTTCAGATTTTCTGAAATGAAATAAATGCAGAATAAAGTTCAGATGGTACACTTACTAAAATGGTATCTTGAGAATCAAAGTAAATATTATTTTAGTAAATTAGCGACAACATATATAATTAAGTGATTCCTAATTATTTTATTATATAATCCCTGTATACCTGTAGACATTGTAGTGTCCAACTCACCATCGGTCCTAAGATAATCATTAAGGATCTGGAACAGCGGGAATGAGTCCCATGTATCTGGCGGCTGCTCAGCCAGCACTCTATCCATGTCTACCCCGAACAACGCCCAGAAGATCTCGGCGTGCTCCACCAGCAGTTCGGAGAACCAAGCAAATGCCTGTGGGAATTCCAAAAGATAATTAACTAAATATATTAAGGATTTACTTTTGCCCACGATTTTGTTTGCGTATAATTCTCATGAGGAATTCTTGATGAGTGCTTCCTTGTTCTCTTCAAGGAACAAATTTTTGGATGTGAATTGTCTATCAATGAGTCGATCAGTAACTGAATATATGTATTTACTATATTGAGTACTACTATTTACTATATATTTACTATATATATATAGTATTGGTTATAGTGCTATAGCGTTAGCTTCGATATTAAGATTCGGCCCAAGGTTGTATAACTACTACGTTACATTATTAACGCGTTTAGTCTTCAGCATTAGTAATAGTAAGTAGTTATGTCAATTTATTTGATAGGTACGGAACTATGAAAAAGATACACGAGCTTACTGATAAAACTGGACTCGAGTTGCTACAGTCTAGCACTAGCTCTAATAAAATAATGTAGCAGATAAACTTGTAGGGTATGACGATGAAAGTAAGCGGCCACTTTTCGGTACTGGACTACAAGTGGTTGCATCAGTTGTTAAGGATTATAAATAATAAAATACTAGAAATAGATTAAAATAAATGCTTCAATGGAGAATAAAAAAATTGGTTAATTCTCATAAAATTTATACCTAGAAAAAAACATTAGCTAAGTTTATAACCTTTTTGAATACTTTTTTTTTAAGTAGCGTTAGTGTTTATTTTAACTTAACATCGTCTTAATATGTTTGTGAAGATTTAACTGATATTTTAATTAATTTCTTTTATATGTACGTTTATGTTGACATTGCAGTTTCGGTTAGCTGCCCATATTTAGAATAATCTAGTTATAAGATTAACACGTTCACTGCCCTTAAGCAGACACAATAATTAAAACAATGCAAATGGACACATGTGGTACATGGGACATGGAATGGGTTAAAGAATTCAAGTCAAGCAAAGCCACATTAAATAAGGCATGCGAACACGCCTTACATGTAGGTACACTTTACTAAACTTAAATCCATTGTTAATATGATCTACATATTCAATTGATTTAATTTAAATGCATTGAAAAAAACTATTTCATTATCTTGAATTTCATACATCCTAACTGGTAAATGCAAAACAATATAAACGCCTTCAATACCATGCAACGTATGTGGACATATTATAATTCTAAATACTTACTACAATCAACCCTAAAAAGCATTATTTATTTAAATATATCAAATACATAAGAATGAATAGTGGAAATAATATAATGTGCACTATAGTTTTGAATAAGTTTAATAAAATAGGAGAAAATAAAATGCAAGCTTTGGAAAACGAAAAGAGTAGCTTCCTACAAGCGTATTTGATTAAGTATTCTCTGTAAATGGTGTGATAATGTATATCATTGAAATGTGGTTGTGATCTTAAATGTGATTATAAAAAATGTTTCTGGTAGATTAATTATTCTAAACAGCCAATTTTGAAGTAAGTTTTGTGAAGGAAAGTAGAAAGAAAACGCAGAATTGGTTAGATTTTTTGATAAGTACTTTGGATCACCGATATAAGTTTATCATACGTTTCTGTAATATTCAACTGCGTTTCAAATACTTTTAAGAGTTTTCTTCTCTATTATTAGGTGCGAGCTTAATCAAGTGTTAAACTTTAAATGTTACTAGTACATTATTTTCATTGGATACCAAAAAAATAAGTAGTTGCTATGTATTAGATAGGTATTATATTTGTTTTCTGGTTTATGCTTGTTATGAAAAGGCACTGATAATCGTTATATGTATTCACGTGCCCAAACTCATGCACCTAAAATCTCTAGTATCTAAGCTTAAGCGAGTGTCTTCAAAATTAACTTCATATCTAACTCGCAATCTGTGATCAAATTATAGTGAAAAAATGATCAAGATCGAGTGGCAAGTGATTCGATCAGCTGAGCAATTCAATTCAAACGAGTAGTTACATTTGGTTGACCGCTAGAGTCCGGTTTTGTGTTATAAACCTGCGGAGAAATAAAAGATAAGACAGAAGTGGAATAAGACATTGCATACATATATCATCGCTAAATGAATTTCATTAGTGATTGTTATCTTCAGATAAATAGATCTCTTTGATGGGTACTATCAAGTTGAAATAAATAATTTGTTTGGCAGGATATTTTTTTCTTTATTGAATAAAAATCATTGAAACCAAATCACTAATAAAAATTCAATGGACGATAAAGCGACATAGAATATAATATAGTCACAAAAATAAAACATCACTGTCAAATAAATTTTGACTACATAGATGATTCACTGTTCCAAATAAATGTAATTAAGTCGAATTGTCTAAAAATGGTTAGAAATAGAAATACTCGTATATCATCTGTGCGTCAGTAGGTACACCAAGAAAAGCATTGAATTCAAACCAATTATGGGTACACAGTAAAATTTTGAATTATAATATAGGAGATTCGAGGTGTACTATTTTAATTGAAAATATGCAATCAGGTTTCTAATTGGATTTTTACCACTAAGTAATATAATATCATCATCAATTAATATGAGATTTTTTGCGTAGTAAAATATTTTGGAATTCATTTAATAATATTAAGTGATAGATATCTTAGATCTGCCTTATAGTTGCATATTTTCAACTTTTAACACAAAGAAACGAACAAAAACCTCATCCCCACACTAATAGCGACAGGAAAGAGGGTGAACATTGATATTACATGTTCCGATGATTTTTTCAAGTAAATAATATTCAATAAAAGATAAAAGAGAGATAAATAATACTCATTTTAGACACAACAGTGCTTTTGGATTTCATGTATTGTTTAACCCAATAGAAAAAATATTAAACTTTGAATTTGTTTCTGAAAAAATCACCAGTGATAACCACGACACTCAAGGTTGACACTTCACACACAATCATTCAGGATCTTGAAGTTACACATACATTATCAACTATAATTTATATAAAAAAATTGTTTGATCTTTGGACTAACTATTAGCTACGTTTTCCTGTCACACTTTAGTATCGTCAATACAGAGATCGATCTCAAGATTAATGATACATACAACCATTCTCGTAATATTCAACATTATGACTTGATAATTTTATCCTCATCGATCAAACAATTTCATTGGAGCACCTACTAAAAATACTGCAACAGTACCTCTGCATAATGCTCTTCGTTCTGCTGCAACAAATCGACACACAGTTCCGCCAAATGAATCAAATCCTCAAGTTTCTTGGCTGGTGTCACCATTGTTTCACCTCGCAAATCCTCTGTGGAAAGATATTGAAAGTACAAATTAAAAATGTTAACATTTGCGTCCAAAAATATTTTCGAATGAGTGTATGCTGTGGTCAGTGATCAGTGTTATTCACGCTTTCGTATCGTTACTGATACTCTCCTTCCAGACGTTATCATCCTCATCATCATCACTTCAGCCGCAGGACGTTCACTGCTGGACAAAAACACTTATCAAAAGATGCACACAATGTTGTTCGTTATTACGCCATAATCGCCACGGATGGCATGCGGATTTGCGATCGCAGGTGCATTAGTTTTACCACGGGACACTAACTCACGTTATTGCATTGACTACCGCCCTATTGGAATAATTTGACCACCACTCCAAATTCTCCTACAATAGTGGGCGGTGAAGTCGTCAATATAATCTCCAATGAGTAGAATGTATAAATTACCTTCAATATTGGCCTTTTGGCTGAGTTGCGAATAATTGAGGAGCGCTGCATTCTCCAAGCTAGTCTGAATCATTGCTCTGACATCCTCAGGTGCGACGGGTGTTGCGACATCCTTCATCAGTACTCTCTCCAACAGGGACAATGTTGCCTGTGAATAACACGTACATTTATTAAAAGACTTCAAAAAGGAGCAGGTTATTATTATATTACAATTACGTCTGTATCTCCGTCTGTACTGTCTTTGATTGGGTCTGAGCCTATTGGCATGACTTGAGTTTTTTATGAAATTCCGAAGACGAAGGTATCTATAGTATTTATTATCTTACCATCAATGTGAACTGCAGGCTTGTTCACTGCTTTCATAATTAATAAAAAATCTCTTTCTTGTTGACTGTTATAGAATACTTGGTGTGGTATTAAATCCTCCGATATTTATAAAGCATTAATGTGATAATAAATATTAAGGTTCACCTTCAAAGCTCCTTCGGGCCGTCCAAACGGGAACGCGTATCGGAAGTTGGTGATCTGATGCTGCAGCAGCGTCTTCAGCCGCTCCTTTATCTCAGCAAACTTCTCTTTCTCTTGTACGGTGATGCTGCCCACGCCGTCGGGCCTGCCAGGCAACGTGGCCGTACTGTGAACCACTCGCCTATGGCGCTTACTCTAGTAAGGGCAAGCAGGAAAGGGCCGGATGCGGGGCTGGCGGTATTTGGATTTTGACCTTGGTTTTGGTCTTTAAATTTATTGTTTGATCTGTCGTTTAAATTTCATTTGGATTCATAAATCTTCATTATTTGCTCTGTTAAAAAGGAGATGTTGCAAAAATGTATGGAACTCCGGCCATGTATTGTACACAATATCATTAAACAGGCAAAATCAATATAAAAACGTTTTTTACTGCATATTTTCACTTATTTAGCTTTGTTTGCAGTTACAAAACATTATTTGCAGTTAGAATTGCAACTCAAAACCAACATGGCGAATATGGCGGGCGATGTCGTTTTGACATTTTTATTTTTTTAATTGTATTTTGTCTTTATAGTACTTGGAGAAAAAAGTAATATTTTCTAAATACTATCGAAATCGATTGATCCCAAGTGTCGGCTGTATCGCCGCCATAGATGTATATAGATAATAAATCTATGATCGCCGCCATGTTTAACATAGTTGAAAATGATAAAATCGTTTGAATTAAATGTGGTTGTAACTCTAAAATATATTCTTGAATAAATTAATTGTATTTTTTTCGGATTCTTCTTTAATTTACCCATTTTTTGAGGACGTGTACGATCCAGAGCCGAGCTCGCAACATCTCCTTTGATAGTTGTTATAACTGTCTATCTTTTTATTTTATATTCATTTTTACTATTGATAGGTGAAAGAAAATGCATTGATTATTTTCACATTTAATTGAAACGATTGAGGGGAACCAGTAGAGTTATTATTCCTTTTTTAAATAATTAAACAATTAATTGACGAACTCGGTTTACATTTTATATAAGAAAACCTTGACAAAATAAATCTCATTAAAATCCATCATATTCTCAGTGTTTCGAAGCTTAACAATACTAATTTAGTAATTGTAAAATTTCATTACAAAATAGGCATATCTTATCGTTTATGAATTATTTTCTCATCATATAATTATACCGCAAGCTCCACAGCGCCGTGGAAAGTAATTAGTATGGAGGAGGAGATAAGTTAGTAATAGAAAGCACATTGAAAGAGGCGTCAGTGTGGTAAGGCACCTAATAGTATAAAAGCCACATACAGTGAGTTCAGGGCAATCGAGTAGTGTCGCATTAAGTTCAATTATTAAACAGGTTTGAAATGTTTAGTTAAAAAGTTTCCAATTGCTAGCTAATAGTTGAAAACCTGAAGATGTTGATAAAATCATTTAAAATAATGTTAACTGAACACGACAGCACAAAAATAAAACTTTTTCTAATTTGATATTTTACTTTAAAATTAGAATTGATATTCACATCGAATCAGAATACAATAAGTACTTACAGTGCTCAACAATAAATATTGCAAATCGAGCTCAGGAAGGACATTTTGGCTTATTTCGGTTCTGTAGAGCGTTATATTTATATTTGCACCGTACCTATTTGACGTTTGTCGACTATTTTGATCAAGTTTTGACCAATACCGGACTGTCAGTTTTTCGTAGGCAGTGTGCAACAGAGATAACGCTCTACTAAGTCGAAACGAGCCGATTGTCTCTTTCGCAGGCTCGATGTGCAATATTAATTGTTGAGTACTGTACCTATGAAAATTTAGCGACAGGGAGATAGGTAAGTAATGTGACGTTTTATATATTTAATATTAATATTTTTATACTTTTGCTACTACCTGAATTCAATATTGCGGGCAATATTTAAATTATGGGCCTTAGCTTTTTAGAATATAAAATTATTTTTTGAGAAGTTTTTAAACTTTTAAATTAATGCGACACTATGTCTATTTGATATTATGACTGGAAAAACAAAATAAGTAGGCGTAAGCTAATTGTTATAGTCAGAAAAGCAGAATCTAGCCTTGAAATAAGGTAATTTGATTACTTGAATCTCAAGAATTAAGTAAATGAAACAGAAACACTTAACAAGGATTACGTTAATCCATTGCCAAAGTTAATTAAATAAATAAAAAGTTAAGTTAATTAATTAAATAAAAAATGCAAAGGATTGTTTCGAAAAAATAATTTGTTTGCCAGTCATAGCAACAAAATTGAAATTCAAATTCAGAAGACATCACACAGCATTCACTTTATCTAAACATCGAATCTTCTAAAGGTACCAGGACCACGAATTACATCCAGAAAATTATTGGGTTGTGTTATGTATATACATGTATAACAAAACTAATTCTGTGGTTCAATAGAACGCATGCGGGTTTAATTGTACACATTTACTATGTAAATAATGAATTATTATAGAATTATCAGTACCTATCGTCATTTAATTCTGTTCATAAAGATATGTCTTCTTTAGTATTTGAACTATGCTGATCATTTATCGAGGGCTAAAACACCATAAAAGCTTTTTTGGGTTTTCAGCCCCCCTCTCATTTCTAAGACGTTGTTCCTTGTGTTTTATGGTAGCATTAGAAGGCTGGGTTGCATAATCTATACTTTACCAAATTTGGTAAACTACTAGTCAAGTAAAAAATAAGCCACATAAAAGCACCATTTAAAAGTTTTTAAATGTCTGCTTCCATTTATTACTTGAGCTCAAAATGGTGGACGAGAGGAAGGAGCTCTATAACATCTCAAAACATCACCTTTGAACTTCATAATAGAAACTTATTTTACAGATTAAAAAAAAATGCGATTCCAAAATTTCGTCATATACTAATTTGTTTCAAGTAAAACAAAACTGTTTAACTACTTTAGTGTAATGTTAAGTAAGTAAACGGAGATTCGGTTCAACCTTTATGTACGGCCCTGTAATTTCCGGCACAGAGGCATAACACCTTAGGCCTCAGGAGTGATAACGCATCTGCATTTTGACCTTGGTCTTTGTGTGGGTGTCTATAGGCTGCAGTCATCACTTAACATCAATGTGAACTGCATGCTTGTTTACCACTTAGATTACATAAAAAAAAACATATCTAATAAAATCTCACATAACGTAGCAGGATGTGAAAGAGAAATCCAACATGAAAGGAAAAAATTGCTCACGTAATGAATGGATGCTTTCTAGGTTGAAGTCTTGCCGGTAGTTGAATATTTTCCCTTCCCTTTTAACATGTAAAATCACTCACCTGTTCCCATGGACGTGACTGGCGCAGAAAGCGAAGGAGTAATGCATGAGGGTCGGGTCGACGGTTTGCTGACCACTCTCGGCTACATCAAGCAAGTCAGACAGGTAGCAGAGGTGGCGGTAGCAGCCACGGACGCCATACCGGGCACAGTACTCGTCTAGCACGAACACTTGGCCGGGGGAGAACCAACCCTGGAATATGGAATGGACGAAAAGATAGTTACTAGTGGTAGAGCTCTAGTGACGGAGCTCGCTGGCGTAGGCACCACCGCATTACCACTATCTGCCGCCAAATGTTAGTGTTCGGCAATATGGTGTTTTGGTTAGATGGTAATGTATAGCCCCGTAATAACTATCACAGAGACAACAACTTAGACATCTGCATTTTGATCTATTGTTTTTGTGTAGACGTCTGTAGGCTGCAGTCATCACTTAACATCAATGTGAGCTGCATGCTTGTTTGCTACCTTCTTTGCATAAAAAAAAAAGATATTAAGGATAATAACACTATACTGATTAATTCTTTAACACAGAAGAGATGGAAAAATAAAAAAAAAAACCGGACAAGTGCGAGTTCGACTCGCGTAGTGAGGGTGCCGTAATTTAAATAAATATTTTCAAAAATATTACAGATTTAAAATGCAGGGACATAGCGGTTACGGTGGTACCGGCAGGGGGGGTTATATTATTAAGAATTTTCGATTAAATTTGAATACTCAAACTTCTTATAGGTTTTCCAGTAATCTATAGGCAAAGAACTGTTTTCCACTTTTTTTTCAAAATTTTAAGTTCAGTAGTTTCGGAGACAGGGGGGGGTGGTGGTCAATTTCTGTCGTTTTTCTTAAATAACTTCAAATTTGTTTATGCAAAAATTATAAAAAACATATGTCTGAAATGCTGACAACAACCTCTTTCATTTGATATGTCACACGATACAGTTTACGATTTTTTTTTTTTTAATTTTTCCTTTTCCTTCTCATTTACCCTTCGAAAGTGGCCCCCCTGTTTAAAATTTATTATTTTACTTTACGTGTTCATCTTTGGGTCACTAATTTACATGTATTCATAAAATTTCAACTCAATCGGTTGAGTAGTTTCGGAGCAAATTGGCTGTGACAGACGGACAGACAGACAGACAGACAGACGCACGAGTGATCCTATAAGGGTTCCTTTTTTCCTTTTAAGGTACGGAACCCTAAAAAGAGAAGAACAGTAGTGGTGTTTTATTTACTGATTGTAGTTATTTATTACGCAACTCTGAAACATTGTCACCCAGTAATATAAATGAGATAATCGACTTTATATCGATTTCATCCACACAGAAGAGATGGAAAAATTAAAAAGTGAAGAACTTAAAGCCCCATTGACGCAATCAATAAGATTTCTCTACCGAAATGTGATATTATTCGGAAAATACTCCCAAAAGGGTAAATAAAATATCGCGTATAAGCTTCTACTTCTAGCGAAATTTATCACAAAAATTGGGTGAACGTTGAACGATAGACCTTTATCAATCTGGAGAAGAAAAATAAGTATAATTTTCAAGCTGTTATTTTATACTCACCAACGAGCAGTACGGATCCTGAAGACGATATTTCAGAGTCAGCGACTGCAGCACAGAGAATAGCTGATGATGATCGAACTGGCATGGATCTGCCTGGATGTAGTCTTCCATGCCGTGCTTCCGTGCTTTATCGGCGTCTGAAGACAAAAGTCACGGTTAAGGTTAAATAGTATTTACAGTGCTCATCAAGAAATAATGCACATCGAGCCTATGAAAGTGACAATCGACAAAGTTTCTGTTTAATAGAGCGTTATCTCTGCTGCACACTGTCTACGTAAACATCCGTAGTCCGGTATTGGTCAAAACTTGAGCAAAATGGTCGACAAACGTCAAATAGGTAAGGTGCGAAAGAGATAACCCTCTACAGATCCGAAATAAGCCGACGTCTCTTCCTGAGGTCGATGTGCATTATTTCTTGTTGGATACTCTATAATTTTTTTTTATTTATTTATAATCGCATCGCTTTTACGCATATCGCCAGTGTCAAGTAAAACGATATTTCGTATTCGTATAAAGCAGCGTTAAAGTGAGAATCAGTCAGTCAGTTAATTATTTATTATGTCAGTCAAGTGAGTCACAGTCAGTAATTCGAGTAAAGCGATGGCTACTTTACCAAAACATTTTACAATGAAGTTTTGGAGGCAACCTGAAAGGCCGTGTTTTCGCACTGTTATTCTATTTCACTAGACACGGGCATTGTAATAAACCTATATCAAACAAAATGCTACCAACTTTATATATAACTCAAAAATACACCAAGAAATCGAAATAAAATATGAGCACCACCTCTCTTCAACGCCTCTTCAACGTTCTCGCCAAAACTCGATACTATATCTATGGTAGAGCTTAACTACACAATTAATGCCCTAATTGGTAATATTTACATATAGCCTCACCTCCCATGATCTTATGGTGCAGTAAGTCGGACGTGGTCGGTGGTGTGGGCTTGTGACTCTGACCCGTGGCTCGGTACAGCGCCATGACCCATAAATGGCATTCGTTCTCATCACTCACTCCCATCAGAACTGATTCGCCGTCGCGTACTGCGTTCATGAAGTACTTTGCTCCTTCCAGCTCTGAAAAGATGACGATGAATGGAAATAAGAATTATTTTTGGTTAAGATGAAATGAAATCTGGAATTTAAGGGTTCTGAAAGTTTACAGGTAGATAATTTGTTTCGTTAAGGAGCAATAGAAAAAAATATACTCTTGTTAGAAATAATTCAACGCAGTACCTGTATGTAAATATGTGAAATATTTGTATTGGGCCTGTCAATCCTAAAATCGGTATCGAGCAAGGAAACTATTAATTAGTTTCATTGTTTGAAAATTTGTGACTTTTTAATCACGAAATCGAAAATTTCAATAAAGATTGAACGATTTGTTTTCTTCATCCAAACCGAGTACCAAACAACTTAATTTTTTACACTGTGTATAAAACTGTGTGCATGTCTTAATGAAACTCTTACCTTGACCAACCATCAGCTGAGCTGTAAACATTAAAATAGTCATTTATTAATTGGATAGGTCACTTTGGTTATGGCAAATAAATTTGCAATAAATTAAAATTAATAAATATAGTACTTAAATTCTTCAGAAAAAAAAATGGAAAAGAATAAACTTGTATACATGAATAACGATGTGCTTTATTTAAATTACACGATGCATATTGATGAGCTAGTGTGGGTAATGGGAAGTATTTCCCTTCTTCGTTTTTGCTCATAACTCATTGGAGAAAAGATTAAGGAGCACCCAGTCGTAGATTGCTTAGGGGACCAAGAAATTTTATCACGGCACTGGGTTTACTTCCTTCCTAAAAGTTTAAAGTTAACTTACCACTAGCCAGCTCAATGTAATCAACAGTGAACCCATCTAGCTGCATCATCTCAGCCGGCTCAGACTTCTTATCCTTGTAGGAGCAGAGAGCGAAGGTGTACTGGCTCACTTGCACCAATACCATGTACCGTCGCTTCCATTTACGCCATACGTTCTTGCCGATCATGTGCAAGTAGCTGGTGAACGAAAAAAAAAGAAAAATTGCGAGATTTGTGAAAACTTAACTAGGCTTGTTTTTCACGAAAAGGTGGGCAAAGGTAAATGGTTACATTTTGTTTTATGTAACTAGTAGCAGAGAATGTATAATAATACTAAGTATAGAATGGGTGCTTCGACGTCCCGCCCAATTTTCCCGCCTCACCCAACCTCCTCCCCTCTTATGGGCGACGTTTGGTATTCTCTACGTGCTACGCACACAGGTGCACGTGTAAATACACGTCACTGATTGATGTTTGTGTAATAGAGACCAAGTTAAGCGTTTGTATGGAATTTTACTGGTGGTAGAGCTCCAGTGACGGAGCTCGCGGGCGTAGGCACCACCGCATTACCTAATATACTTGCCGTTAAATGGTAGTGTTCAGCACTATCGTGTTCCGGTCAGGTGGTAATGTACGGCTCTGTAATTTCCGGCACAGAGGCATAACACCTAATGCCTCAGGAGTGGCAGCGCATTTACATTTTGACCTCTGGTCATTGTGTGGGTGTCTATAGGCTGCAGTCATCACTTAACATCAATGTGAACTGCACGCTTGTTTGCCACTTTTATAACATAAAAAAAAAATGTGGCGGAGTGTCCGCGGTATACTAGTAGCGAGCGTATTGACATTTCTGGGCACATCACCAAACTAAAAGTTAATTATGAATTAAAATTACCCGCAGTGCTTCATGTTCAGTGGTTTGTCCATTCGACAAGCGATTTTGATCCTCAAATCTTGATCGGGCAGATTCTTTGGCACTGTCATACGATGCCATTCTGGTGCCTGTGAGAGTAAAAGGTTAATAATTCATAACTTTCCCTATCACATCACTACATTCAAAAGACAAGAACTTTATGCGTCATTATGCTTGGCGTGTTGATTGGCTATCGTAATGGCGGTAGTTTCGCTGGACGCTGCTGCCTATTCTGCGTTATTACATTTACTATCGCCCTATTCGAATGGTTTAACCGCAATTGTTCGGTTGACTGACTGCATTAGCTGGAGAATTCTCCTGCACTAGGTGGAGACGTCCCGACGCCTATAAGCCATCCAAGGGATCCAATAATTATTTCGAAATCAATCGAGAGAGAGAGAGAGAGAGAGAGAGAGAGAGAGAGAGAGAATTTTATCATTCAATCAACTTCGTCACTACCCTTAAGTTAGCACCATGTAAGCACTAACAGCGATTTATTAATCTTGAAACTATGTACTCGTATTCAAAATTATTTGATAAAGATACTGTGAATATAGCATACTTTGCTTGACAAAGGTGTGGGTCTCAGCACCACTTTGCCGAGTTCCTTGTCCTCCAGCGCCAAGACTCCGGGGTTTTCCGTGTATAGCTTCACTTTCACTGCCGGCAACGGCTGAGTCGTGCTGAAGTCACCCTGGGTGTCCCACCTTGGAAATATTTCGATAAAAGATATAAAAAATACTACAACAATCTGCTTGAGTTATAAATCACGACACTGATATGAAAATGATTATATAACATTTATTTTCTTGTTTCCATTATTGATGCATTTAGGTGCCTACCTCATTATGTGAAAAATAATGCAGTTCTTACTGACATTAAAGAATTAAAAAACATTGATTTTGCATTACAAAAACTATAAATAAGGCAATCCGCCGGCTTTACCCCACGGAGTAATTAAGGTGCAACATTTTCGCAAAAATTTTTCGAATAAATTAATTGATAGTTCGTCAACATATTTTAAAGTTCATGTTTAAAACTGCATCCAGATGTAAAGTTATTTATTTTTTTATTTAATGCGTCGTCTATACATTATTATACTTAAAACATCTTACATAGGTTTGGAAGCCTCGGCTTGGTCCGTCTGCAGTTTATCACCACCTTCCACTTCCATGGTGCAGTACACAATCCTGTTTGGCGCTAGAGACTTGAGACCTTTAACTTCCATTACTACCACCTATAATGTGTTTTAGTTCATTGTATCAGAATATGGCATTAGTTTCTATAAAACAAAAGTAACTCCTAACTTTCATTGTGAATATGTAAAAACATAATACCTAATTATGTAAAAAAATATTTCCTTGATCATGTAAACGGAAAATTAAATTATTGATTTAAAACAAAATGCTTTTCAAATAAGATTGTAATCAAAATGGATTTGACATCATGTCATTCTAAAAGAAAATTATTTTCTCAACAGGAAGAGAGTTATTTTTATTTCATATTCGTCAAAAATTAATAAAACATATACAGTTTATTTCAATTAAAAAAAACCGTAGGAGTTTTATGGCGTAATCTAAACCAAAATAAGAATAGAAAACGCAAAAATAAGAATTGAATGACAAAGTACAACTTTTTCTATGTAACGACGCTATTACCTCAATTTGGAAAGTGAGAACCACATCCATTTTGGTGAGCTGCGTGTCCACGTCGCCACCGTCAGCTTCCCCCGTCAACTTGTTGGCTAGAGAGCCTTGCGATCTGAAACACAGCTGCTTACTCAGCCTTGGACTCGGATCTGGTCCAGCGTTCGATCTATACCGTTAACCCATTAAAAACCACCACCATTACATTGAAACCATTGAAAAATTGTCAATTTTCGATATTCCGATTAATTGTATTATTGATTCAAGTAAAACAGTTATCAATTAAGATATTTCATGTATAGTAATCGAGATCGCAATGATCGATGACATAATAGATGCCAAGACAGGAATGAAAAATACACGAATTGAACATCACAAACATTTAGGACAAACATTCACAAGCCCACGGGATAAGGTGGTGTTTAACATGTTACCATCACCGAAACCAAGAATGATTAAGCACAATAGGAAAATACTACATAGTTAATGGAATACACACATAATTCTAATACTAAATTACATTACTGTGATCAGGGTGAGGAGTAATTATTTATAGATGTGTCAAGCGAAGCTCCGTTAAGCTTAAGCTATTTATTGCTTATTTATCATTGTTTTGATTTATTTAATGTTCATGAGTTGAAAGTAAGAGGAAATAAAGAAAAAATAGAAATAAAAGGTGAAGTAAGCTGTGATTTTGTTGTAAGCTTTTGTATACTAGTTGTTTATATTTCATGTAAAATTAACTATTCAATCTACATATCTCTTCTATTCTAATTGTTAAAGCTATCCATTTTGAACTAGCATTGTTAGCTAAGAATTATTATCAAAAATCCTAAATATCTACGTATAATAGAAAATTGCTATAGAAGCATATTGATTCTCTGGCAGTGTCGTGGAAGCTTAAATCCCTTGTTGTCAGTTCTCTTTTTAATTATGAGACCACAGCTAGCACTTTCTAGACCTAGGCTTTATTGATTTATTTATTTGTGAAAATCTAGCAACTGATGAAGAAACAAAACTTTCTATTGTCGCTGTAAGTACTATTTGTCGCTTTCAAAATATCAATATTATACATCATTTCATAAGTGATTACTTTATGTTTTCATACACTTTTGCATCTTCATAAGTTTCATCTATTGCTACATTTTATTGATCTTCTATATCTACGGTGGTCTATGACAACATTAGGATATCAGGTATCAGGCCAGGGTGTAGGATTCCTGCTACACAAGACACGTGCGCAAAGTTATCATTGTACTTATTACTTGTACTTCCTTCTCATTGTCCGTTGTGCCAGGGACAGAAACCAAAATATAATGATCAAGTATCAAACATGTGGTAAGGACCAACTATCCGATGTATTGGAACGTGTGTACAGTCAAATCATCTATTCAATTTCAGATTTCATCTCCTAATACTATTACTTGATAAAATCCAATTTGTATTCACGGATGATCTGTTAAATGTTTCAAAATCGTAATCTAAACCAATTTAATAGATAATGAGGCTGTACTTCTGTTCGTACTAATCTATATATAATAATTATGAGTTTCGATAGAAGACATCACAAAGATAATTTGGAAAAATAAAATTTTAAGTGCACGAAAAATGGAAAAGTGCTCAATGAGTATTGTTATTATCTGATTCATCTTCTATTTTATTGTCTTGACTTAAAAATGTAACTTTTATATTACGAACAAATCCTAAATTAGTATTTTGTTCTGATAATTAAATACTGACATATCATTACATTTTCATATATACATCTTGCTGTTACAAACACGGCAGAGACAGTGTGAAATTAAGGATTATTTGCAATATTTTGTTATATTACGTTTCAGTATTTGTTGTGGCTATAAGAATAACGAGTAGGTATTCATATTATTTTTATTTTTATGCCTTGAATTCACTATTTTAATTATTAAATTAGTTATGTGTGTGGTTTTGGATACCATTAAAACAAATCTGTAGTACATTATCATGAAACGGTGTCCACCGCTTCTATTCTATCTAGAACAAATAGGTAATACGATGGTAGTAAATAAATAAGCTACGCCACGGGACCTCTATCACCAGTTAAATATATTCCAGAATTTGTCGTCATTTCTATCGTCGATATCTTACTACTATCGTTTGTACAGTGACATACTGTCAGTACTTACTGAAATTCTGTGCTTATAACCCTATAAGTTATAACCAAAATTAAGTAAGTTATCTGCAAACATAGATTTGAGCAGGATTTGACCTTGCTGCACCCGCTTGATATTTTATCTTATTCGATTACCACATTTTCATATGAAAAACGTTATGAACGAACATTCGCTTATTCACTCACATAGGTACTTAAAAAGTCACAAGCCCTTCAAAAAAGACAAAGTTTGAAATTATGCCAAAAATCAAGTGCAAAAATTTGTAGAAGTAAAGGAGAATGATATTGTTCAATAAATTTATGGGCCCAGTGTTAACACTGTACAAATTATATCATTTTCAAATGACTATAAAATAAATATTTTTAAATAAGGGCATTTTTGAATTGCCAGTAATTGAAGTATATATGTTTATGTAAAAGTTGGATTAGATTGCTAATTGTTAACTATATTAAAAAATGTACTGTGTAATGGGTTAGCCAGTAACAATTTTGCGGGCCCAAAATTACCCGTCTCCTTTTTTTTATGAATATATTTTGCTTTTGGAAACGTCCCCTTATAATTAATTATTTTCATCGACAAGCGTATGTTTGAATACGTAAACATGTAATATAGTTATTATTCTGAAATATAATGATGCCTTAGACGCTTTCTGACTCAGGCTGAATATATCATTGTATTATTTTTAGTTATTTTGTCCAATCTGCTATTAGACTAGTTTTCTTGTTGGTTGCGTAGATTAATCCACTTTGTTCCCAATTAGGCAACCTATTGTACTTTATTTTTCTATTTCACATTAGAAATGTAAAATCTATTTACATTTCTAATGTGAAAAACATTGCTAAAATGTATCATTTTCTACCACCTAAAACACTCATTTGACAAAGTATGCTGACCTGTGATTATACCGCTTGATTTTATGCAGGCCATATTTAGAGTCAGCCCCTCCTTTTGACACGGGGAGCGACTCTAAATTTGCCATGAGCAGATTTATCGAGGACTTCAGTTCTTCGATGTAGAGGGACTCCATCTCCTTCAGCACGAACTTCGGCATCAGCTTGCGGTTCTGGAATTTTCATGTTTTAAATAAGTCATAATCTGTAAGCAGAATTAGATTGATTTGGAATGAATGTTCTCAAAAGTATAGAATTGTCACTCTTAATTGTTTAACTGTTTACCTTGAATTCTTATTTAGTCACACGATTAATTTTTCAGTACGGTATATACTCTAGTAATACGGTTTAAAAAGATTATGAGTTCCGTAAACAAAAACTGAATTTTGTAGGTATGTACACTTCGCCAGCAAAAATATCAAACACCCAATGACATTTATGCTGTTATTAGTCATGTTGTGAGGTGATGTTGATATTAAAATAAAAATATAAACTCTTACCCTTTCCATTTCATTAACTTTCTGCATTCTGCCATCCAGTTCTCTTCTTATTGCTGCAGCTTGTTCGTCGGCTGAATCCAACTAAAATGCAATAGGTTTTTTTAATTAAAATTTTATTTATTGAAATTGTTATCAAACAACCTGAGGTCTTTAATTTGCAAATCATTGGACTGGTCGTAATTTGGGCACAGAGGCAATAAATCTTAAACCTCATGATGATTCGTTTGCGTTGTGGCCTCGAGGTTTATGTACCCAAAATTTATTTATCACCTACTTATGTGGACTGAATGCTTTTTACATTATTGACATGCAAGAGCAAACAAACATACGATTCAAATACTGTTAAGTACAGTTCAGTATTAGCTCATTAGTAAAATAAGCTATTGCTTGGGGCATTAAACTTGGGGGCACCAGAGATAGCACCTTTAAGTAACCACATTTTTAACATTCAGTTTTTTTAACAGTCACGTTTTCTCATTGACAAGAAAAAAAAGGAAATATTACTTCCACCCCGTAATATATGAAGAACAAACGAACATACCCCTAATATAAGGTATACCTACTACAAACAGAGACGATTTTATTGCTCAACTATCGACGATAACGGGGAAGGGGGACATAAGCATGGATCGGATAGAGCATCAAGAAGTCTTAATCCGGTTAAGTAGGTAAATAATTTAATCCAAGCTCAGAACCACTGCACTTTGTCGACGCACGTAGAAACTCCGTTACTACTAAAGATAATAAAATAAAGGAACTAGGAAGGGCAAAAAAGGGTAATGATGAATTTATTATAGCGTCTACGTGATGAAACCATCTCGCTATGAAATTATTTGCATAAAGTCGGCACACAAAACATTTTACGACGTGCTTGAGGACTATAAAAATTTATAATGTTGGTAAAATGGTGTAACATTGTTTTGAGCATATTTCTCCTTGTTTCATTGACTCATAACATCTTGCGATATTGCTGCTTCAATAAACTTCGCTATTATCTTTTAAGGACTTTTTAAATTATGCTTCTGGGTAAAATATCCGCGAAGAAAACAAACAAGGTCGTAATAGACACTCCAAAATTAAATGCTATCTTTTCTTGTTTGCTTGCTGAAAAAGTTTTATGGCGTAAAGCTTTAAATTATTTTTATAAACACTATTTTCGTGTAATTATGGCAAACAATCAAGCAGTATTATGGATGGTAAGAAATGACTGCAGCCTAAAGACATATACAAAAAATCTGAGTGAAAATACAAACGAGTTGCCTTGCCCTTGAGGCACACCGCGGACACTCTGCCAAAATTTCATACAAACGCTTAATTTGGTCTCTATTACACAGACATCAATCAGTGGCATTACAATTACTCGCGCACATGTGTGCGTAGCACGTAAAAAATAAAATACCAACCGTCGCCCATAAGAGGGAAGGAATCTGGATGAGGCATGGCAATCGGTCGGGACGTCGAAGTGTCCATTCTATACGTAGTATTATTACATATTCTCTGCTTGAGGTATAAGTTTATATCTATTATTATTATTATTTCGAGTGTGGAGCGCCAGATATCCCATTACGGCTGCAATATTTACTTCGGGTTTAACGGATGTTTCCAATTTAATGTTAGAAAAACGTACTCACCAACAGGGCGTTAAACAGCAACTGATGCTCAAACTTCTTGACCCCCAATATCTGTTGGAACATGTCGTACAGTTGCTCTTTGCTCAAGATGCACTCAGCGTTCAGGCTCTGCTGCTGAGCACGCGACGGCCGCTTCGTGTCATCATCGCCTGGGATGCCTATGGAGTAGCAAATTAGTTAATCAGCAGAATTAGTTTTGATTCATTAATAAATGCCATCTCATGTTGTTAGAATGTCAACATTGTAAAAATCAGCGGGCGTGCAATCTTTAATTGCCATCTTAATAATGGCAACCCATTATACGTCCCACTACTGGGCACGAGTCTCTCCCCTTTTTTGAGGGGAGGCCTGGAGCTTACTCCATATTGCCATCTTAAGAGTCACTAATGAATTGCCTCATTTCTTCATACTCGACGTAATAAACAAATGAAACAAAATGTTGGCATTCCTTATTTGATTGTACTAATACGAATAAGTTATGGTAGAGTTTTATTTGTCTTGGCGCGATCCTGCATACTTAAATTGTATGAATCCAATCGGTTAGCTCAGAACATTAGCAATCAGACACAAGTACAATCAAAATGATTTTCCGAGTAGTATTCAATGCATCATGTTATTTTTGTCATGTTGATATTATTCTGGGCCACACATTATTAACTTTTGTATGAAGTTCCGTCTCTTAAACTTAGTGGTTATATTCTCTTTGATTTTGTCAGTTAAATCAGTTCAGTTGTGAATACATCTAAAAGAGCAATTAATATTTCATTTCATGTGAAATATTTTTTGAAATTAAATAAACGCAATAATAAAGCTTTCTTATAATTATTTATTCCTTACAAATTTTAGTTCATATCGTATTAAATTCGACCAATAACATTTCTATTACTCTCCCAAGTTAGATCATCTAATAAACATAATTCATAATAATTTTCATTTTATTGATCATAATTTCTAATAATTCATCTCAGACATCGTAAAAGAGTATTTCTCTTTAATTGATCTCATTGTCTTGAAGATAACCATTTGGAAGATTTGAGTTGAACGTTGGAAGCGTTCCGGGAAATTAATAATATTATATTTAATGTAATTTAAAATGAATGTTTGATGAAGTTAGGCTTATTTTAATATTAAACAGTTATTTTTAATTTAAATTAAGAAGTCATTAACTACGTTGTAAAAATGTGTCACGGATATAATGTTTAACAAACACGTATGCATAGGTACAAAATGTGATCAGAACGAAAAAAAAATCCGTTGATAATCTTACAGAATATGAAATAAGCAAATATGAAAAGTGCAAAATAGATAACAAAAACTGTATCAAATTATATTTGAAATAAAAAATGCAAAATCAAAGCTTTTGACGATATTACTTAAATTAAATAAATCATCGACACACTGTTTCGAATTGTTAAAATACCTGTGAAGAATAAAATTACACTTACCTGATAATCACTTGTCGCTAAGTGAACAGTTGTGATAAAATAAAGAGAGTAGTGTAATTTCCTTAAATTTTAAGGCAAAATACTTCAGCCGACCTTCATTAAAAAGCACATATTATATAACCAAAGCTTTGACTAAACAACTCTACCTACATTAAGACCAAAATACAAGCGAATTTTTGGTTGCAAGTGAATTAATAGTCATTTGCCTGTGTATCGATATCATTTTGGTTTGAATTATGGCTTGAGGTCTATGGATACACATTAATTTAAGTAATACATTTTTTATACCATATTTAAAACCCTGAGGCTGTAGGTACTCTTACTGCCTATGGGATTTAAATATAGGGTCTAGCCATATAGGGTCCACGAACAATAAGAAATCTATTGTCATATATTTCGGCGGCCTGAGGGAGTAGTAGTAAGTAATGTTGTGGTTCCATTTTCATTGGTGTTATATTATAACCTTATAGTTACTTCTTAGAAAATTTTGCTATCGTAATCTCAAATGCCGAGTTCTATAACACAAGCCTTACCTTTTTCATGATTCGATGTCTCCGTTCAATTTAAATTGTGCCTATGCTTAACCTTAATTAATATACTAATTTTAGATCTCAAAGAATAACATAAATATTTAACTCTTCAGAACTTATCTCCGGATCTTAGATTCAAGATTAGATTTTAATACCTAGTTTGAATCAAATCAGAAATCTATACTATCGTAATGTATCACAAAATTTATCATATACCTAACCGTAAAATGAAACTTATGCAAGACAATGTTTGGGTATTTCGTCACAGTTTATCGTCAATTTGTTGTGAAAGGAGTTGTCCCAAAAAATCGCTTGAAATAATATGGTCTGTCAACCAAGCAACCGCACAAGACACAAGCCGAAAATGTGGGAAAACTTGGGAAAATTTCAATGATATGTCGAGTTGTACCTGTTATTCCTGTTCGGGGTGTGTGAGAGAGACATGTCGTGAGAGAGAGGGACAGAAACACAGAGTGAGAGATGCAGGCGACACATAGTTCCGGGTAAATACATATTCACACTGATACTAATATATATTAGAAGAACAAACGATTCTAATTTTATTATTTTCAATGAAATAGACAAAAATCTTTATAATATAGAATCATAAAATCAGTATTTAAAATTCTGTACATAACCCGTTTATTTATTTAAGTTAAAAAAAAGATCGAGAAGCAAATCGATGAGAATGAAAAAATTAGAAACTTAATTGCGAATAATTATAATAATACAACTAAGTACGTACATTTTAAATGTACCTACTATGTTTATTAGAGAATATAGTAAAATTATGTGTTTATTTTACATTAATGTTAACAATGTTGTCTCAAAAATTTTTACGCATTATAGATATCAATATCTAGAGTTACTGATGATTGATACAACAAATTTGACTTACTATTGTCACAGATTGAACAATTTACACACTAATTTACATACAACTGATTTACATACTTTTCACAATTTTGGGAAATGGCCACTTGATGGCCCCTTGGCCATTGTCATCTTCTGCACCTACATTGGCATCTTATTACTTTTACGTAATATCCTAGTTTGTAAGTTGAAAAATTATCACCAAATTTTACGCACATTGAATCAAGTCGAAATTTTGAAAATTATACCTGTTTACTACTGTTGTGATCTTAGCTGTGATTTGAACATAGCCGTAGTGATTTCCAACATTATTAACTTCATGTCATTCATTTATGGAGGAAGTAAAGATGGTATGTTTTTCGTTTCTTCAATAATAATTAAAAGAATCGTTTGTTCTTATTATAATATGCTACCGTTTTGTGATTTATTTTATTTTTCTCCGTTTTTAGACTACAGTACTTATGTGAGTGATAATGCGTTACTGCAATATTATAAAATATTAACTGCATCTATATTAATGCAGGAGTAACTTGTCACAAGTTCAATAGATTATGAACTATGACTATGTATCTAATTATATTATTATAATCACGTACATACGAGATGTTTTAGTATTTAAATCAGCTTAAACAAATAATTTATTGTAGTTTATTGCATTTTTGGAGTTGTGAGTGATAAGTGCAATGGTATTTAATGACTTTATAGTATAGTATTTTTACCATCTTGAAAATTACCTTATTTATATTAATACTAAGCTTTTGTAATTTATTGAAGTAACGCACTATCTCGTTATAATATTTTTCTATTTCATTTATTTAATTTAAATGAAGTTATTGTTTTATTAATTTTGATCTATTTCTCTATTTCTTTATAATTATTCAAAATTAATGTAATATAGGTAGTAAATTAGTGAAAAAAAAATGTTAATTAACATAAAACTATGAAACTTGAATTCAAAATAACTTATAAGATAATCTTAAGCCAAATCATCTGTGAAATCGTTGGTGTTTTATATTCGCCGATTTTGAAATAACTCTTCTAATTTCTACCATTACTTTATTTTTCGTCTTACTGTCATAAAAACATCATAATATCAATTAATACCAATAAACGTAAATCTATGAATAAAAATAACATTTTATGAGAAAAATCCAATACATCGTTTAAACTTCCAAAATAAATGTAAACCCTAAGATCCATTAGGTTCAACAACTGTACGTGTCACACATGTATAGGTTTGTCGGGCAATGGAACTAAAGGTAAAAACAAAACGCTAATAATTAGCACACAGATCTTTCCACAAACATCCAAAGGCAAGCTTCCATTAAACACATTGCGACATGCTCACAATTTTCTGATCATTCCTTTTGTATATGGGAACCACAAATAATAGGAGAATTACAAAGAGATTTAGAATCTACAAAAAGTATTACCACTATAGCTCAATAACAAGTGTATACTATTAGACAAACAGTTATTATGAGAAATAAAAAAACGTACTCGTCTACTTTATCATTATCTCATTCTTAATTTAAACAAAATAATTTTATAGTTGTTCCGCTTAGACGAACTTTAACATTTTCACAAGGAATAAAGAAATTAAAAGAAACTTTGTCATAATCGTTGTTACTTGGCTATCTTTTGTCTACTAATATACAATGTTTTGTTATTTAATATTACTTTATAACTTGGAGTTCCCATATTTATAATGGAAAATTAATTGCTTTTGAACTCACCAGTGCCTTTCATGATGCAATCCAGTTTAGCAAGCCATGTAGTTAAAACTGTCTCTTTACTTAGTCCATCGATTTCTGGCAAAGACCTGCAAAGTTCTTATTTACAGTTTCCTTAATCTTAGGTATACATATTGTTCAATGCTGTCTGTTTATTTTACGTAAATTGGTTCCTCAAATACTATAGTATTTGAAAAACTACTAGTATATTAGATGTAAGTAAGTAATACCATCCATCGATGACTTTGTTAGTTGCGGATTTAAGGATAGTTACAAGAAAATTATCATAATACACAGTATTTTAAGTGTGCATGTGCATGTATTTTAGTAATATTGCTAACGAAGTCGTTGATTAGTACAAAATTATCTATTCACCATGTTAAAAGTTTTTTTACTTGTTAGTGACCTATAATTTTAATTAACCTTACAATATCGAAATCATAAGGATTCTTTATACAGCACCTCTTATTTTAATAAATAGAAACGTTTATTTTAAGTCCATGAATATTCATTTATATACTAGTTGCACGTTTCATGTATTTCCATTTTGGCAAGGCAATTGTTGTTTACCGGTAGGCGCATGAATAAGTAATTGATTTGCTGCATCGAATGGAACAAATATTTTGAATAGCAAAGCTTGACTGTTTATTTGTACGAAAATATTATTATACGGTATAACTAGATGTATCTTATGTCTAAATTCAAACCTGACTCTCTTTTCGATGTTATTTCTGAACACTTCACGGAAATCATGGTGCGAACATGCCCCGGACTTGACCATCTGTTCTACCCTCTCACTCTTTAAAAAAACATCGTAGTACGACTGGACAGCATTTTGGAAGGCCTCGTCTGCTAAAATCTGGGTTTCACCTTTCAGAAACGCCTGGAGAGAAAACCATGTTATCGAATTAATTAAAATATAAGAATACGATTTATTTACTTTATTGAGTATATTGATTCGCTATTCCTAAGCCAATCAATTCAAAATTACATGATTAACCATAAAACAGTTGATAACAGTTCATATGTGTAAGACTGTGAACTGCATAATAATCAAGTAATCCAGACAAAATACAATTTTCATTTGTTTTCCATAATAAAAACGAGAAAATAATATCTTTCATGCAAACCAAAACAAAGTTTTGTCGCAATAATTGAATTACTTAAACTGAGCACGTTTAAACATCATGAATTAAAATTAGTGTAGTTTTTAATAACCATATTAAATTACCTACCTGAAATCTAGCCTGTATTGTCTCCAGTTGATGCGGCGTTAGTTTCGTATGCCGTCGCGTCATGTCAGTCGGTTGTTTCGCGTTGAAAGGATGAGCCACACATCTTGATACAAACACGTACAACTGCAAGCGACGCTTCTTATCCTCTTCTAACTTCTCTATTTTCTCCTACATTAATAATTATGAAGATTACCTCTCAAATCTGTATATTTTTATAAGAATGGAAGAATTTATTCAACCATGCGACGTATCCATTGATGATAAATTAAATGAAAAACCTAATTGAGGTATGAAGCATTTTCGTGTTTGCCTTACATCAAAACATTATTTTATACTGTATTTCGTAAATTTGTTATATTTTATTGTAACTTATTTTTGTCATCTGAAGAATATTGATATTGCAAGAATTGAACCGTGTATTGCGAAATTCTAAATAATTTGTTGCCACTGTTGCCAGCATAATACTTCAACTGATCTAGTTGGATTTTAGTACCTGAGGATCTTGTTCCTTGTCCGAGTGGCTCGCTCCCGACGGACTTGGGGACGGTGCTGGTGCCTCCCCTGAGCTGGCGCTACCCGTGGACGTCCTGCGCAAGAACGATCTACTCGATCTATAGCATTAAGTCGTCAATGTAAGTGAAACTTGTTAACACAAACCGAAATAATTAATACTCGTATATTTTTTTGTGTTTATGAATACACAGGTTTATTCAGTGAGAAACTGTGCTTATTTGTATTATTCGGTGTATGTAAACGTATGGCTATGTTATGATACTAAAAACTATGATTCTACTTAAAGCTGATAAAAACCTTATGTTAAATCTTTAGTCAAAAAATTAAAATTAACTTACTACCTACTATTTTTTATGAAAGTGGTATCTTTTAACTTTAGTTTAATTTGTAACCTATTCACAAAAATGCATGTTTCTAATTTAAAACTCAATAGGTAAAAAGCATACTATTTCAAATAAGTAATATTATTATTCATAAATAAATATATGTCTTGATCCAATAATACCATATATTATATCAGCTCCGTTTGAAATTTGTACTGGTTTATTCTTTATTCTATTAGAAAATGCAATTCTAAAACTGTAGCGTCAAGCTGTTCTATTTTAAGGCGACTAAGAGCTTTATAATGTTCCGTGAAACGAAATGGTCGTGGTATAATATTGAAAGAGCAAATGAAAAATCCTCTAAATTACAAATTATTGCATATTTTAAATTACTTTTATATATTACGTTTTTGATATTACTTTAAATTTCAGTAAATTATGAAAAAGTTATGCGTAACAACTTGAAAGAGGATTTTCAAATGCAATTATTTTGATCAAATAAAGCTGGAATTACATTTATGTGTTATAGTTTCCTTACTTACTCACACATCAATCTCGGATGTAAATAATTAAAAAAAATTAGGGGTCGGATGTATTAAGTACAAAATATTATATTTAATACTAGCTGTTGCCCGCGGCTTCGCCCGCGTGGATGTCGTTTTATAAATAATTTTTCCTGAATTTTCTTTGCTATAAACCTCACGGAGCCCGAGACCTTTCCAACGAATGCAAAACCGTGGAAATCTGTTCGAGCGTTCTGGAGTTATAACGTCAAAACCCGACTTATTTTTATATTATAGATTAATAAAGTTTACCATACTTATGGTTGCTCAATTACAATTACTTTCACAAAAAATATAAAAACAATTGTTATGTATTAGAATTTTAATTATTAACACTTATTTATCCACAAATTTTGGAACATTTAATTTACATCAATATAGATATAATACCTATAGTTTTTATGTCAAACTATATTATTTTTGGTTAAATTAAGCATTATCCACGACTACGTCACAACCACAACACATAAAAGTAATTGTGTGTGTACTTACGCATGTGTTGGTGGAGCGAGCGCCGCAGCCTCTCTCTGTCGAGTGGCGGGATGGAGGGGCGCGGAGTGCGGAGCAGTTGTCAGGGGGCTGGCGCCTGAATAAAATTGACCCGTAAAAATAACTGCGAATAATTTTTGGATCCTAATAGTGCTGGAGGGTCATAACACTGTCAGTAACGTGTACGCTGTAACTTAGCGAATACGCAAGCTGAGTAATATTTTTGGTCAATATTGTCGTGAAATTGTTCACTAGGTAAAGCAGATTCGATTTTTTTATTTTAGTTTATGATGGTGGCAAACAATCAGTTCACATGAATGGTAAGTGACAACTGCGGTCTATAGACACTGATACAAAAACTGGAGGTCTAAAATGCAGATGCGTAACCACCCTTAGGCCCAAGTTGTTTAGGCTTTGTGGTAGTTATTACGGAGCCATACTAACTCGTTCGAACACGCATGTGCCGAACATTAACATTTGGTGACAGACAGATTAAGTTTTTTTTTTATGTAATAGAAGTGGCAAACAAGCCTACAGTTCACATTGATGTTAAGTGGAGACTGCAGCCTATATACACCCACTTAAAGACCGAAGTCAAAATTCAGATGCGTTACCACTGGTACAAGGTATTATGCCTCTGTGCCGGAAATTACAGGGCCGTACATTACCACCTGACCGGAACACCAAAGTGCTGAACACTACCATTTAGCGGCAAGTAGATAAGGTAATGCGGTGGTGACTACGGCCGTGAACTCCTTCACTGGAGCTCCACCAGCGCCGGCTCCATCATTAGAATTTTACCACCAGTTAGTAAGCGGGTTAGTACTGTTACGCGGGGGTCCTGAGTTCCATCCTCGGATCTGGGTTTGGTGGTGGAGTGTGGGGCGCCGGATATCCCGGTGCTTATATACTTCCCGTGCTACTTCTACGTACATAATTTCGTTCATACATGCACATCGATTCCCAAGACTCTTGACCTCACCCTCAGCCAATGCTCGACCTATTTGGTCAAGTTACGTTATTAGGTTAAGATTTCCTAATACCCTTCCTTATCCTTACCTAGAGATTATCCTTTATCTCCGATTCCTTTAGGATTTCTCTACATTCTGGAAGTTTCCCAATGCTACCATCAGAATTTGGTAATGTGCCCGGGAATATCAATAGTCTCACCACGAATTACAAGGATAAAACGTAACCGGCAAATAAATATTATATAATAATATACTTAATAGCCTCTAAACAAAACACCTCTGTCTATCCTTTTTATAATAACGTGAAGTTATGTTACCTAATATTAATTTCTATTAAATTCTATTATACGAGTATAAGCCGATTCCTGAAAATGGTACGTAGTACAAATTTGAAAGCAAAATTATTCCATCGTTATGTGATTGCCCAAACGAGATTTTCATTATCGAAATGAATTGCGTAATTAATATGCGGGATAAAGCAAATTAACATTTCCTTCATTATGAAGAGTGTTATTATGTATTTATTGTGTGTAATTGCTATGGATTTGATTTGAAAATTTAATGACATAATACTACACAAAATCATACAACAGACATCTACACAAAAATCAGAGGTTAAAATGTAGATGCGTTGCCACTCCTGAGAGAAGTTGTTATGTCTCTGTGATAGGTATTACGGGGCTATACATTACCATATAACCGGAACAATCGGACGAACGGGGTGGCAACGCATCTGCATTTTTATCAACGTCCTTGTGATGGATGTAAGAAAGACACTTTGTGTGAATCATTCACAGTATCGGTGTAAAAATGAAAAAAGGCATGCTCCGATGGTTCGGGCATATAGAAAGAATGTCGAATGAGCGAATGACTAAACAGATATACAATGCGAATGTGGATGGTTGCAGAGGCCCAGGAAGACCAAGACTGACCTACCATGACCAAATAAGTCGAGTTCTGTCTGATGGTGGGGTCAAAAGTCTTAGGAATCGGCGTGCATGTATGAAGAGAATGATGAAGGTAGACGAGGCACGAGAGGTTTGTCAGGGATATCTGGCGCTCTACACTCTCTGCCTATCCCGTTAGCGACCTGGCTTGAAGATACATACATCCATGTGATCTACGTGATTGTCGGCCACGTTTATAACGTTTAAAAAAATTTGATGTATATTATCTTTCATATTGTGACTTCGTGCCTGGCACTCTTAAACACCGACCAGTGAACGTCTGTTATACTTTTATCGATTACTACGAGTGGCGTGTGTAAATCCTTGACCGCACTACTGAAGTTTTTCACATTTTTCAACACTGTTATTTCGCATGTTTTCACTGAATAAATTGTTTTGTTTCTGTTAACTGATTCGGGTTTAAGGGGTAGTTGGTTGCATGATTTGGTTTGGATCTAAGATTACAATCCTCAGGTATAGAAAAAAATTACGTTAGTATACTATCACATGGTTTTCCAAAAGCGAACTATTTCAATGATAACCGAGATTCAAATGTAGAAATAAATCTTAATGCTAGTTGTTTAAAACAAAGGAATACACGACCAAACGGGCTGACCCAATTGTGACGAAATTTTACATAAAAGATGATGATAGTTCGGCATCTAAAAAAAAATATAGGATCATTTCTGTACCATAACCAAATAACTTTGTGGTACGTGGACGAAGTCGCAGAAAACAGCTAGTAGGAATATAAAATTGCGAGTCTTAAAATAATATTCAAAGTGAGAGAAAGAATTTACATCCTGAAAGGAAACATTTTGAATTTAACACTTCAATTACGAAGGAAAATGTTAATGAATATCATTAATAATATCTCAATGAACATGATCAGCTCAACAAGGATCATGAATATTTTTCTTATTCCCTTTTTATTTTTATATTTATACAACATCAGGAAAATAAATTCTCAAAGGACGTTCTGTCAATTGATGTTTTTCGAGGAGTGATCGCAAATAGATGTCAAAGCACTACAGCTTTTAGAAGATAAATATGTACTTACTTGTAAATCATGCTTATTTGTTGTACATTATTGCTGAATTTGTCCTGAGTTTTGATTTGAGTATTAGTGTCTGTAGAGCGTTATCTCTTTCGCACCGTACTTATTTGACGTTTGTCGACCAGTTTGATCATGTTTTGACCAATACCGGACTGTCAGTGCTTACGTAGGCAGTGTGCAACAGCCAAACACTCTACGAAGTCGAAACGAGCCGATCGTCTCTTTCGCAGGCTCGATGTTGCAATATTAATTGTTAGGCAGAGATAAATGCATGCATTCAAGCATACATGCAAACTAAAAAAATATTACATCTTCGGAATTAGTGGTGGTAGGCCAGGGTCCTGAGTTCTATTCCCGTCTCGGGGTCTTTAACAGTGAGTGAGATAACAATGTAAAATATTTATCTCTGTAGTCTATGAAATGATGGATGCAATGAAAAATCTTTACGTACCTGGGAGACCTGCGGTAGAGCCCCGCGGGATCTCTGGCTTGCCCCGGACCGACGGACGACCACCTACGAGGGACCCAGGGGGCACTGAAACAAGAGATTTGATTAATGGATATTAATATGTGCCCTAAAGAGATAATGATCTACCAGCGCTTCCAAAAGAGAAAGTATATCTTACTGGGGTTATGGAGTGTGAGAAAGTGTAAGCGTGAGTGTCAGAGTGAGTGTGTGTGCGTGCGTGTGTTTTTGTATGTGGGTGTGTGTGTCCGTCAACGTATGGCTCATGTGTTTGCTTACTCTGCTTACATGCATTGTGTTCAGGAGGTAGGTATCTTCATGAGTTTTTAATGTAATATTTATTAAGTGGGACAATGTGATAGAATTTATCAATCATACAAAAGACTACGACATAGATTTTAAACTGAATATACCCTGTTCCTCTGCTGTATACTCAGATTAACACACACACCCACACATTTATATCAAATCCATATGAACTGCATAAGTAGATACTTGTTTTCCACCATCATGACATAAGAAGAGCAAAGTTAACATTCATTTCAAAAATAAAAAGCTTTGATATTAATCTACAGAATAGAACATTGTATTAAAGTATTAATAAATTTGATGTCAGGTTAAACTGGTGGTAGGGTTCCAGTGTTCCTACACCTCGCGTTCCCACGCGAGGCCGTAGGCAACACGTCATTACCTGATCTATCTGCCCAATGGTAGGGTTCAGCACTATCGTATTCCGGTTAGATGATAATGTATAGCTCCAAAATTACTATCACAGAGACATAACAACTTAGGAGTCAGGTCAGGGGTGGTAATGCGTCTGCATTTGACCTTAGGCTGTAGTCATCCCTTAACATCCATGTGAGCTGCACGCTTGTTTGCCATCATCCGACAGCGGGTTGGCCACTAACCCGTATCTCCACCAATCCGCATTGGAGCAGCGTGGTGGAGTCAGCTCCAGGCCTCCCCCCAAAGAGGGGAGAGACCCGTGCCCAGCAGTCAGACGTATATTGGGTTACCATTATTATTATTTTTATTTTAAACAAAGACAATAAGATACCTTCATCTAAATACCTCGACTATCTCATTAGAATGAAAATGGACGTTTCCTTCGTTGTTTTTTCAATGGACTGAGAAAACTGTTGGGTTTGTTTATTTCTTTTCGAAATTGACTTTCCAGTTGTAAACGTTTTATTGAAAATATTTTACTGTTTTATTTATTTATTTGTTCTTTCATGTTAACAATTTTGTTGTTTTGGTGTATGTACCGTGTATACATACATTTGCATTTAATAAAAAGCAGTTATTTCTATATGACTAACAGACACTCCAATTTTATTTATTTGTATAGATAATTACCACTGGCATGCCACTTCGAGGCGTGACATGGGTATTCCCATTGAGTAACCGTAAACCAACCTCGTAACCCTATCTCACCACAATTAAAAGATATTAATTAAAAAATTTTTGGATTCCACAAAACCTCTTTCAGCACTGACCTCATTTTCTTTATAGCTTCATTTATTGTTTCCTCTTTCTTTCCGTATATAAAAGTTAATGTTGTCTGTTTTTATGTGAATGAAGTTACAAGAGGACACAATCCACGTTGTCTTTGTTGCGGATATATATATTTTTTTGTTGATTGTCGATTATACCGACTGCCTCGGTAGCCTAGTGGTAGCAGGCCACTACTACTACGCTGAGGTCCTGGGTTCGATTCCCGGGTAGGGGGTTATCAAAGATAATGGTGATAAGTCCTATAACTATGGTTCTATTTGGATTTTTCCATTTTCTGGAAATTTTCCAGTACCTCGAAGTTTGGTAATGTGCCCGAAGAAGTCAACAGACTCGCCACCTGTTACATGGGCCAAAAACCTAACCAGCGAATCATGGGTATTTGCATGTATGCTTGGATGCATGCATTTACCTCTGCCTACCCCTGCCTTACCTAGGTGATTACAGGCGTGAAGTTACGTTTTTTTGTGGAAAATGACTTTGTAATTGTAATTGACATTGATGGTAAATGAATACTGTAGCCTAAAAATAACCGATGATTAAAATGCAGATGCGTTTACCCTGAGGCCTATTAATAATAATCGAGCTTCTGCGATAGTTATTATGCCGTAGGTACATTACATCTAACCGGAACAGCAATGTAAAACTACCATTTAGCGGTAGATAGATTAGGTAACGCGGTCGTGCCTATACTACGCCTTCGAGTCCTTACACTGGAACTTTACCACAGTCTAAAGAACGCTCTATCTACTGTTACTAATCTAGTCTCAAAAAGAGGACTTTTATCAAAGCTATTCCCACTGAAGTAAATAATTTACAAAATGAAGTTGGAAATAAAAATCTTTGGAAAGAAATAAACAAACCAATAGACGCCAAATTGTTTTTGCAAATGCAATTGCAAACCGCCGAGAGAAGTGAGAAAAAGAGAAGAAATGTAACCAAGACTAAAAGAGAAATAGTTTAGATTCTGTCCAATGTAAACAATATCACTTTTTTCGATACCCACCAACTAGATATCGAACAACTTAAGCTTAGTAACAGTAGTTTATTTACAGTAGTAAATAAAATAACATTACTAGGCGAGTCTAAAAAGAAGACCTGTTTCAATAAAGCTGCAAATAGTGCTCAGAATGTAGATGGAAATAACAATGTTTGGAAAGAAAAAAACAAGCTGATAGACAGCAAATTGTTTTTGCAAAGGTACATAAATAAGAAAAGAAACGCCGTTGAATTTCATTCACTGGGAATACTGGGATAAAGAACGCGACGGTAGTTTTAATATATATATGTTTTTTTATGTAATGGAAGTGGTAAACAAGCGTGCAGTTCACATTGATGTTAAGTGATGACTGCAGCCTAAAGACACCCACACAAAGACCAAGGTCAAAATGCAGATGCGTTACTACTCCTGAGGCTTAAGGTGTTATGCCTCTGTGCCTGAAACTACAGGGCCGTACATTACCACCTGACCGGAACACGATAGTGCTGAACACTACCATTTAGCGGCAAGCATATTAGGTAATGCGGTGGTGCCTACGCCCGCGAACTCCGTCACTGGAGCTCTACCACCAGTAGAAAAAATATCTTATTGTCTACTTCAGTAAGCTTGCACCACGATATTTGTTAAAGTTAAAGTTTATGTAACATTTCACATCGTTCTCTAACTTAAAGAAATCTGTTAAAGTTAGAGCTTTAACAGATTTCTTTAAGAATTTGGTGAATAGATAGATAGACCCGAAATTAAGGGCTTTAAATGTTGTTTCTTTTATTTACAGGTACTAACATATCAATTTTATAAACTTATGTAAATAGGAAACCTTTGTAAGAACGTACATCTACGTAATATTTTATTTACAGAAACGCAATTGAGTCTTTGGTTTTCAATTGAATAGAATTGACATCATTATATGCATAGAACGGTATTTCTTTCATGTCAAAGTAATAATATTTTTATGGTATATTTCGTCTATTTGGTGACCAGTGTATATTCACGTAGACAGCAAATGCTGTTTTATTTTAATTAATAATATGAAACGTTTTTAGTAAAGCCTTTTATATTTCTTTTTTATCAACATCAACTGATTTGACTTTGTGTGTATATATAAATATTTAAACAGCGACGCTTTAATGTTTTAAGTCGCTACTTGTTTAATAGATACACTTTTCACTTTTAACCTTGATGTAAAAAGGACCTTATTTAATTTTGTTGGAATAATATCCGAGAGATTCTGTTTCTATTTGCCTTTTACGAAGTAACCTTTTAAGTTTCACGCTAAATATTTATTATTTGATGAAAAATTTATAATTACGGCTAATAATTTTTTACCGACTTCAAAAAGGAGGTTCTCAAGTCGCCTGTGTGTTTTTATTATGGATATTAAAAAAAATATTCTTTCATAAAGGAAATGATTATAGAATGGAGTGAAAATTAAATCTCCAATCATTCGATTTTAACAGCCAAAATTCTATAACTAGACAAAAAAGCCTTACTAAAAGGCCTGCCACAACAGTTCCGTGCGTCATTAGGGGAGAATATGCCATAATCGTCAGTCAGGCTTTTTTTTAATGAAATTGAAGTGGCGAACAAGCATGCAATTTACATTGATGTTAAGCCATGACTGCAGCCTATACACCCACAAAAAGACCAAGGTCAAAATGCAGATCCGTTACCACTGCAGAGGCCTTAGGTGTTATGCCTCTGTGCCGGAAATTACGGGCCCGTATATTACCACCTAACTGGAACACGATAGTGCTAAACACTACCATTTAGCGGCAAGTATATTAGGTAATGCTGTGGTGCCTACGCCCGCGAGCTCCATCACTGGAGCTCTGCCACCAGTAAGAATGCCATGTTCTTGTCATACCCATTGGCGATCACAGAGATGGTATTTTAATCGCCGGACGCTGCTCCAGTGTTTATTTTCCTACCGAACATTGGTATGATTTGACCGTCTTTGTTCAGTAGACTGATTGCAGTAACGCAATACTTCTCCTAATGGTAAAGTGAGCAAAGGATCCTACAGTCGAACACCTACTAGGGTGGTCTGAAAAGATTCCGACCTCAACATGAAAACGGCAGCATTCGTTAATAAAAGTAAGTGAATTTCTTTGTTCATCTATTGACAGTTACTGACCACAGTTTCAGCAATTTTGGACGCGCAAAGAGAAGAACGCCGAGTAGTATTTTGACGGGCTACAAAGGTGGGAGCATCGCCGGGAGAAGTGTGTAGAGTTACCATGAGATTATGTTGAAAATTAAAAAGTAAATTTCAGAAAAATTGTCTTGTAACTTTGTTAGGTCGGAAACTTTTCAGACTACCCGTAACGACTGACGTAAAACCGAATAAAATAGTTAATTTATGGTCCTAGCTAGTCAGTACATTTGCTAGATCCTCATTAATATATATTGTTGGTATATTCCCTTATATTTTATTCTATTCCTAATCAATTTGACTGTGCATGCTCTTCTTCTTGGTCCAAAAGCTAGTCAACGCTTCGAGTATCGGACGCCTGTAAGCCTAGAAATGTTTGTAGGGATGAGTCATAATATGCTAAGTACGATAACCATCGCCTGGCAAGGATCAACCCGTCACGTCATCTGGATTTCTGATGAGAAATGTTACGTCCATATTTTGGCGACCATAATTTTTGCGTCTTATTTATATTTGTAGTAGTATTTCCATGACAACGGAAGTATGTTTCCATGACGACGAAATTGTTAAGATTAAAATTCAATAAATTATGTATCGAGCGTTTCATCTAATGTAATTGTACATCAATTAGCCTGCTATTGATATACGATTGTTCATTTGCAGTAAACGAATCGTGATTTTCTATAAACATACGAACACACGAAATATAAACTTAAATGGTCGCAATCGAGCCAGATCTAAAATATGGAAGTAAATTTTCGTATCAGATGACGTGACGGGTTGATCCTTGCCAGGCGATGGTTTTTGTACTAAGCATGATTCATCCCTACAAAAATTTCTAGCCTTACAGGGCCAACGTTACTCGGAGGGTTCAGTATCTCTCCTACTATATAGGAAGACTCTAAAATAACTTTCTTGATTTTTGACAAAGGTGTGTGTCATAAGCAAAATCATTAATCACACTAATATCAAGTTTGCATGGGATTCTAACAATCCGTATTTTTTTATTTATGTCAAAGGATTGACAGACAAGCAGACGGGCCACCTGATGGAAAGTGGTTACCGTCGCCTCTGAACATTTGCAACATCAGGGGAGTTGCCAACGAGTTGCCAGCCCTGAAGGACTGTTTCGACGCCTGTTTTGAAGAACCCCATATTGTAGCGCCGGGGGAACACCTCAGATGGAAGTTCGTTCCACAATTGATTAGCAGCATAATGATTAATTAGCAAAAACGTGCCCGAGTACACAGGAAATAGCAAATATTTCCTTTATCAACATCGTGTGTAGTTTTATGTTTGTGAGATACATAGAGAATATCAATATGATTATTTTATGATTTTTTCTGGCGGTAGAGCTCCAGTGACGGAGCTCGCGGTTGTAGTCACCACCGCATTACCTAATATACTGGCCGCTAAATGGTAGTGTTCAGCACTATCATGTTCTGGGCAGGTGGTAATGGACGGCCCTGTGATTTCCGGCACAGAGGCATAACACCTTAGGCCTCAGGAGTGGTAACGCATCTGCATTTTGACCTTGGTCTTTGTGTAGGTGGTCTATAGGCTACAGTCATCACTTAACATCAATGCGAACTGCATGCTTGTTTACTTCTATAACATAAAAAAGAAAGATTAATCTTTTATCATCTTGCCTCACTTGTATGTATGTATCTTCACGCCAGGTCCCTAACGGGGTAGGCAGAGAGTGTAGAGCGCCAGACATCCCGGTTCTGACAAACCTCTCGTGCCTCGTCTACCTTCATCATTCTCTTCATACATGCACGCCGATTCCTAAGACTTTTGACCCCACCATCAGACAGAACTCGACCTATTTGGTCATGGTAGGTCAGCCTTGGTCTTCCTGGGCCTCTGCAACCAACCACATTCGCATTGTATATCTGTTTAGTCATTCGCTCATTCGACATTCTTTCTATATGCCCGAACCATCGGAGCATGCCTTTTTTCATTTTTACACCGATACTATCATTCACACAAAGTCTCTTTCTTACATCTTCATTACGAACGCGATCGGTGAGTGATACACCGCAGATCTTGCGCAAAGATCTCATCTCGACCGCGTTCAACTTACTTTCATGCTCTTTCCTGCATACCCAGCTCTCGCTTCCATATAAAAGCGTTGGAGTAAGTACAGCATTATGTACGGCTAGTCGAGCCCGCTGGCTGAGATGTTTCGATTCTAGCAGCTTACCCAACGCTCCATTCACGCAATTCCCAGCAAGCACTCTTCTTTCTATGTCAGTGGTGTACCTACCATCCTTGCTAAAAGCACATCCAAGATATACAATTTCATCAACCTGTTCTAACACTGCATCATCTACTACTACCCTTGCATTTGTTCTCTGTTCATCTCTTTCAAATACTAATACTTTAGTTTTATTTACATTCAATTGTAAGCCTTTCTCCATACAATCCTCTTTCATGACTGTGACTAGTGCTTGTAGCCCAGATGGTGTAGAGCTAACAATTACCGCATCATCTGCGTAAAGCAGACAGTTCACCACTAAGTCACCCATACGCACTCCCACATCCATCAACTTCACCCTCTGGAGGCATTTGTCCAGATATATAATAAACAGCCTAGACGAAAGCACGCAACCCTGTTTGACACCGATGTTAACATCAAACCAGGGTGACATGTTACCATCTACCCGCACACATGCTTGACAGCCCACATACGTGGACTGTATTGCACGGAGCAGACTGCCATCAATACCATACTCTGGCAAAATGTCCCACAGCTCCTTTCGTAATACCCTATCAAACGCCTTCTCCAAATCCACAAAACCGCAGAAAACCTTCTGGCTCACAGCAAGATGCTTCTCTACGATGTTGCGGAGGGAGAAAACTTGATCCATACATCCTCTTCCAGTTCTGAAACCACCCTGTGCATCCCACAACAACCCGTCGGACTTCTCTTTCATTCTTCTTTCTAAGACTTTCCCATACACTTTAGCTGCCAAACTGATCAAACTGATCGCTCGATAGCTGGTGCAGTCCATACGTGAACCCTTGCCTTTATACAAAGGCACGATGACCGCACACCGCCAATCCTTTGGGATTCTTCCGGATCTCCAGCAAAGGTTGCACAACACCCAGAAAGAATCCCAAAGGGCAGCACCACCATATTTGATCATTTCGGCAGAAACCTGATCAATACCCGCAGCCTTACCACATTTCAAACTTCGTATCGCCCTTACAATCTCATCTATTGTTATATCCTCACAAGCCGGCACCGTCAAGTCAGCAACTCCGGCGTCAGGGTTGTGAGCATAATCATACATTTCCCCATAGTACTCGCTCCATCGTTTTAACACATCTTGCGTGTTCTCAAGAATGTCACCCAACTTAGATTTTATTCTATTCATTCCAGAAACTGGAGAAGAGCTTCTAGACTTTTTCACCTCCCTCCAATAGAGTTTGATGTTAGTCTCAAAGCTCTTCGCCAGTCTCTCATCAGCTTCCACTTTATCTCTCTCACGCTTTTCATTCACTAAAATCTTGGTGTCATTCTTGAGCCGACGGTAAATTTCTCTCTTCTCATCTCTCATACCATTATTCATTTGCAAAGATGCTACATAATCCAGCCATGCTTTCTTCTTTCTTTCAACGGAGTCTTGCACCTCCTTGTCCCACCACGCATCCCCTTTCAAGGATTTGCGTATCTTTGCATAACCACATACTTCTTTCGCAACTTCCACCATACTATCTTTCATAACTTGCCAACATTCATCCACGTCCAAGTCCGTAAGACAAACCTTGTCTAACTTTTCACGGACTTGGCGTTCATACACTCTCCTTGCACTAATGTCTTGTAACTTTTCACTCTTTATTCTTTCAAGTCCTCCGAAAGGCACACGGACACGCCAATGTCGCCATTTCTTGAACAGACCCCTAAACCGGCTTATTACCAAGTAGTGATCTGTATCAAGAGTGGGACCTCTGTAGGCTCTAGTGTCCATCAGGCTCTTCCGAAGACGACTATCAACCATGATCAAATCAATCATACTTTTTTGTTCATTCCTCCTCCATGTATACGTGTGAATGTCCTTATGACGGAATTCTGTGTTAGACACAAGGAGACTTCGTTCCAAGCATAAGTCAAGTATCAGCTTACCAGCATCATTTACTCTTCTATCACCATATGGACCTAGAACGGCCTCGTATCCTGGCCGCCTGGTCCCGACCCATCCATTCAAATCACCACACAAAATTACCCTTTCATTAGCTTCAACCATATCGAGAACTTCCCTTGTAGATTCCCAAAACTTCTCCAGGTCTTGGGTCGTCGCTGAGCTAACCGGTGCATAAGCTGCTACCAAAAACACCCTAGTGACGCCCAATTTAATTCGGACCCAGATTAGTCTCGGGTTCACCAAACCATAATCTTTCACTCCAGTGACTAAACGAGAGGACAGAAGGACGCCCACCCCCGCGCTGGCATGATCGCTCTGTTGCACACCTGCCCACAGAGCCATCGCGCCACCCGGGAGATCTTCGACCTCGCAGCCCTTTCGTTTAGTCTCTGTTACACACAAAACATCCAGGCGTCTCACACTCATTACGTTCGTCAACTCATTCATCTTCTCACAAATTCCACCTCTCACATTCCACGTGCCTATCTGGCACTCCCCACTCCTCGATCCGCCGTATCGGGCCCGGCGTGACAGGTGGCGGTCCCCATCGCCGCTTTGGCCGCTTTTCGTACCGACGGGGACGGGTCGGTACGCGTCGCCTCGGGGGGACGCCCTAACCCGCACTGCGGTACGCCTTCGTGCCAGAATTGCAGCCCTAAAGGACTGGCAGGGGTCGCGACGTGCACGCTTCTGGCATGACCCCCCACTTGTTTCACGGGAAATGAAAATATTGTTTCATTAATTAATCGAGTTTCTTTGATGAGTTATTCTGATTCAAATTAACCGAACGTTTGTTAATTAATGAATTAAAATTTTACGCAGTAACCTTTTGAAGATGGTTTTTTAAGTTATGGAAGTAAACTTATTAAGTATGCAATTATCTAGTACGTCAAAATTAATTAAAGCTTCCATATCTAATGCGAAATGTATAAACCTATTTAACTGGCTCAGTAGCCTAGTGGTAGCAGGCCACTACTCATACGCTGGGATCACGGGTTCGATTCCCGGTATAAAAATCCTTTAGCTCTGGTTCTATTGATTGATGGATTTTTTAATTTTCTGGAAGTTTCCCAGTACCTCGAAGTTTGGTAATGTGCCCGGAGATGTCAATAGGCTTGCCACCTGTTACATGGGCCAAAAGGTAACCGGCGAATCGTGGGTGTTTGCATGTATGATTGAATGTATGCATTTACCTCTGCCCACCCCTCCGGGGATTACAGGCGTGAAGTAACGTTTTTTATAAACCACTAACTAACGTTACAGGTATATTTGGTGTTTGAATCAATTAAACAGGTACGCCCTCTTGACAGGAATCAAATTTAAATCTTTCAGGGTCATTTTTTATCAGCTGTACTGTATGATAGATAGTTGGTTCCATTTTTAGTTACTTATGTACTTGTTTCTTATTAATCAATTAATTTAAGACACTTTAATAAAACATTGGATATTGTTGAATTCTCTGAAACCATCTTTATTTTTAGGGTTCCGTAGTAAACAAGGAACCCATAAAGTTTCATCATGTCCATCTGTCCGTCCGCGATTTAGTGCAATAACGATTATAGTGGTATTAGAGACTTAAAATATGACACCAGTTATAGCTTAATTACGCCGACAAAGTAATACAATAAAAACGTGAAAAAAAAAATTTTAATGTACCTCACCTACATGTACCGAGCGGATATTTTTTTTATTATTCGTTTTCTATATAGTGTGGGATATCGTTGGATAGTTCTTTCAAAAATGTTAGGGATGTGCTAAAATCATTTTTCTATTCAGTTAACTGTTCGTGACTTATTAAGCTTTAAAGTGCCAATTTTCGTTAGAGTCAAGTGTCCCTCCCCTCTATCAACTAAACATTTGTTGTTAGAAATTCAAACGTTAGGGCAATAGTAGCTACATATGTATAACGAAATTAAAAAGGAAAACTATCACACTTAAGTTGGCTTTACAAGTTTGCGAGTAGGCAATAGTCGACCAAATGTATTTTATTCAAAAATTTTGAGGACTATAGAAAACATTTTTTTTATTTATTACATTACATTATTCAAAACTAAAAGCAACGGAATCCTACACTACGCGTGTCCCGACACGCACGTGAACGGTTTTTTAAATTGGTTTTATTCTAATTGTATTCCTCTTAAAAAAAAAAACCAATTACAAATTTATGTAAGATCTCAAGGTTCCATTATTATTAATTAGCGAGGACGTGTCTTTGCAAAAACAAAAGCCACATTTTACATTGTTCCTTTGTCAACGCTGCGTATGTTTCTGGTTGTTTGTGGGACAAATAAGGCTTTAATGTTTTTGCTAGCCGCTTGCCTGATATACTTTTCATATTTAATTTCATCCTCGACATGAAAAGAGCTTTTTTGGGTAAACATTCAAAAGATTCCTTTTTCGGTAACGAGTCTTTTACGAAGTAAGCTTTTAATTTTAAGTATCAAGCGGTTGCATTAAGCGTAACATGTTCTTTGATATGAAGTTTATAAGCCCAACTAATTAGAACGTGAAATTCTCTGCCAATTTCGTATATTTCAACTATTGAAACACTGAAACAGTGTACCTACTTCACGCTAATTAGGGAACTGTATTAATATGCTCTTGACAAACATTGATCGTTTTGGGTTTTAATTCTAGATCGTTAAAATCCTTTATGATTCCAGATCTTGTAGGTTCTTCTCTAGTTCGATTATTGTTTAATATTTTTGGAAATTCGAAGTAATCCTTCAAAGTATTTGAACGATTTTCTACTATTTCTTCTTATATCGGTATCCTGGATATTCCTAGAATTGTACAAAAAGCAGATATCATTCACTCACTTCTGAAAAACAGATTTACGCAAAAGTGCTACAGTATTGAGGTTAAAAGCTTTTATAATCTAGTTGTATCCCCGTTTATGGTTGGAAATCCCGTCAATACTTGGTTATTATATAATATTGGCAACCCTTGAAACGTCCCACTGTTGGGCATGAGTCTCTCCCCGTTTGGAGGGACGCCTGGAGGTTACTCCACCACGCTGTCGGATGTTTTCAAACCGCCTAAACTTAATAAGGCCTCCGAAAAGGTTTAACGACTGCTATAGATCTATCGATAGAAACCGGTGGTTATTATATGAAGATAATAGATTAAAATTCTATGATTTATGGCAAGGAGGTTAAACAGCATAAACTTACGAAAAGCGTAATATATATCTAGGGACCTCTAGTTTTTACAACTAACTTGGGTTTCATGGTAAATAAGAACTTACTGTGAATCACTTACCATCAATGCTTTTTGTTTTACAACCACAACCATAAAAATGGTAACAGATAAAGATTTAAATATTATAGTAGTAACAGACGACGGGATTCGGACCCGCGCGAGGGCACCGCATCGGACTAGATTAATAATGATTATGTCCGCGGACTCTACACACGGCCAGATTTGGTTCGGAGCATACAGAATCCGCTATCCGTTCCGAACCAAATTCGGATGTGTGTTACGACTATTAACTACTCCAACTACTACTACTACTTGAACTATTGACTTTCCAAACTATCATTGCTTTAGAAAAAATAACTCTGTTATAGTTATACCCAGTTTAAATTATTTTTTTTTATATCATTTCGCATTAACACATGCTTGTGAAATATATTTTATTTTAAAGAGAAATGGAAAGAAAAATTTGACTTCAGGCGAGACTCGAACTCGCGGCCTACTGGGAATCTAGTCCAGCCGCTCTTCCAATTGAGCTACTGAAGCCCTGCCCGATTTGTCAAATCTTTCCTTCACATTTATTGCATTGCTTTATGGTAGCAGCAGCGCCATCTATTACGGTCTTTTACGGAATTATCAGTTTAAATTAATCAAGTAACAAGTAAGGATTCAAGAGTTCTCCATTGTTCACTGTTATTTGTCCACAAGTATAGCCTCCTTTCATATTAATAACTTCAATTAAATCCAATTCAACTATCCCATTAAAAACTTTGCCAACAAAAACAAGTTATATAACTAATTGTGCCATTACTCGGCATCCCAGTTCGTAAGGGCCGTTAACTGTGGTCTGGGCAAATGGGTGTTATATATCACTACATTATTATACTGTCTGTTTAGTGCGAAGACGTGACCCATGCTTTGATTATCAAATGTCATTTTTTTAGATGTTTTAGTGTCTATCTTATATAAGTTAGTAAAGAAGATAGTTATCAAAAAATCCCAAAGAAAGTAGTCAAAAGAAGTGCTTTGATCGTTTCGACTATATCGAGTTAGATATAACTGCATTATCTAATCTAATTGCCGCTGAATAGAAGTCTTCTGCGCTATTGTGTTCTAACTTACCATTAATAACTTACCATCAAAATTTGTTTGCTTTAAAACCATAAAAATGTTAAAAGCTAAAAGAACCAACAATTTATATATTTTTCAACTATTTATATACGTGCCAAATCCAAGTTTTAATAAAATCTTTGAACATGATAACTATAATTATTAAAAGTTTTTCTTTCCATTTTTCTTTAAAATAAAATATATTTCACAAGCATGTGTTAATGCGAAATAATATAAAAACAAGTTTAAATGATATCAACTAACAAGTAAGGATCCAAGAGTTCTTCCGTGAGTATTTTAATAGTTAATATTATTCATATTTTTAGTTTGTGAAACTGTTGCTGTTCACTACGGTTTGTTTTATGTTTGTGACGCGTTATTATAGGTGCTTGTTGCTTTAAATAAATACATTTCTGATTCACTGTTATTTGCTCACTCTAATAACTTTCAACTAAATCCATGTGAACTATCCCATCAAAAACTTCCAGCAAAAACAAGTTGTATAACTAATTGCGCCATTACCCGTCGTCCCAGTTCGTAAGAGCTATTAACTGTGGCCCGGGCAAATGGGGGCTATACATCACTGCATTATTATACTGTACATGTGTCTGTTTTTGATGTGAAGACATGACTAATGCTTTGATTATCAAGTATCAACTCCTTTCGGCAGAGGTGGATTTACCAGCAGGCTGAGTAGGCTGGAGCCTAGGGCGGCAAATTTCAAGGGGCGTCAGAATTAGTTCATTATTTTTTTATTTCTATTTACAAAATTACTGTTAAAATTATCAAGGCTCAGATTATAGTTCCCAATGATTCAAACCATAGAAAAAAAGTTGCTTACATCAACTTCAGGATAATGAAGCATAAAACATAAAGTTGAAATTTTATTGATAGAAAATATACCTAATTGATATGATTGTAAACTACGATATCAAAATAAAGGGGTGGCAAAAATAATAGCGTAACTTCGGCAAATTTGTAAATCCGCCACTGCCTTTCGGTGTATTGTGAGTTTAAATGAGTTTATACACACAAGAGTGAGTGAAGAAGATAGGAATCCAGAAATCCTAAAGAAATTAAAGGTGATACTCGATATTCCTGATGGAACAAGTGATTCAAAATGATTTACGGTTCACATAACTATTAATCACAAAAAAAACCGAATGTGATCAAAAAACATTAAAATTTGTAATACAAATACTAACATCAAGAAAAACTTTAATTTCTTGAACTTAAATCTGTTTTTATAAAATTATTTTAAAACTTACATCATCTGATATGAAATCTGAATAACAAGATGAGTGTAATGTCAATGTGAATAATCCACATCTGTATGGGAAGGATTCTAAATGATAACTTAATCACACAAACTTTATTCATAACATTGTTTTATGTGTAGCTACATGTCAGTATCACTTCATCTGTTTGTACAAAAACAATTACTTCAACGGAATCTACAGTATTGTCAGGGATTATCTAGCTCATTTTCACATTGATACTAACAATTTCACCGATCAGAAAGCCTATATTAATATACCTTTATACGAGCAATTCTTGTATACATGTATATATAAAATCAAGAACTCGGAAACGGCTAGAACGATTTTCTTGAAACTTACAGATTATGGGTTTTTCGGGTCAAGAAATCGATTTATTTTGGTTCCAGGTCCAAGAAAAGCTCAGTTCCAAGTTAATAATAAATTTTCTTTATAACCGACGACTAACGCCATCTATTGATGAATAGAAGAACCATTAGTCTACGGAGCGAAGCTCGGTCAACCAGGTACTAACAATTTATCCCAGACATTTTTGTGTATCAAACGAGCATGCAGTTCACAGACTTCTATGATCTCATTGACTCTTGTTGTCATCAGAATACTGATAACATCATAAATAAAAATTGGAACAGAATCTGGAGGATTCCAAAAGTTATTGAACTTTCTTTCCACGCCAACCCATTTATCTAGCAAAGTATTATCTCACTCGGCTTTGGCCTTCAATGTGAGCGAACAGGGCTGTCAGCTATTAAACTAGACAGGGCATTTTGATTCAAGGCTTTCAAAAGACTAAATAATTTGGAATACAAATGTCTTACTTGTAATGATTGATAAATCCTGCCTTCAATGGGACCATCCTGATATATCTATAATACGATCAAATTCCGCCTTTAAACAATTTTAAAATTAGAAATAGCCTAATTTTTTATGACTTTTTCATATAATCATATTACCAGAAAATTCTGTTTAACCTATCCTTTCTATTCTATTCTATTATTGCCATGTCTTCCATCAATCTGAAAACAAAGCTTACTTTCGACATTTTTTCCTTCTTTCTTAGAGACAATAAAAATATTAATCCAGAACATGCTCTCTTACTTGAAGACCGAACTATCCCCCCGACAAACATTCTGAATTCAGCACTGATTCCTTCCAATATCACAAATTGAAAACAGCCTGATATATATTTTACTCGACTCGTGAAGTCTCCTATTAAAATTATCCTAATAGTTTAAAAACCTGATCGTCATTCCTTACACACTATATATCACACTCGTACTCCTATTGCCAACATAAATCTGATCACATGACAAATTTGGTAAGGAATTGACAAAGTTATTGAACTATCTCTCCACGCCAAAATCTTCATCTGACGCTCGCTATATTATCTCACTCGGCGTCGTGCCAGCTTCTTTAACCTTCAAATGTGAGCGAACAGGGCCTTCAGCTTATAATTTAGAAGAGACATTTCAAACCCGTAAATACTAATTTGAAATACTAATATACTTACTATTCTAACATTGATAAGTAAATCCTAAACTATATTGGATATACCTCCAATGTAAATGAAATTCTGTATTCATTTCTGCCTATTAACAGTTTTAGATTCAGACAGACAAGAATTGGAAAGAGCCCAATTAATAAATATATATTAATTTTATTACATCTCCAGAAAATTCTATAAATAGCCTATCTTTAATTACCAATCTAGATTTTTACATTGCTCCACTTATTAGCTTTCTTTCCACACCAAACCTTTTATCTGAAGCTTTATTATTTCACTCGGCAGCGTGCCAGTTGCTCTGGCCTTCAAATGTAACCGAGCGAACAGGGCTATCAAGCTATAAAGTAGACGGGACATGTCTTAAGGCTTTGAAAGGATTTTCTGATGCTTATTATTTGTCTGATTCATCAAGTAACCATATCTATGTGACATTGATCTGTTGATCAAACGTCTTCGCCTTTAACCTTAAAACCCCTTTCTGCCTGTCGTGCTTGCCCAGTGAAGTGGACTACAGTAGCCTTTAGAGCCATCTACATTAAAAAAATATATATCCAATGTTACTCGTTACTACTGGTGGTAGAGCACGGAGCTTGCGGGCGTAGGCACCACCGCATTACCTAATATACTTGCCGCTAAATGGTAGTGTTCAGCACTATCGTGTTCCGGTCAGGTGGTAATGTACGGCCCTGTAATTTCAAGCACAGAGGCACAATACCTTAGGCCTCAGAAGTGGTAACGCATCTGCATTTTGACCTCTGGTCTTTATGTGGGTGTTTATAGGCTGCAGTCATCACTTACACATCAATGTAAACTGCATGCTTGTTTGCCACTTTCATTACATAAAAAAAAAAACTCACTGATAACATAGTAAGTACACAAATACATTGCCATACAAATAAACAAAAACATACGAAATTAGAGAGTCTATGCGGGCCCAGTAATTTTGTGATAATAAATATCTGCCGACAGCCTCGGATTTACACGGGTATAAATTATAGCCTAGTAATTAAGAGGGTAGCTTGCTTACCCTAGCTTAAAATTTTCACCAAATCCGTTCTGGATTTTACGTGAAAAAATTAAGTTGAGCTTTTTGGCCTATTAGGAACCCTTATAGTTTCGCCATGTCCGTCTGTCTGTCTGTATGTGCGTCCGTCCGCGGTTTAGCGCAAAAACTGTTGGTACTGGTGACTTAAAATTTGGCACAAGTATACACCTTAATCACGCCGACAAAGTGGTAGAATAAAAACATGAAAATAAAATGTATTTAAGGTATCCCCCTAAATGTAACGAGCGGATTATTTTTTAAACGGAGATGTTGCGAGCTCGGCTCTGGATCGTACACGTCCTCAAAAAATAGGTAAATTAAAGAAGAATCCGAAAAAAATACAATTAATTTATTCAAGAATATATTTTAGAGTTACAACCACATTTCATTCAAACAATTTTATCATTTTCAACTATGTTAAACATGACGGCGATACAGCCGACACTTGGGATCAATCGATTTTGATAGTATTTAGAAAATATTCCTTTTTCTCCAAGTACAATATAATAAAAATACAATTTAAAAAATTAAAATGTCAAAATGACATCGCCCGCCATATTCGCCATGTTGGTTTTGAGTTGCAATTCTAACTGCGAAGACTTCCAGCGGAGCGTTTGACTCGTCGCGTTGAGTTCTCGGTTTTCTTCATAAAAATTGTGGTTTGAAGACACAAAGTTTAACATATTTGTATTGTGATTGTGATTTTATGTGTTTTGGTGCTGGGTAAGTTATAGATCTCGTAGTTATTTGTTCAAATACAAATACTTTGTCACATTGGTGTTTCACACAGTATCTTAGGTTTTTTTTTTTTCTGATCTACCTCCTGCTTACCAAAAATGAACGAACCTCCTGATCCTGGGGACCCCGGTCCCAGTATTCCCACCCACAACGCTTTCTCTGCCCTTTTAACAGTATCTGCCCAAGAATTCGACTCGCATGAGCGAAAATTCACAAAAAAACCAAGAAATACTGATCGTAAGATGCGCAAGTCATCGACATCTCCCGTTAGGTCGAGATCAAATTCAAATTCGAAACGTAGGAAAGCGTCACCGCAAAATCCCACTGTACAAATTCCAATGGATGCTGAAATCCCCGCTGGACAAATTACACCTCCTACTCAATTTTCCCAGGTTCCTACATCTATTTTATCGTCACTTACAACACCTACTACTGCTACACCCGTTGGTCGTGTAGATTACAGCGACACTGATGTAGGACCTTTCATTATCCATGTACAACGTATTGAAAATACTCCCAATGCAGGCACCACTCTCCATCCTGTCAATTTTGGTAGGTTCCTTTTCAAGAGACGCATTGCTAATGTTGTCGAGGGCAGCATTCAAAGTATCGGTAGAAACCGTATTGCCCTAGCATTTTCCTCAGCAAATCATGCAAATTCTTTTAAAACCAATCCCATTCTTACCACCGAAGGCTATAAGGCATTTATACCTTCATTTAATGTTACAAAACTAGGACTTGTGCGAGGTATTCCATCCGAATGGTCCCCAGAAGAAATCATAGAGTATATTTCCCTCCCTAATAATTGCAGAAGTCCCATTCTCAAGGCTAGGCGACTAAACTACAAAGTAGTAATTGATGGAAAAGCAGTTTGGAAACCATCCCAAACTGTAGTTCTTACCTTTGATGGTCAGCAATTGCCAGATAAAGTTTTTGTCTGTTATAATTCCTTACCAGTGGAATTATACATCTACCCCACCGTACAATGCTTCACTTGTTGTCGCTTCGGGCACACGAAAACACAGTGTCGTTCAAAACCACGCTGTTATAAGTGTGGTAAGGAACACGCCGGTGACTCCTGCTCAGTAGAAAAAGAGGATGCCCTTTGCCTTTCTTGCGGAGGACACCATTTTGCTACTGACAAGGTTCGGTGCCCAGAATTCTCCCGCCAAAAGGCAATAAAAACTTCCATGGCTGAAAAGTCCATCTCATATGCCGAGGCTACAAAACTTCATGCCCAAGTGAACAGATCTTTTGCAGATGTGACAAGCTCTAAAAGTATCCCACGTAGTGGTGGGATTAGCCATACTCTTGCTAGCTTGCCCAACTCTCCTTCGTACAAAAAAACTGTATTCTTGCATCCTCGTAGCCAATCTAAAATATCTAAAGGATATGACAAAATTGCTCATAGTGAGATCATCAGACCTTCTTCTTCTCAGACACCTAATGGGTGTGCTCTCCTCGACCATTGCAATGAGTCACCTTCCAATGTATCAACCATATCCCTTCCAATTTTTCTTGCTTCTCTCATTTCAACAATCTCTAACCTATATAATAACTCTTCACCGTCCCACGCCGACTATCTACTTCAAACTTTATCATCCGTGCTTAAAAATGGCTCCATTGGAGAAAATCCTTCAGTGGAACTGCCAAAGCATTAGGTCTGCCTGTAAAAGGGCAGACCTAACATTCCTAGTCCGCGATATAAATCCCAACATAATAGCCCTCTCTGAGACATGGCTGGGCCCGACCAGCTCATTTGGGCTGCCGGGCTTTGTATGTTTCAGGGAGGATAGAACTGACGGGTGGGGTGGTGCCGCCCTGCTCGTCAGAAACTCCATACCTTGTTCCCAAATTCCTATCCCGTCTCACAGCGACAGTTTCCAAGCTGTAGCTGTATCTGTAAATAATATTTCCTTCCTCTCTTTATATATCCCATATCCTTCAGATTCAATCCTTTTGGAACTGAAAGATATTATACTATCCCTTCCTTCTTCTCGAATTGTCTTAGGGGATTTCAACTGCCATCACCGGTCTTGGGGTAGCTCTAGAAGTGATGCATCGGGTGAAACTCTAATTGATATCATTGATGAACTGAATCTTTGCATACTTAACGACGGAACATCCACATTTCGAACCAGACCATCGGAGAATGCGAGTGCAATTGATCTGTCAATCTGTTCCCCAGATCTGGCTTCCCAAACTACCTGGAGCGTTATGCACTCGACACACGGGAGTCGCCACTTCCCTATTGTCCTTAATCTTCCATCCACTTATATTCCCTTTAAAGAAAATGCGCCTCTCCTAAAATATCAAACCAAATATGGTGATTATAAAAAATATTCTGAAATATTAACATTGAAAACTGAACAGTTGCCAATGGTCTCTTCGGAGAATATAGAGTTTTGCTCAAACAGTCTCATCTCCGCTATAACTGAAGCAGCTGACGTAGCATTTCCTAAGAAAAAAAAATGCGATGGTAAACCTCCTTCTCCACCATGGTGGGATAGAGAATGTACTCAATCGGTAACAGAACGGAAAGCAGCTGAACTGAATTACTGCTACCAAATGACAAGTGATAACTATATTGAACTTAACAGGATATCAGCCAAATGTCGGCTCACTCTTCACACCAAAAAACGAGATGGTTGGAAAGAATATTGCATGTCTATTTCTCCAGACACACCTGCTTCCACTGTATGGAATAAAATTCGACGGTTTCGATCTTCAAAACTGAATAAACCCCCTCCACCCTGCTTCTCCAAAGATATGTTTGAAAAAATATTTGATAAAATTGCCCCTCCCTTTGTTCCTTCCTTCAATGATCTCCCATGTTTTTCTAATACACCAAACCAACATTCCAACGATTATTTAGCAGCTCCTTTCTCATTACAAGAGTTGGAGGATGTCCTGACAAATGTTAGAGACTCCTCTCCCGGACTGGATGGCATTCCGTACTCTTTCATATCCAAAGCACCAGAATCCACCCTTAACTATTTTTTAAAACTCGTCAATATTATTTCGGATACAGGTAAAGTTCCAATATCTTGGAAGTCGCAACTAATAATTCCTATTCTTAAACCAAATAAAAATCCGAACGATTCAAACTCCTATAGGCCAATCGCACTCTCGTCTGTCTTAGTAAAAATTACTGAACATTTGCTCAAAAATCGTCTGGAATGGTTTATCGAAAATAGAGGTATTCTGGCTGATACGCAATACGGCTTTAGAAAGGGTAAAAGCACCATAGACAGTCTCAGCATATTCACATCCCAAATTCGTCTGTCCTTTTCGCGAAAAGAGCACATAGTAGGTACTTTTCTGGACATATCATCCGCCTACGATAATGTCCAGTTGCCCATCCTCAGGAAGAAACTTCAACAGCTGAGGATGCCTGACAATTGGATCCGTCTTATATTAAACCTTCTTTCTGAACGTTTTATTTACATCAGAGGCCACGAACAGACTCCTGGCTCCATATATAAAGGCTTACCGCAAGGCTCAGTCCTCAGTCCGATCCTTTACAACATTTACACCCATGACTTAGAGACTTGCATCCCTCATCCCTGCCAAATCCTCCAATATGCTGATGATGTGTTGCTTTTCGTTTCTGATCCTTGTATAACAAATGCTTCATTTGCGATGAATCATGCTCTGTCGTCTCTGAGCGAATGGCTCGATACTATTGGCCTTGAGCTGTCTGCGACCAAGAGTACAGTGGTGATTTTTACTAGGAAGCGAATCATCCCAGCTGTTGACATAAAAATAAATAATTGCCCAATTCCCATAAAAGATAATGTAAAATTTCTTGGACTTATTTTAGATTCACATTTAACTGGTAAAAATCATTGTGAGTATATTGCTTCCAAATGTGAGAGAAATCTCAATATACTTAAATGCTTAGCGGGCGTCTGGTGGGGGGCTCATCCCTTTTCCCTAAAGCTCCTGTATAATGCGATCATTAGAAGTGTTTTGGATTATGGGTCATTTTTATTGGACCCAGCCAATAAGGCTGGGCTCAGCAAATTGGACCGGGTTCAATCTAAGGCACTCCGCATTATAACAGGAACTATGAAGTCCAGTCCCATAAATGCACTACAAGTTGAGTGTGTGGACCCACCACTCAATTGTAGACGACAATATCTTGCTGATAAGTTTCTGTTCCGTATTAGCCAATTTTCCCACCACCCATTATTTCAAGTTCTGGAACAATTATCACATCTTGTTAGGTCTTCCAATTATTGGTCTCATAAAGAACCTCCCAAATTAGTCAACAGCTACCTCAAATTCCGAGCTCTTGATGCGCCAGTACATCGCTCTTGTAAACTTGCTATATTCAGTTACCCTTATGACATTGTTAAATTTAAACCTAATATCATCTTCAACTTTGACATAAATAAAAATGACCCATGCGCCAAGGAGCGTTTCATTGCTACCATGAAAGAGGACTGGCAAGGGTGGCATTCTATTTTCACGGATGCCTCCAAACTTTCCCCTGATAGTTGTGTCGGCATCGGCATATATCATGTTGAGTACAATATTGTTCAAAAAATTAAATATCCCCCTGAGACTTCTGTATTCTCCGGAGAATGTACTGGGATACTTGAAGCCGTAAAATATATACTGATGTGTAAACTGCCCTTCTCCTTAATTTTTTCTGATTCTCTCAGCTCATTGCAATCCCTTGTATGTAATCCCTTTGCCCAAAAAACCCATAATCCTATCCTCTTGGAAATAAAAAAAAATCTAAAACAATGCAAAGAATGTAATTTAACTGTCATCTTAGCCTGGATACCCGGCCACTCTGGTGTGTCGGGTAATGAACATGCCGACCAACTGGCAAAGGACGCAGTATCCTCCGGTGATCTGTTTCCTTATAAAATTTTCCCTCATGATTTGGTTCACCAACCAAAGAGATATTTGTATGATGCATGGACTTCTCACTGGCTGAAACCAAACAAGTCCCGTGGAGCCTATTATGCAAGGATTCAGCCTTCAATCCCTATTAAACCATGGTTTTTTAAAGTCAAAGCTTCAAAGAGAGTAACATCTGTCATCTGTCGTATTCGTTTAGGTCATTGTACATCTCCCCAATTCCTTCACAAGCTAAGGATTCGGGATTCCTCAATTTGTGAATGCGGTCTAGACGAAGGTGACGTGAATCATATCTTTTTCTCTTGCCCCCTATACAATCGTTCCCAATTCCTATCTCTCCTCCACCAAAATGTCCCGCTTCCCACTTGCATACCTACTCTTCTCTCTATCCAAGATCCAACAGTCCTTTTAGGCATTATAAACTTTGTAAATATAAATAAAATTAAGTTGTAAATAAATAATATACCTGTAAAAAATCTATGTGTGTCTATGTGTCTGTGTGTGTGTGTGTGTGTGTGTGTGTGTGTGTGTGTGTGTGTGTGTGTGTGTGTGTGTGTGTGTGTGTGTGTGTGTGTGATTATTATTATTGTTTTATCTGTTTGTGATAACATTACTAATACTAACTTTGGTTGTCTTTTGTTCTCAACTAACCACCTACTAACAATATTAATATATACTTTTTCAGATTTTGTGTCTGTCGTTGCATCACGCACTGAAGTATCATTGAAGACCTAACATAATGTCAAACGTGATGCTGGCAGAAATGTCTTAGGACAATTGCCAAAAACGCAAAAAAAAAAAAATTCTAACTGCAAATAATGTTTTGTAACTGCAAACAAAGCGAAATAAGTGAAAATATGCAGTAAAAAACGTGTTTATGTTGATTTTGCCTGTTTAATGATATTGTCTACAATACATGGCCGGAGGTCCATACATTTTTGCAACATCTCCTTTTTATTTTTCGTTTTCTTTCGTCGAGTTCGTCGCATCATACAGTTACTTAAATTAGTTATCTTACGTCGAACAGTCACTGTGAAAAAAATAATACGCTCGGCGGCGTAGGGTGGTTAGAATTTTTGTGTAAACCTAAATCTAGATTATTTAACCTTTAAATGCCAGCCTACTTACCGGATAATTTGCCTGGCTGCTTCTTATGTTCATCCTCACTGTCCTCTTCGGATGAGCTCGGGTCAATCATGTTGATTTAGCTGAAACAAAAACGATTCATATTAGTACCTATTATTTAAGGATGTTAGGGATATATAATTTCAATATACTATGTCTTTTTTGTATTCGCCATACGATTAAATAAAAAAAGGGATGTTACGCATATTATAGGTTAGGATCGCACTGCAGAATTACTGCGTTCATCCAGATATGCTGCAAACTTAACTTTTACGCATATTTATAATATAGAGAATGTATATTCACTAGGTTGCTTATTATATGCACATAAATAATGTGTAATAATTAGGTTTGCAGCATATCTGGATGAACGAAATAATTCTGCAGTTGGCTCCTAACCTATAACATTTCAGATCTGGATATGGATTCGGATAATCACTGATAGAAAGCCCATGTGAGAAGAAGTACCGGCTGCTTTTATTTAGGAATTATATTAAACTAACTGTACCCAAGACTTCGTCCACGTAGATACCTACTGAACAATAATTCTGTTTAATTCTACGCGGACGAAGTCGCGGGCACAGCTTGTTTATCATATAATTGTGGTTCACACACGGAAGTCAACACTTCATTTGCCACACGATCAAAGTGCCTTCAGCTCCAATCAAACGAGAAATGTCAATAGTTCACTTTCTATTTCCAGGTTGACCTTTAGGTGCAAAAATATGCGACACATTGGACCGGATTACCTGCTCCGAAATCTCAATAAGGTTTTAGGCAAAATAGCCCATAAGCCCAAAAAGTGTTATTAGGTATATATACCTAGCCTCAATAGCTTAGGATTTCCTAAAGGCAGAGAATATGTAGTAATACTACGTATAGAATGGACACTTCGACGTCCCGCCTGATTTCCCCGCCTCACCCAACCTCCTCCCCTCTTATGAGCGACGGTTGGTATTTTGTACGTGCTACGCACACAGGTATGTATGTATGTATCTTCACGCCAGGTCCCTAACGGGGTAGGCAGAGAGTGTAGGATAAGGATACACAGGTGCACGTGTAAATACACGTCACTGATTAATGTCTGTGTAATAGAGACCAACGGTACGCAAGGCGTTTACGAAATCGATGGAGGTAGCTACATACATTTTTTTCAAACTTCTGTCAGACAAATGTCACCTCAGTCTGCCCGGGACCACGGAAGCTGAAAAGCGACCGAAACGTCGGGTTGATTTTAAAATCATTTTAGTTTAATATACGCGAGATAAATCCGTAAAAATAGTTTTATTTCAATAGAGACCAAATTAAGCGTTTGTATGGAATTTTGGCGGAGTAGCCGCGGTGTGCTAAAGGGTAAAAGGTAGGTTAAGTAGGTATATTTGCCCTTAAGGTGATTCTCGTTTTTTTTATACACAAATGTAGGCGGCACGTCTCCGGATGGCATTAGTCTTCTTCACCGTCTTTTTCTCGGTAGAAAGGCATTCGCCGGTCCGGCAGGCCACTCTCTCGTTCGGTGACTCATCGTTACGTTACCGGGCGGTACACTTTTTCATGAGTGACTCCGAGCCGCAACTTAATTTAAGACGTTGTCACGTCAAAATTACAATATTGAGATTATATCATGCTGCTATAAAACTATGTATGCTGAAATAATACACCCCTATAACAATATAATGAAACTACACAATCCCTTTCGCCTTACACTCATAAGCCATAACCAAACATATCGGCAATCGAATCACCCATTCGCGTAATGAAACCAAAATGGGTCTTAATGACATGAAATTAGGGAGCAAATTGGCTTAATTTTATTTATTTATTTATTTATACACTTTATTGTACACCAGAAAACTTAACCAATTATACAAGCTAGAAAAGAAATAAAAATACAAAAGGCGGTCTTATCGCAAAAGCTGCGATTTCTTCCAGACAACCTTTTAGTCAGGAACATAAAGAAATAAATTATTTATTTGCCGGCAGGGTGTACTGAGCAATAATAAAGATTTAAAACATAATAATAATACTAAATGAATAGATAATTACGCGACGAGGAGAAATATTATAATTATATATACATTAAGAAAGAGCAATGCATGACCAAAAGATAAAGTTAAAAAGTTTTAGAAAAAGAGGTAAAGAAGAAGGATGAAAAAGGATAGATAGTTACAGAGTCTGAGTTAAATAAAAATCTTTGACCTTATGTTTAAAGGAAACGACAGTTTGGGCTTGCCGAACTGTCGTTGGTAAGCTGTTCCAAAGATGAACAGCTTCTACAGTAAAAGATTTTGAATAGAATTGAGAAGAATGCTTGGGAATGTGAAGCTGAAGGTTTTCAGAGGATCGAAGGGAAAGTGAATGGGAGAGGCATAAGTACTGGAAACGTTCTTTAAGGTAAAATGGAGCATTCGGATTGAATAGAACACAGTATAAAAGTGAAAGAATGTGGGTGTTCCGGCGAAGATGAATTGGGAGCCACTTGAGTTTATCACGGTAGCTGGAGATGTGGTCATATTTGCGCAAACCAAATATAAACCGAATGAACATGTTTTGGAGACGCTCAAGCTTATTAAGTTGCTCCTGGGTCAAATCAAGGTAGCAGACATCAGCATAATCAAGAATTGGAAAAAGTAGAGAGTGTGCAAGCGCAATCTTAGTAGACACCGGAAGAAATCCTCGCAACCTCCTCAAGGAACCAATCGCGGAAAACGTCCTCCTGCTGACTTCAGTAATCTGTGGAGACCAAGAGAAATGTGAATCAAATAAGATACCTAAGTTTTTAACAGTTTGACTAAAAGGAATTTGTACATTTTCTAAATTAAGTTGGGGTAAACAGTCCCAGTCAATTTTATGTATGAAACGTGAACTGCCAATAATTATTGATTTAGTTTTCTCAGGATTTAATTTAAGTCCGTGCGCGTGACTCCAAAGTGAGATACGAGCTAGGTCAGTATTGATAATATTAATAGCGCCTGATAGATCTTTCAGATGAGCCTGCGTGTATATCTGGAGATCGTCTGCATAAAGGTGATAGAGAGAAGTAAGAGGGAGTGTAATAGAATTAATGAAAATGGCAAACAGAAGTGGAGACAACACGCCACCTTGCGGCACACCAGCGGAAACGTCACACCAAGTTGATAATGTGTCGTTTACTTGGACACGATGCCGGCGGCCATACAAGTAGTTACGAAACCAGTCAATTACCGATGGAGATATGTTAAGAGAATACAAAGTAGCCAATAATATATCAAAGTCAACAGTGTTGAAAGCATTGCTAAAGTCTAACAGTGACAACACTGTGAGCTGTTGCTTTTCCATACCGAAGCGAATGTCGTCAGTGATTTTAACTAAAGCACAAATTGGCTTAATCCCATGTCCGGAATTATTTCAGGACACGGTAATTAGATTGTGAAGACTTCGTTGTTTTGGGAGAGAACCATTGGCAGAATAAAGTCGGGCGCGCGTGACAAGTTATTTCTTGAGTTTGCCCATGTGGCTTTTCTCTTATACTTAATTCAATTATGGTTCTGTACCATTCAAAAATAGTTTTTTTTTTAATTTATTAATCTTTAATGTGGATGGCTGCAGAGGCCCAGGAAGACCAAGGCTGACCTACCATGACCAAATAGGTCGAGTTCTGTCTGATGGTGGGGTCAAAAGTCTTAGGAATCGGCGTGCATGTATGAAGAGAATGATGAAGGTAGACGAGGCACGAGAGGTTTGTCAGAACCGGGATGTCTGGCGCTCTACACTCTCTGCCTACCCCGTTAGGGACCTGGCGTGAAGATACATACAATACTTAGAACGTTCGACTTACTTTCTTGTTATAACATTCTTGGAAACGTGAATTACATTTTATTCCTTAGAACAAACAACCGTTTCTTTCCTTCCCCGAAGCCATTGCCTACGCTATTCGGTGATGTAGGTATTCATATTCGAGTAGGACGTATACACCCACGATTAGCGAAAACATCTATTCACAAGAATATTAAGTACTCTCATATTTTGGCTACTGAGAATCGGCAGAAGATTTTATACAAGTATATAATCTACCTACATATAAATAAAAATGAATCTTTGAATTTGTTGCTAAGCGCAAAACATGAGAACGAATCTCGTGAAAGCTGAGAAGGATAAGGAGTTAAAATACCTTGATCTAGCTCACGAGATTGTCAGCATGTGGCATGTGGATTCGGCGATCATTGTACCGATAGTCGTCTCGGTAAACGGCCTTATCGGCAAGAGCCTCGACCAACACCTTAAGAGGCTCACGTTGGGAGGCTGGGTCAGGGGCCTGATGCAGAAGGCAGTGCTCCTTGACACGGCGCGAATAGTGAGAAGATTCCTCTCTCTGCGTCCCTCACCACCGGTAGCTTGGACCCTGTTCCCGCTGCCGGCGGCAAACTATTTTTTATTTTTTTATATATATATTTGTTTTTGATACTTATATATGTAAAAAAATTGGATATAAGGTTTTAAATAAATAAGTGAAATAATTATATACTTATATTAATTAGGAATAGGTGAATTCGTCCCGTAATTACCTTTTTAGGGTTCTACCACTACGCTACTGCCTCAGTAGCGTAGTGGTAGCAGGCCACTACTATTACGCTGGAGGTCCTGGGTTCGATTCCCGGGTCGGGGACTATCAGAGATAACGGTTTAAAATCCTTTATCTCTGCTTCTATTGGGATTTTTCCATTTTCTGGAAGTTTCCCAGTACCCCGGAGTTTGGTAATGTGCCCGGAGATGGCAACAGGTTCGCCACCTGTTACATGGGCCAAAACGTAACCGGCGAGTCGTGGGTGTTTGCATGTATGATTGAATGCATGCATTTACCTCTGCCTACCCCTTCGGGGATTACAGGCGTGAAGTTACGTAGTAAACAATGAACCCTTATAGTTTCGCCATGTCCGTCTGTCTGTCTGTCTGTCCGTCCGCGGTTTAGCGCAAAAACTATAATTACTAGAGACTTGAAATTTGGCACAAGTATACATCTTAATCACGCTGACAAAGTGGTAGAATAAAAACATGAAAAAATAAATATTTAGGGTAACCTCGCCTACATGTAACTCGCAGATATATATTTTTTATTTTCGATTTCCATATAGTGTGTAGTATTGTTGGATAGGTTTTTAAAAAATAATATGGGTGTCCGAACACCATTTTTCGATTTAGTTAATTATTCGTGACTTATTAAGCTTGCAAATTTTCGTTAGACTCAAGTGTCCAAGGGGGGGGGGCTACAGACTAAACGGTTGTTGTTAGAAATTCAAACGTTACGGCAATAGTAGCTATATATAACGAAATTAAAATTAAAACTATCACACTTAAGTTGGCCTTGCAAGTTTGCGAGTAATAGTCGATCAAATGTACTTTACTCGAAAATTTCGAACAAGTCCTTACAAAATATTTATTATTATTTTTTGTTTCATCTTTTACTCTGTAATTACGGAACCCTACACTGCGCGTGGCCCGAAATGCACTTGACCGGTTTTTTATGTAACGAAGGTGGCAAACAAGCGTGCAAGTCGCATGAATGTTAAGTGATGAATGCAGCCTATGGACAAATACACAAAAACCAGAGGTCGAAATGCAAATGCGTTGCCACCCCTAAGACCCTCCTGAGACCTTAGTCTCTGTGATAGTCACAGGCACAGTTATAGGCACAACAACTTAGGGCCTTATCTTTGTTTTGTCTTTGTTTTCGTGACTTACGATCAATTTGAATGCATTCTTGTTTCCCACCATTAATACGTAAAAAATGTGAAGAGTTTTAGGAGCGTCGATATTATCACCAATTTTATTTATCCCTAATTTTTATTTTTATCTTCAAAACATTAAATTATTACAAAGACATCTCTGTGAATGTTCTAAAAATCCTGCGTGGGATCTACAATAACATATACCTAATAGAGATAAAATTATAATAACTTGAATTTACGAAAAATCTAATAACACGAAATTAATGTCAGTCTACGCTCTTACACCCACACGTTGTTACACAAGTCTCAGAGTAATCTAAATTTGAATTTAGAATTAACAAAGTTTAATAACAGTACGAATAGTAAGTATTCGCCTAATGGATATATATTTCAATCCAAAGAAAAATAGATTCTAGGTAGATAAGTATTTTGATAAACTTAACATCATTGTTGTTTTATATTATATCGGTAGCTCAGTTGGAAGAGCGGCTGGACTAGATTCCCAGTAGGCCGCGAGTTCGAGTCTCGCCTGAAGTCAAATTTTTCTTTCCATTTTTCTTTAAAAATCTATTTAACGTCATTGTGTTCTTATTTTTAAACAAACTTACGTTTCGGTTGCTCTTCAGCTTCCGTGGTCTCGAGCAGACTAAGGGTCATGGCTCACTACAGCTGGCAGTCGACCAGCACCGTCTCGTTTTACGGCGTCCACTCGTTGTCTACGGGTGGTGCACAGGTGAACAACGCGTTGTTACTTAAGAACCACTCGCGGACAGCGCGGGTTCTTTTTGAGAACAGCGACTTGGCAATGCAACGTCAACCCAAGACAAGCTCGTCATCCACGCGTGGACCGCGCGCCGAACGGCTTGCGGTCCAGGCGATACGGACGTTGTTGATGTAATTAGCGCCTCGAGCGGGTGACTCTAGTGAGCTAAGATCCTAAGGTGACATTAGTCTGAGAGCAGTTTGAAAAATTTTAAGCAGCTAACTTGTAACGTTGCCTGAGTTGTAATGCCACAGTTTTTTATGTTATGAAGTGGCAAAAAAGCATGCAGTTCACGCAAGTCCGTCTCGCCATTTATCGTAGACGATATGAAAAAGTCATTAAATTTACCTCTGTAATAGCTGTAAATTCTACTGAATATTCAGGTAGAAATATTGCCTACGTTGCGTAGCTTTGTGCTACGAAGTTGTTCGTAGAAGTCTACGATCTACGAGCTACGACAAGTTGGTGTGACAGTGGGTTCTATCCCGGAGAGTAAGTTATTATATTGGGTTTGGGTGTATTTATTTGTATTATGCCGCACATGAAGCGCGCATGGCCCCGTGGCTGGTGTAGATTCGAAGCGATCTACTCGGTTAAGCATTACGGGCGCGGTCGGGTATGTGATGGGTGACCGCTAGAGGCAAATTAAAATGCGCGTTTCCGTGCTTCGGAGGGCACGTTAAGCCGTTCCCGGTTGCTATCGATTGATAGCAGTCGTTAAACCTTGTTGGAAGCCTTATAGGCGGTTTGAAAATATCCGACAGCGGGTGGGCCACGAACCCGTATCTCCACCAACCCGCTTTGGAGCAGCGTGGTGGGATAAGCTCTAGGCCTCCCCCTAAAAAGGTGTGAGACTCGTCCCCAGCAATGGGACGTATAATGGGTTGCCATTAATATTATTATTATTATAAGCCGGCAAAAAAAAATTATTTGTGAAATTGTCAACCCTCTCGCTATCACGATCCATGCGATACAGCCTGGTGACAAACAGACGGACGGACACCGAAGTTTTTGTAATATGGTCTCGTTTCTTACTCTTTGTTCCATTTAGGAACCCTGCGAAATAATTCAGAACATAGAAATTTGCATAATGTGAAAAGATCGTTATTTATGTGTTTTTGAACAAAATTATTAAATTAATCATTGGTTTTCCCCTCCAACTTTCTCCTTTATTTACATAATATAGTAAAAAGATAATAAAAACATAAAGGTACAAACATAATAAAGTAAAAAGTGTTAATAAAAATCTAGGGCGATATTAATAGTTTTCAAAATGATAAAAAATCAGGTTAATTTGCAAGTTCCGTGAGGCACGCCTTAGCCCTTCTAGTTATATTTTTGTTTTTTAAAACCTAACGTGACTGAGCGTGTTGAGGCATGGCTTGTTCAGCCTCAAACGATTGTATATCGTGATGAAATATAGCGTATTTTTTCACACTTGAAATTATATTTTATGGGATCCCTGCCTGGAAGGTAAAAACGGAACCCTATTTGCTACTTGTAACACCGTTGTATTTCAAGAACCATGATAATGAGAGTTTAAATTTTCATTATTGATTTTTTTCAGTTGCCGCTCTAAGAACTTATTAAAAAAATGCAACCAAAAAAAAACTTTGGACATACAACCAACGTGATTTTTTGATCGGTACGTATTAATAACGATGACGGAGTTTTAGCGGGAACCTTGCGAGGCGTGTAGTGCTCTTATTTAATTTCATTTTCGTGGTGTATTTTTGAGTTACATTAAATAAAGTTGGTGGCATTTTGTTTGATATAGGTTTATAACAGTGCCCGTGTGTAGTGAATTGACGACCCGGTTAGTCCAGGGGTGCGAAACCACCATTAGATTCGAAGGGTCGCGGGTTCGATCCCCGCACCGGAATAAATATTTGTATGGCCTACAGATATTTGTTTCGGGTCTGGGTGTTTGTACGTATTGTATGTGTACAACGGCACCCACGACACAGGTTTATGCCTACTGTGGGGCTGTGAGTGTAAGCGTATTTTAATTAAATAACAGTGCGAAAACACGTCCTTTCGGGTTGCCTCCAGAACTTCATTGTAAATGTTCTGGTAAAGTAGCCATCGCTTTACATGAATTATTGACTGACTGACTAATAATTGACCGACTCACCGACTGACTCTGACCTTTACGCTGCTTATGACGAATACGAAATATCGTTTTACTTGTCATTGGCAATATGCGTAACAGCGACGCCATGATATATAAAAAAAAACGGTGACAGGTAGACAATTGAAATATTCACAGAATATTTAGTTAAATACTTACACGTAACTTCACGCCTGTAATCCCCGAAGGGGTAGGCAGAGGTAAATGCATGCATTCAATCATACATGCAAACACCCACGACTCGCCGGTTACGTTTTGGCCCATGTAACAGGTGGCGAACCTGTTGCCATCTCCGGGCACATTACCAAACTCCGGGGTACTGGGAAACTTCCAGAAAATGGAAAAATCCCAATAGAAGCAGAGATAAAGGATTTTAAACCGTTATCTCTGATAGTCCCCGACCCGGGAATCGAACCCAGGACCTCCAGCGTAATAGTAGTGACCTGCTACCACTACGCTACTGAAGCAGTACTTACACAATACTTACACAACAAAATTAATAACTAATTAAAACAAAATAAATATTTAAGGGACGCTCCCATACAACAAACGTGATTTTTTACCGTTTCAGAATCAGTATCAGAAACTCATTTATTCATTTAGGGTGAAAGGCACCTCTTATGACACGTCAAAAACGAACAAAATAAATTAAAGCGAATAACAATTGATATACATGTCAAACAAGATAAAAAATATATGTAAAGTCAAGAATATCACTAAGATAAAACTAAATGTAATAAACTAATGTAAAAGTATATCAGTAGAATGTCTCTTTTCCCCTTTACAAACTGATAACAAAGAGTAAAAAGAAAAGAAAAAGAGTCATTCTTTGTCATTCACCGGCAAAGTTCTCAAGGCCAATATGATCTGAGAAAAATTTGTTTTAATATAATGATAAGGAACCCTTCGTGCGCGATTTTGACCATGACTTGACCATTTTTTTTTTTAGTTATTCTTTATTTTAATCAGCGCGACTATTGTTAATGAGTTTGGGAATAGAAGGACATAGCTTTAGCAATTTGTAGTTACTTTTAAGAAGAACTTCTAGCTCACTAATTAGTTTTCAATAAAACTTAACCTGAGTATAAGGGATATAAGAGAAAAGTAAGTACTAATCATATACGCAACTGAGTATCAAATATGGCGTATGTAATGTCCGCCATCAACCCACTGAATAATACATGAGCTATGCATGTGTGCGTTAGAATTTTATGTTATCGTATATTACGGCATTCTTTTTTTAAGTTGCAATAAATATAGAACAGTATCCAACAATAAATATTGCATATCCAGCCTACGAAAGAAATCAATCGTCTAGTTTCACGACTTTATAATCTAGAGCAGTGATTCCCAAAGTGGTCCATATAGACCCCCTGGGGTCTATGGGAGACTCGGGTCTACGTATATGCGTAAATAAAAATGCGATATATGGGAAAGTGATATAAATGTTAGCAAGGGGGTCCACCGAAACCAGAAAAAATTGTAAAGGGTCTACAAGAAAAAATAGTTTGGGAACCACTGATCTAGAGAATATATATTCACTAGGTTGCCTATCAAAAATGGCCGCAAGAAGAGATGAATTTTTGAGAAGATTTTTTTTTGTTTTTTTCAATAAAATATTGTCCAACTCACAATATGTGTAAGGATCACGTCCGCCGATGCGCACTTGGCCGCCCCTACATATTTTCGTTGCGCCCCAATTACTTTTTGGATATATATTCTCTAGATTATAAAGTTGCTTAAAAATTAGGTATGAAGCATACCTGGATGAACGAAATGATTCTGCAGTGAGATCTTTAACTATAAGGTAGATGTGCAACATTTCTTGTTGGGACATGTACATCGATATTGTCACTGGACATGTACGTACATAGAGCAACACCGAAGGGGAGTAGCCATATGCAGGCTTTCCCCTCTGTCAAAGTACAAGCCCAAATGGGCCCATACCTGTCGCCTAGATGTTTAAATGTGTGCGTGAAATTGTTTCAGTATTTTGTTAAAGTCAAGGTGTGAGTTTCGTAGTAATAGACGATTTTTGTAGTGTCGCACGCCGTCCCCCCGCAAAAAATGACAGACTTTTTTGCATCGGTAATAAACGCTATGGCTACTCCCCTCCAGTCCGCTACGACCGGTGGCCCGTGTTGCTCTATGTGTACGTACGTTGAAACAGTGAACATTACTATTCCAAAAACAACAGCGCATGAATATTGGCAGCCCGCACCGCATGTAAAGCGCGCATGGCCCCGCGGCTCGTGTAGATCGTAAGCGATCTACTTGGTTATGCGATACAGGCGCGGTCGGGCGTGTGGAGGGTGACGGCTAGTGGCAAAAAAAATGCGCGTTTCCGTGCTTCTGAGGGCACGTTAAGCTGTCGGTCCCGGTTGTTATCGATAGATAGCAGTCGTTAAACCTTGTCGGAGGCCTTATAAAACATCCGACAGCGGGTTGACCACTAACCCGTATATCCACCAACCCGCATTGGAGCAGCATAGAGTAAGCTCCAGACCTCCCCCAAAAAGAGGAGAGACTCGCGTCCAGCAAATACCCAGACTCGAAACAATTATCTATATGCTATATAAATGTTTGTTCCGGTGCAGGAATCGAAGCCGCGACCCTTTGAATCAAACGGTCGTCTCACACCGCTGGACTAACCGGGTCGGTCAATAACAGGCCCTTAATCATGACCGTCGTGCGTCCAGTGGTCGCAATCGCGATGCTACTGAGATCTTGAGTTCGACCCCAGGTCGTGAATAACTGTTGATTTATTATGTTTCTTTTTGTTTACACTACGAATGTGGACGGTTGCAGAGGCCCAGGAACACCAAGACTGACCTACCTTGAACAAATAGTTCGAGTACTGTCTGCGATGAGGTCAAGAGTTTTAAGAATCGGCGTGCATGTATGAAGATAATGATGAAGTAGAAGAAGCAAGGGAAGTGTGTCAGGACCAGGATATCTGGCGCTGCACTCTTTGCCTACCCCGTAAACGACCGGAAGTGAAGATACATTTTCTTATTTCTTTTTTTATGACATCTCGTATGAAGGAACGAGACAATGCGAGAACCGATTTTTACTTGCCGCTAAATGGTAGTGTTCAGCACTATCGTGTTCCGGTCAGGTGGTAATGTACGGCCCTGTAATTTCCGGCACACAGGCGTAGCACCATAGGCCTCAGGAGTGGTAACGCATCTGCACTTTGACCTTGGTCTTTGTGTAGGTGTCTATAGGCTGCAGTCATCACTTAACATCAATGTGACCTGCATGCGTGTTTGCCACTTTCATAAAATAAAAATAAAAGATTCGAAATACGAAGTCACGGTTGCTATTCTCCAATAAATCACACACAAACTAGAAGTGATTAGCTAGCATTTTTTTTTAAAAGTACTTATTTAAATTAATTGGAATAACAGATCGATCATAGCGGCACGCACCGCTACATATTTCTAAGCTAATTACGACGGTATGCGCCCACCAGCTAACTGAGTAGGAACACGCACCTATTTTTACATGTATGTATGTTCACGCTAAATCCTCCACGGGATAGGCAGAGAGAAAGAGAGAGCGAAGTGGCAAATATCTTGGTCTGTAGAAGAGTGTTTGTGTGTGTTTTTTTTATGTCAAAAAATGGCAAATAAGCCTGCAGCTCACATTGATTTTAAGTGATGACTGCAGCCTATAGACATCTGAAAACCAGAGCTCAAAATGCAAATGCGCTGCCACCCCTGAGAACTAAGGTGACTTAAGGTGTCATATCTCTGTGAGAGTTATAACGGGGCCATACCATCTAACTGGAATACGACAGTGCCGAACACTTACTTTAGCGGCAGACAGGTTATGTAATGCGGTGGTGTCTACGCCTTCGAGCTCCTACATTTGGTACTCTACCACCAGGAAAACACCTCTCAGGCATCTTCTACATCCATCAACTCCGTAAAACAGTTAGCAGTGGATAATGCGTGTGTAAAGTGCGAAATGCGTTTGTATTAGCGTATTTTTTGAAAAGTTAAAGTCATCAGAAATGCATCATATTTTGGCAATTATTGCATTATATTTTCAGCAAATTGTTTGATGATTAGATCTGCCCTTTTGACCGATGAATAACATCCATTGAAACTGGTAAAGCTTTACTTTTAATCAATTATTTTTTCGAAGTTCTGGGAATGATTAGTTGGCGCCAGATTTTTAAAACACTATTTCATGTAGATTTCTGGGTTTCCAAACGCATATTATAGCTTGGCATATCCAGTAACTGACGACTTGATCTGTGAGAAAGTATTCTCTGGCAGGTGAATGTTTGCTAAACACTTGACTGGCGCAGCGTGCCGCTGTTTTGTTGATCTTCATTCCGAGTCTTATCTTATTATTGCTTTTGCTACGTGATTGAAGTACAGCTGTCAAGAAAAATTGCACATCAGGCTTAGGAAAGAGACTTCGGATCATTTCTCTTTCGCACACAACCTATGTGATGTTTGTCGCCCATTTTGATAAAGTATTGACCAATACCGGACTATTAGTAAGTACGTAGGCAGGCAGTTACATTTGCGGATGAATTGTCACCTAAGTCGGCAATATGTAGCAGAGATAACGCTCCACGAACACGAAACTAGCCGATTGTCTTTTTCCCAGAATCGATGTGCAATATATGCGATAATAATAATAATAACGAAAGGGCCTCTACGTGTTGGACCCCCATGTCCCCGCGCAAGCCTAACAAAGGTCCGGGGTTCAAATTGGACCCCGTGCTGACGAGAGACATAATAATAATAAAACTCTTTATTGTACACCAAAACAATTAGGACATTCACGATACATAAAACATTTTGCACAATTGGCGGTCTTATCGCTAAAAGCGATCTCTTCCAGACAACCAGGTGGAGGAAATGAATTGTACAAATAAGATGGGGGTGTAGGGGGAATAGGTAAATAAATGAATAGTAACTCTAAAAGAGAAATATAATACATAAATATAAAATATTTAAAAATATATACTTTTATATATATATATATATATGTATATATATATATATATAATATATATATATATATATATATATATATATATATATATATATACATTAATACGTACGTATGCATGTTAATAGAATAGAGAAATGAGAAAAATAATAACATAATGAAACGATAACGAGAAAAAAAGACTGTTGTTGTGAGGAAAGGTAAAGAACTCATACAGATATTTCTTAAAGGTTTCAAGAGTTTGCAGCTGCCGAATATTATTGGGTAATCCATTCCATAGACGGACAGCTACATTAGAAAAAGAGTTAGAGAAAAGGAGGAGGTATGTGAAGAAGTCAGGAGTTGAAGATTATTAGAGGAACGTAGAAAGTGGGAGTTAGAAAGACTTTCCACTACCTTGTAGTGGAAACGTTCTTTGAGATAAAGAGGATAGTGGGGATAGAATAGTATACAGTAAAGAAGTGAAAGAATATGAGTATTCCTGCGAAGGCGGATGGGCAGCCACTTGAGTTGGACGCGAAATTCTGAAACATGGTCGTATTTGCGTAAACCAAATACGAACCTTATACGAAGATTTTGTAGACGCTCAAGTTTATTTAGCTGCGTTTGAGTTAAATCAAGATAGCATATGTCAGCATAATCTAAGATAGGAAATAGGATTGATCGAGCAAGTGTAATCTTAGTGGCAATTGGTAAGAAATTAATATGCAATCTCCTTAAAGAGCCAACTGCAGCAAACATCTTCCTACTTACCTCACTAACCTGCGGAGCCCAAGTCATACAACTATCCATAGTAACACCCAGATTTTTAACAGTTTTGCAATAATTAATTACAGACCCATCAAGCAATATAGGAGGAAGTTTATTAAAATCAATTTTGCATACCAACCGAGAGCTACCAAGAAATATAGCTTGACTTTTAACTGGATTAACATGAAGACCATACGCTTTATTCCAGTTAGAAATTTTGGTGAGGTTACAGTTCATATTTTGTATGGCTTCATGTAAGCCGTCAAAACCAGATTGTGTATAAAGCTGCAGGTCGTCTGCATATAAGTGGTAAGGAGAAGTTAAATTATTGCTGATAGAATTAATGAAAATGGAAAAAAGGAAAGGGGACAACACGCCACCTTGTGGTACGCCAGCAGCGTCATTGCACCAGGCAGAAAATTGATCATCTGCACGTACGCGCTGCCGGCGACCAAACAAGTAATTACGAAACCAATCAATTACCGTCGGAGATATGTTGAGAGAACGAAGTATAGCCAGCATGATATCGAAATCAACCGTGTTAAAAGCGTTGCTAAAGTCCAAAAGAGTCATTACAGTAAGCTGTTGATCATCCATACCCTGCCGAATATCCTCAGTAATCTTGACCAGGGCAGTCGCCGTGCTATGACCAGACCGGAAATCAGATTGGAAAGGATTAAATAGGTTGTTCCTAGATAAAAATGTACTCAGTTGCTGGTGGACAAGACGCTCAAGGACCTTAGATAGGAATGGGAGTATAGAAATAGGGCGGTAATCATGGACGGATTTAGGATTAGGTTTTTTAGGAATTGGGATAATATCGGCGTCTTTCCACACAGCAGGGAAAGTGCCGTGGTCAATACAATAATTAAATATATTGGAAATTATAGGGGTTACAGAATCAATCACAGGAATTATCATTCTCCGGCTGATCATATCACTTCCGACCGCGTCTGAATCAATATTCAGGATGGTCCTCTTAACATCACGATCAGAAAATTGTTCGAAGATAAATGGTGGATAATCAGGAGTAGAGATACTGGAAAGAGATTGTAATGTATGTAATTTATTGATTCTATCTATTATAGGACTCGACGAAAAATGCTGATTAAATATATCAATATGAATACCACAGGAGAGTGGATCGAAAGTTTTACAAGATTTACCTACTCCAAGTGACTTCAGAAATTTCCACACTTTTGCTGGGTCTTTATTAGACACAGATGCATGAATATGGCGTCGTTGTGCATCTCTACACACTTTATTGCAGCGATTTCTTAAGAGTACATACTTTTCTCGGTTGATATCAGTCGGATTATATTATTAAATAATATAATCCGACTGATATTATTATTAATAAGGAAAGGTGGTCGGTAGTCACCCGTCAGGTAATTTTTGTACGTTTCTTTGTAGGTAAAATACCTATTATGACTGACACCGAGTTGTCTCTCACACCCTACGCACGACTGCCTGAAAACCATCTTAGCGTGTACATGTTTCTATTTGTTTTGTCTGAAGTAGTCACGAAAAGTTTTCGTCTCTAGATCAGACAAAATTCTTGTCGTGTTTATTGGTCTTATCTGCAGCAGAAAGAAGGCTGATTGGTCTGTGTCTGCAGCGGACACGTGAAATTTCTAAGCGTATACAAGGGCTGTAACGGGGTAGGCAGAGAATGTGGAGCGTCAGATATCCCGGTCCTGACACACCTCCCGTGCCTCATCTATATTCATCATTCTCTTCATACATGCACGCCGATTCCTAAAACTTCTGAGAATACATTAATTCTATAAATTATTAAACATAGGTGTTTGGAATGTTTTATTTCCTGACCCCAAACCCTAGACCTGGTAGTTGTCTCACTAAGCCACCGCGACAATTAGATTACCTTAACTCATTAAATAGATATCGCCAACACGTATTGTATAACTAAATAAATTCCAAGTACACAGCAAACATTACACTAATGTAAACGCAATGGCAGATAACATTATGTGCCAAGGTTCGATGAGTCATATTTTTGAAGGATTTCAAGGAAACACTGTATAATGATTCATCGTTTTATATCTCAAAAGGATTTTTTTTGTTGCTTAATCTACGCCCCAATAGTGGCCCCAAAAGTCCTCTTTTTAGGGTTCCGTAGTAAACAAGGGACCCAGCTTCCGCAGACGCGTGAAGGTCACAAGAATTACGTAACGTCAACGATCTACCCCATTCTGTGTTCTACGATTTTTTATATTTAGGCGGCTGCTTGCAAAAACTATTAAGGGTCATGCTATAAACGGTTAATCTATTTTAGGATTTATTGTATAGGATATTTGATAAGGTATTATATAATGTGTTCCAGGGATAAGTGACCGCCCGGCGTTTTTCGTATATTGTACTAAATTAAGGATTATTACACGTATATATATGGGAATTACCGGCTTTGGTGTTTTTTTAAACGATTTTTTATTTTTTTAGTAAATACGCGTCACGTGCTGCAGTTTTTTTTACGATATTTCCTAAGTTTTGACATCTTTCTTCATTCATTTTTATTTGTTGTTTAGCCGGTATCATAGTTTATCAATTATAATTATGAAACATAAATAAAATGAAATATAATATTTTTAGAGTGAAAAAATTGAAAAAAATAGCTTTATTTTCTATGAATTTTAGTTTTTTTTTTAACGTAACTTAACGCCTGTAATCCCCGAAGGGATAGGCAGAGGTAAATGCATGCATTCAATCATACATGCACGCACACAGCCACGACTCGCCGGTTACGTTTTGGCCCATGTAACAGGTGGCGAACCTGTTGCCATCTCCGGGCACATTACCAAACTCCGGGGTACTGGGAAACTTCCAGAAAATGGAAAAATCCCAATAGAAGCAGAGATAAAGGATTTTAAACCGTTATCTCTGAAAGTCCCCGACCCGGGAATCGAACCCAGGACCTGCAGCGCAATAGTAGTGGCCTGCTACCACTACGCTACTGAGGCAGTTTTTTTTTAATAGATGTTTATTTACATTATAGCTAACGCTGAAATGATGATCATAAATGATGATGGCAAACAAGCATGCAATTCACATGGATGTTAACTGACAACTTCAAAGACATCTACACAAAAAACCAGGTCGAAATGCAATATCTTTGCCACCCTACAGGCCTAAATTTTGCCTCAACGTTATGAATTAATTACATGTCTAAAAACAGATAATTAATGTTGTATTAATATCAAGTTATTTATAACACGAAGATATACAATGCCTTAAGACTATCCTGTTTCCTCACCGCTTGAGAAAGCATTACTGGGAAATCCGCCGAAGTAATGTAGACTAAAATAGACTTGATAATTTCCTATCTCAATATTAAGAATGATACGGATATTATGTTTCAGTTCTGGATATGAATACGGATAATAATGGCAACCCATTATACGTCCCACTGCTGGGCACGAGTCACTCCCCTTTTTGGGGGGAGGTCTGGAGCTTACTCCACCACGCTGCTCCAATGCGGATTGGTGGAGGTGCGGGCCAACCCGCTGTCGGATGTTTTCAAACCGTCCTAAGGCCTCCGACAAGTTTTAACGACTGCTATCAATCGATAGCAACCGGGACCGACGGCTTAACGTGCCCTCTGAAGCACGGAAACGCGCATTTAATTTGCCACTAGCGGTCACCCATCACACTACCCGACCGCGCCCGTAGTGCTTAACCGAGTAGATCGCTTAAGATCTACACCAGCCGCCGGGCCATGCGCGCTTAATGAATACGGGTGAACAGGGTTAATTTAAATCAGCGCATCACCTCTTGCAGGCAACCTCTCTATATCAATTCCAACAACATTTGTCCTACGATTTTTACAAATCTTGATAAAGAAAACCAAAAAAAAATAAACAATTTTTTTTATAATTTATTTTTAAAAAGCATTGCCGCCATTTTCCTATTCTTCAACTCTGCGTCTCGCTGCTCGTGAAGATATTTTGCCTAGGCAAGGTGCGTATGCGTGGCACACCTACTGAGCGTAGGTTAGTAAGTAAATGCCAGTTCAGAAGCGAAAAAATGTTTATGTAAGATAAAACTTTTTTAGAAACTATTCTGCCTACTTCCTTACATATTAAAAGGAGGGATAATATAACTGCACAACCGGTTACATTATCCCTCGACTTATCAATAATCTACCTTCAGACTTATGCAATCAATTGACGACAAAAAGCTCCATGTACCACCCGTCCGTCACAGAGGCCGCGTGAAACCACCTACAGTAGAACGACAACCAGCTATACTACCTTACGTTAAGGGTGTCACAGATAAAATCAGCAACATTTTAAAAAAGAATTCCATTAAAACAGTTTTCAAACCATATAAAAAGATTCATCAGTATTTAAGACCCATCAAAAGTAATATTCCATTACAAAATTCTGGCATTTATAAATTAGATTGTGATTGTGGACTCTCATATATTGGTCAAACGAAGAGAGCTGTATCCACCCGCGTTAAAGAGCACATTGCTGATGTCAAAAACCGAAGAACAGGGAAGTCTGCAGTCTGTGAACACATAGCGGATAAGCCGAACCATTACATCCGGTTTGATAAAATTCAAATACTCGCTAGAGAACACAAACCCATTCCACGAATGGTACGCGAGGCTATTGAAATTAAAAAACACCCAATTTTCAATAGAGAAGATGGATGGCGATTATCAACATCATGGGATCCCATACTTAGCAAGATTAAATCCCAACCGCAGCAGTCTGCAAGACTTCAAGATACCATAAGTAATTATTGTGTTAATCCTGAACGCTACGCAAGGCGTTTACGAAATCGATGGAGGTAGCTACATATAATTTTTTCAAACTTCTGTCAGACAAATGTCACCTCAGTCTGCCCGGGACCACGGAAGCTGAAAAGCGACCGAAACGTCGGGTTGATTTTAAAAATAATTTTAGTTTAATATACGCTACGATAAATCCGTAAATTATTTCAATATATTTTAATAAAAAGTCTGGTTTTCCTTCCTGACGCTATAACTCCAGAACGCACGAACCGATTTCCACAGTTTTGCATTCGTTGGAAAGGTCTCGGGTTCCATAAGGTTTTTAGAAAAGAAATTTCAGGAAAAAATATTTATAAAACGACGTCCACGTAAATATAGACATAAAAATTTAAAAGCTAAAGTCACTCTACGCCTCTGCCTGCTCTTTCTAAATTTTATACAAACAAAACTTTCTAATTAAGTAGGTATTTATAAAGTAAAAGAGTAAATTCTATGTTTTTTCATTACCAAAATTCTAATACACTAGGATTTATGTCCCAGATAAGAACCTGTCCTCCAAGTTAAATGCTAGTTCATCTAGTGTACTTAGGCATTAACAATTAATGACCTAGAATAATTAATTTATCGGCTAATGTAATGTACTTACTCCAGTTAAGTAATCTAGAGTTTAATTATTTACGAAGCAATGAAGATAACTATTGCCTTCGTTTTTTTATGTCGTGAAGTGGCAAACAAGCAAACAGTTCACATTGATGGTTAGTGAATACTGTAGCCTACAAACATCTACATGAAAGCAGAAATTTCAATGCAGATGCGTTGCCACTCCTGAGGCCTAAGGGGTAATGCGTCTGTGCCGGAAATTATACTCGTAGTACACTACCACTTGACCGGAATACGATAGTGCTGAACGCTACCATTCAGTGGCAAGTAGATTGGGTAAAACGGTGGTGCATACGCCCGCGAGCTTCGTCACTGGAAGTCTACCACCAGTGAAAACTTTTTAAAATTTCTGTTGCATTTGAATAATTTAATTACACTATGCACTATGTACTTGTATGTACGCATTAGCACAAGCAATTGACTTACAAAGAATTAATGAAAAGTGGAAAAATACAATTCGATTTAAAACAAGACGCCTAATAACGAAAGCAATGTCTTAAGTACTTAAGCGCCCGAACGCACTAGCGGCAAACCGCGTGCGCGGGTAGCCGCGCGGCTAGCCGATGCAACCGGCTGTGATTGTACCTACGCACTTAACCGCCATACAATCACAGGCGGTTGCATATCAAACTAAGGTGTCATGCCTCTGTGCCGGAAATTACAGGGCCGTACATTACCATCTGACTGCTGAATGCTACGATCTAGCGACAAGTATATTAGGTAATGCGGTGGTGCCAACGCCCGCGAGCTCCGTCACTGGAGCTCTACCATAATGCTTTCGATTATCTTTTTTATCTCAAAGAACTAGACGTAGGTACTACAATACCAGCCATTACGTACAAATTGTATTTAAACTTTTTAATAGATTCAGTGTCTGAAAACTGCCCGAAAAACAGACACATGTGTTTTAAACAATAAAACAGTTCATAATGATACGTTGTGGTCTGTGGGTCTGAAAAACCCTTAATTCTATAAACTTCTACAAAATCTCTATTTTCGCATTTTATTTTGTTCGGCGTGAAAAACTGACAAATAAATAAAAAAAAATATATCTACTGCTATGTGACTGCTATATATAAAAATCACGTGTCACGTTGTTTTTCCGCGATGGACTCCTAAACTACTAAACCGATTTTAATAAAACTTACACACCGTGTGCAGTTTGATCCGACTTACAGACATATAGGATAGCTTACCTAAATCTCATTTTATAGTCGTAATGTTATGTTGGTACATAAATTTCACCCGTGCGAAGCCGGTGCGGGCCGCTAGTGTCTTATGTAAATTAACTCTACCTTAAAATAAGGTCGACCAGTGTGCGTTGATTAAAAAAAAATATTTTTTCCATGAAGTCATAAAATAAAACGTATTTTGCTGTTAAAAACTTACTTTTAGTTGTTTTTTTATTTTTGTTGAATATAGATCAATATTATTTTAAACATTCATCATTGTCTAAAAAGTGTATAAAACATAATAAGTACCTACAATAAAAATACTTGCACAATACACTGCAGTAGTAGATCTTTCGTAATAATTCGAATTAACAGAGTCTGAAAATACTCCACGAGACTGAAGGATAGAGAACACCGTCTATTGTTTTTTCTTTTAACAAAAGGCACTTGAGACCACTGAATCACAACCTATACGGCCAAATAGGTGTACATATCCACCTCACATACTAGCTATCGTATGCATGTTACATAAAAACGTAACAAGCTTTCTTGCGTCTTGCGTGATACCAACACGTTCTTAACTACAATCCAATTTAGCATATAAAAATACATCTGTAATCTAATTACAAAAAAAATATATATTTAAAATAAGACTCACCGAACGCTGTCGCCTTAAAGAACTTGAAACACCTAAACTTCTAATGGCATTGCTTTTCGTAATTTTAAAGAAAAATAAAACTTTTTTTTTATAGTACCGAGGTATTTACAAATTATTTACAATTTTGCGAGATATTCGCCGTTGTACTGGGCTCTGGGCAAACGTCAGACTGTCCGCATATTTTTCGCGCGTGCGCACTTCCAACAACATGGCGCTCGGGTCGATAGCTGGCTGGTGATAAGGTATTTGAAGGCTGCGCCCCCATGTTGGGTGACATTGTAGAAACGGGGTAACATTAGAATCGAGGTCACCGGTTTGTATTAGCCCGCGTTTCCGGTATCTGTGTTGCCAGTATAACAATTTTATTGCTATTAAGAAAATTATCTTTTGTTTTCATTTACATACAATTGTTTACTTGAGAATTTGCGAAACCTTTCTATTTTTAAAATAGAATGTAAATATTATTGAAGTGAAATTGATAAATTCAAGCAATTAATTTATGAAGCGCGCATGGCCCGGCATCTGGTGTAGATCATAAGCGATCTGCTCGGTTAAGCACTACGGGCGCGGTCGGGTAGTGTGATGGGTGACCGCTAGTGGCAAATTGAATGCGCGTTTCCGTGCTTCGGATGGCTCGTTAAGCCGTCGGTCCCGGTTGCTATCGATAGATGGCAGTCTTAACCTTGTTCCGACAAGGTTAAGACTGCTATCTATCGATAGCAACCGGGCCTTATGGGCGGTTTGAAAACATCCGACAGCGGCTTGGCCACTAACCCACCTCCAACAATCCGAATTGGAGCAGTGTGGTGGAGTAAGCTCCAGGCCTCCCCCCAAAAGGGGGAGAGACTCGTGCGCACCAGTGGGACGTTTAATGGGTTGCCATTATTATTATTATTATTTATTTATACCTAGACAGTTACAGTATCCAACAAGAAATATTGCTCATCGACCTCACGAAGGAGACTTCGGCTTTTTTCGTGTCTGTAGAGCGTTATCTTTTTCGCACCTTACCTATACGACATTTGTCCACCATTTTGATCAAGTTTTGACCAATACCGGACTACGTATGCTTACGTAGGCAGTGTGCAGCAGAGATAACGCTCTACGAAGTCGAAACTAGCCGATTGTCTCTTTCATAGGCTCGATGTGCAGTATTTCTTCATGAGCACTGTCCTTATTGAATGAATGAATAGTCTAAAATGGCTACTCTTATATTTTGTTCTTTTGTTTCGTCTTTTTGTATATAGAGACGTATAATGTTGTCCAATATCCAAATACTTGAAGTTGACATCTCCAAAGTCTGTTTAACAAGGTTTACAAGGTTTGGTTTAATAAGAGGGCTCCGTGTAATATTTGGATAATTCTTGTTCATTAAAAAAATGATAACGACTGGGCTATACTAATCAATCATTTTTGTCAGAAAACAAAATAAAAAGTCTGTCAATTACAGAAGAGCAGAATGAGCAGAATGCGCGTGAGCACAGTTTTTCGGTCCTCATAAAGATTCAATAATAAACATGTTATTTATATGTCATTATGTCAATGTTCATAGCAGTGTACTTACCTTCCACCTGTGCCGATAGCATTTGCTCATTTTAAATTATAATTATTAAATATTACGGTTCCTTTGCGACAAAATATTTGTTAAAGTAAGCCCGAGTTGTGAAACTCAGGCTTACAACTTACGATATTTGTTTTATATTATTTCGCATTAACACATGCTTGTGAAATATATTTTATTTTTAAAGAAAAATGGAAAGAAAAATTTGACTTCAGGCGAGGCTCGAACTCGCGACCTACTGGGAATCTAGTCCAGCCGCTCTTCCAATTGAGCTACTGAAGCCCTGCCCTATTTGTCAAATCTTTCCTTCACATCTATTATGGTAGTAGTAGCGCCATCTATTACCAACTATGCTAGTTAGGCAACCGATATAATAGACTTTTCAGTTTATTGAATATCGTAAAGAAGTCGCTTTTACCCTTAATAATTGTTTTATATTATTTCGCATTAACACATGCTTGTGAAATATATTTTATTTTTAAAGAAAAATGGAAAGAAAAATTTGACTTCAGGCGAGGCTCGAACTCGCGACCTACTGGGAATCTAGTCCAGCCGCTCTTCCAATTGAGCTACTGAAGCCCTGCCCGATTTGTCAAATCTTTCCTTCACATCTATTGCATTGCTTTATGGTAGCAGTAGCGCCATCTATTACCAACTATGCTAGTTAGGCAACGTTATGCTAATTACGATATTTGTTAGTTTTTATAACATTTCATTAATGGACGATGGGAACAGGATGTGAAATGTTACAATAACTTTGACAAATATCGTGGTGCATGCAACCCAGGCTAACTTTAACAGATTTATTTAAGTAAGAGAAAGATGTGAAATGTTACAATAACTTTAACTTTAACAAAAATATCGTGGTGCAACCCAAGCTTAGATAAGGATGTTCATTTTACAAAAGCTTTAACTGCCTCGGTAGCCTAGTGGTAGCAGGCCATTACTACTACGCTGAGGTCCTGGGTTCGATTCCCGGGTCGTGGAAAGATAATGATTTAATAGAGATAGAGAGCTTATCAGAGATAATGATTTAAAGTCTTTTATCTCTGGTTCTATTGGGATCTTTCCATTTTCTGGGAAATTTCCCAGTACCTCGAAGTTTGGTAATGTGCTCGGAGATGTCAACAGGCTCGCCACCTGTTACAAAACGTAACCGGAGATTCGTGGGTGTTTGCATGTTTTTGTTTGTTTGCTTGAATGCATGCATTTACCTCTGCCTACCCCTTCGGAGATTACAGGCTTGAAGTAACGTTTTTTTTTATTAACCTCAACAAACATTTTATTGTAACCGAACCTAAGATTTTTTTTGTACCGGGAAAATTAAGTTGCATTTTTAACGAGATTGTAGGTAGACTCGTCACTTCAAATACAATGTAAAAATTCTTAAATAAATTAATTAAATACAATAAAATTAAAATAAAACAATATATTAAAAAATAATTTAATCATCATCAACATCGGTAGACAAAAATCGGACCTCCTGGTCCCGTGTGACGCGACCCCTTAACCTCGCTATGGCTATACGACCCCTCACACTTCGCGCCAAAACCACGAGAGATAATGTGGCGCCTACGCATAATGCCAACACCATTATCACGTAGAACGTTGTCCAGCCACTTGACGATGTTTTATCTGGAATTAAAAATATTTTATTTTTTAACAGCTAGTACGCTATTAATTATTAATTTATAGCGTACTATCTGTTGCCCGCGGCTTCGCCCGTTTTATAAATAACTAAGCAGCCTATGTTCTTCCTCAAAGTCAACTCTATCTCTGTACCAAATTTCATTAAAATCGGTTCAGTCGTTTGGACGTGAAAAGGTAACAGACAGACAGACGGACAGAGTTACTTTCGCATTTATAATATTAGTAGGGAGGGTTCTACACTAGCCGCAGGGCCATGCGCGCTTCGCTATCCCAAGCGCGCATGGCCCTGCGGCTAGTGTAGAACGCAAGCGATCTACTTAGCTGTGCGAAACCACCAAACTCCAATTTGGAAGTATGGTAAATTTTGGAAAATAGAAAAATGGAAAAACCCAATATCACTTACCTCCACCCACTGATCGAACCGGGTAGGAGAAGCTCAAGAATCTACTGGTGGTAGAGCTCTAGTGACGGAGCTCGCGGGCGTAGGAACCACCGCATTACCTAATATACTTGCCGCTTAATGGTAGTGTTCAGCACTATCGTATTCCGGTCAGGTGTTAATGTACGGCCCTGTAATTGCCGGCACAGAGGCATAACCTTAGGCCTCAGGAGTGGTAACGCATCTGCATTTCAACCTTGGTCTTTGTGTGGGTATCTAAAGAATGCAGCCATCACTTAACATCAATGTGAACTGCAGCTTTGTTTGCCACTTTCGTTACATAAAAAATAACTAAAAACCGCCTTAAAAGATTCTTCATTGCATTAGGGATGCACTTACCATTTTCCTTTTTGATAGGTATTGTGACAGGTTTTTTATCATTTTTATCTTCTATTTCGTGTATCCTCTTTTCCTTGTCTATCATTTCCTTATGCACTTCACTGTTCATTGTGGTAGCACGTGTTGATGTTGTAGTTTTAATTGTAATAGTACTTGGTCTTGTTGCAGTTCTCTTTGTTGTTGTACTTGTTGTCCTAGGTTTAGTCACTGGGATGGTTCGAGTCGTTTTCGGCGTGGTTCGCATAGCAGTTTTTGTTTTTGTAGTTCTAGTTGATTCTGTTGTTTTCACTGTAGTTGTTGTTGGTTTGCGTGTTGTGGTACTCTTTGTAGTTCTCATCGTAGATGTTGTAGTGGGCGAGGTCGGTTCAGGAAAAGTAAACACCAGCTTTTGTGTTTGTGGAGAATTATCTGATGGAGTACTGTCTGTATTGAAATCTGTGAAATAAATAATGTTAAAAATCAATCGAATGTAGATATTATTACGACCGCGTAAGGTGCCCATGTGGTCGAGCGGTCAGATCCCTGGTAGTACATTGCTTTTATATTTAAAAATCGTTTAAGAACAAAAAGATATATGAAACATTTACAAATAATGCATGAATTGGATTTCTTGAATTATCAATTAATAAGAAATGATTGATTAAAAAAAAAAAATATGTAAGCAATTAAAAAATATGGCAACTGAAAAAAAATGTCCTTTCAAAATTTTTTTCAGTTGCCATATTTTGCCGCCCCAGAAAATTTGCAGCCCTGGGCATTAGCCCCGAATGCCCCTAGTGTAAATCAACCGCTGTTATACATATATGAACAAATCCACCGTTTCTGGTGCACGACGTGATGCCCTAAACAATTGCTTATATAATAATAATGTCCTCCAGACCGAATTTCGGTAACGGCAGCCAATCGCAACAGAAACTAGTCAACTGCGCGAGAGATATTAAAGTGCACTAGTGTATGTGCAAACACAGTTGCACTCTCTATTCTCTCCCTCTCATAGCCCGATGGGCCGGCTCCGACACGACCGGAGAGAGATCGTGCGTAGGACCGACAGTTTTACGTGCTCTCCGAGGCACGGGTACCAGACTCCGGGCTACTACTGGGAATTAAAAAAAAACCGAACAGGGGATCAAACCCGGGACCTCAGGCTTCACCATCGCGACTGCAACCACTAGACCAACGAGGCAGTCTATATTGCTGATAGGCTATTCCGGAACCAAGGTTACAGCTCATTAGAGCCACTCAAGACCCGACCAGCACCGCCTCGTTTTACGGCGTCCACTCGTTGTCGACAGGTAGTCCACGGGTGAACGACACCATGTTACTTGTGAACCACTCGTGGGCTGCCCGCGGTCCACATGGGAACAGCGCGTCGGCAATGCACAGTCAACGCAAGGCAAGCGAGTGGTCACTGAGTGGTCCACTCGCCGTCCGGCCGCGCGTGACGGCTTGCGGTCGAGGCGTTCCGTCGATATGGACTTGATGTAATGAGCGCATTACCATTCTCCATATAATTTAATATCAAGAATACTAAACGCTCGAGGCGGTCGGGTATCAGAATCAGAATCAGAATCAGAAACTCATTTATTCATATAGAGTGACAGGCACCTCTTATGACACGTCAAAAACAAAATAAATTAAAGTGAATAACAATTGATATACATGTGAAACAAGATAAATAATATTTGTATAGTCAAGAATATCACTAAGATAAAACTAAATGTAATATGCTAATGTAAAAAGTATAACAGTAGAATGTATCATTTCCCCTTTACAAACTGATAACAAAGAGTAAAAAGAAAAGAAAAAGAGTCATTATTTGTCATTCACCGGGAGCTAATCGGGTCCGGGTGATTTTAGTGAGCTATGACCTATAATGTTACCTAAAAAGCAGACGTCCAATACGTCGGGGCAGCAATTCCTTTGCATTAAACAGATGAACGTGCATCCACAGCTTCCAGATTCGTCGGTATCCTGACATCTACCTGCGCAGGATTGCACTGGAAATTCACAAAAACGCATTATAATAAATATCACAGAGACATAACAGCTGAGGTCTCAGGGATGGCAACGCATCTGCATTTTGACCACTGGTCTTTGTGTGACTATAAGCTACAGTCCTCACTTAACATCAATGTGAACTATATGCATGTTTGCCACATTCATTACATAAAACACCGTAGATAAACGTAGGTGGCGGTTTACTAACTGCAAATAAGAGTTTAAAGATTTTTTTCGGCGATGTTTCTACTGGTGGTAGTCTCAGTGCAGAGTCTTCAAGGCGAAGGCACCACCACCACATCTGCATTTTGACCACTGTTTTTGTGTGGGTGTCTATAAGCTACAGTCAACACGTAACATCAATGTGAACTGCATGCTCGTTTGCCACATTCATTACATAAAACACCGTAGATAAACGTAGATGGCGGTTTACTAACTGCAAATAAGAGTTTAAAGATTTTTTTCGGCGATGTTTCTACTGGTGGTAGAGTCTCAGTGCAGAGTCTTTATGGCGATGGCACCACCACCACATCTGCATTTTGACCACTGTTTTTGTGTGGGTGTCTATAAGCTACAGTCAACACGTAACATCAATGTGAACTGCATGCTCGTTTGCCACATTCATTACATAAAACACCGTAGATAAACGTAGGTGGCGGTTTACTAACTGCAAATAAGAGTTTAAAGATTTTTTTCGGCGATGTTTCTACTGGTGGTAGAGTCTCAGTGCAGTCTTCAAGGCGAAGGCATCACCACCACATCTGCATTTTGACCACTGTTTTTGTGTGGGTGTCTATAAGCTACAGTCATCACTTAACATCAATGTGAACTGCATGCTCGTTTGCCACATTCGTTACATAAAACACCGTAGATAAACATAGGTGGCGGTTTACCAACTGCAAATAAGAGTTTAAAGATTTTTTTCGAGGATGTTTTTATTGGTGGTAGAGTCCCAGTGTAGAGACTTCAAGACGAAGGTCCACCGCATTACCTAATCTGCAAAATAGTGTTCAGCACTATCGTGTTCCGATTAGATAGTCATGTATGGCACCATAATAATTATCACAGAGACATAACAACTAAGTTCTCAAGGTGTAAACGAATCTGCATTTTGACCCCTAGTTTTTATGTCTATAAGCAGCAGGCATCACATAACATCCATGTGAACTGCATGCTTGTTTGTAACGAAAGAAATGGAACTAACAACGAATTTTCGGTATACAGATTCTCTCCTTTGTTTATCCACCTGACTGAGCTTGGTGCTGAGCAAAATCGTTTGAACCAGCAGTGGACTTCTTCGGCTTAGGTGATGATGGATTTTACACCACAACTTACACTGAATAGAATAGAATAGAATTTTTTTTTTTTAAATAAATGTGGCAAACAAGCGTGCAGTTCACATTGATGTTAAGTGATAACTGCAGCCTATAGACACCCACACAATGACTAGAGGTCAAAATGCAGATGCGCTGCCACTCCTGAGGCATTAGGTGTCACGCCTCTGTGCCGGAAATTACAGAGCCGTACATTACCACCTGACCGGAACATGATAGTGCTGAACACTACCATTTAGCGGCAAGTATATTAGGTAATGCGGTGGTGCCTACGCCCGCGAGCTCCGTCACTGGAGCTCTACCACCAGTAGAATAGAGTTCTATTCTTACCAGGACCCAGGACTTACTGACAGGCTCGAACATCTGAGCCTGCGCAGAGACGTTGGGAGTCTATGCGTTTTATACCGTCTCTACAACGGCGAGTGCTCTGCAGAACTATTCGACATGGTGCCACCGTCTCTTTTCCTACACCGCACTACCCGCCGAAGAGAGAAGTTCCACCCTCACCGACTGGACACTTGGCAATGTTCAACGGTGCGGTTCTCACGTTCGTTTTTTCCCAGAACGTGTAAATTGTGGAATGAACTTCCCTCTGAGGTGTTCCCTCGGTGCTACAATATGGGGTTCATCAAAAATGGCGTCAAGAGTCCTTCAGGGCTGGCAGCGTGTTGGCGACTTGGTGTTGCAAATGTTCATAGGCGACGGTAACTACTTTCCATCAGGTGGACCGTCTGCTTGTCTGTCAGTCTTTTGACATAAAAATAAAAAATAATCTATAACTTACACTGAGGAGGTGGTGGAGGCGTGTGAACATTTTTCATAGCGGCTACGCAATCGTCGCCATTTAGTATAGCCACGTCGTCTATCGCAATGTCACTGGTATAGTCTTCCCCTCGTATCCCCTCGATGACTATCTGCAACATTTTTGTTAGTGTCAAGAAATGTGATAGCTTGTGGAGGAACGGGTGGAAGCGTTCCTCCGGTGAAAAGGGAGGATCCTCCGACCAGGCGAGGTGGTAGCGCCTGGCGGGTCGCGGCCCTGGTTCCCATACCGGGAATCGAATCCGAGCCTCCTGGGTGAAAGCCAGGTATCCTAGGTAGGGCCGCGGCCCGCCAGGCGCTACCAGCTCGCCTGGTCGGAGGATCCTCCCTTTTCGCCGGAGGAACACTTCCACCCGTTCCTCCACAAGCTAATCAGACAGACTTTGTGGTAAGATGAAAAACCTGACAAAATACTGACTTCAAAAATCAGATGGTAGAGAGGTGAGCTCCAGTGACGGAGCTCGCGGGCGTAGGTACCACCGCATTACCTGATATACTTGCCGCTAAATGGTAGTGTTCAGCACTATCGTGTTCCGGTCAGGTGGTAATTATGGCCCTGTAATTTCCGGCACAGAGACATAACATCCTCAGGAGTGGCAACCAATCTGTATTTTGACCTCTGGTCCTTGTGTTAGTGTCTATAGGCTATAGTCATCACATAACATCAATGTGAACTGCATGCGTGTTTGCCACTTTCATTACATTAAAAAAAGATACAGTATTTAACAAGAAATATTGAACATCGACCTTACGAAGGAGACTTCGGCTTATTTCGTATCTATAGAGCACCTTTCGCATCTTACCTATGTCACAAAATGCCATACAAAGGCTAAATTATATTTTTAAAGAAAAATGGAAAGAAAAATTTGACTTCAGGCGAGACTCGAACTCGCGACCTACTGGGAATCTAGTCCAGCCGCTCTTCCAATTGAGCTACTGAAGCCCTACCCGATTTGTCAAATCTTTCCTTCACATCTATTGCATTGCTTTATGGTAGCAGCAGCGCCATCTATTACCAACTATGCTAGTTAGGCAACCGATATAATAGACTAGTACGAAGAGAATACCAAACGTCGCCCATAAGAGGGAAGGAGGTTGGGTGAGGTGGAGAAATCGAGCGGGACGTCGAAGTGTCCATTCTATACGTAGTATTATTACATATTTTCTGCCTATGTGACGTTTGTCGACCATTTTGATCAAGTTTTGACCAATACCGGGCTCTCAGTGCTTATGTAGGCAGAGTGCAACAGAGATAACGCTCTACGAAATCGAAACTAGCTTGCCGTAAACAGCTATCTATCGATAGCAGCCGGGACCGACGCCTTGACGTGCCCTCCGAACACACACCCGAACGCGCTCGTATCGCTTAACCGAGTAGATCGCTTGCTATCTACAAAAGCCGCTGGGCCACGCGCGCTTCATGACGACTATAATTACCTGAAAATCCTCCGAGAAGTCGCTGAGCGAGTGAACAGAGCTGTACCAGACATCACCCAAATTGCCCCACTTCTCAAATAAAAGGTATCGCGTCCTCTCCTGAGCTGGTATTTGTAATAATCTGTGGACCAATGAGCAGTGAGATTGAAAAACATTTGATTAAAAAAATATCAACCAAATAATCGTACCTTTTTTTAATCTATTGGCATCGCTGTCACGCATATTGTCAAGTAAAACGATATTGCGTATTCGTTTAAATATTTTTAAGTAGAGTAAAAGTCAGTTAGTCAGTCAATTATTTAACCGTAGGCAAATGAGTCACAGTCAGTAATTCGAGTCAAGCGATCACTATTTTACCAGAACATTTACAATGAAGTTTTGGCAACCTGAAAGGCCTTGTTATCGTACTGTTATCCTATTTCACTATACACGGGCACTGTAATAAACCTATATCAAACAAAATGCCAGCAATTTTATTTAATAAATAATTTAACTCAAAAATGCACCAAGAAATTGAAATTTAAGAGATCACGCGCCTCTTTCAAGGTGCCCGCCAAAAACTCAATCATAAAGGAGATCCGCCACTTTGTATGGGGCATTGGTACATAATTGTACATCAATAAAACTTTTCGTCCTCAGACATTAGTACATATACTACTATTTAAAACATATTTCACTTCGTTGACGCGTGGGGTTCATGAGATATACCAATTTAAAAATTGTAGGAATGAAATCGTTTTTCCGCCATATTTTTTTTTATTTTCGTACTAATAGGCGCTAATTTAAAATTGACGGTTTGTAGATTGCTATTATTGCTAAGAAAGTGATTTGTACACTAAATAATCACGCTTGTATCCACAAATACCTACCTATGAATGCTTTTCACTGAACACCAAGCACGTTTTTTTTTGGCAAACTCCAATCTGCTTTTGCAGATTATAATAAATTGTTTACAGAAAAACTAACCAACACGATCAACTGACTTGAACACCTCTAGCACTACCTACGTATTCCAAATCGCAAAAGCACTCGAAATTCTTTTCAACAAGCACATAAACAAGCCAGTAGTCAAAACACAGAGAAGTCACAGAACGCCAAGTGAATGACGTGACGCCAATCATCAATGACGTGACAGACATGAGGTGACATATCAAAGCGTCAAAAAAGGATGCGTCAACATAGGCGGCTGTCACAAAATATCGATGTTTAAGAATATCGATGCATTGATCGGGTCACTTATTCTTTTGTGTTGATTTTAAAACCTAAATGAATGAATTTCAGTTAATCCTCATCTGGTTGTTGGCAAATTAAAATGAAATCTAACGTGTACTTTCACTTATTTTTCTATTTATTATGTAACCGATTTTTTTGAATATGATTAATCGATACTTTCTGATACAATAATTATATCCTACGCCATTACATCTCGTTACGTTCCTTTCTACGCCATCATAAATATCAAAAGTACAGATTTTTTCAAACACTGTTTTAAATACTTTTCCGGTGGTTTTCAGTATAATATTGTACTGAAAAATTTACAGCTTTTTGCGCACAAATTTTATGTTAAGTATTTGTTCATGTACAATCTATGTACCATTTTGGCTGATCTTCTTTGTTGTCTTCAACACGTCGAATAGTAAAAAAAAGACGTACCCTCTATATAAATCAACACTATCTGGTTTCTGAAACACTCTCAAGCCGCCACAGGACCTGGAAAAAGTGTGGAAATAGATTAAATAAGGACATTCACCTTGTCTGATTTTGATGACTATCTACATCTAGTTACTAGTAGCCCCATTGGAATGGTTTGCACACAAAAAAATCCATAAGCAGGTATCTCTACATACTAAGCCCCGAAAAATATTACAAACTAGTTGTGCCCACAACTTCATTCGCGTGTGGCTTTAAGCAGCATTTTTGGATATAACTTTTGGTTAATTTTGGATCATATAAAACACGTTGGGCGTCGGAACGCTTGACGTCGGGACGCTGGGCGTCGGGACGCTGAGCATTGGGTCGCTGGGCGTTGGGACGCTGGGCGTTAGGACGCTTGGCGTCGGGACGCTGGGCGCCGGAACACTTTACGTCGGGACGCTGGGTGTCGGGAGGTTGGGCGTCGAGACGCTCGAGGTCGGGACGCTGGGCGTCGAAACGCTCGACGTCGGGACGCTGGACGTCGGGAGGCTGAGCGTCGGGAAGCTGGGCGTCGAGACGCTCGACGTCGGGACGCTGGGCGTCGAGATGCTCAAGGTCGGGACGCTGGGCGTCGAGACGCTCGACATCGGGACACTGGGCGTCGAAACGCTCGACGTCGGGACGCTGGGCGTCGAAACGCTCGACGTCGGGACGCTGGGCGTCGAGACGCTCGACGTCGGGACGCTGGATGTCGGGATGCTGAGCGTCGGGACGCTGGACGTCGAGATGGTCAACGTCGGGACGCTGGGCGTCGAGACGCTCGACGTCAAGCATCTCGAGGCCCAGCGTCCCGACGTCGAGCGTCTCGATGCCTAGCGTCCCGACGCCCAGCGTTCCGACGCCCAGTGTCCCGACGGCCAGCGTCCCGACGGCCAGCGCCCCGACGGCCAGCGTTCCAACGCCCAGCGTATCGACATCGAGCGTCTCCAAGCCCAGCGTCCCGACGCCCAGCGTCCCGACGTCGAGCGTCCCGACGTCGAGCGTCTCGACGCCCAGCGTCCCGACGCTCAGCGTCCCGGCGCCCAGCATCCCGACGTCGAGCGTCTCGACGCCCAGCGTCCCAACGCTCAGCATCCCGATGCTCAGCGTCCCGACGCCCAGCGTACCGACGCACAGCGTCCGGACGCCCAACACCTTGACGCCCAGCGTCCCGACGCCCAGCGTCCAGACGTCGCGTTTGGCTTTATGAGCTAAAATGATGATGATGACATTCAGATTTCTAAATCTACTTACGCGCCATACATGTGATAGTAGAAAGAGAAGCAACTGTTCCTAGCAACGGAGCTGTCATATATAGGAGATAGAAGTCTTGCTGTCTCATTCGTTAAACGCGACGAACTCTCTATGTACATATAGTGGCCTGGAATGTAGAAAAACATTAACATAGCCCACAAATTACTGCAACAGAAAAAATAATTGGCTATCAAAAAATAAATAGTTGATTAAATTAAAAAAAAGTTTTTACAAAAATATACCGGCTTCCAGCCAGGTATGGTCTCAGGGTGTGTTCCACCCTCTAAAATAATATACTATGATAAATAAACAAGTACACATAGGTATTATAATGTTGTGTAGTTAGTACCCAGATGATTAAGTTCAAGCTCCACTCTACATCACCGTGGCTACGCCCATTCTAAGAGGGGATTTTTTAGGATTTACCCGAGCGCGGCTTCTTGTGTCTTGCAATAAATTTATTGTGAAAAATAACCCCTCCCCCTGCCCTGGCAGACGCTCTAAGCCGAGGTCCGTACCTCATTCGGAGGTGCCCTTAGGCTCGTCGCCACCTCTCCCCATGCATTGGGCACTACAGTGCGGCCGGATGGCACTCCCCAACCACGTGCCAACTTCGTTAATCCAGGCCGAGCTCCCATAGGAGCTATGTGCCTCTCAAGTCCGGTTACACTGTAGAGGCACTTTGCCAACAGAAACATTGTCGATTCGAAAAAAAAAAGAATGACAACCTGAACCACCAGGCCCATAGGTGTGGTCGTACGCAGGACCAGTCGACAGAATGTAGCTGGGCGTTTTCTTATTACGTCTGTCCCAATCGAAGTCGTGGAGCTCGTCTTGTCGCCAACCACACAAGCTGGGGTCCTCGAAGTCACAGCTTAGAGCTACTTGCGCCTTTGAATCTATTTGCAGAAGAAAACAAAATTTACTTTAGAAAACTCTCTAGTCTTCCAATATAAATCAAACTCAAAGTGGCCATAATATGTGTATTACTGAATGCTGATATAATCTATACTATATACCGAATACAAATATGTGATTAGAAAATTTTCGTCTGTCTGTCTGTCTGTTTGTTCAAGCATTACACAAGATCTACCGGTCCGATTACGATGAAACTTGGTATAATTATACTTTAACGTTTGGCGCACAACACTTTTTATCCCGAAAAAATGTATATTTGTCTGTGTGTTTGTGCATGCTAATTTCAGAAACGGTTTATCCGATTTGCGGTTTTTACTCATATATTGTGATAAGTGGCAATCGGTTCAGAAATAAAAAAGTTACGTCAATTTAAAGAATCATATCCGTTCCGTACCTAAAAGGTTTTACCTTAACGGACCCTATTACTAATCCTCCGCTGTCTTTCTGTCTGTCTGTCACCAGTCTGTATCTCATGAACAGTGATAGCTAGTAACCAATAAGAAATATCACATCGACCTTAGGAAGGAGACGGGCTTATTTCGGCTCGGTAAAGCGTTTTTTTTTATGTAATGGAAGTGGCAAACAAACATGCAGTTCACATTTATGTTAAGTGATAACTGCAACCCATACACACAAAGACCAAGGTCAAAATACAGATGCGTTACCACTCTTGAGGCCTAAGGCAGAGAATATGTACACTTCGATGTCCCGCCCGATTTCCCCACCTCGCCCAACCTACTCCCCTCTTATGGGCGACGTTTGGTATTCTCTACGTGCTACGCACACAGGTGCACGTGTAAATACACGTCACTGATTGATGTCTGTGTAATAGAGACCAAATTAAGCGTTTGTATGGAATTTTGGCGGAGTGTCAACGGTGTGCCTAAGGTGTTATGCCTCTGTGTCGGAAATTACAGGGCCGTACATTACCACCTGACCGGAACACGATAGTGTTCTACCACCAGTGAATTACACTTCACATTACACACATTTACACTCACCGTGTGAACCCGTGAGCCTCGCTTCAAACGATCGTCACACCACTGGACCAACTGGCTCGTCATCAATTGAAATTAATAATCAGAGTTAAAATTTCATGTCAATAAATCTCACCGATGCAAGTGGGCGCTGTGTCATTCCACTGCTTCCCGTCACAGAAGAGTGCAGGTGGACCCACTAGCTCGTATTGGGGCAAGCAGAAGAAGGTGGCCCAGGCTCCCCTTCTGCTTGGTAATACGAGACCGTTCGTTATTAAGGGCAAGTCGCAGCCTGTACCTGAAACATTGATGAATAGATGTAGAAATAGACTTTGAGCTTCATGGAGATCCGCCTGCCAAGCGGCGAGCACAACACTGTTTTGAGCATCTTTGGGTAGGCTGTGTCCAGCAGGGAACGTCTTTTGGCTGGAAAGATGATAAATATTGTCTACATCTTTAGATAAAACTTCTAAGTAGGTCTAGAACAGATCTTCATGAAATTTATCTAAAGATGTAGACAATATTAATTATCATCTTTCCAAAAGACGTTCCCTGCTGGACTGGACCAAAGATGCTCAAAACAGTGTTGTGCTCGCCGCTTGGCAGGCGGATTGGCGATCGCAGTGGCGGTAGTTTTATCGCGAGACGCTGCTGCCCATACTGCGTTGTTATTTTTACTACTGCCCGATTGGAATAGTTTGTCCGCCATTGTTCAGTTGACTGACTGCACTAGAGGAAGAATTCTCTTCCAATAGAGGACGATAGGGTCGTCAATTCCCGACGCCTTCACAAGACAAAATTACGAATACCTATTTGAAGTGATATTTATAAAATGATCGATATCCCTATCAGAGTGGTCCCATCCCGCCTTCTTTTTCTAATGTATGGAACGATTTGAAGATAGCGATACCTACCATAAATTTCAGTTGGCAGTGCTCAACGGTGCGGTTCTCACGTTCGTTCCTGCCCAGAACGTGTAAATTGTGGAACGAACTTCCCTCTGAGGTGTTCCCTAGGTGCTACAATGTGAAGTTCTATATTCAGTTTATTCATTTATTTCATATAATTAGGCTTCTGGAGAGCAGTTTTACATCGTCATTTTTTTAAACTAACCTAGAGTGAATAACCACTAATAATAATCAAAAACACATAATAAATTAAATATATACATAATATAACTTTTAAAACACTCGCGTTTAACACTCATTTCACTCATTTTACGAACCGGGTCGTGACGCGATATAGATATTGGGTAAAAACACTTTAAGGTGTACATTGGACAGACAAAACGCAGCGTCCAGGAAAGGATCAAAGAACACATCGCAGCTCTAAAAAACCGACAGATGCAAAAATCGGCGATCGCGGAACACCTTTTAACCTCGGAGACTAATCATTGGATCAATCTTCACAATCCAAAAGTCCTCTCCACTGAACGTTATTATTATCCCTGGATAATACGAGAGGCGATTGAAATATATAAGTACAAAAACAATTTCAATCGTGAAGATGGATATAAATTGTCTCCGACCTGGACACCGGTCATAAACAATTTAGGATCGCGCGATGTTACATCGGACCTATCGTCGGATACAGTGAGCGTTGTGTGCCGGCCTCCACAATAATCACGCAACTTGTAGGTAGAAGAACATCAAGCCACCCGCAATTTGACATTTTGCTGTTACAACAGTGTGTCCGCGACCACGGCTTGTGCAACCGAGTCGAAACGTCGGAATAAAGGTAAAAAGTGTTTTTACCCAATATCTATATATACATAATGGCATTAAAAGAGTCCTTCAGGGCTGGCAGCGCGTTGGCAACTCCCCTGATGTTGCAAATGTTCACAGACGACGGTGACCACTTGCCATCAGGTAGCCCGTCTGCTTGTCTGTCAACCTAATGACATAAAAAAAATGGTAGTATACTTACGAACACACACAGGGGCAGGCACATCCCACCGGCCGTTAATGCAGGTAGCATAAGTGTTGCCCACCAGCTCGTACCGCGCGGAACATACGAATTTCACGAGATTCGACCGGCGCTGTTTCAACCGGGGCCGCCCGTGCGCGATCCGAGGTACCAAGCACGGCGCATTCGATGAAAATGCTTCTGGAAATTTTATTTTATGTTACTACAATTTTAATGGCAAAAGCCTCATGGGCGTCATCATAGGCCGATATTATCCTAGCAAATTTGACGTCTGCCAGATTACCAACCAACCTGCATCCACCAAATGAATCTGCTTCCTCTCCTATTTGATCATCAGCCAACGATGTCTATGTATAAGTTAGGCATCTAGACATCCAACATAGATGTTCAGTGCAGTGCCCATCAAGACATAATGCACATCGAGCTTAGGAGAGAGACAATCGGCTAGCTTTGAGTTCGTAGAGTTGTCTCTGCTGCGCACTGCCTACGTAAGCACTAATAGTCTGGTATTGGTCAAAACTTGATCAAAATGGTCGACAAACGTCACATAGGTTGTGCGCGAAAGAGATAACGCTCTACAGACCCGAATTTGTCCGAAGTCTCTCTCCTATGATCGATGTGCAATAGATCTTACTGCGTAGGTACTAAGACGTAGGATATTTTTTGCGAGATTTATCGTGACTACCACGGGAATATTTACGAGAGGTTATGGGGATGGAGGCTCATTTGCAAGGCAGGAAAAGAATTGTTTGGCAACTGTGACTCCTCAGACTGGAGCTAGGATTCTGTGAGGTCCATCTGCCAATCCCCGGTGAGAGGTTTAGGAGAGTGCAACCCCTCTCACCGTCATAACAAAAACTGATTGTAGATACCAGGAATTGCCTTGATCTAAGAAGCCCAGTCCAAGAGGCTGACTGGCTAACCCTAATGCTTTCGATTATGACGTTATCTTGTCAGTTTCGTACCACCTATCCCAACAAGGCTAACCCGCTGTCGGGTGTTTTCAAACCGCCCATAAGGCCTCCTACAAGGTCTAACGACTGCTATCTATCGATAGCAACCAGGACCGACGGCTTAACGTGCCCTCCGAAGCACCGAAACTCGCATTTTTAATTTGCAACTAGCCGTCACACATCACACTACCCGACCGCGCCCGTAGTGCTGAACCGAGTAGATCGCTTATGATCTACACCAGCCGCTGGGCCATTCGCGCTTCAATTGCCATTAATAACTATTATTATTAAAACATTTACAACTATTCCTGCCCCTCCGGGAGATACAAGCGTGAATTTAGATCTAATTCGTTAATGCGCAAATAATACAATATAACAATCAGAGGTCGCCGTGATCGCCCACTCATGTACAACGGAAGGGTCCACCGCGGGCATCCGTTTGATAAAGCTATATTTGTGTAGGTTTTTTGAAGCACAATGATTTTTTATGAGAATACAAATAAAGGGCAAATATTACTGACGATGGAGCAGTGAAATCGAAGATGTAGGTTCATATTCTTAGGAGGGTTCCCAACCTAAAAAGTGGAGGTACCTGCACTCAAACTCTACCAAAGATATTATAAAATTAGATTAACCGTGCAAATCGGTAAGAGGTGCCTCTGATGGTGTCGGAGGCCCAAGAAGACCACTACCATGACCAAATAGATTGAGTGCTGTCTAAGGGTGGGTCAAAAGTCTTAGAATTCGGCTTGCATTTTTTTTTATGTAATGGCAGTGGCAATCAAGCATGCAGTTCACATTGGTGTTAAGTTGGTGACTGCAGCCTATAGACACTTACCCTAAGGTGTTATGCCTCTGTGCCGGAAATTACAGGGCCGTACATTACCGCCTGACCGGAACACGATAGTACTGAACACAACCATTTAGCGGCAAGTATATTAAGTAATGCGGTGGTGCCTACGCCCGCGAGCTCCGTCACTGGAGCTCTACCACCAGTTAAAAATGAAGAGAAAGATGAATGTAGAAGAGGGAGGTGTGTCAGGACCGGGCGATCTGGAGCTCCACACTTTCTGCCTGTCCCGTAAGGGACTTGGCGTGAAGATACATACATACAAATCTTAGGTAACTTTTTTATCTCCTCGGTTGCGTGGTGGAACGCTGGTAATGTTACGCTGTGATATCTGGTTCGATTACCGAGGCACCTTTCTTCAATTACGTTGCTAGACGCTATGCAGGATTAACATTTAAGTAAATTAAAAGCTAATGCTTAAGGCATCACGTCTTGGGAGGCGCTAGAATTGGCCAGAAACAGGATGTGTCAGTGTAACCAGTTTCTTTTTCAATTTTACTATAAGCCTCCTTAAAATCTGCTAATCACATTGTTTCCTTTAGGTTATAAAATTAAATACACCAATTATTGTACTAAAAAAAACACTAAAAAGCGAAAAATAAACTCAATTAGATAATTTCATTGTAAGGGAATAAACCCGTAACCTATTAATTATAATAAGACAATTACTTTAATATGGGCTACGTACTACGTACGTGGTAGTGATTTTGTTGATAGAGGTGATAATGAAAGATGATGATGATGATGACGGTGATGATGATCATGACACGCATAATAATATGAACTTCTCCTTTATCATCATCACTTTCATCATCATCACCTCAATCAACATCACCTCCATCATCATCTTCATCATCATCATCATCACATCCATCATCATCTCCTCCATCATCAACACTTCCATCATCATCACCTTCATCATCATCACCACCATCATCATCACCTCCAACATCATCACCTCCGTCATCATCACATCCATCATCATCACCTCCACCATCATCATCACCTCCAACATCATCACCTCCATCATCATCACCTCCACCGTCATCATCACCTCCATCATCATCATCACCTCCATCGTGATCACCACCATCATCATCACGATCATCACCTCCTATAAAAAATGTCGAAATACTTTCAAGTGTGCTATGAAATTTGAGTGGTTCCCTCGATTTCTCCAGGATCCCATCATCACATCTTGACATGGTGACAATGGGACCGCCTGTGAGGTACACGGACACATGGCACGGAACATTATTACAAATATATCTGAATCCTTTCAAGTGTGCTGTTAAATTTGAGTAGTTCCCTCGATTTCTTCAGGATCCCATCATCACATCTTGACATGGTAACAATGGGACCACCTGTGAGGTATACCCCTTCAAACAAACAAAAAATGTCCAAGTACAGGTTAGTACAGGTTCAGTTCATAATTACAATATTTAAACAAACATGCAACTTTTATTACAGTAAAAGTAGGTATTTCGATTACGAAGATACCATATATGGTCTTCATCATCAGTTCCACTTCCACTGCCTCAAATTGTGCTTTCCGAAAGCAAACACACAAAACGTTATCTTCTATTATAAGAATTATGGAAAACCTTATAGGTGTGCTGTGAAATTTGAAGAGCTCCCTCGATTTCTCCAGGATCCCATCATCACATCTTGACATGGTAACAATGGGACCATCTGTGAGGTATACGGACACAAGACACGGAAGGTTATTATTGTAAAAAATATCGAAAATCTTTCAAGTGTGCTATGAAATTTGAAGAGTTCCCTCGATTTCTCCAGGATCCCCTCATCACATATTGACATGGTTACAATGGGACCAACTGTGCAATATACCCTTTCAAACAAAAAAAATCATCCAAATCGGTGCAGGCGTTTTCAAATTATCGGTGAACGTACATAAAAAAACAAAAACGATCCGGACGAATTGAGAACCTCCTCCTTTTTTCGAAGTCGGTTAAAAATGGGAATTATATCCCTATATTTTTTCAATATTCCATAGAAGAAATGTTCAGTAAATCATGTCAGTGCCTTATTTGTGTGGCGGCAAATCAAATTGGAATGGTCAGTGTCAACCTCAATTGGGGATCCAATTCTACTAAGCTGGTGTAATTCTGCTACATCTGGTTACCCTGGCACGTGTGGTCAAAGATAGTGTACCTACTTATGGCATCAAGAAGTCCTAATCTGGCATTGGCTAGGCATGAAGTGGACCATCGCTTACGGTCTCGCACTAAAAGGTGGTGGCACTAAAAGGTTTTACTGGCGGTAGAGCTCCAGTGATGGAGCTCACGGGCGTAGGCACCACCGCATTACCTAATATACTTGCCGCTAAATGATAGTGTTCAGCACTATCGTATTTCGGTCAGGTGGTAAAGTATAGCCCTGTAATTTCCGGCACATAGGCATAACACCAGTGGTAACGCACCTGAATTTTTATCTTGATCTTTGTGTGGGTGTCTATAGGCTGCTCTCATCACTTGACATCAATGTAAACTGCATGCTTGTTTGCCACTTCAATTCCATACAAAAAAAAAAGAAAAAAAATGGGCCTCATGAGGCTTTGTGCCTGCAGTACTGCAGTTGGATTTCCATTGCCATTCCAATAGGGCGCTAGTAAAAATAACAACAAGAGATGGACAGCAGCGGCCCGCGGCATAACTGCGGCATAACTACCGCCACTCCTAACGCCAAACGATATTATAGGTTAGGATCCCACTGTAGAATCATTTCGTTCGTCCAGATATGCTGCAAAACATTTTTTATGCATATTTATAATCTAGAGTTCTAGAGAATATATCCCTTTGCTTATCAAAATTTGGCCGCAAGTATTTATAATTAAATTATTTTATTTTTAACAGTTAGCAACTCTTATATGCAACCAATTTAATTTGGCTCCCGTGTATGATAACATACAGGAAAAAAGCTTTAATTTGATATAGGTATTATAAAAAATAGTAATAATACATGTACGTTATGGAACTAAAAAGTTATCGGGTCGGAATGAAAATATGTAGAGGCGGCCAAGTGCGCAACGGCAACCGTGATTTTTTAGTCTTTATAGAAATTGCCGTGAAGTCGACGAAAAAAACAAGTTAAAAAAATCTTTCCCAAAAAAAAAATACTTGCGGCAATTTTTTGATAGGCAACCTAGTGGATATATGTACATTCTCTAGATTAAAAATATGCGTTAAAATTAGGTTTGCAGGATATCTGGATGAACGAAATCATTCTGCAGTGGGATCCTAATCTATTAGCATTTCATTAATTAAAAAATAGTCTTTTTTGTGTAACAAAGATGGTAAAGAAGCATGCAGTTCACATGAATGTTAAGCGATGAGGAAGCCTAAAAACCAGTGGTCAAAATGCAGATGCGTTGCCTTTTGAGACCTAATTTGGTGCACTGTAATAATTATTAAAGGGCCATACATTACCATTTAAGCGGAACACGATAAATAAATAAAATACGCTTACACTCACAGCCCTACACTAGGTATAACATATTAAAAAAAAAAAAAAAACCTGTGTCGTGGATGCCGTTGTACATACAACACAATTCAACACATACACAAAAACCCAGACCCGAAACAATTTTTTTACTGGTGGTAGAGCTCCAGTGACGGAGCTCGGCGTACGCACCACCGCATTATTTATTTATTTTATTTACTTATTTAATACTTTATTGCCACAATATTAAACATATTGACAAATGGCGAACTTAACGCTAAAAGCGCTCTTTCACTTAACGCTAAAGGCTGCAGTCGTCACTTAACATCAATGTGAACTGCATGCCTGTTTGCCACTTGTTTACATTAAATAAAAAAAATAATATCTGTTCCTAGGCCATACAAATATTTGTCCCGGTGTGGGGTTCGAACTCGCGACCCTTCGAACCAAACGTTCGGTAGATAGATTAGGTAACGTGGTGGTGCCTACGCCAGTGTGGGAGATATAGGGCGTAGCTACGCCCTCGATCTCCCACACTGGGTCACCTCCAGAGCGAAAATCTCTGAAGACATCCTCACATGAGTTTGGTAAAATTCACGGTAGGGAATGTCAAAAGGCTTCACATCTATTATATCGCACACAAAAACTCAGGACCTGGGCATAGTAGGAGCAACCGCTAATACCACTAGACCATCGACCACAGATTGCTTAGAATATGAAACTTTTACTCCTTTTACTGGAGCTCGCGGGCGTTGGCAACTATCGTGTTCCGGTCAGGTGGTAATGCTCTATTATTGCCAGCACAAAAGCATATCGACTTAGACCTCAGAAGTGGCAAATAATCTACATTGGAATACCGAATTTCATGTACGTTCATAGGCCGCAGTATTCACAAACCATCAGTATGAACTGTACCCTTGTTTGCAACTTGATGGCATAAAAAAAATATATTTTTCACTTAAATTTTCACTATGCATCTAACATTTAAAAAAAAACTAACCTGCTTCAATCCATCCGGAATTAAAAATAAATAACAAAATAAAATATTCCATTAACATATTTAGAACAACTGCTAAAACACTGCACTAACTAAAATAACCCGCTAACTTAACATCTCAGACTAGAATGAGTACTAACTGAAATAAACTAATTACACATAAATAAGTTGTGTATTATTAAACCATAGAAAAATAGTAGACAGAAGTGACAATAGGCAGAGAAGCAAATAATAATATAAGCACGCGTGGAGGCGCTCGCCGCTCCAAGTCGAAAATAAAAAGATAGATGTAGGTATATTTTTATGTCATGATAGTGACCAAAGTTTGTACATGTTTGATTAAACGTTTTATTAATAAATACTTTATAAGCGAGTAAGTTATTTTGATTTAAGTTTAAAGTTAGTAAGTTATTTTGATTATGTTGTCAAGTTGTCATCATAGTTAAAATATACCATTATCAAATGTTTACATTTTAAAGTTTTCTTCGCTTATACCAAAAATTAATTTTCCAAAGTAATGGATGCCGTAGAACATTTTATTATCCTCCTATGGTGTAATCTGCTTTTGTATGTCATAAAAGTGGCGCAAACAAGCATAAAGTTCAAATTGATGGCAAGTGAATACTGAAACCTATAAACATTTATTTAAAAACTAAATATATCATCATAATACGAGTATATATACGTTGCCACTCCTGATGCCTTAGCTGACATGCCTTTGCTGATGTGCCTGAAATTACAGATATTAACAGGGCCACCATCTGTCCAATATGATAGGTATAAAAGTCTATTTTTAATTTGTCTTTTAGTCTATGGACACACGGGATGTTGCTTTCTATAATTTTATCAGAGGATACTGACTCTCCAGATTCCATTGAATGCTATCGACAACCAAAACAATTATACAAAGGGCATTTTATAATCTTATCTGACAAATCCCTAATTTATGACTCACGTTTAACAGTAAGGGATGATGAATAAGGATTTCCGGACTGATAAACATACACGCTTTAAATGGGATTGCCCATGGATATAAATGTAATAGTCATTGGCGCCTGGGACATGTAAGCCCCACCGCTTACAGGCTGAATAATTTTGGAGGAGAATTCTTCCACTAGTAGAAAGAAGGAAAGAAAGAAAAACTCTTTATTGATGCAGTGAAAAAAAAAACTTAACTAGGTGTAAGTAGAAACTTACGTAACTACATTTAAATAACTGTTATATAATATTAAAAAAAAACCCTCCCTTACAAGCATACAATTAACATTGTTGGTAAGTAATATCACGTTATACTGTACCCTAAAGCCGAAGCGCGCATGGCCCCGCGGCTGGTGTAGATCGTAAGCGATCTACTCGGTTAAGCGATACGGGCGCAGTCGGGCTTGTGATGGGTGACCGCTAGTGGCAAATTAATATGCGCGTTTTCGTGCTTCGCTATCGATATCGCTACCACCTGACATGAACATGATCGTCCTGAACAGTGTTATTTAGCGGTAGGTAAGTAGGTTAGGTACTGCTGTGGTGCCTACGTCCGCAAGTTCTGAAGCTTTACTACCAAACTTTATTGATGGTAGAGCTCCAGTGACGCAGCTCGCGGGCGTAGGCACCACCGCATTACCATACTTGACGATAAATGGTAGTGTTCTATATCGCGTTCCGGTCAGGTGCCTCACCCAACCTCCCCCCCTCACCCAACCTCCCCCCCTCACCCAACCTCCTCCCCTCTTATGGGCGACGTTTGGTATTTTTCTACGTGCTACGCACACAGGTGCACGTGTAAATACACGTCACTGATTGATGCTGTGTAATAGAGACCAAATTAAGCGTTTGTATGGAATTTTAGCGGAGTATCCGCGGTGTGGTGATAGTATTAAGGGCTAAGGTACGATTCAGAACTCGGCAGCAGGAGCGTGCTGCGGCTGCTACTTAACCTGTCTATGTCGTAAAATTTGAGAATATTTTCTTCAACTAAATTATTTATGAAGTGATAAGTTATGAAATGAATTAAAAACGTAACTTTACGCCTTGTAATCTCCGAAGGGGTAGGCAGAGGTAAACGCATGCATTCAATCATACATGCAAACACCCACGATTCGCCGGTTACGTTTTGGCCCACGTAACAGGTGGCGAGCCTATTGACACATTACCAAACTTCGAGGTACTGGGAAACTTCCAGAAAATAGAAAAATCCCAATAGAACCAGAGATAAAGGATTTGACACCGCTATCTCTGATATCCCCGAACCGGGAATCGAACCCAGGACCCCAGCGTAGTAGTAGTGGCCTGCTACCACTAGGCTATTAAGGCAGTGAAATGAATAGTTTTGTAATAAAAAAACGCTTGCGCTCACAGCCCCCAATAAGTATAAACCTGTGTCATGGGTGCCGTTGTACACATACAACACGTACACAAACACCCAGACCCGAGACAAATATCTATAGGCCATATAAATATTTGCCCCGGTGCGGGGATCGAACCCGTGACCCTTCGAATCAAACGGTCATCTCACACCGCTGGACTAACCGCGTCGTGCAATAAATCTGTTTGTATGTATGTATGTATCTTCACGCCAGGTCCCTAACGGGGTAGGCAGAGAGTGTAGAGCGCCAGACATCCCGGTTCTGACAAACCTCTCGTGCCTCGTCTACCTTCATCATTCTCTTCATACATGCACGCCGATTCCTAAGACTTTTGACCCCACCATCAGACAGAACTCGACCTATTTGGTCATGGTAGGTCAGCCTTGGTCTTCCTGGGCCTCTGCAACCATCCACATTCGCATTGTATATCTGTTTAGTCATTCGCTCATTCGACATTCTTTCTATATGCCCGAACCATCGGAGCATGCCTTTTTTCATTTTTACACCGATACTATCATTCACACAAAGTCTCTTTCTTACATCTTCATTACGAACGCGATCGGTGAGTGATACACCGCAGATCTTGCGCAAAGATCTCATCTCGACCGCGTTCAACTTACTTTCATGCTCTTTCCTGCATACCCAGCTCTCGCTTCCATATAAAAGCGTTGGAGTAAGTACAGCATTATGTACGGCTAGTCGAGCCCGCTGGCTGAGATGTTTAGATTCTAGCAGCTTACCCAACGCTCCATTCACGCAATTCCCAGCAAGCACTCTTCTTTCTATGTCAGTGGTGTACCTACCATCCTTGCCAAAAGCACATCCAAGATATACAATTTCATCAACCTGTTCTAACACTGCATCATCTACTACTACCCTTGCATTTGTTCTCTGTTCATCTCTTTCAAATACTAATACTTTCGTTTTATCCACATTCAATTGTAAGCCTTTCTCCATACAATCCTCTTTCATGACTGTGACTAGTGCTTGTAGCCCAGATGGTGTAGAGCTAACAATTACCGCATCATCTGCGTAAAGCAGACAGTTCACCACTAAGTCACCCATACGCACTCCCACATCTATCAACTTCACCCTCTGGAGGCATTTGTCTAGATATATAATAAATAACCTAGACGAAAGCACGCAACCCTGTTTGACACCGATGTTAACATCAAACCAGGGTGACATGTTACCATCTACCCGCACACATGCTTGACAGCCCACATACGTGGACTGTATTGCACGGAGCAGACTGCCATCAATACCATACTCTGGCAAAATGTCCCACAGCTCCTTTCGTAATACCTTATCAAACGCCTTCTCCAAATCCACAAAACCGCAGAAAACCTTCTAGCTCACAGCAAGATGCTTCTCTACGATGTTGCGGAGGGAGAAAACTTGATCCATACATCCTCTAAATCTGTTTGTCATGTGAATGAATTAATTTATGTAGTGATGTAGTTGTGGAAAGTTGAGATGTGAAACGAAATCGTTGCGAAACGTTGGTTTTGTAATGAAGAGTGTTGACATGACATGTTTGTCGGTAAAATGAAAGGGTACTGAGAATTTTACGTGATAGGTAATATAAAAAATCAAGCCGAACGCTTAGGCCGGTCGTGCCTCTTTATAACTTGCTTGGCGCAAAAATTGTTTGTAGGTCCAATAGAAGTCCAACGTAATCTGGAAAGATTCTTATGCTGGCTACACTGGCAGCGATACTGGTATCATTATCACTATTGCCATTTTGCGAAATTAAAATATAATACCATTTGGTAGATATTTTGTTACCTATTTCACTTTATTGAAAAAAGTAAAAGCTATAAATGTTTTATCAAAGACTGCTTATGTTATATTTATAACAAATATACTAAACTGCCTAAGTAGCGTAGGGGTAGCAGGCCACTTCTACTACGCTGAGGTCCTGGGTTCGATTCCCGGGTAGGGGGTTATTAAAGATATTGGTGTTAAGTCCTTTATCTCTGGTTCTATTGGGATTTTTCCATTTTCTGGAAGTTTCCCAGTACCTCGGAGTTTGGTGTTGTGCCCGGAGATGGCAATAGGTTCACCACCTGTTACATGGGCCAAAAACGTAACCGGCGAGTCGTGGGTGTTTGCATGTATGCTTGAATGCATGCATTTACCTCTGCCTTACAGGCGTGAAGATACGTTGAAGTTACGTTTTTTTATTACATTAATAAACAAATTAGTTATTTTTTTATTTAATGGAAGTGGCAAACAAGCATGCAGTTCATATTGATGATATGTGATGACTGCAGCTTATAGACACCCACACAAAGACCAAGGTCAAATGCAGATGCGTTACCACTTCTGAGGGCTAAGGTGTTATGTCTCTGTGTCGGGTCGTACATTACCTGACCGGAACACGATAGTGCCGAACACTACCCTTCAGTGGCAAGTATATTAGGTAATGTAGTGGTGCCTACGCCCGTGAGCTCCGTCACTGGAGCTCTACTACCATTAAAAAAAGGAAAAATAAATAAACAGAGAACAAGCAAATATATTTATACTTCTAACTATGAGATGCATTGTCAGTTCATAGGGTACCACGTCAGAGGCATGTCTTAAAACAGCTTATTTCAAGAAGGTGGTATTGATAGTAATTCTGGCTAGCTAGGGCTAGTTAGACCTACTCACTACAACTACACTACTCTACACAAAAAAAAAATATATACAAAACAAACAAAAGGGGCTAAAAAGCTACTCAAAAAAAATTAAAAAAAAAACAAAAAGGTATATGGCCTCCCTTAGTGTGTTACCCTGCGTACCAGTATCCCCTTCTATAGAACACGCCCCCGACGCTTCGGGGGCATATAGCCCCGGGGAATGAGGACTTCCTCGACCCCCGAACCATCCCCTTCCTCTGTTACGCTTCACGTGCGGAGGGAGGGATGATGATTATTCGTTCGTTGCTACTCACTATCGTGTTCCGGTCAGGTGGAAATGTACGGCTCAGTAATTTCCGACACAGAGGCGTAACACCTTAGGCCTCAGGAGTGGTAACGCATCTGCGCTTTGGCCTTGGTCTTTGTGTGGGTGTGTATAGGCTGCGATCATCACTTAACATCAATGTGAACTGCAAACTTGTTTGCCACTTTCATTACATATAAAAAAAAAATACCACGATTACTTATCGCGCGCCTATCTTTTCTATAACATAAAAACACCTTCTTGAAGCGTCTTGCAACTAACTTCAAGACACATATAAGTTTTTCGCGTACTGTGCATTATTGTTTTTAACTCACTCCAGCATAAATATTTTGAGCCACGCACTCCTATTTTTTATGTTACATTGATGACAATCAAGAGTGTCGTTCAGATGAATATTGCAGCAAAGATCTACAAAAAATCCGTATGTTTTCTTGCAAAAGCCTTGTTGATCAATATCTTGCTTGGTAGAAAAATAGCACTTGCTAAGTTCATACACCGTGACGATGGTAGTTTTAAAATTAAAAAAATGGCAACCCAAATTGGTAATTTACATTCCGATTGTGCTGTGTGTATCGTGTAATTTTATAAACTTTTTGTTTTTTAATTTTGTCTTGCCGACCTAATTCATAGTTCCAAAAACGTTTGTTTTAGTAATAATAGTGTGATTTTCTGTCTATCCTCTAAATATTACATTATAGAGTTGTCTATAGTGATGCTACTGATAATAGCTGTGTTCTAACTGATTCGCCTTACAAAATAGTAGATAGCGATAATTACCAATGCTTAAAAACGTTTTTTCTACAACAAATACAAAAGATATATGTCGGTTGTGTCTGCTAACGCGCGCCGGCCCTAAAATTGAGATTACTGGTGTTATTTTACATAAAATTTCAACATGCCTATCGCTGGAGGTAAGTAATACATAGTTATTTCTATACTAGACTAAGGCTAAACCACGTAGGTACATAAGATAGTCCCTAAACCCTAGTCTACTCCTCCTCTGAATTATTAGATAAATCAAAATAAAGAAACAATTATTTGTGTTGGCAAAGAAGCCCAATTTTCTTGACAGTTCACTGTTTATCTCTTTTGTTTAGATTAGCTGCACTATGGATGAAAGTACAGTCTGAATATAAAAATTACATGTTTACTACTTAGTATTAGGAAGTAAAATAATTATTGAAAAAGCCAATATATATCTCAACTTCCAATCTTCAATTTCCTGTTACTGATAAGGTTATCAGTAACTCATTTCGGTTGTGAGAGGGATCTTTTTTGTATGTATGTATGTATCTTCACGTCAGGTCCCTAATGGGTAGGGGGAAAGTGTGAACTGCCAGATATTCCGGTCCTGACACACTTGACACACACACATCTTTTTTGTGTTTCTGTCTACTACAATCTGTCTTCTTTGAGACATTCTTTAGTTATTACAAAATATCTACGGTATTATCATACATGACCATCTAACTGGAACACAGTAGTGCTGAACACTACCATTTGGCGGCAGATAGATTAAGTAATGTGGTGGTGCCTACGCCCTCGAGCTCCCACACTGTAACTCTACCACCAGTGAAACGTGGTGTAAATCTGTGAGTGTATGCATATATTTTTTTTATTTAATGTTATCAAAATATTGCATTTGGGAGGAACCTTGAAAGAGGCGTGTAGTGCTCTTATTTTATTTCGTTTTCTTGGTGTATTATTGAGTTATATTAAATAAAGTTGATGGCATTTTGTTTGATATAAATATGTCTATTAAAGTGCCCGTGTATAGTGAAATAGAATACCTAACAGTGTGAAAACACAGCTTTTCAGGTTACTCGAATTGCTGACTGTGACTCTGACTGATAATTGACCAACTGAATATACCGTGTAAAAGCAGCGTTAAAGTTAGAATCAGTCAGTCAGTTCATCGAGTAAAGCTCCTATTTTGCATTTACTCCCAGAGTACTGTTATGGGAGCTTTCAAAATGAGTGAAAAAGAACAAATATTTTTTTTTTTAGATCCCCATCAGTGATCAACTACCAAAACAAATATGTGGGGTGTGCATGGACAAAATAGATGATTATTCAGTATTCCGCCAAAAAGTCTTAGAAAATGAAAATATGTTAATAACAAAACTAAAAAATAACACCGAAGTTGACATTCAAGTTTCAATAAAACAAGAAATAGTAGATCCCGATGAAAACACTGCAACAAGTGACAAAGAAACAGATGATAATAAAGATATTAAACCAGAGAAGGTTTTCATTGAAATAAATGTGGACGGTTGTATTAAAACGGAAAGATTGAGTGACCAAGAGTCACCGAATTACTCTGATGAATCCGATAAAGAAATTCAAATATCTATTGAACCAGAGAAAATTAATCCGACCAAAGCCCACGTATGTTTGACGTGTTCAGATAAATTTACTACACAAATGGGACTCCTTAGACATTATAATACTGTAGAAAAATTTAGAACAAATAAAACGGAAGAAGTAGACGAAGGGATTGAGTTTAGTGAGGTGAAAAAAGGTGATCAAATAACATATGTGTGTGGGAAATGTAATAAATCGTATATAACAAGAAAGTCAATTAGACGTCACATACAATCTCATAAGCAGAGTCGACCATTCTTGTGTAAATTGTGTGGTAAGTCGATTCATTATAATACTTTTACTCGTTGCTCTTTGTACTTTTCGCTTCATTTGTTGCAGTACCATAAAAATAATGTTAGAATTTTTAAACAAACAGTATTGTCGTCTCTAAATCTCAAAGTAGATTTTTTTAATGTAATAAAAGTAGCAAACAAGCGTGCAGTTCACATTGATGTTAAGTGATAACTGCAGCCTTGCATTTTGACCTCTGGTCATTGTGTAGGTGTCTATACACCTACACAATGACCAGAGGTCAAAATGCAGATGCGTTGCCACCACTGAGGCCTAATGTGTTATGCCTCTGTGCCGGAAATTACAAAGCCGTACATTACCACCTGACCGGAACACTATAGTGCTGAACACTACCATTTAGCGGCAAGTATATTAGGTAATGCGGTGGTGCCAACCCCCGCGAGCTCCGGCGACGGGAGCTCTACCACTACATATAATTTAATAGTTACGAAGATGGAGGCAGAGGTAATGACATTGAAAGATACATGCAAACACCCACAATTCACCGGTTATGTTTTGGTCCATGTAACAGGTGGCGAGCCTGTTGACATCTCAGGGCACCTTACCAGTAGTAGGGCTTTTGAGGAGTACCTGGACAGAGTGGCTACCTGCATACGCGGCTATTTGACCCATCCGGTACTCGTACTTGGCGACTTTAACTCTACTCAACTTTGACTCTGGAATGGGCGGCGGGACTGGATCTCCGAATAATAAACCGAGGATCAGTCAGCACCTGTGTACGGTGGCAAGGGGAATCGATTGTCGATTTGACCTGGGCGACTCTTTCTGCGGCTCACATGGTCTCGGGATGGAGAGTGGCGGAAGAGGTGGTCACATTATCCGACCACCGTTATATCTTTATGTATGTGGCCGTCCGCCGCTCCCGCGACCTTTCAGAGCGCTGCAGTAGCTCCCCACGACGCTGGTTCCTCACGCGGTTGAATCGAGACTTGCTCGTTGCTGCAGCCAACGTCGTTGACTGGCCAGAGTTGGAGGCCAACAGGATCTCGCCCGACCCTGAAGAGCTGGCAGTCTGGTTTCGGACTATCATGACGACAATATGTGATGTCTCTATGCCCCGAATCAGGCCTGGAGGGAGACACTCTGTGTACTGGTGGTCACAAGCTATCGCGGAGTTACGCGTCACTTGTATCAGTACACGACGCCGGTACACGCGGGCTCGCAGAAGACGGCGAGCCACCGCCGAGGAGATCGCCGAAGCATACGCGGTGTATCGAGCTGCCGCGAAAGCGCTAAAAGTAGCGATAATGGAGGCGAAGGCTCGGTCGTGGAAAGAACTTCTTGAGGGACTGGACAGGGATCCATGGGGGCGTCCATACAGACTAGTAATGGGCAAGCTGAGACCATGGGTCCCTCCGCTTACGGAAACCATGGACCAAGATTTTGTCGACCCTTTCGACTTTTTTTTTCGGTTAATGCACTGTTCCCCAGGGTGCAGGATAGTCCCTCGAACTCTCCAGCATCTACGACCTCACAGTCTTGGTCCGATGACCTGGAGGTGACCGAGGAGGAACTAGACCGAGCCATGCGGCGACTCGCAGCACGAAACACAGCACCGGGCCCCGATGGAATTCCAGGTAGGGCTTGGGTGTTAGCTTCGACAATCTTGGGGCAAAGAGTGAGGCAACTTTTTACCAGCTGCCTACGTTTCGGCGTATTTCCCAGTAGCTGGAAGGAGGCGAGACTGGTTTTCTTGAAGAAGGAGGGCAGAGCCGCGGACTCTTCCTCTGCATTCCGACCCATATGCTTGCTAGACGAAGTGGGGAAACTGTTTGAGCGAATCATCGCCGCTCGTCTTAGCGAGCACCTGACATGCGTAGGACCTGATTTATCGGATAGTCAATTCGGCTTCCGACAGGGAAGGTCGACGGTTGACGCGATTCGTCGCGTTAACCTTCTGTCGGAGCAAGCTGTCCGTAGAGGGGGAGTAGCACTGGCGGTGAGCCTAGACATCGTCAACGCTTTTAACACCATCCCCTGGAAAGCAATTAGAGAGGCACTTGTTCGACACAATGTGCCTCCTTACCTACAGATTATCATCGGGGCCTACCTGCGTGACAGGACCATACGGTTCACGGGTCGGAATGGGATCGTCCATCAGAGGGAGATCTCGTGCGGGGTTCCCCAAGGGTCCGTGGTTGGACCCCTGTTGTGGAGCCTCGCGTATGACGTAGTTCTGCAGACCAGTCTCCCCTCCGGGGTAAGAAGTATCGTCTGCTATGCTGACGACACTCTGATACTAGCCCGGGGGGACACTTTCCAGCGTACCTTAAGACTCGCTGAGCTCGGGGTAGCTTGTGTTGTTGGAAGGATACGCGGGTTGGGTCTTCAGGTAGCGCCGCATAAGACTGAGGCGCTATGGTTTCACAAACTTAGTCGGGGAGTGGAACCACCCAACTCATGTGTAAGAGTGGGTGACGTGAATGTTCAGGTGGGGCGATGCATGAAGTACCTGGGCCTCACTTTGGACAGCCGATGGGGATTCGAGCAGCACTTTGAGCGATTGGTTCCCCGTCTGCGTCGGGTAGCGGGAGCGTTGCAAAGACTGTTGCCCAACCTAGGGGGCCTCGAGAGGAAGTCCGTCGTCTCTATGGGGGAATCGTGCGGTCCATGGCACTCTACGGGTCACCCGTCTGGGCAGATCGACTATTGGTCTCAACTCGCTGTCGAGCAATGCTCAACAGCCTGCAGCGGGTAATTGACATTCGGATCGCACGAGGATATCGTACTATATCCTTTGAGGCGGTGACAATCTCGGCTCGATTTCCGATTTGGATATTCTGGCGGAAATGGATGCGAGGGTCTATGACCATACCCGCGTGAACCGCCAGGGAGCGGGTTTGAACGATGCCCATTTGACCCTTGCAGAGCTACGGCAAAGAGTTCACCGGCATGTGCTTGACTAATGGCGCACGCGACTCCAGGAGCCGCGAAATGTGCGCCAACGCACGGTCGGAGCAATCTTGCCAAGCCTCGAAACCTGGATGGGACGGAGACGCGGCAGCATCACCTACAGGTTCGCCCCTACAGCGTCGCCTCCATAAGGCTCGTGGACGAGCCTTATGGAGGCGAAGTGCGTGGGGGGAACCGGAGCAGTGTTTTAGTGTACCCGGATTCCTTTGTGCACTGAAGTCGGCACCGAGGTGGTTTTAGAGGGTTCCAGTCCCTCATATCCAGACTCTCTCCCCCTAGAGAGCAGGCAGCGTCACCTACAGGTTCACTCAGATATTCACTGGACACGGGTGTTTTGGTGAATATCTGAGTCAAATAGGACGTGAAGCGATGGCACAATGCCACCATTGTGGAAGTGATCTGGACTCTGCCCAGCACACGCTCGAAAAAAAAAAAAATATATATAAAATAAAAAAAAAGTGCACCTTACCAAACTCAGAGGTACTGAGAAACTCCAAAAAATAGGAAAATCCCGATAGAACCAGAGATAAAGGACTTAACACCATTATCTCTGATAGCCCCCGACCAGGGAATCGAACCCAGAAGATCCAGTGTAGTCGTAGTGGTCTGCTACCAGTAGGCTACTGAGGCAGTTAAGCTATTGAAGGCAAACAGCCACAAAAGTTTCGTATAAAACACATATAATTTCACCCTATATTACTGGTGGTAGAGCTCCAGTGACGGAGTTCGCGGGCGTAGGCACCACCGCATTACTTGGTCTTTGTGTGGGTGTTTATAGGCTGCAGTCATCAATTAACATCAATGTGAACTGCAAGCTTGTTTGCCACTTGCATTAAATTAAAAAAAAATCACTCAGGTATTTGGTATATTTACCGCATCTACGTTCTGTATTTGTTGGTGTTTAGGCGAGTGACGTCACGCTCGGTGACTGTAATTACGGGGCCATACATTACCAACTAACCGGAACATGTACGATTTAACGGAAGACGATAATGCGATAGGGTGTATGTACTGCGGGCGTACTATGTATCTCGGTGGCTACGATTTGAAAGCCTCTTAGCTGTACATTGCTGTTTTGACATAGCGTGTTAATTACGACTGATTTACGAGAACAGCAATGTACTGCAGTGTTTTTTAAATTGCTACCCAGTTACATTCCTACAAATATGTTTGCTAGACCCTATACTTTATGCCAAACTTCATAGTTCATACCAATTTCAGTACATATGAAGCACTAGATATGCTCGCGACTTCGTCCGCATAGAATTCAATTCTAAATTAAAAGTCGCCCAAGTTTTTATTATCAGCTAAAACTGTTAACCATTTCAAAAATGAACTCAATAGACATTTATCAAACTCCTGATAGTAAACAAAACAGGAACAAGATATAGGCTAAATCAGTTGTTTCCAACTGCCTGCCTTATAATCAAATAATAATAATAAAGTTACTTTTACTGGTGGTAGAGCTCCAGTGACGGAGCTCGCGGGCTTAGGCACCACCGCATTACCTAATATACTTGCCCCTAAATGGTAGTGTTCAGCACTATCGTGTTCCGGTCAGGTGGTAATGTACGGCCCTGTAATTTCCGGCACAGAGGCATAACACCTTAGGCCTCAGGAGTGGCAACGCATCTGCATTTTGACCTTGGTCTTTGTGTGGGTGTCTATAGGCTGCAGTCATCACTTAACATCAATGTGAACTGCATGCTTGTTTGCCACTTCCATAAAATTAAAAAAAAAAAACTCCTTATTACATTTGATATCTGCCAGTGAAAGTGCCGAAACCGTTCCAGATATTAGCTGGATCAAACAGACTGACAGACAGACAAAAATGGTAAATTTTGGTACAGGTATGTATCGTGTGTACCGTGTTTCCACTACTGCTACGCTGGGTCCTAGGTTCGATTCCCGGGCTATGCGAAAAAGGTGTAAAATAAATTATTTCTTGTTGTATTGGGATTTTGCTATTCCCGGAAGCCGGGGCGGGTTGCTATTGAGGCATAGAATAGATTTGGCGACCCGGTTAGTCTAGCGGTGTGAGACGACCGTTTGATTCGAAGGGTTGCGTGTTCGATCCCCATAATACGTAATAGTGTGTTCGATATCCATATTATCTATATGTTTAGTGTAGTGTTAAATATTATACGATAAAGTATTTATGTGCTTCATAATACGTTTTTTGCCATAAGTAATTACTTTCATTTATATATCACTAGCTGTGGCCCGCGACTTCGCCCGCGTGGATGTCGTTTAAAAAGTATATGCCTATGTTCTTTGTCAAAGTCAACTCTATCTCTGTACCAAATTTCATTAAAATCGGTTCAGTCGTTTGGACGTGAAAAGGTAACAGACAGACAGACAGAGTTACTTTCGCATTTATAATGTTAGTAGGAATTTATATATAGTGCTTTATATAGTGACTGTTAAGGAAAAGCAGGACCTCCTAACACAGGTATTGTATACTTAAAAGGGGGTCCTGGCCACGGTTGAATGTAAAACATATGATCTATCAAATAAAGAAATTTTTTTTTTTTTATTGCCGCACCCTACAAATAATTTCCCATGACCCCATGGTTGACTGTCAGAGAATGCCTAGTGGCATTAAGTCCGCCATATGTACAAGGTGCATAGAAGCATAAATAAAAAAATAAATTCGATCTTTGGGGCGAATACACCAGTTGTCAGGTGTACAGTGTAAAAGTGGAATCGAGGCAACATATTACACGAGAAAAAAACAATTATTAAGGGTAAAAGCGACTTCTTTACGATATTCAATAAACTGAAAAGTATATTATATCGGTTGCCTAACTAGCATGGTTGGTAATAGATGGCGCTACTGCTACCATAAAGCAAGGCAATAAATGTGAAGGAAAGATTTGACAAATCGGGCAGGACTTCAGTAGCTCAATTGGAAGAGCGGCTGGACTAGATTCCCAGTAGGCCGCGAGTTCGAGTCTCGCCTGAAGTCAAATTTTTCTTTCCAGTTTCTTTAAAATAAAAATATATTTCACAAGCATGTGTTAATGTGAAATAATATAAAAAAAAAATATATATATATATATTACACGAGTTTTAGGTACCTACATATTTTTTATATTTTACTGATTGTACAGCTCCACTTACGAAGCTCTCGGGCGTAGGCTCCACTTGCCGCTAAATGATAGTATTCAGTCAGCGCTATCGTGTTCCGGTGGGGTGGTAATTTACGGCGCTGTAATTTCCGGCGCAAAGGCATTACATTAGGTCCTCAGTGGTGGCAACTGGCAACGAATCTACATTGAAATCTCTGCTTCTATGATTATAGGGATACAGTATTTTTTTTTTTTTTTTTTATGTAATGGAAGTGGTAAACAAGCATGCAGTTCACATTGATGTTAAGTGATGACTGCAGCCTATAGACACCCACACAAAGACCAAGGTCAAAACGCAGATGCGTTACCACTCCTGAGGCCTAAGGTCTTGTGCCTCTGTGCCGGAAATTACAGGGCCGTACATTACCACCTGACTGAAACACGATAGTGTTGAACACTACCATTTAGCGGCAAGTATATTAGGTAATGCGGTGGTGCCTACGCCCGCGAGCTCCGTCACTGGAGCTCTACCACCAGTATAACTTACCATCAATGTAAACTGTATTAACCGAAAAAAACATCTGTTGGTCCTATAATTAATAGTTAATAATAATAATAATGGCAACCCATTATACGTCCCACTGCTGGGCACGAGTCTCTCCCCTTTTTGGGGGGAGGCCTGGAGCTTACTCCACCACGCTGCTCCAATGCGGATTGGTGGAGGTGGGTGGGTTAGTGGCCAACCCACTGTCGGATGTTTTCAAACCGCCCATTAGGCCTCCGACAAGGTTTAACGACTGCTATCCATCGATAGCAACCGGGACCGACGGCTTAACGTGCCCTCCGAAGCACGGAAACGCGCATTTAATTTGCCACTAGCGGTCACCCATCACACTACCCGACCGCGCCCGTAGTGCTTAACCGAGCAGATCGCTTACGATCTACACCAGCCGCTGGGCCATGCGCGCTTCAATTAATAGTTAATCGAGATAAATTAGGGACCCGTACAAGAACTACAATAATAACTAGAGATGTATAAAATATCGCGTGCGCTGCTTATAAACTATAGCTGCGTACGAGTATACTGGCTAATCTTGGAAACTTCGTATTGCCTCAGAATTAAATAATGTGTCAAAGGTTTGATATGTACGGACAATTTTATGGGAAAATAAATTTGTGGTTTCCCTTACAATTTCGTCATATCTTCTCACTTTTTAAACCTTTCCTGGACTTGCAAAAATATTTCAAAACAGAAATCGCTCCAACCGTTCTCAAGCTTTAGCGAGACTAAAGAACAGCAATGACGCGTGATGACCCACCGTCCACTAGCGGAAAAATTCTTCTACTGAAAGAGAACTCGTCCTTGAAAAATCACCTAAATTCCATATGTCTAATTGTATAAAAAAAGGCAAACGTCATTCTGTCGTAAAGTAAATGTTTAAGCCATGGCCGTAAAACATATAAAAAACAATGATCGGTGTGAACTACTCATCATCACTACCGTGAAATCCGCCCAGTCACAGTCTAGGAGCGCGCCTGCAAAAACACCGTTTAGTTAATGGGGTATTCATTCGGAATATGAATTATTTAATTATAATAGGAATAAGAATTCGTAGGGTATTAAACATCAGTTCAATAACTGTTAAATCTTACACTGCATAGAATTAAAGCAACTCTGTCTGTTTAAACAGACTTGTCAATCAATCAATCAATTGATTGATTGATTGATTGATTGAAACAGACTTGTGCAGTCAGTCAACTGAACAACGGCGGTAAGTGTGATAACGCAAAGGCAGCAGCGTCTTACGATAAAACTACCGCCACTGCGATCGCCGATCCGCATGCCAAGCGTGGCGATTATGGCATATTCCCCTTATGATACGGCTGATACGATGATGATGATGATTAAATATGCATTTCAGGTAGAACGTACAAGACAGCGTCGGAGATAGTACGGCACGGGAAAGTGCACGACGGCACGGACTACACATGTTCGTATAAGTGCGGATATACCTCTGTGTACAAGCACGCACTGAAGGAGCACGAGAAACGACACCGGAGAGAGCATGCGGTCAGTTTAGATTTAAGATCTATTATTTGATTTTTTTTTTTGCTTTTATTTGCTTCTACTGGAATAGAATCTGTAGCGTCCACTACATTAAGGCGCCAACTAGTGGAACACAGACTTAACCTCACAGTACTTGTCTAGTACGGTAGATGGCGTGCAATTGAATTACATCGCACATACGAAGATTTCTCAAGAGTTGGCATATATACAACTTCCCAAAGTCAACCGTTGGGCCGCGGCCCGCCAGGCGCTATCACCTCGCCTGGTTGGAAGATCCTCCGTTTTTGTCGCAGGAACACTTCCACCCGTTCCTCCACAAATCCTTCTCTAGTGCAATCAGTCAACCCAAACAATAGCGGTCCAACCATTCCAATGGGGTGGTAGTAAGTGCAATAACGCAAGATGGGCAGCAGCATCCTGCGACAAAACTGCCGCTACTGCGATGCGCATGCCAAGCGTGGCGATTATTTGTATGTCCTAGGCATTGATCCAGCTGTGGACATCTTTTCAATTGATGACGAGCCAGTTGGTACAGTGGGGATTATTCCACGTACTGGTGCAAATATTTGTATGGTCTGCAGATATTTGTTTCGCGGATCTGGGTGTTTGTGTTGTATGTAGAGCTGTGAGTCTAATGGCCAAATACTCAATCGTCACTTAAATCTAAGTGGGACTTGAAAGTCTTCTGTCTTTATAAAACACGTTCAAACGACAGAGAAAGCGCACATTTGAGGGTTGCTTAAAATTGAGTGACGTTTGAGTATTCAGCCATAAGCGTATTTGTTGTTTATTAATTTCCAGTACAAATGCAACCAGTGCGGCAAAGGTTTCCATGTGAAGACCTGGTTCGAGCAGCATCAGAATGTGCACGAGAACAAACGGCCTTACAAGTGTGAGCTGTGCGGAGTCGCCTTCCATATGGACAGGTAGTTTATTTTTTATATATTTGTAATGGCATCGCTGTTACGCATATTGCCAGTATCAAGTAAAACTATATTTCTTATTCGTATTTAAGGATAGAGCAACACGGGTCACCGGCCGCGACGGACCGGCCAGCGAGCCATAGCGTTTATTACCGATGCAAAACAGTGTGTCATTTTTTGCGGGGGAAATGCGTGTAACACACACATACACACACACTACAAACATCGTCTATTACTACAAAACTCACACCTTGTCTTTAACAAAATAAATAAACATCTAGGAGACAGGCATAGGCCCACTTGGGCTTGTACTTTGCAGAGGGGAAATAAAAATAAAAGCCTGCATATGGCCCCTCCCAATCCGCGGCCGGTGGCCCGTGTTGCTCTATGTATTTAATCAGCGTAAAAGTGAGAATCAGTCCGCCTGTTTTGGAGGCAACGTGAAACACCCTGTGTTTGCCCACTGTTATTCTATGTATGTCACTCAGTGGACATGCAGTTTTCTAATGTTGAAAGAATTTTTGAAATAGGTCCAGTAGTTTTTGTGTGAAAACGTTACAAACATACAAAGACACAAATGTTTTCCTTTATAGTATTAGAATACTAGCGACCTACCCCGGCTTCGCACGGTAAGAATTTATTATAGATGTAAACCTTCTTCAGAAAACCCTCTTTTCAACATTCCAAACAGGAACAAAATCCGTTCACAATTTTCCGAAATTAGCGCATACGTTACAGAGAAAAAAGAATAACTTTATTTTATAATATTATATGTAGATAACTCAAGAATGTACCAAGAAAATGAAATAAACTAAGAGCACCAGCGCACCACACACCTCTTTCAAGGTTCCCGCCAAAACCCAAACTTAGTTCTATACTATGTAGTGATGATTTAATGATTTTTAATCTGTTGGCAGATATCTTTCGTCGCACCGCAGCACCGTCCACCCGAATGCCACAAAGCAGAACAGATACGTGTGTACCATTTGCACCTACTCCTGCAACTCCAGCCAGAGTCTCGCTTTGCATTTGAAGGTATATTTCACTAGACCAAGATATAATGCACCTTTACATTCTCCCTCTTTCTCTCTCTCTCCCTCCATCTATCTCTCTCCCTTCTCCCCTTCTTACATAAGAGATAGGGGCTCAAAACAACATTTTTGCAAACAGAGATATTGAATGCTAAAGGCACAAAATTATGTTAGCTACCGTTTAGCGTCTAGAGAGAGAGAAAGAAGGAAGGGGAGAAAGAGGGTGGGAGAGAGAGATTTTTTTTTAAAGATTCTATTTAATTTTTTTACAATGTTTTCTTATGGTAAATATATCATATGAAGCTTATTTTATTTTTTTAAATTATACTGATTTATTTCTAAACATTTATCTCAGGGTATTGTGGAGACAGGAGCGCTCAAACTAGGTAAACCCTGTGCTATGAGTCTCCTGGTCTCCGCCTCAGGATTTTGTCCACTTAATTACTAGTACAATTTTAGTAATGGCTCATGAGAGCAATATTAATAATAGAGAGAGAAAAATGAGGGGGAGCGAGAGAAAGAAGGAAGGGGAGAGAGAGAAAGAAGAAGGGAGAGAGAGAGATAATGAGGGAGGGAGGAGTGAGAGATAAAGAAGGGGGAGGAAGAGAGAGAGAAAGGACAATAATTACTTGTTTACTGTATTTTTCGTGTCCAGATACGCAGTATTTATTCATGATTCCCCTAAAACTTCCACTATTTTCTGTCACAAAGGTGGCAAACAAGCGCGCAGTTCACATAGATGTTAAGTGATGACTGCAGCCTATAGACAAAAAACCAGAGGTCAAAATGCAGATGAGTCATCACCTCTGAGACCTAAGTTGTTATATCCCTGTGGTAATTACGAGGTCATTCCCTCTACGACCGTAATCTATACTAATATTATAAAGCGAAAGAGTTTGTATGTTTGTTTGCTTGAACGCACTAATCTCAGGAACTACAGATCCAATCTGAAAAGTTCTTTCAGTATTACATAGCCCATTTATTGAGGAAGGCTATAGGTTATATATCATCACGCTATGACTAATAGGAGCGGAGCAGCGCGGGCGAAGCCGGAGCGGGCCGCTAGTTAATTATATAATTTAAAAATGGTTGCAGTACCACGGCGTGAAGAAGGACCTTCTGTGTGACGTATGCGGCAAAGCGATGCGGACAAACAAGCAGCTTAACGTTCACAAGCGGACGCATTTGGGTGTCAAGCCTTACGCTTGCGAGTGAGTATGCTTTTGAGTAGAGATGCCACGAATATTCGGTATTCGGCCTATTCGGCTACTTTTTAATATTCGGTATTCGGCCGAATACTGGGTACTATTCGGCCAAATGCCGAATATTCGTTTTCAAAAAAAAAATTAATTTGAACAAAAATTGCAAGGATTTTTTTTTAAATATCTTCCTTGTTTTGTTTATTATTTATGCACACGTCTGCGATCGAATATTCGGCCATTCAGCCCAGGGGGAAGCCGAATATTCGTTATTCGGTTATTCGGCCAAATCATTTTTCGTGGCAACTCTTCAATTAAAAAAAACAAATTATTATTATTTATTTCAAATTGGTCTACAAGGACACTTTTGCATTGTCGGGTTATAAGCTACCTAGAGAGAATGACTTCTAATAATAATTCAATAGGTATTAATAAATACCAATTTAATAATAATATTTAACCGATACGTGAATCATCAAATTTTTCAATTCCTTCATAGAAGAAAATGAAAAATCTGTTCGTCATAATCATAGTCATTCACTTAGCAGAGTTCCAAGTGCAGGCACTATTGAGAAGAACTCCGCTACCCAACAAACTCAGTGTGTTGCTCTTTTGTCAAAACCTTAGATTTAATACAAATATTATTAAATAAAATAAAGATAATGTGAACGTCCATGGCATATAAATATTTGCATATAAACACATACGCAAATACCCATCAACAGCTTAATATCGTGATAGAAAATAACACCCGCAAATCACAACAGACCAGTCCCCACAATCAGCACCCGTTCACGAGTATGACGCATGTGGCAGCCATTGCTCTCCTCGACCATTTTGAAGGGAAGTGAGCAACCCGTCACACGACGCCGCCGAAGGCAAAGACATTAAAGTGAACATGACTGTTATGATTACCAGTGCGTAGATAGCAATATAGATGAAAAGAAAATCTGTTTGTGGCCAGAGCATACACAGTATCAATATCTATTAACATAAGTACAATTTTATGAAATAGCCTGGCAGCGATCGCTACAATCCCAAGGTGTACTATCAGTGAGATATTCACAAATTTTATAGTAATTACATTTGTATAAACGTTCTTTGATTACTTTTTTAAATTTATTAACAGATAGACTTTGAACATTTTTGGGACTTTATTATAGAATCGTATACACTGACCTCTGAAAGAATTACTTACTCTATGCAGTCGTGTTACATGCATAGACAATTTGTATTTGTTCCTTGTGGTCATATTATGATCATTCGTTCTCGTAGGAAACTCATTAATATTTTTCTGGACATACAATAAGTTTTCGTATATATATTGACAAGCAACAGTCAAAATGTTTATTTCCTTAAAATTATCTCTCAGAGAAACTCTCGGGCTTAGCCCGTAGATAGCACGTACTGCTCTCTTTTGCAAAACAAAAATAGTATTGACGTCGGCGGAATTGCCCCATAGCAAAATGCCATAGGACATTATACTGTGAAAATAACTAAAGTAGACCAGCCGAGCCGTCTCCACGTCCGTCAATAATCTTATCTTCTTTACTGCAAATGCTGCTGAGCTTAGTCTACTGGCCAATTTGGCAATATGGGGGCCCCATTGCAATTTAGCATCCACGGTAATGCCAAGAAATACCGTGGAGTCTACTAACTCCAATACTTCCTCATTTATTTTGACATTGGTGTCCACAAGTTTTACATTAGGAGTGGTGAACTTAATACATTTTGTCTTTTTACTATTCAACAATAAGTTATTGGCACTAAACCAATGTACAACATTAGAGAGAGATTGTTCACATCGTCAAATAAAGCCTGTTGTCTTTAAATTTTAAAAATTAAGGAAGTGTCGTCAGCAAACAATACCATATCTTGACTATCGTTGATGATGTACGGCAAGTCATTTATATAGACTAAAAAAAGAAACGGTCCTAGAATAGAGCCTTGCGGGACCCCCATATCCATTGAAGCCCCGGGAGATCTCTTTCCATTGATATCAACATACATTGTTCTATTGCTTAAATATGAAATCATAAGCTCAAGAGCGGTATCGTGAACACCATAGTGATATAATTTTCTGACCAAAGTTTTATGTTGCACCCAGTCAAATGCTTTGGATAAGTCACAGAATACCCCTAGAGCATCGTGCGATTCCTCCCAAGCTTCGAATATATGTTTTATAAGCTCAACACCTGCGTCAGTAGTTAAGCGACCCCTGGTGAATCCAAATTGTCGAACGTGTAAAAGTTTATTGTGATTAAAATAGGCTAGTAACTGGTTTAACATTAATTTTTCAAAAATTTTACTAAATGTGGGTAGTACTGAAATAGGTCTAAAATTTGTGGGGTCACTTGTACTACCAGATTTAAAAAGAGGAATCACTTTACTATGTTTCATTAAGTCAGGAAATATACCACTTACAATACTATTATTAAACATAGCCGCTACGTAAGGTGCGATTATGTCCAATATTCTAGATGCAACTTTAACAGATAAGCCCCAGAAATCAGTTGTATTCTTAATGTTAATAGATTTAAAAGCATTAATAACATCTAAAGTGTTTACTAATTTAAAACTAAATCTAGTGCTACTTTCATGTACATTTTGTTTCAATAATGATTCGGCGACGGTAGGAGAAGAAATCAGGTGTATTGGGATATTAGCAAAAAATGTTTCAAATGCTGATGCAACTTCCTCGTCAGTAGTAACTTGTTTATTGTCAATAATTAATTTAAAAACATAATTGCGTTCAACGTTTTTTCCACTTTTTTTTTTTATGTAATGGAAGTGGTAAGCAAGCATGCAGTTCACATTGATGTTAAGTGATGACTGCAGCCTATAGACACCCACACAAAGACCAAGATCAAAATGCAGATGCGTTACCACTCCTGAGGCCTAAGGTTTTATGCCTCTGTGCCGGAAATTACAGGGCCGTACAACTTCACTATTGATTACGTTCCATGTCGCTTTAATTTCGTTACTAGAGTTTTTAATTGTACTTTTAATGTGTAATGCCTTGGCTGCAAAACACACTCTTAAATATTTTCGAATACATTTTAACATAATTTTTAAACGATAATGTGTGATTAAAAGACCTTTCCCCGTACAGTTCATATAATCTGTGTCTACTCTTGTGTATTCCAACAGTCGCCCATTCATCAAACGACTTATGACTTCTCACATTTGTTGTCTTTTTTATAAAGACTAAATTATCTCTACTTTTGAGTTCGCGGTACCCATCGACTATGGAACCAATAGACACCTTATGTAGGACGAACGGTTTCTGTCAACTCATACGCTAAATCTAGCTGATATTATCCGCCATCTTAAAATGTTCATTTAATACCAACCACTTCCGTGATCTGAGAGTACATAAAATTTTCAAAAATAAAACGAATTAAAAAAAACTTATGATGCCGAGTTGTAGTGTGAGATGGTGCAGTAAAATCACTAAAACTTTTTTAATTTGAAAAAGGATGGTATTTGTTTTCACCGGTCAGTATTATAATACACATAATAAATCAATAAATAATACAGAATAATATTCATGGAAGCTCAAATTACGCTGGTCATGATTTGTTCTTTGACGTATAAAAAAAATTGATATCTCTTTTCTTCGTATGCACGTAATTCGCTATTTAGTTTTTTCATAGACGTCATGAGCATTGTCAATAATTGACATTACAGACGGACGGAACTCTAGGGAGGCTCTTAAAGTTTTATCGATATTGTCGATATAATTAGGGAAAGTGGGGGAAATTGATGGAGCAAGGATTATGGGATAATTTCCATATATAAAATTCTCGTGTCACAATGTTAGTTAACATACTTCTCTGAAACGGCTTTACCGATTCTCATGAAATTTTGTGTGCCTATTGGGTAGATCTGAGAATGGGCCAACATCAATTTTTCATACCTGTACGAGCCAATATTGCTCATACAGCATTTTTTATGTTAATTACCTAATTAAGCCAGTCGTAGCTTGATAACATAACATAAACCTTTTAACGTTGGTTTACTTGGTGTGAACTCCTAACAACTTTAACCTACAACCGAGGGTACTGTCTGCGGCAGAAACCCCAACAATATCCCTAAGTAATAAGGGTGATTCTAGGCAAATATTTATTTTCGATTTCTTGGACATACTTATTTTTTTTATACCTATAAGGCGATAGAAGGTCGTCGGGGCAGCTAGAATTTATTAGGTTTTTTTTTACAGTTTTAATAAGGGTTTTTAGCGTTCCGAGGTAAACAAGAAACCCTTACAGTTTCGCCATGTCCGTCTGTCTCTCTGTCCGTCCGCGGTTGAGCGCAAAGACTATTGGGACTAGAGAATTGAAATTTGGCACAAGTATAGGTATACCTTAATCGCGAAGAAAATGTGAAATTTTATTAATGTGATTTTAATTTACTATGACCTATCTGTTTTTATTTTATATTATTCGCTGTACGTATTTTTAAATTTTTAATGACTTCACTTTTGTATGTATCTAAAAAAATGTAGATACTTATCCAAAATAAAAACATTTTCTTTATTTTTTTCTCGTATTATATTATTACGAAAATCTGATAACAATATAGTCCTATTTCCTCAGCAGTTCATTAAACTTTGCCATATTTCGATATAAACGAAGTTTGTTAGTCATCCCTATGATTTTGAAATATTATGATTTTTAGAATTAGAACGCAACGTCCCACTTCGCCTGCCTTCAGGCAGTTGACAGAACGAATTGTATGCAATAAATTGAACATTCTCAGTCTATAGGAAGGCTGATTGGTCTGTGGTGGTACCCTTTTAGATTTCCGAAAACAGCTATTGATATACTGTTATAAAGGTAGCCTAAACTGCCTAGCAGTAGGCAACTACTGGGTTCGATTCCCGGGGGTACCAGATAACGGTGTAAGGTCCTTTATAACTGGTTCTATTGAGATTTTTCCATTTTCTGGACGTTTCCCATTACCTCGGAGTTTGGTAATGTGCCCGGAGATGTCAACAGGCTCACCACCAGTAACATGTGCCTAAACGTAACCCGCGAAACGTGGGTGTTTGCATGTATGCTTGAATGCATGTATTTACCTCTACCTACCCCTTCGGGGATTACAAGGCGTGAACTTACGTTATAAAGGATCACGGCAAGATTTGAACGAAAAAGGTAAAAAATACACACATAACACATAACATAACACCTTAGGCCTCAGGAGTGGTAACGCATCTGCATTTTGACCTTGGTCTTTGTGTGGCTGTCTATAGGCTGCAGTCATTACTTAACATCAATGTGAACTGCATGCTTGTTTGCCACTTCCACAACAAAAAAAAATTAAATATGAAACCTAAAAACAATACTTTCTTTCCAGAACCTGCAACAAGTCTTTCACAAAGAAATGCCATCTGACGCTGCACGAGAAGTCCACCCATTCCGGGGAGCGACTGCAGTGCACCGCATGCACCAGACTCTTCACACAACTTAGTAGCCTCAACAGGCATATGAGGAGGTAAATACGCCGATTGTGTACCTTTTTTTTTTTTTATGTTATAACACACCGCGGACACTCCGCTAAAATTCAATACATACGTTTATTCTGGTTACCTAAAATTTCATGATCTCAAATAACTGACTACGGCCGCCCGTATTCGTAAGCGAGGACCATAGCTGGTTTCTTCATGTTCTTAGTCCTCCTACCGTAGAAAGATTTAAAGTAGGAGAAACAGTAAAAAAAACTACCAACGAGCAACACCGGAGGGGAGGAGCCTTAAGCAGGCCTTCCGGTCTGTCAAAGTACAATCCCAAATGGGTCTAATATCTGTCGCCTAAGATGTTTAAATGTGTGCGTGAAATTGTTTCTGTATTCTGTTAAAAGTCAAGGTGTGAGTTTCGTAGTAATAGACGATTTTTGTAGTGTGCGTGTGTGTCGCACGCATTTCCCCCCGCAAAAAATGACAGACTGTTTTGCATCGGTAATAAACGCTATGGCTACTCCCCTCCGGTCCGCCGCGGCCGGTGGCCCGTGTTGCTCTATGCCTACTACACACTCCACATAGACATCAATGAGGACGAGTTTTTACACGCACACACACAGTTGCCCGCTCGCTATCTCAGTGCACGAGTCTGCTGGCATGTGGCGGTACTCGAGGGGAGGTGCGGGCTGCTAGAGGGGAAATCAGACGAGACGTCGAAGTGTCCATTCTATACGTAGTATTATTACATAATAATATTATCTGGTATGTGGCAAACAAGCATGCAGTTTATATGGATGGCAAGTGATGACTGCAGCCCATAGACAGAAAAACTGTATGGATGGTGGTAGAGCTCCAGTGACGGAGCTCGCGGGCGTAGGCACCACCGCATTACCTAATTTACTTGCCGCTAAATGGTAGTGTTCAGCACTATATATATATATGTATTTTTTAGCTTGTTTGACATGAATATCAATTGTTATTCACTTTATTTTATTTGTTTTAGACGTGTCATAAGAGATGTCTGTCACCCTAAATGAATAAATGATATTCTGATTCTATCGTGTTCCGGTCAGGTGGTAATGTACGGCCCTGTTATTCCCGGCACAGAGGCATGACACCTTAGTCCTCAGGAGTGGTAACGCATCTGCATTTTGACCTTGGTCTTCGTGTGGGCACACCACGGACACTCCACCAAAATTCCATACAAACGCTTAATTTGGTCTCTATTACCGAACATCAATCAGTGACGTGTATTTACACGTGCACCTGTGTGCGTAGCACGTAGAAAATACCAACCGTCGCTCATAAGAGGGGAGGAGGTTGGATGATGCGAGCAAATCGGGCGGGATGTCGAAGTGTCCATTCTATACGTAGTATGTATGTATGTATGTATCTTCACGCCAGGTCCCTAACGGGGTAGGCAGAGAGTGTAGAGCGCCAGATATCCCGGTTCAGACAAACCTCTCGTGCCTCGTCTACCTTCATCATTCTCTTCATACATGCACGCCGATTCCTAAGACTTTTGACCCCACCATCAGACAGAACTAGACCTATTTGGTTATGGTAGGTCAGCCTTGGTCTTCCTGGGCCTCTGCCACCATCCACATTCGCATTGTATATCTGTTTAGTCATTCGCTCATTCGACATGCTTTCTATATGCCCGAACCATCGGAGCATGCCTTTTTTCATTTTTACACCGATACTATCATTCACACAAAGTCTCTTTCTTACATCTTCATTACGAACGCGATCGGTGAGTGATACACCGCAGATCTTGCGCAAAGATCTCATCACGACCGCGTTCAACTTACTTTCATGCTCTTTCCTGCATACCCAGCTCTCGCTCTATACGTAGTATTATTACATATTCTCTGGTGTGGGTTATAGGGTGCAGTCATCACTTAACATCAATGTGAACGATACAGTTACGAAGTTCCATAACATCCCTAATTTTCGCTCTCCTTTCAATTTCAGACGACACAAAGAACTAGTGACGCATGTGTGCCCGAAATGTAACAAGATATTACCGACGGACACAGAGTTGATCGCACACGTACAAGAGTGTAAAGTAGTTAAAGCGGACTTCGGGGAATTGGCCTACATTCCATCACCACCGCCACCAGATATGATGCACACGAAAGACGAACCTATGAATCGCGAAGATATAGAAGATATGGAGGTGCCTCCCGAACCGATAGTTGTAGTTAAAGTAGAGCCTACTTTTTAATTTCATATATCAACCGTTTAATTTTATTCTACAATGTATTTATTACTATTGTAATCAATTAAAGTTTAAAGATTTAATGAGTTTTTTATTGAAGAGCTGTACCCCGCACTTTCTTTCTTCTAATGACTACAGAATCGGTAATTTGACTGATATTGAAAAGTATTGGAAAGGGTAGTTATACATTAGACATTAACCCCCTTATTCAAGTGTTGCTAACCTCTCCTTTGTCCTTTTCTATCCTGCACATTTGACAATGCAACTGACAAAGACAAAGCATTTTATAGCTAAAACGTATCTAATGTACGTTTATGAATACGGGGATAAAAGGGGGTAAACATGCAGTTTATCTTGTAAATAAAGCGAATTCAACATTTTTCACGCACGATTTGAAGAAAACCACAAAATTTTATGGATATCGTGACGTCACGATGTAGTATAAAGACGAAGTCGTTGAATTGTGTAGCACGATTATGAATTAATATTAATCCCCTCTACACGATGGGCCAGCGTGTAGGGTGCGTGGTGGTGTCGGATGACTGATGGCGAGTGGGGTCTCCAGAATTATATATTAGTCTATGGCGTGGGGTGGCCGAGAAATGGCGCCGGTGTCTGTTTTTCAGTCGCACATCAAAGGGAGTGGGCCAGCGATGCCAGTACGCATCTACACGTGCCTCATTATGCAGTGCATGCATACGTGCTGTAAAGATACATCGCCGCTGCGGTCAATGTTCGTCCACGTCCATTCATAGGTTACTCTATGACGTCCATCTCGAAAGGCGTTAAGGCCGCAAATAACTCCCTCCATCGTATATATAGTTGCGTTTCAGTCATCGCTTGGCCGCCTCGCCGAACCTGCGCTGGCCCATCGTGAGGAGCCATAAAACAGAAAACTGAATGTGACGTCACAGCATAAAGGTCACGTGACCTAACGTTTTTAGCGTGAAATTGAAAAAAAAAAATTTTTTTTAATAATTCTTTTTTTTTTATAATTGTTTTACGGCAACGGAATCAAGTCCTTAACAGCCAATCTTCAGTAATTTTTATCTTCATTTCTTATGATAATGAATATCCACATGGAAGATGACGATGATTGGATGCTTCCATGTGGAATATGATGAGATGGCTCCAGTAAAGTGATGGGGACTTTACTAGGAGATTTTACGAAGTTTTGGCGGCAACATGAAAAATCACTTTTCACTTCATAATATCACTTTCCTACACCCGTGAACGTTATCGAATGTTTTATGATAAAAATCCCACCATTTTTACACATAAGAACGCGACTATACACAAATTTCGAAAATAATATCACGCAGCAACACAGCTCTTTTCCGCGTTCCCGCCAAAAAACTCTAATAATTCTACCAGCTGGTGATACAATGATATCAAAACTCAAAACTTCAATTTGGCGGCTTGTATGCAGTTTCGAAAGTAGTTTACAATTACAGGCCGGAGACATATTACATATTCTCTGACGGAGACGCTTGTAGCGCAACCATAAGAAGAAGATCTTAGTTGATCTTACGGTATCCAACAAACTTTTCACCATAGTTAATACATATAGACTGTTCACGGAACGAAAGCGTGACGCATAGTAAATTATGGCCAGCGGCCAGCCCGACGCTGGCTATTGTGATTACAGCGTTCGATTTTCTGATACTGAGTTTAATAAGATTTGAATACATTCTGGGTAATTTGTAATTGTCCATTTTAGAGAATTTTACCTAGATTTGCTCCAGCATTTTGCATTACTTAGCGCGGGCAACACAATCGACAATGTGTCAATCAAACTGTCAATTTATTTTCTGACCGCTTGAGTTAGTGTTGCTACCTTGAATAGATAGTCTACTAGTTCAGTAGATATAAATACATTTTAATTGAAATGTGGTTTGACTTAGATGCCATGATATGTCTCCGAAACGGTTCACCGCTGCATTGGAAGATATCTTCAAGCAAGACCTTGGCACAATACTCAATAGCCTCGATACGACTAATGAGTAACGACTAATCGGTACTCCAAATTCCAAATCGTAGTTGAGTTCATGAACACGCCTCAGAGGATAATTATCAAGTCCGAGAATAAAAAAAAATGGTACGTCGTATCGCGACAAGATGTATAGGGTCACCACATTCCTTTCACCATTATTGTAACCTACATTTTAAACAAATAAATTCTTATCGAATTGAAAGTGGCGCGTAACCGATAATATAAGTGGACACTATGAGATAACTCATTCAGCCCTGATAAACATTGGCAAGCTCGACCGACTCTATTCGAATCGCTAGGGTATTGAATCACAAGCTAACGAGTCACAGTCGTAGTACGCGGGTTCTGCTCACTAACGTTACATCGTACCTAGAGTTTTTGTGTAGATGTTTAAAGGCAGCATTACTTTTTATTAATACTAGCGACCCGCTCCAGCTTCGATTCAATTCAATTTAGAAAAAAAAAGAGTGTGAATAATAGAATTCCCTGTTAAACAATATTTGAAGCTGACTTTTTGTTACACGATACGAACAAATTTTGTTTCGAAGTGACGCGTGAAAGAACTACTTAAAGTACCCATAGGTGTCCTCGTATTTGGAAAAGCAGCCAACGCAACGCTAAGTTCTAAGCCCGCAACGTTCAATGTCTGACCTGTGTCTAAGTCTAAGAAGCTTTAATTGTTTCAAGTAATCTACATCCCTGAATGCATGCTTGTTTACCATCATCCTCCATCATAACATTAAAAATTGTATGGTTATGGTAGTGTTAACTGATTTTATAACTACAACACTGTAAACACCGATTTTTTAGTGTGAATCAGGGTGTATAAACTTATTGTAGTACTAATGCGATGGCAATCATAACAATGTAAGGGCAAGTGAACGTTGCTAACACGTAACCACAGATGGCGCGCATATTTGTTCCAATAATGTTCATAGAGTTCATTGAAGTTCATTCATTATGTTGTCAGACGTGGTACATACATGTCACGTTGCAATTGCGTCGTATGTAATATTGCTTAAAACGAGAGATTTTTTAAGCGTTTTCCGTGATTTTTCCATCGAGCTGAGATGTATGGAATACACGTCACAGATAGATATACAGAAAGCGGCCCAAAACACTGTTTTTATAGTGGAATAGCAGTGAATAGCCACGCACGGGCTATTGACCTTAGGTTGTAGTTCCAAAACGAAATACCAAACTCGCCAGACGGCGTAAGTGAGCTGTTGCCTTCTTTGATATCGAAAATTGGTCTCTATTTTAGTATATATTATAGTACTTTGTGGTGTGAATTTTGTGGTGATTTTGTGATGTTTTTTTGGGGCGTTCTTTCAACTTCTTTCCAGTTTCTGCTTTTTCTACTTTTGATTGAATTGTTTCATTTTTGTAATATGTATTTGTTTTTATCGAAGCCTATGGGAATTTACAACAAAAAATATCATTAGTGTGTGTAACACATAGATACAACTGTCTGGTAAATACAACAGGTACTTTCAAATTCTTAATATTCTCATGTTTCTGCTTCAAGAACTATTTGTAGTATTTTGTAGACTAGAAAAAGTATTTGTATACTCTTTGCTTTAATCAAGATATTCTTTTAGGTAATCAACAATGCAGGATTCAAAGAAGTGTCCAATAGCAGTATGTTTGTGTTGTTTAAGGGACAAAAGGGAATTACAGAGTTGCGAAGTACGGGATGATGGTTTAAAAACAATTTTACAGGTGAGATATTGTACTTTGTTAAGCTAGACCAGTAGAACTCAAACTGATAATGTATTCTTCATAATTTCACGCCTGTAAGCCCCAAAGGGGTATCTTTCGAGGTAAACGCACGCATTCAAGCATACATGCAAACACCCTTGATTCACGGGTACATTTTTGACCCATTTAACAAGAAGTGAGTCTGTTGAAGTCTTTGGTTACACATTGTCAAACTCTGAGGTACTGGGGAACTTTCAGAAAATAGAAAAATCTCAATAGAACCAGAGATAAAGGATTTTATACCTTTATCTCTGTTAGCCCCAACCTGGAAATCGAAGCCAAGCGTAGCAGTAGTGGCCTGCTACCACTGGTCTTATGATTCAGTTTTATTTAGGTAGGTGGTTTTTACATAGGTCCAACTTCAAGGAAGAGGTTTTCCTGAAGTTGTCATCATAATAGGTTGGGGAAAATGTTTCTTCGCATTTTTTAAGATAATTCAAAACATTTTTGAATATAGTTTATTTAAATTTAACTAAAGTATGTATGTACCATTTTGTTCGATAACCTTTTGCCATCTTGTAGGTAGGGACATGATCCCATTGCTATAAAAATTTTGGGACTTCTCATCAAAATACCGCGACAAGTGGATTTGGCAGTCCTCTCGTGATGTTAACCTAACATTGCATAAAGAATTCTGAAGAGACCGAAACAGGTGGAAATCTGCAGGTGCAAAGTCAGGACTATACGGCGGATGCATTAACACCTCCCAGCCAAACTCTCTTAATTTTTGCTGAGTGGCTATAGATGTGTGAGGTCTAGCGTTATCATGATGAAACACCACACCCCTTCTGTTGATCAATTCCGGCCACTTTCTCTCAACTTCTTCCTTTAATCTGATCAGTTGTTCGCAGTAGAGTTCAGAATCGATAGTCCTGCCTGGTGGTAATAGCTCATAATGAATAATGCCCTTCCAATCCCACCACACACACAACATCACCTTATTGCGAGTTAACCCGGGTTTCGCCACAGTCTGAGAAGCCTGATCGGCCTTTGACCACCACCTTTTTCGCACGTTCTTGTTGTATGTGATCCACTTTTCATCACCAGTTATCAGCTTCTTCAAAAATGATTCGGTTTCATTACGTCGTAATAAATAATCACAAATGAGTACACGGTTCATTAGGTTTCTTTCAGTGAGCTCATGAGGTACCCAAATATCGAGCTTCTTTTTGTACCCAGCTTTTTTCAAATGCGCCAAAACTGTTTTGTGATCAATTCTCAGTTCTTCAGCTACGTCGTAACTAGTGATATGTCGATCTTGCTCCACTTTTTAAAAAATGGCAACCATTTGACCGTAATAGGGCGACCAGAGCGAGGTGCATCTTTGACATCAAAATTTCCGGATTGAAAACGCTTAAACCAAATTTGTGCTACTCTCACAGACACTGCACTAGGTCCATAAACATCGCAAATTTTTTTCGTGGCTTGTGTTGCATTTTTACCTTTTTTGTAGTAAAATTTTAAAATGTATCGAATTTCTTCATTAGATTCACTCATCTTGACAGTACGTATTTGAATTTGGAATTATGTTCTTAAAATTTTAACTTTCAATGATACCAAAACCAGCCAGATACAAATACTACAGCCAAAGAGATTTTATTACAAGTTCATACATACTATAATGCGAAAAGACTTTTTCCCCAACCTAATATAACATAAAATAATAAATTTTGGGGTTATCTCTGTTGCACATTGCTTTCATTATACTGATAGTGCAGTATTGCTAAAAATTTGATTAATTTGGTCAACAAATGTCAAATAGGTAGGTGCGAAAGTAATGTGCGTAACACTGTGCCTCTTCGACCACCAGATTTTGGCAGAAATATCACTTTTTGACGACCTGGTTAGTCTAGTGGTGTGAGATGACCGTTTGATTCGAAGGGTCACGGGTTCGATCCCCCCACCGGGACAAATATTTGTATGGCCTACAGATATTTGTTTCGGGTCTGGGTGTTTGTGTATGTGTTGTATGTGTGCAAAGGCACCCATGACAGGTTTATACCTACTATGGGGCTGTGAGTGTAAGCGTATATTTTTTTTTTATGGTAGTTGCCACAGCAGAAAAATAGTATAGAATAAAAAGCACTACAGAGCCGAAATTAGCCGAATTCTCTTTCCTAAATTCGATATACAATATTCCTTGTTGGGGACTATACAGCCTGCCTAATTCGATTTGCAAACATATTTTCAGGTCGGCAACCTCTGGTTATGTTATTTATGCAAAAGGATATTACAAAGGATGGATATATTTGTACAGAATGTAAAAAGCAATCAGATACTATTGGAGAATTTTTTAAATGTAAGTATTTTTTTAATATATTTTGCTAAACTCACATTTATATGTGAGTTATATGTTGCCAGAGACAGAGTTGCATTGTAAATTGCCACCATTGTATTTATGTCAATATAAGTTATATGTGTTCAAAAGCTCCTTTTTCATTTACCTGAAAAGAAAAAAATAATTAAGTATACTAAGTGTGAATATATAATCATCAATATATAATTATAAACTCTACTATCCATATATAATATTACAGCTCACAGACTCGACTCTCCAATCAGCAAGAGACCAGTGCCAACTCATAAACCTTAGTAAAGCACAACTGGATATTATTGAGCTGGGAGGCACAGAGGAGCCCAACATTGAAGAATCCTTCTCGGTGACATACAATCGGAGCAGCAATAAGGATGTCATGATCAAACTTGAACTGAAGGAGGACGATAACTTGTTTGTATCGGATCGGGATGCTGATGATGGTAATAAAATTTAAAAAAATACGCACTTCCAGCCCCACTCTAGGTGTAAACTAGAGATGTAACGGATAGTGGTTTGGCCGGATACCGGATATTCGGCAAGCTACGAGGCCGGAGCGTTGGATATCCGGCTACCGGACATTCGGCTCTATGTCGCATTACATAACGTGATCAGTTGAGTTTGATGCAGAAAGTTTGGTATTCATTCACCACAATTTACCATTTGTTATTTTTGACTTAAACTAATTAATAAAACAAAAACTTTTGATATTATTAAAATAAATGGTGTTCATAGGAAGAGGGCTGGATATCCGTTTCATCTCTAGTGTAAACCTAAGTCGTTACCTAAGTGACGTTGTTCACACACAACTCATACATAAACTTGGCCCGACACGCCCGGTTTTTGGATCCCAATTTGATCTTACACTCAACGTGACACCCAAATTGCACTTCATTCGATATTATGTACAACGCACATTTTATTTTCCAGACTTCGATGATAATAACGTGAAAGAAGAAGACGATTTCCCTCTAAAAGATATGTTCAAAGAAGAATTACATGATATCAAAGTTCTCAGCAAGAGTATGAGAAAAATGAAAGGACAGAAGAAGAAAAGAAAAAAAGTCCGGTCGATAAGTAATACAGGTATGAAAATTTACTTCAAACCGGTTTTCAATGTTTATCTAGAAGATACAGTACTCAACAATTAATATTGCACATCGAGCCTGCGAAAGAGACGATCGACTCGTTTTTTCGTAGAGCGTTATCTCTGTCGCACACTGCCTACGTAAGTACTGACAGTCCCGTATTGGTCAAAACTAGATCAAAATGGTCGACAAACGTCAAATAGGTACGGTGCGAAAGAGATAACGCTCTACGGACCCGAAATAAGCCGAAGTCTCCTTCCTAGGCTCGATGTGCAATATTTATTGTTGAGCACTGTAGACAGATGCATATCTATACAAATAAATAAAATTGGAGTGTCTGTTGGTAATATTAAAAAAAAACGCTTTTTTACTAAATGCATATGTGTCGATACACGTTACATATACCAAAACCACATTTTTTTCAATTTTTGTCTGTCTGTCTGTCTATCTGTTTGTACCGGCTAATCTCGGGAACGGCTGGACCGATTTCGACGGGACTTCCACTGCCAGATAGCTTATGTAATAAGGAGTAACTTAGGCTACTTTTATACTAGCTTCGCCCACAACTTCGTCCGGGTAGATACTGAACAATCATAAATTCTCACGCGGACGGAGTCGCGGGCTCAGCTAGTAATAATATATTTCCATGATTTAAAGCAGAATTTTTTGAATACATTGAAATCTCTGTATTTTACAGTCTCCACCAAGATGACCGGGGCCTAGCATAGGACCGGGGATGACTGGGCCGTACCCAGTAGTAACTATCACAGAGACATAACAACTTAGGTCTCAGGGATAGCAACGCATCTGCATTTTGACCTCTGGTTTTGATGTAGATGTCTATAGGCTACAGTCATCACTTAACATCAATGTGAGCTGCATGCTTGTTTGCCACCTAACTGACTTACAAAAAAAAAAATAAACATTGACTTTAGGCAAGAGATTTCGGCTTATTGTTTCTTTCGCACACTGCCTGTGACGTTTGTCGACCATTTTGATTAGATTTTGACCAATACTGCACGGATGAATGAATAATTATCATCCCTCCCTCCGCACGTGAGGCGTAACAAAGGGGGGGATGGTTTGGGGTTCGAGGATTACCTCCTTCCCCGGGCCTGTCTGCCCCCGCTTTGGGGGCGTGAACTTCTTAGGGATGCTGACACGGAGGAAAACTCGCTAAAGGAGGTTATACACATTTTTTTTTATTATATATTTTTTTTAATATTTTTTTGTTGGGTTTTGATGTTTTTTTATTTTATTTGATTTTTTTTAAATTTAATCGTTTTTTTTACTACTAATACTTCTGTACTGCACTAGTACTTACGTAGGTGGTGTGCAACAGAGATAACGCCTAAGTACTTTGCCTCTGTGCCGGAAATTACAGGGTCGTACATTACCACCTGACCGGAACACTATAGTGCTGAACACTACCATTTAGCGGCAAGTATATTAGGTAATGCGGTGGTGCCTACGCCCGCGAGCTCCGTCACTGGAGCTCTACCGCCAGTAAACGTTACTTAACATTCAACAGAATTTGATGACGACAATGTAAAAGAAGAAGACGATTTTCCATTACTAGAACTGGATGGTATTGACTTGAAAGTCCTAAGAAAAAGTGGCCGAATCAAAGGACCTAAGACTAAAAGTAAGGAAGAGGAATCCACTAACTATACAAAAGGTAAGGAAATTAAAGTAAATTACTATGATAAATACAATTTTATATCATTAACCTCATCATATCAGCCATAGGACGTCCACTGCTGAACATAGGCCTCCCCCAACGACCTCCATGCCGACCGATCGGAAGCGACGTGCATCCAGCGGGTACCTGCAGCCTTCACCAGGTCGTCGGTCCATCTTGCAGGTGGACGGCCCGGGCCGATACGTGGTCTCCACTCGAAAACCTTTCTGCCCCAGCGGCTATCGGTTCTCCGAGCTATGTGCCCTTGCCCATTGCCACTTCAGCTTGGAAATCTCCTTGGCTATGTCAGCGACTTTCGTTCGCCTACGGATCTCCTCATTTCTGATTCGATCCAGTATGGAAACGCCGAGCATAGCCCTTTTCATTGACCCCCAAATACCAACTTGGTCCACTTAACTCCCTACAAAAACGCGCCGTTCGTATTGTTAACGACCCAGGACTTACTGACAGGCTCGAACATCTGAGCCTGCGCCGAGACATTGGGAGTCTATGCGTTTTATACCGTTTCTACAATGGCGAGTGTCTGCTGAACTGATCGACATGGTTTCACCGTCTCTTCCTATACCATACTTTCCGCCGAAGAGAGAAGTTCCACCCTCACCGACTGGACATCTGGCAGTATTCAACAGTGCGGTTCTTATGTTCGTTTTTGCTCAGAACGTGTAAATTGTGGAATGAACTTCCCTCTGAGGTGTTCCCTCGGTGCTACAATATAGGGTTCTTCAAAAATGGCGTCAAGAATCCTTCGGGGCTGGCAGCGCGTTGGCGACTCCCCTGGTGTTGCAAACGTTCATAGGCGACGGTGACTACTTACCATCATATGGCCCGTCTGTTAAATAAAAAAATAAAATTATAACTAGAGCCCTAGACAGGACCAGAAGTCAATTTACCACTCTTTCACATAGTAACTTGACAGATGACACTATCTATTGGTGAAAGAGGTATGAAAATCGGTGTAGTAGTCTTTTAGTTTATCGCGAACAGACAGACAGACTAACGCGGCTTGGGACTTCGTTTTATATGTACTTATGATATACCTACACATCCCTGTTTCTTGATATCCAGATGATATGTTCCATAGTTGTTTTCAGATGCGATCAAAATAAAGAAAATACACATAACTAGGGAGCAATGTATGGAGGAGAGACGAATGTTGGCTCAAGATAAGAAATACCTCAGTTCGGCTTTCAAATGCGAGGATTGCATAAAGGGATTCAATTTCAAGGATTCATATGAGAAACATATGGAGAAACATAGTGAGGTGAGAGTTTATTGGTTCTTTTGTTTTTAAGCAATGGAAGTGGCAAACAAGCCTGCAGTTCACATTGATGTTAAGTGATGAGTGCAGCCTATAGACACGAAGACCAAGGTCAAGATGCAGATGCGTTACCATTCTTGAGGCCTAAGCTGTTATGCCTCTGTACCGGAAATTACAGGGCCGTACATTACCACCTGACCAGAACACGATAGTGCTGAACACTACCATTTAGCGGCAAGTAAATTAGGTAATGCGGTGGAGCCTACGCCCGCGAGCTCCGTCACTGGAGCTCTACCACCAGTAAAAATCTATTCTGTTTCTTTATTTTCATTTCATGATGGTGGGTAGAGCTCTATTGACAGAGCTCGCGGGCGTAGGCACAACCGCATTATCTCTATCTGTTGCCAAATGGTAGTGTTCAGAACTATCGTGTTCCGGTTAGATGGTAATGTATAGCTCAGTAACAACTATCACAGAGACATACTACTAATAATCATCATCCCTCCCTCACGTGAAGCGTAACAGAGGAAGGGGATGGTTCGGGGGTCGAGGTGCAACCCTCCTTCCCGGGCCTATCTGCTCCCGAAGCGTCGGGGGCGTGGTCGAAATGGTGGGGATGGTGGCACGCAGGCAAATTCGCTGAAGGGGGGCCAATTTTTTTTTGTATTTTTTTTTGTGTGTCTATGTCTGTATCTTCACGCCAGGCCCCTAACGGGGTAAGCAGAGAGTGTAGAGCGCAAGATATCCCGGTCCTAACAAACCTCTTGTGCCTAGTCTATTTTCATCATTCTCTTCATACATGCACGCCGATTCCTAAGACTTGACCTTTTTTTTTTGTTTTTTTTAAACCATAGAGACGTAACAACTAAGGTCTCAGGGATGGCAACGCATCTGAATTTTGTGTACCTCTGGTTTTTGTATACATGTCTGCAGTCATCACTTAACATCCATGTGAAGTTCATGCTTGTTTACCACGTTTGTAACGTAAATATATGTTTACAGTGCTCAACAATAAATATTGCACATCGAGCCTAGGAAGGAGACTTCGGCTTATTTCGGGTCTGTAGAGCGTTATCTCTTTCGCATCATACCTATTTGACGTTAGTCGACCATTTTGATCAAATTTTGACTAATACCGGACTGTCAGTACTTACGTAGGCAGTGTGCAACAGAGATAGCGCCCTACGAAGTCGAAACGAGCCGATCGTCTCTTTCGCAGGCTCGATGTGCAATATTAATTGTTGAGAACTGCAATTTTTAATTACAGGCGCGAGGTCCACACGAATGCGATATTTGCAAGTTAAGAGTGGATACAGAAGAGAAATTAATTTGTCACAAGAGATATCATGAATTGTAAGTTATTCTTATTGTAAATAAATAGCTTTCACATCAACCTACAATCAGAGAATATGTGATAATACTACGTATAGAATGGACACATCGACGTTCCGCCCGATTTCCTCGCCTCACCCAACCTCCTCCCCTCTTATGGGCGACGGTTGGTATTCTCTACATGCTACGTAGACAGGTGCACGTGTACATACACGTCACTGATTGATGTCTGTGTAATATAGACCAGATTAAGCGTTTTTATGGAATTATGGCGGAGTGTCCGCGATGTCCTAAAATGCTAAAGTATTTTATGTAGCTTTAGCATTAATTGCTGGCTTTTTCATTTAATTTTTAGTGTATTTTTTTTTAAACCTAATAAACCCGGAAGATGGGCAGCAGCATCCCACGATAAAAATACCGTATGTGATGTGTAGAAAATATTAAACTCACATCAGCACACGTGACCCTGATCGAAAATGCGTAAGACGGACACCCGACCAGAATTGCATCCGCCTACTTTTTGGGGATCCAATGACAGCTGTCATGGTGGTGGTGGTGGTGTTGTTGTTGGTGGTGTTGGTGGTGTTGGTGGCGTTGGTGGTGTTGGTTGTGTTGGTGGCGTCAATGGCATTGGTGGCTTTGGTGGTGTTGGTGGCTTTGGCGGCGTTGGTGGTGTTAGTGGTGTTGGTGGTGTTGGTGGTGGTGGTGGTGTTGTTGTTGGTGGTGTTGGTGGTGTTGGTGGTGTTGGTGGTGTTAGTAGTGTTGGCGGTGTTGGTGGTGGTGGTGGTGTTGTTATTGGTGGTGTTGGTGGTGTTGGTGGTGTTGGTGGTGTTGGTGGTGTTAGTGGTGTTGGCGGTGTTGGTGGTGGTGGTGGTGTTGTTATTGGTGGTGTTGGTGGTGTTGGTGGTGTTGGTGGTGTTAGTGGTGTTGGCGGTGTTGGTGGTGGTGGTGGTGTTGTTGTTGGTGGTGTTGGTGGTGGTGGTGTTGTTGTTGGTGGTGTTGGTGGTGTTGGTGGTGTTGGTGGTGTTAGTAGTGTTGGCGGTGTTGGTGGTGGTGGTGGTGTTGTTATTGGTGGTGTTGGTGGTGTTGGTGGTGTTGGTGGTGTTGGTGGTGTTAGTGGTGTTGGCGGTGTTGGTGGTGGTGGTGGTGTTGTTATTGGTGGTGTTGGTGGTGTTGGTGGTGTTGGTGGTGTTAGTGGTGTTGGCGGTGTTGGTGGTGGTGGTGGTGTTGGTGGTGTTGGTGGTGTTGGTGGTGTTGGTGGTGTTAGTGGTGTTGGCGGTGTTGGTGGTGGTGGTGTTGTTGTTGGTGGTGTTGGTGGTGTTGGTGGCGTTAACAATTCACTACGTTAGTATTTAAGTTTTCATTTCTTTCGGCACTCCCGAAGTGCAATACATTGCGTTTTTTTATGTAATGGAAGTGGCAAACAAGCATGCAGTTCACATTGATGTTAAGTGATGACTGCAGCCTATAGACACCCACACAAAGACCAAGGTCAAAATGCAGATGCGTTACCACTCCTGAGGCTGAAGGTGTTAAGCCTCTGTGCCGGAAATTGCAGGGCCAAATTTTTCAATAAGGTTTTGTTACGCAGGCGCTACAAGTGCGGCGAATGCGAGCTGACTCGCGTGTGTCGACTGACCATTAAGGATCACTACACGGCCGTGCATCGGCGCGGTGTGCATCAGTATACGTGTCCCGATTGTCCGAAGACCTTCAAGTGAGTAGATATTTGTTATTGTTACAAAGATTTTAAAAATAAATAGCAGAATTTAAATTTCTGCTTACTTTAACCACTAATTTAATTGTATTGTTTTATTCGGCCCTACAATTTCCGGCACAGAAGCATAACACCTTAGGCCTCAGAAGTGGTAACGCATATGCATTTTGGCCTTGGTCTTCATGTGGGTGTCTATAGGCTGCTGTCATCACTTAACATCAATGTGAACTGCATGCTTGTATGCCACTTCCATTACATAAAAAAAGACATTGTAATATTTATTTTTCGCGAAAACACATGCGAGTGAACCTTAGAACATAAAGAAAAATTGAAAGAAAAAATTTACTTCGGGCAGGAATTGAACCTGCGACTTCAGAACCTTCACCGATCCTAAACCAGCCAGATACAAATACTACAGCCAAAGAGATTTTATTACAAGTTCACACATACTATAATGCGAAAAGACTTTTTCTCCAACCTATTATATTATTATATATTTATATACATTATATATTATTCCAAAATATGTATGTATTTTTTTTCTTTAATATCTAATTAAACGTACGTAACTTCACGCCTATAATCCCCGAAGGGGTAGGCAGAGGTAAATGCATGCATTCAGTCATACATGCAAATACCCACGACTCGCCGGTTACGTTTTATCCCATGTAACAGGTGGCGAACCTGTTGCCATCTCCGGGCACATTACCAAACTCCGGGGTACTGGGAAACTTCCAGAAAATGGAAAAATCCCAATAGAAGCAGAGATAAAGGATTTTAAACCGTTATCTCTGATAGTCGCCGACCCGGGAATCGAACCCAGGACCTCCAGCGTAATAGTAGTGGCCTGCTACCACTACGCTACTGAGGCTGTTATATTTTATTTATTTATTTATTTATACTTTCAAGCACAAAAATGTAAGATGAGGCGGACTTAATGCTAATTATGTAAAGGTCGCTGCCGGAATACTTATAAAAAGACATTTTTATAATAAAGAAACTAATTTATTAAATGATTACATATTAAACTATAACTAAACTAAAACTAGTGACCCTAAGCGATGTTAGCTATAGAATGTTCACATTTATCACAACCGAGCGCATCAAGACTACGCGACCTCGTAAAACCGCTGCCTCAGCTTCCTCATTCGGTGCCCTGGTGTCGCAGTTACCTAGTGTTCTAGATGTTAGGTGATGGCTGCGCGTCCTTGTAAATCACCGCCTCAGCTGCCTTGAATTGTGGAATCGTCATTCGGTGCCCTCGATGTCGCAATTAGGTTCGTTATTCGTCAGCATACCCCTAATGGTTTAGTGGCGTACGTAACATGCTAAGTAGCATTCTCTGCCAGTCAACCATTGAGTTGTATAGAAAACATAAAAATGGTGCAGAACATTGCAAATAATCTAATCTAGTTATAACGACTAAAGATAAGTATAAATAACATTTTTAAAAGTAACAAACACAAGAATACCTATTGTTATATGGAATATATTACTTAAACCGAAATAATACATATATATATATATATATATAACACATATACACATATATCCAAATACATATACCTAAATACCTATAAAAATATTTAAATAAATGCAACGAAAAATAGTAAACTCAAAGCAGACTTTATATCTAATTATCCTTTATATTTGTTTTCAGCCGTGAGGTGTCTCTCCGCAAGCACACAAGTTACGCGCACCGCGGGCTGGCGCGCGCCGCCTGCGCCCACTGCCCGAAGTCCTACGCCAACAGAGAAGTGCTCAAGGCTCATATGATGCAGTTAGTCTTTTTTTTTTTTTTTTTTTTATGTAATGGAAGTGGTTAACAAGCTTTCAAGTTCATTGATGGAGTTTTGGTGGGAACCTTGAAAGATGGCGTATGGTGCTCTTATTTTATTTCATTTTCTTTGTGTATTTTTAAGTAATATTGAATAAAGTTGGTGGCATTTTGTTTGATATAGGTTTATTACAGTGCCCGTGTATAGTGAAATAGAATAACATAGAAAAACACGACTTTTCAGGTTGCCTCCAAAACTTCATTGTAAACGTTCTGGTAAAGTAGCCATCGCTTTACTCGAATAACTTGACTGTAACTCACTTGACTGACATATTACACTTCATAACTTATTTATTTGATACTTACATATTATACTTGATGACTATAATAAACTAACTTTTACACTGCTTAAATAAATACGAAATATCGTTTTACTTGACACTGGCAATATGCGTAATAGCGATGCCATAATACCAAAAAAAAAAAAAAAAGTTCATTGATGTTAAGTGAAACCCCACAAAGACCGAGGTCAAAATGCAGATGCGTTACCACTCGTGAGGCCTGAGGTGTTATGCCTCTGTGCCGGCAATTACAGAGCCATCTGACCGGAACACGATAGTGGTGAACGCTACCATTTAGCGACAAGTGTATAAGGTAATGCGGTGGTGCCTACGCCCGCGAGGTCAGTCACTGGAGCCCTACCGCAAGTAATAAAGGTAAATAAGTAAAGTGCTTGATTCGCTCTGGTCACATTCCTCTTAATAAATTTGCGATGGGAAAGTCCTCTGCTCCGAATTGTGTAGAATGTGATGTTGTAGAAGACGTGTATCATATTTTGGTGGAATGTGTCAGAAATGAGGTCGAAAGGACATTACTGCGATTGGAAAATGGAATCGATCTAAGATAATTTGGTAATTGTAAAAGCATCCTAAGTTTTCCTCAATCCAGTGAAGCGAAAGCGATATACCACCTTGTCAAAGTAGCTGTTAAGCGTAGATTGTAAGTGACTTTTGTAACAATGAAGGTGTCATGATCGATGTTTGATCAAACCCTAGAGAGAGTTTGATCAAACATCGATCATGACATAGTATAATAAAGAGTATAATAAAGATTTTTAAAAAAAGGTGCTTGAGGTTATCTATAATATAAAAATAAGTCGGGTTTTCCTTCCTGACTCTATAACTCCAGAACGCACGAACCGATTTCCACGGTTTTGCATTCTTTGCAAAGGTCTCGGGCTCCGTGAGGTTTGTAGCAAAGAAAATTCAGGATTACAAAATGACGTCCACGCGGGCGAAGCCGCGGACAACAGCTAGTTTTTTTTTAATATCTTTGATTGCCAACTTTTTTCTTTTTTAACCTTCTGTCAAGTGGTCATTACCACTTTGGTTAAGTTTTTAATATTTATAAATATTTGTGTGATTAGTACACCCTACCGACGTTAAATTTTCTTTTTTTTTTATTATTCCTGACCCGAAGGTTGCCTGGAAGAAATCGCAGCTTTGCGATAAGGCCGCCTTTTGTACTAATTGCTATTTTGTATAATATCTGTTGTAAATTTTCTGGTGTACAATAAAGTGTATTCATTCATTCATTCATTCATTCATTGCTACAGAAAACATCCAAACGAAGTGACGGCGGAAACAGTGAAGCGTCACGAGTGCGAACACTGCGGATTGTGCTTTAGAGCACCCTCGTTGCTGGTGAAGCACAGCATCAAGCACTCGCTCGTGAGGAGTTACTACTGCGTCGAGTGTGATAAGTGAGTTGCGATATACATCCATTCGTTTAGTTTTGCTCTCTGAAGCATAACTGCCTCGGTAGCCTAGTGGTAGCAGGCCACTACTACTACGCTGAGGTCCTGGGTTCGATTCCCGGGTAGGGGGTTATCAGAGATAATGGTGAAAAAGCCTTTATCTCTGGTTCTATTGGGATTTTTCCATTTTCTGGAAATTTCCCAGTACCTCGAAGTTTGGTGATGTGCCCGGAGATGTCAACAGGCTCGCCACCTGTTACATGGGCCAAAACGTAACCGGCGAATCGTGGTGTTTGCATGTATGCTTGAATGCATGCATTTACCTCTGCCTACCCCTTCGGGGATTACAGGCGTGAAGTTACGTTTAGTTTTTTATTCAAAACCCTACCTACAATAAGGGTGACCGTACACTGGGAGTTTCGGAATTTCGATATCGAACGCAGTAAAATGCATATCAATCTATGGGCCTACCATTTTTTTATGTAATGAAAGTGGCAAGCTTGCAACTCACATTGATTTATTTATTTAATCGTATGGCGTATACAAAAAAGGGATAGTACATTGAAAATTATCATACATTTTACAAATTTACATCCAGGACGCGCAACCAGTCAATGGCTTCGGGCTATAAATCATAAAAGTCCTTTGAGTCACCATGGTAGTGTCGTTTTGGGCACCGCTGTACGATGTGCTGTATCGTTTGATCTTCGCAATCGCATAACGGGCAGTCTCTCCAACGCCAGTTATGCTTCAGAGAGTTACACCTGTCGTGTTCCGTGCGGATTCTGTTTAATGTTGTCTCTTGTTAAATTGTCTCGCATTGATGTTAAGAGATGACAGAGAATAAGTAATAAAACTACTTATAGAATGACGACATTTCGACGTCCCGCCCGATTTCCCCGCATCACCCAACCTCCTCCCCTCTTATGGGCGACGGTTGGTATTTTCTACGTGCTACGCACACAGGTGCACGTGTAAATACACGTCACTGATTGATGCCTGTGTAATAGAGACCAAATTAAGCGTTTGTATGGAATTTTGGCGGAGTGTCCGCGGTGTGGTGACTGCAGCCTATAGACATCTACACAAAAACCAGAGGTCAAAATGCATATGTATTACCAACCCCTGAGACCTAAGTTGTTATGTCTCTGTGATAGTTGTTACGGGGCCATCGAACCGGAACACGATAGTGATGAACACTCATCTACGGTGCCTACGGCCCCTCCTAGACTGCAACTATACCACCAGTAAAAGTTTTCAGCTGAGTCTTAAAATATTTGAACGAAGTTCCTTATCGCGCAGTACGCTGGCTAAGGGCGCTAGGCGAGCGTCACGAGAAATCCTCACGACACTTTTGCTATAGTGCGTAGCGCTTGGAGAGGGGTCAGGCCGAGTATAGGATTCGACTTATTCGTTCTCTCTCTCTCTCTCGACAGTGACAATCCACGCGACGCGCGCGTCTACTGTGTATGCGTACATTGTTTGGTCGTGTTCGTGTGTATGTAGCTTTTAGTTATATTTGATATTTTAAAAAATAAACAATAGATTTTGAAAGTGATTCATTAAAAGTTGGAGAGGAACTTCGAGTCGGGTGTCCCACATGTGACACCTTAGACAGTTTATTTATTTATCTATTTATTCCAGGCAAAAAAATTGATTATAATTAAACAACAGGCCCTTAAAAATATATACCTATAAACTAACATACATATTACAATATATATTATATTGTGTTAGTACATACAACTTATAGCTATATTAGTTAGTTTTTAATAAGATGGAATTATTTTCAGGAGTTTCAAGACTGATTCGGCGTTGAAGCAGCATTTGAAAACTGCGTTGCCTCACATCACCTATGTTGAGTTACCGTGAGCATTGTGTTACTACTATACTGTTTGACCGGTGCATAATGGGATGTGGTAATATTAGTATATTTTAACAAGGCACAAGAGCGAGATGCAAAATCAACTGAAATTTCAAGAAGAACTTTAAATAAATATATACTAACTCACAGGGACATAACGAGTTAGGTCGCAGGGGTGGCAAAGCATCTGCAGGTCGGTGTATATCTAATACTCTACTTCAAAGGTCAGTGTATTGGTGAATATACACGGCACTGAAATTTTCGTGAATAGTATACGGTGTAAAAATGAAAAAAGGCATGCTCCGATGGTTCGGGCATATAGAAAGAATGTCGAATGAGCGAATGACTAAACAGATATACAATGCGAATGTGGATGGTTGCAGAGGCCCAGGAAGACCAAGACTGACCTACCATGACCAAATAGGTCGAGTTCTGTCTGATGGTGGGGTCAAAAGTCTTAGGAATCGGCGTGCATGTATGAAGAGAATGATGAAGGTAGACGAGGCACGACAGGTTTGTCAGAACCGGGATATCTGGCGCTCTACACTCTCTGCCTACCCCGTTAGGGACCTGGCGTGAAGATACAAAACAAACTGAAATTTTCATATGCTTATTTTGTTTAGTTTAGGTTAGTTACAGATTTTTAAGAATAAAAAAAAATATTGCCATTTCCACAACATTTGCCTCAGAGGTGCCTTGGCGCTGAACGTGTTAAAAGACTTGACGGGGTCAAAAGTCTTAGGAATCGTGATGTATGAAGAGAACGATGAATGGAGAAGATGCACGAGAAGTGTGTCATATCCGGCGCTCCACTCTCTGCCTACCTCGTGGGACTTGGCGTGAAGATTGAGTACATAAGTATTGATAATGTGTGCTCACTTCCCTTCAAAATGGTCGAGGAGAGCAATGGCTGCCACACGCGTCATACTCGCGAACGGGTGCTGATTGTGGGGGACTGGTCTGTTGTATGCGGGTGATATCTTTTAACATGGTATTCAGTGTTCAGTTCCTTTTTTTTAATGTAATGGAAGTGGCAAACTAGCATGCAGTTCACATTGATGTTAAGTGATGACTGCAGCCTATAAACTCCCACACAAAGACCAAGGTCAAAATGCAGATGCGTTACCACTCCTGTGGCCTGAGGTGTTATGCCTCTGTGCCGGAAATTACAGGGCCAAGGCAAGGGCAGGTTTTTTATGAGTATATGCATGTGTGTATTTATATACGCATATGTCATAGACGTTCACATCATCTGTATTCTATTTTAATTCCTATTTGTATTAGATCCAAGGATTTTGGAAAATAGAGCAACACTCTGAGTTTGTTCGGTAGCGGAGTACTTCTCAGTAGTGCCTGCACTTGAAACTGTTAAGTGAATGACTATGTTTATGACGAATAGATTTTTCTTTTAGATCTCTGAAGGAATTGAAAGATTTGATGGTTTATCGGTTTAATTTTATTTATAAATTGATTATTATTAGTGCCTAGTGAAGAATAATAATAATTATAAGCCATTCGCTATGTAGCTTATATTTCGACAATGCATAACTGTCTTTGTAGACACATCTATGTATATAAAAATCAATAGCTGTTTGTTAGTCTCGCTAAAACTCGAGAACGGCTGGACCGATTTGGCTAATTTTGGTTTTGAATGATTTAAGTCCAGGGAAGGTTTAAAAGGTAAGAAAATATGAAGAAATTGGAGGGAAATAGTAAATACCACAATTTTATTTTCCCTTTCAAATAGTCCGTATCTATCAAACCTTTGACACATTATTTCATTCTGAGGCAATACGAAGTTTACCGGGTTACAGCTACTTTGAAATAAATGTTTAATTTTGAGTTTGTTGCAGCCTTCAATGCTTATACTGCGAGAAACGTTTCGCGGTGCGTCGCGATGTCGAGCGTCATATGAACCGCGTGCATCTCAACATCAAACCTTACAAGTGTAACCTGTGTGATAAGGTAATTGCAACCCTAGTTGTTACCCACCGTTTCGTCTGCGTTGAATTCCACAAAAAGACATTTTGTTGAATGAAATGATTATTGTTTTATTTTATTGAATTTCGCAATTGTAACATGCGAGTAAAATATTTAAAAAAATAAAAGCTACGGTGTGTCCTTTTTATGCCCCGCTCACGGTGTGTCTATTTACGTGTCGCCATTTCTGTTATTATTTTTTTTTTTATGTAATTGAAGTGGCAAACAAGCATGCAGTTCACATTGATGTTAAGTGATGACTGCAGCCTATAGACACCCACACAAAGACCAAGGTCAAAATGCAAATGCGTTACCACTCCTGAGGCCTAAGGTGTTATGCCTCTGTGCCGGAAATTACAGGGCCGTACATTACCACCTGACCGGAACACGATAGTGCTGAACACTACCATTTAGCGGCAAGTAAATCAGGTAATGCGGTGGTGCCTACGCCCGCGAGCTCCGTCACTGGAGCTCTACCACCAGTAAAAAGTTTTGCTTAGTTACACTTCTTTACATTATTATTTGTAGTTATTAATAATTTACACACCAGTCTTACGCCCCGTTCACATTCGTCGTTTCTTACACTGTCTACGGATCCGACAAAAAATCCGATCCGACAGAGTAGGTAATACACGACTTTGTGTGAACGGGCGTTAGTCTCGTATTATAAAACAAATCGTAGTCCTTGAGACGATCTTAAGATCACATTTATCCATATTTAACGGGATCTTGGTGCCGTGTTTTAGGATAGATCTGTCTATTAATACGGGCCTCAGACCTCAATATACATACATTATTATGGAGTTTTAAAGAAAATGCAAAGAAAAATAGACTTACGGGACTTGAGCACGCAATCCCCAGTGGTCTCTAGTCCAGCCGCTTGTCCAACTGAGCTTCACACCTGATTGTCGAATTCACACCTGATTGTCGAATTTTTTCTTCACATTTATTGCATAACCTTGATGTGGCAGTAGCGACATCTATTGCTAACTATACTAGTTAGGCAACGGATACAACAAACTATCTATTCTTTTCCAGGCTTACGTGAACGGATGGTCTCTAAACGAACACAAGCGGTTCGCGCACGAAGGCCAGAAAAGACCCCTGAAATATCCCTGTTCTATGTGCGATAAAGTTTTCGATGTAAGTTTTAAATAACCTAAGTCCTAAATCATGTATCTGCTTGCTTGCAAAAGGGCAAAAGATCCAAAATAAGAGCCCACAACTATCATCATATCAGCCGAGAGATGTCCACTGCTGGACCAAAGCCTTCCCTTGGCGATCGTAGTGATGGTCGTTTTATTCCTGCCCATAATAATAGGTATTTTCAGGTTAATTTCCTATTTCGTTTACAAGTAAGACAAAAAAAACTGGTACTAAGAATTGTTTATTTTTTTATTACAGCGGAACCAAACACTGAAAGGCCACATCAGAACTCACACGGGCGAGCGACCGTTTCAATGCACCAAATGCCCCGCCAAGTTCAGCCAAGCGGGCATACTTGGCACGCACGTCAAACTTGTCCATTTGAAACTTACGAGGGACGGCCGACCGAAGACCTTGGCGGTGAAATGAATCTCGCCAAGACATTTATTTGATTTCGACCTTATGTCTTTGGAAGCGTACAGGCGTACAAGCATACAGACAGACTTGGCGTACATATCATAAACCTGTCCACTTGAAATTCACGACAGACGGCTGACCGAAGACCTCCGTAGTGAATTGAAGCTCGCTGAGACATTTATTTGCCAATTGTATTTGTAAGCTTAGAATACATACTTGGCGCACACGTCGAACTTGTTGGCTAAAGCTCTCGAAAAATGACCGATCAAAGATCGTGGCCAAGTGCCACTATATCTATATTGGCAATTGTATAATCGATCGCTAAGTTTATATTTCAAAGCCAAGTTCTGCCAAAGTGGACTCTTGGCATTCCTGTTACGTCAACGTAGGACGCAAATAATGTCCAGGTGAACACCAACATACTTATCAAAGTGCAATATAGATAGATGCCATAATTCGTAAATACGCAAATGATCGTAGTATTAAGATTTTCATAAGATTAAATGTTCTTTAAGCAATAAACAAATGTGTGATTACTACTGTATTTGAAAAAATGCTGCCAAGATATAAAGCTTTGACTTCTTGTGATGTTCAATTCTTAGATTGTTTTATTTTTACCTTATTCATCTTCACCTCAGGTCCCTAGCGGGGTAGGCAGAGTGTAGAGCGCCAGATATCCCGGTCCTGACATTCCTTATTCATATCTACGAATAATAATATAAAAAATTCTAAATTATCCTAAAAACTGTTTCACGTAAAGACACACCATAGGCGTGGCATAAATAGGACACACCGCAGCGCGTCAGGCTATTGGACGTTTCCTTGCCGCGACCATATGTAATTAATATTATAATTATTGTAATATAATTATAATATAATCATTTATTGACAAAAACATGAACGCCGTCGAGATGAGATCTTTGCGCAAGATCTGCGGTGTATCACTCACCGATCGCGTTCGTAATGAAGATTTAAGAAGGAGACTGTGTGAATGATAGTATCGGTGTAAAAATGAAAAAAGGCATGCTCCGATGGTTCGGGCATATAGAAAGAATGTCGAATGAGCGAATGACTAAACAGATATACAATGCGAACGTGGATGGTTGCAGAGGCCCAGGAAGACCAAGACTGACCTACCATGACCAAATAGGTCGAGTTCTGTCTGATGGTGGGGTCAAAAGTCTTAGGAATCGGCGTGCATGTATGAAGAGAATGATGAAGGTAGACGAGGCACGAGAGGTTTGTCAGAGCCGGGATATCTGGCGCTCTACACTCTGCCTACCCCGTTAGGGACCTGGCGTGAAGATACAAAAAAAAAAAAAACATTTTTACAATGGTTGATATGGACTCCATAGATTCCCGAACTAGTCTACACTGTATTTCGCGAATCAGTGGCTTCTCCGAGTTATAACTTCACTTAAAATTATTTTGTCATTAAACATTAAACAAGGTAGATATATCAAGTAATCAAAAATTTTACAAAGAAGGGTGAGTATGTGAGTGAGTGAAAATGTGTGTGTGTGTGTATGTGTGTGTGTTTGTTTGTGTGTAATAACTGTGTGTATCAGAAATCGTGTACGTCTATACTTCGCCATATTATGAAAAAAACAGACATGCAGTCCACATTGATAAGTGACGACTGCAGCCTATAGACCACACATACCAGAGGCAGAGAATATGTAGTAATACTACGTATAGAATGGATATTTCGATTCCCCCCCCCCCCCCCGATTTCCCCGCATCACCCAACCACCTCCCCTCTTACGGGCGACGGTTGGTATTTTCTACGTGCTACGCACACAGGTGCACGAGTAAACATACGTCACTGATTGATGTTTGTGTAATAGAGACCTAATTAAGCTTTTGTATGGAATTTTGGCGTAGTGCCCGCGGTGTGCCAGAGGTTAAAATGGAGATGCGCTGCCACCATTGTCTCCGTGTTAGTTATTACGGGGCAATTCCATTATATCTAACCGGACGGAACACTAAAGTGTTGTTTTTAGCGTTATGGCATCGCATTACGCATATTGCCAGTGTCAAGAAAAACGATATTTCGTATTCGTAATAAGCAGCGTAAAAGTCAGTCAGTCAGTCAATGAATTAGTCCGTCAGTCAGTCTCAGTCAGTAATTCGAGTAAATCGATGGCTACTTTACCAGAACATTCACAATAAAGTTTGGTTGGAGGCACGGAATAGATAAATAAGGATGGAAAGGCCTTTGCTTCAATTTAGTATTAGAACCAGTGTCGCCGCTTTTCTCCCACCGTGCAATTTCTTACACAAATGTAACACCATCTCGACAATCACCCACACATTAATCTCAGGGCAGCTATTCGTTTGCGTAAGTTTGCATACTAAGATGTAACGCCCGTAGACAATAAACACTCGCACGCACACAACAATATCCTCACCAATAAACTAGTCGAAGTGTAGCGAACGCATTACATGCTATACATTGCAAGCGGAGACAGTAATAGCGTTAATTGAGCGAGTGCTTAACGAGCAATGTATTCGCTAGCAGTAACGTTTAAATAATGCAGTTTAAGTTCGAATATTCATATTCCTTTGTATATTTATATGTTTTTTACAAGTATTATAACAATAAATGTTATTTGTGACTTACCGATCAAAAGATAAACCTCCTCGCTTTATACTTGAGGTCTGACATTTCATATTACGTGTTAAAATTGGCACTACATGGTATTTTACCAAGAGATGCGTCGTTCGAAGCAGTCTACACGACACTACGAGCGGCGAACGAATGGTTCTGCCGAACTGTGTGTGTACACGCATAGTTGTGCGCTTGCCACGCCCACATTACCATTCCATCTTTATTTATCTATTCCGTGGTTGGAGGTAACCCGAAAGGAGGTGTTTTTACTATTATTCTATTTTACTAAACACGGGCACTGTAATAAGCCTATATCAATCAAAATGCCACCAACTTTATTTATTTAATATAACTCATAACGTTTTCGTAGGTTTTCGCAAGCTTCATACATTGTAGAAATTAAACTTGCGGATTTTCTCGCGTATACAACACTCCCAAACTTATTACACCCGACGTTTCGGTCGCTTTCCAGCTACCGTGGTCACGGGCAGACATCTGCAGCAGTCTGTAGAAGTTTGGGAGTGTTGTATACGCGAGAAAATCCGCAAGTTTAATTTCTACAAAATAATATAACTCAAAAATACACCAAGAAAATGAAATAAAATAAGAGCACCACACGCCTCTTTCAAGGTTCCCACCTAAAAGCCACTAAAGTGTTGAACACTACCATTTGGCGGCAGATAGGTAATGCGGTGGTACCTACGCCCTCGAGCTCCTACACTGGAACTTTAACACCAGTGAATTATATGAGAGTTACATTTCTATACATTATTGTTGGTATTGGTACCTAACGTGTTATCGAGATTTACCCACGGGTAAGAAAGAAAGAAAAACAATTTATTTAGACAGGTAACACGGGGAGAAACAAACAAAGTAAATTAAATAGAAAACAACACATTATATACTTATACATATAAAAAATAATATGTGCTCAGATCAGCTTCATTTCGATTAAAAGATATTATCTAATCAACGCTGGTTTTCGTCTGGGACCCAGTGCTGTACGGATATCAGTCAGCTACAAGTGTACAATAATGCCTACTAATATTATAATTGCGAAAGTAACTGTTTTAATGAAATTTGGTACAGAGATAGAGTTGACTTTGAAAAAGAACATAGGCTACTTTTTAAACGACATCTACGCGGGCAACAGCTAGCTAAATAATATATCAATAGAACAGTGATGATATTAATTAATACGAAATATGTAATGTATTCATAAAATAAATAGATAATTATAAACATATCACTAAAATACGGCATGCAGCGTGTGTCAAATGTTTTCCAAAACACTGGTGCGGCGGCCCACACTTCTTGAAATTCAAATCCTTACAGTAAAGTGCAGTTCACACGCCGTGCGCATTTTCACTAAACACGACGTGACGTTCTGTGTCCGAATCGTCAGTGAAAAAAAGAGACAAGTGTCCGAATTATTTGTATCCGAGTCGTCAGCTACTCTAATATTATATCGACCCCAATGTGTTAAGAAAGTAGTCAGTTTGTCGTCATCCACACTTCACAGCCATTTGATGCGATATTCAGGTCGCGAAGCAAGCGCCCTCTACACCCGAGCGGTCCCACGGGAGCGGGCTTGACATCCGCGCAACGAGGATGTCACCAGATCCGGTGGGTGCACACCGCGTTATGGCAGCGGATGCATCCGAAGATTTTATATTTTATATCAAACTAGTTTTTGCCCGCGACTTTGTTCGCTTTACTTTGCTTAAAAATTGTAGCCTATATGTTATTCCAATGTGAATTCCAATATGAATTATAAGCTATGTTACTGTAAGGTTTCATTTAAATCCGTCCAGACGTTTTTTCGTGAAAGAATAACAAACATCCATCCATCACAAACTTACGCATTTATAATATTAGTAGGATATATAGGACTGGATTTATAGGACTGCTTCGTTGGTCCAGTGGTCGCAATCGTGATGGTGAAGGCGTGAGGCTTGACCCTCTCCGCGAAGGGCGCCGCCGTCTCAGGGAGCGCCGCGGCGCCCCCTGAGACGGCGGCGCCCTTGTGCTTTGCTCACCCTGCACTATAGGCTAAGCCGCCCCTGGTGAGGAAATTGCAGTAGTAGCTAGTGGTGCGGAGTCTAGTACCCCTGCCTCTGAGAGCAGGTAAAGCCATCAATACTCCGTCCGACTTCTCTCCGATCGTGTCGATTGACGTCCCACCGAGCTACGAGAGTGCACCTGTTTGCCAGGGCCGTCTTAAGCTATGGTGGGGCCCTTGGGCACACAAGGATTCGGGGCCCTTTTGGATATGTAAAGAAAGCGAACTATTCTTTTTTTTCCACTGTGATTTGCTTTTTTACACACACGCTTCACACAATCACTCATGCATACATACACTCACATTCACACACACACACACACACACACACACACACACACACACACACACACACACACACACACGCACACGCACGCACGCACGCACGCACACACACGCACGCACACACACACACACGCACGCACGCGCACGAGTCTCTTCCCTACCATGCTATGTGGTAATCTCGATCTATCTCATTCTAATGTATAGGTTACATACAACTATACATTGAATATTTTAAAAATAATTTTTGGGGCGTGATCTACAATCGATATGAAAGCCAAACATACAATTTTTAGATTTTTGTCCGTTTGCCTGTATATTATGTCCGGGCTAAACTCAAAAAGTACGTACGTACGTACGTGGGTGGTCTGAAAAGTTTCCGACCTAACAAAATTACAATTTTTTTTCCGGATTTTTTTTTTATTTTCAACATAATCTTCTTGTAACTCTACACACTTTTTCCGGCGATGCTCCTACCTTTGTAACCCGTCAAAATACTACTCGTCGTTTTTCTCTGCAAAATAATTGTTCACGCAGGTGATTGCTTCTTCATTTGACGAAAACCTCTGTCTTCCAAGCACAACTTTTAGATGAGGGAACAAAAAGAAGTCGCTTGGTGCTAGATCTGGTGAGTATGGCGAATGATCAAGGAGTTCAAACTGTATTTCGTGGATTTTGGCCATGGCAACCGTTCAGGTGTGAGACGATCGTTGTCTTAGTACGTAAAGTATTTACTTCAAATTTGGCATGAATATTACAAACAGGTCGGGTCAACACATAGGCACAGAATATGTAATAATACTACATATAGAGTGGATACTTTGACGTCCCGCCCGATTTCCCCGTCTCACACACCCTCCTCCCCTCTTATGGGCGACGGTTGGTATTCTACAGCGAGGTTGCGAGCGGCCTAGTTTTGATACATTTTAAATTCAATTTATTATTTATTAACATAAAAATGGTGGTTGTAACGCTATTGTGATATATGGTGATAGAGGTCCAATGAACGAGCTCGAAAGCGTGAACACCTACATGTTACCTATTTGACCTGCCAGTAAGTGGTTATCGGTTTTCTCCAATGTAAACCGTTATCATGTGTTGGGTAGGTTATATACTGTGGTAGAGCTTCAGTGATGGAGCTCCAAGGCGTACGACCACCAGCGCATTTCTCAATTTACATTTTCCTAAATGGTACCTAACCCTAATATGATTAGATTATTATTATGACGACCCGGTTAGTCCAGTGGTGTGAGATGACCGTTTGATTCGGAGGGTCGCGGGTTCGATCCCCGCACCGGGACAAATGTTTGTATGGCCTACAGATATTTGTTTCGAGTCTGGGTGTTTGTGCATGTGTTGTATGTGTACAACGGCACCCACGACACAGGTTTATACCTACTGTGGGGCTGTGAGTGTAAGCGTATTTTATTTTATTTATTTATTATTCAGATCCAAGATGGCGGTGAAACTTTTTCTTTCAAAATATGGTATGGGTATAAACTTAGAGGTTTTGTGGGGTGCTGATTACAAAAATGGCATCCGTTTTCAGATCCAAGATGGCGAGAAGATTTTTTTTTTCAAAGTATGATATGTGTATCAATTTCGAGGTTTCTTGGGGTGCTGACTACAAAAATGGTATGCGATCTGAAAAATGATGATATTTCCGTAAGCAGCACCCCAAGAAACCTCGAAATTGACAACCATAATACAATTTGTATAATAATAATGTCCGCGATCTTGGATCTGAAAAATGATGACATTTCCGTTATCAACACCCTAAGAAACCTCGACGATTTGGAAACATAATTATGTCCGCCATCTTGGATCTCAAAAAAGATGTCATTTTCGTTATCAGCACCCCAAGAAATCTCAAAATTGATACCCATATCATATTTTGAAAAAAAAAACTGTTTGCCATCTTGGATCTGAAAACGAATACCGTTTTCGAAATCAGCACCTCAAGAAATAAATTGACACCCATATCACAATTTAGAAAAATAATTATGTCCGCCATATTGGATCTCACAAGAGATGTCATTTTCGTAATCAGCACCCCAAGAAATCTCAAAATTGATACCCATATTATATTTTGAAAAAAGAAGTCTGTCCGCCATCTTGGATTTGAAAAATCGGCACCTCAAGAAACAAAAAATTGCAATCTTTGTTTCAAAATTTAACATATTTTTGGAAAATGATTATGTCCGCCATCTTCGACTAGAAAGGAGGTACCATTTTTGTAAAAATAATCATCACATCATCTTTGAGGTGATAACTATTTTTACCCTGACATTAGGGTGATTCTGAAGACGCTTTAGTGTATAGGCGGCTCAACAGACAGATCTCGAAGTCACTGACTCGCGACCTTCGGCAGTATAATACTGACAGTATTAAAACGGCCATATAGCGGAACAAGGGCTCCAAAGTGTTCGCCAAAGATCTGTCTATAGGGCAGAGCTACCTGACTAAGCCGAAGACAGAGGACGACAGAATCGTATCGTCGAAACCTGAGCTTGCGGAAGAGATCGAGCGGTTCTACGGACAATTGTACGCAACAGCGCGAAATTGTCGGTCCTTCGGGGCCCTCTGAGGATGGGGGCCCTGGGCACTGGCCCCGAGTGCCCTTATGGTAGAGACGGCATTGCTGTTTGCGCTTACTTCTGCACTATAATAATAAATTTCCTGTGCTGTTGGTTAATCTCCGTTGAGATTAGACGAACTGAACTTCGATCTAGAGGGCATTATAATCTTATTATATGTGACAAAAATGCAGGTACAGTAATGTAAAGGATTTAGCATAGTATTTCAAACATAGATTTATTATCTACTTCGTTAGAAATCTATGATTTTCAAATAATGTTTGAATGAATGAGAAGAATGATATTACTTCAAAAATTATCAGAGGAAATCTGTTAAGGTTTATAAAGAATAAAATTCACGGTACTTACCCTTGGCATTCAGAAATACCAATTATTATTATTTTTTGTTATACCTAATGATTACCTAAAGATATCTACCCTAAAAACGGATGTCGAAATGCAGTCGCATTGCTTCCCCTGAGGAAGTTCTTAGACAGCCTAAGTTCTTTTGCCTCTATGATAATTATTACGGCGCCATCTATTATTTGGCAGTTAAATTATGTAATACAGTGGTGCCTATGCCCTTGGATTCCAACACTGGGACTCTAACACCAGTCAAAATGAAAAAGAACAAAGGAGATTAGTGACGATAGACTATCTTACTATAATAACATACAACGAGTAAAAAAAACATACAAAAGTGTCATAAAGAACCAATGTGCTAGAAACATCGACTATAGGAAGGCTGATTGGTCTGTGATTAGACACAATCTAGAATTTAAAAGCAAAAAGAAATTAAACTTGGACGTTTTTCTGTCTATAGTAATTAGTATTTTCTTCACAATTGAAAATTGTTAGTTGGACCATGGGCAATACATTCCGTTAAACTAATATATTTGGACCACCGGAAGTAAAAATTACCTCTGGTACATTTAACTCACAAAAGGTGTAGGTATGTACCATGGGCAGAAAATTTTACCCCGGTCCACCCAGATGGACTAAGTAGGTGTAGGTACCACGGGCAATGACCGCTATCTACGGCTCAACCGAAGGTCCTTAATTGTGTTATATAATATTTTGTACAAAAAAAAAACAATATTGAACTGTAAATAATTTTTGTATATATATTCATAGTTACATTGTATATATATATATATTTATTTATTAAATAACTAGCTGATCTGGCAAACTTCGCATTGCCTCATCATATTCGTATTGAAAGTATGTGTCAAAGGTTTGATAGATACGGACTATTTGTATGGGAAAATAAAATTGCGGTTTTTACTATTTCCCCATAATTTCTTCATATTTTCTTACCTTTTAAACATTCTCTGGACATTCAAAACTAAAATTAGCCAAATCGGCCCAGCCGTTCTCGAGTTTTAGCGCGACTCACGAACACCAATTGATTTTTATATAATTTTAAAGATTACGTTTATGTATTACGCCAGACATCCCGGTTTGTCAGAACCGGGATGTCTGGCGCTCTACACTTTCTGCCTACCCCGTTAGGGACCTGGCGTGAAGATACATACATACATACGTTTATGTCTAATACTAACTGATTTTGTGTTTATTTCTTCTTAAATAACTCAGGTTTTGTGAAAATAACGATGTATTTAAATTTATTTTTTCTTTTGGTTTATCGTTTTTGTTTCAATGCTTGATATTACCATTATAATCCAAAGCGGTTGCCATTAAAAAAATGTAATCGATCGCAGCGCTCATAGCGGCGAAAAGTAGCATTAATGTTGGCGTTGTCAAATTTCACAAACTTGTGAATGTTGTCAATTTGTCATCTCTCATTGTTTTGTTTGGATTTGTAATTATTAATAATTATATTTTTCTGCCGGCAAAAATGGGTCACGGTACTTGTTGTGTAGTAAATTGCAAAAATACCGGCAAAAACAGTAATTGGAAGTTTTATCGATTCCCAAGAGCTTCTTGGAAAATTGAACAATGCGAAAAATGGATAGCTGCCATCAAGAGAAAAAAGTAAGTAACATTACCTTATTTTAAATCTTGTATTTGATTGCACTTATACGTAATTTCACGCCTGTAATCCCCGAAGGGGTAGGCAGAGGTAAATGCATGCATTCAAGCATACATACAAGCACACACGATTCGCCGGTTACGTTTTGGCCCATGTAACAGGTGGCGAGCCTGTTGCCATCTCCGGGCACTAGGCTACTGAAGCAGTTACTGTACTTATACATTTTACATAATATACGTATAAATTCAATTTTGTTTTAGTGCTGATGGATCGCCGTGGTACCCAAGACCAGATGATTTAGTCTGCAGTGCTCATTTTGTTGGTGGCAAGAAATCAGACGAGTCAGCCAGTCCCAGCTATGTTCCAACAATATTTCCCACAATCTTTCATTTAAAAGTATCAAATGGATCTGCAGCTATATCACGATACAAAAGTTTTAAACAACGGAGAAAGAAAACTGATCCATCCAACATCAAACCGACCAAACAACCACTTATTCACTCATCGGAATCATGTAATCAAGTAGATATGACTTTAAAAAATGACCACCAATGTCAAGTTGATATAATTTCGAAATTAAATGATACAGGTAACACATTTACATGTAATAGATATATTTATAATCAAGTATGTGATGCTGAAATTCAAACGGAAATAAACAACTCAATTATTTTTATTAAAGATGACAAAGTAATGAAGAACAAACAGTGTAATACCTCTCCAAAAACATATTATTATACCTGCAGATGTGGCAACTTCTACAGAAATAACTAATTTTACGGGGTTTTCATCAATCTGTAATAATGAACAACTTATAGATCTTGCTGGTGTAACATTCAATATAATGGCAACCCATTATACGTCCCACTGCTGGGCACGAGTCTCTCCCCTTTTTAGGGGGAGGCCTGGAGCTTACTCCACCATGCTGCTCCAATACAGATTGGTAGAGGTGGGTGGGTTAGTAGCCAACCCGCTGTCGGATGTTTTCAAACCGCAGATAAGGCCTAGGACAAGGTTTAACGACTGCTATCTATCGATAGCAACCGGGACCGACGGATTAACGTGCCATCTGAAGCACGGAAACGTGCATTTAATTTGCCACTAGCGGTCACCCATCATACTACACGACCGCGCCCGTAATGCTTAACCAAGTAGATCGCTTATGATCTACACCAGTGGCTGGGCCATGCGTGCTTCAACATTCAATAATTCCCGATTATTATTAAAAACGTCAACAACCACACACAAACATAGTATTTCCAAAGAAGATAAACTCCTCATTTTGTTAATAAAGGTTAAAATTGGTGTGACATTTTTGGCTCTAAGCATTTTATTTGGTTACAATGAGTCTCAAGGATTTTTTACACAACTCTAGGAAATGTAGCTATATCGACAGATAATTTAGGTTTTTGGCCAAATAAAGTTATTGTTAAAGCCACAATTCCAGACTGCTTCCATCCAGAATACACAATTTCATCCAAGTATTATGTATGTATCTTCACGCCAGGTCCCTAACGGGGTAGGCAGAGAGTGTAGAGCGCCAGACATCCCGGTTCTGACAAACCTCTCGTGCCTCGTCTACCTTCATCATTCTCTTCATACATGTACGCCGATTCCTAAGACTTTTGACCCCACCATCAGACAGAACTCGACCTATTTGGTCATGGTAGGTCAGCCTTGGTCTTCCTGGGCCTCTGCAACCATCCACATTCGCATTGTATATCTGTTTAGTCATTCGCTCATTCGACATTCTTTCTATATGCCCGACCCATTCATCCAAGTACAAGAGTGATTACACTGAATTGAGAATAGAAGAAGAAGAAGTAAAAGTAGAAGTTCCGGCAGCAGTAGATGACTGTATATTGTTATTCACATTACAAGAAAGGGTTTACTGCTAAGTTGCTCATAGGTATTACTCCTGGAGGTTTCATTTCCTTCATGTCAAAAGTGGCTGGTGGAAGAAAGTGATTCACAAATGACGATAGAATAAGGATTGATTGATTATTTGGAAGATGGTGATATTGTAATAGCTGATAAAGATAAATTTCCATAAATAAGAACAGTATAGGTCGCGCCACGTAAAAAGAACGCTGGAAGAAAGTAGAAGGGATGTGTTCGCGCATCGGTACACTCGCGCACGAAAGTACTAGCCTTATTGGTTTATTTTTGATCTAGCATTCGCTTGCGGTTTCGTGTATTGGTAGGCAGATTGAAAACTATATTACATAGAATAACATAAAATGAAATAAAAACACATGACGCGCAGCTTGACCGTCAGCGTTCTTTTTACCTGGCGCCACCTATAACAGATCAAAGTGGAGAGAGATCAAAGGGGTGAAGATTGTTATGCCTAGGCTCTAAATCCAGAAGTTACGTGTTCAATACCAGACCTATGGGTTGAGAAGAGAGCCGTGTCCTGGCAGTGGGGATTGATCACGATTCTTTATTTTTAAATATTGGGGGCTATATCCCACACGTTATCATAAAACGAATATGCGTCTGTACTTATTTTTTTATTCATTATTATTGTAATACCAGTAAAATTATATTATGTTTTCTTTTTTAATTAAATGTACATCGCATAACTAACATTTTTTTTTATAAAATTCTAGGCCTGCCCCTCCCTCCCTCCCCCACAGGTATAGCTATTAGCTTTACCGTTGTTTGACACCGCCGCACTACCGGCGCCGCACTGTCTGGAAGACCGAACTTCTTACTTTTTAAGAAGCTGCCATGGTTGAATGCAAAAAAGTGAAAGGTTCAAATACATAATAATAAGTAATAATGGCAACCCATTATACGTCCCACTGCTGGGCACGAGTCTCTCCCCTTTTTGGGGGGAGGCCTGGAGCTTACTCCACCACGCTACTCCAATGCGGATTGGTGGAGGTGGGTGGGTTAGTGGCCAACCCACTGTCGGATGTTTTCAAACCGCCCATAAGGCCTCCGACAAGGTTTAACGACTGCTATCCATCGATAGCAACCGGGACCGACGGCTTAACGTGCCCTCCGAAGCACGGAAACGCGCATTTAATTTGCCACTAGCGGTCACCCATCACACTACCCGACCGCGCCCGTAGTGCTTAACCGAGCAGATCGCTTACGATCTACACCAGCCGCTGGGCCATGCGCGCTTCAAATACTTAATATCTATTATTTATTTATTTATTATCAATATAGCACACAAAACAGATAACAATTTCATTTAACATTCTGGAGTTTGTTTAAGAGTAATGATCTAAATTGTAATCCAAAACATGCATGTCTATAAGCTACATAAATTAATATTTAATTTTTATGATTTTTTTCTATTATGTTATATGTATATTATATTATCTATATGTAAAAAGCTGTATAAATGATAATAATAATGTAAAGAATATTATTATCAATACAATTATTATATATAATTAATAATAACAATAAGGAACTACTCCCAGATCCAGCAGGAATAAATAAAAGTTTGTCTAAAAAGAAATAAGCATCCATATCTTGAGATATATCTTCGAAAATAATAGCACCTGTCGATGGTTTGTGTTACCTAGTGTTCACACCTCGCGAAATGGGAAGCAATTATCGTGCAGGACCGGGCCGCGGTTCCTTCCATGGAATTCAGGGCTCCATGTCACTTCCATGGTAGTTCGGAGTAGGAAGTAAACGAATTATTAATGATAAGGGGCCGTCCTTAAAATACGTAACGCTAAAATATGCCTTTTCTGATCCCCTCCACTTATTGTCACGCCTTGTCACACTATCTGTGATCCCCCTAAAAATATTACGTCAACAAAACTAAGATGAATAAGATTTATTTTTTAATGAATAATAGTCGAACTAACGAAATATTAGGTAATCCATGCCTCTATACAAATGAATAAGATTGGAGTGTATGGTTATATTATAAAAATAACCGCTTTTTACTAAATGTATGTATACACGGTACAAAACAACATTTTTTACTATTTTTGTCTGTCTGTCTGTATGTCTCCGCTAATCTCGAAAACGACCTAACCGATTTTGATGGGACTTTCACTGGCAGATAGCTTATGTAATAAGGAGTAACTTAGGCTACTTTTATACAAACTGCGACTTCGTACGGGTAGATACTGAACAATCATAATTTATCACGCAGACGAAGTCGCGGGCGTATATTAATAACCAGTTTGGTTTATTGGGTTCCGAGGTTTCGATACCCTATGAGTAGCCCTTATAGTTTCGGCATGTCCGTTCGTCTGTCTGTCTTTCCACAACTTAACTCAACAACGATTAGTACGAGGAAGTTGTAATTTGGCATGGTCCATCCAAATGGTAGGCACTACTGAGAAGAACTCCGCTACCCAACAAACTCAGCGTGTTGCTCTTTTGTCAAAACCTTAGATTGAATACAAATATTATTCATAAATAAAATAAAGATAATATGAACGTCCATGACATATAAATATTTGCATATAAACACATATGCAAATACCCATCAACAGCTTAATATCGTGATAGAAAATAACACCCGCAAATCACAACAGACCAGTCCCCACAATCAGAACGCATGTGGCAACCATTGCTCTCCTCGACCATTTTGAAGGGAAGTGAGCAACCCGTCACACGACGCCGCCGAAGGCAAAGACATTAAAGTGAACATGACTGTTATGATTACCGTCTGGTACGTTATAACTTCGAAACTACTCAACGTATTTGAACGTGGTTCAGGTTTCACAGATGGATTACATATAAATAGGAGCGCTGTCAAAACTTTTGTTTTATCAAAATTGGTTAAGGGAAAAGAAGTTATGGTTAATTTACTGGTGGTAGAGCTCCAGTGACGGAGCTCGCGGGCGTAGGCACCACCGCATTACCTAATATACTTGCCGCTAAATGATAGTGTTCAGCACCATCGTGTTCCGGTCAGGTGGTAATGTACGGCTCTGTAATTTCCGGCACAGAGGCATAACACCTTAGGCCTCAGGAGTGGCAACGCAATTGCATTTTGACCTTGGTCTTTTTGTGGGTGTCTATAGGCTGCTGTGGGGTTCGATTCCCGGGTCGGGGGATATTAGAGATAACGGTGTAAAATCCTTTATCTCTGGTTCTATTGGGATTTTTCCATTTTCTGGAAGTTCCCCAGTACCTGGAAGTTTGGTAATGTGCCCGGAGATGTCAATAGCCTCACCACCTGTGTCAGGCCAAAACGTAACCGGCGAATCGTGGGTGTTTGCATGTATGATTGAATGCATGCATTTACCTCTGCCTACCCCTTCGGGAATTACAGGCGTGAACTTACGTTTAGATATTAATCAAGCAATATAAAGTAGCAGAAAGAACCACCAGTAGATATTCTAATTGAAAAGAGATCGTTAGAAAACACTTCGCTTACCCAACGATAATAAATGGTTCCGTGACAGTTGCAAGCCCCGGGCGGACCTCTGCGCTCTGGGGTCTGAAATTTCAAGTTCGGGCTATCGATCCTCTGACCCACTTTCCCATGCAATATGGGACTTTGTTAAGGCGAAGCGTGTATTACAATATTTTATGGTGTTTAAACTGCCTCAGTAGATTAACGGTAGCAGGCCACTACTACTGTTTCATGGGCCAAAACGTAACCGGCGAAACGTGTGCATTTGCGTGTATGCTTGAATGCATGCATTTACCTCTGCCTACCCCTTCGAGTATTACAGGCGTGAAGTTACGTTACGTTTTTTAAGTTGGATACTCTCTATAAGTTGGATATATAATACTGTGGTCTAAGAAATTAAAAAAAGAACTGGTGGTCATCGCCATTCTTGACGTCTTAAAGTCCGAGGACAACAACGTGGGCACCGGCGAATTGTGGGTGTTTGCATGTAGACTTTTGCATTAAACTCTGCCTACCGCTGTGGTAGTGTTGTAAATGTCACCTTAGTCTGCCCGGGACCACGGAAACTCGATTGATTTAAAAAAATGATTTTAGTTTAAAATACTCTATATAAATGCGTAAAAATAAGAAATGATAAAAAATAGTCTAATTTAAATTTTAAAAATAAAAATAAAAATAAAAATCTTAAATGTATTAAGTAATTTAGTGGTGCCTTCACCCTTGAGCTCTCTCACTGGAACTTAGTCAGCGATAGAGTTATAAATCAGTAAATAAGAGTCTCATGCTCTACCGACTGAGCTAGCCGGCATGGCCCCGTGGCTGGTGTAGATCACAGGCGATCTACTCGGCTAAGCATTACGGGCGCGGTCGGGAGTGTGATGGGTGACCGCTAGTAACAAATTAAAATGCGCGTTTCCGTGCTTTGGAGGGCACGTTAAGCCGTCGGTCCCGGTTGCTATCGATAGATAGCAGTCGTTAAACCTTGTCGGAGGCCTTATCCTTATCCAACAGCGGGTTGGCCACTAACCCGTATTTCCACCAATCCGCATTGGAGCAGGGTGGTGCAGTAAGCTCCAGGTCTCCTCCCAAAAAGGGGAGAGACTCGTGCCCAGCAGTGGGACGTATAATGGGTTGCCATTATTAAGTATATAAGTACTTTAATATTGAATAAAGCAGTGCCAAAATGAAAATATTATTTTAAACTTGCTTCCCCTTAAACTCCAGAACATCCTTGCAATGTTGTAATTTGGCGGCAAAATTCCGACGCCATTTTGTGGGTGTAACGTAAATTCTTAGAAATATTAAAGGGGATAAAGAAAACGAAGCGGAAATAATAATAGTAAAGGGGAGAAAAGATATATTTCGGTTTATTCGATTTTATGGTACGACTTTCTTATGAATGGAAACTGACTCAAAAGAGGTAAGAATGTTATTAGATTTTCTCATTGAAATAGAACTAGTTTTCAGATATATCTCGCGTATATTAAACTAAAATTTTAATGATTACATATTTAAAGTCTGCCCGAGACCGACCATGGAAACTGAAAAGCGGCCGGTTCTTTTTATAATAACTTTTTTAGTTATATATCCTTAAGTGAGATAAATTCAAAAATTAGTTTTATTTCAATTTGAAAGTTAAGTAGTTGGTTAAAAACTTAATAAGAGAATGTTATTTGATTGGAATTAATTTTTCTCTTTATCTGGCAGAGTCAGGTATGTATAGGCTAATATTAATATACTACGAGTAATACAAATATAAAATAATTATATTTTTTTATCTTTTATGTTGTGGAAGTGGCAAACGAGAATGCAGTTTACATTGATGTTAAGTGACGAAGTAAGCCGCCAGTAAAAGTTCTACAAAGAATCTGCATTAATAGTATAAATGGTATAATATTTACTATTAAGTACCTGACTTGGCAGACTGCGTTCTGTCTGTTCAAAAGTTTTTTTATGTAATGGAAGTGGCAAGCATGTAGTTCACATTGATGTTAAGTGATGACTGCAGCGTATAAATCCCCACACACAGACCAAGGTCAAAATGCAGATGCGTTACCACTCCTGAGGCCTAAGGTGTTATGCCTCTGTGCCGGAAATTACAGGGTTGTACCACCACCTGACCGGATCACTATAGTGCTGAACACTACCATTTAGCGGCAAGTATATTAAGTGAACTAAGTATATATGAGGCCCAGTCGGCCCATAGATCTTAACTTAGCATGACTGGCCAATTCGACTGACTACTTAGAAATTGACTGGCAACTTCTAAATAATATAAATACACGTAGGAATTAAACAAGTTGAGAGCTGTCATAAGAATTAAATCTTTATTCTGTTATTTTCTTAGTATGTATGTATCTTCACGCCAGGTCCCTAACGGGGTAGGCAGAGAGTGTAGAGCGCCAGATATTCCGGTCCTGACATAGCTCGTGCCTCGACTACCTTCATCATTCTCTTCATACATGCACGCCGATTCCTATTATTTTATTAGTGGAGTTCTCAAATCTGTATTTATCATTAACAGCTGACTTTTTGGCGGTGGTGTAGTCCAGTGTAGGAGCTCGAGGACGTAGCGTAGAGGTTAGATGGTAATGAATGGCCCCATAATACTATCATAGAGACATAGCAACTAAGGTCTCAGGGGTGGCAACTTATCTGCATATACCTATCTCAGGTTTTTGTGTAGATGTCTAAAGGCTGCAGTCATCAATTAACATCAACATTTTTACTGGTGGTAGAGCTCTAGTGACGGAGCTCGCGGGCGTAGGCACCACCGCATTACCTAATATACTTGCCGCTAAATGGTAGTGTTCAGCACTACCGTGTTCCGGTCAGGTGGTAATGTATGGCCTTGTAATTTCCGGCACAGAGGCATAACACCTTAAGCCTCAGGAGTGGTAACGCATCTGCATTTTGACCTTGGTCTTTGTGCGGCTGTCTATAGGCTGCAGTCATCACTTAACATCAATGTGAACTGTATGCTAGTTTGCCACTTCCATTACATTAAAAAAAAGTCATCAATTAACATCCATGAGAACTACATGCTTGGTTACATAAAAGAGTATACTTTATTTTGTAGGCTGGTGTAGCTTCTCGTCGAAGGCACATTATTAATTATTATATTTATTATACCGTTGCTCCACACTGGGCGTCAACGAATTTTCCGTGCTACGTAGGTTTGTTCTACGAAGTTCTACTATGCGACCGTGTAGGCATATAGTAGGTATGTTCTTACCCCCATAATCATAAACGTACATTAGATACGTTTTAGCTATAGAACGCTTTGTCTTCGTCAGTTGCATTGTCAAATGTGTAGGATAGAAAAAGAAGACAAAGGAGAGATTAGAAACACTTTAGCTAAAATACGTTTATGAATAAGGGGGTTATATTTTAGCGTGCTACACTCATTGAGCAACACGGGCCACCGGTCGCGGCGGACCGGAGGGGAGTAGCCATAGCGTTTATTATCAATGCAAAACAGTCCGTCATTTTTTGCGGGGGGAAATGCGTGCGACACACACGCACTACAAAAATTGTCTATTACTACGGAACTCATACCTTCGCTTTAACAAAATACAGAAACAATTTCACGCACACATTTAAGCATGTAGGCGACAGGTATAGGCCTATTTGGGTTCGTACTTTGACAGAGGGAAAAGCCTGCATATGGCTACTCCCCTCCGGTGTTTCTCTATAGCTATACTCATTGAAATAATACTAGTTTTATATGTATGTATGTATCTTCACGCCAGGTCCCTAACGGGGTAGGCAGAGAGTGTAGAGCGCCAGATATCCCGGTTCTGACAAACCTCTCGTGCCTCGTCTACCTTCATCATTCTCTTCATACATGCACGCCGATTCCTAAGACTTTTGACCCCACCATCAGACAGAACTCGACCTATTTGGTCATGATAGGTCAGCCTTGGTCTTCCTGGGCCTCTGCAACCATCCACATTCGCATTGTATATCTGTTTAGTCATTCGCTCATTCGACATTCTTTCTATATGCCCCAGCCATCGGAGCATGCCTTTTTTCATTTTTACACCGATACTATCATTCACACAAAGTCTCTTTCTTACATCTTCGCGAACGCGATCGGTGAGTGATACACCGCAGATCTTGCGCAAAGATCTCATCTCGACCGCGTTCAACTTACTTTCATGCTCTTTCCTGCATACCCAGCTCTCGCTTCCATATAAAAGCGTTTTAATAGAATATATGGATTTATCTTGAGTATGTATAATGATTTTTTAAAATCTACTTGACGTTTCGGTCGCTTTACAGCTTTCGTTTAGTGTGGTTCACTCCCGTTACTTATTAGGAGTACCTACTTTGTCCGTAACTATACGCGAGATAAATCCGAAAAGGAGTTTTATGCGTATAGGTATATCTACTTACTTACGTGGCACTACCGTGTCTCCACATCTCAAAACGCTATTAACAAAAGTATTGTGCAAAATTGTGATAATTAATAATCGTTAACGTTAAATGTCATTAATGCTAATGGACAGTGATTAGTAAAATTCAAAGGCTTGAGAATTATAGGGTTTCTCTGACCTATTTTCTTCACCTATTGAGCATTGGTTGCAATTGTGAAGATGAAACAATCGTTGAGTGTATTGAGACGGATCACACAACATAGGTAGCATTTATTAAAAAAAAGGAATAATTTTATGAGAAGGTTTTTGAGAAAAGTACAAAATTTTAAGAAAACCTGTCGTTATAAAATTATGGGCAGATTACATTGATATTGTATATCAATGGCACATTACTAAAATCTGCAATAACCTTAGAAACATAGTGTTTTATGCATGTTTGCATATGCAAATGCATATAATCCGATTTCGATGAAAATAATGAATATTCACATCACACCTAACATGTGTTTGTTCATAAACTGGAAAATGTACTTGCATTAAATATTTAAATAATGTAAGGGTGCTTTTCACACACCAGAGATGTGCTATTTAGCTATGCTGCAAGGATATGTAATCTAAAAACCGTAACTTCACGCCTGTAATCCTCGAAGGGGTAGGCAGAGGTAAATGCATGCATTAAATCATACATGTTACGTTTATGCCCATATAACAGTTGGCGAGCCTACCGACATCTGCGGGCACATTACCAAACTTCGAGTACTGGGAAACTTCTAGAAAATGGAAAAATCACAATAGAACCAGAGATAAAGAATTTTATACCGTTATCTCTAATATCTCCCGACCCGGGAATCGAACCCGGGACGACAGCGTAGTAGTAGTGGCCTGCTACCACTAGGCTACTGAGGCAGTTAAATCTACGCTACGAAAATATTTGACCATTTCCACCGATTTTTTTTTAATGTAATGGATGTGGTAAACAAGCATGCAGTTCACATTGATATTAAGTGATGACTGCAGCCTATAGACACTTACACAAAGACCAAGGTCAAAATGCAGATGCGTTACCACTCCTGAGGCCTAAGGTCTTATGCCTCTGTGCCGGAAATTACAGGGCCGTACATAACCACCTGACCGGAACACGATAGCGTTGAACACTACCATTTAGCGGCAAGTGTATTAGGTAATGCGGTGGTGCCTACCGGACCGGAGGGGAGTAGCCATAGCGTTTATTACCGATGCAAAACAGTCTGTCATTTTTTGCTTTTACTACAAAATTCACATCTTGACTTTAACAAAATACATAAAATTTTACTGGTGACGGAGCTTCCGGGCGTATGCACCACCCGCATTACATAATATACTTGCCGCTAAATGGTAGTGTTTAGCACTATCGTGTTCCGATCAGGTTGTTATGTCTGGTCCTGTAATTTCCGGCACAGAGACATAACACCTTAAGCCTTAGGAGTGGTAGCGCATCTGCATTTTGACCTTGGTCTTTCTGTAAGTGTCTATATGCTACAGTTATCACTTAACATCAATGTGAACTGCATGCTTGTTTACCACTTCCATTACTTAAAAAAAAAATCACGCACACATTTAAACTTCTAGGCGACAGGCATAGAGACAATTGGGCTTGTACTTTGTCAGAGGGGAAAGCCTGCATATGACTAATCCCCTCAGGTCCGCCGCGGCCGGTGGGCTGTGTTGCTTAATGGTTTCCACCATTGCTAAGCTATGTGCACCATTGAATATGATTGGTGGATATCAAACGCATCTATAGCATAGCAGCTCTCTGGTGGAAAAGCACCCTAAACCAACAAGAACGTGAAGACAGCTTTCAATAAATTGCATATTCAAAATGTTTACTAATTTTGCCCTGTATCCCGTTCAAAAAACAACCATATCTCAAACGCAGTACAGTGAAAGTTACATTAGTCTGAAACTTCGTGTGTCATTGAGATATAAGCTTTGCTGTATGGGTTTAAGGTTGCTTTATATATATTCTAATTTTGTGCTTACATCATTTCGTATTTGATAAGTCTGTCAATCGGTAACTTTACCTATCTGTGATGGCCTCAGTTTTGGAATGAGTGGATTTTGGGTGTGAACATCTCTTCGTTGGTGAAATGAAGTTAAAAATGAGAAATGAAGAAAGGAGTTATTTATTGTAAGTAATGTATAGTGTAACTGCCTCAGTAACCTGGTGGTAGCAGGCCACTACTACTACGCTGGGGTTCCGGGTTCGATTCCCAGGTCGGGATTTATTAGAGATAAGGGTGTAAAATCCTTTATCTCGGTTCTATTGGGATTTTTGCATTATCTGGAAGGTTCCTCGGAGCTCGGAGTTTGGTAATGTGCCCGGAGATGTCAATAGACTCGCCACCTGTTACATGGGCCAAAACGTAACCGGCGAATCATGGAATTCTCCCCCAATATTTACAATTATTATTTTTGTCGTCTCAGGATAAGATTTCCGCCTCTGCGATCGCCAATCCGCGCGTGTGGCGAATATGGCATATTCTCCCACAATTCTCCCATAATCGCCTGTTGTGAGCGTTATTGGGGAAGATTTTGTTCCAGCAGTGGACGTTATTCGTCTGAAGTGATGATTATTTTTATTATTATGTTTAATACATCATTTGAAGAATTGTTGGCAATATGATGACCTCAAATAATACTCCGACTTTGAACAAAAACGACTAAACCAGTGATTCCAAAAATTCCATATAGACCCCCTGGGGTCTATGGGAGACTCGATGGGGTCTACGTATATGCGTAAATAAAAATGGGATATATGGGAAAGTGATATAAATGTTAGCAAGGGGGTCCACCGAAACCAGAAAAAAATTGAAAGGGGGACAAGAAAAATAGTTTGGGAACCTCTGGACTAAACAAAACTTTTACTCTTTTTACTGGTGGTAGAGCTCCAGTGACGGAGCTCGCGGGCGTAGGCACCACCGCATTACCTGATTTACTTGCCGCTAAATGGTAGTGTTCAGCACTATCGTGTTCCGGTCAGGTGGTAATGTACGGCCCTGTAATTTCCGGCACAGAGGCATATCACCTTAGGCCTCAGGAGTGGTAACGCATTTGCATTTTGACCTTGGTCTTTGTGTGGGTGTCTATAGGCTGCAGTCATCACTTAACATCAATGTGAACTGAATGCTTGTTTGCCACTTCAATTACATAAAAAAAAAAAAAAAAAAAAAAAAAAAAAAAAAAAAAAAAAAACGATAATCAACTTGGCGGTGGCACTACCGTGTCTCCACATCTCAAAACGCTATTAACAAAAGTATTGTGCGAAATTGTGATAATTAATAATCGTTAACGTTAAATGTCATTAATGCTAATGGACAGTGATTAGTAAAATTCAAAGGATTGAGAATTATAGGGTTTATCTGACCTATTTTCTTCACCTATTGAGCATTGGTTGCAATTGTGAAGCCTCCAAGCAAATTAGAAAAGGTTTACGAAATTACTACCGCACGTGGTTACATGCGAGTAAAAAATGTCAAAAAAGGAGTCCAAAGAGAAAATGGTCCTGCAATAAGTATCACAGAGACATAATAGCTAAGGCCTCCGGTTCTGGTGTAGTAGATGTCTTTATGCGCGTGTGTCTATACCATGTGAGCTGTATGCTTGTCTGCCACCTTCATTACATAAAAAAAAAAAGAAAACAATATGTTTTTTTTATTCCTGATGAATGAATAACGGAAAAAAGGCATGCCACGGGGGATATTCTCTGATGGAAAAATCCTAACATTGTTCACTCTTCGGGGACCAAATCCACAATATCAAGAAGCCAATATAACTGCCATATAATGAATGTGAAATGAATGATGAAATGAATGATGAATGTATAATGTAACTGCCTCAGTAGCCTAGTGGTAGCAGGCCACTACTACTACGCTGGGGGTCCTTGGTCCGATTCCCGGGTCGGGGACTATCAGAGATAACGGTTTAAATAATCCTTTATCTCTGGTTCTATTGGGATTTTTCCATTTTCTGGAAGTTTCCCAGTACCTCGGAGTTTGGTAATGTGCCCAGAGATGGCAACAGGTTCGCCACCTGTTACATGGGCCAAAACGTAACCGGCGAGTCGTGGGTGTTTGCATGTATGCTTGAATGCATGCATTTACCTCTGCCTACCCCTTCGGGGATTACAGGCGTGAAGTTACGTTTTAGTGTCCTGCTCTACCATTAATTCACTTACACTGAAACTTAAAACAAAAGAAAAGCATCAAATATAAAAACATATATGTAATATGTTAATTAAACTAAAACCTCTTTGCATTGTTTCAAGTGGTTACTTGAGGTTTCACACCACACAACATGAGAAAATGATAAGCTTTTTGCTTAGAAATTAATGTACTACAGGGCGGTTGGAAACAACCGCGCATGCGTGGCAACCAGGACTTGCGAAATCACCCTTTGTCTGCGTACCAAGTGTCGTGGCCGAAGCACGTCTTTTTTACGTGGGCTGAACGCGGGAAATCCGTGAGTACCTAAGACTTTTTTAGAAAAAAAAAAAAACTTAGGATGCAAGATTTTTCGAGCCTTCGCTCAAATTTTCAGTGAGAGAAAAAGTGCTTTATTTTTTTTCTAACAGGCACGGGAATTGCGCTTTCAGCTGGCTAAGCTGAAATACAATAATACTGCGTGTGATCTTTATTATTCAATTTGAAAATGAAAATTGAACAACGAAGAGTAATCAATAATCATGATCAATTGTTTTTATAATACATTTTAATATATTAATGCCGATTGCCTTTAGTAGCAAAATGCATTGTATACCTACTCTAAAGGTTGTCTGGGAGAAAATCTTGTGTTGCATTAAGTTAGGCCATAATAGAAAACTATACATATTTATTGTGTAGTAAAAATGCAAGCCACCTATACTTTTATATAAATCTTACTTACTATAATAGTAAATAATGAAGGTTTTTATATTACGCAGATAGCTAATGTCGTGTTTTTTGCACAAAGGTATGTTTTTCCAGGTTTTTTTTCTTACTGAGTGGGGTTATTGTGTTAGTGAGTACCTTACCTATGTAGATATATTTTTTATAGCCTTATAACAAAACATACTAATCACAAGGGTAGGGAACTGCACTATATAAACGTTGATTAAAAAATAAACATTATAGACACATCTTAAGTAAAATTAATTTGTACCTATGAAATATACTTGGGGGTACGGCAGTGTCTCAGCCAAGTCGAATTATTCTCGTACCTTCCGACCACGTTTTCGCCGTTCTATAATATAAACTTTAGCTAAACAAAAAAGTATGATGGTGAAATGTAAAAATGTAAAATCACAGTCTGTCTACCTCAATAACAATAGTACCTACTCCAATAACACAACCAATATCCATAAAATTCACATCAAACTACCGCACCAACGCATGCACACAACATAACCGACACTAAATTATAAATTGTGTAAGTGTGTACATTCTTGTGTCAATTAACTATTATTTATTAATGTATGTGTCTGTCTCTTTTTACTTTAAGCTTCCTAGCTCGTTTTCTCACACATTAAATCTTATAAATTTATGTGGCGTCTCTTTTTACTGTAGCTTTTTCGTTTCATCGACTCTTCAAATCACGCTGCTAAAGTAGTGCTACCAGCAATCTCAACTAACAAGACATGATACGAAATTGCGACCGAGTGCCAACACGACTGCCTGTCGCCAACATCCGGCATCATATAGCTGATCAATTGACTCGTCGCAATGTCATCATGCCCTCACTTCCGATCACCACCTTCCGGAGGGTCGGGATTATACCACAGAGCTCATAAATTCTTTCATCTGCTGACAGATGGACGTTTGCCATCCTGTAGTGGTCGACATGGTACCAAAGCGAACGACATTCGTGGCCAAGCATGTGGCGGGGCAGCACGCGCTTGTCAAAAAGTACGCCATCTTGAATTTGACGTTCCGTTACGCGTATGTGCTATGGTTATGTGTGTGTGTGTGATTTGTGTTGCCATTGGTTACTGAATAGGTATGGTATTGTTGTGATGTTTTTATAAGTTTAAAGGGAAATAACATGAACTGTTTAGAGTTTCGGTGAAGTTTGTTTCGAAAAGTAAAGGTACGTTTACAAGACTGATTCTGTTTTTTTTTGAGTGAAATAGTGTTGCAAGGATTCTCTTCGCCAAAACACACAGAAGGTATAAATTTAATATTTATTTTACAATGAATATTTACTCAATTTTATAAAATATGAGAAAGTAACTTTTTCTTAAGCTGAGCTAATTGTGATTGAAACTTTACGTGGAGATAGTATGATTCATGAAAAAGGACATAACCCACTATTTGTACTTTGTACTCAAACCAAGGACTATGCTGACAAAAGTGCAAAATCCGCTTGACTGGATACATGATGTTATTTGATTCGAGAGTACCTACATAGCATAAGTTAAATAGTTACAAATTTTAAATTAAATAAATTAAAAACATAAGAGCAACACGGGCCGCTGCGGCGGATTGGAAGGGTGTAGCCATAGCGCTTATTATCGATGCAAAACAGTCTGTCATTTTGTCGTGACAACGTCTTAAATTAGGTTGCGGCTCGGAGTCACTCATGAAAAAGTGTAACGCCCGGTAACGTAACGATGAGTCACCGAACGAGAGAGAGGCCTGCCGGACCGGCGAATGCCTTTCTACCGAGAAAAAGACGTTGTGACGTAAAATCTTCGCCCGTAAAACCGACTTTTTTGCGGTGGGAACTACGTGTGATACACACACACACACACACTACAAAAATCGTCTATTACTACGAAACTCACACCTTTGACAAAATATATAAACAATTTCACACGCACATTCAAACATCTCGGCGACAGCGGCTTCTTGGAAACAAACTCGGATCAGTTGCTCGACCGATCCGTGTATCTTATGGTATTATTACCCGTCAGTCTGTCCGACTGTGTTGTCTAAATCAGTCTGACACAATACGACCAAAATTATCATATTTTTGAGTTTTTAAGAAATAAATAATAATTTTTCTGATCATAAATAACTTGCATGTGAATGGTAACATCTTTTGTAAACTTGATGTTGCAGACCTCTTTATACAGCAAAAAGACAGACCAAATCGGCATTTTTAGGACGTCAGTTCAGTCGCACAACTAGAATTACAACCATTTTCTAAGTCGTAATCTCGACCTTAACTCAATCTTACTCAGTGGAATTGGTATTCTTAGTTGTAACTAATAACGTCAACTCGACATTTCGAGGTGTCCTCATAAAGTATCTTAAGCTGAGTGTGAGTCCAGCAATGTTTCAAGTAATGTCTTAGAATATGGGTGTTAGTCTAATGAGCAGTCCAGCTGCAACTAGTTTTTATTATACTCATAGGACCATTTGGGCTTGTACTTTGACAGAGGGGAAAGCCTGCATATGGCTACTCCCCTCCAGCCCGCCGGTGGCCCGTGTTGCTCTATGCATGCCCTCAAATCCCTACATAGAAACTCTACCACCAGTAAACACACACAGTCAATTTCAAATCATGAAGGAAAAACATACTGAAAGAAATGTATTTCTCGTACAATCTAAAAATTACTTTTCTTTTGTGGTTTTTATAGCTCAAGGAACTTTTTATGCATTAAAAAGAAACCGGAAAGACGACGTAAAAGGGGATTATTGAAAACGTCTTTTTGAATAACTGCGCAGCGTGTAAAGGGAAAAATAAGTGAAGAATGTCCTTTGTATTCATTCCCACAAGGCGAGTCTAATCATTCGTTCAAGTCCCAACCTTCTTTTAAAGAAATTTAAATGTTTAGAATAGAGTTAAGACTAAACTAAAAGCATTTTTACTGGTGGTAGAGTGACGGAACTCGCGGGCGTAGGCACCACCGCATTATCTAATATACTTGCCGCTAAATGGTAGTGTTCAGCACTATCCTGTTCCGATCAGGTGGTAATGTACGGCCCTGTAATTTAAGCACAGAGGCATAACACCTTAGGTCTCAGAAGTTTTAACGTATTTGCATTGCAGTGTAGGGTTCCATAGTTTTTAGGTTTGAATAATGTAATAAAAAAAAAATATACTCGTATATTTTTATGGAGTTGATCAAAAATTTCGAGTATTACATTTGGTCGACTATTACTCGCAAACTTGTAAAGCCAACTTAAGTGTGATAGTTTTCATTTTAATTTCGATATATGTATCTGCTATTGCCGTAACGTTTGAATTTCTAACAACAACGGTTTAGTTGGTAAAAAGGGGTGATACTTGTCTCTAACGAAAATTGACACTTTAAAGCTTAATAACTCACGAACAGTTAACTAAATAGAAAAATGATATTAGCACACCCCTTACATTTTTGAAAGACCTATCCAACAATATCCCACACTTTATAGAAAACAAAAAATAAAAAAATATCCGCGCGTTACATGTAGGGGAGGTACCCTAAATCATTTTATTTTTTTTTGTTTTTTATTCTACCACTTTGTCAGCGTGATTATGGTGTATACTTGTGCCAAATTTCAAGTCTCTAGTACCAACAGTTTTTGCGCTAAACCGCGGACGGACGGACAGACAGACAGACAGACAGGAACCCTACAAAGAAGTCTCCATTTGTTTTATGAAGTTAACGTATAATATGATATTCTACCCCTTAATCAATGATTGTAATAACATGTATAGAGACATTAACATGAAGTAAAATAACGAAAGTGGTTCCATCGTTCATAGAAAAAAGCGAATGGAGTCTCAGAAATTTTATTGCAATTTAAGTAGGTGCTCCATGAACTTAAGTGACGTCTTGTTGGTGTAAAAGCATATTAAATTCAGCAATTTATTATCAGCGAGGTACACATCAGTGAGCTTGGCTTTTTTCGTGTGCACAATAAGATGTAGTGAGTCGTAAACGTTTGGGTCATAATTTTTTCAAGACACTTCGCTTTAATACGCAAATGGAATCACCTCGGAGACTTGAAATTTTCAATTTACTTTTTCTTTAAAGTATCATTTTGGGTTAAATTGGTACACCAAGTTTTGTATAATCTATATATATTAGAATACAAAGTACCTCGGCGCGTCTGTCTATCTGTTCGCCATAAACTCAAAGACTTTTACCCGGATTTTCATGCCATTTTCATCGACAGATACCTAAACCACATAATAATAATCATAATAATCATAATCATAATCATTTATTTACCAGAATGTAGTGGGTACATGTAGGTACAGATGGTGAGGTAATACAATTATAGCACTATCACATTCTACCATTACAATGGTGTGTAAAATATCCATAAACTTAACTAAATAGTATGTCAAAATATTATTATTGTAATTCGAATATTTATAATTAATTAATGTCAAAGTTATTATTGCAAATTGTGGTCATCTAATTGAGATATTATTACAGCGATAAAGTTTATTGAAGATTTTAATAATTTAATTTAAATATTTAGCATTACTTTAGGATAATAATAATAATATATATTTATTTAGTCAAATTATTGAGTCATTAATAAATTATAATATTGTTTTATGTGTCATATAATCCTTTAAGTCATAAAAACAATGTTGATGTAGCCATTGAGTCAGTTTTTTTTTAAATAATGGTAATTGTGTTTCTTTAAGCGTCGTCGGTAATTTATTGTAGACTCTTATGGCGTTAACATAAGCATTTCTTTTATGCAATTCAATCCTGTATTGTGGTATAAACAGTTTAAATTGATTTCCGGCCCTAGCATTTCTACTTGTATATTCGGAATTAAGTTTAAAATAACATGGATGCTGCTTTACAAAGACACATAGCTCTCTAATATACATGCAAGCTAACGGTAAGATACGAAATTTATCAAATAAGGGCTTACAACTGTCTAAGCACCAAGCTCCACAAATGGCTCTTACACATTTTTTTTGGACAACAAAAGCTTTATTAATTGCAACTGAATTTCCCCACAATAAGAGACCATAGGCTAGCACCGGGGAAACATATCCATGGTACGCAGTTAGAGCTGCTTCTGTTGAGACAGTTTGACGTAATTTTTTTATTGCATATACAAACCTATCTAGCTTGTCGCAAACATACTCAATATGAGATTTCCAGTCACAATTTTTATCAATTATCAATCCTAAGAATTTCGTGGAGTCAATTTCATTAATTTTATTATTTTCGTAAGTTATATTAAGGTCAATAGGTTTTTTTCTGTAAGTCTGGAATTGAATTAGATTAGTTTTATTGATATTGATTTTTAAATTATTGTTTTTTAACCAGGCAATTATATTACTGAGCGCTTCATTTATACTTATTTCATATCCATTTATATCATTACATTTCACTATAAGTGTAGTGTCGTCGGCGAATAATACTGTTTTGTGGTGCGTAACATTCGGTAGATCGTTAATATTGATTAAGAATAGTAATGGTCCCAAAACACTTCCTTGAGGCACACCGTAGTTATTTGTCCTGAAATCTGATTGACTATACATTTTAGTTCCATTCACTATTTTAGCTATTTTCACACATTGGGTTCGATCTGACAGATAGCTTTTAATCCATTCGTTTGCAATACCTCTGATACCATATTTATCGAGCTTATATAATAGTAGCTTGTGGTCCACAAAATCAAAAGCTTTGCTCATATCTAAAAATACTGCAGCAATCGCTTTATTGTCATTGATTGCTTCTGTTACTGTTTTAATTAAGTCAAAACATGCTAACGAAGTGGAACTATTCTTACGAAAGCCGAATTGTTCGTTTTTTAATAAATTGTGACCCATAAAAAAGTCCTGAAGTCTTTTATACATGACCTTTTCAAATACTTTTGATAATACTGGAATTAATGTAACGGGGCGATAATTATTGAGATCTGTCGCATCTCCCTTTTTAAAAAGTGGTTTAATTACTGATTTTTTTAATATATTGGGATATGTACCTTCCTCTAGTGATCTATTGATGATAAAACTCAATGGTTCGCTTATATATTTAGCACATAACTTCAGAGAGCGTGTATTAATACCATCATTGCCTACTGAGTTAGTATTTTTAAGATTATTAATTATTCTAAAAATTTCCATTGAATCAGTTGGTTTTAAAAATATTGAATTGGAATTGCATACACATCAGTGAGCTTGGCTTCTTTCTTGTGCACAAGATGTAGTGCGTCGTAAACGTTTGGGTTATGATTTTTTCAAGGCACCTCGTCTTAAGGTGCGAGGGCATCGCCTTAGAGAATTGAAATTCGTTCTTTTTTCTTTCTGAGTATCATTTTGTGTAAAATTGATGCACCAAGTTTTATATAATCAATATATATTATCAATTACAAAGTCCCTCGCCACGTCTATCTGTCTGTTCACGATAAAGACTGCTGCCCGCATTTGCATACGGTTTTTACAGCCCATAGATAAAGTGATTCGTGAGGAAGGTTTTTGTTAGTACAATTTGTTGATGTTTTGTGCAAATTCACAAGAATATAACGAGGACTTCTTTGTAGGGAATGTTGGAGGATAATAACATGATGTAAAATAACAAAAATGGTTTCATAATTTCTAGAAAAAGCAAACAAAAAAAGCGAATTGAATATCAGAAATGTTATTGCAATGCAAGTAGATACTCCATCAACTTAAGTGACGTCTTGTTGGTGTAAAAGCATATTATATTCAGCAATTTATTATCAGCGAGGTACACATCAGTGAGCTTGGCTTCTTTCGTGTGCACAATAAGATGTAATACGTCGTAAACTTTTGGTTCATAGATTTTTCAAGACACCTCGCCTTAAGACGCGAGTGGAATCACCTTGGAGAGTTGAAATTTTCAATTTATTTTTTCTTTTAAGTATCATTTTGGGTTAGGTAAATTGGTACACCAAATTTTGTATAATCTATACATATTATAATACAAAGTACCTCGGCGCGTCTGTCTGTCTGTTCGCCATAAACTCAAAGACTTTTGCCCGGATTTTCATGCGATTTTCACCGACAGATACCTTAAGTGATTCTTGGGAAAGGTTTGTGTAAATTGATTAGAATATATCGATATAAGAGGAGTAACTGTTGGTAGTGGTCCAGTGACGGAGCTCGCGGGCGTAGGCACCACCACATTACCTAATATTCTTGCGGCTAAATGGTAGTGTTCAGCACTATCGTGTTCCGGTCAGGTGGTAATGTACGGCCCTGTAATTTCCGGCACAAGGCCACAATACCTTAGGTCTCAGAAGTTGTAATGCATCAGCATTTTGACCTCTGGTCTTTGTGTAAGTGTTTATAGGCTGCAGTCATCACTTAACATCAATGTGAACTTCATGCTTGTTTGCCACTTTCATTACATAAAAAAATATTAGAGGTGCTGAAAAAATTCATGCCTCCTGGGAGCTTTCATCGAAGACTCTGCCTAAACCTTTTGAGATATAACAAAATAATGTATGGTGGAATATTTCCTCTTTGGTAGATCTACAAAAAGCCTAACGTATGCGAAGGGTAACTTAAGCTTACATTATTATTATACCTCTTTGAATCATTGATTCTTATAACATTTATATAGACAATAACATGAAATAAAACACAGAAAGCGGATTCATAATTCCTAGAACAGGCAAATTGAATTTCAGAAATGATATTGCAATGCAAGTAGTTGCTCCATCAACTTAAGTGTCTTGTTGGTGTAAAAGCATATTATATTCAGCAATTTATTATCAGCGAGGTACACGTCAGTGAGCTTGACTTCTTTCGTGTGCACAATAAGATGTAGTGCGTCATAAACGTTTGGGTCATAAATTTTCAAGACACCTCGCCTTAAGACGCGAGGGTAATCACCTTGGAGAGTTGAATATTCAATTATTTCTTTTCTTTTTAAGTATCATTACGCTTTAATTTTAATTTGGTGCAACAATTTAGTATAATCTATACATGTTATAAGACAAAATCCTCCGCCACGTCTGTCTTTCTGTTAACAAACTCTAAGTCTACTAGATTTTCATGCGCTTTTCAAAACGCTTACACTCACAGCCCCACAGTAGGTATAAACCTGTGTCGTGGGTGCCGTTGTACACATACAACACATACACAAACACCCAGACCCGAAACAAATATCTGTAGGCCATACAAATATTTGTCCCGGTGCGGGGATCGAACCCGCGACCCATCGAATCAAACGGTCATCTCACACCGCTGGACTAACCGGGTCATCAATATATACATACACCATCCACTGATTTTTGTGTACATGTCTATAGGCTGCAGTCATCACTTAACATCAATGTGAACTGCATGCTTATTTGCCACCTTACTTACACAAAAAAAAAATGTGACTATTATGTATTATGAGGTAATCTAATCACTCTTTTCTATTGTTTCAGGAACAAACACAATCCTAACTGATCTAGTCCACGTAGGTACTTCCAAAATGTTAATACAGTTCCCTTGACTGAGCAACTGCTGAGGTGACGTGGCACGGTTTCGTCTTGGACCGATAGACAAGAAGAGGATAGAAGACAGGAAAAGAACGAAAGAGCAAAAGAGATGGACACAAAGAACGATGCGCATGGAGACGAAATCGAACTTAGCGTTCCGGGTGCAAGTAATAAACCTAGGTAAGTGAAAAATTGTTTCAAAATGTGTATACAAGGTGTAGATGTGTATACAAGGTGTAGCAGGAAAGGTCCAACAATATTTCAACAGTGCATGCCTATAATTGCCTATACTGGTATTGACTTCATCAGTCTTTTTCTCCTGAGAATGTAAAATCATTAGTTAAGTAGTTAAGTATTTCGAGTCTCAAGTTTGCGTTTCAACCCTGAAAACAACAGCTGACAGCATATATCAGTCGAAGCGAAGGCAAACGCTACGGATGTGTGCGTATTGCTGATCACAGAATAGATAAATTCCGTGGCTGAGATGCTGATCTATTTACTGTGACCACGGTCCACGTACGGTATGTGTATGTGAAATGCTGTGACGACTTGTTAGGGTTGTCAAAAAATAACAAATCATTAATTTTTAAACTTTATATTAAAAAAAAAGTGGTGACTTAATTGTAATTGTTTACGTTAAATGATTTGAAATAGAATAGAAACTCGATATAGATGAATACCTTTCAATATTGTTGTACCTTTCCGGCTACACCTTGTGTACCGATATTAGTGTATCGAAGGTGGCAAGCAAGCGTGCAATTCACATGGATGTTAAGTGATGACTGCAGCCTATAGACATATACACAAAAACCAACGATCAAATTACAGATGTGTTGCCACCCCTGAGACCTTACTAATATGTCTCTGTGTCATAATCATTACGGGGCCATACATAACTAACTAACAGGAAGGGTAGTGCTTAAAACTGTCATTTGGCGGCAGATAGATAAGGTAATGCGGTAGTGCCTACGCCCTCGTGTTCCAAAACTGGAATTCTTCCAGTAAATTATGATATTGTAAGGATTTTCTCTAAAGTCTTATACTACCAAAATAGTGTCATTAGTAGTCATTCTTATCTCAGTTGTCAGCTTTTTTAAGTCATGACGTCGCAAACGAGCATAATACCACACCGCGGACACTCCGCCAAAATTACGTACAAACGATTAATTTGGTCTCTATTACGCAGTGAAGTGTATTTACACGTGCACCTGTGTGCGTAGCACGTAGAGAATACCAAACGTCTCCAATAAGAGGGGAGGAGGTTGGGTGAGGTAGGAAAATCGGGTGGGACGTCGAAGTGTCCATTCTATACGTAGTGTTATTACATATTCTCTGGTAAAACTGTAGTCTATAAATATCTACATGAAATCAGAGATTTCAATGTAGATTCGTTGTCACTCTTGTGGTCCATCCTCCTGTCTACCATCCGTAAAAAGCACTAATATGATTGATTCTTTAAATGCTTCAAGCATTGGGCAACACCGGAGGGGAGTAGCCATATGCAGGCCTCTGTCAAAGTACAAGCCCAAATGGGTCTATACCTGTCGCCTAGAGGTTTAAACGTGTGCGTGAAATTGTTTCTGTATTTTGTTAAAGTCAAGGTGTGAGTTTCGTAGTAATATACGATTTTTGTAGTGTGCGTGTGTGTCGCACGCATTTCCCCCCGCAAAAAATGACAGACTATTTTGCATCGGTAATAAACGTTATGGCTACTCCCCTCCGGTCCGCCGCGGCGGCCGGTGGCCCGTGTTGCTCCATGGCTTCAAGACTCGCTCAATTCAAATTCTATCAATTTTGTTCGATATATCACACCAATCATAATCAGTTGACAGATCTAACTGATACTTATTTTTGGTGGTAGAGATCCAAGTGTAGGAGTCTATCTGCCGTCAAATGATACGTAGTGTTCAACACTCATCGTATTACATATTCTCTGCTATTGGTACTGGTATAATCATGTATGGCGCAGGATGCATGTAGGTGTCAGGGGTGGCTGTGGCTACGCATATGCACCGACTGCATCTGGTTTTTGTGTAGATGTTTAGAGGTTACAGTCATTACTTAACATCTATGTGAACTGCACGATTGTTTGCATTAATAAAACTTAAAATTGATTTTTAAATTCCAGTGCTGTATCTACGAAATCCGATCTCCCCGAACGAGGGTCCTGGGCCAGCAAGCTCGACTTCATTCTATCCGTCATCGGCCTAGCCATTGGCCTCGGCAACGTCTGGCGGTTCCCTTATCTCTGCTACAAAAATGGCGGTGGTGCTTTCCTCATCCCTTACTTCCTTACCCTCATCCTCGCTGGCATCCCCATGTTCTTTATGGAGCTGGCAATGGGACAGATGCTCACGATCGGAGGCTTGGGCGTGTTCAAGATCGCACCTATTTTCAAGGGTAAGTTGTTTTAAAGTTTAAACCAGTGATTCCTAAAGTGGTCCATATAGACCCCCTGGGGTCCATGGGACTCGATGGGGGTCTACCTAGCGTGAATAAATTTTGGAAATATGGGAATGTGATATAAATGTAGCAAGGAGGGGGTCCACGGAAACCAGAAAAAAATTTAAAGGGGTCAAAAGAAAATATTGTTTGGGAACCTGTGGTTTAAACGTTTGACTATTTTTTATGTAATAATATTAGGCATAATCTATATATATATAAAAATGCAACCCATTTCCTTGGTCACGGCATCACGCGTGAATGGCTGGACCGATTTGGCTAATATTGATTTTGAATGATTTTTGGAAGTCCAGGGAATGTTTAAAAGGTAAGAGAATATGAAGAAATTGAAGGGAAACAGTAAAAACCACCATTTCAATTTCCCATACAAATAGTCCGTATCTATCAAACCTTTGACACATGTCATATTTTCATTCTGAGGCAATACGAAGTTTGCCGGGTCAGCTAGTGATATTATATTTTAACGTCTACCACTTTTTGTTTCTTTGTATTATTTATTTAATCTTCCAACCACAATAAAAGTACATGAGGCGGACTTAATGCTAGGTAGCATTCTCTACCAGTCAACTTTAAGGTTGTGTAGGAAACTCAATTGTGTAGAAAAATCAATAAACTCAAAACAAAATTATTTCTTCTGTAATATTTTTACCTCCACTTCGTATAATTTTTTTAGGAGTTACGCTCTACAGACCCGAAGTACGCCGAAGTCTTCTTCGTCTCAGTCTCATCATTTTTGTTCGAGTAAGGTTCAGTATTGGTATCGCTGCCTCTTATTGATATTTCATTTCATTATACTCATTGTCATTTAATGTTTGTTTGAAATGGACTAACGATTACGATTTTAAATGTATTCGCACATTCACATATCAACTGGATTCGTTTTCGAAATATAATTATGTAATGCTTGTGTGGTGATAAAGACTAATTTGCAATGGTTTTGGATCACCGGAACCTTCTTCGATGTCATTTGTTTACTTTCATATATACAGACTTGGTTGTCCCCTTTTTTTTGGGTAGATTTGCCTTTTGCTGATTCGTTCGTGTTATTTACTCCTTTTACATGAAAGAAAAATATTTTTCATCCTTCCAAATGTGAACTTTGAAACTGCTACGTTTCATTTGCAAATTTTGTTTGAACATTATGGATTTTCAAACAAAAACCGCAAAAGGTTTAGCAAATGTTTCCAACTCAGGAAACAATCTGACAATGACGACGTCATCCGTCGACCGCAAGCGGCGCAATTACTGAACCGAAAGGTCCCTTTTTAGCGTCTTCTAATCCTTTTATTGTGGAAGCTCCATTTGATATTCTTTTGTCATAGTTCTCTTTGAAATGCTCATCATTTTTGTTGGAGTAAGGGTCCATGTTTTCATCGCTGCCTGTATTGATATTTTCATGTTTGCTCTTTATCTTGTGTCTTGTCAGAGAATATGTTATAATATTACGTATAGAATGGACACTTCGACGTTCCGCCCAATTTCCCCGCATCACCCAAACTTCTCCCCTCTTATGGGCGACGGTTGGTATATTCTACGTGCTACGCACACAGGTGCACGTGTAAATACACATCACTGATTGATATCTGTGTAATAGAGACCAAATTAGGCGTTTGTATGGAATTTTGGCGGAGTGTCCGGGGTGTGGTCTTGTAATAAAATTGATTCGTGGTTTTAACAAATGGTTCAAAATTCGATATTTTAATAAATCATTGACAGCTTCATTATTTTCAGCACAGAGGCATAACTGCCTAGGCTTCAGTTGTAGCAAGGCATCTTCAGTTAAATTTGTGTTTTTATGTCAATGTTTACAGACATTACAGTCACAGTATTCACTTATCATGTGAGCTGTATGCTACTTTAATGACACAAAAACTGCTTTGAAATTTCTAAGAGTTGGATTGCAATTTTTAACGATGTTATCCAAAAAACATACTTATTCATTAGGTTTATTCCCGCTGTCCCCGAGCCCCGTATCCCCGTGTACTCTGTGGACAAACATAAAATAAATTTCAACGTTACAGAAGAAATTTTATTTTAATTCACATAACATTATAACACACTTTTCGGTTCGCCTGGCAGGCACTTGTGTCAATTTTTATTCAAACTTTTTTTTAATATTTTCAAAAATATAGGCGATCACGTGCAGGGTTGGACCTTGCCAGGCGATGGTTTTTGTTCTTAGCATGTTACGATTCATCCTTAAAAATTTCTAGCCTTACAGCGCTACCGTTACTCGGAGGGTTCAGTACTTAGCTCTTGGATGGACCATTGAATGAGTTGATCTTCATTATAAAAAAAAAAAAAATAAATAAATAAAATACGCTTACACTCACAGCCCCACAGTAGGTATAAACCTGTGTCGTGGGTGCCGTTGTACACATACAACACATACACAAACACCCAGACCCGAAACAAATATCTGTAGGCCATACAAACATTTGTCCCGGTGCGGGGATCGAACCCGCGACCCTTCGGATCAAACGGTCATCTCACACCGCCGGACTAACCGGGCCGTCAAATTATGGATGGCGTAAAGTTAGTAAAAATACCATGCGCCTATGTAGTCGATGGGTAAAATACCATGCACCTATGTAGTCGATGGGTAACCCAACCCACCCGGGAAATGGAGGAATTTGTAAATAATTGATGCTTTCCATATTATACAAAATTGTTCAGTGTCTATTTAATTTATTATGTGTTTTTGATTATTATTAGTGGTTATTCACTCTAGGTTAGTTTAAAAAAAAATGACGATGTTAAAGTGCTCTCCAGGAGCCTAATTATATGAAATAAATGAATAAACTGAATAAACCTACCCATCTCTATGAAAGTGGTTGTTAATTAATGTATGACGTATGTAGTATTTAATACTTCAATTATTGGATTGGAAGGAATCCGTATCTGATTTTTCCCATCTCCCAAGATATACTTAATAAATTACTTAATTAATACATACATACACATTACACATACAACATACATCTAACCAAATTAACCAATAATTAATTAATAATATAACTAGGCTTGATTGTAACAGGTCAATCGCAATACCTTTTCTTCCTGTTCCTGTTCCGTAGAAATACCTGTTCTCAATAGCTGTTATTGAATACTAGTCTGTTCTTGTTCTAGGCACGGGTTGCCACAACCATGTCAGTATGATGGGATAAAGTGGATTCTGTTGCGTTCTTAAAATTGAAATATTTACAAAATAAATCTTAACCGTCTAAGCATTAGTGTATAATCTATGCGTCTAAGTACCTAAACGTAGTATTATTTCAGATTCTCTGCCTAAAATAAACTAACTTCGAGTCTAAAATTTCAATAAAATCGGTTATTATATAATTATGCTGTAAATTAAATTCCACTTTTAAAAACACAATTTATTGAAAGTTTTATTACACATTTTATTACATACAAGATTGTTGTACAAACCGACAGACAGACGGTTAATTACCACCGTGCGTACCACAATAATTACTGTGAGAGGGTTTAATAATGACACGACTCGTCACAGTTCAGAGAAAATTAATCAGATTAGGTTCAGAAATATACAATACTAGCTGTTGCCCGCGGCTTCGCCCGCGTGGATGTCGTTTTATAAATATTTTTTTCTGAATTTTCTTTGCTATAAACCTCACGGAGCCAGAGACCTTTCCAACGAATGCAAAACTATGGAAATCGGTTGGTGCGTTCTGGAGTTATAGCGTCAGGAAGGAAAACCAGACTTATTTTTATATTATAGATTGCCACAAATTCTCTACAGCGTCATTAAGGACGTTTTATTAAACATAGTAGCGCCATCTATTAGCCGTTATAGCGAACTATATTATAATACCGCTTACAATTGTACTTAAATTATCAGCCGTTAATAAAAAACCTTAATTCTACCTTAATCTACATAATAAAAAAAAACATTAAAATATATTTAAAAGCTAAATAACATTTACATAAAAAAGTAATACCGTTAATTGTTACAACTTAGTAAAATAATAATATTATTACACTTTATTCTCACAATTTGTTCGTATCTATTTCCGAACCTTTGATTATATACACGTCTAGATGGAGCGTCGCTTTACAAACGTCGCAAAAACAATGTCCCAACTCGAGAAGCCTTGTGTGCGTGTAACGCACACAAATACGTATATTTTATTCGCTTTACACACACTACTAAACTGGTGAATATGTTGCTTACTTGTGAATTTTTTCCCTAAAATAGGGAAAATTACCTTAAGTCGAGTTCTCTTTTTTCCTAATTTATGACATATCGCCAATATCACCATATTATTGTGAAAACTGTTTGACTACAATCTAACAAAATTACCTACTCAAGATATAATTATTTTATTGTAAGATACCTATAATTATAATCTAACAAAGGAATGTACGTAAGGATATAATCTAACGGTCCTCTCAATGTTACGGTAGTATACAGATAATAATATAAATTCAACTAAATTCTGTCACTAAATTTACAATATTAGTAATTACAAAAACACGCCCAATTTTATATTGATTAATTTTAAAAATTATACCTACATAATTTAATCAGCATAATATTATTCAAATAATGCTACTCAGATTAAGAACAAAATGCATGTACAGCCTAGTTATAACCTTTATGCACATACAACATATGCACACACCCAGACCCGAAACAAATATCTGTAGGCCATATAAATATTTGTTACGATGCGGGAATCGAACACGCGACCTTCCGGCTAAAACGGTCGTCCCACATCGTTGGACTAACTGGATCGTCCCATAATAGGTAGCTCCAGTTATTACTTTTTAGTTATTTTTATTTTTTTGATTGTATAGGTATAGCTTTAGTTTAGTTTTAATTATTTCTGATTAGTTGTTAATTTAAATTATTATTATTGTGGAGAAAAACAAATACATTTTTAAGAACAAAATCAAAATTGGTAGTTGGGAATTTACAAGCCCACAAACACACACACTTAAAACACTTAAAACACCTCTCTTTTTCCATCGGGGGTTAATAAAATAATGTATTTATGTACTTAAACATGATTTACATACATTTTATTTTGTAACTTCATATTTCACTGGGCAGATTTTAAATAAAAAACTGGCAACACAGTAAACATGGCGTTCAATAAATCTTACAATTCGAGATAAAATTAAATATTGTTGTTTTATTTCTAGCATTAATTTAGGACTATGGAAAGTGTACTTATCGATAATAAGAAATGTTTTTAGATGTTTTTATTCTTCCTTGGTAATTTCGGCACACTTTAATAGCGCAACTCGTCATATTGAAAGCACAGATGCGGACGTGTTCCCGTCACAATGACGGTGTCGCTACTGAGCGAGCGAAACGAAGATATCAGCTAACAGTTAACTGATATTTTTTTGGACGCTTAGGAACTCAAATGCTCCATCTAGACGTGTATATAATCAAAGTTCCGAACAGAACATATAACATGGCCAGAAACAGGATGATTTCCTCTAGTAAAACTACACATATTTGTCGGATAATAAAATACTAGGTGCTTCTCGTTTTAACAAGGCTATTCAAATCAGGAATGAGCGAGATGTACTATTGTCAAAGCAATAACAGATGACACTACCAAATTTAGGAGGCATTTGTCAAAGATGGTTTGTTCCTGCTCAACTGCCAATTGTATTATTAATCACAAGCAAGACCACCATTACCACTTTATAAACATTTATCTAGTTTTAAGATCAAATAAGATGCGGTTAAGCATCATCCTTAAAAATTGATATTTGGCGCTCAATACTCTCTTGACGTGATACGTCTAGAAGAAGCATGAGGTGTGTAAGGACCGAAGATGACCAACATTATTTTATTTAGGTTAAATATTTGATATAACCATAGCGCGATGTAAATTCAATTAGCGCCATCTAGTTACATTTGTGTGAAACAAACAGTGTGTTTTCTCGTACAGACTACAGACACCAAATTGTTTTAAAAGGCAAAGAAACATTTTCTTAAAGAATATGGGCTTTTTTATTTAATCATAGGCAGCAAACGGGTGTTCACATTGATGGTAAGTGACTGCAGCTTGTAGACAACAACACAAAAATCACAGCTTAACATGCAGAGGCGTTGTCTGAGGCTTAAATAGGTTGGTTTCTTTGATAGAAATTATAGGCCATATATTACTATCGAACCGAAACACGACAGTTTTTATTTAATGTAATGAAGGTGGCAGACATGCATGCAATTCACGTTGACGACTGCAGCAAGACACCCATACTAAAATCAGAGTTCAAAATGCAGATGCGTTGCCACCCCTGAGACCTCAGTTGATCTGTCACTGTGATAGCTATTACGGCACCATTTATTACCATCTAACCGGAAAACGATAGTGCTGAACACTACTATTTAGTGGCAGATTGATAGTATTGAACACTTATATTTTGCGTAATATAAATCAGGTAAAAATCCTTGCATAGTGTCCTTATTGAAGAAGTTTGAATTAAGTAATACTATTATAGTAGCATATATAAGTAATGGATCAGGTATTATCATGGACTCCGTAGATTGATTAGTCAAATAAGCAAAAAGATTTTTGTTGCGGTTCGTTCTTTGAAAAGATTGATAGATAGGAAGTTTTCCTACCTGTTTCCACGAAGATTGAACTTGGGAATTCATTACTTTTTCGCATTCTCGATTATGCTCATATCTGTTATCTGAATCTAACACAGGAGCATCTTAATAAATTAGAGCGACTCCAAAATTTGTGCATTAGATTTATATTTGGATTACGCAAATATGATCATATTTCCGAATTCCGTAAAAAGCTCAATTGGCTCCCAATCCATCTTCGCAGGAATGCTCATATTTTATCTCTTCTTTACGGTTTAACCCACAAAATACAATATATTTAAAAGAAAGTCTCAATTATTTATATCTTTTGAAAACCAATTACCTTCGATCTTTACATAATATGAAGCTTTAAATTCCACCTCATTCATCAGACTTTTTAGCAAAATCTTTTACAGTTTCAACAACTCGTTCGTAGAATGATCTTTCCCCTGACTGTAAAAAAACATTAGACAATCCAAACTTTTAAAATTCGAGTAAAAGAATTTTAAAAGTTAAAACTGTAACTTTCCGACTTTTTCTTTTTCGTTCTCCTCAGTTAACTTTTCTATTTTCCGCTCTATCATTTTTGTGTATTATATACCTTTTTGTTCTTTCTGTAAATGTTTTTTTTTCTTGTTTTTGTTTTACTTTGTTCTGTTGTGATTAGTACACCCCTGTTACTGTTCCATTTATGTATGTATGTATGTATCTTCACGCCAGGTCCCTAACGGGGTAGGCAGAGAGTGTAGAGCGCCAGATATCCCGGTTCTGACAAACCTCTCGTGCCTCGTCTACCTTCATCATTCTCTTCATACATGCACGCCGATTCCTAAGACTTTTGACCCCACCATCAGACAGAACTCGACCTATTTGGTCATGGTAGGTCAGTCTTGGTCTTCCTGGGCCTCTGCAACCATCCACATTCGCATTGTATATCTGTTTAGTCATTCCATTTATGTATTTCTAAAAATTGGTTACCTGGAAGAAAACGCTTTAAAGCGATTAGGTCGCCATTTGTGCTTTTTCCAAAACATTGTACTGTATTTACTACTGTTTGGTGTACAATTAAAGTATTATCGTTGTTGTTGCTGTTATAATACGTTATTTCTCTGACTCCTTTTTTCTATTCTAGGTATTGGATATGCGGCAGCTGTGATGTCTTGCTGGATGAATGTGTACTACATCGTCATCCTCGCTTGGGCAATCTTCTATTTCTTCATGTCAATGAGATCAGGTAAGTGATATACAAAAATGTGTAATGTCATATTGATTTACGCCGGATCGACACGTTGGCCGCAACGTTGGCCGCTGACACGCACCGGTCAATCATCAACGGGAATCGCTCGCCCCAACGTTGTGGCCAATACTTTTTTCTAGTTCCACACATTCGACGTGAACCGTTGGTGCCAACGTTCGGACCAATGTGTGGAACAGGCCCTATAGCATCACTTTAAATTAAACCATGACTACATAATTAAAAAGGATTTTTTTACTGAACTATTATATTGTGAATGTGAAAATCATTATCATGATCATCATCCTTTCTGACAATTTTAAATGTTTTCCAAATAAAACTGGTGAGCTGATTGTGATGAAATACGTGGTGATTTAATCCCTGAGAAAGGACATTAGCAAGTTTTTTATTCAAACCGACACTTGACCACTTCCAATGTGTGCGTTGAAACAGCTAGTTCTAAGTATATAAGTTTTCTGTGAGTAAACCTTAGACGCACGCATTTTTATCTATCGAAGCATAAATTGGAGAGATCGATTCAACTATTAAACCGAGTACAATATTTGAAGAGCGCCTATTAAAAACGTGGTTCTTCCATTAAAAATCTTTTGCTCGACATTTATATTCAGGCTGAATAGTCAAAATTAACAATAATATACAATTGGCACTCTTTTAATGTAATGAAGGAGGCAAACAAGCATGCAGTTAGATTGTTAAGATAAGCGTTTTCAGATCTCTTTACTGGTGGTAGAGCTCCAGTGACGGAGCTCGAGGGCGTAGGCACCACCGCATTACCTAATATACTTGCCGCTAAATGGTAGTGTTCAGCACTATCGTGTTCCGGTCAGGTGGTAATGTACGGCTCTGTAATTTCCGGCACAGAGGCATAACACCTAATGCCTCAGGAGTGGCAGCGCATCTGCATTTTGACGTCTGGTCTTTGTGTGGGTGTCTATAGGCTGCAGTCATCACTTAACATCAATGTGAACTGCACGCTTGTTTGCCACTTTTATTACATTAAAAAAAAAAAATCTTTTTATGACGCAAACCCGTAGTGTGAAAAAATAGTAATAGGTATATAAATGCGTTAAGTTTGCATAATAATAATTTGGGATTCGAAAATAAATGAGAGATGCCACGAATATTCGGTAACTATCTTTTTAATCTATTGACATTTTTACGAATCCGCTGACCGGTCCGTACCAAATCCGGACGTGATCACTAATAGTAGTAACAATTAGTGATATTCTTATAATTTTTCTAATTTGTAAATTGACATGTATATCAATTGTTGTTCGTTTTCATTTATTGTTGACTTCTTATCATAAGTGGTGCTTTTCATCCTAAATGAAGAAATGATATTCTGACAAGGGCTTCGAAATCTCCCGCGACTCCCACGTTGAAAAAACGCTGGTTTAGATTAATGAATCCTTCGTGGAATTAACAGAAGCAATCGATTTACTCAACACATCTGACTCATTTACAGTGGTGCCGTGGGGCAGTTGCGATAACTATTGGAACACCGACACCTGCGTCAATCCCTACGATCGCAAGAACCTCATATGCTGGTCCTCCCCTATTGACATGGGGACCTTCTGCACGCTCAACGGGAAGAACGTCAGCAGGGCAGCTTTATCTGATCCTGTAAAAGAGTTTTGGGAGTATGTGCTATAGTTGATTTATTGCATGAATATTAATAAGACAGAAACACGCATGGTCACGGCTGGTGTGGATCGCAGGCGATCTACTCGGGTGTGAGATGGGTGTGTGCTGGTGCCAAAGTTAAAATGTGCGCTTCCGTGCTTCGGAGGGCACGTTAAGCCGTCGGTCCCGGTTGCTATCGATAAATAGCAGTCGGTAAACCCTGTTGAAGGCCTTATGGGCGGCGTGAAAACATATGACAACGGGTTGGCCACTAACCCGTATCTCCACCAACCCGCATTGGAGCAGCGTGGTGGAGTAAGCTCCAGGCCTTCCCCAAAAAGGGGAGAGACTCAAGTCCAGCAGTGGGACGTCTCAGGGGTTGCCGTTATTATTTAATATTATTATATCTCCGACGAGAATTTTTATTTGCAACTAAAAATGACACGTTTACTTAATATAAATGAATCTAAGTCATAGTCATATAATTTACCTATACTTATAAGTGATCACTTATACGTGTCATTTTTAGTTGCAAATAAAAATTGACCCTGAGACGTCCCACTGCTGGACTTGAGTCTCTCCCCTTTTTGGGGTAGGCCCTGATATCTGCATAAGATAAAACTGCCCTAACAGATATTACAGATACCGCGGACCTTTGTCAGGCAGACATGGGGAGCCCAACACGTAGCCCTTTCGAGAATTTTGATCTATTTTGTAATATGTTATATTCGGCGGAATCTCTCTCTAGTAATGAGTAGAAAAAAAGATACTAACTTAAAAGACATTGATATACATAATTGCAGCATTGATTTTGTTGTGTTAGTTTAATGTACCTACAACCTACATAGTGGGATGTGTATGGTTATCATTAACTTAGAAATTTAAACTGCCTTGGTATTGGCCTAATTTTAACTGCCTTGGTAGCCTAGTGGCAGCAGGCCACTACTACTACGCTGAGGTCCTGGATTCGATTCCCGGGTTGGGGGTTATCAGAGATAATGGTGTAAAGTCCTTTATCTCTGGTTCTATTGGGATTTTTCCATTTTCTGGAAATTTCCCAGTACCTCGAAGTTTGGTAATGTGCCCGGAGATGTCAACAGGCTCGCCACTTGTTACATGGGCCAAAACGTAACCGGCGAATCGTGGGTGTTTGCATGTATGCTTGAATGCATGCATTTACCTCTGCCTACCCCTTCGGGGATTACAGGCGTGAAGTTACGTAGAAATTTAAATCTCTAGTTCTTTTGGAATTTTTCATTTTCTGCAAGTTATCCAGTACCTTTGAGTTTGGTAATGTGTTTGAAATCAACTGCTCTAGGTCAACAGCATCGCCACCATGGGCCAAAACGTAAGAGTAAAAAGTCAATGTGTGAGATTCGTAGTAATAGACGATTTTTAGGGTTCCGTACCTTAAAAGAAAAAAAGGAACCCTTATACGATCACTCGTGCGTCTGTCTCTCTGTCTGTCTCTCCGTCTGTCACAGCCAATTTGCTCCGAAACTACTCGACTGATTGAGGTGAAATTTGATGAATATATTATGTAAATTGGTGTCACAAAGTCCGGTCCCCCCGGAATCTCTCTCTAGTAATAAGTAGAAAAAAAAAAATAAACACGTCAAGTAAAATAATAAATTTTAAACAGGGGGGCCACTTTCGGGGGGTAAATAAGAAAATTAAAAAAAAAAAATCGTAAACTGTCGTGTGACATATCAAATGAAAGAAGTTGTTTTGTCAGCATCTCAGACATATTTTTTTTATAATTTTTGCATAAACAAATTTGAAGTTATTTACGAAAAACGACGAAAATTGACCATTCCCCCCCCCTATCTCCGAAACTACTAAACTTAAAATTTTGAAAAAAAATGTGGAAAATAGTTCTTCTATAGATTACTGGAAAACCTATAAGAAGTTTGAGTATTCAAATTAAATCGAAAATTCTTAATCTTAATATAACCCCCCCTGCCGGTACCACCGTAACCTATGTCCCTGCATTTTAAATCTGTAATATTTTCGAAAATATTTATTTCAATTACGGAACCCTCATCACGCGATTCGAACTCGCACTTGTCCGGTTTTTGTAGTGTGGGCGTTTGTCACACAAATGCCCCTCGCAAAAAATGACTGACTGTTTTGCATCGGTAATAAACGCTATGGTTACTCCCCTCCGGTCCGCCGCGGCCGGTGGCCCGTGTTGCTTCTAGGGCGCCATGCCATAAACTATAATCATCTTGTTTTATATTATTTCGCATTAACACATGCTTGTGAAATATATTTTATTTAAAGAAAAATGGAAAGAAAAATTTGACTTCAGGCGAGACCCGAACTAAAAAAGCGGTAAAGGGTAAAGGGTAAAAGCGACTTCTTTACGATATTCAATAAACTGCAAAATCTATTTTATCGGTTGCCTAACTAGCATAGTTGGCAATAGATGGCGCTGCTGCTACCATAAAAGCAATGCAATAAATGTGAAGGAAAGATTTGACAAATCGGGCAGGACTTCAGTAGCTCAATTGGAAGAGCGGCTGGACTAGATTCCCAGTAGGCCGCGAGTTCGAGTCTCGCCTGAAGTCAAATTTTTCTTTCCATTTTTCCTTAAATGAAATGTAATCATCTTTTTTTATAATCCAGACGTAGAGCCCTGCAAATCTCGAGTGGCATCGAGCACATTGGCAACATCCGATGGGAGCTAGCGGGGACCTTGCTACTTGTGTGGGTGCTCTGCTACTTCTGCATCTGGAAGGGCGTGCGGTGGACTGGCAAGGTCGTGTACTTCACTGCCCTGTTCCCGTACTTCTTGCTGACTGTGCTGCTTATTCGCGGTAAGTATGTACTGGTAGTAGAACTCCAGTGACGGAGCTCGCAGGCGTAGGCACCACCGCATTACCTAATATACTTGCTGCTAAATGGTAGTGTTCAGCACTATCGTGTTCCGGTCAGGTGATAATGTACGGCCCTGTAATTTCCGGTACAGAGGCATAACACCTTAGGCCTCAGGAGTGGTAACGCATCTGCATTTTGATCTTGGTCTTCATGTGGGTGTCTATAGGCTGCAGTCATCGCTTAACATCAATGTGAACTGCATTCATGGTAACCGCGGCCGTTCATAAAAAAAAGTGTGAACTCGTTTATTTCATAATAGATCTTTGGTTAATACTTATACTTTGGTCATACAGTTTTTTTTTATATAAGTAAGGTGGTAATCAAGCATGCAGCTCACATTGATGTGAAGTAATAATTGCAGCCTATAGATATCTACAAAAAACACTTGAGGTCAAAATGTAGATGCGTTGCCACCCCTGAGACCATACATTGCCATCTAACCGGAACACGATAGTGCTGAACACTACCACTTAACGGCAGATAAATTAGGTACCGAGCTCCTACACTGGAACTCTATCACCAGTAGAATTAGTAGTTCGGGGACTACCAGAGATGAAGGTGTAAAATCCTTTATCCCAGGTTCCCAGTACTTTCCCAGCACCCCGGAATTAAATGCCCGGAGACGTCAACAGGCTCTTCATCTATTACATGGACCAAAACTTACCTAATCGGCGAATCAAGGGTGTTTGCATGTACCCTTGAATGCATGCATTTACCTCTGCCTACCCTTTACGGGAATTATAGGCGTGAAGTTACGTAAAAAACCAGTCTGTTCTCCTTGATTCCAGGTATAACTTTGCCAGGCGCGATGGAAGGCATAAAGTTCTACGTGATGCCGAACATGTCGAAGCTTTTGGAGTCGGAGGTGTGGATCGACGCGGTGACTCAGATCTTCTTCTCTTACGGCCTGGGTCTCGGCACCCTGGTCGCTCTTGGCAGCTATAACAAGTTCACCAACAACGTTTACAAGTAAGAACATGATACAACGTGTAACAGGATCAACGCACAACCTGAAATTAGTTTGTTCAGAATCGATAACCGAATCGATTTCAGGCATTTTTAATATAGGTAATATATACCCACCAAAAACATTTTCATGTAAAAATGTTTTCAAGACGAGTCTAGTTTGCTTATCGCATTTAGGTAGGTTTAGAGCGTGTAGTCTTTGGAGGCTTTAAACGATATCTGATAACTTTTTCACAGTATAAGCAAACTAGAATCGTCTTGGCAACATTTTTACATGAAAATGTTTTTGGTGGGCTTTCATTTATTTTTGTAAGTCGGTCAGTATTTTTTTTTGAGTTCATTTTTTCTTTCTTTTTTGTGTGTATTTTTTGCACATCAGCTACACCTTTTTTCATAGCCCACTTTCTATCTTTACCTTTTTTATTCGGTGGTTTGCTGTTTAAGATAAGTGGTTCAGGGCGATACCTCGCTCATAGGCGATTATGTTTGACTATAGATGATTATTGTGCTTTAATGCTGCCAAAATCAATATTTTCAAGGTGTACGCCTTCTAACTTAGTTACTTTAGTTTAGATTACGTACGTAAGTGCTACGTACGCCTGTCGCTTGCCCACACGAGAAAGCTGATGAACCAATATCAATAAGTGCACTGGTCCGAACCAGTGTTGTTGCAATAGTCTATCGATAGTATTGTGAACTATCGTGACCTCGAAAAAATAGTCGATAGCGCGATAGTACTATCGAAAATATCGCCATGCTGCAATACTATCGATACTATCGATAGTATCGATAGTTTAGATAGTATCGATTTGCTTGCGATTTGTTTTCATATATTGCAGCATGGCGATATTTTCGATAGTACTATCGCGCTATCGACTATTTTTCGAGGTCAACTATCGATAGCGCAACTATCGATAGTTTAGCAACACTGGTCCGACCTTATCTCTTAGATTAGCTTTTGTAAATCGTCGTAGCTTGTGCAACGACTGCAACGCTAACTGAAAATTGCTCGTGGTGAATGAATGCTATAAGGCTGCCAGAAACATAGCGAAGATAGCGTGTTGCAAATACAGTCAGCGCCATCTAGCGACGGCCGCCTTCACTAATATCGTATCAACTTTTACCTCCTTTTTTAAGGAGTTAGAGGAAGATTTTCGTAAAATTACCACACACGTATTTTTTATTTGTTAAAAGAAGTATGTTTACTAATTTTAAGATATCTAGCACGAGAAATAGTGCTTGTCTCATACAAACTTCCACCCGCTATACCAAGGGGGTGGGTTAGGTTAGGGTGTTTTTTTAATTGTTTTGTGGTCTATGTACTAATATTAGCTTATATACCAAATTTCAGCTTTCTAAGACTTTAGGAAATGAAGATCTCTAAGAATTTTGATGATCAGTGAATCAGTGAGTGAATCAGTGAATTCTGGGTTTATCAAATTATGGGTTTTTGGACATCTATAAAATCTAAAGTATAATAGCTACGATATTCAAACTTTGCATGTTTAATTATTGTACTAATGGTATTATATCTTGAAATTTTAAGTATCTGGGCATTATCCAAACCAAAGTTACGAGGGTTCAAAAATACGACGAAATACGCTTGGCTCGTCTTGGCGGGGGCAATACCGTGCCCCCAGATTTTTTTTACATGTTATGGTTCTGTATATCATACATTACCATCAAACAATGAACACTGCCATTTAGCGGCAGATAAATTAGGTAATGCGGTGGTGCCTACGCCCCTGAGTTCCTACACAGGAACTCTACCACCAGTGAAAATATGATAAGAATAAGATGCCTAAAGCGAATCCAATACCTAATTTTCAGAGACGCCTTGATAGTATGCTCGGTGAACTCCAGCACGTCCATGTTCGCCGGCTTCGTGATCTTCTCAGTCGTCGGGTTCATGGCTCACGAGCAGCAGAGGCCCGTCGCTGAAGTGGCAGCATCAGGTAATAGAACCTCTTATACAATGTTTCAGTGCTAAGCACCAGGTATGAACCGGGGGTCTTAACTTCTTAAATAAAACTGTGTTTGACTTGTAGACTTGTAATTACGAATGTAAATAACATATGCGCGCACACAAGACAACTGCGAGCGAGTCATTGAGGTAGTGAAGCGCGCAGCGGCAAGAGTACAAATATGAACAGTGGAACTACGTACAAAACGTTCGAAACGGCACACACACAAACATGCGCATCGACGCTCGAGTAGCGTGCGTCTCACTACTGCAGCACCGCGAGAACCGCTTAGGGGCCTCGTCGATGCGCATGTTTGTGTGAGTGTGCCGTTTCAACGTTTTGTACGTAGTTTCCACACTGTTCATATTTGTACTGTGGCAGCGGCGCGTACGTCCCGCGGCCCCCCTGGAGCAGGCCCGCAAACTGGTTCTGTTACTGGTTTATTTCGCAGTAACAACAACGTGTAACAGGATGAACGCACACCCTCTTTTTTATGTTACGGAAGTGGCAAACAAGCATGCAGTTCACATTGATGTTAAGTGATGACTGCAGTCTATAGGCACACAAAGACCGAGGTCAAAATGCAGATGCGTTACCACTCCTGAGGTGTTATACCGCTGTGTCGGAAATTACAGGGCCGTACATTACAACCCAACTGGAACATTTAGCGGCAAGTATGTTAGGTAATGCAGTGGTGCCTACGCCCGCGTCTGTCACTGGAGCTCCACCACCAGTAAAACCCTGAAATTAGTTTGTTCAGAATCGACCAAATCGATTTCAGGCATTTTAATAAAGATAATATTTTATTCCCCAAAATTATTAGAAATAAGTTATTTATGGTCACCCATCTGGTGAACAGTCAATACAAAGAAAAATTAGTTTTTTTTGGCGGGAACCATGTAATAGGCGTGTGGTGCTCTTATTTTATTTCGTTTTCTTGGTGTATTTTTGAGTTATATGGTGTCATTTTGTTTGATATAGGTTTATTACAGTGCCCGTGTATAGTGAAATAGAATAACAGTGCGAAAACGCGGCTTTTCAGGTTGCCTCCAAAACTTCATTGTTAATGTTCTGGTAAAGTAGCCATCGCTTTACTCGAATTACTGACTGTGACTCTGACTGACTGACTGATAATTGTCCGACTGACTCTGACTTTTACGAAGCTTATGACGAATACGAAATATCGTTTTTACTTGACACTGGCAATATGTGTTAGCAATGCCATTATAATTAAAAAAAGAAAAATTAGATTAACGTTTGGTGCAACCTGTAATGTTTCTGTCTTGATTAATATAGACAACAGCTTGCGATTGGAGGTCTATTTATAGTCTTCCATAAAACTATTAATATTAATTAATATCTTTACACTAATTCAAGTTAACACGTCGAGGGGGAGAAACAGAATGGTGGATCCCGCTACAGCCGGAAATCCTGTTTTATAATTGTCCGGGGTTGCCAACATCATTACACAACCTACTGGGAATCTAGTCCAGCCGCTCTTCCAATTGAGCTACTGAAGCCCTGCCCGATTTGTCAAATCTTTCCTTCACATCTATTGCATTGCTTTATGGTAGCAGTAGCGCCATCTATTACCAACTATGCTAGTTAGGCAACCGATATAATAGACTTTTCAGTTTATTGAATATCGTAAAGAAGTCGCTTTTACCCTTAATAATTGTTTTTTTATATTATTTCACAAGCATGTGTTAATGCGAAATAATATAAAAAAACAATCATTACACAACCCAGCCTAAAGACATAAATAAACATGTATTTTTTTTCAGTTCATTTAAGTATATATTATGATTATAACTCGATTTTCTCATCGGGGTGTTTGAGAGTGATAGGCAGGACAGTGATAGGCTAGCCGACAGGCACTTGGGCTTGTACTTTGACAGAGGGGAAAGCCTGCATATGCCTACTCCTCTCCGGTCCGCCGCGGCCGATCGCCCGTGTTAATCTATGCTGGTCACCTACTACACAGCCATCAATCAGGACAGAAACAGAAACATTTATTTATTTGACACGCAGCGAGACACATAAAACAGACATAAAACGTAGTTTTTATTGGTGGTAGAGCTCCAGTGACGGAGCTCGCGGGTGTAGGCACCACCGCATTACCTAATATACTTGCCGCTAAATGGTAGTGTTCAACACTATCGTGTTCCGGTCAGGTGGTAATGTACGGCCCTGTAATTTCCGGCACAGAGGCATAAGACCTTAGGCCTCAGGAGTGGTAACGCATCTGCATTTTGACCTTGGTCTTTGTGTGGGTGTCTATAGGCTGCAGTCATCACTTAACATCAATGTGAACTGCATGCTTGTTTACCACTTCCATTACATAAAAAAAAAAAAAAAAAAAAAGACAACAAACAAAAGACCACACAATATCTAAAATTTATACATATATACACGTAATATGTGTCTCACGGCTGCCAAAAAGGACGTGTTTTTACACGCACACACACGTTGTCTGCTCGCTACCTGAGTGCACGAGGCTGCCGGCATGTGGCGGTACTCGAGGGGAGGTGCGGGCTGCAAGAGGGGAAATCAGGCGGGACGTCGAAGTGTCCATTCTATACGTAGTATTATTACATATTCTCTGATATAGATTCATACAAAATTATCTTTTCCAGGTCCTGGTCTAGCTTTCCTAGCGTATCCATCCGCAGTGCTCCAACTCCCAGGGGCTCCACTCTGGTCCTGTCTATTCTTCTTCATGCTACTCCTCATAGGTCTCGACAGCCAGTTCTGTACTATGGAAGGCTTCATCACAGCAGTCATTGATGAGTGGCCCAAACTCCTAAGACGAAGGAAGGAGATCTTCATTGCGATCACCTGTGTCATCTCCTATTTGGTCGGACTGTCTTGCATTTCTGAGGCAAGTTTGTTATTTAAAATGTTTTTAAGATCATTAAAATTAAATTCTTCATAAAAAGCTAGTTTTTACCTAGTTTTAAGATTCTAGTTTCTAGATTTCCAGCTAGAGATTTCTGTGGAAACATCTGACTATTTTTGAGTTCTCCGATGTATTTTGTGGTTGTATAATATAAATAATATCACTTATACGATACCTAAATCATAAATATGAGTGTGTCCAATCTATTTAAGTTGAAAACGTGTGCACTCTAGTGTTAAAACTCATATTTGTACAAATATTGTTTTCATAAGAAAAATTACATTGTATAATATTTCCAGGGTCAAAAATACATGTGCGTTCTATTTAAGTTCAACACGTGTGCACTTTAGTGTTAAAGCTCATATTAACACTAATATTGTATAAAATTTTCCAGGGTGGTATGTACGTCTTCCAAATCCTGGACTCCTACGCCGTGTCTGGCTTCTGTCTGCTGTTCCTCATCTTTTTCGAATGCGTCTCTATATCCTGGGCCTTCGGGGTGAACCGCTTCTACGATGGGATCAAGGAGATGATTGGATACTACCCCACTATCTGGTGGAAGTTCTGCTGGGTTGGATTCACACCTGCTATTTGTATTGTAAGTAATTCATAATTATTTTAAGAGTACAAGACAAGAGGCACTTTAACGAAGGAAATAAAACTGTAGGTAATTTTTATGATGAAAAGACAAAAGAATTTTTAAATGAAGTAGTAATATATGTTTTTAGTAGTTTAGGATTCAATACTGAAGAACTGAAACGTAAAATAATAAAAAATATTATTCTGCGAAAATCAGCGAAATGTATTTAAATTTAATTAATTTTATAATCAATTATTGTCAAAAAACGTTCTGAAAGAGAATATCTTTGTCATAATTTTTGAGAAGGAATCAAAGCGATTTTGAACATTCATGATGATTGTTTTATATTATTTCGCATTAACACATGCTTGTAAAATATATTTTATTTAAAGAAAAATGGAAAGAAAAATTTGACTTCAGGCGAGACTCGAACTCGCGGCCTACTGGGAATCTAGTCCAGCCGCTCTTCCAATTGAGCTACTGAAGTCCTGCCCGATTTGTCAAATCATTCCTTCACATTTATTGCATTGCTTTATGGTAGCAGCAGCGCCATCTATTGCCAACTATGCTAGTTAGGCAACCGATAAAATAGACTTTGCAGTTTATTGAATATCGTAAAGAAGTCGCTTTTACCCTTAATAATTGTTTTATATTATTTCGTATTAACACATGCTTGTGAAATATATTTTTTTAAAAGAAAAATGGAAAGAAAAATTTGACTTCAGGCGAGACTCGAACTCGCGGCCTACTGGGAATCTAGTCCAGCCGCTCTTCCAATTGAGCTAAAAATTTTTCTTCCCATTTTTCTTTAAATAAAATTCATGATAATGACATGTGGTAATTACAACAATTTAAATTTAACAGTTGACATAACTATAACAATCTGAACTACTTCCAGAGCGTCTTCATCTTCAATTTAGTACAATGGAAACCGATCAAGTATATGAACTATGAGTATCCCTGGTGGTCGCACGCATTTGGCTGGTTCACCGCCCTTTCTTCTATGCTGTGCATCCCCGGGTACATGGTTTATTTGTGGCGAGTTACCCCTGGGACTAGACTTGAGGTAAGTTCATATATGTATGTATAGGTAGTTTTTTAAGACCTTAGTTGTTCTGTCACTGTAATAGTTATTATAGAGCCATACATTACCATCTAACTAGGACACGATTGTGCTGAACACTACCATTTGGCGGCAGATAGATTAGGTAAGGCGATGGTGCCTACGCCTAGTCCCTGCACTGGAATTCTACTACAGTTGAATTCTTAATCTTTTCGTGAAGAGATTACTTATTATTAGGATACCGTCACGAATTTCACTCAATGTACATAACCATACCTACAGTAAATAATTTTCTGTCATAATTTTAACAGTGAATAACATTTCTCTTACAGAAATTCAATACTATTGTTCGTATTCCCGAAGACGTGCCATCTTTGCGTACGAAAATGCAAGCAGAAGAGCAAGCGAAACACTGCAAGGCTTAAATAGACGAGATCTCAAGATATGATATTCGAGTGAAAACATCTATCGAACAAAGATTCTAAACGAACACGCACAATTTTATATCAATTCACAATAAAAAAAATATTTACTTGTGTGCCAATTACTTTTATCAGAGCGATGTAATGCTATTTGAAAAGGTTTTTCAAAAAGAATTTAGGAAATCACGTTGACAAAATACTATGTTTTCCGTGATGTACCGTTTGAGAATTTTTTATTATTATCGAAATGAAAATGTAATTCGACTCAAACAAATCATCCATGTACAACAAACCATGATAATCGGTCTTATGGAATGACTTTAATGACATCACAGTAAAAAATATACAAGTTAAATAAAATATGATAACAGTACGAGGTAGTATAAACTCAAATAGGTATAGTTTCAAAAAATGTTACATAATTATGTGTATTTGATGAAAACCTAACGTTAAATCAATGACACGTTACTTTTATTAAGTTCTTACGTCGCTCTGAAATTAGCCATAATCTTTCGTTGGTGGCATCTTTCGAATAGACAGATACTCTTCTGGTCTAATATTTATTATTGCGTCTTCCATAATGTTTCCTAATCTATGTCAATGGATGATTCTCAAAAGATGCCTCAATTGAACTTGTAGCGTAAGGATATTTATCGATGCCTATCTTTATAATCAGTAGTCTAGATTTTGTTATCAAGACGTAGTTGAAGTCACGTCAATGTGCCAATAACGCTTTAATGTATATTTTGACATTCCGTTGTTTATTTTTGGGTGCGTCGCGACGCGTTCATGTATGTTTGTATGTTACGACGTATTTTCGTTAGTTAAGATATTATTTAAGTTTATTTTATTAATAATGAATGTATGAATGAAAATGTTAACTATATTGTTGTGGTCTTCCATGTAGCGGTTGATTAATGCTAGCTTATATTAAGTATTAGTGCCAATTCTGATATTCAGTCTTTTTATCATCCCATTGACTTGTTTTCAATAAATTTGTCTTTTTATTCTTAAGACGATTTGTATTGGCTTTTGGCAGCAAAATATCTAAATTGTTATTCAATACACTTTTCTTTGCACGAAAATATACCTTATTAGACTATTTTATTTAAATTTATGTTTATTTAAGCGTTAAAATATGTTTTAAAATTATCCTAAAGGACTTAATGTAAGTTTAAATTGAATGTTAGCATAGAAATTTTATGAGAATAGTAATTAAATATTATTAGTAAAACGCATTGAGACGCGTGTAATCTCTATGGTGTTTCCAAATTTTATCTTACTGAGAAAATATATAATGAGTGTTTAACTATTTTGATATATTTAAAATTATAATATATAGTTTTACTGAAATTATCATATCACTAATAGAATGAGCTCTATTATTTCTCGCCATTGGTATCTTACATTCAATCATTACACTACTAAGCTCTTAAGAAACTCATTAGATTTTGTCAGAAATGTTTAATAAAATTATTTTTATTCATCAATATGAATTTATTCAAGTTAAATACCTTCGGTGTTCTAACAAAGACCAATATTTCGAAAATATTTTGTCCTCAACTGTATAAAGAGATATACTGTAGAATTTTATAACAAATACTTACTCGGACATTTGGCCAAAAATACAAAATATATTTAAATAAAAATGACAAGTAGTTTTGACGCGTTTAAAAAAGTTTATCGGAAGCTCATTTTTGGATAATATATTTTTATGAATGTAATTCTTATTACTGTTTTTAAAAATATACTTATTTATTGTACTTTTTATAATCTCTATTTTTCAAAAATAATATCGTGTTCAAAAACATGTGTAACCAGTATTAATGTGGGCATAATGTCAATTTTATAATAATCAAAATAAAATTTAAAAACTTTTAGTGAACATTCGTAGTTGTTTATTAATTATAAATTAGTGTATTGTTAGACGAGTAGTTAAGAATAAAAATGATTATTCGTAATAAAATTAAGATTAATTAATTATTTATCGTAGAAGTCTATGCCAAAGCTTTTCAAGTTAAATGTTTAGCCAATCATTAGTGCCAATGAGTGTTAGGAAAGAAAGTTGAATGCGTAGCTAATGTAGCGCTTAATTATATTGTATTTATGAGTGTAAATCCTATGCAAGTGGAATTAAAATTATATTTAGATACTATTTGGTGTTTAGTTTCAGATATTTGCTTTTGAAATAAAGAAAGCGTAGAAAAAATTGTTCAAATTTATTGAAAAATCCAATAATACTCAACAATATATTCGATTATAATATTTATGGTGTAGTTTAAAATAATATAGCGCTTTGTAAGGCGAGTGTGCTTCCATTTAATTTAAATATAGACTACATTTAATTTTATTTTATCGCTTAATTAATGAAAACTTAATGATAGCTACACATTGCTGCCATTTATTTCACCAGTTTCGTATTTTTTTAATTTTATTCCAACCATATATTTTTCCTTACATTATTATATAACTTCAGCATTTAACTTTATTAAAAATATATTTTATACTATAGAACTATTAATTTCTTCATAACTTAAAAAAAAACATGAGCCATATTAACATGAGAGTGGTGAAATAAATTGTATTCCAAAGAGATTCAATTATAAATATAAAAATATATTTTAGTTTAATTTTGATCCATATAAGAATGATACATAAAACGACATATCTGTACGTAAATCATTATCAATTGTTTTTATTTAATAGACTTTAAATTCTTTTGGAATGTTTATAAAGTAGATTTTAATAGAACGATGTATTTATGTCATTAAAATTTAAATAGGAAACAATGTATTTTTATTTCTAACTCCCAACGAAACCACAGCACAAACTATTTCGTACACGTAGTTAATAAAATGATAAAACAATAGTCATAGTCATAGTCATAGTCATTTATTTGCTAACTAAGTAGATACATAAAGGTCTTAAAATAGGTTGTAGTAATAGTGATGTAGCGTCCACTACATTAAGGCGCCAACTCGTGGAACACAGACGAAACCACACACAGTACTTGTCTAGCACGATAGATGGCGTGCATTCGAATTACATCGCACATACGAAGATTTCTCAAGAGTTGGCATATATACAACTTCCCAAAGTCAATCGCTGGGCCGCGGCCTGCTAGGCGCTACCACCCCGACGTGATTGGAAGCAACCTTCTCGTTTTGTAGTTGCCATTTTCTGGCACTGCAATATTTCATAAAATTTTTATACATACACATTACATTTTTACACATTGTCATATTTAAATGTCTTATTTTATACATAACATAATGATTTTAATTTACAAATTAATATATTATTTATTAAGAGTCTTATTTTATACATATCATAATTATTTTAAAATACTGTTAGTTTAGAAATAAGACTCAAAAATTAGTTACAAAGTGTAACCTAATTATCATCAGCTTTCCTCAAGGATGCCCACTATGTTGTGCATCATTAGGGGAGAAAATGCCATAATCACCACGCTTCGCAGGCGGATTGGCGATCGCAGTGACAATAGTTATATCGCGGGACGCTGCCACAGTACAAATATGAACAGTATGGAAACTACGTACAAAACGTTCGTAACGGCACACTAACACAATCATGCGCACAGATTAGCAACACTTTAGCTAAAATTCGTTTATGAAATATAAGTCTAAGTATGAGTAGGGGAGACTAGGGTAATGGGAGCCATCGGGCAATGGGAGCGGTGGCGAATGAACTGAACCTAGGCACTTTCGCGCGATCGTAAGTACTAGGCCATTTCCGTCAACCATCGAGAAGCTTCGCCTGACGCGCACAAGTCGATAATGCCATTCGTTTAGTCACGGGAGAGAGATGTGTGTTTTTTGTTCCCCGCTAACAAAAAATTGCCGATTGCGTGTGCCAAGGTAAACATGAACTTATATTCTTATTTAATTATATTTATGCATATGACAACCCTAGATTCATTAACTAACAGGTCCAATTGGTGAAATTGTGATTGAATGTAGAAAAACATATTTATATTATTACTTTTCAATATGGTGGTCAGCGGGCAATGGTAGACTAAGCGTGGCTCTCAATACCCAATAGCTTTCATAATAATACTTTAGTGTAATTTTACACATAAGTACATGTTCTATTTATTTCAGATGTCACGTAAAAGGACTCGAACCACGACAAATTTGGAAAAGAAAAATAAATATCATGGCTCCCATTTCTCATATGAGCGTTAATTGGCTCTCATTACCCCACACATGCGGGCGATGGGAGCGACTGTCATTTTTTGAAAAACCGGTATTACCCCTAATCACTATTACTTTATTTAATTATAACTATGTTTAAAATATTCTTAATTAATCAAGGTAAGAGCCCTTAATAAAAAAATACAAGAAGGTTAACAAATGTGGTTTTTACGATAGTTTTCCCTTAGTAGGCTCCCATTACCCTGGTCTCCCCTACAACTTTTAAAACACTCGTGTTTCATCACACATATTTTAAACCAGGTCGTTACGCGATACGTCCGTTTTTTTTTTCATAGTCCATTAGTTTTGAAAGAACGTTAAACTAACTCATGAGCTTTTAGAAATAATAAACAGTATCCAAATGAAGCGCGCATGGCCCCGCGGCTGGTGTAGATCGTAAGCGATCTACTTGGTTAAGCGATACAAGCGCGGTCGGGTGTGTGATGGGTAACCGCGAGTGGCAAATTAAAATGCGCGTTTCCGAGCTTCGGAAGGCACGTTAAGCCGTCGGTACCGGTTGCTATCGATAGATAGCAGTCGTTAAACCTTGTCGGAGGCCTTATGGGCGGTTTGAAAACATCCGACAGCGGGTTGACCACTAACCCGTATCTCCACCAACCCGCATTGGAGCAGCGTGGTGGAGTAAGATTTCCCCCCAAAAAAGGAAGAGACTCGTTTCCAGCGGTGGGACGTATAATGAGTTGCCATTATTATATTATTATCCAATTCAAGCCAAAAACAGGAACAAGGTCTCAAACGCTACTCAAAAAGTAATCGAATGACTTGAAAAATATTAAAGATAGACCCCGACTTTTGTAGTTTATTTTCGGTAACTTTTCATGAATATGCATAGCTTCTATCGAGGGCCTTGAGCGCGGGGACCGAATCCAGAAATTCCGTAACGAAAAACCCTCACGCTCCCCACTCCGACGGGCACGGAGGTGTGGCTTGAAGGCCGTGCATTGTCTAACGTCGTTTCTTTTCGGCAGTCTTCGACACGGTGTTTGTGTGCGTGCAACTAGACGTATTGTACGACTCTACGAAGCTCGCACGAATCGAGACGAGCTGCTCCGAAATCGGACGAATACATAAGCAGGTGTTTATATGTATTGTAAAATAATAAAAATATTTCAAACAATATTAACTTTCTTATTTATTAAAAGAAAAAAAAATGTTTTCTTATCGGTCATCACGCTCAAAAAGTGTAACTTGAATTAATATCAAAGAAAAATATAAATACTGCATAAATAAAATAAATAAATAATTATAATTGCATAAGTTGATAAAAAATGCTATGCAATAGCTTTACCGCGGTAGTCCCCGAGTGCCACACCTCGATTTTTTTATGTTATGGAAGTGGCATACAAGCATGCAGTTCACATTGATATTAAGTGATGACTGCAGCCTATAGACACCCACACAAAGACCGAGGTCAAAATGCAGATGCGTTACCACTACTGAGGTCTAAGGTGTTATTCCTCTGTGCCGGAAATTACAGGGCCGTACATTACCACCTGACCGGAACACGATAGAAATAGAAATAGAAAATATTTTTATTTCGAATAGATCTTTACAGATACTTTCAAAACGTCAAGAAATATATAAAATACCTAGAGTGAATAACCATTACATAAAGTAAAAGCAAAATCATATATTAATAGTAAATTAAAAATTAGAATTTAAACTTCTGAGATAAAGCATAATAATCACAAAATTTTTCAATTCCTTCAATGACGATAAATGAAGAAAAAGAAAAACTTATTCGTCAAGATCAAAGTTATTCACTTATCAGAGTTCCAAGTGCAGTCACTACTGAGAAGAACTCCGCTACCCACCAAACTCAGTAAGAGCTCTTTTAAATGAGAGCTTAAATCTAGTACAAATTATCGTGAAAAATCAAATAATGTGAACGTCCATAGCATAGATGCAAATAAACTGCTATCTACTAAATGTGATGTAGCTCCTGCAAACCAGAACAGACCAGTCCCCACCAACAGCACCCGTTCACGAGTTTGACGCATGTGACAGCCACTGCCCTCCTCGACCATTTTAGAGGGAAGTGAGCAACCCGCCACACGACGCCGCCAAAGGCAAGGACATTTAAGCGTGCAGGACTGTTCGGGATATGCATACGGCAAAATAAAAGATGGAATTAATTTACAGCCAGGGTATTCACATTATTCAACCCTTAACAATACTAATTACAGAATACACGAAATAACAGTATCATGAAATAGCCTGGCAGCGCTCGCTATAATCCCAAGAAGTATTATCATTAAGATAATCACAGGTCTTATAGTAAATACATTTATATAAACGTTCTTTCATTACTTTCTTAAATTTATTGATCGATAGACTTTGAACGTTTTTGGGGATTTGATTAAAGAACCGTATACATTGACCTCTAAAAGAATTACTGACCCTATTCAGCCGCGTTGCATGTACGGACAATTTGTATTTGTTCCTAGTATTTTTATTGTGATTGTTACAGGTAACAATCACAATAAAAATACTAGGAACTAGGTCTATTGTAGGAAACTCATTAATGTTTTTACAGACATATAATACATTTTCATAAATGTATTGCGAAGCTACAGTCAGAATATTTATTTCTTTAAATTTATCTCTAAGAGATATCCTCGGACTCAGCCCGTAGATAGCCCGGACAGCTCTCTTTTCCAGTACAAAAATAGTGTTGACGTCGGCGGAATTTCCCCATAGCAAAATGCCATAGGACATTATACTGTGAAAATAACTAAAATAAACAAGGCGAGCCGTCTCGACGTCTGTTAATAGTCTAATCTTTTTCACAGCAAACGCTGCCGAGCTAAGTCTATTAGCTAATTTGGCAATATGGGGACCCCATTGCAATTTAGCATCCACGGTAATGCCAAGAAATACCGTGGATAGATAGATGATAGTGCTGAACTCTACCATTTAGCGGCAAGTGTATTAGGTAATGCGGTGGTGCCTACGCCCGTGAGCTCCGTCACTGGAGCTCTACCACCAGTAAACATTACATTATTCCAAATGATAATGTTTACATAATACAACCTCCTCTTTTTGAAATCAGGTAAAATAATTTCTTTCGCTGCGTCAGTTAATCAGGTTTCTATCCTAATTTGGAAACAGACAGTAACTCAACATTAAGTTTACTTAGAGCGTTCGATGGAATACATAATGATGACCCAGTGAGTACAAGGCAATGATTTCGTTCTCACTTTTACTTGAGTCAACAATACTAAAGTGATTACCAAAATTGCAAGTGCTAAATGTTCGAATAAAGGCTCTTCACATTGAAGGCGTGTTAATGGAATTTAATGTTAGATTTTTCAACGTGTTCAGTAATGATATTGCGATGAAGCGTAAAACGAAGCGTAGGCAGACCACATCATGGAGTACCGTCGACCTGGTGAAGGTCGCGGGCAATCGCTGGATGAGGGCGGCCCAGGACCGTTCGTTGTGGCAATCTTTGGGGGAGGCCTTTGTCCAGCAGTGGCCGTCCTTTGATGATGATGAAGTTCCTTGGATCCCATTGATATTCAAAATATAGCCCTAAATGACTGTCCTTGTTACTCATCGTCGTCACGTCGAGCCACAGTTAATACTGACAGCTTTTTAAGCTTTTTCTTTTTACTGTCTAAGGTTCAAGCTATATGATGTTATTCTACTGAAATTGTTTTTGTAAATGTTTTATTGGCCGAATGTAGAGAAGTATTCAATTTGAACGTTTTTTTTTCACATTTTCACTGGTGGTAGAGCTCCAGTGACGGAGCTCGCGGGCGTAGGCACCACCGCATTACCTTATATACTTGCCGTTAAATGGTGGTGTTCAGCACTATCGTGTTCCAGTCAGGTGGTAATGTACGGCCCCTTAATTTCCGGCTCAGAGGCATAACACTTAACATTGTGAACTGCTTGTTTTTCACGTTCATTACATTAAAAAAATATGTCAGTACTTATGTACATATGTACTTACCTTAACATTACATCATTCAGATCAGCAAAACAACTCATAGCATAATGTTTATTGTAATTATACAGCAGATATTTTTAATCGCGACAGTCAAACCGTTCTCCATATGGTAGATGAGTAACATTATTTGACCAATATGTGGGTGTTAATTCATTTTTTGGACATCTTAGCGTAACACCGCAAATCAGTTCGTACAATGTTACGTAAGCTAGTCGCCTTGGATGCGAAATTATCGTAACTCCTACCCATTTGAGTGCTTTTGATTTATTTCGGACATGTTGCTAGGGGGATTTTACAATGGCTGGTATTTTATACAGCTATCTGACGCTATTCGAGGATGTCGTGTTAATTCCGAATAGCATAATGTTATTTTTACCCGACTGCAACAGAAGGAGGGTTATGTTTTTCGGGTGTATGTTTTTTTGTGTAACGAATGCAGCAAACAAGCATGCAGTTCACATTGATGTTTAGTGATGACTAAGGCGGCCAACTTTCTGAAAATAGCATGTGGGACTTCTTGTAGATAGATAAAGTATGGTGAATGCGAAGTATGAAGTTTTGTTAGTACATGTACCAAAATTACATAAAGACACAAAACTGAAGTCATATATTTTAAAAATAGTATTTATCACCAGAAAGACACTTTTTTACAAGAATGCAAAATGGAACAAAGCGATCACATACACACACACACACACACACATGCGCAAACACTTTTCAATTGAATTAAAAAAATAGGCATGGTACGTCAATGCATCGAATGCGGGACATGCGGAACGCATCCAACATTTTGACGACCCGGTTAGTCCAGCGGTGTGAGATAACCGTTCGATTCGAAGGGTCGCGGGTTCAATCCCCGCACCGGGACAAATATTTATATAGCCTACAGATATTTGTTTCGGGTCTGGGTTTTTGTGTATGTGTTGTATGTGTACAACGGCATCCACGACACAGGTTTATACCTACTGTGGAGCTGTGAGTGTAAGCGTATTATTATTGCGGGACTTTTTTATCAATTCTTGCAAAGCGGGATTACATCCAGCATTATGGGACAGTCCCGCAGAATCTGGGACGGTTGGCCGCCTTAGTGATGACTATAGCCTACAGAGGCAGATGCATTGCCACCCCTGAGACCTTAGTTGTTATGTCTCTGTGATAGTTATTACGGGGCCACACATTACCATCTAACCGGAACACGGTAGTGCTGAACACTATCATTTGGCTTTGGCGGTAGATGGATTAGATAATGCGGTAAAGCTTACGCCTTCGAGTCCCTATACTGGATCTCTGCCACCAGGGACCTGATTTTCGTAACATCAAGTCGTTGAATTGAACTTGACTCGGTGCGCTGTCCTGCTCAAGTATAGGAGGCGTGCACATTGGTTAAATCAAGATAGCGAATCGATTCTATTTCGATTCAACGACTTTCTGTTAAGAGAATTAGGCAGCAGATTGTACATCATAATTGTTGAAGCACAGATGTTATCAAAACAAAAACCAGTAGGCAATACAATAAAGTAGTCTTAACTGGTGGTAGAGCTCCAGTGACGGAGCTCGCGGGCGTAGGCACCACCGCATTACCTAATATACTTGCCGTTAAATGGTAGTGTTCAGCACTATCGTGTTCCGGTCAGGTGGTAATGTACGGCTCTGTAATTTCCGGCACAGAGGCATAACACCTAATGCCTCAGGAGTGGCAGCGCATTTACATTTTGACCTCTGGTCATTGTGTGGGTGTCTATAGGCTGCAGTCATCACTTAACATCAATGTGAACTGCACGCTTGTTTGCCACTTTTATAACATAAAAAAAAAAAAAACTAGTGTACAATCACCACAAAAGGCCATAGTAACATATTTAGATTAAAATGGTAATGAAATAGTTTATGCCCTATAATAATATATCACTCAACATCTACGCCTACACAGTAAAGCGTTTCTATTTTAAAACAATTTAATATTAAATAGGCCTATTCACGTTCCAGTTCTTGGTCCACTCCACTAAATGTGAAAACACTTCGCAAAAATCTTCTTTGGGGAGGTTATGGCGGGAACCTTGAAAGAGGCGTGGTGCTCTTATTTTATTTCATTTTCATGTTGCATTTTTGCGTTATCTATACAAATAAATAACATTAGAGTGTCTGTTTGTAATACAAAAATAACCGCTTTTTACTAAATGCATATGCATGTATACACGGTACATATACCAAAACAACATTTTTTTCAATTTTTGTCTGTCTGTCTGTCTGTTTGGCGGGGTTAATCTTGGGAACGGCTGGACCGATTTTGACGGGACACTTACTGGCAGATAGCTTATATAATAAGGAGTAACTTAGGCTACTTTGATACTAGCTGCGCCTACGACTTCGTCCGGGTAGATACTGAACAATTATAAATTCTCACGAGGGCGAAGTCGCGGGCACAGCTAGTATTCAATAAAGTTGGTGGCATTTTATTTGATATAGGTTTATTACAGTGCCTGTGTATAGTGAAATAGAATAACAGTGCGAAAACACGGCCTTTCAGGTTGCCTCCAAAACTTCATTGTAAATGTTCTGGTAAAGTAGCCATCACTTTACACGAATTCCTGACTGTGACTCTGACTGACTGACTGTTAAATCTGGTAATTGACTGATTGACTCTGAATTTTACGCTGTTTAATACGAATACGAAATATCGTTTTACTTGACACTGGCAATATGCGTAATAGCGATGCCATTACAATTAAAAAAAAATCTTCTTTGACAAATTAAAGCGTGAAATAATTGCCATAATAAAAAATCTAACAGGTTCTATTACTGACTCAATACAAATACCTACTCGTATAAAATATTAACTTGCGATCGCCTGAGTTTTTGCCTTGGCTAGGTTTATTAAACCTTTCAAGCACAATAAAAGCACATGAGGGGGACTATAATGCTACCTAGAGCTTTCTCTACCAGTCAATCTTAAGGTTTGATTTATTTTAAAAAGATTTATAGGTACCATATCGAAGTTTTTAATGAGGAATTAATTGCCAGCTAAATGTAATATATATGTATCTATATTTTTTAATCAAATCTTGTTGGACCTGTTTGTTTAGATCTAATTGCAAATTATTTTGTAAGTTGTTTCTCAGAACTAAGCTGTGCAAAATTCAAATACCTGTCATATTTGCAATTGACGCAGTTGACCAATTTAGGTTAATTACTATTAATTGTAATCAGTATTGTTATTATAAATTTAGTTTTGTTTTTCTAATCTTTCTTACTTTTATAATTACGTAGGTAGTTAAGCATAGCTTTCTTGTCAAGTCAATATTAATTACCTTACAGATGAACCGGTAATAATATTCAATTAAAATCAGAAACGTCAAAAACTATTTTGTATGTTTGTTTTCTTTTAATTCCTTAAAAACATTGTTAATTATTGTGTCGTGGGCTCTGCGCCGATTAATTTTTTTCTTTCTATCTTTCTTTCAATCCTAGATAAGGAACAAACGACACGTCAACAATGTCATTTGGATAGAAATCTGGCCACATCACCAGAAAACCAGATGAATTAAAAAATTTTACAATCTGAGACAGAAATAAAGATAAATGTGTCATCAGCATTTCAAACGAAATAAGTTCACTGCTGGACCAAAGCCTCCCCATAAGAGGGATATGCCATAATCGCCACGCTTGGCATGCGGATTGGCGATGGCGGTGGTTTTATCGCAGGACGCTGCTAATATTTTACTAAAAACTGAAGTTCACGTTGTTTCTACCCTATGATCTTCATCATCATCATCATCATTTCAGCCAAAAGACGTTCACTGCTGAACAAAGGCCTCGCCCAAAGAATGGCACAACGCATGGTCCTAGGCCGCCCTCATCCAACGATTGATTGCGACCTTCACCAGGTCGTCGGTTCACCTCGCTGTCGCCCTGTCTATGCTGCGTCTTCCGGTACGTGGTCGCCACTCTAGAACATTCTGCTCCAACGGCGGTCAGTTCTGCGAGCTATATGCCCTGCCCAATGCCACTTGAGTTTCGCTATTCGGTGGGCTATGTCGGTTACTTTGGTTCTCATGCGGATCTCCTCATTTCTGAAACAATTCAAATTCGATCTCGCAATGAAACTCCGAGCATATAACCCTCTCCATTGCTCTCTTCTCTATTTCAAATTACATGAATTAATGTGGTAATAAAGGGAAAAGATAGATATTGTACCCACCATCCCTGTTCAAACTGTCATACCGAAAAGTATGAGGTTAGTGTCAGCCGAAGGTAACTGAAACCAGCAAAAATGCCACCAACACGATTTCCTCTCCTCTCCACGCACGTAAGTCTCATACAGATTACAATAATTTGCAAAAAACTCCACATTTATCACATTTATAGCCTTCCGTCCTTATTTAGTGATTCGTTTCACGGGACGACCTTCAACAAAAGACGAATTTGTAATTCAATATACGGTAATTAGCATATTCTGAATGAACACAGCTTTTCGCGCGTTATCGCATACTAATGACCCAGTTTATTGATATGTCAAGATATTGATTGTAAATTCAATGGGTTAGGAGGTAACAAGTGGTAGAGTCTAGTGACGGAGCTCGGCTACACTCAGCCAATTAATAATGTATGGCCCCGTAATAACTATCACCGAGACATGAAACCTTAGGGGTGGCAACGCATCTACATTTTGACCTCTGGATTCCCACAAGGAGAGCAGGACGACTGTATTGGCAAACGACATGCGCGGCTATGTACGCTTACAGAAACTCTTCTCTTCTTCTTTTTTGTCGTATTCTTCATCACTGAAGGTCGTGCCCGTTTTGGTAAGTATAGGTGGAGGAGCTGACGAGTTGCTTCCAGGCCACTCTATCTTCAGCTTTTCTGAGAGCTGCAGTTACAGTCCAGTGATTTCTTTCATGGCGTCAGACCATCGGCTAGGTGATCGGCCTCTGGGTCTTTTTCCGTCTACTTTACCCACCACAACCAGTTTGTCGAAGTTTTCTGGTTGTCTTCGAAATATGTGACCAAAGTAGGTGAGAATGTGTTAGTAACAGATTGTCGAGAGCCTCTCTGTCAAGCGGTCTGTTTTTTAGCTGGTCGAGGATAAATTTGTGCGTTCTTTTTGCTGTCCACGGTATGCGCAACATCGTCTTCCAGCACCGCATTTCCAATATATCGATCTTTCTATCCACAGCGCGGATCGTCCATGACTCCGACGCATGTAAGAAAATAGAGATCACAACAGTTCGTACTAGTCTCATTTTGGTAGCATTGGACACGTTTCTATTCTGCCAGATTTTTGAGAGCTTGCTCATTGCATTCTTAGCCATTTGGACTCGTCGTCAAATCTCTTTGGCACATCCTCCCTGGTCGCTTATCAGAACAGAACAGAAACTCTACTCAGCATATTATGTACCAAGGCCCTACACGGGCGGACCACGGTGCTCCAGCAATTAGACGTAGAATACTTCGTAGGATTACTTATCACCATGTCATCCGAAAGATGTGCTCTACTGAACCAAATCCTCTCCATAATGGAGATAACATGCCATCACCACGCTTGGCATTCGGATTGGCGATCGCAGTGGCGGTAGTTTTATCGCAGGACCAGAGAACATGTAATAATACTACGTATAGAATGGACACTTCGACGTCCCGCCCGATTTCCCCGCATCACCCAACCTCCTCCCCTCTTATGGGCGACGGTAGGTATTTGCTACGTGCTACGCACACAGGTACACGTCACTGATTGATGTTTGTGTAATAGAGATCAAATTAAGCGTTTGTATGGCATTTGGGCGGCGTGTCCGCGGCGTGGCAGGACGTTGCTTTGCGTTATTGCACTTACTACCGCCCCATTGGAATGGTTTGACCGCTATTGTTCGGTTGACTGACTGCACTAGTGGAAGAATTCTCATCCAGTAGAAGAAAATTCTTCCGCTAGTGGTCGGTGGGGTTGTCACGTCCCGATAAATGTTGGATAAACGATAATCATTTTATTCAGCTATAGCCATAGAGCAACACGGGCCACCGGCCGCGGCGGTCTGCAGGGGAGTAGCCATAGCGTTTATTACCGATGCAAAACAGTCTGTCATATTTTGCGGGGGGAAATGCATGCGACACACACGCACACTACAAAACGAAACTCACACCTTGACTTTAACAAAATACAGAAACAATTTCACGCACACACTTAAACATCTAGGCGACAGCTATAGGCTCATTTGGGCTTGTACTTTGACAGAGGGGAAAGCCTACGTATGGCTACTCCCCTCTGGTGTTGCTCTATGGCTATAGCTAACAAAGACAATAGAGTCTCGTGCTAAATAAATATTGGCCAAGCATTATCTTTCATATCTTTGTGTTCTCAAGTGATTATTGTATCTTATTTTGAGCTATGTTTACTTGTTTAAAGCGGAACTATTGTCGTATTCGTGTTTAGTATTAAGTTAAGTATGGCATCTAAAATCATCAGTGCTGGATAAAGCCGGTGCGGGGCCCGTAGCAAATGTGACCATGGCCCTAGAGTTACATTGCCTACTGAAATTTAGGATGTAAATAAAACAGAACATTTACGAAAAGGAATCGAAAACAATATTAGGCGATTCCCCCCCTGTAAGTATTGTGGTATTGCCAACTTGCAACATAATAATAATAGGTATACCTATATAATTACAGTGTGGCCAACGCTCACATTGAGATTATCTAAGGTGTATTACATATTTTACATATTTGTAGTTTTTTTGGGCACAGGCGCGGGGCCCCCCTTTGCGCGGGACCCGTAGCATTTGCTGCCTCTTGCTATATAGCTAATCCGGCACTGAACATAATTCTAAGTAATTCTAACATATAATTTTTGATGTTTCCACCTTATAAATTAATGTTACATCCTACTAATATATAAGTAAGCTATATAAAAGTATAATACCTATTATTAGGTACTATTATAAATGTGAAAGTATGGATGTTTGTTTGTTGCTCGTAACTTCGTAACTTCACGCCTGTAATCCCCGAAGGGGTAGGCAGAGGTAAATGCATGCATTCAAGCATACATGCAACCTGTTGTCATCTCCGGGCACATTACCAAACTCCGAGGTAGGTACTGGGAAACTTCCAGAAAATGGAAAAATCCCAATAGAACCAGAGATAAAGGATTTTAAATCGTTATTTCTGATAGTCCCCGACCCGGGAATCGAACCCAGGACCCCCAGCGTAGTAGTAGTGGCCTGCTACCACTACGCTACTAAGGCAGTTACTTTTCTATGTATTTACTAATTCGTAAGTCACACCTGGATTATTCCTAACAGTGGTCTACTCGTACATACGAACGAATAAAACTATCTAAAACAAAAGATGTATAAAATAAATATTATCGGAACATTGCAATTGAAAAAAAAAAACAAGTGTGATCCTTATATCAGGTACAGGTTCATGTTTTACAGACAGACAAATAAAACGATGTGGATCCTTCCATGGACGACGGTTTGGTCATTTTATTTTCTGATTCAACATTGTTGTAAATTGTTTTTTTTTTTTAATTTTATTCGCAGTTCGTTTAACGCAGTGTAGGTAGGTATATCGCACAGATCCTGCAAAAAATCCTATGTGACTCGCCTTCAATGCAAATTTCTATACTAAGAAAATACTGAGTAGGTAGCTATATTTTTACAAAAGGTTTTCTTAAAAAACATAACTATGAATATTGGCTAATAGCAATCATATGCTAGTAATTGAAATAAATCTATTTTAAGGATTTATCTCGCGTACATATTAAACTAAAATGGTCTGCCCGGGACCACGGAAGCTGAAAAGCGACCGAAACGTCGGATTGATTTTAAAAATCATTTTATTTATTTATTTATTTATTTAAGGAGAACCAACAGCTTTTACAATCTTGATAGCATTGAAACATTTGAAAACAGAGAGCTAATTATAGGTTCCCGCGAATATAAAACAATTTAGTGTATCTTAAGTGTGTGAACACAACACATTAAACTACATCTACATCTACGCACCCCATAAAGGTGAAAAACTTAGCATAAAAAGTATAAACTTTAAATATTTACTGCATAGAGTTTTTAAGCGTAAATAATTTAACAAAGAAAAAAGAAATAATAACAAATAGCAAAAAAAAAAAAACTAGTTTTGTTTAATATACTCGAGATAAATCGTAAAAATAGTTTTATTTCAATGAGTGTAGCTCGCGAAAACCTAAGAACGTATCATATGCTAGTAAGTTACTAATTTATCATTAATACTACAAAATAGGTCGACTTCTGTCGGATGGTGGGGTCAAAATTCTTAGGAATCGGCGTGCATGTATGAAGAGAATGATAAAGGTAGACGAGGCACGGGAGGTGTGTCAGGACCGGGATATCTGGCGCCCCACACTCTCTGCCTACCCCGTTAGGGACCTGCCGTGAAGATACAAACATATATTCTACAAAATATGCTTAACTTCCCTGTTATGTTAACCATACAAAAATGACAGACAACATCATCAAATGCTTCCTATGCTGATAAAACTAAGTCCAAACTCAATACAAATGACAAACAAACAGACAAGAGGTTCTTAGAAACGATCCAATGTAAACAGTGATAAACACCGATCGTTTGATAGGCATACCGTTTAGGTATAAGAATGGATACTGCAGCTAGGGTTGCCAACTTAGGTAGTAAGTACTATCCCCATATGTGATAGCTGGTAATGTATGGCCCCGTAATAACTAGCACACAGACAGAGACAACAAGTTAGGTCTCAGGGGTGGAAATGCATCTGCATTTTTACATTTTTTTTATGTAATGGAAGTGGCAAACAAGCATGCAGTTCACATTGATGTTAAGCGATGACTGCAGCCTATAGACACCCACACAAAGACCAAGATCAAAATGCAGATGCGTTACCACTCCTGAGACTTATAGTGTTATGCCTCTGTGCCGGAAATTACAGGGCCGTACATTACCACCTAACCGGAACAGGATAGTGCTGAACACTACCATTTAGCGGCAAGTATCTTAGGTAATGCGGTGGTGGTAACGCCTGCAAGCTCCGTCAGTGGAGCTCTGCCATGAGTAAAAAAATTGCATCTGGTTTTTATAGATGTTTATATGCTGCAGTCATCACTTTCACTGGTGGTAGAGTTGCAGTTTAGGAGCTCGAGGGCGTAGGCACTACCGCAGTACCTAATCTATCGCCCGCCAAATGGTAGAATTCAGCAAATGGTAGAATGGTTAGAATTCGGGAGCGCCCATGGTCCTCATCACATCCCTTTATTAGTTCGACGGTCAAACAAATGAGAAAAAAACATTCTCACTAGTTCGACGATCGAACTGATAAATCGAACTCGTGGGAATAAGCCTAGTTTTTGTGTGAAAACGTTAAAAACCAAGACACAAAAACACAAACATTTCCTCTTTCATGTCTTATAAAAATAAAACATGAAAGTTAAAAGGATAGCTGCATCAAGAGAGAGAATCTGCCTCAATCAGTTAACATCAAATTATGTTCTTGAATACCAAATAATTGCTAAGAATTTAAACGCATAGGACATCTTATAAAATATCCTGAGGCATTTACTCACGATGCAGACTTTATGTGGGAGGGATGTAGCAAGATTATGTCAGTAACAGAGTAGACAACTCATAAAATAATACAATTGAAGACCATCACTAAAAAATGTAGAAGAGCGCATGGCCCCGCGGCTGGTGTAGATCGTAAGCGATATATTCGGTTGAGCGATACGGGCGTGGTCGGATGTGTGATAGGTGACCGCTTGTGCCAAAATTAAAATGCGCGTTTCCGTGCTTCGGAGGGCACGTTAAGCCGTCGGTACCGGTTGCTTATCTATCCATGATAGCAGTCGTTTAACCTTGTCGGAGGCCTTTTGGGCGGTTTTGAAAACATCCGACAACGAGTTGGCCACTAATGCGTATCTCCACCAACCCGCATTGGAGCAGCGTGGTGGAGTAAGCTCCAGGTCTCCCCCACAAACAGGGGGAGACTCGTGCCCAGCAGTGGGACGTTTCAAGGGTTGCCATTACTGCTATAAAATGTTTTATATACAAAGATACGATTGTAGGATGTCTTGACTCTACCTTATGCTAGAGTCACGACTCTACACTTGAATTTCTGCAGAGCGCTAGAATTGGACATAGTACTCGTTTAAAGCGTAATCTTTACCGTATGATGCTATCGGAGAAAGTAAGCATTAATTTAAAAAATACTATGATTTAGGTGCTTACCTCACATACAAAAAAAAACAGTGTTGAATATTCAAAAGTCTGAAATTGTAATGTTTACTACAATTAATACAATTTCTTACACTGCTTCAGGCGAGGAATATCATAAATATTCTGAAATGCAATATCTGGAGCAGTTCATTTTAAAGTTGCCTCTGAGGCAAAATATCTTGAGCTCTATTTGAGAGACTATTACAACACTTTGATGTGAGTTTTGGATTACTATATTGCAGTAGGTACTCGTATCATAAATGTTAACAAATTCCAAAAAAATCAAACACGAAGAACTGTCGACTCTACATAATACATAATCTATGTCAAGACAGAGACGGTTGCATGAGCGCGCGAGACCAAAATAGACTCCGTCGCGTACGCACACGGCTCGCACTCCTGCGCTTTCGAAGGATCCATGGATTCCTAATTTAAAAAAGCCGATTCGGTGAATATCGCTGTCCCATTTTTTTGAACGGTGCAAAATGAAATGACATTAAAATTTATTTTTGTTGAGTGATTTTTAATTGGATTTGTTTACATTTGTGATAATGTGGAAGTGTGTATTGTGCATTGTTGCTGTGTGTTTCGGTAGTGGTTATGGTACGTATTTATTCAAGTTAGCTATAGATTTAAGCCTGAAAGGATCATGGCAAGATTTATATATATAAAAAGAAAACGTAAGGTGTAACGTTTCTATTATTTTGTGAGTTAAACGTACTTTAAAAATATTATTTGAGAACTTAAAGAACATTTTCCCATGCTTATTATATTTTAATCTTTCCGTAATAAAATGTTTAAAATCAAAATTTTGTATTTTGCTTCTACTGTTGGTAAGAAAAAACATTTTTATTTCGGTGAGGTAAAAATACCTATTTTAAATACCAGACATTTTTTTCTAGGTGTTCTAGATAATATTTCAAAGTTGTCCTTTACACATTTCTTCAATTTTTCAGTCAATGCATTGAATTAACCATGATTCTTTATGAATTAATTTGACATAATTTTTACAATTTTTGTAACATTGAAACGAGCTTAAGTTTTCCGAAGAATCATAATAATATGAATGTACCTAGTTAAATTTAAATCATTGTTTTTTAATTGTGTATCTAATTATAGTGGCAAATAAATATACGATACATATTGGTAAGTCGTTATAGCTTACTTAAAGACATTACATTAGCGGTATAGTCCCAGTGTAGAGATAAGCAGCGTAGTTTATAAGCCTTCTACGAATAGTAGAAGGCTCTAGAAGGTCTCAGGCCCTAAGAGTAAAAATGAATTTAATTTTTAGTTTATTAGTAATTCGTTGTCTAGAGGCTATAGTATTCATTAAACATTTTACTGGTGGTAGAGCTCCAGTGACGGAGCTCGCAGGCGTAGGCACCGCGCTACCTAATATACTTGGCTGTGATGCCGCTAAATGATAGTGTTCCACTATCGTGTTCGGTCGGGTGGTAATGTAGTAATGTAGTGCAATAATTTACGCCACAGAGGCATAACACACCTTAGGCCTCAAGAGCGGTAACGCACCTGCATTTCGATTTCTGGTCTTTGTGTGGATGTCTATAGGCTGCAGTCATCACTTAACATCAATGTAAACTGCATTCTAGTTTGCCACCTTCATTACTTAAACAAAACAACTCTAAACATCCACTACAATTAGAAGAACGACAGGAAAATGAACAGCAGTATCTTCTTCCATATAAATTATACTATAAATATCTAGTTAGTGATTATTAGTGATGCGCCGAATAATGGTTTCAGCGAATAACCGAATACCGAATAATATTCGGCTTACCCCATACCGAACCGAATATTCGGCCGAAATATTCGGTTTACCATTTTATTGTTTTGCCGCGTGAACTCGATTCTAACATGTCACTGCTTGCATTCGAGGGCCACACTAAAAGTTCTTAGAAAAACAAAAACTGAGCAAACAAGCAAGTTATCAGTTTTATTATATCTTTTCAAAATAGTCTCCATTCAAATCAATAAATCGCTGCATTCGGTGAAACCACCAAGAAAAGCACTTTGCCCACTCGTCCTGAGCGGTCTATTCGACGGCATTTCGAAACGCAGCCACTGCTTCCTCGGCGCCCATAAAACGTTTTCCTCGAAGTTTTTCCTTTATTTTAGGGAATAAATAAAAATCGCAAGGTGCGAGGTCGGGACTATACAGCGGGCGACCCAGTAATTACTCAATAAAATAGAAATATTCGAACCGAATATATTCGGCACCAAAACCGAATAATTCGGCCGAATACGAATAGTGGAAAAGATGCCGAATATGCCGAATACCGAATACCAACCGAATATTCGGCGCATCTCTAGTGATTATATAGTTAACAGCATTACATGTTTGTCAACATTATAAGCTTTTCCCGGAGGTATTTAGGTCAAATCTCGCAATGCTTATATTGTAGTTCAGGGGAACTGAAATTTTAGGAACGTTGTTTACTTTCGTTTACGTATTACGTCTTGATTTAAAAATGGTATTCGAAACAATAATACAGCGATGGAAAAGCAGTTAAAAACAGTAGTAAGTGAATACACGATCTAGAATTGTGTTTTTGTTTTGTTTTTATATTATTTCGCATTAACACATGCTGGTGAAATATATTTTTCTTTCCATTTTTCTTTAAATAAAAATATATTTCACAAGCATGTGTTAATGCGAAATACTATAAAAACAATTATTAAGGGTAAAAGTGACTTCTTTAGGATATTCAATAAACTGAAAAGTCTATTATATCGGTTGCCTAACTAGCATAGTTGGTAATAGATGGCGCTACTGCTACCATAAAGCAAGGCTATAAATGTGAAGGAAAGATTTGACAAATCGGGCAGGACTACAGTAGCTCAATTGGAAGAGCGGCTGGACTAGATTCCCAGTAGGCCGCGAGTTCGAGTCTCGCCTGAAGTCAAATTTTTCTTTAAATAAAAATGTGTTTTTTTTTTACTTTTGGAAAATCAAATATTTTATATATTTGCGAAGTTATGACATGAGCCGAACCCTAGTGAATTTTTAAAAGTTTGCGATTATCACCCATATTCTAAGTCGTACCCTCGACCTTAACTCAACCTTACTCAAGGGAATTGGGTATTCTTAGTTGTAACTCATAACGTCAACTCAACATTCAATTCAATTCAATTCAATAATTTATTTACATTCTGCCTGCGTTTGAGGTAAGGAAGCAATTGTCAAACTTGGGGAGTGTTTACATTTACGCCATATTCTTGCGCTCAATAAGTTTTTCGTGTCGGAACTGTCTGGAAATATAATTAAATACCATATTTTTCTATAAAAATAGATTCTCAAGTGAATTATCTATATGACAATCCGTACATATGAGTAACTGTCAAAGACAACTAAGAATTAAGAATATGAATTTCGAGGCGTCCTCATAAAGTAACCTCAGTTGAGTGTGAGTCAAGGAATGTTTCGAGTAACGTCTTAGAATATAGTAGAGTTCCAAGCTCGAGGGCGTAAACACCACCGCATTACCTAATCTATCTGCCACCAAATAAGGTTTTAAGGGTGGCAACGCATCTGCATTTTGACCTCTGGTTTTTGTACAGGTGTAGGCTGCAGTCATCACTTACCAATAGTTACCATACATGTGAAAGTTTTTACGCCACCTTTGTTTTATAAATAAAAAAACTGGTAATAATAGAGGTCTGTGGTAGAGCTCCAATGACGGAGCTCGCGGGCGTAGGCACCACCGCATTATCCAAGATACTTGCCGCTAAATGGTAGTGTTCAGCAATATCATGTTCCGGTCAGGTGGTAATGTACGGTCCTGTAATTTTCGGCACAGAGGCATTACACCTTCGGCCTCAGGAGTGATAACGTATCTCTGCATTTGACCTTGGTCTTTGTGTGGGTGTCTATAGGCTGCAGTCATCACTTAACATCAATGTGAACTGCATGCTTGTTTGCCACTTCCATTAAATAAAAAAACCTCTATCAGAATCTGCACTCTATACTATATGTATTATAGAAGACTCTATACCTTCACAAATAGGCTAAAAATAACTTTCTTTACTCTTATATCAATGGTAAAAGAACATACATAAAACATACTCATCTTGTATATGAAAATAGCCAAAAAATGGACTGGTTTCGAATCAGTGCCTTTTTCGGATGAGTTTAAGGTCATCTTTAACTTGGCCTTAAATGGAACTTAAGGTTTTATACATTGTCTTGTTCATGGTCAATGTTTGTGTAAGTTTTTCTGTAATTATTTATCAGAAAAGAAAGGCCTATAGTTATATATAACGAGAGAGTTAACAATCATCCGAATTTGAAGGAAATTTAATTTGTTCCCAAATTTATGCCAACAATTTTCCATCAGTAAGTGTCATTATTTTACTCTAGGTACACATAAAATTGAGTACCTCAATAATACACAATAATGTAATCTATGATTACCTATCTGGGGGCACGGTAGAGCCCTCGCCAAGACGAGCTTAAGCGAAGCGCGAGGGCACTACCTTAAGCGTCAAACAAATAGTACCATACTGACAGCTCTAAGCACACTTTGCCGAAAGATAAGTCGTAATGCGGTCTTAGCAAGATTCCTAGACCGCACTACGACTTTACTTTGAGCAAAGTATGCTTAGAACTGTCAGAAATGTATGGGTTTTGACAGTTCGAAGCGTACTTTGCTCGAAAGTAAAGTCGTAGTTCGGTTTGTGAATCTCGCCCTAAGACTTTCATGAATAGAATAGAATAGAATAGAAAATATTTTTATTTCGAATAGATCATTACAGATACTTTCAAAACGTCAATAAATCATAAACTACCTAGAGTGAATAACCATTACATATAATTCATCAATCGTCATCGAAAAATCATATATTAATAGTAAATTAAAAATTAGAATTTAAACTACTTGGTTAAAACATAATAATCACAAAATTTTTGAATTCCTTCAATGATGATAAATGAAGAAAAAGCAAAACTTATTCGTCAAGATCAAAGTTATTCACTTAACAGAGTTCCAAGTGCAGTCACTACTGAGAAGAACTCCGCTACCCAACAAACTCAGTAAGAGCTCTTTTAAATGAGAGTTTAAATCTAGTACAGATTATCGTGAAAAATCAAATAATGTGAACGTCCATAGCATAGATGCAAATAAACTGCTATCTACTAAATGTGATGTAGCTCCTGCCAACCAGAACAGACCAGTCCCCACCAACAGCACCCGTTTACGAGTATGACGCATGCAAAGTAAAGTCGTAGTGCGGTCTCAGTTTAAGTGTAAAAGTAGGTAAACCGAAGTAAACCTGACACGATGACATATTCGAAAATTTCTCCCAGACACGCAGACACGACCTGATAATGCTGATCGGTGATTGGCCTCAATGATATATGAACAGCGATACCACCAATTAATGAGCAATCATATGGACTTTCACAAAATACCTACAAAAAAGTTTAATTTTATTGGATTTATCGCAATAATTCTTAATATTTTTTTTTAAGAAGCTAAAATTTGACAGTTTCCACCTGATTGTCGCTTTTAGCTTCCCACTTACATATAACGTTGCCATTCCAAAGCTATGCAATAATGGGAAGCTTAAATTCGACGCCTAACAGCCTAGCACCATATTTCATACAAACGATCAACCCCAAAACAACCTAGGTATATCCCAAAACCGGGGGTTCTTGTACCATTTAAAACCCCTAGCACTTGTGGTTTCTGAGATTTCGTGATGTGTGAGTGAGTGACTTTTTATTTGTTTATTTATTTTTTCTTTTTGTGCATAGAGATGGTACATAAAGGCAGACTTAATGTCACGAGGCAATATGCCTTTAAAAAAAAAAAAAATAAAATACGCTTACACTCACAGCCCCACAGTAGGTATAAACCTGTGTCGTGGGTGCCGTTGTACACAACACATATACAAACACCCAGACCCGAAACAAATATCTGTAGGCCATACAAATATTTGTTCCGGTGCGGGGATCGAACCCGCGACCCTTCGAATCAAACGGTGGTTTCGCACCGCTGGACTAACCGGGTCGTCAAATATATATATGTACCATAGATTAACCGCGGTCTAAATAAATTAAAAAAAAACGTTTACTGAAATATTACCTACAAACGAATGCCTTAACTCTCGCAAGTGTAAAAAAGATCAAATCTCTCAACAACTGCAAGATAGATCTATATCCAAGAATATTTGACCCAGATTATTGTCCCAATTATATGACATTGATACACGTGAGCCGTAAATAGGTCCGTTAGGAATGCCCTATGGGGTCGACTTTAATGACTCATTATAAGTGTCTGCTTTTATAAACTGTTATGGAAATTACATGAAACAAGAGTAATGTCAGCTTGAGGCTTAAGTTGGCGAAGTATAAATATAACTACGTTAAGAAAAACCGACTTCAAAACTGAAAAGTATAAAATAATAAAGATTTAATAGTAATTATATATTATTTATATGTGCTATTTACTAATGGGTTTGAGTCGGTACCAAGCCTTAAACAAATTATTATATTTTAATCACTTAAATATGAATACGAGCAAATGAATACACTGAACAAATCGTAACCGGCGAATCGTGGGTGTTTGCATGTATGCTTGAATTCTTGCATTTACCTCTGCCTATTGATTTTGGCTTGGCACCGACTTCAAACCTATTAGTAAATAGCACATATAAATAATAGGTAGTATATAATTACAATTAAATCTTTATTATTTTTTACTTTTCAGTTTTGAAGTCGGTTTTTCTTAACGTAGTTATATTTATTTAATACTTTTTAGTTTATTGCTGCATTGCCAATTAGATTAATGTTCACATCTGCTAAATTTGTAAAATCTGACTCTTTTAGCTTCGTGACAATTAGATACCTCATTTAAATTGTTTAGGTGTGTCGATACAAAATTATTACACGACTATACGAAATCAATGAAAAAAAATATCCACGAAGGAGTAAATAACCTGTGTCGTGTCGTCGATGAGTAAATGTGTCATTGTCACTTGTTGTCATCTTGTTGTCATGCGCATTAGGACTACGTCAGTGGATTCAACGCACTGTATGACAACTCGCCTTCTATTCTTATTCCTTTAGTGTGCGGTGAAAGTAAGTATAAATATGCTCATAAAATAAAAACTGATGCGCCTATCTGAATCAAATTTATATGGGACCAATTCGAAACTATTCCGCATCAAACATCATCAGAATTACGTAAATCGGTCAACAAATCTCGGCGAAAATCGCGTACATACATAAAAAAATATATATATATATATACCGGCCGAATTGAGAACCTTCTCGTTTTTTGAACTCGGTTAAAAATACTACTTGAGGCTGGTTTTTGATTGGTACGCGACAGTGTCGTAGCTGAGCGCCCACGACGAGATTTGAATTTAGTGTCCTCTTCAAAAAAACGTTTAGTACTTTTTCTGTAGGAGAGTGTAAAACAACAGGTAAAATATACAACTTTATATTTTAATTAATTATATTTATACAAATTATACTCGCACAATCTGCGAAATACTTTACTGTTCTGGCTTTTTAAAAAAATATCAACAATCGTACTGTAAATTTCCAATATAGTAAAAAAAGAGCTAAAAACAATAAATGATGTATTTACCTATTTTTTTCTACATTTTTGGTACATTTATTACTTTAAAAAAACCCCCTAGAGGCCTGCGCCCCTGCTGCCAGCCCCTGGCTTCGACACTGGTACGAGATCTCGCATTGGTTTTAAATAGGTGCTAGCTGACTCGGCAAACGTTATTCTGCCATTGAATACAATAAATGTTAAAACCCTTGAGTTACGAAAAAAAGCATCAAGCGAGTCCCATTAAGCTATATGGGCGCGGTCAAGTGTGATGGGTGACCGCTAGTGGCAATTAAAACGCGTGTTTCCGTGCTGCGGAGAGCACGTTAAGCCGTCGGTCCCTGTTGCTATCGATAGATAGCAGTCGTTAAAATCTTGTCAGAGGCCTTATGGACGGTTTGAAAACATCCGACAGCGGGTTGGCCACTCACCCTTAGAGCAGCGTGGTGGAGTAAGCTCCAGGCCTTCCCCCAAGAAGGGAAGAGACTTGTGCCCAGCTGTGGGACGTATCAAGGGTTGTATTATTATAATGGATATAATAGTAAGCTATCTTTAAAAGATAGACATACGCCATCCACCCTTTGGTAAAAATAGTAATTGAACACTTTCTGATTCAGGGTACCTTGGAGATCAGATGGCGGAGGTGACACAGCTCTGTTGCAATCAAGGCACGAGCTCAGCCAGGAACCATACTTCGGACGACTGTTCTGCCTCCATACCTCCAGACGTGCCGGCCGCGTTTGGTCCACTATGCAACATCGCCATTGATCAGTGTTGCAAGGAATATCATGAGTAAGTTTGCTTTTTGTATTTTATTTATGTCATGAAGTGGCCAAACAAGCATGCAGTTGACATTGATGTTAAGTGATGACTGCAGCCTATAAACACTCACACAAAGAGCACAGGTCAAAATGGAGATGCGTTACCACTTCTGAGGCCTAAGGTGTTACGCCTCTGTGCCGGAAATTACAGAGCCGTACATTACCACCTGACCGGAACACGATAGTGCTGAACACTACCATTTAGCGGCAAGTATCTTCACGCCAGGTCCCTAACGGGGTAGGCAGAGAGTGTAGAGCGCCAGACATCCCGGTTCTGACAAACCTCTCGTGCCTCGTCTACCTTCATCATTCTCTTCATACATGCACGCCGATTCCTAAGACTTTTACCCCACCATCAGATAGAACTCGACCTATTTGGTCATGGTAGGTCAGCCTTGGTCTTCCTGGGCATCTGCAACCATCCACATTCGCATTGTATATCTGTTTAGTCATTCGCTCATTCGACATTCTTCCTATATGCCCGAACCATCGGAGCATGCCTTTTTTCATCTTTACACCGATACTATCATTCACACAAAGTCTATTTCTTACATCTTCATTACGAACGCGATCGGTGAGTGATACACCGCAGATCTTGCGCAAAGATCTCATCTCGACCGCGTTCAACTTACTTTCATGCTCTTTCCTACATACCCAGCTCTCGCTTCCATATAGCGGCAGGTATATTAGGTAATGCGGTGGTGCCGACGCCCGCGAGCTCCGTTACTGGAGCTCTACCACAAGTGTAACAATACTAACAATGTATATCATAAAATTACTACCCAATGCCGCTGAATGGTAGTGTTTAGCACTATCGTGTTCCGGTCAGGTGGTAATGTACGACTCTGTAATTTCCGGCACAGAGGCATAACACCTCAGGCCTCAGGAGTGGTAACGCATCTGCATTTTGACCTTGGTCTTTGTGTGGGTGTCTATAGGCTGCAGTCATCACTTAACATCAATGTGAACTGCATGCTTGTTTGCCACTTCAATTACATTAAAAAAAAACCCAAAGAAACCATTTATGCAAATCTTCCTGCGATCAGAAGTGGTTAGGAGCTTATTACTGACCAAGCGGACCTATAAATTCATTTGTAGAACAAATGGGTCACCCATCCGAATAACAGTTACCTACGTATATTTATTAACTGAGTCGAAAAGGAGGTTCTGCAGTTAGGGTTGCCACCTTTTACTTGTATCATCTTTCACAATAATTCATGCGAGTGAATTTAGTAACTAAAGAAAAAATTTACTTCGGGCAGGGATTTGCCAAGGTCCCACAAGATGGACCGACGACCAAGTGAAAGTCGCAAGCAATCCCAGGATGAGGGCGACCCAGGTCAGGTCTTTGTCCAGCTGTGGACGTCTATTGGCTGAATTATTGAGTCGATAAGAAGAGTACCATATCACATTTGTATTTAAAAATGGTATACAGTGATATTTGCGATAACTTTTAATTATTTTTTTGTTAATTGGTAGTAGGGCTCCAGTGACGGAGCTTGCGGGCGTAGGCACCACCGCATTACTTAATATACTTGCCGCTAAATGGAAGTGTTCAGCACTATCGTGTTCCGGTCAAGTGGTAATGTACGGCCCTGCAATTTCCGGCACAGAGGCACAGCACCTTAGGCTTTAGGAGTGTAACGCGTCTGCATTTTGACCGTGGTCTTTGTGTAAGTGTCTATAGGCTGCAGTCATCACTTAACATCAATGTAAACTGCATGCTTGTATTCCACTTCCATTACACTAAAAAAAAAAATTTATGTCACCGAAAATGACGCCGAAAAATTTAAAAAAGATACTAGTGGCCTGCTACCTCTTGATTACTGAGTTTAACTATACCTCAGACTAAATTCCTTTTAGTCTGAGTCAAATCTATACTTATAATAAAACTGTAGAAGTGTAAATTCTGTACATTGAAAATATTAAAAAAATAAATACCAGGGGATGTTACTAGATCGATACCGAATACAAATATGTGATTAGAAAAAATTTTGTCTGTCTGTCTGTCTGTTTGTTCAAGCATCACTCAAAATCTACCAGTCCGATTACGATGAAACTTGGTATACTTATACTTTAGGCTTTGGCGCACAACACTGGGTCCTTTTTATCCCGGAAAAATGTCTGTTTGTCTGTGTGTTTGTGCACGCTTATTTCAGAAACGGCTTATTCGATTTGTGGTTTTTACTTATATATTATATTGTGGTTAGTTTCACTTAATATTTACTGTTTGTTTCATGTCAATCGGTTCAGAAATAAAAAGGTTACGACAATTTAAAAAATCATATCGAATATTTTTTAAACTATTTTGTATCTATATTCTGTCTTTTTTAGGGTTCCGTTTCTAAAAGGTAAAAACGGACCCTATTACTAATCCTCCGCTGTCTGCCTGTCTGTCCATACATCCGTCTGTCTGTCACCAGGCTGTATCTCATAAACAGTGAAAGCTAGAAAGTTAAAATTTTCACAAATTATGTATTTCTCTTACTGCTATAACGACTAAATTAAATACTAAAAATAAGAAAATGAAAATATCAAGGGGGTCCAAGGGGGCATACAATAAACGTGTTTTTTTTCGTATATTTTTTGCTCGATATCAATTACGGTAGCAAGTAGACGCTTGAAATTTTCACAGAATTTTTAGGTCTTAGGTATATTGTATATTACCTTACAACAAACGTAATTTTATGCCATTTTTTTACGGAACCCTTCGTGCACGAGTTCGACTCCCACTTGGTCGATTGTTCTCTGTTAGTAACAATAAGCATAGCGCATAGCAGCGTCCCGCCATAAAACAATCGCCGCTATGATCACCATTCAGGATGCCAAGCGTGAAAATTATTTCGTATTCTTATGACGCACAACACTTTTAGGAGCATCTTCGGGAAAGGCTTTGTCCAGCGGGACGTCTTTCGGATGTAATTATGATGATGGTGATGGTGGTGGTGGTGGCGTTGGTGTCGTTGGTGACTCTGGTGGTGGTGTTGCTGGCGTTGGTGGTGCTGGCGGTGGTTTTTAGTGGCGATGGAGGCATTGGTGGCGTTGGTGACGTTGTTAGTGTTGTTGGTAGTTTTGGAGGAAATGGTGGCATTGGTTGTGGTGGTGGCGGTGGTTTTGGTGGCGTTTGTGTCATTGGTGGCATTGGTGGCGTAGGTGTTTGGTGATGGTGATGGCGTTGATGGCGTTGGTGGTGATGGTGCTTGTACGGTTACACCTTTTGCTTGAAGTCGTATAGAGATAAATGATAGAAAGTTACTGATGATATTATGATTTATTATGCTGATTTGATATGATAATGTTCTACAGATTTTATTACATTAAATTGATATTTTTTGATAGTCTTAATGATATTTTGATAATTAAAATGATAATGATGATAGTTGATATTAATTAATTGATATAATGATAAAAATGAGAGTGGACGCGTCTATACGACTTCGTGATGTCGTCACACACTGCTGTCGCTGTTGCGAACTGCACAAATGCTGACGGGCAGAATGTACAGTGTGTCACACCGTATGTTATTGGTGGCATTAGTGGGTAAAAATGCGCAACGTTAATTCAATTTTTCTTGTTTTTATATTATTTCGCATTAACACATGCTTGTGAAATATATTTTATTTCAATTTTTCTCTTCTGCCTGCTCTTACGAGTGCCAATATTATGCATAGATCTATCTTTTATCTTTCATTCTCTGTTAGAAGCACTAATTGACTGAAACTTTACAAAAGTTTATAATAATTCACTATAAAAAAATATTATGCATAGAAGTTTAAAATGGCATTTTCTAAAATACGATTCAGCATAGGATGGATGCGCGTTTATACACATAATAAGCAATTTTTCGCAAACCTAGCAGCCTGTGTGCTTTTATCCCCGATGGCTATCTAATATCGTGTACAGAGAAGAATTACTGCAAAGTAGTAATTTTTATAGCTACTTAAAAGTGTTTATGATCTAAAATTAACTAAAATGTATATCCAAAAGCGCTGCCCAAAGTCCCAAGGCCACTATTTCACGCAAACAAAGTTGCGGGCACAGCTAGTTCGTAAATAAACATACGTTTGGTATTTAATTACCAACAAACATTGATTGCTTATTACCTAAGAACCTATATTATATCTTTAGGTAAACAATTGTGACATCAACATCTATTTTGGATGACATCATGTTATGAAAGGAAAATCAAATGCAAAAAGCTTAAAGCCGTGACCCACTTGCTCAAATAACCTAATGGTATTGATAGGTTGGTGGTTTAGCCCTAAAACTTAATAAGATCATGATTCTAGAAACTAACAAGTACCTACCTACAGGAAGGAAAGTGAAATCATCATTCCCTGTCGATTTGCCAAAAATATTTTGACAAAATTTTATAAACCAAATAAAGGAGATGTTGCAAAAATGTATGGACCTCCGGCCATGTATTGTACTATCATTAAACAGGCAAAATCAATATAAAAACGTTTTTTACTGCATATTTTCACTTATTTAGCTTTGTTTGCAGTTACAAAATATTATTTGCAGTTAGAATTGCAACACAAAACCAACATGGCGAATATGGCGGGCGATGTCATTTTGACATTTTCATTTCTTAAATTGTATTTTGATTATTAAATATAGTACTTGGAGAAAAAAGTAATATTATCTAAATACTATCGAAATCGATTGATCCCAAGTGTCGGCTGTAATCGCCGCCATGTTTAACAAAGTAGATAATGATAAAATCGTTGGAATTAAATGTGTTTGTAACTCTAAAATATATTCTTGAATAAATTAATTGTATTTTTTTCAGATTCTTCTTTAATTTACCCATTTTTTGAGGACGTGTACGCACCAGAGCCGAGCTCGCAACATCTCCTTTAGCAATTTTTTTTACACTAATTCAACATTCGGAATTATAATAATATTAGTACGCACATTTCATTTGGTTAAAGTTTTTACTCGGCAGTTTATTACCATGGTTTACCATTAAGTCATTTGGCCTTTAACAAGTAATTTTTTTATGTAGTGAAGGTGGCATTCAAGCATGCGGTTCACATGGATGTTAAGTGATAATTACCGCCTATACACATCTACACAAATACCAAAGGTCAAATGCGTTGCCACCCCTGTGACCTTAGTTGTTATGTCTGTACATTACAATATTTCTAATGTGAAACATATTTCCATTGTTTATTTCAGAAAGCAGACTAAGTGTGAGACCGGCATAGAAGTTGCGACCAGCGGTAGCAGTTGTTCGTCCGTTCAACTCATTGCTAAGGTAAAAAAAAAAGATCGGGACGAATTGAGAATCTCCTCCTTTTATCGAAGTCGGTTAAAAATACGCCCTTTGTATTCTATTTGTATTGTTCTTCTTTTGATTCCTATTTCGGTCTATCTACACGTCTACGCTATCCATCTTTTATAAAATTTATCAACTTTCGGCACATATCAATATTTTATTCTTTTATATCTACTCCAGTGACGGAGCTCGCGGGCGTAGGCACCACCGCATTACCTAATATACCTACTTGCCGCTAAATGGTAGTGTTCAGCACTATCGTGTTCCGGTCGGGTGGTAATGTATGGCCCTGTCATTTCCGGTACAGAGGCCTCAGGAGTGGCAACGCATCTGCATTTTAACCTCTGGTCATTGTGTCGGTGTCTATAGGCTGCAGTCATCACTTACCATCAATGTGAGCTGCAAGCATGCAGTTTTCCCCTTTTTTTTATAACATAAAAAAAAGTCTTGAAGATTTTCTATTCTTTTCGTTAGTTTATGAGATACAGCCTGGTGGCAGACAGACGGCAGCCTGGTGGCAGACAGACGGACGGACAGACAGACAGACAGACAGACAGTAAGGTGTGGCAACGCATCTGCATTTTAACCTCTGGTCATTGTGTCGGTGTCTATAGGCTGCAGTCATCACTTGCCATCATTGTGAACTGCAAGCATGCAGTTTGCCACTTTTTTATTACATAAAAAAAATAGTCTTAAATGAATTGAAGATTTTCTATTCTATTCTATTCGTAAGTTTATGAGATACAGCATGGTGACAGGCAGACGGACGGACAGCCAGACAGACAGACGGACAGACAGCGGAGGCTTAGTAATATTGTACCGTTTTTACCTTTTAGGTACGGAACGGAACCCTAAAAAGAGAACCTGCGCATCGCGCGTGTCCGACACGTACTTGGTGGCTTATCTCTAGTTTGTAGGATGACAGTTTAAAAAAATGCACGGCATTAAAATTAAGGTGAATTTCAAATGGAATTTATCTCTCAGCTCAAGTTTTCCTGTAATATATTATGATGTGGGAATATAGGTCATGTGTTACATCATGCCGATTGATGGAAGTGGGTTACTTGTCTGCTCTTAGAATAAAATTTTATAAGCCAGCAATTAGGTTCGCTTATCTTACTTGACTTAATAATTATACGGATTAAGTTCCTTATAATAGGCTTTTTAATTGGGTTGATAGAGGAGATGATACCCCACATTAAAATGTGGGTCCTAATCAACGCGCTTTTTTACGGGGATCCTTCCGTTTGGCAAAATATTTTTCATCAAATTTTACTTCTCAAAAAACTTTATAATTTACTTGCCGCTAAATGGTAGTGTTAATGTACGGCCCTGTAATTTCCGGCACAGAGGCATAACACCTTATGCCTCAGGAGTGGTAATGCATTTGCATTTTGACCTTGGTCTTCGTGTGATAGTGTCTATAGGCTGCAGTCTTCACTTAACATCAATGTGAACTGTATGTTTGTTTGCCACTTGCATTACATAAAAAGAACTTATCGCACTGGTTTCATTCCCAGAAGGATCTTTAGCAAATTTATATTGCGCATTTTAAGCGGTGTGTGTATACCGCTCGATTCGAAAGGTTTCGATTTTTTTTCTTGTCTGGGTGTTTGTATAGGTAAAGCAGCACCCACAAACACAGGTTTGGCACCTAGTGTGGGACTGTGAGTGTAAGCGTATTTATTTTTTTGAATGATGATGTCAAAATGCTCTCCTAAAGCAAGAATATAAACAGAAATTATATGAAATAATGAAATATATGAATAAACTGAATAACCTTTATCACGAGTGACTAATAAAACCACTAGGTAGGTACTGTATTACTAATAATTCTGTTACAGTTAATAATAATAATGGCAACCCATTATACGTCCCACTGCTGGGCACGAGTCTCTCCCCTGTTTGGGGGAGGCCTGGAGCTTACTCCACCACGCTGCTCCAATGCGGATTGGTGGAGGTGGGTGGGTTAGTGGCCAACCCACTGTCGGACATTTTCAAACCGCCCGATATTTTCAAATAACGCCTCCGACAAGGTTTAACGACTGCTATCCATCGATAGCAACCGAGACCGACGGCTTAACGTGCCCTCCGAAGCACGGAAACGCGCATTTAATTTGCCACTAGCGGTCACCCATCACACTACCCGACCGCGCCCGTAGTGCTTAACCGAGCAGATCGCTTACGATCTACACCAGCCGCTGGGCCATGCGCGCTTCCTCTGTTAGGTTACAATTATCTTATGTAAGCTGTAACTAGGAACTATTATAAAGTGCTACTTTGTATACATGTAAAGATAAAAAATTACAATATGCTGGCGGATTTCGCTTTTCCGTAACTACATACATTATCTTAGGTATCTGTTCTATAGGATGAGCGATAATGAGCAGAGATACCCCCTCTCCCTACAGTGAGATTAGATGAGATTTCCGGCACAGAGGCATAACACCTTAGTCCTCAGGAGTGGTAACGCATCTGCATTTTGACGTGTCATAAGAGGTGCCTGTCACCCTAAATGAATAAATGAGTTTCTGATTCTGATTCTAATTCTGACCTCGGCCTTGGTGTCGGTCTCTATAGGCTGCAGTCATCACTTAACATCAATGTGAACTGCATACTTGTTTGCCACTTCCGTAACATAAATAAAATGAGATTTGGCTCGACCCTCCCTCCCCCTAATAGGTTAGGATCCCACTGCAGAATCATTTCGTTCATCCAGGTATGCTGCAAACCTATTTTTTACGCATATATATAATCTAGAAGGTGGCCTATCAACACTTGGCCGCAAGTATTTTTAATTAAATTATTTTATCTTTAACAGCCTGTAACTCTTATTTGCGGCCGATTTAATTTGGCTCCCGTGTATCATAATAATGAGAAAAAAAATAGCTTTAATTTGATATATTATTATGTATAAATAATACATTTACGATATGGACGTAAAAGTTTTTGGGGTGGGACGAAAATACGAGTACTTAGTGGCGGCCAAGTGCGCAACGGCAGCCGTGATTTTACAGTCTTTGTACATATTGCCGTGAGGTAAACGATATTTTAATGAAAAAAACAAAATAAAAAACGTTATTTCCCAAAAAATAAATAAAAGAATACTTGCGGCCATTTATTCATAGGCAACCGCCGCAAATACAGACTTATAATAATAATAATAATAATATGGATTGATGGATTGGATTGATGCGGATTCGGGTGTCATTGTACCGGTAGTCGTCACGGTTAACGGACTCGTAGCGAAAAGCCTCGACCAACACCTCAAGAGGCTCTCGCTGTGAAATTGGGTCAAGGGCTTGGTGTAGAAGGCAGTTCTTCTTGACACGGTACGCATTGTGAGGAGGTTCCTCTCCCTAAGCCCCTAACCACCGGCGGCTAGGACCCTGCTCCCGCTACCGGCGGAACCTATTTTGTATGTTTTTATGTATGCACGTTTTTTTAAACAAGAAAAAATATTGAAAATGTGTTAAAAGCTAAATAAATGAGAATAATAATAATAATGGTAATCGACATTAACATTCCTCAAGACGAGAATCTCGTGAAGGCTGAGAAGGATAAAGAATTAAAATATCTGGATTTAGCTCACGAGATTGTCGGCATGTGGCATGTGGATGCCGCAATCATTGTACCGATAGTCGTTTCGGACAATGGCCTTATCGCTAAAAGTCTCGACCAACACCTTAAGAGGCTCGCGTTGGGCGGCTGGGTCAAGGGCTTGATGCAGAAGGCTGTACTCCTCGACACGGCACGAATAGTGAGGAGGTTCCTTTCTCTGCGTCCCTAACCACCGGTAGCTTGGGTCCTGTTTCCGCTGCCGGAGACACACTATTTTTTTGATATTTTATATAAATTTGTTATTTTTATATACTTATGTTGCGTTGTCAGCTGTACCAGTATAAACTGTGTCACAGCTGTCAGCTGTGTTATATCGTCTATCTCTTCTACTTTTTTGTGTCTTAATGTACTGGTGTACAATAAAGTATACACTTATATTATTATTATGTCACGAATTTAAAAAGTTAAACTACCACGGCTTAAATAGACTCAACAAAGAAGATGTTGCAAAAATGTATGGACCTCCGGCCATGTATTGTACACAATATCATTAACAGGCAAAATCAATATAAAAACGTTTTTTACTGCATATTTTCACTTATTTAGTTTTGTTTGCAGTTACAAAACATTATTTGCAGTTAGAATTGCAACTCAAAACCAACATGGCGGATATGGCGGGCGATGTCATTTTGACATTTTCATTTTTTTATTGCTCTTTGATTATATAGTACTTGGAAAAAAAGCAATATTTTCTAAATACTATCGAACTCGATTTCATGTGTTAATACTCAGAAACTAAACTAATCGATTTACAATTTAAAGAAGAGTCGGCTGTATCGCCATCATATTCAATGGTTGAAAATGATAAAATCGTTTGAATTAAATGTACTAGTAACTCTAAAATATGTTCTTGAATAAATTAATTGTATTTTTTTTGGATTCTTCTTTAATTTACCCATTTTTTGAGGATGTGTACGAACTAGAGCCGAGCTCGTAACATCTCCTTTACGAGTTATAATCGATCAACTTATAAAATTGGCACTCTACATTGCGCGTGTTTTAATAATAGCGATTATTTGTATCAACAGACCATAGCTCGATATTATACGACAGATACCTAAAATAAACACACATAGCCTAACTAAACAACGAGTAAGTGGGTAATTAGGGATTTTGTTATCACACCATAAGATAACACTTTTAAACTGTCTAGACTGCATTACAATCGTTATTATAAAGCAAATGTTTCAGGGATATACACTGGTGGTACAGTTCCAGTTCGAGTGTAGGCACCACCGCATTGACTGATCTACTTGCCATTGATTTATTTAGCCTGGGTAATACCACAAGAAGCGCGCATGGCCCAGCGGCTGGTGTAGATCGTAAGCGATCTGCTCGGTTAAGCACTACGGGCGCGGTCGGGTAGTGTGATGGGTGACCGCTAGTGGCAAATTAAATGCGCGTTTCCGTGCTTCGGAGGGCACGTTAAGCCGTCGGTCCCGGTTGCTATCGATAGATAGCAGTCGTTAAACCTTGTCGGAGGCCTTATGGGTTTGAAAACATCCGACAGTGGGTTGGCCACTAACCCACCCACCTCCACCAATCCGCATTGGAGCAGCGTGGTGGAGTAAGCTCCAGGCCTCCCCCTAAAAAGGGGAGAGACTCGTGCCCAGCAGTGGGACGTATAATGGGTTGCCATTATTATTATTATATACCACAATATTTATAATAATAATAAATAATAATGGCAACCCTTGATACGTCCCACTGCCGGGAAGGAGTCTCTCCCCTTCATGGTAGGCGGCCTGGAGCTTACTCCTCCAAAACGCTGCTCCAACGCGCGTTGGTAGAGTAAGGGTGGTAAAAGTGGTCAGGTCAGGTGGTAATGTACGGCCCTGTAATTTCCGGCACAGAGGCATAACAACTTTGCCCCCAGGAGTGGTGTCGCAACTGCACTTTGACCTTGGTCTTTGTGTGGGTGTCTATAGGCTGCGGTCATCACTTAACATCAATGTGAACTGCGTGCATGTTTGCCACATTCTTTACATAAAAAGATATATTTGGGCTGTGTTCCTTAATCCACTGTGGTCACTGCAAGAGGTGACGTCAGTACAGTGTACTGCGAAGCCGTTCCTTTTTATTTGATAGCACTGTTTGCTATAGTTTACTGTTTACAACGGAACGCTGTACAGTACCAAGGATGGATGCACGATTATTAAAAGGCTATTACACGACACGGTATTCAGGGTCAGGCAGAAAGGGTGGGCGTGGCCTCGCGCCGGTTTGCCGCTTATTACACTATCCGGTCGACAGCACCCTTACTCAATCACAGTACAAATACACGGGCCGCTCCGGTCGCCCGTATTAGGGCCCTAACTCCCTAAATGTTATTACACTACCCTGACCCTTGCTATCGTACCCTGAATACCGTGCCGTGTAAGTCCTTTACTTGCCTCCACCGCAATCCGCGACGGCGAGCGGTCCCGTGTGTAAATCACCTGTTGGTCACCTTGTTACATAAAAAATATATATACCTACAATTTCACCAACATTTTAGATGTTAACAGTCATGGAACCATCCGTATGACATAACAAAAATTCTTCATAAGACCCCTAATAATTCTGTCCCTCTTCTTCCAGAGCTGCTGTGAGCAGTGTGTGAGAGGGAGGGAGACAGGCAGTACGCGCGGCGCCAGCGCATGTTCCACAATACAGGAGACCGCAATCGACGCTGATCAGCTATTGGCTGGCGATGCGTTTTCACAATGTTGTAAGGTAGCTATTGACTTTTCATCATCAGAGTTTTTTTTCTTTCATCTTTTTTTGTACATATAAAAGTATGTTATATATACTTTGGTAGGGCTCCAGTGACGGAGCTCGCGGGCGTAGGCACCACCGCATTACCTAATATACTTGCCGCTAAATGGTAGTGTTCAGCACTATCGTGTTTCGGGCAGGTGGTATTGTACGGCCCTGTAATTTCCGGCACAGAGGCATAACACCTTAAGCTTCAGGAGTGGTAACGCATCTGCATTTTGACCTTGGTCTTTGTGTGGGCGTCTATAGGCTGCAGTTATCATTTAACATCAATGTGAACTGCATGCTTGTTTGCCACTTTTATTACATATGCACACTCTCTAACACCCCGATTAGAAAATCGAGTTATAATCGTAATACATGAACTGAAATTACATGTCTATGTATTAAATTTTTTTAATGTAAGAAATAAGTTGTCCTCAATTTGCAGGAACAGTATGCACACCCTATGCATGCTTACCCCACCTCTACCTACGGCCGCACATAAAACACGAACCTACTCAAACACGCACACTGTTGCAATAGGATGTAGAGTAACCTACGTACCCTTATTTAACACTCGCTAGTAATAAAATTAAATTTCACTATTTTATTTCTTTAATGATTATTTCTAATACGTCTTAATGAGTTTCAATAAATTTGTCGAGACAAGCATTTTATTTTCGATAGAGGTTAGTCTCATTTTCGTTTGTATTGACTATTCACCAAATGGGTGACCATAATTTTCCTAATTGTAATAGATTTTGGGACAAAATATTACCTATATAAAAAATGCCTAAAATCGTTTCGGTTATCGATTCTGAACTAACTAGTTTTGGGTTGTACATTCAATCCTGTTACTAGGCAGTTAATTTATATACAACGTATATATATATATATATATATATATATATATATATATATATATAGTTATATAAATTAACTGCCTCAGTAGCGTAGTGGTAGCAGGCCACTACTATTCCGCTGGAGGTCCTGGGTTCGATTCCCGGGTCGGGGACTATCAGAGATAAAGGTTTAAAATCCTTTATCTCTGCTTCTAATGGGATTTTTCCATTTTCTGGAAGTTTCCCAGTACCTCGGAGTATGGTAATGTGCCCGGAGATGGCAACAGGTTCGCCACCTGTTACATGGGCCAAAACGTAACCGGCGAGTCGTGGGTGTTTGCATGTCTGATTGAATGCATGCATTTACCTCTGCCTACCCCTTCGGGGATTACAGGCGTGAAGTTACGTTATATAAACATATTTAATTTTGATAATCAACAAATCACCTTCAAGCGGAAAATTAGAGAACACTATTTGAATTTACTTTCTTAGAAGTCACAAGTTTGGCTTTCATCGTTGGATTTTCCTTAAAATATTTGATTTGAATTGTATGTATGTGTTTGTATATATATATACTATAATCTATATTATATATACCATATGTATATATGTAATTTTTATTATATATCTATTTATATACTATATTTATTAATATAATTATTTGATCAAATCATTTTCCACTCATAGTTTTTAAATTTAGACCCGCTCTCTTCATAACCCAAAGGTTGACTGGGAGATAATGCCTAGTGGCATTAAGTCCGCCTTTATGTACACCATCTTCGTGCATAAAAAGAGTAAATAAATAAATAAACAAATAAAGTAAGGAAGCTGTTGCTTTGTTTTTTGGCAAATAGCAGTATGGTCACGTAATAATTACCACAGAGACATAACAACTAAGGTTTCAGGGTCGGAAACGCATCTGAGTTTTGACCTCTGGACTTTGTATGGGTGTCTATAGGCCGCAGTCATCACTTAACATCAATGTGAACTGCATGCTTGTTTGCCACCTTCATTACATAAAAACTATAAAATTGAGCCTAAATAAATAAAAATTAAATCAGTGCATTTAACCCATTGACTTATAAGTACTAATGTAGGTACTAAGACTACTGACTTCCTTTAGTAGCATGTTTCCACTTTTCAGAAGTCAATTTACCATACTTTCAAAACAAAACACATTTAAACAAATTACAGTGCTCATCAAGAAATAATGCACATCGAGCCTGTGAAAGTGACAATCGGCTAGTTTCGGCTTTATAGAGCGTTATCTCTTCTTCACACTGCCTACGTAAGCATCCGTAGTCCGGTATTGGTCAAAACTTGATCAAAATGGTCGACAAACGTCAAATAGGTTAGGTGCGAAAGAGATAACGCTCTACAGATCCGAAAAAAGCCGACGTCTCTTCCCGAGGTGCATTATTGGTGCATTATTTCTTGTTTCATACTGTAAACAAGAAATACAGCTTCCATCATTGATTTTATCATTAAAAGGTATGTGACATTAATTATTCAATTAACAGGGTTCAGCAGAAAAAAGTCACAGATCCAAACCTTCGCAAAGCAAGCCAGTCAGAATATCGAGAAAGCCGGAAGAAGATGGTATGTACTGCTATTTTTGAACATTCTCGTGGTAGAGTTCCAATGTCGTAGGTGTAGGCTCGAGCTGGTGGTAGAGCTCCAGTGACGGAGCTCGCGGGCGTCGGCACCACCGCATTACCTAATATACGTGCCGCTAAATGGTAGTGTTCTGCACTATCGTGTTCCGGTCAGGTAGTAATGTACGGCCCTGTAATTTCAGGCACAGAGGCCATAACACCTTAGGCCTCAGGAGTGGCAGCGCATCTGCATTTTGACCTCTGGTCATTGTGTGGGTGTCTATAGACTGCAGTCATCACTTAACATCAATGTGAACTGCATGCTTGTTTGCTACATTTATTACATAAAAAAAAAAAAAGACCTCGGGCGTAGGCACCACCGCATTACCTAATGTATCTGCCGCCAAATGGTAACTGTTCAGCATTATCGTAATCCGGTTGGATGGTAATGTATGGCCCCGTAATAACTATCACAGACATTATAACTAAGGTAAAAAAAAACAGGAGTGGCAACGCTCCCTCATTTTGATCTCTGGTTTTTGTGTAGATGTCTATAGGCTGCAGTCATCACTTAACATCAGTGTGAACTGAATGCTTGTTTGCCACCTTCATTAAATAAAAAAAACTGGTTGCCTGTAAAGTCGGTTTTACGGGCGAAGATTTTACGTGACAACGTCTTTTTTTCGGTAGAAAGGCATTCGCCGGTCCGGCAGGCCTCTCTCTCGTTCGGTGACTCATCGTTACGTTACCGGGCGTTACACTTTTTCATGAGTGACTCCGAGCCGCAACCTAATTTAAGACGTTGTCACGTCAAAAATAGAAAAAATTAAGAGTTAGGTCTAACATTAATGCCTTCAACGAATTTTCAGAAATGTATTCACTCTGTGAAGAATACGCACCGAACGAGTTGTGCGCGCACCATTGCATTCCGGTGCCGGGTTCCTACAAATGTGACTGCAATCCAGGGTACATGCTGATGCCAGACAGACGCAACTGTAAAGAGGTAATTGAAACTACACGGAGATGCGGTTGTTTTTGCTTTGCGGAAGTTCCTTTATTTGAAGAGCAACTACGTTAGGAACGCTCTGTTAGGAACACAATTATTACATTAAATACTATTTAAAATTAAAAGCTAATCACTAAATCGAGCTTCCACAACGAGTTTATATAGGTAAATGAATAAAATACCTAGAAATGGAATCTGAGGAAATATCACTTAACATTATATTCAAGCCACCGGTAGATTGAAACAATTGATTACCTATTGCTTAACAAAGCCCTTAAAATAATATGATTAATATCCTCAACAGTGCCGCAGATGGTACTATTGGGTGACGGTACTTTACCCAATTAGGTGTGTCCACATCAAGGGCTAAATATTGCAATACTTTTCAGATACCTAAAAATAGGTGCAAACCTCACAACCCCTGTCAGCACAAATGCAACGACAATGGTGTGGAAGTGAAGTGTTCATGCAGAAGAGGATATGAACTGATGCCTGACGGGAAGTCCTGCCAAGGTAACTTAATTTCTCACTTTGTATGTTAGCATCTATCTTCACGACAAGCCCCTTAGGCAGAAAGTGTGGAGGGCCAGATTTACAAGTAAAAATAATCAATTACTTAAAATTACACGCAAATAGAAAGAAAAGAAAGGAAGAAAAACAATTATTCGGCGCAAGGGCCAAGACACATAGTGTTCTTGCAATAGTATAGTCTATCGATAGTATTGTGAACTATCGTGACCTCGAAAAAATAGTCACACTATCGATAGGACTATCGAAAATATCGACATGCTGCAATACTATCGATACTATTGATCTTTGGCAATAGTATTGCTTATTTTTGACTATCGATACTATCGATAGTATCGATAGTATTGCAGCATGTCGATATTTCGATATTACTATCGCGCTATCGACTATTATTCTAGGTCAACTATCGATAGTTTAGCAACACTGAACAAAACAGAACATTGTTTTTAAAAAATAATAAAAAAAACAAATACACATAATGCACAGACACAAAAAAAATGATAAAGTGGTGGTATATGCAACCAAGAGATCCACAAGCACCTCTTAATAAATAAATAAATACGATTACACTCATAAGAAAAGAGAGTAAGTACCTAAATATTTTTATTTCGAATAGATCTTAACAGACAAGTAAGTACTTACCTTCAAAACGTCTAGCAATCATAAATTATCTAGAGTGACTGACTATTACATACAAAAAAGTAAAAACATATCCTGCCTCAATTTAATCACGCCGTAGTAATGGGTGATTTTAATACCTGTCTGTTAAAAAATGACACAAGGTCTTCTCGTCTTAAATCTCTAGTTAACTCTGCCAATATGCATTTACTCCCATCTTCCGCCACCCATTTCCTTCCCAATTGCTCTCCTTCTCTTTTAGACTTAGTCATGGTCTCTTCAGTTGACCATGTTGCTAAACATGGACAATGCTCAGCCGATGCTTTTTCTTACCACGACCTATTATACGTGTCTTATAAAATCCGACCCCCTAAAGCAAAGGCTAAATTTCTCTTGTTACGTAATTTTAGTGGAATGAATGTGGAGAAACTTCGCGAGGACGCAGCCAAGATCGATTGGTCGATCATAGTTAACGAAGTTAATGTTACCGATAAAATAAAGATATTTAATTCCTTAATTACACAACTTTTTGACGTTCATGCTCCCGTTCGACTAGTCCGTGTAAGGCATCTTCCGGCTCCTTGGCAGACAGATGACATAAGGGCGTTAATTTTAAAAAAGAACAAAGCTAAGAATAGATTTAAAATGAATGCTAGTGACACAAATCGTGATAACTATGTTACAATTAGAAATTACTGCAAAAAGGTGTGTAGAGATGCACAACGACGCCATATCTTTAAATCAGTGTCCAATGGTGATCCAGCCAAGGTCTGGAAGTTTCTGAAGTCTCTAGGAGTTGGGAAATCCAGTTTTGCTTCCAATATTCTTCTGAACAACTTAGATCTCAATCAACTTAATGTACACTTTTCATCATCTGCCTGCATTGTGGCATTAAAAAGCTTAACACGTTAAATCTTCTTTCTTCGATCCCTACTCCTGAATATCCCTGTTTAACTTTTGAACAATTCACTGATCGTGATGTTAAGAAGAACATACTTACAATTGATTCTGATGCTGTGGGCTGTGACAACGTTAGCCGTAAAATGATTTTACCTATAGTTGATTCCATTGTTCCCATGATTACCTCCATTTTCAACTTCTCTATCACCAGCTCCTCCTTTCCGTCAACCTGGAAGGATGCACAACTAATACCTTTACCGAAAAAATCCAATCCCAAGTCCTTTTCTGAATTTCGTCCCATTTCTATTCTTCCCTTTTTATCCAAAGTCCTTGAGCGGTTAGTTTATGACCAGCTACTTTCCTTTATGTCTAAATACAGTTTGCTCAATACCTTCCAATCCGGTTTTCGAAGAGGTCATAGTACGGCTAGCGTTCTCGTCAAAATAACGGACGATATCAGGCAAGGCATGGAGAATCAACAGTTTACGGTACTCACTTTACTTGATTTTAGCAATGCTTTCAACACTGTTGATTTCGACATCTTGCTGGCTATCCTTCGATCTCTTAACATATCTCCGACAGAAATTGATTAGTTTCACAGTTACTTGTTTGGTCGCCGGCAGCGCATTCGACTGGATGACACCTTTTCTTCTTGGTGTAATGTCACTGCCGGCATACCACAAGGTGGCGTGTTGTCTCCTCTCCTTTTTTCTACCTTTATCAACTTAATTACTCAAAATTTATCTTCTCTCTACCACCTTTATGCAGATTCAAATTTATTGCCAGGCCAATCTCACTCATTTGCCTGAAGCCATACAGAGTGTCAATAACGACCTTAAACATATTTCTTTATGGAGTGAAGCTTTCGGATTACAACTTAACCCAACCAAAAGTCAAGCTATAATCATTGGCAGCTCACGTATGCTCGCCAAATTAGACATGTTACAGCTGCCATCTGTTAAAATTAATGGAACGTGTATCCCCCATATTGTGATAATAATAAGAATTTGGGGATAATTATTGACAATAGTTTATCTTGGACGCCACAAATCGCTGAAGTGAGCCGGAAGATGTTTGCTGCCGTTGGCGCCTTGAGAAGACTCCAAAATTTCTTGCCGTCATCCACTAAAATTACTTTAGCTCGATCGATTCTCTTTCCAATTCTTGACTATGCCGACATATGCTATCTAGACTTAACTCAGGAGCAATTAAACAAACTTGAGCGGCTTCAAAACCTTTGCATACGATTCATATTTGGACTACGCAAATATGATCACGTTTCTGATTTTCGTAAACAACTCAAGTGGCTACCCATTAGTTTTCGCAGGAATACACACATTCTTTCTTTTCTTTACTGTATACTGTTCAATCCCCAAACCCCTTCCTATTTGAAGGAGCGTTTTTTTTTCTTGGTTCTTCTCATTCCTTGTCCCTTCGTTTTTCCAGTAATCTCCTTCTATCAATTCCTTCACATTTCTCTTCATTTTACTCTAAATATTTCACGGTGGAAGCTATCCATCTATGGAACTTGCTTCCTATTGATATTCGACAAGCTAATTCAGTTGTAACATTAAAAAAACGACTTTACGATCATTACGTTGCCCAGATCTTTTCCTTGTCGAGTTAAGTCCTGATCACCTAAAAGTTGCATATTATTAGTTTTATTATTTTTTTTTTTTGTAAGCAATAATTTTACATTCAATTGCATTAGTACACCCCTATTATTTTCATTTACGCAGTTTCCTAAACCCAAAGGTTGTCTGGAAGAGATTGCAGTTTTGTGATAAGACCGCCTTTTGTATCGTCTATTTCTTCTGTTTTTTTGTCTCTTTAATGTATTGGTGTACAATAACGTATATAAATAAATAAATAAAATTAAATTAAAAACATAAAAAATGGATCGAACTTGCGACTCTTCGAAACAAACGGTAGTCTCACACCGCTTGACTAACCGTCAGATTGTGAAACGAATTTTATCTAAAACAAATAAATAAAAGCGAATCAATTTTTTATGTTATGGAAGTGGCAAACAGGTGTTCAGTTCACATTGATGTTAAGTGATGACTGCAGCCTATAGACACCCACACAAAGACCAAGGTCAAACTGCAGATGCGTTACCATTCCTGAGGCCTAAGGTGTTATGTCTCTGTGCCGGAAATTACAGGGCAGTACATTACCACCATACCACCTGACCGGAACACGATAGTGCTGAACACTACCATTTAGCGGAAAGTATATTAAGTAATGTAGTGGTGCCTACGCCCGCGAGCTCCGTCACTGGAGCTCCACCAAAATTGTTAAAAAGACATAAAATATATAGATATTATACGTTTTACAAGAATATCACTACATTAAAACTAAATATAAATAGGTATACTAATGTAGGTAAGTATATCAGTACAATGTCTCATTTCCCCTTTTACAAACTGATAACAAAGAGTATAAAAAGAGAAGAAAGGAAACCACCTTTTCCATAATGTCCTTTCTAATTAATTTCACAGATATCGACGAATGTCTCTTGAATCCACCAGTTTGTTTGTCAAACACGCAATGCTCTAATATTATGGGCTCATACAGGTGTATACCTGTCAAGGTTCCCAAAAACACGAACTTAGAGAAGGGAAAATGCCCACCAGGTTTCGCGAGGAGTCTGCAAAATAATGTTTGTGATGGTAAGTCATTATTTCTAATCTATTAAAATAATTATTACTGGAAAGAAGAAAGATCCGATGGTCGAAATTCGACTGGATTTATGATTTAAAGCCAATACACGAGTTATTCGCGCTTCATCGGCGGTAACAAGAAACTGCGGATACCTAATTGCCTGCCTAATTTTAAGTCTAAGATCCGAATCTAGAGCAACCTTCACCAATCTGTAAACCGAATTAAACATTTTTTTAATCAAATTTCATACATCAACAAACACGTCTTGCATGTATTGCCTATCACAATATGTTTTGTTAAGTGGCAAACAAGGCTGCAGTTAACATTGATGGTAAGTAATACTGTAGCCTATAAACTACATGAAACTGGGGGTTTCAATGTCGATGCGTTGCCACTCCTGAGGCCTAAGGTAATAGTTAATTGTGAAATCTTTTCAGATATAAACGAATGCAAGCTCCCCAACCCGCCCTGTCCGTTCTACTTGTGCGAGAACACGGTGGGTGGCTACAAATGTGGTGGGGTATCAGGTGATCCTGCCAACTTAGCTAACAACCCAAAGCAGCCGTTTGAAGAACGCTGCCCGCCAGGCTTCAGGACTGGATTCAACGAGGAATGTGAAGGTATCTGTTAGAAATTAACGTGTCGCTTCATAACGAGGTGTTTGAAACTCACCCCAGTTAGCATGCTCTTTCCGCTCTCTGCTACTGCTCGCCCTAGTGTTAGTCTTGAAGTTATGCAGTGGAAAAACGCAAGCAGGAAAGAGACCCGCAGCGCCCGTCGATCACCAAATACCCATTCCACGCCTTTAAAGTAGTAAGAGCTCTGAAATAACATTACGCTAAGATTGAAGCGCTCATAGTACGGCGGCTGGTGTAGATGATAAGCGATCTACTTGGTTATGCACTACGGGCGCGGTCGGGTAGTGTGATGGGTGACCGCTAGTGGCAAATTAAATGCGCGCTTCCGTGCTTCGGAGGGCACGTTAAACCGGCGGTCCCGGTTGCTATCGATAGATAGCAGTCGTTAAACCCTGTCGGAGGCCTGAAAACATCCGACACCGGGTTGGCTACTAACCCACCTACCTCCACCAATCCGCATTGGAGCAGCGTGGTGGAGTAAGCTCCAGGCCTTCCCCCAAAAAGGGGAGAGACTCGTGCCCAGCAGTGGGACGTATAATGGGTTGCCATTAAGATGAATAAGAGAGGTAAGGTATTCGCACCCGCGTGAAGCCTGGGCGGGAAGCTAGTTATTTTATATTAATTAAATTATTACATTCTAGATATCGACGAGTGTGCTAACAACAAGGATGATTGCAACAAACTATCTCAGTTCTGCATCAACACACGAGGGTCCTTCTACTGCCAAGACAAAGTCTCCAAGCACTGTCCGCCTGGATTCAAAACAAACCCAACGACGAACAAATGTGAAGGTATTGGGTTTTTTTTGTAGCAACACCTGTTTTTCTGTCTCGATCTAACGTAGGCCGCGTGCATTGGTTGAAGCAAGACAGTAAGTCAATTATATACATAATATGTATTATTATATACGAGAGTCAAGGGCCATACCAGCATCTCCTAAAGCAGTCTTATTGTTTGTTTTTTTTTTAATATTATGGCATTGCTATTACGCATATTGCCAGTGTCAAGTAAAACGATATTTCGTATTCGTAATAAGCAGCGTAAAAGTCGGAGTCAGTCAATAAATTTATCAGTTCGTCAGTCAGTCACAGTCAGTAATTTATATTTATTGGCGCAGCCGATCAGGTACTGCATAAAATAATAATTCGAGTAAAGCGATGGCTACTTTACCATAACATTTATAATGAAGTTTTGGAGGCAACCCGAAAGGACGTGTTTTTGCACTATTATTCTATTTCACTATACACGGACACTGTAATAAGCCTATATCCCCCAACTTTATTTAATATAACTAAAAAAATACACCAAGAAAATGAAATAAAATAAGAGCATTTTACTGGTGGTAGAGCTCCAGTGACGGAGCTCGCGGGCGTAGGCACCACCGCATTACCTAATATACTTGCCGCTAAATGGTAGTGTTCAGCACTATCGTGTTCCGGTCAGGTGGTAATGTGCGGCCCTGTAATTTCCGGCCCAGAGGCATAACAGCTTCAGCCTCAGGAGTGGTAACGCATCTGCATTTTGACCTTGGTCTTTGTGTGGGTGTCTATAGGCTGCAGTCATCACTTAGCATCAATGTGAACTGCAAGCTTGTTTGCCACTTCCATTACATAAAAAAAAAGCACCACACGCCTCTTTCAAGGTTCCCGCCAAAACTCAGTGAGCAGTCTTATTGCAATCTTACTTTGTTTTGGCGTATGATGAACCTAAACGAAAAGTAAGCTTTGGAGCAGTTTTAATATACCTGATCTAAATTTGTTCTAAAATAAAAAACCTTCTTCTCTACCAGACCAGTAAGGTGTCTGCCTAGAAGGAGGAACACATCAATTGCAAGCTGTAGACAAGGCACATTAATTCTGGCTTCACACTATTCCTCTAAGCAAGTTGGCAATGTTCCATCCGATTAATTGTTTAACCTAGTGGTAACCTGTTGCGTTTAATTTCAGATATCGACGAATGTGAGGACGCTGACGATATTTGTCGACGCGATCAAATATGCGTTAATGTGCCCGGTGAATATGATTGCAAAGCGAAAATAGATAATTCCAGGTACCTAATAATATGATACGACTGCTCGTTGGTTGAAATACTCATCAGGGGATGTGGATGTTAGGATTGATGAAGAGAGGGTGCCTGCAAGAGGTGATGTGCCAATTTCAATTTACCCTGTATATGTATAGTTGATGATGAAGCGCGCATGGCCCAGCGGCTGGTGTAGATCGTAAGCGAACTGCTCGGTTAAGCACTACTGGCGCGGTCGGGTAGTGTGATGGTTGACCGCTAGTGGCAAATTAAATGCGCGTTTCCGTGCTTTGGAGGGCACGTTAAGACGTCGGTCCCGGTTGCTATCGATGGATAGCAGTCGTTAAACCTTGTCGGAGGCCTTATGGGCGGTTTGAAAACATCCGACAGTGGGTTGGCCACTAACCCACCCACCTCCACCAATCCGCATTGGAGCAGCGTGGTGGAGTAAGCTCCAGGCCTCCCCCCAAAAAGGGGAGAGACCCAGCAGTGGGACGTATAATGGGTTGCCATTATTTATTTATTATTATGTATACTTAGATATGTTGAGCATTGTTTCAAGTGTTAAAGAAATGCTCTCCTTTTTAAAGGTTCTGTAGTCCAGCCTACAAGGAATCCTTATAGTTATATAGTTATGCCATGTCTGTCAGTCCGTCTATCGGCAATTAAGACCGGAGACTCTTATGGTGAGATTCACAGACCGCACTACGACTTTACTTTGGAGCAAAGTACGCTTCGATCTGTCAAATCCCATACTGTACTGACAGTTCTAAGCATACTTTGCGCAAAGTAAAGTCGTAGTGCGGTCTGTGAATCTAACGATTAGTACCTACTAGAAAGCTGTAAATTGACAGTGACTGAGAATAATTCTGCTACAATTTAAAAAAAATATTGTGGATCTCTTTAAAAAAAACTTAGATCTAATGCAATAATAAAGATGTTATGAATGCCGGCATTGGGACGTGATGACTACATCGCCTACTAGTGGAGAAGAATTCTTCCACTAATACAGGCTAGCGAACAATGACGGTTAAACCATTCCAATAGGGCGGTAGTAAAAATAGCAACGCGGGAGGGTAGCAGCGTCCCGCAATAACGCGATTTGGCTGGAGTGAAGATTTTTTTTGTAATGGAAGTGGCAAACAAGCGTGCAGTTCAGATTGATGTTAAGTGATGACTGCAGCCTTTAAACACCCACACAAAGACCAAAACCAAAACGCAGATGCGTTATCACTCCTGAGGCCTCAGGTGTTATGCCTCTGTGCCGGAAATTACAGGGCTGAAGATGATGATGACCGTGTATAGACCTATATAGTAAAAAGCAGTAATTTTGATATTACAAACAGACACTTCAATTTTATTTATTTTTTTAGATGATATTGAAGGTTTGATATGGATTAAAAAATGTTGTTGTTCTAGTATCAAATGTCCTGACGGCATGAGAAGAAATATTGACACCAGAGGCTGTGAAGGTATGACGTAAACGTACTTAATTTATTATTTTATTCAGTTTATCCTTTTTTATAGCGATCTACTCGGTTGTGCGATGCGGGCGCGGTCGGGTGTGTTGTGGGTGACCGCTAGTGGCAAATTTGAATGCACGGTTGCGTGCTTCGGAGGGCACGTTAATCCTTCAAGGATCGTACGGCCACCGGCGGCGAGACACAATTGAATTTCAATTGTCATATTTTTCTCGTGTCTGGAGAGATTAAGCCGTCGGTCCCAGTTGCTATCGATAGATAGCAGTCGTTTAACTTAGTCAGAGGCTTTATGGGTGGTTTGAAAACATCTGACAGCGGGTTGGCCACTAATCCGTATCTCCACCAAACCGAATTGGAGTAGTGTGATGCACAGCTTTGCTCAGAGACTCTTAATACTAGAAAGCTGTCCGTCCATCCATCTGTCCACAGCTATGCTCGGTGACTCTTAACACTAAAAAGCGACAAGAAATGTGGTGAGCCTGTTGACATCTCTGGGCACATTATTAAACTTTGAAGTACTGTGAAACTTCCAGAAAAGGGAAAAGTCCCAAAACGTCCTGGATTCGACCCTTCCCGGCAAGGGAATCGAACCCAGAAGCGTAGCGGTAGTGGCCTGCTACCACTAGACTGGCAGTAAATTTATAAATTTCTATTACATTAGATGTCGACGAATGCATGGAGGGGACTCACCTCTGCGACCAGTATCAAAACTGCTTGAACACAAACGGCAGCCATGAGTGCCGTTGTAAGCTGGGCTTCGAGTCGGACTCCACCACGGGAGCCTGTGTTGGTAAGATCTAGTGTGAGATTCAGTATGCACTCTGAAATAACTATCTGAAGATTAATTTTTCCCTTCAATCAACTTGCAACCCTGGTAAATTTAACAATGTCAAAAATAGGTTTGTGTAGGTAAATGTTTAAGTCAATATTACTTATATTTTTAAATTTGACAAAAACTACAACTTTAACATATGTATAAGAATTCGGTGTTTGAAGGTCAAATAAATTTGGATTCCCAGATATAAACGAGTGCGCAACCGATCAGAACAACTGCATACCGGAATCCCAACGCTGTGACAACACAGTGGGTTCCTACCTCTGCATCAGGTTCATATCTTGCGGCACTGGATACATCCTGCATCACTCTTCAAGCACTTGCGAAGGTAGGAAGTATTCATGGAGAAAAGGAACAATTGCGAGACGGACTCTCTTTCATAGGGTCATAGAAATAAATTATACGGAACCGAGTTTATTTTTTCCTACGTTATCTCTATAAGCATAGACTTCTCATAGGCTTTCCTGTGATCTAGTAAATGATTATTTTTTGTATATTTTTTACATTTGAGGGATAGTTGTTTCGGAAATAAGATCATGGAAACGGGGAGGGGGAAAAATCGAAAAATGAACAGCTTGTTGAACAGCAAATGAACATTTTTGCTAGACTCAAGGGTTCATACAGACGAGCGGCAATTAGTTGATGGTAGCCGTTGACACGTTGCGTCGGCTGCCATCGCTTCGGGGTTGCCAAACGGAAAACTTGGCTTTTAGTACTTGGCCTGCGAAAAGTCTCGTAATAAATATTGAAAATAAAAGAGGAGAAAGTATGCCACCTTGCGGAACGCCAGAAGCTAAATCGCACTTAACTGCACCAGAATAGTCCATGTCATATCTTCTGATGCGGTTAAAGCACTTTTTATGAAAAGCATTAATTAGGATCACCATTATATCTAGATGTGGACGAGTGTGCACTAGGCAAGCACAACTGCGACCGCGCCGGGCCTGAGTACCAGTGCGTCAACATCCCCGGCTCCTTCCGTTGCCAGCGCCGCCCGCGCACCACACCTCCACCGGTCCCCGAAATGGAGTACGAGTATTATGACTCTGAGTAAGTTGGATTAATTACATTTATCCGCAGGTGCAAACGTTCTTTCTAAAAGTGAATGCATTATTTTCGAAACTGAACGCTTTGATCTATTATCTTTATAAAGTCAAGGAAACCTCGCGGATATAATATAAGCGGCCATATACCATATTGAAATAACCTTAATGAAGAATTGTCTTCATAAAGGTGACATGCGGTTCACACGGTTGGTAAAAACTCAGATGCATTGCCACCAGAGACCTTAGTTGTTTTCTTTGTGATAGTTATTACGGGGCTATACAATCTAACCGGAACATGATAATGATGAACACTACTATTTGGCGGCAGATAAATTAGGTAACGCGGTGGTGCCTACGCCCTTGAGCACACTGGAACTCTACCACCAATATTATTATATGCTTGATACTTTGCGTATTTTTTCATGGAGATAATTATTCTTAACCTTATAAGTTCTGCAGCGTAGATGAAGATGTTGATAATATTTGACTGAGGTGTAGTCTATCAGACCTCAAACCAAAATGCTCGAACCAAAAAAATAGACATTGTACTGATAACATTATTCCAGAGAAGAAATAGAAGAAGAAAAAAAGGAAGTGGTTAAACCAACGGTACAACCCGAAACTATCACAACTACAACACCTAAACCAGAACCAACGACACCTAAACTCACACCTCAAGAAGAACCCACGCCAATTGAGGCAGCTAATCCAGAGCCTAAACCAACTGAAGCAGTGCATACGACCACGGAGGAAAACTCTATCAACACATATTTTGAACCTAAACCAGAAGTTCCTGAAACATTTGAAGGCCAACCAGATATAAATCAAATTACTGTAACAGATATTGATCGAGGGGAAACTAAGCCTTCGTATAGTCCTGTAGAGACTACATATAGTCCAATCCCAGAACATTCACCTCCAAGTCTGGTTCACGTTAATGTTGGCCCTGAGACAGCCACAGTTATTGGTGAGAAGAGAAACGATGGAACAGTGGTTGTAAATACAAATGATGTGCCAGAGAATGAGTGGACAAAAGTAAAAGAACTACCAAAGAGTTGTCCAATTGGATTTGAATCGGATGCATATGGCGCTTGTTTTGGTATGAATCAGTATTATTATTTAGATATTAAAATATTTTGTTAGGAAAAACTATAAATAAGAATACAAAGGTACAAAGTAAGCATGCAAAGATATTAAGGTTATCCTGAAGCCGAATATCTTAAGCCTCTATAGCAATTGTAATCAATAGTTATACCGTAACTTCAAAAAATTACATCAGAAATCAAATACAAGTAATATATATAGTAAATATGAAGAAAAATACAAGTAATCGTTTCAACGTAATTTAGTCTTAAACAGGTGGTAGAAATTTACCATAAATTTACATTTACCTCTGCCTACCCCGACGGGGTGTGCAGATTTACCTTAATGCGTTTTGCGTGGTTTTGCATACAAGCATAACTCGATTGACCGGTTATCTTTTGGTCTATGTATGTTTATATACCTATTTATATCCATGGTAGCGAGCCTGTTGACATCTCCGGGCACATTACCAAACCGAGATTCTGGGAAACTTCCAGAAAATCGGAAAATCCCGATAGAACCAGAGATAAAAGATTTGACACCGTTATCTCTGACACGGGAATCGAACCTGGACTACAGCGTAGTGGCCTGCTACCATTAGGTTACTGAGGCAGAGTTATAACATATATTTAAATTTGTTTCTAGATATTGACGAGTGTGCATCAAACCGTCACAGTTGCTCAGGTCTCACAGAGAGGTGCAGAAATACTATGGGCGGCTATCTATGTGACTGCGCGCACGGGTTCCGTAGAGATCTCGCCAGTGGCGTTTGCGTGTACATAGTTCCACCGTCAACCACTAAAATACCACCAACGTTGTCCCCACACATTCCGACATGGCCAACTATCCCTATGTGGCCTACACAAAGATCCACGCCAACTTTTATTCCAACGGAATCCTCAAGAACAACAGAACCTCCGACCAGGGTTACAGATCCTCCATCCAGGGCTACCGACCCTCCAACGAGGCCTACAGATCCTCCAACCATACCTACGGAACCTCCAATGAGGCCTACGGAACCTCCAGCCAGAGCTACAGAGCCGCCAACATCTACTGAACCACCTCCAACGACGACCCCGCCCACAGAGAGGACAACTCCCAGAACAACCCCAGCCCCTACAACTGTTCGAACCACGTCTTCCACTAGAAGTGAGTTTTGTTATATTTCAAATTACCTCTATTCGTAACTTCACGTTTGTAATCACCGAAGGTGCAGGCGTAGGTAAATGCATGCATTCAAGCATACATACATTCGCCGGTTACGTTTTTGGCCCATGTAACAGCTGGCGATCCTGTTGACATCGCCAGACACAATACTAAACTCCGAGCTATTGCGAAATTTTTAAAAATTGAAAAATCCCAATATAACCGGAGATAAAGGATTTATCGCCGTTATCTCTGATAACCCTCGACCCGGTAATCGAATCTCAGCGTAGTAGAAGCTGAGCATGAGCTGAGCATTCACTCATTCGACATTCTTTCTATATGCCCGAACCATCGGAGCATGCCTTTTTTCATTTATGTTATTTAAGTATTTCATCATATCAAAATGATTGCAGAATCTTTCTGGGGATATTCCGAGTATTGGCCTGTTAGCAACAGACCGTTCAGACCGAGGAATATTTGTGATTTTGGATACCATCTTAATTCACAAACTGGTGTATGTGAAGGTGAGTGGATTCATATTACACGTATGTAAGAAGTTATAATTAAATCCAACATACCAGAAATAAAACAAAACGGCACACAAAGTTTAGTAACTAACTTCAGACTGTTCCTTTTCTCTGTCGGTGTGCGCGCGCATTTTAAAAATTCACTCTTATATTTTTTTTCCAATCGCGCCAAAATAACGTGAAAATCATGTGTGCAACCCACACGTGGAAGAAGTAAAACCTTTGAAAAACATTCTTAAGAGACTGCATAATGCTTCCTATCTCATTTCATCCCACGTTAAATCTTATGAATATATGTGTCTGTCTCTTTTTACTGTCGTGTTTTCGTTTCATCGACTTTCAAATCACGATGATGCTTCAAAAAATAGTGGGTTTGGTGGGGTGGATAAATTATTCAACATTTTAATGCGAATCTAAATTATTTAATCTTTTTACAGATATAAATGAGTGCACAAATGGTCAAGCGAACTGCGACTCGGTGGAGATATGCGTCAATACAGAGGGGGGGTACCGGTGTGACTGCCAGCCTCATTGGCACCTGGACGTCACGAGACACCGCTGCGTACCTACACGGAACAACGGCCAGTTCCCCACAGGGTATGGGAATCAACCAAGTAAGTACAAGCGTTATTATGTAATGTATAGCATGCAATTCACGTTGATGGAGGGGGGGGGGGAGCGGTGAATCTGCTTGAGTAACTGACGCTTGGGCAACACCAGACCGCATTGTCCCTTTGTCCCTACAACAAACCTTTTGTACGGCCCTGTAATTTCCGGCACAGAGGCATAACACCTTACGCCTCAGGAGTGGTAACCTTTGTGTGGGTGTTTATAGGCTGCAGCTATCACTTAACATCAACGTGAACTCCATGCTTGTTTTCGACTTCCATTACATAAAAAAAAAAACATGAAACAACGGTCAGTCTCCCACAGTTTTCCCCTCAGTTATAGTAACGAACTATAAGAAGGAGGGGGAGTGGCAGCAGGAAGACGAACGGTGGCATAAAATAAATGTGTAGGTAAACAGTCAAGCAACCAGTGGTTCGGTGGGGATATGCGTCAATGCTGTGTGAAGGTACCGATGTGACAGCCTGCTTCACTGGCATCCGGACACCACCGAACACCGCTGTGACTCCACAGAGAACCACGGCAAGTTTCCATCTGGATAAGGAAACGAACATTGTCAATATAGAAATTTTAAAGCATGCAGTGCACTTTGATGATAAGGTGAACATGTTTTTATGTTTACAAATGCATAGTAGTGGATCTAGAATTTTAGCAGGGGGGGAGGGGTCAAGTTTATTTCTTAAATCATTCAAGTCCTGAACAATTGTAACAAATTTCACTGCGATTGAGCTATTTATCCTGGCCTGCTGTCATCGGGACGTGACGCCCCCACTTCCACTGGAAGAGAATTCTTCCACTAGTGCAGTCAGTCAATCGAACAATGGTAGTCAAACTATTCCGGCGGGGCGGTAGTAAGGGTAGTAGTAACACAAGATAGGCAGCAACGTCCTATGTTACAACTACCGCCTCTGCGATCGCCAATCTGCATGCCAAGCGTGACGATTACGACATCCAGCTGTCTTTCGGCTGTTATGATGAACCTCGCTTGAGCCGAGTTACATTTTGCGTCGAGCTTTCCCTCAAATGAAAATACTGAATTCACTACTTCATAAACTAGTGCAAATTCTTAATCTCTACTAGAGAGTAAAAGTTTGCACTATAGCCTGATGGCAAGTGAAAACTGGAGCCTATAGATGTATGCAATAAAAAAAGAAGCTCTCAATGCAAATGTGTTCACTTATGAGATTTTTAGACCGCTCAGCTAAAAAAGATGGTAATAAATCAAGAGACTATTGGACGACCTACTTATATTCAACTTATTTTTGGGACTTCTATCCTATTTTCTGGAATGGAATCATTATAAATATAATTTAATAATGTTTTCAGCGTACAATACATATCAAGTGAACGAAGACTATGGGCACGGTGGGAAAGGAGGTCCGAAGTTTGTGGAACCAGAGATCACACAAGTGGAAGACAAGTCGGCGTTCAAATGTCCATGGGGATATATTCTCGGCGAAGATAGAACTTGTGAAGGTAAGAAAAGATAAATTATGAGAAAGAGAGTGTTGAGAGAGAGAGAGAGAGAGAGAGAGAGAGAGAGAGAGAGAGAGAGAATTAAAGAATTAGGCGGTAATGTGTGGCCCCGTAATAGTTATCACAGATACATGAGAACTTAGGTCTCAGGGGTGGCAACACATCAGCATTTTGACCTCTGGTTTTTGTGTAGATGTCTATAGGCCACAGTCATCACTTAACATCAATGTAGTTCACATTATGCTTATTTGAGAGAAAAAGAGAAGGAGAGACAAAGAAATAATTACAAAGAGAGAGTGAGAGAGACAGAGTCTATCAGTTTAAGGGCAGGTAAAGTTGTAGTGTGGTTTGTGAATCACGAGCCTCGAGTTCTTAACCCTGCATTTAGTTAAATATTCTTGAAACAATTTGTATTAAGCTATATCTCGTACCGATGACAACCTGCTTGCTCTAGTATTGCGTGAAGACTGAGGACTGCCTGATCCGAGGGTCGCGGGTTCAATCCTCGCAACCCCGCACCAGAACAAATATTTGTATGGCCTTCAGATATTTGTTTCGGGTGTGTACACAATGTAACCCACGACCCAAATTTAAACCTAGTACAGTGCTGTGGGTGAAAAGATATTTCATTTTTATTTATTTTGTTTTTTTTTTAATATTATGGCATTGCTATTACGCATATTGCCAGTGTCAAGTAAAACGATATTTCGTATTCGTAATAAGCAGCGTAAAAGTCAGAGTCAGTCAATCAATTTATCTGTCCGTCAGTCAGTCACAGTTAGTAAATCGAGTAAAGCGATGGCTACTTTACCAGAACATTTACAATGAAGTTTTGGAGGCAACCCGAAAGGACGTGTTTTCGCACTATTATTCTATTTCACTATACACGGGCACTGTAATAAGCCTGTATCAAACAAAATGCCACCAACTTTATTTAATATAACTCAAAAATACACCAAGAAAATGAAATAAAATAAGAGCACCACACGCCTCTTTCAAGGTTCCCACCAAACCCCCCTATTTCATTTATATTACTTTGTATTTTGTTTTAACAGTATGGATGAAAAAACAATAGTCTTTGCTGTCGTAAAACTGTTTCTTCCATACATTGAAAGTCAGGCAGCGGTCAGTATAGAAACTTATTAAAAAAAAAAAAGATAAAACAAAGATATCCTATATATCCTATAGGCTTCTAATGTCCTTTACGAAACGTAACATTAACTTATGACTTGATACTGTCTTAAAAGTCGATGAACGCCGGTTGCACGCACGAAAAAGTGTCACGCTCCGCATAAGCCGAGCGTGCAAGCGAAAGCAATCGACCTACGTTCGGCTGGTGATGGATGTTTGTTTTTTTAATATTAGCATGCAAAATTGAATTGTGGCGAACATGGTCCCGCTGCTGGTGTAGATCGGAAGCGATCTACTCGGTTATGCGATACGAGCGCGGTCGGGTGTGTGATGGGTGACCGCTAGTGGCAAATTAAAATGCGCGTTTTCGTGCTTCGGTGGGCACGTTAAGTCGTCGGTCCCGGTTGCTATCGATAGATAGCAGTCGTTGAACTTTGTCGGAGGCCTTATGGGCGGTTTGAAAACATCCGTCAGCGGGTTGGCCACTCAGTTTAGTTTATTCAGTTTATTCATTTATTTCATATAATTAGGCTCCTGGAGAGCACTTTTACATCGTCATTTTTTTTTAAACTAACCTAGAGTGAATAACCACTAATAATGGCAACCCATTATACGTCCCACTGCTGGGCACGAGTCTCTCCCTTTTTTTGGGGGGAGGCCTGGAGCTTACTCCACCACGCTGCTCCAATGCGGATTGGTGGAGGTGGGTGGGTTAGTGGCCAACCCACTGTCGGATGTTTTCAAACCGCCCATAAGGCCTCCGACAAGGTTTAACGACTGCTATCCATCGATAGCAACCGGGACCGACGGCTTAACGTGCCCTCCGAAGCACGGAAACGCGCATTTAATTTGCCACTAGCGGTCACCCATCACACTACCCGACCGCGCCCGTAGTGCTTAACCGAGCAGATCGCTTACGATCTACACCAGCCGCTGGGCCATGCGCGCTAACCACTAACGAATAACCACTAATAATAATCAAAAAAACATAATAAATTAAAAAGACACTGAACAATTTTGTATAATATGGAAAGCATCAATTATTTACAAATTCCTCCATTTCCCCATTTCAAAAGAATCTGAGAAAGAATGAATTTGGTCGTCATAATAAACCTACTAACTAACCCTTATCTCCACCTACCAGCGTGGTGGAGTAAGCTCCAGGCCTCCTCCCAAGAAGGGCAGAGACTCGTGCCCGGCAGTGGAACGTATCAAGAGCATTCCATTCCATTATGCAAAATTGTCGTCTTTCTCTTCTCAGACGTTAATGAGTGTGCCACCGGGGAAGCGAAATGCGGTCCGCTGCAGATCTGCACCAACCTGCCGGGAGGGTATACGTGCAGCTGTCTCAATGGGTATAAGTTGGTAGGAGACCATGAGTGTGAAGATATAGACGAATGTAACCTGGGTGGTGCGGTAAGTATTGAAATTTAATTTTAAATAACCTAAATTCTGTAGATGTCTATAAGCTGCAGTCATTACTTAACATCCATGTTAGCTGCAGGTTTGCCACATGTTACATTAAAAAAAAAATCAATTGGAGTCGAGTGGTGTACTTCAGTAGTTTAGAAGGTAGAGTGACTGTGCTTCGGCGTCAATTCCCGTAATTATTTCAGCCTGAATTCAGATTTTTTTTGCGCTTTTTTTATAAAAAAATTAAAATATTGTGTTGTTACATTACAGCCAATCTGTTCATCTCATGCCGACTGCGTGAACACAATCGGTTCATACCAATGCAAATGTCATGAAGGATTCAAAACGGCGCCTGCTAATGATAAGGTAGGTTGTATTTATTATGGTTCCGTACCTTATATGAAGAAAGAGAACCTTTATAAGATCACCCGTGCGTCTGTCCGTCTGTCACACTCACAGCCGATTAGAAAATAAGTTCTCACATGTAATTCAAACATGACCGATGTCCGTGTAAAAAGTAAGTGAATTTCAATCAAAGGAGATTTTTGAGGGATAAATAACGAACTGAAAAATAAAGGTTTTTCAAACTTCAACTTCAATTTTATATTTGCAGTTTTAAGTCGATTTACAAAATCTTAAAAACTATTAATTGTTGTAGTAGGTCCTGTTGTTTCAAAGACAATTTTTTTTTCTTTTCTTTTTTTTCCAATTAATATAATTATTTAAAAAATTGTTAACTTCACAATTGTTTTACTAGGTGTGCATAGACGTGGACGAGTGTACGGAGGCCAGGCAGGGCTCACTGTGTCAGCAGCGGTGCAACAACGTGTGGGGGAGCTACCGATGCTCCTGCCACAGGGGCTACAGACTCAATCCGGATAATCGGTACGTATTACGTAACTTCATGCCCGTAATCCCCGAAGGTGTAGGCAGAGGTAAATGCATACATTCAAGCATACATGCAAACACCCACGACTCGCCGGTTACGTTTTGGCCCATGTAACAGGTGGCGAACCTGTTGCCATCTCCGGGCACATAACCAAACTCCGAGGTACTGGGCAACTTCCAGAAAATTGAAAAATCCCAATAGAACCAGAGATAAAGGATTTTAAACCATTATCTCCGATAGCGAATGACTTATAATAATAATTATTATTCAATAGACATATTAATAATAATCAAATTAAATAAAATTAAAATTTAGCCGATTCAGATCGGAGATCAGACCAGATTAGCTGATTACATCAATTCTTTTATAGAAGAAAAAGAAATCAATTCGTCATAAACATAGTCATTCACTCAGCAGAGTTCCAAGTGTAGGCACTACTGAGAAGAACTCCGTTAATGAACAAACTCAGAGCGTTGCTTTTTTAGTCAAAATGCTTAGATCTAATACAAATGGGAATTAAAGTAGATTATATATATACAGATAATGTGAACGTCCTTGGCATAATATATGCATATATTATTATAAATACACACATGCAAATACTTATCAACATGGTGATCTGCATGAGAATCAAAGTAACCGTCATATTCCACCGAATAGTGAAACTCAGGAGGTGCATATCTAGAAGAATTCATGGCTGTTCAGAAGAGAGCCCTGCTTTAAAACTAGCGACACTGCGATCGACAATCCGCCGGCCAAGCGTGGCAATATTGACATATTCTCCCCTAATCGGCCTCAATGGAAGACCAGCGCCGCTTGAAAGATCGGCTTTATGCTGAATTAGGGACCTTTTTGTAACAACCTTGATTTTGTTTTCTAAGTTTTAGTTTTTTTATGTTGTTGTTACATATAAAGTTTTTCTATTCTATTCTAAAGACGCACAACACTATTGTCAGCGTCTTTAGGGAAGGCTTTGTCCAGCAGTGGACGCCTTTCGACTGGAGTGATGAAGCAAAATTAGAAAAAAGTTTCATCTTCGGGTTTAATCATTATTATATTGTATGTCTCACTCACCGCACTGACTACGACGTCGTGTGGCGGGTTGTCCACTTCCCTCTAAAATGATCGAGGAGGGCAATGGCTGTCACATGCGTCATGCTCGTGAACGGGTGCTGTTGGTGGGGACTGGTCTGTTCTGGTTTGCAGGAGCTACATCTCATTTAGTATAGATAGCAGTTTATTTGCATCGATGCTGTGGACGTTCACATTATTTAATTTTCATGATAATCCGTACTAGATTTAAGCTCTCATATAAAATAGCTCTTAATGAGTTTGTTGGGTAGCGGAGTTCTTCTCATCAGTGACTGCACTTGGAACTCTGCTAAGTGAATAACTTTGATCTTGACGAATAAGTTTTTCTTTTTCTTCATTTATTATCATTGAAGGAATTGAAAAAAACTGTAATTATGATATTTTAATTAAGTTCTTTAAAATTCTGATTTTAATTTACTATTAAATATGTTTTTGTCTTCTCGATGTCCGGCAAAAGTTAACCATCAGAAAATACATTATAACTAACTCAATGCTGTCTCTCAACAGCACATGCTCGGATGTGAATGAATGTACGGAATTCAAGTCAAATATACCGTGCGTGGGTCGCTGCATGAACGAGCCGGGCAGCTACCGGTGCACCTGCCCGTCGGGCTACCGTCTCTCAGAAGACAAAAGGAGTTGTATTGGTAAGTTACTGCAACTTATTTCTACGTGTGTAAAGAGTTTTCGAAAGTACCATCCATTGATTTATACAAAAGAAAGGAAAACACGTGCAATAATTAAATGATTTAAAACTAGCTGTTGCCCGCGGTTTCGCCCGCGTGGATGTCGTTTTATAAATAACTAGCTGTTTGCCGCGGCTTCGCCCGCGTGTAGAGGTCGCTTTTCGCGTAACCTAAGTAAACCGCATTCAACTCTGTTTGAAAGTTTTGAAGTAGTATTTGAAGTAAATTTTTCAATTGACCTGATCGTGTGCCGGTCAGGTGGCTATGCACGGCCCTGTAATTTCCGGCACAGAGGCATAACACCTTAGGGCTCAGGAGTGGTAACGTATCTGCATTTTGACATTGGTTTTTGTGTGGGTGTCTATAGGCTGCAGTCAACACTTCACATCAATGTGAACTGCATGCTTGTTTTCCACTTTCATTACATAAAATAAAACAGAAAGAGAAAAAGAAAATATTTTTTATTTCGAATGAGATTTTACAAACATTTTCGAAAAGTCAATAAAATACAATATTTTTTTACCGACAGTGAATGACTATAACATAAAGTAAAACGGACATTAGGTAAATTAAAATAGGAATTTTAGGAAAAACGGAAAGAAAAATTTGACTTCGGGCAGGAATCGAACCTGCGACTTCACTCACGTCTTTTCCAATTTTAATTAAATTGTGTTATTGCGAAATATAAACAGTACAATTAAAATAGAAATAATAAATTTGCAGTTATCAAAATTATTCCTATGATTTTAATAACATGACATTGTAAAATTTTAAATATATTTTTATTAACCGACTTCAAAAAGAAGGAAATTCTCAATTGAATATTGTATATTTTTGTTATTGCGTATCTCTTAGTTATTATCGTTCTGTATGGATTTTAACGTCTGAATTAAATATATAAATTAAAAATTAAAATTAGACGACCCGGTTAGTGCAGCGGTGTGAGATGACCGTTTGATACCAAGGGGCGCGGGTTCGATCCCCGCACCGGGACAAATATTTGTATGGCCTACAGATATTTGTTTCGGGTCTGGGTGTTTGTGTATGTGTTGTATGTGTACAACGGCACCCACGACACAGGTTTATACCTACTGTGGGGCTGTGAGTGTAAGCGTATTATTTATTATAATTAAATAAATTAAATTAAATAAAAAAAAACCATTAAATATGAAGCCTCCGGTTGTGTTTAACCAGACATCGACGAGTGCGAGACGGGCCAGGCGCCGTGCGCCAGCGGCGGCCAGTACGGCAGCAGCAGCGACGTGTGCACCAACACGCGCGGCGGCTTCCGCTGCCACCGCATCTCCTGCCCGCCCGGCTACCGGCTCGAGGGCAAACAGTCAGTGTTTTGAAGGGAAATCTTCATTAACATCGCAGTCATTACTGTCGCTTTTTCGTTTCACGACGCAATGAAACGAAAAAATTACAGTAAAGGAGGCAATGAAGCATACAGTAAAAAGAGAGACACATCACCTGCCTGCCTGGCTACCGGCTCGAGGGCAAACAGTCAGTGTATTTGGGAAAACATCTTTAGCATCGTTGTCATTACTGTCGCTATTTCGTTTCACTATATTTCGTTTCACTAATCGATGAAACGAAAAAGCAACAGTAAGAAGAGAGACACATCACCTGCCCAGTGAGTGTATTTGGGAAAACTTCTTTAGCATCATTGTGTTACTGTCACTTTTTCGTTTCACTACTCGATGAAACGAAATAGCGACAGTAAAAGAGATAATGAGATAGGAAGCATACATTAAAAAGAGAAACACATCTCCTGCTCGCCCGGTTATCGACCCGCGGGCAAACAGTCAGTATATTTGGCAAAACTTCTTCAGCATCATTGTGATTACTGTCGCTTTTTCGTTTCACTACGCAATGAAACGAAAAAGCGCCAGTAAAAAGAGAGACACATCACCTGCCCGCCCGGCTATCGGCTCGAGGGCAAACAGTCAGTGTATTTGGCAAAACTTCCTTAGCATCATTGTGATTACTGCCGCTTTTTCGTTTCACTACGCGATGAAACGAAATAGCGACAGTAAAAGAGGCAATGAGATATGAAGCATACAGTGAAAAGAGAGACACAACACCTGCCCAGTGAGTGTATTTGGGAAAACTTCTTTAGCATCATTGTGATTACTGTTGCCATTTCGTTTCAATACGCGATGAAACGAAAATGCGACTGTAAAAAGAGAGACACATCACGTGCCTGCCCGGCTACCAGCTCGAGGGCAAACAGTGAGTGTATTTGAAAGGAAATTTTTTTTTGCATCGTTGTCATTACTGTCGCTATTTCGTTTCACTACTCGATGAAACGAAAAAGCGACAATAAAAGAGATAGACACATAAATTAATAAGATTGGGAAAAATATGATAGATATTTAGCATCATGGTACCATACAGTGAAAAGAGGCAGAAAAAAACATTGATAATTCATCAGATTTAACGTGGGAAAAAATGAGATAGGAAACATAAAGGGCAAAGAGAGACAAATAAATTCATCAGATTAAATGTGAGAGACAGACTCAAAAAATCATAAGATTTAACGTGGAAGGTAATGAAATAGGAAGCATATTATTATAGTAAAAAGAGATAGACACATCAAAAGATTTTTGATGTTTGAGAAAATAAGGTTAGAAAGCATTTTACACCTGTTTAAATGTGTGAACACACTTCATGAATATATTTGAAGGTTTCGCTTCTATCACGTATAAATTGCACACATTGCATTTAATTATAAACGAAATATCTTCCCACTTAATTTATGTCTTATCTGTATTTTCAGTCGGTGCAACATAATAGACACAGTGTGCCCCCCATCCGATTGGGAATGTGCCCACAAGCCGTCGAAGTATTCTTACCACTACCTCACTTTCGTCTCCAATCTCTATATACCGGCTTCTAAGGTAAGGAATATATTTTTAAGCCATAATTCTCCAAAAAAAATTATGTTTGACGACTCGGTTGGTCCAGCGGTGTGAGATGACCGGTTGATTCGAATGGGTCGCGGGTTCGATCCCCGCACCGGGACAAATATTTGTATGGTCTAAAGATATTTGATTCGGGTCTGGGTGTTTGTGCATGTGTTGTTTGTATACAACGGTACCCACGATACAGGCTTATACCTACTGCGGGGCTGGGAGTGTAAGCGTATTTTTTATTTTATTTTTTATTATTTATACCAATAAGGCGATACGAAGTTCGTTGGGACAGCCAATAGTATTATATAATTCTTTTTTTTTTGTTTATAAATAATATGGTTTTTTTTATTTAGGTGGATTTATTCACAATGCGAGGTCCTACCTGGCCGTACGCCACAATGAGGTTTAAGCTTCGACTGGTGGAAGTAAACGCACCGCCCACCGTCAAGCAGGCTGACTTCAATGCTTTTACGTAAGTGAATCAATCGAAAAATAGCGATCAAACCATTATTATAACGCGGTAGTAATGCAATAACGCGAGGTGAGCAGCAGCGTCACGCGATAAAACTATCGCGACTGGGATCGCCAACCCGCATAATAATAATAATGGCAACCCATTATACGTCCCATTGCTGGGCACGAGTCTCTCCCCTGTTTGGAGGAGGCCTGGAGCTTACTCCACCACGCTGCTCCAATGCGGATTGGTGGAGGTACGGGTTAGTGGCCAACCCGCACGCCAAGGGCATATCCCTCGTATGGTGCAATGGTAGGTATAATTAGGAAGTCTTTTGTCCAGCTGTGGACATCTTTCAACTATAATGGAAATAGAGGCGAAAATTTTAATGGTGGTAGAGTTCCAATTTAGAGACTCTAGGACGTATGTAGGCATCACCGCATTACCTAATCTATCTCTCGCCAAATGGTAGTGTTGGTAATGTATGGCCCCGTAATAACTATCACAGAGACATCAACAGCTAAGGTCTCAGGAGGGGTGGCAACTGGCAACATAATAGGTTGGGGAAAAAGTCTTTTCGCATTATAGTATGTATGAACTTGTAATAAAATCTCTTTGGCTGTAGTATTTGTATCTGGCTGGTTTTGGTATTATTGAAAGTTAAAATTTTAAAGAACATAATTCCAAATTCAAATTAGGCAAATGTGTGATTTTCATTTGTTTTTCGTACTGTCAAGATGAGTGAATCTAATGAAGAAATTCGATACATTTTAAAATTTTACTACATAAAAGGTAAAAATGCAACGCAAGCCACGAAAACAATTTGCGATGTTTATGGACTTAGAGCAGTGTCTGTGAGAGTAGCACAAATTTGGTTTAAGCGTTTTCAATCCGGAAATTTTGATGTCAAAGATGCACCTCGCTCTGGTCGCCCTATTACGGATAAAATGGTTGCCATTTTTGAAAAAGGGGAGATATATCAGTAGTTATGACGTAGCTGAAGAACTGAGAATTGATCACAAAACAGTTTTGGCGCATTTGAAAAAAGCTGGGTACAAAAAGAAGCTCGATATTTGGGTACCTCATGAGCTCACTGAAAGAAACCTAATGAACCGTGTACTCATTTGTGATTCTTTATTACGACGTAATGAAACCGAATCATTTTTGAAGAAGCTGATAACTGGTGATGAAAAGTGGCTCACGTACGACAAGAACGTGCGAAAAAGGTCGTGGTCAAAGGCCGGTCAGGCTTCACAGACTGTGGCGAAACCCGGGTTAACTCGCAATAAGGTGATGTTGTGTGTGTGATGGGATTGGAAGGGCATTATTCATTATGAGCTATTACCACCAGGCAGGACTATCGATTCTGAACTCTACTGCGAACAACTGATGAAATTAAAGCAAGAAGTTGAGAGCGAGAAAGCGGCCGGAATTGATCAACAGAAGGGGTGTGGTGTTTCATCATGATAACGCTAGACCTCACACATTTATAGCCACTCAGCAAAAATTAAGAGAGTTTGGCTGGGAGGTGTTAATGCATCCGCCGTATAGTCCTGACCTTGCACCTTCAGATTTCCACCTGATTCGGTCTCTTCAGAATTCTTTATGCAATGTTAGGTTTACATCACGAGAGGACTGCCAAATCCACTTGTCGCGGTATTTTGATGAGAAGTCCCAAAAATTTTATAGCAATGGGATCATGTCCCTACCTACAAGATGGCAAAAGGTTATCGAACAAAATGGTACATACATACTTTAGTTAAATTTAAATAAACTATATTAAAAAATGTTTTGAATTATCTTAAAAAATGCGAAGAAACTTTTTCCCCCAACCTAATATTTACATTTTGACCTCTAGTTTTTGTGATGTCTATAGGCTGCAGTCATCACTTAACATCCATGTGAACTGCTTGATTGTTACCTTCGTTACATAAAAAAACATTTAGGTTAAAACCATCTCGCTCACCGATCGCGTTCGTAATGAAGATGTAAGAAAGAGGCTTTGTGTGAATAACAGTATCGGTGTAAATATGAAAAAAGGTACACTCCGATGGTTCGGGCATATTACGTCGGTTATGTCGGATTCTTGAAGCATATAGACGTGCGCATCAATGCGATATTAAATTAATTAACAATTGTGTTTATTTATAGTGACCTAGTTTTAGTGATTTGGCGTGTGTGTAACTTTTTCAACTTAAAGTGATAATAGTTTTATATAATGAAATAATTTACGAACTATCCTGACTATTATGGAGGGAAGTCCGTTCAATCGGAGTGGGATCACCCGCCGCTCCCCCCCGCCAACGCCAACGCATCAAAAAGCCCACGAGGGGATCGAAGTTATATCTACTCCTGAGATTCAAAATTGGTTGAGTTCCATAGACCAATGTTTGAGCGAGGTCTGTTCGATTGCATCTGAGGGAAAGCTCAATTCAGACCAAAAATTGAAAATAAACAATCTTTGCCGATATTACCCTTTTTTCTTTCCTACTACTTTATTGTATAAATACTGTAATGTATTAACTGTTAGACAGATTTTTATAATGCACACCATTTTGAAACAGCACACCATGCTTACGTTCAACGAGGACATTACTAACAAGCGACGGAACGATATCGTCTGCATTACAAATTCAACGTCAAAACATGCCTTTACAAAAAGATTATTTTCATTTCTTGGCCCTTTTTTGTACAATAGATTAAATAGAAACCTTTTATTTTATAAATTAGAATATTTTAGCTGTAAAAAAGTTTTATATAATTACTTACAAAATATTAATTATGAATATACTGAAGAATTACTTGCTATATGTAAATAATACTCTTAAAAATAATCACTCACTGTTATAGTTTACTTTAATGAATTTACCTAATATAGTTTTACTCTAATGTTAATTAATCTCACAATATAGTGAAGTACTCTACCGCCTGAAACACAGGTTCAACCTAGTTCAGGTACGAATACAAACCATCCCTTATTTTATATAGTTAAGAAATTTCATGTATATCTTCTTTGTGATCTATTTTATAAATAAACAATTTTATTTTATTATTTTTTATTATTTTATATAGAAAGAATGTCGAATGAGCGAATGATTAAACAGATGTACAATGCGAATGTGGATGGTTGCAGAGTCGCAGGAAGACCAAGACCCACTTACCTGACCAAATAGATCGAGTTCTGTCTGATGGTGGCGTCAAAAGTCTTAGGAATCGGCGTACATGTATGAAGAGAATGTTGAAGGTAGATGAGGCACGGGGGTGTGTCAGGACCGCGGTATCTGGCGCTCTACACTCTCTGCCTATCCCGTTAGGGACCTGGCGCGAGGGTATATACATATATACCATCGCAATTTGTATCACTATAGAAATTCTAATTTCTTACAATTTTTTCTAATTTTTTACAGGTTAACTCAAACGAAGCATGAAGCCGTGGTGTCCTTAGTCCGGTCGCTCGAAGGACCACAAACAATAGAGCTGGAAGTGTCCATGGAACTCTACAACGGAGAAATGTACGGCGGTTCTGTAGTTGCTAGGCTTTTTATAATTGTTTCGGAATATGAATTTTAGGGCGAGCACATATTAGGCGTTGCGTTGAGCGCGCGTTAGTTTAAAACGCGGTGAAATATTGGTGGTTGTTTTTCCGTGTCATAACAATTTGCCATCAGTTGTATTATCAAAACTTTTCGAGTTATAAAATCTCAAAAGATATTACAAAAGTTTTCAAGTATAGTTGTTTGTCATAAATATTCTAAACGAATTGACACCCGCTGAAATTCAAATTCAACAATCATTTTACAATACTTCTTTTTTACGCTAATATGCGCACTGAGACTGATTTGTCGCTGCAAACGAGCGTCGAGTGGCTGCATGAAACCGCACCTTTAGGCGTTTGTTAAAAAAACGCGCCATCCAATGTGTCCAAGAGATGTCATACAATTTCAAACACGCGTTAGTAATGCACTCGCTTAGAAACGCATAATGTGTACAGTTATGACAATAGTATTAATGAGTTGTATTTTTGATTCGGATAAAAAAATTATGAAATATCTACAATTTTATTCATTCGTTTTTTAAAAAACCAATCTGGTCATAAGCTGCGTTTAAAATAATTGAGTATACATTTTATTTGGCGCTGAATTGACACAAGTTGTTAAGTACAGTACCCAGCAAGAATACCGGACTAGCAGTGCTTACGTAGGCAGTGTGCAGCAGAGACAACGCTCTACGAAGTCGAAACTAGCCGATTGTCTCTTTCGTAGGCTCGATGTGCAATTGTGCATTATCTATTGTTAAGTACTGTACTATTTATTTTTTGTTTATGTTAACTTTCTTTAACATTACTGATTTCAAATCAAATGAGACTGTAATATCTTTGAACCCTCTTACAATATTTGTGTTTATACGTTTAATTTCATATTAATTAAATTATATAATAACTTTTGCCCTAACGTACATTGATGTATTTATAATTTTTCCATTTCTGGTTGAGTTATTGATGATGTTAAAGTAGAAGCCGGGACCAACAGATTCATCTTCTTTTCCTTCTTTTGTTCATTGAGGGCATATTACCTTTATAACTCGATTCACATTTTGATTAGCTTTTTGCAATACATTGCTGCTTTGATGTAACATGATAATTTCCTTTTATCACAATTAACAATTTATCACAGTGATTGTTTTTTTACGTAATGGAAGTGGCAAATAAGCATGCAGTTCACGCAGACTGTGACTGCAGCCTATAGACACTTACACAAAGACCAAGGTCAATATGCATATGCATTACTACTTCTAAGGCCTAAGGTATTATGCCTCTGTGCCGGAAATTACAGGGTCGTACATCACCACCTGATCGAAACACGATAGTGCTGAACATTACCATTTAGCGGCAAGGATCGTTGTACCGGACATGTCTTTTTGATAATCTAACATGATAAGTAACGTAGGGAACGATTTGAGTACGGTCAACGGCAAAAGTAGATGATATTTTGCGTCAATAAACAATAATAGAAATATAAGATTACAATCTCGTACTTTAGAGACACTTCACCGTCACACTTAGACGGATATTACTATAATTAGTATTAAATGTCCGGTTTTGAACATCTACTTTTGCCGTTGACTGTACGCACTATGATGGTGCCACGTGCCACCTAGTGTTTCTCTAATAAACAGTATATACTTGAACTGTACTGGTGGTAGAGCTCCAGTGATGGAGCTCGCGGGCGTAGGCACCACCGCATTACCTACTATACTTATACTTGCCGTTAAATGGTAGTGTTCAGCACTATCATGTTTCGGTCAGGTGGTAATGTACGGCTCTGTAATTTCCGGCACAGAGGCATAACACCTAATGCCTCAGGAGTGGCAGCGCATTTGCATTTTGACCTCTGGTCATTGTGTCGGTGTCTATAGGCTACAGTCATCACTTAACATCAATGTGAACTGCACGCTTGTTTGCGACTTTTTTACATAAAAAAAAATATATAAAAAAAAATAAAAAAAAAACGAACCTTCCAAGATCAGCTAAGGATGGCGCTTGTAGTCGTACCATCTGACAACATACTTTAATTATAAAAAAGCAGCAACGTAAAGTAAAATGTTCATCAAATTGATGCCAATCGAATGACGCTACTTTATATAAATGGATAGTATTTTTTGATTTTACAGATTTTTTAAAATGAAATTAGTCTATGGAATAAGGCATTTCATAGCTACTAGTCTTTTGTAAGCCATATAAACATATTTTTAAGGTTTAGCTATTATAATTGCCTCGCTTTTTATAGAAACCAGATAAAAAAATTTTAAAAATTATAAGTTTGAAAACCAATAAATATTTTTCTTCGTTTATTTTTTTACAGTTCATGTTACACAACCCTATTTTTAAATGTTTTCTAAATTTCAGCATTACTATGTAATTGCGGGTATTTATTTAATTACATCACAATACACACATTTTAATTAAAGTAACTTATTTAAAATATCTGCTCAAGAAATAAAATTATGTCCATATATGTTTTGTGTTATTTACCAACGCTGACACAGTAAATAATGGCAACCCATTATACGTCCCACTGCTGGGCACGAGTCTCTCCCGTTTTTTGGAGGGAGGCCTGGAGCTTACTCCACCACGCCTCCAATGCGAATTGGTGATGCGCCCATAAGGCCTCCGACAAGGTTTAATGACTGCTATCTGTCGATAGCAGCCGGGACCGACGGCCTAACATGCCCTCCGAAGCACGGAAACGCGCATTTGAATTTGCCACTAGCGGTCACCCATCACAAACCCGACCGCGCCCGTAATGCTTAACCGAGTAGATCGCTTACGACCTACACCAGCTGCGGGTCCATGCGCGTTTCAGTAAAATAAAATTCTAGTGTCACAGTGTTTGTAATAATTCTCCTTCGAAGCAGGTTGATTATTATGAAGCCCCCACTTAAAATACTGGTAAGTAACCTCGATGCTTCAGTCAAATATTAATTGTTATGTACGGCCCTGTAATTGCCGGCACAGAGGCATAGCACCTTAGACCTCAGGAGTGGTAACGCATCTGCATTTTGACCTCGGTCTTTGTATAAGTCTCTATAGGCCGCAGTTATCACTTAACATCAATGTGAACGGCATGCATGTTTGCTACTTCTGTAACATAAAAAAAAATAAAATGGTAAAAATATATATGGTGTTAGAGCATCAGTGACGGAGCTCGCGTGCGTAGGTATCACCGAATTACATAATATCGACGGTCCCTACGTACATAAAGGCATGTCAAAAATGGCAAAAAAAAATATTGCATATATGGGTTTAGATTGTCCATGTGCTCATACCTATATAAGAATTTTGCTGAAATATTATGTATTTTACTCAATATGCAAATCGTATAAGAGAACAAGTACTATAAGTACGACGAATAAGTGCCGTAGATGCGGTTATGTATACTTATCGTTTTGTACAGTGTTCTAAGATGCGCGCCGCTCGGTGCGAACGCGGTCTTATCTGACTTGACGTCATTTACGGAGGTTCTCCAATAAAAAGTGTCGTTGCTTGTTCACGCGGTGAAATAATTAATGTTTTTATAGTTTAGATTTAATGATGTGTTATAAATATTCCTAATATCACCTGCAATAAATCTGTAAAACATAAATAATAGAAAATAAAAAAATAAAAATAAAATAATACAATTTTTTTAATTATATCGATAAGCGTAAGTATTTATTGTAATAAGTGTACATTAGACAATCATTAATATACAAAATATGTTATTGTTTTTATAATCTAGAACAGTGGGATATCAATGTAAAAGCAGTTATATCAGACTTATCCGCTTATACTATGACATAGTTCTTTGAATATAATTATTACGCAAATCATTACAATAACTTACAAACTTCTTTAAAATATGATTTACTCGAACATTTTTTATAGACAAAAAAAACTTTTCTTATTATTAAAAAAAATGAAGTAAATGAAGTCATGTCCTACATGTTTGTTTATACGTGAAGAGACCGAAACAGGTGGAAATCTGAAGGTGCAAGGTCAGGACTATACGGCGGATGCATTAACACCTCCCAGCCAAACTCTCTTAATTTTTGCTGAGTGGCTATAGATGTGTCAGGTCTAGCGTTATCATGATGAAACACCATACCCCTTCTGTTGATCAATTCCGGCAGCTTTCTCTCAACTTCTTGCTTTAATCTCATCAGTTGTTCGCAGTAGAGTTCAGAATCAATAGTCCTGCCTGGTGGCTATAGCTCATAATGAATAATGCCCTTCCAATCCCACCACACACACAACATCACCTTATTGCGAGTTAACCCGGGTTTCGCCACAGTCTGTGAAGTCTGACCGGCCTTTGACCACGACCTTTTTCGCATGTTCTTGTCGTACGTGATCCACTTTTCATCACCAGTTATCAGCTTCTTCAAAAATGATTCGGTTTCATTACGTCGTAATAAAGAATCACAAATGAGTACACGGTTCATTAGGTTTCTCTCAGTGAGCTCGTGAGGTACCCAAATATCGAGCTTTTATTGTACCCAGCTTTTTTCAAATGCGCCAAAACTGTTTTGTGATCAATTCTCAGTTCTTCAGCTACGTCGTAACTACTGATATGTCGATCTTGCTCCACTTTTTCAAAAATGGCATCCATTTTATCCGTAATAGGGCGACCAGAGCGAGGTGCATCTTTGACATCAAAATTTCCGGATTGAAAACGCTTAAACCAAATTTGTGCTACTTTCACAGACACTGCACTAGGTCCATAAACATCGCAAATTTTTTTCGTGGCTTGCGTTGCATTTTTACCTTTTTGGTAGTAAAATTTTAAAATGTATCGAATTTCTTCATTAGATTCACTCATCTTGACAGTACGAAAAACAAATGAAAATCACACATTTGCCTAATTTGAATTTGGAATTATGTTCTTTAAAATTTTAACTTTCAATGATACCAAAACCAGCCAGATACAAATACTACAGCCAAAGAGATTTTATTACAAGTTCATACATACTATAATGCGAAAAGACTTTTTCCCCAACCTATTATTACAGAAAAAAAATGTTTGTACTCGTACAAAGAATTATTTCTAGAGCGGTTTGAACACAAATTACGCTTTCCTGTAAACCTCGGTTTTTGACATGTCCTTATGTACGTAGGGACCGTCGATATACTTGCCGCTAAATGTTAGTGTTCAGCACTATCGTCTTCCGGTCAGGTAGTAATGTACGGCCCAGCAATTCCCGGCACAGAGGCATAACACCTTAGGCCCCAGGAGTGGTAACGCATCTGCATTTTGACCTCTGGTTTTACCTCCTTTTAATTTTTTTACCTCCTTCATCGTACCTACTAGTAGGAATACGACATCTAAACAACTAAGAGGCAACAATTAAAACATTATTTGATTTTTAGTATTGTTTTAATACACACCGAATGACAATTTTTACATTTAATAGATACTTCTCTAATAAAAAGGTACTTACTAAATTTTGAAATGCAGCCAGGTCCATACCAACGCGAGCGGCATTTTAAATATACCTACTACCTATTTACGTAGGAGCGACGATTTTCAATGCTGTTAGAAGCAAAGATCTAGGAACACAAAGTGTTAGTTATAAATTAAGCTGTCCTCTGCTTAATTTGCCAATCCTCAGCTTTGCCTTTGCCGTGCCTTGCCTGAATCAATTTGGACGTGGCTGTACTTAGTAAATTATTCTAATGCCATTCAAATTACAATGAGATCAATCAGTCCATTTCAAAGTATACATCAAACTTACTTATCACAGATTCGTGACTCTTAGGGTCATAGCTCATTAGAGCCACACGGCACCCGACCAGCGTCCGACCGCCTCGAGCGGTTTACGCTCATTACATCAACTCCGCTCCGTATCGACACCGGATCAACCGGATCGCCTCAACCGTCAACGCGCGGGCGGCGTGCGGCCAACGCGCGGGCGGTGTGCGGCCAACACGCGGACGGTGAGTGGACCACTCGCTGACCACTAGCTAGTTTTGCGTCGACATTGCATTGCCGTGCTGTTCCCAGGTAGACCGCGCTGTCCGCGAGTGGTTCACAAGTAACATCGGGTCGTTCGCCCGTGGACCACCCAACGCCAACGCGCTGTTCCCAGGTAGACCGCGCTGTCCGCGAGTGGTTCACAAGTAACATCGGGTTATTCACCCGTGGAACACCCGTCGTTCACCCGTTGACCACCTGTCGACAACGAGTGGACGCAGTAAAACGAGGCGGTGCTGGGTGGCTGTAGTGAGCTATGACCCTTAAACTTATCGTTGATCTGACGAATCGGGTTGGGCCGCATCGCAGTTGCAACATAAAATCCGGGCCCTAATTCTGCTAACGTAATTTATAGGAATTATCATTGGATCGCGAATGCGTCGCTCCACTGTCTTGCTCCAACATAGGCCAACGTACCGATTCAATCGCGAAACAATGACAATTACGTCAACAGAATGAGGCATCTGTCTGATATACATTTTAATAAAATTGACTACTTTTATTCTGTGATTTTTCCTTAAACTTATAGCCGCTTTTCCGCTCCAATATGTTGTAGAGCGATAGGTATCTTTAACATCATATTAAGAATAATCAGATTAACGCTAATTACCAAAAGCACCACCATTTCACCAACTCATTGACGTTTTAGCTGCGCAAAGTATCTAAAAAAATCTTTACATATTGATTTGTACAAAAAGAATAAAAAAGGTACAGGGTAAATAAGCTTTAAAATGTTATCTATCTATGTCTATCTATATTATGGAATGTCAAGAACATGCCCTGGTGTTTAAAATATGTTTAATTCACCGAAACAAAAATGTTCATTTTTGACAACAGTAGGTACAAACATCATATTTACCTACTTACACGCATTCATACAAAAACTTCAACTACTTTCAAATTTAAACATTTTATTCCGGAGAGTATTACAAATAGCAGGCAATGTTCACTAGATAATACTTCAAAGTTGTTAACCGAGTACCTTTTTTATTTTTTTCTGTACTAATCTTAACATCGAGATTAGATATGCTCTACAGAAATGCAAACAAAGTTTGTTAGCTAAGCTCCTCAAGTTACTTCCATATCTTTTTAAAATTTACTATGAAGCAGGCTATTTTCTACAAGATTCGATTCTATGTAAATAAGATGATAGACTACATAATTATTTGTACTTTTGTTTATATCTTATTCCTTACTTAAATATGATAATTAACAAAACTTTCTAGAGTTAATTTTACTGTAGTAGCACTACTAACTTGATCACTCCTATAATTAAATACGTAAAAATATTTATCATATTTACTTATTCTACTTATTAACTAAGCTACCGTAAAATAATAAAATCAACCTACTGTAGAAAAACAGGGGTATCATAATTAGTATTTCTAAGAACAATACTAAGTACCTAATAATGCGATTAATACTGTCCACAGCCAATGCCCGAATCTCCTATCCTGGCTTATTATAATTAACAACGTGAAAAGCTATTCTACGGAACCAGAAAACCTACATAATGTATCTAGCTAATACTATGATGTTTAGGTTCTTGATATAATCAATGTTTTGTTTCGACAAAAATGTGTATTTCAACCATAAAAATGGTATTATAATTGGTATGCGATATATTTCCGCTCCTATTAATAAACTCGTTTAAGGCCTTAAGTAGGGTGAATTGCCTAAATTCGTAGATTATTTAAGTCAAATTCTAGAAAAAACTGTTAATTGAATCCGCAATATAGAAATACACGACGACAGACAAGGATTCAATAAATACTTTTAATTGAACAGAATGTTATATTTGCTTACCACCTTTTAGAAAAAAACATTTCAAAATGCTCCCTTTTTTGTCTTAAAATGCAAATGTTCTCCAAAACGGCACAGTCTTTTTGCTTCGTTTTTATTGCAAAAGAAAAGGCTTTAAACTACTCACAGTTTTAATTAAGAGTTTTATTTATTTTGATGTTATTTATAAGTGAAAATTAATAAAATGTTGAAAGGAGATGTTGCGAGCTCGGCTCTGGTTCGTATATGTCCTCAAAAAATGCGTAAATTAAAGAAGAATCCGACAAAAATGCAATTAATTTATTCAAGAATATATTTTAGAGTTACAACCACATTTAATTCAAACGATTTTATAATTTCAACCATGTCCAACATGGCGGCGATACAGCCGAAGCTTGGGATAGTACCTATGTAGATAAAACAAAACTAATGCTGTCTGTATCTTACTAGTGCATCACATATTATTAGAAAAAATCGTCGATCGATGTATCAAATTGATCAATTTAAAGAAGTTCCGATGAATTTTTTGAAATTGGAAATCGATTAGTATAGTATTAACACATAAAATCGATTTCGATAGTATTTAGAACATATTACTTTTTTCTTTAAGTATTATACATATAATCAAAAAAACTATTCGCCATGTTGGTTTTGAGTTGCAATTCTAACTGCAAATAATGTTTTGTAACTGCAAACAAAGCTAAATAAGTGAAATTATGCAGTAAAAAACGTTTTTATATTGATTTTGCCTCTTAATGATATTGTGTACAATACATAGCCGGAGGTCCATACATTTTTGCAACATCTCCTTTCCGTGCATGAGCGCGAGCCTCTTCGTCACGCTATACTGTAATATCAATCATCGTCAGATGGCTAGTCGGCTGCGGCCCTTTGTGAGGGGAGGATGTACAGCGCGCTGCCGAAATAAAACTTATATATTTTGGGATGTTACTGCGAAGTTATGAGTAAAACATGTAAAAAAATATGTATTACTATACAACACGAGTGTTTACGGACTTAAGGGGTTAAGTAGCCTGAATGACCTTGGCAAAACGGAGCTCATCAAATATTTGTCAAAATTTGAACGATTTATCGGATACTTGCTGTACTTGGTCGAAACGATCAAAGATTAAGTAATTGTAGAGGAGACAAGCATTGTTGTGCTTATTAATGTTGCATCACAGTGATTATACTACTAGAACAATTTGAATACAAGTTTCGCTATTGGTACGGGTAGCGAGCGAAACTTGCTTGATTTTTGCTCGTTGATGACTGCATAGCGAGCGGTCTAAGCTTGGATAATTTAAAAACTTAATATTTTATATACATAAAAATGGTGGGCTGTTGTGCTATGTATGACTGTATGGTGATAGAACTTTAATGAACGAGCTCGAAGGCGTGAACACCTCCATATCAGCTACTTTATCTACCAGTAAATGATAATCACCATGTCCACCGTTATCATGTTCTGGTAAGGTGGTAGTATACACTAGTATACAGTTTCAGTTGCCAAGCTCCAGGGCGAGCGAGCACCACTGCATTTCCCAATTTACATTTCACTAAATGTAAATTTGGAAATGCAGTGTACTGTAAGCGATATAGTATGTAAGCAATGTAAGTATCAATGTCGGGGTTCCTTGAGGTGATAATTACGAAAATGGTATCTCCTTTCAAATCAAAGACAGCGGAGATTATTATTTTTGGAAAATATGACAGTAATATGGATTTCAATTTTACGGTTTCTTGGGGTGCTGATTACGAAAATGGCATCCATTTGCAAATCCAAGATGGCGGACACAATTATTTTTCCAATGTTTGATATGGGTGTCAATTTTGAGGTTTCTTGGTGTGCTGATCACGAATAAAATGATCTGAAAAATATGTCATTTTAGTAATTAGCACCCCAAGAAACCTCGAAATTGATACTCATTTCATATGTGACCGCCATTTGGAAATGAAAAAAAAAATGACCTTTTCATAATCAGCACCCCAAGAAACCTCAAAATTGATACTCATTTCATATTCTGAAAAAAAAAAACCTATCAGCCATCTTGGATCTACAAATGGATGCCATTTTCACAATCAGCTCCCCAATAAACCTCGAAATTGATACACATATCACAATTTGGAAAATAATTATGTTCGCCATCTTGGATCTGAAAAATGATGTCAGTTTCGTAATGAGCACTCCAAAAAACCTAGAAATTGATACCCTTATCATATTTCGAAAAGAGAAATCTGTCCACCATCTTGGATCTGACAACAGGTGTCATGTTCAAAATCAGGATTCCAAGAAATCATGAATAACCCATACCACTTTTTCGAAAAACGATTGTGTTCGCCATTTTGGATTTATTTCAATTACAATTCTTATTTTATTTCAACAACTATTTTTATTTCACTATTTTACTAGTTTCATTTCGACTCATTCTTATTTTACTATGGTCTAGCAGAACTTGTTTCGCCGAACAATACCGCTTTCCGATACAATACCGCTGTACCAACTCCCGCATCCCGCTCCTCAAGTCGGTAGCGAATATTTTCAAGGCTAATATATATCTACTAGCTTTTACTAGCTAGTTCGTCTGCGTGGACTTCAGGTATAAATACAGGTTCTCTTGAAACACATTTAGTCCCATTAGTTTAATTCATTAGTTCATGCAAACATCCATACTTTCACATTTATAATAGTAAGATTGAAAAAAATCTGTATATAACTTAATTATATCTTACACAAAAAATAGGTTCCTACTTACTTACTCATATATAAATTACACGTAGGTATAGCAAGTATAAAGAGCAATAACTATATAAAATATATGTACTCCTTCAGTTAATTTGCGTTTCTTTTTCTACGTCAATGATCCGTGTTGCAACGTCAATATTGTCAATGTATTTATATTCTTTGACAACAACATAAAATCAACTCGCGCAAAAACATAGGAGATGGCCACTATTTAGTAAAATATTAAGTCCGTAAACACTCGTGTTGTATAGTAATACATATTTTTTGTTAGGTTTTACTCATAGCATTGCAGTAACATCCCAAAACGCAAGTTTATATTCCGGCAGCACGCTGTACAGGACGTACACAAGGGGCCGTAGCCGACTAGCCAACAGATGTTGACTGGAGATTACAGTATGGCGGGACGAAGAAGCTCGCGCTCATGCACGGAAATTTCGACATTTTATTAATTTTCAGTAATAAAAATAATAAAAAAAAAATAAAACTCTTAAGTTAAACTGTAAGTAATTTAAAGCCTTTTCTTTTGCAATAAAAATGAAGCACAAAGATTGTGCCGTTATGGAGAACATTTGCATTTTATGACAAAAATGGGTGCATTTTGAAATGGTTTTTTATAAAAGGGGGTTAGCAAATATAACATTTTGTTCAAGTCAAAATATTAATTGAATCCTTGCCTGTCGTCGTGTACTCTTATTTTGCGGATTCAATTAACAGTTTTTTCTAGAATTTGACTTAAATCATGTACGAATTTAGGCATTTCATCTATCTTAAGGCCTTAAGATTTTACTAAATAGTGGCTATCGCCTATGTTTTTGTGCGAATTGCTGTCTTGTTGTTGACAAAGAATATAAATACATTGACAATATTGACATTGCAACACGGTTAGTTGACGTAGAAAAAGAAACACAAATGAACTGAAGGAGTATTTAGTTGATTACTCTTTAATACTTGTTATACCTACGTGTAATTTACCTACATTATTACTTACCTAAATTATATTAGTAAGTAAGTATATAGTGATTTTATTTTGTGTAAGATATAATAAAATTAATTTAGGTATCTACAGTTTTTTTTCAATCTTACTATTATAAATGTGAAAGTATGGATGTTTGTTTGTTTGTTGGTCAAATCATTCTAAAGCGACTGAACGGATTTCGAAGAAATTTTCTTCACAGGTAGAGTATAAATATAGTTTACAGGTGTGTTCACAGGTAGGGGACGATTTTTTTGGCGGTAGAACGAGTGAGAAAAAAAATCTCAATTCGATGATCGAATTCGGTGTTTCAAGAGTACCTACGGGTATTTAGACCTGAAGTCCACGCGGACGAACTTGCGAGTATAAATTAGAATAAAAGCCTTGAAAATATTCGCTACCGACGTGGGGAGCGGTATTCGCTCCAGTATTTTGTATGAAGTTCCGCGACTAGAGCGGAACATAGTTGGTTCAGCGGTATTGTATTGGTAAGCAGTATTGTTTCGCTTGTTGGGTGAAATAAGTACCGCCTGTTCGGCGAAACAAGTTCCCCCAGACCATAGTAAAATAAATGATTCACTTAAAATAAAACTAGTAAAATAGTGAAATAAAAATAGTAGTTGAAATATAATAAGAACAGTAAGTAGTCCAAATAAATCCAAAATGGCGAACACATTTTTTTTTTCGAAAAAGTGATATGGGTGTCTATTTCATTATTTCTTGGGATGCTGATTTGAAAATGGCATCCATTTACAGATCCAAGATGGCTGACAGATTTTTTTTTAATAATTTGATATGGGTATCAATTTCTAAGTATCTTGGGGTGCATGGAAAATCGCATCATTTTTCAGATCCAAGATGGCGGTCACATGTTCTTTTCAAAATATGATTATAGGTATCAATTTCTAGGTGCTAATCAAAAAAGTGACATATTTTTCAGATCATTTTAGGCATCAGCGTCCGCCTTCTTGGTTCTGAAACATGATGCCATTTTCGTAATCAGCACCCCAAGAAATCTCGAAATTGACACCCATATCACAATTTGGAAGAAATGTTTTGTCCGCCATCTTGGATCTGAAAAATGATGCCGTTTTCGTAATCAGCACCCCAAGAAACCTAGAAATTGATACCCATGTCATATTTTGAAAAAAACATCTGTCAGCCATCTTGGATCTGCAAATGGATGCCATTTTCGTAATCAGCACCCCAAGAAACCTTGAAATTGACGCCCATATCACAATTTGGCAGAAATGTTTTGTCCGCCATCTTGGATCTGAAAAATGATTCCATTTGTGTAATCAGCACCCCAAGAAACATCGAAAGTGATAACCAAGTCATATTAAAAAAAAAAATCTGTAAGCTGTCTTGGATCTGCAAATAGATGCTATTTTCGTAATCAGAACTCCAAGAAACTGTAAAATGAAGACCCATAGAAAATATAAATAATCTGTCCGCTATCTTGGATTTGAAAAATTTGTACCTCAAGAAACCGTAAAATTTAAATCCATAGCATATTTTCGAAAAATAATTATTTCCGCCGTCTTCGATGTGAAAGGAGATACCATTTTCGTAATTATCACCTTAAGGAACCCTGAGATTGATACCCACATTGCTTACATACTATATCGCTTACAATAGGTACCACTTAGTGAAATGAAAATTGGGAAATGCGGTGGTGCTCGCTCGCCCTTGAGTTTGGCAACTGAAGTTCTACCACTGTATTCTACCAACTTACCAGAACATGATAACGGTGGACATGAAGTTATCATTTACTGGTAGGTAAAGTAGCTGATATGGAGGTGTTCACGCCTTCGAGCTCGTTCATTAAAGTTATATCACCATACAGTCATACATAGCACAACAGCCCACCATTCTTGTGTACATAAAATATTAAGTTTTTAAATTATCCAAAATTAGACTGTTCGCAACGCAGAAATAACTAACGAGCAAAAATCAAGCAAGTTTCGCTCGCTACCCGTACCAATAGCGAAAGTTGTATTCAAAACCTTTTCTAGTAGTATAATCACTGTGATGTAATATTAATAAGCACAGCAATGCTTGTCTCCTCTACAATTACTTAATCTTTGATCTTGTCGACCAAGTACAGCGAGTATCCGCTAGATTGCTTCTATTTTGACAAATATTTGATGAGCTCCGTTTTGCCAAGGTCATTCAGGCTACTTAACCCCTTAATAAAGAATTTTATAAAATGAGTTTATTAATGTTATAAGACAGTTTTTTTAGTTTTTTTTCTTTCTCTCAATCGAAGCTTTGCGATCTGCCCCTACCCTCTGTAGGGGGAGATCGCAAAGCAACTTTTTTTTGCAACCCTTACTGCGTGAACCACTAATTAAAGTTGGATAACCCTATCATATATAAAATTTATATTAGATAGTAACATGACTAGACAGTAAAATTTAATGTTTAAGCAAGAATAGATCATAGAAGCAAATAATCCTTAGACAACACATCCTATTTATTAAATTATGTAAAACAAAAAATGTACCTCAAGCTTTCGTTACATATAAAACAGTACTTTTTCGAATTTGGAATCAAAATTATAACTTGCTTCACAATTTACTCACTGGCCTTTTCAATTAGGGTTGAAAGCAAAAAAAGGATAGAAAAATAAATAAAACTGCAAGCAAGAATCTGTTATTCTCACATTCTTGGAATCATTCCAAGGCTTTCATTGAGAGAGAACTGGGCAATGCAACAGGCTATGTCTTAATTACTGAAAGTTGGTGCAAAGTCATGAGCAACGCTTGTAAAATAAAGCTAATGGAAGTGGTAAACAAGCATGCAGTTCACATTGATGTTAAGTGATGACCGCAGCCTATAGACACCCACAATAAGACCAGAGGTCAAAATACAGATGCGTTTACACTCCGGAGGCCTAAGGTGTTATGCCTCTGTGCCGGAAATTACAGGGCTGTACATTACCACCTGACCGGAAAACAATAGTGCTAAACACTACCATTTAGCGGCAAGTATATTAGGTAATGCGTTGCTTCGCCCGCGAGTTCCGTCACTGGAGCTCGACCACCAGTAAGTATGAAGTCATGATCTATTCGTTAGGGTCGACGATGTCGAGGATGGTGAGGCAGCCATCTTGCGAGGCTAATACGACGGCGGTGCCACCGTGGGCACTCGCGACGCCCGTCACCTCCGCCGGCGCTCGGTACTCCGCTACTGCTCGACCGTCTATGGTTCTGAAAATTAGTAATAGTGTGAAACTCTTTACACACACACAGTGTCACAGTGTTTATCTTTTTTTTTTTAATGTCGATGAATCGAAAAATCGACATAAAAAGAGACAGAAGCATAAATTCATAAGATTTAACGTGGGAGGAAATGGGATAGGAAGCAATATACATTGCTTGTGTTCATATTCATCAGTCAATTATTATGTCTGTGTATTTCTTTGGGGCGCTTCAGAACGAGTGGGCTGATTTTCATGATTCTAATGTCAATCGATTGGCAACTCTTGCGAGTGGCAACGAACATAATAGTGATTGCAGTAGCGACCACCAGGTGAAATAGAAAAGAAAATATAAGTCAATCTAGTCGAACTGTGTCAAGTGGAGTATCTTTGAATTTATCACATCAGCCGAAAGATGTCCACTGCTGGACCAAAGTCTTCCCATTAGGGGGATATGTTATAACCGCTACGCTTGGCATGCGGATTGGCGATCGCTGTGGCGATAGTTTTATCGCAGAATGCTGCTGCTCATCTTGCATTATTGCACTTACTACCGCCCACTACTATTGCACATTGGAATGGTTTGACCGCCATTGGATTGGTGGACTGACTGCACCAGTGGATAAATTATCTTTCAGTAGGAGATTTTTTTCCGCTAGTGGGCGCTGGGGTCGTCACGTCCCGATTCCAGCCGGGAACGCTATCGTTGAGTAGGCATTGAAAAAAAGAATATTGAATACCTCGTTCTAATTTGCTTCTAATTATGACACACGATCAGGAGCAGATAGATGCTGGTGCGCAAAGCCCCGTTTCCGTCGAAGCTTTCTAAGATATATATCTTCACTTTAAGTCCTTTATGGGGTAGGCAGAGAGTGTCGAGCGCCAGATATCCCGGTCCCTGGAACACTTAGGGCGGGGCGCTTCTACTACATTCATTGTTCTCTTCATTCATGGACGCCGATTCCTAACACTCTTGACCCACTTTCAGATAGTACTCGACCTATTTGGTCAAGGTACTTCAGTCTAGATCTTTTAAGGTCAGATAGAAAAACCCAAATCCAACATACCTGAAAACTCTCAAAGTCTTTCTCCCGCTGTGATAGTAGAACACGTACTGATCAGTGGAACTGAACATCGTGATGATAGAGAAAACGCCCTCAGCAGCGCGGGAGATCAGCGGCTGGACCGAAACCCCGCGCTTCAGCTCGATGAGGTCCAGGCCGCCGCGGGAGGGTGCGCAGAGGCCGATCTTGCCGTCACGGGTGCATGACCCGTTCCACCGTGGAACGAATCTGAGAATGGATTCAGTGGGACGTAAGTCTTTTGATTTAAACAAAAGATCACATAACTTTTTTATTGGTTGATCTCGTGTCATTTGCGGAAGCGGTTTTTGTCTTGCGGCCATTTTTTGATAGGCAACCTGGTGGATATATATTCTCTAGATTATAAATATGCGTAAAAATTAGGTTTGCAGCATATCTGGATGAATGAAATGATTCCGCAGTGGGATCCTAACAGTGACATAAGTGTTAACGGTATGCTTGTTTGTCACTATCATTACACAAAGAAAACAGAAAATCTTACGAATAATTCTACTGATCTACCGCGGGTAAGTACATATTTACCTTATATGTCTCTTAGTCTTGATGTCCAAAATACCAGCTTTATCGTTTCCGACCACGGCAACCCACAGCGGTTTGTGTGGCAGCGCCACTATTGACTGCATGTCTTTTATACCGCTGTTTTTTATTGGAATCCTGTAATTTATCAGTTTACATAAAACCTTACGAATAGCATTTTAGCTAGTCTCAGTAGCGGTCTCAATTGCGTTTGGGCAGCTTAGAATACTTAATATTTCCTAAGTAGTAACGCGCAAAATCAATTTATGGAAATTTTCTCAAGCATTTTCGGAAGACAAGGTTATTAATCTCCTAACCATATCAATCAATCGTCGAGTTCAAATTCTTTTGGGCATAGTAGAATATTCTAACAGTAGACCAGCTAACACTATACTGCTATCGTGCTATGGTCCTTAGGGTTTGTACGGACAAAATAGCTCTTATAAAATATATAATACCCATTATTGTATACTGTATACGGAGTGTCTTACAGTGCTCAACAAGAAATAATGCACATCGAGCCTATAAAAGTGACAATTGGCTAGTTTCAGCTTCGTGGAGCGTTATCTCTGCTGCATACTGCCTACGTAAGCATTCGTAGTCCAGTATTGGTCAAAACTTGATCAAAATGGTCGACGAACGTCAAATATGTAACGTGCGAAAGAGATAACGCTCTACAGATCCGAAATAATCCGACGTCTTTTCCCGAGGTCGATGTGCATTATTTCTTGTTGGATACTGTACCTATGTAATTTGGCGCCAGTCCTAGCATGAAACACGTGGAGACAGTCTCGCGAAGACTTGTCGACTCCCGGCGCCACGATATGGTGTTCATCTGCAGAGACTACGGCTGCTCGATAACCCATTCCTCGAACTTCGAAATCCACATTGTAGATTCTATCTCCATCTATAAGTGACAAACAATGAAGTGCTATCAATGGCCGCTTTACATTACTGACATCTTTCCGAGGAGTTATCTTGTCGTTAATGTCCTCGCGACGTAGCGACTCGCTCACTTGTGGTGGAGCATCCTACCGCTAGTAACTAGTACGGTCAGTCAACCGAACAATCGTGGTCAAGTCATCAAGTGGTAATAAATGTCGAGGAATGGCCAGCAGCGTCACGTAATAAAAATTACCGCCACCGGAATCGCCAATCCACACGCCAAGTGTGGCAATTAGGGCATATTCACCTCTAATTTATTTATTTATTTATTATTCGACCATTTAGGATTACAATAATGGGTATAATAACTCACAACCCTATCGTGGGTATTTGGGTAAGACTTTTAACCAGTTGTAGACGTTTTTCACCTAAACTAATTGAGTGATTGATTGAGTTAAATATTATGTTGACGTTTTAATAAAAGATGCTTCGCGAATTAGTATCAAAAGACCTTTTTCGAGTAGGTAGGCTGTTGTTGAATGACCTGGTATGTTACGAATTATTACGTCAAGATACAGTTACTCTCATACACTCTCATACAAATTGGGCTGTTCAATTACTGCTATTAAGAAATAAACTATTTTTCGACAAAGATTTAGGTTTTTTACACCTTTTCGTTAGGTTATAGTTCGGATGCAAATATTTTCTAGTTATTGCACAAAAGCGGGGTAAGTGGAAAAAAAAGAGGTACGGAAATATTTTTTATGCGTATTGTGGTGACGTTATACAAAACATTTTTTGATGAAAATTGAGAAGAAGAAGTGTTTAATAATATAATAATAATAACGGCAACCCATTATACGTCCCACTGCTGGGCACGAGACTCTCTCCTTTTTTGGGGGGAGGCCTGGAGCTTACTCCAACCACGCTGCTCCAATGCGGATTGGTGGAGGTGGGTGGGTTAGGGGCCAACCCGCTGTCGGATGTTTTCAAACCGCCCAAAGGTCTCCGAAAGGTTTAACGATTGCTATCCATCGATATCAACCGGGACCGACGGCTTAACGTGCCCTCCGAAGCACGGAAACGAGAATATTATTTATATGTTACAAGTGAACCAGACTTTTCAGAATTTGTACTGGAAACCCATGATTTGGCGTATCTTGAGCCCCTTAAGCAATCAATATCTTAATTAATAAAGACAATATCAATACCTGGAATGTTTCGTGCAATAATGTGAGCCATAGCAATATTTTCAACGCTTTCGATAGTAACATTCATCGATATTGTTATGAACTTGGTCCCGTCTTCTAGAAGAAGCACCTGTTTTACGCCTCTTTGTTCTTCTTTGAATATAACCTGTAAAATATTTTTATGTAATAAATGTGGCAATCATGCATGGTTAATTAATGTTAAGTGATGACTGCAGCCTACAGACACCCATACAAAGACCAGAGGTCAAAATGCAGATGCGTTGCCATTCCTGTGACTTTAGTTCAGTTCAGTTGTAGCAATTGTTCAAATTGTCATTTTTTTAGTATTTGAATTCCCTATTTCTCTGAGAATACTGGCCACTGTCTCATAAAAAGATATATGCTAAGAAGTTAAGAAAAAACATGTACATAATAATAGGGGTATATCTAAAGCTATTAGTGATGTTCGTGTGTTGATGGCGTTGTTACCATCGCAGTGCCAAACTTACACAGCGCTAAAATGTGATATTCTACGCTTATTTAGCCAACTTTTTACTTTTACTTCTTACAATTTCTGCAACAGATCTTCTCAGCATTGGTAAAGCATTTGTATTGAATCCTTACGTTTTTATGTCTCCAGGCTGCATTATTCACTTACTACCAATGTGATCTGTATGTTTATTTGTCTTTTCTAAATTAGAAGTAAGATTCAATCAAAATACCTGCTTCTCTGGAGTATCCCAGATTACTACATTGCCCGATTCAGCCGTTATAACATTATCGCCAGTAGGGGTAATGACTGCATGGGTCACAATGGCCCCCAGTGGTGCATCCGCCAGCTGAGCTAGTAGCTTCCCACTGCTGGTGTCCCACAGACCCCAACAGCTGCGGGTCACGGTGACCGCAAGACGCTGGTCGCGGGCTAAGCTGGGATGGAAATATTGATCTATTAAAAAACAAAAATTATGAAGCGTCTGGGCATGGAATGTCTAGGCTCGAATTGTTAAATTTTATAAATTTTTGATACATTATTGTTGTTGTATCTTCACGACAGGTCCCTAACGGGGTAGGCAGAGAGTGTAGAGCGCCAGATATCCCGGTTCTGACAACATTATTGTACCATGGATTAAAGAAAGATGTCCGTGTATGACCGAGCAAATGGTTCTTTTTTTCGCAACACTATGTCTTTAAGACAGAAGAATCCCATACATCTGTTAACACAGTTAAAAACTACGGTTAACTTATGAAGGCATGTATTTTTTGTTAGATACTCAATACAGTATCGAACAAGAAATATTGCACATCGAGCTTGGGACGAGACTTCGTTTTATTTCGTGTCCGTAGAGCGTTATCTCTTTCGCACCTTGCTATGTGACGTTTGTCGACCATTTTGATCAAGTTTTGACAAATAAAGGTGCTATCAGTGCTTACGTAGGCAGTGTGCAGACATAATGCTCTACGAAGTCGAAACTAGTCGATTGTCTCTTTCGTACGATGAGCACTGCACCTACCTGTTTTGTTTCATGAATTCAGAGTTGTACCTACTACTGCAATAAGATTTGGTCGACTAGTTTGAACGCACTAGGTAGCCCTAAACATTCTACTATTGCTATGCTTTGAATGATGTATCAGACAGATTCATAATTATCGGTAAAGCATAACATACAATTTTGTCATTGTCTCCCAACCAACCTGATAGAATCAATCGGCAGCTCCTGTCTGTCAATCTTGTGGACTTGCTCGAATATGTTGTCGATATTCCAAATCTTCACGGTGCGGTCTATAGAGGACGTGATCACGTTGTTCCAAGCGCCAACAGTGAGAGGTTCCAACTGCACAATCCGGCCAAAATGTGCGTCTAGGACCTTAATAAGTTTTGTTGTCTCCAGACTCCATACGTAAAGGTTCTTTCTGTGGGATTAATGGTGAAAGAAGATTGGTCAAGTGTCATCAATAAATTGTTTTTCTTTCTTTCAAGTTTTTGTAATATACAAATGATGGGTAGCATACCCTATAGCTACGAGTATAATAATTTTGGTAAATGAAATATGGTCTACGGTAGCGCTTTATTATAATTTGTTTTATTATACTTATTTAATTATTTAGTCGAAGGTCATATCTCTTATGACCCAGATGAAATAATCGGGCAGTGCTATAACGATATTGTGAGTGTGATGAGATAGATAGTCAACATTGCAATTAAGTCTAAAATCTGCATTAAATTGCAAAATATCCTAGGCCCTAAGATCTTTAGAGAAAAGAAGTAAACAGAAGAGTAGTTTTTAAAGATAAAAAACTATATATTCTAATATTAAAGAATTTTCTTAAAACTACGTAGGTTTCACGATTTTTTTTATCAATCTTGTCAATACTAACTATGAATATAAAATGATACAGTTTCTTCATTAAAACAAATTTCTTTGGTTGGACCAAAGGAATTAAATTTTATTATACTTTTTAACTGCAGGTGACTTTATTTTCTACCTGACTCCAGCAACAGCGTAAGTATTGTTGTTGCTAATCATAAAGGAATTAGATAGTGTCATCTTAGTAGATATGTTGCGGATTGTGTGCGGCAGCTTCAATACTATTCCTTCAAGATGGACGTCTTTCTCTGGTTCTTCATCCACTTTTTCTTCCTGCAACCAATTTCAAAACTTCACTTGTCTTAGAGATTTTGTTAAAATAATTTTATTAAATCGTACAGGACTTTTGAGACATGAAGTGTTACATTAATGGTAAGTAAAGCCTATGAAAATCTACGTAAATTTACATTGCCACTCGTGAGATCTAAATTGTTTTACTCCTGTCCCAGAAACTACAGGACCTTACCACTGACCACCAGGAATACGATAGCGCTGATTAGCAGCAACTAAATTATGCAATACGGTGGTGTCTACGCCCGCGAGCATTTTCATTGGAGCTCTACCACCAGTAAAGTTAATCTCAAGGTCTTTATGTAATGTTACCCTTAGGACCTCTCAGGGTAAGCTGAGCTCACTAAGCTCTACTTTCAAAACTAACAACATTATAATTAAACTTAAAGAACACGGATGAAGAAAAAAAATGAAGCATACCTCTTCCTCGTCTTTTTTGTCATCATCTTCATCTTTCTTCTTTTCTTTCTCGTGGTTACCTCTGGGTATGACGCTGTCGAAATCCCAAACCACGAAACTGTATGTTGTTGTAGCTGGAAAAAGGATATAAATACAGGGTTTTTTATTATATACCTTTAAAGATTTGCAACAATCACCATTTCATTCAACGGCAATTATAAGTACCGTAAGGCCCTAACTTTTACTAATTAAGTAGTAAGTAGACTAATTGAAGTAGGACTACTTATAAAATATTTAAATCACTAAAATACAAATAAACATAACTGGCGAATCGTGGGTGTTTGCATGTATGATTGAATGCGTGCATTTACATCTGCCTACCTCTTCGGGGATTACACGCGTGAAGTAACGTACGTTTTAAATCACTACAACACATCCTTGAGACATACCCAGCAGCATTCTATCTTTTTTGCCACGTTTCAACTGTAGCATCGCTTCGGCGGTATCCGTTTCACAGTGGGTCAACTCTTCTACCTTGTCCCAACAGCTTTGCTCCTCGTTCAGCTCAAATATTGAGATCTGGAAGGTATACAAAAAATTACATCTTTAGGTGATTCCATAGCATGATGTCAGTTACCATTTGTTTTTTCTTTTAAATTTATTAACGTCTATAATTTTCAAGTTCAGTTTTACTTTAACCATAAGTAATGATTGCATAAGGTTATATTTACTGGTGGTGGAGCTCCAGTGACGGAGCTCGCGGACTTAGGCACCACCGCATTACCTAATATACTTGTCGCTAAATGGTAGTGTTCAGCACTATCGTGTTCCGGTCAGGTGGTAATGTACGGCCCTGTAATTTCCGGCACAGAGGCATAACACCTTAGGCCTCAGGAGTGGTGCCAACGCATCTGAATTTTGACCTTGGTCTTTGTGTGGGTGTCTATAGGCTGCAGTCATCACTTAACATCAATGTGAACTGCATGCTTGTTTGCCACTTCCATAACATAAAAAAAGGCATGATTAATCCACCGGTGTGTTACAGGTGCATGATTACATATATACCGTTAGATAAATAAGCTACACTAGTGGTTGGTTAGCTTAGTAGTTTTTTTTTCCTTTCGTCAGGTACCTAACCTGACGACAATTTATGTTTAATATTTGTTTCGGGTCTGAGTGTTTTTGTATGTATTGTGTTGAATGTGTACAACGGAACTTACGATATGATATTTTGTATGGGACTGTGAGTGTAAGCGTACTTTATTTTTAACTTTTTATAGATTATTCATCCATTGTTTTACTTTAAATTGCTTGGGTACTTTAGGTTCATCCATTGAGAATTTCCTCCTTGAAATTGAAATGCAACGACTATGTTCTTAAACTTATTCTTTATCTTGAAAATAAACCCTTTATTTTAAACTTTCACAGTACCTGATACCCTCTTGGCGGGTCACTGCAGTATATCCGAGTCCAGGTCTTATTGAAAGCAAACGCTCCTCGGAACCGGAGTGGTTGCATCCAGTTGCCGGACTTGCAGAACTTGATGAGGAGTCGGTCGTCGTCCAGGTCTCCACTCCACATGACCACTACAAAGTTCTCCAAATCACGGAATTCCATAGCTGAAAGCATGAATAATCATTTTAAAATTCATAGAAAATAATACAGCAATATCAATGGTATTTTTTCACCTGTCTTTACAGACAGACAAAGATATTACAAGAATCTCGTTTTTTTCATTTTGAGGTACGGAACCCTAAAAATTTTCATTAAGATGCATTCGATGAACACTATAACAAAAAGCTTACACAAAATCTCCCAGTTGACATCATCGTACGGTGTTGTATCTGGTGCAGGGTATGTTTCCTCGTGCTCACCCCTCATGCTGTACTGCACCCAGGAGTGTGGACCGTAGATGAACATGTGGTGGTTCAGCACATATACACCACGTACTGTTTCACCTGTGACATGAATGGAGAATATTAGAGCAGGGGCCGTACCACGTACCATAACGTTTTCATCTCACGAAAAATGTTTAGCAATTACAGCAGAACATAAAAGCAATCTCCAAAGACAAAAAACATGATGATGATTCTCACAGATAGGTATTGTGGGTCATTAGATAAATGTGATGATATGAGATGAGATTTTTGCGTAAGATCTGCGGTGTATCGCTCACTCATCGCGTTCGTAATGAAGATGTAAGAAAGATGCTTTGTGTGATTGAGAGTATCGGTGTAAAAATGAAAAAAGGCATGCTTCGATGATTCGGGCATATATAATAGAAATAATGTCGAATGAGCGAATGACTAAACAGATAATACAATGCGAATGTAAATGGTTGCAGAGGCCCAAGAAGACCAAGACTGACCTACCATGATCGAATAGGTCGAATTTTGTTTGAGGGTGGAGTCTAAAGTCTTAGGAATCGGTGTGTATGTATGAAGAGGATGATTTATGTAGATTGTAGATGAAGCACGGATGGTGCCCCAGGACCGGGATATCTGGCGCTCCACAATCTCTGCCTACCCCGTTAGGGACTTGGCGTGAAGATACATACATAGGAGAATGTGTCATAAGTAGCTTGCGGATTGGTGATCGCAGTGGCCGTAGTTTTATCGATGACCCTGTTGTAATGACGGCCGCCTATTGGAATGGTTTGACCACCATTTTTATTGAAAAATGGCGGTCAAACCAAACATCACAACCTTTACAGTTGACTGAGTGCACTACCGGAAGAATTCTCCTCCATAGGCGGCAGAGTCGTCACACTCGTTACGTCCCAACTCCATAATTATCGATTTTGAACGCACTAGTTTCGGCTTCTACATTCAATCCTGTTACATGTTGTTTAATCTCTCCAGACACGAGAAAAATATGACAATGGAAATTCAATTGTGTCTCGCCGGCGGTGGCCGTACGATCCTTGATGGATTAAGCAATAAGAAGAAAAGGAAATTTACCTAATACTGTTTAACAAAATATTCAGATATACGAACTTCTTAATAAATCAATGTCTCTAATTACGTTAGAGGAAAAAGATTTAAAAAAAAACCAAAAAAAAAAAACTCCATAATGACTACTTAATATGATTCAATTAAGGAACTGTTAAAATTTTGTTTCATTTGTCTTATTATAGCAGCGCTGCTACTAGGAATTTAGTAAAATTGGTGTTTACCTTCATCCAAAGGATTATCAATGGTCACGTATTCACTCGTCAGCATGTTCAGCAGCATTGACTGTAGAATTGCGATATTTATTAGTTCAAGTGAAAGGATTTAAAACAAGATGCAAACAAATCTTGTACAATGATATTGAATGTTAACAAAAACATTCTTATAGTTTTTATAGTAGTTACAATATTCTCTTTTGTAACGAAGGTGGCAAACAAGCGTGCAGTTCACATAGATGTCAAGTGATGACTGCAACCTGTAACACAAAATCAGATATCAAATGAATGTCTGCTACATTGAAATAAAAAACTTACAACAGAATTATTAGTAGAAGCTGCAGCCCATTTATTATCAGGAGACAGTTCGAGGTTCTGCATGATCCCTTCAAGTTGAGGACATAGATCCCTGGCCAGGTCCGAAGTGGACAGGTCCCAAGATATCACGCGACTGGATATGGAGACCACGTAACGCTTGTCCGAGCTGAGACGGAAGGCGAAGACAGCGAATTGATGGCCTTCGAGGGAGTACTGGAATTGAAGAGTTTATAAGGTATAAAATCAATAGAACAAATAAAAGGTTTGTTGTATTACATACTGATGATTCTAGTTATTGCTTTATCTTGGGTAATGATGTATGTACTGGAATTTAAAAATACAGTTATTAAAAAACAACAGGTCCACTTTGTTATCTGGTCTTTAACATCTAGACATTGCTGTAACTGTGAAGGAAACAGGTAAACTCGTTTGAGTTATATATTACAATTTTAAAAAGAAGAATAAATAAAAAAAATCCTTCGGAACTGGATACTGCAATTAGGGTTTTCTATGTGACTGAAAGAAATAGAGAAAATAATGCAGGAATATAAGCTGGAAGCACCATCTGTCCACCTCTCTCTTCTGGCAGAGTGCTTTCGCGAAGACTTAGAAGAACATCAGAAAATTCTTGAGCACGTGCATTGTCGCTGAGCCGAGCTCTCATACTCGTATTAATGGTCAAGGGCAGCGTACGAACTCGTTAAGATCGTGACAACAAAGCATTCACCTCGTCAGCCCTCGATCTTCACGTCCACACGGGAAGCGTTTGCCGGAAATCGCCAGTGAACAGTAATGTGACACCATCCACTCAAATGTTCGTTCCTGCGGATGTCCTGCTGGGTTCTGTCCACGGCCTCAACTGCCTTTCTCTTTATCCTTGAGCACGTGTCCCTTAGCGCTGTTACATGACACACCAAAAACAGTCGTTTCGGCGCTCTCTAAATGTAAGGGAATTTTAAACATGGCATCTGCTGTCGTGCTTTCTAGAAGCAGTGTGGCAGCAATTCCCGACGCTACAGCAATAGCAATTTTGCCTTGCCTCCTGACTTCTGCAAGTATGTCAGTGATAACAAATGTTTTTCCTGTTCCACCAGGAGCATCCAAACACATTTTACCCTGGTTTTGCGCAACGCTTTCAAGGACGGTATCATAAATTTGTTTTTGCTCTGAAGAGAACAAAGTGACATGGTCATTTCGCCCGGATCGTAATTTGTCTCAGCCTTATACTCCCAATTTCTACGGTCTTGATGGGGTGATGATTGGGGAGCTGGTAACCCATATTTGATAGTTCAATCGGCGGTGGAAATGACCACATCTTGAAATGAACTAAAACATGTGTTCAGCATGCGTTCATTTGTAACTTCGACTTCGTCTCCAGTAGCACGTGTCTCAAAGCTCATAGAAAATCTTCAGACAGATGATGGCGATACTTCTCCGTCACTGACGCTTGCCTCCGCGAGGGTGTCATTCCAGTTTTGGTCACCGTCAAGAAGGTGACGTGCTACGCAGGCTGCGCGGTAACTCAAACTCAAACTCAAAAATTCATTTAATCACTTGGAAATAATAGAATTTGCTTGTGATAGGTCAAATTACAAATATAAAATTAAAGCGAATAACAACTGATACGTTGATTAATATGTCAAAGTAAACAAAATAAAATAAATAATAGTCCAAAAATACTTCATGATAAAAATAGGTATCAACAGAATGTTCCATACTTTCTTTTACAAACGGCAAGACAAGACAAAACAAAAAATATGGGACATTCTTTGTCATTCACTGACAGAGTTCCAAAGCCCACATTACTGAGAAAAAACCTGCCAAAACAAAACTCAGTAGGGTCTTTTCAAAATATGATCCTTAACTATTTTCACAATATGACACTTATAACTATGTTTTACAATATGAAGTACAATGCACATTCATTTCACAAAATTATTGTTTAGTCTTGTGGAGCTACCAGCATTTGTCCAGGCATCTCTATCCTTTAGATAGTCATCGAGTCTATAGTACGCATTTTTACATAGTGTGCGTTTAATACATGACTTGAATTTATTATCTGTAAGTTCAAGAATGTTGGACGGAATTTTGTTATAAAACTGTATACAACATGTTAAGAAACATTTATGTGTTTTCGATAGGCGAAAACTTGGAACCACTAATTTATTTTTATTTCTGGTATTATAAGTATGTATGTCATTAAATTTCTTAAATAAGTGCAAGTTTTTCCTAGCATACAATATATTTTCATAAATATATTGGCAAGGGACCGTCATTATATTTATTTGCTTGAATAATTATTTCAAGGAGTCACGACTATTTAAGTTATATATCGCTCTAATAGCTCTCTTTTGTAATATAAATATAGAATCAATTTCAGCTGCCCGCCCCCACAACAAAATACCGTAGGACATGACACTGTGAAAGTAGCTGAAATAAACGAGTCTTGCAGTGTCGACATCCGTTAACTGTCTAATCTTCCTGACGGCATAAGCAGCAGAACTTAGACGTTTTCCTAACAGTTTAATATAAGGACCCCATTGCAATTTTGAATCAAGCGCTATACCCAAGAAGACAGCTTCACTAACAAATTGTGTTTTATGATTGTTGAAGAATATTTCCCCTTCTTTACTTTTGACATTTGGAAGAGTAAAACGAATACATTTAGTTTTTCAACTATTTAATGCAAGATTATTTACTGTAAACCAATTATGTACTTATTGTATGGCTTTATTAATAGTATCATAATTTGGTTCTTTTCTATACACTTTAAAGACCAGCGAGGTATCATCGGCAAATAAAATTGTTTGAGGCTCACTGATGGGCATCAAATGGAGCAAATCATTTATATATACTAAAAACAGAAATGGACTTAATATCGAGCCCTGTGGTACACCCATTTCTACTTTAGACACTGGTGATTTTACTCCGTTACCTTGTATTTTCTGTTCCCGGTTTTCTAGATACGATTTAATAAGTTGAAGGGCTTTATATCCAAGGCCATAGTGCTCAAGTTTGCACATTAACGTATTATGGTCCACGCAGTCGAATGCTTTAGAGAGGTCACAAAAGATTCCTATAGCATCCTGCGAATCTTCCCAAGCTTCATAAATATGTTTAAGTAAAGCAACACCGGCATCAATTGTATTACAACCTTTTGTGAAACCAAATTGTTGGTGGTGTAAGATCTTATTTTTATTAAAGTGCTGCAGCAATTAAGTATCACTTTCTCGAAAACTTTACTAATAACGGGAAGAACAGATACCTATAATTATTTGGGTCTTTACTATCTCCTGATTTAAATAATGGTACGACTTTGCTCAGTTTTAACAAATCCGGAAAGATTCCCTGCTCAATACATAAATTAAAAATTGAAGATAAATAAGGCGCTACAGTACTAATAATCGATTTACACACTTTAACAGACATACCATAAATATCTTCAGTAGCTTTGTTTTTGAGCTGATTAAATGTGGATATGATTGTTTGTGGACTAATATGAATAAAAGTTAGTTTAATATGACAAGGATCTACGTTCCTTTTAAGAATGTCAATCGATATTCCAGTAGAAGAATTTAAAGGTGCCGTAATTTTGAATGGAATATTAGCCAAAATAATCTTCAAAGTGTGTAGCAATGTCTAAATCTGAGCCTAAAATACCCTGTGGTGTCTCCAAAAGGACACGAGTTTCAGACCGCTTGTTTTTGCCTGTTTCACTATTTATTATTTTCCAGGTCGCCTTCATTTTATCGTCTGCATTTTTAATTTTATAGCTTATATAAATTGACTTTGCGTTTTTACAAACTCTTTTAATAAATTTCGAATATGTAACGACATACTTGTTAAAATTTGGATTTTGCATATAAGTTTTAAGACCATAAAGTTCAAATACCCTACTTCTTCGAATGCCATCAGTTGCCCAGTCACAAAAACTAAATTTACACTTTGCGGTTCTTGTTCTAATTTTAAAGATATTATTAAAATGTGTATTAATAGTATCAAAAAATTGTGCATAAAAATCGTTTGCACTACTTATGTCAAAATTTTGAAAATATAATTTTTCTTTTAAAATATTATTGAAGTTATTCAATCTAACAGATGTTACTGGTCTATGTGTTTTTTCAATTTTGCTGGAAGGTTTATCTACGTCAAAAGTAATTGTCTGGCCGCTATGATCAGATGGCAAATAGTTAACAATATTTGTAGATATATATTTACATTCACAAAAGATATTATCTATACAAGTAGCCGAGGTTGGGCTCACTCGGGTGGGTTCCAAAAAACATTGCATAAGTTGAATGATTTAAATAGATTCAGTAATCTATTGCTGTTTGAATTATTTTCTAAAATATTAATGTTAAAATCACCACATACAATTACAGACTTTCTACCTGAACATAGTTTTTTTAACAAATCTTCCATAGTGGACTCAAACACATTCAAATTCTGATCATTTGGTGGTCTATAAACGCACCCTATTTTATGCTTATCCAGGTCAACACAAGAAACTTCTACAATATGTTCAATCGATAACTCAACTATGTCTTTACGTTCCCTGGATTTAATTGAGTTTTTTATCAAAATTAAAGTGCCACCATGTTGCATAACTTTTCGATTGTAACAACTAACAACAGAATAATTCTTATAATTAATCAAGATTTGGTTTTCTTTTAACCAATGTTCAGATAAACAAACAATGTCATACTGGAATTTCTCCAGAACTAGTTCTAATTCCAATAACTTGGAATGCAACCCTTGAATATTTTGGTGTAATACTACCAAACAGTTGACTTTATTAAAAGTGCAAATGCCAGTAAGTGGGATACTCCACGGGTAAGTGGGATACTCCACGCCATCAAATGTCCTCAGAAAAGCGAAATACGTTGGGCCTCGGACCGTGTGAAGTAACAACCGCAGGCAATAGCTTCCGCCATTATTTGGATGCACGATACCAGGACACCGCATTGGGTAAGGTTTATAATCTTACCCAATGCGGTGTCCTTGAAAATTCTCGGATATTCATGCGAAATTTGAAGTAAATCCATTAAGTTAGCCCGGACATACATACAGACAAACAACAACAGACAAACAAACACTACATTTTGCTACGATATCGATAGTAGATCACGCCCCAAATATTTTATTTTATTATTTTATTTTATTTTATTTTATTGACACACCAACAGCATAGTACATCAAAAAGTTACAAAATATATCATAGAAGCATTGGTCTGATGCATATGCCTATTATAGGTATGTACAGCATTCCAACTAAATCGAGCAACACAAAAATTAAATAAATTAAGATCTAGATAAAATGTACATTTAAAATAATTAAAAACTAAGAAAATCAAATCTATTTAGCCTATTTTAATTTTAAATAAGATGAATAGCAATCACCTACAGCTATACAGCTAGATGCAATGTAATGACTCCAGCACTCTACTTTTTAATGTTGGTAGAGACATACTGAAGATGTCAAGCTCATTTTTTTATTGAGCATGTTGTATTCACTGACCATTCTGTTCAATGGAGAGTTCTTCCCAATATTGGTTCTGACTCGAGGGACATAAAATGTGTTTAATAAAGGGAACCTTGGCACTCTATAAGGCACTGTGAAATAAATGCGATCAAGAAGTTGATCGCCAGTAGCTTTATTGTTTAATATTTTATACAGAAACAAAATATCATGCATCTTACGTCGATGCGACAGTGTTAACATTCTAAAGAAGTTCAAGCGAGAATTATAAGGACTGCGGTGTGATATGCCAGACGAGTGATACGCTAAGTGTTTTGTGAACGCTCTTTGGATGCTCTCAAGTCTTTGAGAATGAATGCTGTAGTAAGGATTCCATGCGGTGCTAGCGTACTCTAAGTGGCTGCGCACAAGAGAATTAAATAAGACTAACTTAGTGTGTGCATGCTTGAAACTCTTGGTGTTACGTTTTATGAAACCTAGCATCCTGGCAGCCTTAGTGACAACTGAGTCTACATGGGAAGAAAAACGCAACTCCTTATCTACAATAACTCCCAGATCTTTAATTTCATTTACCTTTTGCAGTATATTGTTGTCTAATGAATAGGATGATTGTAAAGATTTTTTCTTTCTTGAGAATTTTATGTGGTAACATTTGTTTACGTTAAGTTGCATGCTATTACGTTTACACCAAGCCTCTATTCCGACTGACTAACTGATGAGATTAAAGCAAGAAGTTGAGAGAAAGCGGCCGGAATTGATCAACAGAAGGGGTGTGGTGTTTCATCATGATAACGCTAGACCTCACACATCTATAGCCACTCAGCAAAAATTAAGAGAGTTTGGCTGGGAGGTGTTAATGCATCCGCCGTATAGTCCTGACCTTGCACCTTCAGATTTCCACCTGCTTCAGTTTCTTCAGAATTCTGTATACAATGTTGGGTTAACATCACGAGAGGACTGCCCAAACCACTTGTCGCGGTATTTTGATGAGAAGTCCCAAAATTTTTATAGCAATGGGATCACATCCCTACCTACAAGATGGCAAAAGGTTATCGAACAAAATGGTACATACATACTTTAGTTAAATTTAAATAAACTATATTAAAAAAATGTAAAAAACGTAACTTCACGCCTGTAATCCCCGAAGGGGTAGGCAGAGGTAAATGCATGCATTCAAGCACACATGCAAACACCCACGATTCGCCGGTTACGTTTTGGCCCATGTAACAAGTGGCGAGCCTGTTGACATCTCCGGGCACATTACCAAACTTCGAGGTACTGGGAAATTTCCAGAAAATGGAAAAATCCCAATAGAACCAGAGATAAAGGACTTTACACCATTATCTCTGATAACCCCCAACCCGGGAATCGAACCCAGGACCTCAGCGTAGTAGTACTGGCCTGCTACCACTAGGCTACCAAGGCAGTTATAAAAAAAATAAAAATTAAAAATTTAAAAATATAAAAATTAAAAATTACATTAAAAAATGTTTTGAATTATCTTAAAAAATGCGAAGAAACTTTTTCCCCAATCTATATATACAATGTACAGACACGCGGATTTTACTGTTTTATTATAAGTATCGATAACAAATAAAATAAATCTTTCAGCGTTAGTGAAGTGATAACCTGCTGAAACAACGATTATCTTCTATAAAGAAAACTTCATACCTTCAGGGGTCCTCCAGGTGTATGCAGACAATGATGTGAAGGTAGCAACGCGCAATGCATCTTTCCCTTGTGATGACATTGCTTCAGCAATGAAGCCACGGCCGGATTATGTGGTGCTTCGGGCAGCAGCCTTCCAACTAGCTGAGGCGCGAGCATATCGGAATATGTTCCTAAAATCGCACCACCCAAGCGTAGAGCGTCAGCTACTAGCATAAGTTCTCTGTGAAATGTGAGAAATAAATTTTTTAGAAATATTTGAAGCTAAATTAAGTTTATTTCAATCCCATAATACGGTATTTAATATAGAAAAACGTGATCTTAATCTTAATTACTATCATTATCATAGTTAAAAAAAACCTATTAACAAAAAAAAACCGTCTCCTAAAAGGACAAGGTCCCGCACCTCATACTCTATATCAAAAGATGGAGAAAAATACGTAGAATCATGGAAAAATACTCAAATTATAATATTGAATCGTTGTTTTTTTGTCGGAAATATTTATTTTATGTAATTTTTGTAAGACAACAATATGTTACGATATTGCTACTACGACATTCTTGTTTTTGATATATACTGACGACAATTAATTGAAGGTTTATAATAAACGATTTGAATAGCTGAAAATGATTAAGTATTTTATGCTTCTTCTCTCAATACAGTGTAAAAAGTGCGGGCCCAAGGTCCATACATTTAGGAACGTCTCCTTTACGCAAGTGTTAGAAAAATCGAACCAACATAAAGATGTTTATAAATTACAGTAATGATTTACCATCAGATCACGAAAAAGTTTATTTCCCACATCCTTACATTAAAAAAACTACAACATACCGAACAGCATCCTTGTTAACGTGTAACTTAGCGTCTTCAAAATCTGCAAGTACAGCTTGCAGAGGACAACAGTTAAGTTTCGCGTGAAGCCACTCGTAGTTGAACAGCACTTCTGCATATAAGTCCGTGAACCGTTTGGATCTTACTAAGTGAAAGGGTAACTCGCCGAACTGGAAGAAGAAAAATGATAGTCGCAAAGATCTGTTGATAAAAAGTAGAAACTAAATAGTAGAAATCAGAGCTCCAGGTACGGTTGAATGATACTTGATGCCTTGTTATTTCTTGCGCAAAGGATAAAGATGGATGGGTTGTAGGAACGACAACGAGCTTGAGTTTATTTATATACCTAGTATTAGCTGTCCCGACGAACTTCGTATCGCCTAAAAGATTAAAAGTGGACTAATACCGCAATGAAGAAATGGGGGTTTGTTGTTAGAATTGTGAAAATTAAGGGTTGTACTCATGTATTTTTTAATGTCATATCTTCGAAACTTAAAAATAAAAAATTCTGTCCCAAAGTCAAGAAAAAACTTTTTTTTTAATGTCATGGAAGTGGTAAATAAGCATGCAGTTCACATTGATGTTAAGTGATGACTGCAGCCTATAGACACCCACACAAAGACCAAGATCAAAGTACAGATGCGTTACCACTCCTGAGGCCTAAGATGTTATGCCTCTGTGCCGGAAATTACAGGGCCGTACATTACCACCTGACCGAAACACGATAGTGCTGAACACTACCATTTAGCGGCAAGTAAATTAGGTAATGCGGTGGTGCCTACGCCCGCGAACTCCGTCACTGGAGCTCTAACTTGGTATGGGCTACGGTTTCATAATAACCAGTAAAGCCGTTTAGGAGGAGTATAGAGTAGAGGAGAAAGATAAATACGGTGTTTTGGTTTTACCTATAAACCTACCTTGCGCAAATTATATCTCTTTGTGGATCCATCAGCAGAAGTGAAGACTAGAGGCTGCAGTGGTACCTTCCGATCAGCAATGCCTTCCTTGTCAGCCAAATTGAAGCGATGCCTTTGGATTTCCGTATACTTGAAAGGTTTGGGAACACCACCTCCCCAAATGCCTGTAAAATTTATGTTTCAGCTTTATTATATACGTTAATAGGCTCTGTACTTCCCGTACGAAAAACAAAGGCTAGTGGATAATGACTTTTCAATCTGGAGCGGGGAATAGATGAGATTGACGTGAGGATTGGAGAGGATTAGAACCCCTTCTGACCCACGAGAGCGCTTATCATTTTAAATTTTAACAAGGTTCAAATTATTTATTTAAGTTATCCCGTTACGTTATGTGTTTGTTTAACGATAATATCACTAAGATCAAAAAACTTAATCGAGAAAATGAGTCAAAAAACTAATCAGATAAGAGCTAGTTACTTTAAAAAACTTGCCAAGGTAATAATCAGCGATCATAGAATGGAAGTACATGGCCATGTTCATGTTCTTGAAGTACCGTTCCCGTGCTGTGTCACGGAACTGCCGATGGTACCAGTTCATCACGGAGACGCCGTCCGCCTCCCGCTCTGATAGGTAGTTGGGTAAGTCGTTGCGGATCCTGGAAACCATATTAAGTTTTTAAGTTTTTCCAAGAGAGGAATACAACTTAATGCAAAGAACCATGTGTGCAGCTTCCACGGAATAGGTGCAACCACATAAAGTAGGGATAATCGTGAATAACTCGTAGATTCAATTCAAATCAATTTTATTCCAGGTTAATAGAACAAAATAACTAATAAGCAAATGTATGCATATTATATATACCCTTTGTACAATTAGTTTTAAAATTGGAGAGTTGTATGATCTTTCAGCTATGGTTCTCAGGATGCTGCCTACTGATGCTACTAATACTGATTCTCGAGTTTATTTTTTGGGAATCATTAGCGACCCTGCGCCGATTCAGTGACTTACGTGAGCATGAAGCTGATAGCGTGAAGCCAAGGAGCATCTTACAGATATATGATGGTGTACCGTTCGCCAGAACTATTTTTTATCAAATCAGTAATGCCCAACACTGCCGAGTTTCTTGATTATTGGTACAAATAACTCTATATCGTTGAAGCTTCTCTCTTTTATAATTGCGTCCACATAAGTCGCTAAGCTTCAGTAAAATAACTTGAGAAAGTAACTGATGGTTATAATTTTTAGAGTGTACATACACTTACCGAGTCCACAACAATGGAGGAATCCTCCGCACCGGCGGCAGATGGTACTGATAAACGTCGTCCAGCACCTTGTCATCTAAGGAGATGAGATCTTCCAGCTCTGTCTCCGAGAGACCGCTGCGAGCTGCTGTGATGTAGGCCAGCGCGTGGAATACTAGGAGGCGTCCGTGCTGGAAAATTTCGACACATTGAAGGTAAATATTGTTGTTATACTGGCAGTAGAGCTCTAGTGATGGAGCTCGTGGGCGTAGGCACCACTGCATTACCTTTATCTGCCGCCAAATAGTAGTGTTCAGCACTATCGTGTTCCAGTGAGATGGTAATGTACGGCCCCGTATTATCTATCACAGAGACATAACAACTTAGGTCTCAGGGGTGGCAACGCATTTGCATTTGACCTCTGGTTTTTGTGTAGACTAGACGTCTATACGCTGCAGTCGTCACTTAACATTAATGTGAGCTACATGATTGATTGCCTCCTTTTCTACAAAAAAACAAAAATTTGTACACACCTACTTAACACGTAAATTTGTTGCCACTTCTGAAAACTAATATTTTTGCGAGAAATTCCAAGTTGTTATTTGATAACGTGCGTGACTTTTTTTTGTAGCAAAGAGAAGCATTATATAAATCTTAGGATGATATTTTATTTACCATATAGCCCTTTGTTTTTCAAGAGTCTAGTTTTAGTGTATTTTCTATGTGGAGAGGATTATCTCTAGCAGTGACCAAAACTATGTTTGACAAATTATTATTTATGTTGTGACTTTTTTGGGGTTAAACGAAGCATTTCATTTCTAAGAATGATAATTTATTTATCATTAAGGCTCTTAATTTTCCAAGCCTCTACTTTTAGTATATTTTAACCGTAACCAAACTGTGATTCGATTCGGTGATCTAACATTTTTAAATATATCATTACCTGTTTTTCGATTCTTTCAAACAACATCATGATGGAATCCATGACAGTCGATGCCAAGTGTGTGTCTGTTGGTTTGGTGTAGCTGCGCCAGCGGCATACCTGGAATGGAATTTTGTTTTTAACTGTCTTTTAAAGGGAGAAAATATAGCCCCGTAATAACTATCACAGAGGCATAACAACATAAGTCTCAGGAGTTGCAACGCATCTGCATTTTGATCTATGGTTTTTGTGTAGATGTCCTTAGGCTGCCGTCATCACTTAACATCAATGTCAACTGCATGCTTCTTTGCCGCATTCATTACATAGAAAAATATCGAAATATGTTCTTCTGTGGGTTACTATATAAGTCTCTCAGTAACTCGGAGTTCGGTAACCTGCCTGGAGACATTAACAGGTGGCGAACCTGTTACATGGGCTAAAACGTAACTGGCGCATCGTGGGTGTTTGCATGTATGCTTGAATGCATGCATTTACCTCTGCCTACCCCTCCACCCTACTCTTACTCCCTCCTATTAAAGGCGTGATTTTTTTTTAAATAATGGTTTTACCTCAGCAAATACCAATTTAACGAAAATGGGCAATGAACACGAACTGATTGCGTTTGAGACGAGTCGCCACTGGTAGTTAGATAAATCTCTCGCAGCTGAAGCCATCCACAATCTGCATTGAGAAAAAAACTGATTGGTAAGACCTCAAAGCATTTTCCTAGGCTATTCATTTATAGGTAACGATTAATTCTCTGCTGTTTGTTTGCATTTTGTTCATAACAACTGATTCAATAGGCGCGTCCACACAGTACGAGCAGCCTCGCAAGGCATTTGCTGCGCGAGGCTGCTCGCTTTGTATGGACCCGGCTATTCTCCAGCAAGGCGAGGCAGTATTTCACACCAGGGTAACTTCTGTAGCTCTAAAAAACTCAAGCGAGGCCCCATTTGGAACATTGTTTTTATCCTTGGGCGGGAACCCTTAAATACCGACTTGGTACCCTTGTCTTTATACAATAACGTGCCTTTCGAATCGTCAACGACCCAGGACTCACAGATCGACTCGAAAAATTGATTCTGCGCAGATTCATCGGATGTCTGTGCATTGTCTACTGCGTTTATAATGGTGAGTACTCTGATGAACTGTTGTCAATGTCTCCATTCCTACATCGCACCACCCGCTGAAGAGAGAACTTCCACCTACACAGGTTGGATACTTGGAAGTGATCAACAGTCCCATTCGCGAGTTCATTCTTGCCCAGAACGAGCAAATTGTGAAACGAACTTCCCTATGAGCTGATTGGATATGATGGGTTCTTCAAAACTGTCATCAAAAAAGTCATTCAGGGCTGGCAGTGCATTGGCAACTCATCTGATGTTGCAAATGTTCATAGGCAACGGTAATCATTCTCCATCTGGTGGCCCGCTAGCCTGTGAAGGCTTTGATATAAAAAAAATCTGGTGATAAATTTTACTGCCTCCTTGTAATGAAGTTGCTGGTATTTTGACTGGAGAAATATGAATTTATTTATTTTTAAGAACAATGTACATTGTGTTTGAAATTTCCAAGTTCCAAGCTTGTCCGTAACAGTAACAGTGCATACACATTATTGCATAATTGTTTTATATTATTTCGCATTAACACATGCTTGTGAAATAATATAAAACAATTATTTAGGGTAAAAGCGACTTCTTTACGATATTCAATAAACTGCAAAGTCTATTATATCGGTTGCCTAACTAGCATAGTTGGTAATAGATGGCGCTGCCGCTACCATAAAGCAATGCAATAAATGTGAAGGAAAGATTTGACAAATTGGGCAGGACTTCAGTAGCTCAATTGGAAGAGCGGCTGGACTAGATTCCCAGTAGGCCGCGAGTTCGAGTCTCGCCTGAAGTCAAATTTTTCTTTCCATTTTTCTTTAAATAAAATACATTATTGCATAGTTTCGAATATAAAGATTCATAAATGCTTGAAAAAAAAAATGTATTCAGAATATTCTACTACTTACTTCAAAACTTGCATAGCAAGGTCCTCTCCTAGCGGTTTCACTTCTAGAAAATTATCTTCAGAGTCTATCATACGACGTAAAACATCGTATTCTTTAGATACTTCTGGATTTGCTTCCTCACATGCGCATGTTACTATTATCTGAAAAAAAAAGAACACCTACTTAACGTTAACCCATATGTACTAAAATACTAGACAGGACATTCCCCTTGGTACAGTACACAGATGACGTGGAAAAAGTCTCACATAATAACCAATTATAACTAACCCATTATACGTCCCACTCATGGGCACGAGTCTCTCCCCTCTTTGGGGGGAGGCCTGGAGCTTACTCCACCACGCTGCTCCAATGCGGATTGGTGGAGATACGGGTTGGTGGAGGTGGGTGGGTTAGTGGCCAACCCGCTGTCGGATGTTTTCAAACCGCCCATAAGGCCTCCGACAAGGTTTAACGACTGCTATCTATCGATAACAACCAGGACCGACGGCTTAACGTGCCCTCTGAAGCACGGAAACGCGCATTTAATTTGCCACTAGCGGTCACCCATCACACTACCCGACCGCGCCCGTAGTGCTTAACGATCGCTTATAATCTACACCAGCCGCGGAGCCATGCGCGCTTCTAAGTCTCACATAAATATGTGTCAAATGATCCCGGTGTCCCGATTTTCTAAGAACATTTTTGTTGTAAGGAAGGTGGCAAACAATCATGCAGTTCACATTGATGTTAAGTGATGACTGCAGACTATAGACACCCACACAAAGACCGAGGTCAAAATGCAGATGCATTACCACTTCTGAGGCCTAAGGTGTTATGCCTCTGTGCCGGAAATTACAGGGCCGTACATTACCACCTGACCGGAACACGATAGTGCTGAACACTACCATTTAGCGGCAAGTATATTCGGTAATGCGGTAGTGCCTACGCCCGCGAGCTCCGTCACTGGTGCTCTACCACCAGTTAAATGATTGATGTTAAATGATGACAGCAGCTTATAGACATCTACATAAAAACCAGAGGTCAAAATGCAGATTCGTTGCCACCCCTGAGACCTAAGGTATCATACTTCTGTCATAGCTATTACCTAGCCGTACATTGAACTAGTTGATCGACTATTACTAGTAAAGTTGTCGAGTCCATATTTTAATATTGATAATTTTCCTTTTAAATTCGAAAACTATTAACGTGTTTATAGTAAATTAGCTGTTGCTAACGGCTTCGCCCGCGTGGATGTCGTTTAAAAAGTAGCCTATGTTCTTTCTCAAAGTCAACTCTATCTCTGTACCAAATTTCATTAAAATCGGGTCTAGTCGTTTGGACGTGAAAAGGTAACAGACAGACAGATAGAGTTACTTTCGCATTTATAATAATATATAAGTAGGGATATGGAAACCTTGCAATGTGGCGGTAGTCTTGTGGGTAACCATGACACCTTATTATTCTCTGTGCCTATCCCAGTCAGCTGGTCTACTGAGTCGAGGAATAACAGTAGTGGTTGTTGCTGAGAAGCCATTGTCAGCAGCTGTTTAAAATGCGCTGTTAGAGGTACCAAGTCATCTGGGATACCCTCGAATGGTAAAGCGAAGTTATAAGATATCTGAAAAAAATAAAAGAGTACATTAGAGGAAGAAGGGAAGTTCATCATATCGGCCGAAATATGGCCAATGCTGGACCAAAGCCTCCCCATAAGGGGAGGTTATGCCATAATCGCCACGCTTGGCATGCGAATTGGTTTTATCGCGGGACGCTGCTGCCCATTCCGCGTTGTTATTTTTACTACCGGCCCATTGGAATGGTTTCACCGCCATTGTTCGGTTGACTGACTGTACTAGTGGAAGAATTCTCCTCCAGTAGAATAAAAATCTTCCGCCAGTGGGCGGTGGGGTCGTCACGTCCAGACGCCGGTGATAGTAGTAAAGTTGTGGATACCTGTTGACATATAGAAATCAGAGTTGGAGTCAGTGCACTGGAATCAGGAGTGGTGCCGAGAAACCTGATGATGTTAGTGGGCTTGACTTCAGCAAACCAGGTGTCCAGAGACATAGCTGAACTTTTCGCCAACAGGCTGGTCTTTCCGCAGCCACCTGAAAGATAAATTACATTTGTTTCAACAAAACCAATAAAGGTTTAAACCAATATTTCGTAGTTATTTATATTTTCATGAATGTTTTGGTTAACGTCACATTACCAAGATCCAAGGAACTGGGAAATTTCCAGAAAATGGACCCAATCGAAAAAACCCAATAGAACCAGAGAAAAGATTTAACACATTTGTCATAGTCCTCGACCCGGGAATTGAACCCAGGATCCAGCGTAGTAGAAGAGGCCTGCTACCACTAGGCTACGAGGCAGTTACGAAACCCTAAAATGTGAAATATGATATAAATGAAGAAACTTTTTCCTTAAATTGAATGCTTTTTTGACAAAAACCTACCTTCGCCGTACAGAACGAGAGGTTTATCCGAAGAATTCTTCATGAAATTCTCGATGAAGTTGAGATCCTCTGATCTGCCGTGGAACACCTTCACAGAGTTGTTACAAGCGTGCAGATGTTGTAAAATCTCTGTCACAATTTGGCCTTGAGCACTGCTGTCTTCTTTGCGCATCGCCCTGATAGGATATTTAGCAATATTAGTATAGAGAGCGAAAGGAAAAACATTTATTGGTGCAGCTGACGTACCAATATCAGGTACTGCATAGAAAATAGTAGTAGTATCATACTGAACCTCGTATATAAATGTATGCGCGGGATACTCTCCAAAACTAAGTACCAAACAGATTTTGATCTCATCACAACTTAAAATTTGATTCAACTACAACAATAGGGTGGGTTTTTCTTAATAGGATCCGGCAGATTGTGCTGGAGTTCGGTTTGCAACATCTATCGAATCAGATTATTCTACTTTTGTGTATGTACCTTTGACTGCAGTATTCACTTTAAAAAATAGTATTACTTACTTGTATATAACTTTACGACACACACACCTAGTCTAGTAGTTAGTTAGTCAAAATTACTAACAAAGTTTGATTAATTGAATGGTCCAATTTACGATAAAGCTTACCTATCAACAAGTTTGATGATGTTCTTGTAGAAATGAGAGATGAAATGTGTCAAGTATTCGCCATGTGTTTCATTGTCGAGCCCATCGCGACCGATCCATTCCACTGTGTATCTAGAAAAAAAATGGAAGATACTAAAGTATACTTATTGACCGAAGTTCTCGCAAGTTTGCCGCATCTGCAACTGGCCGGAAATCGCTCAAGATCGAAGGAGATAGAATTCTCCCGTTTTGGAAGCCAAGACTCACTTTTGGTCGCTGAGCCAGTGAAGTAAGTAAATAAGTTATCGAATTAAAAATAGCTCTTGCTTTCACTGTATCAGATGTCGCTTTACATTAGTTAAAGTGAATAAATTGACTTCCTTCTATGTTTGTGTTGCAGAATGATCCTACACATTGAACTCAGTATCCTTACCAAATATTAACTGTTTACCGTTTTGTTTTTGGCTACTCTCCTCTGGTCCACCGGCCGCGGTGGACCAGAGGAGAGTAGCCATATGCAGACTTTCTCTCTGTCAAGCACAAGTGACCTTATGCCTGTCCTGTCGCCGAGATGTTTAAATGTTGCGTGAAATTGTTTATGTATTTTGTTAAAGTTAAGGATGTGTGTGTCACTCTTATTTCCCCCTGCAAAAAATGACAGACTGTTTTGCATCGGTAATACACGCTATGGCTCCGCTCCGGTCAACCGGTGGTCCGTGTTGCTCTCTGACTATAAAAGCCAAAATATGAACATACTGAAGAGAGTCACAGTAAAAAAAGAAGCCTGTTTTAACTTTGCTACATACTTATTACTAACTTTTGGATATTAGTCGTCTCAATTTTTTCAGGCAGCCTAACATCTCGTAAATCAGCTAATAGTTTAGAGGCTTCGTTATCCAAACTCCTGTTGAGGATGTCGACGAAGTTGCTCGCCTTCTTCAGGTTCTGTAGGTTGATGTTGTTGATGTACCGCACGTAGGCAAGGCAGTGGTTCTTTGTGTTCTTCACATTGAGAACCCCATTGATGACCTCACGTTCGGTTACTGGAAAGGATGGAAGAATTTTTTTAATTCAGTCAAGATCTGGATGGCAATAATTCAGAAGGGGAATTTTGTATAGGTTTGACATATGGGAAGTGGATGGGGTAGATTTAGTCAAACATGCTATATATGGAGCTTTTTATAAGTCTGTAGAGAGAAGGCACCCTTCTCGTGTTCTCCTTTTGGAAGATATAGAATCCAAAGCAATTTTTGAGGCATCAAACTAATGTTTTTCCTACACAGCGGTGTAGGGAAAACATTAGTTTGATTCCTCAAAAATTGCTTTGGATACCAGGTTTACATACCATCCCGTCCGCTGACTGGTATGTAAACCTGGCACTTGTGTACTCAAAAAGCTTAAAATAGACAGTATAGTGCTGAATTATTTGAGTTTTATCTAGTAAATGTAGAAAACATTAAGATTTGCCATAGAACGAGCAATAGGAACTAAGAATGTTTGTACAAAGATAATTCGTTGGCAACGAATTGTCAGCAGATGGAATTAAGCATTGAAATAAACGATCTCGATTGAATGGTTCACTAATGTTTCGCCGACAAACGTTACGCATATCTTCATTTCAAAACCAACGTTTTGTACACTATTCATTCCACAAATATATAATTCCGCAAATATATCATTTCGCAACTCAACGATTCGCATCCGAACGGTGCGGCGGGTGAGCGAGAATATTTTTTCAACTAAATTATTTATGAAGTGATGAGTTATGAAATGAATAAAATTGTACTAATCTGTTTGCCAAGTGAATTATTTATGTAGTGATGTAGTTGTGGAAACTGGAGATGTGAAACGAAATCGTTGCGAAACGATGGTTTTGTAATGAAGAGTTTTGAAACGTATGAACGATTACCTAATTGTATATTAGCGTCTGCATCGCAACGCAACGTTTTGCTGAGTCCAAAATACACCAAACTCACTAACCATCAGTCTAATAGTTGCATTGAAATCCGTTCTCCAATCACTGTCTACTGAGATAAAGCCGTAAGAGGTACGACCACGGTACGACTGTATCGATTTAAGCTCGTGCCCGTGTTAATTTAGTTAAACTCTGTATTCAATAATCCTTGTCTGAATCGTATGGGAATTGTGTTTGAACAACAATGTTGCACTAGTATTGATAATAGAATACCAGCGCTACAGTACCGACTACAGCAATTAACCGAGAAGAGTGCCATATTTTGACCTTACACATACATGATCCCATCTTTTCGATACATAATACTGAATAGTCACTTACCAGCCATGTCAACTCTTCTTTGCCACCTTTTTTGTATGTGATGGCAGTGGCAAAGCAGTTCACATTAATGTTAAGTGATGACTGCACCTTATGAACAACCACACCAAGACAAGGTCAAAATGCAGATGCGTTACCACTTCTGAGGCCTAAGGTGTTATGCCTCTGTGCCGGAAATTACAGGGCTGTACATAACCACCTGACCGGAACACGATAGTGCTGAACACTACCATTTAGCGGCAAGTATATTAGGTAATACGGTGGTGCCTACGCCCGCGAGCTCCGTCACTGGAGCTCTACCACCAGTATAACAACCTTCATTACATAAAATACATTTTAATCAAAAGCTTACCAGACATAAAGTAATTATGCATTGTATCTTTATCTATTTTCCCAGCATTGTACAGCTGGGATGAAGCTTTGCGGAACAGCTTCTGCATCTTGCCAAGGGTATCCCACCAGACCGCCTGGTCTTCTGCTTGAAGTTTCGGGACTCTCTGAAAAAAATGTTTTTGTTTTTAGTTGTCTTGGTTAACTATGTCCATAAATAAGAATTAATAGATCAGCAGCTTAAAAATTATTGTGTTCATCTAACTAGAACATTATCATAATGGTGTCAGGCTGACCTACGGCCTTCTTATTTCGGGCACAGAGGCGTAACAGCTTATGAACCAACGACCAGCTAACGATCCGTTTGGATACGCATACGCGTTTTTTTTAACCGTCGTTGACAAGTGACAAGTTTGCCGTCTCTTTTCCTACAGCGCACTACCCGCCGAAGAAATAGGTTCCATCCACACCGACTGGACAAATAAAAGTGCTCAACGATGCGGATTTCACATTGTGGAACGAACTGCCCCTTAGGCTTAAAAAATGGCGTCAAAAAGTCTCTCGGGGTTGGTAACTGGCAATTCTTCTGGTGTTGCAAATGTTCATGGGCGATGGTTTCCACTTCCACATGAAAAAAAACCTCAGGAGTATTAACGTTGAATCTCTGGTTTTAATGTAGATGTTCAATTACCATCGATGTGTTCTGTAAGCTAGTTTCCTTGACATTAAAAAATGGACCGCATGAATAACGTAAAAAGCAATCATACCAATCAGGTTATACACTAAACCCTAGTTTAGGATCAAAGACCAAAACATTAACTTATACCTCAGTTAGCTACGCAAAAAAAATACTTCCAAGATAAATATTTCAAGCAAGTCAAAAGATTTCGCTTTAGTGAACCACTAAAGTTAAATTGACCTCGAACAACTTTATGAGACTCTTCGATTCATTTTTATTCATGTCAATTCATTGAAAAACTTTAATTGAATATCTTTATCGGGGATGAAAAGAAAGCGCGCATGGCCTCGCGGCTGGTGTAGATCGCAAGCGATCTACTCGGTTGTGCGATTACGGGAGCGCTTGGGTTTGTGATGGGTGACTGCTAGTGGCAAATTAAAATGCGTCTCCACTAACCCGCATTGGGGCAGCGTGGTGGAGTAAGCTCCGGGGCTCCCTCCAAAAAGGGGAGAGACTGCCGAACAGTGGGACGTTTCAAGGGTTGCCATTATTATTTATTATTATTATTATCGAGGAAGAAACATTTTATAAATTATAACTACATAGACCATTTAGTGCTTTTCCTATTTGTTTACGGATTTGACTCAGATTGACTATAATTTCTTAAGATTTTCTATCATTTCTTCGGATTCTCCTGTTAAACCTAAGGTTCCGGGTTAGATCCCAGGGTGGAAGAGTACCTAAGTAAACATTGCATTTAAAAATTGCCATATTGAAATTGTGAATTCCCCTGGTGTTGCAATTGTTCACAGGCGACGGTGACCACTTTCCATCAGCTGACCCGTTTGCTTGTCTGTCGACCTTATAATATAAAAAAAAGTTACATTTCTATTTACAACAACAGAGTTACATTATTATTCGAAGTTCAAACCAAATAAAAACCTCACCTTGTTATTAAAATTGATCAGTATAGAAGATATAGGCTGCAGCACAGACACGGGTGGTACCGCATTCGAGTCCTTCTTGTACCACATGTCGAGCAATATGACGTCCACCCCCCCGGCTGCCAGCTCATCCCTCAGCATTTGAAGCTCAGATGATAGCACGTATGTTGGTATTGGCCTGGAAATTTTGCATAAAGTTAGGATGGATGTTGAAAATGTAATAATTAAATAAAGGTACGCAAACACCATTCAACGTTCGCCTCTCGCTAAAGAAACCCACTCGACAGAAACACCGGAGTCCAAACGTTTTGGCACACAAGAAAAAAAGACGTGTGGCACTCGGGCACTGCCGCGGTAAAGCTATTGCATTTACATAATTATCTAAAATTATGCAAAACAAAACAAAATGCAAATAAAATAAAAAAAAAATAGAAAAATGAAACAATAATTTTCTATTAATATTTACCACTTTTTAAATATTGAATGGAAAAACAAACAATAAAAAAAAATTAGCAAAAACAATCTTGGCAGCGGTGGGATTCGAACCCACGCCTCCGAAGAGACTGGTGCCTTAAACCAGCGCCTTCGCTCTTCCAATTGAGCTACTGAAGCCCTGCCCGATTTGTCTAGTTGGTAATAGATGGCGCTGCTGCTACCATAAAGCAATGCAATAGATGTGAAGGAAAGATTTGACAAATCGGGCAGGGCTTCAGTAGCTCAATTGGAAGAGCGGCTGGACTAGATTCCCAGTAGGTCGCGAGTTCGAGTCTCGCCTGAAGTCAAATTTTTCTTTCCATTTTTCTTTAAAAATAAAATATATTTCACAAGCATGTGTTAATGCGAAATAATATAAAAAACAATTATTAAGGGTAAAAGCGACTTCCTTACGATATTCAATAAACTGAAAAGTCTATTATATCGGTTGCCTAACTAGCATAGTTGGTAATAGATGGCGCTGCTGCTACCATAAAGCAATGCAATAGATGTGAAGGAAAGATTTGACAAATCGGGCAGGGCTTCAGTAGCTCAATTGGAAGAGCGGCCGGACTAGATTCCCAGTAGGTCGCGAGTTCGAGTCTCGCCTGAAGTCAAATTTTTCTTTCGAGAGAGATGTGAAATGTTACAATAACATTAACAAATATCGTGGTGCAACCCAGGCTAAGAGTCAGCGCCGATTGTGTATGTGACCATTGATGAGTGATTAAACCGCACTTTTTATGGTGATACATTCAAGCATACATGAAAACACCCACGATTCGCCGGTTACGTTTCGTCTTATGTATTAAATGGTGAGTCAATTGCTTAAGCTAGGGCACATTAGCAAAGTCTCAGAACTTGATAACTTTGAGAAATCGAATACCCCAATTGCACTTCGATTTCTAAGTTTAATAGCCCCCACTGACGATCTGTTGAAGTGACGTAAAACCAAAATTTGATCGTCAATGGCGAAATTTCCAGAAGATTTACCGTGCAATATACTTGTACATCTTAGCATGTATTTCTTCCCATTTACTTAGTTTTTTTCTTAGTCTTAGTTTTGGGTAATACAGACCTGAAGTCATTTAGACACGCCAAAATACTGTTCAGTTTATTGCCCCGTACCACAAAATACGCTTTTGCGTACTTGATCACGATTTTCCTGCAGGACATACCCGTTAGTGTGTGCATTTTCATCGCAGCATCGTACACTCTATTCAGGTAACAGAGTTATTTCAAATTGGCTTTTGTTGATAAAACGAAAAGCATAATTTCAGCGCGACACAGATTTTTATTAAATGAAAATATGCTATAAACGTTACACTATCTATAATATATAACCTCGTAATAATTATCACAGACACATAACACCTAAGGTCTCAGATATGGCAAGACATGTGAATTTTGACCTCAAAATTAAAAAAAAAAACAAAATTCTAAAATTCATTTAAAATCACTTGGAAATTAAAGCGAATAACTACTGTTGATTTATATGTCAAAGTAAACAAAAATAAGATAAATAATGGTCCAAAATACTAAATAATAAGAATACCGGCACAGAGGCATATCACGTTAGGAGTGGTAACGCATCTGCATTTTGACCTTGGTCTTTGTGTGGGTGTCTATAGGCTGCAGTCATTACTTAACATCAATGTGAACTGCATGCTTGTTTGCCACTTCCATAACATAAAAAAGGCATGATTAATCCACCGGTGTGTTACAGGTGCATGATTACATTTAGCTTAGTAGTTTTTTTGACGTGACAACGTCTTAAATTAGGTTGCGGCTCGGAGTCACTCATGAAAAAGTGTAACGCCCGGTAACGTAACGATGAGTCACCGAACGAGAGAGAGGCCTGCCGACGAATGCCTTTCTACCGAGAAAAAGACGTTGTCACGTAAAATCTTCGCCCGTAAAATCGACTTTACAGGCAACCAGTTTTTTTTCCTTTCGTCAGGTACCTAACCTGACGACAATTTATGTTTAATATTTGTTTCGGGTCTGAGTGTTTTTGTATGTATTGTGGTGAATGTGTACAACGGCACTTACGATATGGTATTTTGTGTGGGACTGGGAGTGTAAGCGTACTTTATAGCGTACTGATAGTCCCCGACCCGAGAATCGAACTCCCAGCGCAGTAGTAGTGGCCTGCTACCACTACGCTTATGAGGCAGTCAAAGATTTTACCGTTTTTAGATTGACTGACTGCACTAGTGGAAGAACTCTCCTCCAATGGAAGGTAAGGTTGTCACTATATTATAGTGAGATAGATACATGAGAGATATTTCGGATCATTTTGGCCAAGTTTTGACCAATACCGCATTAGAGCGTACACAGGCTGTGTGCAGCAGAGATAACGCTCTACGAAGTCGAAACTAGCCGACTGTACCTTTTCTAATCTTGATGAGCAATATTTTTTGATGAGCGCTGTTCCTACATACGTACCTTCTAAAACATAATACGTCTATTACCTACCTGTAACCATACTTCTGCCCAAGAAACACTACGAAGTTTGGCCCCATGGACAGTCGCTGGCAATTCTTGATCTCACGCATACACAGTTCTGTAGTCATGTGGTCATCAGTGGCTTCGTCACGAACGCCCCATCTCATGTCCACCACCTAGGAAGAGATTGAATGTCTCATCAAGAGTATCGAAAGCCTAAAAAAGGAGGACATGAAACGTAACGTAACTTCACGCCTGAAATTCCCGAAGGGGTCGGCAGAGATGAATGCATGCATTCAAGCATACATGCAAACCACGATTCGCTGGTTACGTTTTGGCCCATGTAACAGGTGGCGAACCTGTTGCCATCTCCAGGCACGTTACTAAACTTCGAGGTACTGGGAAATTTCCAGAAAATTGAAAAATCCCAATAGAACCAGAGACAAAGGACTACACCATTGTCTCTGACAACCCGGCTATCGAACCCAGGACCTCAGCGTAGTAGTAGTGGCCTGCTACCACTAGGCTAACGAGGCAGTTAAGAGGGGAACATAAAGAAGGGACAAAATCTAGTTTTAATAACTTTAAAACCTTTTATGTTAAAATTATTTAAAAAATCAAACGTTGACCGTTTCCCCAAAACATTCAGTCTGAAATTATCCAGTCTCGAAATTAATAAAAAAGTTCTTTACCTGCAGATTACAGGAAACCTATTAAATGTCTATGCTATTTATGACAACATAGGAATTTATCAAAGTACCTGTGAGCACGAGTCCGACTCGCACTTAGCCGTTCTTTTAGTAGTGCTTCTTATCATTTTTTTTTTTTTTTATGTAATGAAAGTGGTAAACAAACATGCAGTTCACATTGATGTTAAGTGATGACTGCAGCCTATAGACACCCACACAAAGACCAAGGTCAAAATGCAGATGCGTTGCCACTCCTGAGGCCTAAGGTCTTATGCCTCTGTGCCGGAAATTACAGAGCCGTACATAACCACCTGACCGGAACACGATAGTGTTGAACACTACCATTTAGCGGCAAGTATATTAGATCAATGTTTATTGTACACCAAAAAATTACAACAAAAATTATTCATAATAGCAATAAGTATAAAAGGTGGTCTTATCGCAAAATGTGCCATTACTTCAGATAACCTTCGGGTGATACACAAATAAATGTTATAATTCAAACACCGGTAGGGTGACTAACAGCAGATTAGTAATATTATAAACTAAAGAGCTTATGACCATTTGTCAGAAGAACAAAAAGGTAGAGTTAAAACTAAGATAAGCGGGATAGCAAGACTAGGAGTTATTGAGATAAATAGTATTCTCTGTCTTTATTATTAAAGGAAAAAAATATTGTAACATAATACATAAATTGTTCAAGTGAACAGCTTCTATAGAAAAGGATTTGACATAGAACTGGGATGAATGTAAAGAGAAATAGAGTCGAAGGTTTTCGGATGATCGTAAGAAAATTGTTTGGGAAGAACACAAAAATTGGAAGCGTTCTTAAAAAGGTGGAGCATTCGGATTGAGTAACACACAGTATAAGAATTAAAGAATATGTCATTGTGTATTACGACGAAGATGGGTGACGTAAAAAGCTTTAATGACCCCCTAGGTTACGATAGTCAGCAATATGGTCATATTTGCGTAAGCCAAATATAAACCTCATAAAAAATAAATACGCTCAAATTTATTATATAATACTTTCCCTGCTACATCATTCATTGGCGGATACCACCTTTCCACCATTTCTTATAATATCTTTATATTTAGAAGAAGTAAAAAAGAAATCAATGAGTTTAATCCAAATATGCATCGATTCTGATTGCATCATTCGGGAAGTTCATCACGAAGCGCTTCTGCGTAAAGTATGAACTGGCATAACTATTTTCATGGGATGTTCTTGGAAAAACTGACGTTCAAACGGATTAACTTTCTATGAATGATGAAATGAAGATGCCACACTTTTGAGATATTATTACGAACATATTACTACTACAAATAATTTAGCCTGGGTTGCACCACGTCTTTTGTTAAAGTTAAAGTTAGTGTAACATTTCACATCCTTTTCCAACTTAAAGAAATCTGTTAAAGTTAGAGCAGGATGTTGTGAAATGTTGCAATAACTACTTAACAAAAGTCATGGTGCATTAGTGTTTATATAGATTGGTAGATGTCAATGGTCGAAAGGAGATGTTGCGAGTTAGGCTCTGGTTCGTACATTACCCCCAAAAATGGGTAAATAAAAGAAGAATCCGAAAAAAATACGATTAATTTATTCAAAAATATGTTTTAGAGTTACAACCACGCTTAATTCAAACGATTTTTTCATTTTCAATCATGTTAAACATGGCGGCGATACAGCCTACGCTTGGCAAGCACCTTTGTAGATAAAACAAAACTAATGCTGAATGAATGCATTCAAGCATACATGGAAAACACCTTCGATTAGCTGGTTACGTTTTAGACCATGCAACAGGTGGCGACAACTGTTGACATCTTCGGGCACATTACCAAAATCCAAGGTATTGGGGCACTACAAAAAATGAAAAAATTCAATAGGGCAAGATCGATACAAAATTAAATCGAACTTCCTCTTAACGCGCGCCCTTCGGTTTTTTCTTTTTAATCCGGACATTTTTTTCCATGAAAACGCAATCCTGGAGACTATTTAGGATTAAAACAATCGGATTCTCAAAAACGGTTATATTTTAATCCTCTTAGTTGGAATTGAATACAAAAAAATAGAAGTTATCGTTGCTATCGTTAGTTGATCTTTACTGGCGGTAGAGCTGGTGTGAAAGAGCTTGCGAGCGTAGGCACTACCGCATCACTTGCCGCTAAATGGTAGTGTTCAACACTATCGTGCTCCGTCAGGTAATGCACGGCCCTTAGGCCTCAGAAGTGGTAACGCATCTGCATTGACCTTGGTCTTTGTGTGAGTGTCTATAGGCTGCAGTCATCACTTAACATCAATGTGAACGGCATGCTTGTATAACACTTCCATTACTTAAAAAAAAGAACGGGAGGAATTAATAAAAGAATGAATAGAAATGAGATAAATAATATTTATTAATGTACTAATATATTACGAAGTTGCAGAGGCCCCGGGAAGACCAAGACTGACCTACCATGACCAAATAGGTCAAGTTCTGTCTGATGGTGGGGTCAAAAGTCTTAGGAATCGGCGTGCATGTATGAAGAGAATGATCAAAGTAGACGAGGCACGAGAGGTATGTCAGGACCGGGATATCTGGCGCTCTACTCTCTCTGCCTACCCCGTTAGGGACCTGGCGTGAAGATACATACATACATACTAATTTATTGAATTTTTCTACTGGTAGTAGAGATCCCAATGAGGCACTAGCGAGCGTGCACCACCGCATTACATTACGTAATACCTTAGACCTTAGACCTCAAGAGTGGCAACACATCTACATTGAAATATCTGGTGGTGTCATTAACTTAGCAGAGTTCCAAGTGCAGGCACTACTGAGAAGAACTCCGCTACCCAACAAACTCAGTGTTACTCTTTTAGCTAGTTGCTAGTTTCGACTCCGTAAAGCGTTATCTCTACTGCACACTATCTACGTAAGCACTGATAGTCCTGTATTGGTCAAAACTTGATCAAGATGGTCGACAAGCGTCACATGGGTAAGGTGCGAAAGAGATAACGCTCTAAGATCCGAAATAAGCCGAAGCCCCCTTCGTAAGGTCTCTCTTTTATGATGCTTATTTTTCCTTCATCATACTTTAAGGCAGTGTACCATTAAAATAAGAGAAGGTGTTATGGGCCCTGGTATGGTATATTGTATTATATGATAGGATTTATTTTGAGGATCTAAAAATAGGTAACTCTATAAATTTTTTTAATAAATCAACATAAAGAAAAATGGAAAGAAAAATTTGACTTCAGGCGAGACTCGAACTCGCGACCTACTGGGAATCTAGTCCAGCCGCTCTTCCAATTGAGCTACTGAAGCCCTGCCCGATTTGTCAAATCTTTCCTTCACATCTAACTAGCATAGTTGGTAATAGATGGCGCTGCTGCTACCATAAAGCAATGCACTAAATGTGAAGGAAAGATTTGACAAATCGGGCAGGACTTCAGTAGCTCAATTGAAAGAGCGGCTGGACTAGATTCCCAGTAGGCCGCGAGTTCGAGTCTCGCCTGAAGTCAAATATTTCTTTCCATTTTTCTTTAAAAATAAAACTCTATATATTTTTTTAATAAATCAACATAAGTTTTTCAATTATTTAAGAAATAACCATTCCCTCTCTATATCTCCTAAAGTGTGAATGAGTTGGCCTAAATCTTGGAAAAGATTGTGAAAATATTACTTTTTCTATAGCTTACAAGGGACTTGAACAAAATATGATAACATGGGTGTATTAATCAGAACTCTGTAAACGCGAGTCCAACTCGCACTTGGCCGCTTTAATATTGAGTTCATATTTATATTTTTTCTATCCATCAACAAGCAACTTAAGCTACATTCAAAGCTTTGTACCAACACGTGTCGCTTCCGCTACTGAAATAGCTCCGGGTAGCATTTGAAATGTTTACAACAACTGCTCCGAGAATAGTTGCCGTGTAAACAATAGCCAGTTTTGTTTTTGGTTGCCAATTGTAAGCAATGGGGGCTAGACCGCGCAGAAACTTTTACTGGTGATAGAGCTCCAGTGACGGAGCTCGCGGGCGTAAGCACCACCGCATTACCTCATATACTTGCCGCTAAATGGTAGTGTTCGGCACTATCGTGTTCCGGTCAGGTGGTAATGTACGGCTCTGTAATTTCCGGCACTCCTGAGGCATTTGGTATTACCCCTCTGGGGTAATACCAAATGCCTCAGGAGTGGCAGCGCATCTGCATTTTGACCTCTGATCATTGTGTAGGTGTCTATAGGCTGCAGTCATCACTTAACATCAATGTGAACTGCATAATTTAAGTAATTTTTGTAAATATATATGCTTTGAAATTCATTCCACGTTTTTTTTTTATGTTACGGAAGTGGCAAACAAGCATGCAGTATTGATGTTAAGTGATGACTGCAGCCTATAGACACCCGCACAAAGACCGAGGTCAAAATGCAGATGCGTTACCACTCCTGAGGCCTGAGGTGTTATGCCTCTGTGTCGGAAATTACATTTTATTGGTTCCAAAATAGTTGAGTAAGTGAGTGTAACATGTCTAAAATACATAATACATACAACAAGATACATTATTCAACAAGAAATAATGCACATCGACCACATGAAGAAACGTCGGCTTATTTCGGACCTGTAGAGCGTTATTTCTTTCGCACCTTACCTATTTGACGTTTGTCGACAATTTTGATCAAGTTTTGACCTATACCGGACTACGGATGCTTACGTAGGCAGTGTGCAGCAGAGATAACGCTCTATGAATCCTAAATATGCCGATTGTCTCTTTCATAGGCTCGATGTGCATTATTTCTTGATGAATTACATTCTGCAGAAAAGTTACTTTTAAAAATACGTTCTTCTTAATTGTAGATATTTGTAGCTCTACCTACTAGTACTCTGGTAAAGTTTAGTAAATCTTGTATTGCTCACTTGAAACTCCAAGCCGTGTTTCTCTCGACAGTAGTCCTTTATGCGGGGGTAGCATTTCGCCATCAGTGTGTTTCTTTCCATTGTTGTGTCTGGGAACAAAGAAACAAAATATTCCTTTAGAATGAACAACGTAGATGATGGTAATTGTATGGATGATAAATTCACAATAATGGTACATAGGTTCTTCTTCTTCTTCTCGTGTCAATGGCCAATTTATAGCGAAGCGCTGGTGTAGATCGGAAACGATCTACTCGGTTAAGCAGTACGGGCGCGGTCGGGTAGTGTGATGGGTGACCGCTAGTGGCAAATTAAATGCGCGTTTCCGTGCTTCGGAGGTCACGTTAAGCCGTCGGACCCGGTTGCTATCGATAGATAGCAGTCGTTAAACCTTGTCGGAGGCCTTATGGGCGGTTTGAAAAAATGATAAAAACATGACAACGCAATAGCTGAGTCCGTTGCCTTCATCAAGTCTTTGCTTGTGCAGCTGTTAGGGCACAATGGGTAGGAAAGAAGATGAGTCATGTCTTGTATTGGAGCACCGCAGTCGCATTCAGGCCTAGAGGAATAGCCCCATTTGAACATATTGGATCTGCAGCGGCCCACTTCGGAACGTAACCAGTTTAGCGATAGACCACTGCAGATCAGAACCTGGCAAAATATTTTCCGAGGGCGATATGAAATCGGAAGGGATGGGATATTTTTGGTTCCAAAGTCGATACAAAGGTATATATAACTAATATTTAAAAAGGAAAACTATAAGGATTCAATGGCCTTAATAACTTTCCGAGTATTAGGTAGTTGTTCAACTTATAAAACACTCGACGATCCGTTTAGTCTAGTGGTGTGAAACGACTGTTTGATTCGAAGAGTTTCGGGTTCGATCCCCATACCGGGGAAAATATTTGTTTAGCCTAATCCTAAAAATCAATCAAAGTTTAAAATGAATAAAGCAATTTTGATTTCGATCAAATAATATTTATGAAAGTTTTGTATTTGTTTGGCCTGCGGTAGGACACTAGGGTAAAGGCTACTAGTCAATATAAAACTCATTGATTAAAGCTATCAATAATCCGAACAGATCGGGTAATGTATCTAATGCGATAAGGGAAAAGTAACTGTCTGCAATTTAGTTAAAAGTACCCGCCACGAATACCCTTTTGTCACGCGATCTAGTTTAGTTCTTGTGGGCGTGAACGAAATAGTTTTTTTGTATGTATCCAACGAGGCAATCAAGCATGCAGTTCACATAAATGGTAAGTGATGACTGCAGCTTAAAGACACAAGAACCAGAGGTCAAAATGCAGATGCGCCACCCCTAAGATCTAAGTTGTTATGTCTCTGTGATATTTATATACAGTGCCATACATTACCAATTAACCGGAACACGATAGTGCTGAACGCTACCATTTGGCGGCAGATAGATTGCCTACGCCTCTTACCTAGAGCTCTGGTGACGCTCAGCTCCGTCACCAGAGCTCTACCACCAGTAAGGGTACTGTTGCACCTACAATATTATTGTGTATCATTTGAATTGAGCAACAATATTATTGTGAAATATTTAAATTGTTCTATAAAATGTGGTATTGCTAATAATAGAAGGCTAGTTGCTACGCTGAGATATTGCGTACGGTAGTGGTGAAGCGGCTGGACTGGTAATCTTGAGGCCGCAAGTTCGATGCCTATCCGAAGTCATTTTTTTATTTCTAATTTTTCTTTAATTTCTACATAATTATACTTAGTCACCGAGTTAGCTATACGCACTCGTAGTCTATAAACTTTAATCACCAGAGATCGCAAAACTTCGGCCTATTTATTATCCAAATTCGACACGCAGCTTAATTTTATATCGTGTTGCCTATAATTTATGAAACAAGCGTGTCGTGATAAGCAAACGCGGCCAAAATTTCAAAGCTACGTCCAATTCCAGAGCGCATTACCACTGCATTTGACGCTCCGAGTAATTCAAATGCGAGCTAGCGATTCAAGTCCGGACGAGTGACTTTTGTCTGAGAGTGATTCGAGTCCGAGCGAGTGATTGCAGTCAAAACGAGTGACTGGAGTCCGAACGAGTGACTCTGGTCAGAACTAGTGAGTCTAGTGATTCTAGTCAGAACGAGTGACTTGAGTCTGAGAAAGTGACTCGAGTCCAAGCGAGCGGGAGACTAGACTCCGAACGAGTGACTTGACTCCGAACGAGTGACTAAGTAACTCAAGTCCAAGCGGGTGATTCGAGGCCGAACGAATGACTTTAGTCAGAACTAGTGACTCGAACCTGAGAAAGTGAATCGAGTCCAAGCAGGTGACTCGGATCCTAGCAGGTGATTCGAGACCTAGAGGATGAATTGAGTCTGAACGTGTCATTCGAGTCTGAATGAGTCTGAACTACTCACTTGAATTCGAGGGAACTCAATCAATGAACAGTCGAGTTACTCGAGTAAAGGTGGACTCGAGCCGCATAACTATAACCGCGTTATTTTATTATATTTGAGGATATTATTTTACAGAAATCTAAAAATATGTCTGACCAAACCTGAGGGGCCACATCCTTAAATTGCTTTCGTCACATGAATTTCATGATTACTTGACCTACATATCTTTATAATCACCGAGTCAGCTAATCAAAACTTATAACCTATGAAAACTTTAATCGGAGTTCGCAAAACTTCGACCTATTTGTAATTCAAATTCGAAACGCACCTTAATTTTATCGTGTCGTCTATAATTTATGAAACGGGCGTGTCGTGATAAGCAAACGCGGCCAAATATCGAAGCTACGTCTATATTCCAGACCGCATTACCACTGCATTTGACGCAGCGGTATGCGGTCTTGTAGCTATGTAGCTGTTTATAATTTTGTTTGATTTACCTACGACACAACTGTCCTGTGGTTATCGGTAGGTATACCATAGGGAGTAGTAGGTAGGCCATCCCATTAACAAATGCAGCAAGCAAGTCACCCTCTGGCAACCAAGAGACGGCAGAAGAAGTAGGGATCGATAAGTCAGGAGATGGGAAGATGACTTGAAACAGACAGCGGGACCACTCTGGTTGAGAGTAGCAAGGGACAGGATCCACTGGAAGGAATTGGAGGAGGCCTATGCCAAAAGGCACACCGAACTTAGGGACCTCTTGTAACCCTTTGTTTAGGAATAAAAGGCTATTATTATATAAGGATTTACACGCGGTCCAACTCGAACGCCGAACCTTTAGGCTTGAGGTTGAGGACAGGGGCACACCGCGGACACTCGGCCAAAATTCCATACAAACGCTTAATTTGGTCTCTATTACGCAGACATCAATCAGTGACGTGTATTTACACGTGCACCTGTGTGCGTAGCACGTAGAAAATACCAACCGTCGCCCATAAGAGGGGAGGTGGTTGGTGGTTGGTGGTGGGTGATGTGGGGAAATCGGGCGGGACGTCGAAGTGTCCATTCTATTCGTAGTATTATTACATATTCTCTGACTCTGGGTCTTACACGTAGAGAACCTTTCGAGAATTTCCTTTGTAATGGGTTGCATTCAACGGGATATCTCTCTCTCTCTCTGACTGCATCCATAGTTAATACAGACACAGATAGGTCCCGCAGAATACACAGGACTATTGTAAAGAGAATTTACTTTTTATTATTATATAATGGAAGTGGCAAACAAGCATGCAGTTCACATTGATGTTAAATGATGACGGCAGCCTATAGACACCCACACAAAGACCAAGGTCAAGATGCAGATGCGTTACCACTCCTGAGGCCAAAGGTGTTATGCCTCTGTGCCGGAAATTACAGGGCCGTACATTACCACCTGACCGGAACACGATAGTGCTGAACACTACCATATAGCGGCAAGTATATTAGGTAATGCGGTGGTGCCTACGCCCGCGAGCTCCGTCACTGGAGCTCTACCACCAGTGGAAACCTTGCCAACATTTCACGTTATTGAATCCTACCTTAGGCTGCTTCTCCTCGCGTCCCTCAAACAGCCAACCTAATGGTCGACTGGGGACAACGCTGGCGTGACCGGTTTCACCATTGCGAGCGAGTAATGTTAAGCTCGGAGTGAGCTTCTCAGCTATTACGCTATTAGTTATTACACCCCCGAAAGTAGGTATGGCTCTTGCCATACCTCTAGCGCCCCACTCTGACCGGCCAGGGAAGGTAAGCCAGATAATACTGTAATATGACGAGAGAAATTACTTTAATAGGTTAGATAAACGAGTACATAAACGTGTAAGATACATATCGATGTATCTCTAGCTCACTCCGAGCTTAACATTACTCGCTCGCAATGGTGAAACCGGCCATGCCAGCGTTGTCCCCAGTCGACCATTGGGTTGGCTGTTTGAGGGACGCGAGGAGAAGCAGCCTAAGGATCCTACCTTAACGTAAAATGTTACATTACAATTTACAATTTTCTTACATTTACATTAAAATTAAAAAAATAATAAAGATATACCTAATAAGAGAAGAGCAATGCATGTAATACTTTTTATTTAAACTTTTTAAGTACATAAACTGATGACTATACTACTACTGAAGATCTATGGCCCATGAAAAGAGTTACGTCCATTGCTCTGCTGGATTAAATCTATCAGGGGTGTCTACCAGTGCCGGATTAGCCATATAGCAAGAGTAGCAAATGCTAAAGGCCCCGCGCCATTGGGTGCCCCGCGCCTGTGCCCAAAAAAAAAAACAAATATGTAATACACCTTAGCTATTCTCAAAGGGAGCGTTGACCACTAATTATAAAGGTACCTATATTATTATGTTGCAAGTTGGCAATACCACAATACTTACAGGGGGAATCCCCTAAATTTGTTTTCGATTCCTTTTCGTAAATGTTGTTTTATTTACATCCTAAATTTCAGTAGGCAATGTAACTCTAGGGCCCCATGATCACATTTGCTACGGGCCCCGCACTGGCTTTATCCGGCACTGGTGGGAACGCATTTTGATATTTGGTCCTTGTGTGGGTTTCTAAAGGCTGCAGTCATCACATAACATCAATGTGAACTGCATGCTTGTTTGCCACTTTCATTACATAAAAAAACTGGTTGCCTGTAAAGTCGATTTTACGGGCGAAGATTTTACGTTACAACGTCTTTTTCTCGGTAGAAAGGCATTCGCCGGTCCGGCAGGCCTCTCTCTCGTTCTGTGACTCATCGTTACGTTACCGGGCGTTACACTTTTTCATGAGTGACTCCGAGCCGCAACCTAATTTAAGACGTTGTCACGTCAAAAAATGTGTTGATTTTTACTTTTTAGTGTTGTAAATATCTGATTCATGCAGTCAGTATTTTTTGCTTATGAGTTTTATTTAATCTGACTTCACAGTTTCCCCTCTCTATCTATCACACTCCGTCACACTTGTTGAATTCTCCCTCATCCCCTATGATTTGGGGCGTAATTTATTGATGGTACGGGCTACAGATGTCTAATGGACTCATCTATCGTAAAATAGTGATTATCATTTCCATATTCCGAATTTAACGATGAAAGATGGTTTTACATAACGTCACCATATTTAATTTTCTTTGAAGGGGTAAGCAGGCATACGTATGCATTTATGAATTCATTTTCACGTAGAGCAACACGGGCCACCGGCCGCGGCGGACCGGAGGGGAGTAGCCATAGCGTTTATTACCGATGCAAAACAGTCTGTCATTTTTTGCGGGGGGAAATGCGTGCGACACATACGCACACTACAAAAATCGTCTATTACTACGAAACTCACACCTTGACTTTAACAAAATACAGAGACAATTTCACGCACACATTTAAACATCTAGGCGACAGGTATATGCCCATTTGGGCTTGTACTTTGACAGGGGGGACAGCCTGCTTATGGCTACTCCCCGCCGGTGTTGCTCTATGCATTTTCATAAGATTTTCACTTGTCTTTGCTTCTTGGGTACTCTACAAATAATCCATATAAATAAAAATTAATTGCTAAATGTATTGTTAAGCGCAAAACTCGAGAACGTCTGAACCAATTTCGCTAATTATTTTTGTGTTATAATTGTCTGGAGAAGGTTTGTACACAATAGTTGATAAGAAATTTTAAGAAATCTTTACGACCATATTATATTTATATACTAGCTGTGCCCGCGACTTCGTCTACGTGAGAAAAAGTATGATTGTTCAGTATCTACCCGGACGAAGTCGTGGGCGTAGCTAGTATAAAAGAAGCGTAAGTTACTCCTTATTACATCAGCTATCTGCCAGTGAAAGTCCCGTCAAAGTCGAAGACACTCCAATTCTTCTTATTTGTATGTAGGTATGTATGTATGGATGTATGGAGATAAAAGTAGCCTTAGTTACTCCTTATCACATCAGATATCTGGCAGTGAAAGTCCCGTCAAAATCGGTCAAGCCGTTCCCAAGATTAGCCCCGCCAAACAGACAGACAGACAGACAGACAAAAATTGTAAAAAATGTTGTTTTGGTATATGTACCGTGTACCGTGTATACATACATATGCGTTTAGTAAAAAGCGGTTATTTTAATATTACAAACAGACACTCCAATTTTATTTATTTGTATGTATATAGATTTATTATGGAAGTAACAATACAACATAAGACCTAAAAATTCTGTGAACATTTTAAGTGTCTACATTATAGCGGTAACAGAAATACATAATTTGTGAAAATGTTAGCTTTCTAGCTATAACTATTTATGAGATACAGGCTGGTGACAGACAGACAGACAGACAGACGGACGGACGGATAGACAGACAGACAGACAGATAGCGGAGGATTAGTAATCCGTAGGGTCCGTTTTTACCTTTTAGGTACGACACCCCCTAAAAGATAGAACTAAGATACAGAATAGCTTAAAAATATTCGATATGATTCTTTAAATTGACATAACTTTTTTATTTCTGAATCGATTCACATGAAACAAACACTAAATGTTAAGTGAAACTTACCACAATATATTAGTGAAAACCGAATAAGCCGTTTCTGATTTTAGCATGCACAAACACACAGACAAACAGACATTTTTCCGTGATAAAAAGTACCCAGTGTTGTGCGCCAAAGGTTTAAAGTATAATCATGCCAAGTTTCATTGTTATCGGACCGGTAGTTTTTATGTGATGCTTGAACAAACAGACAGACAGACGCGGGTCATATATGAAAGGGAGGTACCTACCCTAAATATTTTTTTTTTTCACGGTCTCTAGTAGGTACCAATAGTTTTTGCGCTAGACCGCGGACGGACTGACAGACAAATAGACAGGCAGACAGACAGACAGACGGACATGGCGAAACTATAAGGGTTCCTTGTTTATTACGGAACACTAAAAATAAACTTCTTATAATTTAATTTTCTAAAGTAAACTTGAACATACTAAGCTTCATAACAACCTCCAAACTTATCAATTACTGAACAAAATGGCCGCCGAAAAAAACTTCTACAATATTTATCCATTAGGATATTTTTATCGCGACAAAAGCAAAATTGAATTCTGTCCGTCCAGCGTTATCAGATGATGGGTAGATATTAATTAAAGCAGGCAGCTGTATCAGTCGCCCACAACAAACTTGACCACGTATTGTTTGTATAGTTACGTGTGAAATTAAAATTGTAAACAAGTATGACTGTTAGTAGAAAATAAATTAGGTACCAGTTAAAAAATAAAAAATGTAGTAGGTACAAAATGTAATATGTTTTGTTTTTTTTTTTTTTTTTTTTATTATTAATTCACAAAATCCACAGATCTTAAAGGTACTTACATTTAACTTATATATATATCTTACATCCAATTACGGATTTACTTTATTTATGTAAAAATAATAAAATAACAGTCATTAAAGAGCAGCACGGTGTTGATTGTATACATTACTATAGGTAGGGTACATTAAATTGTGAAAAGATAGATATATTTTTAATGTAATGGAAGTGGCAAACAAGCATGCAGTTCACATTGATGTTAAGTGATGACTGCAGCCTATACACACCCACACAAAGACCAAGGTCAAAATGCAGATGCGTTACCACTCCTGCGACCTAAGGTGTTATGCCTCAGTGCCGGAAATTACGGGGCCGTACATTACCACCTGACCGGAATACGATAGTGCTGAACTAACTACCATTTAGCGGCAAGTATATTAGGTAATGCGGTGGTGCCTACGCCCGCGAGCTCCGTCACTGGAGCTCTACCACCAGTATGTATGTGGAGCGCGAGATATCCCGGTCCTGACATACCTCCCGTGCCTCAGGGATGTAATAAAATGCAGTAAAACGTTAATCTTCCAACAAACTTAAAGTAAAATAGTTCAAGTTAATGACGTCCGGGGCTCGATCGATAGAACTGACGTCTACAAGTCCTTGAATGTAGTGCAATCTAGACCTAGGTGTATCTAGATCTAGTGCGCTTCGTGCCAGGTAGAGGCAAATAGATTTTTCTATTTATAAACATCGTGGTTCCCCGATTGACGATTTTCTTTTGGTAGTCAGTTTCTTTTTGATGGCCTATTGTGAGTCAGTTCACTACTCGCAACGTTTTGAATCGTTGTAGCTCAACAAATTTTAATTATTGACAAATATAATTTATTTATCCAATACCTCAGTAGCCTAGCGGTGGCCACTACTACTACGCTGGGATCCTGGGTTCGATTCCCGGGGCTATCAGAAATACCTAAGGGTGCAAAATCCTTTATCTCTGTTTCCATTGGGATTTTTCCATTTTCTGGAAATTTCCCAGTACCACGAAGCTTGGTAATGTACACGGACTGCCCGGAGATGTCAACAGGCTCGCCACCTGTTACATGGGCCAAAACGTAACCGACGAATCATGGGTGTTTGCATGTATGCTTGAATGCATGCACTTACCTCCGCCTATCCCTTCGGGGATTACAGGCGTGAAGTTACGTTATTTTTAAAATTGCCTGTCCTCCCAAAATACGCATTACCTATAATTTTATTCCAGCAAAAGTTTACAGCTTTCAGGTGTACGTCAATAAACTTGCAGAGTTCCGTTTGCTTGTACTGAAATACATAACTTGCTAACGACATGCCGGTGACGGGTTTTTATTAGTTTCACCTGTCGATAATTCTAACGTCAGGCCAGTTTGCATCCTTAATAATTTATATTTGAGCTCCGTTCTGAAGAGAGGCAGAGAAATCATACATTCTTTATTATTTTTATTATTGAAGTAAGAGATACTTATTGAGGCAAAGTAATACCTTATAGTAACAGGCCATTGTGTTGATCGTAAAAAAGTTTATTGCACCTACACAGCCTTACGGCCAAATACTCCAACGTCACTGAAGTCTAAGTGAGACTTAAAAGTCTTCTGTCTTAAAACACGTTCAAACGATAGAGATAGCGCACATTTGAGGGTTGCTTAAAATTTAGTGACGTTTGGGTATTCGGCCATAAGTATGAGAGTGAGTAGTGCAAGAGAGCCTTCAAAGAAGGTCTATTGCATCATGTGGGGATATGCCATAATCGTTATGTTTGGCAAGTGGTTTGAAGTTTGCAGTGGCGGTAGTTTTGCCACTCATTTCTAACTAGCTGTGCACGCGTAGGCGTGAGAATCGTGGGTAGCTAGTATAAAAGTAGCCTAAGTTACTCCTTATTACATAAGCTATCTGCCAGTGAAAGTCCCGTCAAAATCGGTCCAGCCGTTCCCGAGGTTAGCGGGACCAAACAGACAGACAAACAGAGACAGACAGACAGACAAAAATAGTAAAAAATGTTGTTTTGGTATATATTTATATTATATTATGTATGTACCATGTATACATACCGATGCATTTAGTAAAAAGCGATTATTTTTATATTACAAACAGACACTCCAATTTTATTTATTTGTATAGATATAACAAAAATACAGTTTTGTTAAACCTACTCAACATAAAAAAATATGGGATATGTCTCTTTCATGTCGGTACTGGGTCACAAATTGTACGGCCCTGTAATTTCCGGCACAGAGGCATAACACCTGCCTAAGGTGTAATGCCTCTGTGCCGGAGTGGTAACGCATCTATATTTTGACCTTGGTCTTTGTGTGGCTATATGTTACCCGTGAATAATGTAGCTTTCGAATAGTGAAATAATTTTTATAATCGGTCCAGTAGTTATTGAGCCTATTAATTACAAACAAACAAACAAAAAAATATTACCTCTTTATAATATTAGTTAGTTAGTAATATTAGTTTAGAGTTTAGATCAGAGGTTCCCAAACTATTTTTTCTTGTAGACCCTTTACAATTTTTGCTGGTTTCTATGGACCCCCGTCCTTGCTACATTTATATCACATTCCCATATTTCCAATTTTTATTCACGCCTACTTTGGGAATCACTGGTATGATGTAAGAAAATTGTTGTGTTGAGATCCATTATCGTGGACCCCCCATTTTCATTTCATGGACCCCCAAATTTTTTTTTCGCTGACGCCGACCCTTTTCATTTTGTCATAGACCCCCAGGGGTCGATATAGACCACTTTGGGAATCACTGGTTTAGATATTCAACTATAGCCAGACGATGTTTATTTCATAGATAATTGAGAATTGACAGCTTTCGAGCTGAAGTTGCATAATGTACTAGCTGACCTCTCTTCTTATTGTCTCAGAATGAAATAATGTGTCAAAGGTTTGATAGATACGGACTATTTGTGTGGGAAAATGAAATTGTATTTTACTATTCCCCTTCAATTTCTGCATATTTTTTTATCTTTTAAACCTTCCCTGGGCTTCCAGAAATCATTCAAAACCAAATTTAGCCAAATCGGTAAAGCCGTTCTTGGGTTTTAGCGAGAATAACGAACAGTAATTGATTGATGACTGCAGCCTTTAGACACCCACACAAAGACCAAAGTCAAAATTCAGATGCGTTACCATTCCTGAGGCCTACGGTGTTATGCCTCTGGTGCCGACAATTACAGGGCCGTACATTACCATCTGACCGGACCACGATAGTGCTGAACACTACCATTTAGCGGCAAAAGGTTTTGAAGGCGATTTGAAGTTTTTATAAGAAAAAAGGCAAAAATTGACCATTCACCCCTCGATCTCCAAAACTACTGAGCTTAAACTTGAAATAAAATCAGGAAATACTCTTTCCCTTCTTTACAGGAAAACTGACGAGATATCTATGGTGTTAAAGGTATCAGCAAAAACGTGACCTTTGCGCAAGATCTGCGGTGTATCACTTACCGATCGCGTTCGTAATGAAGATGTAAGAAAGAGGCTTTGTGTGAATGCTAGTATCGGTGTAAAAATGAAAAAAGGCATGCTCCGATGGTTCGGGCATATAGAAAGAATGTCGAATGAGCGAATGACTAAACAGATACACAATGCGAATGTGGATGGTTGCAGAGGCCCAGGAAGACCAAGACTGACCTACCATGACCAAATAGGTCGAGTTCTGTCTGATAGTGGGGTCAAAAGCCTTAGAAATCAGCGTGCATGTATGAAGAGAATGATGAAGGTAGACGAGGCACGAGAGGTTTGTCAGGACCGGGATATCTGGCGCTCTACACTCTCTGCCTACCCCGTTAGGGACCTGGTGTAAAGATACATACATAATCATGTGACCATAACATCCGTGTCGCACTTGCCCGGTTTTTCTTCCAACCCTGTAAACAATTTGATTGATCATATAAACATTACCTGTAAATGTGGAACTGGTGAAGATCCTGACAATTTTGGAGCTGACAGGTGGAAGGCTCTTCAAGGAACCCCCGAAGATCAGATCCACGGTGCGGTCGTCCATGGTAAATTATGGTGTCTGAAAATTAAGGAATTTTTTGGTCAGTTAATTGTCATTTTCAGCGATATGTGTCGACAGTTTGAAGAAACAAATATTTATATAATAATATACCAATGGCAACCCATTATACGTTCCACGGCTAGGCACGAGTCTTTCCCCTTTTTAGTGGGAGGCCGGGAGCTTACACCACCATGATGCTCCAATGTGGATTGCCGGAGATACGGGTTAGTGGCCAACCCGCTGTCGGATGTTTTCAAACCGCCCATAAGGCCTCCGACAAGGTTTAACGACCGCTAACGGTTTAACCCGTGTCCCCGACCAACCCGCATTGGAGCAGCGTGGTGGAGAAAGCTCCAGGCCTCCTCCGAAAACGGGGAGAGCCTCGTGCAAAGCAGTGAGACGTATCAAGGGTTGCCATTATTATTCAAGGAAAGGTTTGCAAGAGTGTTATAAATAAATATCACTATTTCTTTCTATTATAAATGCAGTAACTGTCTCAAGTTAATAATTCTTTTACAAAATGGCTAAACAGATAACCATCAATCATAAAACAGGATGTAAACATCTAAAGATAAAGGAATCCATCCTTTATCTCTGGATTTATTGAACATCTAAGTACACACAAGCTTTAGTCAAAGGAAAATTCAATAAGAACATGCCAATTTGGGCTTTGATAGCTTTCAATATAGTTTAATTTCTTTAGACATAGTTCGAGGCTTTTAGGGTTGGCAAAATGAATTTTCTTTTTATCGATGATAACCTTTTTACGCGGTATATCTGCGACTAAACAATGCGAATGTGGATGGTTGCAGAGGCCCAGGAAGACCAAGACTGACCTACCATGACCAATTAGGTTAAGTTCTGTCTGATGGTGGGCCAAAAGTCTTAGGAATCGGCGTGCATGTATGAAGAGAAGGATTAATATAGATGAGGCACGGAAGATGTGTCAGGACCGAGATCTGGCGGTCAATACTCTCTGCCTACCCCGTTGAGCACCAGGCGTGAAGATACAAAAGTAACACAAATAATGATTTTTTTATCAATAAAGTTCAACGAAACTTTTCCTTCACTGGTACGGACTTTTTTGGACTAAATAAATTATTAAACTTATTAACTATTATGTATAATGCGGTCATCTGCGTTAAAATATATAGCAGATTTGAGCATATATATTTTTTAACTATGCGAAAATAATTGCGAATAAGTTGCAACCCTAGCAGACTTGCTAGATAAGACTTAACACATGACGCGGTAATCTGCGATAAAGTTCGCGAAAATTCATTAAAGCGCTATTGTTCAGCAAACTTCGCCTTTTATAATCGTACCATGATCGAACTCGTCGAATTTGAAACTATTTCACTGAAAATTTAACTTGTGCTGTACTTAAGTTTCAGAAGAGGTATTTAAGGATACTTGATCTTATAGTTCTTCATAAAATATGTAAAATTCTCGTGTCAGTATTTGTTACAATACTCCTCCGAATCGGCTTGACCGATCATTATGAAACTTTTTGTTTGCATTTGGTAGGTACGAGAATAGTTTGTAGTATATTTTTATATCACTAAATGGTAAGAGAGATGCTTCACCAATTATTTTTCTTATTTTTGGGACATTTTTTTTAAGATGTAGCATAAGAAATACGTTTTACTCCTATTTTTCGGCCTGCCACCATACTAATAAGAAATGGGGGTTCTCAATTCTATTAGCAGGGTTAATATTTTATTCTCTCCAGGGATGGAGCTCGCCGGCGCACCTCTACATTACCTAATATACCTACTTGCTGCTAAATGGTAGTGTTCAGCACTATCGTATTCCGGTCAGGTGGTAATGCACGGCCTTGTAATTTCCGGCACAGAGGCATAACATCTTAGGTCTTAGGAGTGGTAACATATCTGCATTTTGACCTTGATCTTTGTGTGGGTCTATAGGCTGCAGTCATCACTTAACATCAATGTGAACTGCATGCATGTTTGCCACTTCCATTAGTTCCATTACCTAAAATAAAAAGTGACGGAGCTCGCAGGTTTTGGTTACTACCGCATTACCTAATATACTTGCCGCTAAATGGTAGTATTCAGCGGTATTCAAAATTCATAATTCAAATTATGTTCCGGATCAGATGGTAATGTCAGAAAGTAAGTGAAGTAAAATGCTGAGTGAAACAGGTGGTAAGTTTTTTAAAATTATTACCAACCAGCAATAGCAGTAAAAGCATAAAAACACAAGATAACTGAGCTTAACTTTAAAGCTAGGAACAAGTTCATAATCTTTACTTAAAACATGAAATTAGTTTAACTTGTGCAAACAACAGTGCAACAGCCAAGTTCTGAAAAACATACCATTTTATTTTAGATTTTCGTCTTAATTTTTCCAGTTGGAAATTCTGCTGTAGAACCTAAAAGGCTAAATTAATCATAATTTGATTCTAACTGAAACGCTGACTAGAAAAGACAGATTCAGTGCTAACATGATTCCCGTAAATTCAATTCTTTTCGTTTGCTACAGCATTGTTGATACAAATTTACTTATCCTGCGATTGCTTAAATCAATATAAATTTATCTATGGTCATAGTGATTTTGGTAATTTATTTTTTATTTTGTCTGATAAAACTCTTTAGTTTCATATCATACTGGATATATTTATATCCTGAAATGCATCATGCAGATCATCTACATAACTTAGCTTGTAAATTTATAACATTTTTCTTTGTTTGTAATACTTTTTACCAGTTCTAATAATATATGGATCACTGATAATGATATATGGAGCCTGGAAGAGATCGCTCTTCTAGCGATAAGGCCGCCTTTTGTATCACGTGTTCCTGTTTTTTCTCATGTAATTGTTTCTTTTTTGGTGTGCAATAAAGTGTATTATTATTATTATTATTATTATATTTTAACCCCCTTATTCATATACGTACATTCAGATACGTTTTAGCTATAGAATGCTTTGTCTTTGTCAGTTGCATTGTCAAATGTGCAGGATAGAAAAAGACAAAAGAGAGATTAGCAACACTTTAGCTAAAATACCTTTATGAATAAGGGGGTAACTTTTTACATCTCTTACGATTTTACTGTTCTTCTGCTCTAATCTTAGCTCTAATATCACTTCAATGTTGTTATCAATAAAAAGAGTTAGTATTACTCCCTCCCATTTAATAAAATCTTTACACATGTATAATATGTAAGTACTTACACAATACAATTTATAATAACATGCACTACAACTTTAAATATTCAATTTTGTGTAAGTCTTGATGCATTGTTCAAATATGTAAATTTAAGATCATAAGGTTGGTTTTTTTGAATGAATGAATGAATGAATGAATGAATGAATGAATGAATTTATTTATTTGCTAGAAATATAGTACATGAGATCTTCAGTATAATAAAATAATGTCCTTTCATATTTCACCACTTCATTGGCATGCAAATAACAGAACAGAATATATTTTATCAATTACTACATTATAACCATTACGATTCCATTTACACATTGATCAAATTATATTTGGATAATAATAACATTTCATTTTGGCTAGTCAAACACGGAAAAAAATACATTGGAACATTTACAAAACAAAAAAATAGATCATACGTAATATCATGTCAACAAGAATAATTATTTTAAAGTCAAAATTTATAATTTAAGTATTCGTCCAGGGAATAAAAACATTGTTCAGTCAACATGTTACACAGTTTATAGTGAAAAGTGTTTCCATTCACTTCTTTTAAGGATTTAGGTAACTTGTTATAAATTTTAATGGCTGTTGAGTAAGAATTGCGAGATTGTAACTTAGATTTAACATATTTTGGTACAACTAGTCTGTCAAAATGCCTTGAACCATATTTATAATGTTCGCTAAATTTAGTAAATAATTGCATATGAGTTTTCACAAATTTGCAAGTTTCCAAAATATAGATACATGGTAAGGTCAATAGTCTATGCTTTCTGAAGTATGGTCTGCATGAACCCCAGGGTGGTTCATTAAAAATAGCGCGTAAACATTTCTTTTGTGTTATGAAAAGATCACTCACATTAACTGCGTTACCCCACAATATCACTCCATAACGCAGTAAGGAGGCTACATGTCCGTGATACGCTATAAGAGCAGTCTTATAGTCTGTAGTACGTGCTAATTTCCACAATACATATACAAAACCATTCAATTTATTATTAACCGATTCTATATGAAGTTTCCATGAGCAATTAGAATCTATTTTGATTCCAAGAAACGTTGTGTCATGAGATTCATGAATATCCTCACCATCGTAAGTTATACGTATTTGATTACTTTTTGGTTTTCTATTGTAGAACTGTAGGAATTTAGTTTTGTTGACGTTGACTTTTAGATTATTTTGGGAAAGCCAGTGTATACATGCCCTTACAATTGCATTTAATTCTGCAATGTGCTCCATTTCAGAATCATTGTTAACTATGATAGAAATATCATCGGCAAATAAGACGCACTCATGTTTAGTGATATCTGGGAGGTCGTTTATGTATATAAGGAACAGTAAAGGCCCTAATATGCTTCCCTGAGGAACTCCACACTTATTTACTTCGAAGTGTGATCTATAATGCGTTACCTCATTCCTATCATTTAACTTAGTTAGTTCTACACATTGAGTTCTCAAATGCAAATAACTTTCTATCCAATCAAGAACAGGGCCCCGAATACCATAAACTTCACACTTGGTCAGGAGTCTTTCATGGTTAACATGGTCAAATGCTTTACTCATATCAAAAAACACTCCCGAAACAAACTTTCCCTTATCTACATATTCCAAAATTGATTTAACTAGTACGAAGGCTGCCAGTGACGTACATTTTCCCTTTTGAAAACCGTTTTGATTTTTTTTTATTATATTAAAATTTAACAAATAATTATTAAGTCTTACGTGCATGGCTTTTTCAAATATTTTAGATAATATTGATATAAGTGTTATGGGGCGATAGTTATTTATGTCAAGTTTATTGCTCTTCTTGTAAATAGGTCTTACAATCGATATTTTAAGTTTGTCTGGAAAAATACCCACCTCAAAAGACAAATTTATTAAATAGCTTAATACCATAGAGAGCTCAGACGCGCATTCTTTTATTATATTAGTTGATATACCATCATATCCGACAGAGTTTGTTTTATTTAACGATCGAATGATGTTAACAACTTCCTTGTGATCACAGGGTTTCAAAAATATACTTTGCGATTGAGAATTAATTTTGATGTCATTAATGTTATTTTTATTTTGAGCTAGATTGATATAAAAATTATTAAAAATGTCAGCAATTTTAATAGTATCAGTTATTATGTTATTGTTATATTTAATTTTAATGTCAGAATTAATCGGTTTTTGTATTTTATTATTAATTACCATCCACGAAGCTCTACACTTATTTTTCGATGTTTTTATATAGTTTGAATTGGTGTATTTTTGGGATAAGAAAATTACTTTTTTTAAAACTTTACTATAGTTTATGTATTTACTTTTACACGTTGAACTTTTTGTTTTGTAATATTTAAATCGCAGCAAGCGTTTTGTGACACATGACTTCCTTATACCTCTAGTCATCCATCGCGACTTACTCATTTTATTTTCAATTTTATGTTTTTTAAGTGGGAAACATAAATTATACAATAGAGTCAGCATTTCATGGAAAATGGAGAAAGCTTCGTTGAGGTCATTTTTCCCCAGTACTTCACTCCATGACAAACTTTGCAAGCTAGTGCGAAATTTTTTTATATTACCAATGCTAAAGTCACGTTTCCATGTAAACCATGTCTGCAGAGGTTTGGGTTTATCAGTTATTAAGAATTCGACTGTCTGACCTGTGTCATGATCTGACAGTCCAAGTTTGTGGATTTTGCCTACCGCTTCTTCCGTATTACTAATAATTAGATCCAAGCAAGAGTTTATACGTGTTTTGTCTTGTATGTGCGAGTAGTATTTATAATTTGTAATGATTTGTAGTAGTTTCTCAGAGTTTTTATCCAGCTTTAGAAGGTTAATATTTAAGTCACCACAAATTACAATTTTTCTGTTTCTTTTTTTGCTTAATATGTATAACATATGATCAAATTTTTCGAAAAATAAGGTAATATTGTCATTTTTAGGCCTTCTGTATATACATATAACAATGGTTTTAAAGGCAGGAATATCAATACCGCAACATTCGAAGACGTAGGGACATGCAATATCATTTAGGCTAGTTAATTCTATAAATTCAATATAACTTCTACATAAGATACAAGATCCTCCACGTTTTTCATGTTTTCTAGTGAAAGAAGCAGCCATTTTAAATTGTTTAATTTGTATGATTCTTTCTTCACCACATTTCACAAATATTTCCGTAAGGCACATTATATCCAAGTAAGTACCAGTTTCAGTGAATTCTTCAATGCAAAAGTCTAATTGTTCTAATTTAGTACGTATACCTTGAATATTCTGGTGGAAAACTACTACCTTGTTAACGAAAGGAATTATTTGTCTGGCTTTTCTTATCTATGGGAGTAGAAAGATTTGGCAGAGATGACATATTTTTGCTGCTAGACTTTTTTTTTTAGTGAAAAACTATTCTATATATTTAAGCAAGTTTTCATAAAAATCACCCAAGTATTCCATAAATTCTTTTTTTTTTACTTATAAAATATACTTTTTAATGTAATGGAAGTGGCAAACAAGGATGCAGTTCACATTGATGTTGAGTGATGACTGCAGCATATAGAATAAGACTAAGGTCAAAATAGATGCGTTACCACTCCTGAAGCCTAAGGTGTTAGCCTCTGTGCCGGAAATTCTTGCGTCACCGTTACTCTTGGCTCTGATTTCTCATCAATGTTTTAGCTGGGATTAAACTTGCGGTAGTTAATATAGTGTAATTTAACCGCAGCACGCCAGGAGCACTTGCGGGAAGGGTCAAACATCCACTGTTTATAAGCCTAGTAGATTAAACGCTTATATTAAGGCTCATTCATACACATTACGCGGAAAGGGCATGACTGGTGAGTTGCGGTAGCGCTTGTGTAGCATCTGTCACTGAATTATTCAGTCGAGAGGCTCCCACAGCTGGACAAAAGGCTCTCCAAAAGATGTCCACAACAAACTGTCTTGGGGTGCGGAGCGACCGAACTCAGATAATTTCAGTCTATTATCTTCATAGACAAAAGCATACTTAAATAGATAATTTGATACAGCCGAATACAGAACTCCCTCATTTTTAGGGCTCCGTACTAAACAAGGAACCATTATAGTTTCGCCATGGTTCGACGCGGTTTAGCGCAAAAACTATTGGTAGGTACTATTAGAGACTTGAAATTTAGCGCAAGTACACCTTAATCACGCAGACAAAGTGGTAGAAAGACGTGAAAAAAATATTGAAGTACTTACGGTAGGTAAGGTAGGTAGTACCTAAATATTTTTTCCCCTACATGTAACGCACGGTTACCATAAACAATATCTCCATAGATTGAAAATCACTCCCTCGGACAAATGTCCCTGTGATGACACTTCAATTCAAAGCATTTTACTGGTGGTAGAGCTCCAGTGACGGAGCTCGCGGACGTAGGCACCACCGCATTACCTGATTTACTTGCCGCTAAATGGTAGTGTTCAGCACTATCGTGTTCCGGTCAGGTGGTAATGTACGGCCCTGTAATTTCCGGCACAGAGGCATAACACCTTAGGCCTCAGGAGTGGTAACGCATTTGCATTTTGACCTTGGTCTTTGTGTGGGTGTCTATAGGCTGCAGTCATCACTTAACATCAATGTGAACTGCATGCTTGTTTGCCACTTCATTAAATAAAAAAAAAAAATAAAAAAAATCCACCATCTGCTAACTGATTGTCCTCGCTACAGTAACGCTCGCTTCACTCACATAAACACATGCAATATGCTCAATATAGACCCATTCAAATTAGAAAGCATCCTACAAAAAGAAAGTACAAGTAACACATTCAATCAGTTCACTAAACACATTGTCAACACCTTAAAGCAGTTCAACAATAAATGAGATATCATCACATAATAACTAAACTCAAAATACATACCTAACCCACTCTTTACACACCTTTCATCTTCACATTGACTTAAGTCGCCCGTAAACCGTAGCGAGGACTTCTGTCAAGTCATCCACAACATTACTTACTCCTCTTGTTTAATTATACAAAGGAAAAAAAAAAAAAAAACATGTAACGCACAATTTTTTTTTTCATTTCTATATAGCGTGGGATATTGTTGAATAGGTCTATCAAAAACGTTAGGTCGTGCTAATATCATGTTTCGATTTAGTTAACTATTCGTTAAGCTATAAAGCTTTAATATGCAAATTTTCTGTAGAGGTTGTTGTTAGAAATTCAAACGTTACGGCAATAGTAGCTTCGAGTACATATAACGAAATTAAAAGGAAAACTATCACACTTAAGTTGGCCTTGCAAGTTTGCGAGTAATAATCGATCAAATGTATTTAACTCAAAAATTTCGGAACAACTCCATAGATTTTTTTTTTTTCATTACATCTTTAAAAGTAAATTAATTCCGTTAAAATGTTAACAATAAATTTATGAATGTAGTGACGATACTAGTATTTCAGAAAAAAAAAAATTCTGTAGGTATTTGTCATTTGCATTGCGCTAGTGTTTATGTTTCAAATAGTTAATATTAATAATTCGAGTCGCATTTGGCTGATGCTAAAACCTAAAAACTATGGAACCCTACACTGCGCGTGGCCGAGACACATTTGTTTGAAGTTAATTAATTAATATTGAAGGGTGTTTGTAGATAAGTTGTAGTCAGTTGTATTTCAATATTAATAATAATATTAATACCCTGTTATTTGATTGATTTTCAGAAATTTGTTTTCTTTTCCAGAAAATTAGAGAATAATAGATTTTAGTAGGGTATGGAGACCACAACTCAAAAGTCTAATATTAGTGGATCTGCGTTAAAAGTTTAGATCTCTATGTGCGTTAGCCTTTCTACTCTCAGATTTTTGTAAATATGAACTAGTAGCTGTTGCTCGCGGCTTCGCCTGCGTGGATTTCGTTTTATAAATAACTAAGTAGCCTATGTTCTTTCTCAAAGTCAGCACTATCTCTGAACCAAATTTCATTAAAATCGGTTCAGTCGTTTGGACTTGAAAAGGTAACAGGCAGACAGACAGAGTTACTTTCGCATTTATAATATTAGTAGGGATAACACAGGGTTGGATACTTACCCCCCCGAGGGTTTCCGCCTTGTCGTGGCAGGGGGGCTCAGTACCCGGTGGTTGGCCTCACACCGGAGAAGCCAAGAGGAACCCAGAGAGGGAGCGGCGTTTGGCGTGGCTCTGCCCGCCACTCGCTGCTGTGGTGAGGAGACGGCTGGGGAAGAGGTGTACGGGTAGGTCGTTGGCCCTGCACCCTATCCCCAGCTGCCTAGCGGTGGTCCCGCCGTCAGATGGGGACGTGGTGGGGAGGCGGCTGGGGAAGAGGTGTACGGGTGTGTCGTTGCCCTGCACCCTATCCGCAGCCGCCTAGCGGTGGTCCCGCCGTCAGGTAGGGACGTGGTGGGGCCGCGGGGGGGGGGGTTGGTTTAAGTTCAGTTCATCTCTGACACTCCCGCTCCCCCGGGGCCGGACTGTGTGCCCCTGGACTTCTCCACCCGGGCATCTTGGGACGCCTGGCATTGTGAGTGGTCGGGGCAGGGACCTTCGAGCGCCGGACTATGCGATGTCCGTCGCCCGAATGGAGAGGTCCCGGGCTGGCTGGCGTGCAGGTGTTCCGCACGCCACTAGTGTTGGTTGGAGCCGAAAGGCTCCGAGGAGGGCTCGGCAACGAGCAGCCGCCGGTGGGTTCGCGGATGTGTGCGATAGCGTTCCCGTGACCCCGCCAGTGATGGCGGACGAGTCGGAACACCCAGGGGTTTTAGTGGGTAGTCGGATGCCTTTCCCGGAGTCCCACATAACCCATCCCTCTCCCCAAGGGTGGGTATGCGTAACGCATTTTCCCCTGATAAAAAAAAAGGGTTGGATACTTAAATGTTAAATAAAATTTACATATCGAAGAATGTTATACGTTTATAAGGATTGATGTTTATTTATTACAAATTCCACACGAATCAAGTCGCGGACAACAGCTAGTTTCAAACATAAAATGAAAATATACGCATATCATGGCAAAGGCGAGGTCATGCCCATCAACTTAACTAAGAGAGAAAGGGACGACTTAACAAACAATTTCCACTTAACAACCATAAATATACTAGACAAAGACTCACCTGCCCTACTTCCAAACGACCCGAACTTTAATCGATATTCATTGCACCACTCGAAATGTAAAGGTCACGAATAATCGAAGAATTTCACTTTCCATTCGATTATTTAAACACCGCTCACGACAGGATCATTGCCATTAAAAAGATAAATAAAAAAGTTATTGATTCCCGCTTTTTTGAAATTGACACGTGCTTTCTTTACGCGGATAGGATGGAACTGTGAGATATTAAAATTGTTATTTGGTTGCTGGGCAACGCGTTTGATTTGAGGTTTTACGATATGAGTTTAGGGTCGACCGGTTAGTTTAGGATCCTACAGCAGAAACATTTCGTTCATCCAGATATACTGCGTATCACATATTGTGATAATGTTAAGAATTTGGGGATAATTATCGACAATAGTTTATGTTGGACGCCACAAATCGCTGAAGTGAGCCGGAAGATGTTTGCTGCCGTTGGCGCCTTGAGAAGACTCCAAAATTTCTTGCCATCATCCACTAAAATTACTTTAGCTCGATCGATTCTCTTTCCAATTCTTGACTATGCCGACATATGCTATCTAGACTTAACTCAGGAGCAATTAAACAAACTTGAGCGGCTTCAAAACCTTTGCATACGATTCATATTTGGGCTACGCAAATATGATCACGTTTCTGATTTTCGTAAACAACTCAAGTGGCTACCCATTCGTTTTCGCAGGAATACACACATTCTTTCTTTTCTTTACTGTATACTGTTCAATCCCCAAACCCCAACCTATTTGAAGGAGCGTTTTCTTTTTCTTGGCTCTTCTCATTCCTTGTCCCTTCGTTCTTCCAATAATCTCCTTCTATCAATTCCTTCACATTTCTCTTCATTTTATTCCAAATCATTCACGGTGGAAGCTATCCGCCTATGGAACTTGCTTCCTGTTGAAATTCGACAAGCTAATTCAGTCGTAACGTTCAAAAAACGACTTCACGATCATTACGTCGCCCAGATCTTTCCCTTGTCGAGTTAAGTCCTGATCACCTAAAAGTTAATTTTATTTTTTCTTTGTAAGCTACAATTATAAATTTACTTGCATTAGTACACCCCTAATATTCTAATTTACACAGTTTCCTAAACCCAAAGGTTGTCTGGAAGAGATTGCAGTTTTGTGATAAGACCGCCTTTTGTATCGTCTATTTCTTCTATTTTGTTGTCTCTTTAATGTATTGGTGTACAATAAAGTATAAAAATAAAAATAAAAAATACTGAAACCTAATTTTTACGAATATTTATAATAAAGATAATATTGTATATCCACTAGGTGGCCTTTCTAGATTTTTCAGAGTCTTTTTACATATTGCCGTGAAGTGGACGATATTCTATTGAAAAACTATTTAGTAAAATCTTTCCCAAAACCAAAATATGAAAAAATACTTGCAGCCTCATTTTGATAGGCAACCTAGTGGATATACCTAAATACTCTAGATTATAAATATGCGCAAAAATTAGGTTTGCAGTTTAGGTTGTGTAGATCGTAAGCGATCTGCTCGGTTAAGCACTACGGGCGCGGTCGGGTAGTGTGATGGGTGACCGCTAGTGACAAATTAAATGCGCGTTTCCGTGCTTCGGAGGGCACGTTAAGCCGTCGGTCCCGGTTGCTATCGATAGATAGCAGTCGTTAAACCTTGTCGGAGGCCTTATGGGCGGTTTGAAAACATCCGACAGCGGGTTGGCCACTAACCCACCCACTTCCACCAATCCGCATTGGAGCAGCGTGGTGGAGTAAGCTCCAGGCCTCCCCCCAAAAAAGGGGAGAGACTCGTGCCCAGCAGTGGGACGTATAATGGGTTGCCATTATATATCTGGATGAACGAAATGATTCTGCAGTGGGATCCTAAACTAGGTTGACCTTTGTGTAAAATAGCGAACTACTCGTAGGTATAGTATAGTATACTCACAAAGCACGGAACACAATAGGTGTGATGATCTTTTTTGTTATCAATATGGGAAGTATGTAGGTATGTGGTTTACATTGAAGGTAAATTCATTCCGAAGCCTATAGAATTGATCAGTATTTTGCCTCTATATCAGAAACTATTTGCCCGCGACTTTTATGGCGTGGAGTTCGTTACAAAATTGACAGAGTTCTGTACAAATTTTATACTTAATATAAACCAGTGATGGAGGTCATTGGGGGAGGCCTATTTACAGCAGTGGACGTCCTATGGCTGATATGATGAAACCAGTGATTCCCAAAGTGGTCCAAGTGGACCCCCTGGGGTCCATCGGAGACTCTATGGAGGTCTAAGTAAGCGTGAATAAAGTGATATTAATAAAGCAAGGACCCCTCCTTGCTACGTCCTTGAAACCAAAATAAAATGGAAAGGGGTCTAGAGAAAAAATAGTTTGGGAACCTCTGATATAAACCATTTGGGTATTAGTTTTTGAAGGGTCTCAAACTATCTCCATTCCAAATGTCATTGAAATCGTTTCAGGCCTTTTGATGAGAAAGCGGAAGATACAGAAAAATATAAACATTTTCGCATTTATTACATGAATAAAGTAAGGATTAGTAGGGATTTAAAACTATATGGGACAGCACAATATAACACGTGTAGTGCTCTCCCAAAATCACGTTCAATTACAGCGTAGGACAAGAGTCGAAAAGGTTTTTACCAGCTGCGCTCCAGCCTACTCACCCACTCCACTGGTTTTGCTAGCTGGGTTTACTACAAGCATCTATCTTAGGTCCCAGGGCTACTAGGAACCGGATGTGTGAGGAGCCACCGAGCTAGCCCGGTCATTCCGGTCTAAGCCTACCTTGTACTGTCCCAAATTCTGGGAGGGATATTTACAATTTAGTCTATCGAATAAAATCAAAGAGCAAGTGCGAACCGCCGCGGCGGACCGGAGGGGAGTAGCCATAGCGTTTATTACCGATGCAAAACAGTCTGTCATTTTAAGGGGGGAAATGCGTGTGACACACACACACACCACAAAATCGTATAGTATATTCTACGAAACTCACACCTTGACTTTAACAAAATATATACACAGTTAACACACACACACACACATTTAAACTTCTAGGTGACAGGCATAGGCCCAATTGGGCTTGTATTTCGACAGAAGTAATATTGAATTGCGTAGCTCATCCATTAACACATTCCGTCAATATCATTATCGTAGTTTAACAACAATTAAAGAGATTACAATGGAAAACCACTAGATGGACAATTAGAATAGGTATTTATAATTTGTGGCAGCAATAAGGGCCATGAAAAAGCAATCCATTAGTGTATGTATGCAGGCCGCACCTTACGCTGCTACTACTGGGCGTAGCCTTTAACCGGTGGCGTAAGTCATAAGCGATAGCGGGTTTGGTTAAGAAATATACTTAAAATAATATTTTTTGTCAACTACAAAGGTATTATTTTAACAGCTGAAATGAAGAAGATGATAATGATTGATGCTCATAATGATATGTAATTTAATCAATTTAGTAAGTAATTGTCAAAATCCGTAGCGATAATTCGTCAGCATCAATTTGCAATGTAATGGACAGAATTTTCTGTATGAATACGCCGATTGAGGCCTAATCTTTATGCATCTAAATGATTTTATAGAGGGAATTTAGACACAGAACAGTAAATTATGAAACTTTTATAGTCCAGTCACTTTAGCATAAAAAAGGGGTTAGCCTCGCAATAGGGAAAAACTGTTTTAACTTTGACCTCGTATAACTGCCGGTTCAGACACGAAAATATATAAGACTTTTGAGATAGCTTTTAGAACGCCAAAATAAAGATACATACAAATACTTAGCTTATTACCTCTCATTCCGAGGTTAATTGCTAAAATGACTGGACCTGGTTAAATGTTTAATTAATATATGGCCCCGTACCTAATAACTATCACAGAGCCATAACAACACATCTGCATTTTAATCTCTGTTTTTTGTGAAGATGTCTATTGGCTGCAGTCACCACTTAACATCCATTTCAACTGCATGCTTGTTTGACATCTTCGTTACATTAAAAAACACATTTAACTTTATTCTACGATTGTTGAAGGTAACAATGTTCTATAAACTGTTACATTCTATCAAATCCATATGAAAGTTTGATTGCGTTATAATAGGTTGGGGAAAAAGTCTTTTCGCATTATAGTATGTATGAACTTGTAATAAAAATCTCTTTGGCTGTAGTATTTGTATCTGGCTGGTTTTGGTATCATTGAAAGTTAAAATTTTAAAGAACACAATTCCAAATTCAAATTAGGCAAATGTGTGATTTTCATTTGTTTTTCGTACTGTCAAGATGAGTGAAACTACTGAAGAAATTCGATACATTTTAAAATTTTACTACAAAAAAGGTAAAAATGCTACGCAAGCCGGGAAAAAAATTTGCGATGTTTATGGACCTAGTGCAGTGTCTGTGAGAGTAGCACAAATTTGGTTTAAACGTTTTCAATCCGGAAATTTTTATGTCAAAGATGCACCTCTCTCTGGTCGCCCTATTACGGATAAAATGGATGCCATTTTTGAAAAAGTGGAGCAAGATTGACATATCAGTAGTTACGACGTAGCTGAAGAACTGAAAATTGATCACAAAACAGTTTTGGCGCATTTGAAAAAAGCTGAGTACAAAAAAAAGCTCGATATTTGGGTATCTTCGCCTACGCGCCAGCTCTCGTTAATAACTTGGACCAATCAGCAACGGAAACGCGTCTATATTTGTAGTGAGTCCTACCTGCCCGCCTTTCCACGATTAGACCACGCTATAAACTGTCGGCTACACCCACCGAACGCTGAAACTTTAACTTTTACAATGTAACACTCGTAATTTTGTTAGTAGAAGAAACTAGCGGACATAGCTTGGTATTATTAGATGTGTTTTCAAAGATATAAGGAAAAATAAAATGAGAAGTTCAAAAAAAAGGAAAGAATAATTTGAGCTCAGGCAGGAATCGAACCTGTGACCTCAGGATAACGAGCCCAGCCGCTTTACCTCTAAGCTACCGAAGTGGATATCTTTCCATTTTTTATGTAATGTAAGTGGCAAACAAGCATGCAGTTCACATTGATGTTTAGTTATGACTGCAGCCTATAGATAGACACTTACACAAGGACCAAGTTCAAAATGCAGATGCGTTACCACTCCTGAGGCCTAAGGTGTTATGCCTCTGTGCCGGAAATTACAGGGCCGTACATTACCACCTGACCGGAACACGATAGTGCTGAACACTACCATTTAGCGGCAAGCAAGAAAAATGGTACTTGCTGTTTTTTAATGTAAATAAGATGACAAACTAGAATGCAGTTCACATTAATGTTAAGTTACGACTGCAGCCTACATCTACATAAAAGCCAGAGGTCAAAATGCAGATGCGTTGCCGACCCTGAGACCTAAGGTGTCATGTCTCTGTGATACTCATTACGGGGCCATATATTATCATCTAACCGGAACACGTTATTGCCGAACACTATCATTTAAACTATTTCATATGCGAATGTGGATGGTTGCAGAGGCCCAGGAAGACCAAGGCTGACCTACCATGACCAAATAGGTCGAGTTCTGTCTGATGGTGGGGTCAAAAGTCTTAGGAATCGGCGTGCATGTATGAAGAGAATGATGAAGGTAGACGAGGCACGAGAGGTTTGTCTGAACCGGGATATCTGGCGCTCTACACTCTCTGCCTACCCCGTTAGGGACCTGGCGTGAAGATACATACATACTATCATTTAGCGGCAGATAAGTTAGGTAATGCGGTGGTGCATACGCCTTCGAGCTCCTACATTACATTTGGAACTCTCCCACCAGTCATTCATTTAACTATTTCTCCAACAGCCATGGACGTGGGATCCGTACGTCACCCGATAGCCTCCAGTTGAATACCAGCGTCAGGCTCCGGAATGGGCATATGCTGAACTGGAGGCTATTTGGTGCAGCCGCGAGACATACCGTAGGTGGGTTTTACGTAAGTTAGGCGAATTCTGTGTTAGTAATAAGTATTTGTTTGTTTTTAATTTTTTTTATTTAGATATCTACCTTTAACCTTTATAACTTTTAAAAAACAAGTAAAGAATGACTATCTGCCACTTTAACTTTCATAATACCTATGTCTACCACCTTCCTTCTTTTTCATGTACCTACCTATTTTTGTGTTCTTGTGTTTACTTATAAATTTATTTTAGTTTTTAGTAATTGTACGCCCCTATGTCATTTAGTTATCATTGTCCTCAAATTCTGGTTGCCTGGAAGAAATTGCTGTGTAGCAATAAGGCCGCCATTTGCTTTTTCTGTAATTTTATGTAATTGTTAACTTCTTTGGTGTGCAATAAAGTGTATTATTATTATTATCTACAATTTTTTTTTTAATTTAATTAAACATGTTGTACCTGCACTTACCTACCTTTGTCATGTCTCAAGGCTGCAAATAAAGCAGTTTCAGTTTCAGTTTCAGTATTCCCGTTGTCTTCTCTATGTGCTTACTTCATTGATTCTGATAGGATTTCTTTTTATCAGGTGGTCGTAGCCGGATTTACTGATACAGGGTTTTCCAATAGGGACGGGTCGATTTTGGCAGCCAACTCGTGACGACCATATTAAAATATACACATAGCAATGCAAACGTAATCTGAAGATGCGGTTGCGATCAGGCGCTGTATGTAAGTATATGATACAGCTAGAGTATTGTAAATTTGGGGTGGTGACAAACTTGGGGTCGATTTCACTATCAGAATAAAACGCGATCAATTCTTGTAAACGATTTACATTCTTCATCAAGTTCAATAACACTATTGTTTTCACCAACGAAAATTGATCGTGATTAGCTGAAATTGAAGCGCGCATTGCCCCTTCCGCGGCTGGTGTAGATCGAAAAGATCTACTCGGTTAAGCGATACGGGCGCGGTCGGGTGTATGATGTGTGATCGCTAGTAACTAATAAAAGTTTTTACTGGTGGTAGAGCTCCAGTGACGAAGCTCGCGGGTGTAGGCAATATACTTGCCGCTAAATGGTAGTGTTCAGCACTATCGTGTTCCGGTCAGGTGGTAATGTACGGCCCTGTAATTTCCGGCACAGAAGCATAATACCTTAGGCCTCAGGGGTGGTAACGCATCTGCATTTTGGCCTTGGTCTTCATGTGGGTGTCTATAGGCTGCAGTCATCACTTAACATCAATGTGAACTGCATGCTTGTTTGCCACTTACATTACATAAAAAAAAAAAAAAAAAGCGCGTTTTCGTGCTTCGGAGGCCACGTTAAGCCGTCGGCCCCGGTTGCTATCGATAGATAGCAACCTTGTCGGGAGCCTTATGGGCGATTTGAAAACATCCGACAGCGGGTTGGCCGCTAACCCGTATCTCCACCAACCCGCATTAGAGCAGCGTGGTGAATTAAGCTCCAGACCTCCCCCGAAAAAGGGGAGAGACTCGAGTCCAGCAGCGGGACATATCAAGGGTTGCCATTATTAATTACTAGCTGACCCGGCAAACTTCGTATTGCCTCACAATTAAATAATGTGTCAAAGGTTTGATACTTACGGACTATCAATATCATCATCATCATCATTTCAGCCAAAATACGTCCACTGCTGAACAAAGGCCTCCCCCAAAGAATGCCACAACGAACGGTCCTGGGCCGCCCTCATCCAGCGATTGCCCGCGACCTTCACCAGGTCGTCGGTCCATCTTGTGGGAGGCCTGCCTACGCTTCGCTTTCCGGTACGCGGTCGCCACTCGAGAACTGCTCTGCCCCAACGGCCGTCAGTTCGTCGAGCTATGTGCCCTGCCCACTGCCACTTGAGTCTCGCTATTCGGTGAGCTATGTCGGTAACTTTGGTTCTCATGCGGATCTCCTCATTTCTGATTCGGTCTCGCAGAGAAACTCCAAGCATAGCTCTCTCCATTGCTCTCTGAGTGACCTTGAGCCTTCTTATGAGGCCCATAGTGAGCGACCACGTTTCTGTCCCATAAGTCATCACTGGCAACACACACTGATCAAAGACCTTTTTCTTGAGACACTGCGGTAAGTCGGACGAGAAGATGAACCGTAGCTTCCCGAACGCTGCCCAACCGAGTTGGATTCGGATTCCGAATCCAACTATCAATATGGGAAAATGAAATTGTGGTTTTTACTATTTCCCTTCAATTTCTTCATATTTTCTTACCATTTCAACCTTCCCTGTACTTCCAAAACTCATTTAAAACCAAAATTAGCCGAATCGGTTCAGTTCTCGAGTTTAAGCGAGACTAACGAACAGCAATTGATTTTTATATAAATAGATTATAGACTATAAGTTGCGTCAAACAGAAGACCTAACTAGGTAGTTAGGTACAAGCTTTTAATACTTACATTAGTATCGTGTCACGTCTACGAAGCAGCACTAAATCACGTTTACGCTCATTGCTAAAGTCATTAATTAATGTACGTTTTAACGGGGCGCCATAATGGGGTTCCACTTACACCCTTGTTCGAGGCGCGCCTTGAAATGACGCTTTTTATAGATTTTTCTAGATATTTGCCCTGATATCATATTATGGCGTATAGGTATATCAGCCGAGACTATTGTTGCCACTGCACTGCCAAAACTTTTTACATAAAAAAAATACATTGTAGAAATTAAACTTGCGGATTTTCTCGCGTATACAACACTCCCAAATTTCTTCATACACCCGACGTTTCGGTCGTTTTCCAGCTACCGTGTATACGCGAGAAAATCCGCAAGTTTAATTTCTACAATGTATGAAGCTCGCGAAAACCTACGAAAACGTTATAAAAAAAATAATCTGTTTAATATGGTGTCTGCTCTTACAGGTGGTAGAGTTCCAGTGTAGATGCTCGAGGGTGAAGGCCTATCGCATTACCTTATCTATCTGCTGCTAAATGGTAGTGTTCAGCACTATCGTGTTACATTCAGATGGTAATGTATGGCTCCGTAAGAACTATCACAGATAAAGATTTAAGATTTTATTTAATTTCTCCGCAATGTTTTCTTATGGTAAATACATCATATGAAGCTTATTTTATTTTTTTAAATTATACTGATTTATTTCTAAACATTTATCTCAGGGTATTGTGGAGACAGGAGCGCTCAAACTAGGTAAACCCTGTGCTATGAGTCTCCTGGTCTCCGCCTCAGGATTTTGTCCACTTAATTACTAGAACAATTTTAGTAATGGCTCATGAGAGCAATAAAGAGAACTAAGCACTATAAGGAAAGACATGACCTTAGGTCTCAGGGGCACATCTCCATTTTGACATCTGGTATTTATGATTTGTATAGGCTGCAGTCATCACTTAACATCATTGTGAGCTGGATGCTTGTTTGCCACTTTCCTTACATAAAAAGAAATAAACTACGCTAAGCTAGGAAGCCCCTTTCGGTAGCTTAGTGGTTGTGCTAGTTAACTTAAGCTAGCCAAAAGCTATGATCCGCATTACCGAAGGAGCATGTGAAAGAAGTACTCGTATTATTCTACTAATATTAAAGAATTCAACGGATTAAAATATAATAAATACCTATACCTACTCAAAATACTTTTGAATAATATTCTTTTCTAGCTGTGCCTGCGACTTCGTCCGCGTGAGACTTTTTGATTGTTCAGTTTCTACCCGGACAAAGTAGGCGCAGCTAGTATAAAAGTAGCCTAAGTTACTCCTTATTACATAAGCTATCTGCGGGTGAAAGTCCCGTCAAAATCAGTAAAGCCGTTCCCGAGATTATTCGGGACAAACAGACAGACAGACAGACAGACAGACTAAAATTGTAAAAAAAATGTTTTGGCATATGTACCGTGTGTACATACATATGCATTTAGTTAAAAGCGGTTATTTTTATATTACAAACAGACACTCCAATTTCATTTATTTGTATAGATTACGAAATTCCTTGTCAATCATTCGTGTTAGAGCTATTATTATCGCTTAGCTTTTATGGTGTGACCGCAGCTTGATCGTTCACGAAATACACCACAAAACGAATTTTAAATGACTTGGATTATTTATTTAATTCATTCATATCCTGAATCCTGATTTGGTCGAATATGAGGTACAGTCAACTTCAAATATAATAATAATAATAATAATGGCAAACCATTATACGTCCCACTGCTGGGCACGAGTCTCTCCCCTTTTTGGGAGGAGGCCTGAAACTTACTCCACCACGCTGCTCCAATGCGGATTGGTGGAGGTGGGTGGGTGAGTAGCCAACCCGCTGTCGGATGTTTTTTAAACCGCCCATAAGGCCTCCAACAAGGTTTAACGACTGCTATCTATCGATAGCAACCGGGACCGACGGCTTAACGTGCCCACCGAAGCACGGAAACGCGCATTTTAATTTGCCACTAGCGGTCACCCATCACACTACCCGACCGAGCCCGTAGTGCTTGACCGAGAAGATCGCTTATGATCTACACCAGCAGCGGGGCCATGCGCGCTTCCTTAAAAATACTAGACAATAATACCACAGTCTAAAAAACGAACGTATTGATATACTGTGATAATACACAATAATCATGCTAGAAATAATACATTGTTCATTAACACTACTTTATAAAATGGTTCTTGCTTGTGGTAGAGTTCCAATCTAGGAGATCAAGCACTACCGCACTTAAAATCTATCTGTCGCCAAATGGTAGTGTTCGGGACTATTGTATTTCAGTTCCATGTTAATGTATGGTCCCGTAATATCTATCACAGAGATATGATACCTAAAGTCGCAGGGGTGGCCCCGCATTTGAATTTTGACCTCGCTTTTAGTGGGGGACACCCCCTCTTTAGGCTGCAGTCATCACTTAACATCCATGTGAACTGTATGCTTAATTGTTTTAAACTTTCACGATTTGTATTCATATTTTTATATTGTAAACGGGACTTAATCGCGTACTATTTTAATCGAAGTATTTACCTCGACACTCGACGTTTCGGCCGTAATGCGACGGCCGTGGTCACGAGTAGACTAGACTGTGAGTACGTCGAGTGTCGAGGTAAATACTTAGATTAAAATAGTACGCGATTAAATCCCGTTTACAATATAAAAATATGCACTGTATGCTTGTTTGCCACTTAATGAAATAAAAAAATCAGCTTAGATAAAACGTGACGGCCATATATTCCGCGTCGACTGTACGCGTCAAGGCAACATTCACCGGGCAGTCGCGCGTGCAGCGACAATATTGTATCGGGTTACATGAGAACGATAGTTGGTTCGATTCCGGTTGAGCGTGCAAGACAAATTCATTTGAATTTAATAGGTTTAATAGCTATTTATTTGTTTTACTACCTGTTATGGGATAGTTGGTAATAACTAAGTAGCTAGGCATTAAACGCAAAATATTGAAAGCGCCCTCTGCGCCCGCCGATTGCGTGAACTAAATTAGCGCCGCCGATTAATTCAAAGGAGATGTTGTGAACTGTGAAACTCGGCATTGGTTCGTACATGTCCTCAAGAAATGGGTAAATTAAAGAAGAATCCGAAAAATACAATTAATTTATTCAAGAATATATTTTATAGTTACAACCACATTAATTTTTTATTTTTATTTTTTTTTTACGCTTACACTCACAGCCACACACTAGGTCTGTAGGTCATACAAATATTTGTCCCGGTGCGGGGATCGAACCCGCGACCCTTCGAATCAAACGGTGGTTTCGCACCGCTGGACTAACCGGGTCGTCAACAAAACTTCAAACGATTTTATCATTTTCAACTATGTTCAACATGGCGGCGATACAGCCGACGCTTGGGATCAATCGATTTTGATAGTATTTAGAAAATATTACTTTTTCTCCAAGTACTTTAAAATCAAAAAAACAATTTAAAAAATGAAAATGTCAAAATGACATCGTCCTCCATATCCGCCATATTGATTTTGAGTTGCAATTCTAACTGCAAATAATGTTTTGTAACTGCAAACAAAGCCAAACAAGTGAAAATATGCCGTTAAAAACGTTTTTATATTGATTTTGCCTGTTAATGATATTGTGTACAATACATGGCCGGAGGTCCATACATTTTTGCAACATCTCCTTTAACTGGCTTACGAAAAATCGAGGTTTCAAATTCTTTAGTGGACATAGGTAGAAACAAATTATGTGTATTATTTTAAGGATCGATCAAGGCTGTTTTTACTCCATTTATCATTTAAAAAAAATAGGTCTAGTGCGAGTCAGGGTCGCCCATGGCGGGTTCCGTAGTAGCAAGTAATTTATTCAAAGTTAATGTTTTGCAGTTTTTGAAAATTTATAATATATTGTTCGAACTTAATTTCGTTGATACAGTGCATATTCATATTTTTCTTATATTTATTAGGTACTCTCTTATTTTTGAGGAAGGACGGGAGACATTTTACCATTTTAAAAGAGTCCATCTTTCAAACGATGATTAAAAATCTGTCTATAGACACCCTACTCATACGAGTACAGGTTTGATGAAAAAAATGTTATTTTTCTTGTTACTTACAAGAAAAATAACATTTTGGTATGGAGATTCTTCATATTTTTTTATGTTTGATTGAATTTAGGTATGACGGGCGGACAATCAGACTAACATGACGAATTTATAAGGATTCCGTCTTTTGCTATTTGGTTATGGAACCCTAAAAATTAGACATGAATAGATCAGACAATCACTGCGCAATCAAAACTGTGTCGTAGCGTGGGTAACATCTGTTGGTTGGGACTGGTCTGTTTTGTTTCCTTCCATATTTCGACACAGCAATATGGATTATCTAGTTTTTTTTAAATATGTTTGTAAACAAATCGAAACACCTACATAATCTTATCTATAAAGCAACCCCTATCTCTCTAAACAACCCTTATTACTAACCCTTGCCGCCTGACAGCATATGAAAATCAATGACCTGACAAATATGACAATTTGTGAGAGGCACCTATTCAAGGTGTGTAATGAGTCCAAATAACGGCTCTGTATTTTTTATGATCTTCGACAGATTTATAGTGACACCTCTGAATTATTTTGGGTAGCGAGTCAATGATTTACTAATTATGGTGTTATGTTAAAAACTTTTAGATCGAAAAAGTTTTTTATTTTTTTTAATGTATGTTTTCATACCACATTGTTGTTTAGTTATATTTAGTTTAAACCGTATACGCGTTCGTGGTAGTTTACATTTGTGTATATGATAAAATTTCACAGATCACTGGAATTGGTGTCGCTTCGACACCAATTTTAGGCAAAAAAACAGACCAGTCCCAACCAACAGATGTTACCCACGCTACGACACAGTTTTGATTGCGCATGCGCTGTGATTGTCTGATCTAGTAATGTCAAAATTTTTAGGGTTCCATAACCAAATAGCAAAAGAAGGAACATCTATTAGTTGGGACTGGTCTATTATTTTTTTGCTTCCATAATATACAGCAATATGGATTATCGAGTTTATAACGAACTCCAGCGTATATTTTTAAGTATATTTTTTTTAGATTATTCATACTCTTATTTTTAGAGAAGGGACACATTAACCACTTTGGAAGTGTTCATTTTCATTTTGTTCAGTTTCATTTTGAAAAAATATTTTATAAACCGCACCATCTGGTCATGTAATCCCACTCGTATAAGTTTTTATGAAAATATAAGTTTTTTCTTTAGTTTAGTTTAAGTGTGGAGATCCCTCATATTTTTTAAAAATATTTTTTCAGTTTATGGCGGACGAACAGTCAGGGTTTCGTATTGTGCCATTTGGTTACGGAACCCTAAAATACTAAACATGACTAGGCCAGACAATCACTGCGCAACCAAAACTGTGTCGCCGCGTGGGTAACATCTGTTAGTTGCGACTGGTCTGTTTTTTGCTACCATACTTTGATACAACAATATATTCGCTTTCCATTGTAATAATTAATATTCTTTGGAACGAAGTTTCTTATCGCGCGGTACGCTGGCTAAGGGGGCTAGGCGAGAGTCGCGAAAAATCCTCACGACACTTTTGCTATAGTGCGTAGCGCTCGGAGAGGGGGCAGGCCGAGTATAGGATTCGACTTATTCGTTCTCTCTCTCTCTCTCTCTCGACAGTGACAAGCCACGCGACGCGCGCGTCTGCTGTGTATGCGTAAATTGTTTTTTCGTGTATGTAGTTTTAGTTATTTTAAAAAATAAACAATTGATGTGATTGACACCTCAGACAGTTTTTTTTTTATCTTATAATGGTCTATCCTACGTTAATTGATACTTTGTTTTATTGTAAGCTTGCTTTCGTGGTAGTGATTTAAGTGAATACTACAGCCAATAAACATCTACACAAAAACCAGAGGTCAAAATGTTGCCATCCCTGAGACCTCAGTTGTTATGTCTCTATGATAGTTATTACGGGGCCATACAGGTCGTCAGCACCGCCCCTAATCGCATTTGTCTTATGTGTCCCTCCACAACGCCCTAAGCCAAGGATCGGACCTGCAGGGGTCTCCCTTAGGCACTTATATAAATTTATTTAAGTTGATAGCCCTTTGCGCTAGCCGACTGCCCGGTGAAGTAGACTAGAGTCGTCTAGAAACGATCCGCCTACCTAATACCATAAAAAAGCCAGAGGTCTAAGCTGTGCTGGAAAAAACTCGCCTGTATCTTTTTTTTATGTTATGGAAGTGGCAAACAAGCTTTGCAGTTCACATTGATGTTAAGTGATGACTGGAGCCTATAGACACCCACACAAAGACCAATGTCCAAATACAGATGCGTTACCACTCCTAAGGACTAAGGTGTTATTCCTCTGTGCCGGAAATTACATGGCTGTACATTACCACCTGACCGGAACACGATAGAGCTCCGTCACTGGAGCTCTACCACCAGTAGAACCTATAAACAAAATTAAACATTTAAATATCTAGTCGACAGGCATAGGCACACTTGTGCTTGTACTTTGACGGAGGGGAAAGCCTGCATATGGCTACTCCCCTCCGGTTCACCGCGGTTGGTGGCCCGTGTTAGTATATGTGCAAATCACATTGTTATCGATATAGGCAAAGAATACGTTTTGGCATTTACATTTCAAGGTTATGAATGTCAAGATCTGCGGGTTCATTGTTCAAGCGAGATTTAACGTGAGATTGGAATACGGGCGTGGAATTTTATTTTATTTTGTCTTCCTCAAAATCATTTACAGTACCAGCAAAAAATATTGCAAATCGCGCCTACGAAAGAGACAATCGGCTAGTTTCGACTTCTTAGAGCGTTGTCTCTGCTGCACACTGCCTACGTAAGCACTGATAGTCCGGTATTAGTCAAAACTTGGTCAAAATGGTCGAAAAACGTCATGTTGGTAATTCGTGAAAGATACCTATAATCTATGGTAGGTAGCTCAGCGGCACGCCTGAAGGGCAGTGGACTGTATGTTTTTGATCAATGAAAGCTTGTCTTGTCTCTCGCGAGGGCATGTGGTGGTGTGATTTTTTCCGAAAGCGGCGCCACCAATATATATATTTAAAAATCAATTGCTGTTCGTTAGTCTCGCTAAAACTCGAGAACGGCTGGACCGATTTGGCTAATTTTGGTTTAGAATTATTTGTGGAAGTTTAGGGAAGGTTTAAAAGGTAAGAAAATATGAAGAAATTGAAGGGAAATAGTAAAAACCACAATTTCATTTTCCCATACAAATAGCCCGCAAACCCTTGACACTTTATTTCATTGTGAGGCAATACGAAGTTTGCCGGGACAGCTGGTGCTCTATATTAATAATGGCAAAACTCAAACTCAAAAATTTATTTAATCATAGAATTTGCTTGTGATAGGTCAAATTTCAAAATATAAAATGAAAGCGTTTAACATCTGATACGTTGATTAATATGTCAAAGTAAACAAAATATAAAATAAATGATAGTCCAAAATACTTAATAATAGAAGAGGTTGACGAGGCACGAGAGGTTTGTCAGAAGTCTGGCGCTCTACACTCTCTGCCTACCCCGTTAGGGACCTGGCGTGAAGATACATACATACATACATACTTAATAATAAAAATCTTTCCCGAAACTGAAGGATTTTTATTAGTTATCCAAGATCAAGTCATTCCCACTCGCAACTATAGAAAACATGTAACCAAGGAACTTGTACATCAATCTGATACCTGCAGGCAATGTCACAGCGCACCAGAGACAATACAACACATCACAGGGGCATGTAAATGTTTAGTCCAAAGTGGTCCAAAATGACTATAAGCACAGACACGATCAGGGTGCATCCATCATACATCAACATTTGGCGATAACAAATGATTTTGTAACGCACAAACCACCCTGCTATAAATATAAACCTGAATTAGTACTGGAAAACAAAAAATGCAAAGGAGATGTTGCGAGCTCGGCCCTGGTTCGTACACGTCCTCAAAAAATGGGTAAATTAAAGAAGAATTCGAAAAAAATACAATTAATTTATTCAAGAATATATTTTAGAGTTACAACCACATTTAATTCAAACGATTTTATCATTTTCAACTATGTTAAACATGGCGGCGATACAGCCGACACTTGGGATCAATCGATTTTGATAGTATTTAGAAAATATTACTTTTTTCTCCAAGTTCTATAATCAAAATACAATTTAAAAAATGAAAATGTCAAAATGACATCGCCCGCCATATTCGCCATGTTAGTTTTGAGTTGCAATTCTAACTGCAAATTATGTTTTGTAACTGCAAACAAAGCTAAATAAGTGAAAATATGCAGTAAAAAACGTTTTTATATTGATTTTGCCTGTTTATTGATATTGTATACAATACATGGCCGGAGGTCCATACATTTTTGCAACATCTCCTTTACTGGGATAGGACAATACTGACCGACAAGACTATAAACTACAACAGGCCAGATATTACATTTTGCGACAAATACAGCAAAACAGTATCTATATATAATTGACATAGCCTTACCTAATACACTTAACATACAAAGTACAATATAAGACAAACTGTCAAAGTATCAGGATTTAGCTATTGAGATCAAGACGCAATGGAAAGCAACAACTGTACACATAACACCATTGTATTATCATCAACTGGAGTAATTCACAAAAACCTTCGTAATACGAGTAGCCTCGCTACACTCAATATTCCGTCATACTTAATTAGCCTTCTCCAAAAAGCCGCCATACTAATAAACACATGTCGAATTGCGCGAAAATTCTTAACGACGTCTACCATTTCCTCATGAAGAAACCACAAACTACTTTACTTGGTAAAAACCCGTAAAGTGGTAATAGGCCCCCTCAATTAAGGGAGAAAGTAAAAACTTAAAAAATAATATAAATGTAATTTCCGGCATAGAGGCTAACACCTTAGGCCTCAGAAGTGGTAACGCATCTGCATTTTGACCTCTGGTCTTTGTGTTAGTGTCTATAGGCTGCTGTCATCACTTAACATCAATGTGAACTGCATGTTTGCTTGACACTTTCATAACATAGAAAAATAATAACACCTTAAACCTCGGGAGTGGGCAGTGGCAGCATTGCCACATTTTTTTTTAATGTAATGAGGGCGGCAACATGCATACAATTCACACTGATGTTAAGTGATGACTGCAGCCTGTATACACAAAGAGCAGAGGACAAAATGGAGGTGCCAGTAATCTTTAGTTTCATGTACATAGATAGGCTACAGTATTAATATGATAATGTGCCCCATTTTGATACTTTTCTAAAAAGGTACGGTTTGTATCTACTATAAAAAAAAAATATTTAGGAATTAAATAAAAAATGGAAAGAAAAAATTGACTTCAGGCAGCCGACCGATCTACCAAAGTCCTTCAGGAAGGATTAGTGGTAAAGCGGCTAGACTGGTTATCCTGAGGTCGCAGGTTTAATTCCTGCCTGAAGTCAAATTTTTCATACCATTTCTTCTTTAATTTCTAAATTTACTCGCGTGTGTTATTGCGAAACAAATATTGTTAGAGCCCTATCAACGTGATCACACCGCGCTTTATCAATATTCATACGGGCACTAATAAAGAGATTCATGGTTCAGGCTGGGATCAAAGATGGATGTTTTCATTTACATGTTTTAACTAACACAGAATTATAGTCGTCTAAATAAATTACATAATACTGTTGATTTTTTTAGGGGGCAACAGAAGGATTTCTTGGGTATTTATTAAATTTTTGTGATACCAAAAGCAAGTACCAGACGACATCGACAAACATCAACTGCCTCAATGGTAGCAGGCCACTACTACTACGCTGGGATCCTGGGTTCGATTCCCGGGTCGGGGTCTATCAGAAATATTATTACCTACTTTAAGAAAAAATGTTGCTATGAACAGCTTCTTTTCTCCTATTATTATTTATTTTATTTATTTATATAATCTTCCAAGCACAAAAAAAGTACATGAGGCGGACTTAATACTAGGTAGCATTCTCTACCAGTCAACCTTAAGGTTGTGTTGAAAACTCAATGTGGTAGTGCAATTGATTATATAATTTTGCTGTGCCCAAACAGGTCTGTAATGTGATACAGAAAATGTTATTTTATAGTCCAACAACACTACCATTGCAGAATGCAAATAAATTATGAAATTGAATTGAATTGAGATAACAGTATGAAATCCTTTTACTCTGGTTCTATTGGGATTTTTCCATTTTCTAGAAGTTTTCCAGTTTCTCAGAGTTTGCTAATGTGCCCGGAGATGTCTGTTGACAACTCCGGGCACATGTTACAGCTGTTACTGGGGACAAAAGGTAACTGGGAAACCGATGGTGGTTGCAAGATGCACTTACCTCTGCCTACTCCTACGGGGAAGACAAGCGTGAAGTTGAATTACGTTAATCCTAATATATCTAGCATCAACCCAAGGATACATCACAGGATATATTTATTAACACGTTGTACAATTGAATGATCTCCTAAAACAATTAATAACGCAACATTCTAGCAAAACAATAAAGATAGACAATACCTACAGACGATTAGCCCCATTCGCAAGTACATCTATTGTCTTTCTGTCCGTCCGTACGTCCACAATGACATCACCGATCGTGATTAGAATCCTTTTCTCGTGTTATTTAAGTATAATCTGACTGCAATTTTAATTTGTATGTTCATTTCCGGCTTATCAGTTGTATGGGACAGCAGATTTTTTTTCTTCGATTGCTAAGTGGCGAAATCTAAATAACAAGACAATAGAACTTGTCGCCAAAAATTGGTGTCGAAGCGACACCAATTCCAGTGATCTATGAAATCTTGTTATATATACAAATGTGAACCATCACGAACGCGTATACCAGGGGTGCGACCGCCTATCGACATTGCTGACAAATTTTAAAGTCTATTTTTACTTGAACTAAATAACAATAATCAAAATAATCTACCATTATCGCTTGTTTATCACTTACGAAAACGAGAACATCAATCAGATTATCAATACTACTTTTAAAGGAGCTACAAATCGACATAAAAATTTGACAGCAATGACATTGTCAGCAGCAATACAGATAGGCGGTAGCACCCCAGGGGTGGCCAACCGGTCGATCGCGATTTACCGGTCAATCACGACCATTAGTCCAGTCGATCGTGGCAGCATTTTCCTACTTAAAACAAACAAAAAATACACACCAGTCTCGCTTGACAGACGCTCATACTAATCTTTAAGGGCAACTTCATACGCAATGCTCACACTAATATTATCTACTATGAAGATACTAAGAATGTTCAGTTTAATTTTTTTCCTCATAATAAAGTAAAAATACTTCACAATTTGTACGAACTATGCCATTTGACATTACATTTCAAATTTCAAGAAGTAGGTATATAACTGGTAGATCGTTCGGAGTGTCGTTAGTTAAGAGTCGATCTTGGGTCCAAACGAGTTGGCCACCTCTGGCGTATGCGGTTTAATCTAAATACAACTGGTAACTATTATAAGAAAAAAAAAAACAACATATTAAAAAATATAAACGATCAAAAAATTTCTAACTTAACAACTAATTATGTATGTATGTATCTTCACGCCAGGTCCCTAACGGGGTAGGCAGAGAGTGTAGACAACTAATTATATACACCGAAATTATAAAATTTTCATAGACTCGCTACCGAAAATAATTCAGCGGTGCTGTCAAAGATCATAAAAAATACAGAGCCGTTATTTGGACTCAGTACACACCTTGAATAGGTGCCTCTCCCAAATTGGCATATTTGTCAGGTCATTGATTTTCATATGCTGTCAGGCGGAAAGGGTCGGTAATAAGGGTTGTTCAGAGAGATAGGGGTTGCTTTATGGATCAGATTTTATAGGTGTTTCGGTCTTTGATGTAAATTATAAATGTCCCTTCAATACATAATTCTTTGCTGAAAGTGGCCGAGCGATAATTTGTCTTAAGAACAGAGAGTAATGAGCCATTCTAATAATTTCATACTTGATCCACGTTTCGTTTATAGATTTTATAAAGTTCATATTTTCAAACTTACCAAAAATCAAAACCACCTATTTCTTTTGCCCTCGACAAATATAATTTAAAGATTTTTAATGAATTCATAATTTTATTTTATTCATTTAACCATTTATTTAAGGCAACCAGGGCCCATAACATACAATACACAGATAACAATAAAAAAATAAACATAATAATAGCCTTGTAGTAGCATTAAGTCCGCCTTATATACCTTTTCTATGTGCATAGAAGTTAAATAAATAAATAATACAATACTATTATTTACCTTAAAACTAATCACGTCACTTCACATGGGGCGTACGTTTCGCCTCCCAAAATCGTCTGAAAACTACACCTTCGGGCCCGAAATCAGGACTAAGGAAAATCTGCAGATGTTTATTACGCTTTCAATGTCTGAAACACTCTTATTTCAGACCTGTTTAAGTTCAGTCCAGTACATGGGTACCTACAAAGCACTACTTGAAAAAAATTTTATTCGACGAGAAAACATCTACAAGATATAAAAAATTCGTGACTATGATAAACCAAATAGTAATTCAGTTGTATCACTGCACTACAACACTCTCAAAGATCATAAAATATAATATGTAGAGCCGACATATCGACTCATTACACTCTTATTTACATACCTCTCCCAAATTGTTATATTTGTCAGGTCATTGATTTTCATAGGCTGTCAGATGGAAAGGGTCGGTAATAAGGGTTGTTTAGAGAGATAGGGGTTGCTTTATGGATCAGATTATTATTTTTTTGTCTATATTTTTTTTAAGGGACATTTAGAAGGAGGGATCAGATTATGTAGGTGTTTTGGTCTTTGATGTAAATTATAAATGTCTTTTCAAATACATCACTCAGCCCTTGCTGGCAGCGGCCAAGTGTTAATTCAAACTACAACTTAAAACTTTAACTACTACACTCTCAAAGATCATAAAATATACAGAGCCGTCATTTGGCCTCATAATAAAACTGTTAACATAATATCTCTCCCAAATTGTCATATTTATCAGGTCATTGATTTTCATATGCTGTCAGGTGGAAAAAGTCGGTAATAAGGGTTGCTTTATGGATTAGATTATGTAGGTGTTTCGGTTCATCATTTAAATTATAAATTTCCTTTAATATAATAATTCCTTCGTTGGTGAAAACGGTCTTGTGAACATTTGTCTCAGGAACTCAGACATTATCCTGATTGTCTAAGTTTCTGATATCCATTATTATTTTTATTTTTTTATTGAAATAATATTAAAATTCTAGACACATTTTTTGTTTCATAACACACTTTAGATTTTTAATGTGGTAAAAATTGTTTTAAGCACATTTTAAACATAATATGGGGCTGTGGTCCAGCAGTGGATGTCTTTCGATTATAAACGATGAGTTATCGAAAATATTTTATTTTTCCATAGTAACTACGCATTTCTAAATGCAAAGTGCACAGAAATACATTTGGTCGACACGGAATTAGGAACACGTAACAAACTAATTATTTTATGGCCGACTAGCATTTGCTAGTTTACGATTTCTGGTAACAATATTTTAGTTATGACTTGCACTCATGTATGTTAGTCATTTCTGTAAATTTAATATTCGTTATGTCGGCTCATAAATGCAATATCCACCATATTTCTTCTTTGTGGGTTATTAGCCTTATAATGACGATAACCATTATTGGATATTTACGTCAAAGAATAGCGATAAACAGACGAGATTTCTTTAGGACTATTTCTATTTATTCACAACATCTCTTTAATTTTTTTTTCAAATACCTTCTTTAGACAATAAATTTTCATAATGACTACGTACTCTATATAAGGTACATTTTATTTGAAAATGGCGGTACATAAGCATGTATTTCACATTGATGGTAAGTGAATAGTGCAGCCTGCAGTCACTCTTGAGGCCTCCGTTTAAATTCCAGGTCATACATTACCATCTGATCGGTATACAGTACTGCTGAGCACTATCTACTACTATTAGGTGGCAAATGGATATAGTAATGCGGTAGTGCCTATGCCCTTCAGTTCCCACATTAACTTTATTGGGTATTTTAGTAGTACCTTTTCTACAAGCAACTCGAAAATACAAAAAAAAAATGGTTGAAATACATAGGCTGAAATATGGAATAATTGAGTTAAAAAAAAAACAATTCGATGAGAAATGGATCTAATTCAACTTCTCCAAGCCCGGCGAAGTTTGGCAAAAAGACAATTTGAACCAGTATAGACATAGGCAATAGATATCCGAAAGCCGTGAAAACCACATTCATCGATTAAACTTGTTCCCGCATCCTAACAGATAGACCACAATTTGTAACTAAGGATTCACATGAATTTTGGTTTAAAATATCTTACTGCAGTATATTTTCCAAGTGTTCAAATGCCTTTCAAATTGATATAGGATAGGATGATGCAGATGAATATATTATATTTTGTTTATAAAACTATCAACCATTTATATTACTTCTTCGTGTTCGGTTCGGATACCGCTGTAGAATTATTTCGATCATAAAGCTATACTATTCTGCAAAAACCTAATTTGTACGCATACCTATTTATGATCTAGAGAATATATACCTATCCACAAGGTTGTCTATCAAAATATGGATGCGCAAAAAATTTAACTCTGCAAAGAATAGAAAAAAATAGAAGCGACTTTCTTATGACGGTTTTCTTTTTTTGACATCATTTTTACACTACAATTTTTATGTTTACTACTAATAGATATACTTACCTATGTGGTATTTTTAGGGATTCCTCAATTAAGAAAAAAAGGCATTTTTGTAAGATCACTCGTGCGTAACAATTCTTAACTAAGGATTCACGTGAATTTTGTTTAAAATTATCCTTCTTCACTAAATTTCGCAAATACATTATTCAAACGGAAGTGTTTTTCTAATTGATGAATAATGGCATGTTGTAGTCGTTATAGTTTCTTGCGTTCTAATTACTTCATATACCCACTTACTTATCTTACTTACTTAGTGAGGAAATTCTTTGCTTATTCAAATTCAATCAAATATTTTTTCAATCAAAGCTTTTATTAACATCGTATAAGGTACCCGTGTGATGTGTAAAGGCTTTGATTCCAGTCCCCCAAGAATCTTGTGTTCCATACAAATCTGTTATTGTACGGAACCCTTCCTCGGTGCACGAGTCCGACTCGCACTTTCCCGTTTTTGTTAAATACAAATTGGTTTTTAATAAGGTGCGGTAAGATAATTATTTTAATCAGTATTTCACATCTGAACCCTACATATTCTTTGATCATCTATCGAAATTCCTCCGACCCATAATAAAAGAAACACTACATGTATACGATCGCTTACGATGTACATCTATATGCCAGGGTTGTAGGAATCGGTTAAGTGATGTGGAAGAATAGATCAAAGAAGGTTCTCGAGAGTTATACCTAAGCAAGGCGGAAATGTTTACAAAGTTGGGGAAGAGCTAGGGCTGGGCCATCCGTCCGGAATCCCCAAAATTGTCCTTGTTTGAAGGCCGTCCGGGGGCCGTCCGGTATTTGAAAAGTTAAAAGGACACATTTGTTGTCAGGAGAAAGCCAATTAATTTATTGATAAGCAATAAATTGAAATACATTTTAGTTATAAAATCATCTACATTAACCCGTATTCAAGATGTTCGGCAAAATCTTCGATTTCATTCGATTTCAATAACAAGCTGTATAATTGAATAAAAATATATTTTTTTATTTTTGTTGCAAAAAATACTTTTTCAAAGGTGTCCGGGAAAAAAAATTGTTTCGCCCAAATGTTTGGGATTTAAGGATGGCAGCCCTAGGAAGAGCATCCTACAATTACTGCTGACTATGTCGATATAGTGTCCTCAATATTTTGGGGACACTGTGATGATTGGGCAAGCGAAACTTTTAATGTCACTTCACGCTTGTATTTATCTGAAGGGGGTTACAGAAGAACACTTACGTTGCACATCGACCTCAGGAGTCAGACCTTCAGGGTCAAAACTTGATCAAAATGGCCGATAAACGTCGCATAGGTAAGGTACGAAAGAGTTAATTCTCTACAGTCCCAAATTAGCCAAAGTCTCCTTATTAAGGTTAGTTCGGCTAATTTTGACTTCGTAGAGCGTTAACTCTGCTGCACACTGCCTACGTAAGCATTGACAGTCCGGTATTGGTCAAAACCATAGAGCAACACCGGAGGGGAGTAGACATATGCAAGCTTTCCCCTCTGTCAAAGTACAAGCCCAAATGGGCCTATACCTGTAGCCTAGATGTTTAAATGTATGCGTGAAATTGTTTCTGTATTTTGTTAAAGTCAAGGTGTGAGTTTCGTAGTAATAGACGATTTTTGTAGTGTGCGTGTGTCGCACGCATTTACCCCCGCAATAAGTGACAGACTGTTTTGCATCAGTAATACACGCTATGGCTACTCCCCTCCGGTCCGCCGCGACCGGTGAGCCGCGTTGCTCTATGGTCAAAACTTGATCAAAATGGTCGACAAACGTCAAATAGGTAAGGTGCAAAAGAGATAACGCTCTACAGATCCGAAATAAGCCGAAGTCTTCTTCCTAGGCTCGATATGCAATATTTATTGTAGCACCGTACATTGCTCAACAATTAATATTGCACATCGAGCCTATGAAAGTGGCAATTAGCTAGTTTTGACTTCCTAGAGCGTTATCTCTGCTGCACACTCTCTACGTAACCACTGAAAGTCACGGTATTGGTCAAAATATGATCAAAATGGTCGACAAACGTCAAATCGGTACGGTGCGAAAGAGATAACGCTCTACAGACCCGAATCTCTTCATTTTAAACTCCATGCCCTCTAGTGTCAGCAACAGCCTAACATTTATCTCCTTATGCAGTAACAACTTTGTTCTCAAAGCTACAAACCCCTCTTATAGTTTTCTCACTAGCACTCATAGATGGCGTTAAACAGGATTTGATAGCATAGGGTTTTGATTGGGGTATAGAATACTAATATAAAAAGCTATACATGTTTTTTTTATTGATTACTAGCTGACCCGGCAAACTTTATATTGCCTCACAATGAAATAATGTGTCAAAGGTTTGATATTGTATAGGAAAATGAAATTAAATGTAGAGATTCCCGTGGGAATTAGTGATTTTCGCGCAATAAAAGTAGCCTAAATGTTGGCCAGGCTTAGTATCTATACACCAAAAGTTTTATTCGAATCCGTCCAGTATCTTCGGAGATTAGCCTGGACAAAGAGACAAACAGACAGACAAAAAATTAAGAAATCATTGAAAAATGTTCTTATACTATTTTAACATCGCCCCCAATTGGTTTTTCGTAAATATGTACAATGTACAGACACGCGGATTTTACTGTTTTATTATATGTATAGATTTTACAACCATCCAAGCCAAGGCACGCTAATGAATAACTTGAAAGTTTAAATTAATATCTGATAGGTGCCGATAATAGAAGCAGCGGTTAACGAACTTCGCAACGAGCCTGTATCCAAGTCTCAAGAGACTCTCCTGTTTGGATCAACGAATGATGAAACAAAAATTGACACGCTCCGACATGGAACGTTTAGCAAATAGGTTTCTTTTTCAACTTCTTCAACAAATTGCTGATGTTTAGAAAATTAAGAAAAATGGAAAAGAAAAATTTGACTTCGGGCAGGAATCGAACCTGTGACCTCAGGATTACCAGACCAGCCGCTTCACCATTAAGCTACCGCTAAGCTACCACTAAGTCCCACACCAATATGTCAAATTTTGCCTTCCCTTTTTGGATTATTAACCGATTTTTGGGTCGGTGAACGACATCCATTGATAACTAATTAATAACTATACGACCGATATGACAGACTGCAGTTTATCCGATTCACCGACCCAAAAATCGGTTAAAAATCAAAAAGGGAAGGCAAAATTTGACGTATCGGTGTGGGACTTCGGTAGCTTAGTAGTAAAATTCAAGCCCCAAGTCAGAATCAGAATCAGAATCAGAAACTCATTTATTCATTTAGGGTGACAGGCACCTCTTATGACACGTCAAAAACAAACAAAATAAATTAAAGCGAATAACAATTGATATACATGTCATGTCAAACAAGATAAAAAATATATGTAAAGTCAAGAATATCACTAAGATAAAACTAAATGTAATAAACTAATGTAAAAGCATATCAGTAGAATGTCTCTTTTCCCCTTTACAAACTGATAACAAAGAGTAAAAAGAAAAGAAAAAGAGTCATTCTTTGTCAAATTTACCTTTCCCATTTTTCTTAATTTTCTAAAGTTCACGCATGTGTTATTGCGAAAAATAAACATATTACAAATTGCTGATAGTTAGGGTATCACCTTAACCGTCAGCAATTTGTTACGGATACAGGCATCAACAGTCAAATTCTTTGGACATCAATTCCACAGGTTTCAAACAGCTTCAGTAGTCTAGTGAGTAGTTAAATTCTTATTTGACTTTATGATACTTGAACTTATCCTTATCAAGATCTGCTTAGGAAAGTATTAATTTAGACCCATACTGGTGGTTTTACTGGTGGTAGAGCTCCAGTGACGGAGCTCGCGGGCGTAGGCACCACCGCATTACCTGATTTACTTGCCGCTAAATGGTAATGTTCAGCACTATCGTGTTCCGGTCAGGTGGTAATGTACGGCCCTGTAATTTCCGGCACAGAGGCATTACACCTTAGGCCTCAGGAGTGGTAACGCATTTGCATTTTGACCTTGGTCTTTGTGTGGGTGTCTATAGGCTGCAGTCATCACTTAACATCAATGTGAACTGCATGCTTGTTTGCCATTTCAATTACATTAAAAAAAAAAAAAAATCTGTGAAACAAAAAAGGCGTTCAATATATTTAATAAGTTTTTAAACTCTGCTTACAACCTAAGCCGCTTATGAGTTTCTTTTTTCTTTTCACTTTTCCATCTCATACAAAATACTGCACATTTGATTGACAACATTGACCTATATCCACTAAGATACTAGACAAGATACTCCCTTTGGTAGCATGCTTCCAGTTTCCACAAGACAATTTACCACACTTTGCGATAGTAACATGACAAATGAAATCTCAGGATTTAGTGTTCACGATAAGCATAACAGTGTAAATGAGCTAGTTTTAAATTAATATCAATATGAAGATGAAGTAATTGTGAAGCTTCAGAAGGTACGCATCGGTTTCTGAAGTTCAACAATTTATTGTTTCAATAATATTTGAAAAATCAAAAAATGTTCTTTAGGTTCTCTAGAATACTCTAAATGTATGTATGTATGTATCTTCACGCCAGGTCCCTAACGGGGTAGGCAGATAGTGTAGAGCGCCAGACATCCCGGTTCTGACAAACCTCTCGTGCCTCGTCTACCTTCATCATTCTCTTCATACATGCACGCCGATTCCTAAGACTTTTGACTCCACCATCAGACAGAACTCGACCTATTTGGTCATGGTAGGTCAGCCTTGGTCTTCCTGGGCCTCTGCAACCATATAATACTCTAAATAATATTTCTAATCTTTTTTCTGTACAAAATAATTATTAATTAATCAATTATTGTCACTGAACCATTCGAAGAATATAGAAAAACTAGCACCAGGTAATGCTACAACGAAATCTTACTTCTCACTTTCTTAATCTACTTTCTCACTTCGGTTGGATCAAAATATTTGTTATAGTTAATGTCAATGTAAAATTGTACATCCTTATCTAACCTCAACAAATTTGTTACAGTTAGAGAAGGTTGCAAAATTTTACGAATACTAACAATTTTTGTTGCAACCGAACTTTAGAGTTAAAGTTCGTATGACTCGCAGGTTCAGTATTAAAATTTCAACTTACATTAAAAGTGTAATATCCAAGACCCTACTAAAACCTACAAGCAATTTTCAAAGCAGTATCTCTGCCCATTGCCATAACATTTACGACTCACCAGGCGTACGCATGGTGAATGAAAATATGGAGTTATAGCTGCACTTTATCGCCGTGACCCGATTGGAGATTGATGATGCAATAGCAGGTGATTTTATGGTCCACGTTATGGGTTCAAAAGCGTGATGCTCTTGAGTTCCAAGGATTTTTTTTCAGTTTGAAAGAAAGAAAGAAATACACTTTATTGGTGCTGTCGAAAGACTGAATGGTAGACGCTACAAAGATATATACGAGAGGTAAGAAACGACACTAAAAGTAATTAACTGCTTACAAATCAACATAAGTACTAACTAACCTTAATAGAAAGGGGTGATAAACAAGAGAACAAACGTAGAGCAAACAAATAAATAAAAGTGAATAACATTTTATTTATATAAATGTCAATTTACAAATTAAAAAAGATATCAATTACATAAAACTAAATAAAATATACTAATGATGTAGGTAAGTACACCAGTAGAACGTCTGATTTCTCCTTTTACAAAGAGACAACTTTTACAAGTAATACGACGTACCCGCTGCCTGTTAAAACATTACAAAAAAAGTTATTTCATTTACAAAGGAATCATTTTTACAATCTCTATTTATTCTTTTCCGGATTTTTTCTTCATAGAATCATCTTCTTTTAATAATGGAATCTTCTTTGATGAAAAGTCGGCACTAACACACCTGAAAGTTTGCTCACCTACATTAAACACAGGTAAGAGCAAGAATTCAGGCCCATCAGTGTACCGAACTTCTTCTTTCTTATTTATCTTCTGTTTGCTTCCCTCTGTTATCTTATCTTCTTTGGCAATAGCTACGGTTAATAGCAGAGTTGACAGGAACAACATAAATTTTCTTCAAAGGATATACAACGTGTAACAGGATAGAATGTACAACGCGAAACTAGTTTATTCAGTATCGATAACCAAATCAAAAAAACGTAACTTCACGCCTGTAATCCCCGAAGGGGTAGGCAGAGGTAAATGCATGCATTCAATCATACATGCAAACACCCACGACTCGCCGGTTATCGGTCGGAATCTTATTACTAGCGGGTGTAAAATAGGGTACGCAGGTTACGCTACATCACATTGCGACAGTGTAGGTACGTGTGTGTGTTGGTTTGTCTTTTATGTGCTGTCGTAAGTAGAGGTAGGGTAAGCATGCATAGGGTGTGCATACTGTTAATTAAGTACAATAATAATAATACAAATTAAGGACAATTTGTTTCTTGAATAAAAAATATTAAATACTTAGGGTTTAAGACATTTATTTTTTCAACAAGAACTTTACATAGTTCACTTATAGCGAGTAACTTAAAAACTAACTTATACAATATTTCTCTGCCATTCGGTTTAACAACCTCATTTGTAAATTAATTAGGCAAATCGTTATTAACATTAAACAATATTAATTTCTATCTACTATTTATCAAATATTGCCTTAATTTATTCTTGAATACAGTTATGGATGTTATATTTTTTATATCTGTAGGTAACTTGTACTGGTGGTAGAGCTCCAGTGACGGAGCTCGCGGGCGTAGGCACCACCGCATTACCTAATATACTTGCCGCTAAATGGTAGTGTTCAGCACTATCGTGTTCCGGTCAGGTGGTAATGTACGGCCCTGTAATTTCCGGCACAGAGGCATAACACCTTAGGCCTCAGGAGTGGTAACGCATCTGCATTTTGACCTCGGTCTTTGTGTGGGTGTCTATAGGCTGCAGTCATCACTTAACATCTATGTGAACTGCATGCTTGTTTGCCACATCCATAACATAAAAAAAAAACATAAATTTTTTCAATGTCAATGTCAGAGCAGCACGGGCCACCGGCCGCGGCGGGCCCGAGGGGAGTAGCCACATGCAGCTCAAAGTACAAGCACAAGTGTGCCTGTGCCTGTTGCCTAGATGTTTAAATGTGTGCGTGAAATTGTTTATATATTTTGTTAAAGTCAAGCTGTGAATTTCGTAGTAATAGACGATTTTTGTAGCGCGTTTGTGTGTCGCGTCACACGTATTCCCCCCGCAAAAAATGACACTGTTTGGCTTCGGTAATAAACGTTATGGCTACTCCCTACCGGTCCGCCGCCGCCGACGGTGGTCCGTGTTGTTCCATGTTAGAAAGGCATTGAAAAATTCGAAGATGTTTGAACTGTATCATTATCTGTTTTACTTTATGTAATACCTAGTTATTCAATATAGGTAATTTTAATGACTACGAAATTGTAATGATTCAACTAGGATATGAGGAAAAAGATAAAAATTATTCGCACAACAGAGTTCCTATTGCCATCAATATTTGAGGAGAACCAGAAGAATTCCGCTACAGAACAAACTCAGCATGATCTTGGAAGCTCACAAAGTCATGATCTTTTTTAGGTAATCTGTGACTTTGTAAAAGAACTAATACGTCTCTTTTGTGGTGTAGATCAGGGGTAAGAAAACACATGTAACAACAATTTATAAATATATAAACTTTGCAATTCAGCACCCACAGCTAAGACTTGTCCAATAAAAAAATACAAACGCTATCAAAAAACTAAATCTACATCATTATACCGCGATGGCGCGAAAACATTCGCGATTTGACAGCTGTCAATTATAATGGCGGGAAAACCGTGATAAATGACGTTCGGAAACTCGTTCGGGTTGTTTAAAACAAGGGCTGCCATAATTTTTATTGTGTTGACACAAATGCCTTTAATTGGATGTTTGTCACGAGTAATGGTCTGGGGTGATGACATTGTCAATATTTTGGGAGCTTAGCAAGAATTTTGGCTGTGACACGGTTTTAATAAATCGATATTTAATGGCTCCTCTATACGATGGGCCAGCGGTGGACCAGCGAGATGGCCAAGCGATGGCTGAAACGCAGCTACACGACAGTGACAGTCACTTGTGGTGTCGTATTTTGAGATGGACGTGGAAACAATAGCCGCAGCGGCGATATATCTTAGCCACGTGTAGATGCATACTGGCATCGCTGGCCCACTCCCTTTGATGTGCGGCCGAAAAACCGACACCGGCCCCATTTCTCGGCCACCCCAGGCTCCATAAGCCATCCGACACCACTACGCACTCTACACACTGGCCCATCTCAATGGCCCATTGTATAGAGGGGCCTTAAAGCTTTGGATCACACTATAGACACAGTTTAAAGAAAACGAACTTGTAGGATACTGCGCTATAGATGTGCTGCGGTGTTTCAAAATTCAAGAAGTCTCCAGACTCACAAATCTACTTCACTGAATTTTGGCGGGAACCTTGAAAGAGGCGTGTGGTGTTCTTATTTTATTTGATTTTCTTGGTGTATTTTTGAGTTATATTAAATATCGCAGTATTAAAATAACATCACCGCATAATAATGATCGAGGGTACCTACTGCGCGCACAATGTGCAAAGCAGTCATGAGGGGGAAAAGCGGTGGTCCGATGCAATGCATTTATCGAGGAAGGCTATAGGCTAAATAACATCACGCTAAGATGAATAGGAGAGGAGCAGCAATAAAAAATATTGCAAGAACGCCAAAAATTATGTGACACGTAAAGGTGGTAGAGCTCCAGTGACGGAGCTCGCGGGCGTAGGCACCACCGCATTACCTAAGATACTTGCCGCTAAATGGTAGTGTTCAGCACTATCGTGTTCCGGTCAGATGGTAATGTATGGCTCTGTAATTTCCGGTACAGGGGCATAACGCCTTAGGCCTCAGGGGTGGTAACGCATCTGCGCTTCGACCTTGGTCTTTGTGTGGGTGTCTATAGGCTGCAGTCATCACTTAACATGAATGTGAACTGCATGCTTGTTAGCCACTCCATTACATAAAAAAAAGTAAGCCTCGCGGCTAATGTTTATTGTACCTGTGTTATTGAATGTAGACACAACGAAGCATTATGGTTGCATTCAAACTAGTTTTGTTATTATGCAAAGCAGCAACTATCGAGTAGGAAGCAGAAACCATCGGTATCATATTTAAAACAATAGATAAGTATTATTATATTATAATCATAAGCATATTGGATGCGCAAAACATGCACGTACATACCTATAATACTATTGTATGGTCTATAAATTGAAATCAACAAAATTGACACTACATGTTCGAAATATTTTTTTTATAATGGTTAATTTTATAATTTTGGTGGCAAACAAACATGCAGGTCTTATTGGTGGTAATTGAATACTGCAGCCGGAAGCGTAGCTATAGGAGGGCGGCGGCGGACTGCACCGGGTGCCACCCGTTTGGAGGTGACACCCACTCTTTAAATAACCAAAAGGATCATGGCAAGATTTGTACCGAAAAAATGAAAAAAAAGTACACGGTAAAACAGCATGGAAATATCCAGTGAACCTAAACAACATTTCCTAATACTTAAAATATTTTTTACTTTTTTTTAAATAATTTACATACCAGAAAATGTTCTTTAGGTTAGGTGTATTTAAAAACTTTACCTACTTAAGAAAACGTGTCAATAGAGTAAGATGTATTTATTTATATTATTCGTTTTGTTGCTCCGATTTAGACGAATCACGAACAGGGATTGAAGGGTATATTGGGCACGGGACTTAATCATTATATACAAAGCTGAACAAGCATAAAAAGGGTTGGATTCGAAACGGATTAAAATGGCTACACTTAACCTTAATTAAATAGAATTTTTCGATTAACAAAATATCGTTCTAATATTTAAGAGCTTTCACGGCAAACTACATACATTCTTTAAAAGTAAATACCTATTGCAGCCTATTGACTGACACCCACTTAAATACCAAGGTCAAAATGCAGATGCGTTACCACTCCTGAGGCCTAAGGTGTAATGCCTCTGTGCCGGAAATTACAGGGCCGTACATTACCACCTGATCGGAACACACGATAGTGCTGAACACTCAATTAGCGGCAATTATATTAGGTAATGCGAATTATAATGGTGCCTACGCCCGCGAGCTCCGCCACTGGAGATCTACCACCAGTAAAAGTTGTTTGCCACCTTTGTAACATAAAAAAGCATCGTAAAAGATATTTTATTTTAAATAAAAATGGATAGAAAAATTTGACTTCAGGCGAGACTCGAACTCGCGGCCTACTGGGAATCTAGTCCAGCCGCTCTTCCAATTGAGCTACTGAAGTCCTGCCCGATTTGTCAAATCTTTCCTTTACATTTAATGCATTGCTTTATGGTAGCAGCAGCGCCATCTATTGCCAAATACACTTTTCTTCTACATTTTTCTTTAAAATGAAATATATTTCACAAGCATGAGTTAATGCGAAATAATATAAAACAATCGCAAAAGATGTTGGGATTCCTACAAAGAAACTAATAGTGTAATTATTATAATTTTTTACCCAAATCTTATTTTGTTTCAACACATTATTTCATATTTATTTGGAACTCTTTTACCTCATGTAATAATCCACTGATTTGAATAAGTTTTATGTGTATAAATTCAATTTCCATGCTACTTTCGGACCATGTAATTTAAAACAGTAAAATTAAAACCTAATAGAATATTTAATTTTAAAACTTATTAGGTATATTATTAAAAACTTGCTGTTGTCCGCGGCTTCGCCCCCGTGTATGTCGTTTTATAATCCTGAATTTTCTTTGCTATAAACCTCACGGAGTCCGAGACCTTTCCAACGAATGCAAAACCGTGGAAATCGGTTCTTGCGTTCTGGAGTTATAGCGTCAGGAAGGAAACCCCGACTTATTTTTATATTAAAAAAATAACTTATTTATAAATCAATGCAAACGAAAACTTCTACACAATAAATACAGTAACATCAAGATGCGTGATAGACCCATTTATAGGCAAAAAAGGGATAAATCAATGAATTTAAAACACCCACGATTTACACGAGCACAATATTCATGAAGTTAAAGAAAATAATTTGCACAGTTTTCGTTCCAGAAATAGGAAAGTCGAAAACCTACGAAACCAAAATCTGTACACAAAACGTGGGTTCTAAAATTATTTATTAAACACGAAATAAGCCCTAATGGAATAGGCAGTGAAAACAATATTGTTTACAATAAACATACACTAACAAGACGTATCGTGGAGCGTGCCAAAGCCGTGCCAAGATCAACAGATTTAGGCACAACAGAACATACGTGATCCTTTTCGAACTAGTTTACGATGTGTTGAAAAATCAAAGAACGAAACATATTTTCTTGGTAATTGTATCCCTTGGAACGATTCTGCATTTATTTTTAACAATCACATTATTTAGATTCTTAGAAACATAGTATGTATCACTGGCGCTTTGTCTAAAAACATTGTACACAAATGAGCGTTACTGGTGGTAGAGCTCCATTGACGGAGGTCGCGGGCGTGGGCACCACCACATTACCTAATATACTTGCCGCTAAATGGTAGTGTTCAGCACTATCGTGTTCCGGTCAGGTGGTTATGTACGGCCCTGTAATTTCCGGCACAGAGGCATAACACCTTAGGCCTCAGGAGTGGTAACGCATCTGCATTTTGACCTTGGTCTTTGTGTGGGTGGCTATAGGCTGCAGTCATCACTTAACATCAATGTGAACTGCATGCTTGTTTGCCACTTCCTTTACATAAAATAAAAATGAAACTCTCACGATTGTGGAAACAAATAACAAATAGAAGAAGAATAAAATATACTATGAGGAATAAGAGGGAGAGATAGAAAAAACGTAGTATTCAGAATCAGAAACTCATTTATTCATTTAGGGTGACAGGCACCTCTTATGACACGTCAAAAACAAACAAAATAAATTAAAGCGAATAACAATTGATATACATGTCAAACAAGATAAAAAATATATGTCAAGAATATCAATAAGATAAAACTAAATGTCATAAACTAATGTAAAAAGTATATCAGTAGAATGTCTCTTTTCCCCTTTACAAACTGATAACAAAGAGTAAAAAGAAAAGAAAAAGAGTCATTCTTTGTCATTCACCGGCAAAATTCATTAAATTCATCAGCAGGCCTATAATATTATGTATCTCGGTTGATATCATTTCGATAGCCACTTTGCAGATATTGCTGTTTAAGATAAATGTGATAATTATAATAATTTGATAGATGTAAGAAATAGGTTTTGTGTGAGTGATAGTATCGGTGTAAAAATGATAAAAGGCATGCTCCGATGGTTCGGGCATATAGAAAAAATGTCGAATGAGCGAATGACTAAACAGATATACAATCAAGTCAAGTTCTGTCTGATGGTGCGGTCAAAAGTCTTAGGAATCGGCGTGCATGTATGAAGAGAACGATGAAGGTAGACGCGGCAGGAGAGGTATGTCAGGACCGGGATATCTGGCGCTCTCCACTCTCTGTCTACCCCGTTAGGGACCTGGCGTGAACATACATACATACATACATACAATAATTTTAGGAAAACAGCAATGTACAGCAAAGTGGCCTTAAAGTTGATTGTCACCGAATTGCAGAATACGCCTGCACTTCGGCTTACACCAAGTAGATAGATGGCTACTATAATGTTTGGAACAAATATAGAATAATATGTAGTTCATTGTAGTGTCATGCAGTTGTCAAGGTGAAGTTGAGAGGAAGAACTGTTAGAACCCGTTCACAATTGCAGATTTTTTTTTTTATGTAATAAAAGTGGCAAACAAGCATGTAGTTCACATTGATGTTAAGTGATGACTGCAGCCTATAGACACCCACACAATGACCAGAGGTCAAAATGCAGACGCGCTGCCACTCCTGAGGCATTAGGTGATATGCCTCTGTGTCTGAAATTACGGGGCCGTACATTACCACCTGACCGGAACACGATAGTGCTGAACACTACCATTTAGCGGCAAGTATATTAGGTAATGCGGTGGTGCCTACGCCCGCGAGCTCCGTCACTGGAACTCTACCACCAGTAAATCTTTATCTGCATATTCTCCCTGATTTATTAATTTATTCTTCAGTTGAAATAGCTTTCCAGTGTACATAGAGATCAGTATCAGGTTTAAGAGTTTCTTTAAGCAAGTATTATTAAATTCTACGGCTTTTCAAAAGGTGAAAAGGAACGGGTCTAAGTGATTCTGTGTAGAAAATGTAGTCAAAATTGTCACCCAGATACAGCGTCTTTCGGGTCGCGCTCCAACGATAACGATGTTGCAAAATTATATTACGACTACTCGTGTGAACACCTCGATAATATGATTTAGCGCATTATTCGTCATCGCAATTTAGACGTAGGTATATTATAAACATTGACTTGTGAACATTTGCAACATGTCTTGACGACTGATAATAAAACAATTGATCTGATCTGATGAAAGCGTGATTTTATTCTGTGTAACGCATCGACGACACAACTCCGCTGTTCTATAGTCGATGGTGTAACGTTATGCTGCAATTCCGTGCATCGCGATCGATCGCGGCCGCTACAATACATACTATGGCCCGTGGCCCGCGACACACGCGCACGGCCAACGACTGTCGTGAGCCGCGCGCGGCGTATATTGACATCAGAAACATCATGGATTTCATGGCGCAAACATAATGAACCTCTATGGTAAACACATTTTACCACTGGCTAGTTACACAGCACATATATGACTGACATTTTGACGGACGACACCGACTAATTTCGAAATTTTCTATAGACGGCCGCGCGCGGCTTCTTTGCGCGGCTCACGACACTCGTAGGCCGCGCGCGTCTGGTGCGAGCCGCGGAAGCGGTGCCATACATTTTCATACTGTGTCTATTGTCGCGAGCGGCCGACGACAGTCGTAGGCAGCACGCGGCCGCGATCGATCGCGATTCACGGAATTGTACCTTTATAAAATTATAAATAATGTGAGAATGTTGTAATGAATGAAATCTTCCGGAACTCAATCATTTTCGTTTACATTTATAATTTTTTGCTCACTATTCAATTCATACATAACAATTCCATCACTTCCAAAATAAACTTGAACTGAACTGACAAATTGGAGCATTTCCTTGAAATAAAACTAGAGCGGGTTGCAACACGCGAACCGGGGACTAGATCCTGACCTTTGATCGATCACAATCTCAACTTCTTTGCTTATTGAAAAGTTTTGATATAAAAATAAACGGTTGTAATTTTATATTGCTTCGAAATTGACTTTCGTGAAAGGTTACTTTAAATTGTTTAGATAATATTTCATTTATGCAGCTTAATCGTTTACTATACCAATCATGGAACCATTGTATTAATTTGCATATAATTTAAGCTAAGCAAGTAATAAGTTTTTTTTTGTGGTCATTCAAAATATATTCGTGTAAACAAAAGTTCTTCAGTAACTTCTAGATGTTTCTATTTTGTTCCTTTAGTTAGTTAATGTTATACAATGAATCTTGAATCGAATGATAATCTCGTAATTCTACGATGCTCAGAGTTTTAATTTAACTTGCTCGGAATCGAAAAATCTTGATAAACTAAAAAAATTTTAACCTCAAACCACTTAAATCCTAAAACCACATATGATGCAATAAATTATTTGAATTGAGTTAAACATTTTTTTTTTTTAGAATTCATCGGTGATAGGCTGTGGTGATAGGTCATTTGTATTGACTAACGGCCTGTTAGTTAGGTTTAGGATTTTGATTAATGATCTCAGATAATTTGAAAGACAAATGGCTTACTCAGTATATCGCAATCAACAATTACGACAGAAAGGCTGTTATTGGAAAACTAGCAAGTATTCTGCAGACGTACGCTTTCTCTATTCTTTTATTTTCTCTAAAATCCCAATTCTCCATCCACCTTACTGTAGGTATGGGTATAAGTGCAAGTCAAAAATTACTAGCAAGTCTCTAAAATGTGTGGCCAGCATTGTTTTTTTTTTTTTTTTTTTTAATCTCCATTAATGAGCTTGGTCTCCATTAATGACCATGACGCTCTATACGTTCACATGAATTACATTCTTCATTTAAAAAAAAAATTAAACAACATTAGCTCATTGACAATTGATATAGTTGCAACAGTATTCTGGCGTCATCCGTAGTAGGATCTGCCAGGACACTGTTGCAATGTCCTATTTCTAATGAAGCCCTGCGATGAGCCTCACCTCGAACGCCAGCATTGTTATTTACAGTCATTTTCTAAATCAAAGCACGTAATGTAAAGTCATGCGCTAGGTATAAAACTTCATGCTCATTCGACAGGTGGTCGTGATTGTTCCCAAAATTACATACGTACACGTATTGAATAACTTTTCATTTTTTTTATATAATGGAAGTGGCAAACAAGCGTGCAGTTTACATTGATGTTAAGTGATGACTGCAGCCTATAGACATAAAGACCAAGGTCAGAATACAGAGTCCTCTGTGCCGGAAATTACAGATTTTTTTGATATTTTTTTTATACCTATAAAAGCGATACGAAGCTCGTCGGTCGTCGGGGCAGCTAATTTAGCTATAATATTATAACGTAATGTAAGACACTCTTTAGTCCTTAGTATCTTTCGTACTTCTTTAGTAAGTATCACGTAGATGAAGTTACGGGTAGAAGCTTTTAATAGTTTGAAGTTTATATATAGAGTCTCTATCTCAGTAGTACTCTTGAAGTTTGGAATTTATTTCGATTTCGACCAATTATCCTCTCATCCTATATAAGTGTTCATTTACCGATACGGAGTCCCAGTTTACGTTTTACGTAACTGTATTAAGTTAACTATATTAGTTTATTAGGTTGTTGGCGTAATTAAAAGATTAAATTGTGATACTGAATAAACTTATATTTAACTTTTATATTAAGAAGTAATGTGTCTAGTTCCTATCACATGTACGGGACGAATGAGTAATAACTTGAGACGGCGTCGATAGCGAGGTACAGGCGTGTACAAAACATAGTCACATAACAACTTATAATCATTAATTTTTGTAACTAATTAATGAATAAATTCAACCAACTGCACGTAGATAAAGTTAACTTTAACATTTCATAACTAACTACTAACACTAGTTTATACATTTACGTTACAGATGTACTGTTGATTGAAATAAAGCGTTCAAATTTGAATACGTAAAATCTTCAACAACATTACAAGACAATGTTTTTTGTAGCTTTAACTGTATTTTTCTTCACCTATGACAATAATAAGCAGGTGGAGGAAATTATAGAAAAATATCCTAAGACAATGGTGTCTCTATAAAAATACAGATGTATAAAATCATTTTTCTTTCTCTCAGCATGAAAAACTCAAGTATGAAATTTTTTAATAAAAGTACGGACAATAAGTCGGCAAACTCCGAGCTTAACCGCACCCAGGCGTCGCGTGACTACATAAGTGTAATAGCAAGCCTAATTGAATTAGCCAATATCCATTGCTATTTCATCCGCTTAATGCTATCTGTACTCCATTTTCGTGACTCGATTGATTACGTTATTAAATGGTCTACCTCCGTTTTTAGGAAGGGTTTGATGTTCAAGTTTTATGAGACTAAAATTATCGTTTAATTTCGTGATGACATTATTTTGAAAATGTTTTCACTAAAGACATTAAATAACGATGCAGTAGAAGGTGGCTTCAAAATCTTAGGAATCGGCATGCACGCATGAAGAGGGTGATGAATGTAGAAGCGGTACGTGAGGTATGCTAGAACAGGGATATTAAGCGCTCCACCCTCTCTGTCTTCTCCGTAAACGATTTGGCCTGAAGATACACACATACTATTTTAACAATATGAGGGCAGATACAAGTTCCTACTGTTCATTTGATTTCAACGATTTTTAATCTCACAAATGTATGATTAGCTGTTGCTTCACTCTTCAAAGGAAAGGCTCATGTCAATGAGCTAGGGTTTATTTATACTTTAAATATATTACTACCGTAAGGCACACAGTGTCGTTGTACTATCATCATTACTCCCAGCCAAAAGACGTCCACAGCTGGACAAAGACTTCCCCAAAGATGTCCACAACAGTGTTGTGCGTCATTTAAAAAAAAAATAGATGAAAACAGGGGTATCTCAAGGTAGCTTGATGTGGCTCTTACAGCATATATCATATACTTTCATCTTTGAACACCTATAAATTCTCAAATTCAAATATCTCAATTCTTTATAGGAACAAAGAAACTTACAAATTTTCCTGGTTAAATTTCCATAATGCCCAAAAGAACGGTGCATCGCAAATGAATGGGAATTACGGATTCACCACGAACATGTATTCTACATGAGTAAGTACGTACCTACTTAACTTACCTACTAAGTTTTTAGTTCCAAGTTAAGCTTAAATCTTTGTTTGATTTATATTGTAATATATTCCTTAAAAATAAAGATACAAGATTAACCTGATCGTCATAATTAGATTAATGTAGCAACGGTTCCAATGGTGGTCTACCATTGGGACCGATGCTGAATTCTTCTATTCTAAGCGCTGCGCAAAAGAGCAGTTTTATGCTGAATTGGAGACCATTTTGATACAACAATTTGTAATTTATAGAATGTTTTACTTATTTTTTTTTTTAGTTCTAAGTTGTTGTTGCATATAAAGTATTATTCTATTCAATTCTAGTCCATTCTAATACGCTTCATGACTTGAATATAAGAATTCAAAATCGAAACCAGGAGCTGATGTCTATAGGCCGCAGTCATCATTTAACATCCATGTGTGTAATGTAACTTTAAACTGGTGATAGAGCTCCAGTGACAGAGCTCGCGGGCGTAGGCACCACTGCATTACCTAATATACTTGCCGCTAAATGGTAGTGTTCAGCACTATCGTGTTCCGGTCAGGTGGTAATGTACGGCCCTGTAATTTCCGGCACAGGGGCATAACACCTTAGGCCTCAGGAGTGGTAACGCATCTGCATTTTGACCTTGGTCTTTGTGTGGGTGTCTATAGGCTGCAGTCATCACTTAACATCAATGTAAACTGCATGCTTGTTTGCCACTTCCATTACATAAAAAAAAGTGAACTGCATGCTTATTTGCCACCTTGATAGCATAAAAAAATTATATAATATATAACGCGATGCGATGCTGTCTATGCTCCATTCAGATAAACTTGGCACAAATGGTAAACAAACATCCCTCGGTCACAAATTACGATATTCCAGGAGAATTATACACTGCAATTGATTGAGGACACTAGTTTTTAACACATTATTATATTACACATTGATTTCCATAAAAAAAACAGTGTATATTCACTTAACAAATTACATTAATTTACAATTTTCGTAATTACGACGCATCTACTTTCCACAGATTTTTTTTTTTGTTATTATGGCATCGCTATTACGCATATTGCCAGTGTCAAGTGAAACGATATTTCATATTTATGCAGCGTAAAAGTTAGTATAATATAGTCATCAAGTATAATATTTAAGTATCAAGTATATAAGTTATCAAGTATAATATGTCAGTCAAGTGAGTTACAATCAAGTTATTCGAGTAAAGCGATGGCTACTTTACCAGAACATTTACAATGTAGTTTTGGAGGCAACCTGAAAGGTCGTGTTTTCGCACTGTTATTCTATTTCACTATACACGGGCACTGTAATAAACCTATATCAAACAAAATGCCACCAATTTTATTCAATATAACTTAAAAATACACCAAGAAAGTGAAATAAAATAAGAGCACCATACGCCTCTTTCAAGGTTCCCGCCAAAACTCATTTCCACAGATTATATATACTTTGTTCGAGTTTGACGTTCAGTTACAGGGATGGGATTAAATGAACAAAACAAGGATAGAGAAAGGAATGTTATCCAATGTAAAGGATGATTACTTCATTTAAATTATTTTGCAGGATTTACGAAAAACTGCTCATTTAAAAATACTTCGTCGATGAAAATTAAGGTAATACATTAAAGACTTCAATAGAAATTATACGATTTTTTGATGGATGTATATCATTCACTGGCGATCATTATCTTTCATATTCAAATACTCATCCTAAGGACCTAGATCACTCAATGATTCACATCACTATTTTTTTCGGTACGCCATTTTGTTTACCTTTGGTGCCAAATTTATCTGAATGGGGTATACGTCCTCGAACGTCAGCATTGGAAGTGTAACATAACAGCCAATAACAGCAGTCAAAAAGGCGTAATAAAAACTTTTGCAGCAGTGTTTTTCGAATGCAATTACGTTACAAAGTGCATACATGGAGTTTTGGCGGGAACCTTGAAAGAGGCGTATGGTGCTCTTATTTTATTTCATTTTTGTGGTGTATTTTTAAGTAATATTGAATAAAGTTGGTGGCATTTTGTTTGATATAGGTTTATTACAGTGCCCGTGTATAGTGAAATAGAATAACAGTGCGAAAACACGACTTTTCAGGTTGCCTCCAAAACTTCATTGTAAATGTTCTGGTAAAGTAGCCATCGCTTTACTCGAATAACTTGACTGTAACTCACTTGACTGACATATTATACTTCATAACTTATTTATTTGATACTTACATATTATACTTGATGACTATAATAAACTAACTTTTACACTGCTTAAATAAATACGAAATATCGTTTTACTTGACACTGGCAATATGCGTAATAGCGATGCCATAATACCAAAAAAAAAAAAAAAAAAGTGCATACATCGACGATCAAACTTTGGCAAAAGCTGGATGAGTCGTTGATTGTCTACATGCTCGTATAGATATCGGAAAAGTTCACACAAGTCGTGATTCGAAGCAAGTTGATCGTACAAATGTGACATTAGATTGACAGTAGGATGAGTATTGTTAAGGAAAAATAGTGTAAGAAAAATAGGGAGGGAAACAATTCACTCGCAGTCTCTTGAACGCTTCTCATTATTATTATTTTTTTTTTAATGTAATAAAAGTGGCAAACAAGCGTGCAGTTCACATTGATGTTAAGTGATGACTGCAGCCTATAGACACCCAATGACCAGAGGTCAAAATGTAAATGCGCTGCCACTCCTGAGGCATTAGGTGTTATGCCTCTGTGCCGGAAATTACAGAGCCGTACATTACCACCTGACCGGAACACGATAGTGCTGAACACTACCATTTAACGGCAAGTATATTAGGTAATGCGGTGGTGACTACGCCCGCGAGCTCCGTCACTGGAGCTCTACCACCAGTAAAAATTCTCATTATAAATAACTAGCGGCCTGCCCCGGCTTCGCGCGGTGCAATGTTGCCTACCCTCTCCTATTCGTCTTAGCGTGATGATTATGTATAGATATAGCCTAAAGTCTTCCTCGATATCTTTTATAGTTTAGGCAGCGTACGCAAAATAAGTAACTTTTCTGGTTGATTTTTTATACCTTGTGTCTGCAAAATCCAAATATCTTACGGAACCCTATTTTTTCCAAAATAAAATATAGCCTATGTAACCCGTGGATAATGTAGCTTTCGAATAGTGAAATAAACTATAAAAGATAATTCGACATCTTTTATAGCAGCGTACGCAAAATAAGTAACTTTTCTGGTTGATTTTTTACACCTGATGTCTGAAAAACTCAAATATCTTACGGAACCCTATTTTTTTACAAAATAAAATATAGCCTTTGTTACCCGTGGATAATGTAGCTTTCGAATAGTGAAAGAATTTTATCTTTATAATATTAGTTTAGATAACTTACAAATATTTCAATCTCTCGTTAAATTTGACGAAACCTAACTTCACGCTTTTAATCCCCGAAGGGGCAGGCAGAGGTAAATGCATGCATTCAAGCATACATGCAAACACCCACGATTCGCCGGTTACGTTTTGGCCCATGTAACAGGTGGCGAGCCTGTTGACATCTCCGGGCTTATTACCAAACTTCGAGGTACTGGGAAATTTCCAGAAAATGGAAAAATCCCAATAGAACCAGAGATAAAGGACTTGACACCATTATCTCTGATGACCATTATCCCTACCCGGGTATCGATCGAACCCAGGACTTCAGCGTAGTCGCAGTAACCTAGGCTACTGAGGCAGTTAAATTTGACGAACGGTAACTAATTTAACACCACAATCTTAAAGTCTCTTGTCAATGTTTGAAATGCAGTAAAATCGAGTTTCTGGGATGTTTATTAAACTTTAATCATATGTCAAGCCTGTATCAAACCATATGTCAACTAATCATAGATGTTCCAGCAACTCATTTAAATTGGATGCGAATGTTTATCACGACTGCTACGAGAATATTTTTTTTTAATGGACTTACGTAGGCGGCTCGTCTCGAAACGGCACAAGTCTATTGTAGAAATTGTGTTTGCGGATTTTCTCGCGTACCTACACTCTATCCGTCCCCAAGGTAGCTGGAAAGCGAGCGAAACGTTGGGTAAGAGAGGAAGTTGGGAGTATTGTATACGCGAAAAAAACTCGCAAATATAATTTCAACAATGTATGAAGCTCACGAAAAAAGCGGTAAAACGTTATGATTTTCTTTTGCACTTATCATTTTCACCAAGCAATTAGTAAGCGCAAAGGGCTCTCAGCCTAAATAAATTTACTTAACTGTCTAAGGGAGACTCCTGTGGGCCCAATCATCAGCTTAGGGCGTTGTGGGGGGGACACATAAGTCGTATGCGATTAGGGGCGGTGGAAGTCTCTAGTCATTGGTTGGTGGTAACCGGTATAACGACAACGCGCGTCGTGCTCAATAATTTTGGAGATTATTGATAAAGAAAATCTTTTATGTGAATAGATTTTTTAATTAAGATAGTTTGACAAATGTTCGAGCAATCGGCTGTCAGAGAAGGTTTATTCTTTTTATTGGGTATGTTATTAAAAAGTATGTAAATAGATTTCATAATTGTGATAGCGACTTTTAGAACTGATATCCATGTCCCACCAGGTCCAGTTGAAAACCAGCGTCGAACTCCGGTTGACATACCTTCTGCTGAACTGGAAACTATTTGGTGCAGCTGTGAGATCTAGTTTTTTATTTGTTAGGTATTTTTTTTAATATAGGAGTTTTTTATTGACCGTTTATACTGTTGTTACAAAATTTTGATTATGGCTCTCTTTTCTTTGTGTTATTTGTATGTAGTACCAAAACTGAATGTCGGCATCAATAAAATGTTTTTCTTCCTTTTTTCCTTTCTAACTGTTACCAAAGATCAGAATATAGATGAAACACCAAGTTACCACTATTTAATTCTTAGATGTTTTGTTTTCTGACATTAAGACGTACAAAAAAATCATTTACGAAGACCAAATACGAATGATATATACGAGGAAAGATGCTCATTGAAAGCTGAATCTATTTGCAGTCTATCAACAGAAAAAATAGCTCATAAACTCGTTATGTAGGTATTCGATGGAAATAAATTAGAAGAATAATCATAGAAAAGGTCGAAGACTGTCAAGAGACAGCGTATAACCGACAAAAATGGCGTATTCTATGTAGTATCGGAGGCCAAGACTCATTTTGGGTCACTACGTCAAACCACCAATCATATACATATAGTATGTTCCTAGGTTTTCGCGAGCTCATTGAAACAAAACTACGCTACTCTTTCGATGAGTGTAGAAGGGAGGAAGCTGAAAAGCAACTTTTTAAGCGACTTTTCGGTCGCTTTTCAGCTTCCATTCTTTGTTGATTTTGAATAATATTTATAGTATACGAGAGATAAATCCTAGAAACTAAATTTATTTCAAACATAGAAAATACGTTATACTTACGTTGTAATACCAACGGTTTATGACGACCCGGTTAGTCCAGCGGTGCGAAACCACCGTTTGATTCGAAAAGTCGCGGGTTCGATCCCCGCACCGGCACAAATATTTGTATGGCCTACAGATATTTGTTTCGGGTCTGGGTGTTTGTGTATGTGTTGTATGTGTACAACGGCACCCACGACACAGGTTTATACCTACTGTGGGGCTGTGAGTGTAAGCGTATTTTATTTATTTATTTATAGTGAATGCCCTTTCGAATATATACAAGTATGAAGTCATGTTTACTCTGGGATTAAAAATAGGTCATAAGTGTTTATACGTAACCGTGTTTACAGAACCGTGATCGAGTCTGGTCTTTTAAGTGGAATATTCTAAAAAAACGTAAACTTTACGTCTGCGATCCCCGAAGGGGTAGGCTGAGGTAAATGCATGCATTCAATCATACATGCAAACACCCACTATTCGCCGGTTACGTTTTTGGCCCATGAAACAGGTGTCGAACCTATTGACATCTTCGGGCACATTACCGAACTTCGAGGTAGGTACTGGGAAATTCAGAAAATTGAAAAATCACAATAGAACCAGAGCATTCAGCTTATGTACGGCCCTGTAATTTCCGGCACAGAGGCATTACACCTCAGGCCTCAGAAGTGGTAACGCATCTGCATTTCGACCTTGGTCTTTGTGTAAGTGTCTATATTCTGCAGTCATCACTTAACATCAATGTGAACTGCATGCTTGTTTCACTTCCCACCCCTTCTGTTTGTTGCCACTTCCATTACATAAAAAAAACCAGAGATAAAGGATTTGACACCGTTATCTCTAATATCCCTACCCGGAAATCGAACTAAGGACCTCAGCGTAGCAATAGTGGCCTGCTACCACTAGGCTACTGAGGCAGTTAAAACAGGACAAATTACTCCCTTAATTTTTCTACCGTCATAAAATTGATCAAATCGCCTTGATCAAATTCAAAAATGTTTCATTTCAGTTTGAAAAAAAACACAAGGACACTTTTGCGTTGTCGGCTTACAAGCTACCTAGTGAATGATTTAAAGATATTATTCATCTAATATCTTTGGAATGACTTATAATAATAATCCAAAAGGAATTAATGATAATTAATTATTTTTTAAATACCAAATTTTCGATAAATCATCTTATCTTTCAATTCCTTCATAGAAGAAAAAGAAGAATCTGTTCGTCACAATGGGAAGTGAGCAACAGCAATAGCATTCAGCATTACCTACTGAATTCCAATTATGATTTTACACATACCTACCAAAAGATGAAAGAATCTGCTTTGAGATTGAGATCTGCTTGCTCAGTTAGTCAATTATTTATTATTATTTTTTTTTATGTAATTGAAGTGGCAAACAAGCATACAGTTCACATTGATGTTAAGTGATGACTGCAGCCTATAGACACCCACACAAAGACCAAGGTCAAAATGCAAATGCGTTACCACTCCTGAGGCCTAAGGTGTTATGCCTCTGTGCCGGAAATTACAGGGCCGTACATTACCACCTGACCGGAACACGATAGTGCTGAACACTACCATTTAGCGGCAAGTAAATCAGGTAATGCGGTGGTGCCTACGCCCGCGAGCTCCGTCACTGGAGCTCTACCATCAGTAACAGTATTTATTGTCAGTCAAGTGAGTTACAGTGAGTTATTCGAGTAAGGCGATGGCTTCTTTACCAAAACATTGATTATGAAGTTTTGGAGGAAACCTGAAAGGCCGTGTAAGAATTTATGATTGTTCAGTCTCTACCCAGAGAAAGTCGTGGGCGCAGCTAGTAAAAAAGTGGCCTAAGTTACTCCTTATTACATAAGCTTCCTGCCAGTGAAAGTCCCGTCAAAATAGGTCCAGCCGTTCCCGAAATTAGAGGGAACAAACAGACAGACAGAAAAAAATTGTAAAAACTGTTGTTTTAGTTTAAGTACCGTGTATACATACATTTATGCATTTAGTAAAAAACGGTTATTTTTATATTACAAACAGACACTCCAATTTTATTTATTTGTATAGATATAGATAAGTCAAAAATACACCAAGATAATGAAATAAAATAAGCTAAACCTCAAGACAAAACATTATTACGTACCAATAGTTAACTCGTGTCTAGTATAATAATAAACGTAAGCTTCAGATTATTTTAAAACACAACGCCATTCGAATTAGTTAAAAACTAAGCCCCTATTTTTAATAATGCTAACGCATTCATTAACGAACAGTTATGTACCAAAGGTATATAGGACTTCACTAACTGAAGAGTAATTAGCAACAGCAAACCGACCTAGTTTAGTAACAAGCGAGGCGAGAGTAAAGCATTTATTGAATTTGTGCTAAGGGTCTGGAAACATTGTAATGGAAGTGTTTGAACAAGTTTTTATTGACGTTGACGAATCCAATGTGATTGCGTGATGGTTTTGTTCATTTTGATGGAAATAATAAATGTAATGTTTAAGTATTTTAATTAATATGTATATTGTACGAAAAATCTTTATTTTATATTTATTAGTATGTATGTATGTATCTTCACGCCAGGTCCCTAACGGGGTAGGCAGAGAGTGTAGAGCGCCAGACATCCCGGTTCTGACAAACCTCTCGTGCCTCGTCTACCTTCATCATTCTCTTCATACATGCACGCCAATTCCTAAGACTTTTGACCCCACCATCAGACAGAACTCGACCTATTTGGTCATGGTAGGTCAGCCTTGGTCTTCCTGGGCCTCTGCAACCATCCACATTCGCATTGTATATCTGTTTAGTCATTCGCTCATTCGACATTCTTATTAGTTATTACTATTTACCTACCTATATTTATGTACTTCTATATTATTTTTCTGTAGGTACTTGATTTTTTAGATTTTTTTTTTGACATCCGTGAACCCCTCATCTGGTTCCAATTGAAAATCAGCGTCAGGCGTTACGCCTGACTTGTATGCTGAATTGGAGACCATTTTGGCGCAGCCGTGCGACACATAATTACTATTATACCTAAGTAGGAAATTACTTTGTTTTTTTCTGTCTCCTTTTTTTGTTTTCTTTGTGTACGTACTATTATTATTGTTTGTGGTGTTTCTGTTTTAAAATTAATTGTTTGTATTTTTCAACCTGTATTGTCTTTGTGTGTTTCTCGGCTAAGCGCCAAATAAACGCTTTTCTTCTTCTTTTTCTTCTTCTTAAATAGAAATGTTATTATTTATTTTATCTATACAAATAAATACAATTGGAGTGTCTGTTTGTAATATTAAAATAACCGCTTTTTACTTAATGCATATGTATGTACACACAGTACATATACCAAAACAACATTTTTTACAATTTTTGTATGCTTGTCTGTTTGGCGGGGCTAATCTTGGGAACGGCTGGACCGATTTTGACGGGACTTTCACTGGCAGATAGATGATGTAATAAGGAGTAACTTAGGCTACTTTTATACTAGCTGCGCCCATGACTTCGTCCGGGTAGATACAGAACAATTATAAATTGTCATGCGGGCGAAGTCTTTTTTTTAATTGTTTTATATTATTTCGCATTAACACATGCTTGTGAAATATATTTTATTTAAAAAAAAAAATGGAAAGAAAAATTTGACTTCAGGCGAGACTCGAACTCGCGGCCTACTGGGAATCTAGTCCAGCCGCTCTTCCAATTGAGCTACTGAAGTCCTGCCCGATTTGTCAAATCTTTCCTTCACATCTATTGCATTGCTTTATGGTAGCAGCAGCGCCATCTATTACCAACTATGCTAGTTAGGTCTTTTTTTTATGTCAAAGGATTGACAGACAAGCAGACGGGCCACCTGATGGAAAGTGGTTACCGTCGCCTATGAACATTTGCAACAACAGGGGAGTTGCTAAAGCGCTGCCAGCCCTGAAGGACTCTTTTGACGCCAGTTTTGAAGAACTCCATATTATAGCGCCGGGGGAACACCTCAGATGGAAGTTCGTTCCACAATTTGCACGTTCTGGGCAGGAATTAACGCGCGAATCGGGCTGTTGAGCACTGCCAAGTATCCAATCTATGCGGGTGGAACTTCTCTCTTCGGCGGGTGGTACGATGAAGGAATGGAGACGATCGCACCAGATCGAAGAGTTTATCAGAGCATTCAGCATTGTAAGCGGGCACAGCTAGTACTAAATAAAAAAGACTGATAGGGGAATTTGGTACGTATGGTAAGTTGAACGTATGAGTCCATTAAAATGTTTCTATAACAATTATTTCATCAAACATTGTGAATCAAACAACACTCAGATCTGCGCTTACCCTTACTGGTGTCGTTGTTACTCACGGACATGAGTTTGTGCTGACGTAATCTGAAAAAAAAAACATTACATTGTAGTGAAACAAATAGTTTTAAAGTTGGAAATACAATTTGTAAAATAGAGCTGTTATATAGTTTCTCTGGTTCGTGGAAGATTATTGAGATGTTGAATATATAATAATTGTATAAACATGAAAGTAATAAAGACTTTAAACTTTGAATATCTAGTATGAAATCATCTCAGTATGAAATCACTCACTACTTTTTATCTTTTCATATAAAAATGACTTGCAAATGGGATATAAAGATACAAAATTAATGAAAATCGGAGTTGAATCGTATGAGACAGAAGATCTTAAAAGCGCGAAAAACTGAAAAAAAAAGTGAAATTTAAAATAAAAAAAATCGCTCTAGAAGTTTAGAAATTAAGGAAAAAACGGAAAGAAAAATTTGACTTCAAACAGGATTTGACAGTGCGAATTTTTCAAATTTTTATTTCCGTTTTTTCTTTTATTTCTAAAGTTCACTCGCATGTGTTATTGCGAAAAAAAAATAAAGAGTACATAAAATCACTAAGATTTTTTAGTCCTATTAGACTTAAGGATTTTTCAATCCTTTACCTTGTATGATTTAAAAATAGAAACATGACACAAACTATGAATGACCGGGCACTAACCGGATTGCCAACCCTAACTGGAACATTGAATACCTCCATATTTTTGCGTTCGGTCGTAAACAATATTTGTGAAACTTTGCAGTTTTTTTTTCTTTTAACCAAGTTACCTATTTTTACCGAATGATTTATCTTCCAAGTTCGACACTTGTTTTTCAATCGACCTTTTTACAATCATCCTTTTTCTATATTTAGGGTTGTAAAAGAATTCTTATACTCTTCCCCCCTTATTTATAAACGTATTTTAGCTAAAGTGTTGCTAATCTCTCCTTTGTCTTTTTCTATCCTGCACATTTGACAATGCAACTGACAAAGACAAAGCATTCTATCTATAGCTAAAACGTATCTAATGTACGTTTTTGAATAAGGGGGATGGAATAATGTCTTGTTATTTAGAATTCAGTGGTTATACCTACTTTGCTCTGGTGGTAGAGTCATAGTCATAGTCATTTATTTGCTAACTAAGTAGATACATAAAGGTCTCAAAATTAGGTACCTAATAGTTGCCATTTTCTGGCAATGCAAAGGAGATGTTGCGAGTTCGGCTCTGGTTCGTACACTACCTCAAAAAATGGGTAAATTAAAGAAGAATCCAAAAAAAAATACAATTAATTTATTTAAGAATATATTTTAGAGTTACAACCACATTTCATTATAACGATTTTATCATTTTCAACTATGTTAAACATGGCGGCGATACAGCCGACACTTGGGATCAATCAATTTTGATAGTATTTACAATATATTTCTTTTTTCTCCAAGTTCTATAATCAAAATACAATTAAAAAAATGACAATGTCAAAATGGATGTCATTTTCGCCATGCCCGCCCGCCATATTCGCCATGTTAGTTTTGAGTTGCAATTCTAACTGCAAATTATGTTTTGTAACTGCAAACAAAGCTAAATAAGTGAAAATATGCAGTAAAAAACGTTTTTATATTGATTTTGCCTGTTTAATGATATTGTGTACAATACATGGCCGGAGGTCCATACATTTTTGCAACATCTCCTTTCATTAAATTTTTTAAATAAAGTTTAAATGTGTTTTTTTTACTTCAATCTGCATTAAGTTATTCATCTAATCTAATAATATAATTACTAATATTATTCATACATACAATAGTAGAGTCCCAGTGCTGAAGCTTGCGGGCTTTGCGGCATTATAGTGTTCCGGTCAAGTAGATATTACTTAACTTCTTCGTAACTTCACGCCTGTAATCCCCGAAGGGGTAGGCAGAGGTAAATGCATGCATTCAAGCATACATGCAATCACCCACAATTCGCCGGTTACGTTTTTGGCCTATGCAACAGGTGGCGAGCCTGTTGACATCTCCGGGCACATTACCAAACTAACTAGGTACTGGGAAATTTCCAGATAATGGAAAAATCGCAATTAAACAAGAAATAAAGGACTTTACACCATTATCTCTGATAACCCCTACCCGGGCATCGAACCCAGCACCACAGCGTAGTAGTAGTGGCCTGCTACCACTAGGCTACCGAGGCAGTTAAATTTATTATTATTTAGAAATTACGACTCTGTAATTTCCGGCACAGAGGCATATTACCTTAGACCTCAGGAATGACAACGCATCTACATTGAACTCTCTGGTTTCATATACATTATAGGCACCAGAATTACTTACCAGCAATTTAAACTGTTCGACGCGCTGCGTAGGCGCCGTGGCTGGTATAGATCGCAAGCGATCTACTCGGTTTAGCGATACGGGCGCGGTCTGGTGTGTGATGAGTGACCGCTAGTGGCAAATGAAAATGTGCGTTTCCGTGCTTCAGAAGGCACGTTAAGTGTCGGTCGCGATACTTAGATGGCAGTCGTTAAACTTTGTCAAAGGCCTTATGGGCGGTTTGAAAACATCCGACAGCGGGTTAGCCACTAGACTCGTATCTCCATCAACCCGCATTGGAGCAGCGTGGTGGAGTAAGCTCCAGACCTCCGCACAAGAAGGGCTGAGACTCGTGTCCAGCAGTTGGACGTATCAAGGATTGCCATTATTATTATGAATTTACTGGTGGTAGAGCTCCAGTGACGGAGCTCGCGGGCGTAGGCACCACCGCATTACCTGATTTACTTGCCGCTAAATGGTAGTGTTCAGCACTATTGTGTTCCGGTCAGGTGGTAATGTACGGCCCTGTAATTTCCGGCACAGAGGCATAACACCTTAGGCCTCAGGAGTGGTAACGCATCTGCATTTTGACCTTGGTCCTCGTGTAAGTGTCAGCAATCTTGGTCCAAGAGTCAGAACTTTTGTTTTATATGGGTGTGTGCCTTAATAAAAAAAATCCAAACAGCCCTCAGAGTTCGAAAGTTCGAGAAAAGGTTCTAAACGGCACTCTCCGTCCGTGAATGTCGTTAAAACACTTCGATCGTCAAAAAACACGATTCCAACTTTGCATTCGTGATCCCTCAAGGCCTATTTGAGCCCTGAGGTCCTTGTTACTGGACATAACGGTGCCTAAGTTAAGCAAGTATCACGGCTTGGACACACCTATGCGATATGAATTTTACTTTTTATAGCAATACCTGAAAAAGGGTAAACAGCAAATATATATTACGTAAGAAAAACGTAACTTCACGCCCCATTGTAATCCCCGAAAGTAGGTAGGAGGGTAGACAGAGGTAAATGCATTCATTCAAGCATACATGCAATTAATATATTATATTAAAAAAAAATTGTGTGTCGCTGAAAACGGGAGCAAGGTTTAAAGCTTATTGGTTAAGGACACGGATACTAGAACCTCCTCAATAGACCTACATACCGTGCCAAAAAGAACCACTTTCTGTATCAGACCTTGACACATTCCAGCGGAAGCCTCTTGAGATCTTTAATCGATGCGACAGCACAATGATTTTCTCGTTTTATTTAATGAAGGTGACAAACAAGCATGCATTTGTCATTGGTATTAACTGATGACTGCAGCCTATAGACCCCCACACAAAGACCAGAGGTCAAAATGCAGATGCGATGCCACCCCTAAGATCTTAGTTGTTTTGTCTCTGTGATAGTGCTGAATACTACCATTTGGCCGCAGATAAATTAGGTTATGCGGTGGTGCCTACGCCTTCGAGCTCCTACACTAGTGGTAGAGTTCCTTACCACTAGTAATGATGGCCGAATCCACATCCTACATCAGAGAATACGTAATAATACTACGTATTGAATGGACACTTCGATGTCCCGCCCGATTTTCCCGCATCACAAAACCCTCTCCCCTCTTATGGGCGACGGTTGGTATTTTGTACGTGCTACGCACACAGGTGCGCGTGTAAATACACGTCACTGATTGATGTCTGTGTAATAGAGACCAAATTAAGCGTTTGTATGGAATTGTGTGTCCGCGATGTGCCTACATGGCGACAACGAGCCAGATATTAGTATTATAAATGTCAACTCCAGTCGACACATTCCTTTTAGTACGCTTTTTTTACCACTTTTGTTTGCCACTTTCATTACATTATGTAATGAAAGTGGCATACTAGCATGCAGTTCACATTGATGTTAATATCACTTAACATCAATGTGAACTGCAGTCATCAGACTGCAGCCTTTAGACACCCACACAAAGACCTGAGGTCAAAATACAAAAACGTTACCACGTCTTATGCCTCTGTGCCGGAAAATACGGGGCCATAAATTAATTGGTGATTACATAGTGCTGAACACTACCATTTAGCGACAAGTATATTAGGTAATGCGGTAGTGCCTACGCCCGCGAGTTCCGTCACTACTCTACCACCAGTGAAAAGCTATTAGCTACTTCTTCAATGGTCATGGTGAAAAAAAACACTCGCCCAAGTCTGTCCGAGTCCTTACCAATTCGTGCTCTTCCCGTCGGGTGGTCCGTTTAGCGAAAATTAGGTTAATGGTCAATCACTTATGGTTTACAATGAATAGCTAAATTAATCAGTAGATATATTATAATCAAGTTAAGCTAAGCTTAGACAGTAGATTGTCTCAACTTTTGACCGAATCAGCTTGTCCTAATTAATAAGTCCTAATGCCTCGGTAGCCTAGTGGTAGCAGGCCACTACTACTACGCTGAGGTGCTGGGTTCGATTCCCGGGTAGGGGGTTATCAGCGATAATGGTGTAAAGTCCTTAGGGTCTATTGGGTTTTTTCCCAGTACCTCGAAGTTTTGGTAATGTGCCCGGAGATGTCAACAGGCTCACCACATGTTACATGGGCAAAACGTAATCGTGGGTGTTTGCATGTATGCTTGAATGCATGCATTTACCTCTGCCTACCCCACCCCTTCGGGGATTACAGACGTGAACTTAAGTTTTTTTTTTGTTTATATGCAAATATTTATATGCCATGGACGTTCACAGTATCTTTATTCTTTTGTATTAAATCTAAGGTTTTGTTGACAAAAGAGCACAACGCTGAGTTAATTGTTTTATATTATTTCGCATTAACACATGCTTGTGAAATATATTTTATTTTTAAAGAAAAATGGAAAGAAAAATTTTTTTGGAAGTTCAATTGGAAGAGCGGCTGGACTAGATTCCCAGTAGGTCGCGAGTTCGAGTCTCGCCTGAAGTCAAACGCTGAGTTAGTTGGGTAGCGGTGTTCTTCTCAGTAGTGCCTGCACTTGGAACTCTGCTAAGTGAATGACTATGATTATTACGAACAGATTTTTCACTTTCTTCTATGAAGGAATTGAAAAATTTGATGATTCACGTATCGGTTAAATATTACTATTAAATTGGTATTTATTAATACCTATTGGATTATTATTATAAGTCGTTCTCTCTAGGTAGCTTATAATATAACCCGACAATGCAAAAGTGTCCATGTAGACAAATTTGAAATAATTGATTTGAATTTTGAATTTATTAATTTTGATAAAATTGTAGGTATAGTAGTTTTAGGCTGCGACTTGCCTTTTGAATGAGATGAGAAATATTCTCTTAGTCTTCTCCCATACTCCCGGAGGAAAGCTATACACATACACATCATCACCAACCATAAGACATTTACCGGATCCACTGCTGGATAAAGTCTTCCCCAAAGACGCCCACAACAGCGTTATGCGTCATTAGGGGGGATGTGAATATGCCATAATCGCCACGCTTGGCACTGGTGGTAGAGCTCCAGTGACGGAGCTCGCGGGCGTCGGCACCACCGCATTACCTTATATACTTGCCGCTAAATGGTAGTGTTTAGCACTATCGTGTTCCGGTCAGGTTGTAATGTACGGCCCTATAATTTCCGGCACAGAGGCATTACACCTTAGGCCTCAGGAGTGGTAACGCATCTGCATTTTGACCTTGGTCCTCGTGTAAGTGTCAGCAATCTTGGTCCAAGAGTCAGAACTTTTCCCAACGCCTACAGGTACAGATTATGCAACAGATAAATACAGGTGAAAATTTTATAATCAAATCAAATAGCCAGTAACAACGGTAACTCAAAACACAATTAAGGATTTCGCAGAAGTTTTGACCGAATTAGCTTGTTGTCCTAATTAACATAATTATTTCAAACAGGGGAAACGCTTTTGACTAGCGTACGAGGGAGTCAAAAGTGAGTTCGCATCTATACATATATGTAGGAGTGCACAGAGAAATAGGTATGCATATATACGTATATATATATTTATCTAATGGACGTTGCGAAGAAGCAGGCAGTTCACATTGATGTTAAGTGATGACTGCAGCCTATAGACATCCACACAAAGACCAAGGTCAAAATACAGATGCGTTACCACTCCTGAGGCCTAAGTTGTTATGGCGGAAATTACAAGGCCATACATTACCACCTGACCGGAACACGATAGTGCCGAACACTATCATTAAGCGGCAAGTATATTACTGCTTACGCCCGCGAGCTCCGTCACTGGAGCTCTACCACCAGTAAAAATATATAGATTAGTATAGATACATGCATTTGTGTATGCGTTTTTTTATGGTACAATGGTGGCAAATAAGCATGCAAGTTCACTTGGATGTTAAGTGATGACTGCAGCCTATAGACATCTACACAAAAACCAGAGGTCAGAATGCAGATGCGTTGCCACCCCTGTGTCCTTAGGTGTTATGTATCTGTGATAGTTATAACGGGGCCATACATTACCATCTAACCGGAACACGATAGTGCTGAACACTACAAATAGATTAGGTAATGCGGTGGTGCTTACACCCTACTTAAGTCCGCAACATCACAGAGGCACGTCATCAGACACATTTCCAAAATTTAAAAACCAGGGCCTGGAAAATCTAAGTTTTCAATGCCCTGCGCAAATGCCTATCCTTAAAAGAAAATTCAATGCAGTTTTTTTTTTAATGTAATGGACGTGGCATACAAGCATGCAGTTCACATTGATGTTAAGTGATGACTGCAGCCTATAGACACCCACATAAACACCAAGGTCAAAATGCAAATGCGTTACCACTCCTGAGGCCTAAGGTGTTATGCCTCTGTGCCGGAAATTACAGGGCTGTACATTACCACCTGACCGGAACACGATAGTGCTGAACACTACCATTTAGCGGCAAGTAAATCAGGTAATGCGGTGGTGCCTACGCCCGCGAGCTCCCTCACTGAAGCTCTACCACTAGTAATAATATGTGATGATATCGCCTATATAAATATTATAAATGTGAAAGTTTGTATGTTTGTTTGTTACTCCTTCACGCAAAAACTGTAAAACCGATTTTCATAAAATTTGGCACACACATAGAGGGGTAACTTGGATTAACATATAGGATAATTTTTATTCCGAAAAATGTTCCTGTGGGATGATTTGATGAGTTTCCACAGGCAGGGTTTTTAGCAGAGTCGCTCTTACAAAAAAGGGAAATGGGACTGAATTTTTCCAAAAAAAGGGACAAAAAGGGACCAAAATGGAGCCTAAAACAATCTGTTTTTAGGGTTCCGTAGTTAACAAGGAACCCCTATAGTTTCGCTATGTATCCCCCATGTATCCCCCAATATAAACAAAACTAAATTCATCCAATTTCAGACTCACAGGAAAAAAGAAATAAACCTTAATATAATCGCAAATAATGTAAAAATTGAGGAAGCCGACAATACAATGTTCCTAGGAATAAGACTTGATAAACACTGTAACTGGAAATCACATGTGGAGTAAGCGTGCAGTTCACATTGATGTTAAGTGATGACTGCAGCCTATAGACACCCACACAATGACCAGAGGTCAAAATGCAAATGCGCTGCCACTCCTGAGGCATTAGGTGTTATGCCTCTGTGCCGGAAATTACAGAGCCGTACATTACCACCTGACCGGAACACGATAGTGCTGAACACTACCATTTAGCGGCAAGTATATTAGGTAATGCGGTGGTGCCTACGCCCGCGAGCTCTGTCACTAGAGCTCTACCACCAGTAAAAAATATACATACATATATATAATTATTGTTTTACCACTAATTCAATTATCTGTATTGTGATGACTGTTTTTAATATTGTAAAATATAATTTGCAGGCTAGGCAACTGACATTGTACACCTTGACGGTAGAATGTAATTGCACTGTACTTATGTCACCATGTTATCATTTCTGTACTACATTCATGCAATAAAGACATTTTATTTTATTTTTTATTATCTTCTTAATATATATAAATCTCGTGTCACAATGTTTGTCCTCAATGGACTCCTAAACCACTTAACCGATTATAATAAAATTCGCACACCATGTGCAGTTCGATCCAACTTGAGAGATAGGATAGCTTACATTACGCTATGACTAATAGGAGCAGAGCAGCGCGGGCGAAGCCGGGACGGGCCGCTAGTTATTTTATATGTCCGTCTGTCAGTCTGTCTGTCCGACCGTCCGTGATTTAGCGCATTAACTATTGGTACTAGAGAGTTAAAGTTTGACACAAGTATACATCACCTTAATTACGCCGACAAAGTGGTAGAATAGAAACATGAAAAAAAAAAGAATTTATGTGTAACGCGCGGAAAAACATTTTTTGTTTTCTATGTAGTATGGGATATCGTGAAAAAGTTCAAAAATTTTAGAGATGTGCAAATATCATTTTTCGATTTAGTTCACTGATTCACTGTTCGAGACTTAAGTGCCAATTTTCGTTAGAGTCAAGTGTCCCCGGCCTTTTTTTACCAACTAAACGGTTGTTGTTAGAAATAAAAATATTACGGCAATAGTAGCTACATATAACGAAATTAGTAAAAGGAAAACTATCACACTTAAATTGGCTGTATTTTACTTGAAAATTTTTATTTTTCATTACATTTTTCAAACTTAAAAACTAGGGAACCCTACACTGTGCGGGGCCCGACACGCACTTGACCGGTTTTTTTTATTCAAAACAATCATTTCTTGATGGGCTAGACTAGTATTACAACATGTATATACATTAAATTCACATATTGTCAACACAATTAAAACGATGTAAAATATGGCACAAAAATATTATTAAGTATGCGATCTTTGACAACCCGAAAAATTGCGTTGATCCCGAAAGATTGACGACGTATCAATAAGTTTCAACACTGTAGGAAAATAGATGGATATTGCAAGAAGTAAAAAGCACATTACCTACTCAGTTCTTTGACTTCCTTTCATATAGAGAAAATTTCAAAGACCACTTTTAATATTTTGGCAGTTGACTTGAAGTTTAGTCCCAGAAAAGGGACTTAGGGACCAATTTCTTAAAAAAGGGGGCTTTAAGGGACTTGCTGAAAAAAAAGGGACAAAAGGGATTAAGGGACTGCCACTAAAAGCCCTGCACAGGTTACGCGAAAAGTGACTTACACGCGGGCGGTTCCGCGGGCATCAGCTAGTGTATAATATATTTTATAAATAATTCCCACATACCGATCAGTTATTGGCGCTTATGTACCTACTGGATACAAGCGCACACGGACGGACACGGACCATGCGTAATTCTCGTACTGACGTTTATTGCGCGGCGCAATATATTAGCGATAGTGATTAACAAAACAAAGCTGATTATTATATTCCTCTCCTTTACCAATATCGAGCCACCCGCCAGGAGTGTACGACTGAAAAGACGAAATGGCCTATCAGAGCAATAGCAAAAATGTAGCTGCCGTTATTATTTACGTAAACGATATGAAAACGATAGCCATTCTCTGATCATCGCTCTTATTGTATGGATGGTATGTATGTATGTATGTATCATTATGCCAGGTCCCTAACGGGGTAGGCAGAGAGTGTAGAGCACCAGATATCCCGGTCCTGACATACCTCTCGTGCCTCGTCTACCTTCATCATTCTCTTCATACATGCGCGCCGATTCCTAAGACTTTTGACCCCACCAGCGATAAGGCCACCTGTTGTATTTACTGTCCGTGTATTATCTTTGTTTTATGATTCTGTTGAGTGTACAATAAAGAGTATTATTATTATATTATGATTAATGGTGGTCTAAAGCATTAGCATTATTCACTTAGCAAAGTTCCAAGTGCAGGCACTGAGAAGAACTCCGTTACTGAACAAACACAAAGTGTTGCTCTTTTAGTCAAAAATTATATTAGATCTTTATCTTTTTATTCTTAAATCTGATACAAATCTGAATTAAGGTAGAATACAGATAATGTGAACGTCCATGGCATATGCATATATAAATACATACATGCATATACCCATTTATGATTTTAACTTTCATTGGCGGTATATAAAAAGCAATAAAAAATATTAATAAAGAGTAAAAGCAAAATCCGCATCAGGTTATCGCTTACGCCGACCAAGATTCAATGTAAGCGTCATGGATCGATCTTACATTAAATTTATTTCTGGTGTGAGAGATTAATATTTTTTGGCAGAAATTCAAAGAATCTATGTCGGAGTAAGACTAAACACGTTGCGCGTCTTTGCTCGAGCTTGAAGATAATGAATTTATGTTTTAATTATTATTTTTTGCTTAAGAGTTTGAATAAAGAAAAACTTTTAAATAAAAACCAACTTCAATAAACTCGGAAGTATCTAATAACGTGAAATTGCATTTTTTACTGGTGGTAGAGCTTCAGTGACGGAGGCGGAGCTCGCGGGCGTAGGCACCACCGCATTACCTAATATACTTGCCTACTTGCCGCTAAATGGTAGTGTTCAGCACTCACACATCAGTTCACATTGATGTTAAGTAATGACTGCAGCCTATAGACACCCACACAAAAACCAAAGTCAAAATGCAGATGCGTTACCACTCCTGAGGCCTAAGGTGTTATGCCTCTGTGCCGGAAATCACAGGGCCGTACATTATTTCGGTCAGGTGGTTATGTTCGGTAGTGCTAAACACTACCATTTAGCGGCAAGTAGGTATATTAGGTAATGCGGTTGTACCTACGCCCGCGAGCTCCGTCACGGGAGCTCTACCACCAGTAAATGATGATGGAACACTGTTGTGAGTATCTTTGATAAACAACAAATTTAAATAACAAATTTTGTATATCCAAAATTTTCCAAAACCCGTCCATCATTTTAGATCAAATTAGCTGCAACCAGGAACTCATTCGCAATTCACTTTGCAAAGCGAGCATGACGCATCAAGTTCGTATCGATCCTACGCTGGAAATAGTGTTGTGACGAGTCGATATTTTGAAGCATTATAAATAATTAATTGCAGTAGTGGTTTAGTGACGAAAATTTGGTAAGTATTCTTAGACCTTAAGTCCCAAATACGATTATCAGGACGGGGATTGTGAGCTATTGAGTGTTTCAATGGGAATGCTAAGTGGAGAGATTGCTCAGAAAACTGTATGACATTCAAAATACCTACGGCGAACGTAACCGGCGAATCGTGGGTGTTTGCATGTATGCTTGAATGCATGCCTACCCCTCTACACCTCTGCCTCCCCGAAGGGGTTCGGGGATTACAGGCGTGAAGTTACGTTATTTTATTCACCTACATATAATAACTAGCTATTTCCCGCGGCTTCGTCCGCGTGGATGTCGTTTTATAATTCTGAATTTTCTATAATTTTGCTATAAACCTCACGGAGCCCGAGACCTTCCCAACAAATGCAAAACCGTGGAAATCGGTTCCCGCGTTCTGGAGTTATAGCGTCAGGAAGGAAACCCGACTTATTTTTATATTATGGATGTATGGATTCTGATAAAGTACAATTTTAAAGAAAGAAACATTTAACTTCTTTGCAATGAAATAAGGGAAAAATTCACCAGATTCTGGTGGAATCAAAAATCCTCCAATCCTAAATTCTAGAACTGCCACTTTATGAAGGAAATATACGCTAAAATTGCCATAAAGAATTCGATTACAAATTATTTCTATAATATCTTTGTAACTTCACGCCTGTAATCCCCGAAGGGGTAGGCAGAGGTAAATGCATGCATTCAAGCATACATGCAAACACCCACGATTCGCCGGTTACGTTTTGGCCCATGTAACAGGTGGCGAGCCTGTTGACATCTCCGGGCACATTACCAAACTTTGAGGTACTGGGAAATTTCCAGAAAATGGAAAAATCCCAATAGAACCAGGGATAAAGGCTTTTTCACCATTATCTCTGATAACCCCCTACCCGGGAATCGAACCCAGGACCTCAGCGTAGTAGTAGTGGCCTGCTACCACTAGGCTACCGAGGCAGTTAACATCTTTGTAAATCCTCTCTAATATCTTTGTAAATCCTGGAAATATAAGCTTTTTCGTATAAATACGGTGCATTGAATGGGCCCTGAATTGAACAACTTCTTCAACTTATCAAAATGCAAAAACAACAGTAGTCGATAGATACAATTTAAATGTCAACGGACCATAACTAGAGAAGCCTTGACTTTAAATCGATAGATGTGGATAAGCGCCAACACTAACGCTTATGCAGGAAACTCTCACATAAATTGTACTTTGTCTGTTTTCATAGGACAAGAGACATACCTATATAAAGTACCTAACAAGAAATATAGTACATCAAGCCTACGAAAGAGACAATCGGCTAGTTTCGACTTCGTAGAGCGTTATCTCTGCTGCACACTGCCTACGTAAGCACTGATAGTCCGGTATTAGTCAAAACTTGATCAAAATGATTGACAAATGTCACATAGGTACGGTGTGAAAGAGATAACGCTCTACAGAGCCGAAGTCTCCTTCCCAAAGTCGATATGCAATATTTCTTGTTATTTGTATTGTACATTTAAAACTCGTTTTATAATTAACTTTATGTTGGATTTGTTCGTAGGAAGTAGTTAAGTTGTACGAGTAGATAGGTTTGTGAGAAACAGAGTGACGTTGGAGTTCTACTTTTTTATGTTACAATGTTGGCAAACATACATGCAGTTCACATTGATGTTAAGTGATGACTGCAGCCTATAGACATCTACACAAAAACCAGGGGTCAAAATAGCCATACATTACCATCAACCGGTATACGATAGTACTGAACACTACCATTTGGCAGTAAACAGATTAAGTAATGCGGTGATGCCTACACCCTCAAGCTCCTACACTAAAACGCTTTTGTATGTATACTGGCTGCAACCAGTATACATATAATGAAGTATTACATGTTTACGTAGAAGCGCGCATGGCCCAGCGGCTGGTGTAGATCGTAGGCGATCTACTCGGTTAAGCACTACGGGCGCGGTCGGGTAGTGTGATGGGTGACCGCTAGTGGCAAATTAAATGCGCGTGTCCGTGCTTCGGAGGGCACGTTAAGCCGTCGGTCCCGGTTGCTATCGATGGATAGCAGTCGATAAACCTTTTCGGAGGCCTTATCATGAAAACATCCGACAGCGGGTTGGCCACTAACCCACCAACCTCCACCAATCCGCATTGGAGCAGCGTGGTTGGAGTAAGCTCCAGGCCTCCCCCCAAAAAGGGGAGAGACTCGTGCCCAGCAGTGGCACGTATAATGGGTAGCCATTATAATATTATTAAAAGATGTTTAACAGAATTCAGATTAAGCCCCTTCTTTGAAAGAGACCTCGGTAGCTTAGTGATAACAGCAGCTAAACTGGTTACTGTAGACGTCCATAGAATCAGTATTTGGTACGCAACCTCGACCAACGATAGCCGGGTGTGAAAAACTCCATAGCCAAAACTCGCCATACGGTTTCTTTGATATACTGATTAAAAGCAGACTACTTTGAAAATAGAATGGTTTACGATACCCGCCTTTTGAACTGAGCGAAACCATGTTTCGGGAAGTCTATTTGAATTTGGCCTTTGTGACATTGTAGTAAAGTTTACATTCGGTTAGTGTATACGTCTCTCTAGTTTAGCTATATAAGTTTGAGCACTTTTCAAGATAACTCTGTTTAGTCTAGTTTTATATAGATTTCCTCGGAATTATACCGGTTAGAAGCAGTTAAATCGAGAAATAAGCGCTTTAGTATCGGTTCAGATTTAAACATGGATTTACGATAAGTATTTATGGATTTCTTTATTATAATCAACTAACTGACTCGGAAAACTTCGTTGTGTCAATACAATAAATATTACAGCCATTGCTGGCCAAAATATTAAAAAAATCAAGCGAGTTTCATCTCTTGTCATCGGTTTGAGCAACGCGTTTTTTTTTTAATGTAATTAAAGTGGCAAACAAGCATGCAGTTTACATTGATGTTAAAGCGATGACTGCAGCCTATAGACACAAACACAAAGACTAAGGGCAAAATGCAGATGCGTTACCACTCCTGAGGCCTAAGGTGTTATGCCTCTGTGCCGGAAATTACAGGGCTGAAATTACACGTTGGAATTAAATTTATTTCACCGCGCTATTTTTTACGACAACATATCCAACGAAATTCGTCAAACTTGTATAATCCTCAAGTTATTTGGTCTCGAAAAAAAACGACGAAGCGTTTCGTGAAAAGTTAGGTAGTATCCTTCCACTTTGCTTGTCTTGTCTTGGCGGGGGGGTGCTTCCGTGCCCCCAGACATTCCCCCCTTACTTAGATATAAGATCATATAGATAAACACAAAAATATTGCTATTAGAAAGGGCGTGGTGCTGGAGACCTGTTAAACAGATTTTCATAACTTTAGTTAAAGCTCCACTTTTCACAATACGTTAGGTACATCACAATTTTTGATGTGAATGACTAAACAGATATACAATGCGAATGTGAATGGTTGCAGAGGCCCAGGAAGACCAAGGCTGACCTACCATGACCAAATAGGTCGAGTTCTGTCTGATGGTGGGGTCAAAAGTCTTAGGAATCGGCGAGCATGTATGAAGAGAATGATGAAGGTAGACGAGGCACGAGAGGTTTGTCAGAACCGGGATGTCTGGCGCTCTACACTCTCTGCCTACCCCGTTAGGGACCTGGCGTGAAGATACATACATACATACAATTTTTTTGTGTTGCAATGCACTTAGAGCTGTTTATTTTATGGTGTAGAAAATCAATACATTTATTGGTGTGGGACTTCGGTAGCTTAGTGGTAAAGCGGCTGGACTGGTTATCCTGAAGTCGCAGGTTCGATTCCTGCCCAAAGACAAATTTTTCTTTCTCATTTTTCTTTATTTTCTAAAATACATTTATCAATATTATCTCGGAATCTACAGTACCTAAATTGTGAAAATAATTATAAAATAGTTCGCTTTACCGAAAAATCTGAAAAGAACAAAGAAAAACAAAGGCAAAAACGAAAATTTCTCAATTTCGAAGCCAAGTCACACTTGGCCAATTTTTTTATTCAAATGACATTTTAACAGTGGCAGATAACTACCTACTTGTATAATTTTAGTTCAATTTTACTTTCGAATAAATTCACTAAAGTTAATAATAGGAATTAAAAAACGGCACCCAAACGAAACGCGTGAAAGCAAGTAACCGAATTCGATTTACTTTCTTATACTAAAGGATATTATGAAATCATTATGATATCATATTGGCGCAATCCCTAGCCAGTATCTTATTGTAGCTTTGTTTAATCCAAGTGTCAAAGCAAAAGTTATTGAATTTGAAATACCTCAGATTGCGACAGACGTAGCAATCAAAGGAGCGACCTATCCTGAAATCCTATCTCTGGAGATCCAACTAAGATATATAGGGTTGGTCTTAAATGAAAATACTATCTTGTGTTATTTGCAAGGTGGTGATATCGATAAGATGGGATATCTAATAACAAATGACGATACCGACGACGTTTATATGAATAAATCTCTACAAAAAAATGCTCATAAAATAAAAACCCTGAACCAAATTTTTATAGGACCAATTCGAAACTATTCCGCACCAAACAAAAAAAGAATTACGTAAATCGGTTCAGAAATCTCGGCGAAATTGGCGTACACACATACAAATATACGTCACTTCGTAACTTCACGCTTGTAATCCCCGGAGGGGTAGGCAGAGGTATATGCATGCATTCAATCATACATGCAAACACCCACGACTCGCCGGTTACGTTTTGGCCCATGTAACAGGTGGCGAATCTGTTGCCATCTCCGGGCACATTACCAAACTCCGGGGTACTGGGAAACTTCCAGAAAATGGAAAAATCCCAATAGAAGCAGAGATAAAGGATTTTAAACCGTTATCTCTGATAATCCCCGACCCGGGAATCGAACCCAGGACCTCCAGCGTAATAGTAGTGGCCTGCTACCACTACGCTACTGACGCAGTTGGCAGTACAAAAACAACAGTAAGTAATCATCAGTAAGTAAACATTGCCTGACAGCTTGAAGTTCGTGATGCCACTAGGACCACCAGAATATCAGCGCTACAGTCACTCTGCAGAAATCAGCTGAGGTGGGTGCCGTTTTTCTTGGCTTCCCACAACCAAATATGTAACCATAGTATTACTTTTTTTTTTTATGTAATGGAAGTGGAAAACAAGCATGCAGTTCACATTGATGTTAAGTGATGACTGCAGCCTATAGACACCCACACAAAGACCAAGGTCAAAATGCAGATGCGTTACCACTCCTGAGGCCTAAGGTCTTATGCCTCTGTGCCGGAAATTACAGGGCCGTACATTACCACCTGACCGGAACACGATAGTGTTGAACACTACCATTTAGCGGCAAGTATATTAGGTAATGCGGTGGTGCCTACGCCCGCGAGCTCCGTCACTGGAGCTCTACCACCAGTAAAGAACTTATTTTGACTTGTTTTTAACTTTAATTATTATTGGTTGTTGTGTGTGTGCCTTGAAAATAAATATTTTTCTTCTTTCTTCTTTCTTCTTCTAATCTTTACTATACACAAATTAGGAACTTTAATTAAAAATATATTATAGTTTTTTTATTGAAAGATTTGAGGAATCAAACACAAACAGAAAAACATAAATCAAATACTAGCTATCAATTTGAATCTCATCTCAATAACGAAGTAATTTCATTTACAATATTTTCATTATTAGGGAAATGTGATACAGATAGATATAGCATTGTTCAGGTTGTGCTTGAATGATAATATGATTTAAATTGCATACTTTCAACTAGTGATAGAGTTTCAGTGTCTGAGTTTGAATGCGTAGACACCACCGCATTACCTAATCTATTTGCGCCACGTGATAGTGTTCAAGAATATCATGTTCTGGTTAGTTAATAGAAAGGGGTCCCATAATTTATTTCATAAAAGGTGATACCAACCCTGAGCTGAAAAATAAATTAAGGTTGTTTTTTATATAATGGAAGTGGTAAACAAGCATACAGTTCACATTGATGTTAAGTAATGACTGCAGCCTATAGACACCCATTCAAAGACCAAGGACAACATGCAAATGCCTAAAGTGTTAAACCTCTGTGCCGGAAATTACAGGGCCGTACGTACCTGACCGGAACACGATAGTGCTCAACACTACCATTTAGCGGCAAGTATATTAGATAATAGAAAACGGTCCCATAATTTATTTCATAAAAGGTGATGCCAACCCTGAGCTGAAAAATAAATTAGGGTTGCTCAAGTGTGAAATGTAAAATTATGATGATGATGCTGTCCTTTTAAAGGAGAGAAGTCATTAAGAGGATTATGATATGACCTTGCAAAACCATACAAAAATAATGTGACAAGTTAATGGTAGGATAAAGAAGGTTTGAAGCCATTCCTACCCTACTTCCTATTACTATCTACAAAACTTATAGAAGACTATTTCGTAAATATTTTTGTCGTAGATTTACTAACAAAACCATAATAATTAAGACTTAGGGTGAGATTCACAGACCGCACTACGACTTTACTTTGAGCAAAGTACGCCTTTGAACTGTCAAAACCCATACTAAACTGACAGTTCTAAGCATACTTTGCTCAAAGTAAAGTCGTAGTGCGGTCTGTGAATCTCACCATTAGACTCTCAACATTGCCTACGAACCACTCTTACAATGTAAATGCACGGTTTTGCCTATTAAATCCCAAATTCAAAACCAAAGTTGTTTAATTTGAAATACATTTGAATAACTACGACTATAATAGACTTAGAAATCAAGGAAGCGACTGATCCTAGAATACCGTCCGAGGTCTTGCGATTACAAAGACACAAGTTGGGGTTGTTCACGTATGTAAAAGTGTAAAAATATGATGATGTGGCTATCGTTTTAAATATGTAAGGAAGGAGATTTAGATTTTATATCTTTGTTAAAGGATTCTCGTGTGGAGAGATTATTTATTTACTTATCGCCTTTAATGTAAATGATTTTCATTTAATATATCGAAGATTTTTTTTTCAAAACTACACAAAATAAAGTAGGATAGAGAAGATTGAAAGCCTTTATTAAAAAGAAAAGAAAATGGGGTATCATTTTACAGAACATTTTTTTTTTTTTTAATGTAATGGAAGTGGTAAACAAGCATGCAGTTCACATTGATGTTAAGTGATGACTGCAGCCTATAGACACCCACACAAAGACCAAGGTCAAAATGCAGATGCGTTACCACTCCTGAGGCCTAAGGTCTTATGCCTCTGTGCCGGAAATTACAGGGCCGTACATTACCACCTGACCGGAACACGATAGTGTTGAACACTACCATTTAGCGGCAAGTATATTAGGTAATGCGGTGGTGCCTACGCCCGCGAGCTCCGTCACTGGAGCTCTACCACCAGTAAAAAGAAGAAGTCCACAAAACTTGATAATCTACTACTCTTATTAACAAACTTTCGAAATATTACGTACTGCTAAGTAATATCTAAATATAGGTAATCCAAAACATTGCAGACCACTAAGCCGGGTATTCTTAACGTGTGAAATTTTAGCCATTCTTTCAAAGAAAACTAATTTTACCTAAATCAATCAAAACGTCTTAACTTTGCGAAATCAGAGCATACGAAAAGCAACCGAATTACTTAAGTTGAAAGAGTTAGTTTTGTGAGAAGTAAGTGTTTGGGAGTGGTCTATTTCAATTGACCAATTGCAGTTTTGAATTGTCTCTGTAGTGTCAATGTCAATGCGTGCAACTGGCGACAGCGGTTTCAATATGAAAATAAGCCTTCATCTCTACCGGGCATTTTCCTTTCACTTGTGCCTCTTCTATCACCGGACTTTGGCAGAATTACCCTTAAAAGTTGGTAGTTGCCATTAACCAAAAGAAAGAAAGAAAGAAGAGTCTTTAGCCATTCTATCCTTATTTATCTATTCTGTGTCAAATACGACCAATGTAATCAAGGGAGCGACCAATCCTAGAATAACGTCCCTTGAGGTTTAACAAAGAGACAATTCAGGGTTGCTAGCATACGAAAATTTTGTTTTGAATGTATGAAAATGAGTTGTTTGTAAAGTAGAAAATTATGCTGATGTTATTAGGATGTAGACTAAATAAATAATAAGGATGATACTAATAAAGATTTTACTGATGATCAACGTATTAAAAGGCATGCTCCGATGGTTCGGGCATATAGAAGAATGTCGAATGAACGAGTGACTAAACAAATATACACTGCGAATGTGGATAGTTGCAGAGGGCCAGGAAGACCAGGACTAACCATCCATGACCAAATAGGTCGAGTTCTGTCTGATGGTGGGGTCAAAAGTCGGAATCGGAGTGCATGTATGAAGAGAAAGATGAAGGTAGATGAGGCACGGAAGGTGTGTCAGGACCGGGATAGCTGGCGCTCCACACCCTCTGCCCAGCCCGTTAGGGACCTGGCGTGAAGATCAACGTATTAAATCATGTCCTATTACAGATCTCTATCATGATTATGCTTTACCGGTTTGCTTGCTACAAATAAAGAATGCAATGTCGACAAGAATACAAATATAAAAAAAACAAACTTTAACATTTTAAATACAAATGCATTGAAACTTTAGGTCATAATGAGTAACTTACAAAATTGAAAAGTGTGCATCAACTGTCAATGTCATACAAGCCCACATAAAGTGTCAATATCCCCAGCTCTGATTGCGTCTACCAAATTGTGTCTAAATATTTGGCCCGTTGTTTGTTTATCGACCGTACTTGCTCAATTAATGCTCAGGTTCGTGATTACGTTGGATCAAATGTTTGAGCCATTAATTAAGATTAAACGAGCCTCTTCAATTGGGGTTTTCGGGGTTCAATCTTTTTTTAAGGGTGAATCTTCTTTGTGATTTGAGATTAAGTTCAGACTTTCTGTTTCAATTTATGTTGGCGACGTTATTTGTTTTCGTTGTAATAAAAAATATGCTTAGAACCAATGAGCTTATAAATACTAGAGAAGCAATGTCATACAAACGATTGTCACAAATGCGTAACCTTACTTAGAAAAAGCTATCAGTTAGTAGTTAACGGACTTGAGACGAATTAATAGCCGAGTTTTTTAGTTTTAATGTGAAAACTTCTTCAGCATTGTTGTGATTTGAAAGTCAATGAAACGAAAAATCGACAGTTAAAAGGGACACGACACAAATTCATAAAATTTAACGTGGGATAAAAAGAGATGGAAATGAATGTTTCGTGCTCATCTATTCAATTTTTTACCGCACTAACAATTACATGACTTTTTGTGCTCACCCATTCAAATTAGGACCGCACTAACAATGGCTTGACTTTAACATGTTTAGGTGGACTCTTTTCTTGACCACCAAAGTGTTTCGAGCATACGATGGGAGCTGTAGATGGTAAACAGTCGGTTTCTTTGCGTAATAGCACACCCCGGACATTCGGCAAAAATTCCATACAAACACTTAATTTGGTTAGGGCCCCCTTGGCTCTGTTGACCGATCTCGAGAGTGAAAGCACCATCGCATCACATAATTTACCTGCCGCTGAATGGTAGTGTCCACAGCTATTGTGATCGATGGTAATGTACGAAGGTAGAGCTCAAATGATAGAGCTCGAAGCCGTGGAAACGGTATGAGAAATTCCCCTACAGCATATGTCTATATTTTAACGTTAACTCACTATAAGCTTTTTTATACTAACCAAAGTTGTTCCAAAACAATGCATTATTTGCGAAGGAGTTTTTATAAACATGATATTAATCCTTATCGAAATAAAATTTTATTATACATCACAAGTATTTAATTTAAAACGAAATTGCCCTATACTTCTTTCGATTCAAATCAATATCTTGGAAGATATCGCAGTTATAAAATAACACTCATCACAGCAAAATAATAATTGAGCACTGCCCGCAAAATGTACAAAGGCGACCGGCAGTCATGAGGGGCAGGGCGGTGGAAAGCTGAAGAGTTTTTTTTTAATGTAATTAAGTGGCAAACTAGCATGCAGTTCACATTGATGTTAAGTAATGACTACAGTCTATAGACACACACACAAAGACCAGAGGTCAAAATGCATATACGTTACCACTCCTAAGGCCTAAGGTGTTATGCCTCTGTGCCGGAAATAACAAAGGCGTACATTACAACCTGAACCGAACACAATAGTGCTGAACACTACCATTTGATTGTTTTTTGAACGCGCATCTCAGGAACTACTTTTTTTATGTACTTAATAAAAGTGGCAAACAAGCATGCAGTTCATATTGATGTTAAGTGGTGACTGCAGCCTATAGACACTTACACAATGACCAGAGGTCAAAATGTAGATGCGTTGTCACGTTATGCCTCTGTGATGGAAATTACATGGCAAACAAAATCGTACATTACCACCTGACCGGAACACCATAGTGCTGAACACTACCATTTAGCGGCAAGTTTATAAGCTAATGCGGTGGGGCCTACGCCCACGAGCTCCGTCACTGGGGCTCTACCACCAGTCAAAGACTGGATCGATTTGTAATATTCTTTTAGTGTAATTCATTATATTTACTCCCTAAAAAGTGGGTAAAATTGTTTTACTAGCAACACCGATGGAAAAAATTATGCACGATGTATTTATTTTGGTTTTTAATGTAATTTAGACAATATGATAAAAATTATGCTAACTTATTCGTTGAAAAGTAATGTCACTTGCATTATCATTCTTTTCGGATCATGATACACATTTTTTATCATCACATTTCGCCATTTTAAGTAAGTTTGACGGACGAGCGTGACGCGTCTGTCGCACTTCATGTCAAGCAGGGAACTGAGGTCAGATATGCCTGTGGGCATTTTCGAAGTGGCTACACGTTGCGGCCGTAAACTGCCAATCTAGTAACATATAACATCATTGCTTAGAACTATCAGAAAAGTATGATTTGACAGTTCTAATGGTGAGATTCACAGACCGCATTACGACTTTACTTTGTGCAAAGTATGCTTAGAACTGTCAGTTTAGTATGGGTTTTGACAGTTCAAAGGCGTACTTTGCTTAAAGTAAAGTCGTAGTGCGGTCTGTGAATACTTAATGTCTCACTTAAAAGGTTATTACACGACACAAATGTTTGAGTCATTAATTAACATTAAACGAGCCTCTTCAATTGGGGTTTTCGGGGTTCAATCGTTTTTTAAGGGTGAATCTTCTTTGTGATTTGAGATTTAATTCAGACTTTCTGATTCAATTTATGTTTTCGTTGTAATAAAAAAACTATGCTTACAACTATCGGAAAAGTATGCTTTGACAGTTCTAAGTGTACTATTTTGAAAGTAAAGTCGTAGTGCGGTCTGTGAATCTCACTCTAATGGTGAGATTCACAGACCGCACTACGACTTTACTTTGAGCAAAGTATGCTTGGAACTGTCAGAAATGTATGGGTTTTGACAGATTGAAGCGTACTTTGCTCGAAAGTAAAGTCGTAGTGCGGTCTGTGAATCTCGCCCTAAGTCCCATAATGTCTCACCTAATAGTATTTGGTCTGGCAGAAAGGGTGGTCGTGGCCTCGCAATGGGTTGCCGCTTATTACCCTATCCGGTCGACAGGGCCCTAATTCAGTCACAGTACAAATATCAACAGTATGGAAACTACAAAACGTTGAAACGCACAATCACACAAACATGCGCATCAACGAGGCCCCTATGCGGTTCTCGCGATGCTGCAGTTCCGAGTCACTCGCTACTCGCGCGTCGATGCACATGTTTGTGTGAGTATGCCGTTTTCCATACTGTTCATATTTGTATTGCGTACAAACTACTGTACTGTGGGCGTTAGGCTGACCGGGCCGCTCCGGTCGCCCTAATTAGGGCCCTAACTCCCTAAATGTTATTACACTACCCTGACCCTTGCTATCGTACCCTGAATACCGTGCCGTGTAATAAGGCCATTAACCAGGTCAACTCAGGTAACTCATTATAATTAAGACAGAAGTAAAATTTACTCTAAATATCTTGAAAAATATCTCAAAGCAGTATTTTAAATATAAAAAGTTACTGGCACTGTTACAGGTAAGCAAGTATGTAGGTACAACAGTGATTCCCAAAGTGCTCCAGGTGGACCCCCTGGGGTCCATTGGTGACTCGATCGGGGTCTACGTAGGCGTGAACAAAAATTGTAAATATGGAAATGTGATATAAATGTAGCAAGAACACCATCGAAACCTGAAAAAAAATTAAAAGGGTCTACAAGAAAAAATTGTTTGGGAACCTCTGATATACAGCAAGCGTACTGCGGTAGCCAACGAGTTTCAGAAAAGAATTTAACTCATTATAATTAAGCCAGAAGTAAAATTTATGAGTACCCTCGACTGCGTTAGGTTGAAGAGTGTGTTTCATGTTAGCTTGAACATAATTACTGTGCGTTGTAAATTACAATTGGTTAATGGTGATTGAAATGTCATATGGACCAACTTTACTGTATTCTCTGCTAATATATAACATGTAACGCAATAAATGCACACGTTGAAGGTAGTTTCTTCAGAATCGATAACCAAATGGATTTCAGGCATCTTTAATATACCTAGGTAATTTCAAATTTAAACCGATCAATAACTGCCTCAGTAGCCTAGTGGTAACTGGCCTCTTAAACTACGCTGGGGGGTTTATTTCCCGGGTTTAGAGATAAATATAGATAGGTGTAAAAATTTTTGGTACTAAAATATGCCCGGTGATGTCAACGCTATCTGTTACATAGGCCAAAAATAACCGGCGAATCGTGGGTGTTTGCATGTATGCTTGAATGCATGCATTTACATCTGCCTACCCCTTCGGGGATTACAGGCGTGAAGTAACGATAACATAATAACAAAGAAAATACGAAACGTATCCAAAATAAATTGAAACAGAAAGCCTGAACTTAATCTCAAATCACAAAGAAGATTCACCCTTAAAAAACGATTGAACCCCGAAAACCCCAATTGAAGTGCTCGTTTAATCTTAATTAATGGCTCAAACATTTGATCCAGCATAATCACGAACCTGAGCATTAATTGAGCAAGTACGGTCGATAGACAAACAACAGGCCAAATATTTAGACACAATTTGGTAGACGTAATCAGAGCTCACTTTTATGAGCTTGAATTTGTTTGAACGTTTTCTTTATGCAATCAGGACGACAGACAAGCACGCAGTTCACAATAATGTTAAAAACTGACTATAGCCTATCGTCCTCATGAAGACCAGAGGTCAAAATGCAGATGCGTGGCCACCCCTGAGGCCTTATTTGTTGTCTCTGTGATAGTTTTTACGGGGCCATACATTTATTTGAACATTAATTGTGCCAGCGAAATAGGGGGCAACGCCACCACTTTTGACCACTGTATAAGCTGCAGTCATAATTTAACAACCATGTGAACTGCATGTTAGTTTGCCACCTTCGTTACTTAAAAAAACAATATAATTTATAGTAAAAGGTAAATTCATAATGAACGCGGATGTAAAAGGGAAACAATTTATAATATTAATATTTACCTATTTATAGAATAATAATAGAATAGAATAGAATAGAATATTATTTATTGTAGACCAATAATTTTTACAAAAATAAAATAATATGCATAGCAAATAGGCAATACAACCAGGCGGTCTTATCGCTTAAAGCGATCTCTTCCAGACTACCTGTAGGTGGAAGGAGACTTTTGATTTGGTTAAGACGGTAGGGGTGTACAGGTTAAATAAATAATACGTACAGTAATTAAATTAATAAAACACAAAGTATAAAACATATATAGATAAACAACATTGGATAGATATATACATAATAATACAGCAATATTATAGGTAATTAAGAGCAATACTAATTTTTAGCTAGGTATTACTCATTTATCTGACGTTTTGGGTTTTACCTATTGTTCAGCAGCTATATACCTAAGTAAGGAAGGAAAATTATTTACATTCCAAGAAATAAATAATCGATTAATAATGAATATGTAAATATTTGTTTAATATTTTACCTATCTCATTAAGATGATATCAATAATAAAATATAGTTTTTTTATGTAATGATAACGGCAAACATGTTATTTTCTACTTGTGGTAGAGCTGTAGTGACGGAGCTCGCGGGCGTAGACACCACCGCATTACCTAATAACCAATACTTGACGCTAAATGGTAGTGTTCAGCACTATCGTTTTCCGATCAGGTGGTAATGTACGGCCCTGTAATTGCCGGCACAGAGGCATAACACCTTAGGCCTCAGGAGTGGTAACGCATCTGCATTTTGACCTCGGTCTTTGTGTGGGTGTCTATAGGCTGCAGTCATCACTTACCATCAATGTGAACTGCATGCTTGTTTACCACTTCCATTAAATAAAAAAAATAAAAAAAATGTACGGCCCTGTAATTGCCGGCACAGAGGCATAACACCTTAGGCCTCAGGAGTGGTAACGCATCTGCATTTTGACCTCGGTCTTTGTGTGGGTGTCTATAGGCTGCAGTCATCACTTAACATCAATGTGAACTGCAAGCTTGTGTGCCACTTCCATAACATAAAAAAAATATAATTACTTCAGACTGTTTTGCCCACTGTAATAGTTTCGCTCAGAAATGTCTTCTAGGTTTGTCGCAATACTAATTTACTTTAATGTCAGACTGGTGTAATTTCTTGGCTTCTTCACTCTCCGTTTAGGGCAAATAATGAAATGGTGTAACGTTCAGCAGCCATATTAGTGAATGAATGTCGTTATTCTTCAAGTTTGTGGGCAAAAATGGGACAATCACGTTGAGTATTTCATTGGTTTCCCGAGTCAAAGTTTTTTTCGCTTTTAAAGAATTGATAAGTTTTGAGAAACACGCTGTATTGTGAACATTTTAAAAGTTGAGAGTTCTATTAAGAAATAATTTTTTATTCCGTGGTTTTGAAATGGAAAACTTACGACGCGACGTGTACATTAATTTAAATTTTGCTAGCTTGGTGGAAGTTTTAAAAAATTTATCATTTTATAATAATATACGCAAGATAAATCCGTAAAGTTTTATTTCAATGAGTGAAGTTCGCGAAAACCTAAGAACACATGTCATCACATGACAAATCTTAAAAGCGCTAGTTAACTAACGGCCAAATACTCAAACGTCACTTAAATCTAAGTGGGATTTAAAAGTCTTCTGTCTTTATAAAATACGTTCAAACGATAGAAATAGCGCACATTTGAGGGTTGCTTAAAATTGAGTGACGTTTGAGTCACATAAGACATAAGACTTGACTAAATGAAATACCAGGCTAAAATTAATCTTAAAAATTGATATATTCCTGCATATTTTATACATTTTTAACATTTTATAATTACTTTTCAAAACATTGTTTTTTAAAATAAAATACGCTTACACTCACAGCCCCACAGTAGGTATAAACCTGTGTCGTGGGTACACATACACAAACACCCAGACCCGAAACAAATATCTGTAGGCCATACAAATATTTGTCCCGGTGCTAGGATCGAATCCGCGTCCCTTCGAATCAAACGGTCATCTTACACCGCTGGACTAACCGGTTATATACTTGTTTGCCATTGTGAACAGAACAGAAAAAATATAAATCCTTATTAATTTTATCAAGACTTTTATTTGCTTTAATTAACAACCGTTTCATATATATGTAATTTCTTGGCTTCTTCATTTCTCGTTTAGGGCAAATAATAAATCATGTAACGCTCAGCAGCCATATCAGTGAATTAGTGACGTTATTACTCAAGTTTGTGGGCAAAAATAGGTGGGCAATCACGTTGAGTATTTGATTGGTTTCCCGTGTCAAAGTTCTTTCCGCTTTCAAAGACCAATTGAGAAGTTTTGAGAAACAAGCTGTATTCAGAAATTTGTGTACATTTTAAAAGTTGAGAGTTTTTTTTTTGACAAAAGATTATTGTTTCGGTTTTTACATGAAAACAACTTGCGACATTTGGGGTACGTTTGGATTTAGAAATCCTAGGGGAAGTTCGAAAACAATTACCGAATAATCGCTTAACTTACTTATTTGTAGAATAGATAGAGAGAATATTATAGATTTTTTTTTTTTTTTAATGTTATGGAATTGGCAAACAAGCATGCAGTTCACATTGATGTTAAGTGATGACTGCAGCCTATAGACACCCACACAAAGACCAAGGTCAAAATGCAGATGCGTTGCCACTCCTGAGGCCTAAGGTGTTATGCCTCTGTGCCGGAAATTACAGGGCCGTACATTACCACCTGACCGGAACACGATAGTGCTGAACACTACCATTTAGCGGCAAGTATATTAGGTAATGCGGTGGTATCTACGCCCGCGAGCTCCGTCACTGGAACTCTACCACCAGTAAAAAATTATGTATAGGGGCTGTTATCTCCTTATCACAAGTTACAATAGTGACTTATTTAGGAGGACGATCAGGATATTAAGTAATTGTCAAAACTTCTTTACTCATATAAGTTTGATATTTATATTCATGTTATCGATTTATGCTATTTAAATGAATAAATGAATTGAATTGAATTATTTATAGAATTACCTACTGTACGCGTTTAACTGCCTCAGTAGTCCAGTTGTAGCAGGCCAGGACTACTACGATTTGGTTCTAGGTTCGATTCCCGGGTCGTGGGCTATCACAGATAACGGTGTCAAATCCTTTATCTTTGATTCTATTGGAATTTTTCTATTGTCTGGAAGTTCCCCAGTACCTCGGAGTTTAGTAATGTCAACAGTCTTGTCAACCTGTTAATAATAATATAATAAATAATCTTTATTTCTATATCAAAATGTTTTATGACACAAATAGGCTGGAGTCCCCTTTTAAGCATTGTAAAATGCCTGTGCCAGAGGGCTCCGCTCTTCTAATTTACAATTCTTTCGTTAGATTTATTTTTTACTGTTACAATAGTTACCTACCAGTGATAGAATTGTTACATGGGCGTAACCGGTGAATCGTGAATGTTTTTCTTGTATGCTTGTATCATAAGGAAGGCTGATTGGTCTGTGGCTTGTATGCATGCATTTACCTCTGCCTACACCTTCGGGGATTACAGGCGTGAAGTTTCAGTACATATAAAACTTAAATGTGTCCATAAAGTTACTTACAAGCCGCTGTGTATTAATATTATTGTATAGAGAAGAGATACTTACGCCAGGAGGAAGATTTGAGATAAAGAAACAATTAAATTTTAAAATTGTCGAAAGAAAATAAAAAAAATGTATATTACACTATTGCTATTATAATCTATCTATATATATAAAAATCAATGTCTGTTCGTTAATCTCGCTTAAACTCGAGAACGGCTGAACCGATTTAACTAATTTTGGTTTTGAATGATTTTTGGAAGGCCAGGGAAGGTTTAAAAGATAAGAAATTGAAGGGAAATAGTAAAAACCACAATTTCATTTTCCGATACAAATAGTCCGTATCTATCAAACCTTTGACACATTATTTCATTCTCAGGCAATACGAAGTTTGCCGGGTAAAGCTAGTATTGTATAGAAAGTGTTGTATACAAACTGAAGTAAACAATCTGTTGCAAATGTTATTAACATACATAGCTTGTTACAAATAAATGTGAATAAAAAAAAATCTTACTTACTTACAGTTGCTTCCTGTCACTCCTACAGAAGTTCCTTTCGTGTACTGTGTATCATCGTTTAGAAATTCTATCATGATTTAAAAAACAATCATCACGAAACTCAATAACATTTTACGAATAACTCAATTTGTTCAATTCTAAAAACTTCAAAGAAATGTCCAAATCTCAGAAAATTCTTCATTAAAATCGCAAAGAACATCAAGTGCAGAAACCTGCAACAAATATCTTAGGAACTTCGAAACTAGTCTCAAGATATCAATCCAAACTTCACAACTATTGCAAGAACAGTTAAAACTTTCGGATACCCAGTAACGTCCCGAAAAGGGACAGTTCAGAACTTATAGTGCCGTCAAAAACTTCTGCCCGAAGTTTACTCATGCCCGACAAAAACTAGGAAGCAACGTAATTTATTTGAACTCCATTAACATCAACGCTTGTTAACCCGAAAAGCGCATAGACCCACGCTATAATTCAAATTCTAGGTTACAGTCTAATTAACAAGCGTAGGCGAACACGGCTGACTCATTCATTTAGCGCGGAACAAATTATCGTGAATTAACAGGCCCAGAACAGAGCTCCCTCGCGCCACGTGTGCAACTGACTCTTCCCGATGGATGTCACTTCTTATAAACCATGGATAGGGTGCGCGCGCACGTACAATAAAAGCTAAATGCTATCGTGCCCCATAAACCGTCCTCATTAGGCAAAGGGCGCGTCGGGTTTGTACACACCTTTATTGGCAGTGTCCCTCATTTGGCCGATCATCTGTTTATTCTACTTTAAGGTCATTTCTTGTGTTTATCGGTTGTTTTGTGAGTTATTGGGGCCGCTAATAATGCAATGGTTCGCGATTATGGGGTCGCCGTAATAGAGTTATATGGGCCGCACCCCGTTCTAAGCAAATGTCGAAGAAAATAGGTGCAGGGTGCGGCTGGGTGGGGTTGCGATCGTCGTGATATGGTGCGCTGATTTAAGGGTAGGAAAAATGGGGTGGCGTCGTATTGGTATTTTCAGCTCCATATCTCTGTGTGGGGCTGAACAAATTGTTATTGTGTCGTAAAGGTCCTGAATGGGACAATGATGGTGTGTGGTTTTATCGAGACCTCGCCTTGATTTGTTGGTCTAGTTGGCAATTTAGGTGAGATTGTAAAAAGTTTTTGGTGAAGATAAAGTAAGACTTTTAATTTTTAGGTAGACTTTAGATTCTACCAAAGTCTGTGTTTAAGTGAGTATTTCTCTACTAGTTGGAAATTCTTAGAACTATTCAACCTTAGTGTAAGAAAAATGAATTAGTATCCACTAAATTTATATCTCCAGGCTAACTGAGTGTGCAATGGAAAATTCAAGGAACTGTGTGCAAGATTAACATTTCTAGGAAGATAATGTATATTAGGTATGTATTATACTGATTATCAAAGAAGATGTACCTTACTTTCGCCTCGATTTTTGATGAACGGAACGTTATATTATACAACTTTATAGTCTTAGTATTCTAACCGTAAAAGGGATCAAAAGTAAGGTACCTAAATTACAAGGAAAACCAAATAAATTCTTCACCACGTCAAAAAGTAAAATAAAAAATATGTTGTAAAGGTATATTAATGCAAGTATAGCAATAAGCAATTGATAGTACTTGCCAACATTTACAAAATTTCAGTAGAGTCTGAAAATCGTTGCAAAAAAACCGTAGGTATCTGTACTTGTATACGCACGTAAGAACATGTATAACGTTGTATACGACGTATAAATCCAATAAAACAGAAATAAAACAAAACGACAAAAATAATTTAGCAACTAACTTCAGACTGTTGCTTTTTTGTCCGTTTAGCTACTGTTGGTGTGCGCGGACATCATAAAAATTAACTGTCTTAATTTTTTCCCAATCGCGCCAAGAGAAGTATAGCTTCAAGAATCCAATATCACATTTCCAAATTCCAATAGTGTCCTAGAAAATCATTTCAGTAGAAATTTATTGTAATTTCTGTCCAAAACCTTTAATAAGGTTTACCTACTAGATACGATATTTTACATTAAGCTTACCTACAAATATTTCGCAATGTAAATTCTACAAGGGACAGCATAATTATAATTCATACCCTATTCATTTTCTAATATCAACCACCTGTAAATAAACTATTTCATATCCTACATCCGATAGTTCTGATTCCATCCTCATAGCAACTCGTACCTACAGCGAAGTAATAGGAAAAAAAGCTATTATTATTTCATCAAACAGACGAAAAGCAAAGAACAATAATTCTATTCTCACTCGGGAGTCGAACGCGGGACTTCTTATTACCAGCTGAAACAATCGCCGCCTATTAAAATAGCTAAACTTTAACTTTGTGGCATAGGTTTTAAGATAGTAGCGATTGTCTTTTTTTACTAGTCATCATTTCAGCTGTAAAACGTTACTACTGAACCAAATCCTACCCAACAAAGGGGATATGCCATAATCGCTACGCTTGGCATGCGGAGTGGCTATCGCAGTGGCGGTAGTTTTATTGCAGGACGCCGCTGTCCATCTTGCGTTATTGCACTTACTACCGCCCCGTTGGAATGGTTTGACCGCCATTGTTCGGTTGACTGACAGCACTAGTGGAAAAAGAATAGAAGATAATTCTTCCAATGGCGGTCAACCTTTCGAATAAGGTAAACGCAATAACGTGGGATAGGGCACAGCGTGCTGTGATAAAACTGCCATCATTGCGATTGCCAATCCGCATGCCAAGCAAAATGACACATAACCCTGTTCTGGGCATCGTGTATCTTTTGGCTGAGTCGATGATGGTGACTATGCATGCCTAAATCCCTGCTTATCCTTTCATAGAACAAAACCACATCATTAATTTGCTACAAAACAAATTTTCTTAACATAATCGCTACCGCTTATGAGTTTGTACCGCGTCCAAACTTTATTGGTTCGATAATATTGGTCGATGAGTCACGCGTAACACTAGTGTATGGTTTCCAATGTTTTTGACGGCACGTCACTATTATAGGCTATAACTCTTGACAGCTATAATAATCAATATTTCGTCTAGCTTTACAAGGACTATATAACAAAGCTTGGTTCATTGTTTTGTGGATAGTGTGGATATTATAGTAAGGATAACTGTATAGTAAGGACATTATAGTAAGGTTAGAGACCATGACGCGATAAATATCCTTGGCAAAACAGTATTTTGAAGGTTCCGCACCTTAGAACCACTCGTAGTTTTGGAGATAAAGAGGCAAGTTTCGTCAATTTTTTTTAATAAGACCTTGTCTTTTGCTAATCTTTACTCTCTACTAATATTATAAATGCGATAATATGTGTGTGCCTGTCTGTATATTCTGCTTTCATATCGAAACGGCTGAACCGATTTTAATGAAATTTGGAATAGAAAAACAAATACTTCTCTTTTTTCAAAAATCTATCCTCATAAAGTTTAAATAGGAGTTTGTATAAATTGTTGTTGTGAATTGCACGCGGGCAAATCGTGGGCAAAAGCTAGTATTTGATATGTTAAGCAATGTTCAAAGCAAAAATTATTTTAAAAAATAAACCTACGTATGGCAGAAGCGTAAGGGTCCACTTTTTAAAATCATTTATTAACTGTACTATTTATTTTTCGCAATAACACATGCGAGTGAACTTTAGAAATTAAAGAAAAAACGGATAGAAAAATTTGACTTCGGGCAGGAATCGAACCTGCGACCTCAGGATAACCAGTCCATTTACTGTTTATGTGTGACTCATTTGGCCAAGCTAGGTTAGTCGTGGTCAATTGTGAAACTGACCTAAAGGGTTACCTTTTAATTAGGCTTGATTGCCGCCGGCAAGATTGAATCCCAAAAAGTACGATAATGTGGCCCAACAAATGATATTGAGGCTCAAATACAATCCAATTGTGGTTGAAAATACATAATAATATATAGGCACAAGCGACGCACTACCTACCTTTGACAGAAAAAATATTTTAAGGTTAATTTCTGATAACAATGAAAATAAAGTCTTAAAATAATCCATTATAGACATGAAAATGGAGCATATATTATTCAAATCACTTTTCTGATACAAGTAACAGTTGAGAAGTTCGTATAGCAGCAAGATCTCTTGAATAATTTAGCCAGAGCGTTGAGTATTTGCTATTTGCTAAATCTTTCGTAGCTTAATGGAACATTCCATATGATTGTAGAGGGGCCGAAAGTAATTTTATTTTTTTCTATATGTTTCGAAGTTGACAGACAAGCAAACGGGCTACCTGATGAAAAGTGGTCGCCGTCGCCTTTGAACATTCGCAACACCAGGAGAGTTACCAACGCGCCGCCAGCCCTGAAGGACTCTTTTGACGCCATTTTTAGGGTTCCGTACCTTAAAAGGAAAAAAGGAATCCTTATAGGATCACTCGTGCGTCTGTCTGTCTGTCTGTCTGTCTGTCCGTCTGTGACAGCCAATTTGCTCCGAAACTACTGGACCGATTGAGTTGAAATTTGAAGAATATATGTAAATTGGTAACCCAAAGATGAACACGTCAAGTAAAATAATAAATTTTAAACAGGGGAGCCACTTTCGGGGATAAATCAGAAAATTAAAAAAAAATCGTAAACTGTGTCGTGTGACACATCAAATGAAAGAGGTTGTTGTCAGCATCTCAGATATATTTTTTTATAATTTTTGCAACAAATTTGAAGTTATTTAAGAAAAACGGCGAAAATTGACCATTCCCCCTCCCCCCTATCTCCGAAACTACTGAACTTAAAATTTTGAAAAACAATGTGGAAAATAGTTCTTTGCCTATAGATTACTGGAAAACCTATAAGAAGTTTGAATATTCAAATTAAATCGAAAATTCTTAATAATATAACCCTCCTGCCGGTACCGCCGTAACCGCTATGTCCCTGCATTTTAAATCTGTAATATTTTCGAAAATATTAATTTCAATTACGGAACCCTCACCACGCGAGTCAAACTCGCACTTGTCCGGTTTTTTTGAAGAACCTCATATTTTAGTACCGAGTGAACAAGGACGTTTGTTCCACAATTTACACGTTCTAGGCAGAAACTCGAAAATCGCACTGTTTTGAGCAATGCCAAGTGTCCAATCAGTGAGTGTGAATTTATTCTCATAAGTCCGAATATTCAAACGTCACTCAATTTTAAGCAACCCTCAAATATGCGCTCTCTCTATCGTTTGAACGTGTTTTAAAAAGCCAGAAGACTTTTAAGTCCCACTTTAAGTGACGTTTGAGTATTTGGCCGTTAGGCGGGTAGTGCGATGTAAGAAATGAGACGGTGGCATCATATCGAATAGTTCAACAGAGCACTCACCATTGTAGAGACGGTAAAAAACTGACAGACTCCCAATGTCTGCGCAAGCTCAGATGTTCGAGCCTGGCAGTAAGTCCTGGATCGTTAACGAAACGAACGGTGTATGTTTGAACGGAGTCAAGTAACATATAATATAGCGTTAGCGCTATCGTTTCGGTCAGAGTGCATAGTGCAAGATTTTATGCGAATTCTATCGCTGAAGAGTAAACGCATATTTGTTTGGAATTGAAGGAGCGGCATCTAGCGGTGAATCGATGACGCTCCTTCAATTCCATACAAATCTGTGTTTACTCTTACGCGATCGAATTCGCATAAAATCTCGCACTAGACACTCTGGTGGCTCTGAATTTTTTTGTATCTCTAATCTGGAATGCTTGTCTAACCGCTTTACTATTAAACTATGAAGTGGTAAAGAAGCTAGGTTTAGGTTAATTTTCAAGAGGACGCAGGTTCAAATTCTATCGGACATCTATTTTTTGTGTCAATGTCTCGAAATATTTTGTTTTTTGACGCAATCATATGCAAAAAAAACTTCATTTTAAATGTTTCTTTATGACAGAAGATGTAATATTTGGGCGTCCTCTTTAAAAATACAGAACTGTTCTTATTTCTTAACCTCAATGATTATATCGACGCCACATACAAAGATCAAAACCCGAACCCCACAATCAAGGCAGCGATTAATCTCGCCAAGACCAAAGCGTATTCAGACCAGATAACACCTCATTTGTACAAAACCTCCATTCACAAACAACCTATTCTAAGATCTCTTTTAAAACTGTAACAACCAAACTCTTTTGCAATACAAATAAGAACTCTTTTCGTTGTTCAAGCGAAACGTGAACAAGTCCACGGTTTAAGTGGAAAAAGAAGCTCTTATTGTGTCGCAATAAAGGCTATGTTGCGAGAAATGAGGATGGAACGTTTGGAGCATCGTATAGCTCGTAGTGCTTTGTATTTAGAGGCGATATTAGAATGTTTCCAAGGCAATGCAACAGGAGGTACACAAGATCGCTTCAGTTGTTCGCAGTATGCAAATCTCTTTGTCTGCGAAGTAACGGGACCTAGTTACCGAAACGGGTAAAAATTTACAATATTCTTTTCGTTTTGAAAGTATTGTTATTGATGGTAAGTGACTACTGTAGATCTTAGATATCTACAAAGCCAGCTAACCGGAACTCTAGATACAATAGTGATAATAATATGTAATTCATCCATATTACATAACCCAGGCCTTTGTAAACTTACAAATATCACGTCTGTCTATGTAATTTTAAAGTAAGCTTTGAAACCAGGCTTTGACAAACGAAGTAGAATTAAGGAGTGACATTGAGTTTAAGACTAAGGTATGTATGTATGTATCTTAACGACAGGTCCCTAACGGGGTAGGCAGAGAGTGTAGAGCGCCAGATATCCCGGTCCTGACATACCTCTCGTGCCTAGTCTACCTTCATCATTCTCTTCATACATGCACGCCGATTCTTAAGACTTTTGACCCCACCATCAGAAGAACTCAGACAGAACTCGACCTATTTGGTCATGGTGCCTTATATAAGACTAAGGTAACTTATATAAAGCTGAGGGTGCTTCAAAGCGAAGCAGTATTTCACATTGGGCAATTACTTCAGCTTTATAAGGTTCAAGTGCGGCCCCATCTGGAATACTGCTCTCATCTGTGGACTTGAGCCTCCAAATACCAGCTTGGTCCTCTAAATGCATCGTTCGTATAGTTAAAAATCCATGACTCATTGGCGTCCTCGAATATCGGAGTCTAGGTAGAGTAATGGCGAGTTTGTGCGTTTTACCATCTCTTCAGTGAGTGCTCTGATGAACTGCTTGATGTGGTGCTTACGTCTTTTTTCCTACACCGAACTACCCCCCGATGAGAGAGTGGTTTTGCATCCGGTATCGCCAATTTTCAAAGGAGACGATCATTTTACGTCATGGCGCCTGTTTGCTCTCTCAACTTTGTGTCATAAATAAAATTTAAAACTCTTCAACTCTATTTAACTGACATGTCCATTACTTTTCTTCATACACGCAGATCACACAAAAGGTATTGAGACCTCGAACTTCAACGCAAATTAATAGGCCTTAGCAATAGGTACCTACCCTAATCGCATTTGTCTTACACTCCCTAGAGACGCCCTAAACCGAGGTTTGGACTCTGAGTCCAACAATTTCTACCATTGTCATTGGGATTTTTCAATTTTCCGGATGTTTCCCAGTACCCCGGAGTTTGGTAATGTGCCCGGAGATGGCAACAGATTCGCCACCTGTTACATGGGCCTAAAACGTAACCGGCGAGTCGTGGGTGTTTGCATGTATGATTGAATGCATGCATTTACCTCTGCCTAACCCTTCGGGGATTACAGGCGTGAAGTTACGTTTTTTATTTAAACTATTTGTAGCGTCTACATGTAAGGCGCCCAATTTTCTGGAAACTAAAGTGAATATGGGATTTGTCAGCAAGGGGGAGAGAGTGTACGGCCCTCTAATTTCTGGCACAGAGGCAACACCTTAGGCCTCAGGGGTGGTAACGAATCTGTATTTTGACCTTTGGTCTTTGTGTAGGTCTATAGGCTGCAGTCATCACTTAACATCAACGTGAACTGCATGCTTATTTGCCACTTCCATAACTTAAAAAAGTATGCTGATGTTCGTCTGACGTGATCACTTGCCATCAGTTGGCCTATTTTAGTCTCTCAACCATAAAAAAAACTTCGTCAAGGAAATTTGTCCCTATTTTTCCTTCTAAATTAGATCAGTGCGGCGAAAAAACGGTGGAACAAAACAAAGTGTCATTGTGAGACGCATCCAACGTTTTGCGTAACATTGCAAGGCGCTTTTACAATGCGGGACCACACCAACTATCTTGAATTCCGTGGGACCGCCGCGGAATGCATGACAGTTGGTCGCCTTAACTACATATAGAGCCATCTAGTGGAACCCAATAGGAACTACTAAGTACGAAATAGAAGTGTTTAGCAATTTAGCACGAACATGAACGAATGACGGGTTGAATCGCGGTAGCGAAGTTTTCATATGAATTACACAAACATCTACGATGTTAGTTAAAGATTTGCAGTTTCATTATGTACTATCTCTGTAACCTGATCTTCTTTTTCGACGGCAGAATAGTTTCCACCGTTTCTTCACATATATTTTTTACCAACTATGTCAGTCAAATTTTCTTTGTTTATTGTTTCTTCGGCTAAATATATAATGCAATAGCGGACAAAGTAAATCTCACCACCTATTACATTACATGGGACGTAATATAAAAAGCGAATCATGGGTATTTGTACCTTCCTTAATTTCATGCGTTCTCTGCCTACCTCTTAAGGGAAAACAGGCGTGAAGTTACGTTACAGTTCAATTGTATTTTTTTTGTGAAGCGTGCGTTACGGTCCATTATCATTGAACGGTATTTTTTGATTTGACACGCTTTTGTTGCCGAACATCTCGTAACCTGTACGTAATGTTGGCAGGGAATGTATTTTTTTTTTTTAAACTTTTTTTTAGAATGTAGTTAATGCAGCAGTAAAACTGCCTAAGGGTTTTTTTTAATAACATTAATGAAATTATTTTTTTAAAGCCTGTCGTCGGGACGTGACGACCCCAGCGCTCACTACCGGACGAATTTTATTCTGTTGGAAGAGAATTCTTCCACTAGTGCAGTAAGTCAACCGAACAATAGGGAATGGTTTGACCATTCAAGGTAGCAAAAATAACAACGCGGGATGGGTAGCAGCGTCTCGCGATAAAACTACCGCCACTGCGATCGCCAATCCGCCTGCCAAGCGTGGCGATCATGGCATATTCTCCCCTAATGCCGCATGACACTGTTGCGGACGTCTTTGGGATATTGTGCGAATGCAGACAAAGTCGCGGGCACCAGCTTGAAACTGAAGAATTGTGTGGTGTAAAATGTTAAAGTAGGTCAAACAATTTCAGGGAATTTTTGGTTATAAAACGATGTGACACGAAAATTATACAAATACTGTATCATAACTAATAACTTTTCTTTTATGTAATGGAAGTGGCAAACAAGCATGCAGTTCTCATTGATGTTAAGTGATGACTGCAGCCTATAGACACCCACACGAAGACCAGGGTCAAAATGCAGATGCATTACCACTTCTGAGGCCTAAAGTGTTATGCCTCTGTGCCGGAATTTACAGGGCCGTACATTACCACCTGACCGGAACACGATAGTGCTGAACACTACCGTTTAGCGGCAAGTAAATTAGGTAATGCGGTGGTGCCTACGCCCGCGAGCTCCGTCACTGAAGCTCTACCACCAGTAAAAAAGCAACTAAAAGAATACTTTCAATAAGACGAATTATATTTCAAATCAAGATGAATTAATACAGAATATCAGAGCGATATTGAAATACATATTAAAATAATTACAAAACGAAGCAGAGGCTGTTGACTTGATAAATAACTTGGTACAGTCTGATGTAAGCCATAGACGAGCCGAATAAAAAACGTGTCAACATTTTGTCCCTCGCTCTTCAAACAAAGAAAGAATAAATCACAACCCGACCAATGTAACAAGGTCTTCCCCGTTCCCCGCAGTACAAACTAAACTGGTTGAAAATGTAGCGATACAAAGAATTTTGGGGGACCACCTTTTTTCGGAGCTGTACGCTGCTCTACATCTGTTGCTAGACCAAAAAGGTTGTGCTGTCATATTTGAAAATGACAAAGGAATTAGCGTTTTCTGCCTAAAGAAATAAGATTGTGGAATTTGAGGTAGATGTATTACGGTTTTCTTTACTACGTCTAATAGAAATATAAATCTATTTTGACTGCGACGTAGCCATATTGGCCGTAATGAGTTTTAATTAGAAACAAAGTCATGACGAGTCTTGGTGTTATTTTTTTGTTTCAAAAGTTGTCGTGATGCTACTTGTTTTGTGTTTTGTTCTATTTAAGTTTTTTTTTTCGGATCAGTGTAATCTTTGTAATGCTTCATTAATTTTTGAGATGTGCATCTATACAAATCAACATTTATTTACTATTAGCTGTGTCCGCGACTTTGCGCCTGTAAGAATTTATGATTGTTCAGTACCTACCTGGACGAAGTTGTGGGCGCAGCTAGTATAAAAGTAGCCTAAGTTACGGCCTTGTTACATAAGCTATCTGCCAGTGAAAGTCCCCTCAAAATCGGTCCAGCCGTTCCCGAGATTAGCCGGAACAAACAGACAGACAGATAGGCAGACAAAAATTGTAAAAAATGTTGTTTTGGTATATGTACCGTGTATACATACATTTGCATTTAGTTAAAAGCGGTTATTTTTATATTACAAAGAGACACTCCAATTTTATTTGTTTATATAGGTGAAGCAAAAACTTACGACTCCGCTTTAGGAAAATTGAGAGGAGGAGAGGAAATGGAGAGGAGGAGAAGTATAGAATTTGGGTCACTTATAGTCTATATGTAGGAGAGGTGCAGTACGATAATATTTTTCAAAAAAAAAGTACATTTTAATCAATACGCATCAAAATGCATTTGATAACACAATAAATTACGTTCACATTGTTAGTATCAAAATGTCAAACCATTGGTTTCACCATTGAGGTTCGTCATAGAATTCTAACTTAGTTATATTTTCTGCCTTTGTATAGCGGTCTAAATTGTTTATCTAATTTTTTTTATGTCATATAAGTGGCAAACAAGCATGCAGTTCACATTGATGTTAAGTGATGACTGCAGCCTATAGACACCCACGAAAAGACCAAGGTCAAAACGCAGATGCGTCACCACTCCTGAGGCCTAAGGTGTTATGCCTCTGTGCCGGAAATTACAGGGCCGTACATTACCACCTGACTGGAACACGATAGTGCTGAACACTACCATTTAGCGGCAAGTATATCAGGTAATGCGGTGGTGCCTACGCCCGCGAGCTCGAAGCCAAGTAAGTAAATATAATTAATTATAATTATAATTAATTATAATTAATGTAATTATATTATTTATTTATATACTTACTAGCGGCCCGTACCGGCTTCGCACGGTTGCAATTTAGGTACTTACATAATATTACGACTATGAATTGAGATTTAAACTATCCTATCTCTCAAGTTGGATCAAACTGCAAATGGTGTGCGAATTTTATTATAATCGGTTAAGTGGTTTAGGAGTCCATTGAGGACAAACATTGTGACACGAGATTTATATATATTAAGATCTATGATATATAGTTATATTTATAATCATCTAAATCTATTTAATTTATTTTATTGTCATTCTCAAATTTTAACCAGTGCTGCACCTACTTCGTTGATTTCTACACAACCCAACGGTTGACTGGTAGAAAACGCCTAGTGGCGTTAAGTCCGCCATATGTATCTTTTATGTGCATAAAAGTATTAATAAATAAATAAATAAATAAATAAATAAATAAATCTAATCTAATGTTATGGTGAAACAAAAATGTGTGAGCGTAATCGTATTTATTTCAGAACAAATGAAATATTTTGTAAAAGGCAAAACTATCAATGATAGAACACAAGTGAGTAATCACGCATTCGCAAATGCGTGTATCATAAAAATACCGGACAAGTGCGAGTTCGACTCGCGTGGTGAGGGTTCCGTAATTTAAATAAATATTTTCGAAAATATTACAGATTTAAAATGCAGGGACATAGCGGTTATGGTGGTACCGGCAGGGGGGGTTATATTATTAAGAATTTTCGATTTCATTTGAATACTCAAACTTCTTATAGGTTTTCCAGTAATCTATAGGCAAAGAACTATTTTCCACATTTTTTTCAAAATGTTAAGTTCAGTAGTTTCGGAGATAGGGAGGGGAACGGTCAATTTTCGTCGTTTTTCTTAAATAACTTCAAATTTGTGTATGCAAAAATTATAAAAAATATATATCTGATATGCTGACAACAACTTCTTTCATTTGATATGTCACACGACACAGTTTACGATTTTTTTTTAAATTTTCTGATTTACCCCCCGAAAGTGGCTCCCTGTTTAAAATTTATTATTTTACTTGACGTTCATCTTTGGGTCACCAATTTACATATATTCATCAAATTTCAACTCAATCGTTCGAGTAGTTTCGGAGCAAATTATCTGTGACAGACGGACAGACAGACAGACGGACGAGTGATCCTATAAGGGTTCCTTTTTTCCTTTTATGGTACAGAACCCTAAAAACGCATGAAAATATCGACAGCACGATTTAAGCTGTTGATGTCACGGTGACGGCTTATTGACGTCGTAAGTAATGAATCCCACATTTTAAGGGTTACGTCACACTGAACCGAAATTCTACCGCCGAACACTATCCAAAATAAAAAAATGTTTTTCCATCGTAAAAACATATTTTATCAGTGTAAAATTATCAGTGTTTAACTACTATATTATACATGTATTATAAATACCCCTTGAATTCTGTCTATCGAAAAAACCGCATCAAAATCCGTTGCGTAGTTTTAAAGATTTTAGCATAGGTACATAGAGACAGACAGCGGGTAGCGAATTAGTTTTAAAACTATGAAGTGATACTTTTAAGTTTAAAATTAGCATCCAATAATGCCTTTAGCCGAGATTTGGACCCAAAGGGATTTCTCTCGGCCAGTTGCATACATATTAAGGTCTTTATGAAGTAGATTACAATTGCCTCGTGTCCAGCCATTTACAAACGTCTGATTAAATAAATAGGCCAAGTACGAGTCGTACTCGTATTCACAGGGTTCCGTAAAATTAATTAATTGCCTATAATAATTATTTTCTTAAGTACCTACCGTAGATTTCTACATAATAATATAATAATTAAAAAAATATTTTCTGAAATAATTTAACACTAGTGTCCGTGGGAATGGTAAATTTTCGTCTATATTCGGGGATGACTTCAAAACTGTCTAACAATCTAAGACGACATAAAAAAAAATATATCCTAACAAGAACAGTTTCACGTACACGATATTACTCGTCGAAATAGTATGTATGTATGTATCTTCACGCCAGGTCCCTAACGGGGTAGGCAGAGAGTGTAGAGCGCCAGACATCCCGGTTCAGACAAACCTCTCGTGCCTCGTCTACCTTCATCATTCTCTTCATACATGCACGCCGATTCCTAAGACTTTTGACCCCACCATCAGACAGAATTCGACCTATTTGGTCATATTTGGTCATGGTAGGTCAGCCTTGGTCTTCCTGGGCCTCTGCAACCATCCACATTCGCATTGTATATCTGTTTAGTCATTCGCTCATTCGACATTCTTTCTATATGCCCGAACCATCGGAGCATGCCTTTTTTCATTTTTACACCGATACTATCATTCACACAAAGTCTCTTTCTTACATCTTCATTACGAACGCGATCGGTGAGTGATACAGTCGAAATAGTGTTTTAGTTTTTTATCCGTCCAATGTAGCGCATGCCTTAGCCACGGTGAAAGTGTTTCAGCGTCCAATTTATTTTAGGTCAAAGTTTTTTTCTCTTTCCAAGTAAATAAATAATATGTACAATAATAAATGATTGGATATTCCCGATTAAAAATAGTAGAGGAGAATTTGAAGAGTATCGGTGTCAAAACTATAGTTAGAGCTCACCTCACCACCTCGTCGAAAAATAAACTGAAATAATATTGTAACATTTCGCATCCTTTTCTAACTTAGAGGAATCTGTTAAAAGTTAGAGAAGGATGTGAAATGTTACAAAAACTTTAACAAATGTCATATAATGTTAAATATTCAATATTCTAGGTTTAATTGATTCTTAGTATGTAAGTTACTTTTTGAATTTAAGCGCGCATGGTCCAGCGGCTGGTATAAATCGTAAGCACAGTATAGACACAACTGTGTCGTAATCGATCTGCTCGGTTAAGCACTACGGGCGCAGTCGGGTAGTGTGATGGGTGACGTTTCCGTGCTTCGGAGGGCACGTTAAGCCGTCGGTCCCGGTTGCTATCGATGGATAGCAGTCGTTAAAACTTGTCGGAGGCCTTATGGGCGGTTTGAAAACATCCGGCAGTGGGTTGGCCACTAACCCACCCACCTCCACCGATCCGCAATGGAGCAGCGTGGTGAAGTTAGCTCAGGCCTTCCCCCAAAAAAGGGGAGAGACTCGTGCCCAGCAGTGGGACGTATAATGGGATGCCATTATTATAAATGTATTACTAAAGAAAACAAGTACCCCAAACCAATCCTACCGCGAGATAATAAGGTAGACTCCGTTGAGTGTGAGTTTGGTACATAGATAAAGCAGGTTTATGTCCCTCATTTTCATTACGGTTTCCTGTTTCGGTCACTATCATACATATAATTATATACCAAGTTTCAACACAATCAGCCCACTTTTGAAATAAATGACTGTGACAGACAGACAGACGCACGAGTGTTATTAATATCCGTTTTCCCCTTTGAGGTACGGAACCTAGAAAATGTAAACTATAAGCTTGAACGTATCTATACAAATAAATAAAATTGGAGTGTCTTTTTGTTATGTAAAAATAACCGCTTTTTACTAAATGCAAATGTATGTATTCACCGTACATAATATATCAAAACAACATTTTTCACAATTTTTGTCTGTCTGTCTGTCTGTTTGTTCCGGCTAACCTCGGGAACGACTGGACCGATTTTGACGGGACTTTCACTGGCAGATAGCTTAGGTAATAAGGAATACTAGGCATCTTTTATACTAGCTGCGCCCACGACTTCGTCCGGGTAGGTACTGAACAATCATAAATTCTCACGCGGACGAAGTCGCGGGCACAGCTAGTATTTCATAAAATAAAAGAAGGTTTTACTAATTGAAATAAAACTAGTTTTCGTATTTATCTCGCGTACATGATATGAAACACAATGATTATTTAAAATCAACCCGACGCGCGACATTTCGGTCGCTTTTCAGCTTCCGTGGTCTCAGGCAGGTTTTACTAAGCCGTAGGCATTTGAGGCCTGAATTTCTTAATCATCTATGAAGTATCTATGTGGCACACTTAGCAGTAGTATTACTGGCAGTAATCTTAATAATCCTTGTAAATCCACAGAATTTTATGACTACGCTTATCTGTTAACATTTCCGTTAAACGCGTGCATGATTAAAGAAGATTTGGTTGCTGTGAAAAAGTCTATCCAAACTTTTAAAAGGAACATCAAATGTTCCCCATGCAAAGAATCATGCATTGATTTGTACAGATTTTATTATTCTTTGTAGAAATTAAACTTTCGGATTTTCTCGCGTATACAACACTCCCAAACTTCTTCATACACCCACCCGACGTTTCGGTCGCTTTCCAGCTACCGTGGTCACGGGCTGACTAATTCGACGATGTTCAGCCTGGTCTTATATAGCTGAGACAGAACACAACCCTAGTGCGATGTAAACTACTAGTGGCGCCATCTATCGATAAATTACTGAAAACTACGTTGCCATGTCATGCTAGCGCCACCTGTTTCTGAGACGTCTGGCATAACGGTCCGGTTTTATTATTCTGTGGATCAGTGATTCTCAAAGACTGCTCCGCGGACCCTTGGAGGTCCGCGAAGCAGTTATCGGATCTCTATGGATGGTAAGTAATACTGTAACATATAAACATCTACATGATACCAGAGATTTCAATTTAGATGCGTTGCCACTACTGAGGCCTTAGGTATTGTGCCTCTGTGCCGGAAATTACAGGGTCACACATTACCAACTGAATGGAACATAATGGCGCTGAACAATACCATTTAGCGACAAGCAGATTAAGTATTGCGTTGGTGCTACGCCGTGTACTCTACCAGTAAATCAATGTCAAGTTTATATTACCTTATAGTCAGCCCAGGATGCTATTTTTGGATTTACTCGAGCGCGTCAGATAAAGATATGGGAGATTCCTTGAACCCCGCTGGTTATCTCCACTAAATCTAAGGTTCATATATAAAGACGCGGCCGAAGAATAGTCTTAAAAAAAATTATAAATGTCGCTACGATCTTACTCATCTTCCGAATTGTCTGAATTTTGGATAGGACCATTGTTTGGCCACATTTTAAACCCTCACAGAATATCTGATACGCTCTTGACCCAAGACGTTGATGCCGCGTCCTCTTCAAAAACATTTGATTCGTTCAAAAATGAAGGTGAAAAATTACTCAAGAATGTCAGATACTCAGAGAGGATCTAAAGTGAACCCCATCAAAGCTCCCATCCAAAATTCTGACAATTTGGATGCGAGGCAAGCTCGTGGCGGAAGCTCTAAGGGTTCGGCCTTTTATGGAAATCTTAGATTTGGTGGAGGTACTGAATTGGGTGCAAGGTATCTCCTATAACTTAATCTGACGCGCTGGAGTAAATTCAAAAATCCCCTCTTGTGCTCCCATACTATTAGTATATCAAATAATAATCGAATCGATAAGCGTCCTCTGTGCGTGTATTGCTCTACACCACATTTTGATTAGAACCTATAACTTTTCTGTATATTGGAATTAAGTACTGGTTTTTGTTAAAACATATATGTATCTTCACGCCAGGTCCCTAACGGGGTAGGCAGAGAGTGTAGAGCGCCAGACATCCCGGTTCTGACAAACCTCTCGTGCCTCGTCTACCTTCATCATTCTCTTCATACATGCACGCCGATTCCTAAGACTTTTGACCCCACCATCAGACAGAACTCGACCTATTTGGTCATGGTAGGTCAGCCTTGGTCTTCCTGGGCCTCTGCAACCATCCACATTCGCATTGTATATCTGTTTAGTCATTCGCTCATTCGACATTCTTTCTATATGCCCGAACCATCGGAGCATGCCATGTTAAAACATTTAGAAGATAAAGGGGGTTAAATGTTTAACACACAAGCCTACATGATCTGACTTGATGATTTTTAAACAGTCGGTATACATAAAACAATGTTAACAAAGTTTCGGTTTATTTAAGGGCTCCGTTCAAATATTTGGTTTTCCAAAAGTATTCAGTCTTCAAAAAAGTTTAAGAACCACTGCTGTAGATTATACTTCGTTTTATATCGTAGCTGGTTAGTAGCGTCATAGTGCAAAAACGAAAACGGTTTTTAGACCTTGTAGCTTTTTATCTTTGCCTATTTTATTTATATTATGTAATGAGTACAACTTACATTTTCCATTGAAGATGTCAAAGATGAGATGACTTTCAGATCTGCAACAATAAAAAAAATTATAAGTACCTACATAATATCATTTATGCCAGTTCTACTGGTAGAGTTCCAGTGTATCGATTCGAGAAGGTAGGCAATCACTGCGTTACCTAATCTATCTGTCTCCAAATGGTGTTCCGGTTTGATAGTAATGTTGGTATAGATCGCGCCAGGTAAAAAGAACGCTGGCGGTCAAGCTGCGCAGTAGACGATTTATCGATATATTTGGTAGTATGAGGTGCGGCGTTTTCAATCTACGGTGCGGCCTACCAATACACGAAACCGCAAGCGAAAGCTAGATCAAAAATAAACCAATAGGGCTAGTACTTTCGTGCGCGAGTGTACCGATGCGCGAACACATCCCTTCTACTTTCTTCCAGCGTTCTTTTTACGTGGCGCGACCTATATGGCTCCGTAAAAACTATACAGAGACATAACCACTAAGGTCTCAGAGATGGCAACATCTACATTATGACCTAGTTTTTGTGTAGATGTCTATAGGCTGCAGTCATCACTTAACATCCATGTGAACTGCATGTGATACGTCAATCGATCCATAATATGCATTTCAATATGGCAAGCTCAGTTTTCAAATCCATAGAAACCGAGTTGTCATTTTCATACAAAATTTCAACTCAAAAATCCGTCCTTCCTGAAGGTGGATGAAATGCCAAAATTGGAATGTTGACTAGATTTTTAATTATAAAAAAATATATATTGTATGGCTCCTACAACAAACATTTTTTTTTCCTTCTTTATAGATTATGCTTTTTCCCCACAACCCAAACGTTTACTGCGAAAGAATGCTAATTAGCATCAAGTCCGCCTCGTATATAACTTTTTAAAAATGTAAACAAATAAAGTTACTCTTCCTGCGTGAGTCAGACTTACGCTTAGCCGATTTTTTTCTCATAACTTTTACTTAAATATTACGTAGGGACAATTTAGCGAAAAACATTTTCCGATTTAATTATGAGACTCATCTTAAACATGTCGTAACATATACAATACATTATGTGTGGTACTACTATGTTAGTCATGCGGACTATGACTAACAATAATTGCGCAACCACAAGTCATATGTAATGAACACATGACAGACTCTAATAGATATCTACATACCTAAAGATATAGCTCAAAAATAGACGGACAGTGCTAATAATAGCAAAGTATAATATAACACTTATATACTCGTACTTCTTCTAAGGCCCTGGGTTCGATCCCCAGCTAGGGAAGGATAAGTGATTTTTTTTTGGTTCCTACAACAGGATTTTTTTTTGGGTTTTTTCACCAAGAGGCATTCTTGATAGTAGGTACCCAAAAAAAAAACTTATCCCTTATAAAAAGGAGCTTAAGAAACCAACAATTGGAATTTTCTTATGTAATGTAAGTGGCAAACAGGCATACAGTTCACATTGATGTTGAGTGATAACTGCAACATATTAGACACTTACACAAAGACCAAGGTCAAAATGCAGATGCGTTACCACTCTTGAGGCCTAAGGTGTTATGCCTCTGTTTCGGAAATAACAGGGCCGTACATTACCACCTGACCGGAACACGATAGTGCTGAACACTACCATTTAGCGGCAAGTATATTAGGTAATGCGGTGGTGCCTACGCCTGCTAGCTCCGTCACTGGAGCACTACCATCAATGAATTTTCGGTTTGATTAGTGATATTTGGATTTTTACATTTCTAGAAGTTTCTAAAGCCACCTTCGTAGTTTGATAATATGCCCGGAGATGAACAATGAACAAAGGTAAACAAACATTTGCCACGTCAATCGGCTGGAGTAATGAACTGTTCGACATGGTGCCACCATCTCTTTACCTACACCGTACTACCCGCCGAAGAGAGAAGTTCCACCCTCACCGTCTGGACACCTGGCAGTGCTCAATGTGCGGTTCTCACGTTCGTTCCTGCCTAGAACGTGTAAATTGTGGAACGAACTTCCCTCTGAGGTGTTCCCTAGGTGCTACAATATGGGGTTCTTTAAAAATGGCGTCAAAAGAGTCCTTCAGGGCTGGCAGCGCGTTGGCAACTCCCCTGGTGTTGCAAATGTTCATAGGCGACGGTGACCACTTTTCGTCAGGTGGTCAGTCTGCTTGTCGGTCAAGCTAATGAAATAAAAGAAAGAGTAATGATTACTTAAATATACGCTTTCACCTTTGCCTACATCTTCGAAGAATATAGGCGTGTAAAGTTACTTAATTGCAATATTTATTTTTCACAATAACACATGCGAGTGAATTTTTGAAATTAAAGAAAAAACGGAAAGAAAAATTTTACTTCGGGCAGAAATCGAACCTGCGACCTCGGGATAACCAGTCCAACCACTTTACCACTAAGCTACCGAAGTCGCACACCGATGCGTCAAATTTTGCTTTCCCTTTTTGTTTTTTTAAACCGATTATAGGGTCGGTGAACGACATCCATTGATAACTAATTAAAAGCTATACAACCAATATATGTTTTTTTTTTTTTATGTAATAAAAGTGGCAAACAAGCATGCAGTTCACATTGATGTTAAGTGATGACTGCAGCCTATAGACAACCACACAATGACCAGAGGTCAAAATGCAGATGCGCTGCCACTCTTGAGACATTGGGTGTTATGCCTCTGTGCCGGAAATTACAGGGCCGTACATTACCACCTGACCGGAACACGATAGTGATGAACACTACCATTTAGCGGCAAGTATATTAGGTAATGCGGTGGTGCCTACGCCCGCGAGCTCCGTCACTGGAGCTCTACCACCAGTAAGACTGATAGACTTTGCAGTTTATACAATATCGTTAAGATGTCGCTGTTCCCTTAATAATTATATTGACATCTTCGATCAGGTTCGATTCCTGCCCGAAGTCAAATTTTTCTTACCTTTTTTTCTTTAATTTCCAAAGTTACATAAGCATACGATACTGTTCTCAAAGATACTAACGCGTGGACGACGCTCAATTGTCAGCCAAGGTTATGAACATCTAATCTAATTAATCAGAACAAATGTGACGGCAGAGTTTTTGTGACAGAGTTTAACACACGTCCGGATTTGGTACGGAGCGGACAACGAATTCAGGCCGTGTAGAGGAGTCCGGCGGACAAAATTATTAAAAATCAAGTCCGATGCGGTCCGCTCCCGTGGTTTATTTTTTATGTTACGGAAGTGGCAAACAAGCATGCAGTTCACATTGATGTTAAGTGATGACCTACACAAAGACCGAGGTCAAAACGCAGATGCGTTACCACTCCTGAGGCCTAAGGTGTTATGCCTCTGTGCCGGAAATTACAGGGCCACAGTACAGTGCTGAACACTACCATTTAGCGGCAAGTAGGCAAGTATATTAGGTAATGCGGTGGTGCCTACGCCAGCGAGCTTCGTCACTGGAGCTCTACCACTAGCGGAAAGTACGATAATGAAGTCCGATGCGGTCCGTGATTCGGTCCGCCGTATCGAATGGTGTGAAATCTTTTATCTCTGATTTCAATGGGATTGTTCTATTTTCAAGTTCCCCAGTCCCTCGGAGTTTGGTAATGTGGCCAGAGATGTCAACAGGCTCGCCATCTGTTACATGGGCCAAAACGTAACGATCGTGATTTTATACATTTACGTACACAAATGTTTGCGAAATGATTACCCCCTTATTCATAAACGTACATTAGATACGTTTAAGCTATAGAATGATTTGTCTTTGTCAGTTGCATTGTCAAATGTGCAGGATAGAAGAAGACAAAGGAGAGATTAGCAACACTTTGGCTACAATACGTTTATACATAAGAGGGTTAGTATACGAATCGTTAAGTTGCTAATTGATACATTTGCGGAATTATAATATTTGTGAAATTAATAGTGTACAAAACGTTGGTTTGAAATGAAGATTTGCGTAACGTTTGACGGTGAATTTTATTTTCATTAGTGAACTCTACCTACCTTCGGGGATTACAGGCATGAACTTGTATTAATCATGTAATTTATACAAGACATGTAGATTTTAATATAACGATTCTTAACACGGAAACTCATGGTAAAGACATGCAAATATCGAGGCTACGTCACCCTAGCTATTATCTAAATTAAAATACACAGTGAACGTCAATGTGTACAGAGCGTTATCGGATGATGTCGCTTGTAACATCGCATTCTGTACAATCTCTTAATATCATGTGATACTATATGGTATGGGCGAAAATTCGTTTGATTTTGGTTAATTTTTGAAATATTGTATACACGAAAGATCATGAATGTAGATTTAACGCGGTTGAGGTGAGACCTTTGTGCAAGATCTACGGTAAAGATGTAAGATTAAGAAATTATGTGCGTGTTGTACCGTGTCTACAATGGTGAGTGCTCTGTCGAACTCTTCGACATGGTGCCACCGTCTCTTTTCCTACACCGTACTACCCGCCGAAGAGAGAAGTTTCACCCTCACTGACTGGCTACCTGGCAGTGTTCAACGGTGCGGTTTTCTCGTTCGTTTCTGCCCAGAACATGTATATTGTGTGAATGAACTTCCCTCTGAGGTGTTCCCTCGGTGCTACAATATGGGGTTCTTCAAAAATGGCTCTTCAAAAGAGTCCTTCAGGGCTGGCAGCGCGTTGGCAACTTCCCTGGTGTTGCAAATGTTCATTGGCGACGGTGACCACTTACCATCAGGTGGCCCGTCTGCTTGTCTGTCAACTTAATGACATAAAAAAAGAAAGAGGCTTTGTGTGAATGAGAGTATCGGTGTGAGAATGAAAAAAAGGCATGCTCCGATGATTTGGGCTTATAGAAAGAATGTCGAATGAGCGAATGAATAAACAGGTATACAATGCGAATGTGGATGGTTGCAGAGGCCCAGGAAGACCCAGACTGACCTACCATGACCAAATAGGTCGAGTACTGTCTGAGAGTGGGGTCAAAAGTTTTAAGACATGGCGTGCATGTATGAAGAGAATGATGAATGTAGAAGAAGCACGGGAGGTATGTCAGGACCAGGATATGTGACGCTCCACACTCACTGCCTACCCCGTAAGGGGCGCGACTAATACATACATACATAAATATAATTTTTTAAATCCTTTTTTAACATTGGAACACAGGTTCTCAGCTGGGGTAACCTTATCGTGTGACTTAAGATCTCTTACAAGTGCCAATGTCAAAAATTACTAAGGGTTAAGCAGCACTAAGTTTTGGTCATGGCGTCGGGTCGTGACGACCCCACCGCCCACTAGTGGCCCACTTGCGTTGTTGCTATTACTACCGCCCCATTGGAATGGTTTGACCGCCATTGTTCGGTCAACTGACTGCGCTAGTGGAAGATTTCGCTTCCAGGAGAAGAACATTCTTCCACTAGCGCCATTGTTCGATCAACTGACTGCGCTAGTGGAAGAATTCGCTTCCAGGAGAAGAAAATTCTTCCACTAGCGCAGTCAGTTGACCGAACAATGGCGGTCAAACCATTCCAATGGGGCGGTAATAAGAGCAACAACGCAAGATGGACAGCAGCGTCTTTCAATAAAACTATCGCTATTGCGATCGCCAATCCGCATGCCAAGCGTGGCGATTATGGCCTTTATCATTTAATAATCTCAGCCGAAAGACATCCACTACTGGAAAAAGTTCTACCCTAAAGATTACCACAACGAACGGTCCTGGGCCGCCCTCATCCAGCGGTTGCCCGAAACCTTCACCAGGTCGTCGGTCCACCTCGTAGGGGGCTCTTTACACAGCTCTCTGCCCTCTCTGATAACTTTATTATATTAAACTAAGTAAAATAGCGCCAACAAAAGGCCCCACATCCGCTTTTTAATTATAATTAGGTTAAAAGTTATCTGCCGTCAAATGCTACAACATTAATTGAAATGTATGAGTTTGTATGATAAAAACCCAGTAGTAGGTTATTTATTTGTTAAGTTCTAAGTAATTTATAACCCAATATTAAATGTGCTTTGACGGCGCATAGTTTATTAAAACAGTAATGAAATAATTATGGTTTAAAACTTAATCAAGATATCTTATTTAAAGAAAAATGGAAAGAAAAATTTGACTTCAGGCGAGACTCGAACTCGCGGCCTACTCAAACAAATCGGGCAGGACTTCAGTAGCTCAATTGGAAGAGCGGCTGGACTAGATTCCCAGTAGCCAGCGAGTTCGAGTCTCGCCTGAAGTCAAATTTTTCTTTCCATTTTTCTTTAAATAAAATATATTTCACAAGCATGTGTTAATGCGAAATAATATAAAACAACTAGCTGTTGCGCGCGGCTTCGCCCGCGTGGATGTCGTTTTATAAATATTTTTTCCTGAATTTTCTTTGCTATAAACCTCACGGAGCCCGAAACCTTTCCAACGAATGCAAAACCGTGGAAATCGGTTCCTGCGTTCTGGAGTTATAGCGTCAGGAAGGAAAACCCGACTTATTTTTATATTATAGATTAATCAATATAGTTAAAAAATGTATACAATAACACATAGGTACATACCAGTACAATAAACAGATTTTTACTCTATTTCATTTCATATTTTACTGCAATTTTTATAAAAAGAAAAAACACTAAACTTCCTCCAAGGTCTAGTGGTAGCCGGCCACTACTACTACGCTGTGGTCCTGGGTTCGATGTCCAGAGGCTATCAGAGGCTATAGAGATAAGATGTAAAAATCCTTTGTCTCTGGTTCTATCGGGTTCATCCACTTTCTGGAAGTTTCCCAGTACCGTCGAGTTTGGAAATGCGCCCGGAGATGTCAAAAGGCTCATCACCTGTTACATGGGTCCAAAACGTATGTATGCAACGAGGATCTTTGCATGTCATGCTTGAATACATGCATTTACCTCTGCTTACTGTGTACTTACTCCAACGCTTTTATATGGAAGCGAGAGCTGGGTATGCAGGAAAGAGCATGAAAGTAAGTTGAACGCGGTCGAGATGAGATCTTTGCGCAAGATCTGCGGTGTATCACTCACCGATCGCGTTCGTAATGAAGATGTAAGAAAGAGACTTTGTGTGAATGATAGTATCGGTGTAAAAATGAAAAAAGGCATGCTCCGATGGTTCGGACATATAGAAAGAATGTCGAATGAGCGAATGACTAAACAGATATACAATGCGAATGTGGATGGTTGCAGAGGCCCAGGAAGACCAAGGCTGACCTACCATGACCAAATAGGTCGAGTTCTGTCTGATGGTGGTGTCAAAAGTCTTAGGAATCGGCGTGCATGTATGAAGAGAATGATGAAGGTAGACGAGGCACGAGAGGTTTGTCAGAACCGGGATGTCTGGCGCTCTACACTCTCTGCCTACCCCGTTAGGGACCTGGCGTGAAGATACATACATACATACCTCTGCTTACCCCGTCGGAGTTTACAGGCGTGAAATCACGTTAGCTAAATATTCAAAAATAGTTTTAATTTAATGTTTAAAATAGGTACATTTAAAAAAACCTCGTTTATATCGTACTGGTGGTAGAGCTCTAGTGACGAAGCTCGCGGGCGTAGGCACCACCGCATTACCTAATATACTTGCCGCTAAATCGTAGTGTTCAGCACTATCGTGTTCCGGTCAGGTGGTAATTGTAATTTCCGGCACAGAGGCATAACACCATAGGCCTCAGGAGTGGTAACGCATCTGCATTTTGCTCTTTGTGTGGGTGTCTATGGGCTGCAGTCATCACTTAACATCAATGTGAACTGCATGCTTGTTTGCCAATTCCATTACATAAAAAAAAACAAAAAAAAAAAGATTTCACGATGTACGATGATTTAGCTTTTTATAGCACATTAGGTACTCGCATACCTACCTACCTACGTTTATAGTCGTAAAAGTAATATCCACACTAGCCCTCACTCCACTTAAAAACGATACCTACTACATAGAAACGAAATATAAGACTTCAAATTCCAAAATCTAAATGATAACATTACATGAAAGTTACTAACATTTTAAGATGATGAAATGTCTCGAAAATAATTAAAAAAAGGTTACCCACTGACTAGGTTTGGGTAAAATATCGATAGTTACAAAAAATATTATTTAAGTAGTCGATCAAATTAATTATTGTACCGATTTTTTAAAAATAACATAAGCATGACGAAGTTCTGATATATAATGGACATATATAAGAATATAATAATCCAAAACTTTTTCTTTTAATTATTACCTTTCATTTTGGAATATTTTGACAGTGCTCATAGTGAAGTTTAATGAACCTCGCATTTTCATCAGAAACTCATATATCACGCATTATTTATCTACAGTCTTTGTGCAGATATGTATAGGTTGTTGTACATAACCTTTCTTGAAGGTGCTACGTCACTTTAAAAAAATACACATGACTTCTAGCCGTTATTCTCAGAAGTAGGTAAGTGTCAAGGATACATGCAAACACCCACGATTTTCCAGTTTCGTTTACTTCCATTTTATAAGTGACGAGTCTATTACCGAACTCCAAGGGCGGCACTGAGAAACCAGCGTAAAATGGGAATATCCCAATACCACTTCCAGGGGATTGTGTCCAGAACCCCGACGTAGCAGTAGGCCACTACTAATGGTAGCAGGCCACTGTTACCATTAGTCTATCAAAAGATACATTTCTTCCTTGAAACTACTGCTCTTCAGCAGTGTCGTATATTAAACGTATCGAAAAAACTTTTGACTGGTGGTAGAGCTTAAGTGACGGAACTCGCGGGCGTAGGCAAACCGCATTACCTAATCTACTTGCCACTAAATGGTAGTGTTCAGCACTATCGTGTTCCGGTCAGGTGGTAACGGCCCTGTAATTTCCGGCATAGAGGATTAACACCTTAGGCCTCAGAAGTGGTAACGCATTTGCATTTTTACCTCTGGTCTTTGTGTTGGTGTCTATAGGCTGCAGTCATCACTTAACATCAATGTGAACTGCATGCTTGTTTACCACTTCCATTACATAAAAAAAAGAAATCGATATATGATATTTATCGACATATTGTCTTCACTAGTCCATCACTTCCATTGACGCTGTTTCCAAGAAAGCAATAGTTGGGACAAGTTGTCGCCTCAAATTACATCCGACTCGTGCCGTTGGGTTTTCTCATTTATTTTCAGACACAATAGATTTGAACTGTTACTTTTCTGAGAATTTTTTGGTAGTGTCGATGCGCTGTGATCATGATGAGTTAATTATTTGTGAGACATTCCGCTAGAGATACATAATTTCGTCCATTGTCCACCGCAGTGCCTCAAAATTAAGGTCTTTGACCATTGTGTGTTGGCAGTGAATGAACAACGTAGTCGTGCCCTATGTTCCTCATAAGAAGGTTCAAGGTCGCGCAAAGAACAATGGAGAGAGAGAGTTAATATGCTCAACGTTAAAATAAATAGTAAAATCAATAATACTAATTACGCAGATGCGTTACCACTCCTGAGGCCTAAGGTGTTATGCCTCTGTGCCCGAAAATACAGAGCCGTACATAATCACCTGACCGGAACACGATAGTTTATTAGGTAATGCAGTGGTGCCTATGCCCGCGGGCTCCGTCACTGGAGCTCTACCACCAGTACCAAACCATATAGGTTAGATATTCAAGGTGCACTGCCAATCCTGCATTAACAATGTGCAATTTTATAAAACAAATCACGTATTGGTTGACAATCAGCTCGCTTTTAATGCTTTATATTGCTGCACTCGGGTTACCAGAATTTCAGTTATAAAATAGGATAATCCCTAAAATTAAAAAAGTTTGAGGGAGATGCAGTGATTTAATATAAAAATATTGATAAACCCGTAGCCTATATCTAATTAAGGGTAATTTATTTTGAAGGCTTGTTTATTATAAATTTTTGTGTCTTTTGTTATTTACTAGAATTTAAAATAATAACACACCTATTAATTTAAGATCTGTCATAAGCGATTCTTCTAATCCGAAAAAATATTTTTTTAAGGTTCCGCACCCAAGAGTTAAGAATACGGGACTATTTATCTTAGACTCCGCTGCCTGTTTGTCCGTCTGTCTGTATATGATAAGTATCAATGTGAACTTTAAGCTATTTCAAGAAATAAACAATTTTTTTTTATGTTATGGAATTTGTAAACAAGCATGCAGTTCACATTGATGTTAAGTGATGACTGCAGCCTATAGACACCCACAGAAAGACCAAGGTCAAAATGCAGATGCGTTACCACTCCTGAGGCGTAAGGTGTTATGCCTCTGTGCCGGAAATCACAGGGCCGTACATTACCACCTGACCGGAACACGATAGTGCTGAACACTACCATTTAGCGGCAAGTATATTAGGTAATGCGGTGGTGCCTACGCCCGCGAGCTCCGTCACTGGAGCTCTACCACCAGTAAAAATTAAGTGTCCTGTGATGAAAATTGATATACAGAATCAGAATCAGAAACTCATTTATTCATTTAGGGCGTCAGGCACCTCTCACGTCAAAAACAAACAAAATAAAAATTGATATACATATCTATTACCAAGCTAAAAAAAAAAATAGTCAAGAATATAAATAATTAAGATAATTATAACGAAATATGATAAACTAAGGTAAGTAAGTATATCAGTAGAATGTGAACTGTATTATACCTATATTATATAGATACCTTCTTTATATAGGTTAGGTATTCAAGGTGCCTCTACTGACAATCCTGCTCCAACAGTGTCAATATTATAAAATATATCACGTATCAGTACAATCAGCTGGCGTTAATTCCTCATGTGGCCGCAATCGGGTAACCAGTAATTAGGTTGGGAAATGGGACTTGGGAATGCAAAATAGTCTGCAATTTTTGCGGGGGAAACTACGTGTGATACACACACACACACTACAAAAATCATCTATTACGACGAAACTCACACCTCGACTTTAACACAATACATAAACCATTTCACACACACATTTAAACATCTGGACGCCAGGCGTAGGAACATTTGGGCTTGTACTTTGACAGAGGGGAAAGCCTGCATATGGCTACTCCCCTGCGGTCCGCCGCGGCGGCCGGTGCTCTATACGCGTGGCTTGTCACTGTCGAGAGAGAGAGAGAGAGAGAACGAATAAGTCAGATCCTATACTCGGCCTGCCCTCTCTCCGAGCGCTACGCACTATAGCAAAAGTGTCGTGAGGATTCGTGACGCTCGCCTAACCCCTTAGCCAGAGAATATGTAATAATACTACGTATAGAATGGACACATCGACGTCCCGCCCGATTTCCCCGCATTACCCAACCTCCTCCCCTCTTATGGGCGACGGTTGATATTTTCTACGTGCTACGCACACAGGTGCACGTAGAGGTAACTACACGTTACTGATTGATGTATGTGCAAAAGAGACCAAATCAAGCGTTTGTATGGAATCTTGGCGGAGTGTCCGCGGTGTGCCTTAGCCCAGCGTACCGCGCGATAAGGAACTTCGTTCCAATTCCTTCCAAAATTAGCAACGCATACAGATAATAATCAAAAACAAAACCACGACTCATTGATGATAATCCCCAACGCCGACCTGCATGGCAGCCCAGAAGAAGCCGCAGCAGAGGGGGCCAGCCCCGGTGCTACATCCGCGCTGCGCGCTTCGCGCGCGCGACTATCAACTGACTGATGATAATCTGTGTCTCATGGCTACACTAAATAGGTAACCGGTTCAGGATTGCTTGGCGTCGATTTTTACGTGGGTAGTATATAGAAATCGAATCTGAGAATTAAATTAAAGAATAGAATAGATCAGTTGTTGTTTTTTCTGGTGGTAGAGCTCCAGTGACTAAGCTCGCGGGCGTAAGCACCCCCGCATTACCTTATAGACTTCCCACTAAATGTTCTCGTGTTCCGGTCAGGAGGTAATGTACGGAGCTGTGATTTCCGGCACAGAGACATAACACCTTAGGCCTCAGGAGTCGCATCTGCATTCGGACATTGGTCTTTGTATGGGTGTCTATAGGCTGCACTCATCACTTAACATCAATGTGAAGTGCATGCTTGTTTGCCACTTCCATTACATAAAAAAAGTTGTAAAAGAGACTGGTTACGGTAAGAATATTTTAGCGTTTATTGTACTTAGCATCGACATTATAGTCCGGTCAAAGTAGACATAAAAATATTGACCAAATAACAAAAACTCCGACAGAGCTAAATATTAGTGTAAAGTCCCCAAAGATCCCATGTCAGGTAAAAAAATTCAGGGTCAAAGGTAAAATTATGGCCTTTTAATTTTTCTCTAGAATAAAATTTTTGGCACACGTGGAATCAACGGCATCTTATTTCTACTGGTGTACCCAGTGTAGCAGAGAATATGTAATAATACGTATAGAATGGACACTTCGACATCCCACCCGATTTCCCCGCCTCACCCAACCTCCTCCCCTCTTATGGGCGACGTTTGGTATTCTCTACGTGCTACGCACACAGGTGCACGTGTAAATACACGTCACTTATTGATGTCTGTGTAATAGAGACCGAATTAAGCGTTTGTATGGAATTTTGGCAAAGTGTCCGCGGTGTGCCCAAAGTCTGCAATCTCCAATGGTCTATTTATAATAATAATATTTGCTCAAATATAAATACATGCATAATGGATTAACGTCAATATCCGGAAATACAACAAAACTTAATTATACATAACATTGTTGTTAATATTCATACAAATGTCAAATATTTAGTGCAGCATAATTCCTAAAAGCGACTTCATTTACATAATTAGTAATGGCTGTTTTAAAAATATCGTCATAGAATAAATAAACGCTACGTAACAAGATACGTCAATTCAAACAAGATGATTCACAAAATACTTGCGAATCCGAAAAGTTAAAAAAATGTATGATTCGTCTCACACTCTTCATGTATTATGTATTAATTAATAATGGCTCGTCCGTGCTTCGCACGAGTAGGTACAGTGAATGTACCTAATATCATCTGTATTTTTTTTATGTAATGGAAGTGGCAAACGAGCATTCAGTTCACATTCATGTTAAGTGATGACTGCAGCCTATAAACACTTACTTGAAGACCAAGGTCAAAATGCAGATGCGTTACCACTCCTGAGGCCTGAGGTGTTATGCCTCTGTGCCGGAAAATACAGGGCCGTACATGACCAACTGATCGGCACACGATAGTGCTGAACCTACCATTTAGACCATATAGACTACCATTTAGCGGCAAGTAAATTAGGTAATGCGGTGGTGCCTACGCCCGCGAGCTCCGTCACTGGAGCTCTTACACCAGTAAAAAGCTCTACCACCTCTACCACCAGTATATAGCCTATATCACTCAGTTAAGATGCAGCTTTCTAATCATAAAAGATTTTTGTGTGAGTTACAAACAACTGCCTCAGTAGCGTAGTGGTAGCAGGCCACTACTATTACGCTGGAGGTCCTGGGTTCGATTCCCGGGTCGGGGGATATTAGAGATAACGGTCTAAAATCCTTTATCTCTGCTTATATTGGGATTTTTCCATTTTCTGGAAGTTTCCCAGTACCCCGGAGTTTGGTAATGTGCCCGGAGATGGCAACAGGTTCGCCACCTGTTACATGGGCCAAAACGTAACCGGCGAGTCGTGGGTGTTTGCATGTATGATTAAATGCATGCATTTACCTCTGCCTACCCCTTCGGGGATTACAGGCGTGAAGTTACGTACAAACATACATACAAAAACACAAATGTTTCCCCTATATAATATTAGTATTAGATAAAAGTGAAGCTAATGGAGGTAACACTCGAAAAATAGATTGATTCAAACACTTACATCTATGGTCGGACCACATTTTGTGTGTATCGCTATCTTATAGCTTATATCCCCGAAGGGGTAGGCAGACGTAAACACATGCTTCAAGCAGACATGCAACAAACACCCCAGATTCGCAGGTATCGTTTTGATCCATGTAACAGGTGAACCTGTTGACATCTCCGGGTACTATTTTACCATACATTAGAAAGAGAAAGTGACCACATTGACAGGTATAACGTCAGATTATTATTTTTTTTTTATAATTGTTTTTCAGCCACGGATTCAAGTCCTTAACAGCCATTCTTTTGTAATTTTTATCTTCATTTCTTATGATAATGAATATCCATATGGAAGATGACGATGATTGGATGCTTTCATGTGGAATATGATGAGATGGCTGCAGTAAAGTGATGGGGACTTTACTAAGAGATTTTACGAAGTTTTGGAGGCAACATGAAAAATCACTTTTCAATTCATAATATCACTTTCTTACACCCGTGAACGATATCGAATATTTATGATAAAAATCCCACCATTTTTAAACATAAAAAACGCGACTATACACAAATTTCGAAAATAATATCACGCAGCGACACAGCTCTTTTCCGCGTTCCCGCCAAAACCTCCCGTCCGTTTCAAAGAGGTATAGGTCGCGCCACGTAAAAAGAACGCTGGAAGAAAGTAGAAGGGATGTGTTCGCGCATCGGTACACTCGCGCACGAAAGTACTAGCCCTATTGGTTTATTTTTGATCTAGCTTTCGCTTGCGGTTTCGTGTATTGGTAGGCAGATTGAAAACGCCGCACCTCATACCACCAAATAGATCGATAAATCGTCTACTGCGCAGCTTGACCGCCAGCGTTCTTTTTACCTGGCGCGACCTATATTCAGTGTTGTCTCATCATTATCTATGACTTCATAGTATTAAATCTAAAAATACGCGTGGGTAAGCATTCGTATGTAATAAAATACGTCATTAAAGCTTTACCGGTGGAGCTCGAGGACATAACTAATACCGCAGTGCCTAATCTATGAGCCGCTAAATTATAGAGTTCAACACTACTGTGTTCCGGTTTGGAGGTATTTAAAAAAATAATACAAAAGACCTCAGGATGGCAAAAGATGAGTTAGGAACTGTAGTTTAAGGTAAATAAATATTAACAGACTAGTTGTCCCGATAAATTTCATATTGCCTCAATGAAATAATGTGTCAAAGGTTTGATAGATACGGACTATATTTTATGTATAGAAAAATAAAATTGAGTTTTTTTTCTTTTTCCTTCAATTTCTTCATATTTTCTTACCTTTTAAACCTTCCCTGGACTTCCAAAAATCATTCAAAACCAAAATTAGCCAAATCGGTCCAAGCGTTCTCGAGTTTTAGCGAGACTAACGAACAGCAATAGATTTTTATATATATAGATAGATATAGATTTGAATTTTCACATTCCAGCGTTGTGAACAGCTTGATTTCCATTTACATTAAATAAAAAAAATGCTAACGTTTTTATTTCAAAACCCCGAAAAAACGATTGAAAGTGATACTTTTTTCCGCAAATATAACTCGACTTCATTATCTATTCAAGATTCTTCAATATCCCGACGTTTCGGCAGCTTTCAGGTCCGCGGTCCTGTATAAACTTTGACATTTCAATACTGGAGCTTGGGGAGACAACCTTTTATAAGTTTCATACGAAAACGTGATTAAAACCATATTATGGTGAGATGAAAACCTTTTGTCAGAGTAAAAATCGCTTAGTATTATTTTTTTTTATTTTTAGTTATGAAGGTGGCAAACAAGCATGCAGCTCACATTGATATTAAACGATGACTGCAGCCTATAGACATCTACACAAAAACCAGAGGTCAAAATGCAGATTTTTTTTTTTTTTATGTCATGGAAGTGGTAAACAAGCATGCAGTTCACATTGATGTTAAGTGATGACTGCAGCCTATAGACACCCACACAAAGACCAAGGTCAAAATGCAGATGCGTTACCACTCCTGAGGCCTAAGGTCTTATGCCTCTGTGCCGGAAATTACAGGGCCGTACATTACCACCTGACCGGAACACGATAGTGTTGAACACTACCATTTAGCGGCAAGTATATTAGGTAATGCGGTGGTGCCTACGCCCGCGAGCTCCGTCACTGGAGCTCTACCACCAGTAATAAATGCAGATGCGTTGCCACCCTTGAGACCTAAGTTGTTATGTCTCTGAGATTGTTATTACTGGGCCAAACATATTGGTAGCTACATAATTGTGTTTTTAATTTTACATGTACCCATGAAAAAGCAGAAAATAATAATAATTCATCTTATAGATACACGTAACTTCACGCACGTAATCCCCGAAGGGGTAGGCAGAGGTAAATGCATGCATTCAATGATACATGCAAACACCCACGACTCGCCGGTTACGTATTGGTCCATGTAACAGGTGGCGAACCTGTTGCCATCTCCGGGCACATTACCAAACTCCGGGGTACTGAGAAACTTCCAGAAAATGGCAAAAATCCCAATAGAAGCAGTGATAAAGGATTTTAAACCGTTATCTCTGATAGTCCCCAACCCGGGAATCGAACCCAGGACCTCCAGCGTAATAGTAGTGGCCTGCTACCACTACGCTACTGAGGCAGTAAAGTATACATACACAATCAATTATATTCAAATAAATAAATATAAATAGATCTGTGCTAATCTATAATTAGCTTAACATTAAACTTTAATTGCAAAACAAGGCAACTGGTTGTATAAAAATAGGAACATTAAAAATAAATGTATATAAACTACTAAGTAATTGAACTATTTAGATATAATACGGAAATAAATATTGAAAACTTGATTATTGGTCAATGAACCTTCTTTACTCGTATATAAATTTATTAAGTATGTTTTGCATGTTTTTTTCGAGGAATATAATACTAAATAATAATATGTCATAAACAGAGAACTAACAAAATATGTGAAATTGACGCAAATGTTGGTTTAGAACCTAGATTTTTTTTTTTTTTATGTAATGGAAGTGGTAAACAAGCATGCAGTTCACATTGATGTTAAGTGATAACTGCAGCCTATAGACACCCACACAAAGACCAAGGTTAAAATGCAGATGCGTTACCACTCCTGAGGCCTAAGGTCTTATGCCTCTGTGCCGGAAATTACAGGGCCGTACATTACCACCTGACCGGAACACGATAGTGTTGAACACTACCATTTAGCGGCAAGTATATTAGGTAATGTATAATTAAAGTATATTAAGTAATGTGTAATAAATTTACCTATAGATAGACCTATTATCCAGAAAAAGTAAGGAATATTTTCTGGTATTTCAAATATATTTAATTCTCCGTAATACAAATTTAATGGTTTTTCCTACAAAGAGTTTAAAATGTGATAAAAATAGGAAAAAAATCACTAAAGTGATGTGCATTACAAAATTCTTGTTAAAAGTCAGATTTTTGTCCTTGAGTATTAATAATTAAAAAACCTGTATTAAAGTAGGTACCTACATAAAATAAACACTAAGTAATGATTAAAAGCTTAATAATATGTATTTACATATATTATAAATAATAATAATTATTATAATTTGACATTATTTTACTATTATGTAATTGCACATATTGCTACTAAAAACTGATTTTTCATAAAATATTTCAGCCATTAACTACAAAAACTAGCATATACCTATACATATACATATATATAAATTAAGTAATACTAAAATAATTCTTTATGGTGGCAAAGGTCAATGCTATCATGTTCTGGTCAGGTGGTAATGTAGTAATTTGGTGGCATGGTGGTTTTGGCACGAATTTCCACCGCAAAAAATGACAGACTGTTTTGCATCGGTAATAAACGCTATGACTACTGCCCTCCGGTCTGCCGGTGACCCTTGTTGCTCGGTTTCTAGCACAGTAGCACAAAGATATAACAACGTAGACCTCAGAGGTCCCAACACATCTACACTGAAATCTCCGGTTTGAATGGTAAGATATTAATAGGCTATACAATATTCACTTACCAATGTCAATTGTATGTAAGATTTAGTAAAAAGCGGTTATTTGAATATTACAAACAGACACTCCAATTTTATTTATTTGTATAGATTGTTTGCTATTTCATGACATAAATCAATAATGGAAAAAAACTATTTCGACAGAAAGAAAATGAAATAATATTTAAAGATATAATTATAATATAAACCATGGGCCAGAAACGTAATCGGCGAATCGTGCGTGTTGGCATGTAGCTTGAATTTGCATGCATGCATTTACCTCTGCCTACCCCTTCGAGGATTATACGCGTAAAGAAAACGTTTTTTTTACGTTTTATAATATAAACAAAGCCACGAACATCACATAGTTAACCCTAAAACCAATTAAGATAACACACATTAGAGTTATCAATGTTAGGTGCCTATTTATATAAACAAATAGCAAAAATATTCAAATATAATCAACATATATCCAGACAAAATAATATTAAATTAGTAATAAGTATGTTATATTTATTATAATAGTATTACTTGTCATAGATTTTAGATTTTTATTATTTTGAGTGTGCTATGGAGTATGCAAGCATTTCTGACAAGTTTGCTCGGGCTTCGTAAGTTAATCTAGTGTTTATTTTTATTTTTTATTTTGATATAAACCTATACATTATTGTTGCTACCTATTTTTTTTATTATGTTATAGAGACCTATAATATTTGTACTGGTTGGTAACTTTTAATAAATTAATTATAACTGGCTGACATCCGTGGATCACTCAGAGGGACCCAGATGAAAACCAGCGTCAAGTAGATATCATCTGCTTGGCATAAGCTGATCTGGGTACCCATTCGGATCGACCCTGAGACATACTCGACGTCACACCTACTGTCTGTTTGTTCCAAATTGCTTATATCTGTTGTTTATTGTCGTTTGTTACTTGTTACATGTTATTCCTATTTTGTGTCTCTGTTTTATCCGAATAAATGTATTCTATTCTATTCTATTCTAAATTATCTATTAAATAAAACCTTTATTATTTAGTTAGAAAGGTTAGCATTCTTTGTTGTTGTAAGTAACTGAAATGTTATTGATTAAGTAGTACAGTAGATACAGTTTTGTCTGTCAATGTCACTGCTACATCTTTTAAAACGATGAAAAATTGTTAGAAATGTTTAAATAATTTCTGACGTTTACCAACTTTTTACAGTAATTCAGCCCAAGTCTCGTGTTTGAAGAGGCGCAAACAAGCATGCAATTCACATTGATGGTAAGGGCTGAGGCCTCAGACATGACACAAAAACCGATGGCCAAATTGTAAATGCGATACCATGAGGGATTGTTAATGTGGTGATGCCAACGCCCACAAGATCTGCCACTGAAGCTCTACCACCAGACATGAATCTCGCGGAATATATAATATCCAAATATCTTTTTAAATTATTTTTCGCAATAACACATCATAATGAAAAAAATAATTTTCTTTCGGAACCAAAGATTTTTTTTAATCATGTCCAAAATCAATACGAAAGTGTGCGGGCCCTACAATGACGTCACTTGACACATGTGTGAGGGATGAGTTGATTATCATCACCGTGATAACGCCCCCTCGATCGAGCCCGCATTGTGACTACAGTTGGCATGATGGATTTGTACCTTGTTTTAACTTTTTAGAGTACCGTATTTCAAATGGAAAAAAGGGAACCTTTATAAGATTACTCGTGCGTCTGTCTGTCTATCACAGCCAATTTACACCGAAAGTAGTGGGCCGATTGAGTTAAAATTAAGTACACTTTAGCCTGGCTCGCATCAAGGTATCTGTTAAAGTTAGCCTCGGTTGCACCAAGATATTTGTTTATATTAATAATAATAATGGCAACCCATTATACGTCCCACTGCTGGGCACGAGTCTCTCCCTTTTTTTGGGGGGGGAGGGGGCCTGGAGAGGGGCTTACTCCACCACGCTGCTCCAATGCGGATTGATGGAAGTGGGTGGGTTAGTGGCCAACCCGTTGTCGGATGTTTTTCAAACCGCCCATAAGTCCTCCGACAAGGTTTAACGACTGCTATCTATCGATAGCAACCGGGACCGACGACTTAACGTGCCCTCCGAAGCACGGAAACGCGCATTTATTTTGCCACTAGCGGTCACCCATCACACTACTCGACCGCGCCCGTAGTGCTTAACCTCTACACCAGCTTACGATCTACACCAGCCGGCCATGCGCGCTTCGCGTGTTATTCACTTAAACTTATTGTAACATTTCACAACCTTTGAGAAGGATGTTAAATGTTTCAATAACTTTTTTAACTTTAACAAATATCGTGGTGCAACCCAGCCGTTATTGTAACTTTTCACATCCTTCTCTAATCTAAAGTTAGAGCAGGATGTTACTGGTGGTAGAGCTCCAGTGACAGAGCTCGCGAGCGTAGGCACCACCGCATTACCTAATATACTTGCCGCTAAATGGTAGTGTTCAGCACTATCGTGTACCGGTCGGCTGGTAATGTAGTAATTTCCAGTATAGAGGCACAACACCTTACCTTGACTGCTGGTCTTTGTGTGGGTGTCGATAGTCATCACTTAACATCAATGTGAACTACATCCTTGTTTGCCACTCTCATTACATAAAAAAGTAGTACGGAACCCCGTCAACTTGACACGAGTCCGTCTCGCACTCGGTCGCTGTTAATAATCAATTTTATTAATAAGCAATTCTATTCAATTTATATTGATTAGAGAGGTTATCTGTTCTTTTAGTTGAAATAGGACAAGTAAAAAAAATGTTTTCTTTTATGTTATCTCCATTTTATAGCCGATTCTAAGAACTATTGTTATAATTAAATTAATACTCTTAGAGAGTTAGACGACCCGAATAGTCCAGCGGTGCGAAACCACCGTTTGATTCGAAGGGTCGCGGATTCGATCCCCAAAATATTTGTAAGGCCTACAGATATTTGTTTCGGGTCTGGGTTTTTGTGTATGTGTTGTATGTGTACAACGGAATCTACGACACAGGTTTGTGTAATACCTAATGTGGAGCTGTGAGTGTAAACGTATTTTTTTTTTTTTTTTTTTTTTATGTCATTAAGTTGACAGTCAAGCAGACGGGCCACCTGATGGTAAGTGGTCACCGTCGCCTATGGACATTTGCAACACCAGGGGAGTTGCCAACGCGCTGCCAGCCCTGAAGGACTCTTTTGACGCCATTTTTGAAGAACCCCATATTGTAGCACCGAGGGAACACCTCAGAGGGAAGTTCGTTCCACAATTTAGCTATTTACTCTACATCTAGTAAGTATCCAGCGTAGTTACAATCGCTCAGTCCTTTTTTTATGTTAAGGAAGTGGCAAACAAGCATGCAGCTCACATCGATGTTAAGTGATGACTGCAGCCTATAGACACTTACACAAAGACCAATTTCAAAATGCGGATGCGTTACCACTCCTGAGGCCTAAGGTGTTATGCTCCTGTTCCGGAAATTACAGGGCCGTATATTTTCGCATGGCGGAAATATACGGCCATGCGGAAGCGCGCATGGCCCAGCGGCTGGTGTAGATCGTAAGCGATCTGCTCGGTTAAGCACTACGGGCGCGGTCGGGTAGTGTGATGGGTGACCGCTAGTGGCAAATTAAATGCGCGTTTCCGTGCTTCGGAGGGCACGTTAAGCCGTCGGTCCCGGTTGCTATCGATAGATAGCAGTCGTTAAACCTTGTCGGAGGCCTTATGGACGGTTTGAAAACATCCGACAGCGGGTTGGCCACTAACCCACCCACCTCCACCAATCCGCATTGGGGCAGCGTGGTGGAGTAAGCTCCAGGCCTCCCCCCAAAAAGGGGAGAGACTCGTGCCCAGCAGTGGGACGTATAATGGGTTGCCATTATTATTATTATTATATTTCCACCTGACCGGAACACGATAGTGCTGAACACTACCATTTAGTGGCAAGTAGGTATATTAGGTAATGCGGTGGTGCCTACGCCCGCGAGCTCCGTCACTGGCGCTCTACCACCAGTGAAAACTTTGCTGTAAGGAAAGTCGTAGTGCGGTCTGTGAACCTCGCCCTTAGTAAAAGGGTCCCACCCTTTGGCTACAGAAATATAATAACACGAGAAGTTTGCAAGGACAGAAATATTTGAGGCTACATCTAGCTACATTAAAATACATTTAGGTCTATTTCAATATAACAGATACCCAAAAGCTTCAAATCCACATTCACCCGGATTAAAACGGGGCTGAAATAACAGTCGGAATTACAAGGCCATTTTTTTGGTCCGGGACGGAATTTCTGCGTGAATAAAAAACTGGTCAAGTTGGCTTTGCATGTACAGGGTTCCGTATTGTTAATGAATCTCTTATGCTATTATATATATAATAGTTTTTTTTATTTAAATTGATTTAATCACATTGTACGGCCCTGTAATTTCCGGCACAGAGGCATAACACCTTAGACCGCAGGAGTGGTAACGCATCTGCATTTTGACCTTGGTCTTTGTGTGGGTGTCTATAGGCTGCAGTCATCACTTAACATCAATGTTAACTGCATGCTTTTTTACCACTTCCATTACACAAAAAAAATATATTTAAGTTTTACAATTTATTTAATAGGTAAAAAACTATTTTTTGCATTATTTCAAAATTTAATTCTTAGATCTTAGACAAAATAGGAACGCATTTTCAAATTTCGGCAATTTGCCTTCAAACCCATTTATTTTAAAATTTAAAAGCTGGATATGATTTATGGTAAAGCGTCTGGACTGGTTGTCCTGAGGTCGCAGGTTCGATTCCTGCGCTTATATTCACGTGATAGGTATACGAGAATAAGGTTTTTAATTAAACAAGCGGTTGTAACTACAACTTAAATCTACATTCTCCATTTCTAGTTATACAGTGCTTTATTTTTATTTTATTTATTAACTCTTTATTGTCACACAATACATACATGATATTGGTACAAATGGCGAGCTTAACGCTAAAAGCGCTCTCTACCAGCGAAACCATTCGCAGTTTAGAGAGTTAGGTGGGGGTGGCGTGGTGGGTATGATGACACAGCAAACATGGGAAACCATAGACGTAAAAATAATAATAATACTAGAGATACATTTACCCAGATAACAGATTCCCAGAAGGTGCAATTCCGTGGGTCGCGATCGATCGCGGCCGCGCGCGGCTGAATGATTTTGCAGTGGGATCTTAACCTATGTCTTGACAAATTTCGAAATTAGTCGGTGTTGTCTGTCAAAATGTCAAACATACTCGTATTATATGTGCTATGTAACTAGCCAGTAGTTTAATGGTTTCACCATAAAGGTTCGTTATGTGTGCGCCATGAAGTCCATGACATTTCTGATGTCAATATACGCACGGCGCGCGCGGCTCGCAACAGTCGTTGGCCGCGCGCGTCTATCGCGAGCCACGGAATTACACCTTAAGTATTTTATAATAACCTCACTGAAGGCATATACCTACTCAGTGATCTACCTACGCCCAAAGAATGCAAAATATGTTCATAGCAATAAAACAAATTACGTAGGTTTAAATACATAACTACTTATTAGAATCATCTAGTTAGGTTAGGATTCCGGAATCCTTGAAATACCGGGATTCAGGGATCCTAAAATGTGTTGTGCGTTGCCACGGGATTAACAAGGGACGATCCCGCGAATACCGGGATTGAGAATTTCTTACGGGATAGCCTTCACGTGGCCACCAGAATAAGGTTTGACTAAACAAGCGGTTGTAACTACAACTTAAAGCTACAGTCACCATTAATACAGTCCTTTACCCAGATAACAGATTCCCACGCTAAGTATTTTATAATTAACCTCACTGAAGGCATATACTCCGTGATCTACCTACGCTCGAAGAATGCAAGTATTTCATAGCAATAAAACAAATTAGGTAGGTTAGAATTACATACTACTTAGAATACAGAATTGTTGTCTTTTTGTCATTATATAGCATCTGTTGATCTTTTTTTATGTAATGGGAGTGGTAAACAAGCATGCAGTTCACATTGATGTTAAGTGATGACTACAGCCTATAGACACCCACACAAAGACCAATACTAAAACAGTTCCGGCTATTCTCGGGAACGGCTGAACCGATTATGACGGGACTTTCACACGCAGATAGCTCTTGTGATAAGACTATGCTACGAGTGACTTAGGCTGTTTTCTTCTTTCTGTAGGTTACACAAATATTTGTCCGGCGAGGGGATCAAACCCGTGAACCTTCGAATCGAGTGGTCGTCACTCACCATTTGACTAACCGGGTCGAATTATATTATGCTATTTAGTAGATAGTAATTATTAGCTGTGTCCACGTCCGCATAGATACTGAATAATATTTTTTCTTTCTACTCGGACGAAGTCCCGGGCTCTGCTAGTCACACATAAAGGAGATGTTGCGAGCTCGGCTCTGGTTCGTACACGTCCACAAAAAATGGGTAAATTAAAGAAGAATCCGAAAAAAATACAATTAATTTATTCAAGAATATATTTTAGAGTTACAACCACATTTAATTCAAACGATTTTATCATTTTCAACTATGTTAAACATAGTTGAAAATGCAGCCAACACTTGGGATCAATCGATTTTGATAGTATTTAGAAAATATTACTTTTTTCTCCAAGTACTTTAAAATCAAAATACAATTTAAAAAATGAAATGTCAAAATGACATCGCTCGCCATATTCGCCATGTTAGTTTTGAGTTGCAATTCTTACTGCAAATAATGTTTTGTAACTGCAAACAAAGTTAAACAAGTGAAAATATGCAGTAAAAAACGTTTTTATATTGATTTTGCCTGTTTAATGATTATTGTGTACAATACATGGCCGGAGGTCCATACATTTTTGCAACATCTCCTTTAATCATGTATCGAACGCGGTCGTCTTGGCCTAGAATGTTATTTGGTATACAGTATATCGAATAGAATTCATTAGACTATACAAATGTCGTAACATCGTCCTTTCGAATGAGCGTTCACTTTATTTGTCATACAGTCGGAGAAAAAAGTGTATTGAAATAAATTTAAAAATAATTTTCGTATTTATCTCGCGTATTTGACTGTAATAATGGCAACCCTTGAAACATCTCTTCCCTTTTTGGGAGGAGGCCTGGAGCTTGCTCCACCACGCTGCTCCAATGAGAGTTGCTGGAGATACGGGTTTGGCCAACCCGCTGTCGGATGTTTTCAAACCTTCAATAAGGCCTCCGACAAGGTTTAACGACTTCTATCTATCGATAGCAACCGAGACCGACGACGACACGGAAATTTTAATTCAATAACGGTCACCCATTACACACCCGACTGCGCCCGTATCGCACAACCGAGTTGATCGCTTGCGATCTACACCAGCCGCGGGGCCATGCGCGCTATCTGACTGTAATGATTATATAATATCCACCGACGTTTCGGTCGCTTTTTAGCTTCTGTAGTCTCGGGCAGACTGTGAAACTGAATAGGGACCGAAACGTCACTGATGTTAGAGTCCTGTTGCAGGGACTAGAGGACGTAGGCACCACCACATTACCTAGTCTAACTGCTGTCAAATAGTAGTATTTAGCACTATTGTGTTCTGGTTAGACGGTAATATATGGTCCGTAATAACTATCACAGGGACTTAAAAACTAACTATAAGGCTGAGGTTCAAAGACCGCACTACGAGTTTACTTTTTTAATGTATCCAACCAAGTATGCAGTTAACATGGATGTTAAGTGATGACTGCTGCCTATAGACATCTCAAAACCTGAGGTCAAAAACAAATGCGTTGCCACCCCTGAGTGCGTGATTCACAGACCGTGCGACGACTTTACCATTACACGGCACGGTATTCAGAGTACGATAGCAAGGGTCAGGGTCGTGTAATAACATTTAGGGAGTTAGGGCCCTAATTAGGGCGACCGGAGCGGCCCGTGTTTTTGTACTGTGATTGAGTTAGGGCGCTGTCGACCGGATAGTGTAATAAGCGACAACCCGGCGCGAGGCCACGCCCACCCTGCCGGACCCTGAATACCGTGTCGTGTAATAGCTTTTATACAATGGACTTTACTTTGAGCAGTTTGCTTAGAACTATCAGTACAGTATGGGTTTTGACAGTTCTCCATAGAGATCATGTAGTTCCATAGATTGCAGAAATTATATTTGCGGATTTTCTCGCTTATACAACACTCCCGATTTCTCGTATAGCGAGTGACCGAAACGGAGAGTATAAGAAGAAATCGGGAGTGTTGTATAAGCGAGAAAATCCGTAAATATAATTTCTACAATATATGAATCTCGCGAAAACCTGCAAATACGTTATTTCCTCTGGTCAGTACCTCTGGTCTTTCTGTAGAGACAGAGACATAAGAACTAAGGTCTCAGGGGTGGCAACGAATCTACATAAGACCAGAGGTCAGAGTTCATGTCTAAAGGCCACGGTATTCACTTACCATCAATGTAAATAATACGCTTGTTTGTCATTTCATGACATATTTTATGTCATAAAGCGATCAACGATTTACGATCGATCTTAGTTGGATTAAGATGTAGTCGTTTTGTGTCGACTGCTCGCCCCCTCTACGCAACATTACACTGCGCGTGGCCGGATGCGCACGGCTGATTTTAGTTTTATTTTTTTAGAAAATTTTTTTAGTTTTTTTTTAATTTAATGGCATCGCTTGTTATACATATTGCCAGTGTCAAGTAAAACGATATTTCGTACCCGTAATAAGCAACGTAAAAGTTGAGTCAGTCGGACAATTTATCAGTCCGTCAGTCAGTCGACCCAATATATTTTACTCGAAAATTTTAAAGAACTCGATAGAAAATATTTATTTACTTTTTCATTACAATATTCTAACCTAAAAACTACGGAACCCTACACTGCGCGTGGCCCGATACGCACTTGACCGGTTTTTAAATATTACATCCTATGGGTGACCCTTTTCTACAGACGCTAGGCGTTATTTAGGCTTTATAACGACAAAGAAATACTTCCGCGTACAAAGACTAAAGACTAATAAAGCATGCATGTCGGTTGCAAAGAAAAAGAATGCAATAATCCAAAAAGAATGCAAGACGCTTTCGTGCCAGTTTCTTTGTTTCGTATTTTTTTGTCGTACATGTTCACATTTATGGTAAGGTACAGCTTATATTTGATTCTGTCTGAAAACAAAACTAAAAATCTATAATAATAATGGCTACCCATTATACGTCCCACTGCTGGGCACGAGTCACTCCCTTTTTTGGGGGAAGACCTGGAGCTTACTCCACCACGCTGCTCCAATGCGGGTTAGTGGAGATACGGATTAGTCAACCCGCCAACCCGCTGTCGGATGTTTTCAAACCGCCCATAAGGCCACCGACAAGGTTTAACGACTGCTACCTATCGATAGCAACCGCGACCGACGGCTTAAGGTGCCCTCCGAAGCACCTAAACGCGCATTTTAATTTGCCACTAACGGCCACCCATCGCACACCCGACCGCGCCCGTATCGCTTAATCAAGTATATCGTTTACTATCTAAACCAGCCACGGGGCCATGCGCGCTAACACTCTATAAGTCAATACAATTATTGAGGGTTTCTCTCGATTTCTCCATGATACCATCATCAGATCCCAATTTGGTGGCAATGAACTTGCAATGAACTGGAAAGTGAACCCTTTCAAATGACAAAGAATTTTTAAAATCGGTTTACAGTTGACGGCCCTAATTAGTGAAAACATATAAACAAAAAAAAAAGTCATGTGCGTGTCGGGCCACGGGCAGAGTAGGGTTCCGTAGTTTTTAAGTTTGAATAATGTAATGAAAAAAATATATAATTTATTTTTGGATTCTTCAAAATTTTCGAGTAAAACACATTTGGTCGACTATTACTCGCAATCTTGTAAAGCCAACTTAAGTGTGATAGATTACCTTTTAATTTATTTATATATAGCTACAATTGCCATAACGTTTGAATTTCTAACAACCATTTAGTTAGTAGAGGCCCCCCCTCTACTAACTAACACTTGACTCAAACGAAAATTGACACTTTAAAGCTTAATGAGTAAAGCAAACAGTTAACTAAATAGAAAAATGATATTCGCACACCCCTAACATTTTTGAGAGACCTATGCAACGATATCCCACTGTGAATTTTTCTAGCGTTCATTTTCTTTGTTTTCTTTAAAATATTTTTTTTTCTAAAAAAATTGTAGAATCATTATAATAATATATCATATATATACGCCAGATAAATCGATAAAAATAGTTTTATTTCAATAACAGTGTAGCCCGTGAAAACCAGAACACATGATGACCGGAAATAATTTTGTACTACATCCCTACTTCCCCATTAATATTATAAACGCGAAAGTAACTCTGTCTGTCTGTCTGTCTGTTACCTTTTCACGTCCAAACAACTGAACCGATTTTAATGAAATTTGGTACAGAGATAGAGCTGACTTTGAGAAAGAACGTAGGCTTCTTTTCGACATCCACGTGGGCGAAGCCGCGGGCAACAGCTAGTAATATTATAATTTACCAGAATTTACCATCATAATAACGTTCATAAAGCTAAAATAAAATTAAATATTTTCAAATAAGTAACCCATTTCAACATTCGTTGATCAATCAATCAATAGGCCGTTATTATTCAACACACAATAAGCTTCCGGTATAAAAGGATATAAAGGTGGGTACAGCAGTTTAATCGAAACTAATTTATTTTAATTTATATCGAGGTGCACCAGTATCGATAAATATCAGCTATCGACTATCGATAAAATATATTGAAGCTGTAATACAGTGGGTCATTTATTTAAACTCGTTTAAAATGGAACGTGAGTGGATTTAATTCCAATAATTATTATCTATCTATATGACCTATATGTGCTAAAGTACTAGACAGGACTCGCCTCTTGGTAGAACAGTTTCAGTTTCCAGAAGTCAATTTGCCACACTTTCTCATAGTTACATGACAGAATATGACGTGGAAACACCTCACATAAATATTTGTCAAATCTATACTAATATTATAAAGCTGAAGAGTTTGTTTGTTTGTTTGCTTGAACGCGCTAAACTCAGGAACTACTGGTCCGATTTGAAAAGTTTTTTCAGTATTAGATAGCCCATTTATCGAGAAAGGCTATATCATCACGCTGTGACTAATAGGAACGGAGCAGCGCGGGCGAAGGTGGGGCGGGCCGCTAGTCAATTATAGAAATGGAACTGGCTTTTTGTTCCCGATGTCTTTTCTATAGGTATAAATACCTCGTTGTCTACTGTACAACTGCCTTGGTAGCCTAGTGGTAGCAGGCCACTACTACTACGCTGAGGTCCTGGGTTCGATTCCCGGGTAGGGGGTTATCAGAGATAATGGTGAAAAAGCCTTTATCTCTGGTTCTATTTGGATTTTTCCATTTTCTGGAAATTTCCCAGTACCTCAAATTTTGGTAATGTGCCCGGAGATGTCAACAGGCTCGCCACCTGTTACATGGGCCAAAACGTAACCGGCGAATCGTGGGTGTTTGCATGTATGCTTGAATGCATGCATTTACCTCTGCCTACCCCTTCGGGGATTACAGGCGTGAAGTTACGTTTTTTCTACTGTACAATAACTTGGAAAGTAACATTTAATATGGAGTTTTGGCGGGAACCTTGAAAGAGGCGTATGGTGCTATTATTTTATTTCATTTTCTTGTTGTATTTTTAAGTTATATTGAATAAAGTTGGCGGCATTTTGTTTGATATAGGTTTATTACAGTGCCCGTGTATAGTGAAATAGAATAACAGTGCGAAAACACGACCTTTCAGGTTGCCTCCAAAACATCATTGTAAATGTTCTGGTAAAGTAGCAATCGCTTTACTCGAATAACTTGATTGTAACTCACTTCACTGACATATTATACTTGATAACTTATGACTATATTATACTTACTTTTACGCTGTTTAAATAAATACGAAATATCGTTTTACTTGACACTGGCAATATGCGTAATAGCGATGCCATAATAACAAAAAAAAAATTAGAAGAAATTATAGGTTAGGATCCCACTGCAGTATCATTTCGTTCATCCAGATATGCTGCAAACCTAATTTTTACGCATATTAATAATCTAGAGAATTTTCCGCTAGGTTGCCTATCAAAATTTGTCCGCAAGAGCAACAGATTTTAAATATGCATAAAAATTAGGTTTGCAGCATATCTGGATGAACGAAATGATACTGCAGTGGGATCCTAACCTATAATTTCTTCTAATTTTTTTTTTATTTCTTCTAATTTTTATTTTGTAATCTATCCTTGCTGGAGATACTGGATAGGTACGCATAAAATGTTAATGCATTGAATGTGGTTCGCACACTCCCCGACATACTTGATACTTGACATTTAATTTCTTTATAGTACATACATATTTTAATATTATTCTGACTATTAAAAGACTTGTCATCAGATAATTTATTATTTCCTTTTGACTTAGTTTTAATTAATTTCATTTGCTTCTCGCGATATTCGATGTTTTAATTATTATATTTTTTTCCTTTCTTAATTTTGTAATTGTAGGCATGACATAGATCGTATTTTTATATTGTGTGAATAATTTTATTTTATTTTTTTAATATATAATTAATTTTTAATGTGTAATATGCAGAAATCTGAAAAAATATAAATATCTGGATAAACGAAATGGTTCTGTAGTGGGATTCTAACCTATTACCTAATACCGCCCATTGAAACGATTTGACCGCCATTGCTCAGTTGAATGATTGCTCAAGTGGAAGAATTGACTTCCAGTAGAAGAAAATTCTTCCGCTAGTAAGGTCTGGTTGGTGGGGTCATCACGTCCCGAAACAGCAGCTTTAAAAACAAGTAATTCACATCAAAATGTTTACTTCATAAAAAAATGCTCATAAAATAAAAACTGATTAGCCTATCTGAATCTAATTTTTATGGGATTAATTCGAAACTATTCCGCATCAAACAAAACGAAAAGAATAACGTAAATCGGCCCAGAAATCTCGACAAAATTCGCGTACATACATAAAAAAAAAGAAAAAATATATACCGGCCGAATTGAGAAACTTCTCGTTTTTTGAACTCGGTTAAAAATGAATCTATTTTACCTCGCTGCGGAAAAACAAAGGAAACAATTAAGGAAATACCGCAAATGGAACAAAAAAAAAAGACTTCCACCCTCTATCCGCCCCTTTGTAATTAAACAAATGAATAATATGATACACCTCTGTAATAACTGGTAAATATGATACTGAAATTCTGCAAATACGCCGCTAAGATAAATAATAATTTACTTGAGTACATTTTTTAATTTCTTTTTTTTTTGTCAAAGGATTGACAGACAAGCAGACGGACCGTCTGATGGAAAGTGGTTACCGACGCCTATGAACATTTGCAACATCAGGGGAGTTGCCAACGCGTTGCCAGCCCTGAAGGACTCTTTTGACGCCTGTTTTGAAGAACCCCATATTGTAGCGCCGGGGAAACCTCAGATGGAAGTTCGTTCCACAATTTGCACGCTCTGGGCAGGAATGAACGCGCGAATCGGGCTTTTGAGCACTGCCAAGTGTCCAATCTGTGCGGGTGGAACTTCTCTCTTCGGCGGGTCTTCGGGATCGCACCAGATCGAACAGTTCATCAGAGCATTCAGCATTGTAAAGGCGGTAGATATTGTCTTAAAGTATTGATTTAGTGTTGTAGTCTATTTTAAACTTTTAATCTACTCCTGCCTCAGCAGCGTAGTGGTAGTAGGCCACCACTACTGCGCTGGGGGTCCTGGTTCGATTCCCGGGTCGGCGACTATCAGAGATAACGGTTTAAAATCCTTTATCTCTGGTTCTATTGGGATTTTCCCATTTTATGGAAGTTTCCCAGTACCTCGGAGTTTGGTAATGTGCCCGGAGATGGCAACAGGCTCGCCACCTGTTACCAAACATAACCGGCGAGTCGTGGGTGTTTGTATGTATGCTTGAATGCATGCATTTACCTCTGCCTACTCCGGAGATTACAGGCGTGAAGTTACGTTAATTTACTCCTGGAAATCAGAGGTTTTTTTATGTAACGAATGTGGCAAAAAATCATGCAGCTCACATAGATGGTAAGTGATGACTGTAGACTATAGACATCTACAAAAATTAAAGGTCAAAATGCAGATGCCTTGCCATCCCTGAGATCTTAGTTGTTATGTCTCTGTGATAGCAATTACGGGGCTATACATTACCGTGTAACGGGAACAAGATAGTACTCAACACCACCATTTGGCGGAAGATAGATTAGGTAATGCGATGTTGCCTATACCCTCGAGCTCCTACAGTTGGAACTCTATCATTAGTAGAGTGCTGGGTTTCATATTTTCCGTTTTAGGTACAGAACTCCACTATGGTATTTTTGTCGGAGTTACAAAATGTATAAAATCTCAGATTGATTTTCATGTTTTCTTCACTGGTGGTAGAGCTCCAGCGACTGAGCTCGGGGACGTACGCACAAGCACTTAACCTGATCTACTTGCCGCTAAATCAGCTAAGTTCAGCACTATCGTGTTCCGGTTAGGTGGTAATGTACTAACCTGCAATATCCAACACAGAGGCATAATACCTTAGGCCGAAGAAGTGGCAACGCATCTATGTACATAATGATAATTATATTGAAATCTTGTCATGTTGATATTTACAGGCAATAATCATCATCATCATCATCATTTCAGCCAAAATACGTCCACTGCTGAACAAAGGCCTCCCCCAAAGAATGCCACAACGAACGGTCCTGGGCCGCCCTCATCCAGCGATTGCCCGCGACCTTCACCAGGTCGTCGGTCCATCTTGTGGGAGGCCTGCCTACGCTTCGCAATAATGCAAACTGCTTATTGCACTTCATGACATAAAAAATAGGATCTCATTGCTTTACTTATAACCTACTGTAAGTAGTAGGTATATAAAAACAGTATATTTACTTAGTTATCATTTTGATTCATAACGTTGCATTTGTTAGCATAGTATATCTCGATACAATAAAGCCAGGTTCACACGGTGAACCAAGACGTTTAACCTCTGTCCGTGCCAGATGCGCAGGACACGCGCCGGGTGAGTCATGCGCGGGCGCATGTATAGATGTGCACAAAAGCGTTCTTTTTTTAGGGAAGTTTTTTTTTGTGAGGTTCGGTGTTGAGGACCGAAATAGGGTCATTTGAGGTAGGTTGTGAATGTAATGCGTAAATTCATTCATGTGAAGCGTGGTAAGAAATAGTTTTAGTTCAATATGACTACTATTGGGAATAGTAAAAGTATGGATGTTTGTTTGTTTGTTGCGTAATCACAATAAAGCGGCTAAACGGATTTCGTAGAGATTTTGTACACGGGTAGAGTATATATGGCTGTAATACATAGAACTGCCTCAGTAGCGTAGTGGTAGCAGGCCACTACTATTACGCTGGAGGTCCTGGGTTCGATTCCCGGGTCGGGGACTATCAGAGATAACGGTTTAAAATCCTTTATCTCTGCTTCTATTGGGATTTTTCCATTTTCTGGAAGTTTCCCAGTACCCCGGAGTTTGGTAATGTGCCCGGAGATGGCAACAGGTTCGCCACCTGTTACATGGGCCAAAACGTAACCGGCGAGTCGTGGGTGTTTGCATGTATGATTGAATGCATTTACCTCTGCCTACCCCTTCGGGGATTACAGGCGTGAAGTTACGTTACGTTAATACATAGAACACTATTTATACCGTTTAGAGGTTTCTCGGGAAATTTTTAAACAGAATTTCACATTGACAAAAAGTTGGGATTATAATTCATTGCTGTTACGTGTATCCGAACGTAGGCAGATGACAGCTGACGTCATGATTGACGTTAATTAACAATTTGACAACAGAAATCTTATAGGTTGGGAACCCACTGCATATATATTATCATGTGTTAAAAAATAATCTGTGTTGTTCATTTACCCAGCATTGTTGCAAATAAACGTTTTTTTCTTTCTTCTTTCTGTAAATGACAACTGTTTATTAATTATTATTCTATATAGTGTTTCAAGGGTACAGGTATTTATAATATGACTGAGTCCAAAAAGTATTATGTGGTACTACCACACAGACATCGTTTTTCCTTTTTTAAAGTATTAAAAATGTTGGACCATCGATTGGCAAACATGAAAGCTGCATACATAAACGGAACAGAACCTCAATAATTGAAATAAGTAAAAAGAACAAGTTGACATTAAAAGAACAGCCCGGATCTTTCGTAACCTAATAAAATCCAATTAGAAAAGTTTGTTCCACTTATTTGTTGATATCGGCGCTGTACTTCGGTAATTGGATACTAAAACAAAAAACGTTACTTCACCCCTACGTTTCCCGGGGTAGGTAGAGATAAATGGGTGTGTTCAAACATACATGTACATACAAATACCCACGTTTCACCAGATACGTTTTGGTCGATAGTGTCGGGCACGTAAACTTAAGAGTTAGTTAAAATCTATTATATATGTATCGTTAAAATTAAAGTAATCAAAATAATAATAATCATGTTCGATTCGCTATCTTATTCCTACAAAGACCGCGTGCATTAGTTACAGCAAGATAACAGATCGATTCAATTGCGATCCAAAGACAAGTAATTACGTTAGCAGAACTAGGCCTGTATTCAATAATATAGAATAACTAGGTTTTCAATTTCAAATTAAGAATATTTTCAGTCGCACCTTCAAATTTTTGTAATGAATATAATATCTGAAATGAAAAACGAGTGAAAATTTCAAAAATGCTCTATCAAAATCAATCAAATTTAAGTAAGGCTTGTACTCTTTTGGATAAAATCGAAATAAATACCTAATTATTTATCTCGCATTTTCCTGTACCTACCTAAGTATAGGAAAATATAATCAGGACTATAAAACAAACTCATACCGGTAGGTTTAATGGGGGTTCAGACACCATCATTTGGCTATATCGTGGACGTTGAAACGTTAAAAATGGTGTTAGAACCCTTCACGGAATTGCATTTGATGACACGCAAAACAGACCGACAGACATCAATAAATCTCGGGACAGTATTTCACAATTCAGTCAAACGATGACTCCATGATCATTTACAAATAAAGCAGTAGAATATACCAATAAACATACAAACACTGTCAAAGATAAATCAATCTCGACTTCAATTTAAATTCAATTTTAGTACATATTATATGCAAATCACACAATAATAGAGCCTCCATCTCTAGATACTGTACCACAGCTATTATATTAAACAGACAAAGAGGTTTAAAGGGATATCATTATTCCCGAATACAATAAATGATCCGTTCAGATTCCACTGAAAAGATACCCCGAAAATCTATGAAATCCTATTATTTCAACTATAGAATTACATAATGTTATCTGATACAATGATATTATTTCTTTTTCCTTTATCTGTATACACGAGAAGGCGTATCATTTATCTTTATCGATATGTAAACTTAAACTCAAGGTTCCCAAAAAGCCTGCTATAATGCCCAGATAAAATAATTAACATTCTAAGCACGATACCGGTACGTGTTGTTGCCTTTATAAAAATTGTTAATGCCATTTTAAAATGGGCTCCGTTTTGTCAGGGATAATAAATGGTCACGCATATAAACATTTCCTATCTGTATCCGTGTTTTGATGAATGAATTTTTCAAGTTGCACGTGTAGACACCGGCTTAATTGTAACAAGTATCCGGTTTGGCAGAATACAGTGTTGTCAAATTTCTTAAAAAAAATGTCTCGTCATATAAAAATTTAATGCGCACTGCTGGCATAATGCCTTTGAGCGTTTGCCATTAAATGAATAAACACTAAACCGGACATTTCCTTTATAATAAAGTCTGCAATGCGGATATTTGAAATGCGGTTTCTATTTTATTCAATAAAAATATATTACTACGATTCACTCGAGTGTACACTCGCCCACATCGAGGCCTCCACGGCGCCTGTTGGTCGCATCCCAGCAATAATTAAACTATGTAGGTCGCTTGGACGCCCACAATGACCGACGTTGTGTACCAAGCACTAGTATAACTATAACTGCCCCGCCCCCCTTTGTACTCGCATTGGGGACCGCAGCAGAGGCAATAGTACACTGTAGAGAGCTCAATACAAACTGGTCGTAAACTCGACCGCTCTTCTGCTGTTCTTTATTCAATTCTAGAACGTGTGATATATTTGCTAGTTCGCATTTAGAATCTTAAGTTTTTGACGTTTCGTTTTGTTCATTTACATTCAGCCAGGTTTAATACCATTTTATTAACAATGCAATATAGAAATTCAGTCATTTTTTAAAATGGTTTATTATATTAATCAGCTAGTAACACGTTCATATAACTTTTTATAGTTGAAAGTCTGAGCGCAAGAAATATAACAATGGAATGACATCGCTCGCAGCATCTGTCAAATGGTATATCAACGAAATAATAGAGTGTAAGTACCTACTCCATGCAATGACAAATGTGGTTGACAACGTCTGTTTATCATACTTCGTATTAAAGAGTACGCGAAGACGACACCACGCATACTGATTTGAGCTTTTTATGTTCCTCTTTTTGTTTCATGTTTTTGAACTTCCTCTTTGTTTTCCTTTAAAAGTTGGTCTTTTTTAATGCGTGCGGCTATTTCTGTATAGCATATAATAGAAAAAAAAGAAAAGGATAAATTTAAAAAAAATCGCTTTAAATGAAAAATTTCAGATCAGACTCAAAATAGTAGATTTATAGCTTTACTGAGAACCACACACGATTTAATTCTCAAACCGCAGCGCACAATATGTCGTAAATTGTTTAATGATATAAACCGAAAAACAATGCAACCGCAGCGGGATAATAAAGGGCATACATAAAAAAAAACGTCAATACTAACAAAACATAAGCAAACTTCAAAATTGATCGGTTGTTAAAACTTACGTCATAAATCCGATGCCACGGCGAACTTTAAAAAAAAATTGACGTTAGAATTTTGTGAAATGTGTAAAAAAATATATAACACAGAACTGAAAACACTACGTATCGCGTTAACTCGAAGGCGGGGTACAAACGACCGACTGGCGCCCCGCGTGCAAGCCACTGATCTAATTCCGCCGCGCTCGGAACGAAAATGACGTAATGGCGGCCATCTTGCCCCGCGTCCCGCGGCCGCGCCTAGCTTCCGTTGGAAAAATGCACTATTTAATCATTTCAGAGGAGTGGAATCGAGCTTTATGGCTGTCGCGAAGTTTTCCACGAATCGATTGCGTCTACGATTTTATTCTACGCGGCTACGTATTCATATCTTCATTTTTTTTTTTTGTTTCAGTATATAGAAAGACAAAAGTTACTTTGGAGAGTGACTACGATGCATGTTCCGTTGTTAACTTGGTCATTAATTTTCGCGATCAATTTTATTTTTTCAGTGCGCTCTGTGAGACAATGTTTCTTATATTATAAACTAGATATTTATTTGATTAAACGTTTAATTTCACCTGAATGAATAAATAATGTATTTACAAATTGTAGTAGTAATTTATAAGAAAGCATCTTTTAAATTTTTGTTGATATTCTTATCTCGATTTTTAAGTACACTGGGGATTTTGATATTTATATCAAAAACAAGCCATGGCTGTAAAATTACTGAGGTATTTTTTTTATTTCTTCAATTTAACTCTATGGTGCACAAATGCATTAATTCTACGCGCCTACGCGGCTACGGGTCAATATTCTTTTCTGTATATATATATTTTTTAACGGTACTTACGAGTAATGATTCTTTTAATGACTTTGTCATAACTTTTCACGATTCGTTTTATTTCATTCTGCTTTCGTTCAGTGCGCTCTATATATTGCTCTATATTTTTAATTTAAATAGTTTTGTTGGTAATTTGTTATTGAGAAAATAATAACAAATTACCAATATATATTTAACTAAACGCGTTTAATTTAACCTGAGTGAAGAAATTCCTGCATTCCTTTTTTTACACTTAAGCTACCGAAGGAGTTGACATTTTGTGCGCCATAAATTATTCAGTTTTTTTTTAATGGCATTTTACTGACGGCTCTACATTGGTCTATATTGCGTTATTTCGAGTAAGAGAGTAGTACCTACTGTTGGTATTAACTGACCTTCGCATTTTAGGGTTCCTTAGTAAACAAGGAACCCTTATAGTTTCGCCATGACCGTCTGTCTGTCTGTCCATCCCCAGTTTAGCGCAAAAACTATTGGTACTACAGATTTGAAATTTGGCTCAAGTATATACCTAAATCACGTCGACAAAGTGGTAGAATAAAAACATGAAAAATAAAATTATTTAGGGTACCTCCCCTACATGTAACACGCGGATATATTTTTTATTTTTCTTTTTCATTATAGTGTGGGATATCGTTGGATAGGTCTTTCAATAATGATAGAGGTGTGCTAACGCCATTTTTGGATTTAGTTAACTGTTCGTGACTTATTAAGCTGCCAATTTTCGTTAGAGTCAGGTGTCCTCCCTGCGTACTAACTAAACGGTTATTTTAAGAAATTCAAACGTTACGACATTGTTTTTAAAGAAAAATGGAAAGAATAATTTGACTTCAGGCGAGACTCGAACTTGCCTTTTCCTTTAAAAATAAAATATATTTCACAAGCATGTGTTAATGCGAAATAATATAAAACAATTATTAAGGGTAAAAGCGACTTCTTTACGATATTCAATAAACTGAAAAGTCTATTATATCGGTTGCCTAACTAGCATAGTTGGTAATAGATGGCGCTGCTGCTACCATAAAGCAATGCAATAGATGAGAAGGAAAGATTTGACAAATCGGGCAGGACTTCAGTAGCTCAATTGGAAGAGCGGCTGGACTAGATTCCCAGTAGGCCGCGAGTTCGAGTCTCGCCTGAAGTCAAATTTTTCTTTCCATTTTTCTTTAAAAATAAAATATATTTCACAAGCATGTGTTAATGCGAAATAATATAAAACAGTTACGACATTAGTAGCTATAAATGTAAAGAATATCACTAAACTAGTGTAGTGGTATCTTCATAGAATTCATTATTTAAAATATGACAGTGTCACGTCACTGACACTGATTGCTAGATATTTATTTTATGATACTTTGAGAAAACGTGATATATTATATATTATCTGTAGATTTTAAATTATATATATATGTTTAAATAGTAGAAGTAAAGGCTTTAAATGTTGTTTTCTGTTATTTCAGTTAAATATATAACATGTATTTAAAATTGTGATGAGAATAAAAGAAATTCTGTTATTTCAGCAAAAACAAGTTCGTCTTTATTTCACTAGAGCATAATACCATTATATATATATATAATAAAATTAAAAGGAAAACTATCACACTTAAGTTGGCTTTACAAGTTAGCTAGTAATAGTCGACCAAGTGTATTTTACTTAAACTTTGAATAACGGCATAGAAAATATTTGTTTATTTTTTTCATTACATCTCTGACTCTGTCACTACGGAACCCTACAGTGCGCGTGGCCCGACACGCACTTGGCCGGTTTTGCAACAAATTTTTATCGTCAATTTTCACGTTTAGGAAATTCACTGGAGGTAGAGCTCCAGTGACGGAGCTCGTGGGCGTAGGCACCACCGCATTGGTAACCGTAATGGTAGTGTTCAGCACTATCGTGTTCCGGTCAGGTAGTAGTGTACGACCTTGTAATTTCCGGCACTAGAGGCATAGCACTTTAGGCCTCAAACGCATCTGCACTTTGACATCTTTGCGTGGGTGTCTATAGGTTTCAGTCATCACTTAACATCAATGTGAACTGCATGCTTGTTTGCCACTTCCATTACATACAAAAAAAATATCGTAGAGGCAAAATAGCTTAGGGGTTAGCAACGCATCTGCATTTCGACCTATTGTTTTGTGTGTTAATCATCAATACATGTATTAAGACAGTAAAATCGAGTGTCTGTACACTAAAAAAAATCCAAAAAAACTCATAGGAGGCGAATAACAAAGGGTAAAGGCAACAAAAAAAAAATTTTGAATTATTGTCTGTATGTCTGTCTTTCTGTCTGTCTCTCTGGTACGTTATAACTTCGAATCTACTCAACGGATCTGAACACGGTTCACAGGTGGATTACATATAATTAGGAGCGTTGTAAAAACTTTGATTCGTAAAATCGGTAAAGGAAAAAATAAATTATGGTCAATTGAAAACATACTTCAAGCGCTGCTTCATAACTTTTAAACAGAGTTGAGTGCGGTTCACATAAACGCATTCAATTTAGACTGGCTGTGCATGCGACTTTGGGTTATCAGAGATAATGGTGTAAAGTTCTTTATGTCTGGTTCTATTGGGATTGTGCCATTTTCTGGAAATTTCCCAGTATCTCGAAGTTTGGTAATGTGCCCGGAGATGTCAACAGGCTCGCCACCTGTTACATGGGCCAAAACGTAACCGGCGAATCGTGGGTGTTTGCATGTATGCTTGAATTAATTCATTCACCTCTGCATAACCCTTCGGGGATTACAGGCGTGAAGTTACGTTTTTTTTATCAATTTGAACAAGCTTGTTTTCCATAGTAATATTAAAGAAAATTGTTGGTCCCAAAGCGGATTATATTATAGCGGAATCACCTCGGTGCCATCCCATGGCGCCACCGGATCTATGACGTCATTATGAACTCGCCATCCGTTACCGAATAAATAATAAGCTTCGCAGTATTTCAAATGAACGTTCTCTGCTAGTTATTATAGCCATGGTATACCTATATTATTTTTGTCTGTCTGTCTGTCTGTCTATTTGACGGAGCTAATCTTGGGAACGGCTTTACCGATTTTAACGGGACCTTCACTGGCAGATAGCTGATGTAATAAGGAGTAACTTAGGCTACTTCTATACTAGCTGTGCCCGCGACTTCGTCCGCGTGAGAATTTATGATTGTTCAGTATCAGACGAAGTCGTGGGCGCAGCTAGTATAGAAGTAGCCTAAGTTACTCCTTATTACATCAGCTATCTGCCAGTGAAAGTCCCGTTAAAATCGGTAAAGCCGTTCCCAAGATTAGCCCCGTCAAATAGACAGACAGACAGACAGACAAAAATTGTAAAAAATGTTGTTTTGGTATATGTACCGTGTATACATACATTTTTTTTTTTTTTAATGTAATTGCATGGGTAAACAAGCATGCAGTTCACATTGATGTTAAGTGATGACTGCAGCCTATAGACACCCACACAAAGACCAAGGTCAAAATGCAGATGCGTTACCACTCCTGAGGCCTAAGGTCTTATGCCTCTGTGCTGGAAATTACAGGGCCGTACATTACCACCTGACCGGAACACGATAGTGTTGAACACTACCATTTAGCGGCAAGTATATTAGGTAATGCGGTGGTGCCTACGCCCGCGAGCTCCGTCACTGGAGCTCTACCACCAGTAAAAATAAAATATTTGCTTTGAGTAAAAAGCGGTTATTTTTATATAACATACAGGCACTTCAATTTTATTCATTCAGATATATATGTAAATTTGATTTATTTTATAGTTCACTTACTTTTGTCATCGACTTTGTACGGTATCTACGTTCTTATTAATCTCTATCTACGTGAAACGTATGTCAAGGGTGTAAAAAAAATTAAGAATTTTATGAAATCCTCCTACAGTCCCTTCTTTACCAGTGGCACACCGCGGACACTCAACCAAAGTTTCATACAAACGCTTAATTTGGTCTCTATTACACAGACATCAATCAGTGATGTGTATTTACACGTACACCTGTGTGCGTAGCACGTAGAGAATCCCAAACGTCGCCCTTAAGAAAGAAGGCGGTTGGGTGAGGCGGGGAAATCGGGCGGGACGTCGAAGTGTCCATTCTATACGTAGTATTAAAACATATTCGACTTCTACACTATCGTGTTTCAATCAGGTGGTAATGTACGGCCCAGTAATTTCCGACACAGAGGAACATAACAAATAGAAAACAAAACTTAGGAGTGGTACCGCTTCATCATTGAAGTTTATTTTATGTAGATGCTTAAAGGCAACTGTATCCACATTTTACTGGTGGTAGAGCTCTAGTGACGGAGCTACGGGCGTAGGCACCACCGCATCACCTCTACCTAAATGGTAGTATTCAGCACTATTGTGTTCCGGTTAGATGGTAAAGTATGACTACGTAATAAATATCACAGAGACATAACAACTGAGGTCTCAGGGGTGATTCTTGTGTAGACGTCTATAGGCTGCAGTCATCACTTAACATCATGCTGCATGCTTGTAGCGAATAATTCAAAAAATAAATATTGTTAATGCGAAAGTTTTTATGTTTCTTTGTTTACTCCTTCACGCAAAAACTGCTAAACCGATTTTCATGAAATTTGGCATACACATATAAAAAGTCTGTCGTACACATATAAAAAGTATCTTTACATAAAAAAGGGGGTAGGGGGTTATCAGAGATAATGGTGAAAAAGCCTTTATCTCTGGTTCTATTGGGATTTTTCCATTTTCTGGAAATTTCCCAGTACCTCAAAGTTTGGTAATGTGCCCGGAGATGTCAACAGGCTCGCCACCTGTTACATGGGCCAAAAACGTAACCGGCGAATCGTGGGTGTTTGCATGTATGCTTGAATGCATGCATTTACCTCTGCCTACCCCTTCGGGGATTACAGGCGTGAAGTTACATAAAAAAGGCCTGTTAATTTTTAGCTTTCTACAACCAGTAGATTTTATATCTGATTGTGAATTTAGTGCACTAAAGCTAAGAGCTTATTTATTTTTATATTTATTACTTGTGCCTAGTAATAAATATAAAAATATGAAAATCAATCGCTGTTCGTAAGTCTCCTTAAAACTCGAGAACGGCTGGACCGATTTGGCTAATTTTGGTATTGAATCATTTTTGGAAGTCTAGAAGGTTGAAAAGGTAAGAAAATATATGAAGGAATTGAAGAGAAATAGTAAAAACCACAATATCATCATCCCAAACAAAAAGTCCGTATCTATCAAACGTGTGACACGTTATTTCATTCTGAGGCAATACGAAGTTTGCCGGGTCAGGTCCCTAGTATAAAAAATAAAATTTACAGTTGTAACAATTTAATATCTAAAAATTAAACATTATAAATTATTCATTTAATTGCACAATCAAGTATTATAAATGTACACCGCATACATTTATAATCCTTCTTGTCGTAGACTCCTTCGTAGTAACGTAGCGCTACGTAGTAACGGAACAAATTCACGACTGTAACTTCGTAGCTACAGGCTACGAGCGCAGACGTTGTTTTGCCTGAAGATTTATAGACTTTACAAGAAAACAGACCGGGTTTTTTTTGTATTCATGAATGAAACTACCCACACTCTAAAATTGTTTACTAAAGAAGTTGACAAACAAGCATTCAGTTCACACTGTTGGTAAGTGAATACTGCAGGCTATAAAATAATATATAAAATAGACCATAAAATAGGCTGATTTAAAATAACTGAAACTGATCCAGAAATTTCAGGCCTTTAAAAAAAACCTGCTCACTGCTAAAAAAAGTGTATACTTTCAAAACAAAATTACTCTCTGAACATCGCAAAAAGCCTTCGAAACTGTGTTACCTTATCAATTATTAAGATAAAATAATTAAATCCAACGTAGAACGCCATTACACGAAAACGTTAATTGAATTCGCGAGATGAGGCATGTTAAGCGAATCATTTTATAAATGTCAGCTGAGCGCCATTTTGGAAAGATGGCTGACAATCGGAAATCGGTTCGGCGTTCATTGAGTAGAAGGGTTGTAATGTATTTAACCGATCGCTTAAAAAAGAGGTTGTATTGTAGGTCAGTCATGTATTTTTTCTTAGTACCTCGGAGTTTGGTAATGTGCCTAACTGTTACTTCGGCCAAAACGTATCCGTCGAATCGTGGGTGATTTTACCTATGCCTACCCCTTCGGGGTAAAAAAAATTGTTTAGGGAGTCTTGGTTCACGAGGCTATATTACATGAGTGCCTAGCAATTTACTGGTGGTAGAACTCCAGTGACGGAGCTCGCGGGCGTAGGCACCACCGCATTACTTAATATACTTGCCGCTAAATGGTAGTGTTCAGCACTATCGTGTTCCGGTCAGTTGGTAATGTACGGCCCTGTAATTTCCGGCACAGAGGCATAACACCTTAGGCCTCAGGATTGGTAACGCATCTGCATTTTGGCCTTGGTCTTCATGTGGGTGTCTATAGGCTGCAGTCATCACTTAACATCGATGTGACTTGCATGCTTGTTTGCCACTTCCATTACATGAAAAAAAAATCAACGTGCTGTCCGACATCAGTAAGAAAATCAGTCTTCAACCATTGGGTCACATGTTTGCTCATATGCGCACGTCACTGCCTCTCCCAAATTAGCCTTTTTAGCCATTCTAAAAAATGTTCCAACCTAGGACACTATTCATAACATCTTTCGCAGATGTAAAGGCCATTGATGATGATAATGATGATGATAACCCCTTCGGGGAATACGAACGTGAAATAAAGTTTACAAAAAACAGAATCCACGCGGGCTATAGGTCGCGCCACGTAAAAAGAACCCTGGAAGAAAGTAGAAGGGATGTGTTCGCGCATCGGTACACTCGTGCACGAAAGTACTAGCCCTATTGGTTTATTTTTGATCTAGCTTTTGCTTGCGGTTTCGTGTATTGGTAGGCAGATTGAAAACGCCGCACCTCATACCACCAAATAGATCGATAAATCGTCTACTGCGCATCTTGACCGCCAGCGTTCTTTTTACCTGGCGCGACCTATAACAGCTAATATTTTAATATACTTATATTTTGGTAATAGTGGAAGCACAAAGATCAATGGTTGTGAAACAAAAACATATTTCTTTAAGATTTCAAACCGTATTTAGCCGGTATTTTAGACAGCGAATGTGTAGTTGATTACGCCGGTGCCCCAGCGCGTGCTGGGACTGCCGGGGCACGATGCGTATCCTCATTACCTTGCGACAATCAACCGACTGCTAACGCCTTCCTTCCTCCAACGCCGTCCGCTTTTTTAGGGCTCGACAACTAATATTTAGCATGAGTTTGAATTACTTGAATTGCGTGCATGCAACTCTAACAAAAATAATATTTTAACGTTTGCTGGTGGGAAATTATTGACTGAAACATTTCAATTATTAAAAAAAAACTTTTTTGAAGGAAACTGGTTTGTACTGAAGCTAGAGCTGACGGAGTTAGAGCGGGGAGGCACCTACAAATTATCTACTCTTCTTTCTGTACTCCAGTCTAGGTAGTGATGTAAAGCCATTTAATTTTCAGCACAGAAGCACATCTAATAAATTGACATAATGGCTTAAACGTACAGCAATGAATCTAAAAAAATCGCATACACTCACATCTACATTGAAATATCTATTTTTATGTATATGTTTAAAGGCAATAACATTCACATACCACCAGTACTTACTTACTTGCGACAATTGTCGTAAACTGTTATTAGAATGTTAACGTACAAGTATTGCAATATAATGATAGTTTCTTCATGCTATATTAATACTAATAGGGGAGAGGTGCCATGAAGGGGACATTTTTGTTCGAATGGCTCTAGTGACTACCCAATATAATATATTAAATAAGTTGAACCTGAATGAGAAGCCTGCATTCATGGGCTAATGAAATAAAAATAAGTCATTAATACTTCTTTATATTTAAGTTTTATTTTCAATTTTTAAAAATGTTCGTTTTGTCCCTGTCATAAATGAACCCATAGATGTATAATACTAAAGATTGGGACGAGACCAAATTCGGATTACGTCAGTGTGCGTGACATGTGTTTGTGTGCGAGCAAAATAGTGCTGCAAAGACTTCAGATTTTAATATCGATATCGATGATTGATGCAATCTATCTTCTGATTTTACACACATCAACCAGGGAATATTTTTATATGAATAAAACTACAAACAAAATTATTTTTATTTTCCTCCAACCATCATTAATTTACTATAGAAATGCCGTAGACTTGGAAGAAATGGTGTGTTGCCTAGATCAGACACATTTTCTTTGGAGGTGCTGGGCACTAGCGATAGTTACCTGCCAACAAAAGTACCTATCATTTTGTATCTACTAACAACTGCAACGAATATGCATCACAATAGTGTATTGCAATAAATACATAGAAACTATAACAAAAAATAAACTGTTAACTAGTACACGTTAGAAAGCATGTCATGTACAACCATAGAGCAACACGGCACAATTAAATAAATAAATAATATTAATAACTCTCTTTATTGTACACAATAGATAACAATTACTAAAAAAACAATTAGGACATAATAATATAGTACAACAGGCGGCCTTATCATTAACAGCGATTTCTTCCAGGCAACCTTACATGTAAAAAAACAAATTCAGGAAGTAGTAGGGGTGTACAATATAAACAAAAATTTAATAATAAATATCTAACAATAATAAAGGGGGCAGAGCAGCGGCGAGCTGTTGGTGAGTAGCGACACCACCCCCTACCATCATCTCGAGTTCCTCCGAGAGAACTGGGCTCCGCCTCGTCCGCCACACAGAGGTACGGCCGGACAGAGCATCAGGTCTCTCGCCTCTGGCTTGCCTTCATTGGCCGGTCTGAGTGGGGCGCTAGAGGCAATGGCATTTGTAGAAATTTGGATAATAGGCTGTTGTCTAAATTTCTGCAAGAGCCATACACTCGGGTGTAGAAGTGTCTTAAGGCATAAAAGCGGAGAAGCCCGCTCCGAACTTGAGATTACTCGCTCATGATGGTGAAACCGGAGCCACACCTCTCGACACCCCCAGCCTCTCTCAACAGTGTTGCCCCCCGTCGACCATCGGGTTGGCTGTTTGGGGGGCCTACCAAGGAGAGGCGAGTCACCACCTGCCTAAAGTAGGATTCGATAATGTGAGATGTTGAATATAGGCAGGTGCCGGATCTTACACCATAGGCCCAGGCAGCTAGTCCCCCCAGTTCACCCACATAGCCCAAAGTTTGGCGAAATCTTTACTATTTTTTTTTTGCTTAGTCTTATCTTGCCGTTTGTAAAAGAAAGTATGGAACATTCTGTTGATACCAATTTTTATCATTAAGTATTATTGGACTATTATTTATTTTATTTTGCTTACTTTGAAATATTAATCAACGTATCAGATAATATTCGCTTTAATTTTATATTTGTGATAGGTCACACAAGCAAATTCTATTATTTCCAAGTGATTAAATGAATTTTTGAGTTTGAGTTGTGAGTTTGAATAGTCCCATATATTCTGCGGGGTCTGTCTGTGTCGTATTAACTATTGATGCAGTCAGAGAGAGGTCCCACCGAATATAACCCATTACAAAGTAGATCAAAATTCTCGAAAGGGCCTCTACGTGTTGGACCCCTCATGTCCCCGCGCAAGCCTGACAAAGGTCCGGGGTTCAAATTGGATCCCGTGCTGACGAGAGACATAGTAAAAATTAGTATCTAATAATAATTAAACAGTAAGTGACCTGATAAGTGAGCAAGGATAACAGAAAACTTCTTATGATGATAAATAAATCTGATAACAGTTTTCAAGGAAAGATCAACGAGAAGAATATACTCGAGATAAATCCGAAAACTAGTTTTATTTCAATGAGTGCAGCTCGCGAGAACCTAAGAACATAGTAAGAAGAAAAAGATCCGGACGAATTGAGAACCTCCTCCTTTTTTCGAAGTCGGTTAAAAAGGCAGCAAAAGAGATAAAGAGACAGATAGTAAATAATAAAGAAATATCGTAGATATTTTTATTCAAAGACCTTTTTGTTCGAAGTGCTTGCTGCATTATAATACAGTCGATTTATTTTTATCATAATTAGCCGTTTTTCTATTGTTATTAAATTATTTTTATAATATTTATAACAGCGCAGTTTGGCTATGAAACTCTAAGCTTTTAATAAATGCATTAAATAAGGTAGGAGGATATTTTATATAATTAACCTCTTTTTTTTTATGTAATGAGCGTGGCAAACAAGCATGCAGTTCACATTGATGTTAAGTGATGACTGCAGCCTATAGACACCCACATGAAGACCAAGGTCAAAATGCAGATGCGTTACCACTCCTGAGGCCTAAGGTGTTATGCCTCTGTGCCGGAAATTACAGGGCCGTACATTACCACCTGACCGGAACACGATAGTGCTGAACAGTACCATTTAGCGGCAAGTGTATTAGGTAATGCGGAGGTGCCTACGCCCGCGAGCTCCGTCACTGAAGCTCTACCACCAGTAAAAAAAAAGTTTCTCTTTAGTGTAAAGAGGTTAATTATATAAAATATCCTTGATTGACATATACAAATTATCGATATGGTAAAATCCCTACAAAGGTGAGGTTATAAAATAGAAGTAATTCGCGTATTAGTTATTATTTTATAGTTAATTCTTATGCATTCAAAGCATTCAAGTCTCTTTGTATTGCCAATCTATCTAACGAAGTAGATAATTAATCTATGAATGAACCGTATTGAAAGGAACGTAATTCATAAAAGGGACAGTACCTACGTAATACAATACGTATATCTTTGAAATGACAGGAAAGTGACGCTAGGTACGAATGGTTGTACTTCAGGGTAGCCACAGACCGAATATGTCTTCCTCTCGGTATAATTTTTATTAGACCAATAGTTCGACTTGTCCCTTTCAATACGTGTCCCTTTCAAGGCATCTCTCCACTAATACATTTTACAGGGACGTTAAACATCGAAAATAAAATTGATGATCTGATATAAAATAAAAAAAATAAAAATGTTCCAGTTAAACTCAACGATTCCAAAGTTCTACTTACCCCACAACCGATAACCGTAAAGTTTACGCAAGGTATAAATAAATTTCATTTTGTAGCGGATATAAATTAAAATTTAACTAGTATAGTACTCGACCACAGTCTAAATCTGTTTGCTTCTGGGAATGTGGAAAAAGTTAACTACTCTGTGGCGACGCCCCCATAAAACAAATTTGGATTAGCACCAAACGCCTTAGGCTCGCGGCACACTGGACGATTTTACGACTATTTTTTTTATGTAATGAATGTGGCATACAAGCATGCAGTTCAATAGTAACAATACACTTTATTGTACACCAGTTAAGAATACAAAGAATTACACAAATGAGTTACAGAGTATACACTAGGCGGCCTTATCGTTAGAGGAGCGATCTCTACCAGACCAACTTTGGGTAGAAGAAAAGATGTAATAGAGTAGGATAGAGGTGCACAAGATTTACTGAGGTAAGCTGCGCCCGTTTTGCGTATATACAATGCACGCAGGTGCTTAATATCCATCTGCACTGTGTGCTTGTCTGTCACTATTATTACATAAATAATAAAATCCTTTATCTCTGGTTCTATTAGGAATTTTTCCATTTTCTGGAAGTTTCCCAGTACCTTGAAGTTTGGTAATGTGCTCGGAGATGGCAACAGCCTCGCCACCTGTTACATGGGCCAAAAACGTAACCGGCGAATCGTGGGTGTCTGCATATATGATTGAATGCATGCATTTACCTCTGCCTACCCCTTCGGGGATTACAGGCGTGAAGTAACGTATAATGTAATCTTAACAATATCATACGAGTACATCCTCTCAAGTTTGATTAAAATAATGCGCACCAATGTGGATCCACGCCGACTTTTGCACCATAAACTTAACGGTACCTAAATTAAATGTTATTATTCAATCGCAAGTTTGTATTCGGCCTGCTAACGAACATAGTAATGTTTGTTTGCGCACAAGAAATGTATTCAAACTTACACCGACGATCACAAAGCGATGGGCATTTATAATGTTTGGAGTAGTTTTACATATCCTTATAGTGGACTTTGCGTCACTTTGTATAGGTCTTAAGACTTGTTTATCACAATGCTGAGATTTGGTATTATCACTGGGTATTATCATTTGGTATTTTCACTGATGGTAGAGCTCCAGTGACGGAGCTCGCTGGCGTAGGCACCACCGCATTACCTAATATACTAGCCGCTAAATGGTAGTGTTCAGCACTATCGTGTTCCGGTCAGGTGGTAATGTACGGCTCTGTGATTTCACCTCTGGTCATTGTGTAAGTGTCTATAGGCTGCAGACATCACTTAACATCAATGTGAACAGCACGCTTGTTTGCCACTTTTATTACATAAAAAAAATAGAAAAAAAATTTTTTTGAACTGACGGCCGTTGGGGCAGAAGAGTTCTGGAGTGGCGACCGCGTACCGGAAGACGAAGCGTAGGCAGGCCCCCCAAGAGGTGGACCGACGACCTGGTGAAGGTCGCGGGCAATCGCTGGAAGAGGGCGGCCCAGGACCGTTCGTAGTGGCATTCTTTGGGGGAGGCCTTTGTTCAGCAGCCTTTGGTCGGCTGAAATGATGATGATGATGATGAGATTTTTTTACTTTTTTACAGTTTCGGACCTTTAAAATCCTTGTATGAACACTTTCGTTACTGTCTGTCTGTCTGTCAGGCTGTTTGTGTTTCCCAAGTTCAAAGTTTAACTAACAGTCACGGCTAATTGATTATATAGTGCTGCGATGCCTACGCCGTAGAGCTCTATCACTGAAGTTCTTTCACTAATAAATTGTTGCTAATGAACTATTGGTTTACTGGTGGTAAAGTTCCAGTGTCAGAGCTCCTGAGCAAAGGTAGACACCATGAATTAATAGCAACCAAGCATTCAGCTCACATAGTCACATGTCACAGTATGATGTCTACAGCCAATAGGCTAGGCTGACATATGACCTAATAAGACATTTACAAACACAAAAAGCAGAAGTCAAAATTTATATGCGTTGCGTTCTTTGAGTTTATTCAGTTTATTTCATATGATTAGGCTCCTGGAGAGCACTTTTACATAGTAATTTTTTTAAAAAACTGACCTTGAGTGATTTACCACTAATAATAATCAAAAAGACATAATAAATCAAAAAGAAACGAAACAATTATGCATAATATCGAAAGAATCAATTATTTACAAATTCCTCCATTGCCTCATTTCAAAAGAAACTGAGAAAAGAATGGATTTGGTCATCAGAAAAAAGGTTAATCACTTGGCAGAACTCCAAGTGCAGTCAATACTCCGTCACTGAAGAAACTTAGTACAGCTCTTTTTAATTTAAACTTAAATCTAAATCTAGACCTAGAGACCTAAGTTGTTGTGCCTCTATGATGTATACTTACGGGGCCCAATAATGCGGTGGTGCCTACGCCCAGTCGCCATCTGTCGAGAAACACACTGTGTTCCGGTCGCATTATTGTATACATGTCTATAGGCTGTAGTATTCACTTACCATCCATGCGAAGTATGTGTTTGCCACAAATATTTGGTACATAACAAAACGATTATCTTAGGTAGTGTAGTACTTAATGCTCAACAGTTGGTTAAAGCAGAATAAACATAATCAATTTATAGCCAAGTGTTGCCTTGATTTATCTGCTATAACAAAGAAATTTACAAGGAAAACCAGGAAAAAGGGAAGGATAGATACGGGAGGAAAAAACAAAACTGCTTGGCTGCAAGAAATGTAGCCGATAAAAAAATAAAAGAATAACAACGTCTTGAAACGTCCTGGCTTCACATGACCATACTTTTTAAGTTAGTTTGATCTCCTCTTTATTTTGTTTCTCGTTATGTATGTGTAAGTATGCATGTTGTGTGTTGTCAGGTAAATAATATTTTTCTTTCTTTCTTTCTCATTTATTTCATCATTTATTTTAGGCTATCTCGTTTACTTTTGATTTCCAAAAGCCAATATAATTTCTACTAATCTATTGTCGTGATAATATCTTATAAATCGGCGTTAAGTACGCCGGGTGCACTCACGAAAAAGTGTCACGTTTCGCAAGCCGAACGTACGAGAAACACGATGGGCCTAAGTTTTCGGTCGTTTTTCGCATGATATGACGTCAAATTATAGTCTGTGAAACCGTAGAGCAACACGGGCCACCGACCGCGGCGGGCCTGAGGGGAGTAGCCATATGCAGGCTTTCCCCTCTGTCAGAGTACAAGCCCAATTGGACCTATGCCTGTCGCCAAGAAGTTTAAATGTGTGCGTGAAATTGTTTATGTATTTTGTTAAAACAAGTGTGTCAAACACATTTCCCGCCGCAAAAAATCACGTACTGTTTTGCATCGGTAGTAAACGCTACTTCTCTCCGGTCCGCCGCGGCGGCCGATGTTGATTTATGTGTGAACCTTACAGACAACCTATTTTTGATGATAGCAGGTAAAATTAATGGTTCTGTTAAAAGTTACAAATCACCCTAAGTGTCACAAAATATAAATAAAAGCCGTAATATTTGTCGCTATTCTAATAACTCATTGTGTGAATACTAATTATAATATTTTAGTTAGGTAAGTATATGACAAATTAGTTCACTTTCCAATTTTTACTTGTAATGGTCACCAATTCATGAGATATGAGCGATTAATAAACAGAGAACAAATAGTTTAGTCACTTACGTAGGTAACTTTTACTGGTGGTAGAGTTCCGGTGTAGGTGCTCAAGGGCGTAGGCACTACCGCATTACCTAATTTATCTGCCGCCAAATGGTAATGATAAGCACTATCATGTTCCGGTTTGATGGTAATGTATGGCCCCGTAATAACTATCACAGAGACAAAACACCTAAGGTCTCATGAATGGCAACGCATCTGCATTTTGGCCCCTGGTTTTTGTGTAGATGTCTATAGGTTCAGATTCACATTGATGTTAATTGATGACTGCAGTCACTTAACATCAATGTGAACTGCATGCTTGTTTGCCACCTCTGTAACATAACAAAAAACTAAATCACTAAAGCAAAGACAGCATTTTCTTCCATCGAAGGCACCATTCAACCGATAGCCCATCATGTCAATGGATATGAGACATTTTAATGATATACTTTTTACATTACATTTATTATATTTAGTTTTATCTTAGTGATATTCTTGACTATACTTATATTTTTTATCTTGTTTCACATCTATAACAATTGTTATTCATTTTAGTTTATTTACTATGTTTTTTCCTGAAGTGTCGTAAGAGGTGCCTGTCACCCTAAATGAATAAATGAGTTTCTGATTCTGATTTTGATAGACGTCCACTGTTGGATAAGGGGAATGCCATAATCGCCACAATTGACATGTGGATTAGAGATCCCAGTGGCGGTAGTTTTATCGCTCGACGGTTCAACTCGCGTTATAGCCCTTACTACCGGCCCCCTTGGAATGACTAGACCGCCATTGTTCGGTTGACTGACTGCACCAGTGGAAGAAGTTTTCCAGTGGAGAAAATTCTAGTAGGCGGTGGAGTCATCACGTCCCGACACCATAAATCGAAGTAAGTGATAATCGTGGTATTTTACTGGTGGTAGAGCTCTAGTGACGGAGCTCGCGGGCGTTGGCACCACGGCATTACCTTACTTACATACTTGCCGCTAAATGGTTCCGGTCAGATGGTAATGTACGGTCCTGTTATTTCCGGCACTGAGGCATAACACCTTAGGCTTCAGGAGTGGTAACTCATCTGCATTTTGACCTTGGTCTTTATGTTAGTGTCTATAGGCTGCAGTCATCACTTAACATTAATGTGAACTGCGAGCTTGTTTGCCACTTCCATTACATTAAAACAAAACTTAGATCTATTCGTAAATTACTTCTTAAAAATGTTATCGAAAAATAGAAACGAACCCGGCAGCCGCCTATCACTTGTACCACATTACAAGCACGTAAAAAGCAGATGTGGTTACTACAGTATTATTTTAATGCTCTGTGACGTGTGGCTGGCGGCCATATTTCATTATTCACATTAATTATGACGGAAATGATTGATTATTGTATTTGATCATAAAAAATATGGTTAAGAGTGAAAGTGCAACAAATGTGTACTGTGCTTTATTGTGACATATTTAAACGGCTTCAAATGAACAAAGTACTTTTTTAAAAGTGCCAACTTCCCTTAATCATAGAGCAACACCGAAGGGGAGTAGCCATATGCAGGCTTTCCCCTCTGTCAAAGTACAAGCCCAAATGGGCCTATACCTGTCGCCTAGATGTTTAAATGTGTGCGTGAAATTGTTAAAGTCAAGGTGTGAGTTTCGTAGTAATAGACGGTTTTTGTAGTGTGCGAGTGTGTCGCACGCATTTCCCCCCGCAAAAAATGACAGACTGTTTTGCGTCGGTAATAAACGCTACTCCTCTCTAGTCCGCCGCGCTCGGTGGCCCGTGTTGCTCTATGCCCTTCATTTGTTATTATATTATTTCGCAATAACACATGCTAGTGAAAATATTGTTTTAAAGAAAATCGAAAGAAAAATTTGACTTTAGACGAGACTCGAACTCGCGGCCACTGGGAATCTAGTCCAGCCGCTCTTCCAACTGAGCTACCGAAGTCCTGCCCGATATGTCAAATATTTCCTTCACATTTATTGCATTGCCTTGTGGTGGCGGTACCGACATCTATTGCCATTGACCTTAATTTACCTAAAAATAATCATAATCCTGAATCATTTATTCACAAGAACATAGTATTACATGTTCGGTATCATACCTATATGCTCTGCCGCTTACGACATCCGAATATTTAGTAAGTAACATACTCTTACAGCTTGAATTGAGACAAATTATATTAATAAGGAAATATTACGTTTAGGTATCAGTCGCTGTAATAACCTATTATAATTTGACTTTTATCAATATTTTTTTAATTAAATGTCGGAAATATTATTAAGCATTGAAAACTTAAAATGTTAAGTAATTCTAAGGTGGTACGAAGTTTGCCGGGTCAACTAATTTATAAATTTTAACACATCATCAATTTTTTTTATTCCTCATTAGAAGAAAAAATTATATTCGTCATATATATAGACATTCACAAAACGAAATCAACGTGGCAATGCTGCCAGCCTTCTGGGAACTTTAACGGCGATATGGATTTTTCTTGATGCATGTGTATTACGTAACTGCTTTATTTATTTATTTTAAGACAGTTTGTTTCAGGTTTTTATAAACAGAAATTAAAATTCCCTTATTATTAAATAAGAAAATTATAATTAATAAAAATCAATACTTACTCGTACATTAATACTTTAAATCCTTATTTTCTGCTTACAAAACAATACTATCAAATTAATGTGATCCAAACAAAGTTCATCAAACTAAATGAAAATGGATTGTGTTACGTTTTTCACGCATTTGTACCTGTAATGCTGATGGATTATGTACAAGTTGAATTAATGAAAATATAAACAAATTTTCTCGCCTGCATTTCCCTGAAGGGGTATTCAGGTTATCTATACAAATAATTTAAAAGGGAACATTCGTATTTTACAAAAATCTCATATTTATTTATACATCTACTTGGCCCAAAAATTACTGGACTGATTTTAATAATTTATAATGAAATGCAGGATTACGATAATTAAACCAAGATTTTAAAATAGTATGAAAAATATATTAGTTTATCTGGTTTGGCTGCCCTAGGCCTATGAGCGATTGGCGCCTCCAGAACAGGGGGGGAGGGCTGTTATGTAAAGCATAAAAAATAGTTGAACAGTAACTATAGAAATTAAATTAAAATGAAAAAAAAACCGATAGTCAGCAAGTGATTTAATTAATCTATTAGATACTTATAATAAAACTGAAGAAGTGTGAATTTTGTACATTAATAATATTAAAAAATAAATACACGAGGATGTTACTACGAGTAGATCGATACCGAACCCAAATATGTGATTAGAATTTTTTTTGTCTGTCTGTCTGTCTGTTTGTTCAAGCATCACACAAAATCTACCGGTCCGATTACGATGAAAATTGATATAACTATACTTTAACCTTTGGCGCACCACACTTTTTATTCAGGAAAAATGTCTGTTTATCTGTGTGTTTGTGCACGATAATTTCAGAAATGGCTTATCCGATTTGTGATTTCATTAATAATAATATTGTTGTAAGTTTTACTGGACATTCAGTGTTTGTTTCGGGTCAATCGGTTCAGAAATAAAAAAGTTATGAAGTCTCGACGCCCAGCGTCCCGACGTCCAGCCTCGCGACGTCCAGCCTCGCGTCATCGAGCGTCTCGACGCCCAGCGTCCCGACGTCGAGCGTCCCGACGCCCAGCGTCCCGACGTCGAGCGTCCCGACGTCAAGCGTCCCGACGTCGAGCGTCCGACACCCGGCGTCCCGACGCCCAGCGTCCCGACGCCCAGCGTCCCGACGCCCAACGTCCCGACGCTCAGTGTCCCGGCGCCCAGCGTCCCGACGCCCAGCGTCCCGACGCCCAGCGTCCCGACGCCCAGCGTCCCGACGCCCAACATCCCGACGTCCAGCGTCCCGACGTCGAGAGTCTCGACGCCCAGCGTCCCGACGACCAGCGTAGCGACAACCAGCGTCCCGACGCTCAGTGTCCCGGCGCCCAGCGTCCCGACGCCCAGCGTCCCGACGCTCAGTGTCCCGGCGCCCAGCGTCCCGACGCCCAACATCCCGACGTCCAGCGTCCCGACGTCGAGAGTCTCGACGCCCAGCGTCCCGACGCCCAGCGTCCCGACGCCCCGCGAACCGACGCCCAGCGTCCCGACGCCCAGCGTCCCGACGCCCAGCGTCCCGACGCCCAGCGTCCCGACGCCCAGCGTCCCGACGCTCAGTGTCCCGGCGCCCAGCGTCCCGACGCCCAGCGTCCCGACGCTCAGTGTCCCGGCGCCCAGCGTCCCGACGCCCAGCGTCCCGACGCCCAGCGTCCCGACGCCCAGCGTCCCGACGCCCAACATCCCGACGTCCAGCGTCCCGACGTCGAGAGTCTCGACGCCCAGCGTCCCGACGCCCAGCGTCCCGACGCCCAGCGTCCCGACGCCCAGCGTCCCGACGCCCCGCGAACCGACGCCCAGCGTCCCGACGCCCAGCGTCCCGACGTCAAACGTCCCGACGTCAAGAGTCTCGACGCCCAGCGTCTCGACGCCCATTGTCCTGACGCCCAGCGTCCCGACGTCCAACGTCCAAAAATACTGCCCAAAGTATATCCAAAAATACTGCTTAAAGCCACAATTCCACGCGAACGAAGTTGCGGGTACAGCTAGTTCTTCTAATAATCGTACTTGCCATACATGTTAATTTTTTGCGAGATGCTATATGGACACATTTTTGAGATTTTAGACGTACGCGCGTAGGCAACAACTTAAAAAAAAACCTAATTTTGCTGCCCCCTCAATTTTGCCGCCCTAGGCCCGGGCCTACTCGGCCTATTGGGAAATCCGCCCCTGTCTCCACACCATACCAACTGCTTGGATACGTAGCCGGCAACGTGGCCATGGCATCCTAGTAAGTTAGGGCCCTAATTCTAATAGCTATAAGTTAACATTTTTTTGTGTATACTTACTTGGAAATGAAGTGAAGATGACGTGCTGAAGTTAACAGTAGGGGAACTTAGAAATATATTGCGTGTGGTAATGTAAAACCTACTCATTTTATTTAATATTTATTGTTTAAATTAATTTAAGTACTTACTTAACACTACCTGTAACCATTTTGTAATGATTCGTGGAAGAGCTAGATCTTCTGGCACAAGTAATCATGTTTACTTAAAAGAGGATCTCAGCAACGCGTATTGGTTTTTTATATTTTGGCTACAGCAATAAACGATATTTTATTTATTTATTTATTTATTTAAAAAGACATTATTAATTAGATGCTTAATCGCTATCATCAATATTACTTTATCTTTCTTTTAATCTTTATCTTCCGTTAAAATAAATGTACCGAAGAACAGGGAGGTCTGCAGTCTGTGAACACATAGCGGATAAGCCGAACCATTACATCCGGTTTGATAAAATTCAAATACTCGCTAGAGAACACAAACCCATTCCACGAATGGTACGCGAGGCTATTGAAATTAAAAAACACCCAAATTTCAATAGAGAAGATGGATGGCGATTATCAACATCATGGGATCCCATACTTAGCAAGATTAAATCCCAGCCGCAGCAGTCTGCAAGACCTCAAGATACCATAAGTAATTATTGTGTTAATCCTGAACGCTACGCAAGGCGTTTACGAAATCGATGGAGGTAGCTACATATAATTTTTTCAAACTTCTGTCAGACAAATGTCACCTCAGTCTACCCGGGACCACGGAAGCTGAAAAGCGACCGAAACGTCGGGTTGATTTTAAAAATCATTTTAGTTTAATATACGCGAGATAAATCCGTAAAAATAGTTTTATTTCAATGAGTGTAGCTCGCGAAAACCTAAGAACATATCATAAATGTACCTATGTATGTATGTGTTCACGCCAGGTAGGCAGAGAGTGGAGCGCCAGATATCCCGGCCCTGACACATCTCCCGTGCCTCATCTACAATAATCATTCTCTTCATACATGCACGCCGATTCCTAAGACTTTTGACCCCACCATCAGACAGTATTCGACCTATTTGGTCATGATAGGTCAGTCTTGGTATTCCTGGGCCTCTGCAACTAACCACACCCGCATTGTATATCTGTTTAGTCATTCGATCATTCGGCATTCTTTCTATATGGCCGAACCATCGGAGCATGCCCTTTTTTCATTTTTACACCGATTCTATCGTTCACACAAAGCCTCTTTCTTACATCTTCATCACGAACGCGATCGGTGAGCAATACACCGCAGATCTTGGGCAATGATCTCATCTCTCAAAATAAAAAAAAATGAATCTAGTATCAACATTGTAATGTTGGTTTTCTTTATGTAATGAAGGTGTCAAACAAGCATGCAGTTCACATTGATGTTAAGTGATGACTGCAGCCTATAGACAAAGACCACAGGACAAAATGCAGATGCGTTACCACTCCTGAGGCCTAAGGTGTTATGCCTCTGTGCCGGCAATTATAGTGCCGTACATTACCACCTCACCGGAATACAATAGTGCTGAACACTACCATTTAGCAGCAAGTATATTAGGTAATGCGGTGGTGCCCACGCCCGCGTGCTCAGTCACTGGAGCTCTGCCACCAGTAAAACTCTAACTAAAGATCTATAACTTAGTATAATAATTACGGAGTAACAGGACGGACAGTTGAATGATGGCCACAAATAGCCCCTTTCATCCCTTCTACGTATTTCGGGGATTCCCCGAACAGGATGGATTATTGCATAGACATTTAGGGGCCGACACGATTTTTTTAAAACCTTTTCATTATTGTAAGATTGTTTGTTTCCTGGATCACCAAAAAAATCTTCATTATTTAATTTTCTTCAAAATTTCTTATTTCGAAGAAATTTAAATCTTCATACTCTTGGATGCACAATATTATAATTCGTATTTTTCCTTCCTGTTCACATGTACTTATCTAAGTAGGAGAATCATACTTATGATATCTTTACCGGTGGTAGGGTTCCAGTGTAGAAGCTCTTGGGGGTAGGCACCACCGCATTACCTTATTTATCTGCCGCTAAATGGTAGTTTTCAGCACTATCGTGTTCCGGTTTGATGGTCATATGACCCCGTAACATAGAGCAACACGGGCCACCGGCCGCGGCGGACCGGAGGGGAGTAGCCATAGCGTATATTACCGATGCAAAACAGTCTGTCATTTTTGCGGGGGAAAATGCGTGCGACACACACGCACACTACAAAAATCGTCTATTACTACGAAACTCACACCTTGACTTTAATAAAATACAGAAACAATTTCACGCACACATTTAAACATCTAGGTGACAGGTACAGGCCCATTTGGGCTTGTACTTTGACAGCCTGCTTATGGCTTCTCCCCGCCGGTGTTGCTCTATGCCCCGTAATGACTATCACAGGTATATAATAACTAAGGTCTTAGGGGTGGCAACGTATCTGCATTTTGACCCCTGGTCTTTGTGTTAGTGTCTATTAGGCTGCAGTCATCACTTAACATCCATGTGAACTGTATGCTTGTTTGCCATCTTGAAACATTAAAAAATAATATTTTTTTTAAAGCACGCAGTGAAGAAAATGGTCAATTCAAAACGAATATTAACTAATTAACCAACTTCAACACCTGCGTCCAACTTATTCTGTAATAACTTCCCTTCAAATTTTCTTTTTACTCCACAAGTGTTTCTAGGCTTTTTACTTCGTAATGAACACTTGGGTAGTTATTTGAAAGGTCACTGATGACGATGTCTCTAAATTAAGCGCTCGTCACAGAACTGAATGCTCGTTTGCCCCTTTCTTAATATAAAAAACTTATTACATAGCTCATAGGCGTAAGAACCTATTTTGAATCTAACTTAAACTCATGACAAAACATTTTTTCTCTCTCCATTAATCAAATACACCGTAACATTAAGACAATTTAAGTGAGAGTATATTAATTACAAACAGCTTGATATTAGTTTAGAACAAATGGTTGAATTAAAAACTTCTTTGTGAGAAACGTTTACAACAGTTTACAATAGAGTCGTGATGTTAGTACGCACAGGGTTTGACAGAAGAAAGCGCGGGAATATCACGAAGGCCATTTTGTTTCCATTGTTCGTTTTGTTTCGATTGATTAGAATTGCAGTATTGTCTTTTCGACTAACTCACACAAGCGCAAAAAAAAAAGTGGAAATCGATTTACACTTATTTGGTTTATTAAAGAAGAATGGGAAGGAAATTGGACTTCAGGCGAGATTTGAACCCGAGACCACTGTCCAGCCGCTCTCCGCTAAGCTACGTAAGTCCTCTTTTGACTGTCAAATTTTTCCTTCATATTTTTTTTTGTAATGGCTTCGCTTGTTATGCATATTGCCAGTGTCAAGTAAAACGATATTTCGTATTAAGCAACGTTAAAGTCATAGTCGTCAGTCAGTTTATCAGTCCGTCAGTCAGTCACAATCAGTAATTCTAGTAAAGCGATGGCTACTTCACCAGAACATTTATAATGAAGTTTTGGACGCAACCCGAAAAAACGTGTTTTTGCACTGTTATTCTATTTCACTATACACGCGCACTGTAATAAGCCTATATCAAACAAAATGCCACCAATTTCATTCGATATAACTCAAAAATACACCAAGAAAATGAAATAAAATAAGAGCACCACACGCATCTTTTAAGCTTCGCGCCAAAACTCCTTCCTTCATATTTATTGAATCGCTTTGGAGTGGCAGTAATCCATTTTTTTTTTGTTATGGCATCGCTATTACACGTATTGCCAGTGTCAAGTAAAATGATTTTTCGTATTTATTTAAGCAGCGTAAAAGTTATTATAATAAAGTCAGCCAATTATTTATTAAGTATGTCAGTCAAGTGAGTTACCGTCAAGTTATTCGAGTAAAGCGATAGCTATTTTGCTAGAACGTTTACAATGAAGTTTTGGAGGCAACCTGAAAGGTCGTGTTTTCGCACTGTTATTCTATTTCACTATACACGGGCACTGTTATAAACCTATATCAAACAAAATGCCGCCAAGTAACTTTTTTTAACAAATAAGAGCATAGTGCTCTTATTTGATATGAGATCCAAAATGTCTAAATGGGGCTTTTCTTCTAGGCCTGAATGCGACTGCGGTGCTCCAATACAAGACATGACGCATCTTCTTTCCTGCCCATTGTGCCCTTACAGCTGTACAAGCAAAGACTTGATGAAGGCAACGGACTCGGCTATTGCGTTGTCATGTTTTTTATCGGGATCAATATAATACACAAAATAATAAAATTGGCCATTGACACGAGAAGAAGAAGAAGAAGAACTACTCTACTCTACTATACACTATCATAACAAAATATAGCACTCCTGAATAGTGTAGGTTTCTGATTGTGAAGGAATTTTCATGATCGGTTCAGTATTTCCGAATATTAGCCCCTACAAACAAACAAACTATCAAAGTTACAAACTATATGTATGTATCTACACGCCAGGTCCCTAACGGGGTAGGCAGAGAGTGTGGAGCCCCAGATATATTTGAACTTTAATTAAATTAAAACATATAATGGGTGGTGGGGTCAAAAGTCTTAGGAATCGGCGTGCATGTATGAAGAGAATGATGAAGGTAGACGAGGCACGAGAGGTATGTCAGGACCGGGACATCTGGCGCTCTACACTCTCTACCCCGTTAGGGACCTGGCGTGAAGATACATATATACATATAATATTGTTTCAAATATTGGTACCAATAAGCTTATTTCCAATTTTATAGAATTATTACCGATTTGGGAATATCCTCCTTCTTGAAGTCGGTTGAAACACTGACCAGAGGATGTAAGGTCGTAAACATTGATTTACGTGTGATCACGATTTACGTTTACAACCCACATCCCCAAAACTTTGCGCTCAGATAACGAGATAGGGAATAGAGCTTGATTTTTTTTTAAAGAAATGTAAATGTAGGTTTGTGATTTTCTTTTATTCCGACTGTTAAATAGATTATCGAACTGTTTGGATATTTTTTACCAAGTAGATTGACTAATGGATTGATCGAACTGTTTGGACATTTGTTTTCCCAAATAGTTAGACTAACGGATTTAAAATTTAATTCCAAATAGAACTTTTGTTTTTGCTGGAAACGTAAGGTTGATTTTAAATAATCATTTTAATTTAATACGCGAGATAAATTCGAAAACTAGTTTTATTTCATATTTTATTTTTAAAGAAAAATGAAAAGAAAAATTTGACTTCAGGCGAGACTCGAACTCGCGACCTACTGGGAATCTAGTCCAGCCGCTCTTCCAATTGAGCTACTGAAGCTCTGCCCGATTTGTCAAATCTTTCCTTCACATCTATTGCATTGCTTTTATGGTAGCAGCAGCGCCATCTATTACCAACTATGCTAGTTAGGCAACCGATATAAAAGACTTTTCAGTTTATTTAATATCGTAAAGAAGTCGCTTTTACCCTTAATAATTGTTTTATATTATTTCAGAATCAAATCAAATTTTTGTTTCCATTTTTCTTTAAAAATAAAATATATTTCACAAGCATGTGTTAATGCGAAATAATATAAAACAATTAGTTTTATTTCAATTTCAAAATTACAAATTGGTCGAAGGGCAATCATAAATGAATTATTACACTGCCTAGTTCCTTGAATAAGCAATAAGAAATTACAGAACGCTTTAAAGGAGAATGACCAAAGCCGCCCCTGATTGCTTCATAACAACTTGTATGTAGAATATTGTTTTTTGAATTTAGATTTCAATTATATTTTTTTCACGTTAAAACGAATGGGGGCTTACAAGATATTTTTTAAAAGTTTATAAATTATTTTGTAGTGAACTGCCAATCACAGACCAAAAATAACCAAGCTGCCAATGTCAACACCATTGTATTACTTACTTTTTTGCGTTGGACACTGGTCATTTTAGGACCCTTAAAACTTAGTCGAAATAAAATCGATTTTAACCATCGATTGCTTTGTTATAGATATAAATAATAATAAAATAATTAATATGTACAATTAATAAATGAGTGAAATAATAATAAAATACGCATACAGTCACAGCCCCACAGTAGGTATAAAACCTGTGTCGTGGGTGGCGTTATATACAAACAACACATACACAAACACAAACACCCAGACCCGAAACCAATATCTGTAGGCCATACAAATATTTGTCCCGGAGCGGGGATCGAACCCGCGAACCTTCGAATCAAACGGTCAACTCACACCGCTGGACAACAAAAACAAATGAAAATCACACATTTGCCTAATTTGAATTTGGAATTATGTTCTTTAAAATTTTAACTTTCAATGATACCAAAACCAGCCAGATACAAATTCTACAGCCAAAGAGATTTTATTACAAGTTCATACATACTATAATGCGAAAAGACTTTTTCCCCAACCAATAAATACAATACAATACAAAATATAATAATATTGCCGGTAGATGTAAAAAAATCAACAAAATTAATTATTATCTGTACTGTTTCTAACCGAATTTTAATGTAATAATGTGTTCAAATATGTAATTATCCTAAGTGTGGTTTCCTCAACAAGATCAACATGTTTTTGTTTTTCTATATTGTGTATCATAGGAAGGAACTAGCATCTAAGACACAGGCTCGGCCTTATTTAGATGCTAGTGTTCACCACAGTGAACTGTTTTTTTTTCATCATACTGCTTAAAACTGTAAGTACTAATATGTATTGATGACAAATAAACATTTTATTATTATTATTATGAAATGTCTTGTATAATCACTAGTGTCAAATGGATACAATTTGTACAGTACCTTAGCTTTGACTTAGCTCAAATTCATCATATAAATGTCTCACTTTATATTATCATGAAGGGAAAACAAAAAAACAGTTCACATTGATGATAAGTGAATATGTATAGCATAAAAACACCCACATGAAAACCAGATATTTATTTATTAATTGTTATGTATTATGTATTCAATGTTTGTCTGCTATCACTACCTGGAGAAGAACCCTGACTATGCCATGCGGCTAAACTATAATACTGAATGTAAGTAAAACAGTTAAGATGCTACACAATACTTTAAAATAATCTTAGCTTATTTTATTTACCTCTGGCAGGTACACCACACAAAAGTAAATCTCAAAATAATCAAAAGTTCACAACGCTGTTATCTTAAAAACTCCTATTGATACCTTTTTTCTTTTTTGCGCACGCATTACTCACGATATTGCAAGTAATCCCGTCGAGACGCAAGGAGGGCGAACTCTCATACAAAATTGGTCAATCTCCTTAGAAGAAGGCATCAATTAGCTTACTCTTAAATAGACATTTTTAAATCAGTGTACAATGGTGGCCATGGAAACATAATCAAACTGATAACTATATTTATAATTTATTATATATTTATAATTTTAAGCTTACCATAAATATTTTACGTAACTGTATCTCTACATGCCTCAAAGAAACAAATGGGGATGCAGTTACGTGCAGTTACGCAGTACGGTAGGCAGATGTAAATATTGGCATTCAAGCATACATGGAAACATCCCACGAATTGGAAATTTAGCTTTATTCCATGTAATATTTTGGTGAACTTATTAACAACCACGCTCATTGTCTAACTATTGCCCCAGATGGTATTGATACATTTCCAATAAATGGCAACATTCTCTCTGCCGGACTCCTAAGACTTGGAAGATTGAGAAATGTCTACAGTAGTTTTGACCTTATGAGAAGTTTTTGTCATGAAAATATCAAAAACTTAACGAAAACGACGACTGAAAGTGGAACTGTGAGTGTAAGCTTTTTTTTTCTGTTATCATGTTCGTCGCTGAGCGACAAAATGTATGAAGTTGTAATTTTATTCACGCGATTTCAGGGTTGGTCTCATATAAATAACTGACCGCAAAATAATCATGTACCCATTAGATAGTGATCTCAATACTTTGATAAACAATACGCCACATTGAAAATTTTGTGCCCGTTTGGTAATTGAGAAATAAATTAAAAATTACGTAAATACTAATTACTTAATACATAATTACTAATTGTTACTGGTGGTAGAGCTCCAGTGACGGAGCTCGCGGGCGTAGGCACCACCGCATTACCTAATATACTTGCCGCTAAATGGTAGTGTTCAGCACTATCGTGTTCCGGTCAGGTGGTAATAATGTACGGCCTTGTAATTTCCGGCACAGAGGCATAACACCTAATGCCTCAGGAGTGGTAGCGCATCTGCATTTTGACCTCTGGTCATTGTGTGGGTGTCTATAGGCTGCAGTCATCACTTAATATCAATGTGAACTGCATGCTTGTTTGCCACTTTTATTACATAAAAAAAAAAGATACCTATCCAATAACTACATACACATAGCTACATATTTTTTAGTTTAGTCCAATAAAAAAACATATTTTCTTTTCTGTAATATAAACGAAATCACACGAAAAAAATGCGTGACAGTAATAAGTTACAAATGATACATTATATTGCAAGGACGTGTAAATTCTCACAAAGCTAAGGCCTGCTTCTGGGCTAGGCTGAAAAATTATGAGACGGTGATTATGATCTGGATATGAATAATATGTAATATCTAGTTTTTTTTTGGCGTCAGGATGTGGCGCCTCCTCTGAGTTTGAGTTTGGATGTGGCGCCTCCTCTGCCCACTAGCGGAAGATTTTCTTCTACTGGAAGAGGATTCTTCCACTAGTGCAGTCAGTCTACCGAACAAAGGCGGTCAAACCATTCAAATGGGGCAGTAGTAACTGCAAGATATGCAGCAGCGTTCAGCGATAAAACTACCAACAGAACGTGTAAATTGTTGAACGAACTTTCCTCTGAGGTTAACACCTCAGAGATAGGTGTTACCTCGGTGCTACAATATGGGGTTCTTCAAAAATGGCGTGAAAAGAGTCCTTTAGGACTGGCAGCGCGTTGGCAACTCTCCTGGTGTTGCAAATTTTCATAGGCGACGGTAACCACCTTCCATCAGATGGCCCGTCTGCTTGTCTGTCAACCTTGAGGCATAAAAAAAACATTGCGATCGCCAACCCGCATGGATTATGGCATACGCTCCCGTAATGATGCACTGTTGTGCGAATATTCAGGAAAGGCTTTGTCCAGCTGTGTCTTTCGGCTGGCGTGATGATGATTATGATGATGACATTACCATCTAACCGGAACACGATAGTGCTGAACACTACTATTTGGCGGCAAACAGATTAGGTAATACGGTGGTGCCTACACCCTCGATCTCTTACACTGGAACTCTACCACCAGTTGGCAATATGGTACCACATATCATAAATGAGCCTGCCTATTGTAATAAACCTTTTTACGCATTTATCTTGTACTAGCTGTTGCCCGCGGCTTCGCCCGCGTGGATGTCGTTTTATAAATAACTAAGTAGCCTGTGTTCTTTCTCAAAGTCAGCTCTATCTCTGTACCAAATTTCATTAAAATCGGTTCAGTCGTTTGGACGTGAAAAGGTAAAAGACAGACAGACAGAGTTACTTTCGCATTTACTATATTAAAAGTAGAGAAAAGTAGGGAATATATTAATCTTAAATTATTTTTAAAATCAACTCAACATTTTGGTCGCTTTTCGACTTCCGTCGCACAGACTAAGGTGACATTTGTCTGACAGCAAAATCATTTAAGTTTTTTATGTTTGCATGTGTGTTCGCGCCAAGTTAAGATTGAAGTAAGTATAAGTTTTTCGTGTTTTATATACGCGAGATAAATCCGTAAAAATAGATTTATTTCAATGAGCTCGCAAAAATCTTAGAACATATCACGAGCCTGCCTAACTCAGCAGATGTCCTATGTATTGCTCTACCTAAATACCTCCCCATTGTGACACCCTTATCGCGCGACCTGGAGCACCTCACAGCTTTCAGCGTTTTTAATAAAGTTAGACCCACTTCCCCGACACACGGACCGTGTTTTAGTAAGAATAATGTTCTTTATATCACGTAAAATATTGAAGATATTTTTGTGAGAAGTTTCTGAATTACTGGTTGAATTTATGCATTATTGCATTGATAATTCATCTAAGAAACGCGTCGGGAAGAGCGACCCCTTCGTCACAGTACAAATATCAACAGTATGGAAACTACGTACAAAACGTTGGAACGGCACACTCACACAAACACGCGCATCGACGAGGCCCCTATTTAAGCGGTTCTCGCGCTTCGAACGTGCCGTTTCGAACGTTTTGTACGTAGTTTTCATACTGTTCATATTTGTACTGGAGGACGAATGTCCTCCAGTGGAGAACAATTCTTCTGCTAATTCAGTCAGTCAACCGAAGAATGGCGGTCAAACCATTCCAATAAAGCGGTAGTAAAAAAAACAACGCGGTATGGGTAGCAACGTCCCGTGACAAAACTACCGCCACTGCGATCGCTATTCCCCATGCCAAGCGTGGCGATTATGGCATATTCTCCCCTAATAAGGCACGACACTGTTGTGGGAGTTTTTGGGGAAGGCTTTATCCAGCTGTGGACGTTTATCAGCTGGAGTGATGAATACATCTTTGGGATTTTACAGGGCCGTACGTAAATAACATATTTACGTACGGCCCTGTAATTTCCGGCACAGAAGCATAACACCTTAGGTCTCAGGGGTGGCAACGAATCTGAATTTCGACCTCAGTATACATTGACCTCTAAAAGAATTACTGACCCTATTCAGCCGCGTTGCATGCATGGACAACTTGTATTTGTTCCTAGTATTTATACTGTGATTGTTACCTATTGTAGGAAACTCATTAATGTTTTTACGGACATATAATACATTTTCATAAATGTATTGCGAAGCTACAGTCAGAATATTTATTTCTTTAAATTTATCTCTAAGAGATACCCTCGGACTCAACCCGTAGATAGCCCGGACAGCTCTCTTTTGCAGTACAAAAATAGTGTTGACGTCGGCGGCATTTCCCCATAGCAAAATGCCATAGGACATTATACTGTGAAAATAACTAAAATAAACAAGGCGAGCCGTCTCGACGTCTGTTAATAGTCTAATCTTTTTCACAGCAAATGCTGCCGAGCTAAGTCTATTAGCTAATTTGGCAATATGGGGACCCCATTGCAATTTAGCATCCACGGTAATGCCCAGAAATACCGTGGACTCTACGATCTCCAATACTTCCTCATTTATCTTAACATTGGTTTCAACCTGTTTTACGTTAGGAGTAGTAAATTTAATACATTTTGTCTTACTGCTATTTAACGAAAGGTTATTGGCGCTAAACCAATGTACTATATTAGAGAGAGTATTGTTTACACAGTCAAAATCTACCTCCTGTCTTTTAATTTTGAACACTAAAGAAGTATCATCAGCAAACAATACCATCTCTTGGCCATCATTGATAATGTAGGGTAAGTCATTAATATAGACTAAGAAAAGAAATGGCCCTAAAATAGAGCCCTGTGGGACCCCATATCCATTGAAGTCCCGGGAGATCTTGTCCCATTTACATCAACACACATATTTCTATTGTTTAAATATGAAGTCATAAGCTCGAGAGCGGTATCTCGAAGGCCGTAGTGATATAACTTTCTGACCAATGTTTCATGCTGAACGCAATCAAATGCTTTAGATAAGTCACAGAATACCCCTAGTGCATTATGTGATTTTTCCCAAGCTTCAAAAATGTGTTTGACAAGCCGATCTGAGCCGTCTTACGGGATACGATTGTAAGCTCTAATTGTTTTGTTATAAGTACGTCCGGATATTACTAGAACAGTGGTAGGTACTCAAGTGTTTTTGAAGACGGAACAATTTTGTAAAATAAAATATTTGACGGAGCCCTAAAGGGTCTCATGTAAATAGGGTTTTAGATAATTATTTGAGATTCTGATGTAGTTAATTTTAACATTAATTTAAATATTAAATACTAGCGGACCCGACAGACTTCGTCCTGTCAAAAAGATTTGTTGACTCTCTGTTCCTAAACACACCTAAATTGCTAAGACAATGAGTGCTTGTAATTTAATATGAACTTTACACAATAGCAATAAAGCTCAAATTGAGTTTACGTTTTAGTTAGAAAACGTATGTATGGGAAAAATAAAAGGGCTGTTTTAGGGTTTTCCCGGCAATTATTCGATTTTTTCTCACCTTTTGAACCTTCCCTAGACCTCTACGAACATTTCAAGACCAAGATAAGATACATCCGTTCAGCCGTTCTCGAGTTTTAGTGAGACTAACGAACAGCAATTGATATTTATATATATATATATATATATATATATATATATATATATATAAGTCTGTTTTACTACATGAAAGAAATAAACCTTGTGTTGCTGTAAAGAAGATTTATTGTTAGTTTTTTTTATACAGAGACTATTTTATTTAGGTAATATAAAACAATATGAACACAAACCTGTAAAGAAGAAACGACAATGAAAGTTTATTCTTTCACTTTTAAAACATAAAATAATATCGTCACTGGAAAAGCAAAATTACTAAAGCGCCAAAAGTGCATTTTACAGGAGAGCAATTTAAAGTTTTTATTTTTCTTCAAACTGGCATATCTCTGTTTCTTGTATTCCAATTGAAATATGTCTAAGGGAAAAAACCTTTGTTGTATTTTTATCTACGTTATGAAATAGACATATTGCCTAATATTCTTATTTTTACGAAGATAGTGTCGCTTTAGTATAAATGCTCTCACCACTTCGTAAGGCAAAAAGACTTAGTTCATAAACATATTCAGGTACAATAAAGCATAAATACTAATCACTTACATTCATGAAAATTTAGGAAAGGAAAAACGACTAACTTGTATTACAGAATGACATATAGTCTGGTCATTATTACTTAAATGTAATAACTAAGTATATTAACATTAACTTGTTTGACTAATTGTATTGTGTTGAGTCGTAAATTATTGTTTAATAAATGCTAAATTTTAATATACCCTCGCTTCATTAAACTGTAATAGTGTAATAACCTTCTTTGTAGTAGTAGTATTAGTTAGCGTAGCGTAGTGTAGCGACGAGTAGCGAAGCATAACATAGTGTGTTGAACAGTAGTTTATAGTAGCGAACCGTAATGGGGCGTACATTTGAGAAACGTAGCGTAGCGTACTATATAGTAGTAGCGGAGGGAAATGTAGCGTAGTGTAGTGTAGTGTTCGGTAGGGCAGGGTAGTCAAAGTTAGTGTAATGAAGCTGTAGTAATTTATATTTTCGGGTGAAACTAACTTTGCCAAGTCAGCTACATAGTTAGTTATAGTATACTTAGTGAGGAATTGTAGAGAATTGCAGCAAATACAGGGAAAATAAACATACATATTGCACCAAAAATCAACTTTTATTTGTTGTTTCCAAATTATCATAATGATTAAATGTAATCAACTTATTTAACAGAATAAACCTTTTTTATTGTTTTCTTATCTTTACTAAAAATAAAAAGCTGAAAAGTTTGTTTGAAGGTTGTAAAGAGTCTGTTGCAGCAGGAACTAGCGGTCGGATTTGAAAAGTTATTTTGGTCTGTCTGCCGGTTTAGCTAGTTTAGACTTAACAGTCTTCAACGTCTGTTTCTTGCAGGGTATCCTGGACATTCATAGCATTACACATACTTTGGAACTCACTGTGAAAAATGTCGGGAATGACTTTCATTGTACACAATTTCCACAAATCTTGGTATTTCTTGTGTGAAATAGGCAGACGAGAGTTATATATTTTCTTAAGATTTACATTTTTGCCCATTATAGGTATATCTTCAGTGGGGCTATTAGCCGCCATTGAGTATTTCACAACCACTTTTTGGGTGGCCGATTTCTTGAATATAGCCGTACGTACCTGTAAAATATAAATTAGCATTAATAATTTCAGAAATTTTCTCAAGTTTTATGCTTTCCAACGAACAGCAGTGTTTAATTTTTATTTATATAAACTAAATTATCTGAATATCATAGATAACACACGGAGATATTAGGGCGTACTTAATAATTACTAATATTACCTTCGATATTTTTCCTGACAGGTTTCCTTTGAAATATCCATCTCCAACAATATCCCAACCGCAAAAATCTTTATGTGTCAAAATCTGAAAAAAAAAAAGTTCTTGACTCATAAAAAGTAAGATTATAAACAGCCAATTTGCGACTGTAGTAAAGTAACATGCTTTGGCCATACGGCGTGTTCAGTACTTTTTGTAAGTCAAATGTCACGCAAAGTATGTTCTCGTCTTGAATTTTTTGATGAACCGTAAATCGCTCGTAAGTTTCCTCTTTGTCTTTTAGATGAGTTAGTTTTTCTTCTCCTTCCTCCTCTTTTTCAAAACGTAGACATTTGGAACACTTGTCTTTGCGTGGGACGTGAAATCCTAAATTAAACTCATGGAAAATATTTTTAAAAACTTTCTCTCCCACTATCGGTTTGTCTTCACTTAACATTTTTTCTTTATACAATTTATACAAATTAGACAAGTTTCGAAACTCTATATACAATCTTTTTGAGTTTTTGCGGCAATAATGTGATGGTAAGTAGGGTAATTCTTTTATGTAGCACTTTGCTGCTTCTATATTAATTTCAGGTGTTTTGTTGGCAGGAATATGTTTACCTCGGCCATCTTTTTTAGCTGAACCTTGTATAGCTGTAGAAATAACATTGTGAAGAAATTTTTGCTTAATGTCTAGTGTGTTTAGAATAAATTTCAAGCAGACTTTTCTCTTTCCCTCCCCTTCATTAATATAATAATCGAAAGTCCAATTCCTGCGACTATCGATACCATAGCAACGCTTTCTTTTAGTTTCTTGTCTTTTAGAGTTGCCTATTAGCCAATCTTTGCGTCTTTCTTTACAAAGGCTCCAATAATGATAAAAAATAGCCTGTCTTTTCTCGAAACTGATTTCATAGCAGTTATTATGACAATTTTCTGGTGTGCATGTACAACTCTTCACCTTTTTTTCTTCTATTACTTTCCCAGTTTTAGTAATGTATTTTTTTCCACTGTTCTTAAGATTGCTACTAGCTTTCCTCTCATTATTTTTTTGTTGTCTCTCTTCTATCTTTGTGTTCTCTTTATTATCATCTAGCACAGTTTCTTTTCTTTTTTTATCCTTTTTTTGTATTTTGGTAGTTTTCTTTTTTTTGTCTGTAGTATTATTATTTGTACTGTTCGTTTGATCCGAATCTGTGGAAGCTTCCCAAGAACTTGAGCTGCATTCGAAATCTTCACTGTCAGATAAAAAGTCAATATGCTTGTACACACTATTTCTCTTTCGTTTATCTTTCTTTTGTTCAAGAATAGTGTTTTCTTCTGGTTCTATATCAGTACTGATAGTCATTTCGATTTCTCTTGTAGCTACTTCTTTATTTATTTCTTGCATGCAGATTTCTATTTCCTGGAGCCGCTTCGCGTCTATCTTTCTCTTCTTATAAGGTTGCATCGGAGGTATTTCGGGAGATTTTGTTGGTAAAGATGTGCCTACTTGAACAGATTCCTTGATAGCAAGAGATGTTTGCAATTGATGTGGCTGTCCTGGTTGAGTGTACTTTTCTGATTGTGGAAAAGTCTCCTGTAATGCATGTATACCTTGACCAAGAGATGTGTCCGTGTATACAGTAAAGTCTATCTGTCAGATCGATGCCTGTAAGGGAAGTGTGTCTTGATTATGGACTGTTTGAGCGTGGTCTTCTATTTGAGGGATTGATGTGTCTGACTGCTGCACGTATTGGCTAGTTGATGTATCTGCAGGAATATGATAAGATATCTGTGAGATCGATGCCTGTAACGAAAGTATATCTTGATTTAGGCACGTGTCTGTTTGAGCGTGGTCTTCTTTTTGAGGGATTGATGTGTCTGACTGCTGCACGTCTTGGCTAGTTGATATACCTGCAGTAATTTGAGAAGCAATCTGTGAGATCGATGCCTGTAACGGAAGTATGTTTTGATTCAGGCACGTCCCTGTTTGAGCGTGGTCATCTTTTTGAGGGATTAATGTGTCTGATTGCTGCAAGTTTTGGCTAGTTGATGTACCTGCAGGAATATGATGAGCTATCTGTAAAATCGATTCCTGTAACGGAAATATGTCTTGATCCAGGGACGTCCCACCTTGAGCGCAGTTTTCTGTTTGATCGATCGATGTGTTTGATTCCAGGGTTTTTAGCAGAGTCGCTCTTACAAAAAAGGGAAAAGGGACTGAATTTTTCCAAAAAAAGGGACAAAAAGGGACCAAAATGGAGCCTAAAACAATCTGTTTTTAGGGTTCCGTAGTTAACAAGGAACCCCTATAGTTTCGCTATGTATCCCCCATGTATCCCCCAATATAAACAAAACTAAATTCATCCAATTTCAGACTCACAGAAAAAAAGAAATAAACCTTAATATAATCGCAAATAATGTAAAAGTTGAGGAAGCCGACAATTTTTTTTTTTTTATTTTTTTTTTTATGTTATAAAAGTTGCAAACAAGCGTGCAGTTCACATTGATGTTAAGTGATGACTGCAGCCTATAGACACTTACACAATGACCAGAGGTCAAAATGCAAATGCGCTGCCACTCCTGAGGCATTAGGTGTTATGCCTCTGTGCCGGAAATTACAGAGCCGTACATTACCACCTGACCGGAACACGATAGTGCTGAACACTACCATTTAGCGGCAAGTATATTAGGTAATGCGGTGGTGCCTACGCCCGCGAGCTCTGTCACTAGAGCTCTACCACCAGTAAAAAATATACATACATATATATAATTATTGTTTTACCACTAATTCAATTATCTGTATTGTGATGACTGTTTTTAATATTGTAAAATATAATTTGCAGGCTAGGCAACTGACATTGTACGCCTTGACGGTAGAATGTAATTGCACTGTACTTATGTCACCATGTTATCATTTCTGTACTACATTCATGCAATAAAGACATTTTATTTTATTTTTTATTATCTTAATATATATAAATCTCGTGTCACAATGTTTGTCCTCAATGGACTCCTAAACCACTTAACCGATTATAATAAAATTCGCACACCATGTGCAGTTCGATCCAACTTGAGAGATAGGATAGCTTACATTACGCTATGACTAATAGGAGCAGAACAGCGCGGGCTAAGCCGGGGCGGGCCGCTAGTTATTTTATATGTCCGTCTGTCAGTCTGTCTGTCCGACCGTCCGTGATTTAGCGCATTAACTATTGGTACTAGAGAGTTAAAGTTTGACACAAGTATACATCACCTTAATTACGCCGACAAAGTGGTAGAATAGAAACATGAAAAAAAAAAGAATTTATGTGTAACGCGCGGAAAAACATTTTTTGTTTTCTATGTAGTATGGGATATCGTGAAAAAGTTCAAAAATTTTAGAAATGTGCAAATATCATTTTTCGATTTTGTTCACTGATTCACTGTTCGAGACTTAAGTGCCAATTTTCGTTAGAGTCAAGTGTCCCCGGCCTTTTTTTACCAACTAAACGGTTGTTGTTAGAAATAAAAATATTACGGCAATAGTAGCTACATATAACGAAATTAGTAAAAGGAAAACTATTACACTTAAATTGGCTGTATTTTACTTGAAAATTTTTATTTTTCATTACATTATTCAAACTTAAATACTAGGGAACCCTACACTGTGCGGGGCCCGACACGCACTTGACCGGTTTTTTTAATTCAAAACAATCATTTCTTGATGGGCTAGACTAGTATTACAACATGTATACACATTAAATTCACATATTGTCAACACAATTAAAACGATGTAAAATATGGCACAAAAATATTATTAAGTATGCAATCTTTGACAACCCGAAAAATTGCGTTGATCCCGAAAGATTGACGACGTATCAATAAGTTTCAACACTGTAGGAAAATAGATGGATATTGCAAGAAGTAAAAAGCACATTACCTACTCAGTTCTTTGACTTCCTTTCATATAGAGAAAATTTCAAAGACCACTTTTAATATTTTGGCAGTTGACTTGAAGTTTAGTCCCAGAAAAGGGACTTAGGGACCAATTTCTTAAAAAAGGGGGCTTTAAGGGACTTGCTGAAAAAAAAGGGACAAAAGGGATTAAGGGACTGCCACTAAAAGCCCTGTGATTCCTGTATATCTTTCCCAGTGTACATCTCCGATCGATGTATAAGATATGATGGACCAATATGTGTGTCTAGTTCCTCCATTATAGCTGTAAGAAACAATTAGTTGTACAAGTGTAATACGCGGTTTACACACACACACACACACACACACACACACACACACACACACACACATACCCCGCTCCCTCTATCCTGATCAAAAATCTTACAGGTACATGAAATATAAAAGTCCTCCAGACCGAGTTGAAAACTCTTCGACGGCTTCTGTTGCTAAACAACGATCATTACACTGTCATTGCGAAGTAGTTATATCGCAATGCTTACCTGTATTTGGTTTTAAAATGCTGTATTCTTCATCACGTGGATGCCGAAGTTTACACACGTAAGTATCAGATTCAGAATCGATTTCATGGTCGCTCTCTTCCTGAGTAAGTATTCTTCGAACGACATGGGGCTTTTCATTCTGATTACTGAGACCACGTGTGTATTTTTTTAAAAATGAAGATCTGCGACTTTCCATAATAGCGTTGGAATTTTTCTGTAAATATTAGTAATATAATATGTATATGTAACTTCACGCCTGTAAACCTCAAAGGGGTAGGTAGAGGTGAATGCATGCATTCAAGTATCCATTCACAGAAAAATCTTCTAAACATAGAAAAATCCCAATATCACTTAGTCCCCGACCTGGGAATCGAACCTGGGACCTCATATTATGGTAGCGGCCTCCTATCACTACGCCACCGAGGCAGTTTAGTATTATAAAACTTTATTAACTGCCTCGGTGGCGTAGTGGTAGGAGGCCGCTACCTTACGCCTGAGGTCCCGGGTTCGATTCCCGGGTTTGCGACTAAGTGATATTGGGATTTTCTATGCTTAGAAGGTTTTTCTAATGATTAGAAGTTCCCAATGGCACCCCCGGAGTTTGGAAAATGTGCCCGGTGATGGCAATAGGCTCGCCCCCTATTACATGGGACCAAAATGTAACTGGCGGTTCGTGGGTGTTTGCATGCATGCATTCACCTCTGCCTATCCCTTCGGGGATTACAGGCGTGAAGTTGCATACATAAAACTTTATTTAATATACCATAAGGCAATCGCCTTATGGTATATCAAATAAAGTTTAAGATTATGAAGACCTAAGTTTTAATACAACTCTTAGAGACTTACACAGGCACAGTCCTTCCTACCTAAAGTTTAATGAAATAAACATGCAAATAAAACGTGATGTAATAAGATGTTTAATTAGGTACCTACCTATTACTAAATTAAAACTATTACTATTTACATTTTACAGAATTAAAGTTTAATTCCATAGAATATGGCACAAGCAAATAGAAAGAACAAAATGTACTTACGTAGTCACAAGTATAATCAATAACTAAATACTTCGATATCTTTGCACACAAACAAAACGTACGTCTCTTACGGCGGCACGAAGACGACTAAAGCGCCAATGGTTATGCACGACGTTTCAAACTTATGATCCTGAATAGTAACTATCATAACAAAATTGCTTGAAAAATAAAGCTGCAATAGACTAAACTGCCATCTTATCATAAGATTCAATAATTCTAATACTGAATGTACCACCATGTTTTTTTTTAGTATAGTTTTAACAACTACAAATACCTTTTCAGCAAATAAATAAAACACCAAATGAGCTTAATACTCATTTAAAAATGTAGATCACTATAGCAAAGTTACTAAAAAGAGTATTATCTCAAAAATCTCGAAGGGCAAAAGTACTAAGCGCTTATGTCCATCATTTGTCATGTATGGCAAATTTACTAAGTGACCTTTTTGTTACGATTTGCGGAAAGCAAAAATACTAAAACAACACAAATCGTCTGAATTGTGTATTTTAGGCTTCTAATCATAGCTCGACAAGCATATCTCAGTAAAGAAAAAAAGCTAACGGACAATATAAAAAATAAATACAATTTTTTTATTGGGTAAGTAAAAGAGACAGATCGAGAAAAACGAAAATCGTCGCTGCTAAAGCGCCACTATCTTTTTAATTAATCCTCAGATTGCAATGAGACCTAGACCATTTTGTAGAGAAAAAAAAACCAAACTCAACGGTATAAAAAACGCACTTTAGGTATTTTGGCGCTTTAGTCATTTTGCCTTTCCAGTGACGATATAATATTAAAATTTTCATTGATTATCCAATTGTCAATCAACTTGTATTTAAATCTGTCATCTGACATTCTGAATTCGTTTCTTCTTTAAAATCAGACAATTAAAAAGTTAAAAACTATAACCAAACTTCATGGTAAGTAAACACACAGAGTGCGAAGAAAGAAATAGTATTTCTTTACATCTCCCCCCATGGGGAAGAAAATTCACCCGTGAATCTTCACTCCAGTTCTCCATTTGATACTTGCACATTCTCATCCTCTGTTATCTGTACTGGAATTAGTTTTGTGATATGAAAAAGATTTGACTCTGTTTTTCTATGTCCTGTATCTATCTCGTAAATTGTATTAGATTTCTTTTTAATTATTTTATATGGTCCAATTCTCAATTCATCTAGCTTTTTCCTATTTAGTTTATTCACATTTTCTATATATACTAGATCTCCCACACTGAATTCTCTTTGTTTTCTATTCCTATCATACCTCATTTTGTTATAGTAATGTGATTTCAAGGTATTATTAAGCGCTGTTTTCTTATCTCCGATCCAGTCACTATTTATACCTCCTTGTTGTAGTTCTTTTGGTAAAACCTTAACATCTGTTCCGTATAGCAAATAACATGGTGCATAGCCAGTTACTGAGTGGTTAGTCTGATTGTATTTTTCTACACATTCATGTGCTATTGTAGTCCACGCTCTGTTTTCTCCATCTTCATTGATTTTGCATCTAATTTTGTTAACTATCGTTTGATTCAACCTTTCATTTAGGCCATTAGAAAACGGTGCATTCACTGCTGTAAAAATTATTGTTATTTGTTTGTCAGTAAGGAACTTCTTGAATTCTTTAGAGTTTATTCCAGGATACTGGTCGGTAAGGAGCATCCCAATCTCTTCGGTTTCAGCGACCTTATTTATTAGCTTTATAAAGTCATGTGCACCCTGGGTTTTTGATGTTATAATAAATGCATATCTAGTGAAGTGGTCCACTAAAAGATGTATGTATTTCTTGGTTGATCTAGAACCACCAAAACCTCCAATTGTGTCTATTGATACTATTTCAAAGGGTCTTGTCGCTGGGCCTAAATATGACATTAATCCATATTTGTGTTGTCCTCTTGTTTTGTTTTTTATGCAAATTTCACAATTCCTACAAACATTTTTAATATTTTTCGTTAAATTTTTTGTTGCGTACAGTGAACTAATAGTCTTTAGCATTTGTCCCACTCCAATGTGACATAGATCTTCATGTATTCGCTTTATAAATTTAATACTGAATTCTTCTGTTATTATTATTTTCTCTTTGTTCCTAATTCTTTTGAAGTATAAATTGTGTTTTTTGATTATTTTATTATTGTTTCTCTGTATTTCTTTATTTTGATTCTGATCTATTACAATATCTTCTAATGTAATTAAGTTCACAACTTTCAGTTGTTCTTCTAGATTATCCTCTGGTTCTAATACAGGATTCCGACTTAAACAGTCCGCTTCTAAATTATCTTTTCCAGGGGAATATTTGATTTTAAAATCATATTGTGAAAGGTAATAAGTCAAATCACCTAGTTCTTCGTCTGTTCTAGCTTTTAAGTTCATGTTTTCTAATGGTTTATGGTCTGTGTAGACTGTAAACGATTTACCTATCAGCCAGTACTGCCAATATCTTAGTGCTTCTTTAATAGCTAAGCATTCTAAATATATTGCCTTTTTCTTCTTTTGCGCTCCATTCAGTTTTTTTGAAAAATAGGCTACTGGTTTTTCTTTACCATCTAGTTGTACTTGTTTTAAAATTGCTCCAACACCCAGCAGAGAACCATCAGTATAAATATTTATTGGTAGATTTTGATCATAAATTTCTAGTATTGGCTGTGAACACAAGAGACTCTTTATTTTTTCAAACGCATTTTGACATTCTTCAGACCAAACAAACTTTTGATTTTTTCTTAGCAAATTATGTAATGGGTCAAGAATTATTGCGCTCCTTGGTATATATTTATGGTAAAAGTTTACTTTTCCCAAAAATTGTCGAATATTCTTCTGTGTTTTTGGTACTGGAAATTCTTTTATCGAAATGAGATTGTCCTTCAGTGGTTGGATAGAATTATATTGAATGATATGTCCCAGGTATTTTACCGAATCTGATGCAAATGTACATTTTATAAATTTTAGTCGAAATCCTTCCGTTTGAATTGCTTCTAGTAACTGTTTCAAGTGACTTATGTGTTCATCAAATGAGTTTGAAAATATCAGGATGTCATCTATATAATTGACAGCAAAATCGGTTAGTTTATATTTTCTAAGTATGTTACACAATATTCTTTGAAATATTGCTGGAGCAGTCTTCAAACCAAATGGTAGGCAAGTCCATTGAAAGTGTCCCTCTTGAGTTACAAACCCTGTCTTCTTCCTGTCCTCTACTCGTAGAGGTATAGACCAAAAAGCTGAATTAACGTCTAAGGTTGTAAAAAATTTGCAATTTCTTGTTTTTGTCATTAAATCGTCAATTAATGGGAAGGGTTGAGCCTGAGGAACTACAATTTTATTTAAATCCCTGAAGTCTATACAGAGCCTTGATTTTTTATTTTCTTCCTTTTTAAATGTCAAAGTTACTGGTGCTGCGAATGGACTATAAGATTCTTCTATAAGCGCATTATCCAATAATTCGGCTATTTGTTCTGCTATCTCTTTTTTGTCTTCTATAGTGCATCTGTATGGCCTCTTGCTGCAGTATTTATCCATTGATAAATCTATTCTTGCTTCATATCCTTTAACCTTTCCCACGTCATACTTGTTTTTGGCAAAAACTGATTGATATTGTTGTATTAGCTTATTTATTTCTTCCCTTTTATCATCATCTAAATGACCAACCTTTATTTCAAATTCCTCCTCTTTGATATGTTCATTAAAATTAATTTTGTTTTCGTTTTCATATTTATTACCTTCATTTTCACCTTCGTCTATCTTTTTCTCCATTTTTTTACTATTCTTTTCATGTAAGTATTGTTTCTGAGTTATTTTTAACTCCTCATTTTGTACTAGCTTGTATTTCTTTATCATATCTAATCCTATTAAGAAATCATATCTGAATTTGTGTTCGTCAATGATGTACACATCCACATTTTCTTCTATTTCAAAAATTTTTATTTTTAAATTTGTCAAACCACTTGTTTTTTGGACACCATTAATTGTTACTATATTTTCTTCATTCGAGTTATGTCCTTTTGTATTTAGTTTTAGTAATTTGGAATTAATTAGAGATACATTTGAACCTGAATCGTATACTCCATAAATTTCTAATTTATTATTTAACAGTAGTTTGATCTTAATTAATGGTGTCACTACTAGTTTTTTTGTTCTGTTTCATTTAACTCTGCTTCAATCACTGAATTATTTACATGTTTAATATATCTTTTATTTAATTTATCATCTTCTCTAACTCTAAACCAGCATGCAGCTTCGGAATGATAGCGAACCCCTTTATTTAATTTTACGCATATTTTGCATGGATAACGTCCTTCATTTGTAATATTTATCCTTTGATTTTCATACTTTCTGTACGTTCCATTCCCATTTTTATTTACCAAATGTTCATACTTTCTCACCTCATTGAATAAACATACTATATCGTTCATTGCTTCTCTATTTATCTTCTCTAATACAAAACCTGGCAAACCTACCGCTATCAGATCCACCAGTGTACCTGTATCAATTGAATTTCTCATGTCCAATAAAAGTTTTTCCTTTTTAATGGCATAGTCCACTAATGAACCATCCTTATATTTAAATAACAATGCATAGGTCACTTGGTTCCAGTTTTGGTTTGCAAATGACTCGCACAACTTTTCTTTCCAAACTATCCACTCTGAGTTGAGTGTTAATTTTATAATCATTGAGCTGTACCAATCAACACAACTTTTATCCATAAATAGTCGGAGAATCTCAATTTTTTGTTCATCTTTCATAATACCGAAGCGAGAACATTCTCTCTCAAAAATGTCAATCCATTGCCTTGCATTTGAGTTTTTGCTCGTAAATTTCTCAATCACAAACTTCTCTGCGACATATTTCAGATTCTGTTTTTTTAAATCATGTGTATTTTCTATTAACTTTGTAAACATTTCTTCCAATAAATTCGAATCTCTAATTTGTTCTTCAGATGCTCGGTTATGTTCAATTTCCTCCAGATATTGTTCTCCAAATTGTAAGTTACCATCAGCATCTATGTAAATTTCTCGTAATTTATCTGTCATAGTTATCCAAACTCTTCGTGTCTGATGTCTTTTCTTTAAACTATTTTTTACTTTGTTGTACACAGCTGTCTCAATTAATTCTTCGTGAAATCCAACAGACTGTAATTCCTCTGGTATAGCAAATTTTTTTTCATCTTTAGTTGTGATTGAGGTTACACAACAAATATTAGATTTTCCATCATTCGCCGGTAAAATCGTGAATTCAAAACGTAACTGCTCCATTTGCATCTTTTTATAAACAAAATTGTCGTTTTATAAGTCTGTTTTACTACATGAAAGAAATAAACCTTGTGTTGCTGTAAAGAAGATTTATTGTTAGTTTTTTTTATACAGAGACTATTTTATTTAGGTAATATAAAACAATATGAACACAAACCTGTAAAGAAGAAACGACAATGAAAGTTTATTCTTTCACTTTTAAAACATAAAATAATATAATATTAAAATTTTCATTGATTATCCAATTGTCAATCAACTTGTATTTAAATCTGTCATCTGACATTCTGAATTCGTTTCTTCTTTAAAATCAGACAATTAAAAAGTTAAAAACTATAACCAAACTTCATGGTAAGTAAACACACAGAGTGCGAAGAAAGAAATAGTATTTCTTTACATATATATATAGATTTTTATGTGTTCCGGTTAGATGGTAATGTATAGCCCCGTAATAACTTTAACAGACACAAAAGTCAGACAAAACAACTAAGGTCTCAGGGGTGGCAACACATCTGCATTTTGTCCGTCTTTGTTTGGGTGTCTATAGACTGCAGTCATCACTTAATATCAATGTCAACTGCAATACTTGTTTGCCATCATCGTAACACATATAAATAAGAGAGTGCCAGACCGACCACTAGGCTACAGTAAGTGAAAGTAAGAGATCAATAAAATACACCCTTTACTCAATGGTAGATATCAAAATTTTACGAACTTATATTTCCCCGATCCCTAAAGGAAAGGGGAATTGAATAAAGGAACTGTATTTTTTTGTTCGAATAGGAATAATAAAATGCTTTGAATAATCCCACCGTGGATTAAATATACTTGAGCCCTGAAATGCAGACTGAATTTTGTAATATTCTGGAGTCTATTTGTTTAGGGCGTCCTACTGGTGGATTTACCATCAATGTGATGCTTGTTTGTAAAAAAAAAAAAATGACATAAAAAAAAAATAAGTGGCTAACATATTGACATCTTTTTTCTCTATTGTCAACTTCGACAAAAAATAGAAATCCCATTTGCACTTACTCTTGTTTCCGGGATTGAATCCAGGAATCCAGCGTAGCAGTGCCTGCTGAACACTAGGCTACTGAGACAGTTAGTGAAAATATTTTATTGATCTCTTAGATCTTTTTTTATTGTTTTTTTTTTATGTAATGGAAGTGGCAAACTAGCATGCAATTCACATTGGTGTTAAGTGATGACTGCAGCCTATCGACACCCCACACAAAGACCAAGGCCAAAATGCAGTTGCGTTACCACTCCTGAGGCCTAAGGTGTTATGCCTCTGTGCCGGAAATTACAGGGCCGTTCATTCCCACTTGACCGGAACACGATAGTGCTGAACACTAACATATAACGGCAAGTATATTAGTTAATGCGGTGGTGCCTACGCCCACGAGCTCCGTCACTGGAGCTCTACCAAAATTTCCTTCACATTTATTGCCTTGCTTTATGGTAGCAGTAGCGCCATCTTTTGCCAACTATGCTAGTTGGCGCTACTGCTACCATAAAGCAAGGCAATAAATGTGAAGGAAAGATTTGACAAATCGGGCAGGACTTCAGTAGCTCAATTGGAAGAGCGGCTGGACTAGATTCCCAGTAGGCCGCGAGTTCGAGTCTCGCCTGAAGTCAAATTTTTCTTTCCATTTTTCTTTAAATAAAATATATTTCACAAGCATGTGTTAATGCGAAATAATATAAAAACAATTAAAAAAAAGAAATATACAAATAAAAATTTTTCAAAAGTTCAAAATAGCATCGCCGCTCCGTTATCCTGCAACCCCGCTCCCCGCTGTTCGTGGCGATATTTCGCCCAGGCAAGGTGCGTCGCATACTTACGCCAGAGAATATGTAATAATACTTGCTTACGCTCAGAGCAAATGCCGGTTCAGAGGCAAAAAAAAAATTGGAGTAGGAAAACTTAAATTTTAAAATCTATGAATTTTAAAAAGTCCTAGAACAAATGTTGTTAGAGGCTTATTAGAGGCTACCTTCAAGAGGCGATACGCTAATTTCAATTGACCCAGTATACTTAATTATGTCATATTTCGTGCACTGATTTACATGTGTACCAAATTTTTCCATGAGTACTTTCGAACTTCGACTTACAAGCAGATATACATTCCGTTTTCTTACCTTTTGACTTAAGGACCCCTTTTTTTAACTTAAGGAACCAAAAAGTCAGATACTTAACACTTAACCCCGTCAACCGTTATGTAAATACCTAAATAAATAAAAAATATTCAACTGTCTTGGTAGCCTAGTGGTACGACCTACTACGCTGATGTCCTGGGTTCGATTCCTGGGTAGGGGGTTATCAGAGATAATGGTGTAAAGTCCTTTATCTCTGGTTCCATTGGGATTTTTCCATTTTCTGGAAATTTCCCAGTAACAGGCTCACCACTGGTTAACATGGTCCAAAAACGTAAAACCTGCCTACCCCTTCGGGGATTACAGGCGTGAAGTTACGTTAAAAAATAAGTAAACAAATAATTTCAATGACAAAAGTATACATTTCGAGACATCTGTTACGATATGATACCGACAGATTAATCGAAAGCCTTCGGTACATCCCTGTGGATGTGAACCAGTTCTGCACTTTAAGAATTGAACCTTATTTCAATAGTTTTAAGGTAAAAAAGTGGTGCAAACCAATTGCGGTCAGCGGCGTCCACGCGGCGTCCATCCGATGACAGCTCGAATGCGTTTGACAGGTGACGACAGCCATGTTGGATTTTACGAACATAAAATTCAATTTCGATAGTTTTTGTATGAGAATAAATATAATAATGACAACCCTTGATAAGTCCCACTGCTGGGCACGTGTCTCTCCCCTTCTTGGGAGAAGGCATGGAGCTTACTCCTCCACGCTGTTCTAATGCGGGTTGGTGGAGATAAGGGTTAGTGGCCAACCCGCTGTCGGATAATTTTCAGACCGCCATATAGCCTCCGACAAGGTTTAAGACTGCCCTCCGAAGCACGGAAACGCGCATTTTAAATTGAATGAGATATACACGAAATATTACTAATACTTACAAACAAAAAAATGGTATCGATCAAAATCATTAATCGAGACTATCAACAGACGCTACTCAGTCGGCTCTTTTAAAAATATGCCTTTTGTAATAAACTCATACTATTACTTTTCTTTTTTTAAAGAAAAATGAAAATGAAGTCAAATTTTTCATTCCATTTTTCTTTAAAAAAAATTTTTTTTTTTCACAAGCATGTGTTAATGCGAAATAATGTAAAACAATCATACTATTACTTTAAATTTACAATAGAGTTCACAAATAATAAAACGAAAACCACACAAAAATAAACACAATAATTTCAAAGAGAAACAAAACGTGGCAGGTGCTGACCTAGTTTGTGTTCACACGAAATCTAGACTTCGAGGTAGGTCGTTAGCGATAATACCTGCAAACATCCTTCGTACTCGCGCCTGAATTGCATACACGGAATGATATTTTCATTGAAAATGTATAGAAACTACATAAATTGGCAATGACTAGGACCTAATACAGTACTTACCCAGTGAACCTGGTGAAATGGGTTAATTTAAAACGCTGTTTTAAAGCGTAAAGGAGATGTTGCAAAAATGTATGGGCCTCCGGCCATGTATTGTACACAATATCATCAAAACACACACACACACAACAGGCAAAATCAATATAAAAACGTTTTTTACTGCATATTTTCACTTATTTAGCTTTGTTTGCAGTTACAAAACATTATTTTCAGTTAAAATTGCAACTCAAAACCAACATGGCGAATATGGCGGGCGATGTCATTCTGACATTTTCATTTTTTAAATTGTATTTTGATTATAGAGTACTTGGAGAAAAAAGTAATATTTTCTAAATACTATCAAAATTGATTGATCCCAAGTGTCGGCTGTATCGCCGCCATGCTTAACATAGTTGAAAATGATAAAATCGTTTGAATCAAATGTGGTTGTAACTCTAAAATACATTCTTGAATAAATTAATTGTACTTTTTTCGGATTCTTCTTTAATTTACCCATTTTCTGAGGACGTGTACGAACCAGAGCCGAGCTCGCAACATCTCATTTAAATTGGCGAGTTAAAAAAAAAATATATTTCTATAATTTGAACATAATTCGTTTGAAAATTATGCAAAAAAATAGATGAAAACGCCCCGCTGATATCCAAAACTACTCCTACTAAATTTTTTAAAAGAATTTAAATATAAAATATAATTTCACCTATAGATAAGAAAACCTATAAAAAGTCCACGATATTTATGATAATATAGGAAATTCATTAATTGCACTGAACCCTTTGAACGTTAGTCCGACACGCGCTTGGCCGCTTTTTTCTTGTTACTTACGCTATTCAGTTTTTTTTTTCGATCTTGTATGCAGGCTTTTTACCTACAAACAGGGGTTTTTTATTTGTATCTTTAATTTTGTTCTTTCTTTTTTATTCTAGATAGTTTTTAATTTTTTTTTTTTGTATAATTTAACGTTTGATTTGACATTTTCTAAATTTGCTATTTAGACAATTTTCTATGTTCAAACAATAATACTAGAATAACAGAACAGTGGGTGGCTGTGGCAACAAGCTCAATTGACATCGAACGAAGCCGCCGGTGAATTTCCACTCAAATATAATTATGCCACGAAAATTCTATTGAGGTTCGACCAACCGTAAGAAGCTTTTGCTATGTTTTATAGAATAACAAGCGATCAATATACTACAGTGTACCAATAATACATCTTTAAATTGTGTACGTAAAGAATTAAAAAAAAACGGGTTGTACTCTGTGTGTGCTGGCACAAGTGAAAACTTCCTGAATAAGGGTGTGTAGCGTCCACTACATTAAGGCTCCAACTAGTGGCATACAATGAAACTTCACAGTACTTGCCCAGTACGGTAGATGGCGTGTCAATCGATTACATCGCACATACGAAGTATTCTCAAGAGTTGGCATATACAACATGTAGCGAGATTAGAAAATTGAGTTTTAATCATAATACATGAACTGAAATTGCATATTGATGTATATAAAAAAAAAATATTTAAGAAATAAGTTGTCCTCAATTTGTACTAACAGTATGCACACCCTATGCATACTTACCCTACCTCCAACTACGACCGCACATAAAACACAAACCAACTCACACACGTACACTGTCGCATTGTGATGTAGCGTAACCTGCGTACCCCTTTTTAACACTCGCTAGTAATAAGATTTAGGAAGAAGAGAATTTAGCCTGTTTTATTTCTTAAATTATTATTAATAATAAAATGCGAGTCTCAACGAGTTCTAATAAACTTGTCGAGCATTTTATTTTGGATAGACGTTACTCTCATTTTCGTTTGTATTGACTGTTCACCAAATGGGTGACCATAATTTACTTCATTGTAATTAATTTTGGGACACAATATTACCTATATTTAAATTGCCTAAAATCGATTCGGTTATCGATTCTGGGTAACCTAGTCTCGGGTTGTACATTCAAACCTGTTACACGTTGTATACAACTTCCCAACGTCGATCGTTGGGCCGCGGCCCGCCAGGCGCTACCAACTCGCCTGGTCGGAGGATCGTCCCTTTTCGTCGGAGGAACACTTCCACCCGTTCCTCCACAGGTGCTTTTCTACTAGAGAAGTGTTATGTTACGTTGGTATGGATGCGTTTTATATCCACCAATCAAATTCATGTTAGAGATGCGTGCTATGGGCCGTCGCGAGTGGTGTGCAGATCAGAGTACCTATGGCAGAGAATATGTAATAATACTACGTATAGAATGGACACTTCGACGTCCCGCCCGATTTCCCCGCCTCTCCAAACCTCCTCCCCTCTTATGGGCGACGCTTGGTATTCTCTACGTCCTACGCACACAGGTAGACGTGTAAATACACGTCACGACCAAATTAAGCGTTTGTATGGAATTTTGGCGTAGTGTCCGCGGTGTGCCTACGGTATGCCGCGCACTTTGCGGCGGCGCATCTTCATAGCGAATCTTCCTCGTACAGCTACATAGCTTAGTATTGATGGAAACGGTCACATAATATATTTTCGTATCGTAGATTTCACTTCTTCGCAGCATAGCTGAAATACACCCTAATGTAATTACTTTTTAGCATTTGCAGCCTCGCGAGGCATTTGCCGCGCGAGGTTTCTCGCTCTGTGTAAACGCACTTAGTTGGTATATTTTTCTATGCAGACATCGGATGACATTCTGGCTTTTTCAGTTTTTATTTCCCAGAATTTATTCAACCCTAGAACGATGCTCATCGACGCCACAACGCAGCTATGACGATGCTATATAAATAAGTGGCTTATTCGTTGACTTGAGAACCGATAACTATCACAAACACACACGCATATTCGCGATGGCGCCCGAGCCGCCTAAACGAAACAGCAGGAGCAGGTATACATTTTGCACTCTCCCTCCGTCTTACGAATTTTCGATCAGATCACCTGTTCTGACGCTAGTTAAACATTAAAAAAAAAACAAATAGAGGCATAATTCAGGTTGAATCCAAGCTTTGCGTCTGAAGATTTTCGATTATGTTATAGTCAACGTTTATAGCTAAAACAAAAACGTAAAGTAACATTTGTCATAGTTCTCCTAGGCAGTTATTATTTTCTATTTCTATGTCATCTGATCCAGTCTGGTGGATCAGATTCCAATCCAATTTTTCTTTGTGTACTTTTATTAAAACGAATACGCATTGTTGTGTTACTGTACGAGTATTTTATTTAGCCATTTCAACCTATGTAGCAAAGGTTTTCTCTAAATTTTTGCGGATTGCAGATTTTTAAGTAATTGCAGTTGTAACTTATCATCTATATGAACATGGAGGTGAAAATATATCAGTGGATTCAAAATACACTAGGTAGTACAGTGGTTCTCAAAGTGTGCTCCGCGGAGCCCTGAGGCTCTGTACATTTGATCCAGTCTGGTGGATCAGATTGCAATCCTATTTTGCTTTGTGTACTTTACTAAAACTAAAACGCATTATTGTCTAATTGTATTCTATGTAACCATTTCAGCCTATGTAGCAAAGGTTTTGTCTTAATTTTAAAGATTGCAGATTTTTAAATGGTTGCAGTAGTTACTTATCATCTATGTGAACATGGAGGTGACAATATATCAGTGGATTCAGAATACACTAGTACAATACAGTAGTACAGTGGTTCTCAAAGTGTGCTCCGCGGAGCCATGAGGCTCTGTAAAGTTTTTGCCGGGGCTGCGCAATAATGTGTTAATCTTTTTTTTATGTTATGAAAGTGACAAGCAAGCATGCCGTTCACATTGTTGTTAAGTGATGACTGCAGCCTATAGACACCAACACAAAGACCAAGGTCAAAACGCAGATGCGTTACTACTCCTGAGGCCTAAGTTCTTATGCCTCTGTGCCGGAAATTATAGGGCCGTACATTACCACCTCACTGGAACACCATAGTGCTGAACACTACCATTTAGCGACAAGTATATTAGGTAATGCGGTGGTGCCTACGCCCGCGAGCTCTGTTACTAGATCTCTACCAAAAGTAAAAATTTAGCAAAATGATCTATCTATAAATATAGCTACGATCTGTCGGTAGAACCACAGCATCCACCGTTCGGCCGGTCATTTATCACAATCGAGAGGACATGGGGAAGCCTTTCTGATACCTAATCAGCCACACCCCAACCGTTTAATTGGGTTTATATTACTCGTACACTTTAATACTGTATTTTGTGATATGTATTCTATATTCAGTTGCTATTGCTAGTCATGATACGTTAGTGAGTCATTGATGATGTTTATTGATTAAATTATCTACATAACAAAGAATCCTAGCAAGATTTGTACAGAAAAAATAAAGATTAACTAATCTTTTAAATTTCTACTGGTTGTAGAGCTCCAGCGACGAAGCTCGCGGGCGTAGGAACCACCGCATTACCCAATATACTTGCCGCTAAATTAGCAAAATCTAGTGTTCAACACTATCGTGTTCCGGTTAGGTGGTAATGTACGGCCCTGTAATTTCCAGCACAGAGGCATGACATCGCCTTTGCGCCGCCATAGGCCTCAGGAGTGGTAACGCATCTGCATTTTGACCTCTGGTCTTTGTGTGAGTGCATAGGCTGCAGTCATCACTTAACATCGATATGAACTGCATGCTTATTTGCCACTTTCATAATATACTTTAAAAAATCTATCTGCCGCCTAATGGTAGTGTTCAGTACTATCGTGTACCGTGATATGTTCTTAGGTTTTCGCGAGCTACACTCATTGAAATAAAACTATTTTTACGGATTTATCTCGCGTATATTAAACTAAAATGATTTTTAAAATCAACCCGACGTTTCGGTCGCTTTTCAGCTTCCGTGGTCCCGGGCAGACTGAGGTGACATTTGTCTGACAGAAGTTTGAAAAATTATATGTAGCTACCTCCATCGATTTCGTAAACGCCTTGCGTAGCGTTCAGGATTAACACAATAATTACTTATGGTATCTTGAGGTCTTGCAGACTGCTGCGGCTGGGATTTAATCTTGCTAAGTATGGGATCCCATGATGTTGATAATCGCCATCCATCTTCTCTATTGAAATTTGGGTGTTTTTTAATTTCAATAGCCTCGCGTACCATTCGTGGAATGGGTTTGTGTTCTCTAGCGAGTATTTGAATTTTATCAAACCGGATGTAATGGTTTGGCTTTGTAATCGTGTACCGGTTAGATGGTAATATATGGCCCCGTAATAACTATCACTATCTATTAACTATCAGTGGTCGCTCACTTTGGGCCTCATAATAAGGCTCAAGGTCACTCAGAGAGCAATGGACCGGGCTATGCTCGGAGTTTCTCTGCGAGATCGAATCAGAGACGAGGAGATCCGCATGAGAACCAAAGTCACCGACATAGCCCACCGAATAGCGAAACTCAAGTGGCAGTGGGCAGGGCACATAGCTCGCAGAACTGACGGCCGTTGGGGCAGAAGAGTTCTGGAGTGGCGACCGCGTACCGGAAGACGAAGCGTAGGCAAGCCCCTCACGAGGTGGACCGACGGCCTGGTGAAGGTAGCGGGCAATCGTTGGATGAGGACGGCCCAGGACCGTTCGTTGTGGCATTCTTTGGGGGAGGCCTTTGTTCAGCAGTGGACGTCTTTCGGCTGAAATGATGATGAATAACTATCACAGAGACATAACAATTAAGGTTTCAGGGGTGCCAATGCCTCTGCATTTGACCTCTGTTTTCGTGTAGATGTCTATAGGCTGCAGTCATCACTTTACATCTATGACATTCCGGTTATCGCCAACCGAATGGAGTAGAGCGAAAGTTGCACCGCCCATAATCGCATATGTCTCATATGTCTCTCCGCAACGTCCTAAGCTGAGGCACGGACCCGCATGGGTCACCCTTAGGCAGTTGCGCTAAATTTTAGGCTGGAGCGCCCTCTGCGCTCGCCGATTGCCCGGTGAAGTAGACTAGTGCCGTCTCGAGACAGGCCGCCTACACAAAGCACGACAAAAAAAAAACAAAAAAAAAAAAAAAAAAAAAAATTACATCTATGTGAACTAAAAGTGTCTGTCGTTACATAAAAAAATGGCTGAAAAAACATTGGCACTGAATCACGGCCGAATCGCGAATATATTATTCGTCTGGCTCGCTTATTAAATGAACTGTAAAAAAGGTCATTGCCATGTTTATATTTTTTATAGGTGTCAAACATTCATAAGTCTGTAAGTACGGGGGTAATAAAAAAATAATTAAGCAGAGCCGACTGTCGCCGGCTGGGTTGGTCAGGGCGCGGCCTAATGTGTTTAGGGCGCGTTCACACTGCGCCGGATGCCGGAAGCACTTTTAGGATAGACATTGCTTTTATAAATTCGGTTGAGGTTTGTTGGCTGTAGTTTTTAATGGTAAGCTTATACACGGCGCCCAGTTTCATATGATTTCTGCTAAATCATTTTAAGCTATAGATATATTGGAACTTTCATATTAAGGCAGCCCTAAACGTATATTTTAGGGCGAATGCATGGAGCAACACGGGCCTCCGGCCTCCGGCCGCTGCGGCGGCCCGGAGGGGAGTAGCCATAGCGTTTATTATGTTAAATACTATATAATCATTTTTGCGGGGGGAAATGCGTGTGACACACACACACACTACAAAAACCGTCTATTGCTACGAAACTCACACCTTGAATTTAACAAAATACATATACAATTTCACGCACACATTTAAACATAGGGGACAGGCATAGGCCCATTTGGGCTTGTACTTTGACAGAGGGGAAAGCCTGCATATGGCTACTCTCCTCCGGTACGCCGCGGCCGGTGGCCCGTGTTGCTCTATGGGGCCGTTCAAGTATTACGTAAGCACTATGAGGGGGCGGGGGGGTCTTTGCTCTGCTTATTTTGGATGACATGGGGGGTAGGAGAGGAGAGTCTAGATGATGATTACGTCATCGGTAGTTATTTACTTATTACATCAGTAAAATCTTATCTCTACCCTAAATCTATTTTCTTATTTTTAAAATTATAATTATAACATTTTAATTATAACATTAAAAAAAAACAATACATGAATTTAAAAATGTTTACGTAAGCATGGGGGGAGGGGGTAAGAGCTGTGCTTACTTTTGCTGACAAAGGGGATGGGGGGGAAGAATTGTAATAAATCCGCTTTCGTAATACTTGAACGGCCCCTTATGAGCAAATGTCATGATTTGCTTAATTGTTGATTTTGTTAATTTTAATGTTTCTGCTGGTACTTGCCTGATTTTACGGGGCTCATAATCGCTACAACCCTTCGTTTGGGGACCTCCTGTGCTTTATTATGAAAAGAGCCAGAAATGCCTACCGAAGTGCTTTTTTTATGTAATGGAAGTGGTAAACATGCATACAGTTCACATTGATGTTAAGTGATGACTGCAGCCTGTAGACACCCACACATAGACCAAGGTCAAAATGCAGATGCGTTACCACTCCTGAGGCCTAAGGTGTTATGCCTCTGTACAGGGCCGTACATTACCACCTGACCGGAACACGATAGTGCTGAATACTAGGTACTATTTAGCGGCAAGTATATTAGGTAATGCGGTGGTGCGTCTGCCCGCGAACTCCGTCACAGGAGCTCTACCACCAGTAAAACAAAACCAGAAACTGATACTCTACCGCTACCTCACTACCTAAAGAAAGAAACTACGCTTTGAATGCAGAATCTCGTTTGTGTTTCTACATACATCCACGATCATACGATACATACGAGGCAAATTTTTAGTACGTTTTGGCCCACTTAACGGTGGCGAGCCTATTGACATCTCCGGGCACATTACTAAACTCCGAGGTACTGGGAAATTTCCAGAAAATGGATAAATCCCAATATAACCAGAGATAAAGGATTTAACACCGTTAACTCTGATAGTCCCCGACACGGGAATCGAACCCAGGACTCCAGCATAGTAGAAGTGGCCTGCTAACACTAGGCTACTGAGGAAGTTTAATTTACCAAAACCTTATAAATGTTACTTTGTTTAATGTGCTTTGTTAACTACTACCACGCTGAGGTCCTGGGTTCGATTCCCGGATAGGAGGTTATCAGAGATAATGGTGTAAAATCCTTTATCTCTGGTTCTATTGGGATTTTTCCATTTTCTGGGAATTTCCCAGTACCTCGAAGTTTGGTAATGTGCCCGGAGATGTCAACAGGCTCGCCACCTGTTACATGGGCCAAAAACGTAACCGGCGAATCGTGGGTGTTTGCATGTATGCTTGAATACATGCACTTAGCTCTGCCTACCCCTTCGGGGATTACAGGCGTGAAGTTACGTTTTATGAATGTTAATATTTTTTATAATAATTCTTTATAACTATATATTGTTAGTAAGCTGTGCGCGACCTTACGTACAAAGGGCGCGGCGGGAAGTGGCGGACTCGCCGACTGTGACCGATTGCCTGTCATTGTTCCTTGGAACCTGCGCTGTATGCCGTATGCTGTCCAGCTAAGTGATTACTATTAATGTATGGTAATGTATATAATGTACGGCCCCGTAATAACTATCACAGAGGTAGAAGATTTTAGTCCTCAGGGTTTTGCAGGCAACGCAGTTGCACTTCGAGCTCTGGTTATTGTCTATAGGGTGCAGTCGTCACTGTGAACTGCATGCTTGATTGCCACCATCAACACATTACAAGAAACCGGTCAAGTGCGTGTCGGGCCACGCGCAGTGTAGGGTTCTGTAGATACAGAGTAAGAGATGTAATGGAAAAATAAATAAATATTTTCTATGGAATTGTTCGAAATTTTCGAGTAAAATACATTTGGTCGACTATTACTCGCAAACTTGCAAGAACAACTTAAGTGTGATACTTTTTCCTTTTAATTTCGTTATATGTAGCTACTATTGCCGTAACGTTTGAATTTCTAACAATAACCGTTTAGTTGATAGGGGGTGGGGCACTTGACTCTAACGAAAATTTGCACTTGAAAGCTTAATAAGGCACGAACTGTTAACTAAATCTAAAAATGATGTTCAGACATCCATAATATTTTTGAAAGACCTATCCAACAATTCCGGAAACTATATAGAAATCGAAAATAAAATCAAAATTCCTCGCGTTACAAGTAGGGGTTACCCTAAATTTTTTTTTTCATGTTTTTATTCTACCACTTTGTCGGCGTGATTAAGGTGTATACTTGTGCCAAATTTCAAGTCTCTAGTACCAATTGTTTTTTTCGGTAAACCGCGGACGGACAGACAGACAGACAGACAGACAGACAGATAGGGTTATTCGTCAACTCGACATGGACGACCGGACACACGTGTGTCCAGTTAGTTAAACTTGAAATTGTAATGACTTGTTATTTCGTCATCTGGACACGACAATATTTTTGCGTGTGTCCACATGGTGAAATTTAAATACCATTTTTTATGTTTTCACCAACTGGACACTATCACTTTTTTTATAGACGGACATGACGAAACTATATGGGTTCCTCCATTGGAAGAGCGGCTGGACTAGATTCCCAGTAGGTCGCGAGTTCGAGTCTCGCCTGAAGTCAATTTTTTCTTTCCATTTTTCTTTAAAAATAAAATATATTTCACAAGCATGTGTTAATGCGAAATAATATAAAACAATTATTAAGGGACTTCTTTACGATATTCAATAAACTGAAAAGTCTATTATATCGGTTGCCTAACTAGCATAGTTGGTAATAGATGGCGCTGCTGCTACCATAAAGCAATGCAATAGATGTGAAGGAAAGATTTGACAAATCGGGCAGGGCTTCAGTAGCTCAATTGGAAGAGCGGCTGGACTAGATTCCCAGTAGGTCGCAAGTTCGAGTCTCGCCTGAAGTCAAATTTTTCTTTCCATTTTTCTTTAAAAATAAAATATATGGGTTCATTCCTAGTTTACCTCGGAACCCGAATTGGTCTGCATTAAATTGATTCCCACACTACATTATCTACCTAGACACATTATTTCTTAGTAAAACCTACTCCAAAGTATCACTTATCACGTCCATCAGTAGGTAGGGCTGTAGGCGTGGCGGCAGGCGTGCCGAGGTCGCGGGTTCGAAACCACTATAACCTATAATTAACTAGATTCCCCGTTTTTCCGCTTCTTTATTGTCTAGTCATATTTAGCGGTTTTGTATGTGTGTATCTTGACGCTAAGTCCCTTACGGGGTAGGTAGGAGCGCGTGTGAATGCAGAAGCGCTAGATATCCCGGTCCTGACACCTACCTTACTTCTTCTATATTCATCATTCTCTTCATATATGCACGCCGATTTCTAAGAATCTTGACCCGAGAGTAATCCTATTTGGTGAGGTAAGATTCACATTTAGTAAATCAAATCAAATCTCTTTGATTCTTTGAAGCTTTTTTTATAGGCTTTATTTTTGTACTATTTATTTTTCACAATAACACATGCGAGTGAACTTTAGAAATTAAAGAAAAAACGGAAAGAAAAATTTAAGTTCAATTCCTGCCCGAAGTCAAATTTTCCTTTCCGTTTTTTCTTTAATTTCTAAAGGCTTAATTTTAATTTGTCTACAGAAATGATCGTACATTAGTTTTGTGAATTCCAATTTTTAAAAAAAGGGTAAGGACAGGTTGGTCTACCTTGGCCTCTGTAACCATTCACATTGGCATTGTTTACCTATTTGGACGGTGATGTGATTTTTTAATGTTATAATGTTATGTTATTTTATAATCTTACTGGTGGTAGAGCTCCAGTGACGGAGCTCGCGGGCGTAGGCACCACCGCATTACCTAATATACTTGCCGCTAAATGGTAGTGTTCAGCACTATCGTGTTCCGGTCAGGTGGTAATGTACGGCCCTGTAATTTTCGGCACAGAGGCATAACACCTAATGCCTCAGGAGTGGCAGCGCATCTGCATTTTGACCCTGGTCATTGTGTGGGTGTCTATAGGCTGCAGTCTTCACTTAACATGAATGTGAACTGCATGCTTGTTTGCAACTTTTATTACAAAAAAAAAAAAATGATACCTATCTTATATAGGCTCGTATTTAACTGATATTTTCAATTTTGCAAACGGTGAGCATATAATTGACAATATAGATTTAACTCCAACAAAATGGTAAAATAAAATATTGAAAAAATATTACGTACTAGCTGACCCGGCAAACTTCGTATTGCCTCACAATGAAATAATGTGTCAAAGGTTTGATAGATACGGATTATTTGTATAGGAAAATGAAATTAAATGTAGAGATTCCCGTGGGAATAAGTGATTTTCCCGCGGTAAAAAGTAGCCTAAATGTTGGCCAGGCTTGGTATCTATACACCACAAAAAGTTTCATTCGAATCCGTCCAGTATCTTTGGAGATTAGCCTGGACAAAGGGACACACAGACAGACAAAACATTTTGAAATCATTGAAAAGTGTTCTAATACTATTTTAACATCGCCCCCAATTGGTTTTTCGTAAATATATTCAATGTACAGGCACGCGGATTATACTGTTTTATTATAAGTATAGATAGGGGTTTCTGTGATGGTGTTTAATATCAGTGGCGTAGAAAGGCATGGGTGACGTGGGCCTCCACCCACTGCCGCGCACTAAAGGAGCCTCGCGACCTTAGTGTCGGTCCTTGATGGCTGACACTCTCAGATTGACGGAATAAGGCAGGTTGTACGTAAAAAATAGTGTAGTTCCTTATGTAAACCTACAACGAAATTTAATTTGAACGATTGGTATTACTTGCTACCGAACCCATGGAGCGTCCGACTTGCACTTAGCCGCTTTTTTTCGTATCCAAGATTGTGGATTGTCTCTCTGGGAATATCTCAATGTTTACATCGAATTTTGCTGTAGTCCTAGTGTGCCATATCGCTTGTCATGTATGCCATAAAACACCGAGAGCACAACAGATAAGCTTCAATAATTAATTGCAAATTCAGAGATCAAACAATTCAATAATCCTATTCTTAAAAAAACTTAAACATATTCTTAAAATAAAAAAAATCCATCAAATTTACTCGTATTGGGCGTCTATAGACTGATCTTTGAAAGTTACATTGATGTTCCTTAATCCATTTTTTCTGAAAATCAATCGTTTGAAAGATAGACACATCCAAAGAAGTAAAAAGGACACACCTCTAATTTTTAAAAATGTGGGTAAAAAAAACAAAAAATAAGTAAAGTGTAGCTCTTTATGAAAACTTTCAACTTAATTTAGTTTGGACGAGATTATAAAGAAACAGTATTATGTACGCACTTTTCTCAATACATACTAAGTATTGTTTTTATGGTGGTCATTAGTGGTTGCATTAAGGCGTAGGCACCACCATATTAGCTAATCTATCCGCCGATAAATAGTAGTGTTCAGTACTATGGTGTTGCAGTTATATGACAATGTATGGCTCTGTAATAACTGTCACACAGACATAACAACTAAAATCTCAGGAGTGGCAACGCATCTGTATTTTGACTCTGGTGTTTGTGTAGATGTCTATAGGCTGCAGTAATCATATTATAACATCCACGTGAATTGCATGCTTGTTTGCTCTAAAAAAACTGAAGCCTAATAGGCTACAGCACACAGCCACACATTAAGTACCTATGTAAGGTACTTAATGTGTGGCATTTACAATCATTACATAAAAAGCACTACAGAAAAATTAGTGATTGAACTGGAACTATGTGGAACTATAATGAGATATTCTGCTGATATACTTATTTACATTAGTATATTAGATTTAGTATTATCTTAGTGATATTCTTGACTATGTGTATATATATATATATTTAGCTTGTTTGACATATATATCAATTGTTACTCACATTAACTTATTTTGTTTGTTTTTGACGTGTCATAAGAGGGGCCTGTCACCCTATATGAATAAATGAGTTTCTGTCTCTGATTCTATAATAATATGAATTCTTTTTTCCTTCCTCTCGGTGTTTCATGTTTTGGTACTTCTCCAATTCATATTGCAGACATCGCGCACGCAATGCGGTCTATATTGTCAATTTTTTTTAAAATTTATTTCAGAAAACAAACAGTTGATTTAACAATATGGGAAAAAAAATCTTATAAACTAACAACCATTTACATGTTTCCGCATGTAGAAGTCTTATTACATCTGTTCAGACCTTCATAAGCCGTTGCCTTTTTCTAGTGAATATAATAATGCCAACCCTTGATACGTCCCACGGCTGGGCACGAGTCTCTCCCCTTCTTGGGAGGAGGCCTGGAGCTTAATCCACCACGATGCTCCAATGCCGGTTAGTGGAGATAAGGGTTAGTGGCCAACCCGTAGTCGGGTGTTTTCATACCGCCGGTTTAACGCTATCTATCGATAGCAACCGGCGACGGCTTCGTGGCCTCCGAAGCACGGAAACGCGCATTTTAATATGCCACTAGCGGTCACCCATCATACACTCGACCGCGTCCGTATCACTTAACCGAGTAGATCGCTTCCGATCTACACCAGCCTCGGGGCCATGCGCGCTACCGATGAAGATTCTTGGAGGAAGTATATTTTTGTTGCTCTCGGTGTTTCATATTTTGGTACTTCTCCAATTCATATTGCAGACATCGCGCACGCAATGCGGTCTTTATTGTCCATTATGCCGAATATTTGGAATGTTTTCATTAAAGCCGTTGCCCTTTTCTAGTGAATATACGAGTAGTATAAGTTTATTTTCACCTCAAGTCACAAAAATAACGTGGATTTCCTTTGTACCTGTTTTTGTTTTTGTTTTTGGCTTCGAGTAGTGTTTTGCATCAGTTTACTTACCCCTGGTCGTATATTTATGTCTTACTAGCTGTGGCCCGCGGATTCATTAGCGTGGATGACGTTTTGTAAATTATTTAAATATTACGATCCAGTGGAAATAAAAATAAATAAAATACGCTTACATTAATTTTTTCTTTGATTGGCACCGACTCCAAAAATAACGGCTTTTAAGTATTAAATAAATACTTACATAATTTTCGGTAATTTTACGCTAATTCTTTTTAATAAAGCTTTATTTTGAAATCGTAAAAATATTATTTCCAACTTTTTAGTGTTAGTCTCAACTCAAAGTCAAAGTTGTTAGTTAGTTTTGAATTCGGTTTTTATTTATTTTTTAATAATATTTTACCAATACCGGATTGTCACTGCTTACGTAGGCAGTGAGCAACAGTGATAACGCTCTAAGAACTCGAAACGAGCCCATCGTCTCTTTCGTAGGCTCAATGTGTAATATTAATTGATGAGTACTGTAACTACCATCATGTGCGAGAAATTCGGCAATAATCTAGTGCTAGACATGAGTTAAAACACCGCTAGACATCACAAACTTTCTTGCCCGGGGGTGGGACTGAAAATTAATTACGGAGGCTAAGGTGTAGATCTTAAGTAGATCATTACTAGAGAACTTACGTTCGAGGTTCAGTTTTTTTTTTCATATTTAGAGTGGCAAACAAGCATACAGCTTTACCACTAGGTTACCGAAGTCCCTTCGGTAGCTTAGTGGTAAAGCGGCTGGACTGATTATCCTGAGGTCGTATGGTCGCAGGCTCAATTCCTGCCCGAAGTCAAATTTTTCTTTCCATTTTTTCTTTAATTGACCATGTTGATCAAGTTTTGGCCAATATCAGTGTTTACGTAGTCAGTGTGCAGCAGAGATAACGCTCTACAAAGTCGAAACTAGCCGATTGTCTCTTTCCTTTTTTTTTAGTTTATTGGAAGTGGCAAACAACATTTTCTAAGGAGTCTCTCAACGTGCTCTCGAGTTTTGGCGGGAACCTTGAAAGAGGCGTATGATGGTACTTATTTTATTTCATTTTCTTGGTGCATTTTACTTATATTAAATATGGTTGGTGGCATTTTGTTTGATATAGGCTTAAAACAGTGCCCGTGTATAGTGAATTACAATAATAGTGCGAAAATACGTCCTTTCGGGTAGCCTCCAAAACTTCATTGTAAATGTTCTGGTAAAGCAGCCATCGCTACTCGAATTACTGACTGTGACTGATAAATTGACTGACTGACTGTGATTTTTACGCTGTTTATTACGAATACGAAATATCGTTTTACTTGACACTAGCAATATGCGTAATAGCGATGCCATATTTTATTTATTTATTAATACTTTTATGCACATAAAAGATACATATGGCGGACTTAACGCCACTAGGCGTTTTCTACCAGTCAACTGTTGGGTTGTGTAGAAATCAACGAAGTAGGTGCAGCAGTGGTTAAAATTTGAGAATATTTTTTTATTTTTTATTTATATTCATAAAAAAAAGGATACTGTAGATACATATAAATTGTCTTCCTTAACCAAACATGCGAATAACCTGTGGGATGTAACTAATAAACAATCAGTGATGTAACAATAAAATTTTAACAGGCTATAAAGGCACTCCCTCACCCCTTAATTAATTCCGGGCCCACCCTCGGAGAGGTTGGGGGTGTGTGGTGTGTAATGGTGTTCAAACTCATGTCTAGCAAGATTATTGCCGAATTTCTCGCAAGTTACGTTTAATTATGTTGCTTGTGTATATTTTAACTCGGGGGCAATATCACCATCTTACCTTGTTTTGATATATTTATTACTAACGTCAGGGCTTTCGATTAATATTAAGACTGATTTAAGCTTACAGTACCTATTCAACAATTATCAATCATTCAAATCGAACCTACGAAAGAGACAATCTTTAGTTTCGACTTCGTAGAGCGTTATCTCTGCTGCACACTGCCTACGTAAGCACTTATAGTCCGGTATAAGTAAAAACTTGATCAAAATGGTCGATAAACGTCACAAGTATGTGCGCGAAAGAGATAACGCTCTACAGAGCCCAAATTATATGAAATCTCTTTCCTGTCGATGTGATTTTTAGAGCTTTTTAAATATTGCAATGAAATAAGCGATATTTTATTAAAGAAACAATTTAAACAAATGGTTTTCCCAAAATAAAATTAAAATAATATCTACTAGCCATATTTTGATAGGCAGGCCTAGTGGATAATATTTATAATATTCTCTAGCTAGACCTAAAAACCTAATGTTAATAGGTTTGCAGCATATCTCGATGAACGAAATAATTCTGCAGCGGAATCCTAACCTCAATGTGCAATATTTCTTATTGGATACTGTACTAGTAATTAATTAATTAGCATTCGCATTATTTGATAGCATGCTAACGCCGTATTAGCATTACGCAAATTAAATAGTGTTGTGAATTTTTTCAAAATGTGAAACGCTAATTCGCAATGAATGCGTGAGATTTTTTAATAATAATTAGTGTGGTACCCTTTAGCATTAATAAATTTGCTTAGAAACAGAAATAATATCACCTAATTACGTATCAATTATTACCATATTAACAAATAGCGTAGCAATAGCAATTAGCATGCTAAGACTCACAAATTCACATGCTTATGAAATTAACGAGAAATAGCATTAATTGCCATCGCTAGTAGTAAGACTGAGGTACAGTAACTGTACTTCTCTGACCCTTCAGAAAAATACTATAGTACAGTTAGAATACATCAACCAAGCCTTAACTCCGCTTAAAAAGCTCTTTTATTTCGTGTCTAAGATACACCAAACGATCACATCCATCTGGCTATCCATAAAAAAATCTAATACCCCGAACCAAATATAGATAAAACGGAACTGCGCAAAAAGGCATAACAACGACAAAGTAACTGCCATCATCCATCATTCCTTGACGTCGGTGACAGGAACAGAAAAAAAAGAAAAAAGGAACCACCAACATGATAGTCATTAGCGGTAATTAAACTACAAACAAACCGTAATATATTTACGCTTCGAAACAGATATTGAGCGAGAACATGAGCCTTATTTTTAAAGCTATACAGATCACGTTTTATTTGCTGCTATGATTAAACAATTTAGTAAATCTGACGCGCATGTTTTGAACGTGCCGCGCGTTGACAGTTCATTCGTCGCCCCTGATTGGCTGCGGCTGAGTTCCCGTCAAAAAGTGCGTTCGAACGACGAGTGACAGCTGTCAAGTGGTACCGCACTTCGATTTGTTAGGTGACATGTTTTAAAAACAGAATGATCTAAGATCCGCTTTGTGATTAATTAGACGGAGTTGCGAAGGCTTTGTTTACGTCTGAGTTTTAAGAAGGCTTGCGCTTCTTATAGTTTATGACTGTCGATGATAACTTTTGTCGTCACTTCAATTATTTATGTGTGAATAAATTGTTTATGATGTCAGAAAACTGTTTTGTAATGTTTATTACTTTTAAGGATCATAGCTGACTACAGCCATTCGTCACCCGACCAGCACCGCCTCGTTTTACGGCCACTCGTTTTCGATGGATGGTCGACGGGTGGTCCACGGGTGAACGAAACGATATTACTTGTGAACCACTCACGGACAGCGCGCAGGCCACTTGGGAACAGCGAGTTGCTAATGCAAAAGTCAACGCGAGACAAGCAAGTGGTCACCGAGTGGTCCACTCGGCGTCCGCGCGTGGACCGCCCGCCGCCCGCGCGTTGACGGCTTGCGGTCGAGGCACAAAGCAACGCGGACCCGGTGGCCCGCGTTGTTATTATTATTATATATTCTTTATTGTACACCAGTAAACAGGAAAGACAACGTATCTTCAAGCTTCGAGAATGCTTCCAACATGAACCTTCCCTATGTTTACTTCGCAATCTATACTAATAAATTTTATAAAATTTTAAAAATATTTTTTTTAGTGTCTGTTTGTAATATTAAAATAACTGCTTTTTACTCAATTCATGTGGACCACTCGGTGACCAGACAAGCGAGTGGTCACCGAGTGGTCCACTCGGCGTCCGCGCGAGGACCGCCCGCCGCCCGCGCGTTGACGGCTTGCGGTCGAGGCACAGAGCAACGCGGGCCCGGTGGCCCGCGTTGTTATTATTATTATATATTCTTTATTGTACACCAGTAAACAGGAAAGACATAACAAAAAACAGAAATTACAGAAAATGGTACAGTGGGCGGCCTTATCGCTCAGGCAGCGATTTCTTCCAGGCAACCTGGTATAGGATAATAAATGAAGAAGCAGGTAGGGTGTACTAAATTAAAGTTAAAGCTATGTAGCAATATACAAGTAAAACTAAAAATAACTTTGAAAAAGCAAAAAAAAAATCTTAACATTTACAAACGAGACAATTAATACAGGTATAGTGAAGAGGCACTAAGCGTTGTTCTATAGGTTGAGGCGACACAGAGCGGAGTTGATGTAATGAGCGCAGACCGCTCGGGACGGTCGGGCGCTGGTCGGATGCCGGGTGGCTCTAATGATAAGCTCATTAGAGCCACCCGGAGAAATACGAGTAACTTTAACTCAGGAAAACATTTTCTTTTTTTTTCGGAAAAGAGTGGCATATACTATCGTAACATTTATGTTGGTTTTGCTAAAATCTGGTGATCAAAGAAGACTTCTATATCTTTTTTGTTTGTTTTGTTCACTGCTATTTATAGCATAGGCAACGTATCTTCAAGCTTCGAGAATGCTTCCAATATGAACCTTCCCTATGTTTACTTGGCAATCTATACTAATAAATTTTATAAAATTTTAAAAATATTTTTTTTAGTGTCTGTTTGTAATATTAAAATAACTGCTTTTTACTCAATTCATATGTATGTATTCACGGTACATACCTATATCAAAATTAACATTTTTTAAAAGAACAATTTTTGTCTGTCTATCTGAATTATACCAAAACACCACAGAGACAAGTCAACTTAAGCCTTAGGGATGGTTAATAGCATCTCTGATCTTTGTGTAAATAACTACAAAGCTGCAGGATTTACTTCTATTTACCTAACCTGAATTTAAATTGTACGTTTTTTGCTATCTTCATTACATAAAAGTAAATAAGAAGCATGGCAGATTTACAAAAAAAAAGGCGCGTCTGGTGTTCACGCACTACTTCAGATGTTACTGTCTATTAGCCAATCCTGAGCCATCGGAGTGCTGCGGGCCAATAGGAGCTGCCTTCGGTCACGACGGCACGAAATTGACCAATGGCGGGCGTCTTTCAGTGAATTTTTTTAAATGTTATAAAATCGAACGATTTTCTGTTTTTGACGCAATACACGTTATTCACTTAAACCTACTGCATCATTTTCTACCAAGTCCATCTACAAAAAGTTATGGATTCGTTTTGTGTCTCACAAATAGACATAAATTGGTCCTTCGAGCCGGATCTTGTTAAAATAATCAATCGACGGAGGTAAAACAAGAAATCACGAGCGATTGGAACAGCAGCCAGCGCGCAATGTTCAGTAAAAACTTAGCACTAATTCATTCTCACTTCAACACCATTCTGCTTTGTTTATTCCCATTATAACAATCATTCATACTTTCAAACAAACAAAACCGAAGACTGAATTAAAGTCCAACCAGCAACTAAAGTTGCACCCGGATATACAAGTAAGTTGATATAAAGTTATAATTAAGTTCGTGCCAAGTGTTGGCACTAACAAACTAGGTTGAAATGTCCAATTAAAATGGGAGATCTATCCATTATAACCTTTTCGTATGCAGAGGCGATTCTATTCATTCGACACCTTGTTTGCATGTTTTATAGGATATTTTGTTTTTTTTTTTTTTTTTTTTCATGTTGATGTTAAGTGATGACTGCAGCCTATAGACACCCACACAAAGACTAAGGTCAAAATGCAGATGCGTTACCACTCCTGAGGCCTAAGGTGTTACGCCTCTGTGCCGGAAATTACAGGGCCGTACATTACCACCTGACCGGAACACGATAGTGCTGAACACTACCATTTAGCGGCAAGTATATTAGGTAATGCGGTGGTGCCTACGCCCGCGAGCTCCGTCACTGGAGCTCTACCACCAGTAAAAAGTTATTTTTGTATATTTTGTTTAGTTATTTTGAGCTTGTATTACTGAACATAAGACTTTAAGACTAGGTATCCTATTTATTTTTACTGGTGCCAGAGCTCGAGGGCGTAGGCACCACCGCATTAGCTAATCTATGTGTCGCCAAATGGTAGTGTTCGGCACAATCGTGTTCCGGTTAGGTGGTAATGTGTGGCCCCGTAATAACTATCAGAAAAAAAAGAAAGAAAACATTTATTGGTGCGTCCGACATACCAATAGCAGGTACTGCATAAAAAACAATAGAAAAAATATGTACGTAACAAAAAATATATAATTAAAAAAAAAGGTTTGACAGTTCATAAGAAAAAACTCTTATATTAAAAAAATACCTTAATTAAGTAGAGAATAAAAAAACGTTATTTGTTTACTTACCATTAATAAACATTTCAGCGATCACGGAATAGAAATTGAAAAGACAACAGAATGAATAAATCATTTGGATCCAATTTTTAAATGAATAGTGTATATTAATTGACCACGTCTGTTCTGTTCTATTACGTACGTCCGTGTCACGTGCCGGATTGAATTGCATTGAGCTAAGCGGTTTGAACACGAACCGATTGTGGCGAATAAAAAAAAAAGGTTGACAGTTCACAAGAAAAAAATCGTATATTAAAAAATACCTTGTTTAAGTAGAGAATAAAAAAACGTTATTTGTTTACAAACCATTAATAAACATTTCAGCGATCACGAAATAGAAATTGAAAAGACAACAGAATGAATAAATCATTTGGATCCAATTTTTAAATGAATAGTGTATATTAATTGACCACGTCTGTTCTGTTCTATTACGTACGTCCGTGTCACGTGCCGGATTGAATTGCATTGAGCTAAGCGGTTTGAACACGAACCGATTGTGGCGACCACACTTTTGATGAAAGTGGAGATAAAGCTCGGTTGTAGGTTATAGGGCAGGTTGGTATATCCCTTACATTAGATAGTAAGATTAAGACGATATATCCCCATCCCATTATCAGAAAATTTACATAAAATTTGCCATAATCTCATTATGACAAATTTCGATACGAACCTTTGTGTGTTTGTGTTTGGGGTTTACCTGAATGTACATAGCTACCATCGTGTACATAGCTGTTGGCAACTTCCCTGGTGTTTATAGGCGACGGTGACCACTTTCCACTAGCTGGCCCGTTTGCTTTTGTTTCATCTATTAGACAAAAAAACAATTGGACTTAAGATTTTAGACTATGGATTTGAGATGTCTATAGATTCCATTGCAGCTTGGGCTGGCCTATAAGAATATTGGATACTTTACTCATAAAATACGTAAAGCAAACTCAACACTTGTAAGTGTAAGTAAGTAAGTACAGTACTCAACAATTAATATTGCACATCGAGCCTACGAAAGAGACGATCAGCTCGTTTCGACTTCGTAGAGCGTTGTCTCTGCTGCACACTGCCTACGTAAGCAGTGACAGTCCGGTATTGGTCAAAACTTGATCAAAACGTCGTCGATAAACGTCAAATAGGTACGGTGCGAAAGAGATAACGCTCTACAGACCCGAAATAAGCCGAAGTATCCTTCCTAAGCTCGATGTGCAATGTTTATTGTTGAGCACTGTAAGTGAGTGATACTTACTGATCAATCGAAGACGTTTCGCTTGTTCTACAACTAACAGGAACCCATAAGTCAGAAGAGTTATCCCGTTGAAAAACCACGTCATATCGCGGCATTAGCCGCATCCAAAACCTATTTGCATACGCAAGTGCTGGGTAAATATTGTGGAAAAAAAATATTGTACAAACAAAGTTTTATCGTAGCGTAATTAAAAGCTAAAATCCTCGATGATTAATGGGCGTAAATTAGTACCGCAAACCACCCACTGACACGCCCCACCTTACGTCTGTAACAACCTTGAATATATTTGAATTACTAATAAGACTACATATTTTCTAATTGGTACAGTTTGTAATTAAAAGATGACTCGGCCTTTTACAACTTACTGACTTTTTTATGTAACCAAGATGGCACGCTATTAACACGGATGTTAAGTAATGACTACACAAAAACTAGAGGTCAAAATGCAGATGCATTGCCACCATAGAGCAACACCGGAGGGGAGTCGCCATATGCAGGCTTTCCCCTCTGTCAAAGTACAAGCCCAAATGGGCCTATACCTGTCGCCCAGATGTTCAAATGTGTGCGTGAAATTGTTTCCGTATTTTGTTGAAGTCAAGGTGTGAGTTTCGTAGTAATAGACGATTTTTGTAGTGTGCATGTGTGTCGCACGCATTTCCCCCCGCATAAAATGACAGACTGTTTTGCATCGGTAATAAACGCTATGGCTACTCCCCTCCGGTCCGCCGCGACCGGTGGGCCGCGTTGCTCTATGATTGCTACCCCTGAGACCTCGATTGTTATGCTTCTGTGATAGTCATTGCGGGACTATACATTACCATCTAACTGGTACACGATAGTGTTGAACACTACTATTCGCCTGATAGATTCGGTAATGCAGTTGTGCCTACGCCCTCGAGCGCCTACATCGGAACTCTTTTTTTTTATGTAATTGAAGTGGCAAACAAGCATGCAGTTCACATTGATGTTAAGTGATGACTGCAGCCTATAGACACCCACACAAAGACCAAGGTCAAAATGCAAATGCGTTACCACTCCTGAGGCCTAAAGTGTTATGCCTCTGTGCCGGAAATTACAGGGCCGTACATTACCACCTGACCGGAACACGATAGTGCTGAACACTACCATTTAGCGGCAAGTATATTAGGTAATGCAGTGGTGCATACGCCCGCGAGCTCCGTCACTGGAACTCTACCACCAGTAAGATCTACCACCGTTGCTCTATGATTGCTACCCCTGAGACCTCGATTGTTATGCTTCTGTGATAGTCATTGCGGGACTATACATTACCATCTAACTGGTACACGATAGTGCTGAACACTACTATTCGCCTGATAGATTCGGTAATGCAGTTGTGCCTACGCCCTCGAGCGCTTACATCGGAACTCTACCACAACTATATCTCAAAAAATCGAAATTCCTTAGAAATGCAATTTTGAATGTTACAAAAGGTGAAAAGCTAAGGTTAAGCCGACATTTAAACAAATGCCGTAGCATTTCGTCGTCAAATATCAGCAGTCCATCCAGTTAAGTAAATAGCCAATAACCGACTACATGCTTATAGCCACTAGTATAAATCTTACGACCATTTTTACTGGTGGTAGAGCTCCAGTGACGGAGCTCGCGGGCGTGGGCACCACCGCATTACCTAATATACTAGCCGCTAAATGGTAGTGTTTAGCACTATCGTGTTCCGGTCAGGTGGTAATGTATGGCCCTGTAATTTTCGGCACAGAGGCATAACACCTTAGGTCTCATGGTGGGGACGCATCTGCATTTTGACCTCGGTCTTTGTGTGGGTTTCTATAGGTTGCAGTCATCACTTAACATCAATGTGAACTGCATGCTTGTGTGCCACTTCCTTTACATTAAAAAAAAAAAAATATCAAAGTAAATATTAATTAGTAGTAATGTTATTGACATTATGTTTTATTCAATAAATGAAAAGATGAAATGCCTAGTAAAATGCAGTTAGCATTGGTGGTAACTCATCTGCATTTTGACCTTGGTCTTTGTGTGGGTGTCTATAGGCTGAAGTCATCACATAATATTACTTTTTTTATGTAATAAAAGTGGCAAACAAGCGTGTAGTTCACATTGATGTTAAGTGATGACTGCAGCCTATAGACACCCACACAATAACCAGGGGTCAAAATGCAGATGCGCTGCCACTCCTGAGGCATTAGGTATTATGCCTCTGTGCAAGAAATTACAGAGCCGTACCTGACCGGAACACGATAGTACTGAACACTACCATTTAGCGGCAAGTATATTAGGTAATGCGGAGGTGCCTACGCCCGCGAGCTCACTGGAGGTCTACCAGCAGTAAAATACTTAATTATACATCATTGTGAACTGCATGCTTGTTTGCCAGTTCAATTACATAAAAAAAAAGTGACGATGTCGCGAATATACCGAGAAATATCCCAAATTACTGCACCGTATAGTCACTCTATTACACAATAATCAAGGAATCCGACGTTAGTAATTCGTCAAAGTTTTCGAGTTGCGATTGCGTGCGTAATGAACAGATGGACAGACGGGCGGACGCTGCTATTATTTCCGAAATTAATATTCGCATTCTACTACCTAGATTGAGGTAGTAAATGAAACTTCCATCATATTTTGATGTAGCCTTCATTAATGAAACTTATAAAGACAGACTGACAATTATTATTGTAATTCAGGCAAGAGCCTGGGTTTTTACTGGTGGTAGAGTTCCAGTGACGGAGCTCGCGGGCGTAGGCACCACCGCATTACCTAATATACTTGCCGCTAAATGGTAGTGTTCAGCACTATCGTGTTCCGGTCAGGTGGTAATAATGTACGGCCTTGTAATTTCCGGCACAGAGGCATAACACCTAATGCCTCAGGAGTGGTAGCGCATCTGCATTTTGACCTCTGGTCATTGTGTGGGTGTCTATAGGCTGCAGTCATCACTTAATATCAATGTGAACTGCATGCTTGTTTGCCACTTTTATTACATAAAAAAAAGATACCTATTCAATAACTACATACACATAGCTACATATTTTTTAGTTTAGTCCAATAAAAAAAACATATTTTCTTTTCTGTAATATAAACGAAATCACACGAAAAAAATGCGTGACAGTAATAAGTTACAAATGATACATTATATTGCAAGGACGTGTAAATTCTCACAAAGGTAAGGCCTGCTGCTGGGCTAGGCTGATAAATTATGAGACGGTGATTATGATCTGGATATGAATAATATGTAATATCTAGTTTTTTTTTTGGCGTCAGGATGTGGCGCCTCCTCTGCCCACTAGCGGAAGATTTTCTTCTACTGGAAGAGGATTCTTCCACTAGTGCAGTCAGTCTACCGAACAAAGGCGGCCAAACCATTCAAATGGGGCAGTAGTAACTGCAAGATATGCAGCAGCGTTCAGCGATAAAACTACCAACAGAACGTGTAAATTGTTGAACGAACTTTCCTCTGAGGTTAACACCTCAGAGATAGGTGTTACCTCGCTACAATATGGGGTTCTTCAAAAATGGCGTGAAAAGAGTCCTTTAGGACTGGCAGCGCGTTGGCAACTCTCCTGGTGTTGGAAATTTTCATAGGCGACGGTAACCACTTTCCATCAGATGGCCCGTCTGCTTGTCTGTCAACCTTGAGGCATAAAAATATAATAAAAACATTGCGATCGCCAACCCGCATGGATTATGGCATACGCTCCCTTAATGATGCACAGCACTGTTGTGGGAATCTTCAGGAAAGGCTTTGTCCAGCTGTGTCTTTCGGCTGGCGTGATGATGATTATGATGATGACATTACCATCTAACCGGAACACGATAGTGCTGAACACTACTATTTGGCGGCAAACAGATTAGGTAATACGGTGGTGCCTACACCCTCGATCTCTTACACTGGAACTCTACCACCAGTTGGCAATATGGTACCACATATCATAAATGAGCCTGCTTATTGTAATAAACCTTTTTACGCATTTATCTTGCACTAGCTGTTGCCCGCGGCTTCGCCCGCGTGGATGTCGTTTTATAAATAACTAAGTAGCCTGTGTTCTTTCTCAAAGTCAGCTCTATCTCTGTACCAAATTTCATTAAAATCGGTTCAGTCGTTTGGACGTGAAAAGGTAAAAGACAGACAGACAGAGTTACTTTAAAGTAGAGAAAAGTAGGGATTATATTAATCTTAAATTATTTTTAAAATCAACTCAACATTTTGGCCGCTTTTCGGCTTTCGTCGCACAAACTAAGGTGACATTTGTCTGACAGCAAAATCATTTAAGTTTTTTATGTTTGCATGTGTGTTCGCGCCAAGTTAAGATTGAAGTAAGTATAAGTTTTTCGTGTTTTATATACGCGAGATAAATCCGTAAAAATATATTTATTTCAATGAGCTCGCAAAAATCTTAGAACATATCACGAGCCTGCCTAACTCAGCAGATGTCCTATGTATTGCTCTACCTAAATACCTCCCCATTGTGACACCCTTATCGCGCGACCTGGAGCACCTCACAGCTTTCAGCGTTTTTAATAAAGTTAGACCCACTTCCCCGACACACGGACCGTCTTTTAGTAAGAATAATGTTCTTTATATCCCGTAAAATATTGGAGATATTTTTGTGAGAAGTTTCTGAATTACTGGTTGAATTTATGCATTATTGCATTGATAATTCATCTAAGAAACGCGTCGGGAAGAGCGACCCCTTCGTCACAGTACAAATATCAACAGTATGGAAACTACGTACAAAACGTTGAAACGGCACACTCACACAAACACGCGCATCGACGAGGCCCCTATTTAAGCGGTTCTCGCGCTTCGAACGTGCCGTTTCAACGTTTTGTACGTAGTTTCCATACTGTTCATATTTGTACTGTGCATTCGTCCTCCCGTGGAGAACAATTCTTCCGCTAATTCAGTCAGTCAACCGAAGAATGGCGGTCAAACCATTCCAATAAAGCGGTAGTAAAAATAACAACGCAGCAACGTCCCGTGACAAAACTACCGCCACTGCGATCGCTATTCCCCATGCCAAGCGTGGCGATTATGGCATATTCTCCCCTAATAAGGCACGACACTGTTGTGGGAGTTTTTGGGGAAGGCTTTATCCAGCTGTGGACGTTTATCGGCTGGAGTGATGAATACATCTTTGGGATTTTACAGGGCCGTACGTAAATAACATATTTACGTACGGGCCTGTAATTTCCGGCACAAAAGCATAACACCTTAGGTCTCAGGGGTGGCAACGCATCTGAATTTCGACCTCTGGTTTTTATGTATACCTATTATGTCTATAGGCTGCAGCCATCACTTAACATCAATGTGAGTGCATGCTTGTTTGTCACCTTGCTTACATAAATAACACCACTTAACAACTTTTAATCAACATTTCTGGGCTTGAGTATCTCCAAAGGCAGAGTTATTCAAAGCCTTTTATTATTCCCATTCGAGCATTCGAACAAAAAAATACAGTTCCTTTATTCAATTCCCCTTATTCATAAAGCGACAAGCAAACATACAGACCACATTGATGGTAAGTGAATACTGTAACCTAGAAACATCTACATTAAAACATCTACACATACAGAGATATCAATGTTGTTATGCATATTTTTATTGTAAAATATCTAATTTTCAATGTAGGTAGATATGATTTATATGAGATAGATTGAATAAAGGTAGATTTTACTGGTGGTAGAGCTCCAGTGACGGAGCTCGTGGGCGTAGGCACCACCGCATTAACTAATATACTTGCCGTTATATGTTGGTGTTCAGCACTATCGTGTTCCGGTCAAGTGGGAATGAACGGCCCTGTAATTTCCGGCACAGAGGCATAACACCTTAGGCCTCAGGAGTGGTAACGCAACTGCATTTTGACCTTGGTCCTTGTGTGGGGTGTCGATAGGCTGCAGCCATCACTTAACACCAATGTGAATTGCATGCTAGTTTGCCACTTCCATTACATAAAAAAAAAACAATAAAAAAAGATCTAAGATCAATAAAATATTTTCACTAACTGTCTCAGTAGCCTAGTGTTCAGCAGGCCTCAACTGCTACGCTGGATTCCTGGATTCAATCCCGAAAACAAGAGTAAGTGCAACTGGGATTTCTATTTTTTGCCGAAGTTGACAATAGAGAAGAAAGATGTCAATATGTTAGCCACTTATTTTTTTTTTTGTCATTTTTCTTTTTACAAACAAGCATCACATTGATGGTAAATCCACCAGTAGGACGCCCTAAACAAATAGACTCCAGAATATTACAAAATTCAGTCTGCATTTCAGGGCTCAAGTATATTTAATCCACGGTGGGATTATTCAAAGCATTTTATTATTCCTATTCGAACAAAAAAATACAGTTCCTTTATTCAATTCCCCTTTCCTTTAGGGATCGGGGAAATATAAGTTCGTAAAATTTTGATATCTACCATTGAGTAAGGGGTGTATTTTATTGATCTCTTACTTTCACTTACTGTAGCCTAGTGGTCGGTCTGGCACTCTCTTATTTATGTGTTACGATGATGGCAAACAAGTATTGCAGTTGACATTGATGTTAAGTGATGACTGCAGTCTATAGACACCCAAACAAAGACGGTCAAAATGCAGATGCGTTGCCACCCCTGAGACCTTAGTTGTTTTGTCTGACTTTTGTGTCTGTGAAAGTTATTACGGGGCTGTACATTACCATCTAACCGGAACACATAAAAATCTATATATATATATATATAAATATCAATTGCTGTTCGTTAGTCTCACTAAAACTCGAGAACGGCTGAACGGATGTATCTTATCTTGGTCTTGAAATGTTCGTGGAGGTCTAGGAAAGGTTCAAAAGGTGAGAAAAAATCGAATAATTGCCGGGAAAACCCTAAAACAGCCCTTTTCTTTTTCCCATACATACGTTTTCTAACTAAAACGTAAACTCAATTTGAGCTTTATTGCTATTGTGTAAGGTTCATATTAAATTACAAGCACTCATTGTCTAAGCAATTTAGGTGTGTCTAAGAACAGAGAGTCAACAAATCTTTTTGACAGGACGAAGTCTGTCGGGTCCGCTAGTATATAATATTTAAATCAATGTTAAAATTAACTACATCAGAATCTCAAATAATTATCTAAAACCCTGTTTACGTGAGACCCTTTAGGGCTCCGTCAAATATTTTATTTAACAAAATTGTTCCGTCTTCAAAAACACTTGAGTACCTACCACTGTTCTAGTAGTATCCGGACGTACTTATAACAAAACAATTAGAGCTTACAATCGTATCCCGTGAGACGGCTCAGATTACAATCGGATACAGAATACAGATTAAACCGGAACACGAACTGCCTCGGTAGCCTAGTGGTAGCAGGCCACTACTACTACGCTGAGGTCCTGGGTTCGATTCCCGGGTAGGGGGTTTTCAGAGATGATGGTATAAAGTCCATTATCTCTGGTTCTATTGGGATTTTTCCATTTTCTGGAAATTTCCCAGTACCTTGAAGTTTGGTAATGTGCCCGGAGATGTCAACAGGCTCGCCACCTGTTACATGGGCTAAAAACGTAACCGGCGAATCGTGGGTGTTTGCATGTATGCTTGAATGCATGCATTTACCTCTGCCTACCCCTTCGGGGATTACAGGCGTGAAGTTACGTTACGTTTTGAAGTTACGATAGTGCTGAACACTACCATTTAGCGGTAATGCGGTGGAGCCTACGCCCGCGAGCTCCGTTACTGGAGATCTACCACCACTATTAAAAAGAAATACGGGTATTTTAGAAAGTCGTGTCTGTGAATATTTCATTTCAGTGTTAGATAATTCTATTCAAAAATACCTAATATCACTTTGCAATAGAAAAAACAATATTTTTACCCCAGCAACGGCATAATACTAAAAAGTCAGTTTTTCATCCATAATATAAAAATAAGTCGGGTTTTCCTTCCTGACGCTATATATATATACGCACCAACCGATTTCCACGGTTTTGCATTCGTTGGAAAAGTCTCGGGCTCCGTGAGGTTTATAGCAAAGAAAATTCAGGATTAAAAAACGACATCCACGCGGGCGAAGCCGCGGGCAACAGCTAGTATTACATATTCATAAGTGTAAAGCTGTCTTTCCACTAATGCGAGAACGCTAAGAGTGATCCACCAAAAATATGCGTTTTTTTATGTAATGAAGGTGGCAAACGAGCATGTAGTTCACATGGATGTTAAGTGATGATTGCAGCCCACAGACATCTTCATCTTCATCAAGTGACATAACTTTGTTCACAATAATAAGTATGGATAATAATATCCGAGGAAGACCAAGGCTGACCTACCATGACCAAATAGGTCGAGTTCTGTCTGATGGTGGGGTCAAAATTCTTAGGAATCAGCGTGCATGAATGAAGAGAATGATGAAGGTAGATGAGGCACGAGAGGCATGTCAGGACCGGGATATCTGGCACTCTACACTCTCTGCCTACCCCGTTAGGGACCTGGCGTGAAGACACATATATAATAAGTATATGCTACCTATACAGGGTTAATTAAAATTAGCGCATCACCTCTTGCAGGCAGCCTCTCTAGATCAATCCGAACAACATTTGTTCTACGACTTTTTACAAATGTTGATAAATGATCTAAAAAAAAGAAATATACAAAAAAAATTATTTCAAAGTTCAAAATAGCATCGCCGCTCCGTCATCCTGCAACCCCGCTCCCCGCTGTTCGTGGCGATATTTTGCCCAGGCAAGGTGCGTCGCATACTTACGCCAGAGAATATGTAATAATACTTGCTTACGCTCAGAGCAAATGCCGGTTCAGAGGCAAAAAAAAATTTGGAGTAGGAAAACTTAAATTTTAAAATCTATGAATTTTAAAAAGTCCTAGAACAAATGTTGTTTTTTTTTTTATGTAAAAGTGGCAAACAAGCATGCAGTTCACATTGATGTTAAGTGATGACTGCAGCCTATAGACACCCACACAATGACCAGAGGTCAAAATGCAGATGCGCTACCACTCCTGAGGCATTAGGTGTTATGCCTCTGTGCCGGAAATTACAAGGCCGTACATTATTACCACCTGACCGGAACACGATAGTGCTGAACACTACCATTTAGCGGCAAGTATATTAGGTAATGCGGTGGTGCCTACGCCCGCGAGCTCCGTTACTGGAGCTCTACCACCAGTAAGTGTTGGTATGTAGAGGCTACCTTCAAGAGGCGATACGCTAATTTCAATTGACCCAGTATACTTAATTATGTCATGTTTGGTGCATTGATTTACTGTGTACCAAATTTTTCCATGAGTACTTTCGAACTTCGACTTACAAGCAGATATACATTCCGTTTTCTTACCTTTTGACTTGAGGACCCCTTTTTTTAACTTAAGGAACCAAAAAATCCGATACTTAACACTTAACCCCGTCAACCGTAATGTAAAAACCTAAATAAATAAAAAATATTCAACTGTCTTGGTAGCATTCCTGGGTAGGGGGTTATCAGAGATAATGGTGTAAAGTCTGGTGTAATCTCTGGTACAATTGGGATTTTTCCATTTTCTGGAAATTTCCCAGTAACAGGCTCACCACTGGTTAACATGGTCCAAAAACGTAATACCTGCCTACCCCTTCGGGGATTACAGGCGTGAAGTTACGTTAAAAAATAAGTAAACAAATAATTTCAATGACAAAAGTATACATTTCGAGACATCTGTTACGATATGATACCGACAGATTAATCGAAAGCCTTCGGTACATCCCTGTGGATGTGAACCAGTTCTGCACTTTAAGAATTGAACCTTATTATAATAGCTTTAAGGTAAAAAAGCGGTGCAAACCAATTGCGGTCAGCGGCGTCCACGCGGCGTCCATCCGATGACAGCTCGAATGCGTCTGACAGGTGACGACAGCCATGTTGGATTTTACGAACATAAAATTCAATTTCAATAGTTTTTGTATGAGAATAAATATAATAATGATAACCCTTGATAAGTCCCACTGCTGGGCACGAGTCTCTCCCCTTCTTGGGAGAAGGCATGGAGCTTACTCCTCCACGCTGTTCTAATGCGGGTTGGTGGAGATAAGGGTTAGTGGCCAACCCGCTGTCGGATAATTTTCAGACCGCCATATAGCCTCCGATAAGGTTTAAGACTGCCCTCCGAATCACGGAAACGCGCATTTTAAACTGAATGAGATATACACGAAATATTACTAATACTTACAAACAAAAAAATGGGTATCGGTCAAAATCATTAATCGAAACTATCAAGAGTCGCTACTCAGTCGGCTCTTTTAAAAATATGCCTTTGTAATAAACTCATACTATTACTTTTTTTTTTTTAAAGAAAAATGGAAAGATAAATTTGCCTTCAGGCGAGACTCGAGTCAAATTTTTCTTTCCATTTTTCTTTAAAAAAAAATATTTTTGTTTTCACAAGCATGTGTTAATGCGAAATAATATAAAACAATCATACTATTACTTTAAATTTACAATAGAGTTCACAAATAATAAAACGAAAACCACACAAAAATAAACACAATAATTTCAAAGAGAAACAAAACGTGGCAGGTGCTGACCTAGTTTGTGTTCACACGAAATCTAGACTTCGAGGTAGGTCGTTAGCGATAATACCTGCAAACATCCTTCGTACTCGCGCCTGAATTGCATACACGGAATGATATTTTCATTGAAAATGTATAGAAACTACATGAATTGGCAATGACTAGGACCTAATACAGTACTTACCCAATGAACCTGGTCAAATGGGTTAATTTAAAACAGCGTTTTAAAGCGTTAACCCCTTTTTGGGAGGCCTGGAGCTTACTCCACCACGCTGCTCCAATGCGGATTGGTGGAGGTGGGTGGGTAAGTGGCCAACCCACTGTCGGATGTTTTCAAACCGCCCATAAGGCCTTTTTTTTTTTTTTTTTTTTACCCGGGGAAACCCTCATGGGCACCCGCCGTCTAGGGGAAACGACGGCGGGTAGTGTGAGACTCGTACTCACTAAAACCCCGCGGTGTTCCGACTCTTCCGCCATCAGTGGCGGGGTCACGGGAACGCTTACGCACACATCCGCGACCCCGCCGGCGGCTGCTCGTCTCCGAGCCCTCCGCAGGTTGAGCTCTTTGGCTCCAACCAACACTAGTGGCGTGCGGAACACGTGCACGCCACCCAGCTTGGGACCTATCTCCATTTGGGCGACGGACATCCCCTAGTCCGACACCCAAAGGTCCCTGCCCCGACCACTCACAACGCCAGGCGTCCCAAGACGCCCGGGTGGAGGAGTCCAGGGGCACTCTGTCCGGCCCCGGGGGAGCGGGAGTGACAGGGATGAACTGACCTTCAACCGCCCCCCCACGGCCCCACCACGTCCCTATCGAGCGGCGGGACCACCGCTAGGCGGCTGGGGATAGGGTGCAGGGCAACGACACACCCATACACCTCCTCCCCAGCCGCCTCCCCACCACGTCCCCATCTTACGGCGGGACAACCGCTAGGCGGCTGGGGATAGGGTGCAGGGCAACGATACACCCGTACACCTCTTCCCCAGCCGTCTCCTCACCACAGCAGCGAGTGGCGGGCAGAGCCACGCCAAACGCCGCCCCCTCTCTGGGTTCCTCTTGGCTTCTCCGGTGTGAGGCCAACCACCGGGTACTGAGCCCCCCCGCCACGACAAGGCGGAAACCCTCGGGGGGGTCCGCCCATAAGGCCTCCGACAAGGTTTAACGACTGCTATCCATCGATAGCAACCGGGACCGACGGCTTAACGTGCCCTCCGAAGCACGGAAATATATTTCTATAATTTGAACATAATTCATTTGAAAATTATGCAAAAAAAATAGATGAAAATGCCCCGCTGATCTCCAAAACTACTCCTACTATTTTTTTTAAAAGAATTTAAATATAAAATATAATTTCACCTATAGATAAGAAACCCTATAAAAAGTCCACGATATTTATGATAATATAGGAAATTCATGAATTGCACTGAACCCTTTGAACGTTAGTCCGACACGCGCTTGGCCGCTTTTTTCTTGTTACTTACGCTATTCAGTTATTTTTTTCGATCTTGTATGCAGGCTTTTTACCTATAAACAGGGGTTTTTTATTTCTTTTTCTAATCTTTTTCTTTCTTTTTTATTCTAGATAGTTTTTAAATTTTTTTTTTGTATAATTTAACGTTTGATTTGACATTTTTTAAATTTGTTATTTAGACAATTTTCTATGTTCAAACAATAATACTAGAATAACAGAACAGTGGGTGGCTGTCGCAACAAGCTCAATTGACATCGAACGAAGCCGCCGGTGAATTTCCACTCAAATATAATTATGCCACGAAAATTCTATTGAGGTTCGACCAACCGTAAGAAGCTTTTTCTATGTTTTATAGAATAACAAGCGATCAATATACTACAGTGTACCAATAATACATCTTTAAATTGTGTACGTAAAGAATTAAAAAAAAACGGGTTGTACTCTGTGTGTGCTGGCACAAGTGAAAACTTCCTGAATAAGGGTGTGTAGCGTCCACTACATTAAGGCGCCAACTAGTGGCATACAATGAAACTTCACAGTACTTGCCCAGTACGGTAGATGGCGTGTCAATCGATTACATCACACATACGAAGTATTCTCAAGAGTTGGCACATACAACATGTAGCGGGAATAAATAATGCAGACTCTTAAACACCTCGATTAGAAAATTGAGTTATAATCATAATACATGAACTGTAAATGCATGTTGATGTATAGAATTTTTTTTTATTTAAGAAATAAGTTGTCCTCAATTTGTACGAACAGTATGCACACCCTATGCATACTTACCCTACCTCCAACTACGACCGCACATAAAACACAAACCAACTCACACACGTACACTGTCGCAATGTGATGTAGCGTAACCTGCGTACCCCTTCTTAACACTCGCTAGTAATAAGATTTAGGAAGAAGAGAATTTTGCCTGTTTTATTTCTTAAATTATTATTAATAATAAAATGCGAGTCTCAACGAGTTCTAATAAACTTGTTGAGTCTACCATTTTATTTTGGATAGACGTTACTCTCATTTTCGTTTGTATTGACTGTTCACCAAATGGGTGACCATAATTTACTTCATTGTAATTAATTTTGGGACACAATATTACCTATATTTAAATTGCCTAAAATCGATTCGGTTATCGATTTTGGGTAACCTAGTCTCGGGTTGTACATTCAATCCTGTTACACGTTGTATACAACTTCCCAACGTCGATCGTTGGGCCGCGGCCCGCCAGGCGCTACCACCTCGCCTGGTCGGAGGATCGTCCCTTTTCGTCGGAGGAACACTTCCACCCGTTCCTCCACAGGTGCTTTTCTACTAGAGAAGTGTTATGTTACGTTGGTATGGATGCGTTTTATATCCACCAATCAAATTCATGTTAGAGATGCGTGCTATGGGCCGTCGCGAGTGGTGTGCAGATCAGAGTACCTATTGCAGAGAATATGTAATAATACTACGTATAGAATGGACACTTCGACGTCCCGCCCGATTTCCCCGCCTCACCCAACCTCCTCCCCTCTTATGGGCGACGCTTGGTATTATCTACGTCCTACGCACACAGGTAAACGTGTAAATACACGTCACGACCAAATTAAGCGTTTGTATGGAATTTTGGCGTAGTGTCCGCGGTGTGCCTACGGTATGCATCTTCATAGCGAATCTTCCTCGTACAGCTACATAGCTTAGTATTGATGGAAACGGTCACATAATATATTTTTGTATCGTAGATTTCACTTCTTCGCAGCATAGCTGAAATACACCCTAATGTAATTACTTTTTAGCATTTGCAGCCTCGCGAGGCTTTTGCCGCGTGAGGTTTCTCGCTCTGTGTAAACGCACTTAGTTGGTATATTTTTCTATGCAGACATCGGATGACATTCTGACTTTTTCAGTTTTTATTTCCCAGAATTTATTCAACCCTAGAACGATGCTCATCGACGCCACAACGCAGCTATGACGATGCTATATAAATAAGTGGCTTATTCGTTGACTTGAGAACCGATAACTATCACAAACACACACGCATATTCGCGATGGCGCCCGAGCCGCCTAAACGAAGCAGCAGGAGCAGGTATACATTTTGCACTCTCCCTCCGTCTTACGAATTTTCGATCAGATCACTTGTTCTGACGCTAGTTAAACATTAAAAAAAAAATAGAGGCATAATTCAGGTTGAATCCAAGCTTTGCGTCTGAAGATTTTCGATTATGTGATAGGCAAAGTTTACAACTAAAACAAAAACGTAAAGTAACATTTGTCATAGTTCTCCTAGGCAGTTATTATTTTCTATTTCTATGTCATCTGATCCAGTCTGGTGGATCAGATTCCAATCCAATTTTTCTTTGTGTACTTTTACTAAAACGAATACGCATTGTTGTGTTACTGTACGAGTATTTTATTTAGCCATTTCAACCTATGTAGCAAAGGTTTTCTCTAAATTTTTGCGGATTGCAGATTTTTAAATAATTGCAGTTGTGACTTATCATCTATATGAACATGGAGGTGAAAATATATCAGTGGATTCAAAATACACTAGGTAGTACAGTGGTTCTCAAAGTGTGCTCCGCGGAGCCCTGAGGCTCTGTACTTTTGATCCAGTCTGGTGGATCAGATTCCAATCCTATTTTGCTTTGTGTACTTTACTAAAACTAAAACGCATTGTTGTCTAATTGTATTCTATGTAACCATTTCAGCCTATGTAGCAAAGGTTTTGTCTTAATTTTTAAAGATTGCAGATTTTTAAATGGTTGCAGTAGTTACTTATCATCTATGTGAACATGGAGGTGACAATATATCAGTGGATTCAGAATACACTAGTACAGTGGTTCTCAAAGTGTGCTCCGCGGAGCCATGAGGCTCTGTAAAGTTTTTGCCGGGGCTGCACAATAATGTGTCAATCTTTTTTTTATGTTATGAAAGTGACAAACAAGCATGCCGTTCACATTGATGTTAAGTGATGACTGCAGCCTATAGACACCAACACAAAGACCGAGGTCAAAACGCAGATGTTGTACTACTCCTGAGGCCTAAGGTGTTATGCCTCTGTGCCGGAAATTATAGGGCCGTACATTACCACCTCACTGGAACATCATAGTGCTGAACACTACCATTTAGCGACAAGTATATTAGGTAATGCGGTGGTGCCTACGCCCGCGAGCTCTGTTACTAGATCTCTACCAAAAGTAAAAATTTATCAAACTTATCTATCTATAAATATAGCTACGATCTGTCGGTAGAACCACAGCATCCACTGTTCGGCCGGTCATTTATCACAATCGAGAGGACATGGGGAAGCCTTTCTGATACCTAATCAGCCACACCCCAACCGTTTAATTGGGTTTATATTACTCGTACACTTTAATACTGTATTTTGTGATATGTATTCTATATTCAGTTGCTATTGCTAGTCATGATACGTTAGTGAGTCATTGATGATGTTTATCAAATTATCTACATAACAAAGAATCCCAGCAAGATTTGTACAGAAAAAATAAAACTTAACTAATCTTTTAAATTGGTACTGGTTGTAGAGCTCCAGCGACGAAGCTCGCGGGCGTAGGAACCACCGCATTACCTAATATACTTGCCGCTAAATTAGCAAAATCTAGTGTTCAACACTATCGTGTTTCGGTTAGGTGGTAATGTACGGCCCTGTAATTTCCAGCACAGAGGCATGACATCGCCTTTGCGCCGCCATAGGCCTCAAGAGTGGTAACGCATCTGCATTTTGACCTCTGGTCTTTGTGTGAGTGTCTATAGGCTGCAGTCATCACTTAACATCAATGTGAACTGCATGCTTATTTGCCACTTTCATAATATACTTTAAAAAAATCTATCTGCCGCCTAATGGTAGTGTTCAGCACTATCGTGTACCGGTTAGATGATAATATATGGCCCCGTAATAACTATCACTATCTATTAACTATCAGTGGTCGTTCACTTTGGGCCTCATAATAAGGCTCAAGGTCACTCAGAGAGCAATGGACCGGGCTATGCTCGGAGTTTCTCTGCGAGATCGAATCAGAAACGAGGAGATCCGCATGAGAACCAAAGTCACCGACATAGCCCACCGAATAGCGAAACTCAAGTGGCAGTGGGCAGGGCACATAGCTCGCAGAACTGACGGCCGTTGGGGCAGAAGAGTTCTGGAGTGGCGACCGCGTACCGGAAGACGAAGCGTAGGCAAGCCCCTCTCGAGGTGGACCGACGACCTGGTGAAGGTAGCGGGCAATCGTTGGATGAGGACGGCCCAGGACCGTTCGTTGTGGCATTCTTTGGGGGAGGGCTTTGTTCAGCAGTGGACGTCTTTCGGCTGAAATGATGATGAATAACTATCACAGAGACATAACAACTAAGGTTTCAGGGGTACCAATGCCTCTGCATTTGACCTCTGTTTTCGTGTAGATGTCTATAAGCTGCAGTCATCACTTTTACATCTATATGAACTAAAAGTGTCTGTCGTTACATAAAAAAATGGCTGAAAAAACATTGGCACTGAATCACGGCCGAATCGCGAATATATTATTCGTCTGGCTCGCTTATTAAATGAACTGTAAAAAAGGTCATTGCCATGTTTATATTTTTTATAGGTGTCAAACATTCATAAGTCTGTAAGTACGGGGGTAATAAAAAAATAATTAAGCAGAGCCGACTGTCGCCGGCTGGGTTGGTCAGGGCGCGGCCTAATGTGTTTAGGGCGCGTTCACACTGCGCCGGATGCCGGAAGCACTTTTAGGTTAGACATTGCTTTTATAAATTCGGTTGAGGTTTGTTGGCTGTAGTTTTTAATGGTAAGCTTATACACGGCGCCCAGTTTCATATGATTTCTGCTAAATCATTTTAAGCTATAGATATATTGGAACTTTCATATTAAGGCAGCCCTAAACGTATATTTTAGGGCGAATGCATAGAGCAACACGGGCCTCCGGCCTCCGGCCGCCGCAGCGGCCCGGAGGGGAGTAGCCATAGCGTTTATTATGTTAAATACTTTGTTATTACTATGTTGAATAGTCTGTCATTTTTGCGAGGGGAAATGCGTGTGAGACACACACACACACACTACAAAAACCGTCTATTGCTACGAAACTCACACCTTGAATTTAACAAAATACATAAACAATTTCACGCACACATTTAAACATAGGGGACAGGCATAGGCCCATTTGGGCTTGTACTTTGACAGAGGGGAAAGCCTGCATATGACTACTCTCCTCCGGTCCGCCGCGGCCGGTGGCCCGTGTTGCTCTATGGGGCCGTTCAAGTATTACGTAAGCACTATGAGGGGGCGGGGGGGTCTTTGCTCTGCTTATTTTGGATGACATGGGGGGTAGGAGAGTCTAGATGATGATTACGTCATCGGTAGTTATTTACTTATTACATCAGTAAAATCTTATCTCTATCCTAAATCTATTTTCTTATTTTTAAAATTATAATTATAACATTTTAATGATAATATTTAAAAAAACAATACATGAATTGAAAGGTAGACGAGACACGAGAGGTTTGTCAGAACCGGGATATCTGGCGCTCTACACTCTCTGCCTACCCCGTTAGGGACCTGGCGTGAAGATACATGAATTGAAAAATGTTTACGTAAGCATTGGGGAAGGGGGTAAGAGCTTTGCTTGCTTTTGCTGACAAGAAGAACAAACGAAGAACGGGGAAGAATTGTAATAAATCTGCTTACGTAATACTTGAACGGCCCCTTATGAGCAAATGTCATGATTTGCTTAATTGTTGATTTGACTGCTGGTACTTGCCTGATTTTACGGGGCTCATAATCGCTACAACCCTTCGTTTGGGGACCTCCTGTGCTTTATTATGAAAAGAGCCAGAATGCCTACCGAAGTGCTTTTTTTATGTAATGGAAGTGGTAAACATGCATACAGTTCACATTGATGTTAAGTGATGACTGCAGCCTGTAGACACCCACACAAAGACCAAGGTCAAAATGCAGATGCGTTACCACTCCTGAGGCCTAAGGTGTTATGCCTCTGTACAGGGCCGTACATTACCACCTGACCGGAACACGATAGTGCTGAATACTAGGTACTATTTAGCGGCAAGTATATTAGGTAATGCGGTGGTGCGTCTGCCCGCGAACTCCGTCACAGGAGCTCTACCACCAGTAAAACAAAACCAGAAACTGATACTCTACCGCTACCTCACTACCTAAAGAAAGAAACTACGCTTTGAATGCAGAATCTCGTTTGTGTTTCTACATACATCCACGATCATACGATACATACGAGGCAAATTTTTAGTACGTTTTGGCCCACTTAACGGTGGCGAGCCTATTGACATCTCCGGGCACATTACTAAGCTCCGAGGTACTGGGAAATTTCCAGAAAATGGATAAATCCCAATAGAACCAGAGATAAGGATACACCATTAACTCTGATAGTCCCCGACACGGGAATCGAACCCAGGACTCCAGCATAGTAGAAGTGGCCTGCTAACACTAGGCTACTGAGGAAGTTTTATTTACCAAAACTTTATAAATGTTACTTTGTTTAATGTGCTTTGTTAACTACTACTACGCTGAGGTCCTGGGTTCGATTCCCGGGTAGGGGGTTATCAGAGATAATGGTGTAAATTTTTCTCTAATTTATCTCTGGTTCTATTGGGATTTTTCCATTTTCTGGAAATTTCCCAGTACCTCGAAGTTTGGTAATGTGCCCGGAGATGTCAACAGGCTCGCCACCTGTTACATGGGCCAAAAACGTAACCGGCGAATCGTGGGTGTTTGCATGTATGCTTGAATACATGCACTTAGCTCTGCCTACCCCTTCGGGGATTACAGGCGTGAAGTTACGTTTTATGAATGTTAATATTTTTTATAGTAATTCTTTATAACTTTATATTGTTAGTGAGCTGAGCGCGACCTTACGTACAAAGGGCGCGGCGGGAAGTGGCGGACTCGCCGACTGTGACCGATTGCCTGTCATTGTTCCTTGGAACCTGCGCTGTACGCCGTATGCTGTCCAGCTAAGTGATTACTATTAATGTATGGTAATGTATATAATGTACGGCCCCGTAATAACTATCACAGAGGTAGAAGATTTTAGCCCTCAGGGTTTTGCAGGCAACGCATTTGCACTTTGAGCTCTGGTTATTGTTTATAGGGTGCAGTCGTCACTTAACATCCATGTGAACTGCATGCTTGATTGCCACCATCAACACATTACAAGAAACCGGTCAAGTGCGTGTCGGGCCACGCGCAGTGTAGGGTTCCGTAGATACAGAGTAAGAGATGTAATGGAAAAATAAATAAATATTTTCTATGGAATTGTTCGAAATTTTCGAGTAAAATACATTTGGTCGACTATTACTCGCAAACTTGCAAGAACAACTTAAGTGTGATACTTTTTCCTTTTAATTTCGTTATATGTAGCTACTATTGCCGTAACGTTTGAATTTCTAACAATAACCGTTTAGTTGATAGGGGGTGGGGCACTTGACTCTTACGAAAATTTGCACTTAATAAGGCACGAACAGTTAACTAAATCTAAAAATGATGTTCAGACATCCATAATAATTTTGAAAGACCTATCCAACAATACCGGAAACTATTTAGTAATCGAAAATAAAAACAAAATTCCGCGTCGTCAAAATCTTGTCGTTACAAGTAGGGTAACCCTTACTTGTAACGACAAGTAGGGGTTACCCTAAATATTTTTTTTAATGTTTTTATTCTACCACTTTGTCGGCGTGATTAAGGTGTATACTTGTGCCAAAATTCATGTCTCTAGTACCAATTGTTTTTTTCGGGAAACCGCGGACGGATAGACAGACAGACAGACAGACAGACAGATAGGGTTATTCGTCAACTCGACATGGACGAACGGACACATGTGTGTCCAGTTAGTTAAACTTGAAATTGTAATGACTTGTTATTTCGTCGTCTGGACACGACAATATTTTTGCGTGTGTCCACATGGTGAAATTTAAATACCATTTTTTATGTTTTCACCAACTGGACACTATCACTTTTTTATAGACGTACATGACGAAACTATATGGGTTCCTAGTTTACCACGGAACCCGAATTGGTCTGCATTAAATTGATTCCCACACTACATTATCTACCTAGACACATTATTTCTTAGTAAAACCTACTCCGAAGTATCACTTATCACGTCCATCAGTAGGTAGGGCTGTAGGCGTGGCGGCAGGCGTGCCGAGGTCGCGGGTTCGAAACCACTATAACCTATAATTAACTAGATTCACCGTTTTTCCGCTTCTTTATTGTCTAGTCATATTTACCGGTTAGTATCTAGTATTTACCGGTTTTGTATGTGTGTATCTTGACGCTAAGCCCCTTACGGGGTAGGTAGAAGCGCGTGTGAAGCGCTAGATATCCCGGTCCTGACACCTACCTTACTTCTTCTATATTCATCATTCTCTTCATACATGCACGCATTCATACATGCATACATAAACGAAATTTAATTTGAACGATTGGTATTACTTGCTACGTAACCCATGGGGCGTCCGACTTGCACTTAGCCGTTTTTTTTTCGTATCCAAGATTGTGGATTGTCTCTCTGGGAATATCTCAATGTTTACATCGAATTTTGCTGTAGTCTATGCCATGCACATGCTGTGCCATATCGCTCGTCATGTATGCCATAAAACACCGAGAGCACAACAGATAAGCTTCAATAATTAATTGCAAATTCAGAGATCAAACAATTCAATAATACTATTCTTTAAAAAATTTAAACATATTCTTAAAATAAAAAAAAATCCATCAAATTTACTCGTATTGGGCGTTATAGACTGATCTTTGAAAGTTACTTTGATGTTCCTTAATCCATTTTTTCTGAAAGTCAATCGTTTGAAAGATAGACACATCAAAAGAAGTAAAAAGGACACACCTCTAATTTTTAAAATAAGGGTAAAAAAAAACAAAAAAATAAATAAAATGTAGCTCTTTATGAAAACTTTCAACTTAATTTAGTTTGGACGAGATTATAAAGAAACAGTATGTGTACTTATGTACGCACTTTTGTCAATACATACTAAGTATTGTTTTTATGGTGGCACCACCACATTAGCTAATCTATCCGCCGATAAATAGTAGTGTTCAGTACTATGGTGTTGCAGTTATATGACAATGTATGGCTCTGTAATAACTGTCACAGAGACATAACAACTAAAATCTCAGGAGTGGCAACGCATCTGTATTTTGACTCTGGTGTTTGTGTAGATGTCTATAGGCTGCAGTAATCATATTATAACATCCACGTGAATTGCATGCTTGTTTGCTCTAAAAAAACTGAAGCCTAATAGGCTACAGCATTACATAGGTACTTAATGTGTGGCATTTACAATCATTACATAAAAAGCACTACAGAAAAATTAGTGATTGAACTGGAACTATGTGGAACTATAATGAGACATTCTGCTGATATACTTATTTACATTAGTATATTACATTTAGTATTATCTTAGTGATATTCTTGACTATGTGTATATATATGTATATATATTTAGCTTGTTTGACATGTATATCAATTGTTACTCACATTAATTTATTTTGTTTGTTTTTGACGTGTCATAAGAGGGGGCTGTCACCCTATATGAATAAATGAGTTTCTGTCTCTGATTCTATAATAATATAAATTCTTTTTTCCTTCCTCTCGGTGTTTCATGTTTTGGTACTTCTCCAATTCATATTGCAGACATCGCGCACGCAATGCGGTTTTTAGTGTCCATTTTTTTTTAAATTTATTTCAGAAAACAAACAGTTGATTTAACAATATGGGAAAAATAACTTATAAACTAACAACCATTTACATGTTTCCGCATGTAGAAGTCTTATTACATCTGTTCAGACCTTCATAAGCCGTTGCCCTTTTCTAGTGAATATAATAATGCCAACCCTTGATACGTCCCACTGCTGGGCACGAGTCTCTCCCCTTCTTGGGAGGAGGCCTGGAGCTTAATCCACCACGATGCTCCAATGCCGGTTAGTGGAGATAAGGGTTAGTGGCCAACCCGTAGTCGGGTGTTTTCATACCGCCGGTTTAACGCTATCTATCGATAGCAACCGGCGACGGCTTCGTGGCCTCCGAAGCACGGAAACGCGCATTTTAATATGCCACTAGCGGTCACCCATCACACACTCGACCGCGCCCGTATCACTTAACCGAGTAGATCGCTTCCGATCTACGCCAGCCGCGGGGCCATGCGCGCTACCGATGAAGATTCTTGGAGGAAGTATATTTTTGTTGCACTCGGTGTTTCATATTTTGGTACTTCTCCAATTCATATTGCAGACATCGCGCACGCAATGCGGTCTTTATTGTCCATTATGCCGAATATTTGGAATGTTTTCATTAAAGCCGTTGCCCTTTTCTAGTGAATATACGAGTAGTATAAGTTTATTTTCACCTCAAGTCACAAAAATAACGTGGATTTCATTTGTACCTGTTTTTGTTTTTGGCTTCGAGTAGTGTTTTGCACCAGTTTACTTACCCCTGGTCGTATATTTATGTCTTACTAGCTGTGGCCCGCGGCTTCATTCGCGTGGATGACGTTTTGTAAATTATTTGAATATTACGATCCAGTGGAAATAAAAATAAATAAAATACGCTTACACTAATTTTTTCTTTGATTGGCACCGACTCCAAAAATAACGGATTTTAAGTATTAAATAAGTACTTACATAATTTTCGGTAATTTTACGCTAATTCTTTTTAATAAAGCTTTATTTTGAAATCATAAAAATATTATTTCCAACTTTTTAGTGTTAGTCTCAACTCAAATTCAAAGTTGTTAGTTAGTTTTGAAGTCGGTTTTTATTTATTTATTTTATTTTTTTACCAATACCGGATTGTCACTGCTTACGTAGGCAGTGTGCAACAGTGATAACGCTCTAAGAAGTCGAAACGAGCCGATCGTCTCTTTCGTAGGCTCAATGTGCAATATTAATTGATGAGTACTGTAACTACCATCATGTGCGAGAAATTCGGCAATAATCTAGTGCTACACATGAGTTAAAACACCGCTAGACATCACAAACCTTCTTGCCCGGGGGTGGGACTGATAATTAATTACGGAGGCTAAGGAGTAGATCTTAAGTAGATCATTACTAGAGAACTTACGTTCGAGGTTCAGTTTTTTTTTTCATATTTAGAGTGGCAAACAAGCATACCAGCCGCTTTACCACTAAGCTACCGAAGTCCCTTCGGTAGCTTAGTGGTAAAGCGGCTGGACTGATTATCCTGAGGTCGTATGGTCGCAGGCTCAATTCCTGCCCGAAGTCAAATTTTTCTTTCCATTTTTTCTTTAATTGACCATGTTGATCAAGTTTTTGCCAATACCAGACTATCAGTGTTTACGTAGTCAGTGTGCAGCAGAGATAACGCTCTACAAAGTCGAAACTAGCCGATTGTCTCTTTCCTTTTTTTTTAAGTTTATTGGAAGTGGCAAACAACATTTTCTAAGGAGTCTCTCAACGTGCTCTCGAGTTTTGGCGGGAACCTTGAAAGAGGCGTATGATGGTACTTATTTTATTTCATTTTCTTGGTGCATTTTACTTATATTAAATAAAGTTGGGGGCATTTTGTTTGATATAGGCTTAAAACAGTGCCCGTGTATAGTGAATTACAATAATAGTGCGAAAATACGTCCTTTCGGGTAGCCTCCAAAACTTCATTGTAAATGTTCTGGTAAAGCAGCCATCGCTACTCGAATTACTGACTGTGACTGATAAATTGACTGACTGACTGTGATTTTTACGCTGTTTATTACGAATACGAAATATCGTTTTACTTGACACTGGCAATATGCGTAATAGCGATGCCATATTTTATTTATTTATTAATACTTTTATGCACATGAAAGATACATATGGCGGACTTAACGCCACTAGGCGTTTTCTACCAGTCAACTGTTGGGTTGTGTAGAAATCAACGAAGTAGGTGCAGCACTGGTTAAAATTTGAGAATATTTTTTTATTTTTTATTTATATTCATAAAAAAAAAGGATACTGTAGATACATATAAATTGTCTTCCTTAACCAAACATGCGAATAACCTGTGGGATGTAACTAATAAACAATCAGTGATGTAACAATAAAATTTTAACAGGCTATAAAGGCACTCCCTCACCCCTTAATTAATTCCGGGCCCACCCTCGGAGAGGTTGGGGGTGTGTGGTGTGTAATGGTGTTCAAACTCATGTCTAGCAAGATTATTGCCGAATTTCTCGCAAGTTACGTTTAATTATGTTGCTTGTGTATATTTTAACTCGGGGGCAATATCACCATCTTACCTTGTTTTGATATATTTATTACTAACGATTTCGATTTTTTCAGGGCTTTCGATTAATATTAAGACTGATTTAAGCTTACAGTACCTATTCAACAATTATCAATCATATATCAAATCGAACCTACGAAAGAGACAATCTTTAGTTTCGACTTCGTAGAGCGTACGAAAGAGACAATCTTTAGTTTCGACTTCGTAGAGCGTTATCTCTGCTGCACACTGCCTACGTAAGCACTGATAGTCCGGTATTGGTAAAAACTTGATCAAAATGGTCGATAAACGTCACAAGTATGTGCGCGAAAGAGGTAACGCTCTACAGAGCCCAAATTATATGAAATCTCTTTCCTGTCGATGTGATTTTTAGAGCTTTTTAAATATTGCAATAAAATAAGCGATATTTTATTAAAAAAACAATTTAAACAAATGGTTTTCCCAAAATAAAATTAAAATAATATCTACTAGCCATATTTTGATAGGCAGGCCTAGTGGATAATAATTATAATATTCTCTAGCTAGACCTAAAATATTAATATTAGATTTGCAGCATATCTCGATGAACGAAATAATTCTGCAGCGGAATCCTAACCTCGATGTGCAATATTTCTTATTGGATACTGTACTAGTAATTAATTAATTAGCATTCGCATTATTTGATAGCATGCTAACGCCGTATTAGCATTACGTAAAATTAAATAAAGTTGTGAATTTTTTCAAAATGTGAAACGCTAATTCGCAATGTAGGCGTGAGATTTTTTAATAATAATTAGTGTGGTACCCTTTAGCATTAATAAATTTGCTTAGAAAGAGAAATAATATCACCTAATGAACTATTACGTATCAATTATTACCATATTAACAAATAGCGTAGCAATAGCAATTAGCATGCTAAGACTCACAAATTCACATGCTTATGAAATCAACGTGAAATAGCATTAATTTCCATCGCTAGTAGTAAGACTGAAGTACAGTAACTGTACTTCTCTGACCCTTCAGAAAAATACTATAGTAAAGTTAGAATACCTCAACCTAGCTTTAAATCCGCTTATTTCGTGTGTAAGATACACCAAACGATCACATCCATCTGGCTATCCATAAAAAAATCTAATACCCCGAACCAAATATAGATAAAACGGAACTGCGCAAAAAGGCATAACAACGACAAAGTAACTGCCATCATCCATCATTCCTTGACGTCGGTGACAGGAACAGAAAAAAAAAGAAAAAAGGAACCACCAACATGATAGTCATTAGCGGTAATTAAACTACAAACAAACCGTAATATATTTACGCTTCGAAACAGATATTGAGCGAGAACATGAGCCTTATTTTTAAAGCTATACAGATCACGTTTTATTTGCTGCTATGATTAAACAATTTAGTAAATCTGACGCGCATGTTTTGAACGTGCCGCGCGTTGACAGTTCATTCGTCGCCCCTGATTGGCTGCGGCTGAGTTCCCGCCAAAAAGTGCGTTCGAACGACGAGTGACAGCTGTCAAGTGGTACCGCACTTCGATTTGTTAGGTGACATGTTTTAAAAACAGAATGATCTAAGATCCGCTTTGTGATTAATTAGACGGAGTTAAGTGTTGCGAAGGCTTTGTTTACGTCTGAGTTTTAAGAAGGCTTGCGCTTCTTATAGTTTATGACTGTCGATGATAACTTTTGTCGTCACTTCAATTATTTATGTGTGAATAAATTGTTTATAATGTCAGAAAACTGTTTTGTAATGTTTATTACTTTTAAGGGTCATAGCTGACTACAGCCATCCGTCACCCGACCAGCACCGCCTCGTTTTACGGCCACTCGTTTTCGATGGATGGTCGACGGGTGGTCCACGGGTGAACGAAACGATATTACTTGTGAACCACTCACGGACAGCGCGCAGGCCACTTGGGAACAGCGAGTTGCTAATGCAAAAGTCAACGCGAGACAAGCAAGTGGTCACCGAGTGGTCCACTCGGCGTCCGCGCGTGGACCGCCCGCCGCCCGCGCGTTGACGGCTTGCGGTCGAGGCAAAGAGCAACGCGGACCCGGTGGCCCGCGTTGTTCTATAGGTTGAGGCGACACAGAGCGGAGTTGATGTAATGAGCGCAGACCGCTCGGGACGGTCGGGCGCTGGTCGGATGCCGGGTGGCTCTAATGAGCTTATATTAGAGAAATACGAGTAACTTTAACTCAGGAAAATATTTTCTTTTTTTTTCGGAAAAGAGTGGCATATACTATCGTATTCATATTTTTTTAAGTGTCTGTTTGTAATATTAAAATAACTGCTTTTTACTCAATTCATATGTATGTATTCACGGTACATACCTATATCAAAATTAACATTTTTTTAAAAGAACAATTTCTGTCTGTCTATCTGAATTGTACCAAAACACCACAGAGACAAGTCAACTTAAGCCTTAGGGATGGTTAATAGCATCTCTGATCTTTGTGTAAATAACTACAAAGCTGCAGGATTTACTTCTATTTACCTACCCTGAATTTGAATTGTACGCTTTTTGCTACCTTCATTACATAAAAATAAATAAGAAGCATGGCAGATTTATAAAAAAGGCGTGTCTGGTGTTCACGCACTACTTCAGATGTTACTGTCTATTAGCCAATCCTGAGCCATCAGAGTGCTGCGGGCCAATAGGAGCTGCCGTCGGTCACGACGGCACGAAATTGACCAATGGCGGCCGTCTTTCAGTGAAATTTTTTTAATGTTATAAAATCGAACGATTTTCTGTTTTTGACGCAATACACGTTATTCACTTAAACCTACTGCATCATTTTCTACCAAGTCCATCTACAAAAAGTTATGGATTCGTTTTGTGTCTCACAAATAGACATAAATTGGTCCTTCGAGCCGGATCTTGTTAAAATAATCAATCGACGGAGGTAAAACAAGAAATCACGAGCGATTGGAACAGCAGCCAGCGCGCAATGTTCAGTAAAAACTTAGCACTAATTCATTCTCACTTCAACACCATTCTGCTTTGTTTATTCCCATTATAACAATCATTCATACTTTCAAACAAACAAAACCGAAGACTGAATTAAAGTCCAACCAGCAACTAAAGTTGCACCCGGATATACAAGTAAGTTGATATAAAGTTACTGTTAAGTTAATTTAGATTTTAAATTAAGTTAAGTTAATGGCACTTCCATTACAAAAAAAAAAAAAAAAATCCTATAAAACATGCAAACAAGGTGTCGAATGAATAGAATCGCCTCTGCATACGAAAAGGTTATAAACAAGCATGCAGTTCACGTTGATGTTAAGTGATGACTGCAGCCTATAGACACCCACACAAAGACTAAGGTCAAAATGCAGATGCGTTACCACTCCTGAGGCCTAAGGTGTTACGCCTCTGTGCCGGAAATTACAGGGCCGTACATTACCACCTGACCGGAACACGATAGTGCTGAACACTACCATTTAGCGGCAAGTATATTAGGTAATGCGGTGGTGCCTACGCCCGCGAGCTCCGTCACTGTAGCTCTACCACCAGTAAAAAGTTATTTTTGTATATTTTGTTTAGTTATTTTGAGCTTGTATACCATTACTGAATATAAGACTTTAAGACTAGGTATCCTATGTATTTTTACTGGTGCCAGAGGTCCAGTGCAAGAGCTCGAGGGCGTAGGCACCACCGCATTATCTAATCTATCTGTCGCCAAATGGTAGTGTTCAGCACAATCGTGTTCCGGTTAGGTGGTAATGTGTGGCCCCGTAATAACTATCAGAAAAAAAAGAAAGAAAACATTTATTGGTGCGTCCGACATATCAATAGCAGGTACTGCATAAAAAACAATAGAAAAAATATGTACGTAACAAAAAAATATATAATTAAAAAAAAAGGTTGACAGTTCACAAGAAAAAACTCTTATATTAAAAAATACCTTGTTTAAGTAGAGAAACTGCCTCGGTAGCCTAGTGGTAGCAGGCCACTACTACTACGCTGAGGTCCTGGGTTCGATTCCCGGGTAGGGGGTTATCAGAGATAATGGTGAAAAAGCCTTTGTCTCTGGTTCTATTGGGATTTTTCCATTTTCTGGAAATTTCCCAGTACCTCAAAGTTTGGTAATGTGCCCGGAGATGTCAACAGGCTCGCCACCTGTTACATGGGCCAAAACGTAACCGGCGAATCGTGGGTGTTTGCATGTATGCTTGAATGCATGCATTTACCTCTGCCTACCCCTTCGGGGATTACAGGCGTGAAGTTATGTTTTTTTTTTTTTTTTAAGTAGAGAATAAAAAAACGTTATTTGTTTAGAAACGAAATCGATCGCTTAATGGTTAGCATTAATAAACATTTCAGCGATCACGGAATAGAAATTGAAAAGACAACAGAATAAATAAATCATTTGGATCCAATTTTTAAATGAATAGTGTATATTAATTGACCACGTCTGTTCTGTTCTATTACGTACGTCCGTGTCACGTGCCGGATTGAATTGCATTGAGCTAAGCGGTTTGAACACGAACCGATTGTGGCGACCACACTTTTGATGAAAGTGGAGATAAAGCTCGGTTGTAGGTTATAGGGCAGGTTGGTATATCCTTTACATTAGATAGTAAGATTAAGACGATATATCCCCATCCCATTATCAGAAAATTTCCATAAAAAATTCCATAATCTCATTATGACAAATTTCGCTACGAACCTTTGTGTGTTTGTGTTTGGGGTTTACCTGAATGTACATAGCTACCATCGTGTACATAGCTGTTGGCAACTTCCCTGGTGTTTATAGGCGACGGTGACCACTTTCCATTAGCTGGCCCGTTTACTTTTGTTTCAACTATTAGACAAAAAAAAACAATTGGACTTAAGATTTTAGACTATGGATTTGAGATGTCTATAGATTCCATTGCAGCTTGGGCTGGCCTATAAGAATATTGGATACTTTACTCATAAAATACGTAAAGCAAACTCAACACTTGTAAGTGTAAGTAAGTAAGTACAGTACTCAACAATTAATATTGCACATCGAGCCTACGAAAGAGACGATCAGCTTGTTTCGACTTCGTAGAGCGTTGTCTCTGCTGCACACTGCCTACGTAAGCAGTGACAGTCCGATATTGATCAAAACGTCGTCGATGAACGTCAAATAGGTACGGTGCGAAAGAGATAACGCTCTACAGACCCGAAATAAGCCGAAGTATCCTTCCTAAGCTCGATGTGCAATGTTTATTGTTGAGCACTGTAAGTAAGTGATACTTACTGATCAATCGAAGACGTTTCGCTTGTTCTACCACTAACAGGAACCCATAAGTCAGAAGAGTTATCCCGTTGAAAAACCACGTCATATCGCGGCATTAGCCGCATCCAAAACCTATTTGCATACGCAAGTGCCGGGTAAATATTGTGGAAAAAAAATATTGTACAAACAAAGTTTTATCGTAGCGTAATTAAAAGCTAAAATCCTCGATGATTAATGGGCGTAAATTAGTACCGCAAACCACCCACTGACGCGCCCCACCTTACGTCTGTAACAACCTTGAATATATTTGAATTACTAATAAGACTACATATTTTCTAATTGGTACAGTTTGTAATTAAAAGATGACTCGGCCTTTTACAACTTACTGACTTTTTTTTTGTAACCAAGATGGCAACACGCTATTAACACGGATGTTAAGTAATGACTACACAAAAACTAGAGGTCAAAATGCAGATGCATTGCTACCATAGAGCAACACCGGAGGGGAGTGGCCATATGCAGGCTTTCCCCTCTGTCAAAGTACAAGCCCAAATGGGCCTATACCTGTCGCCCAGATGTTCAAATGTGTGCGTGAAATTGTTTCTGTATTTTGTTGAAGTCAAGGTGTGAGTTTCGTAGTAATAGACGATTTTTGTAGTGTGCATGTGTGTCGCACGCATTTCCCCCCGCATAAAATGACAGACGTAACACATGCTATGGCTACTCCCCTCCGGTCCGCCGCGACCGGTGGGCCGCGTTTTTTTTTTTTTTTTATGTAATAAAAGTGGCAAACAAGCATGCAGTTCACATTGATGTTAAGTGATGACTGCAGCCTATAGACACCCACACAAAGACCAAGGTCAAAATGCAAATGCGTTACCACTCCTGAGGCCTAAGGTGTTATGCCTCTGTGCCGGAAATTACAGGGCCGTACATTACCACCTGACCGGAACACGATAGCGCTGAACACTACCATTTAGCGCCAAGTAAATCAGGTAATGCGGTGGTGCCTACGCCCGCGAGCTCCGTCACTGGAGCTCTACCACCAGTAGACTCTACCACAACTATATCTTAAAAAATCGAAATTCCTTAGAAATGCAATTTTGAATGTTACAAAAGGTGAAAAGCTAAGGTTAAGCCGACATTTAAACAAATGCCGTAGCATTTCGTCGTCAAATATCAGCAGTCCATCCAGTTAAGTATGTATCTTCACGACAGGTCCCTAACGGGGTAGGCAGAGAGTGTAGAGCGCCAGACATCCCGGTTCTGACAAACCTCTCGTGCCTCGTCTACCTTCATCATTCTCTTCATACATGCACGCCGATTCCTAAGACTTTTGACCCCACCATCAGACAGAACTCGACCTATTTGGTCATGGTAGGTCAGCCTTGGTCTTCCTGGGCCTCTGCAACCATCCACATTCGCATTGTATATCTGTTTAGTCATTCGCTCATTCGACTTCCAGTTAAGGAAATAGCCAATATCCGACTACATGCTTATAGCCACTAGTATAAATTTTACGACCATTTTTACTGGTGGTAGAGCTCCAGTGACGGAGCTCGCGGGCGTGGGCACCACCGCATTACCTAATATACTTGCCGCTAAATGGTAGTGTTTAGCACTATCGTGTTCCGGTCAGGTGGTAATGTACGGCCCTGTAATTTTCGGCACAGAGGCATAACACCTTAGGTCTCAGGAGTGGTAACGCATCTGCATTTTGACCTCGGTCTTTGTGTGGGTTTCTATAGGCTGCAGTCATCACTTAACATCAATGTGAACTGCATGCTTGTTTGCCACTTCCTTTACATAAAAAAAAAATATCAAAGTAAATATTAATTAGTAGTAATGTTATTGACATTATGTTTTATTCAATAAATGCAAAGATGAAATGCCTAGTAAAATGCTAGTTAGCATTGGTGGTAACTCATCTGCATTTTGACCTTGGTCTTTATGTGGGTGTCTATAGGCTGAAGTCATCACATAATATTACTTTTTTTTATGTAATAAAAGTGGCAAGCAAGCCTGTAGTTCACATTGATGTTAAGTGATGACTGCAGCCTTTAGACACCCATACAATGACCAGGGGTCAAAATGCAGATGCGCTTCACTCCTGAGGCATTAGGTATTATGCCTCTGTGCAGGAAATTACAGAGCCGTACCTGACCGGAACACGATAGTACTGAACACTACCATTTAGCGGCAAGTATATTAGGTAATGCGGTGGTGCCTATGCCCGCGAGCTCACTGGAGCTCTACCAGCAGTAAAATACTTAATTATACATCATTGTGAACTGCATGCTTGTTTGCCAGTTCAATTACATCAAAAAAAAAGTGACGATGTCGCGAATATACCGAGAAATATCCCAAATTACTGGACCGTATAGTCACTCTATTACACAATAATCAAGGAATCCGACGTTAGTAATTCGTCAAAGTTTTCGAGTTGCGATTGCGTGCGTAATGAACAGATGGACAGACGGGCGGACGGTGCTATTATTTCCGAAATTAATATTCGCATTCTACTACCTAGATTGAGGTAGTAATGAAACTTCCATCATATTTTGGTGTAGCCTTCATTAATGAAACTTATAAAGACAGACTGACAATTATTATTGTAATTCAGGCAAGAGCCTGGGTTTTTACTGGTGGTAGAGTTCCAGTGACGGAGCTCGCGGGCGTAGGCACCACCGCATTACCTAATATACTTGCCGCTAAATGGTAGTGTTCAGCACTATCGTGTTCCGGTCAGGTGGTAATGTACGGCCCTGTAATTTCAGGCACAGAGGCATATCACCTAATGCCTCAGGAGTGGCAGCGCATCTGCATTTTGAACTCTGGTCATTGTGTGGGTGTCTGTCTATAGGCTGCAGTCATAACTTAACATCAATGTGAACTGCATGCTTGTTTGCCACTTTTATTACATATAATGCACATCGAGCCTGCAAAAGAGATGGTCGGCTCGTTTCGACTTCGTAGAGCGTTATCTGTGTTGCACACTATCTTAAGCACTGTCAGTCCGGTATTGGTCAAAACTTGATCAAAATGGTCGACAAACGTCAAATACGAGTAGGTACGGTGCGAAAGAGATAACGCTCTATAAATCCGAAATAATGTGTATTATTTATTGTTTTTATATTATTTCGCATTAACACAAGCTTGTTAAATATATTTTTATTTTTAAAGAAAAATGGAAAGAAAAATTTGACTTCAGGCGAGACTCGAACTCGCGGCCTACTGGGAATCTAGTCCAGCCGCTCTTCCAATTGAGCTACTGAAGTCCTGCCCGATTTGTCAAATCTTTCCTTCACATCTATTGCATTGCTTTATGGTAGCAGCAGCGCCATCTATTACCAACTAGACAGTCGGGCAGGACTTCAGTAGCTCAATTGGAAGAGCGGCTGGACTAGGTTCCCAGTAGGCCGCGAGTTCGAGTCTCGCCTGAAGTCAAATTTTTCTTTAAAAATAAAAAAGTAATATTTAATGTTTAGCACTATAAATTAAAAGCGGTCGATATGAGATCATTGTGCGAGATCTGCGGTGTTCGTAATGAAGATGTACGAAAGAGACAAAAAATTTTGTGTAAATGAGAGTATCGGTGTAAAATTGGACTGAAAACTGGAATCACATGAACTGGGGTAACAATAAAACTAAACCAATAGTAACAACTGATTGAACAACCTCCGTTGCGCCTGTAGATTTTGTTCGATCCTCACAAAACTTTAAAACTTTGCACTAATCATAGAGCAACAAGGCCGCGGCGGACCGGAGGGGAGTAGCCATATGCAGGCTTTCCCCTCTGTCAAAGTACAAGCCCAAGTGGGCCGAGATGTTTAAACGTGTGCGTGAAATTGTTTATGCATTTTGTTTAAGTCAAGGTGTGAGTTTCGTAGTAATAGACGATTTTTGTTGTGTGCGTGTGTGTCACACAAATTTCCGCCCGCAAAAATTTGCATACTGCTTGGCATCGGTAATAAACGCTACGAGTGACTGACAAATCATCATCCCTTTTTTCTACTGGTGGTAGAGCTCCAGTGACGGAGCTCGCGCGCGTAGGCACCACTAATTTACTTGCCGCTAAATGGTAATGTTCAGCACTATCGTGTTCCGGTCAGGTGGTAATGTACGGCCCTGTAATTTCCGTCACAGAGGCATAACACCTTAGGCCTCAGGAGTGGTAACGCATCTGCATTTTGACCTTGGTCTTCGTGTGGGTGTCTATAAGCTGCAGTCATCACTTAACATCAATGTGAACTGCATGCTTGTTTGCCACTTCCATTACGTAAAAAAAAATTCTCCCTCAGTACGTGAAGCGTAACAGAGGGGGGGTTTCGGGATTCGGATGGTTCGGAGGTCGAGGATTTCTTCATTCCCCAGGCCTATCTGCCCCCGATACATCGGGGGTGTGGTCGCTAACGGGATGCTGGCACACAGGGAAAACTAGCTGAGGGAGGCCATATACTTTTTTTTTTTCCATTTTCCTTTTTTTTAATGAGCTTATGAACCCTGTTTGATTTTTTTTGTTTTTGTTTTATGACTACTCTCCTCTGGTCGGCCGGTGGTCCGTGTTGCTCTATAACTCTAATTAACATTTAAAGCTCAAACCATTAATTAATTCGACATAAACAATACCAGGTTTAAGTGGCATTTCATGCTACGATCGATAAACGGTTGATGGCGAATTGTGATGGAATAAGTTATTCAATTAATGCAATTGCATTTACAATCACCTTTGTCCTGTTTACTCCGTGTATTTTAATTTAATTTTTGATTTTATTGACTCGTCTATCAGCCGGTACCTACTTTGAATAATTAATTAGTGTGCTTTCGTTTTTCCATTTTTAATATAACTTTGTGCTTGTTTTTCCCAATGAGAATAGGAATAAGACAGCAAGAAATATTTTGGGGAACTCAAAAAGTGACTATCAATAAATACGTACTGCGTACATTACTGCCTCGGAGTTCGCGAAGGTAGGCACCACCGCATTACCTAATCTACTTGCCGCTAAAAGGTGTTAGTGTAAAAGTGTTCAGCACTTTCGTTTTCCGGTGAGATGCTAATGTATCACGTTATTAAGGTCCTGTAATTACCGGCACAGAGGATTAATCAATGTAAACTGAATGTTTGTTAATTTATTTGTTTTTTTTTTTACTATTACGGATCCGTACATTTTTTAACTAATTATATACAGATATTTATAAATATAGATTAATTACTATCGATATCTACCGGCACAGAGGCATAACATCTTAGGCCTCAGAAGTGGTAACGCATCTGCATTTTGACCTCGGTCTTTGTGTGGGTATCTATAGGCTGCAGTCATCACTTAACATCAATGCGAACTGCAGGCTAGTTTGCCATTAGGTACATAAAAAAAACTATGTAAACTGTATGATTATTTGTCATTTATATGACATGAAAAAAATACTCATAAAAATAGGAGTAGGTACCTAATAGTACACCGCGGACACTCCGCCAAAATTCCATACAAACGCTTAATTTGGTCTCTTTTTCTCAGCCATCAATCAGTGACGTGTATTTACACGTGCACCTGTCTGCGTAGCACGTAGAAAATACCAAACGTCGCCCATAAGAGGGGAGGAAGTTGGGTGATGCGGGGAAATCGGGCGGGACGTCGAAGTGTCCGTTCTATACGCAGTTTTATTACATATTCTCTGCTAATAGGCAACATAGTCTTTAACCAAAAATGCAGTTCTTGTATTCAGTAATAAAAGTTCAACTCCAATTTTCCTCACTTCCCTTACTTATATAGACGCATTTTTATAAAATTCCCATTTCGTGGAGAATCCCAAATCCTATTATACTACCCCGTGTACTATTTTCAACTGGCCGAATGCAAAATAAAACGATTGCTGCCACTCTAGCAGTGAAACAAATTTGATTTAGGCCAATTACAAAATACATCCCTAAACCCGCCGTTTAGGGATGTATTTTGAGGGAAAAACTTCTTCCACAAGTCAAATTTGTTAGTGTTTTTTGTTGGTACGTAGTGTTTTTTTATAATATCGTTTTTTTAATGTAATGGAATTAGCAAACAAGCATGCAGTTCCCATTGATGTTAAATGATGACTGCAGCCTATAGACACCCACACAAAAACCAAGGTCAAAATGCAGATGCGTTACCATTCCTGAGGCCTAAGGTGTTATGCTTCTATGCCGGAAATTGCAAGGTCGTACATCACCACCTGACCGGAAAACGATAGTGCTGAACACTAGCGGCAAGTATATTTGGTAATGCGGTGGTGCCTACGCCCGCGAGCTCCGTCACTGGAGCTCTACCACCAGTGAAAAGTAGACCAGTAGATTAGACAATTTTTTTGCTAGTAATCCTTAATATAACCCTCCTTTTCGTAGGTTTTCGCGAGCTTCATACATTGTAGAAATTAAACTTGCGGATTTTCTCGCGTATACAACACTCCCAAACTTCTTCATACACCCGACGTTTCGGTCGCTTTCCAGCTACCGTTAGCCCGTGACCACGGAGAAAATCCGCAAGTTTAATTTCTACAATAACCCTCCTTTCCAGCTCTAATAACTATAAAAACATCTCGAACATAGTCTTACAAAAATCTGCGAAAATATTAACCCTTCATCGTCTAAAAGCCCTTGTCGGGGCTTTCGTGAAGGGTGTCATTTTACACAGGAAAATGAGTGACGAAGACACACTTGCATGTTTCTATAAGTTAGAACAGGACGTGAGATTTCTTGAGAACTCAGCTTAGGTTGAAGATTGGGACAGAATCGTGATCAGTTTCGAAGGCAAATTCATTTTATATCTAATCACATTGATATTCTAACTCCAAGAACTAGGCTCAACACTCTAGTTCTGGTCGAGTTCTGTCTGATGATGCTGTCAAAAGTCTTAGAAATCGGCGTGCATGTATGAAGCGAATGATGAAGGTAGATGAGGCACGAGAGGTATGTCAGGACCGGGATATCTGGCGCTCTACATTCTCTCTACCTGTTAGGGATCTGGCGTGAAAATACATACATACATACTCAATAGTCGACTGGTAGCAAGTTATTATTTTTTATCCTACAATTGCTATTCCAGTGATTTGTTAAGCGCTATTGGGAATTTATTTTATTTATCGGAAGTTTCCGAAAACTGTGTGTGCCAACCTCCGAATTGGCAATATGCCGAGAAATGTAAACAGGTTCGGCAACTTGTATTGGGACAAGCGACTATAATGAGGCAAAGTGTACCTAGCTAGCGAATAGTAGGTGTATACAAGGTGCAGGTGGCAAACGTCCAACAATATTAGAAGGTGTTCATCTATATCAAGTTTCAAATCATTTAACGTTAACATTAACAACGAAATAACATCTTTTTTTTTTCATACAAAGTTTTAAAATTAATTATTTTTTATTTAATTTGACAACCCTAACAAGTCGTCAATGAAAACGCTCTGCATTTCACACACACATACCGTGCGTGGTGACGCAATTGCAGCATCTCAGCAATTCATACCTACGCACACACGCGTTGCGTTCCCCTTCGACTGATATATGTTGTTGTCAGGGATGAAACACATACAATTTGAATTAAAGTTTGACTCGAAACAACGGATGATTTTACAGTCTCAGGAAAAAAAAACCTTGAGAGATGAAGTCAACAACAGTGTAGGCATGGACTGTTGAAATATTGTTGGACCTTTTCGTTACACCGTGTATATGCCGACACAAGAGAGTTGTGGAAATTAACATTTGCGATTTTCACACTCCCAAACTTGTTCTCATACTCAACTCTCACGTTTCGGTCGCTTTCCAGCTACCGTAGTCACGGGCAGACCACGGTACCTGGAAATCGCCAGACTAGAGAGTTGCTAACCCGCTGTCAGCTCTGAATGACTGTTTTGACGCCTAGACATTTACGTAGATATTTATAGACTTCGACTTTCCAATTAATAATGTCTTACCTCTAACCCTTAATACGCCCCACTGCTGGGCAAGAGTCTCCCTTTTTTTGGGGAGGGGCCTGGAGCTTACTCCACCACACTACTCCAATGCGGGTTGATGAAGATATCTAGGGTTAGTGGCCAACCCGCTGTCGGATGTTTTCCAACCGCCCATAACGCCTCCGACAAGGTTTAACGACTGCTATCTATCGATAGCAACTGGGACCGACGGCTTAACGTGCCCTCCGAAGCACAGAAACGCGCATTTTAAATTGCCGCTAGCGGTCACCCATCACATACCCGACCGCGCCCGTATCACCGAGTAGATCGCTTACGATCTACACCAGCCGCTGAGCCATGTGCCAAAACTACTGTACTACTACACAAATAGGTACCCATCTCATCTATCCAAATGTTTAAACAAACTATTAAACAAGTTCAAATTATCATTCTTTAGTTAAACACGGTGTCGTCATTGACCGCATTTTAAAAAGCAAATCGATTCTCACAAATCCTTACACCTCAGTGGGGTCAAGAGTCCTCTACGTATCATGAACCCGATGGTAACGAACTTGCCGTCCTCCTCGCACGCCCACTGACCCCAATATACTGTCTCACTCGCTGACAGCTCGTCAGTTTATGCAGAAACCACTCGAGGTTGAATGGGCGCAATTGGGGGTTTTATTTTCTGCAATGATTCTGTTGTTACGGACGGACGGATTCTCTTTTGAATCCACTTCCTGTTGAGCAATTTCCTTTTTTTTTGTTTTGTTTCACTGTAATACTGTAATCTTACGACTGCGCGGATGAATATTGGGCAATGTAATGAAAGATATAACAGGGGTTACTTCCTTGTACTTCCTTGTTTTTTTTTATGTAATGTAAGTGGCAAACAATCATGCAGTTCACGTTGATGTTAAGTGATGACTGCAGCTTATAGACACCCACACAAAGACCGAGGTCAAAATGCAGATGCGTTACCACTCCTGAGGCCTAAGGAAATTACAGAGCCGTACATTACCACCTGACAGGAACACGGTAGTGCTGAACACTACCGTTTAGCGGCAAGTATATTAGGTAATGCGGTGGTGCCTACGCCCGCGAGCTCCGTCACTGGAGCTCTACCACCAGCTCTACTACTAATATGATGCAGTGTGTAATCAGAAGTCGAAGCCTTTTTGCACTAATACTTGCACCAAGATATTTCCAGTCGCTCTTCCTTTTTTCTTTAAAAATAAAATATATTTCACAAGCATGTTATAATGCGAAATAATATAAAACAATTATAAAGGTTAAAAGCGACTTCTTTACGATATTCAATAAACTGAAAAGTCTATTATATCGGTTGCCTAACTAGCATAGTTGGTAATAGATGGCGCTGCTGCTACCATAAAGCAATGCAATAGATGTGAAGGAAAGATTTGACAAATCGGGCAGGACTTCAGTAGCTCAATTGGAAGAGCGGCTGGACTAGATTCCCAGTAGGTCGCGAGTTCGAGTCTCGCCTGAAGTCAAATTTTTCTTTCCATTTTTCTTTAAAAACCAAGATATTTGTTATAGTTAAAGTTATTAATCATTTTACTTCCTTCTCTCACTTTAACAGATTTCTAAAAGTTAGAGAAGGATGTGCAGTCGAAGACTCTGCCTTTACACATATACTTAACTACATTCACATTGTATGAGTTTTTTAAACCTAAAAGAACGTAACTTGACGCCTGTAATCCCCGAAGGTGTAGGCAGAGATAAATGCATGCATTCAAGCATACATGCAAACACCCACGATTTGCCGGTTACGTTTTTGGCCCATTTTAAAGGTGGCGAACCTGATGACATCTCTGGGTACATTACCAAACTTCGAGGTACTGGGAAATAAACAGAACCAGAGATAAAGGACTTCACACCATTATCTCTGATAACCCCCTACCCGGGAATCGAACCCAGGACCTCAACGTAGTAGTAGTGGCCTGCTAACACTAGGCTACTGAGGCAGTTAAAAAAAAACAGGGTTACATTAATTGTAAATACATTATTAAAAAATAATATATTTTCAGATTTAATAGCTTAATTTACTACCACTCTCACTAAACAAGGTTGTAAAGGAAAGGACGAAATGAAAATACGCGACCATTAAAACACACAAACAAAACTTACAAAGCGAGTTTCGCTATCGAATCATCAGGAAATCGACCATTTTGGGTGTAAATGTGATATTAACAAGTATTTGATGATCAACAATAGCAAGTCAGCGGAAGGAAGCCATTGGAACTTGGCCATCGGTTGATGGATGGCCGCTACGTCTGTTTGGATAGCTGAAGGCTTGATTAATGTTATTGCCTTTTATGTTATGAGCTTGTCGCTGAAGGATTCCATGTGGGGTAATATTTTGCGCAAAATATTAAATCTGCTAGCGGCCCGACCCGGATTGAATATAGAATTTAAGTAGTGAAAGTCACAAAGTCGGCTCAACAATGAACACATCGAAAACAAAACTACTAAGAAACTCGAATCAAATAAAAATAATAGTAGATGGTCACTCATTAGAATATGTCAAAGAGTACTCCTATCTAGACCAGATAATGTCTTTTGAAGACCAAACAAACAAAGAAATCAACTCAAGAATAGCTAGCGGATGGAGAAAATATTGGTTACTCAAGGAAGTTATGAAGTCAAAGGATTTAAGTGTGTCCACAAAAAGAAAGGTGTTCAACACATGTATCTTGCCTTGCATAACTTACAGATGCGAGACATGGACACTTACAAAGCAACTCAGAAACAAACTTGAATACTGCCACACCGCGGTCACTCCGCCAAAATTCTATACAAACGCTTAATTTGGTCTCTATTACACAAACATCAATCAGTGACGTGTATTTATACATGCACCTGTGTGCGTAGCACGTAGAAAATACCAAACGTCGCTCATACGAGGGGAGGAGGTTGGGTGGAGCGGGGAAATCGGGTAGAACGTCGAAGTGTCCGTCCTATACGTAGTATTATTACATATTCTCTGATACTGCCAAAGATCCATGGAACGAAGCGTGACAGGAACACACAAAAAGGACAAAGTAAGAAATGAACAACTAAGGGCTAAGACAAAACTGACAGATATTCTAACCCGAATCGACCAGCTTAAGTGGAGGTGGACAGGACACATATTGAGGGAGAAACAAGAAAATGGAGTAAAATCATCACAGACTGGTACCCCAGAAATACCAAAAGAACCAGAGGTAGGTATACAATTGAAAAGATGGGAGGACGAATTAAAGCTCACAACGGCTCCGAACTGGAAACGAGTGGCTCATGTTAGAGCCCAGTGGAAAAAATAGAGGAGGCCTTTGCCAGGAGGCATACTGAATTAAGAGACATACTTTAACTGCCTCGGTAGCCTAGTGGTAGCAGGCTACTACTACTACGCTGAGGTCCTGGCTTCGATTCCCGAGTCGTGGGTTATCAGAGAGAATGGTGTAAAATACTTTATATCTCGTTCTATTGGAATTTGGCAATTTTCTGGAAATTTCCCAGTACCTTGAAGTTTGGTAATGAGCCCGGAGATGTCAACAGCCTCGCCAGCTGTTACATGGGCCAAAACGTAACCGGCGAATCGTGGGTGTTTGCATGTATGCTTGAATGCATTTACCACTGGCGTGAAGTTACGTTTTTTTAACTAAGAAACCTACAACAAACAATTCAGAATATAAAGGCTATAGATAAATAGGCTACAGTATTCAATTACCATCAATGTTTACTATATTCTTGCAACCCCTGTAAGGAATGTTTATCAATAAGACTTTCAATATGAATTGTAAACATACGAGTATTATTTCGTGGATAAAATTTTATTACCATCAACATTAAATCTACGTATAACCCAAGGCTTATTCAAATAAAGTAGACGGCGTTGTCAAGTTTGAGAGCCGCGTAATTGAAGGAATTGACCTCAATTATGACCCAATAATAAGATAGGTCAAGTTCAGCACATTCAGTAGATACTTACGAGATTTACATAAGTATGATTAGGTAGTTATGGTAATTGTTAGTAAGAAATAGAAAAATGTTTAACTGATTTTCTTATTTTTTTTGTGTAATGGAAGTGGCAAACAAGCATGCAGTTCACATTGACGTTAAGTGATGACTGCAGCCTAGACACCCACACAAAGACCGAGGTCAAAATGCCGATGCGTTACCACTCCTGAGGCCTAAGGTGTTATACCGCTGTACCGGAAATTACAGGGCCATACATTACCACCTGACCGGACACGATAGTGCTGAACACTACCATTTAGCGGCAAGTATATTAGGCAATGCGGTGGCGCCTACGCCCGCGAGCTCCGTCACTGGAGCTCTACCACCAGTTTGTCAACAATGTCAATATTGTCAACTAAAAGCCAACTAAAATGTAGGGTATGTACTCATGGCCCCCCACGAGGTGGACTGACGACCTGGTGAAGGTCACGGGCAATCTTTGGATGAGGGCGGCCCAGGACCGTTCGTTGTGGCAATCTTTGGGGGAGGCCCTTATCCAGCAGTGGACGTCTTTTGGCTGAAATGATTATGATGAATTCATTCATTTATCCATTCAAATTATTTAAGTTTTTATTCATTAATTCAATCATTCATTCGTTTAATCTGGTGTTCCCTAGGTGCTACAATATCTTCAAAAATAGCGTCAAAAGAGTCTTTCAGGGCTGGCAGCGCGTTGGCAACTCCCCTGGTGTTGCAAATGTTCATAGGCGACGGTGACCACTTTCCATCAGGTGGCCCGTTTGCTTGTCTGTCAACCTTCCGACAAAAGAAGAAAAAAATCTGATAAATTCGTTAATTCAGTATCTATCGGTCCATTAATTCACTATCTACTTACCAGCTGTTAAACGCGGCTTCACCTGCGTGGTTTCCGAATCTCATTATATTGCGTCCGGATCCACAAAGATTATCCAATAGCACACGACGTCTCTGCTGGGACTTCTCCTGAACCCACCCTGTTACTTGCCTTCATCATGCAAATGTATACTAATATTATAAAGCTGAAGAGTTTGTTTTTTTGTTTGTTCACTTGAACGCGCTAATCTCATGAACTACTGGTCCGATTTGAAAAAATATTTCAGTGTTAGATAGCTCATATATCGAGGAAGGTTATATGATATCACGATGAACAGGAGAGGGTAGGTAACATTGCAACCGCGCGAAGCCGTGGCGGGTCGCTAGTTTTACATATGGAGACGCTCTGCTCCCAAACCTCCCACAGGCTATTCGCACCTTAACATCACCGAATCCCCGGTCGCAATTAAAAAGTCGCAGTTTTGGTAAAGCTCCAGCGACGGAGCTCGCGGGCGTAGGCACTACCACATTCCCTAATACACCTGCCGCTTAGTGGTAGTGTTCAACACTATCGTGTTCCGATCAGGTGGTAGTGTACGGCTCTGTAATTTCCGGCACAGAGGCGTAACACCTTAGGCCTCAGGAGTGGCAACACATCTACATTGAAATCCCTGGTTTCATGTAAATGTTTATAGGCTTACTAGTATTACTTACTTACGAAGCGCGCATGGCTCCGCGGCTGGTCTAGATCGTAAGCGATCGACTCGGTTAAGCGATACGGGCGTGGTCGGGTATGTGATGGGTGACCGCTAATGGCAAAATAAAATGCGCGTTTCCGTGCTTTGGAGGGCACGTTAAGCCATCGGTCCCGGTTGCTATCGATAGATAGCAGTCGTCAAACCTTGTCGAAGGCCTTATAGGCGGTTTAAAAACATCTCACAGCGGGTTGGCCACTAACCTGTATCTCCACCAACCCGCACTGGAGCAGCGTGGTGGAGAAAGCTCTAGCCCTCCCCCCAAATAGGGGAGAGACTCGTGCCCAGCAGTAGGACGTAAAATGGGTTGCCATTATTCTTATTATTATAATGTAAACTGTATGCTTGTTTACCACTTTATTACATTAAAAAAAGTTACGTTCCTCCATTTAACGTATGGAAGGGCTTTGCCCTCCAATCCCCCACTGGCAATTCATATTTTAACCCACCAATTCCCCGGTCTTGGGAATTTTGCAGTACTCACCATAATTTAACGTATGGGGCCTCCTTTTCAGAGTGTGTTAACGCTTTCCAAGAAACACAAGCACAAAATTATGTGATATTAAGCCGTCTATTGTAATTATATTATATTGTACTGCCTCATAACCAAGTTCTATAGAAAGCCCGTTGTACTAAAATGACTACAATACGAACCGTCGTCTCTCGGGATTATTGTGTCGCAGTACGTCATTGTTTTTATTCAAACCATTTGTTACTTTATGAGCAATTTGATTGACGTGCTCATTTGCTAGTTTTATTATGAGCTTCGGTTGCGTACGTTCTAAACCAGGGACAGGAAGCGCTTTACCTATCTTTATTTTTTGCGGGTAAATTGATAGGTTAGAATATTTTTACCCTAATAAAACGCCTTTCAACTTGGTGACCTTTCGATTAACTTACTCTATCATACGGAAAGCCTTTAAAAGGGTTTCCCTATAAATAATTTGTTAAAACGTGCATTTTATGTTACCCTTACAACAACCCTTTCTGATAGGGTAACTCTATCGCATGCGGTGCGATAGGCTAAAGCGCTTTCTCTAGACTTGGCGGCGCGCGACATACGTAGTTAAAATATACCCTAGTTAAATGGCATTGCGTTATAAATTTAACTTATAGGTAATGGTTTGTTTGATAACCAGCGCGGGCGATGCAATGAACTTCGGTAGAAAACCTTATCACTAGACATTAAACTAAGCACTTAAAGTAAAGGCTAAATCTATCCTAATGTAAGGGTTACCCTAACGTTATAATAGATTAATAGGTTACCCTTTCCTTGGGTAAGACTTTCTAGGAGATAATATGGCCGCAAGGTAGGGTACCTTGCGGATCGTAAGGTTAAAAATTAAAAGTGCTTTTAAAATTAGCATCTAATCCGGTCCCTGTTCTAAACTAAAGACTTTTTTTGTGACTAGGCGGCAAACAAGCATTCAGTCACACGGATGTTATGTTTACTGGTGGTAGAGCTCCAGTGACGGAGCTCATGGGCGTAAGCACCATTACCTACTATACTTGCCGCTAAATGGTAGTGTTCAGCACTATTGTGATCCGGTCAGGTGGTAATTTACAGCCCTGTAATTTCCGGCACAGAGGCATAACACCTTAGGCCTCAGGAGTGGTAACGGATCTGCATTTTGAGCTTGGTCTTTGTGTTAGTGTCTATAGGCTGCAGTCATCACTGAACATCAATGTGAACTGCATGCTTGTTTACCACCTCCAATACATAAAAAAAAAATATTTTAGTTTAATATACGCGAGATAAATCCGAAAACTAGTTTTATTTCAATGAGTGCAGCTCGCGAAAACCTAAGAAATTACTATTAAAAAAATAATACAGTGATGACTGTAGTCTATAGACATCTACACAAAAATCCAAGGACAAGGTCGAGATGCTTTACCACCACTGAGATCTCAGTTGTCATGTCTCTGTGAGAGTTATTGCGGGACCCTGCATTACCATCTAACTGGAACATGAAAATCGAAATTCATTCGATTTTCAATTGAAAAGAAACCTCTGTCATCTAATTATACGTTGTTTCCGTGGTAGAGCTCCAGCGACGGAGCTCGAGGGTGTAAGTGGTGGTGCATTATCAAATCTACTTGCCATTACAACATGCTACAAGGCTACAGTGTTCCGTTACACGATAGTGCTGAACACTACCATTTGACGACACCGACACGACCAACCGATTTGGTTGGTCCAGCAGTGTGAGATGACCGTTTCATTCAAAGGGTGGCGGGTTCGACCCCCGCACCGGGACAAATGTTTGTATGGCTTACAGATATTCGTTTCGGTGTATATGTATGTGTTGTTTGCTTACAACGGCACTTACGACACACGTTTATACCTACTGAAAGACTGTGAGTGTGAGCGTATTTTTTTATTTTTTTTACTAGCTGTTGACCGCGGCTTCGCCCGCGTGGATGTCGTTTTTTAAAATAACTAAGTAGCCTATGTTCTTTCTCAAAGTCAGCTCTATCTCTGTACCATTTATTTCATTAAAATCGGTTCAGTCGTTTGGACGTGAAAAGGTAACAGACAGATAGACAGAGATACTTTCGTATTTATAATATTAAGTAGGGAAGTAGGGATTTGGCGGCTAATAAATTAGGGAATGCGGTGATGTATAAGCCCTCAAACTCCGAAACTACAGAATTCTATAATCTATTATGAACAGAGAATGAAACCAAAAAAAAAACTTTGGATATTGAAGATTAAACTCATATTTCCATATCAATATACAAAATATCGAATGTTACAAATATCTATCAAACGTTCTTGCTACGAGAGTATTTATCAATTTCCTACAATACATCACACGTATGCTATCGCAAGGGTCAATATTTTATTTAAAAAGGGCGAATATGTCAAAAAATGGACCCTTATCACGTTCGCGTTTTGTCGTTCTATCCTCTTCTAAGGGCGTGGACGTATTGGGGAACATTTTCATGCGATTGTCCGACCTAAATCTACAATAATATGTTTTTATTGTTTCGTAGCAAACATTATAATATTTCGCATCTTGTGAACCTGCTAGTAATGGTGAAGTATAAGCCCTCAAACTCCGATACTACAGAATTCTATAATCTATTATGAACAGAGAATGAAACCAAAAAAAAAACTTTGGATATTGAAGATTAAACTCATATTTCCATATCAATATACAAAATATCGAATGTTACAAATATCTATCAAACGTTCTTGCTACGAGAGTATTTTTCAATTTCCTACAATACATCACACGTATGCTATCGCAAGGGTCAATATTTTATTTAAAAAGGGCGAATATGTCAAAAAAATGGACCCTTATCACGTTCGCGTTTTGTCGTTCTATCCTCTTCTAAGGGCGTGGACGTATTGGGGAACATTTTCATGCGATTGTCCGACCTAAATCTACAATAATATGTTTTTATTGTTTCGTAGCAAACATTATAATATTTCGCATCTTAGGAACCCGCTAGTTTTAACAGCTGAAAGTATTTCAAAAACAGGTTTAATAGTTTTCAATTTTTCAACGAACATTTCGACTTCCAGACGATTTGCACACTTTCTAAGGATCAGCATCGGGCACTAATGCCTTATTGAATCGTTATAGTTACGCTTTAAATTAAAAAAAAGTAGTGTCAAAGAAGAACCGAGTACAATGCAAGTTCATCCCTACTTTACCCTTTTATAAAAATTTGCAGAATTGCTAGCCGTTATTATTTAGCGGCTAGCGGTAACAGTATTTTTAATAATTAATTTTCACATACAAAGTGTAATACGTATTGAAAGATGTTTGATGTTTATTTGACCAAATCAGCTTGCTTAAAAATATATGGTAAAATATATATAAGTAATACAAAAAACTGTGTTAGGTGTCACGTCACATGTGGGACACCCGATTGGAACGAAGTTCCTCTTCAACTTCTAATAAATCACTTTTACAATCCATTGTTTATTCTAAAAAATATTTAAAAATAGTTAAAACTACGTACACACGAACACGAAAAAACAATGTATGCATACACAGAAGACGCGCGTCGCGTGGCTTGTCAATGTTGAGAGAGAGAGAACGAATAAGTTGAATTCTATACTCGGCCTGCCCCCTCTCCGAGCGCTATGCACTATAGCAAAAGTGTCGTGAGGATATTTCTTGACGCTCGCCTAGCCCCTTTAGCCAGTGTATGGCATGAAAGGAACTTCGTTCTAAAAACTATTCCCTGTGACGTCAAACGCTGTCCACTTCCCGGTACCTCACGGTGTCAGCACCAGCACTGCATTGTCAGCGGGAACGGAGGTCGTGCCTTCATAGCTCGTTGTAATGTTGATTATAATTATAGTGTGGGTAAGTGTTTTAATCAAAACAAGAGACTCAGTAGAGACTCACAGCTACTTGAATGCTTTTTGTTGCTAAGGTTTTAGTAGGTGGTAGGTGATTTTATAAAAACTAGTAGTGACTTAAAGAAATCTGTTAAAGTTGGAGAAGGATGTGAAATGTTCCAATAACTTTAACTTTAACAAATATTTGTGCAACCAAGGCTCAGTGTTTTAAGTGTTTTTTTTTTTTAGTTTATAACCTGTTTTTAGCTTAAATAACTGAGATAGGCTAAAAATAGTTTGTTCAAAACTATCTGCACATCTTTACTAGTTTTAGCAATGTGAACAAGCCCTAACCGCTCCATTGCGCGCGTTGCATTGCGCAACAGGTGTTTGTATCGAACGGTTTCCGCTTGTGTGCGTAGCTGTACACCTCGCGGTATCCTCACTCACACTGGTTTGCAGCAAGGGTTACCACACAGCGTGGTATATATATTAAACCATTTTCCTATACTTTCACTTCGTATAACTGAAGTCGTATAAATGAAGTTATTCACGCCTGTATTGTAAGGGTAGGTATGTAAACTCACACGATTCACTAGTTTTGGCCCCTGTATGTATCGACATCTCCGAGCACATTACTAAACTCGGAGCTCTAGCGTAGCAGTAGTGCCCTGTTAACACTACACTATTGAGGCAGTTAACTACGTTCACTTAATGAGCAGTAATTGGCAAAAACCACGAATTTGAAGATAGTAGCCCTGAAGAACTACCTTAGAAAATTAAGGAGTTTATAGCTATGAGTAGATAGATGACACGTGCACGCCGATTTTGGCAACCAAGGAAGGTCAATCTTGACTTGGTCTCCCTCTGTCTCTGCAATCTACATTCGCAAAGTTATGTTACGAAGCTGATTGGTAAGCGATAGTTGAGATTATTTAACATAACCTACACAGCGACATCAAAAACTTTTTACCAAAACAAATTAATTGTTTTTATACTATTTCGCATAAACACATGCTTGTGAAAATATATTTTAAAGAAAAAATGGAAATAGAAACGTGCATTAGATACGTTTTAGCTATAGAATGCTTTGTCTTTGTCAGTTGCATTGTCAAATTTGCAGGATAGAAAAAGACAAAGAAGAGATTAGCAACACTTTAGCTAAAATACGTTCATGAATAAAAGGGAGTGTTTTTACTGAAATATCTATATCGTGTCACGACCCGGTTCGTAAAAACAAATTAGTATTAAAAGGCTCCAAGATAACTATCACAATTTATATTATTAAGCTATAAATGTGAACTTGATACTTGTTTGCCATCATCATAACTGAAACCTAGTGTCTGTAAATGTCATCAACTTTATTGCGACAAAGGAGATGTTGCAAAAATGTATGGACCTCCGGCCATGTATTGTACACTATATCATTAACAGTCAAAATCAATATAAAAACGTTTTTTGCTGCATATTTTTAATTGTTTAGCTTTGTTTGCAGTTACAAAACAATATTTGCAGTTAGAATTGTAACTCAAAACCAACATGGCGAATATGGCGGGCTATTTCATTTTGACACATTCCACTAATTATCGATACTAATCGATTTCCAATTTAAAGAAATTCATCGGAACTTCTTTAAATTGATCGATTCGATACAACGTTTTTTTTGTTATAATAATATGTGATGTACTAGTAAGATACAGATAGCATTAGTTTTGTTTTATCTACATAGGTACTATCCCAAACGTAGGCTGTATCGCCGCCATGTTGAACATGGTTGAAAATTATAAAATCGTTTGAATTAAATGTGGTTGTAACTCTAAAATACATTCTTGAATAAATTAATTGTATTTTTTTCGGATTTTTCTTTATTTTATCCATTTTTTGAGGTAGTGTACGAACCAGAGCCGAACTTGCAACATCTCCTTTCTTCGTTTTGAACTTAACCCAGTAAGGACCCACTAAACACTAGATCGTCAACCCTACCGTCGCATAAAGTACGTTTACGTCGCGTTAACGTTTAGACAGACTAATTCGATATCGAACGCAAGGATCACATGCCTCTGGATTATATCCTGAAGGCCTTTCGATAAATTCTTTGGAGCATATCTACTTATTATGGACATTGATATAAAGGAATGTTCGAGGCCTGCGGACGTCACGAATGTAATAAAAACGATATTTTGCTTGGACATGGCGTTCGTTGATATTAAATTCATTGGTTAATAGATAAGACCCATTTGGTAATACAGTAAAGTAATAGCAAACGTAACATAACTTACGGTCCTGTAATTTCCGGCACAGAGGCATAACACCTTAGGCCTCAGGAGTGGTAACGCATCTGTATTTTGGCCTTGGTTTTCGCGTAACTGTCTATAGGCTACAGACATCACTAACATCAATGTGAACAGCATGATTGTTTGCCACTTCCATTATATAAAAAATAATGACTTCACGGCTGTTATCCCCGAAGGGATAGGCAGAGGTAATGTACACACGCAAACATTCACGATTCGCCGGTGACGTTTTAGCCCATGGAACAGGTGGCGTGCCTGTTGACATCTTCTGGCACATTACTAAACTCCGAAGTACTGGGAAATAATACTATAATGGCAACCCATTATACGTCCATCCACTACTGGGCACGAGTCTCTCCCCTTTTTTGGGGGAGGCCTGGGGTGCTACCGCCTATCTGTATTGCTGCTGACATTGTCATTGCTGTCAAATTTTCATGTCGATTTGTAGCTCCATTGTAGTATTGATAATCTGATTGATGTTCTCGTTTTCGTAGGAGATAAACAAGCGATAATGGTAGATTATTTCGAATATTGTTATTAAGTTAAATCGACTTTAAAATTTTACAGCAATGACGATGACTACAGCAATGTTGATAGGCGGTCGCACCCCTGGAGCCTACTTCACCATGCTGCTCCAATGCGGATTGGTGGAGGTGGGTGGGTTAGTGGCCCGCTGTCGGATGTTTTCAACCCATAAGGCCTCCGACAAGGTTTAACGACTGATATCTATCGACAACCGGGACCGAAGGCTTACCGTGCCCTCCGAAGCACGGTATTAAATTTGCCGCTAGCGGTCTCCCATCACACTACCCGACCGCGCCCGTAGTGCTTAACCGAGTAGATCGTATATGATTCAATCATACATGCAAATAACCATGATTCGCCGGTTACGTTTTCGGCCCATGTACCAGGTGGCGAGCCTGCCACCGGGCACATTACCAAACTTCCAATAGAACCAGAGATAAAGGATTTTAAACCGTTATCTCTGATATCCCCCGACCCGGGAATCGAAACCAGGACCTCCAGCGTAGTAGTAGTGGCCTGCTACCACTAGGCTACTGAGGCAGGTAATTTTAGTTTTTATGAGGTACTTACATAGTACTATTAGTAACATAGTATTGCTAGCGGGACGTGACGACTCTACCGCGCACTAAAGCAAGAATTTTCTTCTACTGGAAGTATTTTCTTCTACTGGAACAGAATTCTTTCACTAGCGCAGTCAGTCAACCAAATAATGAGAGTAAAAAACCAAACCGTAAACCATTCCTACAAAATGCAATAACGCAAGATGGGCAGCAGCGTCTTGGGATAAAACTACCCCGCTAACTAATCCGCATGCCAAGCGTGGCGTAATGTAGGTAACTTTGTGATATTTTCACCCATTTTTAAATTTTTCCAGTTCCACAATTAGTTCGACCGTGACCCTGACCTTTATTACGGATATAAATATCGTGGAAGTGATAACGAATTGCGATTCACATCGATATCGTCCCCGAAGGACACGAATTCACCTTTTTAAGAGCCTCTGAATTTGTGGAGTGTAGGGCTAAAAATAAATGATTTGGAAGAAATGTAACTGCCTAACAAAGTTACTTGTACAATTTTTTTTGTTATAAAGTGGCAAACAGGGATACAGTTCAATTGATGGTAAGTGGTGGTTGAGTAAAACTGGTGGCAGAGTTCCAGTGGAGGAGCTCGAGTACGTAGGCACCACCGCATAACCTTATCTATCTTCATCATCGTGTTCCGGTTAGATGGTAATGTATGGCCTCGTATTAACTAGACGTAGATAGCAACTTAAGGTCTCAGCGGTGGCAAATTACCTGCATTTTGACCTTTGGTTTTCGCGTAGATGTCTATAGATTTCAGCCATTACTAAATGTGATACAGCTCAGAATCAGAATCAGAAACTCATTTATTCATTTAGGGTGACAGGCACCTCTTATGACACGTCAGAAACAAAACAAAATAAATTAAATTACAGTGAATAACAATTGATATACATGTCAAACAAGATAAAAAATATATGTATAGTCAAGAATATCACTTAGATAAAACTAAATTTATTAAACTAATGTAAAAGTATGTTTAGCATCTCCTTAACATAAAAAAAACACAGTCCTGTTAAACACCAACCGATGACTAGAGCACACTAGAGCGAAAGTTGCATCGCCCCTAATCGCATATGTCTTATCTGTCCCTCTACAATGCCCTAAGGACAAGCAGAGGTCTCACTTAGGTAGATGTGTAAATTTATTTGGGCTCAGATATTTTTTTTTATGTAATAGAAGTGGCAAACAAGCATGCAGTTCACATTGATGTTAAATGATGACTGCAGCCTATAGACACCCAAACAATGACCACAGGTCAAAATGCAGCTGCGTTTCCACTCCTGAGGCCTAAGGTGTTATGCCTCTGTGCCGGAAATTACAGGGTGTGCCGTACATTACCACTTGACCGGAACACGATAATGCTGAACATTACCATTTAGCGGCAAGTATATAAGGTAATTCGGTGGTGCCTACGCCCGCGAGCTCGTCGCTGCAGCTCCAGGCTAGAGCAAATTCTGTCTCAGGCGCCCCCCACGAGGTGATACCCTACTATAATAAATGCGAAATTGACATTTGTGATTTAAAGAGAAGGTGTCACCCCCAAACGGGTGGCACCCGGTGCGGGCCGCCTCCGCCGTCCCCCTTTAGCCACGCCACTGCGTTTCGAGACTAGCCGTTTAGGTAATCCATTCAAACAATTCTGTTAAACTGTGTCGAGCACTACTAAAAACTCATTACGTATGTAGACGAGCGTGACTTCGTAGGCCAAAGCTACGTATCGTAGCCGCTCTTTCTACCAAAAAAATCGTAGATAACAGAATAGCCTATATCATTTTTTTTGTGACGTAATGCTATTTCGTTGACCACAACTACTACGGTAGGGTTCTGGGATCCCTTCGGGGATTACAGGCGAGAAGTTACGTAAAATTACCCAAAGATCAGATTCAATTAAAATCATACAGAAGGACACACACACACAATATACAGTTTACTATTGGCGAGGGTTAAAAACGACATCCTTCGCGAGGCCTAACACATTACGATTCCCATTTCACCCCATCCACGATTCCATCCCGTATAAAACGATATCCCAAATAAATAGAAAATGGCAAAAGTGTAATGAAATTATTGATAGTAGCGTACATTTTAATTTCTTTTCGGTAAGAAATACTTAAAAATTGTGTCATTGATGGTGCAAATACTGATTGGTGTTAAGCATTTCAAAAACTTTCAGTCATATATGCCTTCAATGGAGTACCTAAGCATTTTTTATCGTGTGTCGATACACATACATTTTTTTTTTAATGTAATGGGAGTGGCAAACAAGCATGCAGTTTACATTGGTGTTAAGTGATGACCGCAGACTGTATACACCTACACAAAGACCGAGGTCAAAATGCAGATGTGTTACCACATCTGAGGTCTAAGGTGTTATGCCTCTGTGCCGGAAATTAGAGGGCCATACATTACCACCTGACCGGAACACGATAGTGCTGAACAGTATCATTTAGCGTCAAGTATATTAGGTAATGCGGTGGTGCCTACGCCCGCGAGCTCCGTCACTGGAGCTCTACCACCAGTGAAAAAGGTTATAGCTCACTAGAACCACCCGGCACCCGACCAGCGCCCGAACGCCTCGAGCGGTCTGTGCTCATTACATCAACTCCGCTCCGTATCGCCTCAACCGCAAAACTTAAACGCGCGGGCGGCGCGCGGATGGCGAGTGGAGCACTCGGTGACCACTAGCTTGTCTTGCGTTGACTTTGCATTGCCAACGCGCTGTTTTCAAGTCGACCGCGCACCGTCCGTGAGAGGTCAGCGAGTGATTCATAAGTAACATCGCGTCGTTCACACGTGGACCACCCGTCGACAACGAGTACCGTAAACCGAGGCGGTGCTGGTCGGGTGCCGGATGGCTGTAGTGAACTATGACCCTAAACCGTCAAGACACGAGACACCGCCGGCGGCGACTGAAATCAATTATCATATTTTTATCGCGAACTGACGCGCTAATTTCCGACATTGGATCAGAAATCAAATACAGAAGACTAACTAACATCCTACCTAACAATAGAGACAAGATACCATTCGTCAAAAACAGTTTGAATGTATACATTTACCTCTGCCTACCATTAGGGGGAATAGAGGCCTGATGTTACGCTATCTTGAAGAATTGTTTATTTTAACACATATTGTCCTTGAAGTTCTAATACTAACTCTAGGTATTTTATGATTTCTTGACGTTTTGAAAGTATCTGTAAGGATCTATTTGAAATAAAAAATATTTTCTATTCTATTCTATTCCAATATATCAAAATACTATCACGTTACATGGCATACCTTTACGCGCTTCAAACTTTTAGGATGATTTACCAACACATAAAGTTACCCTTCTAAGATCCGTGTAATGCAATCAAACAGAACCTTCACACTTGGGGGTGTCAAAAGGAGGTGGTCGTATTTTGGGGTTACCAGAAAATACGATTTTTCATATATTTCAGGAATTTTACGCTCGGGAAGCAGGGAAGATTCTACTTAAGCGAAGTAGATAAAATCAATTATTTGTTTATTACCATAGACCATATATGAATATGATGGTCACTGGTGGTAGAGCTCCACCTGCGCATTACCCTTATCTGCCGCCAAATGATGTTGTTCAGCACTATCGTATTCCGGTTCGATGGTGTTGTATGGCCCCGAAATAACTATCACAGAGACATGAAAACTTAGGTCTTAGACCTGGCAACGCATCTGCATTTAGACCTCTGGTTTTTGTGTAGACGTCTATAGGCTGCAGTCATCGCTTAACAGCAATGTGAGCTGCAAGCCTGTTTGCCACCTTCCTTACATAATAAAAACTAACGTGTTCCGGTCAGGTGGTAGGTATACGGGTCTGTCATTTCCAGCACAACAGTGCCAGATTAGCCATATAGCAGGAGTAGCAAATGCTACGGGCCCCGCGCCATTAGGCGCCCCGTGCCTTTGCCCAAAAAAAAAACACAAATATGTAAAAAAAAACATAAATACACCTTAGCTATTCTCAAAGGGAGCGTTGACCACTAATTATATAGGTACCTATATTATTATGTTGCAAGTTGGCAATACCACAATACTTACAGGGGGAATCCCCTAAATTTGTTTTCGATTCCTTTTCCTAAATGTTGTTTTATTTACATCCTAAATTTCAGAAGGCAATGTAACTCTAGGACCCCTTGGTCACATTTGCTACGGGCTCCGCAACGGCTTTATCCGGCACTGCAGCACAAGGGCATAATACCTTAGGCCTCAGTAGTGGTAACGCATCTACACTGAAATCTTTGGTTTCGTGTTGATGCTTTTAGGTTATAATATTACATACCATCAATGTAAACTGTATATTTGCCACTTCGTGAGACGAAATAAATAATCAATATGCCTTTTTATTGCCATATAAGGAATTTTCCATTTATCAGAGCCACCAGTCTACTATCGGTATTTACTAACTTGAGCGGAACTAGAATGTACTTAATGAAATCAATTAACTCTGCATTACTTGGGCCAAAACGAAACTTTTTGACAGATACCGGGTATTGTTAATGCTTACCTTTACCTCTGTCTACCTCATCGGAGAATGCATACGTGTAAGTTTTCTCTAACAGCACTTGCACAAGCTAAAAAATTTTACCACATAGCAGACATGGTAAAATTTCTTAGCTTGTGCAAGTATGACAGACTAAGCAGATATGACTAATTTCTTATGTACACAACAAAAATTTTGTCTGATCTAGAAACCAACATCAGCACCGAAATAGTGTACACAGTTCGTTTGTAGAAACGACACGAATTCTTATGACACGAATTCTCGTCGACAGATGCATCTGTAGACGTCATCTGCGTATGCGTCCGCTGACGTGTAGAGGCATCTGTAGACGTCATCTGCGTATGCGTCCGCTGACGTGTAGAGGAGGTGATTTGAGCGTAGGTATTTAACGTCAGCAGACGCGTCCGCCTCAGATCCGATTTTGTCGGTTTTTGTGGCACGCATCAAAGGGTTTCGGTGCGAACTTTCGGTGTCCATCCACACGTCTGTCGACACATCAGATTGATCGGAGTTGCGATTGAGAGCATCCACCCCCTTTCTTCTTTTCCATATCTTTTTGATAACTCTACTGCGATGCACACTCGCGTAGTAGTTAAAAGTGCAAAATAGATAAATAGCTGCAGCAGCTACGGTCTCAATATCTATATTGAACGTTAATATTAAATGCGTGTTGCGTCTGTCGAGAATGAACATCATGCATCTGCCAGTGTCCGCGGACGTATCTGTCTACGTGTAGTGCCGGCATTACATAGGCCCGGTGACTTTTTTGTCGTGTACAAGAGGCCTAAGTCACCGATGATAGAACTTCTATATCGACGCAGAAATCATAACAAGTTCTAAATATATTATTTTTGGGAAATTGCAGTGCTTTATCTGGCAACACCAGCCAGATCTCACCCCATGGTAAATCTCAAGGTTACTATTCAAGGTTAAGTTTTGTTTCCCTCTTTGTCTACAATTTTATTGCTATTCTATCTATATGTCTTAGGGTGATATTGAATGGTGCTTGAATAATGCTTAATTAATTCTAGGGTTGTCGGTCTGTTGGTATATGTTTTTTCATTGAATAAATATGTCGACTGGTGGTAGAGCTCCAGTGACGGAGCTCGCGGGCGTAGGCACCACCGCATTACCTAATATACTTGCCGCTAAATGGTAGTGTTCAGCACTATCGTGTTCCAGTCAGGTGGTAATGTGCGGCCCTGTAATTTCAGGCACAGAGGCATGACACCTTAGGCCTCAGGAGCTCAGGAGTGATAACGCATCTGCATTTTGACCTTGGTCTTTGTGTGGGTGTCAATAAGCTGTAGTCATCGCTTAACGTCAATGTGAACTGCATGCTTGTTGACCCCTTTCATTACATAAAAAAAATACTGCATGCTTGTTTGCCACCTTTATTACATTGAAAATATGATTGTTCTATCAGACAATATTCAACAGATAAGTTTATCTTCTCAAAGTGGCTTTTCGTGCTCTCTGTCTTGTAAATAACGTTCCGATGTGGTAACGCAGGTTAACTTAGTTACTTATTTATTTATTTATTTCCTGTCGTACACCAAACAGAAACAATTTACATAAATAGACGACAGTAAAACAGGTACAGTAGGCGGCCTTATCGCTCGGGTAGCGATTTCTGCCAGGCAACCTTGCATAAAGGATCACAAATTTAGTAGTCGGTAGGGTGTACATACTTAATATAACAACTGTGTAAGATACAATATACATATAATGTCATAAGTACATCAACAAGTTTCATGGAATGCAAAAAAAAAAAAACACAATTCATGAATAACAGAAATAAAGGGAATGAGAGAGATAGGGATAGGAAAGATGGAAATTAGAAGTAGATACTAGAACTAAGAAAGTTAGAGACTAAGGTAAAAATGTTTAACTTGTTTCTTGAAGATAGCAATAGTTTGAGGTTTACGAATCTCGACAGGCAAATTATTCCAAAGTTGAACTGCTTTAACTGAAAAAGATTTGTGATAGAATAGAGAGGAGTGTAAAGGAGTACTAAGGGAAAGATTATTGAAAGAACGAAGTGAAAGGGAGTGATTATTACTTGTGTTATTTCACGACACTGCCCCTTCGCCTCGATCCAGGTCACCCATTTATTATATTAACTTCACGCCTTATAAGGATAGGTGCTTTTATGTAGAAAAATAAATTGTAGGTGTATGAATGCGTGTATTGCCTTCTGCCTACCCTTTCGAGAAGGTACATTTTGTTTTTTTTTTATGTAATTAAAGTGGTAAATAAACGTGCAGTTCACATTGATGTTAAGTGATGTCTGCAGCCTATAGACACCCACACAATTACCAGAGGTCAAAATGCAGATGCGCTGCCATTCCTGAGACATTAGGTGTTATGCCTCTGTGCCGGAAATTACAGAGCCGTACATTACCACCTGACCGGAACACGATGGTGCAGAACACTATCATTTAGCGGCCAGTATATATGGTCCTCCACCAATCCGCACTGGAGCAGCGTGGTGGAGTAAGCTCCAGGCCTCCCCCCAAAAAGGGGAGAGACTCGTGCCCAGCAGTGGGACGTATATATGGTAATGCGGTGGTGCCTACGCCCACGAGCTCCTTCACTGGAGCTCTACCACCAGTAAAAAATATTTATTTATATTATAATTTTGTATTGCTATTATTAGTTATTCACGCTAAGTGTGTTGGAAGTTTGTAATAATGACAATTCAAAAAAGTTTGTATCCTACAAAACAGTTTGATTTGATTATAATAGTAGTGTTTTTCAGTTGTTCTCTTAACCCAGTGATTCCCAAAGTGGTCCGTATAGACCCCCTGGGGTCTATGGGAGACGCGATGGGGTCTACGTATATGCGTAAATAAAAATGGGATATATGGGAAAGTGATATAAATGTTAGCAAAACCAGCAAAAAAATGGAAAGGGGTCTACAAGTAAAAATATTTTGCCTTAACCGAAGAAGCGAAAGAAAGCCAACCCAGAAATCGATATCTCTGACACATCGAAAAGCCATTACAGTACAAGATATCAGGGCCAGACGCCAGCCAGATTCCAGAACGATTTTTTCAGCTATTTTTATCACATCAATTCGCTTTTGTAAAGTGGCCTGCCTTACCAACTACACCGTATTAAGGGGAAGATATACTGCGTCGAGTGCGAATGTGGATGGTTGCAGAGGTCCAGAAATACCAAGACTGACCTACCATGACCAAATAGGTCGAGTTCTGCCTGATGGTGCGGTCAAAAGTCTTAGGAATCGGCGTTTATGTTGAAGAGAATGATGAAGGTAGATGAGGCACGAGAGGTATGTCAGGACCGGGATATCCGGCGCTCTATACTTTCTGCCTACCCTGTTGGGGACCTGGCGTGAAGATACATACAACCATATATATACTAAGTCACTTACATATAGTCTATAATCTCAAAGGATATTTTGTGTTACAATTTATAGGATTTGAGTAGGAACGAACGCGAAAACCGCACCGTTGAGCACTTGCACGTGTGTAGTCTGTGCGTGTGGAACCTCTCTCTTCGGCGGGTAATACGGTGTAGAAAAGGAGATTTTGAAACCACATCAAACAGCTCAGCAGTTGTGCCCGATTTTGGACGACTGCTCCACAGTTGTGAATGTAATAAAAAACTGGCCTCGTAACCCCATTGCTGAATTGCCCATTGAAGGCGGAAAAGTTGGAATGCTGCGGGGTTTCCGTGAGTTGAGTCTCGAAGAGTCTGAGCCACCTCTTCCCCTAGAGATGATACCATTGGGACTTATTTAAAAGATAAAGATGAATATCGAAATTCGTTAAGTCATTCGTCCTGTCTGGTAATCGGAAACCAAAGCCGGAAGCTAAGGCTGAGGTCCTGTGTTCGATTGGGGATCTAGGGATATAGAGAAGAGTTCCAGTGGCTCCCTGGACTTCGGAAATGGATAAATGTCTGTTAGCTTACCACCTATTAGAGACACGGGACTCAAACTAGTTGAGTTGCAGTTGTGGAACTCCTTATCTGTTTACCCTGAAATACCTTGAAATGTTCTGTGTTATTGCGTTCTGGTTTGATGGTTAAATGATTCCTGGCATAGAAACAAAACATTTTTTGCCTTAGGAGTAGTAATGCATTTTTAGTTAAATAAAAATATTACTAAAAATTTAAAATTTGGAAACCATTACTCCCCTTAAAACTATATCGAAAATAACATCGTTTGATCACGACCAGGCACAGCGCATGCGCTGATCTCTTTCGTATCGATCGATTGATTTACACATAGATCCCTCCTCGAAACCTAAACACCACACCACGGTCAACCAAAATACAACCATAGTTCACTGTTTTAAGATTCAAAATGGAGAAACTTGTCTCATAAATTTTAGATACCCGATGGCCCCTTCTGTTCTATAAACAACCTTAATTTTATGATTGTAGAGTTTGTAGTGAAGATTTCTGATCTTCACTCTGAGCTTTATGTGTATGGTTGATTTACGAAAGATAGCCATGTGTGTAGCGTAACGTTATTCAAATGAAAGGGAGTATTAAACAGCTGTTGTCTAGGAGTTTCTGGTCTATGGTCTATGTTTCTGTGAGTTAATGTGGTCCTATTTAATGAAAAACCGAGAGGTAAGATTCAGCTTACATTCGCAATTGATTTCAAAATTGATAATGCGCCCCATACCGAATATCCCTCTCGTATGTCAATTTCAACGGAGACTAGCCAACTGAATCTATTTGGCTTTCGACTCAGATGGGACGGCAATCCGACATGACCGGAGAGAGATCGGGCGCAGGACCGATGACTTTTACATGCTCTCCGAAGCACGGGTACCTGACCACTGGGAATCTCCTCACAGAAAAAACCCAATACCCGACCAGACCCGATTGCGTCCACTGGGCCAATGTGAACTGATCCAATTGAGGCAGTCATATAGTCGCACAATATTTTAATGAAGTATTATCTCACACACGCATTAATATATAATACATGGAGTACGAGAATATACGTCAGTGCATCAAAATTTTGGTCTGGTAAACGGATGGTAGAGCTCCGGTGACGGAGCTCGCGGACGTAGGCACCACCGCATTACCTAATATATACTTCCCGCTAAATGGTAGTGTTCAGCACGTATCGTATTCCGGTCAGGTGGTAATGTAGGGGAGACCGAGGATAGTTGTGACAATTTTTTAATGGCCATATCTCGCTCAAGAAACATTTCACAGTTATGATCTATGTTAATTCATGTAGCACCATTCCTTCTCGTTGCAAAATAATCAACAAAATTAATTGAAGTATCATAGTTTCTGAGAAAATCAACAAAAACAAAGACAACTCCCTCTGTCACAACTCTCCTATCACCGAGGTAAGTTGTGACAGGGACCGAGATAAGTTGTGACAGCTTTTTATTTAGACTGTTTGATTATATAAAAGGACCATTATAGATAATAAAATTAAACAAATAATTTAATTTGAAAAAAAAGTACTGATAATCATCTTTTAGTACATTAAATACCAAAAAAAACGTAACACTCGTATCAAGAAACAAAACCTTTTAAGTATCTAATATGTGGCACCATTTTTAGGTTAATCATATTACTATCCGTCAAAATCTTCATTTAATCTCATTCTCAATTATGGCAAACGTATTGCAACTTGTTTCCAGTACGTACAATCTACATGTGATCAGTCTTTGCATTCTAGGCATTGGACCTACTGCTCATTCGATCTGATGTTTTCAAATAGTCACTTATTATATTCCTCTCATATATGGTATAACCCATTGATGTAGCCTTGCGTACTGGGTTTGCTTGATAAGCGTGTTTCTTCTAAATATATCTTGACAGAGACATGTAGTTAAGATTGTAAGAGGACGCAACATCTCTTGGACATTTATCTCGTATCGTTACGTAACCTCTTCAAATTCCATCATCCATTCCTCATCAGTCGTTCTTGTATATTTATTCTGCATTCTGAAACCAAGAACGTAGCCTTTTAGCATGCAACACACAACATCGTGAAAAATGAAGTCAGATAGGAGAGTTGTGACAGGCCTATAGATACTCAAAATGATGACTTGGTCCAAATGATAATTAATATTTGCTGTACACAATACAAACACATAAGATTGATGCAACATTTTGAGTCTTGAATAACCACATAATATAAGAAAATATAACACAACAATCAACATTTAATAAGGCATGATGATCAAATTTTTAAAGAAAAACTTACTTTTCGCATATTTTTTCACGCAGTTGTCATAATTTGATAACCGCTTCTCGTACGACGCCAGCGATTACTAAGTCAAGTAGCGCATCACTCAAGTCGCAAACTAGCGTTGAAGCCAGCTTGCTGACGATTATAGGTAGGGAGAAATCGTCTTTGTCACAACTTACCTTTGTCACAACTCTCCTAGGCTCTATAATTTCCGGCACAGAATCATAACACCTTAGGCCTCAAGAGTGGCAACGCATCTGCATTTAGACCTCTGGTTATTCTGTAGGTGTCCTATAAGCTGCAGTCATTACTTAACATTAATGTGAACGGCATGTAGCCAGTAAAGAAGGATCAACAACATGAGTATAAGTAATATGTATCCCGAATAAAACATTAATCAAACTCAAAACGCAATGGATCAAGTTGTTGCTTAAAAAAATAAATTAAATTTCAACAAACTACAAGTTCACAAATCACGTTCAATTAAGAACAAATACTATCATATTTCATGGATAAAACTATGTATAACTATAAAATTAGTTACGGCTAATACTACAGAAATTCAATACACCAGGTTTTACGATCAGCGTCGTAAAGGTAAAAAACTAGACGATACTATATCTACGGATACTGTATCTAAAGATTGCAAAGTGGAATGAACTAGGAAAGTTTGTATTAAGTCGTGATTTCCTAGCCTGGACTCAGCAGCTAAGCCAATTTACACCCTATACAGACAATGTTAGGATGGATGTAGATTAAATCAAGTCTGAAGTCAAATTTTTCTTTCCATTTTTCTTTAAAAATAAAATATATTTCACAAGCATGTGTTAATGCGAAATAATATAAAACAATTATTAAGGGTAAAAGCGACTTCTTTACGATATTCAATAAACTGAAAAGTCTATTATATCGGTTGCCTAACTAGCATAGTTGGTAATAGATGGCGCTACTGCTACCATAAAGCAATGCAATAGATGTGAAGGAAAGATTTGACAAATCGGGCAAGGCTTCAGTAGCTCAATTGGAAGAGCGGCTGGACTAGATTCCCAGTAGGTCGCGAGTTCGAGCCTCGCCTGAAGTCAAATTTTTCTTTCCATTTTTCTTTAAAAATAAAATAGATTAAATCAAATTCAGCATTCCAAAATTCACTCTTTTGCATTCCAATAAAGGCCCTTTTTCCATTACTAGTAAAAAGGTTGAATTGAGAGGCTATTTCTTAAGAAAGCGTTGTGATTCTGACGTGTTGCAATTCAAATTCTATCTCGTCCGTAATAGAATTGCTTTTCACACACTCACCCAGGTTTCCGACAGGATCGCAAATGTAACACATGACACATATATTCAAAGTGAACTCTATTTCAGTAAAATAGGTGCGATTTTGGGCTATCACCAAAAGTCGATGTATCGAGATAAACGGTTGTACGAATCCCTTGGCTCTTGGCAAGACTTTTTCTTTTTTATTTGATTTTATAGGAATCACTAAAAGCACTTGAATTGCGTTTCTGTTACGTACAATGTTGTTGGGGAATTTTATTTCTATATCATTTTATGATTAGACATCCTAATTCAATTTTGTTCCTGGCATTCTTGGCTATCTGAGCACTTAGTTGCTAACTGCTTAAGATAACATTCAATTACAGCTAATTGGAAGTAATTTCTGGGCCCTAAATACCACTTTGTTAGGAATTATATCGTTGTTGGTTTAGCGTTTAGAAATAGGATTCAAATGAATATTATAGGAGTAGATAAGCGTTGGAAACTCTTAAGCAAAGTTCAGTAAATGGTGTAACTTAGTCAGTTGATAAAATAAACAAGCTTAAAGTATTTAATGGTTGCATTCTTTTGCTAGCATGAAGAATCGATCGATTGATTTGCAACTACAGAAAAAAAGGTACAAGGTAATACAGCTATGAAATGTTATCTAAGACAGCATTAAGAACATTTTCTGGTGTTTCAATATAATACATATGTAATTATTTTTATTTAATTTTTGAAGGTTGACAGACAAGGATTCGGGCCACCTGATGAAAAGTGATCACCGTCCCCTAAGAACATTTGCAACACCAGGGGAGTTGGCAACGCGCTGCCAGCTATGGAGGACTCTTTTACGCCATTTTTGAAGAACCCCATATTAAATCACCTGGAGAACACCTCAGAGGGAAGTTCGTTCCACAATTTACACGTTCTGGGCAGAAACGAACGTGAAAACCCCATGTTGAGCACTGCCAGGTGTCCAGACGGTGAGGGTGGAACTTCGCTTTTCGGCGGGTAGTACGGTGTAGGAAAAGGGACGGTGGCACCATGTCGAACAGTTCAGCAGAGCACTCACCATTGTAGAGACGGTATAAAATAAAATACCCGAAAATGTTTTTTAGGTTTCCTTCATAATGTTTCAAAGGTGTTTTATCGTGAACCTTCCACTGATGCTAGAATCCATTAGACCATTAGAACTCAAAATATTCACATAAAACCAAAAAATTGTTACCTAATCGAAAGCTATCAGCTTTTTTCCTTTTGGTGTGCGGAACCCTAAAAGGATTTAAGGAATCGTTCGAACCCTACGAAACGATCCTCGTTGGCTTCGCGGAGTTCACCCCGGACACTTAAATTAACTCTATTAAAATACAAAGAGTAGGTCCTTCGTAGAACGTTTTTTTTTTTCGCTCGGCATTCATTCTCACCAAAAAAAGTACAATACCTCCAGTATTGTACTTTCTTTACCAAGAAAAGCACCAAAAAGACAGACTGAAAAAAAGCGACAAATTTAAAAAAAACGGCCGGATTTGAACGCGTTTAAATTAATAGAGCGAACGGCAGTTCAAACAATAGGTCGGGCGTTCGGGCAGGGTTCAATGACCCGGTCATGGGGTCATAGCATGGCGACCATTGTTTAATAGTACATACGTAAATGTCATTAACCCAGTTGTATGGTTATCACGGATCTTGATGTTAAGTGATATATGTAAAAGTAAAAGTTTGTGTCCCAATTAATGTGACAGGATGATTACAATGGATGAGTGTATATTCGTTCTGTTATAAGCGGGGATAATTTTTGGGTATTCCGTTTTTTAGGGTTCCGTAGTAAACAAGGAACCCTTATAGTTTCGCCATGTCCGTCTGTCAGTCTGTCAGTCTGTCTGTCCGTCCGCGGGTTAGCGCAAAAAAATGTTGACTTGAAATTTAGCACAAGTATACACCTTAATTACGCCGACAAAGTGGTAGAATAAAAACGTGAAAAAAAAATTTTTTAGGGTAACCTTCCCTACTAGGAACGCGCGGATATTTTTTTTTATTTTCGATTTTCATATAGTGTGGGGTGTTGTTGAATAGGTCTTTTAAAAATATTATGGGTGTGCGAATATCATTTTTCGATTTAGTTCACTGTTCGTGACTTATTAAGATTAAAGCGCTAATTTTCGTTAGACTCAAGTGTCCTCCACTACAGACTAAACGGTTATTGTTAGAAATTCAAACGTTACGGCGATAGTAGCTACGTATAACGAAATTAAAAGGAAAACTATCACACCTAAGTTGGCCCTGCAAGTCTGCGAGTAATAGTCGACCAAATGTATTTTACTAGAAAATTTAGAACAACTCCATAGAAAATATTTATTTATTTTTTCATAACATCTCCTACTCTGTAACTACGGAACCCTACAGTGCGCGTGGCCCGATACGCACTTGACTGGTTTTTGTTAATAGAGGTCGATTTGAGTGTTTTTTTATATAACGAAGGTGGCAAACAAGCACGCAGTTCACATTGATGATTACCTGATGATTACCACCCGTAAGACCCAAGTCGTTATGTATTGTGAAAATTACGAAATTTTTTTTTTTTTTATGTTTTAAAAGTGGCAAACAAGCATACAGTTCACATTGATGTTAAGTGATGACTGCAGCCTATAGACACCCACACAATGACCAGAGGTAAAAATGAAGATGCGTTACCACTTCTGAGGCCTAAGGTGTTATGCCTCTGTGCCGGAAATTACAGGGCCGTACATTACCACCTGACCGGAACACGATAGTGCTGAACACTACCATTTAGCGGCAAGTATATTAGGTAATGCAGTGGTGCCTACGCCCGCGAGCTCCGTCACTGGAGCTCTACCACCAGTAAAAAATATTATAAAATAATAATAATATAATAATAAAATAAGCTGTTTTCAGTCATTTCACTACTCGCATCGTTTTAAACCGCTACAAGTGAATGGCTAGATGAAACTAATTACATTTAAAAAATAGTCAACATCCCTATTACAACTACACCAACATGAATAAAAAGGATTCATGTTTCTCATTTGCCACTGCGTCATTTCAGCCGAAAGACGTCCACTGCTGGACAAAAGATAGCCACAACGAACGGACCTGGGCCGCCCTCATCCAGCGATTGCCTGCAAATCTTCACCAGGTCGTCGGTCCACCTCGTGGGGGCCTGCCTACACTTCGTCTTCCGGTATGCGGTTGCCATTTGAGAATTCTTCTGCCCCAACGGCCGTCAGTTCATATAGATTTATGTGCCCTGCCCACTGTTACTTGAGTTTCGCTATTCGGTGGGCTATATCGGTTACTTTGGTTCTCATATGGAACTCCTCCTTTCTGATTCTGTGTATGTATGTATTTTTTTTTAAATGTAATGGAAATGGCAAACAAGCATGCAGTTCACATTGATGTTAAGTGATGACTGCAGCCTATAGACACCCACATGAAGACCGAGGCCAAAATGCAGATGCGTTACCACTCATGAGGCCTAAGGTGTTATGCCTCTGTGCCGGAAATTACAGGTCTGTACATTACCACCTGACCGGAACACGATAGTGCTGAACACTACCATTTAGCGGCAAGTAAATTAGGTAATGCGGTGGTGCCTACGCCCGCGAGCTCCGTCACTGGATCTCTACCAGTAGATACATAGTACCATGTATGTATCTTCACGCCAGTTCCCTAACGGGGTAGGCAGAGAGTGTAGACCGCCAGATATCCCGGTCCTGACATACCTCCTCTGATTCTATCGCGCAGGGAAACTCCAAGCATTGCTCTCTTCATTGTTCTGCGTGACCTTGAGCCTTCTTATGAGGCCCATAGTGAGCGATCTTTCAGTTCCGTATGTCATCACTGGCAACCCACACTGGTCTTTCAAAGACCTTTAGACACTGCGGTAAATTGTATCGTAGCTGTAATTGTGTATCGTAGCTTCCCGAACGCTGCCCAACCAATTTGTATTCGGCTATTGACTTCGTTTTGCAAAGTTGTTTTTTAAATTCCAATGTATTTTCTAAATAGAACTATTTCAAACAATTTACGTGTAGATAAACACACAAAATTAGATTGTCTAGAAAGCTTAATGATTCCATGAAAATTCTATTCATCTGTATTTACAAACACGTCACACGAAGGATACAAACTTTTTGAATTCATAACTCTACGAACGGCCCAATAATCTATTTATACTCAATATCCCGATCGCCGGGCGATTTCCATAATAACTTTATATTTAAAATCCGTCAGCTGCCAAACCTTTTGTTAATTTTGGCGCGCTTTACGATCGACTATAAATCCGCCATGTTGACGACAGTGCGTCTCAAGATGGCGGCGGTTAACTGCGAAGGGCGCGAATATGCGGTTTTTATTCTCTTTTTAACGATCCAATGACGTTATTGACCACTTAGTTAATGTTGTTAAATGTCGATCGATATGTGGTGTGTGTAAACGTACTTTATGTGGTTTCATTAAACCGATCCCTCTAAGTAAACTATTCCTTTGTTTTTATGTACCTATTGGCACACTAGGTTAAGGTTGAGATCATTGGTTGGATCACAAATCTGGGTGTAATCTTTTTCATATATAGTGTGTTTGTTCCCGATGGGCTCCTAAACTACTTAACCGATTTTAATGAAACTTGCACACCGTGTGCATTTTGATCCAACTTACCAGATAGGATAGCGTACATCTCAATTTATAGATTCAATATTATGTAATTATATCCGTGCAAATCCGGTGCGTAGTTATACGTAAATACATAAACAGAAAAAAAATATTAGAACCGTCTTTTTTTTTGTTGGTTTTTTTTTTTAATATTTTTTGGATAAAAACAATGTGTATGATATTGCTACTATGACATTTTTGTTTTCGAAATGTACTTTACGAAAATTATTGAAGGTGTAATAAACGGTTTGAACAGGTGAAAATTATTTAGTATTTTATGCTTCTTTTCTCAATTAGGCAGGTCCAAGCACCATACATTATTGGAACGTCTTCTTTGTTTATTTTAATTAGCAATGACTTTAATAAGATGGGTATCAAACAATAAATCTGAGTGTAACCTCGTAGGACAGGTGTGCATAGCAACTCGCAAATTACATTGCATGTTACAGAGAGTAGAGGGTCACGACGGTTAGGGGTCTGACGAGTTGTATTTGTGTATCTCCTTCGCCTTTTAGGTACTATATACTATTATATTTAAGGGACTTTGAAATATATTTTATCTGATTCTGTTGAAGGATAGAAATCTAGATAGATTGCATTTTGTGATCGAAGATTACTGTTATTGTGATTTACAGCGGAGCCCAATATTCGATCTCAATCCATTTTGGTGACCTTCGATTAATAATTCGATTCGTTTGTAAAAAAAAGCGTCTCGAAATCTGCAGAAGAATGTCAGTAATGTCAGTTGTCAAAATAGACTTTTAATATATACTGGCTGACCCGGCAAACTTCGTATTGCCTCACAATGAAATAATGTGTCAAAGGTTTGATAGATACGGACTATTTGTATGGGAAAATAAAAATTGTGATTTTTACAATTTCCCTTCAATTTCTTCACATTTTCCTAAGTTTTAAACCTTCCCTGGACTTCCGAAAATCATTCAAAACCAAAATGAGCCAAATCGGTAAAGCCGTTCTCGAGTTTTAGCAAGACTAACGAACAGCAATTGATTTTTATATAATATATATATATAAGCTAGCGGCCCGCCCCGGCTTCGAGCGGGTGCAATATTATTTACACTCTCCTATTTATCCTAAGGCCTTCCTAGATGAATGGACTATCTTACAATAATAGAATTCTTCAAATCTTACCGGTAGTTCCTGTGATTAGCGCATTCAAGCAAACAAACAAACAAACTCTTCAGCTTTATAATATTAGTATAGAAAATAAATCCGAGCGAACCTCGGCGGAAATGGATGTAAGCAATTTGCAAATTACATTAGAAATGCGCGGTAACAACGATTTTGCAGGGTCTAACGAGTTAACTTGTAATAATAATGGCAACCCTTGATACGTCCCACTGCTGGGCACTCCCCTTTTTGGGGGTGATACGGGTTAGTGGCCAATCCGCTGGGCTGTCGATTGTTTTCAAACCGCCCCATAAGGCCTCCGACAAGTTAATATGTAAACACCAAATATGAATACTTTCAAAATAATCTGACCATTTAGGTATAGGCAGATGGAAGAGTTAAGTGTAACGGATATGATGAAGCTCGAAAGCGTATGCTTTTGAGCTCCATTAGGGCAATATCATCAATAATAACCCTAAGATCATCTCTTGCATACCACAACTCCCTCTTTTAACTGAAGACTTAAAAACTCTTGTAACAAATGATTTACACTTTTATAAACTGTTTAATTAGAAACTTCAAAATCCTTTAAGATTTCATAAATTCTCTGTTTAAAATCCAAATATAAACTAATTGAAACATCAAATTTGAAGTAATTACGAAAACAATAACCAGCAAATTAACAATCAGCAATCAGCATTCAAAATCAACATTGCGATATAACTTGAAACAAAATGCTAAAGTCCGGGAACAACTTGGCTATTATATTCTGAAAGAAACAATAAGCTAGGGTGGTCATCCAAGCGTGCTGGGATTTGTGAATGTCGCGATTTAGCATTTCGCTGACATTATGCTTTAACCTTATTTTTGACATTTAGCCCGCCATTTTGCGAATTCCCTGTTGCAAAATGGCGGCTGTTAATGTTGATTTGTATCTTTGTGAAGGATTTCCTCGGGGATATGGCAAGGGTTGCAATTTAATAGGATTAATACATAATAAAAGTTAGTTTTGGCATTCAAAAGTTTTGTCTATATTAAAATTGGATGGCATAAATTATAAAATTAGTGACCTTTTCTAACACGTGTAAATCATGCGATAAAAGCATACTTTAGATTAAAGTTTAACTAAGTTTAGTTAAGCTTTCTCCAAACCATGGAGAAAGCTAACTTAATACTTCATTGAGTAAGACACAACACACAAAAATTAGTAGATAATAGTGTAAAATAGCAAAATCCATATTTTAATCTATTATCTACTAATTTTTGTGGCTATTCAAAATGTGGTTCTTATATTGGATCGCAATAACAGTTGAGAATACAGCCACAGAAAACAAAAATGAAGATTTATTATTCCCTGCACCAGCTTCGGTAAAAGAACTATAAAAAGCTAAAATTCTTTGTTGTTTCTGTCATGAGACTGGAATTTACTTAATTAACGGTAAGTAAAAACATTTTTTGGATGTAATGAAATGGCAAATAAGCATTCAGTTCACATTAATGGTGTAGATGTTTATAGTGTATGTATGTATCTTCACGCCAGGTCCCTAACGGGGTAGGCAGAGAGTGTAGAGCGCCAGATATCCCGGTCCTGACATACTTCTCGTGCCTCGTCTACCTTCATCATTGTCTTCATACATGCACGCCGATTCCTAAGACTTTTGACCCCACCATCAGACAGAACTCGACCTATTTGGTCATGGTAGGTCAGTCTTGGTCTTCCTGGGCCTCTGCAACCATCCACATTCGCATTGTATATCTGTTTAGTCATTCGCTCATTCGACATTCTTTCTATATGTCCGAACCATCGGAGCATGCCTTTTATCATTTTTACACCGATACTATCATTCACACAAAGCCTCTTTCTTACATCTTCGTGAGTATACCGCAGATCTTGCGCAAAGATCTCATCTTGACCGCGTTTAACTTATTTTTATACTCTTTCCTGCATACCCAGCTCTCGCTACCATATAAAAGCGTTGGAGTAACTACATCATTATGTACGGCTAGTCGAGCCCACTGGCTGAGATGTTTTGATTCTAGCAGCTTACCCAACGCATTCACGCCATTCTCAGCAAGCGCTCTCCTTTCTATGTCAGTGGTGTACCTACCATCTTTGCTAAAAGTACAAAAAATATATAGGGTACATAAACATCTACATAATAATCTTGAAAACTAACAAGAAACTAACCTTCAAGGAACCAGGGCGGCCTGGTTCCTTGAAGGTTAGTTTTGAGAATGTCCCGTTTTGAGTGACGATAAAAGTGGTCACGTTAGGTATACGTCTTCTATTTAAGTGCATTGTTTTCATAATGTGAAAGATATGTTCCATATCGTACCATTACCACTGTGCATTAGTCGTTTGTCTGGTTCCATATTTGGTTCAATCACGATGGGAGATTGCTATCGCTTCGACTAGGTTCTTTGTGTGCATTAAGTTACTTACTGATTCTTGATGATATAGCCAGGCTTTATACATGGCAATATATACGCATGACGTGACGATTGCTCTCTAGTGGAAGAGAAATTGCGATCGCCAATCAGCTTGCCAATTGTGGTGATTATGGCATATTCTCCCTTAACGACGCGCAACACTGTTGTGGGCGTCTTTGGGGAAAGCTTTGTTCAACAGTGGATGTCTTTCGAATGACGGTGTTACCAAATTTCAACTAAATACAATGACATGCAGTAGGTACTTTTGATAGTGAATTATCTGTGACAGACAGACAGTTGGTTCTCCTTTTGTAGTATAAGAGTGAATTTCAACAACTACGATTTTTTGCCTAATTTTGGTGGAAATTTTGTTTTTGTATTTATCAGTAATTCTTATTATTTATTTTCAAGAAATACCTAATGAGTTATACTACTTTTTTGTTTTACTACTTTACTTTACAAGTTACTATAACGTAATTTTAATTAATCAATAAATCCTCATAATTTTTGTGAATTAATATTTTATTAAAATGTTTATTCACTTTCTTTTTCTTTTATTCGCAAAATTTCTAGTTTGAAAAAAAAAATTGCCATTTATTTTTCTTTTCTCCTCTTTTCTGCAACCCTTATCCTCTCCAAGTACTCCGCATCTGCTAACTTTTTCCTAGCATGCAGAAATTTAATAGATAATTTTGGTGTAGCAAAACAGTTCTTGTCATACGTAAAACACCACCAAAATCACCAAAATTGGACCACCAAAATTAGAAACTTGTATAAAATATTTATTTAAAAAAATATCACTAAACATACAATAATTATATTTGTGTCATTTTGAAACGATACCAAACCCTTATATTATAAATATGTAATAAAACACATACTCTTAAAAGGAACGATTTAAAACATCACACCAGTATTGCACTTTTTTTGTCCGATTACTTTGAAATGACTTACTTTCGTTTTTGACGGGAAATAACAACAGGATAGCACGAAATTGTCATTGCTCCCCGTGAGCATCCTACTAAACGAAGAGAATGGTGGAAATGTCATCCTTAAGGATGTATTGTGTACGAGCTAATGAATGATTTTATTATTCCCACCAAAATCTTAGATTTTGCGCGGACAACCCTTTTTGATTCCCTCTAGGATAAAGTATTGCACTAAATAAAATAATAAAATTGTCATCGAATAGAATAACTAACGCTTAATAGAAATAACATTATTTATTTCTGGTAAGCCAGTGTAGTTTAATTTAAACGGTAGTTAATACAAGAAAAACAGTTTGTGGACGCGCCACCAAACTTAGAAACATGGGAAACATTTTGTTTTTTTCTAATTTCCAAAATGTTTTCTACAAATATATTGATGGCCTCGTCAAGAATTAGATATATGTAGTTTATGATACCATTTTCAGCGACGCCGTCTAAAATTGATGCATGAGAAATTCACTCATAAACTAAAGGAAAAAATTGTATGCCCCACCGAGGAAAATATTAACAGCATTGCTCAGTCCAAAGTCAACACTAATCTTTATTCCAAGTGGAAAGGAAGTTGCGTAGATATTCGCTTTGATTTACATCAAGCCTTCGCGTATCCTGGACATCTTTATAAGGAGTAGCGATGCGTGTAAATAATTGCATGATAAATAAGCCGATAGTTCCACCATCCTATCACTCCCTATGCTGCAGAAGGAGTTAGGTCCGAAAGAAAAGCGAGGTTTGACGGTTCAATGCATTTCCTTTTGCGTTTAACATGCGTCCATGACCTTGGCGTAGTTAATATATTCGTATTTTTAATACAAAAACGGTTGTTTTATTATATTAGTTACATAAACAACAATAAAACCTTGAAATAAAACTAGTTTTCGGATTTATCTCGCGTATATTGAACTAACGGTCAAATACTGAAACGTCACTCAAATCTAAGTGGGACTTAAAAGTCTTCTGTCTCTGTAAAACACGTTCAAACGACAGAGATAGCGTATATTTGAGTGTTACTTAAAATTAATCGACGTTTGAGTATTCGGCCATAAAATGATTATTTAAAATTTAAACCGGCGTTTCGGTCGCTTTTCAGCTTCCGTGGTCTCGTGCATGACTTTTGTGTTAATCGCACCAAGAAAAGAGAAAGGGATGAGAGCACAGCAGGACCTGGACGCCAACACCATGGTGGCATGAGTCCATGGTGCCCACCTCCTCCACCACAGCCCCCAAGGGGGTGCCTAACGTCGTCCTGCAGCCGCAGGGCAGAAGAAGCTGCAGCAGAGGGGGATGCCCCGGTGCTGCATCCGCGTCGCGCGAATAGTGCGCGCGAAGACCAGTGATGATGATGTCAGACAATTACCACCTTAGTCTGCCCGAGACCACGGAAGCTGAAAAGCGAGCGAAACGTCGGGTTCGATTTTAAATATTTTTTTTAGTTTAATATACGCGAGATAAATCCGAAAACCAGTTTTAAAAACCTAGGAAAAATACAACAAAAATATCAAACAGACACACTTGTCTGTTTGAAACTACAGCTCCATTAATAAAAATTCAGAGGCCAGTGATCCATCACCCTCAGGCTACTGCGCCGCAAGCTAGAAGTTTAGAAGCGTAAAAAGACTATTTTAAAAAGTAAAGCGGATTGCACAAGACCACTCGAGGCCGTTAGCTATATCCATCAATGTGTTGCAAACGGATTTGAAATTTTATACTCAAATCGAATAGTATTTGGAAAGGGCGCATTTAGATAGTCCGTCACGTAGGTACGATACTTTCTTGTTTTATCTTTTAATGAGATTCCATTACACGATTCACAAAACTTTCGATTGACGACCCGGTTAGTCCAGCGGTGTGAGATGACCGATTGATTCGAAGGGTCGCGGGTTCGATCCGCGCACCGGGACAAATATTTGTATGGCCTACAGATATTTGTTTCAGGTCTGGGTGTTTGTGTATGTGTTGTATGTGTACAACGGCACCCACGACACAGGTTTATACCTACTGTGGGGCTGTGAGTGTAAGCGTTTTTTTTTTTAAACTGGTGGAAAATCAAAACAGTTATTTTTTTATATAATGGAATAAGCAAACAGGCATGCAGTTCACATTGTTGTTAAGTGATGACTGCAGCCTATAGACACTTACACAAAGACCAAGGTCAAAATGCAGATGCGTTACCACTCCTGAGGCTTCTGTGCCGGAAATTACAGGGCCACACATTATCACCTGACCAGAACACGATAGTGCTGAACACTACCATTTAGCGGCAAGTATATTAGGTAATGCGGTGGTGCCCTCGCCCTCGAGCTCCTACACTGGAGCTCTACCACCAGTAAAAAATGTAATATTTCACAAACTCTCAAACCCTCTATATATTTTAAAGATCTTTCCTATGATAGCCCTTTGATGGAGTACACGAAAATAAAAATCGTAGTTTTTTGGCGGAACGCTGCTGCACAACCCGCGTTTTTGCATTTACTACCGCCCTATACGAAAGGTTTGAACACTTGTTCGGTTGGCTCACTGCTCTAGCGAAAGCATTTCCCACTGCGATATGATCGTCACGTCCCAACGCTTTCATCTGTAAATATACCAAATCTATAAAAAAATATGTTTATCTATCTATACATCTACATACAAATAAATAAAATTAGAGTGTCTGTAATTTATTTAAAATTCATAAACAATTCGATTTTAAGAAACGAAATAATTAAATATGAATAAATTAAAATTAGAGTACAAAAAATAAACATAACAAAATTTTTAACATAAGTACTTATATATAAAAAAAAAATCTAGTCAAACAAACCACCCCAGTGTCTGTACGTAATATAAAAATAACCACGTTTTACTAAATGCATATGTATGTATACACGGTAAATATACCAAAACAACATTTTTAACAATTTTTTTCTATCTGTCTGTTTGTCCCCGCTATTCTCGGGAACGGCTTTACCGATTTTGACGGGACTTTCACTGGCAGATAGCTTATGTTACAAGGAGTAAGTTTAGAAACTTGTATAAAATATTTATTTAAAAAATATCACTAAACATACAATAATTATATTTGTGTCATTTTGAAATGATACCAAACCTTTATATTATAAATATGTAATAAAACACATACTCTTAAAAGGAATTTTTTTTCTGTCTGTCTGTTTGTCCCCGCTATTCTCGGGAACGGCTTTACCGATTTTGACGGGACTTTCACTCGCAGATAGCTTATGTAATAAGGAGTAACTTAGGCTACTTTTATACTAGCTGCGCCCACGACTTCGTCTGGGTAGATACTGAAGAATCATAAACTCTCACGCGCGCGGGCACAGCTAGTTATTAATATAATAAAAAGCATACGATAAGTCGTCGAGTCTAAAAAGCTTGCCGTGTCCCCAAAGTCCAACAGGAACCCCTAATTTCCATACATTACATATAAACATTTACATAATATGTATTCGGCACACATTTCACAAATGTCCGACATGAATAAAACAAAATATTTCAGAACCTTTGTTCCCGCGTTGATATTATCATTAATTTTGCGAAAATATGTCACCAATTATCATATCGTTAAAGCGGGTTTTATGTTTCTTTTATAATTAACTAGCGGCCCGCCCCTGCTTCGCGCGGGTGCTATGTTACCTACCCTCTCCTATTCGTCATAGCGTGATGATTATAGATATAGCCTAAAACCTTCTTGGGTTTTTTTTTTAGTTTAGGCAGCGTACGCAAAATAAGTAACTTCTGGTTGAAGTTTTACACCTTGTGTCTGAAAAAGTATCTTACGGAACCCTATTTTTTCTAAAATAACATATAGCCTATGTTACCCGTGAATAATGTAGCTTTCGAATAGTGACGATATCTTTTACAGTTTAGGCAGCGTACGCAAAATAAGTAAGTTTTCTGGTTGATTTTTTACACCTTGTGTCTGAAAAACCCAAATATCTTACGGAACCCTATTTTTTCCAAAATAAAATATAGCTTTTGTTACCCGTGGATAATGTAGCTTTCGAATAATGAAAGAATTTTTAAATTCGGTCCAGTAGTTATTGAGCCTATTCAAAACAAACAAACAAATAAACAAAAAAATATTATAATAATAAATAATAAATCGCACAATTACCTAATATACTTGCCGCTAAATGGTAGTGTTCAGCACTATCGTGTTCCGGTCAGGTGGTAATGTACGGCCCTGTAATTTCCGACACAGAGGCATAACACCTTAGGTCTCAGGAGTGGTAACGCATCTGCATTTTGACCTTGGTCTTTGTGTGGGTGTCTTTAGGCTGCAGTCATCACTTAACATCAATGTGAACTGCATGCTTGTTTGCCACTTTCATTACATTAAAAAACCATAGATTTTTTTACGTAACTTCACGCCTGTAATCCCCAAAGGGGTAGGCATAGGTAGATGCATGCATTCAAGCATACATGTATGCAAACACCCACGATTCGTCGGTTACGTTTTTGACCCATGTAACAGGTGGCGAGCCTATTGACATCTCCGGGCACATTACCAAACTCCGAGGTACTGGGAAACTTCCAGAAAATGGAAAAAAGCCCAATGGAACCAGAGATAAAGGATTTTACATCCTTATCTCTAATAGACCCTCCCACCGACCCGGGAATCGAACCCAGGACCCCAGCGTAGTAGTAGTGGCCTGCTACCACTAGGCTACTGAGGCAGTTATTATTATTTTTTTATTGCCGATTAAAGACCTTGGTCAAGGTCAAAAACGCACTTTACGTTTGCATAATTATCTACGTTAGCTAATTGACAATTGGTATATTATATTTGCAACAGTATTCTGACGTCATCTGTTTTAGGGTCCGCTAGGACACTGTTGCATTAGGTAATGCGGTGGTGCCGACGCCCTCGAGTGCCGACACTAGAAGTCTACCACCAGTAGCTCCACCACAATGTCATTCACCCGTTCCTTTACACTTCCTATAACAATAACTCAGTATATATTATTATACATCAACAAGGATCAAGAATAAAAAACGATTAAAGTTAACATAGCAATTTACGGAATCTACACCTCTTGTGAGGTGACAATGATAGTGATTAAATTATGGAAATTCCTCAATTCAATTTTCATATTTTAAACATCAAATTATTCATGATGAAGGTAGACGAGGCACGAGAGGTTTGTCAGAACCGGGATGTCTGGCGCTCTACACTCTCTGCCTACCCCGTTAGGAACCTGGCGTGAAGATACATACATACATACATATTATTCCAAACAAGCACACCCGGCGAACTCCGTACCGCCTTAGAATAAATAATGACATGTGTCAAATATTTGCCAGTAACGAACTATTTGCATGGGAGAAAAAATAAAAAAATAAAAAATATTTATTCGTCACCAATACATATTAGTAGGTGCAGTATGATGTGAAAAAAAAACAGTTCACTGTGGTGATCACTAGCATCTAAACTAGGTGTATCTTAGATGCTAGTTCCCTCCTGTGATACACAATCTTTGATACACAATATAGAAAATAGTGAATTATTTTATTTATCACGCCAGCGTCGACATTGAAATCTCTGTTTTTATTTACATGTTTATACTCTTCAGTATTAACTTACTTCCAATGTGAATTGTGGAGTTATTCGTCACCTCGCACGACAAAAATTCGCACGATCGGGCGACTTGGCACCTTTTGAATTTACCTAATATTTCTGTCGTCAACTCGCACGCTCATACATAGTACAGCCAAATGAATAAATTTGAAATTAAATTTTAGAAACGATATTGCTACTGGTACTAACTGCTGTTGCTTTATATTTGAAACAAATTTATACATAAAACTAAAAAAATCGGTCCTACACTATATTGACAATTAATGTATGTTATAGGAAGTAGTTATAATAGCCAAGCCATATTCTTTTGTGACATTGTAGATTCTATTTCATATTTTTGATTAAAATGTATATCTAAAATTATGATATAATAATATTTTGTTTTATTTTAGAGACTAGTTTGTTGGTCTTTAAAATAAAAAAATAAAAAAAATTAAACTTAAACAAAATTTAATAAAATGTTAAACGTTTATAAAAAGGATTTTTGTAGTTGACTGTACATAGTTACCTCACAATTTTATTGTCGGGCGAGTTGATGACAGAAATATTATTTAAATTTAAAAGGTGCCAAGTCGCCCGATAGTGCGTGATGACGAATTACTCGAATTGTGTAGATGTTTACCTCTTCCATGAATTAAAAAATCTCAGAAAAATAGAAAAATACTTTTTACACATCCTATAGATACCTACTTTAGAACGTAGCTAATTATACACTACCGCTGTGGGCTATTCTAATAGGATTCATTAGACTTGTAAAGTGATACGCATAAAGTGTCGGTAACGCCTTATAAGTAGGTATTATAATATCGCGTAAAGCCTTATTGGCGGTGTCTAGACGCTTGTCTTTTAAAGTTGTCTTATCAATTACATCCTCCATTACTGTTAGTAAACAATGGGTAGAAAATTAACTAAAGTATACATTTTTTTTTAAAGAAATATGGAAGGAAATATTTGACTTCAGGCGAGACTTGAACTAGCAGCCACCAGGAATCTAGACCAGCCGCTCTTCCAACTGAGCTACCGAAGTCCTGCCAATAGATGTCGCTACTGCCAACAGCGAAATCTATTGCCAGCAATGCTAGTTTTCTACGATTTTACGATATTTAATAAACCAACTGGGGCCACTCGGAATCTCCCAGTGGCCGCGAGTTCGAGACTCGCCTGAAGTCAAATTTTTCTTTCCATTTTTCTTTAAAACAATAAATTTCATTAGCATGTGTTATTGCGAAATAATATAAAAACAATTAAACTATAATTTTCGCCTATTTTCTTACATAATTGAAAAATGATTTATTTTGAATTATAAGTTGATATTTTCACTGATCAATACCTATTATTTGATATATCACACAATGCACTTACGTTTCTTTTTAACTGTTTGTTTACCTGTATTTTTTTCATTTACGCATATTTTTGGGTCACTGATAATATTATGTTTCAATTAAATCGGCACGTAAACGTGGTAAAAAGAAACCCTTTTAATGTACGGATCCTTTATTTACTTGTGTGAGCGAATCTTTCACGACTCCGAATGGATCAGTACCATAAATGAATGAAACACGTTGTTACTCCAGTCATCCTATACAAAAAAAGTACGTAAACAAATAGCAGTTCATTTGCAAACGACATGTTTAATATTTATTTGTCCGCATGTCCCTTAGAGAAACACGGGCTACCGGCCGCGGCGGACCGGAGGGGAGTAGCCATAACGTTTATTACCGATGCAAAACAGTCTGTCATTATTTGCGGGGGGAAATACGTGTGACACATACACACACGCTACAAAAATAGTCTTTTACTGCGAAACTCACACATTGACTTAAGCAAAATACATAAATAATTTCACGCACACATTTATTTATCTAGGCGACAGACAAAGGAACACTTGTGATTGTAGTTTGACAGAGGGAAAGCCTGCAATGGCTATTCCCCTCCGGTCCGCCGCGGCCGGTGGCCCGTGTTGCTCTATGAGACATGCAGACAAGCAAATATTTTCTAGGTTGTTTGCAAATGAACTGTTATTTGTTTACGTACTTTTTTGAAGTTTTTAAGTATCCAAACAAAATGGTCACAAAGTCTCTAGTCCTCAGGTCTATGTGCAATATATCACGCTACACCTTCTGTACCCATTTACTCGAAATCTACAAACCCCAAGCATTTCAAACAATTAAAAATCGGAACAGCAATCTCAAATTAAAATAAAAACCGTTTATAATTATCGATAAATATGAAACATCTGCGTTCAAAAAAAGCTCTCATGCGACCTATGAATGAGTAAGTCGCGGCGCGTGCGCACACAGACGCCCGGGTTCGACGCCCGGTTTTGGGCTCCCATACAGGGTGTTCACACCTGTCTCGCTTTTTTATACTGATGTAATTGCAACTTTGGTTACTATTACAAATCTCCGTCATAGTAAAAGGATGGATTTATTTCTGATTTTTTGAAATGGCTCAGTGGCGTAGTGGTAGCATGCCACTACTATTACGCTGGAGGTCCTGGGTTCGATTCCCGGATCGAGGGCTACCAGAGATAACGGTTTAAAATCTCTGGTTCTATTGGGATTTTTCAATTTTCTGGAAGTTTCCTAGTACCTCGGAGTTTGGTAATGTGCCTGGAGATGGCAACAGATTCGCCACCATGGGCCAAAAACGTAACCGGCGAGTCCTGGGTGTTTGCATGTATGCTTGAATGCATATATTTACCTCTGCCTACACCTTCGGGGATTACAGGCGTGAAGTTATGTTTTTTTTTAAGTCAATGAAAAGAAAAAGCGACAGGAAAAGGGATTTTTGTTCCATTTAAGCAAACAAACTAAATCTCAAACACTCGCTATTGCAACATATTCAATGCTTGCATTCGATTGGTCACCATAAGGTCATTTCGCCGAGCGGCAAAAAAACGTACAGCCTGACGCACTGCGGTGTGTCCTTTTCATGCCCCGCCCCCGGTGTGCCTATGGCTAACACTTCTTTATACTATTATTCGTAGTTTTTTACGCTATTGCAACTATGTCCTCCATATTTAACAGAGCATTCGTGTTCCAGTTAGGCATAACAACTTAGGCCTCAGGGGTGGCCACGCATCTGACCCCTTTGTCTACATGTCTATAGGATGCAGTCATCACGTAGGTATAGTCCTATAGACTTGGCATAAGATAACCATTATTGCATTATGTGCTACTGCTAATCATTTAGCAAAAAGACAAAGCAATACAGTATTAAAAATAGAACGAAATAAATTAAAACATTAAAAAAATACACCTCCAAAAATATAATCCATACCACACCGCGGACACTCCGCCAAAATTCCATACAAACGATTGATTTGTACTATTACACAGCATCAATCAGAGACGTTCTCTACTTGCTACGCACACGTGCACCTGTGTGCGTAGCACGTAGAGAATGCCAAACGTCGCCCGTCACGAGGGGAGAAGGTTGGGTGAGGTAGGGAGGGGTAGGTAGGAGTGAGGGCGGGACGTCGAAATGTCCATTCTATACGTAGTATTATTACGTATTCTCTATCCATACTATAAACATGATATTATTATGTAATATTCGAACGAATTAAAAATCTTCTTAGAGCTCACAATTAGGCATCCTTTCAAATAAACAAAAGAACGAAATCAAAAATGTGCATCTCTTTTGGAGCTAGGGTACCATAGACAAACACATACCTAAGTCCTAAAAAAAATACATTTTTACGATTAAATTGATTTGGAGCACGCTGTACATACAACTTTATTTTTACTCTGTTCATAAATTTAATTCTTTTGTTCTTTGATGTAAGACCGTCATACACCACATGGCCGAAGGATATTAAAATAGCTTGGAGTGATGATGGAGGGGCGCAGGCAAACATACTTCAAGTCGGAGAGTCTTTTATGAGAGACGGACTGACGCCAGGTATGGATTTTACGTGGACCAGTATGCAGTGCATATGAATGGTAACTGAATACTGTATTGTCTTTTTAGTGGCGGTAATGTACGGCCCTGTAATTTTCAACACAGAGGCATAATACATAATAACCTTAGGCCTCAGGAGGAACGCATCTGCATTTTGACATTGGTCTTTGTGTGGGTGTGTATAGGCTGCAGTCATCACTTAACATCAATGTAAATTGCATACTTGTTTGCCACTTCCATTACATAAAAGAATAAGTTATGCTTGTTTGCCACTTCATGATATAAAAAAAAACAATAACGGATCCATACACCAATATTATTTTTACTAACCGAAACAAGGTTAGGTAATGCAAAGAGTAGGTGATGTAATACTACGCAGAAGTGTTTAACCTTCGAGTTCTGAAATTTAAATCTGCCACCAGGAAGAACTTTGATACATAATTTCAATGTCCATTTTGTTTTTACCCCGGCTTCAATTCATTCTTTTTAAATGCTTCTACTTCAACACTGAACCAGCAAAGTGTTTTTCTTTGATTTCCTACTGAAGAATAATATCAAAAAGTGTACCACGAAGAAGTAGGATTCCAATTGGAGCGACACACTTTGGGCGGGTGAAAATGGGACACACCTCAGTGCGCCAAGCTAAGAATGTAAAGAAGTGACTAAACCAAAAAAATGGTTCCACGTAAAGAGACACACCGCGGTTGGGTAAAAATGGGACACACCTCAGTGCGTCAAGCTATTGGACATTACTTTGCCGCTCGGCGAAATGACCTTGTCGCGACCAATCGAATAACTTATTATTAATGAATTGTATATTATTTGTAAGTTAATTGTTTTTGTTTAGAATTAATTATAATTAGATGTTATTGATTGATTCTTATGTACTATGGACTTGTATCTGAAATAAATAAAATTAAAATTAAATTAAAATATAACAGCATTGTCTTTGATGAAAGTGTGAGTGTTTGTTGTGATTAGCGATGGCAATTAATGCTATTTCTAGTTAATTTCATAAGCATTTGAATTCGTGAGTCTTAGCATGATATTTGCTAATATGATAATGTGCTTAAGGGTGCCACACTAATTATCATTCAAATATCTCACGCATTCGTTCAATATTCGATCCTAAACGCAAACAAATCTAAGATAATACTAAAATAATTACAAATTAGCGTTTCACATTTCGCAGAATTTCACAACTTCATTTAATCTGCGAAATGCATGCATGTATTACAGCATTAGCATGCTATCAATTAATGCGCATGCTAATAAATCCATTACTAGTTGTGATTGCATATAGTTTGTTTGCGTAAATGGAACCAAAATGGAAGCGATAATTGTATAAAGGAGATGTTGCGAGCTCGGCTCTGGTACGTACACTACCTCAAAAAATGGGTAAATTAAAGAAGAATCCGAAAAAAATACAATTAATTTATTCAAGAATATATTTTAAAGTTACAACCACATTTAATTCAAACGATTTTATCATTTTCAATATGATTGTTAGTGGAATTTGTCAAAATGACATCGCCCGCCATATTCGCCATGTTGGTTTTGAGTGGCAATTCTAACTGCAAATAATGTTTTGTAACTGCAAACAAAGCTGAATAAGTGAATATATGCAGTAAAAAACGTTTTATATTGATTTTGCCTGTTAATGATATTGTACTTGTGTACAATACATGGCCGGAGGTCCATACATTTTTGCAACATCTCCATTACCTACATTTGTACACATTATTCGTTGCTTATTTCACTTGCAACCCACAAAAGATTAAACGTTGGTTGCAACGTTGAGTCAAAACAAAAAGCACACCGAGTTTCCCTTGCGTACCAGCATCCCCAAGGATCACGCCCCCGACGTTTCGGGGACAGATAGGCCCGGGGAGTGAGGAAGCCTCAATCCCCGAACCCCTCCCCCTCTATTGCGCTTCACGCGCGGAGTGAGGGTGATGATGATGATAAGTCGAGGTGGCAACATTTCGACAAGGCACGGCTTTTCTTATTAACGACAGAAAATAACCAAGTTTTTTTTTATGTAACGGAAGTAGCAAACAAGCATGCAGTTCACATTGATGCTAAATGACGACTGCAGCCACACAAAGACCAAGGTCAAAATGCGGATGCGTTACCACTCCTGAGGCTGAAGGTGTTATGCCTCTGTGCCGGAAATTACAGGGCTGTACATTACCACCTGACTGGAACACGATAGTGCTTCACTACCATTTAGCGGCAAGTATATTAGGTAATGCGGTGGTGCCAACGCCCGCGATCTCCGTCACTGGAGCTCTACCACCAGTAAAATAATAATAACTTACTTAATTTTGTACCAAAATAAAACCTCTAGGAAGTACTTACTATTGGTAATAAAATTAATTAAAACATCTTTCTACCCTAAAAATACTTAATTATAAGATAATTTTACCTGCAACGAAAATAACTGCCAATTTTCACGCGCCTAACCACAGAGTTCATAAAAATATCAGGCTTTTGTAAGGCGCATTAATATTGAAACGTTCAAACAATGAATATTTAAAACAGCTGACGAAAGGCAAATTGACGACAAGCGCTATATTGCCGGCTGAGGGAGCTGCAACTTGATTACATATTTTATGAGAAGTTCAGAAGTATTTTTAGTGATAATAAGTAAAACAATTGCTTCAGAGAGGTCTAGATAATGTTATTATATTATTAAGTTTACTGGTGGTAGAGCTCCAGTGATGGAGCTCGCGGGCGTAGTTACATTACCTAATATACTTGGCGCTAAATGGTAGTGTTCAGCACTATCGTGTTCCGGTCATTTGGTAATGTACGGCCCTGTAATTTCAGGCACAGAGGCATATCACCTAATGCCTCAGGAGTGGCAGCGCATCTGCATTTTGACCTCTGGTCATTGTGTGGGTCTATAGGCTGCAATCATCACTTAACATCAATGTGAACTGCATGCTTGTTTGCCACTTTTATTACATAAAAAAAAAAAAGTACAAATATTCATTTTGTTAACTGCCTCAGCAGCGTAATGGTAGCAGGCCACTAGTATGAGGTCCAGGTACTATGATGAGGTCCTAGGTTCGATGCCCGTCATCATCATCATCATTACAGCCGAAAAACGTCCACGGCTGGACCAAAGCCTCTCACATAAGGGGGATATGACATAATCGCCACGCTTGACATGCAAATAAGCAATCACAATGGTGGAAGTTTTATCATATTACATATTCTCTGGTTTTATTAAAAACCGGTCAAGTGCGTGTGGGACCACGCGCAGTGAAGGGCTCCGTATTTAATTACAGAGTAAGAATTGTAATGAAAAAAAAAACATACTTTTTCTATGGAGTTGTTCGAAATTTTCGAGTAAAATACATTTGGTCGACTATTATACTCGCAAACCTGTAAGACCAACTTAAGTGTAATTAATATTAGTAACATTGAACAGTAATAACATTTGAATTTCTAACAACAACCGCTAGTTGATAGGGGGAGACACTTGACTCTAACGAAAATTGGCACTTTAAAGTTAAATAAGTCGCAAACAGTTAACTAAATCGTAAAATGACGTTCGGACATCCATAATATTTTTGAATACCTATCCAACATTATTTTTCAATTTATGTAAATCAAGAATTAAAAAAAACCGCGCGTTACCTACAGGTTACCCTAAATATTTTTTTTATATGTTTTTATTCTACCACTTTGTCGGCGTGATTAAGGTGTCTACTGGTGCGAAATTTCAAGTCTCTAGTACCAATAGTTTTTGCGCTAAACCGCGGACAGACAGACAGACAGACGGACAGACATGGCGAAACTATAAGGGTTCCTTGTTTACTACGGAACCCTAAAAACACTGCTGTCCGTCTTGCGTTATGGCACTAAATCCCGCCTCATTGCAATAGTTTGACCAATATACGAGTATTTCGGTTGAATGACAGCACTAATGGAAAAATAATCTACCAGTAGAAGAAAATTCTGCCGCTAGTGAGCGGTGGGGTCGTTACTTCATAAATACCTACTTACCAACCTATAACCTGCAACAATAAATGTATTTGTAGAATAACGAACAAACAATAAATATTTAAAACAGCTAACAAAATGCAAATGGTGTCAGGCGCCATATTGCCGGCCGACGGAACTGCAACTTGATTTCATATTTTACGAGAAATTTATTCCGCTTGTAATTTTTGAAAAATTTTTACATTTCAAGCAATTTTAAGTGAAATTTATAGGTTAACTGGACATTATAAAAATGAGTACAGAAAATTAGATTACTTGGATGGTATGGATCTTCGTTAACGGTACCAAAACTACCGGATGTCTTTTTACTGGTGGTAGAGTGCCAGTGTAGGAGCTTGAGGGTGTAGACACTACCGCATTACTTAATCTATCTGCCGCCAAATAGTGTTCCGTTTAGATGGTTATGTATGGCCCCGTAAGTACTATCACCGAGACATAACACCTAAGTTTTGAGGAATGACAATCTCCCAATATCTCCCCTTTACTTGTCAGGAGATACACTCTTTTTTTTCGAGAAATTAATAATATATGTATTTATCTTGCAGCTTCTCTGTAGATGACAAGCGACCGAAATGTCGGGTTGAGCCAGAAAAATCCGAAAACTAGTTTCATTTCAATGAGTGAAGTTCGCGAAAACCTATGACTACTATGAATATTCGTGCTACATTACAACTTTCTAGTACAAAGAGTCACTGAATTAAGCTGCGGACAGAAGGATGGTTGGACATAATTTTACTATATGGGTTGGTGGAGGAACCTGTGGAAATGTTCCTCCGACGAAAAGGGAGGATCCTCCGACCAGGCGTAGCGCTTAACGTTGAGCAACTCTTGCGTAAACTTCGTACGTGCGATGCAACTCGGTCATACGCCATCTTGCGAACTAGACAAGTACTTTGTGTTTCTTCAATGTTACACTAGAAGGTGCCTTATGTAGTGGACACTACCGGTTCCTTCTAGGCTTTGGGACCCAAAAAAACCTTGAAAAAGTACAGTCACTTTTTGTGCCAAAACGAAAACCAAAGTGACGAACAAAGTCACGGGAAACGTTTTACAACGAACGCAAGCAACACCGCATGAGTTTCTTCCATTTATACAAGTAAGTGATACATTGAATATATTCGAATCCATTAGTCTATCATAAAACTGAGTTGTAAAATCTAAGTATAGCGGCAATTTTTACGTACCATATTATATGTATAACTGTTTCTTTGTTGCTATAAATCAATAAGGAATAGATTAACTGATGGTAGCTACGATACCTAAATAAAAGGAAAGAAGAAGAACTCGCTAGCAAAGAAGTGGAACTCTCTTACTGGTGGCAGACTTCCAGAGTAGCGACTTGAGGGCGTAGGCACCACCGCATTACCTTATATATCTGCCACCAAATAGTTGTGTTCTGCACTATCGTTTTACGGTTAGATGGTAATATCTTCGTAATAACCATCACAGACACAACAACTAAGGTCTCCGAGGTGGCAATACTGATGCTTAGCCTCTGGATTTTGTATAGATGTCTATAGGCTGCAGTCATCGCTTAACATCCATATGAACTGCATGCTTGTGACATCTACACAAAAACCAGAGGTCAAATGCAGATGGTGGGATGAGACTTTAGTGGTTATATGATATAAGAAAGCATAGTGAGCCATGACTCTGTGAGTCACCAAGCATCTTCTCCAAAAAAGCAATATGCTGCTTTTTTGGCATCACACATTAATCATATCTGGATATCTACTTTTAGTCTGCTACTATGTATCACACAAAGTAACTGATTATCACCTTTATTTTTTTAAATTTATATTTATTCTTTATGTTGTTCTTGATGTATGCATAAGCCAAAAAACATGGAGCAACACGGACCACCGATCGCGGTGAACCGGAGGGGAGTAGCCATATTATTATGCAGGCTTTCCCCTCTGTCAAAGTACAAGATCAAATGGTCCTATATGTCGCTTAAATGTTTAAATGTGTGCGTAAATTGTTTATATATTTTGTTAAAGTCAAGGTGACTTTCGTATAAAAGACGATTTTTGTAGTGCGAGTGTGTGTCACACGTATTTCCCCCCGCAAAAAAATGACAGACTGTTTAAATCGGAACCTAATAAACGCTATGGCTACTCCCCTCCGGTCTGCCGCAACCGGTGGGCCGAGTTGCTCTATGCCCAAAAATAAAGGTCATAATTTGGAAGTTCAATAATTATGCATTATAAAAAATGTGTAATGTTAAATATACATTATCGAACTTCCAAATTAAAACAGATAGACATTCGGGACATTCTTCCTTTACTATCCTATCATCAAACCGAATAATAATGATTGTGCTTGTCCGCTTAATGAGATTGCACACTCCTTTTATCGCATTAAAACTTGAATATGAATAATTCCATGGCATTAGGCAAATCATTGTGCCCGTCCGGGGTAGTCCGGACAAGTTTCATTCAAAAGGCCTCCGGATCCATCCGGACAGACGGAATTATTTTCTTAGGGATTAATTTCGGAAAGGATAAGGGATTCCAATTTGGGATTAAAGCGATATCGAGACGGACTCTTTTGTTATGACGTCACTGATGTATTTATACGAATTACATTTAGAAAAAGGGTCAGTTATGGGTATTGAGCAACATTTTTGGGGATTGCTGAAAATCTGCCGCTTCATATTTATTTACAGAAAAACAAAAAGGTATATCTGTTGACAAATATAACGTACCTTCATCATGCCTGTTTATTCTCCAACAGGAATGGCAGAGATGAATGGTATGTTCAGAGGCGACGGTGACCACTTTAAATCAGGTGGTCGACCTGCTTGTCTGTTAACCTTTTGATATAAAAAGGATCCCACAGACCATACACATACAAATATTTGTCCCGGTGCGGGGATCGAACCCGCGACCCTTCGAATCAAACGGTCATCTCACACCGCTGGACAAACCGGGTCGTCAAATCCTTTATCAATGCTTCTTTTGGGATTTTTCTGGAAATTTCTCACTACCTCGGAGTGTGGAAATATGCCCGGAGATGTCAACAAGCTCACCACCTCTTACATGGGCCAAAAACGTATCCGAGGAATAGTGGGTGTATGGATGTATGCTTGAATGTATACATTTACCTCTGCCTACCCCTTCGGGGATTACAGACGTGAAGCTACGTTACGGCACTAAAAAATAATTTCATGTAGGTACTCCTCGTCAGAATCGTGTTAGGCAATATCATAGCTTCGCAAAGTTGTTAAAATCGTTTACAAAGTGTTAACGCGTCATGTTAATCCCTACGTTATCTGATAGACTATCTAGGTCATCGGATAACCGATTCAAACAAAGCCTATGGCTGAATGGTAGGACTTTTGCTGTGTTAGGCAAAAAACATCTTGTTTATTTATTAATTTACATTTTAAACATATAAATAAGGCAATATGATGTTAACGTAACTTCACGCTTGTATTCTCGGAAGAGGTTAGCAGAGAAGCATACATGCAAACACCACAAATAACGTTTTTAGGGTTCCGTAGTAAACCAGGAACCCTTTTAGTTTCGCCATGTCCGTCTGTCTGTCTGTCTGACTGTCTGTCTGTCTGTCTGTCCCCGGTTTAGCGCAAAAACTATTGGTACTAGAGACTTGAAATTTGGCACAAGTACACCTTTATCACGCCGACAAAGTGGTAGAATAAAAACTTTAAAATAAAATTATTTAGGGAAATTAAAGGTTTATTCCCGTTGTCCCCGTGCGCCGTGTCCCCGTTACGGGGACAACGGAAAAGGAATTCATAGACTTCCCGCTGTCCCCGTGACGGGGATACGGTGCACGGGGACAACGGTACTTTAATAAAATAATTAAAATTACTTCCCGATGTCCCCGTACTAAATAATCACGGGTATAACGCATGTGGCAGCCATTGCTCGGACATTTTGAAGAGGAGTGAGATATTAATTTAATTCAATAGGTGGCCCCTAACCCGGCAGCAGTCCTAACGCAACTATAGTCAGTCAGTATAGCTATGTTCAAATGTAGCCGGTCGCGATGACTAATCGCCTTCACAACAGGTGTTTAGCAGATGCATCGGTCATGTATGTATGTACACTAAAAAATGTCCAGATCATTCCGGTATCGCAATTAGTTAGGCTGGGTTGCACCAAGTTATTGTGCTTTTTTCAGTGGAATAACCGCCAGCGTTCTGTATCCTGTGCTAACTTCTTGATATCCTGGTAAGACACATCTTTTACTTGGTCTTTAAAACCTCTTACTGCCTCAGTAGCCTAGTGGTCGCAGGCCACTACTACTACGCTGGGGTCCTGGGTTCGATTCCCAGGTCAGGGGATATTAAAGATAACAGTGTAAAATCTATTATCTCTGGTTCTGTTCGGTTTTTTCCTACCTACCTCGAAGTTTGGTAATGTGCCCGGAGATGTCAATAGGCTCGCCAAAACGTGGGGCCAGGTGGCCCAGCTGTATGACCTATGGACCTAGCAATCACTAGCCGAAGATGACCATTCCATCAATCATAATCATCATCATCAATTGAAGCGCGCATGGCCCCGCGGCTGGTGTAGATCGGAAGCGATCTACTCGGTTAAGCGATACGGGCGCATTCGGGTGTGTGATGGGTGACCGCTAATAATAATAATAAATAATAATGGCAACCCATTATATGTCCCACTGCTGGGCACGAGTCTCTCCCCTTTTTTGGAGGGGAGGCCTGGAGCTTACTCCACCACGCTGCTCCAATGCGGATTGGTGGAGGTGGGTGGGTTAGTGGCCAACCCACTGTCGGATGTTTTTAAACCGCCCATAAGGCCTCCGACAAGATTTAACGACTGCTATCCATCGATAGCAACCGGGACCGACGGCTTAACGTGCCCTCCGAAGCCCGGAAACGCGCATTTAATTTGCCACTAGCGGTCACCCATCACACTACCCGACCGCGCCCGTAGTGCTTAACCGAGTAGATCGCTTCCGATCTACACCAGACCGCTAGTGGCAAATTAAAAAAAAAACCGCGTTTCCGTGGTTCGGAGGGCACATCCGGCGGCCGGACCGGAGCGCCGCGACCGGTGGCCCGCGTTGCTCTATGGTCAGACCGGAACAACACGATAGTGCTGAACACTACTATTAGCGGCAGATAAATTAGGTAATTAGATGGTTGCAGAGGCCCAGGAAGACCAAGACTGACCTACCATGACCAAATAGATCGAGTTCTGTCTGATGGTAGGGTCGACGATCCAAAGTCTTATAATTCGACATGCATTTATGAAGAGAATGATGAAGGTAGATGAGGCACGAGAGGTATGTCAGAACCGGGATATCTGGCGCTCTACACTCTCTGCCTACCCCGTTAGGGACCTGGCGTGAAGATACATACATAAATTAGGTAATGCGGTACCTCGAATTCCTTATATTAGATTTTATTTACTTAAATACATCTTATGAGGTTTTTGCCGACTGTATCACAATCAGCTTATTGCACACATGCATATCCACACAATGGACAGTGCGAAGAACGTACAGAGGGACAGGATACAAGATTTAAATACTTAACTTATTGTTGGTTGAAACATGGGCTGTGCTGCAGTCTTTACAGCGTTGCCACATTGACTATCGATATATCGAAGTGTTGAAGTGTCTGTATAAAAACGCCACCATGTCAGTCCGAGTACAGGACCAATGCACGAAGACGATTCCTTTGCAGAGGGGTAAGACAGGGAGATGTCATCTCACCTCTGCTCTTCACCAATGCAATGGAAGACGCCTTCAAGTTCCTGGAATGGCAAGGACTAGGCATCAATATCAACGGCGAATACATCACTCACCTTCGGTTTGCCGACGATATTATAGTCATGGCAGAGTCGCTGGAAGATCTCAGCACAATGCTCGAAGACCTCAATCGAGTGTCCCAAAGAGTGGACCTTAACCTTAAAATGAACATGGATAAGACCAAGGTCATGTTCAATAACCTTGTATCGCCTACTCCAGTGTCCGTTGGGAACTCGATGCTCGAAGTTGTCGACGACTACGTCTATTTAGGACAAACCATACAACTAGGCAGGTCGAACTTCGAGAAAGAGGTCATTCGCCGAATCCAACTCGGCTGGGCAGCGTTCGGGAAGTTAAGGAGCGTTTTCTCGTCAAACATCCCGCAGTCCTTGAAGACGAAAGTCTTTAACCAGTGCGTTTTACCGGTGATGACCTACGGTGCCGAGACGTGGTCTCTCACTATGGGTCTCGTACGAAAGAAAAAAAGGATCGAATCAGAAATGAGGAGATCCGTAGGCGAACGAAAGTCGCTGACATAGCCAAGCAGATTTCCAAGCTGAAGTGGCAATGGGCAGGGCACATAGCTCGGAGAACCGATAGCCGCTGGGGCAGAAAGGTTCTCGAGTGGACCACGTATCGGCAAACGCAGCGTAGGACGTCCACCTGCAAGATGGACCGACGACCTGATCAAGGCTGCAGGTACCCGCTGGATGCACGTCGCTTCCGATCGGTCGGCATGGAGGTCCTTGGGGGAGGCCTATGTTCAGCAGTGGACGTCTTATGGCTGATATGATGAAGTTATGATTAAACTACCTACAGCTAATACTCGTAGCTTGATGGCAATGCAATTGCTCCGTCGACTTGTTTATATTACAGAAATGGGAAAGCAATAATATTATTAAACATGATGATGGTGTCCTCAGGTGTTCGCGCTCATTGAAATAAAATCGGTTTACTTATGGATTTATCTCGAATAAAATGATGATTTTGTCGGATAATCAACCCGAGTTGATAATCCGACGTCTCGGTCGCCTTTCAGCTTCCGTGGTCTCGTTTGTTTGACAGCAGTTTGAAAAATTATACTGAACTACTTTATTTCAATAAAACTGTTACGGATTTTTCTCGCATAAATTAAACTAAAATGATTTTATGTTGATTTCGATTTTTTTAATATTGTATGTACATACCTATTACATTTTAATGTTGAAAACCTCACTCTCATAGCCCGATGGGGCGGTAATCCGACACGACCAGAATGAGGTCCAGACTCTGGGCTACTACTGGGAAAAAACCCAAAGATTTTCCGGACCTGGGTATCGAACAGAGGACCTCAGGCTGCACCATCGCTATTGCGACCACTGGGCCGAGGCAGTTACCAATTATGCCTCCAACAAACGCACATATATAAATGAATAGACATAATAATCCGGAGAGTTTTGATTAGAACGGCCTTGCGCTGCGCCGTACGTACGTACAATCACAATTAACTCTTTGTTCCGCCGCTGTGTAATGCCGGCAAAAAAGGTTTTTTTATGGAAAAGAAATAGCCGCTCTTTTTTTAACCAACTTCAAAGTAAAAAGGAGGTTTTCAATTCGACATTTATGTAGGTATGTGATATTGTCGGAACTGGCTAATATTTCGGTACGATGATGTACTTATGCTTCGTAAGTTTGTCGTCATAGTTCGTAAAATTTCGTAAGCTTGCAAGCGACTTTTATGAAACCTAAAGGTTACATGGAGGTGATAGTTTTTGGTATTTTGAGGTCTGAGCCAGCTTTAATTGCTTTTTATATGAAGTTTGATTCTTATTTTGACTAAGATTTATATTGGTCTTGGTGGCTTTGATCGCACTGAACTAAATACATATACCTACTTCCGCATTATATTTTCATTCACTTTTGATTTAATTTGGTCAGTTAATAATTTAGTTGTTATGAGTACTTTTTACCACAAAGGGCTTGGTTGTAAAGAGGCTGGACTGATTTTCCTGAGGTCGCAGATAATTTTCGATTCCTGCCTGAAGTCAAATTATTATTCTTTCCATTTTATTTTTAATTTCTAAATCAACTCTCTCTAATCATTCTATGCTTAATGTTTGCTTTAGTTTCCTGATAATTTACGTGAACAAGAAATGAAACCTTTATAAGCCGTTTAGTTCTTTCTGTTTTTGTATTGTTTTTTTACTCTGCTGCTTTTACTAATACAACTGTCACAAGTGTTGTCAAATACACAGTCTGCTACAACAGTGAAAATACACGACTGAGCGGGTGCGTAAACAGTCGTTCCTACGTCTCCAATGCCTGCAATCATAGAGCAACACGGGCCACCGGTCGCGGCGGACCGGAGGAGAGTAGCCATAGCGTTTATTACCTATGCAAAAATGTCTGTAATTTTTTGCAGGGAGAAATACGTGTGACATACACACACTACAAAAATCGTCTATTACTACGAAACTCATAAGTTGACTTTAACAAAATACATAAACAATTTCACGCACACATTTAAACATCTAGGCGACAGGCATAGGAACGCCTGTGCTTGTACTTTTTTACTGGTGGTAGAGCTCCAGTGACGGAGCTCGCGGGCGTAGGCACCACCGCATTACCTAATATACTTGCCGCTAAATGGTAGTATGTATGTATCTTCACGCCAGGTCCCTAACGGGGTAGGCAGAGAGTGTAGAGCGCCAGATATCCCGGTTCTGACAAACCTCTCGTGCCTCGTCTACTTTCATCATTCTCTTCATACATGCACGCCGATTCCTAAGACTTTTGATCCCACCATCAGACAGAACTCGACCTATTTGGTCATGGTAGGTCAGTCTTGGTCTTCCTGGGCCTCTGCAACCATTTACATTCGCATTGTATATCTGTTTAGTCATTCGCTCATTCGACATTCTTTCTATATGCCCGAACCATCGGAGCATGCCTTTTTTCATTTTTACACCAATACTATCATTCACACAAAGCCTCTTTCTTACATTTTCATTACGAACGCGATCGGTGAGTGATACACCGCAGATCTTGCGCAAAGGTCACGTTTTTTCTGATACCTTTAACACCATAGATATCTCGTCAGTTTTCCTGTAAAGAAGGGAAAGAGTATTTCCTGATTTTATTTCAAGTTTAAGCTCAGTAGTTTTGGAGATCGAGGGGTAAATGGTCAATTTTTGCTAAAACTTCAAATCGCCTTCAAAACCTTTTGCCGCTAAATGGTAGTGTTCAGCACTATCGTGGTCCGGTCAGATTCCCTGTAATTGTCGGCATCAGAGGCATAACACCTTAGTCCTCAGGAGTGGTAACGCATCTGAATTTTGACCTTGGTCTTTGTGTGGATGTCTAAAGGCTGCAGTCATCACTTAACATCAATGTGAACTGCATGCTTGTTTGCCACTTACATTACATAAAAAAAAATTGGGGAAAACCTGCATATGGCTACTCCCCTCCGGTCTCAGTGGTCCGTGTTGCTCTATACCTCCAATAGTCCGTATCGGTCGACACCAGCGAACGCTAAGCCAGGTCAATTACTCAAATATCCGATGCTATACATACACGATAGGTAAAATAGAATTGTAGTGGACGGTGACCTCAAATAAAGCTGTTTTCCTAATGGTTATAGACAAATCCATGGTCTGGATTGAATAGATTAATATTTGAGTAAGAATCGAGAGTTACATTTTGCTTGCAATTAGATACTTCATATCGTATTTACATTTGTCCGTAATTTTAAAGATAATTAATGAAAGTGGTGAAAGATCTCTTGTGACGTAGACGTGACGTAGCTCGCGGACGTAGGCACCACCGCATTACCTAATTTACTTGCCGTTAAATGGTAGTGTTCAGCACTATCGTGTTCCGGTCAAGTGGTAATGTACGGTCCTGTAAATTCCGCCTACAATACATTAGGCCTCAGAAGTGGCAACAAAATAACAACCGACAGTCAAACGTAGCGCAAATAACAGATGCATATATATATATATATATTTTTTTTATGTAATAAAGTGGCAACATGCGTGCAGTTCACATTAATGTTAAGTGATGACTGCAGCCTATAGACACCCACACAATGACCAGAGGTCAAAATGCAAATGCGCTGCCACTCCTGAGGCATTAGGTGTTATGCCTCTGTGTCGGAAATTACAGAGCCGTATATTACCACCTGACCGAAACATGATAGTGCTGAACACTACCATTTAACGGCAAGTATATTAGGTAATGCGGTGGTGCCTACGCCCGCGAGCTCCATCACTGGAGCTCTACCACCAGTAATAAAAAAAACGTAACTTCACGCCTGTAATCCCCGAAGGGGTAGGCAGAGGTAAATGCATGCATTCAAGCATACATGCAAACACCCACGATTCGCCGGTTACGTTTTTGGGCCCATGTAACAGGTGGCGAGCCTGTTGACATCTCCGGGCACATTACCAAACTTCAAGGTACTGGGAAATTTCCAGAAAATGGAAAAATCCCAATAGAACCAGAGATAATGGACCTTACACCATCATCTCTGATAACCCCCTACCCGGGAATCGAACCCAGGACCTCAGCGTAGTAGTAGTGGCCTGCTACCACTAGGCTACCGAGGCAGTTTACCGACCACCAGTAATAATGCAATAATCTCTCAATCTGTATTAATAAATAAAATATAATGACTACGTGAAGATCTCATCAGCATTGTATGGGTTGTTTGTTGTGGGACAAAGTCGACAATGATGTAGGATTATGGAGTTACGGACTAGCTGTGACCCACCATTTCATCCGTGTTTATGTGACTTCTTGACGTTTTGAAAGTATCTGTAAAGATCTATTCGAAATTAAAACATTTTCTGTTCTATTCTATTTAATAACTAAACAATAATTTTGTTAAAGACTAAACAATAATTTTGTGTAATGAATGTACATTGTACTTCATATTGTAAAACATAGTTATAAGTTTCATATTGTGAAAATAGTTTTAAGGAACATATTTTGAAAAGACCCTACTGAGTTTTGTTTTGGCAGGTTTTTTCTCAGTATTGTGGGATTGTGGGCTTTGGAACTCTGCCAGTGAATCATATTTTTATTGTTTAGTCTTATCTTGCCGTTTGTAAAAGAGAGTATGGAACATTCTGTTGATACCTATTTTTATTATTAAGTATTTTTGGACTATTATTAATTTATTTACTTTGACATATTAATCAACGTATCAGTTGTTATTCGCTTTAATTTTATATTTGTAATTTGACCTATCACAAGCAAATTCTATTATTTCCAAGTGATTAAATGAATTTTTGAGTTTGAGTTTGAGTAACTGTAAGGTAACTCACAATAAATACTGCACATCGAGACTACGAACGAGATAATCGGCTAGTTTCGACTTCAAAGAACTTTATCCCTGCTGCACACTGGTGGTAGTGCTCCAGTGACGGAGCTCGCGGGCGTAGGCACCACCGCCCACCGCATTACATATTATACTTGCCGCCAAATGGTAGTTTTCAGCACTATCGTGTTCCGGTCAGGTGGTAATGTACGGCCCTGTAATTGCCGGCACAGAGGCGTAACACCTTAGGCGTCAGGGGTGATAATGGGTGTCTTCATTACTTAAGATCATTGTGAACTGCATGCTTGTTTGCCACTTCAACATGGTCAAAACTTGGTTGGTCTTCAAACAAGCAATTCACTTTGATGATTTTTTTTTTATGTCATTAAGTTGACAGACAAGCAGACGGGCCACCTGATGGTAAGTGGTCACCGTCGCCTATGGACATTTGCAACACCAGGGGAGTTGCCAACGCGCTGCCAGCCCTGAAGGACTCTTTTGACGCCATTTTTGAAGAACCCCATATTGTAGCACCGAGGGAACACCTCAGAGGGAAGTTCGTTCCACAATTTACACGTTCTGGGCACAAACGAATTAGAAAACCGCACCGTTGAGCACTGCCAGGTATCCAGTCGGTGAGGGTGAAACTTCTCTCTTCGGCGGGTAGTACGGTGTAGAAAAAGAGGAGAAATCAAATACTGTAGCATTTAGAAAAAAAGAAACTTCACGCCTGTAATCTCCGAAGGGGTAGGCAGAGGTAAATGCATGCATTCAAGCATACATGCTAACACCAACGATTCACCGATTACGTTTTTGGCCCATGTAACAGGTAGCGAACCTGTTACAATCTCAGGGCACATTACCAAACTCCGAGGTACTGGGAAACTTCCAGAAAATGGAAAAATCCCAATAGAACCAGAAATAAAGGATTTTAAACCGTTATCTCTGATTGCCCCAACCCGGGAATCGAACCCGGGTCCCCAGCGTAGTAGTAGTGGCCTGCTACCACTAGGCTACTGAGGCTTGTAGCTGAGCGTATGTAGGCACTCATAAACAGTTCCAGTTACTAAATCAGCAAGTGTTATTTAAGCTATGATGGTGAAAAATACTGGTGGTAGAGCTCCAGTGACGGAGCTCGCGGGCGTAGGCACCACCGCATTACCTAATATACTTGCCGCTAAATGGTAGTGTTTAGCACTGTCGTGTTCCGGTCAGGTGGTAATGTACGGCCCTGTAATTTCCGGTACAGAGGCGTAATACCTTAGGCCTCAGGAGTGGTAACGCATCTGCATATTGATCTTGATCTTTGTGTAAGTGTCTATAGGCTGCAGTCATCACTTAACATCAATGTGATCTGCATGCTTGTTTGCCACTTCCGTGATATAAAAAAAAAAAAAACAAAAAAAAAAACAAACAAGCAATTCATTTTGATGACAAACGAATACCTAGGCTATGGTATTCGTTTGTCATCAAAGTGACACATCAAAAAATAAAACAGGGTTCAAAATGTTGATGCTAGCCATGAGGATCTCTTACGTTGTTTTACCTCGTGATAGTACGAGTAATTCGTCTTATATCAATAAAAGTTTAGACATGATCTTTATTAAAAGAAATCTTGGATGGTATAACGATGAAGGGAAGCATCCATGCAATAGATTTGTGAGGATTCCCAAAGGTCAACAATCTGGGAAGTGCGTGACGTCACAATAGTGGCTTTGTTTACGTTATCAGAGCCAGGGGAGGCCAACTTTCTTATTGTTACCAACTTATACAAGTAAATAGAAAAAGTTGCGGATTAACAGAATACTTCCTTATTATTATGCATATATTCATATAGGTACATATGACACTATTCTGATTATTATTTACCTGAAGTACAATCAGGTTTCAGGAAAGGTCACAGTACAGTGACTGCACTTTTGGACGTAACTGATAACATTCTTTGCGCTCAAGATAAGGGTATGTGCACGTTACTGGTATTATTGGATTATTCCAGGGCGTTTGATTCTATCAGTATTCCTTTGCTCTTATTGAAGCTAAATTATTATGGATTTGATGCGGAAGCCATGCAATGGTTTGATAGCTATTTGAGCAATCGTGTTCAACGAGTAAAATTGAACAATACTGATGGATCTACAGTTATATCAGATGAGGGGCTGGTAGGTAGAGGTATTCCTCAAGGCTCTATCCTTGGCCCAATTCTTTTTAATTTGTACTCAGCAGACATTAAAACCGTCATAAAAAATTGCAGGTACCATATTTATGCAGACGATATACAAATATACATATCATGCAAACCCTCTGATATAGACAGCACAATAGATAAACTTAATGAAGATCTCTTAAGATTAGCTGATTGGTCACATAAAAATTGTATGTTTCTTAACCCATCTAAAACAAAATATTTAGTTTTTGGTAGTGGCCATCTGTTAAGGAATTTAAATTCATCCCGGGCTGTCTTGTTAATGGGAGAACCTTTAGAACGAGTATACGAAGCACGTAATCTAGGTCTACATATGGATTCCCAGCTCAGTTTTGAAAAACATGTCGCTAATACAATAAAAAAATGTTTTTATAAGTTGAAGGTACTTTATAAAATGAGACCATTTTTGAAAGAACAGTTACGTATACAGTTAACTGAAAGCCTAATATTATCAAAGCTGAATTATATGGACACAGTCTTTGGCCCACGTCTTCTAACCAAGACACAAAAACTCATCCAGCGCGTCCAAAATGCCTGTGCCCGGTTTTGCTTCGATATACCGTTCAGGGCTCATGTCACACCATTTCTTAACAGTCGTTCTTTGCTAAAAATGAGACATCGGCAAAAGCTTCATATGGCATGTCTTCTTTTTGGTGTGATTAAATTTAACATCCCTCCATATCTACATAAAAAGTTATCCTGGATGTCTAGAACCCGTGGAACTCGACAGTGTGCGGTTCAGTTAATGACACAACGCCACAGCTCACACGCCTTTAGAGGTAGCTTCCGTTACTCCGCGTCGAAATGTTGGAATAACATTCCACCGCCTATAAGAAACCTGCAAAGTATACATGGCTTTAAACACTCGATTAAAAAGTTTATATTTCGTCATCAGAAGTCGGAGGAGGATCTTATACATGACACTAGTGTTTTTTGATGTCGCACGGACAAAATACAGAACTCTGTACTAATTTAGCTTACCTGAAGATAAGGTTAAGTATATTTTATGTAACTTTTTGGTTTTATATTACGCAAGGTATATAATTTCTAGTGTATATTATTGCTTCCTTTTATTATTTGCACTTTTCTTCATAATATAGTTTAAGCGATAAGATTGTAATTCATAATTGTTCTTTCTGTAATTAATATGTTAATATGTAATATGTCAAATGTCAAGATTGACAAGTCAATGGCATTAGAACTGTTCGCAACGGCAACTAACGTTTCAACGGTATACTAGTTCTTATAACGCCTATTATTTTTGTTTAGTTTCAGACGCTTTGCTGACGTGATTTTAGGTCCTATGTCACAAAATCGGCCCCAATGGAAGACCAGCGCCGCTCGTAAGATCGGCTTTATGCTGAATTGGGGACCTTTTTGTAACAACTTTGATTTTGTGTTCTTAGTTTTAGTTTTTTGTTTTTATAAGTTGTTACAAATAAAGTTTTTCTATTCTATTCTTTCTATTCTATTCTGATGAATGAATTAATGTTGTATTATGGAACAAGAAACGGTATAGAAACATAAGGATGATATGAGTAATCTTATATATAAAAATCAATTGCTGTTCTTTAGTCTCGCTAAAACTTGAGAACGGCTTTACCGATTTGGCCAATTTTGGTTTTGAATAATTTTTGGAAGTCCAGTGAAGGTTTAAAAGGTAAGAAAATATGAAAAAATTGAAGGGAAATAGTAAAAACTATAATTTTATTTCCCCATACAAACAGTCCGTATCTATCAACCCTTTGATACATTGTTTCATTGTGAGGCAATACGAAGTTTGCCGGGTCAGCTTGTAAATAATAAATGTATTTCAGGAAAACCTATCAACGTTTCAAACCTAAAACATGATTAAAAACCTTGCACTATATAAATATAATTACTTTTTAATATTTTTTTTGTCCTAAAGTGGCTAAGTTTAGAGTTAACGTTTAAAGTAAGTAATGGTAAGTAAGTGAATGGAGCAGGGCTATACACCTATATTTACGTAAATAGATACCAGAAATTCCGATGTAAGTAGCTACGTTGTATCTCCTAAGGGCTAAGCGGTAGTATAGGTCGCGCCAGGTAAAAAGAACGCTGGTGGTCAAGCTGCGCGTCATGTGTTTTTATTTCATTTTATGTTATTCTATGTAATATAGTTTTCAATCTGCCTACCAATACACGAAACCGCAAGCGAAAGCTAGATCAAAAATAAACCAATAGGGCTAGTACTTTCGTGCGCGAGTGTACCGATGCGCGAACACATCCCTTCTACTTTCTTCCAGCGTTCTTTTTACGTGGCGCGACCTATACTACCGCTTAGCCCTTAGGAGATACAACGTAGCTACTTACATCGGAATTTCTGGTATTTATTTACGTAAATATAGGTGTATAGCCCTGCTCCATTCACTTACTTACCATTACTTACTTTAAACGTTAACTCTAAACTTAGCCACTTTAGGGCAAAAAAAATATTAAAAAGTAATTAGTATATGTTGTTTCTTTCTTTCTTTCTTTTGGTTAATGGCAACTACCAACTTTTAAGGGTAATTCTGCCAAAGTCCGGTGGTTGTTATATTACGTCCAACATTAGATACCACCTGACATCAAACCATTTAGCGGCAATTATAACGCGACTTCGTCCGCGTGAGAATTTATGATTGTTCAGTATCTACCCGGACGAAGTCGTAGGCGCAGCTAGTATAAAAGTAGCCTAAGTTACTCCTTATTACATAAGCTATATGGAAGACCTTGGCACAATGCTCAATGGCCCCAGTAGGGCCTAAAAATGAACATGGACAAGACGAAGATCATGTCGAATGTCCTCGTTACGCCCACTCCTGTTATGGTCGAGGGTACTACACTCGAAGTTGTTGACGAATATATATACCTGGGACAAACGGTCCAGTTAGGTAGGTCCAACTTCGAGAAAGAGGTCAAACGCCGAATCGAACTCGGATGGGCAGCGTTCAGGAAGCTATGATATATCTTCTCGTCCAATTTACCGCAGTGTCTGAAGAAGAAGGTCTTTGACCAGTGTGTGTTGCCAGTGATGACATACGAAACCGAAAAGTGGTCGCTCACTATGGGCCTCATAAAAAGGTGCAAAGAGCAACGGAGAGGGCTATGCTCGGAGTTTCTCTGCGAGATCGAATCAGAAATGAGGAGATCCGCATGAGAACCAAAGTAAATGACATAGCCCAAAGAATAGCGAAACTGAATTGGCAGTGGGCAGGGCACATAGCTCGCAGAACTGACGGCCGTTAAGGCAGAAGAGTTCTAGAGTGGCGACCGCGGACCGGAAGACGAAGCGTAGGCAGGCCCCCCTCGAGGTGGACCGACGACCTGGTGAAGGTCGCGGGCAATCGCTGGATAAGGGCGGCCCGGGACCGTTCATTGTAGCATTCTTCGGGGGAGGCCTTTGTTCAGCAGTGGACGTCTTTTGGCTGAAATGATGAAGATGACATAAGCTATCTGCTAGTGAAAGTCCCGGCAAAATCGGTGCAGCCGTTCCCGAGATTAGAGGGGACAAACAAACAGACAGACAGACGAAATCTGTTAAAAATATTGTTTTGGTGTATGTACCGTGTTTACATACATATGCATTTAGTAAAAAGCGGTTATTTAAATATTACAAACAGACACTCAAATTTTATTTATTTGTATAGATGCAATGCATTGTGCCTACCCCCGCAAACTTCGTCATTGCAGTAAAATTAAAATAAAGTGAGTCTAGATTATCATTAAAAGTGTATTTTTATACATAAAAGTTAATAAATAAGCATCCGTCTTCTAAACTACCATCGTATTTCACCACGAATCTGATCATCCATTAGAAACGGTGAATAATTACTATCGTTTCAAAAAATATGAGTTTTTAAACAAATATGAACAGGTTATGGATCCCTGGCGGCTTGTTTACACAGCGCAGATGGGCCCCACGTGCGGCGTGTGCGCGTGTCTGAGGGATGCACGTGAAATATCGATATTTCTGAAACATCGATTTATCAATAATCGATGTTATGTTATTCTAAGCAATATGTATAGATATATCAGTGATGTTTTCGATAATTGATAAAAAGAAAATAAATAAGATAAGGGTGACCTTTTAATAGTGACTCTCGTCAGCATGGGGTCCAATTTGAACCCCGGACCTTTGTCAGGCTTGCGCGGAGACATGGGGAGTCCAACACGTAGAGGCCCTTTCGAGGATTTTGATCTACTTTATAATGGGTTATATTCGCCGGGACTTCTCTCTGACTGCATCAATAGTTAATACAGGCACAGACAGACCCCGCAGAATATAATGGGACTATTGTAATGATTAGTGATTTGCGAAACTTTGGGCTATGTGGGTGAACTGGGGGGACTAGCTGGCTGGGCCTATGGAGTGAGATCCGGCACCTGCCTATATTCAACATCTCACATTATCGAATCCTACTTAAGGCAGGTGGTGACTCGCCTCTCCTTGGTGGGCCCCCCAAACAGCCAACGCGATGGTCGACGGGGGGCAACACTGTTGAGAGAGGCTGGGGGTTGTCGAGAGGCCCCGCTTTCACCATCACGAGCGAGTAATCTCGAGCTCGGAGCGGGCTCCCCCGCTATTATGCCTTTAGACACTTCCACACCCACCAAAAAATATAGTGACAACGCTATGGCTTCAATGGAGTGTAGGTAATTATTTTATAAACTAAGCTTAGTTTCCATACTGTTTGTTCTTTATATTGTGCCTTAGGGGTGGACCACTTCTGCATATTGATCACCGAATTTTGTGTAGATGTATATGTGCTGTTAGAGTTCACTTACCATTCATATCACTATGTGAACTGCATGCGTATATACCTATTAAGTGAGTAAGTAAAACTTTATTTGGTGCGGAGAACAATCACGGGTTGGTTACAGAGAAAAAGAGAACATAAAATCACTTAAAAAATAGCACAACATATAGATTTGCTCTGAATGTGTGTCTCCTTTAAGCACCAAAAAGGTGTCCGATTCAGCAATATGCCAGGCAATATATATGCCAGTAAGCCTAGGGCTAATTTTCAATCGGAACCCATTCAGTGACGCACGGATGTCAATTACCATGGAAATTTAAATTATGTTCACAAGACAAAAACAAAAAAAGTTAACAAAATAAAAGATATTGCGAAAATAAAACAAAAATGAAAAAAACACATTACTATGCTCGAGATCTCTTTAGTCTATATGCCGAAAAATCATCGATTTTTTTTCTGAAATATCGATATAAATATTTTAGAAACTTGCATCCCTAATTCCTTCTCGACGCCCCACGTGCGGCGCGTGTCTGCCTGCCTTCTCCGCGACCATGTAATTAGTTCAACACTGATTTCTGTTTATGTTAGCGTGCTTCCGCTGTGAATTCCTTCCAATACTTTAAGCGGAACATAATTTTACGCTCGTATTGCCCGAAAAGAGTTGACCGAGAAATGATAGCACCGAGATTTCACCATTTGATTAGGTAGTTACGTTAGTCTATTTAATCCTCAAGCAAACGAAATGCATGCTTGATTGACATAAAAAAAATAATGCTAAAACCCATACAACATACAAAATCATAATTTCAGCCAAAAGACGCCCACCGCTGGACCAACGCTTCCCCATAGCTGCCCATAGTAAGGTTATGTCATAATCGCCACGCTTGGCATGCAGATTAGCGATCGTAGTGGCGGTAGTTTCATCGCAGGACGCTGAACTGTAAAATTCCTTAACTTAGAAAACAACCTCAGTAGCCTAGTGGTAGCAGGCCACTACTACTACGCTGGGGTCCCGGGTTCGATTCCCGGGTCGGGGGATATTACAGATAACGGTGTAAAATTCCTTATCTCTGGTTCTATTGGGATCATTTTCTGGATGATTCCATAATTGATGCTTTCCATATTATACAAAATTATTTAGTTTCTATTTAATTTATTATGTGTTTTTGATAATTATTAGTGGTTATTCAAGCTAGGTTACTTTAAAAAAAAATGACGATGTAAAAGTGCTCTCCAGGAGCCTAATTATATGAAATAAACTGAATAAACTGAGTACCTCGAAGTTTGGTAATGTGTCTGGAGATAGCAATAGGCTCGCCACCTGTTACATGGGCCAAAACGTAACCGGCGAATCGTGGGTGTTCGCATGTATGATTGAATGCATGCATCTACCTCTGCCTACCTCTTCGGGGATCACAGGCGTGAAGTTACCAAGTTACGTTCGAAAATATAAAACGAGTTTCATACTTGTATTACATAAGCCGATTGCATTCTTCAGGGGGGATAAAAATCAATTACTGGGGGATGGCGGGTGACACACATTACATTTCTTTTGATATTTCAATACATTTTATCCACCCTCTTCCAGATAAAAGATATTGATTTGCTAAGCTTCTTTATTACCCGAAGTAGAGTTTCGAATGTGACAAGTCTGAACTCATCGGTTTTTAATTTAAGTTTCTTCGAAGTGAGATTGCGTTTAGTCGAGACAGAATTAAGAAAAAAACGGCCAATTGCAAGTCGGATTTACTGGTGGCAAAACTCCAGTGACGGAGTCGCGGGCGTAGAAACCACCGCATTACCTACTATAGATACCGCTAAATGATAGCGTTCAGTACTATCGTGTTCCGGTCTCGTGGTAATGTACGGTTCGTAATTCCCGACACAGAGGCATAACACCTTAGGCCTCAGGAGTGATATCGTATCTGCAATCTGACCTCTGGTCTTTCTGTAAGTGTCTACGAAGCTCCTGTTTCAGGTTCTATAATTTAAGCTGGGATTATATTAAAATTAGGAGGTTATGGGATATTACGGGTTATATTAATATTAGAAAAAAAAAATATTTTTAATTAAGATTTATTTGAATTTCTATTAGAATGATTGGGGGATTTTATATTAGATTAAAATGTTTTTGTCAAGTAGATATAAATGATAATGAATGATAATGTAGAGCTAAATGGTAGTGTTCAGCACTATCGTGTTCCGGTCAGGTGGTAATGTATGGCTCTGTAATTTCCGGTACAGGGGCATAACGCGTTAGGCCTCAGGGGTGGTAACGCATCTGCGCTTCGACCTTGGTCTTTGTGTAGGTGTCTATAGGCTGCAGTCATCACTTAATATCAATGTGAGCTGCACTTGTTTGCCACTTTCATAACATAAAAAAATCCCATGAAGGGTTCCATAGTAGTAATACTAAACACTGAACTATTACAGAGGCATAACAACTTAGGTCTCAGGAGTGGCAACGCATCTGTATTTTGACCTTTTTTTATGTCAAAGGATTGCCAGACAAGCAGACGGGCCACCTGATGGAAAGTGGTTACCGTCGCCTATGAACATTTGCAACATCAGGGGAGTTGTCAACGCGCTGCCAGCCCTGAAGGACTCTTTTGACGCCAGTTTTGAAGAGCCCCATATGGTAGCGCCGGGGGAACACGTCTGAGGGAAGTTCGTTCCACAATTTGCACGTTCTGGGCAGGAATGAACGCGCGAATCGGACTGTTGAGCATTTCCAAGTATCCAGTCTGTGCGGGGACCTATCTCTCTCATAGCGATAAGACCGCCAATTGCACATGTTTTTTTTATTTTGGTTTTGTATTATATTTTCCACTAACTGTTGCCCGCGGCTTCGCCCCCTTCGATGTCGTTTTACAAATAACTAAGTAGCCTATGTTCTTTCTCAAAGTCAGCTCTATCTCTGTACCAAATTTAATTAAAATCAGTTCAGTCGTTTGGACGTGAAAAGGTAACAGACAGAGAGACAGACAGAGTTACTTTCGCATTCATGATATTAATTAGGGATATTGGTGTGTGCAATAAAGTATATTCATCATCATCATCATTTCAGCCAAAATACGTCCACTGCTGAACAAAGGCCTCCCCCAAAGAATCCCACAACGAACGGTCCTGGGCCGCCCTCATCCAGCGATTGCCTGCGACCTTCACCAGGTCGTCGGTCCATCTTGTGGGAGGCCTGCCTGCGCTTCGCTTTCCGGTACGCGGTCGCCACTCGAGAACTGCTCTGCCCCAACGGCCGTCAGTTCGTCGAGCTATGTGACCTGCCCACTGCCACTTGAGTCTCGCTATTCGGTGAGCTATGTCGCTAACTTTGGTTCTCATGCGGATCTCCTCATTTCTGATTCGGTCTCGCAGAGAAACTCCAAGCATAGCTCTCTCCATTGCTCTCTGAGTGACCTTGAGCCTTCTTATGAGGCCCATAGTCGCTCACTAAAGAATATTACTATTGCTATTTTATGAATCCCATCGACTTCCTCTCTTCTCTCTCTCTCTCGATCTTTCTCTAGCGCTTAGTATAAATTAAATAAATGTATACCTCCCTCATTTAATGTAAAGCTGCATTCAGCATAAGTTTTATACCTAGTTTACAAACACGGAACACCGAAAGTACAAGTAAAGTTCATATTAAGCGCATTCGAGTTGTTTCTTATGCGCATTTCATTATGAACTTTCCTGATTTAAGGTACTATTTATTTTTCGCAATAACACATGCGAATGAACTTTAGAAAGAAAAAAACGGAAAGAATAATTTGACTTCGGGCAGGAATCGAACCCGCGATCTCAGGATGACCAGTCCAACCGCCTTACCACTAAGCTACCGAAGTCCCACACCGATGCGTCAAATTTTGCTTTACCTTTTTGATTTTTAACCAATTTGGGGTCGGTGAACGACATCCATTGATACAAATACAATACAACCGATATAATAAGCTTATCAATCAAAAAATTTCCAAAATGAAAAATTTACTTAAAATACGGAACATTTTTTTTAAGTTATCGAATTGGCAAATAAGTATGCAGTTCACATTGATGTTAAGCTGCACTGTAGACAACCACAAAAAGGCCAAGGTCAAAATGCAGATGCGTTTCCACTCCTGAGGCCTAAGGTGTTATGCCTCTGTGCCGGAAATAACAAAGCCGTACATTACCACCTGACCGGAACACGAGCAGCGCTGAACACTACCATTTAGCGGCAAGTAATAGGTTGGGTAAAAAGTCTTTTCGCATTATAGTATGTATGAACTTGTAATAAAATCTCTTTGGCTGTAGTATTTGTATCTGGCTGGTTTTGGTATCATCGAAAGTTAAAATTTTAAAGAACATAATTACAAATTCAAATCAGGCAAATGTGTGATTTTCATTTGTTTTTCGTACTGTCAAGATGAGTGAATCTAATGAAGAAATTCGATACATTTTAAAATTTTACTGCAAAAAAGGTAAAAATGCAAAGCAAGCAGCGAAAAAAAAATTTGCGATGTTTATGGACCTAGTGCAGTGTCTGTGAGAGTAGCACAAATTTGGTTTAAGCTTTAACAAGCCGGAAATTTTGATGTCAAGAATGCACCTCGCTCTGGTCGCCCTATTACGGATAAAATGGATGCCATTTTTGAAAAAGTGGAGCAAGATCGACATATCAGTAGTTACGACGTAGCTGAAGAACTGAGAATTGATCACAAAACAGTTTTGGCGCATTTGAAAAAAGCTGGGTACAAAAAAAAGCTCGATATTTGGGTACCTCACGAGCTCACTGAAAGAAACCTAATGAACCGTGTACTCATTTGTGATTCTTTATTACGACGTAATGAAACCGAATCATTTTTGAAGAAGCTGATAACTGGTGATGAAAAGTGGATCACGTACGACAAGAACGTGCGAAAAAGGTCGTGGTCAAAGGCCGGTCAGGCTTCACAGACTGTGGCGAAACCCGGGTTAACTCGCAATAAGGTGACGTTGTTTGTTTGGTGGGATTGGAAGGGCATTATTCATTATGAGCTATTACCACCGGGCAGGACTATCGATTCTGAACTCTACTGCGAACAACTGATGAGATTAAAGCAAGAAGTTGAGAGAAAGCGGCCGGAATTGATCAACAGAAGGGGTGTGGTGTTTCATCATGATAACGCTAGACCTCACACATCTATAGCCACTCAGCTAAAATTAAGAGAGTTTGGCTGGGAGGTGTTAATGCATCCGCCGTATAGTCCTGACCTTGCACCTTCAGATTTCCACCTGTTTCGGTCTCTTCAGAATTCTTTATGCAATGTTAGGTTAACATCACGAGAGGACTGCCAAATCCACTTGTCGCGGTATTTTTATGAGAAGTCCCAAAATTTTTATAGCAATGGGATCATGTCCCTACTAGGGTTTTCTACCCGGGTACCCGGACCCGGGTATACCCGGGTATATGAACTTTTTTGTACCCGGGTATTTTTCACTGCCCGACCCGGGTACCAGGGCACCCACTTTGCTTCGGGGATTCATCAAAATCCTCGGCAAATTACTACAAAGTAAGGTAAAATAATACTTATTAGCAAATAGGTAGTAATTGTAAATATACCCTCATTGTACCTATTTGTAATTATTGAATCGGTGTATGATACCTTCTTAATTGAGTTTTTGTATTCAGATATCAGTTATCAGGATAAGATTTTTTATTTGGCTTTATTTTTTAATTGTGATTAGGTGTAATACATTTTAATTGTTTACATTGTTTTGTATAATAACACATTAATATTAAGACATTTACTTAACATTGTATCCGTTGGTAAGATGGAATACTGTTCCTACTTGTTATGAATTTTATATGTTGAACGAATACCTGCATCAGCACAAACCTCTTCAGGCTTTTTGATGTAGTTCAAACTGTAAAATAGTTTTAAGTATGTTTGAATAAATGAAAAAAAAAAAAAAAAAAATGTGACACACAATAAAAATAAATCTAAAGAAGGCGTAGAGTTTTTTAGAAAAATGCAGTAATTTTAAGGTTAGATTTGGTTATGTATTACGTACTTGTTTACGTCGCTGTGTTTTGTTTTTGTTTCGTTGGAGTTTGATTAGAAAGTCTTATTTTCATAGGTATTGAAATACGCTAATTTTTATTATTTACATAGAAGTGTACAAAATGTTGGTTGCTATCGTTGACAATTTTAATATTGTTCAGTGAACGCTTAGTATTTGTATGAAAAGTTATTAATACAAATAAAAAAAAAAATGTCTAGTGGACCTATATAATTTTACTAAACGATGGTTTACTTTTCGTTGGCAAAATGGATAGATCTGTATCTGGAGAGTGGATATATATTTAAAAAAAAATACAGAATAAGGAATCACTACAGTGTGCAATATGGCCCAAATATTATCTCTTATAGGGTCTTCAACAAACGTTTTATTAAAATATTTAGATAAAGTACCTACATAAGATAAAGATTGAAAAACAGAACTTTACGTCCGAAAAAGAAGTGCCATTGACATCGTTTTCTCAACCTGAATCAGAACAAAGTTTAAGCCTAGTTCCAAAAAGACCGCGGATAACAATTTTTTTCTATCTTCTACTAAAATTTCCGAATTTGTTGCACGCTTGGTTGCACAAGACGGTATTTCCACTCGAACTGTGTAACTGTGTGATTGATTGTACTTTAAGTTAAGGAGACTTATTGACACACTACACACACTCTTTCGTAGTATACAACATAATTATTTAACTGCCTCAGTAGCCTAGTGGTAGCAGGCCACTACTACTACGCTGAGGTCCTGGGTTCGATTCCCGCTTAGGGGGTTATCAGAAATAATGGTGTAAAGTCCTTTAACTCTGGTTCTATTGGGATTTTTCCATTTTCTGGAAATTACCTCGAAGTTTGGTAATGTGCCTGGAGATGTCAACAGGCTCGCCACCTGTTACATGGACCAAAACGTAACCGGCGAATCGTGGGTGTTTGCATGTATACTTGAATGCATGCATTTACCTCTGCCTTTCCCTTCGGGGATTACAGGCGTGAAGTTACGTTGTATCTTTTTCTGTATTAATTGTAAATACCCGGGTACCCGGGTATATCCGGGTAAATGCAAAAATAATACCCGATACCCGGGTATTAAAACATGTCGGGTATGCGAAAACCCTAGTCCCTACCTACAAGATGGCAAAAGGTTATCGAACAAAATGGTACATACATACTTTAGTTAAATTTAAATAAACTATATTAAAAAATGTTTTGAATTATCTTAAAAAATGCGAAGAAAATTTTTCCCCGACTAATTTAGCGGCAACTAGGTCAGATAAGTGGTTTACCTTTGCCTACCCTTTCGGGGATTACAGGCGTGAAGTTACGTACGTACGTAGATACTACCAACAATTCCTAGGCAATATTCACCATAATTTACACAAAACCACAGCCTAGAGGTACGTAGATAACAAGACAAGTATTACAATGAGGCACCCAGTTCCGTGACAAAGGGGGAACGTCTCGCTGTAACTTCGGCCTTAAATAGCGTGACAGTTATGGCGGTGTTGCCAGTTAATATTGCGTAATTAACAGAAAATTACGGAGGAAATGTAAGATTTAGCTTACAGTATATTATTATGACTGCCTACATTGTGTAGTGGGTCTGGTATGTTGAGGTTCCAAGATCGATCCCTGGTTGAGTAAGTGTTTGGTAGGTTTTCTCCCTCATAGAAGAGACCCAGTGGCACGCTCGGAGTTCGATAATGTGCCTGAAGAAGAACATTTTTTTAACAAAGGTAGCTAACTAGGGTGCAGTTCACATTGATGTTAAGTGCTGTGAATTCGCATTTATGTGTGGGAGTCCTAAGAGGCAATAGCAAGTGTGAGGCTATGAGTGTAAGCGTATTAAGTAAATAATTTAAAAAAAAAATATGTGATAAGAAAGTGCAAAGAAGCGCGCATGACCCCGCGGCTGGTGTAGATCGGAAACGATCTACTCGCTTAAGTGATACTGGCGCGGTCGGGTGTGTGATGGGTGACCGCTAGTGGCAAATTAAAATGCTCGTTTCCGTGCTTCAGAGGACACGTTAATCCGTCGGTCCCGGTTGCTATCGACAGATAGCAGTATTTAAACCTTATCGGAGGCCTTATGGGCGGTTTGAAATCATCCGAAAGCGGGTGGGCCACTAACTCTTATCTCCACCAACACGCATTGGAGCAGCGTGGTGGAGTAAGCTACAGGCCTCCTCCCAAGAAGGGGAGAGACTCGTGCCCAGCAGTGGGACGTTTCAAGGGTTGCCATTATTATTACATTATTAAGTAAGTACAATAGTCACTGTAATATATTTTTACTGGTGGTAGAGCTCCACTGACGGGGCTCGCGGGCGTAGGCACCACCGCATTACCTAATTAATATACTTGCCGCTAAATGGTAGTGTAGCACTATCGTGTTCCGGTCAGGTGGTAATATATAGGTATATAAAGTATAATATATAAAGTACGGCCCTGTAATTTCCGGCACCTTAGGCCTCAGGAGTGGTAACGCATCTGCATTTTGACCTTGGTCTTTGTGGTTAGACACCCTATAGGCTGCAGTCATCACTTAACATCAATGTGAACTGCATGCTTGTTTGCTACTGCCATTACATAAAAAAAACCAGCTATAACTAACAAACTATTCAAAATTGTTTTTATATTATTTCGCATTAACACATGCTTGTGAAATATATTTTATTTTTAAAGAAAAATGGAAAGAAAAATTTGACTTCAGGCAAGACTCGAACTCGTGGCCTACTGGGAATCTAGTCCAGCCGCTCTTCCAATTGAGCTACTGAAATCCTGCCCGATTTGTCAAATCTTTCCTTCCTCAAATTGAAGAGCGGCTGGACTAGATTCCCAGTAGGCCGCGAGTTCGAGTCTCGCCTGAAGTCAAAATTTTCTTTCCATTTTTCTTTAAAAAATAAAATAAACTATTCAAAAACCCATTCACGGTAATGAAGTGTCAGGTACGGGCAGCCTTGGTAAATCACACCAATTGTAATCGATACGGCCGACTTGAATAATTTACTCCGCTGTCGTCGTGGGCCCCGCTTAGTTATTTATTAATTTGACTGTCCTTACAAAAACTAGAGCAAGGGAAATATGGAGAGGTTTGACAAGGACGTAAGAATTACGATGGTTGGTTATCTTGGATGTAATGATTTTTTTCATGTAATGGAAGTGGTGAACAAGCGTGCAGTTCACATTGATGTTAAGTGATGATTGCAGCCTATAGACATTCACACAAAGACCAAGGTCAAAATGCAGATACGTTGCCACTCCTGAGGCCTAAGGTGTTATGCCTCTGTGCCAGAAATTACAGGGCCGTACATCCACCTGACCGGCAAGTATATTAGGTAATGCGGTGGTGCCTACGCCCACGAGCTCCATCACTGGAGTATAGATTTTTGGAATATCTTTATAGTATTTATGGTAAAATAAGAAATATTATAAATGTACGGATACATACATAGACCTCTACATAAAGTAAATGTCTTTTTTATCTAATGGAGATGGAAAGCAAGCATGCAGTTCACATTGATGTTAAGTGATAACTGCAGCCTATACACAACGACCAGAGGTCAAAATTCAGATGCGTTCCCACCCCTGAAACTTTATTGCTCTGTGATAGTTATTACGGAGCAATACAGCCATCTAACCGGAAAACGATAGTGCTGAACACTACCATTTGGCCGCAGATAGATTAGGTAGTGCGGTAGTGCCTACACTGGAACTCTACCACAAGTCAAAAGCTTTACAACAGAGCTACCGAAGCCTTACATCCGATCGTTGTAGAGACGCATAGAGCAACACGGGCCACCGGTCGCGGCGGACCGGAGGGGAGTAGCCATAGCGTTTATTACCGATGCTAAACAGTCTGTCATTTTTTGCGGGGGGAAATACGTGTGACACACACTACAAAAATCGTTTATTACTACGAAACTCACACCTTGACTTTTCACACATAAACAATTTCACGCACACATTTAAATATCTGGGCGACAGGCATAGGACCATTTGGTCTTGTTCTTTGACAGAGGGAAAGCCTGCATATGGCTACTCCCCTCCGGTCCGCCGCGGCCGGTGGCCCGTGTTGCTCTATGTAGAGACGGTAAAAAACGCACACATTTGCAAAGATCAAATCTAAAAGCGATTCACGGAATAAATCCGTTGCAGCGTATGGACATTTATGTGCGAATATCTAGCGTTGAAATGTACACGCGCTAAACAAACCTGAGCCTAGAATTTTCGCTTGTAAATCTAGATTTTACCATTCGATATCCAATCTACACACGTGTCGTCCGTTTGAACACGTTCCACGAATTTACTTTGAATATACACAGCTGCAGCTTTCAGACATTTTAGCTTTTTCATAGGTAATACTTTAACAGATAGCTTGTATGTTAGGATCCCACTGCAGAATCATATCGTTCATCCAGATATGCTGCAAACCTATTTTATGCATATTTATAATCTTGAGAATATAATATATCCACTAGGTTGCCTATTAAAATTTGGCCGCAAGTATTTTTTTTGTATATTTTTTCGGAAAAGATTTTTTTTTCCTTTCTTTTTCATTAAAATATCGTCTACTTCACGGCAATATGTTGATAGATACCTGTAGGTACCTATTCAGATACCTATTTTAATATTAGAGGAAAGTCACCAAATATGGAATACCATTTTGTTTGCGAATGTGGATGGTTGCAGAGGCCCAGGAAGACCAAGACTGACCTACCATGACCAAATAGGTCGAGTTCTGTCTGATGGTGGGGTCAAAAGTCTTAGGAATCGGCGTGCATCTATGAAGAGAATGATGAAGGTAGACGAGGCACGAGAGGTTTGTCAGAACCGGGATATCTGGCGCTCTACACTCTCTGCCTACCCCGTTAGGGACCTGGCGTGAAGATACATACATACATACATTTTGTTTAGGGGTATAAAATAATAACTTTATAGAAACGAAAACATTTTAATGTTATAACAAATCAGTCATATATTTATAAGCAGTAATTAACAGTCTTCTATCAAGCATCTCAATTAAATACAATTGAACACTAAAACAAAATCACAAATTAGTAACCAAATACGGAATAAGTATCCATATATGGAATATATGCAAAAACCAACATACTAATGACAAAAATAAATATAAACATCAATGATATCAAACAAACTGAATTATTATTATAGGAAAATTGTAAAAAATTAAAGAGGTAGCTTCATTCACTTCCAGAAGTCACAGTATCAAACTATCCATGTATCAAACTCTGGACCAGCACAATCACAATGAGCCCAGAGCCCACACATTATGCACTTAATCCAGTTTTCTCCACTGGTATCCGTGGAAAAAGTCTTTGGCAAAACATACATTCAGCTTCAGCAGAGTCAGGAGATGTCAGACTGTCCATATTTGGATTTTTATTGTAGTTGTGTAGTTCAAATTAGTATCGACATTTTTTCTAGACACAATATTTTAATTTCAGAATACTATTCCATATTTGGTTACTTTCCTCGATTATTGGACGTGTGAAATTGTTTTTACCAATAATTAACTATTGACTAGGTACCTATAATAACAAGAATCTAGGAATATAACGGAATCGTATAAAATTATGTACGTATTTTTTACGATTCCGGTGTCCCAAATAAGTGAATACCTATTAGATGAACGTCACTAAGACAAAATCGCCCAAATACGTAATCTAATCCCCAAATCCCTGTTTTACATACACCGTCACGCCAAACGAAAATAAAAAACGTAGGTACAAAGCACTTCCTGTAACTGTACACGGCGAACACGAGCCGCAGTATCCACTTGTTGCATTATAACCTCAGACCGCGTGACCTAAATCCACAAAATAGGTCGTTTAACCGGCCCCGAGCTATAATAACGAATATATCACAAATAAAAACCATGAGATGGGATATAAGGTCATCATTTTTTTCTGCACTACAATTCAAATCAATATCTGCACGATTCCCGCGCGAATAATGATCAATGACATGTCAATGACAATCGACTGTTGACATTTTTATTTTTTAATCTTGACATTGACTGGGTAACGGCAATGTAACGGCACAGATTAATGGTACAGACAGGTTCGATTTTTGATGACTTTTTTAAATTTATTTTTGTATGAAATTTTGGTTATTAGGTAACGCAAGGCAAATACGTGGCTTTTTCCAATGCTTGCTCCAATGATTCGGGCATAATATAGAAAGAATGTCGAATGATCAAATGACTAAACAGAAAAACAATGCGCATGTGGATGGTTGCAGAGCAGAACAACAGATTTACCTACCATGACCAAATAGGTCGAGTACAGTCTGATGGTGGGGTCAAAAGTCTTAGGAATCGGCGTGCATGTATGAAGAAAATGATGAATGTAGATGAGGCACGGGAGGTGTGTCAGGATCGGGATATCTGGCGCTCCACACTCTCTGCCTACCCCGTTAGGGATCTGGCGTGAAGATACATACCTAGTATCTTTTTTTCTAATTGTGAACTTTGCCGGTGAATGACAAAGAATGACTCTTTTTCTTTTCTTTTTACTCTTTGTTATCAGTTTGTAAAGGGGAAAAGAGACATTCTACTGATATACTTTTACATTAGTTTATTACATTTAGTTTTATCTTAGTGATATTCTTGACTTATCATATATTTTTTATCTTGTTTGACATGTATATCAATTGTTATTCGCTTTAATTTATTTTGTTTGTTTTTGACGTGTCATAAGAGGTGCCTGTCACCCTAAATGAATAAATGAGTTTCTGATTCTGATTCTGATTCTGACAAATAACCCGGTGTATTATGATAAGGCAAAGGATTAAGGGTAAAGATTCCATTTAGAAAAATGGAACAGGCAACAATTTACTTTCATCCGATATAGTTATTAATAGTTATTTAGTGTTACGTCATTAACGAGTGGGGGTGACGTCACCGGGAGCGCGAGACAGAGTGAGTTCGAAATTTGAATTGGAACGAGTACGTATTATGTGTAGTTGTGTCAGGATGCCGGGTCTGAGGCCGGTTTCACAATCAAAAGTTAAACTGAGTTGCTAATAGATACCAATAGTCTAAAAACAAGACAACGGAGAGCAATCAGTCAAATAGTCGTGCAGATTACTTTGAAGTTAAATGGTGCCAGGCGTTAGGACAATTACTTGAATTCCTGTCAAAAAATTCCTTTGGTGGTTATTATGAAATACATAGAACAAATTTTGTTAACTAACTGTACTGTTAATTAACTGTATTAATTTAAATGACCATCTATAAGTATACTACGTATAGCGTATGATCCTCTTTAGAATAATGTTTTTACATCCCTGCACCTATCATGTAGGTACTTATATAAAATGATACGTTTGATGACGTTTTTTATCATCTTCAACTCCACTTCAGCTGAAACGTCCAAGGGGGCCTACCGCCTAACTCGAATGCTTTCGTATAAGACGTTATTTTGTCAGTTTCGCATCGACAGTTAAAACATTTTGCTCAGAAGTATGTACCTGCGGACGAATACACTTCCAGGCAAAATTTTGGAGGTACAATACAGACAGGTTGGCGTCATAATCGAAAACATCACGACATCATTTGAGTTAGGCGGTCGGCTTTCTGTTCTGGATCAAGCCTTCTCCAAAGATATCTACAAATAATAATGCTGCACATCATTAGGGGAGAATATGCCGTAATGGCTTTCAGAGTTCCATGTGCCATAATTGACACACACATACACACATACTTTGACACACACACACACACACACACACACAAAAATACTCTCATACTTTGAGATAATCTCACATGTTTTCTGTATGTGTATAGGTACTATGAGGGAACTTGCCGTTTAACCATCATGGATACCTAATGTAGGGATAATAAGTACTATGCAAATTTGTTTTTGGACTGGCAAAGCGTTCCCTTATAGTGCTTAGTTCTCTTTATTGCTCTCATGAGCTATTACTAAAATTGTACTAGTAATTAAGTGGACAAAATCCTGAGGCGGAGACCAGGAGACTCATAGCACAGGGTTTACCTAGTTTGAGCGCTCCTGTCTCCACAATAATTGTTTTAAAAATAATTCAGTATAATTTTAAAAATAAAATAAGTTTCATATGATGTATTTACCATAAGAAAACATTGTGGAAAAAATTAAATAAAATCTTATCTTATATCTTATCTTAATGGCCACAATTGGCAGGCGAATGGGCAATCCAACCCACACTGAGTTGTTGAATTTACTACTGAATCGTTTCACCGCCGTTGTTCGGTTAACTGATTGTACTATCCACAGAACAGGTACAATCGAAGAATTCTTCTCCACTAGTGAGTGGTGGGGTCATCACGTTTCGACTCCAGCCTGAATGGACGTTTGTTTATCACACTAAAATATTATAGAGTTAGCACTATTCAAAGTTCCGGGAATACCACTGACATTTTTTTAATTTAAAAAACAATTTATGTATGTATCTTCACGCCAGGTCCCTTATAGGCAGAGAGTTTAATGCGCCAGATATCCCGGTCCTGACATACCTCCCGTGCTTCTTCTACATTCATCATTCTCTTCATACATGCACCCCGCTGCCTAAGACTTTTGACCTCATCCTCAGACAACACTCGACTTTGGTCTTGGTATGTCAGTCTTAGTCTTCCTGTTCCTTTGCAGCCATCAACATTCGCATTGTTTATCTTTTAGTCCATGCCCAAACCATCGGAGCATACCTTATACATTTTCACACCGATAATCTCATTCACACTTGTAATAATCTCTCAGATAGTCCCGAAGATACAACCTGTTACCCACGCCTTGGCCTCCGAAAACTCTCCAATAGTGCTCGGGAAATCAGGAACAAATATATAACACACTGAATTGATTACATACACTTTTACTATTTTCGTTACACTTTTTCAAAATTACTATCACACACTGAATTGGTTTACACACACTTTTGCTATCGTTACACTTTTCTTAACACTCCTAAACTCGTCGCGTTTTCAACGTCAACACTCCAAAAAGCCCCCAACTACTTTACGTTGCCCCTTTTATAATCATCCTTCTCCCACCTTTCATTCCTTTTCGACCGTTGTCTATACTCGAGTCAAAAGTGTCTCTTTTATTTTAAATAAATAAAATTATCGAATGGTAGTTGTATATAAATTGAAGATATGATTATTAAAAATAATAAATTAGGAATGAAGGGCGAGACTAATTAAAATAAACCTTACACTCGACCGTCCTGACAATGTGTATGTCCCCATACACGTATCAAGTGATAACCTTACACTAGGCCTCAAATCTACTTATTTATACAAATTTTACAATAATATTCTATTAAAAAAAAAATATATATATATACAGTAGAGGATGTAAGTATCTTTATAATTTAATACATTTAGGATTATTCTTATTTAAATAATAATTACAGACTTCTCACTTAAATTATTCTTCATTTTATAAAAATAACTCGAACCACTCTATTCTCGAGAATTCATTTATTACTACCACTAAACCACTCTATTCTTAGTAGGTAGTATCTGATATTTGCCTTGAACCAATCAATTCTCAAGTTCTTGTTATTGTTATATTGTCACTAAACCAATCAATTCTTAGGACAATGTAACACAAATCTCAAAATGTCACCTTGCTGCCACTAAACCAATCAGTTCTTAGGGCAGTGTGAGAAATCTCAATATTCAATATCGTCTTGTAGCCACTAAACCAATCAATTCTTAGTGGCATGACATTTCTCTAGGTATCATTCTTTGTGGTCTGGGTGCGAACCAATCAATTCTCGCTCCCGACCTGTAACAATCAAAAATTCATTCTGTAGTTAAATTATACAGACATTTATACATATAAGTTAAAATGTTATAACTATATCCACAATTGAATTATGACATTACTAACATCATCCTAACACGTCTCTCGTAATATATTTATTATATAGGTAAATGTGCCTTATTCGGAAACACTCGAATCATCCCCAGACCCGGAGTCGTCATTGTTAACATCGAGTGCCGTGATATGTATCCATGGCTGGATGCGCTCTGCTGCTACAGTTGTTTTACGCTTATTTTTCATACCTTTAAAACCAGGGATAGGTGCGACTCTATATCTATCATTACCTAAGACCTTAATGACTTTAAAGGGACCTTCGTAAGATGCCATAAGCTTCGTACTTTTCCCATCGTTATTGAAGGATGATTTTGCAATTTTAATCAGATCACCCTTGTTATAAGTTCGCGCTGGTTTCCTGTTTTTGTTATATCGTTCTTTTTGCTTTGCCTGTTCCCTATCTATCCTTTCCTTAACTTCCTCTCGTATAAAAGATCGGTCCATTATCTCTTGAGGGGTAATGATAACTTCATTCATAGCTGGATTAAGCTCACTATTCATCTGAATCCCAAACATAACTTCCGAAGGTGTCTTACCCGTGGTCTTCTGTAGAGTGTTATTTAAACCCCACTGAATTTCACCCAGTTTCTTATCCCATACTCTTTCATCATCTTTAATATTCTGAGCTGTGAGCGAGCTTAAAATTGTGCGATTATAACGTTCTACCTGTCCATTTGACCTTGGGCACGCCACGGCATTCAATACATGTTTTATGCCCTTATCCAGACAGAAACGTCGGAAAGTATGTGACGTAAAACAACTCCCTCTATCACTGATTAACCTATACGGAGTTCTAAAGGTGTAAAATATTTCTTGTAAAACATTTACAACGTTTTCGGTCTTAGTGTTTCTTACAGATTTTATAAAAACGAACTTTGTGAACGAATCTATTACCACTAAAATATGCGTATGACCTCTCTTGGACTTTACAAACGGTCCTACATGATCTAAGTGCAACGTGTGAAATGGCACCGCAATCTTTTCAATTGGATGTAATAGTCCTTGTTGTGAATTCATAGTTTTCTTAGCATATGCACATTCTAAACAGGCACCTACATATTTCTTTACGAATCTATTCATTTTCGGAAACCAATAGTGGCGTTTAATTCTTTCGAAGGTTTTCTCAATTCCTAAGTGACCTATATCATCATGATTGAGTTTGCATATTTGCCAACGTGCGCCTTTGGGGACTACCCACCGAACGTCATGTTCGTCTTCACCGAGACGCTTAAATAGTTTATTGTCACGGATAAGATATTTTTCCTTTATATATTTTAATTCATTCTGGTCTACGTTATTGTTGAGTATATCTCGTATCCTACACAGCTCTGTATCACCTAATTGAAGAGTAAGGAGCCAGTCTTCGTCAGATATAATCATAACTGTGGACAATTCATTGGAAAATTCGTCGTTCTCTAGAGGGATAGAATTCCGCGATAAAGCATCTACGTGCGCCATTTTAACACCGGCTCTATATTCAACCGCACAGTTGAACTCTTGTAATTGCAACCACCAACGGGCAATGCGTGGTATCAAGTCACGTTTTTGAAATGTAGAGCGTAGTGCGCTGCAATCTGTTACTATTTTAAATTCAACGCCTAACAAATAGACCCTAAACTTTTTAAGCGAACATATAACTGCCAACGTCTCTAGCTCGTAAGAGTGAAAATTTTTCTCCTCTGGGGAGGTTTGACGGCTGTAGAAAGCAACGGGCCTAAAGGTGTCCTGCCCTGAAGAACGCTGTAACAGGATACCACCTACACCTACTTTACTGGCATCCGTATGCAATTCTAATTCTGCTTTTGGATTATATATTGCCAAAACTGGCCTATCCACAAGTTTGGCCTTTAATGAAAGGAAAGCATCTTCTTGAGCATCGGTCCATTCCCACAGACTATTTTTCTTTAATAGTTTATTGAGTGGGTAGGCTACCAGTGCAAAACCATTAATAAATTTGCGAAAATAACTTACTAGTCCGAGAAACTGTCGTACCGCGTGTATATTTTCGGGACGCGGAAAGTCCACTACACTCTGTACTTTATTGATTCCCGGCTGTACGCCAGCAGAGCTAATCTCATACCCAAGATAGTCAATTTTATTGTAAAGAAAACTACACTTTTCCAGGTTTAGCGTTAAATTGGCCTTTTCAATTAACTGCATGACATCTTCTAATCTATCTAAACATTGCTGGGGCGATTCTCCAAACACTAATAGGTCATCAATATATACTGTGGCTTTTGTGAATCGAGATGAACCTAAAATACCATTCATCATGCGCTGAAATACTGCAGGCGCATTTGCTAATCCAAATGGCATCCGATTAAATTCAAACTGGCCATCTGGAGTAACAAATGCAGTGAGGCGCTTGCTACATTCGGCTATAGGAACTTGGTAATATCCTGATTTTAAATCCAGGGTTACGAACCACGCTTGGCCTGACAATCTGGCTATTTCATCCTCGATGACGGGCATTGGGTACAGTTCTTTCATTGTAACCGAATTCAACATACGATAATCTATGCACATTCTTATCTTCCCGTCCTTCTTTCGTACCAAGATAATGGGACTGGCATATTCCGACACAGATTGTCTAATTATACCTGCTTCTAGCATTTCGTCTACCATTTCTCGGACTTGGTCCCTTTCGTGATGAGATAACCTATACGGTCTATAAACGATGGGGCGCTGGCTATTTAATTCAATTTTCATCTCTGTAATGTTAGTGCAGCCCAACTCCTTTAAAGAAGCCGCAAAACAATGTTTGAAACGAGATAGTATCTCCATAAGCCTCCGTTTATCATTATCCGTTACCTCTTTTCCGATATTAATTTTGTTTTCATCAACCGCTTTATCGGGTAGAGATTCGAGTTGAGAAACCCCAGACCCTTCTATGATTACTCTATTAACAACCTTTACCTCCTCTGCCCTATAAATAATTGCATTTTCTTGGAGGTAAAGAGGCAGTGAACATGGTGTCACTGTGATATGCAACAAACCGTTTTTAACCGGATATACACCACCACTTATAAGGAATTGTTCATTTGGTTTACCTACTAGCTTATTTTGCACAAAAACCTCCGCACTGTATTTTAAATCGATTTCAGTTTTGACACTAGCAGGGCCATACAATAACACGTGACTCACAATCCTTCCTTTAGTTAATAATTGTTCGTTCTCAACTGGAAGTTGAGGTAATGCGGCACCGATATTCATGAAATGTAGTTTCGTAGAGTCTTTGTATACGATAACATGTGATTGTTCGGTATAGGATTGTCCAATTAGTATAGGCTTATCTAATAATTCATCCCGGACTATCTTGCATAATACTCTAGCACTAACACCATCTACTGACAAATCCACAGTAACACTCCCCGGCGAACTTACCAGTTCGTTACCAAACCCTTTCATAGTCGTAGGGATTCCATCATGAATTATACCTAGTTTACTGGCAATTGAGTATTTGATAAGAGTTAATTCACTCCCGAAATCTACAAATGCCTCAAAACGTTCCCCGTTAATAAAAACTTGTTTTATGAATTTTGAATTTGAATCGGTGCTATTGATACACATTGTCTTAGGAACAGATTTTGTCTCACCTGACGAACAATTGACTTTACTCAGGCAACTGTCAGATGTGTGACCTATTTTGGCACATTTGTTGCATTTCAACAGCGGCTTCGGGCATTGCAAATACGGATGTCCTCTTTCTCTACAGTTAAAACAGTAAAGTCCCCGAATGTTACTATTTCTAGGCGAATGTTTCGGGCCTTCGTTACTGGTCGGATTGGTACCGCTTGAATAGTGACTTTTCCTAAAATGTGAAATTTGACTGTAGCCTACACTATCCTTATTACTCATCAAGAACTGCAGCAACTGATCTGGTTGTGAACAACGTAAAGCTAACGCGCTTGACTTCATGGTTTTGTCGCTAATGCCATGTATAATGCAGTCAACTGCACGCTTGCCGGTTATATCACATTGATTTAGTAATGCTATTTTTTCGTAATAATATGTCTCGATTGGTTCACTAAATCTACTCCTCCGTTTTAGCATATCTTCCAAGCATTGGCCGTAATTTTGTTCGTAAGGGAACGCACTTTTAAGTTTGTTTTGCCATTCTTGCCACGTGTAAAGAAGTGTATCTAAGCTTTCGAACCATGTTTTGGCCAATCCTTGTAGTTTTTGCATAGAGAAATGTATGGTTGTTCTATCATCCCAACCGTAGACCAATGCACACTCATTGACCTTTTTCAACCAAACGTCTATCCGTTGATTTTTATTGGAAGGATCAAAATCAGGAAGAATGTTCTTATAATCGACATTTTTGTTAATGAGTGTACTTTGTGTCGGTGGTTGAGAAGTAATGTTTCGTTTTATGGACTGAATAATCTTAACAACATCTCTAGTAGAAAAAGAAGGACTACGTGACCTGATCTTTTCGCCATGCAACTCGTTCGCGGCGTGCTGCTCAGCACGGCGCTGCTCCTCACGGGCTCGGGGCGGGGATGACGCTCGGCGCTCGCCACTCGCGCGCCGCGATGACCCTCGGTGTCGCTCGCTGCTCGCAAACGGTGCTGTAGCTCGATGGTTCTTGTTCGCCCTTGAAGGATGAGTTCGACGGAACTCGGTGGAACGACCACTGCTCTTCTCGCGCTCTCGTAAAATTTCGCGTTCCAGTTCTAATTCCCGTTGTAGCCGTCGAATACGCGCCCGATCATCTTCAAATTCCATCGTGCCACTGCGTCCGTGAGGACTGCGGCTGCGAGTACCTCTGTGTCGCGTGTGACTACGCGTTGGAGTCTCTAGTCTGCGTTGCTCTGTCTCATCATTCATTATCTGAAAATATCGGCGTTGCAGGGCAACGCCCAATATGATTAGACACTGAATTATATACCTAACATGAAAAAGAGGGTAGTCTTTAAAATATTTAATAGTGAAAAGGATGCCATTGCTTTTCAGCCGTTAAATTATCTAGCCGTCATATTTTGTATCGTGGGTGCCGTTGTAAGTACTGCTGGACTAAACAGCTCGTCTATCCGTCTCGTCTCGTCGCATCTTATCAGTTGGCCAAATTCAAATATCAGGTATCACATTACATGAAATGAAAAAAAGACACAAATGTTTTTGGAAGCAGATATTTGTTGTCCATGCTCTCTGTCTACTCCGTAAGAAATGTTACACTCCGTGAAACCATAAAGTAAGTGTACTTTAACTAAAGATACCTACGTTGAAATATTTTGTCCAGAATATGTAGGTAGATATATATATTCACGCATAAATCCGTGAAACCATTATCAACAATTTTATTGTACTTCAGCTACAGATACGTTAAAATGTTTTACCTAGAACATGTAGGTAGATAAATAATTATACTTGTCTGACTTTAACTGGCACTAAGGTATGGTCTGTTCAAAATAACTTTTAGCGACAGAATTATTGGGCGTGTACTTACGTTTTTGGTAATATCCCACTTCTGAGATGTAATAATCTCTCAGATAGTCCCGAAGATACAACCTGTTACCCACGCCTTGGCCTCCGAAAACTCTCCAATAGTGCTCGGGAAATCAGGAACAAATATATAACACACTGAATTGATTACATACACTTTTACTATTTTCGTTACACTTTTTCAAAATTACTATCACACACTGAATTGGTTTACACACACTTTTGCTATCGTTACACTTTTCTTAACACTCCTAAACTCGTCGCGTTTTCAACGTCAACACTCCAAAAAGCCCCCAACTACTTTACGTTGCCCCTTTTATAATCATCCTTCTCCCACCTTTCATTCCTTTTCGACCGTTGTCTATACTCGAGTCAAAAGTGTCTCTTTTATTTTAAATAAATAAAATTATCGAATGGTAGTTGTATATAAATTGAAGATATGATTATTAAAAATAATAAATTAGGAATGAAGGGCGAGACTAATTAAAATAAACCTTACACACTAAGCTTCTTTCTTACATCGTGAGCGATACTCACCGATCGCATTCGTAATAATTCACTGCAGATCTTGCGGAAAGATCTCATCTCGACCGGGATTCATTTACTTTTATACTATTTCCTGCATACCTATAGCCCAACCTTTCAGTTATGCCGTATTACTACTTCTACTGTCACACAGCTTTTCTATAAATCAATTCGTCAGAAAAATATCAGTAGGTAACAAAATACAAACAACAATAATTTAGCCTGAAAATTATTAAGCAAAGTAATTCAATAATTGTCAATTGGCAAACCAAAACGGAACCAAAGTGACAAGTAATCACCAATAAATAAGTCAAGTAAATCATTAATTTAAACTTAACGGTATATCTTTTCACGAACACATTACAATCGCGTTCGAAATCGATATTGATTGAAAGTTCACGATCTACTGTTATTCATAAATGATTAATTACAAGAAATCTGAGATATATGCGGATATTGGCTACTGTTCGAAAACTGTTATGATTTATTGTAGTTTCCGTTCTCTATTTTGTCACGGTAAGCATGTTGATCTTTGTTAAAAATGGATTAAAATTGGTTCTCAAACTAAGCAAAACTTATGACCAAAGTTTTTAAAAAATCACTATTCTTTCATTTATAAAATTCACTCGCATGTGTTATTGCGAAAAATATTATTAATTTATTATTTTTCACAATAACACATGCGAGTGAATTTTATAAATGAAAGAATAAATGGAAATGAACTTTTTGATTTCGGGTAGGATTTGAACCTGGATCTCAAGATAACCAGCCGCTTTAATCAAATTTTTCTTTACCTTTTTTGAACAGATTTAGGATCGGTGAAAGACGTGGATTCATAACTAATTAATATCCTATACAACTGATATAATAGACTTGATATACATATATTAAAATATTGATAGAATTTTAGAGTTTAGCAGAGTTTAAACTCTGATTAAGAATGCGTAAAAATTGACCATCCAATGCCCTACTGGATAGAAATACGGAACAACCTACGGACGGAGGAAAAACCCCGTCTGTGTGGGTAATCCTCTCTGTCTGTACGTGGCGTATCAATGTGGGCGTGTCTCGATTGGATGCGCAGCTTAGTGTGCGTGATGAGCGTGTACGTACGAGGTACTTGTTTGATAGTGTGGGTTGAATGAGGATGTATGGGTGGTAGTAAAAGGATTTGTATGTCGGGGCTTTGTTCAGATTAAGACATTAGTTTGAAAGTTGGGATCAGTTCTATCTGTTGTGTAGCGTTTATCGCCATATAAAATATTTTATCAGTAAACTTTTTTGTTTTCGTCCGTTTAGACTGCATTTTTGAGGCTAAATTAGTACTTCGCTGGAGTTAGGGTATTTTATCTATCTGATATAATCCTGACAATGATATCTTTGTTCTAGATCATGTTTTTTACTCTATTGCATATATGAAGCTGTAATAGGGTTACACTGGTGGTAGAGTTTCAGTGTAGGGATTCGAGGGCGTAGGTACCACCGCATTCAGAATATTCATTTATTCATTTAGGGTGGCAGGCACTTCTTATGACACGCCAAAAACAAACAAAAAAATTAAAGTGAATAACAATTGATATACATGTCAAACAAGATAAAAAAATATATGTATAGTCAAGAATATCACTAAGATAAAAATAAATATAATAAGCTAATTTAAATAAGTATGTCAGTAGAATGTCTCATTTCCCCTTTTACAAACTGATAACAAAGAGTAAAGATAAAAGAAAGAGTCATTCTTTGTCATTCACCGGCAGAGTTCCGGTGGCCAATATGATCTGAGAAAAACCTGTCCAAAAAAACTCAGTAGGCTCTTTTAAAATATCTCTTAGGCATAATTTTCCATAATATTAACAAACTTAAAATTAACAATATAATATCAACATTACACTTTGATTATTACATTTAATAACAACCTTGTGGAGCTAGATCAGCATTAGCCAAACATTTCTATCTTTCAGATAGTCCTCGAGTTTATAGTAAGCCTTTTGACATGGGTTCCCTACGTTACTGCGAAATACGTTTCATCGAAAAATCATTGGCCGACAACTATACATCGAAGACTTCATTGAGCGATGCTTTATTTCGCCGAAAATGTATAAATTGAAGTTTCGTTTGCCCGATGCTACGTTTCATCGAAAATTTTATTTCGAAGCTTTTTTGATCGAGGTCTTGTTTCAGCGAAAACTATGAAATCCTCGATACTTCTTTGGTGGATGTTCTTTTTCTTTTCTTACTGTCCAGCATGCATGACTGTGATGTGTAGTGCTCTATATGGATTGTTAATAATAATTGAAGATAACATATTCGGTAATCTTAACTTAATATTATAAAGCTGAAGAGTTTGTTTGTTTGAATGCGCTAATCTCAGAAACGACTGGATCGATTTTAAAAATTCTTTCACTATTCGAAAGCCACATTATCCACGGGTAACATAGGCTATTTTGGACCTTTAACCTATTTTAGAAAAAATAGGGCTCCGTTAGATATTTGGGTTTTTCGGACACAAGATGTAAAAAATCAACCAGAAAAGTTACTTATTTTGCGTACGCTGCCTAAACTATAAAAGATCGAGGAAGGCTTTAGGCTATGTCTATAAACATCACGCTAAGACGAATAGGAGAGGGTAGGTAACATTGCACCCGCGCGAAGCCGGGGCGGGCCGTTAGTTATATAGATAATAGATAGAAGTTAAGGAAATTGATGCGTACCGGCGACAGTATCTAGTCCTTTATAATTTCTTTACAAAAATCACATTTCTTAAAACTAAGAAGTCGAATAAGTTATCCTTAAAAACCAAGCATACATTCGAGGAAACGAATTTGAAGTAAAAAAACCTTCGATCAAATAAGCATCGACGAAACAACGTATCGGTGAATCGTTTTCGATCAAACGTACATCGAGCAATGAAGCTTCGGCGAAATAAAGCATCGCTCAATGAAGTCTTCGATGTATAGTTGTCGGCCAATGATTTATCGATGAAACGTATTTCGCAGTAACGTAGGGAATCCTTTTTACATAGAGTGCGTTTTGTTTGTTGTCGTTTTGTTTGCATTGCATTAGGGACCTATTCTATTATAAATGGTAGTATTCAGCCATAGAGCAACACCGGAGGGGAGTAGCCATATGCAGGCTTTCCCCTCTGTCAAAGTACAAGCCCAAATGGGCCTATACCTGTCGCCTAGATGTTTAAATGTGTGCGTGAAATTGTTTCTGTATTTTGTTAAAGTCAAGGTGTGACTTTTGTAGTAATAGACGATTTTTGTAGTGTGCGTGTGTTGTGCGCATTTCCCCCCGCTAAAAATGACAGTTTTGCATCGATAATAAACGCTATGGCTACTCCCCTCCAGTCCGCCGCGGCCGGTGGCCCGTGTAGCTCTATGTATTCAGCACTATCGTGTTCAGGTTAAATGGTAATATGTGGTCTCGTTATAGCTATCACAGAGACATAACAAGTCTTGTTAGTAATAAATATTTTTTTTAAATCCAGTGATCCCGTACTAATATATTTATATAATAACCTTAAAGACTTCTGCATACTATTATCGGCGCTATTTCACCAACTTCACCTATAAATAATACCCACCATGACATATCCCGCCGATAGGTCGAGATAATGTGAGGGCGGCTCTCAAACTAATCAACAAACATTAATTAATTTGTTCAAGTTGCTGGCAAGTCGGTTTAACGTGTACGACGTTGATTCACTTTGTCACGTTAGATACACGGTATCTAATCTATATTATAGGTACATATTATTATATACTTACCTACGTAAAGAGAATACTTTGAAAGGTTTTTGTGAAACATAGAGCAACACCGGAGGGGAGTAGCCATATGCAGGCTTTCCCCTCTGTCAAAGTACAAGCCCAAATGGGCCTGTACCTGTCGCCTAGATGTTTAAATGTGTGCGTGAAATTGTTTCTGTATTTTGTTAAAGTCAAGGTGGGAGTTTCGTAGTATTAGACGATTTTTGTAGTGTGCGTGTGTGTCGCACGTATTTCCCCCTGCAAAAAATGACAAATTGTTTTGCATCGGTAATAAACGCTATGGCTACTCCGCTCCAGTCCGCCGCGGCTGGTGGCCCGTGTTGCTCTATGTTGTGAAATGAAGCACCGCATTCGAATTCAAATACGTGGAGTAGTCTGTGAACTCGCCCTTAGCACACCGCGGACACTCTGTCAAAATTACATACAAACGCTTAATTTGGTCTCTATTGTGTAATAGACATCAATCATTGACGTGCACCTGTGTGCGTAGCACGTACAAAATACCAACCGTCGCCCATAAGAGGGGAGGAGGTTGGGTGATGTGGGGAATGTATTATTACATATTCTCTGTCCTTAGTAAGCTTTGCTAACTGACTTATTACTTATTTTATGCTCCGCATGAAAATTTGATTGGCTCTTGTTTTGTAAGATCTCAATTTTCACTGGTGGCAGAGCTCGACTGACGGAGCTCGCAGGCGTAGGTACCACCGCATTACCAAATCTACTTGCCGCTAAATGGTAGTGTTTAGCCCTATCGTGTTCCGGTCAGGTGGTAATGTACGGCCCTGTAATTTCTAGCCCATAGGCATTAGAGCTTAGGCCTCAGGAGTGGTAACGCATCTACATTGAAATCTCTGGTTCATGTTGCTGCTTAAAGGCTACAGGATTACTTTCCATCAACGAAAAACTGTATGCTTGTTTGCTACTTCATTATATAAAAAAAATATAACAGTGTTGTGTGTAATCGGATCGACGACATCCAGTCAGAGGCCTTAGGGACGCCGGTGCTTTGGTTTAGGCCCACACAGACGGACAGACAGTCACAATTATAATATTGGATTGATTTGATTGACGACCCGGTTAGTCCATCGGTGTGAAACCATCGTTTGATTCGATGGGTCGCGAGTTCGATCCCCGCACCGGGTCAAATATTTGTATGGCCTACAGATATTTGTTTCGGGTTTGGGTGTTTGTGTATGTGTTGTATGTTTACAACGGCACCCACGACACAGGTTTATACCTACTGTGGGGCTGTGAGTGTAAGCGTATTTTTTTTTTATTTAGGTACTGAAAAATAATAAAACAAAATATATTTACAAAAAATATTTATTCACTGATTGTCATATCACATCCGAGATAAAAATATACAGTTCAAAATTTACTCAATTCTTTTTACAATATTAAATTGATCCCAAAAATCCGTAATGTTTTCTTTTAAATGATGCAGCATATAATTATGGATACTAAAAAATAGGTCCACCACGTTTCCTTTTTTCCCAAGTCAGAATTAGTACATATTATATGATGGTAGAGCTCCAGTAACGGAGCTCGCGGGCGTAGGCACCACCGCATTACTTAATATACTTGCCGCTAATGGTAGTGTTCAGCACTATCGTGTTCCGTTCAAGAAAAAGGCTACCTTGCCTGTATAATAATATAATTTATAATAACTACAAAACTAATTTCTAATAATTAAAGCAAAAAATAAATGGGGATGATATGCGAATAATAAAAGATCGTTAGAACTGTAAAATATATTAAAAATATCTTAAAACATACACATTTGGTCTGTAACTTTGACTGTTCAATGATTATGAAAATTTGTGTTACTTTTTTTCAATTTATGAAGAAAATATAATACATATTTAGGCTAATTGAATAACTACCTACATCAATCTACCATCAATTCAATTCGCCAGACTCTGTTGTCCCTTGTTGCGGAAAATGTTACCTATTAGTGGCCATAGTGGGGAGGATATTATTATCCACTATACTAACTGGATTAATTAGTGCAAAAGGGAAAAATATTTTCAACAACAGTAGCTCAGTGGCGGAGTAGGCGGGAGGGGGGGGGGGGCAAGGGCGGTCCGACATGAGCCAGTCGGTTCTGGCCTGCAAAGGTGTAGATTTACACCAAATGTAAGAGATTTTTAGAGCTCATGGAAGGAAATTAACTAATTGATGTTACTGTTCTTAATATTATTTGTCTGTGATTTTTTTGTTTGTTAAGTAACTAATAAATACTTGCATTCTTGTTTTTGTCTATACTTGGCTATCATAGAGCAACACGAGCCACCGACCGCGGCGGACCGGAGGGGAGTCGTTTGTGTCGTTTTTTTTTTTGTTCGCGTGTTCTTCTTGTTGTGTATTTTAAACAGTACCGTATTTTGCCGAGTACTGCCGTATCTGCCCCGTATCAATCGTACGGGACCCTCGGCCTGCCCCCTTCGTACGGGACCCCCCGGCCTGCCCCCTAATTTTACTTCATTTGACGCTATAAAGGCAAATGTCCTTTTTTTGCTCGTGAGTTTAAACGCCAAATGCCAAATGCCGCCCCGAGCCTCTGAACCTTAGTCTGCCACTGCACTAGCTGCAGCAACAAACAAAATCGATGCTCTAAAACACAATAAGGATTATTGGAATGCATAAGCACTTGATTACCCAATTTACCCACGTCAATGTTGGGTTGGTCAACGTTAACTGACCATACAGTCATCCAACAATAAATATTGCACATTGACTTTAGGAAAGAGATTTCGGATTAGTTGAGGTCTGTAGAGCGTTATCTCTTTCGCACCGTAGTCGTACCTATTTGACGTTTGTCGACCATTTTGTTCAAGTTTCGACCAATACCGGACTACAAGTGCTTCCGTAGGCAGTGTGCGGCAGGGATAACGCTCTGCGAAGTCGAAACGAGCCGATCGTCTCTTTCGTAGACTCGATGTGCAATATTTATTGTTGGGTATTGTATCTTACAGAAGGGAATATACCCAACATCATCAACAGTGCCACGAGTTTGGGTAATAAGATTTTGTTTATATTAGTTTTTTTTCTCAGTAATGTGGGCTTTGGAACTCTGCCAGTGAATGACAAAGAATGTCCCATATTTTTTTGTTTAGTCTTATCTTGCCGTTTGTAAAAGAGAGTATGGAACATTCTGTTGATACCTATTTTTATTATTAAGTATTTTTGGACTATTATTAATTTATTTACTTTGACATATTAATCAACGTATCAGTTGTTATTCGCTTTAATTTTATATTTGTAATTTGACCTATCACAAGCAAATTCTATTATTTCCAAGTGATTAAATGAATTTTTGAGTTTGAGTTTAATTACAAATAATTTCATCAATTTTACAAATATAAGGAATCGAGTTGATGGTTGATTAATCTTAGATTAATCTAAACTACTTATGTTTGTTATAGAAGAAATATGCACACGTAATTTTCAAAAAACATGTAGTATCAAAACATATATTGCACTTCTCAAAAATAATTTTATATTTATGACAATAGGAATAACCTCCCACCTATTCTACCCAAGCGAGCTATTTCAATGACTTTAGCAATAACATTACATTTTTATTTGTGTCCATGTCCTTTTGGTGTTAAATAAAGAGTATTTATTATTAGTATTATTATTTGATTTCGGTTAAACCATTCAAATGGGGCGATAGTAAATTGGGCAGCAGCGTACTACCGATAACATATACTATGTGTGGCCTTGCTATGGAGAACTGCAGTGTTTCCGAACGTTTCTATTATCCCGTGCAAGAGTGTGCGCATTGCAGCGATAAAAATAGTGCACGACAACCGCTCTCTTTTAATGTTAACGGTATATATGCCTACTAATTCACATGATAACCTATGTGAATTTAACAGTGATAATACTCGAGGACTTCAACGCTCATCCAGGTAAGCTGTTCTCTACTGAGTTATTGACATTTTGTGCGGAGCAGTCTTGGTCGTGCATGGACATGAAACTTTTACCGGCTAACTCCTACACATTTGTTTGTGCGGCGAGTGGTAGCCGTCGCTGGCTCGATCACTGCGTAGTGACGAACGCTGCGCGGTCAGCTATATTAAGTGCATCCGTACTTTATGATACCTACTGGTCCGATCCTTTGTTGATAACGTGTAATTTTGATTGCATTCAAACTACATATACACAGACTGCAAGGCATAGTGAGGTTCCTTTTAATAGCATTAAATGGGTTGAATGAAACTCAGAGCAACAAGATAATTACACGCTTCATTGTAACTCGAAATTAAGATTAATAAATTTTCCCCCCGAATTTCAAAATTGTGCAAACGGAATGTGAACTGAATGAATGTGAATAATAATGAACATAAGTGTTTATTGAGTCAAATGTATGATAGCATTGTAAATTGTCTGTCTGAGGCCGCAAAAACTAGTTCATAAAAAATGTAAAGGTAAATACGCGACTGGATGGAACCGATATATCAGTGACGCTCACAGAAGGGCTCGACTTTGTTTTCAAGAGTGGTTATTGGCTGGCAAACCGAATTCTGGTTATGTTTACAATGAAATGAGTGAATCCAGAAATATTTTTAAGTCGAAGCTAGCTTATTGCCAGAACAATGAATCGCAAATAAAAATGAATAGGTATTATTGTGGAAAACCACAGTACGAAAGATTTTAGTAGTTTTTGGAAAAATACCAATTAATTGAACCCAAAGTCCAGCCTTCCTGCGTGCGTAGGTGGTGAACATGACCCTTATGACATAGCTTGTGCATTTCAGCGGCAATTCAAAGTTGAGTGCGCTCGGGCCTGCGTCTCAGATGCTCACTGCTGAGAATCATCCTACCGCACTCAAAGTCAGGTTTTCCGCTCATGAAGTAGCTGCTATTATCAAGAAGATGGTGAGAGGCAAATCGCCGGGTCATGATGATCTCAGCATTGAGCATTTGAAGTATGCGAGAGTGCACTTGCCTAGAGTACTCTCGATGTTTCCTACCGCAGAAACTGACACATACTGTAGTTGTACCTATCGTAAAAGATAAAACAGGTGACGCATCGGATCTTTCTAACTATGATAGTTAGAAAGATCCGATGCGTCACCTGTTTTATCCTGTTTTATCATAGTAGCATCGTTACAAACCTCTGTGGTTTTTTAGATGCACTGTTATTATTTGCCAAGTGTATGTTCTTTCTATATGATAGATAAATAAAAAAAAAAAAAAAAAACTTTCGACCGATATCACTAGCTACTATTATAGCGAAAGTGCTGGACAGTTTGCTTGATAAGCATTTGGAGACGCATGTCGCACTCCATGACGCCCAATTTGGTTTTCGTCCAGGTCTGTCAACGGAGACTGCTATCCTCTGCCTCAAGCAAACTGTTCAGTACTATACCAGTCGGGGGACACCAGTCTATGCTTGTTATCTCGATCTGACAAAAGCATTTGACCTGGTATCATATGATAAGCTGTGGCATAAACTACAAGATGAAACGGAGGTACCACCTGAAGTAATATCATTGTTTAGATATTGGTATTGTAACAAAAAAAAACAGAGTGAGATGGGCAGGTGCACATTCTGACGTGTACGGGTTGGAGTGCGGGGTGAGGCAGGGGGGAGTGAGTTCAGTCCGCCCTTTTAACCTGTACATGAATAAGCTCATCGGTGAGCTCAGCATCAGCGGTGTCGGCTGCTCCATAGACGGGGTAAGTATTAATAACATTAGCTATGCTGATGACATGGTGCTGCTGAGCCCACCGATTGCTGCCCTACGTAAACTTCTGTCCATATGCCAATCGTATGCGGAAGCCCACGGGCTCAGATACAACGCGAAAAAGAGTGAGTTCATGGTATTTAGAGCTGGCAGTAAATGCTATCCTCAAGTTCCACCCGTAACTCTTTGTGGTACGCGTCTGAATCAGGTTCTTTTAAGTATCTGGGCCACTGGGTGACCGATGACCTGCGTGATAATGAAGACATCGAGAGGGAGCGCAGGGCGCTGTCTGTTGGGTGCAATATGCTGGCCCGCAGGTTTGCACGTTGTAATACAAGTAAAGGTAACATTATTCAAAGCCTATTGCCAGACCTTCTACACGTGTAGCCTGTGGACTAGTTATACGCAGCGAGCATACAGCGGGCTTCGTATCCAGTATAACAATGCATTTAGGATATTGTTGGGGTTACCACGCTTTTGTAGCGCTGCCACTATGTTTGCTGAGGCGCACACTGATGATTTTTATGCTATTATTAGAAAACGGTGCGCCTCGCTATTAAAGCGTTTACGGGAGAGCACGAACAGTATCCTAAAGGTATTGTCCGAGCGGTGGGACTCTCCTATGTTCAAAGGGTGGATGAAACTGCACGCTAGCGGCTCATCGTATATTTAAAATGTAATTATTATTGTATAACTATTTATTTGCTCGTTTTTAATTATGTGTTTTATTAAAAATATTTCATACATTGACATTTTAAAATTTTGTATTCCTATGTAATTTTTTATTCCTTTGATTTTAGTAATTTGAAATTGTGAAATTTTAAATGTATTTTTATTAACCGACTTCAAAAAGGAGGAGGTTCTCAATTGAATATTGTATATTTTTGTTATTATATACCTTAATTATTATTGTTCTGTATGGATTTTAATATCTGAATTAAATAAATAAATAAATGTACACAAAAACACATAACATATACACATTTAAAAGAGCTCTTACTGAGTTTGTTGGGTAGCGGAGTTCTTCTCAGCAGTGACTGCACTTGGAACTCTGTTAAGTAAATAACTTTGATCTTGACGAATAAGTTTTTCTTTTTCTTCATTTAACGTCATTGAAGTAATTGAAAATCTTTGTGATAATTATATTTGAATTTTAATTTACTTTAATTTAGGGTTTTGCTTCTACTATATGTAATGGTTATTCACTCTAGGTGATTTATGATTTCTTCACGTTTTGAAAGTATCTGTAAAGATATAAAATAAAAATATCTTCTTTCTTTCTTGCAGATTATAATAATTTGTTAAGGAAAGTGACGGCTAAATGTAGGTATAATAATAATAAAATAAAATTGAATGTAGCTCATTCGGACGGCAATCTCAGCTCCCGGCGGCTAGCGCCACGATGATGATACGTGTCGAAACACATTCGTGTAACTTCTGGCATGCCGCGGGATGCCACAGAATGATTCGTGCCCCACCATTAGTGCGCGCCGGCCCTTATACAAATATTTATGGGCGTTATGCTTATTACCATTTGGTAGTAAATAAGCATTGTTACTAGCTAGCTATAAAAAAAACGGAAATACAATAGTCCTCAAAATGTTACATAATACTGTGTATATTTTAACTCGCATCACATATATAAAATTATATTTAACGAAGTACATTTATACAATTCTATTTTCTATAAGCTACATACTTATAAACAGAAAACTACATTATGTAAATAAAGCTTGTATTCGTATGTTAAAATAATAATTTAATCTCTTCGTATAAAAAATAGTTTGTTGAGTTAACACATGGTCCAAGACCTAGTGAACCCTTCGAGTATCGGAACGCCTGTAAGCCTAGAAATGAGATGTTGCAAAAATGTATGGACCTCCAGCCATGTATTGTACACAATATCATTAACAGGCGAAATCAATATAAAAACGTTTTTTCCAGCACATTTTCACTTGCTTAGCTTTGTTTGCAGTTACAAAACATTTTTTACAATTAGGATTGCAACTCAAAACCAACATGGCGAATATGGCGGGCAATGTCATTTTCACAAATTCCACTAATAATCGATACTAATCGATTTCCAATTTAAAGAAATTCATCGGAACTTCTTTAAATTGATCGATTAGATACATCGTTTTTTTTGTTAATATTTGATGCACTGGTAAGATACAGATAGCATTCGTTTTGTTTTATTTACATAGGTACTATCCCAAGCGCAGGCTGTATCGCCGCCATTTTGAAAGTGGTTGAAAATGATAAAATCGTTTGAATTAAATGTAGTTGTAACTCTAAAACATATTCTTGAATAATATAATTGTATTTTTTTTTGGATTCTTCTTTAATTTACCCATTTTTTGAGGTAGTGTACGAACCAGAGCCGAGCTCGCAACATCTCCTTTTAGCCTTACAGGGCCAACGATACTCGGAGGGTTCAGTATCTCTCCTACTAACAGTTGACAATTGACAATACTTACAAGATATTTAAAATTTTAAATCATATTGTAATCAACGAAATTTTCCAAAGTACAAAACTGATACAGTGGCCGTAGTGTATTTTGGAACACAACCTCGATTACACGTTAGGCGGGTTTCCATAGTGAACGTGTTTCGAAATGATAAATTTTAAAATAAAATTAATTGATTGATTTTTCCATTCAATTCACAGGTATTTAACTTTAAGATGAGCCGTTTTGAATCAAAAGCTATTTGCCATTGACTAACCCCCTTATTCATAAACGTACATTAGAGACGTTTTAGCTATAGATTGCTCTGTCTTTGTCAGTTGCATTGTCAAATGTGCAGGATCGAAAAAGACAAAGGAGAGATTAGCAACACTTTAGCTAAAATACGTTTATGAATAAGGGGGTAAGTGTTTATCAGACAATATTAATTTTCCGCCTGTATGTTTTGGAAAAACAATAAAACAAATTAGTCATCATCCCTATTCCCCTAACAGTGCTATTGAACTGTGTACCTTAGCGGTCTATTACCACTGTACCAAGAAGTCACAAATTCTCAAGAACAGGTTAAATTCATTTAGAGATCACGTACAATACAATTTCAAATGAAATTGCTATTTAGAATATATAAAATCATAATTTTCTAGATACGTTATAATATCAAACAGGAACAATTTTAAATTTTGACAGCTCCTTTGTTTTATTTTGTCGTCTAAGAACAGTGCACATCAAGAAATAATGCACATCGAGCCTATGAAAATGACAATCGGCTAGTTTCGGCTTCATAGAGAGTTATCTCTGCTGCACACTACCTACGTAAGCATCCGTAGTCCGGTATTGGTCAAAACTTGATCAAAATGGTCGATAAACATCAAATAGGTAAGGTGCGAAAGAGATAACGCTCTACAGATCCTAAATAAGCCGACGTCTCCTCCTGAGGTCAATGCGCATTATTTCTTGTTGGATACTGTACATATAATCTAACCTGCTAATTCTAACTAAAATTATCTTCAATAGTTCAGCTTTTGCCTCGTAAAAACTCGTTCAGGCTGAAAACCTTTGAAATAAGTAATGCCGTCTAGAGACGAGCCGTCTACATACGCCCGTAAAAAAAAGTAAAAACTCGCGAATCTAGATTTAGATACAAAGGAGACGTTCCAAATGTATAGAGCTTGGGCCCGCACCTTGTACACTATATTGAGAGAAGAAGCATAAATTACTAAATAATTTTCAACTATTCAAATTGTTGTTTGTAATAAGGTTCAAATTGCTATCGAAGGGGTGTTTAAAGAAAAAATACGTGTGTTGTTTTCAATGTTTACTGGGCGACTGGCTAACCATTCCGATCATTACAAATAGTACAATAACATGCATTCACTTACAACATACCGCCCACCAAAAGGCCTGAAGGTCCTTTTTCAAATAACACTAATCACTGGGCAAAGCACATAATTTCACAACTGGTCTCTTACAAATAGAACCGTCACTTTTCACGCTATACACCCGGGTGAATCCGTCCTGCCCAGGATGTTTATCTACAATCCTCCCCAAGGTCCATTTTGCTGGTGGTAAATTGTCTGATTTTATAACGACCAAATCGCCAATTTGGAATTCGCTCTGTTTCACCGTCCATTTTGGACGTACTTGCAGTCTGCTAAGGTATTCTTCTTGCCAACGTCTCCAGAAATCTTGCACCAATTTCTGGGTGTGCTGCCAGCGTGACAAACTGGAAATATTAGTGTGCTGTACGTTAGGCGATGGAATGATTATTGGTGCTTCCCCAACTAAGAAATGTCCTGGCGTTAGTGGGTTAAGATTTTCGAGGTCAGTTTCATCTATAGAGCACAACGGGCGTGAGTTCAAACAGGCTTCTATCTGACACAGCACTGTGGTCATCTCTTCGTAAGTAAAGTTCGTGGTTATAATCCTTTTTAAGTGGTATTTCATAGATTTTACTCCAGCCTCCCATAATCCACCGAAATGGGGGCTATAGGCAGGTATGAAGTGCCACTGTGTGCCTTCTGTAGCAAGAGTTTGTGCTATGTGCCCCGAAAATTGCAACTGAGCTTCCTTCCAGGCGTTGACAAGTTGTTTATTTGCACCTACGAAGTTTCTGCCCTGGTCGCTCCATAGGTGACTGCATTTTCCTCTTCGAGCAGTAAACCGGCGAAAAGCCCCTATGAAGGCTTCCGATGTTAGGTCTCCCACTAATTCAATGTGAATAGCCTTTGTCGATGTACAAATGAAAATTGCCACATAGGTCTTAGTTGTTCTATTTCCTCTACCTTTGCACATCAAAGTTTGGAAAGGTCCTGCAAAATCTACTCCAGCATTCAGGAAAGGCCTCGCTGGTACTACTCTTTGTTTGGGTAAGTCCCCCATTATTTGTGTTCTTGCAGTTGCCTTAATTCGTGCACAAATGAAGCATTTGTGTATGTGTTTCTTGATTAACGATTTAGACCTCAGTATCCAGTACTTCGATCGCAACAGAGATTGCATTAATTGAATACCACCATGGACAGTTCTGGCGTGTGCATCAGCTATAATTAAAGGTACCAGTGTATTTTTGTTTCCTAATATAATTGGATTCTTTCTATCATCAGGTAAGTTTGCGTGTCTCAGGCGACCGCCCACCCTTAGGATTTTGTGCTCATCTAAATACGGGTTAAGTGATTTCAATATGCTTTTATTCTTTACTTGACCTTTTCTGTTTAATCTATCAGTTTCTTCTTTAAATTCTTCTTCTTGAACTCTTTTTATGCAAGTATTTAAAGCTTCTTCTAATTCTTTTGTTTCAATATCATTTGGTGTAATTTGCTTATTTTTATTAAATTTTAGAAATCTTTTACAATATACAATTGCTTTTAATAATTCATTTAGATTGTTAAAATCATCAAATTGTGCAGTTAATGATTTTTCTTGATTTTCAGGATCGTCGGTTGTAAGGTAAGTATTAATCTTTAATGTTTTCATTTCCATATCCGTTTTTATTATTTCTTGTTTACTAATATGTATTTCTTTTTCAGATAGCCAACACGGACCCTTCCACCATAAGTCACTCTCCATCAGTGCTGTGAGCAAGATGCCTCGGGATGCTACGTCAGCGGGATTTTCACGTGACTGTACGTGGTGCCAGTGTTTGTTGTTCAGATTTTCTACTATTTCAACAACACGATTGGCCACGAATGGTTTCCAGCGGTTGGGCTCTCCACAAAGCCATGCAATGACTATCGATGAATCCGTCCATGCATACATCTGGGACGTTGGTATTCTCATGGCTTGTCCTATCTGTTTCATGAGCTTAGATAAGAGTAGTGCACCACAGAGTTCTAAGCGCGGTAAAGATATTGTTTTGAGGGGTGCCACTCTTGTTCTTGCCGCAATAAGATTTGTTTCTATGTGGCCATTTGCGTTTTCAATTCTTATGTAAACACATGCTGCATAAGCGCGCATTGATGCGTCACTGAATCCATGGATTTGGATCTTGTCTATGTTTGTACCGACTGTTCCTATCCATCTCTTTATCTTAACTTCCTGCACATTATGAAAGTCATTTCGAATCGTTTTCCATTCTTCTTCTAGTGTTTTATTCACCTTCTCATCCCAACCTGTCCTTTCTAACCATAATTTCTGTATGAGTATTTTAGCCATAACAGTACTTGGTGCAAGCCAACCAAGTGGATCAAATAGTTTTTGTATGTCGGATAAAATACTACGTTTAGTTACTACTTCTGCCATTTCTGTTAGGTTTAAGTTGTATTCGAAATTATCTGTTTTTAAATTCCATGTGATACCCAGTGCTTTAATTGTACCATCTAAGTTCATATTTATGTTAACGTTTGCAGATCTTTTGCTTTCTTCAATGGACTGTATAAATTGAATATCGTTAGATGACCATTTTGTTAGTTCAAAACCTCCCTTCTGAAGGATGTCCTTTATGTCCTTGGCTAATGATATGGCATCTTCTGACGAATCAGCGCCTGATAGGAGATCATCGATATAGAAATCTTCTTTTATTGTCTCGGCAGCTCGCTGGTGATATGTTCCTTCATCAAGTGCAGTGCGTTGCAGTGTTTTGACAGCCAAATAAGGTGCCGCGGCTGTTCCAAACGTGACTCTAAGAAGATAATATTCTCGAAGCTCATCTGACTCTTCCGATCTCCAAAGGATTCTCTGATAATCTTTGTCATTTGGGGAAACAAAAATTTGTAAGTACATCTTTTGGACATCGGCCATAAAACAAATGCGACTCATTCGCCATCTCATCAGCAGGTATCTTAAATCTTCCTGCAGTTTAGGACCCACAAGCAGCTCGTCGTTCAACGAGATGTTATTCGTCCCTTTACAAGAAGCATCGAAAACAACGCGAGTGCGAGTGGTCTCTTTGTCATCGCGTATCACTGCGTGGTGTGGTAAGTACACTGACCTTTTTTCTTTATCTTTTTCAGGAACCTCTTCTAGGTAACCATCCTCAATGTATCCTTTAATAACCTTTGTATATTCTCTTTTCAGGTCAGGCGATCTCTTAAACTTCCTTTCGAGTGACATAAATCTCCTTATAGCTATTTCTTTCGTGTTCCCATCTGGTGATAAAGGATGTGTGGTTTTGAAAGGTAAGTTGACTATATATTTACCATCCTCGTCTCTTATAGTTGTTTGTTCGTATATTTGTTCACATAGTTTTTCTTCTTTTGTTAAATGTCTCTCTGATTCTACTTCTACTTCCCAAATTGACTTAAGCATATCTTCAATGTCAACTTGGTGATGCATGACAACATAAGTATCTTCTTGTGGATTTGTACTTATGTCTCCAAAAATTATCCAACCCAGGCTGGTCTTCTGAGCGCATGGTGTACCTGGCGGACCTTTGATGAAGTCTTGTTGCATTATTTTAGCGTACTCTCTGACTCCAAGGAGGAGATCGATAGACCCTGGCGTGAAGTATGTTGGATCAGCCAGGTTGAGCCCTTGGAGGTGTGGCCATTGTTGTGTGACTATTGTTTTGGTAGGTATCTGTGTGGTCAGTTGTTTAGGCATCACGTAGGCTTGTATATATAGATCAAATGTTGAGTCCCACTGTGAACTTATTTGTAGCTGAACCACATGTTTGATTTCTGATCTCATAGATCCTACTCCGAGGACGCTTCCTTTTATAGATTGCCGTCCTAATTTTAAAAGCTGAGTCGCCTTCTCGCTTATGAATGTTGCCTGGGAACCTTGGTCGATAAGAGCTCGAAGCATAATTTTATGACCGCTTGGACTCATTGCTGGCACGACTGCGGTTGCTAGAAGTGCGGTTCCCTGTCTAGTGGTGAAATGAGACGCTATAATTGTGTTGACTTGTACCTCGTCCTCTTCTATCAAGTGATGTGAAACCTGTGGTTGTTGTAAATTGCTCGGTGATGCCACAGATTCTTGTTGCTGGTTAACATGAAGAAGGGAATGATGACGCCGTTGACATATTCTGCAGGACACTGGTATCTTACATCTCGAAACTGGATGTCCTGTTCCTAGACAGTTGTAACATAGTTGTTTCTCAGTAACGTATTTTTTCCTTTCACTTGGTTCCATAATTGTAAATTGTTTGCAATGACAGAGAGTGTGATTATCATTGCACATTATACATACTCGCTTACTGACAGATGTGATATGAAATGCTCGTTCTTTAACCGGTTTTATAGTATGATGTTCACGCGCCGAATTAGTTAACTCCAAAGTTCTAAATTTTGTTTCCAAAAACTTTTTTAAATCACTCCAGGTAGACAAACTTTCAGATTCTTCTTTGTAGGCAAATTCTTCCCAACTTTTGTGCGTGTCTGGGTCCAACTTTTGTACCAAAAGATGAATTATTACAGGATCCCAAGACTCCGTCGAAATTCCCATATTAAATAAGCTATTTAAACAATCAGATGTGGTATCCAACAAGCTTTTCAATTGAATTGATGATTGCGAAGTTAATTTTCGTTGATTAAATAACCTCTTCATAATGGAGTTTAAGATTAGCCTTTTATTGCCATACCTTGCTTTAAGAATGTTCCACGCATGTGAATAGTTATTTGAAGTTATTTGTATATGCTTTAATAACGACTCTGCTTCGGCTGTGATACTCGACTTCAAATAATGCAGTTTTTCAACATCACTTAACGACGTATTATTATGCACCAACGAAATAAATATATCATTAAATGCCGGCCATGCTTCATAACTGCCGCTAAATGTAGGGAGTTGTATTTTAGGTAATTGCGCGATGTTAGTACGGATGCTTGAATTATTTAAACTCGCTGACAATGATTCCGCATTTACACCTTCCAATTGTGTGAGCATATCCTTCAAGTCGCCTTGTAGGTTGATGTACAGGTCTTCGTAAATAAAGAATTCTTCGTTAAGAAAGTATTGTAAAATTCCTTTTCGTTCTTTCGGTGTAATTTTTACAAGTTCCTGATGTGCGTGTTTAAAAGATTTCCAATAGTCGTCTATGATACGTATCCGTGCTTCTATATATCCTTTGGTTAACCGGGCTTTGGGGCATTTCTTCAAATTTGTTTGAGTTTTTTGTAATAAACTTGCCGTATCTTCTAATATTAATAAAATTTTCGCTTCTTCTTGCGTTGCAGTCATCGTAGGTAATAATCACACAATCCGATATAAAATACTCCGTAATGCGTATGCAATAAGACACTCGATAAACCTGTTTTGATGAATAGAATTGAACAAAAGACTTCGAGGCGAGCTTATCAGTTCCGATCTTCGTCACTAGCATAGGTATCCGGCTGCGATTGCGACCATTATGTTGTTTGTAATAAGGTTCAAATTGCTATCGAAGGGGTGTTTAAAGAAAAAATACGTGTGTTGTTTTCAATGTTTACTGGGCGACTGGCTAACCATTCCGATCATTACAAATAGTACAATAACATGCATTCACTTACAACACAAATCGTTTATTTTTTTAATCAACTATTCAAAAACAAGAACGTTTGTACGAAAACAATATGGTGACATACTGTCGTCGTACAAAAATGAAAATAAATATTTTCGACAAAAAAACGATTCAAATTATTTTTTGAGTATTTTTCCATGATTCTACGTATTTCCCTATATCTTTTGATATAGTAGTGTACAAGGTGCGGGCCCAACGTGGAACTTATCCTTTGTTATTTGCGTTAGGATTCGGGGATGTCCCAGATTCACAATCGGACGGTAGGTGGCGCTGCAATCGGGTAGAAATAGCAGGTTAGGTTATATACCCAACGACATTTAACAACCAACACGATTAATATAAGGGTAACTTAAAATATTTACTAAGGAATGATTAATGTTGAATGAAGACATCCACTTACATACTCGTAATTAAGTGGATTTCACTGACGCGACGTAACATAAACTCAGTTAATCTTTACGCCGACACCGTCACAGGGTAGGTAGAGAGTATGAAGCCAAAGAACAACATCTCGGTTACAATACCGTTCTATTAGTTTAAACGAATCTTAAATGTATGTAGTGAACCGTTCAAGTGTAAAGTCTGTAGCGTCCACTACATTATGGCGCCAACTAGTGGAACACAGACGAAACCTCACAGTACTTATCTAGTACGGTAGATGGCGTGTCAATCAAATAACATCGCACATGCGAAGATTTCTCAAGAGTTGGCATATATACAACTTCCCAAAGTAAAGTTGGACCACAGCCCGCCAGGAGCTACCACCTCGTCTGGTTGGAGTATCCTCCCTTTTCGTCAGAGGAACATTTCCACTTGGCGTGGGAGAAACATCTCACCTATGTGATTGGAACATTAGCATCTGAATCACTAACTAAACTGTTTCGAATCTTTGTATGTATCATTTCGAACATTGCGTCAAAGATCTAGCGAAAGTCCAAAACAAACAACTCGGCTCATAAAAGCAAAATAATGCAAACGAAAAACGCTCTTAAATTATTCGTCTAACAAACGCCTTAGTCGTTTTTATTACGTGCATACTGCATAAGGTACTGTATAGGCGCAACGGAATAAGTAACAAAATATCATCTCATTTGGTATCTCACTCACACTTGCTTAATATTGTATTGTTATCTCGCTCTCTCGCTTCGCTAGCTGATTCAGATACAAATGTTACAAATGTCAAGGTCTCGGTTGCGGTCATGCGGTCAAACTCAAATCTCAATCATTCAAGCGACATGAACGCGCTAAACAGAGAGCAATATTGTTCCGAGTTCCAAATGTTCTAAATGATGCATTTGAAATATTATTGGTGTTCCAATCTTTCGGAACATCGAAATGTTTCGGAACAGTGAATCAGAACAGTTAAGAGTTACACACGTCTATTACACTTGAACAGTATATTCAGGTAAGTGAAATCCACCCTGTAATTAACTAATATAATTTACTATTTCCCTCATGATGCACATAAACATTTATAGTACCCAGCAAGAAATATACCACACCGAGGTCAGGAAAGAGACAATCGTCTAGTTTTATTATCTCTGTTGCACACTGCCTACATAAGTACTGACAGTGCGGTATTGGTCAAAAGGACAAGTTCCACGTTGGGCCCGCACCTTGTACACTATATCAAAAGATAGAGAATAATACGTAGAATCATGGAAAAATGCTCAAAAAATAATTTGAATCGTTGCTTTTTTGTCGGAAATATTTATTTTACGTAATTTTTGTATGACAACAATATGTTGCCATATTGCTACTATGACATTCTTGTTTTTGACATATACTCACGACAATTAATTGAAAGTATAATTAACGATTTGAAAAGCAGAAAATGATTTTATGCTTCTTCTCTCAATATAGTGTTAAAGGTGCGGGCCCGAGCTCCATACATTTTGGAACGTCTCCTTTGATCAAAATGTACAACAAACGTCACATATGCGAGAGATAACGCTGTACAGGGTCCTAAAACCGATGTGGCAATATTTTTGGTAGGGTCTGTAGTATATATTTTCTATAAAGTAACAAGCTTAAATAAGATTAGTAATACTATTTTGTCGATTGAGTTAGAACTAAAACTATACTTAATTACTTACCCAAACCAAAAAGAAGCAGTTCCAAATGTAAACAAAGGTTTAGACGATATTGAATAACAGACAATCTATAATACTATCCTCCTCAATAGGCGTAGTCAAGAGCAAAAAACCTTGAACCCGTAGCACTGCTTTAGTGTGGTTTTTAAAAGAGTTAGGTACATTTCTGCCCCAGTAATGTATATAAAATATTAATTATATTACCTTCACCACACCGCGGACACGCCGCCAAAATTCCGTACAAACGCTTAATTTGTTTTCTATTACACAGACATCAATCAGTGACGTGTATTTACACGTGCACCTGTGTGCGTAGCACGTACAAAATACCAACCGTCGCCCATAAGAGGGGAAGGGGTTGAGTGATGCGGGAAAATCGGGCGGGACGTCGAAGTGTCCATTCTATACGAAGTATTATTACATACTCTCTGCCTTCACTTACATTTTTCATCGGTTCTTCATGGTTTGGCATAAACTAGTAGATGTCAAAACTTCATAAGTATGTCAGAACAGATACAGTACTCAGAAAACATGCACATCAAACCTACGAATAAGAACATCGCCTGATTCGACTTAGTAGTGCGTTATCTTTTTTTTATGTTATGGAAGTGGCAAACAATTATGCAGTTCACATTGATGTTAAGTGATGACTGCAGCCTATAGAGCCTATAGACACTTACACAAAGAACAAGGTCAAAATGCAGATGCGTCAACACTCCTGAGGCCGGCGTTATCTCTGCTGCACACTGCCTACGTAAGCACTGATAGTCCGGTGTTAGACAAAACTTGAACAAAATGATCGACAAACGTCACATTGGTAAGGTGCGAAAGAGATAACGCTCTACAAACCCGAAATAAGCCTAAATTTCCACCATAAGGTCGAAGCGCAATATTTCTTATTGGCTACTGTACAGCATTCACATTATCAAATCTGCAGCCTATAGACATCTACATAAAAAAATTGAAGTTATAGCCATTCGTGAGAGCTAAGACGTTGTTCTCAAAGCTATATTTGTCATATAATGTAAAAATATATTAAAACTGGTATATTTACCGTCTACATTTTTTAGAAAATAAAAAAGAAGAAAAACTTATCTTAAAATAATTGAGTATAAAATGGTTAGATACAATTTTCAAGAAATGCACAAGACATAAGAGAAGTCATACGAAGTTATAATAAAATTAATTTACAATACCTAGCAAGTTATATTCCACATCGAGCCTACGAGACAATCGGCTAGTTTCGACTTCGTAGAGCGTTATCTCGGCTGCACACTGCCTACGTAAGCACCGATAGTCCGGTTTTGGTCAAAACTTAATCAAAATCGACAAACGTCACATAGATAAGGTACGAAAGAGATAACACTCTACAGACCCGAAATAACATGAAGTCTCGTTATTTAGGGCCCTAACTCACTAGGACGCCATGGCGACGTCGCAGGCTACGTATCCAACACAGAGTACTATAATACATACTGAAATAGAGACCAATTTTCGATATCAAAGAAGGCAACAGCTCACTTAAGCCGTCTGGCGAGTTTGGCGTTTCGTTTTGGAACTTCAACCTAAGGTCAATAGTCCGTGCGTTGCTATTCACTGCTATTCCATTATAAAAACAGTATTTTGGGCCGCTTTCTGTATATATCTGTGACGTGTATTCCATACATCTCAACTCGATACAAAAATCACGGAAAACGCTTAAAAAACACTCTTTTTTTTTAAGCAATATTACATACGACGCAATTGCAGTATGTACCACGTCTGACAACATTATGAATAAAATAAAATACGCTGGAACAAATATGCGCGCCATCTGTTGTTACGTGTTAGCAACGATCACTTGCCCTTGCATTGATATGATTGCCATCGCATTAGTACTAAGTTTATCCTGGTATCCAAGCAGTTAGTATGGTGTAGAAACGTCACCACAAGGTGGCTAGGTGAGCTAGGTATCATATATTTCCATAATAGCAGCTTGGATATGTAGCTGGCGAAGCCATGGCATCCCGGTGAGGTAGAGCCCTTAGGTATCATGTATTACCATACTAGCATTTTGGATACGTAGCCCACGACGCCATGGCGTCCTAGTGAGTTAGGACCCTAAGATCGATGCGCAATAATTATTCTTGGAAACTATAAAAATGTATGTTAAACACACATTTTGCTATAACGCTACATATGAAAGAAGTGTTTTTACTCTCTTGGATTTTTCTTTGTATATCGGATATAAAACATTTCCTTCGAACACGAAATCCTCTCTCCACCATCTCCTTAAAAAACTAATTACCATTATTTAAAATAGACCTTTGGACGCTAACTAATGTAAGCTCATATTTATCTTAAGTATATCGTTTAAGAACTGTCCAGAATAAGCGTGCTTACAAGTGCAAATGGTGGGATTTTTATCATAAAGTATTCAATAACGTGTAGATAATAACGTCAAGCTTGGGTCTTCGATAGCCTAGTGGTAAAGCGGCTGAACTGTTCATCCTGAGGTCGCAGGTTCGATCTCTGCCCGATTCCAATTTTTTCTTTTCATTTTTTTCTTTAGGTTTATATTTCCTATTCACGACAGTCTCTAAACGACATACGAGCATTTTTTCCTATTTAACATTAATGGTAATTCAAAGTGCAGTGGAAGTAACAGACTTCAATCCTCGCACCATTATCGTCGGAGGCAGATCCTTCGTCAATTCATCGAGAACCTGTGGACAGAAATAAGTTAAAGGACAATTTAAATGACAATCTGTAAAAATAAAACATAAAATGATGTTTATTACGTTTGAAGTCACAACTTTTTATCATATCACTAACGACCCGCCCCGGATTCGCACGGGAAGCACTTATTATATGATTCACGCACACATTTAAACATCTAGGCGACAGGTATAGGCCCATTTGGGCTTGTACTTTGACAGAGGGGAAAGTCTGCATATGGCTACTCGACTACTCCCCTCCGGTGTTGCTGTATGTTTAGTAACCATCTTAAACTACAAATACTGACCTTAAGATACTGATCACACAGCGTGTCCTGTTCGACGTCGGGCCGGAGCGGCGGCGGGGGCGGTAATTGCACGAACGTGACCGCCGTACCGTCCGCACATCGCGACTTTATTATACTGTTCACCCTGTACGAATTACATTCAGTCGTTATCCCGGTTATCACTAACTGATGACTAGAGATGTCACATGTTTCTCCCCTATGGGTCTGATCCTCGGCAACCATCGAGCATTGAAAGCTCCAAATTCATAGCAGATATTATTGATTAACATTTCATGACTTGAATGTGGACTAGAAACAATTTATGACATAGATGGTAGAGCTCCAGTGACGGAGCTTGCGGGCGTAGGCACCACCGCATTACCTAATATACTTGCCGCTAAATGGCAGTGTTCAGCACTATCGTGTTCCGGTCAGGTGGTAATGTATGTATCTTCACGCCAGGTCCCTAACGGGGTAGGCAGAGAGTGTAGAGCGCCAGACATCCCGGTTCAGACAAACCTCTCGTGCCTCGTCTACCTTCATCATTCTCTTCATACATAGTGGTAATGTACGGCCCTGTAATTTCCGGCACAGAGGCCTCAGGAGTGGTAACGCATCTGCATTTCTTTGTGTGGGTGTCTATAGGCTGCAGCCATCACTTAACATCAATGTGAGCTATAAGCTTGTTAGCAACTTCCATTATATTAAAAACAAAATACAAAACATATTCGTCAAAAATAAAAATATAAAAACGACTCACCTTTGCAAATAGCTCATGTGCACCCGTTGGTACACGCTGGTTTCATCGTTATCTACCCAACGGCTGCTGTTCTCCAGTGCGGGCCAATCTCTGACCTGAACATGTGAATAAGTAAGTAATATTGTATTGAAACTGCCTCGGTAGCCTAGTGGTAGCAGGCCACTACTACTACGCTGAGGTCCTGGGTTCGATTCCCGGGTAGGGGGTTATCAGAGATAGTGTTGTAAAGTCTTTATCAATGGTTCTATTGAGATTTTTCCATTTTATGGAAATTTCCCAGTACCTCAAAGTTTGGTAATGTGCCCGGAGATGTCAACAGGCTCGCCACCTGTTACATGGGCCAAAACGTAACCGGCGAATCGTGGGTGTTTGCATGTATGCTTGAATGCATGCATTTACCTCTGCCTACCCCTTCGGGGATTACAGGCGTGAAGTTACGTTTTTTTATTGTATTGAACGCAATGAAACGCTTGTAGAAGTTATTTTTTTTAAACATTACATAAAATTCGACGGAAAATTGGAAAACACTTACAGTATGAGTGGTGGCATCAATTCTCAGCAACTTGAGCAGTTCATCAAATCTCTCCTTTGCGGGCTTGCCGGGCGACAGCGCCGCTACACTCGGATCCACTTCCTCTAGCGAATAAGCCCGGCCGTCTTCTGTAACACAATCGTTTACACACTTTAAACGGCCTACTCTCTCTTCGTGGCGTTTGCCTCATAACTGAAGGTCGTGACCCTCTCCATGGATCACCTTTTGTTTCACGATGCTGCGCCATCGGTTCCAAAGAATCATGGCAAGTTTCATATATTTGTACAAAAAAACAGTTAGAAAAAGGTACAAGGTAAAACGTATCAGAAATATTATCTAGGGAACCTAAAAAACATTTTCTGGTACGTAAATTATTTTTAAATCACCGGAATAAAAATCGTCTTTCCTAACAACAGTAGAACTTTTACTGGTGGTAGAGCTCCAGTGACGGAGCTCGAGGGCGTAGGCACCACCGCATTACCTAATATACTTGCCGCTAAATGGTAGTGTCCAGCACTATCGTGTTCCGGTCAGGTGGTAATGTACGGCTCTGTAATTTCCGGCACAGAGGCATAACACCTAATGCCTCAGGAGTGGCAGCGCATCTGCATTTTGACGTCTGGTCATTGTGTGGGTGTCTATAGGCTGCAGTCATCACTTAACATCAATGTGAACTGCACGCTTGTTTGCCACTTTTATTACATAAAAAAAAAAAAAAAAAAAAAAAGAAACACTCTATACTAAAGTTCAATTGCAAACTTTTTATTCCGGAGAGTTAAAAATATTTTAAGTGTCAGGAATGTTGTTTAGGTTCACTGGATAATATTTCCATGCCGTTTTACCGTGTACCTTTTTAAATTTTTTTATGTACAAATCTTGCCATGATCCTTTCAGCTACGTAAACGGCCTACACACCACCCTAAAATCAGAGGCGATATCGGGACAGTGGTGGTGGGGTTGAAATTGGCTACTACACTACACACGTCCCTGCCAGTGAATACGTAACCGACCGTGCAATAAACTTCTCGTTATTCCGCGATGCCGCCGACCCTCTCAAAACAGCTATTTTTTGCCGTTTTGAAATTGTCATTTACTATGGTGCCACCCATCCAGAGACGAAATATCCTATCTCATGTCGCGGTTGAAGTGCCTCTAGTAAGTTTCCTTGTGTTTTTTATCCCACAAATAAGATAAACTCCTGAAGAGATCTATAGCATTCGTCCACGCTCGTTCTCCTTTGTCATGTTTTCGAGCGAAATAAACAGAATACCTAGCGCAAGCACGTTGTATCGTCCGTCGCATACTACGTGAAATCTGTCCCGATTTCCCTACACACGTGCCAACAACGCTCCCTAGACGATATTCGTCCCTAAATCGTGAGCTCGCTTTTTTTTATGTAATGGAAGTGGCAAACCAGCATGCAGTTCACATTGATGTTAAGTGATGACTATAGCCTATAGACACCCAAAGACCAAGGTCAGAATGCAGATGCGTTACCACTCCTGAGGCCTAAGGTGTTATGCCTCTGTGCCGGAAATTACAGGGCCGTACATTACCATCTGACCGGAACACGATAGTGCTGGACACTACCATTTAGCGGCAAGTATATTAGGTAATGCGGTGGTGCCTACGCCCACCAGTAAAGCTGCAAGCGATTTACTAGTTAGGATAAACAATAAAATTCTGGTTAAGATTTCGATTTAGGATACGATCTAGGGTCTTTTCCACCACACTCCCAATATCGCGTTTGGTTTTAGGGACGTGTTCTTGATACTTCTTTTGACGCGATTGGAAAAAAAAAAATGAGTGATTTTTTACGATGCGCGCGCACATCGACATATAAAAGTAATAGCCTGAAGTTAGTTGCTAAACAGACAAAAGCGACAGTCTGAAGTAAGTTGCTTAACTTGTTTTTGTCGTTCTATTTTATTTCTTCATAAATAGTGTGGGCCTGTGAGTGTAAGCGTATTTATTTATACTATTTTCTTATTTCAGGAGCGCTAAATCTGTTCTTGTTTCGTAGGTTACTGACGTACCGACAACGAGTGGAGACGCGGGCGGCACGTCAGCCAGATGCTGCGCGAACGTCGTTCGCGCGGGACGGTTACCGACGTACCCACGACGCACACACGCAGCCGCAGGTGCGTCCAGCCGCGCGCGGACCGCACCACGGCCGCCGGTTGCCGGCTGCGGCGCGTGTGGCGTGTCGCTCCCTGACGCGAGTGTGACGTACCCAGGACGAGCGGGCCCGCGGGCGGCACGTCGGCCAGGTGCACCCGCAGCCGCAGGTGCGTCCAGCCGCGCGCGGACCGCACCACGGCCGCCGGTTGCCGGCTGCGGCGCGTGTGGCGTGTCGCTCCCTGACGCGAGTGTGACGTACCCAGGACGAGCGGGCCCGCGGGCGGCACGTCGGCCAGGTGCACCCGCAGCCGCAGGTGCGTCCAGCCGCGCGCGGACCGCACCACGGCCGCCGGTTGCCGGCTGCGGCGCGTGTGGCGTGTCGCTCCCTGACGCGAGTGTGACGTACCCAGGACGAGCGGGCCCGCGGGCGGCACGTCGGCCAGGTGCACCCGCAGCCGCAGGTGCGTCCAGCCGCGCGCGGACCGCACCACGGCCGCCGGTTGCCGGCTGCGGCGCGTGTGGCGTGTCGCTCCCTGACGCGAGTGTGACGTACCCAGGACGAGCGGGCCCGCGGGCGGCACGTCGGCCAGGTGCACCCGCAGCCGCAGGTGCGTCCAGCCGCGCGCGGACCGCACCACGGCCGCCGGTTGCCGGCTGCGGCGCGTGTGGCGTGTCGCTCCCTGACGCGAGTGTGACGTACCCAGGACGAGCGGGCCCGCGGGCGGCACGTCGGCCAGGTGCACCCGCAGCCGCAGGTGCGTCCAGCCGCGCGCGGACCGCACGACGGCCGCCAGCTGCAGCGCGAACAACGCTCGCACAGTGAAGGCTTGCTCCAGCGACGGCGATACCACTTCCACCAGCCACACGTCTATGTATTTGAGGTGGCTGGATTTGCTGCAAACGCCGATGGATTGAGTAGTTTAAGGCATTATTTTTTTTATAGTATATATAATGGCAGTCAGTCAATTATTATTAGTCAGTCAGTCACAGACAGTGATTCGAGTAAAGCGATGGCTTCTTTACCAGAATATTTACAATGAAGTTTTGGAGGCAACTTGAAAGGCCGTGTTTTCGCACTGTTATTCTATTTCACTATACACAGACACTGTAATAAATCTATATCAAACAAAATGCCACCAACTTCATTTAATATAACTCAAAAATGCACCGAGAAAATGAAATAAACTAAGAGCTGTATCTTTTTTTTCAATTTACCGGTCAAGTAAAAACAAGTGTTCAGTATCAGTTCTGTTCTGTCAGGTGCTAAGGGAATCTGTTAACCAGTTAACAATGTCAAAAATATCCTGGTGCTACGTATTCTTCTGTAACCGTCATTGTACTAACTGTCATGGTTGTGATAAAAATCGCACTCATGATTTTCTTGAGAGTTGAAAGTGAAACCGCGCAGCGAGATCGCCTCGTCTTTATTACGACTGAAATACGTACGCGGAAAATCTACCGCGTAAATATTTTAGTGCAACCGAACCCAAGTGATTTCATCCCACGTCCACATCAATTGAATCTGTTCTTTGGGTAATTTTAAGTAACTTCACGCCTGTATCCCCGAAGGGGTAGGCAGAGGTAAATGCATGCATTCAAGCATACATGCAAACACCCACGATTCACCGGTTACGTTTTGGCACATGTAACAGGTAGCGAGCCTGTTGTCATCTCCGGGCACATTACCAAACTTCGAGGTATTGGGAAATTGCCAGAAAATGGAAAAAACCCAATAGAACCAGAGGTAAAGGACTTCACACCATTATCCCTGATAACCCCCTACCCGGGACCCCAGCGCAGCGTAGTGGTAGTGGCCAATGTACTATAAATATGAAAAATCGACGTGTGGCACTCGGGGACTGCCGCGGTAAAGCTATTACATAGCATTTTGTATCAACTTATGCAATTTTAATTATTTATTTATTTTATTTAAGCAGTATTTCTTTTTTTCTTTGATATTAATTCAAGTTACACTTTTTGAGCGTGGTGACCGATAAGAAAACATTTTTTTTTCTTTTATTAAATAAAAAAGTTAATATTGTTTGAAATATGTTTATTATTTTACAATACATATAAACAGCTGCTTATGTATTCGTCCGATTTCGGAGCAGCTCGTCTCGATTCGTGCGAGCTTCGTAGAGTCGTACAATACGTCTAGTTGCACGCACACAAACACCGTGTCGAAGACTGCCGAAAAGAAACGACGTTAGACAATGCACGGCCTTCAAGCCACACCTCCGTGCCCGTCGGAGTGGGGAGCGTGAGGTTTTTTCGTTACGGAATTTCTGGATTCGGTCCCCGCGCTCAAGGCCCTCGATAGAAGCTATGCAATAGCTTAATAATACAAAGCTTACCGTTCAACCGCAGCCATGTCCAGATTGTGGAAGTTCCTACAGAGGCACACGTTCTTGTTGACGCACAGTACGTCGGCGACGATGCGCACGTACTCGGCGGGGGACAGTTGCGGCCGCGGCCGGCTGCCGAATATTGCTTCTCCATTCTCCAAGTCGAACTGGTCTGTTGCGTACGGCGACTGGGGACTGATAATCATAATCATAAGAACATAGTATTACATGCTTTGGTCTTAAATATTTGATTGTATCATATGTTCTGCCGCTCACGGCATGAGAATTTTTTAGAAAATAACATACTCGTGCAAATTAAATGAATAAGGAAATAGTATATAGCATTACATTTAGGTATCGTTTACTTTAAAAATATATATTATAATTTAACTTAATTTATAATAATTAAATGTCAGAAATATCTACCAAGCATAGCAAGATATAATAGGAAAAGACCGTATTTATATCACAAGCATAACATTATACAGTAATCAACAATTAATATTGCACATCGAGCCTGCGAAAGAGACGATCGGCTCGTTTCGACTTCATAGAGCGTTGTCTCCTTTGCACACTGCCTACGTAAGCACTGACAGTCCGGTATTGGTCAAAATATGCTCAAAATGGTCGCCAAACGTCAAATACGTACGGTGCGAAAGAGATAACGCTCTACAGACCCGAAATAAGCCGAAGTCTCCTTCCTAGGCTCGATGTGCAAGAGCATTGTATTTTGTATTCGAAGCGTACGTAGCTAAATGACGCATTCATAGGCCCGTTAACTCCATGTAGGCAATAGGGAATATGCATAAAATTTAAAATTGTCTCAAATATTTTTAGTATTTTTTTTTATTTACTAATTATTTAATGTCATTAAATATTAAGTAAATAGTGCAAAATAAGGGAATGAAATTCAAACTTCCAAAACGCGCCGCCATTGGTCGAGACGAAATAACACTTTGTCTGGTTTTTTTCTAATACTATTTTTGCACTTAGGTACTATACAATACTTGTAAGATGGCTTTTTTGCTTCTTCCATGATTTGTAGAGGAATTAAAATTGGAAATACGTATGAAGTAACACAAAAGTTTAGAGTAAAAAAACACTCGACGTGTGTTGTGACGTCACAACACACGTCGCCAAAATGACGGCGTTTGAAGAGCTCAAAGGAGATGTTGCAAAAATGTATGGAACTCCGGCCATGTATTGTACACAATATCATTAAACAGGCAAAATCAATATAAAAACGTTTTTACTGCATATTTTCACTTATTTAGCTTTGTTTGCAGTTACAAAACATTCAAAAATTTCATTAATATTCCCTATTGTCAATTCCCTTAAAAATTAAGTCACTACAGATTTTATTTTAGCCTCGGACCTGACATCATCTAAGCTACTTCCCTGCAAGAAAAATTAAATTTAATAAACAATGATTAATTTTAGGGGGGAAGGATGAGTATTTACGGTCAGTGAAATACGCTACAATGGCATTCATATTTCCTACAAATTCGAGGTATACTCATCTCCCACGATAAATCTTATGAATTTGTCTGTTTATTTTTACTGTCGCTTTTTCGTTTCATCGATTTTCAAATTTTGTCGCGGCACAGCTTGTTTCATATAAAGTGAAGCTTAACACACGTGCGTAGCCTCTTCGTGCGTTGCGGTAGGCCCGCGGCTTTAAGTAAATGAACTCACTCTCTAAAGAAGTCCTTTGGTGCGGCGTCGTCCCTGAAGCCAAGCAGCACAGTGTCGGGCTTCATGGCGCCCAAACCCGACAGACGAGTTAGGTGCGCCGCCCCGCTTCTCACGGACTCCGCTAGACATAGTTCTACGAAGGCCTTCACCTGCGTCAATACGTGCATCGTCATTAGCTGCACTTTACTGATGCTAAAGATCAAGTAATTGCGCCCACTAGCGGAAGATTTTCTACCGGAAGATAATTCTTCCACCAAAGCAGTCAGTCAACCGAACAATGGCGGTCGAACCATTCCAATATGGCGGTAGTAAGTGCAATAACACAAGATGGGCAGCAGGGTCTTGCGATAAAGCTACCGCCACTGCGATCGATTTATATCTAGTGTGGGGCTGGGAGTGAAAGCGTGATTTTTTAAATATTATTTAGCAACTACAATACAATACAATACTCTTTATTGTACACACAAATAAAACATATCTACACAAATAAATAAAGTTGGAGTGTCTGTTTGTAATATTAAAATAACCGTTTTTTACTAAATGCATATGTATGTATACACGGTACATTTACCAAAACAACAATTTTTACAATTTTTGTCAGTCGGTCTGTCTGTCTGTTTGTTTGTTTGTTCCCGCTAATCTCGGGAACGGCTGGACTGATTTTGACGGGACTTTCACTGGCAGATAGCTTATGTAATAAGGAGTAACTTAGGCTACTTTTATACTAGCTGCGCCCACGACTTCGTCCGGGTACATACTGAACAATCATAAATTCTCACGCGGATGAAGTCGCGGGCACAGCTAGAATAATAATAAATTATAGAATAAAAACAAGAGAAAGGTACAAATGGCGGCCTTATCGCTGCACAGCGATTTCTACCAGGCAACTAACAAAAAAAAACACAAGAACAACAAGAGATGAAATAAAAAAAACAACAATAAAAAACACAGAAGGATAAAAAGTATTAGTAACTAATACAATAGCAAGGTACAACACTTTACCTTGAGATGATCGATGAGTTTAAGCCAGTACTTCTGCTCGGCAGCCAGCGGGTCCCCGCTGCCATCCAACTGGCCCACGCGCACGTGGCCCAGCACGAACAGACCGCCCTGACGACAGAATGATCACATAGTTATGTTAAGTTTAGTGAACAATGTCATTCGCGCAAACATATAGAGCGTCATGATCTTTAAGCGGAGAATTAAAAGAAAAACATATTCTTCACATGTGTAAGAATCATGCTGTATTATACTTTGCTGCCTAACTAGCATAGTTGGCAATAGATGGCGCTGCTGCTACCATAAAGCAATGCAATAGATGTGAAGGAAAGATTTGACAAATCGGGCAGGACTTCAGTAGCTCAATTGGAAGAGCGGCTGGACTAGATTCCCAGTAGGCCGCGAGTTCGAGTCTCGCCTGAAGTCAAATTTTTCTTTCCATTTTTCTTTAAAATAAAATATATTTCACAAGCATGTGTTAATGCGAAATAATATAAAACATGTATTATACTTATTAATATTTCATAAAGCTACTAAAACATACTCAATTATTTTAATTGCCAGTTTAATCTTAATATATATAAATCTCGTGTCACAATGTTTGTCCTCAATGGACTCCTAAACCACCTAACCGATTATAATAAAATTCGCACACCATTTGCAGTTCGATCCAACTTGAGAGATAGGATTGCTTACATTACGCTATGACTAATAGGAGCAGAGCAGCGCGGGCGAAGCCGGGGCGGGCCGCTAGTAACGATTATAAAAGTTTTGGAAGGTGTAATGACTTTGTTTTCTTTGTTATCAATTAGGGAAAGTAGGGGGGGGCTGTTTAAATCATTATTGCCGCATTCTTATACACGTGTTAGAAATGAAACCTTTTTTTACCCAAAAATTTTCATAGGGAGACTGTATAGTGTCCTATCCAATTTTTTCTCTCACTTTAAATCTTTTCAATGAACTGTCTCTTTTAACTGTTACTTTTTCGTTTCGTTTTTTTTTAATGGAATTGGCAAACAAGCATGCATTTCACATGGATGTTAAGTGATGACTGTAGCCTACAGACACTTACACAAAGACTAAGGTCAACATGCAGATGCGTTACCACTCCTGAGGCCTAAGGTGTTATGCCTCTGTGCCGGAAATTACAGGGCCGTACATTACCACCTGACCGGAAAACGGTAGTGCTGAATATTAGGTAATGCGGTGGTGCCTACGCCCGCGAGTTCCATCACTGGAGCTCTACCGCCTCTCCTGAGGCCTAAGGTGTCATTACCTTAGGCCTCAGGAGTGGTAACGCATCTGCATTTTAAAATTGGTCTTTATGTGGGTGTCTATAGGCTGCAGTCATCATTTGGCATCAATGTGAGCTGCATGATTGTTTGCCACTTCCATAACATAAAAAAAAATCAAGCACAAGTGTACAACATTATGTGTTATACTGTAAAACGGTAGTCATATTTTCTGCTTCTGTAAACCTACATTTGTGTCAATGTCAGTGTACGTATGTGTGTTAAGAGTGATAATACTCTTTAACAATACCTTTTTCTGATCATTAACGAAGTCCACAAGTGGTGCAGACTGGCGAGGTGATGCCAGCAGAAGTAGCATCTGCGGCCGCCAGAACTTCACGTGCTCACGACGTGGATCCAGGAGTAAAAGGTATTTGCGGACCTAGATATTAGGACAAGTAACTGATAAAAAGTCGAGTCCATTTTTAATGAAAAATGAAAAGAAAAATTTGACTTCAGGCGAGACTCGAACTCGCGGCCTACTGGGAATCTAGTCCAGCCGCTCTTCCAATTGAGCTACTGAAGTCCTGCCCGATTTGTCAAATCTTTCCTTCACATTTATTGCATTGCTTTATGGTAGCAGCAGCGCCATCTATTGCCAACTATGCTAGTTAGGCAAGTAGGCTTAGTTAGTGCTGTCAATTTTTTCTTTTTATTTTTCTTTAAATAAAATATATTTCACAAGCATGTGTTAATGCGAAATAATATAAAACAATCATTTTTAATGAGTTTGAATTGTAAAGACGCGAGACTCGAGACACGCTGTTGTAGTATTGTCACACCATCTTACTTATTTGTTCACATAGAGCAACACCGGAGGGGAGTAGCCATATGCAGGCTTTCCCCCCTGTCAACGTACAAGCCCAAATGGGCCTATGCCTGTCAACAAGATGTTTTCATGTGTGCGTGAAATTGTTTATGTATTTTGTTAAAGTCAAGGGTGTGAGTTTCGTAGTAATAGACGATTTTTGTAGTGTGTCACACGCATTTCCCCCCGCAAAAAATGTCAGACTATTTGCATCGGTAATAAACGCTATGGCTACTACCCTCCAGACCGCCGCGGCCGATGGCCCGTGTTGCTCTATGTTTGTTCACATACCATCGTATTAGTATGAGTAATCTTTTCAGTAATCGATTTTATGTGATCGTTCGAGTCACAAATTTTTGTAGAAAAGTAAAAAATATACCTAGTAAGTACGTATACATTAGATTGCGATAAATTATAATCTTATTTTATGTTTGAACTAGCTGTTGTCCACGGCTCAAACGTATTTGCGAATTTATTGTTTTTGATTGTACATATTTTTTTCAAAAGGCGATTTACAAATGAAAACAACGACTATTATCTTTTAAATTCATTGGAATAGTGAATAGCGCAGAAATAGACTTCACTCGTGGAATTAAATAAACTTTGGTGTTATGGGCTGTGAGCCTGCGTATTTTGATTGAATTTTTGAAGTTACACTTCGTTTTGCGCGTTTGGTATAAAATGATGACAGTGAATTTTTACGCGCGCACACCGACAGATAAAAGCGACACTCTAAAGTTAGTTGCTAAGCTTTTGTCGTTTTGTTTTATTTCTGGTGTATTGGATTGTTACGCTAAAGACGTATAACTTCTTACGTGCGTACATAATAAATCGTAACTTCACACCTGTAATCTCCGAAGGGGTAGGCAGAGGTAAATGCATGCATTCAAGCATACATGCAAATAACCACGATTCGCCGGTTACGTTTTGGCCCATATAACAGGTTCGGACTGGGAAATTTCCAGAAAATGGAAAAATCCCAATACAACCAGACTTAAAAGACTTTACACCATTATCTCTGATAAGCCCCCTACTCGGGAATCGAACTTGGGACCCCAGTGTAATAGTAATGGCTTGCTACCTCTTAGGCTACTGAGGCAGTTAAACGTGCGTACTTATAATGTATTTATAATGTTTTTTTTTCCGCAAGCGTCACGAAAAATCCTCACGACATTTTTGCTATAGCGTAGCGCTCGGAGGGGGCAGGCCGAGTATAAGATTTGACTTATTCGTTCTCTCTCTTTTTCTCTCGACATTAGTTTTAGTAATTTTTAATATTTTTAATAAATAAACAACGGGTTGTGAAAATGATTCATTAGTTGAAGAGGAACTTCGTTCCGATCGGGTGTCCCGTGCGACACCTCGGACAGTTTCTTCAACGCTCGTCCCGCTGACCTGGTGAAAGATGAGCGCCTGGGACAAGCTGCCCCAGCGCGGGTCGGCGGCGGCGGGCGACAACAGGTGCAGCGCCAGCACCAGGCCGCACGCCGCCAGGGCCGCCCCGCTGGCGTACGCCGCGCGCAGCCCGAACACTAGGGCCGCGCACCCGCACAGCCCCGCCAGGGACGTCACCCACGAGAACTGCTTGAATGTTGGCCTGCGGTGATAATGTGTCAGTGGTGAAATATGTGTGCATGATTGTTTTATATTATTTCGCATTAACACATGCTTGTGAAATATATTTTTAATTAAAGAAAAATGGATAGAAAAATTCAAATGGAAAGACAAATCGGGCAGGACTTCAGCAGCTCAATTGGAAGAGCGGCTGGACTAGATTCCCAGTAGGCCGCGAGTTCGAGTCTCGCCTGAAGTCAATTTTTTCTTTCCATTTTTCTTTAATTAAAAATATATTTCACAAGCATGTGTTAATGCGAAATAATATAAAACAATTATTAAGGGTAAAAACGACTTCTTTACGATATTCAATAAACTGCAAAGTTTATTATATCGGTTGCCTAACTAGCATAATTGGCAATAGATGGCGCTGCTGCTACGATAAAGAAATGCAATAAAAATGTGAAGGAAAGATTTGACAAATCGGGCAATACTTCAGTAGCTCAATTGGAAGAGCGCCTGGACTAGATTCCCAGTAGGCCGCGAGTTCGAGTCTCGCCTGAAGTCAAATTTTTCTTTCCATTTTTCTTTAATTAAAAATATGTGTGCATGGATGGATGTACAGTCAGAGAATATGTAATAACAAAAAATTAATAATCTGGACGCATAAGTTTTTCTTTTTCTTCATTTATCAACATTGAAGGAATTGACAAAATTTGTGATTATTATGTTTTAATTTAACTAAGTAGTTTAAATTCTATTTTTTTACTATTAATATATGTTTTGGCTTTTACTATATGTAGTGGTTATTCACTCTAGGTATTTTATGATTTATTGACGTTTTGAAAGTATCTGTAAAGATCTATTCAAAATAAAAATATTTTCTATTCTATTCTAAAACGGACACTTCGACGTCCCGGGGGATGTTATGGGCGACGTTTGGTATTTTCTACGTGCTACGCACACGGGTACACGTGTAAATACACGTCATTGATTGATGTCTGTAGATGTAATAGAGACCAAATTAAGCGTTTGTATGGAATTTTGGCGGAGTGTACGCGGTGTGGGACAGTATCCAACAAGAAACTTCAACCTCAGGTACAGACGTCAACTTATTTCGGATCTGTAGAGTTATCGCTACCGCACCTTACCAATTTAACGTTTGTCGACCATCGGCGGTGCGGGGCGCGACGCAGAGGGCAGGCGGCGAGCCCCGCCACCTTCACCCCCCCCCCCCAGCGAGTAGGGAGCTCACTTGGCGAAGCACTGCCAGAGAGTGCTTTCAACGTCCCCAACGCACCCGCACGCCACCTCTCTCTCTGTATCTCGATATTATAATTATACCAGTTACAGTCCAATCAAATAGTTTTTATTTAGGAGTAGACCACCCGAGCTACCCTAGTTAGGGACTACGCCTCAACAATACCAGACTACAGATGCTTACGTAGGCAGTGTGCAGCAGAGATAACCCTCTATGAAGCCGAAACTAGCCGATTATCACTACTACTCTAGCTTTCATAGGATCGATGTGCATTATTTCATGATGCAGAGCACTGTATGTATATATGTATGTATGTATCTTCACGCCAAGTCCCTAACGGGGTAGGCAGAGAATGTGGAGCGCCATATTTCCCGATCCTGACACACCTCCCATGGTTCTTCTACATTCATCACTCTATTGCTCGATTGCAATTATAATATACATTGAGATGCAAGCTATCCTATCTTTCAAATTGGATCAGACAGCACGCAGTGTACAAAGTTTTCTCCCACTTCACATTTTACGAATTTATATGTGTCCCTTTTTACTGTTGGTTTTTCGTTTCATCATCTTTCAAATCCCAACGATGAAAGTTTCACTTAAAAAATTAGGTTAAAGACATAAGCATACCTAAAATTGGGCGCAGACGCAAGATCGAGACCGAGACAAGCGAGGTTTATCGCAAAGTAACTCGTCATGAACAGCACAGAGTTTACCTGTAAAACAGAGAAATTAATGTGTTTCAAATACGACGTAACTTCACGCCTGTAATCCCCGAAGGGCAGAGGTAAATGCATGCATTCAAGCATACATACAAACACCCACGATTCGCCGTTTACGTTTTGGCCCATGTAACAGGTGGCGAGCCTGTTGACACTCTCGGGCACCATTAAAAACCAATTATTTGTTATTTTATAAGAGGCGAACGGTACGGGTTGCGTATTAAATTCAGCATCTCAGCTGCTCATACCTACGCACACACGCGTAACGTTCGCTTTCAGCTGATATATGCTGACAGCTGTTGTTGCCAGGGTTGAAACGCATACAATTTGAATCAAAGTTTGACTCGTAATAACTGATGATTTTATATTCTCAGGAGAGAAATACCTTGGGGGATGAAGTCAACATCAGTATACGCATGGACTGTTGAAATATTGTTGGACCTTTCTGGCTACACCTTGTATACCAATTAACCTCGTGATAAACACAATTTCTTTTCGCAGGTGTGCTTATTGTTTAGAAATAGCACCAGGCCCTCACAAACTAGATTTTTTTCAAGTACCTTTAGCATAATAATAATAATGGCAACCCATTATACGTCCCACTGCTGGGCACGAGTCTCTCCCCTTTTTGGGGGCAGGTCTGGCGCTTATTCCACCACGCTGCTCCAATGCGGATTGGTGGAGGTGGGTAGGTTAGTGGCCAACCCACTGTCGGATGTTTTCAAACCGCCCCATAAGGCCTCTGACAAGGTTTTAACGACTGCTATCTATCGATAGCAACCGGGACCGACGGCTTAACGTGCCCTCCGAAGCACGGAAACGCGCATTTAATTTGCAACTAGCGGTCACCCATCATACTACCCGACCGCGCCCTTAGTGCTTAACCGAGTAGATCGCTTATGATCTACACCAGTCGCGGGGCCATGCGCGCTTTAGCATAAGCATTTAGCATAATTGTATCTAAATCAAAAAAATGGTTTTTATTTTATTCATTTATTCACTGTTGGTCCAATAACCACGGTATTCTTCGGTGCGGGAGAAATAAGACGCCGGGTGCGTCCGACCGCACTCCCGTGGCGAACTACAGAAATCATACCACTGTTACTTACAGGTGGTAGAGTTCCAGTGTAGGAGCTCGAGGGAGAAGGCACCACAGCATCACCTAATCTATCTGACGCCAAATGGTAGAGTTCAGCACTATCGTGTCCCGGATAAATGATTATGTATAGCTATCACAGAGACGTAACAGCTAAGGTCTCAGGGGTGGCAACGCATCTGCATTCTGACCTCTGTTTTTGTGTAGATGTCTATAGGCTACAATCATTACTTAACATCCATGTGAACTGCATGCTTGTTTCCCACCTTCATCATATTAAAAAAAAAAATTGAATGTCATACCTGCGCTATAGTATTAAGCGATCCCGCCATGATGCCAACCTGAACCAGCAACCACGAAGCGAGGACAGCCATCACAGGGTTGCCAGAACGTGATACCATCGGCCGAAGAAGGAAACCTGTGGACGATTTATTTGTAGTGTGTTAAAGCTGAATTTTATATCATAATCATTTGAATATTATGTTTACATTTTAGATATTAGGATTTGCATACTGCAATTGTTTTCTATGTCATGCAGTGGCAAAAAAACATACAGTTCCCATTGTCAGTCTACACACAGGGCTTCGGAAGCTTAGTGATAAAATCGGCTGGACTGGATATACAACGTGTAACAGGATTAAATGTACAACCCGAGACTAGTTAGTTCAGAATCGATAACCGAATCGATTTCAGGCATTTTTGATATAGGTAATATTTTGTCTCAAAATTAATTACAATTATCGAAATTGTGAATTGTGAAATCTATTTGGTGAACAGTCAATACCAACGAAAATGAGACTAACGTCTATCCAAAATAAAATGCTAGTCTCAACAAGTTTATAAGAACAGCTGAGACATGCTGTTTATTATAAATAATAATTTAAGAAATAAAATACTAAAAGTTAATCTTATTACTAGCGAGTGTTAAATAAGGGCACATACACTACATCATATTGCAGCAGTGTAGTGTGTGAGTAGGTTCGTGTTTACATGTGCGGATGCATAGGGTGTGCACACTGTTCGTACAAATTGAGGACAACTTATTTCTAAAAATGAAAAATATTAAATACATAAATATTTAATTTCAGTTCATACATATGTAGAGAGTGTGCATTATTCCCGTTACATGTTGTATAGAGGTGGCAGGTTCAATTCCTGCCCGTAGCCTAATTTTTATTTTTTAATTTCTAAATTAAATAACATGTGTTATTGCGAAAAATACATATTATAATATAATAATAATGGCAACCCATTATACGTCCCACTGCTGGGCACGAGTCTCTCCCCTTTTTTGGGGGGAGGCCTGGAGCTTACTCCACCACGCTGCTCCAATGCGGATTGGTAGAGGTGGGTGGGTTAGTGGCCAACCCACTGTCGGATGTTTTCAAACCGCCCATAAGGCCTCCGACAAGGTTTAACGACTGCTATCCATCGATAGCAACCGGGACCGACGGCTTAACGTGCCCTCCGAAGCACGGAAACCCGCAATTAATTTGCCACTAGCGGTCACCCATCACACTACCCGACCGCGCCCGTAGTGCTTAACCGAACAGATCGCTTACGATCTACACCAGCCGCTGGGCCATGCGCGCTTCAATCATTCTTTATAATCAATCTTTATAATATCAAGATATATTTAAAGTTGACACGGACCATGCATTACCACCTGACTAGAAGACGATAGTGCTTAGCACTAGCATTGATCGGCGAGAAGATAAGTGATGTAGCGGTGAGAAAAGAAGAGTATTTTACAAAGCTTTTGGAAGCAATTCCGTCGCAATACGATAAATCAGTGTTTAAAAACATAGGAACTCACCAAAAATATTATCTTTAGCCAGTGCTTCCAAAACTCTTGATGCGCCTATCAAATTTGAAAGACCAGCCGAAAACGTCGCCACGAGCATTCCTGCAAAGATAGCAATGAACGGTTGATGAATTATAACAACTGATCCCAAGAAGTGGAAGCCCATCTTCATTTTAACCTCCCGTCCCGCCCGATTTCCCAGCCTCACCCAACCTCCTCCCCTCTTATGGGCGACGGTTGGTATTCTCTACGTGCTACGCACACAGTTGCACGTGTACATACACGTCACTGATTGATGTCTGTGCAATAGAGACCAAATTAAGCTTTTATATTGAATTTTGGCGGAGTGACCGCAGTGTGACCAATGTTCATTCATCTATACTAATATTATAAAAAGGCAACATTTGTGTTTTTGTTTGTATGTTTGTAATGTTTTCACACAAAAACTACTGAACCGATTTCAAAATTTTCTTTCAAGATTAGAAAGCTGCATCTTTACTGAGTGACATAGGCTATACTACATTCAATGAACCCGTGCGACGCCGGGCTGAGCCGCTTGTGTTTGGTATAAACAAATAAATTAAATACGCTTATACTCACAGCCTCTCACTTAGTATAAACCTGTGTCGTAGGTGCCTTTGTACACACTCAACACATACACAAACACCCAGACCCGAAGCAAATATCTGTAGGCCATACAAACAGTTAATTGTCGCGGGCGTCGTCTCACACCGCCGGACTAACCGGGTCGTCTAAAAACAACTTATTGACATGAAAAGACTCACCAACAGCAATAAAAGGCGGCCACACGTTTATAGGCAGTAGATACACGTAGTTGTTCTGTAGCAAGGCTCTCGAGCAAGTGGCGGCTGTTAAGACACTAAGAGCCACGTAAGATACCGCAGTGAACAGTAGTGCCGTGAGAGTGCCTACTGGGATGCTACGCGACGGGTTCTTTAATTCACCTGAAATTAATATAAAATGAAACTAGTTTTCGGATTCATCTCGCGTATATTAAACTAAAATGATTATTTAAAATCGAACCCGACGTTTCGGTCGCTTTTCGGCTTCTGTGGTCTCGCGCAGACTGAGGTGACATTTGTCTGACAGCAGTTTGAAAATTATTATGTGCAGCTACCTCCATCTATTTCGCAAACGTCTTGCGTAGGGTAGTTCAGGATTAACACCAAAGTTACTAATTGTATCTTGAGGTCTTACAGACTGTTGCGGTTGGGCTTTAATTCTACTGAGTATTGGATCCCATGTTGGTGACAATCGCCAATCCAATACTCAGTAGAATTAAAGCGCAACCGCGACAGTCTCTTCCGAAACCGCAAACAAGTTTTTTTTTTTTTTTAATAATTTATTCTTGACCATAGATACAGAGTCTTTCAGTCGTATACATATTGAATTTCACATCTCTTTAAATTAATGAATATCCTTAAGGAAGATGACGATGATTAAATGCTTCCCATGAGGAATATGATGAGATGATGGGATGGCTCCAGTAAAGCGATGGGGACTTTACTAGGAGTATTTACGAAGTTTTGGAGGCAATACGAAAAATCACTTTTCACTTCATAATATCACTTTCATACACTCGTGAACATTATCGAATGCTTTATGATAAAAATCCCACCATTTTTACACATAAAAACGCGACTATACACAAATTTCGAAAATAATATCACGCAGCGACACAGCTCTTTTCCACGTTCTCGCCAAAACTCCAAAACAAGTTTTATTTCAATTAGTGTTGCTCGCGAAAACCTAAGAACATACTATTATATAAAATTACGTTACTGGTGGTAGAGCTCCAGTGACGGAGCTCGCGGGCGTAGGCACCACCGCATTACCTAATATACTTGCCGCTAAATGGTAGTGTTCAGCACTATTTTGTTCCGGTCAGGTGGTAATGTACGGCCCTGTAATTTCCGGCACAGAGGCATAACACCTAATGCCTCAGGAGTGGCAGCGCATCTGCATTTTGACCTCTGGTCATTGTGTGGGTGTCTATAGGCTGCAATCATCACTTAACATCAATGTGCTTGCTTGTTTGCCAACTTCCTTAAACAAAAAAAATATTTTAATGGTCCCTAAACTCACCACTCATGTTAGCTCCAGCCATGACGCCAGTAACGCCGGTGAACAGCACGCCAAAAACAGACGCGAAGTCCACCATCTCACCGCCCTCCGTAGTGTAGTCTCGTCCATAACCCGGATACAAGTTTTCGTATAGCGTAGCTGAACTTAGCCCCGTGTAAGCAAAGTGAGTTTCGTTCACTAGCGTGTTCGTGTCCGGTTTGTCTATCTGGAATGGGGATAATTGAGATATTAACCCCCTTATTACGTAACTTCACGCCTGTAATCCCCGAAGGGGTAGGCAGAGGAAGATGCATGCATTCAAGCATACATGCAAACACCCACGACGTGGTAGAGCTCCAGTGACGGAGCTCACAGGCGTAGGCACCACCGCATTACCTAATATACTTGCCGCTAAATGGAAGTGTTCAGTACTATCGTGTTCCGGTCACGGCTCTGTAATTTCCGGCACAGAGGCATAACACCTAATGCCTCCGGAGTGGCAGTGCATCTACATTTTGACCCCTGGTCATTGTGCGGGTGTCTATAGGCTGCAGTCATCACTTAACATCAATGTGAACTGCACGCTTGTTTGCCACTTTTATTACATAATAAAAAACCCGTTGTTGTGTTTAGCAGAGTGATTTAAGATATAAACGCTACTTGCTTTAGTACGGTTCTATTTGACTTTCAAGTTGTACTAAAATACCCTCCTAAACACTAACCCTATTCATAAACGTACATTAGATATGTTTTAGCTATAGAATGCTTTGTTCTTGTCAGTTGCATTGTCAAATGTGCAGGATAGAAAAAGTCAAAGGAGAGATTAGCAACACTTTAGCTAAAATACGTTTATGAATAAGGGGGTAAGTTAACGTAAATCGGCCATTACTTAGGTACTCAGTCACAGTCAGCAGAGGAAGAGTTTAATATTACCTGTATTTGTTTATTATACCGTAAATTATATTAACTAATGTAAAATGCACAGTAACATAGCGATCAGGAAAGACGTGTATAGGTGTTATATCCTTATCTGACCGGGAGCAGTGATGAAGAAGCTGAGGAAGGCACTGGAGAGGCACACGGTCGTGGTGACCCAAGTGGCGAGGCTGGTGCGCGCAAACAAAGAGGTTCCCACCAGAGACACACTTAGCCACTGTAGCATACATAACAGACCTAGCGAGAGAAAGTAACATATCCTCACCTGACCAGGAGCAGTGATGAAGAAGCTGAGGAAGGCACTGGAGAGGCACACAGTCATGGTGACCCAAGTGGCGAGGCTGGTGCGCGCAAACAAGGAGGCACCCGCCAAAGAGACACTCAGTCCAATCGCGTTCAGGGTAGACCTATACAGGAACCTGTACCAGTTCCCATTCGGTAAACCGCGGGCGTCGCCTACTAGGTAACCTGGAAGGAAATACAGTTTACTTATAGTAGTAACACAAGTCCGGATTCGGTAGGGGGGACCGAATCCGTCGACCAAATGCGCTCTCGCTACACAGGACCGTTTTCGGTACGGCCGACCGAATTCGAAGGTAGACGAATACCGAGACGAGTACCGAATTCGAATCCGCTCTCGCTACACTCGACCAGATTCGGTACGGCTAACCGAATCCGCCGACTAAATCAGCGCGAGTGGAACGCATCGGACTTGATTAATAATAATTATGTCCGCCGGACTCCTCTACACACGGCCAGATTTGGTTCGGAGCGTACCGAGTCCGCGGTCCGCTCCGTACCAAATCCGGACGTGTGTTACTATTATTCGTTTTTTGATGGTAAGTGAACACTGTAGCCTATAAAAATACGTCAAGGAAATTAGTACTAGTGAGTAGAATCATTGAGATAAATCTATGTTAAGTTTGTTAGTATTCACATTCATACATAGAGCAACACCGGAGGGGAGTAGCCATATGCAAGCTTTCCCCTCTGTCAAAGTACAAGCCCAAATGGGCCTATACCTGTCGCCTAGATGTTTAAATGTGTGCGTGAAATTGTTTCAGTATTTTGTTAAAGTCAAGGTGTGAGTTTCGTAGTAATAGACGATTTTTGTAGTGTGCGTGTGTGTCGCACGCATTTCCCCCCGCTAAAAATGACAGACTGTTTTGCATCGGTAATAAACGCTATGGCTACTCCCCTCCGGTCCGCCGCGGCCGGTGGCCCGCGTTGCTCTATGCATTCATATTTTATGTCTATGTCAATTTTAGTTAATGCTAATACTTATTAATATAAAGGTTACTATATAAGGTGTTTTGAAAGTTACGGAAGTTCTAATTTGTATGTATGTATCTTCACGCCAGGTCCCTAACGGGGTAGGCAGAGAGTGTAGAGCGCCAGATATCCCGGTCCTGACATACCTCTCGTGCCTCGTCTACCTTCATCATTCTCTTCATACATGCATGCTTCTTCTAATTTTTGTTGTCATAAAAAAGATCCGGACGAATTGAGAACCTCCTCCTTTTTTAGAAGTCGGTTAATAAACATCATTTGACGACTCAGTTGGTCCAGCGGTGTGAGACGATCGCTTGATTCGAAGGGTCGCGGGTTCAACCCCCCCCACCGGTACAAACATTTGTATGGCCTACAGATATTTGTTTCGGGTCTGGGTGTTTGTGTATGTGTTGTATGTGTACAACGGCACCCACGACACAGGTTCATACCTAATGTGGGGCTGTGAGTGTAAGTGTATTTTACTTTTATTTTTTTTATTTATTATCTTCAGCGTAAATAATAAAGAAAACAACTCACCATTAGGTCCAAAGTTCTCCACCAAGGCCTCCGTGCAGGCGGATATGCAGAGTGCACTGGACACTACGTTGGCAAAGAAGAACAATGTGCCTATCGCACCACCGAACTCCGGGCCCAGGGTCCTGCTTATCATGACTGGAAGTCGGGTTGGTCAGGATTTTATTTGAAATTGTATTTTACGCAATAAATATGTCACGCTAACAAAAGGCTTTTCTGACTACCTCCCCCCGTATTGTCACGCTGTGTCACACTACCTGGGAGCAAAAGACAAAGACATTTATTTGCCTGAAATATGGTACATAATACGTTCTTAGTTTTAGATAGTTAGGATTCACATATTTCGTCAGATTCTTGACATGCAAAATAGAAATTGTAATAATACATACTCGTAGAATAAAATAAATACCTTATTGAATATTATGTCAATCATTACAACAATCAAATTTTATCTTAATCTTTGGTCATAATAAACACAATTCAACACATGTCAATATTTTCTAAAATAAATTAATGGCTGTATTTTCTCTAAGCAAATAGTTTTATAGATAATAAAAATTAATTGTCGTCTAAAAATTCTTTAACACAATAATAACATTTACTTACTAATAAAAATATTAGATTATTAACTACATAAATATTAGACCCCCCCCCCCCCTCCCCGCTTTTTTTTAATCAGGAAGAGTCTGAAATATACATTAAAAATATTTTAATGAACTGCGAACGTTCGTTGCCGTCCATCCCTCCTGTCACATTTTGTCACGCTCAGCGAGACTCATCCCCCCTTATATGCGAACGTTGTTTATAGACGATGGATCCTGTTCAAAAGTCAATTTGTTTCATATTCGTATGGCCCCGTAACAACTATCACAGAGACAGAACACCTAAGGTCTCAAGGGTGGCAACGCATCTGCATTTGGACCCCTGGTTTTTTTGTAAATGTCTATAGGCTGCAGTCATCACTTAACATCAATGTGAACTGCATGCTTTATTTGCCACCTCTGTAACATAAAAAAATATATATTTCTCAACGCAATGTTAATCAATCACTCATTACTGTCTCCAAAGGATACAATAAACCCCTCCCCCCTCCACCGCGCCGTTGGTGGAGATCGCGCAGATTGAGGTGACCGTGAATATCACGATGAGATACGCCAGCCCGAACTGAGCGAGGGTCACTAGGAGACCAGCGTTGCCCACCAAATAACCTGTAATGGAGCGTAATTTATATATACTAGTGAACGCCCAATGGGGGAACGAAATACATTTGGGCTGAATCCTAGGCAACCTATTCAGATTACACTGTCATCTTTGATTTATTTACTGTCTAACTGTTAATTTTTTTTTAATTAAAAGGAGATGTTGCGACAATGTATAGACCTCCATGTATAGGCCATGTATTGTACATAATATCATTAACAGGCAAAATCAATATAAAAACGTTTTTTACTGCATACTTTCACTTATTTAGCTTTGTTTGCAGTTACAAAACATTATTTGAATTAAATATGGTTGTAACTCTAAAATATGTTCTTGAATAAATTAATTGTATTTTTTTCGGATTCTTCTTTAATTTACTCATTTTTTGAGGTAGTGAACGAACTAGAACCGAGCTCGCAACATCTCCTTTGTCTTGCATATTTTTATAAAAAGGAAGCTTATGCAAATATAATTAAACTATTTCATTTGTGGTAGAGAGCCGAACATAGGGGTGTACGTTCATTAGACTGGTTAAACCTAATCTATTGCTAAAGGGTACGTAGTGTTGTAAATTTAAATTCAAGGTTTTAGGGATTGTTAAAATTTACATCGTCATTACAAACGGTTATGGGTCGAATTTCGGACCGCAATATATATGCATAAGATATAACTTAGTTTGAATTGTGAATCGTAAAATGGTGTAACCCTTTTACCACAGGATTAGTAATTTATCAAGTGTTTCAATTAATTAATATCATTAGCAAAAAGAGCCGCAGAATTTGAGCAAGAGACGCTACACCATCAAATAAACTATCGCTACATTTCTTCTTTCTTTTTTATGTAGGTAATGGAAGTGGCAAACAAGCATGCAGTTTACATTGATGTTAAGTGATGACTGCAGCCTATAGACACCCACACGAAGACCAAGGTCAAAATGCAGATGCGTTACCACTCCCGAGCCCTAAGGTGTTATGCCTCTGTGCCGAAAATTACAGGGCCGTACATTAGGCAAGTAAATTAGATAAATTAGGCACCACCGCCTACGCCCCCGAGCTCCGTCACTGAAGCTCTACCACCAGTAAAAAAATATCATAAGCAAATATCTTCTCATGCTTACCCATCCGTATAAAAACAAGTGCACTGAACATGGACAACACGACAGGACAGAAGACGCCGGTGAACGTCCCCACCTTCTTGATCGCCGGCCTCTCTGCGCGGAACTCCCCGAACTCCACGTAGCCTGCGGATTGGAGAATTTCATTCTATAATTCAAGCCACTGATCACAAAACTCGGTGAAGAGTGATGTAAGTACAGTATCCAATAATAAATATTGCAGCACCATTAGAAAACTCACTGACGACCCTCCCATTGCAACCAGTCCAGGCCCAGTAACTGCCAACCAAGTAGCATATCAACTATTACAAAACGGAAAGCCTCCCCATCGCCTCAAAAAGCCAGTAAAATGTTCTTCAAACCATGAGAATTCTGACCTGATAAGTAGAAGTTTCACTCTGCCAGAAATTCAAAAGGGCATTATGGATTTGAAGAAAGGTAAGGCAGCGGGCATAGATGACCTTACGACGGACCAACTTAAGCATTTTAGCCCTGTGGCGGTTTCTTGGCTTTTGGCTCTTTTTAATAACTGCCTAGAATCGCTTAAATTCCCAAAACAATGGAGAAAGTCGGAAGTCATGGCCATATTAAAACCCGGTGAATGCCCTAAGGATCCAAAAAGTTACCGCCCCATTTCACTTCTTTGCCACACATACAAACTCTCCGAAAGACTTCTCCTCAATCGTCTCACAACAGTTCTAGAACCTAATATTATCCCTCAACAGGCTGGCTTCCGTCCTGGTAAATCATGCACCAACCAAACTTTAAGTCTCACTCAGTATATTGAGGATGGTTTTGAAGAGAGAAAAATTACCGGTGTCGTTTTTGTCGATTTGTCCGCGGCCTATGACACAGTCAATATTAAACGTCTACTTGTCAAAGTCCATCAGCTAACTAAGGACCTAGGTTTAGTCGGCATCCTCCGTGAAGTCTTGAACAATAGAAGATTCCGAGTCCACTTAAATCACACCAAAAGTCGATGGAGATGTCAGAAGAATTGTCTCCCGCAAGAAAGTGTCCTCGCTCCAGCGCTTTTTAATATCTACACAAATGACCAGCCCATTATACCCAATACGCGACACTTTCTCTATGCTGATGATCTTGCGCTAGCTGCTCAGACAACTAGTTTTGAGGAGGCTGAAAAAAACTTGACGGTTGCGTTGGAGGCACTCGATGTGTATTATGATGAGAATGCCCTAAGGCCGAATCCAGCTAAAACCCAGACATGTGTGTACCACTTGCGCAACCGTGAAGCTAATCGGGTTCTTAAGTTGTCATGGCGAGGAGTTGAGATGGAGCACTGCTCTAAACCGCGCTATTTGGGGGTCACACTAGACAGATCGCTGACCTTTAAACCACACTGTCATGGTATAAAAAAGAAAGTGAGAGCGCGAAACAATCTTTTAAAGCGTCTTATCTCGACATCTTGGGGAGCATCCCCGAATGTACTAAGATCGTCAGGCCTTGCCCTTTGCTTCTCTACAGGTGAATATGCATGTCCAGTGTGGCATCGCATTTAATGAAACCTGCAGAATTATGACGGGATGCTTAAAACCAACACCGCTAGATAAACTCTATCCCCTAGCCGGTGTTGGTCCGCCAGAAATCCGCCGACAGGTAGCCTGCGAGATTGAGAAACGCCATCAGGAGAGCGATAATCGTCACCCATTGTTTGGCTGCGTTAAAGCGCAAGCGCGTTTGAAAAGTCGCAAAAGTTTCTTAGGCTGCACTAAACCAATTGTAGGTTTTCCAAATGAGGTGAAGAAGCGACTTTGGAACCAAAAATATCCAGTCCCTTCCGATTTCATATCGCCCTCGGAAAATATTCCGCCAGGTTCTGAGCTGCAGTGGCCTATTTGGCGTACGCTAAATCGGTTACGTTCCGGAGTGGGCCACTGCAGATCCAATATGTCCAAATGGGGCTTTTCTTCTAGACCTGAATGTGACTGCGGTGCTCCGATACAAGACATGACGCATCTTCTTTCCTGCCCATTGTGCCCTAATAGCTGCACAAGCAAAGACTTGATGAAGGCAACGGACTCGGCTATTGCGTTGTCATGTTTTTTATCAGGATCAATATAACACATAAAGTAATAAAATTGGCCATTGACACGAGAAGAAGAATATTGCACATCCAACCTAGGAAGGAGACTTCGACGTATTTCGAGTCTGTACAGCGTTATCTCTTTCGTACCCTATCTACGATGACGTTTCTCGACCATCTTGATCAAATTTCGACCAATACCAGACTATGTATTAGAGAGAATATATATTTTTACTGGCGCGTTTCCGTGCTTCGGAGGGCACGTTAAGCCGTCGGTCTCGGTTGTTATCGATAGATAGCAGTCGTTAAACCTTGTCGGAGGCCTTTTGGGCGGTTTGAAAACATCCGACAGCGGGTTGGCTACTAACCCGTATCTCCACCAATCCGCATTGGAGCAGTGTGGTGGAGTAAGCTCCATGCCTTCCCCCAAAACGGAGAGAGACTCGTGCCCAGAAGCGGTGTGCGCGCACATTTTAAACATTCACTATCATATTTTTTTCTAATCGCGCCATAAGAAGTATAATTAAAATATATATGTTTTAAGAATTAAAAGCAATACTCCCACCGGATTTCTCCACCATTTCACACAAGTATTTTAATTAACAGCACAGTTAAAACTGATAATCGCTTGACCTCATTGTTTTTTTGTTTTGTTAACCTTGAAACGATTGCGCACCGGTGACACTTTCCAGTATCAATTTGTTGGGGATATCGTAATTTGTTTACAATCATTGTCTTCTTTAGCGTTCCGCAGTCAATGAAAAAGGTACGACTCTAGGCACACCGCGGACACTCCGCCAAAATTCCATACAATCGCTTAATTTGGTCTCTATTACACAGACAACAATCAGTGTCGTGAATTTACACGTGCACCTGTGTGCGTAGCACGTACCAAACGTCTCCCATAAGAAGGGAGGAGGTTGGGTGAGGCGGGGAAATCGGGCGGGGCGTCGAAGTGTCCATTCTTTACGAAGTATTATTACATATTCTCTGCTCTAGGGAAAGGTTAAAGGTAAAGTATTCAACAATAAATATTGCAGATATACCATTATTTATTTATTTTTTAAGGTTTACTTTGACCTATTAATAAACGTATCAGTTGTTATTCACTTTAATTTTATATTTAATTTTGTAATTAAACCTTTACAAAATTTTATTACTTCCAGGTGATTAAATGAATTTTGGATTGAATTTAATAATTACAATGAAGTAAATTATTCACCCACTCGGTGAACGGTCAATACAAACGAAAATAAGACTTACGTCAATTCACAAAAGGCTCTATAAAATGGAAGTCTCAACGAGTTCTATTATTTAAGAAATAATGTAAAGAAAAATTAATGTTATGCCTGGCAAGATACATTTTTCAAACACTAGCTAGCGATCTTCACGAACGCACATAATTTTTAATTCTAATATTAAACTTAATTCAGTATCACTATCACTACGTGAATCAATGCTACACGTCCAGTACAGAGGTGGACAGCTTGCAGCAGTGATTCACATATAGACAATCCAACATGCTCGAAATACATGCCCCACGGCTCCATACAAATGCAGCCCCGCGGCTATCGGAAGCGATTAACTCGGTTAAGCAATACGGACGTGGTCGGGTGTGTGATGGGTGACCGCTAGTGGCAAATGAAAAACGGGGGTTCCCTTCCTCCGGAGATTACGTTAAGCCGTCCTGGTTGCTATCGATCAAGGTCTAACGTTTAACGATCAAGGTTTAACGACTGCTATCTAAGTAGCAGTCGTTTTCATGACAAAGAATGACTCTTTTTCTTTTCTTTTACTCTTTGTTATCAGTTTTTAAAGGGGAAAAGAGACATTCTACTGATATACTTTTACATTAGTTTATTACATTTAGTTTTATCTTAGTGATATTCTTGACTGATGTCAAACAAGATAAAAAATATATGTAAATATTTTTTATCTTGTTTGACATGTATATCAATTGTTATTCGCTTTAATTTATTTTGTTTGTTTTTGACGTGTCATAAGAGGTGCCTGTCACCCTAAATGAATATATGAGTTTCTGATTCTGATTATGATTCTGATTTTGATTCTGTTTAACTTTGTCGGAGGCCTTATAGGCGGTTTTAAAACATTCGACAGCGGGTTGGCCACTAACCCTTATCTCCACCAACCCGCATAGGGGAGAGACTTGTGTCCAGCAGTGAGACGTTTCAAGGGTTGCCATTATTATTATATTATACCGAAATGGTGGGAACATATTTTCAAAACAAAATATTCATACCATCACCAGGTGATCTCGGTGGAGTAGTACTGTTAAATCTCATCCTCAATTTATGCATCAGGCCAGGTGCTCGGTTGGAAGTGTTCAGACTCGGAGACAGTGGGTCCAATGGTTCAGCCATTTCTGGTGGTTTTGTGGCTGAAATTAAAAAAAAAATGTCTTAACAATGTACATTAAAATGGATGGCTGTAAAAATATTTTTTGCTATAAATACAAGGTTCTGTGATTTCTGAATTTTCTGATAAGTACAATTCTATGCAGGAGATTAGTTATGGGCATCTTTGGAGAAGGCTTTTGTGTAGTAATGGACATCTATTCATCTAGTGCGGGGCTGTGAGTATAAGCATATTTAAAAATGTTTGTAATTTGACATACACAGATGTCTCATAAGTGGCTGGTCATCTTAAACTAATAAATCAATTTTTCATTCTGATTCTATCATTCATACATAACATTATAGAACAAGCTTGACATATTATAGCAACAATCAATGAACTGTTTGATAAAACATCACATGACTGATTGCTTTGTTTCATATCCAATGACCGTTATATCAGAACGGATAATGAGTCAACATCCACGTTGCAGATGCTATGTTATTTAAGAAATTTTGTGTCACCTATGCAGAATATATGGATAAACATATTTTTTTGTACACGCAAAACAAATTAGAAATCAAGTCAGAAATGGCCGGTGGTAGAGTTCCTGTGTACTTTACCTAATCTATCTGCCGCCAAATGGTATTCTGATTCTGATATTATCCCGTAATAATTATCACAGAGACATGACAACTTAGGTCTCAAGCGTATGCATTTTGACTATGGTTTTGGTCTAGATGTCTATAGGCTGCAGTAATAATTTAACAGCTACATCTAATCTAACATCTATTCTCTTTTTTATTTTTAACCAATTTAGGGTCGGTGAATGACATCCATTGATAACTAATTAATAGCTATACAACCAATATGATAGACTTTGCAGTTTATACAATATTGTTTAGATGTCGCTGCTCCTTTAATAATTGTAATATTTAATTTTTCGCAATAACACATGCTAGTGAATTTTCAGAAACTAAAAAAAGGGAAAGAAAAATTTGACTTTGGGCAGGAATCGAACCTATTACAACAACCATACATAGTCAGAATTTTTAAATAGTTTTATATGCTCTAATAAGCTGGCTGACTATGGTGTTATTCTTAAATAAAAAATATAAAATGCAAACATATACAAGAAAATAAACAAAACTAAAATTATAATGTATGAGAAATTATGTTAAAATATTCCATGCAATTTAAATAATTTCATATGTATTATGTTTCTAATTTAATGTTTTATTGAATTGTTGCTGAATTTAATAGAATAAGTTATGAATACTATGCAAATTTTAAATATTGAAATGGGGTTTACTCGTTTGCTAGAGCTCCAGTGACTTTCAACTAAATGACAGTATTCAGCACCATTGGTTTTTTTAATGTAATGTAGGTGGTAAACAAGCATGCAGTTTACGTCGATGTTAAGTGATGACTGCAGCCTATAGACCACCCACACAAAGACCAGAGGTCAAAATGCAGTTGCATTACCACCCCCAAGATTCTGATAATAGTTGTTGTCTCTGTGATAATTAATACGAAGCCATTATGTTGCACTCAGGTAATGGTTCTGAAATTTCCATCGAGTTATAATAACTTAGACCTCAGGAGCAGTGCCGGATAACTGGTGCGGGCTGGTGCCCATAGCAAACATGACTATGGGGCCCTAGCGTTACATTGCCTACTGAAAACTAAGATGTAAATAAAACAGAACATTTATGAAAAGGAATCGAAAACAATATTAGGGGATTCCCCCTGTAAGTATTGTGGTATTGCCAACTTGCAACATAATAATATACCTATATAATTACAGTGCGGCCAACACTCACTTTGAGAATAGCTAGTGTATTACATATTTTCAATATTTGTGTTTTTTTCTGGGCACAGGAGCAGGTCTTCCCTTGGAGCAGGGCCCCGTAGCATTTGCTGCCTCCTGCTATATGGCTAATCTGGCACTGCTCAGGAGTGGTAATGCATCTTCATTCACTTTAAAATCTCTGGTTTTTATGTAAATGTAATCACTTACCATCAATGTAAACTGTATGCTTGTTTGCAACTTCATTAATTAGATTAAAATATATATGTATAATATTTTTTTTACACGAATCATTATTATTACATTACCTATGTGATGCTACATAACATTTAATAACTAGATAATAAGCTAGCGCACACAAGAGTAATTCAAATCGACACAATATTATACTACAAACATAATTTAATAGCATGATGTTATATAGTTTAGTGTTTAGATACTGCTGGGACTCACACAAATGTATTTCTTCCATGAATGTTGTAAAACAAAAGATTTTATCTACTTTTTGCAATCTACTAATGGTTGTAACACGCGTCGGCAACAGGTATGTCAGATATTTCTTAGAACAAGTGAGAAAAGTTCACATACCGCAAGAAAACAACACATTAACATATTATTAGCTGAATATTCACACATGACCTAGTTCAGATAATAACACCAGATTTAATCTGATATCGTTATAATAAAAACCAACGCCCGTTCATAAACCCATAAAGGATACGGATACAAGTTTTTTAAGATCATCGATATAAACAAAATAAATGAGATAATTTTTGTGTTTGTGTGTCATATGATTCGACGACCTTAATTTTACTTACGTACCGTCGTCAAAATACCAAATAGAAGTTTCGTCAGTGGTTGTAATTTTTTATAGCATAGTACTTAGCATATTTTCATCGTCCTAAATTTAATAGTTTTCATAAACAAATTAAATAAAAATCAGCGGAAAAAATCTGGAAGGTCCCTTTGTTTAGCAATTTGACAAATGATTGACAAAATGACAAAGTATGAATGACAAGCTATCAACTGTCATATTACTTACGTTCCGATTAATGCAGCATCCTGAGGACTATTCTTTTTAAATAATATATATTTGATGATTATCGTTAAACAACATGCCGTTTCCGAAATAAATAAAATGTATGCTGCCGATAAGCAATATAAATATTATTTCATTTAATAATTAATTTTTGTTGCCACTTTTAATGCTGGGTGATGCTGGGTCAACTGGGTCCACAACACAGCGACTTTGATCGACAGCAATTCGTGTCCACATGATAGCCAGTCCTTCAGGATCAGGACTAGAACTCAAAACTTATCCAACTGCAGCGAGGTGGTGGTGTGGTGTGAGACAGGGAGATTCTCTTCGTCTTATCTCCGACTATGACATACACTGTTCACCGCTGCATTGGAAGATGTCTTCAAGCTTCTGGACTGGAAGGAACTCGGCATCAACATTAACGGCGAGTACATCTCCCACCTCCGATTTGCGGGTGATAGTCATGGCTGAGTCCCCGGAAGACCTTGACACAATGCTCAATAGCCTCAGTAGGTTCTCCCAACGAGTGGGCCTTTAAATAAACATGGACAAGACGAATGTCCTCGTTACGCCCACTCCTGTTATGGTCGAGGGTACTATCCTCGAATTTGTTGACGATTATGTATACCTGGCGCAATCGGTCCACGAGAAAGTTAATCGCCGAATCCAACTCGGATGGGCAGCGTTCGGAAAACTACGATATATCTTCTCGTCCAATTTACGGCAGTGTCTGAAGAAGAAGGGCTTTGACCAGTGTGTGTTGCCAGTGATGACATATGGAATCAAAACGTGGTCGCTCACTATGGGCCTCATAAGAAGGCTCAAGGTCACTCAGAGAGCAATGGAGAGGGCTATGCTCGGAGTTTCTCTGCGAGATCGAATCAGAATTGAGGAGATCCGCATGAGAACTAAAGAACTAAAGTAACCGACATGGCTCACCGAATAGTAAAACAGAAGTGGCAGTGGACAGGGCACATAGCTCGCAGAACTGACGACCGTTGGGGCAAAAGAGTTCTGCGAGTGGCGACCGCGTACCGGAAGACGAAGCGTAGGCAGGCCCCCCACGAGGTGGACTGACGACCTGGTGAAGGTCGCTTGCAATCGTTGGATGAGGGCGGCCCAGGACCGTTCGTTGTGGCAATCTTTGGCGGAGGCCTTTGTCCAGCAGTGGACGTCTTTTGGTTGAAATGATGATGATGAGCCATTTATCAGTAATCAATTTGCTACAGATGTGTTTTAATTTGCTAGTGTCTCATATGGCTGAATTTATTAATCAGCCGAAGAAACAGATTATTTTTAAGTAGGTAGGCCAAATACCTCCCTGGTACACCTAACTCACAAGAGGTGTACCATGGGCAGAAAATTTTACCCTTGGTTCACCCAGGTGGACTAAGTAGGTGTACCAAGGGCAATAACCGCTCCTGTGGACTGAGCATTATAGTTATGTTAAAAGCCTGATTTTCACTGCAGCGATTTTTTTTTATGTAATAAAAGTGGCAAACAAGTGTGCAGTTCACATTGATGTTAAGTGATGACTGCAGCCTATAGACACCCACACAATGACCAGAGGTCAAAATGCAAATGCGCTGCCACTCTTGAGGCATTAGGTGTTATGCCTCTGTGCCGGAAATTACAGATACGTACATTAGCACCTGACCGGAACACGATAGTGTTGAACACTACCATTTAGCGGCATTTATATTAGGTAATGCGGTGGTACCTATAATAAGCCCGCGAGCTCCGTCACTGGAGCTCTACCACCAGTAAAAATTTAGATAGATTTTAATCGATGGCAACTCGTTGGTATATTATTGCTGTACGATCAGAACCCTACGCAGTGAGGTAAACGACTCGAGGACAAAGCCAAACTGCCTGCATCCTTCTAGATAGTCTACTGGCGACCTCCTCGACTCTCGCAGTCTGGTAATTTGCCCAGAAGGCGTAGTATGTATCTTAATTGACATTTCGATAGCCACTTTACAGTAGGTTACTGTTTTGACGTAACACGGTTTAAAATCTTTTATCTCTGGTTCTATTGGGATTTTTCCATTTTCTGGAAGTTTCCCAGTACCTCGGAGTTTGGTAATGTGCCCCCTGTTACATGGGCCATAACGTAACCGGCGAGTCGTGGGTGTTTGCATGTATGCTTGAATGCATGCATTTACCTCTGCCTACCCCTTCGGACATCTGCTTGGCTTTCACTGAAGTATTCACTGTCCTTATGACCAAGCTACTTAATCGATGTTTGATGCTGGCATACTTCTCTGAAATCTGGAAACAGGCCTTCATAATCTCAGTACTGAAATCAAATAAACTCAACAAATCGGACGCATCAGCATATAAACCCATAGGCTTGATTAATATATTTGGCAAACTCCTGGAAAAATTAATGACCAAAAGACTCATACACTACATGCACACCCACAAACATAATAATTCAAGACAGTTTGGGTTTAAAGAGCAACGCTCAACCGTCAAAGCTCTACATATGTAGTATGATAGATAAAATAAAAACATCCCGTATAAACAAAAATCTAACTGTAGCAATTTCTCTCGACATACAAGCCGCATTTGATAATGCTTGGTGGCCTTCACTATTTAAAAGGCTAAACGACATAAAGTGTCCGTGCAATATTTATCTACTCATTAAAAATTACACTGAAAACAGGATAGTCACACTTAATTACTCGGACGCAACGGCGTCCAAAACAATGACCAGGGGTTGTATACAGGGATCTGTATGTGGTCCTACGTTCTGGAATATTATACTAGATGAATTACTAAACATACATTTACCCGATACCTGCTACATACAAGCTTACGCTGACGATGTAGTATTAATCGTCTCAGCGAAAAACATGAAAACTCTCGAAACAACTGCTAACACCGCATTAGAAAAAATTAACATTTGGGGTGAACCTGTCAAGCTTAAATTTGGCCCGGACAAAACGAAGTTAATAACATTCACACCTAAAGCTAGCAAAGCAAATATATTTATTAATAATAAAATGTTATCATTTTCTGACGAAATGAAGATCCTTGGCGTGATAATTGATAAAAAACTAACATTCATCAGACACTCCAAACATACAATAAATAAAGCACAAAACTAATCTCAAAAATCTAAATCTATAAAAAAATATGTCAGTATGTCCGTCCCACCTGAGGCATCCACAGTGAAAATATAGCTACTTATACAAGCAAGTCATTGAGCCAATTATTACGTATGCGGCAAGTATCTGGGGCAGTGCCATCAAATATCAAAATGTCGTAAAATCCCTTCTGTCACTCCAGAGAGGGTTTGCAATTATAATAATTAAAGGTTTCAGAACTCTACCCACTAACTCGGGAATAGCCTTGCTAGACTCACCCCACTACACTTAAAAGTAAAGGAGATACATGAAATTGAAACTGTAAAATTAAAAGGTTACACAAAATACTTGGATGGAAATGGAAAATGTGGATGGTTGCAGAGGCCCAAGAAGACCAAGGCTGACCTACCATGACCAAATAGGTCGAGTTCTGTCTGATGGTGGGGTCAAAAGTCTTAGGAATCGGCGTGCATGTATGAAGAGAATGATGAAGGTAGACGAGGCACGAGAGGTTTGTCTGAACCGGGATATCTGGCGCTCTACACTCTCTGCCTACCCCGTTAGGGACCTGGCGTGAAGATACATACATACAAAATACTTACCCCATCACGTCACTCTTCATCGTCCAACTTCTCCTGAAAACGCACCGCACCCTTCGGTTAAACAAGCAATCAATTTTGATCTGGCAACAGATCAAAGCGACATAGACGCATTATGTAGCCCTGACACTGTTAAAATATTTACAGATGGTAGCAAACACTCAAACAATGTCGGTGCCGCTTATGTCATTCATAGACCGAATAACACCAAATTATAAAGAAATTTAAATTACACCATAGTTGTTCAGTATTCCAGGCAGAACTCTTGGCCATTGAAAAGTCAATAGCATGGATACATAGCAGTAACACCTACAATGCAGCTATACTCTCTGATAGTATGTCGGCACTACAAGAAATTTCTAATCTAAACTCTAACAACTCACAAGTCAACTCCATTCATAAATACTATAGCCAGCTTTCAGAAAACATATCTTTCATATGGATCAAAGCACACAACAAAATATTAGGCAATGAAGAAGCCGACAGCGCGGCAAAGGACGCTGCATGTCTACATAAAGCCCCTGATTTCAAGGAGTTTCCGATAAGCTTCGTGAAGCATATACTAAAAGATGAAACTGCATTATCAAGTAACAAAAATTACATCAAATCACGAACTGGCGAACACACCCGAAAATGGTTACCCGACTTGAATGCAATAAACGAGTTACACAAAATAGGCTACCCAAGTTTCCACCTCACTCAAGTTTTTACCGGGCACGGTTACCATAAACAATATCTTCATAGATTGAAAATCACTCCCTCGGACAAATGTCCCTGTGATGACACTTCAATTCAAACTATTTCAAAGCATCCACCATCTGCTAACTGATTGTCCTCGCTACAGTAACGCTGGCTACACTCACATAAACACATGCAATATGCTCAATGTAGACCCATTCAAATTAGAAAGCATCCTACAAAAAGACACACACATTCAATCAGTTCACTAAACACATTGTCAACACCTTAAAGCAGTTCAACAATACATGAGATATCATCACATAATAACTAAACTCAAAATACATACCTAACCCAATCTATACACACCTTTCATCTTGATATTGACTTAAGTCGCCCGTAAACCGTAGCGAGAACTTCTGTCAAGTCATCCACAACATTACTTACTCCTCTTGTTTAAAAATAGAGAAAAAAAAAAAAAAAAAACCCTTCGGGGATTACAGGCGTGAAGTTACGTAATAGAATAGACCTGCTGAGATTCTGAGGGTCTTTATTTGCGCTGGAAATTCATGACCTTAGCCCTAAACAGATTTATTTTAGACCATTGCTTATTTTTATTTTCACAGAAATAAAACAAGAAAATGACAAAACCTTAGCCTTTATTTTCACATTCCTCCATATGTTCGGCAAAGAGACATATTTGTTTAAACTTACACTCAGTAACTTACAACTAATATTAAAATTAAAGAGAAAGGAATGATATAATACTAAAGTCTATCTAGTGACTCCAACATGATGATGCTGTTACCTCGAATAACCTGTGAAGAAAAAAAAAACACTTTACTTTTTAACACATTATTATTAAAAATTCTGTACGTATTATCGGCACTTACTTAAATTATGCCTGAACCAGTGGCGCAGTGTCCCTTGGCAGGGACTCGTATAAAAATTTGTTTGAAGTTCCTTTTCAGGAAGGATCAATATTAAAAAAAAAAGACGACCTTGGCTTTACATTCTCCTCTATTCCTTCTATACCTAGGGTGGGGCTATGAGTATAAGAGTACAAAAATAATACACCCCTGACTGGTAAAATTGGGACTAATGCTCACACCCGTTGGGGCCTGTATAGTTCATACAGCAGATATGGCAATAGCTCTGCCCCGGGCTCTTTGCAGAAAAAGTTTGTATAGCAGTGACTATTTATTTTTAGACCAATGAACATGAAATTTTTGTTTCAACCACCAGATTAGAGACATTAATTATTGGCAAAAAATGCAAATTGTGAATCAATCAGACAGATTTAACCAGACTCAAATTACCAGAGTATATGCAGACACATTTTGAGATAGATGTGTGGTAGACTTCCAATGTCAGAGCTAGAGGGTGAAGGCATCACTGCATTACCTAGTCTACCTGCTGCCAAATGGTTGTATTCAGCATTATTGTATACTGGATAGGTTAGGTGATGTAAGACACCATACATTACCATCTAACCAGTACACAATAGTAACTCTAACATGGAGACCTCTAGTTTTAATTAAGATGTTTATAGGCTACAGTATCCACTTACCACCATGCATAACTCAAATTACTGACTATGACTCATTTGACTGACATAATAAATAATTGACTGACTGACTGATTCTAGTTTTTACATTGCTTATATACAAATACGAAATATCGTTTTACTTGACACTGGCAATATGTGTAATAGTGATGCCATTTTAACTTAAAGAAGTAAAAAGAAGACCATAGTATTGATCAAATCAACTTGTGTCAATTTTAGTGTTGCAAGTCAAATGTTACTTACCACCATACCAATGTTATTCCTCTGTCCATCTTTACACTCCTCTACCGACTCGTCCAGCACTAGATTCATGAAAGGATCAAAACCTCGGAGCACTCCAGTGACAGCTCGGCCAGCATTCAATTTAATTGACAATTTTTTGTCCATGAACCTGAAAAATTGGTAAAATAATCTACATTTACAATTTATAATATGTATTTTAAAAATGATAATATTTAACATGATTAGTCTTTTATGTGGTTTATAGAGAGCATAAAAAGAAACACATTGCTTGTAAAAAGAAGAACAAGGAAGTGTTTTGCTGTAGTTGTATTTTGTAATAATAGAACGAAGATAATTTATGAAAATATCAAGTTATACATACGGCAAAATTACAAATGTTAGGTTATGTCGGTAGCGGCTTGTTCTCTTTTATTGAGTACTTTAAGTCGTAATTACTTACTTTTTCAATTCCGGAGGGTGTGCTTTAGACATCGTTAGGTTTTTTAATAACGTTTATTTAATTAACGCTTATTTATTGGTATTTCAATTTTCAGATAGCGTAGCGTCCAACTTGCTTGTCACTTCACTTGTCAAATATATTTTTTTGTCATTGCCCGCGCCTGCGTATCGTCCGTATTTTTTCCGGTTCCTGTATGTATGGCCATAGACATTTTAAATTCAAATGACGCTAAGTTTCTGAATGTTAAAAACGAAGAAAAACGTTAAGAATAGGTACGACAGTAAAAATATTATTTATTATCTAAACTTATTTAGTTTTAAAATTATATTTTAAACTATTCGTTTCATAGCCGTTTTTAAAATTTTGAATGAATTCTATGGATAATAAAATTAGGTTTCTGAATGTTGCACAGCTCAGATGTTTCACGTGTTGCTACTTTAAAAATATATTTATTTCGCAACTTATTATTTCCATTATAAACAGAAGGTTAAAAACTAACGTTGAATTTATTGTAAGAACAAGCACTAGTTAGATTATTCTTATAGGTAAACAGATTTTTCAATTATTGGTAAATAATTTAATATTTATTGCCCTTACAAAAAATGTTAAACTTTGGCAATGCGACCAAACATGGAATGCGATATACGTCATGGAATTTACGCAAAAACTAACTGGCATCGAACTTCGTAGAGTTATAATTCCTCACATTCACACGATTATCTATGTGTACCAATCAACAATAGCAACAAGTAGACAGACAGCTGGGAGGATGGATGCTGCTAAGATATCCATCCAATTCTCATATAAACAGCTTCGTTTTGTTTTCTAATTATCAATGTTTCATAATATATTTAACTGTTGTTCAAAGTGATAAGTTTGTGTTTGTGTATCTGTTCAAAAATGGATGAGTCCGGCATCGACATGGGATTTGATCTCGCCTCTCTTTTGACGAACGATTATAATGTTGACCAGAAGATTTTGGAAGATATGACCACGGCCCAGCATCAGGACTTCATGTTTTACGAGCTCAAGTCCAAAGCAGTTCCTATCACTGAAAGGTAAGTGGTGTATGATCAAGTCAAAACAATGTGTTATCTGAGTCCAGTTTTCGCCAAGAAATATTGCGAATATTTTTAGCTCATAACTTTTATACGTATGAGGAACAATTTCACCTAAGTCGGATCGTCCGCGACCCTGAAAACTGGACTTGGCAAAACACCCAGTTTTACTATGTTGTTATGCATATTCTCCGAACATATTTTTTGTTGGAAAATTATTATGAATGTCTCGTGCAAAATACTTTCTCTACAAGTCACGTATCTAATTATTTTTATGTATTTTTTTTTTGCTCATTCACGGTCGACTTATTTTTAAACATTTTAAATCCCAAACTTATCTGATTGGATAAGTTTTGATTTTTCGATTCGACCGAGTTTCCCGCCTAAATCCCGGAGAAAACTCAACATCAAAATCGCCCAACATTAGTGTTGTGCTGATTACGCCATCGATAAACGTGAACGATGGAAGGATTTAATGTCGATAATGTTTAAGTTCTACTCACTACTTTCAAAATTGACCTCCTTTTCCATGTCGAGAATACCGCGAACGGAGATTCTTAATACTTAAAGTCTGTTTTTTTTCGCTACGGTCTAAATTGACACATGCAAATGTCAATTTCCAAAATAATGATACCAGCTCTCTAGTATTAGTGTTGTACGATACCGGTTTTATGAATCATTACTTTTTACTTTACCACATAATTTTATTATATTTGACACTAGATAAATCTTTTAAAAATTATGGTTACTATGGGGTATCACAGATTAATTTAAATTACTTATTGCACTAAGTAAACACGACAATTATTTATTTGTTGTTGAATACGCAATAACAAGTTGCTAACAGGAACTACGCAAGAAATAGGTCGATGTACTGTAGCTATCAATTCCATAAAAGCGAAAATATGGCGCCATTTTGAATACACTCCGTTCGTCCTTCAACCTCCGAAATGCGATTTCACGGGCAAAAAACATGATAAGTACGCGTTCATTATGTACACACCGAAAAGTAAACAGAATCTCCAGCCGAAATGCCGAAGAAAAACGAATGTGTGACTTCGTCTAGTGACTCCCCAGCGCTGGAAAAATTATATTAAACATGTACCTAATAATTGAAGTTGAGAAAAAAATGTGTACTTCTAGGCCATATTGTCGACGACATTACCGACTGATTTATTATTGAAGTAGGTGATGACTCTGACGATTCGGCACATTCACGTACGGAGTCATTACCTGATTCTGATTATTAACTTGCATGTCATTATTAAGACTTATAGACACTTAAAAATAAGTGTGTTGCATTTATGTTTTTATCAATTCTATACATTAACAATACAGGTAGGTATGTACATTATATATATATATATAGGCATGCCTGTAGGTACATTGCGGGTGTCGCCACATTCTAAAATTTTAAAGACACATTTTTGTAATTACCTATTTTTTATATAAACCTCAAAATGTTAGAGGGTTCTCTTTAGACACTGGTTTGACATGCAATAAGTCGTCTTTAGCATTTTTTCTTAACTAGCGCAGTGTAAAATATTAATAAGATATAATGTAAATTAAAAGGCTAGGAGCAGTTAACGTACTAAGTTGCACAAAATTTCCTTTTATTATTGATTTGTTGTTTTTTTTTAAAGAAAAATGGAAAGAAAAAATTTCCTTCAGGCGAGACTCGAACTCGCGGCCACTGGGAATCTAGTCCAGCCGCTCTGAAGTCAAATTTTTCTTTCCATTTTTCTTTAAAAAAAAAACATGAAAACAAAAAAAACATTTGACTTCAGAGCGGCTGGACTAGATTCCCAGTGGCCGCGAGTTCGAGTCTCGCCTGAAGTAAATTTTTTCTTTCCATTTTTCTTTAAAAAAAAAACAACAAATCAATAATAAAAGGAAATTTTGTGCAACTTAGTACGTTAACTGCTCCTTCACAAAATATATGCACATTAAAAATATAAATATATTTGCTGTTGTTGATATTGTTTTTTTGTTTTCTGTTTTTGTTATTGTTATGAAACAATATGCAATTCCTTAGATGTCTAAAAACGGAAACTTATAAATGGTATGATATAATTTTATTAAGATTGTTTGTAAGCAAATAAGACTGTTTGTTCTCTTGAATAAAATAAAATAAAAATTATTACTGAAAAACGATACTAGATTCTAAATTACGTAAAGTTACGGTAGAGGCACATCACTATTAATGATTCCCTAAAACCTAGCCACACAGCTTATGTCAATTTAGTCCGTACCGAAAAAAAACAGACTGTAGTTGTTTAGTAACTAGTTTATTGTTTTAATATACAATAAAATTACACACGCGAGCTATCAAACATTAGTCCATCTCCCACCGCCGATTATTGCGGCGATGGAAGGAGATAATCAAATTTATAGCTGTTTTAATAGCATCTTGCAATGCACTCGTTTTTGCAACACGTTTTTCGCTGTTATTTAATTCGGAAACACCAATTTAACTATCTAATTTGATTTTTTAACATATTCTATGATTTCAAACTTTAATATATAGGTAAGTAATCGCCGAAAATGTATTGTCTAAATTGACTAACGAAATCACAAAACAATAAAAACAAGACGTACTCGTATCGCGGCGCCGATTTCTCGGAATGCAAACGGATCAGCAATCAGTCTGTCTCGGATAAACACCCGAAAGATATGCAGATATTACTTAGGGCTCCCATCACCTAACTCTGACGCCGGGCAAAATCAACAAAAACCCGAACGCCTTCCATTGCTCCGCTCCGCATTCTCTAGTGTTTTCAATACTGCCTTCTTCCCAGGACGCCATTTAAAGTAGGACATACCCGTGAAACCTGGAAGGATGACAGCCCTACTATTAGGTACCTAAACAATTAGGCATCATCTAAGCGATTTGTTTTAACGATGCGCCAACTTTATATCAATTCCATTCACTTGTCGTTTATTAATGTTGACGGTGGCCAGTCAGTGACACGAGTCGCGGTCGTGTTGTCATGTCACGTGGTGATATCAATGATTGTCTGACCTCTAATACTGTTGGTCTTGGTCAGTATGAAGATATCACGTACCACACCAAACTTTGAATGTACCTAGTTTACTTACTTAACTCACACAATTTGACCATATATGTACATTTTGCATAGATTTATGTCATGTTGTACCTAGCAGAAACTGCAAAATTGTGAATTGAATATTTTTGATAAAATAAATCCGCAAAATTTAACTAGGTACTCGTCGTTGTTATTTGTTTACTGTTAAATTTTAATAAATTGTACTGCATGGTAATAATTATCAGCGATGAGCCGAATGTGGTTTGAACACTTTGAATAGGTACGAACTTCGGCCGAACATTCGGTAAAAACGTAAAATTCGACCGGACTTCAGTTCCATTTCGCCACGATTTCTCGAGAGTAACACGTTTACATACTTACCTATTTTAAATACCGAAAAATAATTCAACATTTTTGTGATAATAAAACCTATGCGTAATTGATGCTATCCGATTAGAAGCTTAGCAAGCATGTTTGTTCAAAGAATAGCAAGGTTGTTTTAAAATTGTAAACGGGACTTAATCGACTTCATGTTCAGGAGGTACTGCGGCGGAATGGATATCGTGTGGGAGAGTATCAACCACGGCGAAGAGTGGGAGAAAAGCGTCCAGACGTCTCAAGACAACCCGTGTTCTTACCATACATAAGAGGAATAACGGATAAGGTTGGTGCTGTGCTGGACCGTTTTTCCATCAAGACCGTTTTCATGTCACCGTCTAAGATCGCGGGATTGTTGAGAACGGCTAAGGATTTGATACCGTTTCAAACACCTGGTGTTTATAAGGTCGACTGCAGTTGCGGTAGTTCCTATATCGGTCAAACTAAGCGCACGATAGCTGAGCGAGTTAAGGAGCACATTGGAGCAGTTAAGAATCGCCAGGTGAACAAGTCAGCGATCGCGGAGCATCTACTGGAGTCGGGACCAAACCACTGGATCGAACTTCTCAACCCGAAAATCCTCTCCACTGAACGTCACTACTATAATAGGATGGTACGTAAAACGGTTGAAATCAGAAAAATACTAAAATTTCAACCGGGAGGATGGATATATATAGGTTATCAGTTTCGTGGAATCCGGTTATCGGGAAATGTAGACGTCGTGATGTATCTTCGGATAAATGGTCGGATGTTGTGAGCGTTGTGTGTTGGGACCTTAATGTATTGAATCGAAATAATGACGACCAACCGCGGGTAGTTCGAAGAACTGGCGCGGGTACGAGACGATGACACCATGGAGCAGCAGTCTACTCGTGACCACGGCCGTTGCATTACGGCCGAAACGTCGAGTGTCGAGGTAAATACTTCGATTAAAATAGTACGCGATTAAGTCCCGTTTACAATTTTAAAATATGAACACAAATCGTGAAAGTTTAAAACAATTAAGGTTGTTTTATTTGTTTTTTTTTTGTTAAGTAGGTAATCTCTTTTCATGTAAGTAGGTACCTATTATCTATATATTATCAAATAAAGTATGTTATCAAGCAAAGTTCTTTATTTGAAGACTGGTAAATTACAAACTTTCATGAACACCTATGCAATAATAAATAACCACGAGTGCTTTTAGAAAATATTTTTTTAGTTTCTATAATGATTTCAAGAGTCAAGATAGCGCAAGTAAATAGAGTAGAGACAAGTTTTTTTTATCAGGGATTGAAACCAGATGGCTTTCTACAGTTTTAGCTGAAATTCGGCCCAATCTACCTAGTTTAGTTAAACGGAATGAAAAATAAATTCGGACCATCAGTAATAATTAGGTTAAAGAATATTGTCTCTGGCTTATCGAATTTACAATGTTACGTATTATATTAGGTATTTATCGTCCTTCGCGTGTCAATACAGTGAATGTGTAATAATAATGGTTATTTTCAATGAATTTCACCCAAAAAATAAACATAAAATATATTTAAAGCTTTTATTTATGTTTTTTTAATGTATTACTATTACTGCGTTACGTACCTATATCGCTTCCGATTCCCGCAACTTTGCGTGTGTAGCGACGTTTATCGAATAAATTTCCGGAGTCACGCACGTCACTAAAATCTACTATAATCTAATTACTTTATTCAAAGAACTATTTTTAGTTTGTGTAGTCTGTATCGATCAGTTTTTCGTTCAAAAACAAATTTAAAAAAAAACTGGAAGAACAAAAAATAATAGACAATAAACATATAAAACAATAAGAAATTAGGTAATTACCTACCTTATTGATTTTTTTTCCGATTTATTAGTATTATTTGTCATTGTAGGTAGGTACCTTATATTTTAGACATGACTATTTAAAATTTTGAACATTCAGACCGGAAGTCCGGAATATATAGGTACCTCGGTACCTACTTGTACTTGGAATTGTTGTGGTAAACTGTCGGATTCTTGGCGGATCAGCAGCTGTCAATCGTAGGGCATCGGAATTTGGCTAATAATTACCTACGTCTCTACGCTTGGAGTAGAGACTAGTGAGGTCCTGTTGCGATAATTCACAAAAGTAACTAGTTACAATATAATTTTTTTTTTCATGTAATGGATGTGGCAAACAAACATGCAGTTCACATTGATGTTAAGTGATGACTGCAGCCTCTAGACACCCACACAAAAACCAAGGTCAAAATGCAGATGTGTTACCACTCCTAAGGCCTAAGGTGTTATGCCTCTGTGCCGGAAATTACAGGACCATACATTACCACCTGACCGGAACACGATAGTGCTGAACACTACCATTTAGCGCCAAGTAGGTAGGTAGGTAACTCTTTATATATATTATAAATCTTATCACTATTATATATATATATATATATATATATATATATATAAAATAGTAATAAGATTTATAACGTTAATACTTTTGTAAATTATAGAGATATTTTAGTACTGTATTTTAGAGCATCAATATGAAGACTGATGGTTGTTGAGATTTTTATCATCGGAAAATATAAAACACCACTAGTTTGAAGTCTGACGCTCCACACTCTCTGCCTACCCCGTGAGGGACTTGGCGTTTAGATGCATACATACTGGTCTAAACCTACTAATCAGAGTTATATAGTGTTGGGAAGCAAATTGGATTGATTCAAAGTAGCACGCTCAGAGTTTGGCAATGTGACTTTACAGGGGCGCTTGGTATCCCCATCTGTTTCGTTCGATACTTTACTCAGAGATAGAAACCTATAGCTTGCTTATAGCGGACGTGTAGGTACCTAAATACCTTCCGTTTCGCTTGGACACCAGAATAGTAACAAAAAAGAGAACTTAACTATACACCTTTTTTGTAAATGAAGAAGCAAAAAAAGGCCATATTAAATGGATCAGTGATCATTGTGACGTAATCCGGTATCATCGTAATCACTCTCCTAAGAAATACTATACCTATATAGTTTCAGTTGATTGAGATTGGTGACGGATTATTGTTTGTCCATTATCTCCGACATTATTGATAGAATATAGTTTAAAAAGAATGCAGGTGCTGGTAACTAGCGTCTGGTTGTATGTATACAATAGACATCTATATAAAACTAGGTGTCTCAATATTCTCAAATTCTTAGATGCGTTAGTTAACCTTACTGCCATTGTGTTGGAAACTACAAGATATTATATATATTTTTTAAACCCACCACCACCGTATCTGGATTTTCAATTCCATCTCACCCCATATATAAAATCGTAGAAACAGTGAATGAAATAAAAGACCAGACGACATTAAAAAAAACCTAGGTTTTCGCGAGCTACGCTCATTGATATAACATTATTTATACGGATTTATCTCGCGTAGGTACCTATATTAAACAAAAATGTTTTTAAGGCGGTGTTTGCCTTAGATTCGAGTCTAGAATCAAAGTTACGCCTAGACTTCGATTTTATTCACATGTCAATATGCACCCAAGTGTCTTCGCAGTAAAGTTGAATTCCACTCATATGCCGGCATCATCGCGAATTTATTATTTTTGCAAGGAAACCGGCGGCGCTCACCGACAGCGAAAGTTCTAGAAAGTGAGTGTGAAGACATTGCCCAGATTATGTTATGCAAGATGCGGTAACTTACCTAAATACTTTGTTCTCACTTGGGCTATAAATAGGCCACCAATAAGCAAAAAAGAGCAAGGGCGTTGGCGCAATAGTGATTTTTTTTTGGACTTACGAGAGACGTCTTCTTGACGGCCCTAGTCTACTTTACCGGGCAATTGGCGAGCACAGAGGGCTCTCAGCCTAAATGTATTTTTTTATGTAATGAAAGTGGTAAACAAGCATGCAGTTCACATGTATGTTAAGTGATGACTGCAGCCTATAGACACTAACACAAAGACCAAGGTCAAAATGCAGATGTGTAACCACTCCTGAGGCCTAAGGTGTTATGTCTCTGTGCCGGAAATTTAAGGGCCATACATGAAAATATGTATTTTCACAATTACCTAAGTAAGACCCCTGCGGGTACGATCATCGGCTTTAGGCATTGTGGGCACATAGGCATATGCGATTAGGGGCGCAGTAGTGATCTCACTACTGCGCCCCTATACTGCGAACCTATCTAGGTTCTTTAAGCTATTGAAAATAGTTTGATCGAAGTAGAGTAAGAGTTCATCGATCAGAGTAATCGTCGTAATCGAATATCGATAATGTCGTCAAATCGATACAATTGTCGATATTAGAGTCACCTTGCATCCCTTTAGGAAGAACAGCGCGCAGCGCAGGTGCAATCACTGACAATGACAGTGGTTGCTATGCCAACCATTATTAATTTTATTTTTCTGTAGGTGATTATGATTTTTTTTTAATTATTATAATGGCATCGCTATTACGCATATTGCCAGTGTCAAGTAAAATGATATTTCGTATTCGCAAGCAGCGTAAAAGTAAGAGTCAGTCGGTCAATTATAAGTCAGTAAGTTAGAGTCACAGTCAGTAATATTCGAGTAAAGCGATGGCTACTTTACCAGAACATTTCAAATGAAGTTTTGGAGGCAAACTGAAAAGCCGTGTTTTCGCACTGTTATTCTATTTCACTATACACGGGCACTGTAATAAGCCTATATCAAACAAAATACCACCAACTCTATTTAATATAACTCAAAAATACACTAAGAAAATGAAATAAAATAAGAGCACCACACGCTTCTTTCAAGATTCCCGCCAAAACTCTAGGTATGATTATTTACTCCGATAATTCCTCGATTTTATTTTTCCATACATTAACATATTGGCTGGCTTATGTTTTTGGGTTCCGTACTTAGTTCTTGTTAACATCTCGTAATAAGAAGTAATAAGCAGTGAGCCTATCATAATTTATCTAACTCGTTTTACTGGCAGCGCGTTTTGTGCTCGGCTACTCCACTGGTGCTGCTATTTTCCATATGCGACGCCGGTGATAATTTTGTAGGTATCAGGTGGTCTGACGTCTGCTTGTCTGACCACCTTAAAAAAAAACTCTTCTTCTTTACCGTTATGAGTTTTTCCAATTAGAGAAAATCAAAATGGTAACGTATGGCCCGTGATAACTATCACAGTCAAAAAACTTAGGCTTCAGGAGTGGCAACGCATTTGAATTTTCCCCGCCCCCCTCTAGCTTTTAAAAGAACAGAGTGAAAAATGAAAACGAATAAATACCTATAATAATATGTTTCTTAATGAAATCTTTCAATGAAATTTAGTTTGGATGGATATTCTTAATATTTTTTTTAGTTATGATAGGTACCTATATTTTCAAAAACTGCAAATATATATAAATTTTGATATGTATGTATAGGTACCTACTCGTTGTATTGGCCGCTTTCTTGTTATTATAATTATACATAGATATTAAGTTTGATTATTGAACGAGAAAAATCATTCGTAATATTGAGTAAATAACTAATCAAGAAATAAATACATTAGTAACATTGTAAGTTTGCTACCTATCACGATTTCTCATTACGTTTATAAGTTTCCGATGGGCAAAGAAACTACATGTGACATTTTAATATACCATTACGGATCAAATGATCTCATTATTTGTAATTAAATCGTCTTGTATTGTCTACAAATAAGTATTTATCAGTGAGGTTAATATATGTAGACGAGACACGAGGAATAAAATGCCGGTTCCGTCTATCTATATTTGAATTGACAGATATGTCAGGATGGCGTCGGGACGCATTAATCCGTCAGTTCACGAGAAAAATATGAATAACGAATCAACTTTACATGACATGACAGTACAGTTTTAAAATTTTGAGTACCTATTTTACCTACGTCCTCGTTGATTTCATGAGACAAAATAATATAAGTAACATATAGATTTGTATTTCTGTTTTATTAAATAGTTTTAATTTGTTTTGATCAGTTTAATGTAATAATAATTGCCTATCTTCATTCTAAAAAATATTTAAATTTAATCATTATTAAATATGTTTACCCGTGTTTAAATAACAATAATATGATGTTAACTACCTTATGTTCATCTGACATAGGTAGGTACCTACTATAAAAAACTCTTAATCTATGACACATGGCATATTATAACTAACGTGACCATTTTTCGTCACTCAAAACGGGACATTTTCAATATAAACCTTCGAAGAACTATAAGGAAGAGGTTAGACTTTCGGACGCCAAGCTACACCCTCTTTAAGTATTGTTTTAAGTGACTTAGGGATGATTATCGATTTTTTTATTACAAAATTCTAAAAGTTTGAAATTTTGGATTGACTACGTAGGTATTTAAAGGAATTCTTCAGTCAGGTGCGCTAGTTTTCTATAGATTTTGATATTAACGATAACGGGACATTTTTGCTTCCCATAAGTTTTTCCGGGACACCGGGATGGTCTGCACGAAAACGGGACTGTCCCGTTTAAAACAGGCCGTATGGTCACATTAATTATAACGCCAAGATGCTTTTATAAATAAAATTAAGCTAATTTTAACCTTATATCATCCTTATCGTTGAAATGTTACTTTCTAGGATTTTTAAAATAAAGATCTTGACTTGACGGCTTCGGGAAGCCAAACAATTCTTTTATTACTGCGGGTTTTGGAGGAAGAATATGACTCCCCTCCCCCCCTCAAACCGCACCACCATCCAAAGAGAGAACCATGTTCACGAATTTCAACATGGCGTCACCCAAAGACGATCACTTATCGAAAGATAACTCACAAACATTGACCATGTTATCAACATTTTGTAATAAATTGACAACATTTCAAATTTGACACGACCCTACAAGAAAAGTACCGTTTCTATAATTTTATTTTCTGAGTTCAATTAGATATTTTTGTATTTTTTTATTTCTTAATTTCTGTGAAAAAAAAAATCTGAAAAACATGTGATGACGTCACTTATATGGTGGAATGAAGTAGTTACCATTGCTTATCTTTAGATGAAAACATTATTGTTCATTATTGTTCTTGTGTTGTTGTTATTCATACTCTGTGGCAAGATGTGTCAAATTGATACGGATACGTCAATGTCAAAGTATAAAACTAGGAAGTAGGGATGGTGATCCGAGACCTGAGATCGATTAATTGGAAAAGCGATCCTTAGGAACCAAAAATTCGATTCTTATTTAAATAATTATAATAATTTATTTAAATCGATCCACAGTACTGGATTGATCTAGTACATCGATACATATACATAGTATGGAAAATCGAAGATCGATCTTTTTGGTTAATTATCTGTATGTTTCTTAAGGACATAGGAAACATACAGATCACAAGATTTAACGTTTAAACGTGAGTATAGGAAGCATTATACCAGCATTGAACACTGTTGAGTTGCTTTTTTTTTGGTCGTCTGTTTTCATTGAAATTTAGTATTACATACCTATCCCAAATCAAAAATAGATCGAGATAACCGAAGACCGATTTTTTCAATGTCGATTTAATCGTGGGTGGATTTTGGACACTTCGATTCTAACATTGATTTATTCCAGAAAGAATCGCCATCCCTACTACGAAGTCTATGAAAAGCTGCTACGAACTTATCTATTATAAAAATAACTACGTTAGAAAAACCGACTTCAAATCTAAAAAGTAAAAAATAATACAGATTTAATATTAATTATATACTACCTATTATTTATATGTGTTATTTACTAATAGTATTGTAGTCGCTGCCAAGCCTTAAACAAATAATTATATCTTAATCACTTAAATATGAATACGAGCAAATTAATACAATGAACATGCTATGCAACAATGTATGCTTGAATGCATGCATTTACCTCTGCCTACCCCTTCGGGGATTACAGGCATGAAGTTACGTTTTAATACAATGAAATGCCTACTTTAATGATTTTGACTTGGCACCGAGTTTAATCCTATTAGTAAATAACACATATAAATAATAGGTAGTATATAATTAATATTAAATCTGTATTATTTTTTACTTTTTAGATTTGAAGTCGGTTTTTCTTAAAGCAGTTATTTTTGTTTAATACTTTTTAGTTTATTGCTGCATTGTCAATAAGATTAATGTTCACATCTGTTAAATTTGTAAAATCTGATTCTTTTAACTTCGTGACAATAAGATAGGTACATAATTTAAACTGTTTAGATGTGTCGATACAAAATTATTACACGACTATACGAAATCAATGAAAAAAAATATTGATGTTTTGGGGAAAGTAATCATGGACTGTTAACTCTTTGCATTTATCCACGAAGGAGTAAATAAGCTGTGTTGTGTCGTCGATGAGTAAATATGTCATTGTCACTTGTTGTCATGCGTATTAGGAATATCTAAGACGTCAGTGGATTCAACGCATTGTTATGACAACACGCTGTCTAATCTTATTCCTTTAGTTTGAGGTGAAAGTAAGTAAAAAATGCTCATAAAATAAAAACTAATCTGCCTACCTGAATAAAATTTTTATGGGACCAATTCGAAACTATTCCGCATCAAACACAACAAGAATTACGTAAATCGGTCCAGAAATCTCGGCGAAATTGGCGTAAATACATAAAAAAATATATATATATATACCGGCCGAATTGAGAACCTTCTCGTTTTTTTGAACTCGGTTAAAAATAAAAACAAGTTTTAAAGTTTTTAACAACGACATAGCCCTCAGGCTGTTGATATAATATTGATATTTTTTATTTGTAGTTGGATCAAGGAAGAGATTAATCGACGACACGCAGGGTCAAAGATTTTTAAATTATATAAGCTGATATGAGACTCCAACTTTCTTTCATCAAACCTGATATCAACCAATTGATGAAAATAAAAAACAGTTTCATACCTCCCGCTAGTTAGATTTTTTCTTTTTTAATGTTTTCTATTATTGTCCTTGCCAAGTGGTGAAGTAAATAATAATTAGTAACTGTTACATTGAACTTTCATTATGCTGATTAATAAGAAATACACTTATAAAAACAATTGTTTTATTGTAGGGTTCCATCAAGTATTTTGATTCCCAAAAGGGTTCCGTCATTTAAAAAGTTTGAGAACCACTGGTCTAAGCCATTCCATATGTGTGACGTCTAATGGCGCATACGTCTTTTTAGAATACACTAACTTTCAAATTAGAATGAATGAAAAGTACAAAATTTCGAAAAATGGTTAAACACGGGTGCCCTGCTGGTTAAACACACCCGTGTTTGCCCTAATTTTGGATTTACTTTTGAATAATGTAATAAAACATGTAGGTTAAAAATATGAAATGTTGTCAATTGCAATAAATTCAAGTCGGCCTGTGATTGGCTGACGTCTTACTGTCGTCACTTATCTGTCATTTCGACCAATTGGAGCGCCGTATCCCTGAGACGACAATAGTAGGGTTAATTGACGTGAACCGGTGGTCGCTATTGATTCATTATCAACATACTAAAGGGGTATACAAATATTAGGCTTTGCAGTGTGTGACTAATTGTTTACAGTTACTTTGTCTAGTCTAGTTCTACTGTAAACTAGCGAATGCAGATGTGACCTAGCCATAGAGCAACACGGGCCACTGGCCGGCCGGAGGGGAGTAGCCATAGCGGTTAAGACCGATGCAAAACAGTCTGTCATTTATTGCAGGGAAAATTCGTGTGACACACACACGCACACAACAAAATCAGACATTTAAACATCTCAAGCCCAAGGGAGCCTGTACTTTGACAGAGGGGAAAGCCTGCATATGGCTACTCCCCTCCGGTCCGCCGCACCCAGTGACCCGTGTTGCTATGGACTTAGCTAATCAGTATAAAGATTTGTTTTTGTAATATTTATTTTTCGCAATAACACATGCAAGTGAACTTTAGAAATTAAAGAAAAAAACGTATAAGAAAATTTTGGCTTCGGTCAGGAATCGAACCTGCGAAATCAGGATAACCTTACCGCTAAGCTTTACCAGTACTACAAACACAATGCTAGTAGTACAAATTAAAACAACAACTTTAACACAAATAAAAAAAAATACAAATTTTTCTTTCCGTTTTTTCTTTAATTCCTAAGATTTGTTTTGTTTATTTATGGTCCCGAAATAACTTAACAGAGACTAAACAGGCCTCAGTGGTGGCAACGCATCTACATTTTGACCATCGTTTTATCCTGCAATTGACATTTAACATTCATGTGAATTGCACGCTTGCATTGTCGGGACACGCATAATTTTTTTTCAAGTAGGTAAATTCAAACAATTCCCCACACGATGGGATGCGCGGGAAAAAATGCATCCCCGCTTTATGTGTAGGGGAGGTACCTACCTACCCTAAAAATATGTCACGAGATTTTGTTGCACCATTTTTTCGGCTGATTCAATAAATGTGTTCGATTCCCGGGTCGGGGGCTACCAGAGATTCGGTGTGAAATCCTTTATCTCTGGTTCTATTGGGATTTTTCCATTTTCAGTAAGTTTCCCAGTAGCTCGGAGTTTGGTAATATGCCCGGAGTAAGCCAGCAGGCTCGACACCTGTTACATGAGCCAAAAACGTAAGCGGCGAATCGTGGGTGCTTGCATGTATGCTTTTCTGGTTAATGCATTCCATTTACTTCTGTCTACCTTTTTAGAGATTACAGGCGTGAAGTTACGTTACGTAAAGTTTTTGAACTGTATTGTAAGACAAGCGTTATTGTAGGGATATCGAAAAAGTAACCAACTATCTAACGACGACAAGCAAAATATTGTAAAATATTTTAAATAAGTTCTCTGTATGTTTATTTTGTTATTCTCACACCATTCTTGTTTCTTGGTGACATCTCTTTACTACGATACGTCGACAAACAGTCTACGTAGAGTCATTTCTGTAACTTCTCGCACGTGAGTGAAATTATTATTATACTTGCTTTAGTCTGCGACTTCGTCCGTTTGGGATTGTAGAAATAACAGACTTCCTTACAAACTTTCATTCAACACTTGAAATTATTTTCTGCTTAGTATCTCGATTTTAACGAAATTTGGTTCTAATCGGTTTTGACGTTTTGGCGCGAAACATATAGAAAGACAGACAGACAAATACATTTTCGAATTTATTATATTAGTCGGGATTACTTAACTAGCCAACTAGTCTACTAAGCCATAGGGCCAGAAACCCGGCGATAGTCTGTAGAAAGAAACTGACGGTAATCGGTAGGATAGGATGGACCTGAACAGCGTTAGCTTCTCCGCATTATCTTAACTATCGGTCGACAAATGGTAGAACAGTACATCACTATCGTGTTCCGATTTAAGTTCAAGATTAGAATATGTCAGATTATAATTATTACTATTGCTTTTAAAAGAAGTACATATTGACATGAAAAATGTATAGCAATAACAATATCGTCAACAATTTCGATAGGCGCTCCGCATTCGATCTCGATCCAAAATTTCGGAGGTTCGCTGTCGCTATTTCCCGAAGCTCTGTGTATGGCTTCTCTGAAGCAACAATTTGTTTAGGACAAATAAGCATTTACTATTGCCGATTACTCCGTGAAGTAGTCTACTGCCGTCTCGAGACGAACCGCTATGTACGTCCATTATATAAAAACAACCCAGGTTCAGCGCCGCAAAAGTAAAACGCGTATTAGACGCTCATATCCATAACTATGACGTATTTTAAAGCTAACAAAATATGATGATGAATCAAATCAATTAAACCGGTTCAGTCATCTCTTAAACTCAAGGACATGTGAGGAATTTTGGCGCATTATTATGGTTTTATGCACGGAATAGATAAATAAGGATGGAAAGGCCTTTGCTTCAATTTAGTATTAGAACCAGTGTCGCCGCTTTTCTCCCACCGTGCAATTTCTTACACAAATGTAACACCATCTCGACAATCACCCACACATTAATCTCAGGGCAGCTATTCGTTTGCGTAAGTTTGCATACTAAGATGTAACGCCCGTAGACAATAAACACTCGCACGCACACATCAATATACTCACCAATAAACTAGTCGAAGTGTAGTGAACGCATTACATGTTGTACATTGCCAGCGGAGACAGTAATAGCGTTAATTGAGCGAGTGCTTAACGAGCAATGTATTCGCTAGCAGAACGTTTAAATAATGCAGTTTAAGTTCGAATATTTGTATTACTTTGTATATTTATATGTTTTTTACAAGTATTATAACAATAAATGTTATTTGTGTCTTACCGATCAAAAGATATACCTCCTCGCTTTATACTTGAGGTCTGACATGTCATATTACATGTTAAAACACTGGCACTACATGGTATTTTACCAAGAGATGCGTCGTTCGAAGCAGTCGACACGACACTACGAGCGGCGAACGAATGGTTCTGCCGAACTGTGTGTGTACACGCATAGTTGTCGTGCGCTTGCCACGCCCACATTACCATTCCATCTTTATTTATCTATTCCGTGGTTTTATGGCAGCGCCCTGCGATAAAACCATCGCCACTGCGATTGCCAATCCGCATGCCAAGCGTGCCGATAATGGCATATCCCCCTCATGGGGAGGCTTTGGTCCAGTAGTGGACGGTTTTGAGATGAAATTATTTATTATCAAATGAGAACACGTCCAAAATGAGGCATAATTTGTATTATTTCGAAATGCACGCAAATCGTAAAACCAGTAGAGCTCCATACTTCGATGGAGTGATTTTTAATGAAGCCGAACACCACTTATTTATGGAACAAAGATAACAAACAAGTAAGCAGTTCAAATCGGTGGTTAGTGCAGCCTTAAAAATCAGCACAGAAAATCAAAAGTCCCAATGCAGATAGATGCGCTCTCCTGTTTTGTCTCTGTACCAGAAATTACAATTACCCACTTACACGCTTGTTATGGTTTGCCACCTCGCGCAAAAAATGATGACTAATTCATAACCGTGTTTTAGTATACACAGATTAACACTACCATCCAGCTAATGTAATTGCCACCAATTAGATACATTACCTAATTGATCACTAACGATTGGCACGTATAGTGGAGGTTCTATGTTCCAATCAAATCGTTGAAAGCGAATTAATTAAATGTGACTGTGTGAGCGACATTGTTGATTTGACGTATCTGAAATGAATGGATGAACTCATAAACATTGCCGACGTTACGACCATTGACACGCCAGGCAAAAATATTGTGATGCCCACTCAATAAAACTAAAATTGGGCATTAATTTTTGCAATCAACGTAACCAACGTAAACGTGGATTAATTATTTTGTCTTTCCTTTAGAGAGAGGAAAAGTTCCTCCTTTACCCAGAGTTAACCACGTAGACGTAGGTAGAAAGTAGTGCTTTTTGCTCAAATCTCATGTTGCTACTGATTGAAATTGTGATAAGTGGAGCACTCAATATCGACTGTTGCAACAGTTATCAACAGTAGCTTCAAGCAGTTGATTAGATTGAGTAATCCGTGTATCAATGGTGAACTGCTGTTCGTTAACGGTCAGCCTGATTGGCTGGCGACGGATTGACAACTCGATGAAATTTCATCGTTTGCCGATTGCTTACGGGTCAGAACAGTCGCAACCTCGAGATGTTCCATGTATGACGCAAGTCTGTGCAGTATGCCCTTCAATTTGTCTGTATATCAAACATAAGGTGCAATTCGGCTGGATGCAGACACGGCAATCGGCAGTACCTAACTCCCAGCTAAAAAGTGAAATCGTAAAAAAAACCTGCCATTTGCTCAGTTCTACGTAATGCAATTGTGCAGTCGTTACTCTACATGTACCTTCAGTTTGAGCATGCTACACGGCTCAGTCTAGCCGGTGAATGATCACCACTGCTTTGCGCAAAATGCACTGTCCAACAGTGCCGTCAGGGCTGTAGGTATGGGGTGGCCGGGCTACGCAGTCCAACAGTATAGTCCGTTTACGTAGGTAAAATCGTGGTTAGACGACTACGTCTTGCCCACGCAGTCCACATGCGCAGTAAAAGGTTCTGTTGATGTGCAGTAATGATTGTATCGTGAGGCCGGGCTATTAGATGCTTTGGAATAATTAGGTATTAATTTTTATGAGACCGCCTTCGTAATTGAGACGATATGCCGTTGTGTTGTCTCCCCCTGCCGCTGCCGTTGCCGTCTACTGCGTTCTATTTAATCGTACGTTAATAAAACATACGAAAACGACACCACTGCACTTCGCTGATAAGTTATCACGCGTAACGCGTCCTACATCTTTAATGTTGTTTATTTTTTTTCTTTCCCAACTTTGAATGGTTCTGAAGACGTTGAATTATTTTATTTTGTAATCAAAATATGTCATCAGATTTGCAAATTAATAAATTATTTCTATCTACCGATAAATCGATGTGAGTCGTGGTTACTCCAACGGTTCCAAGAATTATGCCATGACCACCCAACCGGAACACGGTGGCGCTGAATTTTATTATTTAGCGGCAGGTAGTTTCAAGTAATCTGGATGAGCCTACGTCCTTGAACTAGGTCAATAGAGACCTACCAGGAATGTTTTTTTAAAATAATTGATGAAACGCCACTGAGTGCCTTTTGGAAAAGATCTAGAAATTCTTCTTCATCTAAAAGTTACCCGTGTAAACTTTGCGCCAGTCTGAAAGCGGAGCGAGCTTAGCTTCTCTCGTGAAAAGAAGCGACTTTTATGTGTTAACCTGATAAATATGAACAACTGTCACATGTTCTTCCTTCTGTAGGTACCATAAATTTGCTTTCTTCGCAGCGACTTGTAAGTTGTAACTTCACGGACGCATTTAACTTTATGCGCGTACCTTCGGTGCAGACATTGCGAGAAAAGCGCCGTAGGCGGCGCTCATCGCATGCCTCAATGACGGGTATATACGTTACCATCTAACCGGTACACGATAGTGCTAAACATTTGGCAGATAGTTTTAAGTACAGTACACAGCAAGATATATTGTACATCGACCTCAGGAGAAAGACTTCGGATAATTACTGGTGGTAGAGCTCCAGTGACGGAGCTTGCGGGCGTAGGCACCACCGCATTACCTAATATACTTGCCGCCAAATGGTAGTGTTCAGCACTATCGTGTTCCGGTCAGGTGGTAATGTAAGGCCCTGTAATTTCCGGCACAAAGGCATAACATCTGCATTTTGACCTTGGTCTTTGTGTGGGTGTCTATAGGCTGCAGTCATCACTTAACATCAATGTGAACTTCATGCCACTTCCATTACATGAAAAAAAAAATGTCGGCTGTGTAGAGCGTTATCTCTATCACAACCAACCTTTCTGACGTTTGTCGACCATTTTAATCTAGTTTTGACCAATAGCGGACTAATAGCGCATACGCAGGCAGTGTGCAGCACAGATCACGCTCTACGCTCGTCGAAGCTCTACGCACTCGAAACTAGCCGATTGACTCTTTCCTAAGCTCGATGTGCAGTATTTCTTGAGGAGCACTGTAATGCACTATTCTCATCTACTCAGAAATTGTATAAGGTAGAGCAAGGAACGCAACGACCATTTCACAATCTGCGCCATGGTAAACATAAGCCCATTCGACCTCAATGAAATAGCCACAAAAGAAAGCACATGCACATCGTTTAACAACTTCACCAAATTCGTCATAAGTACACTTAAACAGTTTAATCAGACATAAAACTAAAAAAAAAATTCGCGCAACTTAAACAAAAAAAAAAAACCATGATCAAAAGCAATAAAGTTACCCGTATACACTCGCGAGAACTTTGTTGTGTTTAACCAAAAAATATGCTCTTCGGAAACGCACTAGGATCGGAAAGGTTTGAATGAAAAAAAAAGAGCACTGCAATACGGTGGTGTTCACCCTCTAGTTAAACTCTATCGAGCTCTAACATTGCACCTCTACCACCAGTAGGAATCACTAGTGCTGGCTTTCAGCGTGATGCAAAAACCCGATACAAAGTAAAATATTTTTATCAATAACAAAGAATGCTCTCCTTTTCGAGTAAATATTTCGTCCACTATCTGTCAGTTTGTGTGACGTCCATGTTTGCGTTGCTCGCTCACGCATGTCATTGTTAAGCCGTGAATATACAATGCTGAGAAATCGTCATTTCTTAAGTAAATAGTATTATGTGTAACGTCCGATTGTGTAGCTTGGGAACTACTACTTGGCCTACCGTTTCAAGATAAGTCAGTTCAGCCAACTGGAATTTAAGGACAAGGGGCTACTAGGTATTTATTTATATGACACCAATTTCGCCATACGCCCGCAATGGCAAGTGAGACGATATGCAGTCGCATTGTCTATCTCTACCTCTGCCGTTGGCCGAATGTCACCTGATCACCTATTTCTAGAATTTTATCTAAGTACATATGTTCAAATTTAATAACCAATTTTATTGTGTAGAATGTCATTGTTAATAACGATAAATATCCGTAAAAATCCGCTATAGAAGTAACGGATACGCATCTATTTTCTTCGGATCACCTCGGTTACGGACATCCGGCACATCACTAATTTATACGTGAGTGAGCGTTAACTGAGCAGGCACGACGCGGACGTTCAAGGATCGGTTGCCGATGTCGAAAGCAAATATTCAGTAGATGCTTAATTTATCGAAAATTAGGTACGTCGAAGCTATTTTAGCATTAGGAAATGTAAATATTATGTCTATGCTGAAGTTGGTTTAATTCTATTAATAACTAGCAACTCGCCCTGGTACACGGGTGCAATGCATGTAATATATATAGCCTATGCTTAGAGGAATAGCCTATGTAACTCGGTGAAGACGAAGCTTTTAAATGGTGAAAGAATTCTTGAAATACGTCTAGTAGTTTTTGTGTGAAAACGTTACAAACGTACATACTGTAAAACAGAAATATTTTCTCAAAAAAACTTATTACTTGCAATTAAAGTTTCTTAGGTCCACACCACATCTGTAATTTCCAACGTAAGCGTTCGGTAAACGTTTGCAATCACATAAAACATAGTTTTAATCATAAAACCTAGTGATTCGTGGGTGTTTGCGTGTATGCTTGAATCTGAATGCATGCATTAACCTCTGTCTACCCCTTCAGGGATTACAGGATTAGGCTTGAAGTTAAGTTACGTTACGTTTTGAAACTTAAATATATACTGCGATTGATGCCGTCGGGTTTAAAACAGTTCAACAGACATTAGCAAAATAATTGAATGCGTACAATTAATATTCATTCTAAAATGCAAATTCTCTTTCCTTCCGCCCCCTTGACATCTCTCTAAGCCTCCCTGGTTGTGAACTCCTTATTTTTTTAATGTAAGGAAAGTGGTTATCAAACTAGCATTTTTTTTTAATATAATGGCATTGCTATTACGCATATTGCCATTGTCAAGTAAAACGATATTTCTTATTCGTCATAACGTCATAAACAGTGTAAAAGTAAGAGCCAGTCGACTCAGTCGGTCAATTATCAGTTAGTCAGTCAGAGTATGTATGTATGTATCTTCAACGCCAGGTCCCTAACGGGGTAGGCAGAGAGTGTAGAGCGCCAGATATCCCGGTTCTGACAAACCTCTCGTGCCTCGTCTACCTTCATCATTCTCTTCATACATGCACGCCGATTCCTAAGACTTTTGACCCCACCATCAGACAGTACTCGACCTATTTGGTCATGGTAGGTTAGTCTTGGTCTTCCTGGGCCTCTGCAACCATCCACATTCGCATTGTATATCTGTTTAGTCATTCGCTCATTCGACATTCTTTCTATATGCCCGAACCCGAACTATCAGTCAGAGTCGCAGTCAGTAATCCAAGTAAAGCGATGGCTACTTTACCAGAACATTTATATTGAAGTTTTGGAGGCAACCTGAAAAACCGTGCCCGCCAAAACTCCAAACATGCAGTTCACGTCGATGTTAAGTGATGACTGCAGCCCATAGACACCAGCACAAAGACCAGAAGTCAAAATGCATATGCGTTGCCACCCCTGAGACCTAAGGTGTCATGTCTCTGTGATAGTTGTTACGGGGCCATAATTCTATTATTTAGTGGGTTTTAATCTCTCCCTAATCTCCTAACCCATCGAGGAAATGCAAGCGAGAAAATAATATCTTATGATCTTTTAACTGCCTCAGTAGCGTAGTAGTAGCAGGTTACTACTACTACGCTGAGGGTCCTGGGTTCGATTCCCGGGTCGAGGACTATCAGAGATAACCGTTTAAAATCCTTTATCTCTGGTTCTATTGGGATTTTTCCATTTCTGGAAGTTGCCCAGTACCTCGGAGTTTGGTAATATGTCCGGAGATGGCAACAGGTTCGCCACCTGTTACATGGGCCAAAACGTAACCGGCGAGTCGTGGGTGTTTGCATTTACCTCTGCCTACCCCTTCGGGGATTCCAGTCGTGAAGTTACGTTTTATAACTTTATCTTTTATACATTTGCATTTACATTACAATAGTAAAAAGTGCGTCTAACTCCCGCCCAGCCCTTGAACTTATGCGCTGGCAGTTTTAAAATAGACGCCGCAAATAAACAGGCGCGCGTGCCAAAATCCAACCTCTACTATGTTCCTCTCTTCCTGGTATTTTATGGTATTAATTCTGAAGTTATAATTAAACTGAGAATTTGTCGCGATAAAATAGCAGTAATTTGGCTGTTAACAACACTATCGTGGTCCAGTCTGGTGGTAATGCACGGTGGTATTATTATTATACTACGGCCCGCCACGGCTTCGCGAGGGTGCAATGTTACCTACCCTCTCCTATTCATCATAGTGTGATGTTATAGTTATATAATATAGCCTTAAGCCTTCCTCGATAAATGGGCTATCTAACATTGAAATAATTTTTCAAATTAGACCAGTCCTTCCTGAGATTAGCGCGTTTCAAGCAAACAAACTCTTCAGCTTTATAATATTAGTATAGACTCGCCATTCGTTGATTTATTAACAAACATCTTCAAAACAAAACTTTCTACGGAAACAAGATATCTTATGTCTGTTAGGTGTGGTACAGAAAATAATAATTTAAATCATATGAATAGGAAGGTTAACTAATATTAACTGGTTTTTAAAACCATTATAATTTATTTTATGTCAAATCCGTATTTCTCTTCTATAAGCATACGCTAGCTTTTGCCCGCGATTCCCGTAAGAATGAAGAATGTCGGGAAATTCACTTTTAGTGTTGCCCTACGTTCCCCATGGAACCTGTCAATTTGTAGCATTCTACGAGACATTATTTACAGCTGTGGTAAAGGTGCTAATGGTGGTAAAGGTTGGGAGACAACTTATAACTGGTGGTAAGGCTCAAGAGTCCGACACTTGAGCCTTACCACCAGTTATAATTCGGGGAATATCGAAATGACTGTACGAGAGTGCAGACTGCAGCCAGACATGTAGGACAAAATGCAGATGATACTACTTGTCATCCTTGAGACCTGAGATGTTTCACCTCTGCGATAGAAATTACGGGACCAAATATTTATTTTATAGTAAGTAGTCAGCTTCTAACAACATATTGGACTGATCGTCTTCACAGAGCCATAACACCTTAGGCCTCAGGAGTAGTAACGCATCTGCATTTTGACCTTGGTCTTTGTGTTAAGTGATGACTATAAACACCCAGCCTATAGACACCCTGTAGGCTGCAGTCATCACTTAACATCAATGTGAACTGCATGCTTGTTTGCCACTTCCATTACATAAAAAAAATCCTGATAATATTATCCTAAAGGTTGACGTACCTTAACGATGTAACTTTGTATTTACTTCGAATATTGAGTTCCTCCAATTATGGTGTGTTTATCATAACATAAGAAAATACTACGTATTGCCCTCCTCGTAGTTCGCTCATCTGACCTTCGATGTGGTTGCTGTATAAATTAATAAAAAATGAGTCACACCAATAGTCTCGTGATCTTAATTTGGAGATTGGCCTAAATTCCTTTCTCCTAAAATGGTAGAATGTTGTCATAAAAGAAATTTTACCTTTTCAATTCTCTGCATGCCAATCGTTTTTCTTTTGTTTTTGTCTTTTTTCGGCTATGCTAATAAACGTAAGGTAACGTAACTTTATGCCTAATCCCCGAAAGGGTAGAGGCAAATGCATGCATTCCAGCATACATGTAAACACCCACGATTCGCCGGTTACGTTTTTGGCCCGTGTAACAGATGGCGAGCCTTTTGACATCTCCGGGTACATGACCAAGCTCCGAGGTAGGTACTGGGAAACTTCCAGCTTGAAAAATCCCAATAGAACCAGAGATAAAGGATTTAACACGGTCATTTCTGATAGTCACCGACCCGGGAATCGAATCCAGGACCCTAGCGTTTTTTTGTGTAGTGGAAGTGGCAAATAAGCATACAGCTCACATCGATGTAAAGTGATGACTGCAGCCTATAGACACCCACACAAAGACCAAGGTCAAAATGCAGATGCATTACCATACCACTCCTGAGGCCTAAGGTGTTATGCCTCTGTGCCGGAAATCACAGGGTCGTACATTACCACCTGACTGCAACACGATAGTGCTGAAAACTACCATTTAGCGGCAAGTACCTACCTATATTAGGTAATGCGGTGGTGCCTACGCCCGCGAGCACCGTCAATGGAGTTCTACCACCAGTAAAAATGGCCTGCTACCACTAGGCTACCAAGGCCTAAAAATTTCAATTATTCAGCCTATAAATTATTAAAAGAAAAAAAAGCGTTTTTTTTATTATTTTAAGAAGCAAAAATGAAGTATAAAAATTGCGAAATATTAAAACACGTTCGGTTCTGTCATTTCCGGAACTAAGGCTTAAGAACTTAGGCGTCAAACTCAGGAGTCGCTACATTACATTGAAATCTCTGTTTTGATGGAGTGATATGTCTGTTGTTACGATGTGGATGTTTAAAGACTACAGTATCTCTTACCATCATTGTTAACTGTATCCTTGGTTGCCACTTCACGATATAAAAAAAATAGAGTCATATTCTAGAAGTACTTATGTAAATATTAGAGACTAGTCTCTACTTCTGCAAATTGTATTTCTAAAAAGCGTAAAATCATGAGTTCATTTTGTGTTTTTCTCGATATGAAAATCTATATATTTATACCAATCATTGGAATTCTGTCCAAACTACGAAACAGTAATCGGTGTAGCAATTACCACCTATCATTATTTCTAAATCTAGGAATCTTTTAATAACTACCATATAGGGTTGTCCACTTTTTCGAGAAAAAATAAATTTATTAAATTATAAAATAACAAAATAATTTAAAGGAAAAAAAAATAAGTGTACTTATTACATATTTCTAAAAACATATTCTTTAGTGGTTTGTGTACACACCAAGCTTTTGTTGAATTTGTTGAATTTTGAAATGTGGAAGCTTGTTTTACAGTCGAACTTTAGATTTGTTTTATTGTAAGAAAGACAATCTAGTTCTGCCTTCTGTCCACTCCAGATTTATTTAAATAAAAAATCCTGTGATTGAAAGCTAAAGTGGCGGGAAAAGAACTTTCACATTTGGTAAACAGTCAGAAGCACTAAGTAGGTACAATGTTGTAATTTATTACATAATAACAAGTAATACCCATTGTAATGGAGTACATGTGCCGATATGATTTAAAAGTATCGATGGATATTGTAGTGATTGCCTATATGAGTGTTCAATTTAACGCAGTAATTATATTCTTAAGGGAAAGTACAGTATCCAATGAAAAATACTGCACTTCGCCCTTAGGAACATGACTTCGTCTTATTTCGGGTCTGTAGAGCGTTATCGCTATCGCACCTTACCTTTGTGACGTTAATTGTTGACCCAGGGCTTTTAGTGGCAGCCCCTTAATCCCTTTTGTCCCTTTTTTTTTCAGCAAGTCCCTTAAAGTCCCGTTTTTTAAGAAATTGGTCCCTTAATCCCTTTTTCTGTCACTAAACTTAAAGTCAACTGCCAAAATATTAAAAGTGGTCTTTTGTAATTTTCTATAAATGAAAGGAAGTCAAAGAACTGAGTAGGTAATTGCTTTGTTAACTTCTTGCAATATCCATTTATTTTCCTATAGTGTTAAAACATATTGATACGTCGTCAATTTTTCGAGATCAACGCAATTTTTCGGGTTGTCAAAGATCGCATACTTACTAAAACTTTTGTGCCATATTTTACATCATTTTAATTGTGATGTCTAAATGTGCATTTAATGTAAATACATGTTGTAATACTCTCTAATAGCCCATCAAGAAATGATAGTATTGAATAAAACCGGTCAAGTGCGTATCGGACCAAGCGCAGTGTAGGGTTCCGTAGTTTTTAGGTTTGAAATATGTAATAAAAAAAAAAAAATTCTATGGAGTTGTTCGAAATTTTAGTCGGACCAAGCGCAGTGTAGGGTTCCGTAGTTTTAAGGTTTGAATTATGTAATGAAAAAAAAAAATATATATTTTCTATGGAGTTGTTCGAAATTTTAATAGTTAAATACATTTGGTCGACTATTACTCGCAAACTTGGAGAGCCAACTTAAGTGTGATAGTTTTCCTTTTAATTTCGTTATGTGTAGCTACTATTGCCGTAACGTTTGAATTTCTAACAACAACCGTTTAGTTGGTAGTGGGGGGGACATTTGACTCTAACGAAAATTGGCACTTTAAAGCTTAATAAGTCACGAACAGTTAAATAAATCTTAAAATGATATAAGCACACCTCTAACATTTTTGAACGATATCTTACACTATATAGAAAACGAAAAATAAAAAAAATAAACCCTAAAAACAGTTTGTTTTTGGGCTCCTTTTGGGTCCCTTTTTGTCCCTTTTTTTTTTGGAAAAATTCAGTCTCTTTTCCTTTTTTTGTAAAAGCGACTGTGCTAAAAGCCCTGTTGACCATTTTGATCAAGTTTTGACCAATACCGGGATATCAGTGCTTACGTTACGATAACGCTTACTGATGATGATGATGATGATGATGATGTCCACCTTGACGTTATCCGTCAACGGCGAAAAGCTTGGCTAGATTCGTGAGTGTGAGCGGATATGGCTCGCAAACCCGGACTTTGCTTGGAATGCTTTACTAAGTCGAAACTAGCCGATTGCCTCTTTCATAGACTCAATGTGGAATAGTTTTTGTTCGTTAATGTACATAATACATATATTTATTAACCGACTTCGAAAAAAGGAGGAGGTTCTCAATTCGTCCGGATCTTTTTTTTTCAAAAACACAGTTGGATATGTTATTATAAAGTGTGGTTGTCAACCCTAGCCGTAGTACAGGTTGTCAAACTAGTTCCAGACGGTGGTACGTTCCCTTTGATGTGCGGTGTACCGAGTCCATTAAAACTTGGCTCCCGACCACAGGAAAGTCGAAAAAAAAACGCGTTTCCATACGAAGTATGACACCAAGGTCGATGCGTGGATTGAGAAAGCCGGATGTTTCGCGTTTAGACGACTATAAACTTGTTGATAATTAATGAGACCTAAAAATGTTGAGGGCGCATTTTATTGGATTATATTGGTGGTAGAGTTCGGTCGGAGTTCGAGGGCGTCCAGTCCAGCGGTGTGAAACCACCATTGCTTCGCTTGAATCGCGGGTTCGATTCCCGCACCGGGGCAAATATTTTTGTATGGCCAGCCATATATATTTGTACAGATATTTGTTTCGGGTCTGGGTGTTTGCAACGGCATCCACGACACAAGTTTATTACCTAAAGTAAAGGTGTGAGTGTAAGCGTATTTAAAAAAAAAACCTAATATATCTGCCACTAAATGGTAGTGTTCAGCATTATCGTGTTCCTGGTAGATGTTTTATCTGTGCAATAGTCATTATGGGTACATAACCATCTAACCGGAACAGGATAGCACTGAACACTACCATTTGGCGGCAGATAGATTAGGTAATACGGAGGTGCCTACGCCCTCGAGTCCCTACACTGAAACTTTGTCTCTGGAGAATATTTGTAAGTTACAAACTTGCGTAAATCAGGCTCAATACATATTAAAAAAAAACAGATCACTTATTTTTTTTTTATTTATTTAGGACAGTAAACAATTACACTCCGAGGCGAGAGTAACAAGAACAATTACTTCATGAAATTTTAAGGAGCGTAATCAGTCCTGTTACCCAAGAATTGACTATGTGGTATTAGGCATAGAGCAACACGGGCCACCCGCCGGCCGGAGGGGAGTCGTAATAGCAATCTGTCATTTTTAGCGGAGGGATATTGTGTGACACACACACACACACTACAAAAATCGTCTATTACTACTAAACTCACAGCTTGACTTTAACAAAACACATAAACAATTTCATACACACATTTAAACTTCAGGCATAAGACCACTTGGACTTGTACTTTGACAGAGGGAAAAGCCTGCATATGGCCTCCGGTCCGCCGCGGCCGGTCCTTGAAGGACATTTTGTGACAGCGATGTATTTGAAAGAAAATCATTTTGTATAATTGGGTCCGTTTTTATTTAATGGCCCGACTGACCCGTAGAATTGTAGAATTTATAATCACTAAGTTGCAGTTAATTGGATACCAATAATAATCCCGCATTAAATCATTCGGTTAGACTCTCTCCCAAGCGGCATATAACGGTGTTGTTATCAACGAATTTGACTGAGTTTCGGTTGCACTAAAATATTTAGTTTGTTCAAGTAAGTACCCAATGGTTTTTGACAAATTTAAAAATTACTTAGGTACGTATTTACAGAATGCGTTGCACCAGCGTGTTGCTCTATGCCTTCAACTATTCACTTGTCGGTCGGGTTATCCCTAACGGGGTAGGCAGAGAGGGTAGAGCCTTTTGACCCCACCATCAGACATAACTCGATCTATTTGGTCATGGTAGGTCAGTCTTAGTCTTCCTGGGCCTCTGCAACCATCCACATTCGCATTGTATATCTGTTTAGTCATTCGCTCATTCGACATTCTTTCTTTATGGTTTATTTTTAACCATATATTATACAGCTAATATTGAATTAGCATTTTATAGAGTAAATTATATTTGCCGAAATGTAAATTATGGATGATTTATTCGAACTTTACATGCAAATGGAGCATCATTTTCTTTTATTTGTAAATACCCGAATCATCAGAGCATGCCTTTTTTCATTTTTACACCGATACTATCATTCACACAAAGCCTCTTTCTTACATCTTCATTACGAAGGCGATCGGAAAGTGATACACCGCAGATCTTACTTACTTTCATGCTCTTTCCTTTCTACTGGTGGTAGAGCTCCAGTGACGGAGCTCGCGGGCGTAGGCACCACCGCATTACCTAATATACTTGCCGCTAAATGGTAGTGTTCAGCACTATCGTGTTCCGGTCAGGTGGTAATGTACGGCCCTGTAATTTCCGGCACAGAGGCGTAACACCTTAGGCCTCAGGAGTGGTAACGCATCTGCATTTTGATCTTAGTCTTTGTGTGGGTGTCTATAGGCTGCAGTCATCACTTAACATCAACGTGAACTGCATGCTTGTTTACCACTTCAATTACATAAAAAAAAAAAAAAAAAAAAATACCCATCTCTCGCTTCCATATAAAAGCGTTGGAGTAAGTACAGCATTATATACGGCTAGTCGAGCCCGCTGTAACGCTCCATTCACGCAATTCCCTGCAAGCACTCTTATTTCTATGTCCGTGGTGTACCTACCATCCTTGCTAAACGCACATCCAAGATATACAATTTCATCCACCTGTTCTAATACTGCATCATCTACTACTCGGTCGAGTTGGTACCTATTTCATCAGTATAAAATCGTGCAGTGCCGAATGAACGACATCGTCGAGTCGACGATATTTTGAGGCGTGTTATTACGAGTATGTTTATCGTCGACGTAAAAAACGAAATGTTATAGGTGTCATCCTTATAGGTACTTACTCGTATCGAAAATAATGTCCACTGTCGACTTTTTGTTACGTTTCAAGAAGATGATGACATTTTATTCATGTAGGCATATAATGTCAAGAAAGCTTACTTATGTAACTAAATTTTTAACTTAACATATAATAAAAATAAAATAAAATACGCTTACACTCACAGCCCCACAGTAGGTATAAACCTGTGTCGTGGGTGCCGTTGTACACATACAACACATACACAAACACCCAGACCCGAAACAAATATCTGTAGGCCATACAAATAATTGTACCGGTGCGAACCCGCGACCCTTCGAATCAAACGGTCATCTCACACCGCTGGACTAACCGGGTCGTCAAAATACACAGTTTTACTGGTGGTAGAGCTCCAGTGACGAAGATCGCGGGCGTAGGCACCACCGCGTTACTTAATATATATTATATAAATGCCGCTAAATGGTAGTGTTCAGCACTATCGTGTTCCGGTCAGGTGGTAATGTAGGGCCAGGGCCCTGTAATTTCCGGCACAGAGGCATAACACCTTATTCCTCAGGTAACGCATCTGCATTTTGACCTTGGTATTTGTGTAGGTGTCTATAGGCTGCAGTCATCACTTAACATCAATGTGAACTGCATGCTTGTTCACCACTTCCATTACATAAAAAAAAACATAGCAAAATAAAACATTTAGAGATTGTGTGACACCGTGAACGGCGATCTTATTGGCTTATTGCTATTAAATAAAACATTTAGAGATTGTGTGACACCGTGAACGGCGATCTTATTGGCTTATTGCTATTAAATAAAACATTTAGAGATTGTGTGACACCGTGAACGGCGATCTTATTGGCTTATTGCTATTAAATAAAACATTTAGAGATTGTGTGACACCGTGAACGGCGATCTTATTGGCTTATTGCTATTAAATAAAACATTTAGAGATTGTGTGACACCGTGAACGGCGATCTTATTGGCTTATTGCTATTAAAACGAGCCAAGCCTATTTAGCGACGTCATATTATTTGTCATTGAAATTGGTGAGCGATTTTTTATTAGTTAATTAGTTAAACATTTGGGTAATCCCACAAATATTTAGAATTTTTAAGTTATAACTGAAATCAATTTAACAACGATGATTATATTTATAACTAAGGAAATCAATTTATCAAGTTCACTGGTGAACGCTTTCACCGATTTGGCTGATTCATTTCTGATAATGTCATGACAAAATTGATATGAAAGAAATGTTTGTGTTGAAAATCGACGGGCGAAATTGGACAAATAAAATGTTTACTCTAAAAACTCAATAACAAAAGAGTTTCTTTTGAATAATTGTGATGTTATTCGATGAATTGATAGACTGACTGACGGACAACATGCAGCATTATGATCAGAAATATTTTGACAATGATCTAGTTTCGGAACTTGAAGGGCGTAGGCAGCGTTGCCCTGTCCATCTGCCGATAAATGGGGCTCTGTGCTATCATATTGAGTATATCTGGGTTGAATGTTCATGATTGACATGATGACACTGCGGCATAAAGTTTTGATCCTGGCAAGTGGCAACGCATCTCCATTGGTCATGTGATTCTTATATGTAAATATGTAACGACCCGGGCATTGAACCCAGGTCCCCAGCGTAGCAGTATTGGCCTACTACCACTAGACTACAGTACCTAGGCAATCAGGTTTATAGAATCATATAAAGGTTCTCGCTTCTCATCAATCACAAAAAAATCGAGTCGTAGAAACAAAGTTCACATTTCCTCATACAAGTGTTGGTCCCAAACAAATGCTAAAAGTCCTATTCTTCACGTTTTGACAACTTAAACAAAACTGAAAACACCATAATATGTGTCATTAAAGAATTCCACTACAGAAAATATCTGAAACTAATTAGAACACTTTATTTATTCAACTGCCACATAATAATGTTCACGAGAATTTACGTTATGGTCGCTTATTAGCCTAAGAATTTGTCATAAACATCTTTTGTAGAGACAGGAAATATATGTTGTGTCAATTTGTTTTAAATAGAGCATGTAACTTCACGCCTGTAATCCCCAAACGGGTTGGCAGAGGTAAATGCATACAAATAAGCATACATACAAACACCCATGATTGGCCGGTTACGTTTTGGCCTATGTAACCTCGAAGTTTGATAATGTGCCCGGAGGTGTCAACAGGCTCGCCACCTGTTACATGGGCCAAAAACGTAACCGGCGAATCGTGGGTGTTTGCATGTATGCTTGAATGCATACATTTACCTCTGCCTACCCATTCGGGATTACAGGCGTGAAGTTACGTTACGTATATTATCCGTTTCGTACCGCCTATTAAAACATTTTGCTCTTAAGTTTAAACCTGCCTGCGGGCGAAAACAGTTTTAGGAAAAAGTTAGGTGGTACGAAACTTATAAGATGTTGTCATAATCGTAAGCTAAACGGAAGCATATGAGTTAGGCAGTCAGTCGGTCCCCTGGGCATCGCACCCAGGACCCCAGCGTATTAGTAGTGGCCCGCTACCACTAGGCTATTGAGGCAATAGAGCATTTTTTTTTAATGTAACAGAAGTGGCAACTAAGCATGAAGTTCACATTTATGTTAAGTGATGACTGCAGCCTATAGACACCTACACAAAGACCAAGGTCAAAATGCAGATGCGTTACCACTCCTGAGGCCTAAAGTGTTATGCCTCTGTGCCGGAAATTACAGGGCCGTACATTACCACCTGACCGGAACACGATAGTGGTGAACACTACCATTTAGCGGCAAGTACGAGTATATTAGGTAATGCTGTGGTGCCTACGCCCGCGAGCTCCGTCACTGGAGCTCTACCACCAGTAAAAAACGTCTTTGTGAGTAATGTTTTTTTTATATGTTGAAGGTGGCAATCAAATTCACATGGATGACTGCAGCCTATAAACATCTACACAAAAACCTACTACTACTAATAATCATCATCCCTCCCTCCGCACGTGAAGCGTAACAGAGGAAGGGGATGGTACGGGGGTCGAGGTGCAACCCTCCTTCCCCGAGCCTATCTGCTCCCGTTAGTGCTGATCACTGCCATTTAGCGGCAAGTATATTAGGTAATGCGAAGATGCCTACGCCCGCGAGATCCGTCACTGGAGCTCTACCACCTGCTGCCACTGCTGAAAAGTTAACGCAGGCTAAATTCTTGAGGTATGTTCTCTTCCCATTAGTACCCATGAAATACTACTTCAAGAGTTACCAGAAGTTTTTTTTTCTCTCGAGACACCGTTCAATATCTTGCTTACATAGATAACGTAACTTTACGCCTGTAATCCCCGAAGGGGTAGGCAGAGGTAAATGCATGCATTCAAGCATACATGCAAACACTCACCGGTTACGTTTTGGCCCATGTAACAGGTGGCGAACCTGTTGCCATCTCCGGGCACATTACCAAACTCCGAGGTACTGGGAAACTTTCAGAAAATTGAAAAATCCTAATAGAACCAGAGATAAAGGATTTAAAACCGTTATCTCTGATAGTCTGATAGTTTTAACTGGTGGTAGAGCTACAGTGACGGAGCTCGCGGGCATAGGCAGGCACCACCGCATTACCTAATATACTTGCCGCTGAATGGTAGTGGTCAGCACTATCGTGTTCCGGTCAGGTGGTAATGTACGGCCCTGTAATTTCCGGCACAGAGACATAACATTTTAGGCCTCAGGAGTGGTAACGCATCTGCATTTTGACCTTGGTCTTTGTGTAAGTGTCTATAGGCTGCAGTCATCACTTAACATCAATGTGAACTGCATGCTTGTTTGCCACTTCCATTCCATAAAAAAAAGGTCCCGACCCGGGAATCGAACCCAGGACCCCCAGCGTAGTAGTTGTCGCCTGCTACCACTACGCTACTGAGGCAGTTAAAGCTTACATAGATCAACAGCACGATCTATAGAAGGTCGGTCCATTATGCCAGCACAATGTGACAATAACATGCTATTTAGAGGTCTTTGTCACCGGCAAATATGGCCGTATCAAACATCCGCGGCCCTAAACATGGACTACAGATTTTGCACAATCAAATTTGGATAGCAATATAATTTGTTAGTAAGATCCGCTTCGATGGTTAACAGGGGATTCGGGTTTACTTTTTATTTTGCATGTTTGAATTATTGTTTCAATTTTTTTTAATGTTAATGGACGTGGCAAACAAGCGTGCAGTTCACATTGATGATAAGTGATGACTGCAGCCTATAGACACCCACTCAAAGACCAAGGTCAAAATGCAGATGCGTTACCACTCCTGAGGCCTAAGCTGTTTTGCCTCTGTGCCGGAAATTACAGGGCCGTACATTACCACCTGACCGGAACACGATAGTGCTGAACACTACCATTTAGCGGCAAGTGTATTAGGTAATGCGGTGGTGCCTACGCCCGCGAGCTCCGTCACTGGAGCTCTACCATCAGTCAATGTGATTATTTCGCTATTATGTATGTATGTATGTATCTTAACGCCAAGTCCCATAAAGATAAGCGGAGAGTGTGGAGCGTCAGATCCTGAAACACCTCCCGTGCTTCTTCTACATTCATCAATCTCTTCATAGATACACGCCGATTCCTAAGACTTTTAACCCCACCCACAGACAATACTCAACCTATTTGTCATGGTAGGTCAGTCTTGGCCTTTCTGGACCTCTGCAACCATAATAAAATAAAATACGCTTACACACACAACCCCACAGTAGGTATTTGTTTACATGTGTCGTGAGTGCCGTTGTACACATACAACACATACACAAACACCCAGACCCGAAACATATATCTGTAGGCCATACAAATATTTGTCCCGGTGCGGGGATCGAACCCGCGACCCTTCGAATCAAACGGTCATCTCACACCGCTGGACTAACTGGGTCGTCAGTCACCATCCACATTCGCATTGTATATCTATTTAGTCATTCGCTTATTCGAAATTCTTTCTATATGCCCGAACCATCGGAGCATGCCTTTTTTCATTCTTACACCAATACTCTCATTCACTCAAAGCCTCTTTCTTACATCTTCATTACGAAAGCGATCGGTGAGCGATTAAAAGAAGTAATAAGACGTTAATTCACAAAAAGATTCTAGAGCCGCGAAATCATCTTACAATTCTTTGGTAGCAGTACTGGAGATAAAACTTTTATAAATAGATACACGTAATCATATGTAATCGCGATTAGAAACGTAATCGGTAAAGTCTGCCGATGTCTGGTTTTTTATGTAAGGAAGGTGGTAAACAAGCATGCAGCTTACATTGATGTTACCTATGTGATTGCAGATGTTACGTGAACAGTTCAAATTATTTAAATATTGCCAAATGTATGTTTTTTTTTATTTAATTAAGTGGCAAACCAGCATGCATTTCACGTTGATGTTAAGTGATGACTGCAGCCTATAGACACCCACACAAAGACCGAGGTCAAAATACCGATGCGTTACCACTCCTCAGGCCTAAGGTGTTATGCCTCTGTGCCAGAAATTACAGGACCGTACAAAATGTTATGTGATTGCATATGTTACGTAAGCAGTTCAAATTATTTGGGTATTGCCAAATGTATGTCTCTTGGGGAACTATCTTTATTTCTTTTCATGACTCCATGTTATGATTCGGCCATCTTTTCATGGTTCTTAAGGAACTCTCTCTCTTAATTTTCTAGCACGTTGAATACAGCAATATTTACCAGTGACAAAGACTACCTAAATGACATGTTGTTATCACATTGTCACACCGCGGACACCGCCAATATTCCATAAAAACGCTTTATTTGGTCTCTATTACACATACATCAATCAGTGACGTGTATTTACACGTGCACCTGTGTGCGTAGCACGTAGAAAATACCAACCGTCGCGTCGCTCATAAGAGGGGAGGAGGTTGGGTGATGCGGGGAACTCGGGCGGGACGTCGAAGTATCCATTCTATACGTAGTATTATTACATATTCTCTGACATTGTGCTGCTGGCGTAATGGAGCGACCTTGTGAAGATCGTGCTGTTGATGACTTGTAACTTACTTCACGGACGCATTTATGTTTTGCACGCACTGTACCAAAACTTCGGAAGGAGAGGAATACATTTAAGAAATTGTTTTTCCCTCAGGAACAAGGTATAGGATTGAAGAGGAGACAAAACATTTGATCTGATTAGGCAAAACTGAACACAATACAACAGAAGAATAATTATTTACAATTAAATACACAGAAAACACTTGACTCGATACAAAAACGCGCCATTCGAAACGCCAACGACCCAGGCATTACAGATAGACTCCAGAGTCTGAGTCTGCGCAGAGACGTTGGATGCATCATCAATGCATCTGTGCATTTTATACCGCCTCTAAAATGGTGAGTGCCCTGCAGAACTGTTGATCTGTTTGTCTCCTTTCCTACACCTCACCACCCGCCGAAGAGAGATCTCCACTTTTACACATTGGAAACGTGGAAGTGCTCAACAGTTCTCGCGTTCCTTCTTACCCACAACGTGCAAATTGTGGAACGAACTTCTTTCTGAGGTGTTCCCCATACGCTACAATATCTTTCGGTGGTTCAAAACTGGCGCCGAAAGAGTCCTTCCGGGCTGGCAGTGCGTTTGCAACTCCCCTGGTGTTGCTAATGTTCAAAGGCGACAGTGACCACTTTCCACCAGGTGGCCCATTTGCTTGTATGTCAACCTTTTCTCAAAAAAATGTAAATTTTATAATTATTTGGGTTACCAAATCTATGGCCTTTGGGCAACTCTCTTCAAATTTTTGCATGTCTTTATGTTTTGATACGGCTTTATTTCCCTGTGTAATAGATTGTCTCAATAACATGCAATTGTCACATTGTGCTGGTATAATAGATTGACCTTCTGAAGATCGTGCTGTTAGACAGTCGAAGTCATTTCAATTGGTGTCTTGAAAAAACTGCCGATATAAATCATTAGAATAATTCACTGGTGGGTGGAATTCTGGTACTATTCAAGAATATCAGTATTACCAGGAAGACCAAGACTGACTTAGCTTGTATAAAATAGGTCGAGTACTGACCGAAAGTAGGGCCAACTAGTCTTCGGAATCGGATTGCATATATGAATAGTCTCTGTAGATGAGGCACGCAAGGTAAGGACCGAGATATTTAGCGCTACAAGCTCGGATCTACATGAGGATGAAAGTTCTTATGGAAGTCCAAAGATATCATCATTGTATCAACGGGAATATGTCCACTGCTGAACCAAATACTCCCCATAAGATATGCCATAATCGCCACGCCTGGCATGCGGATTGGCGATCGCAGTGGCGATTGTTTTATCGCAAGACGCTGCTGGCCATGCTGGTTGTTTATTTTTACTACTGCATTTACGCATTGTTATTTGAATAGTTTGATCGCCTTTGTTCGGTTGACTGACTGCTCTAAGGAAAGAATTCTCATCCACTGAAAGACGATAGGGCGTCACGTCCCGGCGCCTTCCTTATATTTATTGTTAGTTGTCAAGTTGTTCTTTTTTAGGCATTTCATAAAAAAAATCTAATCCTAATGTCCTAACGTTTTTGACATTCGAACCTGCATGAGGATGAATGTTCATATTATTATGGAAGTGCAAACAAATCTATGTTTTCTGTAGGTACGTATATGGTACGTATATAGTATAGTAAAATGCTCCTTTTAATATTAATATGGCGATATATATGTGAAATAGTATCATAAACAAATTTAAATGTACTCGGTAACTATTTCATGCTGACGAATTCGCGAGCAAACGGTAGAGGGAAATGTAGGGGAATGCCTCGAAATAATAACTATCACAGAGACATGACACCTTAGGTCTCAGGGATGGCAACGCATCTACATTTTGACCTCTGGTTTTTATGTAGATGTCTATAGGCTGCAGTCATCACTTAACATAAATGTGAGCTACATACTTGTTTGCCACCTTCATAACATAAAAAAATGTAGAGTATAAAGTTATTTCGTGTAGGCATATATTATTGTTAATGTTATGGAAATAAATGTATTAGATGTATGTGATCAATTAATTATCGTTCAACACATTATTATCGAACGACATTTTATCGGTCAGTGTAACAGGTTGATTGTTATCATTTCATAATAATGGATAAGAAATCTTTTTGGAAAGGCACCCTTGTTTTGTGAATTTAAAGTATATGTAAGTCATAGAGGTAAATAGTTGACGGAAACGAATCCGAATAAAAATTTAATAATACATTGTAATGATATCATTTAATGCGTATGTAACTTTATGTAAATCAAACGTCCTGAAAATCGACCTCGCTTTGTCTAGATAGTAATATCTACATCTCGAGCATTGTATTTTCACGCAATCAACGTGTGACGATGACTAAGGTAGTGTATACTCAGATGAAAATTTTCACGTTTGTAAACACGTATTTATTTATGATCTCTGTCCCACCTCCGCTCCGGTTTGTACAGTCAACGGCATGTGAGCTTCATGGGTCAAAAACTATTGTACTTTTTATTTTTCGCAATGACACATGCGAGTGAACTTAAAAATTAAAGAAAACTGGAAAGAAAAAATTGACTTCGGGCATGAATCGAACCTGCTACCTCAGGATAACCAGTCCAGCCGCTTTACCACTAAGCTACCGAAGTCCCACACCGATGCGTAAAATTTTGCATTCCCTTTTTGATTTTTAACCGACTTTAGGGTCGGTGATGTATATATGTATATATATATCAATGGATGTCGTTCACCGACCCTAAAATCAGTATAAAAATTCAAAATACGTGAGCGTGAGCGTGGGCATGAGTTATCAACATGCCAAAATTCAGCATTTTTGTATTCAACGGTCTTGAACAGATCTGTAGGACGGACAGAATTATGGCGAAAATGTTGAGGTTTCGTTTTAAAAATTGTTCAAATAAACATTACAATCAGTGCGATACATATGACGTAACGAAGCCTGAAGACGCGTGCGCATCCCGTGCGTCACTCATGAAACTACTGTATTATGCTAAGTTAGGTTATTAGGGAAATACAAAACTCATTTGAGCATTCATTGAAGTCATTTTTTTCATTATGACATTATTGTAGTAGTCTATAAGCGTTGATCAATTCATGGTCTAATCCTGACTGGGCAATACCTTCTACTGTACTGTAACCTGCAAACCTAGTTAGGATCATAGTGATCAACTTAGCCAGTCGATCCCAGGGTCGTTTTTAGACTTAATACGTTGGGCGTTGATCATATTTTCTAAAGGCACACATTGTTAGGCATGCTCTGCGCACGGTGCTTATCGCATGTCTCCCAATGTGTGGACGTTTATATACGTGGTGATTGGTGTGGCATGCGTTAGGAGGCGTGGGCGGCGTGTACCTCGCAATGTCTGGATCCACCGGACAGAGACGTTGGACGGACTAAAGAGAACAACGATTGGGCCAACTTACTTTGTACATCTGATTTATTTGTTGTCCATAAAATTTTGAACTGCTGCGCACTTTTGCACGTCGTTGGCACAATGTCAGAAAGTTACTGAATTGAGTCGCTCAGTAAAATCATTGGTAAGTCAAGTTCTTTATCAATTCTAGCGCGAGCATATGTACCGAAGTCCTCTGTGTGTTTTTGTTGTGACACACCCCATTCGGGGAGGAGTTTGTATATAAAGATAGTTACTTGTAGGAAAGTCCACAATTGTGTGGAAGCATTTCCTGATCCCCCGTATACCGAAAGGTAGGAAGGGAGATAATCGTAGATTACCTATAACCGTGATACGGAAAGATTACGCAATGCGCAGGAGATAACCCGCTCATGAGCGGGTATCTCCTGCGTAGGTCTAATGATATTGCACTGCATTATGCTCTGTTTGCTCACACGTGTGTATAACGTAATCGTTGTTTATTTATATACATGATAATCTTAAAATCGCTACGGATTTTATACCGCATGCAATAGAAAATCCGACCAAGTGCGCGTCGCATCACGCGCGATGAAGAGTGCCGTGTTTTCAAGTATATTTTATAAATTAATCAACTATTTACTCATAAAGTTGTTGAGTCCACTTATATATACTTTTCCTTTTAAATTCATTACGAGTCAACTATTCTCCATCAATTATTTTTTTTACTAGTCAAATAACAAAAATTTTGCATTTTAAAGCTAAATATTTCACAAGCAGATCGTATAATCAAAAACTGGTCTTCTGAAGCCCCTAATATTTTTTAAAGTCCTATCCAACGATAGCCCAAGTGAAAGGAAGCGCGCAAAAAAAAAAAAGGCATTCCCGCTTTACCACAAACTCCAGGACTACTACGGTATCTTATGCAGAGGTCGCAGTATCGAATCTCGTCCGAAGTTTTTTTTATTATCTTTGAAGGCGCAGATTTATTATGTCAAAGGATTGACAGACAATCAGACGGACCTGATGGAAAGTGGTCACCGTCGCCTAGGAATATTTGCAAAATCAGGGGCGTTGCCAACGCGCTCCCAGCCCTGAAGGACTCTTTTGACGCCATTTTTGAAGAACCCAACACCTTATAGGGAAGTTCATTCCACCATTTACATGTTCTAGGCAAAATCGAACGTGAGAACCGCACCGTTGGACACTGCCAGGTGTACAGTCGGTAAGGGTGAAATTTCTCTCTTCGGTGGGAAATACGGTGTAGGAAAAGAGACGGTGGCACCATGTCGAACAGTTCAGCAGAGCACTCACCATTGTAGAGACGGTATAAAACGCATAGACTCCCAATGTCTCTGCGCAGGCTCAGATGTTCGAGCCTGTCAGTAAGTTTATGATCGTGATACGTAAAATGACACACCTTGAACGCGAATCTCGTGTGTAAATCTAGCGATATTGCACTGCATTATGCTCAGTTTGCTCACACGTGTGGTGTGTAGTTTATCGTAATCGTTGTTTTATTTATTATGAAATGTTGATATGAGCGAATAAATCACTATAATGATGGAGTAAGGTTTCTTTTTTTTTATGTAATGGAAGTGGCAAACAAGCATGCAGCTCACTTTGACGTTAAGTGATGACTGCAGCCTATAGACACCCACACAAAGACCAAAGTCAAAATGCAGATGCGTTACCACTCCTGAGGCCTAAGGTGTTATGCCTCTGCGCCGGAAATTACAGGGCCGGTTACAATTGATTCGGGGTAATATGATATTTTTTTATTTCAGAGTTTCAGTAGCGCATTGCGATGAGGTTATTTATCTTATCTATTTGCTACTAAATGCAACTGATCAGCATTTTATGACTAGATGGTAGTACACGCTATAATTCGCGAAAACACGTGCTTTTTAGATGTTGCAGCGAAGGGATGGGACTGGGCGGGTCACGTTTGCAGAATGTTATATGAAACATGGACAAAAATAGCAACCTATTGGACCTCAGATTCTCGTTGTTATGGCAAAATGACTTCGACCGCTTTAAAATTCCAAAATAGCGCGATAGATGAAAAAAACTGTGGGAGGTTTTGCCCAGCTGTGGGACAAAAAATATGAATCCAAAGAATCGGAGTGTTATATTAAAACAGTTCTTTCAGCATCATAAACATCTGCCAAACCAATAGGATTCGTAGACACGTCTGAACCCAAGAATGTCGGTGTGTTTCGCCAAAAGTGATGAGTTAAAAACACGCATTTTCGAACGCGATTCAAATTTGTACGTTCGGTACTTGACAGCTCATTTGTTGGGTCTGATTCATTGGTCGTTATTTTGAACTGCCTTAGTAGCCTAGTGGTAGCAGGCTACTACTACATACTACGCTGGGATCCTGGGTTCGATTCCCGGGTAGGGGCTATCAGAGATAATGGTGTTAAGTCCTTTATCTTTGGTTCTATTAGGCATTTTCCATTTTCTTGTTACATGGGCCAAAACGTAACCGGCGAATCGTGGGTGTTTGCATGTATGCTTGAATGCATGCATTTACCATCTGCCTATCCCTTCGGGGATTACAGGCGTTACGTTTACGTTTTATTTTTCATATTGATCAGTTTTAAACACTACCGAAGCCCTATCAGCGTCATCTAGTCTCTCGAAATTTTATAAATCTTACTATAGTGATGATTGTGACGGAAACTAACCAACGGCTTTTTCTATGTCCACAACGACGCAATAACTTTTATCACTTCTAAAGAAGTCGATGACCAAAATAGTGGGGGTAATAATTTATGCTTGCGATTTGAACAATGGTGCAATTATAGTATAAATAGTAGAAGCTAATTTAGTACCTTCTAATAGTGTGTAGTATATGGATAACGCGCGCATGGCCCCGCGGTTGGTGTAGAACGCAAGCGATCTACTCGGTTAAGTGATACGGGCGCGGTCGGATGTGTGATGGGTGACCGCTAGAGCCAAATTAAAATGCGCGTTTCCGTTCTTCGGAGGGCACGTTAAGCCATCGGTCCCGGTTGCTATCGATTGATAGCAGTCGTTAAACCTCGTCGGAGGCCTTATGGGCGGTTTGAAAACAGTTTTACTGGTGGTGAGCTCCAGTGACGGAGCTCGCGGGCGTAGGCACCACCGCATTGTATAGTATTCAGCATTATCGTGTTTTGGTCAGGTCGTAATGTACGGTCCTGTAATTTCCGGCACAGAGGCATAACATCTTAGGCCTCAGGAGTGTCAACGCATCTGCATTTTGACCTCTGGTCATTGTGTCGGTGTCTATAGGCTATAGTCATCACTTAACATCAATGCATGCTGCTGCATGCTTGTTTGCCACTTGCAAAGACCCCCCCCCATAGTGCTCACGTAATACTTGAACAGCCCCATACATTATGGTGGTGCAGGATCATGTTTAGTGTCGTATGTGTTTCTATATGCTCGTTCACGCGAACATAGTTGCGGTATCCACGGGCTGGTTTAGTCTGAGTCTGAAAAAGAACATGCCTGTGTGAAGGAAGGAGTACCTACTTGTTATACAAAAGTCAAATCGAGCAAAAAGCGGCACGGCCGTACAATCCTTTAGATACTAGAAGCAGTTCAGTCCATTAACGATCCTCCTATATAGATTGTACTTCGTAATGGATAAAACTAAGCTCGAATTTCCAGCTTTGCATTAAACAATCTAATTTATTATAATATAATGTGTATTACTTGTAAGATACGTTGTGTTATCATGCCACGGCACGATTTTGATTTGCAAAAAGCGTGTCTGCTAAAATATATATTTTTGTATGTCACGCTCTAATGGTTCTTTTTTTCATATTTTTTAAATCATCAAAGTGACGGTGTACATTTTTCGGCCTACAGACATAAAAACACAGATGTTCACGTTTGTAATTTCCGAAGGCAACGGTTCTCAATTATTTTTCAATACGGAACACATTAGGAAAACCAAATAACGGAGCCTTGAAATAAAACGATACCCAAACCATGTTCTATGCGTACCCAAAGTACGTAGTATTATTATACTGGGTGACTTTTTTTACCGTCTTGAAAAAAATAGGGCGTGATAAGCAAATGAAATAAAAGCCTATGGCATAGTTATTTATATTATTTTTTTATATTTTCTAACTTCATCTGAAATTAAAATTTCATTAAACATTTCTATTCATTATTCTATTTTTAATTTAGAACACTGAATTTCAACAAACAAACGCCGGCAACTTGACACGATCCTGTTTTTGCAAGTTTTGTAGGTAAAGAAATCTATTAAGGTTAAGTTTTTTACTTTTTTAATTTCAGATGAAGTTAGAAAATATAAAAAAATAATATAAATAACTATGCCATAGGCTTTTATTTCATTTGCTTATCACGCCCTATTTTTTTCAAGACGGTAATAAAAGTCACCCAGTATATTCTCTGCCCATAGCCACTGTTTATTGATAAAGTTGTGACACGAAAGTAGGTTATTAATACAACATGCTTTGTTTCTGTACGGAACACCCTATTTAAACGTTTCAGGGCTTGGTTGAAGGCCTTTTTTTTTGCAAAAGAAGTAGCCTATATTTGATCCTGGGTCTTCCAACTATTTTTATTCCAAATCCCCGAGTTTACCCGTGAAGGCGTAGGTACATCACGGACATAAAGATAGATTTTTGCATTTATAATATTACGGCCCTGTAATTTCCGGCACAGAGGCATAACACCTTAGGCCTCAGGAGTGGCAACGCATCTGCATTTTGACCTTGGTCTTTGTGTGGGTGTCTATAGGCTGCAGTCATCACTTAACATCAATGTGAACTGCATGCTTGTTTGCCGCTTCCATAACATAAAAAAAAGTATGGATTACTATGAATACCACAGAATAGATAATTTATCTATTCCGTGATGAATACCTATCTCAAAAATTCATAGTTTTTTATTAATGCAAAAACCAGTAATATCTATGTAGAGCAAACTTAAGTAAGCCAAAATTATTACTAACAATGCATGTTTTAGATTCTAAAGTTGGTAACGTAAATTTTACATTGATCATTGGATTATTAATAAGGAAACTATTTATTTATGATAACGCAATATTTTCATATTTTTCGATTTTTATCACCATCACCATCTTTTGGTCACCATCGTCAATGACGCACCACCGCATTAACTAGAATGTGAGATGCGCTGGTTTATTCTCTGCTTAATGTCTTGTGGGTATCCACTTGTGGTAGGTCCAGAGATGGAGCTTGAAGGCGAAGGCACCACCGCATTACATTGCCCGCATTCTACTTAAAGAGGCGGATAAAGAAATGCGATCATGTCTACGTACTCGAGTTCTATGAAATAATGTATGTAGTATGTATGTACGAGTATGTGTCTTCACGCCAGGTCCCTAACGGGGTAGGCAGAGAGTGAAAAGCGCCAAATCCTGACATACCTCTCGTGCCTATCTCGTGCTATAATGTACACACATAATTCAAACAAAGCGTTAGGTATATTGAATAGAACAGTAAAAAATATATTCGTGAAAAACTCATCGTGTTCAGTTGATGACGGATGCCTTCCATCATCTCAGAATTGTATCTATAAAGGAGTCTGCGCACTACACACAAAAGTCGCGCGGCCCGTCGTAATTATGTCGGTGACATACATTCACCGACCATCGGTGATCTGTGCTTGCGCTCAATTGCATTCAATTGTTCGGTGATATTAAAAAAGGACACGCATCCGACCATTTTTTTTTTAATTACTTAAAAGTTTAAACCGCCAACTTCACTACCAGGAGTCTGAATTGAAAAATTCTCTGGAAAATAAGAATTGATTTCAATTGTGTCTCCGCTAATATTGGCCTCCTGATCCGTGAGAGATTCAATTGTTAAATCACTACTAATATTATAAATGCGAAAGTAGCTCTGTCTGTCTGTCTGTCTGTTACCTTTTCACGTCCAAACGACTGAACTGATTTTAATGAAATGTGGTACAGAGATAGAGTTGACTTTGAGAAAGAACATAGGCTACTTTTTAAACTACTTCCAAGTGGGCGACGCCGCGTGCAACAGCTAGTTTTCTATAAATAGAAGAAATATCTATTTAGATATCAATATAACATACGGGGAGCATTGCTCATCTGCTTTTTTTGTTTTTATATTTTTACCATTTAAATTAAAATTTACAAATCAGACGTAGAAAATACATGATAATAAAATTAAAATACCCTGCATATTTATAGGGAGATAAAAATGAGTTTATTATGAAATATATAAGAATGATCATAGTTATTTTGCTTACTGGCGTTGGGACGTTACGACCCCACCGCCCACTAGCGGAAGAATTTTCTTCTACTGGAAGAGAATCTTCCGCTAATGCAGTAAGTCAATCGAACAATGGCGGTCAAACCATTTCAATGAGGCGGTAGTAAGAGCAATAACGCAAGATGGGCAGCGTCCTACGATAAAACTACCGCCACTGCGATCGCCAATCCGCATGCCAAGCGTGGCGATTATGGTATATATTCCTTATGGGGAGGCTTTGGTCCAGCAGTGGACGTCTTTCAGCCTGTATTGATGATTTTGGTAGTTATTTTTCAGTTTCTCTGTCTCTGGTTTAAAAGGCTATTTATTACACGACACGGTATTCAGGGACCGGCAGAAAGGGTGGGCGTGGCCTCGCACCGGGTGCAGCTTATTACACTATCCGCTCGACAGCCCTAACTCAGTCACAGTACAAATATGAACAGTATGGAAACTACGTATAAAACGTTGAAACGGTTAAATTACACAAACATGAAACATCAACCAGGCCCCTAAGCGGTTCTCGCGGTGCTGCAGCTCCGAGTGACTCGCTACTCGAGCGTCGATACACATGTTTGTGTGAGTGTGCCGTTTTGAAAGTTTTGTACGTAGTTTCCATACTGTTCATATTTGCATTGTGTGTAGTTAGGGCGTTAGGCTCACGGAATAGATAAATAAGGATGGAAAGGCGTTTGCTTCAATTTAGTATTAGAACCAGTGTCGCCGCTTTTCTCCCACCATGCAATTTCTTACACAAATGTAACACCATCTCGACAATCACCCACACATTAATCTCAGGGCAGCTATTCGTTTGCGTAAGTTTGCATACTAAGATGTAACGCCCGTAGGCAATAAACACACACAACAATATACTCACCAATAAACTAGTCGAAGTGTAGCGAACGCATTACATGCTGTACATTGCAAGCGGAGTTAGTAATAGCGTTAATTGAGCGAGTGCTTAACAAGGAATGTATTCGCTAGCAGTAACGTTTAAGTAATGCAATTTAAGTTCGAATATTCATATTCCTTTGTATATTTATATGTTTTTTACAAGTATTATAACAATAAATGTTATTTGTGACTTACCGATGACAAGATATACCTCCTCGCTTTATACTTGAGGTCTGACATTTCATATTACATGTTAAAATTGGCACTACATGGTATTTTACCAAGAGATGCGTCGTTCGAAGCAGTCTACACGACACTACGAGCGGCGAACGAATGGTTCTGCCGAACTGTGTGTGTACACGCATAGTTGTCGTGCGCTTGCCACGCCCACATTACCATTCCATCTTTATTTATCTATTCCGTGGTTAAGCTGACCGGGCTGCTCCGGTCGCCCTAATTAGGCCCCTAACTCCCTAAATGTTATTACACTACCCTGACCCTTGCTTGCTTGCGTACCCTGAATACCGTGCCGTGTAATAAATCCATTAGTGTGTAGAGTCCATTAGGCATCCTAGACCCGGAGATGGCGTACGTAACCGGTGTATTTTTGTCTTAACGAGTTTGTAAATTTACAGTAGATGCAGTATTTATAATCATTGTTATTTTATTACGAAATCACCGTTTTCTTTTAACTCTATAGGTTTTGTTTTATATTATTTCGCATTAACACATGCTTGTGAAATATATTTTTATTTAAAGAAAAATGGAAAGAAAAATTTGACTTCAGGCGAGACTCGGACTCGCGGCCTACTGGGAATCTAGTCCAGCCGCTCTTCCAATTGATTTACTGAGTCCTGCCCGATGTGTCAAATCTTTCCTTCACATTTATTGCATTGCTTTATGGTAGCAGCAGCACCATCTATTGCCAACTATGCTCTGTAGGTTTTGGAAGATATCCAAAGGACCCAAGGTGACCGGTAAAGGAAAAAAATGCATGCATTTTTTCGTGAGATGCAAACACAGGTGCACGTGTAAATACACGTCACTGATTGATGTCTGTGTAACCCCTAGTTTGCACTAAAAACATTAAACATGATGATGTTTCGCAACTCGTCGCATAAAGTATGTATTGCGATGAATGTCTTGTTGGTGCTAGCGTTCGCACTGCTGTCAAACCTATCATTTTAACATGTTTTTATGTGAATGTTTCATCAATGCAAACTCACGGTAATAGAGACCGAATTAATTCTTCAAGGATCGTACGGCCACCGGCGGCGAGACACAATTGAATTTCAATTGTCATATTTTTCTCTGGAGGGATTAAGCGTTTGTATGGAATTTTGGCGGAGTGTCCACGGTGTGGTAGTGGCAAACAAGCATACAGTTTACAATGATGGTAAGTACCTAATTCTGTAGCCTATAAACATCTACATGAGACTGGAGATTTCAATGTAGATGCGTTTGGCTTGGGAGGACTGGCATCCTGAGGTCAAAGGTGTTATGCCTCTATGCCGGCAATTATAGAGCCGCACATTACCCCTTGACCGGAACACAATAGTGCTGAACACTACCATTAAGCGACAAATAGTTTAGGTAATGTAGTGGTGCCTGTGCCCGCGAGCTCCGTCACTGGAGCTCTACCACCAGTCAAGATTGCACTTTTCGTGATTTTCTATCGCTTTAGGTTTATCACATTTAGGCCTATTCTAGAAAATTAAAAATCAATGTTTAATGCCTCTTTTGATGCGGGTGTCACAAAGTATGTCAAAGCAAGCCTCGCTTTTATTAAAAGTATGAAAAGTAAAAGGCAGTATCTTGATTTACTTACATTATTTTCTAGTTTAAACTTTATGCTTATCACAATAACCTACGCCGATTCGGGCTTAACATAGAGCAACACGGGCCACCGGCCGCGGCGGACTGGAGGGGAGTAGCCATAGCGTTTAATACCGATGCAAAACAATCTGTATATTTTTGCAGAGAGAAATACGTGCGACACACACGCACACTACAAAAATCGTCTATTACTACGAAACTCACACCTTGACTTGAACAAAATACAGAAACAATTTCACGCACACATTTAAACATCTAGGCGACAGGTATAGGCCCATTTCGGCTTGTACTTTGACAGAGGGGAAAGCCTACATATGGCTACTCTCCTCCTATGTTACTCTATGGGGCTTAATGATGTCGCATAGTAGGTAATACAAAGCCTCGGACTGCCTCGTTAGCTCAGTGGTCGCAATCGCGATGGTTGAGGTCCCGAGTTTGATGCCCAAGTCGGGAAAATCTGTTATTGGCTTTCTTCTGTGAGGAAATTCCCAGTAGTATTAGCCCGGAGTCTGGTCGTGCCTCGGAGAGCACGTAAGGCCGTCGGTTCTGGGCCCGATCTCTCTCCGGTCGTGTCGGATTGCCGTCCCATCGGGCTATGAGAGTGAGGGAATAGAGAGTGCACCTGTGTTTGCGCATACACTTGTGCACTATAATATCTCCCGCGCAATTGGCTAGTCTCCGTTGAGATTGGCCGCCGTGACCAAAATTTGGTCTGGAGGACATTTTTATTATAACACAAAGCATGCCTGGTTTTTCCCTGCTTATTTATCATTATCATACAAATGTCTCGATAAAACATCTGTTTCCAACCTACTATCAACCTGTGGACATGTTGATCTTAAGAGATAAAGGATGTTTATTTACTTTGTTTACGATATTCGCAGAAAAAGTAGAGCCAAACATTGACGTTTCAGGTTCGAGTTTTGAGGCTTATAGGCCTATTCTAGAAAATCACAAAATCAACGTTAAATGCGTTTTGTTTTGAGGCATAGAATCTCTACTCTATGCCGATATGAAAATATTATTCTCCCGCCCGCACGCGTTGGTTAGAGCCAAAAGGCTCTGTAGAAGGCTCGGCAACGAGTAGCTGCCTGTGGGGTCGCGGATATGTGCGATAGTGTTCCCGTGACCCCGTCACTTGAGTATATGGTGGACGAGTCGGAACTCCCAGAGATTTTAAGAGGGTAGTTATAACCCACCCCTATCCCCAAGGGTGGGTATGTAATAACGCATTTTCCCCCTCTCAAAAAAGGTATAGAATGCGAATGTGAATGGTTGCAGAGGCCTACGAAGACCAAGACTGACCTACCATGATCAAATAGATCGAGTACTGTTTGAGGGTGGGTCAAAAGACTTAGGAATCGACGTGTATGTATGAAAAGAATGATGAATGTAGAAGTAGCACGGGACGTAGAGCTCCAGTGACGGAGCTCGCGGGCGTAGGCACCACCGCATTACCTAATATACTTGCCGCTAAATGGTAGTGTTCAGCACTATCGTGTTCCGGTCAGGCGGTAATGTACGGCTCTGTAATTTCCGGCACAGAGGCATAACTCCTTAGGCCTCAGGAGTGGTAACGCATCTGCATTTTGACCTCTGGTCATTGTGTGGGTGTCTATAGGCTGTAGTCATCACTTAACATCAATGTGAACTGCATGCTTGTTCGCCACTTTATTTACAAAAAAATGAAAGTTTTGTCAGTTTTACACACACACTCTGTGCCTACCCCGTAAGGGAATTGGCGTGAAGATACATACATACAAAAAAAAAGGTGTCGCATAGTAACTCTAAATAAGTCTATTCTTTGGCTTTTGTTTAAAGGAGATATTGCAAAAATGTATGCCATGTATTGTACACAATGTCATTAAACAGGCAAAATCAATATAAAAACGTTTTTACTGCATATTTTCACTTATTTAGCTTTGTTTGCAGTTACAAAACATTATTTGCAGTTAGAATTGCAACTCATAACCAACATGGCGAATATGGCGGGCGATGTCATTTTGACATATTCATTTTTTAAATTGTATTTTGATTAAAGAGTACTTGTAAAAAAAGGAATATTTTCTAAATATTATCGAAATCGATTGATCCCAAGTATCGGCTGTATCGCCGCCATGTTTAACATAGTTGACAATAATAAAATCGTTTGAATTAAATGTGGTTGTAACTCTAAAATATATTCTTGATTAAATTAATTGCTTTTTTTTCGGTATCTTCTTTAATTTACCCATTTTTTGAGGACGTGTACGAACCAGAGCCGATCTCGCAACATCTCCTTTATCATATAAACGCCTCGATAAAACATCTATTTCCGACCGACAATCATTCTGCGGACACGTTGATCTCGATCTAAGATATAAAAAGATATGTTTATTTGCATGGAAAAATATAAATATTTGCCTCGTTTGCTCTAAAAGTTCTTTTTTATCAGTCTTTGAAGAAGTGATGCTCGTGTATCTAATCAATTTTTTCGTTATAAAGTAGGTACTCACTCAACTTATTTGAGAGAAGCTATGTCCGCGACGTCCAAGTAGAAATATTTACCCGTTTTTGTAACATTTTCAATCACGCTCTGCTGGTTTTTTTTTTCGGTTAACAAACGTGGCGAACCGTGCAGTTGTCATAAATGTTAAGCGATGTTTGCAGCCTATACGGCCAAATACTCAAACGTCACACAAATCTAAGTGGGACTTAAAAGTCTTCTGTCTTTATTTATAAAACACGTTCAAACGATAGAGATAGCGCACATTTGAGGGTTGCTTAAAGTTGAGTGACGTTTGAGTATTCGGCCAATAGACATCTACACAAAATCAAAATGCAGATGCCTTAGTTGTTAGGTATGCATTACCATTTTTTTTACAATCTTTACTAATTTGACCAATAACCTTTACTGGTGGTAGAGTTAGGATTGCCAACTATACCTACTGTTAAAAACAGTATTATACCTATCTACTGTTTTTCAGTACATTATGTATAATTTTTACTGTTGAACTAAAATAAAATAAGTGGGTAATTTCACTGGTGGTAGAGCTCCAGCGACAGATCTCGCGAGCGTAGGCACCACCGCATTACTTAGTATACTTGCCGCTAAATGGTAGTGTTCAGCACTATCGTGTTCCGGTCAGGTGGCGTCATGTACGGCCCTGCAATTTCCGGCACAGAGGCATAACACCTAAGGCCTCAGGAATGGTAACGCATCTGCATTTCGACCTTGGTCTTTGTGTGGGTGGTCATCACTTAACATCAATGTGAACTGCATGCTTGTTTGCCACTTCCATTACATAAAAAAGGTACCTTTACAAAATACTGTTTTCAGCATCAAAATGTGTCTCTCAGTACAGTGGTTGATTTAAGCACTAAAATGCTAGTGGAAAGTTCTAACCTTCAATAAAAATTAAGAAAAAATATTTTAATAACTTACCCCTGGGACATACACACATATCTAGCATGATACCTTTTTATACGGATCTCTAAAATTGTAATAGTAATCAACGCACAATGTGCCAACCTCTTGATAAGCATTCAACAACTATTTGATTGTACTAACCCAGTTTTGCAATCTTTTCATCTCGGTGACAACAAAAAATTGGTGTAGGGTCAAGGAACAGAAGTAAAAAATATTGAACACGTAACTCGATCTAGCGTTAGATGGCTGGTACTATTTGAGTTAGATCGGCTTGTTAGTTCCAAAGCTTGGAACTAGATGGCGTGAGGTTGTCGTCAGAATTCTGATTTACTGTTCGTTTTTGTTCAAAAAAATAAATTTGGACGTCTTTGATGGTAAATTAATTCTTTAATAAATCTAAAAAAAATTTTTTTTTAACTGTAAAGTTTTTGTCACTATTTTATTTAAATAGGTATCTGTTTTATTTTATGTAATAGTTATTCACTCTCGGTAGGTAACTAATTATTGATTCTTATTGACTTTTCGAAAATGGTTCTAAAATCTTACTTATCTTACTTGAAATAAAAAAATACTACCTATTTTCTTGCGTTTTTTTAATGTTATTCAAATGGCAAACAAGCATGCAGTTCACATTGATGTTAAGTAATGATTGCAGCCTATAGACCGTTACCGTTGCGTTACCACTCTTGAAGCCTAAGGTGTTATGCCTCTGTACCGGAAATTACAGGGTCGAACATTACCACCTGACTGGAACACGATAGCGTTGAGCACTACCATTTCGCGGCAAGTAGGTATATAAGGTAATGCGGTGGTGGCTACGCCCGCGAGCTCCGTCACTGAAACTCTTCCACCAGTAAAACATGTTTGCCGTTTCATGACAAAAAATAAACAAAGCCACGGAATAGTTATTTGTATCATCACTTTAATTTAATTCTGTCTTCACGTCGACACTACAATTTATAAAGAAAAATCCCAAAAGAAACAAATTACAAACAGGTAAGTAATTGTATAATGTTATGTGTTAAAACTTAGGGAAAAAACCGACGTCACACACATCGCAAATATCAATTTCGCAGTAAGCGAAACCGGTCCTCGTGATTAGTATGAGGGCAGCACTCTTCTTGACCTGGTTGTGGTGGCCTTAACACTGCGGTGCCCATGTGCAGATTGGCGGTGTTGCCAGATTCGGCTCTCTATAATCTGCCTAAAAAAGAAAATATATGTGAGATGGTTTTTTCTTGTCTCATGGTAGTTCTGTATTACTGTACCTACCTATTTAAGATAGTACCGTAAGAATAAAATATTGAATATAACATCGAATTAAAAAAATAGTAGAAAGTTAATTGTCGAGATACTATTACGGGTCAAGCAAATTTTTATTATAGGTACGGAGACATAAACATGTATCATCTTTAGAATTTACATTAATAATAGTAGAGTTCCAATATCGGAGCTCGACGGCATAGGCTCCTCATTACCGAATACATCTGCCGCCACATGGTAGTGTTCAGCACTATCGTGTTCCGGTTTGATGGTAATATGACCCTTCTATATACCTACCTCATTGAATAGCATTTGTCTTCGCGTACATTTTTGATAATTCTTGTGCTTTCGTGCCGCCTTTAGCTATGATAACAGTAGCGATAATCCGTGTATCACTATTGCTGTCATACCGCACACTAAAGTAACAAAGGCAGTCATTATAGCTATTGGTCTTACTGATAGTAAGGATAACTTCAGAAAGATGAACATAATATATTATATACCTTTATACCATTTTAACTAGCAATTATAAACACAAAGCCGGATATTTTGTTTTTATCGATAAGTTTTCGCAATTTTAATCATTTGACTATGTAAACTATATGCTCCACTGCTACCATCTCCGCTACTTTAATAAAATGAAAAGAAACATTTGCTTAAATTAAATTGGCGTTCTTATAATAAAAAATATCAATTGTTAAAGATATCATTATGATGGTAAAATAGTTATTCACGGTACTTTTTATTAAATTTGATTACAGGGGTTTCCCCACGCCAAAGATATATTAGTACCAAATATACAACTGATATCCTGTTAACTGTACGATAAAGTGATAGTCTGGTGTACTTACGACGCAAATTCAAATAACTGCCTACAAATATGAAAAGATTACAATCATCAGATTATTAAAAGGTAGTTATTCAATTCGATGATGAAAAGATATATACGCTTACACTCACAGCCCACAGTAGGTATAAACCTGTGTCGTAAACCTGTGCCCCACAGTAGGTATATACATAGAAGACACATAAAAATATCTATAGCATACATTTATGTTTCTCCTTCAGACACAGTAGGATTTCTTGAAGTGGTAACACAGCTGAATAGCTTATTCGCGCGGACGCTGTACCGTACTACGAGATATGGCCCGTAGCCACAGGCGTATACGTGTGATCGGAATATTATTATATGCTCACCACTTAATATCTACCTTATTGTAACCAGGCTGCTTGAGATTGTTATGTTATTATTTAAACAAGCAATAACACAAATAAATTGAGCTTCTAAATTCGACATAAATATATTTCAAGAAAATAATATATAGGTACCTATATGACAATGCATAACTTTTTACTGAGTTCGATTTTCATGATCTTTTATAATGGATAGAATATATGCCATCGAAGAAGTTTCCGGTGATCCAAAAGCATTGCAAGTGACACTTTATCGCTACACAAATAAGGCACCGTCGTGTTCTACCCGATATTTCTTTGTTGATACCTCGACTTGGTCACATTTCAATGTTCACATTAACTAATTATTATTAACATCAACTACAACAACAGATGTGCCATTCGATCGATTTTAAAATTACTGTTGACCGTGAAAAAGTTAAATAGATGCATGATAGTGTCGTTTCGCTTGAAATCAAGTTGAAAATATTTTTTTAAATCAATTTCATCTATTTCTGTCGTCATTCTTAGTTCCGGCAATTTGAAAACAGATTAAAACTTTGAAATACCCTACCCGTTATTAATTTTCCTTCAGAATCTGTAGAATTTTTGTTGTGGCAACACAGCTGCATCATATTCGCGCGTACGGTGATATGGTGACTACGAGATATATTATGGCCCGTAGCCGCAGGCATACGTGTGATCGGTATATGCTCAACACTTAATAATTGTAACGAGGCTGTTTGAGATTGTTATGTTATTGATTTTCTTACATACTATCGTGTATCTAAATAATTAATGGTAATTTCTGGTGGGAGAGACCCAACGTAGGGACCACTGCATTACCTAATCTATCTTAATACATGAGATATCATCAGAAAGAAGAAAGAAGAAAGAAAATATTTTTATTCACTTGATACACACATACATAACACCATACATCACATAATAACTAAACTCAAAATACATATCTAACCCACTCTATACACACCTTTCATCTTGATATTGACTTAAGTCGCCCGTAAACCGTAGCGAGGACTTCTGTCAAGTCATCTACAACATTACTTACTCCTCTTGTTTAATTTATACAAAGGAGAAAAAAAAAAAAAAAAAACCTTATCTATCTGCCGCAAATGGTAGTGTTCAACACTATCGTGTTCCGGTTTGATGGTAATTTATGGCCCCGCAATGACTATCACAGAGACATAACAGCTAAAATCTCAGGGTTGGTATGGTAACACATCTGAATTTTGACCTCTGGTTTTCATATCGATGTGTATAGGCTGCAGTTGTCACTTTACCATGTGAGCTGCATACCTACTTGTTTGCCACCATATACACTTAAGTCGATCAAATTCTAAAATTAGAATGAACTGGCTGTTGCCCGCGTGTAGGTCACTTTTCTCGTAACCTGTGGAAACTCATCGAATCATCCCATGGCATCCCACAAGAACATTTTTTCGGGATAAAAATCCTTTAATCTAAGTCAGTTAATACCCTATCTGTATTACAAATTTCATCAAAATCCGTTCAGTCGTTTCGGTGTGATTGACGGACAAACGTCGAAACAAAGAAACTTTCTCATTTATAATATTAGGTTAGGTTTTGAAAAAACGGAACCTTACATTACTCGACGAATACTTAAGCCAAATTATTTATTTTTATTTTTGTACTAATTTCGCCATGACCCGCGCCGCGTAGTCAAGCTGTGTGCATAACACTTAAAATCACGCCGCACGCGGTTCCCGCCTCAACGCGTGTCGCACCCTTAGTAGCTCTCTGTGGCCGGTACCTTAGTCTAGAAATTGTAAGAATCTTTTTTTTTATGTTATAAGAGCGGCAAACAAGCATGCAGTTCACATTGATGTTAAGTGATGACTGCAGCCTATAGACACTTACACAAAGACCAAGGTCAAAATGCAGATGCGTTACCACTCCTGAGGTCTAAGGTGTTATGCCTCTGTGACGGAAATTACCACCTGATCGGAACACGATAGTGCTGAACACTACCATTTAGCGGCAAGTATATTAGGTAATGCGGTAGTGCCTACGCCCGCGAGCTCCGTCACTGTAGCTCTACCACCAGTAAATCCGTACCAAATATCTTACTTATGTTAATATTATCGATGTATAACGATATAATTGTGGCCCGTAGGCACAGCCACAGGTGTGATCGGTATTATGATCAGCAATCAGTACGCAACTGTAACGAGGTTGTTCGGAATGGCAGGGCATTGTTTTTATACTTTTATTTTATTTTAAAGAAAAATGGAAAGAAAAATTTGACTTCAGACGAGACTCGTACTCGCGGCCTACTGGGAATCTAGTCCAGCCGCTCTTCCAATTGAGCTACTGAAGTCCTGCCCGATTTGTCAAATCTTTCCTTCACATTTATTGCATTGCTTTATGGTAGTTTTTTTTTGCATTTTTCTTTAAAATAAAATATATTTCACAAGCATGTGTTAATGCGAAATAATATAAATCATTTATTGACTTTTGTTGTTGTTAAGTTATTAGCGCACAAGAAGTTTATTTTTGTGTAACGAAGGTGGCAAGCAATCATGGAGTTCACATAGATGTTAAGTGATGACTGCAACCTATAGATACCCACACAAAGACCAGAGGTCTAAGTGTAGAGGCGTTCCATTTCTGAGACTTAAGTTGTTATATCTCTGTGATTGTAGATAGATAGAACAAGATAGTGCTGAACACTACCATTTGGCGGCAGATAGATTAGGTAATAGGTACGGTGGTGCCTAAATTCTCGAGTTCCAATTTCAGGAAGTTTCCTAGTACTTACCTCGGCGTTGGGTAACGTACCTGCAGATGTCAACAGGTTCGCCACCTGTTACATGGGTCAAAACGTAACCGGCGAATCATCATCGGTGTTTGCATATATGAAAGAAAGAATGAAAGAAATATTTATTTACCTGACAACACACAACATAGATGTATATAACAAGAAAGATAATTTTAGTTATATTTGATAGTTTTAATTTATATACTATGATTTCGGCTAGTCAATAAAAAAAATGAATGAAGAAATATCTAAAAACTTAGGCAAATCTTAGGCATATCGTAAAAAAACTGCAGCACGTCATGCGTATTTACTAGAAAATTAAAAAAATATTAAAAAGAACCAAAGCCGATAAGTCCCATATATATATGAGTAATTATCCTTAATTTTGTCCAAACATTGGAAAAAGGCCGGCCGGCGGTCACTTATCCCTGGGACACATTGCATACCTATGCTTGAATGCATGCATTTATCTCTGCCTCTCCCATCAGGGATTACAGGCGTGAAGTTACGTAGGTATAATAATGGTTCCACGCGTCGCAAAAGTCCAATTTACACGGAAACCGGGCCTCCGGGTCGACGGTCCAAAGTTAAAAGGTTATAGAAAAACACAACTCAAAGTACGAGTACATACGGAATCAGGTCACATGACTGTGCCAATGTCAGATCGAAATCAACGCTCGGCAGCTTTGTGACGTACCATTAATTACGTAGCGAACTTAGAGTTGCTTGTCTAGAAACGGTATGTGAGCATACATGTGGTAGATAACCACATGATTATCGACAATCGGAGGAAAGTCAGTTATCTTGAAGATTTTAATTTTTAGATTAACAGATTTTTTACTGGTGTTAGAACTCTAGTGATGGTGCTCGCGGGCATAGGCACCACCGCATTACCTAATACCTAATATACTTGCCGCTAAATGGTAGCGTTCAGCACTATCGTGTTCCAGTCAGGTGGTTATTTTCGGCACAGAAGCATAACACCTTAGGCCTCAGGAGTGGTAACACATCTGCATTTTGATCTTGGTCTTTGTGTTAGTGTTTATTGGCTGCAGTTATGACTGCACCCACACAACACACTACAAAAATCGTCTATTACTACGAAACTCTTTCACACACACATTTAAACATAGGCGACAGGCATAGGCCCACTTGTACTTTGACAGAGGGGAAAGCCTGCATATGGCTACTCTCCTCCGGTCCGCCGTGGCCGGTGGCCCGTGTTGGTCTATGCATAACACATACCGTTTCTGTAGCACGGGATCCCGTTTAGTGGCCCATGCATTGCCATGAGCGGGTTCATACGAATATACTTTTGCGATATCGCCTGCACCAGTACTAAACTGGCGCGTTCAGCCGTTCAACACCATCACTTCAGCCAAAAATCTGCTTAACCACAGCCTCCCCATAAGGGGAATATACCATAATCGCCACGCTTATGGCCAAACCATTCCAGTTAAGGCACAATAACATAGGATGGACAGCGGCGTCCCGCAATGAAACTAGCGCCACTGCCATGGCCAATCCGCATGCCGAGCGTGGCAATTGTGACATATTCCCCCATGACCCACAACAATGTTGTGGGCATTCTTATGGGAAGGCTTTTGTCCAGTCGGTCATCTTCGGCTGAAGTGATGAGGGTGATTAAGCCTGTTTCATGAGGGCCATCACTTCTGATAAATTTTTGATGCTTTTTTGTTAATTTTGTTTTTACGTATTTTTTTTTACAAATTTTTTTCAGGTAAGGCAACGCACTTTATTGAAAGTATGAAATTTTCTCCAAAACCCGGTATCTCCGTCTGCACCAAGGGTAAGGATTCAAAGAATTATTTTATTGCGGTTTTTATTTTATTGGATTTTTGCAATAAAATAAAAACCGAAAAAAAAATTAATACATGCGAGTGAAGTATTTTTAATGAAAATGGAAAGATAAGTTTATATTCAGGCGAGACTTGAACCCGTGACCACTGGTAGTCCAGCCGCTCTCCCAACTGTGCTACCGAACTCCACACCTGGCTGTTTATTTTTTCTTCACATTTGTTATATTGTCTTTAAGTGTAATAACGAGATCTTTCGCTGAAAATGTGTGACTCAACACTTGACAGTGAAATTATTCGTAATAAACAGATCTCTTCCATTTTTATGCTTGAGTGAAGAGAAGTTGGTCAATTGATTGACGCACCGTTCAGAAATAGACAACTTACGTCACAGAAAAGCGTGCGTAAAGTGCGGGTTATTACTTTACGCACCTTGTACAAATACGCAACTTAAATCACGGATAAGCGCGCGTGAAGTGCGGGTTATTACTTTACGCACCGTGTAGAAATACGCAACTTAAGTCACGGATAAGCGCGCGTGAAGTGCGGGTTATTACTTTACGCACCGTGTAGAAATACGCAACTTAAGTCACGGATAAGCGCGCGTGAAGTGCGGGTTATTACTTTACGCACCGTGTAGAAATACGCAACTTAAGTCACGGATAAGCGCGCGTGAAGTGCGGGTTATTACTTTACGCACCGTGTAGAAATACGCAACTTAAGTCACGGATAAGCGCGCGTGAAGTGCGGGTTATTACTTTACGCACCGTGTAGAAATACGCAACTTAAGTCACGCATAAGCGCGCGTGAAGTGCGGGTTATTACTTTACGCACCGTGTAGAAATAAGCAACTTAAGTCACGGATAAGCGCGCGTGAAGTGCGGGTTATTACTTTACGCACCGTGTAGAAATACGCAACTTAAGTCACGAAAAAGCGCGCGTGAAGTGCGGGTTATTACTTTACGCACCGTGTAGAAATAAGCAACTTAAGTCACGAAAAAGCGCGCGTGAAGTGCGGGTTATTACTTTACGCACCGTGTAGAAATACGCAACTTAAGTCACGAAAAAGCGCGCGTTATTATTTTACGCACCGTGTAGAAATAGGCAACATAAGTCACGGAATAGTGTGCGTAAAGCGCGGGTTTAGGTCCCACAGTGCTATAAAAATTATTAAGCTATTGCATAGCTTCTATCAAGGGCCTTTAGCGCGGGGACCGAATTCAGAAATTCCGTAACGAAAAAACCTCACGCTCTCCACTCCGACGGGCACGGAGGTGTAGCTTGAAGGCCGTGCATTGTCTAACGTCGTTTCTTTTCGGCAGTCTTCGACACGGTGTTTGTGTGCGTGCAACTAGACGTATTGTACGACTCTACGAAGCTCGCACGAATCGAGACGAGCTGCTCCGACATCGGACGAATACATAAGCAGCTGTTTATATGTATTGTAAAATAATAAAAATATTTCAAACAATATTAACTTTTTTATTTAATAAAAGAAAAAAAATGTTTTCTTATCGGTCACCACGCTCAAAAAGTGTAACTTGAATTAATATCAAAGAAAAAAAGAAATACTGCATAAATAAAATAAATAAATAATTATAATTGCATAAGTTGATACAAAATGCTAAGCAATAGCTTTACCGCGGCAGTCCCCGAGTGCCACACGTCGATTTTTTTATTACGAGTATATTTATTCGCTTTAGATACCTGCAGAAAATATTTATGCATGGTCTGACTGTCCCTACACTAATGCACCACACCTGTATACAGTCGCCACGCTATTTTGTCGTGGTACCATTGTTATTCGCCTAACAGATCTTAACATATCACTCCTTATCACATGTCATCTACTTTTGTTATCTTGAACCTCAGATATGTATTGTTTTAATGAGCAATTTGTGTTTGCATAGTTTTCTTTGCTATTGGATTTGGGAATGGGAGTAATAAGGTGTTTAGTAGGTCTGTTAGTTCTTCTAGTGTAGTTTTGCATGTTTTATCTAGAGATGCCTCGAATATTCGGCAACTTTTTCAATTTTTGGTAATCGGCCGAATACTGAATATTAAATTTCTACTGGTGGTAGAGATCCAGTGACGGAGCTCGCGGGCGTAGGCACCACCGCATTACCTAATTTACTTGCCGCTAAATGGTAGTGTTTAGCACTATCGTGCCGGTCAGGTGGTAATGTACGGCTCTGTAATTTCCTGTGCCTACCCCGTGAGCTACGTCACTGGAGCTCTACCACCAGTGCGAAAGTGATTGCTTTGGCTCTCAATAACTATAGCCAGACCAATAACGAAACGCCTATCGTTAAGACCGCCGTCTTAACCCAGTTCATATGGCACATATTGACTTGCTCCCTCTTCAACAAACACCGGTGTCAACTAGTTTCAATGCAACCTCATTATTTGGGTGTTCACTGCACTCGGTTGTTGAATATACTTAGCCTGGGTTGCACCACGATATTTGTCAAAGTTAAAGTTATTGTAACATTTCACATCCTTCTTCTAACTTTAACAGATTTCTTTAAGGTGGAGAAGGATGTGAAATGTTACAATAACTTTAACTTCAACAAAATTAGTATATTCAACAACCTAGTGCAGTGAACACCCAAACAATGAGGTTACATTGAAACTAGTTGAAACCGGTGTTTGTTAAAGAGGGAGCGAGTCCAATTGCATTCACTGGCGCTTCTTGAATTCGTCGTGGTCTACGTTATTGTTCCGTGGTCCTCTCAATAGGGTATTTGTAGTATTTGACAATGTATACATTTAACTTGACAATTACGAGCTTGCGGGCGTAGGCACACCACCGCATTACCTAATATACTTGCCCCTAAATGGTAGTGTTCAGCACTATCGTGTTCCGGTCAGGTGGTAATGTACGTCCCTGAAATTTCCGGCACAGAGGCATAACACCTTAGACCTGGACGACTAGAGGAGTGGTAACGCATCTGCATTTTGACCTTGGTCTTTGTGTAGGTGTCTATAGGCTGCCGTCATCACTTAACATCAATGTGAACTGCATGCTTGTTTACCACTTCCATTACATAGAAAAAAACTTAATACTGATAAGCGACTTTAACTGAAATAAATATGGAAATTAAATGTATAGATATCGGTGCATTGCATGAGATTTAAGAATTATATATTAGATTGAGAGAAGTGTGAAAATAATGAAAAATTTTGGAAATTAAGCTTTGATTAAAGAATGATGTCATTGTTGGACTCTTTGTACAAATCCCCACCACTTTTAATATCGACTACTAGCGACCTGCCCCGGATTCGCACGGGTGTTTTTCTGTTTCATACATACTATCAACTCCAAATACCTATGTAAATTACAGAGCTCGAATTTCGAAAAAAAAAAATTGCAGCTACTTAGTTGCTTAAAGAATCATGGCAAGATTCATACATTGATTTGTACAAAAAAAGTTAGAAAAAGGTACGAGGTAAAACGGATTAGAAATATTATCTAAGGAACCTAAAGAACCTTTTCTGGTATGTAAATTATTTTTAAATCACCGGAATAAAAATCGTCTTTCCTAACAACAGTAGAAGCACTCCATACTAAAGTTCAATTTCAAACTTTTTATTCCGGAGAGTTAAAAATATTTAAAGTATCAGGAAATGTTGTTTAGGTTCACTGGATAATATTTCCATGCTGTTTTTCCGTGTACCTTTTTTAATTTTTTCTGTACAAATCTTGCCATGATCCTTTTAGAGATTGAGCCGATGGAAATATCGACTTACATCGATTTCGCTGTCACCTTGTCTGAACTATATGTTCAGGATTCTTTCAAGACCTACCTTTTTTCAGCGTTAGGGTGCTTTTCCATCGGAGATGTGCTATGCTACGTCAGAGAATACGTAATAATAACTACGTATAGAATGGACACTTCGACGTCCCTTCACGTCGCTTCACCCAATCTGCTCCTCTTATGGGCGACGTTTGGTATTCTCTACGTGCGACACACACAGGTGCGTCACTGATTGATGTCTGTGTAATAGAGACCAAATTAAGCGTTTGTATGGAATTTTGGCGGAGTGTCGGCGGTGTGGCTATCCACCAATCATATTCATTGGTGCACATAGCTTAGCACTGTTGGAAACGGATTCAACTAAGATAATGTTTTTATATGGAAGGATGTATACTATGGTGCTATGGATGCGTGCTATGAATGAGAGCTATGGTCGCGACGTCGCGAGTGGTGTAGTTACGAGCATGAGAGAGCATCCTCTTCTTCGCATCTTCATCGTACATAGCTTAATATTGCTGGAAACGGTCTCATATTTTCGAAGCGTAGATTTCACATCTTCGCAATAGCTCATCACTGGTGGAAAAGCCTACCGTCTCATTCTAGACTGTATAACCGAAAATACATTTGACGTATCGAGGACAAAGAATTACGTGCCAAACGTTGGCAACGCCCCCGACCCGAACCAGCTGGATCTATGACGTGGGGATGACGCGCCGACGCGTCATGACCCAGCGGGTACTCTATTTGTGATGTCTACTGCGCACTGGCGTCGGGATGCGACGACCCCACCGCCCACTAGCGGAAAATGTTTCTTCTACAAACGTAACTTCACGCCTGTAATACCCGAAGGGGTAGGCAGAGGTAAATGCATGCATTTAATAATACATGCAAACACCTACGATTCGGCGGTTACGTTTTTGGCCCATGTAACAGGTGGCGAGTCTGTTGCCATCTCCGGGCACATTACCAAACTCCGAGGTACTGGAAACTTCCAGAAAATGGAAAAATCGCAATAGAACCAGAGATAAAGGATTTTAAACCGGGAACCCAAGACCTCCAGCGTAGTAGTAGTGGCCTGCTACCACTAGGCTACGGAGGCAGTTTTCTTCTACTGAAAGAGAATTCTACCACTAGTGCAGTCAGTCAACTGAACAATGGTGGTCAAACCATTCCACTACAGACTGTGGTGCTACTAGCGTGCACTCAGGCCACTCACTTCACTTGCGTATGTTTAACCCGAACGCCGCATGTTCCGTCCCCCGCCCCCTCCTGAACGTTCGAGTTTATTTATTTACACATATTTAAATCTATCATAACAGGATTTCCCCAATGCGACAGGTAAGCAATTTTTTTTACATTTATATACCTAATAGGTATTACTTTATCAGCATCGATAAAATACAATATTAAAAATGTATCATTAAAAATGCGAACTAAATTAATTATATCATACATTATATTATTATCTCAGATTCATTCCATAATAACTTATAATACAATTTGCATTCTTTGTTAATTCATTCAAAGAACGTATAAATTTTAGTAAATCTATTAGCTATGAGGTTGAGGGTGTGCGATGCCCGCGTCAGAGGCGCCTCTTTTGGCAGGTTGGTACGCGGGCGCGGCACTGCCAGCAAGTTAGGCATCTTGCGTCGGCACACGCATTTGTCTGGTACCGATAAACCTACCATACTCAACACCTCAGCATTTATCACTTTGTCTCTCAATACTTTAAAAATATATGAAACCAGTTGGAGCTCCCTCCTCACTCTTAGCTCATTGTACCTTACCATCCCTAAAATAAACAGTTTAGGATATTTTAATTGATAGGATGGATAGTCGAACGATTTAGCTCCAGACAATAGGTATCTACGTCCTGATGATTCGACGCAACTGGCATTACCTCATCATCTAACTTTAGTACGGCATAATACAATTGGCAGCATTCGACGCGTCTCGCAAATAGAGCAATGGCGAGCGTGACGCGATGGCACGTCATGGTAGCGTCACAGTTCCAGCTGGCTTCTGTTGAAGGCGTTGCCAAGATTAAGCGTATTTGCGGTAGCTATGACATTAAAATCTAGAAGGCCTTTGGGTGCACGTACAGTGTGAATTCTTAATATGTCACTCAATGAGAATTATATGCTTGCTTTATGACTAGGAAATAGCAGCTGAATTCTTTAAAGCGAGTAAGTGAAGTAACTGAGGACCTTCAGCTGTTTCATGCTCCAGTTTGTTTGCTTCAGTGTATGTAATGTTCGGTGCCGTGAATTCGCAAATAAACTGTAGGGGGTAGGCAGTCCACCGCATTAACTAATATCCCTACCTCCCGCAAAATGGTAGTGTTAATGCTGTTGTAAGTAATATCGTTTTCCGATGAGATCATAACAATTATGATTCCGTAATTTCTGAAACAGAAGCATATTCATTACCACCTCAGGGGTAGTATCTGCGTTTTGACCTCTTATTTTTGTGTACTCTAGGATCCTGTTAACTTACCATTCATGTGAAACATATTTTTCTCCCACCATCATTGCAAGGCAAAATAGCACAGTGCTCAATTGTGATACTTACAGCCTTGTTAAAATCTCAACCATGATGCTCGTTTGAGCCCCTCATAAAAATGACTTCTTACAGAAATGGTTTTCCCTACACCCTGACAGTGACGGAACGTCAGCGTCAGCAACGGCATCGTCACCCGAGCGAAAATCCGCAGTACTATTTATATAGTATTACACACGAGTGCGTGCGCGTAGTTGGCTAATCTTAGTTGATACAAGATGTTATCTGACGCGGCGGACACTAAACACGTTGGTGACTGGTGACATGATTCTGGAAAACTATATTGTATTTATTTTCAAGATTCTGGCGCTATAAAAGTGTGGTGGGTGGATGAGACGTGTAACATTTGTATTTTACTGGCAGTACAGTTTCAGACGACGCCGACCACTAGCCGATGCAACCACTAAATCACACCATTTACGAAAATATTTTTGATAGCTCGTATAAGTATAAATTGTTTAAGTAAGTATAAATTGTTTAATTATAAGTGTGTGCGTTTTTTTTTTTACGTTTTTACGTTTTTTAAATTGTTTAGAAGTTAGTGAGAGGGTTTAGAAAAAAAAACTCAACCACCAGAAAAATAACCAATGTATACTGGTGGTTGAGTTCCAGTGGCGGAGCAGGAGGGAGCAGGCACCATCGCGTAAATGTCAGCAACGTCAAGTTTTATCGTGTTCTGGTGATATTATGTAGCCAGGCTGAGGCAAAATCAAATAAAAAAAATATCTACTGGTGGTAGAGCTCCAGTGACGGAACTCGCGGGCGTAGGCACCACCGCATTACCTAATATACTTGCCGCTAAATGGTAGTGTTCAGCACTATCGTGTTCCGGTCAGGTGGTAATGTACGGCCCTGATATTTCCGGCACAGAGGCATAACACTTTAGGCCTCCGGAGTGGCAACGCATCTGCATTTTGAACTCTGGTCATTGTGTCGGTGTCTATAGGCTGTAGTCATCACTTAACATCAATGTGAACTGCATGCTTGTTTGCCACTTCCATTACATAAAAAAAAATATTATAGACCTCACCTTGTGACAATACAGGATTTCTATTGATTTGCAATTCATTTCGTTCGGCTCGTTCGATGTGTTCGGATAAGTGTGCGTTCATCTTAAACGTGAATTGTTTACATCGGGCACGTGCAGGTGTTTGTATTTTGTGTAATTGTTACATCAACAGGGGAAAGGTGACATCTCTTTTGTGTTAGTATTCAAGTAGGTAATTTCTGAAACAGAAGCATATTCATTACCACCTCAGGGGTAGTATCTGCGTTTTGACCTCTTATTTTTGTGTACTCTAGGATCCTGTTAACTTACCATTCATGTGAAACATATTTTTCTCCCACCATCATTGCAAGGCAAAATAGCACAGTGCTCAATTGTGATACTTACAGCCTTGTTAAAATCTCAACCATGATGCTCGTTTGAGCCCCTCATAAAAATGACTTCTTACAGAAATGGTTTTCCCTACACCCTGACAGTGACGGAACGTCAGCGTCAGCAACGGCATCGTCACCCGAGCGAAAATCCGCAGTACTATTTATATAGTATTACACACGAGTGCGTGCGCGTAGTTGGCTAATCTTAGTTGATACAAGATGTTATCTGACGCGGCGGACACTAAACACGTTGGTGACTGGTGACATGATTCTGGAAAACTATATTGTATTTATTTTCAAGATTCTGGCGCTATAAAAGTGTGGTGGGTGGATGAGACGTGTAACATTTGTATTTTACTGGCAGTACAGTTTCAGCTTGAAATATTGCTTACTAATCCGGCTACTAACAGTGTTTACTTAGAGTTTTTTATATTTCACACCTCTGTTACCCTGATTAGGTTAGCAGTGGAATAAAGTATTCGGATTATTCACTTACTCTATCAAACGCTTTTTACAATTCCACAAAACCGCAGAACACCTTCACACACCAGAAAATTATATTTCAATCTAATCCACTAGAAAGCTATATATTTATACTTTAATACAGTAACTTATTGTTACTTAATTTTTGGGTGATGATTATCTGTTGTTAATCACTTAAAATTGTTCTTATGTAACTTAGGCACGTAACAAGTGATTTATGTAATTTTATGTGATTAAATGATTGCTGAATTGAATTGCTTTTAAGTAGGTAAATCATTTCTTTCTTTTTAAACGTTCAAATACGTCTTTCCTTCCCGTGACCTTCGATTGTTACAGGATTTGTCTAGAATAGTAGTTACTACAGTAATTTTGTTTTATTCATGGATAATGGCAGGTTATTTAGCTTGAGAGCAGTTAACATTTCGTGTGGAAATAATACAAGCGATTAGACAAACGGAATGTAAAAAAAGATTTCATAGATACCTTTTTTTACACTCCACATCTGTGTTATCTTGATGGTGTAAGCAGAGGTATAATGATTAAACCAAGTGGTAAATGAAACGCTTATTCAAAATCCATAAAACCGCAGAATATCTTCACACATCAATAAATTAAATTTCAATCAAATCAACTAGATAGCTTACCTTTTTTTAGGTAAGGTAATTCTTTCCTTATTGTGACCTTCAAGTGGAACGTGATTCTAGTGTCTGGAATAGTAGTTACTACAGTAATCTTGTTTTATTCATGGATAATGACAGGTTATTAGCTCCGTGATATAATCTCGTGAAGTGTTGAGAGCAGTTAATGAAGCTTCTTTAGTAGGTAAAACTGGATGAGATTTTGATAAGTAAAACTTGATTTAAACTCTAGCTAGACGACGCCGACCACTAGCCGATGCAACCACTAAATCACACCATTTACGAAAATATTTTTGATAGCTCGTATAAGTATAAATTGTTTAAGTAAGTATAAATTGTTTAATTATAAGTGTGTGCGTTTTTTTTTTTACGTTTTTACGTTTTTTAAATTGTTTAGAAGTTAGTGAGAGGGTTTAGAAAAAAAAACTCAACCACCAGAAAAATAACCAATGTATACTGGTGGTTGAGTTCCAGTGGCGGAGCAGGAGGGAGCAGGCACCATCGCGTAAATGTCAGCAACGTCAAGTTTTATCGTGTTCTGGTGATATTATGTAGCCAGGCTGAGGCAAAATCAAATAAAAAAAATATCTACTGGTGGTAGAGCTCCAGTGACGGAACTCGCGGGCGTAGGCACCACCGCATTACCTAATATACTTGCCGCTAAATGGTAGTGTTCAGCACTATCGTGTTCCGGTCAGGTGGTAATGTACGGCCCTGATATTTCCGGCACAGAGGCATAACACTTTAGGCCTCCGGAGTGGCAACGCATCTGCATTTTGAACTCTGGTCATTGTGTCGGTGTCTATAGGCTGTAGTCATCACTTAACATCAATGTGAACTGCATGCTTGTTTGCCACTTCCATTACATAAAAAAAAATATTATAGACCTCACCTTGTGACAATACAGGATTTCTATTGATTTGCAATTCATTTCGTTCGGCTCGTTCGATGTGTTCGGATAAGTGTGCGTTCATCTTAAACGTGAATTGTTTACATCGGGCACGTGCAGGTGTTTGTATTTTGTGTAATTGTTACATCAACAGGGGAAAGGTGACATCTCTTGTGTGTTAGTATTCAAGTTGGTAGTTCTAGCTTATGACTAGCTGTGATTTACAAAAAATATTTTTGTTATTTCGGTGATGGTTATTCGTTGATGATACTTACATAATAAATCCGTTTAAATAATCAAATCTACCGCCAGAAAAAAAAATCAATAACAATTTCGAAAAGTCGAGGTTTATTAAGGCATATTTATTATCAGGACGAGACAAAATAAGTCGACTTCTGTCTGATGGTTCGGTCAAAAGTCTTAGGAATCGGCGTGCATGTATGAAGAGAATGATGAAGGGAGACGAGCCACGAGAGGTATGTCAGGACCGAGATATCTGGCGCTCTACACTCTCTGCCTACCCCGTTAGGGACCTGGCGTGAAGATACATACATACATTTTTATTATTTATTCGAGGTCGAAGGCACCACAACTTTACCTAATCTTTTAACTGGTGGTAGAGCTCCAGTGACGGAGCTGGCGGGTGTAGGCACCACCGCATTACCTAATTTACTTGCCGCTAAATGGTAGTGTTCAGCACTATCGTGTTCCGGTCAGGTGGTAATGTATGGCCCTGTAATTTCCGGCAGAGAGGCATAACACCTTAGGCATCAGGAGTGCCAACGCATCTGCATTTTGATCTTGGTCTTTGTGTGGGTGTCTATAGGCTGCAGTCATCACTTAACATCAATGTGAACTGCGTGCTTGTTTGCCACATCAATAAAATAAAAAAAAATTACAAAATTTTATTATTTTTGATTTAATTAAGCCATAAATAAAGAGTTCTTAATATAAATCCTTATAGGTACCAAACCTATAAGGATTTATATTTATTTACTTATAAAATTCAAAAAAAGTAATTGTGTCTTCATATAAATAAGCCTCGCTAATAGATTGTAATGCGCTTAAATAATGCAAATCATGGAATCGCTTCAGCAACATTAGTGAGGTGTTACTATTTAATGTTGTGCGTCACGCACGTGTGGATGTGTTATTGTGTGAGTTGTTTACTTGTCAACTTTCTGCAATCAGTATTCCGTGGAGTTCTCATGAGCATTCCGAACAAACATACGACACACTGCTCTAAGAATAATTTAGGGTAAAGCGCTTCACAAAAAAATCCTTAAAAATAACTAATCTACCTACTGCTAAATTGATATCTTTTTTTTTTAATGTAATGGAAGAGTTTGTTCGGAAGTGGAATTCTTCTCAGTAGTGACTGCACTAGGAACTCTGCAAAGTGAATTACTTTGATCTTGACGAATAAGTTTTCCTCTTTCTTCAATATCATCATTGTAAGGAAGGTATTAAAAAATTTGGTGATTATATATATTTTTTTTTGTTATTATGGCATCGCTTTTACGCATATTGCCAGTGTCAAGTAAAACGATATTTCGTATTTATTTAAGCAGCGTAAAAGTTAGTATAATATAGTCATCAAGTATGATAAGTAAGTATCAAGTATAATATGTCAGTCAAGTGAGTTACAGTCAAGTTATTCGAGTAAAGCGATGGCTACTTTACCAGAACATTTACATTGAATTTTTGGAGGCAACCTGAAAGGTCATGTTTTCGCACTGTTATTCTATTTCACTATACACGGGCACTGTAATAAACCTAAATCAAACAAAATGCCACCAATTTTATTCAATATAACTTAAAAATACACCAAGAAAATGCAATAAAATAAGAGCACCATACGCCTCTTTCAAGGTTCCCGCCAATACTCGATTATAATATTTCATATTACTTTTTAAATTCTAATTTTGATTTTTAATTTTGCTGTATGTAATAGGTATTCACTACCTAGAGCGAATAACTATTATACATACAGCAAAATAAAAAAAAAATGTGATTTCTAGACGTTTTGAAAGTATCTATTTGAAATATTTTACTTTATTTTACTGGTGGTAGAGCTCCAGTGACGGAGCTCGCGGGCGTAGGCACCACCGCATTACCTATTATACTTGCCGCTAAATGGTAGTGTTCAGCACTATCGTGTTCCGGTCAGGTGGTAATGTACGGCCCTGTAATTTCCGGCACAGAGGCATAACACCTTAGGCCTCAAGAGTGGTAACGCATCTGCATTTTGATCTTGGTCTTTGTGTGGATGTCTATAGGCTGCAGTCATCACTTAACATCAATGTGAACTGCATGCTTGTTTGCCACTTCCATAACATTAAAAAAAAAAGTATTTCTTTCATTGAAAGGGGCACAACATTAGTGAGGTGTTTAGTGTGCGCATGCAAGGCGTCGTCTTGGCGTCTACACAGCAAGAAAACGCGTCCACGTTTACCATGTGAACCCACCTTTACCAAGTAACACGTGCATCTTTCTAAACAATTATCACCGGTCATTACGTTCTGTTTTCAACAACGAGATGCAGATCGATTATTCTAGAACTGTTACTCGTACCTACGAGTACGTGACTCGCACATAATGACTGTAGTCCACATTGAATGTGAACCTGAACATTCCGGATATATACTGAAGAAACTGTTGACATATTTTCGTGTAGTATTTTGTTATAGACATTATCTTTATGCGTGGAATGATAAAAGAGTTTGGATTTTTTAAATATTTAGAAGTGACAAACAGCTGCAAGCTTGTTTACCACTTTCATTACCTACTTAAAAAGAAAATATGCATTTTGACCTCTTAATTTTAAGTAGATGTCAATGGGCTGCAATCACCACTTAATATCTATGTGAACTGCAAGCTGTTTGCCACCTTCGTTACATAAAAAAATGCTTTCTCGACATGAATGGTCACTCCGCTCCTTGGGATTATAGCCTTCTTATAACCGTCGCTATCATACACAAATTCGAACTGTGGTTCCAGAGATTACCGCGTTCAAACTCTTCAAACAAACAAGCAAATAAACTCTCCATCTTTATTAAGTATACTATAGCGCCACTTTTATAAAGTTGTCGCCACTTTTTGGGCACGTTGCCACAGAAAGAGAGCGACGCGAAATTCAACGATGCTTGTTTGTAATTAATCATGCTATAGGTAGGTACTATCAGGAAGCTGGACCCTCTACCACATGGGCACCTTACGCGTAATAAAAGCGTAATTTCATTGATTTTGGATAAGCGGCCAATTCCCTGACTGCAAGCATGCAGTTTACATTGATGTTAGGTGATGACTGCAGCCTATAGATATCTACATAAAAATACGGAAAAGCAGGTATTGATTAGTTACAGAGAAAATCCGAAAATTATCCGGAGTTTTTCTTGCTACCGTAGAAGCGCGGACAACGCATTGAATTGGATATGTTATTCTCTATTTCGAAGCACTTTATTCAAAGAACACCAAAGAGAAATCATATACCTACTCCCAACTCAAATGAAGATCACGATCCATATCAAAGTCAAGTTCACTAAAATCCTAGTCTCAACGAACTACTCGACTATACCGAAACACGGAAATTTCACAAATCGCCGTTAAATTGCCGTACCGTTAAATTACAAACCAAGCGGAACAGTGGTCATCCTCAAGGATTACGTACAAATTGAAACTTGTGCGTGTTTTTAGTGTGAATAGCAACAGGCTATCTGCATTTGTGACAAGTAGGTAATTAGGTACCTACCATTACACTTTAGACGGATGGTGAGCTTAGGCGAGCTAGGGATGCTTCTCTAGAAAACGCTGCGATGTACAATCTAGTACCTATAGCAGATAATATGTAATAATACTACGTATAGAATGGACACTTCGACGTCCCGCCCGATTTGCACTCATACACAACCCCTTCCTCTCTTATGATCGACGGTTGGTATTTTGTACGTGCTACGCACACAGGCGCGCGTGTAAATACACGTCACTGATGGATAGAAACCAAATTAAGCGTTTGTATGGAATTTTCGCGGAGTGTCCGCGGTGTGCCTATAGTAAGAAACGCAAGTTGTAGCGTGTGGACATATACTACACCAGGGGAGTTGCCAACGCGCTGTCAGCGCTGGAGGAGCCTTTTGGGGCCAATTTTGGGGAACCACTTACTGTAGCGCCGAGGTTACATCTTAGAGTGATTTTTTTCTACAATTTGCACGTTCTCGATAAAAATGTACTCTCCAACCGCATTTCTTGATGCGGGTGGGCAACTTGTGATCTACAGTCATCCAACTTTGTCCGTGGGGTGTCGAGGAAGCGAGATGCCTCATGAACATGAACATTTCTACTAAAAATGGCGTCAAAAAGTTCTATAAGGCAGTTCATTTACAAATGTTTTGGTAACTGTAACACTTTTCCATCAGTCTCTTTCCAAAACAAGGCATCTTCTTGATCCTAGTCGTACAGCCTTGGGCAAAACTTTACAATTATGCTGCTGCTGCTGCTGCTGCTTCTGCTTCTTCGACTTTCTTCTTCTTGAAATAAAACTATTTTTACGGATTTATCTCGCGTATATTAAACTAAAATGATTTTTAAAATCAACCCGACGTTTCGGTCGCTTTTCAGCTTCCGTGGTCCCGGGCAGACTGAGGTGACATTTGTCTGACAGAAGTTTGAAAAATTATATGTAGCACCTCCATCGATTTCGTAAACGCCTTGCGTAGCGTTCAGGATTAACACAATAATTACTTATGGTATCTTGAGGTCTTGCAGACTGCTGCGGCTGGGATTTAATCTTGCTAAGTATGGGATCCCATGATGTTGATAATCGCCATCCATCTTCTCTATTGAAATTTGGGTGTTTTTTAATTTCAATAGCCTCGCGTACCATTCGTGGAATGGGTTTGTGTTCTCTAGCGAGTATTTGAATTTTATCAAACCGGATGTAATGGTTTGGCTTATCCGCTATGTGTTCACAGACTGCAGACCTCCCTGTTCTTCGGTTTTTGACATCAGCAATGTGCTCTTTAACGCGGGTGGATACAGCTCTCTTCGTTTGACCAATATATGAGAGTCCACAATCACAATCTAATTTATAAATGCCAGAATTTTGTAATGGAATATTACTTTTAATGGGTCTTAAATACTGATGAATCTTTTTATATGGTTTGAAAACTGTTTTAATGGAATTCTTTTTTAAAATGTTGCTGATTTTATCTGTGACACCCTTAACGTAAGGTAGTATGGCTTTCTTCTTCTTCCTACTGTTACTGAATTGTTCACCGCTTTCGTATGGGTATTAAATATTATTGTGGTCTATATATCTATATATGGTTCCAATTCAGATCGCTACCCTCGAGGCATAAAATGTTAGGTTATTGTTTTGGTTGTTGCGATTTCTGTGCCACAAAGGCAATAGCAAAATGAAGTCCTCATCTTGGACATTTTTGTAGAAATACGAGTATAATCTAGAGATGCTAAACAATATCTGGTACCTATTTGAAATATTTTAAGTTACCGGAATAAAGCCATAAATTTTAAATTTATGGCAGATTACTAGTTGGTGTGTTGTGTGTGAGTGTGTTTTGATACCGGAAATTTTTCTAGGGGTTCTTAAGATAATATGCCACAATATGTTTTACATGGGATTGTTTTTCATTATTTTTTTTGAACGAATTGAATGCCATGATTCTGTCGGTTCAGTACTATACACTATGCTCTATCTATACAAATCTTTATATCTTACATTGATTTACGTCCCCCAACCCGAATGCCTGTATTTCTTCAAACTGTTTCTGTTTCATACGTCGAACCTTGAATCCGTCCGATCAGCCATATCTTCGCGATCTGCACCGTAATTTTAGCTTCAACCCTAACCGTCTGGCAGAGCTCTACCAATTAGGTTTTCTATTTTAGAACGCGCGCGACCGAGGCGCACCGCGTTCGTCTCAACATAATTCCGTATGAATAAAATGCGCCATAAACTCGACCGAAACAAATATGGTGGAGCGACGCGAATTTCGAATTTGCCGCGCGATTTCGTTTTCGAATTTCAAACACTGATTGACTGACGTTTCGCATCAGGAGTGAAGTGACGGGAAGATTGGTTGCATTTTTTTTTTGTTTTTTTTTCTGGTTGAAGGCTATGGAAATTTGATTCGCGGTGACGGAAATGTTTGTTTTGTGATGTGTCTAGTGAATTGTTAAAGTGATGTTTTTGTTGTTGTTTATCTCGGAAGAATTTAACAGTACGTGGGGACAATGTGAGATACGAGCTGGTATTATCTTTATCTATCTAATTCGACGTTTTGTTAAGTTTACGGCCACGGATTCAAGTCTTTAACAGCCGATCTTCAGTAATTTTTATCTTCATTTCTTATGATAATGAATATCCATATGGAAGATGACGATGATTGGATGCTTCCATGTGGAATATGATGAGATGGCTCCAGTAAAGTGATGGGGACTTTACTAGGTTTTTTTTTTTTATTGATTTATTCAGTACATTTCAAAATACACTTTTATACAATAAGTACCGCACCACGAAAACCTCACAGGGTTTGTCTGGGCGCCGGTGAGTCGCTAATTTTAGGCTTAGTGTAGTACCTTTTTAATTTATAACAGAAAAATTTATGGTTTGTACAATACATAATTTGCAAATCTACAGGAAGTTTATTTAAATAATGAGATATTAGATAACTTATCACTCTAGTCCCATAGAGGTTGTTGCTTTTTGGCAGAATATACTTGTTTCGATTTATGAGTGTTCTCATGTATACAGGTCTTATATTTTCCACGAGAGAATCTAAGTTATTGTTTTCAGACAAAATTAAGTATTCAATTTTTTTATACACACACATAATATTACAATATTCGAACAACTTTCTTGCGTCATTTTTAGTTTTATTTAGTATATGTTTAGGCGTTATAGTTTGTAAGTGAATTGTAGGTGATTTTACGAAGTTTTGGAGGCAACATGAAAAATCACTTTTCACTTCATGATATCACTTTCCTACACCCGTGAACGTTATCGAATGTTTTATGATAATAATCCCACCATTATTACACATCAAAACGTGACTTTACACAAATTTCGAAAATGATATCACGCAGCGACTCAGCTCTTTTCCGCGTTCCCGCCAAAACTCCGTGTTCAAACTTAAACATCTAGATATGTCCTTCACAGAAAGGATCATGGCAAGATTTGTACAGAAAAAATGAAAAAAAGGTACACGGTAAAACAGCATGGAAATATTATCCAGTGAACCTGAACAACATTTCCTGATACATAAAATATTTTTAACTCACCGGAATAAAAAGTTTGTAATTGAACCTTAGTATGGAGTGCTTCTACTGTTGTTAGGAAAGACGATTTTAATTCCGATGATATAAAAATATTTTAAATACCAAAAAATGTTCTTTAGATTCCCTAGATAATATTTCTAATCCTTTTTGCCTTGTACCCTTTTCTAACTTTTTTTGTACAAATAAATGTATGAAACATGCCATGATTCTTTGAATATGGACATTAAAACAATGTTTTTCACTTTTAAGCACTTGAGTTTTACGGATTTGGAAACAAGATTAGATTTTTTTCGAAACATAAACATTTATACATAGCAGGCTTACCTAGATCAGACGTAATCTCTGTCAAAGGTAATTTATTTTCACACTTTTTCAGTAATGGAAAATAGACGCATTTCGAATATTTGTAGTCATAAATCGTAGGTCACATCCTAATATTTATAATTATTTATATCCTCCGATTACTAAGCAGGTAGCATAAAATAAGTTAGTCTTAACAAATGTCGAATTTGAAGGCAATTTAGAGATGGTACCTATAAATTGTAGAAATTGCATTGGAAACAAATGAACCTTTCGAATTAACGGATGTCGAACTTAAAGAATCTATTATAATTTTAGATATTCGTAATACTTATTTGCATGGGCGTAGCTAGCCAAGGGCTCAGGGTAGACAGCAGTCTAAAATAATATGTAACTGGCAAACTATACCCGCGGTCTTACCTCAGTTAATCTTTTCATACAAAAAGTATGAAACCTTACCTTATATGAGGTAATTGTTTTATATTATTTCGCATTAACACATGCTTGTGAAATATATATATATATTTTTTCTTTCCATTTTACTTTAAAATAAAATATATTTCACAAGCATGTGTTAATGCGAAATAATATAAAACAATTATTAAGGGTTAAAGCAACTTCTTTACGATATTCAATAAACTGCAAAGTCTATTATATCGGTTGCCTAACTAGCATAGTTGGCAATAGATGGCGCTGCTGCTACCATAAAGCAATGCAACAAATGTGAAGGAAAGATTTGACAAATCGGGCAGGACTTCAGTAGCTCAATTGGAAGAGCGGCTGGACTAGATTCCCAGTAGGCCGCGAGTTCGAGTCTCGCCTGAAGTAAAATTTTTCTTTCCATTTTACTTTAAAATAAAATTATATAAGGTACCTTGTATTTTCGTATACAAGTTATGGTGAACCTGAACTTGCTTAACCTTATTGGTATGAACCTTATTTATGTTTAAATATTGTTGACTTCGAGCATCAAACATGCATACATGTAAACACAGAAACAAAACAATAACGTCCAAACAGCAATAGTTTAAAATAGAATAACGTGGGACATAAATTCTAAATGAAAATCATTACATACAATTACATTTCGCCTTTAATTTGGCAGCAACACATAAAATGTTTATTGTTACGGTTTGGCATAGAACAGATTAAAGATTAGAATAACATGAAACCTCTGAACGTATGTACTTGAAACACCATGATGCCATCTCATGGACGGAATATATGATGATGATGGAATATATTTTTTGTCAGAAGAACATAAAGAATCAGGGGAAGTTCCATACCCATCTATAAAACAGCTCTGCAATATTATCTAGGGAACCTAAAGAAGATTTCCTGTTATATAAATATTTTTAAAACACTGAAATAAAAATGGATTTTCTTAACAACAGTAGAAGCACTCCATATTGAATATCTATATATTTTATAATATATTTTTTGGCTATATTAAATTAGTTTGGTATAATATATTAGTTTGATAGAATATAATAAATAGTTACGTATTATATAAATATACAAAACTATTTATTATCCATATAACATTTCCACTACTACTACGCTGGAGGCTTGTACGGCACCATAATTTCCGGCACAGAGTCATAATACCTTAGACCCCAGGAGTGGCAATAACATCGAATTAATCGACAATGGATATTGTCGATATAATTAGGGAAAGTGGGGTAAATTGATGGAGCAAGGATTATGGGATAATTTCCATATATAAAATTCTCGTGTCAAAATGTTAGTTAACATAATTCTCTGAAACGGCTTTACCGATTCTCATGAAATTTTGTGTGCCTATTGGGTAGATCTGAGAATGGGCCAACATCATTTTTTCATACCTGTACGAGCCAATATTGCTCATACAGCATTTTTAATGTTAATTAAACAAAAATTGCGACTAAATAAATATTCTACTATAACCTTTTAACGTTGGTTTACTTTGTGTGAACTCCTAACAACTTTAACCTACAACCAAGGGTACTGTCTACGGCAGAAACTCCAACAATATCCCTAAGTAATAAGGTGATTCTAGGCTATTTTTTTTTTCTATTTCTTGGACATACTTATTTTTTTTATACCTATAAGGCGATAGAAGGTCGTCGGGGCAGTTAGAATTTTTCAGGTTTTTTTTTTCAGTTTAAATAAGGGTTCTTAGGGTTCCGTAGTAAACAAGGAACCCTTACAGTTTCGCCATGTCCATCTGTCTGTCTGTCCGTCCGCGGTTGAGCGCAAAAACTATTGGCACTAGAGATTTGAAATTTGGCACAAGTATAGGTATACCTTAATCGCGAAGAAAATGAGAAATTTTATTAATGTGATTTTAATTTACTATGACCTATCTGTTTTTATTTTATATTATTCGCTGTATCTATTTTTAAATTTTGATGACTTCACTTATGTAGGTATCTAAAAAAATTTAGATACTTATCCAAAATAAAAACATTTTCTTTTATTTTTTTCTCGTATTATATTATTAAGAAAATCTGTTAACAATATAGTCCCATTTCCTCAGCAGTTCATAAAACTTTGCCATATTTCGATATAAACGAAGTTTGTTAGTCATCCCTATGATTTTGAAATATTATGATTTTTACAATTAGAACGCAACGTCCCACTTCGTCTGCCTTCAGGCAGTTGACAGAACGAATTGTATGCAATAAATTGAACATTCTCAGTCTATAGGAAGGCTGATTGGTCTGTGAGTTTAACTGATCGTCAGTGGGGGCTATTATTTTACGTCATTTACTTTTTTAAGCTAAACAAACCTTGTGTAGTTCTGTATTTCAGAGTTTAGTCATTTCGTTACAGACAATGAAACATTTTAATTTCAGTCCATCCGCTAATTACACAGATGTTTAAAAATAAATATTTCCCATTCATACCTTTCCACTTCAAGTTCATTGACTCCCATATCAACGATATCTCATCCGTTTTGAGTGGTTGCTCATCAATTGCAACAAACGCAGATGAAATGCATGCATTATCAGTGTATTATCAATTGCTCTTGAAAAATAAAAATAGCATTTGAGATAAAACTAAGCATTATATAGGAAAATTTCTCAATGCATTTCTCAATGAATAATTCATGATCCTCTATTCCTTTTGAGATTAGATACTTCAATATTTCAGTGCAATAATGCTATGATCCATTTGAGTTTTCTGTGTATCTTTAAATGATAATCGAAACTGTATACCAGCCGTCCATGAAAGTCAATAGACAAACTAAAATAAAGTATTTATCAACAAAGAACACTAAACGCTCGACACAATTAGAATAATATTAAAATATGGTAATTATGATGTATTTATTTGTTTTATGAAGGCCAACAAACGCTTGTTTAACTGTTCCGTAGTCATGGTATTAGTATTCTTAATTATGTTTATATGCTACCTTTAGTATGTGAGAAAATTATATTTAATTTCATTGTTCTGTTTATACCCAAACATTATATACAGCAAAGGTTCTAATAGTGATCCTTGGGTGACACCAATCTTACACAGTCAACTAAACATAGCGACAAGAGTTTATTTTAATCTTTTATCTAAGTATTTCAACTAACGGATTGAACGTGTATGATAATATTTAGCCATGAAAATTTTAGATGTCAAAAACAAAGATACTCTTATCAAACATCAATCAAGGCTTACCAATGTGTTATCTGAAGCATGGACGTCAAGATTTACCAATAGCTATCTAAAATGTTTATTTAAACATATTTGATTTTGGAGTGGTTCTAGTGGTTCAGATATATCTTTCTTAGGAAGGATTTTGGAAACAATTTTTAATTTAAACATTTTTTGTGGTTTCTTATTTTATTTTAGACTGCGCTGGAAAACAATACTTTACATATAGATAGATAGGGCCTAGATAAAATAGTAGGGTGATCTGAATTCTGGACGGATTTTATAGATACAGTGACCATGGTGAGGGTTTATTGGCGCAGTGATCCAAAATGAGTCTTTACCTCCGATACTAGAATACACCATTTCATTGTCCGTAATTAGCATCGAAACAACAAAAAGCTGGTTCTCAGAAAACGAAATTCGTAAATTCTCTCGTTTTCGTAATTCGTAAGTTTTCTCGGTAGAAAATTGAAAACCTGTCCGAAGTTGGAGCTATATTTATGTCAATGTCTTAAATATATCCTTGGGAGCTTTAAATTGAAATAACATTTTCTATGTAATGGAAGTGGCAAACAAGCATGTAGTTCAGTTCAGTGCAGATGCGTGACCACTCCTTAGGCCTAAGGTGTTATGCATCAAGTGTCGGAAATTACAGGCCGTACATTACCACCTGACCGGAACACGATAGTGCTGAACACTACCATTTAGCGGCAAGTATATTAGGTAATGCGATGGTGCCTCCACCCGCGAGCTCCGTCACTGGAGCTACCACCAGTGAAAAATAACATAACATAATTACTGCTACCTGCTATAAACTTTTCAGTTCTAAAAAATTAAACATCCTTAATATGATACTCGTACAAGTTGTAGGTAACAATTGACACATGTCAGACACTCTATCTTCAGAGATAGTGTGTAGACAAGTTTCCAGGTTTTGAGCTCACAAATCCAATTTAAATCTTCATTCGTGAAAAACAATGTAAATAAGGAACGTAGTATCTTGAGTACTGTTTATTGTCTTTTGAAGATGTCTAGAAGATATACGAGTATATGTATAAATATCTATATAGTACAATAAAAATATGATAACCAAATGTCATCGTTTTAAAACTCTAATCAAACATGTTGTGTAATATGGTGAAATAAATTTCTAGAAAAGTTGTCTGGTTTGAAATGTTAACAAACATACCAGAATTCCAGTGCGTTCAGTAAGGGAAGGCAAAAAAAATATACCGACTTCAAAATTAAAAAATAACCGCAACGCTTAATAAATAACAAAACGCCGTGAAAAACAAAGTGTTGAAAAACAAAGATGGCAAACAAGCATGCAGTTCACATTGATGTTAAGTGATAACTGCAGCCTATAGACACTTACAGAAAGACCAGAGGTCAAAATGCAGATGCGTTGCCACCCCTGAGACCTTAGATGTTTTGTCTCTGCGATAGTTATTACGGGGCCATACATTACCATCTAACTGGAACACTTTAGTGCTGAACACTACCATTTAGCGGCAGGTAGATTAGGTATTGCGGTGGTGCCTACGCCCTCGAGCTACTACACTAGAACTCTACCACCAGTAAAAATACAGAAGTCGCGCCGTGGATCATTAGTTGGTGTAATTAGTGGTTTCTAAATATTACATTCTGTATTTTGTTATTTCTCACTTTTTAATTATGTAATTTAACGATTAATGGCGGGAACATTAGAATTTTGGTTATTTTTTTAAAAAAACTTCGTAAAAAAAAATGTAACTTCACGCCTGTAATCCCCGAAGGGGTAGGTAGAGGTAAATGCATGCATTCAAGCATACATGCAAACACCCACTATTCGCCGGTTACGTTTTGGCCCATGGAACAGGTGGCGAGCCTGTTGACATCTCCGGGCACATTACCAAACTTCGAGGTACTGAGAATTTTCCATAAAATGGAAAAATCCCAATAGAACCAGAAATAAAGGATTTAACACCATTACCTCTGATAACCCCTTACCCGGGAATCGAACCCAGGACCTCAGCGTAGTAGTAGTGGCCTGCTGCCACTAGGCTACCGAGGCAGTTAGTTTTTTTTTTAAGAATCATCTAATTAACAATCATCACATCCAAGTTCTTCGAACATCCTTTTGGTGTTAATTATTGTGGATACAAATTTGGTGCAATGATGTCATGGTGTAATCCAATGTACTTCATGACACATTTGTATCAACTCTTGCTGTAAAATTTGTCTGTGATTTCATTTGATCAATGTTTTATAATTCCAATCTTTATTTTGTCACGTTTTCAATAATAAGCATTGAAAAGGGCAAATCTCACTCATTGACTTAGATATCAACGCACAGCTGAAACTACTGTGCTTAGGTACCTAGAAACTTGTTTTTCTACAGGGGTTCCTTTCATGATATACTCGTAATTGAGCACAAAGGCTTTTGTGGAATACGATCCCTAAAGAGGTGAAAGGAGGAGTTTATACGGAATTTTCTCATTTCTAGATTTAGGAATATGAAAATTGGTTTATAGGGTGCTATAACCTACAAAGCAAAATCATCTGCAGATAAAGAAAGAAGAAGTAGGCCTTATAAGGTGGGAGTTTCTATGGAACTTCCAAATTAATGGCCTTAAAAATATGACTGGTAACAATTGAAAATGATCCGTATGGTGAATATGGAGACTTCAATATGGAAGGGAGCGGTTTTAATAAAAAACGTTGATTTGTTTTACTAAATGCGGAAATTAAACTAATATTAAAAATAATTTGTAAAATAAATTTGCTATTAATAATGCAACTTCAAAATTCGCCGGAATAGATTTTAGTTAGCGAGTTGGTGCAATTCAGAAATTTGAAATCTGGAATCTGTAAATGATTTGTGTTACAAATACCATCATCAAAGTAAATATTTATTGTTAGCCTGGGTTGCACCAAGATATTTGTTAAAGTTATCGTAATGTTTCACATCCTTCTCTCACTTTAACAGATTTCTTTAAGTTAGAGTAGGATGTGAAATGTTACAATCACTTTAACTTTTAAAAATATCGTGGTGCAACCCATGCTTAATGTTTCTGCCTCTGTTGTCAATGTCAAAATCATCCAAAACATATTATTGAAAATGTGGCTGAGAATTGTCGCAGTATGTATGGTCTGTACAATCCTGTAATATTGTTGAATATTATCCTTTGGGGGATGCATTCTTTGGGGGAGGCCTTTGTTCAGCAGTGGACGTCTTTTGGCTGAAATGATGACATAAAATTAAATATCGTGCGAATGCTACAGGAGAAAACGGTGACGGCGAACGAGTTCATAGCCACTTGTTGCTGTAATGAGTCATTATAATTTTAAACGCCAATAAAATTCTGATACTAAAATGCGATACCAATGCGAATTAAATGAAATTATTACTTGTAATAACTTAAAAGCAATCGTTGGTTTTATTGTGAGCTAAACGGCAAGTTTTATTATAATTCAACATTCGATACCTAGAATTGCAATGAAAATAAAAGGTTCAGTGGATGATGCGCCGATATTTTGTTGCTGTGGCATAAAGTTCAAAGTTCTTTGGTGAGATTGTCTCAATTGTCGGTCACGAGGGAGGAGGGAATGAATTGGTCACGCGATGCCTGTTGCCAGGCACGAGATCTTCGTAATCATGTTGGCTTATTATGGTTACATAGCTCAATAGGAATATACTGTGCCATTTGCTCCGAATTGTGGCCCGATTGAGTTGAAATTTGGTAGACGTATGTACATCACTGACCCAAACAAGCGCGTGTGATGTAAATAAAGAAGTTTTGTGATTTTTAGGAAAAGAATTAGAAATAAAAAAAAAAACATTGCAAAGTACCTACATGTGTTCAATTACTTAAAATATCCAGTTGAGAGGATTTCAAACGTATTTTTAATCATGTCTAAATAATTAAAAACAATATCGAAAAATAACCAACCCCACTTTTTTATTTTTGATACTACTGATCTACAAATTTTTGAAAAAGAGAACAGAAAATAGTTCTATACTCTAGATTACAGGAAAGCCTATGAGAATCCTAAAAAACCTAAGCCCCTCATAAATTTTCAGTGGGCTTGGGTTGATTTATTTTATTATGACTTAATTCTTAGTTTGGCAATATTCAGGTTTCAAACTGCTCAAATTCAAGATGGGTAATTACAAAAATATACCTTCAGATACTTTAGGCGAATTATTATCAATGTTTACAATTTTCTGATTGATATGGCAAACAAACTGTTAATCTTGATAATGGTCTAGATTTGATGTTCTCAGAAATGATTTACGCATTGGTTTCAACGAGTTTATTTGTGGTAGATGATGACTTCTTCGAAACATTTTTTCGCCCTGACTAACTCCTAAATGTATTGTAAGATAAAAAATAGAAGTTATGCAGAATCATGAGATACATGATTATTTGCTGTAAAATATGATACACTATAAATTAGCTATGAAAATGGAAATTCCGATAAAAATTGTATATTTAATTAACCACTCACTGGCCTCCCCATAGCAAATACCATGAAGAGGGCCGAGGATAAGCTCGATTAGAAGAATCTGGTGACCAAAGCCACCAAGATACTTCAGGATGGGCTTGACCTTCAGTAATGAAGAGTGCGACATTGATGATGAATGAACCACAAAACAGTTGTTACGAAATAAAATTATCTTAGAACAGTGAGATACCTCTCATTCTCAGTATTAGAATATATTTTGTTTCTTGACATGATACATTAAAAAACGCAGTGCACGTACCAGTATTTGGATTTAAACATTTCTTAACATAATTGACGTAAAAATTTAGAATGTGGCGACTGCTAACAATATGCTATAATATCACTGACTGTTAAGTCACTGACTGTTAAGTCACTGACTGTATGTAGAGACATAAATGATAACTTTAACGGAAGAATCTATAAAAACCGAATATGTACTTTATAGTAATGAAGACATGATCTACATTGAAGTTTCTACTGGTGAGCCTTTAAAGTTATAATTGACGTTTCTGAGTGCGGCAGTAACTCCTGCTGCATGGACGACGACGATAAAATATGCTTTTATGTTAATGCCAGTGGTTACGCTCTCTGTAAGTAAAATTTCTTTGAAATTAAGTAATTAGATACACACTTTAACCTTTCCCTGTCGTAATATTAGATAAATCACATTCGAAGGGAGAACTTACAGATTTTTGCACCTCTAGGCTACATTGACCGAATAGCTTGAAGGTATACTACTTATCATACATAGTGAATTTAATCTATTTTACGTAGTACGTAATAACATATAATACAGTTGATCAGATGTTCAAGCTTTTAGTTCGATACTAGAAACTAGACAAAACTTTCGAGTATTTACCTACTTTCTTGTTATTCATTAAGATCAAAAGGCCAGTCAGACTCATTTGCAACTCTGCAGATAATCTTGATAATGTTTTAGAAGGAAGGAAAAACGACGGTGCTCTTGCATCATTGCTTCCAAGCAATTTTCAGCGGCAATTTACCTGTTATATACCTGATAGGCGCAGGCGCCGGCGCGGTATCAAAGGACGGATGGATAGTGTCATTGCGACTGTCGACGCGGGTGGACGTATCGAACGCGTCTCGTTAAACACACGTGTTTTTGTGAGTAAATAAGCGTGGACAATTCACGTCAACTGAACTAGACCATGTGTGTGTGTTAGTGTTTACCACATTGGATTGCTCGGGCCCTCGGCTCACTTCGTTTCGGTACGATTCGAAACGCTACGCTATTGTTTATTTTGATTTACTGGCGTGCTTTGAATATTTTGATATTACAGTACACATAGTAAATCACCATTAATTATAATAATTACCTTATTTTTTAGCACGTGTCTGCTATTCACATAATTATCACAGCATCAAGTTCTTAGAACCTATTGTTTGTGGAAACGTGATTTGTTTTATACGGTAACAAACGGATTACGGATTTGACTTCTGCTTTTGATTAGATTCAACTATTATTTAAATTTACTTTGATTGAATTTCACTACATATTTATTTACAGATACTTCTTACAATTTCCGTTTGGAATCATCGGAAAAGTCCATCAACTTATTATTTGCCTTATCATCACATATGCAAGTAGATAAATGAATGACACACGCATCATAATAAAAATCCCCATTCATATAACCTATCTCAATGACGAATATAACGATTGACAAAACGTACGCAATTATGGATACATGTGTGACAATGAACGAAATGGGTTAAACAGTCATATTGTGGGACACACGAAACAGTTTTAAGACCTTATTGTTTTGGGATAGAGTTTAAAATTGATGATCATTCCTGTTGTGGAGTCCTATAAGAATTGTATTGTTATTATTAATGCTCTGGTAGTTAACTCGTAGTATGGTCCTGTTGATTAAGCGTTGTTGTCTGGTTGCAATTGTATTGGAGTTCCATGTTTGCTTCAATTATGGTTGTATGTTCGACTCGTGTTTTGGGATAGGAAATATTTATTGTTTAATCTCTTTAGTTGTATATTTCAATTTGATTACCCTTTTTAACTTTTTTTGGTACGACAAACACATCAAATGTTTTATGTTTCTATTTTTCAATTAATATTGCTTTTGTCGTCTATCGTTTAGGTGTAAGAATATCTGCAAATACAATCGATGGATCTATGTGTAGATACGAGTATATCACACTGTTAGATCACATTTAGTGTCTAAATCACTGTTCAATATCAAATCTGGTTGAATATCGATTTACACAGAGTAGATGATAATAAGTTCATAACTTAGTGTTTCATTGATTCTGTTATAAAATTGTTTAGTTCAATAACGAGTTATTTGATTTAAACAAAGTTTGATTCAACCGGTCTTTCTTGAATCAGAAGTTAAACTCAATAAATCAGACTAACGAACGAATACTTCGGATTAACCTATATTTTGATATCTGACAACTACTAATCTAACAATATTCAATTTTGCTGAAGATTATAAGAAATTAATAGTAGCCGACCTTATGTCAATAAAAATCACAAAACCACACCAAGAATCTAACTAAACGATTGTTGCAATTAAGTATTCATTAATATCGACGATCGACGGCGGAACGTCCTGTGCTCGGGTAAAATTGCTTCTAAATTATATTGATCATAATGTCACGACGTTGATCGATGATTGAGTTCAATGATCATAAAATACTGATCGTTAATTTAACAATTAGATGATTGATAAAGAAAATAAATTCACGCAAATTCTTTATTTTGATACATTATTTATTATTATTTATTTGGTAGTGTTCAGCACTATCGTGTTCCAGTTAAATGGTAATGTATGGCCATTAATAACTTCAGGCCTTTTCGAAGAGGTAGACAGAGATTCGTATTATTTTTGCATGCTCTCATGATTCTGCAGTTGTAATAAATTCTAAAGTTGTAATAAACTCTTACGCTCTGAACCCCGTACTTCTAGGAACTCTTCCTCATTGACATATTTTCAATATCACTTATTTACCACCATAAAAAAATGGGGCCTAATTCTGCTAACTTTATTAGTCGTAATTGTCTTTAGATAGCGATTGCGTCGCTCAGTCTTGCCCTAACATAAGCCACGCAATTCTATCTCCAACCAGTGACGATTACATGATACATTATCAGAATTTGGTACCAGATGGGAATAAATATCAATAGCAATCACACCAAGATAATCGGATCGAACCCTCATATCAGCGTAGTATAAATTAAGAATGTTATAATTTACTATTACTCTGTTTCTTTTTCTATTATCGACTAAGGAATCCAGTTGTACATTAATTTATAAAATACTAGATTACTACAACTTCTATAAGTCGACATTTCGAATATTAAAGATACCTACTATTAAATTAGTGACTAGGTAAATAGAATAAGACTAGGAAAATAAAATAGATCGGTCCAGAAGTGGAAAATTATATTAAGTTATAATTTCCCCATTTATCGTTTTAAGGAAAACATGGTTAACGTATGTGGGAATTTGTGATACCAAGAAGCTCTCCGAGCGTTAAGAGTAGAAACTGCTTTGAAAACCTGTCTTCTCGGATAAATAAATACGCTTCCTAGGTATTACTTACATGAGATTAAAAAATCATGAGTTATGAATCATTGGTGAATGTATGCATATCTATACTAATGTCATTAAGAGATAACATTAAATTAAAAATATTACTTACTTCGGTAAATGCCCAATTTTAAAAAATATTTCACCATGTTAAATTTTTGTGTAGTAAAATAAGCTTTTTCCCCAATATCCCACAATGGAATCGGGATCGACTTGCGGTGAAACTAGGGCAAACTGCCAGTAGCATCATGTAGACTACTGGCAATTACAACTTGGCCTTTTTGTTTGAAATAATAAGAGATATCGGTCATTTTGCTTTACCTTGAGACAGTTCATAAATTGCGATCTGTATGGACGTTTTTTTTGTAAAAGCCTATGTGATGTTAGTCTTGGATATTTCTAACGATCAATTGACAAAAATATAACCGACACAATAAAAGCTCTCTATCTAGGAAATAAAGGGATGTTGGTCACACTCCATCACCTTGAGACAGTACATAATATAACGATCTATTAGGATTTTTTTTTCGTAAATATCTGAATGAAAATAATTTAATAACAATTCGTAACATATAAGTATTAAAGGCATAATTAATTCGAATGTATTCTGTATCGATAGGTGATAGAAAGCCTCTCAGACGGAAACCACGTCTCACAAATAGCTCAATAAACCCCTGACGAAATAACCTGATGCTTCGAAGAACAAAGCACTGGATACAGAATACACAGTACCGGATGGATGATGAATCTGATAAAATGTCCAATTAGGTATATGAGGCCGGGTGTATGCAATGGATTATTAAGAGCTGATAATGATAATGTATTATCTATTACGTATCTCATTGCAATCACTCGATTCTATGCGGTGATTGCCGTGGAAGCGTGTGACCTAGACATACGTGTCCTATACCATAACGGTCGTGATGATTTCGTTTACATTGTTATGAGGTTTTAACTCGTTAGCGTCTGCGGCTACCGAATTTGGTTTGGATTTTGTTGATATTGTTATTTAAATTTTAACACTCTGGCTGAGCGATTGTAAATTTGTTTTTGAACTAGCAGTGCCCGCGACTTCGTCCACGAGAGAATTTATGATTGTTCAGTACCTACTCGGACGAAGTCGTGGACGCAGCTAGTATAAAATTAGCCTAAGTTACTCCTTATTACATAAGCTATCTGCCAGTGAAAGTTTAAAAGCCGGAACAAACAGACAGACAGACAGACAGACAAAAATTGTAAATAATGTTGTTTTGGTACATGTACCGTGTATACGAGTTAGCATTTAGTAAAAAGCGGTTATTTTTATATTACAAACAGACACTCCAATTTTATTTATTTGTATAGATGTGTCATAGCTTAGCGGTGTTGGTAGTGGCTGAAATCTAGGATATTATTTTTCAGTTTCTCTAGAAGACATCGGGGTGGCCTGTAATAATTAGCATCTAACATTTTTAATTTTTTTGGTCTTTACTCTCTTTGGGATGTTACAAAGAGTGTCACATGTTTCAATTGGATATCATGTTCAGAGTGAAGCTTGAAAAGCGTGACATCCACCAATTGATATGAATTGAATTTCGATTTCGTGCCAAGGCTAGAGAGATTTATTGAGTGACTTTTCATGTCCTGTTTTACTATGTACATACATATCAAAGTAACGTCATACCCTACATTTTTTATGTAATGAAGGTGGCAAACAAGCATGCAACTCACATTGATGTTAAGTGATGACTGCAGCCTACAGACATCTACACAAAAACCAGTGGTCAAAATGCAGATGTGTTGCCACCCCTGAGACCTAAATTGTCATATCTTTGTGTTAGTATTTACGGGGCCATACATTACCATCTAACCGGGACACGATAGTGCTAAACACCATTAGGCGGAGAAGTAGGTAATGCGGTGGTGCCTACGCCCTCGAGCTCCTGCACTGGAACTCTACCACATTATTTTTAAGAGCATGTATTTAGGATATCAGCTCAGTGTGCCTGTTGGCAAAGGCCTTCTCCAGTAGCTTCCATTGATTGCAATCTTGAGCAACTCTTCTCCATTTGGATCCCGCAGTAAGTTTAAGCTCATCCTCCCAGCGCTTTTGTTGTCGTCTTCGACGTCTTTTACCATCTCACACAGGCACACTGAGCTGAGAGACATTCTATAACTACTTGAACTTATTATGTTACGAACAATGTCTAAATAATCAGATCTCTCACCCAGTTCGTAGGGCTAAATAAATAGGATTACGGTGCAGTCATTTCCTGTCTTCATAATTAAATCTTCTTGTAATTTGGTCACGATTCTACTTCAATAAGTTACTCAATCATAACATTGTGATTTTGACTTTGTATGTATGTATCTTCACGCCAGGTCCCTAACGGGATAGGCAGAGAGTGTAAAGCGCCAGATATTCCAGTCCTGACACACCGGATTTGACACTTGACACACTTTGACTTTGTGATTATAAAAATTGTGTTTGGTACCTCATTGGATGAATTAGGTAGATGTAAATATAACCTTAGCTGTATTTTCAGGAGAAATTCTGTATCTGGCAAAAGCAGCGTTTTAAAATCTTTATTCAAAGAAAATATTACGTTATTGAGTATTTGAGATTTGACAGCAACATTTTAATAGGATTTTAAATAGGAATCCTTTTAATTAACTGTTTTTATAATAATAATGGCAACCCATTATACGTCCCACTGCTGGGCACGAGTCTCTCCCCTTTTTGGGGGGAGGCCTGGAGCTTACTCCACCACGCTGCTCCAATGCGGATTGGTGGAGGTGGGTGGGTTAGTGGCCAACCCGCTGTCGGATGTTTTCAAACCGCCCATAAGGTCTCCGACAAGGTTTAACGACTGCTATCTAGCAACCGGGACCGACGGCTTAACGTGCCCTCCGAAGCACGGAAACGCGCCCTCCGAAGCACGGAAACACGCATTTATTTCGCCACTAGCGGTCACCCATCACATTACCCGACCGCGCCCGTAGTGCTTCACCGAGTAGATCGCCTATGATCTACACCGCGCTTTTTTACTGTTTACTTAAACAAAAGTTGAATTATACAATAATTTACCAGACTCAATTAAATCCTGCAAAAAGTTATCATTGTATAAAAAAAATTAAAAATGCATATCACTAATAGTATATTTTAAAACAGTCCGCCGATTACTGAAATATTAATATTAGATAATAATTATGTAATGTTACTAAGCTCAATGTAAGTGAACGATTTTCTTTTTGAGTAAAATAAATTTCTTTAAACCTAACCTAAAGTTGAATTACATAGAAGTATATATATAGGAATCACCACAAACTACTTTTAAAGGTCAGTATTATAGATTTTCAATGGTATGATTATGCATTTAAAAATCTATTGCGTCAACGGCTCTTTAACTGAAGTGTAGACAAATGCTTTCCTCGATCATCATTGTTACTACAATGTACGAGTATGTTTTAAAACAATTAACTTTTCTCACGAATTCATTCACGTTTTAATTTACGTAAAATGTAATCTTGTACGATCTTATGCTTAGTAATTTTTCAATCATAATTAGTTTTAGTAAAAGATAATGAAATACTAAATTTCTATGTTGATTAGATTGATAAATAACTCCAGTGACGGAGCTCGCGGGCGTAGGCACCACCGCATTACCTAATATACTTGCCGCTAAATGGTAGTGTTCAGCACTACCAGTAATGTACGGCTCTGTAATGTACGGCCCTGTAATTTCCGGCACAGAGGCATAACACCTTAGGCCTCAGGAGTGGTAACGCATCTGCATTTTGACTTTGGTCTTTGTGTGGGTGTCTATAGGCTGCAGTCATCACTTAACATCGACGTGAACTGTATGCTTTTTTACCACTTACATTACATAAAAAAGATGTTTTGTTCCTAAGCTATTACTTACGTAAATTTGTTTATTTTTAAGCTATTACGTAATTTTGTTTATTATTGTTCCAAACATTATGTTTGAATACTTTTCTTTATCTCTAAAGGTTCGGCTGTACCAGTATATTTAAGTTAATGTAAAATTTTATTGCACCACGACATTCGTGAAAGTTAAAGTTTTTGTAACAATTCGCATTGCTTTTTAAAAGAATCAGACCTCAGTATATTTCCAACGACTTCATTAAGGAAGTCTGTAGGTTAGCAGACTTCGTTAGAATATCTTTCGAACCCAATTTTTAGATAATAATGTAAAAACATTGTTATCTTCTTAGTATAAAACTTGTTTCCATACTGATATTACGTATGGTTGAACTTGTGCATGTTGTATAACGTAATCTATCATAGGTGAATTATAGTCTATTCTACTTCTAAATTGAATAGTTTTTAATGCCTCTCTCTCTTTCTATCTCTGTCTCTGTCTCTCTTAGGTTATTTTAGGTTGGATCTGAAACTGTTTTTGTTTTCTAAGTGAAAACTTCTGGAACTGTACTGTGTTTTAGTAATGGGTAAAAATGTTAAACTCGCCGTCAAGTCACGTGTCCAGATCGGAAATTCGTAAGACGGAGGGAGAGTAAACCGCCGGCGCGGCGTAGTGGGAATGCGAGAGAGGAGAGAGTGGGGAGAGACAGAGAGATAGAGAGAGAGAGAGCGAGAGAGGGAGAGGGAAATACTAATATTAATGTTTGCCTCCCTTACACTATCGCTATAAAAAAGCTGATAATTTATCTCAATACTCTTCTATTTTCCTGTTGATATTAAAGAGAAGGATATTATACAACAGTAGACGTCTATAGGCTGCTGTCATCACTTAACATCCATGTTAACTACATGCATTTTTTGCCACCTTCGTTACATAAAAACATTCATTCTTTAAATATTTTGTTTAATGTCATGCCCACACACCTACTTAGTTTTTCAATAATAATTTTAGGAAAACAGCAATGTACTGCAAAGTTTTGTGCAAATTGACAGCCACCAAGTTGAAGAATACGCGGCCTGGTATGTGTCATTAAGAAACTACTAAAAGATTTTATCGTGGCAAATTTGCCATAATTCAACCGTACCCATGCCATTCGATCCGTCATTGTGGTGTTGCGAGCAGTAGACATTTCTAGAACGTTGAAATATACGAAATACAATGTAGGTACCTCATGATTATCTATTTACATGGTATGTATGTATGTATGTATCTTCACGCCAGGTCCCTAACGGGGTAGGCAGATTATTTATTATTACCATTTACATGGTATTACTGTAATATCATAGTCCACAAAAATAAGTTCCTAATGTGTTTGTAAATAAAAACACATAGTAGTGCTGAAAGTTCAGCATTACTGTGTGTGCATTTTTACTGGTGGTAGAGCTCCAGTGACAGAGATCGCGGGCGTAGGCAGGCATTACCTAATATACTTTGCCGCTTAATGGTACTGTTCAGCGCTGTCGTGTTCCGGTCAGGTGGTAATTTACGGCTGTAATTTCCGGCACCTTAGGCTTCAGGAGTGGTAACGCATCTGCATTTTGACCTCTGGTCATTGTGTGGGTGTCTATAGGCTGCAATCATCACTTGACATCAATGTAAAACGCATGTTTGTTTGCCTTTTTTTTATGTTATAAAAGTGGCAAACAAGCGTGCAGTTCACATTGATGTTAAGTGATGACTGCAGCCTATAGACACCCACACAATGACCAGAGGTCAAAATGCAAATGCGCTGCCACTCCTGAGGCATTAGGTGTTATGCCTCTGTGCCGGAAATTACAGAGCCGTACATTACCACCTGACCGGAATACGATAGTGCTGAACACTACCATTTAACGGCAAGTATATTAGGTAATGCGGTGGTGCCTACGCCCGCGAGCTCCGTCACTGGAGCTCTACCACCAGGGAAAATCTGCCTCTTTTTAAAAAAATGCTGTAGTGCAAAGTGCAACCGTTAAATGCCTATGAAACAATAAGAATTGGAACTTCGGCTCTAAGTCAAAGTAAAGTTTTAGTGCGTGATCTGGGGCCATACCACATAAAACCATCTTACAGCAGACTCATTTCAATATTACCGTGTTTTCACGCATAACAAACGTCAATGCAAATTTAGATTATATTGAGAGTGTTCTAAGGTTTAATTTTCGTTGACGTTCGTCATACACAAAACAAAGTAAGACTTCAATAAGACTGCTATAAGAGATGGCATGGCCCCTGTGAATCTCGCCCTATGTCCCACGGATCTAAGCTCAATACCATCCCTAACGTCAAAACAAAACGTAAATCACTTTAAATACATAAGAAACAATTAAAATAATAATTCCAAGCAATTCCAGTAATGAGGTCTCGATGCCCGTATGTGTGGATCAAGGACCCTTTACATTCTCTATGTATTTGTGACACACGTTTTACGGTCGTTTTATTGCTTATATGTGCTATATGAGCATAAGTTTTGTTTTGATTTATGTTTTATGATATGCAGATCCGGTATCGGGATTTCGAAGTTTTAGTTTAGTAAAACGTTTTAATAATTAGAGATGTTATGGAGATCTGTAACCGTAATCAAAGCCACCGGATTTACGAAATATATTTTTTTCAATTTAATTTCATAAATCACTTAATAATAATGGCAACCCATTATACGTCCCACTGCTGGGCACGAGTCTCTCCCCTTTTTGGGGGGAGGCCTGGAGCTTACTCCACCACGCTGCTCCAATGCGGATTGGTGAAGGTGGGTGGGTTAGTGGCCAACCCGCTGTCGGTTTCAAACCGCCCATAAAGCCTCCGACAAGATTTAACGACTGCTATCTATCGATAGCAACCGGGACCGACGGCTTAACGTGCCCTCCGAATCACACCCATCAGACTACCCGACCGCGCCCGTCGTGCTTAACCAAGTAATAGCCAATTATTAAGCCATTAATTCAGTATAAATCATCCTCTCTCCTACATTGCGGTGCCCTACAGGGTCCATAATCCTAATGTTGTAGGTATGGTGCAATAAAGTATTGAGTAAGTAGATCGCTTAGGGGAGACCGGGGATGGTAGACTAACTTTTGACTTAAGCCCGTATATCTCTGATGTTTAACTTATTATGACAAAAACAACAATTGCTATAGATAGAAGAACTATTCAGGTACCTAAAGTACTGTAATATGACCTATATATTCATCACTCTAATACTTATTTAGCCGATTTTATAAACCTCTGACCTAAGTTGACCATACGCATGGGGTAAGTTGACCTAGGCAGTAATTGGTGTAAATAAAGAGGATTAGTATGAAATAAAACATCAAAATTTACTAAATTATAAATACTTTTTATTTCAAATAGACAAAATTAAATTTGAGATCCATTCTCCGTTCATAAAGAACTTCAACAATCATTAATTCTCTTATTTTTAAAAATAACAATAAGTAAGATTAATTCCTTGTAATTTCTGTTCCAACCTTAATTGTAACTTCGATTATTGTAATAAGCCGCTAATCACATTGCTGCCATATTAATATTATTCAATATATATTACATATACTTGCGTGTCTCATACGGTGTCAATCCATAGTAAATATCAGCAGCCGTCTTCAAATAAGGTACCAGTTTGTTTTCTTCATCATCGCTAAATATCTGCCTATCTCTTATGTACTCGGTCGTATCCAGGGTCACTAGGAGGCATCGACACTCATTATTGGTTGATAAAAATCACGCTATGGTGACGAGTTATTGTTGTTTAGTCTACCTGCCCCTATAGCCAACCATCCCCGGTCTCCCCTATGATCTACACCAACCGGGCCATGCGCGCTTCAAAATAACTTAATCACATAGAATTTTATAACGTTGCAAAATAAAAATAAATTGTGCGGTCCGCCATATAGGTTGACGTATTAATGAGAGATACACCATATCAATTAATGTCACTATATTTTAAGTACATTACATTCATTATTGTAACATTCTTCAATAAAAATTACAGCCAACTATTGTTTGGCTCTGTTTGACTTCACACATGTATTATTGTGGCGCTAATTTAGCTCGTTTAGTTAATTGTATATTAGGGCTTTATCGTATGTGCGTTGTTCGGTCTATTTAGCTGTTTGATGACATTTCGCTTAAACGATGAAAAGAAGTGGGCCATATCGTATTCACTTACAACAATTATTCACTACAGTATGTATGTATAGTACATATTGAAACCACCTATTTTTTATTAAGTGGCTAATGTGTAATGCTAGCACTAATTAGATTTTCCTAGAGCTTTCGCAAAGTATCCGGCACGAAGGACCATCTGCTAAAGCATCCTATTTTTGATATCTCACGTTTTATCCTTCGGAATTTTGAAGTCAGTTGCATTGTCAAATGTGCAGGATAGAAAAAGACAATGGAGAGATTAGAACACTTTAACTGAAATACGTTTATGAATAAGGGAGTTAATATCTAATGTATAATGCTGGCACTAATTTGATTTTGTCAGTACTACAAATATTATAAAACTGAGGCGTTTTTAAAATAATAATTCGATTAGGTACCTATAATTTCGTCCATCCAGTGTTGCACCCGCGCCTGTTTCCTGTACGAGTAGATATCCGATAATTCACGCGATATCAGCTTCGACACAAGAAATGTATTGTTGAATTAAATACGCCATTTTTGCAAATAATTTAAATATTTTATATAACGTACGTATAACGCCTTTATATCATGAAGAATAAGGCGGATGCGGCCCTTGATAAAGAATTTTGGGTAGACAGGACGAAGATTTCGGAGGGGGAGATAATGACTTGTATTAGTGCGATTTTGTATGAATTTAACTCCAAAGGAGTCAATTTTAAATTTTTAAATGGAACAATAACCCCCTTATTCATAAACGTATTTTAGCTACATTGTTGATAATCCCTCCCCTTGTCTTTTTCTATCCTGCCCATTTGACAATGCAACTGACAAAGATTGACATTCTATAGTGTAAAGAACCGAACTAGCACTAACAGCACCTCATTCCACGGTGACGACCACAATTCAACTGATCTCCTCTTACCATTGACAAGCCCATTTATAAACCCCCCCCCATTACTCAACTTCGTAAACAACATTCGAGTCGTTATCTTTACAACAGACAACAGGTGTGATTCAAAATGTAAACAATCTAATTCCAATTAGGCACTTGTTTTGCCATAAACACCACCTGATTTGGCTCAAACACCACCTGCTTTTGCACAAACACTACCTGTTTCACCTGCTTCTGCAAATGATGCCTACTATTTTAGGCACTAACATTAGCTTAAACTTATCTAATGTACGTTTATGAATAATGAATAAGGGGGTAATTCTTTTGTGTTCGCATAAAACGTACAAACAACAGAGACAGCTTATTTAGATTCAATAATTGCAAAATAAAATGTCTCAGTAATCGACCATATGTCATACAGACCTACTTCCATTTCTGTGTTATTGTTCTACTGACATAAGATCTAGGACCACATTTTCTTATTTAAAGTTAGTTGGCTTCAGACATAGAATGAATGGCAGATGCAATGACTAAACGCATACAATGCGAATGTTGATGATAGCGAAGGTCGGAGGAGACCACTGAACTGCCTTGGCCAAATAAATCAGATGGTATCTGATGGTGGAGTCCAGTTTTGTGAACCGGAGTACATGTATTGCATACCGAAGAACGAAAATAAAAGATGATTAATGTACAAGTTGTGTGTATGAAAGGTTACAGATTGCTTGGCGTTACACAAATGCCATGTGAAAATAAACGCTCGATGACAATCTAGATAATTAGGTTCCATAGTATTTTTTATGTAACATAGATGGTAAACAAGATTGCAGATGACATGGATGTTCAGTGATGACTGCAGCCTGTAGTCTATACGTCTACACAAAAAACAGAGGTCAAAATGTAGACCCAAGTTGTTATGACTCTGTGATAGTTATTACGGGGCCAGATACTGTAAGAAGGTGGTATGGAGCCTTGTGTGGAGGCTGTCTTTGTTTTATATATACAATGCGAATGTGGATGGTTGCAGAGGTCCAGGAAGACCAAGACTGACCTACCATGACCAAATAGGTCGAGTTCTGTCTGATGGTGGGGTCAAAAGACTTAGGGATCGGCGTGCATGTATGAAGAGAATGATGAAGGTAGACGAGGCACGAGAGGTTTGTCAGAACCGGGATATCTGGCGCTCTACACTCTCTGCCTACCCCGTTAGGGACCTGGCGTGAAGATACAATACAATACAATTATGTATTGTGAATACAATGGCCATTTCAATTTAGAATTAAAAAAAAAACGCAACTTCACGTAACTAAATCCATAGAGCAACGCGGGCCAACGGTCCGCCGCGACCGGTGGCCCGCGTTGCTCTATGACTAAATCGAATATTTAAAACGTAAAAATTTAAGGGTTGACATATAATATATATTTCTTTGTTATGGATTCCAAATGATATCTAGTAGGTACTATCAGGAACCTGGTATGTTTATGTTTTTTTCTAATCATTTTACCTATAATATAAAACTAATTGGACGATGTCTGTACACGTATAGGAGAAATTAAAGAAAAAAATATTAGGGGTTTTCTTTAGGGGCCAGTAGTAGGTAATATTTGTGTGTTTGTGCGTGCATCAAAAAAAAACTTCTGAGTGGAATTAGAAGGCGTTTTCACAGTTAGGTATATTGCTTAGTCTAACTTAGAAACTGATGCATGTTTCAACCTCATTCATCAAATACCTACAACCTAAAAAAGTAAACAATAGGTTGGTACATTATACCATACAGGCTAAAAATGGGCTATTATATTATTATTTTATTACAGGCTAATTAACCATATATTTACATAGGCTAGTAAAATATATGTAGGTATAGGTACCATTATCGCGTAAAATTTTCGGTTCATCAAAAAACAGAATCATACAAACGTTCTAACACAAAAGTCAATATCACGGGCACATAGAGAAAGGTGTTGTCATGACAAACGGCAAGCGCAGCCGCGGGCGGAGACAGGTCGCGGCCTTGGCGTGCTTTCTGACCTTGTGTTATCTTCAGTACTTGCCGACTGGGCCGAATTACACGGCGATGAGATAATGACATTAGTAAACAGATCTCGAATCCGAGCCTGTCCTGAACTCTGACCTCTTGCTGCCAAATCTCGGGTGGAGATATGAGACCGTGTAATCGATCGAGTTCTTGGACCCAATATTACCGATTATTTTAATCTGTATCTGGTACTAGATGGATTCATTATAAATAGCTGTTGCCCGCGGCTTCGCCCGCGTGGATGTCGTTTTATAAATAATATTAAATAACTAAGTAGCCTATGTTCTTTCTCAAAGTCAGCTCTATCTCTGTACCAAATTTCATTAAAATCGGTTCAGTCGTTTGGACGTGAAAAGGTAACAGACAGACAGACAGAGTTTCTTTCGCATTTATAATATTAGTAAGTAATTAAGTATAATAAATATAAAAAATCGTAATTATTTTTCCTTGTTTCATTAACAATCAATTAATTAGTACCATACAATTAGTTAAACAAAATAAATGTATAATTTAACAAATTAAACATATAATCCAACCTCAGTGAAAGCAATGCCAAGGTGTTCACGTATCCGAAATAAAAAACCTGCCTTTCTAGTCCTCTTTGTTTGTCACGATTGAATTTGTTCTATAAATTCCATATTTGGGAAAGCAATTTTCCCTACGTCTTTTTTATGGGTCGATTTATTACACTTCGCTTCGTATCGATAAAAGAAATCGATCTTTTCGACGATAATCGCCATCCCTTGGTAGGTATTGATCTAAGGATTTTGCCAATATAGTCATTCACTTAGTGCAACTCTGCTACTGAACAAACACAATGTACAACACACACAAACACAGTGTCAACACATTTAATACGAACATATTTTATTTTTTGCCTACCGTACATTGCCTACCCCGTAACCGACTTAACCTGAAAATAAATGTATGTAATGTATGTATAAATACACAATAAATGTGATTTAATTTCATTAATTTAATTTAACGAAGGAGTTGAAAGAGTTGATGATTTATTGATAAAATTTTATTTAATTGGTTATTATTAATATCTTTTGAATTATTATCATAAGTTTATAAGATATTCACTAAAGGTAGCTTGTAACCTGACAATGCGAAAGTGTCCTTGTAGACCAATTTGAAAGAGATATTGAAACTTTGAAGTTTTGAAGATATTAAATATATTTTGGCTACAGTAACAATTTGCGTTGCAATCAAAATCATTGTTTCTAAACGTGAAGAATCAGGTATTTGTCGTCGGTGTTTTGTTACGTGTGATAACAGATTTAAAAAGATTTTGTAGTTAAATAACTTTCTTGTATTGTTTATTGTTATTACGAGTATGTCAGCAGATTAGCGATCAGATCAGAATGTTCATTTGTTGGTGATATTTTATAATAGGTATTTGATACTTTACCTCGAAAGCAATAAACGGAACCCTTATCACTTCGTTGTCCGTCCGTCCGTCTGTCAAGATCCTTTTTTCTGGAACTTGTGGCGGTATTAAGCTGAAATTTATATTATGTAATGGAAGTGGTAAACAAGCATGCAGTTCACATTGATGGTAAGTGATGACTGCAGCCTATAGACACCCACACAAAGACCAAGGTCAAAATGCAGATGCGTTACCACTCCTGAGGCCTAAGGTGTTATGCCTCTGTGCCGGAAATTACAGGGCCGTACATTACCACCGTGCCTACGCCCGCGAGCTCCGTCACTGGAGCTCTACCACCAGTAAACTGACTTTTGGAGCTATGAAAAAATTAAACTTTAGTCAACGCAATCAAAAGATACCGCCGTTTATGCAGGAAATTTCTGCAAATTTTCGAAACTCGCAAGAGAATCAAAACTTACAGGGTAAGTACTTCCTGTGAACTCAGAATCTCAAAATTTGGTACGAAGCAACCCCTTATTGCAATATTGGAAAAATTGCGGAAACCGTAATTTCTTAGTTTCCTACACCAAATAATTTTAATTACATTATAGAGGTAAGGCTCCACTCCATTGCCGTAATAAATACATAACGTATATTACTTTAAATAATCCTAAATCAGACACGTCCATCAGTTTTGTAATCCAGATAAAAACTACACGTCGCGTTCGACTATTCCGTTAGCCTATCAGGTTTAATTAAACATCTAATTACACGCCTCGCCGCATATCCCGCATGGATTTTTTTAGTAGCGACGTATGAACACTCAAAAAAATCGGACAAACGAACAGATTTCCGATCGCGATTTTCGATCGAAATCGCGTAAGAGTAAACGCAGATTTGTATGGAATTGAAGGAGCGTCATCTAGCGGTGAATCGATGACGCTCCTTCAATTCCATACAAATCTGCGTTTACTCCGAATTCGCGAAAGAATAAATAAAATCTCGCACTAGGCACTCAGATCGTCAAGAAAGCTCAATAAAAAAATACTATTTTTTTGCTGAAATATTTTTAAGTTTTCTTATCCAAATTTATTCGAATCATTCGTTCATTCAGTATGTATGTATACCCATCCCTGACATAAGCCCGAAGGATTTAATTTATTTTTTAACTTTTCTATTTTAATATAATAATGATAATGTTATGGTATGGCGCCATATCTCATAGGAGGCGTAGGCACAACCGTATTACTTATGTATCTTCACGCCAGGTCCCTAACGGGGTAGGCAGAGAGTGTAGAGCGCCAGACATCCCGGTTCTGACAAACCTCTCGTGCCTCGTCTACCTTCATCATTCTCTTCATACATGCACGCCGATTCCTAAGACTTTTGACCCCATGATCAGACAGAACTCGACCTATTTGGTCATGGTAGGTCAGCCTTGGTCTTCCTGGGCCTCTGCAACCATCCACATTCGCATTGTATATCTGTTTAGTCATTCGCTCATTCGACATTCTTTCTATATGCCCGAACCATCGGAGCATGCCTTTTTTCATTTTACACCGATACTATCATTCACACAAAGTCTCTTTCTTACATTCGTATTACTTAATATTTATTATTATTATTGCCTTTTTATTCCTTAAGAAAAAAAACATTTTACAAATTAAATATCATAGTTATAGTAAACATTAACACATTATTACTATTTTTAATGAAAACAAATACAATTAATATTATTACGTTTTTTTTACAAAAAAATATTATTACTTGATAATAATAATAAATTATATATATATATATATATATGTATATATATTATATTTTATATATATAGATAATACATTTTATATTATTTTATTTTTAATTTCAAATACAATTGATATTATTATTGTTTTACGATTTTTGTAGATTAATAATTACTTATTAAATATGCGTAGGTAGTTATTAATTATTTTATATTTCGTCAAGGACCGTCAAACCGAGTCAAGGCCTTCATTTCACTCCAGACTTTTCTAACCTGTGCCTTTTTATCCAATTAGTTCCGGCTACTTTAAGAATCTCATTTGTCCATCGTGCCTTCGGTATACCTCTTTTTCTTTTAATTTATTACTTAATCTATCTGCCGTCAAATAGTAGTAAGTGGTCAGCACTTTACGCATAACATATTACATGGACCTCAGGGGTGGTACTCGTCTGCATTGCGGTCTCCGGTTTTTGTGTAGATGTCTATAAGCTACAGAAGTCTCTTACCATTAACGTGAACTGCATGCTAGTTTGCCACCATCATAACATAAAAAAAATATATAAATTTAGACATGTGTACGTAGGTACTTCGTCGTGATCGCAACTATTATTGCTAATAGATATTTTTTGTTATGACTGAACAAACAGTCGTACACAACCGACAGCGACGTCTGTGGATTAAGACATAAAAATATGTATATATTTTTTTATATTCCACACATATCTTTATCTTTATAGTACATGTTTATTGATTGAAGTTCCTTGACCCGCCCGTATGTACTTGTTTGGTCAACAGATCCACTTTCTAACTCTAAGACTTTATTTATATTATTAAAAGTGTAATATTTCGTCATCGGTTAATATAGTTTTGGGGACCGATACTCATTTTGCGGTGACAAGTATAAATTGCATCCGTACCAAGCTAACGATTTGGTTTGTTTGTTTTTGGATAGTTTGTGGGTAGTTGTAGTTGACCGCTTCCGTATAGGATGCGCTTGCGCAGCGAAAGAAAGTGTTACATGAAGACTTTTAGGTTTGGCCTTTTTAATTTACAGTCTGCATTTTGTAAATTTATCTTTCACGTAGTTTTCAATATTGAACAACTATGGTTCGAAAAAGTAGGTATTTTTAAGACTGTTATACAAATTTAGAGATGTTCTGATTTTTTTTATGTCATGAAGTGGCAAACAAGCATACAGTTTACATTGATGGTAAGAAATATTGTCGGTCCTCAACATCTTCATTAAAAAAGATATTTCAATATGCGTTGCCGCTCCTGAGGCGTAAGGTAGCCTCTATGTCGGTAAAAATGAGATGGGTATATTTTTTTAATCAAATTCCGTCATTATTTCTCATTCATCACTCAGTCAAGTTTGTTGTATCGTGCTCAAAGTGTTTCGAACAACGAGCAGTCCAAGAAGTACCTAATTACTTATCATTAACAAGGACAATAGAAATAAGGGCATTGAAGCATGTTAAATAACTCGCTGAGCATAAATGATATTAACCGGCACGAAGTGGGTATCATGTGTCGATTAATTGATTCATATTGATATCACTGGCGCGTACAATCGTATGTTTTATAGTGTCGATTATTAGGGTTGACTAACTTGTAAACATAGGCTAGTGCATTGTCTTTTTTTATGTAATGAAAGTGGCAAACAAGCATGCAGTTCACATTGATGTTAAGTGATGACTGTAACCTATAGACATCTACTCTAAAATCAGAGGTCAAATGCAGATGCGTTGCCACTCCTGAGGCCTAAGGTGTTATGCCTCTGTGCCGGGAATTACGAAGCCGTATATTACCACCTGATTGGAACACGATAGTGCTGAACACTACCATTTAGCGGCTAGTATATTAGGTCATGGTGCCTACGCCCTCGAGTCCCTACACTGGAATTCTACCACCAGTAAATTTAAGCATTACCTTCTATCGACAACTACAAAAAAGAGTATGTATCGAAGCGTGTTAAATAACTCGCTGAGCATAAATGATATGGCACAAAGTGGGTATCATGTGTCGAATAATTGATACATATTGATATCACTGGCGCGTACAATCGTATGTTTTATAGTGTCGACTATAAGGGGTTGACTAACTTGTAAACATAGGCTAGTGCATTGTCTTTTTTTTATGTCACGAAGGTGCTATCAGAAACAAATTTATCGCGCATGATTTCATGTTTCAGAGAATAAGGATCATTCAAATCAATCATTCAAAAAGATTAACGCTGATTTTATTGTTCCAATTAAAACCATCAGTTAGAAATTGAAGAAAAAACGGAAAGAAAAAATTGACTTCGGTCAGGAATTTTTCTTTCCGTTTTTTCTTCAATTTCTAAAGTTCACTCGCATGTTTTATTGCGAAAAATAAGTAGTACAATAACCATCAGTTAGGTAAATTCTAGTACTTTTTCGGTACTCTTAATAATATGTGGCAAAGATGTCCATGTCTTACTTGGTACATGGTGTCTTGAAAATAAAATGTTTTTGCTGATAATTCCAGGCATTACTTATACGCGTTTTGACATATGGAATGCTGCAACCGGAAATTTAGTGCCATGGGTGCTATTTATCTCTACATCGTGCGTAAAATATTCAGCTTACGACAAGGCATGTAAAAATGTAAAAAGCTGTATAGTATTTAGCAAAATCGTCAGGCGCACATGACAGTCAGTGATAAATAACTGCACAACACTTGCAGTCGGACAAAGGCTGCATCTTGAACATTAGGATACGGTACGAGCGAAAGCTATAATAATTACAGTTGTAAAAATCTAAGACATAATTTTTTTCATAATAGAATCGGAATAAGAAATTCATTTCTTCATTTAGGGGCATTATTCATTTTAATTTTTTTTACAGGCACCTCTTATGACACGTCAAAAACAAATAAAATAAATTAAATTAATCAAATAAATTAAAGTGAATAACTATTGATGTACATATTACAAATACAATATTTTGTAGAATAGAATATTTAAAAGCTTTAGGCTAGAAAATTGAATTTAATCGTTGACTCGTAGAGAATGCTGTCTTGCATTAAGTCCGCCTCTTGTGCGTTAATTGTGCAGAAAGTTTTAGTAAATAAATAAAATCTTAGCATAGCTATAAAAATCCCATTTTTTATTGTATGATAGTGTCATAAAATATATATTCTTTGCCTCTGTAGAAGTTACTAAAAAGCCATAGAATTCCATTTAACCTGAACAAGACTGTGTTTAACACTACCATTTGGCGGCAAATTTGGTATTTTATTTTTTTATATACTTACATACGTACAATTTTAAAGAAAACGCACCAATTACCTTGTTTAGCTTTGAAGAGGTACTTCCATTTGTCTTAAATATTACCTAACATACGAACGATACTATAAATTAACACAGGAAAACATATTGACGCATCTGTATCGAGTATTAAGGTTAGGTAAAGATAGAGACTTTTAGGGAGGTATGCCACGGGATGATTGCTTTATGGTGTCATACATTTTCGTGAATCGCCTGGCACAATTACTAAAAGACGAACCAACTGACCGAGATAAGCCATCAAGTTGTCCGTTAAGCCGTTGTCTTAAAAGTTATAAAAGCTTTATTTTGAACAGAACTAGCCTTACAATAGCTCATTACAAACATTCGACCCACTATAGCTACACCATCGCTCATAGCGAACAATCGAATCTCTATTAAAAGGTCTGCATTAAAAATTAACTTGTCGAGTCACAGCCGGTTCGTTTACGTTGAAAAACTACAATAAACAACGCCCTTGGCCGGAACGCGATTTGAGTGGACCTACAAACTGTAAAAAAAAAACATTAATAAAAATCTAAAGAAAGACTCAAATTGTTTCAAGGTGCATGCAATTATACCGATCTGAAGCGTCAATTCATCATAAAAAAAAGTTTTACGATTTCGAAGGCAGTGTCAACCGTCAGGGCTATTGGTATTATTTTTATTCTTGGTTTATTAAGACAACAATTATTTTATCTTGGCTCGGATTTATTGGAAAACTGTAGGCGATCGATAATGAAATTATTATTAATGTCATTCTTAAAGTATTTGACACGCAGAAATTGTCGGCTGCAAAATGATGAAAAATAGTAAAAAAATAATAGTTTTTTGGAAAAAAAAAATTCATACATCCATAGACAATTTATCGCAGAAATTATCTGGTAGTTACTCGTTGGGCTCGTGTAAGACGAATAAATGGTTAAATATTAGATTTTTTGATAGTTTATAAAAAACCGAACACTTAGTGTTGTGTTAAAGAAAAATGTATGGTAAAATCGATTAAAATAAACCCACCTCATCAAAATCTGGGCATCAAATCAAATCCTATGTCTGATATTTTAAATGTAGAGATATTGGCGGATTTTTACATTTATTTAAGAAAAATAATCCATTACTGCTACACAGCCATAACGTCCCTGGTCAAAACCAGGCCCCATCGTTCTCCGGATCGGGGGCTATCAGACCGGAAAACGATGATGATGATAGGGTAGAGCTCCAGTCACGGACCTCGCGGGCGTAGGCACCACCGCATTACCTAATATACTTGCCGCTGAATGATAGTGTTCCGGTCAGGTAGTAATTCTCAAGTAAGTCTCACGCAAATTCTTAATCTTAGGTCTGGAAAAAGTCATACGCCTGAGAGAAAAATAAAAAGTTTTTTTTTGACACCATATGTTTTTAACTTTCATAAATCCACAAAACTCGTTTACACGTGTAAATGACCAAAAAAATATATGTTGTAGGTCAAAGTCAACGTCATCTGCAAATGGTTTAAATTGTCTTATCTGCAGCATATGAGATAAATGCAACCAAATATTTTGAGATACGTTAGGGTTGCCAACATATTTCTTCGGCTAATTTATTATACCTCCAAGTGAGCTTTTTTTTACAATATAGAGTAGCCAGCTTCTGACTACTCTATAAATGTAATAAAAAGATAGCGCTTTTATTAAAGTTAAAACATTGACAAATCGTTGCTCCGTATTGTAAAATATTTTTGTGGTCTGTGCTGCGTACGCGTACCATACATCCATACATAGTACGTAATTTACTTATTTAGCAGTAAATGGTACACAGGCGATATATGGTAATCCTGTAAGTAAAATATAGGGTTACATTGCTTATGTTTAAAGTAGTAGCTGTTGTCCGCGGCTCCGCCCTCGTTTAGGTCGCTTTTCGCGTACCCTGTGGAAATTCATCAAATCATCCCATGGCATCCCACAGGAACATTTTTTGGGGATAAAATCTACCTTGTGTTAACCAAGTAGGTCACACATAGAGGGTATCTATCTATGTGTATACCAAATTTCATGAAAATCGGTTCAGCAGTTTTGGCGTGAAGGAGTAACAAACAAACAAACAAACATACAAACTTTCGCATTTATAATATTAGCACAGTCTAAAGAAAACGAACGTGTTAATTACCGACAGTCATCCAACGAACGTGTAATGTCAGAGAAATCGTGCGGGGCGTGCGACGCGAGGGACGGAGGGGGCGGTACCAAATAACCCATACATAAACTGTCATCTACTTGGGGCTTAGCGACAAGGGGTGCGAGATTTAAAATTTCTTTTACTAAGTTTTTGGAAAGATGATATAGAAAAATTTGATGTCAACTTTACTGTCAATATTTTATTCTAATTTTCATTTATTATTATTGTCTGTTATATTTTACACTTTATGTACGTACTTACTTCACTTAAAACGAAAAAATCTTTAAAGAAAACTCTAAACTTTTTTTTTGTTTGTATGTATTTCATATTCGGGTTATATTGAACGGAGTTAAAAAGGTATGGATGAATATTAGGATCGGTACATTATAATTGTTAGAATTCTGGCGTACTGATAGACCGCCCAACTGGAATACTGGTAGATTGATCATAGACTGGTAAATTGTTGATAGGTTGAGATATTTATAGTTTGATAGATGTTTCCATTTTCTGGAGGCTTTCCAGTACCTCAAAGTTTGGTAAAGTGCCCAGCGATGTCAACAGGCTTTCCGCCTGTTACATGGGCCAAAACGTGACCGGCGAATCTAGGATGTATGCATGAATCCGATTTACCTCTCTCTACCCCTTAGGGGATTACAGGCGTGATGTTTTTAGGATTTTTATAGCTATATGTTCAACATTAACTGACGCGTTACAAACAACGTAAATAAAAACCAAAAACGTGACAACCTTAATGATTTTCCGTTTTGAAGGGTGAAGGCGGCATATCGCAAAACTTCAAAGGCGATAGATAAACTACTTTATGTACTTATACTGTGATATTAATATGATTATAGTAGGTAATACCAACAACAACCCTAACGCTATCAAAATTTAAATTGTTTATTTTCTTTAAATGCTAATAGCATCGGTGATAAGAATTATATAGAATTTAAAATACGTATTTTATTTGGCATTAATTAAACTCAAGATACAATTAATTTCGACGTAAAATCTGAACGGTACATAAAAGATTAATGGCGATATCAAAAGGCGATACTTAGTTGTTAATGTTATTATGCTATAGTGCAGAGAAGTGAAAATCGTTAAACAAAAACGGAGTAAAAGTTGCGTAGGCTATAGACTTTTTGACGAATAGAAGCAGAGCATCCCAACTACAAAATCCAACGATATTGACTGTAAAAGTTTTAATTAATAATAACATTAAAATCCATTAGCACTCACATCCCCACACTATGTAGGTGTGTTGTGTTGTGGGTGCAGTGGGATATTTGTGTACGTGTTGTATGTGTATAACGACACATACAACACGTACACAAATATCCAGACCCGAAATAACTAACAAAACCGGTCAAGTGCACGTCGCGCCACGCGCAGTGTAGGGTTCCGTAGTTACAGAGTAAGAGATGTAATGAAAAAAAGAAATATTTACAATGGACTTGTTCGAAATTTTCGAGTACAATACATTTGGTCGACTAAAACTTGCAAGGCCTACTTTAGTGTGATAGTTTTCCTTTTAATTTCGTTATATGTAGCTACTATCGCTGTGACGTTTGAATTTCTAACATCAATCGTTTTGTCCTTAGGGGGGGGGGGGACACTTGAGTCTAACGAATTTGCACATTTGCAAAATGATGTTCGCATACCCATAATATTTTTGAAAGACCTATCCAACGATAGCACACTACATGAAAATCAAAAATAAAAAAATATCCGCGCGTTACTAGTAGGGGTTACCCTAAAAAAAATTTTTTTTCCCCGTTTTTATTCTACCACTTCGTCGGCGTGATTAAGGTATATACTTGTGCCAAATTTCAAGTCTCTAGTACTAATAGTTTTTGCGTTAAACCGCGGACGGACAGACAGACGGACATGGCGAAACTATAAGGGTTCCTTGTTTACTACGGAACCCTCAAAACATATAAATAACTATCACAGAGTCAAGAAAACATAAATAGACCTCAGGCAGATAATCTGTAAGTAATACCTAATATCAGGGATTGCAACATTTCCATTTTGACCTTCGATTTTTGTGCGTATGGGCTGATGCATATCTTAACTGTACCTTATTTAAGCTTGTTTGCCATCATAATAACATAAAAAGTAGATGCTTAGTAGTAGATCACACTAATATCACATCACACTTCACACTTCTTCGTTTGGGTGTTTGGATGTCAATCACACCGAAACTACTGAACGGATTTTGATGAAATTTGTTATACAGATAGGGTATTAGCTGACTTAGATTATAACATACTTTTTGTCCCGAAAAATGTTCCTGTGGGATGCCATGGGATGATTTGATGAGTTTCCACAGGTTACCCGAAAAGCGACCTACACGCAGGCAACAGCTAGTAGTATATAAAAGAGTATATTTAAATTAAAATTCGTATTAATTCCTTGTAAATCACTATCATACATTCGTCAACAATACAAGTCAAGATTATTTTAAGTCGGTTCTTAATTGAAACATATCGTGCGTATATCATATAGAGCTTTTTATTTTCCTCGTTATATTTGGGTCATGGAAATCTAGTAGGTACTTAGCATGCAGGACCCGCTCTTTATTTTAGGCCGGTCGTATTGAAACTGTTTTGCCGTGATATCTGGATTAACAATAATTGTTGCTTCATGGACAGAGAAATGAGGAAAAAGATGATAATACCTATACTTATTTTTTATATGTAATAGAAGTGGCAAACAAGCATGTAGTTCACATTGATGTTAAGTGATGACTGCCGCCTATAGACACTTACACAAAGACCAAGGTCAAAATGCAGATGCGTTACCACTCCTGAGGCCAAAGGTGTTATGCCCCTGTCAGGTGGTAATTACAGGACCGTACATTACCACCTGACCGAAACAAGATAGTGCTGAACACTACCATTTAGCGGTAAGTATATTAGGTAATGCGGTGGTGCCTACGCCCGCGAGCTCCGTCACTGGAGCTCGCGGGCGTAGGCAACTGTCGCGGACACTCCGCCAAAATTCCTTACAAACGCTTAATTTGGTATCTATTACACAGACATCAATGAGACGTGCTCCTGTGTGCGTAGCACGTAGAAAATAGTACCAACCGTCGCCCATAAGAGAGGAGGAGGTTGGGTGATGCGGGGAAATCGGGCGGGACGTCGAAGTGTCCATTCTATACGTAGTATTATTACATATTCTCTGGCTGTAGTGAGCTATGACCCTAAGACGTATGCGATAAGAGACGGTGCAACTTTCGCATTAGTCCATCGGTTGGTGATAACCGGAAAACGACCACGCGGGTCGTGCTAGAGTCGGAGCTGAGAGCAGGGCGCGGAACGCGTCGACGGGTGTTTGTGAAAAACCGGTAGATTTATCGAAATATATTATTATTACTACTATATTTATTTTACATGTGCATCCCTAATCTGGTGAATAATTCCGTAGTTTTCGGTGTGCTCGTTTTGGCCCCTCCAGTGTATAAACCACGGCTAATAGAACATTGTAGTCTATTCATAGCTTGTGTGCTCAAATTGAAATGTTTGTTTTCATACAAAACCGAGTCTGCTTGCTATCATGTAACGCGTTTTAAAAAAGTAAACAGAATGTAAAGTTATTACAAATAACGCTTTCCGCCAAATTAATAAACTAAATTACTATTCACGAGTTGTTATTAATCATACTCGTACATTAAAAATTTTCGAGTAGGTATGTTGTATAGAACCATATATCACCTTAGGTTAGGATCCCACTGCAGAATCATTTCGTTCATCCAGATATGCTGCAAACCTAATTTTAATGCATATTTATAATCTAGAGAATATTTATCCATTAGGTAATTAATCAAAATTTGTCCGATTCTCCGAATAAGGCGATATGAGGACTAAGACATAAGCGATTAGGGGCAGTGCAGCTTTTGCTCTAGACGTCGATTGGTAGTAATCGGAATACACGCGGCGTGCTACCCCTGAGGCCTATGTTGCTTGTACGGTGTAATCATTATGGAGTTGTCTATTTGTGAGACACAAAACAGAGTAACTTTTGTAGATGGACTTGGTAGAACATGATACAGCAGGTGTAAGTGAATAACGTGTATTGCGTCAAAAAACAAAAAAAAAAACGGTTTTATAACATTTGAAAATTGCACTGAAAGACGGCCGCCATTGGTTAATTCCGTGCCGTCGTGACCGACGGCAGCTCCTATTGGCCCGCAGCGCCTCGTTGGATCGGGATTGGACAATAGGCAGCAGCAGTTGAATTAGTGCGTGAACAAGTGTCATACTCACATTAAGCGTTTTATACACTTTGTATTAAATTGATTTTAAATACTGAGATACATTTATACGCTAATTTATTAACTTAAACATGAAGGTAATTCCCTAAAACCACGAAATTTTCCGTGCTCGTGGTTTTTGTATTTTTGTATGGTGAACTTTATTTCCGCAATTATAATGACGGTACAGATTGATAAGATAAACTATATTGAGATTTGCATCATACGACTGAAAGGTGGTGGTACTGTGTGGTACACACATGGTACTGAAAGGTAGTGGTACTGTGTGGTACACACATGGTACTGAAAGGTAGTGGTACTGTGTCGTACACACATGGTACTGAAAGGTGGTGGTACTGTGTGGTACACACATGGTACTGAAAGGTGGTGGTACTGTGTGGTACACACATGGTACTGAAAGGTGGTGGTACTGTGTGGTACACACAATTGTTAATAGGTATGAAGTAGCAGCACACGACCGAATTCGGTCTGGCGGACCGATTCCGCGTATTAAACCCGCCGTATTGTGTCCGCCGGACTACTCTACACACGGCCTTTGGTTCGGAGCGTACAGAATCCGCTGTCCGCTTCGTACCAAATCCGGACGTGTGTTACGACTATAACTTTACTGTTTTTGGAACAGAAATTGCCGGGCCGGGTCCATTGACGGAGCTTTACGGGCGTATGTTTTTTTGTATGTAGGTAATGAAGGTGGCAAATAAGCATGCAGCTCACATTGATGTTGAGTGATGACTGCAGCCTGTAGTCATATATATAAAAACCAGAAGGCAAAATGTACATGCGTTGCCACCTCCGAGAGGTTTGTTAGGTCGCTAAACCTAACAGTCAGACAAACCTCCAAAATTTTAACCTGACGTAAATAGGCCGGACATCCGCGATAAAAACGGGCGGTCGGCTGTGCTCGGCACTCGCTGGTTTAAGAAATGTAAAACTTAACAAATGCCGAACACCGTATAATTTGACCGGACACGCAATTAAAATGCCTAACTATGTCCGGCTTTATCCGGACGTGTAACCCCTTCCTGAGACCTATGGTGTCATGTCTCTGTGATAGCTATTACGGGGCCATACCATCTAACTGGAACACGATAGTGCCGAACACTATCTTTACTGTTGGTAGAGCTCCAGTGACGGAGCTCGCGGGCGTAGGCACCACCGCATTACCAAATACTTGCCGCTAAATGGTAGTGTTCAGCACTATCGTGTTCCGGTCAGGTGGTAATGTACGGCTCTGTAATTTCCGGCACAGAGGCTAACACCCTAGGCCTCAGGGGTGGTAACGCATCTGCACTTCGACCTTGGTCTTTTTGTGGGTGTCTATAGGCTGCAGTCATCACATAACATCAATGTGAACTGCATGCTTGTTTGCCTCTTTCAGTATATAAAAAAAAAATGTGTGGAACTATTCTGTCATTATAATTTTCAATTTTCATAGTTGTCTAACTTTAATGATTTGGGCGTAGGGAAGGAGGGCTCAAACCTCCCTAGACTTCTTCATTGATACCGCTTCAGCTTCGTCACATGAGCTATATCATTACTTAACTAGAGTCAAGATACGATACTAATTACTTTTACGGTCAAGTTAAAACAAGTGATATGTTTACCAATGAATCACCGACCTTGGACAGTCGCCGGTTCGATCTTGGTTTACCGTTTAGACAGGCTAATTACATTTACAATCATTAATTCGAAAACTTGTCTGCGAGTTATTGTAAACTATCTATTTAAATCTACTAACTATCTATTTAACTGCCTCGGTAGCCTAATGGTAGAATCAGAATCAGAATCAGAATCAGAAACTCATTTATTCATTTAGGGTGACAGGCACCTCTTATGACACGTCAAAAACAAACAAAATAAATTAAAGCGAATAACAATTGATATACATGTCAAAAAAGATAAAAAATATATGTAAAGTCAAGAATATTACTAAGATAAAACTAAATGTCATAAACTAATGTAAAAATTATATCAGTAGAATGTCTCTTTTCCCCTTTAGTTGGTAGCAGGCCACTACTACTACGCTGAGCTCCTGGGTTCGATTCCCGGGTAGGGGGTTATCAGAGATAATGGTGTAAAGTCCTTTATCCATGGTTCTATTGGGATTTTTCCATTTTCTGGTAATTTCCCAATACCTCGAAGTTTGGTAATGTATGTCAACAGGCTCGCCACCTATTACATGGGCCAAAACGTAAGCGGCGAATCGTGGGTGTTTGTATGTATGCTTGAATGCATGCATTTACCTCTGCCTACCCCTTCGGGGATTACAGGCGTGAAATTACGTTAAATCTACATGTATATCTGACGGTCATGATCATCATTTCAGCCGGAATATGTCCACTGCTGGACTAAAGCCTCCCCATACCTTTTTTTTATGTAAGGAAGATAGCAAACAATCATGTAGTTCACATTGATGTTAAGTGATGACTGCAGCCTATAGACACCCACACAAAGATCAAGGTCAAAATGCAGATGCGTTACCACACTTACCACTCCTGAGGCCTAAGGTGTTATGCCTCTGTGCCGGAAATTACATTTTTGCTTGTTTGCCACCTTCATTATTCGTACCTACCTGCAGTGAATAATCTTAACTTGTAATAAGAATTTAAAGGAAATTAATATTGAGTTTTAAAATTTAAATTAACTGATAAAGCTATAAAAAAAAAGAAAATGAAAAATGCTTGCTTGTTTGCCACCTTCATTGTATTAAATTTTACTAGTGGTAGAGCTCCAGTGGAGCTGGCGGACGTAGGCACCACCGCATTACCTAATATACTTGCCGCTAAATGGTAGTGTTCAGCACTATCGTGTTCCGGTCAGGTGGTAATGTACGGCCCTGTAATTTTCGGCACAGAGGCATAACACCTTAAGCCTCAGGAGTGGCAATGCATCTGCATTTTGACCTGTGGTCGTTGTGTAAGTGTCTAAAGGCTGCAGTCATCACTTAACATCAATGTGAACTGCATGCTTGTTTGCCACTTTTATTACATTAATAATATATACATTTTTTTTTTCACCACCTCTGTCTATTCCACCTCAGTTAGTCATTGGCCATAATTTAATTACGCGATTGCGTTTAGACCTTGCTCTATAGATGTCAAAGGCTCAATTAACATAATCGAAGGAAAATATGTTGGTACATGTCGACGTCTTTCAAAACACATATCGCCTGAAGCTCAAAATGATCAAATAAATAATGCCATTTTAATATTAAAATCGATCTAACAATCCTCATTAAATATCATTGACCAACTAAAGTCTGTTGGTCTGTTTTTTTTTTGCACTGTAAATGGAAACACGTTTTCGCTGTTGTAGTCTTGTATGTAGGGTTGGCACGCGTATGTTAAATAATGTAATTTTTCCAATTTAACTGTATTTTGGGCGAGTACATGACCATTTATTCCTTAATTTAAAAAAAAAACATAAAACCTACAGAATATACCTACTAAACAGTTTTTGTATAGACGTGTACGTATAAGTTGCATGTCGACGTTTAAACTAAAAGTCGTAATTGGCGACCTTTTAAGTCGGGTTTTTTTCCCACATTTACAACTGGTTCACAACTAGTATTTTATTTCTGTAAAGGGTATTACATATTTACGCTTTTAAAAAAATATTAAGTCAAGACAAGAAATGTGACAGCCCTACTTGAGCTCTGGGTTGGTGAATGAATTGATTAAAACATAGTGATTTCTAGCGGCTTGTAGACGCGTCAGTACAACTTTATACTCGTAATTGATTTCTGTACTTAGTGAAGACAATATAAGTTCTAAAAGTTCTAAGCAGTATGCTACTGTTAGATACAGTTTTGCAGTACTATGTATCTTCATGCCAAGTTCCTCACGGGATGTTCATAGGTAGCAAATAATATATCTTTGCTCACACATTTCTGACCTCCTGACCCCACATTTGGACAGTACTCATCTTATTTGGTTAAAGTAAGCTGGTTTTGGTCTTCCTGGCCCTCTACTACTATCTAAATAGGTAATTGTATACGAGTATTTGTTTTGTCATTCACTCATTCAACATTTTTTCTACATGCTCGATCCATCGGAGCATGCCTTTTTTTCATTTTTAATCCGATACTGAGGTAAGATGTAGGTACGGTAATTTGTCCTTCGCATTTATTTTTAAAGATTTTATATAGACACTTTGTCGGCATGACTAAGATGTATGATGCCAAATGCCAGCACTAAGAACTCCTAGTACTAAGAACCTCCGAGCTAAGCAGTGGACGGACTGACAACCTAAGGACTAAAAGCCTTCTTGGTCCAAGAGCTAGTGAATCCTCCGAGTAACGGAAGCCCTGTATGGCTAGAATTTTTTGTGGTGATGAGTCATAGCATGCTAAGTACAAAAACCATCGCCTGGCAAGGATCAGCCCTGCACGTCGTCAACCCCTAAATTTTTGAAAGTGTAGATAAAATAAATAAAAAAATCAACCATCAACTACCTACTATCTGTTTCTTCTCAACGAAACTGGTCACACTCAACGTCAATTTGATCGTTTGTCACTTCATTCGGACAAAAAAATACGCAAAAATTGGCTGTTTCTTGTAAAATACAATAATATTCGCAACGTTGGCTCAGTCCTTCACGGCCGAGTGCCCGCGGTCACTGTTATGGCCGCTTACTAATTATTGAATACGTATAATGTTGTCATTAAAGTTAATAATCGAGATGTAACGTTCGTATAATGATATAGAGATTTTAATGGTTGTAGATCTGCTAGTGACAACTCGAATCTGCAGAATATAGTTCACAGAAGGTTCACACAAAGACAAAGGGTGGGATTCACAGACCGCACTACGACTTTGCTTTCAGAACTTACTGACAGGCTCGAACATCTGAGCCTGCGCACAGACATTGGGAGTCTGTGCGTGTTGTACCGTCCCTACAATGGTGAGTGATCTGCTGAACTGTTTGACATGGTGCTACCATCTGTTTTCCTACACCGTATTACCCGCCGAAGAGAGAAGTTCCACCCTCACCGACTGGACACCTGGCAGTGCTCAACGGTGCGGTTTTCACGTTCGTTCCTGCCCAGAACGTATAAATTGTGATGAGCTTCCCTCTGAGGTGTTCCCTAGGTGCTACAATATGGGGTTCTTCAAAAATGGCGTCAAAAGAGTCCTCCAGGGCTGGCAGTGCGTTGGGAACGCCTCTGGTGTTGCAAATGTTCATAGGCGACGGTGACCACTTTCCATCAGGTGGCCCGTTTGCTTGTCTGTCGACCTTTAGACATAAAAAAAGCAAAGTATGCTTCGAACTGTCAGTAAAGTACTGATTTGTGACAGTTTCAAAGCGTACTTTGCTGAAAGTAAAGTTGTAGTAACAAAGTTTTTTTTTTTTTTTTTATGTAATGGAAGTGGTAAACAAGCATGCAGTTCACATTGATGTTAAGTGATGACTGCAGCCTATAGACACCCACACAAAGACCAAGGTCAAAATGCAGATGCGTTACCACTCCTGAGGCCTAAGGTCTTATGCCTCTGTGCCGGAAATTACAGGGCCGTACATTACCACCTGACCGGAACACTATAGTGTTGAACACTACCATTTAGCGGCAAGTATATTAGGTAATGCGGTGGTGCCTACGCCCGCGAGCTCCGTCACTGGAGCTCTACCACCAGTAAAAAAGTAAGAGTATACTTTTATAAAAGTATACTTTTATAATAATATTGCAAAACACACTTTCGTTGTTATGGATTTCAGAGTCGACACTTATTCAAAGTATATTTATTTATCCCCTTATTTATAAACGTACATTACATACCTACGTTTCAGCTATAGAATGCTTTGTCTTTGTCAGTTGCATTGTCAAATGTGCAGGATAGAAAAAGACAAAGGCGAGATTAGCAACACTAGCTCAAATACGTTTATGAATAAGGGGGTTAAAGTTTAGGCTCAGTAGGCAATTTTCGAGGGTGAGGGTTAATTTTCGCCTATTTTTTTAGATAAATGATAATGCCATATTGAAAAAAAAAATGTTTTTGACGTGTAACGTCCATCCAGGAAAACTTGTGTTAATCAGTGGCCCAGCATTGATTTACACAAGTTTTCCTAGTTTAACTGGCCCAAGTAGTATTGAAACATATTGACTGACAGACGGACAAATAGAAATACAGACCCACGAGTGATTCTATAAAGGTTCTGTTTTTCTATTTGAAGTACGGAACCCTGAAGTGTAGCAAACAAACCGACAAAAACCCTTTCTTAGTAATATCATTACATTCTGATGTCTATATCATCATTATTCATCAATTCTCCACCCATACGATATCACTTACTGAGTAACAGGTTTTACCGAACCACACTTAGATGGTGTATGCGTTATTTAAAAGTAATTTACTGCACCGGCATCGAACCGCGGGACCTTCACCTTAAAGAAATCGGGCCACTTGTCGCGACCGCCCCGCACTGTGCAATACTGCGCAGTTCCATTATCGGTTTTCGGACGACACGATAAAATAAATTGAAGACACGAAATTTTTACATATTTTTTGAAATTTTGGATAATTTTGTTCGTACGACAGACATACATTCGTTTTAAAAAATGAGTATGTAGCAAATAAAATTAATTTATTATTGATTTTCAATAATATTATTAGGTTCTTAAGTTTGCGTGAGCGAAAAAAGTACACTCATTTTTAGTTTGAGTCGCGGCGTAAATACTGTTGCGGTTATTCCATTTTTTGTAAGATTCCCACTATAATTTTTTCGCTTATGTTTTTCCTTTTGTACACACCAAGGCACCATTTGAATAATGAACGTATTCTCATATTTTTTTTGACCACCCAGCTGGTCTAGCCGGTGAAGATAGCTTGAACCGAGTGTCGCGACTTCGATACCAGCACCAAGGAAATGTCAGTAGGTATTACCTACAGATATTTGTTTTGGGTCTGAATGTTTGTGTGTGTATGTGTGTTGTGTGTGCGACGAAACAGATTTATACTTGTTGTGTTGGACTGTGAGTGTAAAATTATTTTATTTTTATTTTTAACTAGCTGACCCGGCGAACTTAGTATTGCCTCGAGAATGTTGCAAAGATTTTATATATACGGACTTTTTGTATGGGAAAATGACAATGTAGTTTTTTTTTAATTTGGTTTTTTTTTATTGTCTTACCTTTTAAACCTTCCCTGGACTTCCAAAAATCATTCAAAACCAAAATTTGCCAAATTGGTCCAGCCGTTTTAGCGAGACTAACGAACAGCAATTGATTTTTATATTATTTTTAATTAATTTCGCATAACAATGGAAATGCACATTTGCAGTTCAATAATAATTTCGCCTATCGTTACTATTGGTTACGACATGCCCTGCCGTGTTTACAAGTTTCAAGTTTCACATGTCTCTTTTGACATTGTAACTTCTTCGTGAAATGGTAAACCGGTTGAAGTTCGGTTATTGTTTATTACATATTTATTTTCGACGGTGCTGTAGTTAAGGGATCGACGACTGTAAATCTCAGGGAATTGGGCGTTTGACCACACGGGTACCTTATGTAGTCGCAATAAAAACTATATTAGATTTATTTTAGACAGGCGTAAATATCACTGCCCATATTTCTTTTCCTATTGTTAGTAGAAACCTTATTCAAAACTATCGTATCATTTTGAACTGTTGCGCTTAGCGACGCATTAAGCGATAATTATTTAATTGAATTGATAGATTGACAGACTCACAATAGAGATCTGCTTAATTTTACATAACAATGGAAACGTTCAACTGCAGTTCTGTAACACCTTATTATTACAGAACTGCAGTTGAACGTTTCCATTGTTATGTAAAATTAAGACTCGGACTAAAAAATCTGAGAATTAATTGAAAATAAAATTAGATGCTAACATGCATGCAGCAGATCTCTATTGTCAGTCTGTCAATCTATCAATTCAATTAAATAATTATCGCTTAATGCGTCGCTAAGCGCAACAGTTCAAAATGTTACGATAGTTTTGAATAAGGTTTCTACTAACAATAGGAAAAGAAATATGGGCAGGGATATTTCCGCCTATCTAAAATCAATCTAATATAGTTTTTATTATATAGCTATTGCTATTATTGGTTACGATAATTAATCACGATAGTGCTGAACACTACCATTTAGCGGCAAGTATATTAGGTAATGCGGTGGTGCCTACGCCCGCTAGCTCCGTCACTGGAGGTCTACCACCAGTGAAAATATTTTAATCTGAGCAACGAGTCATTTAATGCAGGTATTATCTTTCAACGTGAAGTTTTATTCGACAACGGATTGTCCAGGTTAAGGTCGGCACAAAAACTGAGAATTAACTTGGGTTCGTACTTTCAAAGTATTTGTTCAGTTTGGGGAGTAGCCATAGCGATTATTACCGATGCAAAACAGTCATTTTTGCGGGGGGAAACACGTGTGACACACACATACACACAACAAAAATCGTCTATTAATACGAAACTCACACCTTGACTAACAAAATACAGAAACAATTTCACGCACACATTTCTTAAATGTCTCGGCGACAGGCATTGGAACACTTGTGCTTGTACTTTGACAGAGGGGAAAGCCTGCATATGGCTACTACACTCTCCTCCGGTCCGCCGCGGCCGGTGGCTCGTGTTGCTCTATGGTCTAGGATAAAGATTGAAATTGAGACGAAAACCTAATATCTTCGAACGTAAAACGTTATTTCGAGACTATTCCCCGAGAGGGTAGGCGGTGAATGCATACGACGAGCATTGGAAAGCTCCGAAATTGACACTGGGAATCTGCCGAAAAATGAATAATCCTAGTAACACTTACTCGGGGCACACCGCGGACACTCCGCCAAAATTACATACAAACGCTTAATTTGGTCTCTATTACACAGACATCAATCAGTGACGTGTATTTACACGTGCACCTGTGTGCGTAGCACGTACAAAATACCAACCGTCGCCCATAAGAGGGGAGGAGGTTGGGTGATGCAGGGAAATCGGGCGGGACGTCGAAGTGTTCATTCTATACGTAGTATTATTATATATTCTCTGCTCGGGGTTCGAACTCATAACAGCAGTCGTTGTCTGCTGCTGCTGGACCTAAAATATTTTTTCAGATCTTGATTATCAAATATCTAAATTTGGAGTTCTTTGTTTTATCATTGAGCGTATGAGCGAATTCGAACCTCTACGGTAGGTCGATGACAGCAACGGTACAGGCCTCGTCTGAAAATATCTCATATTCAGTTCCTTTTATGTTAAAGATAACGTTATTTGATTTGATATGATTGGATAATGATAGTTTTTGTAACGGAACATAACACTTTCTAGTTTACATCCATCCCAATTACAAAAAAATCGTTATTTTTTTACATGGATGAAAAAGTTAATCGAGTAGCCCGTGACACACCCATCCAATTCCAAACCACACGGATTGTTGCGTAACTCCGTTCAGTTACTCCCAACCACCATCACAGCATTGTTGGTGATAGATATGTGAAATTGGCCTCCAGAACAATTGTGTAATACAAATACATTTGGACAGTCGTAATCAAAAGTGTTTAAGGTATTTTATTTATGTACATTATATAAAAATTACAATAACAATGATCTAACGTTTTCGAATAACTAGAGTTTTCGACTCTTTAAATCGATTCAATTCGTTGTTTTTTATATATTTATTTTCTTATGAGGTGCTGGAGGACTACATTGTTGCTTTACTATCGGTTGTTAAGTTACTGGTAATTTAAACAACCAATCAATTTCACGCCATGAAAAGTTTTCGTGTTTAGTGAATGATTATAATGGAGATTAGAAACGATTCATGTCGGTCTACCTCGTGGGCTAACTGTCAACATATGGACTTATTTCATTCTGATTTTTTAATGTTGATGTACCAGCACTCTTACTGGTGGTAGAGTTCCAGTGACCAGAGCTCGCGGGCGTAGTCACCACCGCATTACCTAATTTACTTGCCGCTAAATGGTAGTGTTCAGCACTATCGTGTTCCGGTCAGGTGGTAATGTACGGACCTGTAATTTCCGCCACAGAGGCATAACACCTTAGGCCTCAGAAGTGGTAAAGCATGTACATTTTGACCTTGGTCTTCGTGTAAGTGTCTATAGGCTGCAGTCACCACTTAACATCAATGTGAACTGCATGCTTGATTGCCTCTTCCATTACATAAAAAAACAGCAATCCGGTTTTAGCCAGCTAAGTCACAAATAATATGTTACGAAGTGTGCCTAACTGTAAATTACTTTAAATAGGATTCTGATATTGACTGTACCATTACTGTAACTGTAATGGAAAATTTGTTACGCATGAACGATCCCCGATACTGTCGCTTTCTGCAATGTTTTTTTTTAATCACGTTAAAATTGGTGTGCGTACTATTTTCGATGGTAGCAATGAGCTTTCGTGTAATTGGAAAATGCGTCTTTCTTTATAAACATCTTGCGAGCAGTTGTTGGTAGTATTCCAATAATTTCCTATGGGTAGTGATACTGTTTAGGATTTGTAATCATATTGAACGTTTGAAACACCAAGGTCCTATGTAATAATATAAGTATGTGTTGTTCCTTTTTTCGGGGCAAGATTTGTACAAAAAATGTGTCTAGATAAACAACTTTGAAAATATTTTTTTGAGACTAAAGAACATGACAAGATATGTATAAAAAAAGGTACCAAGAAAAACAGTAAAAGGTGTCTGTCTTTATTATTTTTTAACTTTTTCTGTTTAATGTATGGATGGTAGGTACACCACTGACATAGAAAGAAGAGTGCTTGCTGCGTGCGAGTGACTGGAGCGTTGGGTAAGCTGCTAGAATCAAAACATCTCAGCCAGCGGGCGCGACTAGCCGTACATAATGCTGTATTTACTCCAACGCTTTTATATGGAAGCGAGAGCTGGGTATGCAGGAAAGAGCATGAAAGTAAGTTAAACGCGGTCGAGATGAGATCTTTGCGCAAGATCTGCGGTGTATCACTCACGGATCGCTTTCGTAATGAAGATGTAAGAAAGAGGCTTTGTGTGAATGATAGTATCGGTGTAAAAATGAAAAAAGGCATGCGCCGATGGTTCGGGCATATAGAAAGAATGTCTAATGAGCGAATGACTAAACAGATATACAATGCGGATGTGCATGGTTGCAGAGACCCAGAAAGACCAAGACTGACCTACCATGACCAAATAGGTCAAGTTCTATCTGATGGTGGGGTCAAAAGTCTTAGGAATCGGCGTGCATGTATGAAGAGAATGATGAAGGCAGACGAGGCACGAGAGGTATGTCAGGACCGGGATATCTGGCGCCCACACTATCTGCCTACCCCGTTAGGGACCTGGCGTGAAGATACATACAATGTATGGAACTAGGCATGATTCTGTTAAGTTATTTTTCAATTGGGTTGGTTAGTCCTGGAACATCCCATGCCTATTTGACATTCCTGGAGTAACGAAATAAATCCTAGATTTTAGTACATAAATATATACAATATAATTACATATTCCTGGAGTAACGAAATGAATCCTAGATTTTAGTACATCATCTTTTAAGATTGAGGTTTAAATATAGCGTGTTTATTATCATATTTATCTCTGTTTTTTTTTAATTTACCAGTGACCACTCTTGAAACCGGTTTGAATGTTAAACTTTAATTGTTTTAATTGTATCTGTATACCCGCTATAAATCGGTAATTAAGCATTGACTTCGTAATAAATGCTTAAGTTGTGTTCGTTAATTTAACGACAGCTAAGCACTTACTTACAAACGAATAAAGTTGGTATTATTACGTGTTATAAATATAAAATAGCTTGATGTAATGTTTAAACAAAAAATTATTACATTTTAGTTATGTTTGATAATTTTAATTGATAAACTATGATTTCGGCTAGTCAATAAAAAAAATGAATGAAGTAAAATATCGTAACACGTCATGCATATTTACTAAAAAATTAAAAAAATGGTTATAAAAAACAAAGCCGGTAAGTCCCATATATAATACCTATAAATAAAATAAAATAATAAAAAGCCTTTATTTCCAGATTTATATATTCAGATTAATTTAATATATAAGGCTGACCTACCATGACCAAATAGGTCGAGTTCTGTCTGATGGTGGGGTCAAAAGTCTTAGGAATCGGCGTGCATGTATGAAGAGAATGATGAAGGTAGACGAGGCACGAGAGGTTTGTCAGAACCGGGATGTCTGGCGCTCTACACTCTCTGCCTACCCCGTTAGGGACCTGGCGTGAAGATACATAATACATAATTTAATATATAAAATTCGAAAAACGCCGGGCGGCCACTTATCCCTGGGACACATTGTATAAAAATTAAATGACAATTTTAGTTGTCATTATTACATATTCTCTGGTACAAGGCAGTCAGCGTTGCCTGAGCCCATAGAGCAACTCGGCTCACCGGTCGCGGCGGACCGGAGGGGAGTAGCCATAACGTTTATTACCGATGCAAAACAGTCGGTCATTTTTTGCGGGGGAAATAAATACGTGTGATACACACACACTACAAAAATCGTCTACTACTACGATTCTCACACCTTGACTTATACAAAATACATAAACAATTTCACGCACATATTTAAGTATCTGGGCGACAGGCATAGGACCATTTGGACTTGTACTTTGACAGAGGGGAAAACCTGCACATGGCTACTCCGCTCCGGTCCGCCGCGGCCGGTGGCCCGTGTTGCTCTATGCCTGAGCCTTACCTCCATTGTGTGATTCACAACCGATCCTTGGCTGTGGAGTCTGAAAAATAAAAACTAAGGCCGTCACGACCTCATTTGCAATAATTATAATGTAAAAACCGATCCGCTCCATTTACAACGTATTGTTTAGAATCGATCCAGTGTAAAGCGGTTTCCGTATTAAATTTTATGTTCAACTAGCTGTCCCCGAGAGTCGCGTGAGAATTTATGATTGTTCAGTATCTACCCGGACGAAGTCGTGGGCGAAGCTAGTATAAAAGTAGCCTAAGTTACTCCTTATTACATCAACTATCTGCCAGTGAAAGTCCCGTCAAAATCGGTCCTGCCGATCCCGAGATTAGCGTGGGAACAAACAGACAGACAGACAGACAAAAATTGTAAAAAATGATGTTTTGAAAAAGCGGTTACTTTAATATTACAAACAGACACTCCAATTTTATTTATTTGTATAGATTATTACTGGAAGTTCACGTGGAGATGATTATGACGTTACGTTTTACTGGTGGTAGAGCTCCAGTGACGCAGCTCGCGGGCGTAGGCACCACCGCATTACCTAATTTACTTGCCGCTCAGTGTTCGGCACTGTCGTGTTCCGGTCAGGTGATAATGTGCGGTAATATCCGGCACAGGGCATAACACCGTAGGCCTCAGGAGTGGTAAAGCATCTGCATTTTGACCTTGGTCTTCATGTGGGTGTCTATAGGCTGCAGTCATCACTTAACATTACAGTGAACTGCATGCTTGTTTGCCACTTCCACTACATAAAAAAAATGGTGATGTCACTTCAGAAGAAAGACGTCCACGGCTGGATAAAAGCCTTCCCAACGATGCCCACAGTGGGATTGTGCGTAATTTCGGCTTGGCATACGAGTTGGCGATCGTGGTAGGGGTAGTTCTTCAGCAGGAGCTCTTTTAAATGAGAGTTTAAATCTAATGCCGATTTTATTGTTGGTTGGTAGAGTTCAACTGCCTCAGTAGCGAAGTGATAGCAGGCCACTACTACTACGCTGGGGGTCCTGGGTTCGATTCCCGGGTCGAGGACTATCAGAGATAACGGCTTAAAATCCTTCGTAGTGTTGCGTTTCGGGCTTACGACTAGTAAAACAGCTATGATTATTTTGATGATTGTGAAAAATACTTATTATTTCAAAACTAATAAAAAAATGAGCTATGACTTTACTTTATTGGTAGACTCCGCTACTCCGTAGCGTTGTGCTACGAGACTACGACCAGTAAACTCGTAGCTGTGAAAAAATCTTCAGAACTTCTAAACATTACCCATGATTTTTTTTTACCTTTCCCCTTTTTTTGGGTTCCGTAGTAAACAAGAAACCCTTATGGTTTCGCCATGTCGGTCTGTCTGTCTGTCTGTCCGTCCGCGGTTTAGCGCAAAAACTATTGGTACTAGAGACTTGAAGTTTGGCACAAGTATACACCTTAATCACGCCGACAAAGTGGTAGAATTAAACCTTGAAAAATAAAATTATTTAGGATACCTCCTCTACATGTAACGGGCGGATATTTTTTTTATTTTACGTTTTCTATATAGTGTGTATCTGTGTATAAGTGGATATCGTTGGATAGGTCTTTCAAAAATTAAGGGGTGTTGTAATATCATTTTTTGATTTAGTTAACTGTTCGTTTAGTTAACAGCTCCATAGAAAATATTTTTTTCCACTACATCTTTTACTCAGTAACTACAGAACCCTACACTGCGACGGCCCGACACGCACTTGACCGGTTTTTTTTTTTAATTCAACACTATGGGTTAAGTAATTTCGAAGAAAATTGGCAGTGACAAACGGACAGAGAGACAGACGCACGTAAGATCACTCATAAAAATTTCGTTTTTTTTTTCCTTTTGAGGTACACAATCCTAAAAATTGTGTACCTACAAACTGTCTTGAACAGATCTTTATCCGAAATTAAGACATAAACAAGGCAAATGCCGCATAATTCGATGCATAACAGTAACATCACTAGTCGTAATTGTGTTTCAAGTGATGATAACAGATAGACAGACACGTGCGTATGTACATAAAATGATATATGGCGTATTGTGCTCGCGGCCTTTGGCTCTAAATCTTGTTGTTTCCTCGTTCCAAATGAGCTTTTGGTCGGCATCCGACGTGGTGTATTGGTAATAACTGTGTAAACTAGTTTAGTATCAATACATAAAGTAATTTTAGTTCTAAATAGAAATAGAAATTTTTACTGGTGGTAGAGCTCCAGTGACGGAGCTCGCGGGCGTAGGCACCACCGCATTACCTAATATACTTGCCGCTAAATGGTAGTGTTCAACACAATCGTGTTCCGGTCAGGTGGTAATGTACGACCCTGTAATTTCCGGCACAGAAGCATAAGACCTTAGGCCTCAGGAGTGGTAACGCATCTGCATTTTGACCTTGGTCTTTGTGTGGGTGTCTATAGGCTGCAGTCATCACTTAACATCAATGTGAACTGCATGCTTGTTTACAACTTCCATTACATAAAAAAAAAATGAAATAGAAAATATTTTTATTTCGAATAGATCTTTACAGATGCTTTCAAAACGTCAATAAATCATAAACTACCTAGAGCGAATAACCATTACATATAGTAAAAGCAAAATCATTTATTAATAGTAAATTAAAAATTAAAATTTAAACTATTTGGTTAAAACATAATAATCATAAAATTTTTCAATTCCTTCAATGAATATGAAGAAAATAATAATGAATAAATGAAGAAAAACTTATTCGTCAAGATCAATGTTATTCACTTAGCAGAGTTCCAAGTGCAGTCACTACTGAGAAGAACTCCGCTACCCAACAAACTCAGTAAGAGCTCTTTTAAATCAGAAATATACAGTAACCAACGAGAAATATTGCGCATCGAACTTCGAAAGGATTAACTGCCTCAGTAGCCTAGTGGTAGCAGGCCACTATTACTACGCTGGGTCCCGGGTCGGGGGATGTTATAGATAATGGTGTAAAATCCTGAAAATCTGGTTCTATTGGGATTTTTCCATTTTCTGTAAGTTACCTTGAAGTTTGGTTATGTGCCCGGAGATGTCAATAGGCTCGCCACCTGTTACATGGGCCAAAACGTAACCGGCGAATCGTGGGTTTGCATGTATGATTGAATGCATGCATTTACCTCTGCATACCCCTAAGGGGATTACAGGCGTGAAGTTACGAACTTAGGAAGGAGACTTCGGTTTATTTCAACCATTTTGATCAAGTTTTGACCAATACCGGACTGTCAGTGCTTACGTAGGCAGTGTGCAGCAGAGATGACGTTCTACGAAGTCGAAATTACCCGATTATCTCTTTCGTAGACTCGATTTGCAATATTTCTTGCTGTGTTCTGTACAATTGTAACTTTATTTTTGAAACAACGGAAAAAAGGAGAGTTTAAGTGTGTGTGTGTGTATCAGTGAATTTGTTTGTCTATCTGTGGGATCATTGTTTCCAAAGTAGTGGACCGATTTGAGTACGATTTTGTCACGGAGGCACCAGAGAGCCCTTTGCGCTCGCCGCTTGCCTACGTCACTATCACCAAACCAAATAAAAAGTGATTTGTCAGGCCTCAGGGATTGCAACGCATACGCAGAGGATATCTGTCTTCGTCATAGAGCAACTCCGGAGGGTAGTAGCCATATGCAGGCTTTCCCCTCTGTCAAAGTACAAGCCCAAATGGTCCAAGCCCAATAACCTGTCGCTTAGATGTTTAAATGTGTGTGTGAAATTGTTTCTGTATTTTGCTAAAGTCAAGGTGTGAGTTTCGTAGTAATAGACGATTTTTGTAGTGTGCGCGCATTTCCCCCCGCAAAAAATGACGACAGTTTTGCAGCGGTAATACACGCTATGGCTACTCCCCTCCGGTCCGCCGCGACGGGTGGGCCGCGTTGCTCTATGGTCTTCGTAGATGTCGTTGAGTTGCAGTATTCACTGACTATCAAAGTGAAATGCATTTCTTTCTTTCTGATTAAAATGTACTTTTAAGTTATTTATTTTCTTTTCAATTTTCGTTTTTTTTCTCGCAATCGGATGACGGTCTATGGACGTTTGCAAGATTACCTTTGATACGTGGCGCTGATTAATTGGAAAATGTCGACATAACCATAAATCATATAATCGACATAATCATAAGTCATTAAAGACACTGCTAAACATGTTTAAACTAATTACCAAAATTCTAAATGTATCTTCAAACAGATTTGGAATAACGATGTTTTGGAAAAAAGTCTTTAAAAAACATGTAAAAATAGATTTTTGTAAGTAGTGTGATTTTTTTATAATAGGCATTATAAGACCATTGCCACACTTGCCACACTTGAGTCAAGCAGTTTTGTCTGTATTGAAAATTATAGAACCGTCATAAACTTCAGAAAAATCAAGGCTATTCGCATATTCCACAGGAAAACCTACTTCTCACCTACTGATCCCTCACATCGATGACAATGATGAATTGTTCAAAATCTCGCAGCCTCCCCGATAAGATAGCGTACATAAATATCATTCTATTTATTCCACTTATCTTATTTCTATGTTGAAAATATACGTCATGGTGTGTAGAGTAGTTTGTTGGTAGAGTTGACAAGTAGGGTTTTCCTCATCTAAAGGCTCACACAGGAGCGTTATTATAGGTCGATAATATCGCATGCGTTACTGCGATATCTGTTTTCACTACATTTTGTATTAGGATGGTCATGTAGTTTGTTGCACACTGCTGCGATAATAACACCGCAATGGAAGTAAGACGTTGCGTTTCTCCGTCCTGCGATATTCTGATATGAGTTCTAGAATGTTTTGTATCAGGACGCAAACGACCGTACACACACCTGCGATAATAACGTGAGTGCTTGTAGGACGTTTGGTTTAGAAATATCGGACGATAAAAACGCAGCTCTGTGCAAGGAATGTAAAAGGAATCGGGACGCATTATCGTCGTCATTGTCGTCGTTCTATCTATCGCATTAGTTTTTGTTAAATAGAGCATTAGAGTAGGATGGATAATAGACTACAAGCCCATGTTAAAAAATTGATGGGTCATTTGAACCACCAGGTGACCTATCTAGAGCGATATAAGAGCATAAAATAATAAGATTCAGCACTATGCCGTCACTTGTAAGCTGTCCAACTGAGTGCAGGTGAGAATTCAAAAGTACAGGTAGACTCAGTACATTTTGGTCACATATTTTTGTACGGCATTCTTACCAACGATAGACCCATTAAAAATAATAAGAAAACGCACAGTGCCGTACAAAAATGGTGCGCCACGAAGTCGGAATTTTTTTTTATTTTCTGACAATTACCGGGGTAAATTTGGTCATTTGATTTTGTACGGCATCTGTGTCATACTATTTCAATAATGCTTTCAATTCATTATTCCGCAACGCCGTACAAAAATCATACGACAAGGGGAAGAAATCGAGAGTTGCAACCCCCTCTCTTTCCGTAGTCCAGGGGGTGATTTGACACAACATGAAATAAACTTATTTTGAAATTATTTTATGCATAGATAATATTTTTTCATGTGCCGTACATTTTCGTTGGTTCAAAGGGGAAAAAAAACCGAAAAAGAAAAAATCAAAAAGAAAAATTCCATATAACGAAATGTAAGGTGAATTTTTCTTTATATTTTGATAATAAAATATGTGAGGGTAGTTTGTTAACTTTGGTGTTACCATACGGATTTGTATGGTGTTGTGTAATCCCTGATTAAAAAAATGAATTAAGAAAGTATTCGAAATAATGAAATTTGAATTATTTTTAATATTTTTGAATATTTTAATACTTCGTTTCCCCCTTGTTTCCGGGAGTTGGAGCAGCAGCTGAAAAGAAGTATCTACATAGCACAGATTTGGTGTAATGCCTACAAACAAGTACCGTCGACCTTGTTTCCAATAAATTATGGGTGGGTTCTCAATGACGGTCGGTACGATTTCGATTGGTTTCACGGCGAGGAATGCCCCCAAAAAGTCTGTGACATAACGGAACCGGATGCGGAATCAGGCGAAGATGACAACGTAATTGGTAAATAAATAAATAAATAAATCTTTCATTTGTACGTAAGACTTAGATTTTCATAAAGATATATTTATGTTTCAGAAAATAATAGAGAAGATAATTCGGACGTCGATGAAGACGTTGATTCCGATATCAACTCAGCAACTGACTCCGATAATGATTAATTGAAAGAGAACCCGTATTTTGTATTTTTATCATTAAATTTATCGATTTTTTCGAAAAAAAGTGATTGTTTTATTTATTCACATCATTACAATGAAACAAATCAATTATATGTATGTATCAATAATGTTTGAAGTATATATTAAACCAAAAAGTATATAAAACTGTTGATACTGGGATTGACAGTTTCAATTCTTGGACATAATATACACACCGTTTCAGTTTAGTTAGACGTCATAGTGATTTTATCATATTATCAATTGTCCTCTTCAAAAATATGTTAATACCGTACTGTATCAGATGGCCATAAAGTACCCTCAAAATTGAAGCGTTGATTTCATCAGCCTAAAAGATATGGTTTGCACAAAAATGTACGGCATCATTTTTTCCTAATTTATCTATGTTAATACTATTTAAAACAAGAAATAAAATGTATAAAACTATTATATTTCATTAATCAATGATATTTAAATTTTTACAATAATTTGCAAAATTTCAGTTTTTGCATTTCTCTATAATTTTTTTTAGAACGGTTTCTTTTGAACGGCAATACTATATAACAATTGTATTTTATAATATCATGTTAAAAAAAAAGTTCCCGTACAGGTTCAAATGATTTTACAGCTTTATAAATCAAAAATACGATGAAATTAAGATAATTATTGATATACATTCAAGGGAACAATCATTTTTTGACGGCATTACTTTTAATAGTACTTTTGAGTGCTACATAATGTTTTGGAACCGATGCCGTACTTTTTCAAATTACCCCCTGGACTACGGACAGAAAGGGGGTTGCAACTCTCGATTTTTTCCCCTTGTCGCATGATTTTTGTACGGCGTTGCGGAATAATGAATTGAAAGCATTATTGAAATAGTATGACACAGATGCCGTACAAAATCAAATGACCAAATTTACCCCGGTAATTGTCGGAAAATAAAAAAAAATTCCGACTTCGTGGCGCACCATTTTTGTACGGCACTGTGCGCTTTCTTATTATTTTTAATGGGTCTATCGTTGGTAAGAATGCCGTACGAAAATATGTGACCAAAATGTACTGAGTCTACCTGTACTTTTGAATTCTCACCTGCACTCAGTTGGACAGCTTACAAGTGACGGCATAGTGCTGAATCTTATTATTTTATGCTCTTATATCGCTCTAGATAGGTCACCTGGTGGTTCAAATGACCCATCAATTTTTTAACATGGGCTTGTAGTCTATAAGGCTAAAAATAATCATCCAGCTTTGAGAATCACAAAAAATTAAACAAGTTCTTAAATACGAGGTAAGTACTGCAATTATTAATTGATTTCCACGTTAACTGATAGGTGACAGACAAATTGACAGTATGCCGCCTGTTGGTATTTAAAAAAATAATAAATATTTATTAAAGTAAGCTGCTACAGTAAGCGTATATATAATATTTAGTATGATCTTTCGCTATTAATCCTTTGTAAATAGGACACAGGAATGCTTAGGCTGGATTTACTTCCATTTCCATTGTGGGGATAAAACACTGTTGAAAAAAAATGGTCACCTTAGACTTTAGGTGATTCCACATTTTTTTTTATTTTTTTTTTTATTTATAAAAAACGCTTACACTCACAGCCCCACAGTAGGTAGGTATATACCTGTGTCGTGGGTGCCGTTGTACACATACAACACATACACAAACACCCAGACCCGAAAAAAATATCTGTAGGCCATACAAATATATGTCCCGGTGCGGGGATCGAACCCGCGACCCTTCGAATCAAACGGTCATCTCACACCGCTGGACTAACTGGAGTTTCCTGTTCAATGTAAAATGAGTACCAGAACCGCCGCCCCCACATGTTTCGCATCAAGTATATCTATTAACCAGTATAAAGAATATAAAAGTGAAATTATTCTTATTTTAAAGTTAACTTTATTTTTCACAGTTTTTCGTTGCTTTTAAGTTCTTCTATCTCATACAATTTAACTCCAATTTTTCATAATTTTAGTATCTTTATATGCCATTTGCAAGTCGCTTTCATACATAGCAACACGAGCCACCGGGCGCAGCGGAGCAGTGGGGAGTAGCCATATGCAGGCTTTCCCCTCTGTCAAAGTACAAGCCCAAGTGGGCCCGAGATGTTTTAATATATGCGTGAAATTTATGTATTTAATATAATTTATGTATTTTGTTAAAGTCCATGTGTGAGTTTCATAGTAATAGACTAATAGATTTTTGTTGTGTGCGTGTGTGTGTCACACAATTTCCCCCCGCAAAATGACAGCCTGGCTACTCCTCTCCGGTCGGCCGGTGGCCCGTGTTGCTCTATGCTTTCATATGAAATTATAAAAAAGTTGTGACTTCATACCTATTCAAAATACCCATTATATTTCGTCACTTCTAATAAAAATATAAACACGCCCACTTTCTCTGCCAGTCTATTCTACACAATCGACCTTGTATTGCGGAGCAGCTTCAATGAACTTCGATGGCGATCGATAACGCTATGAACTATAATATTATCGCTAAATTTATTTATACTATTTACTTGTGTACCTGCGGCGCCGGCGCGTTGCGTTTGTCAAACTATCGGATTATATTTTATCTGATATCGCGACTAGAAGATGTGTTGTGTATCTTTCAAGTGCCACGTTTTGAGTTTCTATCCATTCTAATACCATTTCATAGATAACTCTAGTTTCTATTTGATAGGATCTAGATATAACTCGTTGGAATTACACTTTTTAGGGTTCCGTAGTATACCTACATGGAACCCTACATGGAAGTTTCGCTATTAGCGCAAAAACTATTGGTACTAGGGACTTGAAATTTGGCACAAGTATTTTCACCTTTATCACGCCGACAAAGTGGTAGAATAAAAACAAAAAAAAATATTTAGGGTACCTACCCTACACGTAATGCGCGGATATTTTTTTTATTTATCGTTTTCTACATAGTGTGGGATATCGTTGGATAGGTTTTTCAAAAATATTAGGGATGTGCTAATATCATTTTTCGATTTAGTTAACTGTTCGTGACTTGTAGATCGCCAGATATCCAGACAGATACAGACTGATGTATGTAAATTTATCATGATGTTTAAAATCACCATCCAACTTCCCTATTAAATTTTTTTCGTTAATGTCAACATCCGATAAACATGTCAATTTACAAACTAAAACATGGCGGAACTTTAAGGCTTCCTTGTTGGTTACGGTACCCTAAAAATTATTATCAATGATGTTTCTAAGAATAAAACGTAATAATGTACCCTTATGTATGTCTGTTAAATTTCCTTATGTACAAGTTTAAATACCTAAAGAAAAAATAAATCGGTGTGACATATTATATAAAATACAAACCAATAAATTGAAATTAAGAATTGTAATGTTTTCTTTCAAAACAAAATATTAAAAATAAATACGGGCAGTTTGAGAACCGCTGAGCTCTTAGCATTGTTATCACGCTATCACTTCTCTTGACACACATAGTGCTCACTAGAGGCCGCGCCCGGATTTTCTCGGTATTTTCTATACCTACTTAATTAGTACTATGTTGTACCTATCGAGATAATTAGTAGACCTGTGTACTTATGATAATTTTATTTATTTATCTATTACCACTATAACCTTACTAACTTAAACTAGGCTAGGTTAGGCTTCGCGCGGATGCAACGTTACCTACCCTCTCCTATATAAGCGTGATGTTATATATCGCCTTCCTCGATAAATGGACTATCTAACAATGAAAAAATTTTTCAATTCGTCCCAGTAGTTCCTGCGATAAGCGCGTTCAAGCAAACAAACAAACAAAGTTTTCAGCTCTATAATATAAGTATAGATTGGAAAATTATGAGGTATTAGTCGACCCGGCAAACTCCGTATTGCCTCAGAATGAAATAAAGTGTCAAAGGTTTGATAGATACGGACTATTTGTATGGAAAAATAAAATTGTGAAAAAAAAACTATTTCCCTTCAATTTCTTTATATTTTCTTACCTTTTAAACCTTTCCTGGACTTCCAAAATTCATTCATAACCAAAATTAGCCAAATCGATCCAGCCGTTCTCGAGTTTTAGCGAAACTAACTAACAGCAATTGATTTTTATATATTTATTTATTTATTTAAACTTTAATGCACCTAGTACATAAGGCGGACTTAATGCCATAGGGCATTGTCTACCAGTCAATCTTGAGGTAGTGGGATACTGATAGTATTGAAACACGTTAGTTGTTGCGAATAGACTGTATTATAGAGCAAGTCATAGACTAGTCCACAGATTATATACATTTTGATACTATTTCAACACCTCCACTTATCAAAATAAACTGATTAACAAAAAAAAAATACTTCAACCTAAAACATGTAATACAGAGATGCAGCTCCAATAAACTTACATAACAAAATATATTACAAACATTAAACAATGCTTTTAATGCCTAACTGTTTAACAAATTGGTTATGTTTATTACTACTTAATCCTTTTGTTAAAATGTCGGCAGGCATTTCAGAAGTTGACAGATAGATAATTTTAACAATATTATTGGCAACAATCTCCCTAACAAAATGGTGCCGAATATCTATATGTTTTGTTCTCCTGTGGAACAAAGGATTTTCTGTCAATTTCTGAGCTCCTTGATTATCATTGTATAGAATAATTGTATAATTACACCCAACAATTTCAAACAACAAGTTCCTTAAATATATTGCTTCCTTACAGGCCTCGGATATTGCCATGTACTCACTTTCTGTACTTGACAATGCCACTGTTTGCTGTTTTTTGCATTCGTAAGATATAACGGCTCCTGACAGCTTAAAACAGAAACCTGTATAGGACTTCCTATCAATATTATTAGACCCCCAGTCAGCATCTACAAAGCCTTCCAATTTGCTATTATCTTTGGTATACAGTAGCCCATACGACTTAGTTCTTTTTAAGTATTTTAATATTCGTTTTGCATGATTCCAATGGACTGCTGAATAACAATTATTAAACTGGCTTAAATAACTGACACTATAACTGATATCTGGGCGAGTTAGAACAGATAGATACATTAGACTCCCTATCAGCTGTTGATAAGGGTATTGTTTGTTAATATTACTAGATTTATCTAATTTTAAGTTATTTTCAATTGGAGTATCCACACCATTACATTCCAACATATTAAATTTATTTAAAATATTATTAACAAATTGTTCCTGATCTAATGATATACTGCCATCTTTATACATCTGAATCCTCATACCCAAACAGTTTTTTACTTTTCCTAAATCTTTAATTTTGAAGTTTGACATTAAATCTTTTTTTAATTTATCTGCCATTCTGCTACTATTAGTAAATATGAAAAAATCATCAACAAACACTGTTACAAAAATCTGATCCTTATCTTCCCTTTTACTATACAAACATGGTTCTAGTTGTGATTTTACATAACCTAATGCAAGTAAACAGTCATTAAGTTTCTGATTCCAAGCTCTGGCAGATTGCTTTAGTCCATATATTGCTCGATTTAATTTCAGAACAGTATTCTCTTTACATTTTAAGTTTGGCGGGACTTGCATGTATACATTTTCACTAAGACGGCCATTTAAAAATGCAGTAGTTACATCAAGATGGGTAACCTTAAAATTTAATTTAACACTTAATGCAAATAATAGTCTTAAAGTTGAGTACCTTAGAACTGGCGAGTAGGTAGCGCTATAGTCCACACCTTCCTTCTGGGTGAAGCCTTTTGCCACTAAGCGAGCTCTAAATCTTACCTTATTATCACATTCAAATTTCTTTTTAAAAACCCACTTGCACTGAACTACTCTGTCTGCCTCTTTAATGTCCACAAATTCCCAAGCTTGGTTTTCCTCAAAAGCTGTGAGCTCCTGTTCCATTGCCTGTTTCCACATTTCTTTATCAGGCCCCTTCATTGCTTCCTCATAAGTGATTTCATCATCCCAAGATTCCTGCTTGTCAGCAAAGCTGAGATTTGAAATGCCATATCTCTCTACTTGTTTCTTTTTGCGTTTGCTAGGCACTTCAGAGACTTCTTCTGCACTTAGCACCTCATCTTCTTCACACACTGTATGATATGAGTCTTCTAATGAACTCAAACTAGAGGTTTCCGGAATATAGGTAACATCATTCAGGTCTGAAATAGTTCTTTCCTCTTCCGTTTCTCCCTCCACTGATTGTGAATCCTGTGTGTCAGTAATTTCCTGTACAACTATCTGAGCGTCTGGGCTGTTCTCTTTTTCCATAATTGTAACATCCCTGCTCGTTGTGATCTGTTTAGTCCCCTTGTTGTATAATCTGTACCCTTTTATGTTGTCTGGGTAACCAACTAAAATGTGCTTGACAGCTTTCTTGTCCCATTTTAGTCTTTTATTCTTGGGTACATGCACCATCACAGGACTACCGAATACCCTTACATGACTAAGGTCAGGTTTTCTGCCTGTCCATTTCTCGAATGGTGTAATATTGCCTAGACCTGAGGCCGGCGACCTGTTTTTTAGGTAAACTGCCGAACTGACTGCCTCTGCCCAAAAATGTTTTTCTAATTTTGCCTCAAAAAGTAAACATTTAGCGCGTTCAACTATTGTTCTGTTAAAACGCTCACAGAGCCCGTTCTGTTCTGGAGTATACGGGTTGGTTTTCTGATGAACAATTCCTTTTTCTTTTAAATAATTTTCCATTTCTCGTGAGCAAAACTCTCCTCCGTTATCTGTTCTCAGAATCTTTATTTTGTTTCCCGTTTGATTTTCTACCAATTTCTTATACTCCTTAAAGTACTGCAATGCCTGATTCTTCTCTTTCAAAAAATATACATTTGACATACGGCTGGCATCATCAATAAAAAGAAGAAAATATTTGGCCTGGCCAAGAGATTTCGTCTCCATAGGCCCACAAAGATCGGAGTGCACCACTTCTAATAGAGTATCACTTCTATTATTGCCCGTTGGAAAAGGTAAGCGACATTGCTTCCCTTCACAGCACACTTCGCAGTTGGATTTCTGGATGTTCGCTTTATCTACGAAGGATACACCCTCCACTGCACCATTCTTCATTTTTTCTAGGTCGTCACTGTTGATGTGCCCCAGTCTTCTATGCCACATTCTAGCATCTAGTGTATGTACTGCCGAAGCCGCTAACACCTCTGACTTAGCTGTGTTTAGTTTGTACACTCCATTGTTTAAACTTGCCACTCCAATAAGTTTATTCTGTTTATTACGGATTTTACAACAATTCTTTTCAAACGAAACTGTATTTCCATTGGATATTAGCTGACTAACAGATAGCAGGTTAGTTGTGAGGTTAGGTATGTACAATACATTTTTCACACGAATGTCGAACTGATTGGTGTTTACACACGTAGTTATTCGTGTATCACCGGCACACAAAACTGGCATAGATGTTTGATTCGCAACAACTATTTGTCTTATCTCGTGTTTTCGTATTTGCAATAAACTTTCTCGGTTCGCCGTCATATGGGCACTTGCACCGGAATCGATATACCAATCATCTGTACTGAATTCTCCTTGAAGAAAAGCCACACTAAAAGCACCTGCTTCCTTAACTTTGAATTCAGGACATTGGTTTTTAAAGTGTCCAATTTTTTTACATCTATAGCACTTGATTTGTTTACTTCCTGATGACATTTGATGATTTGACTTTGACGTTTGCTTGGAATGCACAGTGTTGCCACTTTTTGTTCGACGATTCGACCAAAACGCTGTCTCTGTTCCATTTCCAGTACTGCCAACATCAGAAGTCATATCTAGAAGCTTCGTCTTTATGACGTCAGCACTGATTGCCAACCCAGAGTGCTCGATCGCCATGATCATAGGCGCGAATTTTTCTGGAAGCCCGGCTAAGAGTAATGATGCGACCCATTCTTCACTGATCTCAAACCCTGTTCCCTGCAAACGCTGCGCTGTTTCGACCACCTGAGACACGTAGCTTGTCATGGATTCACAATTTTCTAGGCGGATCGATATTAATGATCGAAGCAAATTGATTTTTCTAGTGAATCCGGTGTCGTCAAACAGTTGCTTTAACTTTTTCCACAACGCGTTCACTGTATTCTCGGTCTTGATGTGGACGTATAATGATGGATCGACAGTCATAATTAACTTGGCTTTGGCCTTTGCTTGCTCAATTTTACTTAAATCCGGCGAAATATTGTCCAAATCAATGCCTTCTAACACCATGAAGTTTTTTACCGCGAACGCCCAGTCATCATAGTTTTCACGCCCTTTCAACTTTGGAACGTTAACTATATAACTTGATGATGACATTGTGCACGAGAACCACACAAAAAATATAACGAAAAAACTACTCGAATTATACTTTCACTGAAAATTGCGGGACTGGGCCCATAACCTATTGAAACACGTTAGTTGTTGCGAATAGACTGTATTATAGAGCAAGTCATAGACTAGTCCACAGATTATATACATTTTGATACTATTTCAACAGATAGTAGGGGTGCAATAATAAAAACTATATGGACAGTAAGAAATAGGTATTGTTTAGAAACAAAAACATTATAAATTGTATTTAACAATCAATAAAAAGATAAAAATATATTAGATATAATTATTATATTTACGTATCATAAATAATATATACATAACTTATGCAGTATATAGATAATATACTGTATAAGTTATGACGACAGAAAGTTAAAACTAAGGCATCGATTCCAGGAAGTGACTATAGAACTTTCGTTTGAATGAAAACTTAGAGGGAGACTTACGAATGTCAAGGGGCAGCGTGTTCCAGAGCTTAATCGCAGATATTACCAAAGATTTCGACAAAAAAACAGAATGGTGAAGGTATTGCAAGCGTCAAATTCTCCGATGAACAAAGAGAAAGACTGTATATATATAGATAGAAGATTTATTGAAGTAAATTGTGGGCGACTGGTGCCTAAACTAAGTAGAACCTGTATTTCAGGACACCAGCTCTTCCCTCCTGCGAAAGGATTACAGAAATATATTATGTAGATTACATGGTGCTAATATTACTGTAGATTAGGTAACTTCACGCCTGTAATTCCCGAAGGGGTAGGCAGAGGTAGATGCATGCCGTCAAGCATACATTCATGCCCGGATGTATGCTTAAATGCATACATGGTGCCGGAGTAGATCGCTTGCGATGTGTGATGCGGGAGCGGTTGGGTGTGTGATGGGTGACCGCTAGTAACAAATTAAAATGCGTGTTTCCGTGCTTCGTAAGGCACGTTAAGCCGTCGGTGCTATCGATAGATAGCAGTCGCTAAACCTTGTCGGAGGCTTTATGGGCGGTTTGAAAACATCCGACAGCGGGTTGGCCACCAACCCGTGTCTCCGCCAACACGCATTGGAGCAGCGTGGTGAAGTAAGCTCCAGGCCTCTCCCCAAAAAGGGGAGACTCGTGGCCAGGGTCGTGTCAAGGGTTGTCATTATTATTATAGGTTTTAACTTAGTAGGCTATACTTTAACCTGTTACAGCACATAGATAAGGTATATTTTGTTTGACGGTTATGCAATACCAGTAATAAATAAATTCGTGGGCAGACGCTCCGTCGCTGCTACAGGAATTCTAAGAGAATTTCAGTTTTCACTATAAATGTGACCGGTACATTCATTATACAAGAAGTACTTCAGACGTATCTATCTAAACTATTCCTACAAAGACTCTGTATCCTAAGAAAACATATAAAACGCGTTTAAGCATACAAGCATAATTCGCCCGTTATGACTTTTGCAATACCTATAGGTGTTACTCAACTTTGGATGAAAACACTACTACATTAGTAATTTTACCTAGGTGGCGACTCCTCCGAATAACAACACCACTTCGGGTGAGTCGACGCCTACTATTTGTATAGAGTGACATTTTATCCGCGGATAAGATAGATACATTTGCGGATGACCTGTCAACTAAGTCAGCAGATTACTAAATTCCGAGGATGGCAATGGAAAACATCCAAAAGTTTAAAAATCTCAATTAAGCTTTTCTTTTGACTTTCTGACCGAGGCATTGATCTCAGAACCCCAGCGTAGCAGTGTTGGCCTTCTACCACAAGACTACTGAGTATTCATAACAAATACGAAACGTAACTTCACGCCTGTAATCCCCGAAGGGGTTGGCAGAGGTAAATGCATGCATTCAAGTATACATGCAAACGCCCAAAATAAGCCGGTTACGTTTTGGCCCATGTAACAGGTGGCGAGCCTGTTGACATCTCAGGACACAGAAGAAGGTACTTAGATATTTCCAGAAAATGGAGAAATCCCAATTGAACCAGTGATAAAGAATTTTACACCGTTATCTCTCCGAACCCATTATCCCAGTGTAGTAGTAGTGGCCTGTTACCACTAGGCTACTGAGGCAGTTCAACAAATACGAGTAGGTGCAATTAGTCCCTGACCTTATCCATCCTAGCTCTACCGACACAGATTTCTCAATAAACGCATCAATCCAAGCTTAATACTACCCTTATTCAAGAAAATCATATAAATTATAATCCGAGGAAGACACAAGCAAGGTTGTCGACTATGGTCATTTGATTACCATACCACTTTTATGGTTGCGTGTTGACAAGTACAATTTCATTATACTATACACACAATATTGTCGTGACCGGCCGGTTTGCGAGCGAACGTGACCGAATCGAATGTAAGGATATAGGTTTTTCAGTGTTACATCATAATATATGACATCGAGGGCGCTAATTGCGGCTGCTCGTTTCGTGGATCCTAATCTTGGCTTTAAATCGAGACTGTCGAATATTTTGCTTTCAAACTAGAGGTCGCCCTTAGGCGGCAAATATAACTACTGTTGGTAGAGCTCCAGTGACGGAGCGGGCGTAGGCACCACCGCATTATCTAATATACTTGCCGCAAAATGGTAGTGTTCAGCACTATCGTGTTCCGGTCAGGTGGTAATGTAGATCCCTGTAATTTCCGGCACAGAGGCATAACACCTTAGGCTTCAGGAGTGGTAATGCATCTGCATTTTGACCTTGGTCTTTGTGTGGGTGACATCACTTAACATCAATGTGAACTGCATGCGAGTATACCACTTCCAACATATAAAAAAAAACATATTCTTTGGTCCTTTACATAGGTACCTAAAAGATACACACATACATTAATGCAGTCGAACATAGAAAGTCGGCTGAAAATGCCACATGATAAACCAGTAGCTCCTCTAATATCCATTTGGCAGCCGCACCCAATACACGATCCTGAAAGTTTCGAAATACTATTGAAAAATTGATTGCTTCATGTGTGCACATTCGCACCACAAAATTGGTTGGACACGACCCGCGGTTGCTAACTGTCGCCAATCAATATTGCTTACGTCCTCAAATTGACCAACTGTGATCTTTTGATATCTTCATTATTTATGTGAATGGTGGCTCAATTATGAAGATTTTGACTCTGGTGTAGGCCAGCCCATATTTGACCACTGACAGATTAATGGGTTTTGGGTTAGCCGCATTCGACCACAGTCTCCGATGACAGTACACTTACAGTCATCAAAAACTATTGTCGAATGCTAAGTGAACTGTTCCAAACAGTACCAACCAAACTGTGAACACAGTACACTTGAAACCGATAGCTCTATCGAAGAACTTATTGGAAACAGCCGATTTAAACCGAATACGGCAGTCGCATTCGATGACTCACTTAAATTTAAACTAATTTAAACGATCTTTATACTCGTATATGTTTATTATTATTTATATCGATATTTTTCAGTGTCTTTCCTTTTTTGACACCTGTAGATAGCGAAACGCAAGACAGTCTTATGGTCTACGTCACCGGGTAAATTGTAAACGGAAGAAAGAGCCCTGTGGGTACGACTTTCGCCTTAGGGCGTTGCTAGGAAAGGTAACACGTACGATTTTGGAGATGCAGCGCTATCTCGTTCCGGTTAGGTAGTAGTAATTTTTAGTTGCCATAATTTCTCGCATAGAACCAAAACAATGACCCCGGGCCAATGTGATATTCGACCTTTATCTTTCTTATGTGTATAGGCTGCAGTATACACCTTATGAACTTGTAGGCTACTGCCAATTTCGTAGTATAAAAAAGTTATCACAACATTACAATGAATAAACAAACCTTTTTACTACATACTCATTAAAGATAACCAGGTAATCGTTCAGAAGTTGTTTATTGACAGTTACACAACACTCGAGGGGTAACTCGGTCAGCCGTGATCATTCGATGATATCGTGACCACGGTTAACTTTAATCTACCAGTTTTTTCCTACCTTGGAGCGGCTGTCAGATAACAGCGAATCTATCAAGATAGTATGGTACTGTTACGGAAAGTTGTGATTAGATAATTTGAACTTTGGTGCCTGGTTGTTTGGTATGCATTCCTGTCTTTTCTTATGTTATTCGGTTGACAGGCAAGCAGACGGACCACCTGATTTAATGTGGTCACAGTCGCCTATAAACATTTGCAAAATCATGGGTGTTACCAACACGCTGCCGGCCCTGAAGGACTCTTTTGATTCCATTTTTGAAGAACCCCATATTTTAGCACCATGTCTATTTTGATCTGGTCTCCTTCAGTGGGTCTTGGCAATAGTGGATCAGGTTATCATCATCAATCAACATTTTCATAGCAGCGTAACTGCGTTGGTTTGCTCAGTGATAAGCCGCTCATGCTAATTATGAGGCTTTACTATGAATCCCAGGGCAGGAGGTAGGGTTTTTTTTTTCATTGGTACTGTTACATTCCTATTGGTGAATTAGTGGTTATTGCTGCATATTACTGAGATCTTATGCGGCAGTGGTGGATCAGATCTCTTTGGATCTCTTTGGCCTCAATCTGGATGTCAGCGGTCTGATGAGCGGGACCATACAAAATATGACGTAACATTAACAGCTCTTCTAATTCCTTAAGTTATTCGTCACCACGTCTCACAGCATCCTTATCTCGGTATTGCTTTAATTGTTGGTAAAATACGTGGGTTTTACGTTAATTTTTATTGCAGGTGCTTATCTGATTAAAAATAGTTAGTATGGTCTGAGATTGCGCTCATTTCTGAAATTAGTGAGGGTTCCGTTCTTAACATCCATGTGAATTGCAAGGTTGGTTGCTAACCTTCGTTATTTTAAAAAAAACAGTGTCTGTACTTTCAAATAACTTCAGACTGTTGCTGTTATCTGTTTAGCAACTAACTTCAGAGTGTCGCTTTCATATGAAAGCCGACCGACATATGTCGGTGTGCGCGCGCATTGTAAAAATTCACTCTCATCATTTTTTCCAGTCACTCCAAAAGAAGAATATATATATGTGTATATGTATATGTATCTTCACGCCAGGAAGACGTAAAGAAGTATAACTTCAAAAAAATTGTATTTGTTTGTTGTATTCACAGTTTTTTTCATAAATAATGATTAATGGCCATTCAAGGGTACTTATTAATCTTAATATATACCGTTTTCCTCATTTAACATCGTCGTATCGTAAACTCCTATTGCTGCCTTCCACTGTGTCATACTCCACCACTGACTGACTCAGTTCCGTGGTTAGTAGACTAATGGTTAACTCATCATTTTCTTAGTTTTCACCATTGACGTTATATGGTTTTTACTAGCGGCAATGACCATCCATCGTATGAGCTACAGTATTCAACGATTAATACTGCACATCGAACCTGCGAAAGAGACGATCGGCTCGTTTCGACTTCGTAGAGCGTTATCTCTGTTGCACACTGCCTACGTACGCACTGACCGGTACTGGTCAAGCTTGATCAAAATGGTCGACAAACGTCAAATAGGTACGGTGCGAAAGAAATAACGCTCTACAAATCCGAAATAAGCCGAAGTCTCCTTCCTAGGCTCGATGTGCAATATTTATTGTTGAGCGCTGTACTATCTACCGATACATTTATAAAAATAAAAATATTTTATTGTTCTCCACAAAATTTCTTTACAATACATTTTTCTTAAATAATTACAAAGCTATTGTGGAGACAGGAGTGCCCAAACTAGGTAAGCCCTGTGCTATGGGTCTCCTGGTCTCCTCCCCGGATTTTTTCTATGTATTTAAAAGAAAATTTCAGCGTCGTCAACAATATACACATTTAGATTAATATATAAAATAACTTGTGTGTGTGTGTGTGTTTTATGTGTATGAAGTAGGGTATGTTTGTATATGATGTTTACTGTACTATAAAAACTAAGTATAAAACTAATACATTACAACTAACTATTTAATTAAATTATGATACACTCCGTGTGCCGCTTACTTTATTATTGCCTTTCTGCTTAATTTCTTTCTTACAGTCAAAACATTCAAGACATTCTCCTGATATACATAAGTGTATATCATTTTTCTAAGTGACATTCTTGATTATCAATTTATACAGTTGTAAACAGTCATAACATGTGTAGGTATCTTATGCTATTCTATATTAGTTATTAATTTCGGATATATCATATATATATATATATATATATATATATATATATTTATTTATTTATGTAATGGAAGTGGCAAACAAGCATGCAGTTCACATTGATGTTAAGTGATGACTGCAGCCTTTAGACACTTACACAACGACCACAGGTCAAAATGCAGATGCGTTACCACTCCTGAGGCCTAAAGTGGTATGCCTCTGTGCCGGAGATTATAGGGCCGTACATTACCACCTGACCGGAACACGATAGTGCTGAACACTGCCATTTAGCGGAAAGTATATATTATGATTCTTGTAATCCCAAATGATAAACAAACAATTTGACTTGGACTCTAATGGCTTCTACTGTTGTTAGGAAAGAACATTTTATTTCGGTGAGGTCAAAAATTTTTTTCAAATATCAGATGTTCTTTGAGGTCTCTAGATAACATTTCAAAGCTGTTTTACCTTGTACCTTTTTTTTCTGTACATATCAATGTATGGAACGAATACATACAGTTCACATTGATGTTAAGTGATGACTACAGCCTTCAGACGTCTATACAAAAACCAGAGGTCAATATGCAGATGCGTTGCCACCCCTGAGACCCAAGTTGTTATGTCTCTGTGATATGGGGCCATACATTACCATCTATCCGGAACACGATAGTGCTGAACACTACCATTTGGCGGCAGATTAAGGTAATGCGGTGGTGCCTACGCCTGCGAGCTCTGTCACTAGAGCTCTACCACCAGTAAAAATGTATTAAGACGGGCCTAGTTTATTCATCTAATGTAATCGAATTCGGTCTTTTGGGACGAACTAAAATTTGGAGGAATTCCTTCAAATTACATTTTAAAATTGAAAATTGTTCTTCGCAACGACCAACTAACTGATTGCAGTTATCTTCAGGTATGAAAATAATTACCCGTAATTGTCTTGTTAGCTCATGCATTTTACTTCAATAATGCCTGTAATATAAATAGAATTCTTACACATGTCATTACTATTGAAGCGACTGATTGATTTACATTCAGTGTTTATATAGACTTAATGAAGGTATTTTCTTATGTGGCTGTAAAATCTTTGTTGGAAATATAGTTTGTGTTGCGGTGAGACGAAAGAGCATTTATTTTCTCGAGATTTTCTCTAGTTACACTATTTAAAGAATACCTACTAATCAATACGGGAATAATCATCTGAATTCAGTCCATTCTTAAGTGTATTGCATCAAAAATATTCAATTAATCGCCTAAATGCAAATACTTAATTGTTCACTATGCTGTAAAACATCATCTGATATACAAATGTCTGTATTCGTTTCTCCGAATTCTATGCGGATGCATAATGCGGTAATGTACCCAGAGATGTCAATAGGCTTGCCACCTGTTACATGGGCCAAAACGTAACCTGCGAATCGTGGGTATTTGCATGTATGATTGAATTCATGCATTTACCTCGGCCGGGGATTACAGGCGTGAAGTTATGTTGTTATGCGGAAGCCGCGGGGTGACGCTGATAAGTAATAGGTAACTAAATTTACTGTTGATCTAGGGGCGGAGCTCGCGGGTGCCACCACCGCATTACCTAATCCACTTGCCCCAAAATGGTAACTCGCAGCGCTATCTTATTCCGGTCAGGTAATGTACGGCCCTGTAATTTTCTGCACTGAGGCATAGCAACTTTGACCTCGAGAGTGGCATCGCACTTACATTGAAATCTGAGCGTTTTATGCAGATGTTTATAGGCTCTAGTAGTATTCACTTACCATCAACGTGAACTGTAAGCTTGTTTGCCACTTATCAATAAAAACTACCGACACAATGATACAAACACTAATATGGACATTACTATGCTATGATGTCTCATTCTTAAATGGATTTATGGATATAATCGGCCTGCCTCATTGTCCAAAACGTGCGACCGTCAGAAACGCTAGACGCTTACTATCGACGATTCGTTTATCGTCATGAAGCGGTTTATTTGTATTTTGTTTTTCATGATAATACACCATAGTAATCAGTACCACTGGTTCGCTTGACGAGAGCTGACGTAGCGGCAATCACGACAGTTGACGCGCACGCGATCTGTGATGTGATTTTTTTTTCTTATTTACCATTCGTATTAAGTAAACAGTTTAATAGGTCACCGTGACAAACGCGAGTGTTCTCAGTTCTTGGTATTTCTTCATCATTATCTATCAGATGATTGACTGCGCTATCTACGTCTAGACTTTGGGATTAGTCTATAAAATCTCCGTTCTTATCGTTTTTCTTTTAGATTTCTTGAACTTCAATGTTGTCAAGGTTGAACTAATACATTGCATTTGGAACCGTTTGTGTCTTTTCCAAAATTTATTTTTATTTTTATCAGTTCATTCAGTGACGAGATTTCTTGAAAATCACGATTTTTTTTTTGTATTTTGTAAAATCTAGTGCTGTGTTTTGGATATAGAATATGTAAGTTTTCAATGTTTGTCAGATTGTTAAATGAAACGCTTAAATTAAATGTAAATTTTTGTACAAAGAGTAAAAGCTTTTTGAAGTGCAAAATTTTGCTGTCGTAAACATAACTTCACGCTGAGATATATTTTCCGGTTGGAGTATGCAGAGTTATATGGATGCATTTAAACACCCTCAATAACGTCATTATATTTTCCAATGTGAAAGTGATGAACCTATTAAAATGCGTTAAATATATTAGTAAATTTCCGTAGAGGAAATAGAAACTAAATTGAAAAAAAAAAAAAACAATATCACTTAATCCTTGAGTCCCTATTATTTTTTATTTTTTTTTACCAGGGGAAAATGCGTTAGGCATACCCACCCTCGGGGAGAGGGGTGGGTTATGTGGGACTCCGGGAAAGGACATCCGTCTACCTACCAAAAACCCCTGGGTGTTCCGACTCGTCCGCCATCAGTGGCGGGGTCACGGGAACGCTATCGCACACATCCGCGACCCCACCGGCGGCTGCTCGCTGTCGAGCCCTCCTCGGAGCCTTTCAGCTCCAATCACTACTAGTGGCGTGCGGAACACCTGCACGCCAGCCAGCCCGGGACCTCTCCAGTCGGGCGATGAACTTCCCCTAGTCCGTCGCCCGAAGGTCTCTGCCCCGACCACTCACAACACCAGGCGTCCCAAGACGCCCGGGTGGAGGGGTCCAGGTGCACACAGTCCGGCCCTGGGGGAGCGTCGAAGAAATTTTGGTTCCCTCGTCCGCCCCCCCACGGCCCCACCACGTCCCTATCGAGCGGCGGGACCACCGCTAGGCGGCTGGGGATAGGGTGCGGGGCCAACGAAATACCCGTACACCTCCTCCCCAGCCGTCTCCTCTCCACGGCAGCGAGTGGCGGGCTGAGCCACGCCAAATGCCGCCCCCTCTCTGGGTTCCTCTTGGCTTCGCCGGTGTGGGGACAACCACCGGGTACTGACCCCCCCCCCCCCGCCACGACAAGGCGGCAACCCTCGAGGGGGAATCCTTGAGTCCCTGACCCAAATACAACTCAAGTCTAGTTCTTAACCAAGCATCAGCTTGTTGCTACTAAATCATCATCACGGAGTTGCCTTTTTTTATATAAATACTAGCGGCCCGCCCCGGCTTCGCCCGCGCTGCTCTGCTCCTATTAGTCATAGCGTAATGTAAGCTATCCTATCTCTCAAGTTGGATCGAACTGCACATGGTGTGCGAATTTTATTATAATCGGTTAAGTGGTTTAGGAGTCCATTGAGGACAAACATTGTGACACGAGATTTATATATATTAAGATAAAGAAACAAATATTGTTAAACCTTAAAATATAAAGTTTATTATTATCACTAAACTGTAGGTGGTAGACAGATTTAAAAAATAATTAAATTCATCATCAAACAGGTAAAAAAATCTCTGCATCGTATCAATGTTGATGGGATGATAATGCTGATGATATAAGTAATGAATAAACCAGCCATCAGTAGAGTTCAGCCAATTGTTTTGGAGCCATGTACCCTAGTGTTTCAATCCCGAAACACCTCGGCCTGGCAACTGCAAAAACAACGCCAGCAGATCATGACATATTTTTTAAGGAGGGCGCAAAGGCTTGCGCATAAACTAAATTAGGTGTTGCATGTAGGCTCCCGACACCTGTCTATAGTACACTGAAGTGAGCTCCGAGGTTTTTAAGAGGGTCGTATTCCGACTTCTCTAATAATTGTTTAAATGCGAAGGCTTTTGTTAAAGCAAAATAAGGCTAAGAACGCAGCACATTGCGTCTCAATCGAAGGGGTCTGCCGCAGGGCAGCATATTTTCTAATTATGTATACCTAACTTATATCAATGCATTTTGTTCATTGCGTTTCGAGTTGAATTGTCGTTAAACGTCCTTGAGTTATACAATTAAATCGCGTAATTAGAAATTCGATTAAACTATGATACTTGATTGTGATATATTTTATCGTCACCGTACAATGTTTAGATAACGCGAAATATCTCAAACATTGTTAATGCGAAATCACTGTGCATGTATTAATTAAATATTTAGTTTTATGTTAGTGATACGGGAATGTAGTGTTTTTTTTTCTTGGTCATCAAAGTTAGGTGGTCGCAAAACGTCCATTTACATATGCTGCCTTCAATTTAGATCACATTGTATCTCCAGATTTGCCATTACAAGTTTCAGGAGTAATGAATTAGTATTACCTCAGAACTACTTTTATAGCGTCAATAACGGTGTACATTAAGAGCTAAACCCCTAAGAATAGTCTTTATTTCAACAAGGTATAGTTTTCTAACTTATAAAGAGAGAAGAGATACTTTTGAGAATTCATTCAGAAAACAAGTTCTAGACAATTACCGTGGACGTTTTTAACTAAATTTCTCAATGCATCCTGTCCGGCTAATTAGTAAAAATGGTGCGACGCTTACAGTGATTTTCGTCTAACAAATTGTTAACATTATGTGAACAATTGACTTGAATGGTTCGTACGAGGACAGTTATGTAATGATTTTCAGCGTTACGGATAATTGCTCAGTTGTATTGTTATTCAAAGTGGCGATGCGCAGATTTTTTTTTCCGATTCGCTTCGGACTTTGTCGTAAGGTCACAATTTATAGATCAAACATTAAATGTACTTCATGAAGGAACTGTTAAAGACTAGCAGGATCATTGAATGAAGATGTTTGGTAATTTAGTTTTGCATGAGCGCGAGAGCTTTTGCAAAGCTAGCTAGCACTGTGTCATTCTAGTCCACACTTAACGAAATGAATGTCGTACCGACTTAATTACTCAAATAAAACAAACCAATAGCTTTAGAGCATCGTGTAATTGTAGTCATTATATTCAATCTTTGTACTCTTTTCTTCTCACTCATTAAACCTATTCTCAGAACAAATGACGGGTGTTAAAGTTTTAAAACTGATTGTGTGTTTTTTAATAAGTCAAAAGACAAAACGGATTCGGGCTGTCAATTAAATTTGACAGACAATCCGCTAAGGGATTGCTTAGAAATGTTGAACATTTGACTCGGGTATGGTTAAACGTCAAATTTTGGGTATACCTTTTGTGACTGATTGGGTAGGTACTTGAGTTAAGGTCAAATTAAATGACAAAAGAAGTACGTGCAAACTCATAAATGATCATGGCAAGATTTGTAGAGAAATAAATTGAAAAAGGCGAAGATACATACATGTATGTATGTATCTTGTACATAAAATGAAAAAAGGCGTACAAAATCTATCATGTTCGCAATATTATTTTGAGAACCTAAAGAACATTTTACGATCCTTAAAATATTTTTAAGTATCCGAAATAAAATTATTAAAATTAAAGTTCAAATGCACGCTGATTCCTAAGGGTGAGATTCACAGACCGCACTACGACTTTACTTTGAGCAAAGTACGCCTTTGAACTGTCAAATCCCGTACTAAACTGACAGTTCTAAGCATACTTTGCTCAAAGTAAAGTCGTAGTGCGGTCTGCGAATCTCACCATAAGACTTTTGATCCCACCCTCATTTTGTATAAGTGTTCTTTAGATTCTCTAGATCATATTTCAAAGCTGTTTTACTTTGTTCCTTTTTTCATTTCATTTTCAACTAATCAATGTGTAGCTTGCCATGATTATTTAATAGATTGCTGGTGAATTTCGATCACTGAGCAATCTATAGTTACAACAAAAACTGTTAAGCTTCCATGTATAGCGCAAACAAATTCAATCCCTGATATGAATTTATCTGTTGTTTTATTAAAAATGCTAGGCGCTAGGCAAAATTGAGTAAGAAGGTGATATGATTTGTCTGATAAATGATAACATAATCTGGACCACTTATCCAATGACATTAGATATCGGGGTGTCGTGCACGTTGGCGATTGTTTTAGAAGAAACCGTCTAAATTTTTATTTAAAGCGTTTAATGCTTTAACTGGTGGTAGTGTTCAAAGAAGCTCGAGGGCGTAGGCACCACCGCATCACCTCATCTATCTGCCGCCAAATGATAGTGTTCAGCACTATCGTGTTCCGGTTAGATGGTAATGTGTGGCCCTATTATCACAGAGACATGAGAACTAAGGTCTCAGAGGTGGCAACGCATCTGCATTTTGATCTTTGTTCTTTATGTGCGTGTCTATAGGCTGCAGTCGTCACTTAACATCAATGTTTACTGCATGCTTATTTGCCACCTTCATTACATACAAAAAACGGTAAAAACATGGCTCAGATATTGTCAGTTGATCTAGCTACATGATTGAGATGCACAATGCAAATGTGAGTCCGTATTTAGATGTTAAATGTATCCTGGCACCGTTCCTGGGGCACTGAACCCGTTATTTTTTTTATGTCATGGAAGCTGCAAACAAGCCTGCAGTTCAAATTGATGTTAAGTGATGACTGCAGCCTATAGACACTCACACAAAGACCAAGGTCAAAATGCAGATGCGTTACCACTCCTGAGACCTAAGGTGTTATGCCTCTGTGCTGGATATTACAAGGCCGTACATTACACCCTGACCAGAACACGATAGTGCTGAACACTACCATTTAGCGGCAAGTATATTAGGTAGGTATAAGGTAATGCGGTGGTGCCTACGCCCCTCCGTCACTGGAGCTCTACCACCAGTAAAATCGTTTATTGTTTGCACCCTCATTAAATAATAAATAGTCATTAAATTAATAAAAATGGTTTGTTATGCCATTCCAAGCAGAAACGCTCTTGAATTTGAAAAATAAAAGATATAAAGGTTCGTTACTTCTATTTGGCCATTATTAACACTTCGACGACACTCTAGCAAATCAGAATTTTGTACTTGCCCCTGATTTTATGTGTGTCACAACTGTCAAACCACTTGATCGAAGTGCAACTATGTATGTGTATTTTATCTCACGAACACTCAATCTAATACATGAATAGCCTAAAAGGTAATTTTAAATCTCATCTTTACTGTGAATGTTCTTAACTTATCTTCTGAGCGATAAGGTGTGACAAAAAAAACAAGTAGGTAACTGTGACGACACCCTTCAATATAAAATGTGATTGTTTATGATAAATCATTGGACGACTTCGCTGACGATTTCAGTTTTTTAACCGACTTCAAGAAGGAGGTTCTCAAGTCGCCTGTGTGGTTTTTTTTCGATCGAAAGTGCCTACTTTGCATGCAAAGCTACCTTGAGTGGTTTTGCATCGGAAATGGGAGTGTTCAACTCGAAAACAATGAACAAAATGCATTGATATTTTGACATAATTAGAAAATATGCTGCCCTGCGGCAGACCCTGTCGATTGAGACAGAATGTGCTGCGTCCTTGTCCTTGTTTTGTTTTAACAAAAGGCTACGCATTCAAACTATATTGGAGTAGCAGTCTTCAGTGTACTTTAGACAAGTTTCAGATCACACACATAACTTAATTCAGATTATGTGCTAAGCCATTGCCTAGATTTTGCCACGCAAACCACTCAGTAGGCTGATTTTTGGACCTATTAGACCGCGTCAGATTAAACCATGGTTGATTTGTACCCTGTTAAATACATTAATCCACGTGTTTTTATAAGTAAACTGGTGGCGAGCCTGTTGACATCTCGGGGTACATTCTTCGAGGTACTATAAAACGTCCAGAAAATTTAAAAATCCAAGTAGAACCAGAGTAACAGGATTTTACACCGTTATCTTTGTTAGCCCCCGGCCTAGGAATTGAACCGCACCATAGGTAGTAGTAGTGGATTGTTAGCACTAGGCTACTGAAGCAAATTCGTTTTACGCTTGAGAAGTTAAAATCGTCCGTCAAATTCTTGTATCGCAAGGATATTTAACACGATTGTTATTACAGCTTTCCATAATGTTTGAGCATGAAGATAAGAAAATTTACATGTTCCCAAACTTTTTTACAAATACTGATAATTTGATGTGTCGTGTCCACGTTATTAATGTCAGAACCCCTCATTCTTCACAGTAGGTCAAGTGACTTGCCACCGCCTATTTGTTAGTGCAATCTTATCGCTTTCCGAGGCAGTGTTTATTTGAGATCTTCTTTATAAGTTTCTTAGCATATTTGCTTCCCCTCATTATAAATCATTGGATGCGTTGTGTATATGCAATACGATAAATAGATATTTAATCATCCATATAATAATATGTCCTATACAGTAGGGGAGCCCAAAAGGGGATTTGTAGTTACACTAGCGCGTCAAATTTAGATATGGGGGATAACCTTTACCGTTTTCAGTATCTCCACCAAATCTGAGCTATCTATACCATAGAGCAACACCGGAGGGGAGTAGCCATGTGCAGGCTTTCCCCTCTGTCAAAGTACAAGCCCAAATGGGCCTATACCTGTCGCCTAGACGTTTAAATCTGTGCGTGAAATTGTTTCTGTATTTTGTTAAAGTGAAGGTGTGAATTTCGTAGTAACAGACGATTCTTGTAGTGTGCGAGTGTGTCGCACGCATTTCCCCCGCAAAAAATTACAGACTGTTTTGCATCGGTAATAAACGCTATGGCTACTCCCCTCCGGTCCGCCGCGGCCGGTGGCCCGTGTTGCTCTATGGCGCGCGCCCGTACGGTAGCGTAGGTAGGTTCGTAAGTAATGTTCTTTACGGTCCCTAGATAATATTTCAAAGCTGTTTAAAAATAATTATTTTTCATATTCAATTTCTTACTTTGTTCCGCACATTATCCTTCGTTAAGTTACAGATATCTCACATCGAAATAAAATAACTACCGTGTAAATCTGCGTCTCGTTTTACCTTATTTGGCATGAGATTGATGATGAACGATAAAGGAATTCCCCTAATGACGTTCTTCAAACAATTGACGTATTTATGATGAATAAGTTTCAAAAACTTACCTTATTTACCTGACACTGGTTTCTGTCGTAGCGACGCCTCGAGGACTGTTTGAATAGGAATCAAGTTAATGACTATATTTTGATGTCCTTAACTAAGTGTGGTTCAAGGGTGGATTAAAGTCGGAGCACGTGCAGACGGCAGTGCCGGATTAGCCATATAGCAGGCGGCAGCAAATGCTACGGGCCCCGCGCATTGGGGGGCCGCGCGCTAGTGCAAAAAAAAAAAACACAGATATGTAAAACATGTAATACACCTTAGCTATTCTCGAAGTGAGCGTTGGCCAGACTGTAATTATATAGGTATATTATTATGTTGCAAGTTGGCAATACCACAATATTTACTCTGGGAGAATCCCCTAATATTGTTTTCGATTCCTTTTCGTAAATGTTCTGTTTTATTTACATCCTAAATGTAAGTAGGCAATGTAACTCTAGGGCCCCATGGTCACATTTGCTACGGGCCCGCACCGGCTTTATCCGGCACTGGCAGACGGCAAATCACGCTTTCAAGAATTGTTTAAAATTTCAAATCCATTATGTTTGTAGAATTATAGATAGGGTGTGAGTGAGAGAAACTCTGATCAATTATTGGCTGGAATTTGAATAACACGTATCACGTGGGATATCTGAGATATCTCCCCTCCACATGCGAATGTGGATGGTTGCAGAGGCCCAGGAAGACCAAGGCTGACCTACCATGACCAAATAGGTCGAGTTCTGTCTGATGGTGGGGTCAAAAGTCTTAGGAATCGGCGTGCATGTATGAAGAGAATGATGAAGGTAGACGAGGCACGAGAGGTTTGTCAGAACCGGGATGTCTTTCGCTCTACACTCTCTGCCTACCCCGTTAGAGACCTGGCGTGAAGATACATACATACATCTCCCCTCTTCCACTGTCCGTTGTGCCTCTCCCAAAAATCCGCCCTTGCCTGCGCTGATTAGATCGATGTATCTCTAACATTGAATTGGAAGAGTTACTCCGATGTTTGGACTTACCTTTATAGGATTACTCGTACAATACACAAGTCACCAGTGACGTAAATACGCACTACACCTAAAATGAATTGGAAATATTTGTCGGTCTATCCAACAAGTCACTGACGGTAACCAAAGATGATGATTAATAAGTGGTATTTCCTCCTATTTTTGTTATTAGTGTTGGGATCATTAAATATACCTATTTACATATACAACACTAATTATGCTTGTTGTTTTTATGAATATAGCAACGGAATCTTGACAAAAAGCAGGAGATACCGAAATTAACAAGTTAACAAACAAAAAGCTGTTGAAAATAGTGTTTGTTAGGTATGCTATGAGATTGCTGGTTTGATGCATTTTAAACACGTATAAATGTTTAATATTTGAAGATTGGTATATTGGAACAGAATAATATCGAATCAAAATACTTCCCAGCTTTTACTTTTTTGTTTCTTAAATTCCTTATCTGGGAGACATTGTTCTTTGTCTTACATTTAGTAGTATTCCTTCTCATTCTACATAGCCTGATTGATTTTAATGTTTTTTTGTACTTATGACTTAAGACTCTTATTTTGTTCCTGGATTACGTTCCTAGCTTAAATTGGAACTGTTATTCCAGATCCAGAGCTTTTGGATTATGGACTGTTGCTATAATTTTGCGATGTCTCCAAAAGCGATTTCTTATTTTGGTAAACATCGCTTCTGAATTAGTTTCGTATGATATATGTTTTGATGTTTGTAAACAAATTTGGTTCTGAATTAAATTCGTATGATGTTTTGATGTTTGTAAACAAATTTGGTTCTGAATTAAGTTTTTATTTGTGACATAAAAGTGGCATCTAAGTATACAGTTCATATGTGTCTGAACAGGTTTTACTCGTACGTAGATTTTACTGGCGTCAAAAGAGTTATTCAGGGCTGGCAGCGCGTTGGCAACCTCTCTGGTGTTGCAAATGTTCATAGGCGACAGTGAACACTTTCCATCAGGTGGATCGGTCAACATTTTGATATAAAAAACATGATCGATGTGTCGAAATAATACACAAATAACTTTCAAATATGATTGTTTATAACATGAGAGACAATCCCTTTAACAAAACCAGTTCAGAAATATACTCCTTTATTTACAGGTACTTTAGCTTAGTAACTTCTGAAAATTATTTTTAACAATCAAGTGTCACGACTTTGCGATACAATAGTTTTGCATTTACCATCGGCTAGTTCAAGTGTACGAGGTAAACCTATTCAGTTAATAGGTTTAACATTGTTACTGATACTAATACGTTTATTGTTTTCATATTTCATACCTTTGTAGTCATTCTTTGTTAGCTACAATGTGTGAGTGTCGCTTTATATTTTCATTAGTAATGTTTTTTCCAATATTTTAATGGTTATAAGTACGAATTTGCTCCTTGAGCACGCCAACTATCCCGATTATGAGCAGCTCGCATACAACCGACTCCAGACACTTTTCTTAAGTCGTCACTACAACGCGCAACAAGTCGTCAAGTGTGCTTGAATGGAGACCACGTCTAGATAAACGTAGTTTATCTAGACGTGGTCTCCATTCAAGCACAACTCTGCTCCAGCGGCTATCAGCCCTTCTACAGACGTGACCGGCCCATTGCCACTTCAACTGACTTATTCTGCGAGCTACGTCGATCACTTTAGTTCTTTGACCGCATTACCTACTACTTGCTGCTAAATAGTAGTTTTCAGCGCTATCGTGTTCCGGTCAGGTGGTAAAGTACAGCCCTGTAATACACCGCAGGAGTGGCAACGAATCTACATTATGATCTCTGTTTTAATGTAGATGTTTGTAAACTACAGTATGTACTTACTATCAATGTGAACTGTATGTTAGTGGCAAAGTAACTTCATGACATAAAAAAATATGGTCATCTTGATGAAACCTATAGTTGAAATGATCATTTTTATTTGAGGGTATTGATACTGTAGATGTCTTCATATGTCATGATCGACGGCATAACAGCTCTGTAGCTGCAGAACTTTTAGCGTATTTCTCTATTTAATTTTGCTGATTGTCCATAAATTTTTAAAAAATCTGACAGTGGTGGCTATTTGATTGCTGAAATTTTAATAAAAAATTTTTTTGTCGATAAATATAAAGCTCCTTAATTGTAATGTTTGATAAGCATTAAAAAACTGCGAAAACAGATATACTGAACCATTTTGACTTTGTCCATTTATTTATATCAACATCGAAACAAGTGTAGGATTTTGTTTTGTTACCACTCATGGTAACACAGCATGAGCTGTATCAAAACATAACATTACCTTATCTTTTTTTACATAATATGTGAAACATTATGAAATTGTGATGTGTTTCACTTACACGCCACTTTCTGGTTTGTTCACGTTTGTTTTATTAGCAGCAGTTTGTGGTTATTCGTGATTATTGTTTTACTGTTGTCACTTAGTTATCTATGCCTCACTGTCGAAATTACGTGATTGAGTTACAAGTTTGACTTTCCTTGTGTTGTGAAGTAAATAATAAGGTATTAGTGTAAAGGTCTAGGTCTAGGTCTGGCTGAATATTCAAACGTCACTTTTAAACAAACCTCAAATAAAAGCTATCTCTGTCGTTTGTACGAGTTTAATAGGGACATAATTTTAAAATCCTACTTTGATTTAAATCACTCTTTAGACTCGAATAGCCTTTAGTCACGCAGAACGCAAATTAATATCATCAACATGGCTCAAATGTTCGCTTGCTATTTTGTTGACATAGTAAATGAATATTACTAATATTATCCCCATTATAGGTATGAATTCAAATTCAAATATTTTATTTCAAATTGGTCTCCAAGGACACTTGCATTGTCAGTTTACAAGCTACCTATAGTGAATTACTTATAATATATTATTTTTATTAAATAGGTATTAATAATAATCAATTTATAAATAAAATTTAACCGGATTTTATGGAGACACGCTATAGGGTATATTTATATGTATTACTACCTTTCGGAGATCTTAAAATAATAAAAATAACTTCAAATTTGTTTATGCAAAAATTATTAAAAATATATATCTGAGATGCTGACAACAACCTCTTTCATTTGATATGTCACACGACACAGTTTATGATTTTTTTTTAATTTTCTGATTTACCCCCTGAAAGTGGGTAAATCAGAAAATAAAACAGGGGGGCCCCTGTTTAAAATTTATTATTTTACTTGACGTGTTCGTCTTTGGGTCACCAATTTACATATATTCATCAAATTTCAACTCAATCGGTCGATTAGTTTCGGAGCAAATTGGCTGTGACAGACGGAGAGACAGACCCTATAAGGGTTCCTTTTTTCCTTTTAAGGTACGGAACCCTAAAAAAGGTGTGCCGCACAGCGCAGTAAATTTTGTACATAACTCACTAAGCTAGTGTCGGGTTCAGCCTCCGTTTCCACCGGCAAAGCTGCATGTAACGTTTTTACGTTGTTTTTACGCATACGCAGGATTATTTGTGTGCACGAGCCTAGTGTTTGGATGTGTTCTCGCACAAAAGTAGACAGATGTGCGCGAACATTTCTATAGTATCAGAAATATTCGCGTACAATTTGTGAGTGTTTGCGTGAGTGATGGCCGAATACTCAATTTTAAGCAACGCTCAAATGTGCGCTATCTCTATCGTTTGAACGTGTTTTATAAAGACAGAAGACTTTTAAGTCCCACTTAGATTTAAGTGACGTTTGAGTATTTGGCCGTGAGGCGACCAGAATAAACATTTGTGTAACGGTGCCGCACAGATCAGCATATTGGTGGAATTACATATTAACGCTTAAACTATTTTGCTCGTCAGGTACTAATATTATATGAGCATAGCAATCAAATTTGTTAGTTATGAATCTTAATTATCGGCTTTGCTTACGTAAGCGAACGCCAGTAATTAATCTGACGCTCTGTTATCAAATTTACAAACGAAGAACAGACGCCTTTGGGGCTTTGCTTTAGAGACTAGTATGTATTGACTAGTCATGCTTGCTCACACTTATACGACTATCCCGTCGTAATCGTGTTTTATTTAATCAAAATATCGATAATTTTTCAGTCATATCAATAAATCTTTTGGATCGATCTGTGATGACCTACAGTCTAAGTGCGAGATTCACAGACCGCACTACAACTTTACTTTGAGCAAAGTATGCTTAGAACTGTCAGAAATGTATGGGTTTTGACAGTTCGAAGCGTACTTTGCTCGAAAGTAAAGTCGTAGTGCGGTCTGTAAATCTCACCCTAAGATACGTAATTCATGTTAATCAGACGATTCTATGGTTATCTTCAGTGTTTTATTATAACATCAGTGATTGTAGTTGGTACGTCACGATAGGTATTTGTGATTGATACAACATTGTTATCAATAAATTATGGCAAAGCGACTTACCCCTTTAGTTATCAAACGTTATGTAATTTCTGATTCTATAGAGTTAGTGACTACAAAGCAGCAACATTCCCTTTGGCTGGTAACTCGTGGTCGATCTCCAGAGCATTCGTAGTACAGTATCAGGATCAGTGTAAATAGTTTTTAATATAACATTCTTCGAAAATTCTCTCTCTAATTCTAATATACCTATTTTGATAAATTACGAATGACTATCTCCTTGTTGAGAAAAAAAATCTTCGAATAAATATATAAATATTAATCTTTTTTGTTCACCCGATGTTATCATGAAGTCCCGTTTGTTGTTAATGTGTATTTTCTGTGTAACTTACGAATTCTACCAAACTTACCAAATCTGCGACACAATCTGTAAAGACTTAAATTGGGGATCCAATGCTGCTCAATCTGTCACCCAGATTTTATTACAGTATAGTTTTATGCACCTCGTTAGTAGTATCGCCACCATTGGTTAGCATTCGCAGTGACGGTAGTTTCATCGCGAAACGTTGATGCCTCTCCCACCTTATTGTATTTACTACTGCCCTGTTGAAATGGTTTGACCGGTTGACGGACTGCACTAGCGGCAGAATTCTCTTAACTAGTCGTAGGATCATCACGTTTCAACAACTAGAAATCACAAACCTCCTTATATTAAGTCATGATATAAAAAGTTGTTCAGAAAGCCTTCTTAATTTGTCAATGATTGTAGCTGAATACGTCACAGTAGTAATGTATCGGTAAATGCTATCAGTGATTGATACCGCATAACCTTATCAGTAATTAATTGTAACTGCGAATCGCCTGTTTACTGATACGTTTTAATTACAATTGCGTAGAGCAGCATTGCTTGTTTTGAAGCGCGGTTTGATTTTTCCCCTAGCGTGGTCTTCCCAGAAAAATTGTATTCACATTATAATAAATTGACCAATCGGATAAACTTAAATAAGTACACAGTAATGATATATTTTTTTGATTAGACGTATGTAATTATTAGCTATAAATCGAGACAGCTTTATAATGAGTTTGAAGAGGAAATAGAGTAAAAGTATAGAGACGTACAATCTGCCAAAAGAGTTGCCTATTTGCCATTTTCATTACTTAGGAAAGAATATGGTATATGGTCGTAGTATATGGTCCATCAATTATGATGCTACGTCAAAATATAATTATGTGATTTGTGGAACGTATGACTAATTAAATCTCTTGGCCCGTTTCGATTAAATGCCGGAGATTTCTAGATTAGATTGCAGCGTAACACAGGTAGTCTCTTGGGATTGTGTAGTCGTAATTAGGTAGTCGTTGGTGTAAGTGTCGGTGCCGTTAGGTTTGAAGTTGGAGATTTTGAAGTAAGTGTCGTCTTTACCTATTATACTAATAGGAGTGTAAGATGGATTCTCTTGTAGGGAGACGAGTGGCCGTTAAGTTTTAATGGGGGAAAAGAGGGGAAAGACAAACATTAAAATGGAGATTAGGAGGTTTTTTAATCTCTCAGTCTACTCCAGGATCCGATAATGGCTAGAAAATTAAAGTTGTCTTAGGTGAATTTTTAGCCTTTCAAAGTGATAAAGATCTATGATGGCTTTCAGGTGTTGCAGAATAATTTAATATTCATAATAATCGTGCAGCATTGTAGATAAGGTAAAAGCGGGTAGGCTAGAAAAGCCCGAAGCTGTATAATCCATGCTGTACTATCGTGCAGAATCTGTAGTCTCTAAATTCAGGCATTTCCTGTGTGTCCTATCAATCCTTTCGGGAAAATACTGGCGTGAAGTTATGTCTCTATTGTATGAATATTACATTCATAATAAACTGTATGTTGACAATAATAATGTAATATTGTAACCACATTCTAACGTTAAACTCACAACTGTCATTGTTTAAATCCCAAGGTCAAATCTATGCAATTTTCAGTTGATACATTTGTGTAATTTTGACATTCATATCGACATTGAAATGTTAATGTACCCATATATTCGTATGGTATTGTTAGTTTTGCTTAAAAACTCAAATATTCAATGTATTCAGAATGCATTTGCGATTAAGCATCATCCTCGATTTTGGATTGCCAAGCTTCTCGGGAGACCCGAGATATCCTGTATCTACAGAAGTATAATTCTCGTGATATACAAGTAGAACAAGACAGCGACTCTATTATTTTAGAAGACCGAGTCGATGTATTATGTCCCCGATTAGATCCGTATCCAAAGCGCAGTAGGGTTTCGCTGTAGGGAATACCTAAATAGCGTGGGTCTACAGCGACTTTGCACGAACATCTTCTATTCTCGTTGCCACGAGGTCTTGTTCCTTATCACCTTGGCTCTGTATAATCCCATATCTACCCTGAAAAGTTTTGTGCCTTGTCCGAACGGTTTGGTGCTACTTGGTGGTGCTATCTATTCCAAAATTCTCAAGATTTGGATGTGATGCAAGTTCGTGACGGTGCTTAAAAGACAGCGTAGACTTGGTGGAGGTACAAGGTATCCCCATTGTCTTAATCTGACGGAGACGAGTAAATGCAAAATCTCCCTTTTCGGTTCTCCTACTGAATTGTATTCCTCTCGTTTTATACAATTTTTACACTGGTCTAGCTTTAATGGCTATGGTTTATCATATTTATTTCTAAATTCGCGCATATTCGTAAATGAGATTTGGTAACACTTGATGACTTAATCACTTGGATTACATAAAATAACATCGAATTACATAAATACATACATACTTACAAAAGTAGTTCAGTCCAAGTCCAAAGATATAGTTGACTACTTAATTAACATAGTACATGTAATTAATCGACGGATCGATGCTAATGCTGTAATAAAAGTAAAATTCGCCGATAACATAAAATAGACACTATATTTGGCGTTCCTATTATAGCCAAATATGTAGCTTAAGATATGGCAGTAGAATTACTAATCCGATCCCCTAATCTGTTATTTAATCACGACTAAGTTTATAATACACTAGATAATTCACATTGACAAGTAGCAAAATCACTTGGCAACAATGTGCATCAGTTCGTTTCATCTCCAACTTGTCCTTGATGGAAGTCTATCATTAGTCGAGAGAATAGCAAAAATACGAGTAAAATGCTTTCCCGTCAATACAACTATCAAGATGCAAAGTATGTAGCGCTTACAATTCACGCTCATTTTTTAATGCATTTAAGGTTTATTAAATTTGTTATGAACAGTTTAGGCTTATGAATTAGTTAGGCAACCCATTTTAGATGTATCTGCTGCACGTTATCTAAGAAATAACAGATGATCGTACCATTGTGTATAGCATTCGTCTTTTGATGAAATATTAAAATAATTGAACTCGGTACACCTGTACTTGTTTACTATAGAATATAGCATACAGAGCGATAGTATGTTGTGACGTATTTGGGTCAAATAATTATGTGACAAGGATTAAGATATAATAATCGATTCGCATACGTAATAATAATATTAAATGTTTAAGCAGATAATACAAATGAAAACATGAAACTAGTTACAAGTGACGTGGAATATGTCTTTACTTTAGGATTATATCAGAATAAATGTTAGCTAGCTTCGTCACATCGTTCCGATGATAACGCAAACTATTATCCGATACGTGTTCTTTCAAATAAGTCCAACCAAAATTCCTTTGACGTCGCTAAATATTTAATATTTGGTCTATTTCGTGTGTCTCTCAACTCTATCTCAGATAGCATGTTATCTCTGAAACCAGGGACGTTGTCGCTATGCATCATCATTCATCATCCTTAAATCTTGACGTGATTCTGTTGCGATTGCCGTTTTTGTACCATTTTGATAACGGCCAACTGTCAACTCTCGAACATATTTAGCTTACATAATTCATACATAAACCATCCGTTCGGCAACACGTTGCTTACTGATTTCAGCTTCTACTTGAATTCTATTAGTGTTTACGTGAATACTAATTTTATCTGGGTCACTATCACCGATTTGTCGATAAAAATATACAAATGTATCGATCAACGTACCACCTAATCCTATAATGTTGTGACAATTATCAAAACGCGCTAAATCTCGAACGATTAAACATTTTTACAGGCTTTAATCATCAGAACTCTAAGTAAACATTATTAAGTGATCAGTGATTTTTTTTTGTGAGTGATATTAGTATTAATGGACTGTGGTTAATAAAATGTGTTCAAAACGTGAAAGTGGACTAAGCTAGTGAAGATGACGATGAGGTGACATAAGCGGCCGACGGGCTGTAGTGTAATAAACGAAAACATTCCTCTACTAAAAATTCTGACCCAGGGCCCGGTGGAAAATAGCAAGGATATCTGCAAAATGACCAAGGGCCCTCGGAAAGTGAAACTAGTCATTGTAGTCAACAATAAGAAAGAGTAAGTTTTACATGTAAGCATTATTTTTATGTAAAGCAGTGTTTCCCAACCTATATGACGAGACTCGCGATCCTTTAAATTACTTTTACGTCTATCATTAAGAAATCAATACACGTGACTTTTACGACGATATTAATATTATCAATGTTATTTTTTCTTTCCATCATGCTCATTTGTGTCCTTTAGAAATTTTTGTAAATTCCTTTAAGTGTAAGTTGATTGGGAAACGCTGATTTAAAGTATGATTTCATTGCATTGCTTTTAGTATAAGTGCGTATGTCAAATGTGAATTCATGACTGAACTGTCACAGTTTTCTTATTCAGCCGGAGGATGAGTATTATATTATTATGTAGGCAATTAAAAAATAAACACTTCATTATCTAATCTCAATGTTATCGCAATCAAATTCCATTAAAACTAAATTTTATGAAAAATATTTTTGATGTTTTAAATTGGTCCTCTGATTGGTCTTAACAATCTAAATTTCAAAATGAGAATGATGCCTTCAAAAACATATCAGACATAGATACTTGATACTCAAGTACAAAACACTCAGAAAGAGTAAGTACACATGCATCTAATTATCTACCATGACATAAATTTCAGTGATTTTATGCGAGAATGTATTTGCTTTGTCAGTTTACTGTACGATAACGAATTGTACCAACGTGATGTTTTAAAAATTCATATAACTATACGCTGAGCAGTGCTTAGATTGTTTCCTGTAATAAAAATCTCACTCATAGACTAGCTTTAAGTTTGTTTGCAGATAATTATGGTATTTCTTGATTTATTTTTTCAATTGAGTAACTCTGCTTACTCTCGAATAGTCACTGAAACGTCATTCAGTTTTAATGACGATTCTTGCGTCATGAAAATGCAAACCATAGTATTTGTATACTCTTTGATGCAAACGTGGTTTACATTAGTCAATAGTGTACTATAGACATCGTTGGCAGGAAATACAGCTCTGACGTCTTCTAAATCTCTATTACCGATTGTTACGGATATTTGAAGACTGACCCTGGTAACAACAACTTTTATTTTTTCCTTTCTCAAATTATTATAGTACTCGTACATATGACATGACGGCCGTTTAGAGATAGGATGATCAGTACTGATGATGAAGTTTAAGTTTCGGAGCTCGAGGGCGTATGCACTGCATTACTTAACCTATCTTCCGCCTAGTGGTAGTCTTCAGCATTTTCATGTTCCGATTAAGTAAAGTACAACCGCGTTATAGCTATAACAAGCGCAAAACCACTTAATCCTCAGGGGTGGCAAGTGGCAATGCATCTCTATTTTAATCTCTGGTTTTTGTGTAGATGCAGCATGGTTTAGAGGCTGAAGTTATTCATTTACCATCCATGCTTGTTTACTACCGTCGCTACATAAAAAATGTGGCCTTACCAAGCCGAAATACTGAATATTATCATTTTATTAGTAATACATTGGAGTTTATGCTCTCGAGTTTCGTCATTGGAACTCTACACCGCCTATCGCTAATCAGTGCCGCTAAACGGTGGCCGTCACCGCTATCGTTTTCCAATTATATAGTATTACCGGAAACTGTAAATATATTTTAACATTCTTGAGTAGCAATTAAAAATAATAATCATCATTTGTTTACCAGAATGTAGTCGTTTAATTGAAAGTAAAGGCCTGCATTCACATCAATTTGAGCTTAATTGAAATAAAACTGTTGTTTGCGTATATTAAACTAAAATGTTTTTAAAATCAACCCGATGTTTCGGCCGCTTTTCAGCTTCCGTGGTCCCGGGCAGACTGAGGTGACATTTGTCTGACAGAAGTTTGAAAAATTATATATTAAATGAGTGTAGCTCGCAAAAACCTAAGAACTTATCTTGAACTTAATCAATAAATTTAACGGAAAGCAATTAATTGCTTTCCGTTAAATTTATTGACGTCAAAGAATTTTGACTCAGATGATTGAAAAAAAAATACACCATATTTTAAATATTGTTTTATGCTGGCCACCAGTCGATTTATTTGCGCGAACTTAGACTCGTATTTCGGTCTAGTTTCACTTAATTTCGAGATTGCGCTTTGTCCCGCGTTTTTGTTTAATTTGCCTGGTTTTAGTAATTATTCAACTGTCAAAGCTTTACCGTTGAAATCGTTTGATTCGTAAAAAATCTTATTCATTCGTTTCTATATTAAGTGATGAATGAGGTAAGAAACAAGACATCACCTTGCCGGCTCGTTAGCGACGGCCGGATGCAAGCGATTTTGCCCCTATTACCGCACGTAATTAAGCCGATGATACGATAAACTATTTGCATAGAATAGCATCCACATCTTCACTCACTACTACGATAATTCATTGATATTTTTTATAACTATTAGTAACGTAAATTTATATTAGCACCATCGCAGAATGGTCTTGTAATAAATTTAAAACACGATACGATAAATGAGGGGTTGCTTACCTTAATTTTATTGTCTCTTTACTGCCTCGACGATCTTGTGGTACAAATAGTAACAGTTTCTGAATGTTATCCCCTGATCTATCAGTTACTGATATTGAGTTTTTTCTAATAGAAATATTTTTATCGGAGTGTTTTCCCCGGCAATGTTACCCTGAATAACCATCGCAGAACTACCGCAAAACTTAGGGCTCAGGGGTGGCAATGCATCTGTATGTTGACTATTGATTTCTTCGGTAGATGTCTATAGGCTGCAGTTTTCATCATGCTTGTTTACCAACATCATTACATTTGAAATAATTTTCGCGATTAACTTCAATTCAACACTGTCGCCCCGCCATTGCAGGGCACTTAAAAAAACTGAATTGGCGAATTGTGGATGTATCCGAGTATGAAGGTACCTATTTTATCGATATCCGCTTAAAAAGTATGTTATCATTGAAGAAAAAAAAAATTCTTTCGGTAAGCAGACAATAAAAAAATATAGTTAATCATATCAGCGGTACCGTCCACAAATCTACTTAAAGCATATTATGTTTAATCCAAAAGTGATCGATTCGTTCTGCATGAAACTAAATTATTAATGACGATGTTATATTTTTAACCTGCGGTATTTCCCACAAAATAATACTAAGTTCATCATAATAATAACAATCATATTTTTTTCACTGCAAAAATATAGGTAATTCTGCGAACGTTACGCGGAAGTGTAGTAAGTATAGGTACGGTTTAACTATTAATGCGGCTTTTATGTTAACTCTCACGCGATTCGCCGCGTCCTTGGGTATCGGAAGCGCGTCATTTGACGCGCGGATGGAAGGCCGGCCCGGTTGTGTATGAATGCACCTTTATTGTATGGCGGGGGATGTTCTAGTTTTTAACACGTAACAATGTTTTAAGTGTACGTATTTAAAATTTTAAATTAATTTTTTCTTGTAGGGGAGCGAGGGGCTAGTTGTAACATTAAAAAAAAACCGTTATATCTTGAAATGTGTTGGTTAAATGATCACTAACTACATTTTGATTGATACTCTAATCATTCTTCTATAAGGTCTAAATGAAAAAATATCAAATTAATTAGTAAATCTTTCATAACTTTGATTTTTGTAAAAAATGGGAAGTGTTACAATTTACCCCGTGCTTGTGGTTAGTTGTAACAGCTATTGGGGCATGTTGTAACAAGAATAAAACATTTATTTTAATTTTAAATTTTTATTCATTAACGTATATAATAATACAAATTACATTATAAATAACACGACAATATATTATATAACAATATATACTACATTAAAAAAATACAATATAGGGGCAAGTTGTAACATGTTACAACTTGCCCCACGATTTTGATACAACTAACCCCAAGGCATAGTTTTTAATATTTATTACTTTCACTATTAAATCAACTCAGAAATCTCGAAAATCGCTACACCACATCATGTATGCATAAATTATAACACCAAATCAAGTACAGAAAACTCCAATTAGTTGATAGTAATAAACTCAACCAAAAAATTACGAACGTAAAATAATATGTTACCTGCCGACAAAGGAACGCTTTCACACACACACTCACTGCGCCTCCTGACGGGACACACTGAGTGTGATGACGTGATGCGGGGGGTAATAACGACCATATTGAATCAAAAAAATACGTTGATAAAGTTTAAATTCCTAGTGAAAAATCACTGTTACTACTTACCCCTGTTACAACTAGCCCCTCGCTCCCCTAAATGGTAAGTAACATCGAAGATATGGACATTTACGCAAAAACCAATGGAGTTTCGATTCCTCCTTTAGTTGTTTTGCCTCCGTAATATTAATAACGGAGACAAACATTGCTACCTAACCGGAACGCGATGAGGAAGAGCCTCCGTGCTCGACCTTCGAAATGGAAACCTACCAACAGTAAGATCAACAAGGTGTAACAGATTTTATAAAAAGTTAAATATGATGTTATAAAACGAGATAACTGGTGTAGGTGGTAGAGCTCCAGTGACGGAGCTCGCGGGCGTAGGCACCACCGCATCACCTTATATACTTGCCGCTAAATGATAGTGTTTAGCACTATCGTGTTCCGGTCAGGTGGTAATGTACGGCCCTGTAATTTTCGGCACAGAGGCATAACACCTAAGGCCTCAGGAGTGGTAACGCATCTGCATTTTGACCTCGGTCTTTGTGTGGGCGTCTATGGCTGCAGTCATCGCTTAACATCAATGTGAACTGCATGCTTGTTTGCTACTTTCGTAATATAAAAAAAGTAGATAACCCCATATTGCATCAGACGATTTGCTACTCCTCAAGTTTTTTATTTGTCCACGCACCTATCCTTGCCTAATTACTTACGAGGTAGTTCCTTACCATGTAACTACCTGATCACTACATTTTCCAATTAAGTAAGTGAAACCTGAGTACGCCTTTAATTCCGTGACTAAAGCTCCACCAATCAATAAATCAATAAAATGATGTTTAACTTTTTAAAATAAAAAGAAGAAAGAAAGAAAAAACGTTTATTTAATGCGCCTGAGACACATAAACAAGGGCACAGAAAAAAGAACCAAAAAAGATATGCATAAAAAAGTAAACAAAATAACACAGTAAGTAAGTAACATTACAAAAAGGAATTTCCTTAAGAACATACTTAAAACAAAGAAAAAAAAAAAGAAAACAAATTGGAAACGCCAGAAAACATATACTCTCTGGAAGTGCTAAAAAATACTAGGTAACCAATCAATCAAAAAAAATATAGCAAGGCTAATTGAATGTCCATATCATATTATTATCAGAACCTATAATCATCTATTATCTACAGTGTAATAAGCTGCGTAGGAAATAAGTTAGATACAAATATGGATGAAAAACAGCAAACCTTCGATGTTGGGATCAAATTAGACCCCGTCCTGACGAGAGACATAATTCAATAGGTATTAGAAATTAAAGAAAAAAAACGGAAAGAGAAATTTGATTTTCCTGCTCGAAGTCAAATTTTTCTTTACGTTTTTTCTTTAATTTCTAAAGTTCACTCGCATGTGTTATTGCGAAAAATAAATCGTACAATCAATAGGTATTAATAATAAATAATCAATAAAATTCCATCAATTTATAAAGGCGCAAAGGGCTCTTAGCCTCAGGTTCAAATGAATGGTAAATGAATACTGCAGCTTTATAAGACTTCTACACAAAAACTAGGGGTCAAAAAAAAATGCGTTACAACCCTTATTTATGGCCTAAGATGTTTTGCCTCTTTTATAGTTTTTTCGAGGCCATGCATTACCACCTAACCGGAACACTGCTAAAAATGGTTCAATTAAATAGACATACCTTAATTAGGGCATAAAAAGGACACACCACAGCGCGTCAGGCTATTGCAAGTTTCCTTGCCGCTCGGCGAATTAGTTCATTTTGAGGCGGCCATAGACTGCAGATGTTGTCTGCGTTGAAAATGTGACTAGGTATTTTCATGATTGCAGTTATATTTCTTTGCGTAAATGGACCCAAAATCGAAGCGATGATTGTATGACAGTTACATTTCTATACATTGTATCATAGAGCAACACGGGCCACCGGCCGCGGCGGACTGGAGGGGACTAAGCTATAGCGCTCATTACCGATGCAAAACAGTCATTTTTTGCGGGGGGAAATGCGTGCGTCACACACGCACACTACAAAAATCGTCTATTACTACGAAACTCACACCTTGACTTTAACAAAATACAGAAACAATTTCACGCACACATTTAAACATCTAGGCGACAGGTATAGGCTAAAAAACGGATCTACGAGCACTATGTTGCCCAGATCTTTTCCTTGCCAAATTGATTTTCAAATACCTTGTAGTTTACCTGTTGTAATAGTTTTGAAATATTATTATTGTAATATTACATTAACTTGAACTAGTATAGGTCGCGCCAGTTAAAAAGAACGCTGGCGGTCAAGCTGCGCGTCATGTGTTTTTATTTCATTTTATGTTATTCTATGTAATATAGTTTTCAATCTGCCTACCAATACACGAAACCGCAAGCGAAAGCTAGATCAAAAATAAACCAATAGGGCTAGTACTTTCGTGCGCGAGTGTACCGATGCGCGAACACATCCCTTCTACTTTCTTCCAGCGTTCTTTTTACGTGGCGCGACCTATTCACCCCTTTTACTTTTTTCATTTCCGCAGTTTCCTAAACCCAAAGGTTGTCTGGAAGAGATAGCAGTTTTGTGATAAGACCGCCTTTTGTATAGTGTATCTCTTTTATCTTTGTATCTTGTATGTTTTGGTGTACAATAAAGTATTAAATAAATAAATAAATATAGGCCCATTTGGGCTTGTACTTTGATAGAGGGGATGGCCTGCATATGGCTCCTCCCCTCCGGTGTTACTCTAAGCAATGTATTGAATACATTATTATTCTTAGATGCTATCGTAATATAATGTAAGGCACGCGTAAATATCCAATCTCTATTATTATCTTTAAATTAAACATTTACTAGTGCCCTTAATAATAAATCAAATCGTGAAACGTAAAAATCAAATCGACTTTTTTTATCCGCAAATACGTTCCTATCTCATTTGATATATATTATGTTAATACATAATCGTGATTGATGATATAGAGTTAATCCTGTAAATATTTAATCCTCTCGAAAATATGTTAGTATCAATGTTATAACATATTTTATTTTGTTAATATATATCTAGGTTTACCGTTGCGGTGGATTTACTGTAAATCCATTCTTAAAATCACTTTTTCAATTCTCACATGTTAATCGGAAAAGTTCCTACTTAAAATCCAGTGAAGCGCGTATAGCCCCGCGGCTGGTGTAGATCGGTTAAGCGATACGGGCTCGGTCGGGTGTGTGATGGGTGACCGCTAGTGGCAAATTAAAATGCGCGTTTCCGTGCTTCGGAGGGCAAACCTTTGCAAAAAGGTTAAACCTTGTCGGAGGCCTTATGGGCGGCTTGAAAACATCCGACAGCGGGTTGGCCACTAACCCTTATCTCCACCAACCCGCATTGGAACAGCGTGGTGGAGTAAGCTCCAGGCCTCCGCCCTTTGTTTGTTTGTTTGTTTGTTATAATTTCCGTCTTAAGACGTCCACTGTTGGACAAAAGCTTCTCCATAAGAGGGGATTGACGAACGCAGTGATGATAGTTTTGTCGCGCAACGCTTACGCCCGGGTTATTGCATTTACTACCGCCCCTTTTGGAATGGATTGACTGCAATTGTTGCCTTTGACTGGCTACAAGGGTTGCCACTGCCATCACTTCATATTCCCCAAAAACCTCAGTCGAATTGATTATCACATTGGGAAATTTGAAAGTTAATTTTGTAAAATTCGAAAGCGCGAGCAAAATAAATTTTCTTAGGCCCTGCTTGAACTCTACAAAAAACTACTTTTTCCCTGCGAAAACTACGCTAAATACAACTTACGGGTGACAACTCACTGAGTTGTCAAAATCCCCGCATTTTCCTCACTTAAAGCCAATCCCCAATAATTACCCATTCGGCTTGAAATTCCCCGCAATTCGGTGAATTCACCACAATTTGGCAACCCTGGCTGCTGACTGCACTAGTGGAAGAATTCTTCTGCGTAGCGGTCGTCACATGGTCAGATGTCATCATCCCCACGACTGGGCTTCGCTACGTTCTTACTTAGCCTTCATCTATTTATTGCATTTGTTGTATCAATCGAGTTCTAGAGGTGGTAGAGTGTCAGAGCTCGCAGCGGACCACCGCATTACTTAATCTATCTAACGCAAAATGGTAGTGTCCAGCACTATTCGTATTCCGGTATAGATGGTAATATATGGCCCTGTACTACCACAGTGACTATATTACTTGGATTTGAGTGGTGGTAACGCACAGACCTGCGTTTTGACCTCTGGTTTTATTTAGATGTATACAGCCTCCAGAACTTACGTACCATCCATGTCAGTATGGTTGCTTACCATCTCACATAAGCGCTTGATTTTTTAATAGTTACGGGCGTTTTTAACAGTAAACAATGATATCTCTTTAGGAGTAATTATTGGACTAAAGACCTACTATTAGTATGTCCAGTGAACGATTCGCGTTTTTGCCCCATCGGCAGGGGTATTCTATAACTCGGTGTCCATCAGTTTAAAAAGTCACTTGACAGTACATTGTTGTCTTCCTATAATTGTCCTGAGTATCACGCTACCTCAAAACCGTAATGTACTGCAAAATTACTATCGAAATGATGTCCACCGAGATACATAATCCGCCTTCTGTTCCCATGGCAAACAACAGCAATTAACCCGTTAACTAGCGAACGCAATGCGGCTCTTATTCATGATACAAACTTTTTGACCCACCATGATTCATCTGGTATGTTTAATTTGTTGGAAGCTCTTAAATTGGGATTATCTGTCACGGTTTAACTGACCGTATCGTTATTATATCGATGTTTATACTTTTTAAACCATCTGAAAAATGTGATGATGTTATTGACAATGGTCCGTAAATATTTTTCTGGTCGTGGCTCAAATTGAGCCGAATTTATGAAGAAGCGTACTTTCCGAGTTTACATACTCGCACTACAATCACATTTTATTGTTTTCAGAACCAGAATCAGAAACTCATTTAATCATTTAGGGTGACAGGCACCTCTTATAACACGTCAAAAACAAACAAAATAAATTCTAGTGAATAACAATTAATATACATGCCAAAAAGATAAAAAAATATATTTATAGTCAAGAATATCACTAAAATAAAACTAGATATAATATACTAATGTAAAAAGTATATCAGTAGAATGTCTCATACTCTCTTCCCTTTACAAACTGATAACAAAGAGTAAAAAGAAAAGAAAAAGAGTCATTCTTTGTCATTCACCGGCAGAGTTCCAAAAGCCAATATAATCTGAGAAAAACGTGCCTAAAGAAACTCAGTCGGCTCTTTTAAAAATATCTATATATGTATATATATATATCTATTTTGTTTTGATACTGTAAGATAAGGTTCGAGTGCCACTACCACGGTTGTTTTTTGTGCCAATGAAAACAACCCTAGCGCAACCGCCGAGCGTAGACATGAGAAGTGAAGTAGGTACGTACATGAGATTGACTTCTGTACTTACCTTTTTATTTTGTAACCATACGCTAATCATCATCTAAAACATTACAATCGCCAACTAATCAGCGATCCCACGAGACGCCACTGCCAATCATTAGGCTAATGGCAGGAAACCAGGACAGCTTCCGCGTCAAACGCGACAGTCATCGCTGACCGTCATTACGCTGTAATGATGGGACTAGGTGTCCTTGGGCTAATCGTGATTATTATAAAACTGATAAAGCGTGTGAAACAGGGGCAAACACGGGGAATACACGATGTTATACCTACGGGCTCTTTCAATTTAGGCGTTTTATGTCGGATCGCTGCAGTGACGAAGCGGTGCGTTTGTCGTATGGCGCACGCACGGTTATTTGTTTTCATACAAAACGAACGGTGCAGCAACAGTTTGGCATCGCTCCTGTTGTCGAGCGTTCGCGGTACCGACGTCGTACTGTTGCCGCATCGTGCTTTTTGTATGAAAACAAATGAACGTCCGTACACCATACGACACTGCAGCGGTCCGACGCGAAACGTCTAAACTGAAAGAGCCCTACTTCTTTTGCTGCAATTGGAAAAAAATATGAGAGTGAATTTTTACAATGCGCATGCACACCGAGAGATCATAGCAACCTCCTAAAGTTAGTTGCTAAACAGATAAAAGCAACAGTGTAAAGTAAGTTGCTCAACTTTTTCATAACTTGTATCGCCCTACACAATTTTTGTGGCTCATTGCACCACATGCTTCACGCGATTCTCGAGCTCTTACCTTTACGAATTCAGGCTTCAGAGGTGGTTTTTGAGCCGGGTCACACTAGTAAAAAAAACTCTTGTAAAATAGAGTATGGCACATTCTGTTGATTCGGGACCATTATTTATTTTATTTTTGTTTCTGTGACATATTAATCAACGTATCAGTTGTTATTCGCTTTAATTTTATATTTGTAATTTGACCTATCACAAGCAAGTTTTATTATTTTCAAGTGATTAAATAAATAAATGAGCTTTGAGTTCTTTTTTTTAAATAACGAACTCTACAAATACTACAATAAAAATCTCAAGTTTGCGACGAAACCAATTAGATGGTGACATCAAAATGTATCGAAATTTTTAATCAGAATATTATTTTATGACCTAGACTTAACACGGTCCTACTAATAATAACCTGTTACATATCTCTTACATATATTCCTGATAATTAGGTATATGATAAGTGGCGTCTTATCTATTTTTATCGGGCACCCGAAATCAGGGAATTAGGAAAAATACATGGTAAAGCTAAAGATTCTAGCTTGTTTATTTGAGCGCAGTTGTGTGCGTGGAACCTTGGAGTTTCATAAACTTAACAAAGGAGGTTATGAATTTGTCGAATTTTATATTTGTTGCTTAATCTCTTCAAGATGGTTTGACCGATTGAAATGGATTTAAATGCAATGAAAGAATGATATCGAAGATCTTCCAGGCTGGCACAAAAAGACATCAACTGGGTCTGGTTTTACCTCTGGACGTACCTACGAGTTAGATGGTACATAACGCGGGTCGTGGAAATTGTGTATTAACACAATAGTTAAAAAACTGCCAATCTAATGGCGCATACGGAGTACTCATATCATATCACTATGTGATGCAGCGATTCCGGATCTGCGCCTTCATTTTCGAATTTAACAAAGACCTTATAGGTATGTTAGGATCCCACTGCAGAATCATTTCGTTCATCCAGATATGCTGCAAACCTAACTTTTATCATATTAATAATCTAGTCATATTAATAATCTAGTCTAGAGAATATATATCCACTAGGTTGCCAATCAAAATTTGGGCGCAATAATATTTTTTTTTTTTGGAAAAGATGTTTTTTAACTTTTTTTATTCAATAAAATATACCTAGTTCATCTCACGGCAATATGTATAAAGACTCTGAAAAATGACGGCTGCCGTTGCGCACTTGGCCGTCCCTACCTATTTTCGTTCCGCCCCGATAACTTTTTACATCCATAACGTACTTGTATTATTTATATATTAAATTATTAGTAGGATGAGCAATTTAATTTGGAAAACTAAATTAATCTACATAATTAAAAAAAAACATTAAAATATATTTAAAACCTAAATAATATTTACATAATAAAAAGTTAAAACTAAACTAAAAACAACATTGTTTTTATATTATTTCGCATTAACACATGCTTGTGAAATATATTTTATTTAAAGAAAAATGGAAAGAAAATTTTGACTTCAGGCGAGACTCGAACTCGCGGCCTAATGGGAATCTAGCCCAGCCGCTCTTCCAATTGAGCTACTGAAGTCCTGCCCGATTTGTCAAATCTTTCCTTCACATTTATTGCCTTGCTTTATGGTAGCAGTAGCGCCATCTATTACCAACTATGCTAGTTAGACTAGATTCCCAGTAGGCCGCGAGTTCGAGTCTCGCCTGAAGTCAAAATTTTCTTTCCATTTTTCTTTAAATAAAATAAAAACAACATGAATCTAAAAATTCCTTCCTGTGTTATGGTACCCAGAAGGCTGGCAGCATTGCCTCGTTGGATGGCAATGCTGATTCTTTGACCTAAAAATTGGCCAGCCCTCTGGTCACTGGGAAGTGTCGACCGGCCGTTTCGCGATCTCTTTGAATAAGAGCCGAGCACTGGGGCCCCATGGACCAAGAGTTTCGACCCCGAGAGGCACAAATATATAGTCCTCTGGAAGGGTACTATATTTGCGCTATTTCAGGGTCTCCGCAGTTGCAGCAGCAGTGCCAGCAGAGCCCGCCGTGCTTGGAAGATGGGATGGCGCTAAGGTGTCAACGCAAGTTGCGTCTTACACCAAAGGCCTACCCATCTTCCAGGGCATCAATGACATACCGTCCGGTCTCTTTCCATCGTCACGTGCCAGTCCGTTGGGTTCTAATATGGCTGGCACGCCGGCGGTGGAAAGGGCTCGGCGCAGAATGTCATTTAATTGGGCGTGCCTGGTGAATCTGCCGGCACTTCTACCGCAGGAGAGACCATGGTGCCCCAGGCGGGCGACAGCTTCACCACAGGGGCAGCGATGCGGAGCGCAGCAAGATGTGCCTAGGCGGAGGCAAGCAGCGAGCCGGAAGGTGATGTCATCCATCATTGTCCCGATGCTGGGTGATGGCAAAGCCTGTAACCAGAGACCGGATTCCCACTCTCCAAGCGCCCGAAGACGGGCTCGCTCCGCAGCTTTGGTTGACGTATCTATAAGATTTTTCCGTACCAAGCTGCAGAGCGGTGCGTCCCACTGTCGCTGTGAAGACCCGGCAGGTTCATATTTGGGCAAGTCGTATTCCAGGCGCTCAAGGCGTCGGTCAAGCACGGCACTTCAAAATTCACCAGTGTGGTTGGTAAAATTTTCCTAGTTAAATTATTAGAGCCGTGGACCGAGGACAAGAACGCCGGTAGACTTATACTAGAAATTTTGCGGACGCCTAGGCCACCCAGTCGGATGGGAAGAGTGGCCTGATCCCACGCGCGATTGTCCAGAGTCGTGTTGAAAATGTTCGTCATCGTTGTTCTGATGATTGAGTCAATCTTTATTAGTAGTTCCGTATGTTTCCATAAAGGGGAACATCGGAGATAGTATATAAATTTAGGGCCGAAAGAACAGTATCGAAACAGCGTATAAGCAGAATGAACATTAATTTCGGACAGTTTCTTTGAAATTTCACAATAATTTTGGATCTTTTCTTCTACGAAGGAAGAAAAAGAATCGTCAAAAATTGGGGAGCCCAGGAGGCGCAAGGAGTTTTTTTCCATGACTTTAATATTAGCGGCAATTTCGGAAAATTTTGAGAGAGATGTTAGTCTGTCCGTCCGTTCTGGGAAATATATTTCACATTTTTCTGTATTTAAATCTAGGCCAATTGAGTTGAATTTTTCCTTCAAGAAAGTGAAGTCTGCCAGGACTGAATCTACGCTGCCTGCTAGGGTCCCGTCGTCTAAATACTAAACGTTAAATTTTCATCAACATAATTTTTCACTATCATCTGATTTTGCTTTATTCATCTTTCGTTTTATAAAGTTTGTAATGAAGAAAATTACTATTTATCACACGTGATTTTTGCCCACTGATCACTGATATTATGTGATTTATGAGACTTTTACAATAAAACAAAATATTTATGCGGAAGAGACGGGAAAGTTGAAGTTGACACGTCGAAACCTGGATTAATTCTAATCATTAGTGGATATATATTCTCTAGATTATAAATATGCATAAACATTAGGTTTGCAGCATATCTGGATGAACGAAATGATTCTGCGGTAGGATCCTAACCTATTACCTGTACTTCTAAAAGAAACTTACCCGAGGCAGAGAATATGTAATAATACTACGTATAGAATGACACTTCGATGTCCCGCCCGATTTGCTCACATCACTCAACCCCTTCCCCTCTTATAGGCGACAGTTGGTATTTTGTACGTGCTACGCACACAGGCGCGCGTGTAAATACACGTCACTGATTGATTTCTGTGTAATAGAAACCAAATTATAAGCGTTTGTACGGAATTTTGGCGGAGTGTCCGCAGTGTGCCCGAGGAGGAATTTAGCGGGTACATAGAAATATGTCAAAATAGATTCGACATTTTGCGTTTCTATCCAATTATGACGTGGAATATGTGAAACTCGTCCTAGTCGATGTTAACGTGACTGTCACGAGGACCACTGATGATTGCCACGATTTTAGTGCCAATATATGATTCGAAGCGCGCATGGCCCCGCGGGTGGTGTAGATCATAAACGATCTACTCGGTTAAGCTCTACGGGCGCGGTCGGGTAGTGTGATGGGTGACGTGGCAAAATAAATGCGCGTTTCCGTGCTTCGGAGGGAACGTTAAGTCGGTTCCGGTTGCTATCAATAGAGCAGTCGTTAAACCTTGTCGGAGGCCTTATGGGCGGTTTGAAAACATCCGACAGCGGGTTGGCCACTGACCCACCCACCTCCACCAATCTGCATTGGAGCAGCGTGGTGGAGTAAGCTCCAGGCCTCCCACCAAAAAGGGGAGAGACTCGTGCCCAGCACGTATACGTATAATGGGATGCCATTATTCTTATTACCAAACTCTCACGCCTATAAAGAAATTTCAAATCACAAACTTCAAAAGTTTGATAGGGAAGCAGGCGGGCCTCGATGGAAAGCCTCATGGATTCCGTCGCGTATGAACGTTTGGCAGTGCGCTGCGAGCAATGACTCGATGAAACAGTATCGCCAGTTTTGAAGAACTTCATATTGTAGCGTCGAGAGAACACGGCATTATGAGGAAGATGGTTCACTAACGGTCTCGAATTCCAGCTGAAAAAAAAAATCTGTATAAGAAACTTATTCAGATAACAGAAATCAATTTCCGAATATGATGACCTTAGATTTAGTAACACAACAAAGTATGCCAAAATGGGCTACATTATGCGTCCATATCCAATTATAACTTGAAGAGAAATTGCTGGTGCTAAAGGACTCCTTTTGCGCCTGGTCTTCCACTTCACCTTCAAGGAGCGTAAAGCTGCCGGCGGCTTGACACAATTCAAAGTCAATTGTACTTTTTTACAATGTCGGGTTAAGAACCCCATAGTTATTGTAGCGCCGAAGTAACACCGTAAACAAGCTAAAAATGCACGCGCCTCATCTTTATTGAAGAAACTTCACCGATGTCTGAAGTTTTTTTTTTGTTTAATTCATGTGTTAAACAACTTTCCAGTTCACATTGATGTTAAGTGATGACTGCAGCCTATAGACACCCACACAAAGACCAAGGTCAAAATGCAGATGCGTTACCACACCTGAGGCCTAAGGTGTTATGCCTCTGTGCTGGAAATTACAGGGCCGTGCATTACCACCTGACCGGATCACGATAGTGCTGAACACTAGACTGAGTTTGTTGGGTAGCGGAGTTCTTCTCAGTAGTGACTGCACTTGGAACTCTGCTAAGTGAATAACATTGATCTTGACGAATAAGTTTTTCTTTTTCTTCATTTATTATCATTGAAGGAATTGAAAAATTTTATGATTATTATGTTTTAACCAAATAGTTTAAATTTAATTTTTTAATTTACTATTAATATATGATTTTGCTTTTACTATATGTAATGGTTATTCGCTCTAGGTAGTTTATGATTTATTGACGTTTTGAAAGTATCTGTAAAGATCTATTCGAAATAAAAATATTTTCTATTTCTATTTCTACTACCATTTAGCGGCAAGTATATTAGGTAATGCGGTGGTGCCTACGGCCGCGAGCTCCGTCACCGGAGCTCTACCACCAGCGAAGTCATAGCTTTCAGATATGGCTGAATAAGGTTTAGTGATACATCAAAATATGTGCCAAAAAGGACTTTGCGAGTACATCTCGCGTTCATATTCAATATGATGTGAAAATATGTGAAACTTTAATTCGAACGTCATACACGTCCTTGTCCTAACGTTAACGCAGCCGTCACGAAGATCGCTGATGGTTACCACAAATAATACTGTTATCGGCTATTTGCGTCACACTTTGGTATGGTCAATTGTCCGCCGTTTTCAGCTTTAGAATCTGTTAGCGTGTGCTAGATTCTATGTGCATTGAATTGTGCCTCTTTGGCGAAAATAAAGTGACGATATGAAGGAATAGTGGTGAACACAAGGAATGAATCTCTGTCAAATCAATCGTTACATTAAAGAAGGGTCAATGAATAACTTGGAACTCCGTTTAAAGTCAGAAATAATTGTAATATTTATTTTTCGCAATTACACATGCGAGTGAACTTTAGAAATTAAAGAAAAAACGTAAAGAAAAATTTGACTTCGGGCAGGTGTTCAGGGCTATCCCGGGTCGTGGGTTATCAGAGATAATGGTGTAAAGTCCTTTATCTCTGGTTTTATTGGGTTTTTTCCATTTTCTGGAAATTTCCCAGTTTCCAAATGTGCCCGGAGATGTCAACAGGCTCGCCACCTGTTACATGGGCCAAAACGTAACCGGCGAATCGTGGGTGTTTGCATGTATGCTTGAATGCATGCATTTGTCTCTGCCTACCCCTTCGGGGATTACAGGCCGTGGAGTTACTTTTTTTATCAATAGGAATAACTTGCTGTCCGTTGTTATTGAGATGGTGACAGCGAATCGATCTAAAGGATCGTTTGCAATTGGTGCGATTCGCGATCGAAGGTAAAGTATTGGGACTGGCCGTAAGATAACAACAATCTGTACTGCAATATCAACTAATTATAAACCTATGGACGTATTAAGTCCTGCCACATCGATTTGGTGTTGAAAGCCAAAGAAAATGTTGGCAAGTGCATTCGGGTATTGACCGATTTCACCAACACCAGCCCGTCCAAAATAACCAAACGCGTGCGATGTGATAAATCAACGCAACCACTTATTGGTATGCACCTCGGGTGCGTGTTTCGCGATTTTTTCGGCGCACGCGACGCGGCCCAAATATCTTATTGTTTGTCGAAAGAACGGGTCAAGTGGACCATTTGGACGCCGAAACGGTAGCTCATTAGCGGGTGATGCTATGCGTTTTGTTTATATGATTCATTTTAATAGACGACCACCCTTAATTTCGTGTTGAACTGCAGCCAAATACAGTGAGCTTTAGAGAGCAGTTACATGTATCGTGCATGCGACGTGGACTTTTTTTGTGTGTGTGCTAATAGAAATCTTTACGCATGCTGTTTTTAGGATTCCGTAGTCTACAAGGAACTCATATACTCCCAGGAGTACCTGCAGTTAACCGTCCACCCATATCTTATAACATATCGTTTGTTTGTGTTAACTTATGCTTCATTATATTTGATTTATAGTTTTCAACTTTATTATAGATTTGTAAATTAAACAGAACTGCAACGCTTTATCTCGGTGTATGAGGATTATGGTACATACACGTTATTGCATTAAGTACAATGATATCAGCTTTTAAATCTGCCGTGATAGCAGGTAATCGAGCTGTGATAGCCGATTGTTGCATGCGTTTTTATGTTTCTTTGCATTGTATGCAATTCTGCAAATAATGTTAGTATACATAATGTTGGTACATCTTTAGTGGTGGAACTTGGGCGTAAGTACGATTGCGCATAATAAAAAAACTGTCTGAGGTATCACATGTGGGACACCCGATTGGAATGAAGTTCCTCTTCTACTTCTAATGAATCACTTTCACAGTCCATTGTTTATTTTTTTAAATATTAAAAATAACTTAAACTACAAACACACGAACACGACTAAACGATGTACGCATACACAGCAGATGCGCGCGTCGCGTGCTTGTCACTTCCGAGAGAGAGAGAGAGAACGAATAAGTCGAATCCTATACTCGGTTCGCCCCCTCTCCGAGCGCTACGCACTATAGCAAGTGTCGTGAGGATTTCTCGTGACGCTCGCCTAGCCCCCTTAGCCAGCGTACCACGCGATAAGGAATTTCGTTCCAAAAAATAAATATCATATTAGTTTTTTTATTACATAAAGTGGCAAACAGTGTGTTTGTGCAATGCATGCTTGTTTGCCACCTTCATTAAATAAAAATGTTTGCCTATCATTTTGTTTTTTTATCATGTTTATTTATTACACCGTCCTATCTCTGAGGATCCAAAAAATCGTGTACTGTAATAGGCGTACCTATACTTACTTTACTTCTATTCTAAAGTAGCTGTTAATACCTACTAAACTTACTTAACAAGTATATCGTAGACAGCAATACAGTTCACCATGAAGACTCGCCCGCCTCTACCAGATTACTGAAGTGATTGTGCAATATTTGTATGTATGTATCAGTATGTAGCTTCATACAAACGATATGTTTACACGCACGCATATGTTGACGGGCCTTGACCGTTAATTCTGCCAATAACTGCGCGGGCGCATAGAGCTTGCTGCTTGATGCAGTCTTGGGATATATGTCTTGAGACATAGAGCGCAATTTTGCCTTTATTGTCGTTTACTTTCTATATCGAAGGGTTAATTGCTATATGTCTGTTAAGGTTCTGACGATGGCCGCATAAGGATACAAATAGGGTTGCCAGCTATAAAAGAAGAATATTAAGATGGAAGTTTGTTAGTTATTTTAATTGACAGGAAGGCTGAAGTATACGCGTCAAAATCACTGTGAAAGTCAAATCACAAGTCGCTGTGAACCTCTCATTTTTTTTTCTCGACCCTGGGATCGGACTCACGACTCCAGCGTAACATTGGTAGACTAGTGGTAGGCAAATGCAGGTAGTGACTATCGAAGAAATGTCTGGTCGGCCACGTCTGTTCCTTATTTATGTAGCGATAAAGTTTTATTTGCAGTGCCTTCGCATGACCGTCAACTCCTTTGGTAGTACCCATCGGTATGACGATACAAACAAACTAGATCAAAATCAAACATCCTTTCTCAGCATTTCTCCACGTATCACCGCAATCTTATTAACTCATCTCAAGTTATTCATCCCGCGTCAGTAGTGTCAGTACTTCAAACTTAAACAATCGGATAGAACAACAATAGAGACCTTTCGAATGTGCAGATTTGACCTGACTACTGTTTAGTGATGTACAGTATAAGTGTTGTCGATACTATCATTTTTCGTCCGCCAATCTAATTTAAGAAGCGAAATATCGATTAACAAGTGGTAAGAAACTTAAAAAATACGATACCGGTTTAATGATTTTTTACGATAACAGCATTAATCCAATAATAAATAGAACATTAATTTAAAATAATATATACCAGATACAGTTCTTGTGTAGATGTTCATGGGCAGTCATCACTTACCATTCAATTAAAAGCATGCTTGTATGCCACCATATTTACATAAAAAAACTTAATAATTACTGTAGTAATAAATTCACAAAATTCTCCATGACATCCACGGTTCGTTTATCCAAAAAATATTTTGTAGCCCAAATAATCGATATCGATAAAACTATCAGCATCACACGTCACTATAAGTTTAGTATACCGAATAATGCGTCGACGCGTTGAATGGAACAGCCGCTTCGATTGATATGACATAACGACATACATACAATCTGATGTGACACATGGAATGGTTTTTTTTTATGTAATGGAAGTGGTAAACAAGCATGCAGTTCACATTGATGTTAAGTGATGACTGCAGCCTATAGACACCCACAAAAAGACCAAGGTCGAAATGCAGATGCGTTACCACTCCTGAGGCCTAAGGTATTATACCTCTGTGCCGGAAATTACAGGGCCGTACATTACCACCTGACCGGAACACGATAGTGCTGAACACTACCATTTAGCGGCAAGTATATTAGGTAATGCGGTGGTGCCTACGCCTACGATGGTCGGAAGATGCCGACAATGACATGGGATTTTCATATGACAATAACGGATACAGATTTTTTGTCTGTGGATTTTATCATTTTTTTAATATTATGTCCGAAAAGTCTTGTTTTCCATCAGAGGGAAAACTTTGAAATGCTAAGAAATCGTTATGCTTTAAATCTTGGAACAGAAGCCTCGAATGATATTAAATGATATGAGCAACAATGTTAACGGGACTTTCGTGTCTACGGAGCTCTTCTTCTTAGTCGTGCACTCTTGGCAGAGTGGTCGTGGTCATGTATCGGTCACTTTATCTGTCTCCGTCGTGATCGCGATGCGTCGCCATGTAGCTCGATGTCTGGCAGAGTGAGAGCAGTCATTGATGCTGGAGTGCGTCACAGATTTTATGAGGTCTGTCTATCTGGTCGGTGAGCGTCCACGAGATCGTTTGCTCTCAACTTTCCCTTGTACTACAAGTCGTTCCATTAATCCCGGAATCCTCGTTACGGGTGATGTGTCTTTAGAACTTTCTACGGAGCTAACGTATGTTATTGTTTTGGGGTACTAATAATTATAGGAATCAATTTCGGACATGAAATTCGAGGAAGTGTAACCCAACCCAACTGAAGGGATTGTACCTACTACGATAGTTGCAAAGTTCTCACATTAAACATACTATAAATTCATGAAACAACAATTTATTTCGCTGATTCAATAATAATATATAATAATGGCAACCCATTATACGTCCCACTGCTGGGCACGAGTCTCTCCCCTTTTTGGCGGGAGGCCTGGAGCTTACTCCACCACGCTACTCCAATGCGGATTGGTGGAGGTGGGTGGGTTAGTGGCCAACCCACTGTCGGATGTTTTCAAACCGCCCATAAGGCCTCCGACAAGGTTTAACGACTGCTATCCATCGATAGCAACCGGGACCGACGGCTTAACGTGCCCTCCGAAGCACGGAAACGCGCATTTAATTTGCCACTAGCGGTCACCCATCACACTACCCGACCGCGCCCGTAGTGCTTAACCGAGCAGATCGCTTACGATCTACACCAGCCGCTGGGCCATGCGCGCTTCTCAATAAACAGATGCAATGAACTTAGATGTGACTAACACTAAGGGGCTCCACCCGCCTCTAATGATATAGTTTCCATGGTTTTTTTTAATGTACCTACTCGTGTAGGCGTCTTGTCTCGAGGCGGCACTAGTATACTTCACCAGGTAATTGGAGAGCGAGGAGCGTATAGGACTTTCAGCCTAAATAAAGTTAAGACAACTGTCTAAGGCAGACCCCTGCGGGTCCGATCCTCGGCTTAGGGCGTCAAGGACTTATCAGACATATGTGATTAGGGGCGGTGGAACTTTCGCTCTAGTCATCGGTTGGTTGGGATATATTTAACAAGCATTTCTTAATATATTTCTCTCACCACGCCCAAAGAAGTGCCGCAACAAAAGCTAACGTGTTGTGTATGTTTGTTACAGTCCGCCCACATTCAAGACTCTTACGCCGACGTCACGCACACAGCTGAAGCAACAGTTGATGCGAGAGCATGCGCAGGAGCAGCTGCGCAGAGAGTCATTACAGGTTAGTTTCATTTCTTTTTGTATTAATTAATTTTTTTGGCTGATAATGTGGCTTTCGATAAGTAGGAGAAAATTAGAGTATTTTTTTATGTCAAAGGATTGACTGACAAGCAGATGGACCACCTGATGGAAAGTGGTTACCGTCGCCTATGAACAATTGCGACACCAGGGAATGGCCAACGCGCTGCCAACCCTGAAGGACTCTTTTGACGTCAGTTTTGAACCCCAGAAGGAGAAATATTCTAGCGCTAGGGGAACAGCTCAGAGGGAAGTTCGTTTATACAAGAGGATTTGTAGTCTAGATCTTACAAAAAATTAACAATAAAAAACACGTGTTAGCTAGTTATCTTCTAAAATCTCTGTCAATTGTTGAAAATCGTACGAAATTTCGATTATTTCTTTCTGAGTTGAGCGTTCAGACTCGGTGGAAGATACGGTTAGAGAATCAATCAATCAATCAATTTATGAATTGCCAACATGTACATATACATTACATTAAAGGTCTTATACATATAACACTTACATCAGTAGTTCAGTAGGTACATGGGACACTTCTATGGGGCATCGCAATATGGAGTACAGAGTGATTCGTCTTGCAGTCATATTAATTTATCAAAATAGGTACATAATATTGTCATTTGTAGGTATTTATCACATTCTTGATTAATGGCATAATATGTCACAGCGTTAGATAGTGAAAAATTATATACCTGGGTGGATCCAAAAGTTCGAAGCCCGACCAAGAAAATGAAAGAAAAGTGGGTCTAATTTTATTTTTATTTTTCGACATAGTCTCCATCTAGCTCAACACACTTCTTCCACCTGAACTGCAACTTGTTTATCCCCTCGAAAAAAAAAGATTCCGGAAGGTCGGCGAAATACTCGTTTACTGCGACTATCACCTCATCTTTGGTCGAAAATTTCGAGCCACCGAAATGTTTTTTTATATTTGGAAATAAATGATAATCTGAGGGAGCTAAATCCGGCGAATAAGGTTAGTGGGGCAGCAATTCGTAGCCACAATCATGGATTACAGACATTGTTTCAACCGAAGTGTGAACACGTGTATTGTCTTGATGGAACAAAACTTTCTTACGCAACATTCCCGGCCTTTTTTTTTATTTCTTCTCGTAGTCTTCGTAAAAGGTTACAATAATAACTAGAATTAATAGTTTGACCTTTCGGTAAATAATCTACAAAAATAATGCCCTTCGCATCCCAAAAAACAGAAGCCATGACTTTGTTAGTCGACAAAACGACTTCAGCCTTTTTCAGTGTAGGTGAGTCAGATCTTTTCCACTGTTTGGATTGTTGCTTTGATTCAGGAATATGGTGGTGAACCCAGCTTTCATCCATGGTAACAAATCTAGACAAAAAGTCCTCGGGATCAGTCTCAAAAAGTTCCAAACAGTCTCGCGAAATTGTGAAACGAACTCGTTTTTGTTCAGCTGAAAGCAACCTCGGGACCCAGCGAGCAGAAACCTTATGGAATCCCAATTCTTTCGTTATTATGTGTTGCACCCGGCCATAACTAATGTCTGTTGTCTCAGCTATCTTACCGATGGTCAAACGTCGATCACCCAGTACGAGATCATAAATTTTATCGATGTTTTCTTTCGTGGTAGAGGTTGTAGGCCGTCCACTCCTAGGATCATCTTCAATGCTCTCACGACCGCGCTTAAACTCAGCTACCCACTTCTTGACACTGGAATACGATGGAGCAGACTCCCCCAAAGTGCCCACCATATCTTGATGGATGTCTTTTGGTGACAGGCCTTTTTTATTGTACTTAATGACTGCACGATGTTTAATTTTCTCCATTATTGAAAATCGCGTCAGAATGCTTCAAACAAATAATCACAGAAAATTTATATTGTGCAGTATCGGAATGAAACTGCGCACAATAAATCAATAGAAGACATACTAACAAATGACGGTAAATTTAAAAAGATGTCATGTCTCCTTGTAGTTTGGGCCACGAACTTTTGGATCCACTCTCGTATAATTAGCTACATTTAAAATGTCAATAATTTAAAAATGTTAAGATTACAATAATAAGTTAATTCGATAAAATAGATGTCAAAATAAAATAAAAAATAAAATCCATTTCACTATTTATCGCGTAAGAATTCATCGACTATATAATAGCATTTCAATATTAAATAGGACTTAAGTTTCTTAAGGAATTGCTTGTCATTAGTTACAGTTTTCAAATTATTTGGAATATTATTATATAATTTTACAGCTTTATTATGTGGTCCCTTTCTGTATATATCCATATCTCCTATAGGTAGTTCTAATAGATTTTGACGTCTTGGATTTTTACAGTATATAAACAATACATTTAAATTTCGCCTAACGAAATACACTGCTTCCAAAATAAAAATTGATGGGAATGTCAAAATACTCTCTTTCACGAAATGCGGTTTACAGCTTTCTCTAGGCTTAATATTAAAAAGAATACGTAAACACTTTTTCTGTAGAATAAATACATTATGCGCTTCTGCGCTATCCCCTCACAATAAAACACCATAACGCAACCACGCGTAGGCATACGCATAGTATGCAGCCAGTGATGCTTCACGGTGTGTATTTGTTTTGAGAATAGCCAGGGCATACGTGAACTGAGAGAGTTTAGCTTTCACGACTTGGATATGATTTTCCCAAGTGAGGTGGGTATCAACCGTGATCCCTAACAGGTTATATTCGTTAACTTCTTCAATATTTAATTTGTTCGAAATTTGTGATAAGCCCAGTTTATTTTTTTGACGCGGTCGGAATTGCATAATTTTGGTCTTTTTAAAGTTAACTTCCAGGTTATGTTTAGATAACCAGTTTTGTACCTTCGTAAAACTCTGTGTGATATTAATTATGTTTTCATTGTTATCAGTCTTACACTTAAATAATATTGATATGTCATCCGCAAATAATATATATGGATGGTCTAGGACGTCTGGTAATTCGTTAATGTATATCAGGAAGAGGACACAGCCGGCTACGGTCCCTTGAGCAGTGATTCCCAAAGTGGTCTATATCGACCCCTGGGGGTCTATGACAACCTGAAAGGGGTCTACGTCAGCGAAAAAAAAATTTGGGGGTCCATGAAATGCAAATGGGGGTCAACGATAGTGGATCTCAACACATACACTGATAGTACCAATTTACTTACATCATACCAGTGATTTCCAAAGTGGTCCATGGGAGACTCGATGGGGGTCTACGTAGGCGTAAATAAAAATTGGAAATATGGGAATGTAATATAAATGTAGCAAGGACGGGGGTCCACAGAAACCAGAAAAAATTGTAAGGGGTCTACAAGAAAAAATAGTTTGGGAACCTCTGCCCTTGAGGAATAGACCAGTTCGTGTATTTTATTTCAGATTTCGCAATTTGTACTTCACACGATTCATTGTTATAGGATTCTATTTCGACGTATTGTCTCGACTCTCTACAACCGTGCGCCATAACCCAAAACCGGGTATAGTACTGTGCTGCAGTGCCTAGCCTAAAAACTATTATCAGATTTTTTTGAACTAGGTACGTAGTGACCACCCACATCTTAATTAGTTTTTCTACATAACTACGAAATTAATTCATTTCTTTAAAATATAAGTTTTTGATCTGTGATTGAAAAATATTCCAGGCACAACAGGCAAGCCAATCCAAAGAGAATGGCGATGAGAAAAAGAAATCCAACCCGACGGAGGTGCCACGGATCACGCCACACGTGGAACTGCCGCCACAGGTGTTGCAGGTAACTATTGTTCCACCTAATATATGACCAGCAAGTACCTACAGTTATCACATACAAGAGTTCCAAGTCTAGGCTGGGGCTGCAATGGTACGACGACAGCAACGCGACGGCAAAGGCGAGAAGGCAGTGTTACATCGCTACGTCGCTTAATAGGTGGCTACACCGGGCAAATCGTCGTCGCGTTGCCTTAGATGTGCGGCCACAGCCTAGACTAATCAGCCTACTGTCTTATACGACATGTTGGGTATATTGTCTCTCTGAGCATGCCAGTTACCACGATCTTTAGCGATACGCAACCAATCGACTATCTATGCCAACTCATTTGCTCTCTCATGCCAACTCATTTGCTCTCACAACACAACAGCTCCGAGTTTTAGTCTAGTCCGATCAGTCTTCTATCGTCTACTATTGGACTGAATCCCTGAGCATGCCACCATACCATAAGTCGTCGTTCTTTCACGCCACAGGGCATCCTATATTACGTTTGGTCTCGAAGTCTTCTGGTTACAAAGTCCCAGGTCTTACGAGTAAGTCTGCTGGAAAGGAATTTTCCAGTAGTTCCACTGGTAAGATATATTGATTTATCCTATTAATGATATTATGTACAATACATAGCTGGAGATTCATACATTTTTGCAACATCTCCTTTGTCAGATTAGTTTGTTGCACTGATAGTCCGGACATGATCAAAATGGTCGACAAACATCACGTAAGGTGCCAAAGAGATAACGTTCTACAGATCCGAAATAAGTTCGTGTCTCCATCCTACGGTCGATGTGCAATATTTCTTGTTAGAATAGAATAGAAAAACTTTATTTGTAACAACAACATAAACACTAAAACTAAGAACACAAAATCAAGGTTGTTACAAAAAGGTCCCCAATTCGGCGCTGGTCTTCCAGTTTGTTGCCAACTTTATAGAATTTATTTCATACTAGGGGCCCGCCCCGGCTTTGCACGGGCGCAATTTTACCTTCATTACTACTATCATAATGAAATATAGCCTCTATTACACCTGAATAGTGTAACATTCTGATTGTAAAAGAATTTTCATTATCGGTTCAGCATTTCCGAAGATAAACCTCTACAAACAAACAAACAAAGCTACAAACTTTACCCCTTTATAATATTAGTATAGATGTGGTGCGAGCTAATGGATGTACAGCAAAATACTATTGGGGATAAGTCTGATGGTATAACGGCCACTTTATGGAGTGGTAATTAAAGTTATAGTACCTGGTTGACCGAGCTTCGTTCCGTAGCGATTTTTGAAAATTATATTTAGTATGAATTGCATATACGACTAACGTTAGTAGACTAATGGTTCTTCTATTCATCAATAGATGACGTTAGTCGTCGGTTATGAAGAAAATTTCTTATTAACTTGGAACCGAGCTTTTCTTGGACCTGGAACCCAAATAAATCGATTTCTTGACCCGAAAAACCCCTAATCTGTAAGTTTCAAGAAAATCGTTTAAGCCGTTTCCGAGATCTTGATTCTATATATATATATAGAATATATATAATATATATACAAGAATTGCTCGTTTAAAGGTATTAGATTTGAGTTAGTAGTGAGTTTAAATTGAGTTCCTTAATTGTCATCATGTCAATCAATTGTTGGTAACATTTACGTTATAATTAACAATAACTGGATTTACTCTAAAATGCAATGTTGATCCTATACGCCCTAAAACCACTGGTCTCCAACACCATTCTGCGCCAAAGGCCATGGACACTTCATCAGATTTATAGCCATCTCAGTGCGCCCTTTCAACTTCCATATTGTGCAAGTTATTTCGGTTACTTTGGTTCTGTGAGGAATAACCTAATTTTAAATCTTATCTATCAATGAAACTGCTTAGCTCGCGCCATCGTCATGCTTTTGTACATTTTTGTCATAAAAGTTGTTAACAAGTAGATATAATAATTCATACTGATGATGAATGAATACTGCAGCTTATAAACATTTAAAGAGGATACGTCTTAACGTACAAAGTTATTTAAACCTAAGTTGCCTCTATGGTGAAATCACAAAGCTGTATCAGGTAACTGCGATGCGATGTAATGCGACGTTGCATCGCAGAAACTTGCGATGCGAATTGCAGCGATGCGATTCAGTTGACCATACTTTCAATATGAGACGGACTCGCATCGCAGCAATTCGCATTGCTTGTTCCTGCGATGCGAAGTCGTATCGCATCGCATCGCAGATTTGTGTGGACGCTCTTGGATTAGCGACAGATAGATTAAAAAGTTAATAATGCTTGCACATTTTAACCATGATCAGATCTCTGTCGCGTATTCTCAACATGATGTGGTCTGCGTTGCAGGTGCGAACGGTTCTGGAGAACCCCACCAGGTATCACGTGATCCAGAAACAGAAGAGCCAAGTCCGCCAGTACCTCAGTGAATCATTCACGCCGCAGCCGCAGGTGAGAGCCATTTGAATATAACACTTTAACATCCATTTCTTCCCAGATGCACACATAGTTGTACATATGACACCGAGTTGCATTATATGTTAAACTGCCACGCGTTGATGTGACAAAAAAGATTTGGAGGATTTTTTTTTTATGTCATTAAGTTGAGAGACAAGCAGACGGGCCACCTGATCGAAAGTGGTCACCGTCGCCTATGAACATTTGCAACACCAGGGGAGTTGCCAACGCGCTGCCAGCCCTGAAGACTCTTTTGACGCCATTTTTATTTAGCTTACCCCATATTGTAGCACCGAGGGAACGAACACCTCAGGGGGAAATTCGTTCCACAATTTACACGTTCTGAGCAAAAACGAACGAGAAAACCGTACCGTTAAGCACTGCCAGGTGTCCAGTCGGTAAGGGTGAAACTTCTCTCTTCGGCGGGTAGTACGGTGTAGGAAAAGAGACGGTGGTACCATGTCGAACAGTTCGACAGAGCACTCACCATTGTAGAGACGGTATAACACGCACAAACTCCCAACGACTCTTCGCAGGCTCAGATGTTCGAGCCTGTCAGTAAGTCCTGGATCGTTGACAATACGAATAGCGCGTCTTTGTAGGGAGTCAAGTGGACTAAGCTGATATTTGGGAGCCCCCGGCCACAAATGAGAGCAGTATTCCAGGTAAGGAGCACAAGGTAAGGAGCTGTCCATAAAATACGTCACTAAAATAAGCCTTTTCTGACCTCCTCCCCCTTATTGTTACGTTGTGTCACACTATCTATGACCCCTCTAAAAATATTACGTGACAAAAGCAAAGACCTCCTGAATTACATTTTTTTAAAATCAGGAATAGTCTAATGAAATATTGATTTAAAATATTTTAATAAACTGCGAACGTCACGTTGCCGTGGACTTAACTTTACTTCGGTAGCTTAGTGGTAAAGCGGCTGGACTGGTTATCCTGAGGTCGCAGGTTCGATTCCTGCCTGAAGTCAAATTTATCTTTCCGTTTTTTCTTTAATTTCTGCTATACGTTGTTCAGTACCCAACAAGAAATATTGCACATCGAGCTTAGGAAAGAGACAATCGGCTAGTTTCGCCTTCGTAGAGCGTTATTTCTATTGCACGCTGCCTATGAAAGTACTGATAGTGTTGGTCAAAATTTGATCAAAATGGTCGACAAAACATCACGAAGCGAAGCGAAGCGCGCATGGCCCGCCGGTTGGTGTAGATCATAAGCGATCTACTCGGTTAACCGCTACGGGCGCGGTCGGGTAGTGTGATGGGTGACCGCTAGTGGCAAATTAAATGCGCGTTTCCGTGCTTCGGAGGGCACGTTAAGCCGTCGGTCCCGGTTGCTATCGATAGATAGTAGTCGTTAAACCTTGTCGGAGGCCTTATGGGCGGTTTGAAAACATCCGCCAGGGGGTTGGCCACTACCCCACCCACCTCCACCAATCCGCATTGGAGCAGCGTGGTGAAGTAAGCTCCTCCCCCCAAAAAGGAAAGAGACTCGTGCCCAGCAGTGGGACGTATAATGGGTTGCCATTATTATTATTATTTATTATAGCCAATATTAGCCGAAATCTCTTTCCTAAAGTCGATGTGCAATATTTCTTGGCTGGGGACTGTACCTTTTTAACCGACTTCGAAACAAGGAGGAGGTTCTCAATTCAACCGGATTTTTTTTTATGTGCTGGGAACTGACGGTTTCGTATCTCCTTTTAAAACTCTCGGCATCGGGTTTTCCACAGGTGGCGGCAGCGGCCCGGGGAGCGCCGGTGCAGTCCGCGCCCGAGCTGGGCGCTCCGCCCTCCCCCGATCGCGCCTCCTCCGGCCTGCTCAGCCCCATGTGCTCCGTCGGGGGCAACTCCGAGGTAACCACACCATACATCATTTGTTACGCGGAATTCCCGCCCCAGGTGTTCTGCTTTTTTTGACGTGAGAAAATCTAATACATCGAACACCGGCTGCACGCAACGAAAATGTGTCACGTTTCACCTGAGAGAGTGTGGGTGTCTATAGGCTGCAGTCATAACTTAACATCAATGTGAACTGCATGCTTGTTTGCCACTTCCATTGCTAATAAAAACAACAAATCCAATGAAACCCGACGCGTAACATCGTAGCACAATGAGTCCTCAATCCGTTCAGGACAAATATCACACCCACACTCCCGATAACGGATGGATCGAATATCCGCACCCTTTTCCGTGATCGATCTCGAATCCGATCTTTTTCCAACTTTTTACTAAGCAGCCGCGCCACTCAACAGATGTCCCAAATCTGAGGGTACATAAGAGTTGACGAATCATCGACAATAAATAATCATAGTGTCAGCAGAGTAGTTAGCAACTGTACCAAACAAGCATATATTTTCACATCTATACAAATAACTAAAATTGGAGTGTCTGTTTGTAATATAAAAATAACCGGTTCTTACTAAATGCATATGTATACACGGTACATATAAGAAAACAACGTTTTTTTAAAAAAAAATCTGTTTGTCGTTCTGTCTGATGTTCGTGGGGGCCCATGTCGGGAACGGCTGGACCGATTTTGACGGGACTTTCACTGGCAGATAGCTTATGTAACAAGGAGTAACTTAGGCTTACTTTTACTTATGAATTATAATAAACTAGCTGCGCCCACGACTTCGTCCGGGTAGATACTGATCTGTAACAATCATACATTCTACGCGGACGAAGTCGCGGGCACAGCTAGTTTATAATATTCATGGTTATCCCCTACGCGCTGTACACTTTGACAAACCTAACCCCCTTTTCCATCCTCATTGCAGACCGACGAGTTCCTAGAAGACATATTGTCCCTGGACAGCGGGGCGGGTCCCCTCTCGTCGTCGGAGCCTCCGTCTACGGCCAGTTCCGTGGCCGGGGACTGCGCCCTCCTGTCGGATGCCGACATGCACGCCCTGGCTAAGGACAGACAGAAAAAAGATAATCATAATATGAGTGAGTGGCATCTTACGTTCAGTCATTTTATATCACTGCCTGAATGCCTAATCACATGTGTCTTAAGTCCTAACACCGCGGATGTCAAAACGTAACTGTAGCTTACCGCCTGTTACATAGGTCAAAATGTAACCGGCGGTTGCATGTATGCTTAAATGCATGTATTAACCTATGCGTACCCTTTAGGGAAGTACAAGTTTCGTAAAAAATACGATGATAAATTTTCAAAATTTCTTACATCGTAAAATTTTAGTTGAACATAGTTTATAATTTCTGACATATCTTAGGTGGTTTTTGGAATCCCAAAAGATAAATAGAAATAGAAATAGAAATAGAAAATATTTTTATTTCGAATAGATCTTTACAGATACTTTCAAAACGTCAATAAATCATAAACTACCTAGAGCGAATAACCATTACATATAGTAAAGAAAAATCATATATTAATAGTAAATTAAAAATTAAAATTTAAACTATTTGGTTAAAACATAATAATGATAAAATTTTTCAATTCCTTCAATGATAATAAATGAAGAAAAAGAAAAACTTATTCGTCAAGATCAATGTTATTCACTTAGCAGAGTTCCAAGTGCAGTCACTACTGAGAAGAACTCCGCTACCCAACAAACTCAGTAAGAGCTCTTTTAAATGAGAGCTTAAATCTAGTACAGATTATCGTGAAAAATCAAATAATGTCAACGTCCATAGCATAGATGCAAATAAACTGCTATCTACTAAATGTGATGTAGCCCCTGCAAACCAGAACAGACCAGTCCCCACCAACAGCACCCGTTCACGAGTATGACGCATGTGACAGCCATTGCCCTCCTCGACCATTTTAGAGGGAAGTGAGGAACCCGCCACACGACGCCGCCAAAGGCAAAGACATTTAAGCGTGCATGACTGTTCCGGATATGCATACGGCAAAATAAAAGATGGAATTCATTTTCAGCCAGGGTATTCACATTATTCAACCCTTAACAATAGTAGATACTAATTACTGAATACACGAAATCACAGGATCATGAAATAGCCTGGCAGCGATCGCTATAATCCCAAGACGTATTATCATTAAGATAATCACTGGTCTTATAGTAATTACATTTATATAAACGTTCTTTCATTACTTTCTTAAATTTATTGATCGATAGACTTTGATAGACTTTGAATAAACATTGCCCCCCTTATTCATAAACGTATTTTAGCTAAAGTGATGCTAATCTCTCCTTTGTCTTTCTCTATCCTGCACATTTGACAATGCAACTGATAAAGACAAAGCATTCTAAATCTAAAACGTATCTAATGTACGTTTATGAAGGGGGTTAGACTTTGACGTGACTTTATTCTCACTTCAATGAATGAGTTGTTTGTTACCAAATGTATCTGGTGGTAGAGCTCCAGTGACAGAGCTCACGGGCGTAGGCACCACCGCATTACCTAATATACTTGCCGCTAAATGGTAGTGTTCAGCACTATCGTGTTCCGGTCAGGTGGTAATGTACGGCTCTGTAATTTCCGACACAGAGGCATAACACCTTAGGCCTCAGGAGTGGTAACGCATCTGCATTTTGATCTTGGTCTTTGTGTGGGTGTCTACAGACTGCAGTCATCCCTTAACATCAATGTGAACTGCATGCTTATTGACCACTTCGAAAACATTAAAAAAAAAATGAGAACCTAGTTGATATAACGAAAAATCATATTTTCCTTTGTCCTCTTCCAGTCGAACGCCGACGAAGGTTTAACATTAACGATCGAATAAAAGAACTCGGCACCCTCCTCCCTAAGACGAACGATCCGTTCTATGATGTGATAAGGGACGTGCGGCCGAACAAGGGAACGATACTGAAGAGCAGTGTGGACTACATCAAGTGTCTGCGAGACGAGGTCAACAGGTTGAAACAGAGCGAACAGCGTCGGAAACAGATTGAACTGCACAATAGGAAGCTCATGTTGAGGATACAGGTACGTGGGAAAACGATATTATCACAATTACAGCCGAATGACGTGTGCTGGACAGAAGACCCGTTTAATGCCTCTTCAGCCGATCTCATTCAGCGGTTGAACGCTACATTCACCTGGACGTCGGTCCACCTCACCTCGGTTTCTAAAAGGATATACATACATAGTTTTCTTAGACGAACGAAGTGCACACTTTAAGACCATGGTCATTTGCCTTATCGTTTTGATGAGGTCTATAATAGGGCCAGTACTGAATTCGTGAAATGATGAGCTTCTCTATAAAAATGTTCATCACCGTGCGCGGAATGCATGCAGAATTTTATAGAGACTTGGAATTATACAGTAAAAATAGTTTATGTTTACGGGTACTATGACTTGTTTCCTCTTAAAAACCGGTCAAGTGCATGTCGGGCCACGCGTAGTGTAGAGTTCCGTAATTACAGAGTAAGAGATGTAATGAAAAAAAAAAAAATCCAATGGACTTGTTCGACATTTTTGAGTAAAATACATTTGGTCGACTATTACTTGCAAACTTGCAAGGCCAACTTTAGTGTGATAGGTTTCCTTTTAATTTCGTTATATGTAGCTACTATCGCCGTAACGTTTGAATTTCTAACAACAACCGTTTAGTCTGTAGGGGGGGGGACACTTGAGTCTAACGAAAATTAGCACTTTAAAGCTTAATAAGTCACGAACAGTTAACTGAATCTAAAAATTATGTTCGCACACCCATAACATTTTTAAAAGACCTATCCAACAATACCCCACACTATATGAAAATCGAAAATAAAAAAAAATATCCGCCCGTTACTAGTAGGGCTTACCCTAAAAATTTTGTTTTTCACGTTTTTATTCTACCACTTTGTCGGCGTGATAAGGTGTATACTTGTGCCAAATTTCAAGTCTCTAGTGCTAATAGTTTTTGCGCTAAACCGCGGACGGATAGACAGACAGATGGACGGACAGACGGACAGACAGACAGACAGACGGACATGGCGAAACTATAAGGGTTCCTTGTTTACTACGGAACCCTAAAAACTGTCTGCTTAAGATGATTTTTGGCTATTTCTCTATCCTTCTAAATTGTCAAGGATAGCAATGACTACCGCATCACAGTTGAGGACGGGTGCTCATAGTCTGGTCGGTTCTAATTCAGTATGTGTTGTAATTTGTATGTACATATAATGAGTATGCATAGTGTATAGGTGTGTATAGGCTTTACATTGATGACTCTATAAAGAATGTACTCCCGAACAAGGGAATAATACTAAGTATATAAATGTAATGTAAAATGTTTAACTTCAATATAAATATCCATTTAAGAGGCCATGGACAAAAGCTGTCCTGTTCGCGGGCAAATAACAACCCACATAGACACTTTATCAGCAACCGTGTAGTTAAAGCTTGGAACAAGCTGCCCGATTATGTAATATCAGCTCAAACCGTTAACCATTTCAAAAATGAACTCGATAGACATTTATCAAACTCCTGATAGTAAACAAAATAGGAACAAGATATATGCTAAATCAGTTGTTTCCAACTGCCTGCCTTATAATCAAATAATAAAAAAATAATATTTTCTCTCATTATTTCAGGAATTGGAGCGTCTAGCGCGTCTCCACGGACTCCCGGTGTCGGGCGAAGGCTGGGCGTCCCCCCACACGGATGACTCGGGCATCGAATCCGCACCGCCCGAACAACCGCTGGAAACACCCACACCACCCACCAACCCGCCGGTATCTATATTTCATTAACTCATTGACCTCAAAGACAAATGTTGATTCCGAACACTAGAAGGGTTAATAATCTTAAAACACTGCCAATGAGTTAGCTAAAATAAAGAATTTATGTTATTACAAATATTAAATTACCCATCAATCGAAATGTTATCCGATAATCCGGCTCGAAGGACCAAAGTTAGTTTGACGTCCTTAATAAAAATTAATCCATTCAGCCTTTTTATTGATTTTTTTATATATTATTATTATAATTTGTTATTAAATTTATATTGTTGTTTGATTAAAAACTTACAATTAGAAGCTTGGGCGATGAATTATTTGATATTTTATTTAAAGAAAAATGGAAAGAAAAATTTGACTTCAGGCGAGACTCGATCTCGCGGCCTACTGGGAATCTAGTTCAGTCGCTCTTCCATTTTCCTTTAAATAAAATATATTTCACAAGCATGTGTTAAAGCGAAATAATATAAAAACAAGAATTATTTGATGTGATGAATTTTTCAATTGTAATTATTGAATTTCAACGTACTCTACGTTCTGAACTTTTCCCAAAATCAGAAAGTATATTTTGACGAATAAATGTAATAATAATAATAACTATCCTAGGACATAACAGTTGGGGTCTTACGGGTGGCAACGCATCTGCATTTTAATCTCTGGTTTTTGTGTAGATGTCTATAGGCTGCAGTCATCACTTAACATCAATGTGAATTGCATGCTTGTTTGCCATCTTCACAACAAAAAAAAATGGTGTCTGTAAAGTCGGTTTACAAAAGATAATTTTACTTGGTAACATCACAAAACTTGAATCTCAAGACAAACGATTATACCGGTTGTACCTCTCTATTGTTTATTCCGCGCTTTCGCTTTCCGCGCTAGGCGGAACGTGACACTATTTCGTGCGTGCAGGCGTGCAGACAGTGTCAAAAGACGTTATCCCGTCAAAAAAAAAGAACAAGACACTTATTTCCATTGACTTATTCGTAGATCGCTTCGGAGCCGCCCTCGGCTTTCATGACGCGTCGGATAATACTGATTCAGTTCAATATTTAACTGTATCGCACACGTTTCCAGGAGATAGTGGTGCCGAAAGCGGAGCCCGCGCCCCTCATGGAGCTCAGCGACCCACCGCCCGACCTGCTGCGGGACATGCCGCCCGCCGACTGCCTCTCCGCCCTCGACGCGCTGGGTCAGTACTGTAAATTTAATTCTTCATATTAGCTGCGATCTGCCACTAAAATCATTTCGCCGAGCGTTAAGGAAACGCCTAATGACGCGGTGCACTGTGTCCCATTTATGCCCCACCCAAGGTGTGTCTCTTTACATGGAACCATATTTACGGCTTAGTTACAATTAACATTATTGTTCGTGGGCACAGAGAGAGGGAATCTGTTTTTTTGTTGCTTCTACAATGACGGGTGCGTTGCTCGAGTATTTCTATCTATCTACACTAAACTACACGCCAAAGACTGAATACATGTCAGTGTTCAACGGTGCAGTTTCCTAGTTCATTTCTGCCCATTATCCTCAAACTGTGGAAGTAACATCCGTCCTTGGCATCTTAATATAGGTTTTTCCCTAACTGCCGTCAAATAACAGCGCGTTGGTAGAGAATATGTAATAATACTACGTATAGAATGGACACTTCGACGTCCCGCCCGGTTTCCCCGCCTCACCCATAACCCCCCCTCGAGAGGCAGTTGGATAAACTTCAACAGTGAGGTTGCGAGCGGACGAGCGAGCGGTCTAATTTTAGTTTATTTCGTGACGTAGTCAGTGCTACGACTTATTTCACGATTGTTTTAGGTCATAACCCTACGAGCTACATTTCTGTGTGCGCGTATACTGATGATTAAGCGTTTGTATAGAATTTTAGCCGAGTGTCCGAAGTGTGGCGTTGGCACCCCTTGTGTTGCAAGTGTTCATAGGCGACGGTGACCACACTCTTATCAAGTCTAGTTTAAGCCCGTTTAAATTATAAAGTTCAGGGAAATTACATAATTCACTGAACTTTCAGAATTCATTGAATTACTTGGAAAAGTATATTACAAATATTTTTTATAAAAACCTTTAACTACCTTGAAATGAATAAATAAACTGAACTTTATATAATTTCCATATTACAGATGGTCTGAAACTTGGATCGTGTTCACCGCTAAGTCGAGAAGAAGGTCTGTCCCTGGGTTGCCTGGAGCCTGATCTGTGTCTCGAGCCAGTTCCAGAGCATCTCTTCAATCATAAGGATGTTAAGGTACGCTTCGAAGGTCCAGTGCAGTGGTTGCAGTCACGAAGTCTGAGGTAGTATCAATGTGATTTGAAAGTTTATGAAACGAAAAAGCGACAGTAAAAAGAGAGATACACATAAATTCTTAAGATTTAACGTGGGAGAAAATGAGATGGAGGAAGCATTATACAGTGTCTTTTATGATTTTTTTAAGGTTTCACTTCTACCATACGTGAACTGGACACATGTTTTATTTTCTGTTTAGAATTTCCCAGTACAAGCTCGGAATCTGGGAACTATGTCTCGATAGACAAGTGAAGCCGTCAGTACTGCGCCAGACCTCTCTTCGGTCGAGATGTATTGTCGTTCTACCTGACTATAAAAGAAACAAAAATTCCACTAAAGTCACCCCGTATAAAAGCGTACCGCTACCACATAATGTTCTCCAAAACCAAATTTCGGTCAGGGAGTGGTGGCGACCGATGTCAATGATTATTTTGCCAACTTCTCCCTCAATTTCAGGTAAGGGAGTTTTCCTGTGTTTGCGCATACACTTGTGCACTATATTATATCTCGCGCAGTTTATATGTAGCAAATATAAGCGATTATGTAGCAATTCTTCATTCAGCTTCGGTTGGAGGGTTGATTTATTTTTATCGATCTAGATGCGGCTGTCCCCCGCGGAGGGCATGTCGGGGCTGCTGGCGCGCGGCGCCGGGGGGCTGAGCCTGGCGCACATCGAGGACCTCATGGACGACGACTCCCACAACCCCGTCACGCAAGGTACCCGCCCCCACCACCTCACCACCTCACCACCTCACCACCTCACCACCTCACCACCTCACCACCTCACCACCTCACCACCTCACCACCTCACCACCTCACCTCCTCACCACCTCACCTCCTCACCACCTCACCACCTCACCACCTCACCACCTCACCACCTTAGTTTCGGGTCTGGGTTTTTGTGTATGTGTCGCTTGTATATAGCGACGATACAGGTTTTTATCTACGCTGGAGCCGTGAATGTAAGCATATTTTATTCATCTGTGACAATTTCGCGACGAAACAAATTGGACGAGCGGTCATTTGTCAAAATTTCTGAATAAAACATAATTATTTGTATACTCTTTGCATCATTCACTGTGTCATGTGAATAGCTAATGAACATATGTTTTTAACATTTTTAAAGAGTTTCGCGAGCTTCGTACATTATAGAAATCATATTGCGGATTTTCTCGCGTATACCACTATTCCCGGTGCTCCCAGTTTCGGTAGCTGAAAAGCGACCGAAACGTGTGTTGTATTCAAACAAATGCTGGACTGATTTCAATAATTCTTTCACTGTTAGAGAGCTGTGTCCTTACCGAGTGATATAGGCTATTACGTTCATTGCACCCGTGCAAAGCTGTTACAATATTTATTGTGTGGTGTGTTCCAGGGGATCCGATGTTGTGTTCGTCGCCCACCTCGCAGCTGGGGCTCAGCGCCTGCGTCGCCGACGCGGCTGAACACCCCCTGCCGCACCACGGTATGCTCTACACTACACACTACACACTGCCGCACCACGGTATGTTCCACACTACACACACACTGCCGCACCACGGTATGTTCCACACTACACCCACACTGCCGCACCACGGTATGTTCCACACTACACACACCGCCGCACTACGGTATGTTCCACACTACACACATACTGCCGCACCACGGTATGTTCCACACTACACACACCGCCGCACTACGGTATGTTCCACACTACACACATACTGCCGCACCACAGTATGTTCCACACTACACACACACTGCCGCACCATGGTGTGTTCCACACTACACACTACACACCGCCGCACCACGGTATGTTCCACACGACACACTGCCGCACCACGGTATGTTCCACACTACACGCTGCCGCACCACAGTACACACTACACACTACACACTACAAACCGCCGCACCATGGTATGTTCCACACTACACACTACACACCGCGGCAACACGGTATGTTCCACACGACACACCGCCGCAACACGGTATGTTCCACACTATACACTACACACCGCCGCAACACGGTATGTTCCACACTACGCGCTACACACTACACACCACCGCAATACGGTATGTTCCACACTACACACTACACCCTTCACACCGCCGCAACACGGTATGTTCCACACTACGCGCTACACACTGCCGCACTACGGTATGCTCAACACTACACACTACACACTGCCGCACCACAGTATGTTCCACACTACACAGTACACGCTACACACTACACACTGTCGCACCATTGTATGTTACACACTACACAGTACACGCTACACACTATACGCTACACACTACACACTGTCGCACCATTGTATGTTACACACTACACAGTACACGCTACACACTATACGCTACACACTACACACTGTCGCACCACGGTATGTTCCCACATTACACGCTAACTCTACACACTACACGCTACGCAATAAACAAAACACACTAAACGCTTAAACATTTAAACGGACGAACTTCGAACAAATATTTTGTTTCTAGTGTGTAAAAAGAAAGAAAAAAAATATTTATTTAAACAGCACTGAGAAAGTTTTGACAAGGTAAAAAAAAAGATTAAGTATTACGTATTCTAAAGAATGTGCGTGTCTAAACATTACAAAATGAGATACAGTACCCAGCAAAAATATTACACATCGACCCTACAAAAGACACAATCGGCTAGTTTCGACTTCGTAGAGCGTTATCGCCTCTTCCTACGTAAGCACTGATAAAAAAGATCCAGTGCGGACGTGTGGCCCCTTACGATAGCAAATCTGAATCTCTTCAACCAGTTGTAAGCGGTGCGCGGGGGAATCACTAAGGGAAAGCAAAGAATATGCCCAAAAAAAAATATAAAAAAATTAGGAAAAAAAAAAGTAGAAAATATATATATTATATAAAACAAACAAAAAAGGCTAAAAAGCTACTCAAAAAAAAAATAGTAATAAAAAAAACAAAAAAAATGTATATGGCCTCCCTCAGTGAGTTACCCTGCGTACCAGTTTCCCCTTCTATAGATCACGACCCCGACGCTTCGGGGGCAGATAGGCCCGGGAATGAGGACGTCCTCGACCCCCGAACCATCCACTTCCTCTGTTACGCTTCACGTGTGGAGGGAGGGATAATTATTATTCGTTCGTTCGTTCGTTAAAAGATCCAGTATTGGTTAAAACTTGATCAAAATGGTCGACAAACATCACATAGGTATGGTGCGAAAGAGATAACGCTCTACAGACCCGAAATAAGCCGAAATTCCATTCATTCAAGGTCGATGCGCAATATTTCTTATTGGGTATTGTAACTCATTTCATTCAGCCATCAAACATAACGATTTTTTTATTTCTGTACAGGAACCTCATCCCTCATGTCCGAGACAATGGGCCTAGGCGGGCTAGGCAGCCTGGGCGGGCTAGGCGGCCTAGCATTAGGCGACAACTGCCTACCGGGCCTCCTACTAGGCGCCCACCACGCGCCTATATCACCCCACTCGCATGCCCGTCAGCATTGCTTCGATATGGACCTCGGTGCTTGATGTGTGTTGACATGAAGAGACATTACTCCGACAGTACAGGATTTAAGGTTTTCTTGGTTAAGAACATTATTCTTTTGATGTGCAATCCATCTAAAGACACTAATACTGAAATCATGTATGTCTTCCTGTTCATTACCAGTAATAAGTTTGACCTATGTTTTTAAGCTATTGCATAGCTTCTATCGCGGGCCTTGAGCGCGGGGACCGAATTCAGAAATTCCGTAACGAAAAAACCTGACTCCGGATTACAAATTTTAAATTCATTTAAAGAAAGTCATGTATAATTTCGCCGTCCGACCTCGTGGGTAGCGTGGCCGAGCGGTCTAAGGCGCTGGTTTAAGGCACCAGTCTCTTCGGAGGCGTGGGTTCGAATCCCACCGCTGCCAAGATTGTTTTTGTTCATTGTTTTTTATTGTTTGTTTTTCCATTCAATATTTAAAAAGTGGTAAATATGAATAGAAAATTATTGTTTCATTTTTCTATTTTTTTTTCTTTTATTTGCATTTTATTTTGTTTAGCATAATTTTAGATAATTATGTAAATGCAATAGCTTTACCGCGGCAGTCCCCGAGTGCCACACGTCTTTTTTTTGTCCAATAGTCCGATATATGGCATTGCATTAATTTTGCAACATCATTTTGTTCAGTGTATAAAATAAGTATAATGTCAGATCAAGATTCATTTATGACTAACTATCAAAGATCACAAGTATGTTTATCACACTTGATGATGGTTAAATAAAATATGTATATATGTATGTGTCTTCTCGCGGGTTCACGTCAAATCCCTTACGGGGTAGGCGGGGATTGTGTTGAGGCCTTAACAAGTAAATAAAAGTAACCTTATTTTTATACCTAGTTTACACTTTTTATTCAGTCATCTGCCGTAAACCAGGTACAGCGAAAAACTTATATGGCCTCACAGTTTAGAGTTAAAGTATCCAGTGTCTGTCAGATCAGGTTGTAAATGCTTTGTTAAGTGATAAGTGCAAGTGAAAAGTGCAGATGAGAAGACAATTATTTAAATCCCGTGCTAGTCACAATGTTGTGAATGGATTCAAACACTTGACTCTAATTACTCTTATTATTAACTTATCACTTATTATTCGCACTTGCATTGAACAAAATGTATTTCGTTCGATCTGTCAACTGTGCAACTTGAAGTGTTAAAAGTGACTTTTTAATCATAGGTAGAATTATTCTACCAGTAGTTAGCACAGTACTAAAATAACAAGGACTTGTTACCAATAAGTGTGGTGGTGATAATATTTTTGTCTGACTGTCAGTTTCAAAAACATCACATTTATAATGATGAAATGCGTGTGGACACACACACACACTACAAAAATCGTCTTTTACTACAAAATTCACACCTTGACTCTAACAAAATTCATAAACAATTTCACGCACATATTTGAACACCTAGGCGACAGGCATGCTCACTTGTACTTGTACTTTGACGTAGGGGAAAGTCTGCATATGGCTACCCCCCTCCGGTCCGCCGGTGGCCCGTGTTGTTCGATAGTTGGAAGTAAATATGTGTTCATTCTGCTTCACTTTAATTCAGATTTGTGGATTGTGGGTATCATTAGAATAATATTGTAAAAAACCACGAGCAGCTATATATTATAGAAACCGAGCGATCCTGTACTGTATTAAGATTTTTTTTAAATACTATGACGAGAAAATTACTTCAGAATCCGTTGTGCACTTTAGAAGGGACTTTTTAACTAATACATGAAAAAAGGGCTCTATTGTATGGTAGCTTAGAGTCGCTTTTAATAACTTCTGTTTTTTGCGCAGTTCAGTTTAAAGAAAAAAATATTTATTAAACACGTAAACCGACCTCGTACACTGACTTACGTAATGTATTAAACAGGTAACCAAGCACTTTACTGGTGGTAGAGCTCCAGTGTAGGGACTTGAGGGCGTAGGCATCGCCGCATTACCCAATCTATCTGCTACCAAATGGTAGTGTTCACCATGTAATGTATGGTCCCTAATAATATCACATAAAACGTAGCAACTATAGTCTCAGGGGTGGCAACAATTACAAATGATGTAGATGTTAGTAGGCTGCAGTACTTACCATCAATGTGAACTGTATGCTCGTTTGCCGCTTCATGACATAAAAAAATCGCCAATGTAAGCCATGCTTGTTTGAGTAGGATATAACTCAGTGTCAAGTAAAGCCGAATTTGACTACCTCCAGTCGGCCAGGCAGTGCGGCCGGTTGCCCCGTCTCAGCGAGACCGGATGGCCTCGAATTAGTGAAATCTTCCTAACTAGTAGTAAGATGTCGTGATAGCATAGTTACCAGCTCACGTTTGAAATGTTTTTAAACATGTTTATGTTTAAACAATTTTTGTTTAAACTCGTTTGATATCGTTGGGTGTACATTGTCAGTGTGGTTGTTGGCTGCGCATTTTTAATTTCATTAGCTCTAAAATTAGCTCATGAATATGCTATTTTTATATATTTTTAAACGGTATTTGTACAAAAATACCGTTTAAAAATAGTTTTTATTTACTGCACTGATATTTTTGGCTGTATTTTTTTTAATGTTATGTATTGTTTTAATTTCTTACAAATAATTACAGGTATACCTACTGTTGAAAATACAGACCCTGTAAATATATAATGATTGTATAAATTTAATCATGAAATTATTGAAGTAATCTTGATACGTACGTTCTTCTTACAAAAAATAAGGTGTGTATAATTTATTTAAAAACTAACTGACTCGGCTAACATGGTACCGCCATGTTTTTTTAAATTATTTTAGTGTTTATATTCATATAAATCTCTCCTACAAAAACAAACACTAAGGAAGATTTATCCAATTTTGTGTTAGTCCAATTTTAGTTTTGAAGTTATGCACTAAGAAACATTTTTCGGTGATTCATTTTTATTTATATTAACATTTTGTACAGTCCATGATATCGTTTGTTTGTATTCGCATTGTTTGGAAAAAAAAAATAAGTCCGCCATTCTTCAGCCATCTCGGACAATGTGCGCTCGCCTTTACATTTGTATGTTTATATACTGTAGAGAAGTAACATCGAATTGTTATCATATATGAGCTTATGAATTTATTGTTTACACATATTTTACATTAATGTTTCATGTCTGAGTGACGTGTATGAATGAAACTGTTCGCGAAATGTTATAAAACTGTTTTTCTAGCTCAATTTCAAAATTCAAAGTTGTTAATTCAAATTGTTATCGTATTGTTATACACTTTTGTATAAACTTATCTTGTTATTGGCGCTAATATTTCGTTGTTTTTTTTAGCGTAATAAAATGAAAGTATTATGAAAAATACATGGTGCTCTATTTCGAGGCATTTTAAATGTATATGTATACATAATAATTTTTATAATGAATTTTTTTTTAAATAAAATATATTTTGTAGTAAATATTTATGCTTAGTTCGATGGACCACGATATTTAAATACAGAAATGTGATAAAATAATTATATTTTTAGATTATATTTATGGATATATACAAAGTATATTTTTTGTATATAGAATTTACATTAGCTGTAACCACGAAGTGCCTTGTAGCGTTTAATGTCCAACGTGTATTTTTCTGAATAAATATAATTATTGTAAATAAAATATTGTTGAAAATTAAACACTGGTTAGTAATCACTTGTATTATTTATCGCTTAAGTTTTATTTGCGCTGGTTGCAGCGGACTCGGCTCAAAGTAAATATCTGTAAAATAATATATGAGCCTTTTTACTATACAGATGTATATATATCATAGTAATGATACATTGTGATTTGAGCCGATTGATATATGCATTGAAATTGTCCATTTTCTAAAATTTACACCTAGGCCTATATTATCTATGTATATGTTATACATTCTCTGCATAATGGCAGCACAAATGCCGCCGGCCAATATTGACCAGTACCTACTGTTTCAAATGATATAATGAATATAATTATAGAATTGCAAAAAACTGATTGGAATTGCAGAAAATAATGCGCAGTCACGTGCATCAATATACCATCGTTTTAATATGCATGACGATGAAACATATTTAAAATTAGAAGCCGTTACCCAATAAGTTGAATAATGGTAATAAAATGTTGTATACTTCTTTTGAAAGAAGGTGTGATGATCTATCATGCTCTGAAGTTTTTGCAGTATTGTAATTGTAATTTGCTTTCACGCCCATAAATTCTTTGCTGGTACATATTTTTATTTCAACTATTAACACTTCATGTGCGATACCAACATTTATTTATTTCATACATTGTAACAGTTTATACAATGCCAAGAAGGGATATCAATAATAAATATGAAAAAAAAAACCTTTTCTTTTTTTTTTAATTTTCATAAAATGATTTATATTAATATTGAGCGCGTGACTGTACATTTTACTATTTTATTTTACAAACTGCGAATCAGTGAGCCTGTGTAGGTTTTATTATTATTATGTTTTAATAATGCAATGTTTGTTAATATTATTACTGTGACGTAAGCTTGTGGAGTTGTGCATTGTTTTTCGCTCGAATCCGATCGTTACTAAATATATTTTTTCTTTATCCCAAATATAATAGGGTAGCTTATTGTATTTTTTATGATTCCAAAAAGTATGGAAATGTAATTTGATATGTTCATTATGTAAAACTAATGCTTTTTGGGGGAAAAATAGGTATAATATCTACAAGTTTCAAAATTGTAGTTTAGGAATGTGGGGGTTAAAATTATGATTTTAGAAGTTTTTATCCACCCATTTTAACCCAAGAAACTGCAAATTTGTTTCTAATTTTGACGTTTAGCATCATCTCTTGGTATTACAATTGCAAGAACATGAATTTGTACTTAAATCATTTTATAAGCACATCACAAAAGTTATGTATATGATATTTTTACTATAATAAAAATTACAATAGTCCCAATCATAATTTACATGTTATTAATCCGATATTTATTGTTTTCGTATGCAATAATAGGCGATAAAATCTGTAAATTGTCATAAAGTATACGCTAAGTTATATTGCACACATCGGAGCTTAGGAATTAGACAATCGGCTATTTTCGACTTCGTAGTGCGTTATCTTTGTTGCACACTGGTAGTGCGGTATTCGTCAAAATTAGATTTTTTTTTTGTTACCATATGGCAATCAAACGTGCACTTCACATTGATGTTAAGTGATGTCTCCAGCCTATACACATCTACACAAAAACCAGGGGTCAAAACGCAGATGCGTTGCCCCTGAGATCTTAGGTGTTCTGTCTCTGTGATAGTTATTACGGGGCCATACATTAAACGGAACACGATAGTGCTGAACACTACCATTTAGCGGCAGATAAATTAGGTAACGCGGTAGTGCCTATGTTTACCATGGTAGTGTGCGAAAGAGATAACGCTATACAGAGGCGAAAATAGCCGATGTCTCTTTCTTAAGGTCGATGTGTAATATTTATTGCTGGGGCCCGTATTTATGTTTTGGATGCAATATAGTGGCCATTTAAAATGATTGATGTTAAATGTTCGAACCTAAAGTTTTTGAATTTTTTTACAATGTTCATTATACGAACTATATTTGCGGATTCTTGTCCTAAAAATCTTACAAGAATAAAAAGTAAAAAGAAATGTAATAAAATAATTGACGTAAGATTTTTAACTAAAGTTTTTGAAAATGTTTACAATGTACATTATACGAACTACCTATATCCGCTGATACCCCTTGACCTTGACTTACTTGTCCTAAAATTCTTACAAGAATAAAAAGTAATAAGAAATGTAATAAAATGGCAATAATTAAATTGTATTTTTGTAAATGATATTGTATTTTAAAAGAGCGATATTTTATTATTATATTGTATTAAAAAAAAAGTGTAATACAGTTTATTTTTATTGTAATTAAGCACGTTAGTAAAATGTAATGGAAACTTCCCAACTGAAATTATACAATAAAAGCTTGTATAAATATCTGAAGGTTCGAGCGAAGTGGAAACACGGATTTGTTTAAGTGTGAATGTTATTTAATATTATATGAGATTATGAGAAAAAGGAAAACATTGTTGAAGTACAAAAGTGAATAAACAGAATTTACGTAAAATATCTAATATCGGTCTTTTATTCATTTGTCTGTGCCGTCATCATATCAGCCGTAAAATGACCAATTCTGGACCAAAACCACCTGATAAGGGGGGTATACCTTACCCCTTACGGTCCTGTAATTGCGTCAGGTATATCATATATAAAGTTACCTGACATTTGCTGAACAGGACACCTTTTTGACGCAGCCGTGAGGCACATTTTACTGGTGATAGAGCTCCAGTGACGGAGCTCGTGGGCGTAGGCACCACCGCATTACCTAATATACTTGCCGCTAAATGGTAGTGTTCAACACTATCGTGTTCCGGTCAGGTAGTAATGTACGGCCCTGTAATTTCCGGCACAGCGGTATAACACACCTCAGGAGAGGTATCGCATCTGCATTTTGACCTTGTGTGAGTGTCTATAGGCTGCAGTCATCACTTAACATCAATGTGAACTGCATGCTGGTTTGCCACTTCCATATATAAAAAAATCACCACGCTAGGCATGCGGATTGGCGATTGGAGTAGCGGTAGTTTCGCAGAGATATCCCGGTCCTGACACCTTTCGTGCCTCGGATTTTACATCGTTATCTCTGATAGCCCTGGCCCAGGAATCGAACCCAGAACCCCAGCGTAATAGTAGTGGCCTGCTACCACTAAACTACTGAGGCAGTTTGTAACATTCGTATAAAAATGTTTAGTAAAATGCTGACCAATAAACAAAAAAAATCATCGTGTAAAAATTGAACCCAAACGCCAACTCAACAAAAGTATTGCAAACGCTTGAGAATCGAAATAATCGATAAAATGTATCTGACCGTGCAGAAATCCATATTAATTCGAAACTACATTGCATAAAAACCAATCGTTAATTCCATCGGGCACACTCCCGGCTCTAAATAATGGCCAAGACCTGCGCAAACGCATTTTTCCCCCAAAAATGAAGTTTGCAACGATTATTTTTATTCATTCAAGGCGATCGCACAATAGACCGTTTCAAATTTCGACGAAATTTGCGTTTTTGCATAAAATGCAAACGCGGGGCGGCGCGTGCGCACATTACTGGATAGGGTGTCCATGAGGAACGACGGAGAATTTATATTATTAGGTACTGTTTTAGGATTTCAAAAGAGCCTATTTAACGATTTTTTATGTATCTAATAACATAAATATTACTAGCTGTTGCCCGCGTGGATGTCGTTTTATAAATAACTAAGTAGTCTATGTTCTTTCCCAAAGTCAGCTCATTAAAATCGGTTTAGTCGTTTGGACGTGAAAAGTTAACAAACAGACAGACTAAGTTACTTTCGCATTTATAATATTAAGTAGGGATTTAGTCTCTGGTGAGAAGACACAAGACATCAACTATTATTACTGGTGGTAGAGTTCCAGTGGAGGAGCTCGAGGGCGTAGGCATTAGGGGCATTACCTAATCTATCTGCCGCCAAATGGTAGTGTTTAGCACTATCGTGTTCCGGTTAGATGGTAATGTATGGCCCCGTAATAACTTATCACAGAGACATAACAACTAAGGTCTCAGGGGTGGCAATGCATCTGCATTTTTTTTTAATGTAATGTTGTAAAGTGGCAAACAAGCATGCAGTTCACATTGATGTTAAGTGATGACTGCAGCCTATAGACACCCACACAATGACCAGAGGTCAAAATACAGATGCACTGCCACTCCTAAGGCATTAGGTGTTATGCCTCTGTGCCGGAAATTACAGAGCCGTAAATTACCACCTGACCGGAACACGATAGTGCTGAACACTACCATTTAGCGGCAAGTATATAAGGTAATGCGGTGGTGCTTACGCCCGCGAGCTCCGTCACTGGAGCTCTACCAACAGTAAAAAAAAAATACCTCTGGTCTTTGTGTAGGTGTCTATACTACAGTCATCACTTAACATCAATATGAACTGCATATTTGTTTGCCACCTTCATCTCATAAAGAAAAAAAGACGAAGCGTACCGTCGAGGTTTCAAACCTTTTGAGGTAATGGCCCATCGACAAAACATACCATCAAGGTAGTCAGCATCGAGCTAACATCATTCGAACCTGAGTACGATACTTGTTACATACCCCGTGTCTCCTCTTCATTCATCACTAAGGCGGCCAACCGGATTCTGCGGGACCGTCCCGTAATGCTGGATGTAATCCCGCTTTGTAAGAACGAATAAAATAGTCCCGCAAAACGTTGGATTCGTCCCGCATGTCCCGCATTCCATACATTGACGTACCATACCTATTTTTTTTAAGCTACACCTCTTAAGCGCACTGCCACACACATACATAACATACACTACACTACACCCACACACGCATGCAAACAACAGCGGAGCATCAACACGTATTGATATTTTCAATTGAATTCACCAATCGAAAATTGTTTACATGTGTTTTTATGTAATTGCTTTGTTCCATTTTGAATTCTTTAAAAGAGTGTCACTCCAGTGATATAATAATACTATTTTAAAAAGAAATGACTTCAGTATGTAAGTTTTGTGTTTTTATGTAATTTTGGGTACGTAGGTATACTGACAAAACTTCATACTTCGCATTCACCATAGCATATCTATCCACAAAATCCACCATCCATCCAACCATCTTTTTTCAGAAAGTTGGCTGCCTTATTCATCACTCTCTACATTTATAATATGTCTACGTCGTTTCCGAAGATTCGCGGTCAAATAGCACATTATACAATCTCATGGTCATCATAGCTCCCATTATAAATGGAGTATATTGTTGCGATTGATAAAAGCGATACAGTTTGCTAGGTTTTTTCACAAAATTTAAATGAAGTCCCCCATTTCTAATAATAATATGCCATTTGCATGGATTAATGCATACTTTATTTTCGCGGGGAAAGTTTTTTTTTACTGCGCATCGAATTTCTAATTCATTATCGAACGGGACTAAATATTGCAATAAAGATAATTTATTATCATGATTGCTATTTAAAAATTACATTTAAATCCACTTCGTAAAACTATTAAACTACTTGCTGAAGCTACGATACATCTTCTCGTCCATTTACCGCAGTGTCTGAAGAAGAAGGTCTTTGACCAGCGTGTGTCGTCAGTGATGAAATACAGAATTGAAACGTGGTCGCTCACAATGGGTCTTGTAAGAAGGCTCAAGGTTCCGCAGAGAGCTGTGCTCGGAGTTTCTCTGCGAAATCGAAGAATCAGAGATGAGTAGATTCTCATGAGTACACCAATGTAACCGGCATAGCCCACCGAATAGCGAAACTCAAGTGGCAGTGGTCAGTGCAAATATAGCTCGAAGAATTCATAGCAGAAGAGTTCTCGAATGGCGACCGCGTATCGGAAGACGAAGCGAGTCCCCATAAGTTGGACCGGTGACCTGGAGAAGGTTGCGGGCAATCGCTGAATGAGGGCGGCCCAGAATCGTTCGTTGTCGATGCAATCTTTGAGGAAGGCTTTTGTCCAGCAGTGGACGTCTTTTAGCTGAAATAATAATGATATACCTCCCTTCTTTACCACGAACTTTAACTTAGATACCACAAACATATGCAGCCTTTGCATTCTTTCTTTTAAAAATTATCAAATTTTCAATATATTTCCAGTTTTCATCTTTCACATATCTGTCACAAAATATTCATAACTCAAATGTATCGATTTATTTCGTGAACTTATTGTGTTTGTTCATCAAATGTCCGCTATATTTAAATGAAATGATGACACAAGCGGCGCCGATTCCTTGCACACCGGCGCCGCTCCAGGCCAAGGCACCATCACCTACATGCGCTACAGAACAGGTGACCGTTTACCAACATTTGATTAGTCCATGAATTGTTAGTAAAAATTTTCTTTAAACCATTAACTTAAAAGCAAAGGACTTTCCACCCCACGAACGTTTTGCCAATGTATATATTTACGTCAGTGAATACTTAAATAATATACATGATAAGTATGCGAAAAAAGCCGGGGAATAAAATCTTGAGAAATATTTTTAGAGTAAAAAAGTAAGTAAGTAAGTAAAACTTTATTTAAGTAGGTACCTCCCCTACACGTAAAGTGAGGTTGGTCATTTTTTTCTTCACGCACTCCATTTAGTGTGGTGTAGTTGGATAGGTCTTTAAAATTGAGAGTTTGAGAAAACACTTTCACAGATAAGGGATTTTTTGTGAAACATTAAGTTTTAAAATGCGAATTTTTGAAACTCAAGTGTAATGTTGTTGCTCCCCCATCCCTTTACCAAACCGTGGTATCTACTTAGTAGAACGCGTGAAAAAAACATGACAATGAAGACCACTAATTTAAATGGAATCCTGTCGCCGATAAGGAGTCTGTACAAGTTTACGACAAAAGCCGTTCTACTTATTTTATAAAATATACTTGGTAAACGGAACCCTACATTACGCCTGGCTCGACACGCACTTGTCCGATTTTTCATGGATGGATTATACAAAACATCCATTAGCTCTTAAGTTTTTCTCACCCTGTCTTCAATCCCAGTCAGTTCTAGAACACCACATCCTAGAAGACCTTACGTCAGTCGACCGCCTTCTGATCACGAAGCGTCTACGAGTGAAGAGCGTGTTACTACTCCGAGGGAAGAAGAATAAATTCTTCATCAGAACTCCGGATCAAAATCTCGTGTTTACAGTGCACGAGGAAAACGTGTAAGTACTTGTAATACGTACGTAACTTCACGCCTGTAATCCCCGAAGGTGTAGGTAGAAAATAATACATGCATTCAAGCATACACGCATAATCCACGATTCGCCGGTTACGTTTGGGCCCATGGCAAATTTGGCGGGCATGTTGACATCACCGGGCATATTACCAAACTTCGAAGTATTGGGAAACTTTCAGAAAATGGAATAATACCAATAGGACCAGTGAAAAAGGATTTCAAATTACTTTTTCTCTTTTTGTTTTACCGATTTTGGATCGGTGAAATCAAAATTATACCTATTGAGGTCGCAGGATCATTATTTACTATCATAATATAATTTTTTTTTGACGTGACAATGTCTTACATTAGGTTGCGGCTCGGAGTCACTCATGAAAAAGTGTAACGCCCGGTAACGTAACGATGAGTCACCGAACGAGAGAGAGGCCTGCCGGACCGGCGAATGCCTTTCTACCGAGACAAAGACGTTGTCACGTAAAATCTTCGCCCGTAAAACCGACTTTACAGGCAACCAGTTTTTTATGTAAGGAAGGTGGTAAACAAGCATGCAGCTCACATTGATGTAAAGTGATGACTACAGCTTAAAGACATCTACACAAAAACCAGAGGTCAAAATGCAGATGTGTTGTAACCCCTGAGACCTAAGTTTTCATGTCTTTGTGATAATTATTACATCAGCATCTAACCGGAACACTATAGTACTGAAAACTACCATTTAGCGGCAGATAAATTAGGTAATGCGGTGGTGCCTACGCCCTCGAGCTGCACTGGAACTCTACCATATTCTTTGGTCAATTTCTTTTACCATTTCAGCTGGTGGGTAGGCTACTTGTTCTATGGTCTTCGTCCACTCCAGCTCCGCGTCACCAATTGTCTTGGTGTCGAGGTGATGAGAATCCACCGGCCGTTCGCTCTCACGGCCAGGGTGCTACCTTGCTACCTCCAGCACTTGGAGGTGTTCGCACCCCCAGGGAACCTGATAGGGACGATTGAGCAGCAGTGGGCGGCTGTGAGGCCACTGTATTTGGTGAAAAGAGGCGACGTGGAAGTTTTTTGGATTCGTGGTTAGTTTTTTACTGTCAATGTTTCTCATTGGCGTGATTTCTGATCAAATCAATTCTACTCGGTTAAGCGATACGGGCGCGGTCGGGTGTGTAATGGGTGACCGCTAGTGGCAAATTAAAATGCGTATTTCCGTGCTTCGGAGGGCACGTTAAGCCTTGTCGGAGGCCTTATGGATGGTTTGATAACATCCGACAGCGGGTTGGCCATTAACCCTTATCTCCACCAACCCGCATTGGAGCAGCGTGGTGGAGTAAGCACCAGGCCTCTTCCCAAGAAGGGGAGAGACTTGTGCCCAGCAGTGGGACGTATCAAGGATTGCCATTATTATTATTATTACTAGCTTTTGCCTGCGACTTCGTCCGTGTGTACTTATAAATTCCCTAAGAAACGGATAAAAGAGATAAAAAGTATTATCCTACTGATATTAATTAATGCCATGCCATCTTCTGGGATCCAGGGCCCCGCATCACGCTGAGCTGCTACCACGACGTGAAATTCCAGGTGCTCAGGCCTGAGGGTGCGCCAGTGGGCAGCACCTGTAAGCGATGGCAAGGACTCCTGCATGCTATGTTCTTGGCACCTATTACAGACAGGTAAATGAAATAACCACTAAATAGGACCTCGCCGGGTTTCCATCTATATTTTTTTTTATTTGACGAAGATGGCAGACAAGCATGCCATTCACATGGATGTTAAGTGATGACTGCAGCCTATAGACGTCTACACAAAAACCAGAGATCAGAATCCAGATCCGTTGCCACCCCTGAGACCCAAGTTGTTATGCCATTCACATGGATGTTAAGTGATGACTGCAGCCTATAGACGTCTACACAAAAACCAGAGATCAGAATCCAGATCCGTTGCCAGCCCTGAGACCCAAGTTGTTATGCCATTCACATGGATGTTAATTGATGACTGCAGCCTATAGACGTCTACAAAAAAATCAGAGACAGACAATCCGCTAAGGGATTGCATATAAATGTTGAACATTTTGACTCGGGTATGGTTAAACGTCAAATTTTGGGTATACCTTTTGTGACTGATTGGGTAGGTACTTGAGTTAAGGTCAAATAAAATGACAAAAGAAGTACGTGCAAACTCATAAATGATCATGGCAAGATTTGTAGAGAAATAAATTGAAAAGGCGAAGATACATACATGTATGTATGTATCTTGTACATAAAATGAAAAAAGGCGTACAAAATCTATCATGTTCGCAATATTATTTTGAGAACCTAAAGAACATTTTACGATCCTTAAAATATTTTTAAGTATCCGAAATAAAATTATTAAAATTAAAGTTCAAATGCTCGCTGATTCCTAAGACTTTTGATCCCACCCTCATTTTGTATAAGTGTTCTTTAGATTCTCTAGATCATATTTCAAAGCTGTTTGACTTTGTTCCTTTTTTCATTTCATTTTCAACTAATCAATGTGTAGCTTGCCATGATTATTTAAAATTAGGTTGGGGAAAAAGTTTCTTCGCATTTTTTAAGATAATTCAAAACATGTTTTAATATAGTTTATTTAAATTTAACTAAAGTATGTATGTACCATTTTGTTCGATAACCTTTTGCCATCTTGTAGGCAGGGACATGATCCCATTGCTATAAAAATTTTGGGACTTCTCATCAAAATACCGCGACAAGTGGATTTGGCAGTCCTGTCGTGATGTTAACCTAACATTGCATAAATAATTCTGAAGAGACCGAAACAGGTGGAAATCTGTAGGTGCAAGGTCAGGACTATACGGCGGATGCATGAACACCTCCCAGCCAAACTCTCTTAATTTTTGCTGAGTGGCTATAGATGTGTGTGGTCTAGCGTTATCATGATGAAACACCACACCCCTTCTGTTGATCAATTCCGGGCGCTTTCTCTCAACTTCTTGCTTTAATCTCATCAGTTGTTCGCAGTAGAGTTCAGAATCGATAGTCCTGCCTAGTGGTAATAGCTCATAATGAATAATGCCCTTCCAATCACACCACACACACAACATCACCTTATTGCGAGTTGACCCGGGTTTTGCCACAGTCTGTGAAGCCTGACCGGCCTTTGACCACGACCTTTTTCGCACGTTCTTGTCGTACGTGATCCACTTTTCATCACCAGTTATCAGCTTCTTCAAAAATGATTCGGTTTCATTACGTCGTAATAAAGAATCACAAATGAGTACACGGTTCATTAAGTTTCTTTCAGTGAGCTCGTACCCAAATATCGAGCTTTTTTTTTGTACCCAGCTTTTTTCAAATGCGCCAAAACTGTTTTGTGATCAATTCTCAGTTCTTCAGCTACGTCGTAACTACTGATATGACGATCTTGCTCCATTTTTTCAAAAATGGCATCCATTTTATCCGTAATAGGGCGACCAGAGCGAGGTGCATCTTTGACATCAAAATTTCCGGATTGAAAACGCTTAAACCAAATTTGTGCTACTCTCACAGACACTGCACTAGGTCCATAAACATCGCAAATTTTTTTCGCGGCTTGCGCAACGCAAGCCGCGAAAAAAACCTTAAATAAAATTTTACCTTTTTTGTAGTAAAATTTTAAAATGTATAAAATTTCTTCATTAAATTCACTCATCTTGACAGTACGAAAAACAAATGAAAATCACACATTTGCCTAATTTGAATTTGGAATTAAATTCTTTAAAATTTTAACTTTCAATGATACCAAAACCAGCCAGATACAAATACTACAGCCAAAGAGATTTTATTACAAGTTCATGCATACTATAATGCGAAAAGACTTTTTCCCCAACCTATTATATATATTTTTTTAATATTTTAGAAACTACTTGTCGGCGACGACCACGGACAAAGGTGATCAATGAATGTGTTTGTGTAACAAAGACCAAAAGTGTAAGTGTACGTCAAAGTAGTCTTCGCGTAACGTTTGTAGAAAGTAAATAACGTGTATAGATGTATAGCTATGTATAGACGTTCTCCTCGTACGATAGTTTTGGATACGATTTTAATTCTTTGCCTTATATTAACTTTAAATAATGTTAGTCATGTGAGAATTTATTATAGGAAGTCATTTTATATAATTAAACCTCTATAATGTAAAGGATATAGGCAGGAAACGTAATTTTCTTATTATTTTATGTTTTATCATTTTCTTATTTTACGAATGTTTTAGGTTCCTTTTTTAGATGTCACGTTTATTTGTGTATTGTTTTCGGATAGAGTAATGTTTGTTCTTTGTTTTTATGTACTTTTTATAATAATTAGTCATAGCATATAAAAGTTATTAAGAAATGTTTAAAGAAATACGCGGAAAATTGTTACATTTTTTATATTTACTTACGAATAACTTTTTAGTCTTTTTATGAATATTAATAAAACTTATGTACAATAATAGAGAAAAATGTAACGATTGTAAATATGTATAACACATGTATGTAACTATGAGAATTTTAAAAATAAAGAAAGAAAACCAGGTCAGCCATAACAAAAAATAAGCACAAATTCGGGCAAAATACGACCGAAAAATGAGGCTCTCTTGACGGTATTGTTCGAGGGATAGGGCTCAGGGCAGATTCCAAAGTATGACATGGTCTCCAGCAAGTGAAAACAAGTGAAGTAACAAGAAGAAAAAGTGAACCTGGAAGACTGGAAGACTGGAAGACCCCAGTGATTCTACGATAAAATTAGGTCGTCGGGGTAGGGTTACCAAGGCTTGGCTGGCCTGCTTTTCGGTCATATCACATGTAACCGATTGTTTCTTTACTGAAACACCCCTTCCCCGCACCTCCACCCCTCTCACTGGCGGCGCAGATCCAGACCGGCGTATACTGCCATCGGTGTCAACACTACGAGCGGGCATCCGGCGCCGGACGGACAATAGGTCCGCCCGTACATTCAAACGCCCGCACATTACGGTCGTGGTGGTTCGCAGGTGCAGTACGTACGTCACTGCATCATAGCTCGCTAGAAGAGCGCCCCACGACATCTGCTGGTCCTTCGAGCCGGATCTTCGTGTTGAACACCAGACCTACGGATTACTGCCGCCGCCATGCCAGTCACCAGGAGCCACCGAGGAAATTCACCAGCGGACCGGCCGGCTGCACCCCGCGCCACAGAAGAGACTCCAGAGACTACGGAATCTTCAGGAACAACGGAATCTTCAGGAACAACGGGATCTTCGAGCACCAACACAGAAGGCACACTCACCACATCATACGAATCAAGAGTGACGTCGGGAACGGAAACCAAAGAAGACTCTGTGGTGGCTGCTCCTGCCGCTTCTGCTGCTCCTGCTGCCCCTATTGCACCTACTACGACGGCAACGGGAAATAAGACGCGCTCTACGAAGACAACAAGGCGTCGAGAATTGGAAGCCAAAATGGAATTGGCGCGTCGTCAATTGGAAGAAGCAAAGGCAGCTGCAGCACTAGCCCAGAGTCAATGGGAGCTGGTCCAGATTGAGAACGAAGATTCCGACATCGAACAAGAAAAAGATTGGGAGTCGAACGTCCAGACGTGGGTGCAGTCGACGGTGGACAGGGTGTCCGGGAAGGGGCATCAAGGAGATGTGCCCGGGGAGGGGCACCGGCAGGAACCGTCCGGGAAGGGGCGGGCCAGCCAACCTCCGACGACCACCGCCGCCGCAGCCGCCGTCAAGCCAGAAGACCAAGCGGAATCATTAAGAAATGGAAATAAGGAACTTGCGGAGGCCATCGTTAAAGCAATAAGTGTTGCGCCACGACATGTATCAGCATCGCAACCTAACTACGTACATGAATTACCCGGCTTCGACGGAAGAAGCGATGAATGGATCGCCTTCAGGACGGTTTATGAAGACACCGCACCGCTATTTACGGAAGCACAGAATATGGCGCGGCTGCGGCGGTCTATTAAGGGCACAGCAAGAGAGGCAATTAAGAGCCTGTTATATTCGGAGTGCCCACCTGAAGAAGTACTAGAAGCCCTTCGTCGAAGATTCGGAAGACCAGAAGCCCTGATCCTGATGGAATTAGAAAAAGTCAAGAGTCTATCCAGGATCCATGAAAACGCACGTGACATCTGCGTGTTCGCCAGCCAAGTGAACAACACCGTCGCGACTATACGGGGGCTAAGAAAACCTCAGTACCTGCACTCACCAGAGATGGTACGAATCATCGTGAGCAAGATGCCAGCGGTACTGCAATATCGGTGGTACGACTTCGCCGCCGATGCTACGGATCAAGATCCAGACCTGGTGCAATTGATGAAGTTCCTCAACAGGGAAGCAGACCGATGTGGACCGTACGCGACACAAGAAATTATGCATCAATCGCGTCAGCCTCCACGACGTCAATTTGCACACGCCGCTTCGGAACAAACCGAAGAAAAGAAGACCTGTCCACATTGCCAGAACGATCATCACCTACTTGAATGTCGCAAATTTCTACAGCTGCCAATGAAGGAACGATGGGACGCCGCTGTCAAGTCAAGATTGTGTTTCAAATGTCTCCAAGGACGACATCGTAAAGAAACATGCCGACGTCCCCCATGCAAGGTGTGCAAGCGATGGCATCACTTCGTGCTTCATGAAGACCGCGGGGATATCCCGAAGCCCGAAGAGAAGAAGGAAATTGCGAACAACGTCATGTTATCAGTGAACACGGCAAGGACAGCCAAGGCGTACTTGAAGATGGCTCCCGTTGAATTGTATGGACCAAGAGGAACTACCCAAGTCTTGGCGTTGCTGGATGAGGGATCAACCGTCACGCTGCTCGATGCCACGGTTGCAAGGCAGATTGGCCTCAAGGGACCCGTGGAAGCACTCACTCTGGAAACGGTGGGAGGAAAGACCATCACCAAAGGAGACTCCATGAGAGTAAGCGTGAAGATAAAAGGATTGCATCAGACAAAGAAAAGAAGTATTTCTGGGGCACGAACCATAGACAACATTAACCTGACGCCTCAGAAACTAGACAAGAAAAGAATAGAAGAATGCGCTCATCTCAAGTCAATGACGGACCAGTTATATTATGAAGGAGAGTCACCCAAGCTATTGATCGGACAAGACAATTGGGAGCTCATCGTGTCCAGAGCCACACGCAAAGGGAAAAGAGGTCAACCCGTAGCATCATTGACCTACCTCGGGTGGGTGCTACACGGGTCCGATGGAACGAGACCAGTGAACTTCGTAACCTGCGCGCACGTATCTTCAAAGGAGGAAGAATTAGAGAAGATCGTCAAAGAACACTTCGCCGTGGAATCATTAGGAATCCAGCCACGCCGACCGACGACAGATATGGAAGAAAAGGCTCTGGCAATTTTAGAAGAAACCACAAGAAAACTGGACGATGGGCGCTTCGAGACCGGCTTGCTCTGGAAGAACAAAGAAGGAACCATGCCAGATAACTACAGACAAGCCGAGAACAGATTGAAGAACATCGAAAGGAAATTGGACGGGAACGCGGCATTGAAGCAGGAATACGAAGCACAAGTGAAGAATCTTCTCGACAGCGGCTATGCCGAAGAAGTACAACATGAATCCGCATCGAAGAAGAAATGGTACCTGCCCCATTTCGCCGTGACACACCCCACCAAGAAGAAGATAAGGCTGGTCTTCGATGCTGCTGCCAAGTGCCAAGGGAAAAGCCTCAACGACGAGTTGCTGCCGGGACCAGATCTGTTGCAGTCACTATTTGGAGTACTTCTGCGGTTCCGCCAGAAACCAATCGCTGTGGTAGCAGATATCAAGGAGATGTTTCTGCAGGTGAAAATGCGGGAAGAGGATCGAGACAGCCTTCGATTTCTATGGAGGGGAGACCAGCGAAGTGGAACGCCGAAGGAGTATAGAATGACATCGGTCATCTTCGGCGCCGCCTGTTCCCCGAGTGCTGCTATCTTCGTGAAGAACAAGAATGCGACTGAACATCAAGAAGAATATCCCGAAGCAGCACGAGCCATCGAACGTAATCATTACATGGATGATTACCTACACAGCTTCGGGACAAGTCAAGAAGCAGTCGAGATAGCCAGCCAAGTGAGCCTGATCCACAAGAAGGCCGGGTTCGAGCTGAGGGGCTGGGCTTCTAACGATGAAGAAGTTTTGAAGACGCTCACCCCAGAAGAAAACAGCAAAGAAGTAGAGTTGGGGACTAAAGAAGAGAAGACATTGGGTTTGAGATGGTTCACCAAAGGCGACGAGATCGGGTTCAGAACGTGTCTTCGCAATGTACATGAAGAGGTGGTCGAACAAAAGAGAGTGCCAACCAAACGAGAAGTCACCAGCGCCGTGATGTCAACATTCGATCCATTGGGGCTAGCATCGCCAGTGCTCATCCAAGGCAAGAAACTCATTCAGAGTATATGGAGGAGCGGCGTCGGATGGGACGACAACATCACAGAAGAAGACAACAAGATTTGGTCAGACTACCTAGACAGCCTGCAGCTACTAAAGGATCTTCGGGTACCAAGGCGCGTCACGCAGTCCAACACCGAGGGGGAGCTTCACGTTTTCGTCGACGCGAGTGAAGAAGCCTACGCCTGCGCGATCTACCTGAGGCAACGCAACGAAGACGGCGGACATCGAGTGACACTTTTAGCGGGCAAAGCTAGAGTCACTCCCCTGAAACCAGTGTCCATTCCAAGGCTGGAGCTGCAAGCTGCGCTACTGGGATCCAGAATGGCGCGGTCGATTGAAGAGGAGCTGGACATCATGGTCGCCAAGAAGATCTATTGGAGCGACTCCAGCACAGTCCTAGCATGGATCAAATCAGATCCTAGGACCTTCAAGCCGTTCGTAGCACATCGTTTGGCGGAAATCGAAGACACGACGAAACCTCAAGAATGGCGCTGGGTACCTACGGCTCAGAACCCAGCTGACGACGCAACGAGAAACGTACCCAGAGACTTCGGGAGCGACCATAGATGGTTCCACGGACCTGCGTTCCTGGCACTAGAAGAGGAGGATTGGCCGAAGCCGCGCACCATCAAGACAGAGCCCACCGGCGAAGAAAAGGAGAAGCCGATTGTGGGAACTACGAAGACCGTCGACAAACACCCGACACCGGACCCAGTCAGGTTCTCCTCCTGGACCCGGTTGGTGAGGGCAACTGCAAGAGTGCTTCAGTTTGTTGACCTGTGCCGAAAAAAGAAGCTGCCAGTGAACGTGTCCCGCAAGTCTGAGCGTCAAGATCCTACCTGGAAAAGTAACAAGAAAAAAGCCAAGGTAGCCATGAAGCCCGTGAACAAGAAGACCCAAGAAAGAAGATTGATTCCCCTTGAACCCGACCAAATGAAGACTGCTGAGAAGATTTTATTACGAAGAAGCCAAGAAGAGAGCTTCCATGAAGAAGTACGCTGCGTCGAGAAGATGAAACCATTCGAGAGGAACAGCAAACTTAAGAAACTAGATGTCGTCATAGAAGATGGATTACTACGACTCCGAGGAAGAATCGACGCAGCGAGACATGTCCGGCAAGACAAGAGACCTGTGGTGCTAGACAGCAAGCACTACATCACCAGATTGCTCATCGCACACTACCACGAAGAGTTCAACCATGGCAACCACGCGACGGTGATCAACGAGTTGAGGCAGCGCTACTGGATCCTGGGGCTACGATCTGCAGTGAGATCGACGGTTCATCGGTGTCAGTGGTGCAAAGTATACCGCGGCACGCCACAGCTTCAGCCGATGGGGAATCTCCCGCTGGAGCGACTACGACATGGAGAACCACCATTCACATGCACCGCCGTAGACTACTTCGGGCCTATGATCGTCACGGTAGGCCGACGTCATGAGAAGAGATGGGGCGCCCTGTTCACGTGCCTCACAACTAGAGCCGTTCACGTCGAGCTAGCAGCGTCTCTGTCAACGGACTCCATGATTCTGGCACTGCGACGGATGACTGCGAGACGGGGAATGCCAAGAACAATCTTCAGCGACAACGGTACGAACTTCGTGGGGGCCAACAAAGAACTTCAAGAAGCCTTCGCCAGCCTCAACAAAGATGACCTCATCACCGCTGCAGAACGTATGAGCATCAAGTGGAAGTTCATACCACCTGGAGCTCCGAACATGGGGGGAGCATGGGAACGCCTGGTCCGGTCCATCAAAACGGCCCTGGCGGTGACCCTCAAGGAAAGACACCCCAGAGAAGAGGTTCTACATACACTGCTGCTAGAGGCGGAGCATCTGGTGAACTCGAGACCGCTTATAGAAGCCGATGAAGACACTGAAGAAGGTGCCCTCACTCCCAACCACTTCCTAATTGGGAGATCCTGCGGCACCCGACTGGGAACTTTCACCGACGACGACCTCACCGACCGGCGTGCATGGAGAGTAGCTCAGCGACTGACCGACCACTTCTGGAGCAGATGGGTGAAAGAGTACCTTCCAACTCTGATCCCGAGAAGAATCGACGCGAGGGCTGCTACGAGAGACCTGCAGTGTGGAGACACAGTCCTCATAGTGGACTCCACGCTGCCACGAGGAACCTGGCCGAGAGGCGAGGTGGTCCGAACCTACCCAGGACCCGACGGGCGCACTCGAGTACTAGAAGTGCGCACTACCGGGGGCGTGCTGAAGCGCCCCAGCTCCAAGCTGGTGCTACTGGTGCCAGCGCAGCGCGACAAGGAGCGGACAACCGTCGAGATCGACGGCAGAGCATCGACCAGCGAGCCAGACTGCGGGGAGGCAGCCATCGCACCGAGTCGAGAGCACCGAGTCGCCGGGCCAGGAGTTGGTGCTTCGCACGAGGGGGAGGATGTCGGCGACGACCACGGACAAAGGTGATCAATGAATGTGTTTGTGTAACAAAGACCAAAAGTGTAAGTGTACGTCAAAGTAGTCTTCGCGTAACGTTTGTAGAAAGTAAATAACGTGTATAGATGTATAGCTATGTATAGACGTTCTCCTCGTACGATAGTTTTGGATACGATTTTAATTCTTTGCCTTATATTAACTTTAAATAATGTTAGTCATGTGAGAATTTATTATAGGAAGTCATTTTATATAATTAAACCTCTATAATGTAAAGGATATAGGCAGGAAACGTAATTTTCTTATTATTTTATGTTTTATCATTTTCTTATTTTACGAATGTTTTAGGTTCCTTTTTTAGATGTCACGTTTATTTGTGTATTGTTTTCGGATAGAGTAATGTTTGTTCTTTGTTTTTATGTACTTTTTATAATAATTAGTCATAGCATATAAAAGTTATTAAGAAATGTTTAAAGAAATACGCGGAAAATTGTTACATTTTTTATATTTACTTACGAATAACTTTTTAGTCTTTTTATGAATATTAATAAAACTTATGTACAATAATAGAGAAAACTGTAACGATTGTAAATATGTATAACACATGTATGTAACTATGAGAATTTTAAAAATAAAGAAAGAAAACCAGGTCAGCCATAACAAAAAATAAGCACAAATTCGGGCAAAATACGACCGAAAAATGAGGCTCTCTTGACGGTATTGTTCGAGGGATAGGGCTCAGGGCAGATTCCAAAGTATGACATGGTCTCCAGCAAGTGAAAACAAGTGAAGTAACAAGAAGAAAAAGTGAACCTGGAAGACTGGAAGACTGGAAGACCCCAGTGATTCTACGATAAAATTAGGTCGTCGGGGTAGGGTTACCAAGGCTTGGCTGGCCTGCTTTTCGGTCATATCACATGTAACCGATTGTTTCTTTACTGAAACACCCCTTCCCCGCACCTCCACCCCTCTCACTGGCGGCGCAGATCCAGACCGGCGTATACTGCCATCGGTGTCAACACTACGAGCGGGCATCCGGCGCCGGACGGACAATAGGTCCGCCCGTACATTCAAACGCCCGCACATTACGGTCGTGGTGGTTCGCAGGTGCAGTACGTACGTCACTGCATCATAGCTCGCTAGAAGAGCGCCCCACGACACTACTTTTAAAACATAATAAATTTATTTTATGTAAGTAGTACACTACGAATAAGCGACAAGTAAATTAGGTAATGCAGTGGTATTACGTCCGCGTCCTCCATTAGGTCTCCATCTGCCCAACATTAGAGTCAAATATGTATCTTCACGCCAAGTCCATTACGGGGTAGGCAGAGAGTGGAAGTGATCCCCGGTCCTGACACACCTCCCGTGCTTCTTCTACATTCATAATACAAGCACAGTCTAAAGAAAACGACAGTGTTAATTACCTACAGTCATCCAACGAACGTGTAATGTCAGAGCAATCGTGCGGGACGTGCGACGCGAGGGACGGAGGGGGCCAAGTAGCCCATACAAAAACTGTCATCTACTTAGGACTTAGCGATAAGGGGTGCGAGATTTAAAATTGATATTGAAAAATTTGATGTCAACTTTACTGTTAATATTTTATTCTAATTTTCATTTAATAATAACGTCTGTTATATTTTACACTTTATGTACATACTTACTTCACAAAACGAAAACATCTTTAAAGAAAACTCTAAATATTTTTTTTGTTTGTATGTATTTGATATTCGGATTATATTGGACGGAGTTAAAAAGGTATGGATGAATATTAGGATCGGTACATTATAATTGTTAGAATTCTGGCGTACTGATAGACCACCCAACTGGAATACTGGTAGATTGATGATAGACTGGTAAATTGTTGATAGGTTGAGATATTTATAGTTTGATAGATTTTTCTATTTTGTGGAGGCTTCCCAGAGCCTCAAAGTTTGGTAAAGTGCCCGGAGATGTCAACAGGCTCGCCGCCTGTTGCATGGGCCAAAACGTGACCGGCGAATCGAGGAGGTATGCATGAATCCGATTTAACTCTCCCTACCCCTTAGGGGATTACAGGCGTCATGTTTTTAGGATTTTTATATACGTTCATCGTATACCGACGCGTTACAAACAACGTAAATAAAAACAAAAAACTTGATAACCTTAATGAATTTTCGTTTTTATGGGTGAAGGCGGCATATTGCAAAACTTCAAAGACGATAAACTACTGTATGTACTTATACTGTGATACAAGATAGCAAGATACATATACAATGTGTTGTGTTGTTCCCGGTTAGTCCAGCGGTGAGAATTGACCGTTTGATTCGAAGGGTCGCGGGTTCGATCCCCGCACCGTGATAAATATTTGTATGGCCTATAGATATTTGTTTCGGGTCTGGGTGTTTGTGTATGTGTTGTTTGTATATAACGACACCCACGACACAGGTTTATACCTACGGTGGGGCTGTGAGTGTGAGCCACGGAATAGATAAATAAAAATGGAATGGTAATGTGGGCGTGGCAAGCGCACGACAACTATGCGTGTACACACACAGTTCGGCAGAACCATTCGTTCGCCGCTCGTAGTGTCGTGTAGACTGCTTCGAACGACGCATCTCTTGGTAAAATACCATGTAGTGCCAATTTTAACATGTAATATGAAATGTCAGACCTCAAGTATAAAGCGAGGAGGTATATCTTTTCATCGGTAAGTCACAAATAACATTTATTGTTATAATACTTGTAAAAAACATATAAATATACAAAGGAATATGAATATTCGAACTTAAAGTGCATTATTTAAAAGTTACTGCTAGCGAATACATTGCTCGTTAAGCACTCGCTCAATTAACGCTATTACTGTCTCCGCTTGCAATGTACAGCATGTAATGCGTTCGCTACACTTCGACTAGTTTATTGCTGAGTATATTGTTGTATGCGTGCGAGTGTTTATTGTCTACGGGCGTTACATCTTAGTATGCAAACTTACGCAAACGAATAGCTGCCCTGGGATTAATGTGTGGGTGATTGTCGAGATGGTGTTACATTTGTGTAAGAAATTGCATGGTGGGAGAAAAGCGGCGACACTGGTTCTAATACTAAATTGAAGCAAAGGCCTTTCCATCCTTATTTATCTTTTCCGTTATTTATTAGCTATAAGTGACCGCCCGGCGTTTTTCGAATATTTGTACAAAATTAAGGATAATTACTCATATACCTAATGGGACTTAACGGTTTTGGTTTTTTTAACGAATTTTTTTTTTTAGTAAATACGCGTGTCGTGCTGCAGTTTTTTTACGATATTTCCTAAGTTTTTACATCTTTCTTCATTCTTTTTGTTTATTGACTAACCGACATCATAGTGTATCAATTAAAATGATCACACATAACTTAAATGTGATAAGAGTCCTCTATACCTACATAAGAGGTATAGGAGTAATTATACTTAAATGTGTACCTACAAATATTCGAAAAACGCCGTGCGGTCACTTATCCCTGGGACACATCTGTACATAAATAAAATTGGACTGTCTGTTTGTAATATAAAAATAACCGTTTTTTCTAAATGCATATGTATGTTAACACAGTACGTATACCAAAACAATTTTTTTTTCAATTTCTGTCTGTCTGTCTGTCTGTTTGTTCCCGCTAATGTCAGGAACGGCTGGACCGATTTTGACGGAATTTTCACTGGCAGATAGCTTATGTAATAAGGAGTAATTTTTATACTAGCTGCGCCCACGACTTTGTCTGGGTAGATACTGAACAATCATAAATTCTCACGCGGATGAAGTCACGGGCGAGCTTACCTATCGTCTTATTGTTCATGTTTCTATGATCCACACCAATTTGATATGCCGAATGTCTTCAGATTCGGCGTGGCGTTCGACCAGGATCTCAGCGTGGAGGAAAAGGCTCTGCTGCTAGCTGCCACACTCCTCATACAGTACATGCACTATGACATTTGATATTATACTGTTTTGTGCCAATGCTTGTATCATTTTATACAAACTAATGGATTAAAAAAAAAATTGTAGTAAAGTGGCAAACAAGCTTGCAGTTCACATTGATGTAAAGTGATGACTGCAGCCTATAGATACTTACACAAGGACCAAGGTCAAAATGCAGTTGCGTTACCACTCCTGAGGCCTAAGGTGTTATGCCTCTGTGCCGGAAATTACAGGGCCGTACAATACCACCTGACCGGAACACGATAGTGCTGAACACTATCATTTAGCGGCAAGTTAATGCGGTGGTGCCTACGCCCGCGAGCTCTGTCACTTGAGCTCTACCACCAGTGAAACCTGACCGGAACACGATAGTGCTGAACACTACCATTTAGCGGCAAGTATATTAGGTACTGCGGTGGTGCCTACGCCCGGGAGTTCCGTCACTAGAGCTCTACCACCAGTCAAATGTGGTTATGTAACGAATGTGACAAACAAGCATTTCACATGTTCACATGGATGTTAAGTGATAACAGCAGCCTTTATACATCTTTTTTCATGTAGATACATTTTGATAGTGGCAAACAAGCATGCTGTTCACATTTATGTTAAGTGCTGACTGTAGCCTATAGATATCTACATAAAAACCAGTAATCAAAATACAGATGCGTTGCCACCCCTGAGACTCAAGATGATAAGTCTCTATTACCGTGAGTTTGCATTGATGAAACATTTACATAAAAACATGTTTAAATGATAGGTTTGACAGCAGTGCGAACTGCGAACGCTAGCACCAACAAGACATTCATCGCAATACATACTTTATGCGACGAGTTGCGAAACATCATCATGTTTAATGTTTTAGTGCAAACTAGGGTTTATCATTGTAACAACATGTTATTATCTAACCGGAACACAATATATACAAAATAGGGTTGAACTACCATTGAAACAGAAACAGAAACAGAAACTCATTTATTCATTTAGGGTGACAGGCACCTCTTATGACACGTCAAAAACAAACAAAATAAATTAAAGCGAATAACAATTGATATACATGTCAAACAAGATAAAAAATATATGTAAAGTCAAGAATATCACTAAGATAAAACTAAATGTCATAAACTAATGTAAAAAGTATATCAGTAGAATGTCTCTTTTCCCCTTTACAAACTTATAACAAGGAGTAAAAAGAAAAGAAAAAGAGTCATTCTTTGTCATTCACCGGCAAAGTTCCAAAAGCCAATATGATCTGAGAATTTGGCGGCAGATAGAGTAGTGCGGTGTAGCCTACGCCGTTGAGCTTCTACACTAGTGGTGCAAACGCTCTCGAACTCCTACACCAGTAAAAAAATGTACTGAACATTTGTCTGATATACGCCAAATCCTGTATTGCAACTGCCACGGTGGTAACAGGTCGCTACTGTTTCGCAGATAGGTTAGGAACCCACGGCAGAATCATTTCGCTCATCCAGATATCCTGCAAACCTAATTTTAATGCATATTTATAATCTAGAGAATATATCCACTTGTTTGCTTATCAAAATTTGGCCGCAAGTATTTTTTTATATTTTATTTACTACAATTTTTTTTAATTCAATATCGTCTACTACACGGCAATGTGTATAAAGACTGAAAAATCACGGCTGCCGTTGCGCACTTGGCCGCCCCTACCTTTTTTCGTTCCGCCCGATAACTTTTTACGTCCATAACGTAGGTACATGTATTATTTTATTTATATAACAAATTAAAGCTATTTTTTTTTTCTCATTATTATGATATAGAGTCAAATTAAATTGGCCGCAAATAAGAGCTGCTGGCTGTTAAAGATAAAAAAAAATAATTAAAATACTTGCGGCCAAATTTTGATTGGCAACCTAGTGGTTATATATTCTCTAGAATATAAATAACCGTGAAAATAAGGTTTGCAGCATATCTAAATAAACGAAATGATTCCGCGGTGGGATCCGAAACTAAGAGATCCAGGGTTCGATTCACGGAATCAGAGATAAAGGATAATGGTATACCTACTAGCCTTTATCTGTAGTGCTATTGGAATGTTTTAAATTACTGTTTAAACAAAAAGTATTCACATTAAAACATAATGTTCCATAACGAACATAACATTTGAATAATGTCCATAAATAGAAATAATAAAAATCTAATTCGATACTAAAATGCAAAACGAAACGCACATACAATTATGACTTTAAAAACACAACGAAATTATGTTTACTTTCGCGTGACTAAAATAACTCGGACATTAATATTAAAATGAGGGGACATCTCCGTTCGTTATACTTTAAATGCATTTTTCTCTAACAAAAACGTCGATTTCCCCTTAAAAATTAATGTCCTGTGCGTACCACCCCTATTTGCATTGTGTTTAAACTTTTTTTCTCGGCAGATGTCCGTCGAGGTAAATGGCGCGAAATTTTGACAGAACGTATAATTTTTGCCGCGCAACAATGACAGCTAGATGTGACGTCGAATCGCGAAAAAAAAAGTTAATATCGGATACTTTATTGAACCCTTTTCCAAAGGATTGAATTCAATTACAAGTTCGACGAAAAAACGAAGGGGTGCTTTTTACAGATTTCTGGAAAAATAGCGGGGTTTAATGTAGGTCAGTGGGTGTATTAGTGAATTAAATGTTTTTTATGTTTTTTTTTTAATAAAACGTGGCGCGCGTCTGTCACGCGTTTGGAAAAGCAAGGGTTTAAAAAATAACAATAGCTTTTTAGAAAATGATTTAGAGTTCTTTTTTTTGTTAATCTCGTAACGGATTTTATGTGAATTTTTACTTTTTTTAGGAAAAAGTATTTTATTAAAGAATAACAAGAAGGGATACGTACATTCTGTCGCGACATTGTGTTATGATTGAGTGCTTATTGTTTACTTTATAGACCTTTTTTACATCAGCTCCACATTTAGAATACTTAAATTTGTTATATTTTTCTATACCATTAATGAAATTATTGCAATATAACTCAATATCAACAACTACATTATATTAACCGAAAAAAATATCAGAACCGATTGACAGACTTACAAACTACCTATACTTCGATTATAAAAGAAACCGATCCAGGTACTAAACCTGTCTTAATAATAATTTAGTGTAAGTAATTATTTTTTGTACCCTAAAATATAATTATTAGAAAGAACTTACTAGAGAAAAATAAAAAAAAACGGTATCATTAGGCAAATAATGCTAGCAAATAATTTCAGATAACCTAGTCTTGAAAGGAAACAACATTTTGTTATGACTTCTATGTAACAGGTCATAACTAATACATGAGATATGAATTCCCGAAGAAATAATAATTTCAATGATATAAAATTAAATTGAATATGAGACACCTCAATTTATCAATACGAATAGTAGGTATATTTTATTTTAAAGAAAAACACAAGCATGTGTTAATGCGAAATAATATTAAAACGAATAGTTAAAGTAGAGTAGTAGAATCATATTAAATTAACCGCTGCCTGACACTATGTAAAAGTTAATTTTTGGCTACTTGAGAGTTTCATGAAACGTATTTTGAAATATACTGACTTTAATCCACCGCCGAAATCGATTTTCTCTGAATAATACTTTATACCTATAATGCAAACATAATATTTTTCTCGATGAATAATCAATTGCGCGCTAAAACATTAGCTCACGTGACTTTTACGTCCCGGCACAAGACGCAACCATCTTCGAATGTCAGAAGAATGACGTCACGACATGGCCGCCTCCTCTTCAGTTTGTTCATCACTCCAACTGAAAGACGTCCACTGCTGGACAAAGCCTTCCCCAAATACTCCCACAACTATTATAATTTAGGGGAGAATCTACCATAATCGCCGTATTAAACTTAGAATTAATTTTACAAAAATGTAATCAAATAATTCAGTATTGGTCAAATAGTCAATTTCTTTTAATTATATTTCAACCCAAAAATCCCAGTCACATATTAAGACACCGTATCAAATTCTACAGATTATAAATATTTTTTACAAAATGCCAAAGTTCGAAGCGTGGCGGGCGCCGGGTTAAGTTGACGGCATGTTGACACCGTCACGGAGTTAACCCTCGTGTCGCTTACAATGTTTTGCCATAATTTTTTCAACATTTAACCCATTTTTCAACAATTTCTCCATTTTTCTCCCCAAATTTCGTTTGACAGATGCGCTACACAATGCAACCCTCGCGACGCGATTTTTAATGGATGTCGCTTTTTTTTCAATAAAACGTCGATTTTTGTTGAAAAGTGTGTTTTTTTTATATTAATCTAAAGCCGACAGTTGACGCGAACATAATCTTTAATTAAGAGTATTTTTGGCGGGAACTCGTGACGTTTTTTTCGTGGGGTTGTATTTGTGTGATTTATTTATTTATAATTTTATGGTTTGATTGAACGATTTTGTTGTTATACACTTCATTATAAATTCATTTTTAATTTCTTATTTTTAAAATAGTTAGAAAGGTGTGTATGACCCCGTAATAACTATCACAGATACATAACAACTAAGGTTTCAGGAGTGATAACGCATTTACCTCAGGTTTTTGTGTAGATGTCTATAGGCTGTAGTCGTCGCGTAACATCAATGTGAACTGCATGCTTGTTTGCCACCTTAATTACATAAAAAAAAACGTAACGATAATAATCTAATAGGTACCTACTTAAACTCCAGTTGTCTGTATAAGTAATAAGTTTTAAGTGAGTAAAATAAGGTCTTTTTTAGACTCTAACCCCCTTATTCATAAACGTACATTAGATACGTTTTAGCTATATAATGCTTTGTCTTTGTCAGTTGCATTGGCAAATGTTCAGGATAGAAAAAGACAAAAGAGAGATTAGCAACACTTTAGCTAAAATACGTTTATGAAAAAGGGGTTAGAATTTTATTTTTAAATTGCTATAAAACTTTAAGCTTAAATTGTATCAAATGTTTTTTAGTGAGTAGAAAAAAGTTGCAAACAACTTTAAAAATGACATTATTATCGCAGTCTAAAGGCATCTACATAGAAATTTAAGATAGGATGCTATTTCTAAGATCTGTTTTGTCACTGTACAAATAAATTTCTTACGATGACGAACCGGTAGCCCAGCGGTGCAAAACCACCGTTTCATTCGAAGGGTCGCGGGTACGATCCCCGCAACGCAACAAATATTTGTATGACCTACAGATATTTGTTTTGGGTCTAGGTGTTTGTGTAGGTATGTGTTGTGTGTGTACAACGGCATCCACGACACAGGTTTATATAATACCGAATGAAGAGCTGTGAGTGTAACATTGATATACAAAAGAGTGTAAGAGTGTTTTATTTATTTGTTTTTTTTTTATATTTTTCTGGGCAAAGTTGTTAACACTGTACATTCTGTACAAATTATCTCATTTTGAAATTACTATAAAATAAATCATTTGAAATTCGGGAATATTTGGAATTGCCAGTAATTGAAGTATATAATAAATAATAATATGATCAAGTAAAAGTTAGGTTGGATTGCTCATTGTTAACTATTTAATTTTGTTTAATTTATGGGTTAACCAGTAACGATTTAGCAGGTCCAAAATTACCCGTCTCCTTTGTATCTCATGATAACAAGGTTGCTCTGAATAATAGGTCACATACGCCTTCGAGCTCTATCATTACAACTCTACTCGCAGCTCTACAACTATAACTTGACATCACTAAGGTATTTTATTTTAAAGTAAAATGGAAAGAAAAATTTGACTTCAGGCGAGACTCGAACTAGCATAGTTGGCAATAGATGGCGCTGCTGCTACCATAAAGCAATGCAACAAATGTGAAGGAAAGATTGGACAATCGTTCGAGTCTCGCCTGAAGTCAAATTTTTCTTTCCATTTTACTTTAAAATAAAATATATTTCACAAGCATGTGTTAATGCGAAATAATATAAAACAATTATTAAGGGTAAAAGCGATTTCTTTACGATATTCAATAAACTGCAAAGTCTATTATATCGGTTGCCTAACTAGCATAGTTGGCAATAGATGGCGCTGCTGCTACCATAAAGCAATGCAACAAATGTGAAGGAAAGATTTGACAAATCGGGCAGGACTTCAGTAGCTCAATTGGAAGAGCGGCTGGACTAGATTCCCAGTAGGCCGCGAGTTCGAGTCTCGCCTGAAGTCAAATTTTTCTTTCCATTTTACTTTAAAATGAAATATATTTCACAAGCATGTGTTAATGCGAAATAATGTAAAACAATCACTAAGGTAGCCAATATAGTCATTGCCTGGTATTCAATCTGGTTTCTATCTATATATATGTTGTATGTATGCTTAGAGTTCTGACTGCACTTGGAACTCTGGTAATGAATAACTTTGATTTTGACTAATAAGTTCTTCTTTGTCTTCATGTCTAGTTCATGTAAAGGACTTATTACACGGCGCGATACTCAGGGTACGATAGCAAGGGTCAGGGTAGTGTAATAACATTTAGGGAGTTAGGAAGGGTCCTAACTTATTAGGGAATAAGGGCGACCAGAGCGGCCCGTGTATTTGTATTGCGACCGGATAGTGCAATAAGCGGCAACCCGGCGCGAGGCCACACCCACCCTTTCTGCCTGAAGACCGTGTCGTGTAATAACCTTGGAAAAATTTGAAATTGAAATTAAATTTCTTTTTGTCATTTTTGCTATGTTTCATAATCCAATTTTAATTACTACGTAACTTCATGCCTGTAATCCCCGAAGGGGTAGGCAGAGGTGAATGCATGCATTCAAGCATACATGCAAACACCCACGATTCGCCGGTTACGTTTTGGCCCATGTAACAGGTGGCGAGCCTGTTGACATCTCCGGGCACATTACCAAACTTTGAGGTACTGGGAAATTTCCAATAAATGGAAAAATCCCAATAGAACCAGAGATAAAGGCTTTTTCACCATTATCTCTGATAACCCCCTACCCGGGAATCGAACCCAGGACCTCAGCGTAGTAGTAGTGGGTTAATTACTATTAGGTAAGATACCTCATATTTGTTTTTAGCTTCACTTTATGTTAAATGTAGTTATTCACTGTCGGCATTTTTTATTTCTAGACATTTTTAAAGTATCTGTATTCGAAAATAATCGAAATATATTTTTTTTAATTTTCTTTCTGCTTAGAGATAAATCTTTGGCTAAAAAAGTTTTGGCGGGAACCTTGAAAGAGGCGTATGGTCCTCTTATTTTATTTCATTTTCTTGGTGTATTTTTAAGTTATATTGAATAAAGTTCGTGGCATTTTGTTTGATATAGGTTTATTACAGTGCCCGTGTATAGTGAAATAGAATAACAGTGCGAAAACACGACCTTTCAGGTTGCCTCCAAAACTTCATTGTAAATGTTCTGGTAAAGTAGCCATCGCTTTACTCGAATAACTTGATTGTAACTCACTTGACTGACATATTATACTTGATAACTTATATACTTGATACTTACATATTGTACTTGATGACTATATTATACTAACTTTTACGCTGCTTAAATAAATACGAAATATCGTTTTACTTGACACTGGCAATATGCGTAATAGCGATGCCATAATAACAAAAAAAAAATCCTTGAGAATAAAAACACTTCTACATTGCTTTATGGTAGCAGCAGCGCCATCTATTGCCAACTATGCTAGTTAGGCAACCGTTAGAGCAATAGATAGCGCTGCTGCTACCATAAAGCAATGCAGTAGATGTGAAGGAAAGATTTGACAAATCGGGCAGGACTTCAGTAGCTCTATTGGAAGAGCGGCTGGACTAGATTCCCAGTAGGCCGCGAGTTCGAGTCTCGCCTGAAGTCAAATTTTTCTTTCCATTTTTCTTTAAAAATAAAATATATTTCACAAGCATGTGTTAATGCGAAATAATATAAAACAAACACTTCTAATAGTTTTTTACTGGTGCTCGAGTTCTAGTGTAGGAGCTTGGGGGCGTAAACACCATCGCATTACCTAATCTATCTGCCGCCGAACGGTAATGTTCAGTACTATCGTGTTCCGTTCCGGTTAGATGGTAATATATGACCCCGTTATAATTATCACAGAGACGTTACTTAGGTCTCAGGGATGGCAACGCATCTGCATTTTGACCTATGGTTTTCTATAGGCTGCAGTTACTACTTAACATCAATGTGAGCTGCAAGCTTGTATGTTTTCTTTACATAAGAAAACCTAATAATACACTCAGTAGACATGTTTTTAGTTACTCATATACCTATGTTTTGAAATTATTAGTAGGTACAGATAAATAACCTGTGTGAAGGTCCAGGTGATTGAGGAAAACACAAGTATTATTTGTATATTTAATTTATTGAATACGGTAGAAATGCTTCGTAGTAATTAATGGAAAACAAATACATAACAAGACGGATCTAGGAACATATACCGACCGCAAGGCACAGTTCAGCACTTGTTACCTTTCATTTATCTGTCTATTAAGTACTCCTTAATAACCTATGAGTAAGGATTCCCATAAGACCATTACCTTTTTTAAAATTAAAAAAGCGAATGGTAAATCCCGCCAATTTTTGACAGCTATTTCTGTTCAAGTTTTCGTAAAATAGTTCTTAACTTTCAAATATGATAAACATATTTTGACGTAGTTACGATTTCAAAATGTAACGTTAAAAAATCGTCAAGTTATTTCATTATATTAATTTACGATGATGCCTCAGTAGCGTAGTGGTAGCAGGCCACTACTATTGCGCTGGAGGTCCTGGGTTCGATTCCCGAGTCGGGGACTATCAGAGATAACGGTTTAAAATCCTTTATCTCTGCTTCTATTGGGATTTTTCCATTTTCTGGAAGTTTCCCAGTACCCCGGAGTGTGGTAATGTGCCCGGAGATGGCAACAGGTTCGCCACCTGTTACATGGGCCAAAAACGTAACCGGCGAGTCGTGGGTGTTTGCATGTATGATTGAATGCATGCATTTACCTCTGCCTACCCCTTCGGGGATTACAGGCGTGAAGTTACGTCATTACGTCAATTTACGATGATTTCCTTTCTTTGGCATCGGATCGAATATTTTCGATGATTTTTTCTTTGGTTTACTAGGAAAGTTGATCTGACAGCTGTCAAAATGTATTTCTTAGACTTATTGGACTGTAGGCATAATTAACCATAAATGACGTACAGTTTTTTTATTTAGGGGTAGTTATTAGATATCAAGTGCTGATCTCTGTCTGCAGCATTAGGTTTGGCTCTCTCCCAAAGCCATTATAATTCTTTTTTATATTTTTAATATAATTTTACCCAACGTGGAAGTCTTAAGCCAATAAATACATAAAGCAAATCAAATACAGTAAATATATATAAGAAATTCAACAATTTCTTCACCCATTTATATTCATAATATATATCAACTTTTTTTTTCTATTGTACAATTTAAATATTACAACAATATTGTTAACACCTCATAACATGTTATAATATTTTAACGGAAAATGGCTAATGGGCGTCCACATTGGTAAAATGTGTAATAAAATAATTTGACTAGAAATAACACAGTTTTCCATCAGTATATGAAAATTATGACCATCATTTTTATATTTATAAAATACAGTCGCACAAAAAAATAAATTTTCGACTTCAAAAATAAATCTCCCAGACTAGAACATAGTTAACTTAAAAATTAAAACTAATTTTTGGAATGACGTAGATCGAAAGGAACTATATTATTCGTTTTGATTTATTATAATCAAAATTGATTGATTTATAATAATTAACATCTGCAACAATCAATTGTGATCGTGACAAAATCTTAACATTAATTTAAAAAAATATCCCTACTTAACTAAAGTTTTTCAACATTTCTACTGAAAGTACTTATTACTGCACATGTTTAAAAAATCCATTTATTGGTTCCTATTTTTTTACAAAATTTGTAAAATAGAACTGATTTAATTTGGCTTTCGAAAATAGTACAAACAAGGGTATAATTAATATAATTCGAAAGCTTAAAGGACGTTATTGATTTTTTCACAAATATTTTTCGGTTCTACAAATTTACAAAAAAAGCAAAAAAGTGCGACTGTACGAAACTGTTATAGGCATTGTACCCGAGTGAAAAAGTTAACTATTTCTAAATATATCTGCTGTAGTCACTCCTGTATCCGTTCCTACACTTAAATATTAATTTGTACTGTATTTTGTATCACCGACCTCCGTTATATTACATTGGTTCAACATTTTGTACTGTTAAATCTATAATATTGGTCTATAATATATCCTCTGGGTACAATGCGTGAAGCAAAACAACTCAGAACACAATTATATTTCACTACATTCAAAACGAAATCTATCCAAACTCCATAATGTAAAAATGCGTTTTCCTCTAACAAATGGTTCTAAAAACGCGTCGCCTTTTGGCGTCGTGGGGCAAAAGGGGCGAACGGGGCATGTACACCGAACGCCTTTAAACGTCGCGTCCCCACTGCCCGACGACGCCTCTGGGAGTTTGAATACACATTCGTGTACCAATCGTACAATTTTTTATTAATTTTGTTTATTATTTTAAAACGTTATTAATATAATTTGTTGTATTGCGCGTGCGCGTCCTCGCTCCCCACGCGGGTTGGTGTCGGGAAGACTGGTTAGGAAGTGAAACAATCTAGGACATCGTTCAGGAACATATATAGGAACATCAGCTTTCAGAGTTGCAGGTAACAGCTTACCCTGATCATCGCGTTGTATTCGTCAGGCAGCCGTCCGGGCCGGGAGCGGGTCCGCGCGCGACCTCTAGTGTTTATTTAAATTACAACTTACGTACATACATAGGAACTTTCTTTAGAAGCTGCATGGTTTGTACAAGCTAACCTCCACAATGATCTACCGAATAATTAAATAAAATGGTTACCCAAATCATATATATTCATTTATAATAATAATATTTGACGGCGATTTTACGTTCTCAGGTGTGTCTTGTGTTGCTGCTGGTTTTTCTTTTGCGAACTAGGTATTATTTCAGTCAAAATTATTAAATCAATTACCATAACATTCCACTGAGTATCACAAACAATTTAATTTCGAAATAATATGAATAAATTCCATTTTCATTTTCATTTTCAATTAATAGTACGCAATATTATAACCAACGTCGAAATCTGAGCCTCTTAACTTGTTGAAATAGTAACAATATTTATCTATACACCTAGTAAATACCAAAAACTATACACTTTTCATAAAACTGTTATGTAAGAAGATCAGAACTAAGTACGCTGATGTGAAAAAAATTGTTATATTATTTTGAACTTCATACCGATCATAAGAAATATTAGCCACTTGTCTTGAAAGAAGACGGTCCTTTTTTAATGTGGTTTTCACAAATAAATTTAACAAAAACAAACATTTACATTTTATAAAGACTTTTAAAATAAAAAATACTTGGTTACCTACATTTTATAAAAAAATATAAAATTATAATTCTTATAAAATGTTATTTTTAATCATTAGTAACATTTACAAGATAGCGGTCCTCCAACCACTGAGAAGCATGGAATGTAGAAATATAGAGTTCAGAGTACAGAGAAAACGTCAAAAAGAGAACTTCGGGCTTTTTTTTCAGGAATAATGTTGTTTGGATAGCTGAGATCGGTTTAAATTTTTATTCTCTTTTTTTCGCACCTGGTTCAAAACCACATTAAAGGTCCATACAAATTCGGACCGTCTTCCATATTATGTTATCTTTTTGTTCATTTGGTGATAACAATAAAAGCCTGAAATACAGTTGGAAATAACACTGAAATTAAATTATTACTACAGTGGGAATCAATTAATCAAAAACATTATTTTTCCACATTCTCCCCAACTCATAATTTCTAATATGCTATTAAAATTTTGAAAATGTGTAAATAAATAATTTTAATTATCTATAATTTTAGCAATTAATGTGAGAATTATTGGATTTATTTTTATTCTGAATTCTATGTCCTTAACACATTTTTAAAGTGTTTTTTTTTTCAAATGAGGCAAAGCTTACTGTCTTAGAAATGAGTCAAAAATCTTACGTGTCTATTGTCACCAAGAATGAGTCAAATATACTATGTGTGTTGTCATTTATTCTACTAATGAGACATTGCTTGCTAACGTAGTTAATTATCCTGTTTACATTTTAATTGAGTATGAGTAATAATTTTTTTGATATTATGTTTCGCAGAAGAAATATCCAGCAGACATACTGTCTTCTTAGTGTGAAATAATTATTTAATAATATTTTATAGAATTCTAACTTTCTGTTTACGTTGTGATTTGTGGTTTTGCTTATTCACAGATAAATAAGCTGAATTCTATTTACTCTTATCTCTTTTGTGACCTTTCCTGACAACTGTTTACCTTTATGTGCTTTTAAATAAGTCATACACATCGTATGTATTTATTATAATGACCATAAGTTACTTTTTGCTCGTCTCTTTTTTTTTAGATTGTATGGGAAAATGAAATTGTCGATTTTACTATTACCCTAACAATTTTATTTATTCATATTTTCTACCTTTTAAAATTTCCCTGGACTTGCAAAAATAATTCAAAACCAAAATTGGAGAAATTAGTCCAGCCGTTCTCGAGTTTTAGTGAGTTTGACGAACAGCAATTGATTTTTATTTGTATAGATATACCTATTTCAAATTATTCATTTAAGGCGAGCTACTTCTCGTCCCATTTAAATAATACTGCCAATTAAACGACATATATATTTTATTTCTACTGACTTATTATTTCATTGAGATCATTTCTTGTAATATCTAATTACCTAACATTTCATGGTTAGAATTTTAAAAATAAGCTTAGGTTTAAAATAAAGCCAGTCTTATTCTTGGATCTCAGAAACATCATGTACGATTTTCCACAAAACACACCCGAGACTCGATCGCCCGTAACACATTAAATTTATCAATTACAAATACAAATAAATAGAAACGGTTGAACTCGGCCGACGGCAATGGCGGCACAGAGCTGTGCTCCTAGCACCTAACAAGACCCGTAATCGATGTGTTGCACAACATACACCGCCGGCCGACCGACAATACCTAACCAGATTAATACTAAATTACGTTTAATGTTGATCACTGCCCAATAGTACGTATCTTTGTGCTTTACACTCCTAGACAACAATTATATACGAGAGCTAACATGGCGCGGCCTCCGTCCGCGGCGTAGCGACTATTTGTACTTCACTGTGACTCCAAAATATATTTATATAACAACGCCTTATTAAACTAAAGTGAGGTAGGTCGGTTGTCGCAGTACACCTAAAGTGGCACCTAATTTGTACTGTGGATGGGTGGGGCCGCGGGCGTATAGCGCGACTCGCGGCGCGCGGCCACCCCGGGCACGCGGTCGAACAGCCGCACGCGCGGTCTGCTGGCCGCACGCGCGGTCTGCTGGCCGCACGCGCGGTCGGCGGGCCGCACGCCGCTCGGCGCGCCCGCCGCGGCCCCCGCCGGCGCGCCGACGCTCGCCCGGCTGTCGCGGTCGGGCCACCGAGGCTCCCAGTGATCAACATCGCACCGGTACTACGACGCTATCGTGAGAACGCACTCACCGGTAAAATACGTATCGTTTAAAATAATAACTACGCCTAGGGTGTATTTCTTCTCCCGATCGAAATCGACGTTTCAAAAACTCGTCTCGGACCGACCCGACGTCGGAGACAATAAATAGACCGATTCATAAGCGGCAACGTTTCATATATCACCCGTGAATATAATTCAATATACGAAGTTAGACTCTGTCAAAAATAAAAGAGGGCGGGGCCGCCGCGCGGTGTGGCGCTCGGGCGGGCGGCCGCGGTAGCTCCCCGGGAGCGATCGCTCCTCGCTCCGGCGACCGCTCGAAGGCACACAGCGTTAAATGTAGTCAGAGTTCGGCGATCGGGGCGGCGGGGCCTAGGCCGGCGTGAGCGTGAGCGTGACGGTGGCGCGGCGCGTGGCGCGGCGCCGCACCGGCAGGAACACGAGCGCCGGCAGCAGGCTGAGCGCGCCGCCCGCCTCCTCCAGCACGAAGGGCTGCATGGTGAGCGGCGCGCGCGGCGCCCGCGGCACCGCCAGCAGCGCGCCCGCGCCGCCGTGCGCGCCCCGCACGTGCGCCTCCAGCGCGCCGAACCCCTCCGCGCGGAACTCGCACCGCGAGCACGAGTACGCCTCCGCCTCCGCCTCGCCCGCCTCCTCCGCCCCGCCGCCGCCGCCTTCGCCCTCCGCGCCGCCCGCCTCGCCCTCCGCGCCCTCGCTCGCCTCGCCGCACTCGCCCCCCTCGGCGCGCTGCGCGTGCGCGCGCTCGTGCGCGAACAGGAAGGCCAGCACGTCGGTGGTGAAGGGGCAGTAGGCGCACGCGTAGGGCTTGTCGCGCGCCAGCAGGTCGAGCGGCCGCGGCGGCGGGTGCGGGTGCGGGTGCTGCGGGTGCGGCGGCGGCGGCGGCGGCCGCGCGGGCGGCGCGTGCTCGGCCAGTAAGTGCGCGCGCAAGGCCCGCGGCCCGCGGAAGCGTCGCGCGCAGAGCGGACACGGCTCCGAGGGCGCGGCGGCCGCCGGCGCCGGCGGCGCGGGGATCCCGTGCGTGTTGTGCTTGTGCACGCGCAGGAAGTACTTGCTGCACAGCTCCTTGTGGCAGATGTCGCACGTGACGCCCCCGAGCTGCGTGCCGCTCTCGAGCGAGATGCCGTGCATGCGCTGCATGTGCGTCCGCATGAAGTACTTGTTGCACAGCTCCTTGTTGCAGATCTCGCAGAAGCTGGAGCCGGCGCCGCCGCCCGAGCGGCGCTCGTCCTGCGGCGGCGGCGAGTCGGACGGGGGCCGGGACGCCTCGGGGGGCTCCTCGGCGAGCCGCTCCGCGGCAAGCTCGTTCAGCTGCGATATCATCGTCTGCAGCTTGCGGAGCTCCTCGCTGGCGGAGCCGGGGGAGGCGGCGCCGCGCTCCTCGACAATCAGGTTCAGCGGGCTGGTTTGGCCCTCGCGGAACGCCGCCTCGATCTCGTCGCGGTCGTCGTCCCGCTCGCGCTTCACCTCAAGGGGCTCGTCGTCGAAGGGCGGCGGCAGCGAGAGTGGGGTGTCTGCGGGCGGCGTGGGCGGCGGCGGCGCGGGCGGGGTGGCGGCGGGCGGCGAGCGGTCGGCCGGGGAACGTTGGGGCGGCACGCCATGGCGGCGCTCGCGATGCGTCCGCAAGAAGTATTTGTTGCAGTACTCTTTGCAGCAGATCTCGCAGAAAGCCTCGGGGTTGGTGACGCCGAGGCGCCGCAGCACGTCGGGTTGGAAGGCGGACTCGCGCGCCCGCCGCGCCGAGTCCGGGGACAGTCTCCGGGGGGTGCCGCCCGATTCCTCGTCGGAAGCGCGCCGCGGGGGCGAGGGCTGCTGGGGGTGACCGGGCTGATGCAGCTGCGTGTCGCCGTCGTAGATGCCGTGTTTGTTCGCTCGGTGGGTCTTGAGGAAGTATTTGTTGCAGAACTCCTTGCAGCAGAGGTCGCAGTAGGCCTCGGGGTTGAATATCCGCGGGGGATCGTGGCGCGGGAGAAGGCGGAAGGCGGCCAGGGGGTCGAAGGTCGGGAGGGCGAGTTCGCCGAAAGCAAGGGCGCTCTTGTAGATGTCGGCCATCTTGGCGTGGAGGTCGAGGGGCGGGGGCTGGGCGCGGGCCGGCGCGGCCTGCTTGCGGCGCTTGCGGCCGGGGCTGCCGCCGCCCTCGTCGCCGCCGCCGACTCCCCCCACGCCCCCCACGCCCCCGCCCCCGCCGCCACCGCAGTCGCGCTCGCGCTTCACCGCCGGCGCCACCGACATCGCGTCACCGCCGCATCTGAAATTGAGATAGAGTCCATGTTAGAAGTTGGTACCAAGAGCAACAAATAACGCAATCACCACTTGTAGGGAGTAGATTTTTTTTATGTACTGGAAGTGGAAAACAAGCATGCAGTTCACATTGATGTTAAGTGATGACTGTAGCCTATAGACACCCACACAAAGACCAAGGTCAAAATGCAGATGCGTTACCACTCCTGAGGTCTAAGGTGTTATGCTTCTGTGCCGGAAATTACACACTATGTTCAAATCACGTCGGGGTCACCAGTTTTAGTGATGCAATAGTTAATACCAATAGTCTGTGTTCCTGTTCCTACAATTTTCTTTATTTGCTTTTGCTTTTTTACCTCCCCCTTTTTTCCCTCAGTCCTGAATAAACTACGGTCTACAAATGAGATTCAACGACACTTCCAAATATAAATTATTGGCGCTTGGACATATTAAATTCCTTACATTTTTTGTTAATTTCCAAAGCAGTAAATAGATTTACGCGTGATTTGGCTTTATAAATTAATGTTGCGTGCCGGTGGCGATCGAGAATTCGCTTGCCAAGCAATTGACTGTGGCAAAACGCAACATGTCGGAGCGGTTAGCGTTTTTCTTAGAACCTGTGATTTTAATGATATTACGTACATTACTTCGCCCCTGTAATCCCCGAAGGGGTAGGCAAAGATAAAGTACATGCATTCAAGCATAGATGCAAACCATGATTCGCCGGTTACGTTTTGGCCCATGTAACAGGTGGCGAAAATGCGGACCAGAAAATGGAATAATCCCAATAGAACCAGAGTTAACCGTAACTAGGAAATATTAGTAGAACCGTTTTATACCGACTGTCTCTACTTGATGAAAGAAAAATGTTACGAATTTTGGCAGGAATACTTTAATCAAAGATCGAAAGAGAAAGGCATCTGGTATAAGATCATACAAGTTGAACCTTTTAAGAAACCCTGGATTCAAAACACTTCATTGAATAGAAACATAGAGCAACACGGGCCACCGGCCGCGGCGGACTGAAGGGGAGTAGCCATAGCGTTTATTACCGATGCAAAACAGTCTGTCATTTTTTGCGGGGGGAAATGCGTGCGACACACACGCACACTACAAAAATCGTTTATTACTACGAAACTCACACCTTGACTTTAACAAAATACAGAGACAATTTCACGCACACATTTAAACATCTAGGAGACAGGTATAGGCCCACAGGGTTTGTACTTTGACATAGGGGAAAGCCTGCATATGGCTACTCCTCTCCGGTGTTGCTCTATGAATAGAAATGGTATTGTCATTGCGTTACGTCTACGTTCCGGACACATCCCATTGAACAAGTTCACCTATTTAATGGGTAAAGTACCGTCACCCAATTGTACCATCTACGATACTGTGGAGGATGTTTACCAAATTTTAATGGAATGTGTCCGAAATGAGAGTATGAGAAAGGTTTTGTTCAGCATTAATGAATTGTTGCAATCTACCGGTGGCTTGAATATAATGTTGAGTGATATTTCCTCAGATTCCATTAGGTATTTAATTGATTTATATAAATTCGGTGACTATAATTAGTGATTAGGTTATAATTTTAGATAATATTTAACGTAAAAATAGTATTCCTAAGAGTGCGACGTAGTCACAATAGCGACCAAGCTCTTTAAATAAAGATTTTTAGAAAAGAGTTGGTCTTCATTAATGTACAAAAAAGCCCGTAATACTGTATAGCTAGCTTTTATATTTGAATAAAACAAAGGTTTTTTATTGTTAAATGAAAAAAAAAAGTAGTTACATGTGAGGTTGAGATCTCTTTTCATGAACTACTTAAATATGAAATGTTGCGAAGCCTGGGCGAAGCGTTAGTGGGATATAAAGTATCTAATGATTTTATACTTAACTAGCGGCCCGCCCCGGCTTCGCACGGGTGCAATGTTACCTACATTATTACAACTAAAACACTACTAATCTATTGGGTTTAGGAAGCAGTTATTTTCTCTTACAAAACCCTACTGTATCTGTATCATACATACTATCCACCCTAAAAGTACACCCTTAGAGGTTCTTTTTTCCGAAGTCTTACCCCCTTAATCACAAAGTACTTTAAATACGTTTTAGCTATAGAATGCTTTGTCTTTGTCAGTTGCATTGTCAAATGCAGGATAGAAAAAAACAAAGGAGAGATTAGCAACACTTTAGCTATAATACGTTTATGAATAAGGGGGTTAGTGTGTAAACACTATGCCGAAGCTACGCAACGGAAGTTCGGGGGCTCTTTTACGTTACGACGTATTTGGCTGATGATTTCGGCACTTATAGTGTGTCATCACACAAGTGCCGAACTTACGCGGCAGAACTTCAGTTCAGTGAGGTGTGTGTCGGCATAGTGTGTGAATTCAGCAATCGAACCGAACTTCGGTCGTACGCCCGACCGAATTTACGCTGTACCTACGCTATAACGCAGCGTAATTTCGACATATTTATTTATATATGTATACACTTTATTGTACACCAGAAACTAAACAAATTATACAAACAAGAAAAGAAAGAAAAGTACAAAAGGCGGTCTTATCGCAAATGGTGCGATTTCTTCCAGACAACCTTTTAGTCAGGAACATATACCAAGAAATTATTTATTTGCCGGCAGGGTGTACTGAGCAATAATAAAGATAAAAAAAAAAATAATAGATAATTATACGAATCGAAGAGAAATATTATAAATATTTATAACTTAACAAAGAGCAATGCATGACCAATATAATGAAAAAGGATAAATAGTTACAGAGTCTGAGTTAAATAAAAAAAATATCATAGACTAACGGACAAATACTCAAACGTCACTTAAATCTAAGTGGGACTTAAAAGTCTTCTGTCTTTATAAAACACGCTCAAACGATAGAGATAACGCACATTTGAGCGTTGCTTTAAATTGAGTGACGTTTCAGTATTCGGCCAATAGTGTGTTATCAGTAATTCAAATAGCATTGCAGGCGTAATAGTGCTGAACGTCCGTCGCATAAATTTGGCATAGTGTGTTTACACACTTAGTGAGCACATACCTACGTCCTAAAAGAATCACTATTCAGAATTTGACACTAAACTTGTAACAAATTTTTATACAAACTATCAACCTCGAAAACAACCCCCTAGGGTTGAATTTCGTAAAATCCTGTCTTTGTGAGCACCTACGTCCTAAAAAGAACCTCCATGAAAAAATTGAAACGCCTGCACTTGTATTTCCTAAAGTTTTTTTATGTTGGTGGTGTGAAACAATGTTGTAGCAAACAAGCATGCAGTTCACATGGATGTTAAGTGACGACTGCAGCCTTTAGACATCTACACAATAACCGGAGGTCAAAGTGCAGATGCGTTGCCCCTGAGGACTAAGATTTTTTGACTCCGTGATACTTATTATGGGGCTATACTTGTAATGTGTGACTTGTGTGAGTGACCTTAAGCTTTTTAAGACGAACACCATTTTTCAAAATTCTACAAACTTATAGAGTATTCACCCTTGAGCCCTACGATTATGAGACACGTTAGTGAGATATTGATTGACAGCTGGACACACGTATTGAAGCGTAGGTACTACATGATTCCAATAAGAATCGACTCACCTGCTATCGACACTATAATCTATAGCCTCCATTTGTCATAAAGTTCTCAACACCATTATACAAATTTATAAAATCACTTATAATTCACAACTATCAATGTTAATCAACCAATCACATCGCGTAAGTTTGAAATTCGATTTCCATTTTCGAATGGCACGTGTTGACGGTTGCGCGGGCGCCGAAACTGTGTGTTTTAAGTAAAAACGAGTGCAATGTATTTTTTTTTGTAGAAAACATCAAAAATCTCTCACCCCACCCGACCACCCCTATGCGAGTTGATTATTCGGCGAGGGCCGGTGCATTACGTTTTAGGGTGGGCTTACATAGCGTGATATGAAAAAAGAAAAAAAAAACATTAAATAAAACCATTTCAGATTGAATTTATATTTATAGAAGAAGAAGAATCAATAGAAAGATCAGGAAATGTTTAGTTTATAATAATACTAGCTTACCCGGCAAACTTCGTATTGCCTCAGAATTAAATAATGTGTCAAAGGCATTGATATACAAAAAGGGTTGATAGATACGGACTATTTGTATGGGAAAATGAAATTGTGTTTTTTTCTATTCCCCTTAATTTTCTTCATATTTTCTTACCTTTTAAACCTTCCCTGGACTTCCAAAAATCATTCAAAACCAATATTAGCCAAATCGGTCCAGCCGTTCTCGAGTTTTAGCGACACTAACGAATAGTAATTGATTTTATATATTATATATGAGATACGATATATGTATAACGCATAGAGGCATTTAGCAACAGATAAGGGACAATATAAACAATATAAAAATAATCGAAGTGTTTGTTAGCACACATAGTAGAAGTGAAACTTCAACGGCCTCTCACGTATGTATCGTGTAGACCTACACGATACCTACATAATAATTTATAGTATAAATAATTTATAATATATATTTATATCTTGGTGCAACCCAGGCTTACACTTTCAACATAGACAATACTGACATTCGGTTGGTCGCGACGGGTCATTTCACCGAGCGGCAAGGAATCGTCCAATAGCCTGACGCGCTGCGGTGGACCATATTTAAGCCGCGCCCACGGTCCACCACATTACGTGGCGCTATTTTTTAGCTCAGTCACACTTATTATCATTATTATTCATAGGTAAAGGTACTCTCTTCATTCAGACAACATCCTGACACCCCTCGTCTATACAGAAAATAATTGAAGTTTCACTTCAAAAACAAGAAACAACGGCCCTGTAATTTCCGGCACAGAGGCATAACACCTTAGGCCTCAGGAATGGCAACGCATCTGCATTTTGACCACTGGTCATTGTGTGGGTGTCTATAGGCTGCAGTCATCACTAAACATCAATGTGAACTGCAAGCTTGTTTGCCACTTTTATTACATAAAAAAGAACAAGAATCGAAATTGATATTAAAAAAGCTAGTAAATATAATAAACAAACATGTCATATCACCATCATGTAAGCCGAGCCTAACAGCAAACAATACGTCGCTTTCCCAAAATTTGGAAACACTATCAAAGGGGCGCGGTGTCCGCAAATATACCTGTCTCACTCCCTCTCAACGCTAACACATCCATCCATCTCACTTAACACGTCACGCAACTGCGTCTCTCTCTCACATTTATGATTAAGAGTAATGGCCCAATAAATTTAAGTTTGCTTTCGAATATTTTTCACACTTTTCGGTATTTTTTTTTTCAAGTAAAATACGGGGAAACTTTCACGATGTTTTCTATATAAACAGGCTGGAGGCCCCTTTTTTCATTAGCCTGTTATTTTATAGCTTAGTGTAAAATTTACTTTATTGCTTTGGTAAGCAAAATTTTATATTAAACTAGCTGTGCTCGCTACCTCGCCCGCGTGTGAATTTATGATTGTTCAGTACCTACCCGGACGAAGTCGATGGCGCAGCTAGTATAAAAGTAACCTAAGTTACTCCTTATTATATAAGCTATCTTCCAGTGAAAGTCCCGTCAAAATCAGTCCAGCCATTCCCAAGATTAGCGGGAACAAACAGACAGACACAAAAATTGAAAAAAATGTTGTTTTGGTATATGTACCGTGTATACATATGCATTTAGTAAAAAGCGGTTATTTTTATATTACAAACAGACACTCCAATTTGATTTATTTGTATAGATGTATAGATAAACTAGCGGCCCGCTCCGGCTTTGCACGGGTGCAATATTTCCTACATTAGTACTACTAATGCGGTACTAATCTATAGGGTGCGAAAAAAAATCTGTTCTTTGTGTGTCTATATTCTGCAGTCTTCACATAACATCAATGTGAACAGCATACTTGTTTACCACTTCCATTACATAATTAAAAAAAAAACCGTCTCTGCTTTTTTTAGGACGGAGGTATGTAGGCGGCACGTCTTGAGACGGTTCTAGTTCAGTAAGATAGGTCAGGTCAGTAGATCCGGCAATTTTACCGGGAAATTGGCGAACGCAGAAGGCGCTCCAGCCTAAACCGATCCTGCAGTATCTGTTTCAGACATACTCGTACTAACAACCCCAAAAACAAAACTTAGGGGGCAAAATCTGGTCATAGGTAACGCCTAAAGTAAAAGGACCCCTATGTAAAAGGACGATAAAAATATGTCATTATTATTTTTATTTTTATTTTTTTAATACGCTTACACTCACAGCCCCACAGTAGGTATAAACCTGTGTCGTGGGTGCCGTTGTACACATACAACACATACACAAACACCCAGACCCGAAACAAATATCTATAGGCCATACAAATATTTGTTCCGGTGCGGGGATCGAACCCGCGACCCTTCGAATCAAACGGTGGTTCCGCACCGCTGGACTAACCGGGTCGTCAAATTATGAAATTACGATAGTGGCAAAGAAATATGCAGTTCTCATTGATGATAGTAAGTTAATATTGCAGCCCATAGAAATCTATAGAAAAATCAGCAATCAAAATACCGATTTGTTGCCATTCCCGCTGCCTAAACTGTTTTGTCTCTGTGATACGCATATAACATTACCATTTTTTTTTATGAAATAGAAGTGGCAATCAAGCATGCAGTTGACATTGATGTTAAGTGTTGACTGCAGTCTATAGACACCCACACAAAGACCAAGGTCAAGATGCAGATGCGTTACGACTCCTGAGGCCTAAGGTGTTATGCCTCTGTGGCGGAAATTACAGGGCCGTACATTACCACCTGACCGGAACATGATAGTGCTGAACGCTACCATTTAGCGGCAAGTAAATTAGGTAATGCGGTGGTGCCTACGCCCGCGAGCTCCGTCACTGGACCTCTACCACCAGTAAAACGTCGAGTTTACGTTGACGACCCGTTTAGTCCAGCGGTGTGAGATACGAAGAGTCGCGGGTTCAATCCCGCGTTTTGCGTATGTACAATGGCACCCACGACACAGGTTTATATAAACCTAGTGAAGGACTACGGTTGCAAGCGTATTAAAAAAAAATCTTAATAATATTGATTTAGATTTTTATCAACACCAAGAATCAATTTCATATTGTTTTTCTACATAACGAAATCTACCCACATTAGATCAGCGGCGTGTTTACATCGGATATCGGGGTCCCGAGCGACCATAAAATGTCAAGCCCGGTCTCCAGTTTATATACTATCTGGTACTCATTCCTATTGTACCTACTTCACTATCCTCTTTTGTCTTGGGACTCATAAACATTTTTTGATCATCTATATTCTGTAGTATCAATGGGCAGCGTTGTAATTTTGGCTAAAATCTACATATAATAAAACAGTAAGATCTGTGTGTCTGTACATTGAATATATTTACGAAAAACTAATTCGGGCCGACGTTAAAATAGTATAAGAAAAATTTTCAATGTTTTTTTTTTTTTGCTGTCTGTTTGTCCAGGCTACTCTCCGAAACTACGGATTCGAATGAAACTTTTTGTGATGTATAGATACTAAGCCTGACCAACATTTTGATTGCGGAAAAATAGCTCATTCCCACAGGAAATTCTTATGCGGGCGAAGCTGCGGGAAAAAGCTAGTTAAAAATAAGTTTACTTCTTCAATTAAAAATCTATGAATGCAGTACCTATTGATCCAGAGGTCGCGTTCAAGGCAAGAACACCCAAGATCGTCTTTCTTAAAAAAAAAGATATAATAAAAAGTAATCGTAAAAATAGCTGTAACAATCGACTTCGTATTGTTTTTCTATGTCTGTAAATCCACCCACATTAGGTCAGCGGCGTGTTTACATCGGATATGGGGGTCTCCAGCGACCATAAAATGTCAAGCTCGGTCTCCAGTTGATATACTTTCATAATATTATGCTACTCGTTCTTATTGTACTAAAGTATCAACTTTTATCTTGGGACACGTAAACGCATAACGTCATGGATATAATCCATAGTAGTCTAAACATATATATTTTTGTCATATTATTGAGGTATGGTTTTTGATTACATACCTTTTAAAAATGGGTAAAAATCAACGTAAGTTCCATATAGTCGTTTTTACAAAAGAAATAAAAACAAAAAAACTAAGTGCGTGTCGGGTCACTCGTAATATTGGGTTCTTATATATATTTCTTGATATAAACACCGTTGATGTTGAATAGTATGAATACTACATGTATTCGTCCAGAGATCGCAGATTCGTGCTCAAATCTTATGTAGGTTGTTACTATCTACATGTGTATATTATAACATACCTACATTACATAGGTAATAAGCACCAACAATCAATTTTACATGATTTTACCAAATCTGCCGACATTAGATCAGCGGCGTGTTTACATCGGATATTGGAGTCCCGAGCGCCCATAAAATGTCAAGCCCGGTCTCCAGTTTTATACACTTTCATATGTTACTCATTCCTATTGTATTTCGGTATCCTCATTTGTTTTGAGAAATTATGCGCAAAGACAATATAAGTATAAGTAATATAATATGCAGATGCGTTGCCGCCCCTGAGGTACCTGAAACCTTAGTTGTTATGTCTCTATGACAGTTATTACGGGGCCATACATTACCATCTAACCCAGTGATTCCCAAAGTGGTCCATATAGATCCCCTGGGGTCCATGGGAGACTCGATGGGGTCTACGTATATGCGTAAATAAAAATGGGATATATGGGAAAGTGATATAAATGTTAGCAAGGGGGTCCACCGAAACCAGAAAAAAATTGAAAGGGGTCTACAAGAAAAATAGGAACCTCTAATCTAACCGGAACACGATAGTGCTGAACACTACCATTCGGAGACAGATAGATGAAGTAATTAATTACACTCTACCACTAGTAAAAGTTATGAAATGAATGCTCAAGCACCTACCTCTATAAATTCCTATTGAGCCCGTTTAGATTTTTTCGGTAAAAATAGTCTGAGTTTGTATAGAACGAGTATCAGTCACGAATGTAGTTACAGTACAGTTCAAGCGAAGGCTTTTAATTTAGAATTCCGTTTTTTTAGGTTCCGTGGCCAAGTGGCACCTCTACCAGTAGGTAAACAGAAATATTTTTTTTCAACTCAGAATCACTATTTCCGTCGGAAGATGTCCATACCTGGTCAATTTTTTTTATGGAAGTAGCAAACAAGCATGCCTTTCACATTGATGTTAAGTGATGACTGCAGTCTATAGACACCCACCCAAAGACCAAAATGCAGATGCATTACCACTCCTGAGGTATTATGACTCTGTGCCGGAAATTACAAGGCCATACATAACCACTTGACCGGAACACGATAGTGCTAAACACTACCATTTAGCGGCAAGTATATTAGGTAATGCGGTGGTGCCTACGCCCGCGAGCTCCGTCACTGGAGCTCTACCACAAGTGAGAAATGCCCAAATACCTATGCCTTTAATTAATTTGTTACGTCACAAGATAAAGGGCAAACATATTAAAGATAATCAATTCTATTCTTAAAGCCCGTATTCGTTGATTAAAACAATAATATGTATGTATGTATCTTCACGCCAGGTCCCTAACGGGGTAGGCAGAGAGTGTAGAGCGCCAGATAGCCCGGTCCTGACATACCTCTCGTGCCTCGTCTACCTTCATTCTCTTCATACATGCACGCCGATTCCTATGACTTTTGACCCAACCATCAGACAGAACTCGAGCTATTAACAATAATATGGACATCTAATATCTATGGAATGAGTCGAAATTACATTAAGTTGTTTATGTTAATTATTTTTTATGTGTATACCTACCTACTTCACGGAATAGATAACTATTCTGTGGTATACCTACTTGGGAGTAAATAACTCCCAAAAATACAGGAACATAATTATCGAAGTCACACATCCGATTTTAAATATTCTTTTGGTATACCTACGACGCGCGACGCCGAAGCGCGCATGGCCCAGCGGCTGGTGTAGATCGTAAGCGATCTGCTCGGTTAAGCACTACGGGCGCGGTCGGGTAGTGTGATGGGTGACCGCTAGTGGCAAATTAAAATGCGCGTTTCCGTGCTTCGGAGGGCACGTTAAGCCGTCGGTCCCGGTTGCTATCGATAGATAGCAGTCGTTAAACCTTGTCGGAGGCCTTATGGGCGGTTTGAAAACATCCGACAGCGGGTTGGCCACTAACCCACCCACCTCCACCAATCCGCATTGGAGCAGCGTGGTGGAGTAAGCTCCAGGCCTCCCCCCAGAAAGGGGAGAGACTCGTGCCCAGCAGTGGGACGTATAATGGGTTGCCATTATTATACCTACGACAGCCATATTCATGAGGACGGCTAATAGAAGCTGAGTAGTTTCGGTTGTGTGTTGTCTGTCCACCACGCAAAAACGAAATATTTTTACATAATATATCGCTTCTTTACAAGAATAATGTGACATTTCATCTAAATCGTTCTCTATGAAATGCAACATTATTCTTAGAAGAATAACGTGACATTTCATCTAAATCGTTCTATATGAAATGTCACATTATTCTTGTAAAGAGGCGATATGTAATATAAGTATATTATGTAAAAAGCTTAGCTAACTTCGAAGTAAAGATGAAAAAATACGCTTAGGTGCACTCAGTTTTAGTGAAACTAACGAACAGCAATTTATTTTATAAAATCTAGTACCTAGTAGTTTATTTATAATCTTTTTTATATCTGTGGTTATGTCGGTTCGTAGTAATGACGAAGTGGCTCTACGCGATTGTTTTCAATTAAATACCTTAGTTTATGTTTTTTGGATCTGTGTCTGGTCATAATGACGGATTGTCAACTATAATGGTGTTTAAGATATCTGTTAAGTTGGATCAAACTGCACACGTGCAGATTTCATTAAAATCGGTTAAGTAGTTTAACAGTCCATCGCGGACAAACACCGTGACACGTGATTATAGGTTAGGATCCCACTGCAGAATCAGTTCGTTCATATAGATATGCTGCAATGCTATGCTATTTTAACGTATATTTATAATCTAGAGCAGTGATTCCCAAAGTGGTCCATATAGACCCCCTGGGGTCTATGGGAGACTCGATGGGGTCTACGTATATGCGTAAATAAAATTGGGATATATGGGAAAGTGATATAAATGTTAGCAAGGGGGTCCACCGAAACCAGAAAAAAATTGAAAGGGGACAAGAAAAAATAGTTTGGGAACCTCTGATCTAGAGAATATATATGGTTGAGAATATACTAGGTTGCCTATCAAAAAATGGCGGCATGCATTTTTTTTTTTTGGGAAACATATTTTTTTAATTTGTTATTTCATTAAAATATCGTCGACCTCACGGCAATATGTATAAAAGACTAAAAAATCACGTCTGCCGTTGCGCACTTGGCCGCTCCGATAACTTTTTACGTCCATGACGTACATGTATTATTTATATATCAAATTAAAGCAAATTTATTCTCATAATTATGGTATACAGGAGCCAAATTACATCGACCGCAAATAAGAGAAAATAATTTGATAAAAATACGGCCAAATTTTGATAGGCAACCTAGTGAATATTTATTCTCTAGATTATAAAGTTGCGTAAAAATTAGGTTTGCACCGAGTCTGGATGAACGAAATGATTCGGCAGTTGGATCTTAACCTATTATCTATATACATATAATAAAACAGTAAAACCCGCGTGTCTGTACATTGTATATATTTACGAAAAACCAATTGGGGGCGATGTTAAAATAGTATTAGAACACTTTTCAATGATTTTGAAATATTTTGTCTGTCTGTTTGTCCATTTGTCCAGGCTAATCTCCGAAGATACTGGACGGATTCGAATGAAACTTTGTGGTGTATAGATACTAAGCCTGGCCAACATTTAGGCTCATTTTTACTGCGGGAAAATCACTAATTCCCACGGGAATTTCTACATTTAATTTCTTTTTCCTATACAAATAGTCCTTATCTATCAAACCTTTGACACATTATTTCATTGTGAGGCAATATGAAGTTAATATGATAAAATACCTATATTTCCGAATAACATGGAAGCAACTATTGCGTAAGCTGACATTTAGCGAGCGTCTCGGCCGCGGCGCCGCCCGCATGTCATTCCGACTCCCATTATAAAATGTCGGCTGTAATCGGCCTTTATTTTTATTTTATTTGCCGCCACCCCCTACGCCCGACCACCCCCCGATATTTCAAAGTTAACGACTGCAACGTAAAAATATGGCGCTCTACTTGAAAAAAATTCGGAGCGGATGATTCGCTCTTTTTTTTTAATCTCTTGATGTGTTTTCAGTTTTAGGCGGACAGTTTGAAAGGTTTTGAATTTGTATGATGTATGTTTAGTGAGTTTTTCTTACAATTATTTTTAACCTCTTGATATATTTATAGTTTGCAATATTTTTATATTCCCAATAACACATGCAAGAGATTTTAAAAATAAAAGAATATATGCATATCTATCTATATGTATAAATAAAAATTAATTGCTGTTCGTTAGTCTCTAGGCTAAAACTCGAGAGCGGCTTTACCGATTTGGCTAATTTTGGATATGAATGATTTTTGGAAATCCAGGGAATGTTTAAAAGGTAAGAAAATATGAAGAAATTGAAGGGAAATAGTAAAAACCACAATTTCATTTTCCCATACAAATAGTCCGTATCTATCAAACCTTTGACACATTATTTCATTGTGAGGCAATACGAAGTTTGCCGGGTCAGCTAGTTTGTACATAAAAGTAAAATGTTAAGTACCTACGCGGACGTCGTCGCGTGCATAACTAGTTCACTAATATAATACCGTCGAAGAGTCTGTTTGTTTGTTTTAAGACAGTAAACTACGGAGCTTCCTTTCATACTTGGAAAAGTGTGTGTGATAATATAATATCAAGTAACAGCTATGAGCAAAGCAGTAGTCATGTGCATGCACAGCGGTTTAACACCTTAGGCCTCAGGAGTGGTAACGCATCTGCATTTTGACCTCGGTCTTTGTGTAAGTGTCTATAGGCTGCAGTCATCACTTAACATCAATGTGAACTGCATGCTTGTTACCTACTATTTCCATAACATAAAAAAAAGTATAAGCTCTACCAAAATGCTATCTTCATCACAAAAAATAATGTCATAAATATAATTATTTAACACTTAACTGCAATCAAAAACAAATCGATAAACCTAAACCATCATTGTCGACCGCTAAAGGGTTATAAATTCTAACCACCATCATTTACCTCGCATTCTATACGCCCCAATCCGTCAATTGTCGGCGGCCGGGATCGAACCCGCGTTCCCTACATAGGGTTGTCATCTTTTTGTGCAATAATTGGGTTTGTATATTTATTTTTCGCAATAACACATGCGAGTAAACTTTAGAAATTAAAGAAAAAACGGAAAGAGAACTTCGGGCAGGAATCAAAGCTCCTGAGGATAACGAGTCCAGCAGCCACTAAGCTACCGAACCGCCCCACACCGGCTTAGTGGTAAAGCGGCTGGACTGGTATCCTGAGGTCGCAGGTTCGATTCCTGCCCGAAGTCAATTTTTTTCTTTCCGTTTTTTCTTTATTTTATACTAATCGGCTTATAAATTAGCTACAAAGTTAACTCAGGCAACTTCACTCCGCATTTAAGCTATGCGCATTACGTACACGTACGATTAAAAACCATATGGCCGAATACTTAAACGTCACTCAATTTTAAGCAACGCTCAAATGTGCGCTACCTCTATCGTTTGAACGTGTTTTATAAAGACAGAAGACTTTTAAGTACCCCTTAGATTTAAGTGACGTTTGAGTATTTGGCCGTAAGAGTGATATAGCCTACGCTACTAGCGCGTAAGATTAAAACGAACAGAGGGTTGGTAATTATTGACGACTATTTTACCTAGAGCAGAGAATATGTAATAATACTACGTATAGAATGGACTGGATGGATGGATGGATGAATGGATTTCCCCGCCTCACCCAACCTCCTCCTCTCTTATGGGCGACGTTTGGTATTTTCTACGTGCAACGCACACGGATGCATGTATCAATACACGTCACTGATTGATGTCTGTGTAACCGTGAGTTTGTATTGATGAAACATTCACATAAAAACATGTTAAAATTATAGGTTTGACAGCAGTGCGAACGCTTGCACCAACAAGACATTCATCGCAATACATACTTTATGCGACGAGTTGCGAAACATCATCTTGTTTAATGTTTTTAGTGCAAACTAGGGGTAATAGAGACCAAATTAAGCGTATGTATGGAATTTTGGCACAGTGTCCGCGGTGTGCCTAGAGTCCGGTGCTTTAAAATATTGATATATTATAGATACTTAACTTACCAGTGAAACGATGATGTCTTTCTTGTAACTGTTACCTATTGCTGTCACTTCCATACCACTTAGTTTTCACACGCTATACGTGCGTGGAAATATTGTTCAGAGAGATTACGTCAACTAAGCGCGACGCGCAGTTTAGTGAAATATATTTTTATCATCCTAGTATCTGTTTAACTATTTGTCCGAATTATTTAGTATAGAGGATAAATATTATCTACTTTAAATTTTAAAGCCGATAAACTGTTCATTTTGATAACAATTAACTGATTATAGGTGAAATGGGTGATACAAACTCAGTATCAGATTTAAAAAAATAAAATTTCATTTTAAAATTTAAAATCTAATTAAATTATTAATTATTTAATTAATGGGAATCTAGTCATTCCCAGTAGGCCGCGAGTTCGAGTCTCGCCTGAAGTCAAATTTTTCTTTCCATTTTTCTTTAAATAAAATATATTTCACAAGCGAATCAAATTAAGCGTTTGTATGGAATTTTGGCGGAGTGTCCGCGGTGTGGTATTGGTATGGTTAGACCGCCATTGTTGGCTTGACTGACTGCACTATTGGAAGAACTCTTCTCCGCTGGAGAACAATGGGGTCGTCACGTCCCGACGTCTATAATCGTTCCTCATGTTACTCTAACGCAGTGTTTCTCAACCTTTTTGTTCTTATATTATAAAACAAAAATGTATGTTATGGAAGTAGCAAACAAGTATGCAATTCATTTTAGTAAATGAACACTGCTACCGACACTAAAACCAGAGCTAAATAGGCCTCAAAAGTGGCATTGAGCGCTAGGATCAAACCTTTTTTTTCCATGCATTATTGTACCATATTAATGAGTCTCAAATATTAACAAGAACATAAACATCTGTGAATAAAAACAATAAATTTATACCTTAAAAATTATTATTAAACCTTAATAATTTTAATAGTGTTGGTGACAACCCTACCTCGCCCTCGCTACCAGGTGCATGTCGTCACATCTTACCGTTTGTAATAATCATAATTGACATTTTAAAATTTAGGGGCTGTCCAGTGTTAGGGCTGGGTTACATTGTTGAATGGCCTTTTTTGGACAACATTGGGTTTGATGAGATTAAATACTGGATAAATCGTTTTGGACAAGATATCTTTTTTGTGAAAGTGGGCATTTTTGGGGTACAGTTGGGCACTTTTTTTACTGGTGGATGAGCTCCGGTGACGGAGCTTGCGTGCGTTGGCACCACCGCATTACCTAATATACTTGCCGCTAAATGGTAGTGTTCAGCACTATAGTGTTCCGGTCAGGTGGTAATGTACGGCCCTGTAATTTCCGTCACAGAGGCATAACACTTTAGGCCTCAGGAGTGGTAACGCATCTGCATTTGGACGTCTGGTCATTGTGTGGGTGTCTATAGGCTGCAGTCATCACTTAACATCAATGTGAACTGCATGCTTGTTGCCACTTTTATTACATTAAAAAATGCACTTTGACAGATAGACGGCGAAAGAATGCATCTTGAGTACACATTGGTGTTAGAGCTTCAGTGTCAGAGTTCGAGAGCGTAAGCACCACCGAATTACCTAATCTATCTGTCGCCAAATAGTAGTGTTCAGCACTACCGTGTTACAGTAAGGTGGTAATATATGGCCTCGGTAGACCAAACACATTGAAATCTGTATTCAGGGGGGGGGGGATTTCCCTATAGGCCGAGTAGGCCCGGGCCTAGGGCGGCAAAATTTGGTCGTTTTTTTTTAAGTCATTGCTTACGTGTAAAATCTCAAAGACATATAACATCTCGCGAAAAATTTACATGTATGGCTATTACGATTATTAGAAAAATTAATAGAAAAAAAAACGATAGTCAGTAAGTGATTTACACTTACTGACTATCGTTTTTTTTTTTTCATTTTAATTTAATTTCTATAGTTTATCTATTTTTATGCTTTACAGCACGGAGGGAGGGGGGCGCAATCTTTCATAGGCCTAGGGCAGCCAACGTATCAAATCCGCCCCTGTCTGTGGTTTTAATTAGATGTTTATACCCTACGTTATTCATTTACCTAAATATATGGAAATTAAACGAAATTTCGTTAATTTTATTATTAAGAATTGTTTTTTTATTCAAGGTTACATGAGTTTCTATACCTATTTGAGAGTTATTATAGTTTTGGAGTAGTAGCTGTAACATACGGACGGACGGACAGACAGACAAACACATAAAGAGCAACGCGGGCCACCGGTCGCGGCGGACCGGAGGGGAGTAGCCATAGCGTGTATTACCGATGCAAAACATTCTGACATTTTTTGCGGTGGGAATTGCGTGCGATACACACGCACACTACAAAAATTGTCTATTACTACGAAACTCACACCTTGACTTTAACAAAAAACAGAAACAATTTCACGCACACATTAAAACATCTAGGCGACAGGTATAGGCCCATTTGGACTTGTACTTTGACAGAGGGAAAATCTTGCATATGGCTACTCCCCTCCGGTGTTGCTCTATGGACAGACATGGCAAATCTATAAAGGTACCGCTTGCCGCAAAAATACTAAACACTAAAAACATAAAAATTACTTGGTATTGAACATGCAGTTATCTCTGCTTGCCCCTTTGTATATAAAGTTCTTTGTGTTTAAAGTATAAGTTCTCAACTGTTTAACAATTTCTCATTTCAAATAGAAAATTAAAAAAAATAACTTAACTTGTAATAATAAAATTCAGTATTATTTTTTTATGTAATGGAAGTGGCAAACAATCATGCAGTTCACATTGATGTTAAGTGATGACTGCAGCCTATAGACACCCACACAAAGACCAAGGTCAAAGTGCAGATGCGTTACCACTCCCGAGGCCTAAGGTGTTATGCATCTTTGCCGTAAATTTCAGGGCCGTACATTACCACCTGACCGGAACACGATAGTGCTGAACACTACCACTTAGCGGCAAGTATATTAGAGTATCCCAAAACCCAATAACCTTTATTATGACGACCAAATTCGTTCTTTCTCAGTTTCTTTTGAAATGGGGAAATGGAGGAATTTGTAAATAATTGATTCTTTCCATATTATACAAAATTCTTTAGTTTTCTTTTTAATTTATCATGTGTTATTGATAATTATTAGTGGTTATTCACTCTAGGTTAGTTTAAAAAAAAATTACGATGTAAAAGTGCTCTCCTGGAGCCTAATTATTATATGAAATAAATGAATAAACTGAATAAACAATATAACTAGCATAGAATCATTTTTGAAATAACAAAATCATATTTTTTAATCCGGATATGGTAAGCCGTTTGTGTACGAGCCTTTACTTAAGCATGTGACCGGCACACGCGAGTATCAGGCCAGTATTGATTTTATGTCGAAAATATGTGTTTTCAGTATTTTTATCGTACCACCCGAAACCATTTTAAAGATAAAGCCGTGTGATAAGCTAAAATTAAAAATATACTAAATCTAATATCGATTGACGATATTGAAGCGGTTTTGGTAAATATTGACTTTAACATTTGATTTATGAAGGTTTTTGTTTTGATAGACTTCTATGTATGAAGGGAAGGCGTAAAAAAATCGTACCTATAAATCTTATAAATGTCAATGTTTGTATGTTTGTACTATTTATTTTTCGCAATTACACATGCGAGTGAACTTTAGAAATTAAAGAAAAAACGGTAAGAAAAAATTGACTTCGGACAGGAATTGTACCTGCGACCTCAGGATAACCAGTCCAACCGCTTTACCACTAAGCTACCGAAGTTTGTTTGTATGTTTGTTTGTTTTGTTTGTTACACCTTCACGCCAAAACTGCTAAACCGATTTTTACAAAATTTGGCATTTACATAGAGGGTAACTTGGATTAACACATAGGATGGTTTTTATCCCGAAAAAATATTCCTGTGGGATGCCATGGGATGATTCGATGAGTTTCCACAGATTACTGGAAAAGCGACCTACACGCGGGCGGATCAGCGGGCAACAGCTAGTATTATATACATATCAAACTTAATGATTCACGCCTTTATCTCTCAAAGGGACAAGCAGCAGAGATAGGTGCACGATATCAAGTATTATCAAGTTCTTTTTTTTATTTTAAGAAGGTGGCAATCAACCTTGCAATTCACATGACAGATGAATGCAGCCGATAGACATCTACAAAAATGGGTCTCATATTTATTTATTTACTAGCTATCCCGGCAAACTTCGTATTGTCTCACAATGAAAGAATGTGTCAAAGGTTTGATATATATATACTCGTATATACGGACTATTTGTATAGGAAAATGAAATTGTGGCTTTTACTATTTCCCTTTAATTTCTTCATAGATTTTCTTACCTTTTAAAACTTCCCTGGACTTCCAAAAATCATTCAAAACCAAAATTAGCCAAATCTGTCCAGCCGTTCTCGAATTTTAGTGAGACTAACGAACAGCAATTGTTTTATATAAGATTTATTTATTTATTTACCAAAACTACATCTATTTTTACAGAACATATTTTCCCAAGACAGTAGTGTATAGGTATTTATATTTTTCGCAACGCATGCGAGTGAATTTAGGAATTAAAGAAAAAATGTAAACAAATATTTGACTTCGTACAGGAATCGAAGTCCATGAAAATGGGCTTTAGTAGCTTAGTGGTAAAGCGAAGCTGGACTGGTTATCCTGAGGTCGCAGGTTCGATTCCAGCTCGAAGTCACATTTTAATTTCTGAACTGTTTGCCACTTCATGACATTAATAAGCGCTCCATTTTTTGTCCACATGTCTATAGTTTGCAGTATTTACTTACCATCCATAAACTACATGCTTGTTTGCCATAGTAAATACATTTTACTGGTGGTAGAGCTCCAGTGACGGAGCTCGCGGACGTAGGCACCACCGCCCTTATATACTTGCCGCTAAATGGTAGTGTTCAGCACACTATATTACACTGGAGGACATTTTAAATTCTTTAGCATTTACACATCTCTATCTACCCCATAAAGTAAAAAAATATACGTAGATAGCTACTTATTTTCAGTTTTTACTTTATTCCACGCGTTATTTTGGAAACGATTATTGGTTCCTAAGATATTAGGATATCTTTCATTTGTTAGTATCAAATAATAATGTCATACCTATGTTAATGTATGGCCCTGTAATTTCCGGCAGAGAGGTATAAGACCTTAGGCCTCAGGAATGGTAACGCATCTGTATTTTTCCTTAGTCTTTGTGTGGGCCGCAGTCATCACTTAACATCAATGTGAAGTGCATGCTTGTCTGCCACATCCATTCTTTCTTTCTTTCCGTAAACCAAACTTAGAATCGCTTGATACCGGTTGGTTGGTAGATATAATAATGTATTTTATTTTAAAGAAAAATGGAAAGAAAAATTTGACTTCAGGCGAGACTCGAGCTCGCGGCCTACTGGGAATCTAGTCCAGCCGCTCTTCCAATTGAGCTACTGAAGTCCTGCCCGATTTGTCAAATCTTTCCTTCACATTTATTGCATTGCTTTATGGTAGCAGCAGCGCCATCTATTGCCAACTATGCTAGTTAGGCAACCGATATAATAGACTTTGCAGTTTATTGAATATCGTAAAGAAGTCGCTTTTACCCTTAATAATTGTTTTATATTATTTCGCTTTAACACATGCTTGTGAAATATATTTTATTTTAAAGAAAAATGGAAAGAAAAATTTGACTTCAGGCGAGACTCGAACTCGCGTCCTACTGGGAATCTAGTCCAACCGCTCTTCCAATTGAGCTACTGAAGTCCTGCCCGATTTGTCAAATCTTTCCTTCACATTTATTGCATTGCTTTATGGTAGCAGCAGCGCCATCTATTGCCAACTATGCTAGTTAGGCAACCGATATAATAGACTTTGCAGTTTATTGAATATCGTAAAGAAGTCGCTTTTACCCTTAATAATTGTTTTATATAATAATGTACCTATGCCTCAAGCTCTGCCACAGGAGCTCTATCCATGTCAGGCCAAATGTACACAGAACTTAGATTGAAGCGTACCATGAACCTCAATCAATCAATCGTCGGATGACGAGCGAAATACGTTCAATTTCATACTTAGATAAATATGTAAATTTTAAAAACTTTACCCAATTCCCACCGCGATATAATTTAACGCTCCAATATTTATGTAAAGGTACATGATTGTTTTAAAGATCTCTTTTTACAATGTCATGAAAGAAAAAAAAAAACCGGTTATGTGCGAGGGGGTAGGCACCACCGCATTACCTAACGTAACGTAACGTAACTTCACGCCTGTAATCCCCGAAGGGGTAGGCAGAGGTAAATGCATGCATTCAATCATACATGCAAACGCCCACGACTCGCCGGTTACGTTTTGGCCCATGTAACAGGTGGCGAACCTGTTGCCATCTCCGGGCACATTACCAAACTCCGGGGTACTGGGATACTTCCAGAAAATGGAAAATGCCAATATAAGCAGAGATAAAAGATTTTAAACCGTTATCTCTGATAGTCCCCGACCCGGGAATCGAACCCAGGACCTCCAGCGCAATAGTAGTGGCCTGCTACCACTACGCTACTGAGGCAGCTACTGTCGCATTACCTAATCTATTTTAAATGGTAGTATACAACATGTAACGGGAATTACGCACACTCTTAAACACCTCGATGAGAAAATCGAGTTATAATCAGTGCAGGACGCTCGTGAATAGTGATTTTTTTTTTATATAGGTCGGGCTTTATGTAGGCGGCCTGTCTCGAGACGGCACTAGTCTACTTCACCGGGGAATCGGCAAGCGCAGAAGGCGCTCCAGCCTAGCAAAAAAGTTAGCGCAACTGCTTAAGGGTGACCCATGCGGGTCCGTGCCTCGGCTTATGGTGTTGCGGAGGGACATATGAGACATATGCGATTATGGGCGGTGCAACTTTCGCTCTATTCCATTCGGTTGGTGATAACCGGAATGTCATCGGCCTCGCGGGGCCGGGGATAAGGTCGGGATCAGGGGCGGGCGCGGCGCGAAACGCGTCGGCGCGTTGTATTGGCGGTTTGTGGAATGTGATTCTGTAGGTGATTTTGCATAGCGGCGATGGCCAACGTGGTCTCATCGTCCGGATCTTTTAAGACGTGCCTTGGACGTCTCCTTTTAGCGCGATCAAAAGGAGTGTAAATGGCGGCCGCTCGGATTAGCGGATTCGGGTGGTGACTCGCCCGATCGAAATAGCGAGCAGAAGCTCGCTTCATAAACTGCCGGATGGTAGGCAGGTTAGCATCAATGTGCAAGTTTTTATTACGTACGTACCAAGGCGCGCCTACGGCTCTACGTAAGAATCGGTTTTGCAAAGTTTGAAGCTTGCGTAATGTTGTGTTTTTCGCGTGGGCGAATACCGGAGACGCGTGACATAGTATGGGCCTTATGCAGGACGTATAAGCACGGAGTTTGTTCCGGTCCGATAGCTTGCTCTTTTTATTTAATAAACAATGTAGTTGGGACAACACGAATGCAGCCTTAGCGCGCGCTGCTTTTACATGTGCAGCGAAGGTCAGATGCCGATCAAGCGTCACTCCTAAGTATTTGATTTTGTCCATCCAGGGGATGGGCTCGTCAAACATTCGGACTGGGGCTATGTTAGGTCTGGGAGCGTGGTCCCGTATAAAGAGGATGGCAGCGCTCTTGCTAGGATTTACCTCTATACGACAGCGGCGGAACCAAGACTCAAGGTCTTTGGCCGCCGCTTGCAAGGTTTTCCTTATGATCTCTGGATTTCTGCCAGAGACAGTGTCGTCTGCGTACATTGCCACCTGAACGCCATGGCGGACAGGGATATCGCTAGTGTATAGCGTGAATAGCAGGGGGAGAGTACGGATCCTTGGGGGACACCGGCTGTTATGGTGTGACGGTTCGAAAGGGTACCCTCGACTCGATATCGAAAGCCTCTGTCCGACAGAAAATCGCGAATGATGTGCACGATTTGGGTGGGCACTCCGAGAGCGTACAGCTTATATAATAAGCCGTTGTGCCACACGCGGTCGAACGCTTTAGCGATATCGAAGAAGAGGGCTCCCGTCATAATCTTTCTATCGAATTTACTGAGTATATGCTCAGTGATTCGATGTACTTGACGGACACAGGAGTGGCGAGCACGGAACCCGAACTGTTCGTCCGGGATCAAGTGCCACACTCGGGTGAAATCTAAGAGTCGAGCGTACACGACGCGCTCGTAAAGTTTACTGAGAGAACTGAGCAGACTTATCGGCCTGTATGACGAGGCCTGGTTGCTCGGCTTACCGGGCTTTTTAAACCCGATAACTGTGGCCTCTTTCCACGCGGTTCCACCCGCGTGGAAATACATACTATTTTTAAGCGCTGCGTTGAGTATCGCAGCCAAAAGGGCAATGAGCAAGGGGGAAAAGTTTCTAACTGTGCGATTGGAAACGCCGTCCGCACCCGGCGCTTTCCACACTTTTAGACGCTTGATCAGGTCTGACACTTCTACGACTGTCACAGGTCTGAGAGGATCATCATTATTTTCGCTATTATCGTTAGCGTTTTCATCGAACTGCGTGTCGGGAATGGGACCGGTTTCGCGCGGAAGGGTTGGCGGTCTCGCGTTCCTACTTTCGACTTCAGAGTTAATCTTATCTAAATGATCGGCAGCTATCGGCATCGTACTTGGAGAGCATTGAGTCTCGAGTTCGCTCGCCAGGCATTCGGACTTTTCGAAGTCATGGAAGGCTGGCGGTTGGTTGGGACGAATGAGGGGAGGCATGGATGCCTCGTTAGGGGATTTGAAGCATTTGAAAAGCCTCCAGTACTCTGTATGAGAGGGATCAAGGTCAATGAGCTTTTGCTCCCAGCGGTCGTTATAGACTTCCACCTTGCATTTCTTGGCCTGACGGTGCCAGTATCGCATGGTGGTTTGTGAATAGTGAACAGGTCCCTAACGGGGTAGGCAGAGAGTGTAGAGCGCCAGATATCCCGGTCCTGACATACCTCTCGACTCTCATGCCTCATCTACCTTCAGCATTTTCTTCATAATATACATGCACGCCGATTCCTAAGACTTTTGACCCCACCTATTTCGTCAGGGTAGGTCAGTCTTGGCCTTCCTGGGCCTCTGCAACCATCCCTCCACATTCGAATTGTATATCTGTTTAGTCATTCGCTCCTCGTTCAACATTCTTTATATATGCCCCAACCATCGGAGCATGCCTTTTTTCATTTTTACACCAATACTATCATTCATCATATCATTCACTGCTCTAGGCTGTAGTCATCACTTAACATCCATGTGTTGTATCCTGTCCAAACTTTGTTACATAAAAAAGGTTAAGCTATTACCACCTTCAGTGGCAAGAAGATTATATATTCGGAGGTGCCTACGCTCGCGAGCTCTACCACTCGTAGAACGGGTAAGTAGTGGTAGAGCTCCAGTGATGGAGCCCGCGGGCGTAGGCACCACCGCATTACCTAATTAACTTGCCGCTAAATGGTAGTGTTCAGCACTATCGTGTTCCGTCAGTTGGTAATGTACGGCCCTGTAATTTCCGACACAGAGGCATAACACCTTAGGCCTCGGGAGTGATAACGCATCTGCATTTTGACCTTAATCTGCGTGTGGGTGTCTACAGGCTGCAGTCATCACTTGACACCAATGTGAACTGCATGCTTGTTTGCCACTTCCATTACATAGAAAAAAGAATAGAGTTCTCTCTGCACTGGGTACCATTGAAGCCGTGCATCTAGTTAATTAAAAAAAATGTTCCGAAACTGAAAAAAGTAAATTATCGCACCAAGCATAACGCTGACGTCACATCTACCCTGCGCGTGACGCAACGCAACGACAGACGTGACAATTGAAACGGAACGGATAAACAAACAATGACGTAAACTTAACTTCACGCCTGTAATCCCCGAAGGGGTAGGCAGAGGTAAATGCAGGCATTCAAGCATACATGCAAATACGACTCGCCAGTTACGGTTTGGCCCATATGGTGGCGAGCCTGTTGACATCTCCGGGCACATCACCAAACTTCGAAGTACTGGGAATTTCCAGAAAGTGGAAAAATCCCAATGAGCCAGAGATAAAGGACTTTACACCGTTATCTCTGATAGCTTCCTACCCGGGAACCCAGAACTCCAGGGTAGTAGTAATGGCCTGCTATCACTAGGCTACTGAGGCAGTTACAATGACGTCATTATACTTAAAGACTTTGTAAAAAAAAAATTTCGGAAGAGGCTGGAGACTTCGGCTTATTTTGAGTCTGTAGAGCGTTGTCGTCTTTCGCACCATTTGACGTTTGTCGACCATTTTGATGAAGTTTTGACCAATACCGGACTGTCAGTGCTTACGTAGGCAGTGTGCAACAGAGATAACGCTCTACGAAGTCGAAACGAGCCGATCGTCACTTTCGCAGGCTCAATGTGCAATATTAATTGTTGAGTACTGTACGTTCAACTAACTTGAAATGAAAAAAATTGCAAGATCTCGATCACTATAGCTCTACCGCAATTTAAAATGCTCTACATATTGATCAAAGCAAAACATCTGCAGATGTTTCTCAGCCCTGACTTCTGGCCCGAAGGCGTAGTGTTCCAAAAATTTTGGGAGGCGAGACGTACGCCTCAGAAATAAACCAGTAATTCGATGTTAGTGTTTAAGATTTATTTATAACTAGCTGACCCGGCAAACTTCGTATTGCCTCACAATGAAATAATGTGTCAAAGGTTTGATATTGTATAGGAAAATGAAATTAAATGTAGAGATTCCCGTGGGAATGAGTAATTTTCCCGCAGTAAAAAGTAGCCTAAATGTTGGCCAGGCTTAGTATCTATACACCACAAAAAGTTTCATTCGAATCTGTCCAGTATCTTCGGAGATTAGCCTGGACAAGGGACAAACAGACAGACAACAAATTAAAAATAATTGAAAAGTGTTCTAATACTATTTTAAGATCGCCCCCAATTGGTTTTGCGTAAATAGATACAATGTACAGACACGCGGGTTTTACTGTTTTATTATATGTATAGATGTATAGTATTCATATAATTTTATTTTTAACTTTGTATATGTTTAAAGTATGATATGGGCCCTAGTTGCCTGCAATAAATGATTCTATTCTATTCTAAAAATCCAAAAGCTTCCCCCGGCTGACAACAAACTATGCCTACGTCCAATCAACTTGAAAAAAAAACAGCAACGTAATAAAAATGAAAATACGTCACAGAAGAATAAAATGAAATGAAATAAAAAGGCATGCGAACGAAATACGGCCCGTACACACACAGAGCAATTTATAATATTGTTTTCCTTGGGAAATATTTTTTCACTAGTGCGCGGGTGGGGTGGGGGGTGGGGGGGCTACCCACCCCAGTTATTATTAAAGGCGACTCACACATTCTTCGCCAAAAAGAATTAGATTAATATGGGCCCTGCTAGGGGATGTGTGATTTGGACGGATGGAAAGTTTAATTATCTGTGTGTATAAGATATATGGAATTAGACATTTTTCACCTACTTCTAATATAAAAGGTTTTGTTATTTTATCTTGTACTTGTTGTGTTTATTTTAGTTAGGAAGGTGGCAAATAATCATGCTGCTCACATTGATGTTAAGTGATGACTGCGGCCTATAGACATCTACATGGCAACCAGAGGTAAAAATGCAGATAATAAATAATAATAATAATAATGGCAACCCATTATACGTCTTTCCCCTTTTTGGGGGGAGGCCTGGAGCTTACTCCACCACGCTGCTCCAATGCGGATTGTTGGAGGTGTTGGAGTTAGTGGCCAACCCGCAGTCGGATGTTTTCAAACCGCCAATAAGGCCTCCGACAAGGTTTAACGACTGCTATCTATCGATAGCAACCGGGACCGACGGCTTAACGTGCCCTCCGAACCACGGAAACGCGCATTTAATTTGCCACTAGTGGTCACACATCACACTACCCGACCGCGCCCGTAGGCTTAACCGAGTAGATCGTTTACGATCGACACCAGCCGCCGGGCTATGCGCGCTTCAAAAAAATGCAGATGCGTTGCCACAATTGACACCCCTGAGACTTAATTGTTGACTCTGTGATAGTTATTACGGGGGCATACATTACCATCTAATCGGAACACGATAGTGCTGAACACTACCATTTGGCGGCAGATAGATTAGGTAATGCGGTGGTGGATACGCTCTCGAGCTCCTACAATAGAAAGTCTACCACCAGTCAAATATTATGCCAATGTGCTGAAAATTACAGAGGCGTACATTTTTTTTTTTATTGTAATTGAAGTGGCAAGCAATCATGCAGTTCACATTGATGTTAAGTGATGACTGCAGCCTATAGACACCCACACAAAGACCAAGGTCAAAATGCAAATGTGTTACCACTCCTGAGGCCTAAGATGTTATGCCTCTGTGCCGGAAATTAAAGGGCCGTACATTACCACCTGACCGGAACACGATAGTGCTGAACACTACCATTTAGCGGCAAGTAAATCAGGTAATGCGGTGGTGCCTACGCCCGCGAGCTCCGTCACTGGAGCTCTACCACCAGTAAATCATTACCACCTGACCGGAGCACGATAGTGCTGAACACTACCATTTAGCGGCAAGTATATAAGGTAATGCGGTGGTGTCTACGCCCGCGAGCTCCGTCACTGGAGCTCTACCACCAGTAAATCATTACCACCTGACCGGAACACGATAGTGCTGAACACTACCATTTAGCGGCAAGTATATAAGGTAATGCGGTGGTGTCTACGCCCGCGAGCTCCGTCACTGGAGCTCTAACGCCAGTAAAATTTGATGGTGATTATCAGCTGAACGATGTCCACCGCTAGACCAAAGCCTACCCATAAGGGGGATATGCCATAATCGCCACGCTTGGCTATAGCAGGGGCGGTAGTTTTATCGTAGGACGCTGCTGCCTATCTTACATTATTGCACTTACTACAGTTACTACCGCCCCATTGGAATGGTTTGACCGCTATTGTTCGATGGACTGACTGGACTATTTTTATTTTTTTATTTTTTTTATGTAATAAAAGTGGCAAACAAGCGTGCAGTTCACATTGATGTTAAGTGATGACTGCAGCCTATAGACACTTACACAATGACCAGAGGTCAAAATGCAAATGCGCTGCCACTCCTGAGGCATTAGGTGTTATGCCTCTGTGCCGGAAATTACAGAGCCGTACATTACCACCTGACCGAAACATGATAGTGCTGAACACTACCATTTAACGGCAAGTATATTAGGTAATGCGGTGGTGCTACCGCCCACGAGCTCCATCACTGGAGCTCTACCACCAGTAAAAAAGTTGGAAGAAAATTCATCCACTAGTTGACGGTGGGGTCACGTCCCGACGGCATTTAAATAATAATATTTAGAATTTATTACGTAACATCGTAAAATTATTTGTTTATTACGAAAAAATAAACACTTTAAACATGAAATGGAGAATTGAAACGGTCATCTGATATTTAATCGGAGAATAGAAACCAATTAAATGGTGGATGAGGTTCGTCGTATTTTTAATACAAACCAATAATATTTTTCCACGAAACAGTAATAAGTTCGTAACATAACAAAATAGTAAAAATGTCCAAATTATTTTCTTCAAAATTCGACTCGGATATAAGGCGGGCTATAAAAACTTTGATTGTGGAGTGTTTGACGGGATATTTTGGGACATCGATAGAACTGTTGCGTTTGGAACGCACGGTTTTTATTTGGTATTTTTCTAGTCAGTTACCTATAGCTGCAGTGAGAGCAGCTACGTAACCCATTCCCGAGTAATTCACGACCACGGAAAGTTGTAATTGTGCTAAATTGATGCTCATCAATAAGATAAGACTTTATTTTGTATCTTCTGTATCAAGGCAAAACTTAATTCTATAACTTCTGCCGTGAAAGCACTTAAATAAGTGACAAAAATAATGTTAGACAAATTTTCGATTAGGTATAATACTAATTAATTTTATACATTGTTATGTTTCATAATATATAAATATTAAGACATTTACTTACATATGCAAGCGTTGGTAAGATGGAAAAACGTGTACGTAACCTACTTGCTACGAAGTACAAAGCTCAAAGCTCTTTCGGTTTTTTGATGTTGTTCAAATTGTACAATAGTTTTATGATTAATTCAAAAAATAAATCAAGAGGTCCATGATAAAATTTTGATCTTTATGTTTCCGAAAATACTGAACTCAGTAACATAAACATCTGGCCTATCACTAACCTAATTAATAATCATTTTACATAAAATAAATATTAATTAAGGAAATTATATGCTTCATACATTTTAAAACAAAATTCCATTGATAGTCTCGGACAATAGCACATTTAAAAATTGACACTCTTTTATATCTACAACTGAACAGATCACTTCAAACAATTAATTTAATTGCAAGTTTCGTTTGCAAAATTTTGGTTTTTGATTGTTTTATATGACTGGTACGGTTTTTTTTCTATGCCACCATTGCGGAAATGTCATTAAAAAATAATCTAATTATTCAAATGGGAAAAAAGAAACGCGGCGGCGAAAACGCCTCCAGTGTGTGAGGGCCTTATCTAAGCTTGTAAACATCGGTGTTGGAGCGGGTCCATCCGTCTTGTCCTATCCACCGCAATTTATTCCAACAGGCATTGACGAAACTGCGCCCAATTTTACTGCGAAATAGTTTTGCAAAGCCGCTCTATTTTAAACCGGGTTAGTTTCTAAATACAATAATTCTACATATTCAAAATTTTTGTTTTTGATTTTTATTAGGGATGCAATGTGATAAGTTTGTTATCGATACTAATACGTGAATAATGTCTAAATAAAAAACTGTAATGAGTGAAGAGTTTGTTCGGTAGCGGAGTTCTTCTCAGTAGTGACTGCACTTGGAACTCTGCTCAAAGAATTTGACTAAAGATTTACCCCCTTATTCATAAACGTACATTAGATACGTTTTAGCTATAGAATGCTTTGTCTTTGTCAATTGCATTGTCAAATGTGCAGGATAGAAAAAGACAAAGGAGAGATTAGCAATACTTTAGCTAAAATACGTTTATGAATAAAGGTATTAGATTTTTAGGGTTTGACGAACAAATTTTCTTTTTGTTATTGAATGGTGATGATGATCAATAACTACTGTGGTGCAACCGAACCTTGGTGTACCTTGGTGTGTTTGACTGGTGGTAGAGCTCCAGTGACGGAGGTCGCGGGCGTAGGCACCACCGCATTACCTAATATACTTGCCGCTAAATGGTAGTGTTCAGCACTATCGTGTTCCGGTCAGGTGGTAATGTACGGCCCTGTAATTTCCGGCACAGAGGCATAACACCTAATGCCTCAGGAGTGGCAGCGCATCTGCATTTTGACCTCTGGTCATTGTGTGGGTGTCTATAGGCTGCAGTCTTCACTTAACATGAATGTGAACTGCATGCTTGTTTGCCACTTTTATTACATAAAAAAAAAAAAAAAACGTGTTCAGAAAAATATAGGTAAAGTCCAGAATGTCATGTTTACCTTCTCAATTGTATGTTGTGTGTAATTTTGTTTACCAGCGGTTTATACTTGGTTGATGAAGATGATTAATAGGAACTGTGGTGCAACCGAACTTTGGTGTACGTGTTCAGAAGAATATAGGTAAAGTCGAAAATGTCATGTTTACCTTCTCAATTGTATGTTGTGTGTAATTGTGTTTACCAGCGGTTTATACTTGGTAATTTTGAATCAGTCATTCAGTACTATCAGTAATCAGTCATACATGAAAAGAAATTTTGCAGTAGGTATTAGAAAATGGCAACTAAGTATTACTACAACCTAATCTTAAGACCTTTATGTATGTATGTACCTTTTTTACTGGTGCTAGAGCTTCAGTGACGGAGCTCGCGGGCGTAGGCACCACCGCATTACCTAATATACTTGCCGCTAAATGGTAGTGTTCAGCACTATCGTGTTCCGGTCAGGTGGTAATACGGCCCTGTAATTTCCGGCACAGAGGCATAACACCTTAGGCCTCAGGAGTGGTAACGCATCTGCATTTTGACCTTGGTCTTCATGTGGGTGTCTATAGGCTGCAGTCATCACTTAACATCAATGTGAACTGCATGTTTGTTTGCCACGCCCATTACATTAAAAAAAAAAAAAAATCTACTTAGCAAATAAATGACTATGACTATGACTTTTATGATTGATGATGATTTTATGTAATGGAAGTGGAAAACAAGCATGCAGTTCACATTGATGTTGAGTGATGACTGCAGCCTATAGACACCCACACGAAGACCAAGGTCAAAATGCAGATGGGTTACCACTTCTTCAACTTTTCATGGAAAACATTTTAAAAGATCATAGGTACCTATTTTTGGAGCTATTTGAATCTTCAGTTTCTTGTGAACTCAACGTTTACAAGAAATTGAAGAGTCTATCTGCATTTTGCATGGATTTATAGTAGATAATAAATGTATGGCATTTTGACGGTCTTTGTGTCTGTTGGTGTCTTTAGGCTGCAGTTATCACTTAACATCAATGTGATTGAAAAAATGATTGCTTGCCACCACCATCGCAACAAAAATGTAATGAGTAAGTAACTCAAGAACACAAACTACATACATAAATCATACATTTGAAACATTTACAAGATTTACGTACGTAGAACTCAAACCGGTAATCCATACAACAAAAGAGCCTCACAGACACAATAGAGATCGATTCGGCTATAGGGCTTCGCGAATATTCCTCATATTGATTCCCCCATACCGCATGGCTGTCGCGAAATTATCGAAATGTAACAAAAACATCCACGAACTCACAAGAAAACTAATAACCAGCCTTACACCACCGCCGAACCACCCTGTACAGCACACACACACACCACTCTAATTATATACGTCTACAAGCGAAAGAAAATAAAGATCGGGGAAAAATTTTACAAGAAACAAGTGTGCCGGACGTTGGGGTGGGGCATTGACCGCTCCCGACCCCCCACCACCCTAAGGGGGGCTAGTTCCCCCCTCGATGTTTAATAATATGAAGAATTGGAGATAATTTGCGCGAAACTAAATAAGAAACGCCGGACGAAAATTGAAAGGTCGGCGAGATGGGAGAACGCCCGTCTCGCTCTAGCTTTATATATGGTGTTCGTTAATATTAATTATGTGTTTTAATTAGAAAAACAGGTTTGATAAGATTTAGTTTGTGTCAGTGTTATGTTATGAATTTGATTTAAGATAACAAGCAATGTATGCCTCTGTAATAACAATCACAGAGATATAACAAGTTTATCGTAGCGCTGAATACTACCATTCACTGGCAAGCAGATTAAGTAATGCGGTGGTGGCTAAGCCCTCGAGTTCCGTCACTAAGGGTGAGATTCACAGACCGCACTACGACTTTACTTTGAGCAAAGTATGCTTAGAACTGTCAGAAATGTATGGGTTTTGACAGTTCGAAGTGTACTTTGCTCGAAAGTAAAGTCGTAGTCAGGTCTGTGAATCTCACACTAAAGCTCTACCAAGAGTAAAGTATTTCAATTGTTTTCAATACATTGAAAAAAAAATGTTATAAATAGTGTAGTGTAGTCTTCGTGATCAGTTTAGTTTTTATAGGTACAATTTTTTTTATGTAATGGAAGTGGCTAACAAGCATGCAGTTCACATTGATGTTAAGTGATGACTGCAGCCTATAGACACCCACACAAAGACCAGTGTCAAAATGCAGATGCGTTACCACTCCTGAGGCCTAAGGTGTTATGCCTCTGTGCCAGAAATTACAGGGCCGTACATTACCACCTGACCGGAACACAATAGCGCTGAACACAACCATTGAGCGGCAAGTATATTAGGTAATGCGGTGGTGCCTACGCCCGCGAGCTTCGTCACTGGAGCTCTACCACCAGTAAAAACTCTGCCTTCAGTACAACATATTACAATACTATTTTTAAAACCAATTCGTAGTGATTTCAATCGCTTTTCAGCTTCCATGGATCCGGGCAGACATCTATAATTACCAACTTGCATTACTTATTAAGTTTCATTCAATGAAATTGAAGCGCGCATGGCCCCGCGGCTGGTGTAGATCGTAAGCGATCTACTCGGTTAAGCATTACGGACGCGGTCGGTTGTGTTGTGGAGGAACGGGTGGAATTGTTCCTCCGACGAAAAGGGAGGATCCTCCGACCAGGCGAGGTGGTAGCGTCTGGCGGGCCGCGGCCCAACGGTTGACGTTGGGAAGTTGTATATATGCCAACTCTTGAGAAATCTTCGTATGTGCGATGTAATTTGACTGCACGCCATCTACCGTACTAGACGAGTACTGTAAGGTTTCATTGTATTCCACTAGTTGGCACCTTAATGTAGTGGACGCTACAGTGTGATGGGTGACCGGTAGTGGCCAATTAAAATGCGCGTTTCCGTGCTTCGGAGGGCACGTTAAGCCTTGTCCGAGACCTTATGGGCGGTTTGAAAACCAATCCGCATTTGAGCAGCGTGGTGGAGTAAGCTCCAGACCTCACCCCAAAGAGGTGAGAGACTCGTGCCCAGCAGTGAGACGTATAATGGGTTGCCATTATTAGCTATTATTATTTATTCAATGAAATCTTGTCCTTTACATAAACTAACAATACGTAATTTGAGACACATAAAAATAAATATATTTACATCATCAAAAGACATTTGTATTTCTTTGTTTTCTTTGAATTCCTTTACAATGTGAATAAAGGTCAGTTACCCTATTCGATATTTAAGTTTCTCCCCAAATATATTATCATTCACTGCGCAACGCAAGCAAAAATACCCGTCGAGGATACTTTTCCGGCTTCATCCACATTCACCGCCATACGCCGACCTATGTACACAAAACCACTAATTATATGCTGTTTCTCAGCATATAATTAACAGTAGATACCGACATGTGAATCAGAATCAGAAAGGAGATGTTGCAAAAATTTATGGACCTCCGGCCATGTATTGTACACAATATCATTAACAGGCAAAATCAATATAAAAACGTTTTTTACTGCATATTTTCACTTATTTAGCTTTGTTTGCAGTTACAAAACATTATTTGCAGTTAGAATTGCAACTCAAAACCAACATGGCGAATATGGCGGACGTGTCATTTTGAAATTTTCATGACATTGGGAGAAAAATGTAATGTTTTCTAAATACTATCGAAATCGATTGTTTTTGTTTTATTTACATAGGTACTATCCCAAGCGTCGGCTATATCGCCGCCATGTTGAACATGGTTGAAAACGATAAAATCGTTTGATTTAAATGTGGTTGTAACTCTAAAATATATTCTTGAATAAATTAATTGTATTTTTTTCGGATTTTTCTAATTTACAATGGGTAAATGTTTAATTAAATGAAATTTAATGTTTGAGGACATGTACGAACCAGAGCCGAGCTCGCAACTCTACCACTTATTTTCACTGTGCATATTCCACTCATTTTCATAGTTTGGTATTTCCGATAGTGCATATCATAGACAAACACCGAAGGGGAGTAGCCATATGCAGGCTCTCCCCTCTGTCAAAGTACAAGCCCAAATGGGCATATACCTGTCGCCTAGATGTTTAAATGTGTGGCGTGAAATTGTTTCTGTATTTTGCTAAAGTCAAGGTGTGAGTTTCGTAGTAATAAACGATTTTTGTAGTGTGCGTGTGTGTCGCACGCATTTCCCCCCGCAAAAAATGACAGACTGTTTTGCATCGGTAATAAACGCTATGGCTACTCCCCTCCGGTCCGCCGCGGCCGGTGGCCCGTGTTGCTCTATGGTGCATATAATCCGAGGGCCTTAACATGTTAAGTAAGCGTGGAGTTGGGACAGGTAGGGTCGTAAAAAGTCTGTCTCATACAAGTTTTATGTCCAGTATGTAATAGTTAATAGGGAATAGTGAGATGTAACATCATAATATAAGCCTGTTGTAAATTAAACAACAACCAATATCATCATAGATATTTATTTTAAAACTAGCTGTGCCCGCGACCTCGTCCGCGTGAGAATTTATGATTTTTCAGTATCTACCCGGACGAAGTCGTGGGCGAAGCTAGTAAAAAAGTATTGAAATAAAACTATATTTAGGGATTTATCTCGCGTATATTAAACTAAAATGATTTTTAAAATCAACCCGACGTTTCGGTCGCTTTTCAGCTTCCGTGGTCCCGGGCAGACTGAGGTGACATTTGTCTGACAGAAGTTTGAATAAATTATATGTAGCTACCTCCATCGATTTTTTAGTTTAATATACGCGAGATAAATCCGTAAAAATAGTTTTATTCCAATGAGTGTAGCTCGCGAAAACCTAAGAACATATCATAGTATAAAAGTAGCCTAAGTTACTCCTTATTACATCAGCTATCTGCCAGTTAAGTCCCGTCGAAATCGGTCCAGCCGTTCCCAAAATTAGCCCCGCCAAACAGTTAACAAAAAGACAGACTGACAAAAATGGTAAAAAAAATTGTTTTGGTATATGTACCGTGTATACATTTGCATTTAGTGAAAAGGTGTTATTTTTATATTACAAACAGACACTCCAATTTTATTTATTTGTATAAATATCTCAATAATACACCAAGAAAATGAAATAAAATAAGAGCACCATACTGTGACCATACGCCTCTTTCGAGGTTCCCTCCCGCCAAAAACTCCAATAATTGTTATGCATTTATAATTATTTATTTTGTTATCAGACCTATCACAAGGAAAATTTATTATTTCCAAGTGATTAAATTATTAATTTTGAATCTTAAATTACAAATAAAAAAACCACGACAACTTTGCAAAAGTGATAAAGTCCCACCCTATATAACAACCCCTAAAACTAAAGACACGTCTGTCGATACGCACATAAATCGGCAGGGTCACTATCACACGTGGTTCCGTATGCATATTTATGAGGGGGTCACTGGGACCCTCTAATTGCGTCGATCGTAAACCCCTGATTGAGAAGATGACGCGTGCTTTGTTTGATTTCTTGGATTTGTTTTTTCTTATTTAAGTTGGTAGGTTCTTGTAGCTTATGTGTTTTCTGCTCAAAAGAACAGATGTCTATGGACTGATGGATATTTATGATATGATTAGCTGTGCCCGCGACTTCGTCCGCGTGAGAATATATGATTGTTCAATATCTATCCGGATGAAGTCGTGGGCGCAGCTAGTATAAAGTAGCCGAAGTTACGGCTTAATTAATACATAAGCCATCTGCCAGCGAAAGTCCCGTCAAAATCGGTCCAGCCGTTTCCGAGATTAGCCGGGACAAACAGACAGACAGACAAAAATTGTAAAAAATGTTATTTTGGTATATGTACCGTTTATACATACATATGCATTTAGTAAAAAGCGGTTATTTTTATATTACAAACAGATTCTCCAATAATATTTATTTGCATAGATTCAATATTCATTGATGTATTGGCGGGAAGGTGGGAAAGACCCGTATCGCAGCACAATGAGGTCAATGTATTAGGTAGACATAGAGAACAAATAGCCGGTCCCGTTTTTAAATTGATTTGACAGATACCTATTTTGTATGACGTTTTCACGTCAGCTGTCATGTTACTATGGAAAAGTGCAGGTGAGTTTTTTTTTTGTTATTATGGCATCGCTATTACGCATATTGCCAGTGTCAAGTAAAACGATATTTCGTATTTATTTAAGCAGCGTAAAAGTTAGTATAATATAGTCATCAAGTATGATAAGTAAGTATCAAGTATAATATATGTCAGTCAAGTGAGTTACAATCAAGTTATTCGAGTAAAGCGATGGCTACTTTACCAGAACATTTACATTGAAGTTTTGGAGGCAACCTGAAAGGTCGTGTTTTCGCACTGTTATTCTATTTCACTATACACGGGCACTGTAATAAACCTATATCAAATAAAATGCCACCAATTTTATTCAATATAACTTAAAAATACACCAAGAAAATGAAATAAAATAAGAGCACCATACGCCTCTGTCAAGGTTCCCGCCAAAACTCCCGGTGGGTAAATTGTATGCACAAAAACTGGAACCATGCTATTAAGGTAAACGTCGGGTTTTGGCGGGAACCTTGAAAGAGGCGTGTGGTGCTCTTATTATATTTCGTTTTCTTGGTGTATTTTTGAGTTATCTATACAAATAAATAATTTTAAGTGTCTGTTTGTAATATAAAAATAACCGTTTTTTACTAAATGCATATGTATGCATACACGGTCCATATACCAAAACAACATATTGAATAGAGTTGGTGGCCCGAGTATAATGAAATAGAATAACAGTCCTAAAACACGGCCTTTCAGGTTGCCTCCAAAACTTCGTTGTAAATGTTCTGGGAAAGTAGCCATCGCTTTACTCGAATCACTGACTGAGACTCACTTGACTGACATACATAATAAATAATTGACTGACTAGGTATATTAAACGAACTTTTACGCTGCATAGATGAATACGAATACGAAAAAAAGACTGGGACTGAAAATTAAAATTGACAGACGACGCCACTTTTGAAAAACACTTTTCGCCGCGCATATCACTTTCCAGAAAAATACACCAAGAAAATGAATTATAATAGGAGCACTACACGCCCCTTTCAAGGTTCCCGCCAAAAGTCTTCCAGTCTTTTTTTTTATTTTGTTATAATGGCATCGCTATTACGCATATTGCCAGTGTCAAGTAAAACGATATTTCATATTTATGCAGCGTAAAAGTTAGTATAATATAGTCATCAAGTATAATATGTAAGTATCAAGTATAATATGTCAGTCAAGTGAGTTACAATCAAGTTATTCGAGTAAAGCGATGGCTACTTTACCAGAACATTTACAATGTAGTTTTGGAGGCAACCTGAAAGGTCGTATTTTCGCACTGTTATTCTATTTCACTATACACGGGCACTGTAATAAACCTATATCAAACAAAATGCCACCAACTTTATTCAATATTACTTAAAAATACACCAAGAAAATGAAATAAAATAAGAGCACCATACGCCTCTTTCAAGGTTCCCGCCAAAACTCCCACACGCCCCTTTCAAGGTTCCAGCCAAAAGTCTTCCAGTCTTTTTGTTGTGTTATTTTGTTTCCATGGCAACGTAACTGTCAATGTCAATGTCAAACCCATAGCAATGAGCCGTGGTGCTACTTTTTTATCGTGCTTTGCAAAGTGCTTTGTAGTTTTTGTATGTATATAGGTAGATACTTAGACTACGAAATTTGTACAAAGAGTATGTATTTAGGATAGAAAGAGCCCTTAGTCGTCATGTCTCTGTAATAGTCATTACAGGGCCATACATTACCATCTAACCGGAACACGATCGGGCTGACAGAGCACTATCATTTTGCCTCAGATTTTCGAGTTAGAGTGGGAGTGAGATTTCTAAGTCGTAATTATGTCTGAGTGTATTAGATCTTAGTGATTATGCTTGTGTGCCGAAAATAACCGGGCCATGTATTATTATTACACGAAAGCACTGAATACTACAATTGCGGCAAGTAAATTAGGTAATGCCTGGTAATGCGGCGACACCTTCCCAATCACGTATTCATTGTAGTACGCTGACATACCCTGCGCCTGCGCACATCCCGCCCGCGTCATTATCAAATAAACAAATTCAATCCTTGTTGTGACATATTCCCCGTAACATAAATAAACAAAATGAGTAAAGGCTTTGTCACCAGATATTCATGACTATCATCATATCAGCCATAGGACGTCCACTGCTGAACATAGGCCTCCCCCAATGACCTCCATGCCGACCGATCGGAAGCGACGTGCATCCAGCGGGTACCTGCAGCCTTGACTAGGTCGTCGGTCCATCTTGCAGGTGGACGTCCTACGCTGCGCTTGCCGATACGTGGTCTCCTCTCGAGAACCTTACTGCCCCAGCGGCTATCGGTTCTCCGAGCTATGTGCCCTGCCCATTGCCACTTCAGTTTGGAAATCTGCTTGGCTATGTCAGCGACTTTCGTTCGCCTACGGATCTCCTCATTTCTGATTCGATCCAGTAGGGAAACGCCGAGCATAGCCCTTTCCATTGCCCGCTGAGTGACTTCGAGCTTTCGTACGAGACCCATAGTGAGAGACCACGTCTTGGCACCGTAGGTCATCACCGGTAAAACGCACTGGTTAAAGACTTTCGTCTTCAAGGACTGCGGGATGTTTGACGAGAAAACGCTCCTTAACTTCCCGAACGCTGCCCAGCCGAGTTGGATTCGGCGAATGACCTCTTTCTCGAAGTTCGACCTGCCTAGTTGTATGGTGTGTCCTAAATAGACATATTCGTCGACAACTTCGAGGATCGAGCTCCCAACGGATACTGGAGTGGACGATACAAGGTTATTAAACATGACCTTGATCTTATCCATGTTCATTTTAAGGCCCACTCTTTAGGACACTCGATTGAGGTCTTCGAGCATTGTGCTGAGATCTTCCAGCGACTCTGCCATGATTATAATATCGTCGGCAAACCGAAGGTGAGTGATGTATTCACCGTTGACATTGATGCCTAGTCCTTGCCATTCCAGGAGCTTGAAGACGTCTTCCATTGCATTGGTGAAGAGCAGGGGTGAAATGACATCTCCCTGTCTTACTCCCCTCTGCAAAGGAATCGCCCTCGTGCATTGGTCCTGTACTCGGACTGACATGGTGGCGTTTTTATACAGACACTTCAACACTTCGATGTACCGATAGTCAATGTGGCAACGCTGTAAAGACTGCAGCACAGCCCATGTTTCAACCGAATCAAAGGCTTTCTCATAGTCCACAAACGCTAAGCATAATGGCCGATTATACTCCTCGAACTTCTGTATAACCCGCCGCAGCGTGTGTATGTGGTCTATGGTACTTTAGCCTTTTCGGAAACCGGCTTGTTCGGGAGGCTGGAAGTCATCAAACCTGCGAGCGAGACGGTTCGTGATCACCCTCGAAAATAGCTTGTAGACATGGCTCAGAAGCGAGATGGGTCTATAATTCTTCAATAGGGCTTTATCACCTTTTTTAAAGAAAAGCACCACCACGCCTCTGTTCCATGCTTCTGGCGTAGTACCTTCGAATAGGACGGAATTGAAGAGCTTCTGAAGGACTTTCAGTAACGGTGATCCACCCGCTTGCAGAAGCTCTGTCGTGATTCCGTCCTCTCCATGCGCCTTGTTGTTCTTAAGCTGTTTGAGGACCATCCTAATCTCGTACAGGCTGATGTCCGGGATATCTTCGGTATAGTGACGGGTTAATTTGGCCCTCGGGTCTCTGACCAAATCAGAGGCAGGCTCGGTCGCACGACCGAGGTATATAACTGCCCATAGAACCTCTCGATCTCCCGCAATATCTCAGGCTTAGTCGACGCTAAACTGCCGTCCTCTGTCTTCAGCTGCATCAGCCGGCTCTGTCCAATAGACAGATCCCTTGCAAACACTTTGGAGCCCTTGTTTCTCTCTATCGTTTCCTCAACACATTTTGTGTTGAAGGATCTGATATCGTGCCGCAAGGACTGTTGGATCTGTCTATTAAGTTGCCGATATTTTTCAGCTTCATCAGTGTCATTGAGCGTCGTTCTGCCATAAGGTTGAGGGTATTATCGGTAAGTTTTTGAGGTCTATTTCGTCGGCGAGTTTTGAAGTATTTATACCCCACCGACTGGACAGTTTCTACCAACCTGTCATTCATATCGTCCACTGAGATGCAATCCTCCAGGCAAGCAAAGCGATTTTGCAATTCGAGCTGAAAGCTCTCGGGGTTTTGTATGTGAGAAACAGTAGGTCGGAGCGTAGACTTCATCAGACGAGATCTTTCGATCTTGATGTTTAAATTCAATGTGCCTCTAACCATTCGGTGATCACTTCCGGTTTTCACCCTGTGAATCACGGAAACATCATTGAATATGTGTTTCTTGTTGGTCATAATGAAGTCTATCTCATTTTTTGTGGAACCGTCGGGGCTCGTCGGGGGGAAAAAGGAGTTCATCATAAAAAGTTCCTCCTTCTCTAGAAAATTGACCAGCCTCTGGCCCCTAGGGTTCCGATTCCCACATCCAAATTGCCCCACTCTCAGCTCATTATCGCATCCCTTGCCTAGCTTTGCGTTGAAGTCTCCCATTACAACAGTGAAATACGTTTTGGAACTATGAATGGCCTTACTTATGTCCTCATACATAGCTTCCACCTCGTCATCCGGGTGTGCCGAGGTCGGTGCGTAGACTTGGATGACCTTCAAGGAATATCTCTTGGATACTCTGAGTATCAGGTACGCGACCCTACTCGACACACTCGTGATGCATTCAATGTTGTTAACGAGAGACTTGTGGACGATAAACCCGACACCACCTTGGGACTGCTGGTCGCCCTCCCGGTAGTAGAACAAGTTGCCAGACTTCAGGGTTATCGTGTCCTCTCCCTCTCTACGGACTTCAGATAGACCTAAGATGTACAACTTGTTCAATTCTTCTTCCAGCTCAGCAATTTTCTCGTCTGTCCTTAACGTGCGTGTATTGTATGTTACCAGTGATAACCTACGTCGGTTTTCCGTTGTGCATGCCGAAGTCGTTTGACGGAAGGGACTCACCCGGAGATTCTTAGCACCCCTGGCTCCAGAGCTCGACCAGCGCCCGTCCACGCCGGTTTTGCTCCTGGAGCCTCCGGGCACTTGGGGCCTTTTCCTCGTCTGCATTTCCATCATGCACAGGAAGACCAAGACACAGGTTTAGACCATAACCCGCCACGCTGGTCCAGTGTGTGTTGGCAGGTCGCCAGAGCCTCGTTTGTTGTGTAGCAGGGTGCACCACGTGCACAGTAAGCTCCAGGCCTCCCCCCAAAAAGGGGAGAGACTCGTGCCCAGCAGTGGGACGTATAATGGGTTGCCATTATTATTATATTATGTATTAGGTAATGCGGTGGTGCCGGTAGTGGTGGTTCTATATGCTCCGATGGTTGGGGCATATAGAACGAATGTCGAATGAGCGAATGACTAAACAGATATACCTAAAATGCTAATGTGGATGGTTGCAGAGGCCCAGGAAGACCAAGACTGACCTACCATGAGCAAATAGGTCAAGTTTTGTCTGATGGTGCGTGCAAAAGTCTTAGGAATCGGCGTGCATGTATGATGAGAATGATGAAGGTAGGCGAGGCACGAGAGGTATGTCAGGTCCGGGATATCTGGCACTCTATACTCTCTGCCTACCCCGTTAGGGGGTAGGGTTCACGTGTAAATACACATCACTGATTGATGTCTGTGTAATAGAGACCAAATTAAGCGTTTGTATGGAATTTTGGAGGAGTGTCCGCGGTGTGTAAATGTGAAGGTATCAGGGGTGTGTTTGTGTGGGTTTCTATAGGCTGCAGTCATCACTTAACATCAATGTGAACCGCATGCTTGTTTGCCAACTTCATTTTATAAAAAAAAAAAACAAAAGGAATTTCGATCTTAAAGATTTATATAGATATCGTTTTCCGTGTAAACATTTAATAAACTTAACATTCAAAACATAAAAACTTTGCTAATGTATTGTGGTTTCGTGCGTCTTTTTTCTCCGTATAGTAATATGCGCGATTTTCAACTTAACTCAACACAAATAAAGGCCAAGTTCGTTTAAATGTAACAAATTTGATGACGCGTTCAACGTTTTGCGGTTAGGATGTAACAAATTGAATATAATTGTTTAGCAGGAATACTGGGTTTAGTAACCTTTGCATAGGTAAACATGACTTATTAATCAATAATTGGCATAAAAAAATATCTGAACGTTTGATTAAGATCCGTTCAGTTAATACTTATTGACCTATCAGTTATGATCAGTTTTAAAGGTTAGACCTTGATATGGTTGCTGGCCGGTAAAAATTAGTATGCTGATACAAAAAAATACTTGCGTATGTATTATATCTTCACGCTAGGCCCCTTACGGCGCAGTAATAAAATATCTCGATCTTTATATATCTCCTGTGCCCATGCATTAATTATTTTCTACATAAGTGCAGCTGATTCTGCAGACACTTATTTGACCCACATTACAAAGTATAGGTATAGTTTTCTGATAAAACGGTCTCAAGATATCACGATTCAAAAATTGTAAGCAATTAATTATGCAAATTGGCCCCACGGCTGGTGTTGATCATAAGCGATCTACTCGGTTAAGCACTACGGGCGCGGTCGGGTAGTGTGATGGGTGACCGCTAGTGGCAAATTAAATGCGCGTTTCTGTGCTTCGGAGGGCACGTTAAGCCGTCGGTCCCGGTTGCTATCGATAGATAGCAGTCGTTAAACCTTATCGGAGGCCTTATGGGTGGTTTGAAAACATCCGACAGAGGAATGGACAATGGACACTAACCCACCCACCTCCACCAATCCGCGTTGGAGCAGCGTAGTGGAGGAAGCTCCAGCTCCAGCCCTCAAAAAGGGGATAGCGTCGTGCCCAGCAGTGGAACATATAATGGGTTGCCATTATTATTATTAGAATGATGCAAAAATCTCATACTTATTTATAGAATGGCAGGACAGCCAAATAGACGTCCTCACGGATAAGTCACTATTGGAATCTATCAATAACTACACAAAATCCAGAGGTAAAAATCAAATGATTTCTTCAGCTGTTACCGGGAACATCTGCTGGAAGGTTGAGAAAAAACATCAAAAGTGTCTATCACGTGTTAAATTAGGCAATGTCTGTACAGTAGGCTTTGCCTATTATGAACATAAAGGTGAAATAAGTCTTGTAAGAGACAATATTATATTTTCTCTATAAGTAATATTTATGAGTACTAATTTAAAGCTGACAAAAATTAAAAGTTACTAGGTACGTTATCACGCCGAAGATTTTGTGAGAGCCCTTTACCGATTGACCGATTGACCTTTCGGTTTAATATTTAATGCAAAAGTTTGTGACTATGGATGTTTGTTACTCTTTCACGAAAGAACTACTTAACGGATTTGGATGAAACTTTACAGTAATATAGGTTATACATTAGAAACATATAGGCTACAATTTGTAATGATTAAAAGTACGCGCGGACGAAGTCAAAACCTAGTACATAATAATTTTGTGATCACATTTTCTACATGAATATTGTACACCTGATGGGTTTATATACTATTTGACACCATTTCAATAACACTCTTCAAGAATTACATTGAGAGTGACCCCATCTGCAAAATGTAATTAAGCAAAAAAATTGTGACTCGTCTTGACGAGAGCACTACTACGTATAATACAATAGATAAAACGGTCTCAGAATAATAACTCCTCAGACACGACAATCTAAACAAAGATACGCAAACGCGATACAAAGTTAATATATTCCATCTCATAAATCAATATGCCTTATCCCCCACGTGCGAACGGGACAACGAGATAACGGCTCAATTCACCTGTCACTTCGAGGGGGCTCAGATTCAGACAGTAATGCAGACAGATACAGGCGGACAGGAAGATTTGCGCTCACTAAACAACTCAAGTCATGTTTTAGTGTCCGTACTTTGTGAGTAAAAAATGACATTATTGTAGGCACTACATGATTGTTTACCAACTTCTTTACATCTATACAAATAAATATAATTGGAGTGTCTATTTGTAATATTAAAATAACCGCTTTTTACTAAATACATATATATGTAATGTATACACGGTACATATACCAAAACAACATTTTTTCAATTTTTGTCTGTTTGTCTGTCTATCTATCTGTCTGTCTGTCTGTTTGTTTGGCGGGGCTAATCTTGGGAACGGCTGGACCGATTTTGACGGGACTTTCACTGGCAGATAGCTTATGTCCCTAGTAAGGAGTAACTTAGGCTACTTTTATACTAGCTGCGCCCACGACTTCGTCCGAGTAGATACTGAACAATCTTAAATTCTCAGGCGGACGAAGTAGCGGGCACGGCTAGTTAAAAATAAAAGCACTTCCAAGTCCTTACACTTGGGTAGCTTAGTGGTACAGCGGCTGGACTGGTTATCCGTCGCAGTCGCAGGTACCATTCCTGCCTCAAGTCAAATTTTTCTTTCCATTTTTTCTTTAACGGCCTTAAATGTATGGTGACTACGATATACATCAATCAAGATCATTAAAAAAAAACGAATAAAATAATAAGTGTTTTTTACAAATCAGAAAGGTTTCCATTTATATGTTAATTGATATGCAAATGCAAATAAAAAAAAAAAACCTCACACAGTACTGAACACGCCCACAGCACATTAAACTTGTGTAAATTAATCGACCACATTAATTACCATGAATTATACTTTTAAAACATAACTTTTGTATGATCGACGAGGTTTTGTGGAAGTATATGAACCACGTTTACCAAACTTTGATAAAACCTCAGAAACGACGCTCGAAGACGTAGACAACGACGCATTACCTAATGTATCTGCCGCTAAGTGGTAGTGTTTAGCGAATTTTAGCGTACCCGTGTTTAGAAGTTAGACATAGCTTTTGTCCTGAGGTTTCAAAACGTAAAAACGACCCTTTTACTAAATACTTAGACTTCGCTGTTATTATTAGTTAGTTATTTTTTATTAGTAGTCGTTATTAGTTTAGGAGGCGACGAAAACGATAGCGATATATCAAATCATCGCTTTCATGACCGAATACTCAAACGTCACTCAATTTAAGCAACCCTCAAATGTGCGCTATCTCTATCGATTGAACGTGTTTGATAAAGACAGAAGACTTTTAAGTCCCACTTAGATTTATTTATTTATTTATTTAAGCTTTAATGCACAATGTAAGCACATAAGGCGGACTTAATGCCGTAAGGCATTCTCTACCAGTCGACCTTAGGGTAGTGAGACAAGATGATGAGAGTGCAAATAAAAAAACCTTGGAGAGAAAGTATTTAAAGTAGAAAGATAACTACCTTATTTTAGATGTAATAATGTGACATTTGAGTATTTGGCCGTTAGTCTAATAGAAGATACGAAATTGATGGTAGAGCTCCTGGGACGGAAATCGCAGCCGTAGCGCCATCGAATTACCTATACCTTCAATTTTCCGATAAGTACATGATAGTGCTCAGCGCTATTGTGTTCCGGTCAGGTGGTACTTTTACGAAATTAGACAAACAAAATAAATAAACTATAAATATTATGCAAATCAAAAAATGTCCCACAGAACCTACAAAACACGTCCACCCCAAATTAAAGTTGTGTGAATTAATTGCTGACATTAATTATGCCACAAATATTCAGTAAAGCATCTAAAAACAAAAGTTTCCACGCGATTAGTATATTTTAAAACGTCACTTCACGCTTGTATTCGCCTAAGGGGTATACAGAAATGAATACATGCATTTAAGCACGCATATAAACAGTCACCCGGACATTGGCGATTAACCCATTCCATTTTATTTTTTTGTACGCTTTCACTCACAGCCCCACAGTAGGTATAAACCTGTGTCGTGGGTGCAGTTGTACACATATAGCACATACACAAACACTCAGACCCGAAACAAATATCTGTAAGCCATACAAATATTTGTCCCGGTGCGGGAATGGAACCCGCAACCCTTCGAATCAAACGGTCATCACACACCGCTGGACTAACCAGGTCGTCAAATAGAGGGGTTTCCAATAGGGGGTAGTAAATTCAATAAGACGGGGTGGGCAGTAGCGTCCCCGGCAGTGGTGGTAGTTTTATCGCAGGACGCTTCTGTCCATCTTATGTTATTGCACTTACCATCACCCCGTTGGAATGGTTTGAGCGCCATTGTTCGGTTGACTGACGGCCAAATACTCAAACGTCACTTAGATCTTTAACTGCCTCAGTAGCCTAGTGGTACCAGGCCACTACTACTACGCTAAGGTCCTGGGTTCGATTCCCGGGCAGGGGGTTATCAGAGATATTGGTGTAAAGTTCTTTATCTCTGGTTCTAATGGGATTTTTCCATTTCCATTTTATGGAAATTTCCCAGTACCTCGAAGTTTGGTAACGTGCCCGGAGATGTCAACAGGCTCGCCACCTGTTATATGGGCCAAAACGTAACCGGCGAATACGTCACATAGATCTAAGTGGGACTTAGAAGGTCTTCTGTCTTTATAAAACACGTTCAAACGATAGAGATAGCGCACATTTGAGCGTTGCTTAAAATTGAGTGGCATTTGAGTATGCGGTCATGACTGTACTAGTGGAAGAATTCAATCTCATCCTACTCGAATAAAATCCGCTAGTGGGCGGTGGGTCGTCAAGTCCCGACGCCAATTACATTTTTTATATGTAATGGAAGTAGCAAACAAGCATGCAGTTCACATTGATGTTAAGTGATGACTGCAGCCTATAGACATATTGGTTGATATTGAACTTTACTGCAAAAAATATAAGGCACCGATGCGACCGACCGGATATTTGATGGATACGTACATACATTTTTATTTACTGGTGGTAGAGCTCTATTGACGGAGCTCGTGGGCGTAGGCACCACCGCATTACCTATAAACTTGCCGCTAAATGGTAGTGTTCAGCACTATCGTGTTCCGGTCAGGTGGTAATGTACGGCCCTGTAATTTCCGGCAGAGAGGCATAACAACTTAGGCCTCAGGAGTGGTAACGCATCTGCATTTTGACCTTGGTCTTTGTGTAAGTGTCTATAGGCTGCAGTCATCACTTAACATCAGTGTGAACTGCAAGCTTGTTTGCCATTTCCATAACATAAAAAAAATCTAGTTAGTAACATTCGTATAACCTTGGCTACCAATTCATCAATCCGAAACCTCTCTCAAACTATCCACTGCCGCATTGGCTGACAGCCAAGTCTAAGGTTCATTTCCCAGATCGGAAATAGAGTCACTCACTTCCGGAGTGCGACTATGAATATTGCTATCGACATCTCATGTCAATTTGTAGCTCTTTTTAAAGCAATCACGCTACCTAATCTATCACTATCGCTTCGAAATTGTTGTAGACTTTGTCATTGCTATCGACTTTCCATGTCGACTTGTAGCTCTTTTTAAAGCAATAGCGATACCAAATCTATCATTATCCCTTGTTTATCCCCTACTAAAGCAAGACAGGAAAATTAATATCGATAACAATTTCTATAGACTGTCGCACCTTCGGAGTTTGTTAAAGCATCCTATAATTTCATTTTGTTCTGTAAGTCTGTCTACCCTTACGCACGTATGTAGGCTTGAAGCAATACTAAATGTTTTCATTTAACACCCCTTTTCTTAATTAAGATGGCAAACAAGCATGCAGTTCACATGCATGTCAAATGATGACTGTATACACTACAGTAGAAGTGCCTATAGACACAAACATTCAGAGCTCAAAATGCAGATGCGTTGCCACCCAAGACCTAAGTAGTTATGTCTCTGTGATAGTTGTTACGGGGCCGTACATTACCATCTAACCGGAACACGATAGTGCTGAACACTACCATTTGGCGGCAGATAGATTAGCGGTGGTGCATATGGCCTCAAGCTCCATTGAAACTGTGAAACCAGTAAAACCATTGGAATAGATCCACATCGTACACATAATCGATTCTAATATCACGTCATTAGCAATCGTGATTAACGAGACAAACATACAACCCAAATCATACATACATATATAAAAACCGCGGCTTAACACAAATGCCCGTTCTCCCCAATTTTCCGGTATATTTTTCTCAATAGTGAGCGACTTCGCACACACGCACCGTACGCTACGCGGCGCGGGACCGTGTGAGTGTGGGGAGGTGGGGTGGTACTGGAACACTGTTAAACTAATTATTGCGAAGGGGGATCTCTCCTAAGATTTTTCTACATAGTCAAGACGCGTGTGTGTGTTATACTTGGGGTGGAAATAGATGGATTTGAAAATATATTCGCCGAGATAGTAGGTAGTTCCTGGATCGATCGCGGGTGTTAGACGTCGGTACAATGTGGATCTAATTAAAATTTTTGATTGTGCGCTGCTTTATTTCCATAATTGTGCTGGTGAGATAATTTCTGCAATTTGAACGCGTAACTTGATCGCCTTCGAATTGGCTACGGTGACTTTGTCACATCGCGTTCGTAACATTTATTTATTTACTAGCTGTGCCCACGACTTCGTCCGCTTAGATACTAAAGAATAATTTGTTAAATTCTACGTTGATCAAGTCGCGTGCACAGCTAATCTTAATTAAATACGTTTATGTAAGCCGCATTCACTCGGTTTACGGTTTGAAGCAGTGCTTGAAGTAAATTTTCAATTGACCATAAATTCTTTTTCCGTAAACCGATTTTGACGCAACAAGTTTTCACAAAGCTCATAATTATATGTAATCTACCTGTGGAAACCGCGTTTTTGCGGGATAAAAGTCCTCTTTCTGAAGGAAAGGAAGGAAATCCTAAACGTAATTGACATGGATAACGCAACTACCCCCTGTATGGGATAGTAGTCTCAAAATTTGGAGGTCCGCGAAAATGGCCAATACGCTGGAAATATCAAACTTATGCGAGGCGCGCATGGTCCAGCGGCTGGTGTAGATCGTAAGCGATCTGCTCGGTTAAGCACTACGGGCGCGGTCGGGTAGTGTGATGGGTGACCGCTAGTGGCAAATTAAATGCGCGTTTCCGTGCTTCAGAGGGCACGTTAAGCCGTCGGTCCCGGTTGCTATCGATGGATAGAAGTCGTTAAACCTTGTTGGAGGCCTTATGGGTGGTTTGAAAACATCCGACAGTGGGTTGGCCACTAACCCACCCACCTCCACCAATCCGCATTGGAGCAGCGTGGTGGAGTAAGCTCCAGGCCTCCCCGCCAAAAAAGGGGAGAGACTCGTGCCCAGCAGTGGGACGTATAATGGGTTGCCATTATTATTATTATTTATTATCAAACTTATTGTTTATTCCCTTCATAAATTAGAAAATAATAAATCCAATTACCAGTTTTACAAGTAAAGATTCTTGTACAAAGAAATATAAAGTCATTTCAAAAAGTATCTATCCGGCATTTACCCCACGTAAACGTAACTTCACGCCTGTAATCCCTGAAGGGGTAGCCAGAGGCAAATGTGCATGCATACATGCAAATACCCAAGATTCGCCGGTTACGTTTTGGCCCATGTAACAGGTGGCGAGCCTGTTGACATCTGCGGACATATTATCAAACTCTGAAGTGTCAGTTCGCAAAAGAACCAGAAATAAAGGATTTCACACTGTTATCGGTGATGGTCCTCGACCCGGGAATCCCAGTGTATTAGTAGTGGCCTGCTACCTCTAGACCACTGAGGCAGTTAATCTATACATGTTATAAAATAAAGTCCCCCGCCGCGTCTCTCTGTCTGTCTGTCTGTTCAAACTCAAACTCAAAAATTCATTTAATCACTTGGAAATAATAGAATTTGCTTGTGATAGGTCAAATTACAAATATAAAATTAAAGCGAATAACAACTGATAATCAACGATTAATATGTCAAAGTAAATAAAATAAAATAAATAATAGTCCAAAAATACTTAATAATAAAAATTGATATCAACAGAATGTTCCATACTCTCTTTTACAAACGGCAAGATAAGATTAAACAAAAGAATATGGGACATTCTTTGTCATTCACTGGCAGAGTTCCAAAGCCCACATTACTGAGAAAAAACGTTCCAAAACAAAACTCAGTAGGGTCTTTTCAAAATATGTTCCTTAGAACTATTTTCACAATATGACACTTATAACTATGTTTTACAATATCAAGTACAATGCACATTCATTTCACAAAAAATATTGTTTAGTCTTGTGGAGCTAGACCAGCATTTGTCCAGGCATCTCTATCCTTTAGATAGTAATCGAGTCTATAGTACGCATTTAAACATAGTGTGCGTTTAATACGTTACGTTCGTCACCACTACATCACCTAATATTATTTCCGCTAAATATCCGCGTTTAAGCTTGTCGTTAGTCAGTTATGTAGGTAGGTGCGGTGAATAGGTAGAGCTGAAAAAGTTATCTACGTCTACGTCTCTGAATTTATGGTCTCTTGCCTCAACTTCATTGATAGGTGGGGACAATAAATAAAAAAAACCATCCAAGTGCGAGTCGGACTCCCGTACAAAAGATCCCTTTTTCACCTCCCTCACGTATGTTGTATGGGAACAACAGTTTAATAATTGCTTTATTTTTATTCCATTATTTATTATGAAAGGTAATATACACTAAATATTCTGTGAAAATTTTAAGCGTCTACCTACTACCTGCTGCTAAAAAATAAACGCTAAAGTGAAAAAAAGTGACAAAAAAAAATCTTTTATGGGGCTTAATATTTTCATTTTTTTTATTTTTAGTAAGTATTTGTTGTTAAAGCGGCAACGGAAATAAATAATTTGTAAAAACTTTCAGCTTTCTAGCGGACGGACAGTCGGACATACAGACAGATAGACAGACAGCGGCTTAGTTATAGGGTCCCGTTTTTACCTTTTAAGTAGGTAGGGAACCCCAAAAACGATTTAATCAAAAACAAATAAAAATTATAAAACCCACGTTGGTTGTTTTTTATCGTTGTAATTGAAAAAGAAGGGAAATAACATTTTAGATACGCCTTTGAGGAAGTACGAAGACAATTCAAGGGACGCACTCATCGCATTAATTATCAAATGTAAATTCCAGAATTCATTAAAGATGTATATTGAGAAATTCCAATAATAAACATTGTTATTGTTATTATACCAGTTTTCCCTACTAACGATACAAAACATCGACATAATTATCTATGTTTATAATTAATTAATTACGATTAATGCAATAATATTATTATGCATGCACACTAACCTATTTCTATGCTATACTTATGACTCAGCTGTCTGATTCACGTGGACTATATACACAGAGGTATCCAAAATATTTTTTTCTTGTAGACCTCTTTAATTTTTTTTTCGGGTTTCGGTGGACCTCCTCCTTGCTACACATAGAGCAACACCGGAGTGGATTAGCCATATGCAGGCTTCTCCCTCTATCCAAGTACAAGCCCAAATGGGCTTATACCTGTCGCCTAGATGTTTAAATGTGTGCGTGAAATTGTTTCTGTATTTTGTTAAAGTCAAGGTGGGAGTTTCGTAGTAATAGACGATTTTTGTAGTGTGCGTGTGTCACACGCTTTTTCCCCCGCAAAAAATGACAGACTGTTTTGCATCGGTAATAAACGCTATGGCTACTCCCATCCAGTCCGCCGCGGCCGGTGGCCCGTGTTGCTCTATGTTGCCACATTAATATATCACATTCCCATATTTCCAATTTCTATTCACGCCTACGTAGATCCCCATCGAGTCTTCCATGAACCCCTTCACTTTGGGAATCACTGGACTATACCAATAAATTAAGTTATAAATGTGTTTATAATACCTGCTAGTGGCTCACCCCGCTTCGCACGGGTAATGTAATATATAATATGTATATAGTCTATGTCACTTTTTTTTAACGAGGTGGAAATGTCTTCGCATTTAACCGGCCCTCTACGGAGAGAGAGTCGGGGTATGAAGGACTGAAGCCTTCTAAAACCACCTCGGTGCCGACTTTAGTGCATAAAGAGGAGGGGAGGATCCGTGTACACTAAAACACTGCTCCGGTTCCCCTCCACGCACTTCGCCTCCATAAGGCTCGTCCACGAGAACTCTGATAGCCCCATTCTGCGCATACCACAACGACCTGCGGCTACCTTCCTCTTTATCATATTAGTATCGGCCTAAAATCTGTTCTATCCATAGATCTAATCTATTCGATACTGATATTGTTATGAAATTAAAAGTAATTTGCCTGTCTGTCTAAAAATGTGTCGATGACTTTGGAAAAACCAAACCCTACATTGGGCGTGTCCCGACACGCACTTGTCCTGTTTATATAGATAATGGTACGGAACCACGAAGGCCGCTTCGCACTTGACCGATTTTTTTAAAGATATTTTTTAAGATTAAGTTTTAAAGAAGTAGTAAGGTACACACTAGATAAGTTTGTTTAAGTTAGTTTTTAGGGTGCCGTACCTGAAAGGTAAAAACGGGACTCTATTACTAAACCTCCGCCGTCTGTCTGTCTGTCTGTATGTCGCCAGGCTGTATCTCAGAAACCGTGATAGCTAGAAATCTGAATTTTCACAAATTAAGTATGTATATCCGTTGCCTTTTATTTAACGGAGTTATACCTAAATGTATATTTCATTAACTAAAAGGGAATAATTTATGTTGGTATCCATACCTATAACAAAAGTGATTTTCTGTTATGGATGGTACGAAGGGCGGAACCCTTCGTGTGCGAGTCCGACTCGCACTTGGTTTTTTACTGATATATATCTAGGTATCTAGTGTTCTTTTACGTACCTAACAACAACGAGACGCTGCGGGTGCATCATTAATATCTATTCCTTCAAATTTTTTTTGTATAGTAGGTAAGAATCAGAATCAGAATCAGAAACTCATTTATTCATTTAGGGTGACAGGCACCTCTTATGACACGTCAAAAACAAACAAAATAAATTAAAGTGAACAACAATTGATATACATGTCAAACAAGATAAAAAATATATGTAAAGTCAAGAATATCACTAAGATAAAACTAAATGTAATAAACTAATGTAAAAGTATATCAGTAGAATGTCTCTTTTCTCCTTTAAAAACTGATAACAAAGAGTGAAAAGAAAAGAAAAAGAGTCATTCTTTGTCATTCAGGTTTCAGTCATTCTTTGTCGTTCCAAAAGCCAATATGATCTGAGAAAAACTTGCCGGAAAAAACTCAGTCGGCTCTTTTAAAAATATCTCTTAGGCATGTTTACAATTTTCCATCATTTAAACAAGCTTAAAATTAATAATATAATATCAACATTACACTTTGATTATTACATTTAACACCCTTGTGGAGCTAGATCAGCATTTAGCCAAACATTTCTATCCTTGAGATAGTCCTCGAGTTTAAAGAAGAAGTTATATTTGTGGTAAATTATAGGCATGGGACAAGATAAAACGTATAAACACAATTACGTAGGTAACAACCATGTTTTAATTGAAGATACATGTGGCTTAGTTTAACACGTCATTCTAGATTCTAATTATAAACAAACGAGCAAATATGGCGTCAATTATTCGTCATTAATTTAGATATCAATGGCGTTTGCGTATTTTGTTCCTGACCAAATATGGTAACAATTCAGTACTTAATACAAAAGGATTTTTTTTAATGAAGGTGGCAAACACGCTTGCTGTTCACGTTGATGTTAAATGATGACTGCAGCATATAGACACTCACACAAAGACCAGACGTCAAATGCAGATAAGAGGAAGCTGTTTTTTTTGTATATCTTTTATGTTGTTTCGGTAATCGGGATATCTGGCGCTTCACACACTCTGCTTACCCCGTAAGGGACCTGGCGCGAAGATACACACATACATACATGTATGAAATCAGTATTTTAAGATGCAAGAAATAAAATACTTTTATATTTCATTTTTTTTTATTACGCATTTGCCCACCCTGAATGTTTCATATCGCTAAAACACTAACTTCACAAGCACTAGCTTCGACTAAACACTCCAAACAAAAAAACTTGTACCAGATCCATAGTATCCAAGTTTATGGCGAGCCCAAGTGGGTCGCTATAAAAGTTAATAATAGTTAAGTACGTAGGCTTGGTAAGATATTAAGAGTGTATGAATAAAGCAATAAAAATACAATACCGCTTTATTACACGATGAGCCACGGCATGGTGTATTTACACGATGGTGTAGGCAGATGTGTAGAAAAAAGAAAGAAAAATTTGACGCTTATTGTAAGATTCAAAGACTGCACTACGACTTTACTTCAAAGTAAAGTCACAGTCCAAAGAAAACGAACATGCTAATGACCTGTACCGTGTTTAGATACATATGCATTTAGTTAAAAGCGGTTATTTTAGTATTACAAACAGACACTCCAATTTTATTTATTTGTATGTATAGATCTGACAGACCTGTGATATGCAATAAAATAAATAAATCTTTTCATAATAATATCTTGCAAAAGAAGAAACCGCAACCTAGGTACAGTGCTCATCAATAAATAATGCACATCGAGCCTATGAAAGAGACAATCGGCTAGTTTCGACTTTAAAGAGCGTTATCGTTGCCGAATTGGTCGACAAAGGTCAAATAAGTATGGTGCAAAAGAGATAACGCTCTACAGATCCGAAATAATCCGACGTCTCTTCCTGAGGTCGATGTGCATTATTTCTTATTGGATACTGTTTAAGGGTTCCGTTCAATTCACTGGAATCTGTCTCTCCGTCTGTCAAATACGATTTGTTCCGAAAGTAATGGCATGATTGAGTTGAAAGGAGATGTTGCGAGCTCGGCTCTGGTTCGTACACGTCCTCAAAAAATGGGTAAATTAAAGAAGAATCCGAAAAAAATACAATTAATTTATTCAAGAATATATTTTAGAGTTACAACCACATTTAATTTAAACGATTTTATCATTTTCAACTATGTTAAACATGGCGGCGATACAGCCGACACTTGGGATCAATCGATTTCGATAGTATTTAGATACTATTTCTTTTTTCTCCAAGTACTTTATAATCAAAATACAATTAAAAAAATGAAAATGTCAAAATGACATCGCCCGCCATATTCGCCATGTTGGTTTTGAGTTGCAATTCTAACTGCAAATAATATTTTGTAACTGCAAACAAAGCTAAATAAGTGAAAATATGCAGTAAAAACGTTCTTATATTGATTTAGCCTGTTAAATGATATTATGTACAATACATGGCCGGAGGTCCACACATTTTTGCAACATCTCCTTTGGTACACATATGCAGAAAGGTATCTACAAGTGTACACATCAGTGATATTAACATTCAATTTTATTTAGAGGAGTCACTTAAAGTTTTTATCTAGATATCTTTAAGTTGGAGTATTCACTTCAATTTGAACTGCAGGCTTGCAGGCTTGATTGTCACCATCAATAAAAAAACTATGAAATATAGGTTTTTTTTTTTTTATGTAATTGAAGTGGCAAACAAGCATGCAGTTCACATTGATGTTAAGTGATGACTGCAGCCTATAGATACCCACACAAAGACCAAGGTCAAAATGCAAATGCGTTACCACTCCTGAGGCCTAAGGTGTTATGCCTCTGTGCCGGAAATTACAGGGCCGTACATTACCACCTGACCGGAACACGATAGTGCTGAACACTACCATTTAGCGGCAAGTAAATCAGGTAATGCGGTGGTGCCTACGCCCGCGAGCTCCGTCACTGGAGCTCTACCACCAGTAAAACTTACTTTACTGGTGGTGGTGGAACGTACTTTTCATTCAAACATCTCTCATGAGTCTTAAATGTTATAGGAACTTTTCACCTTGCCTGACCTTCAGCCGTTATTATGGCGTGTTATTTTTAATATTCCATATTGATTAAGTTCACGTCAACCAATGTTCTTAAGTAAATTTCATTTTAACGACATGACACGAATTTTTCGAGTTTCAGTCGAGTTTTCACAGACTTTTTAATCGACTCTGTCAGTTATTTTATACTATATTTTTATACTAATATACTTTATCAGTCTGACTGACTGATTCTGACTTCTGCTAACTATTACCACAGTACAAATAAAAATACTGCCTCGGTAGCCTAGTGGTAGCAGGCCACTACTACTACGCTGAGGTCCTGGGTTCGATTCCCGGGTAGGGGGTTATCAGAGATAATGGTGAAAAAGCCTTTATCTCTGGTCCTATTGGGATTTTTCCATTTTCTGGAAATTTCCCAGTACCTCAAAGTTTGGTAATGTGCCCGGAGATGTCAACAGGCTCGCCACCTGTTACATGGGCCAAAACGTAACCGGCGAATCGTGGGTGTTTGCATGTATGCTTGAATGCATGCATTTACCTCTGCCTACCCCTTCGGGGATTACAGGCGTGAAGTTACGTTTACAAATAAAAATATCGTTTTACTTATTGGTACTTAACGGGCTTCTTTGAATTTTTGTGCCATTTATTATTATCTTGACACTGGCAACATGTGTAACAGCGATGCCATACATAAATATATAAAATTGGAGTATCTGTTTGTCATATTAAAATAACCGCTTTTTACATTTACCAAAACAACATTTTTTACAATTTTTGCCCGTCAGTCTGTCTGTCTGTTTGTTCCCGCTAATCTCGGGAACTGCTGGACCGATTTTCACTGGCAGATAGCTTATGTAATAAGGAGTAACTTAGGCTACTTTTATACTAGCTGCGCCCACGACTTCGTCTGGGTGATACTGAACTATCATAAAATCTCACGCGGACGAAGTCGCGGGCACAGATAGTCAGCAATATTTTTTTTGTTTTTCATTTTTATGTTTTCTATACAACTCCAAGGTTGACTGGCAGAGAATGCTACTTAGCATTAAGTCCGCCTCATATTACATTTTTGAAAGTATAAATAAATAAATAAATAAATAATAAACGCTATAAAATTCAAAAATTCAAAATTCAGATCATTTATTTCAAATTGGTCTACAACAGTGATTCCCAAAGTGGTCTATATCGACCCCTGGGGGTCTATGACAACCAGAAAGGGGTCTGCGTCAGCTAAAAAAAAAATTTGGGGTCCATGAAATGAAAATGGGGGTCCACGATAATGGATCTCAACACATACACTGATAGTACCAATTTACTTACATCATACCAGTGATTCCCAAAGTGGTCCATGGGAGACTCGATGGGGGTCTACGTAGGCGTGAATAAAAATGGAAATATGGGCATGTGATATAAATGTAGCAAGGTCGGGGGTCCACAGAAACCAGAAAAAATTGTAAAGGGTCTTCAAGAAAAAATTGTATGGGAACCTCTGGTCTACAAGGACACTTTTGCATTGTCGGGTTATAAGCTACCTAGAGAGAATGACTTATTATATATTATTCAATAGGTATATCAAAAGGTATTAATAAATACCAATTTAATAATAATATTTAACCGATACGTGAATCATCAAATTTTTCAATTCCTGATATGTTCTTAGGTTTTCGCGAGCTACACTCATTGAAATAAAACTATTTTTACGGATTTATCTCGCGTATATTAAACTAAAATGATTTTTAAAATCAACCCGACGTTTCGATGGTTTGAAAACTGTTTTAATGGAATTAAAAAGAATCATATAAAAAGATTGATCAGTATTTAAGACCCATTAAAAGTAATATTCCATTACAAAATTCTGGCATTTATAAATTAGATTGTGATTGTGGACTCTCATATATTGGTCAAACAAAGAGAGCTGTATCCACCCGCGTTAAAGAGCACATTGCTGATGTCAAAAACCGAAGAACAGGGAGGTCTGCAGTCTGTGAACACATAGCGGATAAGCCGAACCATTACATCCGGTTTGATAAAATTCAAATACTCGCTAGAGAACACAAACCCATTCCACGAATGGTACGCGAGGCTATTGAAATTAAAAAACACCCAAATTTCAATAGAGAAGATGGATGGCGATTATCAACATCATGGGATCCCATACTTAGCAAGATTAAATCCCAGCCGCAGCAGTCTGCAAGACCTCAAGATACCATAAGTAATTATTGTGTTAATCCTGAACGCTACGCAAGGCGTTTACGAAATCGATGGAGGTAGCTACATATAATTTTTCAAACTTCTGTCAGACAAATGTCACCTCAGTCTGCCCGGGACCACGGAAGCTGAAAAGCGACCGAAACGTCGGGTTGATTTTAAAAATCATTTTAGTTTAATATACGCGAGATAAATCCGTAAAAATAGTTTTTTTTTCAATTCCTTCATAGAAAAAAATGAAAAATCTGTTCGTCATAATCATAGTCATTCACTTAGCAGAGCACTATAGCTACTAGCCTCCGTGTTGCTCTATGGTCTGATAGTTGTGTCAAAAGTCTTAGGAATCGGCGTGCATGTGTGAAGAGAGTGATGAATGTAGAAGGAGCACAGGAGGTGTGTCAGGACTGGGATATCTGGCGCTCCAGACTCTGCCTACCCCGTGAGGTACTTGGCGTGAAGATACATACACAGATTTATGTTACTTTAATGAATGACACATCGTTATTGCAACATAATTGAAAAATTGCAAGAAATTGCGCAATTGTTATTGCAAAAGATGAAGAGTATTATAATTTAGAAAATTTTTAGAAATTATAAAAAAAAATATTTTATTATTTCGAGTTCTAAATGTCAGTCACTTCATTTTTTGTAATTATGTCACAGTAACATAATATTCAAGGCTGTATGATGAGATGTCTTTGCCATCTAAATATTGCTTAAATAAAAAAAACCCAAAGTAGATTAGCGAAATTCGGCGAGTCCGAGTTCCGAGTTTATGTGTTTTTCTAGTTACTTTACATCAGGGTACAGCTATCTACAATATCTAAATAACTTTCAAACTATTTTTTTTTAACCTAAAGGGATTTTTCTAAGACAAAGACAATTAATATTAATTATTTTCTTAAACTATTTCAAAATTATCGCTATTTTTTTACAAATAATTTTAAATAAAATTATTGAGTAATATTTGGTATTTGCATAACATGTTCTTTATTTGATATTATTAATACGTGATACGATAAAAGGAGATGTTGCAAAAATGTGTGGACCTCCGGCCATGTATTGTACACAATATCATTAACAGGCAAAATCAATATAAAAACGTTTTTTTACTGCATATTTTCACTTATTTAGCTTTGTTTGCAGTTACAAAACATTATTTGCAGTTAGAATTGCAACTCAAAACCAACATGGCGAATATGGCGGGCGATGTCATTTTGACATTTTCATTTTTTAAATTGTTTTTTTGATGATATAGTACTTGGAGAAAAAAGTAATATTTTTGAAATACTATCGCAATCGGTCGACTGTATCGCCGCCATGTTGAAAATGGTTGAAAATGATAAAATCGTTTGAATTAAATGTGGTGGTAACTCTAAAATATATTCTTGATTAAATTAATTGTATTTTTTTCGGATTCTTCTATAATTTACCCATTTTTTGAGGACATGTACGAACCAGGGCCGAGCTCGCAACATCTCTTTTAAACATTAAAAAAAAATAGTCGTTTCTTAGCGAATCTAAGCTGTTACAGACGGATAGACCGATCCACGACTGATCTCAAAAGGGTTTTGATTTTTTCCTATATTAGAAAAACGTAAGAAAAAATATAAAATTATTGCAGGTATTTTATTTATTGTAATAAAAGTGGCAAACAAGTATGCACATTGATGTTAAGTAAAGACAGCAGCCTATAGACACCCACACAAAGACCAGAGGTCAAAATACAGATGCGTTACCACTTCTGACGCCTCAAGTATTATGCCTCTGTGCCGGAAATTACAGGGCCGCACATTTTAATTTAAATACAATTACTGACTGAATGAATTTTACGTTTATACTTTCCTTATACACACTCAGTTAAAAATCAATTATAAAAAAAATAAGGGTTAATAAACTCAAATAACATTTATTTATTATATTAAATTAACAAAGAACAGTAAACCCCCACGTCTGATCAATTACGTAAAGACCTGAACGCAAGCAATACCCCCATACGTCACCGATAGATTACCCACTGAGTCACCGCTTCCACCAGTGAGCCAAACGCACATATAAAACGACTGAATTAACTGCTACCAGCCATAACAACTTCAACAACTGAGCAACAATGTCGCTCAAAATCTTCATTCTACTAGCCGGTGTTATTCTTGTCGCGGCTGACGAAGAATGCATCTGCAATGACAAGACCCCACAAGACGTTGAAGAAATTTGGAAATTCCTCATGGGATTGCCAACGAAAGTGGAAAACGAAAGCAAATTCCCCGTTGTACCCGGCGAGCTATCCCCACTGATACCCTGCAGCAACTGCATTGAGAAGAACAGAAGGAAACGGACCCCTGAACCTGCGCCTGCGCCTGCGCCGACAGTGTACAGGCGGTGGAGACACGCTAACAGTTCGAGGAACAAATGTGCGGCGGGCTACATTAGACTCGGTTTTCTGTGTGCTAAAAGCACATAAGACGGTGTGATGTGCGATATCGAAGTGATATCGAGAACTGTGTTCAGAATAGTGCGGTTTGGGAAATACACATGTTTTGCTAATGGTGCGGGACTTAAATCGTGCTTGGCAGACATCTGTCAGCGATTTGTGGACATCCAAACTGGTATCCAGTATTGTTAATAGTAAATAATAATTCATTTTATGTTTCTCATTATGCATAGACTGAAATGTTTAGTTCTAAGGCCATAAGACGCTTTAATGATAGTAATAAATTAAATTATTTTTATAAATTTTTTTTCCTTAATTTGCTCCCATTTTAACCGACTTCGAAGATAGGAGGAGGTTATCAATTCGTCGGAATCTTTTTTTTGTATGGTCGTCGGGACTAAGTTTCTGACTTATTTTGTTTGATGAACAAATATTATATTATTTGAAGTTATTTTTAACGGTTGCATTATAAAAGTTTTTTTTTATAATAATGTATTATATAATAATTGTTAGTTTTGCGAAAACCAATAAGCAAAACAAAAATTTTACAGTTATCTTTTTCAATTATTAATCCTTTTTTGGAGACCTAAATATTTAATTCGCATCCATTTCACATTGATCTATAATTTAATCTGTATATGATGATAATTTAAATAATGCAACAAATTTAAATCATATCCAAAATAAAGTTAAATATAGTTCATTTTATACTGGTGGTCCGCCCGCGAGCTCCAGTGACGGAGCTCGCGGGCGTAGGCACCACCGCATTACCTACTTACCGCTAAATGGTAGTGTTCAGCACTATCGTGTTACGATCAGGTGGTAATGTACGGCCCTGTAATTTCCGGCACAGAGGCATAACACCTTAGGCCTCAGTAGTGGTAACGCATCTGCATTTTGACCTCTGTTTTTTTTGTAGATGTCTATAGGTGGAAGTGTGGGGATATCGTTACATAAAAAAATCTCAAAGATTTGTAATAATGTGCCCGATTAAATTAATATTCGATTCCCCGCTGACAGTAAGTTAGGGGGTAGCGAATATTAATTTCAGCTAATATTCGTGGGAAGGCATACAAAAATTTGTCTCGGTACGGTAATCGAACCTGTGAGCCACCGTTCGAACGGTCGACAGAGTTGAAAAAATATTTTAGTGTAAGATAGTCCATTTATCGAGGAAAGCTATAGGCTAGGTTATGATATAGCTGTGATATAGGTAGCCGGTAGGTAGGTATCTAATGTTAATTGCACGCGTGCGAAGCCGGGGCAGGCCGCTAGTTCATCTATAAAGCAATGTGTTCTAAGTTCAAATTCTCGGGATCCGATATTGGAACTTTACCAATAGAAATAGTGGCAAAGAGATATTTGGCACTCCACTCTACCTACTCAATAGCTGACATAGCGTGATGATACATAAAACATGAAATTCCCAATGAGCTGTTCAAACCAGTTTAGAATATTTTTGCTGAGTCTTGGATGATATCGATTTTAAGATTTTCGTTTTCGTTTCCTGAACTCGTCATAACATTTTTTGGAAGCAGATAATAATAATAGGAAATAGTGACACACGACCGGATTCAGTCCGGCGGACCAAATCCGCCGACCAAAGGGGATGTTGCAAAAATGTATTGTACACAATATCATTACAGGCAAAATCAATATAAAAATGTTTTTTACCGCTGTTCCTTTCATTTATTTAGCTTTATTTGCAGTTACAAAACATTATTTACAGTTAGAATTGCAACACAAAACCAACATGGCGAATATGGCGGGCGATGTCATATTGTATTACTGGTGGTAGAGCTCCAGTGACGGAGCTCGCGGGCGTAGGCACCACCGCATTACCTAATATACTTGCCGCTAAATGGTAGTGTTCAGCACTATCGTGTTCCGGTCAGGTGGTAATGTACGGCCCTGTAATTTCAGGCACAGAGGCCATAACACCTTAGGCCTCAGGAGTGGCAGCGCATCTGCATTTTGACCTCTGGTCATTGTGTGGGTGTCTATAGGCTGCAGTCATCACTTAACATCAATGTGAACTGCATGCTTGTTTGCCACTTTTATTACATAATTCATTTTAATTTTTTTAATTGTTTTTTGATTATATAGTACTTGGAGAAAATAGTAATATTTTCTAAATACTATCGAAGTCGATTGATCCCAAGCGTCGGCTATATCGCCGCCATGTTCAACATAGGTAGTTTAAAATGATAAAATCGTTTGAATTAAATGTGGTTGTAACTCTAAAATATATTCTTGAATAAATTAATTGTATTTTTCGGATTCTTCTTTAATTTACCCATTTTTTGAGGACGTGTACGAATCAGAGCCGAGTTCACAAGATCTCCTTTGCTTTCGCTACACACGATCGGATACACTCCGGCAGACTGAATTCGCCAACCAAAGCCGCGCGAGCGGACCGCATCGGACTTGATTAACAATAATTATGTCCGCCGGACTCCTCTACACACGTTCAGATTTGGTTCGTCCAGATTCTGTCCGCTCCGTACCAAAGCCGGACATGTGTTACAACTTTAACAATCGTGCGGTTCACTTTGATGGTTAACGAATACAGTAGGCTATATCATAGTATAACTACATACAGTAGGTTATCGCCTTAGAAGTTTTGCAAAATGCCGTTGTCACCCACACAAATGTAAATTCATTAGGGTTGCCTCATTTTTGTTTTTTATTAACCTTGTTTGCAACACGTCAGTTTACATTAATGTCATTTGTAAATAATAAAAAAAAACAATGCTAAATTAAAAACAAAAATTATGCTTAATTTTATTTGTCTATAGGCTGCAATTCACTTGATTTGCATGCTTGTTTGCCACCTTCGTTAGATAACAAAAAAAACGTGGATAAAGTCACGTGTAAAAGCTAGCTAGTTAGAATTGGGTGCGGTCATGGGATAGGCAGTGACGTGCAGTTTTCAAACGATTTCATCTACGCACAGTTACTCATGTTTGCGTAGGTACGATGACACGTTCAGATTGTATAGGGAAAAATGCAACATTGCCTGTTATATCATTTTGTGTTAAGAAAAAGTCAAACTGCGTTACACAATTGCGTTTTACTTGTGGTAGATTTCCAGTGTAGGAGCTCGAGGGCGTAGGTGCCACCGCATTATCTTTTCTACCTGCCGCCAAATGGTAGTTCAGCACTATCGTATTCCGGTTAGATGGTAATGTATGACCCCATAATAACTATCACAGAGTTTTCTTCAAGCACTGCTTCAAAACTTTTAAATCGAGTTGAATGCTGTTTACATAAACGTTTCGAATTTAGACCAGAGGTTGCCAAACTATTTTTTCTTGTAGACCCTTTTCAATTTTTTCTGGTTTCTGCGGACCCCCGTCCTTGCTACATTTATATCACATTCCCATATTTCCAATTTTTATTCACGCCTACGTAGACCCCCATCGAATCTCCCATGGACCACTTTGGGAATCACTGGTATGATGTAAGTAAATTGGTACTATCATCGTATGTGTTGAGATCCATTATCGTGGACCCCCATTTTCATTTCATGAACCCCAAATTTTTTTTTCGCTGACGCAGACCCCTTTCAGTTTTTCATAGACCCCCAGGGGTCGATATAGACCACTTTGGGAATCACTGATTTAGACTATCTGTGTCCGCGACTTCATCCGCGTAGAATTTAATAGAAGAATATTATTGTTCAGTCACAGTGATATACACGATTAAAGGACTTCAGGTTACGATAGCAAGGGTCAGGGTAGTGTAACATTTAGGGAGTTAGGGCCCTAATTAGGGCGACCGGAGCGGCCCGTGTATTTGTACTGTTATTAAGTAAGGGCGCTGTCCACCTGATAGTGTATAATAAGCGGCAACGCGGCGCGAGGCCACGCTCACCCTTTCTGCCGGATCCTGAATACCGTGTCGTGTAATAACCTTTTAAGCGATACGGGCGCGGTCGGGTGTGTGATGGGTGACCGCTAGTGGCATATTAAAATGCGCGTTTCCGTGCCTCGGAGGGCACGTTAAGCCGTCGGTGCCGGTTGCTATCGATAGATAGCAGTCGTTAAACCTTGTCAGGGGCCTTATGGACGGTTTGAAAACATCCAACAGCGGGTTGGCTGCTAACCCTTATCTCCACCAACCCGCATTGGCGCAGCGTGGTGGAGTAAGCTCCAGGCCTAATCCCAAGATGAGGCGAGACTCGTGCCCAGCAGTGGGACGTATTAAGGGTTGCCATTAATATTTATTATTATTAATGTTTAGTATCTACGTGGGCGAAGTCGTACATACCTACATCTATACAAATAAATAAAATTAGAGTGCCTGCTTGTAATATACACATATCCGCTTATTACTAAATGCATAATATGTATACACGGTACATATACCAAAACATTTTTTTTTTACAATTTTTGTCTGTCTGTCTGTCTGTTTGTTCCCGCTAATCTCAGGAACGGCTTTATCGATTTAGACGAGACTTCGTCCGGGTAGATACTGAACAATCATAAATTCTCACGCGGACGAAGTCGCGGGCAGTTACTTATAATATAAGAGGCGTGACAATTACTAATTACCCATTGTAATATTAATTTCGCCCTTTGGGAGCAAGGTGGCAAGGTAAATAAATTTAATATAGTTTAATTATAATTGAGTTCCAATGTCTGAAAATAACATTATAGTTTATATGCTCAATGGGGATATAATTATCATAATAGATTCTAGACACGAAAATGTATGGCCTAAAACATGCATGTAATTACCCTCTTTTAAGGGTATGAGGGTAGATAAAATAGAAAAATGTGTACTTATTGTTTGTTAGGCTCATAGAGTTCGCATACCGAGTTTTAACTTTCTACCTTGAAAATTGTGGAATGCTCCATACAAATTTCCATCCCCTATTTTAGGGAGATGGGGATAATACAAGGAGACAAAAAGTAGCCTATGTTCTTTCTCAAAGTCAATCTATCTCTGTACCAAATTTCATCAAAATCGGTTCACTCGTTTGGACGAGAAAAGGTAACAGACAGACAGACAGAGTTACTTTCACATTTATAATATTAGTAGGGATATACCTATGCCTTCATTTTATGGGTCCATATCTCAAGAGGAAACGTATGGTGTGGGAATATGACGACGACCCCACAGCCCATTGGTGGAAGTCATAGACCAACACGGGCCACCGCCCGCGGCGGACTGGAGGGGAGTAGTCATAGCGTTTATTACCGATGCAAAACAGTATGTCATTTTTTGCGGGGGGAAATGCGTGCGACACACACGTACACTACAAAAATCGTCTATTACTACGAAACTCACACCTAGACTTTAAGAAAATACAGAAACAATTTCAAGCACACATTTAAACATCTAGGCGACAGGTATAGGCCCATTTGGTCTTGTACTTTACCAGAGGGGAAAGCCTGCATATGGCTACTCCCCTCCTCTATGGGTGGAAGTATTTTCTTTTTTTTTATGTAATGGAAGTGGCAAACAAAGCTTGCAGTTCACATTGATGTTCAGTGATGTCTGCAGACTAACACTAAGACCAAGGTCAAAATGCAGATGCGTTGCCACTCCTGAAGCCCAAGATGTTATGCCTATGTGCCGGAAATTAAAGGGCCGTACATTACCACCTGACCGGAACACGATAGTGCTGAACACTACCATTTAGCGGCAAGTATATTTGGTAATGCGGTGGTGCCTACGCCCGCGAGCTCCGTCACTGGAGCCACCAGTAAAAAAAATGTTTTAAAGAATCGGAAAATTGTTCTTTGCCTGTAGTAGATAACAGGAAAACCTCAGAAGTCATTTTTATGTAACGAAGGTGACAACAAGCATGCACTTCACATAGATGTTAAATGATGACTGCAGCCTATGTCTATAGACCTCTCTGTATGGGTGTCTACCCATACAGAGAGGTCAAATTGCAGATGCGTTGCCACCGCTGAGACCTAAGTTGTTATGTCTCTGTGATAGTTATTACGGGGCTATACATTACCATCTAACCGGAACAATACAACAACACTAGGAGTTTTGGCGGGAACCTTGAAAGAGGCGTGTGGTGCTCTTATTTTATTTCATTTTCTTGGTGTATTTTTAAGTAATATTGAATAAAGTTGGTGGCATTTTGTTTGATATAGGTTTATTACAGTGCCCGTGTATAGTGAAATAGAATAACAGTGCGAAAACACGACTTTTCAGGTTGCCTCCAAAACTTCATTGTAAATGTTCTGGTAAAGTAGCCATCGCTTTACTCGAATAAGTACGGCCCTGTAATTTCCGGCACAGAGGCATAACACCTTAGGCCTCAGGAGTGGTAACGCATCTGCATTTTGACCTCGGTCTCTGGTGGGTGTCTATAGGCTGCAGTCATCACTTAACATCAATGTGAACTGCATGCTTATTTGCCAATTCCATAACATACAAAAAAAAAAAATAATTAAAAAAATAACTTGACTGTAACTCACTTGACTGACATATTATACTTCATAACTTATTTATTTGATACTTACATATTATACTTGATGACTATAATAAACTAACTTTTACGCTGCTTAAATAAATACGAAATATCGTTTTACTTGACACTGGCAATATGCGTAATAGCGAAGAAATAATAACAAAAAAAAAAAAAAAAAATTAGCGGCAGATAAATTAGGTAATGCGGTGGTGCCTACGCCTTTGAGCTTCCACACTGGAACTCTACCACCAGCTAAAAGGCTATGGTATTTATGATAATTCAAGAAATTATACGAAACCTTGTGAATGCGAGTCCGACTCGCTCTTGAGCATTTTTTTTTTGTTTCGGGGAAGTCCTGCAGCGTTTGCTGAATCTAAATGAATGAGAGAAAAGGTACAAAATAGTGTAGGTAAGTGCGAGACGGACGCTAGGAATTCCGTACATGTGGGAACTTTTCTTTTACTTTAAATACCATATTTGTTCTGTTTTTGCAATCAATGACATTTTTTTTAATTTGGCTTAGTAGGTACTTTTTGATATACGGTGAAATAATAAATTATCGCCATTTTTTAATAGTTTCAAAATTATTTAATTGTGTTTATCGCGAACGCGAACACACAGACAGACGCGGCGGGGGACTTTAGATAGATTTACACTAAATTCAACTGTACACATCCGTCTTTGGGTGAACCGTTTACTTTGGCTGTATCAGAGTTGCGAGCCATTCTCAATATAAGTATCTTTGATAACTTACAGGGAAGTCTATACAACAATATGTGAACTAAAAGAATCATTGCAAGTTAAAAGGTGCAAGGTAAAACGGATTAGAATTTTTATCTTAGGAACCTAAAAAACATTTTATCTTAAAGAAAAATGGAAAGAAAAATTTGACTTCAGGCGAGACTCGAACTCGCCGCGTAGGCCGCGAGTTCGAGTCTCGCCTGAAGTCAAATTTTTCTTTCCATTTTTCTTTAAGATAAAATACATTTCACAAGCATGTGTTAATGCGAAATAATATAAAAACAATTATTAAGGGTAAAAGCGACTTCTTTACGATATTCAATCAACTGAAAAGTCTATTATATCGGTTGCCTAACTAGCATAGTTGGTAATAGATGGCGCTGCTGCTACCATAAAGCAATGCAATAGATGTGAAGGAAAGATTTGACAAATCGGGCAGGACTTCAGTAGCTCAATTGGAAGAGCGGCTGGACTAGATTCCCAGTAGGCCGCGAGTTCGAGTCTCGCCTGAAGTCAAATTTTTCTTTCCATTTTTCTTTAAGATCAAATACATTTCACAAGCATGTGTTAATGCGAAATAATATAAAAACAATTATTAAGGGTAAAAGCGACTTCTTTACGATATTCAATCAACTGAAAAGTCTATTATATCGGTTGCCTAACTAGCATAGTTGGTAATAGATGGCGCTGCTGCTACCATAAAGCAATGCAATAGATGTGAAGGAAAGATTTGACAAATCGGGCAGGACTTCAGTAGCTCAATTGGAAGAGCGGCTGGACTAGATTCCCAGTAGGCCGCGAGTTCGAGTCTCGCCTGAAGTCAAATTTTTCTTTCCATTTTTCTTTAAGATCAAATATATTTCACAAGCATGTGTTAATGCGAAATAATATAAAAACAATTACTAAAGAACATTTTCTGGTATTTCAAAAATTTTTAAATCACCGGAATAAAAATCGTCTTTCCTAACAACAAGAGAGAAGAAGCACTCCATAACTAAAGTTCAATTTCAAACTTTTTATTACCGAGATTTAAAAATATTTTTAGTATCAGGAAATGTCGTTTAGGTTCACTGGATAATATTTCCATTCATATTTAATATTTTACCGTGTAGGTACCGTTTTTTTCATTTTTTCAGTACAAATCTTGCCATGATCCTTTGTCAATAAATATAATATTTTTTTTACAAAGTTTTTTTTTCCTTTTGACGTACAGAACTCTAAAAACTGTATTAAGGTTTTTAACGAGACTTGGAAAGACACAATATAAAATCCCTTCGTTCTGATTGCGTCATCAATGACTGCGATGACGAGGAAAACGCCTTCATAATTTTGATGACGTTAAGCCTCGGTCATAGTGATGTAAAAAAAACACTAATATTTATTAATCATCTATAAACTTGTCGATGTGGAATATCTACTAACTTTTTACTTAGAGACCCGTTTAATTGTACGAGTAATTAATTCATCGCTTCAACTTTATGATATTTTGGAGCAGTGATCAAATTAAACTTCTTAATGATTAAAAAACACGGCAATTTATTAAGTTGACACGTCGTATCAAAATCTATAATGTGGTATTTCGTATAGGTTTATAACTATGGCCATGAATGAGATAGAAGCATATCTTCAAATACCTAACTTGAATCTGAAAATCATTAAGTTGTTTTAATACTCGCACATGTGTTTTGAGTTAAGGTAGATACTAAGCCTGGGTTGCACTACGAGGTTTGTTAAAGTTAAAGTTAGTGAAACATTTCACATCCTTCTCTAACTTCAAAATAGAAAAAAAAAAGTTATTTTCAATTTTTTTTAATAAAATTAAGTTAAGTAAAATTGAAAATAAGAAATTCGTTGAGGCAATAGATTGAATTAGAAAATATTTAATTGTTACTTCTAAGTGCTTCAAATATTAAATTATTTGAATTTGAAATAAGGGGGATAAATCTTAAAAGATTAATTTCTAATCCAATTCAACATCCTAATCATGAATTAGCGGAATAACAGATTGACTTAAATGATAGAAGGATACGAAATGTTACAATTATTTTATCTTGGTGCAACCCAAGCTTATTGTAGCAGGTGATTAACGCAACTTACTTCGATGTACAGAAACCCTTTTAAAAAAACAAAAGTAGGTACGTAGTTTCGCTGAGGCTACTACTAAATACAGTCGAGTACTAGTTTTAATTAACATATAGGATAAAAATACCTACTGTTTTAAATAAAAATCCAGGAAACGATCAAATAACATAATTACTGCGTTCAAATTATTCAATATCTTTTTACGAATTGAAGGAAGTCACCTGGGATACGAACAATCGCTGCCATCTTATATATAATTCTAATTTGCTGTGATAAGTATTTACTCTACATTAAGCAAAATTACTTTTTCTAAAGAAATTTTGCTATATATTCTTATGAAAATATAGATACAGTCAATTACTTAGATATCGCGTTTCTTGACTACGAAGTTGTATCATCGAAGTCATAGTCATTTATTTGCGAACAAAGTACCTAGATACATAAAAGTCTTAAAATTAGTCGCCGTTTCCTGGCACAGTTAAATTTTATTCTTTTTTAACCGACTTCGAAAAAAGGAAGAGGTTCTCAATTCGTCCGGATCTTTCTTTTTATGTATGTTCAGTGATAGTAATTTAAATGATTTTTTTTGTTTGAAAGGGTATATTGCACAGTTGGGCCCATTGTAACCATATCAATATGTGATGATGGGATCCTGGAGAAATCGAGGGAACTCTTCAAATTTCATAGCACACTTGAAAGATTTTCGATATTTTTTTTTATTCTATAGAGATTAAACTAAAACTTATTTGAATTTTAGTTCCATCTATGTATATGGTACTCCTTTTCTAATTCAATGAAGTAGCCTGAGCTTGCAGAACTGTGTTACTGGTCTCCTTATCTGCCTCATCATACATTAAACACTATATATTAAATCTTTTTTTTTTCAATTTTTTAATGCAATAAGTACTCACTACAAAAAAAAAAGAAGACTAAATCTTATTTATGTTTTCGTATTTATGCGAGAATCTCTTTTTGCACGACTGTCCAAAAAGGAGTTATTAAAATTTTGTGAACCCGTTACCATGCCTCACTATGCATAGGCCTTTATCACGCCAACACTTGCGAGACAATCGAGCAACACGGGCCAAAGGCCGCGACGGACCGGAAGGGAGTAGCCATAAGCACGCTTTCCCCTCTGTCAAAGTACAAGCACTAGAAGTGTTCTTATGCCTGTCGCGTAGATGTTTGCGTGAATTTTTTTATGTATTTTATTAAAGTCGAGGCACGATAGAATCTATCTACTGTGGTCAAGGTGTGAGTTTCATAGAAATAAACGTTTTTTGTGTGTGAGTGTAAGCGTATGTTATTTTGTACACGTGCCCGCAAAAAATTATAGACTGTTTTGCATCGATAATAAACGCTATGGCTACTCCCCTCCGGTCCGCCGCGGCCGGTGGCCTGTAGTGCTCTTTGCGAGACAATTATCAATTTAAAGTAATATACACGTAATATAATATAACATGTGCCTTCGTCATCAGTTCTGACCTCGACCATGAATGAATAAATATGACTCATATCATTAATTTATAATTCTCGAAATCTGATGAATAATACTTTTCGCCGTTCTATCCATACCTACTCTATTTTTATATCAATACATTCCATACATTTTTAGGGTACCGTACCTAAAAGGTGAAAACGACCCTAATACTAAGCCTCCGCTGTATGTCTGTCTGTCCGTGAGTCTTTCTGTCACCAGGTTGTATTTCATAAGTCGCAACATTTCCGCTGTTTTAGAAAATATAATCGACTATCGATCGACGCATTGTACCTAAATATTTATAATAAGTGTGTATTAGTTTACCTTATTTATGGAACCAGCTTCGGTTTAAAAATATTAAGCGGGTCACGAAGGGGCAGTGTGAAAACACTGATTTAGTAGGTAAGCTTCAGAGGCATAAAATAAATTTCGTACTTTCGTTAATTTCGGGAAAACTTAAATTTTAAAATCTATTAATTTTAAAAAGCGTTGAGCTAAATATGTTGCGATTGATGTAGAGAAGCTGCTTCCAAGAGGCAATGCGCTAATTGAAATTAACCCTGTATATTAGCATCATATATAGGTAGGTACGATAATGCTGATCATACTATTTAGCAGCTAGTACTCGCAGATAAGGTAATGCGGCGGTACTCTACCAACATTAGGTACCTAACGGCAAATCTGGAATACCGAATAATATACGATATTTTGGACACGTTCTTGTGTTTTCTTTTTGCTTTTGCGCGTACGAGATGGCCATTCATTGTAATATGCTATGGACCTGGAAAATCTGTTAAACATGTATTTTTAGTAAGTAGAGGTAAAACGGATATCGGGTTATTAACCGGTATCCGGCCTATTCGGCCTTATTTTTACTATCCGGCCAGATAGTAAAATAAATAAAAATCTCCCTATTTTACACAAGGAAAATCATACGATAGTAAGTTATGAACACCGTCTCGTATGCCGAATATCCGGTATACGGCCGAACCACTATCCGTTTCATCTCAATTTTTTTGCCATAATTTTTGTATACTTGGCGAATTATATTCGTTACATCTACCATCATTTGAACTTGGCAACATTGTCAGTTCATTTTATTTGTTGGTTACACTGCTGTCTATTAATACAGTACACGACTTATTTTTATACATTGCATCGGTATTTAGAGTGGGCAAAACCTGTTATAATTAAGGAAATACGTGAGTTATTGTGGGACAAGGACAAATTCTTGGTGTATCGGGGAATCACAGAGGTCTAGTTTGACGCCTTCATATAAATAAAATGCAGGTCATTCCTCTTGCTATATATTTTTTTAAAGTCACGTTTGTAATTCACGAAAAGGTCGGCAGAGGTAAATGTATGCATTCCGAAAAAAAAATGGCCGAATATTCAAACGTCACTCAATTTTAAGCAACCCTCAAATGTGCGCTATGTCTATCGTTTGAACGTGTTTTATAAAAACAGAAGACTTTTAAGTCCCACTTAGATTTAAGTGACGTTTGAGTATTTGGCCGTCAGGAATACATGCAAACACTTTAGCCAGTAATTACCAATGTGAGTGGCGAACGTATTGACATTTCCAAGCGCATTACCAAACTTCGGGGGTACTGGGAATCTTAATCAAATGATAAAAAAACTTAAAATTAAAGTTTTTTAACTGACTCTAAAAAGAAGATTATCATTTTTGTTCCACGTTTTCTCTTATTACTAAATTCACTCGCATGTGTTATTGTAAAATTTTTTTTTTGTATTGTTTATCTACACTAGGGTTGCTGAGGATTCCTCTTCCTCTTCCTCATAATGAGGAAGTTCCGCAATATTTTGGGATCCTCAACCGTTTCCGCATCCTCAAAAATTAAAATAAAAAAATCCTCTTCCGCTACCGCTTCCTCAAAATTTAAGAGGAATTTATGAGGAATTTTGTTGCGCATGCGCGTCGCGTATCGATGGCAACGCACACGCCGCAGCACGGTGCCAGGCCGAACAGGTGAGCGAGACCTTCCCACCCGCCACCGGCGCTGTTCCTTGATTGTTTGTTTTAATTTTATTGACATACATTATTTTGTTTATACGCGTACTCAACTTAAAAAATCGAAATATTCGGGGCTTTACATAACTGTATCTTTACAATACCTATCTTCTCTTCCATAAAATGTACCAGCAAACGACTTTTTAGCAATGCTGTATTGGTATATGATGAGCTATAAAACCGGTTGTTGGGGAAACAGCGTCCAAATATTTTTTTTATAAAAATTAACCTCCCTGTTTAAAATAAATTTCGATTAATAGTATTCAATTCTTTTATTTTGATTAATAATATTCGACTTAAATACCTAATTAACAAAGAAATAAAGACTGCATTCTTATTTTCATTTCAATTCCTAAATGAAATTGTGTCATTCACTCATCTTTTTTTTTGGTGTGCATGTGTTTTTTTTATGTCTGTAGGTTGACAGACAAGCAGACGGGCCACTTGATGGAAAGTGGTCACCGTCGCCTATGAACATTTGCAACATCAGGGGAGTTACCAACGCGCTGCCAGCCCTGAAGGACTCCTTTGACGCCATTTTTGAAGAACCTCTTAATGTAGCACCTAGGGAACACCTCAGAGGGAAGTTCGTTCCACAATTTACACGTTCTGGGCAAGAACGAACGTGAAAACCGCACCGTTGAGCACTGCCAGGTGTCCAGTCGGTGTGGGTGGAACTTCTCTCTTCGGCGGGTAGTACGGTGTAGGAAAATAGATGGTAGCACCATGTCAAACAGTTCAGCAGAGCACTCACCATTGTAGAGACGGTACAACACGCACATACTCCCAATGTCTCTGCGTAGGCTCAGATGTTCGAGCCGGTCAGTAAGTCCTGAATCGTTAACAATACGAACGGCGCGTTTTCGTAGGGAGTCAAGTGGACCAAGCTAGTATTTGGGGGCTCCCACCCACAAATGAGTATGAGTAGTAGTAGCTGCCCCGAAGTGAAAGTGAATACTGCCTGGCTTTGTTAAGCACCCCTAGCTTTTTGGATGCCAACTTGGTCTTACACTCAATGTGACTCCCGAATTGCACTTCGTTCGATATGTCAACGCCCAGGATACAGATACTCTTACCAACGGCGATCGGAATGCCCTAGAACTGTGGTGCTACAATGCATGTCGTTTTTTTAGCGGTGAATGTGCAGACTTGTGTCCTCGAGGGGTTGAACTGCATTAAATTAAGTCGACCCCAATCCGAGACCCGCTCCAGAGAGTACTCGATTTCAGACACAAGTCTAGTCCTTCTTTCCTCGATAAGTGTCCGAGAGGCATTTGCACGGCTAGTGTAGTGTGCATATCCCGTACTATCATCGGTATAGCAATGAAAATTGGAGTTTTGCTCCAACATTTCATTGATGTGCAGAAGAAAAAGCGTGGGAGATAGCACAGAGCCTTGCGGCACACCAGCGTTGATAGGTAGTTTGTCTGAGCGCTGACAGTCAACTAAGACTTGTATATAACACTCAGACAGAAACCTGGCTGTCCAGTTGCATAGCCTCTCGGGAAGACCGTAGGATGGAAGTTACGCGAGAAGTGCCCTGTGCCAGACCCGGTCAGAGGCCTTAGCAATGTCGTTGTGTAGATATGTCACTGAACTCGTCCTTAACTGCTGGACCAATTTTGATGATTCTGTATCGTATGTGTTTTGAGAATGGTTTAGATTTTAGATTCATAGTAAAAATAATTAAAAGAGCATTTTGTAGTGGACCAACCACTACAAAATGCTCTTTTAATTATTTTTTTTGTATATATATATACTTAGTTAAGTAGATAGAGACAGGACAGCGGACAGCTTTATGGACGGTTTGAAAACATCCGACAGCGGGTTGGCCACTAACTCTTGCAAGTAACTCCACCAACCCGCATTGGAGCAGCGTGGTGGAGTAAGCTCCAGACCTCCCCTCAAGAAGGGGAGAGACTCGTGCCCAGTGCCCAGCAGTGGGACGTTTCAAGAGTTGCTATTATTATTATGTCATCTGCTTCCTCTTCCTCTTTCTCATCCTCTTCCTCATAAAAATATCCTCTTCCTCATCCGCATCCTCTAAATTGGCGCATCACAATTCCTCTTCCTCCTCCTCTTCCTCATAATCACTTCCTCAACAACCCTAATCTACACTCAATTAAAGTAAATTTCAAATTATGATAAGTTCTTATTAACCCACATGAATCTTAAAAACTAAAATCTAAATTTAATTTTATATTAAGTAGGTACCTACGTTCTTTAATAAATAATCGATTTATGTATGTATGTATCTTTTGTTAAAGATTATTTAATCGATTCAAATCCTTTGTTTTTTTCTATGTAGGTAAATTAAATTTTTGGAAATACCTAATAGACATTTTCTAAAATGAAAATTAACAACCTGATCGTAGGCCAAAAACACAAAATCGTGAAACTGAGAATAATATATTTTTTTATTTGAAACATTATTTTTCTAGTCGCAGTTGGATAAAAATATTAAAAAACGTAACTTCACGCCTTTAATCCCCGAAGGGGTAGGCAGAGGTAAATGCATGCATTCAAGCATACATGCATACACCCACGTCTCGCCAGTTACGTTTTGGCCCATGTAACAGGTGGCGAACCTGTTGCCATCTCCGGGCACATTACCAAACAACGAGGTCCTGGGAAACTTCAATAAAATTGAAAAATCTCAATAGAATCAGAGACAAAGGATTTTAAAGCATTATCTCTGATAGTCCCCGAGCCGGGAATCAAACCCAGGACCCCCAGCGTAGTAGTAGTGGCCTGCTACCACTACACTACTGATCAAAATATTACCAACAATATCTTCACCGAATTATTTGGAAAGTACAATCAGCCTCGAAACATTATAGACATGGTATCGGATATCTCATAGGAAATAGTTCCTGATTGACATGTGAGGTCAGTAACCAAGAATAGACACAAATACCTATCGTAAACAAGGGTTGGAAAATCGTACAAATAATATCGATAATAAACAAACAATAAAGCGAAGAAACCATGCATATTTTTTTTATGTATTTACTGATTTTTTCATGTAAAAAAGATAAGAAGCATGTTCATTTTTTTATGTCAAAGGATTGACAGACATGCAAACGGACCACCTGATGAAAAGTAGTCACCGTCGCCAATGAACATGTGCAACACCAGGGGAAACGCCAACGCGCTGCCAACCCTGAAGGACTCTTTTGACGCCATTTTTTAAGAACTCCATATTGTAGCACCGAGGGAACACCTCAGAGTTCATTTCACAATTTACACGTTCTGGACAAAAACGAACGTGAGAACCACACCGTTGAACATTGCCAGGTGTCTAGTAAGTAATTGTAAAGACGGAATAAAACCTGTAAGTCCTGATTTAAGATGTTAAGTGATGACTGCAGCCTATAGAGACACTTACATAAAGACCAGAGGTCAAAATGCAGATGCGTTGCCACCCCTGGACCTTAGTTGATAAGATATGTTCTTAGGTTTTCGCGAGCTACACTCATTGAAATAAAACTATTTTTACGGATTTATCTCGCGTATATTAAACTAAAATGATTTTTAAAATCAACCCGACGTTTCGGTCGCTTTTCAGCTTCCGTGGTCCCGGGCAGACTGAGGTGACATTTGTCTGACAGAAGTTTGAAAAAAATTATATGTAGCTACCTCCATCGATTTCGTAAACGCCTTGCGTAGCGTTCAGGATTAACACAATAATTACTTATGGTATCTTGAGGTCTTGCAGACTGCTGCGGCTGGGATTTAATCTTGCTAAGTATGGGATCCCATGATGTTGATAATCGCCATCCATCTTCTCTATTGAAATTTGGGTGTTTTTTAATTTCAATAGCCTCGCGTACCATTCGTGGAATGGGTTTGTGTTCTCTAGCGAGTATTTGAATTTTATCAAACCGGATGTAATGGTTTGGCTTATCCGCTATGTGTTCACAGACTGCAGACCTCCCTGTTCTTCGGTTTTTGACATCAGCAATGTGCTCTTTAACGCGGGTGGATACAGCTCTCTTCGTTTGACCAATATATGAGAGTCCACAATCACAATCTAATTTATAAATGCCAGAATTTTGTAATGGAATATTACTTTTAATGGGTCTTAAATACTGATGAATCTTTTTATATGGTTTGAAAACTGTTTTAATGGAATTCTTTTTTAAAATGTTGCTGATTTTATCTGTGACACCCTTAACGTAAGGTAGTATGGCTGGTTGTCGTTCTACTGTAGGTGGTTTCACGCGGCCTCTGTGACGGACGGGTGGTACATGGAGCTTGTTGTTATGTAGCACCTGGCGTAGGTGCTTCAGCTCCCCCTGAAGATGGTGGTCGTCACAGATGCCTCGTGCTCTCTGAAATAGAGATGAGCCAACGGCAGATAAATGTGCCGGGTGATGGTGTGATTCACCATTAAGGTACCTATCAGTATGGGTAGACTTCCTAAACACAGTGTGACTGAGTGTGTTATTGGTTTTTCTAATTAATAAAGTATCTAAGAAGGCTAATTTATTGTCCTGTTCCAATTCCATAGTGAATTTGATTTTATGGTGTATGGAATTGAGATGTGAAAGAAAAACAGAAACATTATTGCTATCCAATATGGTGAATGTGTCATCTACATATCGTTTATAAATGCGAGGTGTTATGGTTGTAGTGCTCAGGGCTCTCTCCTCAAAGTCCTCCATGAATATATCGGCGACTATGGGAGAGACTGGGGAGCCCATGGCAACTCCGTCTATTTGTAGGTAGAATTCCCCATTCCACATTAGATAGCCAGATGTCAGGCACCATTCAAGTAGTTCTGCATATTGACGGGGCATATTGTGAGCAATTAGCTTTCTTTTAACAATCTCGACACAATCCTTAACCGGTAAACATGTAAATAAGGATTCAACATCGAAGCTGACCATTGTTTCATTTGCTGATAGTTGTAGATGTTTGACTTCAGCAATGAAACTGTACGAGTCTTTGACATACGCTCTAGTTTGTCCCCGCAGTGGTGAAAGTATCTGTGCCACATGTTTTGCCAATTTGTAAGTTGGAGTGTCAATTTGACTAACTATGGGACGAAGGGGAGCGCCAGTCTTATGTATTTTAGGGAGCCCATACAGTTTGGGTGGCTTTGGACAAGCAGGTAAAAGTTTTGGTACGTCAAGATCCAATGAATATGAATATTTATGCAGTAAATCGGTAGTCTTTTTTAATATACTAGAGGTGGGGTCTTTGTTTACCTTTTTATATGTGCTTTCATCCGATAACAGCGATAAGATTTTATCATTGTAGTCTGACGTGTCCATCACAACCGTAGCGTTTCCTTTATCAGCACGGAGGACGATGATGTCTTCTGATCGTCTCAACGTCGTCAGTGAGCGGAGTTCTTCACGAGACAGATTAGGTTTTGGTGGCCGGCAGTGTCGTAACGTAGACGATACGTCCTGTCGGATTTCCTCGGCTGTCTCCTTTGGAACTTGATTCCTAATGACGCAGTCCTCGACGTAACTGATAATCTCTTCGTACGGTATCCTCGATGGAGCTGGTGCAAAGTTTAAACCCTTTTCCAGCACCCCAATAGTCGAATCATCCAAAGTTTGTTTTGATAGATTGACAACTGCTTTGACGTTGACATTGACGGATGACTTGTCGTTGTCTATGGGTGTGTTCAGATTTGAATGTTTTTGACCCGTAACCGACTGTTTTTCTAATTTTTCGTATTTACTTATTTGTTTAATTTTGCAGTTATTTAATGTAAATTTTGCGCGTAAGTCGGTTTGTTCGTTACAATTTTGCCAATCTTTCAAATTCAAATACTCGCTAGAGAACACAAACCCATTCCACGAATGGTACGCGAGGCTATTGAAATTAAAAAACACCCAAATTTCAATAGAGAAGATGGATGGCGATTATCAACATCATGGGATCCCATACTTAGCAAGATTAAATCCCAGCCGCAGCAGTCTGCAAGACCTCAAGATACCATAAGTAATTATTGTGTTAATCCTGAACGCTACGCAAGGCGTTTACGAAATCGATGGAGGTAGCTACATATAATTTTTTTCAAACTTCTGTCAGACAAATGTCACCTCAGTCTGCCCGGGACCACGGAAGCTGAAAAGCGACCGAAACGTCGGGTTGATTTTAAAAATCATTTTAGTTTAATATACGCGAGATAAATCCGTAAAAATAGTCTTAGTTGATAAGTCTCTGTGATAAGTTATCACGTGGCCATACATTACCATTTAACCGAAACTCGATAGTGCTGAACACTACCATTTGGTGGCAGATGCATTAAGTAATGCGGCAAGGCAATATGCACCAGCCTACGCCCTCGACTGCCTACACTGTTACTCTACCACCAGTAAAAACTACTAGACGTTGTTTAGGTCGGACCTAGATTATAAGTTTTTTTTTTTATTAGCCGATATAACAGAATTAAACCTAATTAAAGGGCTTGACATTGACTATCGGTACATCGAAGTGTTGAAGTGTCTGTATAAAAACGCCACCATGTCAGTCCGAGTACAGGACTAATGCACGAGGGCGATTCCTTTGCAGAGGGGAGTAAGACAGGGAGATGTCATTTCACCCCTGCTCTTCACCAATGCAATGGAAGACGCCTTCAAGCTCCTGGAATGGCAAGGACTAGGCATCAATGTCAACGGCGAATACATCACTCACCTTCGGTTTGCCGACGATATTATAGTCATGCCAGAGTCGCTGGAAGATCTCAGCACAATGCTCGAAGACCTCAATCGAGTGTCCCAAAGAGTGGGCCTTAAAATGAACATAGATAAGACCAAGGTCATGTTCAATAACCTTGTATCGCCCACTCCAGTATCCGTTGGGAACTGTTGTCGACGAATATGTCTATTTAGGACACACCATACAACTAGGCAGGTCGAACTTCGATAAAGAGGTCATTCGCCGAATCCAACTCGGCTGGGCAGCGTTCGGGAAGTTAAGGAGCGTTTTCTCGTCAAACATCCCGCAGTCCTTGAAGACGAGAGTCTTTAACCGGTGCGTTTTACCGGTGATGACCTACGGTGCCGAGACGTGGTCTCTCACTATGGGTCTCGTACGAAAGCTCCAAGTCACTCAGCGGGCAATGGAAAGGGCTATGCTCGGCGTTTCCCTACTGGATCGAATCAGAAATGAGGAGATCCGTAGGCGAACGAAAGTCGCTGACATAGCCAAGCAGATTTCCAAGCTGAAGTGGCAATGGGCAGGGCACATAGCTCGGAGAACCGATAGCCGCTGGGGCGGAAAGGTTCTCGAGTGGAGACCACGTATCGGCAAACGCAGCGTAGGACGTCCACCTGCGAGATGCTGCAGGTACCCGCTGGATGCACGTCGCTTCCGATCGGTCGGCATGGAGGTCATTGGGGGAGGCCTATGTTCAGCAGTGGACGTCCTTTGGCTGATATGATGATGATGATGAAAGGGCTTGTAACATAATTGAAAAAAGAGCAGATTTTAGCCGAGAATAAGAATAAGAATAACAACTCTTATCCTTGATGAGCATAAAAATGAGCTAAAAAAGGATTAAAGGTAAAAGTCACTTCTTTACGATAGTTAATAAACTGCAAAGTTTATTATATCGGTTGCCTAATTAGCAAACTGGCATTGTTGTAGATGTCGCTACCGCCACCATAAGGCAATGCAATAAATGTGAAGGAAGGATTTGACAACTTAAGTCTGGACTTCGATAGCTCAGTTGGAAGAGCGGCTGCACTAGATTCCCAGTGGCCGCGAGTTCCGAGTCTCACCTGAAGTTAAATTTATCTTTCCATTTTTCTTTAAAAATTTAAATTTCACTAGCATGTGTTATTCCGAAAAATAATATAAAAACAATTACAAGTTTTATTACTGGGTATTTCCCATTTTTTTGTTCATTAAGGAGAGAAATGTATGAATTCTGCTAAATTCTGGTAAACATACAATTAATGTTTATTGTCTAAAATATATTTAGAGCTTGGGAAGATTTACAGAAGAAACTTCAAAAAAGTCTGATCACCCTGTCACGCCGTTTGCCGTTCTACTCACTGGTCACCCTGTATCAATGAGCTTATAAATCTGTTTTTTTTTTATAGAAGTGGCAAACAAGCATGCATTTCACATTGATGTTAAGTGATGACTGCAGCCTATAGACACTCACACAAAGACCAAGGTCAAAATGCTGCGTTACCACCCCTAAGGCTTAAGGTGTTATGCCTCTGTGCCGGAAATTACAGGGCCGTACATTACCGCCTGACCGGAACACGATAGTGCTGAACACTACCATTTAGCGGCAAGTTTATAGGTAATGCGGTGGTCCCTACGTCCGCGAGCTCCGTCACTGGAGCTCTACTCACTGTATTGTAAAAATATCGATAACGATATTTTTGTTTCGATATCATCGATATTATCAGTTTGCCTATATCATCACAACCCTACGTTCAACTTCTTATATTATATTAAAGAAATTGGGTCAACATATGACATATTTAATAGCAACCGTGTTTACGTGACGGCTGAGATTTGAGTGACCCTGTAGCATGAAAGGTTTTGTAGCTTTTTTATATTACCAGACGAACATGCAATCCACGTTGATGGTAAGTGACTAGCTCTGGGATACTTACAAAAAAAGGCCAAGTGCGAGTCGAACACGTTCACAGGATAGTTTTTTTTTTTTTTTTTTTTTTTATCAATAATTTCCAATTCCTAAAACGCTATACGCCACGTTGTAAGGATATGACGTCATACAGGTTGTAAACAAACCAATATCAACGCGCTTTCCAGATGTCACTTGTGGTCATTTTAAGTTTTGTCTACTATACTAGTGACGTCATATGACAGATAATTAATGTAATTAATGTAACGTTATAATTTGCATCTTGATATTATCGAGACTTAATTTTTATAAATATAATTTAAAACTTTAGCAGAAAAATAATAAATGAATGATTTTAACCGGCGAATCGTGGGTGATTGCATGTATGCTTGAATGCATGCGTTTACCTCTGCCTGTCCTATCGGGGATTACAGGCGTGAAGTTACGTTTTTTTTTTAAATAATGAAGGAGAAGGAAAATTTTTTATTTGAAAGACACACACGTGTCATTACTGTAGACGAAAACAATAAAAACACGAACATAAGCAACACGAAAAATTAGTTGCAATATTAGCCTGTGTTGCACCAAGATATTTGTCAAAGTTAAAGTTATTGTAACATTTCACATCCTCCTCTAACTTAAGGAAATCTGTTAAAGTTAGAGAAACACGAGAAATGTTACCCAGGCAACCCAGGCTTACTGTTAAAGCTAACCTCAATTATTTGACAGATGATGAAGTAGTCTGTCAAACCTGATGGTTAAAACTATGCCAAAATATACGCTGGTGCAAAGCTAACCTCAATTATTTTACAGATGATGAAGTAGTCTGTCAAACCTGATGATTAAAACTATGCCAAAATATACGCTGGTGCAACCCGTTTCGCAGACACTGATTAAGTAAATTTAACTGCTATTATTAAAGGAGACTGCTTATTTTGGGATTGCAATCGTAACTGGTTAACGCTAGAGCAACACCGGAGGGGAGTAGCCATATGCAGGCTTTCCCCACTGTCAAAGTACAAGCCCAAATGGGCCTATACCTGTCGCCTAGATGTTTAAATGTGTGCGTGAAATTGTTTCTGTATTTTGTTCAAATCAAGGTGTGAGTTTCGTAGTAATAGACGATTTTTGTAATGTGCGTGTGTGTCGCACGCATTACCCCTCGCAAAAATGACAGACTGTTTTGCATCGGTAATAAACGCTATGACTACTCCCCTCCGGTCCGCCGCGGCCGGTGGCCCGTGTTGCTCTATGTGGTTAACCCATAACACAGTACATTTCGTGATATAGTTAACAATTAGCAATCTAACCCAACTTTAACTTGATAATATAGGTACGTATACCTACTTCAATTACTGGCAATTCTAAAAATTAAAAAAAAATATTTTTTTATTGGTTTGAAAATTACATAAATTAGGTAAACAGTGACACCTGGGCCCAGAAATGTATGGAACAGTATCATTCTGTAAAGTCTATCATATCGGTTGTATCATTATCATCATTTCAGCCAAAAGACGTCCACTGCTGAACAAAGGCCTCTCCCAAAGAATGCTACAACGAATGGTTCTGGGCCGCCCTCATCCAGCGATTGCCCGCGACCTTCACCAGGTCGTCGGTCCACCTCGTGGGGGGCCTGCCTACGCTTCGTCTTACGCGTCTTCGTCTATGTCGGTACGCGGTCGCCACTCCATAACTCTTCTGCCCCAACGGCCGTCAGTTCTGCGAGCTATGTGCCCTGCCCACTGCCACTTCAGTTTCGCTATTCGATGGGCTATGTCGGTCACTCACTACTTACTGGTTCTCATGCGGATCTCCTCATTTCTGATTCGATCTCGCAGAGAAACTACGAGCATAGCCCTCTCCATTGCTCTCTGAGTGACCTTGAGCCTTCTTATGAGGCCTATAGTGAGCGACCACGTCGCTTAGTTCCGTATATCATCACTGTATAGCTGTTAATTATTTTATCAATGGATGTCGTTCACCGACCCTAAATCAGTTAAAAATCAAAAAGGGAAAGTAAATTTGACGCATCGGTGTGGGACTTCGGTAGCTTAGTGGTAAAGCGCCTGGACTGGTTATCCTGAGGTCGCAGGTTCGATTCCTGAACGAAGTCAAATTTTTCTTTCCGTTTTTTTCTTTAATTTTAAAGTTCACTCGCATTTGGTATTGCGCAAAATAAATATGAGGGTAAGGCTGTCTATTATGAGATACCATTTCTAATTTAGACTATAAAAACCATCGACTAAGGCTGATTGGTCTGTGATAAAAACATACTGTACTGCAATTACTGTATCATTCTCCTTTAACAAAAACTTCGACAATTTTTTGGGGCAACCGAAGCTAAACGCCAAAATAATGACAATGTAATATATCAAGTAGAAAATAAACTTTAAAGTGATAATCTACAAATAAAAATAACAGTAAAGTAAAGCCTACACGCAGGTATTGTTTAAAAATAAGGTAGATTAAATCTAATGGTTTTTTAAACATTTCAATGCCGCATAAACCACGAATACCTAAACATGTAATATGTATAAACGTTATAGAAAATTTAATATAATTATGCAAATCTCATCCCCTCCCCCACCTACTGGTGGTAGAGCTCCAGTGACGGAACTCGCGGGCGTAGGCACCACCGCATTACCTATACTTGCCGCTAAATGGTAGTGTTCAGCACTATCGTGTTCCGGTCAGGTGGTAATGTATGGCCCTGTAATTTCCGGCACAGAGGCATAACCTTAGGCCTCAGGAGTGGTAACGCGTCTGCATTTTGAGCTTGGTCTCTGTGTGGGTGTCTATAGGCTGCAGTCATCACTTAACATCAATGTTAACTGCATGCTTGTTTGCCACTTCCATTACATTAAAAAAAAATCTCATTAGTAACTCCCAACAGCTTCTCTCCGTTGCCCCCCCACCCCCCACCCCACCTAACCTTTGGCAAACACTGCCCTTCACTGCAATATATGGGGATTGATGGAGCTTATGGTATTTTTTATGTAATGAAGTGGCAAACAAGCATACAGTTCATATTGATGGTGAGCAAATACTGTAGCCCAGAGATTCCCAAAGTGGTCCAGGTGGACCCCTTGGGCTCCACGGGAGACTCGATCGGGGTCTACGTAGGCGTGGATAAAAATTGGAAATATGGGAATGTGGTATACCTAAATGTAGCAAGGGTCCACCGAAACTAGAAAAAAGGGGATCTACAAGAAAAAATAGCTTGGGAACCTCTGCTGTAGCCTATAAAGACCTGCATAAAAACCAAACACTTCATTATAATTACCACTCCTGAGGTCTAAATTATAATACCTCTGTGCCGGAAATTACAGAGCCGGAACAGGATAGCGGTGAACACTACCATTTAACAGTAAATAGATTAGGTAATACGGTATTTTCTACACCCGTAAGCTCCTTCACTGAGCGCTACCAGTAGCATTTGCTTAGATCTTAAAAACACCTTAACGATGACAGCGACTGTGATGACCAAGATCAACGGCTTAAAGTGTCTTCCAAAACATGGTACACACAAATTGCACACAAACGGTCTCATCCATCAATATCCGAACCACCTCTGTCGGTACTTAACCTCAATCATTGATGTCTGGGACCAGAAAATCCAAATCAATTTTATTTCACTTGAATTAAATACCGAAGATATTCACAATTGTGATCATAAAATATCACATTTTAAACAGATGTTTAAAACTCCTCTATTAAAAATATAGATATACGCAACTAACTAGTGAATTGTGACGTCATAATTTCAGCGTGTCAAACAGAGCAAGGAGCTTTATAGGTCGAATTAAAATTTTATACATTTTCATATTCATGCAAATAAATATGGTTGGTAATTAAAATGCCGCTTACACGTCATTTGAGATGTAAATTTTTCCAATATGGCCACACATCCGTCAACTGAGCGATGACGTCACTTTTCCGTTGAAGTGAACTTCCAAGACGTTCGTTTAGTTTCCCAAACTACATCAGCAGATAACTAAACGATGTTCGTTTAACTAAAAAGAACAAATAGTTTCGAAACTTAAAACAATTTGAAAGCCATAACACCATCCGTCATTCAGTAGATATCTAAAAATAGCGAATCCACAGTTATCGGCCGATCGCTCCCTCGATAAATGAAATTTAACAGAATGAGGGAAAAAAAATCAATACAAACTAGCCAGAGCATCGGACACTATCGGCCCCTAATTTACTGTCACGATAAAAACAATCCAAGGCAGTGTGCGTGACCGAGCTAACGTATTAGTCCCTACAATATTCATACAACATTATGAAAGTACCCTTAGATCACTCATAAATAATTCACAATATACCAATAAGACTGTACTTACGGATAGAGCAAACGTCAAATATTTTGAAAGTTCAGCATTTTATAGCCGCAGGTCAGTGCACCCGTCGAACGCGCAGACAGACACACAAACCGCCATATTCCTACGTCAGAATCTTCAATCCAACTGTCAAACTCCGAAACTTGGTTGCAAACTTAAAAATCCCTTATCCTCATTTACTACTAAAGTCCTTGTTGTAATTACGCCTATATATAAACACTTGTTGTATAAAACAGTATAAAAATATTAAAATTATGAACGATGGAAAACTTGTAAATTAAAACGAAATATAAATATATATTAATAATAATAAAAACGTTCAAGCCGCTCAGAGTTCGAGCGCCTACTGACTTAAAATTTTTGGGTATAAAAACATGCTACAATAGCCTCCCGAAGGATTCCACCCTCTTGATGCTTGCTCGGAGGGCTGGAACAGGAAAAACGAACTTTCTAAGGAAGTTAATAATGTTTAGAAAAAAATTATCGCCTTATAGATGAAAAAATATATAAATACATAGTTTTTGCTATTATTTATATAATAATATTTATTAAAAAGTTCGATTTTTTAATTTTCTTTTAATAAGTACTAGTAGGCACTACATACTTTCTCCTGTGTTACGAGATTGCCTATGTCCATCATACTAAAATAAAATGGTTTTTTTTATCGAATTAGTTTTATTTTTCACGTACAATTCCGTCCAAATTCTCTTACGTACCAACAAAAAAATAAATATACAATCGCTTTAATATTAGTATACATTATTACAATTAGTCTAGAAATATAGATTAAGTCACACAACACTTACTAAACTTGTTAAACGATAAATAATATAACTTCTAAAAGTTAAATGGGAAAACATTACAAATATGATTTATTTATCAGAGAATATACCTATAGCACGTCATTTAAAACTAACGAGACTATTCATTACTTTAAACATATATTGAAAAATAAACATAATTCATTGAACACTAGTTGTCCCGGCCAACTTCGTATTGCCTCACAATGAAATAATGTGTCAAAAGTTTGATATATACGGACTATTTGTATGGGAAAATGAAATTGTGTTTTTTACTATTCCCCTTCAAATTCTTCATATTTTCTTACCTTTTAAACCTTCCCTGGGCTTCCAGAAATAATTCAAAACTAAAATTAACCAAATCGGTAGAGCCGTTCTCGAGTTTTAGCGAGACTAACGAACAGCAATTGATTTTTATATATATAGATAGGGAAGCTATCTTTTAGTAACGTTACATTCAACTACACTAACTTACAATTTTTAACCCATTATAAAAGTCTATATTTCTGTGTATTTATTTTTAATTACACAAAAAAAAGTGAAAATAAGTATCAACATTTATCAGTCGCAGTGTACACGCGTGTGTGTGCGTGTGCGAGGGGGCCCGCGGCGTGTCGGGTGGGGGGAGGCGAGAGGGGTGGTGAAATTTTTCGTTTTTCGCCCACTTTTCCGTCCCGCTCTAGTTTTTCATCTCCCTCATTTTTTCTTCGCCCGCTTTCTTCCTAGTGCCCCACCACATGTGTGCCGCGCGTAGTAGCATTGAAAACGGCAGATGCGGCTTTTGTTTCCGGTATATTTTAGTCTGAAACATGAAGAATGTTTCTACTATTGTGACATGAAAATGATATGAAAATGTAGGGTTTTCTTTGCTTCCAAAGCCTATTTACATTCTTCCATAGATAATTGAAATCAAAACATTGAAATCGTCTTTAGGAATAAATACATTTTGCACGGTGGCACTTGTTATTAAAATAGTAATGCTTCATATTTAACCACGGATTATCACACCAAAAACGCATAGTAACAACCTTAGGTATTAAAAATTGTACGTAACTTCACGCCTGTAATCCCCGAAGGGGTAGGCAGAGGTAAATGCATGCATTCAAGCATACATGCAAACACCTACGACTCGTCGGTTACGTTTTTTGGCCCATGTAACAGGTGGCGAACCTGTTGCCATCTCCGGGCACATTACCAAACTCCGAGGTACTAGGAAACTTGCAGAAAATGGAAAAATCCCGATAGAACCAGAGATAGAGGATTTTAAACCGTTGTCTCTGCTAGCCCCCGACCCGGGAATCGAACCCAGGACCTCCAGCGTAATAGTAGTGGCCTGATACCACTACGCCACTGAGGCAGTTTGTAACTTTGCTATTACACAAACCTTTCTTACTGGTGGTAGAGTACTAGTGTTAGAGTTCGAAAGCGTAGCACCACCGTATTACCTAATTTATCTGTCGCTACATGGCCGTGTTCAGCGGTATCGTATTCCGGTTAGATGGTAATGTATCGCTCCGTTGTAACTATCTCAGAGGCAAAAAACAATTCAGGCCTCAGTGGTGGCAAAGTATGTGTCGTCATGTCGTCTGGGTTTTTGAGGATGTCTATAGGCTGCAGTATTAATCTACCATCCAGAACTGCATGTTTGTGTGGCGCCATAATTACGTACATATATCTTGATGACAATTACCTATTGTCATTACTAACATCACATTGATATTTATAAATCTATCATCAAATATGCCACTGTGTAATAAAATTATCAATTTGAAGATAATGAAAAGTACGAAGATCGTGGGCATTCAAATTTTTGATCTTGTTGTATCGGAACCTCATACTTGTATTCTCGAAATGGGTAGGCAGAGGTAAAAACATGCATTCATGTGAACACCCACGATGCGTGCGTAAAGTTTTAACCAGATCAATTGAACAGTAAACGTGTCAATTTTACTTAAAATATAATGAAATGATAAATCATCATAAATATTTAACTCTTAACAAGAAACAAAAAAAAAATATGTAAAATTTGTGGATGCCATAAAAATCGCTTATGTACCATATTTCCTGATAATAAATGTTACACGTGCCCTGAAATTTTTATCATAATAATAATTTTATATTTGCCGCATCGGGCGACGTCGCGTGTACTGTGCTCGGGGCCGCCCGCCCTCGCTCCACTGCCTTACAACTATACAGCATGCTCTCTTTATTAATTTAATTGTATTTTTATAATATTTGTTATTAAAAATTTTATCTTATAAACTTTACTTCACGGCTTTATCGAATGAAGAAGAAGGCAGAGGTATGCATTCCATTAAACATAAGAAATGCTGATTACGTTTTGTCCCTTTTAGAGGCGTCCCTATAATATGATGTATTGACCTATATGCCCTGTGTGCGGCACCACAGGCGCGTGTAAATATAAAACAAAATATTATATATCTTGATGAGCAAAAGACTAAAAAAAAAAACATTTTTTTACTCATTTAGGAGAAACCTTGGATAGGTGAAGTTGGCATACAGGCTTAGATTTCGACCTAAGCGTCAAACTTCAATCTTCAACTTCAAATATTTATTTCAAATTGGTCTACAAGTCTACAAGGACATTTTCGCATCAGTCAAGTTACAAGCTGCCTATCGTGAATGACTAATAATAATAATCCAATAAGTATTCAGAATAACCAATCTAATAGGTTGGGGAAAAAGTCTTTTCGCATTATAGTATGTATGAACTTGTAATAAAATCTCTTTGGCTGTAGTATTTGTATCTGGCTGGTTTTGGTATCATTGAAAGTTAAAATTTTAAAGAACATAATTCCAAATTCAAATTAGGCAAATGTGTGATTTTCATTTGTTTTTCGTACTGTCAAGATGAGTGAATCTAATGAAGAAATTCAATACATTTTAAAATTTTACTACAAAAAAGGTAAAAATGCAACGAAAGCCGCGAAAAAAATTTGCGATGTTTATGGACCTAGTGCAGTGTCTGTGAGAGTAGCACGAATTTGTTTTAAGCGTTTTCAATCCGGAAATTTTGATGTCAAAGATACACCTCGCTCTGGTCGCTCTATTACGGAAAAAATGGATGCCATTTTTGAAAAAGTGGAGCAAGATCGACATATCAGTAGTTACGACGTAGCTGAAGAACTGAGAATTGATCACAAAACAGTTTTGTCGCATTTGAAAAAAGCTGGGTACAAAAAAAAAGCTCGATTATTGGGTACCTCACGAGCTCACTGAAAGAAACCTAATGAACCGTGTACTCATTTGTGATTCTTTATTACGACGTAATGAAACCGAATCATTTTTGAAGAAGCTGATAACTGGTGATGAAAAGTGGATCACGTACGACAAGAACGTGCGAAAAAGGTCGTGGTCAAAGGCCGGTCAGGCTTCACAGACTGTGGCGAAACCCGGGTTAACTCGCAATAAGGTAATGTTGTGTGTGTGGTGGGATTGGAAGGGCATTATTAATTATGAGCTATTACCACCAGGCAGGACTATCGATTCTGAACTCTACTGCGAATAACTGATGAGATTAAAGCAAGAAGTTGAGAGAAAGCGGCCGGAATTGATCAACAGAAGGGGTGTGGTGTTTCATCATGATAACGCTAGACCTCACACATCTATAGCCACTCAGCAAAATTAAGAGAGTTTGGCTGGGAGGTGTTAATGCATCCGCCGTATAGTCCTGACCTTGCACCTTCAGATTTCCACCTGTTTCGGTCTCTTCAGAATTCTTTATGCAATGTTAGGTTAACATCACGAGAGGACTGCCAAATCCACTTGTCGCGGTATTTTGATGAGAAGTCCCAAAATGTTTATAGCAATGGGATCATGCCCCTACCTACAAGATGGCAAAAGGTTATCGAACAAAATGGTACATACATACTTTAGTTAAATTTAAATAAACAATATTAAAAAATGTTTTGAATTATCTTAAAAAATGCGAAGAAGAGTCATAGGGCGACAAGAGCGTGGTGCATCTTTGACATCAAAATTGCCGGATTGAAAACGCTTAAACCAAATTTGTGCTACTCTCACAGACACTGCACTAGGTCCATAAACATCGCAAATTTATTTCGCGGCTTGCGTTGCATTTTTACCTTTTTTGTAGTAAAATTTTAAAATGTATCGAATTTCTTCATTAGATTCACTCATCTTGACAATACGAAAAACAAATGAAAATCACACATTTGCCTAATTTGAATTTGGAATTATGTTCTTTAAAATTTTATCTTTCAATGATACCAAAACCAGCCAGATACAAATACTACAGCCAAAGAGATTTTATTACAAGTTCATACATACTATAATGCGAAAAGACTTTTTCCCCAACCTATTATGTATACATATACGGTACATATACCAAAACAACATTTGCATTGCATTTTGACCTCTTATTTTCGCGTAGATGTCATAGTCTGCAGTCATCACTTAACATCCATGCGAACTGCATGCTTGATAGCCACCTACGTCGCAACATAAAAAACACAGATTTTTAAATTCGTTCCATACAATTTTTAAATGCCTCGTATATGCGATGGTAGAAAGCCTCTATTTACCTAATACTCTCAGTCTTAACCAACGTTCTAAGTTGGACCATAAGACATTGTAAAAACCCGACATTTTTTCACAAATAAAAAAAAACTTAATCATGTTGAAATTTTTAGCCTTTTCCGACCAGTCATTAATGAAAAAGTTCGAGTCGCGCGAAATGATTCGCCTGTTCACGGATCCTAACAATTGAGAGATTTCCTACGTAATTTATTTATTGTATGTATTTCCTGTAATATATAGGTAAAGTACATTTATTTCGTATTAAAAAAGTAAGCTCATTAATTTATAATAAAAGGGGAATTGTAATTTTTCCGCCCTTTTCTTGTAAATAACTTGAAAAATAGGTATACATTTCAAAAACATACAAAACATTCCCAAAATCCTGGTAATAAGAATCTGTGTTCAATATGTCATACAGTAAAATACAAGTTTTTTTTTTATTTCAAATTTGTTAAATTATTATACGTATGACATTGTTTGGGTTACTGATTAACATATTTGCGTGGATTAAAAAAATATTTAATTTAGAGTACTCTTCTTTAATGTGATTATACATCGATAATAACAAAAAAAAGCTCGCGGGCGTAGGCACCACCGCATTACCTAATATACTTGCCGTGAAATGGTAGTGTTCAGCACTATCGTGTTCCGGTCAGGTGGTAATGTACGGCTCTGTAATTTCCGGCACAGAGGCATAAAACCTAATGCCTCAGGAGTGGCAGCGCATTTGCATTTTGACCTCTGGTCATTGTGTGGGTGTCTATAGGCTGCAGTCATCACTTAACATCAATGTGAACTGCACGCTTGTTTGCCACTTTTAAAATATTAAAAAAAATAAAAAAAAATAAAAAAATGCTGTAATAATTCATCAATAATAATAGAATTGTTTAATTACATGTATCCGAAAAATTAAATTAATTTAAGTATAAATAATTCATTGATATTCACAAACTAATTCGAATAACTATGATTTATGCTGTATTCTAAGAATTTAAGCGTGAACTCATGCGAAAATCTCATGTCTGCCTTCATTATAATACGTCAATTCAATTAATAAATAAATGCTAATTAACCTTTAATTCCTTGAATATAATGACATATTTCATTATACGTCAGATGTAATAAAATAAATAAATAAAATACGCTTACACTCACAGCCCCACAGTAGGTATACACCTGTGTCGTGGGTGCCGTTGTACACATACAACACATACACAAACACCCAGACCCGAAACAAATATCTGTAGGCCATACAAATATTTGTTCCGGTGCGGGGATCGAACCCGCGACCCTTCGAATCAAACGGTGGTTTCGCACCGCTGGACTAACCGGATCGTCCAATCAAATATATATGAATGTTATTGAAATATTTTCCCCTATACAGCATCATCATTATTTATATTACCTGTAAACTAGTTAGGAATCGCGGTTTTAGTTGTCTGAAATGATGTTCAAAACCCACATTTTACTTTTTAAGTTTCCGTACATAAGACCACTGGTGTGTCTGTCTGTCCTTCAGTCAGTCACACCAATTAAGCCACTACATATACTAAGCCACAGCTGTAGCGCGCATGACCCGGCGGCTGGTGTGGATCGTAAGCGATCTACTCGGTTAAGCACTACGGGCGCGGTCGGGTAGTGTGATGGGTGACCGCTAGTGGCAAATTAAATGAATAGAATAGAATAGAATAGAAGAATAGAATAGAATTTCTTTATTCGGACAACACAGAGACACAAAGTATAACATTAAATAAAAATTACACACGAAATGACAATAGATTCTAAATAAACAATTTGATATTACAGACAGGTAGTTAAACAGACAGGTATGTCTCATGGTCGATCCAAAAGGGTGTACCCAGATCAGGTCATGCCAAGCAGATATTACCTATCTACTTGACGCTGATTTTCATCTGGGGCCCTGAGTTCCACGGATGTCAGTCAGTTACACAACAATATAGTTATTCTATGTACCTACTAAATAAAATATATAGCAATAAATATATGTATGACAGTGTAGATAAAAAAATAGATAATAATCTTACGTTCGTAGCACACTCAAAATAATAAAAAATCTCGAAAGAAAAATTATAAGTATATTATAAAAAAATATATAAAAGTGTATACATAACCACTTAAATATGACAGCCAAATAAATATAACTAATATAACTCATAGACTAGATGAATTCTGAATAATTATTGATAGAAATGCGCGTTTCTGTGATTCGGAGGGCACGTCAAGCCGTCGGTCCCGGTTGCTATCGATAGATAGCAGTCGTTGAAACCTTGTCGGAGGCCTTATTACAAATTGGTTTTAACAACAATTACATAAAATAGAACAATACCATTTAGCAGGAAATAGATTAAAATCAATACGCTTACACCCTCTTGGTCTATCCCTGCAGCTCTACCACTAAATATGTTTTCGACATCTATTTATGTGTATGTACGAGTATGTATCTTCTTGTATCGTAGTGTATGGATCTTCACGCCAGGTATTTATAAATTAAGCTGTTGCCCGCGGCTTCGCCCATGTGTATGTCGTTTTATAAATAACTAAGTAGCCTATGTTCTTTCTCAAAGTCAGCTCTATATCTGTACCAAATTTCATTAAAATCGTTTCAGTCGTTTGGACGTGAAAAGGTAACAGACAGACAGACAGAGTTACTTTCGCGTTTATAATATTAGTAGGGATTATAAACCATCTATTTATAAACCAAAAATATCTCTCATCCAGCAATTTAAACACCGAACCCCACTAATTTCACCAATTAAAACCAAACATCAAAACGGGAAACGATAAAAAATGACAGGCGAAAAGGTAACAGGGCAATAAATAAGTCCCCTGGACACAAATCACTAGCCAACAACACAGAGCACCCTGTACCGTAGAACTAGGAAACGAGGGAGTAAGTACACACACCCACCCCCCGAGGGGAGTACATGGCAAATACGCGAAAGCAATAGGACTTTTAAAAATTCTCCAGAAATATGATTTATGTGTTGACGGCGCGGCGCCTTCTTTCTCTTCCTTCAAGGACGGAGGCCTGATTCGATTTTTAAACCACCCGGGCACTGGCAGTTTTTACAACAAAAAAGTATTGTTTTTTTTTTTCTTTTAAAAACACGTTCCGTTCGTTATTTGAATTATTATGTACGGTGTCGCGCGGCCTTCGCACAGAATATATAGGAGAATAATTTTCTTCACTAATAGAGTTCTTAGGAATGTGGTCGGTAATCAAAAGTGTCCACAAAAGGACAATGGTCAAATTTCTATTAAAAAATACGCTTACACTCACAACCCCACAGTAGGTATAAACCTGGGTCGTGGGTGCCGTTGCACACATACAACACATACACAAACACTCAGACCCGAAATAAATACCTGTAGGCCATACAAACATTGACCCCGGTGCGGGGATCGAACCCGCGACCCTTCGGATCAAACGGTCATCCCACACCGCTGGACTAACCGGGTCGTCGGATAAAGGTACAATGTACAGAAGTGAAATTATATTCATTCACGTCACAAACTTATTCACGTTTAAAAATAGGACCGATATGGCCTATACATATTATCGCTTTCCATTTTTTTTTTAAATCGCTGAATGGCTGAACATTCTGTTGTGGATGCGACAGCGATGACATAGCAGGGCATGCCGTTCCGTCATACCTATCTACTTGTATACATACTCATGAACCTGAGTTCCAGTTTACAACTTAAACCACCGCTTTACATAATCTATCAGAATCAGAATCAGAATCAGAAACTCATTTATTCATTTAGGGTGACAGGCACCTCTTATGACACGTCAAAAACAAACAAAATAAATTAAAGCGAATAACAATTGATGTACATGTCAAACAAGATAAAAAATATATGTAAAGTCAAGAATATCACTAAGATAAAACTAAATGTAATAAACTAATGTAAAAATATGTCAGTAGAATGTCTCTTTTCCCCTTTACAAACTGATAACAAAGAGTAAAAAGAAAAGAAAAAGAGTCATTCTTTGTCATTCACCGGCAAAGTTCCAAAGGCCAATATGATCTGAGAAAAACGTGCCGGAAAAAACTCAGTCGGCTCTTTTAAAAATATATATCCTACACCTATCACAGAGACATAGCAACTATGATCTCGGGGATGGCAACGCATCTGCATTTTGACCTCTGTGTGAGTGTCTGCAGTCATCACTTAACATCAATGTTACACTACATAAAAACAAATACCTCTTCTTCTTCTTTATTATAATTAATGGCTACTACCCAAGACTAAGGGTAATTCTGCCAGAATCCAATAATTGGAGACGCTCAGTTTAATACAAGTGAAGCGCGCATGGCCCAGCGGCTGGTGTAGATCGTAAGCGATCTGCTCGGTTAAGCACTACGGACGCGGTTGGGTAGTGTGATGGGTGACCGCTAGTGGCAAATTAAATGCGCGTTTCCGTACTTCGGAGGGCACGTTAAGCCGTCGGTCCCGGTTGCTATCGAAGGATAGCAGTCGTTAAACCTTGTCGGAGGCCTTATGGGCGGTTTGAAATCATCCGACAGTGGGTTGGCCACTAACCCACCCACCTCCACCAATCCGCATTGGAGCAGCGTGGTGGAGTAAGCTCCAGGCCTCCCCTCAAAGGGGAGAGACTCGTGCCCAGCAGTGGGACGTATAATGGGCTGCCATTATTATTATTATTATTTAAACAAAAAAGAAATATATAAATATAATTGATCGGTGAACTAGAAGATTTTCTGGCGATGAATAAAATTATATTACAACAAATACTTAACAAATACGTCGGAATTTGGTAATGTGCCCGGAGATGTCAACAGGCTAGCCACCTGTTACATGGGCCAAAAGGTAACAAGCGAATAGTGGAAAATTATAAAAACCGTTTGCATGTACGCTTTAATAAATGCTTTACCTCTGCCTACCCCTTCCGGGATAACATGCCTGAAGTTCTACTGGTGGTAGAGCTCCAGTGACGGAGCTCGCGGGCGTAGGCACCACCGCATTACCTAATATACTTGCCGCTAAATGGTAGTGTTGAGCACTGTCGTGTTCCGGTCAGGTGGTAATGTGTATAGCCCTGTAATTTCCGGCAAAGAGGCATAACACCTTAGGCCGCAGCAGTGGCAACGCATCTGCATTTTGACCTTGGTCTATGTGTGGGTGTCTATAGGCTGCAGTCATCACTTACCTAACATCAATGTGAACTGCATGCTTGTTTGCCACTTTTATTACATAAAAAAGCATACAGTTCACATTGATTGTAAGTAATACTGTATCCTATAAGCATCAGAGATTTAAATGGAGATGGCTTGCCACTCCTGAGGCCTTAGGTGTTATGCCTCTGTGCTGGAAATTACAGGACCATATATTACCACCTGACCGGAACACGACACCGAAAACTTAGGCAAGCAGATTAGGTAAAGCTATAGTGCCTACGCACGTGAGCTTCGTCACAGAAGCTCTTCCACCAGTCACAATACAAAACTGTAGAGTTTATAGTTAACTACGTACATATACTTGCATCAGGAACGATGTAAACGACGATAAGTACCTACCTACCTAATTATAGTAACATAATCCGATTTCAAATGACCTCATTCGAAAAATCGGAGCCAATCGCCACAAATTGAAAGCTTTTAAGAACGTAGTAAGTTGTCATAGAGTCCACATTGTTTTTTTTTATGTAATGAAAGTGGCAAACAAGCATGCAGTTCACATTGATGTTAAGTGATGACTGCAGCCTATAGACACCCACACAAAGACCAAAGTCAAGATGCAGATGCGTTACCACTCCTGAGGCCTAAGGTGTTATGCCTCTGTGCCGGAAATTACAGGGCCGTACATTACCACCTGACCGGAACACGATAGTGCTGAAAACTACCATTTAGCGGTGAGTATATTAGGTAATGCGGTGGTGCCTACGCCCGCGAGCCCGTCATTGAAGCTCTACCACCAGTAAATATATTAGGTAATGCGGTGGTGCCTACGCCCGCGAGCTCCGTCACTGGAGCTCTACCACCAGTAAAAAGTTTAGTTTCACCATTTTAGTACAGTCCATGTTGTTTATTGTAAGTATCGTTGGTGCCAAACAAGCATGCAGTTCACAAGACATCTATACCTACTAAATGCAGATGCGTTGCCACCCTTAAACCGCGTTCACGGCCTTTCCGCTGCGAGCGGAGGATAGGCGCGGGGCGCAAGAGCGGTAAAATTAGAAGTATGAAAATATTACATATACCTATGTAACTTATCATTATGTACAATACATTATTTGTTTGCTATATGAATGTGTACCTGCCACTATCTTTTCGCAATTTAATGTACCCTGCCTTTAGTAATGTATACAATCAACACCGTGCTGCTCTTTAATGACTGTTATTTTATTATTTTTACATATATAAAGTAAATCCGTAATTGGATGTAAGATATATATATATATATATAAGTTAAATGTAAGTACCTTTAAGATCTGTGGATTTTGTGAATTAATTAAAAAAAAATGTTTAAATGTTAATTTCTTCTGAGTTTGGCAGGATTTTTCTCAGTAATGTGGGCTTTGAAACTCTGCCAGTGAATGACAAAGAATGGCCCATATTCTTTTATTTAGTTTTATCTTGCCGTTTGTAAAAGATAGTATGGAACATTATGTTGATACCTATTTTTATTGTTAAGTATTTTTGGACCATTATTTATTTTATTTTTGTTTACTTTGACATATTAATCAATGTATCAGTTGTTATTCGCTTTAATTTTATATTTTGTAATTTGACCTATCACAAGCAAATTCTATTATTTCCAAGTGATTTTTTAATGAATTTTTGACTTTGAGTTTGTATTTGTAGTATGTATGTATGTATCTTCACGCCAGGTCCCTAACGGGGTAGGCAGAGAGTGTAGAGCGCCAGATATCCCGGTACTGACAAACCTCTCGTGCCTCGTCTACCTGTGATAAATAGTGTAGCGTTAAATCATAGAACGCTCTATGCGTTAAATTATATTTTTATAATATAAAGTATGTATTTATATAGGCTTCTGTTGCCTGAGTTAAATAAATAAATATGTACAATGTTTCAAAATCTAAATACATCCACCTCATCCGCTGCCGCTCGCCGATACTCGGAGTACGTGGCATACGAAACCATAGATTAAGTAGATAATAAATCTGTGTGCGAAACCCTCTTTCACCAATGAAGCGCCCCGTCAGCCGCGCCGCTCGCCGCAAAGACTGAAGTCGTGAACAGACCGTAAGTCCTAAGTTTTTTTGCCTTTGCGATAGTTATAATATACTACCAAATAGCGGCAGATAGATTAGGAAATGCGATGGCGCCTACGCCATTTGTAAGATTATTCTCAACTAGCTGACCCGGCAAACTTCGTATTGCCTCACAATGAAATAATGTGTCAAAGGTTTGATAGATAAGGACTATTTGTATAGGAAAAAGAAATTAAATGAAGAAATTCCCGTGGGAATTAGTGATTTTCCCGCAGTAAAAAGTAGTCTAAATGTTGGCCAGGCTTAGTATCTATACACCACAAAAAGTGTCAAGTTTCATTCGAATCCGTCCAGTATCTTCGGAGATTAGCCTGGACAAAGGGACAAACAGACAGACAAAAAAATTAAAAATAATTGAAAAGTGTTCTAATACTATTTTAACATCGCCCCCAATTGGTTTTTCGTAAATATATACAATGTACAGACACGCGGGTTTTACTGTTTTATTATATGTAATAATAATAGATTGTTGTCACCAATGACATCTGACAGATAACATCACCCAAACTCACTTTGCCTCAGCCTAACACAACAGTATAAAGTTATGAAGCGTTCGGCAAAATAACATTAATCCGTCATGTTTTCTTGTCGACGATGTTACACGTGCCACGATCGGCTCAATATTATAAAGAACACATTTTTTTTTTAATGTCATGGAATTGGTAAACAAGCATGCAGTTTACATTGATGTTAAGTGATGACTGCAGCCAATAGACACCCACACAAAGACTAAGGTCAAAGTACAGATGCGTTACCACTCCTGAGGCCTAAGATGTTATGCCTCTGTGCCGGAAATTACAGGGCCGTACATTACCACCTGGCCGGTGAATGACAAAGAATGACTCTTTTTCTTTTCTTTTTACTCTTTGTTATCAGTTTGTAAAGGGGAAAAGAGACATTTTACTGATATACTTTTTACATTAGTTTATGACATTTAGTTTTATCTTAGTGATATTCTTGACTTTACATATATTTTTTATCTTGTTTGACATGTATATCAATTGTTATTCGCTTTAATTTATTTTGTTTGTTTTTGACGTGTCATAAGAGGTGCCTGTCACCCTAAATTAATAAATGAGTTTCTGATTCTGATTCTGACCGAAACACGATAGTGCTGAACACTACCATTTAGCGGCAAGTATATTAGGTAATGCGGTGGTGCCTACTCCCGCGAGCTCCGTCACTGGAGCTCTACCACCAGTAAAAAATACAACACAATATTATGCCCGCGAAAATATAAATGTCTACACACAAATACCAAAGGTCAAAATGCAGATGCGCACCCCTGAGACCTCAGTTGTTACGTCTCTGTGATAGTTATAACAACGGGACATTACCATCTAACCCAGTGATTCCCAAAGTGGTCTATATCGACCCCTGGGGTCTATGACAAAGTAAAAGGGGTCTGCGTGAGCGAAAAAAAATTGGGGGTCCATGAAATGAAAATGGGGGTCCACGATAATGGATCTCAACACATACACTGATAGTACCAATTTACTTACATCATACCAGTGATTCCCAAAGTGGTCCATGGGAGACTCGATGGGGGTCTACGTAGGCGTGAATAAAAATTGGAAATATGGGAATGTGATATAAATGTAGCAAGGACGGGGGTCCACAGAAACCAGAAAAAATAGTAAAGGGTCTACAAGAAAAAATTGTTTTGGAACCTCTGATCTAACCGGAACACGATAGTGCTGAACACTACCATTTGGCGGAAGATGAAGTTGCTTTATACCTATACACAGACAGATTTTTAAATTATTTATTTGTATTTTTTTAATGATGTATGACTTTGTATCACAGAATTATAACGCTCCTCTATGCTTTGTATGTATTTTGATTCCACTTTTATTTTAATTTTGTTGCGGGTGATCTGAATATTATTTTTTATTTGACTTTAATAATTGTTAAATGTTATAATAATTTTTTTTGCTTGTCTATCGTATTGGGCAAAACCTGTAATGGTAGATTTAAGTTCGATAAATAATTGGATAAAAAAATAATAAATAGATAGATTAGGTAATGCGGTATTGCTTACGCCCTCGAGCTCCTTCGAGCACTGGAACTCTACCACCAGTAACCTGATTTACAAATATGTACCAAAGGAGACCTTTCCAAAATGTATGGAGCTTGGGTCCGCACCTTGTATACTGTATTGAGAGAAGAAGCCTATTATACTAAATCATTTTCAGCTTTGTCGTTTAATTAAACCTTCAATTAATTGTCAAAGACAAGAATGTGATAGTACTGAGCAATATGGTAAAATATTGTAATTCGGTGTTACACTTTTCGGGGTCCCGTATCGCACCCATTGTAGTCATACAAAAATTACAAAAACTAAATATTTCCGACAATAAATATTCAAATTATTTTTTTAGTATTTTTCCATGATTCTACGTATTTTTCTCTATAAAATAAATCAAATACGCTTACACTCACAGTAGGTTTAGAAATAGAAATAGAAAATATTTTTATTTCGAATAGATCTTTACAGATACTTTCAAAACGTCAATAAATCATAAACTACCTAGAGCGAATAACCATTACATATAGTAAAAGCAAAATCATATATTAATAGTAAATTAAAAATTAAAATTTAAACTATTTGGTTAAAACATAATAATCATAAAATTTTTCAATTCCTTCAATGATAATAAATGAAGAAAAAGAAAAACTTATTCGTCAAGATCAATGTTATTCGCTTAGCAGAGTTCCAAGTGCAGTCACTGCTGAGAAGAACTCCGCTACCCAACAAACTCAGTAAGAGCTCTTTTAAATGAGAGCTTAAATCTAGTACAGATTATCGTGAAAAATCAAATAATGTCAACGTCCATAGCATAGATGCAAATAAACTGCTATCTACTAAATGTGATGTAGCCCCTGCAAACCAGAACAGACCAGTCCCCACCAACAGCACCCGTTCACGAGTATGACGCATGTGACAGCCATTGCCCTCCTCGACCATTTTAGAGGGAAGTGAGCAACCCGCCACACGACGCTGCCAAAGGCAAAGACATTTAAGCGTGCATGACTGTTCCGGATATGCATACGGCAAAATAAAAGATGGAAGTTTAAACCAGTGTCGTTGGTACCGTTGCGTTGTACACATACAACACATACACAAACACCCAGACCCGAAACAAATATCTGTATACAAACATTTGTCCCGGTGCGGGGATCGAAACCTGCGACCCTTCGAATCAAACGGTCATCTCACACCGCTGGACTAACCGGGTCGTCTATCTTTTGGTATAGTGTATGTACAAGATGCGGGCCGAATATGGAACTCGTCCTTTTAACTTAATCTGCCCACTACTTTTCAAGTAAATAAGCTGTGATAGACGGACACACACGAGTGATCCTATAAGGGTTCCATTTTTCCTTTCCTAAGTGCGGAATCCTAAAAGTGAAATTAATAAACCTGATAATTTATAAATCAAACTTTATCGGAAGGCGCTTGACATCAAGAGATATTGAAGCCTCGATTTGATGTGGGTTAGCAGATTGAAATATTTTTTATTGCGTTTGTAAAAAATTACGGTGTTCTTTAAATTTATGATAATGTACCTATAAGAAACAGGCCAAGCACGAGTCGGACGGACGCGCGCACAACATTTAGCTTTATAGTGGAAATTTTTGTTTGAGTCAGGTCACACCGCGGACACTTAGCCAAAATTCCATACAAACGCTTAATTTGGTCTCTATTACACAGACATCAATCTGTGACGTGCATTTACACATGCACCTGTGTGCGTAGCACGTACAAAAAACCAACCGTCGCCCATAAGAGGGGAGGAGGTTGGGTGATGCGGGGAAATCGGGCGGGACGTCGAACTGTCCATTCTATACGTAGTATTATTACATATTATCTGATCAGGAAGAAAACTTTTGGGTAAATGGCCCGTTATCTGTAATCTCAGCAAAAATGTGTAGAAAACTAGCGTGAAGCTGAAGTTGTCCTGTGAGCGTCAATCCAAAATTTTAATATTTTATTTTATTTTAAAGAAAAATGGAAAGAAAAATTTGACTTCAGGCGAGACTCGAACTCGCGGCCTACTGGGAATCTAGTCCAGCCGCTCTTCCAATTGAGCTACTGAAGTCCTGCCCGATTTGTCAAATCTTTCCTTCACATTTATTGCCTTGCTTTATGGTAGCAGTAGCGCCATCTATTGCCAACCATGCTAGTTAGGCAAATATAGTATAATATAATTTAATATTTTATTAATAACTGGCTGACCGGGCAAACTTCGTATTGCTTCAGAATGAAATATTGTGTCAAAGGTTTGATAGATACGGACTATTTGTATGGGAAAATAAAATTGTGGTTTTTACTGTTTCCCTTCATTTTCTTTATATTTTTTAAACCTTCCCTGGACTTCCAAAACTCATTCAAAACCAATATTAGCCAAATCGGTCCAGCCGTTCTCGAGTTTTAGCGAGACTAACGAACAGCAATTGATTTTTATATATATAGATTTATTAATCTCAAAAGCAATCTATAGATATACCTGAGATAGGATAGGTATAATAGGTTATGAAAGGATATGATATTCGTTAGTAAGCCTCTTTCGCCCTGGTTTTGTAGGTTAATTTTGAGAATGTCCCGCTTTGTGTTACGATAAAAAGGGGAGAGACTCGCCCAGCAGAACATTTTTTCGGGATAAAAACTATCCTTTGTGTTAATTTAAGTTATCCTCTGTGTGTGCCAAATTTCATGAAAATCTGTTCAGCAGTTTTTGCATGAATGAGTAACAAACAAACATAGAAACTTTCGCATTTTTAATATTTATACGATACTAGCTGTTGCCCGCGGCTTCGCCCGCGTGGATGTCGTTTTATAATCCTGAATTTTCTTGCTTTAAACCTCACAGAGCCCGAGACCTTTCCAACGAATGCAAGACCGTGGAAATCGGTTCGTGCGTTCTGGAGTTATAGCGTCAGAAAGGAAAACCCGACTTATTTTTATATTATAGACTAACTACAACCGGCGCGCGTTGCTATGCCAACAAACTAGAATAATAATATAATAACAATACGAATATTAATAAAACGTCTTTCATCATACCCATTTCATGACAATCGGTTGAACGGGGCAGAAGTTGCTACTCTGCAGCGCCACCAGATGGCGAGATACATCAATGAGCATATCATACAATCCTTCTCCGTAGAAAAAACTACTGGACCGATTATTATGAAAAATGGCTTAGTTTTAGTAGCTTTTTGAGTTCATCGATGACAAACAGGTGGTAGAGCTCTAGTGACGGAACTCGCGGGCGTAGGCACCACCGCATTATCTAATATACTTGCCGCTAAATGGTAGTGTTCAGCACTATCGTGTTCCGGTCAGGTGGTAATGTACGGCCTTGTAATTTCCGACACAGAGGCCATCTTAGGCCTCAGGAGTGGTAACTGCATTTTGACCTTGGTCTTCGTGTGGGTGTCTATAGGCTGCAGTCATCACTTAACATCAATGTGAACATAAAAAAAAAACAGACAAACATTCATTACGATATACCTGGCTATCCCATCAAGAAATACAGACATAAAGTAATGTAAAACAAATTACTTTCAATTCACCAAAAAAAACAATTTAATGTTCTGAAAAATAAAACCAATGTTCTGAAGAAACTTTTCTTCCTAGAATAAAAGAAAAATAAAAACAAAAAAAAGCTCTAGGCAAGTTTGTTTGAACTTTAAATGCTTCAAAGAAAGTTAAAGTTTCAACAATAGGCCTCTCGAACCACGTTTATTTAACGAATAACTTACAATTAAAAAATTTCAAAGGTTTACTAGGTTGTGTTTATGTTTAAAATATACAATGTGTCCCTGGGATTAGTGACTGCCCGGCGTTTCTCGAATATTAGGACAAAATTAAGTGTAAAACTCTTATATTTATGGGACTAACCGGCTTTGGTTTTTTTAAATGATTTTTTGATTTTTTAGTAAAGGAGATGTTGCAAAAATGTATGGACCTCCGGCCATGTATTGTACACAATATCATTAGCAGGCAAAATCAACATAAAAACGTTTTTTTACTGCATATTTTCACATATTTAGCTTGTTTGCAGTAACAAAACATTATTTGCAGTTAGAATTGCAACTCAAAACCAACATGGCGAATATGGCGGGCGATGTCCTTTTTATATTTTAATTTTTTAAATATGTTTTTTTGATTATAAAGTACTTGGAGAAAAAAGTAATATTTTCTAAATACTATCAAAATCGATTTTATGTGTTAATATTAAACTAATCGATTTCCAATTTTAAAAAATCATCGGAACTTCTTTAAATTGATCAATCGATGTCAAAAACGATGTATCGATTGATACATCGTTTTTTTTTATAACATGTGATGCACTAGTAAGATACAGATAGCATTAGTTTTGTTTTATCTACATAGGTACTATAACAAGCGCCGGCTGTATCGCCGCCATGTTGAACATGGTTGAAAATGATAAATTCGTTTGCATTAAATGTGGTTGTAACTCTAAATTATAATCTTGAATAAATTAATTGTATTTTTTTCGGATTCTTACCCAATTTTTGAGGACATGTACGAACCAGAGCCGATCTCGCAACATCTCATTTATACGCGTGACGTGTTGCAGTTTTTATACGATGTTTCCTAAGTTTTTAAATCTTTCCTCATTATTTTTTTTTTATTAACTAGTCTAAATTATAGTTTATCAACTAAAATTATCATATATGTATAACTAAAATTCTCCCACGATTCGCCGTTTACGTAGGTATTGCCCCATGTAACAGGTGGAAGGGGTAGGCAGAGGTAAATGCATGCATTCAAGCATACATGCAAACACCCACGATTCGCCGGTTACGTTTTGGCCCATGTAACAGGTGGCGAGCGTGTTGACATCTCCGGGCACATTACCAAACTTTGAGGTACTGGGAAATTTCCAGAAAATGGAAAAATCCCAATAGAACCAGAGATAAAGGCTTTTTCACCATTATCTCTGATAACCCCCTACCCGGGAATCGAACCCAGGACCGCAGCGTAGTAGTAGTGGCCTGCTACCACTAGGCTACCGAGGCAGACCTAGTTCTAGTATCAGAGTATGTGGGCTTAAGCACCACCGTATTACCTGTGGTATGTCTACTGGTGGTAGAGATCCAGTGACGGAGCTCGCGGGCGTAGGCACCACCGTATTACGTAATAGGTACACTTGTCGCCAAATGGTAGTGTTCAGCACTATCGTGTTCCGGTCAGGTGGTAATGTACGGCTCTGTAATTTCCGGCACAGAGGCATAACACCTTACCGGTTCGGTATACCGGTTAGGACTCAAGAGTGGTAACGCATCTGCATTTTGACCCAGGTCTTTGTATGAGGGTCTATAGTTAACATCAATGCGAATGAAGCTGAAGAAACCAAAACGTCGAGTTGAATTCAAAAATCATTTCTGTTTAATAAACGCAAGATAAATCCGTAAATTATTCGTTTAATTTCAATGGAAGTACGCCACCACTACAGGTGGTTCCGAGTTCAAATCCCAGGTGTAATAAAGTGCTAAATATTTAGATTTTTCAGAGATTGATAGTTGTCGACGACCCGGTTAGTCCAGCGCGCAGCGGTGTAACATGACCGTTTAATTCGAAAGGTCGCGGGTTTGATACCCGCACCGGGACAAATATTTGTATGGCCTACAGATATTTGTTTCGGGTCTGGATGTTTGTGTATGTGTTGTATGTGTACAACGGCACCCACGACACAGGTTTATACCTACTGTGGGGCTGTGAGTGTAAGCGTATTTTATTTTTTTTATTTTTGATTCGAAGGGTCGCGGGTTCGATCCGCACCGGGACAAATATTTGTATGGCCTACAGATATTTGTTTCGGGTCTGGGTGTTTGTGTATGTATTGTATGTGTACAACACACACAGGTTAATACCTACTGTGGAACTGTGAATGTAAGCTTTATTATTTATATTTGATAGTGTGTTTCTTAAATTTTATAAAAAGGCTCGCCATCTTTCACGTATGTTCGCTGCATACATTTACCTCTGATTACCGCTTCAAAAACACAGGCGTTAAGTTATTTTCCTCTTGCTTATATTTTAATGCTTTATGACAAACAGACATATTCCTGCAGAAAATCCATTAGAACCCCTCGGTTATTGAACCCTATATTATCATACAAATATCGATTTTTTAAGAATAACTATCAGATCTTAATAAAGTTGATTCGGAAAAATAAAGTAATGGGTTGGCATGATAATAATCCAAGTCCGAGAAATATACGCATGGGAAACTGTTTACAATCTATGGACAGGACGAGCGGAAAATATGCTTGGGGCCACAACATCCGCGGAAAATATTCAATACTAGATGGAAAAATAAAATATAAATATAATATAAAACGTTATCCTTTCGCACAGAGCCTGTAGTTGATATCTGTACCTACTTATATACTTAAAATAATATTATAAAGAGGAAACCATTTTTTTGGTGTGTATGTTTGTAATGTTATCACCCAAAAACTACTGGACCGATTTTAAATATTCTTTCACTATTAGAAAGCTGCATCTTCACTGAGTGCCATAGGATATATTACATTAATTGCACCCACGCAAAGCCGGGGCGGGCCGCTATTCTTTCATAATTTCAGAGAACAAATCTCTTTACTATATATCTCTAATATCTTTATATTTGTGCAAGAAAGCTTACATAAATAAACAAAATATTAACAAGCATACACAATATACACATATACACATATACATATAGATTTGCTACTTAGAGGCCTAGTTAATCTAGACAAACTAGGTAAGGTTGTCTAGATTAACTTCATGATCTTTACGTTAAAACTCAGCATGAACTATGCATGAAGATTTATACCTCTGCTGTAAGAATCATGTACCCATCGTATTCATAGCAAAATCGATTCTTAAAGACTAACCTCCTTATTCATAAACATACTTTAGATACGTTTTAGCTATAGAATGCTTTGTCTTTGTCAGTCGCATTGTCAAATGTGCAGGGTCGAAAAAGACAAAGGAGAGATGAGCAACACTTTAGCTAAAATACGTTTATGAATAAGGGGGCAATTATAGAATGTCCCAGTTATTATATAGTTTTTAGTATTCACCCTGAAATTTATCTCAGAGAAGTCTAGAGCTGCTAGGAATACACGATTTAGGGCGATCACACAAAACTGCGATGCGACGCCCCATCGCAGGCGATGTATACGTGCGAGGTATGAGCATCGCAGATATTTGCGATGCGATGCGAATTCTCAGTTATGTGTGAGAGCCCTAAACATTCCGTGTCCAGTAATTTCTTGCCTGTGCCAGATTTTGAACACCTCCTATTTTTTTTTCAATTGCTTTAGCCCGAAGCTTATCACAACAAACATTTCGTCAGGACCACGGGTAAACGCTGAAAAAAGTCTGTATTTTTATAATATTTTAATAGATATACTACAGCCCGACATAAGTCCGAAGCCTTAGCAGAAATTTCCCGAAAATGATAACTGATAGTCATTTTGCAGTACATTGCCGTATTAACGTAACGTGATAATTACCATCATTTCAGTGAAAACACCAATGAACTTCAAGTACTTTCAAATATGGTCTTCGAAAGCGAAGCGGTTAACTAAACCGCTTATGCTTCGCTCATCGCCTCGCTCGTGGCCATCCACACTAACCTCTATAAACGCCACCCTTCTTGTCCCAAGACGCTTATTTCGCTCGCTTTAAAATATATTCCCAGTGCCCTATATTCTGTTGATACCCAGCCTCCCTGAATAATAAGATGGGAACAAATTGTTGGCCAAATCGCTTTGCGTGGACCCTTTTTTTATCAATTAACTAATCATTTGGTTAAACCTTTTAGTTCATATTGTTTAATTGACAGAATAATAGGAGTGAAATAAACTCTACATACAGTGAGTGCGGTGCGTGTATGTTTTTTATAGTTCCGTACCAAAAAGGTAAAAACAGGACTCTATTACTAAGACTCCATTTTATCTCTGTCGGTCTGTATGTTTGTCTATTTATCTGTTTGTCTCCAAGCTTTTTTTATCTGACGTGGAAAACAAGAATGCAGCTCACGATGTTAAATAGTGACTGCAGCCTATAGACATCTACACAAAAACCAGAGGTCAAAATGCAGATGCGTTCATCTGAAGCCCATATTATGTCTGTGGTAGTCATTATGAGGTCATACATTACCATGTAACTGAAACACGATAGTGTTGAACGCCATTTGGCGGCAGATAGATGTTTAAAAACGAGACCCTATCATGAAGACTCCGTTGTCAGTCTCTCTGTCCGTCTGTTAGTCACCAAGCTGTATCTCATGTACCGTGATTGATGGCTAGACAGTTGAATTTTCACAGATGACGTATATCTGTTGCTAGGAACAATAACTAAGGCACGGAAGCCGCGAATGGCCCCGCGGCTGGTGTAGATCGTAAGCGATCTACTCGCTTAAGAGAAGCGCGGTCGGGTGTGTGATGGGTGACCGCTTGTGGCAAATTAAAATGCGCGTTTCCGTGCTTTCTGAGGGCACTTTAAGCCGTCGGTCCCGGTTTCTATCGATAGATAGTAGTCGTTGAACCTTGTCGGAGGCCATATAAGCGGTTTGAAAACATCCGACAGCGGGTTGGCCACTAACCCGTATCTCCACCAACCCGCATTGGAGCAGCGTGTAAGCTCTAGGCCTCCCCCCAAAAAGGTGAGAGACTCGTGCCCAGCAGTGGGACGTATAATGGGTTGCCATTATTATTATTATTACTAGCTGACCCGGTAAACTTCGTATTGCCTCACAATGAAATAATGTGTCAAAGGTTTGATAGATACGGAATACTTATACGGGAAAATGAAATTGTGGTTTTTACTATTTCCTTCCTACCTTCAATTTCTTCATACATTTTCTTACCTTTTAAACCTTCCCTGTACTTCCAAAAATCACTCAAAATCAAAAATAGCCAAATCAATGCAGCCGTTTTCGAGTTTTAGCGAGACTAACGAACAGCAATTGATTTTTATACTCGTATATAAAGATAATACCATTTAGACTTAGAGGCTAGTAGATAAGGTAATGCGGTGGTGCCTACGCGAGCTCCGTCACTGGATCGTTATCAGTATTTTTGGAAAAACAAAGAGATGCTAACATATAGAATATGTCAAGCAAAGTCGTCTCGCATTTCAATAATTCACCATTAATGGAACCCTACATTTATCAAGCTGAGATACCAAGCGAGCATAACCAACGAAATGTTTAGCGGAGGAAAAATAATAATAGTAGATCGGCGAAATCTCCCTTCTTATTAAGGAAATGTTTAATTGAGTTGCCCCCCTAACTCACACACACACAGTAAAGACAAACATAAAGCATGAATAGTTGTTGAGATATACAGTAATAAAGTATAAATGATGGAACTAACATATAGGAAAATATTATATATATTTGTTCGCATAGCTACACCGCGCTATATATTGCCGGTTGATGGAATACAACGGGTGTTGAGTCGATAATGGTTATTTTTAATATTTATTTGTAATAAAGAAAATAGAGGTTATGTATTTGCATGCCAAATTGCTGGGCATACTTGAGATAGGCTGAGAATGTGCACTGCTAAATTAATAATATAAAAAATATAACCCTAACCCTGCTGATTTTTGTTTTGGCAGGTTTTTCTCAGTAATCTGGGCTTTGGAACTCTGCCAGTGAATGACAAAGAATGTCCCATATTCTTTTTTTTTTTTTTATGTATTGGAAGTGTTAAACAAGCATGCAGTTCACATTGATGTTAAGTGATGACTGCAGCCTATAGACACCCACACAAAGACCAAGGTCAAAATGCAGATGCGTTACCACTCCTGAGGCCTAAGGTCTTATGCCTCTGTGCCGGAAATTACAGGGCCGTACATTACCACCTGACCGGAACACGATAGTGTTGAACACTACCATTTAGCGGCAAGTATATTAGGTAATGCGGTGGTGCCTACGCCCGCGAGCTCCGTCACTGGAGCTCTACCACCAGTTAAAGTTGTTTAGTCTTATCTTGCCGTTTCTAAAAGAGAGTATGGAAAATTCTGTTGATTATTATTTTAATTATTAAGTATTTTTGGACCATTATTTATTTTACTTTTGTTTACTTCGACATATTAATCAACGTATCAGTTGATGATTCGCTTTAATTTTATATTTGTAATTTGATCTATCACAAGCGAATTGTATTAATTCCAAAATATTTTTTTGAGTTTGAGTTAACCTCTTATACATTTATCAATATATTCATACATGCAAGCCAAAATTGAATTATACTTTTTACTTACATATTAATCATTTTCTAATCAGTTATCACTGTGATCCGTGATTTTTATTAATAAAAAGCAATAAATCCTAAACACTGACATCAAATAAAGATTATTATTATTATTTCTGTGACAAGTCAACTAGTCATTTCTGAAATTTCTGAAGTCTCTCTATAATGAAGAATTCTTTTTCTAATGCAGTCAATCAACCGGACATTGCGGTCAAACCATTCCAATAGTAAGTGCATAACACGCGTCATCATGGGCGACAGCGCCACTGGTGGCCACTACGATCGCCAATCTGCTCGCCAAGCATAGCGATTATAGTATATTCTCCCCTCATGACGCACAAGGCTGTTGGAAGTAGCTTTGGATAAGGCTTTTGTCGGGCCGACCGCCTATTTGGAATGCTTTCGTTTAGGACGTCATCTTGTCCGATTCTTACCGCCTATTAAAACATTTCGTTATTTAGTATATACCTGCGGACGAAAACACTTCCAGGAAACAGTTAGGTGGTACGAAACTTATAAGATGTTGTCATAATCGAAAGATAAACGAAAGCTAAACTGCCTCGGTAGCCTAGTGGTAGCAGGCCATTACTACTGCGCTGAGGTCCTGGGTTCGATTCCCGGGTAGGGGGTTATCAGAGATAATGGCGTAGAGTCCTTTATCTCTGGTTCTATTGGGATTTTTCCATTTTCTGGAAATTTCCCAAATTTCCCAATACCTCGAAGTTTGGTAACGTGCCCGGAGATGTTAACAGGCTCGCCACCTGTTACATGGGCCAACGTAACCGGCGAATAGTGGGTATTTGCATGTATACTTGAATGCATGCATTTACCTCTGCATCCCCCTTCGGGGAATGCAGGCGCGAAGTTATATACGAAGTTACGTAAACAAAAGCATTTGAGTTAGGCGGTCGGCCCCCAGCATTGCACGTGTCTCAAAACTAAGGTTTTTGACCAGTGTGTTGCCAGTGGAGATGGTATAGAACTGAAACATCGCTCACTATGGGTCTCATAAGAAGGCTCAAGGTCACGCAGAGAACAATGGAGAGAGCTATGCTAGGTCACAGTACAAATATTAACAGTATGGAAACTACGTACAAAACGTTCGAAACGGCACACTAACACAAACATGCGCATCGACGCTCGATGGAGCGAGTGATTCAGTACTGCAGCACCGCGAGAACCGCTTAGAGGCCTCGTCGATGCGCATGTTTCTGTGAGTGTGAAGTTTCAACGTTTTGTACATAGTTTCCACACTGTTCATATTTGCACTGTGGCTAGGTGTTTGCCTGCAGGATCGAATCATAAATGGTTTTAACTTCAGTTAAATGGCAACCGCGTACCGGAAGACGAAGCGTAGGAAAGCTCCCAATAAGATGGACCGATGACCTGGTGATGGTCGTTGGCAATCGATAAATGAAGGCCGAGGACCGTTCGTTGATGAAAGATGATGGCACGTCTTTCGGCTGAAGTAATGATGATGATGATGAGACAAATGAACAAAAACAAAACAATTTTGATCATTAGCTTCTCCACGCTTCCCCTATTCCGGACACACATACGAAGCGCGAGGCGCTCCGTCTTAAGGACGACATATGAAGTAATTTTTTTTCCAACCGCCCCCCATTCCAAACTGAACCTTATTCCAACACGACGAAGTCGAAATTAGAAGCGACCGCGAAATATTTTTTCCATTTCATATTTACGAATATGGCCCAAATTCCCCAAAAATTAGAACCGTGAAAGCGGGGTGTTCCTCTGTGTGGGTTGTAAGAATTCAACACACACAGACGCAACGAGGGTGGAGGGTGGTTGGAGATAGTTTTAGAAAAAGGAATACGCGTACATCCGTCAGCGTTTCTCTGTTTGATTTATTTTTAATTCCCTTTGATTAATTCATCTTGGGTATTGTTTGAATTCGTTCCCAATTTGAACAATCAGACTGTCCTCAAAATGCTGTAAACACTCGTTAATATTTTACTCAAAAGAAATCAGCGAATTGTGCGTGCATGTGTATACCAATACTAGGTACCTCAGTAGCCTAGTGATAGCAGGCCACTACTACAACGCTGGGGTCCTGGGTTCTATTCCCGGGTCGGGGGCTATCAGAGATACCGGTGTAAAATCATTTATCTCTAGTTTCATTAGAATTTTTCAATTTTCTGGCAGTTTCCCAGTACCTTGCAGTTTGGTAAGGTGCCCGGCGAGGTCAACAGAATCGCCACCTGTTACATGGGCCAAAACGCAACCGGCGAATCGTGGGTGTTTATGCTTGAATGCATGCATTTACCTCTGCCTACCCTCTTCGGGGATTACAGGCTTGAAGTTAAGTTATACCAATACTTCTATCTATTCCTTCGACAAAACACAAGCGTGAAGGTCTTCAGTCGCGGAGCGTAATGGAAGATTGAAAGCGATAAGCAGATTACATTATTTATTATATTTATTTATTATTTTACTATACCTAATTATATTTTTATGTATTTGCATTATATATTTATATATAAAATACATATATATCCATTATATTTTCATTCTTATATAAGTGTCTGACGATGAGTCATTTTACTCAGCTTGTGACTCTTCTACTTCCTTTTCTTCTCTGGATGCTGATGAGTCTGTCCCACTGTGCCAAAGACTGTGTGATGAATTTAGTCGATTTCCTAATTGCCTCAACCTGTGTCACGTTAACGCACAAAGCGTGCCGCAACATCATTCTGAACTTTTAAATATATTCTCTAATACCTCTACTCATGTCATTTTCATTTCAGAGAGCTGGCTCAAACCCGATCTTCCTTCGACTACTTTCAGTTTACCTAACTTTGACCTTATTCGTAACGATCGAGTGGGTAAAAGAGCCGGCGGTGTTGCTATGTACTTGCGTAGCAACATTCCCTTTCAGATTCTTTCTTCATCAACGTCTACTGGCACAGGTGGGCCTGAGTTTTTATTTATTGAGATTTCTGTCCGCGGTGTGAAAGCCGTTCTTAGGGTTGTGTATTGCCCGCCCAGTATCGACTACTTCTCTGCTTTAGAAACCGCCCTGGACTACTTGGTCCCGGATTGCGAACACTGTATAGTCATGGGAGATTTTAACACGGATATGTTAAAAGTAAATTCTAGATCTAATAAGCTCAGATCAATACTTGAGTCAACGGGGCTTGCTCTTTTACCACTTTGTTCTACACATCACAATGTAGGCTCTGACGACTCTTGGATTGATCTGATGCTCAGTTCATCTATCGATCGCGTCTGTAACCATGGTCAGTTTGCTGCACCTGGTCTTTCCAGGCACGATCTACTTTACCTAACTTATAAAATCAGAATCCCCAAAATTCAACCGACTACTATCTTTGTTAGAAGCTTTTCTAAAATAAATATAGACAAACTTAATTTAGACGCTCGCAATTTGGACTAGATTAATATGGAACAAAATGCTTGCATAGATGAAAAAAACGAAATTTTCAATAAACATATTTTAAAGCTGTTCGATACCCATGCCCCACTGCGTGCTGTTCGGGTCAAGCGACCGCCCGCACCGTGGATCACTAGAGGGGTGCGTATGGCCACGTCGCGTAGACAAGGCCTTCCGTAAATTTCGTAGGGACCGCAGCGAAGACATCAGGGTTTCATATAAACGAGCTCGCAATCGTTGAATCAGATGGTGAGAGCTGCTAAACGCCACTTTATCTATCAAAATCTCTTGGACTGTTCGCCGGCCGACATATGGAAGGTTCTCAAATCTCTTGGCTTTTCTAAATCGCAACTCAGTTTTGTACCTTCGAATCTTTCCATAAATCTCCTTAATCACCATTTTGCAACTTCTACAGTTCTAGAGCAGCGTAAAACGATCCTCGATATAACTTCCTCGCCATTTCCTTATTCATTCTCTTTTTCTCCTGTTACTACTGATGAGGTCAAAAAGATTATGGGGTCAATTAAATCAAAGGCCACAGGTAACGATAACGTGAGTAGAATAATGCTATTTCATATTTTGGACTGTATACTTCCCTTTTTCACTCATATCATTAATTATTCATTACAAACAGGGTCTTTTCCTTTAGTTTGGCGCAAAGCCTTTGTTACTGCTCTTTCTAAATTGTCTAACCCCTGTTCTGTTAATCACTTTCGGCCAATTTCTATCCTGCCATACCTTTCCAAGGTTCTTGAAGCTGTTGTGCACAAGCAGTTTGCTCCACATATTTTTACACATAATCTGGTGTCTCAATATCAGTCTGGCTTTCGACCAAGTCATAGCACGGCTACCGCCCTGCTTAAAGTTACCGAAGACGTGAGAGCTGGAATGGAAAACTCGCAGTTGACGGTATTAGTTCTTATTGATTTCTCCAACGCATTCAATACCGTTGACTATGACGTCCTGATTGCTATCCTTCAGCAAACTGGGGCATCATCAGTAGTTCAGGACTGGTTTTCAGCTTATCTTCGTGGTCGCCAGCAAGCTGTTTGCGTTGATCAGGACTTGTCTGATTGGTGTGATTTAAGGTCTGGTGTACCACAGGGCGCGATACTATCTCCGTTGTTATTCTCACTATTTATAAATTCTCTTACCGTTAGACTTAATTTCCCTTTCCATCTGTATGCTGACGACTTGCAGCTCTATGTTCAAACGGGTTTAGATAATTTAACGCACGCTATCTCAATAGTTAACAAAATAATTTCTCAATGGTGCCATGAATTTGAAATTACAGTAAATTCCTCTAAATGTCAAGCCATTATTTTGGGCAGTAGATACTATATAAATAGCATTGACATAGGTAACGTAGCCCCAATAGTCTATAACGACTCAATAATTCAATATTCACCCTTTGTCAAAGATTTGGGACTTTATCTGGATTCCACCTTGAGCTGGAATAAACAAATTAGTAACGTTAGCAAAATTGTTACATCTTCGTTGCGGTCGCTATATAGATTTAAAAATTTCTTACCACTCACGACTAAAAAGCTTCTGGTTCAATCTCTTGTTCTATCCGTTATTGACTATGCAGATGTTTGCTACCCTGACTTATCTCAGGAGCATTTGAACAAATTGGATGGCCTCCTTTATAATTGCATTCGCTTCATTTATGGTTTGCGCAAGTTCGACCACATTTCAGGCTATCGTTCTAAACTTCAATGGCTTCCTATCCGTCAGCGTAGGTCTGTCAGGATACTTTCCTTCCTCTTCAATATCATTAATGATCCATGTTCACCTAATTATCTCAACATAAATTTCCAAACACTGGGCGACTCTCACAATCTTAATCTTCGTTCTTCGGAAAATCGTACCCTAGCCTTTCCTTCTCACAACACTAGTTTTTTTTCCCATTCATTCACTGTTTCGGCAATAAAACTTTGGAACTCGCTTCCCGTGGCTATCAGAAAATCAACCTGTAAATTATCTTTCAAACGCAAAGTACGTCAACATTTTTTTAATTCGCTCTCTTTGAAGATTCACATGTCTATCATTAATTGTGTTAATTTTCAAGTTGTATCTTTAATATTTATTTATATTCACTTGTATTTATACTATATATTCACATCTATGTACCTTATAATAATATATTTACATTATATGTAGTATACATATATGTGTATATATATAGCTGTAAAATATATATTATATTAAATATTTATATACTTATCTATGATATTATATATGTTATATTTATAATCATCTAAATCTATTTAATTTATTTATTGTCATTCTCAAATTTTAACCAGTGCTGCACCTACTTCGTTGATTTCTACACAACCCAACGGTTGACTGGTAGAAAACGCCTAGTGGCGTTAAGTCCGCCATATGTATCTTTTTATGTGCATAAAAGTATTAATAAATAAATAAATACATAAATTACAAATCTACCTACCTTCTTAAAAACCTAGTAAATTTTTAAATTACGGCTGATCTGTAAGGAAAAACTTTCCAAGAGCGTGTCGTGCCATCCGCAATATTACTCCATACACCAATTACAGGGAGGGGGCTTGAATCTAACAAAAATTGGCATTTAAGCCATAATATTTCACAAACGAATGCTTAAATCGAAAAATGATGTTCTATAACTCCCAATCCATTCCAACAGACAGCAGTAGGTTATATTAAAGCGGGATCGGCAGCAGCGTCCGAAGATATGCCAAGCGGGCCGATTATGGCACCTATGGGAAGCACTTTTTTTATGTAATAGAAGTAGCAGACAAGCATGAAATTCACATTGATGTTGAGAGATGAATGCAGCCTATAGACACCCCCCACAGAAATACCAAGATCAAAATGCAGATGCGTTACCACTCCTGAGTCTAAGGTGTTATGCCTCTGTGCCAGAAATTACAGGGCTCTACATTACCACCTGACCGGAACACGATAGTGCTGAACACTACCATTTAGCGGCAACTATATTAGGTAATGCGGTGGTGACTACGCCCGCGATCTCCGTCACTGGAGCTCTACCACCAGTAAAATATTATGGCATATCCCCCCCATGTGATGCAACATTTTTGTGGGCAGGTCGTTTTCCAGCACGGAACGTCAACAGCCCACGTGTATACACGTTCGCAACGTGACCTTTCTTGCTATGTCTCTCTGATAGTTATTACGGGGTCATACATTATCAACTAATCGGAACACGATAGTACTGAACATCACCAATACCATTTGATGGCAGATAGATTAGGTTTCACGGTTGTGCCTACGCCCTCCTCCCCCGTACTCCTACAATGGAATTCTACCACCAGTAAATGTAGATATCAGAAGGTAGTATTAATCAAAGTGAACTTTACCTGTTAGCCAATTTCTAGACATAAAAAATCCAAAACCGTACCGTATTTCGTCGGGAATTACAACACAAAAGCACCAGTTCAAATAACTTTTCCCTTTTTCTTAATAAAAAAAACAACTCATAAAGTGAGTTCAATGACACGCAGTTCAATTTGAAGAAAATCTGCTGCCTACAGAATCTTGTTTGCAAAACATCGTTGTATGTGAAAATCGCTTATTTCATTTTTTTCGGGAGCTTAAAATCTATATATAAAAGTGAGAGGTCACTCACTCATCACGAAATCTCAGAAAATAGAAGTGCTAGGGGCTTCAAATTTTGAATGGGGGTTCTTTTTAGAACGTAGGTGCTCACTACGGCAAGATTTTATGAAAATCGACCTCTAAGGGGTTGTATTTGGGGTTGATAGTTTGTCTGATAATTTCGTTTCTACAAGTGGTAGGAATCTCAAATTAAGCACGTGGGTGCTTCCTATGAGATTTTTCCGAAATATGACCCCTAAGGGTGTGCTTTTGGGCTTGATAGAATGTATGAAACACATTTAACAGGGTCGGTTTACGAGGAAATAACAGCTATCGCAACCCTATAGGTCTGTATGTTACCCTTTCTCCTTATAACAAGATAGATTATATAAGGTGGTGTAATACGGTGGCCTACGCTCTCGAGATCCTTCACTGAAACTTTAGCGAGTACTAACCAGTAGAGCTGGTTCTCTCGAAACTCGAACTATCCGGTCGGCTTTTTCGGAAATCAAAGGTGTGTACTCTTTTCTTGAGTACGCTTTTCTGTACCTCGTTTTCCTCATGCTTTTAATTGTATAACCTACGAGGCAAGCCACGATTTGTCTCGTGTGTTGGTACGTCTGTTGACATCTCCGGGCACCACACGTGGCCTGTACAGTACACCCCCTGACCTACTCCCAAACCCGAGAATCACACGATCACACCAAGTTTCTCAGATTATCAGTCGTAAGTTGAAGAAACGCCATCTAGTGAATAATACTTCAAACTACCTCATGAATGAGATGAGAATGAGTGAGAAAACAGAAATAGTTCATGACTGCACAACAGATGGCGTTCAGAGCATATTATTACTTGAGCCTTTAAGTGATAGACGGATCACTCGGCTTAACATGCTCTTACTTAATTATTCATAACTTTCTGCATTAAAAAAAATATATTAAACCTACATTATATAATTTGTAGATTGTATCATGACATGACAAATAAATACTGCTTGGTCGTCATTCATAACGACAATGTAAACCGTACATAATTTATTACGCCATAATGACAGCTAAAAATGTTGTCACCAAATAATTTACTTGAACTTTTAAAAATTTAAATGAAAACAACTAAAAATAAAAATGGTGAAGTAATTCAATGGATGTCATGTCCAAAAATCGACACTGAATATCCAGGTTTGGCGTACATCTGTGTTCTTGATGAACTTATCATAACCAAAAGAATCGACGCATTACATAAAATAATAGGTAAACAAGGAACTAAATACACAATTTTCAATTCGGAAGGACAAAAAGTATTTTTAGCGATCCAAGGAAACAAATTGGGAAAGTTCTATGTGAAAGTTTATAATGTGTATGGCAACGAGGTGATAAGAATAAAACGACCTTACCGATTATTCCTGGGTAAATTACTTGTGTGGGCACCTGCAGAAAATTATGTTGGTTCTGCAGAAGAGAAGTGCTCGTGTTTAAAAAGAATTTCATTGAAAAATCGTTTTGGATACGAAACTTTGGAAATAAAAGCTAGAAGCCATACACAACCAGTTTACGACGTATCTACGGGTGGAAACGTAGTGGGCACGCTATCCACTAGATGGCGCCAATTCGGTATACTTAATTTAAAATGCATTGATTTAACATTTCCTGCAGATATGGATTTTGGAGACAAATGTGTACTACTCGGTGCTAGTTTCCTTATAGAAAGAAATATATTTATGGGAATATATTTTACTTTTTACTCTTTTACTACATCAAAGTATTTGTTTGTTGTGTAACTTTCAAAGGTTTTTACTGCAAATGGTGTAGTAATTAATTTGAATGCAATTAATTTAAGTAGGTAGACAGAGATAGGACCATGGTCCAAAATCAGGAGACCGAATCTTTGCCTCGGCAATCAGTTTCAACGAAGACTAGTCAATTGCGCAGAAGATATGCACAAACACAGATGTCTCTATTCCATCAATCTCGTATCCCGGCAACTTGCCAACCCGTACACGGTAAAGGCAATTTAGGTACTTGCTCAGAATGCTTGAATCAGATTCCGGGCGTATAATTCGTTCGAATTGGGAATCGAGCCCAAGACCCCTGATTCAGCATCGTGCTCGCGACCACTTAACCAACGAGGAAGACATTTGAGTATTAGGTTTTGAGTATTAGGTACTCAAATGTCTTCCTCGACCGTAAAACGTAGCTATTGGTACGTATGATTGCTATAAACTTTTGCGTAGGCGCTTTGATTTTAACGAAGGAGTTTTTAAATTATTATTTCCATGGGAATAATATGTACTTCCTTACTAATTTATTAACTTTCTTGATTATTTCAACCACTCAAACCCAAGGAGAGACACGAGCATATTAAAAACTACATGTTTATTAGAAATAAAATCGAATCTCGTTTATTTCTTCTCTATGAGAAATAAAACAACAATTATTTCGAACAGTTATTCTTTGTTTCTTCTTCTTTTGCGGTGATTTAACTTCCTTTTTTCATTTAGATCGTCTTTATCTTGTGCTTTTCTTCAGACTGGTCCTCCGTGAAAGATAGAATGTTTTTTTCGTTGCTAAACGAAGCTTTTGGAGCAGTTTTAGTAAGAACGCCATCCGATGATAACTTGGTCTCCACCGTCTCAGGATTGCAACATAAGATTGTTATGGGAGTTTAAGCAATGAACCCGTTTCTACGTGTTTTAAGGCAGTAGGTACTACCTATACCTACTATTATACACGGAAAAAGGTGTACAGGCATGCCCAGACACAGGGAGCAGGCCCTGGGGGAGCAGAAACGGCCAGACCAAGAAAATCTAAGGGCACAGTTTTAAAAACTAAAACCGGGCGCGCGATATGCTAATTACCTACTTAAATAACGGCCCTGCGCGTTTTTTATCTAAAATTAAATACTTACGATAATTAATAGGGTGGTGTTTTTAGACTTTTAGACATATCGCTTAAATTATTTAAGAGAAAGGGCTAGAATTTCTGAAAATAGTTTAAAGTTTATTTTTGCTCTTTTAAAGCGTACCAAAATGCTAAAACTTTGATAAGCTACTCTATGTGCAAAACTTAGATAAATTAGAAAGAAGTAAAACACTTAGGAATGAAAATGTAATCTCATTTATTTTTAAATGCTACAAAACTCAGTCTCTTTGAAAGTTACCAATTACTTACAAACAAAGAAATAATACGAAATAGCTTAATTAACAATAAGATTAAAAGAGTTTATCGTTTCTTTTTCTTTTGCGGTGATTTAACTTCCTGTTCTTCTCCATTTATAACATCGTCTTCTTCTTGTGCCTTCCTTCGGATTGGTCCTGTGTGGGCAATGGGCACGTTTCTCTCATTGCTATTGCTAGACGAAGCTTTCGGAGCAGTTATAGTAAGAACACCATCCGAAGATAACTTAGATTCCACCGTCTCAGGATTACAGCCCTCCGGCAAATTGTATCTTCGTTTAAACTGACGTGAGACGAAACCATGTTCGTCCTTTTTCTCTTCATGTTTTCCCTCGACTACGATGCATCCATCTACAGTCTTCACCGATATTTCTTCAGGTGAAAAATGCTGCACGTCGAGATTCACTTGGAATTTGTCCTTGTCAGATTTGATTGTAGAGCCCACGTCTCGTCCCAACGCTGCGAGGTTCCTCCATGGGCGTAAATAACGACGAGTTGGCCGATCGAATATATCTGTTAGGAAGTCTTCTGGTGATATATCTAGGCCGAAGAGTTGATCGCGGAGACGTCGCGGACGTATTTCATAATCCATGAAGTAAGGGAGTAAAGCCATCGTTGAGGAAATCAAGAGGAAATGTGTCTCTAATCTCTTGTAAGTTGTGTTGCACTCTCGCTCGACAGTTTACAAATAACGCCGCTTGGGGCCGCGCGTCGCTTTTATATGGTTAAAATGTTGCGAGGTCTGACGAGGACATTCTGGAAATTTGTAGAACATTCGTGAATTGTCTAGACTGCCATCTAGGGACAAGCGGTAATACTCGAAACCTTTCTGCGTCTTAAATTCTTTGCTACGCCATCTTGTATGGAACAGCAAAAGTTGTATAAATTATTATCTACAGCAGTGATTCCCAAAGTGGTCTATATCGACCCCTGGGGGTCTATGACAACCTAAAAGGGGTCTGCGTCAGCGAAAAAAAAATTTTGGGGTTCCATGAAATGAAAATGGGGGTCCACGATAATGATTCTCAACACATACACTGATAGTACCAATTTACTTACATCATACCAGTGATTCCCAATGTGGTTCATGGGAGACTCGATGGGGGTCTACGTAGGCGTGCACAAAATTTGGAAATAGGGGAATTTGATATAAATGTAGCAAGGAGGGGGTCCACGGAAACCAGAAAAAAATTGAAAGGTGTCTACGAGAAAAAATTGTTTGGGAACCTCTTATCTACAGAACTGTGTTGATTAATAATAATTATTAATTTTACAAACCTACATATTATGTAGTTGGTATAAAATAAATTATTGTTGGTACACAGTCACTAAAAACAACATACATAAATGATTATGTAGTTTTTAACCGCTGCGCTAGAATGACCTAGCTACATAAAAACAGAATAAGAAAACTATCGGCAGATCCTTTTTGCCGCTAGGTGGCGTTACAAAGCGAGTTAATTATTTGGCCTGAAACTGTGAAATCACTATCAACTCTTACATTTTTTTCTCGATCTTCATACATGGACGACTCATGACATGTGTAAATGCAACAAACACAAAGAAAAAGCTACCATTACGACCTTACCAATGAAATGTAATTAAAGATGAAGAAAACATTTGATTTGCTAACTGAGAATTAACTAGATTTATAATTACACACCTAAGTAAGTAGATAAGTCATTAATGCTATTCATTTTATTGCTTTTCAATTGATGTACCTAGAAGAAGCACGGGAGGTGTGTCAGGACCGGGATGTCGGGCGCTCCACACTCTATGCCTACCCCGTTAGAGACCTGGCACAGTATAGTTACAAATGTATCTATACTATGGACCTGGCGTATAGTATAGCTAAAAATAGTAAATTACAGTAACATTACCGGCATTCATTCTATTCGTCACTAGATGGCAGCAGTTCTTAATTTTAATATCCTAACGCAAGTGATAGTTACCTACACATTAGTCATCAAGTCATCATGTTATCTTAAAGCAACGCGAACGGCTAGTCACATAAAGATAAATCATCAAATGATTTTCATATTATACGGTTAAAGTGCAGACCTTGAAGCCTTTTATTTGATTATAAGTCTTCATACGGAACAAAGTTCAAAGACCTATGAAAATCAATGAATTTTGTAGAGTAAGATAGGCGCTGTATGTAGGTTACACAGATCAACAAATTCTTTAAAGCCATTCATCTATCTATTTGCGGGCATAAATAGTACGCAAATAGGTATAGTACGAGCAATGGCCTACATTTCGAGTTTACAGTCCTGAACGATTCCAGCCAAGTACAGCCATCGATTTTCCCTAATATAGCTACATAGGTACATGCCGGTAAAGCTAATTTTAGGTTAAGTAGGTATGTCTATCTGGATGTCTAGCCTGCATGTAGCTAGCATGTAATTCCGACAAAGTAAATTAGTAGGTAGGTAATACATATTTATTATGAACCTAGAAGGTACCTGTACCTAAGTACCTACGTGCTACCACCTACTTAGATACCACTTAACCCTAGAAGCCTAAGCTCTATAATATTACGGACGTACACAAAGCCTTAATATACGTCTCAGAGGCGTACGTCATAAAAGCCCCTGTTTTAGGTTTATTAATTAATTATTATTTTTGTTATTAAGCAGAAATTAGAATTTGGAATATAAACTAAAAATAAAACGACACTGTTATCAATTATAACTACAGTTATTTATTACAACAAGAAAAATAAAATGCATAAATTTAAACAAAATAAATGAACTTCTTGAAATTCAACTAAAACATTATGTATTTTTTTTAGAATATTTTTTTTTACGCTAATTATTTATTCATAGAGCAAACATTACTACTAATCAGACTTTGAAAGACTAGCTTAACTTTAGGAACAGTATAGTATCTTGGTTAAAAGTTACACAAAGCCTAAACATACGTCTCGCAGGCGTGCAACACTTCGATAAATCGGGACTTACCTTAACGATACGAGCACCGTCCTCTAGCTCCCGTCGGCTACGGAGGTAACAAAAGAGCACGATATGCTAGCTCCAACCGTAAGGAAGAGACAAACGATATTCGAATGCGTGTACGCCTCGCAGGCGTAGATAAGGCTTCTTGGGTTAAACTAACTAAGCTTCTTTTTTAAAGGCACATCATAAAAGTAATTTATTGTCCTCATGAAAATTTTAGGTAAACCTGTGTAGGTAAGTAGGTACCTACTTACGGTACCTATCTTCTTACTTTGTACTTCCGCATCCGCACTTCCGCATGAAGCTGCAACACAAAATTTTTGTGGTTGCAACCCCTGCAAACTACCTACCTAGGCTAGATTTTTATTACCTATTTACTTACTTACTTACTAATAAAGCCAAACCCAATGACCCCCTTCTAGGTACTCCAAGAGTAGGTATTACTAGGTAGGTATTTTTGATTTAAGAATAAATAAGTAGGTACCAAGACCAAGACCAAGATCAGGTACCTATTTTATTAGGCGTTGGTCTGTTTGGTTCATTTTTGGTTGTTAAAAAATATAAAAACTTATAACCACGTGTTGCATGAGTAACAGAGTAGGTAATCTAATCCAATGATGTTAGGTATAATATGTTTATAGGCTCATTGATCTAATCAATGAAAATAGGTAATTATTGTTGAAAAGTATTGCATCATTCATTTCCTCGGTGTTGCCTATTTTCTGTACCTCATTATCCTATGACAAAAATTGCATTCATCATTCATGATAAAATTATTCTATGAATGCATAAAAAATCAATAAATTCGTTAGAACAAGTATCTGGAAGAAACTTGAAATCGGATACTAGCAGCGCTATGAGCGGTGAGTAGAAGAACTACTAACCGGAAACAGATGGAACGTTCTAGACAGATAGCTCTTGACGTTAAAAAATGAGTCTATTGAATTGTATACAAAGTTGAAATCATAATAAGTGTGTAAAGTAAAGTGAAATAAATGCTTTGAAAACATTTGATTACACAGTTTAATTCAATTTTCACTATTTTGAGTTCTTCAAATAGAAAGTTCTCGAACCTTCTGGAACATTCTATGAAGCTACGACAATCTACAGTGGTGACATCTAGTATCGAGTAGCTATACTATGCCTGTGTTGTAAACATTTTAATTACAGTAAAAATAACACGAATGAACATAATTTAAGCTATTAGAGCTATTTAATTGGTGGTAGAGCTCCAGTAAAAGAGCTCGAGGCCATAGACATCAAGTCATTACTTTATCTATTTGCCGATAAAAGGTAGTTTTCAACGCTATAGGATTCCGGTGAAGTGGTAATGTACGGCACTGTACATTCCGGCACACAGAGGTTTCTGTACCTGAAGTCTCAGAAGTGGTAACGCATCCACACTTAAATCTCTGGTTTTATGAAGATATTAATAGGCTTCACTACAATATTACTTACCCGCTATGCTTCTTAAAGGATTACTTTAGAAATGATAGAAAAGGTTTTTTTTCTATGTCATGAACAAAGAAAAAACCTTTTCTATATCTATACTCTTAAACCTTTAAGGCTTAGAAAAGAGTGTATTAGTTTACTGTTAACACATTGGAAAATTACATTGAGGTTCCAAAACCATATAGGGTCGGTTCGCCAGTTCGCGTCCATCTATTGCACTTGGTTAGTTTGGAGGGGAAAATAAAAATATCCCAGTACTCATTTCAGTGCGAAAATCATGTAGTGTGTTCATTATATTGTACAGTCTATTTTAAGATAATCTTTCAATTGTGTTGTAAACATCTCGTGTTTTATTTTTAAATGGATAAACATCAAAATTAGGCGTTTTACCCAGTTTGCGTCCAAAATTTCCAGATTGCGTCTACCTGTGGACCATTTTGCGTCCACCTGATTAGAGAAGAAATAAGGGTGATATTTGTACGATAATGTTAAGAAAAATGTTTTTTTTTTTTACAATTACTTAATTAAAAAAATATTATTATCTATTAATCAAACTTACTATTATTAAATCACTTACAAAATAAAAAATGAGATAAAATAATACTTTAGGTACATTTTTTTGGTACTTAAGTTAATAATAATACAGATAGCCAGAAATTTCAAAGTACATTTTATTATTATGACTAAAGTGCTTCTCACGAATGTAATGTAACACTCTCTTGAAATCTGCTGTGTGTACCTATTTTTCTTTTCTTCTTCTTTTTTGTTTCCGAAAAACTCATCTCAAACACGAAAGAACTAAAAATTCATAAGAAAATCATAAAATCACGCATTTTATTGGAATAAATGCGTAAAAAAAAATTATGAAATAATTTTAAACTCGTATTCGTAATCATAAATGTTTAATATATGTACATAATTTAAGTTAAAAATACATTTACGCTTTTTTTCATGAAATACTAACAGTATTTATTGAAAAAATCAACGCAATTTTCTAAAATATTATCCTTAGTACTATACCTAGATTGCGCCTATGTGTGAATATAAACATTTGTATCTTTTTCTACCATCATAATAATGTGGACGCAAATTGGCCATTTGGAAGCGCGCATGGCCCAGCGGCTGGTGTAGATCGTAAGCGATCTACTCGGTTAAGCACTACGGGCGCTGTCAGGTAGTGTGATGGGTGACCGCTAGTGGCAAATTAAATGCGCGTTTCCGTGCTTCGGAGAGCAAGTTAAGCCGTCGGTCCCGGTTGCTATCGATGGATAGCAGTCGTTAAACCTTGTCTGAGGCCTTATGGGCGGTTTGAAAACATCCGACAGTGGGTTGGCCACTAACCCACCCACCTCCACCAATCCGCATTGGAGCAGCGTGGTGGAGTAAGCTCCAGGCCTCCCCCGAAAAAGGGGAGAGACTCGTGCCCAGCAGTGGGACGTATAATGGGTTGCCATTATTATTATAATTATTAAATTGGCTAATACAATTGTATATTAATAATGTTCAAATAAACATCAAAACAGTTTTCTTTCATATTTTGAGAACATAAAAATAGACAATTAACTAAGACATTAATTTATGTGTTCGCGTCCATTGCGGACGCAAAGTGGAAGTTTCATAAATTTGGTGTAGTAATTCGCTTCCACCTTATTTTAACCGTTAACAATAAAAAACAAACAAATTCATAATGAATATCAATCCTTTTTTCATTATTAACGTCTAGACACAGCTTTGTATACTAAAATTCACCTAAAACTATAAAATACTTACAGACAAACGCCCCGCTGCACACTATTTTTTATTAAAATCCCGCGTGTTTACACTCTTTTGTTCAATAACCGAAATAACTATATTTTTAAGCACGAGTAGTAAGGCGCACAGAACTTTTGTCTTTATCTGCGTTCCTTTTATAAGTTGAGGTGTTGGCGGTAATTAGTTTTCATTTGATTGGTGAGTTATAACACTTATTTTGAGACATTTTTCTAAGGAAGATCCGTAAAATGGACACAATCTGGCTTATGGACGCGAACCGGCGAAATGTCCCTACATAGACATTTCCAAAGTAGTGAAATATCTGCTGGGGTCCCATCTTACTTTTAAGATAAAAGAGTGAAAAATCTATAAAAGCTGTGTTTTTGTTGTGTATTACTTATTAAAAACTTTCAACAAAATTTAATTTTGTACGAGGTATTCTTAACAGTTTATGATAATTCATTATTTAACAGATCTATACTAATATTATAAAGCTGAAGAGTTTGTTTGTTTGCTTTAACGCGTTAATCTCACGAACGACTCTTCCGATTTGAATAATTATTTCAGTGTTAGATAGCCCATTTATCGAGGAAGGTATAAGGCTTCATATGCCATCATGCTAAGATGAATAGGAAAGGGTAGATCACATTACACCCGAGCGAAGACGGGACTGGCCGCTTGTTTGATATTTTTTTATGCCGATCCGACATCGTGGTCCTAACTTAACAATGCCGCAATGTGCGCAGTTAAAACAGACATTAAGTATTGATTTTCGACCGCCGACTACGAACCCCTGGCAATGAGCGCGCCAATTCTAGAAGTTTCTACTCGTTCACAGATGTCGCGCGCGACCGCGTCGTATATAAAGAGCGTGACGTCCCGCGGCCGGCATTATTTGAAAATACATACAAGCGAACAGAGTGCGAGTCACTGCGATATTCCACGTGTTTTAAAACCGCGCTAGTCAAAAGTAAAATTAACCAGTGAATTGTGAAACGAAAGTCACAAAATGCCTGAAGAGATGCAGACACAGGGTGCGGAGGTGGAGACCTTCGCTTTCCAAGCGGAGATCGCGCAGCTCATGTCCCTGATCATCAACACGTTCTACTCGAACAAAGAAATCTTCCTTCGGGAGCTGATCTCCAACTCTTCGGACGCGCTCGACAAGATCCGGTATGAGTCTCTCACGGACCCGTCGAAATTGGACAGCGGAAAGGAGTTGTACATCAAGATCGTGCCAAATAAGAGCGAAGGGACGCTAACGATTATTGACACCGGTATCGGCATGACAAAAGCCGACCTGGTGAACAACTTGGGTACCATCGCGAAGTCCGGGACAAAGGCGTTCATGGAGGCGCTGCAGGCGGGCGCAGACATCAGCATGATCGGTCAGTTTGGTGTAGGTTTCTACTCTTGCTATCTAGTCGCCGACCGCGTGACTGTTCACTCGAAACACAATGACGATGAACAGTACATGTGGGAGTCTGCCGCCGGGGGCTCCTTCACGGTCCGCCCAGACCACGGCGAGCCCCTGGGCCGCGGTACCAAGATCGTACTGCACGTCAAGGAGGACTTGGCTGAGTATTTGGAGGAGCATAAGATTAAGGAAATAGTTAAGAAGCACTCTCAGTTCATTGGGTACCCGATCAAACTGATGGTTGAGAAAGAACGAGAGAAGGAACTGTCTGACGACGAAGCTGAGGAGGAAAAGAAGGAAGAAGACAAAGATGAGGACAAGCCCAAGATCGAGGATGTGGGTGAGGATGAGGAGGAAGATGGTAAAGATAAGAAAAAGAAGAAGAAGACTATCAAAGAGAAGTACACTGAGGATGAAGAGTTGAACAAGACCAAGCCTATCTGGACGCGCAATGCTGATGATATCACTCAAGAAGAGTATGGTGATTTCTATAAATCCCTCACCAATGACTGGGAGGACCATCTTGCTGTCAAGCACTTCTCAGTCGAAGGTCAGTTGGAGTTCAGAGCTTTATTATTTGTGCCTCGCCGTGCTCCCTTCGACTTGTTCGAGAATAAGAAACGCAAGAACAACATTAAGTTGTACGTCCGCAGGGTTTTCATCATGGACAACTGTGAGGAACTTATCCCTGAGTACCTGAACTTCATGAAGGGTGTAGTAGACAGCGAGGATTTGCCTCTCAATATCTCCAGAGAGATGCTCCAACAGAATAAGATCTTGAAGGTCATTAGGAAGAACTTGGTAAAGAAATGCATGGAACTGTTTGAGGAGCTGGCCGAGGATAAGGAGAACTACAAGAAGTACTATGAACAATTCAGTAAGAATCTGAAGCTTGGTATCCATGAGGATTCACAGAACAGGCCCAAATTGGCTGATTTGCTCCGCTACCACACATCTTCGTCCGGCGATGAGGCGTGCTCACTCAAAGAGTATGTCTCCCGCATGAAGGAGAACCAGAAACACATTTACTACATCACTGGAGAGAACAGAGATCAAGTTGCCAACTCTTCATTCGTAGAGAGGGTCAAGAAACGTGGCTATGAAGTAGTCTACATGACTGAACCCATTGATGAGTATGTAGTACAACAAATGAGGGAATACGATGGCAAGACCCTTGTATCTGTCACCAAGGAGGGTCTGGAGCTCCCTGAAGATGATGAGGAAAAGAAGAAGCGAGAGGAAGACAAGGCCAAGTTCGAAGGTCTATGCAAAGTCATGAAGAACATACTTGAACACAAAGTTGAGAAGGTGGTTGTCTCAAACAGACTTGTAGAGTCACCGTGCTGTATTGTCACATCCCAGTTTGGGTGGTCAGCTAACATGGAACGTATCATGAAGGCCCAGGCTCTCCGAGATACCTCAACTATGGGCTACATGGCTGCCAAGAAGCACCTTGAGATCAACCCTGACCATTCCATCGTAGAAACTCTTCGACAGAAGGCCGAGGCTGATAAGAACGACAAGGCTGTCAAGGATCTTGTAATCCTATTGTATGAGACTGCCTTACTGTCATCTGGCTTTACCCTTGACGAGCCCCAGGTCCATGCTTCTCGCATCTACCGCATGATCAAACTTGGTCTTGGTATCGATGAGGATGAGCCCATCCAAGTTGAGGAATCGAGTGTTGGTGATGTTCCCCCTCTGGAAGGAGATGCTGATGATGCAAGCCGCATGGAGGAAGTAGATTAAATCTCAACCGCCTATATAGCCATGTTTTAATGGTTTGTGATTATATCACATTTTGTTTTGTGCACTGGTGTACAACCAAAGACTGATTTTAGTTCAACAAATTCCATTAAATAAATAATTTAATGTTAATTTAATTAAACTGTACTTTCATTTCATCCCTTAGTTGCATAAGGACTTCTTTTAATTTGTTTTAAAATGTTAATGGTGTAAATCAAAATAAACATTCACAGTTAATATATACATACTGTGTTAGGTACTATCAAAGAGGTTTTTCCAAAATCCCCCCACTCCACGCACTACATTTCATGAATTACCATAGATTTAGTACAGATACCTGTATGGCCTTTCGGACCATCTGGACAGCTGTGCCATTTCATCCACTCTGTCAATAGAACAACAGTTTCAATACGTCTACTTCCCAAAAGGACCCTAACTGGTCTATTTCCCAAAAGGAAAACTTTCCTAATTGGTCTATTTCCCAAAAGGACAACTTTCTCAATAGGTCTACTTAGAACCCTGTGCTCACTGCATACTAGGCAAGGTCAATGCCATTACACCAATGGGCCAATACAGCTGTAAGTTATACTAAAAGAATGTATCATTACAAAAATACAAATAAATGGTAGGAGATCGGAGCCTAAACTAGATTAGGTTTTATAATTCATCTAGTGGATGCGGGCACTTTATTATAGTATACTTTTTTATTTAATGGAAGTGGCAAACAAGCATGCAGTTCACATTGATGTTAAGTGATGACTGCAGCCTATAGATGGGTGTCTATAGGATACAAAGACCAAGGTCAAAATGCAGATGCGTTACCACTCCTGAGGACTAATGTGTTATGCCTCTGTGCCGGAAATTACAAATTTGAACCCCGGATCTTTGTCAGGCTTGTGCGGGGACATGGGGGGTCCAACACGTAGAGGAACATATCTCTGAGGAACTCTGTTCAAATCTGTTTTGCCAACAAAAAAATAGGCGGTGAAAAAACCTATACCTTTCCTTTTCAAATTCTTAACAATCCATTACTTTTAACATTTAGGCATGAAAGAGTAACACACACATGCACACACCCTCCTCTCTTCTACACTTAGGTACATACATCCATCCTCATCATCAAACTTCAAGTTATTGTTCTGAGGAGTTGGTGAACTGGGAAGTTAGTAAAGTGATAGGTTAGTATGTATGTATCTTCACGCCAGGTCCCTAACGGGGTAGGCAGAGAGTGTAGAGCGCCAGACATCCCGGTTCTGACAAACCTCTCGTGCCTCGTCTACCTTCATCATTCTCTTCATACATGCACGCCGATTCCTAAGACTTTTGACCCCACCATCAGACAGAACTCGACCTATTTGATCATGGTAGGTCAGCCTTGGTCTTCCTGGGCCTCTGCAACCATCCACATTCGCATTGTATATCTGTTTAGTCATTCGCTCATTCGACATTCTTTCTATATGCCCGAACCATCGGAGCATGCCTTTTTTCATTTTTACACCGATACTATCATTCACACAAAGTCTCTTTCTTACATCTTCATTACGAACGCGATCGGTGAGTGATACACCGCAGATCTTGCGCAAAGATCTCATCTCGACCGCGTTCAACTTACTTTCATGCTCTTTCCTGCATACCCAGCTCTCGCTTCCATATAAAAGCGTTGGAGTAAGTACAGCATTATGTACGGCTAGTCGAGCCCGCTGGCTGAGATGTTTAGATTCTAGCAGCTTACCCAACGCTCCATTCACGCAATTCCCAGCAAGCACTCTTCTTTCTATGTCAGTGGTGTACCTACCATCCTTGCTAAAAGCACATCCAAGATATACAATTTCATCAACCTGTTCTAACACTGCATCATCTACTACTACCCTTGCATTTGTTCTCTGTTCATCTCTTTCAAATACTAATACTTTAGTTTTATCCACATTCAATTGTAAGCCTTTCTCCATACAATCCTCTTTCATGACATGATAGGTTAGTGAATTGGGAAATAGAACCGATGAGTTGGCTATTTGGGAAAATGTCATTTTAGGATAGTTGTCCAGATGGACCGAAAGGCTGTATGGTAAGTATGTACCTAAATAATATTTACAGACAGTCATTATAGAGCTGTTAGTACCTTTACAGATAAACTGATATACCTACAACAACAACATTACTCTTTATTGTACACCAAGTAAAATACATAGTAGTAAGACAAAAGAAGCACAGTACAAATGGCGGTCTTATTGCTAAAAGAGCAATTTCTTCCAGACAACCTAAATAAATAAGGAAAACAAATAGAAAGAAATAAATAGTAGGGTGTACAAGAACAAAGAAAACATTACATATAACTAATTTGAGAGACCATCCAGAGCACGGTGCAGCGACAGCGATGGGTTGAAGGGAAAAACGAAAAAGGAAGTTAACAAATCTATGAAGGGAAGGAGAAAATGAATATAAGAGGTAAAATACATATTTAGAGAGAAAGATAGTGTTCTTTAACTAGTTTTTTTAAAATTTAGAATAGTTTGAGCCTGTCTAATTGACACAGGCAAAGAATTCCACAAGCGAACTGCTTCTACTGAGAAGGATTGTGAAAAGAAAGAAGATGTGTGAATAGGGGTGCTTAAAAGAAGATTTTTTGATGAACGTAACGCTAGACAGTGCGCATCACATGCATAACTAAAATTATTTTTAAGGTATTGCGGTGTATTCGGGTTAACCAGCACGCAGTATAAAAGAGAGAGAATGTGTGTATCCCGGCGAAATTGAATTGGGAGCCACTTGAGACCTACCTACTTGCACTAACAATAGAGTAGCGACCGATGCCGATCAATCAATCAATGATGATAGCAATTTGATGATAATCAAATTGATATCCTGATCCACTAGTATTATATCATATCACTAGTATTACTATTATTTTACTGGTGGTAGAGTTCCAGTGTAGGAGCTTGAGGGCGTAGGCACCACCGTATTACCTAATATTTGCCGCTAAATAGAAGTATGTATGTATCTTCACGCCAGGTCCCTAACGGGGTAGGCAGAGAGTGTAGAGCGCCAGACATCCCGGTTCTGACAAACCTCTCGTGCCTCGTCTACCTTCATCATTCTCTTCACACATGCACGCCGATTCCTAAGACTTTTGACCCCACCATCAGACAGAACTCGACCTATTTGGTCATGGTAGGTCAGCCTTGGTCTTCCTGGGCCTCTGCAACCATCCACATTCGCATTGTATATCTGTTTAGTCATTTGCTCATTCGACATTCTTTCTATATGCCCGAACCATCGGAGCATGCCTTTTTTCATTTTAACACCGATACTATCATTCACACAAAGTCTCTTTCTTACATCTTCATTACGAACGCGATCGGTGAGTGATACTTTCACTATCGTGTTCCGGTTAGATGGTATGTATAGCTCCCGTAATAACCTATCACAGAGACGGAAGGATGGCAACGCATCTTCATTCTCAACCTTAGTTGCGCATGCACACCCTCTACACTCTTCGCAGTGAGAGGCCTAGGGTACCAGTCGCGTGTCGTGTCGGACGTTGACGACGTGCATGTAAATATCCCATTGTAAGGAGGTACTATTCTTTTCTCAAAAGTTGGTTTCTCAAAGCTTTACAGCGCGCAATGTTTACAAGGCTAGGTACCTACCTACACCAAAGAAAAGATCAAAATAGATTTAGTGTAGTACCTATGTACCTAGACTATGTATCTAAAACTTATACTTTTTTTATTGTAATGGAAGTGTCAAACAAGCATGCAGTTCACATTGATGTTAAGTGATGACTGCAGCCTATAGACATCCACTTAAAGAAGATCAAAATGCAGATGCTTTACCACTCCTGAGGCCTAAGATGTTATGCCTCTGTGACGGAAATTACAGGTCCGTACATTACCACCTGACCGAATCACTATATTGCTGAACACTACCATTTAGCGGCAAGTATATTAGGTAATGCGGTGGTGCCTACGCCCGCGAGCTCCGTCACTGGAGCGCTACCACCAGTAAAAATTTAGCTTCTCACTTATTTCCAAGAACTCGCAATAAAACCAAATTGCTATTCACTTTTGAACAGGATCCTTTTCATAGGTAATTATTGGAATGGTGATAACGGACTTCGAATTATTTATTTATAATTTTATAATTTTATTATTACTTCACACAGGTACGTAACTATACTACCTACCATACTACATCTACGCTACTACTTCAGTGATGTTGTCAAGAAACTCCGCATGTTGCGCTCCGCTGTCCCCGTAAACAGATTTTGGAAGCGGCGTTTGCTATGTTGTGGCAATAAAATCGTATGCGTAGGTATTAGGTATGTTGTGTTTATGGTCGTCCACACAAAACCGCGATGCGACGCCGCATCTGGAACTTGCGATGCGAATTGCTACGATGCGATTTCGTCTGACGTATTAATATTGAAAGTAGGTGTAGCGTCCACTACATTAAGGCGCCAAATAGTGGAATACAATGAAACCTTACAGTACTTGTCTAGTACGATAGATGGCGTGCAGTCAAATTACATCGCACATACGAAGATTTCTCAAGAGTTGGCATATATACAACTTCCCAACGTCAACCATTGGGCCGCGGCCCGCCAGGCGCTACCACTTCGCCTGGTCGGAGGATCCTCCCTTTTCGTCGGAGGAACACTTCCAACTAGACCTGAGTCGATCACTCCTTCGTCGGGATTCGGGTCGATCGCGACCCATTGACAAGGTGATCGAGTCTAAATGACTCGACCGTTTGGGTCATTTGGGTCGCGACTCGATTTCGCTCAAACGTATACTGTAGCTCATGATTCTCGTGATTCGAGACCCATCTGATAAGGATGCGAGACTCGAGATCGCGATTCACACATTATGTCGCTGGCTATTTTTCATTTTAATACATTTCAATTAATTATCACTATAATTTCATTCTTAAACTTTATAGGTATATAGCATAAATTTTACAATTAGATGACATGGTGCAGGGGAGCTTGATCGATAAAACTGTAAACAAACTGAAGTATACCTTATGCTTAATGGGATAGAGTTCACGAGAAACAAAGTACCCAATGACCCAAAGGACCCAAATGATCGACTCTTTTTGTACGTCACGACCCGATCACTTGTGTTTGGATCGTGATTCAATCAAAGTGATTCTATCGCTCGCGATCGACTCAGGTCTACTTCCAACCGTTCCTCGACATAGTTATGGTCACAAATTAAAAAGATAGTAGGTATGGTCAAACTAATCGCATAGCATGTTTCTGCGATGCGATGCGACGCCACATCGCAGGCGATGTACCTATTCGTGCGAGCTCGCACATACCCATTTGCGATGCGATGCGAATTCGCAGTTAGATATGTGTGGGAGCCCTTAGTGTGTTGCAGGACGTTGATTGTAATACAACCAATATCACACTAGCGGTGCTGTATATTTATCAGTTAGGTATAAACACGCGGTAACACTGTGTTTTTTTATGTAATGAACTTGGCAAACAAGCATGCAGTTCACATTCTTGTTAAGTGATGACTGCAGCCTATTGAAACCCAAACAAAGACCAGAGGTCAAATTGCAGATGCGTTGCCACCCTGATACCTAAGTTGTTACGTCTTTCTGATAGTTATTACGGGGCCATACATTACCATCTATCCGGAACACGATAGTGCTGAACACTACCATTTAGCGGCAGATAGATTAGGTAATGCGGTGGTGCCTACGCCCTCGAGCTCGTGCACTGGACTCACCACGTTTCCTATTTAATATAGGTATACCTAGCCCATTGACCATAAGGTACAAATACCAAATATTTCATATCCGTCGTCCATACATACCGCAATCTTGTATTGTAAGTTGATGAGTCATTTTGCTCTGAATCACGATTTTATTAAAAGAAACTACGAGTATGTAGGTATGTAGATAACATACCATCCTACAAACCTACTTCATACAAACTACTACCATACTACTGCCTACGCCTTTATTTCGTGCTGGAAGTAGGTAGAGTACGTAAGCGTATAAGTAGATTACATAGGGATGTTCAGGTAGGTATATGATATTTAGGATATGAATTCTCTGGATATACCGGATATTTCTATCTGCGGTGCTAATTTAAGGTTTGTATCAAAAATTATTTAAAACTATAGATAGGCACTTATTAATAATTGGTATCTACATGATTTTCATATTTTTAAGCTTTAGCATTATTACATCTTCTCTGGCTGTAGACAGGTAGGTATTCCACCATGGACCACATAAGGATTAAAAAGTGAATATACTGTAAAATAAAAAAAAATATTAACTAGCGTTGCACTAATATAACATTCTGGAACAACGTAACTTCAAGCCTGTAATCCCCGAAGGGGTAGGCAGAGGTAAATGCATGCATTCAAGCATACATGCAAACACCCACGACTCGCCGGTTACGTTTTTTGACGACATCGATCGAGACATTTCTCAGACCTAGACAGCGCCGATGCGACCTAGATGCTTTGGATCGATAAACATCAGTTCACATACCTACCTACTTGTATGTACTAGCTGTGTAGGTACAATGATTAATTAATATTTTGATTATTTCGATTATTATTAGTGGTTATTCACTCTAGGTTAGTTTAAAAAAAAAATACGATGTAAATGTGCTCTCCAGGAGCTTACGAATCTATTGCTGTTCGTTAGTCTCGCTAAGACTCGAGAATGGCTGGACCGATTTGGCTAATTTTGGTTTTGAATTATTTTTGGCAGTCTAGGGAAGGTTTTAAAGGTGAGGAAATATGAAGAAATTGAAGGGGAATAGTAAAAAACCCAATTTCATTTTCCCATACAAATAGTCCGTATATATCAAACCCTTGACACATTATTTCATTCTGAGGCAATTCGAAGTTTGCCGGGTCAGCTAGTATGAAATAAATAAATAAACAAAACTGAATGTATCTACTAACTAGATCATCTAGAGAATCTAGACCACTTGACGCCTATGTAGTGTGAGTAATAAACTAAAGTATTAGGTTTTTCACTGGTGGTAGAGTTCCAGTGGAGGAGCCCGAGGGCGTAGGCACCACCGCATTACCTAATCTATCTGCCGCCAAATGGTAGTGTTCAGTCAGCATTTACTGTGTTCAGTGCTATCGTGTTCCGGTTAGATAGCCCAGTAATAACTATCACAGATGTAATTTAGGTCTCAAGGGTGGCGACGCATCTGCATTTTGACCTCTGGTTTTTGTGTAAAAAACTGCAAGTTTGTTTGCCACCTGCGTTACATAAAAAAGTAAGTCAGTGTATTTTAAATGATCACTTACCTACCTACGCGGTTTTATTATTGTAAATGTAAATTTAAAATATGTATAAAGTTAAAACTTATACCTAATAGGTAGGTATATTTTATGACTAAGCTACCAAAGTCCTACACCGATGCGTCAAATTTTGCTTTCCCTTTTTGCTGGACTGGTTATCCTGAGGTCGCAGGTTCGATTCCTGCCGAAGTCAAATTTTTCTTTCCGTTTTTTCTTTAATTTGTAAAGTTCACTCGCATTTCTATTGCAAAAGTAAATATTACAGTTATAAATATATGTTTTAGGAAAGTAGGAAGGTGGGTGTGAATTTTAAAGCATTATCTATATGTATTATAATCAATTGCTGTTCGTTAGTCTCGCTAAAACTCTTTTTTTTTTAATTCGCCGTAGCGTTATTTTGTAATTTTGTATATTTCAGCAGACACGATAATATCACTAGGTATAAAAATGGGTTAATTGAATAATTGTTATTAATATTATTCGTAGATAAATGCTGCCTCAGTAGTCTAGTGGTAACAGGCCACTACTGCTATGTTGAGGTCCCGGGTTCAATCCTCGGTTCGGTTTGTGTCGTAAAGTGCTGCAAGGATAGGATTTTTTGCAATATTTTTATTTTCGCAATAAGACATTAAGTTAGTTTTGAAATTAAATAAAAAATATTTATTTTGCTGGACAAGAAGGTATCCTGAGGTTGCAGGTTCGTTTCCTGTTTGAAGTCAAAATTTTTCTCTCCGTGTTTTTCTTTAATAGGATCTTAGTAATGTGCCTGGGGATGACAAATCTTCGATCAATAATGTATTATTTCTTGAAGTGTCCAATAGACTCGCCACCTAACGTGGGACAAAACGTAAATGGTGAAAATGTCTTTGCATATAAGTATGCATAAGTGAAAATCTACCTCTGCTTATCCCTTACATGCGTGAAGGTCCTATATTTTTATAACACACCTAATAATTTATTATAGTCTACAAAATTTGTTTTTTTCCACCAATGTCGTTAGAAACATAATTCTAATCCAATTCGTAAACATTGGTTCACGACCAAATTCCACCACCCACTCATATTTCCACAATATATAATTTTAACCCGCTTCCAGATTGATCTGCTCTTGGCTTGGAGTAAAAAGTATGACTCAATATTATTACCAGAACTTACAAGAATCTCCCTTAAAATTATAGTAATTCGTTATTGCTTAACAATACAAACAAAATAATATTTAAGACACAACAGTTATTCAAAATAAAAACCTTATTCAAGTCACTATAACAGTTATTCACGATTTGTAAAGATAAGGGTGGAATATTCTGGAAATTACTACAAAAGAACAATTGTTGCTGTCATTTTTTGGTCAATGGAAACGTAACAGCTATCTCGCTCGACGCCCTTGTATGGTCAGCTTCGCAACATGGTTTCCCAAGTAAACATTTTGAATGAGACGAATAAAATTGAAAAGCGTGTGATTATTTATTATTGTGAAATAAAATGGTAAGGTAAATTGTTGAAAGGCCTTCTAATAGAATAGTATATATAGCATACTTATATACATTAAATAATTTTATAAAAAAAAAAAACGTAACTTCACGCCTGTAATCCCCGAAGGGGTAGGCAGATGTAAATGCATGCATTCAAGCATACATGCAATCACCCACGATTCGCCGGTTACATTTTTGGCCCATGTAACAGGTGGCGATCCTGTTGACATCTCCGGGCACATTACAAAACTCCGAGGCACTAAGAAACTTCCAGAAAATTGGAAAATCCCTATAGAACCAGAGATAAAGGATCTTAAACCGTTATCTCTGATAGTCCCCGACCCGGGAATCGAACCCAGGACCCCCAGCGCAGTAGTAGTGGCCTCCTACCAATACGTTACTGAGGCAGTTAAAACTACCTTGACAAGTAGGTCGAACATGAAGACTCTCTGAGGGTGGGGTCAAGAGTCTTAGGAATCGGTGTGCATGTATGAAGATAATGATGAATGTAGAAGAAGCGCGGGAAGTGACCGGAATATCTGGCGCTCCACATTCTCTATCTGTCCCGTAAGAGACTTGATACAAGAGTTTTATAGTAGGTAAGTAGTATTTATTCGAAGAAGCATTTATAAACAAAACAATAAATGAATATTACAAAAATAAATCTCTAGTTCATAATTAGCCATTTTCTATCTACTGATTTATTATTCTGCCTTTGAGATGCATTTTGAATTGATTGCAAATGGTAAAGTAAAAGGTAAATTTAATCATTGTCTGTACAAAATCTGCAAGGTGACATAATTATTTTTCCTTCAAATATTCCTAGAAACCTTTTAGATATAAGGCGTGAAAATCTAGAAGTTACTTTTGATTATGAACTAACAAAAGTAAACAAGTTTTGTTGAACATTTGGTTAAGCAACAAACACTTATTATAAATCCCTACTAATATAATAAATGCGAAAGTAACTCTGTCTGTCTGTCTGTCTGTTACCTTTTCACGTCCAAACGACTGAATCGATTTTAATAAAATTTGGTACAGAGATAGAGTTGACTTTGAGAAAGAACATAGACTACTTAGGGCGAAGCCGCGAGCAACAGCTAGTTCTTCATAAAAGTCTTATCGCTGAAATGGTTTATACATGATCAATATACTTCATGTGAATAATCACTTACAGCCTTTAAATAATTTCCCACAAATATGGGAGTTTTTTTTCAAACGCCACACTTTGACCTACGTATCGTTTACTACACTATGTCTGTCTCTTTCTTCCAATGCCGCACTGCGATTGGTTAATACGGGACTGTTCTAGAACATTCACGGCCATTGACGTTCTCATTGGCTGTTTCTCGAACATTGTAGAAGTTTCCAAGGCGTTTATTTGTTGGATATAAAAGCGCGAAACTTGGCGCGGGAACTCAGTATATTTTGAATCGCGCTACAAAGCACACGAAGAGAAGAGGTTCGGTATAATCCGAAGCATTTATAAGTGATTATAAACAAGTTAATTATAGAACGTTTATTGAAGAGGAAGAATTTTGGAACAAAATGCCAGCTATTGGAATTGATCTGGGCACGACATACTCCTGTGTTGGTGTATTCCAGCATGGGAACGTGGAGATCATCGCAAACGACCAGGGCAACAGGACAACACCATCATACGTGGCCTTCACTGACAACGAGCGACTGATAGGCGATGCGGCCAAGAACCAGGTCGCCCTCAACCCCAACAACACCGTGTTCGACGCCAAACGACTCATCGGAAGGAAATTCGATGATCCCAAAATCCAGGCAGACATGAAGCACTGGCCATTCAAAGTGGTGAGTGACGGCGGGAAACCAAAGATCCAAGTCGAATTCAAAGGAGAAGCGAAAAAGTTTTCACCGGAAGAGATCAGTAGTATGGTGTTGACGAAGATGAAGGAGACTGCCGAGGCATATTTGGGCACATCAGTTCGAGACGCGGTTATTACTGTGCCGGCTTACTTCAACGACTCCCAGCGCCAGGCGACGAAGGACGCAGGCGCCATCGCCGGCATCAACGTGCTGCGTATCATCAACGAGCCGACCGCCGCTGCCCTCGCGTACGGCCTCGACAAGAACTTAAAAGGCGAACGCAACGTGCTCATATTCGATCTCGGCGGTGGGACCTTCGACGTGTCCATCCTGACCATCGACGAGGGCTCCTTGTTTGAGGTAAAGTCGACCGCCGGCGACACCCACCTCGGCGGCGAGGACTTCGATAACAGACTGGTAAACCACCTAGCTGAGGAATTCCAGCGTAAGTACAAGAAGGATCTACGTAGCAACCCGCGCGCGCTACGACGCCTACGCACGGCCGCTGAGCGTGCCAAACGCACACTTTCCTCCAGCACTGAGGCCACGATCGAGATCGACGCTCTCTACGAGGGCGTAGACTTCTACACGCGCATATCGCGTGCTCGCTTCGAGGAACTAAACTCCGACTTATTCCGCGGCACGCTCGATCCTGTTGAGAAGGCACTCAAAGACGCAAAGCTCGACAAAAGCCAAATCCACGATGTTGTGTTGGTTGGTGGTTCCACGCGCATCCCTAAGGTACAGAGCTTGCTGCAAAACTTCTTCTGCGGTAAGCAGCTAAACCTGTCAATCAATCCCGATGAAGCGGTCGCCTACGGTGCCGCAGTACAAGCTGCTATCTTGAGCGGTGACACAGATTCAAGGATTCAGGACGTGCTACTGGTGGACGTAGCACCCTTATCACTCGGTATCGAGACGGCTGGCGGCGTGATGACCAAAATAATCGAGCGCAACTCTAAGATTCCATGCAAGCAGTCGCAGACGTTCACTACGTACTCTGATAACCAACCGGCGGTGACGATCCAGGTGTATGAGGGTGAGCGAGCTATGACGAAGGACAACAACCTGCTCGGCACATTCGACCTTACCGGCATACCACCAGCACCTCGAGGCGTGCCGAAGATCGACGTTACGTTCGACATGGACGCGAACGGCATCCTCAACGTGTCGGCCAAGGAGAACAGCACGGGCCGCAGTAAAAACATCGTGATAAAGAACGACAAAGGACGGCTGTCGCAGGCTGAGATCGATCGTATGTTGTCTGAAGCTGAGAAGTACAAAGAGGAGGATGAGAAGCAGCGGCAGCGTGTGGCGGCGCGTAACCAGCTGGAGTCATACGTGTTCAGCGTGAGGCAGGCGCTGGACGATGCGGGCAGCAAGCTCAGTGAGCAGGACAAGAGCGCGGCACGTAACGAGTGCGAGGAGGCGCTGCGCTGGTTGGACAACAATACACTCGCTGAGCGTGAGGAGTACGAGCACAAGTTGAAGGAGGTACAGCGAGTCTGCTCACCTGTCATGAGCAAGATGCACGGAGCTGGTGCGGGAGCAGGAGCCGGCGCTGGTGTGCCCGGTGCAGGTCCTACAGTCGAAGAAGTGGATTAAACTTCGCAGATATCAAATTAGATGCTCTAGTCCATCGTTAGAACTGTTATCAGTATTGTAATATAATGTGTAAGACTGATTGATCTGATACCGCTATGATGATCACCTTTTAAATTAATAAGTTTAATTGTAATAAATTATTGAATGATAAATCTATTTTTGTTTTTTATTCTGCCTTATACCTATATAATGCAATAGAATACATACCGCTCTAAACTCTTACAGTACCTACTGCAAGAGATATTTATTCGCCCATCACAAATCACAATGAACTTGATAATTTGACGACCCGGTTAGTCCAGCGGTGCGAAACCACCGTTTGATTCGAAGGGTCGCGGGTTCGATCCCCGCACCGGAGCAAATATTTGTATGGCCTACAGATATTTGTTTCGGGTCTGGGTGTTTGTATATGTGTTATATGTGTACAACGGCACCCACGACACAGGTTTATACCTACTGTGGGGCTGTGAGTGTAAGCGTATTTTATTATTTATTTTATTTAATTTGATATTAAATAAGTAGGTACACAATTAATAATACCTAAACATTACACAATGACATAGTCAGAGTCAAGACATAAGTAATTGTTTTATATTATTTCGCATTAACACATGCTTGTAAAATAAGACATAAGTACTTTGAATTTTTACAATAACCTATTTTTTTAATTTTTACAAAAACCTATTTTTGACAGGGAGAATGGGTAGGTACCTTCTTCTTATTAATATAAGAAAATATCAGTTTCGAAAGTTCCAGAAAAAAACATTTATAATATATGTACAAACTGCTGCATACAAAAAAATCCCTAAACACAAGTTTCCCAGTATTATAACCATTAAAGGTTAGATTAGCAGCGTCACAATATTTTTCAAAATGACTGTACTTATTCACATGATTTATAAACCGAATATTTTCGTGCATTAAAAAAAATATTTTATTATTATGTTTATTCTTAGTAGGTAGGTATATCAATAATGTAATCTACCTATAATATAAAAATAAGTCTGGTTTTCCTTCCTGACGCTATAACTCCAGAACGCACTAATCGATTTCCACGGTTTTGCATACATTGGAAAGGTCTCGGGCTCAGTGAGGCTTATGGAAAAGAAAATTCAGGAAAAATATTTGTAAAACGAAATCCACGCGGGCGAAGCCGCGGGCAATAGCTAGTGAATGATAAAATAATCTAGGTACCTGCACAGTATAGATTCTATATTTACATTGTGGTACCTGGTTAATTAACTAATTCGTAAGGTAAATAGGTAGGTACCTACATATAGTGCTATTTTTGTACAGACTGCGTAACATACATTGATCAATAAAAACACAAGTTCCACGTTGGGCCCGCACCTTGTAAGTATACTATATCAAAATATAGAGAAAAATACGTAGAATCATCTAAACTAATTATATATATATGTATATATAATTAGTTTAGATGATATGATATTATATTCTTATCGGAGATAAGAAAACAGCGCTTAATAATACCATTATGAAATCACATTACTATAACAAAATGAGGTATGATAGGAATAGGAAACAAAGAGAATTCAGTATGGGAGATCTAGTATATATAGAAAATGGGAATAAACTAAATAGGAAAAAGCTAGATGAATTGAGAATTGGACCATATAAAATAATTAAAAAGAAATCTAATACAATTTACGAGATAGATACAGGACATAGGAAAACAGAGTCAAATCTTTTTCATATCACAAAACTAATTCCAATACAGATAACAGAGGATGAGAATGTGCAAGTATCAAATGGAGAACTGGAGTGAAAATTCACGGGTGAATTTTCTTCCCCATGGGGGGAGATGTAAAGAAATACTATTTCTTTCTTCGCAATTTGTGTGTTTATTTACCATGAAGTTTGGTTATAGTTTTTAACTTTTTAATTGTCTGATTTTAAAGAAGAAACGAATTCAGAATGTCAGAGACAGATTCAAATACGAGTTGATTGACAATTGCATAATCAATGAAAATTTTAATATTATATTATTTTATGTTTTAAAAGTGAAAGAATAAACTTTCATTGTCGTTTCTTCTTTTCAGGTTTGAGTTCATATTGTTTTATATTACCTAGATAAAATAGTCTCTGTATAAAAAAAACTAACAATAAAACTTCTTTTCAGCAACACAAGGTTTATTTCTTTCATGTAGTAAAACAGACTTATATATATATATGTAATATATTATAAAGAGGTAATATTTTTTGTTTGTTTGTAATGAAAAGGCTCAATAACTACTGGACCGATTTTAAAAATTCATTCACTATTCGAAAGCTACATTATCCACGGGTAACATAGGCTATATTTTATTTTGTAAAAATTAGGTTCCGTAAGATATTTGGGTTTTTCAGACACAAGGTGTAAAAAATCAACCTGAAAAGTTACTTATTTTGCGTACGCTGCCTAAACTATAAAAGATATCGGACGACTTTAGGCTATATCTATGTATAATCATCACGCTAAGACGAATAGGAGAGGGTAGGCAACATTGCACCGCGCGAAGCCGGGGCGGGCCGCTAGTGCAATTAAACAAACGTGTACCTAACTGTTATTTAGTGGAGTCGCCATTCGGCATTACTCGAGACACCACACGCTCGCTTGTGACTTTAAATAAACCACAGTTTCTCAAACTTATAAATTAATCTTTTAAAATCCGCGCTCGCTATGTTTTCGTGTGCTAGATGCAACGAGTCATTTTCCGATGGCACTCTTTGTTGTGTCTGTAACCGTCGTTTCGACTTTGCTTGCTCCGGTGTAACTGAAGTGGGCTACCGCAGACTTGGAGAGAGGAAAAATCTCTGGCGCTGTTCACAGTGTAAGTCGAGCCCCTGCCCCTCGCCATCGCCGTCATCTGCGGGAACGTCACCTCTACCCGTCATGCAGGTAGATGATGTGTCCAGTCAGCTCAGTATTATTACACAAAAGTTGGCTCCATTATCAACACTAGTGGAAGACGTCAAGGCTCTCCGATCCGAAGTAAATAGCCTTAGAGAGTCTTTGGACATGGCGCATGGACTCATTGAAAAGTTCTCCAGTTCTGTGAAAAACTTGGAGAACAGGGTTGTTAAAGTAGAAAATTCGGCGATAGTTGTGCCAACGCTTCAATGTGAACTTGAGCTTTTAAAACAGCAGATTGAAGAACGAGATCAGTGGCTCGCTCCAATAATGTTGAGATTGTTTTTTATATTATTTCGCATTAACACATGCTTGTGAAATATATTTTATTTTTAAAGAAAAATGGAAAGAAAAATTTGACTTCAGGCGCTTTTACCCTTAATAATTGTTTACAATTATTAAGGGTAAAAGCTACTTCTTTACGATATTCAATAAACTGAAAAGTCTATTATATCGGTTGCCTAACTAGCATAGTTGGCAATAGATGGCGCTGCTGCTACCATAAAGCAATGCAATAGATGTGAAGGAAAGATTTGACAAATCGGGCAGGACTTCAGTAGCTCAATTGGAAGAGCGGCTGGACTAGATTCCCAGTAGGTCGCGAGTTCGAGCCTCGCCTGAAGTCAAATTTTTCTTTCCATTTTTCTTTAAAAATATAATAATGTTGAGATTCGTGGTGTTCCTTCCAAGAAAGATGAAAATTTATTTACCATTGCGGAGAGTATTGGTAAAATTGGTAACTGCGTCATCAAAAAAGAGGACATAAATTTTATAGCAAGAATCCCGACACGTGTTCCAAATGTAGAGAAACCAGTAATTGTTTCTTTTAACAATCGTTACAAAAAAGAATAATTTGTGGCTCTAGCTCGCCAGAGTAAGCAACTGTTCCTATCAAATTTGGGCTTTACCAGCGACAAGAAGTTTTATGTAAACGATCACTTAACGCAGAGAAATAAGGATTTACTATCTAAAGCAAAATCTCTTGCTAAAGAACACAATTTTCTTTATGTATGGGTAAAACACTCGAAAATTATGGTAAGAAAATCGGATTCTTCGCCTATTATTTATGTCAAGTCCGAAAAAGATTTAGCAAAAATATCATAAATCATATTCTTTTCAACGTATGTTATGTAACTTTTTTTATTAATTTAATATTTGTTAGAAGTTTAACTTAAACTTCTAATAAAATAATTTCTAAGTAAATGTCCACTGGCACTTTCTTAGTATGTTTTAAGGGGAAGTCACTTTGTTCGTGTGATTATGCAAAATAAGTCACTATGGTCATATGTAAACAACAGAAAGAAAAATTCAAATTTATTTCCCTCCACTATCTGTTATGATGGCCAGTCTGAAAACTGTGGAAAAGGGATTGCTGACTTATTTTCTAGCTATTTCCAGTCTAATTTTCTTTCATCCTCTTCCTGTGGTAGCTTATCTTTGGATTATGCACGTAGTAACGATTCCGCCGCTTTCATAAACAATATATTTGTTCAGCGGTCAGAACTTTATAAACTACTTGAAAAATTAGATCTGAATAAGGGGGCTGGGCCAGATATTGTACCTATCTTTATCGTGAAATGTGCCAAAAATCTGTCTGGGCCGCTTACTCTATTATATCAACGATCTCTTAAAGAGGGTTGTGTTCAACTAAGAAGGTACCATATAGTCTTCATCATCAGTTCCACTTCATCAAATTGTGTCTTCCGAAAGCAAACACACGGAACATTATATAATATCGAAAACCTTTCAAGTGTGCTATGAAATTTGAAAGAGTTCCCTCGATTTCTCCAGCATCCCATCATCACATCTTGTCATGGTGACAATGGGCCTACCTGTGAGACACACCCTTTCAAATAAAACCAAAATTATCCAAATCGGTACAGGCGTTTTCAAATCATCGGTGAACGTACATAAAAAATAATTACCTGGTTGACCGAGCTTCGCTCCGTAGCGATTTTTGAAAAGAAATATGAATAAAAACTTCTTTGCTAAAAACGCCATCTATTGATGAATAGAAGAACCATTAGTATACTAATGGTTCTTCTATTCATCAATAGATGGCGTTAGTCGTCGGTTATGAAGAAAATTTATTAATATCTTGGAACCGAGCTTTTCTTGGACCTGGAACCTAAATAAATCGATTTCTTGACCCGAAAAACCCCTAATCTGTAAGCTTCAAGAAAATCGTTTTAGCCGTTTCCGAGATCTTGATTCTATATATACAAGAATTGCTCGTTTAAAGGTATTAGATTAGATAGATTTGAATCGTTGTTGTTGTTGTTATTTTTTACGGAAATACCTTTTTAATTTTATTTTACGTAATTTGTGTATGAAAACAATGAGTTACTGACATTTTTGTTTTTGAAATATACTTACGACTAGGGTTGCCAGGTGTCCGGATAAAGCCGGACATAGTTAGGCCTTTTAATTGCGTGTCCGGTCAAAATATACGGTGTCCGGCTTTTTACATTTCCTAAACGAGTGAGCGCCGAGCACAGCCGAACGCTTCTATCGCGGGTGGCCTGCCATTTTACCTAAATATCCGGCTAATCTTGACGGTATGTCCGGCTATTAGGTTAAGTAACCTGGCAACCCTACTTACGACAGTTAAATGAAGGTTTATTAAACGATTTGAATAGCTGAAAATGATAAAGTATTTTATGTTTCTTTTCTCAAAATAGTGTACAAGGTGCGACAGGCCCAAGCGCCATTCATTTTGGAACGTCTCCTTTAGAATTTGTCAGTAAGCCAAAGGCCAACGCATCTCGACGACAATTTTATTCTGCTGTCGTCTGTCTACTAATACGGGGACTTCGTCATGGAATTCCTGCCTTGCAGTCTATCGACAACACAGTCAACACACCAAGTCGTTGCGTTGCCACCCCTGAGACTTAAGTTTTTATGTCTCTGTGATAGGACTTGGAATTCTGTCAAGTGAATAACCTTTATTATGACGACCAAATTCATTCTTTCTCAGTTTCTTTTGAAATGGGGAAATGGAGGAATTTGTAAATAATTGATGCGTTCCATATTATACATACAAAATTGTTTAGTTTCTACTTTATTTATTATGTGTTTTTGATTATTATTAGTGGATATTCACTCTAGGTAAGTTTAAAAAAAAAAACGATGTAAAAGTGCTCTCCAGGAGCCTAATTAATAGATTACCCCAAACTAAGTCTGGGTTGCACCAAGATACCTGTTTGCTAAAGTTAAAGTTATTGTTACATTGCCCGTTCTTTTCTTACTAAAAGAAATCTGTTAAAGTTAGAGAAGGATGTGAAATGTTACAATAACTTGTAACTCATAGAATTATAACGCTTTAAATAACAAATAATATATCTTGGTACCCAGGCCAAGCCGGCTCTGGTAAGGCGGCCAACCGTCCCGGATTCTGCGGGACCGTCCCGTAATGCTAAATGTAATCCCGCTTGGACGTTGTCCAATAACTGACCCTTATTGTGTCCAATAATTGTTTGCTTGCAGGTTGGAGTATCAAAAATGCCTAAGGGAAAAAAGATAAAATATTTTTTTATATTATTTGATTTTAGCACTCAGGGAATTACGGGACACGGAAAACCCAAAGCTAAGAGAAATTGCTCGAAACTATGACATTCCAAAGTCCACTCTGCATTTTAAATTAATAAATCCTAATCCTAGGACTTCCTTCGGACCGCAACCAGTTTTATAAGCTTGGAAGAACGTTCTAACGATGAAACTAATACCGTCGAAGATTTAGGGGAAAAAATGCTATTCCATGTACCAAATAGAGAAATTCTGAAATTGAATTTGAAGTGTTTCTAGCAATTTTCCTGCCTATTTTTAATATCTTTTGTGACCAAAAAGTTCCAAATAATAGTTTTATGTTGTTACTTTTCTAAAGTTTTTCATTAACTTTGTTTTTCAGATTTTATTTCTTTAAATTTTTATTATATCTAACGTTCAAGACTGATCAGAGTTAAGTAATGAATAATTTGCATATTATTTAGTTTTCAGAGTGTTTAGTTGTGTGTGTATATGAATATTTTATGATTAAGAAAAGCAATTTTTGTACTAGTAATAGTAAAAAAAATGTTTTTATAGTGTTTTATTACGTGTTTAACAATTATTTCACTACATTCATCGCCTGTCCATTAATTGTTTCCGACTGTCCAATAATTATAATTTTTGTCCACTAACTGTCTTTTTTGTTCATTTTTTTAAATTAATTAATATTTTATAACTGTTCACTTGAAGTTAGATTTTTAAAGATTCTTATGATAGCTCATTTTATCTAGTTTCAAAATATATCTACAGTTTAAAAGTCGCAGGAAAAAAATCTTCAAACTATTTTATTCGCTTAGTTGTCCAATGACTGTCTGTTTACTATGATAATATTTTATCAACATTTCGTGGTTATAATTATATAAGTCAAAAGGTCGGAGCCAACTAAGTTGCGGACGCTAGGTGCGCTGAACTCGTGCACGGAGCCAATTACGTAACAATTTCTTATGACGCCAAATATGCTAGCGACAGCCCTTGTGGTGGCGCCACTTTCTTCGTGACGCATAGGAGAAATAGAAACCAATATCAAAAGCTCTCAATTTAGAATAATTTTAGTAAGTCTGTTATTCGAACATATAGTACCTAGTCTAGTTCAGAAGTTGTAACAGAACTGTTTCATGGGATAGTTAGCATGAAAACTTTCATTTTAACTCCGGTTTTTGTATTTTAACTACACAAAATTAAATCTCCGTCGATAAATAGGACAACATCATATTCAGGTTTCACCTATACAAAGCCGCAAAGTCACATAGAGCCAAAAGAGCCCGGGTGGCTCAGTGGTTCCAGGTTCCTCACGCGTCCGGGCGCTAGGACCTAGGACTGAATTAGCCCGGGGCCTAACAGATGCTTGCGGCAAGCTCCGCAAGCCAGGCTCGTGGGGGCCCCGAGTAGGCTAGGGCCCGGCGGGCGGGCGCCACCTCGAATATAGGCCAATCCGACGCTGCAACGCTGCTTCTGCTTTTCAAATGAATTGCCTCAATTGCCAATCATTTTCATTTGATCAAAAATTTGGTTCATAAAGTTGCCACTCACACGGCAACATGCTGGCCATTGCTGGCACTGTATTTAAACAAAGGGCGTGTTGCCAATACCATTTAATGCCATCTATTGATGATTGTTGGAAACTATTGTATGCCTTTTCCTTTTACAATGTTAAAAATATTTTTGAATTCATAAAATAATAAAATATTGTAGTTTAAATTAGTATAGATACCTTATGTATTTTAGTTATGACAGTTCTCGTATCTCTAACTCGAGCTAACCGTTTTATGAAACTTTATAGTTGTACAAAGTGATAAAAGATGGCAGCACACTCGCCTTAATAGCAATCTTTCAGGTGCTATTTTTTACATGGTTGATTAATTCAAAGGATTGTCCTTTGTTTTGAACTTGATGAGTAGGTATTCATGCGGATCTGGACGTGTGAAAAAAATCATGGTACCTACATATTATACAAACGAATGTGCCCGACATGCACTTGGCCGAGTTTTTTTGTATGTTTGGTAGAAGGTAGGTTTTTTTTATGTAATACAAGTGGCAAACAAGCATGCAGTTCACATTGATATTAAGTGATGACTGCAGCCTAGCACCACTATAAGCGAGGTCAAAATGCAAATGCACAGCGTCCCGTGAGACCTTAGGTATTATATCTTTGTGATAGTTATTAGGGGGCCATACATTACCATCTAAGCCTCTGTGCCCGAAATTACAGATCCGTACATTACCACCTGACCAGAACATGATAGTGCTGAACACTACCATTTCGCGGCAAGTAGGTATATTAGGTAATGCGGTGGTGCCTACGCCCGCGAGAACTATTGTAGTTCTATTTTACTGTTTTATACGAGTATAATAGTTCATACTATTTTTTTTGGAAAACATACAGTGATTAATAAACGTAGTGATAACAAACGTAAAAACCGTGTCCTTTTTTATGTAATGGAAGTGGCAAACAAGCATTACTGGTGGTAGAGCTCCAGTGATGGAGCTCGCGGGCGTAGGCACTACCGCATTACCTAATATACTTGCCGCTAAATGGTAGTGTTCAGCACTATCATGTTCCGGTCAGGTAGTAATATACGGCTCTGTAATTTCCGGCATAGAGGCATAACACCTATTGCCTCAGGAGTGGCAGCGCATCTGCATTTTGACCTCTAATCATTCTGTGGGTGTCTATAGCTGCAGTCATCACTTAACATCAATGTGAACTACATGCTTATTTGCCACTTTTATTACATAAAAAAAAAACAAAATAAGGCATGCAGTTCACATTGATGTTAAGTGATGACTGCATCCTATAGACATTCACACAAAGACGAAGGTCAAAATGCAGATGCGTTACCACTTCTGAGGCCTAAGGTGGTAGAGCTCTAGTGACGGAGCTCGCGGGCATAGGTACCGGGCATTACCTAATATACTTGCCGCTAAATGGTAGTGCTTAGCACTATCGTGTGTATCCGGTCTGGTGGTAATGTACGGCCCTGTAATTTCCGGCACAGTGGCAATTCAGTGGTGCCTGCGCCCGCGAGCTCCATCACTGTAGCTCTACTACGAGTAAAAACTTTATCTATTCTATCTCTATCTTCTTATTAAAAAAGAGTCCCGCCGCATCTATCTGTCTGTTCGCGATAAACTCAATTGATTACTGCACGAATTTTCATGCGGTTTTCACCAATAGATAGTGAATCTTGGAAGGCAATGGCTTTAACTTTTATTATACGGCAGAACGACGTTTGCCGAGTCAGCTAGTGTTATTTAAAAAAAAAAAGAATCGATTTCAGTATTTCTAAAATTTATAAAATTACCAGGCAATCATTACCAACAACATACTAAGTTTTAATATCACATATCGAGATCACAAAATCAAAATCTTTTTGGTTTCTAGCTTTGGAATGTTAAATTTAGTCGACTTCCTCAATCGTGGGCCCGTCGCCATTCTGATTGCGAGCTCCTGACGTGCCAGTGTTAGCGCCGTGTATCTTGCTCATGATGGGCGAGCAGACTCGCTGTACCTCCTTCAACTTGTGCTCGTACTCCTCACGCTCAGCGAGTGTGTTGTTTTCCAACCAGCGCAGCGCCTCCTCGCATTCGTTACGTGCCGCGCTCTTGTCCTGCTCACTGAGCTTGCTGCCCGCATCGTCCAGCGCCTGCCTCACGCTGAACACGTATGACTCCAGCTGGTTACGCGCCGCCACACGCTGCCGCTGCTTCTCATCCTCCTCTTTGTACTTCTCAGCTTCAGACAACATACGATCGATCTCAGCCTGCGACAGCCGTCCTTTGTCGTTCTTTATCACGATGTTTTTACTGCGGCCCGTGCTGTTCTCCTTGGCCGACACGTTGAGGATGCCGTTCGCGTCCATGTCGAACGTAACGTCGATCTTCGGCACGCCTCGAGGTGCTGGTGGTATGCCGGTAAGGTCGAATGTGCCGAGTAGGTTGTTGTCTTTCGTCATAGCTCGCTCACCCTCATACACCTGGATCGTCACCGCCGGTTGGTTATCAGAGTACGTAGTGAACGTCTGCGACTGCTTGCATGGAATCTTAGAGTTGCGCTCGATTATTTTGGTCATCACGCCGCCAGCCGTCTCGATACCGAGTGATAAGGGTGCTACGTCCACCAGTAGCACGTCCTGAATCCTTGAATCTGTGTCACCGCTCAAGATAGCAGCTTGTACTGCGGCACCGTAGGCGACCGCTTCATCGGGATTGATTGACAGGTTCAGCTGCTTACCGCAGAAGAAGTTTTGCAGCAAGCTCTGTACCTTAGGGATGCGCGTGGAACCACCAACCAACACAACATCGTGGATTTGGCTTTTGTCGAGCTTTGCGTCTTTGAGTGCCTTCTCAACAGGATCGAGCGTGCCGCGGAATAAGTCGGAGTTTAGTTCCTCGAAGCGAGCACGCGATATGCGCGTGTAGAAGTCTACGCCCTCGTAGAGAGCGTCGATCTCGATCGTGGCCTCAGTGCTGGAGGAAAGTGTGCGTTTGGCACGCTCAGCGGCCGTGCGTAGGCGTCGTAGCGCGCGCGGGTTGCTACGTAGATCCTTCTTGTACTTACGCTGGAATTCCTCAGCTAGGTGGTTTACCAGTCTGTTATCGAAGTCCTCGCCGCCGAGGTGGGTGTCGCCGGCGGTCGACTTTACCTCAAACAAGGAGCCCTCGTCGATGGTCAGGATGGACACGTCGAAGGTGCCACCGCCGAGATCGAATATGAGCACGTTGCGTTCGCCTTTTAAGTTCTTGTCGAGGCCGTACGCGAGGGCAGCGGCGGTCGGCTCGTTGATGATGCGCAGCACGTTGATGCCGGCGATGGCGCCTGCGTCCTTCGTCGCCTGGCGCTGGGAGTCGTTGAAGTAAGCCGGCACAGTAATAACCGCGTCTCGAACTGATGTGCCCAAATATGCCTCGGCAGTCTCCTTCATCTTCGTCAACACCATACTACTGATCTCTTCCGGTGAAAACTTTTTCGCTTCTCCTTTGAATTCGACTTGGATCTTTGGTTTCCCGCCGTCACTCACCACTTTGAATGGCCAGTGCTTCATGTCTGCCTGGATTTTGGGATCATCGAATTTCCTTCCGATGAGTCGTTTGGCGTCGAACACGGTGTTGTTGGGGTTGAGGGCGACCTGGTTCTTGGCCGCATCGCCTATCAGTCGCTCGTTGTCAGTGAAGGCCACGTATGATGGTGTTGTCCTGTTGCCCTGGTCGTTTGCGATGATTTCCACGTTCCCATGCTGGAATACACCAACACAGGAGTATGTCGTGCCCAGATCAATTCCAATAGCTGGCATTATGTTTATTTTCAATAAATTTCTTCGTCACAATAGGTAAAATAATTAATTTGTAGATCGCTTGTAAAAGCTTTGGTAATCGAACTCTTCGTCTGCTTCGTATTGTATTTCAAAATATACTGCATTCCCGCGTCACTGTCACGCTTATATATTCCGCCAATAAACAGTCTCGAAATGTCGACGTATTTCGTGAACCGACCAATGAGCACGGCGCAATCTCCGAATATTCTAGATACGTCGCGTGTCAGCCAATAATAATGTGAGGTTGGTAGAAAGAGATAGATAAAGTGAAAATAGGTCAAAGGGTGGCAAGGAATAAGAGAATTTGCCGATTTTAAAGGTACTTTGTTCGATTTTATTCGTTATTGAAAATAAATATTTCATTTATGTTATGAAAGGAACAATAGGGTATGCACAATAAGACGACTCGGTTAGTCCAGCGGTGTGAGACGACCGTTTGATTCGAAGGGTCGCAGGTTCGATCCCCGCACCGGGACAAATATTTGTATGGCCTACAGATACTTGTTTCGGGTCTGGGTGTTTGTGCATGTGTTGTATGTGTACAACGGCACCCACGACACAAATTTATTCCTACTGTGGGGCTGTGAGTGTAAACGTATTTTTTTTATGGCTTTAACATTAAAGATAAGGAGTATTAGGTAATTTAGGTACCGCCTGTAGATTGGTATCAATCTATATGTACACACTCAATTAAAAAATACACATCGGTTGCTTCTGTTGATGCCTTACATATTTTTTATTTGATGGCAGATAATCACCGTGGTGTGCATTGTAACACAATTTGTTAAGCAGAGGTAAATACATGCATTCAAGCATGCATCACCACAAACACCCACAATTCGCCGGTTACGTTTAGGAACATGTAACAGGACGTGGCGAGCCAGTTGAAATCTCCGGGCACGTTACCAAACTCCCAGATACTGGGAAATTTACAGAAGAAGTTAAAATTCCCAGTAGAACCAGAGATAAAGGCGTTGTCTTTGCTAGTCCCCGACCTGGGAATCGAACCCAGGACCCCAGCTTAGTCTTAGTAGTGGCCTGTTATCACAAGACTACTGACGCAGTTGTATAAATAATTTAAGCGTTTATACGGTGCAACTGTATTATAATGCACATCAAGCATTTTTACCTGACGCGCGGTATTTTATTATTAAGTGTTCGCGCCTAATCGAGTTACCGGCGGAACCAACGATCGTAATCGATGAAATACGCAACGATGAAGTGACGTCTACGTCACTAGCAAAAACCGCAGACAGGACGGGCGGAGCAGCACTAGTTGACAGATCGACATCATATTTCGGCGGGAGAACATTGACATTATATATTTCGTAATTCAAGACAGTTTACGTACTGCTACCAAGAGCTACGCGCATAAATCACGTCCAATAATTTTATATTACTACTAATTTTGATATTAATTTTATACACTTACCTATAATATTTTACTACATCAATAAAATAAGTGTATTAATTCGAATTAATCCCAAGAAGTACACTACACACAATCTTTGATTATATACACGTCAAGCACACAATATATTTATATTAACAATAATATAACACAATTATATTAACAGTAACTTACGTAACTTCACGCCTGTAATCCCCGAAGGGGTAGGCAGAGGTAAATGCATGCATTCAAGCATACATGCAAACACCCACGATTCGCCGGTTACGTTTTGGCCCATGTAACAGGTGGCGAGCCTGTTGACATCTCCGGGCACATTACCAAACTTTGAGGTACTGGGAAATTTCCAGAAAATGGAAAAATCCCAATAGAACCAGAGATAAAGGCTTTTTCACCATTATCTCTGATAACCCCCTACCCGGGAATCGAACCCAGGACCTCAGCGTAGTAGTAGTGGCCTGCTACCACTAGGCTACCGAGGCAGTTTTATCATGTAAATATCAGATTTCTTGGGGAAAATAAAATTTTCGTGTATCCATACTTATGAAATTTCCAGAAATGTCTAGTTGCTCCGAGCAGGGGGTAATAAATAGGCTAATAGGGGTGGATGAGGTGAATTTGTAAGATATAAATTATACATCAATTGTCGTCAATTGGATTTTGTTCGAGTTTGTAAGAGATAGACGATATGTATTATATTCATTCATGGTTATTTGTTCTTTTCAATCGCAGTTTTCAATAGAAATATAGCAAAATTAATTGAGAGAATTTGACAATGGAATCAATGGATAATCCCTTAGGTTCGGTTGCATCAAATAGGTACTTATTAAAGTTATTGTTTCGATAAATTTATAAAAGCTAGAGAAGGATGTAACATTTTACAATAATTTTACTAACAGATGATTGTATGTTTGATGTGTTGCAAACGAACCTATAAATATGTCGAGGGCTGCTTTTTTGTATACTCTTTGGGCTGCTAGCCCATCAGGATGATACATATCTGAACAAAAAAAATTCGCAAGATAATTTACAGATGGATTTGATAAAAATTCAAAGAAAAGCGAATATTCCAAGGGCTTTATTGATTAATTAAGCATGTATTCATCTGATTCTATAGCTGATATCTGCTACCGATGCATTTTTACATGATCAATATCTTTCAACCTGCGAAAACGTTAATATCTTTCGAACATGAAAACTGGCTTGCTAACATGAGTAAGGAATATATCTAGATTATACTAAACTTCATTGTGAGATAAAAATTTATTTAGGGCTCGCACACGTCCTTCTTTTTGTAGGACAGACAATCGGTCCAATTTTTCCTCCGATTTTTATAACCGATATTGTAGCCGACTCAACGCCCACGTCCGTTTTTTTGACGGTGGAGTAGTACGTCATAGACAGAGAGCCGAGAGAAACTCATGAGTATAAAGAGGAAGGTGAATTTATAAAGGAAGGCTTATTGTCATTGGCTTTTGAGGAACAGAAGAGAAACAAGAAAGTTCTGGGTTGATCCAATAATCTCTCCAGTAATAATATTAACAGTAACTTAAAAAAAATTATTAAACAATATAACACGTAAATTTTATAACTTTATCTTGGGGAAAATATAATTTTCGTGTAGGCATACCTATGAAATTTCCAGATATGTCTAGTTGCTTCTTGCTTCGAGCAGGAGGTAATCGGGGTGGATGAGGTGAATTTGTGAGATAGAAATATGCGTCAATTGGATTTTGTTCGAGTTAGTAAGAGATAGACGATATGTATTATCAAACAGTATACAAATACTATGTACCTATTATATTCATGGTTATTTGTTCTTTTCAATCGCAGTTTTGAATAGAAATACTGCAAAATTAATTGAGAGAATTTGACAATGGAAGCAAAGGATAATCCCTTAGGTTCGGTTGCACCAAAGACTTATTAAAGTAATTGTTTCGACAAATTAATTAAAGTTAGAGAAGGATGTAAAATTTTACAATAACTTTAACTTTAACAGATGATTTGTTGCAACCGAACCTATATATCTGTCGTGGGCTGTTTGCCCATCAGGATGATACATTTCTGAACAAAAACAATTCGCAAGACACCTATCAATACTATAACTAACAGATGGATTTGATAAAAATTCTAAGAAAAGCGAATATTCCAAAGGCTTTATTGATTAATTAAGCATGTATTCATCTGATTAGGTATATAGCTGATATCTGTTACCGATACTTTTTTAGGGTTCCGTAGTAAACAAGGAACCCTTTAGTTTCGCCATGTCCGTCTGTCTGTCTGTCTGTCTGTCTGTCTGTCTGTCCGTCCGCGGCTTAGCGCAAAAACTATTGGTACTAGAGACTTGAAATTTGGCACAAGTATATACCTTAATTACGTCGACAAAGTGATTGAATAAAAAAAATTTTTTTTAGGTTAACCTACTAAGTATTAGTAGGTAATACTAGTAACGAGCGGATATTTTTTTTATTTTCGATTTTCATAAGTATAGTGTAGGGTATCGTTGGATAGGTCTTTTAAATTATAAATAAAAAATATAAATATTATGGATGTGCGAACATCATTTTTCGATTTAGTTAACTGTTCGTGACTTATTAAGCTTTAGAGTGCAAATTTTCGTTAGACTCAAGTGTCCCCCCCCCCTCCCCTACAGACTAAACAGTTGTTGTTAGAAATTCAAACGTTACGGCGATAGTAGCTACATATAACGAAATTAAAAGGAAAACTATCACACCTAAGTTGGCCCTGCAAGTTTGCGAGTAATAGTTGACCAAATGTATTTTACTAGAAAATTTCAAACAACTCCATAGAAAATAATAATTTATTTTTTTCATTACATTTCTTACTCTGTAAATTCACTAAATATGGAACCCTACACTGCGCGTGGCCCCACACGCACTTGAACGGTTTTTACATGATCAATATCTTTCGACCTGCGAAAATGTTATTAATCTTTTGAACATGAAAACTATACTGTATCTAGATTATTCTAAACATCACAGTGAGATAAAAATACCTATATTTATCATGCAAACATCTCCAGGGGCCCATCAAATTAATAATCATAATCGCTTTAGCGAATTAGGGATTAAAGCATAACAGAATAATTAGGTAAGTAAGTACTAAACGTAACTCAATTTTGCATTTATACGGATTACGAATTATAAACATTTTATGTTTTGATTTTTGGAATGGCCCTAAGGAAGCCCACGACACTGCTAAGTTAACTCACCTATGATTCAGAAACCTCATTTGTGTATATTTTTCAGTGTTGTAGCTTACTATAGGTCGCGCCACGTAAAAAGAACGCTGGCGGTCAAGCTGCGCGTCATGTGTTTTTATTTCATTTTATGTTATTCTATGTAATATAGTTTTCAATCTGCCTACCAATACACGAAGCCGCAAGCGAAAGCTAGATCAAAAATAAACCAATAGGGCTAGTACTTTCGTGCGCGAGTGTACCGATGCGCGAACACATTCTTCAACCCTTCTACTTTCTTCCAGCTTTCTTTTTACGTGGCGCGACCTATAGCTATACTGCTAACTGCAAGTAGTAGAGAATATGTAATAAGTACTACGGAGCAGTAGTGTTCAGTGGGATCAGCTGCTAGGGGCGCAAATCTCAAATATTGCCTACAGTAAGGGCCGTTGATTTTGGGCTGCCAAAAGTATAGGAAGGACATCAAATCAAAATTTTGTTTTGGACATTCTTGAACTTTGTTTTAAGAATCAGGATCAGAAATGTATTTTTTCATGTAGGGTGACAAGCACTATTTATGATAATATGTTGAAATCAAACAAAATAAGTTAAAACGAACAACAATTGATACAGGTACATGTCAATTTTCTAATTAGAAAAACTATAATTTTTGTTATAACATTGCCTTTCTTGAATATGTATGTACCTATCTATGTAAAAAAAAAAAAAACAACAGCAATTTATGAATAAATAATAAATTGTATCAGCGCACGCGCAATTTTTATCGGGAAAACCTACATTTAGGTGATGTTGCAAAACAAATTTAGTTTCAATTAGCCTAAAGAAATGTCAATTTTTTTTACGAACTAACCCTATTAAAATTGAGATTTAATTTAAAAAGATTTGGCTCAAGATAAATGATAAGTAGGTTAATTCAATGTCTGATATCAAGTCTCGTCCACAGACGTACAGGTGCACTGGTATATTAAGATATTGTTAACATATTAGAAATAATCTTATCACATCTTTATCGTTCGAATAACATTGCTAAGCAAGATATACTTGCAGCGTTTATCCAATAAAGAGTGTTGTGACAGTGGCATGCTGATATTGAGTTCTGGTGATTATTGGTAAAAAAAAAGAAATGTCAAACGTTTAAAAGTCGTTCGTGGGAAGCTTAAGAATGGGGAAACCGAGGGAGGCGAATTATTTTATGAGACAAGTAAGTTTTTTTTAAATTCATCAAGTTCATTAATTTTAAAATGTAAACTGTAAAATAAAAATAAAATCACGTAAAAAAATATTTTTTCATTGTTGCATAGAATTTTATAAAGCATGAAATACTTTATAATTTTAATTTACTTTTTATTTAAAGCTTTGAATAAAAAATAAATGATAACGCTTTTAAACAATTTAAACTTAAGATTTAAAACAATTTTATTGGCACAAATCTACTTAAGTAAGTAAGAAAAAAAGTTAAAACGTTGAACGTTGCTAGGGGCGCCAGAAGAAATAATCGCCATATCGAATAAAACCAGAGAATAATAATCGCCTCCCGGCAAGAAAAGTGTCATAATACAAAAATAGCTGTTTCGAGAAAATGTCATTTTATTAGTTTATTGTTTATTTTAAAGTCATTTTTTTAAAAACTATAATCGTTACATGAAACTACTATAGTTTCTAAATTATTGACATTTAAATGAACAAAAAAGCCATTAAATTGAGATGTAGTCTAATAGACACTTATACTGGTGGTAGAGCTCCAGTGACGGAGCTCGCGGGCGTAGGCACCACCGCATTACCTAATATACTTGCCGCTAAATGGTAGTGTTCAGCACTATCGTGTTCCGGTCAGGTGGTAATGTACGGCTCTGTAATTTCCGGTACAGAGGCATAACACCTAATGTCTCAGGAGTGGCAGCGCATTTACATTTTGACCTCTGGTCATTGTGTGGGTGTCTATAGGCTGCAGTCATCACTTAACATCAATGTGAACTGCACGCTTGTTTGCCACTTTTATAACATAAAAAAAAAGACATCTACAAAATCCACCGTGAGCAGATATCTTTGTGTTATAAATCATTAATAATTTATTGAAGTATCACAAAATTTAATCCGCTTGTAAATGTCGCATTATTATCATTACTCCTCCATTATTATATTCACGTCGATAACCGATATGTTCTTTTGACGCAGTATTAAATGGAATTGCATCAGTACCTACCAATGTTGTGAACAACAGCCAATTATATAGTTTCCTATAAGGAATATTGCACATCGATCTCAGGAACTAGACTTCGGCTTATTTCGGGATTGTAGCGCGTTATCTCTTTCACACCCTACCTATTTGGCATTTGGCCATTTTGATTGAGGTTTGACCAATACCAGACTATAAGCACCTTGTTCTTTTTCTTTAGACCGTGCTATTAGTGTTTACGTAGGTAGTGTGTAGCAGAGATAATGCTGTACGAAGTCGAAACAAGCCGATTGTATGTTTCGTAGAATCGATATGCAATATTTATACTTTGTTGACTGATAGATATATTGTTTCTGATTGCAAGTAATTAATCTCTTGATAGATTATATGCTCGAATATGAAATTAAACTGTATCATATTTTCTGTTACAATTAATACCCAGGTATACACCTGAAAATCTTGCAATACTTATATGATAAACTAGCTGTTGTCCGCGGCTTCGCCCGCGTGTATGTCGTTTTATAATCCTGAATTTTATTTGCTATAAACCTCACGGAGCCCGAGACCTTTCTGACGAATGCAAAACCGTGGAAATCGGTTCGTGCGTTCTGGAGTTATAGCGTCAAGATCCTTCCTCCCTCCAAACCCGACTGATTTTATATTATAGATTAAAACTTTAGCTATCTGCTTTCACTTGTCGGGTTTTTACTAATTAGTCTGAACGTCCCAAATCAAATAGAATGGCCTGCGGTCTATTTGATGAGCCGCATGCGGCTGTAACCAAAAAGATCATCCAAGATCACGCTGCGTCGGCTTGATTTAAAAAATCCTTTTAGTGTTATAAAACCATTAAATTAGGCATATATTTATATCTGTACCCACTTGATATTATCATATTTGTAGATATCTATGAATTGTATAATAAGATTTACAAGGTTTATGTTGATTTAGTGGCTACTATATCGTGTCAAGATAAGAGATTGTGTGTAGTGGCAGTGGTTGGCCGATATCTTGAAATATCATCGATATCTTCTTTTGTTTTCCATCTCCTTTTCTTTAATTGACACTGGTGGAATTTTATTAACATACATCACTGTCATTAGGTGTGCTATCTTTCCCTTTTGGAAGTTTCTGGCTTCTGATAAATAAGACTAGATATAAGGTTTACTATCTATTTGTAGCTTTTCTAAGTATATTCCCTTGCAACTCTTGATTCACGCATTTAGTATTCGTTGAAACCATTGTTCAAGGCAGTTGAACCAGTCTCGTCTAGAGACCTTTGTGTTGTATGTATCGAACTATGTCTGTACTTTGTGGGTAATTAACTAATAAACCAGTCTGCGTTGATCTGCCGTGTTTCATTGACGCGCCCCCGAACACATCACTGGCGACGAGTGATAAAAAAAAAGTTACTTCCGCGTGTGCAAAAGTGCAATTGTTTTTTTAAAAAATGCCAATAGGACGGATTGAATCATTTAATTTAGGCAATACGACCGATTAGTGGCATTGGTGAAAGAACACTTGGAACCGGATCGATCGGAAATAGCCGAACGACATATTTACCGACAAAGAGTACAAAGCCATGGTGAGAACATACGCGAGTACCTACAAGCCTTAAAACATTTAGCTAAAACCTGTAATTTTGGCGTATGTTTAGAAACATGCTTAAGAGATCAGTTCGTTTCGGGCCTGATCGATGAAGACATGAGATCTAGAATCTTCGCAGAACGAGGAGTAGATTACAAGCGCGCAGTGGAGTTAGCGTTAGCGCTGGAGGCGGCGGAGCGGCACGCGGCTACGGCGTGTGCTTCGGGCGGCACGGCTAGCGCCCGCCCCGGCGGACCCGGTGCGGCCGCTGCGGGCGGCGGCGCGCTCATACAGGACGACGGCTTGCATCGGATCGGCGCGGGCGCTGCAGGAGCGCTTGCCGTCGGCGGTCATTCGTGTGGTGAGAAAGGACTTAAAAGCGGTGTGCAAGAAGCGTAATAGTGCAAGACAACACAAAGGTCAGTTCTTTTTAAATGATTCTGATTCGGACGATGACGATAATAATTTTTATAATTTAGTGGTAAAAAATGATAGTGACGGCCCGTATTATGCAGATTTGATAATTGAAAATATTAAATGTAGATTTGAGATAGATACGGGCAGTAAAATTTCTGTGATTTCGAAATGTTTTTATGATGATAATTTCTCGAATATTCCGATAGAAAATAAAATGTTAAATTCGAGATCTTATACGGGTGACGTCATCGAGACGATCGGGTACATTACTGTGAACGTCGTTTACGGTAAACATTTTGCGAAACTTAAATTGTTTATTATTGAAAATGGTGGACCTCAACTGATGGGTCGCACTTTCATAAAACATTTAAAGTTAGCGATTGTCGAGTGCTATAATATAATAGATGAAGACTCGATGGCGACAGCTTTAAAAAACGAGTTCCCTGAAGTGTTTGCGGAGGGTTTAAGTACCTTTAAAACAAAATTCAGATTGTTTTTAAAAAATGATTCACCAATATTTGTGAAAGCGCGATCGTTGCCTTTAGCCTTACGTCAACCGGTTGAACGGGAGCTCGATAGATTACAGCGGGAGAGAGTCATCTATAAAGTGGAGCAATCCGACTATGGTACTCCTATAGTACCGGTAGTCAAAGCAAATGATAACATTCGGTTGTGTGGGGATTATAAGATAACAATAAATCCTCTATTAAAAGATTATCATTACCCGTTGCATACATCAACCTTGTCGATAGCTTCATGGAACGCGTTCGACAGATTAAGGCCTCGTAAAACGAATGCCTCCCCCTCTAGAGGTTGAAAAAGTCAAGACGACGTCGGCGAGCATCGTGATAGGTTGTTTAAGGCGTTTATTTGCGCGTTTCGGGTTACCAAAACGTTTGGTTAGCGATAATGGACCGCCTTTTTCGTCATCTCATTTCGCTGAGTATCTAGAACGCAACGGTATTAGACATACTTTAATACCTCCGTATCACCCGTCTAGCAACGGAGCCGCAGAGAATGCGGTGCGCTCTGTTAAAAGTGTACTTAAAAAGGCACAATTAGACGGGGAGGATTTTAATACCGCGTTATGTAGGTTTTTGTTTACGTATAGAAATACGGAACAGGGTACGACGGGTCGGGAGCCGGCTGTCGCTCTAATGGGTAGGCGACTGCGCGGACGTCTGGATCTTTTGAGAGCCGACACCAGCGAGCGTGTGCGCGACGAACAGCTGCGACGCGAGTTGGGCGGCCCTGGCGGCGCTCGTGCGCGCTCTTTGCGGGTGCTGGAACAGCAGGACCCAGTCATGTTGCGTGATTATTCTAAATCAGGGCATCAGTGGGTCGAAGGGGTAGTGACCGAGCGTTCGGGGCCGGTCACCTATACGGTTAAAACCGATCAAGGTAAAAGTCACAAACGTATTATTGATCAGTTGCAAAGAGGTTGCCGAAAATCGCGACACTCTTTAAGTAGAGCTAACGTAACTTTATCGGATAAAACTAGTGAAGTTTTGAGGGATTTAGGTCAGGCGGAATCCTTAGTTGGAAGCGATCCGATTGAGAGAGAGGAGTTTTATGATAGTGTGGGGGAAGGGGTAGATAATGAGCCGCCATCACCGCTGTTGTCAAAACCGCGCTCTCCACAACCTACTGATAACGATGTTACTAACACCCGGGTACGCAGGAAAGCTGCTTTACGCTGTCAAGAAGTCCTAAGAAAAATGTAGAAAATGTATTTGTAATAAAAGAATTTAAAAAGGGGATGGTGTGATGTATGTTTCGAACTATGTCTGTACTTTGTGGGTAATTAACTAATAAACCAGTCTGCGTTGATCTGCCGTGTTTCATTGACGCGCCCCCGAACACATCAACCTTATCGATAGCTTCATGGAACGCGTTCGACAGATTAAGGCCTCGTAAAACGTATGCCTCCCCCCAAAAAGGGGAGAGACTCGTGCCTTGTAGTGGGACGTCTCAAGGGTTGTAAATTAAATGAAGTCGCAGGGTGCGAAGGCCGGGCTGTAAGTCGGTCATCAGTTGCACATATAGATGTTAACACCTTACATTCCTACGCATCCTTTGAAGACTTTGGACAAGCAAGTGTTGACGTACCAATCTACAGTAACTTTGTCAAGTAACGCATCTATATGTATGTTTATAGGATAAATTAATTACTTACTCGTAATGGGACCTTTTTGCTATTTTGTGTGAACATTTTACTATGATAGAGCATGTTATTGGTCAAGGAACTAATTCGATAAAGTTTTATTTTTTCAAACCTTCCCAATGTGATTGATTATTGATTGAGTGCGTCAGTTAATTTTTTCAAAGTTAGTTTTTAAAAACCAATGTCACTTGTTGTCAACTACTTTTTAACATATTAAAATCGAAACGATAACGGTTAATGAAAAGAGAGAATAGAGACGGTGAAATGATGCTGCCTTGTGAAACACCCTCGTATATTCCAATGTGTAAGCTCGTAATAACTATCACAGCAAAAATCTGTCCTCAGTCGTGGCGCATCTGCATTTTATAGTTTGTTGCATCATACATCTACCAGTTACCATCGTTCAATTGAATAAAACAAGTCAAAATGTAGGTACTCGTGGAGACTTTATTAGATTATAATAAAGGCTAAAATGCAATATTTTTTTTATAGATTGATGTGTCATTGACTGAACATATTCAAAATGTAAACAACCCACTCAATTCCCCTATCGGATTCTGATAAGTCACTGTAAAATCAATCAATTACCCTCTGATAAGATGAAGGATTCTTTTTGTTTGTCATCTGCCACGATGCATTATATTGATATTAAAGATCTTATTTGGAATGAAAGGGTATAGGGAAATAGCGATTCAGTTAAGATTCTCATGGTTTACCTACGGCCTTAAGCTGCTTGTGCGCAGCTATAAACTGGGTCTGACTCGTGCATAGCTATTTCTTTAAATAATTATAATTTCAGATGACCCTGTAATAACTATACCAGAGGCATAAAACATTTGGCTTTATTGGTGGCAAGTGGCAAGGAATCTCCATTTTGACCCTCTGTTTTGTGTAGATGTCTAAAGACTGCAGTACGAGTATCACTTACCTACTGTCAATGTGAATTGCATGGATTTTGACACTTGTCTATAGTGTTTATGACTTTATATGTAACTGTTTTCTTTCTAAAACATTGTACTCGTTTTAATACTCATCATGTACATACTAAGATATAGTCAATAAAATCGTAACACACATCAAGTATTTGATATGAATTTATATCGCAATATCGCAATAAAGTTTATATCAAAGACAATGACAATGCCGTTAATAAAGAGATATAGACTCTTGCAATCCACTTAATGACTCGGGAGAATACCTGTAGTTAGTGTCGTAATAGTAGATATAATCTATATAGTCCATGGTTGTAATGTCTTATCTGGTGGTAAGAATATCGTTGTTAAAGATCATGAGCGCTTTGGGCAACATTTCACAGCTACACTGCCTAACTAGCAATAACTAAGAAGAACTCTATTACTACGTCCCTACAATTTCCCCAAGATAGTATTAACAGATTCTGACCTGATGACCATAGAACCATCTGGATAGAAGACCTATTCAAACAAAAGTAAAATGTTTCCATCAAATTGAGCCAGGTGCTCATGAGTACCCACTCAGGGAACATAAATGTATATTTTGAATAAAAAACATAATTTCACGCTTGTAATCCCCGAAACGGTAGGCAGAGGTAAATGCATGCATTCAAGTACAAATGCAAACACCCACGACTCGCCGGTTACGTTATGGCCCATGTAACAGGTGGCGAACCTGTTACCATCTCCGGGCACATTACCAAACTCGGAGTTACTGGGAAACTTCCAGAAAATGGAAAAATCCCAATAAAACCAGAGATTAAGGATTTTAAACCGTTATCTCTGATAGTCCCCGACCCGGGAATCGATCCCAGGACCCCCAGCGTAGTAGTAGTGGCCTGCTACCACTACCTAAGCTACTGAAGCACTTATGTAGATTTCTATTAAAAACGGCCTCTTTTGTCTTGTTTTCGCCCGTTTATCATATCTCTTATTATTTGACCTTAGTGTCAAGATTAAGAAAAGTTTACTATCAATTTCTTGCTCAGCGATTATTCTCGAATCGTCGTGAAGTCTTCTTATACCGCTATTTTTGCCATTTTGTTTCTACTTTATTCTAACTTGTAATAGAAAAATGGAAAACAAGGTTATTCCAACAATATAAAGCGCTTTTTAGATATCCTTAAAAAGAGGTAAAAGTATCCTGTAAAATAGGAAATGAGACATTCTACTGACATACTTAAGTGTATACAGATGCTTGAAATCCTAATTGATAAATAAACAGTTTGACTTTGAATTTGACTTATCAGCGAAACCAGTTGGGTTGAGTCATAGATTTATTATCTACTATAAATCTATGGGTTGAGTAGTCTTGAGCAGTATCGTGGTTAAGTCTAAGCCTTAGGAGCGTATTAGAAATTCGCGGTTCCTTTCCTTATGCTCAATTCATTAAACAAATGCTGCTTTTCTTAATGAACGCAATCGCATAATTTCACTCTCTTGAGTTTCGCGGCCCTAGAACAAGCTCTTAGGTATTTATATTTACTAATACTATCTATAAATGTGAAAGTAATTCTGTCTGTCTTACTCTTATTATCATAAATAGCACACAAAAGAAGTAGAAAATCTAATCTGTTACGCTATCGCCACCAGCGGCTGAGAAATAAAATTTAAGATGGAGGTAGTTTGAATTCTAAGGTTATGGGCAATTTTTTGTTCATAACTAATCAGCAAGCGGAAATAATTAGGTATATAGTGTTCAAATATTTAAAAACGAAAAGTTCTCATCAAGTGTGCTCTGTTCACGGCCACATATCCTACTAATATTATGAATGCAAAATTTTGGGATTATGGATGGATGGATGTTTTTTACTCTTTCACGAAAAAACGATCAGACTAATTTGGATGAACTTTACAATAATATAGGTTACATTGGAATGACATATAGGCTACAGTCTGCAATAATTAAACGCAGATGAAGTTGCGGGCAAAAACAAGTTAACACAAAAAAGCGCACTCGCATGTCGTTCAAAATACGTCAAACTTGGCCTCTATTGGCTTGTTTTCGCTCGTTTATCATAACTTGTAAATCATCATATCTAGTGTCAAACGTTTTCAATGTTCTAATCTTTCTAAGTGTTATTTGCAAGTCTTCTCTATCTGGATTCTTTATTTCCGGCACATGAGCATCAGACGTGGCAAGTGACAACTCATCAGCATTCAAATCTTATTCATAAACGTATTTTAGCTAAAGTGTTGCTAATCTCTCCTTTGTCTCTTTTCTATCCTGCACATTTGACAATGCAACTGACAAAAACAAAGCATTCTATAGCTAAAACGTATCTAATGCACGTTTATGAATAAGAGGGTTAGTTTTTACGTATATATTTATTATAGACAAAAACAGTATTCACTTACCATCAGTATGACCTGTACCCTTGTTTCCCACTATAATGCATTAAACAAATTGTTTGAGGAGTGTTGTGTTTAGGTCTGTTGGAATATGTTAGTATTTAAGTATTTACTTGATAAAACTAGGAAATTAAATAATAACACGAACTAAGCAAATCGACGGAATAATGTATATTGTAAAGTGACAAGGCAATAGATTACAGAGTAAGGTTGCCAACAGTAAAAGTTTGTGAACAGATACAAAATATAAACTATGGATGGCGTTCAGTGTTGCAATTAATCATTTCAACATCCTCTTCTTAATTGCAAACCCATAGCCATGGAACAGTCATCAGTCTTCTTCGGAGAAATTAGTTTTGTAAGTATGTTGGCAACCATATCTTGAGTCCCAACATAGCAGAGTTGAATTTCCTTATCAGCAACTCTTTCTCGGAGGAAATGATGTCTCAGATCAATATGTTTGCTGCGAGCACAGTAAGAATCATTACCTGCAAATTTGATAGCGCTTTGATTATCACAATAAATTATGGTGGGCACATCTGTAAGCTTCCAATTTAGTTTCGACTCTAAATGCCTTAGCCACATAGCCTCTTGTGTGGCCGTAGCTAGTGCCATATATTCAGCCTCCATGGTTGATAAGGCAACTGTGTTCTGTCGTTTAGAACACCATGAGACTGAAGCACCCTGAAACAAAAAAATGTAGCCCGAGCATGATCTCCGGCTGTTAATGTCGGAAGCCCAATCTGAATCACAGTAGCCAAACACTCCTCTTTCATCTCTATCTCGGCAAAATTTTAATTTATAATCCTTAGTTCCTTTTAAGTAGCGTAGCACTCTTTTTACTGCCAACCAGTGTTGTGATTCTGGTTTGTTGTTGAAACTACTCAATTTGTTTACAACAAAACAAATATCTGGTCTTGTTCCTTGTGATAAGTAAAGTAAACTTCCAATAGCTTCTTGATAAGGTGCATTACTAATAATATTATTTTCATCTCCTGTGCTGATCAATTTGGAACTAAGATCACAGGGCGAATGGACTGGATTACAATCTGTCATATTGAATCTCTGTAGGATTTTTTCTATATAAGCAGTCTGATCAATATAAATTTGGTCTCTGGCCGCGTTTTGACTTATCCTCCAGCCAATAAAATAATTGACAGGTCCAAGTGATTTCATTTCAAATTTACTTTTAAGTTGTAGCTTGATCTCTTTACCTTTTTCTTCATTATTATAAAAAATTAATAAATCATCAACATAGATCAATATAAAGATGATGTTTCCATTATCATTTTTGTAGTAAATACATGGATCAACAGATGTACTTTCCAATCCTAACTGTTTGAGAACAGAAGTAAGTTTCAAATTCCATTGGCGGCTCGCCTGTTTTAAGCCATAAATAGACTTATTTAATCTGCAAACTTCTTTTCCGTGTTCATAGCCAGGTGGTTGATTCATATATATTTCGGCATCTATGTCTCCCTGCAGAAATGCTGTAACTGCATCCATTTGATCTATATATAAATTTTCTTTTACAGCTAGTGCAAACAAATATCTTATTGAAGTGTGCCGTACTACGGGAGCAAAAATTTCATTATATTCAGTTCCTTTCCTCTGTCTGAATCCTTTTATTACTAATCTTGCTTTGTATCGTACAACTTCACCATTTGCATCTATTTTCATTTTATAAACCCATTTGCAAGGGATTATTCTTTTGTCTTCAGGTAGAGTTACCAACGTCCATGTATTATTCTGAAGAAGCGATTCATACTCGCTATCCATAGCTTCTTTCCACTCTTTTGCTTTTGGGCTTGATAGAGCGTCTTCCACAGTCTCTGGTTCCTTTAATAATGCTGATGAACATGTTGATTTCTCTTCATAACAAAAATAAGTAGTAGGTTTGGGTTTGATATTCCTTGGCCTCAGAGTTATATTTCTTAATGGTATAGAATCGTCATCATGTCTTTCCGGTGTGTAATCTGGGTCATTACCTCTTTCTGAATTTGACATATCACTGCTGGCATCATACAATTGTTCCTCTTCTGAACTTTCACTTACTAAAGTATCGGTATCAGATTCTTGTTTGGCTGTTGTTTCCTGTTCTTGCAAAGAAGTAAGTGGCATAATTACACAATTATTCCTAGCTGTGTGTTCCAAGAAAACAACATCTCTACTCTTGTATATTTGTTTTTTACTCTCATCATACAATCTGTAGCCTTTAGTATATTCGCAATAACCCACAAATATCATCTTAGTAGCTTTTGAATCCCATTTTCGTCTGCTTTCTTTTGGTACATGAACCATTGCGTGACAACCAAATATTTTCATGTTATTTAAGTTTGGTTTTTTACCTGTCCACAATTCATATGGCGTCTTGTAGTCCAAAGCTTTTGTTGGTGAACGATTTGTTATATATGCCGCTGTTGAGACCGCTTCAGCCCAAAATATTTTCTGTAATCTGGAATTCAAAATTAGACATTTAGCTCTCTCTACTAATGTGCGATTCATACGCTCTGCCATACCGTTTTGCTGCGGTGTATATGGATTACTTGTTTGATGCTGGATACCAGATTTACACAAAAACAATTTAAAATCATTGTTTACATATTCTTTTCCATTATCTGTGCGTAACGTTTTTATTTTCTTATTGGTTTCATTTTCTACTAAATTCTTAAATTCTTTAAACTTATCTAAAGTTTCAGACTTGCTCTTCATGAAATAGACGGATACTTTCCTACTATAATCATCAATGAACGTAACATAATATCTGGCACCTCCAATAGAACTTGTCTCCATCGGACCACATAAATCTGAGTGAATTAATTGGAGCAATTCTGAAGCCCTAGTACCAGTATTTTTAAACGGTTGTCTACTCATTTTTCCTTCTAAGCAAGTTGTGCAAATTTGATTACCTTTTTTTGATAATTCAACTCCGTCTGCGCTATCAGTTACCTTCTGTAAGTCTGTGAAATTGAGATGGCCCATTCTTAGATGCCATAAATTTATATCTCGCTCATCTGCTGTTGATAGCAATGCCGGTGCTTCAGAAACATTATTCAATATATACATGTTATTGCGATGCAATGCTGTCAATATTAACTTATTACTTTGGTATATCTGACAACTATCTCTCTCAAATTTTACTTCACAGCCTTTATTTACCATTTGGCTTACAGAAAGTAAATTGACTGTCAGGGTGGGTACATATAAGACATCACTGACCTGTATTGTCCGTATTAAGCCATCTGAGTCTCTAATCTGAAAATCCACCTTGCCACTGCCTTTTACTGCTACTGTTTTATTGTCTGCAACCTTAATATTGTTGATAGTTGATGGGGATACATCATACATCCAATTCTTGTTATTGCACATATGCAGTGATGCTCCGGAATCGACATACCAGCAACTCCCATCCAATGCAGCAGCAGCTGAAAAAGCAGCATAATAACCATTATTTGAATTGTCATTGTTTGACAGAACCTTTTTTTTGTCTTTAAAGTAGCAATCCCTACTCATGTGACCATACTTGTTACATACAAAGCACCGTGGCCCTTTGGATTGCCCTTTTTTCTGAAATTGGTTATTAGAATTTTTTTGCTTTGACATACTTTGCTTATTATATGACTTGGCATAGTAAGCAGCTGAATCTGATACCTTAACTTCTTGTAGCAACTTAGTTTTTACATAATCTGCAGTAATATTCACACCGGAGCTCTCCAAAGCCATTATCATAGGCTTGTAGTAATCTGGGAGACCAGCGAGCAGCAACGTACCCAGCCACTCGTCACCTACTACAAAATTGATATTTCTCAACTTGTGAGCTGTTGACATTACCTTATTGACATATTCTTCGACACTCGAGCAATTGTCCAAGCTAGTGGTGATCAAATCTCTCAATAAACCTACTTTTCTGCTAAGCCCTGAGTCATCAAACACTTTTTCTAATTTAGTCCAAACCTGTTTCGCTGTTACAGCCTCTTGTACATGGACGTAATTAACTGGGTCCACCAACAGTATTATTTTCGATTTTGCTTTTATATTTTTCTTGCTATCAGATATATAGGCTGGATCAGGTTCAATCTCTTGCCACAATTCTTCATGTTCGAGGTAGTTTTTTACGGCAAACTTCCAACTTTGGTAATTTTCTCTTCCAATTAGTTTCTCAATAGTACCCATTGTTATTTGTGATGCCATTTTATGTACTTTTCTCAAAAAATAAGCTGAAATTGCTGGGAGAAAAAAAAAATTAAGCACGCCGGCAATGGCCGATTTTGATTTGAATTTTTAGGTTAACTAACTTTAATCTAATTGAATCACAGCGTTTATATTTTGAAATAATTCCCTAATATACTATCGGACATATATTGCCCATAACCTGTTGGAATATGTTAGTATTTAAGTATTTACTTGATAAAACTAGGAAATTAAATAATAACACGAACTAAGCAAATCGACGGAATAATGTATATTGTAAAGTGACAAGGCAATAGATTACAGAGTAAGGTTGCCAACAGTAAAAGTTTGTGAACAGATACAAAATATAAACTATGGATGGCGTTCAGTGTTGCAATTAATCATTTCAACAAGGTCTTGACGCATCCGCATTTTGACCTTTTGTTTTTGTATAGATGTCTTTAGACTGCTGTCATCACTTAACATCATTAAGATGTGAGCTGCATGGTTCACTAATGTTTCACCGACAAGCGTTACGCAAATCTTCATTTCAAAACCAACGTTTTGTACACTTTTAATTCCATAAATATACATACAATTCCGCAAATGTATCATTTCGCATCTCAACGATTCGTTTACTTAAATATATGTATTAAAATGTTATTTTAACTTTATGCAATGTGATAAAATAAATGCGGTATGAGAGTCAATATTATACTTATATTTAAATGTTAATAAATATTCAAATAACTTTAGGTATAACTTAATGAAATTAAAGTTCTAAGTTTTGTAAAATGAAAGCATACTAATATAATTTGTAAAGTATCTATATTTAATTATGTAATAAAAATGCATTCTTTGTCCTCTTTGTACAAATAGCAATGCCCTGACGGGGTGTCACAATATTATATTTAAGATCTCAATATTATTATACTCTGATGAATGTGCTGTACTATTGTGAAAAAGCTATTAAATAAATAAATAAACATTTCATGTACATATAATATTTTACATTACAATATAAACTTATTACTATAATCTTAAATGAAGACATTTAAATTCAGAGTTATTATTCATATTATTTAATATATGTGATTGTATCTATTTATTAATTTATATATTTTTATAACAAAATTTTGCATGACATCGATTAAACAGAAAATATAGCAATAACAATTTGGTCGGTACTTATATGTATAATCTTTATTATTATTTTCATCTTTACTTATCGCTTAAAAAACTCCTGCAACGTGTAATAGCATTTTTGTGTTAAGAATTCATTTAATTTGTTTTTAAATAATTTATTATTTTGTATGTGTTTAATAGAATTTGGAATTTGATTATATATTTTTATTGACATAGAGTAAGGGCCGGTATTAACTATTTGTAATTTTGAGGTGATTATAGCCAATTTAACCTTATGTCTTAGATTTTCGGGGCGAGAATGTTGAGGGAACCAGTCTGTGTTATTTCTTACAAGAGAACAAATCTCTGATATATACAAAGATGGTAAGGTCATTATTTTATATTTAATAAAGTACGATTTGCAGCTAGTCATGGAATCTATATTAGCAAGTATTCGGATACATTTCTTTTGCAAAATAAAAACTTTATTAGCATCCTTGCTGTTCCCCCAAAGTACAATGCCGTAGCGCAGCCAGGCGTCTGCGTATGCGTAGTAGGCGCAGGTTGCTGTCTTTAGGTCCGTAGTTTTTTTAAGCTCTCGGAGGGCATACACAAAACTAGATAGTTTACTAACTGTTTTATCTACATGTTCCTTCCAGTTTAGATGTGTATCTATATTGATACCCAATAGACAGTGGGAGTCAACAGATTGTATTGGGATGTTTAAGTATTGGTAGTTTATTAATAGAGGTTGTTTTTGGTACGGTCTGAATTGCATAATTTTAGTTTTATTGAAATTAATATCAAGGTTATGAGATTGAAGCCAGTTTGTAATAATATTTAGGTTGGTCGTTAATAATGAATGTAATGAGGTGTTATTCGGACAAGGAAGGATTAAAGAAACATCTCATCAGCGAAGAGAACACATGGAATATTAGAGATACTGGGAAGGTCATTGATATAAATTAAAAATAGCAGACAACCCAGTACGCTTCCCTGGGGTATTGACTGCTTTAATATATTTTTATCAGATCTGATTTTCTTAATGAATCCAGTCTGTAAGTCGTTGTATGTAATATCTACGTATTGCACTCTTTGATGGAGGTAAGATATGAACCAATTGTATGCTAGCCCCCTTATACCTATATCATAAAGTTTTCTCAGCAAGATGGAGTTTATAACTCTATCATAGGCCTTGCTCATGTCTAACAGTATACCAATGGCGTGTTGTTTGTCTTTGACAACCTTGAGCACTTCTCTGACATACTGGTACACTGCCAAACCTGTCGAGCGCCCTTTTCTAAAACCATATTGCCTGTCATCGAAAATTTTATATTTTTCACAAAAAGGATAAAAGTCTATTATATAATTTATATATGACTGTTTCAAATACTTTAGCAAAAGTAGAAAGTAATGCTATTGGACGATAATTGCTACAATTTTCGGGATCACCATTTTTGAATAAGGGTTTAACTATCGCAATTTTTAACAAATCTGGGACAATTCCTTGTAAAATAGATTGATTTATCAGAAAAGAAAGTGGTGAGGCAAGTTCATCTGCACATGCTTTTACTAAAGTTGGGGGAATTTCATAAAAACCATGACTTTTTTTATTTCTTAGTTTTTTTATAATGTTGTGTATTTCTGTTGGGTTAACCGGGCTGAGAAAAAGGGAGTTTTCAGTATAGGTTGTTGTTTGCAGACTTCTTTGTGGAAAGGAGTTAAGTAAAGAAGTAAAGAAAGTGTTTAGATGGTTTGCAATTTGAATAGGGTCTTCAGTAACCATGTTATTTATTTTTAATTTAACATTTTTAACAGATTTTATTTTGACTTTATTTGTTCGCTCCTTTATTATTTTCCACATTGTAATGATAAGGTTATCATATTTTCTGATTCTATTTTTGTGATCTACTCTTTTTGCAGTGGCTACTGCTTTTTTTAGCAACATTTGATTACATAAATGTAAAAAATAATAATTAATACTGTCAGCGAAAAAAAAAAAACACCTAACACCGAGCGGATCTCACCCGCCGCACCCTTCGACCTAACCTGACTATGTCGTAAAATATGAGAATATTTTTTCAATTAAATTATTTATGAAGTGATTGATGAGTTATGAAATGAATAGAAATGTAATAATCTGTTTGCCAAGTGAATTATTTATGTAGTTGTTAAAAGTTGAGATGTGAAACGAAATCGTTGCGAAACGTTGGTTTTGTAATGAAGAGATTTGAATAGTTTGTCCGTGAAATGAACGAGTACCGAGCTGCACGCTTGTTTGCCACCTGAGTGCCTAGTGCGAGATTTTATTTACCCTTACGCGAATTCGATCGCGTAAGAGTAAACGCAGATTTGTATGGAATTGAAGGAGCGTCATCTAGCGGTGTATCGATGACGCTCGAAAATCGCGATCGGAAATCTCGCACTAGGCACTCTGTTTTCATCGAGAGTCAATTCACGGTCACACACACTGCGCACACTTGATGTCAAGCAAAATATATCGAACTTGGCCTCTTTAGTCTCATTTTAGCCCATCATATCTCGTAAGCTGCGTAAACTATAGTGTCAAGGTTTTCTTTAATCTGATCGTTATCAAATCAATGTACAGATTCGTATCTTTACAGCGTTTATGTTATCAGTGTCCTCGTCATATGTACTGTCAGGCATCTCTTCGCTTATCCAAACATCAATCAAATAAAATTTATATTACCACCGCATAAGCGCGCATGGCCCCGCGGCTGGTGTAGATCACAGGCGATCTACTCGGTTAAGAATTACGGGCGCGGTCGGGAGTGTGATGGGTGACCGCTAGTGGCTTATTAAAATGCTCGTTTTCGTGCTTCAGAGGGCACGTTAAGCCGTCGGTCCCGGTTGCTATCGATAGATAGCAGTCGTTAAACCTTGTCGGAGGCCATTTGTAAAGGGCGGTTTGAAAACGGCCACTATCCCGTTACTCCACCAATCCGCATTGGAGCAGCGTGGTGGAGTAAGCTCCAGGCCTCCCCCTAAAAAGGGGAGAGACTCGTGTCCAGCAATGGGATGTATAATGGGTTGCCATTATTATAAGGTGGACATGTGGTCAGCGGCCACTTCCCTGATACTACATGTCATTTTACTGGTGGTTGAGCTCCAGTGACGGAGCTCACGGGCGTAGACACCACCGTATTACCTAATATACCTACTTGCCGCTAAATGGTAGTGTTCAGCACTATCGTGTTCCGATCGGGTGGTAATGTACGGCCCTGTAATTTCCGGCACAGAGGCATAACACCTTAGGCCTCAGGAGTGGCAACGCATCTGCATTTTGACCTCTGGTTATTGTGTGGGTGTCTATAGGCTGCAGTCATCACTTAACATCAATGTGAACTGCATGCCTGTTTGCCACTTCCATTACATTAAAAAAAATATATGAGGTTCTTCAAAAATTACTTCAAGTTCCTACAAGGTTTGCAGCGCGTTGACGATTCCCTTGGTGTTTCAAATGACCCGGTCATTGACGTCATTTGACGACCCGGTTAGTCCAGCGGTGTGAGATGACCGTTTGATTCGAAGGGTCGCGGGTTCGATCCCCGCACCGCGACAAATATTTGTATGGCCTACAGATATTTGTTTCGGGTCTGGGTATTTGTGTATGTGTTGTATGTGTACAACGGCACCCACGACACAGGTTTATAACTACTGTGGGGCTGTGAGTTTAAGCGTATATATAAAAAAATGGACATAGGCGACGGCGATCACTTTCCACCAGGTAGTCCGTTTGCTTTTTGGTCAACTTTATGACAAAAAAAGTATATATTCCAAAAATCTCTGGTAAGGGCTGACTTTAATTTGGATTTATTTTAATTTGCAGTGCTTCGCTACAGCGAGTGTAGCCGTGAACATTACGGGGCACGGCTGCGTCATCGGTTTCTCGGCAATCCTCATTCCTGCGCTGCGCAAACCTGACTCCTACATCAAAACCACGCCCAGTGAGGAGTCATGGATAGGTTAGTGTTGATCTACTGTATCTACATGCCAAGGCCCTCACGGGGTAGGCGGAGAGCGTGGATATCTATCACCTACACAGGTAGGGGAGTGTTGATCTTGAGTATGTATCTTCGCGCCAAGACCTTCGAGGTCAAATATCTCTGCCTATTCTACGCACATCTCACGTGTCTTTCCGACATTCTTCTCTCTCATGCACGCCGTTTCCGAAGAGTCGGAGGTAAGGTCAAACCAATCGAACCCTACCTTAGGATCCTTATTTAGGACAATGCTTTGCATATTTGGTCATGGAGTTTTCATGTATGGAAAGTAAATATTGCCTTCAGATCTGATATCTACACAACTGGAGGTCAAAATTAAGATGTGTTGGCACTACTGAGAGTTGCCATCTTACCTGCTGACCATTTTTGGCAACGGAATACTTATATTCTTACCCCCTTATTCACAATCGTACATTAGATACGTTTTAGCTATAGAATGCTTTGTCTTTGTCAGTTGCAATGTCAAATGTGCAGGATAGAAAAAGACAAAAGAGAGATTAGCAACACTTTACCTAAAATACGTTTATGAGTAAAGGGGGTAAATATCGTAGAATATAGATAAGTATCTACATATTTATTGAACGCCACCAATTAACTTTGTGATTAGACTAAGTGTGAAATTCTCACACCGCACTACGACATTACTTGCAGCAAAGTACGTTTAGAACTGTCAATAAAGTATGAGTTTTGAGTTCTAAGCGTACTTTGCTGCAAGTAAAGAATCTCATAGTCTTAAACAAATAACGGCATTACTAATAAAAAATATTAATATCTGAAGTCTGTGACGCATGATCTACCAACCCATGCCGGAAAATATATTTCTACAAAATTTTTACCTTCTGCATGTCAATTTTTTATTAAAAAACAGAAGGCAGAATCCACCCAACCTTGAAAAGATCAGAAATAAAACAGGTAGAGCATTTTTTTACATATAGGTATATAGTGAGGTTGCAGAATTCAAATATATCAGAATTAATTTTGAATGTTTTCTACAGCATAATTCATAACTGGTATTACACTGATTCACCTTGAAGAGCTGATGAAAATTTCATATCTACCTATGACAATATTTCAATTTAATTTCAGCCTCTGTCATCGGCTTCGCGTTAATATTGGGCAACTTCATCATCATGCCACTTATGGACTCCATCGGCCGAAAGAAATCGCATATCCTCACAATCCTGCCCATCCTCACCGGCTGGTTTGTTCTTCTTGTCGTAGATAACGTAGCTGGACTGATCGTCGCTCGCTTTCTCCAAGGGATTTCCATGGGCATGCTAGGGCCTTTAGGCTCCATTATTATCGGAGAAACGACAGACCCAAGAAATAGAGGAGCATTCCTCACCAGCGTATCCCTTGCGCTAACAACTGGTGTTTTATCTACTCACTCTCTCGGGACCTACTTCAGCTGGCAGCAAAACGCTTTGGCCTGTTCCTTCATCACTTTCACGAGCTTAATTCTCATCATCTATACTCCTGAATCACCAGCGTGGCTGATAGCGAAAGGACGTTACGAGGAAGGCACCGAAGTATTCTACTGGTTGAGAGGCAAAAATATACAACAAGAGATTGAGTTGGAGAGAATGATTGCAGCTCAAAGACTTAACAGAAAATCTAGTGAGAGTGGCATAAAGATTTCATTCGGAGCCCGGCTAGGTCGGATGGGCGCGTACTTTAGAAGTACATACAAAAAGCCTGAGTTTTATAAACCCATTATCATCATGTTTGCCATGTACACCATGTTCCAGTTCGCTGGAGTAAACGTTATAAGTTCTTATACAGTGGACATCATTCACCAAGTTGTAGGTCCTGAAGCAAACGCTAATTTCTTAATGGTAGCTATGGATGTGGAAAGATTAATATGCAATGTGCTGGCCGTCTTTCTAATGAAGACCCTGAAAAGAAGAACTTTGTTGTTCTTAGGTTCAAGTATTTGTGTAACGACTTACCTCGTCAAAGCGCTTTACGTTTATGGCAAGGAAAATGATATGCTGCCTTTCGATAGCCAATGGTTTCCTATAGCTTTAATCGGTTGCTACATGTTCTCCTTAACTGCGGGCATGTCAACTATACCTTTTGCGTTGTCAGGAGAAATCTTTCCGATGGAATACCGAGGGTTGGGAGGAAGCATCAGCGTTTTGGCTTTGTCATTAAATTTCTTCATTGCTGTTAAATGTTTCCCAGTACTAACGCTCAGCATTGGTCTACCGTTGACCTATGTTTTGTATGCTGGTGTAGTTGTTTGCTGTTTGATCGTCGCTTACTTTTTGTTACCTGAGACTAAAGATAAAACTCTTCAAGAAATTGAGGATTCCTTCCGAGGATTGTCTCCTGATGATCGCAAATGCGTCGAACCGCTTAATGTCATTGAGAAGAACGAAATGCGGCGTTGTAGCAGTCATATACTCTATTGATTCTATTAAAAGACACTTTTAAGTTAAACTAGCGAATTGAAACCAGTGTGATATGAAAACCGTGATGGATTTACTCAAGCAAGTGATGTAGATATTTATTTTAGAATAATACTAATCTCAAATTATTCAATTTCTTTGAAACTAAATGTAATCTAAATAAAATATATTGATGTATATTGTTTTTATTTAAGCTCGTTATCTTATATACTGATATGTGCGATCATTGGTATCCTCAAAAATCGCATTCATCTAAATTAATAATACACTCTCTCATATATTTTCTCCTAACTACAGGGCCAGCTTCTAAAGGCTGGAAGATTTCTCCTATAATTCCAAATGCAAGCCTCAACCTTCTGCCACGTTTTGTAATTCCAACATTCTATCCTTTTCACACACTTCAGCACCAGTGTTGTCCTTTCCTTCTCTGAAGTGGCATTCTATTTCATACAGCGTCTTCCCTTTCGTCTCAGGCAGCAAAAAAAATAGAAAGGTGCCACAAATCGCTATACATATTCCATACACGCAAAAAGTTCCATTTATACCAATTTGTCTGAAAGACATCGGGGCAGTTTTGACCACAACAAAGAACATGACAGATAGGAACATACCAGATATTCCACCGCCTAAACTCCTGTATGCCAAAGGGAATATCTCGCCAGCGATAGCCCAGGGAATCGGTAAAATGCCGAGGGTCTTTCCAAAAATGTAACACAGCGTTGGTACAATTGGTATCCATTTGTATTCTTCTGGGATATATCCGAAGTCTCTTAAATATAGGAGGAGAGCGGCGATGAATAGAGCTACAACACTGACGCTGATACCCATAAATAGGACAGTTCGTCGGTTAAGCTTGTTAACTACGAAGCAAGCGAGCACTGCTGTCACAAACCTCACGATATCTACCATCAGCATACTCGTGCATGAATCAATCGCTCCACCAGTAACCTCCTCCATCATAGGCATAGTATATGAGGGCACAACAGTCATACCAGATATTTGGAACAGAACGAACATGAACATCATTATTACAGTGGGCTTATAAAATTCTGGTTTCATGACCATCTCGCAGTAGGACTTGAATTTGGATACTCTTGGTATGACCGTCGCCTTTTTCTTCTGGCTGTTGAGTAGTATCTCTAATTCTTTCTCTGAATTGGCGTCGTTTCCTCTAAACCAGCGAAATGACTTTCTACATTCGTTGTATTTACCGATGGAGGCTAGGTACGGCGGTGTTTCTGGTACTAGGGAAATTAGTACCAGGGAAATGAGGTAAACGCTTCCGCAGGCTATTGAGGCTGATCGCCAGTAGAGTAAGATGCCGGCAAAGTGTGCCAATAGCATTCCGGTTGCGAAGGAGAAAGCCACGGTAGCAAGGAATGCCCCACGGTATTTCGGTGATGAGTATTCTGCTATGGAGACGGGAGCTGATGCTGCTTGGAGACCCATGCCGAAACCCTGGAAAGAAAATAGGTGCACATTATTTTCGTTGAAGCAACATTTTCTTTCATCCTACTAATTACTGGTGGTAGAGCTCCAGTGACTGAGCTCGCGGGCGTAGGCACCACCGCATTACCTAATATAATTGCCGCTAAACGGTAGTGTTCAGGTCAGGTGGTAATGTACGGCCCTGTAATTTCCGGCAGAGAGGTATGACACCTTAGGCCTTAGGAGTGGCAACGCTTTTGCATTTTGACCTCTGGTCATTGTGTAAGTGTCTGTAGGCTGCAGTCATCACTTAACATCAATGTGTACTGCATGCTTGTTTGCCACTTTTAATCCTACATAAAAAAAAAGTCAAACGAAATTCTTTGGTTTTCTGAAGCATTTTGTGCACATAATATTTATGTTATACAACATCATAATAATTTATTAAAATGAATATCATAGAAGTTGTCCCAGAATAGCGCGCATTAATATAAATTTAATTCAAACGCGTTGCTCACACTTATGAGAGGCAACCGAAGTCGCTAGAATAAAAAAAAACCGGTCAAGTGCGTGTCGGGCCAAGCGCAGTGTAGGGTTCCGTATTTACATAGTAAGAGATGTAATAAAAAAAATGTATTTTCTATAGAGTTGTTCGAAATTTTCGAGTAAAATACATTTGGTCGACTATTACTCGCAAACTTGCAAGGCTAACTTAAGTGTGATAGTTTTCCTTTTGCATTATTGTGTCATTGTAGCTACTGTTGCCAAAACGAATTTCTAACAATAACCGTTTAGTTGGTAGAGGGGAGGGGGGGGGGTATACAATCTAACGATGCACTTTAAAGCTTTAATTAGTCACGGACAGTTAACTAAATCGAAAATGATGTTCGGACATCCATATTATTTTTGAAAGACCTATCCCACGATATATAACGATACCGCACACTGGAAATCGAAAATTTAAAAAAACACGCTCGTGACAAGTAGGGTTTTACCCTAAATATTTAATTTTTCATGTTTTTATTATACCATTTTGTCAGCGTGATTAAGGTTCAATAGGTGAATAAGGATCAAGTCTCTAGTGGCAATAATTTTTGCGCTAAACCGCGGACGGACGGACAGACAGACGGACATGGCGAAACTATAAGGGTTCCTTGTTTACTACGGAAACCTAAAAATGAGGCAACAGAGGAACAATGTTAGGTCAGCTAGCTTATAGATTAAATACCTACCTACTACCTACGAGTATATATAATCGGTAGGATTGCAATGCCTTTTTGTGAACAACAAAAACTTATGAAATTGATACCTACCTACATGGATAAACACGGTATGATTTGATCGCAAAGAGCAACTCGGTCCACAGTACGCGGCGGACCGGAGGGGAGTAGCCATAGCGTTTATTACCGATGCAAAACAGTCTGTCATTTTTTCCGCGGAGCCCCCCCCTCCACGGGAATAAATGTGACACACACACTACAAAAATCGTCTATTACTACGAAACTCACAGCTTGACTTTAACAAAATACACACATTTATTTATTTGACGACCCGGTTAGTCCAGCGGTGCGAAACCACCGTTTGATTCGCGGTCGAAGGGTCGCGGGTTCGATCCCCGCTCCGGAACAAAGAATTGTATGGCCTACAGATATTGTTTCGGGTCTGGGTGTTTGTGTATGTATTGTATGTGTACAACGGCACCCACGACACAGGTTTATACCTACTGTGGGGCTGTGAGTGTAAGCGTATAAAAAATAAATAAAATAAAATAATTTAAATATCGGTGCGACAGGCATAGGACCATTTGGTCTTGTACTTTGACAGAGGAGAAAGCCTGCATATGGCTACTCCTCTCCGATCCGGTCCGCCGCGGCCGGTTGCCCGTGTTGCTCAATGTATGATCGTGATGAAATAAGATTCTCATAGGTCAAAAGTTCTAGGTCGAACATCTGCACGTTTTTTTCGAGAAACGTGACGTGACAATCATTTAACAATGTTGATTTAATCGTGAAGAGGTACTTACTGGTGGTAGAGCACCAGTGACGAAGCTCGCGGTCGTAGCTACCAAATTACCTCATGTACTTGCCGCTAAATGGTAGTGTTCACCATCATCGTGTGCCGGTCGGGTGGTATTGTACGGCCTTGTAATTTCCGGCACACAAGCATAATACCTTAGGCCTCAGGAGTGGCAACTGTGGCAAGGCAGATGCATGTAGCGAACGTAGATACGTTAAAATATCTGGTTCCATGTAGATGTTTATAGGCACCATCAAACTGCTTCGGTAGTCTAGTGGTAAAAGGCCACTACTACTACGCTGGGGTCCTGGGTTCTATTCCCGGATTGGGGGCTACCAGAGATAAAGGGTGTTAAATCCTTTATCTCTGGTTCTATTGGGATTTTTCCATTTTTTGGAAGTTTCCCAGTACCTCGGAGTTTGGTAATGTGCCCGGAGATGGCAACAGGTTCGCCACCTGTTACATGGGCCAAAAACGTAACCGGCAAGTCGTGGGTGTTTGCATTCAAGCACCTCTGCCTAACCCTTCGGGGATTACAGGCGTGAAGTTACGTTACGTTTTATAATAAGAATATTATTATTTTTGTTCAAATTATTATTTTTTTCTTTTTTTCTCTGCACATTAATTTTGATATCGTACTAGATTTTTTGTATCGTAGACTGAGTTTATATACCTATTATTATTATAGGTTACTGTATTAAATTTACCAAATCTTTTTTTCGTGTACCTTTTGTCCGATGCTTTATGAATAATACCTACTTAAATTGTTCTTTTGTTAATTAAAATGTGTATTCGGCCGACGGATGTTTCGCTGGCTTTGTTTGTGTAATAGAATCGGCCCCACTGGAAGACCAGCGCTGCTCAAAAGAGCAGCTTCATGATGAATTGGGGACCATTTTGTAACAACAACTTGTAATTTATAGAATGTCTTACATAATTTTATTTGAGCTCCAAGTTGTTGTTGCAAATAAAGTATTATTCTATTCTATTAAAATCATGTTCATTGATTCTTATATATGTCTAGCTTGTTCATAATAAGACACGGGTTCTCCATGCTGTCACGAGACAGCAATCGACTCCATACTTGACATCCAATTTAACAATTGGTTGTGATCTTTTTGCGATAATTTAAATCGTATAACAATTGTGTTGCGCACGCGCAGATGTCAGGAATCAATTGCTTTCATGTGACTAGTCATACTCAATGATCGACTGGGAACATTGGCCAAAAATCGTATGGACTGGCCATACCGACAGGGTTGGCGTGACTACCTACGAAAAGTTGGGCGATTAGTATGGCCAACTTTCATAGGGTTGTATTTTTTCATACTTACAGTTGATCGATATTTTTTTTATGGGACGTAGGTGGCAAACAAGCTTGCAGTTCACATAGATGTTAAGTGATGACTGCAGCCTATAGGCATTACTGCAGCCACGTTGATTAATAACTTCCTTTTCTAGGTTCCTCTCACCAAATTTTGTATAGGCCAATGGCCAACTACGTGAAAATAAGTAAAGGTGAGTCTTTCCACATACTTCAATTTATAGATCGTCAATGGTTCTCCCCCTTTAAAGCTAAGATTAAAAAAAAACCTTTATGAACCTGTACTAAAACAATTGATAGTAATCTTTATGCGCCAATTTGAAACCAATATACCTAACTAATTGTTATCTATTAGTTTCGAATTGCCGCGTATTGCGTACGCGTAAATGTCACGAGTCAATTGCTTTCATGTGACTAACTTACTCAGTGATCGCTTGATCGCCTGTTATCAAACAGAGGTGCTCATTATATTTTTGCTGTTTTCGCAAAAAATAAATCGAAATACCTATGAACTATTTAATTATTAAGATATTGTTAGTGTTAGTGCCTAAAATATATGTATGTATGTATGTATCTTCACGCCAGGGGTAGGCAGAGAGTGTAGAGCGCCAGATATCCCGGTTCAGACATCTCGTGCCTCGTCTACCTTCATCATTCTCTTCATACATGCACGCCGATTCCTAAGACTTTTGACTCCACCATCAGATAGAACTCGACCTATTTGGTCATGGTAGGTCAGTCTTGGTCTTCCTGGGCCTCTGGAACCATCCACATTCGCATTGTATATCTGTTTAGTCATTCGCTCATTCGACATTCTTTCTATATGCCCGAACCATCGGAGCATGCCTTTTTTCATTTTTACACCGATACTATCATTCACATAAAGTCTCTTTCTTACATCTTCATTACGAACGCGATCGGTGAGTGATACACCGCAGATCTTGCATCATCTACTACTACCTTGCATTTGTTCTCTGTTCATCTCTTTCAAATACTAATACTTTAGTTTTATCCACATTCAATTGTAAGCCTTTCTCCATACAATCCTCTTTCATGACTGTGACTAGTGCTTGTAGCCCAGATGGTGTAGAGCTAACAATTACCGCATCATCTGCGTAAAGCAGACAGTTCACCACTAAGTCACCCATACGCACTCCCACATCCATCAACTTCACCCTCTGGAGGCATTTGTCCAGATATATAATAAACAGCCTAGACGAAAGCACGCAACCTAAAATATAATAGGCATCATTTAAGGTGAAACAGGTGGTGTTTGTGCCAAATCAGGTGGTGTTTGTCTAAAAGCAGGTGGTGTTTATGCCAAAACAGGTGCCTAATTGGAATTAGGTTGTTTACATTTTGAATCACACCTGCTAGCTATTGTAAAGATAACGACTCGAATGTTGTTTATGAAGTCAAGTAATTGGGGGTAGAAATGAGCTTGTCAATGGTATAAATGGGCTTGTCAATGGTAAGATGGGAATCAGTTGAATTGTGGTCGTCACCGTGGAATGAAGGGCTACTAGTGCTAGTTCAGTTCTTAACAATATCTATATCGGGCCGATTATATAATAAGGTCGCATCTTCGCATATGGGCAGGAGTCTCGCTGAACGTGACAAAATGTGAAAGGGGAGGACGGGGGTCCCCGACAAAGTGACGTACGCAGTTTATTAAAATTAAATATTTTTTTTTATTAATATTTCGTTAGAAACGTAACTTTACGCCTGTAATCCACGAAGAGGTTAGCAGAGGTAAATGCATGCATTCAAGCATACATCCAAACACCCACGATTCACCGGTTACGTTTTGGCCCATGTAACAGGTGGCGAGCCCGTTGACATCTCCGGGCACATTACCAAACTACGAGGTGTTGGGCAACTTCCCGAAAATGAAAAAATCCCAATAGAACCGGAGATAAAGGATTTTAAACCTTTAAAACTGAGGCAGTATATTTCGTAAGACTATTATTAAATTTATTAATAATAAAAAGACTCAACATTTTTAGGTATTTTGTCAAAGAAACGTATACATCGTCCTCTAAAATTAGTAGGTACTGCCTACCCTATGCAGTCGTGTTGTTCGCACAGACAACTTGTGTTTGTTCCTAGTATTCATATTTCATAATTTTATTGGTGCTAGGTTTTATAGGTTAGCTCTAGTGACGGAGCTCGCGGGCATAGGCACCACCGCATTACCTCATATACTTGCCGCTAAATGGTAGTGTTTAGCACTATCGTGTTCCGGTCAGGTGGTAATGTACGGCTCTGTAATTTCCGGCACTAAGGCATAACACCTTAGGCCTCAGAAGTGGTAGCGCTTCTGCATTTTCACCTCTAATCTTTGTGTAGGTATCTATAGGCTGCAGTCATCACTTAACATCAATGCGAACTTCATAACAAAAAAAATGCTACAATTTATAATTATTAAAAGTTCACGCAGACGAAGTCGTGGGTAAAAACTAGTAAAATCTTGTGATTTAAGTTTAGAGAAGTATTACCTGCAAAGATCGACTGATAAGTAACGCAGCAGGTCCTTTTGCCGCCACCATCAGAGCCCAGCCAGCCAGAGCTGGCAGGGTACTGAGCTGGTTGGTGAGCCGCCTTCCCAGTCGCTGGAGGCTGAAGGGTGCCGCCCCGATCCCGGAGATCAACGCCAATCCGAGGATGGAGGCTGGAAAATTTGAGAACGGTCCAAGATTAAGCTAAACCTTCAGGACGCTTAAAAACATTACAATATATGTACAACTAGTTTTTTTAGAACTTTTGAAGGGAAAAAATCCTGTAATACATGATTTTTATGACACTTTTACCATTTACGCAGCGGAAACTCTGAATAGGAAAAAAGGCCCCCGATTTTGAAACATTCTTCATTGGTGCTCCGCCGCCCTAATGGTCTTAGCGTGATAATATATAGCCTAAAACCTTCCTCGATGAATGGATTGTCTAACACTGAAAGAATTTTTCAAATCGGATCAGTAGTTCCTGAGATTAGCGCGTTCAAACAAACAAACAAACAAACTCTTCAGCTTTATAATATTAAGATTATATATTATACTAGCTGTCCCGGCTAACTTCGTATCGCCCTAGAAAATTTAAAAAAATGTCCAAAAATGTTATGAATAATGATGTTGGCCGATTCTCAGACCTACCCAATATGCTCACAAAATTTCATGAGAATCTATCCAGCCGTTTCGGAGGAGTATGGCAACGAAAACTGTGACACGACAATTTTATATATTAGAAGTACCTAACTATTTAGATAAACGCAAACCAAAAATTTTGTTTTTACGTAATGGAAGTGGCAAACAAGCATGCAGTTCACATTGATGTTAAGTGATGTCTGCAGCCTATAGACACCCACGCAAAGACCAAGGTCAAAAGGCGGATGTCTTACCACTCCTGAAATTACAGGGCCGTATATTACCACCTGACCGGAACACGATAGTGCTGAACACTACCATTTAGCGCCAAGTAGGTATATTAAGTAATGCGGTAGTGCCTACGCCCGCGAGCTCCGTCACTGGGGCTCTACCACCAGTAAAAGAAATCACTAAGATTTGTCCGGTATACTTCGAGAATCAGTGTTTATTTCACTCACTGTCCGAAGCCTAAACAATGCCGTATTCGCCGATTGTTTGCCACGTGCTTTTTCACTTGTTTGCTACCTTAATAATTCTTAGCCTTTTTTAATTTTGTAAAAAAAGGCTAAGATAATATTTTACTTCTATACCCATGATTACAGGGTCTTGTATATCATTTAATCGAATGGAAGCGACGAACACTGTCATTTACGCGGTGCTGCCCACGTTGTGTTGTGCTATTGGAACTCTCCTTGTAAATAACCTTCTATTCGTGGGTTAAAATAGTGCCACAATTGCTGACATTATAGTATGTTATTTAATACAGAATCCCTTTCATCAAATTACGTTGTGAGCAAATTACGCGTTGACGCAAGTCGCAGACAAATTGTACTTAAGTGTCTTGTCGGGTTACATAGAGGTGACCAATTTGTAAGTTAGTGCAGGAAACTTGAAATAAATAAATTAAATTGGTATTAGAATACCAGTGGTAATAGAATAACTGCCTCAGTGCCGTAGTGGTAGCAGGCCACTACTACTACGCTGGAGGTCCTGGGTTCGATTCCCGGGTCGAGGGCTATCGGAGATAACGGTTTAAAACCCTTTATCTCTGATTCTATTGGGATTTTTCAATTTTCTGGAAGTTTCCCAGTACCTCGGAGTTTGGTAATGTGCCCGGAGATGGCAACAGGTTCGCCACCTGTTACATGGGCCAAAAACGTAACCGGCGAGTCGTGGGTGTTTGCATGTATGCTTGAATGCATGCATTTACCTCTGCCTACCCCTTCGGGGATTACAGGCGTGAAGTTACGTTTTTAGAATACCAGTGACGGAGTTTAAGGGCGTATGCACCACCGCATTACCTAATAGATATATCCTTATAATCTACTTGATACAAGTGTTCAATCCTCGTGTTCCGGTTAGATGTAAATGCAGGACCTCGTTGCTAAACTATTTAGGCCTCAGTAGTGGCAATGTATCTGCATTTTGACTTCTGGTTTTTGTGAAGATGTCTATAAGATGCAGTGTTTACTTACCATCAATGTGAACTGCGTACTTATTTGCCGCTATCATTACACAAAAAAAAGAAAGAAGCTACAATAATGTTTTATTTATTTATTTATTTAAACTTTAATGCACCTAGTACATAAGGCGGACTTAATATCATAGGGCATTCTCTACCAGTCAACCTTGAGGTAGTGGGATACTGATAGTAGGGGTGCAATAATAAAAACTATATGGACAGTAAGAAATAGGTATTGTTTAGAAACAAAAACATTATAAATTGTATTTAACAATCAATAAAAAGATAAAAATATATTAGATATAATTATTATATTTACGTGTCATAAATAATATATACAATGTTTTGTCTCTATGCCCATGATTACAGGGCCGTGTATACCATCTAATCGAATGGAAGCGACGAACACTGTCATTTACGCGGTTCTGCCCACGTTGTGTTGCAACATTGATTCTCCGCTTGGAAATAACCTTCTTTTTGTAAATTGCTGCCATTATAGCATGTATACAGAATTTCTATCATCAGCATTAGACGGTAATAAGATAAATTACGTGGTGTGCAAATGACGCGATGACGCAGACAAACTGTAGGTATCTTGTAGGGTTATATAGAGGTGACCACGTTGTAAGTTGGTGCGGGAAACTTGAAATAAATAAATAAAATTAGTAGTTCACATTCACTGGTCGTAGAGCTCCAGTGACGGAGCTCGCGGGCGTTTGCCACTAGCGGTCACCCATCACACTACCCGACCGCGCCCGTAATGCTCAACCAAGTAGGTCGCCTATGATCTACACCAGCCGCCAAGTCATGCGCGCTTCGTGTAAATTAAAAAAATCTAAAATATAAAATGCAACATCTTATTTTCCTTAATAATAATAAATATGACTTATGAATCCCAAATTATTCTAATAGATACTTACTTAGTGCTTTTATAAATTCATTCATTTTATTTCACAGGTGGTAGAGCTCCAGTGACGGAGCTCGCGGGTGCAGCCACCACCGCATTACCTAATATACTTGCCGCTAAATGGTAGTGTTTAGCACTATCGTGTTCCGGTCAGGTGGTAATGTAAGGCCGTGTAGTTTCCGGCACAGAGGCATAATATCTCAGACCTCAGGAGTGGTAACGCATCTGCATTTTGACCTTGGTCTTTGTATGGGTGTGTATAGGCTGCAGTCATCACTAACATCAACGTGAATTGCATGCTTGTTTGCCACTTCCACTACATAAAAAAAAACATCAATGTGAGCTGCATGCATGATAAGTGGTGATTGCAGCCTAAAGACATGTACACAAAAACCAGAGGTCCAAATGCAGATGCGTTGCCACACGATGCAATACATTAACATCTTAATCTAACCGGAACACGATAGTGCTGAAAGCTACCATTTGGTGGCAGATAGATAAGGTAATAGTTTAATTTAGGTAATATAAAATTTAGGTGCCTACGGCGGCCTGCGCCCTTGTGCTCCTACACTGAAACTCTACCATTGTAATTGTTCTTGTACTAATTTATCCGCAAAAATCTTTATCGTTTTGTCACCCACATTCTTTATGACTGTTTTAGATTTCTTGTGTAAAATATATAATAATGGCAACCCATTAAACGTCCCACTGCTGTTCACGAGTCTCTCCCCTTTTTGGGGGGAGGCCTGGAGCTTACTCCACCACGCTACTCCAATGCGGATTGGTGGAGGTGGGTGGGTTAGTGGCCAACCCGCTGTCGGATGTTTTCAAACCGCCCATAAGGCCTCCGACAAGGTTTAACGACTGCTGTCTATCGATAGCAACCGGGACCGACGGCTTAACGTGCCCTCCGAAGCACAAAAACGCGCACTTAATTTGTTACTGGCGGTCACCCATCACACTATCCGACCTCGCCCGTAGTGCTTAACCGAGTAGATCGCTTATGATCTAAACCAGCAGCCGGGCCATGCGCGCTTCGTGTAAATTAAAAAATCTAAAATATAAAATGCAACATCTTAATTTGCTTAATAATAATAAATATTAATCCCAAATAATCCTAAAAGATACTTACTTAGTGCTTTTATAAATTATGCAGGTATTAAATTAATTAGGTAGTCGCAAGTTACTGTCAATTTAGTTTTAGATTAATTTCAGTTATAATAAGACAAACAAATATATGATCCTTAATAATTTTTAACCTAACTTCACGTCTGTAATCCCCGAAGGGGTAGGCATAGGTAAATGCATGCAGTCAAGCATTCATGCAAACACCCACGACTCGCCGGTTACGTTTTGGCCCATGTAATAGGTGACGAACCTGTTGCCATCTCCGGGCACATTACCAAACTCCGTGGTACTGGGAAACTTCCAGAAAATGGAAAAATCCCAATAGAACCAGAGATAAAGCTTTAAGCCATTATCTCTGATAACCCCCTACCCGGGAATCGAACCCAGGTCCTCAGCGTAGTAGTAGTGGCCTGCTACCACTGGGCTACCGAGGCAGTTAACTGATTTGATTGATCGTATCATGTTTGTGCATTACACTTTTTATATTATTAATGGTCAGTGAATATTGTACCTACCCGGTTTGTATGTAGCCTACAAACAAATAAATACATTAGAACCAGAGATTGCTATGAAGATATTTTGTCACTCATGAGGTTTGGTCGTGGTGGTAGAGATAGATATTATAGAGATGTTATGAAAGTGGCAAACAAGCATGCAGTTCACATTGATGTTAAGTGATGACTGCAGCCTATAGACACTTACACAAAGACCAAGACTGACTGCACAATAATTTGACTGCAATTCTTCCCCTAGTGGGCGGTGGGTCGTCACGGCCCGAACACTTACACAAAGACCAAGACTGACTGCAAAATAATTTGACTGCAATTCTTCCCCTAGTGGGCGGTGGGTCGTCACGGCCCGAACACTTACTCAAAGACCAAGACTGACTGCACAATAATTTGACTGCAATTCTTCCCCTAGCGGGCGGTGGGTCGTTACGGCCCGAACACTTACACAAAGACCAAGACTGACTGCACAATAATTTGACTGCAATTCTTCCCCTAGTGGGCGGTGGGTCGTCACGGCCCGACGCCAGCCCTGGCATATTGCCCTGCATATTTTATTATACGTAACGTAACTTCACGCCTGTAATCCCCGAAGGGGTAGGCAGAGGTAAATGCATGCATTCAAGCATACATGCAAACACCCACGATTCGCCGGTTACGTTTTGGCCCATGTAACAGGTGGCGAGCCTGTTGACATCTCCGGGCACATTACCAAACTTTGAGGTACTGGGAAATTTCCAGAAAATGGAAAAATCCCAATAGAACCAGAGATAAAGGCTTTTTCACCATTATCTCTGATAACCCCCTACCCGGGAATCGAACCCAGGACCTCAGCGTAGTAGTAGTGGCCTGCTACCACTAGGCTACCGAGGCAGTTATTTTATTATCATTTATCATTATGACAAGTGTATAAGTTACTCGATAAAAATATGGCTAAACTTGGCCTACTTTGCTGTCAACGTTATGTTGATATTTATATTATTGTTAAAAAGAGTCAAATGTCATTGTCTCGCCGCAAATTTTCGCATTTGTAATCTGATTTTAATATGTCTGGTGGTAGAGTTCCAGTCCGTCAGTCCGGTGCCTACGCCCGCGAGCTTCGTGACGGAGCTCGAGGGCGTAGGCACCACCGCATTACCTAATATACTTGCCGCTAAATGGTAGTGTTCAGCACTATCGTGTTCCGGTCAGATGGTAATGTACGGCCCCGTAATTTCCGGCACAGAGGCATAACACCTTAGGCCTCAGGAGTGGTAACGCATCTGCATTTTGACCTTGGTCTTTCTGCGGGTGTCTATAGGCAGCAGTCATCATTTCACTTAACATCAATGCGAACTGCATGCTTGTTTGCCACTTACAAAACATAAAAAAAGAAGGATGCGAAATGTTACAATAACTTTAACTTTAACACATGTCTTGGTGCAACCCAGACTTAGTCTACTGAGGTATTGCATAATAGAATCAGAATCAGAATCAGAATCAGAAACTCATTTATTCATTTAGGGTGACAGGCACCTCTTATGACACGTCAAAAACAAACAATATAAATTAAAGCGAATAACAATTGATATACATGTCAAACAAGATAAAAAATATATGTAAAGTCAAGAATATCACTAAGATAAAACTAAATGTCATAAACTAATGTAAAAAGTATATCAGTAAAATGTCTCTTTTCCCCTTTACAAACTGATTACAAAGAGTAAAAAGAAAAGAAAAAGAGTCATTCTTTGTCATTCACCGGCAAAGTTCCAAAGGCCAATATGATCTGAGAAAAACTTGCCGGAAAAAACTCAGTCGGCTCTTTTAAAAATATCTCTTAGGCATATTTTTACAATTTTCCATAATTTAAACAAGCTTAAAATTAACAATATAATATCAACATTACACTTTGATTATTACATTTAACACCTTTGTGGAGCTAGATCAGCATTTAGCCAAACATTTCTATCCTTGAGATAGTCCTCGAGTTTATAGTAAGCCTTTTTACATAGAGTGCGTTTAATTAATGCTTTGAATTTACCATCGGTGAGTTCAGCAATCCCGGCTAGGATCTTGTTATAAAATTCTACACTATATTTTAGGAAAGATGTATTAGTTTTCGTCAGTCGAAAACTTGGCAGAGACAACTTGTTCTTATTCCTCGTATTATAACCATGCCTATCGGAGATTTTATCAAACAGATGTAGATTTTTCCTCGCGAAAAGTATATTTTCATAGATGTAATGGCAAGGGACTGTCATTATATTTATTTCTTTAAATAGTTCTTTCAAAGAATCACGACTACGTAAGTTATACATCGCTCTAATGGAATAGAAAAAGAAAGAAAGAAAACACACATCTTGATACACTCACACACATACACAGTATCCGAATATAAAACAAAACAGGTAAGTAGGTAGTTAAGATAAGAAATAAGCCACGAGTGCAATTCGCACACGCTGGAATTGAAACCTTCAATAATTTTGGCCTTAAGATATGTAGTGGGAAAATGCAAAAAAAAATATGAAAAACTCTACAAAGCTATAATAGGTTCTTTACCTGGGTACCTTTTTTATATAATGGAAGTGGCAAACAAGCATGCAGTTCGCATTGATGTTAAGTGATAACTGCAGCCTATAGACACCCACACAAAGACCAAGGTCAAGATGCAGATGCGTTACCACTCCTGAGGCCTAAGGTGTTATGCCTCTGTGCCGGAAATTACAGGGCCTATACAAAACACCACGGTTGTGGTGATTGGTGGGGCTGAGTGTTTTAAACGGATTTTAATTACCTATTTTATTATCGCTTTGAAAAATACGTGTCATTGTTTAAAAAAATATAATAACATATTTACGTACACATTCACAATATTGTTGATAAAGACATTATTACTCGATTGTCATTCATTGTAGGTAAAAAAACCGGTCAAGTGCGTGTCGGGCCACGCGCAGTGTAGGGTTCCGTAGGTTTTTGGTCTGATTAATGTAATGAAAAAAAAAAATATTTTTTATGGAGTTGTTAAAAAATTTGAAGTAAAATACGGGTCGACTATTACTCGCAAACTTGTAAAGTCAACTTAAGTGTGATAGTTTTCCTTTTAATTTCGTTATATGTAGCTACTATTGCCGTAACGTTTGAATTTCTAACATTAACAGTTTAGATGGTAGAGGGGGGGGGGGGCACTTGACTCTAACGAAAATTGGCTCTTTAACTGTTCGTGACTTATTAAGCTAATAAGTCACGAACAGTTAACTGAATCGAAAAATGATGTTTGCACACCCCTAACATTTTTGACTATCCAACGATATCCCACACTATATGTATAGAAAACGAAAAAAAAATATTTGTGCGTTACATGTAGGGGAGGTACCCTATATAAAAAAAATCTCATGTTTTTATTCTCCCACTGTCGGCGTGATTAAGATGTATACTTGTGCCAAATTTCAAGTCTCTAGCATCAACAGTTTTTGCGCTAAACCGCGTACGGACAGACAGACAGACAGACGGACATGGCGAAACTATAAGGGTTCCTTGTTTACTACGGAACCCTAAAAACATGTCAAATTATTAAACAGCCGATAAGTCACAAATGTATAATACCTAATTAAGTATGTATAATTTAAATGTTTCGACAACTGATTATAGTTAATATAACTTTTACTAGCTATTAGGGGTCGTCTATTAATTTCTTTGATCCCTCCTCCTCCCTCTTGCTTGGTGATACGTAGTTTTAAATTAATGCCCCACCCCCATCTAAGCTCACTTTTGTTTTTGGAATAAAATAGGTAAGTACTAAAACCTATTTTTTAAATTTAGCGGAAAATAAAACATAGGAAAAAATATTTGGCCTGAAAATAACTGACTAAACTGACGAAGGTTTCTTGAAATTCTAAAAAAGGATTTTACGACATTCATCCTGTAAAATGGGTAAAAACAGAATGAAAGTTTGTATGAAGAACTTATTGGGACTTACCTACTTACTGATGAAATAATAAAACACGTGTTTTATCTTTTTTTGCTTTCTTTGAAGGAGGATAAAGGATTAATATTATTTCAATAAAATTATATTAAAATATACCTATAACAATCAACAAAAATTAACTAAATAATTACCTGCGGCACAACAAATTTTCTATTTATAAATACCTAATTACCGGAAGAATAGAAATATATAATTCATACGGTTACTGGAAATCTATCTATACAAATACAAATAAATAAAATTGCAGTGTCTGTTTTTAATATAAAAATAACCTCAATGGTTACGAAGTCGTGGGAATAGTTAGCCAGTGTTGCATCAAGATATTTGTTTAAGTTTAAGTTATTGTAACATTTCACATCCTTCTCTAACTTAAAGAAATCTGTTAAAGTTAGAGAAGGATGTGAAATGTGTTATACGTAACACGTAACCCCTAGGAAGATGAGACCGCCCGTTGGGATATAAGCAGTGGCGGATTAAGGTCATCAGAGTTCCGGGGCAGTGTTAGGAGGCCCTGGCACTTGTAATTCCTGAGATATCACAATTGTTATATTTTTATACAATAACTTTAACTTTAACAAATATCTTGGTGCAACCCAGGCTTAGTGTACAATCATTCTAAAGGAATCTAGATGCTAAAGGTGAAGGGACGTTGGTTTCGACATCGACGCAGGTTACGATATTTATTGTCTTATGACTTGTGACTGTGAGTCGTGGAGTTTCGTCAGTGATAAGTGAACGTACCTAAATAGAAATAATATACAGTACTTGCAGAACTTAGGTAAAATGCCAATAAGTCAAGTTGTCTGCGTAAGCCGGTGGTAGAATTCCAGTGTAGGATCTCGCTCGAGGGCGCAGGCACTACCGCATTACCTAATCTATCTGCCGCCAAATGGTAGTGTTCAGCACTATCGTGTTCCAGTTAGATGGTAATGGCCCCGTAATAACTACCACAGAGACAAAATAACTAAGGTCTCAGGGTCTTCTCTGCTACCATGACCAAATAGGTCGACTACTGTCTGATGGTGGGGATCTAAAGTCTTAGGAACCGGCGTGCAAGTATGAAGAGAATGATGAATGTAGATGAGGCACGGGAGGTGTGTCATGACCGGGATATTTGGCGCTTTACACTCTCTGCCCACCCCGTTAAGAACCTGCCGTGAAGATACATAGATACAAATATATTTATATATACATCTATCGTGTTTATATATTACACTCATTCATCATGATATCTCAGGAATCACAAGTGCTATAGGAGTCTTTTAAGTACGTAGGTGCTCACTAAGGGTGAGTTTTTGGTGTTGACATTGACAGTACCTATATAGACCCGCGGACCCGCATCGGTCCGACGGATACGGCTCCTGGATGTAGCTCCTCAGAGCTAGATGCGGATCCAGATCCGAAAATAGGGCGGACCTCCCCATCTCTAGTTGACGGTACCTATGTATGAAATAGATACAACAGGGTCGGTTTAATGGTAAATAACCGCTTTCACAACCCTGTAGATCAGTACCGTATTTATTACCGTAGAGAAGGTAATATTGCACCCATCCGAAGCCGGGGCGGGTAGTAAATCAACGTGTAGACTCACCAATCCAAGACTCGTGGTCAGCCGTCAATCTGATCGCAGTGTCCGGTTGGCGCAACTGCTGCAACAGCACACCAGGGTACGCGATGTTGGCGCCGGTGCCGATCATGTACATCACCACACCGCTCACCGCCAGCAGCTGGGAAACCAGTAAGTTAAGTAAGTAAGCCATGGTGGTGGATTGGCAAAAGATCTGATGCTTTAAGTGTGGCCACGAATCTACAATGTGACCTCTAGTTTAATGGATAGATTATTGAACACGTTACCCCTAGGAAGATGAGACCGCCCGTTGGGATATAAGCAGTGGCGGATTAAGGTCGTCAGAGGTCCGGGGCAGTGTTAGGAGGCCCTGGCACTTGTAATTCCTGAGATATCATAATTGTTATTTTTTTTATGTAATAAAAGTGGCAAACCAGCTTGTAGTTCACATTGATGTTAAGTGATGACTGCAGCCTATAGACACCCACACAATGACCAGACGTCAAAATGCAGATGCGCTGCCATTCCTGAGGCGTTAGGTGTTATGCCTCTGTGCCGGAAATTACAGAGCCGTACATTACCACCTGACCGGAACACGATAGTGCTAAACACAGAACAGAAAGTTTTTTCTGTTCTATGGTGCTGAACACTACCATTTAGCGGCAAGTATATTAGGTAATGTGGTGGTGCCTACGCCCGCGAGCTCCGTCACTGGAGCTCTACCACCAGTAAAAGTTGTTGTTATGTCTCTGTGATAGTTACGAAGTCATACATTACCATCTAACCGGAACACGATAGTGCTGAATACTACCATTTGGCGGTAGATAGAGGTAATGCGGTGGTGCCTACGCCCACGAGCTCCATCACTAGAGCTCTACCACCAGTAATAATAGGTGAAATGGTGAAAATGATTATATTACAGTGTTTACACCACTATTACACTGTATTTAGGAACACTGTTACCTGCTTTTCTCTCGCTTCTCTTGCCAGCGTAGTGCCGCGTATTACGCGTCTATTAATAAAATGTCATTGGTTGCTTTTTTGGGTATATCGTGGGTATGTATAACTACTAATTTGGGAAACGTTTTTTTTTCTATGACGAAAATAATTGTCTTTGTTCAATAGGCGTACACAAAAAAATTAATTGTGGCACTTCATGCTAATTAAAAGTTTAGAGGTCATTATTATCTGTCCGTTTATTTAAAATCAATCAAATATAGCTTATATTATCACAGCGTAAAGGCTTTATGCGGTGGTAAATCCTTTGCGATTGTAACAATTTACCTACATCCGTATTCCAAACATTACCATCCCTTCCTCGTAATTGAGTCACTAATCACCCACCGGTAATTATGGCCGCCGATTCTAATTGTGACGACTAATTATAAACTTCATTTAAGCTTTGGTTGCGTAGATTGTCGACGGTTGAATTTTTTTGCAATACAAATAAACAAAGATTTTATAAGAGTTCTAAGATTTTTGCAAATAAACTATCTACTATAAATTAATGACCATATAGTAAGTAGAAAGAACCATCAGTGCTTTTTTTAAGAGTACTCGTAGGTATGTATTATTTATTAGGTATACACCAAATAGATTTGCGGGTCAGGTTTATTTTTTGCAATTTTTTGTTAGTGCCAGCCGCCCTTGGAGGCCCACCTATTTCGATAGGCTCGAAGACCTGCGACAAACATCTAGGTAATTAGCGAATCATGACTTTTTGCATATTACGACGTAATAATACATAAGTATAACTTACTGCCAAACTCGGCGTTAGAATTTGGAATCTAAGATAAAGAACAGCAGCTCATTAACATAACCACCGAGGTACACAGTTAAAGAAACGTAATTTCACACCTGTAATCCCCAAGGCATGCATGCAGCAATCATGCAAAACACCCTCAATTCGAAAGAAGCCTTTTGTGCCATGTAACACGTGGTGAACCTGTTGACATATCCGGTTACATTATCAAGCTCCGAGATCCAGGGAAACTTCCAGAAAATGGAAAAATCGCAATAGAATCAGAGATAAAGGATGTCACATCGTTATCTCTTATAGCTCCCGACCCGGGAATCGAACCCAGATCCCCAGGGTATTGAGACTATTGAGGTAGTTAAGGTACACAGTTAATTTGCGAAATAATTTTTCATGGAACGCTACCTCATGAAACCGACGCTTAAAGCATTGTTTAGTAAAGACAGCTAAACACAATGATTAGCTGTTGACAAAACAATTCAAATTATTAATTAGATGAGTCAGCAATTAAGAGAATTTATAATTATTTCCAGAGCCAATTGATCTTATTTTAGTGGAACTTCTTTGGTGTTCGAGGAATTTTCCATTTGGTCATACTTTGATTTTGAAGTCAAAACTTTTTTGGCATCGTTGTGAATCGGTGAAACGAAAAAGCGACAGTCTTCTCGTGTCAGCGGCGTATAAATTTTATCGGCCCAATATTTCGCCACAGCAATTGCTTTATCGTTTACCGTTTGTAAAAGAGAGTATGGAACATTCTGTTGATATTTCACATCGGGGCAGCTATTACAGCTTTATAAGGCCCAAGTGCGGCCCCATCTGGAATACTGCTCTCATTTGTAGGCGGGAGCCCCCAAATTCCAGCTTGGTCCACTTGACTCCCTACAAAGACGCGCCGTTCGTATTGTTAACGATCCGGTACAGACAGGCTCGAACATGTGAGCCTGCGCAGAGATATTGGGTGTCTGTGCGTCTTATACCGTCTCTACAATGGTGAGTGCTCTGTTCGACATGGTGCCACCGTCTCTTTTTCTACACCGTACTACCCGCCGAAGAGAGAAGTTTCACCCTCACCGACTGGACACCTGGCAGTGCTCAACGGTGCGGTTTTCTCGTTCGTTTCTGCCCAGAACGTGTAAATTGTGGAACGAACTTCCCTCTGAGGTGTTCCCTAGGTGCTACAATAAGAGGTTCTTCAAAAATGGCGTCAAAGGAGTCCTTCAGGGCTGGCAGCGCGTTGGCAACTCCCCTGGTGTTGCAAATGTTCATAGGCGACGGTGACCACTTACCATCAGGTGGCCCGTCTGCTTGTCTGTCAACTTAATGACAAAAAAAAAATTAAAAAAAAACCTATTTTTATTATTTAGTATTTTTGGACAATGGTCCAAAAATACTAAATAATATAATAAATACTAAATAATTTATTTTGTTTACTTTGACATATTAATCAACGTATCAGTTGATAATCGCTTTAATTTTTTATTTTGTAATTTGACCAATCACCAAAAAATTCTATAATTTCCAAGTGATTAAATGAATTTTTGAATTTGTTTTTTTTTTAATTGTGTACAGTCTTTAAATCCTCCTAAGTACAAGAACTAGGACAGAGCGGGCATTGGAGCACGTGTTGCATGGTTTGAGCTAGGGCTCCGCAGTCACAACGCTCCATAGGCGGAGAGATAGAACCCCAGTTGCAAAGTTTTGTTAGCAACGGGCTATCTGAGTGCGGCGTCAGTTAAGTGATCTCTAGGGGCCCGACCGTCTACTTCTATCTCTAGTTTAATGCTTTCGTTTGGGACGTTTTCTTGTCAGTTTCGTACCGACTCACAAAATAACGTCATAATGTAAAATTGTAAAAGTATTTCTAAGAGATATTTTTACAAGAGTTTTCAGTGGCAGGTTTTTCTCAGATCATATCGGCCCTTGGAACTCTGCCAGTGAATAACAATGAAATGAATGACTCTTTTTCTTTTCTCTATACTCTTTTTTATCAGTTTGTTAAAGGCGAAATGAGACATTCTACTGATAATTACATTAATTTTTTAAAGTAATATGTTTGACTTCAGGCGGGATTCGAAATCTAGACTACTGGGAATTTAGTCCAACCGCTCTTCCAACTGTGCTAACGAAGTCCTCGTCTTATTTGTCAAATCTTTCTTTCACATTTTTATTGCATTACTTTCATTGTCTTATAGCGGCAGTAGCGACATCTATTGACAACAATATAGTAGTTATAGGCAACCAATATTTTTACCAAAACTTTGCAGTTTATTAAATATCGCAAAGAAGTCGCTTTATTTACCCTTTAATAATTTTATATTATTTTTTAAAATAACACATGCAAGTGAACTAGCACGGCTGGACAAAACTAGCCTAGTGAACCAGCATGTGTTATTGCATGGAAAATGAAAAGAAAAAATTGATTTCAGGCGAGACTAGAACTCGCGGCTACTGGGAATCTAGTTCAGCTGCTCTTCCAACAGAGCTACCGAAATATGTCGACGTCCACAACTGTTATTTTTTGCAATAACATATGCTAGTGAAATATAATTTTTCTTTGCATGTGTTATTGCGAAAAATAATATAAAATTATATTATAGGTAGGTAGGTATTTAGTTTTATCTTAGTGATATTCTCCATTATAATTTTTCTTATTTGTGAATAAACATGTTATTAGTGGTAAATTTAATTTGTAAATAACAACAATTACTCTTCGCTCTAATTTGTTTTTGTTTGCTTTTACTTAACATAAGTGGTGCTTGTCACCCTAAAAATAAATAAATTACTGATTCTGATTTTGATACCTGTCTCAAAAACGGCAAGTATTTCTGCTGCGGACAGACATCCGCCATGATGTCTTCGTTCTTCTCTATCATTTTAATATGTCCTTCTGCGAGGTACTAGAAACCGCGTGTATTTCATTAATCTGTGAACAAAAAAAGTCAGTCAGTCATCCGAACAATACCGGTCAAACCAGCAGTAGTAAATACAATAACGCGGGCTGGGCAGCAGCGTCCCGCGATAATTTAACGCCACTGCGATCGCCGATCTGCCTACCAAGCGTGGCGATTAGGGCATATTCTCCCCTAATGGTGGTACTGGTGGTAGAGCTCCAGTGTTGGAGCTAGTGGGCGTAGGCACCACCGCATCACCTAATATACTTGCCGCTAAATGGTAGTGTTCAGCACTATCGTGTTCCGGTCAGGTGGTAATGTACGGCCCTGTAATTTCCCGCACAGTGGCACAACACCTTAGACATTTTGACCTTGGTCTTTGTGTGAGTGTCTATAGGCTGCAGTCATCACTTAACATCAATGTGAGCTGCATGCTTGTTTGCCACTTCATAACATAAAAAAAAGTAAGATCACTGCATACCTATAGGTTTAAAGATCTTTATTTAATCTTATACAAACATATAAGTTCTTTTACAATGAGACTTAAAATATATCTAATAGAATATAATGTTTACACCTCTGGCACTTATAAAACTATTTAGTACTAGATGCGCCCGCGACTTCGTCCACGTGAGAAAAAATATGATTGTTCAGTATCTACCCGGACGAAGTCGTAGGCGCAGCTAGTATAAAAGTAGCCTAAGTTACTCCTTATTACATCAGCTGCCTACCCGTGGAAGTCCCGTCAAAGTCGGATACACTCCATTTATACTTATTTGTATGTAGGTACGTATGTATGTATGTATGTATGGAGATAAAAGTAGGCTAAGTTACTCCTTATTACATCAGCTACCTACCCGTGGAAGTCCCGTCAAAGTCGGATACACTCCAATTCTACTTATTTGTATGTAGGTATAAATGTATGTATGGATGTATGGAGATAAAAGTAGCCTAAGTTACTTCTTATTAATTGTTTTATATTATTTCGCATTAACACATGCTTGTGAAATACATTTTATTTAAAGAACAATGGAAAAAAAAATTGACTTCAGGCGAGACTCGAACTCAGTAGCTTAATTGGAAGAGCGGGTGGACTAGATTCCCAGTAGGCCGCGAGTTCGAGTCTCGCCTAAAGTCAAATTTTTCTTTCCATTTTTCTTTAAATAAAATATATTTCACAAGCATGTGTTAATGCGAAATAATATAAAACAATTATTAAGGGTAAAAGCGACTTCTTTACGATATTCAATAAACTGCAAAGTCTATTATATCGGTTGCCTAACTAGCATAGTTGGCAATAGATGGCGCTGCTGCTACTATTTTAAGACGTTGTCACGTCAAAAAATCTCTTCCAGTAGAATAAAATTCTGCCGCTAGTGGGCTGTGGGTCGCCACGTCCCAACACCAATAACCTAACTTACCTATACATTTCTAGTAAATCACATACATTCAACAATCAACCTACCTACTAAAAGTTTTGGCAGCAACCTGAAAGAGCCGTGTGGTGCTCTTATTTTATTTCATTTTCTTATTTTTTAGTTATATTAAATAAAGTTGGTGGAATTTTGTTTTATATAGGCTTACTATAGTGCCCGTGTATAGTGAAATAGAATAACAGTGCGAAAACACGGCTTTTCAGTTTGCCTCCAAAACTTCATTTGAAATGTTCTAGTAAAGTAGCCATCGCTTTACTCGAATTACTGACTGTGACTCTGACTCACTGACTTATAATTGACCGACTGACTCTTACTTTTACGCTCCTTGCGAATACGAAATATCATTTTAATTGACACGGGCAAATATCCTTAATAGCGATGCCATTATACAAAAAAAAAACATACGTACACATTCAAACAAACTAATGCATATTAAAATCTCCAGTCCTTACGCAAAACAATTCCATCTCTTTTGCACAGTACCGTTTACACTATCCTTCTCTTTCGCACATTACTTTCTCCTTTAACGTAATAGTAGTAACGGAGTAAATCGGTATAACTTGAAAGGTGATACAAGTAATTTGTTTTTAGAAATCAAAATGGCGTTAAGTGTTATCTTAAGTTTGCTAGCATACCTATCTAACTAAATAAAATGAATCACCAAAATGTTTGTAAGCGCCTATCTAGTGAACGACTGCACCAAATTGGGTAAAGCTTTATTTTAAATAGTAAGTAGGTAATTAGGTATGTGTTCGTAATTGTTAAGTTTGTATGAAAAGAAATATATGTCGGAGAAAGAACGTTAATCTCGACATCATCATTCGTGGTCATGTGTTTAGTGGGCGTCTTGAGGGTTAAATGCAAACACAAAACAATAAGTCACTATTATCGGTCAGATTTAATCACTTTAACAGAATATCACTGCTTAATTTTACACCCAAAACTCGTTGATATAATTTCACTTTTAAACTTTGAAGTACAACGAGCAGCGGGATCGCGACACCGATCTTACTTCGCCAATCAAATAGTACTCCACTGTCCAACCAAAGAATGATCCACCTCGATCAACAACGACACATTTTATAACCTCCGTTAACGGCGATCTGTCAGATGGCGCCTCGACCCCGCTCGAGGCCTACCCTCAACTCGGTAATGTACTTTTATAATACAATTACTCTTTAAATGAAATAATGATTTTAAACAATAACAAAATCTAACAAATCAAATTAACTTAAAACAATATTTTTAGCAAGGTATTTCTATAGCCTAGTACTTTAGAGAACCAACAATATACTTCTTGCTCCGACATATATATATATATATATATATATATTTATTTTTACGTAATAAAAGTTGCAAACAAGCATGCAGATCGCATTGATGTTAAGTGAAGTGATGACTATAGACACCCACACAATGATCAGAGGTTAAAATGCAAATGCGTTGCCTCTCCTGAGGCCTAAAGTGTTTTGCCTCTGTGCCGGAAATAACAGGGTCGTACATTACCACCTGACCGGAACACGATAGTGCTGAACACTACCATTTAGCGGCAAGTTTATTAGGTAATGCGGTGGTGCGTATGCCCGCGAGCTCCGTCACTGGAGCTCTATCACCGGAGAAGTGACCTAATGCGGTCCAGAGACGGGCCGTCTACGTAGGTCCATTAAAAACGTAATAAAATTAGGTTCACGGAACCATAGTACGGAAGTATTTCTTTTCCCGTTTCGATGAATGATAGACATGCCTATGCAGCCTAGAAACCTAGATACAATAAATCGAATTGTACTAAAAAGGCTCACAAGTTAAAGCTAGATTTACATTCGTAAAGTGTTACAGTCTGTGTAAAATCTTATAGTCTAAGCCTGGGTTGACATGTGACATTTCACATTCTTCTCTTACTCTTACGAGATGCGACGAAAATGTAGGTAGGTATTAGTAGTAGGTACCTATACCACTAAAAGTCATCTTCTACATCCTAATTATCAAAAAGATTTTTTTTCGTTGTATTGAAAAAAAAAACCTCTACAAACTCCTAAGAGCTTTATTTTCATTGATGTATTTTCCACTTTATAAAAAAAAACGTTTTTTATAACACGATTTCGGATTTTAACTGTAAATCTTAATAGGTAGTTCAATAAGCTACAAAAATCATTGATCGATACGTACTAGAGTACTAGACAGGACACTCCACTTGGTAGAATGGTTCCAGTTTTCCAAAATCAATTTACCACAGTACCCCAAAGTAACATGACAGACGACGTATGTCTCACTCACATAAAATTTGAGTTTAGTAATAATTTAAATTTAGGCGTATTTAATATCTGTCAAATTAATTCAAAAATGGTATATAATATATAACAACCAGTATGTATCTACTCAACAAGTTCATGTTAATAATCATTGATATACTGTTTTGATATGATGATATTTAAATCAATGTTAATAACCTATTAAATGAACATCGAGCCTACGAAAGAGACAATCAGCTATTTTGTAGACCGTTATCTCTGCTGCACACTGCCTACGTAAGCACTGATACTCGTAGTACTGTATTAGTCAAAACTTGATCAAAATGGTCGACAAACGTCACATAAGAAAGGTGCGAAAGTGATAATGCTATACAGACCCGAAATTAGCCGAAGTTTCTGAAGGCCGATTAGCAATATTTCTTGTTTGATACTATATTCATCTCGTTGACCACAATACGAGTACAATTGAGTACATGTAGTTCTAGCTTTAGTTAGTTGACATACGCGACATGTTTGATTGACAACGCTTTGCCATTGCACTTGCACGCTGTAGGTAATTAATGTTTGTAACCTCTGTGCACTGTATTTATTACTGACACTTGCGTATGTTTGAAAGACGTGTTTCACTGACACATATTATTTAAATTGAACAGTAGCGACCGGCCCGACTAAACCCCGCGTAGTCGTTATCCCGATTACCACCAACTGATGACAAAAGCGAAAGTTGAAACGCCCCTAGTCGCATATGTCTTAGGTCTTCCACAACGCCCTATGCTTCGTACCAAATTTTAAGTTTCTGAGTTCACGAGAAGTATCCTGAAGGTTTTAATTTCCTTGCGAGATATTGCGGATATTTGAGGTATAAACGGTTGCATCTTTGGACTGAGTGGGCTTAGAAGTTTGATTTTTTCACAGCTAAATTTCAGCTTCATACCTCCCCGTGTTCCTGAGAAAAAGGATCTTGACAGACGAACGGACGGACAACAAAGTAGATTTATAAGGGTAACCCGGTAACCCTAAAAAGATGTTCCGCGCCTAAATCTTTACAGTTTAGGCAAATGAACCAAAATATTCATAAAATAAAGATGCAAATTAACCAGTGGGTCTATTATACGTGTTTTTTATTTGTTTAAGCCGGTTTAAGAATGTTTAAACATAAGATCAAACAAGAAATAAACGACGAAACCAATTATTTAAATATCTAAATCAAGGCAATCTACTTGCGAAATAGGTAATTAGTTCATATTATTAAGTGGTACAAGAAGAAAGAAAATTAATTTGCAATATTGCCTCAGGCGTTGTTGTAATAGGAAATGTGCGTTTTAATTGTTTTAGATTCCTTTCCTTATCTAAGATGAAATCTTAGAACACAAATAAATTGGCCAAATGCCATAGAGCGACACGGACCACCAGCTGTGGCGGATCGGGGGAGTAGCCATATGCAGGCTTTCCCCTCTGTCAAAGTACAAGCCCAAATGGGCCTATACCTGTCGCCTAGAAGTTTAAATGTGTGCGTGAAATAGTTTCTGTATTTTGCTAAAGTCGAGGTGTGAGTTTCGAAGTAATAGACAATTTTTGTAGTGTGCGAGTATGTCGCACGCATTTCCCCCCGCAAAAAATTACAGACTGTTTTGCATCGGTAATACACGCTATGGCTACTCCCCTCCGGTTCGCCGCGACCGGTGGGCCGCGTTGCTCTATGTCCCCCAAAAAATGACTGACTGTTCAGTTTTGCATCGGTAATAAACGCTATGGCTACTCTTCTCCAGTAGGCCTGGCCTGTGTTGCTTTATGCCAAATGCGAATCGGATTCGTTTGCAAACGGCTCGTAATCAAACTCGATCCACAATTAGTGTAATTAAAAAGAATTAGTTTATTTATTTCGAACAATATAATATCACGCCTGTAATCCCCGAAAGGGTAGGCAGAGGCATTCAAGCATATGGTCGCCTGTTATCTTGACTACAGAGGCAATTAAAACATTGTATAATCCAAACTCATAGGTACCAAGTAGGTATTTAAGTTCATAAAAACACGATAAATTTAGAAAAAGGTATGTAAATGTAATGTACTTGCGTTTCCCTTGGCTCGTCTTAAAATAAGATCTTTTTGTTTCGATCTATTTAAGAAAAAAAAAACAACATACTACCTATAGCATTAAAAAATGAGGTAATAGTCAATGAGGTAATAATCATTCTAAATTCTAGTTGAGATTATTATTAGAACTACTCTTTTCCCCTGCCTCGCCTGCCTGCTTTACCTAGTCGTTAAATTAATTTACACCTGTAATTAAGGTGAAACTTACCAAGTAAGTATCCAATGTGCTTTTTCTTGCTTATAACAGTGATAACCTACTTTGTTGGTGTGACTAATAAATAAATAAATAAATAAAATGCACATGTTTAGATTTTTTTTTCTTAAATTCGCGTAATTTATTCGTTTATTCGTCACTGTTAAATTGGGTATTATGTAAAATGTGCACATTTTTCCTTTTTATTGGCCTTATCTAGTAGGTATATAAACAGTTCGCAGCCATGGCAGTTGTACACATAAATTTTGTGTGGCCATGGTAAAGATACTTGAGAGTGATCGCAATGTATCAACAGTATCAAGGTCCATAAAACACAAAAAAAAACAGACAAAAATGTTTTTTTTTGTGATATTTTTGGATGAACTTTTTATGCTGTTGCCTGCGGCTTCGCCCGCGTGGATGTCAATTTATAAATATTTTTTCCTGAATTTTCTTTGCTATAAACCTCACGGAGCCCGAGACCTTTCCAACGAATGCAAAACCGTGGCAATCGGTTCGTGCGCTCTGGAGTTATAGCGTCAGGAAGGAAAACCCAACTTATTTTTATATTATAGATTATTATCTGTAGTTTCAGTTCTTTTTATTAATCTGAAGCTACAGCTAAAGTTTTTTTTAGAAAAAAAATTAGAATAAAAATCCCGTCTATGGGGGAAAGCTGCAGATTTAGCAGAGTTTTGGTATCTTAGCAGAATTGGACTTCCAATTTAGGACTTGAAGAAAGACAGCAGAATTCAGCAGAATCGTTAAAGTTGTACATTGCCAAAAAAACTACGATTTTTCCCTTTGATAAGCAAACGAATAGGGCATAAAGTTGTATTTATAGTAAAAAACAATAAATAAATAAATGTCAAGGAGAGCAAGTTATTAATTCTGCTTAATGCTATCAAACAATGTATGTTTAGCAGAATATAGCCGAATGGTAAAAATGTAGTGACTAATGCGGTGGTGCCTACGTCCACGAGCTCCTACACTGGATCTCTACCACCAGTTCATTCCTGATGGGGTTTCACCGTTTTTTTTGCACATGGTGTCTTAATTTATTGTTTTTTTTTAACAGTTATTGCCTGGATTAATCGATGTTGCATGTGTTAGATACCTACCAACTGTATTTGGTCACGTATTATTAATAATTAATATATATTATGTATACATTTTTTTATCGCAGGGTAGTTTTATTTTATATTCATTTAATTACGTTTATTGTAATTGGTACTACCTTAACGAATCGTTTAATTATATTTATTATTTAAAGTTATTTGAATACAATAAACTTATTACGTCTGTGAGAATTGTTACAACTAAAACCCATACTGTTTTTTTTTAATATTTTTTTTGTGTAACGGAAGACCGGTTGGAGCATAATTTTACATAATGTTTTTTATTTCTTGTGATAATATTTAAGGTGTTTACCGCTGTTATTTAAAAATGAAAAGAAAAATTACAAAAACAGGTAATTGTACGAGATTATTGAAAGCATCAAATCATTGGTCTAATATTTGTTAAAACCTGTGTTCCAGAAATCTGGAAAAAAAACAATAAGTAGGTAGGTACGTTACCTATCTACCTACGATGTTACAAAAATCTTCAATATGTAATATATAAATAACCGCTTTTTACTAAATGTATATTTATATATACACGGTACATATACCAAATCCAAATTTTTTAACTATTTTTGTCTGTCTGTTTGTCCCCGCTAATCTCGGGAACGGCTATACCGATTTTGACGGGACTTTCACTGGCAGATAGCTTATGTAATAAGGAGTAACTTACTTTTATACTAGCTGCGCCCACGACTTCGTCCGAGATACTGAACAATCATAAATTCTCACGCGGACACAACTAGTTCCAAATAAGTATTTTAATTCCAATATGATTCCATTAGCGTGGACAAACATACAGACAGACAGACAAAATTTGTAAAAAATATGGTTTTGGTATTTGTACCTACGAAGAAACAGGTATTAACGGAACTGGTTAGATGAAGGAAAAAAGGTCCATCGCTTGTTTACAAGGAAAAAATTTAATTACTTTTTATGTAGGTATCCAACATGTTTTAATACAAAATAATAATGCGAATCTTCTGCATTTTTTTATGTAATATGAGTGGCAAACAAGCGTGCAGTTCACATTGATGTTAAGTGATGACTGCAGCCTATAGACATCCACACAATGACCAGAGGTCAAAATGCAGATGCGCTGCCACTCATACTGCATACAAATTGGGTTGGTCTGTATGAGTTTGTATTTATGAAAAGCCTTTTAATTTTGTCAGTCGAAAAAAATTAAGATACAAAACCAAGTAACGCTGGACTCCCCCCCACCCGCCTCCCCACAAATATGGTAACCGTAACCAAAGGAATTACCAACAACCATATTTTTTTTTATGTAATGGAAGTGGTTAACAATCTTGCAGTTCACATTGATGTTTAGTGATGACTGCAGCCTATAGACACTAACACAAAGACCAATGTGAAAATGTAGATGCGTTACCACTCCTGAGGCCTAAGGTGTTATGCCTCTGTACCGGGAATTACAGGGCCGTACATTGACACCTGACCGGAACACGATAGTGCTGAACACTATCATTTAAGCGGCAAGTTAATTAGGTAATGCGGTGGTGCCTACGCCCAAGAGCTCCGTCACTGGAGCTCTACCACATGCCTACACACGAGGCGATTTATGATACAATCTAGAGTTGGTGAGTTAGATTTATGGTACGACGTTTCGGTCGCTTTTCAGCTACCTGCTTCAGCTGGTCTCGGGCAGACTGAGGCATTTGTCTTACAGCAGTTTGAAAAATTATTAAGAGTAGCTAGAATTCATCTATTTCGCAAACGTCTTGCGTAGCGTTCAGGATTAACACAAAAACGTTGGGTCGATTTTAAATAATCCTTTTAGTTTAATATACGCGAGATAAATCCGAAAACTTGTTTTATTTGTTTATAAAGATCTAAACAAATATAAGACCGCACTACGACTTTACTTTCAAGCAAAGAACGCTTTGAACTGTCAAATCCCATACTGTACTGACAGTTCTATGCATACTTTGCTCAAAGTTTCTTCAAAAATGGCGTCAAAAGAGTCCTTCAGGGCTGGCAGCGCGTTGGCAACTCCCTTGGTGTCGCAAATGTTCATAGGCGACGGTGACTACTTTCCATCACGTGGCCCGTCTGCTTGTCTGTCAATCTTTTGACATAAAAAAAAGTAAACATTAGACCTGTCAGTAAAGTATGAGTTTTGACAGTTCTATGCGTAGGTACTTTGTTGGAAGTAAAGTCGTAATGTGATCTGTAAATCCCACCCTTAGTGCGAACATTATCTAAGTTTTAAAAAACGGTTGACACCTTTGGAAAGGTCGACCTCCTGGGACACCATGGCCTATCCTGCAGCAGGAGCGATGGTAGATTTGGTAGCCATGCTCTTTTAAACGACACAATCTGTAGTGCTCTTATCTCCATTGGCGTGCCAGAGAAATTGGAATCCAAACCATTTACGAGGCTTCAAAAATACGACGGCGCAAATCTATCTATCTTATATATAAAATTTCCATGTTACAATGTTAGTAACCGTACTCCTCTGTAACGGCTGGACCGATTCTCATGAAATTTTGTGAGCATATTTGGTGGGTCTGAGAATCGGCCAACATTTATTTTTCATAACATTTTTGGACATATTTTTTTCATTTTCAAGGGCGATACGAAGTTTCCCGGACAGCTAGTCTATAATATAAAAATCAATTGCTGTTCGTTAGTCTCGCTAAAACTCGAGAACGGCGAATTCGGCTAATTTCGGTTTTAATAAAATTTGATTTTTGGATGTCCAGGGAAGGTTTAAAAGGTAAAAAAATATGAAGGAATAGAAAGGAAATAGTAAAAACCACAATTTCATTTTCCAATACAAATAGTCCGTATCTACCGAACCTTTGACACATTATTTCATTCTGAGGCAATACGAAGTTTGCCAGTAGGGTCAGCTAGTAGGTCTATATTAATCTTTTTAGCGACTTCATATTTGACTCCAAATCTGGGGTCCGACCGCCTAACTGAAATGCTTTCGTTTAGGACGTTATCTTGACTGTTTCGTACCGCATTAAAACATTTTGCTCTTAAGTATATACCTGCGCACGAAAACGCTTCCAGGAAAAAGTTAGGTGGTACGAAACTGATAAAATGTTGTCATAGTCTAAAGCTAAACGAAACCATTTGAGTTAGGCGGTCGGCCCACTGATCATCTTTTACTTAACTAAAATTCTACTGATATAAATTCTACTGATACATTAGTTTATTACATTTAGTTTTATCTTAGTGATATTCTTGACTTTACATATATTTTTTATCTTGTTTGACATGTATATCAATTGTTGTTCACTTTAATTTATTTTGTTTGTTTTTGACGTGTCATGAGAGGTGCCTGTCACCCTAAATGATTAAATGAGTTTCTGATTCTGATTCTGATTAAAGACATTTCGAAACGATCGACGCTTCACGTGATCTGAAGGCTGGTCTATTCTTTGCACAAAGAATAAGCGTTGCCATTCAATGTGGCAATGTAGCTAGCCTCCTGGGGACATCATTGAGTACAGCGGTTTTATATACCTAAACTAGCTGTGCCCGCGACTTCGTCCACGTGAGTATTTATGATTGTTTAGTATCTACCCGGACGAAGTCGTGGGCGAAGCTAGTATAAAAGTAGCCTAAGTTACTCCTTACTACATCAGCTATCTGCCAGTGAAAGTCCCGTCAAAATCGATCCAGCCGATCCCAAGATTAACCCCGCCAAATAGACAGACAGACAGACAAAAATTGTAAAAAATGTTGTTTTGGTATACGTACCGTGTATACATACATATGCATTTAGTAAAAAGCGGTTATTTTTATATTACAATCAGACACTCCAATTTTATTTATTTGTATGTATGTATGTATGTATAGATGATTTTGTAACACGACTATGATGCTTATGTCACTATGTGAAGCATCTGATTCTGTTTCATTCCCCTATGGTTGCTGGACTACAAGGCAGGACAGTGAATGGTTTTATTGTGTAATTAAGGTGGCATAGAGCAACACGGGCCACCGGCCGCCGGGGACCGGAGGGGAGTAGCCATCCGCAGGCTTTCCCCTCTATCAAAGTACAAGCCCTAATGATCCTATGGCCGTCGCCCAGATGTTTAAATGCGTGCGTAAAATTGACTATGTACTTTGTTAAAGTCATGGTGTGGGTTTTGTTGAAATAGACGATTTTTGTAGTGTGTGTGTATCACACGTATTTCCGCCCGCAAAAAATGACAGACTGTTTTGCGTCGGTAATAAGCGCGTATGGCTACTTTCCTCCGGTCCGCCGCGGCGGCCGGTGGTCCGTGTGCTCTATGGAAGGTGGTAAATAAGCATGTAGTTCAATTGAATGTTAAGTGATAACTGCAGCCTATATAGGTACATCTACACAAAAACCAGAGGTTAATAATAAGCAGATTATTGCAGGTACGTCGCCAGTAGCCACAATTTCGCGCGTCGACGCGTCCACGTCGCAGCCTTAGTTAAACTTATTGTCTCTGTGATATTTTTTACTAGCCCATACAACTGGGAAGAACTTTAATAATATGTTTCTTGGGAAGTCTAGGTAGGCCTTAAGAGAGGATTACCCAAAAATCCCACGGGGACAAGAATTATGTGCGTACGAAGTCACGCTTAAAAGGTTATTACACGACACGGTATTCTGGGTCCGGCAGAAAGGGTGGGTGTGGCCCCGCGCCGGGTTGCCGCTTATTACACTATCCGGTCGACAGGGCCCTAACTCAGTGACAATACAAATATGAACAGTATGGAAATTACGTACAAAACGTTGTAACGGCGCAATCACACAAACATGCGCATCATACGAGGCCTCTAAGCGGTTCTCGCGGTGCTGCTACTGTGCTATAGGGATAGCGATTCTTTCTGAAAAAGATCGATCTTTGAATCGATTCGAATCGAAGAGTAAAAAATCGATCCACGATTGTATCGACGTCTAAAAAATCGATTTCCGATTAATCGACATTTTTTCAATTTGGTTCATGTCAACTTCAAATTCAATCTAAGTGACGAGCAAAAAAAACTGCATGTTTCCTTTAAGACACTTTAAGTAATAAGCAAAAAGGTCGATCTTCGATTTTCCAAGGTAAAGTATCGATTCGCTAGATCGATTCAGTGCAGTGAATCGATTCAAATAATCGACCTTTTCGGTCTAAAAGATCGATCTTCCGATTAATCGATCTCAGATCGCCATCCCTACTGTGCTACTCCGGGTCACTCGCTACTCGAGCGTCGATGTGCATGTTTGTGTGAGTGTGCCGTTTTGAACGTTTTGTACGTAGTTTCCATCCTGTTCATATTTGTACTGTGTGTAGTTAGGGCGTTAGACTGACCGGAATGTTATTACACTACCCTGACCCTTGCTATCGTCACAGTAAATAGATACAAACAGTATGGAAACTAAGCCCATTTTATAAAATATTTACCTACACTCCATTGAAGCAACAGGGGTGTCACTAAATTTTTTAAATAATGGTGTTATTATTTTTGCATTTACTGACGTTTAATCAATCGTATTGGGATGTTGACTATTTTTTTTTATTGGTTACCCTGTAATAGTATTGGATAAATAAATGCTATTTGTCTTTGAAACATAATAATATAGTCAATAAGTACTTAAAAGTTGTTAAGATATAACGATTCAAAATGTTGCGAATTGTGAAATAGCTCAAAACGGCCTAAACGACCCGGTTAGACCAGCGGTGCGAAACCACCGTTTGATTCGAAGGATCGCGGGTTCGATCCCCGCACCGGAACAAATATTTGTATGGCCTACAGATATTTGTTTCGGGTCTGGGTGTTTGTGTTTGTGTATGTGTATGTGTACAACGGCACCCACCCGGTATTTTTACATACATAAGTAGTTGTAAAAAAAAACAAACATATAATAATAAATGAGTGAAATAATAATAATGGCAACTCATTATACGTCCCACTGCTGGGCACGAGTCTCTCCCCTTTTTTGGGGGGAGGCCTGGAGCTTACTCCACCACGCTGCTCCAATGCGGATTGATGGAGGTGGGTGGGTTAGTAGCCAACCCACTGTCGGATGTTTTCAAACCGCCCATAAGGCCTCCGACAAGGTTTAACGACTACTATCCATCCAACCGGGACCGACGGCTTAACGTGCCCTCCGAAGCACGGAAACGCGCATTTAATTTGCCACTTGCTGTCACCCATCACACTACCCGACCATGCCCGTAGTGCTTAACCGAGGAGATCGCTTACGATCTACACCAGCCGCTGGGCCATGCGCGCTTCAACAAACAACACACATATACTATAAGAAATTAAAAAATAGTGCGCCGCCGGCAGCGGGAACAGGGTCCAAGCTATCGGTGGTTAGGGCCACGGAGACAGAAACCTCCTCACTATACGTGCCGTGCCGAGGAGTACCGCCTTCTGTATTAGACCCATGATCCAACCTTGATCTTATTATTATTATAGTTTTAAGTACGGCAGACAGTTTAATTTTGATATAACTTGAAAGTAGATCTTTGTTTTTTGTTTTGTCTTAAAAATAACAAAACTGAGTGCTAATTACTTGGGTGATTTTTATAGTTCTGACGACAGTACAATCTGTGGAATACTGCAACGGGTTGTCGAGACCGGCCGAGTTTCTCTTCCCCTCACCCACTCGGGTAAGCAGGATAATAAATAGCTACCCCGACGAACTTCATATCGCCTTAGAGGTATAAACAAATTAACTGTCCAAAAAATCGAAAAAATAAATGGTGAGAATCACCCTTACAATTTAGGGATATAAAAAAAGACTACAACCGATTCTCATACACACAATTTCATAATAATCGGTCTAGCCGCTGCGGAGGAGTATTGTTACAAACACTGTCACACGAGATTTTTTTAAATATGTTAGATATTATAACAATACATCATTCTTGCCTTTCAAAATCACCAGGAAGTTTAAAAAACGATACCTCCGGTTTTGATGATGCAGAGTTCAAACAGTCGTATACCACGCAATACGCTCGTGGCATCATTAAAACACTCGTGGAAGCGAAAACAAATCGCAACGTGACCGCTCGTCTCGACGCGACACTCGCTACTGTATACTGTAGCACTGCGAGAACCGCTTAGCCTCGTAGATGCGCATGTTTGTGTGAGTGTGCCGTTTTGAACGCTTTGTATGTAGTTACATTACTGTTTACAATCTATTTACTGTGCTATCGTACCCTAAATACCGTGCAGTGTAATAAGTCCATTAATTCAGATATTGGCGCGACTTCGTGACTTAAGAATATAGAAAATAAAAATGATGTTATTTTTACATTAATTGAATGTTATTTTTGTAACAATCAGCGCCGGCCGGGTAAAACGCGAGGAGCGATTGCTGTCTTGGCTTCGGGTTTTATTTTTTATTTTGCCGTTTCTTATCGCCTAAGAGAGCAATTGGAATTGTTCTATGTTCTTAGGTTTTCGCGGGCTACATTTATGGAAATAAAACTAGTTTTCGGTTTTATCTCGCGTGCATTAAACTTAAATGATTATTTAAAACGAGTTTTTACCCCCAACTTCGTCCGGGTGTACTTTTAATCAGAACAAATTGTAGCCTATATGTTATTGCAATGTATAACCTATCAGTCTAGCATTTTTTTCGTGAAAGAGTAACAAACATCCATCCATACATACTCACAAAATTTTGCATTCATAATATTATAGTAGGCTCAATCCCACGTTCCGGTCGTTTTTCAGCTTCCGTGATCTCGAGCAGACTGAGGTGACATTTGTCTCACCACCATCATGGAACCCAATACCTACTCAGTAGAATAATAATAATGCTGTCCTCCAGACCGAATTTCGGTCACGGCGGTCAATCTCAACAGAGAGTAGCCAACTGCGCAGGAGATATTATAGTGCACAAGTGTATGTGCAAACACAGGTGCACTCTCTATTCCCTCACTCTCATAGCCCGATGCGACGGCAATCCGACACGATCGGAGAGAGATCGGGCGCAGGACCGACGGCTTTACTTAGGTACTCTCCGAGACACGACCAGACGCCGGTCTACTACTGGGAATTTCCTCACAGAAAAAACCCAATAACAGATTTGCCCGACCTGGGGATCGAACCCAGGACGAGCCAACGAGGTAGTCAAAAGAATAAAGGCCCAACCGCAACATTACAGTCGGTGAGACCGCAAGATACAATTAGGTACCTGAATGCTACGCAAGACGTTTGCGAAATAGATGGAGGTACCGTCGGGTTGAATTTAAATAATTATAATTTTAGTTTAATACTAGCGACCCGCTCCGACTTCGCTAGGGTAGTTTTTAGGGTTCCGTACCTTAAAAGAAAAAGGAACCCTTACAGGATCACTCGTGCGTCTGTCTGTCTGTCTGTCTGTCTGTCTGTCTGTCCGTCTGTCACAGCCAATTTGCTCCGAAACTACTCGACCGATTGAGTTGAAATTTGATAAATAAATATGTAAATTAGTGACCCAAAGATGAACACATCAAGTAAAATAATAAATTTTAAACAGGGGGGCCACTTTCGGGGGGTAAAACAGAAAATTAAAAAAAAATCGTAAACTGTGTCGAAAGAGTATATCAAATGAAAGAGGTTGTTGTCAGCATCTCAGACATATTTTTTTATCATTTTTGCATAAACAAATTTCAAGTTATTTAAGAAAAACGACGAAAATTGACCATTCCCCTCCCCCCTATCTCCAAAACTACAGAATTTTAAATTTTGAAAAAAATGTGGAAAATAGTTCATTGCCTATAGATTACTGGAAAATCTATAAGAAGTTTGAGTATTCAAATTAAATCGAAATTTCTTAATAATTTATATTGTGAGGACGCCCGACTTCTTTGACAAAAACCGTGATATCTCGGTAAATGTAAGTAGGTACGATATTTATAAAATATAGATACCTATAAACCTGCTTCAGAAAACCCTTTTTCCAACATTTCAAACAGGAACAAAATCCGTTCCTAACTTTCCGATATTAGCGCACACATACAGACAGAGAAAATTGGGGACTTTACTTTATAATATGTAGTGATGATACGCAAGACAAATGCGACAAAAAGATTAATCTTTACATATGCATATGCAAAAAACACACACACACACACACACACACACACACACACACACACACACACACACACACACACACGAAACATTTAATATGTGTTACATTTGCTACTTATTTAGTCAGCTAATCTGCTTACAATCTTTTCTTTTTTGTGATTTATAGGCATTTAAAAAAAAAAAGTAAATATGTTACTTATGATTTTGGAAATATGTTTGGAGGTGGGCGTTGGTATCTGCGACACAGTTTATACAACTGCAGGTATCATCGTTTCCCTTGTTAATGTATCGCCTTTCTGTTATTGATTCCAAATAAAGATTATATTATTTATTTATTTATTATATAATATTATAAAGCTGACTTTTCCGATTTAAACAATTCTTTCAGTGTTAGATAGCCTATTTATCGAGGAAGGCTTACGTATATCATCACGCTATGACTAATAGGAGCGAAGAAGCGCGGGCGAAGCCGGGGCGGGCCGCTAGTCATTAATAACCATAGACCAACACCTCCGGTTCGCAACGTCGGACGGTGGCCCGTGTTGCTCTATGTTGATTTAATAACGATAAAATTAAATCGAAACATAACCAAGATGAAGCTTTTCATAAGCAAGCAAATAAAATTAAAACGTCGAAATATTTGTCATTTGGATTTGACGCGCAAATCCAAATGCATTGACTTATGTAAATACAAAGTATAGGTTAGGATCCCACTGCAGAATCATTTCGTTCATCCAGATATGCTGCAAACCTATTTTTTACGCATACGGGAGAAAATTTGCCACTCTTTAACTTATTAAATTGACAGATGACATGGAAACGTCGTAGATAAATATGTGTATCTGTCAAATTAATTTAAAAACGGAACCGGCCGTTTGTTCCCGTTATGGTGACTATGGTGTTTGTCTTTGGTGATGATGCCTTTTCAGAATGATAAAAGTTCTAATCCAAATATATTTTTTTCTAGCAAAAAGTATCTATATTATGATGTCTTCTCAGAATGATAAAGAGCTACCTATAGCTACCTCATTTAATTTCCAATAAGAAATCTGCAGCGGCATAGAAAACGTGGTGAAGCAATCGCAGACTATCCAGACGTTTAAAATACGAGTTACAGAATATTACCTATTACGGGGCCGACCGCCTAACTCAAATGCTTTCGATTATGATGTCATCCTGTCAGTTTCGTACCGCCTAACTTTTGCCTGGAAGTGATTTCGTCAGGTACATACCTACTTCAGAGCATTTTTTTTTATTGGATGGTAGGAAATTAACAATATAACGTCATAATCCAAAGCAAGAGTTAGGTGGTCGGACCTCAGTTTAGCTATCACTCTATTTCTTTCTTTTTATTTGGTCGTCACTACGTACCTACTATGAAGTTTTTTTTTTTTAAAGGTGTTTTTGTTAGATAGATGTATAATTCTTTTTTTTCTGTAATCATTGTGGCGATTAAATACAATCTTGTTCTTGCCTCATAGAGGTCAAAGGCCGTTAATTTATCTTACACTTAAATTTTGCAAGGTACTTCATTGTTCAAATTAGGTTTCAAGTTAGGTACCAATGTATGCAGACAAGTAATAAACTTAGACTTACATAATGAAATATGTTGTAAGTAAAGGTGGGCTTATCTAGGTATACTTACTAATATTATAAAGAGGAAACATTTATGTTTTTGTATGTACCTACGTCTATAACGTTTTCGAACAATAACTACTTAACCGTTTTCAAAAATTATTTCACCATTAGAAAGTTGCAGCTTCACTGAGTGACATAGGCTAAATTCAACATAGGTATATTACATTCATTGCAGCCGTGCTAAGCCGGGCCGAGCCGCTAGTGTATTGTAAAAAAAATACCTACTTAGGTATTATTTTTGGCTATTTCGTCACCCCCGATTTAAAGCATAGTAAATTAAGCCATAAAAATATCAGCTGATTTTACCGTAAACAAGATCTTGGACTATAAATTAGGAATCCTGAATCGACCCCATATTTTTAACTGATAATTTTGTATGATCATGAATTTAGAAGTATTCTTATAATGTCGGCACTAACAATATTTCAATAGGTTAAGCTAAACGTGAAAAAATATTCATACGAATTGATTATTCTTGTGTTTGAAGTCAGCGAAAAACATAAATATTACACAAGTAACAAATTACAAAATTAAACTCGAATACATATTAATAAGTACACACAGAAAATAATAGACATAAGTCTTACTTTTTCTAAAATTCGAAAGCAATTTTCAAAATTTAAAACACAACACAAGCACTCGAAATTTTAAATATTTGCTGCCAGTAATGACACGGCCACCGGTCGCGTTCGGATTTCACACTGATACAAACGTATTGCGTGTTGTTGATCTTTGTGTGTGTCGTGTCGTGAACTTAGCAAAAACATACGAGTGAGTGGTTTGCGACGGGTGGGTTCCGTATTGTTTTATCTCTGGTATTTTAATGCTTGACCGACTGACCAGTCAACATCATCCAGTGGCGTAGCTAATATGGGCACCCGGGGAGGATGAGAAAAAAAAAGGAAATAATTCTCTTGTATCTCCCCTGGTATTATAAATGCCAAAGTGCGTTTTGTAGTGCGCTTTCACGTGTAAACAGCTCAAATTTGGGTTAAATAAAGAGAGGGGTGGGCCAAATGTGTGACACCCGGTGCGAGCCGCTCCCGCCAGTGTCGCTATAGCATTTTAAGTAAACAACTTTTAAAATAGTATTATAATATAAATATAGGTTTTTTTTGCAAGCGAAGCAAGTGAAGAGAGTCATATGGGCATCATGCTGAGTTCAGTAGTAAGATGTGACTGCAATTAAAAAAAAAAACAAAAAAAATATGTGGTATCCTGCCGTGTTCAGTCATAAGATGTGACTGAAGGAAATAGAGGTGAGAGAAAATAATGCAGGAATATATTCCAGGACACAAAAGAGTAAAAATACGTACAAAGGAATCATACCTTACTTACTACACTTCCCTATAAACTACGTTGGTAGTTATGGTACCAGGAGCCAAAATGTAAAGAGAGTCAGGACTGGTGACGGGGGAGCAAGGGACGTACAGTTGCCCGTGTGTGAAGCAACTCGTCCTGAGGTCGACCGACACCCGCTGCCTTTAGTGTCTGTCCCTGCGACTTATTGATGGCCATCGCGAAGCAAACACTCACGGGGAACTGTACGCGCTTGAACTGGAACGGGCAGTTATGAGGTATGAGGGGAATGCGTGCTATAAATATGGTCTCGTCAACGCCACAACCTTTAAGAATTTCCGCCTCTATGGTGTGTCTGTGGAGCGAGATGACTTTAAGGTGAGTTACACAATTTCGGAGGAGATAGGTTCCGTAGAAGCATAATCTGGACATCGGGACCCCTGCCTTCAGCTTGATGGTATGTGCTGGGAGTCCGCTTGCTGACAGAGAAGTTCAGAAATTCCATTGCATAATGTGTGTGTCATCTTGCTCGACGACAGTGTTCATATGCTATTTAAAGTAACCACGTACCATCAATGTAAACTGTATACTTGTTTGCCACTTCATGACATAAAAAGGGCACTAATGTTATCAGGTTTTTTTGATGTAAAGTCAATACTAGTCATCATCAGCCGAAAGATGTCCACTGCTGGACCAAAGCCTCTCCATAGGGGGGATATGCCATAATCGCCACGCTTGGCACGCGGATTGGCGATCGCAGTGGTGGTAGTATTCTCGCAGGACGCTGCTGCTCATCGTGCAATTATTGCTCTTACTACCTACCGTCCCATTGGAACGGCTTAACCTCCAGCGCCATGCCATTGTTTAGTTGACTGACTGCGGTAGTGGGTGGTGGCGTGGTGGAGTCGTCGCATCCCGACGCCGCGTCAGTAGTCGTACATCATGCATAAACATCAAAACGACTTAAGTTCACAATCCACAAAGATCGACAAACCGCAATAAGTTTACATCAATAAAAAATCGGAACGCAAACGTGATGTGTTTTAAATTTAGTAAAATTCGAGCAATATCTAATAAAAGAAATTAATTAAAAAACTGGAAATGTTATCGTGAAGTTTACATACCTATTAGTGAGTTTTATCCAAAAAAAACGAAGTAAATAAATTCATGTGACTAACTGATTATATTTTTGTATGTATTAGCCAAATGTAGTAGAACGAAGTAATGTATATAGATGTCTATACACTTCCGTCATCACTTCACATCAATGTGAGCTGCATGCTTAATAGTCACTTTCCTTACATAAGATTTATCGGCAACTAGATCGATGACATGGCGAAACTATAAGGATTCCTCAGCGACGGAACGCGACGTATATTTTTTCCAACTGTATATTTTTGTGCAACCCGTCTAGGACGTATTACATGGCATGGTATTTATTTATTTATTTAACTTCAATGCACACGATTAATAGGCACATATGGCGGACTTAATGCAACCAGGGCATTATCAACCAGTCAACCTTCGGGTTGTGTTGAAAAAGGATGAATAGGTGCTGAGAAGTTACAATATATCCATATTAAGTATGTAGAGAATAAATACATGATATAAATAATAAAATAAATGAGTAGAAAAATAAACTGAATTCAAAGATATGTAATACATATGATGTAGATATGTAATGTATATAATTATAAGAATATATATATGTAAAGAAATACTATTTCTTTCTTCGCACTCTGTGTGTTTATTTACCATGAAGTTTGGTTATAGTTTTTAACTTTTTAATTGTCTGATTTTAAAGAAGAAACGAATTCAGAATGTCAGAGACAGATTCAAATAAGAGTTGATTGACAATTGCATAATCAATGAAAATTTTATTATTATATTATTTTATGTTTTAAAAGTGAAAGAATAAACTTTCATTGTCGTTTCTTCTTTTCAGCAACACAAGGTTTATTTCTTTCATGTAGTAAAACAGACTTATAAAACGACAATGAATTCAAATCTCTAATTTGTTCTCCAGATGCTCGGTTATGTTCAATTTCCTCCAGATATTGTTCTCCAAATTGTAAGTTACCATCAGCATCTATGTAAATTTCTCGTAATTTATCTGTCATAGTTATCCAAACTCTTCGTGTCTGATGTCTTTTCTTTAAACTATTTTTTACTTTGTTGTACACGGCTGTCTCAATTAATTCTTCGTGAAATCCAACAGACTGTAATCCCTCTGGTATAGCAATTTTTTTTTCATCTTTAGTTGTTATTGAGGTTACACAACAAACATTAGATTTTCCATCATTCGCCGGTAAAATCATGAATTCAAAACGTAACTGCTCCATTTGCATCTTTTTATAAACAAAATTGTAAGAAATGTTTACAAAGTTAATAGAAAATACACATGATTTAAAAAAACAGAATCTGAAATATGTCGCAGAGAAGTTTGTGATTGAGAAATTTACGAGCAAAAACTCGAATGCAAGGCAATGGATTGACATTTTTGAGAGAGAATGTTCTCGCTTTGGTATTATGAAAGATGAACAAAAAATTGAGATTCTCCGACTATTTATGGATAAAAGTTGTGTTGATTGGTATAGCTCAATGATTATAAAATTAACACTCAACTCAGAGTGGATAGTATGGAAAGAAAAGTTGTGTGAGTCATTTGCAAACCAAAACTGGAACCAAGTGACCTATGCATTGTTATTTAAATATAAGGATGGTTCATTAGTGGACTATGCCATTAAAAAGGAAAAAAATTTATTGGACATGAGAAATTCAATTGATACAGGTACACTGGTAGATCTGATAGCGGTAGGTTTGCCAGGTTTTGTATTAGAGAAGATAAATAGAGAAGCAATTAACGATATAGTATGTTTATTCAATGAGGTGAGAAAGTATGAACATTTGGTAAATAAAAATAGAAATGGAACGTACAGAAAGTATGAAAATCAAAGGATAAATATTACAAACGAAGGTGAAAATGAAGGTAATAAATATGAAAACGAAGAACTAGGTGATTTGACTTATTACCTTTCACAATATGATTTTAATATCAAATATTCCCCTGGAAAAGATAATTTAGAAGCGGACTGTTTAAGTCGGAATCCTGTATTAGAACCAGAGGATAATCTAGAAGAACAACTGAAAGTTGTGAACTTAATTAAATTAGAAGATATTGTAATAGATCAGAATCAAAATAAAGAAATACAGAGAAACAATAATAAAATAATCAAAAAACACAATTTATGCTTCAAAAGAATTAGGAACAAAGAGAAAATAATAATAACAGAAGAATTCAGTATTAAATTTATAAAGCGAATACATGAAGATCTATGTCACATTGGAGTGGGACAAATGCTAAAGACTATTAGTTCACTGTACGCAACAAAAAATTTAACGAAAAATATTAAAAATGTTTGTAGGAATTGTGAAATTTGCATAAAAAACAAAACAAGAGGACAACACAAATATGGATTAATGTCATATTTAGGCCCAGCGACAAGACCCTTTGAAATAGTATCAATAGACACAATTGGAGGTTTTGGTGGTTCAAGATCAACCAAGAAATACATACATCTTTTAGTGGACCACTTCACTAGATATGCATTTATTATAACTTCAAAAACCCAGGGTGCACATGACTTTATAAAGCTAATAAATAAGGTCGCTGAAACCGAAGAGATTGGGATGCTCCTTACCGACCAGTATCCTGGAATAAACTCTAAAGAATTCAAGAAATTCCTTACTGACAAACAAATAACAATAATTTTTACAGCAGTGAATGCACCGTTTTCTAATGGCCTAAATGAAAGGTTGAATCAAACGATAGTTAACAAAATTAGATGCAAAATCAATGAAGATGGAGAAAACAGAGCGTGGACTACAATAGCACATGAATGTGTAGAAAAATACAATCAGACTAACCACTCAGTAACTGGCTATGCACCATGTTATTTGTTATACGGAACAGATGTTAAGGTCTTACCAAAAGAACTACAACAAGGAGGTATAAATAGTGACTGGATCGGAGATAAGAAAACAGCGCTTAATAATACCTTGAAATCACATTACTATAACAAAATGAGGTATGATAGGAATAGAAAACAAAGAGAATTCAGTGTGGGAGATCTAGTATATATAGAAAATGGCAATAAACTAAATAGGAAAAAGCTAGATGAATTGAGAATTGGACCATATAAAATAATTAAAAAGAAATCTAATACAATTTACGAGATAGATACAGGACATAGAAAAACAGAGTCAAATCTTTTTCATATCACAAAACTAATTCCAGTACAGATAACAGAGGATGAGAATGTGCAAGTATCAAATGGAGAACTGGAGTGAAAATTCACGGGTGAATTTTCTTCCCCATGGGGGGAGATGTAAAGAAATACTATTTCTTTCTTCGCACTCTGTGTGTTTATTTACCATGAAGTTTGGTTATAGTTTTTAACTTTTTAATTGTCTGATTTTAAAGAAGAAACGAATTCAGAATGTCAGAGACAGATTCAAATAAGAGTTGATTGACAATTGCATAATCAATGAAAATTTTATTATTATATTATTTTATGTTTTAAAAGTGAAAGAATAAACTTTCATTGTCGTTTCTTCTTTTCAGCAAACCAAGGTTTATTTCTTTCATGTAGTAAAATAGACTTATATATATATTTATAAATATAAAAATTATATAGATATATACGATGTACAAGTCATAAATTAAATAGTTTGTTTACTTTTAAATTACCAATCAAACATTAATTAGCAGATTTTAAAAAGAAGTCGCGAAGCTTTCTTTTGAATGTAAATTTACTCGGAGCTTTTTTAATGTCAATAGGCAGCGTGTTCCAGAGTTTGATCACGGTGATAGCGAATAAATTGGACATAAAACCAGAATGGTGAGAAGGAATGTCAAGAATGAGATTAACCGAAGAACGTAGATCAAGATGGTGAGAGTCACCGAGAAATTTAAATTTACATTTGAGATAAGCAGGAGATGATGGATCGTTAAGTATAGAGAATAACAAACAGAGAATTCTTAAGTATCTTCTATGACGGATAGGGAGCCATTTAAGCTTAGAACGGTAGGAGGAAATGTGGTCATATTTGCGGGTTTTTTAGAGTACGATAGCAAGGGTCAGAGTAGTGTAATAACATTTAGGGAGTTAGGGCCCTAATTAGGGCGACCGGAGCGGGCCGTGTATTTGTACTGTGATTGAGTTAGGGCGCTCTCGACCGGATAGTGTAATAAGCGGCAACCCGCGTGGGCGCGAGGCCACGCCCACCCTTTCTGTCGGACCCTGAATACCGTGTCGTGTAAAAGCCTTTTATCGCTGAAGGGGTAGGCAGAGGTAAATACATGCATTCAAGCATATATAGACACCCACGATTGATTGGCCCATGTGGCAAGCCTGTTACTTCACCTAAGACCTTGATACGTCTCTGTAATAGGAATAACGGGATCTTAAATAGAACTAGACTAGACTAACTAAACTTGAACACGATAGTGCTGAACACTACCATTTGGCGGCAGATAGATTAGGTAATGCAGTGGTGCATACTGCGTAGTCACTCCTGCTCCTGTACTGGAATTCTACCACCAGTAAAACCCTATACCTATACATACATATAGGTAAATTTATACCTCTGCCTATCAGGTAATACAGGCGCTTTGTTAAACTAATTAATTCTTACTTACTATAGATCACTTCAGAATTGAACCTCTTTAAGAATATCATAGGGTTTTATCGCCATTTTTGCGGATCTCTAAAATCAAGTTACGATGAATGTTCGCCCTAGATGCACGGTGGTGGGGTTCCGCACATGAAACCAGTCGATACACGTGACTTCATTTGTTAAAATTTGTTTATAATGATACTTATATAGCAGGGAAACCCAAGAGAGGGTTTTTACAGTTGCATTCTCGAGCACTTCGGAAATGCAGAATACCTTGTAATATATTTAGTATCTCCACCAAATATGGGCTGTCTAATAGACAGTGTCTATAGAAGAGCGCGCCCTTGCTCACTTCCCTCTAAAATGTTCGAGGAGAGCAATGGCTGCCACACCCGTCATACTCGTGAACGGGTGCTGATGGTGGGGACTGGTCTGTTCTTGGCTGCTGGTGCCACATTTCACTATAGTAAATAGTAGTTGATTTGTACTTATACAAATATATGCTATGGACGTTTACTAACTAATTAATGACTATCTGTATTTTTTTTACAAGCGGCAAACAAGCATGCAGTTCACATTGATGGTAAGTGATGACTGCAGCCTATAGACACCGACACAATGACCAGAGGTTAGAATGCTGATGCGTTGCCACTCCTGAAGCCTAAGGTGTTATGCCTCTGTGCCGGAACACGATAGTGCTGAACACTACCATTTAGCGGCAAGTATATAAGGGAATGCGGTGGTGCCTACGCCCGCGAGCTCCGTCATTGGAGCTCTACCACCAGTAAAATAATACTTTAAGAAATTGTTTACTTTATCCATTTACACGTTACAGTTTTACAAGTGGCAAACAAGCATGCAGTTCAAATTGATGATAAGTGATGATGCCTATAGACACTTACACAATGACCAGACGTTAAAATGCAGATGCGTTGCCAGTTGCCACTCCTGAGGCCTAAGGTGTTATGCCTCTGTGCCGTAAATAACAGGGCCATACATTACCACCTGATTGGAACACGATAGTGCTGAACACTACCATTCAGCGGCAAGTAGGTATATTAGGTACCACTGGAGCTCTACCATCAGTAAAAACTGTGTTAGATATAAGTTAAAAGTTTAAAAGAGCTCCTTTTGAGTCTGTTCGGTAGCGCAGTTCTTCTCAGTGGTGTCAGTAGTGACTCCACTTGGAAATCTGCGAAGTGAATAACTCCGATTTTGATTTTGACGAATAAATAGGTATTTCTAGTTTATCGAAGGACGGACTTGTTTTTTTTTTCAATTTTAAGTAACTGTTAGTTTATCCCTACTTTAATGGTCCCTCAGTGGTTTAAGTAATGCATTAATAAAAAAAAATATATATTATGTTATTTTTATGTGTTAAATAAATTAAAATTAAAAAAATATATATATCCCTGTTATATTTTTAAATTATGTAGGTAATAATTTTTTTTCTTTTTCTTAGCTGTTCAAAATTTCAGATCAACATTTTTAAAAAGCCGTCATTTTGGTACTACTTATTTTACAGTGAAATAAATATGTTTTATCTTTATTAGCATGCTTATGATACTTATTAAGCTACTCTACTATTATTCTTATTTTAAAGAAAAATTTGACTTCAGGCGAGACTCGAACTCGCGGCCTACTGGGAATCTAGTCCAGCCGCTCTTCCAATTGAGCAACTGAAGTCGTATCAGCGCCATCGTAGTGTAGATGGCGCTGCTGCTACCTTATAGCAATGCAATAAATGTGAAGGAAAGATTTGACAAATCGGGCAGGACTTCAGTAGCTCAATTGAAAGAGCGGCTGGACTAGATTCCCAGTAGGCCGCGAGTTCAAGTCTCGCCTGAAGTCAAAATTTTCTTTCCATTTTTGTTTAAAATAAAAATATATTTCACAAGCATGTGTTAATGCGAAATGATATAAAACAATTACTCTACTATTGTTCTGATTGTTTGTACTTTTATGCCAATAAATTATTCTTATTCTTACTTTTCTGAAATCAGTAATCGTCAGAATTTTTGTAGGCAGCTTCTTTTCTATACTTACTTACATAATATCCTCTCACTATACCTGACCCGTCCTTGGCACGAGACGTGGCTGCCGACGCTGCCGTTATCGTTTTGAAAGGATCAAAGTGGAGATGCAAAATCACCGAAGTTTATTTTTTATGTAATGGAAGTGGCAAACAAGCGTGCAGTTCACATTGATGTAAAGTGATGACTACAGCCTATAGACACATATACAATGACCAGAGGTCAAAATGCTGATACGTTGCCACTCCTGAGGCCTAAGATGTCATGCCTCTGTGCCGAAAATCACAGGGCCGTACATTACCACGTGACTGGAACACGATAGTGCTGAACACTACCATTTAGCGGCAAGTATATTAGGTAATGCGGTGGTGCCTACGCCTGGGAGCTCCGTTACTGGAGCTCTTCCACCAGTAACCAGATAGTGATAATCATCTGCTTTTATCTCGTTATTTCAAAGAGTTGCATTTTTTTGAACAAGCAATGTACAGCGTACATTATGTATGTGCGATGGGTCGAAGACCATAGAGCAACGCGACTCACCGGTCGCGGCGGACTGGAGGGGAGTAACCATAGCGTGTATTACCGATGCAAAACAGTCTGTCATTTTTTGCGGGGGAAAATGCGTACGACACACACGCACACTACAAAAATCGTCTATTACTACGAAACTCACACTGTCCTTTGACTTTAACAAAACACAGAAACAATTTCACGCACACATTTAAACATCTAGGCGACAGATATAGGCCCATTTGGGCTTGTACTTTGACAGAGGGGAAAACCTGCATATGGCTACTCCCCTCCGGTGTTGCTCCATGTCGAAGACGGTCGACGGCTAGCCGCCGACCCCTCGCACGTGGCTAGCGCAGCTGAGTGAGCGTTGACCTCTAGCGTATTACGATGTTTTATTTCATAAAATGTACATTGCTCTTTTAGGGAAAAATAATTAAAATGGCTTATCACTTTAAGAAATTGTTTACTTTATCCTTTTACACGTTACAGTACACAAAATAATCGAAAATAAATATGTTTTTTTAATGTTTTTACAGTTTTCGGAAGCGTTCCCTTGACACCCCCTATAGACATCTCAGTTTTGGTAGAGATATTCAACAGGTGCTATCCTTAATTTGACGATCTCGAGTGTAAAAATCCCCTCTTGGACCCCTATGTCAGAGAATATGTAATAATTCTTATGTGTTGTAATGAAAACGTTTTCAGGTCTTGGTGTCTTTATGGTAGCAAAAAACTGTAACTTGCCCTTTGCACTGTAAAAACTATATCTATACTGGGACTCCACTACCAGTATATGGTTGTACCCTTATCTTTTCTGTGATGCGATCGTTGATTAACAAACAATTTTAGAACGAAGTTCAGGAACGTAGCAGTTCAGTAGCAATATCATATAACGAATTTTCAGAACTTTTTATATCATTGCGAGTCTATTGACATCTTTGGGTTCTTTACTAAACACTGAGGGTGATGGCACTTGGAAAGTTCCAACAAAATTGAAAAATCTCAATAGCACTTAACTATCCCGTGGACCCGTAGATCACAATACAAAGATCTCAGAATCTATAAATGGGATTCAGTCGTCACTTTGCGGATCCCTAAAATCTAGTTCCGATGAACGTTTGCTCATGTTGGTGGGGTTCCGCACACGCAACCAGTAGACACGTGTCACGTGACTGTATATTTATATTTAATTTACTGATTGTGTAATAAAAATCTAGGTATGACATAAAATGGAGACTGTTGCCTAGTATTATGTAGTATCGGTTCGTCCGATGTCCACTTTGCAGTACATTTCTGTTTCGACGTGACGTGATAATTACGATCATTTTAGGAAAACCGCAATGGATGGTTAACTTACCATAAACTGACCACTTTACGTATTTGGCTAGATTCAAACATGCAGTTCTAACTTTCTATTTACTTAATTAAGGTTTTTTATGATGAATTCAGGTAACGGATATCTTAAGTCGCAGGTGTTCAAATTTTCGGCACAGAGGCATAACACCTTAGGCCTCAGGAGTGGTAACGCATCTACATTTTGACCTTGGTCTTCTTTTTTTTTTTATGTAAAGGAAGTGGCAAACAAGCATGCAGTACACATTGATGTTAAGTGATGACTGCAGCCTATAGACACCCACACAAAGACCGAGGACAAAATGCAGATGCGTTACCACTCCTGAGGCCTAAGGTGTTATGCCTCTGTGCCGGAAATTACAGGGCCGTACATTACCACCTGACCGGAACACGATAGTGCTAAACACTACCATTTAGCGGCAAGTATATTAGGTAATGCGGTGGTGCCTACGCCCGCGAGCTCCGTCACTGGAGCTCTACCACCAGTGAAATCTTCTATTGTAACATTTCACATCCTTCTCTAACTCTTAACAGATTTCTTTAAGTTAGAGAATTATGAGAAATTTTACCATTACTTTAACTTTAACAAATATCTTGGTGCAATCCAGGCTTAATAACAAGTTTGATAAAGTTAATTAAAGTAAGAGGTTGAAAATAAAAAAAATATTAATTATTTATTTCTGTGCTTATTTACTTAGACATTTCTCTACATTAGGTACTTATTTAAATAACAAAAAATGTACAGATTCTTGTAAACTTTCCTAATTTAAATACCATTTGTTTTTGTTGATTTTTAATTATAATAACATTAAACTTTGTTATTTCTTATTGTTCGATATTAAAATAAAGAATAATTTATTTATTATCTTATTATAACAGTTATTGAACTACAATTAATCCGAAAAAATATTTTACATTACTTCTGACTAACATACAATATGTGATATAAAAATATGACTAGTTTTAATCGACTAAATAATTACCTAGGTATAATTGTTACCAACATAATATTAGTTTTAATTAAATAAATTATTCCATTTCAGAAAACTAAAAATAAATGTGCGTTTTGTTGTACAGATGAACAGAATTCAAAAAATTAAATGCCTTTTTGAAAAAAAAACAAATTTGAATGCAATTATAAAATGTCTTCAATTTTTACTTTATCTGTTGGAATCACAAATATCAAAATTTTTGCATCGTTTTACATTGTGTAAAACTGACCAATTAAATTTTAAAAATCTTCGTCTTCGTCGTTTTGGCTTCTAGCCTTCTCTTCGTCTATCTTACGAGGCAACCCTAGGATCTTCACCAGAAAATATATTTATCTATAGTAAAAGTTAAAATTAATAATCTGTGAACGATGCAGAAGCGTTTCCAACGCCATCTAGTGTAACTGGTCGGTAGTAATCTTGCATTTCACCCCACCCTCGCGGCGCCACGTTGAAGTTAGGCCCGCAAACCAGTGGCAAACGTGGGCTTTTGGGCGATGCGTAGACATCGTTTAGTTTTGTCGGTGCCATCGGGACAGGTATGTCTACATTTTGTAAGCTTATGATTGGCGGAGAGATGGGGAATGGCTCCATTTTGGGTAGGTTTGAAGTGTGTTTGAGCGCGGACTTGGGGTATGTTTTCTGGTTGCGCAGACTGGATGGCGGACGGTAGGCTGTGTCGTGGTTGGCCACTGGTGTTGGTGTGGAGCAAGTGTTCGATGTGTTGCGACCTGGAAGTTTATTAAAAAAAAATGATTATGAATTCTCAACATGTTTGTGGTCTACTTGGCAACTAATAAGTTTTAACATAATTTTGATATTCAAACTCAGTCTTACCGCGGTGTTAACTCAGTGTACCCTAATATGAAATATGATGGATAACACCACGTTTTATGCTCATAGACCTTCCATCCATGTGGTCCACATCCACATTCATTTGTCATTCTAAGTTAGAATGACAAATTAATGTGGATGTGGACCACACGTGCTATTTCTGCCCCCATCTGATTGCAGGTCTATGAGCTTAAAACTTGGTGTTATTTCTCATCAAGGCATCAAGTAGTCTTAGGGTGAGATTCACAGACCGTACTAGGACTTTACATTGAGCAAAGTACGTTTAGAACTGTAAAAACTCATACTTTACTGACAGTTCTAAGCATTCTTTGCTCAAAGTAAAGTCGTAGTGCGATCTGTGAATCTCACACTTAACCCAGCACGGTTTGTAATTGCAAACCCATCTATCTGCAGGAGACTAATAGACCATACGAAGTTATTAAAGCTTCTGTCCACACTGTCTAATCCCCAGAAGAGAGCCACGTCCAAGAGAGGCTCATTAAGCTTATAAGTAAGTTTGATGAAAAACTAAAACATTTTGCATGGTAGTTCCCTACGTATAGTTTATTAGGCATCAATGCATTAAGCCCTCTTACATTACTTTTTATGCAGGTCTCTTTAGACTTGTGTTCCTCATTAATGCCACATCAAATAGACACCCAAATAACATAAGGCTAAAGAGCTTGTTTGTTTGGACGCTCTAATATCAGGTAGGGGAGACTAGGATAATGGGAGCCATCGGGCAATTGGAGCGGTGGCGAATGAACTGAACCTAGGCACTTTCGCGCGATCGTAAGTACTAGGCCATTTTCGTCAACCATCGAGAAGCTTCGCCTGACGCGCACAAGTCGATAATGCGAGTGTGAGAGTCACCCAGAATTTGAAAATTGAGTTTTAAATAGACGGGAGCATTAGGATCGTTAAGGATTGAAAACAATAAGCAAAGCATCCTGACAGATCGTCTCTGCCGGATGGGAAGCCACTTCAAGAGTGCCTAGTGCGAGATTTTATTTACTCTTACGCGAATTCGATCGCGTAAGAGTAAATAAAATTCATGGAAAATTGAAGGAGCGTCATCGATTCGCCGCTAGATGACGCTCCTTCAATTCCATACAAATCTGCGTTTATTCTTACGCCTAGTGCGAGATTTCTAGTTTTGACCAATACCGGACTGTCAGTGCTTACGTAGGCAGTGTGCAACAGAGATACGAAGGCGAAACGAGCCGATCGTGTAATTTGCAATATTCATTAATTGTTGAGTACCTACTATAAGTATATTTTATAATTTTATTATGCAGCCTACCTCTCCCCTCGTGAACCCATTTCACGGATCTCTTCTTTCTGTTGACGTACATGCTCTGCCCCCGGCTCATATGGTTGCTGGAGTCACTGAGTGACTTTGAAATGGCTCTGGCGAGGTCCATCTGTTCCTTCACCGTCGGATGGACACCGGGCACGTAGAACGCTGATGACGCGAATGTTTTTTCTGGAAAAATTTATATATACTTTTAATATGTGTTTTGAATAGTAATTTTTACTGGTGGTAGTGTTCCAATGCAGGAGCTCGAGGGCGCCTGTAATTTCCGGCACAGAGGCATAACACCTAATGTCTCAAGAGTGGCAGCGCATCTGCATTTTGACCTCTGGTCATTGTGTGGTTGTCTATAGGCTGCAGTCATCACTTAACATCAATGTGAACTGCATGCTTGTTTGCCACTTTTATTACATAAAAAAAAAAAAATTGCTTTGCCCCTTAATAACTATCACAGAGACATGACAACTTAGGTCTCAGGGGTGGCAACGCATCTGCATTTTTACCTCTGGTTTTTGTGTAGATATCTATAGGCTGCAGTCGTTACTTAATATTAATGTGAGCTACAGGCATGTTTGCCACATTCCTTACTTTAAAAAATAAATACATAAACGGTTTCATTGAAAAAATGTGTAATTAATTGAGTAAAATTAGCAGCGCTTATTTTTTTAATCTTTGATTAATTAATTTAGCTTACACGCACACAAATAAAAATATAATGCGGACTTCTGCGGTTGCGGACGGAACACGTTGTACGGCCTTGTAGGCACTATAGGACTCAGAAGTGGTAACGCATCTGCATTTTGACCTCTGGTCTTTGTGTGGGTATCTATAGGCTGCACTCATCACTTAACATCAATGTGAACTGCATGCTTGTTTGCCACTTTCATTACATAAAAAAACAGTGCATTATCGACCAGTGCAATTGCTTTATCTATTCTTGTTTTTCTTTATTTTAGTTTATTAATGAGAGTTAAAGTATCCAAACTAAAAACAGAAACGGGGTTAAAAATTAACCATGTGGCCCCCCATAACTGTTATAACTGGTGATATAATTTAATTCCTGAGTTTTTTGGCTTTATTTGAGTACGTTCACCTACTATGAGTACCTACTACCTCAAATAGGAGTTTTAAGCTTAATTTGTCTAACTTACCGAACTTGCGATCTTTCTTGATGATATGCTCTTCAGCATCAGGCGCAGGTGTGAAGATCTTGTTCAAATCCACCTCCTTATCTCCAACCAGCATCGGTTTGCTTTCCATGTCTTCCTGGAATATTATAGCCAGAAATATTAGTGGACTTACCCAGCAAGAAGCACATCGCGCCTACGACAGAAAAAAATCGGCTAATTTCGACTTGGTAGAGCGTTATCTGTGCTGCACACTGCATAAACTGCACTGCTAAGTGCGGTCTGTGAATCTCACACATAGGACGAGATTCACAGACCGCACTACGACTTTACTTTCGAGCAAAGTACGCTTCGAACTGTCAAAACTCATACAATTCTGACAGTTCTAAGCATAATTTGCTCAAAGTAAAGTCGTAGTGCGGTCTGTGAATCTCACCTTAAGAGAGTGACACAAAGTTAACGCAGCCAACTTCATCCAGTGCCATTTAAGGTTAACACGTAGGTACTGTATGGTTGATTTTATATACAAGGTGGACAAGATACATACAATAAATCAAAACACTGGTTATATTGGCACATAACAACAAAACGAAAAACAGAGGACCATATTTTTTCCCCTATCCTCACCTACTAATTTATAAATCTTACCATTTAGCTTTAACCACTAAATACTTTTGTTTAATATAACTGATACAACGGAGTTTTTATAAGAATAATTAATCACAAAACATAGTGATTTAAAAAAGTATTGTGGGGGACCAATTTCAATGAAGACTCGAGCATGCTTATAAGTTTACGATAACTGAAATCTACATTGCGAATAAACCGATACGCACTTCCCCGATTTTTTATTTTAGTACTGTCATGTCCACCCTGTATAATTAGTTTCTGTTCTCAGAATATCTTAAATACTTCTAAATTCTATATTTTCAACATTAGTAATATGTATGTCTGTGTCTACGTTTTTCACAATCACATCTATCGTTGCCAAAAATGCTAATTTATTTTTGTACTTACAACGATCATTATCTGAGCTGTAATTGTTGTTTTTAGAGAAATTGGCAATTAGCAAATAACAATCTTTGGACTATTGTATAATAGTGAAGTTGGAAATTCAATTTGTAATGTCTTCAACTGATTTTGTACCAACTTTACGTTAGTTTAACTTTTTCATAGGTACTTTAAAATAAGTCATATTTTCAGAGTCTAATTAAAATTAAATACGCTTATGACCGAATACTCAAAAGTCACACAATTTTAAGCAACCTGTAAATAGTAAAGTAAAGTAAAAAAACGTTTAATTTTCCTTCACAAATTTTAGGCTTATAGGTACTTATTGCTGATACAGTACTTGTGCACTTCGATCCTATTTTTGTGAGGGACTGGTAGGTTTCTAAATGAAACCTGTGCTACAGGTCGCCAGGCCCCTCCCGCAGACAGTTCTCAAATGTGCGCTATCTCTTTCGTTTGAACGTCTTTTATATAGATAGAAGACTTTTAAGTCCCACTTAGATTTAAGCGACGTTTGAGTATTTGGCCGTTACACTCACAGCCCACATCAGGTCGTGAATGCCCTTGTTCACAAATACCCAGACCCGAAACAAATATTTATAGGCCTTACATATATTTGCCCGCAGCGAGGATCGAACCCGTGATCCTCGGTTCAAACGGTCGTCACATACCGCTCGACTAACTGTCTCGTCAAATTCGTAATTGAGAAACTTCTTTTGATTTCAGATAAAAGGCGGTTTTAACACTTGTTAAAATTTCAATGTCCAAAAATTCTTACTACAAAACACCAATATGAGCAACTTTGAAATAAAATAATAAAAAATTAAGTAGTTATGGAATGATTTTTTGGATTTTGTCATAGTAAATCATGTATCAGTTTTAAAATATACGACGATAATGTAGATAACATTAATAATGTAGTTGTAGTCAAAAATATTACTGCAATTTAAAATGATATGAAATTCCTCAATAGTCTTATGTGAGGTATCGAGAAATAATGATGATATTTCGCAAAAAAGAAAACCAAATTCAAATCTGATCTGAGATAGATTTGGCTGATTTAGAATAGATCATTGCCTGAAAAAATAGATAACGTCAAACTGGAATGAAAGTAATATAGGTACAGTACCTAAAAATAAATATTGCACATCGAACCTACGAAAGAGACAATCAACTAGTTTCGACTTCGTAGAGCGTTATCTCTGCTACACTATGTAAGCTCTGCCTATGTAAGCCCTGTTTTTTTTTGTAATAAATGTGGCACTCACTTTCACTCTAGGTAGTTTATGATTTATTGACGTTTTGAAAGTAAAGATCTATTCGAAATAAAAATAATTTCTATTTCAAACAAGCACGCAGTTCACATTGATGTTAAGTGATGACTGCAGCCTATAGACACCCACGCAATGACTAGAGGTCCAAATGCAAATGCGCTGCCAAATGCCTCTGTGCCGGCAATTACAGGGCCGTACATTACCACCCGACCGGAACACGATAGTGCTGAATGTGAAGTGTCATTTAGCGGCAAGTATATTAGGTAATGCGGTGGTGCCTACGCCCGTGAGCTCCATCACTGGAGCTCTACCACCTGTGGTATTGGTCAAAACTTGATCAAAATGGTCGACAAATTTTAATGCCATAAAAGTCAGATGCGAAAGAGATAACGCTCTACAAACCCGAAATAAGCCGAAGTCTCCTTCCTGGAATCGATGTGCAATATATCTTGTTAGATACTGTACATATAGGTAGTGGCAGTTGTATAATACCTACTAGTCAAATAGTGTACAGACACTAAATATTAAGTACCGAGAAGAACAGTAATCAACGGGCAACGAGAAGCAGTATAGAAATACATATAATCAAAATGAAACTCAAGTTTTTAAAATAGATTGTGTGCTATGGAGCAGACATCTATTGATTTGAGATGTAGACTTTATTGTTACAAATAATCTGCGACTGATTTAATCAATACAGCTTTTCGTTGGTACGCGTATAAGTCCGTGTATCGGTGATTGAAAAGAAAATAAATAGACACACAGTTTATCTTAAAACTAGATATGTATCTGAAATAGATAAGGATTATAATGAAGTTAATACATAAGATAAGGTTAAAAAAACCGTTATTAAATTAGATAAAAGTGAAAGATTAAAACAAGAAATTAGTAAAGCAAAGCATATAAGTGTTAAAACTAGTAGATGTGCGTTAATATGTTTGTTATGTTCTGTTAATACATATGTATAATGTCGATGTGCTAACCCTAGATTCACTAAACTAAACAAAAAATTTTAACAAAAAATAACATTATTGACTGATGGTATATTTACAGATCTGAAAGAACTAATTCATTTTGTAACATTTAACAGAACTATTGACCCATTTTCTTCTAAACAAGCAATGCGAAAATACCCAATCGTTACAAGAAAATGTTTTTAACGTGCAAGTGGTTCATTTTCTTTTGCTGTTATTTAACTAAGGCCACAAATTAAAGAATTTCTTATCTCAGAAAGAAGAAGTTCCAGCAATATATGGTGCCTTATGGACCCATCCTTTGTACAATATGTACAATAATAGTACAGTATTCGTCAATAATTATTGTACATCGAGCTTAGGTCGTCAGTCATCTTTTTTTTTAATGGAAATACATTTATTTTTGCTTTATCCTAGAAATATTACCTTTTTTTCATACTATACAATGAGTGGGCACAGAATGAAACAACAGAACTCCTTTTTTGTTTTTTTTTAATCTTTTTCGGATAATTCTGCATTGTTTGTTTATTGGGTACAATAATGTCAATAGTCTAACAGTCTTACAGGAGGCTGCTCGGGTGGTTCCAACGCTTCGATCTCTCCGGATACATCTCCTTCATTCTGTGTGGCAGAATTTTTATTCAATTTAATTTATAAAAAAGACTTCAAGTTGTACCAAAAAGACGCTTCGATTGAACTGCTTCAGTTATCTAGTGGAAGCAAGCGCCTACTGCTTCTTGAGCTCGATTACCAGGTTGGGAAGACAACTGTTATTGGGATTGTCCCTTTTCTGCAAGGTTTTCACTGCCACCCTCGGAGTTAAGTAATCGTCTCGATTTTGTAGTATAATCACGACCTTATACACGTGTACAAACTGATAATACGCCATTTTTTTGACGTTTTGTGACGCGACGATATCAATCAGGTACGTTTGCCTAATTGGTGTATATTACGATAGGCTCCACCCACTTATAACGGATGAACAGATTTCATAGAAAAGCGTCTGTATTGTCAATCTAACATTTCTAACAGCTTTGTTGAAAATGTAACTGGCGAAACGTGAGTGTTTGCATGTATGCTTCAATGCATGCATTTGCCCTTACCTATCCCTTCCGAGATAACAAGCGTGTTGTAAGTTACCAGTGAAGTCATGTATTGAAATATGCCAATGTTTCTTTGCTGCAATTCAAGATGGCGGTTCACGAATTCATGTAATGGCGGATCAAAGTTCCTGAAGCTCAATACGTATCGAATCAGTAACAGCTATTGCCGAAATGAATCATAAGAATAATATCAATCTGATAGCAAAGTTATTATTTATTTTCACAAGCTTCCAAAGGAAATTGGTTCTTATCACATTAAGATAAATAACAGAAAAGACTGCACATGTTAAAGTCGTACTGGCGGGTAGCCAACTCGGACCGCCATTGCAATTTACGATCAACAACATTTTATTTTTTATATTTCAGAATTGAGGCCAAAGTGTCTAACTATATCGATGGGTTTTGACGAGATTTTCTGGTTTCTTTAACTAACTGATGTAATGAGATTGTCGAAGATGACTTTGATGTTCGATCGTAGATAGTTAAACCTTGATTTTGATGTAAATTTGAACAGCTATTTTAAGAAATGTAATAAGTTCATATACATGCACCAGATTTTGTAGTACTACTTTTGTTCTTTTTAACCTATGTTTACATATTCCTTAAGGTTCGGTTGCACCAAAATATATGTTAAAGCTAAGGTTTCTGTCAGAGGCGTTAGTTAAAGTTATTGTTAAAGTCAATTATTATTTGTCAGGCAACTCTGTTACCTTTAAAACGCAAAAATCCGCTGGTGCACTCCATTCCGCAATCACTATAAAAATTGTTAAAATTGACAAAAATCATTACGTTAACCAATCATTTTTTTATTTCGTGCCATCTGCAGTACCTATGCACTCTATGCAGTTAGCTCTTGGATAACGTCCTTCAACTACTTTCAGTAACTCTGACTTCAAACTACTTCTTCAAGCTTATTTACTTTCCGAAATTAATGACATTCACCATACGTTGCATTTAGAAAATTTCTCATTGCGTAAGATTGTCGATTAATATAATAAACACAAGCATAACATAAAGTAAGTAATTACTTAAATTTATTAACTCTACAAAATTACGAAAATATTCACTTATTTAGGTAATTTATTTTTAATTACCTCCGGTTTTTGTGTTGATGTCTATAAGCTGCAGTCTTCACTTAACATCAATGTGAACTGCGTGTTTTTCCACCTTCCTTACATAAGAAAAGAAAAGAAAAGTTCTGTGGCACCAGTGTTAGCCAACATCTGGATGGAGTACATCGAGGCTATGATAGATCTGCAGCTGTGGAAGGTGAAGTTGTGGAAGCGCTATGTCGATGATGTATTTTGTATATTGAAGGGTGGGGAGCAGGAGGTTAAACAGTTTCTGGAGTATCTCAACTCACTGCATCCTAACATAGGGTTCACTTTCGAGCTGGAATCAGGAAGATGTTTGCCTTTTCTTGACGTGAAGGTGATCGTCAGAGAGAATGGATCCATAACGCACACCGTATACAGGAAACCGACGCACACGGATAGGCATCTGAATGCTATGTCTCACCACCATCCTCGACATCTGCAATCCGTCGTGATTTCACTGTTCAACAGAGCACGGGACTTGTGTGACCCTTAGTTCATGGATGAGGAATTATCACATGTTCAGGAGGTACTGCAGCCGAATGGATATCGTGTGGGAGAGTACCAACCACGGCGAAGAGTGAAAGAAAAGCGTCCAGACGTCTCAAGTGTTCTTACCATACATAAGAGGAATAACGGATAAGGTTGGCGCTGTGCTGAACCTTTTTTCCATCAAGACCGTTTACATGCCACCGTCTAAATTCGCGGGATTTGTCAGAACGGCTAAGGATGTGTTACCGTTTCAAACACCTGGTGTATATAAGGTTGACTGCAGTTGCGGTAGTTCCTATATCGGTCAAACTAAGCGCACGATAACTGAGCGAGTTAAGGAGCAGATACTATAATAGGATGGTACGTGATGCGGTTGAAATCAGAAAATATAAAAATTTTAACCGTGACGATGGTTATAGGTTGTCGGTTTCGTGGAATCAGGTTATCGGGAAATGTAGACGACGGGATGTATCTTCGGATAAATCGTCGGATGTTGTGAGCGTTGTGTGTCGGGACCATAGTGTATTGAACCGAAATAATTACGATCAATCGCGGGTAGTTGGAAGAACTGGCGCGGCTACCACGCCCGTTGCATTACGGCCGAAACGTCGAGTGTCGAGGTAAATAATTCGATTAAAATAGTACGCGATTAAGTCCCGTTTACAATATAAAAAGTAAAAAAAGAAAATTTTACTAAAAAGAAGAATAATTTATTTTCTTTGATTTCTGTGACCATAATGAAATAACCAATAGCTCATTTCGATCCAGTTCTTACTGCATCATTGCATCTAGATCTACTTAGATCTAGACAGGGCATTAGTATTTGCACTGCACAGGTGCATTGGCTTCTGCTCTTGGCACTAGACGAGATTCAAGAGTTTATTGTGACTGTTAAACGTACATTGTTTGTTTGTACATGATATATTTGGCGATTGCACGCGTCCATTTTGATTTAATCTGGATTAAATCAAAATGTATGGAGCTTGGTCCCGCACCTTGTTCACTATATTGAGAGAAAAAGCACAAAATACTGAATCATTTTCAGCTATTCAAATCGTTTATATACCTTCAATTAATTGTCGTAAGTATATTTTAATGGTGGTAGAGCTCCAGTGACGAAGCTCGCGGGCGTAGGCACCACCGCATTACCTAATTTACTTGCCGCTAAATGGTAGTGTTCAGCACTATCGTGTTCCGGTCAGGTGATAATGTACAGCCCTGTAATTTCCAGCACAGAGGCATAACACCTTAGACCTCAGGAGTGGTAACGCATGTTGTGTAAGGACTGAGATATTCGGTGCTCCACGCTCTCTGACTACCCCGTAAAATTTGGCGTGAAAATACATACATATAGGTATATAGAAATTTAAAACAGACTGCTTAAGAATACACCAGAGCTAGTTAATAAAATGTCTTCATTACCGTATGCATCACCATTGAAAACTAGATAAAATTATATGACGTCGTTTTCCTACACTCACAAACAAAGGAGATGCGCGCGCGCATGGCCATGTATTGATTAGGATATTTATTTAGAATTTATAATATGGACGCAATGGCAACCATTTTTGGTATGACTACAAAGACGTCTATGGAGACGTGTCGATTACGATTTGAACTAACGTTATCGTGTTAGTTCGAATTTCTTTGACAAAAGACTCTTGAATGAATGAAGGTTTTTTAGTGTTCCGTACATCGAAAGGAAAAACAGATCACTCGTGTGTCTTTCTGTCTGTTCGTTTTTTTTTTGCTTAGTTTTAATTTTGCTAAGTTATAAATTATGAGTACTTAACTACCTGGTGGTAAAGATCCAGTGACGGAGCTCGCGGGTGTAGGCACCACCGCATTACCTAATATACTTGCCGCTAAATTGTAGTGTTCAGCACTATCGTGTTTCGGTCAGGTGGTAATGTACGGCCCTGTAATTTCCGGCACAGAGGCATAACACCTTAGGCCGGTAAGAGTGGTAATGGCATTTTGACCTTGGTCTTTGTGTGGGTGTCTATAGGCTGCAGTCATCACTTAACATCAATGTGAACTGCATGCTTATTTGTCACTTCCATTACAATAAAAAAAATCAACATTTTCTAATGTCATATTAAACCTACTTACAACTTGCATATCATACAAATTAATCAAACATGAATATATTAAAAGAATTCTTAGAATTCATTAAGTCGTCGTACTAATCGATACCATAACAGCTCTGGTAAAAAATAATCGACACAACGCGCGTTGGCAGTGGGTTCGATAACCGACTCCACTCCTAGGTCGATCTTAATTTAACGGATTCTATATTCAAACAGTTCAATGAGTTTGAACTTTGAAACAGAGCAACACGGGCCACCGACCGCGGCGGACTGGAGGGTAGTAGCCATAGCATTTATTACCGATGCAAAACAGTCTGTCATTTTGTGCGGGGGGAAATGCGTGCGACACACACGCACACTACAAAAATCATCAATTACTACGAAACTCACACCTTGACTTTAACAAAATACAGAAACAATTTCACGCACACATTTAAACATCTAGGCGACAGGTATAGGCCCATTTGGGCTTGTGCTTTGACAGAGGGGAAAGCCTGCATATGGCTACTCCTCTCCGGTGTTGCTCTATGCTTTGAAATTGCATCGACTGTTGAAAGAAATAAATAGGTACTTACTTGCATTTATATACAAGAGTTTTTTATAGAGGGGGTAATGAAAAGTACCTACTTACCCTCTTATTTATGTAAGTTAGAATATCTTTGTTTGTAAATAATCTTTTACCTTTGGCGCAAGGATCCGACAAGTACCCATTCGACCCTTCCTTTTTCAATTGTCTCGTTTGACCCATTTTCAATTAAATACAGACGGGTCTCCTCCCAAGAGGGGGAGAGATTCGTGTCCAGCAGTGGGACGTTGGACGTATCAAGGGTTGCCGTTATTATGAAATTATAAAATAGACAGAAATAAAAATTACTTTGAATTGTATATATCTAAGGAAACGTAAATTAAAATAACGTAACGCTTGTATTTCCATACCCATTTTATACATTATTTCTTTCTCATATTTACCCCAATTTAACCCCAATGTAGCAGTAGTACGCAGTATCATAACATATTTTCTGGCAGTAGATACCACTACTACCAGTAGTCTAATCTACCTACTGAATTGTGGCAAGTTGACTACAATAAATGTGGGTAATTAATTAATGATAATTTATTTAACAACACATTAGGTATATAAGAAACCTATACATACTTATTATAATATTAGATTATGGATGTATTTCACGCCATGGTGTTGGCAGATCAAATATCTGGGTTTTTAGCAAACCGTCCCTTTTCCTACTACCAAATTGGTACCAAAACGAATCAATCGTAAGGCCGAGTAAAGTCAATAAAGAAACATAGCAAAGTCCCTTGTTCGTATGATAATCGGAGGTCCAGGTGGAATAGCTTGAAACCTGGGGTGCTACCGCCTATCTGTATTGCTGCTGACATTGTCATTGCTGTCAAATTTTGAAGTCGATTTTTACTTTAACTAAATACCAATAATCGATATAATCTACCATTTTTGCTTGTTTATCGCCTACGAAAACGAGAAAATCAATCAGATTATCAATACTAATTTTAATGGAGCTACAAATCGACTGAAACTTTGACAGCAATGACAATGTCAGCAGCAATACAAATAGGCGGTAGCACCCCAGATTTACAGAAGATCACACAGGGAAAAAAATACGAGCAACTTACTAATCGCAAGCGAATAGCAGACTGCTTGAAATTTGGCGTATGTAAAGGATATTTTTTTGGGTCTAAACGGATGGGTCAGACCGGCCCGAAGGTATACAACATAGATAGTCTTACGATAGAAATTCATAAGATATTGGTGTCTGTTCTATTGTGTGATAAAACATCGTGTTTAGCTGAATGGGGATAGGCCTCCAATCTCAGTAAAACCTGACCTAATTCGATGTTGATGATCCCTTATATTTTCATCCCACTTCCTGTATTGATGGGGAAGTAATTATTGTGACATGGCCTATTTGGCACTGTGAGTCAACAAAAAAAACATAGTCACTGTGTTATAAATAAAGGTTATTCTGGACTTACGCGGAACCGTGGACTTTGGTGACGGACCGATATCTTTAATCTGTGTATCATCATTTTTATATGTCATGATGTGACTAACAAGCTTACAGTTCACAATAATGTTAAGTGAATTCCGTAGTCTAGAAACATCTATGTGCAAACCAGAGATTTAATGCAGATTCGTGGCCATTCTTGGGGTTTAAGCTCGGCCCTATCATTTTCGGCAAGAAAATGATACTGCCGGGATCCGGTCAGGTGGTAATGTACGGCCTATCAGGCCGTACATTACCACCGATAAAACCGAAGACGATAAAAAAATCCATTCTCTCCCTTTAGGTATCTACGAAACTACTGTGCCTAAAATTTTTAAAAGTAAATAATATAGTACCTTGCCTTCAGATTGAGTGTGATACGGGACTTCGAAAAGAGTAGGGGAAAATCAATAAGAAATCAATGGTTAATAATGTGGTAATGGTTAAAAATGATTTTTACTCGCGGGCGTAGGCACCACCACATTACCTAATATACTTGCAAACTTGCACTTGGCTGGTTTTTGTTAGTTTATCAAAAAACCTATATAATATACCGGTTATATACCAGTATCTGTGGGAATATAGCATATCGAAATGGTACGTATTTATCCTCCGAGGCCTACCATAAGAGCAAAGCAATGTGTGGAGTTATATGTATGGTCCATATTTAGGGCAAACTTACATCAAAGTGTGGTCCAAGTTATGTGGCATCTTGACACACTTTTTTGCTTTTAAAGTTACGACTACTTAACAATCATGTGCTTTTTGAATTTGAATGAAATTGAAGAACACAGTAAATTCATCATGTCAACGTATTTCAGCTGACACCTATAAGATCAACGGTGTATAATCAAGAAATTATTATAAAGTTTCAGTCAATTAGTGCTACTGACAGAGAATGAAAGATGAAAGATAGATGTATACATAATAAATAAGCACTCCGTAAGAGCCGGCAGAAGTGAAAAATTGAATACTAACGTTGTGCATGTATAACCACTAATACCACCAACACCACCAACACCATCACCATCATCGTTACCACCTCCACCATCACCACCACCACTATCACCACTACCACCTCCACCACCGCCACCACCACAAACGCCTCCAACGCCATCAACGCCACCACCAACATCACCAAACATCTACGCCACCAATGCCACCAATGTGGTGGTGGTTTTGGTGACACCAACGCAACCACCACCACTACCACAACCAATGCCACCAACGCATCCAAAACTACCAGCAACATCCCCAACGTCACCTATGCCTGCATCGCCACTAAAAACCAATACCACCACCAACGCCACCAACACCACCACCACCATCGTCATAACCAACATCCGAAAGACGTTCATCCGTCTCCGCTGGACAAAGCCTTTCCCGAAGATTCTCATAACGATTCTCATAAGAAAGAATGTGCCATAATTGCCACGCTTGGCATGCTTGCATGCATAGCGGCGATTGTTTTATACCGGGACGTTGCTATGCAGTATGCTTAATGTTATTAAGAGAGAAAAAATCGGCCAAGTGCAAGTGGAACTCGTGCACGGTTCACGTGAAGGGTTCCGTACAAAAAATTGCATAAAAATTACGTATGTTGTATGGGTTTAATATTAACTTCATTGTTATTTAATTATTTATTATGGAAGGTAATAAACAAAATAAGACCTAAAAATTCTGTAAAAAATTTAAGCGTCTACTTGCTACCGTTATTATTATCGAGCAAAAAATATACGAAAAAACACGTTTATTGTATGGCCCCTTAACATTTTCATTTTCTTGTCTTTAGTAATTAATTTTGACTTTTTTTTATAGCGGTATCAGAAATACATATTTTGAAGAATTTGGAAATCCTACTTGTTATTGATTAATAACATTAATTAGATGAGCAACTAATATAAAATGCCGTTCCTTTACAACTGTAAATGTATTTACAGTTCTTAAATCTAACTCAAGATAGAAATTACCATCCTACACACGAGTATAAATTTATCTCAATTTATTAGTCGGTTAAGATTCATAAAATTGTATTTTTTATTCGTTATCGCAATCTTAAATACATATTATGTAGATGAGTTTAAATGAATTGAAACATTAAACTTACATCAAAATCAAAGAAACTGTATTCTAAACAAGCAAATTCGCTATCATGCTTGTATATTATGTTGTGACGTATATAAACGCGATTGTTAGATATAAATGCGTTCAAGGAACAATCTATTTCGAATGTACCCCTGGAGCAAAGCCAGGAATCGTTAAATGCAACCGTTATGTGTACTGCTTATTACAAGTTAACATTAATTCGACCATCACTAAAACTGTTTCAATTTCTATTGTAAATTTTACACTCGATATTAAGTTAGTAGCGTAATCTAACTACAGTATAATACGCAATAGAGATACATAAATAAATAAAATATATAATATAATAAAATTAGGTCCGAGTGCTCCTCCTTGCGGCACACCACTGTTAGAAGCCTGGATCAAATGAGGGTGGATCGACTTACCCAACTTACAGGGAACAACTTATAACTGAGGTTCGTGAGGAACTCTTTTTTTTGGGGATCGAACATGTCTGAAGGTTTGAATCCTCGTTTGGTGATGAGCGCGCTGTTGATGCTGGACGAACTCTTCACGTCGTCAAAGCTATCCCTGTGGACGATCCTGTCGTTGATCTTGTGGAAGCTCGACATCTTGTTCGAGGAGAACTGGCTTTCGCTTATTGTCATCATCGTTTCGCTTTTCACTTCACAATTCGTTTACACACTTGTAACACTTCGCACTAGCGTCCGCCGGGCTGTCTTGTGAGACTCTGCAATTTTTTTTCATCAAACTGACGTCAAAGGCTTGGGACGTTTGAAGATATGACTAATATAAGCGTGATACTAAGCCAAAATAGACGCGTGCTTTTGAATTATAGACCGTATGTTGTGGTGATTGTATTCAAATTTATGTGCTTAAAACTACAGCTGTTTTCATGGTAGCTCTTGTAGGATGATTGTTTTGGGCGTATACACTGTATACTATGTTTTTCTTTTAACAATCACAGAATATTTAATGATCTAACATTTACTTCTGTTATATCTCCTAGCAACAGTGTCTGGACGTAAAATTCTATTGTTTACAATTATAAACTGTTCAGAATAGATCATAAATTACAATGCTGAAGAATTTAGCACAAATTAACCCGAATTTGCGTGTTGTTTGGTCGATTAGCAATCTATTTACGTCTCATCGGTATCGTGTTTCGCATAATAAGTAGATATTTCGTTTATAATGCTAAATATGTCATTTCTGTACTTGCAATTCCGTACAATGTTTATTTATCAGTGAATTTCTTGTTTGAACTAAATTGTTTTTATCTTTTTTTAATTGTATAAAGTACTAAGGTATTGTTGAAGTTCAAAAATTAAGAAACCGTAACTAAATTCAGATATGAATTAGAGAATCCAGAAACAATATGTAATATCAAATTGAAGGGTAAATTACATTGAATACTTATACATATTATGTTTTCTTAAAAATATGTTAAAAGCTCAACGACTACAGACTCGAGCCGTATCTCGATAATCTCAAACATAACTTACAATGTAACGAACTCAAATAATTTGGAATTAAACCAAATGTTTGTTACTCGTCCGAAAAATATTTAAATAACAGCGACAAACGTAAATATTCAACATCAAGAATTCTTTGTGTTAACTCTTTGTGTTTTTATTTGTAACATTAATTAAAGTTGCTCTTTTAAACATCTGATCTTGAATAAAGTTTTGTGCGTCAAATATTTGGAGTAAATCTTCCAAAATAATTATTTCAGGATAAAGACTACTTAGTATCTCGCTCAACAGGTAAATTCATAATTGGACCTACTTATGCAACAAGGAACCAACATGTCAAAATCAATTTATGTATTGATATCTTAAAATTTTAGAGTTACGGTCTTAACTCGAACATGGTATGTTTGTGGATGGTTCCTTGTTGCAAAAGTAGGTCCAATTCATCTTCAATGTTATGAACTATAACCAATAATATAGATATAACCTCTAATTTAACAACAATTTTGATAGCTAACACAAAAAATATAATGTAATAATATAATAATATAATGAAAACAATAAAGACTTTTTTGTCAGCAGCAAAATTTAAATCTGTTAACCCGTTCACTGCCAATCACGTATCCTCCTACATTTAAATTGATCCAACCCACGCGATACCGATATTATAAAAACACTACACTTAACACTGTAACACTTAGAGTTCAAGAAACTTGTGGCGTGTGTGTTCGCGAGAGTTTTCAGACTAACTAAAATAAGTCTGAAGCGACATTGCATAAGACGTAGAAAAGCTCCGTTCGTTGTGATGTGGCCATGTTGTATGTAGTTTTCGCGGACAATTCAGACTACTGGAGAAGAAAATTCTTGGTCTCGTAGTTTCTGTCACAGAGGTAAAATAACTAAGACCTCAGGAGTGGCAAGGTTTCTGCATGACATAGGCTGCAGAAATCACTTATCTTGTATGTGAACACCATGCTTGCTTGCCACGCTTGCCAAATTGTTCATTAACGTCCAATATCTTTCATGCCATGCCATGTGTTTATTATTGCTATTCTGAGCGAACATAAAATATGAATCGTTAATTATTGCTATTCTGTTGCGAACCCGAACTGACGTGATTATGCTTTGTCTAGTTTCTTCAACGAAACAATATCTTAGCGACCAAGTAAGATACTAATTTTAAATGCAATAATACGAAATATGAGGCACGTACCTAGTGTCGCAGAATAAATAGTTAAGCTTCCAATTGGGGAAAATCAGTGACTCAATTCCTGTGTTTCAATTCCTTCACACGAAATGAAAAGCTAAGAAAACTTCTTCAAAAATGGCGTAAAAGAGTCCTTCAGGGCTGGCAGCGCGTTGGCAACTCCCCTGATGTTGCAAATGTTCATAAGCTACGGTGACTACTTTCCATCAGGTGGCCCATAAGCTTGTCTGTCAATCTTTTGACATAAAAAAAATAATTTTGAAGCTCTTGAGCTGTGTACTGTAGCTATTTTAGACATAAAAATTCCTTGATGATGAACGACATGAAAGCTACATAAAAACTAGAGCTCTCGATGCAAATGCATTGTGTCAGATAACTCCACCATTAAGGCAGTCACAGTGGGCAATACGGAGGGCCTTTTCAATTGTAGGAAATTAAGTAAAAGGTTTTAATGCATGTTAATTTGGACCTCTATTTTTTATGTTTAAGACCTACCTTGACCAAATAGGTCGAGTACTTTCTGAGGGTGGGTCAAAGTCTTAGGGAATCGACGTGCATGTAGAATGATGAATGTAGAAGAAGCACGGGAGATGTGTCAGGACCGCGATACCTTACTGCGCATTAATTACACATTGTCAACACCTTAAAGCAGTTCAACAATACATGAGATATCATCACATACTAACTAAACTCAAAATACATACCTAACCGTTCATATTGATATTGACTTAAGTCGCCCGTAAACCGTAGCGAGGACTTCTGTCAAGTCATCCACAACATTACTTACCCCTCTTGTTTAATTATACAAAGGAGAAAAAAAAAAAAAGCTTACTGCGCAAGGTTAACTGCATGCTTCTTGTCATACTCATGAGCATGAAATAAACTACAGCCAGAGAATATGTAATAATACTACGTATAGAATGGACATTTCGACGTTTTGCGCCGCCCGATTTGCTCGCATCACTCAACCCCTTCCCCTCTTATGGCCGACGGTTAGTATTTTGTACGTGTTACGCACACAGGTGCGCGTGTAAATAAACGTCACTGATTAATGTCTGTGTTATAGAAACCAAATTAAGCGTTTGTATGGAATTTTGGCGAAGTGTCCGCGGTGTGCTAAGCGAAAAACAAGTACGAGTTTATCTTTTTAGGATTGTCCCAATTTGTTCATATTATGTGGCCACCGCAGTTAGAGTCGATCACTGCCAGGTTCTAAATCGGTCGCCGTACGCCGCCCGCGCCGATGTTTCGCCATTCCAAAGCTTATGTACATTCATAATTACTATTTAACTTCATGTTTTTTGTTACAAAAAGTATTAAAATTAATGATAGAGTTGGATTGGATAACCTGAAACAGACGCCAAATCAGGTACCTTCCTATGTCCCTCAATAATGATTTGGGAAAATAATGAATACCTACAAATGCATGCGTATTACATACCTACCCAATAATGTTGTAGGTACCTGCTGTGTAAACCTCAAGGGGAATAACCATTAAAAAAAAGAACGACAACCCTTTTTGAAATGTAAATTTCTTTAGTCTCGTCACACCGCGTACACTCCGCCAAAATTCCATACAAACGCTTAATTTGGTCTCTATTACACGTGTATTTACACGTGCACCTGTGTGCGTAGCACGTAAAAATACCAACCGTCGCCCATAAGAGGGGAGGAGGATGCGTGATGCGGGGAAATCGGGCGGGACGTCGAAGTGTCCATTCTATACGTAGTATTATTACATATTCTCTGTCCTCGTTGTATTTGAAAGTGGATGAAACGAAAATGCGACAGTAAAAAGAGACTTGAGATACGCTTGCACTCACAGCCACTAGGCAGAAATCTGTTTCGTGGATGCCGTTGTACACATACAACACATACACAATCATCCAGACCCCCAACAACTAAGGTAAGGCCATTAATTTTTTTGTCTCGGTGCGGGCATCGAATCCGCGACCCATCGAATCAAACGTTTGTCTCACACACAGATTGGGGGTGATCTGTGGTCTCACACCACTGGACTTACTGGTTCGTCGAAGCATCACAACAACCGTGGTGTTTTGTAAACATGTTCGAGATAGAAATGTATGACCCTGTCATAACACTCATAACTATCACAGAATTCTCAGGTCAATTAAGGACTCAAGGGTGGCAACGCATCTGCATTTTTACCTCCGGTTTTTATTTAGATGTCTATAGGCTTCAGTCGTCACTTTTTTATGTAATGGAAGTGGCAAACAAGCAAGCAGTTCACATCGATGTCACGTGATGACTGCAGCCTATAAACACTCTCACAAAGTCCAAAGTCAAAATGCAAATGCGTTACCACTCCTGAGGCCTAAGGTGTTATGCCCCTGCGCCGGAAATTACAGGGCCGTATATTACCACCCGCCCGGAACACGATAGTGATGAACGCTACCATTTAGCGCCTTTAGGTAATGCGGTGGTGCCTACGCCCGCTTGTTCCGTCACTGGAGCTCTACCACCAGTAAAAACCACCACTTGACATCCATGTGAACTGCATGCTTGTGAAATGAGAAATTCTCTCCCTAATGACGCACAACACTGTTGTGGACAACTTTGGGTTTTTGTCCAGCAGTGGGCGTCGTTCGGCTGAAGTGATGATAGTGAGAAATAAAATAAAAAATATAAAATACGCTTACACTCACAGCCCCACAGTAGGTATAAACCTGTGTCATGGGTGCCGTTGTACACATACAACACATACACAAACACCCAGACCCGAAACAAATATCTGTAGGCCATACAAATATTTATCGCGGTGGGGGGATCGAATCCGCGACCCTTCGAAATTAAACGGTGGTTTCGCACCGCTGGACTAACCGGGTCGTCAATAAAAATTCAAATATTGCAGTTTTCAAAAACAATTTTTTTGTTATAAAAAACTCTATTGTTTTACAGTTTCCGCGTAAACTATTTCACTGTTGATTTCATTGAGAACAAGGTCAGATAAAAAAAGAGATGCGTGTTGTGAATCACATTCCAAAATTATAATATTAACGGGTGTGACTCGTGGAGGTATCCTAGGCTTTTTTACTGGTGGTAGAGCTCCAGTGACGGTGCTCGCGGGCGTAGGCACCACCGCATTACCTAATATACTTGCCGCTAAATGGTAGTGTTCAGCACTATCGTGTTCCGGTCAGGTGGTAATGTACGGCCAAGTAGACAAGACAAAAGAAGCACAGTACAAATGGCGGTCTTAGTGCTAAAAGAGCATTTTTTTCCAGACAACCTAAATAATGTATTTTTCGCATATAGACATGCAAACGATTGACTTCGATATATGACTGTTCAATGCTACTGAATGGAGCTAGTTACCATGACTGTCACAAGGATTAGGAAATATGGATGTCTATACATTTCAGTGACCCAAAAACATACAAGTATTGTTTTAATGATTCAATACTTTCTCCTTCATTTGCTTTGAGGTCACCTTAAAAGACAACCTGTGTGCAAGACCTACATGCTTATTTAATTTACGCGTAAGGCGTAAGTTACTTTCTTCGACGACCTGAGTAAACTTGAATCATCTTGTTGCAAATAAACATTAACGTAATATTGTTTTTATATTATTTCGCATTAACACATGCTTGTGAAATATATTTTATTAAAAGAAAAATGGAAAGAAAAATCTGACTTCAGGCGAGACTCGAACTCGCGGCCTACTGGGAATCTAGTCCAGCCGCTCTTCCAATTGAGCTACTGACGTCCTGCCCGATTTGTCAAATCTTTCCTTCACATTTATTGCCTTGCTTTATGGTAGCAGTAGCGCCATCTATTGCCAACCATGCTAGTTAGGCAAGAAGTAGAAGTAGAAGTAGAAGTAGAAGTTAGGAGTTCGAGTCTCGCCTGAAGTCAAATTTTTCTTTTCATTTTTCTTTAAATAAAATATTAACGTAATATATCCGACGAATGCTGCGCATCACTTGGACGGCCCAAAGAACAAATCTGTCGATTCTCAAACAGCACAGAATCAAAACAAAAACAAAACACTCCACCAGCTGCTACCAGAGAGTCCTAAGCTACTTTGGGCACATAGCGCTTAGGGATCTAAATAATCTGGAAAACTAATGGTTGTTGTAGATGTGGAAGGCAAACGACCTAGGGGACGATCTCCTACCACAGGGTTTCTCAAAGTGCGGTACGCGAACCCCTAGGGGTTCGCTATTCGATGGCAGGGGTTCGCGACAAGATTTACTATAAATTGACTTGATGTTGAGTCAGAATTACGGTTCAAATTGTCCAAAATTGCTCCTAAAATTGACTCCATTTGTGACAAGAAACAAGTAGCAAAAGTATATTTCTTTTGGCACTTTACGAGTATTTTTTACCTTTTATTGAAATAAAACACTATTAACAGTCATTTTTATTGGTTTCTTTGGGGGAGTGGGTTTAATTTGTTGAGGGGTTCGCTGTCACTTAGATACATTCAACAGGGGTACGTGAAGCCGAAAGTTTGAGAAACGTCCTACCAGATGGCCTGACCAAGTCACCAAACTCACTGGCCTCCCCATAACAAAAGACATGAAGAAGGCCGTGGACAGGCTAGATTGGAAGAATCTGGTGATCAAAGTCTCCAAGACACTTCAGGACGGGCACGACCTTCAATGAATGAAGAATGAACAAATGCGACATTGACGATGAATATATGTGTTTTCCTCGAAAGAGGCAAATAAATATACAGTATCCAACAAAAAATATTGCATATCGGCTTTAGGAAGGAGAATTCGGCTTAGTTCGGGTTTGTAGAGCGTTATCTCTTTCGCATCTTACCTTTTTGACGTTTGTCAAACATTTTGATCAAGTTTCGACCAATACCGAACTATCAGTGATTACATAGGCAGTGTGCAGCAGAGATAACGCTCTACGAAGTCGAAACTAGCCGATTGTCTCTTTCGTAGGCTCGATGTAAGTAATCTTACTAAATTTGTTACTGGGTTACTGTACAAACAGAGGTCGTCGGCGTCCATGTATGAAGAGAATGAGGAATGCAGAAGAAGCTGGTAGAGCTCCAGTGACGGAGCTCGCGGGCGTAGGCACCACCGCATTACCTAATATAGGTACTTGCCGCTAAATGGTAGTGTTCAGCACTATCGTGTTCCGGTCAGGTGGTAATGTACGGCCCTGTAATTTCTGGCACAGAGGCATAACACCTTAGGCCTCAGGAGTGGTAACGCATCTGCATTTTGACCTTGGTCTTTGTGCGAGTGTCTATAGGCTGCAGTCATCACTTAACATCAATGTGAACTGCATGCTTGTGTGCCACATCCATACATAAAAAAGCACAGGTCAAGCCAGGATCCCTCTACCCCGTAAGTGACTTGGCGTGAAGATACATACATACATATAATGTCTTCATCTGAAGGCAGTTCATATGTATGTATGTATGTATCTTCACGCCAAGTCCCTAACGGGGTAGGCAGAGAGTGTAGAGCGCCAGACATCCCGGTTCTGACAAACCTCTCGTGCCTCGTCTACCTTCATCATTCTCTTCATACATGCACGCCGATTCCTAAGACTTTTGACCCCACCATCAGACAGAACTCGACCTATTTGGTCATGGTAGGTCAGCCTTGGTCTTCCTGGGCCTCTGCAACCATCCACATTCGCATTGTATATCTGTTTAGTCATTCGCTCATTCGACATTCTTTCTATCGACAGTTCATCTATACTAATATTATAAAGCTGAAGAGTTTGTTTGTTTATTTGTGAGTGTAAGCGTATATTATTTTATTTTTTTGCTTGCACACGCTAATCTCAGGAATTACTGGTCCGATTTGATATATTATTTCAGTGTTAGACAGCCCATTTATCGAAGAAGGCTTAAGGCTATACGTCACGCTAGATGAATAGGAGAGGATAGGTAACATTGCACCCGCGCGAAGCCGGGGCGGTCCGCTAGTAATATTATAAAGCTGAAGAGTTTGTTTGTTTCCTTGAACGCGCTAATCTCTGGTCTACTACTATTGGTCCGATTTGATAAATTATAAACGTAAACGTAACTTCACACCTGTAATCCGCGAAGGGGTAGGCAGAGGTAAATGCATGCATTCAATTATACATGCAAACACCCACGACTCGCCGGTTACGTTTTTGGCCCATGTAACAGGTGGCGAACCATCTCCGGGCACATTACCAAACTCCGGGGTACTGGGAAACTTCCAGAAAATGGAAAAATCCCAATAGAAGCAGTGATAAAGGATTTTAAACCGTTATCTCTGATAGTCCCCAACCCGGGAATCGAACCCAGGACCTCCAGCGTAATAGTAGTGGCCTGCTACCACTACGCTACTGAGGCAGTTGATAAATTATTTCAGTGTTAAATAGCCCATTTATCGAGGAAGGCTTTAGGCTTTATTACGTCACGCTAAGATGATTAAAAGAGGGTAGGTAACATTGCAATCGCGCAAAGCCGGGGCTAGCTGCTAGTTAAAAAATATAGGTAACTATATATCTCTAAGTACATTATACTTCAATGAAGGTACCTCTCGCAAGTTATTGAGACTACTAAATATCGCCTTGCATCGAAAATTAGATTTTTATTTTTAAAAACCTTGTCAGCCAACCGATTTGATTTGACTGAAGAATGCAGGCGTTAAAACTTGTAATTGCGCACGCGCTCGGTCTGAATTTCACGCAAATTAACATTGGAATTACAATCGGAGTTAGGGCTGACACACGAACTGCTGCGTCACTATATTATACACTACCAAAATAAGAAAATACGTAAGTGTACCTATGTAACTAATAACTTATGTATTGTTATAGGTATTAGTCTTGAAAATTAAGTAAGTAGGTAGTAGATCATTTCCTTTTTCTACCCCGAGTATTTAAAGTTAACTTTGAAAATTGCAGCCTAGTGACCCATATCTAAAGTAAAAAAAAAACTAAAGATCGCAATGCGTGTCAATGATCTAATCCCCATCGTACCTACTTAGCAGTCTGCTAGGCACGCTGAGGTCCGATTGGTTCGATTGCGGGTTGAGTGATAAGTGCTATTAGGATTTACCATTTTCTAAGTTTGCCAATAAATAGCCTATTTTACCTCTATGGTACTTCGGGGTATAGAGCAACACCGGAGGGGAGTAGCCATATGCAGGCTTTCCCCTCTGTCAAAGTACAAGCCCAAATGGGCCTATTCCTTTCGCCTAGATGTTTAAATGAAATGAAATGAAATTGTTTCTGTATTTTGTTAAAGTCAAGATGTGAGTTTCGTAGTAATAGACGATTTTTGTAGTATGCGTGTGTGTCGCAAGCATTTACCCCCGCAAAAAATGACAGACTGTTTTGCATCAGTAATAAACGCTATGGCTACTCCCCTCCAGTCCGCCGCGGCCGGTGGCCCGTGTTGCTGACTTCGGGGAATAAAGTTACGTCTCATGTACACCAATGAAGCCGGTGCAGACGTGGTTTTCGTGGTCATGATCTCTTATGACAGATGTATTCTACTGTGTAGATATCTGCCAGTTCCGACACCTGCAACTCTCACCCAGAAGAGGTCCAAGGCTGAGCGTCGTACCCAGCGGCAGACTAAGGGGAGGGGGCGGCTGGGGCGGTCCGCAGGGGCCTCCGGTTCTAAGGAGTAATGTGCGTGGACGGGTGCCCTTGATTTTACTTCATGACCTTTTTATCTCGCGCGTTTTTCTTCATGTGTATATTAGAATCTATCTACTTGCTCCTGCGTCACGCTTGTGGGCCTCCAAATGCCAAATGCTCCAAGGCCCGGGCCCCTGATGACCTTAGTCCACCACTGACCGTACCACAATGGCGCGCTTATTCTCGTCGCCACCGTCCCATGCACATGAAGAGTCGTCACGGCATTGATTTCATTTCCCATTTCATGTCCAGCTCATCTGTAGAGGTCGTCGACCAACATCAACTTTGTCTATTCACAGGACAATATAGCTGCACAGACGACCTAATTTGTGTCGTGTCAAAGCCCTCAAATTCCGGGTCTGAAATTTTAGGACTCATATTTTGCCAGTTTTTTGTTTTACCTAAAGCTTACTACCCTACCCTTTACCGATGCAAGAATCTAAAAAAAAAACTGGTCTTTCAAAGTTGACAACCCTGAATCACCACACACGTCACGGCGTATTCGTGAACCGATGCCAATTCATTTTGCATGTTATCCGTGCCATCACATGTTTTGAACTCGTTTCGTGTCCGCGAATGTCCGAGGAGGTCTATTAACTGTTCCTCATAAGAATCGGACAGGCTTTATTCCTTGGGCGTCGGAACGTGGCGACCCCATCCACTGGTGCAGAATTCTTCCGCTAGTGAAGTCAACCGAAAAATGTTGGTCAAAGCAGGTCGAACCATTCGATTAGGGCGGTGATTAATGAAATGATAGGCAACAGCGCAATAAAACAACAGCTACTGCGATCGCCAATCCACTTGGCAAGCAAGCGTGGCAATTATAGCATATTCTCTCCTACGCACAACACTATTATTGGCATCTGTGGGGAAGGCTTTCGCTTAGCAGTGAACAGCAGAGCAGTTTTTTGGGTGAAATGATAGTCATTCAATGAGCAAGAAGTAATGAAGAGGTAACCAGCGACCAGGTGAAGGACGCGGGCAATCGCAAAGATGAGGGCTGCTCCTGAGCCGATATCAACTTCACTTCGACATCTTCGGGGGACAAGTTCTGTTTATCTAGCAGTGGAAGAATTCGGGCGACATGATGATATAGGTATACTTACCCTGATGTTTCGGTAATTCATGAACGTGTTCCTTAAATGCCCTGTCATTCTTAAACGGCGACAGGACAACAGAAATCCAGATGACGTGACGGGTTGATCCTTGCCAAGCGTTGTTAATCCCTACAAAAATTTCTGGCCTTACAGGGCCAACGTCACTCGGAAGATTCAGTGTCTCTCCTACTATCTACCGAGAGCAGAGCGACCCAGTTCGTCCAGCGGTTTGTAACGACCACTATATCGGAAATATTTGTTTTCTATGTGTACAATGACTACCACGATACTTTCAGAGGACTGGCCGGTTTACCACGTACTTTATGTGTACGTAATAAAGCTATTGAATAATTTTGGATAAGCAGAAAGTCTCCTGACTAAATGTAGAGTGGGCTTGGGAATGTAATCCTATTTGTTTACTATCTCCTATCCCTAGAGAACTCTATAGGTATGCGCATGCGCACAAATTAACACAATCATATAACGTGGACAGACTTTAGAGTATCGCACTCAAAAATATATGTCTATACAAATAAATAGAAAGCTAGGGGTAGTGGTAGGACTCCTCCATGGAGACATGCACAGTTTTAAACATGAATTGGAAGAAATCGCTCTTTTAGCGATAAAACCGCCATTTGTAGTGTTCCTTTTTATGTACCTTTTAACCTTAACAAAGGTGTCCTTAATGTACAATAACGTGTACTGCTTAAACATGATTAAAAAAAAAAAAGTATAATCGTGTATGTATCTAAGGGGAGAATGTCAGCACTAAAATTAATCTTAGCAATGAATAATCTTAAAAATAAAATTAAATGACTATAATTGAGTAGGGTATAACTTTTAAACAGATTTATTGAGACAAGTGCATAAAAACAGTCATTAAAATAAACAAATTTTAATTTATTGATAATAATAACTAAAAAAAAAAAATATTTTACACAATACATTATAATTAGTATTACACGACTAAGAATAATTATTTTTTTTCAAACATATCAAAGACGTGGACTAGCAAATAAAAATTAACTTATACGAAACTCCTTTACTTTTCTTTATAAGTGTCGAGGAATTTGTCAAAAGGATTTACAATTCGGGGATATCATTCTAAACGAGGTTCAAATGCTACATTTTTACATGCCATCGCGTATTATACATGATGATTTCCAGTGGAACTTTTCATTACTTAGTTACATCGACAAACATTCAACTCTCTCTGTAAAAATACTGAAAATCACCCTCGTCGATGATCGTACACGTCTTACCTACACGTCTTATCCCTCGCAGATTAAGTAAGATTTTTTTATAATATAATAGTTACAGTTATAGGATAAAATATGGCAGTCCATTCCAATAACACGATGTAAAAGTGAGAAAAATTGGTCTGAATAGAAAATATAAACCGAAAATGGAGCCACAAACTATCCATTAAATATCATACATGTTTTTTTCTTTATCATACCATAATGCTATCGTAAGTTATCGTACACCGATCGGAAAAGAAGCGGTTACAGTAGAAAACAATTTTTTTTATTTTTAAAAAAGTCTTACAATCTAGGCGTAATTCTAGCAGACCAGAGCTAACTTCACTTCTTTTTTATCTGTCCAACGTATCTACATGGGTCGCACGCGCGCCTTTTTTCACTTCACTTTTGACAGCTGTCAGTTTAATATTTGACATCGCGTACGTTGGACACATAAAATCAACATTCAGAATGCGAAACACCCTTACATAGACAAATAGATGCATGCTTGTGGGTATAATAATCAATTTGCTCAATGGTTTTTAAATGTTATAATTAACGAAAACAGACAGAGAAAAAACCTATATCTGTTAAGTAAATTACAGATACATTTATGGCGGAGCAAAATTGATATGCCATTGTTTTTTTTTTCCACACTCATCGATTTGTCTTTAGAACTCCGAGAAAAGTGACTCGACAAGTATAAAACAGATAAAAAATAAGTGTTGGCGGTAGTCAAGTGTTCGATTTTCGCCTTCGTGCATAAATAAATTCAACCCATATACAATATTGAGCATGATATATGTGTCCCTATATATATATAAATGGTTAGTTATATGTATATCGTGTAAGCTTGTCGGTATACCACTTCACGGCATAATGTATTGACGTACGGAAAACTTTTTTAAACTGACCGAGCCTGTCTTAATTATAAACACCTACATAGTACATTGTAACCTATCTAAGACAAAAAGGCTTAAGTTAAATGAAATATAAATCAATAACGCGACAACCATCCATCGACTACAAAACATAATTAAATCCGACCTACAAAACGGAAAACAATAATTACAACAAACGATACATAAATCTGCTTTTCAAATTCGAATACTGCAAAACGTTTACCCAAAAAAAAAAGTGTTACCACAATTTAAAAAAATCGGCGATTTTATTTTCAGATAGCAACATAGAATGTCGAAGTTACAAATGCCTAATACATAACCCTTATTTCTATAACTAGCTTAGTCTAGATTTAATGAACGAGGGACGACTGAGCGTTCCGTCGATGAAAATAATGGATAGTTGTATAAAGTTTGTTCGGTGACACTTGCACGCAATGTTGGTATTTAAAAAATCGTGTCTATAAGTACTATTAGGAAAGTGAAACGTATGGGATTCGTGAAATATATTGGATGCAAAAAGGCTGTGGTGATAAATGCTAACAGATAAAGCGTTTGTTAATTAAAAAAAAAACTACAGCCTCTTTATATAATTCCACTACAATTTAGAATATAAACCGTAGTACATTTACCTCGACAAGGATCAATATTACACGCGCAGTGGCCAAAAAAGGGACTTCACGACACATTTTGGTCCGATAATTATTGGGTAAGCCCCAACGGAAAAATACTGTCGCGGTTGGGGTCCAAAATCTTGTGCTCACAGCCTTAGCCGCGACATTACTTCATGTTTTAAGGATATACACCAAATATTAAAGGAATTTAACAAAAAGTGCTCATTTAATGACAAAACGTGACCGGCACAAGAGTTCAACATTCGTGGAGCTTATATCACCAGTCACAGAGCTATCTTTCTCCGAGAAAATTTTTAGAACACCATTGAATATAATAATCTGACCGACATAGCCCTTCTAAGTAAGCTTGTCTCATATGATGACAATTAAGACCTCACTACTCTTCGAAAAAATAACATTTTCAAAAACCACGATCTTATCATGAGTTGACAAAAATGCCCATTTTTATTACGTATTTGAATCATCATATTTTTTAGATATACAAATAATCAATTTGAGTTATAGCGCTGATAGGCCAATCATCAAGGGCCATCCATAAAATACGTCACGCTGAAATAAGCCTTCTCTGACCCCCCTCCCCTATTGACACTCTGTCTGTGACCCCCTAAAATCTAACGTCACAAAAACTTAGACCCCCCAATATGACATTTATTTATTTAATAATAGTCTAATGAAATATTAATTTAAAATATTTTAATGAACCGCAAACATCACGTTACCGTGGACCCCCCGTCCCCCCTGTCACATTTTGTCACGCTCATCAAGACCCCTTCCCCCATTGTATATAGATATAATACGTTCGCATGTATTTTATGACCGGCCCCTAACAAACTTGGCGTTTTATCCTCAAAATGACAATCACGTTAGGGTTTTTGTGTCTACGGACAGAAGAGACTAAGCCTGGGTTGCACCAAGATCTATTGTTGAAAATATTGTTTTACGCGTTGAACCTCGATATTTGCTAAAATTTCACATCCTTCTCTAACTTTAACAGATTTCGTTAAGTTAGAGAAGGATGTGAAACTTTAACAAATATCGTGGTTCAATGCGTAAAACAATATTTTATTATATCATTCATTGGACACGTAAAAGCCATGTTAACAAAACGTCTTGTGCATACAATTGCGCGTTAAATTGTGTAAATTGTTATGTGCAATATGTGTCTGTAAAAGCGCTAGTACGCTTTCCAGATTTCCAAAAGGTTATTAAAAAGATCTAAAAAAAAAAATTTGACATAAAATTGTGCGTGTGTGAGTACGCCATGGCTTGATTTGTGCGAATAAAATTACTGACGACTTAATCGATTTTGAGACTTAGACAATGAACGTTTGGTACAAATTTTATAAAGCTCAATATCAATAAAGGTAAGCGGAATTTTCTTTTATTTCGTAAAAATCCAAAGATTAATAATCTTGACAGAAACTCGGCAATTAACGACACGAAATCGAATCCGATTTCAATTACATTTCTTCTATGGAACCTTATTGTTGTTGCAGACAATTAAATCGATGCACTTACTTGCTTCTACTAATGCGCGCAGCATATGTAAGAGCAAGACAGCGAATCAATTGAATTGCGATTCAACGACTATTATTTTATTATGGGATTTACAGAATTAGGTTGAAGAAACTAAACACATTTGACGACTAGGTAGTGCTGATTTTTCAAATATCGTACCATACAAGTATTGTATTCTTTCAAGAAATGTTACACATTGAACCTAGGAAAGAGACAATCGGCTAGTTTCGACTTAGTAGAGCGTTATCTCTGCTGCACACTGCCTACGTAAGCGGTTATAGTCCGGTATTGGTCAAAACTTGATCAAAATGGTCGACACACGTCACAAAGGTGGTGCGTGAAAGCGATCATGCTCTACAGAGAATTATCCGAAGTCTCCCCTAAGGTGCAATATATCTTCCTGCTTACTGTATGTTATTGAAATATGCTTGTAATATGTGATGTTACACAAATAAGTTATTCGTTAATTGCCAGATTCAAAAGCCATAGGACACATCATAATCGTCACAAAATCTATCAGGGCTGTGGAAACATTTTAAAAATAAATGTTACAAAAACAATACAGAATTTCGTTGAAGTGTCAATTTGAATAGAAGATATCTTTCCGCGCGTTTGAACATGCGCAATACTTGAATGCAACATGCTTAAGTATTTCAAACGCAAATGAAGCATTGAACTATACTCAGTTCGAATAAGCATCGAAGACGCATAATTGTTTAAATTGAATCAAAATTAACAATCACACAGAGCTACTTTTATCCTTATTAAAAGTGAATACAGATCAAATTCGTGTGGCAATGTAGAATCAAAACGTTCGTATTGCAATTGGGTACGCCCCTATACTGAGCCGTTACATTAACATACAATTATACATCATAAATTAGAAATTACAATAATATAATAATAGTGACAGGAAAACATAAAATGTATTCAATAAATTACACATTGATTATACATTAATAGTAATATTTGGTTCTTAATTTTTTTTTTAAAGTTTAACTTAATTTTTGTTTTTATAATTTCACGAAGTATCAACTGTTGTGCGGTGTTCTCATATCTGAAACGAAAGAATATGTTTTTGAGCGGGGATTATTAAAATATTGACTTGTGTTAAGTTTTTTTTTTCTATTTTTTTCTATTAGCATTTTTGATCATTAAATAAAGAGATAATTAAAAATAAAAAAAACCTTTTCAGAGAGCAGAGATTCGAAAATAAATCGAAGGAGGAAATAAATAAATAGGAAATATATATTAGATTTAAATAAATAGATAATAAATAGGAATCGCTATTGACAAAACAACGTGCGTTTCTAATCAGTTGTTCAGATAACATGGTCTAAAAGACTTTTACTTTAGAAAGAAAATTCCATCGAATTTCCTTAATATTATATCACTACATATCATAAAGTCCCCTTCCCAATTTTCTCTGTCTTTATGTCTGTATGCGCTAAACTCGGAGAGTTGTGAACGGATTATTCCTGTTTGTTGTAAGGATGTGTCCTGATATTGGAAGGAGGGCTTTCTGAGGAAGGTTTATATCTATAATAAATGCTATCCGTGCGAAGCCGGGGCGGGTCGCTAGTATTCAATAAAAATAAAACATATTTCTGACAGAATTACCGCAAAACTTCTACCTTTGTAGTAAAAAATAACAAAGACTATTTGATTTTCAAACCAAAACGTATCATAAACCGATAATTATTAAGTTGGTATTAAAAATACAACTCACCGAGTGATAAACATAAACCGGCAGCCGAGGCCCGGCATGGTGGCGCCTATACTTAAAAAACATTACACATATCATATTTAGTATATATATAGTAAATATATCATGATGGCCGTTCACACAGCACTCACAAACTACATTCGCCTTACACGTAGTTTAAATGCGTTCATTGTTAGAAATTATCGTCTATGTATACAAATAAATAAAGCGAGAAGATTTTAATCGATCGTCCCCGTCCGTGGGTTTCGACAGAACGTGACGTTCAACTATAAACCGTATCGCGAACACGCAAAGGTTCACAGTTGTACGTCGGTTTATATTCACAGGGGAAAGCGAACACACACCGCATGAGACGCATTCATTCTAACGTTTATAAAATTATAAGGAAGCCGTTTTGTGGGCGACCGCCATTTTGTCGACGTGCTCCGATGACGTCACGTGCTCGAATCTCGACCGTTCGTACTTTCGGGCGAGTGAGATGTCGGGGCACGTCGATACAAAGGTGTGTAGGTGTCAAATTCTATCTGATCGTCAGGCAATCGTTTTGTATCTTCATAACATCCAGACTTTGACGTTCACTGAAGTATGAGACTAATTCTTATTCTCTATTTGCATGCAGACAAAATAAATCGCAAGTAATTTGAATATCTCATGAATGTTTAAAGACAATTTCAATGCAAATGTACTACTTCAATTGCCGGCTTCTTTGCAGGCTAAGCTTGCCTATTTGTCTGTCCAATTCATACTTTAGTACAGCACACTTACAATCCAGGCAATTTCAATGCAGATACACTGTTCAAATTGTGTTTGGAGGCTAAGATTTTGTTCTTATTTACCTGTCATTACGCCATATTTTTGATAATACAGATAGATAATCAGAATATTAACAAAAAACAGTTTCAATACGTATTGGATTGCCTCTCTGTTAAGTTTTCGTCTTAGACCTGTGATCACGCAATCTTTTACTGTTATATAGCAGACTGATAATCCAGGCAACTTGCAGATACATTGCTGAATTGCCTGTCTGAAGACTAACATTTTACGTCTTAAGTCCCATCTCTTACATAAATAAAGCATTCTAACACTCCAATGAAGATATCAAGATACAAAACGTTCGACAGGCGGTGAGACAGGTGTGGGCGGTGTGTGCGGGACTGTGGGGTGTGGAGGAGCGGGCCTTAGTTCCAGATGCGGAGGAACGAGTCCCAGGAGCCGGTGGCCACCGCCATGCCGTTCTCGGTGACGCCCAGACACGACACGCGGTTGTCGTGGCCCGCTAGGATACCTGCGGACAAAGTTCATACAATTACAGGATTGTCTAGGTTTTCCATTTATGTAACGAAGTTGGCAAACAATCATGCAGTTCACATTGATGTTAATTGATGACTGCAGCCTATAGGCCTTTTCATCATATGACGAGCGCAAGCGTAGCAGCCATATTGAAATGGTGGTAATTCAAAACATTAATATTGTTTTTATCAACAATGGCTTAGCAAGGAATGTTATTTCCACAAATAAATAAAATACTGGAGGAAACGTCCAAAAATAAACTATAAAACGCAAGATAAATATAAACCTATACTTTTAACGTATCTCGTTAAACCTTTTTCCGGGTGTGTAAAGGTACTAATTTATCTGGTGTTTTTCCATCAGAGATGTGCTATGCAGCTACGCTGCGAAGATGTGTTCCCACCAATACTAAGCTATGTGAAACTGTACGAGGAAAATGCGCTATGAAGATGCGCCGCCGCAAAATTAGCTGCGCGAGAAAGATGCGAACTTTGCGGTATATCGATAGTAGGGAACCGGCGAGGGCTAACTATACATCTCGCGACGGTCCATAGCACACATCTTTCCTTACAAAAAACATACTTTAGTTGAATCCGTTTCCAACAGTGCTAAGATATGTGCACCACGTGTCGAAAACGAACGTGTCATAGCACCCTTAAGACAACAAAGTAACTCAAAATTTCACATTTGTGGGGGAAATCATGGTCAAAGTTCGTTAATTTGAGCCGCAACTCACCGGCGCGTTCGCTCTTCATGGAGTCCCACACGTTGCAGTTGAAGTCGTCGTACCCGGCCAGCAGCAGGCGGCCAGACTTGGAGAAGGCGACGGACGTGATGCCGCAGATGATGTTGTCGTGCGAGTACATCGCCAGCTCCTGGTCCGCGCGGATGTCGAACATGCGGCACGTCGCGTCGTCCGAGCCCGTCGCGAACGCGAACCCGGACGGGAAGAACTGCGGACGCGAACGTTCATGTTCAGTATATGTAATAATACTACGTATAGAATGGACACTTCGACGTCCCCCGCCCGATTTCCCCGCCTCACCCAACCTCCTCCCCTCTTATGGGCTACGTTTGGTATTCTCTACGTGCTACGCACCACGTGTAAATAAATACACGTCACTATTGTCTGTGTAATAGAGACCAAATTAAGCGTTTCTAAGGAATTATTGCGGAGTGTCCGCGGTGTGGTTTATGGAATTATTAATTAGACCAAGATTTACGGAATTATTGATATGACTGAATGAAAGTGATTATGTACGTTCAACGGCATCGAAAATCAAAGACCTCGTCAGCCACAGTAGTGGGAAAAAAAAATATGTAAACGGGCAGGCAGACTAGAATGCATGCATTCTAGCATACGTACAAACACTCACGATTCTTCGGGTACATTTTTGCCCATGTAACAGCCTGTTGACATCTTCCCTGTCCCCGTCATGTGTTGACAGGTCCCCGGTACCCACCGTGACGGCGTTGATGTCGCTCTAGTGCTCCGGTAAGGTCCGATCGCCGCGGCAGTCGTGGTAGTCCTCGGTTACCACCGTGACAGCGTTGATGTCGCTCTCGTGTCCCGGGAAGGTCTGCTGGCACCGGCAGTCGAGGGAGAGTCCCCAGTATCCACTGTGACGGCGTTGATGTCGCTCTCGTGCCCCGGTAAGGTCTGCTGGCACCGGCAGTCGAGGGAGAGTCCCCAGTACCCACTGTGACGGGGTTAATGTCGCTCTCGTGCCCCGGTAAGGTCCGATCGCCCCGGCAGTCGTGGGAGAGTCCCCAGTACCCACTGTGACGGCGTTGATGTCGCTCTCGTGTCCCGGGAAGGTCTGCTCGCACCGGCAGTCGAGGGAGTCCCTAGTTCTCACCGTGACAGCATTGATGTCGCTCTAGTGCCCCGGTAAGGTCCGATCGCCCCGGCAGTCGTGGTAGTCCTCGGTTACCACCGTGACGGCGTTGATGTCGCTCTCGTGCCCCGGGAAGGTCTGCTCGCCCCGGCAGGCGAGGGAGTCTCCAGTACGCACCGTGACGGCGTTGATGTCGCTCTCGTGCCCCGGGAAGGTCTGCTTGCACTGGCAGGCGAGGGAGTCTCCAGTACGCACCGTGACGGCGTTGATGTTGCTCTCGTGTCCCGGGAAGGTCTGCTGGCACCGGCAGTCGAGGGAGAGTCCCCAGTACCCACTGTGACGGCGTTGATGTCGCTCTCGTGTCTCGGGAAGGTCTGCTCGCCCCGGCAGGCGAGGGAGAGTCTCCAGTACGCACCGTGACGGCGTTGATGTCGCTCTCGTGCCCCGGGAAGGTCTGCTTGCACTGGCAGTCGCGGATGTCCCAGAGCTTGGCGGAGGCGTCGCAGGCGCCCGACACGAAGGTGCGCTGGTCGGGCGCCAGGGACAGCGACATGACGTCGCCCGTGTGCCCTGTGAACTGTCCGCACTGCTGCCCCGTCTCGATGTCCCACAGCGCGCTGCAAGCGATAGATACGATACAATATCACTACAACCATGACGTTATAAAGTGGCAGACGAGCGTAAGGTTCATATTGACGGTAAATGAATATGCTGCCCATAGAGCAACGCGGCCCACCGGTCGCGGCGGACCGCAGGGGAGTAGCCATAGCGTGTATTACCTATGCAATAGTCTGTCATTTTTTGCGGGGGGAAATGTGTGCGACACACACGCACACTACAAAAATCGTCCAATACTACGAAACTCACACGTTGACTTAAACAAAATACAGAAACAATTTCACGCACACATTTAAACATCTAAGCGACAGGTATAGGCCCATTTGGGCTTGTACTTTGACAGAGGGGAAAGCTTGCATATAGCTACTCCCCTCCAGTGTTGCTGTATGATGCAGAATTATAAAACACTAGTGGCTCGCCCCGTCTTCGCACGGGTGCAATGAATGTAATATAGCCTATGTCACTCAGTGGGAATGCAGCTTTCTAATTGTGAAAGTTTTTTTTAAATGTGCTTTAAAAACACACTATTGTGTTTTTAACGTTTAAACACAAAAACTACTGGGTCGTTTTCAAAAATTCTTTCTCCTGAAACCTTAGTTGTTATGTCTCTGTGATAGTTATTACGAGGTCATACAAATGTATGTTTTTAACGTTTACACACAAAAACTACTGAGTTGTAATATATATTTTTCGCAATAACACATGCAAATGAACTTTAAATAAAGAAAAAAAAATTACTTCGGGCAGGAATCGAACCCGCGACCTCAGGATTCGAGTTCAGTTCGATTCCTGCCCGAAGTCAATTTTTTCTTTCCTCTTTTCTTTAATTAAAACTACTGAGCTGATTTAAAAAAAAATACGTTTCATACATTGCCATCTAACTGGAACACGACAGTGCTGAATACTACCATTTGGCGGTTGACAGATTAGGTAATGCGGTAGAACCTACGTCCTCGGGCTCCTACACTGGAACTCTACCACCAGTAAAACCATCAAATCATAATGAGGCAGACAATAAATACATATTTCCAGCAACTAAGGAACTTCAGAGAGCAATAGACCAAGTGTGTCTAATCTTAGACAAGGCTGTGGAAAAAAACACGGGCAATAAAGGCAACAGAAACATACCAGGTCATGTCCCCGGAGCTGGTGAGGATCTGGTTGTCGTCGAGGAAGCGGCAGCACGACAGGTAGCCCGAGTGGCCCGGCAGCTCGCGCGACACGCGCACGTTCCCCTCGCGCGTCTTCAGGCTGGAAACACATAGGCAACATATTATTAACTACATTTCGGATAGGTCAGTGGCAACGTCAGAGAATATGTAATAATACTACGTATAGAATGGACACTTTGACGTCCTGCCCCATTTCCCCGCCTCACCCATCACCTCCCCTTGAGAGGCAGTTGGATAAACTTCAACAGTGGGGTGGCGAGCGAGCGGTCTTTTTTAGTTTATTTTAGTCACGCAGTCGGTGCGATTTATTTTACGATTGTTTTAGGTCATAAACCTACGTGCTAGATTTCTGTGTAAACAATAGGTAACCAGAATAAATTTTTGTATAGAATTTTAGCAGTGTCCGGGATGTGACAATCTTACCTAACTGCCTGCGTGATTTAGGCTATGTTGCTAAATTTACTGTGGCCACTGCCTCTTGCAGTGGCCACAGTAGATTTAACGTCAGTACAGTGTACTGCGAAGCCATTCCATTTTATTTGCCAGCGCTGTTTAAAATGGAACGATTATAAATTTCTTGAGTTACTTTATTTTTGTTTGATATTATTTCGCATTAACACATGCTTGTGAAATATATTTTATTTTTAAAGAAAAATGGAAAGAAAAATTTTTGACTTCAGGCGAGGCTCGAACTCGCGACCTACTGGGAATCTAGTCCAGCCGCTCTTCCAATTGAGCTACTGAAGCCCTGCCCGATTTGTCAAATCTTTCCTTCACATCTATTGCATTGCTTTATGGTAGCAGTAGCGCCATCTATTACCAACTATGCTAGTTAGGCAATCGATATAATAGACTTTTCAGTTTATTGAATATCGTAAAGAAGTCGCTTTTACCCTTAATAATTGTTAAGGGTAAAAGCGACTTCTTTACGATATTCAATAAACTGAAAAGTCTATTATATCGGTTGCCTAACTAGCATAGTTGGTAATAGATGGCGCTACTGCTACTTTATTTTTATACGAAATATTGGTTCCACGCTGCAATAAAAACAATTTCTTCGAATTTTCCATTTTTCTTTTGTATCATGGGAATTTTACGTAATAACGATATTATATAAACTGCAAAGTCTATCATATCGGTTGCATAGCTATTCATTAGTTATCAATGGATGACGTTCACCGACTCTAAATAGGTTAGAAATCAAAAAGCGAAAGCAAAATTGACGCATCGGTGTGTGACTTCGGTAGCTTAGTAGTAAAGCGGCTGGACTGGTTATCCTGAGGTCGCAGGTTCGATTCCTGACCAAATTTTTCTTTCCGTATTTTCTTTAATTTCTTAAGTTCACTTGCATGTGTTATTGCGAAAAATAAATATTACGATGATGATGATGATGTCAGAAATCGTCCATCTCACCTATAAATGGAGCATATATTGTCGAGGCCGCCGCAGGCCACGTAGGAGCCGGAGGGTGCGTACGCGCAGGTCATGACCCACGACGAGCGCAGGGGTATCGCGTGCACCTTGTTTGTCGTGTGGCTGTCCCATACTATCAGCTTGCCGTCCTGACTCGCGGACACTAGGTTCCTGTGGACAAATATTAAATTATGGTGAAACTTTTGATACAACTCACTTTCTATAGTAGTACACACGAAGTTCGTGATATCTGTAAGCATTTCACGGTTTTTGTTGTATGGTGATGGTGAGGTGGTTGATGGCGGTGGTAGAGCTCCAGTGACGGAGCTCGCGGGCGAAGGCACCACTGCATTACCTAATATTCTTGCCGCTAAATGGTAGTGTTCAGCACTATCGTGATCCGGTCAGGTGGTAATGTACGGCCCTGTAATTTCCACAGTGGCATAACACCTTAGGCCTCAGGAGTGGTAACGCATCTGCATTTTGACCTTGGTCTTTGTGTAAGTGTCTATAGGCTGCAGTGATCATTTAATGTCAATGTGAGCTGCATGCTTGTTTGCCACTTAGATAACACTAAAAAATATATTTTTTTAGCCTATTATTATTTTCTTCATGTAGAAATTAAATTTGTAGATTTTCTCGCGTATACAACACTTCCAAATATACATATTCTTCTTGTATTAAAAATCTAAAATTGACTTATCTAAAAATGTCATTGATTTTTTGCATGTTCTACGTAAATTACGACACGCAAAATATCGGTATTTTCGAATTTCAAAGTATTGCTGAACACTACCATTTGGGGGCCGATACAATCTACTGGTGATGGTGCGGTCAAAAGTCTTAGGAATCGGCGTGCATGTATGAAGAGAATGATGAAGGTAGATAAGGCACGAGAGGTATGTACCGGGATATCTGGCTACACTCTCTGCTTACCTCGTTAGGGACCTGGCGTGAAGATACATACATACGTAAAATCTTCTCTCTCAAATACACTGGCACAGTTCGAACAGTACATAGCACATTTTGTTAAAAACCCCCAAGATCGGGTCGTCAACACTGATTCAACAGCAAAATTTTCCTCCTGTCCCTCCTTAATAAATATCTAAAACCACAACGTTGCCTACGCGCACGTCGACATACACATTTTTCCTCAAAGCGCGGGAAATAAACAAGCTTCAACAAAACATCTTCCGAGCGGGACTCGGATTTCAAGGAACGGTGATCGTCTAATATTGTGAATTGACGAACAATGATTTGGGATGCGCAAATTTAGAACTGTATATTTTCTTTTGGCCGAGAATAAATTCTAATCTGAATAAAATGAGAGTTGAAATTTGGCAAGTTCTATGAAATCCAAATAAAAAACACACTAAGATGTTTGGTGTAAAAATCTGATGATAATGCTACCGCTAGACGTGTTTAACTTTATGACAGCTATTCCGAGTGTTCCAAGAAACTCGGGGGTTATCTTTTGAAGGTCATGTTATAATTAGATATAATCACATCTACGAATAATATCTAAAGTAAAGATGGGTAATAATGCAAAAAAAAAATTTCCAGGTAAATAGACACACGGTGGGCCGAGCATAAAAAGGACACACCGCAGTGCGTCATGCCATTGTACATTTTCTTGCCGCTCGGTAACATCTTTCGAGTGGGACTCGGTGCGTTTTAAGGAACGGTGTTCGTCTAATACTAGTGAATTGACGAACAGTTATTTGAAGCGCAAATTTAGAACAAAATTCTAATCTGAATGTAATGAGAGTTGAAATGTGGCAAGTTCTATGAAATAAAAAAGAGAATACAAAGCGTGGGTTGCACCAAAATATTTGTCAACGTTATTGTAACATTTCACATCCTTCTCTAATTTAAAGAAATCTGTTAAAGTTAGAGAAGGATGTTCAATGTTACAATAACAAATATGGGGTGCAACCCAGGATAAGCTGCCGCTAGTCAGGAGCAGCTAGAATGCGGTTACCGTCGCCTTTGAACATTTGCCACACCAGGGGAATTACCAACGCGCTGCCAGTTCTGAAGGACTCTTTTGACGCCATGGACAAAGTTTAGCTTGCGTGCCCTTGAATGAACGGATGCCCAAAATCTGCTCTTGACTGTTTTCATCACTGCACATATACATAACGATGCAACAGAAAAAATTGCGAAGCTAAAAAATTGTAATAGGCGGAGGCACAAAAAACGAAACAAACTAGAATTAGTATTCTATATTCCGGCGAATCCAAATTACATTAATTATCCAAGATCACAAAAAAGTTCATGTCTTAACATGTGGCTCAATTCTAAAATTATCTCTTATAAATCAAACTGCACTAACGGGTAATGACCGTTACAAAACCAATTCTTTTGAACGGATTTCGAAAATGCACGAACAAAAAAAGGTGGTCAATGTGCAACTGGCCTTGGTGAAGAAACAAATTGCTTGTTGAATGGTACCTTCGCTTACGTGATGATTTACTAGGAATATCTTTTGGGTTCAGTAAGAATGTACAAAGAAATAAACCAATTTCATTTCTGAAACATCCGTGAAACACCAGGGTCCCAGATGAAAATCAGCGTCAAGTCGATTGATGTTATCGACTTGACATGAAGCTGATCTGGGCTCCCATTTGGACCAGCCGTGAGACTTAATCTCTTTTTTTTTTCTTTTTTAATTGTTATTGTTTTTGCTTTTTGTTTAATTGTACCTGTGTACCAATCGTCTGGCAATTTGTATTGTCATGTCTCTGTGCTGTCCAAATAAATGTTTTCTTTTCTTTTTTTCTTTTTTTTCTGGCGGTAAAGCCAACCCAGTCCCGTGAAGCAGATTTATCATTAGATTAAATGGCTGCTGATTAAGACGGTACTGACTAAGGCCCATAGATAAACAGACCTTAGGCGGCAACAGAGTAAGGGCGAGATTCACAGACCGCACTACGACTTTACTTTGAGCAAAGTACGCTAAGAACTGTCAAAAGTTTTTACGATAAGCAAAGTAATGCTAAGAACTTTTTTTTTATGTTATGGAAGTGGCAAACAAGCTTGCAGTTCACATTGATGTTAAGTGATGACTGCAGCCTATAGACACCCACACAAAGACCAAGTTCAAAATGCAGATGCGTTACCACTGCTGAGGCCTAAGGTGTTATGCCTCTGTGCCGGAAATTACAGGGCCGTACATTACCACCTGACCGGAACACGATAGTGCTGAACACTACAACTTAGCAGCAAGTTTATAGGTAATGCGGTGGTGCAAACCAGTGAAAAAAAAACTGAAACTTTGGGTCAAAACTTTTAGCAGTTTGTGAATCTCGCTCTTATTACCAGAATACGACATAAATTTTGTGAACGGCACCCACGATACAGGTTTATGCCTAGTGTGGGTCTGTGAGTGTAAGCGTATTTGATGATCTATGTAGCATTTATCATTGAACATTACCTAGAGTCGCTGCCCCAGTGCATGGCGTATATCTTGGCGAGGTGACCGCGCAGGGTCCGCCGCGTGCGCATCTGTATGCGCCCGATCGGCTCCAGGTTGGCGGTCGCCTGTGCGAGCGAGGTATCGCATGCCGCCTTGCGCGCGTCCTGTACAAAAAAAAAAAGGAAAAATTCTGTAATTTTGCGATGCAATGTGCTCAGAAACGGTTAAAATCAAAATAGAAAGAAAAAAATGTGTACAATTTTCACGTACGTAAGTGAAACCTTCAAAAATTTTCATAAGAGACACTGTATTATGCTTCCTATCTCATTTTCTGCTCCGTTAATAATGGCAACCCATTATATGTCCCACTGCTGGGCACGAGTCTCTCCCCTTTTTGGGGGGAGGCCTGGAGCTTACTCCACCACGCTGCTCCAATGCGGATTGGTGGAGATACGGGTTAGTGGCCAACCCGCTGTCGGATGTTTTCAAACCGCCCATAAGGCCTCCAACAAGGTTGGACCCGACTGCTATCTATCGATAGCAACCGGGACCGACGGCTTCACGTGCCCTCCGAAGCACGGAAACGCGCATCTTAATTTGACACTAGCGGTCACCCAACACACACCCAACCGCGCCCGTAGTGCTTAACCGAGTAGATCGCTTATGATCTACACCAGCCGCCGGGCCATGCGCGCTTCTAAATCTCTCCTCCGTTAAATCTTATGAATTAATGTGTCTGTGTCTCTTTGTATTGTCACTTTTATGTTTCATCCACTTTTCAAATCACAACACTGCCCAAGAAGTTTTCACTTCTAATATCGACGCTCGGCTTTTGATAGATTGGTGGTACAGCGACTAGGCTTATTATTCAAAAGTTAAAATAGGGCAGCCCTAGAGGGGATTTTTGAATTTACTCCAGCGCGTCAGATAAACTGCTTCGGTAGCCTAGTGGTAGCAAGGCACTACTACTGAGGTCCTGGGTTCGATACCCGAATAGGGGGTTATTAGAGATAATGGTGTAAAGTTCTTTATCTCTGGTTCTATTGGGATTTTTCCATTTTCTGGAAATTTTCCAGTACCTTAGTTTAAGTTTGATAATGTGACCGGAGATGTCAACAGGCTCGCCACATGTAACATGGGCCAAAACGTAACCGGCGAATCGTGGGTGTTTGCATGTATGCTTGAATGCATGCATTTACCTCTGCCTACCCCTTCAGGGATTACAGGCGTGAAGTTGCGTTTTGCGTCAGATAAGATATAGAAGATACCTTGCACCCTGTTCAGTACCTCCACCAAATCTAAGAATTTCATAAAGGGCCGAACGCTTACGGCTTCCGCCAAAAGCTTGTCTCGCATCCAAATCGTTAGAATTTGCCTACATTCGTACTCTTTGGGTACCGACACAGGAACTCTGCCACCAGCAGGTAAAACAAGCAGTAGGGGTTTTTTATTGACCTAACTAGTATAATTTATGGATGGTACCAAAGATTCACTTATCTTATTTCCCCAAGAAAGACATACAGTCTGCATTATCCATATGTCGACGACCCGGTTAGTCCAGCGGTGTGAAACCATCGTTTGATTCAAAGGGTCGCGGGTTCGATCCCCGCACCGGGACAAATATTTGTATGGCCTACAGATATTTGTTTCGGGTCTGGGTGTTTGTGTATGTGTTGTATGTGTACAACGGCACCCACGACACAGGTTTATACCTACTGCGGGGCTGTGAGTGTAAGCGTATTTTATTTATTGATTTTTATTATGATTGTTCGGCCCTGTAATTTCCGGCACAGGGGCATAACACCTTAGTCCTCAAAACTGGTAACGCATCTGCATTTTGACCACTCGTCTTTGTGTGGGTGTCTATAGGCTGCAGTCATCACTAAACATCAATGTGAACTGCATGATTGTTTGCCACTTTCATAACAAAAAAAAAAATACAATTACTTCTAATTTTGTGTAAGTGTTTCTATACTGCAACATTCATGACAAATCAATTCACTTTTCAGTATTCCAAGGTCAATACGTCCATATAGATGACAAAAGTGTATCCACAGTTCCTCAACCTGAATATTAGTTAAGCGCTATTCAGACCTGCGCGGTAATCGCTGCCGCCTGAGGGAGTGGGATTACCGAGCGAGTTTCGCTGCGGTATTTTGTATGAAGTTCCGCGACTAGAGGCTACATAGGCGGTACAGCGGGTATTGTTAGTTAATTTTTATAGGCAACCTAGTGGATATATATTTTCTAGATTATAAATATGCGTAAAAATTCTATTTGCAACATATCTGGATGAACGAAATAATTCTGCAGTGGGATCCTAACCAAAAAAGTACCGCCACGGGCAGCGAAACTTACCGCTTAGGTGTGAACAGTAATTTTACCGCGTCCCGACGCGGTTTCGCTACCGCAGGCGGCAGCGATTACCGCGCAGGTCCGAATAGCGCTTTCGCTAATTTTCCTGGTAAGATTTTCTTACCCATACCCTCGGAATAACCGTTCCACTGCGTCATGAACCAAAACAATAATAGTATTTGACGTCATTAATCACTCCGTAAGCGAGAATAAACGTAACTCTGTCCTGTGTTGCCGAAAAGGCAAGGTACAGGTCATGCAAAACTTAAATGCATCCGTGATAGTTATTTTAAGACGCTGCGAAGAAAACGATTGTGTGTGTAAACAAATCTTGTTGGGATTAATGCAGAGAGACTGCCTGCAAGAGGTTATGCGCTAATGTCAATTAACCCGGTATAAAAATCCCAATTATTTATCCATACGGTTAACTCTGAACTAACTGTAGTGCCTCACTAGGAAAAAACTTTAAGCAAAGCAATCTGTAGCTACCACGGTCAGTCTTCTAGAAGCCGCAATTAAACAGTCAGAGCCTCCATTCTACCCACTCGCCTCAATGATTACTAACCGTAAATCATGTTTTGATTGAGAGCTGATCAAAACTTTCCTTCAGCATGGCTGTTCAGCTCATGTGACTTCTAGCCACCAAGATTGCTGCTCCAACGTATAGTATAGTATTATTATATATTACCTATTCTTTCAGAGTCTCACAATCCAGCTTTATTTTATTTACTGAGCGATCCGGAAACTCAAGCTCAACGCCACTAAGGCACAGAGCTAGGCGTAGCCCTTTTTTATGGGACGAAGGTAACAAACAAGCATGTAGTTCACATGGATGTTAATCTACATAAAACCAAAGAGCAAAATGCAGATGCATCGCCACCTCTGAGGCCTTAGGTGTTGTCTCTGTAAGTCATTACAGGGACATACATTACCATCTATCTGCAACACGATAGTACTGAACACTACCATTTGGCCGCAGATAGATTAGGTAAGGCGGTGATGCCAACGGTCTCGAGTCACTATACTGAAACTCTACCCCTAGTGAAGCCTGCATTACCGAGCCTATAGAATAGGATTTAATTAAGAGGGTCCACAATTACCCATCTCTCTCTCCTAGAACTTGTTAAATGCGAAGGTAGGTCTTTGAATGCGAAGTCGCACTTTGTTAAAAAAGAGGAGCTAGACACTCCCAACCATATTGAACCGGATGTCATCCGAAACCAACTCACCCGTATGGCATTCTTCAGCGTCTCCGCCTCCTGGCGCAGGCTGTCCAGCTCATTCATTGTGCCGCGTCGAGACCCGTTCGCTCTGTTCGCTAGACCACGCGCCGCGCTTAGCTACGCACACAGCTCCGACCTGGCGACAATTCACATTTTACAATTATTGAGTGCTATCTATCCTTCCATATGTAGACGAAGGTACATCATCATTTCAGCCAGACGTCTACTGGTGGACAAAAGCCTGGCGATTGTGGCATATCTCTCTGTATTCCTATAAACATATAGTCGTTAAACCTTGTCGGATGCCTTATGGGCGGTTTGAAAACATCCGACAGCGGGTTGGCCGCTAACCCGTATCTCCACCAATCCGCATTGGAGCAGCGTGATGGAGAGATACGCCATAATTGCCAGGCTTGGTATGCAGGCTAGCGGTCCTTGTCATAAGATATTTTAATTGGTAGCTGTTAACGAGGTTGTTGTTGGATAACGAATCCAAGCTCTGTTATACCAGCCGCAAGATAGATCGCGGACTGTGGAGTAGGACATATTATTGTAGGAGCTTCATAAACTGGTAGCAGGATCCAACATAAAGCCGAGTGAACCGTAAATAAAGATACACAAAACAAAGAAACATGTAAATTTATCAGTAGGCGAACAGTCGTCTTTACATTAGTCGTATCAGAAGAGATGTAGTGGACGCAAAAACGCATGAAGCATTGTTATAAGACTTATAAGTATATGCAGTAACATCTGTATGTTTCTGTACCATCTAAATGTTTGTGGTCTAAAGAACAATGGCAAACTCCCATACATGTTTTTATGTCAGTGAAATACTCACTGTCTTCAGCTCAAAAATATTGCTTATTATTCAACATCAATTCCTGAGTTGCGTGATATACAGTTTTTTCGTCAAAACGACCAGGAAAAAATGATAAATAGGTTTAAAGTTTTATAGGTTTTGTTACTGATATCAAGTTGTGAAGCAAAATCGGTCTCTTTCGGCAAAATCGGCTGCTTCCAACAATCATACACAAGAAGAACAATATCTATTAGTCCTCAAACAGTCCTAAAATTCTAAAAAATCCTAATCGAAGAAAACACCACATACAAAACAATACACCGCAAAAAGTGACCGAATCTGACAGAAGTGACAGATAACACTGGCACTGAATGACAGACAGCGGACAGATTAAAAATGAATCGATATCGATTATATATTATATCAATCACATTGATTAAATTGAATTGAATGTCAAACTGGAGACCTCATATTCAGGCATGATTATGATTGATTTAATCTAGTTATATCGGACGAGTAGTAATAGTATATAGAAATAAAATTACTTTTTTGGTATCTGTTATAGTATACATAATGTATAGATAGCAATATGTTCATATACAACATCGACTTTGGAATCGATATTTCGCATAAATTAAATTCTTTTTATTTTTGTTTTTTAACCTAGCCTTTATGAAATTACATAATTTGTTCAAAAAACGTAGAAAAATATTTTAATACGATCTGTGCAAAAATGGTTTTTAAAGACGCTCCAACTTTTTACACATAAATTTTCGCCATTGTTCTTTGTTTCAGGTGCAACGTAATGGAATCTCAAACAGCAGCCGTACCATGACCTTTTATTATAAACCTAAAATGAATCGCTAGAAGTTTTGTCACGTTCCTTCACACGCGCTGTGAGACATATGAAACGAAATTTTAACAGTGCCTACACTGAACCTCGGTAAGATGTCATGGTACAGACCCAGAAATACCTATATTATGTAGAACGGAAAATAGAAGCAGACAGACTAAAATATTGAGGTCAGTTAATTTTATAGGAAGATATCGAGTAGACAATGATATACTTTTCTTATCAGATAACATACTCTGATAATAAATACTATAAGAATACCTAAATTATTCAAACATATTAATATTTTAGTCCCTCACTTTAAGCCGTATCTATGGAGTTGGTTACAAACATATATATATATTATAATATATAATGTTCATTATTCAATTTGGCAACCCTAGATGTGAGTGTGAAATGCGTAGAAAATTGGTGGACAGACGTCCGGACACCTGTTGTTTTTACGCTTATTAGCCGGTTCCATGGTATGTCAGTCCATTTGGCAATTCAAATTAAGAATATTTGAAAGAAAGAAATGGCTAAGAGCGGCGTAAATCACGATCGCGCTCAACAACAGCCTTCTCGCCACTATCTCGCCACTAGTGGTCACTACTCGGCAGAGGTGGGTACCTACTTTATATTAATGTCTCTTTCTGACCCACGTGCGTGTGTCATGGGTAAACACACTATCAACATTGACAATCCTAGCATTAGATTGGTCATTTCGCTGATAAGGGCGGGGCAAGGAAACGTCGCAATAGTCGACGTGCTGCGGTGTGTCCTTTTTAAGCGCTGCCCACTGTGTGTCTATTTACGTAAATACCATAATTTATTTATTGTTAGTCACAGGTGCACAGGTATTTATGAAAAAAAAAATACAATATAGTTTAACTTTGAATTATTATTTGTAGCATTTATGTTTTGCTTGTATTTTACAATTCATTCAGTCAGCGGGTATCGTTTCATAATTGGTTACACTCGTTTCCGTAGATTTAGCTTAACACTTTCTCTATTATGTATTTTGATGTTAACGATTCAGAATGAGTGAAGTAGTCAATACTGCAGGCTATATCACCTCGCACATTAAAACAAGATTATACTAGTGGTAGAGCTCCAGTGACGGAGCTCGCGGGCGTAGGCACCACCGTATTACCTGATTTACTTGCCGCTAAATGGTAGTGTTCAGCACTATCGTGTTCCGGTCAGGTGGTAATGTACGGCCCCGTAATTTCCGGCACAGAGGCATAACACCTTAGGCCTCAGGAGTGGTAACGCATTTGCATTTTGACCTTGGTCTTTGTGTGGGTGTCTATAGGCTGCAGTCATCACTTAACATCAATGTGAACTGCATGCTTGTTTGCAACTTCAAAAAAAAAAAAAAAAAAAAAAAAGAACTCTAAACGCAGATGCGGTGGTAGAAGGATGGTTTCGCATGCATTCGAGGGCGAAGCCACCACTGCGTTGCCTAATCTATCTTCTGCCAAATGGCAGTGTTCAGCACCATCGCGTTCATATTAGATGGTAATGTATGGCCCCGTAATAATTATCACAGAGACATAACAACTTAGAGGTTTAATCTGCATTTTGACCTTTGGTTTTTGTGTAGACGTCTATAGGCTGCAGTCATCACTTAACATCAATGTGAGAAGCATGCTTGTTTGGCACCTTCTTTACATTAAAAAATGTGTTACTCTCACTTTAATGAAAATTAGTATTTACTAAAACATTTTGAGCTTCGACTATATGAAGCAGCTTTTGTTTATATTCAAATTCGAAGTAGAGTGGTTGAATTTATAAAATTTAATATTAAACCTAGATGACTTTTTAGAATTTAAAATGAATTCGAAATCTAGGCAAAATTACCCTTGAAATCACATCTTTCGTGACCACAATTCAAAAGTAATTTAGGTTGATTCAAACTTCAAACGGCAATCCAATAAAATGATAGAAAAAATGATTTGAGCTCTCAAATCTAATGTATAAATATTTTCGTGTGAGTGTTAGTAACCAACTCCATAGAGACTTAACGTGAGGGACTAAAATATTAATATGTTTGAATAATTTAGGTATTCTTATAGTATAATAGATTATCAGAGAATGTTATCTGATAAGAAAAGTATATCATTGTCTACTCGATATCTTGCTATAAAATTAACTGACCTCAATATTTTAGTCTGTCTGCTTCTATTTTCCGTTCTACATAATATAGGTATTTCTGGGTCTGTACCATGACATCTTACCGAGATTCAGTGTAGGCACTGTTAAAATTTTGTTTCATATGTCTCACAGCGCGTGAAGGAACGTGACAAAACTTCTAGCGATTCATTATAGGTTTATAATAAAAGGTCATGGTACGGTTGCTGTTTGAGATTCCATTACGTTGCACCTGAAACAAAGAACAATGGAAAATTTGTGTGTAAAAAGTTGGAGAGTCTTTAAAACCATTTTAGCACAGATCGTATTTAAATATTTTTCTACGTTTTTTGAACAAATTATGTAATTTCATAAAGGCTAGGTTAAAAAACAAAAATAAAAAGAATTTAATTGAAAGTTATTTATGCGAAATATCGATTCCAAAATCGATCTTGTATATGAACATATTGCTATCTATATATTGTGTATACTATAACAGATACCAAAAAAGTAATTTTATTTCTATATACTATTACTACTCGTCCGATATAACTAGATTAAATCAATCATAATCAATCCTGAATATGAGGTCTCCAGTTTGACATTCAATTCAATTTAATCAATGTGATTGATATAATATAAAATCGATATCGATTCATTTTTAATCTGTCCGCTGTCTGTCATTCAGTCCAGTGTTATCTGTCACTTCTGTCAGATTCTGTCACTTTTTGCGGTGTATTGTTTTGTATGTAGTGTTTTCTTCGATTATTTAGGATTTTTTAGAATTTTAGGACTGTTTGAGGACTAATAGATATTGTTCTTCTTGTGTATGATTGTTGGAAGCAGCCGATTTTTCCGAAAGAGACCGATTTTGCTTCACAACTTGATATCAGTAACAAAACCTATAAAACTTTAAAACCTATTTATCATTTTTCCTGGCCGTTTTGACGAAAAACTGTATATCACGCAACTCAGGAATTGATGTTGAATAATAAGCAATATTTTTGAGCTGAAGACAGTGAGTATTTCACTGACATAAAAAGATGTATGGGAGTTCGCCATTGTTCTTTAGACCACAAACATTTAGATGGTACAGAAACATACAGATGTTACGTATGTATATACTTATAAGTCTTATAACAATGCTTCATGCGTTTTTGCGTCAACAACACACAACCATAAAACCGAACTAAACCGTCTTTCAAATATTCTCACTTTGAATTGCAAAATGGACTGACATACCATGGAACCGGCTAATAAGCGTAAAAACAACACAGGTGTCCGGACGTCTGTCCACCAATTTTCTACGCATTTCACATTCACATCTAGGGTTGCCAACTTGAATAATGAACATACGTGAAGCTTATATTATATATATATATATATATATATAAAAATATAATATATATATATATATATTATTTCAGATTATTCTGCCTACCCCGTAAGGAACCTGGCGTATATATTATATATATATATATATATATATATATATATAAAATATAAGCTTCACGTATGTTCATTATTCAAGTTGGCAATGGCATCTAATGTTTGTACAAAAACGCAATATTGACAACGATATTTTAAAATGGTTTGATTTCTTTATACAACTTATAGGTGTTTTACCACGCGTGTCGTCATAATGATTAGACATTTTATATTTCATACAGTTTCACAACTCCCAACGTTTTGAATCGTCAATCTCAAAAACTATTTGCCATTGAGTAAGTTTTTTTTTTTTTTTATATTATAATGTGAAATAAAATCAACATCCCTATGGTGCCCACACAAAAATGCGATACTATGCGATGCGACGCCGCATCGCAGACACTTGAGATGCGAAGTGCTGCGATGCGATTCAGGTGGTCATACTTACATGTCGGACGAAATCGCATCGCAACCATAGAGCAACGCGGCCCACCGGTTGCGGCGGACCGGAGGGGAGTAGCCATAGCGTGTATTACCGATCCAAAAAGTCTGACATTTTTGCGGGGGGAAATGCGTGCGACACACGCACACTACAAAAATCGTCTATTACTACGAAACTCACACCTTGACCTTAACAAAATACAGAAACAATTTCACGCACATATTGAAACATCTAGGCGACATGAATAGGTCCATTTGGGCTTGTACTTTGACAGAGGGGAAAGCCTGCATATGTCTACTCCCCTCCGGTGTTACTCTATGCATCGCAACGCATCGTAGACTTGTGTAAGCGCCCTTTAGCACGACTGAGTGGCACATGTAAAATATCAGTTTCATTCCTCTATGATTGCAGAACTGCAAGACAATACTGTGAAAGTAGTACTTAAAATTTCGTATTTTAAAGCAAGCTTTAAACCAATAATCTGTTTTACAATATCACTTTTATACCGCTTACGAAAGCAATAATAACAGTGAAGATTATCGTTATTCCATTCAAAGACGGTACGAAATCACAACATAATATACCTAGCTAGTCAAGACGAAAGCGATCTAATTAAGACTTACTCTAAGAGAGGACTCCTATCGCCTCACTTTCTCGAGTATTCGATCTATTAAACGACATTTAGAGTAAACATCTTGAGCTAAAAATGGCGCGGTTGGCGCATGTAGGCATAGACGCGAAGCTACACTGATCAAGCGATCGCGGTGTACCTTGTTGCTAGGGCTGTCAACTGTTTTACACAGTCATGCGTAATGATGTGCCGTTCCCGGGAACGTTCCCCAAAGTGGGAACATAGGGGAACATTGTTTATGAAGATTAAAAAATAGTTTTATATGTAGTCTACAAAGTACAAAATACAACAAAATTTGCACGCTATCTAACAAAATGTGACAAAATACCAACTGATATCAAACATTTTGTTCAAATCTGAGGTGGCAAGTGTAAAATAATGCTTGAAGCATGTTATAACCTTTATAAACTGTAAACAATGTTCCCCTATGTTCCCACTGTAGGGAACGTTCCCGGGAACGGCACATCACTAGTCATGCGGGAAGCAAGCGAGAGCTATCTATCATTCCTCAATTAATTTTTTAAATATTTATTTTTAAATTAACATATAAATATGTTTGAGATTGTCACAATTACCATATCAGAGGTACCTATATCACACGTCATTTGCATTTTTTTTAATGGTCTAATTACTTTATTATAATTCCTGAAAGTGGCACCGATGTCCAGACATCAAGCGCGACCTAAATTGGCTCGCCGACGAGGTGAGCACCGCGGCGAGAGCGTATCGAGGGGCCGCTTGGGATAAAACTATTGACCGGGCGGCTGAAAGCGATACCAGCTTATATGCTCTCACGCGAGCCCTCACCCACGAGCCACCCCCCATCTACCCCCTGCTTGACAGCACGGGTAAAAGGTGCTACGGACCCAAGGATCGGGCCGAAATATTGGCCGCCCATTTGGAAGGGGTATTTACCCCCCACCCTGCCTCCCTGGACCCCGCTGTCATCGAGCAACATGATGTCTGCGAGCGCCGTGTGAGGGAACTACTATCGTGTCCCGCCGCGCCGCTGCCCGGGGAGAACTTCGTATCTCCCTCAGAGTTGCGGAGAGCCGTCGTACGGCTACCTTCACGAAAAGCGGCCGGACCAGATGGTATTCCGACCGCGGCGCTGCAGCATCTGCCGTGGAGAAGCTTGGTAACCCTAACCAAGCTTTTCAACGGCATACTCCGGACCGGACATTTTCCCGACATCTGGAAGTTGGGGAAAGTCATCGTCCTCCCGAAACCGGGCAAAGATCGTCGCCTACCGTCGAGTTACCGCCCTATTACGCTATTATCCCATGTCGCCAAGTTGTTCGAGCGTCTGCTGTTGCGGAGGCTGAGACCGCACCTACCATGTAGGGAGGAGCAGTTTGGCTTTCGCGCCGGGCACTCGACAACTCTACAGCTGACACGGGTATTAGACCACCTCGCCAGTGAGGCTAATAAGGGCCGTTACTCGGTCGGAGTCTTTCTAGACATAGAGAAGGCCTTCGACCGAGTGTGGCACACAGGCCTACTAGCCAAACTGGCGGACCGAATACCACTCGGGTTATACAGGGTGGTAGCCGACTTTTTAAAAGGCAGGCGGTTCTTCGTAACGGTGGAGGGCGCTGACTCACGACAGCGCCCCATCCGAGCCGGAGTACCACAGGGCAGCTGCGTGTCGCCGGCATTGTATGCGGCGTACACTGACGATATTCCCACCTTGCGCGCAACTCTGCGCGAGGGAGAGGAAGACGTTATGCTGTCCCTGTTCGCCGATGACAGCGCCTACATAGCGTCATCGTCCCGGTTGCATATCGCAATAGCGAAAATGCAACATCTGTTGGACCTGCTACCGGGGTGGCTGGATGAGTGGCGGATGGCCGTGAATGTGGATAAAACGGCTGCTATCGCAATGCGTGTCCGCCGCTCGTTACCGGCCCTCCGGTTGCGAGGTCAGGATGTAGAGTGGCGGTCTACGGTTAAGTATCTTGGGTGTAGCATCGACCGCTCGCTTCGCATGACGCCCACTGTCGATCACGCAGTGAGGCAGGCGGCGGCGGCGCGGGCGAGGCTGCATCCGGTGCTTCGCTCTAGACTGCCACTGCGTATTAAAATACGACTCTACAAAACCTACATCCGCTCGAGGTTAACGTACGCAGCACCGGCATGGTATGCATTATGCTCCGCCGCGCAGCGACGTAGACTTCAGGTCCAACAGAACGTAACTCTCAGGCTGATTACCGGCGCGGGGAGGTATGTTCGCAACGATGTCATCGCCCGCGACCTACGGGTCGAATCCGTGAGAGAGTTCGTTGTCGGCTTGGCGCGAAAAATGTTCGATCGCGCCGACAACGGACCACATCGTCATCTCCGCGGATTCGCCCCGCTGCACGCACGACCACCGGAGGGCTTCGCCCTCCCACGCGAACTACTTCCCAGCGCCTCGCCGAGAGCGCGTCGAGACGATGACGCAAACGCTAATGAAGACTCTGTCCCTGTCCCACGTATTCGGATACGCCACCAATTGGTAAGCTCGGGTAACTACGCCCACCTACACCACTGGCGGTCGGGTTCAATCCCCGACCCAGAGTAGCATCTCTCCCTGAGGTAGCGATCGCAATGCCTGGCTAAGGCTAATGAGACGTTGCGTCGCTGCAACCTTGTGTCGGCACTCCACAGCCGGCGTACAAACCAAGAAAGGTGAACACGCCCCCGTCGTAACGGGGGCAGATCAAGCCCGGGCAAAGAGGAGTGCCTCGTAGGCCCGCACCGCGTCGCGCGCTTCGCACGCGCCGCGAGGTCATCAGAGTGACTTGTGTAAGCGCCCTTTAGCACGACTGAGTGGCACATGTAAAATATCAGTTTCATTCCTCTATGATTGCAGAACTGCAAGACAATACTGTGAAAGTAGTACTTAAAATTTCGTATTTTAAAGCAAGCTTTAAACCAATAATCTGTTTTACAATATCACTTTTATACCGCTTACGAAAGCAATAATAACAGTGAAGATTATCGTTATTCCATTCAAAGACGGTACGAAATCACAACATAATATACCTAGCTAGTCAAGACGAAAGCGATCTAATTAAGACTTACTCTAAGAGAGGACTCCTATCGCCTCACTTTCTCGAGTATTCGATCTATTAAACGACATTTAGAGTAAACATCTTGAGCTAAAAATGGCGCGGTTGGCGCATGTAGGCATAGACGCGAAGCTACACTGATCAAGCGATCGCGGTGTACCTTGTTGCTAGGGCTGTCAACTGTTTTACACAGTCATGCGTAATGATGTGCCGTTCCCGGGAACGTTCCCCAAAGTGGGAACATAGGGGAACATTGTTTATGAAGATTAAAAAATAGTTTTATATGTAGTCTACAAAGTACAAAATACAACAAAATTTGCACGCTATCTAACAAAATGTGACAAAATACCAACTGATATCAAACATTTTGTTCAAATCTGAGGTGGCAAGTGTAAAATAATGCTTGAAGCATGTTATAACCTTTATAAACTGTAAACAATGTTCCCCTATGTTCCCACTGTAGGGAACGTTCCCGGGAACGGCACATCACTAGTCATGCGGGAAGCAAGCGAGAGCTATCTATCATTCCTCAATTAATTTTTTAAATATTTATTTTTAAATTAACATATAAATATGTTTGAGATTGTCACAATTACCATATCAGAGGTACCTATATCACACGTCATTTGCATTTTTTTTAATGGTCTAATTACTTTATTATAATTCCTGAAAGTGGCACCTGAATATAAAATTCATTATTTATTTATGATACACGTGCATATTATTACGAGTATGTGTACCAATCTTAACTCAATCGATCCACTACTTTAGGAGCAAATGGGTGTAACAGGCGGACAGAGAGACAGACAGACAGACATACGAGCGGTGTTATACGGATGCCGCTTTTTTACCTTAGAGAATAAAACGACTTCCATACAAAACTAACTTCGGGAATTCGGTGGCTTAGTGGTAAAGCGGCTGGACTGGTTATCCTGAGGTCGTAGGTTCGATTCCTGCCCAAAGTCAAATATTTCTTTCCGTTTTTTCTTTAATTTCTAAAGTTCACTCGCATGTCTTATTGCGAAAAATAAATAGTACAATATTTATTGTACATGGAGCATTCAGCCCCCGCTTCATGCAACACGGTTGGGAGCCCTACATGTCGCCCACTTTACTTCAAAGGCATCCAAAAACCGATAATTGCGCAGTGTTAAAACTTTTTAAAAGCATAAGACGATAACATTAATCAGTGGTATAGACAACAAAGTGGGCGTATTTCTATATACTACCAGAGCCGGATAGTAACTAAACATAAGGACTTTGTGCGGTGGTAATAAAAGCTTTATTTGGTTGATTTTGGAAGAGGTGTTTGGTACGCCCACGGTTTATTGTGAGCGTCAGAATGGCCGGTCACTACTCCTATTTAACGTTGATGTAGATTTAGAAAATTGCTACCTATTTGCTACTATTTGCTACCTATCGTGAAATATTTGCTACCTGCGTATTTTTCAAAATATATCACTTTTAAAGGTGACAGGCCATTCTGACGTCAGCTTGGCCGGTCACTCATCCCGTATGTACAAACTTCTGCGAATTATCGAAATGTTTTTTCACTATTAATTGCTACCTTAAAACATAGCGGTCTAGATTCCGTAGCTTTTAAGGATAAATAGTTATTAATAAAAACAGTTTACGAAACCTTGAACGCCTACCATATGGAAATAGCAAATGATGCATAGATGTTTATGTTGCATGATTATTACGTATATTAAGGCGCTAAATCAGTGATTCCCAAAGTGGTTCATATAGTAAAAAACCAGTAAAAAAGCTAAAGCTAAGCTTGAATAGACATCCACATCAAAACCAAAGGTCAAAATCAACAAGGTTAATACGGAGAAGTAACTGGTGGTAGAGCACCAGTGACGGAGCTCGCGGGCGTAGGCACCACCGCATTACCTAATATACTTGCCGCTAAATGGTAGTGTTCAGCACTATCGTGTTCCGGTCAGGTGGTAATGTACGGCCCTGTAATTTCCGGCACAGAGGCATAACACCTTAGGCCTCAGGAGTGGTAACGCATCTGCATTTTGATCTCGGTCTTTGTGTGGGTGTCTATAGGCTGCAGTCATCACTTAACATCAATGTGAACTGCATGCTTGTTTGCCATAAAAAAAAGAAAAAAAAAAGCTACAGTCAAGAAGTTAAACGAACGGGTAAACCGCACCATTGAGCATTGCCACGTGGCCAGACATGTTATGGAAATAACATAAAAAAAAAAGTACTTGGGTTTAGTCCTTGATAGTCAAATAACATGGAAACCACACATTCAAAACATACACTCTAAATTATCCTCCTTAATAGGAGCGCTGCGCGGTATTACTCGTTGCTTCCCTAAAACTACTCGCTATGTGATCTATACCAGTCTTGTTCTTCCGCATCTTACCTACTTAATAGAGTTATGGGGAGCAGCTTGTTAAAAAAACAAATAATTAATTTATTTATTTCAATAATTCAACATATTTTATTGTGATAAAATACGCATAATACAATTATAATATATTACGATGTATCGAACTAATATCTTTCAATGCTAATCAAACATATTGAAAACTTAATAAAATAATATAGATTCGAATAAAATAAAATATAAAAAAAAAAAATCAATTTTACAAATTACCATCAACCGTATGATCATAGCAATTGAATTTCCAATACGTAATAGATGACATGTTTTTCGCACTGCCCTCAAACAGTTTCATTTTCTTTTCATTCGGTACTTATCTACTTATCCAATAATTTGCATTGAATTATTAATTTTAAGTAGTGTCTTTTGTTAAAATGTTATATCAATAATGTACTTATAACTAATAACTACATTGTTAAATAACGTACTAAACTAATTCCGTGATCCTATGTGCAGTGTGTTTGTTATACATGTGTGAACTATATTCTCTGGTAAGTTTGTTTCAAATCTGTAAGAGAAATAAATGTCTTAAACCTTAAAATACAGATGCGTTGCCACCCCTGAGATCTAATTTTGAAAATATGATTACCAAACTGTTAACCAGTTTTCAGTATATACCTAAATAGACAATGTAACATCAAAAGCGAACCGATCCACCGTTTGCACTTTAATTGTGGTTATCGGTCGATAATTGCGAGCCAAAGTACATACCTACACTTGTTACCGCACTAACTATATGTAACAGTTTCGTCAATCAGTTTTTTTTTTTAAGTATTGAAAGTGATTAACAAGCATGGAGTTCACATCGATGTTAAGTGATGACTGCAGCATATAGACAACAAAACACACAAAGACCAAGGTCGAAATGCAGATGCGTTACCACTCCTGAGGCCTTAGGCGTTATGCCTCTGTGCCGGAAATTACAAGACCGTACATTACCACCTGACCGGAACACGACAGTGCTGAACACTACCATTTAGCGGCAAGTATATTAGGTTACGTGGTGGTGCGTACGCCCGCGAGCTCCGACACTGGAGCTCTACCACCAGTGAAGTGAGTGACCTTTCGCTTTTATATAGATTACACCTACACAAATTCCATAAAAACAAGGTATCGCCAACAACGAAAACAAAATCAATAATTAATACACGCCCAAAGACACTATCAAATCATCCCTGAAGAATACATCTAAATAAACTACGTGTATGAAATTATCAGCAGTTCGCATCGCGTCGATATCACCCCCCCCCCCCCTATCCCTTCCACTCCTCCCCCTACGGACACCCAACATCGGAAGTGTAACGGCGACGTCGCTGGAAAGCTATTCACCACTTTCTATGTTATAATTAATGATAATACGTTGCAAATGTATGTTGTTGATTTTACCCATAGAGCAACGCGGGCCACCGGTCGCGGCGGACCGGAGGGGAGTAGCCATAGCGTGTTTTACCGAAGCAAAATAGTCTGCCATTTTTTGCGGGGGGAACACACACTTTCTTAAATTCACACACAACAAAAATCGTCTATTACTACGAAACTCACACCTTGACTTTAACAAAACACATCAACAATTTCACACACACATGTAATCATTCCGTGTCATAATAGTGTAAAGAATGATGCAACTACATCGACAAGTCCTAAAAACCATAGTTGCGACAAGTGTCGATAAATTTTATTGATAAATTACTTAACACTGGGAAATAAGGTTTAAATAAAATACACTTTGTATTATTATAAAGATGGACTTTATTTATTATGTACTACCAATTTAACAAATAATCTTGTCGTGTTATGCGCAAGTATAGTCCGGTCAATTTAGACCAAAAAAATAGAGTGAAGTTACATAAAGTCCCAACAAGCTGAATTTTTAGTGAAATTGTTCAAATCATAATTATAAACAATGTCTATAAGTTCCCCATCATACCCGTGTATGGAAAAAAAAATTTCAAGGTCAAAGGTAAAAAAAAACGAGTTTTTCGCGATTTTCAGCGAAACGGTAAGTTTTATCATAAAAGTACTCCAAGCAAAAATTGTAGATCATAAAATTATCTATAAGAAATGTATCAATATTTTTTTTCTTATGAGCCACCGTTTTTGATATATAACGATTCAAAAAGTTATTAAAGTTGTTATCGTCATAATATGCACACGTTTCCACGCCACCTATGAGGTAGTGTACTTAGCGCGTTTCTTTTTAATGTGGTTTCCCCGGTAGTGCCTACTCCACGGGTCAGTTGTGATCCTGTTTAATGTAAATCTATTGCAAAATAACGGAAATTTTCAAAGTTTGGAAAAGATCAAAGCGATGTTAATTAAAAAAAAAGTGTTAAAGTACATTCGTCTGATTCGTAAGTTTCAAATTCTTGTTCTTCTTCCCCTGCTTCTTCTTCATCTTCATTTTGGATGCAAGTCAATTGCGTCAATAGCGATGTATCGCGCAATACTTCGTTGGAATCAAACGAATCCTCCATTGTTTGTGATTCAATATTAGAGCACGACGACGGCCTTGACAATTTGTGCATGCCAAAGAACAAAACAGTCCGACTTTTTTGCAACCACATTTAGCACTGCATCCCTTTTTGCAGTTGCAAGAAATAGTGTTCAGCAGTTTTTCCGGCGCAGGTGGAAGTAAAGATTGAACTGGCTCTCATATATTGTTGACCAACTTCCAACCCGTCTGTAGGGTTTAGCTGATAACCAAGCCACACTTAAACTTGGTAATATACTCGAAAAGGATGTTGGTGAGCAGCAACTGAGGTTGGAGGAAGACGGTGGTGGAGGTGGATTTTTTCAAATTTACCAGTAGTTTCTGAGATTAGCGCGTTCAAACAAACAAACTCTTCAGCTTTATAAGATTAGTTTAGATTTTGGCTCGGTGAGTTACATGTGACTCTGTCACGTGTTCGCAATACTAGCAGCCTATGTGCTTTAAAATAAAAAAAATAAAAAAATAATATACGCTTACACTCACAGCCCCACAGTAGGTATAAACCTGTGTCGTGGGTGCCGTTGTACACATACAACACATACACTAACACCCAGACCCGAAACAAATATCTGTAGGCCATACAAATATTTGTTCCGGTACGGGGATCGAACCCGCGACCCTTCGAATCAAACGGTGGTTCTGCACCGCTGCACTAACCGGGTCGTCAATATCCGATGGCCATCAATGCGTCTATACAATATCATGTAGAGAGAAGCATTAACGTAAACCAGATTTTTTTAACTAACCAAAAGTTTTTATGTTCCAAAATTTACCTACATTTATATCCAAAAAAGCTGCCCAAAGTCACTTTTCCACGCGTACGAAGTCGCGGGCACAGCTAGTATTAAAATAAAACCCACAATATAATAAAAGTAATAATTTTATTTTTTTATATGTATTTTTTTATTACCACTACTATGTATTTTAAAAAATACTTAATAAGAACTAGAATAAATGGGCGTAATAGTAATAACTAATAACGGTGGCCCAGAGCAGTTTGTAGCGAATACAACTACAACATAATATATTAATAAGAAAATTTAATCTCAAAAATGTCTCTGTTTATAAGACTCTTTTCCAATATTTATCGATAACTATCCACAAACCGACAACAACGCTATCGATAAGCGGCACCGGCGACAGCGGCTTCTCGGAAACGAACTCGGATCAGTCGCTCGACCGATCCCCGTATCGTATAAAACATTGCGCCCGACTGTGTTGTTTATATCAGTCCGAATCAACACGACCGATATTATGGCATTTTATACCTTAAGCTTGATGTGTTAGATATCTTTTTACAGTAAACAACACAGCAAATCAGCATTTTTTTGGAAGTCCGTTCAGTCGCACAACTAGATTTAGTCTAATGAGCAGTCCAGCTGCAACTAGTTTTATTATACGCACAGGATTTTTTAAAGCATTTAATCTTGTATTTTGACAGAGGGGAAAGCCTGCGTATGGCTACAACTCCCCTCCGGTCCGCCGCGACCGGTGGCCCGCGTTGCTCTATGATTTTACCTTTGGCGAGATGGCGAAAATGCATTGATGGAATACAATAGGTTTGTTAAGACTTGTGTAATGGCAGATAATATGTAATAATACTACGTATAGAATGGACACTTCGACGTCCCGCCCAATTTCCCCGCATCACCCAACCTCCTCCCTCTCTCCCTCTTATGGGCGACGGTTGGTATTTTCTACGTGCTACGCACACAGGTGCACGTGTAAATACACGTCACTGATTGATGTCTGTATAATAGAGCCCAAATCAAGCGTTTGTGTGGAATTTTGGCGGAGTGTCCGCAGTGTGGTTATGGTTAGAGTTGAATGTTGTTAATATTCCATTTTAGTTATAGGCTTGAATTACACATGTCTACCTACAGATATTTTTTTCTTTTCAAAAGAGACGTTCCAAAATGTACGAAGCTTGGGCCCGCACCTTGTACACTATACCTATTGAGAGAAGAAGCATAAAACACTTAATCATTTTCAGCTATTCAAATCGTTTATTATATCTTCAATTCATTGTCGTAAGTATATTCAAAAACAAGAATGTCATAGTAGCATAAACGTGACATATAATATTGTTGTCATACAAGAATTACCTAAAATTAATATTTCCGACAAAAAAAGGGTTAAAATTATTTTTTGCGCATTTTTCCATGATTCTACGGATTTTTCTCAATCTTTTGTTATAGTGTATAAGGTGTGGGCCCAAAGTGGTACTTGTCCTTATAGGGCTCCCACATATTCGCATCGCATCGCAAATATCAGCGAGAATGCACGAATACATCGCCAGTTTTGTGTGACCGACGAAGGTACTAACAGGGGTGCGATTGCCTATCGACATTGTGTGCAAATTTTAAAGTGGATTTTACTTAACTAAATAACAATAATCGAAATCATCTACCGTTGTCGCTTGTGTATCTCCTACAAAAACGAGAACATCAATCAGATTATCAATACTACTTTTAAAGGTGCTACAAATCGGCATGAAAATTTGACAGCAATGACAATGTCAGCAGCAATACAGATAGGCGGTAGCACCCCAGATCTTATTACGTACGGGAATTTCTTTTATCAAATATGCTGTTCTTGAGTGTTTCTTGAGTGTTTTATCAAGATTCAAGCTCTCCCTATATAAAATTTCAAGTAAAAAGTTTCAGCCGTGTAGACGTGTAAACATGACAGAGCTAGACAAAAAAAATCGTTCATAATATAAATTTAGGTATTTATGTAAAATATTAAACATACCCAACGTAAGTTCTCAAATAATAAAAAGTCCTTGTTTCATTGACAAATTTCATTGAAATCCATTGAGTAATTTCGCGTGAAAATGTACCAAACAGTGAACAAATAAATTATTCTTTACTATTACGTAATAGAAAATTGTATTTTTAACTTAACAAAATTTTAAAATAGTTGTTTCCATAAATAACTTTCGCGAAAGTACCGACTGACCAATCTATGAGTTCCCTAGCTCTCTGGAACTCATCAAGAGCTCATCAAACTTAGATGTGTACAAGATACGCACACTATGTATGAACTCAATCAAACTTGCGATTAAAATGAAATTGTGCTCATTACTGTTATCTTCCCGTCAGATGACGATCTTCTATCAGGGAAATGGCTGCTTGATTTTTTTTTGTTTTGAAGGTGGCAAACAAGCATGCAGTTCACATTGATAATAAGTGATGACTGCAACCTATAGACCACACAAAAACCAGAGGTCAAGATGAAGATGCGTTGCCACCCCTTAGACCTTAGTTACTATGTCTCTGTGTTAGTCATTACAGGGCCAAACGGGCACCTTATGCGAAGGTAATAAAAACACTAAAACACTACCATTTTGCGGAAAATAGGTAAGATAATGCGATGGTACCTACGCCTCAAACACTGAAACACAAGACCTCTAATTATTTTATGTGACTTGCAACTTGTAATAATAAATTTAAAAAAAATTGTATGTGTACCTTAAATTTTTTATAATACAATAGTTTCATCTTCATTTTAATTTTTCTAGTTTGGAAATTAACATGTACATCAATTGCTATTCGCATTAATTTATTTAGTTTGTTTTTAACATTTCTTAAGTGGTTTCTTAAGTTTGTCCTCCTATAAGAATAAATAAATTTCTTATTCTAATATGAAATGCAATGTTTTTTGTCAGACATAATAAAAGGAAAGTGGTTTAAAAATAAAATATACTTTCTTTACACGAAAGAACACAATAATAAATTGAGAGCGTGAAAATAAATTGAATATTAAAATAAAGAACCTGATTTGAGATAAAGATTTTAATTATTTGTTTGTATAATTTACCAATATCTTCCAAATTTCACAACATTTTAGAGACACAAAATAAGTAGCGTTTTCGCAGGTTTTCGCGAGCTTCATACATTGTAGAAATAAAATTTGCTGATTTTCTCGCGTATACAACAGTCTGCCCGAGAACAAGGTACCTAGCTGGAAAACGACCGAAACGTCGGGTATTAGAAGAAGATTGGGAGTATTGTATATATATTGTACCTATATAAAATCCGCAAATTTAATTTCTACAACAAAATAAGTGTTATCACTAGATAAGAATTTTACTTCAAAGGTTTTTAGACGACCACGCGGGTCGTACTAGGGTTGGAAGTGCCGCCCCCCCCCCCCCCCCCCTCCGAGGGTTTCCGCCTTGTTGTGGCGGGGGGGCTCAGTACCCGGTGGTCATCCTCACACCGGCGAAGTCAAGAGGAACCCAGAGAGGGGGCGGCGTTTGGCGTGGCTCAGCCCGCCACTCGCTGCCGTGGAGAGGAGACGGCTGGGGAGGAGGTGTACGGGTATTTCGTTGGCCCTGCATCCTATTCCCAGCCGCCTAGCGGTGGTCCCGCCGCTCGATAGGGACGTGGTGGGGTCGTGGGGGGAGGGGAGGGGGGGGGGGGCGGACGAGGGAACCAAAATTTCTACGACGCTCCCCCAGGGCCGGACTGTGTGCCCCTGGACCCCTCCACCCGGGCGTCTTGGGACGCCTGGTGTCCCGAGACGAGAGGACGAGAGGTCCCGGGCTGGCAGGCATGCAGGTGTTCCGCACGCCACTAGAAGTGGTTGGAGCCGAAGGGCTCCGAGGAGGGCTCGACAGCGAGCAGCCGCCGGTGGGGTCGCGGATGTGTGCGATAGCGTTCCCGTGACCCCGCCACTGATGGCGGACGAGTCGGAACACCCAGGGGTTTTTAGTGGGTAGACGGATGTCCTTTCCCGGAGTCCTACATAACCCACCCCTCTCCCCAAGGGTGGGTATGCGTAACGCATTTTCCCATAGTAAAAAAAAAAAGGGTTTGGAACTGGGGGGGGCGGGCGCGGCGCGGAACGCAGCGGCGCGTTCGTCGGGCGTTCATGGAGTGTTGGTTTTTTTTCTTAAATAAAATTAATATAATTTTTCATTGAAATTTTTTAAGTATATTTTTTTGGACCTGTAATTTTTTTTATGTATTTCAATCAGTTTAAAATACAACATAAAAACTTCAAACTAGAATAGGTAGGATTTGATACTTATCGATTATCTTATCAATAAAACTCCTACATGGGCCAAAACGTAACCGGCGAATCGTGGGTGTTTGCATATATGCTTGAATGCATGCATTTACCTCTGCCGACCCCTTCAGGGTTTACAGGCGTGAAGTTAAGAATTTTTTTTTAATCTCCTAAAATAATTTAGACTAACTGTTGGTCAAATAATTCTCTGTAAGTCGTACGTACCATTTGTTGACGACATCGCGATCGTGCCGTGGTGATGTGGACAAGCCCTAAGTTGTATATTAAGTAGTTAAGTACATAGTTACAAAATAAATTGAACCTACATGAGTCATGTCCATAATAATAATAATCTTCACCTCGTTTATAAAACACGGAATTTTAATAACATCGATGGCAAATAAATATCGACAAAACGGTAAAATGTCACAGCTGGCCTTTTACAATGTCAAATAAACAATACACTTAGTGAATCGAGTAATTATGATAATGCACCTTATCGCCAATGTAATTGGGATCATTTCGCGATCGCCTTGATATTTATGTAATGCGAATGATTGTTTATGTAATTTGCGGAATGAAGATAATGTTGGAAAATTTTCTGACTCTCATCTTCAATAACGTGTATCTGCTGATGGACCTTGTTTGGTTTGTATGGATTGTTTGTTTTTGAAGGGTTCCTATGAGGACAATCCACTATTTTATTTTCCACACCCTTAGACGGTCAATATTACGTGTGCGTCAGAATGGCCGGTCAACTTTAAAAGTGATATATTTTTAAAAATGCAGGTAGCAAATATTTTACGTTAGGTAGCAATTTTCTAAATCTACATCAACGTTAAATATGAGGGCCATTCTGACGCACACAATATTACGAATAACTAGCGGCCTGCCCCGGCTTCGCACAGTTGCAATGTTACCTACCCTCTCTTATTCATCTTAGCGTGATGTTGTACAGCCCATAGCCTTCCTTCCATGGGCTATCTAATATTGAAAGAATTATCTGCGCGTCTGTGCACGGCGGCGGGACGCATCCTAAGTGGGTGAACCGCCTAATCAAAATCACCGGAAAAACCGGCGAGCAATATTTCTAAAACCGATACAATAGGCAAAATTTCGAAGTATTCATAGTCAATGAGTTTTCCCGCGATACGTGCGTCGTAGAAAATAGGCGCACTAAGGAAATAAAAATAAACACTTGCAAATCTTGCAACATCAAACGTAAACAAACGTTTGGTGTCGAGGCCATGTGGAAACCCCCTTTTTTTCTTGGTAGTGGTAATAGTATAGATAGAGGAACACGAGCCACTCGTGATTTTAGGAAGGGTTCCCTAAGATTACGAGTATTTTTGTCCTCCACCGTATTTTTCTCCTCATATCTACTTTGCTAAATTATAGTGTTAAGCACTACATTATTTACCCCCAAAACATGAGGAAGAAGGAACAACTTCAACATTCCCTGTTACACACATATGTGAACCAAACTTCAACTGAATCGGAATTTCGGAGCAAATAGCCGATGCGACAAACGGACAGGAGAGAGACGGATGCACAAGTGATTTAATAAGAGCTCCGTTTTTTTCCCTTTTGAGGTCATCTTTGAGGTCAGTTGAGAACTCTTAAAAATACACGTGATTTTATGGGGGGAGAAAGGATTAATTTAATAGAGATAACGTATGACTAGGACAAGTTTAAAAAAAAAAAACGAGATTAATAGTCGATCCCTTAAAGCGGCGCTCGCCACTTGTTGCGGCAAACCTTCACCCAATGTCACATGTAGGGCCGTGGCATTACGACAGCCTTTCGCCAGAACCTACATGGTCATAGCCTAAGATACCTGACGTGAACACTATAGCTTAAAGACTTCCTTCCCTTCTCAATTTCTTTTAGACGATTCAGTTGATGATTGCTGAACCAGTGATCAAAGTGGCGGAAGTTTTATCGCAAGACGTTGCTGCCCATCTTGTGTTATTGCACTTACTATCGCCCCATTGGAATGGTTAGACTGTCATTGTTCGGTTGACTGCACTAGTGGAAGAAAGTAAAAGAAAATTCTCTCTTCCACGCAAACGTCACGACTATAATCCCGGAAGGGGTAGACAGAGGTAAAAGCATGCCTTCAAGCATACATGCAAACACCAACGATTCGCCGGTTACGTTTTGGCCCATGTAACCAGTGGCGAGCCTATTGACCTCTGGGCACATTACCAAACTTCGAGGTACTAGGAAACTTCCAGAAAATGGAAAAATCCCAATAGAACCAGAGGATAAAGGATTTTACACCGTTATCACTGATAGCCCCGGGCATCGAACCAGGGTTGACAACTTTTCGAGTCGCCATAACCGGACAACAAATTTAAACGGATCATACTAGGTCAAAATCGAAAAAAAAATTGTAAATATTGATGAAAAAGTTTTTTCTTTGAGTTGGTTTGTTCCCCAGGTTTTGGGTTATTACTTTGTACAGTGGCAACATTTTTAATATTTTTCCCTCTCTTTTGGAACTCTTTGTATCGAGTTTTTCAAAGTGTTTGAAAAGGTAGTTTACTGTTAACAAACCCCTGAAGATGATCGTGTGATCGAAACCGGTTGGGTAAAATTACTAGTTTAAAAAAGTTGGGTAAATTGATAGTAATAAATAAATTCTAGTGGAACCCCATGTATGACCCACCCGCCCGCCTGCCGCACCCCTCGCGTCATGCCGTGCAGCTTCAGTCCCTGAAGTTCAGTATGCGCTGCGGCAGTCGTGGCAGTCACGTTCATAATACTTGCTGACCGGACAAATTGAATCCGGTCGAACCTGACCCCAACAATTCCTTTAAAAACCCAACAGTCCGGTCGAAAACCGGACGGTTGGCAACCCTGAATCGAACCCAGAATCCCGAGCGTAGTAGTAGTGGTTTACTACCACTAGGCTACTGAGGCAGTTTCCAGAGTTCTTCTAGATGAAGAAAATTTGTACGCAAGTGAACGCCGGTCTGCTAAATAAACTCCACGAACGAATTATTCCAGTTATTCTATTACATTATAAGTCGTTCAAACCGTACGTTTTACTATCACCGGTTCGCAGTAAACGCACCGACGATTGACCGCAAAATTGTGAAGACTGGCAATAAATTCGTTCCGCCATATTTGTCGGCCATGAATCATGTGTTATACGCACCTGTCGTGTGCGTCTAAGGAAATGGATTCAATAAGCTGAACCTACCAAAGTAGCCTAGCCGCAACAGGCCACTATTACTACTCTGCGCTGGTTCGATTCCCGGGGCTATCAGTGATAATGGTGTAAAATTCTTTATCTCTGATTCTATTGGGAAATTTCCATTTTCTGGAAGTTTCCGAGTACCTCGGAGTTCGGTAATACGCCCGGAGATATCAATAGGCTCGCCACCAAAACAAAACGTAACCGGCAAATCGTGGGTGTTTGCAAAGTTTGCTTGTATGCTTTCACATGTCGTCCACTGCTAGACAAAATATATGAAGAAATTGAAGGTATATGTAAAAACCACAATTTTATTTTTCTATACAAATAGTCCATATCTATCAAACCTTTGACACATTACTTCATTGTGAGGCAATACAAAGTTTGTCAGGTCAGCTAGTATGAAATAAATAAAAAAAAGAGTTCGACCCCCAGTTGTCAGGGTTCAATCTATCGCAAATGATCTCAAGCATAACCACTTTCAAGGAATAGATGGATTTTCCCAATCACCCTGCATACAAACAAACTCATATTGACATGTATATTTATGTTTATAGATATAATGTTATATTGATTAGTTCACTTCCATACAAGGTGTGTAATTAACAAATGTATAAATATTTAATTAGCAACAGTCATTATATTCATGACTCTCTTATCAGATATAATAACAACATAATTTATCAAGAGTAACATTGATTAGAACAATAACATTAAAACCTACATGTAACTGACAAAAATGGGTTGGAAAGTTAAATATGGTAATACTAAATATATAATATGGAAGTGATAATAGTCATTTATAATAATAAAATATAATTTTACGGGTATCCGAACGTGATTCGCCGATTCTGGGAGTATTCAAGAATTGTAAGGGCGCCCACATTTCATGCAAATGTGCTGATGGCTGTGCAAGGAGTTAGATTTTTTCAATACAAGTAATTTGAATCAGCTGGGCTAATGACTTGAGTCACTTGCTTAACCTCATAGCTTACTGCCGGTAGGGGGTTTCAACAGCATTATCTAATTAACTTGCCGCTAAACTGTGTTCGGCACTATTGAGTTCTGGTCCTAAGGTGTAAGCCTAGGATAAGTTACTGAAGCTGTGTGTGTTAGCTATCTATTGTTGTATTGATAGCAGCCTAGTCACTTGAACTAGACTGCAGAAATATTTGTATGTTGGAGACGGTAACTATACACAATTAAGTTGATCAAACACATCCAAAACAATTGCAAGTGACAACTGTGAGCATTGAAAGCTCAAGCTTTAGAATTAAGCAATTTTGGGCACCTGGGCCACTTCATGAGTAATTCCAGGAGTTATAAACTAGATTAAGAGTTGTACAATTTATAAAAGCAGTAAACATGTTATCTAACAACAATTGTCAAAAGAGATATTAAGTGTTGAACATTGGTATCCTAAATGTATCCCAGTTTGTATGAGTTTTTTGTCCTTCTGCTGGTGTAATCAAAGGGGTCTTTGGCAATATACCTACCTACTTTCTGATATTCTACTACCAAATCGTGTTTTATTTCAACATCCACTCAAATACCTACCTACAGATGCCCACAAACACTATCTATTATATAAAAATAAGTCAGGTTTTCCTTCCTGATGCTTTAACTCCAGAATGCACAAACTGATTTCCATGGTTTTGCATTTGTTGGAAAGGTCTCGGGCTCCGTGAGGTATATAGCAAAGAAAATTCAGGATTATAAAACTACATCCACGCGGGCGAAGCCGCGGGCAACAGCTTGTTACAACTGAAATTATGGAAAAGACATCTGACCAACACCACACAGATGTCCCACCAAAGACTGTATGCTGACATGATGTATGGTCGTTATCGGAACCCGTTGATCCAGCAGTGGGTGACAAAAAATAGCCATTCGGTTCGAGTATTGAGGGTTCAATCCATGCATCAGGAAAATTTGTACATCTTACAGATATTTCTTTCGAGTCTGAGTGTTTGTGTATGTTGTGTGTGTACAACGGCACCCACAACAATGCAGGTTTCTAGCTAGTGTGGGGCTGTGAGTGCATATTTATTTATTACAAATATTAAAAACACTGGTGAATGTTCTTAGGCAGTTAAGTGCAGTTGTCAGCAGAATCAGACATATCATGTCTGGTGCTATTGTTATTACAATTGTTTGTCATTTACCCGTGGGTGCCCACTTAAAGGATAGATACAATAGACTAAAAATTTTTTTTTTAATCTTGCACAGTTAGCTTAGGCCATTTTTATCCAAAATTCGGGTATCTTATGCCTTGTTGACTTTAATACAATAGTAGTAGAGATTTACGCTAATATTATTCAGAACAACATGTTTCTAACGTACGAAAGTGAAATAAAGAAAATAAAGATTGAACATAACAAATGGGAAAAACCCAACACCAGTTATGAATCAATAATCCACATGAATAATGTTTCGTACGCAAAATCATGCAAAATAAACGACATACGTATTAGGGCGTTAGAACAACAGGTAGGCTACTAGATTTGAGATACTCCGATATGCGCACCGGGATATCTTACGAAATAACGTAATCTTTTGCATTACGGTAAACAATTACTCAAGTAAAACCATATAAAACACAAGATCTGATCAATTACAGTGCAAAATACGTAATAAACGCGTATTGATAAATCAACCCAACCAAATCGATGTCCTTTCGGGCTGTGCCTTGATACATAACTACAAAATGTATATATATACAATACACACGAAATCCTACGTTTCATAGTGAATTTGCAACATCCGCTCGATTCGCTAATCCCTGCGCAGCCCTAGCGCTCCAACGATGACCCATTTCACTACATCATTACACCAAAGCGATCCCACAAATTGGGTGGTCACGCACGGGGCCGGCGAAGGCAACTCCCAGACTTCCCATATCCTGCCACCCAGACCCACCCAAACGTCGACTTTGAACCAAATCATGTACAATTTACGCGAAATAAGCAACGACAAAGCGATAAAACAGCGGTAATATATCAAACAAGAACTTTACCCCACAATTAGCAATATCTTCCGATACGTCCTGCAGTGATCGCGGCTTCCTAAACCACCATTAAGACTGGATCTTATCTTTTTGGCACATTTTGTATCCTTCCAACAACACTACACTGAACAATATATTATTCACAAGTTTTAACACGGACTATTCCACCATTTAGTACTTCATACACCCTCGAGCTGGATCCTTTTCACGGCCATTTGCAAATTGCGTCAAAGTTCCTTGTATCGGATTGGTGGGTTCTGCGCTAGTGTGGTTGGATTCGATCGCGCACTCTTCAGGGACTTTGGGGAACTAAAAATGATGCTGTAGAAAAATACTTTTTATAGCGTTGTAATAAAGTTCTCATGGAAGTGCAGAGCTCGTTGTTGAGCCTTTTTGAATAAAACACAATAGGGTGCGGTAAGGCTGCTCTGTGAACCCCGTATCGTGACGTCAAACTGGGCGTGAGGTGCAAACCGCGGATAGTTTGAAATCTGAGAATTGGGGTTCCTTGGTTCATAGTCCCTATCATTGAGAATTTACTCAATGGTCCCTACTGTGCTGTGCATCGATTAATTTATCCATAGACCATCAATCATCAATCTTAAACTCATTTTTTTTTTCGTATTTGAAGACTTTGGCAGATACATTAATACCTAATTACATTTAGAACTCTCGAACATCATATCCGTCTACACCTACACCACTACACCCACAAGCAGGCTGCGCATGCATACGAAGAAAAGGTAAAGTTTTATTCTTCCTTCCAGATTTTTTTCTTTTCTTCGAACTTTATACAGTCTAGCTATGGAGGAAGGAGGAAAGAAAAATGATCGATAGGGACTTATATGGACACGTAGGAAGTGTTGCACCTGCAGTTATACGAGTGTACAGTAGATAATTTTTCTAGTTTAAGTCTCGGTATTTTAAATATCCAAAATAGAACTACAGTCAATATCAATCTCCTGTTAGTAAATATTTTCTTCAATAAAAAGCGAACATCTTATTAAATACGTAAGGGGGAGGTCATCCTCTCTCAATTGACTTCTTCATGTGTCAGGATCTTAGTTAAATTTGCAAAGTAATACCCGGCGAAGCCCTAACCTCACCAGCAGGCTCATAGAGGAAAAACCTTTATAGATTAAAAGATGCCGAAGAATTGATAACCTCCTCCTTTTTTTGAAGTCAGTTAAAAATAAAATCGTTTCTTGAAATCTATATAGCTCATCTTGAACAACGAGATGGAAAGAGTTTCAATCCTCTTGCTGAAAAACAGCTAAGACATGCTTAGGGAATATCAGGAGATTTACGGCAAGATAAAGATCCTTCACACATTAAATATTTGGGAAGCAATTTTATGGAAACAAATCGAAAAGGTGGAACGGTTGAACTGTTCACCCATTTGATTCCTTAAAAACCGCACTGGTCGGACCAGTGCGGTTGTTTTGGTATCATTGTTAATATTCAAGTTTATATTGATTGGTCTCAAACTGTTTATCTGTTTATTGTATTATTGTGTGAACTGATTATTGAACGTTTGATATTGATGTCCCGGCATTAGCGGATTGTAATGAGCATGTTTATTCGTAGTCTGTCCGTCTGTCCGACAGTTGCAATATAGTCTGTGCTATGCTTGTCAGCTGTCAACACAAAGGCTGCGTTCCACTAAACGAAAGCAACGACTGCGACCACGACCGCTGAAATTGCCGTTCCTCCAACGTGCAACGTAATAATCATAAAGTAAAATTAATCTTACAAGTAGAACGCATAATAAGCTCTGTGTTCTCACAATATGGCGGCATAGTGAAATCGTTGTTTTTTCGAATTTCGAACCACGGGCCCTAGGTGGATGAAGAGGGCGTTACAATCGTGGCAGTCATTCAGTGGAACGCGCCCAAAAGGTAGGTATTTTGCTGTCAGCTAGTCAGCTGTCAATACGGAGACTACGGAGAGTACATCTGCTGTCAGTGACCGATTTGGTAAGATTCGTGCGAGTTGATTTCTTTGTTGTTTTCGCTATCTCGTGTGGTTCTCGCTTTTGTTTGTTTTACAAATAAAAATATTGCAGATTTGTTTTCGTTATTTAACAAATTTCGACTCACGCGGGTGTGTACATTTGTGGAATTCGAACTATTTAATAAACAATAAACAACAGTTCACGAGACGTCGCAGTTTCGTAGTGAAGATTCAGAAGTTTTTGTTTACGACGGGCTTTATCTAAACTGCAGTTACTGTTTGTCTTCCATTTCGGTAAGTAAATAAAATAATAAATATCTCGTTGTTTATTATTATGACCCGCGCCCACATAATATTTTATTAGAATATTCCATTCACCTTGACACACAATCAAACAAGAATCTAATAAGAATCCTATTTAAACAGGTGAATGTCTAAATAATTTGAAATTTGTTAATTACTATGTACATTACTTAATATACTTAATTTTTTTCCATATTATTTTAAACATGTAAAGCAGTTTCAATCCAGAATTAAAATTGTTTTTAAAGTATTTTTATAAGCAAAAAAGTTAATGATTACTATAAAATTAAATATTTATTTATAAATTTATTATATATGTTATGCAGTATACTGTCTATAGATTAGGAAGAAAGCTGAATTAAGTTAGTACTTATTTTTATATTCAAAACTGCATTCCATGACTTGATTATGATGATGTGGTAGGAGTAATTAGATGTAAATTGTAGTGACTGAAGAAAACAATCATAAGACGGAAGGAAATAATTATTATGGCCTTGCAAAGGAACAATGTGTTACAAACTTATTAAATAAAAAAGTGTACATAGGCAATTACACTAATTTAAGTATATGGAGATGGAGACCTTTGCCAACATCCACACTGAGCTGAGATACATTCTATAATACAACTTCAACTTACAATAAATAAATATAGGTACTTATACTCACAACCCCACACTAGGTGTAATCCTGTGTAGTGGGTACCGTTGTACATACATCTTCATCATATCTTAGGAAAAGGTTTCTTGGTACCTATATAGGTACCAAGAAACCTTTTAGTTATATAACTAACGTGACCATACGTCCCGTTTTGAATGGGACAGTCCTGTTTTCATGCAGCCTGTCCCAGTGTCCCAGAAAAACTTTTGGGAAGCAAAAATGTCCCGTTATCGGTAATCTCAGCAAAACTATATAGAAAACTAGGGTACCCGACTGAAGTTGTCCTGTATACAGCAAACCCAAATTTCAATATTTTTTGAGTAATTTATAATAATCTCAATAGCTATTGATAGCACTTTTTTTTTTTCTTTTGTACATTGCAATCTGTCTCTTACGGACATTCATCAATGTTTTTATCATAAAGTTAGAAGTTTTGCAATCGGGGTCAAGTGACTCTACTACTTCACAAATAGACAGCCACGCGTGTCTTTGTTTATCCTACCATGTCATTGGCATAAATCTGATGGTGTTCTTCTTTTCAATCTTGAAAATATGACTCTCGGTTGCATCAGTTCGACAGCAAGCTCGTTCGCATGACTTAAGATCCGATCCCTATATATATTGATAGTGATACATGGGATACTTAAAACGATACTTAAAGAAGGGCGTTATAACTCGGCGTGCGTTAGTAAGCCTCTAATCCCTGGTTCCAGGAAAGGTTAATTTTAAGAATGTCCCGTTTTAAGTGATGATAAACATGGTCACGTTATATAGCATAACACAAATTTAAAATGGTTCCATCATCACTCCAGCTGAAAGACGCTTACTGCTGGACAAAAACTTCTCCAAAGACGCCTATTAAAGTGTTGTGCGTTGTTAGGGGAGAATATGCCATAATAGAAGCGCGCATGGCCCGGCGGATGGTGTAGATCAGTGATTCCCGAAGTGGTCCATATAGACCCCCTGGGGTCTATGGGACTCGATGGGGGTCTACGCAGGCGTGATTAAAATTTGGAAATATGGGAATGTGATATAAATGTAGCAAGGAGGGGGTCCACGGAAACCAGAAAAAAATTGAAAGGGGTCTACAAGAAAAAATTGTTTGGGAACCTCTGGTGTAGATCATAAGCGATCTACTCTGTTAAGGACTACGGGCGCGATCGGGTAGTGTGATGGGTGACCGCTAGTGGCAAATTAAATGCGTGTTTCCGTGCTTCGGAGGCCACGTTAAGCCGTCGGTCCCGGTTGCTATCGAGACATAGCAGTCGTTAAACTTGTCGGAGGCCTTATGGGCGGTTTGATAGCATGCGACAGCAGGTCGGCCACTAGCCCACCCATCTCCACCAATCCGCATTGGAGCAGCGTTGTGGAGTAAGCTCCAGGCCTCCCCCCAAAAAGGGGAGAGACTCGTGCCCAGCAGTGGGACGTACAATGGGTTGCCATTTTCTTATTATGCCATAATCGCCACATTTGGCACGCGGATTGGCGATCGCAGGGTCAGAAATTTTATCGCCGGACGCTGCAGCCCAACCCCTTATTTCTACCGCCATATTGGACTGGTTTGACCGCCATTTTTCGGTTGAATGACTGCACTTGCAGAAGAATTCTCTTCTAGTAGAAGAAAATTCTTCTGCTGGTGGCCGGTCGGGTCGTCACGTCCACGGAATAGATAAATTAAGATGGAATGGTAATGTGGGCGTGGCAAGCGCACGACAACTATACGTGTACACACTATACCTGAGTCGATCACTCCTTCGTCGGGATTCGGGTCGATCGCGACCCATTGACAAGGTGATCGAGTCTAAATGACTCGATCGTTTGGGTCATTTGGGTCGCGACTCGATTTCGCTCAAACGTATACTGTAGCTCATGATTCTCGTGATTTGACCCATCTGATAAGGATGCGAGACTCGAGATCGCGATCCACACAATATGTCGCTGGCTATTTTTCATTTTAATACATTTCAATTAATTATCACTATAATTTCATTCTTTAACTTTATAGGTATATAGCATAAATTTTACAATTAGATGACATGATGCAGGGGAGCTTGATCGATAATACTGTAAACAAACTGAAGTGTAGCTTATGCTTAATGTGATAGAGTTCACGAGAAACAAAGTACCCAATGACCCAAAGGACCCAAATGATCGACTTTTTTTGTACGTCACGACCCGATCACTTGTGTTTGGATCGTGATTCAATCAAAGTGATTCTATCGCTCGCGATCGACTCAGGTCTAGTACACACACAGTTCGGCAGAACCATTCGTTCGCCGCTCGTAGTGTCGTGTAGACTGCTTCGAACGACGCATCTCTTGGTAAAATACCATGTAGTGCCAATTTTAACATGTAATATGAAATGTCAGACCTCAAGTATAAAGCGAGGAGGTATATCTTTTCATCGGTAAGTCACAAATAACATTTATTGTTATAATACTTGTAAACAACATATAAATATACAAAGGAATATGAATATTCGAACTTAAACTGCATTATTTAAAAGTTACTGCTAGCGAATACATTGCTCGTTAAGCACTCGCTCTATTAACGCTATTACTGTCTCCGCTTGCAATGTACAGCATGTAATGCGTTCGCTACACTTCGACTAGTTTATTGGTGAGTATATTGTTGTATGCGTGCGAGTGTTTATTGTGTACGGGCGTTACATCTTAGTATGCAAACTTACGCAAACGAATAGCTGCCCTGAGATTAATGTGTGGGTGATTGTCGAGATGGTGTTACATTTGTGTAAGAAATTGCATGGTGGGAGAAAAGCGGCGACACTGGTTCTAATACTAAATTGAAGCAAAGGCCTTTCCATCTTTATTTATCTATTCCGTGGTCACGTCTATACGCTACGTACCCTATGTAAAATGGTTCACAGAACCCTCAATAATATATATAGGTGTTTTATGTTTGTTTACTTGTCAAATACCTAATTTTTTTTAATTACTAATTAGTAATTTTATTAGGAAATACTTCCTGAAACCTTACAAGTCATCTCGATAGCTATCTAATGTTAATTTAAGAATACATTAACATGTCTTTGGGTTCAATGATACATATCATTAATATTCTAATTAATTGTGTGTCAAGGGCTACTGGTTCTATGTCTAGAAAAACCGCATATAAGTGAGATTGTAAGTCTGCTTAAAGGTGAACGCACACTTATTGGAGCCAAAAGACCCGAAGGGGTCGAACAAGCCGAACGAGCGCAATTATATAATTCTTTAGAAATCGTATGAAACTGCGCACACTTGCTCGCGCTGATTCGTCCGAATCGGCAGAAGATGACCGGCTGATGCGACTTCTATCGCTGGATCGCATTCTATCAATTGAGTACGTGAGAGTAAAAATGATATATGAATAATTTGATATCATCAGTACGTGATTATGAGGGGCTGTACAATCTGTAACTGTGCGACAGGTGTACAGAAAATAGAAGCGATTTCTTCGGCGCGTTCGGCTCCGACAAGTGTGAGTTCACCTATAAGGTAGTGGATTTCGGTTGGCGCTCGATGACTTAGTGGTGCTACTAAGTTTGAAGTTGTGAGTTCAGAAGCAATGCCACTATCTCTCATGGCAGACTTATTTCAATCTTACCTTATTTTGACAAGTCAAATTTTGATTATAATAAAGTCAAAACAAAGTGAGATTGCAATAAGACTGCTATGAGAGCTACGCCCTTGAGCTCCTACACTGAAACTCTACCACCAGTGGTGTATACGTTTTGCCAAATATATAAAATTCCAAAGATTTTCCGATAAACTGTAGAGCAAAACAATCATAGTTCGATAGCATTCCACGCATGATTTTAAATCTGCAAAGCTAATTATTTGATAACAATTTATTGGGATCTAATCAACGTGGTGCGTATCAAGGTGAACTTCGGTTTATCGGACGGTTCGATGTCGTTGAGCGGTAGTGCGGTAGTAAACAATTTCCGATTTTTATTTGATGTAACCAATCTCTTATATAAAAATAAGTCGGGTTTTCCTTCCTGACGCTATAACTCCAGAACGCACGAACCGATTTCCACGATTTTGCATTCGTTGGAAAGGTCTCGGGCTCGGCGGGGTTTATAGCAAAAGAAAATTCAGGATTATAAAACGACAACCACGCGGGCGAAGCCGCGGGCAACAGCTAGTATAATTATATTTTTTTGTTCTCACCTAGGTAAGTAGGTTTTTAACCGCCGTCCAATGGTAGTGTTCAGCACTATCGTATTCCAGGTAGATGGTAATGAATAGCCCCGTAATAACTAACACAGAGACATAAGAACTAGGGTCTCAGGATTGCTCCCGATTGACACCTGTTCGGCACGTTAAATGTAATAAAATAAAATAAATCATCATCATCATTACCTCAACCAAAAACAATCTTATTATTATTTTATTTATTACCAGCTGACCCGGCAAACTTCGTATAGCCTCACAATGATATAATGTGTCAAAGGTTTGATAGTTACGGACTGTTTGTATGGAAAAATAAAATTGTGGTTTTTACTATTTCGGAATATGATAGTAGTGAACACTACCATTGGACGGTGGTTAAAAACCTACTTACCTAGGTGAGAACAAAAAAATATAATGATATTGGTTACATCAAATAAAAATCGGAAATTGTTTACTACCGCACTACCGCTCAACGACATCGAACCGTCCGATAAACCGAAGTTCACCTTCAATTACTTCATATTTTCTTACCTTTTAAACCTTTCCTGGACTTACAAAAATCATTTAAAACCAAAATTAGCCGAATCGGTCCAGCCGTTCTCGAGTTTTAGCGAGACTAACGAACAGCAATTGATTTTTATTTAAATAGATTACCACCTGACCGGAACACGATAGTGCTGAACACTACCATTTAGCGGCTAGTATATATTAGGTAATGCGGTGGTGCCTCCGCCCGCGAGCACCGTCACTGGAGCTCTACCACCAGTAAAAATAATATTTTGTATTTACAGGTTGTTGTTTAGATATTTTCTGTTGTTGTGGGAGTTTGCCTATCTCTTTAGACGATACGGGCGTGAAGTCAGATAACAGTTACAATGACTAACCGAGGGGAACAAAGGATATCGAGTGATTCAAGTGCCACAATGTTTGAACGTGCGCGGTGCGCGGTGAAGTGCTTTGTTAGTGAGTGTCGAGTGTCCAACATTGGTTAGGTTTATTGAACTTCGGATTCGATAGCATTGAGTGTTATGGTGATGAATGATTGCCAGTTTTGATTGTATTGGTCCTAGCGTTATGTTTTATATCCTGTGTTTCCCAAACATTGTTCTGCCATGGTCCGGCAATTATCACACCGCACCTTTGTGACCCGATCAATATTTTTAAACCGAAGCTGGTTCCATTAGACGTAACTTCACGCCTGTAATCCCCGAAGGGGTAGGCAGAGGTAAATGCATGCTTTCAAGCATGCAAACACCCACGATTCGCCGGTTATGTTTTGACCCATGTAACAGGTGGCGAGCCTGTTGACATCTCCGCCCACATTACCAAACTTCAAGGTGCTGGGAAATTTCCAGAAAATGGAAAAATCCCAATAGAACTAGAGATAAAGGACTTTACACCATTATCTCTGATAACCCCCTACCCGGGAATCGAACCCAGGACCTCAGCGTAGTAGTAGTGGCCTGCTACCACTAGGTTACCGAGGAATTAGGTATTCGTAAACTAATACACATTTATTAAGAATATTTACAATGCGAGGATTGATAGTAGCTAATATTTTGTATTTTTTTGCTGGCCTACAGCTTTCCTCTATAATAAATTTCCCCAGATAGCATTTCGTTCGGTCATAGTGGATCTTAACGGGGACTTGCCAACTGTGCAGGTGATACTATAGTGCACAAGTGTATGCGCACACATTATCCCTATGAGACGGTAATCCGACACGACCGGAGAGAGATCGGGCGCAGGACCAACGGCTTTCCGTGCTCCACGAGGCAAGAGTACTGGACTCCGGGCTACTACTGCGAATTTCCTCACAGAAAAACCCAATAACAGATTTCTCGATCTGGGGATTGTACCCGGGACCTCAGGCTTTTTTTTATGTGATGGAAGTGGCAAACAAACTTGCAGTTCACATTGATTTTAAGTGATGACTGCAGCCTATAGATACCCACAGAAAGACCAACGTCAAAATGCAGATGCGTTACCACTCCTGAGGCCTAAGGTGTTATGCCTCTGTGCCGGAAATTACAGGGCCATACATTACCACCTGACCGGAACACGATAGTGCTGAACACTACCATTTAGCGGCAAGTATATTAGGTAATGCGGTGGTGCCCATGCCCCCGAGCTCCGGCACTGGAGCTCTACCACCAGTAAAAGGCTTTATTCAGCATTGCGTTTTGTGACCACTGTAACAACGAAGCAGTCATAAAATGATTCTCCACTTCCTTAAATCACTACCCCAAAAATTTTTTTGAGCCCAATTATTAAAATTGGCTGAACCCGGGCAGATTAGCAACTACACATTATAGTCACACAGAAAGACAAAGACTGACCTACCATGACCAAATAAGTTGAGTACTATCTGATGGTGGGGTCAAGTCTTAGGAATCGGCGTGCATGTATGAAGAGAATGATGAATGTAGATGAGGCACGGGAGGTGTGTCAGGACCGGGATATCTGGCGCTCCACACTCTCTGCCTACCCCGTTAGGGATCTGGCGTGAAGATACATACATTCATACATAATAGTCACATTGTAGAAGACAATTTGTAATTCGCTAGCATGTAGCAAAGTACAAAATGCTAAGTGGGGACTAAAATGTTGCCCTTAAATAATAAATAATAATAATAATGGCAACCCATTATACGTCTCACTGCTGGGCACGAGTCTCTCCCCTTTTTGGGGGGAGGCCTGGAGTTTACTCTACCACGCTGCTCCAATGCGGGTTGGTGGAGATAAGACATGCGAGCCGCGCCGGCTAGCCGCCGCCGCCGGCTTGGTCAAACTCACGCCGCGCGGTCCTCGCGAAGACGTCCACTGGTGAACAAAGGCCTCCCCCAAAGATTGCCACAACGAACGGTCCTAGGCCGTCCTCATCCAGAGATTGCCTGCGACCTTCACCAGGTCGTTGGTCCATCTTGTGTGGTGCCTGCCTACGCCTCGTTTTCCGGTATGCGGTCGCGATTCAAGAACTGTTCTGCCCCAACTCGCTATTAGGTGAACTATGTCGGCAACTTTGGTTCTCATGCGGACCAAGAATAGCTCTCTCCATTGCTCTCTGAGTGAGCTGAGCTCGCCGTGCGCACTCCTTGCCCTTACATATTTTAAGTTAATTCTGTTTAAGGACTTTTGAAAAACCTTGTTGCTGGGAGATTTCACATCGCTTTTAAATTGCTATCTAACCGCGAATCTAGCCCAGCGGTGAAGGGACCGGTCTGAAGGCTGTGCCTAGATTCTAGGTCTTGTTTAAGTCGCTTTCTGTAAGCTTTGCGGTTAATTGACCAATTATCTTGTTCGGTAGTAAATATTTTTACCTTAAACAGTTTTGATAATATGTGATATGTTCTTAGGTTTCCGCGAGCTACACTCATTGAAATAAAACTATTTTAACGGATTTATCTCGCGTATATTAAACTAAAATGATTTTTAGTTTTGATATGAATATTGGGTTAGATTTTTTTTTGTTGCATGCACATGATGGTAGAGTTCAAGTGTAAGAGCTTGAGAGCGTAGACACCACCGCATTACCTAATCTATCTGCCGCTAAGTGGTAGTGTTCAGCGCTATTGTGTTCCGGTTAGATGGTGTTGTATGGCCCCATAATAATTATGACAGAGGCATAACAACTTAGGTCTCAGGGGTGGCAACGCATCTGCATTTTGACCGCTGGTTTTTGTGTAGATGTCTATAGGCTGCAGTCATCACTTAATATTAATGTGAGCTGCGAATACACTTTTCTCATCAATCATAACGTTTGAATGTGCAAAACTTACTGCAAAAATGTCCCAATCAGTTGTGTATAGTGAAAAATGTGTGCGAAACAAGCCAGTAATTGTTGGACAAGGTCGCAATGACGAGGTACTGCCGGCTTTCTATCTATTAGGTTAGACAGTAGGGTTCAACCACGAAATAATAATAATAATAGAATGTGCAATTATGGACGAAGTGGTAATGACCAAGAACTACCGGAAGTTTATCCTGAAGGATGGCACGGTCGACATATGTCGGGCATGCCACCGACCGGGGGAATCCCTCAGGTATATTGTGTCCGGCTGTTCGAGCCTTGCCAACGGCGAATACTTGCACAGGCACAACCAAGTAGCCAGGATAATTCACCAGCAACTTGCCCTGAAATACTACCTTGTAGCCACGGAGGTGCCGTACTACAGGTATGCACCCGACCCAGTACTCGAAAATGACCATGTCACGATGTATTGGGATCGATCTATCATCACTGACAGGACTATTGTCGCCAATAAGCCTGATATAGTGGTGATAGATCGCTTGGAACGCCGCGCAATTATAGTCGATATCACCATCCCTCATGATGAGAATCTCGTGAAAGCGGAAAAAGACAAACAAATTAAGTATCTCGACTTGTCTCACGAGATTGTCGCCATGTGGGATGTGAACTCGGCTGTAATTGTACCGATAGTCGTCACGGTAAACGGACTCATGGCGAAGAGCCTCGACCACCACCTTAAGAGGCTCTCGCTGGGAAGTTGGATCAAGGGCTTGGTGCAGAAAGCGGTTCTTCTCGACAAGGCACGTATTGTGAGGAGGTTCCTCTCTCTCAGCCCCTAACCGCCGACAGCTTGGACCCTGCTCCCGCTACCGGCGGCAACCATTTTGTATTTTTTATATATACGTTGTTTTTTTTTTCCTTTATATACATGTATATGTAAAAAAATATATGGTGAGATTATGAATAAATGAGTGAAATAATACAATAAAAAACTTTTTTAAGGAAATTACCGTTTTAAAATTGAATTGACGCAACCGTATATCTTTAGTTGGTGTTATTAGTGTCCCCATATTTAATTTTTTGTTATTTCTCACTTACATTCTCTTTATGTGTTGCGATTGTTTCATTTTAAAGTATTTTTTTTTTAAAGTTTGTTTCGGGCCGTAGGTCTTAAGTTGTGTCTCTGACGACCCGGTTGGTCCAGCGGTGTGAGATGACCGTTTGATTCGAAGGGTCGCGGGTTCGATCCCCGCACCGAGACACATATTTGCATGGCCTACAGATATTTGTTTCGGGTCTGGGTGTTTGTGCATGTGTTGTGTGTATACAACGGCACCCACGACACGGGTTTATACCTACTGCGAGGCTGTGAGTGTAAGCGTATTTATTTATTAAGTTGTAATAAATGACTTCTAAATATTGAATTTTTCTTTTTTTTTATTGCTCTGTTGCAAGTGTTGCGATTGCTTGATTTTGAAGTCGGTATATTTTTTGTTAAGTTTTTTTGTTGACTTTAGGTAACAGTACTCAGCAATTAATATTGCACATCGAGCCTGCGAAAGAGACGATCGGCTCGTTTTGACTTCGTAGAGCGTTATCTCGCTTGCACACTGCCTTCGTAAGCACTGACAGTCCGGTATTGGTCGAAATTTGCTCAAAATGGTCGACGAACGTCAAATAGGTACGGTGCGAACGAGATAACGCTATAGACCCGAAATAAGCCCAAGTCTCCTTCCTAGGCTCGAAGTGCATTATTTATTGTTGAGCACTGTAAGTGTTATTAAATAATGATATACTTTTAAAAAAATATATTCCAACGTAACAATGCGACAACCCTAGATCAGGTTCACATGCGCAGGCGACCGTTTAGCGCCTCTCTCCGATGATTTCACCGGAGTACTTTCTGCGCTTCAAGCCGTCTTCGATACTTCTCCGTCTAGAATGTAGGCTAGGTCTAGTTATTTGCTGAGCAACCATTTCTATGGAACTGTCGGTGCATGTCGGGTTTACTGGTGGTAGAGTTCCAGTGTATAGACTCGAGGGCGTAGGCACCATCGCTATACTCAATACTCAATACTTTATTGCACCATAATGTACCTACAACATTAGGATTATGGACCCTGTTGGGCACCGCAATGTAGGAGAGAGGATGATTTATACTCAATGAAATACCTAGTATTTTAACATATACAGACCTACATTATTTATATTATTACTATAATTTATTAATATTTTAATTTAATTTTACTTTGTACTTATATCTTTTTCTTGAAAGAATTCATTAATGCTGTAAAATAATAACCTAATCATACCTAATCTATCTGCCACCAAATGGTAGTGTTCAGCATTATCGTGTTCCGGTTAGATGGTAATGTATCGCCCCCTTAATAACTATCACAGAGACATAACAACATTAACAACTAAGGTCTTAGGGGCGGTAACGCATCTGCATTTCGACCTCTGGTTTTGTGTAGGTGTCTATAGGCTGCAGTCATCACTTCTCTATAACATTTCTACTTGTGGTAGAGCTCCAGTGTCGAAGCTCGCGGGCGTAGGCACCACCGCATTACCTAATAGGTATACTTGCCGCTAAATGTTAGTGTTCAGCACTATCGTGTTCCGATCAGGTGATAATGTACAGCCCTGTTATTTCCGGCACAGAGGCATAAAACCTTAGGCCTCAGGACTGGTAACGTATATCTGCATTTTGACCTTGGTCTTTGTGTGGGTGTCTATAGGCTGCAGTCATCACTTAACATCCATGTGAACTTCATTACATACATATAAAATACGAAAGCTTTTCTTTCACGTATTAATATAATCTATACAAATAAATTAAATTGGAGTGTCTGTTAGTAATATAAAAATAACCGCTTTTTGCTTAATGCTTATATGTATACCTTTACATATACACGATTCATATGCCAAAACAACATTTTTTACAATTTTCGTCTGTCTGTCTGTCCGTCTGTCTGTTTGTTGGGGCTAATCTCGGGAACGGCTGGGACTGATTTTGACGGGACTTTCACTGGCTTAGGCTACTTTTATACTAGCTGCGCCCACGATGAACAAACATACATTTTCACGCGGACGAAGTCGCGGGCACCGCTAGTGATCGGAACACGACCCAGGGCAGTCATTTATTGCAAGGAGATTTGGATAACCTGGTCTCTTGGTGTGGTCTGAATGGCATGTCCCTTAATAGCAAAAATTGTCACGCTATACGTTTTACCAGAACTAAAACGAATATAAAAAGATCATACCACATCAATAGTGAAGCGCTGTCAGAGGTCGAACATATCAAATATTTAGGAGTAACCCTTGATTGCAAATTTAAATTTAATATTCACATTCACAACATAGTTCAAAAAAGCTTTAAGGCTCTAGGATTTGTTTTGAGAAGTTGTAAATAATTAAAAAATAACAGCACTAAGATCTCCCTATACATTTATCTAGTTCGCAGCGTTTTGGAGTACTGTAGTGTCTTGTGGAACCCGTACTATGATATTTACAAGAAACGTCTTGAGAGTGTACAAAAAAGATTCCTTTGGCACCTATCATACTCTTGCAATCTAGCCAAGAAGCTCCCTAATTACGAAGACCGCACTAACTATTTTCGTTTGGAATCCTTGGGTGATCGCAGAAAATTGTTGGACACCGTGTTTCTGTAGAAATTGATCAATGGCTCAATCGACAGTCCTCATCTGTCTCACATAAACATCTCTGTTCCAAGGGGATTACCAAGATCCGGAAAATATACTCTGTTGTAATAAAATCAGCTCGATCGAACCTTGGTCTTTACTCTCCTTTGAACAAGTAACACGTAGGGTTTTCGCATACCCGACTTTTTTTAATACCCGGGTATCGGGTATTATTTTTGCATATACCCAGATATACCCGGGTACCCGCCCGGGTATTTACAATTAATACAAAAAAAGATACACTTTTCTTATAATTATGTTGTATATTACGAAAGAGTGTGTGTAGTATGTCAATAAGTCACCTTAATTTAAAGTACATTTATATATATATATATATTTTTATATATATAATCACACAGTTAAACAGTTCGAGTGGAAATACCGTCTTGTGCAACCATGCGTGCAACAAATTCGGAAATTTTAGTAGGAAGTAGAAGAAAATTGTTATCCGCGGTCTTTTTGGAACTAGGCTTAAACTTTGTTCTGATTCAGGTTGAGGAAACGATGTCAATGGCACTTCTTTTTCGGACGTAAAGTTCGTTTTTTCGATCTTTGTTTTATGTAGGGTACTTTATCTAAATGTTTTAATGAAACTTTTGGTGAAGAACCTATTAAAAATTATAAAGTAAGGTCTAAAAAATAATACTTATTAGCAAATGTGACACACAATAAAAATAAATCTAAAGGCGTAGAGTGTTTTAGAAAAATCCAGTAACTATGAGGTTAGATTTGGTTATGTATTACGTTCTTGTTTACGTCGCTGTGTTTTGTTTTTGTTTCGTTGGAGTTTGATTAGAAAGTTTTATTTTCATAGGTATTGAAATATGCTAATTTCTTTTTTTTTATGTCTGAAGATCGACAGACAAGCAAACGGGCCACCTGATGGAAATTGGTCACCGTCGCCTATGAACATTTGCAACACCAGGGGAGTTGCCAACGCGTAGCCAGCCCTGAAGGACTCTTTTGACGCCATTTTTGATAAACCTTATATTGTAGCACCTAGGGAACACCTCAAAGGGAAGTTCGTTCCACAATTTACGCGTTCTGGGCAGGAACGAACGTGAAAACCGCACCGTTGAGCAATGCTAGGTGCCCAGTCGGTGTGGGTGGAACTTCTCTCTTCGGCGGGTAGTACGGTGTAGGAAAAGAGACGGTGGCACCATGTCAAACAGTTCAGCAGAGCACTCACCATTGTAGAGAGGGTACAACACGCACAGACTCCCAATGTCTCTGATGTTCGAGCCTGTCAGTAAGTCCTGGATCGTTAACAATACGAACGCCGCGTTTTTGTAGGGAGTCAAGTGGACCAAGCTGGTATTTGGGGGCGCCCACAAATGAGAGCAGTATTCCAGATGGGGCCGCACTTGGGCCTTATAAAGCTGTAGTAGCTGCCCCGATGTGAAATATTGCCTCGCTTTGTTAAGCACATCCAACTTTTTGGATGTCAACTTGGTCTTACACTCTATGTGACTCCCGAATTGCACTTCGTTCGATATGTCAACGCCCAGGATACCGATACTCTTATCAACGGCGAGCGGAATGCCCTGGAACTGTGGTGCTACAATGAATGGTTTTTTTAGCGGTGAACGCGCAGACTTGTGTCTTCGAGGGGTTAAACTGTACTAAATTAAGTCGACCCCAATCCGAGACCCGCTCCAGAGAGTGCTCGATTTCAGACACAAGTCTAGTCCTGCTTTCCTCGATAAGTGCCCGAGAGGCATTTGCACGGCTAGTGTAAAGATGATCCTCTAGATACTCTATTATTTTCATAGCAGTGTACAAAATATTGGTTGTTATTGTTGACAAATTTAATATTGTTCAGTGAAAGCTTAGTAATTAATTTAAATGTTATTAAAAGACCAAGTTGACATCCAAAAATTTGGATGTGCTTAACAAAGCGAGGCAGTATTTCACATCGGGGCAGCTACTATAGCTTTATAAGGCCGAAGTGCGGCCCCATCTGGAATACTGCTCTCATTTGTGGGCGGGAGCCCCCAAATACCAGCTTGGTCCACTTGACTCCCTACAAAAACGCGCCGTTCGTATTGTTAACGATCCAGGACTTACTGACAGGCTCGAACATCTGAGCCTGCACAGAGACATTGGGAGTCTGTGCGTGTTGTACCCTCTCTACAATGGTGAGTGCTCTGCTGAACTGTTTGACATGGTGCCACCGTCTCTTTTCCTACACCGTACTACCCGCCGAAGAGAGAAGTTCCACCCACACCGACTGGGTACCTGGCATTGCTCAACGGTGCGGTTTTCACGTTCGTTCCTGCCCAGAACGTGTAAATTGTGGAACGAACTTCCCTTTGAAGTGTTCCCTAGGTGCTACAATATAAGGTTTTTCAAAAATGGCGTCAAAGGAGTCCTTCAGGTCTGGCTACGCGTTGGCAACTCCCCTGGTGTTGCAAATGTTCATAGGCGACGGTGACCAATTTTCATTAGGTGGCCCGTTTGCTTGTCTGTCGATCTTCAGACATAAAAAAAAAAGAAATTAGCATATTTCAATACCTATGAAAATAAAACTTTCTAATCAAACTCCAACGAAACAAAAACAAAACACAGCGACGTAAACAAGAACGTAATACATAACCAAATCTAACCTCATAGTTACTGGATTTTTCTAAAAAACTCTACGCCTTTAGATTTATTTTTATTGTGTGTCACATTTGCTAATAAGTATTATTTTTAGACCTTACTTTGCAATTTTGTAATTTTCCGAGGATTTTGATGTATTCCCGAACCAAAGTGGGTGCCCGGGTACCCGGGTCTGGCAGTAAAAAATACCCGAGTACAAAAAAGGTCAAATACCCGGGTATACCCGGGTCCGAGTACCCGGGTAGAAAACCCTAGTAACACGTAATAATAATGCTTTCCATAATCTTACGGCTCCTGTTGCTGATCGGAGAATCGAGGGCGAGGATGTAAAACCAAACATAGACGTATTTTCTAGTAGTCCCTATGTGTACAAAATAAATGTAAAGTTGACTTTAACTTCGCATACGATCGTAAAACTTGATAAATAGTTTTTCAATAAGCCTTTTCCATAGATTTATTATCTACTTCGGCCTTTTCGATGTCACTGTTTTAATCAATTTTAATTCTTATTTTAACGTAGTATTTATTTGTAAATTATTTATTTGTTAGTTAATAATCTATTTTATGAAACAAGTGTCATATTGTCATATATTTTTTTTTTAATTCGAATAACGCAGGTATGTCACTATGTGTTATTAGTTAATCTTTGTTACCATTTTTAAACTCAATGCCTTTTTTTTTTAAACTTTTTTTGGATGTATTTTTCACTTTTGTTTAATTCTCTTTGCATTGATGTTTACACCTATAACTGAGGTGTCACTTAGCATGAATTGTTTTTTTTTTAATGTTTATCTTATTAATATGTACCAGTGATCGCCTTGTTGGTGTGACAAATAAATAAATAAATACATTTCTAATTACGTGCACACGTATTTACGTGGAAATCATGTTAGTCATAAGACAGTTAGTCGCGAAAATGAAAGTAGTCCTATGAAGTACTTAAGCATAAAGAAGTAGGTATAACGTTGACTTTACTGGGCACATCGTACACGATAATTGCAGTTGTTATGGTCTGAGTGGGATTTAATTGCACTTCATAAACTGTATGTAGTAAAAATGTATAATATTAAAAAAAAACTACTTTTTACTGGTGGTAGAGCTCCAGTGACGGAGCTCGCGGGCGTAGGCACAGACAGAGACTATGTAATAATACTGCGTATAGAATGGACACTTCGACGTCCCGCCCGATTAATTTGCCCGCATCATTCAACCCCTTCCCCTCTTATGGGCGACGGTTGGTATTTTGTACGTGCTACGCACACAGGTGCGCGCGTACCTGGGTTGCACCACGATCTTTGATAAAGTTAAAAATAAAAAACAGAATCCTTAAATATGGCTTTATTATAATAATGCATGTATGCTTGAATGCATACATTTACTGCCCCTTCGGGGAATATAGGCGTGAAGTTACGTGTCTATGGCATTTAATATATCAGGAAATTTCAATGGTACGAAACTCTGTGCACCCAAATCCGGCACGCACTTGGCCGGTTTTGTTTGGCTTCCTCGTGCTATTTCGAGATAAATTCGCAAAAACTTGATATCTTATGATGAATCTTCTATAAACAGGCGATGATTATGCCGTATTGTATTTAGTCTCCCATGACAATAGGGTAGTAACTGAGTGTTTAATTATTGTTGTTATAATAATTATAATTAATCATAGATCTTGCATAATTTCATGCATATTTTTGGCACCGTAATAACTAGTGTTGCCAGGTATTATTTGTTTTTTGTTGACAGTACGTAAAATAAATCGGGTCACAGGTCTAAAAATCGGACAATAAAAAAAAGCAAGCCAAAAGATTTTAATTAATTTATTGATTCAACTGCCTCAGTAGCAGTAGTGATAGCAGGCCACTACTACTACGCTGGAGGTCCTGGGTTCGATTCCCGGATCGGGGGCTATCAGAGATAACGGTTTAATAGCCTATATCTCTGGTTCTAATGGGATTTTTCCATTTTCCGGAAGTTTCCCAGTACCTCGGAGTTTGGTAATGTGCCCGGAGATGGCAACAGGCTCGCCACCTGTTACATGGGCCAAAAACGTAACCGGCGAATCGTGGGTGCTTGCATGTATGCTTGAATGCTAGTATTTACTTCTGCCTACCCCGTCGGGGATTACAGGCGTGAAGTTATGGTCAAATTATTTATTAGGTTCAGGTCAAATTTTAGTATAGAAGTATCGCAAAACGTTTTCTAACTAAAACGTAGACTCAATTTGAGCTTTATAGCTATCGTATAAAGTTCATATTAAATTACAGGCACTCACTGTCTAAGCAATGTAGTGTGTTCCTAACATAGAGCAACGCGGGCCACCGGTCGCGGCGGACCGGTGGGGAGTAGCCATACGCAGACTTTCCCCTCTGTCAAAGTACAAGATTAAATGCTTTAAAAAATCCTGTGCGTATAATAAAACTATTTGCAGCTGGACTGCTCATTAGACTAAATCTAGTTGTGCGACTGAACGGACGTCCAAAAAAATGCTGATTTGCTGTGTTGTTTACTGTAAAAAGAGATGTAACACATCAAGCTTAAGGTAAAAAAATGCCATAATATCGGTCGTGTTGTTTCGGACTGATATAATAAAAACACAGTCGGGCGCTGTTGGCGCTGATGTTTGGTATGCCTTATACGATACGGGGATCGGTCGAGCGATTGATCCGAGTTTGTTTCCGAGAAGCCGCTGTCGCCGGTGCCGCTTATCGATAGTGTTGTTGTCGGTTTGTGGATAGTTATCGATAAATATTGCAAAAGAGTCTTATATACATTCAGCTTGTTGGGACTTTATGTAACTTCACTCTCATTTTTGGTCTAAATTGACCGGACTGTACGTGCGCATAACGCGACAAGATTATTTGTTAAATTGGTAGTATATAATAAATAAAGTCCATCTTTGTAATAATACAAAAGTGTATTTCATTTAAACCTTATTTCCAGAGTTAAGTAATTTATCGATAAAATTTATCGACCCTTGTCGAAACTATGGTTTTTAGGACTTGTCGATGTAGTTGCATCATTCTATACACTATTATGACATGGAATGATTACATGTGTGTGTGAAATTGTTGGTGTGTTTTGTTAAAGTCAAGGTGTGAGTTTCGTAGTAATAGACGATTTTTGTTGTGTGTGAATTTAAGAAAGTGTGTGTTCCCCCCGCAAAAAGTGGCAGAGTATTTTGCTTCGGTAAAACACGCTATGGCTACTCCCCTCCGGTCCGCCGCGACCGGTGGCCCGCGTTGCTCTGTGGTTCCTAACGTCAAAGAGTCAACAAATCTTTTTGACAGGATGAAGTCTGTCGGGTTTAGAGTCGGCTAGTTTAATATAAATTTAATTACTTTAATTTAAAGGTGCGCCACGAAGTACAGCTATCATCAATTTGTGTCTACGCACCTGCGTTCTCCTTACTGCAAATGCAAGGTTCGGAAGCGGTTGCAACACAGATTGCCTGTTTAGTGTAAATATCAGACTGACCTCTTTTATTTTGCCGTATGCATATCCGGAACAGTCATACACGCTTAAATGTCTTTGCCTTTGGCGGCGTCGTGTGGCGGGTTGCCCACTTCCCTCTAAAATGGTCGAGGAGGGCAATGGCTGTCACATGCGTCATACTCGTGAACGGGTGCTGTTGGTGGGGACTGGTCTGTTCTGGTTTGCAGGGGCTACATCACATTTAGTGGATCGCAGTTTATTTGCATCCATGCTATGGACGTTCACATTATTTGATTTTTCACGATAATCTGTACTAGATTTAAGCTCTCATTTAAAGGAGCTCTTACTGAGTTTGTTGGGTAGCGGAGTTCTTCTCAGTAGTGACTGCACTTGGAACTCTGCTAAGTGAATAACATTGATCTTGACGAATAAGTTTTTCTTTTTCTTCATTTATTATAATTGAAGGAATTGAAAAATTTTATGATTATTATGTTTTAACCAAGTAGTTTAAATTCTAATTTTTAATTTACTTTTAATATATGATTTTGCTTTTACTATATGTAATGGTTATTCGCTCTAGGTAGTTTATGATTTATTGACGTTTTGAAAGTATCTGTAAAGATCTATTCGAAATAAAAATATTTTCTATTCTATTCTATTCTATTCTGTACCATAGGTACCTATTGACTGGGTAATGGACTATACACATGAAATCCGAGCAAACATGTAAACATGTGTCGACAACTTTGTTTTTTTTTCATGTCAATAATATGACAAACGGACGGAACCATCTTATGCCAAGTGGTCATCTTCGCATACCTATAACATTGTTTGCAGGTGGGGCAATTTCAAATTTTTCTTTAAAAATATTAAAATTTCATTGGCATGTGTTATTGCGAAAAAATAATATAAAAAAAATTCTCACACTAGTGATGACCAACAGTTAGGGAGCTTTTAAAAAATAACTTTACTTACCACACTCACACGCACGCACGCACGCACGCACGCACGCACGCACGCACGCACGCAGGGTTGTCAGGATGTATAACTCAACACTTACGTCTTTATTAGGGTTGTTAAAATATTTTGCTGCATAATAAGATGATGTAACACGAAATATTAATATACTCACAAAATTATATTAGAAGACATTAAATTAAATGGCCAGACGTAACTATATTAATTGAATTGGAATAAAATGGAAATCGTATTCGAGCCATGCGAAGATAAATGCAGTATGTTTTTATACGAGTAAATAATGAATCTTATGAATATGAATATGATACATGTTATATTATTTTACGTGTCTCTATGTAACTAATTATTATTGACATATGTTTGTATGTAAGCATTTTATATAAAAATCAATAAACCTACTTGACTCTTGATCGTTCTAGCATACAGTAGAATAGTAAATGGTAAAGCTATTGCCGCACAAAAAGGAGTAGCCATAGCATGTATTACCGATGCAAAACAGTCTAATTTTTTGCGGGGGGAAATGCGTGCGACACACACCCACACTACAAAAATCGTCTATTACTACGAAACTCACACCTTAACGTGCCTTAACTTTAACAAAATACAGAAACAATTTCACGCACACATTTCAACGCCTGGGCGACAGGTATAGGCCCATTTGGGCTTGTACTTTGACAGAGGGGAAAACCTGCATATGGCTACTCCCCTCCGGTGTTGCTCTATGTTCTTAGAGCAACGCGGGCCACCGTTGCTCTATGTATTTATTAAACGAGATTAAAATGCAAACAACTTTAAGTTTACTTTAACCGCAGTTACCTTTCTCTTCGTGCATCGGGTTCTTGTTTTAATATGTTTGGTTAAGAAAGCTGGTTGTTGTTTAGATTCTTTGCTTGCCACTTACTTAGGCAGTTGTCCCACCGACGGCGAGGAAACCACTAACTATCGGCTATTTTCTCGCTCAAGAACTGTACAATAGATAATATAGATATACGTTCCATGTAAACAAAAGAGATGCATATACAAATAGTTGATCGCTTACTGTTCACACTACCGGCGAGGACTCGCTTCACTAGTGTGTCGCTGAGCGACAAAGCAATGAAAAATTTCGCTCGCTCAGCGATACTCGCTCAACGATCAGAACTCACGCTGGGAGATCAACCAGCGGTCATTTCTCTACAGTGTGACGCGAGTGAACAATCGCTCGTCTCACTCGCACAATCGCTCGTCTCACTCGCACACTCGCTTTACAGCCGAGCAACACAATTTTCGGACCTACGCACTCGCTCGCCGCGGCTTTTTTTTATTCTAGTTCATCGTTGCTGGTGGGACAACTGCTTTACGGTTTTGTACCTCCAAATACAAATATAAATAACTATCTACTAGAATTAAATGTCGCACCTTTTAGCATTTGATTGAGTTACTTGCGAAGAGTTGTAGATAGAGAATGTAGAAAGAATGTCGAATGAGCGAATGACCAAACAGATATACCTATATACAATGCGAATATGGTTGGTTGCAGGGGCCTAGGAAGACCAAGACCCAATAGGTCGTACTGCCTGAGGGTGGGGTCAAAAGTCTAATATTAGAGGAAAGTGGCGGGTAAACTGTTCATCCAGTTCCTGCTCCATTTTCTACAATACTTCTTGAAATAAATAAAGTTACTTAAGAATCGGCGTGCATGTATGAAGGTAATGATGAATGAAGAATCACGGGAGATGTGACAGGACCGGGCTATCCACACTCTCGATCTACTCCGTAAGGGACTTGGCGTGAAGATACGTACATACATATTGTTACTTGAGAAATATTTGCCTTTACCAGGGACAGCGGAATAAACAACCACCGAGACTGTCCCACCCAAAACCGAAACGTGTGGTCATCCAAAGTTTCAACTCGACCAGTATTTTAATTTTTTAATTCGAACGTCAATCCAAACGTGTTACTTTTCGTAACTGAACAAACAATTGATGTATCAATTAGCACCTGGGGTCACTTAGGCAACGGTCAAGCTTAGATGACACGGTTACGAGATGTTGGGCAAGCGTGATCGGTGGTTGAGCAAGCTACCGCTATCCCTGATGCTTAGAGTTGGTACCGAAGAACTGAAGACTTTGTCTCGTTTTTTATGTATGGACTAGTAATATGGCCGCACTGGTGGTAGAGTTCCAGGGTAGGAGCCGTAGGCACCACTGCATTACCTATCTAGCGAAATGGTAGTGTTCGGCAATATCGTGTTCCGTTTAGCGAGGCTGTCCATAAAATACGGTCGTATAATAGCTCCCCCTCCCCTCGGGTCTCCCTGAGCGTGACAAAATGTGACGGGGGCGACGAGGGTCGGCGGAAACGTGACGTTCGCAGTTCATTAATAATAATAATGGCAATACGTCCCACTGCTAGGCACGAGTTTCTTGGGAGGCCTGGATCTTACTCCACCACGCTGTTCTAATGCGGGTTAGTGGAGATATGGGTTAGTCGCCAACCCGCTGTCGGATGTTTTCGAACGCCCATAAGGCCTTCGACAAAGTTTAACGACTGCTATCTATCGATAGCAACCGGGACCGACGGCTTAACGTGCCCTCCGAAGCACGGAAACGCGCATTTTAATTTTCCACTAGCGGTCACCCATACTACATACCCGACCGCGCCCGTATCGCTTAACCGAGTAGATCGCTTACGATCTACACCAGCCGCGGGGCCATGCGCGCTTCATATAGTTAGATTATTCCTGACTAAAAAAATGTGATATTCAGAGGGGATCTTAGTTTTTGTGACGTAATATTTTTATGTGACAGAGCGTGACAATAGAGGGGAGGGGGACAGAAAAGGCTTACTTGAGCGTGATGGTATTTTATTAACGGCCCCTTCCAAGTGAAGTCACTACTGAAAAGAACTCCGCAACCGAACAAACGCAGTAGGAGCTCTTTTAAATTACAGCTTAAATTTAGTACGGATAGTCATCAGATTTAGATAATGTGAATCTCTTAAACGATTGCGCTTAAGGAAGTCATAAATTAAGTGTAGAATAATAACTATATCTTAACGAGCTTTTATTTTCTATTTTGCATAATCATGTTGAGGCTTAAATTTTATACGTTTTAGCACATAGAATCTCAATTTCAAAATGTGTTACAATAGGAACGAAATAAGTATGTTTGGTACAAACATGCACCATTTCGGCATCTGACCCTCTTTGCTTTGTTGCCTCATCTTTATGAACAGTTTTATGAAGGAAATCATTCCAGAATTTGACCGAGATCGTAATCCTTCGTGAGTTGATTAATAAGGCGGAGTTGCATCATCTTACTTTAACTTAAATTTGTTAAAGTACTTGCTTATGGACTAATTACACGGCACGGTATACAGGGTACGATAGCAAGGGTCATGGTAGTGTAATAACATTTAGGGAGTTAGGGTCTTAATTACCGTACCGGAGCGGCCCGGTCAGCCTAACGCCCTAACTACATATGAACAGTATGGAAACTACGTACAAAAGTTCAAAACGGCACACACACACAAACATGTGCATCGACGCTCGAGTATCGAGTGACTCTGAGCTGCAGCACCGCGAGAACCGCTTAGGGGCCTCGTGGATGCGCATGTTTGTGTGATTGCGCCGTTTCAACGTTTTGTACGTAGTGGACGTCTTTAGGCTGAAGTGATAAAGATGATATACACAAATTTACTTATTTTTGATTGCATTTTCCTTATTTTTGTCAAAATTACAATTTAATGATTTCAAGTGTATCCATTACTGATAGGACTGGTTTTGTTTCAGATGTGTCCGCGGCACCAATGTAAGTCATTATGAGGTTATCAAAAATGCCAGCACGTGGACCTGCAATTGCCTTGATGAATAATTTCCTTTATCCGCTGATTTTTTTTCTGTTTTTGAGGGTTCCATAAGGATACAAGGATAGAAGGAGGGTGTACAAGGATTCCTCATAGATTCGCCAGGTCCAGGACTTTTTTTTTTTTTTTTTTATGTAATGGTAGTGGTAAACAAGCATGCAGTTCACGTTGATGATAAGTGATGACTGCAGCCTATAGACACCCACACAAAGACTAAGGTCAAAATGCAGATGCGTTACCATTGCTGAGGCCTAAAGTGTTATGCCTCTGTGCCGGAAATTACATTACATTACATTACCACCTGACCGGAACACGATAGTGCTGAACACTACCATTTAGCGGCAAGTATATTAGGTAATGCGGTGGTGCCTACGCCCGCGAGCTCCGTCACTGGAGCTCTACCACCATTAAAAACGGCCAAATACTCAAACGTCACTTAAATCTAAGTGGGACTTAAAACTCTTAATAGTCTTCTGTCTTTGTAAAACACGTTCAAACAATAGAGATAGCGCATATTTGAGGGTTGCTTAAAATTGAGTGACATTTGAGTATTCGGCCATATTTGTGTTATAAAGCTTAATTTGGCAACAATATACATTTTATCAATTGCAACAAAGTCGTAAATTGACCTATTCTCTCTCTATAATGTTAAATTTGGTCGTAAAAGGCAAGCGGCGCAAATACAATACGACGAAAAAGTAGTCGAAACGCTAGGTCCATGGGGTCCCAGTGCTCGTCTCCTATTTGGAGACATTGCGAAGCGATTGGTCGACACTTCCCGTGACCAGAGGGCTGGCCAATATTTCGGCCAGAGAAAAAGCATTGCCATTCAATGTGGTAATGCTGCCAGCCTTCTAGGAACTTTGTCGCAGTACGACGGCGACATGGATTTTTTTGATGCATAACGCTTTGTTTATTAATTTTAAGATAGTTTGTTTAAGGTTTATATAAAAAATATTTGTACTAAAGTTCAATAGTTCTGAATAATTTAATTTAATATGCCGAATGTCGTAAAACCAGCCTATTGGCAGATCGTAGATACAGTAGTAAGTGCCTATGCGTGCATGCATGAGTGCAACATGTTATTATCTCCTCTCATCCTTCCGAGGAAATAGCGGCCTCAAATTGTATGTATCTAATCAAAACAAGCACGCAATCGCATTTAAATAGAATCTACCAGAATGATATACAATTGATATTTCAATAAAAAAAGAATAAAAAAGATTCCGACGAATTAATAACCGCCTCCTTAGAAAATAAAGAAAATAGGGTAAGAAACATTTGACTTCGGGTAGGAATCGAACCTGCGACCTGCGAACCAGCTTAGTGGGACTTCGGTAGCTTAGTGGTAAAGCGGCTAGACTGGTTATCCTGAGGTCGTAGGTTCGATTCCTGCCCGAAGTTAAATTTTTCTTTACCATTATTTTTATTGTAGTGGACGCTACAAGTTCACTCGCAGTTATTGCGGAAAAATAAAAATATTACGACCTCCTCCGTCTTTCCAAGCCGGTTAAAAATGACTAGTTGCTTCGACGAACTTCGTATCTCCTTAGTGGTATACAAAAAAATTACCAAAAATTCGATTATTTGGTAAAAAGTATTTGGTAAAAATCACCTTACCATTTAGGGATATAAAATTAACTACAACCGATTCTCATACACTTCCAATGGGGCGGTAGTACCTATCCCCCTTATGGGGAGAATTTTCTCCAGGCGTAAACATCATTCGGCTGACAGAAACCAAAAAAAAAACATTTTTTGGGAATTTTTGTCGGTCTGTCTCATTTTGGGAAGTTTAGCAGTAATAACTTACTAGACAGGTAGGTAGGTACGTTATAACTTCTAAACTACTCATCTGATTAGAACGTGGTTCACAGGTATACAACAATACCTATAATTAGAAGCGTTTTCATAACTTTGTTTCGTCAAAATCGATTAAGAAGAAGTTATGATCAATTGAAAATTTACTTCAAACTATTTTAAACAGAGTTGAATGCGGTTTGGTTGGCATACGCGGGCGGAGCTGCGGCTACAGGTAGTACTCTATGCGCCCTAACACACTAGCGGTTAGCCGCGCGGCTAATAATAATCTGCACACCGCGGACACTCCGCCAAAATTTCATACAAACGCTTAATTTGGTTTCTATTACACAGACATCGATCAGTGACGTGTATTTACACGCGCACCTGTGTGCGTAGCACGTACAAAGTACCAACCGTCGCCCATAAGAGGGGAAGAGGTTGAGTGATGCGGGCAAATCGGGCGGGACGTCGAAGTGTCCATTCTATACGTAGTATGATTACATATTCTCTGCCGCTAGTGTGTAAGGGCGCTAAAAGAGGCTAGACGCGCGGCTACCCGCTCCGTTAGGGCGCTTTTTTATGTTATGGAAGTGGCAAACAAGCATGCAGTTCACATTGATGTTAAGTGATGACTGCAGCCTATAGACACTCACACAAAGACCAAAAGAACAAGGTCAAAATGCAGATGCGTTACCACTCCTGAGGCCTAAGGTGCGAAAACAACTCGAATGTTCCGAAGAACATTATCTGTTTATCCAACCATTGCGGTTCGGAAGTGCAACGTGTTCGCAACGTCCTGCAACAGGCCGGCCATGTTGTGCAACGGTGTTGCATCGCATTGCTTGCCCAATGGTCGAGTGCAGCGTAAAATCATGAGATCATATAGAAAACATGCTAAGACGCGTGTTCGATACGCATGAATGTATATGTTGAGATATGAATACACATATAGCACTGGTGGTAGAGCTCCAGTGACGGAGCTCGCGGGCGTAGACACCACCGCATTACCTAATATACTTGCCGCTAAATGGTAGTGTTCAGCACTATCGTGTTCCGGTCAGGTGGTAATGTACGGCTCTGTAATTTCCGGCACAGAGGCATAACACCTTAGGCCTCAGGAGTGGTAACGCATCTGCATTTTGACCTTGGTCTTTATGTGGGTGTCTATAGGCTGCAGTCATTACTTAACATCAATGTGAACTGCATGCCTGTTTGCCACTTCCATTACATTAAAAAAAAATTGTAACATATTTTCAAATTGTGAACTGTTTGTAATTGGAATACATTCTGATAACGGAAAAGATTTCAAAATGACCAGTGAGTTTCTTAATGGAACAACATCGACTACAAATTTTTCACAATCGCCGTATCTATTGAAACAAATAAGTTGCAATAGAAATAAAACAACATAGTACTTGTTGCGTGTTACAAAATGAAAAAAACAAGCGGCCAAGTGGGAGTCGTACTCGCCTATGAAGGGTTCCGTAATAGCGAGTTATATATATCGAGAATTTTTGCAGTTTTTTAAAATACCATACCTTAAAAACTTCCTAAAGTTTGAAAGAGATATTCTTTTATTCTTTGTATAACTTTAGGAACCTAAATGTAATTTTCAAAGATCTATCTATATACATTCCATGCACACAGGCAACGATGTTAGAAGAGACTTTTCTAACATCTTTGCCTATGTTAACCTATGCGGGTTTGAGATAAAAAAAAATCGTTTCAGATTCAAGTATGAAGGCCCTTGCTTATATTTTTTTTTTTGTATAAATATCATAAAGCAGTTTCCAGAATACATCTAGAGACAATCTCTACTGTGGTGTGACCACGGGGAACGCACCTTACCTACCGAGTTTCAAGTAGGTATAGTCTTAATAGCTTCAGAGTAAAGTGGCTTTTACATACGGACAGACAGACAGACGGACAGATATGACGAATGTATAAGAAAGAAAGAAAGAACAAAAAGTATTTATTTTCTTGATCCCACACAACGTTTACGTTACAAAAAAGAGAAAATAACATAAGGGTTATAGGGGTTCCGTTTTTGCCATTTGGCTAGGGTACCCTAAAAAGCTCGAACATCGACCTTGTGGGAGGAATAATTTTCATATATTCCCTTCACTGAACATGGTCTGGTAATGTTGCAAGTGTCAGGGCGTTGCAGAAAGTTCAGTGGTTGCAACAGTGAATTGGACAATACTGTGTCTTAATGTATCGGTTTGGGTCGAGTCAGGTTTGAGTGCTTGTCTTAAGAGAACTTTGGCTGCCTCGTTGGCCCAATGTAGTAGTCGCAATCGCGATGGTGAAGCCTGAGGTTCCGGGTTCGATCCCGGGTCGGAAAAATCTGTTATTGGGTTTTTTCTGCGAGGAAATTCCTAGTAGTAGCACACCGCGAGCACTCGGCCAAAATTCCATAAAAACGCTTAATTTGGTCTCTATTACACAGCAGACATCAATCAGAGACGTGTATTTACACGTGCATCTGTGTGCGTAGGACGTAGAAAATACCAACCGTCGCCCATAAGAGGGGAGGAGGTTGGGTGAGTCGGGGAAAAATCGGGCGGGACGTCGAAGTGTCCATTCTATACGTAGTATTATTACATATTCTCTGGATTATGGAGTAGCCCGGAGTCTGGTACAGGTGCCAGAGCAGTGAAAGCACGTAAAGCCTGCCGAAAAGTGGTCCTGCGCCTGATGGCCTAATCACTCTCCGATCGTGTCGGATTGCTGTCCCATTGGAATATGAGGGTAAGGGAATAGAGAGTGCACCTGTGTTTGAGCATTCACCTGTGCACTATAATATCTCCCGCGCAATTGGCTAGTCTTCGTTGAGATTGGCCGCCGTGAACGAAATTCGGTCTGGAGGACATAATTAAGAAGAGAACATTTGTCTCCAAGAAGCGTGTTTCATGGGCGGCTGATTCAGTGTTGGTAATTAAAATTGGTAAAAAATGTACGAGTAGAACGGCTCCTTTTTCTCGGTCATGTAGAAATCAAATCGTATTTTTATGGCATATCCTGTTCGGAGTGAGATTCTGAAGAGGATGTCTATTGTGTAATAATCCTGGCACTTCTAAAAGGTAAGTGTAAGTTCGCAGTTTCCAAGTTTATTCGATCTAAAGTAGGTACGCACTCAGCCCTAAGTTACATCAAAGGAAAGCAAATGCCCTACATAATATTGCGTAACAGTGACATAGTGGTGTCGCTGCATCTAAGATGGCCGCCGCGCCGTCTGCACCTGCGCACTGTGGCTTTCGTTCCGGTCGTTTGTAGGGATGTGATGGCTGTCGTTTTTGGTGTTATCGATAAGATTAAATTACGGAAGAAATTCTGTTGCTGAACTTGCTGAGTTGATATTTACTTTGTCATTTTCATAGTTGGACTTGAGGTCGGGTGTTCGATTCCTGAATATCAAAACTAACTTACAAATTCCCACTCCCTCCGATCTACAGGAAATCTTCTTATTCAAATACCTCTACGCTCCTCTTCCTTTATTTCCAATTCTTTTACAGTTACGGCAGTGCGATTGTGGAATACCTTGCCGTAAAAAATTCGTCAAGCTCAGACTCTTGAGTCTTTCAAAAAGCAACTCAATGAGTACTATCTAACTAAAAATTAGTATTGTTCTTAATTACCTATAATATTGCTGTATTATTATGTATATATCTATCTAATGTTGTTCATCTATATATGTATTATACTTTGTATTTTATTAATTTAACTAGCGGCCCGCCCCGGCTTCGCCCGCGCTGCTCTGCTCCTATTAGTCATAGCGTAATGTAAGCTATCCTATCTCTCAAGTTGGATCGAACTGCACATGGTGTGCGAATTTTATTATAATCGGTTAAGTGGTTTAGGAGTCCATTGAGGACAAACATTGTGACACGAGATTTATATATATTAAGAAGAAAGATTACTGTACGTATTATATATTTAACCTGTACACCCCTACGTCTTAACCATATTAAAATTCTCCTACCACCTACAGGTAGTCTGGAAGAGATCGCTTTCAGCGATAAGACCGCCTGGTTGTATAGCCTATTTGCTATGCATCTACTTTTATTTTGTAAAAATTATTGGTGTACAATAAAGAATATTCTATTCTATTCTAATAATCTACAGAACGGCAACAGGTCTAAATGCAGATAATACGCATTCATGAAGCTCGAGATAAATGTCATTTGAATGTTTACTCGCGTCAAGTCTCTTTTGGGGTAGGAAGAGAGTATGGATTGCGAAACGTCTCCATTTTTATAAACCTTCAGTACTTCTTCATCATTTATTATTATCTTAAGACTTGCAATCCAATTTCAATTCTCCACCGCGCCAACGAACAGTAGATATGAGTATGTAGGTATCTTCACTTGGTAACGGCAGAGAGCGTGGGCAAATATACCATAAAAATGACGATGATTGTGGTGTACTCATTGTTTTAAATTTGTAAATACGTGTTTAGTTTTATATTTGACCACGCTCTCTACCTATTCCATTACACAGTTACGCACATAATTTATTTGATATAAACTAGCTTGCATAATGATTTACATTAACTTCGGATAAACGATGGCGTTCCACGTTTACCGTGAACTCTACGAACATTAAATTTAATTTTACATCTAACAAACGGCTGTTTTAATGTTATTAATTGATAGTTTACCCAAATTATTATATCACAAGACGGACATTGGGAAAAATTGTGAGTCAATCGTGAAGTTTCTTATGGGTTATGTAAATTGTGAAAATAATTTGGCAATAGAATCACGTGAGGAAAAATTTATCGTATATGTTTGATTTATTTATTGTAGAATGTTAAAAAATGTTTGACGTTTGAAGGTGATGTACTTAAAAGGTTTTGGAACTCTCTCAATTATTGAGACACCGCTATCCGTCAGTTACAGAGTTACAGGGCTGTATCTCTTAATGACTCTTGATTTACTACGGAGTCATTATTCTGTGGGTATCTTTTATTGTGCGTAAATTGAGATTCTTACACTACAAACCTTAACAACATAAAAAACTATTGTTTACTTTCTACAAATGTTGAATTTCTAGACACATTTTATTGTCGTAATTATTGCAACATATTATTAAAAAATATACTTATAATTAAGTACATAATTAATCCGTTGCGGAAGCAGAGACTAATCAATACTTACGTATTTAAGGAAAACAATAAGCATCCGATTGTTTATCTTTTAAAAATAATTGTGTTTGCTATCACCTTCAAAGATAACAACCGAATTATAATTTGATAAGATTGAATTGGAATATATTGCATAATAACATCACGTTGGTACAAACTTGACAAAGAACGCCAGTATGTGATAGACAGACAATTAATAATGTTTTTTTAAAAGAATTATTGAAAAACAGGCTTCACGAGCCTGTATTACATACGAGAAGTATGATATAAATGTAAACTGAGTACCTATACCTTGCAGCGTTGCATGTGAGGTTGTTAAAGTCGAATTGTTAAATACTTCTTAGTTTTGTCACAAAACAAATTGAATAATGTTACTTTTACAACACTTTGTACCTCTTATGACACCTCCCGTGCCTCATCTACCTTCATCATTCTCTTCGTACATGTACTCCGATTTCTAAGACTAGACCCCACCATAGGGTTGCCTTTTTTTCTATATCGCTACTTTCCATTATTATAACGTAATTCAGGACGAAAACTACTTAAACAGTATTAACTCAATAAAATCGAAGTATCCCAAAATCAACGAACGAAGATAACAACTAACAAGCAACTTTACTGGTGGGTTTTACTGGTGGTATAGCACCAGTGACGGAGCTCGCGGGCGTAGGCACCACCGCATTACCTAATATACTTGCCGCTAAATGGTAGTGTTCAGCACTATCGTGTTTCGGATGTTAAGTGATGACTGCAGCCTATAGACCCACACAAAGACCAAGGTCTAAATGTCCAAATGCAGGTGCATTACCACTCCTGAGGCCTAAGATGTTATGCCTCTGTGCCGGTAATTACTGGGCCGTACATTACCACCTGACCGGAACACGATAGTGCTGAACACTACCATTTAGCGGCAAGTATATTAGCTAAACCGGTGGTGCCTACGCCCGCGAGCTCGGTCACTGGAGCTCTACCATTAGTAAAATGCCATTAACACTTGTTTGCCACCTATATAAATAAACAATTTATAATCAAACAATTTTTTTTTATCCTTACATAAAAAAAGTGTTTATCGATAACTGCGTCTTACAACTCTTTACGTCACTACTCACTAGTGCTCAGTTATGAAACATGGACTTTTGCTTTCCTCTTTTGTTGCATTGTTGTTATTCAATTCCTTCAGCGCGTACTTCGTTGAATTTTAATAATAATTGCTACGTTACAAAAGCATACTGGGCATGTGCGGTAACTTGACGTGAGAGTTCTGTGTATGTATAATATTAGATCTACGTATGATTGATCACCTACCGTCAATGTGAACGGTATGCTAAAAACCGGTCAAGTGCGTATCGGGCCACGCGCAGTGTAGGGTTCCGTAGTTTTTAGGAATAACGTTATGAAAAAAAGAAAGCAATATTTTCTATGGAGTTGTTCAAAAATTTCGAGCATTACTCGACCAACTATACCTAGTCTATAGTCGACAATATGTTAGGATAGATATGAAGGTACACCCCCTCCGAGGGTTTCCGCCTTATCGTGGCGGGGAGGCTCAGCACCCGGTGGTTGTCCCCACACCGGCGAAGCCAAGAGGAACCCAGAGAGGGACGAGAGGAGACGGCTGGGGAGGAGGTGTACGGGTATTTCGTTGGCCCTGCACCTTATCCCCAGCCCCCTAACGGTTGTAGGTTTATTTAGGCCGCTCGATAGGGACGTGGTGGTGCCGCGGGGGGGGGGCGGCTGAAGGTCGGTTCATCCCTGTCACTCCCGCTCCCCCGGGGCCGGACTGTGTGCCCCTGGACTCCTCCACCCGGGCGTCTTGGGACGCCTGGCGTTGTGAGTGGTCGGGGCAGGGACCTTTGGGTGTCGGACTAGGGGATGTCCGTCGCCCAAATGGATATAGGTCCCAAGCTGGGTGGCGTGCACGTGTTCCGCACGCCACTAGTGTTGGTTGGAGCCAAAGAGCTCAACCAGCGGAGGGCTCGGAGACGAGCAGCCGCCGGCGGGGTCGCGGATGTGTGCGTAAGCGTTCCCGTGACCCCGTCACTGATGGCGGAAGAGTTGGAACACCGCGGGGTTTTAGTGAGTACGAGTCTCACACTACGCGCCCATGAGGGTTTCCCCGCTTAAAAAAAAAAAAGATATGAAGGAACATTGCGGCGGTACCGGCGGCGCGTGCCTATTAAGCCGCGGATCCACCGCAGCGCACGCTGTGCACGGGCACGCAACGCATGAGTTCATTTATTTGACAACGTTGATCAGCGCTTCCATTGCAGCACACGAATATTAACAAAAAAGTCACGACAATGAATATTTTAAAATCATAGTCCACGACTCCCCTGAACTATTTTCGAGTTTCTCGTAAATATAAACTTATAAAATGCCATCGGAATTGACTTTCCCGCCCGTCTCACCAACCACCCGGCCCCGCTTCCGTGTACCGCGTGTACCGCGTGTACAGCGTCGCGAGCGCAGCGTTGAGCTATACGCGCGCTTATCCGACCAAACCACGTGTGTCGATTCATGCATTGCGTGACCGTGGGTTGCAATGGACACAATCTCATATATTTTCTTTCAAGGCGAAGCTTGACCTATGCGCGAATCCGCTCCGTGCAAACATGAACAGTATGGAAACTACCATAGAGGAATAATTAATGGAAATATATGGTAACTACGTACCTATAAAACGTTGAAACGGCACACTCACACAAATATGCGCATCAACGAGGCCCCTAAGCGGTTCATAGAGGAACGGGACCCACCGGTCGCGGCCGACCGGAGGGGAGTAGTCATAGCGTGTATTACCGATGCAAAACAGTCTGTCATTTATTGCGGGGGGAAATGCGTGCGACACACACACACTACAAAAATCGTCTATTACTACGAAACTCACACCTTGATTTTAACAAAATACAGAAACAATTTCACGCACACATTTAAACATAATCCTTATTCATAAACGTACATTAGATACGTTTTAGCTATAGAATGCTTTGTCTTTGTCAGTTGCATTGTCAAATGTGCAGGATAGAAAAGGACAAAGGAGACATTAGCAACACTTTAGCTAAAATACGTTTATGAATAAGGGGGCTAGGCGACAGATATAGGCCCATTTGGGCTTGTATTTTGAGAGAGGGGAAAACCTGCATATGGCTACTCCCCTCCGGTGTTGCTCTATGGGTTCTCGCGGTGCTGCTGTACCCAGTCAGTAGATACGCATGTTTGTGTGAGTGTGCCATTAAGAACATTTTGTACGTAGTTTCCATACTGTTCATATTCGTACTGTGTCTTTAGCATTGCACCCGTGCGTAGCCGGGGCGGGTCGCTCGTATCATTATATAAAAACTAAATTTTGTTGCGTAGGGTTTAACGAGCGTCTGTTAGATAAGCGTTGAACATTGCACTATGATAGCAATTTGTAATACCTACTTAGTTGATTGTTTAAGTTCGTAGGTCGTTTCATCCTTTGTTGATAATTATTTACTTTGTATTCGTTTTTTAATGGTTGACACTTTATTAGTCTTTTATACATACTGTTACCGCGGCTATACAAATGAACGACGTCCGAATGGTTCCTCGGTCACCGGTCTCCGTTCGCGCCGACCAATGAGCGACAAATTTCAAAAGTGCACATTAATCGCTCACTCGTTACAAACCCTACGACAGGTAAACTTCATTCAAAAGGTTTTGGCGGGAACCTTGAAAGAGGCGGTTGGTGCTCTTATTTTATTTCATTTTCTTGGTGTATTTTTAAGTTATATTGAATAAAGTTGGTGGCGTTTTGTTTGATATTGGCTTATTACAGTGCCCGTGTATAATGAAATAGAATAACAGTGCGAAAACACGACCTTTCAGGTTGCCTCCAAAACTTCATTGTTCTGGTAAAGTAGCCATCGCTTTACTCGAATAACTTGATTGTAACTCACTTGACTGACATATTATACTTGATGACAATATTATACTAACTTTTACGCTGCTTAAATAAATACGAAATATCGTTTTACTTGACACTGGCAATATGCGTAATAGCGATGCCATAATAAAAAAAAAAAAAAACCCTACGATATATGTACTCGTTTTTGTAATGTAATTTCTAAAAAAGGGAATTGTACGTTTTTTATACCAGCTTCGTTAAGTAATCATTTCAACGCCTGATCCTGCTAGCAAGAACGACAATTCGATTACACGAAAAATACACGAAACAGCATACAGTTACAACACTTATAATGTTACAGAATTGTCAGGTTTCCGTATTTAAAGGGTAAAAACGGAACTCTATTACTAAGTGTGAGATTCATAGACCGCACTACGAGCAAAGTATGTCAGTACAGTATGAGTTTTGACAGTTCTAAGCGTACTTTGCTGGAAGTAAAATCGTAGTGCGGTCTGACAAATTTGAAAATTTTCACAGATTTATATTTTATGTCAGAGAGCTTTAACAACAAGTAAAAACGGAATAAAATAAATATTTTAGGGGGCTCCAAACAACTGCGTGAATATTAGCCTTTTTTTTTTTATGTAAGAGAGGTGGCAAACAAGCATGGAGCTCACATTGATGTTAAGCGATGACTGCGGCCTGTAGACGTCTGCTCAAAAACCAGAGGTCAAAATGCAGATGCCTTGCCACCCCTGAGACCTAAATTGTTACGTCTCTGTGATAGTTATTACGGGGCCTTACATGTTTTTGTTGCAGACTCCCACTTGACCGGTTTTTTGTTCCCCGAACGTGTAGGTTACGGCTTTAGACGTTAAGTTTTAATCTTGATCGATGTAAGGACGTCAATAACATGACCTTAACCTTATGTTTTTTTTTTGCACGGCCATGTCAAAGACCACAAGGTGACGGTTGACATTTATGTGGCGGTGTGTATGCGAATGTGTCGCGAGGACTCGGGCTACAGGCATAGAGCAACTCGGCCCACCGGTTGCGGCGGACCGGAGGGGAGTAGCCATAGCGTTTATTACCGATGCAAAACAGTCTGTCATTTTTTGCGGGGGAAATAAATACGTGTGATACACACTCACACTACAAAAATCGTCTATTACTACGAAACTCACACCTTGACTTATACAAAATAAATAAACAATTTCACGCACACATTTAAATATCTGGGCGACAGGCATATAGGACCATTTGGTCTTGTACTTTGACAGGGGGGAAAGCTTGAAGGCTACTCCCCTCCGGTCCGCCGCGGCCGCCGGTGGCCCGTGTTGCTGTATGCCTCAACCACATCGATGTCCCGGTACTGATTGGAAAAACGTAGATACTTACCATGATGTTACCTTCATTTTAAGGTATGGGGCTCCGTCCCCCGTCCCCCAATCCCCCACCCCACAGTCTTTCGTGCCTGAACCTCAACGGGTACCCGCTGCGCCGGTACCGATTGAAAAGTCGCAGTTACTAAATCCGTAAAAAAAGATTTATTTCAATTAGGTATAATTATTTTACTGTTTGTCTGTCATTTCAAACGTCCCAAACGGTAGTTGAATGGCCTTAGCACGATTGTTTTACTTGACGCCAGAGGACGTACCTGTTGTTTGTTTGTTTATTTTATAATGGCCATGTGATGTCATACAATTTGTTAAGGTTTAGTGCAACTTAGAAATATAAATTCAACCTTGTTGTCAAAGGGTTAAGAGATTTTAGGAAGCTTGAACACAAATAACTGTCATATGTATGTAACGTAAGTGTGCGAGTAAATTTAGAAATTAAAGAAAATGGAAAGAAAAATTTTTCTTTGGGCAGGAATCGAACCTGCGATTTCTACTAATAATCATCATCCCTCCCTCCGCACGTGAAGCGTAACAGCGGAAGGGGATGGTTCGGGGGTTGAGATGCAACCCTCCTTACCCGGGCCTATCTGCTCCCGAAGCGTCGGGGGCGTGGTTGCGTGCGACTTCGGGATATCCAGTTTAGCCGCTTTACCAGTAAGTCTTAAAGCCTGGGGTCTTTAAGACTTCGGTAGCTTAATGGCCTGGCTATCATGACGTCGCAGTTCAATTCCTGCCCAAAGTCAAATTCTTCTGTTCATGTTTCCTTTACTGGAAAAATGAATAGCAACACTTTTTGTCTAGATTTTTAGTCTATGGACTTCAGTCATCACTTACCATCAATGTGAAATGCATACTCGTTTGCAACTTTCTCAAAAAAAATGCGTTATATCAGAGAATATGTAATAATACGTATAGAATGGACACTTCCACGTCCCGCCCATTTGCCGCGCTTCACCCAAACTGTTCCCCTCTTATGGGCGACGGTTGGTACTCTACAGCGAGGTTGCGAGCGGCCTAGTTTTGATTAATTTGTAATCGAATATTTTACTTATTAAGATGGTGCTTTATTTAATTGAGCAGTGTATGGCTGTATGTCAACAAGTCGTGACAAAAAAAGATAATTTTTCAGTTTCCCGAAGGAAAAAATACCAAAGGTAAAATAATTATGTTCACTATTACATGTACACATTACAAAACTTTTCTATTTAACTATAAACTTTTTTAATATTATAATTTCTTACCTTTGCGCTATGTGATTGCATTGCATTAGTAATAAAAGTGTTTCAGTATATTGAATTGAAGTGAATTGTCGACGTAATGAGTAGGTAGTGTTTGTGTTTTTTAAATGCACCGGTAAACTGGGTGAAACTGGTAAATAGAAATTTGCCTCACTGTTGAGCCGCAGTTGGCCGATATCGGCCAAAAACAATAAAATTAGAAATCAATTGTCACATTTTTCTCGTGGCCTGACGGGGTGCATAGGTTAAACCGGGTCAAAGAATAGAGAAAGAAAGAAAGAAATCTACGAAATCTACGTAAGTACATAGTATTATTTTATTTCTATATTGTCAGTCCGAAGCCTAAAGTCATAATCTCAAAACCCTACGTGCTACGCTGTGTGCGTGCTCGTGTGACTACACGTCACTGATTCATGTGATTCATAGGTAACCAAAATATGCGTTTGTATGGAATTATGGCGGAGTGTCCGCGGTGTGGTTATATACCGTTGAGTCTACTTCTAAATTCATTTGACCCACTTCACTTCACGACCCTGGATTCGAACCCGGTAGAACCTTAGGATAAGTCAAGATGTTAAACGAAGCTTGATGGTGTTTTGACATCTCACCAGTGACTAGATTAATGACGTTTGTTAATATGTTAATGAAACCGCAAAGCATCTGTGAATGTCAACATGTTATGTTTTAGGGTTCAGTTACATTTTTTTATAATATCGCACCTCTAGAATTGAAGTAGCATATCACAAAAAATTAAAAACAAACGACTTAAAAACATGTAATCTATCAAATAACGGAATAATTTATGAATAACTAGCTGACCCGGCGAACTCCGTGGTATTGCCTCAAAATGAAATAATTTATCATAAGTTTGATAGATATGGACTATTTGTATGGGGAAATGAAATTGTGGTTTTTACTATTTCCCTTCAATTTCTTCATATTTTCTTACCTTTCAAACCTTCCCTGGACTTCCAAAAATCATTAAAAACCAAAATAAGCTAAATCGGTCCAGCCTTTCTCGAGTTTTAGCGAGTTTTTTTTATGTAATGGAAGTGGCAAACAAGCATGCAGTTCGCATTAATGTTAAGTGATGACTGCAGCCTATAGACACCCACACAAAGACCTACGTGGTGCCTACGCCCGCGAGCTAGTGACTTAGCTCGCGGGCGTAGGCAGGAGCTCTACCACCAGTGAGACTAACGAACAGCAATTGATTTTTATATATATATATAGATAAGATTTGATAGATTACATGTTAAACTATTAATAAATACTATTAAATTAATAATAATTTGATGATGTATAAAAGTCATTGCCTAATTTTTTTGAGATATGTTACTTCAATTCTAAAAATTCCGACATAATAAAGCTGCCAAACAAGCATGTGAATTGCCTGCTTGGTACTCAAATAAATCGTGTAATGGCTTGCATGCATTTTGGAAATGCTTCTTGTGATGTCAAACTGTCTGTCTGTCCTCTCGTCCACCTGTCGGCTCAATACGGCTCGTACAGCCTTTCCGGCGATATATTTTTTGCCAAATTTAATTTGTCAACCAACTTTTCGCCGAAGTTTTATTAGGCAAACCAATTGTTGGCACAACTTTAATTCGCAATTTTTTATTTTGCTACATATTTAGGTATATTGCAAAATGTTACTTCACCAATGTTTTGTGTGACAAATAATAATGTAGAAAATAATTTTCTTAGGCAAATAACGTATTGTCAAATAACTTTATTATACCTAATGATTCGGGCATATAGAAAGAATAATATACCTAATGATTCGGGCATATAGAAAGAATGTCGAATGAGCGAATGACTAAACAGATATACAATGCGAATGTGGATGGTTGCAGAGGCCCAGGAAGACTAAGACTGACCAAATAGGTCGAGTACTGTCTGATGGTGAGGTCAATAGTCTTAGGAACCGGCGTGCAAGTATGAAGAGAATGATGAATGTAGATGAGGCACGGGAGGTGTGTCAGGATCGGGATATCTGGCGCTCTACCCTCTGCTTTCCCTGTTAGGGACCTGGCGTGAAGATACATACATACATACCTGATGATATTTTTGCCAAATAAAACTTCGGCGAGCTGACACGCTTGAGTAACGGCAAAATGTCCTCTTGCCAGGGGGGGCAAGAGGACATTTTGCCGTTACTCAATTTTACATTGCGGGGCCTCCTTATTATTACAAATCTTAACGAAGCCTTCAAGTTTTTTCTCAGGTACTCCTGAACTCACTAAGCTGTATTGACATTGTGCAAGTTTGAACCTGATAAAAACAGGCATGCTGTACGTACGAGCAGTTTTCCACCGTCCCTGAAAGGCCGAATGTTGTCATTTGTATAGAAAACCAAAAAAAAAATGAACAAGGCCGACCTACGCAATTTCCTCGATGTAGCAACTTATAAACTGACATTTGAAATAGGGCTGTCGCTTGCATTATACTTTTTTTACGAAATGGCAGATAAGTATGCAGTTCACATGCATGTTAAGTGATGACTGCAACCTTAAAAAATTAATAAATATATATAAGGCAGATAGGTAAGGTAATGCGGTGGTACCTATGCCTTCGAGTCCCTATACAGGACCAGTAAAAAGTAAAGCACACAGCCATCTTACAAGCAAACGGGCCGTCGCACCGGATGGAAAATAGTTAGGGCATGGACCCATGTCTACGGCTTGGCACCGGCCATCGTGTAACAGCACGGCGCCTGGTGCCATGACAGGGGTGCCCTTCTCGCTAGTCATAGAGCAACTCGGCGAACCGGTCGCGACGGACCGGAGGGGAGTAGCCATAGCGTTTATTACCGATGCAAAACAGACAGTCTTTTGCGGGGGGAAATACGTGTGACCCACACTCACACTACAAAAATCGTTTATAACTACGATACTCACACCTTGACTTTAACAAAATGCATAAACAATTTCACGCACACATTTAAATATCTTGGCGACAGGCATAGGACCATTTGGTCTTGTATTTTGACAGAGGGGAAATCCTGCATATGGCTACTCCCCTCCGGGCCGCCGCGGCCGGTAGCCCGTGTTAATGTTGTGTATACATGGGTTTATCGTTGCTTTTGTACTTTGCTGACGACCCGGTTAGTCCAGCGGTGTGAGATGACCGTTTGATTCGAAGGGTCGCGAGTTCAATCCCGCACCGGGACAAATATTTGTATGGCCTACAAATATTTGTTTCGGGTCTGGGTGTTTGTGTATGTGTTGTGTGTGTACAGCGGCACCCACGACACAGGTTTATACCTACTGTGGGGCTGTGAGTGTAAGCGTATTTTACTTTTGCAACATCAAGGAAGTTGCCAATTTGCTGCCAGCTCTGATGGACTCTTTATTGTGCCTTACTGTTTGTACCTCAGGTACTTTACAAGCACTTTAGGTACATAATGTTTCAAATAATTAAAAACTTTTGTAATATCGTATTTTGGTAAATGTGGTTTTAGCATTATGAGAATTTGATATGCACACAAACAGGACCGAAGTGTGATTTTTCCAAAAAAGGCTTTTATTCATTTTAAGATTAAACCAATTAGCATTACGCCAATGACCTCTCTCACCTGAACAAATAATAACGTAAAATAGGTATGTCGTGATAATTCTTCCGGGGCATGTATAATAATAAAATAATAAAAATATACACTTACACTCACAGCCCCACAGCAGGTATAAACCTGTATCGTGGGTGCTGTTGTATACAAACAACACATACACAATGAGATGACCCTTCGAATCAAACGGTCATCTCACACCGCTAAACCAACCGGGTCGTCGATGTCGTGTATGTTTTTTGTCGTTACCTCTATGGACTTCCATACATGCTTGAGGCATTAATGCATTGGTTTTTACATTTTTAATACAATTACATACATTATCATTCAACCGGAACACGATAGTGCTGAACATTAGTATTTGGCGGCAGATATATTAGGTAGCGCGCATGGCCCAGCGGCTGGTGTAGATCGTAAGCGATCTGCTCGGTTGAGCACTACGGGCGCGGTCGGGTAGTGTGATGGGTGACCGCTAGTGGCAAATTAAATGCGCGTTTCCGTGCTTCGGAGGGCACGTTAAGCCGTCGGTCCCGGTTGCTATCGATAGATCAGTCGTTAAACCTTGTCGGAGGCCTTATGGGCGGTTTGAAAACATCCGACAGCGGGTTGGCCACTAACCCACCCACCTCCACCAATCCGCATTGGAGCAGCAAGGTGGAGTAAGCTCCAGGCCTCCCCCCAAAAAGGGGAGAGACTCGTGCCCAGCAGTGGGGCGTATAATGGGTTGCCATTATTATATTAGGTAATGCGGTAGCGCCTACGCCCTCGAGGTCCTACACTGAAACTCTACCACCAGTAGAGATTTGGCTGCCATTACCTGTTACTAAAACTGAAAAAAAAATATTGTAACAGGCACTTAATTTACTACAGGACATAGGTAGCTACAAGTATTATTTTCTTTTGAGCGCCATATTTGAAATACCTTTAGCTCGGAAGAGCGTGATATTTTCCTAGAGATTATTGACTACGTGACGAAAATCTAAGACACCCCCTGCTCCTGTAACCAAGCGTGGTATTTTTAAAGACCACCCTCTCCCGGTCACGTAGTATGGTTCAGATTCAGATACCTACTTTATTCATAACAATTGAGTTACAAGTCAGAAAATTTATGTGCACACATTTAGGTCTATATATTTTTTTTTTGTTTATGTAATAAAAGTGGCAAACAAGCACGCAGTTCACATTCATGTTAAGTGAAGACTGCAGCCTATAGACACCCACACAATGACCAGAGGTCAAAATGCAGATGCGCTGCCACTCCTGAGGCATTAGGTGTTATGCCTCTGTGCCGGAAATTACAAGGCCGTACATTACCACCTGACCGGAACACGATAGTGCTGAATACTACCATTTAGCGGCAAGTATATTAGGTAATGCGGTGGTGCCTACGCCCGCGAGCTCCGTCACTGGAGCTCTACCACCAGTATACAGTTAAAAGAAATATATTATTATATTATTATTCCACTTATTTAATAAGTGGAAAATTATTAATTGTTAAAACAAATTGGTATTCATTTATTACAGAATCAGATCACAGATAATTTTCATTTAAGTAATAGACATTGGCATTTGCGATTCAAAAAATTGGATGTTGGATAAGCCACCTAGGTAATCTATTTTAGCCAACACCACGAAATCAAAGTACCTAGGTTGAAATTACACGTACATTACATACACTAAAGTATGAATGAATGAAACATAAAACTTAAAAAAAAAAAAAATATTTGCCGTAACCCTAAGACATACCAAAGTAGTAATATATAAATGAAATAAACTGCACAAGAACAAAGTAGGTAGATATACACTTTAAGCCGCCTGGGAGACTAAAATTCAGATTTTCGTCATGGACAGACAATGTTTCTAGGTCTCAAATTAGCACAGCCAAGTCCGTACGGTCATTAAGACAAGATCGTTAGAAAGCTACTGCGATACACTGCATTGTAGATTACAACTTGCGTTTTAAACTGATAAGAGTGAAGATAAGAAACTAATTATTGTTGTGTTGAACATAAATATTAAAAACGTCACGATGGAATTATTAATTTTAAAATTTTACAACATTGAAGTTACTAGCTGTTGCTTGCGTTTGTCCGTGTGAATCTTCAACCCAGTATCAAGTGGGCTGAAGTGGGACCTTGCCACCTTCATTACATTAATACAAAGGTGTACCATGGGTAATGATGTGCCGTTCCGAGGAACGTTCCCGCGATTGTTCCCCAAGTGGGAACATAGGGGTTACTGGTGGTAGAGCTCCAGTGACGGAGCTCGCGGGCGTAGGCACCACCGCATTACCTAATATACTTGCCGCTAAATGGTAGTGTTCAACACTATCGTGTTCCGGTCAGGTGGTAATGTACGGCCCTGTAATTTCCGGCACAGAGGCATAAGACCTTAGGCCTCAGGAGTGGTAACGCATCTGCATTTTGACCTTGGTCTTTGTGTGGGTGTCTATAGGCTGCAGTCATCACTTAACATCAATGTGAACTGCATGCTTGTTTACCACTTGCATTACATAAAAAAAAAAAAAAAAAAAAAGGGGAACATTGTTTATAAAGATTGTAAAATGCGGGCCTGTAATTCCCGATACAGAGGTTATAACACCTTAGGCCTCAGGAGTGTTAACGCATCTGCATTTTGACCTCTGGTCCCCACCTGGGGAACGTTCGCGGGAACGATCCCGGGTACGGCACATCATTAACCACGGGTGAATATTTTTATTCCGAGTTGACTAAGTAGGTATATTACGGGATAGGGCCGCTTCTTGCTACCCAAAACTATCTATATAACAATAGTTAAAGACATGTAAAGTATAAAATACAATTTATTTTTGTAAAGGGCACGTCTCATTTTTTCAAGAAGCTGCATCTATGTGAAGCCAGGGCAGGTTGTTACTTTGGATGGATAATTTACTTATCCATCTTCCTACTTAACATAGAGATGGAAAATTAAAAAATGGCAGTATTATTTAGTGTGTAATACAGCAGCATAACCGACCGTGAATAAATTACAATAATGCAGACAACCATACAAAAATGCAGATTACCACGTTTCATACAAATATCAACTTTTATATTTACATAATAAAATACAATTTTGATTAAAACATGCAATGCTCAATGTAGAGATTTATAATCTTATATTAATTCAAATGACGACTTTGATTGCATGTTTATAAAATATTTTTTTGCTTGATTATTGTCGGCTATTCTTGGGTCAAGTGAAGTCCAGTCACTTATTCTGATTTCTGTCAGTTCAGTTGTAACTTGGCCCGCTAACTTGGCGCACGTGCGGATGCTCATTATCAATTCAGTTTGAGTTATTGTTAATAGAGTTTGCCTTGTGTGTGTATTGTGTTGTGTGTGTTGGTTTAAAATATACATTTCTTTCGGTGAGTTATGATTTATGCAGTATAATATTGATGATAAGTAAAAAAAAATGTTTCTGGGTTATTAGGAATTGAAGACAAATATTTATAATTCTATGCGTAAGTTACATAAATATTGTTATGTTTCGATTGAATACACATTAAGAAAATGTTTTTAAGATGTGCTGTTGAAAATTACCGTTCATGATGTGTATTTTATAATTGCTATAGGTGTAATACTAAAACTTCTACAGAATGCCAATTTTTTAGTTATATAATTAGAACAAAAAAAAATATTCAGAACGATTTATGACTAGAATTATAATAAAATTACGTTTTCCTATTCCAATTAATCATTCTAAATATTACTATATGAATTCTAAATTTACAAAAATACACAAAAGAAATTCAATAAAGTGTTACAAATACACAAACAAAAATTTTTGTCTGTGTGTTTGTCCCTTTGTCTAGGCTAATCTCCGAAGATACTGGACGGATTCGAATGAAACTTTTTGTGGTGTATAAGTACTAAGCCTGGCCAACATTTAGGCTACTTTTTACTGCGGGCAAATCACTAATTCCCACGGGAATCTCTACATATAATTTCATTTTCCTATACAAATAGTCCGTATCTATCAAACCTTTGACACATTATTTCATTGTGAGGCAATACAAAGTTTGCCGGGTCAGCTAGTTTATAATATAATTTTATACCGGCGCGAGGTATAATTATCAGGTTCATCAAGATCGGCGCAGTCGTTTTTACTTTGAAACGGAACATACAAACAAACACACACTTGCCTATTTATAATATTCATTGGTGAAGAAGGGATAGAGTTTAAATTCGTTTATCAAATAGGTACCTACTGCCCTACTTACGAACGTATAAAGTGTAATTTTTAATTTTAAAATAATAACAATTGAACAAAACCGTTTCTTTCGTCATATTTTATCGTAGCTGTACTATATAATACATATCTATATAATATTATGATAGCATGACCTTCTTTTATTGAGAAATATCAAATAATTATGTATTCTGTTGCATTGCATTAAATTAACGATTCGGGCTTAAATGTTTTTGACAAAAGTATGGAATGGCAGTTGGCATTAGCGCGCGAGTCCGACTCGCACTCCAAAGTGACAAAAAGTTTAAAAACCGACCAACGGTTTTTAAACTTTTTGTAACTTTGAAATATTATTTTCCGATGTTTAAAATATTTTTACCTCCCCAGAATAAACTAAGTTTAGTCTTTAATTAAGTTAGCGCGGAAGGCGTCCGCTGTTGCTAGAAAATACCATTTTAATTTCGAGAGTTAAAAATATTTCAAATACCAGGAAATATTCTTTATGTTCTCTAGATAATATTTCAAAGCTGTTTTACCTTGTTCCTTTTTTATTTTTGGAGTTATACTTCTAGTGGCGCGATTGAAAAAAAACCGGTCAAGTGCGTGTCGGTTCACGCGCAGTGACGCGTAGTGGACGCAGTTCCTTAGTTTATAGGTTTGAATAATTTAATGAAAAAAATAAATAAATTTCTATGGAGTTCTTCAAAATTTTCGAGTAAAATATACCTATATGTATTTTATTTAAAGAAAAATGGAAAGAAAAATTTGACTTCAGGCGAGACTCGAACTCGCGGCCTACTGGGAATCTAGTCCAGCCGCTCTTCCAATTGAGCTACTGAAGTCCTGCCCGATTTGTCAAATCTTTCCTTATTTAGATTTCCTTATTAATATTTTTATTTATTTATTTTATTTTAACGTTTGAATTTCTAACAACAACCGTTTAGTTGATAGAGATATAGGTACTTCTGATAAATTTCAAGTCTCTAGTGCCAATAGCTTTTACGCTAAACCGCGGACGGACGGACAGACAGACGGACATGACGAAATTATAGGAGCTCCTTGTTTACTACGAATCCCTGAAAATGGTGTTTATTCATTATGTGCGCGCACAATGCGCACATCGACATACAGAAACAATAGTCTGAAGTTAGTTGCTAAACTTTTTTTTTGCCGTTTTGTTTTATTTCTGGTATATTTGTGTGTTACTCTAAAGCAGTGGTTCTCAAACTTTTTAAATGACGGAACCCTTTTGGGAATCAAAATACTTGATGGAACCCTACAATAAAACAATTGTTTTTATAAGTGTATTTTTTATTAATCAGCATAATGAAAGTTCAATGTAAAAGTTACTAATTATTATTTACTTCACCACTTGGCAAGGACAATAATAGAAAACATTAAAAAAGAAAAAATCTTTAGAGTCTAAAGAAGTGTAACTTCTTACGTGCGTACATACACACACACATTTTTTAATGTAATGAAGGTGGCGAACAAGCATGCAGTTCACATTGATGCTAAGTGATGACTGCAGCCTATAGACACCCACGCAAAGACCAGAGGTCAAAATGCAGATCTATGCATTGCCACCCATGAGACCTTAGATGTTATGTCTCTGTGATAGTGATTACGGGGCCATACATTACCATCTGAACAGAACACGATAGTGCTGAACACTACCATTAGGGGCAAATAGATATGGTAATGCGGTGGTGCCTACGCCCTCGAGCTTCTGCACAATCTGGACTGGAACTCTTCCACCAGTTTTTCTGTACAAATGTATGAAACCCGCCATGGTATGGTACCTAGGTTCTTTGTATTTTTGTATTTTGCACTTAATGTTATTGACGATCTATGAAAAGGTAACAAAATACGAATTCGCGTTTAACAAACTTGTTTTTTTCTGGGTCTTGTTTCCCTCATTGAACATTATGCCTATATAAGCTAATATTTCAAGGTACTTATTAATTTTTTTATTAAATCTGAAATTGGTTTGTACAATCAAGTTGTTTTTTATTGTGTCATTTTTTACCTATTTTTTTTTCTTTATAAAATGACGACTAACTAATTGTGACATAACCTAATTTAATTTTTACCTCATTTAAATGCAAATAGTTGATATTCAAAATAATAATTTATAAAACCATTTTGTAATTACAAAAAGAAAAACAAACACAGTTGAATATTGTTGAGAATAATTTTAACTAATTAAGTATGTACCTGGAAGACGTATACCATATTTTGGTTGAATGTGTTCGAGGTGAGGCTCATCGCAGGGCTTCATTAGAAATAGGACATTGCAACAGTGTCCTGGCGGATCCTACTACGGATGACGCCAGAATACTGTTGCAACTATATCAATTGTCAATGAGCTAATGTTGTTTAATTATTTTTTTTAAATGAAGAATGTAATTCATGTGAACGTATAAAGCGTCATGGTCTTTGACCAAGCTCTTTAAATGGAGAATAAAAAAAAAATAAAAAAAAGTATGTACTTATCTCTTTACTCGTATGCTGTGTATAGAGTAGGCACAGGCGCGCCATACATTTCTAAAACATATTACCTCGATATTTTTCTTTTTTGACGAAAACAATTTTTTTTAATCATCTATTCTATCGAATTGGCTGGCTAACTACCTATGTATTTACTAGGATAAAAATCTAGTGAAAGTCTTATCAAAATTAATTGCTTAAGTTTCTAAGTAGGTACCTAAGTCATCAAATAGACACGTCAGATATTAATTACATTATTCTTAATGATTATAAATCATTGAACAGTGATTCAGCAATGTCTTGCTTGAGTTTTGGCAAAAAAACTTGGCATGTTGATAGGAAATAATCTTTAAATTCCTTAAAAACCTTATCTTTCAAACGTAAAACATACTTAATATGCTTGTATTTCGTTAAATAGGAGGTGGTCTTAACGAAATAATTGTTATTCTTGATTTATGCAGAAACCACTAACTTATATTTTATTTTAAAGAAAAATGGAAAGAAAAATTTGACTTCAGGCGAGACTTGAACTCGCGGCCTACTGGGAATCTAGTCCAGCCGCTCTTCCAATTGAGCTACTGAAGTCCTGCCCGATTTGTCAAATAGTCCTGAACTGTGAAAAGATTTGACAAATCGGGCAGGACTTCAGTAGCTCAATTGGAAGAGCGGCTGGACTAGATTCCCAGTAGGCCGCGAGTTCGAGTCTCGCCTGAAGTCAAATTTTTCTTTCCATTTTTCTTTAAAATAAAATATATTTCACAAGCATGTGTTAATGCGAAATAATATAAAAACAAACCACTAGTTAAAAGTGATAAAGATGAGGTTGAATATAATCAATGATAAAAACAAAAAGATGCATTTCATTCAGAAAAGTTATAAGGAGGAAGCCCAAAATTGTATAGAACTTTGACCCATCTGCAAACATTCGTTTTTTTTACATAAAAAAAATGTGAATATTTAGTTTTTAAGTCATCATTGATTCTGCGACAACTGGATAACTAGCCCAACCGCTTTTTCTACAAAGCTACAGAAAGTGTTTATTATCTATCAAATTCCACAATCGAGTGTACATTTCATTACATCGCCTTGGGATGGCGTCTTTTTTCATCTTTCTATAAAATCTTTCGTAGTAAATTAATGTTTATAGTTTGGTCAAACTTCTATACAACGTCGGGCTTTGTCCTTTTAATTTTATTATCAGAGGAGCATTCGCATGTATCGCTCTATATAACTATTTAATATGACACAGAAGACAAGTAGTGCAGTCAGTTAGTAACCGAGTGATTATTGTATGGTCATACCAAACTTTCTCCGGCGGTCATGATTTCGATCCATACGGTGAAAGTTTATTTTGCTTTTGTCTGTTACATCTGCTTCCGACATTTTTATGTGCCGACTAATATGTTTAAAAATGAAACGACGCTTACGGTAAATACCTAGACGTCACTCCAATCTAAGTGGAACTTAAAAGTCTTCTGTCTTTATAAAACACGTTCAAACAAAAGATATAGCGCACATTTGATGGTTGCTTAAAATTGAGTGACGTTTGAGTATTCGGCCGTAAGTCTCACTAAATCTCGAGAAAGGCTAAACCGTTTTGGCTGATTCTAGTTTTGAAATATTCGTACAAGAAGATATGAAAGGTGAATATGAAAAAATTGCAAGGAAAATAGTAAAAACAGCCATTTCATTTTCCGATACAATAGTTCGTACACCTGTCAAATCTTTGACACATTACCTATGTACATCTAAGGCAGAAAAAGCGCAAAAAGTGGTATTGCACAGCAAATACATATATATATCAATTGATTCAAGGTTCAACAAAAGGTGGTAGAACTCCAGTGACGGAGCTCGCGGGCGTAGGCACCACCGCATTACCTAATATACTTGCCGCTGAATGGTAGTGTTCAGCACTATCGTGTTCCGGTCAGGTGGTGATGTATGGTCTTGTAATTTCCGGCACAGAGGCATAACACCTCAGGAGTGGTAACGCATTTGCATTTTGACCTTGGTCTTTGTGTGGGTGTCTATAAGGTACAGTCATCACTTAACATCAATGTGAACTGCATGCTTGATTGCCTCTTACTCGTAGGTACATTACATTAACAACAGTGATGCGTTGGCATGCTTAATTTTGGCAGGCGGATTGGCGCTTGGAGATTTTATAATATGTATAATCAATAGGCAGCGCGCATAGCCCCCCGGCTGGTGTAGATCGTAAGCGATCCACTAGGTTAAGCGGTATGAGCGCAATCGGGTGTGTGATGGGTGACCGTTAGTATCAAATTAAAATGCGCGTTTCTATGCTTTACGTGTGAGGGCACGTTAAGCCCTCGGTCCCGGTTGCTGTCGATAGATAGCAGTCGTTAAACCTTGTCGGAGGCCTTATGGGCGGTTTGAAAACATCCGACAGCGGGTTGGCCCATAACCCGTATCTCCACCTGCATTGAAGCAGCGTGGTGGTGTAAGCTCCAGGCCTCCCTAAAGGGGAGAGACTCGTGCCCAGCAGTGGGACGTATAATGGGTTGCCATTCTTATTATTATCAATAGGTATAATAATATATCGGCGAGTTATATGAGTACAACTTTTTGTGTAATTATTAAAACCCCTTGAACTCTACCTTGTGAATGAAGGTTGCAATGTACCACGGTGTTGCAACTTCACATTTCAAAAATACACCACACCGCTGCTATATCTTCGTATATTACATATTAATTTGCATATTATATTAATATTGCATAAATTATGTGAACGTATCACGTTTTGCATTACCTACCGTTGTTTTTGTATTAAAATATTTGTTTTTGAAATATGTTTTTATAATTGTTTTATTTTGTCGGTTTTTTCGCAATAACGCATGCGAGTGAAATGATTTTAAAGTAAAATGGAAGGAAGAATTTGAGTTCAGACGGGACTTTACTGGTGGTAGAGCTTCAGTGACGGAGCTCGCGGGCGTAGGCACCACCGCATTACCTAATATACCTACTTGCCGTTTAATGGTAGTGTTCGGCACTATCGGGTTCTGGTCAGGTGGTAATGTACGGCCCTGTAATTTCCGGCACAGAGGTATAACACCTTAGACCTCAGGAGTGGTAACGCATCTGCATTTCGACCTTGGTCCTTGTGTAAGTGCCTATAGGCTGCAGTCATCACTTAACATCAATTTGAACTGCATGCATGTTTGCCACTTCCGTTACATTAAAAAAAAATGAACCTGCGAACATTGGGATCTCTAATCCAGCCGCTCTCCCAACTGAGCTACCGAAGTTCACACCAGACTGTCCAAATTTTCCTTCAAATTCGTGGCATTGCCTTGGGGTGGCAGTAACAGTGGTAATTGTCATGTAATGCAAGTATAACTGTTTATAACAACATTGAAAAAACTGATAACATCGAATATGCCCATATTTTATTTATTTGTTTTACCTCGCGTGAAGAACACCATTTTAACATGCCAAAATAGAATTTTTCAATTAATTTTGAATTTGAAAAAAATTGATTTAAAATGTCGATTTTAACAATAATTCACATCCCAGGGCTTTTAGTGGCAGTCCCTTAATCCCTTTTGTCCCTTTTTTTTCAGCAAGTCCCTTAAAGTCCCTTTTTTTAAGAAATTAATTTAATGCCTTTTTCTGTCACTAAACTTCAAGTCAAGTGCCAAAATATTAAAAGTGTTCTTTGAAATTTTCTTTAAATGAAAGAAAGTCAAAGAACTGGGTAGGTTATTGCTTTGTTTACTTTTTGCAATATCCATTTATTTTCTTATAGTGTTTAAACTCATTGACACGTCTTCAATTTTTCATAATTTTAAGCACCCCTAGCTTTTTGGATGCCAACTTGGTCTTTCACTCAATGTGACTCCCAAATTGCATTTCGTTTTATATGTCAACGCCCAGGATACCAATACTCTTACCAAAGGCGAGCGGAGTGCCCTGTGGTGCTACAGGTGGTGTGGTCGAGGGGTTGAACTGTACCAAGTTGAGTCGACCCCAAACCGAGACCCGCTCCAGAGAGCGCTTGACTTCAGACACAAGTCTAGTCCTGCTTTCCTCAATAAGTGCCCGAGAAGCATTTGCACGGCTAGTGTAGTGTGCATCTCCCGTACTGTAATCCGCATAGCAATGAAAATTGGAGTTTTGCTCCAACATTTCATTGATATGCAAAAAAGCGTGAGAGATAGCACAGAGCCTTGCGGCACACCAGCGGTGATAGGTAGTCTGTCTCAGCGCTGACCGTCAACTAAGACCTGTATAAAACGCTCAGACAGAAAGCTGGCTCTCCGGAAGACCGTAAGATGGAAGTTTCGCGAGAAGTGCCCTGTGCCCGACCCGGTCAAAGGCCTAAGCAATATCTAGGCTTACAGCTAATGCCTCCCCACTCCTATCCAAGGCGTGAGACCAACGGTGCATGAGATATACTAGAAGATCACCACTTGACTCTAACGAAAATTGGCACTTTAATGTTCATTAAGTCACGAACAGTGAACTAAATCGAAAAATGAAATTTGCACATCCCTCAAAAGACTGTCATCACATATACGCGCGCGAAGCGCGCGGTGGTGGTTCGGGTATCGATGATACATCCTAACCCGGGCCTATCTGCCTCCGATGCAACGGGGGCGTGAACGGAGGAAAGTTTTTTTTTTATTTTTTTTGATTTTATGTATACTTTTTTTTTATTTATATTTTTTTTTATTTAGTTTGGTGCCCATCCTTAACCTTTTTTGAAAGAACATCCAATAATATCTTACACTATAAGGAAAACAAAAAAAATTTTTCCTCGCGTTGCATATAATGTACCCTAAATATTTTTTTGTTTTTATTCTACTACTTTGTCGGCGTAATTAAGGTGTATACTTGTGGCAAATTTTAACTCTCTAGTACCAACAGTTTTTGCGCTAGACCGGGGACAGACGGACATGGCGAAACTATAAGGGTTCCTTGTTTACTACGGAACCCTAAAAACAGATTGTTTTTAGGCTCCTTTTTTGGTCCCTTTTTTTGGAAAAATTCAGTCCCTTTTCCCTTTTTTGTAAGAGCGACTCTGCTAAAAGCCCTGACATCCCTTTACCTACATTTATTTTGATTTTCAATATTTGAACTTCGACATTCGATATTTGCCCACCTCGTTCGGATGGTAATGACGGTATACCTGTACCAGCTCCCAAAAAAGTTAGAATTGTTTTTTTTAATACTCTATTAGAATATGCCTATAGAATATACTTTATTAGAATAGTCTAAGTCTAATACTCATTTAGTGACTTGTCAAAACATATTTTTTGTGCTAAACGTTTAAATTAAACCTTGATAATAATTATTGTGATTAAATCTATTAAAAAGTATTCATATATTATCTGTCTAACTTATTTAAATATGCAATTAGTTTTTTTGTTGCTCTCTCAATATATAAAGTTTAAATGTTAAGTGGGGTTTACCGGAGGTATTTATATTTTATAGGTTATAAATTATGTCAGTATATCACGATATTTATTAATACAGTTTGTTAAATCTTAAGTCAAAAAACCGGCTAAGTGCGAGGCGGGCTCGTGTTTACAGTGCTCCGTATAATTGAGAGATTTCCTATGTTAGGGGTCCGTTAATCGCGTGATTTTAGTTGGTGATACGTGGTGAGGTTTCAGATTAACCCCCTATCCCCACATAATATCACGTGTATTTTTTGGAATAAAAAAGTAGGTACCAATTTTTAAATTAACCGAAAAATGAGGTATCGGTTTATAAAATCCCCCCCCCCCCCCTCTTTCGAGCCTCACGTTATTAATGAACGACCCCTTATCCGAAATACCTCTACTATTGACTTTTATAGTTTTTTTTCTGTAATCGAACTATTTTACGCAAAGCAACCCAGTATTATCAGATATAAGGGGGAAATTGGTTTTATTTTTTTTTCTTTAAATAATTGCTTACAAAACAAAATTGTAATAGAATAGAATAGAAAATATTTTTATTTCGAATAGATCTTTACAGATACTTTCAAAACGTCAATAAATTATAAACTACCTAGAGCGAATAACCATTACATATAGTAAAAGCAAAATCATATATTAATAGTAAATTAAAAATTAAAATTTAAACTATTTGGTTAAAACATAATAATCATAAAATTTTTCAATTCCTTCAATGATAATAAATGAAGAAAAAGAAAAACTTATTCTATTAATAGATAACTTAAATATGTGCAATATATAACCTTTCTTAGAATTGTAAGAAACATAGATAAAAATATGTTATTAGATCTATATGTCTAAATACTTTACTATAGAATAGTTACTATGTAGAATTACCCTATTATATTTTGTACAAAAAGCCCTCTAAATCCCTATCTCTTTTGCTGTGCCCAACAGGGTCTATAATTGATACATATTAGACTAACTGCCACCTAAGTCAGTATTGTACATTATGGAATGCAATAAATGATTGAGTATTGAACTAAAAACCTACCATTTACATAAATAATTATGTACCAATAATAATAGTGTAATAATTGTGTTTTTACTGGTGGTAGAGCTCCAGTGACGGAGCTCGTGGTCATAGGCACCAACACATTACCAAATATACTTGCCGCTAAATGGTAGTGTTCAGCACTATCGTGTTCCGGTCAGGTGGTAATGTACGGCCCTGTAATTTCCGGCACAGAGGCATAACACCTAATGCCTCAGGAGTGGGAGCGCATCTGCATTTTGACCTCCGGTCATTGAGTAAGTGTTTATAGGCTGCAGTCATCACTTAACATCAATGTGTACTGCACGCTAGTTTGCCACTTTTATTACATTAAAAAAAAATCCAAATTTCAACTCAATCGGTCCAGTGAAACAGACAGTGACATACTTACTACTGATTTCGGTTTTTTCGTGTCTTAACGTATGGAACCTATAAAAATCAATTCTCGTGATCAATTTTGAAAAATATTTTTTTTATGTAATTTGGATTTTTTCGTAATAACACATGGGAGTGAAATTTTTTTAAAGACAAAGTGAAATAAAACTGGACAAATGCGAGTCGAGCAAATATACGAAAAAAAACACGTTTATTGTAGATATATTTTAACTGGTGGTAGAGCTCCAGTGACGGAGCTCGCGGGCGTAGGCACCACCGCATTACCTAATATACTTGCCGCTAAATGGTAGTGTTCAACACTATCGTGTTCCGGTCAGGTGGTAATGTACGGCCCTGTAATTTCCGGCACAGAGGCATAAGACCTTAGGCCTCAGGAGTGGTAACGCATCTGCATTTTGACCTTGGTCTTTGTGTGGGTGTCTATAGGCTGCAGTCATCACTTAACATCAATGTGAACTGCATGCTTGTTTACCACTTCCATTACATAAAAAAAAAAAAAAAAAAAAAAAAAAAAAAAAAATATATGTTCCATCTCCCCTTAATATACGAGTATCATTCATTCATCATATCATTTCATTACGGCAACGGAAATACATAATTTGTGAAAATTTCAGTTTTTTAGCTATCACGGTTTATTAGATACAGCCTGGTGTCAGACAGACGGACGGACAGATAGACAGCGGAGGCTTTCAAATAATTTAATGCATCACAGTGCACAGTGAACATACCACAAATTAGAACGAAGCGTTTCGGCTCTACATTTACTATACGTACATCTAAGTTATGGAATACTTTGCCGGCTTCTTTGTTCCCAAAAAACTACAACCTGGGCATCTTCAAATCTAGAGTGAATAGGTACTTTCTAGACCAACGCGCTTCATCTTCGGCCACATCTTTACTTGCTATCAGGTGAGTTGGTGGTCAAACGTATACATATTAAAAAAAAACACATATGGTTTTTTAGGATGTTACAAATAGTAATATGGCGTACAGCACATGCACCCTATAAGGGCATAGCAAAAATAAATCTTAAAATCTAATTTTAATCTAATTTATCATGCTCATATTATTATAAATTGTATAATTATTTATGAATAACTTATAATAACTAATAACTTGTATCCACTATAATATTATCTGTATTATTTTTATTTATCTAAGTATAAATACCTATAATTCTAATGTTAATTTATATAATACAAATTATAATATTATTATATTCTATTGCACTTTGGTATAATGAAAATCAGTCAAAGTTATCACGAATTTTGTCATATTGATCAATTTCTTTAGAAGACATGGGGAGAGCGTTATGATACGTTGATGTATTGCTAAATTACTGTTTGGTAGCGATAACTTGTTTCTTGGCTTAGTACCTAATAGGGTCGCGTTTTTACCTTTTAGGTACGGAACCCTAAAAGTTGATTGATGTCGATACTGCCACCCCAAGATAATGCAATGAATGTGCAGATCGCGGGTTCAAGTCCAGCATGAAGTTTTATTTAATCGTATGGCGTATACAAAACAAAAACCGGACAAGCGCGAGTTCGACTCGCGTGGTGAGGGTTCCGCAATTTAAATAAATATTTTCGAAAATATTACAGATTTAAAATGCAGGGACATAGCGGTTACGGTGGTACCGGCAGGCGGGGTTATATTATTAAGAATTTTCGATTTAATTTGAATACTCAAACTTCTTATAAATTTTCCAGTAATCTGTAGACAAATAATTATTTTCCACATTTTTTTCAAAATTTTAAGTTCAGTAGTTTCGGAGATAGAGGGAGGGGGGGAGAATGGTCAATTTTCGTCGTTTTTCTTAAATAACGTCAAATTAGTTTATACAAAAATTATAAAAAAATATATCTGATATGCTGATAACAATCTCTTTCATTTGATATGTCACGCGATACAGTTAACGTTTTTTTTTTCTGATCTACCCCCCGAAAGTGGCCGCCCTGTTTAAAATGTATTATTTTACTTGACGTGTTCATCTTTGGGTCACCAATTTACATATATTCATCAAATTTCAACTCAATCGGTCGAGAAGTTTCGGAGCAAATTGGCTGTGACAGACGGACAGACAGACAGACAGACAGACAGACAAACAGACGCACGAGTGATCCTATAAGGGTTCCTTTTTTTCTTTTAAGGTACGGAATCCTAAAAAGGCATAGTACATTGAAAATAATTATAGATTTTATTAATTTACAGCCAAGACGCGCAACCAGTCAATGGCTTCAGGCTTTAAATCATAAAAATCCTTTAGGTCACCATGGAAGTGTCGTTTTGGGCACCGCTGTGCGATTCACGAGCATGAAGTCAAATTAGTCTTTAAAATCAAATATATCGTATTTTTAGTTTATTCCCGTTGTCCCCGTGCGCCGTGTCCCCGTGACGGGGACAGCGGGGCATCTATAAATTTCTTGCCCGTTGTCCCCGTGACGGGGACACGGCGCACGGGGACAACGGTATTTTTTTGTCACAATTTAGTCAACTTATTCTTTAAAATCAAATATATCGTATTTTTATCACAATTTCTTTTTAACCGATTTCATTGATGTTAAACGTAACATTGTTATGAACAGTTTGCAAGGAAACATGGATTATGTAATAACTCACGCTGAGATCTGAAACTAGTTTCAAAGCGAGTTTCTCCTCTCTCATAATAATTGCATACAGTTATATATATGTATATTCTAATATAGATATCTACGAAAAGGATTTTCAACATTTTTGTAGCCTTTGAACATTATCCATGCCTGCGGCCATACAACGGCCTTTTGACTGGATTCGCGGCGGTCTACGTCTGTGGCTTGGCCTTTTATTGTAAACATAACCTGCATCGCAATTAGCTGTCCCGTTTCTTCATACGCGCTGTCGTATTAATTAAGAAAAACTGCGGCCCTGTAATTTTCGGCACAGAGGCATAACACCTTAGGCTTCAGGAGTAACAGCGTAACGCAGGGGTAACGCATCTGCATTTTGACCTTGGTCTTAGTGTAAGTGTCTATAGACTACAGTCAAACTCAAACTCAAACTCAAAAATTCATTTAATCACTTGGAAATAATAGAATTTGCTTGTGATAGGTCAAATTACAAATATAAAATTAAAGCGAATAACAACTGATACGTTGATTAATATGTCAAAGTAAACAAAATAAAATAAATAATAGTCCAAAAATACTTAATGATAAAAATAGGTATCAACAGAATGTTCCATACTTTCTTTTACAAACGGCAAAATAAGACAAAACAAAAAAATATGGGACATTCTTTGTCATTCACTGGCAGAGTTCCAAAGCCCAAGTCATCACTTAACATCAATGTGAACTGTATGCTTGTTTGCCACTTCAATTACATTAAAAAAAAAACTATCGAAACAAGATTTTGGCAGTGTGCAGGGCACATTATCTACTGGTGGTAGAGCTCCAGTAACGGAGCTCGCGGGCGTAGGCACTACTGCATTACCTAATATACTTGCCGCTAAATGGTAGTGTTCAGCACTATCGTGTTCCGGTCAGGTGGTAATTTACGGCCCTGTAATTACCGGCACAGAGGCATAACATCTTCAGCCTCAGGAGTGGTAACGCTTCTGCATTTTGACCTCGGTCTTTGTGTGGGTGTCTATAGGCTGCAGTCATCACTTAACATCAATGTGAACTGCATGCTTGTTTGCAACTTCCATAATATAAAAAAAATATATATCTCGAAAAACCTTAGAAGAATGTAAGAAAAGATTTAGAAGCTGACGCACAAGATTCCACCAATGGCGATCACATACCTGAAGACGAAGATAGGCCATCCACGAAGTGGACCGACGACATGGTGAACCAACCGTTCTTTATAGCATTATTTGGGAGACTGCATCTTCACTGATTGACATAGGCTATATTTCATTTATTGAACCCGTGCGAAGCCGGGGCGAGCCGCTAGTATTGAATAACAAAAGATACTCATGTACTTATGTCAATTTACAAAAGTAGCTACTACCCTTCCACATTGAACTTTAACAATCGGTATTCTTTATTTTTAATAATATTTTTCCTTGCCTTTCACAAAGTGACTCATGCCAAAATCAACAAGAACTGTCCAAATGTCATTCACCGGTAGAATTCCCAAGACAAAGTCCAAGTTGTAAGTGGAAGTGACCACATAGGTCACTGCCATCGGTCTTTTGTTACCTTTTTTGCCAGCACAATCTACCAAGCTCGCATGGCCCCGCGGCTGGTGTAGATCGTAAGAGATCTACTCGGTTAAGCGATACGGGCGCGGTCGGGTGCGTGATGACCGCTAGTCACCAGTAGTTAAAATACGCGTTTCAGTGCTTCAGAGGGCACGTTAAGCCGTCGGTCCCGGTTGCTATCGATAGATAGCAGTCGTTAAACCTTATCGAAGGCCTTATGGGCGGTTTGAAAACATCCGACAGCGGGTTGGCCACTAAACCCGTATCTCCACCAACTCCACCAACCCGCATTGGAGCAGCGTGGTGGAGTAAGCTCCAGGCCTCCCACCAAAAAGGAGACTCGTGCCCAGCAGTGGGACGTTTCAAGGGCTGCCATTATTAATCTACCAAAAGATTCACATCAGTTTCAACATTACCTAACGTATCTGCCGCTAAATGATAGTGTTCGGCACTATCGTGTTCCTGTATCGTGCTCCTAGGCTGCAGTCATCACTTAACATCAATGTGAGCTGCATGCTTGTTAAATAAAGGGTGTAAACACACCCTTCCTTACATGAAAAGAGACGAATAGAAGAAACAGAGTAATTACAACAACATCACCGTCTTGGAAAATATGATGATGTAAGAGTAAGGATTGCATAACATAATAACATCTCGCATGTAGACGGCTCCAACGAAAAAAAAATAAACAAAAACATACACCAATTACTCATGAAATTGTGAAAGTAATTCGGTGAAAGTAAGTTCTACTTAAGGGCATTGTAGGACGATAAATATGAAAAACGTGCCAAAAAAAACAAAATGGCGCACGCACAGCTAGGGTTGCCAACACTGCTGAATGAACTTTAAATATACAGACTTCAAAAGGCACAAAATTATCGCACAGAAACGAGAACATTGTGCGAGAAACAATAAAAATAGACTTAATCCTTAAAATAATTGATTGATTATTGGTACGCTAACTTTATTAAGAACTAGCGGCCGGCCCCGGCTTCGCGCGTTTACAATGTTACCTACCCTCTCCTATTCACCTTAGTGTGATGTTATATAGCCTAAAGCCTTCCTCGATAAATGGGCTTTCTAACACTGAAATGATTTTTCAAATCGGACCGGTAGTTTCTGAGATTAGCGCGTTTAAGCAAGCAAGCAAACAAACAAACAAACAAACAAACTAACTCTTCAGCTTTTTAATATTAAGTATAGATATTAAGATGCTGTTTACTGTTTATTAAAATAATAACAGTCAAATACTAAGGGTACAATTATTAAGGGTAAAAGCGACTTCTTTACGATATTCAATAAACTGCAAAGTCTATTATATCGGTTGCCTAACTAGCATAGTTGGTAATATATGGCGCTGCTGCTACCATAAAGCAATGCAATAAATGACAAATCGGGCAGGACTTCAGTAGCTCAATTGGAAGAGCGGCTGGACTAGATTCCCAGTAGGCCGCGAGTTCGAGTCTCGCCTGAAGTCAAATTTTTCTTTCTATTTTTCTTTAAAATAAAATATAGTCAAATACTGTAATATTTGATTTCAACTGCCTCGCAGGTAGAGTGGTCGCATTCGCGATGCTGAAGCCTGAGGCCACAAGTTCGATCCCCAGGTCCGGGAAATCTGTTATTGGATTTTTTCGTTAGGGAATTCCCAGTAGCAGCCCGGAGTGTCAGATTTCCTTCCCACCGGGTTATGAAAGTACGGGAAAAGAGAGCGCACATGAGTTTCCGCATACACTTGTGCACTGCACTATAGTGTGTCTGGAGGACATTATTATTTCAACACAAAATTAACAAAGAGAAAAGTGATAAATTGGGGAAAAAGATGAGATACATGTAATTTTTTTTCTTCAACAGTTGGCAACCCTGCGCAAGAGTGAAAGGTGAAAAAAAATGTGTACATTTGACACCGATTCCTTTCGATTTCGCCTCGTCGAATCGCTTGTTTGGTTGTTTTGAAAATGAATTGTGTCAAAACTTGCAGTTTATGGTGAGCAAATGTTTACATTATTCTCCATTGACTTATTAGGTATGGGGGCCATTGACCGCATAAAATGAATGAGTCTGAAGTCTGAAGGACATAATTGATATTTTTAGGGATCCGCACTTCAAAAGAAAAAACACGGAGTGCCACACGTCTTTTTTTATCCAATTCTTGAAGTTCTACATAATCCAATTGCGAGGTTTGAAATTCGACTTCACAGGTAGTCAGTAGTAAGAAGAGATTACACAACTGCTTCGCCTTTCGCATCTTCAATCTATCAAAATATTATCAAGACAAGGTATTATTTATATTATGTAATAATTAAGATATTATATTAATAATAGTCAAGAATGCCGACCAATTTTAACGCCCTTTCTAAACTTACGACACTGAAGCTAGGGTTGTCAACTTTTTAACAAGACAAAATATTAAGATCCGGTTTATAAAATTAACATAAGTTATTTCAATATTTTGAATAAGGTTTTATTATTTCTGATTTAAATGATTTATTTCGGAGCTTATCAAAACTGTTTTGTAACTACTTCAGTAGTCTAATGGTAGTAAGCCGCTACTGCTACGTTGGGGTCCTGGGTTCGATGCCCGAGTCGGGTTCGGAACTCTGGTTATATTCGGATTTGCCATTTTCTGGAAGTGTCCCAGTACCTTCGAGTTTGGATATGTGGTCGGAGATGTCAACAGGCTCGCCACCTGCTTGTTGCATGGTCCATAACCGTCCGGACACTCCGCCAAAATTCCATACAAACGCTAAATTTGGTCTATATTACACAGACATCAATCAGTGACGTGTATTAACACGTGCACCTGTGTGCGTAGCACGTACAAAATACCAACCGTCGCCCATAAGAGGGAGGAGGTTGGGTGAAGCGGGGAAATCGGGCGGGACGTCGAAGTGTCCATTCTATACGTAGTATTATTACATATTCTCTGCCATATCGTAACCGCCGAATCGTGGGTATTTCCATGTATGCTTGAATGCATGCTTTTACCTCTGCCTACGTCTTCGGGATTACAGACGTGTAGTTACGTTTTTTAAATGTTAATTTAATAATGATGATTGTAATATTTATTTTTAGCAATAACACATGCGAGTGAACTTTAGAAATTAACGAAAAAACGGAAAGTAAAATTTGACTTCGGGCAGGAATCGAACCTGCGACCTCGGGATAACCAGTCCAGCCGCTTTACCGCTTTACTTCGGTAGCTTAGTGGTAAAGCGGCTTGACTGGGTATCCTGAGGTCGCAGGTTCGATTCCTGCCCGAAGTAAAATTTTTCTTTCCGTTTTTTCTTTAATTTATAATGACGATTGATAAGCTGAAAACAGTTAACCTAATATTTTATCCATGATATAGGTACCTAACAACGGGTAAGATTGGCAACCCTATTAAGATCTCCAGCTGAGATTTGTTAATGATGCACAAAATGTCGAAAATTATTAAACGAAAACTCTAACAAGACCAAATCTCTACAGTCTATTCAATTAGGTCTTCACACATTTCAGTATTATGATGGATGATTCGTGACATTTAAAATTTCTCTTATTTATAAAAAGAAACGTACAGGTTCGATTATGATCAGTGGCTAACATGGATAGAAGCCGGGGCGGATGAGAAAAAAAAGGATTTTTTACTTGTGGTAGAGCTCTTGTGACGGAGCTCGCGGGCGTAGGCACCACCGCATTACCTAATATACCTGCCGCTAAATGGTAGTGTTCAGCACTATCGTGTTCCGGTCAGGTGGTAAGTAATGTACGGCCCTGTAATTTCCGGCACAGAGGCATAACACCTTATGACTGATGTATAGACACTTACACAAAGACCAAGGTCAACATGCAAATGCGTTACCACTCCTGAGGCCTAAGGTGTTATGCCTCTGTGCCGGAATCTACAGGCCCGTACATTACCACCTGACCGGAACACGATAGTGCTGAACACTACCATTTAGCGGCAAGTATATTAGGTAATGCGGTGGTACGTACGCCCGCGACCTCCGTCACTGGAACTCTACAACCTCTGCTTTTTTCTTCAAATTTATAATACAAATTAGGCTCTCAAACCACGGTCCATTGCCTTTCAAAGGCTCTTAAGTTTATCCTAGGCTTTAGAGTCGAAAAGCATTGTCCATTTACACCAACTGTTGTCGAAGCATCGTCGCAATGTTTACGACACTGCCCGGTTCCCTTGTAAGCTCGTCTGGCCCAGTTGACGGGTTTCGACACATTATTTGCACGCATTCGACCCCATTCCTCGCGTTACTCAAGCTAGTACTGCGTTTGATGGTTTGTGATAAGTTATTTTTTTATTGACGTCCGTATATGGAACCGGTTTTTTGCATAAGTTTGTTTTATTGATGGTCATATACGGTACGCGTTTGTACAATTTTTTCATGTGTTTTGTTTTTGATTCATTGCAAATGCAAAAGAAAGTAACCGCAACAGAATAAAGTAACAAAACATCACATTTTTTTTTTCCACAACCCTGATCTCGTGTGGTTTTTTTTATGTAATTAAGGTGGAAAACAAGCATGCAGTTCACATTGTTGTTAAGTTATGACTGCAGTCTATAGACACCCACACAAAGACCAGAGGTCAAAATGCAGACGCGTTGCCACCCCTGCGACTTTATACAACCATACCACACACATAATAGAGTCATTTTTTGCGCAGTTGTGTGAAATAAATATGTCATAACAATTAGGGATGGGCCCATGTTTTCTTGTCGACGCCAAAATTCAATGAGGATTTCTTATTCTTTTTTACTGGTGGTAGAGTTGAGAGGGGGTTGAGGGGAGGGAGAGGCGCCTACGCCCTCGAATTCCATAGGAGCTCGTGTTACCTAGTTTATCTCCTGCTAAATGGTAGTGTTCAGCACTATCGTGTTCCGGTTAGATGGTAATGTATGGCTCCGTAACAATCACTGGTTATTATATCTCTGTGATTGCTGCTAACTGCGCAAAAAATGACTTTAGATGTGTTAGATTAGGATCCCACCGCAGAATCATTTTGTTCGTCCAGATGTGCTGCAAACATAATTTTTATGCATATTTATAATCTACATAATATAATTTTATCCACTAGGTTGCCAATCAAAATTTGGTTGCAAGTATTTATAATTATTTTTTTTTTATCATTAACAGCCAGCAACTCTTATTTGCGGCCGATTTAATTTAGCTCCCGTCATAATAATGAGAAAAAAAATTGCATTAATTTGATATATAAATAATACATGTACGTTATCGACGTAAAAAGTTATCGGGCCGGAACGAAAATAGGTAGGGGCGGCCAAATGCGCAACGGCAGCCGTGATTTTTCAGTCTTTTTACATATTGCTGGGGGGTGAACGATATCTTATTGAAAAAACAAGTAAAACAAAATTCTTTCCCAAAAAAAAAATATATAAAAAATATTTGCGACCAAATTTTGATTGGCAACCTAGTGGATATATGTTCTCTAGATTATAAATATGCATAAAAATAGGTTTGCAGCAAATCTGGATGAACGAAATGATTCTGCAGTGGGATCCTAACATATGTGCGGTATGGTTGTTTAATATAATATAACTGTTATCCTTTGTGAATAAATAATAATATTAATTCGCGTAAAAAGTTAACACGAAAAGGTCACATACACCAATCTACGTTCTTGAACTTTTAGCCACAAACAATGTTTTTTAAACGTGTATTAACATTCCGATGTTATAATATTAGGTAATATATCATATAAAATAATTATATCTGCAAACTGTTTTTTTGCTAACCGTATTAGTTAGTGGCTATAATAATATGTTATGATTTAATAAACCATAAATCTTAAACTCACAAATACAATGTCTGCCAGTTAAAAAATTATATAAGTGTTTTATTTTGGTTGATTATAATATTATTTGGTGATGTATTATTGGGACATCCCAATGAATATAATTAAATAAATTAATGTTATTGGTTAAATGTAGGCGTAGAATAGAAAAAAAAAGAATAATTATTTTAATTTTAACAATTGACTTGCCCTTCAACATTTCAATGGATGAGTAGTTTAGCTTGTACTCGTATTTTCTTTAAAAAAAGTCTCATTATATTTTTTAATAATCAAGTGGCAAACAATAATGTTAATTTTTTTATTTTTAAAGAAATGAAAGAAAAATTTGACTTCAGGCGAGGCTCGAACTCGCGACCTACTGGGAATCTAGTCCAGCCGCTCTTCCAATTGAGCTACTGAAGCCCTGCCCGATTTGTCGAATTTTTCCTTCACATCTATTGCATTGGTTTATGGTACCAGTAGCGCCATCTATTACCAACTATGCTAGTTAGGCAACCGATATAATAGACTTTTCAGTTTATTGAATATCGTAAAGAAGTCGCTTTTACCCTTAATAATTGTTTTATATTATTTCGCATTAACACATGCTTGTGAAATATATTTTTATTTTTAAAGAAATGAAAGAAAAATTTGACTTCAGGCGAGGCTCGAACTCGCGACCTACTGGGAATCTAGTCCAGCCGCTCTTCCAATTGAGCTACTGAAGCCCTGCCCGATTTGTCGAATTTTTCCTTCACATCTATTGCATTGGTTTATGGTACCAGTAGCGCCATCTATTACCAACTATGCTAGTTAGGCAACAGGCAGGGCTTCAGTAGCTCAATTGGAAGAGCGGCTGGACTAGATTCCCAGTAGGTCGCGAGTTCGAGCCTCGCCTGAAGTCAAATTTTTCTTTCATTTCTTTAAAAATAAAAATATATTTCACAAGCATGTGTTAATGCGAAATAATATAAAACAATTATTAAGGGTAAAAGCGACTTCTTTACGATATTCAATAAACTGAAAAGTCTATTATATCGGTTGCCTAACTAGCATAGTTGGTAATAGATGGCGCTACTGGTACCATAAACCAATGCAATAGATGTGAAGGAAAAATTCGACAAATCGGGCAGGGCTTCAGTAGCTCAATTGGAAGAGCGGCTGGACTAGATTCCCAGTAGGTCGCGAGTTCGAGCCTCGCCTGAAGTCAAATTTTTCTTTCATTTCTTTAAAAATAAAAATATATTTCACAAGCATGTGTTAATGCGAAATAATATAAAACAATAATGTTAATGCCAATAAATAATTTATTTTCGTATGATGTTTTGAAGTTTCACTTAATTGATATTTTTTCAGATGATTTAAAGAAATATGTAATTCGTTATTGTTCGAATACTTACTTATTATTAGACACTTTATGAACCAGTTTTAGATTATTTTTATTTCCATGACATTATGTTTGATTGTTGTTTACAAACTACATTTTATTTTAAAAAGGTACTGACTATTTCACTGTCCTTGTTGAAGTGAAAAAGATTCACTTGAAACTAGAATCCCGACGCTATCCCGGGATATCGGGATTCTCTTTGTACAATCCCGATATCCGGGATTGCCAATAATCGTCGCGATTAAATTCTCTAGGTGGCAGCCTTATGTTCAGGAAAAAATTCGCATGTACGCCCGCTGTATTGGTAGGTATTAATCACTATTTACTATTCATTCTACCATTAACAATTAATCACTATTTATTTAGCAGTCTTCCGGAATATCTTCCGCTTTTTTTTTACGGCCGCCGACGGTAACCTTCAAGTCTTTGTTGTCGATGGTGTCAATAGACTAGGTTTTCCTTTAACGATTAAGAACAATAGAGTTTTTTTTTTCGACGCCATTTTAGCGCGCCACGGTTGAATGAGCTAGTGTCTTAATGGTTTTCTTTTGCATAAAATCATTTTCATGTTGCTTAGTAATTTTGTTTACTCGTACGTTCAGAGAACTGCCTAATATATCTGGCTGTCAAATGGTTGTTTTTAACAATCATAATCACATTGATGGTAAGTGAATACTGTAGCCTACAAACATCTACATAATTACCCGTGATTTCAATGTAAATACGTTACCACTCCAGACATTACGAGGCCGTAAATTACCATTTGACTGGAAAGCTGGAGCTGAAACACTGCAATTTACTCAACGAATTTGCTCTGGTTTTTTTGTAGATGTCTAAAGGCTGCAGTCGTCACTTAACATCCATGTGAACCGCGTGCTAGTTTGCCACCATCAATACATTAAAGAGTGTAAGGGACTTACGGTTGGTAATGTTTGGCCGGGCAATTTCTGTCACAGAGGCAAAAGAACATACACCGGCGGGTGGAATATCATCTGCATTTTTAAATGAAATAGTTGAAAACTGCGCCAGAACGTCTCGGTTCAGGAAAAAGGTTTAAAGCTCGTATTTTGTCCTCTCTTAATTTTTTTCCTCTTTTTTTTTCCTCAAGAGCCTTCCAAGACTCAAGTATACTCAACGCGGACTTCTTACGGTCGCTATGTATTTTAACAACGATATTATGGAATTAAAATATTTACAACTGCCTCGGTAGCGTAATGGTAGCAGGCCACTACTATTGCGCTGGAGGTCCTGGGTTCGATTCCCGGGTCGGGGACTATCAGAGATAACGGTTTAAAATCCTTTATCTCTGCTTCTATTGGGATTTTTCCATTTTCTGGAAGTTTCTCAGTACCCCGGAGTTTGGTAATGTGCCCGGAGATGGCAATAGGTTCGCCACCTGTTACATGGGCCAAAACGTAACCGGCGAGTCGTGGGTGTTTGCATGTATGATTGAATGCATGCATTTACCTCTGCCTACCCCTTCGGGGATTACAGGCGTGAAGTTACGTAAAATATTTAGGCTTAAAAACAGTAAGTAGTAATAGGTGCTAATAGGCAGATGATACTCAAAGTCAAATATTATATTTCAAATTGGTTTACAAGGACACTTTTTCACTGTCAGTTTACAAGCTACCTATAGTGAATGACTGATTATTATCATTTGAAAATTATTATTATTCAATAGGTATTAATTATAATCAATTTATAAGTAAATTTTAACCGACAAATCGTCAAACCTTTCATTTCCTTCATAGAAGAAAAAGAAAAATCTATTCGTAATTAACAGTCATTCACTTAGCCGAGTTCCAAGAGCAGGCACCGAACAAACTCAGAGTATTGCTCTTTTTGTCAAAATCCTTAGATCTAGTACAAATTAGATTTAAAGTAGAATAGGTACAGATATTTTGAACGTCCATGGCACATGCATATTAAATATACGCCTACCACAACAGACCAGTCTCCACAATCAGCACCCGTTCACGAGTATGACGCATGTGGCAGCCATTGCCATCTCCTCGCTCATCTTGAAGGGAAGTGAGCGCGAGCACCTATACACAATGTATACAGGAAAACCTATAAAATTACACTGGTAAATTGTAGTTTTCCTACTAGACAAAATTTTCATGTAGTTACATATTATTATTATAATAATAATATGTAGTACAATTATCAAATTGGATTTCCAAGGAGCGGTTTCTAGGCGACTTTCATTATCCTGGTTATGTTACCGTGTCTCGTCTTGTTAAATTAATCTTATACATTAATGTATGACACCAATTTTCCTGTCGTATCTTATTGCGCAAGCGCATGTATGTTGATGTTAAATTAATGTACTATTATCGTTTGATTATGGCTACAGGATGATTGGTTGCCATTAATATGTTGTATATGTTTAGATAATAGAGATGTATTTTTTATAATTTTACTGGTGGTAGAGCTCCAGTGACGGAGCTCGCGGGCGTAGGCACCACCGCATTACCTAATATACTTGCCGCTAAATGGTAGTGTTCAGCACTATCGTGTTCCGGTCAGGTGGTAATGTACGGCCCTGTAATTTCCGGCACAGAGGCATAACACCTAATGCCTCAGGAGTGGCAGCGCATCTGCATTTTGACCCTTGGTCATTGTGTGGGTGTCTATAGGCTGCAGTCTTCACTTAACATGAATGTGAACTGCATGCTTGTTTGCCACTGTTATTACATTAAAAAAAATAATAATAATAATAATGTAATAATGTCCTCCATATCGAATTTCGGTCACGGCGGCCAATCTCAACGGTGATTAGCCAACTGCACGGGAGATATTATAGTGCACAAGTGTATGCGCAAACACAGGTGCACTCTCTGTTCCCCCACTCCCACAGCCCGATGGGACGGTAATCCGACACGAAGTACTGTGCGAGTAAGAGATCGGGTGCAGGACCGACGGCTTTACGTACTCTCCGAGGCACGACCAGCCTTGGGGCTCCAAATTCATAGAAAAAATGCAATAACAGATTTTCCCGACCTGGGGATCGAACCCAGGACCTCAGGCTTCACCACCATCGCGATTTTATTTGACTATTACTTTTTTTATGTAAGGAAGATGGCAGACAAGCATGCAGCTCACATTGATGTTAAGTGATGACTGCAGCCTAAAGACATCTACATAAAAATCAGAGTTCAAAATGTAGATGCGTTGCCATCCCTAAGACTTAAGGTGTCATGTGTCTGTGATAGTTATTACGGGGCCGTACATTACCATCTAACCGTAATACGATAGTGCAGAATACTACCATTTAGCGGCAGATGGATTAGGTGATGCGGTATTACCTACGCCCTCGAGTCCCTACACTCGGACTCGAAGGAAAGTAAGGATGCGAGCCATCTGCGTAGCCGATTGCCCGATGAAGTAGATTTTTGCCGCCTACGTAAAATATTGTAGGTTAGGTAATACGGTGCCTTGCCTACGCCCTCGAACTCCTACACGTGGAACTCTACCACCAGTAGGAAACCCATCAAAAGCCTGCTGCCACTTAGCACTTAAGGGCACGTCCTTCAATTTAACTTAAGTTTTTCCTCCAACAACCAAAACGTTTTGATGTCAAAACTGATTTAGTCGATAACCTCAGATCTCAACAGCCGCTGTATATCCACTTTGTTAATACGAATGAGCTGTGTCAAGGTGATGTTGTCATGGTTACGGCGAAAAAAAAACGAATACGTCAACTATCTCCGTTTGCCTGCGCCCTATCATTAAAAGGCTTATTACACTTAACGATTTATCATAAAAGGCTATTACACGACACGGTATTCAGTGTCCAGTCCAGCAGAAAGGGTGGGCGTGGCCTCGCGCCGGGTTGCTGCTTATTACACTATCGACAGGGCCCTAACTCAGTCACAGTACAAATATGAACAGTATGGAAACTACGTACAAAACGTTGAAACAGCGCAATCACACAAATATGCGCACCAACGAGGCCCCTAAGCGGTTCTCGCGGTGCTGCAGCGCCGAGTCACTCGCTACTCGAGCGTCGATGCGCATGTTTGTGTGAGTGTTCCGTATTTGCACTGTGTGTAGTTAGTTAGGCTGACCGGGCCGCTCCAGTCGTCCTAACTAGGGCCCTAACTCCCTAAATGTTATTACACTACCCTGACCCTTGCTATCGTACCCTGAATACCGTGTCGTGTAATAAGGCCTGTACTCTGACGCGGTAGCTAAACTGCCTCTTATTATCCTGTTAGAAATCATTTCATGTAACTTTTTTCAATATAATACGGTGGCAAATAAGCATACAGTTCGCATTGATGGTAACTGAAAAGCAGCCTAGACACGTAGACATAAATTAGGGGTCAAAATGCAATTGCCATCCCTGAGGCTTATGCTGTTTTGTCTGTGTATTTTTACGAGGTCACGCATTACACATGGATTGGTAAATATATCTTTTTATGTAATGAAGTTGGCAAACAAGCATGCAGTTGACATTGATGATAAGTAACAACTGCATTTAGACATCTTCGAAAAACCAAAGGTCACTCCTGAGACCTTAGTTGTTATGTCTCTGTGATAGTTATTACGGGGTCATTATAAACATTACCATCTAAACGGAACACGAGAGTGCTGAGCACTACCATATGGCGGCAGATGGATTAGGTGATGCGGTGTTGCCTACGCCCTCGAGTCCCTGCACTCGGACCCTACCACCGGTAAAAAGGAAAGTAAGGATACGAGCCATCTGCGTAGCCGATTGCCCGATGAAGTAGATTAGTGCCGCCTACGTAAAATATTATAAAAACTAACGGCCTGCCCTGGCTTTGCACCGGTGCAATGTTACCTACTTAAGAAAAAAATCTCTATTGGATTTTATTGTAATATAAAATTGTAACTTTCAATAAAGATCCAGTGGCGAAGACGTGGACAAAAAAGAGACGTTCGCTGTGATAAAAAAAGTAAATTCTTTGACGCAATAACAAAACACATTTTCGTGTTTTAACAAGGCAAACAATCGCTGACGACAATCATTATATGTCTGGCGCGGTCTTTAAGGACCTATTACACTTCACTACGATTTCTCGGATCCGACCTATACTAATGTTACTGGTGGTGGAGCTCCAGAAACGGAGGTCGCGGGCGTAGGCAAACTCAAACTCAAAAATTTATTTAATTACTTGAAAATAATAGAATTTGCTTGTCAAATTACAAAATTAAAAATTAAAGCGAATTACAACAACTAATACGTTGATTAATATGTCAAAGTAAACAAAATAAAAATAAATAATGGTCAAAAAATACTTAATAATAAAAATAGGTATAAACAAATGTTCCATACCCTCTTTTACAAACGGCCAGATAAGACTAAATAAAAAAATATGGGACATTCTTTGTTATTCACTGGTAGAGTTCCAAAGCTTCTGGGTGTCTATAGGCTGTAGTCATCACTTAACACCAATGTGAACTGCATGCTTGTTTATCACTTCCATAACATGAAAAATAGGAAAATCGTCTGTGACATACGGACAGATACACGAATGATCTTATAAGGATTCCGTTTTTTCGTTTCAGATACGGAACCCTAAAGTTAAAACCTTAAAAAAACGTGACACGAATTTTCATTATTTTCTTTGAACGGACTGAAAAAAAACCACTTGTTTTTGTGCTTTATTGCTTTGACGTCAATGGAGACGTGGATTGATTTTACGACTGCTATCGTGACGAACTGTCTTAACATGCGACGGCCTATGAATAGGATTATTATAGTTGTAATGTTTATTAGTTTAATTGTACTTTATTTTATCTAAAAACCACACTTTATTTCGTTTGAGAAGTGGCAATTGGCAAATGTCATAAATGGCTATAAAAATATTGGAGTTTACTCTTTCATAAAACTTGAAAATCCTTAATGAAACTATTGAGTTATATGGCCCGATACGGTAGGAGGAGTATAATCAAGTGAAGCACGAAAGCTGAGGCGTCACGCGAATAATATTAAAAAAAACGCTTTCATTCACAGCCCCACAGTAGGTATAAACCTGTGTCGTGGGTGCCGTTGTACACATACAACACATACACAAACACCCAGACCTTATGATCAATAGAGATATTATGTCAATATGAACACCGAGTAAACTTCCGTCGCGTCGTGCGTTTCATCTATAGAGCAACTCGGCCCACCGGCCGCGGCGGACCGGAGGGGAGTAGCCATAGCGTTTATTACCGATGCAAAACAGTCTGTCATTTTTTGCGGGGGGAAATACGTGTGGCACACACTACAAAAATCGTCCATTACTACGAATCTCACACCTTGACTTTAACAAAATACATAAATGTTTTTCTATTATTTCGCATTAACACGTGCTTGTGAAATATATATTTTTTTATTTTTAAAGAAAAATGGAAAGAAAAATTTGACTATTACTTTAATATATTTCACAAGCATGTGTTAATGCGAAATAATATAAAACAATTATTAAGGGTAAAAGCGACTTCTTTACGATATTCAATAAACTGAAGTCTATTATATCGGTTGCCTAACTAGCATAGTTGGTAATAGATGGCGCTGCTGCTACCATAAAGCAATGCAATAGATGTGAAGGAAAGATTTGACAAATCGGGCAGGGCTTCAGTAGCTCAATTGGAAGAGCGGCTGGACTAGATTCCCAGTAGGTCGCGAGTTCGAGTTTCGCCTGAAGTCAAATTTTTCTTTCCATTTTTCTTTAAAAATATAAAATACATAAATAATTTCACGCACACATTTAAATATCTGGGCGACAGGCATATGACCATTTGGTCTTGTACTTTGACACAGAGGGGAAAGAATGCATATGGCTACTCCCCTCCGCCGCGGCAGGTGGCCGTGCTCTATGGTTCTATCACTCGGGCATTATTTTAATCTCTAGAGTAGGCTGATGGTGATGATTATAGAGCTGATGATGATGATTATAGAGTTAAAAAGAAAGACCAACTTGATGAAAGTACTTGAGCTGCATTTGGTCGATAGCGGCCACGAACAATTTGAAATCGTTTGTCATATTTGAACTGCATCTAAAATTTTTTTTTTTTTTTTTTTATGTTATAAAAGTGGCAAACAAGCGTGCAGTTCACATTGATGTTAAGTGATGACTGCAGCCTATAGACACCCACACAATGACCAGAGGTCAAAATGCAAATGCGCTGCCACTCCTGAGGCATTAGGTGTTATGCCTCTGTGCCGGAAATTACAGAGTCGTACATTACCACCTGACCGGAACACGATAGTGCTGAACACTACCATTTAACGAGTATATTAACAAGTATATTAGGTAATGCGGTGGTGCCTACGCCCGCGAGCTCCGTCACTGGAGCTCTACCACCAGTAAAAAATATGTAGGTAACCTATCTTTATGAAAGGAAATCTTGACGAAAGAGGAAATTATTTTTGATTTACTATACCTGTAGGCCATACAAATATTTGTAAGGCCTACAGATATTTGTTTCGGGTCTGGGTGTTTGTGTATGTGACGTATGTGTTGTATCAATGTATGTGTACAACGTCACCTACGACACAAGTTCATACCTAGTGTGCGGCTGTGAGTATAAGCGTATTTTTTTATTTTACATAAATATCTAAAATTCTACTAACAGTTAAGGAACGTTTTTTTATTTTCGAGTAGACTGTAGACTTTATTAAAGGAGACGTTCCAAAATGTATGGATCTTAGGCCCCGCACCTTGTACACTATATTAAGATAAGAAGCATAAAATACTTAATAATTTTCAGCTATTCAAATCGTGTATTACACCTTCAATTAATTGTCATAGTAGCAATATTGTGACATATTGTTGTCATATAAAAATTACATCCTCCTGGGTTCGATTCCCGGGTAGGGGGTTATCAGAGATAATGGTGAAAAAGCCTTTATCTCTGGTTCTATTGGGATTTTTCCATTTTCTGGAAATTTCCCAGTACCTCAAAGTTTGGTAATGTGCCCGGAGATGTCAACAGGCTCGCCACCTGTTACTTGGGCCAAAAACGTAACCGGCGAATCGTGGGTGTTTGCATGTATGCTCGAATGCATGCATTTACCTCTGCCTACCCCTTCGGGGATTACAGGCGTGAAGTTACGTAAAAATTACATAAAATAAATATTTCCGACAAAAAAAACAAAGATTTAAAATGGATTCAAATAATTTTTTGAGTATTTTTCCATTTCCATGATTCTACGTATTTTTCTCTATCTTTTGATATAATGTAGAAGGTGTAGGCCCAACGTGGACCATGTCCTTTGTTTAGCTTTACATTAATCATCAATCATTGCATCTTGTTTGTTCCCACACTTGTTGGCTTGTCCAAATTGGCTTCCAGCGGATACGCGATGCGTTTCGGCGATTAAGCCAACGTGCGTCATTTGTTTATGGTCCGATTCAAGGTTCCGTAGATATAAATCAATATTATTATTATTTTATGAGGTCGTTGCTGTCGTCTAGGTAATTTTAGTATTCTGTCAATGTTTTTTTTTTAATTTACTAAGGGAAATAGGTTGTACGTACGTACTTGGATTAAGGACACGTAGTAAGCAGTAAGCAAGCAGTATAAATTTACCATCATACTGTTTATCACCGTGAGAAATCGAGAGCCATACATTAGAATCTAGCCAGCACACGACAAGACTAGACACTACTACACTTGCGAGCTTTAAACTGGGGTAACAATATAAATATACGTAACAATAATAACACACGATTGAACAACCCCTATTTAGCTTAAAGCTCGCACGTGTAGTAGCAGTGGCGGATTAGCCATATAGAAGGAGGCAGCAAAAGCTACGGGCCCCGCTCCTGTGCCCAAAAGAAATACCACATATATGTAAAATATCTAATACACCTTAGCTATTGTGAGCGTTGGCTACATTGTAATTATATCTTGTATATAAAATTCTCGTGTCACAATGTTTGTCTTCGTACTCCTCCGAAACGGCTTTACCGATTTTAACCAAATTTTGCATGCATATTCAGTAGGTCTGAGAATCGGCTAACATCTATTTTCATAACATTTTTGGACATTTTTTAGGGCGATACGAAGTTTTGCCGGGACAGCTAGTAGGTATATATTATTATGTTGCAAGTTGGCAATACCACAATACTTACATGGGGAATCCCCTATTATTGTTTTCGATTCCTTTTTTTTTTTTTTATTTATTAATTTTTTTTTTTTTTTTTATGTCTTTAAGTTGACAGACAAGCAGACGGGCCACCTGATGGTAAGTCGTCACCGTCGCCTATGGACATTTGCAACACCAGGGGAGTTGCCAACGCGCTGCCAGCCCTGAAGGACTCTTTTGACGCCATTTTTGAAGAACCCCATATTGTAGCACCGAGGGAACACCTCAGAGGGAAGTTCGTTCCACAATTTACACGTTCTGGGCAGAAACGAACGAGAAAACCGCACCGTTGAGCACTGCCAGGTGTCCAGTCAAAAGTCACTTTTTTTTTGTAAATGTTCTGTTTTATTTACATCCTAAATTTCCGTAGCAATGTAACTTTAGGGCCCCATGGTCACATTTGCTACGGGCCCCGCACCGGCTTTATACCACCACTGTGTAGTTGGCATTATATTAGGTCATATGCCCTCGAAATCCGACACTGAACTCCACCACCACTAGTGTCTTTGAAAGTCAACATCAGATTTATTTGTATTAGTTAAAACAGGTATCAGTAGACAACTGCGCAAGAGTTCATCGGTTGTTTTTCATCTCTATCATCAGAGTCTCGGTGTTATGACCCAGATATAACTTGTGTTTTAAGATGTGAATTAAATAAGGGTTGGTGGTAAAAATCGCTATGAATCGTAATGAGAACCTCGGGGACGTTCATAAACTAGCAAGGATCAAAGTTCTCACTAATATGAATTATAAATGACTTGATTTTTATTTCATATCAAATGGAGCTTCAAAACGAACACTAAAAAAGTATCACGGAAATGAGATCATTCAATACAAAAAACCAAAAGCTATACCTTTTGTATTTTGTACAAAGCTATACTTTTGCATGGCGTATGTTAGCCCGGGGCTAATATACTTACGCCGAATCGGTGCCAATTTTAAGCCGTTTTCTGAATAATCATTTTACTTATGGCCGAATACTCAAACGTCACTCAATTTTAACCAACCCTCAAATATGCGCAATTTTTGTCGTTTGAACGCGTTTTATAAACACTGAAGACTTTTAAGTTCCACTTAGATTTAAGTGACGTTTGAGTATTTGGCCGTGTGGGACATAAGGCGCCCATTTGGAAAGGCCGGACGAATCGTGTAGTGTCAGTCACATTTAACAAGTCTCAGTGACGTACCTTTAATACTGGTGGTAGAGCTCCAGTGACGGAGCTCGCGGGCGTTGGCACCACCGCATTACCTAATATACTTGCCGCTAAATGGTAGTGTTCAGCACTATCGTGTTCCGGTCAGGTGGTAATGTACGGCCTTGTAATTTCAGGCACAGAGGCATATCACCTAATGCCTCAGGAGTGGCAGCGCATCTGCATTTGACCTCTGGTCATTGTGTGGGTGTCTATAGGCTGCAGTCATCACTTAACATCAATGTGAACTGCATGCTTGTTTGCCACTTTCATTACATAAAAAAAAAAAAAAAAAAAGTATTTGGCCGTAGTGTAGTGTCAGTCACATTTAACAAGTCTCAGTGACGTACCTTTAATAATGACTTGCCTTTTCAGTAACTAATTTTATTTATTACTGTATTACTCATTGCACAATAAGAAAAGGACTTTCCGATCCCTCTTTCCTGTTTTTGAGTGAATTTAAAAAGACGTGAGGTCACTAGCACGTACGCTTGACGTGTGTAGACATTTAACCTCAATGGGGAAACACAAGTGACAGTCTTGAGAATTCTTGGACTCTTCACCCTAATCGATTATTAATGAGTGAACCCTTCAAACAACGTTAGCTGTTCTAATTAAAAACGTATGCGCTTTACGGCGTAATTCGTAAGTAAACTCTATTTTGTTAAAAATCAAGTTTTAAATTGCATTGGGCGGTCTGGTCGTATACGACCGTCTGAGCAAACTTTTGACCATTTCCGTTTCAAATTGCGCTGGACGCATGCGTCCTACAGAGAATGAAAGCAATAATAATCAAAATTTTGAAGTTTTTATGAATGGCTATCTACTGTTAGATAGGAAATACTTTTATTCCGGTGAGGTAAATTGTTTTAAATATTGGGGAGTGTTCCAGGGGTTGGTCCGTTTTTGTACAAACATTATCTTTCGAAATAAAATTCTGGTGTCACAGTGTTTGTAACAATACTCCTGTGAAACGGCTTGACCGATTATCATGAAATTTTGTCATTGTATATGATATTGGGTATGAGAATCGGGTGTAGAATATTTTTTAACCCCAAAACGGTAAAAAAGGTGAGCCCCAACTTTTTTCTTTATTTTAGGACAGATTTTTTATTTTTTTAATATTCTAAGATACAACATTTAAAAATACAACATTAATGAATGTGAATTAAACAAAAGTATTTGAAAGATATGAACAGAGAACAAATGCAAGGGCAGTGCAGTAGGTGATGCAGTGTTAGTACAGATGGATGAAATTGTATAGCTTGGAGGTGCTTTTAGCAGGGATGGTAGGTACACCGCTGACATAGGAAGGAGAGGGCTGGGAATTGCGTGAATGGAGCGTTGGGTGAGCTGCTAGAATCAAAACATCTCAGCCAGCGGGCTCGACTAGCCGTACATAATGCTGTCCTTACCCCAACGCTTTTATATGAAACGCCTTGTTTTTCCCATTTCTACCACCAACTCCCATTTCTTAAAAGCGAGCGGTATTAGTATCTCCACTTTAATCTTTTTTTTTATGTTATGAAAGTGGCAAACAAGCTTGCAGTTCACATTGATGTTAAGTGATGACTGCAGCCTATAGACACCTACACAAAGACCGGAAGTCAAAATGCAGACGCGTTACCTCTTCTGAGGCCTAAGGTTTTATGCCTCTGTGCCGGATATTACAGGGCCGTACATTACCACCTTACCGGAACAGGACAGTGCTGAACACTACCATTTAGCGGCAAGTATATTAGTATTTTTAAAGTTAGCTTTATTTTTTCACAGTTTTTCGTGACATTTAAGTATTTCTACCTCATACGATGCAACTAGAACTTTCATATTTTTTGTATCTTTTTGTCCCATTTCCAAGTCGCTTTCATATGAAATAAATATTCTTGACTATTCAACATCTCCATTTTGTATCATAGGCGTGTACTCTTGTATAACTTTTGGAGACACAACTTTACTAAGAATGAGCAAAGTTTTGGACGTAGTAATCGCTTGACACGAGCTTAAAACAAAAAACTCGAGGAAAATTAGTCTCTCATTCTAAATAAAGTGTTTTTTTTTTTATGTATTAAAAGTGGCAAACAAGCATGCAGTTCACATTGATGTTAAGTGATGACTGCAGCCTATAGACACCCACACAATGACCAGAGGTCAAAATGCAGATGCGCTGCCACTCCTGAGGCATTAGGTGATATGCCTCTGTGCCTGAAATTACAGGGCCGTACATTACCACCTGACCGGAACACGATAGTGCTGAACACTACCATTTAGCGGCAAGTATATTAGGTAATGCGGTGGTGCCTACGCCCGCGAGCTCCGTCACTGGAACTCTACCACCAGTAAAGTTGGTGCAGTGCCTTCGCCCTAAGGCTCTACCACTATTATAGATCTTGCATCTTCCCATAAAATATCCTGGTGAAGTCAGATGACTTGCATCAAATCATTGTTTACATGTTACATACGTTTAAATAATGTATTACGATGCTATGATTCCAGTTGAGATTCAACCGCTACTGCGGCCGCACGTTAGTCGGTTGTGAATTAAATATTATTGTGATATTGGCTCGTGATAATAATATGGACGTTGTGTTCGTTGGTTAATTATATACCAAGTAGTTATCTGCTATCAAGACTGAACTATTCATCAAGTTTAAAGGCAAGTGTGGTGTTGATTTTTAAGACTTTTATATGAAATTTTATTCAATTTCGATCGTGTCTCTGTTGCATTTTAAACGATATCTTTTGTTTTACTTTTCGTTATGGCAGTATTAATTATATACCAAGTAGTTATCTGCTATCAAGACGGAACTATTCATCAAGTTTTAAGGCAAGTGTGGTGTTGATTTAAAGACGAACTTTTATATGAAATTTTATTCAATTTCGATCGTGTCTCTGTTGCATTTTAAATGATATCTTTTGTTTTGCTTTTCGTTATGGCAGTATTAATTATATACCAAGTAGTTATCTGCTATCAAGACGGAACTATTCATCAAGTTTAAAGGCAAGTGTGGTGTTGATTTTTAAGACGAACTTTTATATGAAATTTTATTCAATTTCGATCGTGTCTCTGTTGCATTTTAAATGATATCTTTTGTTTTGCTTTTCGTTATGGCAGTATTAATTATATACCAAGTAGTTATCTGCTATCAAGACGAAACTATTCATCAAGTTTAAAGGCAAGTGTGGTGTTGATTTAAAGACCAACTTTTATATGAAATTTTATTCAATTTCGATCGTGTCTCTGTTGCATTTTAAATGATATCTTTTGTTTTGCTTTTCGTTATGGCAGTATTAATTATATACCAAGTAGTTATCTGCTATCAAGACGGAACTATTCATCAAGTTTAAAGGCAAGTGTGGTGTTGATTTTTAAGACGAACTTTTATATGAAATTTTATTCAATTTCGATCGTGTCTCTGTTGCATTTTAAATGATATCTTTTGTTTTGCTTTTCGTTATGGCAGTATTAATTATATACCAAGTAGTTATCTGCTATCAAGACGAAACTATTCATCAAGTTTAAAGGCAAGTGTGGTGTTGATTTAAAGACCAACTTTTATATGAAATTTTATTCAATTTCGATCGTGTCTCTGTTGCATTTTAAATGATATCTTTTGTTTTACTTGTCGTTATGGCAGTATTAACTGGTGTTGATATATAAATATTTTTATTTATATTAAAGAATCAAAAGGGATCTTTAAAATATTTCGTAGAATTATTAAAATTTTATGTTTGACTAGCTGTGCCCGCGACTTCGTCTACGTGAGATAAAAGTATGATTGTTCAGTATCTACCCGGACGAAGTTGTTCGCGCAGCTAGTATACAAGTAGCGTAAGTTACTCCTTATTACATCAGCTATCTGCCAGTGAAAGTCCCGTCAAAATCGGAGACACTCAAATTCTGTTTATTTGTATGTAAGTATGTATGTATGTTTGGTTGTATGGAGATTAAAGTAGCCGAAGTTACTCCCTAACACATCAGCTATCTGCCAGTGAAAGTCCCGTCAAAGTCGAAGACACTCCAATTGTTCTTATTTGTTTGTAGGTATGAATGTATGGATGTATGGAGATAAAAGTAGCCTAAGTTACTCTTTGTTACATCAGCTACCTACCCATGGAAGTTCCGTCAAAGTCGGATACACTCCAATTCTACTTATTTGTATGTAGGTATGTATGGTTATTTTAATATTACAAACAGACACTCCAATTTTATTTATTTGTATGTATATAGATTTATTATGGAAGCTACAATACAACATAAGACACAAGACCTAAAAATTCTGTGAAAAATTTAAGCGTCTACATTATAGCGGTAACAGAAATCCATAATTTGTGAAAATGTTAGCTTTCTAGCTATCACTATTTATGAGATACAGCCTGGTGACAGACAGACGGATGGACGGACAGACAGACAGACAGCGGAGGATTAACTATCCGTAGGGTCCGTTTTTACCTATTAGGTACGAAATTCCCTAAAAGATTGAACTAAGATACAGAATAGCTTAAAAATATTCGATACGATTCTTTAAATTGGCATGACTTTTTTATTTCTGAACCGATTCACATCAAACAAACACTGAATGTTTAGTAAAACTTACCACAATATATTAGTGAAAACCGCAAATCGAATAAACCGTTTCTGATATTAGCGTGCACAAACACACAGACAAACAGACATTTTTCCGGGATAAAAAGTGTTGTGCACCAAAGGTTAAAGTATAATCATACCAAGTTTCATTGTAATCGGACCAGTAGTTCTTATGTGATGCTTGAACAAACAGACAGACAGACAATTTTTTTTCTAATCACATATTTGTGTTCGGTATCGATCTAATAACATCCCCTGGTATTTATTTTTTCAATATTTTTAATGTACAGAATTTTCACTTCTACAGATTTATTATAAGTATAGATAAATTGTACAGCGGAAAATGGTGATCAAACAAATGGAAAAATGAATTGGTGGTTTTTATTATTTCCCATCAATTTCTTCATATTTTATTACCTTTTAAATCTTCCCTGGACTTCCAAAAATAATTCAAACCCAAAATTAGCCAAATCGGTCCACCCGTTCTCGAGTTTTAGCGAGACTAACGAACAGCAATTGATTTTTATATACCTACTAGCGGCCCGCCCCGGCTTCGCCCGCGCTGCTCTGCTCCTATTAGTCATAGCGTAATGTAAGCTATCCTATCTCTCAAGTTGGATCGAACTGCACATGGTGTGCGAATTTTATTATAATCGGTTAAGTGGTTTAGGAGTCCATTGAGGACAAACATTGTGACACGAGATTTATATATATTAAGAAAGAAGATAGATAGATGACATAGACGAAAACTTGAAGATGATGATGATTTAATTTTCTTTATAATTTCAAATAAAACTTTAACATTTTTCATAAATAAACCTAGCTCGTGGACAGCATTAGTAATCACTAAATTCGAAGATATAGATCCTATTCCTATTAATAAACTTTAGTTTAGCTAAATGAAAACTTGTGTTAAAGAATTTTTAAAATGATTTTGATTGTATCTTTAATTGTGTTTTTACTGGTGGTAGATCTCCAGTGATGGAGCTCGCGGGCGTATGCACCACCGCATTACCTAATATACTTGTCGCTAAATGGTAGTATTCAGCACTATCGTGTTCCGGTCAGGTGTTAATGTACGGCTCTGTAATTTCTGGTACAGAGGCATAATACCTTAGGCCTCAGGGGTGGCAACGCATCTGCATTTTGATCCTCGGTCTTTTTGTAAGGCTGCAGTCATCACTTAACATCAATGTGAACTGCATGCTTGTTTGGCACTTTCATTACATAAAAAAATGCTATCTAAAGACTCAATTCAAAACCTATTTTCTAGTGTTTTTCCGTAGATATTTCACATTGATGCCAGTTCCTCAAATGAGAGTACTGGCAATGCCATGTCCTCATAGTTATCATATTTGTTAAGGAGGTAGCCATCAAACTACATAGATAAAAATCCCACAACGGATATATCCTGTTTATTCTAATAATTGAACAGAAATCAGTATGTGTGAAGATTGTACTAAGCTTCTCCAATGACGAACAAGAACCAGATGTACTTATGTATTGACCAAGAAATCTCAACCGCGTAATATAGCTGTAGCTAGCGTTAGAGTCAACGCCATCTATTGAGCGAACTACGCCAACATTTGAATAATACATTTTGAATTCTGAACAACATTAATGATCCTAAATCGATGTTATGCGCGAAATATCTCTCACTTTGTATAAATTTCGCATACGCTTTGTTTTAATTTCACATTTATAATTGTTTAACGCCGATAAACAGCTCTGATTAGATTTGCTTGGATATCGTGTTTTATTTTGGAGTTCCGTTAATTTGCTGTCGCTATGTTGTGGTAGGTAAGTAGATTAGCACTTATCTGCACTCATGCGCGGGGAGGGGTTTCAGGTGTCATCCCCCCTGATTAGGCCTAACAAGTTGAAAGTCATGCAAAAATGCATTTTACTTTTTTATAAAAGTGGCAAACAGGCATGCAGTTCACATTGATGTTAAGTGATGACTGCCCGGGACCACGGAAGCTGAAAAGCGACCGAAACGTCGGGTTGATTTTAAAAATCATTTTAGTTTAATATACGCGAGATAAATCCGTAAAAACAGTTTTATTTCAATAAGTGATGACTGCAGCCTATAGGCACCCACACAAAGACCGAGGTCAAAATGCAGATGCGTTGCCACTCCTGACGCATAAGGTGTTATGCCTCTGTGCCGGAAATTACAGGGCCGTACATTACCACCTGACCGGAACACGATAGTGCTGAACACTACCATCTTACTCGAAATAAAGAATTTTCTTTCTTTCTTCGAAACAGAGTTGTTTCCATATTTGTGACTGACGTGTCATGTGTGTATTTTGTTATTAACCATAGTTTAAAAGTAGCGCGCATGGCCCAGTGGCTGGTGTAGATCGTAAGCGATCTGCTCGGTTAAGCACTACGAGCGCGGTCGGGTAGTGTGATGGATGACCGCTAGTAGCAAATCAAATGCCGTGCTTCGGAGGGCACGTTAAGCCGTCGGTCCCGGTTGCTATCGATGGATAGCAGTCGTTAAACCTTGTCGGAGGCCTTATGGGTGGTTTGAAAACATCCGACAGTGGGTTGGCCACTAACCCACCTACCTCCACCAATCCGCATTGGAGCAGCGTGGTGGAGTAAGCTCCAGGCCTCCCCCCAAAAAGGGGAGAGACTCGTGCCCAGCAGTGGGACGTATAATGGGTTGCCATTATTATTATTATTATAGTTTAAAATAGTAATTAGTTTCGTAACATATAAGCGATTCTTGTAATCCCAAATGATAAACTTTTTGATTTTGATAACTGATTTCTTCTCAGGAGTGATTGCATTTAGAGATTTGCTAAGTGCATGCCTTTGTTATAACAAAATCAATTGTTTATTGTATTGGTATAGGAGAATTGCAGAAATTAAAATTTAATATTCAAAACCTCATACGAGAGTCATGCATAAGTGCATAAGGCATGTAGTTTTTTGTTCATGGTTAGTAATTATTTTAACTACCATACGGAACACTTTTTGCTCAGGCTCGACTCGCACTTCACGAGTTCTTAACTCACATAACCTCAAGGTAATAATTGAAAAATTATGAATTCACATTGAATCCTTGTTTTTCTGAATTATGATGGACGTTGTAAACTGAATGAATGTGTAATTTCAATGTTAGATACTTGTTTTATATTATTTCGCATTAACACATGCTTGTGAAATATATTTTATTTTTAAAGAAAAATGGGCAGGGCTTCCGTAGCTCAATTGGAAGAGCGGCTGGACTAGATTCCCAGTAGGTCGCGAGTTCGAGTCTCGCTTGAAGTCAAATTTTTCTTTCCATTTTTCTTTAAAAATAAAAATGTTAGATACATTAGACATCTTATTGACGTAGTTGTGTTTGTAGTTTTTTTAGACAAACCATATAAAATACTTGATAATTTGCAATGCGGTAAATATACTAATGGAAAGACTACTAAGAGGAAAAGAGGTAGGCCAAATACGCGCTGGATAGACGATGTTATAAATATGTTAGAGACAAATGGTAATCTTTGGAGGAGGCCTTTAACCTCCGTTGAGAGGGGTTTTTGTACCCATAAATATAAAGCATCTAAAAAAAATAAAGTAAAAAAAAAATATATATATTAATGCATGCAAAATATTTTGATGTTTATTTTTCTTTTTAATTGTAACCCAAATTGATAAATATTTAACCTATATCTGTTAATCTACTTTTTTGTAACAAGAAATAAAACGCTTTTTAATTTTTAATTTTAATTTAAATATACTAATGCAAAATATTGACAAATCCGACCCGGGGATCGAATACAGCGTAGCAGAAGTAATACTTCAAAATTACAGTAAAGTGAAGCCCTTAATATTCATAGAGCAACACGAGCCACCAGCCGCGGCGTAGTACGCCCGGAGGGGAGTAGCCATATGTAGGCTTTCCCCTCTGTCAAAGTACAAGCACAAGTGGTACATATGCCTGTCGCCGAGATGTTTAAATGTGTGCATTAATTTTTTAAAGTCAAGGTGTGAGTTTCGTTGTAATAGACTATTGTTCTAGGTACATTTTTGTTGTGTGTGTGTGTGTCACAAAAATTTACCCCCGAAAATAATGACAGACTGTTTTGCATTGGCAATTAGCGCTATGACTACTTACCTCCGATCGGCCGGTGGCCCGTGTTGCTATCGTATGTTGATAAATAATTTAATGAATTATGATGAAATTGGTAAATTGCTACATCACGCATTAAATTAATTTCGTCCTGTAACGACATTTGGGCGAATTTTGTCTTTATCTCAGTAATCTGGTGCTTAAATGATATGGTTAAGATTACTGATTGGAATGTGTTCAGGTAAGATTTACTCAAAATATCTATACCTTCATCTATACAAATAAATAAAGTTGGAGTGTCTGTTTGTAATATTAAAAAACCGCTTTTTACTAAATGCATATGTATGTATGTATACACGGTACATATATCAAAACATTTTTTTTTTACAATTTTGGTCCGTCTGTCTGTTTGGGCTAATCTTGGGAACGGATTCTCTACCAACTAAACTTAGAACGAAATTAAAAGGAAATCTATCACACTTAAGTTGGCTTTAAAAGTTTGCGAGTAATAGTCGAGCAAATGTATTTTACTTGAAAATTTTGAAGAACTCCATAGAAAATATTTATTACTTTTTCATAATATTATTCAAATCTAAAAACTACGGAACCCTACACTACGCGTGGCCCGATCCGAAGTTCACCGGTTTATTATCTCTGTATACCTATATAAAATTCTCGTGTCCTAATGTTAGTTACCATACTCCTCCGAAACGGCTGGACCAATTATTCATACCCCTTCGTGAAATGGGTGATTCTCAACAAAAAATTTTTTTCGATTTCATGGACATTTTTTTAAATTTCTACGGCGATATGAAGTTCTTTGGGGCAGCTAGGAGTAGATATATATTTCGAGGAGACGTCAACCGTCGGTCCACATTTCTGTTATTGTTATGATAAGATAATTATAATTAATGAGTGCATAGGTCACATGTTCTTAACCCCTAATCTATTTATTATCTTGTAAGTTTGATACGTGGACTATTTTATCATAATTTGTGGAATTATTTCGATATTGATTACAAATTTATAGTTCAAACTGTAATTTTTAATTACGAAATATTCTTATCAATATGTTTTTTACTATTAATAATGGCAACCCTTGGCCGCAAAAAATGACAGACTGTCTTGCATCGGTAATAAACGCTATGGCTACTCCCCTCCGGTCCGCCGCGGACGGTGGCCCGTGTTGCCCTATGCCACATGATCATCGACGACGTTAAATGATAATGGTGTATCTAGTATTTTTTTTTTATACACTTCATATGCAAATGTTAATCAATCAATTACAAAACCAGATAACTATAAATACATTTGTACAAAAAAGTTTGCAGACATACCTAGTAAATGATTTTGTATTCCTAAACACGAACAGACATAAGTTAACTGCGTAATTAAGTCCTTCACTCAAAGCTAACAATTTATTGTTGTTTCCGATATGCTGTATTTCCTTAATTTTATCGTAATAACTAGCAAAAATATTTCACAGCAGGAATACAAATTTTAGTATATAAAGAGTTTTACAATTTTATGAAGAGAAATCAGTAAAAAGCAAAGTATTCTCCGATAGTTCAATTTAATACAAAGAATTCTATATGTAAAATAAAACAATCAAACAAGCTGATTGCATAATAAAGTTCTTTTTTAGTCGTCAGAGGGTAAGACCAAGACTGACCTGCCTTGACCGAGAAGGTCAGCAGTTTACTGATGGTGCGGCTAAAATAATAATTAATGATATAGGTAAATGTCCTACATTTCATGCCCTATGGGATGATCAAGTCTACACATACGTTAATGGGACACAAAAGTATCGATTAATTATGTCACAGTCTAAAGAACGTAACTGCGTATCAAGTAATTATGTCATGTCCAGTCAGAGTAATCTTTAATCCATAAAGTGATTCGTACATGAAATAAATCTTTTACGAATTTAAATCGAATCACGACGAATATCGTAGAGCAAATAACTTATTATTGTTTCAACAAAGGCTTTTGATTATGTTCGTCACGCTTGATTTTAACTGCCTTGCATTCTTAATCCGTCATCAGCAGAGAGGTCGGCGTGGTGTCGCGCCGGTCGCCTGTCAACTGAGTCACGGTGTGCAGGGTCAAGGAGATTGCTTGCATTCGCATTTAAACACGTGAGGGGTTTCGCAAGGCGCACGTTTTGCACCGCCATTATTTCTTAAGCATAACGCGTGTCAATCTGTAGTAATGTTGTTTACGCCGCTATGCTTTTAATTTATTGATTCATTTTAATCACACCATACAATTCAAAGACATTGTGTGAATGATTTCTTATTATGTATCTAGCTAGTTTCATAATAACATGTCTGTTCTTTCAATAATATCGATTTCAACATGATTTAATCAATAAAGTTGCCAATTATAAATTGGATGTTAATCTGCTGTATAGTATTGTAACAGATGATGTTTTGACAAATTAATAATCATTAACTTATAATTTTACTATACATAGAATAACGTAAGATTGTACCTAGTTTAAATGATGTAAAAATATCTGATAGGTTAGTACGGAAATGAATATCAAGTACGTCTCTACGTACGTACGTAAATATCACAATTAACACATTCTACATAACTAGCTCTAAAATGGTTTGTTTTGAAATGAATTGTTTTACTTGTGAATTATTTTTGAAGTGCTATCCAAAATATATCAACTTAAAAATTTGTAGCGTGTTGCTGCTCTGAGAAGATAAGGAAAATACTACTTAGTAACCGCATTATTTATGTACAGACTATGTTATTTTTTAACTAAGATGAAAAAAAGGTTAAAATTATGGGTATTGCGCAATACTTTATCGCCAAGTTTGACATTAATTAAAACATTTTCATGGCGAACACGTAATAATTTGACAGCTTATATATCTATTGTTGAATTCGACGTCTTATCCTCGTAAAATATTCAAATATATGCGATTGTAATATTAAAAGTTGTGAATCTTAATTGATCATTGGAACGTTTTATAAGTTTTATAACAACCACCTACCCGTGATTTTGCAAGTGTAGGTAAATAGGGTGATGACCAGATTATTTATCTTTATATCTATACGCGGTCGAGATGAGATCTTTGCGCAAGATCTTCGGTGTATCACTCACCGATCGCGTTCGTAATGAAGATGTAAGAAAGAGACTTTGTGTGAATGATAGTATCGGTGTAAAAATGAAAAAAGGCATGCTCCGATGGTTCGGGCATATAGAAAGAATGTCGAATGAGCGAATGACTAAACAGATATACAATGCGAATGTGGATGGTTGCAGAGGCCCAGGAAGACCAAGGCTGACCTACCATGACCAAATAGGTCGAATTCTGTCTGATGGTGGGGTCAAAAGTCTTAGGAATCGGCGTGCATGTATGAAGAGAATGATGAAGGTAGACGAGGCACGAGAGGTTTGTCTGAACCGGGATATCTGGCGCTCTACACTCTCTGCCTACCCCGTTAGGGACCTGGCGTGAAGATACATACATACATACATATCTATATTTCTACTACCCGCCCCGGCTTCGCCCGCGCTGCTCTGCTCCTATTAGTCATAGCGTAATGTAAGCTATCCTATCTCTCAAGTTGGATCGAACTGCACATGGTGTGCGAATTTTATTATAATCGGTTAAGTGGTTTAGGAGTCCATTGAGGACAAACATTGTGACACGAGATTTATATATATTAAGATTATCTCATGCTGAGTCGGCGATTATGTCGGAGAATTGTAGGTAAATGTAGCAATTTTTTGCAGAATGTGTAATATTTCTGCAGATAATGTACATTGATCAAATCCTGTCTCTGATTTGAACAGTTACAAGATAATTATTAAATTTTAAAAAAATTGCTGGTTGACGAGAATAAGTGGTTATTAGGTTATTTAACAGGATTTGATGAGAGCAACATTGCAAAAAATAATTTATTTAAATCTGGTAACTCTGATATATGAGCAAGCAAGATGCGTATTATTTCTATATTATGTATCTTCATGCCAAGTCCTTTACGGGGTAGGCAGAGAGTGTGGCAGATATCCCGGTCCTGACACACCTCCACACCTCTTGTGCTTCTTCTACATTCATCATTATCTTCATACATACACGACGATTCCTAAGACTTTCGACACCAACCTCAGATCGACCTAATTGGTCATGGTAGGTCAGTCTGTTTCTAGATTGTTATAATCTTTAATCAAAGACTAGGTTTAGAGGGAAGTCACCTTATATGGAATACCATTTTGTTTTGGTGGTAAAAAACAAAAACTTTATAGAAATAAAAAAAAAATATGTTATAACAAATCAGTCATATATTTATAAAAGTAGTAATTAACAGTCTTCTATCAAGCATCTTAATTAACAAAATAAAATTGAACACTAAAACAAAATCACAAATTAGTAACCAAATATGGAATAGGTACCCATATATGGAATATATGCAATAACCAACATATTAATGACAAAAATAGACATAAACATCAATGATATCAAACAAACTGAATTATTATTATAGGAAAATTGTAAAAAATTAAAGAGGTAGCTTCATTCACTTGCAGAAGTTACAGTATCAAACTATCCATGTATCAAACTCTGGACCAGCACAATCACAATGAGCCCAGAGCCCACACATTATGCACTTAATCTAGCCTTCTCCACTGGTATCCGTGGAAAAAAGTCTTTGGCAAAACACACATTCAGCATCAGCAGAGTCAGGAGATGTCATACTGTCCATATTTGGATTTTTATTGTAGTTCAAATTAGTATCAACATTTTATTGACACAATATTTTTATTACAGAAGGTCACAAAATATGAATATAAACGTAATGTCAATATACTCAATAGAATAACAAGTCTACATTCATGCATTATACTTGACAATACTCTTTTAATACATGCCTTCATAATTTTCTGCGCGACGATAAAAACAAAACACATCTGCCACAGGCGTATCGTTCCCGCAACTGGCACAAAGGCGTGAGTGCGATACTAAAGACAGCGAGTGAAATAGAAGATGGTCGTGAATTGCGTTTCATATTTATATTTTCGGAGAAATCAAGGAATTCCATATTAGGATACTATTCCATATTTGGTTACTTTCCTCTAATATAGAACGCGAGTCCAACAAGCACTTGGCCGATTTTTATCTAGCCATCTGTTTAGAATGTCCGCTCGTCCGCCGCCTGTTTTGGGTCAATGGGTGCCGCGCTCCCATCATTGTTCGTCACTGTTTAATAACACATGCGTTTGTAATTGTTCACACTGACTGTCGTGTCTGTCGATAAGTCGTTAGTCGCTGGTACGTTTATAGCATGCACTTTCTGGTGCGTTTATTATGAAGCGATTTTCTATACTAACTATAATATTATAAGGAGGTAAAGTTTGTAACTTTGCTTGTTTGTAGTAGGGTTGTTGAGGATTCCTCTTCCTCATAATGAGGAAGTTCCGCAATATTTTGGGTTCCTCATCCGTTGCCGCATCCTCATAAATAAAAATAAAAAAATCCTCTTCCGCTATCGCTTCCTCAAAATTTAAGAGGAATTTATGAGGAATTTCATTGCGCATGCGTGTCGCGTATCCATGGCACCGCACACACACGCCGCAGCGCGATGCCGGACCGGACAAGCAAGCGAGACCTCCCCTTCTAAAGAGTATACAATCCCCTTCCGCCACCGGCACTGTTTCTTGCTTGTTTGTTTTAATTTTATTGACATACATTATATACAATATTATGTTTATACGCGTACGCAACTAAAACATTCGAAATATTCGGTTCTTTACGGAACTGTATCTATGGCAATGCCTATCTTCTCTTCCATCAAATGTCCCAGCGAACGACTTTTTAGCTATGTTGGATTGGTATACTAAAATGATGAGCTAAGAAACCGGTTGTCGGGGGAACAGCTTCCAAATATTTTTTTATAAAAATTAACCTCCTTATAATTAATTTTGACTAATAATATTCGACTTAAGTACCTAATTAACAAAGAAATAAAGACTGCATTCTTATTTTCATTTCAATTTCTAAATTAAATTGTATCATTCACTCATCTTTTTATGTGAGCGTGTGTTGTGTAGATATGTTACTGAACTCTTCCTTAACTGCTGGACCGATTTTCATGGTTCATTATTGGTGTGTTTTGAGAATGGTTTAGATTCATAGTTTGGTCCACTGGAAAATGCCCTTTTAATTTTTTGTATGTATGTACTTAGTTAGGTACATAGAGACAGGACAGCGGATTTTTGGTTGGGTCCGCCAGTATTTATAATTTCGTATCATCCTTTTTTCATCTTTCTGAAGCGCGCAAGGCCTCGCGGCTGGTGTAGAACGCAAGCGATCTACTCGATTAAGCGATACGGGTGCGGTTGGGTATGTGACGGGTGACCACTAGTGACAAATTAAAATGCGTGTTTCCGTGCTTCACGTGCACGTTAAGCCGACGGTCCCGGTTGCTATAGATAGATAAATAGCAGTCGTTAAACCTTGTCGAAGGCCATATGTATGGGCGGTTTGAAAACATCCGACAGCTCGTTGGCCACTAACCGTTATCTGCACCAACCCGCATTGGAGCAGCGTAGTGGAGTAAGCTCCAGGCCTCCCCTCAAGAAGGGGAGACTCGTGCCCAGCAGTGGGACGTTTCAACGGTTGCCATTATTATTATTATTATTATATCATTAACTGCCTCAGTAGCGTAGTGGTAGCAGGCCACTACTACTACGCTGGGGATCCTGGGTCCGATTCCCGGGTCGGCGACTATCAGAGATAACGGTTAAAAATCCTTTATCTCTGGTTCTATTGGGATTTTTCCATTTTGTGGAAGTTTCCCAATAGGTACCTCGGAGTTTGGCGGAGGTTCGCCACCAAAACATGTATGGGCCAAAACGTAACCGGCGAGTCGTGGGTGTTTGCATGTATGCTTGAATGTATGCATTTACCTCTTCCTACCCCTTCGGGGATTACAGGCGTGAAGTTACATACGTTCTTCCTCTTCCGCTTCCTCATCCGCATCCTCTTCCTCATAAAATATCCTCTTCCTCATCCGCATCCTCTAAATTTGCGCGTCACAATTCCTCTTCCTCCTCCTCTTCCTCATAATCACTTCCTCAACAACCCTAGTTTGTAGGGTCTACTGTTGGTAGAGCTCCAGTGATGGAGCTCGCGGGTGTAGGCACCACCGCATTACATAATATACTTGCCGCTAATTGGTAGTGTTCAGCACCATGATGTTCCGGTCAGGTGGTAATGTACGGCCCTGTAACTTCGAGCACAGAGGCGTAACGCCTTAGGACTCAGGAGTGGTAACGCATCTGCATTTTGCTACACTATTCAGGAGTGCAATGGGCTATATTTTATTATGATAGTAGTAATGTGGGTAACATTGCACCCGTGCAAAGCCGGGGCGTGCCGGTGGTATGTCATAAACTGACTTGCTCTCTGAGACTGACTCTGATATAACTGATGATGGTAAAGAATATAATCTGTGGCTCTGTTATTTTTCGCTGATCTGGTCGCTTTAGTGCGTGGCTTGACCGCTTATCCGTCAGTGTAATGACTGGTGATAGAGATCCAGTGTCGGCACTCAAGAGCGTAGGGATCGCATTATCTAATATATTCAGCCTCTACTTTTTTAATTAAAATAAAAAAAAAAACTATTTAACGACCTTATTTCCTTTTCGAGGCGTTTCATTTGCTAAGATTTGTGGGAATAATTGGTAGCTGACCTTGATACCTTCTTGTACCGACGATAAGTAACAGAAATCATTCCTCGGGCTAGAGCTGCTGTAATTAAAGTACCGTAGCCTCTCGTGCAACGGGAAAACAGTTGCGACGAAGACTTATCTTAATGCATCAGTACACAGAGCTGTATATGCATTCAAGCATACCTTCACGCATACAGCCAAGGGTATGTTATTATAACGTCAATTATGTTTCGCTTGCTAGGTCAGTGTATATTTATTTGTTTTATATTATTTCGCATTAACACATGCTTGTGAAATATATTTATTTTTTAAAGAAAAATGGAAAGAAAAATAAACAGTGTATATTTATCAATACGATTTTTCCTTTTTTATTGTTACCAGCAAGCATTTTGTATGGGGAAATTAAATTATTGTTTTTACTATTTTCCTTGCGATTTCTTCACATTTTCATTTTCATACCTTTCACTTGCCTTTTAAACCTTTCTCGAACTTCTACGACTATTACAAAATTAAAATTCACCAAATCGGTGCAGTCGTTCTCGAGTTCTAGTGAGACTGTTCACTGACTCATTCCAGTGACATTATAATTATGTGATAATTGTATTTCCTCAGAATTAAATTAACGTATAAATATCATAAATGCTAAAGTTTGTATGTTTGTTTGCTACTCCTTCACGCAAAAACTGCTGAACCGATTTTCATGAATCAGGACCAGAAAATCATTTATTCATTTAGGGTGACAGGCACCTCTAATGACACGTCAAAAACAAACAAAATAAATTAAAGTTAATAACAATTGATATACATGTCAAACAAGATAAAAAATACATTTATAGTCAAGAATATCACTAAGATAAATTGATGAAATCTGCACACACATAGAGGGTAACTTGGATTAACGCGTAGGATCGTTTTTATCCCGAAACAATACCATGAGATGATTTGATGAGTTTCCACAGGTTATGCGAAAAGCAACCTACACGGGGCGCAGCCGCGGGCAACAGCTAGTGTGTTATATAAAAGGTTTGAAAGGTACGGCCTATTCGTATAGGAAAATAAAATTGTTGTTTTTACTAATTTTACCAATTTTCTTACACCCGACGTTTCGGTCGCTTTCCAGCTACCGAAACGTCGGGTGTAAGAAGTTTGGGAGTGTTGTATACGCGAGAAAATCCGCAAGTTTAATTTCTACAATGTACGAAGCTCGCGAAAACCTACGAAAACGTTTTTTTACCAATTTCCTTACGATTTCTTAACATTTTCTCACCTTTTTAAATCTTTCTCGAACTTCTATGAATATTTCAAAATTAAGATTAACCAAATCGGTTCAGTCTCGACTGTTAGTGAGACTAATAAACGTAATTTCATTTTCATACACATAGATAAGGGGTAATTTTGAAAAGATTTCGTTTTGAGTAACAATAAAAGTACCCATTTAGGTAAGGGGGCGTCCATAAATTACGTGAGGTGGTTTTTTTTTATTTTCTGTCCCTACCTCCCCCTGATGAGAGATCGTGAGCTTTTATTCAACCCCCTCCCCCGTCCCCCAATCTCACATGAGATTTTTCAAAAAGTAGGTACCTATGTAAGCGCTTTGGATTTTTATTAAAAAATAAAAAAAAATGCTTCGGAGATACCTACTTACTTTTATTTACAACTAGTTAAAACTAGTAATTAATATTGCTGATAGCTATAAGTGTGATGAAGATTAAGCAATAGAGTACGAAAATCGAATCGATTGCGATTAAAAAAATAACATCTACTAAATCAGAAAAAAAAATTGCGTGATATTTCCAGAGACCCCCTTTCTCCCCAACGTAAGATTAGATGAGATTTGTCTCGACCCCCTCCTCCCCTTAAACATCTCACGTAATTTATGGACGCCCCCTAATGGGTTATAGTAGGAAAGAAGACTTGAGTAGGTATATTATTTGGAATAGAAACTGGAGTCATCGAGAGGTCGCCGAAAGGTTTAAATTCTGCACAGTCTCATTGACGACCCGGTTAGTCCAGCGGTGTGGGACGACCGTTTGATTCGAAGGGTCGCAGGTTCGATCCCCGCACCGGGACAAATGTACAAACTGTACAACGGCACCCACAACACAGGTTTATACCTAGTGTGGGGCTTATAAAAATATATCTTTAAATCTCAATGATAAAAACTAAGAACAAGACCCCTTTTTTTAACATTGTCAATTAAACTTGAATGATGTGGGAACAACATTAAATGAGATGATTGTTGTTGCCGCGTAAGACTTGCTCAAGAGTCAAGACAAACGAAGCGAAGGTTGTCAATGTCATTAATGCTACGAAGACGGTCGTTATTGCGGATTGCCTCGAGTAATTTTACTTTTATATTTGCAAAAAGACCATCCATCATTTGTGACGATTTGTGTCGTGTTTAGTTTGGAGATAATTCGTTTATGGTTCCATTAGCTGGATGTACTGCGATTTATTCTGACGCGCCTGTTGTTAATTGACTGAAATCATACTATGAGCAGAGAATATGTAATAATACTACGTATAGAATGGACTCTTCGACGTCCCGCCTGATTTGCACACATACACAACCCCTTCCTCTCTTATGGGCGACGGTTGGTATTTTGTACGTGCTACGCACACAGGTGCGCGTGTAAATACGCGTCACTGTTGGATAGAAACCAAATTAAACGTTTGTATGGAATTTTGGCGGAGTGTCCGCGGTGTGCTATGAGTTTAAGCATATTTATTTATTTACTAGCTGTTGCCCGCGGCTCTGCCCGCGTGTAGGTCGCTTTTCGCGTAACCTGTGGAAACTGCAATTAGTACCTACAATTATCTAGGCCTATAAATCCTTTAATAGACTTATAGCTGGGAATATGTAATAATGCTTGCCTATAGTTAATTGTAAAGAATTTTGAAGACAGCGCCATCTATTGAGGTTTTATGCTATTAAATCATACAATTTAGTTACATAAAACCTCAATCGATGGCGCTGACATATTAGGCGTACATTCAATGTGTAATTTTATTAAAATTCAATAGAGACTGCAGTTTGTTTTCGTCTTTAATGATATCGATAAAACAAAGTAGAAATTCTAGCTTTATCTAAATTAAATACGTTTATGTAGGTAAACCGCATTCAACTCTTTCAAGCAGTGCTTGAAGTAAAAAATTTCAATTGACCATAACTTCTTTTTCCCTAACCGATTATGACGAAAAAAATCCTGATTATATATTATCCACCTGTGAAAACCACGTTCAAACCCGCTGAGTAGATTCCAAGTTATAACGTACCAGACAGACAAATATTTAATTGTTTTTTTTTTGGTTATTGTAACTTTACCCCCTATTCGTTTTTTCGAAAAAATGTACAGACACTCGAATTTTTCTGTCTTATTATAGGTATAGATAATAACAATTATTATTTATTCAAGGCAACTCCGACTCACTTGTTAGAACTACAAAATGCTTGAATCTATGTTAATAAGTAAGTATAAAAATATGGAAAAAAGGAGGATTACACATCAAGTCTGTCTTATCAAGATATTAACAAAATGGTTCAAAATAAGAGGAGTCAGGTTTAGCCGATAACGTGTTTAGAATGCTATTTTATAGTTACAAAGTTTTATTTGAGACGTCTCAATGTTGATTTTTTGTCCTAATCAATTATAGGTCATCAATAATAATATTTAGTGATCACATAGGTTAGGTACCTATGTGATCACTGTAAATATTATTATTATTATGTCAGTTAAGTATTAATTATTTAGGTATTACGAAATAAAACAACGATAGTAAATTGTGTTAATGTTCATAAAAAATCCAATCAGCTGTTGCATTTTTTTTTCTTTTTCTTCTGCCCGCATATTAGGGGTCATATTGCAGGAAATGACCTTTAAGGACAATACACATTAAGTATTTACAATAATTTGGCTTCAATCCAATCTTCTTTTATGTTCAGTTTTACTTGTTTTATTGTGTTCAATTTAATTGTTTAATAACTTGAAAAATTAAAAAATGTCAGCGGAATTTTCCAACAGGATTATAGGAGAGTAATTTGAATTTAAAAAATACAGTAGGTATATGATGTTTTTTTTGATAAGTATCTTTGAATGTGCAAAAGATTATTTTTTTTCATTTCATGTTACTATAGTTTTAGATTAGTTTCTTTGGAATTGGGATAACCATTTGTCGGGGATTCCCTGGACCATTTTTTTTTGGTGATAGGCCAAGTCATGACAGTTAATAAGAAATGTAAAAAAAAAATTGTCATGTATTTTTCATATTATAAGAATTTTAAAAAATATCGGAAAACTGACATCTTGTGATGATTTTTGAAGTCCTAAACTTTAAATATTACTTTTTTGTAAAAAAATAGAAGTAATATTTGAAGTCTTAAGACTTGATTTATTTGTAGACTTAGGAGTATTTCCGATATTTTTTTAAATTCTTATAATGTAAAAAAAAAATCAAATATTTTTTTTCACATTTTTCTAATAGCTGTTATGATTTGGCCTCGAGTCGTTTTCGGTATATCGTTTATTTTTGGGACACCCTGTATACTTCTACATGAAATCAGATATTTCAATGAAGTAAATTATATTAAGTAAATTTATTTAATATATATATATATGTAAAGAAATACTATTTCTTTCTTCGCACTCTGTGTGTTTACTTACCATGAAGTTTGGTTATAGTTTTTAACTTTTTAATTGTCTGATTTTAAAGAAGAAACGAATTCAGAATGTCAGATGACAGATTTAAATAAGAGTTGATTGACAATTGGATAATCAATGAAAATTTTAATATTATATTATTTTATGTTTTAAAAGTGAAAGAATAAACTTTCATTGTCGTTTCTTCTTTACAGGTTTGAGTTCATATTGTTTTATATTACCTAAATAAAATAGTCTCTGTATAAAAAAAACTAACAATAAATCTTCTTTACAGCAACACAAGGTTTATTTCTTTCATGTAGTAAAACAGACTTATAAAACGACAATTTTGTTTATAAAAAGATGCAAATGGAGCAGTTACGTTTTGAATTCACGATTTTACCGGCGAATGATGGAAAATCTAATATTTGTTGTGTAACCTCAATCACAACTAAAGATGAAAAAAAATATGCTATACCAGAGGAATTACAGTCTGTTGGATTTCACGAAGAATTAATTGAGACAGCCGTGTACAACAAAGTAAAAAATAGTTTAAAGAAAAGACATCAGACACGAAGAGTTTGGATAACTATGACAGATAAATTACGAGAAATTTACATAGATGCTGATGGTAACTTACAATTTGGAGAACAATATCTGGAGGAAATTGAACATAACCGAGCATCTCAAGAACAAATTAGAGATTCGAATTCATTGGAAGAAATGTTTACAAAGTTAATAGAAAATACACATGATTTAAAAAAACAGAATCTGAAATATGTCGCAGAGAAGTTTGTGATTGAGAAATTTACGAGCAAAAACTCGAATGCAAGGCAATGGATTGACATTTTTGAGAGAGAATGTTCTCGCTTCGGTATTATGAAAGATGAACAAAAAATTGAGATTCTCCGACTATTTATGGATAAAAGTTGTGTTGATTGGTACAGCTCAATGATTATAAAATTAACACTCAACTCAGAGTGGATAGTTTGGAAAGAAAAGTTGTGTGAGTCATTTGCAAACCAAAACTGGAACCAAGTGACCTATGCATTGTTATTTAAATATAAGGATGGTTCATTAGTTGACTATGCCATTAAAAAGGAAAAACTTTTATTGGACATGAGAAATTCAATTGATACAGGTACACTGGTGGATCTGATAGCGGTAGGTTTGCCAGGTTTTGTATTAGAGAAGATAAATAGAGAAGCAATGAACGATATAGTATGTTTATTCAATGAGGTGAGAAAGTATGAACATTTGGTAAATAAAAATAGAAATGGAACGTACAGAAAGTATGAAAATCAAAGGATAAATATTACAAATGAAGGACGTTATCCATGCAAAATATGCGTAAAATTAAATAAAGGGGTTCGGTATCATTCCGAAGCTGCATGCTGGTTTAGAGTTAGAGAAGATGATAAATTAAATAAAAGATATATTAAACATGTAAATAATTCAGTGATTGAAGCAGAGTTAAATGAAACAGAACAAAAAAACTAGTAGTGACACCATTAATTAAGATCAAACTACTGTTAAATAATAAATTAGAAATTTATGGAGTATACGATTCAGGTTCAAATGTATCTCTAATTAATTCCAAATTACTAAAACTAAATACAAAAGGACATAACTCGAATGAAGAAAATATAGTAACAATTAATGGTGTCCAAAAAACAAGTGATTTGACAAATTTAAAAATAAAAATTTTTGAAATAGAAGAAAATGTGGATGTGTACATCATTGACGAACACAAATTCAGATATGATTTCTTAATAGGATTAGATATGATAAAGAAATACAAGCTAGTACAAAATGAGGAGTTAAAAATAACTCAGAAACAATACTTACATGAAAAGAATAGTAAAAAAATGGAGAAAAAGATAGACGAAGGTGAAAATGAAGGTAATAAATATGAAAACGAAAACAAAATTAATTTTAATGAACATATCAAAGAAGAGGAATTTGAAATAAAGGTTGGTCATTTAGATGATGATAAAAGGGAAGAAATAAACCTTGTGTTGCTGTAAAGAAGATTTATTGTTAGTTTTTTTTATACAGAGACTATTTTATTTAGGTAATATAAAACAATATGAACTCAAACCTGTAAAGAAGAAACGACAATGAAAGTTTATTCTTTCACTTTTAAAACATAAAATAATATAATATTAAAATTTTCATTGATTATCCAATTGTCAATCAACTCTTATTTAAATCTGTCATCTGACATTCTGAATTCGTTTCTTCTTTAAAATCAGACAATTAAAAAGTTAAAAACTATAACCAAACTTCATGGTAAGTAAACACACAGAGTGCGAAGGCAGGAGGATCAAGGCTCTGTATAGACTTCAGGGATTTAAATAAAATTGTAGTTCCTCAGGCTCAACCCTTCCCATTAATTGACGATTTAATGACAAAAACAAGAAATTGCAAATTTTTTACAAGCTTAGACGTTAATTCAGCTTTTTGGTCTATACCTCTACGAGTAGAGGACAGGAAGAAGACAGGGTTTGTAACTCAAGAGGGACACTTTCAATGGACTTGCCTACCATTTGGTTTGAAGACTGCTCCAGCAATATTTCAAAGAATATTGTGTAATATACTTAGAAAATATAAACTAACCGATTTTGCTGTCAATTATATAGATGACATCCTGATATTTTCAAACTCATTTGATGAACACATAAGTCACTTGAAACAGTTACTAGAAGCAATTCAAACGGAAGGATTTCGACTAAAATTTATAAAATGTACATTTGCATCAGATTCGGTAAAATACCTGGGACATATCATTCAATATAATTCTATCCAACCACTGAAGGACAATCTCATTTCGATAAAAGAATTTCCAGTACCAAAAACCCAGAAGAATATTCGACAATTTTTGGGAAAAGTAAACTTTTACCATAAATATATACCAAGGAGCGCAATAATTCTTGACCCATTACATAATTTGCTAAGAAAAAATCAAAAGTTTGTTTGGTCTGAAGAATGTCAAAATGCGTTTGAAAAAATAAAGAGTCTCTTGTGTTCACAGCCAATACTAGAAATTTATGATCAAAATCTACCAATAAATATTTATACTGATGGTTCTCTGCTGGGTGTTGGAGCAATTTTAAAACAAGTACAACTAGATGGTAAAGAAAAACCAGTAGCCTATTTTTCAAAAAAACTGAATGGAGCGCAAAAGAAGAAAAAGGCAATATATTTAGAATGCTTAGCTATTAAAGAAGCACTAAGATATTGGCAGTACTGGCTGATAGGTAAATCGTTTACAGTCTACACAGACCATAAACCATTAGAAAACATGAACTTAAAAGCTAGAACAGACGAAGAACTAGGTGATTTGACTTATTACCTTTCACAATATGATTTTAAAATCAAATATTCCCCTGGAAAAGATAATTTAGAAGCGGACTGTTTAAGTCGGAATCCTGTATTAGAACCAGAGGATAATCTAGAAGAACAACTGAAAGTTGTGAACTTAATTACATTAGAAGATATTGTAATAGATCAGAATCAAAATAAAGAAATACAGGGAAACAATAATAAAATAATCAAAAAACACAATTTATACTTCAAAAGAATTAGGAACAAAGAGAAAATAATAATAACAGAAGAATTCAGTATTAAATTTATAAAGCGAATACATGAAGATCTATGTCACATTGGAGTGGGACAAATGCTAACGACTATTAGTTCACTGTACGCAACAAAAAAAATTAACGAAAAATATTAAAAATGTTTGTAGGAATTGTGAAATTTGCATAAAAAACAAAACAAGAGGACAACACAAATACGGATTAATGTCATATTTAGGCCCAGCGACAAGACCCTTTGAAATAGTATCAATAGACACAATTGGAGGTTTTGGTGGTTCTAGATCAACCAAGAAATACATACATCTTTTAGTGGACCACTTCACTAGATATGCATTTATTATAACATCAAAAACCCAGGGTGCACATGACTTTATAAAGCTAATAAATAAGGTCGCTGAAACCGAAGAGATTGGGATGCTCCTTACCGACCAGTATCCTGGAATAAACTCTAAAGAATTCAAGAAATTCCTTACTGACAAACAAATAACAATAATTTTTACAGCAGTGAATGCACCGTTTTCTAATGGCCTAAATGAAAGGTTGAATCAAACGATAGTTAACAAAATTAGATGCAAAATCAATGAAGATGGAGAAAACAGAGCGTGGACTACAATAGCACATGAATGTGTAGAAAAATACAATCAGACTAACCACTCAGTAACTGGCTATGCACCATGTTATTTGCTATACGGAACAGATGTTAAGATTTTACCAAAAGAACTACAACAAGGAGGTATAAATAGTGACTGGATCGGAGATAAGAAAACAGCGCTTAATAATACCTTGAAATCACATTACTATAACAAAATGAGGTATGATAGGAATAGAAAACAAAGAGAATTCAGGGTGGGAGATCTAGTATATATAGAAAATGGGAATAAACTAAATAGGAAAAAGCTAGATGAATTGAGAATTGGACCATATAAAATAATTAAAAAGAAATCTAATACAATTTACGAGATAGATACAGGACATAGAAAAACAGAGTCAAATCTTTTTCATATCACAAAACTAATTCCAGTACAGATAACAGAGGATGAGAATGTGCAAGTATCAAATGGAGAACAGGAGTGAAAATTCACGGGTGAATTTTCTTCCCCATGGGGGGAGATGTAAAGAAATACTATTTCTTTCTTCGCACTCTGTGTGTTTACTTACCATGAAGTTTGGTTATAGTTTTTAACTTTTTAATTGTCTGATTTTAAAGAAGAAACGAATTCAGAATGTCAGATGACAGATTTAAATAAGAGTTGATTGACAATTGGATAATCAATGAAAATTTTAATATTATATTATTTTATGTTTTAAAAGTGAAAGAATAAACTTTCATTGTCGTTTCTTCTTTACAGGTTTGAGTTCATATTGTTTTATATTACCTAAATAAAATAGTCTCTGTATAAAAAAAACTAACAATAAATCTTCTTTACAGCAACACAAGGTTTATTTCTTTCATGTAGTAAAACAGACTTATATATATATATATATATATAATAGTGTTAAGTCTTAAACATAAAGCTATTATTTCTAAATTGTTTATTAATGCCGCCTACCATTTTTTTTTCTCTCACTACCAATGGTTGACTGGCAGAGAGCGCTTTTAGCGTTAAGTCCGCCATTTGCTCATATGTTTTATATGTCGTGGCAATAAAGATTGAATAAATAAATATATAAAGATGCGTTGCTACTTCTGATGACTAAGGTATTATGCCTCTGTGCTGGAAATAACAGAGCCAAAATTCTGGTTTGTTCAATATAAATTAGTAAGTGTCAGTTGTCCTGATAAATCTAATAAATAACATTTTCGTGTCACAGTGTTTGTGACCAAAGTTCTCGGAAACGGCTCGACCGATTTTAATATTTATTTTTTATGGGCAGCACCGTCCCGTGATAAAATAATCGCCATTGTGATCGCCAATCCGCCTGCCAAGCGTGGCGATCAATGCATATTTTTCCCTAACGCTATTATGGGCGTCTTTGGGTTTGTCCAGCGGACGTATTCATCAAATCACAAGGCCGTACATTACAACCTGACTGGAACACGATAGCGTTCAACACTACCATTTAGCGGCAAGTAGATTTGGTAGTAGGTCGAGTTCTGTCTGATGATGCGGTCAAAAGTCTTAGGAATCGGCGTGGATTTATGAAGAGAATGATGAAGGTAGATGAGGCACGAGCGGTATGTCAGGACTGGGATATCTGGCGCTCTACACTCTCTGCCTACCCCGTTAGGGATCTAGCGTGAAGATACATACATAGATTTGGTAATGCGACGATAATTACGTCCGTGAGTTCTATTATTGGAGCACAACCACCACCAATATACTATTACTGAATTGAAACTCAAATGTACAAGAACACTTTTTTATTATTGTATATCTATATTATCTATTTTACAATGTTATATGAATAAATTTAAATACAATTCCTTTAACGGTTATAAAATATATTAACTTGCTATTATACACACGTGCATTAGTTGAGAATAAAGCAAAAAATAACGGATGTATCCGCAAGCGAGCAAACTTATTACAATTAATAGCCGTTAATAAGGAAATAAAGTGGTGCTAATTATTTCACAAGTGGATACTATATTTTGCTTTAACATGTTTTGGTTATTTGGTTGAACCGTTCAATTTGATTAAAAATATGATGAATAAACAAAACTGAATACTAGATTTTAATCGTGATTTCTCTTGATCATAAGTATTTTTTACCTGCCGGTCGAATGCCGCCTTTGCTTAAAGATAGAAAGATATCAGCTGAATGTTGCCCACTGCTGGACTAAACCCTCAAAGGAGGATATGTGGTTTAAGAACTTTTATTTTCTCAAAAGAATTACATCAATTCACTTACTGAGATAAAACTTCTAACATGTAAAACAAAAAACATGATGAGTATACAATTAAAACTTGATCGAGCAACCACAGATACAAAGTGCGCTGCCATAATCGCCACGCTTGGCATGCGGATTGGCAATCGCAGTAACGGCAGTTTTATCGCAAGACGCTGCTGCCCATATTGCGTTATTGCACTTACTACCGAATTGAAATGGTCTTGTCCAAAGGGAAGAATTCTCTTGCAGAAGAAGAAAACTTTTCCACTAGTGGGCGGTGGGTCATATCACGTACCGACGCCAGTCGCTTAAAACTTAAGATGGTGGGATCAAATGCTCAACCGCCTAATTTGATTTTGTTTTGACTTAACTACATTCCGCATAACGAGTGTGAAACTATCCGTATCGCTTGGCTACCAGACACTTGGCTATGTAGAACTATGTACACGAAAGCAACCGACAGCGGTAGTAGACAGTACACTCTCGCGATCGAGGTTACGATCCACTTCGGGTAAGTAAGCCAGCGGTGTAGTATATAATTAACTACCGCTTATAGTAAACATCCGTTGAAGTATGTAACAGACGTGTAAAGAAATTCTTAAATCTGACAGCTGGCCCTGTTTGATCACTGATCGCTGATTCGTAAAAAATAATTTATTTTTAACAAAAGAACCTACATAGTGTTATTCCGGTTTAACTTTTTATGGCGATGATTCAAAAAACGTAACTTCACGCCTGTAATCCCCGAAGGGGTAGGCAGAGGTAAATGCATGCATTCAAGCATACATGCAAACACCCACGATTCGCCAGTTACGTTTTGGCCCATGTAACAGGTGGCGAGCCTGATGACATCTCCGGGCACATTACCAAACTTTGAGGTACTGGGAAATTTCCAGAAAATGGAAAAATCCCAATAGAACCAGAGATAAAGGACTTTACACCATTATCTCTGATAACCCCCTACCCGGGAATCGAACCCAGGACCTCAGAGTAGTAGTAGTGGCCTGCTACCACTAGGCTACCGAGGCAGTCAAATTTTTCGTTTTTGATATTTTATGCTAGTTTGTACACTCTAGTTACTGTTCTGTTAAATACAATGTCCTTTTTATTATTACCAATTTTCTCTTAACGATTAGGCAGTCATTTGTACTCTTTTCTGCTTACTGTTATTCTTCTATAAAGATTAATTATTATTGTTGTTGTTCAGTTTGGATACCAAAACTGAATCTTACAAATTTTTCATTCCTGTATTCGTTTTTTATGTTTTTTCCGTATGAAGAAATAAAATAAGATGTTTAATTTACTAATCATTTGACAATCAATCAATATTAAATTTTATACCCCGTGTTATCCACCACGGAAGAGGTAGTAACACATCTGCATTATAGCCGCCGGTTTTTGTGTAGATCGCAGTATTACTTACATCTAAACTGTTCGCTTGTTTGTCACTTCCAAAATTTTTCAAAGGAATCATTTTGTAAAATTACCGATTATAAATAAGAGTGTCCCAATATTCAATTATTTTGGTTACCTTAATATTGCATTTTCGTAAAAAAAAAACGTAACTTCACGCCTGTAATCCCCGAAGGGGTAGGCAGAGGTAAATGCATGCATTCAAGCATAAATGCAAACACCCACGATTCGCCGGTTACGTTTTGGCCCATGTAACAGGTGGCGAGCCTGTTGACATCTCCGGGCACATTACCAAACTTTGAGGTACTGGGAAATTTCCAGAAAATGGAAAAATCCCAATAGAACCAGAGATAAAGGCTTTTTCACCATTATCTCTGATAACCCCCTACCCGGGAATCGAACCCAGGACCTCAGCGTAGTAGTAGTGGCCTGCTACCACTAGCAGGGCTTTTAGTGGCAGTCCCTTAATCCCTTTTGTCCCTTTTTTTTCAGCAAGTCCCTTAAAGCCCCCTTTTTTAAGAAATTGGTCCCTAAGTCCCTTTTTCTGGCACTAAACTTCAAGTCAACTGCCAAAATATTAAAAGTGGTCTTTGAAATTTTCTCTTTATGAAAGGAAGTTAAAGAACTGAGTAGGTAATGTGCTTTTTACTTCTTGCAATATCCATCTATTTTCCTACAGTGTTGAAACTTATTGATACGTCGTCAATTTTTCGGGATCAACGCAAATCAAAGATCGCATACTTAATAATACTTTTGTGCCATATTTTACATCGTTTTAATTGTGTTGACAATATGTGAATTTAATGTGTATACATGTTGAAATACTCCCCTTCTAGCCCATCAAGAAATGATTGTTTTGAATAAAAAAAACCGGTCAAGTGCGTGTCGGGCCCCGCACAGTGTAGGGTTCCCTAGTTTTTAAGTTTGAATAATGTAATGAAAAATAAAAATTTTCAAGTAAAATACAGCCAATTTAAGTGTGATAGTTTTCCTTTTACTAATTTCGTTATATGTAGCTACTATTGCCGTAATATTTTTATTTCTAACAACAACCGTTTAGTTGGTAAAAAAAGGCCGGGGACACTTGACTCTAACGAAAATTGGCACTTAAGTCTCGAACAGTGAATCAGTGAACTAAATCGAAAAATGATATTTGCACATCTCTAAAATTTTTGAACTTTTTTACTATATCCCATACTACATAGAAAACAAAAAATGTTTTTCCGCGCGTTACACATAAATTCTTTTTTTTTTTTCAAGTTTCTATTCTACCACTTTGTCGGCGTAATTAAGGTGATGTATACTTGTGTCAAACTTTAACTCTCTAGTACCAATAGTTAATGCGCTAAATCACGGACGGTCGGACAGACAGACTGACAGACGGACATATAAAATAATAATAAAAAATAAAATAAAATGTCTTTATTGCATGAATGTAGTACAGAAATGATAACATGGTGACATAAGTACAGTGCAATTACATTCTACCGTCAAGGTGTACAATGTCAGTTGCCTAGCCTGCAAATTATATTTTACAATATTAAAAACAGTCATCACAATACAGATCATTGAATTAGTGGTAAAACAATAATTATATGTATGTATATTTTTTACTGGTGGTAGAGCTCTAGTGACAGAGCTCGCGGGCGTAGGCACCACCGCATTACCTAATATACTTGCCGCTAAATGGTAGTGTTCAGCACTATTGTGTTCCGGTCAAGTGGTAATGTAAGGCCCTGTAATTTCCGGCACAGAGGCATAACACCTTAGGCCTCAGGAGTGGTAACGCATCTGCATTTTGACCTTGGTCTTGTGTGGGTGTCTATAGGCTGCAGTCATCACTTAACATCAATGTGAACTGCATGCTTGTTTAGCACTTCGATTACATAAAAAAAAAAAAATATTAATATAATGTTAGAGTCCATTTAAATTAAATAATTAAATTACAATTTATAAATTATTAATTTGTCAGATGAGTTTGTCAAATGTCATATTTTTGTATTCATTTATGTCATAAAAACAGTGTTCAAGTAACCAATTTTTTAAGCATAATTTTTACAGCAGTGAATGCACCGTTTTCTAATGGCCTAAATGAAAGGTTGAATCAAACGATAGTTAACAAAATTAGATGCAAAATCAATGAAGATGGAGAAAACAGAGCGTGGACTACAATAGCACATGAATGTGTAGAAAAATACAATCAGACTAACCACTCAGTAACTGGCTATGCACCATGTTATTTGCTATACGGAACAGATGTTAAGATTTTACCAAAAGAACTACAACAAGGAGGTATAAATAGTGACTGGATCGGAGATAAGAAAACAGCGCTTAATAATACCTTGAAATCACATTACTATAACAAAATGAGGTATGATAGGAATAGAAAACAAAGAGAATTCAGGGTGGGAGATCTAGTATATATAGAAAATGGGAATAAACTAAATAGGAAAAAGCTAGATGAATTGAGAATTGGACCATATAAAATAATTAAAAAGAAATCTAATACAATTTACGAGATAGATACAGGACATAGAAAAACAGAGTCAAATCTTTTTCATATCACAAAACTAATTCCAGTACAGATAACAGAGGATGAGAATGTGCAAGTATCAAATGGAGAACAGGAGTGAAAATTCACGGGTGAATTTTCTTCCCCATGGGGGGAGATGTAAAGAAATACTATTTCTTTCTTCGCACTCTGTGTGTTTACTTACCATGAAGTTTGGTTATAGTTTTTAACTTTTTAATTGTCTGATTTTAAAGAAGAAACGAATTCAGAATGTCAGATGACAGATTTAAATAAGAGTTGATTGACAATTGGATAATCAATGAAAATTTTAATATTATATTATTTTATGTTTTAAAAGTGAAAGAATAAACTTTCATTGTCGTTTCTTCTTTACAGGTTTGAGTTCATATTGTTTTATATTACCTAAATAAAATAGTCTCTGTATAAAAAAAACTAACAATAAATCTTCTTTACAGCAACACAAGGTTTATTTCTTTCATGTAGTAAAACAGACTTATATATATATATATATATATAATAGTGTTAAGTCTTAAACATAAAGCTATTATTTCTAAATTGTTTATTAATGCCGCCTACCATTTTTTTTTCTCTCACTACCAATGGTTGACTGGCAGAGAGCGCTTTTAGCGTTAAGTCCGCCATTTGCTCATATGTTTTATATGTCGTGGCAATAAAGATTGAATAAATAAATATATAAAGATGCGTTGCTACTTCTGATGACTAAGGTATTATGCCTCTGTGCTGGAAATAACAGAGCCAAAATTCTGGTTTGTTCAATATAAATTAGTAAGTGTCAGTTGTCCTGATAAATCTAATAAATAACATTTTCGTGTCACAGTGTTTGTGACCAAAGTTCTCGGAAACGGCTCGACCGATTTTAATATTTATTTTTTATGGGCAGCACCGTCCCGTGATAAAATAATCGCCATTGTGATCGCCAATCCGCCTGCCAAGCGTGGCGATCAATGCATATTTTTCCCTAACGCTATTATGGGCGTCTTTGGGTTTGTCCAGCGGACGTATTCATCAAATCACAAGGCCGTACATTACAACCTGACTGGAACACGATAGCGTTCAACACTACCATTTAGCGGCAAGTAGATTTGGTAGTAGGTCGAGTTCTGTCTGATGATGCGGTCAAAAGTCTTAGGAATCGGCGTGGATTTATGAAGAGAATGATGAAGGTAGATGAGGCACGAGCGGTATGTCAGGACTGGGATATCTGGCGCTCTACACTCTCTGCCTACCCCGTTAGGGATCTAGCGTGAAGATACATACATAGATTTGGTAATGCGACGATAATTACGTCCGTGAGTTCTATTATTGGAGCACAACCACCACCAATATACTATTACTGAATTGAAACTCAAATGTACAAGAACACTTTTTTATTATTGTATATCTATATTATCTATTTTACAATGTTATATGAATAAATTTAAATACAATTCCTTTAACGGTTATAAAATATATTAACTTGCTATTATACACACGTGCATTAGTTGAGAATAAAGCAAAAAATAACGGATGTATCCGCAAGCGAGCAAACTTATTACAATTAATAGCCGTTAATAAGGAAATAAAGTGGTGCTAATTATTTCACAAGTGGATACTATATTTTGCTTTAACATGTTTTGGTTATTTGGTTGAACCGTTCAATTTGATTAAAAATATGATGAATAAACAAAACTGAATACTAGATTTTAATCGTGATTTCTCTTGATCATAAGTATTTTTTACCTGCCGGTCGAATGCCGCCTTTGCTTAAAGATAGAAAGATATCAGCTGAATGTTGCCCACTGCTGGACTAAACCCTCAAAGGAGGATATGTGGTTTAAGAACTTTTATTTTCTCAAAAGAATTACATCAATTCACTTACTGAGATAAAACTTCTAACATGTAAAACAAAAAACATGATGAGTATACAATTAAAACTTGATCGAGCAACCACAGATACAAAGTGCGCTGCCATAATCGCCACGCTTGGCATGCGGATTGGCAATCGCAGTAACGGCAGTTTTATCGCAAGACGCTGCTGCCCATATTGCGTTATTGCACTTACTACCGAATTGAAATGGTCTTGTCCAAAGGGAAGAATTCTCTTGCAGAAGAAGAAAACTTTTCCACTAGTGGGCGGTGGGTCATATCACGTACCGACGCCAGTCGCTTAAAACTTAAGATGGTGGGATCAAATGCTCAACCGCCTAATTTGATTTTGTTTTGACTTAACTACATTCCGCATAACGAGTGTGAAACTATCCGTATCGCTTGGCTACCAGACACTTGGCTATGTAGAACTATGTACACGAAAGCAACCGACAGCGGTAGTAGACAGTACACTCTCGCGATCGAGGTTACGATCCACTTCGGGTAAGTAAGCCAGCGGTGTAGTATATAATTAACTACCGCTTATAGTAAACATCCGTTGAAGTATGTAACAGACGTGTAAAGAAATTCTTAAATCTGACAGCTGGCCCTGTTTGATCACTGATCGCTGATTCGTAAAAAATAATTTATTTTTAACAAAAGAACCTACATAGTGTTATTCCGGTTTAACTTTTTATGGCGATGATTCAAAAAACGTAACTTCACGCCTGTAATCCCCGAAGGGGTAGGCAGAGGTAAATGCATGCATTCAAGCATACATGCAAACACCCACGATTCGCCAGTTACGTTTTGGCCCATGTAACAGGTGGCGAGCCTGATGACATCTCCGGGCACATTACCAAACTTTGAGGTACTGGGAAATTTCCAGAAAATGGAAAAATCCCAATAGAACCAGAGATAAAGGACTTTACACCATTATCTCTGATAACCCCCTACCCGGGAATCGAACCCAGGACCTCAGAGTAGTAGTAGTGGCCTGCTACCACTAGGCTACCGAGGCAGTCAAATTTTTCGTTTTTGATATTTTATGCTAGTTTGTACACTCTAGTTACTGTTCTGTTAAATACAATGTCCTTTTTATTATTACCAATTTTCTCTTAACGATTAGGCAGTCATTTGTACTCTTTTCTGCTTACTGTTATTCTTCTATAAAGATTAATTATTATTGTTGTTGTTCAGTTTGGATACCAAAACTGAATCTTACAAATTTTTCATTCCTGTATTCGTTTTTTATGTTTTTTCCGTATGAAGAAATAAAATAAGATGTTTAATTTACTAATCATTTGACAATCAATCAATATTAAATTTTATACCCCGTGTTATCCACCACGGAAGAGGTAGTAACACATCTGCATTATAGCCGCCGGTTTTTGTGTAGATCGCAGTATTACTTACATCTAAACTGTTCGCTTGTTTGTCACTTCCAAAATTTTTCAAAGGAATCATTTTGTAAAATTACCGATTATAAATAAGAGTGTCCCAATATTCAATTATTTTGGTTACCTTAATATTGCATTTTCGTAAAAAAAAAACGTAACTTCACGCCTGTAATCCCCGAAGGGGTAGGCAGAGGTAAATGCATGCATTCAAGCATAAATGCAAACACCCACGATTCGCCGGTTACGTTTTGGCCCATGTAACAGGTGGCGAGCCTGTTGACATCTCCGGGCACATTACCAAACTTTGAGGTACTGGGAAATTTCCAGAAAATGGAAAAATCCCAATAGAACCAGAGATAAAGGCTTTTTCACCATTATCTCTGATAACCCCCTACCCGGGAATCGAACCCAGGACCTCAGCGTAGTAGTAGTGGCCTGCTACCACTAGCAGGGCTTTTAGTGGCAGTCCCTTAATCCCTTTTGTCCCTTTTTTTTCAGCAAGTCCCTTAAAGCCCCCTTTTTTAAGAAATTGGTCCCTAAGTCCCTTTTTCTGGCACTAAACTTCAAGTCAACTGCCAAAATATTAAAAGTGGTCTTTGAAATTTTCTCTTTATGAAAGGAAGTTAAAGAACTGAGTAGGTAATGTGCTTTTTACTTCTTGCAATATCCATCTATTTTCCTACAGTGTTGAAACTTATTGATACGTCGTCAATTTTTCGGGATCAACGCAAATCAAAGATCGCATACTTAATAATACTTTTGTGCCATATTTTACATCGTTTTAATTGTGTTGACAATATGTGAATTTAATGTGTATACATGTTGAAATACTCCCCTTCTAGCCCATCAAGAAATGATTGTTTTGAATAAAAAAAACCGGTCAAGTGCGTGTCGGGCCCCGCACAGTGTAGGGTTCCCTAGTTTTTAAGTTTGAATAATGTAATGAAAAATAAAAATTTTCAAGTAAAATACAGCCAATTTAAGTGTGATAGTTTTCCTTTTACTAATTTCGTTATATGTAGCTACTATTGCCGTAATATTTTTATTTCTAACAACAACCGTTTAGTTGGTAAAAAAAGGCCGGGGACACTTGACTCTAACGAAAATTGGCACTTAAGTCTCGAACAGTGAATCAGTGAACTAAATCGAAAAATGATATTTGCACATCTCTAAAATTTTTGAACTTTTTTACTATATCCCATACTACATAGAAAACAAAAAATGTTTTTCCGCGCGTTACACATAAATTCTTTTTTTTTTTTCAAGTTTCTATTCTACCACTTTGTCGGCGTAATTAAGGTGATGTATACTTGTGTCAAACTTTAACTCTCTAGTACCAATAGTTAATGCGCTAAATCACGGACGGTCGGACAGACAGACTGACAGACGGACATATAAAATAATAATAAAAAATAAAATAAAATGTCTTTATTGCATGAATGTAGTACAGAAATGATAACATGGTGACATAAGTACAGTGCAATTACATTCTACCGTCAAGGTGTACAATGTCAGTTGCCTAGCCTGCAAATTATATTTTACAATATTAAAAACAGTCATCACAATACAGATCATTGAATTAGTGGTAAAACAATAATTATATGTATGTATATTTTTTACTGGTGGTAGAGCTCTAGTGACAGAGCTCGCGGGCGTAGGCACCACCGCATTACCTAATATACTTGCCGCTAAATGGTAGTGTTCAGCACTATTGTGTTCCGGTCAAGTGGTAATGTAAGGCCCTGTAATTTCCGGCACAGAGGCATAACACCTTAGGCCTCAGGAGTGGTAACGCATCTGCATTTTGACCTTGGTCTTGTGTGGGTGTCTATAGGCTGCAGTCATCACTTAACATCAATGTGAACTGCATGCTTGTTTAGCACTTCGATTACATAAAAAAAAAAAAATATTAATATAATGTTAGAGTCCATTTAAATTAAATAATTAAATTACAATTTATAAATTATTAATTTGTCAGATGAGTTTGTCAAATGTCATATTTTTGTATTCATTTATGTCATAAAAACAGTGTTCAAGTAACCAATTTTTAATCTTCCTTTTAAATACATTTAACGGCAAACTTTTAAATGCGTCAGGTAATTTATTGTATATTGTTATAGCGTGTACATATATATACATTTCTCTTGTACAGCTCTAAACGGCATATTGGAAGGTATATTTTATATTTACGAGTACTTCTTACTGAGACAGTTGTTCTGTTTGCTACTTGCGAGTGGCTATTAAAATGTTCTGGGTGCTGTTTAACAAATACACAAAGTTCTTTAATGTACATACAAACAAGTGGCATGATTCTATATTTTTTGAAGAGAGGTTTGCAGCTATCCATAAAATGAGCACCGGAGCTCTTATACATTTCTTTGAGTACAATAAATGCTCTATGAATATCTACTGAGTTTCCCCATAGTAATAGGCCATACGAAAGGACTGAGGATACATAGCCATGATAAGCACTTAGAGCTGCTTCACTGGATACAGTTAATCGCAGTGTTTTTATGGCAAAGACGAATCTATCAAGTTTGTCACAGACATACTCCACAGTGATTTCCAGTTACAGTGTTTATCAAGTCTTATTCCTAGGAACATTGTATTGTCGGCTTCCTCAATTTTTACATTATTTGCAATTATATTAAGGTTTATTTCTTTTTTCCTGCGAGTCTGAAATTGGATGAATTTAGTTTTGTTTATATTGGGGGATACATGGGGGATACATAGCGAAACTATAGGGGTTCCTTGTTAACTACGGAACCCTAAAAACAGATTGTTTTAGGCTCCATTTTGGTCCCTTTTTGTCCCTTTTTTTGGAAAAATTCAGTCCCTTTTCCCTTTTTTGTAAGAGCGACTCTGCTAAAAACCCTGCCACTAGGCTACCGAGTGCATTTTCGTATATCGTATTATATTGTGTTTCTGGTAATTCCCAGAAATTAAACAGTTTTCTCTTTTGTTACAGAAAAATGGACGAAACCACGGAAGCGACAACGACCACAACTTGAAAACATTACATTTAATATACAATATCTGTGATCTTCAAGAATCGATCTCCATAGAATATACATTTTTTTATTATCATTACGAAAAGACTAAAAATTAAGAAAAAATGCCTGCCATATTGTCGAAAATTCGGGAACAGGCATTTAGGGTTCAGCCGACTATAGCGGTGGGGGTCGGAGTGGGGGTCGCGTTGGCTGCGTGCGCGCTGTACGGAACCCGCGACAGAAAACAACCTCCGCCGTGTAACAACAATAATAATTATAAGGTGAGAAACTTTATTTTATAATCATAATATACACGTGGTGTTACTATAATATAATAATACACCTAGTAATTGAGTTAGCGGTAGCCATTTTCTTTAGTTCCTGATTGATATAATTAATTATAAAGTGAAAAACTTGAATTTATTATCATAATATACACGTGGTGATACTATAATAATACACCTAGTAATTAAACTAGCGGTAGCCATTTTCTTTAGTGATTGATTGGTAAAATTATTATAAAGTGAAAGACTTGAATTTATTATATACACGTGGTGTTACTATAAAGTAATTGAGTTAGCGGTAGCCAATTTTCCATTTTCTTTTGGTGACTGATTGATATGATTTTAAGGTGAAAAACTTTAATTTATTATCATAATATACACGTGGTGTTACTATAATAATACACCTAGTAATTGAGTTAGCGATAGCCATTTTTTCATTTGCCTTAGTGACTGACTGATTCATATACCGCGTCTGATAACCGGATCTAGGCATAACTGATATAGTTTTTTTTTATTGAGTATATTAATTGTGACTGCCTCATTGGTCCAGTGGTTGTAATCGTGATGCTGAAGCCTGAGATGGTTCGATTTCAGGTCGGGAAAAGCTGTTACTGGGTTTTTTCTGTGAGACAAATTCCCAGTATTATCCCGTAGTCTGCGTGCCTCGCAAAGCACGTAAAGGCGTCGGTCCTGCGTCCGATATTTCTCCGGTCGTGTCGGATTGCCGTACCATCGGACTGAGATAGGGAGAGGGAATAGAGAGTTCACCTGTGTCAGAGAATATGTAATAATACTACGTATAGAATGGACACTTTGACGTCCCGCCCGAGTGCTCCGTCTCACCCAACCTCCTCCCCTCGTATGGGCGACGGTTGGTATTTTCTACGTTCTACGCACACAGGTGCATGTGTAAATACACGTCACTGATGAATGTCTGTGTAGTAGAGACCAAAATAAGCGTTTGTATGGAATTTTGGCGGAGTGTCCGCGGTGTGCCTGTGTTTGCGCATACATTTGTGCCAATAATATCTCCTGCGCAGTTGGCTAGTCTCCGTTGAGCCTTTGGCCTTCGTGACCGAAATTCGGTTTATTATTCATAGTGGCATCCGGAATGTGATTAAACATGAGTGGTGCATGCATTTAACTTTACCTAACCCTTCAGGGAAAATTGGCGTGAAATCGTGAAAATTTATTTCCTACTGTGAGGGAACTAGCCACTTGACCACATTGGCAACTTATGCAGTCAAAATAAAATCTATATTTGATTGATTTTGGATAAGCAGAGGGTTCCTGGGCTGTATCTAATAAATCTTATTCATTAAAGAATCTTGTAAAGCTCAGCTCTCATTATAATTTAGTGTGTAAAGAGTAAAGAGTAAAAAAAAATATTAATAAATTATACCATCTTCAAAGTTCGTATAATTTTTTGACAAAGTTTGGGAGTGTTGTATACGCGAGAAAATCTGCAAATTAACCCCCTTATTCATAAGCGTTTTTAAGCTAAAGTGTTGCTAATCTCTCCTTTGTCTTGTTCTTTCCTGCAGAGTTGACAATGCAAGTTACAAAGACAAAGCATTCTATAGCTAAAAAACGTATTTAATGTATAGGTCGCGCCAGGCAAAAAGAACGCTGGCGGTCAAGCTGCGCAGTAGACGATTTATCGATCTATTTGGTGGTGTGAGGTGTGGCGTTTTCAATCTGCCTACCAATACACGAAACCGCACGCGAAAGCTAGATCAAAAATAAACCAATAGGGCTAGTACTTTCGTGCGCGAGTGTACCGATGCGCGAACACATCCCTTCTACTTTCTTCCAGCGTTCTTTTTACGTGGCGCGACCTATACGTTTAAGAATAAGAGACATTCAGAACAAGAGAGACGACGTTCGTTTACGAGTATTATGTAAGTTTGTAAGTAGTTACGAATATGTTGACTTGACACCATATCTATTTGTCTAAAAGTTAATGTTCGAAGGTTATTTTTTATTGAATTTATAATTCGTTAATTATTAAATGACATCTTGAGGTTATGGAGTTAAGTTTGAACTTAGGTTTTTTGCTCGCTAAGGTTAAACTAGTATTAGCATGAAATAAGGAAGGCAAGTTTTTTTCTGAAGGTTACAAGTACGTGGTTCAAGACGGTATTTTAAATATTAGTAGGTAGGTACCGTGTAGGTATGTATTATCAATCCAAATCTTGTAGATTTGTAATAACTAGCAAAGTTGATCTCCGGTTTTGGTGTACTTGTCTTACCTATAGGCTGGAGTGGTAGCAGTGCCGGATTAGCCATATAGCAGGAAGCATTTTACTGGTGGTAGAGCAGTGACGGAGTGACTAGTGACGGAGCTCGCGGGCGTAGGCACCACCGCATTACCGCTAAATGGTAGTGTTCAGCACTATAATGTTCCGGTCAGGTGGTAATGTACGGCCCTGTAATTTCCGGCACAGATGCAAAACACCTTAGGCCTCAGGAGTGGTAACGCATCTGCATTTTGACCTTGGTCTTTGTGTGGGTGTCTATAGGCTGCAGTCATCACTTAACATCAATGTGACCTGCATGCTTGTTTACCACTTCCATTACTTAAAAAAAAAGCAGCTAACGCCACGGGCCCCGCGCCTGTGCCCAAAAAATAGATATATGGCGGAGCGTGGCCCACACTGTAATTAAAGCCGGGGCCCCGCCCCGGCTTTGTCCGGCACTGAGTAGTAGTTAGTGAATAACTTACTGTAAGTTTTTTTTAATGTACCTACTTACGTAGCTCGTGGCTCGGCTCGGCTCGATAAATAAAAGAAAACGTAAATTGTAAGAAAGAAAAGTGATTTTTATTTCAGTTTATAAAATGAATTAATGTGTGTTAAATTTGTAGAATTGTCAAAAGGTTGAAAAAGCTTTAAACATTTTGTTATATAATCAAATGTCCTTAATATAATTCTAATTTGTCATGTGAATGTAGTACCTACCTACCTACGCATCAGCAATAACTATAATTAAGTAAATGTATGTATGTATCTTCACGCCAGGTCCCTAACGGGGTAGGCAGAGAGTGTAGAGCGCCAGACATCCCGGTTATGGCAAACCTCTCGTGCCTCGTCTACCTTCATCATTCTCTTCATACATGCACGCCGATTCCTAAGACTTTTGACCCCACCATCAGACAGAACTCGACCTATTTGGTCATGGTAGGTCAGCCTTGGTCTTCCTGGGCCTCTGCAACCATCCACATTCGCATTGTATATCTGTTTAGTCATTCGCTCATTCGACATTCTTTCTATATGCCCGAACCATCGGAGCATGCCTTTTTTCATTTTTACACCGATACTATCATTCACACAAAGTCTCTTTCTTAAGAGACATGAGACATTAAGTAAATGCCTCATCTAATTTAATTGCATGCTATACCCACCCGGGGGCGGTACTCTTCTTCTTAACACAGACTATTGTAACAAATAGCCTAGCAAGAAGAATGGTACAATGCCCATACTATAACTATTGTGCACCTATATGTCAATTTGTTCTGAAATATGTACCTACCTATTCTAAAAAAATTTACTACATATGTAAAGATCTTATTCCGAAAATTTTGCAAAAATTCGCATAATCTACTTTTTTGTTTTGTTCGATTTGTAACAATACAACTTTAAAACATTCACTGGCGTTATTTACATAATAAAATTAATAGGGAATCGGACAACTTTTGAGAATGTGTCTAAAATTATTCTTTATACGTTTATTTAACCATAAAAAATATTAATTTTATTATTTAAACATGTTAAAGTACCAGACATACATTTTATAATTTCAAAAATGCCGCGTAATCGGTACCGGTCAGAATGACTCTGAACAATGTGACGTCAACTGTTTGCAATCAAAGTAAATCTTTTAATTCCATACGACTAACCGAGTGCAAATTAATTTTGTTGAATTTCGTATAACTTATTTTTCATGTAATTAACGTAGAAAATATCCAAAAAAAGAGCCGATAAATCAAAGTATCACTTGTGTTAATTATTTGTTGTACAAACATATGACGTCACGTCCTGTGATTGATGTTTCGTTCAAGATGGAGCACAGATAAAAAAATATTAAAATTATTACATTTTATTTGCAATTTAAAAATATAAATCATTAATAAATCGTTTCTTTCCATTTTTCTTTAAATAAAATATATTTCACAAGCATGTGTTAATGCGAAATAATATAAAAACAATTATTAAGGGTAAAAGCGACTTCTTTACGATATTCAATAAACTGAAAAGTCTATTATATCGGTTTCCTAACTAGCATGGTTGGCAATAGATGTCGCTACTGCTACCATAAAGCAAGGCAATAAATGTGAAGGAAAGATTTGACAAATCGGGCAGGACTTCAGTAGCTCAATTGGAAGAGCGGCTGGACTAGATTCCCAGTAGGCCGCGAGTTCGAGTCTCGACTGAAGTCAAATCTTTCTTTCCATTTTTCTTTAAATAATATATAAATCATTAATAATTAACGAAAATATTTAATGAGTCATCGTATTATTTCACAAACATTCATTCTAATCATAGTTTACATTTATTTTCGATAGCTGTCCGATTGCCTATTGCATTAACGTTATATGTAATTAAAATGTATGATATCACGACTGTATGGCATGAAGAACAATTAAAAGTTTTATTTAAATGATAGCTATAGTACACGTGCCGTTATTAGACAATTATTTATCTACAATAATACACGTTTTTTGTAATCTTTTGAATATGTACATATCGTCAGATAACATTCGCCATTCCAGATATGTTAGATACCTATTTGCCTTTTTTTGTCTATTTTTATACCTGTTTTGTTTTATGTTTTTTTTTTTTTTGCAATAACGTGCGAGTGAAATATTCTTTATGAAAAAAAAGAAACATTTTTTGGTGCCACACCAAGACGATGCAATATTTTTTTACTTTATTATTATTAAATATTGTAGTGGTAGCCATATTATAGGAACGAGGCATATAGGTCTCGGATTCCAAATATAATTTTCATAACATTTTTTTATTACTTTTTTTTTACTATGTAGGAATTTCAATATTAAATTCCGTTGTCGTAGTCCTCTAGGACTTAGGTCACGGATTCAAACCCTGCAGAATTAAGTACCTATATAGCCTGAGTTTTTTTCTTGTTTAAATATGTAGGTAAGTACTAGTGATCGCCTTGTTGGTGTGACAAATAAATAAATCAAATCGGTCCACCATTGACAGATTAATCGTTGAACATACATAAAAAAATATATAGTACAGTCGAACATTGAACCCCATACTTTTTTAAAACGACACGTGTCTCGTTGTCTCGGCTTCTGCCCTGCGCATACGTTCATCTGACGCCTACGTTGGACAAACGCTAGTGTGAAGAGGGTCTTATCTAATTGTAATAAAAGCTATATTCGATTATTTTCGAATAGGTAGGACATTTCTTAAAGTGTATGTCAATTAAAATAACAAATTAATTAAGTTTATGAAATCCCATAATCGGCTTAATTGTTATAAGTGGATTTAATTTTCAATATTAAAAGGAATCAGGTGGTAAGTAGGTATATTATTATAATTAAGTATGTTAGTGTGATGGACCGGATGGTGGAGCTTCAGATAGACCTCGATGTGCTGTTGTCGCAAATATTGCCAAGTGGATACTTGGACTAAATATATCTAGTGTTTATAAATCGATAGAAACCAGTCACGATTATTGGTATCAATATTCATCATCAATCTACATATTTCCTTAGTTTTATCTGCTTTATGGGTTAATTATAATAATTATTTACAATTTTATTGATTAATGGTTGTATGTTGTATGTTGAATGTTTATCTATAGACATAATAAGTCTGTACATAAGTATGTTAATATTTATAATTGTTTTTATATTATTTCGCATTAACACATGCTTGTGAAATATATTTTATTTTTAAAGAAAAATGGAAAGAAAAATTTGACTTCAGGCGAGACTTGAACTCGCGGCCTACTGGGAATCTAGTCCAGCCGCTCTGCTAATTGAGCTACTGAAGTCCTGCCCGATTTGTCAAATCTTTCCTTCACATTTATTGCCTTGCTTTATGGTAGCAGCAGCGCCATCTATTACCAACTATGCTAGTTAGGCAACCGATCAGGACTTCAGTAGCTCAATTGGAAGAGCGGCTGGACTAGATTCCCAGTAGGCCGCGAGTTCGAGTCTCGCCTGAAGTCAAATTTTTCATTCCATTTTTCTTTAAAAATAAAATAATATTTATAATGTACGGCCCTGTAATTTCCGACACAGAGGCATAACAGCTTACGCCTCAGGAGTGGTAACGCATCTCCATTTTGACCTTGGTCTTCTCCTTCTCTGTGGCGGAAATTACAGGGCCGTACATTACCACCTGACCGGAACACGATAGTGCTGAACACTACCATTTAGCGGCAAGTTTATTAGGTAATGCGTAAAAATTGGTAGAGCTCCAGTGTCAAAGCTCGCGGGCGTAGGCACCACCGCATTACCTAATAAACTTGCCGCTAAATGGTATTGTTCAGCAATATCGTGTTCCGGTTAGATGGTAATGTATGGCCGCGTAATAACTGTCACACGGACATAACATCTAAAGCCTCAAGGGTGGCGACGCATCTGCATTTTGACCTCTGGTTTTTGTGTAGATGTCTATAGGCTGCAGTCATCACTTAGCATCCATGTGAACTGCATGCGTGTCTGCCACTTATACGTTATATAAACAAAAAAAAGGACCTACGAGCTTTTATAGATCTCAGGCAGTCTGAGTACAGCACAATACCTACCCTATTACCCAATGACTACTACAAACCTAAAACTATTTCGCTTGCTAAATGATTATTGAAAGCACGAACTGCCGTGATATTATTAATGTAACATTTTTTTTTCTAATGATTAAAAAAAGAACACCACAAATGAAAACAAAAAACCTGGTCAAGTGCGCGTCGGGCTACGCGCATTGTAGGGTTCCGTAACTCTTAGGTTTGAAAAAAAATTAAACAATTTTAAATATCTAAATATTTTCGATGGAGTTCAAAAATTTCGCAAACTAGTATAGCCAACTTAAGTGTGATAGTTTTCCTTTACATTTCGTTATATGTAGCTACTATTGCCGTAACGTTTGAATTTGTAACAACAACCGTTTAGTTGGTAGGGGGAGGGGGGGGACACTTGATTCTTACGAAAATAGGCACTTAAAAACTTAATAAGTTACGAACAGTTTACTGTATTCAAAAATGATGTTCGCTCACCCCTAGCATTTTTAAAAGACCTATCTAACGATATCCCACACTATATAGAAAACGAAAAATAAAAAATATATCCGCGCGTAGGGGTTTTTTGTATATCAATGAAGGTACCCTAAATATTTTGTGTTTTTATCCTACCACTTTGTGGGCGTAATTAAGGTGTATACTTGTGCCAAATTTCATGTCTCTGGTACCAATAGTTATTGCGCTAAACCGCGGGCGGACAGACAGACAGGCAAACAGAAATTTAATATGGAACCCTTAATTTAAAATATTTGTAAATTCAAACAAACGAACAAATGACAGTCTCGAATTATTTTAAAATGGATTTTTTTTTTGTATGTATTAGCTAGTTTTTTTTTTGTCACGGAAATGTCAAATTTATGTTTTATAGTATTTGACATAACGTGTCGTGTGACACTGCCATGTAACAGGTTAAAAACGTGGAATATGACATTTGAGGTCAATATTATGTAACACATGACTGTGTAAGATAAATATAATCCCACACATAAAGAGCGGTGTATCACTCACCGATCGCGTTCGTAATGAAGATGTAAGAAAGAGACTTTGTGTGAGAATGATAGTATCGGTGTAAAAATGAAAAAAGGCATGCTCCGATGGTTCGGGCATATAGAAAGAATGTCGAATGAGCGAATGACTAAACAGATATACAATGCGAATTTGGATGGTTGCAGAGGCCCAGGAAGACCAAGGCTGACCTACCATGACCAAATAGGTTGAGTTCTGTCTGATGGTGGGGTCAAAAGTCTTAGGAATCGGCGTGCATGTATGAAGAGAATGATGAAGGTAGACGAGGCACGAGAGGTTTGTCTGAACCGGGATATCTGGCGCTCTACACTCTCTGCCTACCCCGTTAGGGACCTGGCGTGAAGATACATACATACATACATACATAAAGAGCAATGTGTGGGATTATATTTAATTCAATTAATTCTATCGCTTTATCATTCGAAATATCATAAAGTTTATGTATGTGCATTCATGTAAAAGATTTGTTTTACCAAAACATAAAAATGAAGTCTTTAGAATAGATGGTACCTATAAACTTATTTTTTATGATTTTCAAAAATACTTTTGTTAGGGGTTATCCATAAAATACGTTCGCATACATGGCGGGAAGGGGTTTCGCTGAGCCTGACAAAATGTGACATGGGAGGACGGGGTATCCATGGCAACGTCACGTTTGCAGTTCATTAAACTGCCTCAGTAGCCTAGTGGTAGCAGGCCACTACTACTACGCTGGAGGTCCTGGGTTCGATTCCCGGGTCGGGGGCTTTTAGAAATATTATAACGGTTTAAAATCCTTTATTTCTGGTTCTATTGGGATTTTTACATTTTCTGAAAGTTTCCCAGTACCTCGGAGTTTGGTAATGGTAACAGGCTTACATGGACCAAAAACGTAACGGGCGAATCGTGGGTGTTTGCGTGTATGCTTGAATGCATGCATTTTTCTCTGCCTTCCCCTTCGGGGATTGCAGGCGTGAAGTTATGTCGTAAAATAATTTTTAAATAGTTCTTTGTTTTTGTGACATAATGTTTTAGGGGGGTTACAGATATTGTGACAATAGAGGGGAGGAGGGGGACAGAAAAGGATTATTTGAGCGTGACATATTTTAGGGACGATCCCTTACTTCTTTAAGAAAGTTTCAACGAATATTACCATTTTTTTTTACAATTTATTTCTTATTATTTCAGGTAGCGAAAAATGGCACACTACAGACAGTTGAAAATGGCAGCACAGAGCCGTGCGGCGGGCGATGCGGCGCCGAGCAGTGCGCGCTGTGCCGGGGGGACGCCGACACGGATAACAAACAGAATATCGTAAGTATCACAGATTTCATCTTTAACTGGTGGTAGAGCTCCAGTGACGGAGCTCGCGGGCGTAGGCACCACCTATATACTTGCCGCTAAATGGTAGTGTTCAGCACTATCGTGTTCCAGTCAGGTGGTAATATTCGGCCGTGTAATTTTCGGCACAGAGGCATAACACCTTAGGTCAGGAATGGAAATAGTCTGCAGTCATCACTAAACATCACTGTGACCTGAATGCTTGTTTGCCACTTCGATTACATAAGAAAAACTAGCTGTGCCCGCGACTTAGTGCGCGATAAGTCTAAATAACTCCCTCCTTATTACCTTTATGTGCCATTGAAAGTACCGTCACTATCGTTCCAGCCGTTCCATTAGCCGGACAAACAGACAGACAGATAGAAAGACAAAAAATGTAGAATAGTAGGTATTTTAGTTCACTGGTGGCAGAGTTCCAGTGCAGGAGCTCGAGGGTGTAGGCACTAGGCACCGCCGCATTATCTTATCCATCTGCCGCTAAATGGTAGTGTTCAGGACTACCGTGTGCCGGTTAGATGGTAATGTATGGCCCCGTAATAACTTTACACAGACATGACAACTTAGGTCTCAGAAGTGGCAACGCATCTGTATTTTGACCTCTGGTTTTTGTGTAGATGTCTATAGGCTGCAGTCATCACTTAACATCAATGCAATGCATGAATGCTTGTTTGCCTGCCACCTTCCTGTACATAAAAAATCGGTTCTTAAGGTATTATTTTATTACGCATATTTCTTACAGGAAGATGCGGACGACACACAATCAATAGAGGAACATGTTCCCGGCATGAACCTGGAGTTCCTGAGGCAGCTGGTCTCCCTCGCGAGGATCATGGTCCCAAGCATCCGCAGCCATGAGGTGGCGCTGCTGGCGGCGCACACGGTCTGCTTGTTCTCCAGGACATTCCTCTCTATATACGTCGCGTCCTTGGAAGGGTCTATTGGTGAGTTGGATTTCGATCTTTTCGGGAATAGCATAGGAGTTCCTGAAATACTCGAAAAGATCAGAAACTTAGAAGTATTCTTCATGCTTCGCTTTGGGAAATTTGTTCCAGTAAATAAGATCTTGGTCTTTGAAGGTCTATCGGTTATAAGGTCTATCGCGACAATCGTATTTTCCCTGTCAACATCGCACTGGAAGACTATTGGTAAATTAGAGATTGGTCTTTTAAAGAATAGACGGCATATACAAGAACGTGATGTAGCTGGTCTGCTCTGACTGAGACAGCTAGTCCCTCCCAAAACTCACACGGCTTGCGTGTTCTCCAGGACATTCCTCTATTCATAAGTTCCATCTTGGTCTTCTGGGGAATATGAAGCCATTAATGACAGTGCCTGAAGTACTTTGATACCTGCGCCGGTAGCTCAAACAAGCTGGAGCTCTTGTGTCCGTGGAGATTGAGACGTATATATACTGGCTGCTGTAACATTTTTTTCTGTCCGAATAGTATGATATCGCCGAGGATTTTTTGGAATCGCTATGAGTGGTAGAGTTGCATCACTGAATTCGCTCGTTTAAATCGCCCTTCACGACATGTGTGGCAATGGATACTGAAGAACGGACACTTAAGAGAATATATCTATAGGATCAGACCTAATGTCCTCATCCTTCATGTTTGAAGTAGTTCTTCCTCCTATTACCATCCCAAATATATCTACTAATCTACCATTTTTCTTCTTTGCATTTAGATGATAAACTTTTATTTTATGAACCATTCGAAAAATTTGTTTCTTTTTTATCTCAGTTAGCTGTCTCAGTAGTCTACTAGCTACGCTGGGGTCGTGGGTTCGATCTTGGGGTTGTGTATTATCCTTTCTGATGTAATAGGGATTCTTTCATTTTCTGGCAGTTTCCTAGTGCCACACTCGGAGCTTGTTCATCACCAACCAGTTTGGTGATCGTCCGGAGTTGTCAAAAGGTTCGCTACCTGTTACATGGGCCAAAACGTAACCGGCCAATCGTGAATATTTAGATATCCGCTTGAATGTATACTTTTATCTCTGCCTACTGCTTCGAGAAATACAATTGAAGTTACTTTTTTTTTTACAGTAAAACACATAGTGCAGAAGGACCTGCGTTCTTTCTCCGCACTCCTAATGCAGTGGTTCGGCATCGCCATACCGGCCACGTTCATCAACTCCATGATCAGATACCTGGAGAGTAGACTCGCGCTCGCCTTCCGGACGCGCCTGGTCAACCACGCTTATGAGCTGTACTTCAAGAACCAGACCTACTACAGGGTGGCCAACTTAGATGCTAGGATCGAGAATGCTGATCATAGGTGAGATTTACTTTAAGATTTCCAACTGCCTCAGTAACCTAGTGGTAGCAGGCCACTACTACTACGCTGGGTTATTTTCTTGACGTTGGCCCAGTACCTCGGAGTTTAGTTATGTGTTCGGAGATGTCAACAGACTCGCCTAGTCGCCACCTATTACATGGACAAAAAAACGTTACTGGTGAATCTTGGGTGTTTGCATGTACAACATCCTTGCATCCATACGGTTTTTTTTAATTTTTTTACGTTACCCATATTTGTTTAGGGATCAAATTCTCAATAAATACCACACATTGTAACTATTTTTCTCAGTGTTTACCTTGATAAAGCGTACTTTCAGCTAGTTCAAAACCTTCTTCATCACCAGCATAAGATTTAATTTTTCGACCACTTTTCCAAGAGTTATCATGATAATCAAGATATCAGCCGAAAGTTGGTTACTGCTGGACACAGATCACCTCCAATAGATACCGCATTAGTGAATATTTGTTCGGATCCGTGTTCACTGTTCTTTGAGGTACGCGGGGGTTGCGGGAGACGTAACTAAAGCGCTGTGATTGGCTGTCAGGCAACGACGCGATTGCGAACATTGCGTTCTATGCTAGCAAAATGCACTAATATGTCGTGAGCGTCGGTTGCCCTGAATGCGGTATCTATTGGAGGTGATCTGTGCTGCTCGACCAAAGCCTTCCCCATAAGGCGTATTAGCCATTATAGTCACGCTTGGCATACGGATTGGCAATCGCAGCGGCGGTAGTTTTATCGAAGGAAGATGCTGCCCATCGTGCATTATTGCTCTTATTACCGCCTCATTGGAAGAGTTTGACCGCCGTTATTCGGGTGACTGAATGCGTAGTGGAAGAATTCTCTTCCAGTAGAAAAGTTTTTAATGGTGGTAGAGCTCCAGTAACGGAGCTCGCGGGCGTTGGCACCACCGCATTACCTAATATACTTGCCGCTAAAGGGTAGTGTTTAGCACTATCGTGTTACGGTCAGGTGGTAATGTACGGCCCTGTAATTTGTGGCACAGATGCATAACAACTTAGGCCCCAGGAGTGGTAACCCATCTGCATCTTGACCTTGGTCTTTGTGTGGGTGTCTATAGGCTGCAGACATCACTTAACATCAATGTGAACTGCATGCCTGTTTACCACTTCCATTACATAAAAAAAAACGGATTGGCCATCGCAGTGGCGGTAGTTTTATCGAAGGACGTTGCTGCCAATCTTGCGTTATTGCTCTTACTGTCGCCCCGTTGGAATGGTTTGACCGCCGTTATTCGGGTGACTGACTGCACTAGTGGTAGAATTCACTTCCAGTAGAAAAAAAATCTGCCGCTAGGGGGCGCTGGGTTTGTCACAAGACGCCGAAGTTAGCTGTATTAATTATGCTTATTCCTCGTGTTCCAGGCTAACAGAAGACGTGTCGGTGTTCACGCAGTCGGTAGCTCACTTGTACAGTTCCCTGACGAAGCCGTGCTTCGACCTGCTCCTCATCACGCTGACCCTGGCCAACTATTCCAATAAGATGAAGGGCAACATATTCCTTGGTGAGTTGTACTGGCTACCACATTTTTTTTTGCACGTTTTTTATGGCCTTTTTTTAAGTTCATAACTTCAAAAAAAACGTCCATTTATAATTACATCATCTGTGAAAATGTCAACCATCTAGCGATCACGGATAGGTAGATGGTTGGATGGAGAATATGGAGATACCAACAACCTGGTGAAATACAAATAGACAACGGACTTAGTAATAGGGTCCCGTTTTAGCCGTTTGGGTGCGAAACCCTAAAAAGAAAACCAAAACATCTTCTATCGAACTCAAAAAACACTAAACTTATGGCATATTCATCACAAAAAATGAACTCCTCAGGTCCAGGCATAGCGACCTTGGTGATCTGCGGCACGGGGCAGCTGCTGAGGCTGCTCAGTCCCCGGTTCGGGGCGCTGGCCGGGGAGGAGGCGCGCATGAAGGCCAACCTTCGCCACGTGCACTCCAGGCTCATCGCCCACGCTGAGGAGGTCGCCTTCTATGGTGGACATAAGGTACTGTAACAATAAGCAGCTTATTTCTTGAGGCTGCTCAGTCCCCAGTTCGGAGTGGGAGGGTGGGGGGAGGGAGGCGCTCATGAAGGCAAATCTACGCCACGTGCACTCGAGGCTCATTGCTCATGCTGAAGAGGTCGCATTCTATGGGGGACATAAGGTACTGTAACAATATGCAGCTTATTTCTCGAGCCGCTCAGTCCCCAGTTCGGAGGGGGAGGGTGGGGGGAGGGAGGCGCTCATGAAGGCCAACTTATGCCACGTGCACTCGAGGCTCATTGCTCATGCTGAATAGGTCGCCTTCTATGGGGGACATAAGGTACTGTAACAATATGCAGCTTATTTCTTGAGCTGCTCAGTCCCCAGTTCGGAGTGGGAGGGTGGAGAAGGGAGGCGCTCATGAAGGCCAATCTACGCCACGTGCACTCGAGGCTCATTGCTCATGCTGAAGAGGTCGCATTCTATGGGGGACATAAGGTACTGTAACAATATGCAGCTTATTTCTTGAGCTGTTCAGTCCCCAGTTCGGAGTGGGAGGGTGGGGGGAGGGAGGCGCTCATGAAGGCCAACTTACGCCACGTGCACTCGAGGCTCATTGCTCATGCTGAATAGGTCGCCTTCTATGGTGGACATAAGGTATAATACTACTTTATACCCATTACTATTATTACGCCTTAAAATGTGTGAAGCAAATCTCCTAATGGCTCATAATAATAAATAATAATAATGGCAAACCTTGATACGTCCCACTGCTGGGCACGAGTCTCTCCCTTTCTTGGGAGGAGGCCTGGAGCTTTCTGCACCACGCTGCTCCAATGCGGGTTGGTGGAAGTAAGGGTTAGTGGCCAACCCGTTGTCGGATGCTTTCAAACCCATACCATACCCATAAGGCCTTTTTTTTTTTTGACGCGGGGAAACCCTAATGGGCACCCGCCGTCTAAGGGGACGGCGGGTAGTGTGAGACTCGTTCTCACTAAAACCCCGCGGTGTTCCGACTCGTCCGCCATTAGTGGCGGGGTCACGGGAACGCTTACGCACACATCCGCGACCCCGCCGGCGGCTACGCGTTTCCGAGCCCTCTGAGGTTTGAGCCCGTTGGCTCCAACCGACAATAGTGACGTGCGGAACACGTGCACGCCACCCACCTAGGGACGTCTCTCCATTCGGGCGACGGACATCCCCCAGTCCGACGCCCGGAGGTCCCTGCCCAAACCACTCACAACACCAGGCGTCCCAAGACGCCCGGGTGGAGGGGTTTAGGTCCACAGTTGGGCCTCAAAGGAGCGGCAGCGTCGAAAGAATTCGATCCTCAACCGCTCCCTCGCGGCCCCACCACGTCCCTATCCGAGGGCGGGACCACCGTTAGGCGGCTGGGGATAGGGTGCAGGGCCAACGAAATACCCGTACACCTCCTCCCCAGCCGTCTCCTCTCCACGGCAGCGAGTGGCGGGCAGAGCCACGCCAAACGCCGCCCCCTCTCTGAGTTCCTCTTGGCTTCGCCGGTGTGAGGATGACCACCGGGTACTGAGCCCCTCCGCCACGACAAGGCGGGGGGGGGGTACCCATAAGGCCTCCGACAAGGTTTAACGACTGCTATCTGTCGATAGCAACCGGGACCGTCGTCTTAACGTGCCTTCCGAGCTTTTCTTCCTTTATCATCATTAAAGGAAATGACATTTTTTGTGATTATTATGTTTTAGCTAAGTACCTAGTTTAAATTCTAATTAATTATATTGATATTTCTTATAGTTATTCACTCTACGTAATATATGATAATTTATATCTTGACGTTTTGAAAGTATCTGTAAAGATCTATTCGAAATGAAAATATTTTCATTCTATCTTTCTTTCATTCCATGGACTCCTGAGAGAATATATTACTAATTCAATTTTATAAAGAAATTGATTTGTGAATAAATGAGCCAAAGTTTATTTCCTAAGATGTGTGATATTTCATATTGGATACGGTAGAGTTGTCTTTCTTAATCCATGAACCAAAATATACTAGAGGACAAAGAGGAGAGTCAAACAGAAAATCGTACCTCGGAAATTGTTAAAATATGTATTAAATCTAGATGGCGCTAAATGGCCCTGGTAATTTCCGGCACAGAGGCATAACACCTTAGGCCTCAGGCCTGGTCTTTGTGTGGGTGTCTATGGGCTGCAGTCATCACTTAACATGAATGTGAACTGCATGCTTGTTTGCCACTTTTATAACATAAACAACACTACCGTTTGGCGATAACCCAACGAAAAACAAATCAAAACTCAAACTCAAACTCAAAAATTAATTTAATCACTTGGAAATAATAGAATTTGCTTGTGATAGGTCAAATTACAAATATAAAATTAAAGCGAATAACAACTGATACGTTGATTAATATGTCAAAGTAAATAAATTAATAATAGTCCAAAAATACTTAATAATAAAAATAGGTATCAACAGAATGTCCCATACTCTCTTTTACAAACGGCAAGATGAAAAAATATGGGACATTCTTTGGCAGAGTTCCAAAGCCCACATTACTGAGAAAAAACCTGGCAAAACAAAACTCAGTAGGGTCTTTTCAAAATATGTTCCTTAAAACTATTTTCACAATATGACACTTATAACTATGTTTTACAATATCAACATTACACATACATTACACGTACAATGCACATTCATTTCACAAAATTATTGTTTAGTCTTGTGGAGCTAGACCAGCATTTGTCCAGGCATCTCTATCCTTTAGATAGTCATCGAGTCTATAGTACGCATTTTTACATAGTGTGCGTTTAATACATGACTTGAATTTATTATCCGTAAGTTCAAGAATGTTGGACGGAACTTTGTTATAAAACTGTATACAACATGTTAAGAAACATTTATGTGTTTTCTATAGGCGAAAACTTGGAGACACTAATTTATTTTTATTTCTGGTATTATAAGTATGTATATCATTAATTTTCTTAAATAAGTGCAAGGTTTTCCTAGCATACAATATATTTTCATAAATATATTGGCAAGGGACCGTCATTATATTTATTTGCTTGAATAATTCTTTCAAGGAGTCACGACTATTTAAGTTATATATCGTTCTAATAGCTCTCTTTTGTAATATAAATATTGAATCAATTTCAATCAATTTCAAATCGTTTATGTAATTCCACTCCATCGTCCACAGGTGGAACTGGGGCAGCTGCAGTCGGCGTACCGGGAGCTGGTGGCGCAGATGACGACGGTGTTCAACAAGAAGCTGTGGTACGTGATGCTGGAGCAGTTCTGCATGAAGTACGTGTGGTCCGGCACCGGCATGGTCATGCTGGCGCTGCCCATCCTCACCGGCACCAGGACCGATGGTGAGCTATATTTTAGTTATTCACGAAAAATGGGGCCGTAAAATACGTCCCGTTAAAATAAGCCTTTTCTGACCCCCCTCCCCTCCTATTGTCATGCTATGTCACACTATCTCTAACCCCCTTAAAAATATTACGTCACAAAATCTAACACCCCCTCATATGCCAATTTTTTTAATCATAAATAATCTAACGAATCGTTCATTTAAATTTTTAATTAACGAAATATTATTTTAATGAACTGCGAACGTGACCGTTGCCGTGAACCTCCCGTCCCCCCGTCCCCCCGTCCCCACCTGTCACATTTTGTCACGCTCAGCGAGACCCCTCCGCACTTGTGCAAACGTATTTTATGGATGGCCCCAAATTTTGAGACCCAGGCCTTTTTTTGATCTCCGTGGATCACAGATAAAGCATCCGTAATATAAATCCTTTAAAACAATAGTTTTCAAATATTAATATTTGAAAATCAGCGCCATCTAGTTTTATGTATGTTCTAAGTACTTAACACCTTTTATAGCTACAACATTTTTTTACATTACTTATCAATAGATGGCAATACTTACCAATAGACTCTTGGCACAATCTTGCTTCCAGTTTAGCTCTCAGCGCCATCTAGATTTACGATTATTATTTAGATTTATTTTGTTGGAAGTGTCAAACAAGCATGCAGTGCACATTGATGTTAAGTGATGACTGCAGCCTATAGAGACACCCACACAAAGACCAAGGTCAAAATGCAGATGCGTTACCACTCCTGAGGCCGTACATTACCACCTGACCGGAACACGATAGTGCTGAACACTACCATTTAGCGGCAAGTATATGAGGTAATGCGGTGGTGCCTATACCCGCGAGCTCCGTCACTGGAGCTCTACCACCAGTAGACAATATTACTTGCTGGATAGTGTGTTGCACGTGTAAGCCGATGCTGACAAAAACGTTCGTGTTTGTTGCAGGCACGAGCGGCGAGGGTATAAGCGCGCGGACGGAGTACATGACGACGTCGCGCAATCTCCTCAACTCGGCCGCCGACGCCATCGAGCGGCTCATGTCCAGTTACAAGGTTCGTATCTACTTCCTACTTCATTTAGAAGAAGAAAAATATTTATGTTCTTGGCACACACACAACAACTAATAATAAAAAATAATAATAACAAGTATAGGTCGCGCCGTAAAAAGAACGCTGGAAGAAAGTAGAAGGGATGTGTTCGCGTATCGGTACACTCGCGCACGAAAGTACTAGCCCTATTGGTTTATTTTTGATCTAGCTTTCGCTTGCGGTTTCGTGTATTGGTAGGCAGATTGAAAACTATATTACATAGAATAACATAAAATGAAATAAAAACACATGACGCGCAGCTTGACCGCCAGCGTTCTTTTTACGTGGCGCGACCTATAAAAGAATTGTTACATATCGCACCTTTAGAATTGAAGTGGCATATCTCAAAAAAACAAGATAATGACTTTTAGACATCAAACGACTTAAAAACATATAATCTATCAAATTATTAATAATTTAATAGTAGTTATTAATAGATTAACATGTAATCTTGAAATACATACTCATTATTTAGGTATAAATAAATCGGTAATTTGATAGATTACGTACATATTTTTAAGTTGTTTAATATATAAAAGTCATTTTCTTATTTTTTGAGATATGCCACTTCAATTCTAAAGGTGCGATATTTGGTTGTGGGAAGCCGGCACCCACCGCAACTGATTGCTGCAAGAGCGCTGATATTCTGTTGGGTTGTTGTGGCATCACGAACATCAAGTTGAAAGACAATGCCTGGACCACAAAATAAAAATTGCCAGAAAAAAAATTGTCTCTGGTTTTATGTAGATGTCTATAGGCTGCAGTCATCACTTAACATCAATGTGATCTGCGCTGCATACTTGTTTGCCACATTCGTGACATAAAAATGTAATATACAACGTGTAACTGGATCAAAATTTACAACCCGAAACTAGCTTGTTCAGAATCGGTAACCGAATCGTAACTTCACGCCTGTAATCCCCGAAGGGGTAGGCAGGGGTAAACGCATGCATTCAAGCACACATGCAAACACCCACGACTCGCCGGTTACGTTTTTGGCCCATGTAACAGATGGCGAACCTGTTGCCATCTCCGGGCACATTACCAAAGTCTAAGGTACTGGGAAACTTCCACAAAATGGAAAAATCCCAATAGAACCAGTGATAAAGGACTTTAAACCGTTATCTCTGATAGTGGTCCCCGAAACGGGAATCGAACCCAGGACCTCCAGCGTAATAGTAGTGGCCTGCTACCACTACGCCACCGAGGCAGTTCGATAACCGAATCGATTTCAGGCATTTTTGATATAGCTAATATTTTGTCCCAAAATTAATTACAATTAAGGACATTATGGTCACCCGTTTGGTAAACAATCAATACAATCGAATGAGGCTAATGTCTATCCAAAATAAAATGCTAGTCTCAACAAGTTTATTTGAACTCCTTAAGACATAACAATAATTTAAGAAATAAAATAGTGGAAATTAATCTTATTTCTAGCGAGTGTTAAATAAGGGTACGCAAGTTACGCTACATCACATTGCAACAGTGTGCGTGTGTGAATAGGTTCGTGTTTCATGTGCAGCCGTAGGCAGAGGTAGGGTAAATATGCATAGGGTGTGCATAGTGTTCGTACAAATTGAGGACAACTTATTTCTTAAATAAAAAATATTAAATACATAAACATGTAATTTCAGTTCATGGATTATGATTATAACTCGATTTCCTAATCGGGGTGTTAGAGAGTGTGCGTTATTCCCGTTACATGTTGTATAGGAATAGAATGTACAATAATTATGAAACGGTTGTACCACTATGATCACTAATTACGTGTGAATTTTACACATGTTTTTTTGATGTGAAAACTTTAGCATCGTCGTGATTTGAAAGTCTGTGAAACGAAAAAGCGACAGTAAACAGAGAAGGACAGGGAATTTAACGTGGGAGATGATGAGATAGGCATTTTTTTTTCGTGCTTCCATAAATGTGCAAATTTACCTTGTCCCTTAGGAAATAGTGACCCTGGCGGGGTATGCGACCCGCGTGGCGGATATGCTGCAGGTGTTCGGGGAAGTGGCGCGCGGCCACTGCGTGCGCGCCGTGCACGTGGCGCCCGCCGCGCCCGACGGCTTCCAGGTCACCTTCCGGGACAAGCAGCCCATCGCTATGGGTATGTACTGGAACATACATAGTAGCCGAAACACGTCCGTTGCTGGACGTCAGAGAAGGATGTGAAATGTTACAATAACTTTGACAAATATCATGGTGCAACCCAGGCTTAGAGAAGGATGTAAAATGTTACTGAAATGGTCGTTTAAATAGACATTTGCTCGTCCTCAGGTAAAATATCGTACACGAGCGACCTGTCGATACGGCTGCAGGACGTGCCCATCGTGACGCCGGCCTGCGACGTGGTGGCGAGCGGCGTGTGCCTCACGCTGACGCCCGGCACCCACCTCCTCATCGTGGGGCCCAACGGCTGCGGGAAGTCCAGGTATCTATTACACGCCGCCCAGAGGACGCTCTAATTGTGAGATTCACAGACCGCACTGCAACTTTACTTTGAGCAAAGTACGACTTAGAACTGTCAAAACCCATACTGTAATGACAGTTCTAAGCATACTTTGCTCAAAGTAAAGTCGTAGTGCGGTCTGCGAATCTCACCATAAGAGCTCAAAGTGGATGTTAGTTAAAAGGGGAGCCGAACCTTTACGCACCCTTGGGGAGAGGGGTGGGTTTTGTGGGACTCCGGGAAAAGACATCCTTCTACCCACTAAAAACTCCTGGGTGTTCCGACTCTTCCGCCATCAGTGGCGGAGTCACGGGAACACTATCGCTCACATCCGCGACCCCAAAAGCGGCTGCTCGTTGCCGAGTCCTTCTTGGAGCCTTTCGGCTCCAACCAACACTAGTAGCGTGCGGAACACCTGCACGCCAGCCAGCCCGGGACCTCTCCTCTCGGGCGACGGACATCCCCTAGTTCGACGCCCGAAGGTCGCCACCCCGATCACTCTCGACGCCAGGCGTCCCTAGAGGCCCAGGTGGAGGAGTCCGGGGGCACACAGTCCGGCCCCAGCCGCCTCCTCACCACAGCAGCGAGTGGCGGGCAGAGCCACACAAAACGCCGCTCCCTCTTAGGAAAGTCGAACCTAGGTCGATCTTCGCCCATCTGTTTACCGAATGATACGTTGTTTTTATAAAATTTCATACAAAAACAAACAAGTTTTGCATGTACTGCCTATCAAAATGTTCTTCGGCTGCAGTCTGATTGCCATCTATGAATTTCGTCCTAAGACGATGTGTATCGATTTCAGTTTGTTCCGCATAATCTCCGGTCTGTGGCCGGTGTTCGGCGGGGAGCTCAGCGTGCCGCCGCCCTGCGCCTGCGCACACTGCGCCGAGCCCGAGCCCGACCACGGGGACCACGGGGACCACGGGGACCAGGGGGACCAGGGGGACCACGGGGAACTAGACGAGGCTTCAGCTGCTGCTCCTGCGCACTGTCTCGCTAGACCTGTCATGTTTTATATACCACAGAGGTGAGTGAGACAATAGATTTCAATGTGAGCTCGACACAGAGCAACTCAGTCCACCGGTCGCGGCTGGCCGGAGGGGAGTAGCCGTAGTGTTTATTACCGATGCAAAACAGTCTGTCATTTTTTGTTTAGGAAAATGCGTGTGACATGACATACACACTACAAAACTCATACCTTGACTTTAAGCGGCCGGTGGCCCGTATTGCTCTATGTTTCCAGTGTTAGGGTTCCGTTGTAAACAAGGAATCGCTTTGTCCGTCTGTCTGTCTGTCTGTCTGTACGTCCGTCCGTTCACGGTTTAGTGCAAACAAACTATTGGTACTAGAGACTTGAAATTTGTGACAAGCGTACACTTTAATTACGCCGTCAAAGTGGTACAATAAATAAAAATAATGAAAAAAAAAAATGTTTACGATGCTTCATCTACATGTAACTCGCGGTATTTTTTTATTTTTCGTTTTCTGTATAGTGTAAGATATCGTTGGATAGGTCTTTCAAAAATGTTAGGGGTATGAAAACATCATTTTTCGATTTAGTTAAATATTCGTGACTTATTAAGCTTTAAAGTGGGAGGGACGGACGGACAGACGGATCTTCTACCAACTGAACTGTTGTTGTTAGAAATTCAAACGTTACGGTAATAGAAGCTACATATAACGAAATTAAAAGGCTAACTATAGGTTTTACAAGTTTGCAAGTAATAATCGACCAAATAAATGTATCATACTCGAAAATTTGAAGAACTCCATAAGAAAAATTTTTTTTTTTCATTACATTATTTAAACCCAAAAACTACGTAACCCTACATTGTGCGTGGCCCGACACGCACTTGATCGTTTTTTATGGGTATATTCTTTCCTTTCACTTTTCTTCCTTCGAGGATTACAACAATTTTACGTTTTTTTTTTATGTAATGAAAGGGGCAAACAGGCATGCAGTTCACATTGATGTTAAGTGATGACTGCAGCCTATAGACACCCACACAAAGACCGAGGTCAAAGTGCAGACGCGTCACCACTCCTGAGGCCTAAGGTGTTGTGCCTCTGTGCTGGAAATAACAGGGCCGTACACGATAGGCCCGACCGGAACACGATAGTGCCGAACACTACCGTTCAGCGGCAACTATATCTGGTGATGCGGCGGGGCCTACGCCCGCGAGCGCCGCCACCGGAGCTCTACCGCCGGTAATATCTCGACGAGCACCGTACGTTTGTCGTAATTCGCAGGCCGTACATGTCGATGGGGTCCCTGATCGACCAGATCACGTACCCGTCGCGCGTGGGGCCGGCGGACGCGGGGGCGGAGGGGGCGGAGGCCCGCGCGGCGCACATCCTGCGCGTGGTGCGGCTGGAGGGCTGCGCCGCGCGCCTGGGGGGGCTGCGGGCCGTGCGCGACTGGCGCGCCACGCTGTCCGGCGGCGAGAAGCAGCGGGTCGCCATGGCCAGGATGTTCTATCACAGGTGACACTTTTAAATTTGTATATGTATGTATCTTCACGCCAGGTCCCTAACGGGGTAGGCAGAGAGTGTAGAGCGCCAGATATCCCGGTTCTGACAAACCTCTCGTGCCTCGTCTAATTTCATCATTCTCTTCATACATGCACGCCGATTCCTAAGACTTTTGACCCCACCATCAGACAGAACTCGACCTATTTGGTCATGGTAGGTCAATCTTAGTCTTCCTGGGCCTCTGCAACCATCCACATTCGCATTGTATTTCGCTCATTCGACATTCTTTCTATATGCCCGAACCATCGGAGCATGCCTTTTTTCATTTTTACACCGATACTATCATTCACACAAAGTCTCTTTCTTACATCTTCATTACGAACGCGATCGGTGAGTGATACACCGCAGATCTTGCGCAAAGATCTCATCTCGACCGCGTTCAACTTACTTTCATGCTCTTTCCTGCATACCCAGCTCTCGCTTCCATATAAAAGCGTTGGAGTAAGTACAGCATTATGTACGGCTAGTCGAGCCCGCTGGCTGAGATGTTTAAATTTGTGTTTTTTATTTATTAATTTTCAATACTCATCATCATCATCATTTAAGCGCAAAAGACGTCCACTGCTGAACAAAAGCCTCCCCCAAAGAATGCCACAACGAACGGTCCCGGGCCGCCCTCGTCCGGCGATCGCCCGCGACCTTCACCAGGTCGTCGGTCCACCTCGTGGGGGGCCCGCCTACGCTTCGTTTTCCGATACGCGGTCGCCACTCTAGAACTCTTCTGCCCCAACAAAAAATAGGAGCACCACACGCCTCTTACAAGATTCCGACAAAACTCCTTTAAATTTGATATTATCTCGTAGACTGTAAGATTAATGTCGAATATGAATCAGAATCGGAAAGGAGACGGGTTATTTTGGACCCGCAAAATCGTTACTGTTTAACCCACCACACGGTACATTTTGTAATATACATAGTTAACAATTAACAATCTACGCCCAACTTTTACTTGATCATATACTTCACTTACTGGCAATTCCAAAAAATGCCCGAATTTCAAATTGTTTTTTTTTTATTGTCATTTGAAAATGGCATAATTTGTCCAGTGAAATAAAACTATTTTTTACGGATTTATCTCGCGTATATTAAACTAAAATGATTTTTAAAATCAACCCGACGTTTCGGTCGCTTTTCAGCTTCCGTGGTCCCGGGCAGACTGAGGTGACATTTGTCTGACAGAAGTTTGAAAAAATTATATGTAGCTACCTCCATCGATTTCGTAAACGCCTTGCGTAGCGTTCAGGATTAACACAATAATTACTTATGGTATCTTGAGGTCTTGCAGACTGCTGCGGCTGACATTTAATCTTGCTAAGTATGGGATCCCATGATGTTGATAATTGCCATCCATCTTCTCTATTGAAATTTGGGTGTTTTTTAACTAAGAACATATAAGCTCGCGAAAACCTAAGAACATATCAATTTGTCCAGTGTTAACACCTGGGTCCAGAAATGTATCGAACAGTATCATTCTCCTTTATTTACTCAATAAAATACACAACGTATGATTACCAAGAAATGAAGGATGAAAGCGAATAACAGTTGAAAAACATGTCAATTTACAATCTGAAAAATGTGTAATCAAGAATATCACTAAAATAAAACTAAATAATATGTATAATTCAGTGATACCCCCTAACTTACGCGATAGTTGGGACCAAGCGACAGCAGTTTAAGTTGAATTCGCTTAAGTCGGGGTTCACCTTTGCATATAAATATGTACTAGGTTCAAATTACCCATTATTTATATTTTGGATGACATAATTATAGATAAATCAATAATACGAGGATTTTTATATAATAAAAAAATAGCTTACATTTTTACAAGTGGAACTCTATGCTATAATTATTGTCTGTATTTCATTAATTTGTCATTTGTTTAATGCTTTTGCGGCAAATTGAAAATTGTCTGTGTCACGTCAGCATGAATTTAACGTGAGAAAATTTTCGTAAAATGATTTTTTATACTTTTGATGTCATTTAAGTCAACAATAGAGTTATGATAGACTTAGATTGGCCTTTTAAAATGAAGCCCCGTCTCGTGCCACTGTTTATAACTGGTTTAATGAGTTTAAACGTGTACGTACTAATCTCACCGATGATCTGCGTGACCGTCGGCCTCCTACGGCGACTACTGAAGATAACATCGGGTGTTGTGCGGCGTATAATAGAGACTGATAAAAAAGAAGAAGAAGGAAAGAAGAAAAAACATTTATTAAAGAGTAACCTATCAGCAGATAAGGACAAGCTTAGATATCGGTATGAGTCAAGTGCACAAAATCCTCCATGAGCATTTAGCGGTCAGAAAGCTTTGTGCCCGGTGGATACTGCATATCTTGACCTAGGCCCAAAAACTCCGTCGTGTTGATTGGTGTCGTGAAATGGTTCAAAGGTTTAACGGAACTGACTCAAATGTTGTGTTCGATATAGTTACGGGTGACGAAAGCTCGATTTACTTTTATGATCCGAAAACCAAAAGAAAGTCTGCTTAGTGGGTGTTTCCTGTTTTCTTCCGAGGAGTTGCCAAGTAATTTGAAGAGAGGTCGAGACGTGGGAAAGCAGATGGTGACATCGTTTTTGGGAAGGAGAGGTCATTACGCGACAATACCTCTAAAACAGAGGATCAAAAATCAGTTACTGCAGAGTGGAGTAGGATCCTCCTTCACCTCGACAACGCCTCGTCGCACACCGCCAGGCGAACGACCGATTATTTGGCGACATTAGACGTGGAATTACTGGGTCACCCGCCGTATAGCCCGGACATCGCACCTTGCGATATTTACTTACTCCCGAAAATAAAGAAAAACTTCGAGGAAAACATTTTATGTGCGCTGAGGAAGCAGTGGCTCAGTGGCTGCATTTCTGCAAAATGCCGTCGAAGATACCCCTCAGGACGAGTGGGCTAAGTGCTTTTCTCGGTGGTTTCACCGAATGCAGCGATGTATTGATGTGGATGGACACTATTTTTTCTGTATTATATCCGTATGTAATACCTTGTATATGTATTAGTACAATTATACTTAATTATAAATTTGACATCCGTGGTTCACTCACTAAGGGTCATGTTGAAAACCAGCGTCAGGTAACTTGTATATGAAGGTACCTGACATTTGTTGAACAGGACACCTTTTTGGCAGCCGTGAGACACATATTACGTGTATATGTATTATTTTTTTGAAATTGTGTTGTCTTTTCTCTGTTACCTGTTACGTTTTATGTCTGTTTTATGTGTCTCGCTGTGTGTCAAATAAATATTTCTTATTCTATTCTATTTTGAAAAGATATAACTTGCTAGTTTACTCAGTTTTTGATTTTCTAAAAACTTTTAGTGGAGCCCTCGTATATACTCGAACTTCTCGTAAATCGAACACTGACCGAGCGGAGTGGGGAAACCGATGCGTTCGGTATGATTAAAAACCGCGTATCTCGGAATTCGCGTAAAACGGGGTAGCGAGCCCGGGCAAAATGAATCAAAATTCACTACTTCAAAGGACTTCTCTATGAGCTAAATTCTGTATTTTTGTCATGTGGGCAGTAGGGGTCACCCAACCATTATGTCTGCTATAGGCGTGTCTTGTCGTACTATTTGTTATAATGTTTGTTTCTTGAATTATATTTATGGCTATGTTATGTGAAACGAATGTTTGTCCGCAGGCCGGTATATGCGCTCCTGGACGAGTGTACGAGCGCGGTGTCGATGGAGACGGAGGTGGTGATGTACCAGGAGGCCATCCGCGAGGGCATCACGCTGCTATCCATCACGCACCGCCCCAGCGTCTGGTCAGTACTTACCGCAGATTACTACCTAACAGATATATAGCCCTATTGAAAATTCTCCATACCTAACACTGTCACGTGACCTATAAATGCGTGCTATATTATTGTTTTTTACTGTTGGTAGAGTATTGGAGAAAGCGTAGGCGCATTATCTAATTTATCTGCCGCTAAATGATAGTGTTCAGCGCTATCGTGTTGCGGTTAGATGGTAATGTATGGCTCCGTAATAACTATCACAGAGTCATAATAACTCAGGTCTCAGGGGCGGCAACGCATCGGCATTTTGACCTCTGGTCTTTGTGTGGGTGTCTATAGGCTGCAGTCATTACAAAAATAACTTAGTAATTTGGTAGTGGTAAATTTATAATTTTTTCAAAAACACAATATTTAAGTAAATACAAAACAGTAAGACGCAACATAAACTCGTTCGAGTTTTACCGTGCGTTAGTGTCATCAACATATTATTTATAACAATAAATACCTACCTACAAAATCATATTTGTTTAGACTAGGCATGCGTAATACAATCATGTAGGTAACACAATGGCGAATTTTACGAATAAAAGTGTATGTAAACAAGTATAATTTTACAAAAAAAAAAAGACACACCGTTGGTGGGGCACGAAAAGGATACACCGCACCGTCACTAAATTAGATGTCGCGATGGTTGCAGAGTATTACCGCGGGCAAGCCGGTGCATCGTTTGGTACAATAGTCAGCTGTTTGACAGTTGGCGCAATTAAACCAATGCGTATCTTCACGCCTGTACCCCCCAAAGGGGTAGGCAGAGGTAAATGCAAGCATTCAAGCATACATTGTATGCAAACACCCACATTACTAAACTCCGAGGTACTAGGATACTTTCAGAAAATTTTAAAATCTCAATAAAACCAGAGATACAGGATTTAACACCCTAATGTCTGGTAGCCCCCGACCTGGAAATCGAACCCAGGGCCCAGTTTCGAGTGAGGCAGTTTCGAGTTCCAACCAATTCGAATTCAATAACCACAGTAAAGACAGGACAACGTCTGTTGGAGTCATTTAGTCAACAGTAATTTTGAATTTTTTCATAGCTTCGCGGCTGGTGTAGACCGCAAGCGATATACTCGATCGTGCGATACGGGCGCGGTCGGGTGTGTGATGAATGACCGCCAGTGGCATATTAAAATGCGCTTTCCGTACTTCGGAGGGCACGGTAAGCCCGGTTGCTATCGACAGATAGCAGTCGCTAGACCTTGTCGGAGGCCTTGAAAACATCCGACAGCGGATTGGCCACCAGCCCGTATCTCCACCAACCCGCATTGGGGCAACGTAGTGGAGTAACCTCCAGCCCTCCCCTCAAAAAGGAAAGAGACTCGTACCCTGCAGTGGGACGTTTCAAGAGTAGCCATTATTATTAAAAAAATGTATTTTTTCTTGCAGGAAATACCACACGCACGTATTAGAATTCGACGGCGCCGGCAAATGGTCGTTCAGACCGCTCGACACCGACGCTCCCGTCTCCACACTCGCGCCTGCCGCACAAACCGCCCAAACTGCCGCACAAAACGACCAGTGATCCGGGCGCTGACTGTTACGCTGTCAATCCGACTTGACAGGCGACATCTGTTGACAGTTTTAGTTAATTGTGATTAATTCTCCATTTTGGTGTGATTCTTCCAATTAAGCGCAAAAATCGCCGAACTGTAACCGGGATGATGTGTCTACTGCTGTCAATTTGACTTGACAGGTGACATCTGTTGACAGTTTTAGTTAATTGTGATTAATTCTCCATTTGGCGTGGACTGTGAGAGTGGGAACAATGATTGGCTAGTAACATTTTATTCTTGAAACTTGTAGAAAATTGAAAAACTTTCAGTCTAATCGTTTGAGGGTAATTCAAAACACATTTGTGTCTGATTTCTGAATATTGATTGAGTAAAGTAATTAATATGATCACTTGAAAATATTAAAATGATTTGTGCTTTATACAAAAATGTTTGGAATGTTATCTATCTGCCGCGAAATGGTAGTGTTCAATACTATCATAAACAGTAATGATTTTATTAGTAGATTTTTCGTAGATCTATATATAGTGACTGTGAAGGAAGAGCAGGACCTCCTAACACAGGTATTGTATACTTAAAAGGGGGTCCTGGCCACGGTTTAATGTAAAACTTATGATCTAACAAATAAATAATTTTTATTTTTTTTTAATTTTTTTAATCATTTTCTGGCTAGATGATAATGTATTACTTCGTAATAACTAATACAGAGACATGACAACTCAGGTCATCAATAACGTCTCAGAGGTGGCTGCATTTTAACCTCTGGTCTTTTTGTAAGTGTCTGTAGGCTGCAGACATCACTGAACATCAATGTGAAATGCATGCTTGTTTGTCACCTCGTTATTGTTAATAAAATCTACAAATATCAATGTCGATGATATTAAATTCTTAACTGTTGTATTTTATTTTTAAAGAAAAATGGAAAGAAAAATTTGACTTCAGGCCAGGCTCGAACTCGCGACCTACTGGGAATCTAGTCCAGCCGCTCTTCCAATTGAGCTACTGAAGCCCTGCCCGATTTGTCAAATCTTTCCTTCACATCTATTGCATTGCTTTATGGTAGCAGTAGCGCCATCTATTACCAACTATGCTAGTTCCTCGCCTGAAGTCAAATATTTCTTTCCATTTTTCTTTAAAAATAAAATATATTTCACAAGCATGTGTTAATGCGAAATAATATCAAACAATTCTTAACTGTTGTGTTATTTGGTGCTAATTTGTAGTTTGCATACGATAAGGCCAAAAAAGTATTTGTAAAATAGCTTCGTTGTCAACCAGAGAGATTTATTTTTAAGAATTATTAAAACTTAAAGTGAGATTTTATTCGCATAGTATTGAATTGAAATAACGCCTAAGCGGGATGAAATGTAGATATTTCACGAGACAATCCAAATGGATACAGTATACCAGTTTTAGGTAGTTCAGTATTTAACAAAGAATATTGCATATCGGCTTTAGGAAGGAGACTTCGGCTTATTTCGGGTCTGTATAGCGTTATCTCTTTCGCACCGTACCTATTTGACTTTTGTCGACCATCTTGATCAAGTTTTGACCAATACCGGACTGTCAGTGTTTACGTAGGCAGCGTGCAACAGAGATAACGCTCTACGAAGTCGAAACGAGCCGATCGTCTCTTTCGCAGGCTCGATGTGCAATATTAATTGTTGAGTACTGTAATTTAGTTGTAAGATGGAGAAGCTTTTGTTAATTTTGTGTTTGCTCTTTTGTTTATTCCATTTTCGAATGAACATGACCAACATTTTCATTTTAATAGCGAAGGTGATTTTGATTGATGATTATTCACTATAAAATCTTTGAGTCGATTTAGATCATAATTTATCATCTTTTCACCCGAAAAACGTCCACTGCTGGACAAAGACGACCACAACAGTATTTTGCGAGAGGAGAGAGGAGGGAGTACTCATTAGGTATGCCATTATCGTACATACCATTTAAGTTGATGTACATACAAACATGTACATCAGTGTACATCTTTATGTACAGTATGTATGGGTACAGGCCCTATACATTTCTGAAACATTCACACAACAACACACTCCTTTGTATGCATTTGATCATCGCATTGTACGAGTGATAGTATGATGCGACTTACATGACTGTAAGACACAAGTTTCTAGAACAAAGTTTGTGGTACTATGACTGTCAAATTTTCGGCAGGTTTCAATCTGCCGCCGGATAGAATGTCGGCAGATTAAAGGCATAACCTGTTAACCTTAAAGACATTGAATTAATGAAAGCTCATCCACTGTAAATGTATGAATGCATGGCTGTATAATAAATACGTATAGTGTATGAGATTAAATAAAAAATGGCTGTTAATGTTAAGAAGCAGTGTTATGAAATGTAATTTCGCAATTTCTATAATGGTTACATATCGTATAGATTTTTTTTATTTATTTTGTAAGTATTAAGTGTATCGATTGTGAATATTGTATAGTACTGACAAGAGATAGAGGGTGATAACAAATAAAAGGGTTTTTTTAATAAATTGAATAGTTTGTTTTTTCTTCTCATTGTGTTCCTTTTATTCAACTTTTTTTTGACTTGGCACGCTCTCGTGTTGTAAAGTACGGCAATGTGTGAATCAGAACCAGAAGTTTATTTTCGCTTAAACTTAAACTCAAAAATTTATTTTATCACTTGGAAATAATAGAATTTGCTTGCGAATAACGACTGATACGTGGATTAATATGTCGAAGTAAATTAAAAATAAAATAAATAATGGTCCAAAAATATTAAGTAATAAAAATAGGTATCAACAGAATGTTCAACCCTCTTTTACAAACGGCAAAATAAGACTAAATATAAGAATATGGGACATTCTTTGTCATTCACTGGCATAGTTTCAAAGCCCACATTACTGAGAAAAAACCTGCCAAAACAAAACTCAGTAGGGTCTTAGTATCTATCACTTCCACCAGAGAATATATAATAATACTACGCATAGAATGGACACTTCGACATCCTGCCTGATTCCCCTCTTGCAGCCCGCACCTCCCCTTGAGTACCATGCCGGCAGCCTCGTACACTGAGGTAGCGAGCGGGCAACTGTGTGTGTGCGTGTAAAAACCACGTCCTGATTGATGTCTGTTTAGTAGGTAACCAGAATAAGCGTTTGGGAGTATGGAATTTTAGCTGAGTGTCCGCGGTGTGTTTCACCCGATAGAAGTCCACTGTTGAATAAAAGCCTCCTTTTAAAGGCCACGGCATAGTTCTACGTCGTTTGCCGGGGTATGGCATAATAATCACCAGGGCATGCGGGTTGGCGATGGTAGTGGCGCTAGTTGTGTAGCGGGACGTTGCTTCCCATCCCGTGTAATTACATTTACCGTCATATTCGAACGGTTTGACCGCCATTCTTTATTTGACTGCACTAAAGGAAGAATTCTTCATCATTAGTTGGTGGTGGGTCGCCACGTCCCGACGCCTAAAACCTCACATTCAGGTGAATTGGTATATTTTACGGTGCTTAATGACAAGCAACTTTTTAATGTAATGAAAGTGGCAAACAAGCATGCAGTTCACATTGATGTTAAGTGATGACTGCAGCCTATAGACACCCACAAAGACCAGAGGTCAAAATGCAGATACGTTACCACTCTCTCACTAATTACCGCCTGACCGGAACATGATAGTGCTGAACACTACTATTTAGTGGCGTGTATATTAATTAGGTAATGCAGTGGTGCCTACGCCCGCGAACTCCGTCACTGGAGCTCTACCACCAGTAAAAACGTGAACTGCAATATACTTGCTTACCACTTTTATTACTTACATAAAAACTTCAAACATAAGGGTTCACAGACATGTGGGCTCTGTTTGATGTCCTCACAATACTCAGAAAAGGGAAATACGCACATGACGTCCAATAATCGGTACCGAGTGTGATAAAGATAAATTAAATCCCAAAAGCAAATATTCCGTTAGGTACCTACGTCTGCACAAACTTACGTATGCACGTCAAGAATAAACAAAAATACGTTTTGGTGATGGGCATATAGGGTAAGGTTTCTTTATTCGTACCAGTGCCTAAGTCGTACCCCAGGAATATCTCGGCTAATATTTACAAAGTGCACCTTCTAGTGGCGTTAACCTGTACTATTCAGTTGGACGAGCAAACGGTGGAAAGTGAAGCGTCGGCTGATTTCGTGAAGCAAAAATAATCAAAAAGGAAGTTTTTTACACAGTTTTCAGTAGTATTTTATCGTCATTTGTAAGCTTATTACGGTAGCCATAGGATCGTTATGTATTTTCTTTGATAAATTATACTTTTCGTACTTATCTGGCAATAGTTTAAGCATATTCTAAGCCAAGATTTTTTTAGGTTATTCCTGTGGCTTTGGTTTAAAACTTTTAAAACTCCGTTGCGTAAATCGTACCTGTGCCCAATTCCTTACTCGTACTGGTACGAATAAGGTAGTATGAATCAGTTATTAATTGGATCTCCACCAACAGTTTCATAACCACTTAAAATAACAACGCCACCCTTAGTACCTAGAGACTCAACACCGCTTTTCACCACCAGTCTTCATTGAGCCTGGACTTTCTACATTATTTCGACATAGTCAAAACGATGTCCATGACAATATATTGACAGATGATAAAATTATGGCTAATAAACGAGGAATAATAAATAATAAATAAATAAAATAAAATACGCTTACACTCACAGCCCCACAGTAGGTATAAACCTGTGTCTTGGGTGCCGTTGTACACATACAACACATACACAAACACCCAGACCCGAAACAAATTTCTGTAGGCCATACAAATATTTGTTCCGGTGCGGGGATCGAACCCGCGACCCTTCGAATCACCCATCGGTTTCGCACCCCTGGACTAACCGGGTCGTCTAGTCTGTCTTGAATATTTTAGCACCTCTGCCTAACATCACAAGAGTAATTAATAAAATTACGCGAAAGGTACCAATCCAACAATTGAATTAACTTCAACTCCTTGTTGGTTGAAACTTAGATAAATAAGGATTCCGTAAACACTCAACATTTTGTTTTATTTCAATGGTAGAGAATATTACAGCAGTATTTCCTTAAGGGGTACGATTTGAGCAACCTTACCCTACTTACATGCCTAAGGATTCTGCACAGACATGTGGGCTGTGTGAAGCGCGCATGGCCCCGCCGCTGGTGTAGATCTTATGCGATCTACTCGGTTAAGCACTACAGGCGCGGTCGGGTGTGTGATGGGTGAACGCTATTGGCAAATTAAAATGCGCGTTTCCGTGCTTCGGAGGAGGCTTGGGGAGAAATACGTGTGACACTAAACTACAAAAATCGTCTATTACTACGAAACTCACACCTTGACTTTAACAAAATACAGAAACAATTTCACGCACACATTTAAACATGAAGGCGACAGGCATAGGAACACTTGTCTTGTGCTTGTACTTTGACAGAAGGGAAAGCCTGCATAGATCCTACTCCCCTCCGGCCGCCGCGGGTGGTGGCCCGTGTTTCCTATCTCAAAATGGATCTCAACCTTTTCACCGAAAATAATTTTGTAGATTAGTACCTATAACTTAACCGTTGGCCAGAGATGGGAGAGTGAGGATGTGAGAGAGAGTGAGAGTGAGAGAGAGATTGTCATATTGATTGTCAATAGCGCAATAAATGGCTATTGTATTTTACCACATAAATGATAGTAGTTTTTACTGTTATTTAAAGCATTGCGTGCAAAATTATAAAAAAATGCACTACTCTATTATTCAAGTTTCCGCTCCTGCCAGCACACCCGGAGTGTTATGTGTCCGTTGTTTTTTTATATCGACGATTACTAAATTAACGTAACGAATAAAAGAATAAATTATACTTAATATCTGATGCAACTCCTACTAACTTTAACACGTTTTCCTGTAGGCAAAAGTTTTGGCCTTGAAAAAAAAACATATAGATCTGCCATACCCGTTTTGGTAATAATTCGCAGTTTGCGGCGATCATGCAATGTGTTCATGGTTGTTTCAGCTATAAATCAAAATTTAAATTTGTGATTATAAAATATTAATAGTTTATCTAGGTACCTTTTATTATAAATATTCGCTCACTTTTTTATATAAAGGAAGTGGCAAACAAGCATGCAGTTCACATTGATGTTAAGTGATGACTGCAGCCTATAGACACCCACACAAAGACCAAGGTCTTAATGCAGATGCGTTACCACTCCTGAGGCTTAAGGTGTTATGCCTCTGTGCCGGAAATGACAAGGCCATACACCGGAACACTATAGTGCTGATCACTACCATTTAGCGGCAAGTATATTAGGTAATGCGGTGATGCCTACGCCCGCCTGCTCCGTCACTGGACGTCTACCACCACCAGTGTATAATTATACGGGACTCTGTGAACGCGACTCGCTCTTGGCCGGTTTTGATAAATGACCATGAGCTGCATCCACATCTACCACACCCTTAAATATGTTCTGCGTCAATCACAACAGACGTCACCAATTGTAAATAAGACACAAATAGTTTAATACCAAATTATATTTGTACACCTGAGAACTGACGTCAGTTGCTCAAAGGCTCTTATTTTAGAAAGGAGATTTATGATTTGATATGATGAAAGGATATTTGTGTAGGTACCTATGTGTTGCCAGTGATGACACACGGAACTGAAACGTGGTCGTTTACTATAAGCCTAATAAGAAGGTTCAATGTCATGCAGACAGTAATGGAGATAGCTATGCTCGGAGTTACTCTGCGAGATCGAATCAGAAATGGAGAGATCTGCATGAGAGTCAAAGTTGCCGTTATAGTTCATCGAATACCGAAACTTAAGTGACAGTAAGCAGAGCACATAACTCGAAGAAAGACGGCCGTTCGGGCTAAAGAGTTCTCGAATCATCATCATCATCATTTCAGCCAAAAGACGTCCACTGCTGAACAAAGGCCTCCCCCAAAGAATGCCACAACGAACGGTACTGGGACGCCCTCATTCAGCGATTGCCCGAGACCTTCACCAGGTCGTCGGTCCATCTTGTGAGAGGCCTGCCTACGCTTCGTTTTCCGGTACACGGTCGGCACTCGAAAACTGCTCTGCCCCAACAGTCGTCCGTTCTTCGAGCTATGTGCACTGCCCACTGCCACTTGAGTCTCGCTATTCGGTGAGCTATGTCGGTAACTTTGGTTCTTATGCGGACCTCCTTATTCCGATTCGATCTCGCAGAGAAACTCCAAGCATAGCTCTCTCCATTGCTCTCTGAGTGACCTTGAGCCTTCTTATGACGCCCATAGTGAGCGACCACGTTTCAGTTCCGTATGTCATCACTGGCAACACATACACAAATATCTTTGTCAACAACTTCGAGTGTAGTACCTACCCTCGACCATAACAGGAGTGGGTGTATCATGGACATTTTGACATGATCTTTGTCTTGTCCATGTTCATGGTAAGGCCCACTCTTCGAGTTCTCGTATGGCGATCGGAAATCGTAGATTGGTGCGGCCTCCCACGAGGTAGACCAACGACCTGGTGAAAGTTGCGGGCAATCGCTGGATAAAGGCGGCCCAGGACCGTTCTTTGTAACAATCTTTGGAGGCTTTAGTCCAGCTGCGGACGTCTTTCGGCTGAAAAGATGATGATTCATGATATAAGCACCTACACCAAGACATTTCAAGAAATAGACCATAAAAAGTATAATGTTGGGTTGCCTCCTTTATCACCCTCATGTCCTGCGTCAATCACAAAAGACGTCACCAATTCTAGATAAGATACAAAACGAAAAAAAAAATAGTAATACCAAATTATATTTGTACACCTGAGAACTGACGTCAGTCTCTTACATGCTATTATTTAAAGAAAGGATATTTATGATTAGAACATCTGCTGCAAGATATTAAAAGAAATAGACTGATAGTAAGCATTGCTTTGTTTTGCCTTCACCAACGAGAGGTCAATAGGCCCTGTTGTCATCTGCTTATATAATAAACTTAATAAAAATATTTTCTCTCGTTAGTTCACAAACGGTATTAAGACGTGTAAAAAATCATGGTAAGTTTAAGTATTTGCTTTATATTATTTCGCATTAACACATGCTTGTGAAATATACTTTTATTTTAAAGAATAATGGAAAGAAAAATTTTGACTTCAGGCGAGACTCGAACTCGCGGCCTACTGGGAATCTAGTCCAGCCGCTCTTCCAATTGAGCTACTGAAGTCCTGCCCGATATGTCAAATCTTTCCTTCACATTTATTGCATTGCTTTTATGGTAGCAGCAGCGCCATCTATTACCAACTATGCTAGTTAGGCAACCGATATAATAGACTTTGCAGTTTATTGAATATCTTAAAAAAGTCGCTTTTACCCTTAATAATTGTTTTATATTATTTTTATATTACTTCTTTACGATATTCAATAAACTGCAGTCTATTATATCGGTTGCCTAACTAGCATAGTTGGTAATAGATGGCGCTGCTGCTACCATAAAAGCAATGCAATAAATGTGAAGGAAAGATTTGACATATCGGGCAGGACTTCAGTAGCTCAATTGGAAGAGCGGCTAGACTAGATTCCCAGTAGGCCGCGAGTTCGAGTCATGCCTGAAGTCAACATTTTTCGTTCCATTTATCTTTAAAATAAAAATATATTTCACAAGCATGTGTTAATGCGAAAAAATATAAAACAATTATTAAGGGTAAAAGCGACTTCTTTACGATATTCATTAAACTGCAAAGTCTATTATATCGGTTGCCTAACTAGCATAGTTGGTAATAGATGGCGCTGCTACCATAAACGCAATGCAATAAATGTGAAGGAAAGATTTGACATATCGGGCAGGACTTCAGTAGCTCAATTGGAAGAGCGGCTGGACTAGATTCCCAGTAGGCCGCGAGTTCGAGTCTCGCCTGAAGTCAAAATTTTTCTTTCCATTTTTCTTTAAAATAAAAGTTTAAGTATGTATGTATCTTCACGCCAGGTCCCTAACGGAGAAAGGCAGAGAGTGTAGAGTACCAGATATCCCGGGCCTAACATACCTCTCGTGCCTCGTCTACCTTCATCATTCTCTTCATACATGCACACCGATTCCTAAGACTTTTGACCCGACCATCAGACAGAACTCGACCTATTTGGTCATGGTAGGTCAGTCTTGGTCTTCCTGGGCCTCTGCAACCGTCCACATTCCCATTGTATATCTGTTTTGTCATTCGCTCATTCGACACTCTTTCTATATACCCGAACCATCGGAGCATGCCTTTTTTCATTTTTACACCGATACTATCATTCACACAAAGCCTCTTTCTTACATCTTCGTTACGAACGCGATCCGAATTTATAAGGAAACCAATGTGTCGACGGAACCCAACATAAAGCGCGTCGCGACACGTACTTGGTACCGGTTTAGTGTGTCTTTACGAAATGTCTGTATTTCGGGAAGACCCTCTTATCTCCGAAATCTTTAATCCGTGCCAAGGCTCGTGGCTGATACTGGCGGTAATTTTTGTTTCCACACATTTTATCGCAAACAATAAATTAATCATTTCGTGTGACATGACTTGTTTATTTTCAATTTATGGCAATGAGATTGTTTGGCTATTGGTTTTTTACCTGTGTCCTTTCTCAACTGTTTCTTTCTTGTGACTACTGGTGGTAGATATAGGTATATAATTTAAAAAATTGGCCATTTGGGCCATTGGCGACCGCGTAGTTGTGGAAGGCAAATTTAACCACCAGTAGTGCTCCAGTGACGGAGCTCGCTGGTGTAGGCACCACCGCATTACCTAATAGGTATACTTGCCGCTAAATGGTAGTGTTGAGCACTATCGTGTTCCGGTCAGATGGTAGTGTATGGCCCTGTAATTTCCGGCACTGAGATATAACACCTCAGGAGTGCTGTGGACGTTTATCGGCTGGAGTGATGAATACAACTTTGGGATTTTACAGGGCCGAACGTAAATAACATATTTACGTACGGCCCTGTAATTTCCGGCACAGAAGCATAACACCTTAGGTCTCAGGGGTGGCAACGCATCTGAATTTCGACCTCTGGTTTTTATGTATACCTATTATGTCGATAGGCTGCAGCCATCACTTAACATCAATGTGAGTGCATGCTTGTTTGTCACCTTGCTTACATAAATAACACCACTTAACAACTTTCAATCAACATTTCTGGGCTTGAGTATCTCCAAAGGCAGAGTTATTCAAAGACTTTTATTATTCCCCTTCGAGCATTCGAACAAAAATATACAGTTCCTTTATTCAATTCCCCTTATTCATAAAGCGACAAGCAAGCATACAGATCACATTGATGGTAAGTAAATACTGTAACCTAGAAACATCTACATCAAAACATCTACACATACAGAGATATCAATGTTATGCATATTTTTTTTGTAAAATATTTAATTTTCAATGTAGGTAGATATGATTTATATGAGATAGATTGAATAAAAAAATTCAGTCCGCATTTCAGGGCTCAAGTATATTAAGTCCCGACGCCCATCGTCCCGACGCCCGACGTCCCGACGCCCAGCGTCCCGACGCCCAGCGTTCCGACACCCAGCGTCCCGACGCCCAGCGTCCCGACGCCCAGCGTCCCGACGCCCAGCGTCGCGACACCCATCGTCCAGATGCCCAGCGTTCCGACGCCCAGCGTCCCGACGCCCAGCGTCGCGACACCCAGCGTCCAGACGCCCAGCGTCCCGACGCCCATCGTCCCGACGCCCAGCGTCCCGACGCCCAGCGTCCCGACGCCCAGCGTCCCGACGCCCAGCGTCCCGACGCCCAGCGTCCGAACGCCCAGCGTCCCGACGCCCAGCGTCCCGACGCCCAGCGTCCCGACGCCCAGCGTCCCGACGCCCAGCGTCCCGACGCCCAGCGTCCCGACGCCCAGCGTCCCGACGCCCAGGGTCCCGACGCCCAACGTCCAAACGCCCGGCGTCCCGACGCCCAGCGTCCCGAGGCCCAGCGTCCCGACGCCCGGCGTCCCGACGCCCGGCGTCCCGACGCCCAGCGTCCCGACGCCCGGCGTCCCGACGCCCGGCGTCCCGACGCCCGAAGTCCCGACGCCCGACGTCCCGACGCCCAGCGTCCCGAGGCCCGGCGTCCCGACGCCCGACGTCCCGACGCCCGACGTCCCGACGCCCGGCGTCCCGACGCCCAGTGTCTAGACGCCCAGCGTCCCGACGCCCAGCGTCCCGACGCCCAGGGTCCCGACGCCCAACGTCCAAACGCCCAGTGTCCCGACGCCCAGCGTCCCGAGTCCCAGCGTTCCGACGCCCGGCGTCCCGACGCCCGGCGTCCCGACGCCCGGCGCCCCGACGCCCGGCGTCCCGACGCCCGACGTCCCGACGCCCAGCGTCCCGACACCCGGCGTCCCGACGCCCAGTGTCTAGACGCCCAGCATCCCGACGCCCAGCGTCCCGACGCCCAGCGTCCCGACGCCCAGCGTCCCGACGCCCAGCGTCGCGACACCCATCGTCCAGATGCCCAGGGTCCCGACGCCCAACGTCCAAACGCCCAGTGTCCCGACGCCCAGCGTCCAGACGCCCAGCGTCCCGACGCCCATCGTCCCGACGCCCAGCGTCCCGACGTGACGGGAGTGGTAACACTCCTGAGGTGTTATATCTCAGTAGTATCTGCATTTTGACCTTGGTCCTTGTGTAAGTGTCTATAGGCTGCTGTCATCACTTAACATCAATGTGAACTGTAGCGTGATTCCACTACCATTACCTATCTACCTCACAAAGGAAGGGTGGACCGACGACCTGGGGAAAGTCGCGGGACATCGCACAACAGGTTGCTTGTCGCGTAACGACCGTTCCTGGGCCGCAATGAGAGTGGGTCAGAACCGGTCGTAGGCCTACAATATGGGCGGCTGCCCTTTTGAAAAGTTTTGTCCTTGGGAACTGATGCACGTATTTAAGTCAAAATTTGCTGGTGGTCAAAAGGTATCGTGGAACTGAAAGACGTTTACAAATTTTAATGGTATTCAAAATACAAGTGCATGCAAAGGACAGCTTAAAAATAAACAAATCAGATAAGATGGTAATAACCTCAACAGCTTAAACTTCTTCAAAGATTATCACCGATCGCACGAACCAGGCGTGTGCTGCGCGATACGATAAGGACCCGGGATTTTTTTTCGTGGCCTTGCGTGTGTTTTATGCATTTTGCCATTTTGCATCTTCTAGTTGCTAGCTATGCATTTTGCCTGCATTTCAGTGCCAGATTTGGACTTCGGCAGCCCGTAGGCTGAGCATGTGGTGGAGGTTCTCAAATAGTTTGTGGTTAACTGTTGTGAACGTTTCTATTAAGGTCAAGTTAAAAAAAAGAGCAACAGAATATGTTGGCTAACATAAAATTTATTCAAAATTAGACTAAAGGTACTTACCTAAAAGTTAAACTATTTTTAGTCTGATTTTAACATTAGTAAGCGTATCGATAATTCGATAACATTGTCGGAATCTACTTCCCTCAAAAAAAAAAAATCGGCTAACAATTTGTAACAAAACTCAGTATTTTTTTGTTTCTCCTAAGCCTTTATCTATTTCATTTGATTTTTTTGTGGTGTGGTGGCGGCCCTATTGTTTTGGCGGCCTATAGGCAACTGCCTATGTTGGCTATGCTGAAATCCGGCACTGCTGCGTCTGCGCAGCGTATTTTAAAAATTAAAAGGAAGCGACCAGTCCATACTCGGGACTTCTACTGGGAATTCCCTTACCGAATAAACCCAATAACCGATTTTCCCGACCTGTGCATCGAACCCAGGATATCAGACTTCACCATCGCGATTGCGAGCATCGGGCCAACGAGGCAATCATGTAACACGGAAGCGCCAACGCTCTCGAATTCCTACACTTGGAACTCTACCAAGTTTTGCGTGTGTTGCTGCGCGTTTGCGCCTGCTGTTTATTACCTCAACCACCTCAACTCTTCAAAAGATTATCTCTTTTTTTATGTACAGGAAGTGGCAAACAAGCATGCAGTTCACATTGATGTTAAGTGATGACTGCAGCCTATAGACACCCACACAAAGACCAAGGTCAAAATGCAGATGCGTTAACACTCCTGAGATCTAAGGTTAACACCTTAGGCCTTCCCTCTGTGCCGAAAATTACAGGGCCGTACATTACCACCTGACCGGAACACGATAGTGCTGAACACTACCATTTAGCGGCAAGTAAGGTAATGCGGTGGTGCCTACGCCCGCAAGCTCCGTCACTGGAGCTCTACCACCAGTAAAAGTCATTTCGTCATCACCTATCGCACGAGTCAGACGTGTGCGTGCCCGGTACGATAAGATCCCGGGGTTTTACGCAGCCTTCCGTTTTTGTTTCTTAGTAGCTGATAGAATTAATTCGAAATCAGAGAGATAATCGTAAACAATAAACATTATCTGTATGACAGTCTAGGGTATTTTTACTATCCATTTTATTTGATTATTGAATTAACGCCGTGGTTGAATGTTTGGGTTAACGTGGATTAATATTTGTGAGCCGACGGATTTCAATGAAATTGAAAATGAGGAATTTCGCTATCAGAGCAGTAAAAAAAATGAGACAATGTTTTGTGGTTAAATTTGTTATACGTCTCAGAGGCGAGAGGCGTAAAGTTATATATACAACTTTACAACGATAATGTTGGTAAGTTGTATATGGAGCAACTTTTGCGAAAACTTCGAATGTGCGATGCAACACGCCCATACGCCATCTTCCGTACTAGATAAGTACCTACTTTGTCTTCCTTCAATGTTCCTGTGTCTCCTCAATAGGGGAGAATATGCCATAATCGACACGCTGGATGAGCTTTCGCAGTGGTGGTAGTTTTTTCGCGGGGCGCTGCGACCCATCCCATTATATTAGGTTGGGGTTTTTCCCAACTTTTTAGTTTCTTCGCATTTTTTAAGATAATTCAAAACATTTTTTAATATATAATAGTTTATTTAAATTTAACTAAAGTACTCGTATGTATGTACCATTTTGTTCGATAACTTTTTGCCATCTTGTAGGTAGGGACATGATCCCATTGCTATAAAAATTTTGAGACTTCTCATCAAAATACCGCGACAAGTGGATTTGGCAGTCCTCTCGTGATGTTAACCTAACATTGCATAAAGAATTCTGAAGAGACCGAAACAGGTGGAAATCTGAAGGTGCAAGGTCAGGACTATACGGCGGATGCATTAACACCTCCCAGCCAAACTCTAATTTTTGCTGAGTGGCTATAGATGTGTGAGGTCTAGCGTTATCATGATGAAACACCACACCCCTTCTGTTGATCAGTTCCGGCCGCTTTCTCTCAACTTCTTCCTTTAATCTCATCAGTTGTTCGCAGTAGAGTTCAGAATCGATAGTCCTGCCTGGTGGTAATAGCTCATAATGAATAATGCCCTTCCAATCCCACCACACACACAACATCACCTTATTGCGAGTTAACCCGGGTTTCGCCACAGTCTGTGAAGCCTGACCGGCCTTTGACCACGACCTTTTTCGCACGTTCTTGTCGTACGTGATTCACTTTTCATCACCAGTTATCAGCTTCTTCAAAAATGATTCGGTTTCATGACGTCGTAATAAAGAATCACAAATGAGTACACGGTTCATTAGGTTTCTTTCAGTGAGCTCGTGAGGTACCCAAATATCGAGCTTTTTTTTGTACCCAGCTTTTTTCAAATGCGACAAAACTGTTTTGTGATCAATTCTCAGTTCTTCAGCTACGTCGTAACTACTGATATGTCGATCTTGCTCCACTTTTTCAAAAATGGCATCCATTTTATCCGTAATAGGGCGACCAGAGCGAGGTGCATCTTTGACATCAAAATTTCCGGATTGAAAACGCTTAAACCAAATTTGTGCTACTCTCACAGACACTGCACTAGGTCCCATAAACATCGCAATTTTTTTTCGCGGCTTGCGTTCCATTTTTACCTTTTTTGTAGTAAAATTTTAAAATGTATCGAATTTCTTCATTAGATTCACTTATCTTGACAGTACGAAAAACTAATGAAAATCACACATTTGCCTAATTTGAATTTGGTATTATTTTCTTTAAAATTTTAACTTTCAATGATACCAAAACCAGCCAGATACAAATACTACAGCCAAAGAGATTTTATTACAAGTTCATACATACTATAATGCGAAAATACTTTTTCCCCAACCTATTATTTACTACCGCTATTGGAATGGTTTGACCGCCATTGTCCGGTTGATAGACTGAAGAATTCACGTCCACTAGAGGGCGATGGGTTCGTTTCGTCGACGTCTTCAATGTCACTTACTCCCAACCCAGAATCGAACTTAGAACTTTCGCATTAAAACTATCAAATCACCGCTGTGATTGAATTAAAAATAATTCGGCCCAATTCCTGCCTATCAATCTACAGATATCAAATAATTTCGGGGTTCATTCAACTTGAGATAAAATACACTTTTTAATATTAGCATGAGCAAACCTACGGATAATTATTACTACTAGTACTAATTAATAATAACAGAGGAACGAAGAGTAAAATTATCTATTTTTTACAGATCTACAAATCGTCATTATCACCATCATAATTCAGCCTAAAACAATTCACTGCTGGACAAAGGCCTCCTCCAAAGATTGCCAGATTGCCACAACCAACGGATCTGGGGGTCCGACCGCCTAACTGAAATGCTTTCGTTTAGGACGAATATACCGTCCTAAACGACCGTCCGTTTCGTACCGCTAAAACATTTTGCTATGGTACGAAACTGATAAGATGTTAGAAATAAAGAAAAAACGGAAAGAAAAATTTGACTTCGGACAGGAATCGAAACTGCGACCTCAGGATAACCAGTGCAGCCGCTTTTGCCACTAAGTCAAAACTCATACTGCACTGACAGTTCTAAGCATACTTTGCTCAAAGTAAAGTCGTAGTGCGGTCTGTGAATCTCGCCCTTAGACGTAATATGGCCCAGTAAGTCAGATTCAACTTATATTTTTATCACAAGTTATTAAAATTAACGACAGTGACCGCTGATCATAAACAACAAACGCATAGTAAGTAATTGTACATCCGATTTTTACCGATTCCACCAGTTACATCCCCAAGCGATTTGGTAAATATTTATTATAATATTTAATAGGGATAAGGCAGTTAACTTTTTATAAATAATGTTGTTTTGTTTAATCAACAATTATGAATATTGCGCGTAGATAAACAAGTTTGAACCGAAAATATAGTGTATATGTTATTTTTATATTACAAACAGACTTTCCAATTTTATTTATTTGTATAAATATAGATAACTTAAAATTAAAATCCATACGGAGAGGATGATATGGGTCCAGTAAATTGATGGGCACTAAGTTTTAAATAATCACTTTGCACTGCATAATATCACTTTCATACATAGGTACGTGCACGTTATAGTGAATGAGAGGTTCTGTTATTCGAGATCGCGTGGCTTCGGTGCTAAGTTTTTCGTGTTGGTGTGCATTCGTTTTTAAGAGATTCGTGTTAGTGAATTAGAGGTTCCGTTATTCGTGATCGCGTGGCTTCGGTGCTAAGATTTTCGTGGTGGTGTGCATTCGTTTTTAAGAGATTCGTGTTAGTGAATTAGAGGTTCCGTTATTCGTGATCGCGTGGCTTCGGTGCTAAGTTTTTCGTGGTGGTGTGCATTCGTTTTCAAGTGATTCGTAATATAGTGAATTCGACGTGGTGTTATTCGGGATCGCGTACATTCGGTGCGAAGTTTTTCGTGGTACCGTGCATTCGTTGAACCTCTATGATGTATTTTTTTTTAATGTTATTACAGCGATTAATCATGCGATTTACATGTATGGTTAAATACTGCAACTAATCAGACAACCCAAAAGAATCGGAGATCAAAATTCAGATTGCATTACCGTCGCTGAGCCCAGAAGTTTTTGTGCCATTGTGGCTTACCGCAGTTCTGGATCAGCCAATTAGTAAATTCAGCAACTGTTTAAGGCATCACGTTTTCACCATTCACCAGAGATGCGCTGAGAATTTGCTCATATAGGGGAGATACACAGGCGTAGATTTAAGATGCTAAAAAATAGGGAGCTTTTTTTTTTGTTCATGAATTGTACACAGTATTATATATGTTGATGAGCAAAAAAAGGATATGCTCGCATTATTAAAGGTACTTAAAAATGGGGAGAAATGACGTTTTTGGTAATCAATTAGAAAACTTGAATAGGGGATGTGGCACACAGCAATGGCTAGACGCTGAAAATATATTAATATTATTCTTTTCTATTATAATCCAAAACCAAATATTCCACTTGGCGATTAGAACCTGGTATTACGTAGTTGAAATAGTTGTCTCATTTTTAAGTCCCCAAAGTGGGAAACCTCATTAAAAACTTTGAAATCGTCAATGATACGTCTTCATATGCCTGACATCGAATAGTCTCCATGCGAGAGGAAGGTCATTCACTTAGTTTAATCTGATTGATTCATACAAAAAATAATTGAGTTTACTTGTCACAAAATGATAATGTTTAGCAATACCCTGACAATTTTTTATTTGGAGGTAGGTATTTAAGGTTTATTGGAATGGCTCGCGGACCACTTGAGATACTTCCAGGGACCACTACTAGTCCGCGGACTCACGGACCACCGGTTAAGAAACACTGCACTAGAGAGTATTCGTCATCATCATCTTTTCAGCCGAAAGATGTCCACGGCTGGACAGAAGGTCCCCAAAATGCTCGCAACAGTGTTGTGCGTCAACAGAGGAGAATAAACCATCAACGCTATTCTTGGCATTCGGATTAGCGATCGCAGTAGCGGCAGTTTTATCGCGGGTCACTGCCCATCACGTGTTACCGTATTTACTGCCTCCTATCCGAACGGTTTGACCGCCATCGTACGGTTGGCTGACTGCACTAGCAGAAGAATAGTCATCCAATGGTGGGCGGTGCGTCAAGTCCTCACCCCAGGAATTCTCATCACTACAATATTCACTGATCATCAATGTGAACTGTTCATTAACCTATATCTACTAATGTACTAGACAGACACTCCCCTTGGTAGCACGGTTTCAGTTCCCAGTTCAATTTACCACACATTCTCATTTACCAGATGACATGGTGATGAAACTGGATTCTGGATTGGACCCTCATTGGAACTGTATGCTTGTTGGGGACTTCCATCACATTAAAAAAACAATTATACTAACGACTTACTGTAATCGCAACTAAGCAATAATAGCCAACTATTAATCTCTTCTGAACTCAGCCCCCTTACAATTGGGGTCAATACACAATGCAAAACAAAACAAAATACAGAAAACAGTTTGAATTGAAAATAAATAGAGAGAATCGTTTCGTTTTGATTTATTACTCGGTCGTGGTATCACGCGGGTCCATTGTCCAAGTACGACTTCTTACTATCGGTGACCCCCGATACGATGAAGAATGCTCCGGAGATAATTCCGTAAAAAATTTACACGGAACACCTATATTCTTGAACGTAGAGAGATGCGCATTTCTTCTTTCTATTTCAAGACGGGTTCCTACAACAGCATTGTGTGAAAGAAAATTAGGAATATGATCCTGACATGCTCGTCTTAAAAGGTCCTAGTCAGGATTAATGCTAAAGAGTCTGTGGAGAGTGTCCAAAATTGCCGTACAGGAAGATTCATAGCAGGGAAGTTTCTTCAGGAAAGTTTTGGGTACTGGCTCTCGATTTGGACTTCACCTCAAGATTTGGGCTTATTCGAATCCAATCGGCTCGCGTCAGCCCACGTGCTGTAATCAGGGGCTTAGACAACACTGCCGGCGCAGGTGGTTGTACGCGTGTAGCGTTTACTGATAACATGGGGTATGCGCCCGCGCAACGTATATTAATCGGGGTTGGAGAACGCCGCGGTCAGTCGCACGCCGACAGCCGATGTTGCCGCACGCATGCGGACTCGACCTACTAGCTTATTTCAAATGTTTGCGTCGAAGAAATCTGCCGCGATGTATTCGCGTGTGATCTTGTACCTCATTCTAGTCAGTTTAGGGGGTGAATCGATGGGGGCGTGCGCGAACGGAGAGTTGGGGGTGAACGAGCTGACGGAAGTGCGGATAGAGTTTGTGAAGGAGCAGATCCTGAAGAAGTTGAGGTTGAATAAGAAGCCGGCAGTGGCGGTGCCGGTGAACAGTCTGCCAATGCCGGTGGCACAGGGGCATACGCTCAGCCAGGGCACCGACAAACCGCCAGAATTCGACGAGTACTACGGAAGAACTGAACAGAAGATCATCTTTCCTGTTGAAGGTAAGTCCTTCTCATGTTCAATCGAAATCACTTGAAAGCCAAATGTAACAGAGTGATCATTTGTTATTAATAGATTAATTGTGGTCCAAGAGAGCAAACACTATTTCTGTTAGTGTAATACACATAATAATGTAAGGAGATAAATACTAATATCCGGTTCTAGACAGTAATATAATGAATAGATGTAGGCAATGAATGAGATGAAACATGAGTCCAGAGTCCAGATATAAAGTTTCCTAATGAAGTTAGTAGTAATGGAAACAGCCTATAAAATACTACAGATACAACATAATTATTGTGTGAAGAAATTCTAAAATCCAAATTTGATCTAAGAATTCAATTTTGTTTCTGATAGACTATCCTATTGCACTGCGCGATTAGGTTGAAGAATAAATAAAATAAAAAGAAATTTAAAGAATTATCATGATAAAAATAAATTAAATGATAACTTTTGTAATTCTGCAATCCCGAAATTAAACTCGCAATCATGCGAGTAATTTCGATAGTTGCTTTAGTAATTTTGTACAAATTCTAAATTCAATAGTAGTAACATTAAGTTACAGTTCACTTCAATTATCTGTCAGATGATGAGGGAATCTCACAACCCTTGAACTATGCCAAAAAATACGTTGGTGCAACGCATTCCGCAGCCACTGTAAAGTAAATGTTACTATTACTGTTAAATTTGACAAAAAACATAATTTTTATAAATATTTTGGTGCAACCGAACCTAAGTGCCATCTAATTTACAAACCTAATGATCGTTAGTGAAAAACTAAAATGTGATGTAGATGCAAGTAGCTAGCTTTGGCGATCCATTTTTCTTTACTTTTTCAACCTTTATTTCATAGTGAAATTTCTTTCTACGTATACCTATACCATTGTTCACATGCGTAACTTCACACGATAGGCACAGGTAAATTAATTAACGTGCAGGATTCGCCACTGACGTTTAGTCTCATGTAGTCGGCGAGCCGGGACTAGACGGATTCGCCACTGACGTTTAGTCTCATGTAGTCGGCGAGCCGGGACGAGACGGATTCGCGACTGACGTTTAGTCTCATATAGTCGGCGAGCCGGGACGAGACGGATTCGCCACTGACGTTTAGTCTCATGTAGTCGGCGAGCCGGGACGAGACAACACCGGGCGTTTACGTGTGCATGTTACCGTGGTGAGGAATATGGCTAGGAAGGAGAAGTTAAAAGTAATGTCTGATGAGATTTAGATGCGAGAGGCTATAACAGTACAAACCCAACTGTGTCGAATTAGAAGAACAGTACTTAAAGTATTCTAAAGCCCGAGTGCAAAAAAGCTTTTACTTAAATTTTAAGATTTTCACTCGCTTTTCCGTTCCGTTTACTTTCTGTAATACAAAACTCGCATCGACAAGGCAAGAATGATTCTCGATTACAGATACGCAGAGAACGAGACTGAATAAAGACTTATTCAAATCATTTAAAAAAATAAAGGAAGACTTATAAATAATTTACACAAATATAAAAACGGCACTAGATGTTATAATAACTTAACTTTCTAAAGATAATGATAGCTTTTGAATGCAGTTCTAGGTTATGAATTCAAAGTCAAATTTAGCAAACATAGTAAGTAAAGATGACACATAGAAAATGGCCCAATGAAGAAATTCAGGTGTAAAACGTAAGATTTGCTATAAAACCCAATTTAAAGACACCTGTAACCTATATTTTTCTTGCTCGTAGACTCGGAAGTGCCATGAGAAAGCAGAATTGGGACAAACTTATTTAAAATATTATCATTATAAAGAAGCTCCCTAGAAAGGGGAGGAATAATAAAAGTTAGAGAAAGGAGCATGTGATAATAAGAGAAACATAACAATTATGAAGTTTACTATCCCGTGGACATGGCAACCATAAAATAGTTGCTACAAAAGCCTTTCAAACCACTGTTTGTAAATTTGCAACTACAGTGTGGTTAACGGTTGTATTTATTTATCCAACATTATCATGTGTTAGGAGCTTCCCGGTATGTTATTTTACGATGCCTCTACGTTTACTCAATACTTTTGTTATTTTAGATTTATGTTTCTTCAGTTTAGAATATTTTCCATAAAATAATACAAATCGGCGACTAGGAATAGGACGCTTTAAAGCTAATCCTCTTCTGTTTGAAAAAATGTAATAACTTTATGTTACTCGTTTGCTTGCCCTGATATAATGTTGAGATAAGTATATCAATATAAGCGAAAAGAGGCTGACAAACTCAGAGTCTGTGCATCTTGCTGAATCTTGCAGCTCCGCCAACAACTTAATTTAACAATTTTCAAATGGTGCAACTCATTTTTTACTTAACCGGATTCTGGACTTCAACAAATTTGTTAAAGCTAAAGTACGATGATGCAACCCAGCCATAGTACTACAATATATTAACTGGTGGTAGAGCTCCAGTGACGGAGCTCGCGGGCGTAGGCACCACCGCATTACCTAATATACTTGCCGCTAAATGGTAGTGTTCAGCACTATCGTGTTCCGGTCAGGTGGTAATGTACGGCCCTGTCATTTCCGGCACAGAGGCATAACACCTTAGGCCTCAGGAGTGGTAACGCATCTGCATTTTGATCTTGGTCTTTGTGTGGGTGTCTATAGGCTGCAGTCATCACTTAACATCAATGTGAACTACATGGTTGTTAGCCGCTTCCACTACATAAAAAAAAAACACAAAAAAACAAATTTTATTGATGGCCAGGATTATTTTAGCTATCAATTGAAATTTAGAGTGTTATTCTTATTTTGACAGTGAATTATTCGCTAGTTGCTTAGCAAGTTCCAGACTTAGCCAATGTATTTAGTGTACACTTAACAAAAATCTTACTCATCTCAATGGGCAGCTCAAATCTGAACAATTGAAAAAAAGTATCAGAATTTAAGCAACGGTAAATTAATTCAAGTATTTACACTTCTCGTTCGTTTTGGCGGAATTGATATAATTAAATAAATAGTAGTTTACTGTATCTATGCAGTGTTATGTCAAGTTCAAACGTCCATTCAATGTGTCTGCGAGTCTATAATGTTTACACTAATAACATTTCCGCGATGGAGTCGTTTAGATAATTCTAGTAGCTCTCCGTACCGGCATTCATTCTCTTTTATAAGTCGCAATCGACTGCGTTAATATCCGAATTTGTCCGAAACTTTTAATTCGGATTCGGTTACGGATAGATAAATATTTCGCTTACCCGGTAGCATCGGTGGCACATAACAACTCTAATTTGTATGTATGATAAGAGCGATAGTTGCAGCTTTTAATCGCATCATGTGTTATTGGTGTATAGTGCACGCACTCCACCGTGCGCCCACAAGGTGAAAATGTGAACATTCCTAAATGTTCAGAGCAAAATAAGCTGACATAACCAATAATATACTACGATTCTAACAAGACAAAAATCATTTTGCTCCGGGTAAAACCGATTAAATTTCACCGCATACCGATATATTGATCAAGGAGATTGACCAATTTTGTATGAGAGATCGCCCTAATCGGATTAATCGCAAAATATAAGAAATATGCTTAGATATGATGGATCTTATAGGTATTCATAAAATTGATCATCTGGATTTACCGTCATAATTGCTCTGAATTACTACAAACGCGTGTATAACATAAATATTATCTACATACCCGATTAATTAATTAGTCATAACTCATTACCTAAGAAATTATATAATTGGTTTGAAATCTGTTATGTTTATTCAAATAAAATACATTAAAATTCCACGAAATTTAATATTTAGTAGAGTTAGTTTTACTGGTGGTAGAGTTCCTGTGTATGTTTAACATATGTTTTAATTTAAACTCTACACCAGAATTTCCCAAACTATTTTTCTTGTAGACCCCTTTAAATTTTTCTGGTTTCGGTGGACCCCCTTGCTAACATTTATATCACTTTCCCATATATCCTATTTATATTTACGCATATACGTAGACCCCATCGAGTCTCCCATGGACCCCAGAGGGTCTATATGAACCACTTTGGGAATCACTGCTCTACACATTTGAGATCCATAGCATAATTTCCAATTGCATTATTTTCATGCGGATTTTGGTAGTTTTATGGCAGGACGCTGCTGTTTTCCCGTAGATTCATTTACTACCGCCCAATTCGAATGGTTTGGCCGTCATTGTTCGGTTGACTGGCTTTACTACCGGAAGGATTGTTCTCCACTGCCATGGGTAGAATATTAAATCAGGGCATCTTTAAGAAGGCTTTTGTCTAGTATTGAATCCATCCTTTCGGCAGAATACAGGATTGAAGTTACTTTCTAAGACCATTTTTCTTTGTGTAATGGATCTGAATAGATGATGCAATTTCATCTTTTTATACGGTATGTAGATTGAACTTTGAAACCTGTCGATATGAAGATACAGAAATAAACATGCAAGCTGGCATATTTGTAATATTGCATAGAACTGCAAAATTTTATTTAGACTTTGAACCGATGGCAATAGAATATGTAAGTGATGATGAAAAGGCCTGTAATATACGGTTTCTCGGGCTTTGTGGATAGGGTGATGTTATGATGTGGTATGGGTGATAACACGGGTGGCACCCGCGGCGGGTGAGCGAAAAAAATCTTTTGTATCTTATTTCTCCATTCTCCACCGTTGTTGAGCATATTTTGCCTCTGGCGCCCCTTGGTATACCTAAATGTGAAAGTGCGTTTGGTTTGTCCATTTGTTCCGATTGCTCCTGTTAGGGGTCAAGGTCTATAATCTACTAAATGATAAGGATGATTGTGGTTTATTGACATTAATTAACTTCTCTAGAGTATAAAGTTCTTAAGATAGAAATTACATAAGATTGAATTACTGCAACAGCTGATTCTAAATTTAATAATACAATTTGAACACAAATTAAAAATATTAATAAATAATTTGATATATTATTTCCTGTATTACTTAATAAAGTTAATAATAAATGTCCATTTTCTCGCCGTTCAAACCTTCCCTGAACAACGACGAACATTTGAAAACCAATTCCGTCCAGACGTTCTGATGTTTTAGCGAGACAAACGAAAATCAATTGATTTTGTTTATACGTTTATTATTGTTAATACTAAATATTACAATATAAGATATTTAAAAAGTAAATAGGTATGTAAACAATACAAAATGAGACTTTGATCTGTTATGCTACGTAAGCGATCATGTCATGTTAAATTTAGATTGCAAAGAATAGAAATCTCATTAGCTTTAGGTATTATTTTTCTTCTACTTTTGCCTTGATCTAGAGAGAAATTATAGTTCAATTCAAATTTAAATTTAATTGGAATCAAAAGTGTCAAACTTAATTTAATTTTGCTTTTACTGGTGGTAGTTGTAATGTAGAGTACCTACCTACCAAGAAAGAAGAAAGATTTAATTTGCTTAAGTGATCTAATCTCATAATTCTCAATTAACAAATTTTTCAGACAAATTATCGTATATTTCTGACTCTTGTCCTGAAGACACAATTATTGTCATGGGTGATTTTAATATGGGGGATGTTCAGTGAACTTGGGACCATTGTAACATATCTCAGCCTTCGGGTATTAGGGGTGATGCTCAAATTTATTTTTTTGACTGTCTTTCGGCTTCTGCCTTAAATCAATATAACAACTGTGCTAATGTCAATGATAGAGTGTTGGATTGGGTTTTGAGTAATGCTGATTTAACTTTATGTGCCTCCGACGATCCCTTGGTGCCCGAAGATGCCCATCATAAGTCACTGTTATTTACTATTAATTCCGTTGAATTTAAAACATTAAAAAATAAATCGCGTTTTAAGTATTTTTACCAATCAGCCGATTTTGATGAAATTAACTCAAATTTGAGCGAAGTTGATTGGGACTGTTGTTTGTTTGGCTGTTCCCTAGATGAAGCTACAGATAATTTCTACAGCCACCTTTATGACCTAATTAATAAATATGTACCACATAATGTGGTCACCCCTAATCAATTTCCACCTTGGTACTCTAGTGCATTAAAAAAAGTGCTCAAAGAAAAATTTAAATTTTTAAACAAGTATAACATTTATGGCAATTCATACGATTATGATACCTTTTCTCTGCTCCGTAAAAGAGCTAAGGACCTAGAAAAATCCTGTTATACTGAATACCTTGAGACCGTCGAAACCTCAATCGTTAATAATCCGAAAATGTTATGGAGTTTTATAAAGTCAAATAAAAATGGTGATCATGGTTTCCCTCCCCACTTCATTTTTGAAGATAAATCGTCTGACACAGGGGAGACTATTTGTGAATTTTTCTCAGAATATTTTCAATCTAATTTTCTAAATTCAACAACACCCAATTGTCAAAATATTAATCAATCCGATAGTAACTCGTCTTTCGCGCTAAATGATATTTATATTAATCCAGAATCAATTTTTAAATTATTGAAGACCACTGACCTAACAAAAGGAGCTGGACCTGACCGAATTTCCCCTATATTCATTTCTAAATGTAGCACTCACTTAACTAAACCATTGACTATCCTTTTCAAAAGATCCATTCGGGAAGGTGTTATACCTAAGATATGGAAATCTTCTCTCATAACCCCGGTTTTCAAAACCGGTAATAAGCACGATGTAAAAAATTATAGGCCAATATCTAAGCTCTGTATATTTGCCAAAATACTTGAACATTTAGTACACGAACAACTATATACATTTTTGAAACCCACCTTGGCTCCTGAACAACACGGATTTGTTAAAGGTCGTTCTACCACCTCTAATCTCGTGTCGTTTATTGATTACACTACCTTGAACATGGATACAGGAGGACAAGTAGATGCAATATTTACTGATTATCGGAAAGCATTTGATAGAATTGATCATTGTATCTTATTACAGAAGCTTCTCGCTGCCGGAATCCATGGCAACTTATTTAGATGGTTCTGCTCTTATATCCAGAACCGTACACAAAAGGTTGTTGTTAACGGCTACTCTTCTTCTTGGATTGTAGTACCATCTGGTGTGCCCCAAGGTTCTAAGATGGGGCCTTTGCTATTTGACATCTTTATCAATGACATTGGCTCCTGTTTTGAATACTCAAAATTCATACTCTATGCTGATGATATGAAAATATTCAAAAAAATAAATGAGCTTAGAGACTGTCTTTTAATACAAGAAGACCTAACTAGATTAGAAAACTATTGTACGTCCAATAAATTAGATCTTAATATTGATAAATGTTTTACAATTTCTTTTTCCCGAAAATTAAATATTATTAATTATGATTACACTATCAGTACAATAAAACTAAGGAGGGTTTCTGAAATCCGAGATCTGGGTGTGACTCATGACTCGAAATTAACATATGAAAACCACGTCGACAAAATTGTTAAAAAAGCAAATAAATCCCTTGCATTTATAAAACGAACGTGTTCGCAATTTCACTCTATTAAGCCGCTTAAAGTGCTCTATTGTTCTTACGTCCGAAGTGTTCTTGAGTATTGCTCGCAAATATGGAACCCAGTATACAATGTCTACATTATTCGAATTGAAAACATTCAAAAACGATTTCTTAGATATTTACAATTTAAATGTAATCAATTCGATGATACCTATGAAACAAGATGTAGTAGACATCATATTTTGCCTCTTGAAGTAAGACGAAAAATTTATGATATTGTTTTCTTTACAAAAATAGCTCAATCGAGAGTAGATTCTCCGAGTCTACTCTCTAAAATTAGTCTTAAAATACCCATTAAATCTGTAAGAGAACAGCATAAAAATATTACTTTACATGTTCCAACATATGGTACTAATTATAGGAAAAATGCGTATTTTATACGATCTGCAAACTACGTAAATAGACTGACTCCCGACCACGAACTTGATTTATTTAACTCTTCGCCTGATTGTTTCCGTAATGCAATAACCAGAGACTGGTTTAACGCTATTACTGAACTGCCTGCATGATTTAATTATATTTCCTTAGAATGTATATGTTACTACTTAGTTATGTTAATGAATAAGTTTCGCTTTTTAAATTCTTTGTAAAAACTTTTTATTTTGTTTGTCAGACTTTGCTAATCAAGAGCCTTGTGTTACAGATGTTATATGCGAAAGCTCCTAAATGGTGTATAGCTTTAACTATTATATTTGTATGCAGTTATATTTTCACTGTCTGCTTTCCAAAAATAATAAAATAAAATAAAATAAAATAATGTTGTCCTTTAATTAATATGAAGAGTGACGAATATAAAGTGTTTACATGAAAAACAAAATCGGCAGATAATCAAAGATACCTTATCAAAAGTCACCGTTTCATATGTTTATCGCATACTGACCGATTTTTTAACAAACTGACTGAATATTTATTATGAATGAGTAGAAAATAAGTAGAGATACGTAACGTTACTTCAGCCTGTAATCCCCGAAGGGGAAGGTAGAGGTAAATGCATGCATTCAAGCATACATGCAAACACCCACGACTCGTCGGTTACGCTTTGGCCCATGTAACAGGTGGCGAACCTATTGCCATCTTCGGGCCCATTACCAAACTCCGAGGTACTGGGAAACTTCCAGAAAATGGAAAAACCCCAACAGAACCAGAGATAAAGGATTTTTAAACCGTTAACTCTGATAGTCTCCGATCCAGGAATCGAACCCAGGACCCCAGCGTAGTAGTAGTGGCTTGCTACCACTACACTACTGAGGCGGTATAAGTAGAGATGCCTAATTATTAAACCTAAATTATTATTTCTTTTTTTTTTCATTAATAAATGGTACTAATCAATTTTAGGATTGACGAATTATACTTACTTACGACACCTATTATGATACCTACTGCCAGATCGTCGTAACTTCACTACCCCGCCCACTAGCGGAAGAATTTTCTACTACTGGAGTCAGTCAACCGAACAATGGCAATCGAACCATATCAATAGGGCGGTAGTAAGTGCAATAAAGAAAGGTGGGAGGCGTCTTTTGTTAAAATATCGCTGCTGCGGTCGCCAATCCGCATGCCAAGCGTGGCGATTACGGAATATCCCCCTTATGGGGATATATAGGGGAGGGTTTGGTCTGATTGCCAGATTCCCGTAAAATTGTTACCTTATCTCATTTTTTATGTAATGAAAGTGGCAAGCAAGCATGCAGTTCACATTGATGTTAAGTGATGACTGCAGCCTATAGACACCCACACAAAGACCAGAGTTCAAAATGCAGATGCGTTACCACTCCTGAGGCCTAAGGTGTTATGCCTCTGTGCCGGAAATTACAGGGTCGTACATTACCACCTGACCGGAACACGATAGTGCTGAACACTACCATTTAGCGGCCAGTATATTAGGTAATGCGGTGCTGCCTACTCCCGCGAGCTCCGTCACTGGAGCTCTACCACTAGTAAATAATATAGGTATCATCTCATTGCAAAACAATAACTGATATATAGTGACGATTTTGTTAAACTTTATTAGCACAGAAATCTAAATAACAAGATAAAGTATGAATAGGACAATGATATGACAAATGACAAGAAAATTACAATAAAAATGGAATACTCCTTAGCCTTTACAGGACATGTCCTGAAAAACTACAGGCAGAGAATATGTAATAATACTACACTTAAAGAATGGACACTTCGACGCGACGTCCCGCCCGATTTCCCCGCCTCACCCAACCTCCTCCCCTCTTATGGTCGACGTTCGGTATTCTCTACGTGTTACGCACACAGGTGCACCTGTAAATACACGTCACTGATTTATGTCTGTGTAATAGAGACCAAATTAAGCGTTTGTATGGAATTTTGGCGGAGTGTCCGCGGTGTGCTACAGGCAAGACCTTGCGCGAACGTGCCTTAATTGTAGATTCGTGATCAGATTACATTAATCGATTGTGTCGATATGTTATTCCCACTCGATATCTCTGGTATCGATATCTCTGGTATCGATAACTCTGGTATCGATATCTCTGGTATCGATATCTCTGATATCGATGACTATCCATGCTAATTTCGAAAGAAGACCGGGGTTTACTGGAGTTGTTAACTTTATCGCGTGAATTTTAATCGGATTAAAAGATTTAATCGTTTAAATCTGGTTAATCGAACCGGTTTCTTTAAAGTCAAAGTCAAAGTCAAAGTATTTTATTGCTTTCATGTACAATTGTTGAGATGGAAAATATTTTGTGAATACAATCTATGATCGACATGATACCCGTTGGGCGTAGCAATTTATATAACACAATTTATCTTTTAAATAAATAAGTAAGTAGTAACAATGTCCAATACGTAGGTATTTCTAATTACAAAGAGTGAATGTGAAACAGTATTACTATATAGGTATATAACTATTTGTCACTGAAAAATTCGTTCAAAGTGTAATATGTTTTTTCTGTCAAAAAGTTTTTAAGTAGTTTGTTGAATGAATTAAAATTAGGTTGTTTTTTTATGTCATTTGGAAGGTGATTGTAAATTCTAATTGCGCTTACGTACGGACTACACTTATACATTTCTAATCTAATATTTGGCATACAAAAGTTATATTTTAATTGATGTCTAGCTGTGTAATGATTTTGTGGCTTTGCTTTTTCAAATAGCATTGGATTTTTCCTCATAAATTTACATAATTCTAAAATGTAGAGGCATGTTAATGTTAATATTTTTAATTGTTTGAAGTGCTGTCTACAAGAAGTTGTACTGTCAATATTTGATATAATTCTTATTAGTTTTTTTTGTTTTATAAACAATTCTGGTACGTGCTTACTATTTCCCCATAAGATAATACCATAGTTAAGCCAGGAATTAGCATACGCGTAGTAAGCCGAAATAGCTGTTTTATGATCTGTACTCCTTTTTAATTCATATAATGCATAGGTAAAGCTAGACAATTTTGATTTTAATTTTTCAATGTGTGCTTTCCAGTTAAGATTTGAATCTAGTTCTATACCTAAGAGGCTACAAGACTTCACTTTTTCCAGACGAATTTTATCTATCTTAAGTTCTGTGTTCAAAGGTGTTTTTTGGTGTGGCAAGAATTCTATTAATTTAGTTTTAGTATAGTTCACCAGTAAATTATTTTTATTTAACCAACTTACGACCCTGCTGAAAGTTTTAGTCAAGTTATTTTTAAAATCTGAGGTATTGTTATATTTGAATAACAATGAAATGTCGTCGGCGAATAGTAAGCATTGAGTGTCTATATTTTTAGATAGTTCGTTAATATATATTAAAAATAATATACATCCCATGACACTGCCTTGGGGTATAGAACCATTCATTTTATGTACACTAGATCTGTAATTTGTAACTTTATTGTTGTAAGGATCGCAATAATCAATTTCTACATATTGGATTCTATTTTCTAGATATGATTTTAGCCACTCGTATGGGTTTCCGCGTATTCCTAAGTCATATATTTTAGATAACAGGATATCGTACCTTACTCGATCGTAGGCTTTTGTCATGTCGAGTAAGATTCCTACGGCATATTTTTTTTCATTGATGTATGTTAATGCCTGCTGTACAAAAGTGTACACGGCCAGAGAGGTGGACTTTTCTTTTCGAAAACCAAATTGGTTTTTGTCTAGAATATTGTATTTTTCTAGGTAAGAATATAAACGGTTGGACATGGCCCTTTCAAAAATTTTTGATATTGATGGAAGCAGTGCAATTGGTCTGTAGTTAGAAGGATCAGATTTATCGCCTTTCTTGTAGATAGGCTTAATAATAGAGGTTTTTAGAATGTCAGGAAATGCGCCGCAAAGGAATGATTGGTTAATTAATTGTACTAGTGGTTGTATAAATTCACTAGTGCATTTTTTCAGGACTGTTGTAGGTAATTCGTCATGCCCAAAGCTCCGTTTGTTTTTTAATTTTGTTAAGATTGTTTTAATTTCGTTATCGTCAACAGGGGTTAGATACATGCTCTGATATAAAGATAAAGATATCCCTACTAATATTATAAATGTGAAAGTAACTCTGTCTGTCTGTCTGTCTGTCTGACCTTTTCACGTCCAAACGAGTGAACCGATTTTGATGAAATTTGGTACATAGATAGAGTTGACTTTGAGAAAGAACATAGGCTACTTTTTGTCTCCTTTTATTATCCCCATCCCCCTAAAATAGGGGGTGGAAATTTGTATGGAGCATCCTACAATTTTCAAGATAGAAAGTTAAAAGTCGGTATGTGAAATCTTTGAATTTAACAAACAATACGTACATCATTTTTTTTAGAAATCTGCCTCCATCCCTTTAATACGGGGGATGAAATTTGAAGGTATTGGGCTTTACGGCAGTGTTCAAGCTGGAAAGCCAAAAATTGGTATGCGGCCTCTTTGTTACTAAAAAAACGTTTACTTGATATTTGTTTTTTTTGGAAATCTGCTCCACCCCCTGTCATAGGGGGTGGAAATTTGCATGGTACATTCCACAATTTTCAAGGTAGAAAGTTAAAACTCGGTATGCGAACTCTATGAGCCTGACAAACAATAAATACATATTTTTTTATTTTATCTACTACCATCCCCTTACAGGAAGGTGTGAAATTTGTATTCGGCTTTCCGCAGTGTTCAAGATGGAAAGCCAAAAATTGGTATATTGGCGCGAAGCCGCGGGCAACAGCTAGTCATTTATAAATAAATCTTATCTCCCGAAGTGCTGTGGTTCGTCATTTCATAATAAGAGTAAATAAAAGAAAGACTGGTGGCAGAGCTCCAGTGACGAAGCTCGCGGGCGTAGGTACCACCGCATTACCTAATATAGTAATATACTTGCCGCTAAATGGTAGTGTTCAACACTATCGTGTTCCGGTCAGGTGGTAATGTACGGCTGTAATTTCAGGCACAGAGGCATAACACCTTAGGCCTCAGAAGTGGTAACGCATCTGCATTTTGACCTTGGTCTTTGTGTAAGTGTCTATAGGCTGCAGTCACAGTAAATAGATACAAATTTACATTGTGCTGCAGTCATCACTTAACATCAATATGAACTGCATGCTTGTTTACCACTTCCATTACATTAAAATAAAAACTAATAATAACTGCGATTGGCTCGTGTAGCGTTATCAGAAGTTTATTATGTGGATCACTTAACTATCGGAATTTGTGAACCCACCGAAACTGATATTTGTAAACGTAGCGAATCACGCATCTTTACTACGTAATAGCCAGGTCATGATGGTTATTGATAAAAAAGGTTGGCTGTTGTTCAAATTAAGAAGATACACCTCAAGAAAAAGTTTTAACGTCACTTCACGCCTGTAATCCCCGAAGGGGTAGGCAGAGGTTAATGCATGCATTCAAGCATACATGCCAACACCCACGATTCGCCGGTTTCGTTTTTGGCCCATGTAACAGGTGGCGAGCCTGTTGCCATCTCCGGGCACATTACCAAACTCCGAGGTACTGGGAAACTTCCAGAAAACGGAAAAATCCAAATAGAACCAGAGATAAAAGATTTCAAACCGTTATCTCTGATAGCCCCCGACCCGGGAATCGAACCCAGGACCTCCAGCGTAGTAGTAGTGGCTTGCTACCACTAGGCTACTGAGACAGTTGAGAAAAAGTTACTACTTGGTTTGAGCAGTTAAGATCTTACTTAAGTTAAATACAGTAACCACAAAATTAGAAACTGTTGAATGTTGTACCTAGTCTTGGCATGAATACTAGACTTACTTGTCACTGATGTCATCTGTTATAGTCATAGAGCACACGGGCCTCAGGCCGCGGCGGCCCGGGGGGAGTAGCCATATGCAGGCTTTCCCCTCTGTCAAAGTACAAGGGGCCGTTCAAGTATAACGTAAGCAGATTTATTACAATTCTTTACCCCCCCATCCCCCTTGTCAGCAAAAGTAAGCAAAGCTCTTACCCCCTCCCCCCATGCTTACGTAAACATTTTTCAATTAAAGTAAATATACTTTTTTTAATATTATATTTAAAATGTTAATTATAATTTTAAAACAAAAGAAAATAGATTTAGCATAGAGATTAGATTTTACTGATGTAATAAGTAAATAACTACCGATGACGTAATCATCATCTAGACTCCCCTACCCCCCATGTCATCCAAAATAAGCAGAGCAATGACCCCCCCACCCCCCTATAGTGCTGACGTAATACTTGAACGGCCCAGCCTGTTGCCCAGATGTTTAAATGTGAAGACCGATCAGATCCATAGGTTGCGTATCCAGGTTCAAATGCGAACACAGATCAGACCTACCAATGTTCACTTCATTCACAATCTTCAGCTCACCAATAATGGGACTCGTTTAATGTTTTTTTGTTATTTTTTGTAAACCAATGACTCCTGAGCCGGACTTTAAAGACTTCTACACTCGTAGTAACTTCTTAGTAAGTTCTACACTCGCGTGAAACGTCGCGCCGTGAATAAAAGCCGTGATCTGCGCGTGAACTATGTCCCTCCACACTCGCAAAGTCTTCTCGGTCACAGCGAAGCGTGAACGAGAAGGGAGGAGAAGAAGAGGGAAGACAGACCAGAAATTAAAAAATTATGAAGGAACTCTCCAAGTTCAAAACCTGATTTCGTTCTTCAATAACGTTTTTCTTCTCCAGTAGTTTTATCAAATTACTTTTCCTCCACAGATCAGTCGACTGTCTCGAAACGGAACTAATTACAGTTTATCGATATGGAACGCGAGGTAAAAACTAATATCTGCTCCGACCCGATGAACCAAGTAATTAGTAATGGGATGGGTTATCGATACATCAGGGGCTGCATATCTGGACTTTGGTGTGGGGTACCCCGATCTAGGAAGAATTACGACATTGTTAGTCAATCGTCACACTTTGCTTTTTGCAAAAACACATACGAGTCGATTAATAGATGTTGAGAGAAAAATTAAAAGAAAAATTGACTTCGGGCTGGCTTTTCCGCTAAGCTATCAAAGCACCTCATCCGAGCGTCGTATTTTCTTTCTTTGATTATAGTTACATTGTAAGTGACATGTAAATGACATCCATTGATAGCTAACGTTACGGGCCGTTCACAGAATGTAAGGATCGAGTAATCTATATACCGTTAAGACAGAGACAATCTGTCTGACAGAGATAGTCTTCTAAAGAGATCTAAAAACCGAATAAAATCCGATTTTACTGAAAAAATCTCGAAAAAAAGATTATTTCTAGACAGGCGCATTATTCGTCGATTATTTTCGAGATAATGCCATGATAATTTAGTGATTATAGACATAGTAACATAACATTTTTTAGAAAATCGCTACCTTATTCAGTCTTATTTGATTCAGGAATTCAGAAATTATTCTATTTCATAATTTTTGTCGTAACTTTAGATTGAGATTTAAATTTTAAGTTATCAGTATTTATAATGTTTAAAAAAGTGTATGAATGTAAAGTAAGTAATTCAAAATCATCGTTATTAAAATAATTAAAACACATTAGTCGTAAATCTTTAGATATCAGTATCTTCATCTAGTGTGAATCACGCGGGTGTCGCGTGCGCAGGCGCCGGTCACCTCGCGATAAAGCTGCGACCTCTCTTCATATTTCAGAAAGAAAAAAAAATACTTGATAACACACAATCTAATATCTAATGTTTTTCAAACATTCTGTCATATTTCCGGGATACGAAACGGTTTTTTGCTCCTAGATGGAGAATTGTTTCATAATTTCCTCATGAATTGCAGTGAGCATTATAAAATAAGCTTACGCTTACACTCACAGCCCCACAGTAGGTATACACCTGTGTCATGGATGCCGTAGTACACATACAACACTTACACAAATACCGAGACCCGAAACAAATATCTGTAAGCCATACAAACATTTGTCCCAATGCGGGGATCGAACCCGCGACCCTACGCATCAAACGGTCATCTCACACCGCTGGACTAACCGGGTCATCGAGCATTGACTGAGTATTGTTCATGAAGTGTTGGAGCTCTAGAATGAATGACCTAATCTTTCTGCCGCCAAATGGTAGTGTTTGCCAATAATCAGTTTTATTACTACCAAATAAATCAATGCGGTGCCCGTCTTGGAAAATATCTCAAAATACACCCATATTTGCAGAATTTCATCCTTTTATAGGTGAATACTTTTAATAAGTATCATTGTGTTACTTGTAATTATACTACGATACCCCGTGAACCCAAGTCGTGAACTCGGGTTGAGATAAGACCGTGATTGGCAAGTAGGCTCAAAGTTAAGAGGATCCGATAAGATGCCTCGGCTGTTACTGCCGGGTTAATCCTATATTGATTCATCTTGAGGTGATTTTAGGATCTACATTTTAGTAAAGAGCTTAAAGTCATTTAGTAAAGTCGTTCAGTCAAGTACATTTGAGTAAAGACAGTACAATATTCGGCTTCATTAATTTATTCACAGAAGACAGCTTTTCAAAAGCAATTTTGTATCGTCACATATAGTTTTGAAATATCAAAACTATCTACAGTGAATAAACATTAATAATAACAATAAACACAATAAAAGTATATATATATCTTCACGCCAGGTCCCTAACGGGGTAGGCAGAGAGTGTGGAGCGCCAGATATCCCGGTCCTGACACACCTCTCGTGCCTCATCTACATTCATCATTCTCTTCATACATGCACGCCGATTCCTAAGACTTTTGACCCCACCATCAGACAGAACTAAAAGTATAAATGAAATAAAATTTAATAAAAGAATAAATTAAAAATAACTGTATGAAAATAAGCTTATAAACTTTATTATCCATGATATCTTATTATTTACTTATCTTCATTTATGTAATACCAATGCAGATTTCCTTGAGGTAGGTAATACGGGCTAACTCTGGCAAACATGACGTCTGTTATTAGAAAATACTTAATAAAAAAAAACTTAGTAAATACGAGTAGTGTTGTCGTAAATGACATACTTACTAATTTGAACAATAGAATAGAGAGGCTTTTGAGGCGACTTCAATGGAATACCCTAAGGGCAAAGGCATATTCAAACTAAAGCTACACACAGTACAATACACATCTTACAATTATTTATTTATTTATTTATTTAATCTTCCAAGCACAATAAAAGTACATGAGGCGGACTTAATGCTAGGTAGCATTCTCTACCAGTCAACCTTAAGGTAGTGTAGAAAAGTCAATATGGTAGTGCAATTGAAAATTTCGCGAAAGAAAAGAATAAGGCAGTAAGTATAATAAACTTACATTAAACTAAATAGCCTAATGATATATATTATGATATAAATACACATATAAATACATATTAAATATAAATATGTATATATATATATATATATATATATATATATATATAATATACATACATAATAATAATTTAGTAAAAGAAAGACGAATTCAATATTGTAAAGAAAAGAACTCAAGGCATCTTAAGATAATAGTCACGGAGCTTACGTTTGAAAGTGAATTTACTAGGAGCTTTTCTTATATCCACGGGTAGCGAATTCCAGAGTTTTATTGCCGAAACTGTGAAAGAGTTGGCCATGAAACCGGTTTTGTGTGAAGGAAGACGGAGAGCAAGATATTCCGATGAACGGAGACTAAGAGTGTGAGAGTGATTATGGGTGTGAATTATTTATTAACCTTCTTTAGTATTGAACGAACTTAGATCACTTAAGACCATGCCTACGTCTCTTTTATGGACTTTTGATCAGGTTAGCATCTAAATTATGAAAGAAATTAACTCTACAGTTATCGAATAAACGAATTTAAATCTTATAACATTATACATAAGATAATACGCGCTAGGTGAGCAACACATCCGTCATTCATCACAATGTTTATTGTACAAAACTTTATCAGCTGACAATTAATTTTTAATGAGCCAGTCCTTGGATCATACACGCTGCTACTGTTCATATATTATTTGTTTGTAAATGTTATTTTTATAACAAACACGAGGGGAGTACATGTAAATTAGGGTTGCTAACCGTCAGGTTATGTTTGTCAGGTATCGTTTGCTTGAAACTTTAGTAACTATATACGAGAGTGCTACGAAGTCACGGCCTATTTCGTTACTACAAAGCTTCGTTAGAGCATTTCCCGGTACATTATAAAAATCTCTGTATAGGTACTTAAATTTTGTACGCAATTTCGGATCACCATAATTTAATTAGCTAAAGAAATACTAAGTATACCTAATGTAAAACAAAAACAAAATACCGATCAAGAGATATAATAAGATCAGTATCTATTTAGCAACAATGTAAATGATATTAAATAGATAAATTCCAGCTCTTTAATTTCTTGACATGTCATTGTGACACAAACTGTTAGAAACTAAAAAAAAAGAGTTTTTGAAAACACGTAAATATCAAACCATATTTTTTTTGCTTATTATTTCCATGTACCGAGATATCTTATCTTGTTTTTTTTTTGTCTCGTGGGTATTGAATCAACTGATTTTGTTAAATTAGTAGATATACAGATAAACATTTATACCAGCGAAGTTGTCAACTTGAGGAGTTTTGGCGGGAACCTTGAAAGAGGCGTATGGTGCTCTTATTTTATTTCATTTTCTTGGTGTAATATATTTTTAAGTTATATTGAATAAAGTTGGTGGCATTTTGTTTGATATAGGTTTATTACAGTGCCCTTGTATAGTGAAATAGAATAACAGTGCGAAAACACGACCTTTCAGGTTGCCTCCAAAACTTCATTGTAAATGTTCTGGTAAAGTAGCCATCGCTTTACTCGAATAACTTGACTGTAACTCACTTGCCTCACATACTTAATAAGTAATTGACTGACTATATTATACTAACTTTTACGCTGCTCAAATAAATACGAAATATCGTTTTACTTGACACTGGCAATATGCGTAAAAGCGATGCCATAAATTAAATAAAAAAAAAAAAAAGTTGTCAACCATAACGTGAAGCTGGGAGGTGCTTGACAGCGAACATCATGACGATAACAGATTTATTTTATTGTTTAAACGGTTTAAACCGCTCATATATAGAAACTGTGATTCTCTGAAAACGCCTCCTCTAGGAGAACAATTTACTACGTTGTTTCTTTGTTCTACTAAGTATCAGGTTATAAGCTAAGGTTTACATTTTATGGATTAAAAACGGTTTCTCACGATATTCCGGCAAAACTACAAGTCCTATCGAAAAATGTTAAATGGCAAAGTTGTCGGTGATTGCCATAGACATTTTGAAAAAAAAAAATTGTTTCAAATACAAATTAAAAAACAAGACATGGTTTATAATATCGCTTAAATTTAAGGGTTATGTTAAAAATAGTGTGAATACAAAATTTGAAGATTTTTTAATCACAACCAATTTTTCGATAGGACTTCTGCCCTTATGCGATGCTGCCTACGCCCACAAGCTCTGCACTTACTGAAACTTATTCGAAAACCCCTACCACCATTTTGTTCTGAATCCTAGCAATAGATAGGTACTATTTAATTGCAGATTAATAATTTAGTACAGTGAATATGCTTTGAGGCTTTTTCTAACGAAATCCGGAATTGAGCGCAAGCGCAGACAGACCATTTCCATTTATAAGTTCAAAAAAAGAAAGGTTATAATTTGCGCGCATATTATGTTTTTCAACAAGATTGATTTCACGGGTTTAACGTTGCGAAATTAGCAATGAGCTGTGATAAGGAGATACCTACCTACGCGGCTGTTATCAACGGCCTTTGGGGTCATTCCTTGGTCCAATTAACATAGGGTCAACGAATAGTTGGGTGCAGACCTCGATCAGCGCGGTGTCGTGCTTAACCTAAAAAATTATTTGCGTCTCAGAGAACTTCCGTGGACAAACATCAATTTAAGCGCAGAGAGGGTCCATAATTAGTTATTTTACAAGATTTATTTATGTATTGACTGTTCGTCCTAAATACAAAAGACATACAATTAACTGTAGATATATTTCTAAGTTATTATATCTATTTTCCTACAATTACATTATTTTACACATACATATTACGTTTCAATTTATAAGTTAATTGATTTGTTATCGGTGTATATCACTTGGCTTATTTCGATACATAAAGAAACTTACAAAAAAAGTTAATAATTTAATTGTGACAAGGTTTAAGTGTGTTAGCATAAAATAACTGGTGGTAGAGCTCCAGTGACGGAGCTCGCGGGCGTAGGTACGACCGGATTACCTAATAAACTTGCCGTTAAATGGTAGTGTTCAGTACTATCGTTTTCCGGTCAGTAGGTAATGTACGGCCCTGTAATTTCCGGCAAAGAGGCTTTACCTTAGGCCTCAGAAGTGGTAACCCATCTGCTTTTGACCCCTGATCTTTGTTTAAGTGTCTATAGGCTGCAGTCATCACTTAGATAACATCAATGTGAACTGCAAGCTTGTTGCCACTTTCATTACATGAAAAAAAAATACAAAACAAAGTAAAGGACATTTTATTAAATTACCCACGATGTCCATGTTTATCAATGTTATACTTTATTATAAAAACATTAAAACAATTTAATTAGCACAGTCAGTATGTACGTGTATGTAATTATTAAATAAAATATACATTTTAAATTCTTTGAACATTGCCGTATAATTTGTTTTAAAGTACATTAGATACGACGACGTAGGTACTACCGTCCGCTTTAGAACCCGATCGCAGCAACACCTACTATACAAGATACATCTACTGAAAAAAAAAAATTGTCGTTGACTCCATGAAACAAAACAGATTGTGTTTTCGTAGCGTTTAGCTACGAAGCGTAGTCAGAGTTCTGATTCTCGTAACAGAAAGTCTTTGAAACGAACTTAGATCAGTGCGCTGTCGGTCGGTGTGCAATTCACACTTGGCAGAAGTGAAACTGTATAATGCTTCTTGTCTCATTTTTTCCAACGTTAAATCTTCAGTCTATTTTTACTGTTGCTTTTTCTTTACACCGACTTATAAATTTTCATATCAAAAAACCGAATTGTTTATTATGCACAAGTGGCCTTATGAATATGCCGCTCCATCCATGACCATATAATATTTTGCAAGTGCAGATAATATTTTGTTTACACATTTTGGAGGAGAGGAAATAATGCATGCTCACCCATTTAACTTTGTCCAAATACTTTAAATTATCTGCGGGTTAACATTGTTACAAGATAGCGAGTTGTTATTTTGTATATCCTCAAGATAACGTTTTGTTTTGAGCGCGTGGTAAGCGATTAAATACAATCGAAATTGTAAACTTACGTTGGAGATCGCTGTGATATAAGTCATGTAACCTATTCATCGAACATTCACGTTGTTACTGATAAATAAGTACATTGAACGCGGAAGTAACCACTTTTAAATTAAGCTTAATCACAATCACAATTGAATTACTTGCTTAATAATTTTCAATTGATATCCAACTAGCTTTCACCACGCTTTTGAAAGTGCACAAAATTAATGATACTACCTACCTAATGATGGTTATTGTTAATCCTTCAGGACATGGCATCTGAATTTATCATGGTAGCAACAAACAAAACAAATAAACATGCAGTTCACATTTATGGTAGATAGGTAAGTGATTACTGCAGCCTATAGACATGTCAAACCGAAGGTCCAATCAGATGCGTTACCACCACAAAACACTTAGTGTTTTGTTCTGTGAGAGTTGTTACGGGGTTATACTCGCATATTTCCATTTAACCGGAATACATTCATGCTGAGCACTAACATTTAAATATTATAGATACTCGTATACTATATATATAATATTTAAATGTTATATATATATATTTAGATATACTAGGTAATGCGATAGTTACTACGCCTTTGAGCCCGGAAACTGGAATTCTACCACCTTGGAAATATCTCCTTGTTTTTAGTTTTAAAATAAGGACATCATCACCCATAAAGGGGTAAATAGATAGCCCATGATTATGTGCTGTAAATAGTAATCTGGTTTAGTAATCCAGATTTTGTTTTTGTGTCTCATGGAAAATATTGCCATCAGATAGGAACAGATCTATTGCACTGTACTGCCATGTAGCGGCAGGTAGTTTAGCTAATGCAGTGATGGCTATATCCTGCAGCGGCTCTTTGCCTCCGTAAGAAAATTCAAACTAACCCAATCTCTTTCTTCTATTTCAGGAGAATGCCTGACGTCTGGGAGGTATCCTTTCACGTGTCTGCAGTTTGAACTGCCACCAGATGTGGAGCCGGAAGAGGTGACCGTTGTGGAACTGTGGTTCTATAAGGTAAGCATTATTTACTGACATTAAAAAATTAACTTAATATGTAACTTAATCTCTCAAGACACGAGAAAAATAGGACAATTGAAATTCAATTGTGTCTCGCCACCGGTGGCCGTACGATCCTTGAAGGATTAAACGAACTAAACTTATGGCGAGATTCACAGACCGCACTACGACTTCGATCGCTTTGACTTAGAGTCGAACTTTCAATGCTTATTTTAGTTTTTTTATTGTAACGAATCCCGAGAATACCTTCGTAAAAACCGCCGCGCATTAGGGAGAGCTCTATCATGTTCTGGTGGTAACGCTCATAAACATACCTTATATTCGGCGCAGAGAAAAAAGATCTTAAGCCTCGGGCAGGGAAATATGTCTGCAAATTAGATAAAAACTCTAGTTTTTATGCAGATCTATAATATTTAGGTACTTACCACTAAGCGTAAGCAGTTTAATCTAGAAAGAAAGAAAAATAAAAACATTGTTTTATTTGTAAATTTTTTCTTCCAGGAAAAAGACCCTCTGGACCAATACAATCAGACCTTCGTGATATCCGAAGCGGCGCACTGGGACAGCCAGCAGCAGTTCAGGAAGACCAAGCCTATAGCTATCAAGGAGACGGATATTGGCGAGGGCTGGGTGCGAGTCGAGCTGGCCTGGGCCGTCCGCGTCTGGTTGGAGGAGCGGGAGAGACTCCACACGTTACATGTAGCCTGCAGGACTTGCCAGGTTTGTAGAATGTTGTTCAAGTATCAGTGGTCGTGAGGATCATCATCACTTTAGCCGAAAAACGTCCTATTGGACAAAAAGCCTTCTCCAAAGACGCCCACAACAGAGTTATGCTTCATAAGTGGAATATTGGCGGTCGTTTCATCGTGTGATGCGTTATTACAATCACCCTACTCGAATGGCCTAAAAGGATTGAGGAAGAAGGCTGTAAGGATTATATGTAGTAGTAAAAGAATGGAATAGAAAAAGGCATCTTCCATGGTTCGCGCATGTAGTAACATGTTTTTATAGAAGCAGCTAATGACATAACCGATATACAGATCCGATGCAGATGGTTGAATAAGAACCAGGAAGAGAAAGGCTTACCATCGCCAAAAAAGGTCGAGTATTATCCGAAGAGGTGGCCCCACATTGCTTAATCTATCTGCTACCAAATGGTAGTGTTCGGCAATAGCGTGTTCCTTTTAGAAAAGTTAAAAGAATAGATAGAAATTAATGTCTGACTTTGTAATTTGTATCTCAGATGCACTACAACGGTCTTAGTTAACCACCAGTTATAAGCATGAGCATTAACCTTAGTTTTATTTTAAAATTTAACTATTTTTTTATATAATATAGGTGGAATGGGATAAGAAAGTTTTAGTTATATCATCAAAACATTACAGCTTCGACGAGCACCACTCTCCCTACACGAGAAGCACCGTCCATTCCTCGTGCTGTACACCAAATACGCGGGCAAGAGGCGCCGCGGGAGGACCCTGGAGTGTGGCGCCAACACCAGCGACTGCTGCCGGGAGCCGCTGTTCGTCAGCTTCAAGGAGCTGGGCTGGGACGACTGGATCATCCGCCCGGCTGGATACCACGCTTACTTCTGCAAAGGGACTTGCTCGCCCATATCAGCGGTATCATTGACGGGCAGCTACCATAATAATATTATGCGGGTGAGTTTGCTTCTTTAGATGTAGTTTTGGCATATATATTTATAGATTACTGGTGGTGGAATTCCAGTGAAGTGTAGTGTACTGCCTCAGTAGTCTCGTGATGGCAGGCGACTACTGCTACGTTAGGGTCCTGAGTTCGATTGCCGATTTGTGAGGCAAGTGCTTATTGATTTGCCGTTTTCAAACGTTACTCAGAGCTACCGACGGAGTTAATATGGAGGCTGGTATTAGCCAATCTTCTTGCTTAAAAATGCTTTAAACTCATTTCTATAAAAGAATAGTGCTACACATGTGCTATGTATAATACATAAGTAAACTAGCGACCCACCCCGGCTTCGCACGGGTAGCAGTTATTATGTAGTGGGGACGCGGCCGACTTCTTTGACAAAGTCCGTGATATCTCGGTAAATATAAGTACGATATTGACAAATTATACATATAAACCTTCCTAAGAAAACTCCCTTTCCAACATTGCAAACAAGAACAAAATCCTTTCACACGAAAATAGTGGGACTTTACCTTTGATGTGTAGTGATGAAGTGATAGATATTAAAGTATTCATTACCCCTAGTTTGCACTTAAAACATTAAACGTGATGATGTTTCGCAACTAGTATGTATTGCGATGAATGTCTTGTTAGTGCTAGCGTTCGCACTGCTGTCTAACCTAACATTTTAACATGTTTTTATGTGAATGATTCATCAATGTAAACTCACGGTTACATCTATAAATCGAGACTGAGATATTTTTACTTAACATCTTAAATTATCAAACTAAAAAACATAACAGTAAACAGGATGCAAACAAAGACTTATTAATGTTATTTATTGTCCACAGAAATACAAGTATTCGCTATCGAACGATAAAATCGCTGGTTTCAAGCCATGCTGCGCTCCAACTACCTTCAGCTCTCTACAATTGCTGTATATGGACTCAAATAATACAGTGACGCAAAAAACTCTACCGAACATGGTTGTAGAGTCTTGTGGTTGCATGTGAATGAGTGACTGAGATTATTTATTTATTAATAAGTGACATGAACTGCCCGGCACAGATTATTTACTAGTAAATATTCGAAATACTTAATTTGAGATGATTGTGTGTGCATTGAATGGTGTATGGCCGAATACTCAAACATCACTCAATTTTAAGCAACGATCAAATGTGCCCACTTAAATTTAAGTGACGTTTGAGTATTTGGCCGTTATTCGTGCAAAATAAAAATTGAGGAAAAGCGGCAGCAAAAAAATTATGATATCGATCTTAGGATGGGAGACTTCGGCTTATATCGGATATGAGAGCGTTATCTCTTTCGCATCTTCCGTACGTGACGTTTGTCGACCATTTTGATCAAGTTTTAGGCAGTGTGCAGCAGAGATAACGCTCTACGAAGTCAAAATTAGCCTATTGTCTCTTTCGTAGGCTCGATGTGCAGTATTTCTACTGTTAACCTGGGTACTGTTAACCTGGGTTGCACAAAGATATTTGTTAAGGTTATGGTAACATTTCACATCCTTCTCTAACTTAAAGAAATCTATTAAAGTTAGAGAAGGATGCGAAATGTTACAATGACCTTAACAAATGACTTGGTGCGACTCAGGCTAAGTAGTATGACACTGTAATGTGACACACATACACACAGGTAGGAATGTGACACATATGAACCTATGTTACTTCGGAAGCAATAAATTTGTAACACACTTGAAGTTTTAAACTATTGAAGTCATAATTTTGTGACAAACTATTATTTAACTTTGGAAGTAATCATTTTCTTACCTGCTTGAAGTTAAAGGAGATGTTGCGAGCTCGGATCTGGTTCGTACACGTCCTCAAAAAATTGGTAAATTAAAGAAGAATACGAAAAAAATACAATTAACTTATTCAAGAATATATTTTAGAGTTACAACCACATTTGATTTAAACGATTTTATCATTTTCAACCATGTTAAACATGGCGGCGATACAGCCGACACTTGGGATCAATCGATTTCGATAGTATTTAGAAAAATTTTACTTTTTCTCCAAGTACTATATAATCAAAATACAATTTAAAAAATGAAAATGTCAAAATGACATCGCCCGCCATATTCGCCATGTTGGTTTTGAGTTGCAATTCTTGTGTACAATACATGGCCGGAGGTCCATACATTTTTACAACATCTCCTTTTCTTATTTACTTCACGTTTATTAACTTTGGAAGAAATAAAATTCTTACACACTTCAATACAGGTTTTAATTTTAAAAGTGCCGAATTTCTAAAACCCTGTAAGTTATAGTTTGTTTAAATAAAAACCTTCACCTCGAATTCGTCAAAGGGACAACTTTATTTCGCTTGAGGACATTTTATTTGCACGATTAATTTAAGTGTTACCATAAATTGTATTACCGACTAAGTAATTAGTTACGATAAGTTAATTTACTACCCTAAGTAAAGGCTTTTTTCTACTTAAGCATTACATGTGATACTATTTGTGTGTTAATTGTAAATAATTATTAATAAGTTGATCTGTTGTGATGTATTTATAAAATCTAGTTTTAAAATAACAGCGAGTCTGCATTTAACCTATTTATAATAATGGCTTGTTAATAAGATAGCATTTATTTATATGCTGCATAGAGCAACACGGGCCACCGGCCGCGGCGGACCGCAGGGGAGTAGCCATAGCGGTTATTTTTAAAGAAAAATGGAAAGAAAAATTTGACTTCAGGCGAGACTCGAACTCGCGGCCTACTGGGAATCTAGTCCAGCCGCTCTTCCAATTGAGCTACTGAAGTCCTGCCCGATTTGTCAAGTCTTTCCTTCACATCTATTGCATTGCTTTATGGTAGCAGCAGCGCCATCTATTACCAACTATGCCAGTTAGACAACCGATATAATAGACTTTTCAGTTTATTGAATATCGTAAAGAAGTCGCTTTTACCCTTAATAATTGTTTTTTATATTATTTCGCATTAACACATGCTTGTGAAATATATTTTATTTTTAAAGAAAAATGGAAAGAAAAATTTGGCTTCAGGCGAGACTCGAACTCGCGGCCTACTGGGAATCTAGTCCAGCCGCTCTTCCAATTGAGCTACTGAATTGAGCTTTTCTTTAAAAATAAAATATATTTCACAAGCATGTGTTAATGCGAAATAATATAAAAAACAATTATAGCGGTTATTACCGATGCAAAACTGTCAATCATTTTTTGCGGGGTGAAATGCGTGCGAAACATACGCACACTATAAAAATCGTCTATTGCTACGAAACTCACACCTTCACTTTAACAAAATATAGAAACCATTTCACGCACACATTTAAACATCTAGGCGACAGGTATAGGCCCATTTGTGCTTGTACTTTGACAGAGGGGAAAGCCTGCACATGGCTACTCCCCTCCGGTGTTGCTCTATTATATGCTGCGATATTAAAACGATGATTACATTTCGTGAATATTATTCACATATTATATGGGTATGTTGAATAGGTAGGTATGTAGTCATTAATTTTTATTATTTCATATGAAAGTGACTTGCGATTGGGATACATAGATACAAGAATTTTCTTATGGATATTTTATTTGGAGTTGAATCGTATGAGATAGAAGAGCTTAAAAATGACGAAAAACTGAAAAAAAAAAAGAATTTAACTTTAAAATAAAACTAATTTCACTTTTAGATTCTTTAAACGACTTGCAATAATTTATTATATGTAATGTCTATAAAAAACCTTAGCATTGTCGACGATGTTTTAAAATGTTTTGATTTCACCATACAATTCAGAGGCAACGTCCCGTGACGACATAATGTTCAGTTAATAAGTACACGTTTCAATGACAACATTTATATATTTCTCTTATAGTTTTTAAAATTACAGTGATTAAAAAAACTATTCAACATCCCCATTATTAAAATTGAATCGAAAACACGACAAATCTCAAATTTATAAATTTTTTCAATATTATTATTAGGCATATCTATTATTATTATATAACGAAATATACTCGTCGTTTTCAATATAATTATGTAAGTAAGTAAGATTGTTGAATGTTTTACAATATTCGACTGTTTGTATGATAAATTATCAGACACTAATATAATTAATTAAATTAATTTTATTTAAGTAAGCAAGTATAGAAATATTATTCATGTTTCTATCTCTTTTATGTTTATTTAAAAAAATAATTTTATTTTATAAGGCTGCATTCATTCCAGTCACCAATATTTACAACTTTAGTGAAAAGTTAAGGCATATTTATTAGTAAATATAACTTATTGTTATATTAAACATGCTCTTGTAGCTCTCTATTATTGATTTATTAAGTTGGATAATTGTGAAATTAAGTTAATTGATGGTTAGTTGTATTCCATTTTCATGTAGTTTCTTATAAATGAGCGTAAAATAATAACACGTTTAATAATGATAAAAAACGTTTTAAAATCTGCTAGATTCTTAAAGTATTTAACTAATAGGAGAAAAGGAGAATTTTCTCGGTCAAAGGTACAAGAGCTCGGCTCATTAGTTACCTACATTATTATTGCCGTGTACGTAATTGCTTATTTGTGAGCTCATTTTATTGAGTGTGCGTTTCTCTCACAAAAAATACAGTTGTTTTATCCTTGTTTCGAGCATTTGGGGTCTCCTGTTAGTTATGTACATGGTTGGTTATTCTCTAAGACAAAACCAGCTTCATCAAAGTGAGAATGATTACGCTCTCACTCCATCAATTGGAGTTTTTTATTTGTTAGAGTAAGTAAACAAATTCTTGTCAGACTCATCATTCGGATTCAATATTTAGTGTTAGAGAATGTACCTATACACTGGATACTAAAATATTATATTCCATATTAATCAGTCTTTGGACTGATAGTCATACGACTACGTAGTGCATACGCACTACATTAAAAAAAAATCATTATTTATATTGTTTTTTTTTTCTTACCACATTTTTTGTTTGTACTATACCGTAGCAGACATCATTTATTTAAGAAAGCATCTGTTTTGGGACTTAATACAGTGCCTAAGTATTATAGATATAAGATAGTTATAAGTGAAATGACATTTAAGATTAAATCATTTAAAGAGCTTAAATATTGTTTTTTTTTCTAACGTAAAGTGAGTGTTTTTTATTTTTTATTGTTTAAACATTGATGTTAAGTGATGACTACAGCCTATAGACACCGACACAATGACCAGAGGTCAAAATGCAGATGCGTTGCCACCCCTGAGGTCTAAGGTGTTATGCCTCTGTGCCGGAAATTACAGGGTTGTACATTACCACCTGACCGGAACACGATGGTGCTGAACACTATACCATTTAGCGGCAAGTATATTAGGTAATGCGCCCACGCCCACGAGCTCCGTCACTGGACCTCTACCACCAGTAAAAAACTACCTAATCTATATTGCCGCCAAATTGTAGTGTCGTCCGCTATCATGTTTTGGTAAAATGGTAACGTATGACTCCGTAATGACTATTACAGAGACATAACAACTTCGAGCCCACCGGTGGCAACACACATACATTTTGACCATCAATTTTTGTGCAATATTCCCTTACTAATAATGTGAACTTCACGCTTATTTGCCACCAACATTACATAAAGAAACAGAACTAACACCATTGAGGCATTTCATCCCTACTTCCCTCCTTAATATTATAAATGCGAAAGTAACTGTCTGTCACCTTTTCACGTCCAAACGACTGAACTGATTTTGATGAAATTTGGTACAGAGATAGAGTTGACTTTGAGAAAGAACATAGGCTACTTTTTAAACGACATCCACGCGGGCGAAGCCGCGAGCAACAGCTAGTATAGAATATGTTATATGTATTTAGGTATATCCCTGTCTAAATGTAACACTAAAAAGAAATCTTTAAGGTCAATTAATGCTCATTTCTTATTGTCCGAGAAATTAAGTATTATCAGTGTAATATTTTACGTAACTTCACGCCTGTAATCCCCGAAGGGGTAGGCAGAGGTAAATGCATGCATTCAATCATACATGCAAACACCCACGACTCGCCGGTTACGTTTTGGTCCATGTAACAGGTGGCGAACCTGTTGCCATCTCCGGGCACATTACCAAACGCCGGGGTACTGGGAAACTTCCAGAAAATGGAAAAATCCCAATAGCAGCAGAGATAAGGGATTTTAAACCGTTATCTCTGATAGTCCCCGACCCGGGAATCGAACCCAGGACCTCCAGCGTAATAGTAGTGGCCTGCTACCACTCCGCTACTGAGGCAGTTTAATTGTAGGCAGTAATATTTTAATGAGGTTTATCAACTACGTGATGTGATAACGTCAATGACCGGACATTATTCCACTTCTCCGCAGCTCAAAACTTACCTAAACAATATTTTTTTATGAGAATAATAAAATAAGAACTTAGCGCGACTAAGTCGAGGGTTCCGTACTCCGCAGTACTGAGGCAGATCTTGATAGACAGACGGAAAAGAACAATGAAAGGTTCCTATAAAAGTTTTTGTTCAGTTTTGTTCAGGAGAGGATCATGGCAATCAAATATGGCGATGGTTCATGGTCGTAAATACTTTGTGAATAATCTTGAAAAACAAAAAGAATATTTGCCTACTTGTCTCATGATAAGTATTACATAACGTCATGTACTTTGAAAATATATTTTCTTATAATTCTCTCAACTTTCCCCGTAAACTCTAAGCTTTGTGTGTTTTTTGGAGCAATGATTTACATGTATCTACCAAATTTTAAACTCAATCGGTCTAGTACTTTCCATGAAAAGCGGTTGTGACAGACGTCCGACAGACAGACAAACGCACGAGTGATCTTATAACACCTTATCCAGAAGGGGCGAATCTTTTCCCTCGAATTCATACGGCCGTTGGCGAGGTACTAGGCGTTAATGTGTCTACAAGAGTAGCGAGAATTAAAAACACGCGCGTAAATCGCGTACACTGCGCCAGATACTAGGATCGCCTTGTTGCTTCCGCGCGAATTCCAGAGTTCAACTGCATGTTTTCTACTAAAGTCCCCAAACGCTTGCGCGTTGATACAATCTTCTGGACGCAACGCTCGCGCGTGACAATTGCAACGAATTCTCCTATTCTGGACAAGTTCTAAGGCTTCGTTTATTTGTTTTTAAGAACGGAACGTTGAATTCATACGTACTATACGCATAATGATAAATTTTTAGTTCCTTGATTACATGTGACTTTACTGTCATTTACTAAATTATGGGAGAAACTAGAAAACCACACGAGAGTGAAAGGGATAACAATTATTGATGAGCTGAAGTTAGGTCAAACTCAAAACTCAATCACCTCAGTTGAAAGACACCCACAGCTCACCCTACCTACATACTTGTGCTGCCCAGTCCTGTTAAAAATATTCATTAATCATCAAAAACAAATGTTTAATTTATGAAGTTTTTTTTATGTAATGGAAGTGGCAAACAATCATGCAGTTCCCATTTATGTTGAGTGATGACTGCAGCCTATAGACACCTACACAAACATCAAGGTCAAAATGCAGATGCGTTACCACTCCTGAGGCCTAAGATGTGTTAAGAGATGCCTCTATGCCGGAATTTACAGGGCCATACATTTACAAAGAGAGATTTAGTGAGATAAAGAAATATAATAAGGCAAAGTATAATAAAACGAGATATAATTCACAACACAGGTTTATTGAAAAGCAACAGATCACAAAATTAAATGCGTCTAACACGCGTCCGCATATCTTACAAACTATATAAATAACCTTAATTATAGCTACCTAAATCTCAACAACAGTCTATGGAGCGGATGAAATCTGTATTTCAAATCCCATTTATATATTTACTGAACAGAGTTTATTGCAATCCCAATCTATTCGACAGCGTCGAATGCGCCATTTTGGCTGTAAAGCTTGGCTGTCTTTTTGTTTCATTCTCAGAATTTCGATTCATTAGTTCGATCGTCGAACTAGTAAGATTTTGTTTTCTCATTTGTACGACCGTCGAACTAGTGAGAATTGTAAAGTTTTTACTGTCCGCAAAAAAACCTAACACCGAACGAGCTCTGCTCGCCCGCCGCACCCTTCGACCTAACCTGGCTAAGTCGGGAGCGCCCATGGTCCTCATCACGCCCCTTTATTAGTTCGACGGTCGAACAAATGAGAAAAAAAATCTAACTAGTTCGACGATCGAAGTAATGAATCGAACTTACTACTACTATTTGAGACTCTAAAGGGTTCATTTAGGCAAATTACTAAACCAAATAACTAAGACCAAATAGGTCGAGTACTATCTGAGAGTGGGATCAAGACTTAGGAATCGGTGTGCATGTATGAAGAGAATGATGAATGTAGAACTCCACTCTCTCTGCCTACCCGGTAAAGGACTTGGCATGAAGATACATTCACATATATTTAAAATGAATAATAAAATACAGATTTCATGATACGCTCGCTAAACGTATATTAAACAAAAACATTAATTTGTTCGTACCGCATCGTAGTGACTTAGTTCTTAAACTTTATATGTACCGACAGTATAACTGCAATTAGAGGTACATTTTTCACAAGAAAATAGATCTAGATTAAAAAAAAAGCGAAATTTTCTTAGTAGGAAAAAATATACTTTGTATAAATATTATTGTCAAATATAATCTGATCTATTTTATCGTATACTCGATTATTCCGACAAAATTTTCAATCCGATCGCAGTTTGTTTTACGTGCTATATTAAAATACGTATTTAGGAAGTTCCTTTCTTTTATTTATCACTACTACTAAGCTGGGGTTCGATTCCCGGGTCAGAGGTTTAGGAGGTAACAGTGTAAAATCCTTTATCTCTGATTCTATTGAGTTTTTCCATTTTCAGGAAGTTATCCAGTACCTCGGAGTTTGGTAATGTGCCCGGAGATGTCAACAGACTCGCCATCTGTTACATGGGCCAAAACGTAACCGGCGAATTGAGGGTGTTTGCATGTATGCTGGTATGCATGCATTTACCTCTGCCTACCCCTTTGGGGATTCCAGGCGTGATCTTACGTTTATATTTGGAACCTAGGCATAATCTCACGATCCGTCTACAAGCAAACGGTGTGTTATATTTTGTAAAGTGTAACGGTGTGTTATAATTTACCAAGCTTAATTTTTTTCTACAATTTTTGTCATGTAGTCAGGGAACACCCCGAGTGTCGAAAATCAATCAAATATAGGTTTTATTCCTACCACACTAGGTGCCTGTGTAGTTGTGCGGCCAGTCCCTGATAGTACCGACTGTTGTTTATTTATTATTTTAGTACAGATATGTACATAGTTAAATTATGGAGTATATTTTTAGCCTTACAAAAAATTGCGGCGATCGGATTCAAAATAGTTGCACATACAAAAGCACCACTTAAACCTAAATTTTATTAAAAAGGAGAATAACAAAATATACATCACAGAATTTGAGGACACTAGACTCGTCAATAATATACAGACATGAAAAATTAGGCAGTAGAATTGAATTATAATCGGTAGAATACAATTATTGTCTGTAGAATATCTAAGGTCAATTCGTAGTTTAGTGTTGAAGGAGAAATAGCTACCTAAATACAACATTTGAGCCATTATTCTAGTAAAACAGTAAAAATAAGGCACTTATGTTGCTAGCCCTATAATTTTATTTTCCAAAGGACGTATTATCACATAATGCTTAAATATACAGAGACGTTACTTTTGATTTTGACTGTTTGCCATGTACTGTACTTATGCATTGAAATATATGTATACAAAGTTTTATTTTTAACTTTTTAGTCAGCAAAATAAGATTTACATTACACTATTTGACATATTTTTTTTTCATAATAACACATGCGAGCGAATTTTGGAAAAAAATGGAAGGAAGAATTTATTTTCGGGTCAGTGACAGTCTAGCTTTACCACTAAGCTGCTCACTATGTGGGCTTCGGTTGTTTAGTGGTAAAGCGGCTGGACTGGTTATCCTGAGGTCGCAGGTTCGATTCCTTTTTTTCTGTTTAAATTTTTCGTTTAATTTCTATATTCGCTTTTTGTATAAATCTAATCTTCATACAAGTTTTGTATTTTGTGAAACCTAGAGATTTAATTAAGGGTTATATGACGAAAAAAGCATTTTTTTTTTTATTTTAACGACATAGCTTCATTTATATCCAACATTTTACGAGTTGGAAAACAATGTGTTAATAAAAAATAGTACAATAAAAAAAATACAGTAATCAGTTATTGAAATAAAACTATTTAAACGGATATATTTCGCGTATATTAAACTAAAATGATTTTTAAAATCAACCCGACGTTTCGGTCGCTTTTCAGCTTCCGTGGTCCTGGGTCAGTCATACATTAATGAAATATAAATTTGACGCAGACATGTTTTTTAGTATACAAATACACCAATGCAATATTTAAACAAGCGAGTGGATACAGCTTAAAATTTAATGGCACGGAAACTTACAGATAGTCTTAAAGACTAATGGTGAGATTCACAGACCGCACTACGACTTTACTTTGTGCAAAGTATACTTAGAACTGTCAGTTTAGTATGGGTTTTGACAGTTGAAAGGCGTACTTTGCTCAAAGTAAAATCGTAGTTCGGTCTGTGAATCTCACCCTAAGACTTGCATACTACTTATGCTAACATTGTAGTTTTGGAATGATTTGCGCTATCACAAGCCTTGTTTTGAATTTTTTGCGAAGAGGGCGCTATGGATAAAAGGAAATGACTATACAAAACCAATTTTACAAGTAATGGATTGTTAATCACCCCCGCTATACTCAGTTCGCACGTTCGTAATGGCTCAACTTTTGTGACTGTTATCTTATTACCTACGACTATTATCTTACTTCTATGCATACCAAAGCAACAATTATTTTAAGGAATATATAGTTAAATTTGTATTTAAATACGTCTAACTTATTCAACTGTACACTTCTATGAAACTTCTGGAGATCTAATAAATAGAGGACTCTCAGTGGACACGTCCGTCCGCTAGAAATGTTGGATTGCAAGTGACATTAATTGAGTTGCGCTATTCTATTTAATGAATACCACATATTACTGGTGGTAGAGCTCCAGTGACGGAGCTTTCGGGCGTAGGCACCACCGCATTACCCAATATACTTGCTGCTAAATGGTAGTGTTCAGCACTATCGTGTTCCGGTCAGGTGGTAATGTACGGCTCTGTGATTTCCGGCAAAGAGGCATAACACCTTAGGCTTCAGGAGTGGTAACGCATCTGCATTTTGACCTTGGTCTTTGTGTGGGTGTCTATAGGCTGCAGTCATCACTTAACATCTATGTGAACTCCATGCTTGTATGCCACTTCCATTACATAAAAAAAAATTATAAGTAAGATGATTTTATAAATGGTTTTGGCATTTAGACTTTCTCTAAATAATAACCTTACTACTTTAAACGTTTATATTCATATTACATTAAATTTTTCCACAACTTATTTTAATACATAAAATTTTGATTCATCTTATCCATAGCGACCTCTGATTGAAATACACCCTAAAAACATTAAATCAAACAGCAAAACATTAACATTCGAAAAAAATATTATAATATATTCGCTTTTTATCGCTAAGAGTCGACAAATTCTAAAAAAAATTACATTGAAAGGAGATGTTGCGAGCTCGGCTCTGGTACGTACAGTACCTGAAAAAGTGGGTAAATTATAGAAGAATCCGAAAAAAATACAATTAATTTATTCAAGAATAAATTTTAGAGTTACAACCACATTTAATTCAAACGATTTTATCATTTTCAATATGATTATTAGTGGCATTTGTCAAAATGACATCGCCCGTCATATTCGCCATGTTGGTTTTGAGTTGCAATTCTAACTGCAAATAATGTTTTGTAACTGCAAACAAAGCTAAATAAGTGAATATATGCAGTAAAAAACGTTTTTATATTGATTTTGCCTGTTAATGATATTGTGAACAATACATGGCCGGAGGTCCATACATTTTTGCAACATCTCCTTTCATAGAATTTATTTGTTCAAATAGTTTTAAAATTAATGAATAGATGTCAAATATACATTATTATCATATTGTTTATGTGTATGTAAAATGATAACGTTTATTATCTTCATTCTCTAACTCATTGTAAAAATTATTTTATATTATTTCGCATTAACACATGCTTGTGAAATATATTTTTATTTAAAGAAAAATGGAAAGAAAAATTTGACTTCAGGCGAGACTCGAACTCGCGACCTACTGGGAATCTAGTCCAGCCGCTCTTCCAATTGAGCTACTGAAGTCCTGCCCGATTTGTCAAATCTTTCCTTCACATTTATTGCATTGCTTTGTGGTAGCAGCAGCGCCATCTATTGCCAACTATGCTAGTTAGGTTCGAGTCTCGCCTGAAGTCAAATTTTTCTTTCCATTTTTCTTTAAATTAAATATCATTGTAAAAATGTCAACAGTTTTTAAAAGTTATTTGAAATAAACATCTGATAATAAATAAAAATGATCTAAAATATAAAATTATAACATTACAAAAATATATTTATGCTCCATTCAACTGAGTACAACAGTAAATAAATTAAATATATAAATGAATAATCATGGCGAGTAGGAAGGAGTCTTTTGACTTTTGTGGACTACGTGTTGGCCGAATACTGAAGTCACACATGATTTAATGGTAATATCTTTTTATCGTTGCAAAAGTATATTTTTTTCATAAGAAACTTGAATTCTAACTGTAATCTTTAGCTTCAAAGATATATTGTGTCTATATGACCATGTAGCGTTCACTACATAAGATTCCATCTAGTAGAACACTGAGGAAACACAAGTACTTGTCTAGTACGGAAGATGGCGTATGACCGTCCTGAATCGCACATACGAAGTTTTCTAACGAGTTGGCCAACGTATATAACTTCAATTTGTTTGCGAATATGGTCACATATGAAGATTCCCAGACATCCCAGCGCTTTGACATCTTTCGATATAAAAAAATCAAAATATTCGTTGTTATTACAGTAATCGAGGAAAACATCCACGAAATATAAGAACTAAGCTTTAATTTTAAGTTATTTTTTATTATTATTTTTGACTTTCAGTATTCGTCCAGAATTTTCGATTTAAAGATGTCAGAAACCGAAAATTTGTATAAATAGATTTATAGAAAAGCCGTCCTAAGCTAATTAATGTTACAGATACAGAATTTGAGCGCGCAGTGAATACAAAACAAACTAATTCAAATATTTAAATAAATATCATGGAACAATATGGCTTCGAAGATGACACAACTGCACTGTAAAATTATATTCCAAATGTCTGATCTGCACTTTGTTAAGTGCAGATGGAAGGCCGCGGGACGTGACGATCCCATCGCACTTTACTGGAGGAGAATTCTTCCAGTAGTGCAGTCAGTCAACGGATAATAATGGCGGTCATACCATTCCAATAGGGTAGTATAAATAACATCGGCTGTCCTAATCCGCTATTGCTACACACGACCGGATTTGGTCCAGCGGACCGAATCCCTCTAAACCCCGAACTAAACCCGTGCGAGCGGACCGCATCGGACTTGATTAATAATAATCATGTCCGCCGGACTCCTCTACACACGGCCAGATTTGGTTCGGGGCGTACCGAATCCGCTGTCCACTCCGTACCAAATCCGAACGTGTGGTGTTTGAACGAATACCTAGGTATCGTTAAAATTAGTTTTTGATTCGTTGAAAGTAGCAAACCGTGTTGTCTTTCAACTGAAATTTCGAATTCCAATATTTATTTTTAGATATGTTGTTTTATGTTGCCATGACGACGTAACTGTCAAGTCAAGTCCGAGTCAAGTCCATAGCAACGAGCGAGCGGCGGTGCCAGTTTTAGATAGTGCTTTGTAAAGTACCTAACAAGTAATATTGCTAATCGAGCCTACGAAAGAGACAATCGGCTAGTTTCGACTTCGTAGAGCGTTCTTTTTTTTTATGTAATGGAAGTGGCATACAAGCATGCAGTTCACATTGATGTTAAGTGATGACTGCACCCTATAGACACCCACACAAAGACCACGCTCAAAATGCAGATGCGTTACCACTCCTGAGGCCTAAGGTGTTATGCCTCTGTGCCGGAAATCACAGGGCCGTACATTACCACCTGACCGGAACACGATAGTGCTGAACACTACCATTTAGCGGCAAGTATATTAGGTAATGCGGTGGTGCCTACGCCCGCGAGCTCCGTCTCTGGAGCTCTACCACCAGTATCTCTGCTGTACACAGCCTACGTAAGCACCAATAGTCCGATATTGGTCAAAACTTGATCAAACTGGTCGACAAACGTCACAAGGAGAACGCTCTACCGAACCGAAATTCTCCGAAATCAATCTCCTAATCTCTAGATCTTTGAGCGAGATCTGCGGTGTATTGCTCACCGATCGCGTTCGTAATGAAGATGTAAGAGAAAGAGGCTTTGTGTGAATGATAGTATCGGTGTAAAAATGAAAAAAGGCATGCTCCGATGGTTCGGCCATATAGAATGTCGAATGAGCGAATGACTAAACAGATATACAATGCGAATGTGGATGGTTGCAGAGGCCCAGGAAGACCACGGCTGACCTACCAAATAGGTCGAGTTCTGTCTGATGGTGGGGTCAAAAGTCTTAGAAATCGGCGTGCATGTATGAAGAGAATGATGAAGGTAGACGAGGCACGAGAGGTTTGTCAGGACCGGGATAGCTTTGCACTCTCTGCTTACCCCGTTAGGGACCTGGCGTGAAGATACATACATACATACAATCTCCTAAGGTCGATGTGCAATATATCTTGTTGCGTACTGTAACTACCTTTTCGTAGCATTTTATTTTGCATTTCACATTTTAGCGCTCAATCAGTACCGGTAACTCACATAACACACATAATCGTGATTTGTGACAAAATATTGGCCCTTAAAAAGCACCATCGTTATGTTAACAGTTAAGAGACCTGAAATACTAGCTTAGTTGAACGCTAGATACAAAATTAGGATTCAGGCCTAAGTATATCTAAAATACTGCTCGGTTGTGACTTCGTGTCTTTGTAAGGCAGGGCGATCTCTCGTTTGTTTTGATTCTGGAATAAATGGAAAAGATGTTACAAGAATTTTAACGTAACTACACGTGTTAAGGCGCATTACTTTAAACAGTTCTTTTATGTCATGTAGAGGCAAACAAGCTAACAGTTCACATTGATGGTAAGTGGATACTGTAGCATATAGACATGTTCATAAAAGGACTATTAGACATCTCCTTAGGAAATTACTGGGCCGGATAAAATGAATAGGTGAAAATCCCCATAATTAACAAGCATGCAGTTCACATTGATGTCAAGTGATGACTGCAGCCTATTGACACCTACATAAATACCAGATGTCAAAATGAAGATGCGTTGCCACCCATGAATTGTTGTCTCTGTGATTCATTTATTTATAGTTAGTTAACTAGAATAGACATCAAGTCTAATTACACTAATTTCACTCATTTTACGAACCGGGTCGTGACGCGATATAGATATTGGGTAAAAACACTTTTTACCTTTATTCCGACGTTTCGACTCGGTCGCACAAGCCGTGGTCGCGGACAGACTGTTGTAACAGCAAAATGTCAAATTGCGGGTGGCCTGATGTTCTTCTACCTATCTCACTTCTCTCTATCACCTTTATGCAGACGATTTACAAATATATTGCCAAACTAAGCTTGATGAATTACCAAAAGCGATACAACTTATTAATGAAGATCTTGTTAAAATTTATCAGTGGAGTAAAACATTTGGTCTACAAGTTAATCCACTTAAAAGCCAAGCTATAATATTTGGTAGCTCTTGGTTATTAAAACGTATCGATTTTTCCAATTTGCCACCTATCGTCTTTGATGGAACATTTATAGATTATTGCGACACAGTGAAAAATTTAGGAGTTCATATGGATAGTAATATGTCATGGTCTACACAAATTTGTAATGTCAGTAGGAAGATGTTCGCCGCTGTCAGTTCACTCCGTAGGATCAGGAACTTCTTGCCCACTGCCACTAAAGTTATGCTTGCTAAATCCATTCTTTTTCCTATCTTAGATTACGCTGACATATCTTATCTTGACTTAACACAGGAGCAGTTAAGTAGACTTGAGCGACTTCAAAATCTTTGCATCCGGTTCATATTTCGGTTTACGTAAATATGACCATATCTCTGAATTTCGTAAACAGCTCAAGTGGCTTCCAATCCACCTTCGCAGGAATACACACATCCTCTCTTTACTATACTGCCTGCTATTTTACCCGCATTATCCTCTATATCTTAAAAAACGATTCCAATACCTTTCTCAATCAAACTCCCTCTTTCTTCGATCCTCTAACAACCTTCGTCTTATGATGCCTCCTCACTCCTCTTCCTTCTGTGCTAAATCTTTTACTGTCGTTGCAGTCAAGCTGTGGAACGCTTTGCCACTGACTATACGCCAAGCTCAGACATTGGCGTCGTTTAAGAATCGTCTAAATAATTATTATTTAAGCTTGGAAATATAATGAGTCATCCGATGGTAAGAATACAATAACTTATAGTAATATTTAAAGTAAGTATTAAATTATGTATTGTCTGGTAGGTATTTTATTTATATAATATATATCTTGTATATATATATATTTATGTTTTATGTATATATATGTATATATATATATATATATACATTATATGTATATAAATATGTATGTATGTGCTATATTAATAATTTATATTGAATTGTAATAGTTATTATTTCTTAAGTTTGTACACCCCTTGTTCTTGTTATTGTTTGATATCTCTCTTTCTATTTAGGTCGCCTGGAAGAGATCGCTTTAAGCGATAAGGCCGCCTATTGTGCATATATGTAAAATTGTTTTTGCAAATTATTGTTCTTATGTGTACAATAAAGAGTATTTATTATTATTATTTATTATTAAAGTTGCGTGATTATTGTGGAGGCCGGCACATAACGCTCACTGTATCCGACGATAGGTCCGATGTTACATCGCGCGATCCTAAATTGTTTATGACCGGTGTCCAGGTCGGAGACAATTTATATGACCCGGTTCGTAAAATGAGTGAAATGAGTGTTAAACGCGAGTGTTTTAAAAGTTATAATTACACTAACTCAGACACGTGATAGTTATTACGGGGCCATACGTTACCATCTAACTGTAACACGATAGTGTTGTACATTACCATTTGGCGGCAGGTAGATTAGGTAATGCGATGGTGCCTACGCCCTGGAGTTCCTACACTTAGAACTCTACCACCAGTAAAAATGCCGCACAACACTGTTGTAAGCGTCTTTGCGGAAAGCTTTGTCTAGCAGTGGACGTGATTCGGCTGGACTCATGATGATGATTAATAAATAATAATAATGGCAACCCATTATACGTCCCACTGCTGCGCACGAGTCTCTCCCCTTCTTGGGAGGAGGCCTGGAGCTTACTCCACCACGCTGCTCCAATGCGGATTGGTGGAGATACGGGTTAGTGACCAACCTGTTGTCGGATGTTTTCAAACCGCCCATAAGGCCTCCGACAAGGTTTAACGACTGCTATCTATCGATAGCAACCGGGATCGACGGCTTAACGTGCCCTCCGAAGCACGGAAAGGCGCATTTCAATTTGCCACTAGCGGTCACCCATCACACACCCGGCCGCGCCCGCGTCGCTTAACCGAGTAGATCGCCTAAAATCTACACCAGCCGCGGGGCCATGCGCGCTTCTATGACGATTGCACGTGTTTTATTATTACCGGGGAAGTTTACCTATGCTTCCTGCGTAGTGAGCTTGTCGGTGTCGCGGTCCGAGGGTGGCGCGGGGGCGGAGGCCTGCACCTTGATGAGGAGCGGAGGGATCCTCGAAGGGGGCTCCGGTCGAGTCGCCAAAGTTAAGGCTCCGGAATTCACGTCTTCTATCGCTTTGCGGAGCTGAAATGTGATTGATTGATTGATGACTTTTTCTTTGAGAATCAACAAAAAAAACATAATTCATCAACTGCCTCAGTACACTTAGTCTAGTGGTAACAGGCTACTTTTACCTATCCTGGGGTCCTGGGTTCGATTCCCGGGCCGGGAATTTCAGAGATAACAGTCTAAAAAGCGTATTTGTAAGCGTTTTTAAAAAACGTATCTTCACGCCGGTAATTACCGAAGGGGTAGGCAGAGAGGTATGCATTCAAGCATACATGCAAACATCCACGATTCGCCACTTACGTTTTATTGCATGTAATAGTTATTGAGACTATTGGCATCACTGAGCACAACATCAACCTTCAAAGGCAGTATGGGAAGCATCCAAAAATTGGTAAAATTCCAAAAGCAATCCTCGGACCCAAATCCGACCCAGTGAGCGAACTCGGGGCCGCATTCATGCGTTAAATAAACAGTTGACACGGTTTTAAAATGTAACGTAACGTATCTTCACGCCTGTAATCCCCGAACGGGTAGCCAGAGGTAAATGCATGTATTCAAGCATACATGCAAACACCCACGTTACGTTATGGCCCATGTAACAGGTGGCGAGCCTGTTGACATCTCCGGGCACATTACCAAACTTCGAGGCACTGGGAAATTTCCAGAAAATGGAAAAATCCCAATAGTACCATAGATAAAGGACTTTACACCATCATCTCTGATAACCCCCTTCCCGGGAATCGAACCCTCAGCGTAGTAGTAGTGGCCTGCTACTAGGCTACCGAGGCAGTTAAAGTTGTAGGGATAATAAACAAAAGTCGTACTTTTTTCTAAGCATAGTCAGAGAATATGTAATAATACTACGTATAGAATGGACACTTCAACGTCCCGCCCGATTTCCCCGCATCACCCAACCCCTCTTATGGGCGACGTTTGGTATTCTCTACGTGTTTTGATGTCTGTGTAACAGAGACCAAATAAAGCGTTTGTATGGCAGTTTTGGCGGAGTTCACTGAGAGTCGTAGTGCGGTCTGTGAATCTCACCCTAAGATTCGAGACCAGAACAAAAAGCTTACCTCCTTAAGCGACACCACGCCGATGAGCCGACCGATGGCCGTCACATAGGCGCGACTCACGCCCAGCGTCGAGAACAGCGAGTGGACCTGAGACAGAGAATATGTTATAATACTACGTATAGAATGGACACTTCGACGTCTAGCCCGATTTTTTTTTATGTAATAAAAGTGGCAAACAAGTATGCAGTTTACATTGATGTTAAGTGATGACTGCAGCCTATAGACACACAAAAACCAAGGTCAAAATGCAGATGCGTTACCACTCCTGAGGCCTAAGGTGTTATGCCTCTGTGCCGCAAATTACAGGGCCGTACATTACCACCTGACCATTTAGCGGCAGATAGGTTAGGTAATGCGGTGGTGCCTACGCCTGCGAGCTCCGTCACTGCAGCTCTACCACCAGTAAAAGAGGTGATTTTCCCGCCTCACCTAACAACTCCCCTCGAGAGGCAATTGGATAAATATCAACAGTAAGGTTGCGAGCGGTCGAGCGAGCGTTCTATTTTTTGATGATGAGATGTAGAGATGAGATGTTCTGTCTCTGTGATAGTTGTAACGGGGCCATACATTACCATCTAACCGGAACACGATAGTGCTGAACACTACCATTTAGCGGCAGATAGATTAGGTAATGCAGTGGTGCCTACACCCTCAAGCTCTTACATTGGGACTCGTATCACCAGTGAAATTGTGAAAAAAAATGTATATTTTTAGTTAATTTCGCCATGTAGTCAGTGCGACGACTTATTTCACGATGGTCACACATTTGGTGATGGTTTCACATTGAGGGTTTTGGCGGGAACGCGGAAAAGAGCTGTGTCGCTGCGTGATATTATTTTCGAAATTTGTGTATAGTCGCGTTTTTATGAGTAAAAATGGTGGGATTTTTATCATAAAGCATTCGATAATGTTCACGAGTGTAAGAAAGTGATATTATGAAGTGAAAAGTGATTTTTCGTATTGCCTCCAAAACTTCATAAAACTCCTAGTAAAGTCCCCATCGCTTTACTGGAGCCATCCCATCATCTCATCATATTCCTCACCCTATCGCATTTAATCATCGTCATCTTCCATATGGATATTCATTAATTTAAAGAAATGTGAAATTCAATATGTATACGACTGAAAGACTCTGTATCTATGGTCATGAATAAATTAATAAAAAAAAAAAATGGTTTCACATTTCGATGTGCGCGTGTATTGATTGATGTTTGTGTAATAGCAGAGAATATATAATAATACTACGTATAGAATGGACACTTCGACGTCACGCCCGAATTCCCCGCATCACTCAACCCCTTCTCCTCATATGGGCGACGGATGGCATTTTGTGCGTGCTACGCACACAGGTGCGCGTGTAAATACACGTCACTGATTGATGTCTGTGTAACATGTAACCAGAATAAGCGTTTGTATGGAATTTTAGCAAAGTGTCCGGAGTGTGAGTGTACCTTGAGTAAGGAGGTCCTCTCGACGAGCTGGAAGGGCGCGGGGTCGATGTGGCAGATGTACAGGCTCTCGTCCTCGTACTCCGCCGAGTCGGGGTGCTGTGGACAGACAGTGGTAACTTCATTTTTTTTTTATTAGGAGGACAATTGATTATTACCCTGGATACAATATAATAAACAGATGAATCATTTATAAGTCTCCACTATAGAAAAAAAGTAGATAGCGAAAGACTCTCATAATACATCATACTCAGCTAATAGTTATATTCATATCATATAGCAAAACGGTGTGAATATACACTGATGCATAACAAGTTTTTCAGTTAAACAAGTAAAATTTTAAAAAAGTATCTGTAATATAACAAACAAGATGAATAAATGAGAAAAAAAAATGTGACATTGTAAAATTCACATGTGGTAGAAGTGAAAATCAAAAAATCAAAAATGTTCATAAGATTCATAATATAATGCTTCCTATCTCATTTTATCCCATCCAATCTTATGAATTATTATATGATAAGTCACTTTTTACCGTCGCTTTTTCGTTTCCTTCATTTACTTCAAAAACGACTGAAAACTGTTAATTTTTTTTATGTTTATAGGTTTTCAGACAACCAGACAGATGAGCGGATGGAAACAGGTCAATGTCGCCTATAAACATTTGCAATACCAGAAGAGTTAAGACCGCGCTGCAAGCCCTGACTCTATTGAACAATTTCATACTGTAGCGAAAGCTTCAGAGGGAACTTCGTTCCACAATTTGCACGTCCTGGGCAGTAACGGGCGTGAATATCATTTTCTGATAATGTAGTTTTTATTTAATGAAATAGCTATATTAAAAGTGTAGTTGCCGAATATATAAACTTAAGCCCGCATATAGGCAACGCATTTACATTGTTTCAAATCACTTTTTTTTGTGTAGATATTTAAGTAAACAAGACAAGCTTCCTGACGCTATAACTCCAGTACGCACGAACCGATTTCCACGGTTTTGCATTCGTTGGAAAGGTCTCGGGCTCCGTGAGGAATATAGCAAAAAAAATTCAGAAAAAAAAAAATATAACGACATCCACGCGAGCGAAGCCGCGGGCAACAGCTAGTTTATTATAAAAACAAATGTTATTTTTTAAGCAATATTCTCTGAACTAAGATCATGGCGAAAATCTTCACGCGAAGTCATTCACGGGATAGGCAGAGAGCGTAAAATGTGACATACCATATCCCGTTTCCTCGCGATTTGCAGCATGTGATCGAAGTCGATCTCCTTGGCCATCTCCATCTGCTCCCAGGCCTTCTGGTCCTCGGGGGACATGTCGCACACGCGCTCACGGGGCTGTAAACACATTACATAGTTTACTGGGATAGGTATAATAAGGATAAATAAATGAATAAATACACTTATACTCACAGCCCCACATTATGTATAAACCTGTGTCGTGGGTACCATTGTACATACACACAACACATACACAAACACCCAGACCCAAAACAATTATCTGTACGCAATACAAAGTGCAAGGATCGAACCTGGCGACCATTCGAATCAAACGGTCGTCTTACACCATATCATTATGAAAGTTAAATAAAAATGGAAAGTAAAACTAAAAAAAAATTAAAAAGCATGACAAAAAAAAACATTTTTTTTAATGTAATTTAAGTGGCAAAGAAGCACGCAGTTCACATTGATGTTTAGTGATGACTGCAGCCTATAGACACCCACAGAAAGACCAAGGTCAACATGCAGATGCGTTACCACTCCTGAGGCCTCAGGTGTTATGCCTCTGTGCCAGAAATTACAGCCATAAATGATGAAATATAATATAATAATAATAATGGCAACCCTTGAAACGTTCCACTGCTGGTTATCGACTACTATCTATCGATAGCAACCGGAACCGAGGGCTTAGCACGGAAACGCATTTTTTTTTATTAGTCACTATGTGCGTGAGATGAAATATAATGGTGAAAATAAACTATTAAATAAGGGAAGTTACGTTTTAATGAATCCTTAGGCATGGAGCCACCTTTGGCACACCCGTTGTTGCATAGTCATAGGATATTATGTAGCCTATACTATAAATGACTTACCAATTGGACTTTCTTATTGATAGACGGACTCCTCGCAAGCTGTCCGTCGCCCAAACCGCCCTCGACATCCGCTAGGAGAGTAGACCTTTTGAATATAGCTTCAAACGCTGCACGGATTCTAAGGGGAAAAAATAAACATTTTTATTTTAAGCGTTTACAAAGTTTGTCTGCGCGTGCGACGCATCTAAGGACGAACCCGGAAACGGTCCTTCGAGCCGGATCAAACTGATGGGGATTTCATATATCCATATAATAAATATTCTTATAGCTGAACTTGGCTTAGTAAAAAAATATCGCTTAATTATTATTATTATTTTTTTTTACTCTCTCCCTCGTTTTAATTTCTATCGCTAAATCCTGGTACTTTGATAGTTTATCTGATACTGTATTTTGGATATTATGTGTGTTTGGTATAGCTATGTCAATTATATAAACTATTTTATTCCGTTTGTCGTAGAATGTTCATGTCGGGTCTGTTGTAATGTATTGTTTTGTCAGTTAATATTGTCCTGTCCCAGTAAATTCTATATTTGTTATTTTCCAGTACTACTTCAGGTTTATAAGGGTTGTTTATGTGTTGTGAAATCATTTGCTACTGCTAGATGTTGGTGTATGATCGATGCAACTTGGTCATGCCTATGCTTATAGTCATTTTGGGCTAGAGACTAAGACGCCCCTGTGATGTGTTGTATTGTCTCCGGTGCGCTGTGGCATCGCCTGCAGGTATCAGATTGATTGGTCAGTTCTTTAGTTATGTGTTTATTATTATTCATTTATTCAGATACTCAAAAATGATTTGTAAGAGACTTAATAAACTAAGTGTTAGTGGACAATTTAACTCGATCAATCTTAATATGTAGCTAAGCGCAAAGCTCGGGAACGGCTGGACTGATTTTGCTAATTATTTTCGTTGTCGGGAAAAGTTTTTTTATAAACCAATGTACACAATTGGGCGAAAATTTAGTTTTTAAGAAAATTAAACGACTATAACTTTTAAATATAAACCTTACGAGTATATCGCTGGACATAAAGGTTAATCGATTGATAGTTGGTGAGATAGATAGCATGCGCGCTGCAATTATCTTGTTAAACAGTTGAATCGGTAGGAATTGATGAATGAAAGTCACATCAAATAACAATAAAATTCTGCACTGCCTGCTTGTCTGCTACCTTCATTACATAAAAACAAAGTCGCAAGTCATGCGAGCAGAAGAGCGGGTACCTGGTCTCGGCGCCGGTGACGGTGGTGTAGACGGAGGGCTGCGGGGTGGGCAGCGAGTGGGGGGAGGCGGGGGAGGCGGGGGAGGGGGAGCCCAGGCCGCGCGTGAGGGTGAACGAGTTCGTCTTCTTCAGGATCGACTTCGGACGGAACAACTGGCCCGGCGCTGCACACCGAAATTAAAAAAAAATATATAAATCTGAAAAACGTTTCACATTTATTATAGGTTATAAAGTGTGAACTAGATAAAATGAAAATATTTTTCACTGGTGGTAGAGCTCCAGTGCCGGAGCTCGCGGGCGTAGGCACCACCGCATAACTCATTTACTTGCCGCTAAATGGTAGTGTTCAGCACTATCGTGTTCCGGTCAGGTGGTAATGTACGGCCCTGTAATTTCCGGCACAGAGACATAACACCTTAAGCCTCAGGAGTGGTAACGCATCTGCATTTTGACCTTGGTCTTCATGAGGGTGTCTATAGGCTGCAGTCATCGCTTAACATCAATATGAACTGCATGCTTGTTTGCCACTTCCATGACATAAAAAAAAGACCAAGACTGATCTTGAGCAAATAGATCGAGTAGTGTCTGTGGGTGGGTACCTGGTATAAGACCGCCCTGGTCCTTGGTGGTGAGAGAAGAGCCCCGCGTCATGCCGGTGCCCGGCACTTGCAACATGTCTGGCGCTGGAGTCACCTGAAATAGAACTTGAATATATTTACTACATCCAAATCAAACCAACTTGTGTGCTGTGAAAAACATCAATATCTTTTCCCCACTTTCAATTTAATTAGATCAGCAGTACTAAACCAGGGGGCATAGCCTACCAGAGGGGCACAGCCTGATGTTAACTTTTGTATCAGTTAACTTCTTCAATAGTCTAGTGCAGTGGTTCTCAAACTTTTGAAACAATAAAAAATGATGGAACCCTTTTGGGAATCAAAATACTTGATGGAACCCTACAATAAAACAATTGTTTTTATATGTGTATTTTTTATTAATCAGCATAATAAAAGTACAATGTAACAGTTACTAATTATTATTTACTTCACCACTTGGCAAGGACAATAATAGAAAACATTTAAAAAGAAAAAATCTAACTAGTGGGAGGTATGAAACTGTTTTTTATTTTTCATCAATTGGTTGATATCAGGTTTGATGGAAGAAAGTTGGAGTCTCATATCAGCTTCGGCGTCCAGTCTATTGCGATATTTTGTTTTCGTGGCTGCGTAGGCAGAGAATCCTGTTTCGCACAAATATGTAGTTGGGAACGGGAGAAGAATATCCAGAGCCATTTGGCCAAGCATTGCATATTCATCTTGGATTCTGCACCAAAAATCATTGAGAGGCGTCGTTTTGAGAATGTTCTTCGGGAAAATACTTTTCAAAAGATACGCGCATCGAACTGAGATATTGGACCAATTCTTCAAACACATCATCTTCAAACATTTCTGAGTCGTTTTCGCTAACAAACTCACTGAGTAACGTAAAGCTTTCTATTTATTTCTTACCAATGCAAATAATCCAAAAATCTAATTTTATTTTAAAAGCAGTTATTTTATTATAGGCCTGAAACACTGTTGTCTGTTTACCTTGCAACGATAAATTCAATTCGTTAAGTTTTTGAAAGATATCCGCCATAAAAGACAATCGGAACAACCAAGTTTTATCATACAAACGGTCCTTCAAATTAAAAGAAGTATCTGCTGAAAGAAACATTTGTAACTCGGCTCTAAGTTCAAATAGCCTTGTTAAAGTTTTACCCCGAGACAGCCATCGCACTTCTGTATGGAGCAGCAGTGTTTTATGTTTGCTGCCATAATCCTCACACAATAATGAGAACAATCGGGTCGTGATTTGATAAAATTAATTATTTTTACCGCTTCATCCATAACTAATTTTAGATTTGACGGCATTAAAATTTGCTTCATCGCAAGTGCTTGTCTATGCAGAATACAATGACTGGAACTACAATTAGGCGCTTTATTTTTCATTCGTGACACTGCTCCTGCTGTTTTACCTGTCATCGCCTTGGCCCCATCTGTACAAATGTCAATGCAATTGTTCCAACTGAGATTATTTTCTTCAAGAAATATATTTATTTTATTAAAAATTTCTTCCCCGGTAGTGTTTGTAAGCAGCGATGAACACTTAAGCATGTCTTCTTCAAAAGAACTTTTATATGCATATCCACAATAACCAGCAGGATAGCCAAACCAGCGACATCAGTCGACTCGTCCATTAGCAAGGCGAATCGTGTATTTTGTAGACGTGTAACTAGTTCTTGTTTGACGAAGCTTGCCAGATCATGGATTCGTCGTGAAACAGTATCGTTTGATAGCGGAACAGTAGAAAGATGCTTTGCAGATTTTTCATCGAGCATACATTTTGTTATGTCTAATACACATGGTTTTATTAATTTCTCAGCGATAGTATGCGCTTCGCCTGCTTGTGCAATGCGATAGCTAACTACATAATAATATGATGCCTCCGTGGCCTTTTCGATGTTATTGTGGAGACTGGAGCCTGAACTAAAGTTTAAAAAAACCTGTTTTACAGGTCTCCAGGTCCACCCTTCGGAAAACAGTGTTATTGTATAAACAAGGATGTATATTTAACATTTTATGATGTTCATTTCATTAACAATAGGAGAATTTTATTTAAATTTACTTACTAGCTAGTTTGTAGCGAGACTAAGTTAAGGTTAGGTACCTAAGTAAATCATCTAGAGTTATTTACAGATTTCTACAACAATCTAACTTATACATAATTTTATTCAGTATATATAGTACGTGTGGTTTAAAACTGTCATAACCCATACATTTCTGACAGTTCTAAGCATACTTTGCTCAAAGTAAAGTCGTAGTGCGGTCTGTGAATCTCGCCCTAAGTGACAGCATTGAGTCCTTCTACCAATAGCACTAACCTCAAATCTGGAAGGCCTACGTTTCCTCTCATCGTGTCGTCTCCTCTCAGCCTCTTTAAGCCAGAGCGCGGCCACCTGCAGGCGCCGGGAGCGGCCCACCTGCCGCTCTATCACCTTCACCAGCTCCCAGCGGTGTATGGACCCCAGCAGCACCATGGACGATGGACTGTCGACTAGCGGGAAACTCTTAATTGTCTGTGGACAAATAAATTAAGATTGACTTATACATATGTATATACTAGCCAAGACATTACCCTGAGTTTTGGCGGGAACTTTGAAGGATGCGTGTAGTGCTTTTATTTTATTTCATTTTCTTGGTGTATTTTTGAGTTATATTAAATAAAGTTGGTGGCATTTTGTTTGATATAGGCTTATTACATTGCTCGTGTATAGTGAAATAGAATAACAGTGCGAAAACACGTTTTTTCGGGTTGCCTCCAAAACTGCATTGTAAATGTTCTGGTAAAGTAGCCATCGCTTTACTCGAATTACTGTGACTCTGACTGACGGACTGATAAATTGAGCGACTGACTCTGACTTTTACGTTGCTTATTACGAATTGGAAATATCGTTTTACTTGACACTGGCAATATGCATAACAAGCGATGCCATAAAATAAAAAAAGATATTATCCTAGGTTGGACGGTAACAGTCAGCTGAAGTCAATATATCACCTTTTTTCATTGTCAGGTTTCAATTCTTATAACTTAAAATAAAAATCCAGATAGAAAACGGAGATGATGAGATGATTCCAGTAAAGTGATGGGGACTTTACTAGGTGTTTTACGTGCGAAGTTATGGACGCAACACGAAAACTCACTTTTCTGCATAATTCACTGCATAATATCACTCAAATGCTTTATGATAAAAATCTCACCATTTTGACAATAATATCATCCTACTTCACGGCTCTTTCACCCACGTTCCCGCAAAAGTAAAAATGAATTATAATATATCTACTGGATTTTTTCCATTTTCGATAAATTTCTTAATGCCACCGTTCAGTGTTTGGTAATAGCACACCGCGGACACTCCGCCAAAATTCCATACAAACGCTTAATTTGGTCTCTATTACACAGACATCAATCAGTGACGTGTATTTACACGTGCACCTGTGTGCGTAGCACGTAGAGAATACCAAACGTCGCCCATAAGAGGGGAGGAGGTTGGGTGAGGCGGGGAAATCGGGCGGGACGTCGAAGTATTATTACATATTCTCTGGTAATGGGCTCGCCACTCGTTACATGGGCTTAAACGTAACCGGCTAATTGTTGGTGTTTGCATGTTTATCTACTTGAATGCACATTACAGACGTGAAGTTATATTATACAATTACCTTATTCTCCTTGAGGATATCCTTGAGCTGCTGGAAGGTCATCCTGTTCCATATGTACTTCACGTCACGCACCATGAAGTCTTCCACGCAGATATCGTACATGCCTACACGATAAGTACATCTATGAGTAACAAAATATTTATTCATCATAATTTTTTAATGGTGGTCCAATGACGGAGCGCGCGGGCGTAGGCACCACCGCATTACCTTATACCTACCTAATTTACTTGCCGCTAAATGGCAGTGTTCAGCACTATCGTGTTCCGGTCAGGTGGTATAGTAAGGCCCTGTAATTTCCGGCACAGACGCATAACACCTTAGGCCTCAGGAGTGGTAACGCATCTGCATTTCGACCTTGGTCTTTGTGTGGGTGTCTATAGGCTGCAGTCATCACTTAACATCAATGTGAACTGCATGCTTGTTCGCCACTTCCATAACATAAAAAAAACACATTTCAGCCGAAAAATGTCCCCTGCTAAGCCAAACCCTCCTCATATGGGGGGCCACAATCGCCACGCTTGGCATGCGGATTGGCGATCGCAATGGCGGAAAATATTTCGCCAGGTTCTGAGCTGCAGTGGCCTATTTGGCGTACGCTAAATCGGTTACGTTCCGGAGTGGGCCGCTGCAGATCCAATATGTCCAAATGGAGCTTTTCTTCTAGACCTGAATGTGAATGCGGTGCTCCGATACAAGACATGACGCATCTTCTTTCCTGCCCATTGTGCCCTAACAGCTGCACAAGCAAAGACTTGATGAAGGTTACGGACTCGGCTATTGCTTTGTCATGTTTTCTATCAGAAAGAAAAGAAAGAAAGAAAGAAACACATTTATTGGCTCAGCCCACGTACCAATATTAGGTACTGCATACAAAAAAAACAGAAGAAAAAATATCAGGATCAATATAACACTTATAGTAATGAAATTGGCCATTGACACGAGAAGAAGACCGTGCTTTTTCTCTTCCACTATAAAATAATTATTCCGCTGGTAGGGTCGTCACGTCCCGATGCCAGCGTCATATGTCTTCATAACTTTCAAATTTATACAAGAGTTTGTTTGGTTGTTAAGTTTTGCAATATAAATTATGTCAGTTGCATTCTATAGTTATTATACTATTTGTAAACCAAACATTAAATTTATATTTACAGTTGTAACTTTTTTTAATAGCCATTCATGTAATGAATCACATTGACATGTTTAACCAAGTGTTTAGGGACAATGTGTAATGCATTCGTTTATTAGCTCCTACTATTGCAAGACGAGGTGGCCGAGTGGTTAAGGCGTTGGACTGCTAATCCAATGTGCTCTGCACGCGTGGGTTCGAATCCCATCCTCGTCGGGATTTTTATTGAACTTTAATATGTGGATCATAATGTTGATAAATTAGATTCTTACTAGATTTTCAGCTTTATAATAACTAAATCAAAATTGTTAGCTTAAAAAACTAGTCCATAATGGAAAAAAAATAGGTTAAGAAAAAATTTTAAGTTAGTAACTTTAAAAAAAAAACAAATCTCATCGGAGAGAACAAGAATTCTTTTTGAAATAATTATTTCTTCTAAATCATTTTTAAAAGCAAAAATTACAAATTTATTATTATTTTTTTTAATTCTGTAATACATTCTTGAAATTAGGAAGTCTGTGTACTTGTACAATTTTCAAATCTATAGCTTGAAGTTAGGCTTGTACGGGCAAACCCAAAAAGAAACTTCCAATTCTGAAAAAAAAGGCTCCTGTATAGAAGGGTGATTTCCTAAAAGTCCTTATTTTTTTTATTTAAAGAAGGTGGCACACAGGCATGCTGCTCACATTGATGTTAAGTGACGACTGCAGCCTATAGACGTCTACACAAAAACTAAGGTCAAAATGCAGATGCGATGCCACCCTCGAGACTTTGTAAGAGGGAAGAGTTGTTGTAAGAGGCCTTATGGGCGGTTTGTTTGAAAACATCCGACAGCGGGTTGGCCATTAACCCTTATCTCCACCAACCCGCATTGGAGCAACGTGGTTACTGTACAGGTTGTCCCAGAAATAATATAATGTGAATAAAAATATTTGTCATGTATATTTCATATTTTAAGGATTTAAACAAATATCGGAAAAAAACTCCTAAGACTACAAATAAGTCAAATCCTAAGACTACAAATATTACTCATTTTTTTCTACAAAAAAAGTAATATTTGTAGTCCAAGGACTTGAAAGATCATCACAGGATGTCAGTTTTTCCGATATTTTTTAAAATCCTTATTTTATGAAAATTATATGACAAATACTTTTTTTACATTTTTCTAATCACTGTCATGGCATGGCCTATCACCCGTTTTCGGTAAATCGTTGATTTCTGGGACACCTGTATATTCGATCATAGAGCAACGCGGTCCACCGGTCGCGGCGGACCGGAGGGGAGTAGCCATAGCGTGTATTACCGATGCAAAACAGTCTGTCAATTTTTGCGAGGGGAAATGCGTGCGACACACACGCACACTACAAAAATCGTCTATTACTACGAAACTCACACCTTGACTTTAACAAAATACAGAAACAATTTCACGCACACATTTAAACATGTAGGCGACAGGCGTAAGATCATTCGGTCTTGTTCTTTGACAGAGGGGAAAGCCTGCATATGGCTACTCCCCTCCGTGTCGCTCTATGATATTCGATCACACGAGGTGCACAGGTGTATACTCACGGCTGGCGGAGGAGAGGAGGTCGGGCAGGTAGGGCAGCTTCTTGATGAGGATGATGGAGTCGAAGCAGGAGGGCTGCAGCAGCGCGGCCGTCGCGTTGGCCGCCAGCACCGCCGCCATGATCGGCAGCAGGTGCGTCACCTGGCGCCATCACACAGCTCGTTAATCGCTATCGAATCCTTTCCTCGGTCGACAGTCAGACAGATAGAGGGAATTTTATAATTTTTGATATATATCCTAAAGCCTTCCTCGAAAAATGGACTGTCTAACACTGAAAAATTTTTCAAATCGGACCAGTAGTTTCTGATATTAGCGCGTTCAAACAAACAAACAAACTCTTCAGCTTTATAATATTGATTTAGATTCGACCGCGTCCGATAGAGATGTGCCTACCTCGCACCGTTTTGGATACATTTTTTCTCTTTTTAATGTAATCGAAGTGGCAAAGAGGCATGCAGTTCACATTGATGTTAAGTAATGACTGCAACCTATAGACACCCACACAATGACCGAGGTCAAAATACAGATGCGTTACCACTCCTGAGGCCTAAGCTGTTATGCCTCTGTGCCGGAAATTACAGGGCCGTACATTACCACGTGACCGGAACACGATAGTGCTGAATACTACCATTTAGCGGCAAGTATATTAGGTAATGCGGTGATGTCTACGCCCGCGAGCTCCGTCACAGGAGCTCTACCACCAGTACGAAGTACTGTAGAGCTTTATCTCTTTTGCACCGTACCTATTTGACTTTTGTCGACCATGACCATCGAGATTTAACCGATACCGGCCTGTCAGTGCTCACATAGGCAGTGTGCAACAGAGATAAAGCTCTACGAAGTCGAAACTAGCCGATCGTATCTTTCGCAGGCTCGGTGTGCAATATTAATTGTTGAGTACTGTAAATTAGTTCTAGGTATAAAATAAATAAATAAAATACGCCTACACTCACAGCCCCACAGTAGGTATAAACCTGTGTCGTGGGTGCCGTTGTACACATACAACACATACACAAACACCCAGACCCGAAACAAATATCTATAGGCCATACAAATATTTGTTCCGGTGCGGGGATCGAACCCGCGACCCTTCGAACCAAACGGTGGTTCCGCACCGCTGGACTAACCGGGTCGTCAAAGGTATGACAAAGGGTTACCTGTCCTGTCATCTCGATGACTATGACGATAGTGGAGACGGTGTGTGTGACCGCCCCGGTGAAGGCCGCCGCGCCCACAGTCGCATAACCACCTAAGAAAGCAAGAAAGTAAATATTTTTATTTCAAATACATCTTTACAAATGCTTTCAAAACGTCTAGAAACAAATAAATCAGTGTCAATCACTATCATATACAGTGTTAGTAAAAACAGATTAAAAAATAATGATAGCAACCCTTAAAACGTCCCACTGCTGTGCACGAGTCTCTGCCCTTTTTGGGGGGAGGCCTGCAGCTTACTCCACCACGTTGCTCCAATGCGGGGGTGGAGATACGGGTTAGTGGCCAACAAGTTGTCGGATATTTTCAAACCGCCCATAAGGCCTCCGACAAGGTTTAACGACTGCTATCTGTCGATAGCAACCGGGACCGACGGCTTAACGTGCCCTCCGAAGCACGGAAACGCGCATTTTAATTTCGCCCATCACACATCCCACCCCAACGTATCGCTCAACCGAGTAGATCGCTTGCGATCTACATCAGCCGCGGGGCCATGGGCGCTTTGAACAGAAAATAATAGTAAATTAAAATTCGAATAAAAAACTTAGTTAAAATATTATTACTATTCAATTCCGTCTTCTTGAGTATTTCAGTATGAAGAAAAAGACAAACTTATTCGTCAAAATCAAAATTATTAACTTAGCGGAAAGTTCAGACTGGTAGTGACAAATGGCACTATGGTTTTCCGGTAAGGTGGTAATGTATGGCCCCGTAATAACTAACAAAGAGACATAAAAACTAAGGTCAAAATGCAGATGCGACCCTACCTGATGAAACCTACTAAGGTTTCAGGGGTCGTATCTGCATACAGGTACTTTTTTTTAATAATGAAATAATAATGTAATGGAAGTGGCAACTGTAGTTCACATTGATGGTAAGTGATGATTACAGCTTATAGACACCCACATGAAGACCAAGGTCAAAATGCAGAGGCGTTACCACTTCTGAGGCTTAAGTTGTGTTGCCTCTGTGCCGGAAATTACAGGGCCGTACATTGAAACTTGACCGGAACACGATAGTGCTGAACACTACCATTTAGCGGCAAGTAAATTAGGTAATGCGGTGGTGCCTACGCCCGCGAGGTCCGTCACTGGAGCTCTACCACCAGTAATCACCTACTAACCTAGTTATGTCTCTGTGATAGTTATTACGGAGCCATACATTAATAAAATGAGGTTTTACCTGGCAGGATCTTCTGAATATGTCCCCCGTACGCTACGCCCAGGGGACAGAAGTAGTGCATCAGTTCCCCGGTCAGGCGTCCCAGGGAAGCGCCCATCTTGAACGCCGGCACGAAGATACCGGCCGGCACCGGCAGGGTACATGACACCATGCTGAGGAAGTACTGGAAAATGGGACAAAATTATTGTTATTATATGATAGGGCACAGATGCGGTGTAGACAAAGGGGTGGGGAAGGCCATTGATGGAAAACAGAGGTGGTGGGAGAGAAGGGATCATGACCCCTTCTTGGGAATCACACTCGATAATTTGACAGTTTCTTTGCGAGATCGAATCAGAAATGAGGAGATCCGCATGAGAACCAAAGTTACCGACAAAGCTCACCGAATAGCGAGACTCAAGTGGCAGTGGGCAGGGCACATAGCTCGACGAACTGACGGCCGTTGGGGCAGGGCAGTTCTCGAGTGGCGACCGCCTATCGGAAAGCGAAGCGTGGGCAGGCCTCCCACAAGATGGACCGACGACCTGGTGAAGGTCGCGGGCAATCGCTGGACAAGGGCGGCCCAGGACCGTTCGTCGTGGCATTCTTTGGGGGAGGCCTTTGTTCAGCAGTGGACGTCTTTTGGCTGAAATGATGATGATGATGAATTTGACAATAATTCAGCGATTGGGAACGATATGCTTGTACTACTTTCAAGATATAAAAAAAAAAACACTTAGGTTGCATCATCTTACGTCAACTTAAGCAAACTTATTAAGTACCGGTTAAGTAAAATAAAAATGAGTTGGATAATTTGAAAATTGTTAAATGACGTCATAACTATAAGTGCTAGAGAATCTGTAAACCCTGATAACTTAAATATACGCTGGTGCAACAAATATATTCGTGCAATCGAACCTTATACTTTTAATATGCAAATATAAAATTGCCTTAGCAAGTGGCAATAAAAATGAATTATTACCAGCTGTGTAAACTTCGTGCAAGTTAAATTGCTCGATTGACTGCTACTATTGCAAGACGAGGTGGCCGAGTGGTTAAGGCGTTGGACTGCTAATCCAATGTGCTCTGCACGCGTGGGTTCGAATCCCATCCTCGTCGGCAAACTTTTACAATTTTTAAAAAACATAACTTCAAGGTCAGTTGTGGGCGAGAGGTAATGATATCCCTACACATTACTAGTGGTAGAGCTCCAGTGACGGAGCTCGCGGGCGTAGGCACCACCGCATTACCTAATATACTTACCGCTACATGGTTGTGTTCGGCACTATCGTGTTCCGGTCAGGTGGTAATGAACGGCCTTGTAATTTCCGGCACAGAGGCATAACACCTTAGGCCTCAGGAGTGGCAACGCATCTGCATTTTGACCACTGGTCATAGTGTAAATGTCTATAGGCTGCAGTCATCACTTAACATCAATGTGAGCTGCAAGATTGTTTGCCACTTTTATTACATAAAAAAACACACACAATCATACACGCATGCATAAACTCATTTCAGGTCACTTTACATATAGGTAGGTATGTTAAGATTCATCTTCAGTACTTTTTTTTAAATCCGATAAACTGCCTCTTTATTCTAGTGGTAGCAAGCCACTACTGCTACGCTTGGAGCCTGGGTTCGATCCCCGGGTAGGGGCTATCAGAGATAAAGGTTTTTCCTTTATCTCTGGTGCGATAGGGATTTTCACAATTTCATTTCTGTTGAACTATTACAAATTTCTGGTAGTTTTCCTGTGCTAACCTCTGAGGTTGGTTATGTGCCCCGAATTGTCAATTGGCTCACCACCTTTTACATGGGTCAAAACGTAACCGGCGAATCGTGGGTGTTGGCATACATGCTTGAATAGGTACATGCATTTATCACTGCCTACCCATTCAGGGTGAAGTAACGTGTGACGTTAATGTCAAACAAGAGTATCTAACTGGTGATTCGTAATTTTAATATCTTTATTAGTAACATAACGTATAGGTATTCCAATAACAAATTAAATGTTGTAGAAATTAAATTTGCGGATTTTTTCGCGTATACAACACTCCCAAACTTCTTCATACACCCGACGTTTCGGTCGCTTTCCAGCTACCGTGGTCACGGGCTGACTAATTCGACGATGTTCAGCCTGGTCTTATATAGCTGAGACAGAACACAACCCTAGTGCGATGTAAACTACTAGTAGTTTACATCGCACTAGGGTCGAACATCGTCGAATTAGTCAGCCCGTGACCACGGTAGCTGGAAAGTGACCGAAACGTCGGGTGTATGAAGAAGTAACTGCCTCAGTAGCGTAGTGGTAGCAGGCCACTACTATTATGCTGGAGGTCCTGGGTTCGATTCCCGGGTCGGGGACCATCGGAGATAACGGTTTAAAATCCTTTATCTCTGCTTCTATTGGGATTTTTCCATTTTCTGGAAGTTTCCCAGTACCCCGGAGTTTGGTAATGTACCCGGAGATGGCAACAGGTTCGCCACCTGTTACATGGGCCAAAACGTAACCGGCGAGTCGTGGGTGTTTGCATGTATGATTGAATGCATGCATTTACCTCTGCCTACCCCTTCGGGGATTACAGGCATGAAGTTACGTTATGAAGCTCGCGAAAACCTACGAAAACGTTAACAAATTAAATGTAATTACATACTATTTTAATAAAAAATATTTCATAGCAAAAGCTATTATAACACTTGTGTAAAAAATATATTATGGTTTTGTTATATTAGTTGTATTTGCATACAATATGCAAGACGAGGTGGCCGAGTGGTTAAGGCGTTGGACTGCTAATCCAATGTGCTCTGCACGCGTGGGTTCGAATCCCATCCTCGTCGGGAATTTTATATTTTTAAACTTATGCAACCCCCCGGCTTTGTCTTGTTACGAGTTTTGAATATGACAATTCATCTAATTATGGTTTTATCCGAGATGAATAATAACAGAATAAATAAATGAATAATAGCTGCCTCAGTAGCCTAGTGGTAGCAGGCCATTATAACTGGAGTTCGATTCTCGGGTCGGGGACAATCCGAGATAATGGTATAAAGTCCTTTATTTTTGGTTCTATTGGGATTCATCCATTCATCCATTTTCTGGAAATTTCTCTTCGCAGTATCTCAAACTTTGGTAATGTATCCGGAGATGTCAATAGGCGAATCGTGGGCGTTTGCATGTATGCTCGAATGCATGCATTTACCTCTGCCTACCGGGATCCTTCGGGGATTAAAAACGTAACTTTACAGGCGTGAAGTTAGGTTTTTAAATAAATAAATACTTTTCCCGATTTGGGATCGAATTCGAGACCTCACTCAGACTTAGCGTCGCGATTGCGAGCACTGCACCAAATAGGCAGTATTCAAGACATACTTACGACGGAGAGGAAGTATATGACGAGGCAGCCGTAGAGGTTGACCTCGGGGGTCTGCCAGTGGGAGACCACGCTGGCCTGCTCGGCCGTCAGCGAGTCCGCCCACGTGAAGTTCGCGAACAGCGACAGCACCTGACACATGTCACTGTTTAGTCGAAGCATGGAAGCAAACCCCCAAAAAGGGGAGATACTCGGACCAGAACTCATTTTGATCAATTATTTACGGAGCGTTCAAGTAATACGTGACGCAATTTCGGGGTAGGTCTCGTAAAACGTTACGAAGCGGTACAGAGGCAGGAGCGGTAAGGGGTGCGCGGGGGAACCACTGAGGGAGAGAAAAGGATATGCCCAAAAAAACCCAACAAAAAATTTACGTATACTAGCTGTTGCTCGCGGCTTCGCCCGTCTGTATGTCGTGTATATCGTTATACAGTGTTTCCTCCTTATAATATAAGTATAAGGTATGTAAGTATCGTGTATGTCGTTTTGTAATCCTGAATTTTCTTCTGCTATAAACCTCACGGAGCCCGAGACCTTTCCAACTAATGCAAAACCGTGGAAATCGGTTCGTGCGTTCTGGAGTTATAGCGTCAGGAAGGAAAACTCGACTCATTTTTATATTATAGATAAAAGAAACAAAAGGGCTAAAAAGCTAAACAAAAAATGTGTATATGGCCTCCCTCAGAGTGTTTCCATGTGTACCAGCATCCCCAATTATCGATCACGCCCCCGACGCTTCAGTAAGAAAGAAAGAAAGAAAATATTTTTATTTCGAATAGATCTTTACAGATACTTTCAAAACGACAAGAAATCGTAAATTACCTAGAGTGAATAACCATTACTTAAAGTAAAAGTAAAAACATATATGAATAGTAAATTAAAATTAGAATTTAAAGAACTTAGTTAAAAATATTATATTCACAAAATGTTTCAATTCCGATAGGCCCGGGGAACGAGGGTTTCCTCGACCCCCGAACCATCCCACTTATAGGTACCTGACATTATGCTGAACTGAATACTTTTTTGGCGCAGCCGTGCGACACATATACCTAATCATTATTATAAATTTAATATAGGTCGTTAATTTATCTACCTTTACCTACTTTGTTTCTATTTTTTATTTAATCTTTTTTAAGTTTTTTTTTGTTTCATTGTATTTAATTACGTACTTGTACCTCTGTCCTGGCTAAGCGCTAAATAAAATTTTCATTTTCATCCCCTTCCTCTGTTACGCTTCACATGCGGAGGGAGGGATGATTATTCTTTCGTTCCTCCGGTTCGAACAACGTGATACGTAACATTGTTTGTACTGTAGCGTCCACTACATTAAGGCGCCAACTAGTGGAACACATATGAAAAACCTCACAGTACTTGTCTAGTACGGTAGATGGCGTGTATTCGAATTACATCGCACATGCGAAGATTTCTCAAGAGTTGGCATATATACAACTTCCCAACGTCAATCGTTGGGCCGCGGCCCGCCATGCGCTATCACCTCGCCTGGTCGGAGGATCCTCCCTTTTCGTCGGAGGAACAGTTCCACCCGTTCCTCCACAGTACGTAACTTTAATTAATCACCGAAAACGCGATTAAAACAATAGTAATGGTATTTTAGCGAATTCCCAGTACTGTGGGCAACATAATTGTGACTTTTATAGGTAAAAATGCTAATTTGAGTCTTACGTAACCTTTTGAGAGGGGTAGGTACATAACAACGCGCGTTACGACACGTTACATGGAAGTGAGAGAGGGTCAATAATCTAATAAGTTGACAGACAAGCAGACGGGCCACTTAAGTGGTCAGCGTCGCCTATGAACATTTGCAACACCAGGGGAGTTGCCAACGCTCTGCCAGCCCTGAAGGACTCTTTTGACTCCATTTTCGAAGAACCCCATATTGTAGCACCGAGGGAACACCAATTGCGTTACGTATTACTTGAACGCTCCCTAAAATGGGCGCAGTAAGCTCCGTATCCAATTTAAATTGCCTTAAATCCCTCAAGTCACTAGTGAAATATAACAATAGATTTCATATTGTTCTTGGACTCTTTAGGTTCCATCTGCTTCTTCAGGTATTGGCTAATGTATTATAGTCATTAAACCATCAAGACACGAGTGACCGCCGGCGGCTAATGAAGAATTGAAATCAATGGTCATATTTTTCTTGCGAGCTGACGGGTTAAGAGCCGGGTCCAGCGGAGGTGTGACTACCTGTTCCTGGTTGCCGAGGTCTGCGGCCATGTACTTGCCGATGCCGGGCGGGAACAGGATCGACATCACCGCCAGAGTCATGAAGCCCGGGTAGATGAAGCGACTGTAAACACCAAAATCCATTAAAAGAATGAGTAAAACCGATAATAATAACGGCAACCCCTGATACGTCCCACTGCTGGGCACGGGCACGAGTCTCTCCCTTTTCTTCAGGGAGGCCTGGCGCTTACTCCACCACGCTACTCCAATGCGGGTTGGTGGAGATACGGGTTAGTGACCAACCTGTTGTCGGATGTTTTCAATAAGGCCTCCGACAAGGTTTAACGACTGCTATCTATCGATAGCAACCGGGACCGACGGCTTAACGTGCCCTCCGAAGCACGGAAACGCGCATTTTAATTTCCCCACTAGCGGTCACATCACACACCCGACCGCGCCCGTACAGCTTAACCGAGTAGATCGCTTACGATCTACACCAGCCGCGGGGCTAGGCGCGCTTCGGCAAAACAGATAATCGATACAAATCTCGAGAACAGCGCTGATTTTTAATGATTCATACGGAACCCTAACATAATATAAAAGAATACCCGGTTAGTCTAGCGGTGCGAAACCACCGTTTGATTCGAAGGGTCGCGGGTTCGATCCTCACACCGGAACAAATATTTGTATGGCCTACAGATATTTGTTTCGGGTCTGGGTGTTTGTGAATGAGTTGTTCGGGTCTGGGTGTTTGTGAATGAGTTGTATGTGTACAACGGCACCCAGTACACAGGTTTATACCTACTGTGGGGCTGTGAGTGTAAGCGTATTTTTTAAATAGGTTGTACTCACTTCTTCTGCAGAAAGTTGCTGAGCGTCTTGGTGTTCCTCATGAAAAGCACGTACTGGCGATGCAGGAACACCCAGAGCGCTGCCAGTAGACCGCATACAATACTGCAATCAACAACGTTTTACACAATTTCATAGATCATTCTGTTGATCAATGTGAAAGCGAGGAACGAAGATCACATAATATTGTTTTTTTTATGTAATGGAAGTGGCAAATAAACATGTAGTTAACATTGATGTTAAGTGACGACTGCAGCCTATAGACACCCACACAAAGACCAAGGTCAAAATACAGATGCGTTACACTCCTGAGGCCTAAGGTGTTATGCCTATGTGCCGGAAATTACAGGGCCTGAATGATTATCTAGAAGCCTCTTCTTAATACATATACTAGCGGCCCGCCCCGGCTTCGCGCGGTTGTAATGTGTACCCTCTCCTATTCACCTTAGCGTGATGTTATATAGCCTAAAGCCTTCCTCGATAAACGGGCTATCTAACACTGAAAGAATTTTTTAGACCAGCAGTTCCTGAGATTAACACGTTCAAGCAAATAAACAAACAAACTCTTCAGCTTTATAATATTAGGAATAGTAAGTATAGATAAAATGAATGTTTGTCCGTATGTCCTGTACAGAATCGTAAACTACGCATTTGATCATGTGATGATCTTTAACAAAGTTGTTTTTTTTTTTGTATGTAATGGCATCGCTATTACGCATATTGCCAGTGTTAAGTAAAACGATATTTCGTATTCATAATAAGCAGCGTAAAAGCAGTTAAAGTCAGAGTCAGTCAGTCAGTTTTACTGGTGGTAGAGCTCCAGTGACGGAGCTCGCGGGCGTAGGCACCACCGCATTACCTGATTTACTTGCCGCTAAATGGTAGTGTTCAGCACTAGCGTGTTCCGGTCAGGTGGTAATGTACGGCCCTGTAATTTCCGGCACAGAGGCATAACACCTTCAGCCTCAGGAGTGGTAACGCATTTGCATTTTGACCTTGGTCTTTGTGTGGGTGTCTATAAGCTGCAGTCATCACTTAACATCAATGTGAACTGCATGCTTGTTTGCCACTTCAATTACATAAAAAAAAAGTCAGTCAGAGTCACAGTCAGTAATTCGAGTAAAGCGATGGCGACTTTACCAGAGCATTTACAATGAAATTTTGGTGGCAACTTGAAAGGATGTGTTTTCGCACTGTCATTCTATTTCACTATACACAGGCACTGTATTAAACCTATATCAAACAAAATGCCACCCACTTTATTTAATATAACTCAAAAATGCACCGAGAAAATGAAATAAACTAAAAGCACCACACGCGTCCTTCAAGGATCGCGCCAAAACCCCGCAAAGTTGTTGTGCATGAGCCCACGAAGGTTTCTGAGTTGGAAAATTCGACAGATGGCGCCACTGTCGTTTTTTGTTGGTGGCGTAGCAACGCGCGCTTAGTATAGCTAGTTGCATGTAAAAACAATGTGAAGATGACGGTAATCTCGCAATATGGACGTCACACCTCTTAGATATAATATATGCTTATTTAATAAATATTTTTTTAATTAATTTTGTATTCCAAACACTATTTTAATTAGGTTATTTATTTAATGTTAAATTAATATTAACGTGAACAAACAGACAGACAGAATGTTGTTTTGGTATATATACCGTGTATACATACATATATTATGCATTTAGTAAAAAGCGGTTATTTTTATATTACAAACAGACACTCCAATTTTATTTATGTGTATAGATTATCGCTTTGACATTTAATTTGTATGTATGTATGTATGTATCTTCACGCCAGGTCCCTAACGGGGTAGGCAGAGAGTGTGGAGCGCCAGATATCCCGGACACACCTCCCGTGCCTCATCTACCTTCATCATTCAATTTGTATATTCTCACAATTATTTTTCCGTTGAATGATGTTTACATCTGTAATTGAGATCATCAGTTAGATATCACTTATCATGTATCTAATGTGCTTTTTCTTATATTTTGCTTATAACAGTGATGACTTTGATGATGGTGACTAATAAATAAATAAATTAAATGAATAAACAAACGTTTGAGACACGTATTAATACACAGATCTGTCCGACGAGACGATCTTAAAGCAGCTAATTTAATCGATAGCGACACCAAAATGATTGTGTGAATTTTTGTTTTTAAAGAAAAATGGAATTAAATTGTATTAATTGTTTTATATTATTTCGCATTAACACATGCTTGTGAAATATGTTTTTGTTTTTAAAAGAAAAATCGACTTCAGGCGAGACTCGAACTCGCGGCCACAGGGAATCTAGTCCAGCCGCTCTTCCAACTGAGCTACCGTAGTATTTATATTTTATTTATTAATGTATTTTTCTTTCCATTTTTCTTTAAAAACAAAAATATATTTATTTTTATTTTAAAGAAAAATGGAAAGAAAAATTTGACTTCAGGTGAGACTCGAACTCGCGGCCTACTGGGAATCTAGTCCAGCCGCTCTTCCAATTGAGCTACTGAAGCCCTGCCCGATTTGTCAAATCTTTCCTTCACATTTATTGCATTGGAGCAGCAGCGCCATCTATTACCAAGTATGTTAGTTAGGCAACCGATATAATAGACTTTTCAGTTTATTGATATATATATATATCGTAAAGAAGTCGCTTTTACCCTTAATAATTGTTTTATATTATTTCGTATTTAATATATTTCACAAGCATGTGTTAATGTGAAATAATACAAAATAATCATTGTGTGAATGTGAAATTTCATCATCATCATCATCCATCATATCAGGCGAAAAATGTCCACTGCTGGACCAAAGCCTCCCCACAAGGGGGCGTTTTCCCGTCACCTGTCATATTACTATGGGAAAGTGTGGTAAATTGAATGCAAAAATCCGTGCTACCAAGGAGAGTGTTCCGTGTAATAGTTGAGTACACGTAGGTACACGTATGCATACAAGTAGTGTACCCGAGCAGGACGAAGACGGCGAACTCCTGCGGGTCGAAGGGGAAGTCTTGCGGCAGGTGCGTGGGGAACAGCGGCTTCACGGTCGGCGTCGCGCCCGACCACACCGACAGCAGCCGGAACATCTGCAACCATCACTTCTATTCAAAACATCTGCATTATAACTTCTTTAATTTTTTTATGTAATGGAATTGGCAAACACGCCTGCAATTCACATTGATGTTAAGTGACGACTGCAGCCTATAGACACTTACACAAAGACCAAGGTCAAAATGCAGATGCGTTACCACTCCTGAAGCCTAAGGTGTTATACCTCTGTGCCGGAAATTACAGAGCCGTACATTACCACCTGACCGGATAGTGAACACGATAGTGCTGAACACTACCATTTAGCGGCAAGTACATTAGGTATTCCATAAGCCCAACCAACTAATACCCCCCGTTCACCCACATAGCCCAAAGTTTGGCGAATCAATTATCATTACAATAGTCTCATGTATTCTCCGAAGCCTGTCTGTGTCTGCATTAACTAGAGATGCAGGCAAAGAGAGACCCTCCGAATGCTTGTTGCATTCGGCTGCACAAAGTAGATCAAAATTCTGGAAAGGGCTTCTGCGTGTTGGACCTATCTCCCGGCGCAAGTCTAACAAAAGTCCAGGGCTCAAATTGGATCCCGTGCTGACGAGATGTTTCAATTAAAGAATTAACTTCCCTTTTAAATAATACTAGCAGCCCGCCGGCTCCGGGCGGGGGCAATGTTACCTACCCTATCCTATTCATCTTGACGTGATGTTATCAAGCCTCGATAAATGGGCTATCTAAAATTGAAATATATTTTTTCAATCGGACCAGTAGTTCCTGAGATTAGCGCGTTCAAGCAAATAAACAAACAAACAAACTATTCAGCTTTACAATATTAGTAAAGATTGCTTACAATAGCACTGCAACACGCAGCGAAGAAGCCTCGCCAGTAATTTCGGACGGCGAAATACGTTGTCGTTACTTCGATTGAAAACAATACACCTGGAAAATGAAATAATATCTCTTTAAATAATATATTCAAACAAGATTTCTTTTATGTTCTTAGGTTTTCGCGAGCTACACTTTTCAACCCTGACAACAACAGCTGACCGCATATATCAGTCGAAGGCGAACGCTACGCGTGTGTGCGTAGCGCGTACTCTTCGCCTTACCGTCACCGCGCACGGTATGTGTGCGTGAAATGCTGAGCGTTTTCATTGACGACTTGTTAGGGTTGTCAAATAAAAGAACAAATAATTAATTTTTAAACTTTGTATGAAAAAAAAAGTTGTGATTCCATTGTTATTGTTTACGTTAAATGATTTGAAACTTGATATAGATGAACACTTATTAATATTGTTGGACCTTGCCGTTACACCTTGTATAGTTAAAGCAGAGAATATGTAATAATACTACGTATAGAATGGACACTTCGACGTCCCGCTCGATTTTCCCGCCTCACCCAACCTCCTCCCCTCTTATGGGCGACGGTTGGTATTCTCTACGTGCTACGCACACAGGTGCGCGTGTAAATACACGTCACTGATTGATGTCTGTGTAATAGAGCAAAAATTAAGCGTTTGTATGGAATTTTGGCCAAGTGTCCGCGGTGTGGTTAAACTAAGATGATACAACCCAGCCTAAGGACGAGATTCACAGACCGCACTACGACTTTACTTTCGAGCAAAGTACGCTTCGAACTGTCAAATCTCATACTGTACTGACAGTCTCATCTCACCATTAGTCTAAGTTCTGTAGGTGTGGTTCATACCTCCGACGGGCGCCGCGAAGCAGGAAGCCACGCCGACTGCGCAGGCGGCGGCCAACATCTCCGTGGTGCGCGACTCGTTACTGTAGATGCCTTGAAACGTCGACACCAACTTCGATAGCAGCGTGGCTACCATCGACGCTATGTGTACTGATGGACCCTGGAAAATATAGGGAGAATTTCCGTTAGATAAATCTTTGTCAAAACGTAACTTCACGCCTGAAATCTCCAAGGGGTAAGCAGAGGTGAATGATAAGATAAGAAACATTTATTTGACACACAGCGAGACACATAAAACAGACATAAAACGTAACAGGTAACAGAGAAAAGACAACACATTTTCTAAAAAAAATAATACATACCTATACACGTAATATGTGTCTCACGGCTGCCAAAAAGGTGTCCTGTTCAGCAAATGTCAGGTACCTTCATATAAAAGGTACCTGACGCTGGTTTTCAACAGGACCCTTAGTGAGTGAACCACGGATGTCAAATTTATAATAAAGGATAATTGTACTAATACTTATACAAGGTACATACATACGGATATAAAACAGATAATAAGCCATTAAAATAACATACTTAATAAAACGATAAATGTAATACATACTAGTAGGTACAAACAATAATAAATAGATTAATACCAAAGTAAATAAAATATAAGTAGATAAAAAACATCTTATTAAATATCATAATAATAATATGGAATCAAAGAATTATAACGCAATTGTGCGGTGGCGCGTCGATCGCCGGGAGCCGGGAGTCACCGGGAGTGGTGCGTCATCCCCACCTCAGGCACCACAGCGCGATAACGACCGGCCGAGCGCAGCATTAAAGCAGCAATCCCGATTCACCATTAACGTTTTGGCCCTTATAACACAGGTGGCGAGCCTGTCGACATTTCCGGGCACATTAACAAAAGCCCACACTAGGTGTGTCCCTACGTGTCCACCTGTACAGTGGGTACCGTTGTACGAACACACAACACATACACAAACACCCAGACTCGAAACAAATATCTGTAGGCCATACAAAGATTTGTTCCGGTGCGGGGATCGAACCCGCGACCCTTCGAATCAAACGGTCGTCTCACAGAAGAAGACATATTACCTCTTTACCCAGCGGCAGACCAGAGCCGAGGGTAGCGGTGAGGCCGACGATCTTGGAGATCAGCGCCCTCAATGTCAGGTACTCCTTGAGATGCACCCCTCGGAGTATCGTCTTCATCTCCGGGATACCAGACCCTGGAAACGGTTTTTAAACAGCTGATTTCTTCGGTGGCTTACTCTTAGTGCGTAGGCGCCCAATAATATTAGATAGTTCTAAGGTTTCGAATGAGGCTTTGAGTCGATATGTCTTGTTCGAATTGAGCATCATTGACAAAAATCAAAATTCTATGACTATCCTGTATGACTATCGTTCCTGCCCAAAACGTGCAAATTGTTGAATGAACTTCCCTCTGAGGTGTTCCCTCAGGGCTGGCAGCGCGTTGGTATGGCAATTCTCGTGGTGTTGCAAATGCTCATAGGCGACGGTGACCACTTTTCCATCAGGTAGCCCGACTGCTTGTCTGTCATCCTAATGACATAAAAATAATCCATACAATCCTGTTGAGTAAATAAAGGTCGGTCTTCTGGATACTAAGGTCCTTACTAAGGGCCTGGCAGTCTTCAGGCCAGCAATAATCAATTGATATTGCCCATTCTTTGGGTGGGGCTCGAGAGATTAAGGATAACCTTTTGACATTATCAAACTCCAATTTGCCACTGGGGAAATTATCTATTATATAATGGGAAAATCCCAATATCAGTCACTGTCTAAACTGGCAGTCAAGCCCCGGTTTTCAGGCCTGGTGCTACCAGTATGCCATTAGGCAGTGTGCAAATAAATAAAGGGTTACAATGAAATTGACCAACTTCTCGAAAAAAATATTGAGATGATATCCAAATTCTTACAGAGCAAAATTTTATAAATTTCAGCTGTCAATTGAAATTTTGGGAACATTTCTCATTACTTATTTCATTTCTCCCCATATACATCGTCTTTACCAACTCACCAATACTCTGGGCAGCGACTATGTGCACGAAGCCAGCTGCAAACAGAATCAGGCAGACGGGCAAGGACACCCACGCCACGTACTGACTGAAGGTCGACGTCGCCAGATCCTTGTACATCCACATGCGAGCTGAAAATATTCGTTAATGGATTTTTTATTGCATGGCTTCTTGAGACATTATCGACTACTTTACTGGGCAAGTGCTGTGGCGAGCGTACATGGCTGTTAGCCTAAATATGTATATTTTCAAGTACGTAAAAGAGAAGCCAATGATTTGGTGACGCGAAACTACCACCCAGCTCAATATACAGTTAAAAAAAATTGAAATCCAAATCACATTTCCGTTACATATTTTCTGATACAGTTTCTGAACCAGTTATCAACCCTCGCCGTTACGCACACCATGGCGCGTCTAGAAAATCAAAATGTGTGTTGTACCTGTGTAATAAGTAACTCGAACGCAGCGTTTGTATTGAATTTTAGTCGAGAATCCGCCTACGGGCTATATAACAATACACCCCGTATTGTTTTGCAGCCGGCAGGCAGATAGGGATGCTATTTTTTTGTCCACTTCCAATATTAATAGGGTAGCCTTGCTTCATCGCAATGTTAAGTTACAAATTACTCCCCCGAAAGACGCCTCTATAAAATTAGACTTTAATAGGATTAACGACGTGTTTTTACGAAAAAAGAACCGCATCCGATATGCAATACTCAACTCAGTCCTATATTTAGGCATTCAATTATATTAATTCGAGTGATCGAAAAGCTATTCGAAGATAATTAGTTTGAATTAACGTTTATCATTGAGAAATTCGACCTGTAAGGACATGCGCAGACTAATTTTCGCGGTCTACGAATGACAGAAGTCACCGAAATATCGAATAATGTGCGCTGAGAATTATGCTCCTAAATTCCTCCAAATTCACTCAAAGCTGGAAGACGTTCAATTCTCGATAAAACACCACCCCAAAGATGTCAATCATCAATGATTGCTTGCAATCTTGAGCAGGTCGTCGTTCCATCTCGTGGGAGACTTGCTTACCTACTCCTAATCTTTCGGTACGATTGTTCCAACGTTCATCGGTTCTTCGAGCTATGTGTCTTTCCCACTATCCCCCGAGTTTCTTCTTCGGAAGTATATTGAGTCGAAGATATTCAAATATTGCACTAACGTTTAAAAATAATAATATAAAAAAATGTATGTTAAATATGAATAATAATGTAAAATAATGTATGTTGTATATCGATTGTCCAGGGGACTATACGCAGTTGTTTTAGTCTAAGCGTAATACGACTTTCGTCAATTGACAGTTCTAAGCGTACTTTGCTGAAAGTAAAGTCCTATTGTCTGTGAATCTCACCCTTATAAGCGGGTTATGTGACTCAGACTCTATTTTGACGGCCAAAAATATACCTCAAGGATTGTCCCTCGTCTGCGAAGACCTTAAACTTTGTCCCATTTAATGAATGCTTGACCGATTGCTACGCAAATTATACGTTTTATATACGTCGTTTCGCGTTTCGATTTTCCTTAGCTAATACGATGTGATATAATTATTCCTTACAAACGTAATATGGGTTACCTTTTGACTTCTAGAAGGCATGTAAAAATATAAACAACATTTTATTTAATTGTTTTTATATTATTTTGCATTAACACGTGCTAGTGAAATATATTTTTTAAATAAAAATTGAAAGAAAAATTTGACTTCAGGCGAGACTCGAACTCGCGGCCTAGTATTGCACGATCTGATTCTTGAGCTGTTGCTGCAGAGCCACCTGAAGTTTGATCTCTCGATTGATTAATCTAAAGTCAGATCTCGAGGGTGCACCAACTAATCTATTTGACGTCAGATGGTAGTGAACAGCTCCATCGAGGGTGCACCAATTAATCTATTTGATGTCAGATGGTTCACAGTGAACAGCTCCATCGCACTCCGGTTTTGAACAGATAATTGTTTTCACTTGAAGAGTAACAACGCATCTGCGATAAAATCTCTGATTTTTATGCAGATGAATAATTTTCCGTACATAGAAAATTGCAAGCAGTAAAACATTAGAATCAAACAACTTAGTATGCTGTGAAGTGACAAAACAGTACATAAAAAATTGTGATTGTTACGGTTACAGATGTGTAAGTGTATGTTGATTAAATGTAGGCGTTATTCTTGCTACTGGAACTCATTTAAAGTTAAATAAGTTATCTAAGACATAAAAGACTCACCATTATTGCAGACCGCGATGCCTCTGTCCATAGCGAAGTTGATGAGAGCCATGATGAGGCCGAGCAGCGCCAGGAACACCCAGTCTTCGCCGAGCCGCGCGAATGTATGCCTCCATATGTACCCTGACACACACTTCGTACACTTCATATTTTGTATCACATTTGTTGGCTAGCAAAACGTTCCATTGAAAAGACAGTAAGGAGAGGCAAAGAAAATCTAAAAACTCGGTGGTCTTTCAATTTATCGATTGGTAGTTTTAGTAATTAGAACGTCGGGATCACCACTGTGCAGACACAAATGTCATTGAAAGGAAGGATCCCCAAACTAGGTGAGGCGATAGCGCCTGCCGGACCTCGGTCTAACGATTCACGTTGGGAAGTTTTAGGGAAATTAAATGAAAACTTCGTAAGTGCGATTCAGCATAGTGGTACGCCATCTTCCGTACTGGACAAGTACTTGTGTTTTCTCAGTGTTCCTTTAGATGGCGTCTTATGTAGTCGACATAATTTTCGTGACCGATACTTAATAATCATAATCTCAATGTCCAGGTGACGGAGGATGATTATATTAGAGAATTGGTTGCACACAGCAATGCTTTATCCATAGCGAAGTCGATGACGGTCATTACGAAGCCCGAGCAGTGCCTAGAACACCCAGTCCTCGCAAAGCCATGCAAACGTATGCCTCCATATGTACCCTGACATACACTTCATAATTTTGTACCAAATTTGTTCAGTAGCAAACGTTCCATTGAGGGGACACTAGCAAAAGGAAGAGAGAATCCATAAACCCTGAACTTTGCGTCTTTTAATATAACGATCCCTACAATGGTCGAACTCGGTGGTCGAAGGTAACTCTAAGAGGCTGTGCGTATCGTCCGCGTAGTATCGTAGTTTAATTTTCCAAAAAAATCCTCAGTAATGACAATGCATTTGCATTAAGATGTCTAGTTGTAGTAAAAATATTTATAGGTTCAGTTGGTACGCGTAAAACCTCAGTACAAAAATATTTCGAGATATCAACGCGATCTAAATAATATTTGCCATTCGTAAACTGTTAGTGAATTTAGTGATATTATAAAAAGCAGATTTTGAGCTGAACACAGCTGATCCATTATTATGATCAACTAATAAATAACCAACATTGTACTTTGCAAAACATATCCATAGAAGTTTAAAAACAGTTTAGTCGAGTCAGTCAGTGGAGCGTCGCGTGTGCAAAGAGCGCGGAAGCGGCATCGGGGCTGCCCCCTTTTGCTGCAATTATTTCTGCCATGCAGAAGTTCAAACTCACCTAATACTTTGAACACCTTCCCTCTTGGTCTGTGTTTGCCTGTCGATTCCAGCTCCTTCTGGCGTAGCTTGTCATCTTTCCGCCGCCTCTTCCTTAGTCTTCTGAGTCTTCTTGCTTCTTCTCGTGCCGCTTCACTTAGGTCGCGTTGATAGCGACCATACATCTGGAAATAATGTCACTATTAAGTTTCGTATCAATATAATAATACGTAAAAGCGAAAAGTCACTCAAGTTTCAAATTTTACATAGGGTACGTTTTAGGACGTAGGTGCTTCCTAAGACGGGATTTTACAAAATTCGACCCCTAAGGGGTTGCCGTCGTGGCATTTCAATTGTCTTGTTATATTGATTCTGGTATAGAGACACTGCAACAGTAGGTTCGTGTGAACGTGCGTATAAGGGTCATAGCTCACTAGAGCCACTCGACACCCGACCAGCGCCCAACCGCCTCGAGCAGTCTGCGCTCATTACATCAACTCCGCTCCGTATCGACACCTGATCACCTCGCGTTGACTTTGAATTGCCAACGCGTTGTTCCCACGTGGACCGTGCGCTGTCCGCGAGTGGTACGATACACAAGTAACATCGCGTCGTTAACCCGTGGACCACCCATCGACAACGAGTGGACGCCATAAAACGAAGCGGTGCTGGTCGGGTGCCAGGTGGCTGTATTGAGCTATGACCCTAAGAAACACATACGCCACTAAACGGGATCCTGCATGCAACAGAAAGGTACGTGGCTGTGTGAAAGTGCTGTTAGTTGCAAGGGACACACACTTTGGGAATGTACCTACAGTATCAAGAGACTCAGCGCTTAGCTGCAAACCAGCGACAACAGAACCATATCGATGCTGCAAACAGACGGAGAGTCATAAAGACGGACATGGGGAAACTATAAGGGTTAAGGGGGTTATAGGCTATAGAACCCTAAAACCTATAAAACTATTTTAAAAAAAACTACATCAGTATTCATTCAGGCGCAAATATTAACATTGTCCCATTTATAACATCGAAATTAACTTTACCTTCCAAAGATTAGTGTAAATTTATGTCATAATCCATAGCCTTGAGTCCAGGCTCTGTTTGCGAAAGTTATCAGTATAATCTGAAACTTGTTTGCTTTGATAAGCGATCGGAAAGTGCCTATGTAACCATAGATTTATCTTAAGATATTGTGTTTGGATTAAATTTTATGGAAGTATAACGGTGTAAAGAGATTATACGACCGCCCCAAATAGCAACTCTCTAAGTCGAGGTTCGGACCCACAGGGGTCACACTCGGGCAATTGCGCTAACTTTTATTTAGGCTGTGTGCGCCCTCTTCGCTTGCTGATTGAACGGTGAAGTAAACTAAACTAGTGCCTTCTCAAGACGTACGTCTACATAAGTCCATTAAAAAACAAACAGAGAGACCTTTAAGGGTTCAGTACATTACAAGGAAAACACGAAATCATTATAACATCACTCGTGTGTTGTCTGTCCGTCTGTCACAGCCAATTTGCTTCGAAACGTGGGTGATTGAATAAAACACTTGCACTTATTTCATATAAAATCCCTGATATAGATATCCATTTCGACAAACGCCCTAATTTTAAATCTAAACTTATAAAATGTGACGCACCTACCTCTATCTTGGATGTTTAGCAGTAATTTTTAGTATACTGAATATGTCTTAAATATGTAGCAGTTGAAAAATGTCTTATCTAATTTTATCTACCAATTATCATTTTTTTTTGTTTCACTATTTTGTAACATATAGCATGCTGTGGTTACCTATAAGTGCAGGAACAGTTAAATAAGTTAATATTTATGCAGTGTATAATTTTTATATGCACCCACTGTAACTTCTGTTGGTAATTCGTAAATAAATAAATAAATATATATGCCCAAAATAAATATCAAATAAGTGACCCAAAAATGCATGGGATTATTACGTAGGTACATTTTTGACCCTGTACCTATCACGTAACAAAATCTACACACGTCTATATACATAAGAGCAGTCGTGAAGTGCAAGTGAACAAACCTTGGCGGCAGGTTCAAATCTTCAACGAGTGCTAATCAGTGTTTATCACCTCTGTTGGTGTCATGTCCACTATGTCAATGTCATCTTTATTTCTTACTAGCGGCTCGACCCGGCTTCGCACAGGTGCTATGAATGAAATATAGCCTATGATACTTAGTGAAGATGCAGCTTAAAAAAAAAGTTTTTTTTGAAATTTCGCACAAAAGGCTAGCTAGGCTGCCTCGGTAGCTACGTAGAAGCAGGTCACTACTACTACGCTGACGTCCTGGCTTCGATTCCCGGAGGTTATCAGAGATAATGGTGTAAAGTCCTTTTTCTCTGGTTCTAGTGGGATTTTTACATTTTCTGGAAATTTCTTAGTACCTCGAAGATTGGTAATGTGCCTGGAGATGTCAACAGGCTTGCAACCTGTTACATGGGCCGAAAACGTAACCGGCGAATCGTGGGTGTTTGCATGTATGCTTAAATGCATGCATTCACCTCTGCTTACCCCTTCGGGGCGTGAAGTTGCGTTACGTTCACACAAAAACTACGTTTTTGTTACTACGTTACAATTTTTAGGACACATTTTGTCTGAGTTAGATTTTAATTTTATTACTTTTTTCACAGACAATTTCTTCACTGGCCCTTTACTGGAGAAGAGTAGCGGTAGATTCGACTTATATTTAATTTTAAAATAGTCAGGTTTTTTGTTTTATTTTAAGTTTGAATTACCAATGTAAATTTTATATAGGTAGGTAAATAGAGCAACACCGGAGGGGAGTAGCCATATACAGGCTTTCCCCTCTGTCAAAGTACAAGCCAAAATGGGCCTACACCTGTCGCCTAGATGTTTAAATGTGTGCGTGAAATTGTTTCTGTATTTTGTTTAAGTCAAGGTGTGAGTTTCGTAGTAATTTCCCCCGCAAAAAATGAATGTTTTGCATCGGTAATACACGCTATGGCTACCCCCCTCCGGTCCGCCGCAACCGGTGGGCCGCGTTGCTCTATGGGTAGGTACCCTTTTCCGAAAATAAAAGTCTTTTTTATACTAAGATAACGCGGTAGTGCCTTCGCGTTTGAGCTAATTTTTTGGAACTGTGCCACCAGTAAAAACCTACATGTTACAGTGGCCTCTGCCCCGTCAAACAATATAAAGCCAATCCGATTCGTACTTCACCGATTAAATAAACTATTAAGGATACCCATATTAAGTTCGATGACGTAGATCCCACCGCATTACCTAATGTGTCTTGAAACGCTCTCTCTTTACGGCAGTGGTTCTCAATCTTTTGGGAACGAAGGACCATTCACTTTTTTCGTTTTACTGCATATAAGATTTTTGTACCAAAATACCTATTTGATGCTTTTATGTTAATAATGTCTATTCGTACTAGAGACTTGAAATTTGACACAAGTATACCTTAATCACATCACAAAAAACAAAAACATGAATAAAAAAATATTTACCTCCCTTACATGTGACGCGCGGATATTTTTTTTCTCTTCGTTTTCTGTATAGTGTGAGGTATCGTTGGATAGGTCTATCAAGAATGTTAGAGGTGTGCAACCATCATTTTTCGATTTCGTTAAGCGTTCGTGACTTATTAAGCTTAAGTCACGGCAATAGTATCTATAGGTATATAACGAAATTGAAGAAAAACTATTACACTTAAGTTGGCTTTACAAGTTTGCGAGTAACAGTCGACCAAATGTTTTTTTTTAACTCGAAAATTTTGAACAACTCCATAGAAAATATTTATTTTTATGTTTAAATTAGTTTATTCAATATTACTTTTAAAACACTCGAGTTTCACATTTATCACACACATGTTAAAACCGGGTCGTTACGCGATACTATTTTCGATAAAAATAGTATCGAATTAAAAACAAAAGATTTGGACGAATTGCGATTTTCCTCCTTTTTTTGAAGTCGGTTAAAAACAGTATCGCGTAACGACCCGGTTTAAAAAGAATACATTATTCAAACCTGAAAACTACGGCACCTTCCTGTGCGTGTTCCGACACGCACTTGACCGGTTTTTGTTTTATAGAGCCTTTATCTGTAATATTTACTTCACACGATAAACTGTGAGTAACTATGTACTTATCCTATTCAAGAGCTCGAAACCATAAAAGCGGATGGAATAGCTCGTCTACTCAGGTAGTCCTATTGTCTTGGCCACATTAAAGTCATCTAAATATTCCCAAATAAATCACAAACATAATTTTCCTGTGATAACTATAATAAGACACACATAACGTGTGTAAAACAATTACGTTGATTGCAATCGCGGATACGTGGGATGCACTATATTTAGCGATGCATTTTGTCATTGGTTTGGAACCATCAACAGTAATATTTTAGCCAAAATCAACTTTATTGCGTTTGAATAAGAATAAGATGTTGTCGTATGATTTCGAAAGCTGTGTTGCTGACTGTACGTTGAATCTAGGGATGCCCCCTTCAGGAGCAATTCTCAAACAATGTGTTCCGCGGAATCAGTATGTTTTATAAATTAGGTACAGCACTTTCAGACAGCCGCATACTTTAATAGCGTATGTATTCCTATACGCACATTCACATGTTGAGTCTGGTGAAGAGTATGTACCTATACATAAGTCATGGTAGAGATATAACACAAAAAGAAACAATAATCTGCATGTTTGTATTTTCAAAGAAACGGTTTTTTATTCATACAATTTCTCAACAAAATACAGTAGGTGTGTGGGTACTTGAAGTCGTAAGTAAAGTATAATAAAAACGGTCGTAGACAACCCTACAAAGGTCCAGGTTACCTGGTGTCAAATGACAGTAATAAGGGCCGGTTTGGTGCGGTACGGTCGCGCTGGTGACATTGGGGACACACCCTGCCCTAATCGTCGGTCTTCCCAGTATTAGGTACGCTACCACTCCATCGAACACGAGTGATGACAGCCATCGTGTTGCGCGTCGAGTTTCACCTCCATCTCAACATTTTGGTGCTGAACTACATCGTATTGCTCGTCGAGTTTCACCCTCTAAATCGCAACATTTTGGAGCTGAATCGGTTCTATCGTGTTGCGCGTCTAGTTTTACACCTCTCAATCTCAACATTTTGGAACTGAAACCCTACGTGTTGTGCATCTAGTTTCACCCCTCTCAATCGCAACATTTTGGAACGGAAACCCTACGTGTTGTGCGTCCATTTTCGCCCCTCTTTATCTCAAAATTTTGAAAGCTGAACTTCATCTCGTTCCGTGTCGAGTTTCAATCTCTTGGTGCTGAACCCTATCGTGTTGCTCATCGAGTTTCGCCCCTATCAATGTCACAATTTTGGAGCTGAAAACCGTCGTGTTATTGCATCGAGTTTCATCCCGCTGTTAAGTTGTTATGCATCGAGTTTCATCCCGCGCAATTACAGCCATTTTTCAAAAAAGTATTCACTCACCATTAATGAGTCCTGGGACCTTAATGAGTCCTTTTCCGAGCACATTTTTTATATCGATTGAAGTTACACATCAAAAACAAAGACCTTACTCATCCGCCCACTCAATTCTAAACTTATTTTGTTAAGACCAAACATTGTGAATGACATGTCATTGTATGATGTATAATGAGATTGCATGTTTCAGTTGTATGAGAAAAACAAATAACACCTGAAACTATTATTTGTTTATTTGGTGACCACATCTTTATTGGTGTAGCCGTTTCTTGTGACTTTGTCGGCGTCCCGGATTTTGTCATCTAGTGACAAGCAAGCATACAGTTGCCAATAATGGTAAATAAATACTATCCCTACCAATCCCTAATAATATTATTAAAGCGAAAGTAACTCTGTCTGTCTGTCTGTTACCTTTTCAAGTAAAACGACTGAACCGATTTTATATAAAAACATATGAGATAAAACCAATGTGAACTGCATGCTTGTTTGCTTTTACTTCCATTACCTACCTACATCAAAAAAATTGCCAAAATGACACGCAATTATCGTTAAAAACCTTTCGCCTTCGGAAATGAGGTGAACCGTCGTGTAAAGTATAATAAACACTCTAAAACCTATATTAACAAGGGCTTTAGATAAACCGTTATCAAAGTTTAATCTGGATGTTTCGGGTGAATCAGAAAAAAACATTTGTTCCGCACCGATAATGGGCTGCAGTGGAAACAGAAGTAAGTTGATAAGATGTTCAAACAAGAAATTTTCGCTTTATGGCGGCATCGTTTTGGTGCGTGACCTAATAAATAAATAAATACGCTTACACTCACAGCCTTACACTAGCTAGGTATTAAACCTGTCTCGTAGGCCATATGTTCCCATGCCTATCGCCGAGATGTTTATATGTGTGCGTGAAAGTGTTTACAGTACAGTGTGTTTAGGTATTTTGTTAGTTGTAGTGTGTGTGTGTGTGTGTCACACGTATATCCCCCCGCAAAAATCGACAGACTGTTTTGCATCAGTAATAAACGCTATGGCTACTCCCCTCCGGTCCGCCGCGGCCGGTGGGCCGTGTTGCTCTATTGTGCCGTTGTACGCACACAATACAATCACTCAGACCCGAAACAAATATCTGTAGCCCGTACAAACATTTGCCCCGTTACATCCATCGAACCCACGACCCTTCCAATCAAGCGGTCGTCACACACCACTGGACCAACAGGTCGAAATTTCATTTCTAAGATATATTTTTGTTGGATATCGTACATACGTTTTAGAGCTTCTGGCATAGCTTCTTAATTTACTAGTCTAACTTAGAACCTAACGCAGTAGCGGTTAGCCGCAGGAGCGGGGAAGCCGCAATTAAATTTTATTTTATTCAATTTAATATGCAACTGTAAAATCGGTAAGCCCCGCGGCTAACCGCTAGTGCGTTAGGGCGCTTACTGTTAAGAATTTTGATGCTGAAAACAGTATTTTGGTATGCTTTATTTTTGCTCAACAGTAAAAAGTACAATGTAGTCAAAAACAGTATAACACTGTTTTTAAACTGTGTAGTTGGCAACCCTAATCTCACCTCTCCTCTGAATTCAAATACACCGAATTAATTTAAATTTGTATTCTATACCAATCCAGTGCATTTTACCTCATATCCAAGGCATAAAACTATTGCATTAACAATATACCTATGAATAAAACATAATGGTAAGTTGATGGCGAGAAATTCATAGAGGAAAATGCATGGGATCTCCATTGCACATGGAGGCCGATAACTCATTATTATGACTGATCTGAGATTTATGCATCAAGGAAACATGTATGACAGGCATACAATATTAAAATATGGAACCTTGCAAGTGTAGGATGTTACTATTGACGTATAAATATTACAGGTGGTGGAATAGAGTGTCTGTCTGTTAGATAATAATGTAAGGTTCCTTACTATCATAGAGGGAAAACAACATATGACCCAGGGGTGGCAAGGCATTAGCTTTTTAACGTTTTGTTTTTGAGTAGACGTCCATACCTAACCTTTTTTTAGGGTTCCGTAGTAAACAAGGAACCCTTATAGTTTTGCCATGTCCGTCTGTCTGTCTGTCCGTCCGGTTTATCGCAAAAACTATTGATGATTACCTTAATGACGCCGACAAAGTGGTAGAATAAAACCTTGAAAAATAAAATGATTTGGGGTACCTCCCACGGATATTTTTTTGTTTTCTTTATAGTGTGGGGTATCGTTGGATAGGCCTTTCTAAAATGTTAGGGGTCTGCTAACATTATTTTTGGATTTGGTTAAATGTTTGTGACTTTAAAGTGCCAATTTTCGTTAGAGTCAAATGTTTTGAACAACTCCATAGAAAATATTTATATATTTTTTTCATTATACTAATCAAACCTAAAAACTACGGAACCCTACACTGCGCGTGGCCCGACCGGTTTTTTTATGTAAGGAAGATGGTAAATAAGCGTGCAGCTCACATTGATGTTAAGTGATGCCTGCAGCCTATAAACATCTACATAAAAACCGTGGGTCAAAATGCAGATATGTTGCCACCTCTGAGACCTAAGGTGGCATGTCTCTGTGATAGTTATTACGGCGTCAATCATTATCATGTAACCGGAACACGTTAGTGCCGAACACTACCATTTAGCGGCAGATAGGTTAGGTAATGCGGTGGTGTCTACGCCCTCAAACTCCTACACTATAGTATTCACTGTATCCCCGACTAATTGTTTTTATATTATTTCGCATTAACACATGCTTGTGAAATATATTTTATTTTTAAAGGAAAATGGAAAGAAAAATTTGACTTCAGACGAGACTTGAACTCGCGACCTACTGGGAATCTAGTCCAGCCGCTCTTCCAATTGAGCTACCGAAGTCCTGCCCGATTTGTCAAATCTTTCCTTCACATCTATTGCATTGCTTTATGGTAGCAGCAGCGCCATCTATTACCAACTATGCTAGTTAGGGGGCGAAAATCGGACAGGGCTTCAGTAGCTCAATTGGAAGAGCGGCTGGACTAGATTCCCAGTAGGTCGCGAGTTCGAGTCTCGCCTGAAGTCAAATTTTTCTTTCCATTTTTCTTTAAAAATAAAATGTATCCCCGACTATTTACGTAAACGTACCACCTACCGCATGCTTGTTCACTACTAACCGATCATTACAAAAAATCGGTCCTTGAAAATGGATTGTTAATGCCAGCTAAGATAAAGTGCAATCTTGAAAGGAAGTTCCTTTTTTATAACTACCTCAGTAGTCTAGTAGTAGTAGCAGGTCACTACTACTACGCTGGGGTCCTGGGTTCGATGCTCGGGCAGGGGGCTATCGGAGATAACGGTATTAAATTCTTTATTTCGGGTTCTATTGGGATTTCTACATTTTATCGAAGTTTCCCAGTTTTTTTCCCTCGAAGTTTGGTAATGTGCCTGGAGATGTCAACAAACTCGCCATCCGAGTGCCTAGTGCGAGATTTCCGATCGCGATCGCGTAAGAGTAAATAAAATCTCGCACTAGGCACTCTGTTACATAGGCTAAAACGTAACCGGTCAATCGTGGATGCTTGCATGTATGTATGTATTTACCTCTGCCTACCGTTTTGGGGATAACAGGCGTGAAGTTATGTCGAATTATTCGTAGAGGTTTAAGATCAATTTTTCTGTAGGTACTTATTGCCATTAATGCAATTTAAATTGATGTGACAAACCTACTTAAATCAGCAATTTAGACCGGATCATACACGCAATACGCGTTTACGCAGAGGAATTATATTTGCGTAAACGCTCCACAAAAGTTTCCCAATACAAATAACATAAACAGTATAAAGATGGGATTATCCATTATCCATCGGAATTGATGCGCATGAGCACACCTGACGTCACGCATTCGGTCGTGTCAACGACCTGAGTCATGGCAGTGCAGAAATTGAATAACGTTATATTTGTTAACACCATCAAATTGACTTTTCATTGCCGGTGATATCTGCATTTATACACCTGGTTTTTGATTCTGTATATAGGCTACAGTTTATACATAATCTACATCTACACTGATATTATAAAGGTGAAGATGTTTGAACGTGCTAATCTCAGGAACTACTGGTCCGATTTGAAAAGTTTTTTTCCATGTTAGATAGCCCATTTATCGAGGAAGGCTTAGGCTATGTATCATCACGCTATGCCTAATAGGAACGGAGCATCGCGGGCGAAGCCGGGGCGGGCAGCTAGTAATAGTGTCCTCCAGACCGAATTTCGGTCACGTCCAACTGCGCGAGATATTATAGTGCACTAGTGTATGCGCAAACACAGGTTCAATCCCTATTCCCTCACTCTCATACAGACATACAGGACGACAATCCGACACGACCGGAGAGGGATCGGGCACAGGACCAACGGATTTACGTGCTCTAGCAAAACACGGATACTAGACTCCGGGCTAGTACTGGGATATTTCCTAAAAAAAAAATAACCCAATAACAGCTTTTCCCGAACTGGGGATCAACAATTCGTCATCGCGATTGCCACTAAGCTACCGAAGCACAAGCAGTTTTTCTTTCCATTTTTTTCTTTAATTCCTAAATTCACTCGCATGTGATATTGCAAAAAATAAAAAGATTACTATCCTTTTTTTATGTTACGGAAGCGGCATACAAGCGTGCAATTCACATTGATGTTAAGTGACCACCTGACCGGAACACGATAGTGCTGAACACTACCATTTAGCGGCAAGTATATTAGGTAATGCGGTGGTGCCTACGCCCGCGAGCGCCGTCACTAGAGCTCTACCACCAGTAATAATCCTTAATCCTTTCAACACAACAATACGAAACCTGTTCGATAAAGGATCTTTCATATCTAAACAATAAAATCAAGTGTTAACCAAATGATAAAAAAATTACAAGTGTTTTACGACAAAACGACATGTGTAATCCGATGTAGGCCTACTTTTTCAGACAATAACAAGTGATCGATTGGTCTAGATTGTGGAAATGGTATTTTTGGCAACGATGCTCCAGTTTAGCGACATTAAAAGATAAGTATTCGTGAATATATTTAGATAATTTTTGTTCAAAACACTGAAACTGGACTATGGAAAAAAACTGACTGAAAAACACGATGAATTTATTGTAAAGACGTACAAAATTCACAGACAGCGAAATATTTATGTTGGCCCAGTAATTTCCGATACAGAGGCATAACACCTTAGTTAGGCCTCAAGAGTGGTAACGCATCTGCATTTTGACCCTGGTCTTTATGTAAGTGTCTATAAGCTGCAGTCATCACTTAACATCAATGTGAACTGCAAGCTTGTTTGTAACTTCCATTAAATAAAAAAAAATATGTTTCCTTCCCTTTATTACAATCTAACCGAAACACGATCGTACTGAACACTACACTACATAGGTACCATTTGGCGGCAGATAGAATAGGTAATGCGGTAGTGCCTACGTCCTCAAACTTCGACTCTACCACCAGCATGTGTGCATTGTTCTCAAAAACTGAAGATACAGCAACGTCGCAAGTAAATTTTGCTCAGATTCTCTTAGTTGCTCCAATACTTAACAGAATTATCTTCCTAAATGTTAAGATCACTAATACTTTGAGCCAGATAAAGAAAAGAGCTTGCCTCCATTAAATCGTTAAGAATAGCTTCAAATAAAGACAGAAGCTTGAAGCTTGTGTCCAAAAAAAGTACCGACAACTTGGTCTCATATTCGAAGAGAAAAAAAGGCAGAGGTAAATGCATGCATTCAAGCATACATGCAAACACCCACAATTCGCCAGTTACGTTTTGGCCTATGTAACAGGTGGCGAGCCTGTTGACATCTCCGGGCACATTACCAAATTTCGAGGTACTGGGAAATTTTCAGTCCTAATAGAACTAGAGATGAAGGAATTTACACCATTATCTCTGATAACCTCCTACCCGGATATCGAACCCACTAGGTTACCGTAAATATTTATAAAAAAGTCTTCCAGAGATGTTGAGTCAGTTAAAGGGTGCTTTCCAACATACAATAGAAATTTTTGCTTTAGGTATGGCCGAGAGTGGCAGGCAGCCAAGAACAAGGGGTATGGAGGGGGGGGCATTTCACCATCTGAAGACCCAAGAGTTTTTGATTGATATAAGTATGATGGATGTCACTCAAGCTAGCTTCAAATTGGACTATATTTTTCATCTCCAGAGAGAAGGAATAGCGGTCCCCTCAGCCTCCCCTTGGTAACGCCTTTGGGTTTTATTATTTCTGTGAGCAAAATGGTAGATTGTATCATGACGGTTAAAAAATATTCAAGTAAATTTGCCTCAAAAAGGAAAAAAAGATCAATAATCCCGAACAAATCTTGCTCAGATTCCTTAGCTGCTCCAATAGGTACCTAACAGAATTATCTTACTAAACACGCCAGTTTCTGGCCTCCGTAATACCTCAGTAATGTGCGGACATTGTAAATAATAACGTCATTACACGAATTGTCGGAGCAAGCAGATTCTCGTGAGCTCGTGACCATCAGATTACGTTGGATCTCGCATGACTTCATTAGCATAATATGTTTGTTGTGTTTTATAGAATGTGTTTTAATGGTCTATATTTGCAACTGACTGACACTGTGGTTGTAGTTTATGATTGCGCACTCTACTGGTCTATTCTTATTGAAATAAAACTAGTTTTAGGATTTATCTCGCGTATTAAACTAAACTGTTTTTTTTTATGTTATGGGAGTGGCAAACAAGCATGCAGTTCACATTGATGTTAAGTGATGACTGCAGCCTATAGACACCCACACAAAGACCGAGATCAAAATGCAGATGCGTTACCACTCCTGAAGCCTAAGGTGTTATGCCTCTGTGTCGGAAATTACAGGACTGTACATTACCACCTGACCGGAACACGACAGTGCTGAACACTACCATTTAGCGACAAGTATATTAGGTAATGCGGTGGTGCCTACACCCGCGAGCTCCGTCACTGGAGCTCTACCACCAGTAAAATTAAAATCTATTTTAAGTTAAATATATTTAAAATCGACCCGACGATTTGCTCGCTTTTCAGCTACTGTTATAAACTGTTGCAAGTCTTAGGGCAAGATTCACAGACCGCACTACGACTTTCGAGCAAAGTACACTTCGAACTGTCAAGACCCATACATTTCTGACAGTTCTAAGCATACTTTGCTCAAAGTAAAGTCGAAGTGCGGTCTGTGAATCTCACCATTAGACCTCAAGATACAATACTTAGCTTTTTTGTTTGTCCTGAAGGCTACGCAAGACAAGACGTTTGTAAAATAGATGGAGGTAGCTGAATATAATAATTTTTCAAACTGCTGTCAAACGAATGTCATGTCACCTCAGTATGCCCGAGACCACGGACGCTGTAAAGCGACCGCAACCAGAGAATATGTATTAATACGGGCGTTTACCCGTGGTCCCGTTGGGTTGACCCATTACCGGGTCCACGGGTAATTTTAATTACCCGTGGTTCCATGGCATTAGGGATTTTTCTCTGAACTTCTGACTATATCGATATAATATTTAATAACAACCACATACCAAATTAATACTACGTATAGAATGGACAATTCGACGTCCCGCCCGATTTTCCCGCATCACCCAACCTCCTCCATTCTTATGGGCGACGGTTGGTATTTTCTACGTGCTACGTACACAGGTGCACGTGTAAATACACGTCACTGATTGGTGTCTGTGTAATAGAGAAATTTACCAAATTAAGCGTTTGTATGGAATTTGGCGGAGTGTCCGCGGTGTGCCGCAACGTAAAGAAGGGTTGAGTTTTTTCGGTTGACTGACTGTACTAGTGGGCGGGGGAGGGTCGTCACGACCCAAAGACAGCATATATTCATATTACGCTAAAAAAAAATATTCCGTGATTACATCGTCTCAGGGATCGAACCCAGACGTAGCAACAGTGGTCAGCCTACACCCAAACCTCCTTACATTCTTGAAAAAAATGAACATACGTTTTTGTATGGGAAAATATTTAATAAAATTTTCCCTTTTCCTTTCATTGAATAAGTTCATCAAATCGTACCTATCAATATTCAAATTCGAAGCGCGCATGGCCCAGCGGCTGGTGTAGATCGTAAGCGATCTGCTCGGTTAAGCACAATGGGCGCGGTCGGGTAGTGTGATGGGTGACCGCTAGTGGCAAATTAAATGCGCGTTGCCGTGCTTCGGAGGGCACGTTAAGCCGTCGGTCCCGGTTGCTATCGATGGATAGCAGTCGTTAAACCTTTCGGAGGCCTTATGAGCGGGTTTGAAAACATCCGACAGTGGGTTGGCCACTAACCCACCCACCTCCACCTATCCGCATTGGAGCAGCGTGGTGGAGTAAGCTCCAGGCCTCCCCCCAAAAAAGGGGAGAGACTCGTGCCCAGCAGTGGGACGTATAATGGGTTGCCATTATTATTATTATTATTAATATTCAATAGTTGTAATAATACGGGCATACAATGAGGTCTTTTGAAATGCTAATAAACTTATTTGCATACAGGAAAAAAAATGTGATTTCCTTAATTTATTTTAACATCTCACGTCGCTGAAGTGAAACGTTCATAACTTCTTAATTAAAATGAAATCAGCACCAGACCGCGTTTTTTATGTGAAGTAAGTAGGATTTTGGCGAACCGAAACATCATCATCATATCAACTTATCAACCGAAAAATGTCCACAGCTGGACCAAAGCCTGCCCATAAGAGGGGATATGCCATAATCGCCACGCTTGGCATGCGGATTGGCGATCGCAATAGCGGTTGTTATATCGCAGGGCGCTGCTGCCCATCTTGCGTTATTGCACTTACTACCGCCCCATTGGAATGGGCTGACCGATATTGTTCGGTTGACTGACTGGACTAGTGGAAGAATTCTCTTCCAGTAGAAGAAAAATCTGCCGCTACTACTAATTCCATACAATATTGCAAGGGAACACCTGTCCCTCATTACACAATTGGTCCAGTCACGTATTCTGTAGGAGAAGAGCGGAGAGGATGTTGCAATATTGAACAAAATTAATTACTGAGAGATGATAAACCTTCGGCTTCGGCTTCTGCCAAAAATAGACCTTCGGTCGGACACTACAATAATAACCAAGGGAATACCTGATCCGGATTAGTCACGTATCCCGTGGCAGGAGAGCAGCGAACTAGCAGCAAATTTCCTGCCATTAACGTGACATAAAAAAATCTTATATGTCTTTTAAAAGGGTACCTCACGATTGGCGAAGCTAGATCTCAGTCTCGTTCTAAGACATGGGGAAGACAATTGCACAACACTAGTTATTTCAAAGGGAATACCTGACCCGGACTAGTCTCGTATTCGATGGCAGGAGAGTAACTATCAGCTATTTTCGTGACAAAAAAATCTTACGTCTTTCAAAACGATACTTGTCCATTGTCGAAGACTCCAGACTAGTTCTAAGAGTCTCACAAGTAATTCCATATAATAATGCAAGGGAACACCTGACCCTCATTACACAATTGGTCCAGTCACGTATCCCGTGGGAGTAGAGCGGAGAGGATATACCGTCTGATGAGGTAAATTTCACAATTGTTCTCAATTGACGCCAAGTCCTTTAGAGAAACAAGTTAGCTTAATTATGAAGGATTTCTCTTGTTACGGACGTGGGATATGGCACTAGGTTTCAGATGACCTACGATTGTCTGGATCATGTGGACATTACTTCACATTATGATTTCCTTCATGATTGGGATGGAAATCCTAACGACCAACTAGTTTTAATTAAATTTGCCTGCCATAGAAACTTTTTAGTGTAAAAAGATCACTTGTATGCCTCATCTGTCCCTCTGTCTCTGACAATTCTTCACCGAAAGCACCAGGCTGATTGATTTGAAATTTGATTGACAAATGTAAATCAGTAACCCCACACATGGATATGTAACGTAAAAACGTCAATTTTGAACAAGCAGGCTACTTGTGGGTAACTGTTTTACAAAATATAATTGTATCTGTGTGCCATATTTAATTTTCATCTCAATCAGCCTAGTATAACGTAAACGTAACCTCACGCCTGTAATCCCCGAAGGGGTAGGCAGAGGTAAATGCATGCTTTCAAGTTTACACACACCCACGATTCGCCGGCGTTACGTTTTGGCCCATGTAATAGGTGGCGAGCCTGTTGACATCTCCGCGCACATTACCAAACTTCGAGGTACTGGAAAATTTCCAGAAAATGTAAAAATCACAAAAGAACCAGATAAAAATGACTTTACACCATTATCTCTACCCGGGAATCAAACCCAGGACCCCAGCGTAGTAGTGCCTGCTACCACTAGGCTACTGAGGCAGTTAAAGGCCTAGCATATTTTTTAAATGTTATGAACGTGGCATACAAGCATGCAGTTCCCACGAGAGTGCTGAACGCTACCATTTGGCGGCAGATAGATGAGGTAATGCGTTGACGCCTACACCCTCGAGCTCCTACACTGGAACTTTACCACCAGGAAACATTCCGATCATATCTGCCGGTATAGAGTTACAGAAGTGGTCCGTTTTCCTATTGAGGTACGGCAACGTAATTCGTCTAGGTACGACTTAATGTGCGTGTGCATTCATGAGTGTATGAGTCAGCCGACAGACCGACTAACCTCGAGACCATCTCGCATGTCAAGTTCAATCCTAACGCGTTTCCTAAACACTTACTGGAAATTAGCCATTAGTTCTTGTCGAAGAAACAGATGCCATAATTCATCCGCTAAATAACAGTTGATAAGAGTATCGGTATCCTGGGCGTTGACATATCGAACGAAGTGCAATTCGGGAGTCATATTGAGTGTAAGACCAAGTTGGCTTCAAAAAAGTTGGGGGTGCTTAACAAAGCGAGGCAGTATTTCACATCGGGCAGCTACTACAGCTTTATAAGGCCCAAGTGCGGCCCCATTTGGAATAATGCTCTCATTTGTGGGCGGGAGCCCCCAAATACCAGCTTGGTCCACTTGACTCCCTACAAAAACGCGCCGTTCGTATGGTTAACGATCCAGGACTTACTGACAGGCTCGAACATCTGAGCCTGCGCAGAGATGTTGGGAGTCTGTGCGTGTTGTACCGTCTCTACAATGGTGAGTGCTCTGCTGAACTGTTTGACATGGTGCCACCGTCTCTTTTCCTACACCGTACTACCCGCCGAAGAGAGAAGTTCCACCCACACCGACTGGACACCTGGCAGTGCTCAACGTTGAGGTTTTCACGTTCGTTCCTGCCCAGAACGTGTAAATTGTGGAACGAACTTCCCTCTGAGGTGTTCCCTAGGTGGTACAATATGAGGTTCTTCAAAAATGGCGTCAAAAGAGTCCTTCAGGGCTGGCAGCGCGTTGGCAACTCCCCTGGTGTTGCAAATGTTCATAGGCGACGGTGACCACTTTCCATCAGGTGGCCCGTTTGCTTGTCTGTCAACCTTCAGACATATAAAAAAAATAAAAAAAAGTGCTCGATACCAGTGAATATATAATAATACGAGTACTACGTATAGAATGGACACTTCGACGTCCCGCCCGATTTGCACGCATCACTCAACCCCATCCCCTCTTATGGGCGACGGTTGTTATTTTGTACGTGCTACGCACACAGGTGCGCGTGTAAATACACGTCACTGATTGATGTCTGTGTAATAGAAACCAAATTAAGCGTTTGGTTGGAATTTTGGCGGAGTGTCTGCGGTGCGTCGATACTACCAAAAAACTCAATAGAAGCTCTGATAATGTTGAATCTGTAAAGTTGCCTTTCTGTTATCTAATTATGTGAACGTCCATAGAATACATATTTGCATTAATACAAATCGACAACTAGGTAGTATAATAAAATGTAGCACCGGCAGATCAGAACAGATCAGACCTCACCATCAGCACCCGTTCACGAGTATGACGCGTATGGCGGCCATGGCTCTCCTCGGACATTTTTAAAAGAAGTTAGCAAAGGGATGTTTTAATGGTCCAAGAGCTAGTGAACTCGAGTATCGGAACACCTGTAAGCCTAGAATTTTTTATAGGGATGAATAGAGATCTGAAATATTGAAGTAACTTTTCTCATCAGAAATCCAGATGATAGGACGGGTTGATCCTTGCCAGGCGATGGTTTTTGTACTTAGTATGTTATGATTCATCCCCACAGCAATCTAACCTTACAGGGCCAACGTTACTCGGAGGGTTCATTATCTCGTCTACTATAACTGTATAAGTACTTGTTTACCACTACCACTTTCATTGCATAAAAAATATAACGTTATATCTATAACAGTGCTTGGTGTCGTGTTCCGGTTTAAATGTTAAATAGGCCTAAGCCGCAACGTAGGTGTTTCTGATTTTTGTAGATATTCATTATCTGCAGGATGTGAACCGTAAATATATATATATATATATATATATATACTAGCTGTCCCGGCAAACTTCGTATCGCCCTAGAAAATTAAAAAAAAAATGACCAAAAATGTTATGAAAAATAGATGTTAGCCGATTCTCAGACCTACTGAATATGCATGCAAAATTTGGTTAAAATCGGTCCAGCCGTTTCGGAGGACTACGAAGACAAACATTGTGACACGAGAATTTTATAAGATTTTTTTTATGTAATTGAAGTGGTAAACAAGCATGCAGTTCACATTGATGTTAAGTGATGACTGCAGCCTATAGACGCCCACACAAACTCCAAGGTCAAAATGCAGATGTGTTACCACTCCTGAGGCTTAAGGTGTAATGCCTCTGTGCCGGAAATTACAGGGCCGTACATTAATTACCACCTGACCGGAACACGATAATGCTGAACACTACCATTCAGCGGCAAGTTTATTAGGTAATGCGGTGGTGCCTACGCCCGCGAGCTCCGTCACTGGAGCTCTACCACCAGTAAATAAAAAATATCCCGTTGAGTTCTTTATGGTGCCTCAGTAGCTTAGTGGTAGCAGGCCACTACCTACTACTACGCTGCGGTCCTGAGTTTGATTCCAGGTCCAGAGGGCCTGGAATCAAACTCAGGACTCAATTAGAGATAACGGTGTAAAATCCTCTAATTCTATTGGGATTTTTCCATTTTCAGTTTTCTAGTACCTCGAAGTTTGGTAATGTGCCGGGTGATGTCAATAGGCTCGCCACCTGTTACATGGGCCAAAACGTAATCGGCGAATCGTGGGTGTTTGCATATGTATGCTTGAATGCATGCATTTACCTCTTCCTACCCCTTCGGGGAATACAGGTGTGAAGTTACGTTGAATGCTTTATCAACTCGCATAAAATAATCTACTGTTTACTCAATTTGTTATACTGTAAGACCATTAGCAAAATTTTTTTGGGGTCAATTACTTTTAACAAAAAACATTAAGATCAAGGAAGCTCGATTCTCATGTAATTCAAGGGCTAAACCTAATTAATTCTCTACTGTAGTCTCTGGAGATGAAAACACTCTGGTTAAAGTACCCTTTAGTAAAATTATCTTCGCCAGTTGAATTAATTTCTAATGGAATTAGCAGGGTAATGAAAACTGATTGTTTTTTCGGCTAATCTATGTATGCATATAAGTATAAGAAGAGTGAGTAAAATAAAACTGCAGGACGTAGGAAAAAGATGTCAACTTAGCAATTGTCTCCAACGTAAAGCCGTCGAATAGACTCGGCGACCTCTCCGGAGCATCGCGTGAGCATTGTCAAGTGCGCCGGCCGGCCCAACGCTCCATTTCCCGTGGCTATTCGCGTTAGATCATAAACCTTCGACGTGTTGAGGATTTTAGACTGCTTCCTGGTTTTTTAAATATAATAATTTAAAAAATTACAACTTGAGAAGACCTTCACTTAACTAAACAGTCTTAGTCATTTAACAAAATTTAAATGCGTCCATGAAGTTAGTTTCAAGTTGCAGGCAACTTAACTCAGTTCCATTAAAATTATAGGTGCGCCTACTGTATGTATGTTAACTGGTTGAGGAACTCCAGTTAATGTTTTATATTATTTCGCATTAACACATGCTTGTGAAATATATTTTATTTTAAAGAAAAATGGAAAGAAAAATTTGACTTCAGGCGAGACTCGAACTCGCAGCCTACTGGGAATCTAGTCCAGCCGCTCTTCCAATTGAGCTACTGAAGTCCTGCCCGATTTGTCAAATCTTTCCTTCACATTTATTGCATTGCTTTATGGTAGCAGCAGCGCCATCTATTGCCAATTATGCTAGTTAGGCAACCGATATAATAGACTTCACAAACATGTGTTAACCAATGGCAACATGGTGACTTGACAAATCGGGCAGGACTTCAGTAGCTCAATTGGAAGAGCGGCTGGACTAGATTCCCAGTAGGCCGCGAGTTCGAGTCTCGCCTGAAGTCAAATTTTTCTTTAAAATAAAATATAACTCCAGTTAAGAAAGTAAAGTTACCACTATGACGGTAATGTAGATAACATTACAACATTAGATTGACATTTTGGCGGCAGATAGATTAGGTAATGCGGTGGTGTCTACGGCCTCGAGTCCATACACTGGAACTCTACCACCAGCCATCCAGCCACCAGCCATAAAAACCATCTGTTTACCACCAACAATACATAAAAAATTGTAAGCTATGCAATTTGTTCATGAAATTCTATTTAACATTTTTTCGTCGCATGCATTTGTGAATTACTTCACAAAATGGCGCCACATTCTGCTTGTTTTTATTGTCATCCCAATCTCACAAAGTGGATCAGGACTCGGAAACAGGACGTAGATACAGGAACCATGTTGTTAACATCAAACGAACCTTCCATGGTTCAAGGACTTCAAGGCTAAGGACAGCGTGGGTGGGCAGACTGATAGCATCTGAATTAACGCGTTACACGAAGGATAAGTGGTGGCATTATCTTATTAACTTTACAATGAATTTTCTAAGGGCATTGAGTTTTTCTGCGACTAACAACGTTAATCCTAGTGGTCGCAGCGACGGATCTCAAGGGCGCGGTACCATATTACCTTAGTATTTTTATGATCAAAGGTTGACAGACAAGTAAATAGGCCACCTGATGGAAAGTGGTCAACATCGCCTATGAACAATTGCAACACTAGGGGAATGGCCAACGTGCTGCCTGCCTTGCGGGCCTTTTCACGCCTTTTTTCAAGAACCCCATATTGTACTACCAAAGGAATACGTCACAGGAAAGTTTGTTCCACAATTTACTCGTTCTGGGCAGAAACGAACACGAAAACGAAAGTGTATGCGCAAACACAGGAGCACTACCTATATAAAAATTAAAAGTCTTTCGGTAGTTTAATACAAAGGGCACATACAGTCGGCGAACTCTCTCTTATCCATAATTAAATAAGTATAACTGTTATTACCATCGCTTTTTACTGGTGGTAGAGCTCCAGTGACGGAGCTCGCGGGCGTAGGCACCACCGCATTACCTAATATACTTGCCGCTAAATGGTAGTGTTCAGCACTATCGTGTTCCGGTCAGGTGGTAATGTACGGCTCTGTAATTTCCGGCACAGAGGCATAACACCTAATGCCTCAGGAGTGGCAGCGCATTTGCATTTTGACCTCTGGTCATTGTGTGGGTGTCTATAGGCTGCAGTCATCACTTAACATCAATGTGAACTGCACGCTTGTTTGCCACTTTTATAACATAAAAAAAAAAAAAAAGTGCAGCCTGTTCCCTAACAGTATATATAAGTGGATGAAGATTTGTGGTTACAACGCGAACCACATTCATCAATAACTACTAATAGAATAGACATTGTATCCGTTAAGTTGAGTCAATAAAATTTACTCTGCGGTTTGATCGCCTAATCGCCTTAGTTTATTTTGCCATTGTGTAGCCTTGTAAACTTTAGCCAGAGCTAAAGCGATCGAGGTAAACGGACGAGTAGCTGTTCTTATTACGTATCTCAAAAGGTAAAAACAATCGTGTGTCCGTCCATCAAAAAATCAGCTAAAAAACCGGACAAGTGCGAGTTCGACTCGCGTGGTGAGGGTTCCGTAATTTAAATAAATATTTTCGAAAATATTACAGATTAAAAATGCATGCACATAGCGGTTACGGTGGTAACGGCAGGGGGGGTTATATTATTAAGAATTTTCGATTTAATTTGAATACTCAAACTTCTTATAGGTTTTCCAGTAATCTATAGGCAAAGAACTATTTTCCACATTTTTTTCAAAATTTTATGTTCAGTAGTTTCGGAGATAGGGGGGGGGGGAGGGGATGGACAACATTCGTCGTTTTTCTTAAATAACTTCAAATTTGTTTATGCAAAAATTATAAAAAAATTATATATCTGAGATGCTGACAACAACCTCTTTCATTTGATATGTCACACGACACAGTTTACGATTTTTTTTTTAAATTTTCTGATTTACCCCCGAAAGTGGCCCCCCTGTTTAAAATTTATTATTTTACTTGAAGTGTTCATCTTTGGGTCACCAATTTACATATATTCATCAAATTTCAACTCAATCGGTCGAGTAGTTTCGGAGCAAATTGGCTGTGACAGACGGACAGACAGACAGACAGACGCACGAGTGATCCTATAAGGGTTACTTTTTTCCTTTTAAGGTACGGAACCCTAAAAATCAAAAATTATTGGGCCATTTTAGTTAAAATTAGATAGGCATTGTAGGTCAGGTCAAATCAGTTACCCCAACATGGATATTACGTAACGATAATAACGAATGGGGGCGACTTTTAAGGGTTGGTGGTGATGGTGTTGGTGGTGTTCGTGGAGATGGTAGCGTTGGGGACGTTAATAGCGTTGGTGCCGTTAATGTGGTTGGTGGTATTGGTGGTGTTGGTGGTTGGTCGTGGTGGTGGTGATGCAACAAAACAAAAAATGCACTAAGTTAATATTAAAGTTTTCACTTCTACCGGCACTTCCGGATTGCAACGCGTTGTTTTTTTAAATTGTTTTATACACACAGTGACACACACATACACTTTCGAGTGAAATACACACAACACAAGCGAGAGAAATATTTTAGAAAATCTGATTCTTTTTTCTTTAAACATATTTAATGTAGGTCTGTGTGTGTAAACGTTTATTATTTATTTACTCAAGCACTACAAGTCATACGTATGGACCAAAGATAACTTGTGATAACGGTCATGTGACCACGTCACTAATTGCATTTGCTTAAAGATTGCCCGCCCGGGTCAGTAGGACACATGACATAAACATTCTCATAAATTGCTTGTTATTTATACAATATAGCATTGGTATTGGCTTTTATCCTCTTGGACGGGTTAAATGGTCTTAGAAAACCAAATAGTCAATCCCTGTATATTTTTCCTGGTGTTAGAGCTCCAGTGACGTAAAATTAAAAGCTCTTTGTAGAAATCATATTTGCGGATGTTCTTCGCGTATACACTACTCCCAAATTCTTCTCTTAACCAACGTTTCGGTTGCTTTCCAGCTACCGTGATCAATATCTCTTTATTCATATCCTAAGAATCAAAACCTTAGGTCTACGCAGTCAGTCACCGTGACCATAATTCATCAACCTGTAATCACAGCGCATCACGAGGAGTCCAGCCAAGTTATGATTAATACCACATTTTTAGATAGATAATCAAAACTTTGAGTCTCCATACCTAGGCCTTAAGCGACAAATCCCGTCTCAAAATTAAATCAAAGAAAATATGTAGGGTCATTGTGCCGGTAACGCGACCGGCTCCAGTACGCGACCACTTGACGGGACGGGCTCCTTTTATTTTAGATATTAACATTTTTTTAGGAGATAGCAATAAAAAGTAAGCATTTAATATTTCTTGAATACTTTTGTGACAAGAATGTCACAAGTTTGAACCTAATCGCTAAACCCAAAACAAGAAAATAGGGTCTGAATGCGCGTGACGATACAGTGGTAAGTTCACGTGCCGTATATTGCAATTAAAATAGCACGCCGGGCAGCAAACAAAAGTAAATTTTATTGATTTGTACTAATATTACATACGATAAAAAGGCATTATTTTTTCAATATATAGTTGGACTTGCTGTTAGGTTGTAGTTTGACCATATATCATCTAACATTTTATTGTAATCCAGTGGTCGCTTTATTGAAGTACGTATTTATCCAATACGTTAGAAAGCGGCCGGGTGGTCGCATTCTAACATTTGAAGCCTTATTTTATTTTGCTCATTAACAACTCAATAATGTTTCTATAGTTATACAATTAAGAATCTGATGTTATAGAAGCATAAAGATACTCGTATATGTTTTCAGTTAGCGACCACAGGTTTTCTTGTTAGAACTTCGTCTAATTTACTCACTAAAATAGGTAGTCGTAAACCCAATATAGTCGCAAATTACTATGTGATGACTGCAACCTATGTACACCCACACAAAGACCAAGATCAAAATGCAGATGCCTTACCACTCCTGGGGCCTAAGGTGTTATGCCTCTGTGCCGGAAATTACAGGGCCGTACATTACCATCTGACCGGAACAAAATAGTGCTGAACACTACCATTTAGCGGGCAGTATATTAGGTAATGAAGCGCGCATGGCCCCGTGACTGGTGTAGATCATAAGCGAGCTACTCGGTTAAGCACTACGGGCGCGGTCGGGTGTGTGATGGGTATGGCCGGTAGTGGCAAATTAAAATGCGCGTTTCCGTGCCTCGGAGGGCACGTTAAGCCGTCGGTCCCGGTTGCTTGTCGATAGATAGCAGTCATTAAACCTTGTTGGAGGCCTTTGAAAACATCAGACAGCGGCTTGGCCACTAACCTCGTATCTCCACCAATCCGCATTGGAGCAGCGTGTTGGAGTAAACTCCAGGCCTCCCCCAAAAAGGTGAGAGACTCGTGCCCAGCAGTGGGACGTATCAAGGGTTGCCAACGAGCTCCGTCACTGGGGCTGTACTACAGCGAGTGTAAGACCAAGTTGGCATCCAAAAAGGTAGGGATGCTAACAAAGCAAGGCAGTATTTCACCTCGGGCAGAGAATATGTAATAATGCTACCTATAGAATGGACTGGATTTCCCCGCCTCACCCAACCTCCTCCCCTATTATGGGCGACGTTTGGTATTCTCTACGTGCGTGCTGGCAGCACATTTGCAACTCCCCTGGTGTTGCAAATGTGCTGCCCACAGATCACCCACCACAAAATCCACCAGAAAATAACACTTTATCGAGTATATAACTACTATTTGTGTTGATTATTATAATTTTTCATCATGTTTAATTTGAATTGGAAAGTACAAATTTAATTTTAAAAAATAATAATAAATACAAATAATTAAAAACATATTTATATATAAAATCCACAAACTTTGTTTCATTCCGATTTTTTAAGCTTTTTATAGTGGTCGCAAACTGATTCAGCAGTGGACGCAAACTGGAAAAAGCGGTCGTAAACCGACGTTTTGACTAGTTTTGAACATTTTGGATCTTAATTATAAATATTTATATGGAAGTGTATTGCGTTATTACATATTCCATAAAAAGACAATATTTAAGATTCATTTACATAGACATTATTCAACTTAAGCGTAGATAGTATATAAATTGACGTATCCAAAGTGGGCAAGTCCACTAAGTGGTCGCTAACCAGCACAATGACCCTATTATCATTCAAAACATTGTTTTTATATTATTTCGCATTAACACATGCTTGTGAAATATATTTTATTTTTAAAGAAAAATGGAAAGAAAAATTTGACTTCAGGCGAGACTCGAACTCGCGACCTACTGGGAATCTAGTCCAGCCGCTCTTCCAATTGAGCTACTGAAGACGCTACTGAGCGTCTACTGACGCTACTCGAGTACTTCACTATATCTGACGCCATTTGGCGTCAGATATAGTGAAGTACTCGAGCTCCGACATTGTACCTCTGCAACTCTACCACCAGAAACATTAATAACTCTTTGGCCTTAGATAAGAATTCATCAACGTCTTCATTGGCCTTTAGCTTGGCCGTTACCAGCTCACACATTGCCAACTGTTCACAATTTGCTAACTATAAGCAAATAGTCGCGATAAAACTACAATAATGTCATCGGTTCAATTTATCATTATTACTAGGCCAAGGAGTAAATACTCGTGTTATTGATTATCATTCATTTATAACATTTTTTATTCTTATTATTCGATTACTTTGAATTATTTATGATGCGTGGTATTTTCTCTCTTGTGTCATAAATTTTATGACGATTTTTTTTGACGTGACAACGTCTTAAATTAGGTTGCGGCTCGGAGTCACTCATGAAAAAGTGTAACGCCCGGTAACGTAACGATGAGTCACCGAACGAGAGAGAGGCCTTCCGGACCGGCGAATGCCTTTTTACCGAGAAAAGACGTTGTCACGTAAAATCTTCGTCCGTAAAACCGACTTTACAGGCAAACAGTTTTTTTTGCCATTAGAAGTATTGTCGAAACAAAAGAGATAAGGTTCACAAAAGCATTTTCAAAAATTGTTTTCAGTGAAGACCATCAATTTGAATAAGAAATGATAGTAAGTCACTAGTATAAAACATAAAACTTTCTATAACATATTAAAACTTTCTAACACATCATTTTTAACCGACTTGAAAAAGTAACTCCTTTTTTAAGTCGGTTAAAAATGATGTGTTTCAACGAAGCTGTGTTGTGTGGTCGAAGGTTTCAAAACTTTCAACGCGTGCGCCTCGGTAGCGCTCGCGACCGACGCCCGAGTCATCCAGTAACGGGCGCGTCCACACACTCCATGCCATAAAAAAAAACTCAAAGATAGTGTGGACTCACTATCGTCGAAGATGTTAGCATCGAAGTTGTTCAGGAATACATCTACCTAGGCCAGACTATACAACTGGGTAGGAACAACTTCGACAAAGAGGCTGACAGAAGAATACGATTGGGCTGGGCAGCATACGGAAAACTTCGTCAAATCTTCGATTCGCCACTGCCTCAATGCCTAAAATCTCGGGTATTCGGGTATCGAGTGTGGTGGCGAAAGGTGGGAAAGGCCTATGTCCAGCAGTGGACAATCGATGGCTGATGATGATGACTATCTTTGAGTTTTTTTTTTATGTAAGGAAGTGGCAAACCAGCATGCAGTTCATTGATGATAAGTGATGACTGCAGTCTATAGACACCCACACAAAGACCAAGGTCAAAATGCAGATGCGTTACCACTCCCTGAGGCCTAAAGGCCGGAAATTACAGGGCCGTACATTACCACCTGACCGGAACACGATAGTGCTGAACACTACCATTTAGCGGCAAGTATATTAGGTAATGCGGTGGTACCTATGCCCGCGAGCTCCATCACTGGAGCTCTACCACCAGTAAAAAAAGTTGAGTCGAGCAAATTCATATAAAATGTATATGATAATAACAAAATTATTTACATAGATTCGTCATACTTAGTTCACATGACTGTGTTTGCTTTTTCATTAAGGCGCGTTCATTTGGTAACTGGCTGCCACTAATTATTAATTAGCATTCTATCATGTGATCCTGACCACGGGTTGCTCCTTGGCAAATATGGTAAACGATTCATTATACAGTACATATAACACATTCGTTATCGATACGTTGTTACATTAAAAAAAAGCGGCCAAGTGCGAGTTGGTCTCGAGTTCACAAGGTTCCGTACAATTACGAGATTTCCTATGCTACCTTAATGCTGTAATAGATGGCGCTGCTGCTACCATAAAGCAATGCAATAAATGTGAAGGAAAGATTTGACAAATCGGGCAGGACTTCAGTAGCTCAATTGGAAGAGCGGCTGGACTAGATTCCCAGTAGGCCGCGAGTTCGAGTCTCGCCTGAAGTCAAATTTTTCTTTCCATTTTTCTTTAAAATAAAATATAAAAATAATAATTAGGTGAAATAACATGCTAAATTATGTGCATGATAAAAATGAGTACGCGACGCGGCGGTAAAATGCGAACTGTCGATTTGGTTGTCAGAAAACTATGAAATATTGGCCATGCATCGGTGCAAATTGATGACTTATGATAAATTATAATAAAATTATGTGCAAAGGTAATAGTTGGACAAGGTATAGCTCGTAGACTTATATTATTATTTATCGTATTTCTTTCTCAAAATTGTAGGCCTAAATTTATATACAACGTGCAAATGAATGAAGAATATTGTATGGCCCTGTAATTTCCGGCACAGAGGCATAACACCTCAGGCCTTAGGAGTGGCAATGCATCTACATTTTGACCACTGGTCATTGTGTGGGTGTCTATAGGCTGCAGTCATGCTGTCAGAATGCTGTTAGAACTCTCATGTCCTCGCCGCATCAGTGAAGCAATCCTGTGACTAAGAATGGATATGCCATAATCGCCACGCTTGGCTTGCGGATTGGCGATCGCAGTGGCGGTAGTTTTATCGCAAGATGCTGCTGCCCATCTTGCGTTATTGCACTTACTATCGCCCCATTGGAATGGTTTCACCGCCATTGTTCGGTTGACTGAATGGAAAACACCACCGAAACAAGATAACTACCCCATAAGATTTATTTCTTCATTCTTTTACACGTTGTATGCAAACCTCAGATTTGATGGAAGGACTCTGTGCAAGTTATTTCTCATATCGACGCCTTATAGTGAAAACCTCGGGAATGCATTTTTGCTCAAGTTTTTTTTATTGCATTTACAGGAAGAATCCTTGAAAGGCACACCCCTATCTCACTAATTTGTCAATTTGATAAAAATAAAAATAAAAAAGACTGATAAAATAAAAGATTTTTATTCTCTTCCTATCCATGAAGACCTAGTGCCTACTTCCTCGCTTTAGGTCGGGTTTTTTGTACCGAATACCTTGTAAGTAACATTTCTTGAACAATCTTACAGAATGTAACAGTTCTGGATATAAAAAAATAAAAGCGGGCTAAATTTTCACTTATATGAATAAAACAACATTAACGATCCCATACATAAAGTTTTCAGTAGGTACGCAGTTTTTTCGTCCTCCTGAAAAGTTACTTATTTTACACTTACGAGGTTTTCACTATAAGACGTCGATATCATAATCTGACGCGGTTGAGTGAATCCAAAAATAGCATCATGGCTTTCTCTATTGTAAGCAAAGATACACTGTCGTTAGTTTACAAACTGCAAATAAGCTTATAATTTTTAACTTTCTCTATAATGTCACGCCACGCGCGGCCCTTTATGGAAATCTTACATTTGGTGGCGGTACTGAACAGGGTGCGAGGTATATCTTAATCTGACGCGCTGGAGTAAATTCAAAAATCCCTGCTTGGGCTCCCCTACTAGGTATATCAAAGATAGATTTTCCTGTAGGTAATCTACATAATAAAGGACTATTTTCTATTTTTTTTTTTTATTTTAGACCTAATAGTTCCCGTAACTTGTTTTGGAAGTTACAGTAATCAAAAGTGTTTGGTGACAAAACTAGGTATATTGATATTTTCAATTTGATTTTGGCTGGAATAGGTACTGCAGGATATATTCATTGGAATAAGTTTTCGGATTTATCTACTAAAACGATTATTTAGAATCAACCCGACGTTTCGGTCGCTTTTCAGCTTCCGTGGTACACGCGAGATGAATCCAAAAACAAGTTTTATTTCAATGAGTGTATCTCGCGAAAACCTAAGGATATAATTAATTATAGTACCTACTCTATGGAAGCCGAATCTATAAATCGCGCCGCGGCGGATAGGACGGGAGTAGCCAATAGTAGCCATAGCGTTTATTACTGATGCAAAACAGTCTATTACTACGAAACTCACACCTTGACATTAACAAAATACACAAAAAAAATCACGCACACTTCTAGGCGACAGGCATAGGCTCACTTGGCCTTGAACTTTGACAGAGGGTAAAGCCTGCATATGGCTACTCCCCTTCGGCCCGCCGTGGCTGGTTGCCCGTGTTGCTCTACCTTTGGGTTTTTCAGTTAATATTATTGTCGTAGCTAGTCAAAGACACAGACCACCAATCGTCGTAGATATAATTATTTCTTATGTACAGGAAAAATATTAATACGATAAATGTCGACTTTTATTATGACAAGAAGCTATTTGACTATGTCATTACGGGTACGACCGACCATTTCAGCGCAATTTCAGTTCATGGTTATAATAATTATCTTACTGACTTTAGCATATATTTTCCGAAGTAATTAGTTACAGATTTTGATATTTAGCTAATATGGATGGTGCATATTTCCATAGGTGTAGGTACAGGACGCGTCCTAAGAATGTATAAACGCACTACAAAAAAGGGTTTGGTGATGGCATCTCAGAGAAATCGAGGGGACCTTTCGGAAATCGTAAAGGCGATTAGTGCGTTTGTTATTTTTTAAATTAAGTATTTAAAGTGAAGGTCTGGACTCGATGTGATGATAGAGCCGAAAGACAGACGAGGGAATTCCTCAACGATTTACAGCAGTTACATTACATTATGTTTGGGCTTGATTTTTTTGTATGAATGAGAACTTAGATATATTAGGTACGCAAATTAATTAGATCTATGACCTGATTTCTTAATATTCGAAAAGTGTGACGTGCGTTGCTCATTGGGACTACATTGTTATTCTGTTATACGAGTATGTCACTTTTTAGTTAAACAATTATCTGGTTTTGAAGTCAGTATTTTGTCTTTGCAAAAAGTTTTTATTACTATGGTGAATAACCTGATATTCCCTTCAGCCAAGTTCATGCGCCACGAATACATTGTTTAACTCGAAGGACAAGAAATATTTTTTTTAATTTCTTGTCTCTGAATCAACGAACCCTAACCCTCGGTCGTAAGGTCCTATACATAGAGTTTGGGGATATCATTGTTCGGGTAGAGTCCAGACTTGCTTATGTGTGATTTTGATTTAAGTATGAATTTCAACTTGCTTGAATTGTTTGTTTTGACAAGAGCGATTCGGGCTTACGAATATTGAAGAACATTTTTGGCACTTTAAATTATTACTTTTATCTATCTTTCACAACACAGCACATTCTTAACTTAATTCGATGAAGAAGATTCTTGTTCAGCTGTAGGTTCGTATGTTTTTATGTCAGAATGAAATTAAACAATATTACTCTTTAACCCTAGATAAAACAATAATTAAAACATATTTTAATTTGCATGTTTCGAACATTTCTTCTCGTCTTTTCATTATTATTATTTGTTTCGGGTCTGAGTGTTTGTGTATGTGTACAACGGCACCCACGACACAGGTTTATACCTACTGTGGGGCTGTGAGTGTAAGCGTATTTTATTATATTTATTATTATCTAAAAGAAAAACGCCGGTGCCAACACCGGTTACCAATAACTTAACCGGACCTGACTGACCAACCGATTTGCTTTTTTATTATTTATGGGAACCTCTCTTTTTTTACTTACCAAAGTGCCGAGATAGCTATGTCCGATTTCCTCCTCGGATGTGTCTCCCGACACCAGCGTCTGCCTTTTCCACTTCATCTTCTTTTCTTACTGTTCGAGCTCTTTCAGGTTTGTTACGTTTCGTTTATTTCGAGTAATCACTTTGTTTTCTACTATTTAGTTTAATGAGGGCATTTGCTGTTTTATTCAATTGGAAAACTTTATAAAAAAAATTACAAATAAAAAAAAAGTTATATTCTTATAGAAAAAATAAGAAAGCATTTATATTTTTTACGAATTCAAAAAATTGGTTGAATTTTTGTTAATATAGAACAAAAAATGTGTAGATCATAAGAATCCACAAATGCCTCCAAAAATACTTTCAATATTTTTTTGGAAACTAATTTAGCACGCCACTTTTGAATCACTTTTTACATCTAAAAGCACTTATTTTTTTTTATCTACCACCTCTACCGCATTTTCACGAAAACTACTACAGCTAGCGAACGCGAAGCGCCGGCCAGGTGTACTGATCTAATATATCTCAACTCCTGCGCATCTTCTGAAACTCTGAAACCTAAGACGCGTTCACACAAACGTCCTCACCGCGTAAACCACATAATTGTCGCAAAAAGGACGAACACGTTAACCGCTTCCTGTTTAACTAATGTAAATTCACTTCTACACTTAAACTTATACAAAGCGAAACTACTCTTTTTCATGAGGAAAATATCTTCGCCCGGTGATATTTTAAACAATAAAAATAAATTAGACGTTAATTACGCGAATTGTTTCTTTAATAATTCTGTATTTCCCCAAATACGACTTATTGTGTTCATGTTTTCTGATTCATATTAAAAACTAGCTGTGCCCGCGACTTCGCCAGCTTGAGAATGTATCATTGTTCAGTATCTACCCGGACGAAGTCGTGGGCACAGCTAGTATAAAAGTAGCCTAAGTTACTCCTTATTACATCAGCTATCTGCCAGTGAAAGTTCCGTCCAAATCGGTCAAGCCGTTCCCAAGATTAACCCCGCCAAACAGACGGTCAAAAAACGTAAAAAAAAAATCGTTTTGGTATATGTACATACATATGCATTTAGTAAAAAGCGGTTATTTTTATATTACAAACAGACACTCCTCAACTCTCAATTTTATTTATTTGTATAGATTATACTTCTCGCTAACACTGACTTGTTAGCGAGAGTGGATATACCTTTACACCAGGAGACGGCGGTTTCGAAAATATGTACCAAGTTACTGAATCTATACATCTTCTATACAAATAAATAAAATGTAACTTCTTCACGCCTGTAGGGGGGGTAGTAAGGTAAATGGGTGCATCCAAGCATACATGCAAACACCCACGATTCGCCGGTTACGTTTTGGCCCATGTAACAGGTGGCGAGCCTGTTGACATCTCCGGGCACATTACCAAACTTCGAAGTACTGGGAAATTTCCAGAAAATGGAAAAAGCCCAATAGAACCAGAGATAAAGGACTTTAAACCATTATCTCTGATAACCCCCTACCCGGGAATCGAACCTAGAACCTCAGCGTAGTAGTAGAGTAACCTGCTACCACTAGGCTACTGAGGCAGTTAAATAAAATGTGCCCTGTAATTTCCTTCCTGCATAACACCTTTGGCCTCAGGAGTGGTAACGCATCTGCATTTCGACCTTGGTCTTTGTGTGGGTGTCTATAGGCTGCAGTAATAACTTAACATCAATGTGAACTGCATGCTTGTTTGCCACTACCATTACATAAAAAAAATCTTCCTAATACAAAAAAAAACATCACCCTATACAGGGTTAATTAGCGCATCACCTCTCGCAGGCAGCTTCTCTACATCAACCCCATCATTTATTCTACGACTTTTAACAAATCTTGATAAATGTATATATGTATCTTTACGCCAGGGACCTAACGGGGTAGGCAAAGAGTGTAGAGCGCCAAATATCCCGGTCCTGACAGGCTTCTGGTGCCTCGTCTACCTTCATCATTCTCTTCATATCTTGATAAATAACCCAAAAAAATAAACACAAAAAACATTTTCAAAAGTTCAAAAGAGCATTTCCGCCGCTGTCACCCCGCAAACCCGCGCCCCGCTTCTCCTGACAATATTTATCCTAGGCAAGGTGCGTAGCCTTTGATTATATACACGTGTATACTATCAAAGTGCGTAGCATACCTACGCTCACAGTAAATGCCAGTACAGAGGCAAAAAAATAATTTTCTATGGGATTCCGGTCTATGGGGTAATCAGTCTACCAAAGCTTGCGGTTAAGTATAATCGCATACCTAAAATAGCAGGAAAGGAGATAATAAACTGTGGGTTCATTTAATTTAATGACCATGCTCACATTATACGACACGTGAGTTTCAAAGCTGCGTGAAGTTTGATACCTGCTTGGTTTTTTTATTTTAAGAAACATGCATTGTTCTGTTTTCTTAGGTTTTGCCGAGATACACTCATTCCGGAATTAATAAATTAGATTGTGATTGTCAACTCTTAGGTATATAATAATATCCTCCAGACCGAAATTCGGTCAAGGCGGCTGATCTTAACGTATTAGCCAACTGCGCGGGAGATATTATACTGCACAAGTGTATGCGCAAACACAGGTGCACTCTCTATTCTCTCACACTCATAGTTCGATGGGACGGCAATCCGACATGATCGGAGAGAGATCGGGTGCAGGACCGACGGCTTTAGGTGCTCTCCGAGACACGGGTACCAGACTCCGGGCTACTGCTGACTGGGAATTATCGCATATAAAAATAGATTTTCCCGACCTGGGGATCGAACACTGGACTTCAGGCTTCACCATCGCGATTGCAACCACTGAGCCAACGAGGCAGTCAAAGTCAACTCTCATATATTGGCCAAACAAAGAGAGTATCCACCTGCGTTGAAGAACACATTGTATCAAAAACCGAAGAACAGGGAGGTCTGCAGGTACCTAATTACCTACTGCTGCACCAGCCTGCAAGACCTCTAGACAAGAAGGACGTTTTAACCGGGAGCTCCAGTGACGAAGCTCCCGGGCGTAAGCACGATCATGACACAAAAAAAACTAATATTATTGGCCCGTTTTAACTAACACAGAGACAAAACAATAAGGTCTCAAGTGTGGCAACGTATCTGAATTTTGACCTCTGGTCTTTCTGTGAGTGTCTCTAGGCTGCAGTTATCACTTAACATCAATGTGAACTGCTTGTTTGCCACCTTAATAACATAAAAAAATTAAAACTTTCTCAAAAATACTTTAATATGTTAATCCGTGAAAGCGATGCAAAAGAAACTAACATACATATAATACGCATAGGTTGGGGAAAAAGTCTTTTCGTATTACAGTATGTATGAACTTGTAATAAAATCTCTTTGGCTGTAGTATTTGTATCTGGCTGGTTTTGGTATCATTGAAAGTTAAAATTTTAAAGAACAGAATTCCAAATGCAAATTAGGCAAATGTGTGATTTTCATTTGTTTTTCGTACTGTCAAGATGAGTGAATCTAATGAAGAAATTCGATACATTTTAAAATTTTACTACAAAAAAGGTAAAAATGCAACGCAACCAGCGAAAAAAATTTGCGATGTTTATGGACCTAGTGCAGTGTCTGTGAGAGTAGCATAAATTTGGTTTAAACGTTTTCAATCCGGAAATTTTGATGTCAAAGATGCACCTCTGAGATCAAGATCGCTCTGGTCGCCCTATTACGGATAAAATGGATGCCATTTTTGAAAAAGTGGAGCAAGATCGACATATCAGTAGTTACGACGTAGCTGAAGAACTGAGAATTGATCACAAAACAGTTTTGGCGCATTTGAAAAAGCTGGGTACAAAAAAAAGCTCGATATTTGGGTACCTTACGAGCTCACTGAAAGAAACCTAATGAACCGTGTACTCATTTGTGATTCTTTATTACGACGTAATGAAACCGAATCATTTTTGAAGAAGCTGATAACTGGTGATGAAAAGTGGATCACGTACGACAAGAACGTGCGAAAAAGGTCGTGGTCAAAGGCCGGTCAGGCTTCACAGACTGTGGCGAAACCCGGGTTAACTCGCAATAAGGTGATGTTGTGTGTGTGGTGGGATTGGAAGGGCATTATTCATTATGAGCTATTACCACCAGGCAGGACTATCGATTCTGAACACTACTGCGAACAACTGATGAGATTAAAGCAAGAAGTTGAGAGAAAGCGGCCGGAATTGATCAACAGAAGGGGTGTGGTGTTTCATCATGATAACGCTAGACCTCACACATCTATAGCCACTCGGCAAAAATTAAGAGAGTTTGGCTGGGAGGTGTTGATGCATCCGCCGTATAGTCCTGACCTTGCACCTTCAGATTTCCAGCTGTTTCGGTCCCTTCAGAATTTTTTATGCAATGTTAGGTTAACATCACGAGAGGACTGCCAAATCCACTTGTCGCGGTATTTTGATGAGAAGTCCCAAATTTTTTATAGCAATGGGATCATGTCCCTACCTACAAGATGGCAAAAGGTTATCGAACAAAATGGTACATACATACTTTAGTTAAATTTAAATAAACTATATTAAAAAATGTTTTGAATTATCTTAAAAAATGCGAAGAAACTTTTTCCTCAACCTTAAAATAATTGTATATCTTTATTATGATACTTTATAAAATTCAGTACATTTTTGTCCTTGTTCTACATTACCAACATTCACTACCATTATCTCAGTAGTAAACTCGTCATCAATCAACCAATTTTTCAAATTAAGCTCCAGTTCATCAATGCCATCCACTTGCACCTATTTTTGATTACATATTTTCTGATAACGGGGTTTTTTCCAAAAGATATCCACGCAATGAACCAAGTCATATTGCACAATATGCACATGTGTTACAGTACCACCTGTACCTCAGAAGTGTCTGAGGTCGAGGGTAATTTACCTCTGCACAGAATTTACAGGAACAAATACCTTTTGTTTCCGTAATTTCTGTACAGAACTGAGGTAAGAAGAAGTACGGGAGGTAGTACAAAAGAGCATAATTTGACGACTCGGTTAGTCCAGTGAAACCACCGTCTAGATTCGAAGGGTCGCGCGGGTTCGATCCCCGCACCGGGACAAATATTTGTATGGCCTACAGATATTTGTTTCGGGTCTGATTGTTTGTGTATGTGATGTGTGTGTCCAACGGCACCCACGACACAGGTTATACCTAGTGTCCCCACACTGTGAGTGAAAACGTATTTTTATTTATTAATTATAATAATATTACTAGTTCACATTGGTTCACATAAGTTGTAGTCGTAACATACGTCCGGATTTGGTACGGAGCGGACAGCGGATTCGGTACGCTCCGTACCAAATCTGGCCGTGTGTAGCGACAGTGGATTTGGCCCGATGCGTCCGCTCGCGCGAGTTTGGTCGGCGGAATATGTCCGCCCCGGACCGAATCCGGCCGTGTGTTACTACTATTAGTATTGACTATTGCCTATAGACATCTAAGTGCCTAATGTGTATGTCTGGAGTCTGTGTGTGTGTCTGGAGTATAATAGTTACTTACTATTTTACTTGTACCTACATGACCAAATAGGTCGAGTTGTGTCTGATGGTAAGGTCAAAAGTATGATGAAGGTAGACGAGGCACGAGAAGTATGTCAGGACCGGGATATCTGGCGCCCTATACTCTCTGCCTACTCCGTCAGGGACCTGGCGTGAAGATACATATATAACTTGTACACGATAGTAACACTATCAATTAGGCGCAAATGGACTGCGTAATGTACACCGTCAGTGGAGTTCTACTACCTACCAGCCCTCATCACCATCACCATCATAATCGTCATCACTTCGACAAAAAGACGAGCATAACATAAATAACGTCACGAACCAGTTAAGCAGAACATACCAGTATAATAAATAAATAAAATAATAACAAATCGTGCGCACGCGGCTTTCCTTGCAACGTGCTATCAAGTCAGATTACCTGCGGTTTGCGTGCACTTCGTTCTTCCACTCAATTTATGCAATGACTTACCAAACACCTATTACACATTACCTAATTTACTTGCCGCTAAATGGTAGTGTTCAGCACTATCGTGTTCCGGTCAGGTGGTAATGTACGGCCCTGTAATTTCCGGCACAGAGGCATAACACCTTAGGCCTCTGGAGTGGTAACGCATTTGCATTTTGACCTTGGTCTTCGTGTGGGTGTCTATAGGCTGCAGTCATCATTTAACATCAATGTGAACTTGTTTGTGGCAAACAAGCATGCAGTTCACATTGATGTTAAGTTCCCTTACATAAAAAAAAAAAAACTTCCTACCACTTTTATTCATGGTAAACAGGTAATTTACCGTACTTACTTAATGCACCACGACTTTTGTTAAACTTATAGTAACATTTCACATCCTGCTCTAACTTTAACAGATTTCTTTAAGTTAGAAAAGGATGTGAAATGTTACAATAGCGAGAGAGAGAGAGAGAGAGAGAGAGAGAGAGAGAGAGAGAAAGAACGGATAAGTCGAATCTTATACTCGGCCTGCTCCCTCTCCGAGCGCTACACACTAAGTGTCGTGAGGATTTTTCGTGAAGCTCGCCTATCCCCCTTAGCCAGCGTACCGCGCGGTAAGGAACTCCGTTCAAAGAAATCTTAAGATCATTAATACCATATTTTGATGTGTCCGTTGTGTGATCAGTATGCACGCGCCCTGCCTGCCCGCGAAATTTCAATGACTCATCATCAGTGCTTGTCTTACTGATTAGACCGTCCTCGCCTCAATAACATTGCTCTCTAAATCAAGCACTAATCGACCGATAATTTGTGATAGGTGTTACTGAGCACGTGACGAGATAGAGCAACACCGGAGGGGAGTAGCCATATGCAGGCTTTCCGCTCTGTCAAAATACAAGCCCAAATGGGCCTATACCTGTCGCCTAGATGTTTAAATGTTTGCGTGAAATTGTTTCTGTGTTTTGTTAAAGTCAAGGTGTGGGTTTCGTAGTTATAGACGATTTTTGTAGTGTGCGTGTGTGTATTATTATTACACGTATTTCCCCCCGCAAAAAATGACAGACTGTTTTGCATCGGTAATAAACACTATGGCTACTCCCCTCCAGTCCGCTGCGGCCAGTGGCCCGTGTTGCTCTATGAGATACCGCCGCGCCGTCTGGGTGTGCGAATTAAAGAAACTGGAGCTCCTTTTAAAAGAATAATTACCTTGATACCTTAGCGGTAACAGCCTGATACACCTAAGGAAGTCAACGCAAGACAAGCTAGTGGTCACCGAGATCACTCAGTGGTCCACTCGCCGTCCGCGCGTGGACCGCGCGCCGCCCGGTCGTTATGGCTTGCGGTCGAAGCGATACGGAGCGGAGTTGATGTAATGAGCGGTGACGGATGGCTCTAGTGATTAATAATCTGTTGTAATCTGTTTTGACTAAATTAATTTTTCACTTTTTTGCGGTGGGCTTTGGAAGGCGATATTTTTTAAGGTTTTTAACGTAAACAACGTTACATACATAATTGGTCATGCACAATACCACGTGAGCTACAAATAGCATGTATGTCCCATAAACCTACCATGTAATTGCATATCTACAACTTCCTTACAAGACTTAACAGAAAAAAATATAAATAAAAATTATACTAGGTACTTTAAAAGTTATTATATTGTTTGAAGTAATGTATTATTCATAATTACACTTGCAAAGTTAATTTGCAACTTTATCCTAGTGGTTGTAGCAAAAACACTGAAATTAATTTAAGAATTAAATCAACATACTTTTATACATACAAAAAAAACACATTTGTACGTTTTTTAATGTCATCATGTAGCGAACAAGTATACAGTTCACATTAACGATAAGTGAATACTGTAAGTTCTGAATATATATTGTGGGAATGGACAAATTCACTAAGTTTTTTAGGGTTGTCATGTCCGCCTTTCTGTCTGCCTGCCTGTCTGTCTGTCTGTCCGTCAGCGGTTAAGCGCAAAAACTATTGGTACCAGAGACTTGAAATTTGGCACAGGTATACATACACCTTAATTACGGCGACAAAGTGGCCGCAAATAAAAACATGAAAAATAAAATTATTTTGGGTACCTCCCCCTACATGTGCCCCTGGGTGTGCAAAAATCTTTTTTTTCGATTTAAGTGAATTAAATCGAAAAAAAAAGATTTTTGCACACCCCTAACATTTTTGAAAGACCTATCCAACGATATCCCTACATATAAAACGAAAAATTAAAAAAATATATCCACGCGCTACATGTAGGGGAGGTACCCTAAATAATTTTATTTTTGTTTGTGTAGTGCTTAGTTTCGATAACTGATTAAGCTTTAAAGTGCCAATTTTCGAGTCAAGTGTCCCCCCCCCCTTTACCAACTAAACTGTTGTTGTTAAAAATTCAAACGTTACGGTAATAGTAGCTATATATAACTAAATTAAAAGGAAAACTATCACGCCTAAGTTGGCTTTACAAGTTTGCGAGTAAAAGTCGAAAGTAATAGTCAAATGTAATACTCGGAATTTTTGGGAAAACTTGATAGAATATATTTATTTGTTTTTTAATTCATTAATCAAACCTAAAAACTACATACACTGCGCGTGGCCCGACACGCACTTGACCGATTTTTCATATATGAGTTATTTTTTGGAGACGATAAACTTCTACATACAGACGTTATCATGAGGCATAGGGCTTAAGTATATATTTTTATATATAATAATAGGTTGGGGAAAAAGTCTTTTCGCATTATAGTATGTATGAACTTGTTATAAAATCTCTTTGGCTGTAGTATTTGTATCTGGCTGGTTTTGGTATCATTGAAAGTTAAAATTTTAAAGAACATAATTCCAAATGCAAATTAGGCAAATGTGTGATTTTCATTTGTTTTTCGTACTGTCAAGATGAGTGAATCTAATGAAGAAATTCGATACATTTTAAAATTTTACTACAATAAAGGTAAAAATGCAACGCAAGCAGCGAAAAAAAATTGCGATGTTTATGGACCTAGTGCAGTGTCTGTGAGAGTAGCACAAATTTGATTTAAGCGTTTTCAATCCGGAAATTTTGATGTCAAAGATGCACCTCGCTCTGGTCGCCCTATTACGGATAAAATGGATGCCATTTTTTAAAAAGTGGAGTAAGATCGACATATCAGTAGTTACGACGTAGCTGGAGAACTGAGAATTGATCACAAAACCGTCTTGGCGCATTTGAAAAAAGCTGGGTACAAAAAAAAGCTCGATATTTGGGTACCTCACGAGCTCACTGAAAGAAACCTAATGAACCGTGTACTCATTTGTGATTCTTTATTACGACGTAATGAAACCGAATCATTTTTGAAGAAGCTGATAACTGGTGATGAAAAGTGGATCACGTACGACAAGAACGTGCGAAAAAGGTCGTGATCAAAGGCCGGTCAGGCTTCACAGACTGTGGCGAAACCCGGGTTAACTCGCAATAAGGTGATGTTGTGTGTGTGGTGGGATTGGAAGGGCATTATTCATTATGAGCTATTGCCACCAGGCAGGACTATCGATTCTGAACTCTACTGCGAACAACTGATGAGATTAAAGCAAGAAGTTGAGAGAAAGCGACCGGAATTGATCAAAAGAAGGGGTGTGGTGTTTCATCATGATAACGCTAGACCTCACACATCTATAGCCACTCAGCAAAAATTAAGAGAGTTTGGCTGGGAGGTGTTAATGCATCCGCCGTATAGTCCTGACCTTGCACCTTCAGATTTCCACCTGTTTCGGTCTCTTCAGAATTCTTTATGCAATGTTAGGTTAACATCACGAGAGGACTGCCAAATTCACTTGTCGCGGTATTTTGACGAGAAGTCCCAAAATTTTTTAGCAATGGAATCATGTCCCTACCTACAAGATGGCAAAAGGTTATCGAACAAAATGGTACATACATACTTTAGTTAAATTTAAATCAACTATATTAAAAAATGTTTTGAATTATCTTTACTTAAAAATGCGAAGAAACTTTTTCCCCAACCTATTATATATATTTTGTTTGTATCTTTTTTTATTTTGGGTCCCCAACAAAGGCAATTCTTTTTTCTTTCTTTCTTGCATATATGCCGTGAGGAGGACGACCTTGTACATGTCCACGGTCACACAACACGACACGATACTATTGTATGGGTCCCTCGAGTATATCTATTGTAATTATAATGTATTGCAATTATTGTTATCATTCAAGATGTATTCACGGAAATAGAAAACACCTACGTGTTCAGTGTCCAAGTTAAGAATTATCGTTATGATAAAAAAAAAATTGCGTAAGTCTTACATTGCCTTATGATATGATAAAGGCCATGAGGATTTGCACGCATGCGGGCCACACCCGCGTACGACCACGCGGGTGTGGCCCGCATGCGTGTCACACGGATCCCAACGTTTCATACAATCTTTTCCTTTGACGCTTGGCACCCGCGTGCGGGGTCTGGAGCATCTTTTTGTATACTACTAATAATCATCATATCTCCCTCCGCACGTGAAGCGTAACAGAGGAAGGGGATGGTTCGGGGTTCGAGGTGTAGCCCTCCTTCCCCGGCTTCCCCGGGGATCCACCTCCGAAGCGTCGGGGGAGTGGTCGGATTGGGGGGATTGTGGCACGCAAGACAACTCGCTGAGTGGGGGCCATTCGTTTTTTTTGTGTGCTTTTTAGCCCTTCCTTTTGTTTCTTTTGTGTTTTTATTGTTTTTTTTTACATTTTTAAATGTTTTTATATTTTTTAAGGGCATATTCTTTTCACCCTCTCAGCTATTCCCCCGCGTGCCGCTTACAATTGGTTGAATATGTTTCCACTTTCTATGGTCCGTGCCATCACCATGGCCTAAGCCGGGCGGCGCGGCCGCGGTCCCGGACGACAACTCCGGTCCTCGACCGGTGCATGATTCCAGTCGGTGGTTGGGGCGCTTTTTTATGTTCAATCTGTATAAGACTGTATCTGTTAGCGGCACGCACCAAATTGCAACGATGCAGATTTTTTGTTCTGCGTATGGCTCGCTGACGACTTTACCCGCATGCGGGCACACCCGCGTGCGGACGCAAATCCGCTTGACAGGAAAAGGGCCTTTAGATTTTGTTTTCGTAGTACGGCCCTAAAACAACATTTGAAACATTATAAGCTTCAATTTATAGGGTACGGTAGTCTAGAAAACTTCAATATATGAGCCCAGTCCCAACTCGCACATTTTTACTTCATAAATACAATTTAAATGACGTTGGTACAATGGAAACATGCGCCGGCGCAATGTTCCCCCATCATATCGTGATAATCGTCCATTATGTTTGCTCCTTGTGCGAACGCACACCGTCTGCTCGGAACGGATATACCTATTCGTCGATTTCGATGCTATATACTTAGTAACGTAGTAACAGACGTACCGGATTTGGTACGGATTCTTTACGCTCCAAACGAAATCTGGACGTGTGTAGAAGAGTTCGGCGGACATAATTATTATTAATAAAGTCCGCGCGGATTTGGTCGGCGCATTCGGTCCGAAGTACCGAATCCGGTCGTGTGTTACTACTATTATTTCGTACCTCAAAAAAAACGGTAAGAAATTTAAACCACTCATGAACAAAACACAAATACTAGTAGCCTTAAATTTGGGCCCGTCTATGGGACCGGCGAACATCATTCCGAAAAACGTCCACGGCTGGACAAAGCATTCCCCAAAGACGCCTATAACATAACTGCACTAGAGGAAGCATTTTCCTCCACTATAGCGATGGGGTATACTCAGTCAACCGAACAATGACGGTCAAACCCTATAAATAAAAAAAACTACCGCCAGTGCGATCGCCAATCCGCCAGTCAAGCGATGCCGTATTGATATATGTAGGTATATTGATTGATGGCATTTGACATATTGACACTGTTTCGGGCATCTTAAGGAAAGACTTTGTCAAGTTTTTCTGCTTTTTTGCCAGTCTCTTTTTTTATGTTAGGATGTGGCAAACAAGCATCTCGCTCACATTGATGTTAAGTGATGACTGCAGCCTATCTACACAAAAACCAGAGGTCCAAATGCATATGCGTTGCGTTATCGTCGTCTCTGTGATAGTTATTACGGGATCATCTCATTATAGGTTAGGATCCCACTGCAGAATCATTTCGTTCATCCATTCAATTTTTTTACGCATAATTATACATATAATCTATATATCCATCATGCCTATCAAAGAAATAGCAGCGAGCATTTTTCTTAATTTTTTGTTTTGAAAATTTTTTTTTTCTTTTTTTTTTATATTTGCTGTTGCCCGCAGCTTCGTTCGCGTGGATGTCGTTTTATAAATAACTAAGTAGCCTATGTTCTTTCTCAAAGTCAGTAATATCTCTATACCAAATTTCATTAAAATCGGTTCAGTCGTTTGGACGTGAAAAAGTAACAGACAGACAGACAGACAGAGTTACATTCACATTTATAATATTAGTGGGGAAGCAGGGATTGTCCACTTTACGGCAATATGTATAAAGACTCTGAAAAATCACGGTTGCCGTTGCGCACTTGGCCGCCTCTACATATTTTCGTTCCGCTCCGATAACTTTTTACGTCCATAAGGGGTCGTTCATAAATTATGTAAGGCGTTTAGGGGAGGGGGGGTGTTGACTGAATATTATAACTTCTTACTATAGGTAAGGGGGGCAGAGAATCTAAAATTACGTAAGATTTAAAATTGAAAATTCTACCACTTTCGCGCTAAAAATTGGCATTGTTGAATAGCGCCATCTGTACTTCATCTCTTTAACTTGATATTGAATCTTACAAAAATCTTTTCTTACGAAAATTTCTTATTAAGGGGCAGGGGGGACTAGTCGTAATCTTATGATGTCTTACAGTAGGGGGAGAGGGGGTCAAATTAGCCCTCAAAACCTCTTACGTAATTTATGAACGACCCCTATTTACGCTTATAAGGGAGTTTAGAATGATTCGACCGCCATTGTTCGGTTGACTGACCTAAATGAAATTTTAAAATATCAGTAAAGTGTAGGTATATTCTATTATGATTCAAATTATTCAACACATTTGTCTTAAATAACCTACTCACGGGTACACGATTTTTTCACTTCTTATGAAAACGAACAATTCATAAAACTGAAAATGTGAACAGATTTTGATTATTGACTTTTACGCCGCTAAAACACATATATTTATAAGATTCAAAGCTTATAAAATGAAAATAGGTAGAGATGGTAAAATAATAATTAAAAAAATGTATTCAATCACTTAAAATTTCTAATTATTAAATGCAATTTTTTTAACAATTTATATACTAGGTAACTATTTTTTAAGCACTATTTTCGCGATCACATTTTAACGAATTATATTTAAGATGCGCACGCGCAGCCGTGCGACAGACAATTGGTCTAAGTACTAATTATACCAGGCACACTAAATAGCAGAGTATGCCCACGAGAGATGTGTACATATTTACAATAATGATTATGGAGGTACACACTGATTTAATTATAAATGCTGCAGCTGATAATGCGGACTGCACATTCTAAAATGTGTCTGGGCACAGAAAGCTCGAAGTTCGAAGCACGTATTGAGAGATAACTGTTGACGACTCTAGAATATTAGTTTCGTTTGGTGTCTGGAGATACATTCTTCAAAATAATGTTTTAATGTTTTAACTGACAAGAGTTCATGCATGTGATTTAAAAAAATAAAAGAATATTCTTAGATAGAATCCCGTGCTTTGTTCTCTTAATAATTTGATTAGTTAACTATCTTGTATTTTCCTTTTTTGTCGCGAAAACGTCTTATAAATCGATGAATGCCGACTAAATGGACGAATAAAAAAAAACGCCTTCAAAAAAGTAAAAATTGAAAAGACAAAAAACACTAAAAAGCGAAAAATAAACTCAATTAGATAATTTAATTTTAAGGGAAAAAACACGTAACCTATTCATAATAATAAGACAATTGTCTTATATTAATTATTAACTTTAATATGGGCTACGTACCTACCAACTCATAGGTTTGAAATCGGTGCCAAGCCAAATAAAAATTTTTAGAGTCTATTTCACTACGTTTCAAATAGCCGCATTTGATAACTTAACATAGGTACTGCATACAAGGCTCTGTGAACTTGGCATCCGACCTTGATTTTTTTTTTCTTTTTTTGGCTTAAATGATAGATTAGGGTATGTAGTAGATAGTAGTGAACGTAATTTCGTTTGTAGTAGTACCAAAAAAAAATAAAAAAAATAAAAAAAATGTCATCCCCCGACATGAAAAAAATAATTTTTTTTTGGCTGTTTCTAATAGGTATGCGTAAGTAGTTGTTTGTAGTAAAAGAATTTTCGTTTGTAAATCAACAGTTTTTTTTTTTACAAAATTTTTTTTTTTTAGAGTTTTTAAAAAGCGATTTCTTATTACTACAATCGCTAAATACGACAGAAGGCAGTCCGTAGAGGTTTGTAGTGAAAGAGTTTTCGTTTGTAGTAAGCCCGAAGTTGTAAAAAAAGTGACCTGATTATGTAAATCTGGTATGGGAGGTATGTTGACTGAACTACTTATGTATGACGGACTTGTCGATTACTACAAACGTCTGAAATGATAGAAGGAGGTCCCTAGAGGTTTGTAGTGAAAGAATTTTCGTTTGTAGTAAGCTCGAAGTTGTAAAAGAAGTAACCTGATTATGTAAATCTGGTATGGGAGTTATGTCGACGGTATAAGATACGGTTGATGTACTTGACGACTACTACAAACGTCTAAAATGATAGAAGGAGGTCCCTAGAGGTTTGTAGTGAAAGAATTTTCGTTTGTAGTAAGCTCGAAGTTGTAAAAGAAGTAACCTGATTATGTAAATCTGGTATGGGAGGTATGTTGACTGAACTGCTCATGTTTGATGGACTTGGCGATTACTACAAACGTCTGAAATGATAGAGGCAGGTTCATAGAGGTTTGTAGTGAAAGAATTTTCGTTTGTAGTAAGCTCGAAGTTGTAAAAAAGTGACCTGATTATGTAAATCTGGTATGGGAGGTATGTTGACTGAACTACTTATGTTTGACGGACTTGTCGATTACTACAAACGTCTAAAATGATAGAGGGAGGTCCCAAGAGGTTTGTAGTGAAAGAATTTTCGTTTGTAGTAAGCTCGAAGTTGTAAAAAAAGTGACCTGATTATGAAAATCCGGTATGGGAGGTATGTCGACGGTATAACTTACGGTTGATGTACTTGACGACTACTACAACCGTCTTAATCGATAAAGGGGGGTGCGTAGAGGTTTGTAGTGAAAGAATTTTCGTTTGTAGTAAGCTCGAAGTTGTAAAAAAAGTGACCTGATTATGAAAATCCGGTATGGGAGGTATGTCGACGGTATAACTTACGGTTGATGTACTTGACGACTACAACAAACGTCTAAAATGATAGAGGGAGGTCCCTTGAGGTTTGTAGTGAAAGAATTTTCGTTTGTAGTAAGCTCGAAGTTGTAAAAAAGTGACCTGATTATGTAAATCTGGTATGGGAGGTATGTTGACTGAACTGCTTATGTTTGATGGACTTGGCGATTACTACAAACGTCGAAAATGATAGAGGGAGGTCCCTAGAGGTTTGTAGTGAAATAATTTTCGTTTGTAGTAAGCTCGAAGTTGTAAAAAAAGTGACCTGATTATGAAAATTCGGTATGGGAGTTATGTCGACGGTATAAGTTACGGTTGATGTACTTGACGACTACTACAAACGTCTAAAATGATAGAAGGAGGTCCCTAGAGGTTTGTAGTGAAAGAATTTTCGTTTGTAGTAAGCTCGAAGTTGTAAAAGAAGTAACCTGATTATGTAAATCTGGTATGGGAGGTATGTTGACTGAACTGCTCATGTTTGATGGACTTGGCGATTACTACAAACGTCTGAAATGATAGAGGCAGGTTCATAGAGGTTTGTAGTGAAAGAATTTTCGTTTGTAGTAAGCTCGAAGTTGTAAAAAAGTGACCTGATTATGTAAATCTGGTATGGGAGGTATGTTGACTGAACTACTTATGTTTGACGGACTTGTCGATTACTACAAACGTCTAAAATGATAGAGGGAGGTCCCAAGAGGTTTGTAGTGAAAGAATTTTCGTTTGTAGTAAGCTCGAAGTTGTAAAAAAAGTGACCTGATTATGAAAATCCGGTATGGGAGGTATGTCGACGGTATAACTTACGGTTGATGTACTTGACGACTACTACAACCGTCTTAATCGATAAAGGGGGGTGCGTAGAGGTTTGTAGTGAAAGAATTTTCGTTTGTAGTAAGCTCGAAGTTGTAAAAAAAGTGACCTGATTATGAAAATCCGGTATGGGAGGTATGTCGACGGTATAACTTACGGTTGATGTACTTGACGACTACAACAAACGTCTAAAATGATAGAGGGAGGTCCCTTGAGGTTTGTAGTGAAAGAATTTTCGTTTGTAGTAAGCTCGAAGTTGTAAAAAAGTGACCTGATTATGTAAATCTGGTATGGGAGGTATGTTGACTGAACTGCTTATGTTTGATGGACTTGGCGATTACTACAAACGTCGAAAATGATAGAGGGAGGTCCCTAGAGGTTTGTAGTGAAATAATTTTCGTTTGTAGTAAGCTAGAAGTTGTAAAAAAAGTGACCTGATTATGAAAATTCGGTATGGGAGTTATGTCGACGGTATAAGTTACGGTTGATGTACTTGACGACTACTACAAACGTCTAAAATGATAGAAGGAGGTCCCTAGAGGTTTGTAGTGAAAGAATTTTCGTTTGTAGTAAGCTCGAAGTTGTAAAAGAAGTAACCTGATTATGTAAATCTGGTATGGGAGTTATGTCGACGGTATAAGATACGGTTGATGTACTTGACGACTACTACAAACGTCTAAAATGATAGAAGGAGGTCCCTAGAGGTTTGTAGTGAAAGAATTTTCGTTTGTAGTAAGCTCGAAGTTGTAAAAGAAGTAACCTGATTATGTAAATCTGGTATGGGAGGTATGTTGACTGAACTGCTCATGTTTGATGGACTTGGCGATTACTACAAACGTCTGAAATGATAGAGGCAGGTTCATAGAGGTTTGTAGTGAAAGAATTTTCGTTTGTAGTAAGCTCGAAGTTGTAAAAAAAGTGACCTGATTATGAAAATCCGGTATGGGAGGTATGTCGACGGTATAACTTACGGTTGATGTACTTGACGACTACTACAACCGTCTTAATCGATAAAGGGGGGTGCGTAGAGGTTTGCAGTGAAAGAATTTTCGTTTGTAGTAAGCTCGAAGTTGTAAAAAAAGTGACCTGATTATGAAAATCCGGTATGGGAGGTATGTCGACGGTATAACTTACGGTTGATGTACTTGACGACTACAACAAACGTCTAAAATGATAGAGGGAGGTCCCTTGAGGTTTGTAGTGAAAGAATTTTCGTTTGTAGTAAGCTCGAAGTTGTAAAAAAGTGACCTGATTATGTAAATCTGGTATGGGAGGTATGTTGACTGAACTGCTTATGTTTGATGGACTTGGCGATTACTACAAACATCTGAAATGATAGAGGGAGGTGCGTAGAGGTTTGTAGTGAAATAATTTTCGTTTGTAGTAAGCTCGAAGTTGTAAAAAAAGTGACCTGATTATGAAAATTCGGTATGGGAGTTATGTCGACGGTATAAGTTACGGTTGATGTACTTGACGACTACTACAAACGTCTAAAATGATAGAAGGAGGTCCCTAGAGGTTTGTAGTGAAAGAATTTTCGTTTGTAGTAAGCTCGAAGTTGTAAAAGAAGTAACCTGATTATGTAAATCTGGTATGGGAGGTATGTCGACGGTATAAGTTACGGTTGATGTACTTGACGACTACTACAAACGTCTGAAATGATAGAGGAAGGTCTGTAGTGGTTTGTAGTGAAAGAATTTTCGTTTGTAGTAAGCTCGAAGTTGTAAAAAAAGTAACTTGATTATGTAAATCTGGTATGAGAGGTATGTTGACGGAACTACTTATAATATGTTTGACGGACTTGTCGATTAATACAAACGTCTTAACTGATAGAGGGAGGTCTGTATTGGTTTGTAGTGAAAGAATTTTCGTTTGTAGTAAGCTCGAAGTTGTAAAAAAACTGACCTGATTGTGTAAATCTGTTTTATTAAAAGAAAAATGGAAAGTAAAATTTGACTTCAGGCGAGACTCGAACTCGCGGCCTTCAGGGAATCTAGTCCAGCCGCTCTTCCAACTGAGCTACTGAAGTCCTGCCCGATTTGTTGTTTTTGGAAAATAATTATGTCCGCCAACTTGGATCTCAAAAAGATGTCATTTTCGTAATCAGCTCCCCAAGAAATCTCAAAATTGACGCCTATATATATTTTGAAAAAAAAAAAAAACAATCGGTCCGCTATTTTGGTTCTGAAAACAGATGCTATTTTCGTAATCAGCACACCAAGAAACCACGAAATTGACAGTCATATCTTAATTTGGAAAAGTAATTATGTCCGACATCTTGTATCTGATAAAAGATATTATTTTCGTAATCAACGCCTCAAAAAACCTCGAATATAGACACCCATATCATAATTTGAAACAAAATCTGTCCTCCATATTGGATCTGAAAATGGCTGTTATTTTCTTAATCGGTTTCCCAAGAAACCACAAAATTTATAACCTTCATTAAAGGCTATCCATCACCTTACATACCGACCCAAATTTATTTTGATATTGATATTTGCATTCCTTCGAGCTCTATCATTAAAGCTCTACCACCGTACATTTCCACTATCTTTGAACAACAGGTTAATGTAATGCGGTGGTGCTGAGCGAGCTCTACCACTAATTTCCACATTTACGAAATTTCGCATATTTTACACAACAAGACAAGTTCAGTACGAGATATCACGTGCGCCATTTAAGTATACTTTTAAAGTACAAACTACACAGGTATTAGGAGGAAAATAGAATGTACTGATAGCCATAGTGCAACGCCCACGTCCTACAAAAAGTCGGTGAAAAATAAAATCGGTATATCCCGACCGATAATCGGTGAAAAATGGAACGTTCGGAAATGTATGCGTCAACGCACACTACTCACCGACTCACCGACAATCGGAATAGTTTATGAGCCGAACCTAGGTCGACCTTCACCTATCTGTTTACCGAATTAACCATTTTTTTTTAACACATTTCATACATGAACGGACACGTCATGCTAGTATTGCCTACATAATTATGTTCATAGGTATAACTATTAAGAAAAAAAAATTTTTTAGCAACTTTCTTCTATTTGTTAATTTCCAATTAATTGTGTTTGAAACTTAAAGTTTAAGACATATAAAATACGTCTGTAAGGTATTGCCTTAGTATTAATGTTCATGACTAGGTACCTGGCAACGGGGTGTAAACAGGTAAGTAAATATAAGTAACTGCACCTATCTGTTACCAATAAACCTCAAACACCTATTTTATATGTTTAAAACTTTTGGTTTCAAATACATTTGGTTGGTTAACTCACTTTTTTTACAACTTCGAGCTTACTACAAGCGAAAATTCTTTCACTACGAACCTCTACGCACCTCCCTCTATCATTTCAGACGTTTGTAGTAGTCGACAAGTTCATCAACCGTAAGTTATTGCGTCGACATACCTCCCATACCAGATTTACATAATCAGGTTACTTATTTTACAACTTCGAGCTTACTACAAACGAAACTTCTTTCACTACAAACCTCTAGGGACCTCCCTCTATCATTTGAGACGTTTGTAGTAGTCGTCAAGTACATCAACCGTAACTTATACCGTCGACATACCTCCCATACCGGATTTTCATAATCAGGTCACTTTTTTTACAACTTCGAGCTTACTACAAACGAAAATTCTTTCACTACAAACCTCTAGGGACTTCCCTCTATCATTTTCGACGTTTGTAGTAATCGCCAAGTCCATCAAACGTAAGCAGTTCAGTCAACATACCTCCCATACCAGATTTACATAATCACGTCACTTTTTTTACAACTTCGAGCTAACTACAAACGAAAGTTCTTTCACTACAAACCTCTACGCACCTCCCTCTATCATTTCAAACGTTTGTAGTAATCGACAAGTCCGTCAAACATAAGTAGTTCAGTCAACATACCTCCCATACCAGATTTACATAATCACGTCACTTTTTTTACAACTTCGAGCTTACTACAAACGAAAATTCTTTCACTACAAACCTCTAGGGACTTCCCTCTATCATTTTCGACGTTTGTAGTAATCGCCAAGTCCATCAAACATAAGCAGTTCAGTCAACATACCTCCCATACCAGATTTACATAATCACGTCACTTTTTTTACAACTTCGAGCTTACTGCAAACGAAAATTCTTTCACTACAAACCTCTACGCACCTCCTTCTATCATTTCAGACATTTGTAGTAGTCGTCAAGTACATCAACTGTAAGTTATACCGTCGACATACCTCCCATACCGTATTTTCATAATCAGGTCACTTTTTTTACAACTTCGAGCTTACTACAAACGAAAATTATTTCACTACAAACCTCTAGGGACCTTCCTCTATCATTTCAGACGTTTGTTGTAGTCGTCAAGTACATCAACCGTAAGTTATACCGTCGACATACCTCCCATACCGGATTTTCATAATCAGGTCACTTTTTTTACAACTTCGAGCTTACTACAAACGAAAATTCTTTCACTACAAACCTCTAGGGACTTCCCTCTATCATTTTCGACGTTTGTAGTAATCGCCAAGTCCATCAAACGTAAGCAGTTCAGTCAACATACCTCCCATACCAGATTTACATAATCACGTCACTTTTTTTACAACTTCGAGCTTACTACAAACGAAAATTCTCTCACTACAAACCTCTACGCACCTCCCTCTATCATTTCAGACGTTTGTAGTAATCGCCAAGTCCATCAAACATGAGCAGTTCAGTCAACATACCTCCCATACCAGATTTACATAATCAGGTTACTTTTTTTACAACTTCGAGCTTACTACAAACGAAAATTCTTTCACTACAAACCTCTACGCACCTCCCTCTATCATTTCTGACGTTTGTAGTAGTCGACAAGTCCATCAACCGTAAGTTATTGCGTCGACATACCTCCCATACCAGATTTACATAATCAGGTTACTTCTTTTACAACTTCGAGCTTACTACAAACGAAAATTCTTTCACTACAAACCTCTAGGGACCTCCTTCTATCATTTTAGACGTTTGTAGTAGTCGTCAAGTACATCAACCGTAACTTATACCGTCGACATAACTCCCATACCGAATTTTCATAATCAGGTCACTTTTTTTACAACTTCGAGCTTACTACAAACGAAAATTATTTCATTACAAACCTCTACGCACCTCCCTCTATCATTTTCGACGTTTGTAGTAATCGCCAAGTCCATCAAACATAAGCAGTTCAGTCAACATACCTCCCATACCAGATTTACATAATCAGGTCACGTTTTTACAACTTCGAGCTTACTACAAACGAAAATTCTTTCACTACAAACCTCTAGGGACCTCCCTCTATCATTTTAGACGTTTGTAGTAATCGCCAAGTCCATCAAACATAAGCAGTTCAGTCAAAATACCTCCCATACCAGATTTACATAATCAGGTCACTTTTTTACAACTTCGAGCTTACTACAAACGAAAATTCTTTCACTACAAACCTCTAGGGACCTCCCTCTATCATTTTAGACGTTTGTAGTAATCGCCAAGTCCATCAAACATAAGCAGTTCAGTCAAAATACCTCCCATACCAGATTTACATAATCAGGTCACTTTTTTACAACTTCGAGCTTACTGCAAACGAAAATTCTTTCACTACAAACTTATAGGGACCTCCCTCTATCATTTTATACGTTTGTAGTAATCGACAAGTCCGTCAAACATAAGTAGTTCAGTCAACATACCTCGCATACCAGATTTACATAATCAGGTCACTTTTTTTACAACTTCGAGCTTACTACAAACGAAAATTCTTTCACTACAAACCTCTAAGAACCTCCCTCTATAATTTTAGACGTTTGTAGTAATCGCCAAGCCCATCAAACATAAGCAGTTCAGTCAACATACCTCCCATACAAGATTTACATAATCACGTCACTTTTTTTACAACTTCGAGCTTACTACAAACGAAAATTCTTTCACTACAAACCTCTACGCACCTCCCTCTATCATTCCAGACGTTTGTAGTAGTCGTCAAGTACATCAACCGTAAGTTATACCGTCGACATACCTCCCATACCGGATTTTCATAATGAGGTCACTTTTTTTACAACTTCGAGCTTACTACAAACGAAAATTCTTTCACTACAAACCTCTACGCACCTCCTTCTATCATTCTAGACGTTTGGAGTAGTCGTCAAGTACATCAACCGTAAGTTATACCGTCGACATACCTCCCATACCGGATTTTCATAATCAGGTCACTTTTTTTACAACTTCGAGCTTACTACAAACGAAATTTCTTTCACTACAAACCTCTAGGGACCTCCCTCTATCATTTTCGACGTTTGTAGTAATCGCCAAGTCCATCAAACATAAGCAGTTCAGTCAACATACCTCCCATACCAGATTTACATAATCAGGTCACTTTTTTTACAACTTCGAGCTTACTGCAAACGAAAATTCTTTCACTACAAACCTCTACGCACCTCCTTCTATCATTTCAGACATTTGTAGTAGTCGTCAAGTACATCAACTGTAAGTTATACCGTCGACATACCTCCCATACCGTATTTTCATAATCAGGTCACTTTTTTTACAACTTCGAGCTTACTACAAACGAAAATTATTTCACTACAAACCTCTAGGGACCTTCCTCTATCATTTCAGACGTTTGTTGTAGTCGTCAAGTACATCAACCGTAAGTTATACCGTCGACATTCCTCCCATACCGGATTTTCATAATCAGGTCACTTTTTTTACAACTTCGAGCTTACTACAAACGAAAATTCTTTCACTACAAACCTCTAGGGACCTCCCTCTATCATTTTAGACGTTTGTAGTAATTGACAAGTCCGTCATACATAAGTAGTTCAGTCAACATACCTCCCATACCAGATTTACATAATCAGGTCACTTTTTTACAACTTCGAGCTTACTACAAACGAAATCTCTTTCACTACAAACCTCTACGGACTTCCCTCTGTCGTATATAGCGATTGTAGTAATAAGAAAACGATTTTTAAAAACTCAAAAAAAAAAAATTTTGTAAAAAAAAAACTGTGGAATTACAAACGAAAATTCTTTTACTACAAACAACTACTTACGCATACCTATTAGAAACAGCCCAAAAAAAAATATTTTTTTCATGTCGGGGGATGACATTTTTTAAAATTTTTTTATTTTTTTTTTGGTACTACTACAAACGAAATTACGTTCACTACTATCTACTACAAACCCTAATCTATCATTTAAGCCAAAAAAAGAAAAAAAAATTCAAGGTCGGATGCCAAGTTCACAGAGCCCTGCATACAACATTAGTTCTAACGAGCAGGCCGCACTATTGGCTGCACTGCACTTAATGTACTGCAAAGAGACATCATTTCGATAGTCACTTTGCAGTACATTACCATTATGGCGTGCCGTGATAATTACCATAAATTGTTTTAAACTTTCACGATTTGTATTCATATTTCGAGGTAAATACTTCGATTAAAATAGTACGCGATTAAGTCCCGTTTACAATATAAAAATATAATTACCATAACTTTATTAAAACAGCAAGGCACTGAAAAATGGCCTTCAAATTGATGGCTATCAAGATACGTAATACCCTTTTAGGTCGTCAGTCCACCTCGTGGGGAGCTGCCACGTTTCGTCTTCTGGTCAATCAAGCGATAAATAGACAATGTAAAATATGCTGTGTTCCAACATCACTTACAACGAGATAAAGTAAAATCTCACTAAGCTGGAAAATAGATCGCCGCTCTTTGTAAACCCTTACTGCAGAATCCGTACAACGTGACGTCACTAGCGCAGCGCTACGACTCATTCACGTAACATAGCTGCATTCTATTCTGTATAAGAATATTTTTTTTAATTTTATGTATTTAAATCATAGAGCAATACAAGCCACCGGCCGCCGCGGCGGACCGAAGGGAAGTAGCCATACGTTTTTTTGTAATTTTTTTGTGGGGGGAACTACGTGTGATACACACACACACACACACACTACAAACATCGCCTATTACTACGAAACTCACACCTTGATTTAACAAAATACATAAACAATTTCACGTACACATTTAAAGATCTGGGCGACAGGCGTAGGACCATTTGGGCTTGTACTTTGACAGAGGGGAAAGCCTGCATATGGCTACTCCTCTCCGGTCCGCCGCGGCGGCCGGTGGCATGTGTTGCTCTATGATTTAAATAAGATGTTTGATAAGACATTTTCAATATTTCGAAGGGTTTAACTCGTCATTATGAACCATTTTCATTAAAGATCCAACTCTGATATCGCGAAAAATTCATAAATAATTTGCTTCTTACAAAATGTTCATATCGATACGGCAACATGTCTGTATGGAGCAGCTGATTGTTTTTTCGCGATTTCATTAGCGTTGGGTCATTTTACGAGGACCACACATCTTCTCTATTCTTGCATTCGTTTTTCTTAAGGTGCGCCAGTACGTACCTAATACCTACTAGCAATTAAATAATCTACCTATGAATGAACCCATAAATAAATACAGACTTTAAAAAAAATCTATTGGTGTTATTAGCGTTTCGAAATAATTTGAATTTAAATGGAACAGAAACTGTAGGCACACCGCGGACACTAAGCCAAAATTCCATACAAACGCTTAATTTGGTTTCTATCCATCAGTGACGTGTGTGAGCGACACGCGCACCTGTGTGCGTAGCACGTACAAAATACCAACCGTCGCCCATAAGAGAGGGAGGGGTTGTGTATGTGTGCAAATCGGGCGGGACGTCGAAGTGTCCATTCTATACGTAGTATTATTATATATTCTCTGCTGTAGGCTCGGCGTAGAGATAATAGAAGCGAGACTAAAGTTTTCGGTTCGCATGAAGGGCCAATAATTATACATAATAAATAAAATATGTAAGCATATTTTATTTATTATGTATAATTATTAACTCACAGCCACACACTAGGTATAAACCTGTGTTGTGGGTGCCGTTGTAAACACACAACAGATACACAAACACCAAGACCCGAAACAAATATCTGTAGGACATACCAATATTTATCTCTATACGGGAATCGAACCCGTCGTAATAATGTGTGTAATACTGCACTACATTTGGTCGTATGGGAGCAAACGTCACGAAGCGATAAGCTACCGTTCGGCAAACACTTGATGTTTCAGATAAGCATTGATAAACAACATTTCTTTAAAAATGTAACTTTCATAGACACATACTTGTGGTAGAGCTCCAGTGACGGAGCTCGCGGGCGTAGGCACCACCGCATTACCTAATATACCTGCCGCTAAATGGTAGGTAATGTGCGGCCCTGTAAGTTCCGGCACAGAGGCATAACACCTTAGGTCTCAGGAGTGGTAACGCATCTGCATTTTGACCTTGGTTGTGTGGGTGTCATAGGCTGCAGTCATCACTTAACATCAATGTGAACTGCATGGTTGTTTGCCACTAAGATTACAAAAAAAACATGTTTTATTGTATTTCATTAGACCTGATTTTCGATTCTTTGTATTTTTTTTTCGGCATCATCATCTTAATTTCACAGCTAGAGAGCCTTAAAAAAATATTATATTAGGTTGGGGAAAAAGTTTCTTCGCATTTTTTAAGATAATTCAAAACATTTTGTAATATAGTTTATTTAAATTTAACTAAAGTATGTACCATTTTGTTCGATAACCTTTTGCCATCTTGTAGGTAGGGACATGATCCCATTGGTATACAAATTTTGGGACTTCTCATCAAAATACCGCGACAAGTGGATTTGGCAGTCCTCTCGTGATGTTAACCTAACATTGCATATTTATGCAATGTTAGGTTAACATCTGCAATTCTGAAGAGACCGAAACAGGTGGAAATCTGAAGGTGCAAGGTCAGGACTATACGGCGGATGCATTAACACCTCCCAGCAAAACTCTCTTAATTTTTGCTAAGTGGCTATAGATGTGTGAGGTCTAGCGTTATCATGATGAAACACCACACCCCTTCTGTTGATCAATTCCGGCCGCTTTCTCTCAACTTCTTGCTTTAATCTCATCAGTTGTTCGCAGTAGAGTTCAGAATCGATAGTCCTGCCTGGTGGTAATAGCTCATAAAGAATAATGCCCTTCCAATCACACACACAACATCACCTTATTGCGAGTTAACCCGGGTTTCGCCACAGTCTGTGAAGCCTGACCGGCCTTTGACCACGACCTTTTTCGCACGTTCTTGTCGTACGTGATCCACTTTTCATCACCAGTTATCAGCTTCTTCAAAAATGATTCGGTTTCATTACGTCGTAATAAAGAATCACAAATGAGTACACGGTTCATTAGATTTCTTTCAGTGAGCTCGTGAGGTACCCAAATATCGAGCTTTTTTTTGTACCCAGCTTTTTTCAAATGCGCCAAAACTGTTTTGTGATCAATTCTCAGTTCTTCAGCTACGTCGTAACTACCGATATGTCGATCTTGCTCCACTTTTTCAAAAATGGCATCCATTTTATCCGTAATAGGGCGACCAAGGGCAAGAATAGCTACCAAAGTCAAAAAAAGATTGATTAAAACTTATATATGGAGCATTGCCCTATACGGAAGTGAGACTTGGACCTTGACACAGAAGGATAGGGATCGATTGGAGGCATTTGAAATGTGGTGTTGGAGGAGAATGTAGAGAATCAGCTGGACGGAGAAGAAGACCAATGAAGAGGTACTTGCTTTGGTAAAGGAGGAGAGACAAATTTTGAAGATGATAGAAAACAGGCGGGGCCAGAATGCTGGGCCACCTGGTGCGACACGACGATTACATCATGACAATCATGGAAGGGAAAATTGAAGGAAAGAGAAGCAAAGGGAGGCCAAGAAGAAGTTATATAGACCAAGTAAAGGAAAAAGTAAAAGTTGTGTCGTACCAGGATGTCAAGAAGTTAGCACAGGATAGAGAACGCTGGCGGTTATTCTGCCGACAAGAGCATAGCTCTTAAATATAGAAGAAGAAGGGCGAACAGAGCGAGGTGCATCTTTGACATCAAAATTTCCGGATTGAAAACGCTTAAACCAAATTTGTGCTACTCTCACAGACACTGCACTAGGTCCATAAACATCGCAATTTTTTTTCGCGGCTTGCGTTAATAAAATAAATTTAATAAAACAATTGTTTTTATAAGTGTATTTTCTATTAATTTTTTCTATTATAAGTGTATGTACTTTTATAATCAGCATAATAAAAGTACAATGTAACAGTTACTAATTATTATTTACTTCACCACTTGGCAAGGACAATAATAGAAAACATTAAAAAATAAAAAATCTTACTAGTGGGAGGTATGAAACTGTTTTTTATTTTTCATCAATTGATAAGTTGTTAAGCCTTTGTGATAGTTATTATGGAGCCATACATTACCATCTAACCAGAACGGAACACGATAATGCTAAAACACTGCCATTTGGTGGCTGATAATGGCAAATAATAATAATAAACTTAAACTACAACTACAAATAACTACTACAGTAGACAGGTAGCTACCTACTTTTGATAGTAAAAAGTGGTTTAACCAGTTCAGAGTGTTTTGAATGCAACATGCATTATCATTTTAACTAAGTAAGTGCATTTATTTTGAATTCTGATTTCAAAACCAAGTCCCCTTAAAAATGTAATATTATTGTTACAGTTATTAATTTCAAAAGGCTTTGACTGATAATAATTTGGTTTGGCAAAATTCAATGGAAAATTCGTTGAAGTAGCTACAATATGTCACACCGATAACAAGAAACCGGCTATTGTGTAAGTGTACGATGAACACAGTCTGAAAGTAAGTATTAAAAATTACAGTATGTACCTAGCACCTACTCAACAATTAATATTGGACATCAACTCTGCGAAAGAGACGATCGGCTCGTTTCGACTTCGTAGAGCGTTATCTCTGTTGCACACTGCTTACGTAAGCACTGACAGTCCGGTATTGGTCAAAATTTGATCAAAATGGTCGACAAACGTCAAATAGGTATACGATGCGAAAGAGATAACGCTCTACAGACCCGAAATAAGCCGAAGTCTATCTTAGGCTCGATGTTCAATATTGTTGAGCACTGTGTGTACCTAATTTTAAACTTAAATTGATGTGGTAAAGGAAGAAAAGTCATGACAAATGTTTTAAATGTCAGAAAAATGGCACTCTTTTTTTTTCAAAGCCATAATATCATAAGGTACCAGCACGCAGTTCACATCTACACAAAAGTCAATTTCAAAATGGCGACACGTTGCCAGCGACTACGATGAAAGCACCCAAAAGCCTTGATTTTTTAAAACACCCTTTTTATGTAAGGGAGGTGGCAATCAAGCCTGCAGCTCACATTGATGTAAAGCGATGACTGCAGCATATAGACGTCTACACAAAAACCAGAGGTCAAAATGCAGATGCGTTGCCACCCCTGAGACCTAAGTTATTATGTCTCTGTGATAGTTAGGTACCACGGGGCCATACATTACCATCTAACCGGAACACGATAGTGCTGAACACTACCATTTGGCGGCAGATAGATGTAATGCGGTGGTGCCTAGCCTACGCCCGCAAGCTCATTCACTACACTAGAGCTCTACCTAAGTTTTATATCGTTAAAAAAAAATACATAGACACAAGTCACAATCTACGACGAATTAGTTTACTACGAACAACAACAGCGACTAGCAAAATGGTCAAAATAGACTATAAACATATAGGTATGTATTGAAATAAAACTATTTTTACGGATTTATCTCGCGTATATTAAACTAAAATGATTTTTAAAATCAACCCGACGTTTCGGTCGCTTTTCAGCTTCCGTGGTCCCAGTCTGCCCGGGACCACGGAAGCTGAAAAGCGACCGAAACGTCGGGTTGATTTTAAAAATCATTTTAGTTTAATATACGCGAGATAAATCCGTAAAAATAGTTTTATTTCAATGAGTGTAGCTCGCGAAAACCTAAGAACATATCATATAGGTATGTACTCGAGTTGGGAAAAAGGGGTTTCCCCGAACATTGTGCCGACTTTGCCATTTTTTTGCACATCGACCTTGTAACAGGTTTACATGAACATAATTACTAGCGATTAGCGAAGCGACCCGCTCCGTCTTCGCACGGGTGCCATGCGAATAGGCACGTGCGGCGCGCCGGCTCCCCGGCCGGTACCGCAGCAACCGCTACATCCCTAGCAGCATATCTCCCTCCATCTAAAGGACTTATTACACGGTATTCAGGGTACGATAGCAAGGGTCAGGGTAGTGTAATAACATTTAGGGTGTCAGGGCCCTAATTAGGGCGACCGGAGCGGCCCGTGTATTAGTAGGTACTGTGATTGAGTTAGGGCGCTGTCGACCGGATAGTGTAATAAGCGGCCACCCGGCGCGAGGCCACGCCCACCCTTTCTGTCGGACCCTGAATACCGTGCCGTGTAATAAGTCCATAAATCTGTATTATCTTCGAAAATAGGTATTTATTTTAAATTTTATGCTGTAATTGCACCATGTGTTTTTGTATAATGTAACCTACTTAATTGGATAACGATTAATGTTTCAAATCGCTTCGTAAATATTATAAGTCATTATTTCTCGTAAAAAGTTAATGATAAAAAATTGTTATCGTGGGTTATCCCTAAGAGATAGACATATTATTATACCATAGCGGACTTTTTGTAGATCTTTTTAAGGTGAACAAACTAAACAATACTGTCAGGGGCGGATTTGATACGTTAGCTGCCCTAGGCCTATGAAAGATTGCCCCTCTACCCCCGTGCTGTAAAGCATAAAAAATTAGATAAACTATAGAAATTAATTTTTCTAATAATCGTAATTGCCATACATGTAATTTTTTTCGCGAGATGCTATATGGACATATATTCGAGATTTTACAAGTATGTGCGGCAACTACTTAAAAAAAAAAACAACTAAATTTTGCCGCCCTAGGCCCGGGCCTACTCGGCCTATAGCAAATCCGCACCTGAATACTGTAGTAGCAGGGGCGGCTCTAGCTCTAGGCTCTAGCTATGTAGAGCCCGTGTGCAACGAAACCCTGGCGCCCACCGCCTCCCAACGCGCCGCGCTTTCTGACCGCTTCTAAACTTTAAATACGTGAAATAAGGTTTATTTCGAGTTGAAACAAAATGTTCGAAAAAGAAGCCGCCCGTAGGGCGCTCGCGATTGGTAATTGCCACCACCGCAATGGCTGGCCGCTTCCGTCATATCATTGTTGTACCATGATGATCCAAGACGATGCTCGGGAGTTCTGGCGGGAACCTTGAAAGAGGCGTATGGTGCTCTTATTTTATTTCATTTTCTTGGTGTATTTTTTTTATGTTATGGAAGTGGCAAACAATCATGCAGTTCACATTGATGTTAAGTGATGACTGCAGCCAATAGACACCAACACAAAGACCGAGGTCAAAATTCAGATGCGTTACCACTCCTGAGGCCTAAGGTGTTGTGCATCTGTGCCGGAAATTACAGGGCCGTACATTACCACCTGACCGGAACACGATAGTGCTGAACACTACCATTTAGCGGCAAGTATATTAGGTAATGCGGTGGTGCCTACGCCCGCGAGCTCCGTCACTGGAGCTCTACCACCAGTAAAAGTTCTTGGTGTTATTTTATGTTATCTATACTTATAATAAATCTGTAGAAGTGTAAATTCTGTACATTAAAAATATTGAAAAAATAAATACCAGGGGATGTTATTAGATCGATACCGAACACAAATATGAGATTAGATTTTTTTTTGTCTGTCTGTCTGTCTGTCTGTTTGTTTGTTCAAGCATCACATTAAAACTACCGGTCCGATTACAATGAAACTTGGTATGATTATATTTTAACCTTTGGCGCACAACACTGGGTACTTTTTATCCCGGAAAAATGTCTGTTTGTCTGTGTGTTTGTGCACGCTAATATCAGAAACGGCTTATTCGATTTGCGGTTTCACTAATATTAGGTTGGGGAAAAAATTTCTTCGCATTTTTTAAGATAATTCAAAACATTTTTTAATATAGTTTATTTAACTTTAACTAAAGTATGTATGTACCATTTTGTTCGATAACCTTTTGCCATCTTGTAGTTAGGGACATGATCCCATTGCTATAAACATTTTGGGACTTCTCATCAAAATACCGCGACAAGTGGATTTGGCAGTCCTCTCGTGATGTTAACCTAACATTGCATAAAGAATTCTGAAGAGACCGAAACAGGTGGAAATCTGAAGGTGCAAGGTCAGGACTATACGGCGGATGCATTAACACCTCCCAGCCAAACTCTCTTAATTTTTGCTGAGTGGCTATAGATGCGTTATCACGATGAAACACCACACCCCTTCTGTTGATCAATTCCGGCCGCTTTCTCTCAACTTCTTGCTTTAATCTCATCAGTTGTTCGCAGTAGAGTTCAGAATCGATAGTCCTGTCTGGTGGTAATAGCTCATAATGAATAATGCCCTTCCAATCCCACCACACACACAACATTACCTTATTGCGAGTTAACCCGGGTTTCGCCACAGTCTGTGAAGCCTGACCGGCCTTTGGCCACGACCCTTTTTCGCACGTTCTTATCGTACGTGATCCACTTTTCATCACCAGTTATCAGCTTCTTCAAAAATGATTCGGTTTCATTACGTCGTAATAAAGAATCACAAATGAGTACACGGTTCATTAGGTTTCTTTCAGTGAGCTCGGGTACCCAAATATCGAGCTTTTTTTGTACCCAGCTTTTTTCAAATGCGCCAAAACTGTTTTTTGATCAATTCTCAGTTCTTCAGCTACGTCGTAACTACTGATATATCGATCTTGCTCCACTTTTTCAAAAATGGCATCCATTTTATTCGTAATAGGGCGACCAGAGCGATCTTGATCTCAGGGGTGCATCTTAGACATCAAAATTTCCGGATTGAAAACGCTTAAACCAAATTTGTGCTACTCTCGCAAATTTTTTTCGCGGCTTGCGTTGCATTTTTACCTTTTTTGTAGTAAAATTTTAAAATGTATCGAATTTCTTCATTAGATTCACTCATCTTGACAGTACAAAAAACAAATGAAAATCACACATTTGCCTAATTTGAATTTGGAATTATGTTCTTTAAAATTTTAACTTTCAATGATACCAAAACCAGCCAGATACAAATACTTACAGCCAAAGAGATTTTATTACAAGTTCATACATACTATAATGCGAAAAGACTTTTTCCCCAACCTATTATATTGTGGTAAGTTTCACTTAACATTTAGTGCTTGTTTCATGTGAATTGGTTCAGAAATAAAAAATTATGTCAATTTAAAGAATCGTATCGAATATTTTTAAGCTATTCTGTATATTTGTTCTATCTTTTAGGGAGTTTACTAGAGAGTACCTAATAGGTAAAAATGGACCCTACGGATAACTAATCCTCCGCTGTCTGTCCGTCCGTCCGTCTGTCTGTCACCAGGCTGTATCTCATAAATAGTGAAAGCTAGAAAGCTAACATTTTCACAAATTATGTATTTCTGTTACCGCTATAATGCAGACGCTTAAAATTTTCACAGAAATTTTAGGTCTTATGTTGTATTGTAGCTTCCATAATAAATCTATATACGTACAAATAAATAAAATTGGAGTGTCTGTTTGTAATATAAAAATAACCACTTTTTACTAAACGCATTTGTATATATTATGTATACACGGTACATATACCAAAACAACATTTTTTACAATTTTTGTCTGCCTGTCTGTTTGGCGGGACTAATCTTGGGAACGGCTTGACCGATTTTGACGGGACTTTCACTGGCAGATAGCTGATGTGATAAAACAGTCTGTCATTTTTTTGCGGTGGGAAATACGTGTGACACACACTCACACTGCAAAAATTGTCTATTACTACGAATCACACCTTGACCTTAACAAAATACATAAACAATTTCACGCACACATTTAAATATCTGGGCGACAGGCATAGGACCATTTCTCAGTCTTGTACTTTGACAGAGGGGAAAGCCTGCATATACTCCCCTCCGGTCCGCCGGCCGGTGGCCCGTGTTGCTATGTTTGTAATGTAACAGCAAACATGTGTTTATTTACGACATCACATTAGAAATCTCTAAAATTATCAGTGTTTGACTGCCTCGGTAGCCTAGTGGTAGCAGGCCACTACTACTAAGCTGAGGTCCTGGGTTCGATTCCCGGGTAGGGGGTTATCAGAGATAATGGTGTAAAGTCCTTTATCTCTCTATTGGAATTTTTCCATTTTTTTGGAAATTTCCCAGTACCTCGAAGTATGAAGTATGTGCCCGGAGTTGTCAAGAGGCTCGCCACCTGTTACATAGGCCAAAACGTAACCGGCGAATCGTGGGTGTTTGCATGTATGCTTCAATGCATGCATTTACCTCTGCCTACCCCTTCGGGGATTACAGGCGTGAAGTTACGTTATCAGTGTTTCTTTACTATATGAAATCGGTTAAAAAAAATTATGTAAATTTGACGGAAGCATACCTCCAAGTCAAGGTATGACATTGACTTTCGATATCACGGGATCTTATCACCTATCAAATTCCTTGTACGATAACAACCGAGTCATGTGCCTACAGATTAGCGAGTTTATTGCGTTGATAATTTTTGGTGATAGCTCGCGGTTTATGCGTTTCAAAAGTTCATTCGCAGTGTTTTTGAGTTTTGATAACCTGAGAAATTCGGGTGATTAATCTCTCCAGACACGAGAAAAATATGACAATTGAAATTCAATTGTGTCTCGCCGCCGGTGGCCGTACGATCCTTGAAGGATTAAATAAGAGATGCCACGAATATTCGGCCATTATTCGGTATTCGACCACATTTTTTAATATTCGGTATAGCCGAATACCGAATAATAAAAAATGACAAATAAAAACCATATATTACTCAAAAATGCGATATTTTAATTGTAAATGACTATATTCATACTTAAAATATACCAATGGTAAGTTGTGATGAATAAAGACATTTTTTAGCATTAGTTGACAATAAACGATCGCGCTTTTCTTCATAAAAAAAAGTCTCTCACCAGAGACATCAGGAAATGATAGATAAACCTTAGCGAAATTCGTCAGGACTGGGCATGGTTTTGCGTACGCTGACCGCTATTTGTATGGGTCTGCCGCCCGATTTAGGCGAGCAGTTTTGAAATAAAAATCATATTTATCTGCCACAGAACTTTTTTCTGCATCTTCATCGTTTTGCTTGTTATTTTATGCACACGTCTGATTACGGGGGATTATTCGGATGCCGAACATTCGGGCATTCGGCCAAGTGTAAAGCCGAATATTCGTAATTCGGTTATTCGGCCAAACCATTATTCGTCGCAACTCTAGATTAAATCATTACCCACATAGTAGATTTTTTTAATGTAGCAAGGTGGCATACAAGCATGCAGCTCACATTGATGTTAAGTGATGATTGAAGCCTATAGACCGAGAATATGTCATAATACTACTATAGACATCTACACAAGAACCAGAGCTCAAAATGCTGATGCAATGCCACCCCTGAGACCTTAGTTGTTATGTCTCTGTGATAGTTATTTCGTGACCAAGTGCTGAACACTACCATTTGGCGGCAGACAGATTAGGTAATGCAGTGGTGCATACGCCCGCGAGCTCCGTCACCAGAGCTCTACCAACAGTATAATGCTTTATGTTTATACTGGTGGTAGAGTTCCAATGTAGGGACTCGAGGGCGTAGGCACCACCGCATTACTTAATCTATCTGCCGCTAAATGGTAGTGTTCAGCACTATCCTGTTCCGGTTATCACAATCGGGTAAACACTCACACTACAAAAATCGTCTATTACTACGAATACATTAACAATTTCACGTGTGTGTGTGTGTGTGTGTGTGTGTGTGTGTGTGTGTGTGTGTGTGTGTGTGTGTGTGTGTGCGAGTGCGTGCGTGCGTGTGTGTGTGTGTCGACTACGGCTACCCTGGGGTGCTGAGTCGGGGGGGCTAGAAATAAAGGAGTACCTACTTATTATCCTTTAACAGCTCTCCTTTATCCTTTATCAATAAGCTTGGTGTTACATGGATCAAGACATACCTATAAACTCGTGGGAGTTTGCATGTATGCTTGAATGTATGCACTAACCTACTTTTGCCTACCTTGTCGGAGAGTACAAGCGTGAAGTACTGTTTTTTATTATGGACCAAATGACAAAAGTCAAGAGACCGAAAATACAAAAACAACCACATTGCTAATAAACAAACGCACCGCAATGTTTCACCATTACCACACCGCGGACACTCCGCCAAAATTCCATACAAACGCTTAATTTGTTAATTCTTAATTCTCTATTACACAGACATCAATCAGTGACGTGTATTTACACGTGCACCTGTGTGCGTAGCACGTAGAGAATACCAAACGTCGCCCATAAGAGGGGAGGAGGTTGGGTGATGCGGGGAAATCGGGCGGGACGTAGTAGAAGTGTCCATTCTATACGTAGTATTATTACATATTCTCTGACATTATTTTACATTTATTATAGGTACAGGTATAGGTATAGGTATTTTATATCAAGAACAATACATTAAGCATTTATTTGTGGTCACGGTTCACTAGTTACATTGTGTAAGACCAATGGATTTAATTTAATGCGGTACGGATTATTTATGTACCTACATACCTCGGAGGTTTAGTCAATAGGCTAGACATGAGGTGTCTCAGTAGCGTAGTGGTAGCAGGCCACTACTATTACGCTGGAGGTCCTGGGTTCGATTCCCGGGTCGGGGACTATCAGAGATAACGGTTTAAAATCCTTTATCTCTGCTTCTATTGGGATTTTTCCATTTTCTGGAAGTTTCCCAGTACCCCGGAGTTTGGTAATGTGCCCGGAGATGGCAACAGGTTCGCCACCTGTTACATGGGCCAAAACGTAACCGGCGAGTCGTGGGTGTTTGCATGTATGATTGAATACATGCATTTACCTCTGCCTACCCCTTCGGGGATTACAGGCGTGAAGTTACGTAGACATGAGGTCTGGGATTCTACTTATGAAATAATTTCAGACCAACGCTTAGTTTCGGTTACGGGTACCCATTAAATTTCAACCACATTAAAAGCTCTTTAGAAATTAAAGAAAAAAGGGAAACAAATTTTTGACTGCGATAATTTGCCTTCCCTTTTTTGGTTCTTAACCGATTTAGGGTCGGTGAACGACATCCATTCATTGGCGCATCGGTGTGGGACTTTGGTAGCTTAGTGGTAAAGCGGCTGGACTGGTTATCCTGAGGTCGCAGGTTCGATTCCTGCCCGAAGTCAATTTTTTTTTTTTTCGTTTTCTCTTCTTGTTCTCTTTCCGTTTTTTCTTTAATTTCTAAAGTTCACGCGCATGTGTTTGTTATTGCGAAAAATAATCATTACAATCCATACGTGAAATTATGTTTTAGTATCTACTCCAGCCAAAGCATTAAAAATTAATGAGCAAACAGTTAATGATCATTAGACTTTAGCGGAAGGTACATACAATATCAAGTCGTAAACTAGTTATAAATTATCTGAATCCATTTATTACTCCCTGATTAAGTGGACAGTTTTATCACAGATCCACCGATTATCTGGGTGAGACGGTCGTTGTGGGATTTTAGAAATTTATTACGGATTACTTACTATTAGACCTAATTGGACGGGGCAAATATTGTCACCTAAAGATCAGATAACCAAAGAAATCAACACAAGACTAGACTGTGGTGACGGCAAACGACCAAGAGGCCGCAGACCTACAAGGTGGACCAAATTCGATCCTGCACGGGCACCGATCTTCACGTCGCCAAAGACCGGAACAGGTGGAGGGAAATAGTAAAAGAGATAGTGATTCGGCTGGGGATTCACGACCCTCAGCAATGAGGAACACGACGCGAGGAGCCTGTGGTCGGCAAAAAACTGTGTGCAACACTAGCTGTGTGTGTCGGTCGGTTGGTCGCTAAAAATGGTAATGGATAGATTAGAGATCTAAGAATTGCTCCAAACAGAAGTTTATAACTTAACTTGTATTGCCCTGCATGACACGTGGATGGAAAACAAAACGGAGAAAGCTACAACAATACTGATAAAGAGTCATGGAAAAGCATGTAGTATAAGGAAGTAAAGCGGAGCATATGAGGAATCAACAAATAAGAGCAAAAACCAAAGTGTGTGACATTTCAACCAGAATCGACCAGCAGAACTGAAAATACCATATTTATAATATTGAGGAATGGAGTAAGATAATAACGGACTGACCCAAGAATCAGAACAAGGAGCACTCGCAAACAAATAAGGAGATGGGAGGGTGAGCTAAAACTTACAACGGGCTCGGCTCGTGACAGAACTCCGTAGAAAGAGCTACACGTGGCCTTTGCCAGAAGGCCCATGGGCCTCATAATAAGGTTAAGGTTAGGTAAAAAGCATTGGAGAGAGCTGTGCTCGGCGTTTACCTGCGAGATCGAAATCGATCGAATAGAGAGATAAGGAGATTCGTATGTAATCCAAAGTAGACGACATAGCCTACCGAATAGCGAAACTAAAGTGGCAGTGGCAATTCGAAGAGCAGACAGCCATTGGGGCAGGAAAGGCCACGACCATTATCTTTGGTCCTGGCTAACTTCGTAAACAGTTTTTTCCGTTTAGAATAATTTGCACAAATGTACACTACATATTTTGAATAAAAATATGTGAGATCGGGGGATGAGGGGTTGAGCCAAATCTTACATCTCACCAGCGGGAGGGAAGGGGTTGAAAATTCAATAAAAACGCCTCGTGTATTTTATGGACGCCCCCCTATAATAAAAGTAATGATTCAGGATGTTCTTACAAAACTTATGATTATTATTTATTCGATCTAATTGGCATACGAGTTAGGTAACCACATCGATTAACTCGGTCCGCGGGGATTTCCCGCACGTGTACGATATTTTTTGTTTTGCCAACATACAGGTACTACCTATATACAGGTTGTCCCAGAAATCAACGATAAACCGAAAACGGGTGATCGGCCAAGTCATGACAGTCATCAGAAAAATGTGAAAATACAACATGCTAGCGTCGGGACGTGAGGACCCTGGAAGATATTTCTTCCACTAGTGCAGTCAGACAACCGAACAATGGCGGGCAAACCAAACAAGATGGACAGCAGCGACCAGCAGCAAAACTACCGCCACTGCGATCGCCAATCTGCATGCCCAGCGTGGCGATTATGGCATATCCCTCTTATGGGGAAGCTTTGGTCCAGCAGTGGACATCTTTCGACTGATAAGATGATGATGATGACTAACATTATAATAACACCTGGTGGTAGAGCTCCAGTGACGGAGCTCGCGGGCGTAGGCACCATCGCATTACTTAATATACTTGCCGCTAAATGATAGTGTTCAGCACTATCGTGTTCCGGTCAGGTGTTAATGTACGGCCCTGTAATTTCCGGCACAGAGGCATAACACCATAGGCTTCAGGAGTGGTAACGCATCTGCATTTTGACCTTGGTATTTGTGTGGTTGTCTATAGACTGCAGTCATCACTTAACACCAATGTGAACTGCATGCTTGTTTACCACAATTACCACTTCCATTAAATATATATAAATATACCTTATGGGGAAGTTTTGCAGCACTGGACGTTTTTCGACTGATAAGATGATGATGATGACTAACATTTATAATTATAATAATAATGGCTACCCTTCATACGTCCCACTGCTGGGCATGAATCTCTCCCCTTCATGGGAGGAGGCCTGCAGCTTACTCCACCACGCTGCTCCAATGCGGGTTGGTGGAGATAAGGATTATTAGTGGCCAACCCGCTGTCGGATGTTTTCAAACCGCCCATAAGGTTTAACGTCTGCTATCTATCGATCGCAACCGGGACCGACGGCTTAACGTGCCCTCCGAAGCACGGAAATGCGCATTTTAATTTGGCACTAGCGGTCACCCATCACACACCCGACCGCGACCGTATCGCTTAACCGAGTAGATCGCTTCCGATCTACACCAGTCGCGGGGCCATGCGCGCTGCCTCTAATGACTAACATAATTAATACAAAATATACTTTAATGATCACGATTGCTCATTTATCTACGTTTTAATTGCTATTTTAATTGTGTTTGAATTAAACTCATTTTCTATTTACTAATTAATTCAAAGTAAACAAGAATAGACCGATCACATGATCAGAAACTCTGACATAACAATTGGCACAAATAACCGAGAATGAGAATAGGTGTACGAATGAAAAAAGGCATGCTCCGATGGTTCGGGCATATAGAAAGAATGTCGAATGGGCGAATGAATTAACAGATATATACAATGCAAATGTGGTTGCAGAGGTCCAGGAAGACCAAAACAGAGCGAATAGAAAGAAAGAAAAGAAAGAAAAATATTTTTTTATTCTTTGGCTTACACATCAAGAACAAAATACATAGTAGTAGTTACATAGTAGCTATGCAGATATGCTTAATGTGTGAAGCCAAAAAAACGGAAACCATTTCAGCATTATGCTGCAGTAGAAACTACAGCGCTGATATTCTGATGGGCCCGACAAAGGTATGATTACGAATCCCAAGAATGGTGCTGATAAAAATAATAGGTAATAGTACTGTCTGAGGGTGGGGTCAAAAGTCTTAGGAATCGGCGTGCATGTATGAAGAGAATGATGAATGTAGAAAGTATGTCAGGACCGGGATATCTGGCGCTCCACACTCTCTGCTTATCCCGTATGGGACTTGGCGTGAAGATACATACGTAATAACCAATAATAATTACAGTATCAAGAAATATAGCACATCGAGCCTACGAAAGAGTTCGACGAGAGCTAGTTTCGACTTCTTAGAGCGTTATCTCTGCTGCGCACTGCCTACGTAAGCACTGATAGTCCGGTATTGGTAAAAACTTGATCAGAATGTCAAACGCCACACAGGTTAGATGTGAAAGAGAGCCTTACAGACCCGAAATAAGCCGAAGTCTCCTTCCTAAAGTCTAGGTTGGTTGGAGTCTTCTTAGCGTAGGCGCATGAAACGCACAGTGCAGTGCGGGCCTTCGAGGCTTGGCCTCCTTGCCCGGGCATATTCTGACGCCGACTCAGCGGGGCCGTGGTCAGGAATTAGGTAGTCGAAGGCGGCGTGCATGCGAACTTTATTCTTGGTGGCGAACAGTTGGTTGGCAGTGTCGTGACGTCATTCAGCCCTAGCCGAGCACCGCGGCCGCAAGGTGCTCAGTGCTAGTCCCGGTCGGGGCATGAGCCCAACCGTTGGCTAGGGATCGAACCCGACCGAGGGCGTCTTAACATTGGGTGTAGAAAGTGGGAGTTTAGATGTGGTGTATGGCCCCGTAATAACCATCACAGAGACATAACAACTAACTAAGGTCTCAGAGGTGGCAACTGGCAACGTATCTGCACTTTGACCTCTGGTTTTTGTGTGGGTGTCATCATTTAACATCAATGTGAACTGCATGCTTGTGTGCCACTTTCATTACATAAAAATAAATGGCAACCCTAACTCTCACTAAATTATGATAAAATCAAATAGGTAGGTACCTCTTCTATTTAATTACACTTAAATATTATGAAACTGATAAACTAGGTAGATAAGTACCATGTTATATCATATCTTATCTTCACTTGTCATACAACAAGATGTGAGATACAATATTTACAATTGAAATAGGAACCCAATTTTTTTGCATGTCAACAGAATGAAGATTTTAACCAAATTTCATGGTAAAGGAATAGGTGTACTTACCTAACTTTAATTTGCACAACCCATTTCCTGTCATAGATTTAGATCTTCTAGATTTAAGATGCCTGGAAGAAATGGCTTCAAGCCAAGGAATACCTATGTGTAATTATTTCCTTTAATAAAACGTACGTAACTTCACGCCTGTAATCCCCGAAGGGGTAGGCAGAGGTAAATGCATGCATTCAAGCATACATGCAAACACCCACGATTCGCCGGTTACGTTTTTGGCCCATGTAACAGGTGGCGAGCCTGTTGGCATCTCCGGGCACATTACCAAACTTCAAGGTACTGGGAAATTTCCAGAAAATGGAAAAATCCCAATAGAACCAGAGATAATGGACTTTACACCATCATCTCTGATAACCCCGTACCCGGGAATCGAACCCAGGACCTCAGCGTAGTAGTAGTGGCCTGCTACCACTAGGCTACCGAGGCAGTTCCTTTAATAATACCTAAATAATGTATTTAATATTATAATTTTCATAATTAAGTTATTTGGTTTGCTCAATACTCAATACAAGGTTAAATTTGATGCAGGGTTCAATCATAACTCTAAAATAATATCTATTTAATCAAAGATAGGGACGAAATAGTGGTAGTGTTGGAGAAAAATTTACCCGTCAGGTCATGAGAAAAATATGACTGTTGATTTCATATTGTTTGTGGCCGATATCGGCCAACTACAGTTGTAGTACTAATTGTAATATATTATGTACTTACCTACTTATTTTTTGCCAATAATAATGTTAGAACTACCTAATTTACTTAAATGTCCTAAAGATGTCCTAGAGACTAGACGAGATAGATCAGAAGTAAATTTACCAAAGTAACCTGACAGATGATAACGATGGAAACGTCTTAATAAATGTTTGTCGAATCAATTTAAAAACGGAACCGGGTGTTCTTTTTCTTCCTTCTCTAGGTATAATATTAATCTCATTGACTTACCTATGTTTTTATTGATGGTGTATAAAGTACTAGACAGGAGATAGATCAGAAGTCAATTTACCACTCTTTTCCATAGTAACATGACAGATGATGTGGAAATGTCTCTCATAAATATTGGTCACATCAATTTAAAAACAGAACCGTTTATTCCCGTTGTGCTTCTCTTGTATATTAGTCTTATTGACTTACCTATAATTTATTTATAATGGTTTATTTTTAATAGTTTTATTCATAGTCAGCTGCAAAATTAATGTATTCTCAATGTTGCTAATTTGTCAAGGCTAAGAACTGCAAGAAAATGCTGCTGTGTTAGTGTTTTTTTTTACTGCGTGAATGTATAATTTATAGGCAATATACCTAGGCATGAAATTAGTGCAGTAGGTAACTCACAGGAAGCCTTTAAGTAGGTTTTTCACAGAAAATGTTTTGTTTTATTACTTAATATTTTTTATTATTTTATACATGGGTACTCACTTAATAGGTATATATTTTTTATTTGTACTTATATTTATTATGAATAATTTCGAAATAGCTGGAATTAAGTGTAGAGAGGAATAACAATGGGCTGATTGCAAACCATGTAAGACATTAACATTTTTAAAATATTGTTAACTGCCTCGGTAGCCTAGTGGTAGCAGGCCACTACTACTACGCTGAGGTCCTGGGTTCGATTCCCGGGTAGGGGGTTATCAGAGATAATGGTGAAAAAGCCTTTATCTCTGGTTCTATTGGGATTTTTCCATTTTCTGGAAATTTCCCAGTACCTCAAAGTTTGGTAATGTGCCCGGAGATGTCAACAGGCTCGCCACCTGTTACATGGGCCAAAACGTAACCGGCGAATCGTGGGTGTTTGCATGTATGCTTGAATGCATGCATTTACCTCTGCCTACCCCTTCGGGGATTACAGGCGTGAAGTTACGTTAAAATATTGTTTTATGTTTTAACTGCTTCAATCGTAGTGGTAGCAAGCTGGAGTCCTGAGTTTCAATCCTGGTTCAGGGGTAAATGCTATTGAGATTTTTCCATTCTCTGGAAAGATGTCCAATGCTACTTGGGATGCACGCCTGTAAAACCTAAGTTAGTAGGTACCTGTGTAAAAAATACACAATGCCTACTCATGCCTATTCATGTGAGTATAAGGATATTTTATTTATTCCTTGAAGGCCTACCCATTCAGGGAATACAAGCATTAAGTAGGTATTTTTTTATTTTAGTCTTCAAAGTCTATACAGAGCAATCCATCATACATTTTACCTAATTACTTAAATGTACTGCATCTTTAATATTTATTCACTTATAGGAAACATAAAACATTAGGTAGGTACCTACCTATATCATAGTCTAAAATACATTTTACTTTATAGTGTTAGTTTGGATAAAGGTTGGAATATAGGGTAGACCATTGCCTACAGTACTAACTAATGATATTAGTTTAATAAGGTATTATTAAATTTAAAAAATATAGGTATTCATAACGACAATTGATTTCTTATTGTTCTCGGACCCAATCAAGTCCATTGCTTCAGGGATAAGATAGAAATAACAAAAGGAATGGTACCTTACACAACCGGCATTTTTACTTGGTTACACACATAAGTTCTTCAGGATTTCATATTTTATGAGTTGCTGAGGTTCCTTATCATTTTATACATAATTAGCTATTGTTATATATAAATAAATCATATTTTACTACAGATACACATTAATTATAGTCATTAAGTAGGTATATGTACTAATTGCTGTTATTTATTAAAAACATAGAAAGAAAGTAAACCAAGAACATTCCAGGGTAACCTACCTAAGTACCTAACTGATAGGAAAGTAAATGCGACCGAAAACGATTTAATTAGGTAGGTATAATAATTATTTATAAACATTTGTATAGACGTGGCTAATGTAGATACCTATGTAGAACATACATAATATTCAGTTAGAAATTGCGTATAGGCTATCTAGAATTCTTTGTAGTAATCAACGTTGCATTTTTCTAGACTAGAAAGTTATTGCAAAATGTTTTTGCTAACTCACCAAAGTGTTTTGGTACCCCAATCCCGACTCATCGTCCGAAGTTTCTTCTTTCACGTGTACTTCCTTCATTTTGATAGTTCCTCACGTGTTCCTCACTTTAATTTCACACAAAAAATGTTAAAATTCGCGATTGAAAACTGCGAACAACTCGCCACCCCACTCGCGCGCTAACTTGTTATTATTTTTTTTTTAACTAAACAAACCGGCTCTGGCTCACTGTGTCTGTCCGATTGTAACATCTCCCCCATTCATGGTCCGGAGTGAGTAACAAGATAATGTGTAATTGAATAAACGCGATTTCATGCAAATTGCTCGAGCGACGTGTGCCAACAGGAAACGCTAACACACGTTCAAATAAAATGCCATCCAGTGACCGACTGGCGAACTGGCGATTACGAATGAAATCAAATGACGTGACGCGGACGAAACAACTTGTTGGGTTGTCACTTGGCTGCGTCTTGTGAATGAAAACAAGGATCCGATAACTGATAGGGTGACAATTCGCGCACTAGATTGAAGGGGTAGATAAGATTGGTAAGTATTAGTTAAGGCAAGCTACGGGAGGTGGGGATGGGGCCCAGTCTTAAACCCCCGGAGGTGGGGATGGGGCCCAGTCTTAAACCCCGGGAGGTGGGGATGGGGCCCACGGGAGGTGGGGATGGGGCCCACGGGAGGTGCGGATGGGGCCCAGTCATAAACCCCGGGAGGTGGGGATGGGGCCCAGTCTTAAACCCCCGGAGGTGGGGATGGGGCCCGGTCTTAAACCCCGGGAGGTGGGGATGGGGCCCAGTCTTAAAACCCCTCCCTAAAGTTATTATTTCATAGGAATTGTCTAATAGGTAGGTATCATAGTCATCTTATTTTCTAGTGTTTTTGCATTCAGGTACTTGACTACCATAATGTAGTAAAGCCCTCAGTTTGTTGATTTGTTCCAAGTTCGAAGCAGCCCGCCTCGGGGCAATTATTACATATTCTCTGTCCGAGATCAAACAAAAATATTGGATCTGCCCTGCATAAGTAATACTTAAGTAAGTAGCATGATTAGTAGGCAAGGTAGGTACACCGGTACACATCCTCACCAGGTAGGCCTCAGCCTACTAGGATCCCGCACGGTTCTGGCTTGCAGCAAGCATCTATCAGGGTCCGGATCTACAATACAGTCATAGGCACCGGGTGTGTAATGAGCCACGGAGCCACTATGGACCTTAGACGCCTTGGCCTTACCTGAGTCAGACAGCAAAATGATCCCAATAATAATATGTTAGGCTGCCTAACATAATTATCTAGCATATATCGCTGTCATCATAGGTTTGCATTGAGGAACCGTGGAATCGTGGGTGTTTGCATGTATGCCCCTTCGGGGATTACAGGCGTGAAGTTATGTTTACCTTTACGTGACTGTAGTTAATTACTAAGTAATTATAATAATAATGGCAACCCATTATACGTCCCACTGCCGGGCACGAGTCTGTTCCCTTTTTGGGGGAGGCCCGGAGCTTACTCCACCACGCTGCTCCAATGCGGGTTGGTGGAGATACGGGTTAGTGGCCAACCCGCTGTCGGATATTTTCAAACCGCCGACAAGGTTAAACGACTGTTATCTATCGATAGCAATCGGGACGGCTAAACGTGCTCTCCGAAGCACGGAAACACGCATTTTAATTTGCCACTAGCGGTCACCCATCACATACCCGTCCGCGCCCGTATAGCTTAACCGAGTAGATCGCTTCCGATACGTTCATAGGTCAACGCGGGCCACCGCACCGTTCGGCCACAGTAAATGGCCCGGTGGCTTACGATCGACACCAGCCGCGGGGCCATGCACACTTCAATTAATTAGTAGGTATTTGATAATAATATGTACCTATATTGATAATAGTCCGCCTTTATGTACACCGTCTTCGTGCATAAAAAGAATAAATAAATAATTTACTAATTACTTAATTAACTACTAGTTGTTTAAAAATATGTAAATTTACCCGCTTAAAAATGCGTCTCTTCTAATACACAAGTCCTTCAGCCTAATAGACAAGATGTTTCATAATAATAGATTTGTTTTAGTAGCAGTGGATTAACAATCAGCCTATATAGTGGACAGCTGCAGCTGCAACAAAGTAATGCACCATACGTATTGATAGCTAGCTAATGATTACGCATTCAAACATATTATAGTTAATAGGTACATACAACTTATAGTTAATTGTAATTCTATTATTGTTATGATAACGATTTCAACCGGTTTTGGACCGTGGATCTTAAAACGAATAATATGATCGTAATATGATGATACGCTTATTTAATACAGAAGAAGCTCTTTATTCGCGGGGTAGGTAGGTATACCTACGTTCCGTAAATATGCCGCGAATACAGAAATCGGGAATATGGAATGGTAATATAAATAGAATTATAGGGGATACGTACCTAGGCGACGAAAAAACTGGCACCGGGACAAATATTTGTATGGCCTACGGATATTTGTTTCGGGTCTGGGTGTTTGTGTATGTGTTGTATGTGTTGCAACGGCAGCCAGGACACAGGTTAATACTTAATGTGAGAGTAAGCGTATTAAAAAAAAATCTTATCTTCAGGTTAAGGCAATACTCCCATTGTGGCAGCATTCAATAATATTATATACTGTATGTTTTGAGTAACAAGTTTGTTATATCTACATTTTCTGTTTAGACCTAAGATGTCATGTCTTTGTGATAGATTCTACTGGCGGTAGAGCTCCAGTGACGGAGATCGCGGGCGTAGGCACCACCGCATTACCTAATTAATATACCTACTTGCCGCTAAATGGTAGTGTTCAGCGCTATCGTGTTCCGGTCAGGTGGTAATGTACGGCCCTATAATTTCCGGCACAGAGGCATAACATAACACCTTAGGCCTCAGGAGCGGTAACGCATCTGCATTTTGACCTTGGTCTATAGGCTGCAGTCATCACTTAACATCAATGTGAACTGCATGCTTGTTTGCCACTTCCTTTCCACTACATAAAAAAAAATTGCGCTGCCATTCATTACCATCCAGCCGGAACACGATAACGCCGAACTACCACAGATAAGTTAGGTAATGCGGTGGTGCCTACGCCTTTGAGCTCCTACACTTAGAACTTAACCACCAGTAAAAGTTAACTACGCCGCTTAGGTCCCACCTATTTCGGCTTTATCTTCTATTAACCCTTCAAGGAACGTAAATCCGCCGGCGCTGCGTCTAGGCGCAATTGAAAATCAATTACCTTCCTATCATATTTTTCTCGTGACTTGACGGGTTAAATCTTTGCCCTTATTAATTGTATTTGAGCCATCACTTAGCATCAATGTGAGATGCGTGTTTTTTTGCCACTTTACTTACATAACGTAACTTCATGCCTGTAGTTCCCGAAGGGATAGGCAGAGATAAATGCATGCATTCAAGCATTACCCACGATTCGCCGGTTACGTTTTTGGCCCATCTAACAGGTGGCGAGCTTGTTGCCATCTCCGGGCACATTACCAAACTCCGAGGTACTGGGAAACTTCCAGAAAATTGAAAAATCCCAATAGAACCAGAGATAAAGGATTTTAAACCGTTGTCTCTGATAGCCCCCGACCCGGGAATCGATCCCATGACCTCCAGCGTAGTAGTAGTGGCCTGCTACCACTAGGTTACTGAGGCAGTTACGTTTTTTACTTACATAAAAAACAATATTGAAATCGGTAAGTACAGTGTTCACTTACTATCAATGTGAAGCTTGTTAAAGTTTGTTTACCACTTCACGACTAAGAGATCGTGAGTTTCATTTAAATTTGTAAGTGCGAACTATTGCTAAACACGAAGATGTTTTTATCATTTATCTGTGTAGTAGTGTGTAGGTAGGTACGTTTACCTAAAAGTTGTAAACACCAGTCATTCACTTTTTGTAATCTCTTGTGGCATTGATTTGAAATTAATTTGACCTTAACATTAAATTCTTTGATTTTACATGTCGTATAATGTTATTTACAATGTATATAGGTACCTAATAGTAGTAGTTCACTTAATGGGACCTTAATTTTATTGGTTTTCCAGATTATACCTAATAGTAATAATTTTAATTCGCTGATGAGAAATAAATATGTCATTAAGCTTCTATTAAAATGTAATCTATCTATTTAACTGAGCGTTTTTTTAGGATAAAGGGGTCTTTCACTCTCATATTTTTTTCAAATCGCGTCAAAAGAGGTAGTTAATAATAAAAAAAAACATGCAGCTCACATTGTTGTTAAGTGATGACAACCCCCTTATTTATAAACGTACCTACATTTGATACGTTTTAGCTATATAATGCTTTGTCTTTGTCAGTTGCATTGTCAAATGTGCAGGATAGAAAAAGACAAAGGAGAGATTAGCAACACCTTAGCTAAAATACGTTTATGAATAAGGGGGTAAAAGACATCTACATAAGAGGCGTCGCGTTTCAGTATAGTAAAGCTATTCTTGCACGACCTTATTGGATTAACTAGGTTTAACAATATACAACAATATAAAAAGAAATAGAACTGTTTTAAAATAACCTTGATCTTGGCCGATCGAGGCTACTATGATTACGTTCATTTTTTTCTGTAGATCTATTCAGATAAAATTATCAAGGAGACCTTTCACTCGGCTAGACGGGTGATTTTATTTTACTGTGAAAGAAATTGCCTATCTTAAGTACCGTTATTTATAAAGAAACTAGCGGCCCGCCCCGGCTTCGCCCGCGCTGCTCTGCTCCTATCAGTCATAGCGTAATGTAAGCTATCCTATCTCTCAAGTTGGATCGAACTGCACATGGTGTGCGAATTTTATTATAATCGGTTAAGTGGTTTAGGAGTCCATTGAGGACAAACATTGTGACACGAGATTTATATATATTAAGATAAGCTGTTACCCGCAGATTCGACGACGTGGATGGCGTTTTTGAACTACGGCTGTATACATATTTTATACCTTCCCTGGACATACATAAATAATGAATCCCTCAGACCATTAGAAAAATATGACAGTTAACCAAAATTAGCTTAATCAGTCCAGCTGTTCTCGAGTTTTAGCGAGACTAACGCAAAGGAACAGCAATTAACTTTTATTATGCACATTTCCGGCACAGAGGCATAACACCTTATAGGTTAAGATCCCATAACACAAACATTTCGTGCATCGAGTTTATGCTGCAAACCCATTTTTTACGCATATTTATGATCCAGAGAATCTAAATCCACTAGGTTGCCTTTCAAAATGTGGCCGCAAGTATTTTTAAATATATTTTTTTTATTTTTGGGATAAAATTTCGTTGACTTGTTTTTTCAATAAAATATCGTCCACTTCACGGCAATATATGTAAAGATAATAATCTCGATGAACGAAATGTTTGTGTTATGGGATCTTAACCTATTAGGCCTCAGGAGTGGTAACGCATCTGCATTTTGATCTTGGTCTTTGTGTGGGTGCTATTGGTTGCAGTCATCACATAACATCAATGTGAACTGCATGCTTGTTTGCCACTTCCATTACATAAAAAAAGGAATTTTTTACTGACGGTCTTGTAAATAAAAGTCGTCTGTCGGTGAATGATCTACAGTGGAAACGTCCTGTCGTCGAAACAAACTAATGCGAAGCATTCTGTCGACGAAATAAGTCCATAGGTGAATTAAAATATGAAAAGTCCAGTCGGTGATCAGTCTAAAGGAGAAACATCTGTCGGTAGGGTTACCACCTCTTAGCTGTCTAAATCCGGGAGAAAAAAAACATTGAATATAATAACTTTTTATTTATTTTGAATTAATAACAACATAGAAATCATTGTCTTTAATCAAAATACGACACAAGTGCATGGATTGCTGTTAGATACAGACTCATAAGCGAACGAATGAAACTTATAACAAACAAATGAGGAACGAAAATGAGTGAGAGAAAGACGACGCAATCTCTCACGCACGTGGCTTAGAAAGAGACAATAAAATAAAGTAGGTACCTACACGCACGCAAATCAGTTTATACGAAACTAGCTAGCTACCCACTGGCGAGTAGTGGCATCAGTGGCGAGAAGGCTGCAAGAATGCTGCCGAGAATTTACGCCACTCTTAACCATTTCGACATCGCGTGTCATTACTTTTGAACAACTTGTTATTCCGGGAGAATTTAGTATATTTTAAATTCCTTCCGGGAGGCGGGAGATTTTAATTTTCAGAGCTACCCGGATTTTAGCTCTGAAAATTAAAATCTCCCGCCTCCCGGAAGGAATTTAAAATATATTAAATTCTCCCGGAATAACAAGTTGTTCAAAAGTAATGACTCCCGGAATTCCGGGAGAGGTAGCAACCCTATCTGTCGGAGAACGCTTGCGAAATCACATATTTTTAGTGTAATAGGAGTAGGTTAACGTAAAAAACGCAAAAAGCAATTCTATTTATACATTGTGATTAAAGATTTTTTGCTGACGCAAAAACTTGTTTATTGTCAAAATTTTATTACTTTACTCGGAATGGTGTCTTTCTAGATTCTAGACCGCCGCTCGAGCAGTCTAGATTTAGTGAATTAGTAATACAGAGTCCGGTTTTTAACGTGAAAGAGAAATGAGAATTACGTAAGAGGAATAGACTTTTTAGTAGTTTCGCCATGTCCGCCTGTCTGTCTGTTTGTCTACACTGCGCGTGGCCCGACACGCACTAGACCGATTTTTTTTTGTAATGAAGGTGGCAAACAAGCATGCAGTTCACATTGATGTGAGGTAAATGACAACTGTAGCCTATAGACACCCACACAAAGACCAAAGGTCAAAATGCAGATACTACGTAATGCAGATACTATGTATCTGCATTTTGACCAGTGAGACCTGAATCGATTTGTCTCTGTGATCGTTATTACGGGTCCATACTTTGCCATCTAACCGGAACACGATAGTGCTGAACACTACCATTTGGTGGCAGATAGAGTAAAGCGCTGATTCTAGCGCCCTCTTACACTGGTATTCTACCACCAATAAAAGACTCCTTTTAAAATAGGCTTGGAACTTTAACAAGCTGCCCATCCCACGATATTGTATTTACTACCGCCTGTCGGAATTGTGGGAGAATTCTCCTCCAGTCATGGGCAGTGGGGTCTAGAATATATAAGTGAACAGGTCATGTAAATGAGGACAATATTCAAACAAAAATAAGTTTGTGACACACCTTGAGCTTAGCATTGAAACATCCCAATCTGTTATGAATCTTCTAAATATTAGACGTTTCATAGCATCTCCAGAATATGTCATTGAAATTAACTTAGATTTCCACCAAAAACATTAGTAACGTTAAAAAGGGCCAAGTAAGTGACTCTTAAAAATGTCTGTCTATTAACCCGATGTCTGGGACCTGTATCTAGGATAAGGAGTTATTACACGGCACGGTATTTAGGGTACGATAGCAAGAGTCAGGGTAGTGTATATATGTAATAACATTTAGGGAGTTAGGGCCCTAATTAGGGCGACCGGAGCGTCCGTGTATATGTACTGCGACCGGATAGTGTAATAAGCGGCAACCCAGCGCGAGGCCACGCCCACCCTTTCTGCCGGACCCTGAATACTGTGCCGTGTAATGGCCTTTATAGATAGTTGAAAAGATAGCGTCCACAAAGCCTTTTTCAGTCGCCTATTACGGTAGGCAGAGATACCGAATATTAAATTATTTTTATTGCACTCTACCTATATGGCAAATTATGATAGACCATTATATTTACACAAACCTACCCCAAGAATCATCTATCTACCTATCGGTGAAAAAAAATCACGTGGAAATCCATGCAATGGTCTTTGAATTTATCGTGAACAGACAGACAGACGCGGCGGAGGACTTTTTATAATAGGTATAGACGTATAGACGATAGACGTGTGCTGCATTAGGTAGATACTCGTAGTCGTTGCAGATAATTATTAACTACGACGTGTACGTACTACTTGACCGCATGTTTCTAATTAATTTTTATTTTCGCCATTATTACGAAAATACGAGTAATGTTTAATATTCCTGTCATTGTTGTGGTTATATGTATGCTTCTAATTATTATTATTGATAGAATTATGTATGTATTTATGCAATATAAATGTTTAAGTATTTATTACTTTTGAAAATTTACACCCTGCTGCTGCAACATGAACGGTGATTCTCCTTCCACCTTAAGGTCGTCTGGAAGAGATTGCTTTCAGCAATAAGACCGCCTTATTGTATTGCCTACTATTATTATAATAACATCTGTATTTCCTACAATTCTGGCGTACAATAAAGAATATTCTATTCTATTCTATTATTAACTCAGTATTTTACTGTGTTTTCACTTTGAAAGTTTTGAAACCCAAAAACCTGTACATTTATTTAAAATTGCAAAATTTCTTTATTTAATAGTACGTGACAACACATGACACAATTTTCTTATGATTATATCACAAAGAAACTTCCTTCGCGAACTTGACTCATGCACAGCCGTGTTTTTAAATGTATTTTGTTGGTTCGTTCGTACGAGTAACTTACTTAATGTCACGATAATAATTAACAGTGACACTATTTGCGTTGTTAGACTACAAACGAGTAGATATCTACTTGTTTGTTCACCAATGACATTGCCTTTATAGGTGAGGAAAAAAGGAAAAAAAATAAGTTAAAGCGCTGTTTCTTTATTGTCCACTACTATTACGCTGGAGGTCCTGGGTTCGATTCCCGGGTCAGGGGCTATCAGAGATAACGGCTGAAATCCTTTATCTCTGGTTCTATTGGGATATTTCAATTTTCTGGAAGTTCCCCAGTACCTCCGAGTTTGGTAATGTGCCCGGAGATGGCAACAGGTTCGCCACGTTGTTACATGGGCCAAAACGTAACCGGCGACTCGTGGGTGTATGCTTGAATGCATGCATTTACCTCTGCCTACCCCTTCGGGGATTACAGGCGTGAAGTTACGTTTTTTTTTCTTTATTGTTGTACCTGCTTATATAAAAGCTTACATGAAGTATTCTAAGTACCTATTTATCAATTTTTAACGGTGCCTAAGTTTGTCAAGCGGTTAGACAAGGAAAACTTTATGCTTAGCAACTCAAGTTAGATAATAACATCCCCTTTAAGATGAAGATGCTATTGCGATGGACATTATCACAGCCGCTGATAGTCATCGCTAGAGAAAAAGTGAAATGGTTCAAAAGACGGAGAGCAAAACCGACTTACTTCGACCAATTAAATCCGAAGGTGGAGATCCAATACTCTTATAATATTCGACATGCATCGGCCTTTATAGTAGGGTGTTGATAATAGAAGTCCCCGCTATAATAGTCACAGAGGCAAAACAACTTTTTAGGCCTCAGAGACGGCAACGCATTTACATATAGACCCCAGTTTTTGTCTAGATGTTTATAGGCTCCACTCATCATTTACCATTATTATGAACTGCAACCTTACTTCGAACTTAAAAAAGAAGCCGAGACCAACCAACCCCATTGATGATAAAAATTGCTGGATTTGTATTTATGATTTGATCCGCCACATTTTGGGCAGGAACGAACGTGAAAACCGCACCGTTGAGCACTGCCAGGTGTCCAGTCGGTGTGGGTGGAACTTCTCCCTTCGGCGGGTAGTACGGTGTAGGAAAAGAGACGGTGGTACCATGTCAAACAGTTCAGCAGAGCACTCACCATTGTAGAGACGGTACAACACGTACAGACTCCCAATGTCTCTGCGCAGGCTCAGATGTTCGAGCCTGTCAGTAAGTCCTGGATCGTTAACAATACGAACGGCGCGTTTTTGCGTTACTTTCGCATTTATAATATTAAGTAGGGAAGTAGGGATAGTAGGGATTTCCACCAGTCAGTTGACGTGCGCGCGAAGCGCGCGGTGCGGAAGCAGCACCGGGGCTGGCCCCCTTTGCTGCGGCTTCTTCTGGCCTGCCATGCAGGTCGGCGTTGGGTGCCTTGGGATTCAAGGGCTTCGGTGGAGGAGGTACGCATCGTCAGTCGAGAGAGGGTGGGGGCTTTATACATATTTGTTATTTTTTTTTTTTGTTTTTTTTTTCCTTTTTCTCTCATATTTTTTTGTGTTTTTTTTTGTAACAAATTTGAGTTCGCCGCCGGTGCTGCTCGCGGTCACACGTGCGCACACCGCTCCTCGCACGCCTTAGGGAAGTGAAAGGGAAACTATGCGTATCGAAGTGTGCTTCTTACGTTAGTTTGCAATTTGCTCACCACAGCGTTACCTTACTGCTGCGTCGAACGCCCTAGTCTCGGTGCGTCGGTATTCCTACTCTACGTAGGCGCAGAAAGCCCATCGAGGGCTCGGATGTGTGCTCCGCGGTAGTTACGCTCAGAGAATAAACGAACTGAACGTTAGTGCAGTGCTGTTCGAGTAGTTGAGGCCGTTTTCGTAGTGCAATTTAATTGCAGAAAGCCCATCGAGGGCTCGGATGTGTGTTCCGCGGTAGTTACGCTCAAAGAATAAACGAACTGAACGTTAGTGCAGTGCTGTTCGAGTAGTTGAGGCCGTTTTCGTAGTGTAATTTAATTGCACAAGGAAAACGGCCGACAGTCGCCGGGCAGCCTCACGTCGAAGAGCTGCCGAAGAGTGAAGATGGCGGAGAGGGATCTCCCCCCTGTGAACAAGGCCCGCGTCGGACCGCGCGCACTGGGATACCGGTGCGCGAGGCAGTCCGGCCAAACATACCCACCGGCGAGATAGGGGAGCGCGGGGTCCAATTAGTTCCTGCACCCTACCGCGCTCCCCCCCCGCTGACACCAGCAGCCACCCCCGCCGGCGAAAACACCGCCGCGGAATTATGTGAGTGCAACTTGGCCGAGTTGCCAACTACGTCGCCACCACCAACGGCGGCATCTATCCCACCCCCCGTCGCCGCCTCCCCGCCCTCTTCAGCGCCCGCAACTATCGCTGCGGTTGTCGCGGAGAAAGTTAAGAGGCGGCGTGGGGAGATATCGCTTGACTGCTCAGACAACCAGGCGGAGAAGAGACTCTGCCAGTCGACCTCTGATCCCTCAACGGAAGAAGGCCATTACCAGGAGGAGAGTGGGCCATCCTTGAGCCCATCCACCAGCTACGTGGCACTTGAGAGTCCGCGTTGGGGAAAATCTTTCGACGCCGACGCGCGCCTAGCGTTGACCCCTGATGCGCAACCAACAACGCCGGCACCAGTGTCATACGCGGCCGTGGTCTCCGCCTTCATTGCCTCCCGCGCAAGCACCGCAGGGAGCTACGTCTTTAGCGAGGAGTTACCCGCCACTCGTGGTGGAGAAATTTCCGCACTGGCCGCGCCATCTTGCGGCCATCACCAATAAGTTGGGGTATGCCCCCAATGCAAGAGCCACCGGCGCCGGCGTGCGGTTCATGCCGAAGACGCCGGAGGAATACCGTGCCGTGCAGTCATACCTCATCGAGGCCACCGCGGCAGATGCCAAAATAGAGTGGTTCTGCTACGCCCCTGCGGAGGAGCGCCCTACCAAGGTGGGTATCCGAGGGCTTCCCCGGACCACTGAACCCGAGGATATAGTGCAGGCCCTATGTGCAAGGGGCGCACACGGCGTTAATTAACCCCAGGTCTAGGCTGGCTGATGCCGCCGGGCCTGCACTCACCGGCCAGAGAGAAGCGCAAGAAGTTGCGGCGCCTCTGGCCCAAAATGTTTACCGCACCACCCAGGCATCACCGAGCACGAGGCGGTGGTAACAGGGGGAGGTGAGTGTAACCGCCCGGGAGGCGGCACCTACAGGCGTGCATTCAATGGCGCACGTGACCGGCACTGGGCTCGCATATTCGATCACGGAAGCCGAGCAAGCGAACGCACCCCGGGGGGGGATATCCGCCCCGCAAGGGCAATTAATGGAGCCGTCGGTATCCTAGTTGCTAGGAGTGTTTGTAAGTACCCTCACTGGGATCCTGACGGCGTACAATGCCGGACAGGATATAGTCCCCGCCTTGTTAGCAGGTTTGGCCGAGTTAAGACGATACAGTGGTCCCGTGTAAGCTGAGGATCCTCTATTGGAACCCAGGTGGGATCACGGGTCACGTACGGGATCTCCGGGAACTCGCCCAGTCGCAGGATATTCATGTTATCCTCCTGGGCGAGACCAAGCTACGCCCCGAGCAGGAGCTCAGGGTGAACAACTACTTCGTGTACCGCCACGACGAGGTGTCACCGCGGGGCCCCACTTATAGGGGCACTGCGGCACTTGTCAGGCGGGACATGGTGCACGAGGAGTTGGACACATTGCCTTTCGTGTCGACTCGCACAAAGGGAGTGCGACTCTACGCAGAGGGCACAGAGCTCCGTATCTTCGCGGCGTACCGCCCCCCAGGTGAGCGCTTCCACGCCGGGGACATCCGGACCATCCTCGGAGACAAGCCTACACTAGCCGTGGGTGATATGAACGCCAAGTATCCTACTTGGGGTTCTAACGTTATCACTCCGGCCGGAAGGATGTTCTTCGAGGACAGCCAAAGGAATGGGTATGATGTGATAGGCCCCGATGCCCCAACACATATACCCACTTCACCTAGGTACCGACCTGATGTTCTTAACGTGGCATTCCATAAGGGAGTTCCATGCCCGGTCCATGTGGAGGTGTTGTATGATCTTACAACACAACATCTCCCCATTTTGGTCACGCTCGCGCTGTCTACGGACTTCACGATCGCGCGCCCCCCACCGACGTATCGATTGGCTCACTTTCGAGCGAGCTATGAGCGAGTCAGAGCCAGTGGGCGCCTTGCACACCGCTGAGGATGTCGAGGCGGCGTATAAGTATTGCGGTGAGTGCGTTTCGCGGAGACGGCTGGGAAAAGGTAATAGACCGGGCAGCCGTCAATGAAACAAGCCTGTACGCCCTCACCCGCTCACTCACCAAGGAGGCGATCCCCGTATATCCACTTCTCGACAATGCCGGGAAGCGGTGTTACGGGGCCAAAGACCGGACAGAAATACTGGCCAACTACATGGAGGGCGTTTTCACCCTCCATCCCCCTTCGCAGGACCCTGCTATCGTCGAGCATTACGATGACTGCGAGCGCCGCGTTAGGGACTTACTGTCGGCCGCGCCCGTTCCGCTCCGGGGAGGCGATTTTATCTCCCCGTCTGAGCTGAGGAGGGCAGTCAGCTGGCTACATCCAAGGAAAGCGCCAGGGCCTGACGGTATCCCAACCGCCGCGTTACAGCATCTGCCGTGGAGTAGCTTGGTATCCCTAACCAGGCTATTCAACGGCATCCTTCGCACGGGTCGCTTTCCCGAGCCCTGGAAGCTCGGGAAAATAATAGTTATCCCAAAGCCGGGTAAGGACCGCCGCCACGCTTCTAGCTACCGCCCTATAACACTGCTATCACACCTCGCCAAGCTGTTTGAGCGACTCCTGCTGCGGAGGCTGATTTGGCTTTCGCGCGGGTCACTCGACCACGCTCCAGTTGGAGAGGGTGCTCCACTATCTCGCCGACGAGTACAACAAAGGCCGGTATTCGATTGGAGTCTTTCTCGATATCGAGAAGGCCTTCTATCGGGTTTGGCATGTTGGACTGTTGGCGAAGATAGAGATTGCATCGGGCCTGCATAGGGTGGTAGCGAGCTTCCTCGAGAGCCGGCGGTTTTACGTAACGGTGGAGGGAGCTGACTCAGCCTGTTGGAATATGTTAGTATTTAAGTATTTACTTGATAAAACTAGGAAATTAAATAATAACACGAACTAAGCAAATCGACGGAATAATGTATATTGTAAAAGTGACAAGGCAATAGATTACAGAGTAAGGTTGCCAACAGTAAAAGTTTGTGAACAAATACAAAATATAAACTATGGATGGCGTTCAGTGTTGCAATTAATCATTTCAACATCCTCTTCTTAATTGCAAACCCATAGCCATGGAACAGTCATCAGTCTTCTTCGGAGAAATTGGTTTTGTAAGTATGTCGGCAACCATATCTTGAGTCCCAACATAGCAGAGTTGAATTTCCTTATCAGCAACTCTTTCTCGGAGGAAATGATGTCTCAGATCAATATGTTTGCTGCGAGCACAGTAAGAATCATTACCTGCAAATTTGATAGCGCTTTGATTATCACAATAAATTATGGTGGGCACATCTGTAAGCTTCCAATTTAGTTTCGACTCTAAATGCCTTAGCCACATAGCCTCTTGTGTGGCCGTAGCTAGTGCCATATATTCAGCCTCCATGGTTGATAAGGCAACTGTGTTCTGTCGTTTAGAACACCATGAGACTGAAGCACCCTGAAACAAAAAAATGTAGCCCGAGCATGATCTCCGGCTGTTAATGTCGGAAGCCCAATCTGAATCACAGTAGCCAAACACTCCTCTTTCATCTCTATCTTGGCAAAATTTTAATTTATAATCCTTAGTTCCTTTTAAGTAGCGTAGCACTCTTTTTACTGCCAACCAGTGTTGTGATTCTGGTTTGTTGTTGAAACTACTCAATTTGTTTACAACAAAACAAATATCTGGTCTTGTTCCTTGTGATAAGTAAAGTAAACTTCCAATAGCTTCTTGATAAGGTGCATTACTAATAATATTATTTTCATCTCCTGTGCTGATCAATTTGGAACTAAGATCACAGGGCGAATGGACTGGATTACAATCTGTCATATTGAATCTCTGTAGGATTTTTTCTATATAAGCAGTCTGATCAATATAAATTTGGTCTCTGGCCGCGTTTTGACTTATCCTCCAGCCAATAAAATAATTGACAGGTCCAAGTGATTTCATTTCAAATTTACTTTTAAGTTGTAGCTTGATCTCTTTACCTTTTTCTTCATTATTATAAAAAAATAATAAATCATCAACATAGATCAATATAAAGATGATGTTTCCATTATCATTTTTGTAGTAAATACATGGATCAACAGATGTACTTTCCAATCCTAACTGTTTGAGAACAGAAGTAAGTTTCAAATTCCATTGGCGGCTCGCCTGTTTTAAGCCATAAATAGACTTATTTAATCTGCAAACTTCTTTTCCGTGTTCATAGCCAGGTGGTTGATTCATATATATTTCAGCATCTATGTCTCCCTGCAGAAATGCTGTAACTGCATCCATTTGATCTATATATAAATTTTCTTTTACAGCTAGTGCAAACAAATATCTTATTGAAGTGTGCCGTACTACGGGAGCAAAAATTTCATTATATTCCGTTCCTTTCCTCTGTCTGAATCCTTTTATTACTAATCTTGCTTTGTATCGTACAACTTCACCATTTGCATCTATTTTCATTTTATAAACCCATTTGCAAGGGATTATTCTTTTGTCTTCAGGTAGAGTTACCAACGTCCATGTATTATTCTGAAGAAGCGATTCATACTCGCTATCCATAGCTTCTTTCCACTCTTTTGCTTTTGGGCTTGATAGAGCGTCTTCCACAGTCTCTGGTTCCTTTAATAATGCTGATGAACATGTTGATTTCTCTTCATAACAAAAATAAGTAGTAGGTTTGGGTTTGATATTCCTTGGCCTCAGAGTTATATTTCTTAATGGTATAGAATCGTCTTGTCGTCTTCGTCATGTCTTTCCGGTGTGTAATCTGGGTCATTACCTCTTTCTGAATTTGACATATCACTGCTGGCATCATACAATTGTTCCTCTTCTGAACTTTCACTTACTAAAGTATCGGTATCAGATTCTTGTTTGGCTGTTGTTTCCTGTTCTTGCAAAGAAGTAAGTGGCATAATTACACAATTATTCCTAGCTGTGTGTTCCAAGAAAACAACATCTCTACTCTTGTATATTTGTTTTTTACTCTCATCATACAATCTGTAGCCTTTAGTATATTCGCAATAACCCACAAATATCATCTTAGTAGCTTTTGAATCCCATTTTCGTCTGCTTTCTTTTGGTACATGAACCATTGCGTGACAACCAAATATTTTCATGTTATTTAAGTTTGGTCTTTTACCTGTCCATAATTCATATGGCGTCTTGTAGTCCAAAGCTTTTGTTGGTGAACGATTTGTTATATATGCCGCTGTTGAGACCGCTTCAGCCCAAAATATTTTCTGTAATCTGGAATTCAAAATTAGGCATTTAGCTCTCTCTACTAATGTGCGATTCATACGCTCTGCCATACCGTTTTGCTGCGGTGTATATGGATTACTTGTTTGATGCTGGATACCAGATTTACACAAAAACAATTTAAAATCATTGTTTACATATTCTTTACCATTATCTGTGCGTAACGTTTTTATTTTCTTATTGGTTTCATTTTCTACTAAATTCTTAAATTCTTTAAACTTATCTAAAGTTTCAGACTTGCTCTTCATGAAATAGACGGATACTTTCCTACTATAATCATCAATGAACGTAACATAATATCTGGCACCTCCAATAGAACTTGTCTCCATCGGACCACATAAATCTGAGTGAATTAATTGGAGCAATTCTGAAGCCCTAGTACCAGTATTTTTAAATGGTTGTCTACTCATTTTTCCTTCTAAGCAAGTTGTGCAAATTTGATTACCTTTTTTTGATAATTCAACTCCGTCTGCGCTATCAGTTACCTTCTGTAAGTCTGTGAAATTGAGATGGCCCATTCTTAGATGCCATAAATTTATATCTCGCTCATCTGCTGTTGATAGCAATGCCGGTGCTTCAGAAACATTATTCAATATATACATGTTATTGCGATGCAATGCTGTCAATATTAACTTATTACTTTGGTATATCTGACAACTATCTCTCTCAAATTTTACTTCACAGCCTTTATTTACCATTTGGCTTACAGAAAGTAAATTGACTGTCAGGGTGGGTACATATAAGACATCACTGACCTGTATTGTCCGTATTAAGCCATCTGAGTCTCTAATCTGAAAATCCACCTTGCCACTGCCTTTTACTGCTACTGTTTTATTGTCTGCAACCTTAATATTGTTGATAGTTGATGGGGATACATCATACATCCAATTCTTGTTATTGCACATATGCAGTGATGCTCCGGAATCGACATACCAGCAACTCCCATCCAATGCAGCAGCAGCTGAAAAAGCAGCATAATAACCATTATTTGAATTGTCATTGTTTGACAGAACCTTTTTTTTGTCTTTAAAGTAGCAATCCCTACTCATGTGACCATACTTGTTACATACAAAGCACCGTGGCCCTTTGGATTGCCCTTTTTTCTGAAATTGGTTATTAGGATTTTTTTGCTTTGACATACTTTGCTTATTATATGACTTGGCATAGTAAGCAGCTGAATCTGATACCTTAACTTCTTGTAGCAACTTAGTTTTTACATAATCTGCAGTAATATTCACACCGGAGCTCTCCAAAGCCATTATCATAGGCTTGTAGTAATCTGGGAGACCAGCGAGCAGCAACGTACCCAGCCACTCGTCACCTACTACAAAATTGATATTTCTCAACTTGTGAGCTGTTGACATTACCTTATTGACATATTCTTCGACACTCGAACAATTGTCCAAGCTAGTGGTGATCAAATCTCTCAATAAACCTACTTTTCTGCTAAGCCCTGAGTCATCAAACACTTTTTCTAATTTAGTCCAAACCTGTTTCGCTGTTACAGCCTCTTGTACATGGACGTAATTAACTGGGTCCACCAACAGTATTATTTTCGATTTTGCTTTTATATTTTTCTTGCTATCAGATATATAGGCTGGATCAGGTTCAATCTCTTGCCACAATTCTTCATGTTCGAGGTAGTTTTTTACGGCAAACTTCCAACTTTGGTAATTTTCTCTTCCAATTAGTTTCTCAATAGTACCCATTGTTATTTGTGATGCCATTTTATGTACTTTTCTCAAAAAATAAGCTGAAATTGCTGGGAGAAAAAAAAAATTAAGCACGCCGGCAATGGCCGATTTTGATTTGAATTTTTAGGTTAACTAACTTTAATCTAATTGAATCACAGCGTTTATATTTTGAAATAATTCCCTTATATACTATCGGACATATATTGCCCATAACCTGTTGGAATATGTTAGTATTTAAGTATTTACTTGATAAAACTAGGAAATTAAATAATAACACGAACTAAGCAAATCGACGGAATAATGTATATTGTAAAAGTGACAAGGCAATAGATTACAGAGTAAGGTTGCCAACAGTAAAAGTTTGTGAACAAATACAAAATATAAACTATGGATGGCGTTCAGTGTTGCAATTAATCATTTCAACACAGCCGAACACCCGATCTGTGCAGGAGTACCACAGGGCAGCTGTCTGTCGCCGTCGCTGTATGCGGCGTACACAGACGACATCCCGACCACACCGGATGTCATGCTAGCCCTGTTTGCCGACGATAGCGCATTCCTAACGTCGTCGCCCGCTGCAAATCGCTCGCGAGCGTATGCAACGTCTGCTAGATGTACTGCCTGAGTGGTTTGACAGGTGGCGGATGGCCGTCAATGTGGGTAAGACGGCCGCACTCCCAACAAGAGTAATCCGCTGCAAGCTGCCACCGCTCAGGCTACGTGGAGAGGAGGTGCAGTGGCAGACAAAGGCTAAATACCTCGGGTGCACCATCGATCGGGCGCTGCGCATGACACCCACTGTGGATCACGTGGTGTGTCAGGCGGCTGCAGCGCGATCGATGTTGCGTCCGGTGTTGAACTTGGGATTTCCATCATGATCTATTATTTGTTGATTAGTACGTTGAACTATATTTTCAGTTACTGCCTGTATCAGATGTCAGTGTTCATAATGCATTTCATAGTTTATAGCGTCTGGTGATAAGAGCCCTTAAAAGATGACTGGACTTTGTAAAACAAGATATAGATAATTTATGCTGTTGAATCAGATTAGATACCGAAATTTCGTTTACCAGTTTTATCCACGATTGGTTTCTTTTAAAAATAAACGCTGTGCCGCCTTTGGGTCTATACTTTTTTATGATTTTTCAATTATCATTTAAAAGTATTTGTTTTTTTTAAGGTGGAAAACAGGCAATGAACTTACCCTTTGTAATTATATTCCCAACTTTTCGTTCGCTTGTTTGAGTGATAAATGCAAATCTAAATAATCTAAAATGTATTATGTTCCTTGTCGATATACAAGATGTACCTGGTCTACTGGCAGAGTAGGAAGAAAGAGGAGATTGAGGAAGATTACCTATTTATTTAATGTTTCCTCCTGGGCTGAGTCTTCTAAAGAAACAAAATAATGTGACGTAACTTCAAGGAGTAGGCGAAGGAAAATGCATGCATTTCTACACACTACCTGTACATGCAAACTCTATTATAATTCCCCAGTTACGTTGAGTCCTATATACCTACCTAATAGGTGGGAAAACAATTGACATAGCATGCCTTGAGCACGTCTATGGAATACTACGTTGTTTCAAGGGTTGGATTCACTCTTAGACCGCAGGCTTCGACGATATACCGATTAGTCTGTGACCGTTCTCACGACACTCTAAAGGCCTAAGATATTTCCCTTTTTGTCAGAATATTCTTACCACCTGACAAAGTAGTGCAATGCTACTTTGACAGGTGGAAAGAAATGTGTGGTATCACACAAAAAGGGAAACATCTTAGGGCTTCAGAGTCGTTTATCTGTATTGAAACGGATTTAATGTACCTACCTATAATTAGATATTTCTAGACTGAAGGTGTTCATAAAAAATATACAAAAAAGAAAGTCCAGTAAGCGCAATACTTAAATGCGTTCGTAAAGTTGGTGCGTAGAATCTTCAAAAATGGCGTCATTACAGTCCTTCAGGGCTGGCAGCACGTTGGCAACTCCCTGGTGTTGCAAATGTTCATATGCGACGGTGACCACTTTCCATCAGGTGGCCCGTTGCTAGTCTGTCATCCTAATAATATAATAAAAGCATAGTGTTGGCGCGATGAAGGCTTCATTAGGACGATTATGGACGATTCAGGGTAGTTTTGTCCACTCTACTACTTTCCTGCGCAGAAACGGACTCCCTAATAAAAGCATAGTGTGTTTACACACTTACTGTTGGCGCGATGAAGGCTTCATTAGGACGATTATGGACGATTCAGGGTAGTTTTGTCCACTCTACTACTTTCCTGCGCAGAAACGGACTCCCTAATAAAAGCATAATGTGTTTACACACTTACTGTTGGCTCGATGAAGGCTTCATTTTCCTGTCCTTATTGCCATCCTCGCGTATCCCTTTTATATCGTAAAATCGCTTTTTTGACTAGCTACTTTTTTGAGCTATGCGACGGAAGTTCGGCGGCTGATTTTACGTTCCGACGTATTCGGCTGATATGACACACTATAAGTGCCGAACTTACGCGGCAGAACTTCAGTTCAGTATGTGTCTCGGCATAGGTAGTGTGTGGATTCAGCAGCAATCGAACCGAACTTAGGTCGTACGCCCGACTGAATTTTCGCTGTACCTACGCTTTAACGCAGCTTAATTTCGACAGTGTGTCAGTAATTCAAATAGCATTGCGGGCGTAATAGTGCTGAACTTCCATCGCGTAGCTTCAGCATAGTGTGTTTACACCACAATCTGTGGTTTATTTTTTTAAATATTTGTTATAAGTAACGGATGTGGCAAACAAGCATGCAGTTCACATCAATCAATCATTTATTACAATAAAAAAACAAGAAAACATTGATGTTAAGTGACGACTGCAGCCTATAGACACCCACACAAAGATCAAGGTCAAAATGCAGATGCGTTACCACTCCTGAGGCCTAAGATGAACGGTGCCGGAAATTACAGGGCCGTATATTACCACCTGACCGGAACACGATAGTGCTGAACACTACCATTTAGCGGCAAGTATATTAGATAATGCGGTGGTGCGTACACCCCCGAGCTCCATCACTGGAGCTCTACCACCAGTAAACACAGTACTAAAACTTGCTTTCTTTCGTCTGTGTGGTCGTTGCCAGCTTAGAGACTGGCGCAAAGTTTACGCAGGCAATTTCGCAGTGACATTTATTGGCCCGCGTGAACTTACTTAAAAATTGATCTGGATCTGTCATTCTTCCTCTGTAATGACAATGAAGTAATTGATCTGCTACTGAATTCCAGTGAGAAGGAAAATAAAACAATATTGGAACAATTTGTTATATTCTTCTTATGATAAAACAACTGTGATACAATCTAGAATTTGTACGGTTGACAATAAAGACGGTATAACCACGACTTCTCTTTAATATCTTAAAAATATTCTTAAACATTTAATTATTATGTAATTGAAATGGGCTATGTCCGATTATGTACGTATACCTGGGATATAGTAGTCAGGTTTTTTTTAATGAAGTGAAGGTGGCAAACAAATATTCAGTTCACATGGATGTTAAGTGATGACTGCAGCCTATAGACATCTACATAAAAACCAGATTTCAAAATGCAGATGCGTTGCCACCCCTGAAATCTAAGGTATCATGTCTCAGTGATAGTTATTACGGGGCCATACATTACCATCTAACCGGAACACGATAGCGGCGAACACTACTATTTAGCGGCAAGTAGGAAATGTGGTGGTGCCTACCGCCCGTGGGCTTCGTCACTGGAGCTCTACCACCAGTTCAAGTCCATTACGAAAGCCATACCTACTGCGGCTATCGAGCATAGCGTCCAAGTCATCTTGGGTCTCAGCCATGGCTATAATGTATTGGTTAGTTCATCTATCATACCTACGTCGTCAAGAATAAAACTATGAGATCACAAATGAATTACAGTAGGTATCCAACAAGAATTAGGAAGGAGACTTCGGCTTATTTCGGGTCTGTAGAGCATAGAGCAACACGGCCACCGGCCGCGGCGGACCGGAGGGGAGTAGCCATATGCAGGCTTCCTGTCAAAGTACAAGCCCAATTAGACTTATGCCTGTCGCCTAGAAGTTTAAATGTATACGTGAAATTATTTATGTATTTTGTTAAAGTCAAGGTGTCCCCTCCGGTCCACCGCGGCGGCCGGTGGCCCGCGTTGCTTTATGCTGTAGAGCGTTATGTCTCTCGGACCTTACCTATGTACACCTTACCTACAATTTTAATCATTTTTTGACCTCTCCTTTAGTCTGAGGTTTCACCAATACCGGACTATCAGTGCTTACGTAGAGAGAGTAGCCCTAGCGTTCATTACCGATAGAAAACAGTCTGTAAGTTTTTGCCGGGGGAAATATGCGTGTGACGCACACACACACACACACATACACACACACACAACAAAAATCGTCTAGGTGCGTTGTGTCGTCGATGATTACTACTCACACCATAAATTTAACAAAATACATAAACAATGTCACGCACACATTTAAACATCTGGGCGACAGGCATAGGCCCACTTGTCCTTGTACCTACTTTGACAGAGGGGTAAGCCTGCATATAGTTAAATCCTCTCAGGTCGGGCGCGGCTGGTGGCCCGTGTTCCTCTATGTCAGAGATTAAGTAATAATACGACGTATAGAATGGACACTTCGACGTGCCGCCCGATTTCACTGCATCACCCAACGTCCTCCCCTCTTATGGGCGACGTTTGGTATTCTCTACGTGCTACGCACACAGGTGCACGTGTAGGTAAATATACGTCACTGATTGATGTCCGTGTAATAGAGTCAAATGTAAGCGTTTGTATGGAATTTTGGAGGAGTGTCCGCGGTGTGTCTATGTATCCATCGAGCCTACGAAAGAGTCGTCGTAAGCGCCATGAGCAATAATATTTCTTGGTGGGTACCTACTGTAGGGACCTACCTAGAAGCGAGATGGAGCTCGTCACTGGAGATAAGTCTAATCTATTTTATCTTAAATCTAATAGTTATAATTACGATAAATCTTTATGTTTCTACAATATTGTTCATGCAAACTGTACACATAAATTAACCAATAGACTTCTTATTCACACTTATATAAAGATAAGACACATTAAAATATTTTTATGTTAGGTTTATGAAATAAATAAAATTCGAAACAAATTATTAACCTACTTCCCTTAATTTTTTTTGAACTTGTCCCACTATAAACACTTTTTATGCTATGAAGGTGGCAAACAAGCATGCATTTCACATAGATATGGGTCGCACCAAGATATTTGTGAAAGTGGTGATAGACCTCCAGTGACGGAGTTCGCGGGCGTAGGCACCACCGCATTACCTAATATACTTGCCGCTAAATGGTAGTGTTCAGCGCTATCGTGATCCGGTCAGGTGGTAATGTACGGCCCTGTAATTTTCGGCACAGAGGCATAACAACTTAGGTCTCAGGAGTGGTAATGCTGCATTATGACCTTGGTCTTTGTGTGGGTGTCTATAGGCTGTAGTCATCACTTAACATCAATGTGAACTGCATGATTGTTTACCACATCCATAACATAAAAAAAATAACTTTAACAAATATCGTAGTGCAACCCATACTAAGTGATAACTGCAGCCTATAGACCAGAGAAAAACCAGAGGTCAAAATGCAGATACGTGGCCACCCCTGAGACCTAAGTCGTTATGTCTTATAGTTATTACGTCGCCATACCATCTAACCCGAACACGATAGTGCTGAACACAACCATTTAGCGGCAGATAGAGATAATGCGGTGGTGCCTACGATCTCGAGTTCCTTCGAAACACTTACTACTCTGCCACCAGTAAAAATTGAATGACGAATTGTCAATATATATATATATATATTTTTTAATGTAATGGAAGTGGTAAACAAGCATGCAGTTCACATTGATGTTAAGTGATGACTGCAGTCTATAGACACCCACACAAAGACCAAGGTCAAAATGCAGATGCGTTACCACTCCTGAGGCCTAAGGTCTTATGCCTCTGTGCCGGAAATTACAGGGCCGTACATTACCACCTGACCGGAACACGATAGTGTTGAACACTACCATTTAGCGGCAAGTATATTAGGTAATGCGGTGGTGCCTACGCCCGCGAGCTCCGTCACTGGAACTCTACCACCAGTAAAGATATATAAGGCTCTGAATGATGACAAATAAAAAGTATAGGAATATAGTATTTTTTATGTCTGAAGGTTGACAAACAATCAAACGTACCACCTGATGGAAAGTGGTCACCGTCGCCTATGGACATTTGCAACACCAGGGGAGTTGCCAACGCGCTGCCAGCCCTGAAGGACTCTTTTGATGCCATTTTTGAAGAACCCCATATTGTAGCACCTAGGATAGTTTTCATAAAAGCTTGCATGACGACTTAAAACCTTGTATTTTGTTTATACTAAAAATGCTATAATTATACGTTGATACATAAATAAAACATGTGTTTATTCTCATGGTAATGGTCTCACGTTATTCAGCCTACATGATGTCACTAAAAGGAAAATATACATATAAAAAAAATAATTAGGTACTTAACTACTGGTTGGAAAGCATAATTATTGAAATTAGTTGCCAAAAATTTGCATATTTTCTAAATAAAAATACATAGTAAACACTTTACATACCGAGATCTCACTTAACGCACTGATGATCGAATCTTATAGAGCTTAGCCTTAATGACCGCATAGAACATTTAGGTTTCTCACATTTTGTTGGAAAGTGATATATTATTATTATGTCCTTAAATACAATAACGGGATAAATTTAAATTAATTTTTGGTTCTGTTACCGAATCAAGGATTTTGTTATTTCAAAATTATGCCAGTTGAGTAACTTTGGATATTTTGTTAGGTAACTTACACGTGCAGTGGATTCGAGCTTTAATATAATTTATTACAGATCATGTTTGGCCTACTTAGGCACGTGTATTCTAGTAATGTCTGGTTTTTATAGAAAGGAGAAGTCCCACGTTGGGCCCGCACATTGTAGGTACACTATACCTATCAACAGATAGAGAAAAATAAGTAGAATCATGGAAAATACTCAAATAATAATTTGAAACGTTGCTTTTTTAATTATGTAATAGAAAATATTAAAAAATTAAAATTACATATTATTTGAGTTCTTTCCATGATTCCACGTACTTTTCTCTATTTTTGTATGTAAGTCACCATATTGCTACTATGTCATTTTTGTATTTGAAATATACTTACAATAATTACTTAATTGAAGGGTATACACTATTACAAATAAGGGTATTACAATTAATTTATATCGAAGAAATCGTTTATTTATTTACGATTTAAATTCCTAGCTGAAAATGATTTAGTCTATGGTTTAGTTAGAAAAGACAAAGGAAACTCCTTTGTCTTTTTCTGTCCTGCACATTTGACAATGCAACTGACAAGGACAAAGTAGGTATACCATAGCTAAAACGTATCTAATGTACGTTTATGAATAAGGAGGTTAGTTTATAATTATATTATTATTGGATTCGGTTGCACCAAAACATTTGTTATAGTTAATGTAAAATGTTACATCATTTTCTAACTGTACCTTTGATAAAGTAAGAGAAGGATGTAAAATTTTCCATTAGCTTTAACAAATGATTTAGTTCAACCGAACCTTAGTTTAAAACATGAAAGCTAAACATACTCGTCACTTTAGTAACATAGAAAAACAGTTATATTTTATTACAACTAATATTCAATTAAAGACTTTATATAGGTATGTATCTATGTATGTTAGACTTTGTGTTGACTTTGTCTTGATAGATAGTATTTATTGTTTTCTTTTTAAAATTCTTCTATCTTCATAATACCCCCTTATTCATAAACGTATTTTAGGTAAAATGTTGCTAATCTCTCCTTTGTCTTTTTCTATCCCGCACATTTGACAATGCAACTGACAAGGACAAAGCATTCTATAGCTAAAACGTATCTAATGTACGTTTATGAATAAGGGGGGGGGGGGTATATAGCCATGTTGTATGTTCTAAATTCAATCGCATGTCTATGTTACTGCAAAGAATAAACATATGGCCAATATTTTTATTCTTCGCAGTAACACAGACATGCGATTGTATTTAGAAATTAAAGAAAAAATGGAAAATATAGACTTCGGGCAGGGATCGAACCTGCGACCTCAGGATCGAACCTGCAACTTCAGGATAACCAGTCCAGCCGCTTTACCACTTAGCTACCGAAGCCTCTTAGTAATCGGCCTGACTGTTATCCTGATGTTATAGGTTCGATCCCTGCTCGAAGTACAATAAGGTATATTTATTTAAATTTTTTTTTAATAAATCAAGTAATGTCCAATGATTTTGGATGGTAGATATAAGAAAATCTCACTTCACTATCGTATATGTTTACGATTTCTTTTTCGGTTTTTGAAACGCTGGTTATAAGTAAGCAGTCTAAATATTTGAAATTTCATTTTGATTTTTTAAGAAAAATGGAAAGAAAAATTTGACTTCAGGCGAGACTCGAACTCGCGACCTACTGGGAATCTAGTCCAGCCGCTCTTCCATGAGCTACTGAAGCCCTGCCCGATTTGTCAAATCTTTCCTACACATCTATTGCATTGCTTTATGGTAGCAGTAGCGCCATCTATTACCAACTATGCTAGTAGCTCAATTGGAAGAGCGGCTGGACTAGATTCCCAGTAGGTCGCGAGTTCGAGTCTCGCCTGAAGTCAAATTTTTCTTTCCATTTTTCTTTAAAAATAAAATATATTTCACAAGCATGTGTTAATGCGAAATAATATAAAACAATTTCATTTTGACTTCGATAAATTATATTTTTTTTTTGTAGTTGTTGCTTTAACTTTTTATATTTTATATGTTTTCAGGATCAGTAACTTGTAATTACAGAATTATTTACATACGGTTCAGTTGCACCAAAATATTTGTTAAAGTAACGGTTATTGTCAAATGTAACAAGTTACATTGTTGACTTTGACAGTGACTGTGTTGCACCAGCGTATTTTGGACATTGTTTAAGTTACCTACTACGATTGACAGATGCCGTTATAATCTGACAGATAATTTTGAGGTTAACTTTAACATTTACCAGCGCAGCTCAGCCAGGCTAAAGTTAAATTTATGAAATAACTAGCGGCCCGCCCCGGCTTCGCCCGCGCTGCTCTGCTCCTATTAGTCATAGCGTAATGTAAGCTATCCTATCTCTCAAGTTGGATCGAACTGCACATGGTGTGCGAATTTTATTATAATCGGTTAAGTGGTTTAGGAGTCCATTGAGGACAAACATTGTGACACGAGATTTATATATATTAAGAAGATAGCGGCCCGCCCCGGCTTCGCCCGCGCTGCTCTGCTCCTATTAGTCATAGCGTAATGTAAGCTATCCTATCTCTCAAGTTGGATCGAACTGCACATGGTGTGCGAATTTTATTATAATCGGTTAAGTGGTTTAGGAGTCCATTGAGGACAAACATTGTGACACGAGATTTATATATATTAAGATTTAACCGATATTTTAACTAATTTGTTAAAGTTAAAGGTAGATGATGCAACCCAGCCTGAGTATCTTCAGTTTATTGTTTTGTTTCAATTATTTTAACCAGTGTTTTAAATACCATTTTATTGTATTGGTGAAACCAACGACAGGAAAATAATATTAACGTAACGTAACTTCACGCTTGTAATCCCCGAAGGGGTAGGCAGAGGTAAATGCATGCATTCAAGCATAGATGCAAACACCCACGACTCGCCGGTTACGTTTTGTCCCATGTAACGTAATAAAATGAAAATAATATTCTTTGACATAAACGTACAAAAATACTAGACACGGCACTGCTCTTGATTGCACAGTTGTATCACTCTTGCACTTAAATCACTCGAATTATTTGTCATAATCATATCAGCCGAAAGACGTCCACTGCTGGACTAAAGCCTCCCCATAATTGGGATATGCCATAATTGCCACGCTTGGTATGTGGATTGGCGATCGCAGTGGCGGTAGTTTTATCGCAGGACGCTGCTGCTCATCTTGCGTTTTTATACTTACCGCCACAAAATACTCTCTGTATTTGGAATACAGAGAGTATTTTGCGATATACCAATATACCAATTTCCATTAACCAATGTAGTACTACATATTTGTCAGTCTCAACTCAATCAGTAACGGAACTTTTCACATCTCGTTTACGTAGCAAGCTACGCGTCAAGCGGCAACTAGTGATTTAGCGCAATAACGGTATAACTGGACAGATTAAAAAAAAAACATTATTGTTTAAACTTCAGTAAATACAACTGCCTACAATAGAGAAACAAATACAACCAAAGAAATCGAAAATTAAAAAAAAAAAAAAAACGTAACTTCACGCCTGTAATCCCCGAAGGGGTAGGCAGAGGTAAATGCATGCATTCAAGCATACATGCAAACACCCACGATTCGCCGGTTACGTTTTGGCCCATGTAACAGGTGGCGAGCCTGTTGACATCACCGGGCACATTACCAAACTTTGAGGTACTGGGAAATTTCCAGAAAATGGAAAAATCCCAATTGAACCAGAGATAAAGGCTTTTTCACCATTATCTCTGATAACCCCCTACCCGGGAATCGAACCCAGGACCTCAGCGTAGTAGTAGTGGCCTGCTACCACTAGGCTACCGAGGCAGTTAAACGAAACTTATATTGCCTTATTATATTGATTTCTGTGTATAACTGACTAGTGCTGTGCCCAATGAGCTTTTTATAATATCATTGGATGTGCCTGTCTAATATTTCAGTACCACCCCCTTCTTTAACTGTCCCCTTTAAACCCTTGAAAGTTGAAACGCAGCAGACTACAAGAGATAAGGGGAGTTAATGCAGTCAGATGTACTGTGCGAACTGCAGCCAATAGGTGGCATTGAGGACTGAGAATAGAAGTGGGAAGAAGACGCGTGAGAATCTGTCGATGTTGATGGCACGCATTCGAGCTTTGGCTGCCTCCGCTGGCTCCTGGAATGGAAGAATAAATTGTCACCAAAGGGGCCTTTTAGGGGTGCATGGCCCCGAGGCTGGTGTAGATCGTAAGCGATCTACTCGGTTGCGATACGGGCGCGGTCGGGCGTGTGATGGGTGACAGCTAGTGGCAAATTAAAATGCACATTTCCGAGTTTCGGAGGGCAGGCGTAGGACTATTTGGTCTTGTACTTTGACAGAGGGGAAAGCCTGCATATGGCTACTTCCCTCCGGTCCGCCGCGGCCGGTGGCCCGTGTTGCTCTATGGTTGTGTGTATCTTTAAGCATTTTGTGAAAAATGTATATTATAATGCAGTTTTACCACTAGATATCCTACCTTAGGTTTGCCAGCACCATCTCCAAGTACTATGTTGACTAGGCAATACTCCATTAGTGCCATGAACACGAATCTAGAAGAAGATAATAAACTATTACATGTCTTATTTCATTTAATATTAGAAACATCTGCACGTCGTTTCAGACGATGTTTTAAGCATTTTTGATTTTTATAACACTAAAAAAAAACTTTACTTTACGCCTGTAATCCCCGAAGGGGTAGGCAGAGGTAAATTCATGCATTCATGAAATCAAACATGCAAACACCCACGATTCGCCGGTTAGGTTTTGGCCCATGTAACAGGTGGCGAGCCTATTGACATCTCCGGGCACATTACCAAACTTGAACAACAGAAATGTATTATTTTTATTTATAAAATACGGGAGCAAAATAAATACGAAAAGTATAGGTTTTGAGAAGAATCGTAGAATAAAAATTGACGACCTCACAGTACCTCAGAGTAACAGAATCCAAAAAAACATTTTTTCTGTCTGTCTGTCTGGTACGTTATAACTTCGAATTTACTCAATGGATTTGAACGCGGTTCACAGGAGGATTACATATAATAAGGAGCGTTGACAAAACTGTTGTTTCGTCAAAATCGGTTAAGGGAAAAAGAAGTTATGGTCAGTAGCAAATTTACTGCAAGTACTGCTTGAAAGAATTTAATGCGGTTTATCTACATAAACGTATTTAATTTAGATAAATCTAGAATTTCTACTTTGTTTGATTGATATTAATAAAGACAAAAATACACTGCAGTCTATTGAATTGAATGCCATTCTCAATCATCAATTTCTATCAATTTAAAACGATAATTGACGAGTGTGGTCATGTGGTGTCAAGGAAAAAGGAGATGAGTCAAAATGTGGTGTCAAGGAAAAAGTAGACGAGTCAAAATGTGGTGTCAAGGAAAGATGAGTCAAAATGTGGTGTCAAGGAAAAAGGAGATGAGTCAAAATGTGGTGTCAAGGAAAAAGGAGATGAGACAAAATGTGGTGTCAAGGAAAAAGGAGATGAGTCAAAATGTGGTGTCAAGGAAAAAGTAAGTGAGTCAAAATGTGGTGTCAAGGAAAAAGGAGATGAGACAAAATGTGGTGTCAAGGAAAAAGGAGATGAGTCTAAATGTGGTGTCAAGGAAAAAGTAAGTGAGTCAAAATGTGGTGTCACGGAAAAAGTAGATGAGTCAAAATGTGGTGTCAAGGAAAAAGGAGATGAGTCAAAATGTGGTGTCAAGGGAAAAGTAAGTGAGTCAAAATGTGGTGTCAAGGAAAAAGGAGATGAGTCAAAATGTGGTGTCAAGGAAAAAAGGTTTTTTTTTACGTGTTGGAAGTGGTAAACAAGCATGCAGTTCACATTGATGTTAAGTGATGACTGCAGCCTATAGACACTTACACAAAGACCAAGGTCAAATGCAGATGCGTTACCACTCCTGAGGCCTAAGGTGTTATGCCTCTGTGCCGGAAAGTACAGGGCCGTACATTACCACCTGACAAAAATCTACAAATACAACAAAATGGGAATTCGCGAAATTGGTAAAGCCGTTCTTGAGTTTTGAGCTTAGTAACACATATTTTCTTAACATTATCTTTCGAAGACATTTCGTGAACCTGTAATTCATGAGAAAATGACAAAATATGTACATCAAAGCAAACCAAAAGTCACCAAGACTTGTCCGGTATACCTAGGGGAATCTATGTTGGTACGATAACAGTATTATCACAGTCATTACTTAAAAGAAATAATAATATACAATTTAACGAAGGTTTAACAAAATTTGATATGCATCCAAATGTTTCTATAACTTTTTATGTATACTCACACAGTGCAAACAGACATGAAGGCGTCGACGGCCTTCAGGTAGGACACGGGCGGCAGCTGCGCCTGCGACTTCGCGTGCTGCGTCGACAGCGTCAGCAGTGACGTCACGCCCAGCGTCACGCGCGCCGGCGCCGCGTCCGGCTTGATCCAGAACGACACCCACTGCCCGCACAATCACTCACTATAGACTGCAGCAAAGCCGAACGACTGAGCTGACAGATGCCCTTCAACATGCATTGAAGCTAAAATGGGGATGGGCTGGACACTTATCAAGGTATACTGATAAGAGTAGGACCGTTTTTTTGGCGGGAACCTTGAAAGAGGCGTATGGTGCTCTTATTTTATTTCATTTTCTTGGTGTATTTTTAAGTTATATTGAATAAAGTTTGGTGGCATTTTGTTTGATATATGTTTATTACAGTGCCCGTGTATAGTGAAATAGAATAACAGTGCGAAAACACGACCTTTCAGGTTGCCTCCAAAACTTCATTGTAAATGTTCTGGTAAAGTAGCCATCGCTTTACTCGAATAACTTGACTGTTACTCACTTGACTGACGTATTAAAGTTGATAACTTATATACTTGATACTTACATATTATACTTGATGACTATAATATACTAACTTTTACGCTGCTTAAATAAATACGAAATATCGTTTTACTTGACACTAGCAATATGCGTAATAGCGATGCCATAATTCAAAACAAAAAAAAAAGAGATGGACCAAACACTTGACAAAATGGCCCGGTCCCATAGGCAAGAGATCCATAGGTCGGCCAAAGAAAAGATGGGCCGATGACATTGTCAAAGTAGTCGCGGTAAACTTGATGAATGTGGCTCAAGATAGGAGACGTTGGAATAGGATGGAGGAGGCTTTTACCCTTCAGGGACATACTATTGAGCAGCAAAAATAACAATATACTAAAAATGATTATACACAATTATTTCATAGTATGGAAATAAAGCTATAAATAAATATAAAATAAAAAAAATTGCTAAGCCAATAAGCAGATAACTCTTAAATAAAAGGCATCTCTATTTTTTTTTCATGTAAGGATGGCTTATGGTTATCACTTAACAACAATGTGGCAAACAAGCATGCAGCTTACATTGATGTTAAGTGATGACCGCAGCCTATAGACATCTACACAAAAACCAGAGGTCAAAATGCAGATGGGTTGCCACCCCTGAGACCTAAGTTGTTATGTCTCTCTGATAGTTATTACGGGCCCATATTACCATCTAGCCGAAACATGATAGTGCTGAACACTACCATTTGGCGACAGATAGATTAGGTAATGCGGTGGTGCGTCGAAATCCTCACTGGTGCTCTACCAAAACTAGTAGTCTCCGGTGGGTTTAAATTGATTACATTAAACGGTGAATCACCGGTGATTATCCAATACTAGTGATACTCCGGTAGTCTTAGGAGATATGGATATCCCTGAAGCAGCAGATGAACCCTATAAGGCCCAAGAACAATAAGAAATGCATTGTCATATTTTTCGTGCTGTCTGAGAGATAGTGTTCTAAACTCACCGACATGATGACAATCAAGCACGTAGGTATGTAGGTGTTGAACAGGTGGTAACCCAGGCGTCGTTTTAGCTTGAATATCACCTCCAGACAAGTGAAATTACCTGAAACCAAGGTATCGCTTTGTGTTATCTACGAGTAAGTGGGCGAGGCACATAGCTCGAAGAACTGACGGCCATTGGGCAGAAGAAATGGCTTGAATATCACCTCCAGACAAGTGAAATTACCTGAAACCAAGGTATCGCTTTGTGTTATCTACGAGTAAGTGGGCGAGGCACATAGCTCGAAGAACTGACGGCCATTGGGCAGAAGAAATGGCTTGAATATCACCTCCAGACAAGTGAAATTACCTGAAACCAAGGTATCGCTTTGTGTTATCTACGAGTAAGTGGACAAGGCACATAGCTCGAAGAACTGACAGCCATTGGGCAGAAGAAATGGCTTGAATATCACCTCCAGACAAGTGAAATTACCTGAAACCAAGGTATCGCTTCGTGTTATCTACGAGTAAGTGGGCGAGGCACATAGCTCGAAGAACTGACGGCCATTGGGACAGAAGAGTTTGGAAGAGAGTGGAAGAGAAGACCAAAGCAAGAAGGTGGAGAGATAGGAGGTCGCACCTCCCCCCTCTAGTAAATTAAACGAAAGTATGATAATGTTCTTAGGTTTTCGCGAGCTACACTCATTGAAATAAAACTATTATTACGGATTTATCTCACCTATATTACCTAAACTAAAAAGTTTTTTTTAAATTAACACGACGTTTCGTTCTCTTTTCAGCTTCCGTGGTCTTAGGCAGACTGAGGTGACCAGAGGTGACATTAGTCTGACAGCAGTTTGAATAATGATATGCAGCTATCGCCATCGATTTCGTATACGCCTTGCGAAGCTTAATATATGCGAGATAATACCGTGAAAATAGTTTTATTTCAATAAACGAAAGTAACTTCGACGCTGTACACAGCACAGATTCGGTAAAGACCAGGTGCAAAGCACGAAAGCTCGATGGGGGGTTGCCTCATGTAAAATACAGGAAGGTAACTCCAATGTCTCTGTCCCAATGTCTCAATGGTCTAAGTAGGAACACGAGAGCTACCGAGCTGGTAGGAGGTTAGAGGAGGAACTGTCTCTCAGATTCGTCTGAAGTGATGATGATTATTACTACGCCAGCGAGGATCAATCCACTCAATTTACCAAAACTGTAAGTAATTACGAAGATAAAGTGACCGCCAAAACAAAACATCATCCGACTTAATTAGATCAATTGACCTGGTTCAATGGTTATAAAGCAATTGCATTTTTCATGATTTGCCGAAAGTATGTATGTAGATATTGTTATCAATAGATTACTTCTGCTCACAATTTTTCCGCAGTTTGGTATCGTAATCCTCCAGATAATGCTTGTAAATATTGTTTGTTCCCATTTTCATGTAAACACGAGAATATTCTTTATCTTGTACGATAGATACATATTTTTTATGATTCTTTGTTCGGCTTTTTTTTAAGTAAAAAAAGCCGAACAGTTGCTTATTCATTTGTATAGCCAATATAAAGTCAGCCTATAAAAACGTAACTTTGTAACTTCACGCCTGTAATCCCCGAAGGGGTAGGCAGAGGTAAATGAATGCATTAAATCATACATGCAAACACCCACGACTCGCCGGTTACGTTTTGGCCCATGTAACAGGTGGCGAACCTGTTGCCATCTCCGGGCACATCACCAAACTCCGGGGTACTGGGAAACTTCCAGAAAATGGAAAAATCCCAATAGAAGCAGAGATAAAGGATTTTAAACCGTTATCTCTGATAGTCCCCGACCCGGGAATCGAACCCAGGACCTCCAGCGCAATAGTAGTGGCCTGCTACCACTACGCTACTGAGGCAGTTTCCTATAAAAATCCTAATAGAACCAGAGATTTTACTGATAGCCTCCGATTGAGGAATCGAACGCAAGAACTCAGCGTAGGTAGCTGTATTGGCCTGCTACCACGCGGTCCACATCGCCGCCCTTACGCCAGGACGCCCTAACCCGCACTGCGGTACGCCTTAGTGCCAGAATTGCTGCCCTAAGGACTGGCAGGGGTCGCGACGTGAGCAGCAGTGTATATAGTGTACCTGGATCCGCCCCCTTTCAAGTCGGCACCGAGGTGGTTTTAAAGGGTCCAAGTCCCGCTTATCCCTGCTCTTCCTCCAAAGAATTGATCGAATGAAATGGCATTGCCACCTCGTAAAAAAAAGCGGTTGCACCGTGCACACTTCTGATATGATCCCCCATATGTTTGCGTTTATGTTGAATTATAAATTAAGAAATATCTTTACCAGTAGAATAGACTTGAGTGCAGTCAGCTGTAGTGTTCTGCACCAGCTCGAGTTGGGGCAGTTCGATGTTCTCGTCGACCACCAGCGGCACGTCGGGGTCCCATTGGAAGATCAGGTCGTCTGTCGTGTGGGACACTGGAATATTGCACAAGTTTTGTTATGAAACGTGTTTCGAAGTCCGTATCTTTTCAACACAAAAAAGAGGTTGGTATAAACGTTGGACAATACGTCTACACACACAGTCACACACAACACATACACAAACACCCAGATCCGATCGGACAGTGAATCCGAGATTAACCCGTGAACCTCGCTTCAAACGGTCCTCACACACCAGTGGACCATATAATAATGGCAATCTATTATACGTCCCACTGCTGGGCACGAGTCTCTCCCCTTCTTGGGAGGAGGCCTGGAGCTTACTCCACCACGCTGCTGCTCCAATGCGGGGTGGTGGAGATACGGGTTAGTGGCCAACCCGCTGTCGGATGTTTTCAAACCGCCGATAAGGCCTCCGACAAGGTTTAACGACTACTACCTATCGATAGCAACCGGGACCCATGGCTTCACGTGCCCTGAGAAGCACGGAAACGCGCAAACACCAGCCGCGCGCTTCTATGAACCATATGGCTCGTCGAATTGGGACCAGTGTCGACACTTGCCTCCCACCATTTCATTTATAAAACCCACTCTGACCCTCACATAATGTTACTGGAGGTAGAGTAGGCACCACCGATTACCTAATCTACTTGCCGCTAAATGGTGTACGGCACTATCGTGTTCCGGTCAGATGGAACGACCCTGTAGTTGCCGGCACAGAGCCATAATAGCTTAGGCCTCAGGAGCGGCATTATCTACATTAAAATCTCTGGTTTCATGTTATTGCTACCTATCCAATAATAATTCCATAACATGAAAACATCGCAAAGCCAAACGCGTTATCAAGAAAACACCCTCAATCGATCCATCTCAAGAATATCTGAAAATAAAACCCGTAGCCCTATTTACGTAGGCTCTTTTACACTTCCCAACAACATTAAGACATCAAGCCCCTCTCGACTGATCTCCGCGATAAAAACCGGCTGACTTCAGAAGTTAAGAGTACCTTCGAGATCTCTTGGCCTACATTTTATGTTCTCATACAATCAATTTTCCACAACCGCAAACTTTACCTACGGCTGAGTGGTTGAGAGTGTACATTGTTTAGCCCCTGCATATTTTTGGCACATTTGTACCTGAACGATCGAGTGTTATCGATATGTTGGCATCTTTAAGTATGCTATTTTTTATTTCAAATGTTTTTTTTTGTAATGGAAGTGGCAAACAAGCATGCAGTTCACATTGATGTTAAGTGATGACTGCAGCCTATAGACACTTACACAAATACCATGATTAATTAATGACAAATTAATTAGATTTCATTGTGCTATGTACCTTTTCATTTTCGCTATCCCATTAAATACGGATAGATCTAAATCTTTTAAGTGTCGGTATACATGTATGTTTACCGTACAGTTTAAAGTAAATGCAACATACCGAATCCCCTACATAGGTTCAACAAAGTTTCCGATCTACGCCAGCGATCTAAAATCAAAGTTGAAGCAAACAAGTATTATAATTAGAGTGCTGAGTGTCGATGTCGATGCGACGCAACTGAAGTGGAGAGTGGCGGCCACTCTACAGACACCGACTCTGTAACGAGCCTCGAGGGTGCTTTGTCGGGATATTTTTAGTTTGCTACAAGTTTAGAATGCTTCGATTTTCATAGATTTACTTGATATAGCTAGGTATTTACTTTTTATATTATTCCATATGACGCATTACAAATTGGCAAGCGAACATGTTATTGTAATTTACGTAAAAATTTCAAGTGAGTACTTATGCCTATATTTTTGCTATCCCAAAATCTAAAGGATAGATCTATAGCTTCTAAGGATTGATACGTATGAACGGCTTAAAAATAAGTGGAAGTTATCAAACCCCGTACGAACAACACTAAAAATGTAATGATAAATATAGTATCCAATCTACTCCAGCGATCTAAAACCAAGGGCGAAGCAAACAAGTATTATAATTAGAGTGCTGGGTGTCGGCGTCGATGCGACGCAACTGGAGTGGCGAGCGGCGGCCACTCTGCAGACACCGACTCTGTAACGAGCTTCGAGGGTTCTTCGACGGTATATTTTTAGTTCGAACCAAGTTTCGAACGCTTCGAAAATTTTAGTGTTACTTATTTTTTTAGTTATGGCTATTTACTTTTTATAGGATACTAGCTGTTAGCTTGTACCCGCCGGCTTTGCCGGCGTGGATGTCGTTTTATAAATAACTAATAATGTTATTTCTCAAAGTCAGTCGTTTGGACGTGAAAAGTTAACAGACAGACAGACAAACAGAGTTACTTTCGCTTTAATAATGTTAAGTAGGTATTTCAACTTTGAATAACGCAAAATAAAGAGAGTGAACATGTTAAGTGTGTATCTACTTATACTTAAGTACCTACATTTTTATTTACCTTCTAAGGATTGTTAATGTAAGTTATCGAATTCCATACGTACACTAAAAATATAAGTAACGCCAGCGATCGTATACCAAGGGTGAAGCAAACAAGTATTCTAATTAGAGTATGGAGTGTCGGTGTCGATACGACGCGATTGGAGTAGCTGCCAACCACGGAATAGATAAATAAGGATGGAAAGGCCTTTGCTTCAATTTAGTATTAGAACCAGTGTCGCCGCTTTTCTCCCACCATGCAATTTCTTACACAAATGTAACACCATCTCGACAATCACCCACACATTAATCTCAGGGCAGCTATTCGTTTGCGTAAGTTTGCATACTAAGGTGTAACGCCCGTAGACAATTTACACTCGCACGCACACAAAAATATACTCACCAATAAACTAGTCGAAGTGTAGCGAACGCATTACATGCTGTACATTGCCAGTGGAGATAGTAATAGCGTTAATTGAGCGAGTGCTTAGCGAGCAATGTATTCGCTAGCAGTAACGTTTAAATAATGCAGTTTAAGTTCGAATATTCATATTCCTTTGTATATTTTTATGTTTTATACAAGTATTATAACAATAATTGTTATTTGTGACTTACCGATCAAAAGATATACCTCCTCGCTTTATACTTGAGTCTGACATTTCATATTACATGTTAAAATTGGCACTACATGGTATTTTACCAAGAGATGCGTCGTTCAAAGCAGTCTACACGACACTACGAGAGGCGAACGAATGGTTCTGCCGAACTGTGTGTGTAGACGCATAGTTGTCGTGCGCTTGCCACGCCCACATTACCATTCCATCTTTATTTATCTATTCTGTGCTGCCAACGCTCGCCGGCTCTGTAACCAGCCCCAAGAGTGCTTTGTTGGGATATTTTTAGCGTGTTTTGAAGATTACGATTTTTACAAGTTCAGCCAGTTGGGACGTAGCAAATCCTGATAATATCTATGACTATAAAAGATGTAAGACGATTATAAACTTTCTGTGCTTAATAAATTCAGTTGTTTCATTACTTAAGCAGTTGTTAGGTATACTTGACGATCAGTTCACCATAGACTTGACTAAGCAAAATGGGCTAAGTGAAAGAATAAGACTTGTGTAACTATTTTCGGAGAAATATTAGGTACTATCAGATTCTGATTGGCTTAAAATCATGCGGTTATTATCAATGATGAAATCATAACTTTTTTCAAAATATTTTAAGTCAGACGATCGCATTAAAATTGTAATAAATTAAAATAAATAAAATAAGACTTTTCAATAACGATGTCTATTTGAAAATAAATCGGGATTGCAAGACGAGTGTCAACTCAGTGTACGTCAAAGGGAGCCCTCCAGGGCTGACCCAGTTTGTCCCACTCCGCGTCTGTAATGTCTCATCACATACACATTGTTTGATTCGGAACATCTTGAGGGACATCTTGAGGATCTAAAGTGACGCCTAATTATAATAGACGAGAAAAAACTTGAAAGTTGATGATGCTTTATGAATAAGATTTTTTTTTAACCATGCTTTAAATTCCATATTTTGTTTTTAAATAAATTTGAATTATACTAAAGTACTACAAAGTGCCTCAGTATATTGTGGTAGCAGGCCACTGCTACTACTATATACTATAGGGGGCTATCAGAGTTAATGCTGTAATTCCCAGCACCTCGAAGTTTGGTGATGTGCCTGGAGATGTCAACAGGCTCGCCACCTGTTACATGGACCAAAACGTAACCGGTGAATTGTGAGTGATTGCATGTCATTGTATGCTTGAATGCATGCATTTACCTCTGCCTACCCCTTCGGGGATTACCGTGAAGTTACGTCTACAAAGTAGTATAATTATAAATATTCCGCAGATGGTATTGTATGGCCCTGTAATGATGCTGCTATGACCCGAGTCAGTTAGTAAATAAATATAAACTTACAGCTCTCCATCTGCAGTTTGCACTCTTGCGTGTCATGAGGGTAGATGAGGAAGTTCATAGCACATGAGAGCTTCAAAGTCAGCTTCACCATGTACAGTATCGTCTTGTCTTTGTACAGCCACAGGTAGTGGTTGGGAATGGTCATCGTCTGGAATGTCACGGACTTGGCATTCTTGAAGAAGGAGTCTGGTCGCCACATGTGCTTGAGCCAGTCGACTTCTAGAAGCCTGGGAAAAAAATTGCTGATGGGGCTTAACGCGATTTACACGCCCGCGTGTCGCCGCGGATTGCGGTGGAGGTGAGTAAACTCGTCCGCGCGGTCGGGCGGAGTAGTGTGAACGGTATCAACGTACTTAAAGAGGCCAAGCGACATGGAATTCGCTTCACCGCCTGGCGGTTTAGCTGTTTCCCGTCTGTGAAACGCCTAAAGGCCGGCGCCTAGTGACGGCGTGACACGGCATGGCGTGAGACGGCATGCTCCGGCACACCGAAAGATTTCGTGGCCTAAGATTATTTAATGCGTGGCATGAAAGTAGACGAACGTGTTTCGATACTTTCCTTTGTATGGGCGCTGACGTTAGCCGCTAACGGGCGTTTAGCCGTTTTTGTCTGATAAACGTCTTGTTCGAAGTGTGCGCACCGCCATATGTTCTGTGAAGCGTTAGTCTGTCTTTAGACAGTCTTGTCTAAGGTGTGCTCTCACCCTAAGATTGAACGCCCGAACGAGCTTAGCTTAGCTCACTTTTTTAACACAGATCATTATACAGTAACACGCAGGGGATCCAAAACTTGGAACCAGAACTTTGGAAACCATTCCAATGCGGCAATAGTAAGTCCAAGAACGGGATTCAACATGAGAAGCAGCATACTGTCATAGTAGTCATAAAACGATCGCTTATCCACACGCCGAGGGTGTGATTATAGCATATCCCCCTTATGTCCTTTACTCCAACAGCGAACATCTTTCGGTTGAGATTATAAATAAGTTTCGCATTTTGCTTGCTGAAGTTGCCTTTATACGATATCGATAGCGATCAAAAAGATCTTTTATATTTGTGTAGATATATGTGAGAGAATATTAACACCAACCTATATTCAGAAGTCATATTTTCTGGTAGACGCAGGCGGAAGTCTTTCCAGGTTTGTGCGAAAAATATATCCGCTGCGTATGTCTGCAATAAAAAAAGGCGAATTTGAGGCTTTTCTTATAACATTATTCTTGGGGTCCTAAATATAGGTGATTGTAACCAGCTAAGGTGATACGCTGACGGGCCACCTGATGGAAATCATCAGGAGGTCCTACTTCTCTGTAATCCTTTTGACCTACGACACACCGTGGACACTCCGCCAAAATTCCATACAAACGCTTAATTTGGTTTCTAATACACAGACATCAATCAGTGACGTGTATTAACAAGCGCCCCTGTGTGCGTAGCACATACAAAATACCAACTGTCGCCCATAAGAGGGGAAGGGGTTGAGAGATGCGGGCAAATCGGGCGGGACGTCGAAGTGTCCATTCTATACGTAGTATTATTACATATTATCTGCCCACGATTCACCAATTACAATTTATTAGTCATCGGGGAACTGTCTTTTTCAGCCGAGAAAATATCTTACCAAAGACCTTAACGTAAGTAATAAACAACACTCCAGCGTGTATATCTAGATTGTTTTACTTAGCAAAAAGCTAATCACGTAATTGAACTAGGTAACTAGGTTCTCAAATATTTTCGTCAACATAAAAACAGCTATACTCAGTATGATTCTTTTAATTAATGAAAGTGGCAAACAACTAGCAATCACCTATTTATCATTGGTGTCTGCGGACAATAGTGCTGAACGCTACGTGTTGGTGGCAGATAGATAAGGTACCCAGCTACCCATTTTCATTCAATTATTTATTATGGATGGTAATATACAACATAAAGCCTAAAATTCTGTGAAAATTTTAAGCGTCTACTTGCTACCGTTATTATTTTCAAGTCGCCCCCTTGGGTCCCTTTTCATTTTCATATTTTTAGTAATTAATTTTGTCTTTATAGCGGTAACAGAAATACATAATTCGTGAAAATGTTAGATTTCTAGCTATCACTATTTATGAGATACAGCCTGGTGACAGACAGAAAGACGGATGGACAGAAAGACAAACAGCAGATGATTAGTAATCCGTAGGGCCCGTTTTTACCTTTTAAGTTCCAAATCCCCTAAAAGATGGATACAGCTTAAAAATATTATTTAATATTCTTTTAATTCACATAACTTTTTTATTTCTGATCCGATTCACATGAAACAAACATTAAATGAAACTTATCACAATATATTAGTGAAAACCGCAATTCGAATAAGCCGTTTCTGAAATTAGCGTACACAAACTCACAGACAAACAGACATTTTCCGGGATAAAAAGTACCCAGTGTTGTGCGCCAAGGGTTAAAGTATAATCATACCAAGTTTCATTGTAATCGGAAAGGTAGATTTTGTGTGATGCTTGAACAAACAGACAGACAGACAGACAGACAAAAAAAATTCTAATCACATATTTGTGTTCGGTATCGATCTGGTAACATCCCCTAGTATTTATTTTTTTAATATTTTCAATGTACAGAATTTACACATCTACAGTTTTATTATAAGTATAGATTACCATAGAGTTCTCATCAATGGAGTCCAGTCCCATGACAGTGACGTGGAAGTTGACGATGGTGGGCTGATCGTTCTTCTTGGGCGGCCGCATCTTATCGTACAGCCGAGGATCGTCAGGCAGCAGGTCTTGGAAGGTCAGCAGTGTTGACCTGGTGATAACTGAAGTTAGTATGATGACATTACATAAGTGATGTTTGAGTTCAGATGCAAAAAATATATTAATTCTTAACGAAGCGCGCTTCGCCCCGCGACTGATGTAGATCGCAACCGATCTACTCGGTTAAGCGATACGGGTGCGGTCGGGTGTGTGATGGATGACCGCTAGTGGCAAATTAAAAATACGCGTTTCTGTGCTTCGGAGGGCACGATAATCAAAATGCAGATGCGTTGCCACCCTTGAGACCTTAGTTGATGTCTCTGTGATAAGTTATTGCAGGGCCGTGCATTACCATCTCACCGCAACACGATAGTGCTGAACTTAGTGCTTAACTACTTAATAATAATTTCTATTATATAAAAATAATATTTTTTCTAATTTGTAATTTGACATGTGTATATCAATTGTTTATTCTGTTTGTTTTTGACGTTTTATAAACGGTCCTTGTCACCCTAAATGAATTCCTGATTCTGATTCTGATGCCTACGGACTCGAGTTCCTACACTGGAATGCTACCACCAGTAGAACATACGATGGTTTAAATCGGTCATATTATTAAAAAGTCAAACGGGAGAGTGACGAAGTAGAAATACAATTCGATTTGATTGAAAGGGTTATAGTAAACCCAGACAGATATACTTACTGGTGGTAGAGCTCCAGTGACGGAGCTCGCGGACGTACGCGTAAACACCACCGCATTACCTAATATAGTTTTTTTTAAAATACGCTTACACTCACAGTCTTACAGTAGGTATAAACCTGTGTCGTGGGTGCCGTTGTACACATACAACACAAACACCCAGACCCGAAACAAATATCTGTAGCTTATACAAATATTTGTCCCGGTGCAGGGATCGAACCCGCAACCCTTCGAATCAAACGGTCATCTCACACCGCTGGACTAACCGGGTCGTCGTTAAATGGTAGTGTTCAGCACTATCGTGTTCCGGTCAGGTGGTAATGTACGGCCCTGTAATTTCCGGCACAGAGACGTAACACAGGCCTCAGAACTGGTAACGCATCTGCATTTTGATCTCTGGTCTCTGTGTGGGTAACCCACCCACCTCCACCAAATCCACCAATCCGCATTGGAGCAGCGTGGTGGAGTAAGCTTCAGGCGTCCCCCCAAAAAGGGAAGAGACTCGTGCCCAGCAGTGGGACGTACATTTTTTTTTTTTTTAATGTAATGAATGTGGCAAGCAAGCATGCAGTTCACATTGATGTTATGTGATGACTGCAGCCTATAGACACCCACACAAAGTGCAGATGCGTTACCACTCCTGAGGCCTAAGGTGTTACGCCTCTGTGCTCTGTGTAATGCGGTGGTGCCTACGCCCGCGAGCTCCGACTCTGGAGCTCTACCACCAGTAAATAATGGGTTGCCATTATTGTTATTATAAAATGAATATTATATGAGAAATTCTCCCAAAAAGTAGCGCGCATGAAAATAGCTACCTAGCTTCTTAAATCGAAAATCTTAAAAACACTGACTCTCGTTGCCGGGGATTGAACTCAAGATCTTAGCTTAGCAAAGCGTTGATTGCTACCAGTTTGCTTCCAAGTTAGTAACTTAACTACTTACAATAGTCTGGAGTTATTTTTAAACAGTTTTATTATGATTTTTTTTAATTATGATAAAATGGAAAGAAAAATGTTCATGGGCGGTACTCGAACCCGCGACCACTGGGATTACTAGTGTAGTCGCTCGCCCAATTCAGCTACCGAAGTCCATACCCATCTGTTGAATAATCCCTTCACTTTTTACTGACTTGGAGTGGCAGTATCTTATTGCTTTAAGATCCGGACGAATTGAGAACCTCATCCTTTTTTCGAAGTCGGTTAAAAAAAATAACTACTTACTGTGCATAACATAAGTCGCCAGCGCCGAACCAAAGTCGGACCAAAACGGTCGTTATCCATAACAGTTTCTCCGCTGCCATTTTTAATTGCACTTCAAACTTTTATTTTTATTTCGAAACTGCTAAAACACGTCTATTAAAAATAGGAGGAAAATTTGCATTCTAGTTATACCATGTATTTAAAATATATTTTAATAACTCACACATCAACTAACAAAAGATATAAGCATTCATTTTTTATTAATTATATTTTACAAAGTTCATAATTAATATAATTGGCTGTTTATAAAATTTCCATACACCGCACTGAATTCATAATTTTGACAGTTGTCGATGTCGGTGAAAGCGCGCGAAACAATGATGGACGTAAAAAAATTGCAATCCTAAAACAGAAGGCGCATGCGTGATGCGATTAACAACCCAATATCTGGACAATACGTTTCTTTTGGAGATGTATCGATATTGAATCATGCTATTTTTAGAACACATTAGACCCGAAAACATGAAAATGGGAACTCTACAATTGATTCTACACTGTTTTTTTTTAATTTGATTGTACCTAATGATGAAAATTATACAGCCGAAATGAAATAGCTTTTAAAATGAGAAGACACCGAGAGCAAACAGCCGGTTCCGTTTTTAAATTGATTTGAGACATATTTTATATAAGGCGTTTTCAACGTCAGCTGTAATGTTACTATGGGTAAGTGGTAAATTGAATCCAACAAACTGGCACCGTGCTGCCAAGGGAAGCCCTGTACATTTATTTATTATTTTTAAAATATTATTAAGTGCATTATACGAAGTTGAAGCTAGATACTTGATTCACATTTACATGTAAATATATACGATTTGTAGAATCGTGAATCGTAAACACAATTGGCGGCAAACACAAGGATCCGGTCGTGTTGACGACCGGCGAGGACTGGCTCCAAGCAGGGGGCAAATGCCCCGAACATGGTTGACCACAACAAAGACCTGTTGTGAGAAGAGAGTAGGTACGACGTGTGTTAGACACACTTCCAATTCGGCCGTCAAGTGGAGCACATGTAATTCAAAGTGAAAGTTGTACTTATATCAGTGTTTGATTTTATTTACTCGAGAGCCCAAGAATAAAAACGGACCGAAGCTAATACTTGATAGATTAAATTTTTAAAAGAATTAAAAGAACTTTGTATAACTAGGTAAAGTAGGTACTAACGATGTCAGTATCAACTTAGTATTCGTGATAATTTATAACACCTAAGTAATTCTTTGCTATTAAATTCTGTTAGGAATATTACGTTGCGTCTACATCTGCTGCCAAAGAAGCTGGCAAAATGGAAAAAATCCAAAAGCATCGTGGTCCCAGCAGATGGTAATGTACGGCCCTGTAATTTCAGGCACAGAGGCATAATACCTTAAGTCTCAGAAGTGGTAACGCATCTGTATTTTGACCTCTGGTCTTTGTGTGGGTGTCTATAGGCTGCAGTCATCACATTATCATTGTGTGCCCAAACGTCAATACTGCATGCTTGTTTGCCACTTTCATTACATAAAAAAAACGACACAATAACATTTAGCGGCAGATTAATTAGGTAATGCTGTGGTTCCCATGCCTTCAACCTCCTACACTTCGAACTCTATCACCAGTAAAAACTTTCGACTAGATGTATAATTATAACAGTATTTTGATGGTGATAGAGCTTGAGTGACAAGTTCGAAGGGCATAGGCACCATCGCATTATATAATAGGTATACTTGCCGCATAATGGTAATATTCAGCAACATCGTACAAATTCTGTCTCTGGCACCCTCACGTCTTGATACTCGAATATTATCTAGGCGAAATTGACATTTGTGTTGAGCTTTCACGTCTAAACAGCACAAATTTTGGTTATTTAAAGAGAGGGTGTCACCCCCAATCGGGTGGCACCCGGTGCGGGCCGGCCCCGCCGCCCCCTATAGCAAGCAACGCTACTGCACCTATACATATGGCACATATCAGTCTTTGCAGTAAATTGCGCTATTTTTTGTCTAGGAAGGGGGCAGCTGCCCTCCCTTGTCCCCACTGGCGATGCCCATGGGCAGTATTCATTTACCATTACTATGAACTGGGAATATACCCAAAAAGGATGGAGGGGCCATTTAGTCCTAGAAGCAATTAAGCTCAAATAGAACATTTTTCACAAAAGGAAGAGCATGGTATTGATACATGTATTTACGGGGTAACTAGACAGGCTGACAGGCTGCGATTCCCAGAAGCCTATTATTGGCTGCCGATGTCAAATAGAAGCTTATAACTTATAGCCACTAGAGCACGTTTGCTGGATCGCTTCTCTGTTAATTATATGGAGCTGTTGATGCCACTCATTAATTATTTTGTCATCTTATTGAATCTGAAAAGGGCGTAGGGACTAATTAATTAATTTATACAATATTCAGTAACTAACCATCTATGTGAACAGTAACTATATTGTAGGTATACTAGGCAACTATGCTTTGAGACCTTCAGTTTTTATAAAGGCGCATACTATTCAACTTATCTTCTTAATATATATAAATCTCGTGTCACAATGTTTGTCCTCAATGGACTCCTAAACCACTTAACCGATTATAATAAAATTCGCACACCATGTGCAGTTCGATCCAACTTGAGAGATAGGATAGCTTACATTACGCTATGACTAATAGGAGCAGAGCAGCGCGGGCGAAGCCGGGGCGGGCCGCTAGTACATATATGAAAAAAGAAAGGTTAGGTTAAGCCAATAAAATAAATGTGTACAGGCTGCAATAATTACTTCCCCACCAATGTGGACTATATTGAAATTTATTTATTTTCCACAAGGCACAATTCTCTACAGTCCAACTCTTATGATGTGTCATCGACGAGTGCTTCCAGCGGCGTGCTCAAGTGTCCGCGGTCACCCGAGTGTCACTCTAGAAAGGGAGGGCGCATCACGTCTATCTCGTCACGTGACTGACTGAGATAATGACGTGTCACCTTTACACGTCAGGTTTTTGCCCTTGGGGTAAACTGATAGATTCAAACATGTGCGTTTTTACCATCTCTACAATGGTGAGTGCTCTGCTGAACTGTTCGATATGGTGCCACCGTCTCATTGTCTACCTACCGAAGAGAGAGGTTTCACCCACACAGACTGAACGCTTCGGTTTTCGCGTAAGTTTTAGGCTAGAACCTGTAAATTGTGGAAAGAACTTCCCTCTGAGGTGATTCGTGGGTACAACAAAAATGACGTCAAGAGAATCTTTCATGACTGGCAGCGCGTTGGCAATTCCCCTGGTGCTGCAAATGTTCATAGGCGACTGTGACCACTTTCCACCTTATGACATAAAGCATATATTTACCTATAATACTGTTCACATATTGGATAACTGAATATTGTAGCTTATTGACAAATACGCAATATAATCTCAATGGAAATGTACCACTCTTGAAGCCTAAACCCGTTTTACCACGTAAATATAGAAATATTTACGTGGTAAAATCATCGTCAATTAAAACATCTCATTTTGTAAGTGTTTACCAAATAAATATAATGAATTTATCAGCTCATATGATGTCCCATCGACGTGTGCCCCCAGCGGCGTGCTCAAGTGTCCGCGGTCACCCGAGTGTCACGCCAGAAAGGGAGGGGGCATCACGTCTATCGCGTCACGCGACCGACTGAGATAATGGCGTGACACCCTTACACCTTAGGTTTTTGACCTGTAAACTCTGTAAATTTTCAGCTGATATGATTTTTAGGACACTCTTGTTGAATCACAAGTATATTGCTTATTTATTTTTGCAATTTTTTGCAAATTAGATTTTTTGAAATAATATATGCTGGTGAAATATAAAAAGTAAAACTAGAAAGGAAATTTTGTCTTCATGCAGGAACTGAACCGACCACTGGGTCAGTTGGTAGAGCGACTGGAATAGTGATCCCAGTGGTCGTGGGTTCAAGTCCCGACTGAAGTCATATTTTACCATTTTCTTTAAAATATAAGTATATTTACTAAAGCAGAATAACCATTCCCCTATCTCATAGACTCTAAGGCGTAGAGTATCCCCTACGATCTCCTAGCGTGATCCCCTAAGGGACGCACACGCCACTTAAGGATCAAGGTCCAAGATCCTGCAGAGAACAGAAACGGTATGGGAAAGCGCTGTTTGTAGGAAGTACCTAGGAGATAAGGATATTGTAACCGATGGATCAATCATACTACATATTGTCACTTTTTTCAGTCTACAATAACATAGGTATTTTTAGATTCACTGTATATTGCTAGAATTGAATTCATTCATCAAAATTAATCTGAACTGTTCAAACTGTATAAACTGCAATTTTTAGGAGCTTTAAGCCGACACACCTACCCTACCCTAATTGTAGAGAATCAAAAGTACTAGTTCGAACTTTTTATTATTCGAATCTAAAGTTCGAACTCGAAATTTTTGTATATTTATATGTTGTCGTATTCCAAGTACATGGTAACGTATTCACATAACCATACATTACATTACCATACACTAAAACTTAGCCTCAGGATCATGGATCAATTTTGATTGTAATTTAAAATTGTTAACGATTCTGCATTCAGAGAGATTACATAGTTTTAACGGTAAAGTCTGTAGGTTTCAATATTTAAATCGCCAAATTGACCAGTACGTATTCACTTTTATACACAGAAATAAAACATATACCATTATCTAGTGTTAAGAACATAAGACGAATGGTGCATACGCCTTTCTGCAGTCTGTTGAATTAAATAAGAAACGCTTGTATTTTACTAACGTATTCTTTATTTTTCTTAGGAAACGTGGGATAATCACGTTGATGAATAACATTAATTAATTAACTTAAATTAGACAGTATAATAAGCGCGCATGGCCCAGCGGCTGGTGCAGATCGTAAGCGATCTGCTCGGTTAAGCACTACGGGCGCGGTCGGGTAGTGTGATGGGTGACCGCTAGTGGCAAATTAAATGCGCGTTTCCGTGCTTCGGAGGACACGTTAAGCCGTCGGTCCCGGTTGGTATCGATGGATAGCAGTCGTTAAACCTTGTCGGAGGCCTTATGGGCGGTTTGAAAACATCCGACAGAGGGTTGACCACTAACCCACCCACCTCCACCAATCCGCATTGTAGCAGCGTGGTGGAGTAAGCTCCAGGCCTCCCCCCAAAAAGGGGAGAGACTCGTGCCCAGCAGTGGGACGTATAATGGGTTGCCATTATTATTATTTTATAGACAGTATAATTATTTAGGAATTAATCAATTGGCAGCATTTGATCATCATTCATAGAACATACTTTTAAATTGATCTAACATAAGTATTCTAGCAAATAAAAATTTCTAATTTTTCAAAATTAAATTTATTTTGAACTGACTCTGTACTTATTATTAAAATTCTTCTGAGATTCATTTTAAGCTTCGTGTACACTAATATCGGAAACTAAACAAAACATGGTTAATTATTTATACTTGTCCTACTTAATGTATTTATTTAGAAGACCAAATTATTGAGTTAATAATTCTTCAGTAGTTAAATCTTTGGTCTATGAAATGGAATGAGTCAGAGAGGGTCTAAAGTATCACAATTAACTGATGGTGAAGGTAGACCTATCTAACGTGGAACAAGTTAGGGGTAAATGGACAATGGACAGCACTCTTTTTGTGTACATCTTCATAGCAATGTAGATGAAATTGGAATTCAGGTTTTTTCAGAGTTGTTTTCTGCGATTATGGAATTTGAATTCCATAATCGCAGGTAACATACACGAATTGGCGTTCAATCCTCAATTAACTTGCATGAACTTGATAGTCATTTTTGAAAATCTATATAAAAGAGAGCTAAATATTTTGTTAATAAAATAAATTGTTACTTGGTTTGTTTTGACTTTTCGGGTCAAATATTAAAATTATAGAAATTGAAAAATTTTATTACTATTTTTAATGATAAACACTTATGAGTACTATTGAATACTTCGATTATATCTATGAACATTACATTATTATATTATCTAACGGCACACTTAATAAATTTTGTACCTTTAACAATACTTTGTCGGCTTATAAGTAATCATGCTTAGCATGAATTTGTACAATCTTACTTTCAAACACAAGTAAGCTTCATAGAAATCACAATAAAATTTTTTGCACCTATGGTGCTAGTCCAGTACTCTCCATGCTTGGAGCAATATTATCACGATAGTAAATCACTTAATTATAATATTTTTATGTTCTATAAGATTTAATTGTACTTCAGTATCAACTGGTTTTCTACCTTTAAAATCGTTTTCAATGTCCTGTAGAGTCCTATCCTTAGTTTCTGGCAGCATAACATACATTATACATAAACACACCGTTAAAGTTACTGAGTATACCAAAAATGCACCCTCAACTCCTATTGATGAATACATATGTGGTGCTGTCTTCATTGATACAACAAAAGATGGTGTTAAGAATGATGTAGACAGTGTAGAACCTAAACTTCTATAAGCTAACGGGAATACTTCGCCACATATAACCCAGTTCAACGGCACTAAGCCTAAACAAAATGATAATGTATACAAAATCATTAAGAACATAGGTAGTATATCTATCAACCACGATTGCTCAAATAATTCAGCTTTCCTCATGTAAACAAACGCTGATATAGATGCCAGAGAAAATACTGTCATGACCCCGCTTGTAAACAATATTGTTCTCCTTTTGAAATATTTGAGCAAGAATATAGCTAATAAGGCACATATAGTCCTCAGTAGATCTATGACTGTGAACTGCCATGTCACTTCTTTGGGGTCTGCTTTATTTAAGACAGCCTGTAATATCAGATTGCCATACGCTGGGACCATGTGTGCTCCACCAAATTCAAATACTATCAGCATACTTATAGCTATGATAGATGGCTTATAAAACTCCTTCTTCTTAAATATCCTCAGAACGCTTTTTAACGGGTCTGCTATAGATTTCATGATACCCTTAAATTTGAAGGTATTCATTCCCATTTCTCTATTCTTTCTGTTCTCTTCAATCAGCATTTCTTTCTCTTGCGCTGATATCAGGGCTTCCAACTCTTCTCGTTGCTCTTCTCCATCACCCCTCACCCACTTAAACGCCTTCCTAGCGTCCTCAAATTTCCCTTTGGACACTAACCAACTGGGTGATTCTGGTGACAAACTTATAATCGCCATAGCAACGATAGGGAATAAAGCGCAGACCATAGCAGTGACTTTCCACGTCAATTGAGCACCCCAGACGTGTGATAATAATATACCTAGACCCAAAGATATAGCAAACGTTCCTAAGAACGCGCCCCTGTATCTAGGTTCAGTGTATTCGGCTACTAAAATAGCTGCTAGTGGAGTTCTTAAGCCTAATGCTAAGCCGTGGAAGAGTCTAGCTATTAGGAACGAGGCCACGGAGTTTCCCATGATGAATACCAGCCATCCTAGTAGGGCTGGGATTGTACTGATGAGGTGTGCCTTCTGTCTACCGAACCGTGTCATGAGAATCGGTGAGATGAAGTTGCCGACGATGCCCATTACTCCAACAACAGACGCTGAAATAAAATAAAGATTCCAATGAGATTGAATATAATATAAATAATAATGGCAACCCTTGATACGTCCCACTGCTAGGCACGAGTCTCTCTCCTTTTTGGGAGAAGGCCTGAAGCTCACTCCGCTGCTCCAATGCGGGTTGGTGGAGATACGGGTTAGTGGCCAATCCGCTGTCGGATGTTTTCAAACCGCCCATTAGGCCTCCGACAAGGTTAGGTCTACGACTGCTATATATCGATAGCAACAGGGACTGACGGATTAACGTGGCCTCCGAGGCACGGAAACGCGCATTTTAATTTGCCACTAGCGGTCACCCATCACACACCCGACTGCGCCGGTATCGCACAACCGAGTAGATCGCTTTCTATTTACATCAGCCGCGGGGCCAAGCGCGATTCTCGATTTCTCTTTCTTGATATTCTAATTAATTTTCTGTATTTTTAATGTTTTAGTTTCAGCGCAAGTTCGTAGATTACCCAATCTATCTGCTACCGAATGGTAATTGCCTAGTGTTTAGCACTATCGTATTCTAGTTATATGGTAATATATGGTCGCGTAATTTCTATCTCAAGGCAAAACAACTAAGGGTAAGGACCCAGGGGTGGCCACAATTCAATTCAATTCAAAATTCATTGGAAAAACAAAAAGTTTATTGTGATAGGCAAATTACAAATATAAAATGAAAGTGAACAACTGATACATTGATTAAATATGTCAAGGTAAATCTTAAAAATAAAATAAGGCATCTGTATTTTTATTTTTTACTTTTAGGGTCATAGCTCACTACAGCCACCTTACACCCGACTTCGCAGCACCGCCTCGTTTAACGTCCACTCGTTGTCGACGTGCGGATGGTCCACGGGTGAACGACGCGAAGTTACTTGTGAGCCACTCGAGGACCGCGCGCGGTCCACCTGGGAACAGCGAGTTGTCAATGCAAATTCAACGCAAGACAAGCTAGTGGTCGCGCGCCGCCCGCGCGTTGACTGCTTGCGGTCGAGGCGATACGGAGCGGAGTTGATGTAATGAGCGCAGACCGCTCGAGGCGGTCGGGTCGGGTGCCGGGTGGCGCTAGTGAGCTATGACCCTTAACCACTTCAAATTTCATGACCATGCCCACCTTCTTTTACATAAAATCTATAGCAATTCCTCACCTATCCAAGAGGTGTCATGATCAGTCAGCACCACGGGTCCACCGTCGCTCTGGAGCTGCGTGAACAGCACAGCTGGGAAGCCGTGAGCACAGCCATGTCCGGCTATGTTCAGCGCCGCGCCGGACACTACAAATGCCTGGAAGTGTGGAAATACAAGTGTTTTAGTAAATGGCACAATGTTATAAGATGGCAAACAATCATGTAGCAGACTGCAGTTAGACATTTACACAAAATCCAAAGTTCAAAATGTAGATGCGTCGCCAACCCTAAGAACGCAGTTGTTATGTCACTGTGATAGCCACGGAATAGATAAATAAGGATGGAAGGACCTTTGCTTCAATTTAGTATTAGAAACAGTGTCGCCGCTTTTCTCCCACCATGCAATTTCTTACACAAATGTAACACCATCTCGACAATCACCCACACATAAATCCTCAGGACAGCTATTCTTTTGCGTAAGTTTGCATACTAAGGGCGAGATTCACAGACCGCACTACGACTGTCAAAACCCATACATTTCTGACAGTTCTAAGCATACATTGCCCAAAGTAAACTAGTAGTGCGGTCTGTGAATCTCACCATAAGACAACGCCCGTAGACAATAAACACTCGCACGCACATAACAATATACTCACAAGGAGCTCGCTCGTCAGTAGTCGAAGTGTAGCGGACGCATTACATGCTGTACATTGCAAGCGGAGACAGTAATAGCGTTAATTGAGCGAGTGCTTAGCGAGAAATGTATTCGCTAACAGTAACGTTTAAATAATGCAGTTTAAGTTCAAATATTCATATTCCTTTGTATATTTTAATGTTTTTTACAAATATTATAATAATAAATGTTATTTGTGACTTACCGATGGAAAGATATACCTCCTCGCTTTATACTTGAGGTCTGACATCTCATATTACATGTTCAAATTGGCACTACACGGTATTTTAGATATTTATTTAAGATAGATGCATCGTTCGAGGCAGTCTACACGACACTACGAGCGGCGAACGAATGGTTCAGCCGAACTGTGTTTGTTCATACATAGTTGTGGCGCGCTTTCCATGCCCACATTACCATTCCATCTTTATTTATCTATTCCGTGGTGATAGTAATTACCTATTACAGGCAGTATATCTTTATACTAGTGGTAGAGCTTTAGTGTAGGAGCTCGAGGGCATAGGCACCGCATTATAAAATCTATCGGCCGCTAAATAGAAGTGTTCAGCCCTAATGTGTTCTGTTTTGATGGCAATGTATGGTCCGCTAAACACTATGACAAAGACATAACAATTTAGACCGTAGAGGTGAGAGTTGCATTCTGATCACTGGTTTTTATGTAGATGTCTATAGGCTGCAATCATCACTTAACATTCATGGCAACTGCAAGCTTGTTTAATTAATTACATTAAAAAGTGGGTGGCAGTGGCCTTACTTTTTTCATGAATACAGCAACAAATGCATAAGTAAGTTACTTACTTGTTTTATAAAAGGTTTCATTTTAGAAACTTCATGTAGAGTATGTCTGAAACAAAAATAATTACGGTTAATAATAAAATAATAATGGCAACCCATTATACGTCCCACTGCTGGGCACGAGTCTCTCCCCTTTTTTGGTTTTTTGGGGGGAGGCCTAGAGCTTACTCCACCACGCTGCTCCAATGCGGATTGGTGGAGGTGGGTTGGGTTAGTGGCCAACCCGCTGTCGGATGTTTTCAAACCGCCCATAAGGCATCCGACACGGTTTAACGGCGTCTATCCATCGATAGCAACCGGGACCGACGGCTTAACGTGCCCTCCGAAGCACGGAAACGCGCATTTAATTTGCCACTAGCGGTCACCCATTACACTACGCGCCCGCTCACGTAGTGCTTAACCGAGTAGATCGCTTACGATCTACACCAGCCGCCGGGCCATGCGCGCTTCAATACAGTTCTTGATTAAATATTATATTACTTAACTTATAATTATTTATTTATTTATCTATCTTCACGTCCCTTACGGGGCAGGCAGAGTGTGTGGAGTGTCAGATAAAATAATATGTCGAATAGTTTTCGTTTCGAATCCCTACTATATTACTATTCTTAGAATTATCAGTTTTATTGATATTAAATATACAAAAAGAGTTTTATAAACGTAAATTCATGCCTGTAATCCCTAAAGAGGTAGGCAGAGGTAAATGCATGCATCAAAAAACCTACATGCAAACACCCACGGTTCGCCGGTTACGTTTTTGGCCCATGTAGGTAACAGGTGGCGAGCCTGTTGACATCTCCGGGCACATTACCAAACTTCGAGGTACTAGGAAATTTCCAGAAAATGGAAAAGTCCCAATAGAACCAGAGATAAAGGACTTTACACCATTATCTCTGATAACCCGGGAATCGAACCCAGGCCCTCAGCGTAGTAGTAGTGGCCTGCTACCACCTGGTTACCGAGGCAGTTTACGAGTTTTTTTATTTACTTGCATATCGGTTAGAAAGTGTATGAGATAGAGTTTATAGAGATATCATCTGCAGTGAATCTTTAACCCCAGAGGGGGAATTAAAAATTTGCCGCCAGTAGGCTATTAAATTTTTGCCGCCCGTATATTTTGATATCGTAGTAGTCCACAATCATATCAATTATATTCTCTATCAATAAAATTCCAACTTTATGTTTTAGGCTTCGTCATTTTCGTTACATGAACTTTTTTCTATGGTTAGAATAATTGAGAACTATGATCTGAATCTTGATAATTTTAACAGTTATTTTGTGTAAATAGAAATAAAAAAATTATGAACGAAATCTGCCGCCCCTTAAAATTTGCCGCCCTAGGCTCCAGCCTATTCAGCCTGCTGTTAAATCCGCCACTGTTTAACCCATTATTGAGCCCACAGAATAGATAAATAATTATCTATTCTGTGATTGAGCCCCACCCTGACCGACAGCGCAAGGTAACCCACTTACCTCAACCTGACAATTTAATGGTTGACATGATTTTACAAATATTTATTATACAACACAATTATATCTATTGTGCTGTTAGTTTATAAATTATTAACAGTTAATTATTAAAACAATGGACAGAGGTTATTACACGCAAGGATGTTTGAATACGTTCTGAATGTTTCTGCGAATTCCCAGAAGTTTTCTGCTGATAAACCAACTAGATATTCCACGCTACTTGATTGATTTGGACTATTATTATACTGTCCTTTAGATTGCGTACTGCCTCAGTAGCCTAGTGGTAGCGGGCCACCACTACTTCGCTGGAGGTCCTGGGTTCGGTTTCCGGGTCGGGGACTATCAGAGATAACGGTTTAAAATCCTTTATCTCTGGTATTATTGGGATTTTTCCATTTCCTGGAAGTTTCCCAGTACCTCGGAGTTTGGTATCGTGCCCGGAGATGGCAACAGGCTCGCCACCTGTTACATGGGCCAAACGTAATCGGGGAATCGTGGGTGTTTGCATGTATGCTTGAATGCATGCATTTACCTCTGCCTACTCCTTTGGGGATTACAGGCGTGAAGCTACGATTTAGATTGCGTCAAAAGGAAAAGAGATGTGGATCGAAATTAGTGATCCTTTGATGTGTTTATTAAACTAGAACAGAATTAATGCCGCACTAGGCGTGAATAAGTTGACAAGTCGAAAATGGCCATTTTTCAGGGCAGTCATTTTAAAGTGTGAGTTTTTATCTGTAAATCTGTAATACTTTACTGGTGGCAGAGCTCCAGTGTCGGAGATCGCGGGCGAAGGCACCACCGCATTACCTAATATACCTACTTGCCGCTAAAAGGTAGTGTTCAACTCTATCGTGTTCCGGTCAGGTTGTAATGTACGGCCCTGTAATTCCCGGCACAGAGGCACACCTTAGACCTCAGGAGTGGTAACGTATCTGCATTTTGACCTTGGTCTTTGTGTGGGTCACTATAGGCTGTAGTCATCACTTAACATCAATGTGAACTGCATGCTTGATTGCCACTTCCACTACATAAAAAAAACGTTTTATTGCAAAACTAAAGCAATTCTAATGCCTTGTGTAGAATTAAAAAATGTGCCCCACTATGTCACGCTGTGTCACATTATCTGTGACCCCCCTCTAAAATATATTACGTCACAAACACTAAAACCCTTCCGAAACATATTTCTTTTTAAAATTAGAAATAGTTCAATGAAATATTAATTTCAAAAATTTTAATGAATTGCGAACATCACGTCGTTGTGGACCTCCCGTCCCCCCTGTCACATTTTGTCACGCTCAGCGAGACCCCTCCCTCCCCTTGTATGTGAACGTATTTTATGGATGGCCCCTTAGGTCTCAGGAGTGGTGACATATCTACATTATAATATCTACGTTAAATACCTAAACGAAATCTGCGGCAGCATAAAGTTGTTGATAGGCTACAGTCATCAGTAGTCATCACATAACATCCATGTTGGTTTTGGCGGGAACCTTGAAAGAGGTGTGTGGTGCTCTTATTTTATTTCATTTTCTGGGTGTTTTCTTGAGTTATAGGTATTAAATAAAGTTGGTGGCATTTTGATTGATATAGGCTTATTACAGTGCCCGTGTATAGTGAAATAGAATAATAGTGCGAAAACACGTCCTTTCGGGTTGCCTCCAAAACTTAATTGTACATGTTCTGGTAAAGTAGCCATCGCTTTACTCGAATTACTGACGACTGACTGACGGACTGATAAATTGACTGACTGACTCTGACTTTTACGCTGCTTATTACGAATACGAAATATCGTTTTACTTGACACTGGCAATATGCGTAAAGGCGATGCCATAAAGTTAAAAAAAAACATCCATGTTGACTGCATGCTTGTTTCAGCTTGTTTGCCACCAAAAAAAAAACCTCTCACTGGTGTGGTGGTGCGTCTAACGCAAATTATCACAAAATATCCACCACAATTGCCCGTCACCGGTCATTACCCACTTATGATTGGACCAGGAAATATACACAATACCTTCACACCAGAACTAATCGAAACGAGATCGACTTTTGTGTATTGAGTACAATAACTCTATAATATTACTACCGGGTTTAATTAAATACGTTTTTATAAGAAAATTGGTGTATGTATTTGATTTTTTTCAGAGAATGACGCATAATATTTACTAACAGTCGTTTCTTTATACTAGTCAAATAGCTTTTGACTGAATTGCGTTTCTGAAATACGTCCACTGCTGTACAAAAGCTTTCCCCAAGGATGCCCACAACAGGATTAATAATAATAATGGCAACCCATTATCCTTCCCACTGCTAGGCACGAGTCTCTCCCCTTTTTGGGGGAAGGCCTGGAGCTTACTCCACCACGCTGTTCCAATGCGGGTTGGTGGAGATACAGGTAAGTGGCCAACCCGCTGTCGGATGTTTTCAAACCGACAAGGTCCAACGACTGCTATCTTTCAACCAACCGGGACCGACGGCTATATGTGCCCTCCGAAGCACGGAAACGCGCATTTATATATTATATAATTTGCCACGGTCACCCATCACACACCCGACCGCCCGTATCGCTTAACCGAGTGGACGCTTACGATCTACACCAGCCGCGGGGCCATGCACGCTTCGACAACAGGATTGTGCCAATTCTGCGTCATTAAATATTTAATCGCCACGCTTGGCATACAGATTAGCGATCGCAGCTTCGGCAGTTTTATCGCGAGACGCTGCTGACCATCCTGCGTTACGTAGATATTTATTATCGCCCTTATTTGGATGGATTGACCACCATGTTTGACAAACTGCACTAATGGAAGAACTCTCCTCCACTTGTGGAGCGATTGACACGCCTCAACGGAACTCTTTTGAACATTGAATTATTACCTAGAAAGCCTTAATAAAATTGAAGACCGGTCAACCTTACGCTCCCGAGTGTAAGTTATCTTCAGTTCATTAAAGGTTATTTGCCTGGGTGAATGACCTGTAGGTACGTTTCCCTTCGAGCTGCAAATCTTACTTAACCCTTTTTTCTCACAGGCGTTTTTTTAGTGTTTCTTTGCTGGACCTACTACGTCATGAATTGGCAAACAAACATACAGTTTGTGTAGGTACATTGACGGTAAACTGGTTACTGGTGGTGGGGCTCCAGTGACGAAGCTCGCGGGCGTAGGCACCGCCGCATTACCCAATATACCAACTTGCCGCTAAATGGTAGTGTTCAGCACTATCATGTTCCGGTCAGGTGGTAATGTACGGCCCTGTAATTTCCGGCACAGAGGCATAACACCTTAGGCCTCAGGAGTGGTAACGCATCTGCATTTTGATATTGGTATTTGTGTGAGTGTCTATAGGCTGCAGTCATCACTTAACATCAATGTGAATTTTTCATAAAAAAAAAGAAATTGTGATTGTCACCTTAATAGAAAATGGAGCAGGGATCGGCCGCCTAACCTAACTCTAATGCTTTTTAGCTTTCGATTTTAAAATCATTTTGTCAGTATCGTACCGCCTAACTTTTCCTGGATATGTTTTCGTTGGCAGGTATATACTTAAGAGCAAAATGTTTTAAAGGCGGTAAGAAACTGACTAAACTGTGAAGCGCACATGGCCCAGCGGCTGGTGTAGATCATAGGCGATCGACTCGGTGAAGCGCTACGGGCGCGGTCGGATCCTGTGATGGGTGGCTAGTGGCAAATTAAAATGCGCGTTTCCGTGCTTCGGAGGGCACGTTAAGCCGCCGGTCCCGGTTGCTATCGATAGATAGCAGTCGTTAAACCTTGTCGGAGGCCTTATAAGCGGTTTGAAAACATCCGACAGCGGGTTGGCCACTACTTGTCAACGGCATAAAAGTAAATATTTATAAAATGTCAGCCCCGAACTTGGAACACTAGTCCGATTCACACTTGGCCGCTTTTCATGACATGAGGTGCCAAAGAAGCATACGGTTTACATGGTAAGTAAACCATTTAGCGGCAAATAGCTTGGCCCCTGGTGCCTTACCATCAATTTAATTACGCTACAAAAGTATATTCGATATATTTTATTTTAAAGAAAAATGGAAAGAAAATTTTGACTTCAGGCGAGACTTGAACTCGCGGCCTACTGGGAATCCAGCCGCTCTTCCAATTGAGCTACTGAAGTCCTGCCCGATTCGATTCGATTTGAGTCTCGCCTGAAGTCAAATTTTTCTTTCCATTTTTCTTTAAAATAAAATATATTTCACAAGCATGTGTTAATGCGAAATAATATAAAAACAATTTAATTAAATATATAAAATAATTTAATTATATTTGATATATTTCCTGAACATTTTACAAATTCAATTGAAGTTATCTATAAACTTTGTCTATCAAATAGAAAATAAGTGAGCCGTGAAACAGGATATAATAATATACAAACCTGTTTTACAATGTTATTTACATGCAATTTATTACATGTTATTTTAATTTTCCAGATTAGATTTATCAGGTACTGGTTATACTTGTTGGCATCAGACTAAGGGCCCTACGATTCATCTTTTTGTTGTTATTTTTTAGGGTTCCGTACCTTAAAAGGAAAAAAGGAACCCTAATAGGATCACTCATGCGTCTGTCTGTCTGTCTGTCTGTCCGTCTGTCACAGCCAGTTTGCTCCGAAACTACTCGACCGATTGAGTTGAAATTTGATGAATATATGTAAATTAGTGACCCAAAGATGAACACGTCAAGTAAAATAATAAATTTTAAACTTTCGGGGGGTAGATCAGAAAATCAAAAAAATCGTAAACTGTGTCGTGTGACATATCAAATGAAAGAGGTTGTTGTCAGCATCTCAAATATATATATATAATTTTTGCATAAATAAATTTGAAGTTATTTAAGAAAAACGACGAAAATTGACCATTCCCCTCCCCCCTATCTCCGAAACTACTGAACTTAAAATTTTGAAAAAAATGTGGAAAATAGTTCTTTGCCTATAGATTACTGGAAAACCTATAAGAAGTTTGAGTATTCAAATTAAATCGAAAATTCCTAATAATATAACCTCCCCTGCCGGTACCACCGTAACCGCTATGTCCCTGCATTTTAAATCTGTAATATTTTCGAAAATATTTATTTAAATTACGGAACCCTCACCACGCGAGTCGAACTCGCACTTGCCCGGTTTTATTTATTTGTTTCTAAGGCGAGAGTAATAAGGAACCGCTTATAATAAAAACGTTCGCAATCAGAGGGCTAGATAGGATAGATAGGGGAGGAGATTTAAACACGCCTACATATATTTTTAGGGGAAAAGTATTGACAGGATTTGATTCTAGCCTTTAAGATCCTGGATGATCGATGTATTCGTTCAAAATGAATGGGATCCCGCTAGGCCCTATCATGGCTCCATTACATTTTTTTGTCTATACTAACGATCTTCCACATATCATTAAAGCCGAATAAGAGACAGATAGGCTTAAGTGCTTATGATAACATAAACAATACTGTCTTAAATAGTACACAAAACAATTAACCTACATACTTTCAAACTGGACGATGAATGATCTATGGACAAGTCAACATTCACCCAATTCAAAAAAAAATTGGAAATGCAAATTGATAAAAAATATTAGTCATCCATTACATAACTAGGTACTCGCTTAAATATATAATCAGGGGAGTGATTGGCAAAAAGATAAATTGCTCTTGGCAGTTTTTTTTTTCTTTATGTAATAAAAGTGGCAAACAAGCGTGCAGTTCACATTGATGTTAAGTGATTACTGCAGCCTATAGACACCCACACAATGACCAGAGGTCAAAATGCAGATGCGCTGCCACTCCTGAGGCATTAGGTGTCATGCCTCTGTGCCGGATATTACAGAGCCGTACATTACCACCTGACCGGAACACGATTGTGCTGAACACTACCATTTAGCGGCAAGTATATTAGGTAATGCGGTGGTGCCGACGCCCGCAAGCTCCGTCACTGGAGCTCTACCACCAGTAAAATTTTATAGTGACTGTGACCGTAACCTTCTTTTAGGGCTGAATCCCTGAATCCGTATAACCACTACTAATTTTTGTAAGTAGAAGAGACGCTTGCTACAATTAGCGCATTTGTCATTAAATTTGTTGCTTTGTTCAATTAATTTAGAAAATAGACAAACATCTCATCTTTGCTTGTCATCTATCGATGCATAGCAAACAAACCATTTAACAGATCTAATTACACTTACTCGTAAAACTAATTAATATAGGAATAGATGGCACTCTTAATTACAGCGTTTGAGTAAAAATACTTCTATTAACGAATCAGCCTGGTAATTAATGTTTTTAATGAGTAATCAATGATGATGGTAAAAAAATAGGTTGGGGAAAAAGTCTTTTCGCATTATAGTATGTATGAACTTGTAATAAAATCTCTTTGGCTGTAGAATTTGTATCTGGCTGGTTTTGGTATTATTGAAAGTTAAAATTTTAAAGAACATAATTCCAAATGCAAATTAGGCAAATGTGTGATTTTCATTTGTTTTTCGTACTGTCAAAATGAGTGAATCTAATGAAGAAATTCGATACATTTTAAAATATTTCTACAAAAAAGGTAAAAATGCAACGCAAGCCGCGAAAAAAATTTGCGATGTTTATGGACCTAGTGCAGTATCTGTGAGACTAGCACAAATTTGGTTTAAGCGTTTTCAATCCGGAAATTATAACAATGGGATCATGTCCCTACCTACAAGGTGGCAAAAGGTTATCGAACAAAATGGTACATACATACTTTAGTTAAATTTAAATAAACTATATTAAAAAATGTTTTGAATTATCTTAAAAAATGCGAAGAAACTTTTTCCCCCCTTAGACTTGGTTATTTGAGTGCTAATTTAAATAAATTGGAATAAAACTTACTAGAGGTTCAATCTTTTTTGTTTTTACTGGTGGTAGAGCTCTAGTGACATTACCTTAATATACTTGGCGCTAAATGGTAGTGTTTATCACTGTCGTGTTCCGGTCAGGTGGTAATGTACGACCCTGTAATTTCCGACACAGATGTATATCATCTTAGCCCTCAGGAGTGGTAACGCATCTGCATTTTGACCTTGGTCTTTGGGTGTCTATAGCCTGCAGTCATCATTTAACATCAATTGTGAACTGCATGCTTGTTTGCCACTTCCACTATAATATATATATATATATATATATATATATATATATATATATATTTATTCTCTTTTTATTGGTGGTTGAGTTCTAGTGTGGAGCTCGAAGGTGTAGGCACTACCGCATTACATAATCTATCTGCCGCCAAATGATAGTGTTCAGCACTATCGTGTTCCGGTTAGGTGGTAATGTATGGCCCCCGTAATAACTATCACTCACAGAGACATAAAGTCTCAGAGGTGGCAACGCATCTGCATTTTGACCTCTGGTCTCTGTGAGGCTGTCTATAGGCCTCAGTCATCACTTAGCATCAATGTGTGTGTGCAGGCGTGTTTGTCACCTTCATCATATTAAAAAAAATACTAAGATACCAGTTTTACAGACAAAAGAAACTGCTTTACAATTGAACTAATAATAATGTAACTTCACGTAACTTCACGCCTGTAATCCCCGAAGGGGTAGGCAAAGGTAAATGCATGCATTCAAGCATACATGCAAACACCCACGATTCGCCGGTTACGTTTTGGCCCATGTAACAGGTGGCGAGCCTGTTGACATCTCCGGGCACATTACCAAACTTTGAGGTACTGGGAAATTTCCAGAAAATGGAAAAATCCCAATAGAACCAGAGATAAAGGCTTTTTCACCATAATCTATGATAACCCCCTACCCGGGAATCGAACCCAGGACCTCAGCGTAGTAGTAGTGGCCTGCTACCACTAGGCTACCGAGGCAGTTAATGATAATAATTATCTAATAATAATTATTATGCATGAAATATGCATAGTCGATTAAGAATTCTTTGTTATAAATTATTTATTAATATAATTGAATTATACGATTGCCAAGTGAATGTTAATATTGCAAGCAACTATGTATTTAGTTATAAACAGTCACGATTCGTTTTTAGGGTTCCGTAGTAAACAAGGAACAATATAGTTTCACCCTGTCCGTCTGTCTGTCTGTCTGTCCGTCTGCGGTTTTGTAGCAACTCTATAGAAAATAGTTATTTATTTAGTCTGGGTTTTTGTGTATACGTTGTATGCCAACAACGGCACCTACGAGACTCGTTTATACCTAGTGTGGGGTTAGCATATATATACCTATTTTATTTTATGAATGAGGAGCAAAGCAAATACCTCACACAATACATTTGGTTACTAAAAGGTAAAATTTATATCTAATTTAAACAGCGGTAGAATTAATTAGTATACCTACTAATTAATTCAATGCATGATAAAAAATAAAGAAAGAAATATAAATTTGTCAATTATGTTAACATACTAGAAATAGATCCACCAATCCGCATTGGAGCAGCGTGGTGGAGTAAGCTCCAGGCCTACCCCTTAAAAAGGAGAGAGACTCGTGCCCAGCAGTGGGACGCATAATGCGTTGCCATTATTATTATTATACTAGAAATAGGATTTATCGGAATCATTAAATTAAATAAATCGTATTTTAAATAGATTAAACTATCAAAGAATCCATGGTAAGTTCCATACTTTGACAGAAAAAATAAAAAGATAGGTACAATGTAAAACAACTGATGGTAGATTAGATGATATTTAAACTGGTGGTGGTAGAGTTCCTTAAATCTAAATCTAATTTTTCAAAGCTGTTTTACAGTGCACTTTTTTATTTTTCTGTACAAATCTTGCCATGATATTTTACACCTTTTTTAACCGACTTCGAAAAAAGGAGGAGGTTTTCAATTCGTCTGGATCTTATTTTATTTAAATTCTTTTTATGTACTTTCAGCGATAATTTGAAAACGCCTGTACCGATTTGGATATTTTTTTTTTGGTTGAAAGGGTATTTGCTTAAACAGAGTTCAATCCAAAATTTTTTAATAAATTAAAAAAAAAACGTAAATAAACTTTCGATTATATTTTACCCTTTCTGGACATTATGAACAAAAAAACTTACTCTAGTACCACCAACACAAAACAAACACAACACAAGTACACATGCGCAAGAGTTCAACTTCAACTAACTGTTTTCAAATCTCACCAAGTTTAAAAAGAATTTCTCACCACTGGTAACCTTGACTTTGAATGACCAGTATAAATTGAACCCTCGTTTCATACACTTTGAAGGGCCAGGAAGTCTGGTGATCTGTAGGCATACAACGTACTTACTCATACAATGTTTCACAAAATCGCATTTAACGTTTATTTCCGTATATTTGTGTATGATAATAGATAAAAATAATCATTTAATTTTCTTTTGTTGTAGACAACCTACCTATTATATTCCATATTATGGACATTCTAGGACTTCTAATGCAATAAAACAAAATTGGCCAAAAAGTAGTCCAGAAATGTAAAAAATGTAGTTCTGGAATGTCCATAATGATGTATAATAGGTAATGCGGTGTAATAAATGTATATTAGGTAATGCGGTGGTGGCTACGCCCGCGAGATCCGTCACTGGAGCTCTACCACCAGTAATGGAATGTAGTTTATGACGTCCGTTAAGTGATCTGTCAACGATTGTGGTTGATTACTTAACGCTTATATATTTATCTCCATATAATTATTATCTAACATTATTAAAAGGTATTCCTTAATCCTTTTGTTTTATTTTTCTTAACTTTCATGATAAATCAAACACATTATTTCTGAGTCAATTTGCAGACCAACTTCTTTCCGACAATCTTCAAAAAACTAAGTATTTGTCCACAGAAATATTTACTTTGAAATTCCAATAGAAATATACTTAACAAGGCTTTTATTTGAGTTTCCTAAGAACTCGTGCCAGTTACATAAGTACCTATTTAAGTTTTTTTTTTATGTAATGTAAGTGTCAAACAAGCATGCAGTTCACATTGATGTTAAGTGATGACTGCAGCCTATAGACACCCACACAAAGACCAAGGTCAAAATGCAGATGCGTTACCACTCCTCCTGAGGCCTAAGATGTTATGTCTCTGTGCCGGAAATTACAGGGCCGTACATTTCCACCTGACCGGAACACGATAGTGCTGATACTACCATTTAGCGGCAAGTATATTAGGTAATGCGATGGTGCCTACGCCCGCGAGCTCCGTTACTGGAGCTCTACCAGCAGTAAAAAAAAAGTAAGACAAAAATTCACAATTATCTATAATTTGGTATGTATAATATGTATGTATCTACACGCCAGGTCCCTAACGGGGTAGGCAGAGAATTCAGAGCGCCAGATATCCCGGTCCTGACATACCTCTCGTGTCTCGTCTCTCGTCTATGATTTGGTAGAGCACAAAAAATATGAATAAAATTAATTCTGTTGACTTTCTCAGTAGCTTAGGAACCAGGGGTCCTGGGCTTTGGGTTCGATTCGGGGGATGTCAGAGATAATCGTGTAAAGCGGAACTATCTCTGGTTCACACCCTTAGGGCCTAGTGCCAGTAATATGAAAATGACTCCTTAATCATCCATTTCAGCATTGCACTCTTGCCGTGCCAGTCGAGCTGCTAATTCAAAAATCAATATACCTGGATAAGCATGTTCATTGTTCATCTTGAACCCTGAAAATTTGTAAATGTCAGTCCGAATTGAATGCCAGATTCAACGCTCGGTTAACGAACTCAATAAAATATTTTAAACTGGCTATTAACTCTGTCCAAGTTCAATGCAATCGACATCACCATCCGGATACAATTTTTAACGATGTATCGGGACATGACCCCACAAGTGGAGAATAATTCTGACGCTAGTGCAGCCATTCAGCCGCCTTTGGAACCATTCCAAGGCCTGCGATAAAAGAAAACTGCTGCCAATCTCTCTAAGGATGAGATTCACAGACCGCACTACGACTTTACTTCCAGCAAAGTACGCTTAATATCGCTTCCGATCCACACCAGCCGCAGGGTTATGCGCGCTTCTAATTATGGCATATTCTCTCCTAGTGACGCACATCAAAACTGTTTTCAAAGGAAAATGGAAAGAACAAATTGGCTTCAGGCGGGATTTGAACCCGCGACTGGACCCTACCATTTAGCGACAGATTAACTGACTGACTGACTATAGAAAACAATAAATAAAAGCGGCGCAAATACAGTAGTCTTTCAGATGACTACCTATTTGTGCCATTTGGGGTCGAAACGCTAGGTCCATGGGGCCCTAGAGTTCGTATCCTATTTTCTCCAAATAGGATACGAACATTGCGAAGCCTTTGGTCGACACCTCCCATGACCAGAAGGGTGGAAAATATTTCGAGCAGATTGCCATTCAACGTGGCAATGCTGCAAGCCTTCTGGGAACTTTGCCGCAGTACGATTGCGATGTAAATTCTTTTTATGCATGTACATAACTGCTACAACATAACTGCTTCGGTAGCCTAGTGGTAGCAGCCACTACTACTACGCTGAGGTCCTGGGTTCGATTCCCGGGTAGGGGGTTATCAGAGATAACGGTGTAAAGTCCTTTATCTCTGGTATTATTGGGATTTTTTCATTTTCTGGAAGTTGTTTATTATATTATTTCGCATTAACACATGCTTGTGAAATATATTTATTTTAAGGAAAAATGGAAAGAAAAATTTCGACTTCAGGCGAGACTCGAACTCGCGGCCACTGGGAATCTAGTCCAGCCGCTCTTCCAACTGAGCTACCGAAGTACTCTAACTAAGTAACTCTAGTAAGCTAAGACTTCGGTAGCTCAGTTGGAAGAGCGGCTGGACTAGATTCCCAGTGGCCGCGAGTTCGAGTCTCGCCTGAAGTCAAATTATTCCTTCCATTTTTCTTTAAAATAAATATATTTCTGGAAGTTTCCCAGTACGGCATTTGGCATGGGCCAAAAACGTAACCGGCGAATCGTGGGTGTTTGCATGTATGCTTGAATGCATGCATTTACCTATGCCTACCCCTTTGGAATGACAGGCGTGAAGTTACATAACTGCTTTATTTATTTATTTTAAATTAGTTTGGTTAAGGTTATTAATCTATTTACATATTAATAATGGTTTAACAATTGACGACCCGGTTAGTTCAGCGGTGTGAGATGACCGTTTAATTCAAAGGGTCGCGGGTTCAATCCCCGCACCGGGACAATATTTGTATGGCCTACAGATATTTGTTCCGGGTCTGGGTGTTTGTATATGTGTTGTATGTGTACAACGGCACCCACGACACAAGTTTATTCTGACTGTGGGGCTGTGAGTGTAAACATATTTAAAAAAACTGGTTGCCTGTAAAGTCGGTTTTACGGGCGAAGATTTTACGTGACAACGTCTTTTTCTCGGTAGAAAGACTTTCGCCGGTCCGGCAGGCCTCTCTCTCGTTCGGTGACTCATCGTTACGTTACCGGGCGTTACACTTTTTCATCAGTGACTCCGAGCCGCAACCTAATTTAAGACGTTGTCACGTCAAAAAAACAACATTTAATCGCATAGGAGTTTTAAAAAAAATTGATAAAAGGTCATAAAGGTAGTCGTACTAGGAAGCCTACATCTGTTCATAAAAGTGACCGTCATCGTATGCATGCAACTAATTGCATTGCGTTTGTTATTTGCATGCCCATTATGATAATTATAATAAAGTGTGCTTGAAGAATGTATTGTTTTATCTTTTGTCCTAGTTATGTAAGATTGTCAAGATTTAGTTGCATCATGATTCAATATATACATAGTAGTGTATTGTATGTTGTGTTGTAATACAAACCTCAGTGGTTTTTTAGATGCACTGTTATTATTTGCCCAGTGTATGTTCTTTCTATATGATAGAAAAAAAAAAAAAAAAAAACGTTTTAACATGTTTTTTTATATCTCGTTTGTATCTTTTACTGGTGATAGAGCTCTAGTGACGGAGCTCGCAGGCGTAGGCACCACCGCATTACCTAATATACTTGCCTTGTAACGCATCTGCATTTTGACCTTGGTCTTTGTGTGGGTGTCTATAGGCTGCAGTCTTCATTAACAACAATGTGAACTGTATGCTTGTTTGCCACTACCATTACATAAAAAAAAGATTAATTTTGTATGGGAATATTTAAATTTTAAAGACCTTTGAAGAGATCTAGGTCTGATCTAGGTTCCTAAATTGAGTGCCAAATGTGGTAAATACGGTAATTTGTGTAAACAATGTACTTGTTGTTGTCGACGCATCTCGAAGGTACTATTAATTAGTAGGTATCTAGTAAGTAGTGAGTAAGTATTAGGCTTCGAAACATGACGACCTACTGAAGAAGAATTCTGTAGTGCAGACAGTCCGAACATCGCCTATGTTCGGACTGTCTGCACTACAGAATTCTCGACACCACAACAGTCGAACCATTCCAATAGGGCGGTAGTAAATCTATATCTACAAGTAAATAAAATTGGAGTGTCTGTTTGTAATAAAAAAATACCGCTTTTTACTAACATTATTTACAGTTTTTGTCTGTCTGTCTTTCTGTCTGTTTGGTGGGGTTAATCTTGGGAACGGCTTTACCGATTTTGACGGAACTTTCACTGGCAGATAGCTGATGTAATAAGGAGTAACTTAGGCTACTTTTATACTAGCTGCGCCCACGACTTCGCCCGGGTAGATACTGAACAGTCATAAATTCTCACGCGGGCTTCGCGAGCACAGCTACTAGTAAATATGATAATGAAGTTAAAGTGCGTGGTGTAGATCGGTTGTGCGATACGGGCGCGGTCGGGTGTGTGATGAGTGACAGCTAGTGGCAAAATTAAAATGCGCGTTTCCGTGCTTCGAAGGGCACGTCGGTCCCGGTTGCTATCGATAGATAGCAGTCGTTAAACCTTGTCGAAGTAATGTTTTCGGACCGCCCATAACGCATGGGCTTGAAAACCTTCGACGGGCACGGATCGGGTAGAATTTTCTTTATACAAAAAGCTGTGACAGAACGGACAGACAGACGGATGGACGGACATGACGAAACTATAAGGGTTGTATGCTACGAATCCCTAAAAAAGGGCAATGATCAGTGCGTCTATTTCATACGGAACACTGTGCTTGATTCCGTATATAACTACTTCACTAAAACAAAAATAATAATGGCAACCCATTATACGTCCCACTGCTGGGCACGAGTCTCTCTCCTTTTTTGGGGGGAGGCCTGGAGCTTACTCCACCACGCTGCTCCAATGCGGATTGGTGGAGGTGTTGGGGTTAGTGGCCAACCCGCTGTCGGATGTTTTCAAACCGCCCATAAGGCCTCCGACACAAGGTTTAACGACTGCTATCCATCGATAGCAACCGGGACCGACGGCTTAACGTGCCCTCCGAAGCACGGAAACGCGCATTTAATTTGCCACTGGCGGTCACCCATCACACTACCCGACCGCGCCCATAGTGCTTAACCGAGTAGATCGTTTACGATCTACACCAGCCGCCGGGCCATGCGCGCTGCTTTTCAAAACAAAAAGATTGCAACATTTTACAGTGACATTTTGCAACGGATGTTATTTTTTCGACTATGTCTCCGTTGGTTTAGTGGTGTGTGCAATATGTAATTGCAGCAATCGCTGTTATGGGCGTTGACTGGTACAGTTCCAGTGCAGGAGCTAAGCTAATCTATCTGCCCCTAAATGGTAGTGTTCAGCACTATCGTGTTTCGATTAGAAATAGAAATAGAAATAGAAAATATTTTTATTTCGAATAGATCTTTACAGATACTTTCAAAACGTCAATAAATCATAAACTACCTAGAGCGAATAACCATTACATATAGTAAAGAAAAATCATATATTAATAGTAAATTAAAAATTTAAATTTAAACTATTTGGTTAAAACATAATAATCATAAAATTTTTCAATTCCTTCAATGATAATAAATGAAGAAAAAGAAAAACTTATTCGTCAAGATCAATGTTATTCACTTAGCAGAGTTCCAAGTGCAGTCACTACTGAGAAGGACTCCGCTACCCAACAAACTCAGTAAGAGCTCTTTTAAATGAAAGCTTAAATCTAGTACAGATTAAATGGTTATGTATGGCCCCGTAATAACTATCACAGAGACACAACAACTAAGGCCTCAGGGGTGGCAACGCATCTGCATTTGAGCTCTGGTTTTTGTATAATGTCAATAGGCTGATTAGGCTGCAATCATCACTTAACATCCATGTGAACTGCATAGTCGTTTGTTTGACACCTTTGTTTCATAAAAAAAACATACTTCTTTTGGCGCGATTTGTTAAATGTTCAGAGTGAATTTTTACGACGCGTGCGCACCCCGACAGTCAAAAGCGACAGTCTGAACTTAGTTGCTAAACAGATAAAAGCAACAGTATGAAGTAAGTTGCTAAACATTTTTCTCAATTTTTTTATTTCTGGTAATATTGGATTGTTACGCTAATGAAATTTACCTTCTTAAGTGCGTACATAAGTAGGTACCTACACATACTTTTCTTTATGTACTAGTTACATTTATTCTCAGGCTGTGTCAAAGGTGGAATAAAATACGAAGTGGACTGTACTGACTAAGCTGTATAGAATTTTTAAGTAGGTACACGTTGGCTTAGCTAGTTGCGGAGTACGAGACGGGTGCGCGCGCGTCGATGTCTAATGTAATAATAATATATAATAAATAATAATAAATTTGTTTATTGACAAAAAGATAGTTACATCAATTTATATGTTGAATCCATAGATTCCCGAACTAGTTTTCACTGTATTTCGGGAATCAGTGGCTTCTCCTGTTTATAACACGGTTTTATGTCATACAATGTCCCAAATAATTGTACATACGTTTAAAAATAGAACTTAATTATCAGTATACAATAAAAAAAAATGCAAAGAATATAAATGTACATTAAACAAAAAAAATATATATGTTTCAAGTACTAGCTAGCAACGTTAATTATTGTAATTTTGAAACAAAAAAAAAAAAAAAAAAACAGGCCTGAAAGTAACTTAAAGATAATTTAGTATTAAGATTCAATGATTACAAAAAAAAGGATAGGTAAAAATGTGTGTGTGCGTGTGTGTGTGTGTGTGTGTGTGTGTGTGTGTATGTGTGTGTGTATGTGTGTGTGTGTGTGTGTGTGTGTGTGTGTGTGTGTGTGTATGTGTGTGTGTGTGTGTGCGTGCGTGCGTGCGCGTGTGTATGTGTGTGTGTGTGTTTTCGTGCGTGCTATTAGAGTGTCAGTTGTAGTGACGATTCGGTATTTTATTTTGTTATGCATATAGATTTGCCAGCATGTTCTCAGTTCCTTCATAATCATAACCTTTAAGCCATATATATACAATTTTTTTTTGTACAATGTCGCCCCGCGGCTCTCGGCACCGCCGCAAACCGGATGGATATAGAAAATTTTACTCTTGTAAAATATTCTTCGGGTAGAGCTCCAGTCACGGAGCTCTCGGGCTTAAGTACCACTGCATTACCTAATATACATGCCCGTAAATGGTAGTGTTCAGCACTATCGTGTTCCGGTCTGTTGGTAATGTACGGCCCTGTAATTCCCGGCACAGGGGCATAACACCTTAGGCCTCAGGAGTCTGCAACGTATCTGCATTTTGACCTCTGGTCTATAGACACCCACAGGGTGTCTATAGGCTGCAGTCATCACTTAACATCAATGTGAGCTTGTTTGCCACTTTCATAACAAAAAAAAGTTGCCCCGACAGGCTGTTAAGATGATTATGATCTCTGCCTTCAACGTGTGTCTTGTCTTTGTGTGTCACTAAAGCATACGAATAAGCATTTCATTACCATACGCAAGTATTTAATTGTAAGCATTGTAAAACAAGGTAGGTACGTTCAGTGCACCGACCCAAACTTCGTAATAGTGCACGATATTAATGAATGGAATGATTTCATGCGGAACAGACCCATTACAATTAAAAGTAACACATATTTTCATCATCATTTCAGCCAAAAGACGTCCACTGCTGGACAAAGGCCTCCTCCAAAGATTGCCACAACGAACGGTCCTGGGCCGCCCTCATCCAGCGATTGCCCGCGACCTTCACCATGTCGTCGGTCCACTTCGTGGGGTGCCTGCCTATGCTTTGTCTTCCGGTATGTGTTCGCCACTCCAGAACTCTTCTGCCCCAACGGCCGTCAGTTCTGCGAGCTATGTGTCCTGCCCACTGCCACTTGAGTTTCGCTATTCGGTGGGCTATGTCGGTTACTTTGGTTCCACCAAAGTAAATCAACTCATCGGCACACAATAGTGTTGAACACTACTATTTAGCGGCAAGTCCTGCCTGAGTCCGCGAACGTCATCACTGGAGCTCTGTATGTTTACTATCTAAAAAATTACTTGTACCTCTACAATGCTCAACAATAAATATTGCACATCGAGCCTAGGAAGGAGACTTCGGCTTATTTCGGGCCTGTAGAGCGTTACCTCTTTCGCACCGTACTTATTTGACGTTTGTCGGCCATTTTAATCAAGTTTTGACCAATACCGGACTGTCAGTGCTTACGTAGGCAGTGTGCAACAGAGATAACGCTCTACGAAGTCGAAACGAGCTGATCGTCTCTTTCGCAGGCTCGATGTGCAATATTAATTGTTGAGTAGGTACTGTACATACCTACTGACATTGTAGTGAATCATTACGAGCATTAATATGCATTTAAAACATCTCCATTTAACCTACGCGTAAATTGTTTCTTCGCTTTTCGTATTCCGGTAGGTAATTCGAGGTAAATAATTTTAATAAAGCATTAAATTATTTTTTTCTACCTCATGACGCATCTGTCGTGGGGATATAGGTAGGTACCTACCTACGCTTTATTTTTTCATGACTTGTGTAATTAGGTATCTACTGATAATTAATTTAAATATATATAACTTATTAACGTGTATAACATGTACTTACAACACCCCGTATTTACGTCGGGCGCTTATTTGCGCCATGTCTTACCAAGTAGATTACCTAAGTCCATGCGCTCCGTCATTGGAACTCTACCACCAATAACTATAACAAACCTATACTTTAACTGTCGTAAATCACGTGTAGGTATCTGATAATGCATTGGTAGGTAACATACCAGCGGGTTGGCCACTAATCCTTATCTCCAGCAACCCGCATTGGAGCAGCGTGGTGGATAAGCTCCAGGGGTGCGACCGGCTATCGACATTGCTATTGTCGTTGTCATTGCTGTTAAATTTTCATGTCTATTTGTAGCTCCTTTAAAAGCAGTAGTGATAATCTGATTGTTTTTCTTGCCTTCGTAGTTGAGAAACAAGCGGTAATAGTAGATTATTTCAATTATTGTTATTTAGTTAATGCAAATTTGACATGAAAATTTGACAGCAATGACAATAATAACAGCAATGTCGATAGGCGGTCGCACCTCCGGCCTCCTCCCAAGAAGGGGAGAGACTCGTGCCCAGCAGTGGGACGTATCAAGGGTTGCCATTATATACATGTACCTGGTATGTTTGTATGCTTTATACTATATTCCTACCTCTTAGAGATACAAACGTGTAGTTATATAAATATAAAATAATTATTATTCAGTGACTTACTTAATGACAATCCTCGTTTTGCATCACACTTTTTGCACGTAGCACAAATTTATGTCATTAACACAATAAAAATCCGTATTTATAGGTATTTAGCTTACTCATTGAACCGGGATTCGAACTCGGATGTAGAACATACAATTTAATAAACAATATCACTTCTTCGGTTCATTCTTTTATTGTTTTACATTGATACAAAACCATTGTCCTGTACACTTTAAAAAAAAAAACAATATCTACTAATTTAAGTTCATCCTTTGCTCAGTTCACAATTAAAAAGTAAAAGTCGATTCACATTTAAAAAATAAGATTTAAATATTTGAATTCGCGATATGTCAACGTTTTTGAACGAGCGCGCGTAGTGAGGGAAAGCGTCGATTTCTCCGTCTGCGTATAATCGACTGTGCATCACGCGGCGGTGTTGTAACCGCACTAGTGGTTGACGATTACGTATTATGGTTCTGTATAGGTCACATCTCATTGGAGTTCTGTTGGTTTTTTTAATAATAAATATTGACATGAATCTTTGAGTAGTAGAGCTCTATCTATAAGTTGATATCGAAAGCAGTGACCTCCGCAAATCGGAGATGGGAGATGTAGTCGCCGTTAATGTTAATGCCGAGTCCGTTCCAGTCCAGAAGCTTTAAAACATCTTCCAATGCAGCGGTGAACAGTTTCGGAGATATGACATCTCCCTGTCTCACACCTCGCTGCAGTTGGATAGGTTTCGAGCTCTGGTCCTGAAGGCGAACCGACATAGTGGCGTTTTCGTACAAGCTCCTATCCACCTCAATGAATCGGTAGTCGACTTGGCACCTCTGGAGAGACTGTAGCACAGCCCAAATCTCGACCGAATCGAAGGCTTTCTCATAGTCCACAAACGCTAAACATAAGGGCTGGTTATACTCTTCTGTCTTCTGTATAACCTGCCGCAGCGTGTGTATGTGGTCTATGGTGCTTAAACCTTTACGGAACCCGGCTTGTTCGGGAGGCTGGAAGTCGTCGAGTCTGCGAGATAGACGGTTCGTAATTACTCTCGAATACAGCTTACAGACGTGACTTAGAAGTGTGTTAAGTTTTTAAGAAGGGTATTGTCACCCTTTTTAAAGAACAGTACCACCACACTTCTGTGCCACGCCTGTGGCGTTTTGCCCTCGGATATGACGGAATCGAACATCAACTGAAGAGCTTCTAATACTGGCCTTCCGCCCGCTTTTTATTTTTATTAATTTTTTTTTTTTTTATTTATTTAGGACAACAAACAATTACACTCATAAAGTAACAAGGACAATTACTCGGTACATAATTTTACAAGGAGCGTAATCAACCCCGTTGTCCACAAATTAACTAGTAGGACATTTTAGGGTAGCGGTGTGAAAATACAAAACCATTTTTTTGAACAAAAAAAAATAACAAAAAGAATACACCACAGATGTTAACACAAAGTAAACAATATTAATCTTACATTATGTTATTATTAATGTTCTGCATTACATTTAGAACATTTCACTTAAATGCGTTAGGTGACGTTTCAAAAAATTCTACCTTAGTGAAATATTTGTTATATTGTTTCATGAGTCTATTTATAGGTGCTCGCTCACCTGCATTAGTTTTACAATTAGGGGGTGCAAATAGGTTGTTCTTACGGGTATTTCGTGTCGTAGAACGACATGGAATACTAATATAAACTTGATTATTAAGTCTATTGCAGTCAAATTTGTAGTGACATATGTTGTATAGTAACATTTGATCTAAAAGCAATCTTCTCATTTTGAGTGTTGATAAAGAAAATTTTGATAAAAGTGTTTCATAAGGGGACTTAGAAGCAAAACAGCGATAATTCGCTTTCAGGAGTTCAGCAGTGATTCCGTCATCACCCGGCGCCCTGTTGTTTTTCAGCTGTTTGAGTGCCGTACTATTCTCGTCTAGACTGACGTCCGGGATATCTTCGGTGTAGTGTCGGGTCAGTCCGGCTTTAGGATCTGCTGCCGGACTGTTAACAAGTGGTCGCGCTGTCGCGTACAACTGCCCGTAGAACCGCTCGATCTCTTCCGCAAGCTCAGGTTTCGACGATACGATTCTGTCGTCCTCTGTCTTCAGCTTAGTCAGGCAGCTCTGCCCTATAGACAGATCTTTGGCGAACACTTTGGAGCCCTTGTTCCGCTCTATGGCCGTTTTAATACTGTCAGTATTAAACTGCCGAAGGTCGCGAGTCAGTGACTTCGAGATCTGTCTGTTGAGCCGCCTATACACTAAAGCATCTTCAGAGGACTTCAGAACCATACCGCGCCTCTCATCCATGAGCTTGAGAGTTGAGTCGGAGATCTTCTTGGTCTTGCTTGTGTGGTCTTAGAGCACTTAGACCCAGCCGTACGGACAGTTTCCACAAACCTGTGTTTGTATTCGTCCACATCTACGCAATCACAACAAACAAACTGTGACTCTGACTGACGGACTGATAAATTGACTGACTGACTCTGACCTTTACGTTGCTTATTACGAATACGAAATATCGTTTAACTTGACACTGGCAATATGCAAAACAAGCGATGCCATTAAATTAATACAAAAAAAAACTTCTTCTCATTTTTTGTTAATATAATAATTTAAATAGCTACACGAATGAAAATGAAAACATTTATTTTTGTAACTACATCAAACTCATTGGCCCCATTCATAATCTATGTATGTTATGTATCTATGTATTATGTGCCAATTATATTTTAGATATCTATTTCTTTATGGTAATATCAGCAGACCATCCCGGCTTCGTTCATAATATAATAATATGTTATTCTTCATCATCATCATTGCGGATGGTTGCAAGGGCCCAGGAAATCCAAGACTGACATACCTACCATGGGACCCAGGGGAAATCGGGACAGTAAAAAGCAGGCCAATTAGTTAATTTATTGATTTATCAAAAGCCTTTTACTGGTGGTAGAGCTCCAGTGACAGAGCTCGCGGGCGTAGGCACCACCGCATTACCTAATATACTTGCCGCTAAATGGTAGTGTTCAGCACTATCGTGTTCCGGTCAGGTGGTAATGTACGGCCCTGTAATTTCCGGCACAGAGGCGTAACACCTTAGGCCTCAGGAGTGGTAACGCATCTGCATTTTGACCTTAGTCTTTGTGTGGGTGTCTATAGGCTGCAGTCATCACTTAACGTCAACGTGAACTGCATGCTTGTTTACCACTTCCTATACATAAAAAAAAAAAGCCTCAAAAAAGGTAATTGATCTTTAGACAGGCTTTTGTCTAGAAGTGGACGTCTTTCGGTTGAGGAATGATGATGATTCATTTATCGGGACATTTAACGTCCCGATCAGGTGTTCATCGGGATGAATCCCCAGAGCCCTGAAAATCGGAACGTCCCGCGCAAATCGGGACACCTGGCTACACTAGCTGAGAGGTTAATGGCCGAATACTCGTCACTAATAAACGTCACTTAATTTTAAGCAACCCTCAAATGTGCGCTATCTCTATCGTTTGTAGGTGTTTTATAAAGTCAGAATCATTTTAGTACCACTTAAATTTAAGTGACGTTTGAGTATTTGGCGGTAGGTGTTCTAATTAGGTAATTGAAGTCATACTTCTTTTGGCGCAAATCGAAAAATAATGAGAGTGAAATTTTACTATACGCGTGCACACTGACAGATAAAAGCGACAGTCTGAAGTAAGTTGCTACACTTTTTTGAGTTTTTGTTTTATTTCTGGTATTTATATTGGATTATTACGCTAAAGAAGTACCTATATATTTTAAGCATCATGTAATCTCAGTAATCCTCATAGATATCTTCTAAACATACATATAAATAAAATTGGAGTGTCTGTTTGTAATATAAAAATAACCGCTTTTTACTAAATGCATATGCATGTATACTCGGTACATATACCAAAACGGGTTATGGGGCGTTTCGGTTCGCTCGTGTTTCGTCCCGCGGACCGAAACGCCTATAAGCATTTTATTCATAGGGATATTCGGCCCACAAATGGAAAGTGGACCGAATCACCCAAGAGTTCTTCTTAAATGGGTAGATTCGGTCCAATTATATTGTCATGTACAGCCGAATACAAAAAAAACTTTCGTTCACCAATTATTTGAGTTTTTTTTTCAGTGATTTTCAACTTTACTGCAGAAATATACGGCGAAATATTTATTTATAGCTGTGTTTTTATTGTGTAAAAGAATTAAACACTATAATGCCGAATAATATGATTTAACCAACTGTAGTTAAATCTTTCAAAACAGGTATTTACATCGGGACGAATCGCCCTATAATAATAAAAATATGAGATGATTCGTCCCGCGGACCGAATAGACCCATTCAGAAAGCAGAGGCGTTTCGGTCCCCGGGACGAAACAAGAGCCGACCGAAACGCCCCATGACCCACCAAAATAATATTTTTTACAATTTTTGTCTGTCTGTCTGTCTGTTTGGCGGGGCGAATCTTGAGAACGGCTGGACCGATTTTGACGGGACTTTCACTGGCAGATAGCTGATGTAATTTTATACTATCTGCGCCCACGACTTCGTCCGGGTAGTTACTGAACAATCATAAATTCTCACGCGGGCGAAGTCGCGGGCACAGCTGGTTATGAATATTAACTCAGCTCTATACTTAGATTCACTAAGTATTACGGAAATTACTTATTGCCTCGCAATTATACAAACAAACAAAAACACATCTATCGTAAAGGAATAAAATTGAATAACGAGCACTAAGTACCTACCTAACATTCCTTGGCCTTGAAAAATGGAATTCTATGTAACACATTTGTAAACATTAGATAATTATATTTTATTAATATTGCCGGTGTCTGAGATAAAATACCTACTTTCAAATTGACTTCGAAGAGAAGATTATCGATTTCACCTCTAATTTTATTTCGTTTTCTTGGTGTAGGTACATACATTTGAGATATCTAAACTTAATTATTTTAATATTATAAAGCTGAAGAGTTTGTTTGTTTGTTTGAACGCGCTAATCTCAGGAACTACTGGTCCGATTTGAAAAGTTTTTTCAGTGTTAGATAGCCTATTTATCGAGGAAGGCTATAAGGCTATATCTATCTATATATATAAAAATGAATCGACAAAAAAGTATGACTTCCCATAACTTGAGAACGGCTTGACCAATTTGGCAAATTCTTTTTTTAAAATGTTCCTTGAAGTCCAACGATGGTTTTTACGGCGAGAAAAATTTAAATAATTGCCGGAAAACCCCTTAAAACAGCCCTTTTCTTTTTCCCATACAAATGTTTTCTAACTAAAACGTAAAGTCAACTTGAGCTTTATTGCTGTTGCATAAAGTTCATATTAAATTACAAGTACTATATATATATCATCACGCTATGGCTAATAGGAACGGAGCTAGTTATAAATAAAGTTGCAGGCAGTGCCCGTGTTTATTGAAATGGAATAACAGTGCGAAAACACGGCCTTTCAGGTTGCCTCCAAAACTTCATTGCGAACAAAAGTTCTGGCAAAGTAGCCATCGTTTTCTTCGAATTACTGACTGTGACTCACTTGACTGACAATAAAGAATACTGACTGACTGACTGATTGTAACTTTAAACGCTGCTTTTTTAAATTTTGGCATCGCTATTACGCATATTGCCAGTGTCAAGTAAAACGATATCGCATTTGTATTTATTTAAGCAGCGTAAATGTTAAGTATAATATAGTCAGTCAATTATTTATTAAGTATGTCAGTCAAGTGAGTTACAGTCAGTTATTCAAGTAAAGCGATGGCTACTTTACCAGAACATTTACAATGAAGTTTTGGAGGCAACCTGAAAGGTCGTGTTTTTGCACTGTTATTCTATTTCACTATACACGAGTACTGTTATATACTTATAACAAACAAAATGCCACCACCACCAACTTAATTTAATATAACTCAAAAATACACCAAGAAAATGAAATAAAATAAGAGCACCATACGCCTCTTTCAAGGTACCCACCAAAACTCTCTTACGCTGCTTTTAAACGAATACGAAATATCGTTTTTACTTGACCCTGGCAATATGCGTAAAAGCGATGCCATTTTAACTTTAAAAAAAACGCTCTACAGAACCAAAATTATTTGATAACTCTTTCATAGCTAAGGTCGATGTGCGAATATATCTTGTTGCTTACTGTACCTATGTTGTGTTGTGTTAACATAGGTCTGAACTGAAGGTCCTCTAAACGATATAATAAGCACCTAAAGTAACTACATACTTAACATTTTATACTTATTCACGATAACGTTATCTTGTTAATTATTGAAAAAAATATTAACGTGTCAGTAGTTACAAGGTTCGTAAAGTTTTAAGTAGGTGTAAAACAAATTTCGCTAATGGTACTTAATATTTTTTATGAGTGTTTTAACTGGTGGTAGAGTTGCATAGCAGAACTTGAGGGTGTAAGTGATCCATTTTTAGGGTACCTACCATAGTAAACAAGGAACATTTAGGTATAGTTTCGCTATGTTCGTATGTCTGTCTGTCTGTCTATCTGTCTGCCTGTCCGTAGGCGGTTTAGCGCAAAAACCATTGGTAGGTAGGTAAGTAAAAACCATGGTTACCAAATTTCAAGTCTCTAGTAGAGACTTGAAATTTAGCGCAAGTATACATTTTAATCACGCCGACAAAGTGGTAAAATAAAAACGTAAAAAAATATATATTTAGGGTTACCTTCCCTACGTGTAACGCGCGGATATTTTTTCATTTTTCGTTTTATAGGTATATAGTGTGGGATATCATTGGAGAGGTCAGTTTAAAAATTTTAGGGATTAGCTAATATCATTTTTCGATTTAGTTAACTGCTCCTGACTTATTAAGCTTTAAAGTGCCTATTTTCGTTAGAGTCAACCTCCCTTATCCCAACTAAACGGTTGTTGTTAGAAATTCAAACGTTACGGCAATAGTAGATATACCTCTATAATGAAGTTAAAAGGAAAACTATCACACTTAAGATGGCTTTACAAGTTTGCGGGTAATAGTCGACCAAATGTATTTTATTTTACTCGAAAATTTCGAACAACTCAATAAAAAACTGACGGAATCCTATGAAGCACGTGGCCTGACACGCACTTGACCGGTTTTTTTTATGTCAAATTGTTAATAGACAAGCAGACCACCAAAACAGTCATCGTGGCCTATGAACATTTGCAACACCAAGGGATTTCCCAAGTCGCTGTCAGATCTGGAGGGCTCGTGACGTCAGTTTTGAAGAACCCTATATTGTTTATTATTTTCCCTAGATTTTTTTTTATTTGTCGTTTTTTTATCCAAAAGATTAGTACAAGTTTACACAAAAAGAACAGCTCTGCATCACTTCGACCAATGCGTTTTAAGATGTCCACGACCTTCAGAAATACACAGAGTGAGCTGACTCGTGCTCGTGCGGCAAATGCCTCGCGACGCTGCTCGCTCTGTGTAAATGCGCCCGACACTAAATGGCACGTCCATACAGAGCGAGCTGCCTCGTGCGACAAATGCCTCGCGAGGCTGCTTGCTCTGTGTGGATGCGCCCGACACTAGATGGCTCGGTTACTCGGTCGCGCGCGCTAACCGAAGCACGTCCACACAGAGCGAATTGCCTCGTGCGGCAAATGCCTCGCGAGGCTGCTCGCTTTGTGTGGATGCGCCCTACACTAATGGCTCGGTTACTCGGTCGCGCGCGCTAACCGAGGCACGTCCACACAGAGCAAGCAGCCTCGCGAGGCAAATGCCTCAATTGTATACCCTTCTGCAATATAATGGGGTCGCACTTCATTGTGACAGCCCTAAGAGTTTTAGTCAGGTCACGTTGACATATTGAGCAAAGCAATACATCATATTTTTATGCAACTTGCATAGGTACATGCGACGTAACTAACGCAACATAATAGAGTCTGGCGACGACTACTATGGACATGATCTGAGTTAATGCCCGATTTAAATTTATTTCAAACTCGTAAAACTCTGTACAGGTAGGGGGTCATTATTTGTTTTATATTATTTCGCATTAACACATGCTTGTGAAATATATTTTTATTTTTAAAGAAATGAAAGAAAAATTTGACTTCAGGCGAGGCTCGAACTCGCGACCTACTGGGAATCTAGTCCAGCCGCTCTTCCAATTGAGCTACTGAAGCCCTGCCCGATTTGTCGAATTTTTCCTTCACATCTATTGCATTGGTTTATGGTACCAGTAGCGCCATCTATTACCAACTATGGACTGGACTAGATTCCCAGTAGGTCGCGAGTTCGAGCCTCGCCTGAAGTCAAATTTTTCTTTCATTTCTTTAAAAATAAAAATAGGGGGTCATTATGTCAAGAAAATGCGAAGCATAATGGCGTGTCTAGTCAACGATCTAGATTTAACGAATATGGAATTGGAGCACGTTTTATGTTAAGGTGGCAAACAAGCATGCAGTTCACATTGATTTTAAATGATGACTTTTTTATGTTATGAAAGTGGCAAACCAGCATGCAGCTCACATTGATGTTAAGTGATGACTGCAGCCTAAAGACACTCACAGATAAACCAGAGGTCAAAATGCAGATGCGTTACCACTCCTGAGGCTTAAGGTGTTATGCCTCTGTGCCGGGCTTTACAGGGGCGTACATTACCACCTAACCGGAACACGATAGTGCTGAACACTACCATTTAGCGGCAACTACATTAGGTAATGCGGTGGTGCCTACTCCCGCGAGCCCCGTCACTGCAGATCTACCACCAGTAGAAGCAGCCTGTAGACACCCACACAAAGACCAGAGGTCAAAAGCAGATGCGTTGTCACCCCTAAGACCTAAGTTGTTATGTCTCTGTGATAGTTAATAATGGCAATCCATTATACGTCCCACTACTAGGCACGAGTCTCTCCCCTTTTTGGGTTGAGGCCTGGAGCTTACTCCACCACGCTGCTCCAATGCGGATTGGTGGAGATACGGGTTAGTGGCCAACCCTCTGTCGGATGTTTTCAAACCGCCCATAAGGCCTCCGACAAGATTTAACGACTGCTGTCTATCGATAGCAACCGGGACCGACAGCTTAACGCGCCCTCCGAAGCACGGAAACGCGCATTTTAATTTACCACTAGCGGTCACCCATCACACATCCGACTGCGCCCGTAATGCTTAACCGAGTAGATCGCTCACGATCTACACCAGCCACGGGGCCATGCGCGCTTCATATTCGTGCTTCTGTAACAGTTATTACTAACCTATTACGGAGACAGGTACATTACCATCAAACGGGAACACGATATTGTTAGAGCTCTACTATTTGACGGCAGGTAGGTTGGGTAATACGCATCATCTATAGTCTATACGATCCATTTTGGTAAATGTGCAGTCGATCTACACAGTATAATTCCATCTTCACCATTTTCACAACAGGACAACCAAGGAGAACGACGGCATGGCGTCTGGACTCAATAGACATTTGTTTTATATTATTTCGCATTAACACATGCTTGTGAAATATATTTTATTTAAAGAAAAATGGAAAAATTCCCAGTAAGTCGCGAGTTCGAGTCTCGTCTGAAGACAAATTTTTCTTTCCATTTTTCTTTAAATAAAATATATTTCACAAGCATGTGTTAATGCGAAATAATATAAAACAATTATTAAGGGTAAAAGCGACTTCTTTACGATATTCAATAAACTGCAAAGTCTATTATATCGGTTGCCTAACTAGCATAGTTGGCAACAGATGGCGCTGCTGCTACCATAAAGCAATGTAATAAATGTGAAGGAAAGATTTGACAAATCGGGCAGGACTTCAGCTCAATTGGAAGAGCGGCTGGACTAGATTCCCAGTAGGTCGCGAGTACGAGTCAATAGACATTCCTCAAACTCGAACCAAGCCTTTCGGCTTTACATTTAATATGCGAACAGGTTAGGAATGGAACACCCTTCCGGCTTCTTTGTTTCCGAAGAACCAGGGAATGTTCAAGAATCTAATATAATAATGGCAACCCATTATACGTCCCACTGCTGGGCGCGAGTCTCTCCCCTTTTTGGGAGGAGGCCTGGAGCTTACTCCACCACGCTGCTCAAATGCGGATTGGTGGAGGTGGGTGGGTTAGTGGCCCAACCGCTATCGGATGTTTTCAAAACGCCCATAAGGCCTCCGACAAGGTTTAACGACTGCTATCTATCGATAGCAACCGGGACCGACGGTTTAACGTGCTCTCCGAAGGACGGAAACGCGCATTTTAATTTGCCACTAGCGGTCACCCATCATAGTACCCGACTGCGCCCGTAGTGCTTCACCGAGTAAATCGCCTATGATCTACACCAGCCGCCGGGCCTTGCGCGCTTCTCAAGAGTCTAATAGGTACCTTCTATTCTACCGAATAACGTGCTTCATCTTCGGCCACATCTTCACTTTCACGGAAATGGTGGCCAAACGTTTTGTCCAGCTGTGGACATCTTACGGCTGATGAATGCCCACAAAAATATCGTACAATGGTGTCTACGTATCTATCATTCATTGAAGATCTATCATCTGTAAAATCGCATTTCGTTGAATTGACTTCCGTACTGTTTTTAGTTCCGAACAAAAAACCCTCTATTATGCTATATTTGTTCGAGAAGATGTTTATCCGAGTAAACAAATTGAATAGGGAAGTGATGACAATACCACGGCAGATTCAAATCGTGATTTTGTTAGTTCCAGTGAAATAGTATTTGGAGATCCGTGTAAAGGGGAGTCAATGATTTACGTGAGATGTTTTAGGGGGAGGGAGGGTCGAATCTCGTCTAATCTCACTTTGGGGAGAGGCACTGGGTAAATATCACCAAGTTTTTCCCTAGAAAAAAAATGAAGCAATGAAAACAACTCCCAGAGTGCAACCACTCTAGGAGTACCGGCAGGAGTGAAAACTTGAATATTAACGTTGTGCATTTTTGACCACCACCAACACCAATAACGGAACCACCACTACTATCACCACCACCAGCACCACAGGCCGTCTTACGCATTTAAGATCAGGGTCACGTGTTCTGGCGCTTGTCAAACATTTTTTACCCATCACAAAAGTGCAAAGCGACGCCGCTAAAGAAGTTAACACTTCAAAAACAGTTTTTTTTTATGTGAAGGTGGCAATCTAGCATGCAGTTCACATTGATGTTAAGTGATGACTGTGACGTATTGAAATATACATAAAAACAGAGGTCACAATGCAGCGTAGCCACCCCTGAGACCTTAGTTGTTATGTCTCTGTGATATTTATTACGGAGCCATACAAAAACATAGTTGGAGAATACTGCTACTGGTGTTTGTGGCAGTAAACTTTTTTTGGCTGACATGATAATAACATACCTAGTATAATAATAAACTGTGCTAAATGGTTATTTGCATTAAAAAAAAACACACGAACAACGCACCGGAAATAAACAGAACCATAACAGGAAGGTAAGTCAAAGTAACTCGTGCACGTGCAGTTTTTTTCTGTTTATCCATTTATCTAAACATTTGCAGATCTCAATAAAAACTGATCGGCTTGGAGAAAAAAAAAGTTTTTGTTAGTTTATTATTGTCTATTATTAGGTGTTAAATTGCGTCGAATGATTCGGAATTTTAAACTAACTGAAGGAAAATTGGTGATTTGAACTGGTTCTGCTAAATCTATATTATAGGTACCTACCTATAAAAATAAATTGTTGTTCGTTAGTCTCGCTAAAACTCCAAAATGACTTTTTGGAGACCGATTTAAATTATTTTTGCAAGTCCAGGGGAAGTTTTAAAGGTGAGAAAATAAAAAGAAATTGTAAGGGAAATAGTAAAAACAACAATTTCATTTTCTCATACAAATAGGCCGTACCTAATGTACCTACCAAACCATTGACAGATTATTTAATTCTGAGGCAATACGAAGTTTGCCGGGTCAACTCGTCTATTATAAGTTCCTAAGGGGGCAGGTACACCATTTATAACAATTTGTTATTGCTTTTAACTTATGGTAATAGCCATAGAGTTTAGATTGGATGGAATTACTCGTGCGCGTCAGATTATCATAAATAGGACCTATACCTATACCTATACCTTGCACCCCATTGAGAATCTCTACCAAATCTGAGCTATCTTTATTAGATCACGCCCTAAAGACAGCTGTTCAAATTTTTCAAAAAGTCACCATTAGTTTACCTCATTTCCAAGTCGTTTGAATTTTGAATCGGAGGTTCGACCGCGTTCATTTAAAATACCTCCAGATAGGTATTCTGAGAGGATGTTAAACGTACCCAAACAAAGCTTCCATCTAAAAGTCTGATAACGTGAAAGAAAGGTGCGCAAGTGGCGGCTTTTGAAAAGCCAGCGCTGTTCTAATGGACTTGGTGGGAACATATTTTGAAAAGACCCTACTGAGTTTTGTTTTGGCAGTAATGTGGGCTTTGGAACTCTGCCAGTGAATGACAAAGAATGTCCCATTATTTTTTGGTTAGTCTTATCTTGCCGTTTGTAAAAGAGAGTATGGAACATTCTGTTGATACCTATTTTTATTATTAAGTAATTTTGGACCACTATTTATTTTATTTTGTTTACTTTGACATATTAATCAACGTATCAGTCGTTATTGGCTTTAATTTTATATTTGTAATTTGACCTATCACAAGAAAATTCTATTATCTCCAAGATATTAAATGAATTTTTGAGTTTGAGTTTGACTCAGTTGAGTAAATAAAATTGGGGGCCCCGACCACGGGCATTGGGGGCCCTCCAAGCCTGTGGGCCCCGTATACGATACGGCAGATACGGCGGTAGCAACGCCCGTGGATTTAATTAATATCTATTCCTTTAGTCTGAGATTGAGCATTGTTGACAAATTCTCACTATCACAATTTGCGCATCTGATTTTATCAGGCGCTTAAAATTAATTCATCTATCTATGCTAAAGAATTTAAAATCTTATGAAACAGGTTAAAATAAAAAAATAATGGTACGATAACAAAAAAGTGGTCATTTGATGGCATTGAGCCTCAATGTGATGATGCAGTATCTATTAAAATTTATTTTTTTTCTTTTTTTGTTGATGAAACCAAGATGAAACTGAACACTACTTTATTAGGTACCTACTGAAATGTTGCACGGACCAATAACTAAGGAATATTGCGTGTAATACACACTGTACGCCTGTAAACAAAAAAAAAATACAAGTATTACCTACCATGGATATGAAAGTAGTCTATGGATTGGAAAAAATAGTAGAAATTAAATAATGTTATAGCCACACTAAAGCGACGTGGAGAAAAAATAAAAAAAATGTCTATTCGCCATTAAAATGGCGTCATCGAAGGAAACCTACTGTTTGTGTGGTCAACCTTATAATATTGGACAGTTTATGATAGAATGTGATTGCTGCCGCGAGTGGTTCCATGGGAGGTAATGTGGAAAATGAATAAAGTTCTGTGTAAAATCTACGTTCTGTGTGAGAAAAATATGTTGTTCCTTTGACAGCACCATACCGTTCGGCCATCATGTTATATGGATTGTTTTAGTGAATATTTGTGGAATTATCTCAGTGTTGAGGGTTTCGTACGATTTGGAGCCATTGATAATGTTTCCTGATTAGTTATGTGTGGTGTTCGCGATGTTTTCCTTGTGATATTATTTGTTTACAAGTGTAGCCACCATGGGATTGTCAAATGCGCGTTTACATTCGTCGCTTCTTTGTGTAAATAATTAATTAGGCAAATATTTAAAAAAGACTCTCTCTATTTATAGTGCTACCTCATGTACTTACTACATTTCAAGTGAATAACGCTATAGTATGAAACGCACGCACTTCCAAAAAATCCAAATTATCAAAGTAATTATTCTTATGAAATAACTTATTTTGTTTTGTTTTTCAGTTGTGTTGATGTGAAGATTTATCACTCGGACGATATAGATAAATATCATTGTCCAAAATGTGCTCAAACCTATGGACCATCTGTGTGTAAGTAAACAGTAATTTATGAAGTCAATTTAACTAAGAAATTTATTTAGAAAACACTTAATGGCCCCGTAATAACAATTATAGAGGCAAAGCAACTTAGGCCTCAAGGATGGCAACATGTCTTCATATTGGCTCTCTGTTTTCATGTAAATGTCCCATTAGGTGCAATTCAATTGTCACTTACAATCAATGTGAACTGAATGCTAGTTGGCCACCATTTTAGATAAAAAATAAGCAATGCTATATACACAACCCATGCTACAGCTCTCGTCCAAAGATAGCAGTTTATTGACTTATATAGAATATTTATTACACAATTTTTGCCATTAATTACCGATGTTGATAGCTTAGTCTATCTATGAAATATGTCTTATTTTTGTCCTATTATGATTGTTGTAATCTTGAAGTTTTGTGAATGTATTGAAATTCATCACACCCATCACAAAATTCCGAGAGATCCATTACATGAAACTAAAAATATGTATCTAGTGAATTGTGGATGTCACTGTTTGTTTATATATGTAAATCTCTTAGAAAGGAAAAAGAAACTACATTTATATGAGTGCATAAACATTCTCCGACAGTCAATTCTTCATTGCAATGATCACCAACAGGACACATTCTTGAGAGACTCGCCAACACAACAATTTACCTTTAGTGGTGTGGTGTCATTGGTGACCCAACTTTGAAACATAACATAAGTTCATGCCTGTATTCCCCAAAGGTGTAGGCAGCGTAAATGCATGCAACCATACATTCAGACACGCACAATTCGCAGTGTGTGGCTTATTGATATTTCTGGGTACACTACCAAACAATGAAAGTGGTGCTGGAGAACTTCCAAAAAATTACAAAATTCCAGTAGCAACATAGATAAAGAATAATACACCATTATCTCTGTTAGCCTCCCGACCTAGGGATCAAACTTAGTAATAAGCATATCACTAGACTGCTAAGTTAGTCAAAACATCACACTTTAAATAAAATCAAGTTCATCAAATTTTTCATTTTTACACTCCATATATTTATATACTTTATTTTCAAAATAACACAATTTATTTCGAAAATTAAAATATTACCTTTAAATTTTTAGTTAACTGTTTTTACTTACCTGGTTGTTTTGGTTAAATTGATATGATAATTTAACTGTTTACACAATCTTATATTATTTTATCTCACAATTTTCAGTGAAAATTCCCACAAACAACCACCGCGCGGACCGCTACGAGCTCGGCGCCGAGACTCGGCCGTCGCAGGTGGGCACGCCGGCCTGGGTGCGCGCGCTGGCCGCCCGTCCCCTTCGCCCCGCTCAGGCCGCTTTACAACGGATGCGCGCCAGTATGTTCACCGAGGACTTGGTTAGAGATAATGGTATGTATCAGGTTGAAGATTTTTCAATCAAAATAGGGTTTAGTTTTTTATGTTTAATATTTAAGCCAAGTGGCAAACAAGCATGCAGTTCACATTGATGCTAAGTGATGACTGCAGCCTATAGACACCCTATAGCCTATAAACAGCCTATAGACACAAAAACCATGGTCAAAATGCAGATGCGTTACCACTCCTGAGGCCTAAGGTGTTATGCCTCTGCGCCGGAAATTACAGGGCCGTACATTACCATCTGACCAGAACACGATAGTGCTGAACCATTTAGCGACAAGTATATTAGGTAATGTGGTGGTGCTTATGCCCGCGAGCTCCGTCACTGGAGCTCTACCACCAAATTATAAAAATAGTTGTAAATTAAGGTTTTTGTGATGGCACAACCAATTTTGGACAGAGTTTTTTTTATCTCTGTTGATGGTACTTCTGATTGCCAATTGTTTTTTTTCAATAATGCTTCAGTAACAATAAGTAATGAATGATTCCAGGTTTCACTCGGCCAGTGATATTCCACACAGCCGAGGGTCTGGATATGAAGATACCAAACCCCGGTACATTCACAGTCAGATCTGTGCTACGGTTTTGTGGTGCACAGCTTGAGGTATGACTTATTTTTATTTTTAACTTGTATTCTATTAAAATTAAATAAGTAATTTTACACAAAAAGAACTAAAAATTACTATGTTATTTCCGTCAAGTTGTAGTGACCAGTAGGGTGGCAGAGAATATGTAATAATACTAGAATGGACGCTTCGACATCCCGCCCGATTTCCCCGCCTCACCCAACCCCCACCCCTCTTATGGGCGACGTTTGGTATTCTCTACGTGCTACGCACACAGGTCACTGATTGATGTCTGTGCAATAAAGACCAAATTAAGTGTTTGGAATTTTGTGGCAGAAAATAAATACTGAAGAGCACTTATTTACTGGTGGTAGAGTTCTGAGTGTAGTAGTTTGAAGGCATAGGCACCACCGCATTACCTAATCTATCTGCTGCCAAATGGTAGTGTTCAGCACTATTGTATTCAGGGGCCCGACCGCCTAACTCTATTGCTTTCGTTTATGACGTCATCTTGTCAGTTTCGTACCGCCTATTAAAGCATTTTTCTCAAAAGTATTTACCTGCGGACGAAAGACTGACAAGATGATGCCATAATCGAAAGCTAAGGAGTTAGAGTTAGGCGGTTGGCCTCTTGGTTAGATGGTATATAGTAACAATATCACACCGCGGACACTCCGCCAAAATTCCATACAACAAAATTCCATATCAATCGGTGACGTGTATTTACACGTGCACCTGTGTGCGTAGCACGTAGAGAATACTAAACGTCATCGCTGATAAGAGGGGAGGAGGTTGGGCGAGGCGGGGAAATCGGGCGGGACGTCAAATTGTTCATTCTATACGTAATGTTATTACATATTCTCTGCCGATATGATAAACTTTGCAGTTTATTAAGCGGCCGCGAGTTCAAATCTTGCCTGATTTTTAATTAAAAAAAATATATTTGAAATTGTTTTTTTTAATTTCACAGGTAGAAGTGATAGATGTAAGGAAACAGTCGACACTGCGCATGCCGCTCACCGACTTCATAGATTACTTCGAAACGCCGCCCGAACACCGGGACGATAAAGTTCTCAATGTACTTAGCTTGGAGTTCTCTGACACTAAGTGAGTATAACGTTCTTCCTTCCTACTTCTTTATATATTCTATAATAATCTTCGTAACTTCACGCCTGTATTCCCCGAAGGGTAAGGCAGAGGTAAATGCATTCATTCAAGCATACATGCTAACACCCACGATTCGCCGGTTACGTTTTGGCCCATGTAACAGGTGGCGAGCCTGTTGACATCTCCAGGCACATTACCAAACTTCGAGTTACTGGGAAATTGCCAGAAAATGGAAATATCCCAATAGAACCAGAGATAAAGGACTTTACACCAGTATCTCTGATAAGCCCCTACCCGGTAATAGAACGGAATAGCCTGGTACCTGCTGTTTGTATGTCTTTTATAGAGTCGTAAATTACGCATTTGATCATGTGATGATCTTTAGCAATGTTGTTATACATGAGTCAACGAAGGTTTCTGAGTTGGCAAATTCGACAGATGGCGCCACTGTTTAGTTGGTGGCGTAGCAACGCGCGTAGTGTACAGCTAGTTTTTAGGGTTCCGTACCTTAAAAGGAAAAAAGGAACCCTTATAGGATCACTCGTGCGTCTGTCTGTCTGTCCGTCTGTCACAGCCAATTTTCTCCGAAACTCCTCTACCGATTGAGTTAAAATTTGATGAATATATGTAAATTGGTGACCCAAAGATGAACACGTCAAGTAAAATAGTAAATTTTAAACAGGGGGCCACTTTCGGGGTTTAATCAGAAAATTAAAAAAAAATCTTAAACTGTGTCATGTGACATATCAAATGAAAGAGGTTATTGTCAGCATCTCAGATATGTTTTTTTATAATTTTTGCATAAATAAATTTGAAGTTATTTAAGAAAAACGACGAAAATTGACCCCCCCCGCCATATCTCCGAAACTACTGAACTTAAAATTTTGAATAAAATGTGGAAAATTGTTCTTTGCCTATAGATTACTGGAAAACCTCTAAGAAGTTTGAGTATTCAAATTAAATCGAAAATCCTTAATGATATAACCCCCCCTGCCGGTACCACCGTAACCGCTATGTCCCTGCATTTTAAATTTGTAATATTTTCGATTATTCGATATCTAAATTACGGAACCCTCACCACGCGAGTCGAACTCCTTCTGAGGCCTAAGGTATTATGCCTCTGTGCCGGAAATTACCGGGTATTACCACCTGATCGGAACACGATAGGGCTGAACACTACCATTTAGGGGCAAGTGTATTAGGTGATGCGGTGGTGCCTACGCCCGCGAGCTCCGTCACTGGAGCTCATAGTGCAAATCCGGAGGAGAGTAGCCATATGCAGGCTTTCCCCTCTGTCAAAGTACGAACTGGCCTATACCTGTCGCCTAGATGTTTAAATGTGTGCGTGTAATTGTTTCTGTATTTTGTTAAAGTCAAGGTGTGAGTTTCGTAGTAATAGACGATTTTTGTAGCGTGCGTGTGTGTCGACGCATTTCCCCCCAGCAAAAAATGACAGACTGTCTTGCATCGGGGATAAACGCTACGGCTACTCCCCTCCGGTCCGCCGCGGCCGGCGGGCGTGTCGCTCTATTTTTTTTTTATTTATTTTTTTATTTTTTTTTTATTTTTTTTTTATGTAATAAAAGTGGCAAACAAGCATGCAGTTCACATTGATGTTAAGTGATGACTGCAGCCTATAGACAACCACACAATGACCAGAGGTCAAAATGCAGATGCGCTGCCACTCTTGAGACATTAGGTGTTATGCCTCTGTGCCGGAAATTACAGGGCCGTACATTACCACCTGACCGGAACACGATAGTGCTGAACACTACCATTTAGCGGCAAGTATATTAGGTAATGCGGTGGTGCCTACGCCCGCGAGCTCCGTCACTGGAGCTCTACCACCAGTGACATGTGTGTTGTGCTGCAGCATGGCGCCGCTAGTGGAGCCGCCCGGCGTGATCCGGTCGCTGGACTGGGCGCGGCGCGTGTGGCCCGCCAGCGCCGCCAGCGCCGGCCGCCCGCCGCGCCCCGCCGTGCACAAGTACTGCCTCATGTCCGCCGCCGACTCCTACACCGACTTCCACGTCGACTTCGGCGGCACCACCGTGTGGTACCACGTGCTGCACGGCCGGAAGGTGAGTCCACCGTGGGAGAAACACAATTAAAAAACTGGTTGCCTGTGAAGTCGGTTTTACGGGCGAAGATTTTACGTGACGACGTCTTTTTCTCGGTAGAAAGGCATTCGCCGGTCCGGCGGGCCTCTCTCTCGTTCGGTGACTCATCTTTACGTTACCGGGCGTTACACTTTTTCATGAGTGACTCCGAGCCGCAACCTAATTTAAGACGTTGTCACGTCAAAAAAAATTCAAAATTCAAATCATGTATTTTATTTTTAAAGAAAAATGGAAAGAAAAAATTGACTTCAGGCGAGAGTCGAACTCGCGACCTACTGGGAATCTTGCCAGCCGCTCTTCCAATTGAGCTACTGAAGCCCTGCCCGATTTGTCAAATCTTTCCTTCACATCTATTGCATTGCTTTATGGTAGCAGCAGCGCCATCTATTACCAACTATGCTAGTTAGGCAACCGATATAATAGACTTTTCAGTTTATTGAAGTCAATTTTTTCTTTCCATTTTTCTTTAAAAATAAAATATATTTCACAAGCATGTGTTAATGCGAAATAATATAAGAACAATCAAATCATGTATTTCAAATTGGTCTACAAGGACACTTTTGCATTGTCAGGTTATAAGCTACCTAGAGAATCTTCCTTTTATGAGGTAAAGAAGTCAAGAAACACACAAAGTTATTTCAGCTTTCAAAGCCTGCGGTGTATCGCTCACCGATCGCGTTCGTAATGAAGATGTAAGAAAGAAACTTTGTATGAAAGTATCGACGTTAAAATGAAAAAAGGCATGTTAAAAGGGTCCGGGCATATAGAAAGAATGTCGAATGAGCGAATGACTAAACGGATATATACAATGCGAATGTGGATGGTTGCAGAGGCCCAGGAAGACCGAGACTGATCTACCATGACCAACTGACCATGACCATTTGGTCATGGTGGGTCAGCTGGTGGAGAGTAGGTGGAGAGTATCTGATGGTGGTGGTCTTAGGAATCGGCATGCATGTATGAACAGAATGATGTATGTAGATGAGGCACAGGAGGTGCGTCAGGACCGGGATATCTGGCTCTCCACACTCTACCTAGCCTGTCAAGGACCTGAGATACATACATTAATCCATAAAAATCACACCAATCCTAAGATGAAATTTCAAAATATGTTGTCATTCAATATGTTTTGACTTGGTATACTATTGTTTTGTTGATCCTCCCTTTTCGTCGGAGGAACGCTTCCACCCGTTGCTCCACACTAAAAACAAAACTGATTTTTAAATTTTACGCTATGATAATAATGATTTGTACTGATTAATTTTATTGTTGACACATTTCTTGGGCACCAACCTTAATATGAAACCTGATAAATTAGTACAGTGTTTCAGTAGTTTTCACACGTTAATTTTACATCCAAGCCATTATTTTTCCTTTTGGTAAAATATAGACATTAATTAAGTAGGTAATATTTTTAAACCAAGGCGGTTAGGTTGCGACTAGGGGTTCTGCTCGAGACTTCTCGAACTCGAGACAACTCGAGAGTTTCGCCTCCATTCGAGACGAGAAATAAATAGCCGACTCTCGAGACTCTCGAGTTGTGCCGAACACGAAATAAGGGCTAACGTCAGGCTCGCCATTTTGCCGCATTTACCAATGAAAACGTCACCCGCGCACTACTAATTCACATACATCATACCATTTAGTCAGTCTCCCGCTCAGACCGCTAAATAAAATTAGTGTAAAGGTTTTGTGGTTAATTCATAAATAAATAAGTTTTTTTATTTATGGATTTCCTAAAAACTTTAATGTTACTTAGGATTTACTTAGTTTTTTCCTGATTGTATGCTTTGCAGTGTAAGATACGTAAAATTAAAAATAATAAATACAAATATTTTAATAATATCGGACAGTGACTTTGACTTACATGTCTTCTGTTTCAACAGCTAATTAATTTTAGTTTTTTTCTTGTAATGAATAGTAGGTACAATAAAATAATTCATATTTTTAATTGTTTTTAGGGTTCCGTAGTGAACAAGGAACCCTTATAGTTCCGCCATGTCCGTCTGCCTGTCTGTCTGTCTGTCTGTGTTTAGCGCAAAAAGTATTGGTACTAGAGACTTGAAATTTGGCACAAGTATATACCTTAATCACGCCCACAAAGTGGTAGAATAAAAACATGAAACAGAAATATTTAGGGTACCTCTTTTCAGTTTTCTATATAGTATGGGATATCGTTGGATAGGGCATTCAAAAAAGTATGGGGTGTGCTAACGTCATTTTTGGATTTAGTTGACTGATGGTGACTTATTAAGCTTTAAAGTGGTTTTTTCGTTATAGTCAAGTATCCCCCCCTCTACCATCTAAACGGTTGTTGTTAGAAATTCAAATGTTACGGCAATAGTAGCTACATATAGCGAAATTAAAAGGAAAATTATCACACCTAAGTTGGCTTTACAAGTTTGCGAGTAATAGTCGACCAAATGTAGGTAATTCTCGAAATTTTTGCGTGCGTGTCGCCCGACACGCACTTGACCGGTTTTTTATATTATTTTCAGTTTCATTTACATATTTTTACGAAAGACTCGAGAGTCGAGACAACTCGAGAAATTGGGAGTCGAGAATTCTCGAAACTCGAGAAAAAAAATGAGACGAGAAACCAGAAACCCTAGTTGCGACCCAGTATTTAATTTTGATGGCCTGGTACCGGGTCGCGACCCGGCAAATGGGCAACGCGGGATTAGTAGACTCGCCTATTTATATGTACTGGACTATTTACATGAGACCTGTACTTTCAGATATTCTACCTGGTGCCGCCTACATCGACCAACCTCGCGCTTTACCAACAGTGGAGTGCTTCGAATAACCAGAATGAGAGATTCTTTGGTGATATGGTAAGTTGTTATAGTTTGAAATGGAGAGAGACCTAAAGTGACCGACATAGCCCACCGACTTACCGTACTTTGGTTCTCATGAGTCTCATCTTTGTTTTTATATACTGTTCACTAAATGGGTGACCATAATTTACTTAATTGTAATTAATTTTGGGACAAAATATTACCTACAGGGTGTTTGGCAGAGGGTTGGCCCTACGTAAATGATGGAAACTTGGTCGTCATCTACCTATATGCCCCAAATAAAACTACCTCAGCTTGAAGGTTTTCAGGATTTTGGGTATTGAACAATTTTAGGACAAAAAGGCGAATTTTACCATTTCGGCCTCAAGTACGTATTTAAGTTATTGGTTATTGCTACAAAAAAATGTTTTAATTTTAATCGCCGGTATTTAGGTGTACTTTCATAATTAATTTTAGTTTAGATAACCATTGAAGAAAAAAATTATGAGCTTTTAAAAAAAAGAAAATTAATGCGAAGTCCAATTTTCATTACTTAAAAAAAAAAGTTTTTTTAGTGATGACTGCAGCCTATAGACACCCACACAATGACCAGAGGTCAAAATGCAAATGCGCTGCCACTCCTGAGGCATTAGGTGTTATGCCTCTGTGCCGGAAATTACAGAGCCGTACATTACCACCTGACCGGAACACGATAGTGCTGAACACTACCATTTAACGGCAAGTATATTAGGTAATGCGGTGGTGCCTACGCCCGCGAGCTCCGTCACTGGAGCTCTACCACCAGTAAAATTTAAAAGCTTCCAAATTTATAAAAAGTAGGCCATTTCATGCTCTTTCCAACGGTATGTCAAACGTGGTAGTACCTTTAATTTAGTTAGAGTTATTCACTACTCTCCACTAGATGGGACACATTTTGACAACCGACCCTACCACCTAAGACTGGTTTGAATGGCTCATAACGCAGGTAAAAGAATTGTCTCGCTGTAACACATTATCAACTTGTATCTTCTCTCTCTTTTCCTCTTAGATAAGCGCGGCTGTGTCACTTGGTTGGGTCATGAGACCCTTTTCACTCCTTAGTCGAGACTTAACCACTTCTGCTATCTTACGTGTTCCTCACTGCTAATTTGTCTGTGTTATTCATTGTTGTTTAGTTTTTGCTGAACAAACTTGTTTCTTGTTGTACATTTCATCCTGTTACACGTTGTATATCCCGCAGGTGGAGTGGTACGGGACGGCGGAACTGTGCGCCGGAGAGACGCTGTTCATCCCGACGGGGTGGATCCACGCGGTATACACGCCGGTTGATTCGCTGGTGTTCGGTGGGAACCTTCTGCATTCCTACGCCATTGAGATGCAATTGCAGTGAGTGTTGTTTCGATTTAAATGTACTAAAGTATAACCCCCTTATTCATAAACGTACGTTAGATGCGTTTTAGCTATAGAGTGCTTTGTCTTTGTCAGTTGCGTTGTCAAATGTGCAGGATAGAAAAAGACAAAGGAGAGATTAGCAACACTTTAGCTAAAATATGTTTATGAATAAGGGGGTTAGAATCCACTGGATTCTCCTCCGCATTGGAGCAGCGTGGTTGAGTAAGCGCCAGGCCTCCCAGACATAAAGGGGAGAGATTCATGCCCAGCAGTGGGACGTGAAAAGGGTTGTACTGTTTATTTTTCGCAAACACATGCGAGTGAACTTTAGAAATTAAAGAAAAAACCAGTCCAGTCGTTTCACCGCTAAGCGGCACGCATCACATTGCTACGGTGCAGATTTTGGAATAAAGTTCCTTATCGCGCGGTACGCTGGCTCAGGGGGATAGGCAAGCGTCAAGAAAAATCCTCACGACACTTTTGCTATAGTGCGTAGCGCTCGGAGTGGGCCGCCGGCCGGCCGAGTATAAGTATAGGATTCGACTTATTCGTTCTCTCTCTCTCTCTCTCTCTCTCTCTCGGCAGTGACAAGCCACGCAACGCGCGCGTCTGCTGTGTATGCGTACATTGTTTTGTCGTGTTCGTGTGTATGTAGTTTTAGTTATTATTATATTTTTTTTTAATAAACAATGGTTTGTGAAAGTGATTCATTAGAAGTTGAAGAGGAACTTCGTTCCAATCGGGTGTCCCACATGTGACACCTTAGACAGTTTTTTGTTCTGTGTGTAACACGCAGACGTGTTTACCCGCATGCGGGCCACACCCGCGTGCAGACGCAAACCGAACAAATAGATTAGTACCGTATTAGAGAAATGTAGGTAACATTGCGACCGTGTGAAGCCGGGGTGGGCCGTTAGTTGTTATGTACATGTTTCTCAAGGTGCGTACTAATTAACCGCGGCAAACCATCGAACATCGGCGCGCGCGGCGGCTGGCAAACGAGCTGCTGGCGTTCTTGCAGCAGAAGCTGGATGTGATGGACGAGATATCTGCCATCCAAATCTGTTCATCAAATTCCAGCGAACAAGAAATCGCAACTGCCAAGGTGACGTGACGGGACTAAGAAGAGTCTGCAGGACATAATTACCCTGCTGAAGGAGGTGGATCCAGGTGAAGTTCAGACATTTGTGGCGAAGGACCTGAATAAATTGCCTCCGTCAACCTTCGACCCCGTGGATGTGACTTGCCTTTTGAGAGACACAGTTTCTTTGAAGGCGAGCCTAGCAGAGGTGCAAAATAAATTAGACGCCTCCCAAGTTACCGTCGCTGATTTGCGCAATCAAATAAATGAGTTGCGTAATATTGTGACGGTGTCGAGGTCACCGACGGTTTCTAATAACATCAACACCGTGCGAGGTGCTTGCCCCCTCGATGCATCGCCTGCAAGCTTCGCGTCAGCGGTATTGTTGTCGGCGCCGAGTGCTGTGACTGGTATGCGCTACCCCCCCCCCCAACCCCCCCTCCCCCCCAACCCCCCCTCCCCCCGGCCCCCCGGGCCTCGTCCCCGCGCTGCACGACCTCCAACACGACCGGTCCGAATGGTCAATGACAGCGTTTCTGCGATGATTCCTGCGAAGCCCAGGCCTGAAAGGGCCACGAACGGGGCTGATGATAACGATGGTTTCGTGACGGTACAAGGGGAGGAAGCGCCGTCAGCGAACCGACAAGAACAGCTGCGGTAAGGCTCCGGTAGACCCCAATATAGGTCTGCACGCAGCGAAACCGAACACGCCGGTGTACATCTCCCGCCTCCACTACACGACCGAGGCGGAAGACGTCGTAGACTTCTTACGTCGAAAGTTGAAATACACGCTGAGAGTGCAGCTGCTGGAGTCGTGCCGCAACGTCAACTTCAAGTCGTTCGTGGTGCGTGCCGACATTCCTGCTGCACCTCGTCATGGAGGAAAGCTTTTGGCCGCAAGATGTGGTGTTCCGTCGCTCCCGGGGACAAGTGCCACTCGAACGCACAATGACACAGTGCAAGTGAAGTGTGCTAATATAGCTATAAGTTGTATGTACTAACACAATATAATATATATTAATATGTATGTTAGTTTATAAGGTATATATTTACATGGGCCTATTGTTTAATTATAATCAATTTTGTCGCCTGAAATAAATGGATAAATAAAAAAATTACCACCTAACCGATACACGATAGTGCTGAATACTATTATTTAGCGGCAAGTATATTAGGTAATGGGGTGGTGCCTACGCCCGCGAGCTCCGTCACTGGAGCTCTACCACCAGCAAGAAACTAGCACTTGGGAGGGTCGTATTAAGTTAGAACTGGATCGTCATAAATTTCAAATGTTATTTCTACATGTTGGCTCGCGCGGCAATAATTGTCATCTCTGTAGTTTATACGCAGCTTCTGTCTTCTAAACAAGACACTTTTACCCAGGATCTACGAGATCGAGAGCCGCGTGGAGACGCCGCACATGTTCCGCTACCCGCTGTTCGAGGCGATGCACTGGTACGCCGGCGCGCACTTACTGGCACTGCTGCGGCGGCACAACGAGGAGATACAGGTAGACACAATATATCTAGCCAGTTTGTGTATGTAGATACGAGTTTTCATGATTTTCCAAAAGTGATGTTAGTAAACTTCACATAACTTAGTATGTATCTTCACGCCAGGTCCCTAACGGGGTAGGCAGAGAGTGTAGAGCGCTAGATATCCCGGTCCTAACATGCCTCTCGTGCCTCGTCTACCTTCATCATTCTCTTCATACATGCACGCCGATTCCTAAGACTTTTGACGCCATCATCACCACCACAAAATTAGTAGCTTAAGTAAAAAAAAATGTATTGAAGGGAGAGGCGAGTCATTCCCAATACAAGTATCCTTGATTACTTAATGGGAGGTCTCAACGGCTACACTTGTAAACATTTCTATGAATAAAAATCTATTCTATTCTAAACTCTAATGGGGCCGTTCACGTATTACGTAACCAGATTTATTACAATTCTTTACCCCCCCATCCCCTATGTCAGCAAAAGTAAGCAAAGTTCTTACCCCCCCCATGCTTACGTAAACATTTTTCAATTAATGTAATGTTTTTTTTTTAATATTATAATTATAATTTTAAAAATAAGAAAATAGATTTAGGATAGAGATTAGATTTTACTGTTACCGTAATAAGTAAATAACTACCAATGACGTAATCATCAATCATCATCTAGACTCCCCTACCCCCCATGTCATCCAAAATAAGCAGATCAAAGACCCCCCCGCCCCCCTATAGTGCTCACGTAATACTTGAACGGCCCCAATGCTTTCGTTTAGCTTTCGATTGTGACATCGTTAGTTTCGTACCGCCTTTTTAATGTAATGGCAGTGGCAAACAAGCATGCAGTTCACATTGATGTTAAGTGATGACTGCAGCCTATAGATACTTACACAAAGACCAAGGTCAAGATGCAGATGCGTTACCACTCCTGCGGCCCAAGGTGTTATGCCTCTGTGCCGAAAATTACAGGGCCTTACATTACCACCTGATTGGAACACCATAGTGCTGAACACTACCATTTAGCGGTAAATATATATTAGGTAATGCGGTGGTGTCTACGTCCGTGAGCTCCGTCACTGGAGCTCTACCACCAATACAAAGTGCTTGTTTGTTACTTTCATTGAATAAAAAACATGTGATGTTGTTCAGGACGAGGAGTTCACGCTGCACGAGGGGCCCGGCGCGGGCGCGGGCGCTCCGCCCCCGCCGCCGGACCTGCCGCCGCTGCTGCTGCGGGGCCTCAAGATACTGGCCAACGCGCTCAAGGAGTGGCACGCGCTCAAACCGGTACGTTATTTAAATCTTCACAAAGACTCCTGTATCACCTGTATGTTTTTTTGTACTACCGGCCCGCCCCACCCTCACACGGGTACAATGTGCTACGTCCACTACAGTGGAATACTGAAAAAACACACAGGACTTGTCTAGTACGAAAGATGGCGTATGACCGAGTTGCAGCGCATATGCGAAGTTTTCCTATATAAAACTTACGTTAATCGTTGGGCCGCGGCTCGCCAGGCGCTATCACCTCGTCCGGTCGGAGGATCCTCTCTTTTCGTCGGAGGAACATTTCTGCCTGTTCCTCCATAAATGTGTTGTTTATTTTTCAGGTTCAATGCGGCGAATTAAGTTGAAACTTGCACCGTACACCATTTAGTTTTATATAATACACCTTTGCAATATAACTGTGAAACCATCTTCTAATTTCGGTCATTAGTTTTTCTGTAATACGCGTTAAATAAAAAGAAATAAAAAGGATTCTCAAAAAAGAACTCTTAATTTTTGATGTAATAACGTGTCTGAAGCATAGAGCGACACGGGCCACCGGGCGCGGCGGTTAAGTGATAGGGGCGCGGTCGGGTGTTTGATGGGTGACTGCTAGTGGTAAATTAAATTAAAATGCGCGTTTTCGTGCTTCGTAGGGCACGTTAAGCCGTCGGTCCCGGTTGCTATCTATATATAGCAGTCGTTAAACCTTGTCGGAGGCCTTATGGGCGGATTGAAAAACATCCGACAATGGGTTGGGCACTAACCCTAATCTTCACCAACCCACATTGGAGCACCGTGGTGGAGTAAGCTCCAGGCCTCCTCCCAAAAAAGGGAGAAACTTGTGCCCAGCAGTGGGTGGTATCAAGGGTTGCCATTATTATTATTAACGTATCTTATAAATCGATGAATGCCGGCTATCCGCACAAAAATTTCACGTTCCGCCTGAGGAAAGAGCGGAACAAACGATAGAGAGGCACGATCGGCTTGTTTTCTTAAAATTGTCGAACGCAAACCGACTTTACAGATAACCATGTCCAGATGTAGCTTTAATTTATGATTAGATGTTAAAAATGAAATGACGCTTATTAGTTTCACTTAAATTGTAAAGTTACTGAATTTAGTTGACGAATTTTTGTTTTGAAATATACATAGTAGTCTAAGAAAGGTAAGAAAATATGAAGATATTTTAAAGAGAATTGTATAAAGAACATTTTCTCATACAATTAATACAAACCTATCAAATCTTTAACACATATTATAGAATCAGCTACTATCTTTAAATAAAAAAATAATGTTTTTTTTCGTACTGGACAAGTAGTACTAAAGAAAGAAATACAATTATTAATCAATACTAACATCACTCATGTGATTTCGCAGTCGGACCCCTCGAAACGCGACAACGTTCCCAAATGCCTGAACTCCGGCCAACTTGTGCGTGAGCTGTGCAAAGAGCTGCGTACACTTGAGAAAAGGAATGGCAGTCTCAAGGATAAGGTAATTTGTATTATTCATATTGTGAAAATAGTTGTAAGTGAACATATTTTGAAAAGACCCTACTGAGTTTTGTTTCCGACCAAATTCATTCTTTCTCAGTTTCTTTTGAAATGGGGAAATGGAGGCATTTGTAAATAATTGATGCGTTCCATATTTTACATACAAAATTGTTTAGTTTCTATTTAATTTATTATGTGTTTTTGATTATTATTAGTGGTTTTTCACTCTAGGTTAGTTTTTAAAAAATGACGATGTAAAAGTGCTCTCTAGGAGCCTAATTATATGAAATAAATGAATAAACTGTTTTGACAGATTTTTTTTCAGTAATGTGGGCTTTGGAACTCTGCCAGTGAATGACAAAGACTGTCCCATATTCTTTTTTTTAGTCTTATCTTGCCGTTTATAAAAGAGAGTATGGAACATTCTGTTGATACCTATTTTTATTGTTAAGTATTTTTGGACCATTATTTATTTTATTTTTGTTTACTTTGACATAATAATCAACGTATCAGTTGTTATTAATTTTAATTTTGTAATTTGACCTATCACAAGCAAATTCTATTGTTTCCAAGTGATTTAATAAATTTTTGAGTTTGAGTTCATTTTTTTTTATGTAACAACAGTGGCTAACAAGTATGCAGTTCACATGGATGTTAAGTGATGTCTGCAAACTATAGACATGCACACAAAAACCGATGGTCACAATGCAGAGCCGGTATACAGCAGAGTCGTTATTTTTCTTTTATTTATAGTTAGCGTCGACGCCAATGCATTACTTAATCTATCTACCACCAAATGCTAGTGTTCACCACTATGGTGTTCCGATTAGATTGTAATGTATAGCTCCGTGATATCCACCATAGAGACATAACAACTTAGGTCTCAGGTGTGGCAACGCATCTGCATTTTGACCTCTGGTATTTTTATAGATGTCTATAGGCTGCTGTCATCACTGTAACCTGTGTTACAGGTTTCTTAACCCAGTATGGGGGCCCTTGCGATGTTACTTGTATGTATGTATCTTCACGCCAGGTCCCTAACGGGGTAGGCAGAGAGTGTAGAGCGCCAGACATCCCGGTTCTGACAAACCTCTCGTGCTTCGTCTACCTTCATCATTCTCTTCATACATGCACGCCGATACTTGTTACTTGTAAAACCGATTAAAATGAATAGAGCATTTTTTTTTTTAATTAGATCATTAAACATCAATGTGAGCTGCGTGCTTGTTTGCCACCTTACCTCACAATCAAATAATCTATTCATTTTTCATTTTTTTTTCACAGGAATTTAAACAAAAGAATTCACCCAACAAATCCGCCTCAAAAAAGCAGCCCGCACCAAAGAAGTCACTCAAATTAACGCTACCCAAACCAATCATGCACATGACACCCAACGAAGAGACAGAAGAAAAAGTATACGCTGACAAATACTTTGTCGACAACAAGGAAATATACCCGGACAGGTTCCATCCAGATATTAAATATACATCCGATGTCAAATATATACCCGAAGTGAAATATACATCAGATGTTAAATATATTAGTGATGTGAAGTATACAAACGGTTTGGAGCATAAGGAGATGCCATACCAGAATTACGAGGAGTTCTATCAAGATTGCAAGGGGTATGTGGATAGGCAGGATAAGAAGATGGCTTTAAAGATTAAGTTGAAGTAAGTTACATGTTTCTATGTTGTTTTGTTTTAGTTTAATATCTGTTGTTTCATTGTTTTGTTATAACAAATGGCAGCATACAGTTCCCATTGATGGTGTGTACATTGTCAACTTTAACGTTCTAGAAATAAAGTTGATATTATTAGTTCACAGTGCTATAGGCAATAGTGCATTTTTTAAAATGGCTATTTCAAAAAGTATAGGTAAAATAAATAAACATGGTCTGTGAAACATCTACTTTTAAAATTACGCTATTTTATGATGTCACCTTCGAGGTAAAATCTGTGAATGGTATGGCGAAATCAAAACATTTTAAAATATCTTCGTCAATACTGCGTTTTTGTAAAAACATTTCTTATTAAAATTTGTAAGATATAAAGAATGTATTCCACATATTCAAGAATGCCGATTTTAGACCTGTCACGTGAAGACAGATCGATTTGCATGGGTTTGAGACAAAAACCTATGGTCTTTGTGTGGGTGTCTATAGGCTGCAGTCATCACTTATCATCAATGTGAACTACTTGTTTGCCACCTTCATTACATAAAAAAAAAAAACTAAATTTTGACACAAAGCCCGAACAGATTAAAATGAAACGACTTGATTTTGCGAACGGAAGTTGCAGAAGAAAGTTTTTATTCAGCACATAGACAATATTATAGCAACGTAGTGACACAGATAAACAAGAGTTGACAGACTGCACTAATAATAAGTGTATAAGTGAAGTACTTAATTATTGACAAGATATTTTGTATATTTATAACACAGATGACAAAAGTTGGTTCAATAGTGTATTGAAGTGGCAGGGGCCACAGGGTAAGAGAAGGTACAGATAGACCGAGATCACGGTGGGCTGATGTTATAATAAAAAAAATGTAACTTCACGCCTGTAATCCCCAAAGGAGAAGGCAGAGGTAAATGCATGCATTCAAGCATACATGCAAACATCCACGATTCGCCGGTAACGTCTTGGCCCATGTAACAGGTGGCGAGCCTGTTGCCATCTCCGGGCACATTTCCAAACTCCGAGAGGTACTGGAAACTTCCAAAAAATTGAAAAATCCCAATAGAACCAGAGATAAAGGATTTTAAACCGTTATCGCTGATAGCCCCCGACCTGGGAATCGAACCCAGGACATCCAGCGTAGTAGTAGTGCCCTACTACCACTAGGCTACGGAGGCAGCAAAAAAAAAAGATAACTGGAAGGTACTGGAGGAAGCCAATAGCCGACAGGGGTCCTTAATATAAAAAAAATGAAACAAGCTATAAATTGCTTATTATTTTTATTTATATCTTTACAATATTAATCTTCAACTTATCCCAATCTCGCAGCAACTCCCCGTCGGCGTCCCGAGAAGAGGCCCCCCCACCGTACAGCCTGCCCGAGCACTCCATCCTCAAGTCGCACCTCATCAGATCGGACCGTCTCAAGCCGATACAGCAGTGGACCATCTCGAAGAAGGACATCGGTGACTATCAGGAGGAACAGATCCTGTTCACCAATGAGAACCTGCAGACCAACATGCGGATTGAGTCGCAGGAGTTGAATTATGGGCCTGGTGAGTTTATGTTTTATTACAATTAATGATTAGTGTTTCACTGATAGGTTAAGGAGTTTATATTATAAATAAACTAGCTGACCCGGCAAACGTCGTTTTGCCATACAATAAATGTAAAATTAAAAAGAAAACATCAAGTGAATCCCATTATCAGTGTGAGCAACCTTACCCGACAAACGTTGTTATTCTGTCGTAGGCATAATAAATGATATAATAATCCGTTAGGGACCTGGCGTGAAGATACATGCATAATAAATAATGAAGCCAAAGCCGCACGAATAATAAAACAAAAAAACAACCCGTTTGAATGAAATTTATTTACATGCGCGCTTTTTCTCTAAGCTTGTGAGATATTCGATTCGATGAAAGCGGCTTGTTTTTTTTCCGACACCTCCAACACTTAAATATACAAGCCCCGAGAATCACTCTATGTATTAGTGAAAACCGCATGAAAATCCGTGCACTACTCTTTGAGTTTATCGCGAACAGACAGACGCGGCGGGGACTTTGGTTTTATAATAAGTATAGGTAGATAAGTGGGAAGAAACTTAATCTGTATAATACCCACCTCCTTCTTTGGCCTTTTGAAAGGTGTCATTATAAAAGATAGACCAAACTCACAGTTGGCAGCTGTTAGGTTGGGAAATAAAACAAAGTTATGTCATAATTTGGCACATGAGTATTCGGCGAAATAAAATTCTGCGAAACGTTTGCTCGCAAGTGATATTCTGCCTAACAATTTTCGGCGAAAAGGCATAAGTTCACGACGAAACCCATATCCATAGAACAACACGGGCCACCGGCCACGGCGGACCGGAGGGGAGTAGTAAAATGCAGGCTTTACTCTCTGTCAAAGTACAAGCCCAAATGAGCCTATGCCTGTCGCCTCTATGTTTAAATGTGTGCGTGAAATTGTTTATGTATTTAGTTAAGTCAAGGTGTGAGTTTCGTAGTAATGGACGATTTTTGTAGTGTGTGTGTGTGTGTGTCACACTTATTTCCCCCCGCTAAAAATGACAGACTGTTTTGCATCGGTAATAAGCGCTATGGCTACGGCCGTGTTGCTCTATGCCCATATCTGACCCAAGTAAAATTTTCTCCAGGAATGTATTCAACGGAGGATATCCAAAGGGATTACCAATACTCGGAGGCGGCGAAACCTGGTTCGTACCAGGCGGAGTTCGCGTACCAGCCGCCCGCCGACCTCGCCTATTCTGTTGATAGCTACCAGCGGTATGAGGACGTCATGCCACCCACTGTCCACCAGGTAATAATCAGTGCAACTCCGTGGAAAAACCGCTTATTTGAAAGTGAAAGGTCATCTCATCTAACACGAAATATCTAAAACTGCATAACATACAAAGTTGAAAGGAGATGTTGCAAAAATGTATGGACCTCCGGCCATGTATTGTACACGATATCATTAACAGGCAAAATTAATATAAAAACGCTTTTTACTGCATATTTTCACTTATTTAACTTTGTTTGCAGTTACTAAACATTTTTTGCAGTTAGAATTGCAACTCAAAACCAACATGGCGAATATTGCGGGCGATGTCATTTTGACATTTGTCATTTTTCTAAATACTATCGAAATTGATTTCATGTGCTAATACTATTATCTTAATACAAATCGATTTCATGTGTTAATACTAATAACTTAAAACAAATCGATTTCCAATTTTTAAAAAATCATCGGAACTTCTTAATATTCGTCGATTTGATACACCGTTTTTTTTGATAATATGTGATGCACTAGTAAGATACAGATAGCATTAGTTTAGTTTTATATACCTATATAGGTACAATCCCAAGCGTCGGCTGTATCGCCGCCATGTTGAACATGGTTGAAAATGATAAAATCGTTTGAATGAAATGTGGTTGTAACTCTAAAATATATTCTTGAATAAATTAATTGTATTTTTTTCGGATTCTTCTTTAATTTACCTATTTTTTGAGGACGTGTACGAACCAGAGCCGAGCTCGCAACATCTCCTTTGGCAGAAAGATGGTTTATAGGTAGTAGACATGCGTTAAGAATGGATTTTGCGACAAGGGCATATTACGGCCAGCGCGTATTGACAGCTCGACATATCTCGCAATGGCGCGGTAAAGGATTTTTTCGTATACAAATTAATTACGGCTTTATTTCAATGTCTTTAGCAATTACATTATTTTACGCGATATTCACGCGCTAAAAGTATAACCCTTAGGGCGAGATTCACAGACCGCACTACGACTTTACTTTCGAGCAAAGTACGCTTCGAACTGTCAAAACCCATACATTTCTGATAGTTTTAAGCATAGTTTGCTCAAAGTAAAGTCGTAGTGCGGTTTGTGAATCTCACCATTAGTGCCTCCGCGCATTTGTCATCCAGCGGCCAATTCTAGCAAGATATATAGAAGTGCGCGCATTAAGCGGCCAGCCGTTGGCGACCAAGAGTTGGCCGTGCGACCAACAAAATAATCGCAACCCAACATTTTTGTCTATAAATTTTAGAGACTTTGAGTCGTCGTGCGACTATGCCCCCGATACAATAAATGTATGCGATTTTTTAATAGATTTATTAATATCTTTTTTTCGTATTTAGACGACCCTGCCCGATCGGTCGATGCAGACGGCGGCGAGCTACAGCGCGTGTCCGACGCAAGTGAACGGCGCCACTTACTCGCACGGCCTACCATCCTACGACGCCGCGATTGCACACCAGTACGGGACCACTAATTATGTACGTATTTTCTCTTGTTTTATTTTTAACCAGCTGTCCCGGCAAACGTCGTTCTGCCATACAATACACGTTAAGCCGTTGCCGCACAAACCATAAAAAGAGTAAATATACCATCATACAGGCAGCGTTTTCGAGGAAAGTTTCCAGGCGGCTGGATTTTTTTCGACACCTCCAATATTGATCGTTATATTTACGCATTTTTTAAAATCAATTATACAGGGTAAATATATCTAACGCATAAATCGTCAAAGGTGAGTTAGGTACGTTAAGACTAACAACTTTTGTTCTATGACTTTTGCCAAAACGCAGTACATCACATGATAAAAAATAAAAAAGTTTCAAATGGGACTTCTATCAATTGTTAGCGCTACGTTTCATAGGTATATTTTTACATAGGTACAGACGTCAGCTGTTTACGTAACGGCCGGAGCGGGAGGGGGGCACACGCAAAGCGCGGTCAAGCGCCCCGTCTAAACTAAGCATTTACGACTTTTAAAGAAAAATGGAAAGAAAAATTTGACTTCAGGCGAGACTCTGAACTGTCGGCCACTGGGAATCTAGTTCAGCCGCTCTTCCAACTGAGAAATTTTTTCTTTCCATTTTTCTTTAAAAATATATTTCACAAGCATGAGTTAATGCGAAATAATATCAAAACAATTACTCAATGTGAAGTTAAGAAGTATTAGAACTGCAAATTCTATTTATTATTTTTAGTATGGTAAAAAAAAATATTGAATTAGAAAAAATTGTATATATAACAAAAGTGTTAGTCTTGATGAGCCAAAGAATTATGCGCTGGTTACAAATAACCCTGTATACACAAGACATCCTCACGAACCACTGTCTATCGGTGAAGACTGCATGAAAATTCGCAGTAGTCCTTCGCGAACAGACAGACAGACGCGGCGATGGTTTTTGTTTTTACGACGTACGTCGTATATCTTTAGGGCTACAAAAATACTATATTCCTACGATTTTTTTTTTTTTTTTTTTTTTTTTGTGTAATAAAAGTGGCAAACAAGCATGCAGTTCACATTGATGTTAAGTGATGACTGCAGCCTATAGACAACCACACAATGACCAGAGGTCAAAATGCAGTTGCGCTGCCACTCTTGAGACATTAGGTGTTATGCCTCTGTGCCGGAAATTACAGGGCCGTACATTACCACCTGACCGGAACACGATAGTGATGAACACTACCATTTAGCGGCAAGTATATTAGGTAATGCGGTGGTGCCTACGCCCGCGAGCTCCGTCACTGGAGCTCTACCACCAGTAAAATTTATTAATACGATATTCGTATTTGTGGTCAGGCTTAGAAGAATATACTTATTGATCTTAATTTATTTAATCTTTATAGGTAATAGAGGAAGAAAAACCAACACCAGTGACTCCCACACCGGAAGCCAAACCAGTACGGCGCTCGGAACGTCCAGTACGCCGGCGTCTATCCAACACTTACGACTATGAAGACGGGGATCTGTATATTGACGAACCGGCCCCCCGCCGCCGCCGCCCCCCTAAGAGGCCCCCCCGCCCCGCCGCCGCCGCGGCCCCCTCAGCCCCCGCGGCCCCCGCTGCCCCCCCGGCCCTCCCGGCGCAGGCGACCGTGGTACCCACCGTCCCTGTATCCGCACGTGAGTAACATTTTTAGTAATTCTTATGATTTACGATCTATAAATATTATATTGACGACCCGGTTACTCCAGCGATGTGAGACGACCGTTCGGTTCGAAGGGTCGCGGGTTCGATCCCCGCACCGGGACAAATATTTGTATGGCCTACTGATACATGTTTCGGGTCTGGGTGTTAGTGTATGTGTTGTGGGTGTACAACGGTACCCACGATATACAGGTTAAAACCTAGTGTGGGGCTGTGAGTGTAAGCGTATTTATTTATTATAATTATACTGAACCCTTTGCTGCAACGGTCCCAAAGCTATACCCTCCTTGGTTAGTTTGACGTAATAGGGATAGTGACTAGTTTTTTTAGTGTAATTTAAAGTGTTTTTTTTTTTAATTATTTTTTTATTTTTAGGAAATTACTCAATAGGTAATAAATTTTAAAATATAACGATTCAAAACGTTGCAAGTTGTGAAACGACTCAAAACGGCTCATAAAGTTATTGGACTGGACAATATACTATGCGGCCATATTTTGGTAGTCAACCTAGTGTCTATTCTCTAGGTCAAAAATATGCGTAAAAATCGGTTTGCAGCATATCTCGATGAACGAAATAATTCTGCGTAATCCTATCCTATAAAAGTTGTAAGCAATCGAGCTTGCAGTTCAAATGGATGTTAAGTAATGACATGATGCAGCCTACAGACATCTACACAAAGACCAGAGGTGAAAATGCAGATGCGTTCAATCAGACCGAAACACGACAGTGCTGAACACTACCATTTGGTGGCAGATAGATTAGGTAATGCGGTGGTGCCTACGCCCTCGAGTTCCTACACTATGGTTCTACCACCAGTAAATGTAAGAGTTAGTAGTTAGTCCTACATACTCTTGATAATAGATGGATTTATGGAATGTATGTTGTCGGCAGCGGTAGCAAACAGTTCTGCGTACCGCCAGCCGCGGCCGGCGCCCGCCAACGGCATCGAGTCGCTCATCCAGGCCTCCGTGCTCGCCGAGGGCGAAGCCCCCGTCACCGACACGTGAGTCTCCTCTCCTGTCTTCACACCTGTTTGAAACCTTTCCCGAAGATAAAGTATATAAACCTGACGTTGATTTTCTTAAGTTTTCTGGTTGGTACCTGATATCACGCTGAATATTTTTGACCGTGTGACACATTATGTTACTGAACTAGGTTTTTCATAATTTAAAAGATTTTTTTATTGCTTTTTGTATTTTAAAAACACTAGTAATCCATGCGCCAAATAAACGTACATATTTCTTTCTTTCTTTTGTTCAAAAATCGTAGTAATCGAATTGCATTCGAAGGACTTACCAAATAAATTATTTTATAGATTCTGAACTGCAGTTAAGAATCGACGGCAGGCGTGTTTTTAATTTATTTATTTATTATCAATATACCACACAAAACAGATAGCAATTTCATTTTACATTCAGGAGTTTGTATCAAAGTAATGATCTAAATTGTAATCCAAAATATGCATGCCTATAAGCTACATAAATTAATATTACAATTTTATGAAAAAAAAATTTCACTACAATTACATTTTTTTCCAATTCCAATTCCAATCATTTATGAGATAAAATACAATGAATTTAATACAATTTGGAAAAACAGTATAAAAATACAATTATTATTTCACTAATTTATTTTCTAACTCATTTAATATTTTTTTACTTAAATAAATATCAAAAACAAATATATATAAGTCTGTTTTACTACATGAAAGAAATAAACCATGTGTTGCTCAAAAGAAGTTTTATTGTTAGTTTTTTTTGTACAGAGACTATTTTATCTAGGTAATATAAAACAATATGAACTCAAACCTGAAAAGAAGAAACGACAGTGAAAGTTTATTCTTTCACTTTTAAAACATAAAATAATATTTAAAATTTTCATTGATTATGCAATTGTCAATCAACTCGTATTTGAATCTGTCTCTGACATTCTGAATTCGTTTCTTCTTTAAAATCAGACAATTAAAAAGTTAAAAACTATAACCAAACTTCATGGTAAATAGCAACACGCAGAGTGCGAAGAAAGAAATAGTATTTCTTTACATATATAAAAAAATAAAAAATAGCTTGCCGCCGGCAGCGGGAACAGGGTCCGAGCTACCGGTGGTTAGGGACGCAGAGAGAGGAATCTCCTCACTATTCGTGCCGTGTCAAGTAGCACTGCCTTCTGCATCAGGCCCTTGACCCAGCAGTCCAACGTGAGCCTCATAAGGTGTCAATTATTATTATTATTAATTATTGAACAAATTAAAATATAAATATAGAAATAGAAATAGAAATAGAAATAGAAAATATTTTTATTTCGAATAGATCTTTACAGATTCTTTCAAAACGTCAATAAATCATAAACTACCTAGAGCGAATAACCATTACATATAGTAAAAGCAAAATCAAATATTAATAGTAAATTGAAAATTAAAATTTAAACTATTTGGTTAAAACATAATAATCATAAAATTTTTCAATTCCTTCAATGATAATAAATGAAGAAAAAGAAAAACTTATTCGTCAAAATCAATGTTATTCACTTAGCAGAGTTCCAAGTGCAGTCACTACTGAGAAGAACTCCGCTACCCAACAAACTCAGTAAGAGCTCTTTTAAATGAGAGCTTAAATCTAGTACAGATTATCGTGAAAAATCAAATAATGTCAACGTCCATAGCATAGATGCAAATAAACTGCTATCTACTAAATGTGATGTAGCCCCTGCAAACCAGAACAGACCAGTCCCCACCAACAGCACCCGTTCACGAGTATGACGCATGTGACAGCCATTGCCCTCCTCGACCATTTTAGAGGGAAGTGAGCAACCCGCCACACGACGCCGCCAAAGGCAAAGACATTTAAGCGTGCATGACTGTTCCGGATATGCATACGGCAAAATAAAAGATGGAATTCATTTTCAGCCAGGGTATTCACATTATTCAACCATTAACAATAGTAGATACTAATTACTGAATACACGAAATCACAGGATCATGAAATAGCCTGGCAGCGATCGCTATAATCCCAAGACGTATTATCATTAAGATAATCACTGGTCTTATAGTAATTACATTTATATAGACGTTCTTTCATTACTTTCTTAAATTTATTGATCGATAGACTTTGAACGATTTTGGGGATTTGATTAAAGAACCGTATACATTGACCTCTAAAAGAATTACTGACCCTATTCAGCCGCGTTGCATGCATGGACAACTTGTATTTGTTCCTAGTATTTATACTGTGATTGTTACCTATTGTAGGAAACTCATTAATGTTTTTACGGACATATAATACATTTTCATAAATGTATTGCGAAGCTACAGTCAGAATATTTATTTCTTTAAATTTATCTCTAAGAGATACCCTCGGACTCAACCCGTAGATAGCCCGGATAGCTCTCTTTTGCAGTACAAAAATAGTGTTGACGTCGGCGGAATTTCCCCATAGCAAAATGCCATAAGACATTATACTGTGAAAATAACTAAAATAAACAAGGCGAGCCGTCTCGACGTCTGTTAATAGTCTAATCCTTTTCACAGCAAATGCTGCCGAGCTAAGTCTATTAGCTAATTTGGCAATATGGGGACCCCATTGCAATTTAGCATCCACGGTAATGCCCAGAAATACCGTGGACTCTACGATCTCCAATACTTCCTCATTTATCTTAACATTGGTTTCAACCTGTTTTACGTTAGGAGTAGTAAATTTAATACATTTTGTCTTACTGCTATTTAACGAAAGGTTATTGGCGCTAAACCAATGTACTATATTAGAGAGAGTATTGTTTACACAGTCAAAATCTACCTCCTGTCTTTTAATTTTGAACACTAAAGAAGTATCATCAGCAAACAATACCATCTCTTGGCCATCATTGATAATGTAGGGTAAGTCATTAATATAGACTAAGAAAAGAAATGGCCCTAAAATAGAGCCCTGTGGGACCCCCATATCCATTGAAGTTCCGGGAGATCTTGTCCCATTTACATCAACACACATATTTCTATTGTTTAAATATGAAGTCATAAGCTCGAGAGCGGTATCTCGAAGGCCGTAGTGATATAACTTTCTGACCAATGTTTCATGCTGAACGCAATCAAATGCTTTAGATAAGTCACAGAATACCCCTAGTGCATTATGTGATTTTTCCCAAGCTTCAAAAATGTGTTTGACAAGTTCAACACCTGCATCGGTAGTTGAACGACCCCTAGTAAATCCAAACTGTCGACAATGTAAAAGTTTATGATGGTTAAAGTGTGCAAGTAGTTGAATTAAAATAAGTTTTTCAAAAATTTTACTTAAGACAGGTAGTACAGAAATTGGTCTAAAGTTTGTGGGGTCACTTGTACTACCAGATTTAAAAAGAGGAATCACTTTACTATGTTTCATTAAGTCAGGAAATATACCACTTACAATACTATTATTAAACATTGCCGCTAGGTAAGGTGCAATCACATCCATTATTTCATATGCAACTTTTACAGATAAGCCCCATAAATCAGTTGTATATAGTTATTACAATTTCATTATTATAATATCTAAACCCACATTCTTCACTCAGATGATTTTTATTTGCCTCTGGAATTGGTGCAAGTTAAGGTGGAAGATGTCAATGTCTCTGTTACACAAGAATTTTATTGTAGTGGCGACACATTCTTACTACGGGATTGAAATAGGGGATATTAAACACTTGCGTAATTACGTAGCTAATTGTTTTTTTTATATTGTTTTTCGTATATAATTAATTACGCGTATGTTTACAGCGAAGACGCGGCAGTGGCCGGCATGCTGAGCATCAGCGAGCGGTACGCCGCGCCCGCCACCTTCGGGCTCGCCGCGCCCGCCGCACCCGCCCAGCGGCACAGGTCGGTACTTACTGCCTTATATTTACTGGTGGTAGAGCTCCAGTGACGGATCTCGCGGGCGTAGGCACCACCGCATTACCTAATATACTTGCCGCTAAACGGTAGTGTTCAGCACTATCGTGTTCCGGTCAGGTGGTAATGTACGGCCCTGTAATTTCCGGCACAGAGGCATAACACCTAATGTCTCAGGAGTGGCAGCGCATTTGCATTTTGACCTCTGGTCTTTGTGTGGGTGTCTATAGGCTGCAGTCATCACTTAACATCAATGTGAACTGCACGCTTGTTTGCCACTTTTATTACATAAAAAAAAAAATATTTTCGAGCCTCCTGCCTCCTGTAACCGCTTTACCAACTGCAATATGACGTCATGGACGCCATGAAACGTCTTAGGTGTCAGGTAGGGCAATGCGTCTGCATATTGACGTTAAGTTCTTTTTTTTTATGTTATGGAAGTGGCAAACAAGCAGTTCACATTGATGTTAAGTGATGACTGCAGCCAAAAGACACCCACACAAAGACCGAGGTCAAAATGCAGATGCGTTACCACTCCTGAGGCCTAAGGTGTTGAGCCTCTGTGCCGGAAATTACAGGGCCGTACATTACCACCTGACCGGAACACGATAGTGCTGAACACTACCATTTAGCGGCAAGTTTATACGTGTGTCTACGCTTGATAACCAACGCGGGGAGGTACGTCAGAAATGACGTCATCTCACGGGACCTGCGTGTAGAATCCGTTCAGGAGTTCGTGGTCCGTCTCGCGCGCGGTATGTACTATCGTGCGGAGTACGGACTTCACGGACACCTCCACGGATTTGCCCCACTACATAGCAGGCCGCCCGACGGGAGGGCACTTCCGCGCGAAATCCTCTCCGTGGTATCAACCCGGACACCCCGGGACGCCGACGTATGTCCGAGCCCCGATCCCGAATCGTGATCCGATACGTTAGCGAGCCGAGCTCGGCCGGGCTCGCCATTAGATGCAGAGCTTTGTGACGATGTCACGTAACCTGCCCGACCCGGGTTCGATTCCCGGACGTGGGGGCTTTCATCGGGGATGCGGTCGCGGGTCCGACTACGGTCCGGGCTACGACCGCGCAATATCTGCGGGCGTCGCCACTGGAGTGGTGGATGCTCGCCCCTGTTGGCTTCCCAAAACTCGACGCTGGGCGACGGGAGCCGCCCCAGCGACGCCACTTCGCGCCGTGACGTCACCCCCCCCCCGCCCCCGCCGCGGCACCGCTGTCATCGCGGCACCACCACACTGGGGAGGCGCCTACTCCGTCGCTGCGCCCTAATCGGCGACGCGGCGCTTACCACTGCGCCACCCAGACAAGACGCCGCTCCCATTACTATGGGAGCAGAAGATGCCGAGGAAAAGGGGCACGTGCCTCGAAGCCTATAACGCGCCGGCAAGTTTATAGGTAATGCGGTGAAGCCTACGCCCGCGAGCCCTAGTCACTGGAGCTTTACCACCAGTAAATGTATGTATCTTATGTAGATGTCTATAGCCTGCAGTCATCACTTAACATTCATGTTAACTGCATGATTGTTTGCCACCTTTGTTACATAAAAGATGTGAACGGCACACTTGTTTACTACTTTTATGACTTGAAATATATGTATAATGTTTGTTATACAGCAATACAGCGAGTAGTAGCAAGCGGTCTCGGAAAGCAGCTGTGAGCAGCGCTGAAGAGGATTACGAGGATGAGGAGGATATCATCAAAGAGGTGCATAGAGATGAGGAGTATGGTGAGTTCTTGGTGTTATAATCTATACATAGAATAATAATAATGGCAACCGTTAATACGTCCCACTGCTGGGCACGAGTGTCTCCCCTTCTTGGGAGGAAGCCTGGAGCTTACTCCACCACGTTGCTCCAATGCGGGTTGGCGGCCAACCCGCTGTCGGATGTTTTCAATTGCCCATAAGGCTTCCGACAAGGTTTAACGACTGCTACCTGTCGATAGCAACCGGGACCGACGGCTGAACGTGCCCTCCGAAGCACGGAAACGCGCATTTCATTTGCCACTAGCGGTCACGAGCAAGCTCCAGGCCTCCCCCCAAGAAGGGGAGACACTCGTGCCCAGCAGTGGGACGTATTAACGGTTGCCATTATTAATTATTTGTTATTGTAAAAGTCACCGAATCGACATGTCGATTTTTTCTTTCTCTTTTGAATAAACCGTCCTTTGGACCTTTGAAAGTTATCAATTGATGACTAATCAGTTTTCTTTTAATTTTATTCTTTAATTTCTTTCAGTTGCATTTAGTAAAAAGTGGTTAATTGTTTTATATTATTTCGCATTAACACATGCTTGTGAAATATATTTTATTTTTAAAGAAAAATGGAAAGAAAAATTTGACTTCAGGCGAGACTCGAACTCGCGACCTACCATAAAGCAATGCAATAGATGTGAAGGAAAGATTTGACAAATCGGGCAGGGCTTCAGTAGCTCAATTGGAAGAGCGGCTGGACTAGATTCCCAGTAGGTCGCGAGTTCGAGTCTCGCCTGAAGTCAAATTTTTCTTTCCATTTTTCTTTAAAAATAAAATAAAAAGTGGTTATTTTTAAATTTCAAACGGACACTCCAATTTTATTTATTTGTATACATGTATGCAATTAGAAAGTATTGTTTGTATAAATCGGATCGTCTCGTCACCCGTCGCAGGCGCCTGTTTCCCCGCGCGTATTGATGTGACCTCAACACCTTGTATTGATCTTCTTCTTTTCGAGTCAGCGGCTCGGCTTAAATTTTGTCGGCCCAATATTTCGCCACAGCAATTGCTTTATCGTTCGCAGTCCTTAAATCTTCCAAAGTACAAGAATTGGGACAATTCTTTTGTATTGAAGATAATATGTATTGCAGTGTACCCATCGCTGGAGATGAGTTCGGATGAGGAGGAGGAGTGGACGTCCCGGAGGCGCCCGGCGCGCTCGCGGAACGACTCCAGGACCAAGTCCGAGAAGTCAGTACATTTTTTTTTATGAAACGGAAGTGGCAAACAAGCATGCAGTTCACATTGGTGTTAAGTTATGACTGCAGCCTATAGACACCCACGCAAAGACCAAGGTCAAAATGCAGATGCGTTACCACTCCTGAGGCTCAAGGTGTTATGCCTCTGTGCGGAAATTACAGAGCCGTAAATTACCACCTGACCGGAACGCGATAGTGCGGAATACTACCGTTTAGCGGCAAGTATATTAGGTAATGCGGTGGTGCCTACGCCCGCGAGCTTCGTCACTGGAGCTCTACCACCAGTAAAAAGTACATTTTATAGTATTATCCGGAGCCGAGAAAACCCATTGAAACTTCAAATATTTAATTGGTCTACAATTACACATTTGCAATGTTAGATTATAAGCTACCGATATTTTTTTAAATAGAACCGATAAATTATCAAATGTTTCAATTCCTTTATAGAAGAAAAGAAAAATCTGTTCGTCATAAATATAATTATTCACTTAGCAGAGTTTTAAGTGCAGGCACCATTGAGAGGAACTTCGCTACTGAACAAACTCAGTGTGTAGCTCTTTGTTAAGATCTAATACAAATTAGAATTAAAGTATAATACAGATAACGTGAAAGTCTATGGCATATGCATATAAAAGTACACACATGCATGCACTCATAAAAAACTTAACATTGTGAGTGCTGCGATAGAAGATATTCATCTGCAATCCACAACAGACCAGTCCCCACAATCGGCACCCGTTCACGAGTGTGATGCATGTGGCAGCCATTCTTTTAATTAAGCGTTCAAAAAGGGTTATCTCGTTTTAGTCATAACCCTTATTGTACCCCGGTTTGTAATCATCCGACAGCGGGTTGGCCGCCAACCCGCATTTCCACAAATCCGCATTGGAGCAGCGTGGTGTAGTAAGGCTCCAGGCCTCCAGGGCAGGCCAAAAAGGGGAGAGACTCGTGCCCACCAGTGGGACGTATAATGGGCTGCCATTATTATCATTATTACGGTTCGTGTCAGGGACGAGTCGTGGTCCCCGCGGGCGCGGGTGGGGCGCGTGGTGCCGCGCCTGCGGGGCCCGGCGCGGGCCGCCGTGCGCCGCGAGTGCGTGCGCGCCGCCCTGCACGCCGCCGCCGCCGCGCACGCCGCGCCCGCGCACCCCGCGCACCCCGCGCACCCCGCGCACCCGCCGCCCGCCGCCGCCCCCGGCGCCGAGCCCACACATAAACAGGTACTGTCACTTATGTTTTTTTTTTTTTTTTCGGTCGTGCTTTGCGTAGGCGGCCTGTCTCGAGACGGCACTAGTCTACTTCACCGGGCAATCGGTGAGCACAGAAGGCGCTCCAGCCTAAGCAAAAAAGTTAGCGCAACTGCCTAAGGGTGACCCATGCGGGTCCGTGCCTCGGCTTAGGACGCTGCGGAGGGACATATGAGACATATGCGATTATGGGCGGTGCAACTTTCGCTCTACTCCATTTGGTTGGTGATAACCGGAATGTCATCGGCCTCGCGGGGCCGGAGATAGGGTCGGGATCAGGGGCGGGCGCACCGCGAAACGCGTCGGCGCGTTGTATTGGCGTTACTGTTAACTGTAATGTCCTCTGTTTTTTATACAACACTAGCGGCCCGCCCCGGCTTCGCGCGGATGCAATGTTACCTACCCTCTCCTATTCGTCTTAGCGTTGTGATTATAGATGTAGCCTAAAGCCTTCTTCGATATCTTTTATAGTTTAGGCGGCGTACGAGAAATAAGTAACTTTTCTGATTGATTTTAACACGTCGTGTCCGAAAAACCCAAATATCTTACGGAACCCTATTTTTTTCAAAATAAAATATAGCCAATGTTACCCGTGGATAATGTAGCTTTCGAGTAGTGAAAGAATTTTTTAAATCGGTTTAGTAGTTTTTGAACCTATTTAATACAACCAAACAAAAAAAGTTTTCCTCTTTATAAAATTAGTGTAGATGTTGTAAAAATAATGCACACTCTCTAACACCCCGATTAGAAAATCGAGTTATAATCATAATACATGAACTTAAATCACATGTTTATGTATTTAATATTTTTTATTTAAGAAATAAGTTGTTCTCAATTTGTACGAACGGTATGCACACCCTATGCATACTTGCCTCACCTCTACCTAGGCCGCACATAAAACACGAACCTACTCACACACGCACACTGTTGCAATGTGATGTAGTGTAACGTGCGTATCCTTATTTAACTAACTCGCTAGTAATAAGATTGGTTTCCACTATTTTATTTCTTTTATTATAATTTAGCACGTCTCAACGAGTTGTAATAAACTTGTTGAGACTAGCATTATGTCTCATTTTCGTTTGTATTGACTTTTCACCAAATGGATGACCACAATTTCCTTAATTGTAATTAATTTTGAGACAAATTATTACCTATATCAAAAATGCTTAAAATCGATTCGGTTATCGATTCTGAACATACTGTTTTCGGGTTGTACATTCAATCCTGTTACACGTTGTATACAGATAGAATTTAACACTACCATTTGGCGGCAGATAGATTAGGTATTGCGGAGGTGCCTATGCACTCCAGTTCCTACAGTGAAATTCTACCACCAGTAAAGATTAGTAACTTCACGCCTGTAATCCCCGAAGGGGTAGGCAGAGGTAAATACATGCATTCAAGCATACATGCAAACACCCACGATTCGCCGGTTACGTTTTTGGCCCATGTAACAGGTGGCGAGCCTGTTGACATCTCCGGGCACATTACCAAACTTCAAGGTACTGGGAAATTTCCAGAAAATGGAAAAATCCCAATAGAACCAGAGATAATGGACTTTACACCATCATCTCTGATAACCCCCTACCCGGGAATCGAACCCAGGACCTCAGCGTAGTAGTAGTGGCCTGCTACCACTAGGCTACCGAGGCAGTTAAAGATTAGTGATTTAAATATATTATTACGTTTGTTCGCAGAACGCAAAAAGAGCGGTACTAGCGACAAAATGCAGGCGGCCCCCGCCGCCTGTTCACAATACGCCAAATAACAAGAGTGAGTTGAATATACAATATTTTATAGCTTAATTTAAACGAAACTTCACGTAACTGTGACCGCTGTGAGTGGCAAATTAAAATGCGCGTTTTCGTGCTTCGGAGGGCACGTTAAGCCGTCGGTCCCGGTTGCTATCGATAGATAGCAGTCGTTAAACCTTGTCGGAGGCCTTATGGGCGGTTTGAAAACATCCGGCAGCGGGTTGGCCACTAACCCTTATATCCACCAACCCGCATTGGATCAGCGTGGTAGAGTAAGCTCCAGGGGTGCGACCGCCTATCGACATTGGTGTCGTTATTATTATTATTTTTTTATATGTAATAAAAGTGGCAAACAAGCATGCAGTTCACATTCATGTTAAGTGAAGACTGCAGCCTATAGACACCCACACAATGACCAGAGGTCAAAATGCAGATGCGCTGCCACTCCTGAGGCATTAGGTGTTATGCCTCTGTGCCGGAAATTACAGGGCCGTACATTACCACCTGATCGGAACACGATAGTGCCGAACACTACCATTTAGCGGCAAGTATATTAGGTAATGCGGTGGTGCCTACGCCCGCGAGCTCCGTCACTGGAGCTCTACCAACAGTAAAAGTATTGTCATTGCTGTCAAATTTTAAAGTCGATTTTTACTTTATTTAAGTAACAATAATCGAAATAATCTACCATTATCGCTTGTTTATCTCCTACGAAAACGAGAACATCAATCAGATCATCGATACTACTTTTAAAGGAGCTACAAATCGACATGAAAATTTGACAGCAATGACTAATGTCAGCAGCAATACAGATAGGCGGTAGCACCCCAGGCCTTCTCCCAAAAAGGGGAGCAACTCGTGCCCAGCAGTGGGACGTATCAAGGGTTGCCATTATTATTATGACTGCCTGTATGTTATTTGTCAATATTATAGAATATTTCTTGACTTTCAGATAACTCAAGACTGAAAAAGGGTATGAAGACGGCGAAACAGCGCCTCGGAAAAATCCTCAAAATACACAAAATGATATATTAACATATAGCTAACATAGTATATTGTATATCTGGTAGAACGAACGGTTTATATGTATATTTTATATATATTTAGATCAAGGACCAATGTATGTTGTGGGTGTCGATTTCTTTACCTTGGTTATTTTTTTTTTGCAAAAGAAAACGGCACTCGTTTGTTGTGTATTGAAAATGTATAGCCTGATCTATTGCTGGTGTCTGATATACATGGTGATATTAAAGAATGATGCTTATTCTTCAGGTGTAGTATACAGAATGGCTATCTACCCCCATATTTTTCAATATTTTTTCAAGAACATGTTTTGACATTGCATAATATCAAATTATTTTGTATTGGCAAAAAAAACCGACATACTGACTTATTGGGCGCCAGTATTAATTATGTAATATCTAATACTGACATAATATATATACATATATATTATGTCACCACCGATCGCGTTCGTAATGAAGATGTAAGAAAGAGACTTTGTGTGAATGATAGTATCGGTGTAAAAATGAAAAAAGGCATGCTCCGATGGTTCGGGCATATAGAAAGAATGTCGAATGAGCGAATGACTAAACAGATATACAATGCGAATGTGGATGGTTGCAGAGGCCCAGGAAGACCAAGGCTGACCTACCATGACCAAATAGGTCGAATTCTGTCTGATGGTGGGGTCAAAAGTCTTAGGAATCGGCGTGCATGTATGAAGAGAATGATGAAGGTAGACGAGGCACGAGAGGTTTGTCAGAACCGGGATGTCTGGCGCTCTACACTCTCTGCCTACCCCGTTAGGGACCTGGCGTGAAGATACATATATATATATATATATATATACATATTTTTGCTTTCGATAAATATATATAAGTTAATAAGGTGGGTGACTATGTTTAAAATCACATTGTGTTTTCTGAACCTGATTAGATACAAGGGCTCAAAACTTAATAAAGTAATATTGGTAATCTGTTCAAAGGTATTAAAAAAAAACATATTTTTTATATGGGGATGTATAAAAAATATGTTTTTTTTTAATACCTTGACAAATATCTCCCCGGAGATGCTTAGGGAGTGTTCAAGTATTACATAACGCAATTTGGGAGGAAGGGGCGGTTTTTGTAAAACGTTACGATGCGTTACAAGGGCAGGAGGGTGGTTCGTGCTAGTACAACAGTTTTTTTTAATAATTAGAGTATGAACAATTTTCTTGATGCGTGCATGGCCCCGCGGCTGGTGTAGATTGTAAGCGATCTACTCGGTTAAGCATTACGGGCGCGGTCTGGTGTGTGATGGGTGAATGCTAGTGGCAAATTAAAATGCGCGTTTCCGTGTTTCGCTGGGCACGTTAAGCTGTCGGAATATAATAGTCGTTAAGATAGTCGTTAAATCATGTCGGAGGCCTTTTGGGCGGTTTAAAAAACATCCGACAGCGGGTTGGCCACTAACCAGTATCTCCACCAATCCGCATTGGATCAGCGTGGTGGAGTAAGCTCCAGGCCTCGCCCCAAAAAGGGGAGAGACTCGTGCCCAACAGTGGGACGTATAATGGGTTGCCATTATTATGAACATTTTTTATAGCTAATAATACTTATTTGGGTGATACGTAACGTTTTGAGAGGGGAGGTGGAGTATGTACATAACATTACTGTAAATGTTCTTGTTTGGTCTGGTAAGGTATTTGTATGAAAATGCGCCGTATTTAGAAGCACAGGAGTTTATTGGCACTTTGAAAACACTGGTAGTCAATGAGCTTATCTGGTAATTAACAATTTGTTAGCGCGAGCGACGCGGTGTCTCAACGAGTACGATCATCGGAAGACTGCCGGTGTAGACGCGCGAGGGGCCGTGTGCCACGAAGGCGGAAGTCTGAGACACAGTGTTGCCCGCAATTATTAACAATTAAAAAATATTAAAACTATATGTGCGCGTCGCTAACAATTACAGCATTACATGGGGGTGAGGGCGAGTCAAAAATCTTCAAGACTCGCGTTACGTAATATTTGAACGCTCCCTTACAGATATGCAATATCGGGGGGAGATGCCATAACCATTACGCTTGGCTTGCGGACTGGGGATCAAAGTCAAATCAAAATGTTTATATATCAGTTGGAATTTCAACAATCACTTATGATATATGTATTGGAAATTAATAACTAGGTATGTTAAACTATACCACACCGCGGACACTCCGCCGAAATTCCATACAAACGCTTCATTTGGTCTCTATTACACACACATCAATCAGTGACGTGTATTTACACGTGCACCTGTGTGCGTAGTACGTAGAGAATACCAAACGTCGCCCATAAGAGGGGAGGAGGTTGGGTGAGGCGGAGAAATCGGGCGGGGCGTCGAAGTGTCCAGTATTATTACATACTCTCTGATACTGACGTTGGAAGCCATAGGGTTTAAATCAGTTTTCTGTTATACTTTTGTGTATTGTAGTCTTCCACTCTATTAACTTGTATGTGGATAGTTAATACAGACGTCGATATTTTACAATCTTACATTAAAGTGTTGTGATCTCACTTTGTTATAAAAAAAAGGTTTGTTTAAATGCCAACGTATTCATGAATTTTATCAGATGCAAATTGACGATTTTCGTAGACCGCACTTAGTTTGAGATTCACAGACCGCACTACAACTTTAAGCAAAGTACACTTAGAAGTATCAAAACTCATACCGTACTGACAGTTCTATGCATACTTTGCTCAAAGTAAAGTCGGTAGTGCGGTATGAGGATATCACCCTACGACTTTACTTTTCAAAAATCATATTTTAGTCACCTAGGGTTCGTAATTACACTTATAAAAGGAGTCGTCCATAAAAACCGCATACAAGGGGGGGGGGGGAGCGCCTCATGACGTTGGAGGTCATCCACAAAGGATAAAAAAAATGGCAGAATAATATTTTCTTCAACGATGATAGTCGATGGTTCGATCTGAAACACTAAAACATCAAACATTATATAGTAAGGGAGATTTTTGAATTTACTCCAGCGCGTCAGATTAAAATATAGGAGATACCTTGCACTCTGTTCAGTACCTCCACCAAATCCAAGATTTCCATAAAGGTCCTAACCCTTAGGGCTTCCGCCACGAGCTTGCCTCGCATCCAAATCGTAAGAATTTTGGATGGGAGCTTTGAATGGGTTCACTTTACATCCTCTCTGAGTATCTGACATTCTTGAGTAATTTTTCACTTTCATTTTTGAAAGAATCAAATGTTTTTGAAAAGGGCGCGGCATCAACCTCATAGGTCAAGAGCGTGTCAAATATTCTGAGTGGGTGTAAAATGTGCCCAAACAATGCTCCTATCCAAAATTCAGGCGATTCGGAAGACGAGTAAGATTGTAGCGACCTTTTAATTTTTTTTTATGGCTATCCTTCAGGCGCGGCTCTATATTTAGTGGCGATAACCAACTAGGTGCAAGGTATTTCCCATATTATTATCTTAATCTGACACGCTCGAGTAAATACAGAAATAGCATCCTGGGCTAAGTAAATATTGTATTATCACAGAAGAAGTAAATATATAATCATCAACTATATTAATTCGTGGCGTTATACCTCAAATCGTTTCTTTTATTAAGGCACGGGCCCACCGCGGCGCACGAAGAGGCTGCGCACGTGTATTAAGCTAGCTAGCGCTAGCTTCGCTTTATATGAAATTGTATGTGGTAGTGTCCACTGCAACCCGCAAAGAGGCTACACATGCGTGGCTACCTCGAATAGGCGGTTACATGGGTCAACGTTTCCACTGGGAGTACACGAATATGGCCCACGACTATGTACAGCTCGCTTATCTATCCTTTGATTGCAGTGGGACGTGCGTAGCATTCGTGCGCCGTACCACGCTACGCTATACATTATTCGTGGGTCTCCACTCCATGTACTTCAGTGTAAAACATTGACCCACGTTGTCAAACAAATTAATACACGCAGCTAAAATGCGCCGCGTGTCCGTGCACAGCATGCGTCTCGGCTGGCCCGCGCCTTTATAGTCTTAATAATATTACGTTGACTAAGCGCAGGTTCGCTTACGTTATAATACAGATTGCCCTGCTCCTAAAGCTCATACGTAGCCTTCCTAACAACTCTGTAACCCGAGCACGAAACAATATCGAGATGTTATTGTAAAGGACAAGATACACGTTGGGCCCGCACCTTACGTAGAATCATGGAAAAATACTAAAAAAATAATTTGAGTCGTTGTTTTCTGTCGGAAATATTTATTTTATGCAATTTTTGTATGACAACAGTATGTCAGCATATCGCTTCTATGACATTCTTGTTTTTGAAATATACTTACCACAATTTATTGAAGGTGTAATAGCTGAAAATGACTTAGTATTTTATGCTTCTTCTCTCAATACAGCGTACAAGGTGCGGGTCCCAGCTACATACATATCGGAACGTCTCCTTTGTCGAGTTCTCTATACAAACACGGCGTACAATGTACAGTATCTAACAAGAAGTATTTAGTTATATCGATATATTGACTGTTTTATATTATTTCGCATTAACACATGCTTGTGAAATATATTTTATTTTTAAAGAAAAATGGAAAGAAAAATTTGACTTCAGGCGAGACTCGAACTCGCGACCTACTGGGAATCTAGTCCAGCCGCTCTTCCGATTGAGCTACTGAAGTCCTGCCCGATTTGTCAAATCTTTCCTTCACATCTATTGCATTGCTTTATGGTTGCAGCAGCGCCATCTATTACCAACTATGCTAGTAATAGATGTGAAGGAAAGATTTGACAAATCGGGCAGGACTTCAGTAGCTCAATTGGAAGAGCGGCTGGACTAGATTCCCAGTAGGTCGCGAGTTCGAGTCGCGCCTGAAGTCAAATTTTTCTTTCGATATATTGACGTTCACTTGATCGCCATCTAAAATCTGTTGGTAATGAAGCCATCGATCTTACTATGTTTATGACTACACGATTGGCGTATGCTAGATCTGATTGGTTAACTTGATATATGTTTGTCTAAGTAAATGATTTAAATTTTAAGATGTGTTTATATCTTCTAATCTGACAGACCCAACATGAATATTGTTCTTAATTCGAGAATGTTATCAATTAAATTAATTTTATTTTGAAGTGATTTTTGACGCTTCATTCGTTTATTCATTCAGGGAGAACGTGTTTTTTTTTCCGATGAATTTAAAGTGTCTTCGTTTTTTTATTTTGTTGGGACATATACTTTAATAGTAAAAGGTACAAGCTGATCAAACATTTGGCGGACAATCTGTAGCGTCTACTACATAATGCGCCACCTAGTGGAACGCTGAAGAAAAATAAAGTACTTGTCGAGTACGACAGATGGCGTATGACCGAGTTGCATGGCGCATACGAAGTTTTTGCAAGAGTTGCTCTCTAAACAACTTCCCAACGTTAAACGTTGGGCCGCGGTCCGCCAGGCGCCATCTCCTCGTCTGTTTGGATGATCCTCCCTTTTCATTGGGAACATTTCTTCCCGTTTCTCCACATTGACAGAATTAGTTATGTCGAGAAAATTTAATATAGGTAATTATGTATTTTTGGTTATACAAACCAGACCCGTCTGAAAGGAATTCCATTTAATCGCATACAAAAAGTATATGTATAGTGTTCATTCCGAATGAACAATACTTACCAATTGTATGCTACTAAATTAGTTGACGAGTTTTTTCTTTTTTTCTGGAAACCTTTTTGTAAACTTCTAGTTAATGCCATTGTATTTGTATACAGCTGGCTAATGGAACATGTTCACGTCATCGCGTCGCCTACCAGAATTTAACTGATACTAAACCTACCCAAATCCTAATTCTGCTAACGTAATTAATCGTTATTGTCATTGAATCTCGATTGAATCGCTTCGCTGTTTTGCTCTAACAAAAGCTGCGCGCATAAGATAAAGCAAGACAGCAGATCTTTTAAATCGCGATTTAATGATAATAAATAACGTAAACAGAATTAGGTCCCTTATCTCTTCAAACACAAGAAAATATTTCAGAAATAAATATCCCTTTTGAAAATTTTCAAAAACAATCGGTCCTACCTTATTTTCAATTTCTGCGAGATTAATGCATTGTAATTATTTTCTAAACATAAATATGATTATCTAAATTTTCTAAAGGTCTGTCAGTTTGAAACATGTTTATTTACGTAGATTATTATTACGATAAAATATATATTTTGACATGGATTGTAAAAAAATATTTTTAAAAAAGACAAAAAATATTTTCATCACGCATTCAACCACCGAATACCACTTGTATATATTATACTTATTAAAAATCGCTTAAAAATTCTATCGGACTTATTTTAAGTGATAGAAGCGTAAGTTTTTTTTATGACGTTATTTTTTGTTGCTTAGGTTGTTTAGATAGTAAATTGTGATTTTGTAATTGTTTCGAGATGGTCAGTTTATTTGTTACTATCTATTGACTCCTGGGTGACCCCTCTACATAGGTATATTGCGTTATCTCCATCTCTATACCACACCCCGGACACTGCTAAAATTCCATACAAACCCTTATTCAGGTTACTTATTACACAGACATCGATCAGTAGACGCGCACACAGAAATGTAGCACGCAGGGTTATGACTTTAAACAATCGTGAAATAAGTCGTCGTACTGACTACGTGACGAAATTGACTAAAAATAGATCCGCTCGCTGGCCAGCTCGCAACCAGTGAGGTTGCGAGCTGGCCAGCGAGCGGATCTATTGAGCGAGTTGAAGTTTATTCAACTGCCTCTTGAGTGGAGGTGATAGGTGAGGCGGGGAAATCGGGCAAGACGTCGAAGTGTCCATTCTATACGTAGTAGTAGTAATGGAGATACATTGCAGAAGTAAAAAAATAATCATAGCAAGCTCCAATACATTGATTTGTACAGAAACTTAAAAAATTGTACTGCGTAAAACAGCTTAGAAATATTATCTACTGACCTTAAAGAGCATTACCTGGTATTTAAAATATTATTAAATCAACGAAATAAAAGTGGTGTTCCAACAACAGTAGATGCACTCCGGCGCCATCTAGTGGACATGTATATCCCTTTCCTCCCTAAACTTACACACCAGTTTAGAAGGTTCTCGTCTACACTTAACTGGACCAAATAAGTCAATATCAATTAGAACATCTTTGGTCAAGAATAAATACGGTAATACAGGCTTAAACATACAAATGCAATTTCTGTCAGTTAATTAATTAGATTACTTTTTTATTTAATAAATAAACAGGGTGCATATATCTATTTATATTACATAGTATAGGCCTTCAAAACCAATAATATAAAAGGCGTCCCTTATAATATATAATACAGATTTTCAGTGATTTTATAAAAATGTAGAGAAATCGTTTTTTTTTCATAATTCATAACTGTATTCTAATTTTAAAAAAGTAAAGGTACTTGATATATTCAAGTATAAACTTTTTGTTACTTACACTCAGCACTTAGAGATAGTGTAATGGAAAGCGCCTTCTTCGCTTATAAGTGTAGATGTAAGTGTAAAATAATATGTTATTCACACTTGAATTATTAAATCCCAAGGTATAAGCGAATGAGTGTTGTACTCAGATTTTCGAGTGTATTTATCAAATATCACAATCACAATGTAACGTAATGATTAGATATGTATTGATTATCAAGAATAAGTGTTATTTAGTTAAGTTATTATAGTTTGCTATCCCCAAAACGATCGTGGTGGAAAAATATCAGGTAGTTATTAAAATAAAATGACTTGTTAGATTTTTACGCGATGGAGAACAATTTATTTTTTAAACGTGGCAATACTTTTTTTTTACTGTTTATATTCGAACCGAACTTGACTTACGAAATTGTATTAGGTGTTGCTATGTCTATTTGAATGTGCCTCGATGTGTATTTTTGTTATATTTAAGTATATTCAATATTTGACAATACAGATGCACACAGAAATTAAAAAAAAAATATTTTTTTTCATACTTACATATATCAAAAAAATTACACATTTTTTGTTGTTAATTTTATTTTTGTATGTATTAAAGCGTACATTTACATTTTATCTCTTTTACTCACTTACTGTGTGAAAGGGATGCCTTGAAGACGAAGAGGAAAAAATCATTTCTGTGTGTGTCATCCAAAAGTTATTGAAGCTTTCCGCACTGCTGGTTTTTCGAATGATTATTTCAATATTTACTTATATTTCATTCAATGAAGTCATTTATTAATATGAAGAAATGAATTTATTCTAGTAATTTAGTTAATCCGTTTTTTCACATAACCAGTAGTGCGGAACGTACCTGTGATTTATATCTGACATATAGCATCTACATAATAATATTGATCGTTTATATAAAGAACATTGTGTATGAATGGATAGTGTATAAATAATTTTGTTGTAAAATATTGTGAAAGTATAATTGTGGCAAAGGACAGAGTTTTCTAGACGTATCCAATGTTTTGTTTTATTTCTATATCCATTACTAGCTGTTTCCCGCGGCTTCGCCCGCGTGGATGTCGAAAAGTAGCCTATGTTCTTTCTCAAAGTCAGCTCTATCTCTGTACCAAATTTCATTAAAATCGTTTCAGTCGTTTGGACGTAAAAAGGTAACAGACAGAGTGACTTTCGCATTTATAATATTAGTAAGGATTGGGCTGATATCGCGCCTTTAAAAAAGCCAACAAGCTTTTATATCCTTTTAAAAATAAGATGGTGGTGTTCAACCAATCAATTACCACTATTTGTATATTTTTACTGGTAATGCGGTGGTGCCTACTTCTTTGAGAAGTCTACCCAAAGAAGCAGGCACCACCGCATTACCTAATTTATCTGCCGCTAAATACTAGTGTTTAACACTCGTGTTCCGGTTAGATGGTAATGTATGGCCCTGTAATAACACGGAGACAATATAGGTCTCAGGGGTGGCAGCGCATCTGTATTTTGACCTCTAGTTTTTGTGTTGATGTCTATAGACTGCAGTTACCACATAACATCCATGGGAACCGCATGGTTGTTTGCTACCGCCGTTACAATAACAAAATCAAGATGAGGATCATCAATTCTCAGGAAGAGGATTTTGAAAATATTGAAAATACACGTTTCATTGTAATAATTTATTTTTAAATTAAATGTATTTAACATTATTAATCACAGTTTATAATGACATCACTTTTTTGTTTATATTAATAATACAAACACTATTGCGAATATAAAGCTGTAAAGAGGCTTTAAGTACGTGTACGTATATACGTTCACGCGACAAGCAGTTCACTGGAACTGCGCGTTTACTTTTGCGCGACATCACTTTTAGAGCTCAAATAAACATTCCAATTATATTTATCTATCTACTATTATTTAGCCAAGTATTTGCTATCATATATATATATGGGTACAGGTTATTTTTGTAGTTACCCGAGCGCGTGAAATTAAGGATACGGGGATAGCTTGTATCTGTATATATATTGTAAGGAACAGCATCCAAAAATGTTTAGTATACCGGAAAGATGCTCCCATCCAAAATCCTGATAATTTAGAAGAAAAATGACCATGGTCTTCTGAAAATGTTCAACGGCTATATAGGAGGTCCGTATAAGCAAGCTCAGAGTTGGCGCAGATACTCAACAGGGTGTAGCTTCCCCCATACCCTTAATCTGACGCGCTCGAGGAACTGCAAATATTCCGTTTTGCCTCCCCATAATCTCCATACTATAAGTTACCACGCATGCATCAATGTCTTGTTTACATCTGCCTTCCCCTTCGGGAAATAAGACCGTGAAATTAAGTTACTATAAATTAAATAACAGGACTACTACACCGTCGGTCTGCATTATGCAGCCTCATGGAAGTGAGCGATTGGGTAGACTTCAATTCTTCAGGAGAGAGCGGACGTCCTCTGAACTCGTCTTCTATCTCCTGTAATGTCCTATCCTTCGTCTCGGGCAAGAACAACCAGGCGATAACCAGACAATACCCCACGACACCTGAGTACAGTATATACGCACCATGTATCCCCACATTTGTAAAGAGATATGGCACAGTCTTTACTGTGATGAATAAGTTTGAAGACAGGAACAAAACGCTCAAACCACCCGCCAAGCTTCGATATTCTAGAGGGAACACCTCTCCTGCTATTATGAATGGTAGAGGAACTGTGCCAGTGGCTATGGAGAACATGTGAATATGGATCAGCGCAACTCCTATGAAAGGATGGTCGAATGGTAACATGTCGTTGCCTTTCGCGTAAACATACGCTGCCGTCGCAAGAAAGGCGAATATATTGATGCCGACCGTCACAAATAACATCGTTCTTCGTTTCACCTTCTTTATCACGTAGACTGCGGCAGCATTTGACACGATTCGCTGAGCATCCAAAGTGATGATCAGCAAAGCCATATTAGCATCAGTTCCTATAACATGGTTGAAGATATCCCTCGTGTAGGCTGCCAAAATATTGGCTCCAGCCCACTGTCCCAACGTGTAAATGTGGATCATAATGAAAATGGGCTTGTAAAACTCTTTCTTTTTTATTGTTACGGCAAAATAAGCGACATTTGCTTTCATCTTCTTGGAAAATGACTGAGAAATATTCACATCTGCTTTCGATTCTCGCACGACCATGCTAGTTTCTATCATTCTTTGCAACTCTTCCTCTTCACCGTCACCACGCAGCCATCGGAAAACTTTCTCGCTCTCTTCATATCTGCCTTGATCAGCGAGCCAACTGGGTGACTCTGGTGAAAATATGACTATGAGTAAGTCGACGAACACAATAAAGGCACAGACCAAAGCTGTGACTTGCCAGCTCAAATATGAGCCCAGGGTATGAACAGTTAACACACCAGTAGCTATCGTCAAGGATATGGTAGTCAAAAAAGCTCCTCTATTCTTCGGACTGGTGTATTCTCCTATTAGAACTGGTCCCAATGAAGAGCTCATGCCCATAGCGAGGCCTTGGAGGAATCTGGCGACGAGGAGTGCTGGTATGCTGGTGGCGGTGATGATGCAGAACCAGCCGATAATCATGGGCGCCAAACTGACCAGGTTGGCTGTCCGTCTTCCGTATTTGGCCATGATTGTTGGTACAATGAAGTTGCCGGCTACCAACGCGAACCCCAAGATCGAGGCTGAAAATTAAAATATGATGTTAGTTAAAAAAAAAAAACAAGGAACCGGTTAAATGAGAATTGAGATTCGTAAACGAATCTGGAAGTAGGTAAGTTTGTTTCCCAGATTGATATCTATTATTAGATCTTGGGTAGTTAATAATAGGTACCTAAGTAATAATGTCCTTTAGACCGAATTCCGTTCAAGACGGCCAATCTCAACGGAGAGCCAACTGCGCAGAGAATATTACCTATATTGCAAAAGTCTTCCTATTCTCAAACACACTCCCTATTCCTTCACTCTAATAGCCCGATGGGATGGAAATTCGAAAGACCTGGGAGAGGCCGCCGGGACGTAAGGCTTTACGTGCGCGCTACTACTGAGAATTTACACAGGAAAAATCCATAAACAGCTTTTTCCGACCTGGGTATCGAACCCGGGACCACAGGCTACGAGGAAACTGAATAATGGCAACCCATTATACGTCCCACTGCTGGGCACGAGTCTCTCCCCTTTTTGGGGGGAGGCCTGGAGCTTACTCCACCACGCTGCTCCAATGCGGATTGGTGGAGGTGGGCGGGTTAGTGGCCAACCCGCTGTCGGATGTTTTAAAACCGCCCATAAGGCCTCCGACAAGGTTTAACGACTGCTATCCATCGATAGCAACCGGGACCGACGGCTTAACGTGGCCTCCGAAGCACGGAAACGCGCATTTAATTTGCCACTAGCGGTCACCCATCATACTACGCGACCGCGCCCGTAGTGCTTAACCGAGTAGATCGTTTACGATCTACACCAGCCGCTGGGCCATGCGCGCTTCAGTTAAGTAATAAAAAGTACCTTAGTACTAGTGTTAGTTTTGTACGTACGTAGTTTCCACACTTTCCACACTGTTCATATTTGTACTGTGCCCAAGTTGTGTGTGACGTCATCGTTACTAACTATGTACTAACCGTTTCAGATATATGAGTAACTACATAAATGGTGACTACCATAGATTTATTATCTACTTCGTGTAACTACCTATTCAAGTATCAATTTCCTTATGTATGTTTCGCAACACATTGGCACGTTCTTTAAATAAATAGGTAGTCGTAATTGTTATGACGACCCGGTTAGTCATCGTTTGATACGAAGGGTCGCGGGTTCGGTCCCTGCACCGGGATAAATATTTGTATGCCCTACAGATATTTCTTTTGGGACTGGGTGTTTGTATTTATTATGTATTGTGTGTGCAACGGCACCCACGACACAGGTTTATACCTAGTGTATGAGTGTAAGCGTACTACTTATTATTATTTGCCTACTGTTTAAAATATACATAGGGGCGGCTTTAGCTCGTGTAGCGCCCGTGTGCAATGAGACCCTGGCGCCCCCTAGGACTGACCATGATGGTCCAAGACGATGCTATTAGCTGTCTCAGGGAGCGCCGCGGCGCCCCCTGAGACGGCGGCGCCCGTTGCACGCCCTGCACTATAGGTTGAGCCGCCCCTGAATATGTATAGTTTTTTTTATGTCCCTAATAAAAGTGGCAACCAAGCATGCAGTTCACATTGATGTTAAGTGATGACTGCAGCCTATAGACACCCACACATTGACCAGAGGTCAAAATGCAGATGCGTTACCACTCCTGAGGCCTAAGGTGTTATGCCAAAGAGTATACCAATTGATGTTGCCAATTAATCTGTGCCGGAAATTACAGGGCCGTACATTACCACCTGACCGAAACACGATAGTGCTGAACACTACCATTTAGCGGCAAGTATATTAAAAATACCTTGCTACAGGCCACTTAATCGGCCATGTGTGCAAACAAAAAGAGAGGATTATCACTTTTTAATAGGTTCTTATTATCTCAGGTATTATCAGTTAATTTATCGAAGACACTTGTGCTGTCTTCGATAAATTTTAAAAGTTACCCACTCATAGTGATTCATCATTAAATTGTAGATACCTATATGTTATCTTTTTATAAGTACCTACAGTAGGTACCTACCATAGCAAGAAATACCTATTGCACATCGAACCTACGAAAGAGACAATCGGCTAGTTTCGAATTCGTAGAGCGTTCCGTTTGAGATTCCTAGGTAGGTACCTATCTCATTGGGAGGACATCCTGTAAATAAGAAGGTAGGTGTAATGGGTAGGTACCTACCTGTACGGACCCTGGGTTGGACTGAGTGAAATGCTAATGAAAAAGGTTTAATATAAAAATAATTATTAAGTGAAATAAAATGCTACATGAAGTGAATAATGAAAATGAGCACCTACGCGACGCGGCGGTGAAATGCTAACTGTTGAATAGGTATGTCGATATTCGGCCGAATACATGGGCAACGCGGCGGACCGGAGGGGAGGAGCCATAGTGTGTATTACCGATGCAAAACAGTCTGTCATTTTTTGGGGGGGGAAATGCGTGCGATACACACCCACACTGCAAAAATCGTCTATTACTACGAAACTCACACCTCACAACTGACTTTAACAAAATACAGAAAGAATTTCACGCACACATTTAAACATCTAGGCCACAAGTATAGGCCCATTTTTTGGTAGAGCTCCAGTGACGGAGCTCGCGGGCGTAGGCACCACCGCATTACCTAATATACTTGCCGTTTAATGGTACTACAGCACTATCGTGTTCCGGTCAGTTGGTAATGTACGGCTCTGTAATTTCCGGCACAGAGGCATAACACCTAATGCCTCAGGAGTGGCAGCGCATTTGCATTTTGACCTCTGGTCATTGTGTGGGTGTCTATAGGCTGCAGTCATCACTTAACATCAATGTGAACTGCACGCTTGTTTGTCACTTTTATAAAAGAAAAAAAAAAAATTGGCCTTGTGCCACTTTGACAGAGGGAAAGCCTGCATATGGCTACTTCCCTCCGGTGTTGCTCTATAGCCGAATATAATAGAAGCAGCCGAATAGGCCGAATACCGAATAGGTAGATACTAACTGGATATTCGTTGCAAGTCTCATAATTATGGCTTTGCATAATTCTCGTATTGTAACAATCATTCAATCGGAATTGGATCGTATTGCTATTTGCTCTAACATACTTAGGTAGGCCACGCGCATTGGTTAAAGCAGGATAAAAATGTTTCAATTGTGATTTAATAACCTTCTACGTATTATTTTACGAGAATTAGCCCCCTTGAAGCGTATCTAATCGATATCCTACACAATGTAAACAATGATAACAAAATGCAAATTTTTACTGGTGGTAGAGCTCCAGTGACGGAGCTCGCGGGCGTAGGCACCACCGCATTACCTAATATACTTGCCGCTAAATGGTAGTGTTCAGCACTATCGTGTTCCGGTCAGGTGGTAATGTACGGCCCTGTAATTTCCGGCACAGTGGCATAACACCTTAGGCCTCAGGAGTGGTAACGCATCTACATTTTGATCGTGGTCTTTGTGTGGGTGTCTATAGGCTGCAGTCATCACTTAACATCAATGTGAACTGCAGGCTTGTTTGCTACTTTGATTACATAAAAAAAAAATTTCACCAGAGGAGCTCTTAACCTTAACTACCGCATTCAATGCAATATAACAAATAATACATGTATTTTAATTTTAATTCCAATAATACATACCTACAATGCGGATGTGAATTTACGTACCTAAGTTATCTAATCTATCGAAAGCAAACACGAAGTAAAAACACTCCAATATATCTTTATTTATCCAATATACCTGTTATTGCTGAAACATTATCGATTATCGATCGATTTACTGTGCTTCGGAGGGCACATTAAGCCGTCGGTCCCGGTTGCTATCTATAGATGGCAGTCGTTAAACCTTGTCGGAGGCCTTAAGGGCGGAAAAAATCCGACAGCGGGTTGGCCACTAACCCGTATCTCCACCAATCCGCATTGGAGCAGCGTGGTAGAGAAAGCTCCAGGCCTACCCCCAAAAAGGGGAGAGACTCGTGCCCAGCAGTGGGACGTAAAATGGGTTGCCATTATTATTATTATCAATTAAATTTTCTGCCTTACTTCTTATTGGTGGTAAAATTCCAGTGTTGTAGCTTGAGGGCTTAAACCACCGCATAACCTTATCTAGGTAAAAAGCCAAATGGTAGTGTTCAGCACGAGTTCCGGTTACATGGTAATGTATGGCCCCGTAATAACTATCACACAGCCAAAACAAGGCCTCATCTGCGTTTTGACTTTCGGTTTTTGTGTAGTCTATAAGCTGCAGTTATTTCTATTAAGATGTCCTCCAGACAGATTTCGACCATAGCGGCCAACCTGAACGAAATCTAGCCAACTGTGCCAATAGTGCACATGTGTATGCGCAAACACAGGTGTAAGTAGGTACCTACCTACTCTATTCTGTCACTCATAACCCGATGGGACGGAAATCCGACACTTGCCTTGACGTTTGATAAATTTATGTCAAAACAAGGTAAGATTGAAATAAGTCTGCCATCAGTGCCTCAGATGAACCGGTTTCAGGGTAGCCGGCGCCGGATATCGGCTGCTGAGTGAGTATGGCCATGTACTTTGGTTTTCAGATTTTTTACCGGCGGAATTTGTCCTGAATAATGGCCTTATTACACGGAACGGTATTCAGGGTACGATAGCAAGGGTCAGGGTAATGTAATAATATTTAGGGACCTAGGGCCATAATAAGAGCTACCGGAGCGGCCCAGTCAGCCTAACGCCCTAACTATACACAGTACAAATATGAACGGTATGGAAACTACGTACAAAACGTTCAAAACGGCACACTCACACAAACATGCGCATCGACGCTCGAGTAGCGAGTGACTCGGAGCTGCAGCACCGCGAGAACCGCATAGGGGCTCGTTGATGCGCATGTTTGTGTGATTGCTCTGTTTCAACTTTTTGTACGTAGTTTCCATACTGTTCATATTTGTACTGTGACTGAGTTGGGGCCCTGTCGACCAGATAGTGTAATAAGCAACCGGGGGCGAGGCCACGCCCACCCTTTCTACCGGACCTTGAATACCGTGTCGTGTAATAGCCTTATATGTTACCGGACAGTCAGCGCCGGCAAACCGGCGACCGGTTTATGTGAAAAGGCACTACGAGATGGTAGTTTTGCCGACTTGTGCCCTGGACGCGAGACTGCGTTCTGTATAAATGTGCTTCAAAAATTACCTATCCATGATCCAGAGGAGTCATCGATTTTGATGGGTGAATCCGGCTTCCTCAGCTCTGGCAGCAATATGGCGGCGAACCCCATCACAAGGCCGTGCGCAGCCATATTTAGTGAAACACCCAGAGTGACGAAACACTGTAACAAGACACACATACTTCATTTAAGGGATAACGTCTCTCTCAACTGCCTCAGTCAGTAGCCTTGTGGTAGCATGCCACTACTACTACGCTGCGAAACTGGGTTCGATTCTCTGGAATATCAGACATAAGGGTGTAAAATCCTTTATCTTGCGTAGTATTATTACATATTATATTCTCTGCCTCAAGGATGCGTAGCATACAGACACGCTACGCGTCTTTGAGGTCTAGTAGTCGTAGCTTTACTCAAGTAATCGTAGGGCTCCCGTAGTCAGCTACGATACCAATATCGTAGTCAGCTCCTGGCTACGTAGGCTAGGGTTGTATTTTTGTTAGAGCCAATCGCCAAGGACGGTAAGGCAATTGGCCGCGGCTAGCTCGGAAATATCTACTAAGAACAACTAATTATCTAAAGTACCAATAACATTTTTCCTACTTAAAACGTGCTTTTGCAGTCGATCTCCAGAAACGAGAGACCTTATTTTGTGGTCTTGCGAGCTGTACACTGAACATCGGACAGATATGTTGGACGGACTAAAAAAAACAACTATTGGGCCAGCTTATTTTGAAGATTTAATTTGTTGTCATGAAAATTTTGACCTGCTGCGCCCTTTTGCACATCGTTGGCACAACGTCAGGAAGTTACTGAACTGAGCTGCTGTGTAAATTGAGAGGTAACTCAAGTTCTTTATCAATCTTAGCGCGAGCATACCGCACCGAAGTCCTCTGTGTGTGTTTTGTTGTGATACACCCCATTCGGGGAGGAGCGGTAACATAATAAGGACAAATTAAAGTAAATAACTTTTAGGGAGATCCAGAAATGCATGGAAGCAGACGTTTTTACGTGTTTCTTGATATCCAATGTTGAGCCCCGTATACCGAAAGGTAGGAAGGAGAATGGGAGGTGGTGGGATAATTTTCTACTTAAGACCAAATAAAACTTTGTCTTTGTCTTTTCTAAGATTGAAATCAAAGACAAGTAGGTATGCTAGACAGGACAATTACTAAATTGCTTTGTTACCTACTAACGTTTATTCTTTGTCCTTTCTTAGATTGAATTTATATTAAATTGCTTTGATATGAGGTCGAACTTTCAAATTTGTGCTACGTCATCTAGATATGAATGCTATCACGGAAGAGTAAAAGAATTTGTTCCATTACATTCGATTGAGTAGTTTTTTTATCAATGACTTATTATAGGCCATTACTGTACATAACGCCTAACGTCTGTTCCCAAAGACGCCCACAAGTGTTGCGCATCATTAGGGGAGAATATGCCATAAACGCCACGCTGATATATTTAATGAAAATCAAAGATGATTTATGAAGTTTATAATAATACTAGCAGTCACCTGCACGCGTTACTACGCCACCAATTAAAAATTACAGTGGCGCCATCTGTCGAATTTGCCAACTCAGAGACCTACGTGGGCTCATGCACAACAACTTTGCTAAAGATCATCACATGATCAAATGCGTAGTTTACGATTCTAAGGACACACAGACAAACATTCATTTTTGTATGTACGAGTAAAGATGTATAAATTAAGTAAGTTAACCTACTTAATGTCAGCCTAATGTTAACATTAGATTAACAGTTGTATTATCTTCCTACTTCGTTACGCTTAGCAATATCCCGCTCATTTTTCTATTGTGTGCAAAGCGGTGTTTCAGGACCGCCTTGTTCTTCCTCAATTTTTTTAAAGTTCTCCAACTGAAAGATGTCTACTGCTGGATAAAGCCTTCACCAAAGAGGTCCACAACAGTGTAGTGCGTTATTAGGAGAGAATATGCCATAATCACCAGACTAGTAGCGTCTCCAGACGTGCCGCCTAAATAAGTCAGTCTTTTTTTTATTGTAATAGAAGTGGCAAACAAGCATGCAGTTCACATTGATGTTAAGTGATGACTGCAGCCTATAGACACTCACACAAATACCAAGTCAAAATACAGATGCGTTACCACTCCTGGGGGCTAAGGTGTTTGGCCGTTTGGTTGAGGCCGTGCCGGAAATTACAGGGCCGTACATTACTACCTGACCGGTACACGATAGTGCTGGACTCGATTAAGGGGCAAGTATATTAGGTAATGCGCTGGTGCCTACGCCCGCGAGTTCCGTCACTGGACTACCAACAGTAAAAAAAGTCTTAGGAAATCGCATTGGCGAACGCGGGAAAACAAACGGAAAATGCTAGCGGGTACCTACAACGTTATCAAAGGTCCTTTGGACCTCATTGATCTTAGATCTAAGGTCAAAATACAACCGATTGTTTTATCTTTATTACGCATTTAGTGCCTGTCATACAACATGCTATCAATTGATATGAATGAATTATTTATCAGATAGGAAAAAAGATCTTCAAGGTAGATTTGTTGTTAGATAGATTTGCAAAAAAATGTACGTAGCGGCCTCGCTTTGAGAATCAGCTGTCAATAAAATAAAAGTTGGCTTTCATAAACGTAAGTACGTACGTACGTTGCAGAGGCCCAGGAAGACCAAGGCTGACCTACCATGACCAAATAGGTCGAGTTCTGTCTGATGGTGGGGTCAAAAGTCTTAGGAATCGGCGTGCATGTATGAAGAGAATGATGAAGGTAGACGAAGCACGAGAGGTTTGTCAGAACCGGGATGTCTGGCGCTCTACACTCTCTGCCTACCCCGTTAGGGACCTGGCGTGAAGATACGTACGTACTGACTACTACCACAGTCTGAAGAAAACGGACGTGTTAATTACCTACTACTATTGACGCAAGTACATTACCTACGCAGCTAGATATATTGTACACCGACCTTAGGGAAGAGATATCGGATAATTAAGGCTCTGTGGAGCGTTATCTCTTTCTCACACAATCTAAGACGTTAGTCGACCATTTTGATGTACTTTTGACCCAAAGATATTAATATCTTTGTGTTGACCAATACTGGACTATTCTGTAATTAGTTTTTCTTTTTCTTCATTTATCATCATTGAAGGGATTGAAAAATTTTGTGATTATTATGTTTTAACTAAGTACGAGTAGTTTAAATTCTAATTTTTAATTTACTACTAATATAAGTTTTTGCTTTTACTATATGTACCTAATGGTAATTCACTCTAAGTATTTAATGATTTCTTGACGTTTTGAAAGTATCTGTAAAGATCTATTCGAAATAAAAATATTTTCTATTGTATTCTAGTGCTTACGTATTAGTGCTTAGTACGTAGGCAGTGTGCAACAGAGTACAGTAAACTACAGTAGATATGTATATCTATATATCTCTACGAATTCGAACTCTAACTCTATTTGAACCTAGCAGCCGCCGGTGGGGTCGCGGATGTGTGCGATAGCGTTCCCGTGACCCCGCCACTTATGGCGGACGAGTCGGATGTCCTTTCCCGGAGTCCCTCATAACCCACCCCTCTCCCCAAGGGTGGGTATGCGTAACGCAACTTACGCATTTTCCACTGGTAAAAAAAAGTAATGCGATGGTACTTACGCCCTCAAGCCCTTACACTGGAACTTTACCACCAGTCGCTAAGACCTAGCGCATAACCATCACTACACGAAAAAACTTAACTCTTAAAATGACTACAACAGCAAGTACTGGTGGTAGAGCTCCAGTGACGGAGCTCGCGGGCGTAGGCACCACCGCATTACCTAATATACTTGCCGCTAAATGGTAGTGTTCAGCACTATCGTGTTCCAGTCAGGTGGTAATGTACGGCCCTGTAATTTCCGGCACAGAGGCATAACACCTTAGGCCTCAAGAGTGGTAACGCATCTGCATTTTGATGTTGGTCTTTGTGTGGATGTCTATAGGCTGCAGTCATCACTTAACATCAATGTGAACTGCATGCTTGTTTGCCACTTCCATTACATAAAAAAAAAGTAGCAATAGGACTTCACAATGTGAAACCAATTGAAATAAACTCAAGAAGCTGTCTTATCTTAGCACACTTTAATTAGTTGGCCCTGCATGTGACTAATTAACAACGAGCATGTAATCTCGTGTTTCAATTTATTGTCACCAGTTGATGCCAATGAATGAATGAATACACTTTAATGTACACCAGAAAATTACAACAGATATATACACAAAATAGCAATTAGTACAAAAGGCGGCTTTATCGCAAAATTGTGATTTCTTCCAGACAATCTTCGGGTCAGGAATAAAAATAAAATTTAACACCGGTAAGGGTGTACTAATCACACAAATTAATTATAAATATTACAAACTAAACTACAGTGGTAATGACCATTTGACAGAGGGGTAAAAAAAAGTTGGGGTTCAGGGAGATTTAGATAAGGGGATAGCAAGCAAGGACTTAAGAGTTTAGAGAGATAAATTAGAAAGTTTTCTAAAATTAAAGTATTCTTTGACTTTATTTTTAAAGGAAAAATTTGATTGAGCTTGACGAATTATGCCATGTAAATTCCAAGATGATTTTTTCATTTTCAGTTACATGATATCTATTTTTCAAAAAACTTGCAAAAAAGATTTTGTGAAAAGGAAATCCGAACTAGAACGTAAGGTACCTATTTAATAACAAATCGATGAAGTGTCCGAACATGCAAAAACATTGAAAAATAGATTTTATCTTCATTTAAATAAGGCCGATGTCACTGACCAGACATTTCTTCGATAGTCCCTAACAAAATGAGATGTACCTTACAATCAGCTTTTCCTTAAATATTTTATCAACTTTACACTTCGAAAGATTAACAGATGGTATTTCAAGGCTACCTCTTAAGATTGGCCATTTGCTAATCAAAACAAAATCTGATTAGGTATCAAATGATAAACAAATGCTCTCAACTTTAAGGCTCTTAAGGCCCATATTTCGCCGGGAAGCCATGGCGGTGCGACCAGTCGCCACCACCAACATAATGTATGCAGCTCTATTATACATAGAGCGTTACTCACCTGGGGGGCACAACTATTGAGCAAAAGTTTTTAATTTATTAGGAGGTTCTGTACGAGACTGACAAGATTTTGTTTTATGTTAAAGGATTGACAGACAAGCAGACGGGCCACCTGATGGAAAGTAGTCACAGTCGCCTATGAACATTTGCAACACCAGGGGTGTTACCAACGCGCTGTTAGCCCTGAAGAATATTGCAATAGCCATATTGTAGCACCGAGGGAATACCTCAGAGGGAAGCTCATTCCACAATTTACACGTTCTGGGCAAAAACGAACGTGAGAACCGCACCGTTGAACATTGCCAGGTGTCCAGTCGGTGACGGTGGAACTTGGGTAGTACGGTGTAGGAAAAGAGACGGTGGCACCATGTCAAACAGTTCAACAGAGCACTCGCCATTGTAGAGACGGTATAAAACGCGAAGACTTCCAATGTCTCGGCGCAGGCTCAGATGTTTGAGCCTGTCAGTAAGTCCTGGGTCGTTAACAATACGAATGGCGCGTCTTTGTAGGGAGTCAAGTGGACCAAGTTGGCATTTGGGGGGGAGCCCCCAAAGGAGCTTCAAATGAGAGTAGTATTCCAGATAAACCGCGTGTGGACGCGGTAAAGCTACTGTTCACACCTTCGCTCGCTTAACTTCGTTAGCGAAACTTCTTGTATTTATTTAAACTACTATTTTTATTTTATTTCAACTGTGTAATTTTTCTAGTTTCATTTCGCTATTTTACTAGTTTTATTTTAACTGCTATTCTTATTTTACTATGGTCTAGTGGAACTTGTTTCGCCGAACAAGCGAAACAATACCGCTTACTGATACAAACTATTTCTATAGGTATATTTTGCGACCTTTCAAAGGCGTTTGACTGCGTGGACCACAATACATTAATTGGCAAACTAGATCATTATGGACTTGAAAATAAAGCTCTTCAACTTGTTCAATCATACCTTAAGGATCGGGAACAAGTAGTTCAAGTGAATGGAGTAAAATCTCAAGGTGCAAAGACAGGAATGGGTGTCCCACAGGGCTCAATATTAGGACCATTTCTGTTTTTAGTCTACGTTAATGATTTACTTCATTTGATGCCTAACAGTATGCCCAAAACAATTTTATTTGCAGACGATACTTCAATAGTTTTTAAAATGAACAGACGAAATCCAGATTACGATACTGTAAATAAGGTCATAGGAGAAGTACATAAATGGTTTACTGTCAATAATCTTGCACTGAATAGTAAAAAAACCAAATGTATCCGTTTTACCCTCCCTAATGTAAAAAGTAAAGAAGGAGACATTTTTATAAACAATGACAAAATTCAATTTGTTGATGACGCTACCTTCTTGGGAATAACGCTTGACTCGAAGTTACAATGGGGACCACATATTAGGCAGTTAGCGAAACGTCTGAGTGCCGCAGCTTATGCTGTTCGAAAAATTAGGCAATTAACTGATATAGACACTGCAAGACTTGTTTATTTTAGCTATTTTCACAGTGTCATGTCCTATGGTATTTTATTGTGGGGTCGAGCGGCTGACATACAATCAATTTTTGTATTACAAAAGAGGGCCATTAGAGCGATGTATAACTTACGTAGTCGTGATTCTTTGAAAGAACTATTTAAAGAAATAAATATAATGACAGTCCCTTGCCATTACATCTATGAAAATATACTTTTCGCGAGGAAAAATCTACATCTGTTTGATAAAATCTCCGATAGGCATAGTTATAATACGAGGAATAAGAACAAGTTGTCTCTGCCAAGTTTTCGACTGACGAAAACTAATACATCTTTCCTAAAATATAGTGTAGAATTTTATAACAAGATCCCAGCCGGGATTGCTGAACTCACCGATGGTAAATTCAAAGCATTAATTAAACGCACTCTATGTAAAAAGGCTTACTATAAACTCGAGGACTATCTCAAGGATAGAAATGTTTGGCTAAATGCTGATCTAGCTCCACAAAGGTGTTAAATGTAATAATCAAAGTGTAATGTTGATATTATATTGTTAATTTTAAGCTTGTTTAAATTATGGAAAATTGTAAAAATATGCCTAAGAGATATTTTTAAAAGAGCCGACTGAGTTTTTTCCGGCAAGTTTTTCTCAGATCATATTGGCCTTTGGAACTTTGCCGGTGAATGACAAAGAATGACTCTTTTTCTTTTCTTTTTACTCTTTGTTATCAGTTTGTAAAGGGGAAAAGAGACATTTTACTGATATACTTTTTACATTAGTTTATGACATTTAGTTTTATCTTAGTGATATTCTTGACTTTACATATATTTTTTATCTTGTTTGACATGTATATCAATTGTTATTCGCTTTAATTTATTTTGTTTGTTTTTGACGTGTCATAAGAGGTGCCTGTCACCCTAAATGAATAAATGAGTTTCTGATTCTGATTCTGATTCTATTCTATTCTATACAATACAACTGTACCGACTATGTTCCGCTCTAGTCGCGGAACTTCATTCAAAATACCCGAGCGAATACCGCTCTATAAGTACCGCTCCCCACGTCGGTAGCGAATAATGCGCAGGTCTGAATAGGGCTGTCCGTTTCGTTGCGCAACCAATTTGACGGCCTGACCAGATTGGACGCTGGCACACAATATTACTCACGCTCCGCCACGCTGCGCTGGTTGCGCCACCCACGCTCCGCCAAGCTGCGCTGGTTGCGCCACCACTAATTACTATAGCGCTGTATGGCGTCTTACTCCTTCGGCCGCCAGTCCGAACACCAAAGAGTCAACACATCTGTATTTTGACCTCTGGTTTTTGTGTAGAAGTCTATAGGCTGCAGTCCTCACTTATCTTGAGTTAACTTGCGGCCGGACATGGCCAAACTGTGACGGTTCCTTATAGGCAACCCCCCCTTTAACCGAATCCATACAAAGACTTTGTCTGGTGGTAGAGCTTCAGTGACGGAACTCGCGGACGAAGGCGGTGGTGCATTACCTAATATACTTGCCGCTAAATGGTAGTGTTCACCACTATCGTGTTCCGGTCAGCTGGTAATATACGGCCCTGTAATTTCCGGCACAGAGGCATAACACCTTAGGCCGCAGGAGTGGTAACGCATCTGCATTTTGACCTTGGTCTTTATGTGGGTGTACATAGGCTGCAGTCATCACTTAACATCAATGTGAACTGCATGCTTGTTTGCAACTTCCTTTACATAAAAAAGCTCTACTTACTTGTTTCTTAAACGGTGTTATCCAAGAGTTCTTCCCCATTTTAACCAACTTATCATCACCGCACTAAACATCCATCTGATACAGGTATCCTCACTCCTCACATGTTTCTAGATTACACGCAGTGATATTTTATTGTTTATCGCCAATCTATTGTGTAGATAAATCGATAATATTATTCTTGTTTTGAAGACCAATAGCTTTGGATCGTTGCGTTTCTGAAAAAAAAAACGGATACTTCGTAAGTTTAAGGAAAACACTGAAAATTATTAATGTGCGTGTAATTGTTTGTGTATTTTGCTAAAGTCAAGGGGTGAGTTTCGCAGTAATAGACAATTTTTGTAGTGTGTGTGTGTGTTACACGTATTTCCCCCCCGCAAAATATGGCAGACTATTTTGCATCGGTAATAAACGCTATATGGCTACTCCCCTCTAGTCTGCCGCGGCCCGTGTTGCTCTATGTGTTTAGGCCCATTTAACAGATGGCGAGTCTGTGCACATATTCGGGCACATTTCCAAACCAATCTCCAAGCATCTTCTAGAAAATGGAAAAATTCCCGTAGAATCAGAGATAAAGTATTTAAAACAGTCCTGATATCAAGACCCAGGAATCAAACCCAGGATCCCAGCGTACTAGTAATGGCCTGCCACCACTAGGCTACAGAGGCAGTTATATAAACTTGTAATAAATTACAGATTTATAATTTGTTACGTATTGCAAAAGCGAAAGTACCGCACGACACGGCACCGACGTTAAGTTTAATTAATTTATGTAGGTATTTGCCTAGTAGAGTTATACCTATATCTTTCTCTTCTTTACAAAAGTGTTACAAAACTTTTTTTTTTTTTTTTATGTAATGGAAGTGGTAAACAAGCATGCAGTTCACATTGATGTTAAGTGATGACTGCAGCCTATAGACACCCACACAAAGACCAAGGTCAAAATGCAGATGCGTTACCACTCCTGAGGCCTAAGGTCTTATGCCTCGACTTGTGAACCCGATGGATGTTATTCTGTTTTATTTAGGTAATTTGTTATCTAATAAAATGTCTAAGGCTGGGTAATTAGTGCGACCACCATTTGGCGGCAGATAAATTAGGTAATGCGGCGGAGCCTACGCACTCGAGCTCCTACACTGCAACTCTACCACCAGTAGCATACACCATCTTACTTTTCACATTAATATTTACTTACTATGTTAGAAATTAAAGAAACATTTTAATTCGGGCAGTAATCGAACCTGCGACCTCAGGATTACTAGTCCAACCGCTTTACCACTAAGCTACCGAAGTCCCACTGTGGGACTTCGGTAGCTTAGTGGTAAGTAGGTTCGATTCCTGCCCGAAGTCAAATTTTTCTTTCCGTTTTTTCTTTAAATTCTAAAGTTCACTCGCATGTGTTATTGCGAATAATATAACTTAATATGTTAAATATTTTTTTCAGTATCACAATAGTTCAATCATATTTAGAAACTATACTATCTCTACATATATAATACCAGGCTGTACATATATAATACCAGGCTGTAGGTACTTACTTTTCCTCAAAAATATGCTTGTCGGCTATTATAATCTTTGTTTACTTTCAACTTGGTTAATTACGAGTATAATGAAATGAACCGTCCAAAACTTAAACTCACACTCAACGTCTTAGTAACTCACATAATTATATAAATTAAACATTATCACATTTATCAAATCAATTCACAGACAGCAAATAGATTACGAAATCAATTTACTAATACGAGTGTTCAGTACGATACCAAACTAAATACTAAGATGGCAAATTGCCAGTCATTCTGAAATAGCCACTAGCATCGCCATGCTACGCAATTTCATGGAAACGTTATTTAATTAAAAACCGGCTAAGTGCGAGTCGGGACACGCACCATGTAGGGTTTTTTTCCTATGTACTTTTCTAGTTCATCGACTTTTTTATGTAATGGCAAACAAGCATGCAGTTCACATGGATGTTAAGTCATGACTGCAGCCTAAACCCACACAAAGACCAGAGATCAAAATGCTGTTTACTGGTGATAGAGCACCAGGGACGGAGCTCGCGGGCATATGCACCACCGCATTATCTAGTATACTTGCCGCTAAATGGTAAGTAGTGTTCAGCACTATCGTGTTCCGGTCAGGTGGTAATGTACGGCCCTGTAATTGCCGGCACAGATGTATAACACCTTAGGCCTCAGGAGTGGTAACGCATCTGCATTTCGACCTTGGTCTTTTTGTAAGTGTCTATAGGCTGCAGTGATCACTTAACATCAATGTGGACTACATGCTTGTTTGCCACTTCCATAATATAAAAACGTTAACGGCAAGTATATTAGGTAATGCGGTGGTGCCTACGCCCGCGAGCTCCATCACTGGAGCTCTACCACCAGTGGTAGTGTTGAACACTACCATTTAGCGGCAGATAGATGAGGTAATGTGGTGGTTCCTACGCTCACGAGCTCTTACACTGGAACTCTACCACCAGTAAAAACCAACCTATTAACCATTGACCTATATTATACTAAAGTACTAAACAGGACGTTTTCGTTAGGAAGTTTTTCTTTTTCTTCATTTATTATCATTGAAGGAATTGAAAAATTTTATGATTATTATGTTTTAACCAAATAGTTTAAATTTTAATTTTTAATTTACTATTAATATATGATTTTGCTTTTACTATATGTAATGGTTATTCGCTCTAGGTAGTTTATGATTTATTGACGTTTTGAAAGTATCTGTAAAGATCTATTCGAAATAAAAATATTTTCTATTCTATTATAAAAATATGAAAAAAAATGTATAATAGTATAATAAAAGTGTAAGTGTATGTGAATGTTTGTGTGTGTGTGTGTGTGTGTGTGTGTGTGTGTGTGTGTGTGTGTGTGTGTGTGTGTGTGTGTGTGTGTGTGTGTGTGTGGTGTGTGTGTGAGAGAGTGTTTGTGTGTTATTGTGTTGAGTAATTAAACTATTGGTTTCAAAATAACTATAGATATTAATTATAAACTTCATTGCTATTAACCTATTTACAATATTTATGCAGGCTTCCCCTCTGTCAAAGTAGAAGCTAAAATGGTCCTATTCCTGTCGCCGCGATGTTAAAATATGTGTGTGAATTTTGTTTTGTATTTTGTTAAAGCCAAGGTGCGAGTTTCATAGTAATAGACGATTTTTGTAGTGTGCGTGTGTGTCGCACGCATTTCCCCCCGCAAAAAATTACAGACTGTTTTGCATCGGTAATAGAATAGAAAATATTTTTATTTCGAATAGATCTTTACAGACACTTTCAAAACGTCATTAAATCATAACATATCTAGAGTGAATAACCATTACATATAGTAAAAGCAAAAACATATTAATAGTAAATTAAGAAATAGTATTTAAACTACTTGTTAAAACATAATAATCACAATTTTTTTCAATTCCTTCAATGATGATAAATGAGGAAAAAATAAATGAAGAAAAAATAAACGCTATGGCTACTCCCCTCCAGTCCGCCGCGACCGGCGGCCCGTGTTGCTCTATGTTACTCGTATGTCCATGTCTTGTTGCGTCAATTCAAACTAAATAGGTACCTAACTATTTTTTTGAAACAGATTAAAAGTCGTAACCGATTGTAAATCGGCTGTTGTATCGGAACGTCCGTGACTTGTAAATTTTGTATGGGCCCGCGACAATTGGATCAGTAGTCCAATCGCTCTGGTCTTCGTGACTGGGCTAATGATCTGATTAGATAGTGATTAAAGCAATAACGATAATCTACCTGTCACTACGAATAAGTAATTGTACAGAAGTGTAATCGGCAGGGGTGGCTTAGGGTTATCCATTAATCACGTGAGGCTCGAAAGGGGGAGGGGGGGATCCGGAAAAAATCACGAAACATCACAAGGGGGAGGGGGGCATATAAGGAGAAATCACTTGTGTTTATTTCTACTTCGAGTGCCCGATTTCAGTCGAAAAGTGCCAATTTCGTTTCGACCTAACAGTCGCCAGTTTAAGCAATTTCCACGACCTCACCACGTATCACCAAGGGGGAGGAGGGGGGTCAAAACGACGCTAAAAACATCACGTGATTAATGGACGGCCCCTTAGCCTATAGTGCAGGGTGTGCGATACACACGGGCGCCGCCGTCTCAGGGAGCGCCGCGGCGAAGAACAGGTTTTTAAATGTAGCACACATCCGCTGCGGAACTCGAGCGGCGAACTGCGATAGTTCATGTTTCATTTTGTGTTTTATGTTCTATGGGCAGTGAAACAGAAATTCAATACATTTCGCTTCTATTTCGCTGCCCATAAAAATTAAAGCGCAAGACGAAACGGTTCGCCGCTTAGTTTCGCAACTGAGATGTGCTACAGGCACAAAAACAATGAGTGTTATTCTGCCGTCATAAGAAGAGAGGCCGTAACTAATACCATACTGTAAGCTATACCTACTTACAAAATATATTTTATTTTAAAGAAAAATGGAAAGATTAATTTGACTTCAGGCGAGACTCGAACTCGCGGCCTACTGGGAATCTAGTCCAGCCGCTCTTCCAATTGAGCTACTGAAGTCCTGTCCGATTTGTCAAATCTTTCCTTCACATTTATTGCCTTGCTTTATGGTAGCAGTAGCGCCATCTATTGCCAACCATGCTAGTTAATCTAGTTAGTCATTAAAATAAAATATATTTCACAAGCATGTGTTAATGCGAAATAATATAAAAACAATTACTTACAAAGTCAAAAGTCTTAGGAATCGGCGTGCATGTATGAAGAGAATGATGAAGGTAGACGAGGCACGAGAGGTTTGTCTGAACCGGGATGTCTGGCGCTCTACACTCTCTGCCTACCCCGTTAGGGACCTGGCGTGAAGATACATACATACATACTTACAAAATAATTTGTTGAAATGTGAAAAAACTTTTTCGTTACGTCGGCAAAGTTAATAGTTATAGCCGCGGGAGGGGGTCAGGCCTAGGGGGCGCCAGGGGTTCATTGCACACGAACGCTACACGAGCTAGAGCCGCCCCTGGTAATCATCAATCATGGTCATAAATAGTGGCGATTTTGTCAAGTATCTAACGTTACCTAGCAACAACGAGTCGTGGTGCCACTTTTTTATCGTGCTTTGTATAGGTCGCGCCACGTAAAAAGAACGCTGGCGGTCAAGCTGCGCGTCATGTGTTTTTATTTCATTTTATGTTATTCTATGTAATATAGTTTTCAATCTGCCTACCAATACACGAAACCGCAAGCGAAAGCTAGATCAAAAATAAACCAATAGGGCTAGTACTTTCGTGCGCGAGTGTACCGATGCGCGAACACATCCCTTCTACTTTCTTCCAGCGTTCTTTTTACGTGGTGCGACCTATACGAGAGTTACTCTTCTAAATTGAAAGTCGGCACTTCTCGGGGTGCGAATAGCCGCGAAAGCCCGCGACACGAATGTTGATGTTATTCACGCCTTCTCGTTCACGCTTCGCGCCTTTCCCCGATCAGTGTCGGATACCGGCGCGAAGAATAAACAAGAACGGTAGAAATACGTTTGATTCTGCATGACCCGATGTTATTCATTTATTTCACGGCGCGACGTCATACCTCGTAGAGCCGGCTCAGTTACAGAATGCGTTGCACCATCGTATGTTTGACATTTTTTAAGTTATCAGCGTTGACAGATATTTCCCGTCTGTCTGTTTGTGGTTAACTTACATTAGGCAGCTTAGCTCGGTCGGTTACGGTTAGCATTTAAAGTCATTTGTCAATTTTCAAATGGTGCAACTCATTATTTAACAAATTTGTTAAAGCATAACTAAAATGATGCAACACAGCCTAATAAATAGAAAATTAAATGTTAACTCACTTCAAACAGCAAACACACTCGCTTCGTCTGCGCATGATCACAAGAATTGATTCTCGGATAACTCTTTTTATTGAAATTTTTTTGACTACCATTCCATTTCATCGCTCTTGTCGCAACATGTAGCATCAGAACTTTTTAAACATTGGAGCTATATATGGCCAAAAACTATAACTCTTTTTTAGGAATCCGTACCTAAAAAGTGAAAAAATAAACCTCAATTTAAAAAAAAATGTGTCATAAACCGTGATTGCTCGTAAGCTGAAACTATTACAAATTATGTATTTCCGTTAAAATAAATAAATAAATAAATAAATACGCTTACACTCACAGCCCCACACTAGGTATAAACCTGTATCGTGGGTGTCGTTGTACACACACAACACATACACAAACACCCAGACCCGAAACAAATATCTGTAGGTCATACAAATATTTGTCCCGGTGCGGGGATCGAACCCGCGACCCTTCGAATCAAACGGTGGTTTCGCACCGCTGGACTAACCGGGTCGTCAGGTTAAAGTAAGTGTTTATTTTTATTTTTTATATATTTTAAATAAATTATTTTACATTTAACAGCCAGCAAATCTTATTTGCGGCCCTCTCTTGCAAAAAAATGTCTATTCTCGTCTCGTCATTTTGTTAAAAACTCCCTCCGTTATAACAACCTCGTTATGCTCAAAATTTATTCTTTAAAAGAAATTTATTAATTAACGTTAACGCCTACTAGAGTAATAACCGCGGATTGCTGTTATCAATTTAGAAGGCGGCTTCTAACCATAATCGCAATTGCTTTTTTTTATGCAAGGAAGGTGGCAAACAAGCATGCAGTTCACATTGATGTTAAGCGATAACCGCAGCCGATAAACACACACACGAAGACCAGAGGTCAAAATTCAGATGCGTTGCCATCCTTGAGACGTTAGTGGTTTACACCCATATTCTAAAACGTTACTCGAAACATTCCTTGACTCACACTCAGCTGAGGACACTTTATGAGGACGCCTCGAAATCCATATTCTTAGTTGTATTTTGACAGTAACTCATGTGTACGGATTATCATAAAGATAATTCAGAAAGTCTGGAGAATCTATTTATATATAAAAAATTGGTATTTAATTATATTTTCAGACAGTTTCGACACGAAAAACTGTGAAATGTAAATAATCCTCGAAACTTCAAGGTAGGTCGTGAGGTACCTTGGAGTTTGTCAGTTCCTCTCTTACCTCAAACGGAGGAGAATGTCGAGTTCACGTTATTAGTTACAACTAAGAGTACCAATTCCCTTGAGTAAGGTTGAGTTAAGGTCGAGGTTACGACTTAGAATATGGGTGTTAGTCTCTGTGTTATTTACGAGTATTTTACTGGTGGTAGAGCTCCAGTGACGGAGCTCGCGGGCGTAAGCACCACCGCATTACCTAATATACTTGCCGCTAAATGGTAGTGTTTAGTACTATCGTGTTCCGGTCAGGTGGTAATGTACGGCCCTTATTTACTTATTACTTTAATTTCCTGCACAGAGTCAAAACACCTTAGGCCTCAGGAGTGGCAACGCATCTGCATTTTGACCTCTGGTCATTGTGCAAGTGTTTATAGGGTGCAGTCATCACTTAACAGCAATGTGAACTGCATGCTTGTTTGCCACTTTTATTACATAAAAAAAATATGGTGCCATACATTACCATCGGAACACGATATTGCTGAACACTACCATTTGGCGGCAGATAGAGGTAATGCGGTGGTGCGCCCACGAGCTCCGTCACTAGAGCTCTACCACTAGTGAAAACTACTAGCATAGTCAACATCCCTATTACCTTGACCCAGCTTTAGCGACATCATTCAGGTGATAAAATACCAAAATATTGTTGCATCGATAACAACAATGATATCTATTTAATATCACTGGCATATAGAGAGTGTGCCGAAATTAAACTAAGATTTAAAGGAGACGGGTAATTTTGGCAAAATATTAGCAATGGTGTGCAGGTCATGTTGCTCGTATTATTTATACGAGCAAGTGGATTAAGAAAATTGTAACATGGCGAGGACCACAGAACAAAAGAACAAGAGGTAGACCAAGAGAAAGATGGATGGACGAAATAAATAAAGCGGCCGGAACTTACTGGATGAATAAGGCCCAAAACAGAAAGATATGGAGTAAAATGGAGGAGGCCTTCACTCGATGAGAGGTCCATAATAAGAGTGATATGCATGGACTTACTTAAATTTAAATCATATTTGATTAACTATTGTTCTACCTTATTTATGGAATCTATAAAGGCTTTATTATTATTATCTCTCGTCAGCACGGGATCCAATTTGAAACCCGGACCTTTATCAGGCTCATAGGGGACATAGGGGGTTCTACACGTATAGGCCTCGAGAATTTTTATGTACTTTTTAATGGGTTATATTCGGCGGACCTCTCTCTTACTGCATCAATAGTTAATACAGACACAGACAGACCCCGCAGAATATATGGGACTATTGTAATGTTAAGTGATTCGCCAAACTTTGGGCTATGTGGGTGAACTAGCTGGGAACTAGTGGGGGACTAGCTGGCTGGGCCTATGGAGTGAGATCCGGCATCTGCCTATATTCAACATCTCACATTATCTAATCCTACTTTAGGCAGGTGGTGACTCGCCTCTCCTTGGTGGGCCCTCCAAACAGCCAACCCGATGGTCGACGGGGGACAACACTGTTGAGAGAGGCTGGGGGTGTCGAGAGGTGTGGCCCCGGTTTCACCATCACGAGCGAGTAATCTCGAGCTCGGAGCGGGCTTCCCCGCTATTATGCCTTTAGACCAGTGATTCCCAAAGTGGTCTATATCGACCCCTGAAAGGGGTCTATGACAAACTGAAAGGGGTCGGCGACAGCGAAAGAAAATTTGGGGGTCCATGAAATGTAAATGGGGGTCCACGATAATGGATCTCAACACATACACTGATAGTACCAATTCACTTACATCATACCAGTAATTCCCAAAGTATGGCCAGTGTATGGCTCTTGCAGAAATTTAGATAACAGCCTATTATCTAAATTTCTGCAAATCCTCTAGCCCCACTCCGACCGGCCAATGAAGGCAAGCCAAAGCTGAGAGACCTGACGCTCTGTCTGGCCGTACCTCTGTGTGGCGGACGAGGCGGAGCCCAGTTCTCTCGGAGGAACTCGAGATGATGGTAGGGGTCGGTGTCGCTACTCACCAACAGCTCGCCACAAGCTGCTCTGCCCCCTTATTATTATTTATTAGCAATCTAACCCAACTTTTACATGATCATTGCTGTATGTAACAGCGGCTGCAGCGCTGATTACTTACTAGCAATTCAAAAAATTCTGGAATTAAAAAAAATATATATAGTAATTTGAAAATGACATAATCTGTACAGTGTTAACACCTGTACCCAGAAATGTAAGGAACAGTATCATTCTCCTCTGTCATTTCTAACTATAACTGTCGAAACACGAGAGACCACCCCGGCGCGGGCGGCGTATGAACAATTGAAAGGAGTTGTAACGTGGTGTTCCCAGTGGATGTACAGTACAAACAAAGATGAAATTTTAGAAATTAAACTTGCGGATTTTCTCGCGTATACAACACTCCCAAACTTCTTCATACACCCGGCGTTTCGGTCGCTTTCCAGCTGCCGTGGTCACGGGCTGACACGCTTCCGAAGAAGTTTGGGAGTGTTGTATACGCGAGAAAATTCGCAAGTTTAATTTCTACAATGTATGAAGCTCGCGAAAACCTTGAAGACGACCGAAAACGTCAAAGTTTTTACTGATAATGGCATTTGTACACTCAAGAACCAAGTGACATGAGATGACAAACTTGTCAAAAGAAGATATCCCGGTTCTGATATACCTCTCGTGCCTCATCTACCTTGGAAATGAGAGAATTTGTAAAATGAACACGGGAGGTGTGTCAGGACCCTCTGCTCCATACTCCCTGCCTACCCCGTCAGAGACTAAACGTGAAGATACCTACTTTCGATGCTTTTGGAACATCCTTTATATTAAGCGGGCCGTTGAAGGAATTGAATACGTATTATCTTTATTGACAATTGCATGCTCTAGAAAAATAGATTAAGATATTTTATATATTTTTACGTATCTTCACGCCTGTAATCCCCGAAGGGGTAGGCAGAGGTAAATGCATGCATTCAAGCATACATGCAAACACCCACGATTCGCCAGTTACGTTTTGGCGCATGTCACAGGTGGCGAGCCTGTTGACATCTCCGGGCACATTACGAATTTTCGAGGTACTGGGAAATTTCCAAAAAATGGAAAAATTACAATAGAACCAGAGATAAAGGACTTTACACCATTATCTCTGATAACCCGCGACCCGGGAATCGAACCCAGGACCTCAGCGTAGTAGTAGTGGCCTGCTACCACTAGGCTACCGAGGCAGTTATATATTTTTATTGGGAAATAAGTAAAAAAAAACAGAAATACAGACATTTTTTTCTTTGTTTATTGGTGGCAAACGAGCATGCAGTTCACGTTGATGTTAGGTGATGACTGCCGCGAATAATTAATTAATACTCAAATAGGTATGTCATAACTTATTGTTATTAACGATACAACTATATACGATACTAGGCATCTCGCTATTTAATTATTTTTTAAACATTTGTTAGTGTTCCGTAGGTACCTCCAAAGTAGTGGCGGATTTACAAATTTGCCGCCAGTAGACTTTTAAATATTTGCCGCCCGTATATTTTGATATCGTAGTAGTCTTATTTTTAAAGAAAAGTGGAAAGAAAAATTTGACTTCAGGCGAGACTCGAACTCGCGGCCTACTGGGAATCTAGTCCTGCCGCTCTTCCAACTGAGCTACTGAAGTCCTGCCCGATTTGTCAAATCTTTCCTTCACATCTATTGCATTGCTTTATGGTAGCAGCAGCGCCATCTATTGCCAACTATGCTAGTTAGGCAACCGATATAATAGACTTTTCAGTTTATTGAATATCGTAAAGAAGTCGCTTTTACCCTTAATAATTGCTTTATATTATTTCGCATTAACACATGCTTGTGAAATATATTTTATTTTTAAAGAAAAATGGAAAGAAAAATGTTGGCAAGAAAAAAGTTGCCAATAGATGGCGCTACTGCTACCATAAAGCAATGCAATAGATGTGAAGGAAAGATTTGACAAATCGGGCAGGACTTCAGTAGCTCAATTGGAAGAGCGGCTGGACTAGATTCCCAGTAGGCCGCGAGTTCGAGTCTGGCCTGAAGTCAAATTTTTCTTTCCATTTGTCTTTAAAAATAAAATATATTTCACAAGCATGTGTTAATGCGAAATAATATAAAACAATCGTAGTAGTCCACAATCATATCAATTATATTTTCTATCAATAAAATTCCAACTTTATGTTTTAGGCTTCATCATCCTCGTTACATCAACTTTTTTCTATGGGTAGAATCATTGAAAACTATGGTCTGAATCTTGATAATTTATCAGTCATTTTGTAAATAGAAATAAAAAATTATGAATTAAATCTGCCGCCCCTTAAAAGGAGATTTTGCGAGCTCGGCTCTAGTTCGTACACGTCCTCAAAAAATGGGTAAATTAAAGAAGAATCCGAAAAAAATACTATTAATTTATTCAAGAATATATTTTAGAGTTACTACCCCATTTAATTAAAACGATTTTATCATTTTCAACCACATTCAACATGGCGGCGATACAGCCGACGCTTCTTAAAATTGGAAATCGATTAGTTTAAGTTCTTAGTATTAACATATGAAATCGATTTCGATAGTATTTAGAAAATATTACTTTTTCTCCAAGTACTATATAATAAAAAAACAATTTGAAAAATGTCAAAATGACATCGCCCGCCATATTCGCCATGTTGGTTTGAGTTGCAACTCTTACTGCAAATAATATTTTGTAACTGCAAACAAAGCTAAATAAGTGCAAATATGCAGTAAAAAACGTTTTTATATTGATTTTGCCTGTTAATGATATTGTGTACAATACATGGCCGGAGGTCCATACATTTTTGCAACATCTCCTTTGCCGCCCTAGGCTCCAATCCGCCACTGTCAAAAGTAAAGTCCTTATACCTAACTCTAGCTTAACTCTATCCTTAACTCTACTCTCTAGCTACTCATCAATATGAACTGCATGCTTGTTTGCCACTTCCATTACATAAAAAAAGGCTCCCCCAAAGACTGCTACAACGAACGGTCGTAGGCCGCCATCATCCAGCGATTGTCCATCACCTTCACCTGGTCGCCGGTCCACCTAGTGGAGGGACTACGCTTCGTCTTACGGTACGCAGTCGCCACTCAAGAACTCTTCTGCCGCAACGGCCGTCAGTTCTTCGAGCTCTGTGCCCCGTCCACTGCCACTTGAGTTTCGCTAGCTCTATTCGGTGAGCTATGTCGGTTACTTTGGTTCTCATGCGGATCTCCTCATTTCTGATTTGATTTCGCAGAGAGACTCCGAGCATAGCTCTCTCCATCGCTCTCTGCGAGACCTTGAGCCTTCTAACGAGGACATAGGTAGTAGAATGCTTATAGTGTAGCAGTGTTTAAAGTGTTTATATAATGGGAATGGTAAACAAGAATGCAGTTCACATTAATGTTAAGTGATGACTGCAGCCTATAGACACCCACACAAAGACCAAGGTCGAAATGTAGATGCGTTACCACTCCTCAGGCCTAAGGTGTTATGCCTCTGTGCTGGAAATTACAGGGCTGTACATTATCACCTGACCGGAACACTACCATTTAGCGGCAAGTATATTAGGTAATGCGGTGGTGACTACGCCCGCGAGCTCGGCCACTAGAGCTCTACCACCAGTGTACCCGAACTCTACCCTTTCATGCATCGAAATCAGCACCGAGGTGGTTTTAGAGGGTCCAAGTGCCTCATGTCACGACTCTTCCGCAAAAGAGTTTGTTTAATGCAAAGGCATTTCCATCTCGTAAAAAAAGGTAGTGGAAGTCACCGCATCAGCTGCAGTCGACTTTCCTTATTTGTTTTATTTTGATGAGTAGGTAGGTACGCGTATGTATATAAAATAATAAATTTGAATAATCACCTCGTACAATTTTATCTTATTTATCTAAAATCTTCTTTGTTTGTAAACGTCAGTTTGTATCAAATTCGGCAGTTTTTTTTTACTGGTGGTAGAGCTCCAGTGACGGAGCTCGCGGGCGTAGGTACCAACGCATTACTTATATTATTATACTTGCCGCTAAATGGTAGTGTTCAGCACTATCGTGTTCCGGTCAGGTGGTAATGTACGGCCCTGTAATTTCCGGCACAGAGGCATGACATCTTAGGCCTCAGTGTGGGTGTCTATAGGCTGCAGTCATCACTTAACATCAATGTGAACTGCATGCTTGTTTGCCACTTTCATAACGTAAAAAAAAACGTGAGTTACATAATTCCCTACGAATTACCCCTTGTTCGATTACAAAGAATCTCTTTTTTTATTGACGTCGTTAAGAAAATCTTTATAAATTACATTTCCTAAAACAGATAAGGCTACAGCAAAGTCTAAAATCCTAAACTGTGATGAAATCGAGAAAAATAATCTAAATTTGTTTGCATATGCTCTCTGTACTACAGCAATTAATTGCTGTTTCATTTAACTTAGATTTTGCTGGATAAACCTTTAACTACCTACTTGACATACCTATTTTGTTTTCGTAATAACACACGTGAGCGCGGTGGGGCCTCCACACAGGTCGTCTTTGATTTGAATCATGAAAGTTTTACACAAAATTTAAGAGAGCCCACTTTTGGCTGTTCCTTAATTTCACTTATAAGTCAAAAACACGCCTAGGGAGCGGGGCGGAGGCCTTGGCCTGGTAATGCCGCCCCAAGCCTCTGATGACCTTATTCCGCAAATGTGTAAATGTATCTAAAAAAAAAATATGAAAAAAAAATGTGGCAACCGCGTACCGGATGACAAAGCGAAGGCAGGCCACCCACGAAATGGATTGAGGACCCGTTTAAGGTGGCGGGTAATGCCTGGATTAGGATGGCCCACAACCGTTCGTTGTGGTGGTAGAGTTCCAGTGCAGGACCTCGAGGGCGTAGGCACCACCGCATTACCTAATCTATCTGCCGTCAAATGGTAGTATTCAGCGCTATCGTATTCTGGTTAGATGGTAATGTGTGGCCCCGTAATAACGTTCACAGAGACATAACAACTAAGGTTTCGGTTGGCAAAGCATCTGCCTTTTTGACCTCTGGTGCCGGGGAGAGACATTAGCACTAAAACCACAGTTCAAAACGCAGTTGCGTTGCCACCATCTAACCGAAACACGATAGTGCTGAACACTACCATTTGGCAGCAGATAGATTATTTAATGCGATGGTGCCTACGCCATCGAGTTCCTGCATCGGAACTCTACCACTCTACCCTACTCCGTAATAAATATCATAGAGTCATAACAATAAAGGTCTCAGGGGTAACGCATCTGAATTTTGGGTTCTGGTTTTTATGTAGATATCTATAAACTGCAGTCATCACTTAATATCAATGTGAGCGGCATGCTTGTTTGGCACCTTCCTTATATGATTTGGAGAGGCCTTTTTCCAGCAAAGGACGCTGAAATTCGTCTGAAATGTTGATAATGATCAATGGGTGCTGTTCAGCGACACTAAAGACGGTGAATTGAAAAAGAGAAAGAAAAAACTCGTTCCTTGGATGTGTTAATTAAGTGTTCAGTAGCTTAGTGAAATCGTTGGTAAGATGGAATACTGTACCTACTTGTTATGAATTTTACATGTTGAACGAATACCTGCATCAGAACAAACCTCTTCAGGCTTTTTGATGTAGTTCAAATTGTACAATAATTGTAAGTATGTTTAAATAAATGAAAAAAAAAATGGATGAGGGTGGCCCAGGAAATATCCACAAAGATTGCCACAGTGAAATATCATTGTGACAATCTTTGTCCAGCAGGGAATGTATCGTCTTTCAGCTGAAATCATAATTATGATAATATCACCAGGTTGGTGGAATGAGAGTCGAAGGTACAACGTAGAGCCCTTCAAGAGTAAATGAACTATCAAATGACATGTGTCTCTGAAAGTATTTTCTAAGCTCATTACGCTCAATTTTAAACTTCTGACAAGACTATCAGATAGCATCTTCCAAGGAAAGAATAAGAAAAATCTTCAGAAATGGCGTCAAAAGAGTCCTCCAAGGCTGGTAGCGCGTTGGCAACTCCCCTGGTGTTGCAAATGTTCATAGGCGGCGGGGACCACTATCCATCAGGTGGTCCGTCTGCTTGTCTGTCAACCTTGAGACATTAAAGACAAATAATTTCCCCCATACTCTCATTTGTGGGGGGGGGGGAAACCTCCAAATATCAACTTCTTCCACTTGACTCCCTGCAAAGACGCGCTATTCGTATCGTTAACGATCCAAGACTTACTCGTACTGACAGGCTCTAACATCTGAGTCTGCGCTGTTGGGAGTGGCGTTTTTTACCGTCTCTACAAAGCTGAGTACTCTGTGAACTGTTTGATAAGGTGCTACCTACCGTCTCTTTTCCTACACCGCACTATTCGCCGAAGAGAGAGATTTCACCCGCACTGGACGCATGGCAGTGCTCAACGGTTCAATTTTCGCGTTCATTTCTCCCCAAAAAGTGTAAATTGTGGAATGAACTTCCCTCAAAAGAGTCGGTGCTGGCAGCGCGTTAGCAACTCCTCTGGTGTTGCAATTATTCATAGGCGACGGTGACCACTTTCCATCAGGTGGCCGTTGCTTATCCGTTGACCTCTAAACTTTAAAAATCTAAGATTTGAAGGACAAAGTTTTTTCTTACTCGGCACTAGCGGATTGGAAAGAAAAAAAAAGAAAAATTTATTTAGAAAGTACATGGAGACATAAACCAAAAATATGTAAAAATCTGATATCAACGCGTCAATTAACTGCCTGTATGTGGTTTATAATAATGTAAACTGGAAGTTTACGAGAACACTTTCATTATTATCTAATCTAGTAGGTAGGTAGGTAGTTATGTCATTAAAGTGGTTTTAAATTGTAGAAGATATTTGGCCTTTTTGATAAATTGCTCGGATTATTCTAGCTTGTTCGAGTTCTGATAATTTCTGTTTTATCAGTTTAATCATTGTAATTGGCTCTCAAGCTTTCATCTTGTAAAAAAAAAACTTAAAAATCACTTCATAGAGAACTGTGTGGTAATATTCATGAAATGAAATGTGTATTAAAAAAATACCGACTTCTACAGACTTTCTAACAAACTAAATAACCAATTTCAACTCAGTATTTTTTTATATTACCAAGTTGGCAAACAAGCATGCAGTTCAGATGGATGTAATGTAATGACTTCAACCTATAGACACCCTCACAAAGACCAAGGTCAAAATGCAGATACGCTGCTACTAGGGCTCCCACCTCTCCCTGAGACTCCCGGAATTCCGGGAGAGATATAGAGCTTGACACTACCATTTAACGGCAGATAAATTAAGTAATGCGGCAGTACCTACGCCCTCGAGTCCCTACACTAGAACTCTTCTACCAGTACAACACATTAAACCTTAACCGATTCAAACGGAAAAGCGGATAGTAAGCGATCCAGAGGTCAGAGTCAAAAAAGGTGGGCTGACCAGATGACCCAAATTTTCAATATCCGGGTAAATGAGGCCATACACAGTGTGGTAGAGCTCGCTGGTGTGATTTCCGGCACAGAGGCACAACAACTTAGACCCTAGGAGGGACAACGCATCTATTGAAATCTCTGGTATATTCGTAGATGATAATTAGCTACAGTACACTTACCATCAATACCGATTGCCACTCCATGACATAAAAAGATACGAGTCGTGGGCAATCATCATAATTTCAGCCGGAAGAGGTCCACTAGTGGACATAAGCCTTACCCAAAGATGACCACAACCAACGGTCCTGGGCTGCCTCATGCAGCGATTGCCCGCAATCTTTACCAGGTCGTCGGACCACCCCGTAGGAGGTCGCCATTCAAGAACTCTTGTGCAACAGCCGTCAGTTCTTTTATTCATGTGCCTTGCCTACTGCCACTTGAGTTCCGCTATTCGGTGAACTATGTTAGTTGCTTTGATCTCATGCGGATCTCCTGATTTTTGATTCGATCTCGCAGGGAAACTCCAAGTATCAACCCATTGCTCACTGCACGACCTTGAGCATTCTTATGAGGCCCATACTGGGTAATCGCGGTGTGGCCTCGCACAGCCGCCTCGCACCGCAAGCTCCGGTCCGAAAAAGATTTTTAAAACCTGCTCGCAAAACTATATCCACTGGAGCTGAGCGGAGATTTTATTGGTTAATATTTGCTTGCTCGTTATTTAACTGCCTCAGTAGCGTAGTGGTAGCAGGCCTTTACTACTACGTTGGGGGTCCTGGATTCGATTCCCGGGTCGGGGACTATCAGAGATAACGGTTTAAAATCCTTTATCTCTGGTTCTTTTGGAATGTTTCAATTTTCTGGAAGTTTCCCAGTACCTCGGAGTTTGGTAATGTGCCCCGAGATGGCAACAGGTTCGCCACCTGTTACATAGGCCAAAACGTAACCGGCGAGTCGTGGGTGTTTGCATGTATGCTTGAATGCATGCATTTAGCTCTGCCTACCCTTTCGGGGATTACCGGCGTGACGTTACGTTTTTTTTCTTATTGGTTAATATTTGCTTGCTCGCTCGCTCGCTCCGCCACCTCACACCGCGTCAATGGACAGGCAGTCTACGTTAATCAATATACTATTTTCTTCTGTTCCTTGACTGCCTCAGCCTAATGGTGACAGGCCACTACTACTACGCTGGGTCCTGAGTTCGATTCCCGGGTCGGGGGCTATCAGAGATAACGGTGTGAAATCCTTTATCTCTGGTTCTATTGGGGTTTTCTGGAAGTTCCCCAGTATCTCGGAGTTTACTAATATGCGCGGAGATGTCAACAGGCTCGTCACCTGTTACATTGGTCAAAACGTAACCGGAGAATCGTGGGTGTTTGTATGTACCTATGTTTCGATGTATGCATTTACCTCTGCCTACCCCTTCGGGGATTACAGGCGTGAAGTTACGGTCTCTTCAAGGAAAAAACCTTGAGATAGGTTGGTAAACATTCCATAGCAAATTACTTCTTAAAACGTTATGTCATATTTTGTACATTCATTTACTTACAGATTAACTTAATTTGCTTAAAGCATGTCGTACATATTTTAACACTGATATCGTTATATCTAGAAGCGATAGTGTTTTGTTATATTTTTATTTTTTACAATAACACATGTGAGTGAATTAAGACTAAAGAAAAATGAAAAGAAAAATCTGATTTTGGGCAGGAATCGATCTCGCGACCAGCTAAACGTCGCGCGGCGCGGAATCAGCTTCTTCTGGCCTACCACACAGGTCAGCGTTAGGTGCCCTGGGATTATTTCAGGGCTTCGCTAGAGGAGGCAAGCCTCGTCAGTTGAGAGAGGCTAGGGTTTTATTTTTCACGCACACTATCACACACTATAAAAATCGTCTGTTACTACGAAACTCACACCTTGACTTTAACAAAATACAGAAACAATTTCACGCACACATTTAAACATCTAGGCGACAGGTATAAGTCCATTTGGGCTTGTACTTTGAAAGAGGGGAAAGCCTGCATATGGATACTCCCCTCCGGTGTTGCTCTATGCCTGTCAGTGTGTATATTAAAATTTTTAGATTTTTTTTTCGTTTTTTTTTGCCACTTTGTGAACTCCCTTTTGACGTGCATAACTACCTCTATTGCCGTCGCTATGGCTCGGTGACGTCGTGGCATCACGCAAGTTGCCATCGTCTAGACAGTAGCGACCTCTAGTGACCACGGTATTGTCGCCACCAGAGTGCCTAGTGAGGGATTTTCGATCGCGATCGCTTAAGAGTAAACGCAGATTTGTATGGAATTGAAGGAGCGTCATCTAGCGGTGAATCGATGACGCTCCTTCAATTCCATACAAATATAAGGTTTACTATTACGCAATCGAATTCGAGTAAGAGTAAATAAAATCTCGCACTAGGCACTCAGGAACCAACCTGCAACCATGAATGGGTACATGAACAAATGTACCTAGCATTTCGAAACTTTAATGTTGCATAATTTTGAAATCTTTGAGATTTTGAGATCTTCACGTCATCAACTTTTTAAATTTGGTGCACAATTTTCATATCGCCAGCTTATAAAAGGATTTTAAAGTACAAAACGCAAGTAGAAACATATTATATTTTTACCTGCTTTTTGTACTTAATGATAATTAACAAAACATAAAAGTGCATAGGTATTTCTACTTGCTTTTTGTATGTATGTATGTATCTTCACGCCAGGTCCCTAGGCGCCAGACATCCCGGTTCTGACAAACCTCTCGTGCCTCGTCTACCTTCATCATTCTCTTCATACATGCACGCCGATTCCTAAGACTTTTGACCCCACCATCAGACAGAACTCGACCTATTTGGTCATGGTAGGTCAGCCTTGGTCTTCCTGGGCCTCTGCAACCATCCACATTCGCATTGTATATCTGTTTAGTCATTCGCTCATTCGACATTCTTTCTATATGCCCGAACCATCGGAGCATGCCTTTTTTCATTTTTACACCGATACTATCATTCACACAAAGTCTCTTTCTTACATCTTCATTACGAACGCGATCGGTGAGTGATACACCGCAGATCTTGCGCAAAGATCTCACCTCGACCGCGTTCAACTTACTTTCATGCTCTTTCCTGCATACCCAGCAGGAAAGAGCATGCTTTTTGTACTTAATGATAATTAACAAAAATAGTGCGTACAACGAATTTAAAAGGAAAACTACGAGTAATATTCGATTAACTTACACGTACTTGTATTTTTATAGAAAAGTAACCCTATATTAGGTACTCGTTTCTCGACTCGAACTTGGCCAGTTTTTTTTAACAAAACAATAGTTCTTTTAGTAATGAATCGTCCATGTAGGGAATTCATTTCTTCTCGTGAGTTGATGCTATATTTTTTTGTTTTGTCTTTACTCTCTTAAAAAAACAGATCAGAGGTGTACGTAAGGCGATTCTTTTCAAGACCAATTCTCTATCTCTCTCAGCATGTATGTAGTAGGAAACTTATTTTATTTTAGATCCATGTTATTAATCAGTGATTCTCAAATATTTTGAAGACTGGACACTTGGAAAGTCACATATTTGACGGATTCCTGAAATGAAACGAAACCTTGTAAATCTTATTTTATATCTCCCTACTGTTCATCAATAAGTAAGTTAGTTAATACCATAATAATATGTAGGTAAGTATGTATCTTACTCCAGGTCCCTAACGGGGTAGGCAAAGAGTGTGGAGCGCCAGATATCCCGCCTGACTTTCCCCCCGTGCCTCATCTACCTTCATCATTCTCTTTATACATCCACGCCGATTCCTAAGACTTTTGACCCCATCATCAGACAGAACTCTACCTATTTGGTCATGGTAGGTCAGTCTTGGTCTTCCTGGGGCCTCTGCAACCATCCACATTCGCATTGTATTGTATATCTGTTTAGTCAAACATATTTAATACTAGCTGTGCCCGCGACTTCGTCCACGTGAGAAAAAATATGATTGTTCAGTATCTACCCGGACGAAGTCGTGGGCGCAACTAGTATAAAAGTAGCCTAAGTAACTCCTTATCACATCAGCTATCTGCCATTGAAAGTCCCGTCAAAATCGGTGCAGCCGTTCCCAAGATTAGCCCCGCCCATCAGACAGACAGACAGACAAAAATTGTAAAAAATGTTGTTTTGGTATATGTACCGTATGCATTTAGGAAAAAGCGGTTATTTTAATATTACAAACAGACACTCCAATTTTATTTATTTGTATAGATATAGATGTATAGATGTATAGATTTATTATGGAAAGGTAATATATATTACAGCATAGGACCTAAAAATTCTGTGAAAATTTTAAGCGTCTACTTGCTACCGTTATTTTTATCGAACAAAAAAATATACGAAAAAAAAAAACACGTTTATTGTATGCCCCCTTGGACCCCTTAACATTTTCATTTTCTTATTTTTAGTAATTAATTTTCTCTTTATAGCGGTATCAGAAATACATAATTTGTGAAAATGTTAGCTTTCTAGCTATCACTATTTATGAGATACAGGCTGGTGAAAGACAGACGTACGGAAAGACAGACAGACAGACAGCGGAGGATTAGTAATCCGTGGGGTCCGTTTTTACCTTTTAGATACGAAACCCCCTAAAAGATAAAACTAAGATAGACAGAATAGCTTTAAAATATTCGATATGATTCGATATGATTTTAAATTGATATAACTTTTTTATTTCTGAACCGATTCACATGAAACAAACACTAAATGTTAAGTAAAACCTACCACAATATATTAGTGAACCCGCAAATCGAATAAGCTGTTTCTGATATTAGCGTGCACAAACACACAGACAAACAGACATTTTTCCGGGATAAAAAGTACCCAGTGTTGTGCGCCAAAGGTTAAAGTATAACCATACCAAGTTTCATTGTAATCGGACCGCTAGTTTTTCTGTGATACTTGAACAAACAGACAGACAGACAGACAGACAGACAGACAGACAGACAGACAGACAGTCAGACAAAAATTTTTCTAATCACATATTTGGGTTCGGTATCGATCTAATAACATCCCCTGGTACTTATTTTTTCGATATGTTTAATGTACAGAATTTACACTTCTACAGTTTTATTATAACTATAGATTAGCCACACGTTAGTAGCATCCATAGGTTTGAACTACCGTCAGAATGTTGAATGGAATCTTTGATTGAGTTCACTTTACATCCTCTCTAAGTATCTGACATTCCTTAGTAATATTTTAAAATTCATTTTTGAAAAAAATAAATGTTTTTGATATCTATACAAATATTCTGAGAGGGTAATCAAAATATAATAATATATTAGGGTAATATATGCCCAAACAAAGCTCCTAAGAATCTAAAGTTTTAACGTGCCTGAAGAGGATTAAGATCAAAAAGCGATATTTAGATTTTTTTTAAGGACGCAGCCTTAGGTATATACAAACCTTAGATATAGTTTAAGTGGAGGTACCCAAGAGGATCCAAGGTATCTTACATATTTATCATTATCTGGCGCTCTCGAATAAATCCATAAATAGCATCCCCCTATTACAAAAGATGCTTTGCGGAGCTCCGGGTCTCCGCGGAGCACACTTTGAGTATAGCTGGTCTAAATTATACGTTCATCATACGATCATTTAAATTCAATTGTTTAAGCGAGATAAGATTAACATCAACGAGATTTCAGCTGTACTTTCTAAGGCGACATAATTATTTCTACAAAGTCAAACCGATTCGAGATTATGAATCCTTTTAATGCTATATTATAGCTATAAAAGATACAGTTATCTCCATTGTGAACAATTATTGTACGTAACTCCACTTTTGCTGTGACGGTGTCCGTGATTGTGGTGTCAGTTGGATGTCGCAGCATGGTGTCGCCATTTTTAAAACAGGTACATATGCTCGATAAGTTAGAAAGAAAAAAAAATTTTTTTTTCATTATTCAAAAAGTATTAAATTTTTTGTTAATTAAACCATAAAATAGGTAACTTTTTTTTTCTCATTAGATAATATAAACCAAGCATAAAGATTCATGGCAATCCAAACATTGTTTTATACAGAAAAGGCACACAGAATTTAAATATTATCTAGGGAAGCTAATTAAAATAATTTTACCTCTCCGGAATAAAACTGGTCTCCTCTAAATGTATTATTACTAAACCTCAGACTTAAGAACTTACCTTGTATGAGTACTTAACTTCAATTTTAAACTTTTTATTCCGTTACTTGTTATCATTAACTTGTTATTCCTATAGAAGGGATAAAAAAAACAAAGAAATTAGATTGGATGACAGACTATATTGTAAGGATTATAATAAAAAAAAACAAAGTAAATAGTTTTGAAGTTATTCAACATTATAAACAAAAACTAATCAACCCTTTATTTTCAAAATATCTGACAGCTTTTTCTATCTATATCTATACTTATATTATAAAGAGGCAAACTTTGTTTGTTTGGTTGTATTGAATAGGCTCAAAAACAAATGGACCGATTAAAAAAAATATTTCACTATTCGAAAGCTACATTATCCACGGTAATATAGGCTATATTTTATTTTGAAAAAAAAATCGGGTTCCGTAAGATTTTTGGGTTTTTCCACACAAGAGGTGTAAAAAACCAATCAGAAAAGTTACTTATTTTGCGTACGCTGCTTAAAGTATAAAAGATATCGAGGAAGGCTTTAGGCTATATCTATTATCATCACGCTAAGACGAATAGGAGAGGGTAGGTAACATTGCACCCGCGCGAAACAGGGGGGGGCCGCTATTATAAATATTTTAGATAGATAGGTAGCTAGATAGATATACCTATAGCTCAAGCCTATTAACATTTAGGTAGGTATGTTTTTTTGAATGAAATGAAGTGGTGACCAAGCATACTGTTAACATTGGTGATAAGTAATATTGTAGCCTATAAACACCTACGTGAAACCTGAGATTTCAAATGCAGAAATTTTAGAAATGTTGCCACTCCTGAGGACTAAGATATTTTGCCTGTGTGCTGAAAATTATAGGACGGTGCATTAACACTTGACCGGAACACGGTAGAATGTATCTTCACGCTAGGTCCCTAGCGGGGTAGGCAGAGAGTGTGGATTGTGGAACATTTTTTTAAATGTAATGGAAGTGGTAAGCAAGCATGCAGTTCACATTGATGTTAAGTGATGACTGCAGCCTATAGACACCCACACAAAGACCGAGGTCAAAATGCAGATGCGTTACCACTCCTGAGGCCTAAGGTGTTATGTCTCTGTGCCGGTAATTACAGGGCCGTACATTACCACCTGACCGGAACACGATAGTGCTGAACACTACCATTTAGCGGCAAGTATATTAGGTAATGCGGTGGTGCCTACTCCCGCGAGCTCCGTCACTGGAGCTCTACCACCAGTAACATGATTGTCACTACCATTTAATGCGGTGGTGCCTACTCCCACGGGCTGCGTCACTGCCGGTGAATGACAAGGAACTAACTCTTTTTCTTTTCTCTACTCTTTGTTGTCAGTTTGTAAAGGGGAAATGAGACATTCTACTGATATATTTACAAACATTAGTATATTATATTTAGTTGTATCATAGTGATATTCTTCATGACTTACAGTTTTTCTAATTTGTAATTTGACATGTATATCAATTGTTTTATTTTTAAAGAAAAATGGAAAGAAAAAATTGACTTCAGGCGAGACTCGAACTCGTGACCTACTGGGAAATAAAATATATTTCACAAGCATGTGTTAATGCGAAATAATATAAAAAACAATATCAATTGTTGTTTACTTAATTTTTTTTTTACATATTTTAAATGGTGGTAGAGCTCTAGTGACGGAGCTCGCGGGCGTGAGCACCACCGCATTACGTAATATCCTTGCCGCTAAATGGTAGTGAATCAGAATCAGAAACTCATTTATTCATTTAGGGTGACAGGCACCTCTTATGACACGTCAAAAACAAACAAAATAAATTAAAGCGAATAACAATTGATATACATGTCAAACAAGAAGGATGTTGGATAAAAAATATACTCAATATTCTAATTAATGCTATTTATTTCACTGAGAAAACACCTTACACACAACCACACGTACATTTGAGAGTGAGTGAGAGAGACTACATTACCATAGTGTTGTCTCCTTCTATTACATTGCATTTTGTGATACGTTTCATTTTACTCAACACCCTACCTCAATGTAATAAATGGGACTACACTATAACATACATATTTCCATACAACCTAACCAATTTAATATAGCACATATTTAAGTAATACATAACATTAACAATGCAGGTAAGATATATTGCTATGCCTATTACTTAACTATTGCATAATACCACACTTTTTAATAAATTTTAACAACAATTCCTTTTTTAATGGTTTAGTATACATGTCTGCTACTTGTTCAGTTGTAGATACATATTTTATATTAATTTTCCCAAGCAATATTAACTCTCTTATATAATGATGTTTTATATCTATGTGTTTTAATCTTTTTACAGTATTAGTATTTGCTACCATAATAGCCGACTGATTGTCGCATAATATTGTGACTGGAGATACATTAGGTATACTAAAATCATTAAGTATATTAATCAACCAACTAGCTTCACTTGATGCCATACTCATCGCTACATATTCCGCCTCAGTAGATGAAATGCTTACAGTACTTTGTCTTTTTGAGCACCAAGATATAAGACAGTTGGAAAATATAAAGCAATAACCAGTTGTAGACTTCCTATTTCTGAGGTCTCCCCCCCAATCAGCATCACAATAACCCAATAGCTTGTCATTGTTAATTTTATATACAAGCTTATAATTGATTGTATGTTTAATGTATCGCAAAACCCTTTTTAGAGCTATTAATAAAGTTTCATTAGCACGGTCTTGGAATCTACTTAGTATTGATACTGCCACACATAGATCAGGTCGAGTGCCTGATACCGCATACATCAAACAACCAATGATCTGCCTACATAACATTTCTGTATTTTTATCTGTCTTACATTCACTTTCCAATATTTTATTATTAAAGTTTTGATCCATAGGTGTACTCATAGGTTTGCAGTCATACATATTAAATCTTTTCAAAATATTTTCCAGATAGGCTTTTTGACATAATTCTGTTACCCCTTTATCTAAATTCTGTTTAACATTTATTCCCAAAAAATCTGAAACCAACCCCAAATCTTTCATTTTAAATTCTCTATTTAGCATTAATTTAAATTCACCTATTTGGCTTGCATCAGTTCCAAAAACTAGTAGATCATCAACATATATTATTACATACATTTGTTGTTTGTCATTACATTTAGAGTAAAGACATGAATCACACTGAGATCTTTTGAAGCCTTCCCTAATCATAACAGAATTGAATTTTACATTCCAGTATTTTGGAGATTTCTTAAGACCATACAGAGACCTATTTAATTTTACAATATTTTCGCCGTTTTTATACGCCCCTTCAGGTAATTTTAAATACACATCATCCTCTATATCTCCATATAAAAATGCCCCTGTTACGTCCATTTGTGATACTGGCAAGTTTAATTTTGTTGCTACTGCCAAAAATAATCTGAATGTCGATAATTTTGCTACAGGTGCATAAATATCATTAAAATCTAATATATCATTTTGCTCGAACCCCCGAGCTACTAACCTAGCTTTATATTGCAAAGTGTTATTACTATTTTTAATTTTAAACACCCATTTACTACTTATTGGTTTAAAATTATCAGGTAACTTACAAATATTCCAGGTTTTGGTTTCATTAAGAGTTTGCAACTCTTTTTGAATTGCTTCTTTCCACTTTTGAGAGTCCAGACTTCTCATGGCCTCTTCAAACGTCCTTGGCTCACTTTCGGTCATTGTGTTGTGACATTCATAAAACTCAGTTTGTTTTTTTACACGAATGCCTCGCTGTCTGGTATGTAATTCATTGCCACTCTGTCCACTCGAGTCCCCACTTTCACTTTGTTCATACAAACTTCCCTCACTTTCTGTACCACTACTATTTTCTTGACAACTCTCCTCTGGAATATCTAAACATGCCTCTCCACTTTGGTCTTGTGCTTCACCGGCTTCACTGGCAGACAACTGGACAGGTAGGATATCATATAAGTTGCTGTCAAACTCTCTGGCATCACTCTGATTATTCTCCAGGAAAACGATATCTCTTCTTGTTTCAACACTATCACTGCAAGGGAAATATACTCGATATCCCTTTGTTGTTTCTCCATATCCTACCAGGAAACCTTTTTCTCCTTTTGGATCCCACTTCTTCCTCTGTACTTTCGGTATGTGGACAAAAACAGTAGTGCCAAATACTTTTAGGTTATTTATATCATATGTTTTGTTGAACCACAATTCATAGGGAGTTTTTGTTGGAACACTGCTTTTCCCTGTTCTATTTATAACATAGGCCGCAGTATTGATCGCTTCTGCCCATAATTTCTTTGATAAGTTCTTAGCACACAGCATTGTCCGAGCAGCCTCAACTAGCGTTCTATTTTCCCTTTCTGCATTGCCGTTCTGTTCTGGGGTGTAGGGAACCGATGTTTGGTGAATAATACCCTTTACTTGGAACATTTCTTGAACCTCTTTGTTAATGAATTCTGTTCCATTGTCACTTCGGAATATTTTGATGGAGTTTCCTGTTTCATTTTCCACTCGAGCAATATAGTTTCTTATACACTTCTTAATTTCTTCTTTATTTTTCACAAAGTAAACCATCCTGTACTTTGAGTAATTGTCTTTGAATACAACAAAATATTTGGAACCTCCGACTGACGTCTCTTCCATCTGTCCGCAGGTATCTGCGTGGATTATTTCACAAATTCTGGTGCTCACATTATCACTAGCAGGATAGGGCAAACGGTGAATTTTCCCCTTCAAACAACTCTCACATTTATTAGAGTCGAGCTCATGATAACCGACATTGTTTTTCTTTAATATATCCTTTACATATTGGATGTTTTGATGGGCTAACCTTTCGTGCCATGAATGCAAGTCCCCGTGAGTAACTTTTGCAGCATTAACTAAGCAATCCGTGTAAAAACGACAATCCAGCACATACATATTGCCGTTTCGCTGTGCCACTGCTACAATGTCTTTGTATTTATCATAAAATTCACAACTATTCTGATTTGTTAACAAAACATAACCTTTACTCGTGACACGATTGACAGATAAAAGGTTCATTCTCAGTTCAGGAACGTAGAGGACATTGTCTATGGTGGTGTGAATCCATTCGTTTCCGTTCCATACTTCAAGCGCCACCTGCCCACATCCTTCGACACTAATCTGTGTTCCATTACCTACTGTCACCATCTTGTTCATAACATTTGAATATGACGAAAAAAGTTTCTGATCACAGCACATATGTTCGCTAGCGCCGGAGTCCACTAGCCACTGGGTTTTATGAAAACTGTCAACGATTGCACTTTCTACAACGAATGCATTGTTTTCTTTTTGTTTCTTGAAGCGACACTGACTTTTAACATGTCCAACCTTATTACAGTAAAAACACCTCTGCTCAAAACGACTGTCTTTATTATTATTACGATAATTGTTCGAAGTTGCACTTTGATTCATTCTGCATTCATTTTGAAAGTGTCCTAGTTTGTTACATTTGTAGCACTTCACTAATTTTTTATTAAAGTTTTTCCTAGCAACGAATGCAGTAGAAGATGATTGCGCACTTTCACCGCCGCTTTTCTCCTTTATCCTTTCCTCTTCTATCAGTAATCTGGCTACTAAATTATCGTAGGTCTGCTTGTCATCAGGTGCAGATTCCCAAGCAGATACGAAATGTTTATAATGATCTGGTAACGACATCAAAACTTTCGTTATAACGAACTTATCAGATATAGTTTCACCGAGCTGTTTCAATTGATTTTGTATTTCCTGTATCTTTGATAGGAAAGTGGACATCTCTGCACCTTCTTCGTATTTAAATTGGAAAAATCTTTGCTGGATGATATGAATGCTCGTCTCCGATTTTTGTTCATAGACGCTTAGTAATTTTCGCCACATCTCAGCCGAGGTTTCGCATGATAAAATATGTACCATGACATCTTCCGTCATCCTTGTAACCAACAGTGTCTGGGCTTTTGCATCCTGAGTTTCCCATCGAGTACGGTCGACGACATTTTCAGGTTTTATCGTAGTGCCGTTTACTACGTCGTACAAGCCCTGGCCTCGCAGCAAAACCGTAGTCTGGAAACGCCATATATTCCAATTCTTGGAACCTTCTAATTTTATTGCTCCGTGTCCGTGTAATAAAGAATCCATTGTATTTTCTTATTTTGTTGCTTCCTGAACTCTTGCCTTGTTCTTAATCAAAAACAAGTAATTCCTTCCCGGCAAAATTCTAACCTCCAAGCACGCGACGCCACGCGCTTTCTATTTTACGTCGATACTTATTTGCCAGTGATGACTTCTTGCGTATATTTTTACCCAATCTGATTACGAGTCTGGGCCCATAACCAGAAGGATGTTGGATAAAAAATATACTCAATATTCTAATTAATGCTATTTATTTCACTGAGAAAACACCTTACACACAACCACACGTACATTTGAGAGTGAGTGAGAGAGACTACATTACCATAGTGTTGTCTCCTTCTATTACATTGCATTTTGTGATACGTTTCATTTTACTAGAATATCACTAAGATAAAACTAAATGTCATAAACTAATGTAAAAAGTATATCAGTAAAATGTCTCTTTTCCCCTTTACAAACTGATAACAAAGAGTAAAAAGAAAAGAAAAAGAGTCATTCTTTGTCATTCACCGGCAAAGTGTTCAGCACTATCGTGTTCCGGTCAGTTGGTAATGTACGGTCCTGTAATTTCCGCCACAGAGGCATAACACATTAGGTATTATATAAACCTGTGTCGTAGATGCCAATATACATGTGTTGTATATGTGTTGTATGTACAACACATACACAAACACCCAGACCCGAAACAAATATCTGTAGGCCATACAAATATTGGTCCCGGTGCGGTGATCGAACCCGCGTACCTTCGAATCAAACGGTCATCTCACACCGCTGGACTAATCGAATCGGGTAGTCAATTTAACTAATTTTACGAGTAGGAAGTTATATTATCATATTATAAAAACAATTATTAAGGGTAAAAGCGACTTCTTTACGATATTCAATAAACTGAAAAGTCTATTATATCGGTTGCCTAACTAGCATAGTTGGTAATAGATGGCGCTACTGCTACCATAAAGCAAGGCAATAAATGTGAAGGAGAGATTTGACAAATCCGGCAGGACTTGAGTAGCTCAAATCGGAAGAGCGGCTGGACCAGATTCCCAGTAGGCCGCGAGTTCGAGTCTCGCCTGAAGTCAAATTTTTCTTTCCATTTTTCTTTAAAAATAAAATATATTTCACAAGCACGTGTTAATGCGAAATAATATAAAAACAATTATATTATCATGTATGTATGTATCTTCACGCCAGGTCCCCAACGGGGTAGGCAGAGAGTGTAGAGCGCCAGATATCCCGGTTCAGACAAACCTCTCGTGCCTCGTCTACCTTCATCATTCTCTTCATACATGCACGCCGATTCCTATGACTTTTGACCCCACCATCAGACAGAACTCGACCTATTTGGTCATGGTAGGCCAGCCTTGGTCTTCCTGGGCCTCTGCAACCATCCACATTCGCATTGTATATCTGTTTAGTCATTCATATATTATCATGTTGTTATATAGTCATATTATTATGCGAAAAGTAGTACTATATTTATCCTATCATTACGATAACGTATAAAATAATTAACTAGATATACCGTTAATAACAAAGCAGTAACCAGTGTTTACCAATTAAAGCTAAGAGAAGATAAGGTGTGTAATAAAAATGACATATAATTAGGTGTGCGGATTTACAATGATTACGGTTTAGCTTACATAATAAGGAAACTATCTTTTAATCTGTTTTTTTTTTTATGTAATGGAAGTGGTAAACAAGAGTGCAGTTCACATTGATGTTCAGTGATGACTGCAGCCTATAGACACCCACATAAAGACCAAGGTCAAAATGCAGATGCGTTACCACTCCTGAGGCCTAAGGTCTTATGCCTCTGTGCCGGAAATTACAGGGCCGTACATTACCACCTGACCGGAACACGATAGTGTTGAACACTACCATTTAGCGGTAAGTATATTAGGTAATGCGGTGGTGCCTACGCCCGCGAGCTCCGTCACTGGAGCTCTACCACCAGTAAAATATTAAAGTGTTATAGTAAAGTGTTATGTGGTTTCGCATTCAGATTAATAAATACAAATTAGATTACAGTGCTCAACAATAAATATTGATGAGCACTGTAATGTATATAGAAAATTATATAAAATAAATATTTCCGACAAAGAAGCAACAACGATACAGGTTTCTTTTTTTGTATTTACCACGATTCTACGTATTTTTCTTTATCTTTTGATTTAGGGCGAGATTCACAGACTGCACTACGACTTTACTTTGAGCAAAGTATGCTTAGAACTGTCAGAAATGTATGGGTTTTGACAGTTCGAAGCGTACTTTGCTTGAAAGTAAAGTCGTAGTGCGGTCTGTGAATCTCACCCATAGTGTACAAAGAGCGGGCCCAACGTGGAATTTGTATTTTTTCCGGCATTCAAACGTTTATGTAGTTTTATTCTTTCCATTATCCTCTTTGTCTGTTAATGTATAATTGATTAACTATAGCAGGGATTCCCAATCTTTTTCAGTCCTCGTTGCACTTACAAGTTTAGTATTTTGTCACGGCGCCCTACTTCAGACCATCCAAACAAAACTGCGATTCGATGCGAATACCGTTACATGTTGTATATAAAAAAATGTATGCACACCGAGTATGCACACTCTCTAACACCCCGATTAGAAAATCGAGTTATAATCTGCAACATGAACTGAAATTACATGTTTATGTATTTAATATTTTTTATGTAAGAAATAAGTTGTCCTCAATTTTTAAGAACAGTATGCACACCCTCTGCATACTTACCCTACCTCTACCTACGGCCGCACATAAAATACTCACACACGCACGTTGTTGCAATGTGATGTAGCGTAACCTGCGTACCCTTATTTAGCTTGCTAGTAATAATATTAATTTCCACTATTTTGACGTGACAACGTCTTAAATTAGGTTGCGGCTCGGAGTCACTCATGAAAAAGTGTAACGCCCGGTAACGTAACGATGAGTCACCGACCGAGAGAGAGGCCTGCCAGACCGGCGAATGCTTTTCTACCGAGAAAAAGACGTTGTCACGTAAAATCTTCGCCCGTAAAACCGACTTTACAGGCAACCAGTTTTTGCATTTTATTTCTTAAGCACGTCCCAAGAAGTTCTTATAAACTTGTTGATACTAGCATTTTATTTTGGATAGACGTCTCATTTTCGTTTGTATTGACTGTTCACCAAATGTGTGACCATAATTTCCATTATTGTAATTAATTTTGGGACAAAATATTACCCATATTAAAAATTTCTAAAATTAATTCGGTTATCGATTCTGATCAAACTAGTTTCGGGTTGTACATTTAATCCTGTTGTAGGTATACGATAAGTTTTGAAACAGAAAACAAAATAAGAGCAAAAAAATGCAATAAGAACGATCACTTCTCAGCCATATTAACACAGGCAACGTCGGTAAATATAAAGGTAAATAAGTATATATTTTTTATCGAAAATAGTATCATCGCTTTTTACTGGTGGTAGAGCTCCAGTGACGGAGCTCGCGGGCGTAGGCACCACCGCATTACCTAATATACTTGCCGCTAAATGGTAGTGTTCAGCACTATCGTGTTCCGGTCAGGTGGTAATGTACGGCCCTGTATGTTCCGGCACAGAGGCATAACACCTTAGGCCTCAGGAGTGGTAACGCATCTGCATTTTGACCTTGGTCTTTGTGTAGGTGTCTATAGGCTGCAGTCATCACTTAACATCATTGTGAACTGCATGCTTGTTTACCACTTCCATTACATAAAAAAAAAAAAAAAAAAAAAAATCGCGTAACGACCCGGCTTTAAAATGTGTGTGATAAATGTGAAACGCGAGTGTTTTAAAAGTTATATTAACACAAAATGATTTTAAAAATCAACCCGATATTTCGGTCGCTTTTCAGCTTCCGTGGTCCCGGGCAGACTGAGGTGACATTTGTCTGACAGAAGTTTGAAAAAAATAAATGTAGCTACCTCCATCGATTTCGTAAACGCCTTGCGTAGCGTTCAGGATTAACACAATAATTACTTATGGTATCTTGAGGTCTTGCAGACTGCTGCGGCTGATCCCATGATGTTGATAATCGCCATCCATCTTCTCTATTGAAATTTGGGTGTTTTTTAATTTCAATAGCCTCGCGTACCATTCGTGGAATGGGTTTGTGTTCTCTAGCGAGTATTTGAATTTTATCAAACCGGATGTAATGGTTCGGCTTATCCGCTATGTGTTCACAGACTGCAGACCTCCCTGTTCTTCGGTTTTTGACATCAGCAATGTGCTCTTTAACGCGGGTGGATACAGCTCTCTTCGTTTGACCAATATATGAGAGTCCACAATCACAATCTAATTTATAAATGCCAGAATTTTGTAATGGAATATTACTTTTAATGGGTCTTAAATACTGATGAATCTTTTTATATGGTTTGAAAACTGTTTAAATGGAATTCTTTTTTAAAATGTTTCTGATTTTATCTGTGACACCCTTAACGTAAGGTAGTATAACTGGTTGTCGTTATACTGTAGGTGGTTGGTTTAATATACGCGAGATAAATCCGTAAAAATAGTTTTATTTCAATGAGTGTAGCTCGCGAAAACCTAAGAACATATTATATTAACACAGTTTTTCAAAACGGGGCATTCTAATAGTAGTAACACGTTCGGACTTAGTAGGTATCTACGGAGCGGACAGCGGATTCTGTACTCTCCGAACCAAATCTGGCCGTGTGTAGAGGAGCCCGATGCGGTCCGCTCGCGCGGGTTTGGTCCGCGGGTTCGGTTCGGTCGGAATCCAGACGTGTGTTACTACGAATAGGCTTGACAGTGCTGCCACAGTACAAATATGAACAGTATGGAAACTACGTACAAAACGTTCGAAACGGCACACTAACACAGACATGCGCTACGACGCTCGATGTAGCGAGTGACTCAGTACTGCAGCACCGCGAGAACCGCTTAGAGGCCTCGTCGATGCGCATGTTTGTGTGAGTGTGACGTTTCAAGGTTTTGTACGTAGTTTCCACACTGTTCATATTTGTACTGTGGTGCTGATCTCATTTATTCTCCGAGCCGTATTTGTTCTTGATCCAGCCAGAAAATCCAGCTTCACACAAATACGATTGCGGTGGTGCTTACGCCTTGGAGCTCTGAGACTGGAACTCTACCACCAGTAAAAGCGTCCAACAGCTATATATTTTGGGCTTTTTGGTTTCGGAATGATACTTTCTATGGCGCAACAGAGCGCCGCCGCGCACACTTTGGGAACCACTGTATTATAGTGTATTATAGGGAGGAGTGGATTGCATGTTAAATACTTGGAGGTCATCACAGAGGTCATTTCGATTTTTTATTGATTAATTACAGTTAATTACAATTAAAACATGGATTCATTATTACTCTTGCCTTATAAGAGAGTGTTAGTGAGTTAAATTGCGAACACTTTTGTTGCTTGAAAGTAGATCAATAAAACCGGCTAAGTGCACGTGTTGGTACGTGTGGATAGGGTCCCGTACATTTATACGATAGGGTTATGTAAGCTTAAATATCATAGACTTCTTGTAAATGTCCCCCAATACATAGGAAAATTAGTATTTTCCCTACATATGTCTTTTTTTAACCCGTCAGCTAGTGAGAAAAATATGACAATTGATTACAATTGTTCATTCGTCGCCGGCGGTCTCTCGTGTCTTGACGGTTTAGGGTGCTAGCTCACTACGGCCACCCTCCACCCGACCAGCGCCCGACCGCCTCGAGCGGTCTGCGCCTGCGCTCATTACATCAACTCCGCTCCGTATCGCCTTGGTCGAGGAGGGCAATGGCTGTCACATGTGTCATACTCGTGAACGGGTGCTGTTGGTGGGGACTGGTCTGTTCTGGTCTGCAGGAGCTACATCACATTTAGTAGATTCTATAGCAGTTTATTTGCATCTATGCTATGGACGTTCACATTATTTGATTTTTCACGATAATCTGTACTAGATTTAAGCTCTCATTTAAAAGAGCTCTTACTGAGTTTGTTGGGTAGCGGAGTTCTTCTCAGTAGTGACTGCACTTGGAACTCTGCTAAGTGAATAACTTTGATCTTGACGAATAAGTTTTTCTTTTTTTTTCATTTATCGTCATTGAAGGAATTGAAAAATTTTGTGATTATTATGTTTTAACTAAGTAGTATAAGTTCTAATTTTAGGGTTCCGTATTTAATTTACTATTGATATATGTTTTTGCTTTTACTATATGTAATGGTTATTCACTCTAGGTATTTTATGATTTCTTGACGTTTTGAAAGTATCTGTAAAGATCTATTCGAAATAAAAATATTTTCTATTTTCATTTCTATTTCTTGACCGCGAGGCGAAAAAGCGCGGGCAGCGCGGCGCGCGTCTCCCGCGGGCGAAGAGTGGACTCGGTGACCACTAGCTTGTCTTGCGTTGACTTTGCATTGCCAACGCGCTGTTTTCAAGTGGACCGCGCACCGTCTCCGAGTGGTCCGCGAGTGGTTCACATGTAACATCGCGTCGTTCACCCGTGGACCGTGACCGTGAATCCGTCGACAACGAGTGGACGCCGTAAATCGAGGCGGTGCTGGTCGGATGCCGGGTGGCTGTAGTGAGCTATGACCCTTGTGAACAATTGTGAAAATATATATATTTTTATGTTATGGAAGTGGCAAACAAGCATTGCAGCTCACACCGATGTTAAGTGATGACAGCAGCCTATAGACACACAAAAACCAAGGTCAAAATGCAGATGCGTTACCACTCCTGAGGCCTAAGGTATTATTTCCTGTGCCGAAAATTACAGGGCCGTACCGTACCACCTAACCGGAACACGATAGTGCTGAACACTACCATTTAGCGGCAAGTATATTAGGTAATGCGGTGGTGCCTACGCCCGCGAGCTCCGTCACTGGAGCTCTACCACCAGTGAATTCCAAGAATTGTTTTTATTTCATTCCAGGCATGGACGGTCTCAGGGGTGCTGTTGAACATGGTCGGACAGGGTATGTTGCTGAGTTATACTTCGTGTTTGATACCGGCCCTCCGAGCACCTGACTCTACGATACCGGTGGACTTAGCTACTGAATCCTGGCTAGGTATGATCAATGAACTTTGATACCAACAACATTGAAACCGCTAAAGTGTTGCCGTGTATAGAAAAAATACTCGATTGGTTAGTGTACTGACTATTGGGTTTGTTTTTAAATTTCGTTTCCATGTATCAATTTTTGGGGAATATCTATTTTTCGGAAATTCTCATGGATATTTGAAGTCCTTAAAGATAAACCCATAGTAGTTATGTCAAGATAATCTTTCAAAGTTGTTTCACCTTTTTTCTTATTTTTTGTAAATATCTTATTATGATGTATTAACGCTTCACGATGACCTGCAGCCATGACAGGCCTTACCAGGTTCTCCAAGACTGTGGACTTTGGAAATGCTCGTGACCTTCTTTTATAGTCGCTTCTCCCAGTAGATAGTGAATGCCGGAAGATAAGTTTTTTGAATAATGGTTAACGGTATCTAAAATGAGTAATCAAATAGGAAAGTAGATATCGGATAATCCATTTAGAAATCATATTATCGCATCATGAAATTAATTGTATTGTTGAAGGAAATCATAAATTGTAAATAATATTTACATGCAGCAATATGAAAACTATAAAACTAGAAGAAGATAGAACGAAACTACTCATATCTAAAATTTGAACACTATTCCTTTGGAAAGCGAAAATATTTATTTTAATCAGGCGTTTATAGAATCATGCAATTACATTTTTTCATTATATTGTAAGCACAATATGACATGTACTTTTAGCACACATATGTCCGAATACTTAAACGTCACTCAATTTTAAGCAACCCTCAAATGTGTGTTTTATAAAGACAGAAGACTTTTAAGTCCCACTTAGATTTAAGTGACGTTTGAGTATTTGGCAGTAATAGTAGGGTGATCTTAATACATTGTGATGACCTTCGATCCGTTTTTCAAGAAATGCGTTCCAATAAGTTTTTATTGGAATGCTGATAGCGGATAGATCTAAAGATCGTTTGCAATCTAGATTGGAGCTATCTGACATCGAAAGGTGCAATATTGGGAGCGGCTCTTATCATAGTGGGTGCCAAAGAGAGGATATTTTGGCCTACGAAAAAGATCGGCTAGTTCCGAATCAAGCTATCAAATATACGATATTAACACATGTATGGATGACTTCATCAGTATTATAATGTCAGCAATATCAAACAACCTTTGCTGGAGGTCCGGAAGAATCCCAAAGGATTGGCGGTGTGCGGTCATCGTGCCTTTGTATAAAGGCAAGGGTTCACGTATGGACTGCACCAGCTATCGAGCGATCAGTTTGATCAGTTTGGCAGCTAAAGTGTATGGGAAAGTCTTAGAAAGAAGAATGAAAGAGAAGTCCGACGGGTTGTTGTGGGATGCACAGGGTGGTTTCAGAACTGGAAGAGGATGTATGGATCAAGTTTTCTCCCTCCGCAACATCGTAGAGAAGCATCTGGCTGTGAGCCAGAAGGTTTTCTGCGGTTTTGTGGATTTGGAGAAGGCGTTTGATAGGGTATTACGAAAGGAGCTGTGGGACATTTTGCCAGAGTATGGTATTGATGGCAGTCTGCTCCGTGCAATACAGTCCACGTATGTGGGCTGTCAAGCATGTGTGCGGGTAGATGGTAACATGTCACCCTGGTTTGATGTTAACATCGGTGTCAAACAGGGTTGCGTGCTTTCGTCTAGGCTGTTTATTATATATCTGGACAAATGCCTCCAGAGGGTGAAGTTGATGGATGTGGGAGTGCGTATGGGTGACTTAGTGGTGAACTGTCTGCTTTACGCAGATGATGCGGTAATTGTTAGCTCTACACCATCTGGGCTACAAGCACTAGTCACAGTCATGAAAGAGGATTGTATGGAGAAAGGCTTACAATTGAATGTAGATAAAACTAAAGTATTAGTATTTGAAAGAGATGAACAGAGAACAAATGCAAGGGTAGTAGTAGATGATGCAGTGTTAGAACAGGTTGATGAAATTGTATATCTTGGATGTGCTTTTAGCAAGGATGGTAGGTACACCACTGACATAGAAAGAAGAGTGCTTGCTGGGAATTGCGTGAATGGAGCGTTGGGTAAGCTGCTAGAATCTAAACATCTCAGCCAGCGGGCTCGACTAGCCGTACATAATGCTGTACTTACTCCAACGCTTTTATATGGAAGCGAGAGCTGGGTATGCAGGAAAGAACATGAAAGTAAGTTGAACGCGGTCGAGATGAGATCTTTGCGCAAGATCTGCGGTGTATCACTCACCGATCGCGTTCGTAATGAAGATGTAAGAAAGAGACTTTGTGTGAATGATAGTATCGGTGTAAAAATGAAAAAAGGCATGCTCCGATGGTTCGGGCATATAGAAAGAATGTCGAATGAGCGAATGACTAAACAGATATACAATGCGAATGTGGATGGTTGCAGAGGCCCAGGAAGACCAAGGCTGACCTACCATGACCAAATAGGTCGAGTTCTGTCTGATGGTGGGGTCAAAAGTCTTAGGAATCGGCGTGCATGTATGAAGAGAATGATGAAGGTAGACGAGGCACGAGAGGTTTGTCAGAACCGGGATGTCTGGCGCTCTACACTCTCTGCCTACCCCGTTAGGGACCTGGCGTGAAGATACATACATACATACAATATCAAAACATTCATTGCAAATCAAAATTCCAAGACAAAAAAGAATAATTAAACCTTGGATAACTCCGGGACTACTAAAAAGCATAAAAAATCGTGACAAGTTGCACATGGAAACAAAAAAGGCACCTGGTAACCTATTGATTAAAATTATACACGTTACAGGAATTTCTGCAACAACTTACTTAGAAAATTAAATATAGCATATGAAATGAACGAACTCGAAAAGTCAAAAAAAATATCCAAAAAAGATGTGGAAAACGATCAAGGAAATAACCTACACACAGAAACCCAAAACTTGTCCTTCTGAACTGTTAACGTTGAAAGACGACCCAATATCATCAGTAAATCAAGTGTGCCACTTTTTTACGATTGTAGGTAAAAACTTGGCGACAGCCATTCTATCCCGTAATAATGCGTCATTTGCTCTAGCCAGTAACGATTCCACTTTTGCTGATTCCCATGACTCTCCAGCAAGCTCTTTCGCTCTACTTGAGGTTAGTGAAGCTGACGTAGAATCATTTATCCTACAGTTACGTCATAACTGTGCTGTCGGGTGGGATGATATATCGTCCGTCCTGCTTAAAAACTGTCGCCACATATTGGTTCCACATGATAGTACACCCGACCCACAAAGGGGGAGACAGAGCCCACGTCAATAACTATAGACCTATATCAGTACTACCGGCATTGTCCAAAATCTTAGAAAATATTCTTAATAGCGCTCTCAGTAACTTCATTGACAAACACCACTTAATTGCCGATAATCAATATGGCTTTCGACAAGGAATCTCTACAGAAGATGCTGTTTTAGATCTTACTCAACTCATTGCAAGTAATCTTGAGAAAAAAAATTAAGACTGTGGGTATCTTTTTGGATCTTAGCAAGGCATTCGATACAGTTTCTGTTCCCTTACTTATATCGAAACTGGAATACCTCGGCGTACGTGGCGCTCCACTTGGCATCTTTAGAGATTATCTCAAAAATCGAACACAGTGCGTAAAAATTGATACCTACTTAAGCGATCAAAAAACTGTGACGTTTGGCGTTCCGCAGGGGAGCATTTTGGGTCCCACATCGTTCAACATTTATGTCAATGAACTGTGCAAACTGAGTCTCCCATTCGGTAAAATCTATGCCTATGCCGATGATACAGTGATCATTGTACAAGGACATACCTGGGGTGTTGTTAAGAAAAGAGCAGAAGCAGCTTTGGGTAGGATAATAGAATGGCTTAACTCAAATATACTTACATTGAATCTACACAAAACCGTATACATACCTTTTGCAATCCGACGTAATACCTCTCCACCCCAAAATTTCTCTATAACTGCTCACACATGCCTGAACACTAACGACCTCTCAATCTGCGTTTGTACATCTCTTACAAGAACTGATTGCGTGAAATACCTGGGAGTAGACATAGACGAAGGTCTAAAATGGAACCAACACATTAACAAGCTCACTTCTAGAACAATGCGACTCATACATATATTTAAATACCTCTGGGAGTCCGCGAATTCAAAAATATTGAAGACGGTCTACTATGCACTGTGCCAATCTATCATTGGATATTGCATTACTGTTTGGGGAAGAGCAACTAAAACTACCCTCCTTAAAATAGAGAGAGCACAAAGAGCCATTCTCAAAGTTATGCTAAGAAAACCGTATAAGTACTCAACAGCTCAGCTTTATTCTGACTGCAAGGTTCTTACTGTCCGTCAACTTTTTGTGCTCAATTCGGTCGTTAGAAAACATGCCAGCCTACCACCACCAGATCCAAATAAACGACCTACTATCTTCCCATGTACTCATCACAAAACTTCGTTCGCAAAAAAACAATATTACACACTGAGCACACACATATACAAGAAAACTCATATAGATCTAAACATATTATGCTTAAATAAATACAAACTTAAATCTAAAGTAACACAGTGGCTACTCGGGAAGGATTATTCCCCACAGAATCCATTCTCACCTACATTCTATAAACTATATAAGAGAAACTATTGTAGTTTCTCTCCGCACATCCTAATTTAACTAACATTTTTTTCACATTCACACACACACACACACAACACACACATTATAACATACACATGCATTCACAAACACAAACAGACATACAATTAAAATTTTACTTGATTAAATGTATGTACCCATGGCACTTCAATGTAACTATTGAGCAGATTGTTGCTTAAATCATATTTTAGGGAAGGTCATTCAAAACACTGCCTCTTCAAAATACAGGCTATCCTAGTTTAAGTGGCAGAGTTATTATTACTGTACAGATTTTTGCAACTAATTAAACATTTTTGTTTTGTTACAATAACAATTTATTGTATTTTTGTATAAGTTGTATTTTGTGATTATTGATAATCTGTTTTTCGTTAAATAAAGTAGTTTCTTGTTTTCTTCTTCTTTCCGACTTCGTAGAGCCACAATGCAAATATGAACAGTGTGGAAACTACGTACAAAACCTTGAAACGTCACACTCACACAAACATGCGCATCGACGAGGCCTCTAAGGCGCTCGAGGGCGGTTCTCGGTGCTGCAGTCTACAGGTACTGAGTCATTAGCTACGTCGAGCGTCGGTGCCCATGTTTGTGTTAGTGTGCCATTTCGAACGTTTTGTACGTAGTTTCCATACTGTTCATATTTGTACTGTGGTGGAGCGCTGTCTCTGCTGCACACTGCCTACGTAAGTACTGATAGTCCGGTATTGTCTTGACTAACATCACTGTAAGGTGCAAAAGAGATAACGCTCTACAGACCCGAAATAAGCCGAAGTCCCTCCTCTCCTTCCTAAGCCCGATGTGCAATAGTTCTTGTTGGATACTGTACTCCTTATATTTAAATAAATAAATTCAAATAACGTAACTTCACGCCTGTAATCTCCGAAGGGGTAGGCAGAGGTAAATCCATGCATTCAATCATACATGCGAACACCCACGACTCGCCGGTTACGTTTTGGCCCATGTAACAGGTGGCGAACCTGTTGCCATCTCCGGGCACATTACCAAACTCCGGGGTACTGGGAAACTTCCAGAAAATGGAAAAATTCCAATAGAACCAGAGATGAAGGATTTTAAACCGTTATCTCTGATAGTCCTCGACCCGGGAATCGAACCCAGGACCCCCAGCGTAGTAGTAGTGGCCTGCTACCACTACGCTACTGAGGCAGTTATAAATACAATAGTTATAATTCAAGAATTTTCTCGTTTTTCAGCATCTTCCGTCGGATTTGCTGGTATTCCTGGATTTCTTGCGTCCTCGTTCCTGATGGACTGGGGAGGGAGGCGATTGGCACACGGTGTGGTAGTCGTGCCGGGTATTATCGGCTGGCTTTTCATATACTTCGGCACCAACGTAACTCTGCTCATCATTGGTAGGATCCTTGGAGGAATGGCAGCTGGAGCGACCGTTTCTCTAGGAGCCGTTGTCATTGGAGAGTATACAAGTCCCAAAAATAGAGGAATGTTCCTAAATTTAAAAACCGCATCAGTTTGTCTCGGTAGCATGATTGTGCATATTTTAGGCAACTTTTACCATTGGAGGACCATATCATTGATAGCTTTAATACCACATATAACAGCTTTTGTAATCATTTGCACCTGGTATGAGAGTCCATCATGGTTAGCTGCAAAAAAACAATTTGAGAAGAGTGAGAGAGCATTCTACTGGTTACGTGGTAATAATGATGCGGCAAGAAGAGAGTTAGAAGAACTGTTTAGAGCCCAAAAGGAAAGTCACTCGGAAATTCTCAAAGAACCGACTTTTAGTGAAAAGGTTTTGGATTTCTTTAAGAAATTCACAAGGAAAGATTTTATAAAACCAGTTTTGATAATTTTTTTTAGTGCTATACTTCTGGAATCATGTGGCAGGCACGTATTTCCTGCGTATGCTTTGCAAATCATAGGTGAAATTACCGGTGATAAGTCGCAATCATTCTATTTCACACTGGGTATAGATCTAATCATAACAGCTAGTGCTACGTTTTCGTCAGTTTTAGTAAAATTACTAAAAAGGCGAACACTTTTATTCGGAACTGGATTTGCAGCGTTGTTCGTCTTACTGTCTGTATGTCTATATCTATATTTGGTAGCCATTGATGTTGTTACAAATAACCTTAAATTCTTGCCTATTGCTTTGTTTGTGATTTACTTTATTCTAGCTAATTTAGGTTGTACTCCAATTCCATTAGCCTTATTAGGGGAGGTATTCCCATTAGCTCATAGAGGAGCTGGTTCAGCTATGGCAGGGTTCATTCTGTCAATCGGTGTGATGCTAGGTCTTCAAGTTACACCTTATTTACTCGTTAGTGTTAAAGTATACGGTACATTTGCTGTTTTTGGTGCAGTTATGGGTTTTTCTCTAGTAGTACTATATTTCATACTGCCTGAAACAAAAGATAGGACATTGCAGGAGATTGAAGAATATTTCAACTATGGTAGATTTCCTGATGACAAGATTAAGAGAGAAAATGAAGAAGTTAGTGTGAAGATGATTAATAAGTCTTGATATGCCAATTTACTGTACCTTGGTTAATTAGTAAACGTCATTTTAAAGAACGCTCATATTTTTTAGTAATAAACATAACTTTTGTTTGTAAGGAATTTTTGTAAGTATTGTGTACAAAAGGTTTTTTTTTAATGGACTTACGTAGGCGGCTCATCTCGAGATGGCACTAGTCTATCTACTACATCAGGCAATTAGCGAGTGCAAAGGACTCTCTGCCTAAATAAATTTGTACGACTGCCTAAGGGAGAACCCTGTGCGTCGGATCCTCAACTTAGGGCAATGTGGAGGGACATATGAGACATGTGCGATACGGGGCGGTACAACATTCGCTTGAATCATCGGTTGGTGGTAACCGGAAAAACGACAACACGGCTCGTGTTAGAGACTCCTCAAAGGGGTAAAGTTACGTTTTTTTTTTAAATAAAAAAAATCTAAAGGAATAGCCTTAAAATTATAAAGTTACGCGGTCAAGGTCAAAATTATTAAGACTGGGCTTTAGTAATTTTCTTTGACGGCGTTGCATCATCTTATCTCAGTTTTTTAAAATGAGTTTTATCATTTAAAAATTGTTGAATGACGAACTTACTCTTAATAACTGTTAAATGTAACCGACCAAGAGGCGTTGGTTTAAGTAATTGTTACTGTCAATTATTTGTCAAACATTGTTTCTTCACTTGTCACCCTGGTAATTTTAACTGCTGGTAGTAACATACGACCGGATTTGGTGCTGCGGACTGAATCGGCCGATCAAATCCGCTCTCGCTACACGCGACTGGATTTGGTCTGGCGGTCGAAAACCGCTGACGACCGAAATCTGCGCGAACGGAAAGCATCGGACTTGATAAATAATAAACATAACTTTAACAAACATTGCGTGTCCTTATGACTAGAGATTACGATAATGATATTATTGAAACTTGTCATTGCCGATCTAATTTATTTGATACAGTGCTTTTATTATTCTCATGTTATCTGCAATATTGTTATATAGCTGCTATGAAAATTTCTTGATAGGATGATCTAAAAAAACAACCTTAATCACAAATCGCGAGGACACATTCATGTTTCTGAAAATCTGCTAGTTAAGTATATGCAATAATTATTATCTGAAATGAAAGAATTAGAAAATAATTAATTCTTTCCTAATTATAATAGTTTCGGTTCTTTTTAATCAAAATATTTTGTGTTTTTTATCATTATTAGTCAAAAAGACAAAACATGGATATTCAGTCTAGGTAGTTTAAAACGTTGTACTGACAGCAAAAAATAGCCCGATGCACCCTTCGACCTAACTTGGCAAAGTTAGGGGCGCCCAGGTTCCCAATCTGGGCCCATGCTGGGTTGCGTAAAATCATATTTTGACTACAGTGATATGATATTTTACAAATAAGTCTTATCATTTCTTAGATAATCTGAATCAAATGTGTTATTTATTTATGACTTAAAGGTTAACTGAAATAAAGGTTGTGGATAGGTATCAATTATGCGTTTCCTTTATACGTTTAGAAATTATGCTCTTTACAATTTATGCTGACTAATATTATGATAAAGTTACTTAAAATTATGCCAATGAAACCATCCTGGGTTTATAACACTCTGCTTATCATAATTTATGCGAAAAACCTATAGGTAGGTATACTGAAACTGTTGTGCCAAACTAGATTATCAAGAAAAAGATTATGCGTTCGGAGGGACACACCAGAACTAGTATATTTTTGGATTTTGAAAGTTATTTTACTTCCCAATTATTAAGAATTTCAGATTTTAGACACGTGCCATATAAATTTAATTAAATTTGAATTGCACTGCAACAAATTATGCTTTTTTTTTCATGAACAAAAAGCGTATGAAACGCAGATAAATATCGCACTGCTACAATCATTGCATTTTTAAATTATTTGGAACTGTAACGACTCAAAAATTAGCCTTTCTTCAAAAATTACTTAAAATGTTTCATGTTTGTGTGAATCACGTCATCATTAATTAAGAAAATGCTTAGCATTTCTCTTAGCCATGCATTTATTACTTATTCGTTTTAAAATTGTGATATTTATTGTTTCCATTTATACAGGGAGTAAGTAAGTACAACACGTGTGTTATTGTGTTATATTATTAAACTAGCTGTCCCCGCGACTTCGTTTGCGTGAGAATTTATAATTGTTCAGTATCTACCCGGACGAAGTCGTGGGCGAAGCTAGTATAAAAGTAGCCTTAGTTACTCCTTATTACATCAGCTATCTGCCAGTGAAGGTCCCGTCAAAATCGGTCCAGCCGTTCCCAAGATTAGCCCCGCCAAATAGACAGACAGACAGACAGACAAAAATTGTAAAAAAAAATGTTTTGGTATTTGTACCGTGTATACATACATAATAATATGCATTTAGTAAAACGCGATTATTTTAATATTACAAACAGATACTCCAATTTTATTTATTTGTATGTAGATATAGATGTATAGATTAAAGGTCAACTAGGTTAAGATCCCGCTTCAGAATTATTTCGTCGTCGTCGTCGTCATCTAGATATGCTACAAACCTAATTTTTACGCATATTTATGATCTAGAGCAGAGGTTCCCAAACTATTTTTTCTTGTAGACCCCTTTCAATTTTTTTCTGGTTTCGGTGGACCTTGCTAACATTTATATCACTTTCCCATATATCCCATTTTTATTTACGCATATACGTAGACCCCATCGAGTCTCCCATAGACCCCAGGGGGTCTAGATAGACCACTTTGGGAATCACTGATCTAGAGAATATATTATTATATCCACTAGGTTGCCTATAAAAACATGGCTTACGTTTTTTTTATATGTTAAATTCAAGCAACTCAATTTGCTGAGAGGTCCACCGGATTCCGAATCCGACCAGACCCCATTGCAATTCCTATTGATTCAATAATCATGCAGTTTTATATTCACCTTCTACCAAAGAAATTATTTGATGCAATTGAATTTTATTTGGCACATTGTATAATAACATTGTTTTTGAAGTTTCTTTATAGAACTACGATAAGATTCTTAGGTAAAAATATATGATTAGAAAATAATTGTAGATTGTATATCGTATTAGTTGTCATTGTAAATCCTAATAGTATATCGATTGTATAAGTTTGTTGTAAATATTTTTGAAAATAAATGAATTGAATGTAATTTTGTAGTTTGTCTAAATAGTTACGTATAAATTAGTTGGTAGTTATTATAAAACCAATCGTGGTTTTTATGTAACGAAGGTGGTAAACAAGCATGCAGTTCACATGGATTTTAAGTGACAACTGCAGTCTATAGACTACACAAAAACCAGAGGTCAAAATGAAGATGCGTTGCCACCCCTGAGACCTTACTTGTTGTCTTTCCATTATTGAATTTGTACTCTTTATTCACGTACAGAAAGCAATCGATAGATCGATTAATCGATAATCGATTTTTCCTATCTCCAGTTTTTTGTAAATCTATTTATCACACTTCGCCTTAGATAAATTTAATAATCGATCTTTTTTGGAAAGAATCGCCAACCCTGCGCAAATTCTCCAAGAGAGATGAAGGTCCTGAGTCGAGAAAGTCCCTGTCATGGTAATGATAAGGTAAAGGTTTGCAGCGCTTTAGACTAGCAGCTGTTGGAGATGTCTGTAGTGCCGAGTTTAAAGAATAGGTCTACGGTATCCCCTGCCTGACGTAAGAGGCTTTATTAGGACTATTATTTACTGGTGGTAGAGCTCCAGCGACGAAGCTCGCGGGCGTATGCACCACCGCATTATCTAATATACTTGCCGCTAAATGGTAGTGTTCAGCACTATCGTGTTCCGGTCTGGTAGTAATACATACAGTACGGCCCTGTAATTTCCGGCACCTTAGGCCTCAGGAGTGGTAACGCATCTGCATTTTCATCCTGGTATTTATGTGGGTGTCTATAGGCTGCAGTCATCACTTAACACCAATGTGAACTGTATGTTTGTTTGCCATTTCCAATACATTAAAAAAACGAGGCGTCTAAAAGGGGTTTTGACCCCGGGAAGGCGCAACATTAGATATGAAAGTGGACTATGGACACTATGGGACAACACTATGCCCGAGTTGAGCCTTAAGGTGTCGTTCACGAAGGGCTCTGGAAAGACATTGCCACGTCCGCAACAGAGTCAATTCATATGCACAGAGGAAGGCTATCGGTGTGGTTTTGGTGAGTACGAATCTTACGCTACCCGCCGTGTTACCCCCAAGTCTGAGGTAATCCATAAGAATATCCGTGTCGAAAATAAGGGAAAAATAGATTTTTTTTTTTAAGTTTAATTTTCCACTGATACATAATCAAGTAAACTTATAAACTAAAATCTCGCCAAACTGACGAAGCAGTTTGTTGGCAAGGTAAAACCAGAGAATATGTAATAATACTACGTATAGAATGGACATTTCGACGTCCCGCCCGATTTGCACACATACACAACCCCTTCATCTCTTATGGGCGACGGTTGGTATTTTGAAAGTGATACGCACACAGGTGCGCGTGTAAATACACGTCACTGATTGATAGAAACCAAATTAAGCGTTTGTATGGAATTTTGGCGGAGTGTCCGCGGTGTGGTAAAACTCAGTCTACTCGTATACTATCATAGCTTTAATAAGACTTGATCTGGACAGCCGGTTACAATTCTTCAATTTGGGGATATACAGATATTATGGACGTATGTATCTATATATTCGTATCGTGTTATATCACATTGCCAACCAGTCGACGAGGCGTAGCAAAATAACACATTATTTTTTTCTAAAGTGAACATAAAAAGTATTGAAATAGAGATTAAAATAAATTACTTTTAGTTAAAATCCATTTCTAACATATATTTGGATTATCATGAAACACGTTCTTGTAAGTCGATTAATTGTCTTCAGTTTATTAGCACATTTAACTTTTATTTGAAGTGTAGTGCACGCGCATTTTGTGTTATTTTAAGTATAATTTGTTCTGAATGGGAGCAAATTCAAAATGGAGCACGACGTTTTTAAGACAGGTAAATTAGATGATGCATTAGAAATTCAGGTTGCTGAAGGGGGAAAGTATCGTTTCTGACGAAAAACGCTTACTGGATAAAAGCCTCTACCAAAAGATTGCCACAACGGCCCTAGGTCGCGCTCATCCAGCGATTGCCTGCAACCTTATCCAATCGCTGGATGGATTGGGGTCTGATGCCAACGCTTTCTCTTCCGGTACGCCGCCATTCAGGAACTCCTCTGGCCCAACGGCCGAGATATGTGCCCTGCCCACTGCCACTTGGGTTTCGCTATTCTCTAAGCGACATCGGTTACTTTGGTTCTCATGCGAATCCCCTCAATTCTGTTTCCCTCCTCATTCGATCTCGCAGATAAACTCGGGGCATAGCTCTCTCCATTGCTCTCTGCGTGACACTGAGCCTTCTTATGAGGCCCATGGTAAGCGACCACGTTTAGCTCCGTATGTCATCACTGGCAACATACACTGGTCATAGACCTTCTTCTACTTCTCGAGTTTCTCCGCTATTCGGTGGGCTATCCCTCTAGGGGATCTCTTCATCTCTACTCCTTGCAAAGCTGCGTGACCTTGGGCCTTTTTATGAGGACCAACAAGATATTTAGAAAAATATAGACTACATTACAAATGCGTTATCATTGACAGCATATAAATATTATTATTATATAGCATATATTACGAACAGAGCGAGAGCTGGGTATGCAGGAAAGAGCATGAAAGTAAGTTGAACGCGGTCGAGATGAGATCTTTGCGCAAGATCTGCGGTGTATCACTCACCGATCGCGTTCGTAATGAAGATGTAAGAAAGAGACTTTGTGTGAATGATAGTATCGGTGTAAAAATGAAATAGGCATGCTCCGATGGTTCGGGCATATAGAAAGAATGTCGAATGAGCGAATGACTAAACAGATATACAATGCGAATGTGGATGACCAAATAGGTCGAGTTCTATCTGATGGTGGGGTCAAAAGTCTTAGGAATCGGCGTGCATGTATGAAGAGAATGATGAAGGTAGACGAGGCACGAGAGGTTTGTCTGAACCGGGATATCTGGCGCTCTACACTCTCTGCCTACCCCGTTAGGGACCTGGCGTGAAGATACATATATATTACGAACATTATCGTCTACAACATAATAGCGGCAGAACATTAGGTAACATTTGTACCTACATAGATAAGGTTCTGTGGCCTTCACTCTCGAGCTGAGGCTTTTTAACAGTTCATTTACTAAATTTAACTTGAGACCCTTTAGGCAGAGTTCTAGAGGCTCGAGAGCACAGGCAGCACCGCATTACCTTTTCCATCTGCCGCCAACTGGTAGTGTTCGGCACTATCGTGTTCCGGTTATATGGTTTTTTTTTTATGTAATGGAAGTGCAAACAAGCATGAGTTCACATTGATTTTAAGTGAAGACACCCACACAAAGACCAAGGTCAAAATGCAGATGCGTTACCACTCCTGGGCCTAAGGTGTTATGCCTCTGTGCCGGAAATTACAGGGCCGTACATTACCACCTGACCGGAACACGATAGTGCTGAACACTACCATTTAGCGGCAAGTATATGAAGTAATGCGGCGGTGCCTACGCCCGCGAGCTCCGTCACTGGAGCTGTGCCACCAGTAATGTATGGCCTCGTAGTAACTATTATTACAGAGGCATAACAACTTATGTCTCGGGATGGCAACGCATTCTGCTTTTCGTTCTCTGGCTTTCGTGTAGATGTCTATAGGCTGCAGTCATCACTTAACATCCATGTGAACTGCATGTTTGTTGTTACCTTAGTCACACAAAATCGTGGCAGTGTATTAATACACGTGATAATAAACACGGAATTAGGTGCATTTAAGTGTTAATGATTACAAAACAAAATTACAAACTGGTTTTCATACAATGATAGCTACTGTTTATATTGCTATTGAGTCATTGTTCACATTACGTCAATATATTTTTTAAACTGAATTTCAGGGCGAAACTGTTATTAAGGAGTAGATTTCTTGTTTTACGCTTACTCTCCCCATAGTAGGTATAAGGGCGGCCACACAAAACTGCGATGCGATGCGATGCGACGCCGCATCGCAGGCGATGTATTCGTGCGAGCTCGCAGATATTTGCGAATTCGCAGTTATGTGTGGGAGCCCTAAACCTGTGTCGTGGGTGCTGTTGTACACATACCTACAACACATCACATACACAAACACCCAGATCCGAAACAAATATGTGTAGGCCAATCGAACCCGCGACTTTTCGAAACGGTCATCTAACACCTCTAGACTAATCAAGTCGTCAAAAAGATTTGACATTCTATAATATTTCATAATATATTTCATATAATATATTTCATATAATATTTTATTTTTCTCTCAGCACCTATTCTTCCTTTTTCTTTACAACCCGAAGGTTGACTGGTTTGATAATGCCCTGGTTGCATTAAGTCCGCCTTATGTGCCTTATTCGTGTGCATTGAAGTTAAATAAATAAATAAATAAATAAATAAATATTTAATTTATCGCTTTAGTTATTTTTCTTTGCTTTTTACCATTCATACGAAGTACATTGTCATTTTAAGTGTTATTTCCGGCATAGAGGCATAACATCTTAGGCCTCAGGAGTGGTAACGCATCTATAGGCTGCAGTCATCACTTAACATCAATGTAAAGTGCATGCTTGTTTGCCACTTTCATTACATTTTTTTTTATTCTGAGTCTGTAAGGTGGAGCTTATGATTAACACACAACTGCTGCAGTATGTAGACGAACACCAGTTGATCAGCGACCACCGCTAATGTGGCTTCCATTATGGTAGATCTCCTGGTGATCTTCTAGTATATCTGACGTACCTACTGTTGGTTTCAAGCCTCAGCCAAGAGAGCATTGATATTGTTTAGGCTTTTGATCGGATCTGCCAAGCCACTTTTCACGAAACAATCATCTTCCGGTCTTCCCGACAGGCTATGTAACTGAACAGCATAGATTACCTCCATGCTGAACAGCTAGCTTTCTGTCTGAGCGTTTTGTCTTATATCTTAATTGATGGCCAGTGCTCACACAGAATGCCTATTAATGCTGGTGTGCCGTATGGCTATCTGCTACGCATTTTCTTCCACATATTAATGAAATATTGGAGCAAAACCCCAATTTTCATTGCTATGCGGATGACAGTACCTACTTACGGGAGATACAAAAGAAGGTACAAGTCTGCGCGGTCTTCCATAAAATGCGCCATATATTGTAGCACCATAGTTCCAGGGCGATCCACTATTTTACACTATGATTTTTTGGTAATTCTTAGTAAGTCCTGGTTGGACAATCATGCGAGTGGTGTGTTAATCTTTGAAAATTACTCTAAAAGAACTATACTTTTACAGTGCTTTGTAACAACTGGCGTGTTCTTGAATATGATGGCTCATGGACTATCAACGGGCTTCAGCGCCATGTTACTGCCACAGCTTCAACGTCCTGAATCTTCAATACAAATTGATGATAATTCTGGATCGTGGATAGGTATATACCAATACTTACCAATTTATACCAAAATGGGAGTAGTTTCTTAGGATTTCAACGATTTGTATGACAATCAATTTGAAGCACCGGTCTACGTTGTCACGATCATCATGGGTGATCGTGGATGAGACAATCTGAACCTGATAATTATTTTTTATGAGATTTTTAGTTCTTGCCATTGTTTATGTTGGTTCTTAAGATTTGGTTTATCACTGATAGCACTGAGCTTAGAAAATAATATATAATAATATAATTATGTAAATATTAAAGACATAACAAAAAACAGAAATTACAGAAAATGGTACAGTGGGCGGCCTTATCGCTCAGGCAGCGATTTCTTCCAGGCAACCTGGTATAGGATAATAAATGAAGAAGCAGGTAGAGTGTACTAAATTAAAGTTAAAGCTATGTAGCAATATACAAGTAAACCTAAAAATAACTTTAAAAAAGAAAAAAAAATCTTAACATTTACAAACGAGACAATTAATACAGGTATACTGAAGAGGCACTATTTATATTGATGTACTTCCAAGATAACTGCGATATATTTAAATGTAGGTATGATGTATATTTTCTTCAATTACCAGTCCAGGTAAACAATTGTTTTGACAATAAGAACAGACTATTATGTCTGTTCTTATTGTCAAAACAATTGTTATTCTCTATCGAGGACGACCCATTGTTAATCCAATGCGCTATAAGATAAAAATCCAGTCTATGAGAGGATCATATAAAAACTAAAAAGTGAATATGTTATTATCAAACGTTCTAAATTCACCGCAAACTTATTTTTTGCTTTATTGTCATTTCAGCTGCAATGATCGGAATATCGCTTGTTATCGGAAATCTGGCAATTCCGAGCATAATGGAAAAGTTTGGCAGAAAGATTGCGCACATTGTCAGCATCGTCCCAGTCATCATCGGTTGGATCATCTCCGCCGTAGCCCAGAACGTCACCATGCTGCTCATCTCCAGATTCTTCCAAGGTCTCTCTACAGGATGCAGCATGCAACTCGGGTCGGTTTTGATAGGAGAGTATACCAGTCCAAGGAATCGTGGTGCTTTTTTGACAACCGTATCTTTGGCAATGTCATGCGGTGTTCTGATGAGCCATTCCATCGGATGTCTCCTGCATTGGCGACCTGCCACGTTATTTTTCACGGGAATAGCTGTAATTGCGCTGGTAATAGTATCATTTTCGCCAGAATCTCCCAGCTGGCTGATTGATCAAGGAAGATATGAGGAAAGCAAGAGAGTTTTTCGCTGGCTTAGAGGTGACAGTGAAGAGGAGGAGTTACGAATGATGATAGAAGCGAACATGGTCATACGAGAATCAAACTCCCATGTTATTTCAGCTTATACCTTTAGGGTTAAAATGCAAAGACTCTATGCTTATTACAGGAAAACAGCTAAAAAGAAAGAATTCTATTTGCCCGTTTTGATAATGACAAATATGTTTGCTGTATCCCAATGGTCAGGTATAAATTTATTTTCACCGTATGCTCAAGATGTATTTAAAATAGTTGTCGGTGAGCAGCCAAGCCCTGCATTGATGACTGTTGGTTTAACATCCCAAAGAGTAGTATCTAATATATTTGCTGTGTATTTAGCTAGGAAAATGAAAAGACGATCTATGTATTTCTCAATAAGTTTCTCAGCTGTATTAATAATGCTAGTTATTGCTGGATATAGCTTTGCAAGACATAAGCAACTTATTTCTTTCGATCATCCTGCTATAGGCAGTATTTTAATACATCTTCATATGTTTACAATTGCTGTTGGAACATTGACTCTACCTTTTACAATACTTGGAGAGCTATTTCCTCTTGAATATAGAAGTTTATCAGGCGGGATAAGTACATCGTTTTTATCTATAAATTTGTTCATGACTACCAAGACTGTGCAATATTTTTTCGCAAATCTAGGATTACATGGAGCTTATTGTATTTATGCTGGCGTGACTGGTCTATTTCTGGTGATACCTTGGATGTATCTGCCAGAAACGAAAGATAGAATTTTGCAGGATATAGAAAATGAATTGCGAGGCATGACACCGATGAACAAAGAATGTCTTGATGCTTTGAACCAGGAGGGTAAAAGAAGTTCAACGATTTTAGAAGATTTTTGAAGGAATCCTCGTAGTAGGCTGAAGTTTCCAAACGTTATCTTCTTGCTGTTATTTTATTTGTAAGAAGTCGTTTTTAATGTTACGGGCCCAAGTGAAGCAAACATGCATTGAGAGTTTGCACATAGAGGCGTATTTTATCTATCCGATCATATCTTATCATCAAATACCCTACTGTTTAATCCTAAGAGGAAGGACTTTAGCACCTTTCACCTAACAAGTACCTACTACCATACTTTCGGCAAATAAATCTTTGCATCTTGAATCTTTGAATCTTGAATCTTTGAATCTTGAATCTTTGAATCTTGAATCTGAGGTCTAATAGCTGATGTTTTTTACTTAGTACTCTTTTATTCATGACGTAATAAATTCTAAAGTTTTTGACATCACAGATTACTTAGAGAGTAGGAATTTATCAGATATATAAGTATAGATACTTATGATTTTAAATGTAACGGTTCCTAACATAAGCAGTGATGTCAAGTGAATACTGCAGGATATAGACGGGTGAATTTCTCAAGCATGCATTTTAGACGGCGTCGCTGAAAATCGTATCTTAAACTACATATAGGGGAAAATATGGTAATTTGGACCGTTTTTTTTCAAATGGATTTTAAATATGTATTTTTTAGATTTTTACAAATGTTTATTGTTTAAATTGAAACAGAAACTATTCAACTTGATATTTATTCAGAAATTATGAAAGTTATTCTTATAGATTAAAAAATAAACGACAAAATATGAGAACCCAGCTTTGTTTCAATTTAGCCAACTGTTTATGTAATTTGAACCACAGGGTTCCTAAATTGGACTTAAATAGATTCTAAAGTAATATAAGTAGGAAAACTATAATGTAACAAAATATTATAACATACATCGATGTCCAGGTATCAATAATTCCCGGCACAGAGGCATAACACCTTAATCCTCATTAGTGATAACCCATTAGCATTTTGACCTCTGGTTTTTCTGTGTGTGTCTATAGGCTGCAGACATCACTTAACATCAATGTGAGCTGCACACTTGTTTGGCACATTCATAACATAAAAAAAGCTTCAACTAATTGTCTTCTGTCCATTTATAATATGTTTTACTAGACATCTGTTACAAATAAGAATGGGTACGGTAAAATGGACCGGTTCATTTAAACCAACTCTCGGGGGTCCATTTTATCGAACAGGGTGGATAAACTAAAAAAAAAATTTAGTAAAATATAATCTATAAATACCAGCAAACGTTACACGTAAATAAATTACACATTAATTCACTCTTCTTAATCGTAAATCATAAACACTGTATGCTTATCTTTAACTTCAGTATACACTTATCAAAGATTGATGAAAACTACATGAGATAGACCAAAAAAAGATTTTACAATACAAAATTCTGTCGTTTTAACTCATAGCGGAAACAATTTGGCCGATATGCAATGAAGTTAGGTATGTATGTATCACTTGGTGTTGATAACGAAGAAATTTAAAGAATACTTTTCGAGATATGATGGTGGTCCAATTTAGTTGCAGGTCCAATATACCCTACTTTCCCCTATGTAATACAGTTTATTTTTTTAGGAAAATAGACTTATATTTCTTGATGAGGCCATCAATATATTTGTAAAAAATATTTTGGAAATTAGAGAAAAAACAAAATGTTTCCCATGTTTCTAAGTTTGGTGGCGCGTCCACAATCTGTTTTTCTTGTATTAACCACCGTTTAAATAAAACTACACTGGTTTACCAGAAATAACTAATGTTATTTCTATTTAGCGTTAGTTATTCTATTCGATGACAATTTTATTATTTTATTTAGTGCAATACTTTATCCTAGAGGGAATCAAAAAGGGCTGTCCGCGCAAAATCTAAAATTTTGGTGGGAATAATAAAATAATTAGGTACTACACAATACATCCTTAAGGATGACATTTCCACCATTCTCTTCGTTTAGTAGGATGCTCACGGGGAGCAATGACAGTTTCGTGCTATCCTGTTGTTATTTCGCGTCAAAAAAGTCAAAAAAAGTAATCGGACAAAAAAAGTGCAATATTGGTGTGATGTTTTAAATCATTCTTTTAAGAGTATGTGTTTTAATACATATTTATAATATAAAGGTTTGGTATCATTTCAAAATGACACAAATCTAATTATTGTATGTTTAGTAATATTTTTTAAAATAAATATTGTATACAAGTTTCTAATTTTGGTGGTCCAATTTTGGTGATTTTGGTGGTGTTTTACGTATGACAAGAATTGTTTTGCTACACCAAAATTATTAATATTTCTGCATGCTAGGAAAAAGTCGAAGTTAGCACACGCGGAGTACTTGGAGAGGATAAGGGTTGCAGAAAAAAGGAGAAAAGAAAAAAAAATAGTATTTTTTTTTCAAACTAGAAAGTTTGCGAAAAAAGGAAAGGGAAAGTGAATAAACATTTTAATAAAATGTTAATTCACTAAAATTATGAGGATTTATTGATTAATTAAAATTACGTTGTAGTAAAACAATTTTGTTGCCATATTTACTAACTTTGGAGTCAGGTATCAATTTTGGTGTCTTACAAATTCCGGTGTTGACAATATATTAGAAGTTTTTAGTATTAAATAGATTTCACTTACATTTTTTATAACTCAATAGGTATTTCTTGAAAATAAATAATAATAATTACAGATAAATTCAAAAACAAAAATTTCCACCAAAATTAGGCAAAAAATCGTAGTTGTTGAAATTCACTCAGACATATACACAAAAAGCAGATGCTGGCATAACAACTTAAACTTCAGGGGAGACATGATTCTATGATAAATAACAACAATAAATAAAATAAATACGCTTACACTCACACAATAGACATAAACCTGTGTAAGTGTTGTTGTACACACACACTACATACAAAAACACCCAGACCCGAAACAAGTTTACGCCACGCCACGCTGCTCCAATGCGGGTTGGTGGAGGTAGGTACGAGTTCAAACCGCAAACAAGGTTTAACGACTGCTATCTATCGATAGCAACCGGGACCGACGGCTTAAGCTGCCCTCCGAAGCACAGAAATGCGCATTTTATTTTTTATTTTTTTTTATGTTCTGGAAGTGGCAAACAAGCATGCAGTTCACATTGATGTTAAGTGATGACTGCAGCCTATAGACACCCACACAAAGACCAAGGTCAAAATGCAGATGCGTTGCCACTCCTGAGGCCTAAGGTGTGATGCCACTGTGCCGGAAATTACAGGGCCGTACATTACCACCTGACCGGAACACGATAATGCTGAACACTACCATTTAGCGGCAAAGTATATTAGGTAATGCGGTGGTGCCTACGCCCGCGAGCTCCGTCACTGGAGCTCTACCACTAGTAAAAATGTTTAAGTTTAATGTTGCCACCACTAGCGGTCACTTATCACACACTCACCCGAACGCGCCCGAATCGCACAACCGAGTAGATCGTTTGCGATCTGCACCAGCTGCGGGGGCATGTGCCATTCCATTATAATAGCTACCAACATTACAATTTGGCGGCAGATAGATAAGGTAGTGCGGTGGTGCCAACGCCCTCGAACCAACACTGGAGCACTACCGGGAAAATACAGCACTTGTTATGTGTTGCCCATAACAAAATCACGAATTGGATTTAAAAATATCTGCTTACACTCGCTTGACTGCCTACGGGCCCCTAAAATTGATGAATGTGCCACTTAAAGATATACACAGACAAACAAACAGTTAATTCTATGACAGCGATAAACATCGTATGTATTGACAGTTCCTTAAGGAGTTCCCGTCATAAAAAATGCTTGGGAATCCATGGAGCCGGTCTATTAAACTTTATAATTTTAATGAGTTTTTGAATTCATCTCCAATGGATATTGAATGCTCTTTATTTATACTGTATTATAGCAAGTAGGTATCTACAGCTGATAGATAAACACTTGTGATTTTTATTATTTTCTTTCACATTACAACATACTTATTTCAATCTTTTATACTTACACTCTAGGCTTTCATCGTAGAATAAAATGCATTAAAAACTTTGATTTGATATTATTTTGTGCTTAACACATAATTTGAATGACCTGAAATCAAGCTCCTGGCCTTAAAAGACATTTAAAATGATGAAAGTTGATGTATCGGATTCGGGTCGACTTAATAAAGTACAGTTCGACCAAAGTTCGATCGAGTCAAAGTCTGCGCGTTCACCATAAAAAAAATATGGTAGCACCACAGTTTCAGGGAACTCCGCGTTCGCCGTTGGTAAGAGTATCTATATCCCGGGCGTTGACTTATCAAAGTGCAATGCGGGAGTCACAGTGAGTGTAAGATCAAGTTGGCATCCAAAAAGCTAGGCAGTATTTCTGTAGTACCTCAGAGCAACTACTTACTGCAGCTTTATAAGGCTCCTGTGCGGCTCCACCTGGAATACTGCTATTAATAATTAATATCCCGTTCACAAAGGACGGGAGTCCCCAAATACCAAGTTGATCCATTTGACTCCTTAGAAAGACACGCCATTCGTATGGTATACGACCTTGGACTCACTGACAGGCTTAAACATCTGAGTCTGCGCAATCATGTTGGGAGTTGCATTTTTACCGTTTCTACAACGGCGAGTGCTCTGCTAAACTGTTTGATATAGTGCAACCGTCTCTTTTCCAACACCGCAGCACCCGCCGAAAAGAGGTTCCACCCACACAGACTAGAAGCAGGAAGCTCAACGGTTTTTACGTAGTGTCTTGAAAATTATAATTAGTAAGTATGGTACAATTTTGATCAGGAAATGAAAACCACACAATAATGAATGTAAACATGAATGAACTGAGTTTTAGGAATGTGAAAATTCCTATGTGAGAATCAAAACTGCGAACAATTGCTGCTCCGGTATGGTGTGTAGTGGTTGCATATCTGTATGTAACAAATGCTTCAGAATTTATTTACCCTATTTCGTAAGCTGAACTACCTTTAAAAAGTAATTCATGATAAATATGCTACCAAAACCATCATACTAGCTAAAAGACGTTTGCTACTGGACAAAAGCCTACCCCCAGGATGGGCTTGAGTTTCCCTCATCCAGTGGTTGGCCGCAATTTTTACCAAATCTTCTATGCACTTTGTGGAGGACCTATCTAGGTTTCGTCATAGTAATAATTATTATTCTGTATTCTTACTTCTTCAAGTTCTTCAAAGCAATCAATAACTACATATTTTCTTAATTTTCCGATCAATTAACAAGTCGATCACAATAAAGCCCACGTTTCAATCAATTTGAAATTAGCAAACAATGAGCCCTCTCCACGCCGCCTCTGTGCCAGTTAAGGTGGGTCTCCACGGCTGGCTGGCAGTACGGATCGACTTCCCAGCGCTGCGGCCCGTCATCCACAGTCAGTATACCATGTCCTTAGCAGAAGGTGCGTCTGATACTGAGCACAGACAGGAGGATAAAAACGAGGCGAAAAAGAAGACTGAAAAGGCACGTGGTTCAGTGAGTGTTTTTTTTTATTTTTGTATTTTTTTTTGTTTTTTTTTTAAAGTGCATTGTGGTAGTTTGTTTGGTTTTTTAGTTCATTTTTTTCATAAATTTTGTAATTTTACAAAGTTTTGTGAATTTTTTAACTATAGTAATTTTTTGCCTACTTATGAAGACTTATGGCTTAGTTTTGTTTGTCCATCGATCAAATGAAGTACGGAAGGGTTTTGTATAATATTTTGCATTAATAATAATATTTTTAATAACATTACAGTCATTTCTTATTACACACACTCATTTCTTCATTATTCGATTAGGTCATCTAATCGAAAAAAACGGGGCAATAAGGCAAAATACACTTTTATAAATTATCTTCGCTAGTCAAATAAGCGGCGAAAATAAAAAGATAGTTTTATTATTTTAGTATTTCCTTTTGAAAACGTTAAGGTTCATATTATTCTCTCTTTTATTTTAGGTCAGTTTAGTCACAGTTCTATAAATTTCAAGTAAAAACAGCGCAAACATACGAAATTTATCGCTCGTATCAAAAAGACTGAAATTCATATTATTGTCAAATACTTATGCAGTTAAAATTTAAATTTCTTGATTCACTTAAAAGTTACGACCATATACCTATAAGTTAAGAATTTCTAACACCCTTGCAGTTAATCAAAATTATCAAAACGTACCTATATATTTTATATGCCGTTGGTTTTGAAATATTTTTTCTGGGCTTATTTTCTCTGGACTTACTTTTATTATTTACTTACGAAAGTGGCTAGACAAGCTTAAGAATATTTTTTTATATGCTATAGAAGTGGCAAACAAGCGTGCGGTTCATATTGATGTTAAGTGATAACTGCAGACTATAGACACCCACAAAAAGACCAAGGTCAAAATACAGATGCGTTACCACTCCTGAGGCCTAAGGTGTTATGCCTCTGTGCCGGAAATAACAGGCCCGTACATTACCACCTGACCGGAATACGATAGTGCTGAACACTACCATTTAGCGGCAAGTAAGCGGCATTAGGTAATGCGGTGGTGCAAACGCTCGCGAGCTCCGTCACTGGAGCTTTGCCACCAGTAAAAAATTATATGCAGACCGCCCTACTTAGATACATTCATTCATAAAACTAACAAACTATCATTGTTGGTAGGAGATGACTGGAGTATAGACATCTACACAAAATCCAGAGGTCAAAATGCAGATGCGTCATCATCCTTGAGCCATTGTGTTTGCTTTTGTGAAAGAGATTACAAGACCGTATTTTTGTTCAGGTTTCAGTTTGAAAGCATTTGTTTCTCTCAATTTATTTAACTCGTGTAAATTTACCAGCGAAAACTTATAAATAAATGAAATAAATAGCCTTTATTGCTGTTTTTACAATCCAGAATCTTAATCCTTAAGTAAATAACATCTTAAACTAAAAGTACTTAAACCTATAACTATAGTATATAATTAATAACTAGTACGTAACTTCACGCCTGTAATCCCCGAAGGGGTAGGCAGAGGTAAATGCATGCATTCAAGCATACATGCAAACACCCACGATTCGCCGGTTACGTTTTTGGCCCATGTAACAGGTGGCGAGCCTGTTGACATCTCCGGGCACATTACCAAACTTCAAGGTACTGGGAAATTTCCAGAAAATGGAAAAATCCCAATAGAACCAGAGATAATGGACTTTACACCATCATCTCTGATAACCCCCTACCCGGGAATCGAACCCAGGACCTCAGCGTAGTAGTAGTGGCCTGCTACCACTAGGCTACCGAGGCAGTTAATAATAACTAGTAATTTAACTTTTTATCGGTAACGGCTAATTAAGGTTATTTTGTATCAGCTTGTCCTCTGACAAAGGCCTCCTCCAATGACTTCCACTCCATCTTCTCCTTTGCGATACGAATCGAAAGTGGAGCCGCTAATTTCTTGATATCGTCTTCCCATCTCGTAAACGGTCTACCTCTGTACTTGCTCTTATTAAATTTATGCAAAACATATAATCGACATATAAGACTGTATCGACGTGTAATTAAATATCTAATAATACCAAAAATGGCCTCTTTTACGACATTGAATGCTATCTACTTAACTCGAACTATCTTGGCAAATGTAAACAGGTATGTAAGTATACTCGAACTGAACTACCTACAAACTTATCTCGTTAGGAGTTGTTTCATTCTGTACTCACTCATTGTGCAGTATGCTAAAATAGCTACTTCTTTATATTAAAAAAAATGAAGACGCACCAAGTGGTACACGTATTATGTGGTTTGAATCGGCGGTGAACGCGTTCCAGGAGATGTCAATAGCAAAAACAATTATTAAGGGTAAAAGCGACTTCTTTACGATATTCAATAAACTGAAAAGTCTATTATATCGGTTGCCTAACTAGCATGGTTGGCAACAGATGGCGCTACTGCTACCTTAAAGCAAGGCAATAAATGTGAAGGAAAGATTTGACAAATCGGGCAGGACTTCAGTAGCTCAATTGGAAGAGCGGCTGGACTAGATTCCCAGTAGGACGCGAGTTCGAGTCTCGTCTGAAGTCAAATTTTTCTTTCCATTTTTCTTTAAATAAAATATATTTCACAAGCATGTGTTAATGCGAAATAATATAAAAACAGATGTCAATAGGCTCGTCACCTGTTTGCGTGTTGTTGAAAAGATACTTTAAGCGTGTAAACACACTATGCCGAAGCTACGCGACGGAAGTTCGGTACTATTACGCCTGCAATGCTATTTGAATTACTTGACTACACCCTATGTCGAAATTACGCTGCTTTATAGTGTACAGGGTAACTTCGGTCGGGCGAACGACCGTTCGGTTCGATTGCTGAATCCACACACTATGGCGACACACATCATACTGAACTGAAGTTCTGTCGCGTAAGTTCGGCACTTATAATGTGTCATATCAGCCGAATACGTCGGGACGTAAAATCTCCCGCCGAACTTCCGTGGCGTAGCTTCGGCATAGTGTGTTTACACACTAAGAATGTCACTAATATTGTAGTTTATTGGATTCGATAAATTATTAAATACAGATATTAGGCCTCAATTTATTGATCGAAGCCTCAGGCATTCACGCCTGACGCTGAAAATTTCCTCTGCGCTCGACGATTGCCTGGTAAAGTAGACGAGTGCCGTCTCGTGACGTGTCGCATATATGAGTCCATACCAGAAACACATAGTGTAGGGTTCCGTAGTTTTTAGGTTTGATCAATGTACTTAAAAATATATATAAATATTTTCTATTCTATACTATGGAACTGTTAAAAAATTTCGAGTATTACATTTGGTCAACTAAAGTTGTAAAGCCAACTTAGGTGTGATAGTTTTCTTTTTAATTTCGTTTTATGAAGCTTTTTTTTGAAAGTAAAAAAAGGGAATAAAAGGTTTAAATAAATAAAATATGAAGCTGCTATTGCCGTGACGTCTGAATTTCTAACAACAACCGTTTAGTTGGTGAGGGGGTGGGGGACACTTGACTCTAACGAAAATTGGCACTTTAAAAGCTTATAAATCACGAACAGTTTACTAAATCCAAAAATGATGTTATCTCACTCCTAACATTTGAGTTGGGCGGTCGGCCTCTTGGTTTTTATTATTATATACTACTAGCTGACCCGGCATACTTCGTATTGCCTCAGAATGAAAATATGACATGTGTCAAAGGTTTGATAGATACGGACTATTTGAATGGGAAAATGAAATGGTGGTTTTTATTATTTCCCTTCAATTTCTTCATATTTTTTTACCTTTTAAACATTTCCTGGACTTCCAAAAATCATTCAAAATCAATATTAGCCAAATCGGTCCAGCCATTCACGCGTGATGCCGTGACCAAGGAAAACGGGTTGCATTTTTATATATATAGACTGGCTGTCCCCGCGACTTCGTCCGCGTGAGAATTTATGATTGTTCAGTATCTACCCGGACGAAGTCATGGGCGAAACTAGTATAAAAGTATATGTATTAAGTTACTCCTTATTACATAAGCTATCTGCCAGTGAAAGTCTTGTCGAAATCGGTCCAACCGTTCCCGAGATTAGCGGGAACAAACAGACAGACAGACAGACAAAAATTGTAAAAAAAAATGTTTTGGTATATGTACCGAGTATACATACTCGTACATACGCATTTAGTAAGCAGCGGATATTTTTATATTACAAACAGACACTCCAACTTTATTTATTTGTAAAGATATGTATAGATATAGGCTGTAGTCATCACCTCATGCTGCCGTAGCAACGCATTTACATTGAAATCGCTGGTTCTTGTAAAGATATTTATAAGCTACAGTTTTCTCTGACCATCAATGTGAACTTTAAGCTTGTTTGCCACTTCATGACAAAAAAATTAGATCACAAATCGTCTCCACGTGACCTTCAGAGCAGAATTAACCAATTACACCAAACATGGGTTTATGGGTCCGTGGGAACACCAATTGCTGCAATTCTTTAAACATGTCCGCCCACAAGGTGACATATCGTAGTTGAAACAATTGTTATTCTTTAATTGGATTTAATTGCTTATTACCAATTCTTACTTTATGAGTCTTATGTCAGACTAGCTGTGCCCGCGACTTCGTCCACGTGAGAAAAAATATGATTGTTCAGTATCTACCCGTACGAAGTAGCCTAAGTTACTCCTTATTACATCAGCTATCTGCCAGTGGAAGTCCCGTCAAAATCGGAGACACTCAAATTCTATTTATTTGTATGTAGGTATGTATGTATGGTTGTATGGAGATAAAAGTAGCCTAAGTTAATCCTTATTTCATCAGCTACCTACACGTGGAAGTCCCGTCAAAGTCGGATACACTCCAATTCTACTTATTAGTATGAAGGTATGTATGTATGTATGGATGTATGGAGATAAAAGTAGCCTAAGTTACTCCTTATTACATCAACTACCAAATCAAAGTCGGATAAACTACAATAAAATATATACTGGGTGACTTTTTTACCGTCTTGGAAAAAATAGGGCGTGATAAGCAAATGAAATAAAAGCCTATGGCATAGTTATTTATATTATTTTTTTATATTTTCTAACTTCATCTGAAATTAAAATTTCATTAAACATTTCTATTCATTATTCTATTACCTACAAAACTTGCAAAAACAGGATCGTGTGAAGTTGCCGGCGTTTGTTTGTTGAAATTCAGTGTTCTAAAATTAAAAATAGAATAATGAATAGAAATGTTTAATGAAATTTTAATTTCAGATGAAGTTAGAAAATATAAAAAAATAATATAAATAACTATGCCATAGGCTTTTCATTTGCTTATCACGCCCTATTTTTTTCAAGACGGTAAAAAAAGTCATCCAGTATATATCCAAATAAATCCAAAAAGCGGTTATTTTTATATTACAAACAGACACTCCAATTTTATTTATTTGTATAGATGTATAGATAGCTAGTCCTCTGGTAGGTAGGACTGAGTAGGGCAGATGTTAATTGTAGGTAGAACTCCTGTGGTGACTAATGTGGTCATTGAGGGTGTAGTTTTATAACCTTATTACAACCTTACATTACTTTGTCTCATTACTTCAGCCGAAGGACGTCCACAGCTGGACAAATATGTAAATTATAATTTAAAAAATAATAAAAATTGATTAGCCTTTTATTTCTTGCTTTGAATATACATAACAATAATAATTATGAACAAATTTAAAATTTTAAAAATTTGCAGTTAATTTATGGAATTGTAATAAAATTTATAAAAGAAATATCATAATGGTATTGATATTAAAATTAAATTAATTACTACTTCACTTTTATTTTCTCAAATGTATCTTCATCTGAATAAAATAAAACTGTCAATCAACAAAATAAAAAGATTATAAAAATATATGTTATACATATATGTACAATAAAAACTAAGTACATTAAAATAAACATTTATTAAGGTTTTTTTTTATGTAATGAAGGTGGCAAAGAAGCATTCAGTTCACATTGATGTTAAGTGATGACTGCAGCCTATAGACATCTACACAAAAACCAAGGGTCAAAATGCAAATGCGTTGCCACCCTTGAGACCTTAGGTGTTCTGTCTTGTGATAGTTATTACGGGACCATACATTACCATCTAATCGGAACACGATAGTGCTGAACACTACCATTTAGCGGCAGATAAATTAGGTAATGCGGTGGTACCTACGTCCTTCCAGTTCCAGTGTAGGTGCTCGAGGGCGTAGCCACCACCGCGTCACCTAATCTATCTGCCGCTAAATGGTAGTGTTCAACACTATCGTGTTCGAATTAGACGGTAATGACAATAAGTCGAGTGTCACTCCCGTAATAATTACCTCAGAGGCAAAAAAACTAAGATATCAGGGGCAACGCATCTGCATTTTGACCTCGGGTCATTGTGTGGGTGTCTATAGGCTGCAGTCATCAGTTAACATCAATTTGAACTGCATGCTAGTTTGCTACTTTGACTACATAAAAAAAAACATTTACAAAGCTCTGTAGCCTCGACCCTGAAACATCAACACTAATCACAAATAATCTATGAATAAAGAATTATTCTTCAGCCTAATTTTCAAAGCGGAAGCTTAAACAATACTACAATTAAGTTTGAACGGAAGACAAGAATTGTGATGCGTGTGCGCATCGAACCGCGACGCGCCATAACTCCGTAACTGTCCTATTCATTGTATTCTTATGCGCTACTTTCAGATGATGGATTGGATCCAGATCATTTGTTGTTTCTAATGGTGTATTTGGCCTTAGCTGTGAGATATTGATTTTGAAATATATTCAATTACTTATATTTTTTCTTGCGTCAGTGTATTTTACTGTGGCGAAGCCCAAAAGGAGGGTAGGCTTATAAGGTAGGGTAGGCTTAACCGATTTTGATAAATTACTCGTTGTTAGATTTGTCTTAAAAGCGCGAATGTCAATAATAAATTAAAGAAAAAAAATAAAATTAAAACTAAATACAATTTAGATTCTAATGGGTTTTGAACTTCAAAATCTGAAGTATCGGATTTTAAATGGATATTGGATTTCTCTACACTGGTTTAGATTAGAACTGTCCCAGAAGTTAACATTATTGGAGCTTCACCAACTGACCAATAATTTTAGAATATACTGAATTTCATTGGTGCTAAACCGTCTCTCGGCGATGTAATCAATTTATAACTTTTGTACTAGATCTTCCCAATACATTATTTTTCTACAGATTTATCTCGCGTATACTAAACTAAAATGATTTTTAAAATCAACCCGACATTTCGGTCGCTTTTCAGCTTCCGTGTTCCCGGGCAGACTGAGGTGACATTTGTCTGACAGAAGTTTGTAAAAATTATATGTAGCTACCTCCTAATCATTAAATCATTAATCATTTTAGTTTAATATACGCGAGATAAATCCGTAAAAATAGTTTTATTTCAATCGCGAAAACCTAAGAACATATCATTATTTTTCTACTTCAATAGTCTAGTGGTCAAGAGCTATAGCGTAGCGATCCTAAGTTTGATCTCCAAGCTTATTAAAATAACAATATGCCATTATTTTTACTATAATTATTAAAAGGAGGGTTCTAAGATATACCGGGTGGGCTTAACCGATTTTGGTAAATTATTCGTCGTTAGATTTGTCCTAATAGCGCGAATATCACTAAGAATAACAATATTGTTTTTAAAATCGTAAATTAAAACCAAATATGATTAAGATACTTATGGGTTTCGATTTAGATTTTTTACGTTTTGAACTTCAAAATCGGAAGTATCGGCTTTTAGCGATATTCGATTTCTCTATACTGGTTTAGGTTAGAATTGTCCCTGGAGTTAACATTGTTGGAGCATTACGAAGGAAGGCTGATTGGTCTGTGGGCTTTACTAACTGACCAATAATTTTAGAATATACTGAATTTCGAAGTCGACATTGATGCTAAAAGGTCTTTCGGCGATGTCACCAATTTATAAGTTTTTTACTAGATCTTCCAAATACATTATTTATCTACCTCAATAGTCTAGTGGTCAACAGCTACAGCGTAGCAATCCTAGGTTTGATCTCCAAGCTAATTATAATAACAAATGCCATTATTTTTTAAAAAATTTTCAAAAAATCATCCCTGTGTTAATATGCTTGGAGATATCAATAGGTTCACCACATATAAGGACACTACATCAAAGAAAAAAAAAACAAGTGGGGTAGTGTTTTCATTTAAGCTTGAAAGCAGGCATTTACCTCTGTCTAGCCCACCAGGAAATACATTCGTGAAGTTATATTTAAGTTGTTTTAGACTCTAAAATCCTAAAGTCAGAAACTTATTGAAAAATTTCATGTTTCATTAATTTCAAAAACATAAAATAATTTACATTGTAATTGGCAATTAAATCCAGCAGATGTCAGACTCGTACATGTGGAAGGAGCAGATACACACGCTGATGAAGGGCGGAGAGAGCGAGTCCGATATATCGGACTCTGAGCACTTTCTCACCAAAGGCGCTTTCCTCCTCACTCCGTCCCACGGTCTCAGCATGGAGAAGGCCTCAGCAATCTGCGAGAAGATGGAGTTCAAAGGATGCTTCTCCCTCACGAAAACCGCTACTGGAATCCTCTTCAAGTTCTCCAGTGTCGACGACTACCAGATGGTCTTCAAGAAGGGATTCCACAAAGTGACTGGGTCCAGGTTTTATAGGAAGGTGAGGTTTCACAAATCTTCGCCCTTCTTAGCTTTGCTCTTCTGCTTCTTCTACTTTTTTAATGCTAAGACATTTTTGTCTAAAATGTTGATTTCAGTTTATATCGTGTTTGGATTATCATCTCTATTTAATTTGGTCATCTAGGTTTTATAACACTTCTTTGTTTTATTTATACTTTACTATATTTGTCTATGTTCTTAATAAAAACAATAACTTACTTTTTAATTAACGTTTGATTTACTCTTCTAATAAACTTAACTATTACTTGACAATCAGGGACTTAGGGGAAACATATTTCATCAGTAATACAGTGATATACCGTAATAATCCACTTATTCTATACTAACGTTAGGGTAAAAATGCCTAATTTATATATCCACTCATATTATTAAGTTACTTAATAATATAAGTTTCTTATTTATATATTCAAGAAAATCTAAGGTTAACTAATAATACGAAATGAAGTCGAAACTATTGTATGATTTGCATAGATCTTCACTCCGGAAGAGAGTGATTGATGAATATACTCTTAAAAGGACAGGAGGTTTGCAAGGAGATATAACGTACACCACACTATTTATTTCCTCTTTTCAACTGTGTTGTGATAATGTTGCCACAAGCATGTAGTTCACATTGATGGTTAGTGAAAATTTACTGCCCATAGATATTAAATCCAAATTGGCCACCCCAGAGCCTTCATTCCCATTAGTTCGATCATCAAACTAGTGATTTTTTTTCTCATCCGTTCGACCGTCGAATTAGTGTTTATTTTTCTCATTTGTTCTACTGTCAGCAAAAAAAAAACCTCACACCCACGCCCATGGACCCCATCACACCCAACCAACACGAAACAAATGAAAAAAAAAATCTCTCTAGTTCGACGGTCGAACTAATGATTCGAACTAATAGTGGTTGAGCTCCAGTGACGGAGCTCGCGGGCGCAGGCACCACCGCATTACCTAATAAACTTGCCGCTAAATGGTAATGTTCAGCACTATCGTGTTCCGGTCAGGTGGTAATGTACGGCCCTGTAATTTCCGGCACAGAGGCATAACACCTAATGCCTCTGGAGTGGCAGCGCATCTGAATTTTGACCTCTGGTCATTGTGTGGGTGTCTTTAAGCTGCAGTCATCACTTAACATCAATGTGAACTGTACGCTTGTTTGCCACTTTTATGACATAAAAAAAATAGGAATAAGCCCGCCTGAGCCCTTGTATGTTGCATCTGTGATAGTTATTACGGTAACGTACATATAACCGAGACTTAATCTATAGGTACAGTTTCGTTAATAGTATGGCAAGACTTTTAGTCGGTGTCATCCAATCTAATTTCCCAAATTCTCCCTTAGATCGCTATTCCCTGCCGACCGCAGAAGACTTTCACCATCTACGTCTACGACATCCCTGATGAGGTGCCGGAGGAAGATGTTCGTCATGCCTTGTACAAATTTACCTCGGTGGTCGAGGTGGTGCGTCTCCATTTCGCCGGTTCGCCACGGGAGGGTAATACTGGTTTGTAAATTCTGAGTCTCTGTGCAAGACTATAAAAAGATGATGTGAGGAAAATTATGCATATTGTGCAATATAAATGTATGGTACACCAGTATAGTATGTCTGATACAGCCAATCTGCTCCGAAAGTAGTGGCCAATTGAGTTGAAATTTAATATAGTTACCGACTCGCACTTGGTCAGTTTTTTATTAGAAATTGTCTTGATGATGATGATTCTAAAAATACCACAAGATATATTTTTAAACAGCAAACTTACAAAATCAAAATTCAAATCATTTATTTCAAATTGCCGTCTACAAGGACACTTTTGCATTATCCTGTTATAAGCTAAAGCATCTTTTACCAATTTATGATTTATCCAATGTTTATATCAATATTTTTTATACTTCCAGGTACATCCACACCAAAACCGCTGGAGAAGACATCATCACGCGCGATCACCACCATCGACGGTGAATTGGTCAGCAGTATGATACCAAAGGAAGCTTCAAGCGTCATCCGCGTAACACTTGCCAACATCGAAGAAGCTAATATTATTCTGCAGAACGGCCTCGACTTCTACGGAGCTACTTACTTCCCGACGGAGCTGGCGACGCCTGCGCAGGCTGCTAAATTGATTAAACCTAGCAGGTAAGCTTCATTTATTTGTACACTGGTAAAATGTAAGGAGTAGACTAAAGTTAGTGTATTTAGTCACGTTAGTATCTGGGCTACTCCTACAAATGTAATTCAAAATTAGAACAGCGAGCTGGTCTAGATATGAAACACGAAACAAGGAAGATCAGATCATCGGCCCACAGCCGCGAGCTCCGTCACTGGAGTTCTACCACCAGCTGCATTTTTCTCTCCTTATTATTGGTAACTCTCCTACCCTTGAAATTTACAATGCCTCTGGAGTGGCAACGCATCTGCATTGAAATAACTGGTTTCATGTAGATGTTTATAACCTACTTTACTATTACTTACCATCAATGTAAACTGTATGCTTGTTTACCACAATGCTGCTGCAAATTATGCTTTGTTTTTCAAAACTTCAAAATGCAAGATTTCAGACGAAGCAGTAAGTTCTCCTTACCATTGAGGCATTTATCAGGCTCACTGTAATCAAATTCATGAGCAATAACCATTCAATACAAGGTAATGCAATCACGATGCGCTTCAATGCACGGCCATTGAACTTGAGGAACCACTCCTTTAAATTTATAGTTCTTGGGAACAGTCATTTCATCTTCATTCAAAGATTAGACGGCCTTTGTTAAATTGAAACTAGGATAAACCATCAAAATTCCACTACAACTCAATAATATTTCAAAATCAAGAATTGTTACCATGAAATCTTTTGTTTTTACGATTCGTGCTATCTATTATCTACTGATTGTTCCAATGATTTTTACTGGTGGTAGAGCTCTAGTAACGGAGCTCGCGGGCGTAGGCACCACCGCATTACCTAATATACTTGCCGCTAAATGGTAGTGTTCAGCACTATCGTGTTCCAGTCAGGTAGTAATGTACGGCCCTGTAATTTCCGGCAAAGAGGTATAACACTTTAGGCCTCAGGAGTAGTAACGCATCTGAACGTCGACCTTGGTCTTTGTGTGGGTGTCTATAGGCTGCAGTCATCACTTAATCCCTCTAGACACGAGAAATATATGACAATTGAAATTCAATTGTGTCTGGGCGCCGGTGGCCTTACGATCCTTGAAAGATTAACATCAATGTGAACTGCATGATTGTTTACCACTTCCAATATAAAAAAATGATATAGCCGCGGGGCTATTAATTTTCCAGAATAGCATAGATCTATGTTGACAAATCACCCCAATCTCCTCTTTCAGGGTAACAGGCGGAACGGTATCAGCTCGGGTCCGGGATCTGCTGCCGGTCTTCGATCAGCAAGGCTTCACCAAGTTCGCCCCACCTGCCTCTAGGCTTGTCAAGCCACGTTCTAAGTAAACCTTGCGTATTGGTGAAATGAACCACATTTGACGCCCGGTCCTATGTATCCCATGTGAGCACTGGTTTTTTTTAAACTATGGTGTCTTTTATGGCTTATGGAATAGATTAACTAAAGTCATGTCGTGTGTCGATGAGATTGATTTAGTAGCAGTGATTAAATTAGAAGATCCTACAATTTCAAGCAATTTTGGCAAGGTAATTTGATAACGTTCGCATGAGAATTTGTTTCAGTAGTACTAAGGCGAGTTGAGAAAGCAAAATAATACAAAGTTTCAAAGTTGCTTAAAATGAACAAAAATATTACTGAAACAACCTACTTTGTAGTACATAACATTGTCATAACAGTTAGTGAACCAAAAACAACGAAACAAGTGCACTTAATTGTTACAATAACTGATTTCAGTTGAATAATTTTGACAGCCATGTTCGGTGGCAATTCCTAAATGAGATCATATCAGAAACTTTTTTATTGACCGTATATAAATCTCAGTCAAGCTCGCAGTCAAAATCTCTAATTGATCATTACATTTAAAATATATCGCAATGTTTGGATCTTCAAAAACTATTTTGTCAATATCATAACATCCTTATGGTATAATGGATAAAAGTGGTTCATTTCATCATCTCATTTGAAATACTGAATTCCAATAAAGTTAATATAAAGCTGACATTAACATTTAGTTACCAGAAAAACCCTAAAATTTAATAAATACCTAGCTGTTGAATTTGTTCTTCTAACGTTAAATTTAATGGGGGCATTTACTTTTTTTTTACAACATTAGAAAGACAAAACCCCTTACTGTCAATTCCTAAACAAAATGTCACATTTGTGTCCCAATTTTTCATTAGTGTTATAAGAAATACGATCCTGGGTTGAATCCTGGGAATTTACGAACGAATATTTTTTTTTATTAGTCATTAACTGTTTATATTACATAATACATTTGAACCACCATTGCAAGACTTTGGAAACAATTTGAAAAGTATTACTAATGTTATAATTATAACACTTATAAATTGTTCAATTATCTTTATTACTTTATTAATTTTAACTTATAGTTCCTTATTTGTTTTGTTTTATTTGTACCAAACTGCATTTATGTTTAATTGTTAAATCATTTTCTATTAATGTGCCATTACCTAAATTTTTTATTTTATGAATAATATTTACTCTCTTTGTTATATTAATAAAACATCTGACAGTTGGATTTTCTTTCATTATGTAAAGACTGTAACACTGTATAAAATATTTACCTGAAAATATTTTGACTCTTTAACAATACCGAATTTAAAAAAATATGTTATTCAGATTTTAATAGACTAGGATAAAAGAAGAAGTTGGAAATATTGTACACGTGAGAAATTCCAAATATAATTTCTACGATTGACTAGGAGTTTATAAAAAAGCAAATTAGTTAATAAAGTTAACATTTATTTACATTGTATAATTTGGTTATAGGCTACAATATCACAGACAAATATAAATACGCTTATAGCGCTAAAGTATACTTAAAAAATCTCAGTAATCATTCTTAAAATTTAATTAAGCTATACTTATTTTAGTACCCTTAAATTTATCTTCAATCTCTTGCAAACTCTTTCCTTTTGTCTCTGGTAATACAAAGAACAGTAAAACAGTCCCCACTAAAGCAACAACACCATAGAAAAGGAACGTAATAACTTCTCCTAAATCAGCCATCATACCTGGTGCGGTCTTCACCACGACGAAAAAGGCTGCAAAAGTTGTAGCGGAACTTATACCAGAACCGATACCTCTGACTCTAGTTGGAAATAACTCGCCACACATCATCCAAGGCAATGGTACGAGACCAATTGAAATAGCGCAGATGTAAAACATGAGGCAAGTTAGTGGGATCCAAGACATCCCTGAAGGTTGCCCATCGGTCCAGTATAGGAATATCGCTAGTCCGATCATAGATATAGCTGTCCATATTCCACTGATTATGCATAACGGCCGACGACCATACTGCTTACATATGACACACGCAACAACAGACATGACTGTCCTCAATGTATCAATTACCAGCATAGCAAGATAGTGATCTATGCCTTTTCCAACAGCTTTCTCAACTATTTCAATCGAATAAAATGCAACAGCATTGACGCCAGAGAACTGGCAGGTTACGAAAAACAATATCATTATACCGAGCGGTTTTAATAACTCTGGACTCTTCAAACTGACTATACGCTGTCTCAAAGTTGGAGTTGGTTCAGCATCAGCTGCCTTTTGCTTGTCAATAATTCCTTTGAGCTCTGCTTTGGCTTCTTCACTGTAGCCCCTCAACCAACTGAAGGATTTTATGCCATCTTCTAACTGTCCTTTTGATATCAACCATGTAGGACTTTCGGGAACCAAACTCAGTAATAAAACCGCAAAGACAGGACATGTGCAGCAAATAACAGCTGTCCATTGCCACGTCAGCCATGTGCCGAGGATGTGAGCCACTAAAATGCCCACCGCAATTGCTAAGGAGACTCCTGCCAAGAATATACCTCTATATTTAGGATCCGAGGTTTCACTAATGTAGACTGGGGCTAGGGGTCCGAGTAATCCAACACAAAGGCCAGTGAAGAATCTTCCGAGAAGCATGAGGGCCAGGTTGTCAGCGCAGGCTATGAGAATCCATCCGAGAAATAGTGGAGCGCAGACCATGTAGTGAGAATTTCTTCTGCCAAATTTCTCCATCATCCAACCACCGATCAGACATCCTGGTGCCATTGGTAGCGCTGCCATTGACGCTGAAAATAAACAAAAAATAAATATGATTAACAATGGGTGGTTTAAACATGCAATTAAAACCAGAGAGTTTAATATCCTCACATCAGCCTCAGAACTGGTAACACTCCTGTGTTGCCGCTTCTGAGTTCTAATTGTTTTACCCCTGCATTAGAAATTGCAGGGCGATTTATCTAGTTCCGGTAACATTATCACGAGTCACGAAAATAGCGCTAAAAACTACCATTTTGTGACAAGTCGTAGTGTGATAATGCGATGCCTGCGCCCGCGAGCTCCATGACTAAAGCTGTACCACGAGAAAAACATTGACCTTGTTGGTAAATTGTATTTTTATTCAAATTAATTAATAGATAGATAGAAAGAAAGGGCATTACAGGATAAAACAAATAATAAATGAGGTAACGATGACAAGTTAATGATATAATTGATTAAATTTATAATATCTTTTGAGGTCAATGTAGACAATCTAGATTATGTGGAATTGTTCACTTTTCCCACTGGTTATAATGACAGTGAATAACAGTTCTCTAAGTTAACGAATAAATTAGTCAATGTTGCTTATGCCCTACAATAACATTCTGGCAGATTGTGACTCGCTTTCGGTAACGTAATTATTATCTTATCCAAAATGTTGTGGACCGATCATGTTGTGCTTGGGTTGCATGACGATATTTTTAAAATTATTGTAACATTTCACATCCTTCTCTCACATAAAGAAATCTGTTTAAGTTTGAGAAGGATGTGAAATGTTACAATAACTTTAACTTTAACAAATATCGTGTTGCAACCCAGGCTTAATTCCAACCTAAATGCAGTGGGTGCACGGATAAATAGGAATTACCCTACCACCCACCGGTGGGTGAAGTAAGTAGGGTGCACAGGTAATCAATCACCCAGCACTTCAGCGCTTCTACCACGGCTTTAGAGCTCCGTTTTATTATTGGATGTTTACTACCACTAGAAGAACACAATTGAAATGGCAGTGAGTAGATCTGAAAGAAACAACAAAAAAGTTGCTAATGTAATATTTTAAGAAATTTGTGTTTTAAAACGTCCAATGACACATAAAATTAACCCAATTACGTTGTCTAAGTAATTTAATTTGAAAACAAATCGACAAAAAAATATGAATCGCTTAGTCATGAATCAAGGTTACAATGGGTTAGATTTATTTTCAATAGTAAAAGTAATTGGCTATTTTATATCTGCCAACGTTTATTACGAGTGTTTAAACAAGCTACATTGGTTGATAATTGGTAGAAGGCTGGGTTTGATCCTTTGCATCCATCCTTCTTAGATTACTTACCTGCAGTTTTACCAAAATGACTTCAATGCTATTATACGAGTATATTATGGAAGCGGGAGCTAAGTAAGTGGAATAAGGCAGGAGAGTAAATTAAATGCGGCTGAGATGAGATCATTGCACAAGATAAGCAGTACCTATATCACTCACAGCCTGCGTTCGTAATAAAGATAATATAAGAAAGAGGCTTTGTGTTTTCGAGAGTTTCAGTGTAAAATGAAACAAAAGGCATGCTCCGATGGTTCGGACATCTAGAAATAATGATTTGACGAAACAGATACACAATGCCAATTAATGTACATGATTGTAGAAGACGAGATGACTGGAAATCAAGACTCACCTTTCTTGAGCAAATAGATCGCGTTGGAGGTGAGTAAACTAGTCCGCGCGTAATAAATATAGTATTTAATAGAGAGGCCAAGTGCCATGAAATCCGCTTCCCGCGTGTGTAACGCCTAGTGCGAAGGTGCTTTAAAAAGTGTAGAAGAGGCACGGGTCTAAGAATCAAGATATTTGGGGCTCTCCGCTCTTGGCAGTGGAAGATACATACCTGCATACATACACACCAAAAAAAAACTCAAAATAAAAAGATTAGAAGTTGTGCGAAAAATGTTCAAATAATATCCATTCGTCCTTATTTTCGAAACAACTAAGCCTAAAATTTTGAAAAACATACAGTGAAAATAGTCATTTACCTACAGATTACATGAAAACCTATGAGAAGTGTATAATATTAAAACAAAATATTTAAAAGAATAATTGTTAGGAATTGGAACCCCGTGAACGAGTTTGGACTCGCATTTGGCCGGTTGTCTGAAGGATTTTTTTTGCCAGCAGCAAACATCTTTCAACTTTTATAAAGATAATACAGATTATACTAACCAATCCAAGAAGCTGTATTATCATTCAACGGGATAGTGCTATCAACTTGTTTCAGCTGTGGCAGCAAGATGGCGGAATACCCTGAAGTCAGGCCTGACGTAAAGGTCATGAGGATAGCCGCTGCTGAAGCCAGACTCTGAAATTTTCAGATCAAATTGTTATTTAATTATTGTAATAATATACTGTAATACTGTATACTAGAAGCTCGCATGGCCCGGCGGCTGGTGTAGATCGTAAATGATCTACTCAGTTAAGCACTACGGGCGCGGTCGATTAGTGTGATGGGTGACCGCTAGTGGCAAATTAAATGCGCGTTTCCGTACTTCGGAGGGCACGTTAAGCCGTCGGTCCCGGTTGCTATCGATAGATAGCAGTCGTAAAAACCTTGTCGGAGGCCTTATGGGCGGTTTGAAAACATCCGACCGCGGGTTGGCCACTAACCCCAACACCTCCACCAATCCGCATTGGAGCAGCGTGGTGGAGTAAGCTCCAGGCCTCCCCCCAAAAAGGGGAGAGACTCGTGCCCAGCAGTGGGACGTATAATGGGTTGCCATTATTAATAATATACTCAGCTGCCTGGTTAAAAGAAGTAAAGTTCTAATTATATAGGTACTTTGAGGGCGTTGGTGAACAATTAACTTTCCACTGAATGACTTATTGCGTTTCAGTTAGATGATAATGTTCGAGTGATAATATTTTTTACTAGTGGTAGAGCTCCAGTGACGGAGCTCGCGGGCGTAGGCATCACCGCATTACCTAATATACTTGCCGCTAAATGGTAGTGTTCAGCACTATCGGGTTCCGGTCAGGTGGTAATGTACGGCCCTGTAATTAACGGCACAGAGGCATAACATCTTAGGTCTCAGGAGTGGTAACGCACCTGCATTTTGACCTTAGTCTTTGTGTGGGTGTCTATGGGCTGCAGTCATCACTTAACACCAATGTGAACTGCATGCTTGATTACCACTTCTATTACATTAACAAAATGTAGCCTGGACAAATGTTGGTCTAGCTTCACAAGACTTTAAACAATAATTTTGTGAAATGCACGTGCATTGTATTAAATATTGTAAAACATAGTTATAAGTATCATATTGTGCAATTAGTTGTAAGTGAACATATTTTGAAAAGACCCTACTGAGTTTTGTATTGGCAGGTTTTTTCTCAGTAATGTGGGCTTTGGAACTCTGCCAGTGAATGACAATGAATGTCCCATATTTTTTCGTTTAGTCTTATCTTGCCGTTTGTAAAAGAGAATATGGATCGTTCTGTTGATACCTATTTTAATTATTAATTATTTTTGGACCATCATTTATTTTATTTTTGTTTACTTTGACATATTAATCAACGTATCAGTTGTTATTCGCTTTAATTTTGCATTTGTAATTTGACCTATCACAAGCAAATTATATTGTTTCCAAGTGATTAAATAACGTATTGAGTTTGAGTTAGCACAAACGAAAATATCTTGAGCTTCAGTCACAACGCATCATTTATGTTTCCAGTTCTACACGGATCATCATTTTACCCGAAAAACATTTACTACTGGACAAAAACCATCCAAAAGATGCCCCAGGCCCACAACAGTGTAATGCGTCATTAGGGGAAAATATGCCATAAACGCCACGCTTATTACGTAGATTAGTGATTGCAATGGCAACAATTTTCGTATTTACTGTCATATTGCAAAAGTTACACTATTTTTCGGTTGATTGACTGTACTAGCGCATGAATTCTCCTCCACTAGTGGGCGGTAGGGTCACTACGTCCCTTCTACATGAATAGTATTTTATATAAATTTACCATCAATGTGAACAATATCGTTTACCACTTTCACACATTAACAAAGAATCTAATTTCATCTTTAATTGTAGTGAGTAAATTTTTCATATTATTATGTATATTACCTTCTATAATCACCATGAGGCATACTTAATTTATAGTATCAAAACAGAAATTAATTAAGAAGATAGAATTAACATAAATTAGATGTAGATCTTGTCGCTTTTCAACCTAATTGTCCAATTATAAAAATAATTCATTTCTTAATTTTTATTTGTTATCTACCTGTTTCCATACTGGTGAAAACCGTACCACTGTTTTGGAATCCATTAACAGTGGTGGTTCCTTATCCTTATTCTCGTTCAGTGTCAATCCAGAGGTTGTTATATTCTGTATGTAGTTAGACTTTTCATCTCTCTGTCTCACCATTTCTTCTATCTTTGGTATTTCTTCTGCTTTCGGTTCTTCATTCACTTCTGTTTCTTCTGCTGGCTTATCTGCTGGGTCATCTTTGACTTCTTCATTCTCTGTCCTTTCTTCACCCATATCTTCTGTAAAGAAAAAATCCTCATCACATACTGAAAAATATAGCAATCTATGCCTTGAAACAACTCTGGTAGCAGATATACACCAAAAGAAAATGACGTATTGGTGCTGTATTGTGTAGTAGAGGATGGTATATATACCTTCACTTTTTTTTCTGATTCACTCATAATTGATGTGTGATATACAGATAAAAATATTGTTTATTTGTTTTTAGAGAAAGTAAAAATAGTCTATTTTATTTCAAACTAGCTGACCCGGAAAATTTCGTATTGCCTCATAATGAAATTTAAATAATGTGTCAAAGGTTTCATAGATACGAACCATTTGTATGGAAAAATAAAATTGTGATTTTTACTATTTCCCTTCAATTTCTTAATATTTTCTTACCTTTTAAACCTTCCCTGGACTTCCGAAAATCATTCAAAACCAAAATTAGCCAAATCGGTCCAGCCGTTCTCGAGTCTTAGCGAGACTAACGAACAGCAATTGATTTTTATTTATACATATATCTAGATGTTGTCGATCGTTACAAAAATGTATTGCTTTCATGGTTCTGATTTTAATTATGGGTTTAAGTTTATTTTATTCAACATTTGACGTAACTGATTTCCAATTTAAATTTCAAATATTTTTTCCACTTCATGGATGGAATATTCGCTGTTTTTATGGGTACCGTTTGATATTCATTATTAACAAATTATGGTTTAATTAACCAATTGAAAATATAATTTTCTTTTGACTTTGCATAATTAATTTTATTATGCTAATTATGGAATATTCCTGAAAGAGTTTGTAGTTTTTCCTTTCTAAAGATTAGAGAAGTGTCAGATATTTAGGGCTATTTCAAATTCAGCAGATTTTTATCTTTTATTGATTTGATTTTTCTGTCTACAGTGGCCAAGACAAACATTGCCTGAATACAACGTAATCCACCAAATTCCATAATTATTGCGACTTAGAAATTAAGCCACAAATCTCTACTTCCCAACTATATTAGCAAACATAAGTGTATGTTTGTATGTCTGTCTGTATGTTGCTCTTTCAGGTCAAAACGGCAAACTGACAACAACAACTAATTTTAGTGAAATTTAGAACAGAGATAGATTGAGATTCTTGAAAGGACAAAGAATACTTCTCTCGGGTTATTTTTAGTTTTTTTTTTTTTGTAATGGGCGTGGCAAACAAGCATGCAGTTCACATTGATGTTAAGTGATGACTGCAGCCTATAGACACCCACATGAAGACCAAGGTCAAAATGCAGATGCGTTACCACTCCTGAGGCCTAAGGTGTTATGCCTCTGTGCCGGAAATTACAGGGCCGTACATTACCACCTGACCGGAACACGATAGTGCTGAACACTACCATTTAGCGGCAAGTATATTAGGTAATGCGGTGGTGCCTACGCCCGCGAGCTCCGTCACTGAAGTTCTACCACCAGTGAAGTTTATTTGAATACTACATTTCAATGTTTTAAAGAGAAAATGTCATGATTCCACTGTGTTCTGTTTTTTTTGTTCACTGTGATGCAATTGTTTAGTCAAGCAGAACGCGTAGTTAGTCCCGGCTGTCACTTAATTGGGTAACTCTTACAAAATTAGCCCAATGATTTAACAACACGATAGAACAAACAAGAGGATTACCAGAACAACATTTTTGGAACGAAGTTCCTTATCGCGCGGTACGCTGGCTAAGGGGGCTAGGCGAGCGTCATGAAAAGTCCTCACGACACTTTTGCTATAGTGCGTAGCGCTCGGAGAAGGGGCAGGCCGAGTATAGGATTCGACTTATTCGTTCTCTCTCTCTCTCTCTCGACAATGAAAAGCCACGCGATGCGCGCGTCTGCTGTGTATGCGTTTGCGTGTTTTGTCGTGTTCGTGTGTATGTAGTTTTAGTTATTTTTAACATTTAAAAAAATAAACAATGGATTGTGAAAGTGGTTCATTAGAAGTCGGAGAGGAACTTCGCTCCAATCAAGTGCCCACATGTGATACCTCAGACATTTTTTAAGTGTGTGTATCTTCACGCCAGGTCCCTAACGGGGTAGGCAGAGAGTGTAGAGCGCCAGATATCCCGGTCCTGACATACCTCTCGTGCCTCGTCTACCTTCATCATTCTCTTCATACATGCACGCCGATTCCTAAGACTTTGACCCGCCAGCAGACATGCATTCCATTTTTTAAGTAATGAAATGAATATGAACAAAACTGTGTGTGTTTATGAACAAACATGTGTAGCGTCCACTACATTAAGGCGCCAACTAGTGGAATACAATGAAACCTTACAGTACTTGTCTAGTACGATAGATGGCGTGCAGTCAAATTACATCGCACATACGAAGATTTAGTAGTTCTCAAACACACACAGACACCCACACCCCTCTGACCCAAGACGTTATGTCTCTGAGATTGTTATTACGGGGCCATAGTTGTTTAAATGTGTGCGTGAAATTGTTAATGTATTTTGTTAAAGTCAAGGTGTGAGTTTCGTAGTAATAGACGATTTTTGTAATGTGAGTGTGTCACACGTATTTCCCCACAAAAAATTACAGACTGTTTTTCATCTCCGGTCCGCCGCGAGCGGTGGCCCGTGATGCTCTATGTGCACAAACAATTTCATTCTATTGTGTAATGATAATAATCAAAGTATGTATTATATTATTGGGTATGTTGTAAACTTTACTGGTGGTAGAGCTCCAGTGACGGAGCTCGCGGGCGTAGGCACCACCGTATTACCTAATATACTTGCCGCTAAATGGTAGTGTTCAACACTATCGTGTTCCGGTCAGGTGGTAATGTACGGCCCTGTAATTTCCGGCACAGAGGCATAAGACCTTAGGCCTCAGGAGTGGTAACGCATCTGCATTTTGACCTTGGTCTTTGTGTGGGTGTCTATAGGCTGCAGTCATCACTTAACATCAATGTGAACTGCATGCTTGTTTACCACTTCCATTACATAAAAAAAAAAAAGTGTTTTTATTACTTGCGTAAACTTGGACATCGTCTGGTATCTATCTATACTTTACATTGCACATCAAGAAATATTGCACATTGAGGTTTCGGATTCGTAGAGCATTATCTCTGCCACTTATGGTTATATTCACAGACACAGAGTAACGTAATGAAGATGTAAGAAAGAGACTTTGTGTGAATGATAGTATCGGTGTAAAAATGAAAAAAGGCATGCTCCGATGGTTCGGGCATATAGAAAGAATTTCGAATGAGCGAATGACTAAACAGATATACAATGCGAATGTGGATGGTTGCAGAGGTCCAGGAAGACCAAGGCAGACCCACCATGACCAAATAGGTCGAGTTCTGTCTGATGGTGGGGTCAAAAGTCTTAGGAATCGGCGTGCATGTATGAAGAGAATGATGAAGGTAGACGAGGCACGAGAGGTTTGTCAGAACCGGGATGTCTGGCGCTCTACACTCTCTGCCTACCCCGTTAGGTACCTGGCGTGAAGATACATAAATACAGAGTAACACGGGGCACCGGCCGCGGCGGATCGGAGGGGAGTAACCATAATATGCATTCTAGACGTGTGTAACTTTTTACTGTTCTGATTCACTGTTCCGAAACATTTCGATGTTCCGAAAGATTGGAACACCAATTGGAACTCGAACATTATTGCTCTCTGTTTAGCGCGTTCATGTCGCTTAAGTGATTGAGTGTGACCGCATGACTGTAACCGAGACAGTTGACATTTGAAACATTTGAATCTGAATCAGCTAGCAAAGCGAGAGAGCGAGAGCCGAGTTGTTTATTTTGGACTTTCGTAACAGTAGATCTTTGACGCAATGTCATGTTTTGAGGACCCGGTCAGTCCAGCGGTGTGAGATGACCGTTTGATTCGAAGGGTCGCGGGTTCGATCCCCGCACCGGGACAAATATTTGTATGACCTACAGATATTTGTTTCGGGTCTGGGTGTTTGTGTATGTGTTGTATGTGTACAACGGCACTCAAGACACAGGTATAACCTACTGTGGGGCTGTGAGTGTAAGCGTATTTTTTTTTTATTTAATGTTCCAAATGTTCGAAATGATACATACAAAGATTCGAAACAGTTTAATCTTTCAGATGCTGATGTTACAGTCACAAAGGTGAATAATGCATACTTTCCCCTCTGTCAAAGTACAAGACCAAATGGTCCTATGCCTGTCGCGGAGATGTTTAAATTAAATGTGTGCGTGAAATTGTTTATGTATTTTGTTAAAGTCAAGGCGTGAGTTTCGTAGTACCTAAACGATTTTTGTTGAGTGTGTGTCACACAAATTTCCCGCCGCAAAAAATTACAGATTGTTTTGCATCTATAATAAAGTGATGGCTACCTCCGGTCGGCCGGTGGCCCGTGTTGCTTTATGTAGGTAGGTAATATCTATAAGATGAACCACGCTGCCGAGCACGCGACTCAATTGTTGTACTCGTATATTAATTAACCTATTATTTACAATGACACAAACACTATCATAATAACAATACGCTTCATTACATCGAGTGTATTTAACCTTATTTGTTGAGTACATAGTTTTACACGCACTTGATGTAAATTCTACCTATATGTAGATTTTATCTTAATTTCAATGTCCACTTAGGTGGTTGATAAGTGCTAAAACCTTTATCTCTGCACGAGTATCATCCGAACATCTCACATCACACAATCTGGCGTTGGGACGTGACGACCCCACCGCCCACTAGCGGTTGAATTTTCTTCTACTGGAAGAGAATTCTTCTGCAAGTGCAGTCAGTCAACCGAACAGTCGATATAACAACGCGGGATGGGCAGCAGCGTACTGCGATAAAACTACCGTCACTGCGATCGCCAATCCGCATGCCAAGCGTGGCGATTAGAGCATATTCTCCCCTATTAAAGGCGGCCAACTTTCTGAAAATATCATGGGACGGGACTTTTTGTGGATAGATATTAGATAGTACCTATCATTACGTATCAATTATATACGTATCAAAATTACATAAAAACACAAAACCTACATACTGAAGTCATTTATTTTTAAAATAGTATATACCTAGAGTAACACATTAAAAAAAATTCAAAATGGAACAAAGCGATTACATACACACACACGCAAACAATTTTCAATTTAATTCACACAATGCGTGTTGATACACATGCGTGTGTGGGTGTAGTATAGTGTATGTTATAAGTATGTGTGTGACTGTGTGCTTATGTGTTAGCTTGAAAAAAAATAGACTTACTAAAAAAATAAACACTACACAAATTGTCTATTACTGCGAAACTCACACCTTGACTTTAACAAAATACATAAACAAATTCACGTACACATTTAAACATCTGAGCGACATAGGGACATTTGTGCTTGTACTTTGACAGAGGGAAAAGCCTGGATAGGGCTACTCCCCTCCGGTCCGCCGCGGCCGGTGGCCCGTGTTGCTCTATGAGTTGCACTGCATACTTCAATTTTAAACTTTTTATTCCGGAGTATTAAAAATATTTTAAATACCAGGAAATGTTCTCTAGGGTCACTAGATAACATGTTTACCTGTTTTACGTGTGTACTTTTTATAACTTTTTCTCTACAAATCTGAGCATGGCCCTTTGAATAGAATGGAATAGAATAGAAAATAAAATATTTTTATTTCGAATCGATCTTTACAGATACTTTAAAAACGTCAAGTAATCATAAAATACCTACAGTGAATAACCGTTACATATAGTAAAAGCAAAATCATATATTAATAGTAAATTAAAAATTAGAATTTTAACTACTTAGTTAAAACATCATATTCACAAAATTTTTCAATTCCTTCAATGATGATAAATGAAGAAAAAGTAAAACTTATTCGTCAAGATCAAAGTTTATATTTTGGCTTTGGCTTTTAAGTTAATGACCCAGTAATAACTATCACAGATGTTGAAGTTGTTTTGGTCACCCCTTCTGACAAAAACAAGTGTGAAGATATAAGAACTCTTCTAGTATTCATTGCATTTGTCATTGTGATTATTACATAAATTAATGCGCAAGAGTAATTGCATAATCACAAAAACAGGCACAAGGTCTGTGATATCGTAAAGATAATAGTATTGCATTCAATGTGATGTTACGGGAAGGGAGTCAGTTTCTAACTGAATACCTGTGCCTGTGTTTTGTGGTGGTGTAGGTAGAGATTAGAGATGCCACAAATATTCGGCCATTATTCGGTATACGGCCTATGCCGCCGCTTTTTTAAATTTTCTGTATTCGTTTTATATTATATCGCATTAACACATGCTTGTGAAATATATTTTTATTTAAAGAAAAAATGGAAAGAAAAATTTGACTTCAGGCGAGACTCGAACTCGCGGCCTACTGGGAATCTAGTCCAGCCGCTCTTCCAATTGAGCTAATGAAATTCTGCCCGATTTGTCAAATCTTTCCTTCACATTTATTGCATTGCTTTATGGTAGCAGCAGCGCCATCTATTGCCAACTATTTTTTCTGTATTCGGCCGAATACTGGGTACTATTTGGCCGAATACATAATAATAAATCGTGGAAAACAAATACCAAATATTATTCAAGAATGCGATATTTTAATCACAAATGACTATTATTATATAATATATACTTGAAATCTACCAATAGCAAGTTGTGATAAATAAAATTATTATTTTCGGCATTTATTGTCAGTAAGCGATTGCGCATTTCTTCATAAATAATACCCGCTTCTGAAAAAAATCTCTCGCCATGCCCAATACGACCAGAAAAAGATAGATAAATCGTAGTGAATTTCATCAGGACTGGGTATGATTACGCGTTTGCTGACCACAATTTTTACAGGTTTGCAGTCCGATTCAGGCGAGCAGTTTTCAAATAAAAATCAGTTTCATTTGAACACGGATTTTTTTCTACATCTTCATCGTTTTGCTTATTATTTTATACACTCGTCTCTGAAATAAAAAAATTAAAAATCGGTCTTCCTAATATCTACCACCATTTTAAAAAAACGGGTCCAGAATAGTCGCGTCACTAAAAAGTGAAAAAATAGAAAAAATCTCAAAGAGCAATGCAATGCACGTCATAATTTGGAATAGGTACCTATGTAGTGAAGTCGGACCACCAATTTCGCCAATCAACGATCTTATAGTAGGGGAGCCCAGGGTGCTATTTTTGTATTTACTCGAGCGCATCAGATTATAATATGTGAGATAACTTGCACCCTGTTGGTTACCCCTACTGAATTTAAAGTTTATACATAGAGCCGCGCCCAAAGGGTAGCCCTTAAATTTTTTTTGAAACTTCGGGATATTATTCAAACACATTTAAGTTTAAATACGCAAAGTAAATCCGTAAAAATAGTTTTATTTCAATGAGTGTAACTTGTAAAAACATGAGAACACATTATGTTATGTAATTTACCTTTCACCTGCCACCGGAACACTGAACACTACACTCTCCTTGATTACTAGGACTAGGAAAAAGGGAGTATGGAACATTCTGTTGATACCTATTTTTATTCTTAAGTGTTTTTGGACAATTAATTATTTTATTTTGTTTACTTTTTTTTTTGTTATTATGGCATCGCTATTACGCATATTTCCAGTGTCAAGTAAAACGATATTTCGTATTTATTTAAGCAGCGTAAAAGTTAGTATAATATAGTCATCAAGTATGATACGTAAGTATCAAGTATAATATGTCAGTCAAGTGAGTTACAGTCACATTATTCGAGTAAAGCGATGGCTACTTTACCAGAACATTTACATTGAACTTTTGGAGGCAACCTGAAAGGTCGTGTTTTCGCACTGTTATTCTATTTCATACACGGGCACTGTAATAAACCTATATCAAACAAAATGCCACCAATTTTATGCAATATAACTTAAAAATACACCAAGAAAATGAAATAAAATAAGAGCACCATATACGCCTCTTTCAAGGTTCCCGCCAAAACTCCTTTGTTTACTTTGACATATTAATCAACGTATCAGTGGTTTTTTTTTTATTAAAGTTATGGCATCGCTAGTACGCATATTGCCAGTGTCAAGTAAAACGATATTTCGTATTTATTTAAGCAGCGTAAAAGTAAGTATGATATCGTCAGTCAATTACTATTAAGTATGTCAGTCAAGTGAGTTACAGTCTAGTTATTCGAGTAAAGCGATGGCTACTTTACCAAAACATTTACAATGAAGTTTTGGAGGCAACCTGAAAGAACGTGTTTTCGCACTGTTATTCTATTTAACTATACACGGGCACTGTAATAAACCTATATCAAACAAAATGCCACCAACTTTATTCAATATAACTTAAAAATACACCACGAAAATGAAATAAAATAAGAGCACCACACGCCTCTTTCAAGGTTCCCGCCAAAACTCTGTCAGTTGTTATTCGCTTTAATTTTATATTTGTAATTCGACCTATCACAAGCAAATTCTATTATTTCCAAGTGATTAAATGAATTTTTGAGTTGGAGTTTGAGTTCGAGTAGCGACTGTAGCGTGTTTACATAATACAATGCGTACACTCTCGAATTGATATACCTTTTTACTGGTGGTAGAGCTCCAGTGACGGAGCTCGCGGGCGTAGGCACCACCGCATTACCTAATATACTTGCCGCTAAATGGTAGTGTTCAACACTATCGTGTTCCGGTCAAGTGGTAATGTACGGCCCTGTAATTTCCGGCACAGAGGCATAAGACCTTAGGCCTCAGGAGTGGTAACGCATCTGCATTTTGACCTTGGTCTTTGTGTGGGTGTCTATAGGCTGCAGTCATCACTTAACATCAATGTGAACTGCATGCTTGTTTACCACTTCCATAACATTAAAAAAAAAAAACCTACATTTCTATTACTAGTGACAGTAGTGATAATATAATGAAAAATAATTTACGCATGATCTGAGGTCGGGAATGTAAAAGTAGAGATCCCAAAGAAATAAACGCATGATGCTTTTTTAATTCGGAATCCATATATTGACAACAAAAACATCGTTTCGACATTTTTGTGGCAAATAAAAATTAAAAGAAAATAATTTGCTTAGTTAATATTTTGCATAGATTTTGATGCCATGTGAAAATATGCAAAAAAAAATTAGACCTTCCACAACTTGCCAATTAACTTTTTTTTGATAAGACTCGTAGTTATACCGAAAATCGTGATGAGCCGTTTTCAACCCTTAAAACCTAAGAGGAAGGCCCCTTCCTAACCTCAGATCGACGTTCATTATACCTACTTTCTTACTTTCCCAACGGGGTTATGCTGTTATTTTTTTAATATTTTCAAAAGCTTTGGCACTAGCCTATAGCGATGACGAAAAATCTAGAAGTTTAACCTGCTTAGAGCTCCACAACCGTCATTGGAACTACCAAATATATCCGAAATATTTTTTTATCCCTTACTGAATACGAAACAAATATTTGGTCAATTTTGTAAACTGTAAGCTTGTTTGCCACTTCATAACATAAAAAGATGGAAAAAATATTTAAAAGTAAATAAATATTTCGGACAAAAAAACAACGATTCAAATTATATTTTGAGTATTTTTCCATGATTCTACGTATTTTTCTCTATCTTTTGACTTACATAGTGTACAAGGTGCAGGCCCAACGTGGAACTTCTCCTTAAGGAATATAAAGTTAGATAGGTACCTATTGACGATTGACGGAGACGCATTAAAATTCATATGAAGTTTTGTATGAACATCTCATTAAAAATATGAACATTTTTCATAGTCCTATCTTCATCAAACAAAGGTCTATTATAACAGGCATTAAGATTTTATAAATGACTAGCTGTGCCCGCAACTCCGTCCGCGTGAGAATTTATGATTGTTCAGTATCTACCCGGACGAAGTCGCGGGCGCAGCTTGTATAAAAGTAGCCTAAGTTACTCCTTATTGCATCAGCTATCTGGCCGTGAAAGTCTCGTCAAAATCGGTAAAGCTGTTCCCAAGATTAACCGCAACAAACAGACAGACAGACAGACAAAAATTGTAAAAAATGTTCTTTTGGTATATTTACCGTGTATAGACACATACTTATTTAGTAAAAGGTGGTTATTTTAATATTACACACAGACACTCCAATTTTATTTATTTGAATAGACTAGCGGCCCGCCCCGGCTTCGCCCGCGCTATTCTGCTCCTATTAGTCATAGCGTAATGTAAGCTATCCTATCTCTCAAGTTGGATCAAACTGCACATGGTGTGCGAATTTTATTATATTCGGTTAAGTGGTTTAGGAGTCCATTGAGGACAAACATTGTGACACGAGATTTATATATATTAAGATTACTCGGCGATTAAAATTAGCTTTATACTTACTGAAATTTCTTTAATTAATTATACCTATATGTTAACCAATATATAATAATATTTTATTTTATGCATATTCACTTTAAAAATTACGTAACCGGCGAATCGTGGGTGTTTGCATGTATGAATGCATGCATTTACCTCTGCCTACCCCTTCGGGGATTACAGGCGTGAAGTTATGTTTTACGTTTTCACTTTAAAACTTCAAAAAATAAATTAACAGATCATAATTATAAATTAAACTCTTTTCAAAAAATTACACACACAATTCACACACACGAAAAACACAAATATCGTTACCTGAAATCGTAAACAACGCAACACTAATTTTAAACAATTCCAAATTCGAACACGTTCAAATCACAGTACAACGTGCTGTCAACTGACAATCTACGATAGGCGTAGTGACGTGCTGATGTCGATAGTTTATAAGATTGCGTGTCGCCTTGCACCCGCACGTGGTTGATATTGATATAGTCGATAATTATGATAATATGGGGGTCGGAACAAGATATTTTTACCCCTGACGGAAAAGTAGGATTATTGTAAATTATAGGTACATATTTGTTGTACCACTAATTATAGGAACTTTGTAGCCGTTTGTTTTGTGAGTGTAAATATTTGCGAAGTCAGAATATCTGTGTTAGTGTTTATTTCTGTGAAACCCGGGTTATCACTTTAAATTTGTTTCTTACTAGGTTTTACCCGTGACTTCGTCCGAGTGGATTACAGATATAAATAAGGTACTCTTGAAACATTATAAAGATTATTTTATAAGCAGAAGTCATTAACAGGTAAGTCCTTCTGTTGTCAAATTGTTGATTAACGTCAATCATGATACGTTCGGATACATGCAACAGCACCATTTTTCACTAGTGGCAGAGTTCCAGTCCAGGTGCTCGTGGGCGTAGGCACCACCGCATTACCTAATCTATCTGCCGCCAAGTGGTAGTGTTCAGAACTATCGTGTTCCAGCTAGATGGTAATGTATGGCCCCGTAATAACTATTATAGAGATATAACCAGGATGTCCACATTCTGGATAGTCAGGAAAAGTCAGGGAAAGGTCAGGGAAGCTCAAGGTAGTCAGGGAAAGTCAGTGAAATCGAAGAAATACCTGGAAAGTCAGGGAAAATTTGACATTTTTCCCTAGTGATTTTAAAATAAGGGAACTAATTTTATGCTCTGGTCTAATGCTTAATTCAGAAGCATTTTTTCCGGTTCAGAGTAAACTATGTCATGATTTTTTCGTCATAATTAAATAACTCTTTTTCAGTTTAAAATAAATAAATATTTATCACAATAAGTAAAAAAAGATTTATTTCATAGAGTTAACTATTGTGACTATGTAGTTGGATTAATTAGACATGTTCCTTTTTTTCAAGATTGGAGTGAACAATGTTATGATTTTTTTTGTCATAACTAACATCCGAGTCGGATTCGGCGTTTGACCTATTTCTCGAAGTTGGACCTACCTAACAGGACCGTTTGTCCCAGGTATACATATTCGTCAACAACTTCGAGTGTAGTACCCTCGACCATAACAGGAGTGGGCGTAACGAGGACATTCGACATTATCTTCGTCTTGTCCATGTTCATTTTAAGGCCCACTCATTGGGAGGCCCTACTGAGGCCATTGAGCCATTGTGCCAAGGTCTTCCAGGGTCTCAGCCATGACTACGATATCATCCACAAATCGGAGGTGGGAGATGTACTCGCCGTTAATGTTGATGCCGAGTCCGTTCCAGACCAGAAGCTTGAAGGCATCTTCCAATGCAGCGGTGAACCTGCCGCAGCGCGTGTATGTGGTCTATGGTGCTAAAACTTTAACGGAACCCGGCTTGTTCGGGAGGCTGGAAGTCGTTGAGTCTGCGAGATAGACGGTTCGTAATCCCTCTCGAAAACAGCCTACAGACGTGACTTAGAAGTGCGATGGGCCTATAGTTTTTAAGAAGGGTATTGTCACCCTTTTTAAAGAACAGTACCACCACACTTCTGTGCCACGCTTGTAGCGTTTTGCCTTCGGATATGACAGGAATTGAACATCAACTGAAGAGCTTCTAATATTGGCCTTCCGCCCGCTTCCAGAAGTTCAGCAGTGATTCCGTCATCACCCGGCGCCCTGTTGTTCTTGAGCTGTTTGAGAGCCGTACTAATCTCGTCTAGACTGACATCCGGGATATCTTCGGTGTAGTGTCGGGTCAGTCCGGCTCTAGAATCTGCTGCCGGACTGTTAACATTGTTTTCTGTCGTCCTCTGTCTTTAGCTTAGTCAGGCAGCTCTGTCCTATAGACAGATCTTTGGCGAACACTTTAGAGGCCTTGTTCCGCTCTATGGCCGTTTTAATACTGACAGTATTAAACTGCTGAAGGTCGCGAGTCAGTGACTTCGAGATCTGTCTGTTGAGCCGCCTATACACTTAAGCGTCTTCAGAAGTCTTCAGAACCATACCGCGCCTCTCATCCATGAGCTTGAGAGTTGAGTCAGAGATCTTCTTGGTCTTGCTTGTGTGGCGGGTCTTAAAGCATTTCGACCCAGCCGTACGGACAGTTTCCACAAACCTGTTGTTGTATTCGTCCACATCTAAGCAATCACTCAGGCATTCGATGCGATTTTTAAGTTCGGGTTGGAAGCTCTCGGGGTTTTGGATTTGGGCAGATGCTGGTCGGAGCGTAGACTTCATTAGCCGGGATCTTTACAGCTTGACATTAATATTTAGCCTCTAATATAAATTAATATTCATTCAGTGATCGCTGCAGATTTTGAACGAATTGATCATATCTCTGTGATCAATCCGGTCACTGGTTCTTGAAGAAAGAGTTCATAATGTAGAGGCTCTCTCTCTCCATGATGTCAGCTAGCGTCTGGCCACTGGTGTTTCGTCGCCCATTTCCACTTTCAGCTCATAATAACGTCGAACGCCCAATTTTGCATTGAAATCCCCATGACAACGTTTTAGTGGGTCTTAGAACTATGTATGGCTCTGGAAATGTCATACCTCATCATGGGAGTGTGCGGAGGTCAGGGCGTAGACCTGTATGACCTTCAGCGAATACCGTTTGGTTATTCTGAGTATAAGGTACGCCACCCTCGACAACCCACTCTCGATCTTGACCAGAGCTCTACCACCAGTAAATAATTTATTTTGTTGATTTTAGTTCAAGGTTTAATTAACTACAATTTTGTTACTGACCGGTGATTGTGTTTTAGGTCAATTATAAAATCGTTATTTCTTTTATAGTCGATAAAAAACTATTTCAGTTCTAATTTAGAAAAAAATAAAAGACATGTCATGTTAAATATTATCTGTACTATGTATTACTTCAATTATAATTACCTTTAATTACCTAAATATCTACTTGGTGTCATAAGTTTGGTATATCGGTGAACACCTGCAAATGTCAAGCTATTGTGTTAGGTAGTCATTATCACACCAGCAAGCTTAATTTAAATAACCTAGCGCCATTACTCTTAGATAACATTCCAATTGTAATTTCCCTGTAAAAGACTTAGGTATATATTTGGATGTTAATCTTAACTGGGATTACCAAGTTAGTAATATCTGTAAAAACGCTACTGCGTCACTGCGTTCTCTTTATAGATTCAATAATTTTCTTCCCTCTAAAACTAAACTTCAATTTCAATTTCAATTTATTTTTGCTTGTTACATGGTACATTTATGGTCTTACAATTAAATTTTATGAGCTAAATACATGTAACACCCCGTAGGGGCATCGCAAAAAATATTATATTACAGCTTTTAATATATGTGTACTTGCTTATAGTTAAAATTTAATTACATAATATGGGTTTCTTATCTCATTATTATTTTATTTTATACAACTTAATAATTATTTTAAATTAAAATAAAGATTTTTATTTTTTAATTTCATTTTCATTAAAATTATCATTATTTTTTAAATTGATATATTATAAAAACTTCTCTTAGTACAATCGCTCATTCTTCCGGCCATTGATTATGCAGATGTTTGTTACTCCGATTTATCTCAAGAACTCCTGAACAAAATGGATCGCATACTTAACAATTGTATCCATTTTATTTATGGTCTCCGTAAATATGATCACATTTCTTCATACCGTGCCAAACTTAATTGGCTTCCCAACCGCCAAAGAAGATCCATTAGGATTCTTTGTCAACTGTTCTCTATCCTTTACGATCCACTCTCTCCTCATTATCTCAAAAGTAAATTTAAATTTCTTGGAGTCTCTCGTCATCTCAACCTCCGTTCCTTGGATAATCTCATTTTAGAAATTCCTTCTCACCGTTGTGGCTTTTTATCCAACTCTTTCGCCGTCACAGCTATCAAGCTCTGAAACACGCTTCCCGCCTCCATCAAAAAATCTCCGAGCAAGTTGTCATTCAAGCGTAATCTACGTAACTTTTATTTAAAAACTTCATCATAGACAATCATAATAACTCTTCTGGCTTCTGGCCATCATATTATTTGCCGTTTTCTTCTCAATCATATCGATATATATTTATAATATGTATGTTTGTATATTATGTATTTATTTATGTATATTATATGTATAGATATATATTTTATGTAGTGTAATATTTATTCGTAGGTTATTTCCTTATTTTATAATTAACTATTTAATTTATAAGTTTTACGCGCCTTTCATTGTTTTCTATTTACCCAAAGGTTGACTGGTAGACAATGCCTTTTAGTAGCATTAAGTCCGCCTTTTGTACAACATTTCTGTGTTTGCAATAAAGTTAAATAAATAAATAATTTAATTAATTAAAATTGTATTTCGGATATAGGTAGGTATTATTTCATTTTACTTAAAAACTGGACCTTGCGTGAAGATACATACATATACATACATATATACTTATAAATTTACAAATAAAACATCGGTACTTGCATACTGAATGAATAAATTTGGTCAGGGAAAATTGAAAAAATTGTCAGGAAAAGTCAGGGAAAAGTCAGGGAATTTTATTGAGCTTCTGCTGTGGTGACCCTGTATAACTACTAAGGTTTTAGGGATGGGTCTCTTCTGCATTTTGACCTCTTTTTTGTGAAGATGCCTAAAGGATGCAGTCATCAGTTAACATTAATGTGAACTGCAAGCTTGTTTACCAGCTTCGTTGTAAAAAATCATAGTTTGAAAAAACTAAGAAACACGCTTTTAACACTAATTGAACTAATAAATTAAAAATGATAATTATTTTCAAATGATTACTAGGTACTGTTTTATTTATGGTTTTAAAAGCGTGTTTTTTTAGTTTTTTTTTTAATTATAATTTATATTTACGTTATTTTTATAGTATATTTTTTTAATGATTGCACTGTAATCGGTCCTTGATACGTATGCATAGTTTCTAATTAATCAGACTTCTAGAAACCGGTGAAAATTAAGCTCAAAGATTCCGTTACATACATACATACATACATACAACCCAAGCTTATAAACGCGTATTAAAAAGAAGGATAAATTCAGGCGTGCAGTTATGTTATAAGATTATTTAACTGCAGTATTTATATGTCAGTCAGTATACTATATAATAGTAGTGAAGGGTAAACCCTCAAGGCTGTATCGGGGAAATGTATCAGGAAGCAACGTGTCTCTGTGTCAACTGCAATTAAATTGAAATATTTATTACTGGTGGTAGAGCTCCAGTGACGGAACTCGCGGGCGTAGGCACCACCGCATTACCTAATGTACCTACTTGCTGCTGAAAGGTAGTGCTCAGCACTATCGTGTTCCGGTCAGGTGGTAATGTACGGCCCTGTAATTTCCGGCACAGAGGCATAACAGCTTAGGCCTCAGGAGTGGTAACGCATCTGCATTTTGACCTTGGTCTTTGTGTGGGTGTCTATAGGCTGCAGTCATCACTTAACATCAATGTGAATTGCATGCATTGTTTGCCACTTCCATTAAATAAAAAAGAAATTGTGATTACAACCAATTTAACCATAAAATAGAAACTTTACAGTTAGAAATCCAATCTAATTTTTTAAGGGCTCCATTAAAAATTAATTAATCAAAATATTACATGTACCTACGTATAGCGCTTCCAAAAAATTATGTTCTAAAAAATGAAAATTTTGAAAATAATTTTAATTATGCTTCATAATAAAAATTGTCCAATTTCATTTTTTCGTTCTCTTATATTATTAAAAGATTAAAATGATTCAATAGATTTATTTTTTTTTGTAGCTGTAAGTCTATCTCCGGTTCACAGTGTTATAGCAATAGAACACTAATTAGTATGGTTGGTCTGGACTTAAACTTTATTGAGGAGAGCCATGAATTTTCCTTTCTAAATCCGCCTCGTAACTCCGCTTTTCCTTTGGAGAAAATGTATGCGCAAATTAACTTAATAATTTTGACAAGAATGCACAACACAATTCTGTAACTGTGTTCTTTTTAGTCATGACAATCCTAATCGTTTTTTAATTATTTACTTTAAGATTGTGTATCAGTAGATGCAATATAGTCTTACTTAACCTTTAGTGCGTGCGATGCAATTTGAGTGACACATTAACCTAATTATATGTATTTTTGTTTCTTTTAGATTACTGAAATGGTTATTTTATTCACACAAGTTAACTATTATATCAATACATCTATACAAATAAATGAAATTGCAGTGTCTGTTTGTAATATAAAAATAATCGCTTTTTACTTAATCCGTATGTATGTATACACGGTATTTAAACCAAAACAACATCTTTTACAATTCTTGTCTGTCTGTCTGTTTGGCGGGGCTAATCTTGGGAACGGCTGGACCGATTTTGACGGGACTTTCACTGGCAGATAGCTGATGTAATAAGGAGTAATTTAGGCTACTTTTATAGTAGCTGAGCCCACGACTTCATCCGGGTAGATACTGAACAATCATAAATTTTCACGCGAACGAAGTCGCGGGCACAGCTAGTATTTTTATAAGTTTCGTTAGTGTACATGTGCATAATTATTATTATAATAACCTGTAAAACTATTCTTTAGCTTTTCCTGGGGTTTTAGTTTTATGCCCGGATTCGGTTCAAAGTATTGGCTGATGAATAAAGCTGGGCTAGATTTTTAAACTGAAAGGATAGCGAGAGGAAGATATTGCATTTCATCGAGCGCGTCCGATTAAAATGTTGGGGATACTTTATACCCTGTTGAGCAAATGCACCAAACCGAAGCTCACTTTGTACGATCGTGTTCGTGGGAAGCCTGCGATTACTTTTTATTTTCAATCAATCAATCAAATAATCCTCATAGAGCAACACGGGCCACCGGCCGCGGTGGACTGGATGGGAGTAACCATAGCGTTTATTACTGATGCAAAACAGTCTGTCATTTTTTGCGGGGGAAAATGCGTGCGACTCACACGCGCACTACAAAAATCGTCTATTACTATGAAACTCACACCTTAACTTTAACAAGATACAGAAACAATTTCACGCACACATTTGAACACGTAGGTGACAGGTATGGGCCCATTTGGGCTTGTACTTTGGCAGAGGGGTAAGCCTGCATATGGCTACTCCCCCTCCGGTGTTGCTCTAGGATCATCCTGTATGCCAATAAATCTTAAACAATTTAAACATAATTATTTATCGATAAATGTGTCACATCACTACTAATCGATAGATTAGTAGATAACTTTTATCAAATTATTTACAAATCTTGATATTGGAGTACTGCCATTGTCTACTGTAATCATGTTAGTTTATTAAGATTTATTAACTGTGATTTGATACTACACTTGCGAGCTTTAAACGGGAATCAAAAACTGGAATTGTTTAAAAAAAATTACAAAAAATGGAATGCGGTATATCATTTGAAAGGTAATTATAGTAGCTTTAAACCTCTTTTGATACCATAACCAAAACTATCTCAGCTTATGTCACGGGACGTAAAAACAAACGGCATTAATTTATAAGAAAACAAAATATGGGTTGTTTTTATATTATTTCGCATTAACACATGCTTGTGAAATATATTTTATTTTTAAAGAAAAATGGAAAGAAAAATTTGACTTCAGACGAGGCTCGAACTCGCGACCTACTGGGACTAGATTCCCAGCATGTGTTAATGCGAAATAATATAAAAACAATTATTAAGGGTAAAAGCGACTTCCTTACGATATTCAATAAACTGAAAAGTCTATTATATCGGTTGCCTAACTAGCATAGTTGGTAATAGATGGCGCTGCTGCTACCATAAAGCAATGCAATAGATGTGAAGGAAAGATTTGACAAATCGGGCAGGGCTTCAGTAGCTCAATTGGAAGAGCGGCTGGACTAGATTCCCAGTAGGTCGCGAGTTCGAGCCTCGCCTGAAGTCAAATTTTTCTTTCCATTTTTCTTTAAAAATAAAATAAAATATGGGTTGGAAGTCCTGAAACCCTTCAACAGTATATTAAAAAATGTAAGTGTGCTTTTAAAAAATAAATCAATATTTTTTATATCATAATCTTTTAATTTTATTCAATTCTTTTAGTTTTGACCCTTCTACTTAATTCGTAAAAATTAAGTATGAAATTAAAAAAAAATGATAATATTTCATATCAAGCGTTCGAAAGCCAATAAAATTAGCTTTGAAGTGATATACCTACTTACCTTTTAAACTGTAATTGCATGAAAATTGTTTAAAAATATTCGAATGAACAACCCACGTTTTACACTTACGAGCTGTAAACTGGAATGTGATTACAGTCAAAAGTTCGCAAGTGTACCTATTTTACTGGTGGTAGAGCTCTAGTGACGGAGCTCGCGGGCGTAGGCACCACCGCATTACCTTTACTTGCCGCTAAATGGTAGTGTTCGGCACTATCGTGTTCCGGTCAGGTGGTAATGTACGGCCCTGTAATTTCCGGCACAGAGGCATAACACCACAGCCCTCGCAATAACGCATCTGCATTTTGACCTTTCTCTTCATGAGTGTGTCTATAGGCTGCAGTCATCACTTAACATCAATGTGAATTGCATGCTTGTTTGCCACTACCATTACATAAAAAAACCTATAATATCTTTGAATTGAAATGTGTCATCAATTATTTCTTATTGATTTATCAGTTTTTTTTTTATGTAATGGAATTGGCAAACAAGCATGCAGTTGACATTGATGTTAAGTGATGACTGCAGCCTATAGACACCCTCAAAATGCAGATGCGTTACCACTCCTGAGGCCTAAGGTGTTATGCCTCTGTATCGGAAATTACAGGGCCGTACATCAGGTTGTAGATCATACAGACTGATATTTTACTGATGGTAGAGTAGGGTGTAGACATCACCATATTACCTAATTTATCTGCCGCCAAATGGTAGTGTTCAGCACTATCGCTTTCCAGTTAGATAGTAATGTATGGCCTCATAATAACTGTCACAGAGACATAACAATAACAACTAATCACACAGACATGCATTTTGTGGTCTATATGTGGGTGTCGCACTCGGGAGACGCACTCGAGATGTGGTGCTGGAGGAGAATGCTCAGGGTGTCGTGGACAGAGTTCCGTACGAACGCCTCCATACTTGACGAGCTCTGCATCCGACAGCGCCTCTCGTCTATTGTGCAAACCCGCATCCTTACTTTCTTTGGACATGTATCGCGGCGCAACAATGACTCCATAGAGCGTCTAGTAGTGCAGGGAAAAGTGGAAGGTACCAGACCGCGAGGCAGATCCCCGTTGAGATGGACCGATCAAATCAAGGCGGCAACAAACTACACAGTTCATGAGTGTACCAGAAAGGCTGCGGTCCGACAAGAATGGCGCCGTATAACAAAACTTGTCACTCAGCCTGTTCCTGACTGACGACCAGGACCACTCTGCCAAGAGTGAAACGACAAAGAAGAAGAATGTGGGTGTCTTTATGCTGCAGTTATCACTTAACATCAATGTGAACTGTACAATTATTTTTTTTCCCACCTACATAACATAAAAAAAACTTAAATGTTATGTTACGTAATCAGGTGTAGTCTGCTCAAGCAATTTGGATAGTCATATTCAATGTTAGCAGTCAATATTTGCAGTTCTGTAATCTCTCTCATAAGCTGTGCAGATCTATAAAAACTAAGATTTCAATGATAGATACGAAGATGTGCTGTTTCTAAGAGCTCATTGATGAAGTTCTAGTCCCGGAGCCGGGGGACGTTGGAGACCACCAAATGACAGTGATCCAGTGGCTTTGTATGTCTCCGTAATTTCTTCAAAATTTTCGTGCTTCGGAGAGCATGTTAAGCCGTCGGTCCCGGTTGCTATCGATAGACAGCAGTTGTTAAACCTTGTCGGAGGCCTTAAGGGCGGTTTGAAAACATCCGACAGCGGGTTGGCCACTAACCCAATCCGCATTGCAGTAGCGTGAGTAAGTTCCAGGCCTCCCCCCAAAAAGGAGAGAGACTCGTGCCCAGCAGTGGGACGTATAATGGGTTGCCATTATTATTATTATTATCATAGAGGGTCAGGTAATTGCCTCAGTAGCGTAGTGGTAGCAGGCCACTACTATTACGCTGGAGGTCCTGGGTTCGATTCCCGGGTCGGGGACTATCAGAGATAACGGTTTAAAATCCTTTATTTCTGCTTCTATTGCGATTTTTCCATTTTCTGGAAGTTTCCCAGTACCCCGGAGTTTGGTAATGTGCCCGGAGATGGCAACAGGTTCGCCACCTGTTACATGGGCCAAAACGTAACCGGCGAGTCGTGGGTGTTCGCATGTATGATTGAATGCATGGATTTACCTCTGCCTACCCCTTCGGGGATTACAGGCGTGAAGTTACGTATCACAGAGGGTAAACAACTTCAGCCTTAAGCCTGGCGACGGCATAAAGCAATAGGTCTCTACGTAGATGCGCTGCTGCCTGAGGGCTGAAGTGTGTTTCATCTTAGCTTATTGTGTATCTTGGAAAAGTCTTTGATTGATGTCATGATTTCATGAAGTGGCAAACAAACATACAATTTTTACATTGATGGTATGTAATATACCAGATATTTAAATGCAGATGTGCTGCCACTCCTGAGGCTTGAGGTTTTATGCCTTTGTGTCGGAAATAACTGGGCCGTACATTACCATCGGACCGGAATACGTTAGTCCTGAACACTACAATTTAGCGGCAAGGAGTTGAGGTAATGCGGTGGTGCCTTCGCCCACGAGCTCTGTCACTGGAGCTTTACCACCAGTAAAAACTACAAATTATTACTTGGATTACATAAATAAAATAAATTATGCTGACACTCACTAGGCATAGACATTTTTTATCATGGGTGCCGTTAGACACACACAACACATGCCTACACGAACACTAATTTTTTTTTAATTTTTTTTGACACAAATTTACGAAAAAAAAATAGTGTTCGTGTACACTATTTTTTTTTTTAATTTTTTTTTTGACACATCATTGTCTGTACCTTGTCTGTACCTGAGACCCTCAAATCAAGCTGTCATCAGTCGCACACCGCTGGACTAACCAAGTCGCCGATAAAAATATTAGAAAAATAAATGACAATCGTCATTATATCGATACAAAAATATTATACATAGTCATTGCCTATATCAGAAGTATAATAATACCCCGACATTTCACATTTCGTGACCCTAAACTATAAAACATCACGTGACCTGTGACGTATTGGTAAATAAAAATGATGAAATGCAATCCAAACGTAAAGAGCATGGATTAACGTTCATATAGACTTACATCATTTTTGGGATTCAGTATATATATGTATGTATGAATGTATGTATGTATGTACGTATGTATGAATGTATGTATGTAGGTATGTATGTTAATATTATTCTATGTATATTCTACGTATGTCTCTTGACGCCAAGTCACACCGCGGACACTCCGCCAAAAATCCATACAATCAATCAGTGACGTGAATTTACACGTGCACCTGTGTGCGTAGCACGTAGAAAATACCAACCGTCGCCCATAAGAGGGGAGGTGGTTGGGCGATGCGTGGAAATCGGGCTGGACGTCGAAGTGTCCATTCTATACGTAGTATTATTACATATTCTCTGCCTGAGATCTAAATTGCTATGTATCTGTGCTAATTATTACGGGACCACCATCTAACCGGAACACGATAGTGCTGACCACACCATTTAGCAGCAGAAAGGTAATGCGATGTTGCCTATTCCTTCGAGCTCTTACACTGGAACTCTACCACCAGTGAAAGATATTTCTGCTGCTTGTCACTTTTTGCTGATCCAGAATAAGATTTTGAGACAGCTTCGAAAGTGTCTTACTGCTCTGTGGTGTTCACTAGCATCAGGGGCGGATTTCCCTATAGCTTGAGTAGGCCGGGCCTAGGGCGGCAAAAGAATCATGTTGCAAGTTTTTTTTTTTTTTTTTTTATGTAACGGAAGTGGCAAACAAGCATGCAGATCACATTGATGTTAAGTGATGACTGCAGCCTATAGACACCCACACAAAGACCAAGGTCAAAATGCAGATGCGTTACCACTCCTGAGGCCTAAGGTATTACGCCTCTGTGCCGGAAATTACAGGGCCGTACATTACCACCTGACCGGAACACGATAGTGCTGAACACTACCATTTAGCGGCAAGTATATTAGGTAATGCGGTAGTGCCTACGCCCGCGAACGTCACTGAAGCTCTACCACCAGTAAAAAGTTTCATACATTGATTTGTACAAAAAAGTTAGAAAAAGGTACAAGATAAAACAGATTAGAAATATTATCTAGGGAACCTAAAGAACATTTTCTGGTATGTAATTTTTTTTGAATCACCGGAATAAAAATCGTCTTTCCTCACAATAGTAGAAGCAATCCATACTAAAGTTCAATTTCAAACTTTTTATTCCGGAGAGTTAAAAATATTTTAAGTATCAGGAAATGTTGTTTAGGTTCACTGGATAATATTGCCATGCTGTTTTACCGTGTACCTTTTCTTCATTTTTTCTGTACAAATCTTGCCATGATCCTTTAGGAGGCGGCAAAAGTGGAAGTTTTTTTTATAAGTAGTTGCCTAACGTGTAAAATGTGTCAATATAGCATCTCTCGAAAATATTTACATGGATGGCAATTACGATTATTAGAAGAATTAATTAAATCACGTACCTACTGACTGTCGTTTTTTTTTCATTTTAATTTATTTTCTATACTTTATCAATTTTTTTATGCTTTACAGCGCGGTGGGGGAGGCGTCAATCTTTCATAGGCCTAGGCAGCCAACGTATCAAATCCGCCCCTGACTAGTATCCCCACCGCTGAACAAACGTTTTTTCCCTTAATAACAACAGTGCTTTGCGTCATTATGGGAGAATATGACGAAGCGCGCATGGCCCCGCGGCTGGTGTAGATTGGAAGCGATAGATGCTAGTTAAGCGATACGGGCGCGGTCGGGTGTGTGATAGATGACCGCTAGTGGCAAATTAAAATGCGCGTTTCGATGCTTCGGAGGGCATGTTAAGCAGTCGGTCCCAGTTGCTATCGATAGATAGCAGTCGTTAAACCTTTTCAGAGGCCTTATGGGCGGTAAAAAACGACTTCAGTACTAAAATCTTTTTTGATTGGATAAAATAGTACTGAAGAGGAAGGCGCGATAAAAAACATTTCCCTCCGTGAAATGGAAACCGGCAATTGCCCGGGGCGGCATAAATGAGAGGCTGAAAAATGTCTTTTTATAGGTTAAAATTACACCATCTATTCAATATTGCGGAAACATATTAATGGCTGTTAGTTTTTAAGAAGTTTTTTACAATGTTATGTCTGTTTGTTTTCTTAAAAAAATAAAATAATAACGCATGGATAAAAGGCGGCAAATACACTGTCTAAAATATATTTGGTCGACTATTACTCGCATACTTGTAAAGCCAACTTTTTCCTTTTGATTGCGTTATAATATGTAGCTACTTTTTCCGTAACGTTTGTATTTCTGACAACAACCGTTTATTTGGTAGGGGGGGGGGACACTTGACTCTAAAGACAATTGGCACTTTAAAGCTAAATAAGTCACGAACAGTTAACTAAATCCAAAAATGATGTTAGCATATGTAGCGTCCACTACATTAAGGCGCCAACTAGTGGAATACAATGAAACCTCACAGTACTTATCTAGTACGGTAGATGGCGTGCATTCGAATTACATTGCACATGCGAAGATTTCTCAAGAGTTGGCATATATACAACTTCCCAACGTCAACCGTTGGGCCGCGGCCCGCCAGGCGCTACCACCTCGCCTGGTCGGAGGATCCTCCCTTTTCGCCGGAGGAACACTTCCACCCATTCCTCCACAGTGGTGACCCCCGACGTGATTGGAAGCAACCTTCTCACCAGCCACTCTGCAGCACCTTCGACGACGTCATCCCTCACATCACCAGCACCTGATCGAGCGGTAATCAAGTCACGCCAGCCAGCACCCTCGGCTTCATCAGGGATACTCCACACGCCTGCAGCGACCGCGCATGCCTGGACTACGCTGCAGCCACATCAGCAGTACTAACATTTTTGAAAGATCTTTCCAAAGATATCCCACACTATATAGAAAACAAAAAAAAATATCCGTGCGTTACATGTAGGAGATTTTAAATAATTTTATTTTTCATGTTTTTATTCTACCACTTTATCGGCGTGATTAAGGTGTATACTTGTGCCAAATTTCAATTCTCTAGTACCAAGAGTTTGTGCGCTAAACCGCGGCATGACAGACAGACAGACACGGACATGGCGAAACTATAAAAGTCCTTGTTTACCACGGAACCCTAAAAAATTAATGTTTGTCTAAATGTCCTTTATAGAATCGTAAATCACGCATTTGATCTTGTGATGATCTTAAGCAAAGTTGTTGTGCATAAGCCCAAGAAGGTTTTTGAGTTGGCAAATTCGACAGATGGCGCTTCTGTCTTTTGTAGTTGGTGGCGTAGCAACGCGCTCAGGATACGGCTAGTATTATTATAATATTTTATGTTGTTTAAGACAAAATGGAGGCGCGCATGGCCCAGCGGCTGGTGTAGATCGTAAGCGATCTGCTCGGTTAAGCACTACGGGCGCGGTCGGGTAGTGTGATAGGTGACCGCTAGTGGCAAATTAAATGCGCGTTTCCGTGCTTCGGAGGGCACGTTAAGCCGTCGGTCCCGGTTGCTATCCAAACCTTGTCGGAGGCCTTATGGGCGGTTTGAAAACATCCGACAGTGGGTTGGCAACTAAACCACCCACCTCCACCAATCCGCATTGGAGCAGCGTGGTGGAGTAAGCTCCAGGCCTCCCCCCAAAAAAAGAGGAGAGACTCGTGCCCAGCAGTGGGACGTATAATGGGTTGCCATTATTAAGACAAAATATTATTTTTTATATGTGCAGTAATCATAGCTAATTAATAAAAAAAAACTCTTTTTGCGATTACAATTTTATGAAATTAACACATTATCAAACCCGGAATAGTGGAACGTAAATACTCATTATCGTTTTTGTTTTTGTACGCCTAATTGTGTTTATTTAGAACCCATTAGTTGGAGATAAAATTGATAATCAATATAATATACCCGGAAAGATTTTTACACATGTACTTAATGATGAACGTTGATCTTGATTTTTACTGGTGGTAGAGCTCCAGTGACGGAGCTCGCGGGCGTAGTCGCCACCGCATTACCTAATATACTTGCCGGTTAATGGTACTGTTTTGCATCGTGTTACGGCGCTGTAATTTCTGGCACAGAGGCATAACACCTTAGGCCTCAGGAGTAATAACGCATTTGCATTTTGACTTTGGTCTTCGTGTGGGTGTCTATAGGCTGCAGTCATCACTTAACATCAATGTGAACTGCATGCTTGTTTGCCAACTCCATCTTTTACTGATGGTAGAGCTCCAGTGACGGAGTTCGCGGGCGTAGGCACCACCGCATTACCTGATTTACTTGCCGCTAAATGGTAGTGTTCAGCACTATCGTGTTCCGGTCAGGTGGTAATGTACGGCCCTGTAATTTCCGGCACAGAGGCATAACACCTTAGGCCTCAGGAGTGGTAACGCATTTGCATTTTGACCTTGGTCTTTGTGTGGGTGTCTATAGGCTGCAGTCATCACTTAACATCAATGTGAACTGCATGATTGTTTGCCACTTCAATTACATAAAAAAAAAAAAAACTACTTATTACATATTCTCTGACTAGATTTAAGCTCTCATTTAAAATACCTCTTACTGAGTTTGTTGGGTAGCGGAGTTCTTCTCAGCAGTGACAGTACTTGGAAGGTGGTTGTATGTATCGAATAATTTGGTTTGTAATCCGACCAGTCCATATCGAATCACGCTCGAGTAGGTAAGGTTTTTGTAGTAGGAACAATAATTTATTTAAAACAAAATCCCTAAGTCATTGCGTACCTACCTCATTTCTTACTTTGTTCAAGTAATAATAAAAAAATGTCCTATAATAAGGAAATAAGAATTGCTACATGAGGAAAAAACACAATTACCCAAAATCAATTTATAATAAGTGTAATATTGAATTACATTCTATGTCATGCTTTGACATCCGGGTTTGCTTTAATTATTAAGTATATTTGCATTTAGAAGCCATTCATTTAGAAGCGCGCATGGCCCGGCGGCTGGTATAGATCATAAGCGATCTGCTCGGTTAAGCACTACGGGCGCGGTCGGGCAGTGTGATGGGTGACCGCTAGTGGAAAATTAAATGCGCGTTTAGTGCTTCGGAGGGCACGTTAAGCCGTCGGTCCCGGTTGCTATCGATAGATCTTCGTCAGCAGTCGTTAAACCTTGTCGGAGGCCTTATGGGCGGTTTGAAAATATCCGACAGCGGGTTGGCCAATAACCCACCCACCTCCACCAATCCGCATTGGAGCAGCGTGGTGGAGTAACCTCTTGGCCTCCCCCCAAAAAGGGGAGAGACTCGTGCCCTGCAGTGGGACGTATACGTGGGTTGCCATTATTATTTATTATATTTGCATTTGAACTGACTCGCTCTTTTTTTTCTGTAGACCCCATTCAATTTTTTTCTGGTTTCCTTGCTACATTTATATCACATTCCTTTATTGCCAATTTTTATTCACGCCTACGCAGACCCCGATCGAGTCTCCTATGGTCGTCAGGGGGTCCACCTGTACCACTTTGGGACTCACTGACCTAGAGGCTGAGCACCAACCCACTGGTATGATCCGCACTCGTCTACACTCCTACCAAGAAGTTTCAGCTCATTTCAGCATAGACACGATCTTCAGGAATGAAGAAAACGACGTAGAATGAGGTAAGATTAAATAAATAATATCTAAACAGCGAAGTAGAACTTCTTTAAATTCGTGACGGAAAATAACTAGATGTATTATAATGAACTAATAACTCGTCTAATTAATTCAATGATTTAATCTATTCTATTGTATTAAGAACATTGATTTGTTACATTGTTGATACAAGAAGGCGATGCATCGTTAAAATTAAGAAAAATAACTCCATATTTAAAAATTCTCCAGAGGTTCCTTTCGTGATGATATTGGAAACAATTTTGGAAAGAAGTGGAAATTACGTGTTATTTCCAACGTCTCACGTTTCTGGGCTGTATTTACAGTAATTGAAGTGGCAAACAAGCATGCAGTTCACATTGATGTTAAGTGATGACTGCAGCCTATTAGACACCGACACAAAGACCGGTAGTCAAAATGCAGATGCGTTATCTCTCCTGAGGCCTAAAGAGTTATCCCTCTGTGTCGAAAATTACAGGGCCGTGCATGACCACCCGGCCGGAACACGATAGTGCTGAACACTACCATTCGGTGGCAAGTATATTAGGTAATGTGTGACGTCACGTGGGAGTGACGTCACGGATTTCATGTCTACTGGATGTGGTTGCGAAGTGTTTTGATTATTGTGAAGAAATAAATAAAAAACGTTCACAGTTTGTGGGAAAATATCATTCGTTTAATAACACTCTATTTGAGTGTGAAACATACAGTGGAGAACAATAAATCTACACTCACAGCCCAACACTAGGTATAAGAGTCATAGCTCACTACAGCCACTCGGCACCCGACCAGCACCGCCTCGTTTTACGGCATTCACTCGTTGTCGACGGGTGGTCCACGGGCGAACGACGCGATTTTACTCGTGTAGCACTCGCGGACAACTCGCGGTCCCCTTGAGAACAGGGCTTTGGCAATGCAAAGTCAACGTAAGACAAGCTAGTGGTCACCGCTTGTACATATACACCGCGGAGTACAATCGCAGTCCGCGCGTAGACCGCGCGCCAACTGTGCGGCCGAGGCGATATGAAGCGGAGTTGATGTAATGAGCGCAGACCGCTTGAGGCGGTCGGGCGCTGGTCGGGTGCCGGGCTGGCTGGCCGGGTGGCTCTAGTGAGCTATGACCCTAAACCTGTGTCGTGGCTGCCGTTGTACACACACAACATATACATAAACACACAGACCCCAAACAAATAGGCCATACAAATATTTGTTCCGGCATGGGGAATAACCCGTGACCAACTGGCACGTCAATCCGATACAAGTGTTGTTTATTTGATACTTTCTTCACGTATAAACAGTAGCAGAAACAATAAATCTTTATAATTATTGTCCAAATAGTTTTAATGAGATAATGTAACATACGCAACATATAATTGCCAATGTGTAATTAATGATAACAGCCACAAAGAGATAAAAAAGGAGCACAATACATGTCATGTGCCCCAATATTTGATTACCAGGAAATTAAAGGCTGATTTAGACATATCACTGGTGGTAGAGCTCCAGTGACGGAGCTCGCGGCCGTAGGCACCACCGCATTACCTAATATACTTGCCGCTAAATGGAAGTGTTCAGCACTATCGTCTTCCAGTCACGTGGTAATATAAGGCCCTGTAATTTCCGACACAGAAGCATAACACCTTAGGCCTCAGGAGTGGTGACGCATCTCCATTTTGACTTTGGTCTTTGGGTAAGTGTCTATAGGCTGCAGTCATCACTGAACATCAATGTGAACTGCATGATTGCTTGCCGCTTCCATTAGGTACATAAAAAAAATATCAGTGAAGTCTCAGTTCCAGCAACGTATCAACGTAGGGTTGCGTGCGGATCATAGAAGGTTGATTGGTCTGTGGTGCGGATAAAGCCGGACTTAGTTACCCTCTGATTGCGTGTCTGGGGTGCGACCGCCTATCGACATTGCCGTCGTCATTGTCATTGCTGTCAAATTTTAAAGTCGATTTTTACTTTAACTTAAAAAAGACGTAAAAACGTAACTTCACGCCTGTAATCCCCGAAGGGGTAGACAGAGGTAAATGCATGCATTCAAGCATACATGCAAACACCCACGATTCGCCAGTTACGTTTTGGCCCATGTAACAGGTGGCGAGCCTGTTGACATCTCTGGGCACATTACCAAACTTCGAGGTACTGGGAAATTTCCAGAAAATGGAAAAATCCCAATAGAACCAGAGATAAAGGACTTTACACCATTATCTCTGATAACCCCCTAAACGGGAATCGAACCCAGGACCTTAGAGTAGCAGTAGTGGCCTGCTACCACTAGGCTACCGAGGCAGTCAAATCGAAAAAAAATCGAAATAATCTACCATTATCGCTTGTCTATCACCTACGAAAGCGAGAACATCAATCAGATTATCACTACGACTTTTAAAGGAGCTACAAATCGACATGAAAATTTGACAATGCCAACAGCAAATTCGATAGGCGGTCGTACCCCTGGTCAAAATATACGGTGTCTGGCTTTTATTAGGCTATTTACATTTCTTAAAGCCGAACGCTTCGTACCTTATGAAGTATATGATTTCTGTTTATGCATATTAATGAATGTTAAAGGGTGCTACACTAATTTATTCAAAAATCTCACGCATTCATTCCATATACGATTCGGAATGCAAACAAATCGAAAATATGAACAAAATATGCAGTGTCGGATAAAGCCGGTGCGGGTCCGTAGCAAATGTGACCATGGGGCCCTAGAGTTGCCTACTGAAATTTAGGATGTAAATAAAACAACATTTACGAAAAGGAATCGAAAACAAATTTAGGGGATTCCCCCTGTAAGTATTGTGGTGTTGCCAACTTGCAACATAATAATATGGTACCTATATAATTAGTGGTCAACGCTCCCTTTGAGAATAGCTAAGGTGTATTTATGTTTTTTTTTACATATTTGTGTTTTTTTTTGGGCACAGGCCCCTAATGGCGCGGGGCCCGTAGCATTTGCTACTCCTGCTACATGGCTAATCCGGCACTGAATATATGTAATTGCGAATTAGCACAGTTTCACATTTCGCAGAATTTCACTACATCATTTAATTTGTGAATGCTAATACACAATTAACATGCTATCAATTAATGCGAATGCTAATTAATCCATGACTAGTCGTCACTGACACTGACTGGTGTGGATACGTTCATAGAAAATATATGTTTATTTATGTGATGGAAGTGACAAACAAGCTTGCAGCTCACATTGATGTTAAGTGATGACTGCAGCCTATAGACACCCACACAAAGACCAAGGTCGAAATGCACATGCGTTACCACTCCTGAAGCCAAAGGTGTTATGCCTCTGTGCCGGAAATTACAGAGCCGTACATTACCACCTGACCGGAAGACGATAGTGCTGAACACTACCATTAAGCGGCAAGTATATTAGGTTATGCGGTGGTGCCTACGCCCGCGAGTTTCGTCTCTGGATCTCTAGCATCAGTAGAATAATTATCACGGTGGCGGTACTGTGCCGGACCTGTGACTGCTCGGATATGTGTGAATAGACCTTAATACTGTTATGATGTTTTTAAGTTCAAAGTGATATTAGTTCTGTTATATTTATCGCAATAACACAAGCGAGTGAAATATAGTAAATAACTGCCTCACTAGCCTAGTGGTAGCAGGTCACTACTACTACCCTAAGATCCCGGGTTCGATTCCTGTGTCGGGGACTATCAGAGATAATAGTCATGTTCACTTTAATGTCTTTGCCTTCGGCGGCGTCGTGTGACGGGTTGCTCACTTCCCTTCAAAATGGTCGAGGAGAGCAATGGCTGCCACATGCGTCATACTCGTGAACGGGTGCTGATTGTGGGGACTGGTCTGTTGTGATTTGCGGGTGTTATATTCTATCACGATATTAAGCTGTTGATGGGTATTTGCGTATGTGTTTATATGCAAATATTTATATGCCATGGACGTTCACATTATCTTTATTCTATGTAATAATATTTGTATTAAATCTAAGGTTTTGACAAAAGAGCAACACGCTGAGTTTGTTGGGTAGCGGAGTTCTTCTCAGTAGTGCCTGCACTTGGAACTCTGCTAAGTGAATGACTATGATTTTGACGAACAGATTTTTCTTTTTCTTCTATGAAGGAATTGAAAAATTTGATGATTCACGTATCGGTTAAATATCTATTATTATTAAATTGGTATTTATTTATACCTATTGGATTATTATTATAAGTCATTCTCTCTAGGTAGCTTACAACCTGACAATGCAAAAGTGTCCTTGTAGACCAATTTGAAATAAATGATTTGAATTTTGAATTTGAATGGTGTAAAATCCTTTATCCCTGGTAGTGGATTTTTCCATTTTCTAGAAGTGTCCCAATATCTCAGAGTTTGATGCCCGGAGATGTCAACAGGTTCGCCACCTGTTTACATGAGCCAAAACGTAACCGGCGAATCGTGGGTTGCGTACCTATATATTTTTTTTATGTAAGGGAAGTGAAAAACAAGCATACAGTTCACATTGATGTTAAGTGATGACTGCAGTCTATAGACACCCACAGAAAGACCAAGGTCAAAATGCAGATGCGATACCACTCCTGAGGCTTAAGGTGTTATGTCTCTGTGCCGGAAATAACATTACATTACCACATGAGCGGAACACGATAGTGCTGAACACTACCGTTTAGCGGCAAGTAAATAAGGTAATGCGGTGGTGCCTACGCCCAGGAGCTCCGTCACTGGAGCTCTAACACCAGTAAAAAATATATGCTTGAATGCCTGCGTTTTACCTTTTTTTATGTGATGGAAGTGGCACACAAGCATGCAGTTCTCATTGATGTTAAGTGATGACTGAAGTCTTTAGACACCCACAGAAAGACAACGGTCAAAATGCAGATGCATTACCACTCCTGACTCCTAAGGTGTTATGCCTCTGTGCCGGAAATTAGAGGGCCATACATTACCACCTGACCGGAACCCATTTATAATAAAAAAAAACGCTTACACTAACAGCCCCACAGTAAATATAAACCTGTGTCGTGGGTGCCGTTGTACACATACAACACAAACACAAACTCCCAGACCCGAAACAAATATCTGTAGGCTATACAAATATTTTTCACGACTTTTTATGTTTTTATTATGTTAAACTGTGTAGTTATTAAGGTTATTGTGGTGATAAATAAATAAATAAATAAATAAATAAAATTTGTTCCGGTGAACCCGCGATCCTACGAATCTAACGGTCGTCTCACACCGCTGTCGACGTGTCGTTGTCATGTCGATAGTGCTGAACACTACCGTTTAGCGGCAAGTAAATAAGGTAATGCGGTGGTGCCTACGCCCACGAGCTCTACCACCAGTAAAAAATATATGCTTGAATGCCTGCGTTTTACCTCGACCTATCCCTTTGGGGATAACTTACGTGTTAACAATGAACAACAATGTACCAAGTCGTTGTATTTATCACCGTTCGTGCTTTAACAATTATATTATCATTCATGAATGCAGGTCAACAGAGAATGATTTATTTGTTTGGCTTCTATAACAATGTAAATGAATATACTTGTAAAGTATAAAATCATGGTCGAGGTGAGATCTGGACACGGTAGTGTGTCAAGCCAAGTTCAGGCTAACAGAACTGGCGAGCAGCACCCTGTCACACCGCGGACACTCCGCCAAAATTCCATACAAACGCTTAATTTGGTTTCTATTACACAGACATCAATCAGTGATGTGTATGTACACGCGCACCTGTGTGCGTAGCACGTACAAAATACCAACCATCGCCCATAAGAGGGGAAGGGGTTGAGTGATGCGGGCAAATCGGGCGGGACGTCGAAGTGTCTATTCTATACGAAGTATATTATTATTACATATTCTCTGACCCTGTGTAATATCTGATTCCCGAAATACAGTGAAAACTAGTTTGGGAATCTATGGATTCAACATATAAATTGATGTAACTATCTTTTTGTCAATAAACAAATTTATTATTATTATTACGTAACTTCAACGTAACTGCACGCCTAATCCCCGAAGGGGTAGACAGAGGTAAATGCATGCATTCAAGCATACATGCAAACACCCACGATTCGCCGGTTACGTTTTGGCCCATGTAACAGGTGGCGAGCCTGTTGACATCTCCGGGCCCATTACCAAACTTCGAAGTACTGGGAAATTTCCAGGAAATGGAAAAATCCCAATAGAACCAGAGATAACCAGACTTTACACCATTATCTCTGTTAATCCCCTACCCGGGAATCGAACCCAGGACCTCAGCGTAGTAGTAGTGGCCTGCTACCACTAGGCTACCAAGGCAGTTATTATTATTATTATTAATATTACAGGTAGGTACCCGTTCATTTTGCTGACAAACGTTTCAAAACTCTCCGTTAAAAAACTAAAGTCTCGCAACGATTTCGTTTCACATCTCTACCTTCCACAACTACATCACTACATACATAATTCACTTGGCAAACATATTATTACAAACCTATTCATTTCATAACTCATCACTTCATAAATAATTTAGTTGAAAAAAATATTCTCAAATGTTACGACATAGTCAGGTTAGGTCGAAGGGTGCGCCGCACAGTTCGGTGTTAGATATATTTTTTTGCTGACAGTATTTATTATTAAGAAATAAATAAATAAAAAACGTATTTATTCTCTCCACAATAACATTAACAGTACAACATTATGTTAATTGCAATACAAAACATTCTGTCGTGTCATTTAATTTATTGTGGAGACTGGAGCCTGAACTAAAGTTATAAAACCTGTTTTACAGGTCTCCAGGTCCAACCCTTCGGATAATTTAGATGATTGGACATGTAGCAATATTTTTATGAGTGTTATACATTATGTTTGAGGAGATTTTAATCCTATTACTATTATAATATAAAGATTTCTTGTAGTAAAATCTAAAGTTCACTAATACTAAAATCTAAAATTAATAATTTGCCAGTACCTATTTGTTATAAAAGTCAGTAAAAGAGTGAAATTATAATTGAAATTTTAGTTATCCACTTATTAAGCATTAGGGTTAGGGTGTGTTTGTTTGTGTGAGTTATTTTAGAATTTTATTATGACATAGTCTAAACACCGTTTACCTTTTCTTAGCATTTTTATTAGCAGACTAGGATTATTTCAACAATCATTATGTTTTAAGTGTATTAATTTTTAGAAGAAGTGTGGAGCGGGGACGATCTTACAAATGTAGTGTCAGCACCCCTACTAATATTATAAATGCGGAAGTAACTCAGTCTGTCTGTCTGTTACCCCTTCACGTCCAAACGACTGAACCGATTTTGATGAAATATGGTACAGAGATAGAGTCGATCGTGTGAAAAAAAAAAATTTTATACATATAATCAAATGTTTGCGAAATAATCAGTATACGAATCGTTGAGTTGCGAAATGATACAATTGCGAAATTATATATATGTGGAATGAATAGTGTACAAAACGTTGGTTTAAAATGAAGGTGTGCGTAACGTTTGTCGGAGAAACATTAGTGAACCAATATTACACGAACCATTTGGAGCCACTTTTGACTTCTCAATCCAATCTAACTCACACTTGGCTGTTTTTAAACGGCTAGCCGAAAAACGACTGTGGCATAAATATACCGTTTGGTTGTTATATTTATGTATACCGCGCCCTGCCCAGGGATTCCTCCACACATGTTTTTCTGTGCCAGAAGTATGAGATCATCCCATTTATAAAGATCATCAAATGTATTGGTAAACAGATTAAAGCCGCTATTTCCGGACACTGAGTTTGTAATTAATAACGTCTGCATTTAATATCTTTATCTTAAGACCTGGCCCTATTCCTCGAAGGAGTAGGCAGGGGTCAATGAATAAAATGCATTTAAACTCATAAGAAAATATTAAGATGATAAACTGAATTGAAACGAAATAAGTTAAATTTCAGTTAAGTGAGTAGGTACTTACCTTTTTTTTTTATTTTACGACGTGGAAATGTCTTCGCAATCAACCGGCTCTCTAGGGGGAGAGAGTCGGGATATGAGGGACTGGAACCCTCTAAAACCACCTCGGTGCCGACTTCAGTGCACAAAGGGGGGGGGGGATCCGGGTACACTAAAACACTGCTCCGGTTCCTCCCCACGCACTTCGCCTCCACACACATAAGGCTCGTCCACGGGGACTCTGACAGCCCCATTCTGCGCATACCACAACGACCTGCGGCTACCACGGTCGCCGTCTTCCCGGGACCGCGAGTGCTGGACGGCTAGAGCCCCCACTCTGGCCGCCCGCGATTCATTCCCCTTTTAGTCGCCTCTTACGACAAGCAGAGGATACCTCAGTCCTAATCTACAAGCCCGGTACTGCAGTACCGGTACCTAATTGAAATTTAGCTTCTACTGAAATTGACGCGGCCATTTGGAAAGGAGAGACCACAGAATAAATAAAACTTTGTCAGCTAAATGATGATATTGACATGTACCTAGTAGTAGGTACCTTAATTATTATAATGAATAGCAGACTCGGCAAACTTCGTATTGCCTCAAAATAAAATAATGTGTCAAAGGTGTGATATATACGGACTATTTGTATAGGAAAATTAAATTGTGCTAAATTTACCTTTTAAACCTTCCCTGGACTTTCAAAAATCATTCAAACCAAAATTCGAAAAATCGGTCCAGCTGAACCGATTTGGCTAATTTGGCTTAATTCTCGAGTTTTAGCGAGACTAACGAACAGCAATTGATTTTTATGTTAATTAGATAATTTAAAAGAAAAACTATCACAACTAAGTAGGCTCTACAATTTTACAAGTAATAATTAATAGATACTCATTGATTTTCTTATATTTTATTTCAAACTTTTATTGGAGGATTATTAGGTAGGTAGTTATATTTATTTATGTTTCGAGAATTGCCTAGTCGATTACTTATAAAATGTACTCGAGTAACTGCGTATAAAAATGTACATTGCGCGTGACCTGACACGCACTTAGCTGTTTTTTTTATAGATAAGTTTAAGCCTATGGCATTATCGTACTTCGAATAAGAAATCTATTCTTGTTTGCCACATTTAGGACTGATTAACTCTACGTCGAAGTACTTATGTCTTTGACCCAAGAATACCCACATAAATTTTAAAATACCAAGTAGGCAGGTACAATTACCATAACCCTGCTGGCAACCTGACATTCACCTCATTTATTTTAATCTAGGCTAGAGTTTAATTAACCACCATTATATTATAGTCATCCATCATAGATATTTTATTACCTCTTTGAAATAACTAGGTACCTTACGTTTACTGGTGGCAGATAAGCAGAAAAAAAAAACAAAAAATTAATATGCTCTATAATGCGTAATACTGCATTAATCTCGCCAGACACGAGAAAAATATGGCAATTGAAATTCAATTGTGTCTCGCCGTCGGTGGCCGTACGATCCTTGAAGGATTAAGAAGCATATTAACTTGTTGTTTTTTTTTTTAAAGAAAGAAACAGCAATAAAAATTTAAAACAACACAAAAAAATGCGCATACGCACGACATAACGCAAGTCGCAACCCGACGCAGGCGCTTCCGCGGCGTATTTGTAGCCCGACCTTAGTGCGTGATAATGACAGTTACATTGAATCTAAAAATAATAACAAATACAGATGCCAACTGCGATAAACAACGAAGTAAATAAACTGTTTGATTACGCGAGGTCTAGGACACTTTCATAATGTCAATAGTAAAATAATTACGTGTCTTCAATTCACGGACGGTATGGTAGTAAATACTGCTGCTTATACACATCTTAAGAATCTCCATAATCTTCCTATTGCCTATAATATTGTTTGTTGCATTTATGAATTTAAGTGTAATTTACTTTCACATGGCTAATTCATTTCTTCGATAATGGTATTTTTTTTGCTAAACCTATTAAACTGGCTTGGCGATAAAGACACAGTATGTTCGTGTAATTATACGCCACTAAACGCGAGCCTGCATGGAACTGACGCAGTATGTGCGTGAAAGCGCTGTAGTATATACAGTCCCATAATTTTTATTTTTTTGCACTATAGCAAACCATTTCAGTCCTCTGAAATTGCTCTATGCACATACAAAGTACCAAAAGTTTTAAGACACCTCAAATGTGTCGGTGAAGTTAGTTACAAATCGCTGCAGTCCAAGAGCTAATGGACCCTTCGAGTATCGGAACGTCTGTAAGCCTAGCTGTCGAGTCATAATATGCTAAGTACGATAACCTATGGAAAATATGGAAGTAACTTTTCTCATCAGAAATCCAGATGACGTGACGGGTTGACCTTGCCAGGCGATGGTTTTTGTACATAGCATGTTATGATTCATCTCTATAAAAAATTTCTAGCCTTACAGGGCCAACGTTACTCGGAGGGTTCAGTATCTCTCCTACTATATGCTGGAAAATGTGACGGTAGATTTTGCTTTCATAAACTCAACATATTTTAAATCTATCAAAACTCATAATTTACTGACAGTCTCGCACTAAGACACAGTTGCAAAGTTTACGCAAGCAACTTCAATCACAAGAATTTAAGTTTTTTATTGATAAAGGCTGCACGCAGTATTCAAGTACTTGTATTGTATTCGTGTGAACGCCATGCTAAGCTGCAAACTTCATGACATTAAAATTACTTTTTCACCTTTATACCTGCTAGTTTGTTCAGTTTTGTTAAAACATTCGTAATATTTATATAACAGTACCAGTTATTGAAGCATGTTTATGTAAGTAACACTTGTGAGACTTAATTTATGTCACTAACGTGCATTTCTGGTCTATTTATTTAGTATTTATTTCTGTACTGTAGTACAGTAAGTTCCCTACTTCGTCGGGAACCGAACTCGTCTCTACGACACGAGTCGACTAAACTAAAAAAACAAATCACTTTCACATATTTTTAAATATAGAAAACACTTAAAAGTTCACCTTATTAAAACACTTGACATTGTTTTTTTTTCATTTGATTTGCTAAGCCTACAGACATATAAATAGTTTTGTAACATAGGTTATGTTACAACAGATGTACCGCGACGGACTGAATGACCGGGAAATACCTACCTATCAGTGATTCGGGTTGAGTTTTGGCAAATGATCGTGTGGCAATTCATTACGTTATTGTGTGACAAATGGTAGGAATTATCTAGAAAGCATAATGATGAGGGTATTTAAATCCGTCTGTTGTATTTCAATCAAAAATTAATTAGATTAATCTAAATAAAGGATTGAGTCATTGCAACTCGGCCATTGTCTGTCATTTTTTGCGGGTGAAACGTGTGACACACACTCACACTACTAAAATCGTCTATTACTACGAAACTCACTTGATTTTTTTTTTATGTCTGAAGGTCACCTGATGGAATGTGGTCACCGTCGCCTATGAACATTTGCAACACCAGAGGAGTTGCCAACGCGCTGCCAGCCCTGAAGGACTCTTTTGACGCCATTTTTGAAGAACCCCATATTGTAGCACCTAGGGTATACCTCAGAAGGAAGTTCGTATCACAATTTACACGTCCTGGGCAGGAACGACCGTGAAAACCGCACCGTTAAGGACTGCCAAGTGTCCTGTCGGTGAGGGTGGAACTTCTCTCTTCGGCGGGTAGTACGATGTAGGAAAAGAGACGGTGGCACCATGTCAAACAGTTCAGCAAAGCACTCTCCATTGTAGAGACGGTACAACACGCACAGACTCCCAATGTTTCTGCGCAGGCACAGATGTTCGAGCCTGTCAGTAAGTCCTGGATCGTTAACAATACGAACGGCGCGTTTTTGTAGGGAGTCAAGTGGACCAAGCTGGTATTTGGGGGCTCCCGCCCATAAATGAGAGCATTATTCCAGATGGTGCCACTACAAGGCTGAAGTAGCTGCCCCGAAGTGAAATACTGCCTCGCTTTGTTAAGCACTCCTACCTTTTTGGATGTCAACTTGATCAACTTGACTTTAAAAAAATACATAAACAATTTTACGCACACATTTAAGTATCTGGGCGACAGGCATAGGACGATTTGGATTTGGTCTTGTACTTTGACAGTGGGGAAAACCTGCAAATGGCTACTTCCCTCCGGTCCGCGTGGCCGGTGGCCCGTGTTGCTCTATGGATTAAGTAAACGCGGTCGAGATGAGACCATTGCGCAAGATCTGCGGCGTATCGTTCACCGATTGCGTTAAAATCGTAGTGAAGATGAAAAAGATGAGAAGAAAAATGTGTAAATTAATAAAAAAGTAAAAGGGCATGCTCCGATGGTTCGGGGATGTAAAAAGAATGTCAAATTATCGATAACTAAACATATTTAAACAATGCAAATGTGTATGGTTGTAGAGGCCCAGGAAGACCAAAACTGACTTACCATGACCAAACAGGTCGAGTAATGTCTGCGGGTGGGGTCAAGAGTCTTAGGAATCGGCGTGGATATGCAGCTCACATTGATGTTAAGTGATGACTGCAGCCCATGGACACCTAAGTACATAAAAACCAGAGGTCAAAATGCAAATGCGTTGCCACCCCTGAGATCTATGTTGTTATGTCTCTGTGATACTTATTACGGGGCATTTTTTTATGTAATGGGAGTAGAAAACAAGCATGCAGTTCACATTAATGTTAAGTGATGACTGCAACCTGAAGACACCCACACGAAGACTAAGGTCAAAACGCAGATGCGTTACCACTCCTGATGACTAAGGTGTTATGCCTCTGTGCCGGAAATTACAGAGCCGTACATTACCACCTAACCGGAACACGATAGTGCTGAACACTACCATTTAGCGGCAAGTAAATTAGGTAATGCGGTGGTGCCTACGCCCGCGAGCTCCGTCACTGGAGCTCTACCACCAGTAAAAATTAGGCATACATTATTAATACATAACGGAAAACGATAGTGCTGAACACAACCATTTGGGGGCAGATAGATTAGATAATGCGGTGGTGCCTACGCCCTCGAGCACTGGAACCATCAGTATTTCTTCTTTGATTACGGAACCCTAAAATCTAACAGCTGACATGCCTGGCATTATTTTATTGTGACCCGGTTGTATTGACGACCCGGTTGGTCCAGCGGTGTGAAACCATCGTTTAATTCGAAGGGTCGCGGGTTCGATCCCCGCACCGGGACAAATATTTGTATGGCCTACAGATATTTGTTTCGGGTCTGGGTGTTTGTGTATGTGTTGTATGTGTACAACGGCACCCACGACACAGGTTTATACCTACTGTGGGGCTGTGAGTGTAAGCGTATTTTATTTTTATTTTTATTTTTATTTTTTTATTGTAACTAATAATGGCGACTTGATACTTCCCACGAGTCTCTCTCCTTCTTGGGAGGAGGCCTGAAGATTACTCCACCACGCTGCTCCAATGCGGGTTGGTGGTGATAAGGGTTAGTGGCCAACCCGCTCTCGGATGTTTTCAAACCTCCGACCTATAAGGCCGATAAGGCCTCCGACAAGGTTTTAACGACTGCTATCTATTGATAGCAACCAGGACCGACGGCTTAAGGTGCCCACCGAAGCACGGAAACGGGCATTTTCAATTTGCCACTAGCGTTTACTCATCACACACCCGACCGCACCCGTATCGCTTAACCGAGTAGATCGCCTCCGATCTACACCAGCCGCGGGGCCATGCGCGCTTTATTGCCAAGTGAATAACCTTTATTATGACGACCAAATTCATTCTTTCTCAGTTTCTTTTGAAATGGGGAAATGGAGGAATTTGTAAATAATTGATGCTTTCCATATTATACAAAATTGTTCAGTGTCTATTTAATTTATTATGTGTTTTTGATTATTATTAGTGGTTATTCACTCTAGGATAGTTTAAAAAAAATGACGATGTAAAAGTGCTCTCCAGGAGCCTAATTATATGAAATAAATGAATAAAACTACCTCAGTAGCGTAGTGGTAGCAGGCCACTACTATTACGCTGGAGGTCCTGGGTTCTATTCCCGGGTCGGGGACTATCAGAGATAACGGTGTAAAATCCCTTATCTCTGCTTCTATTGGGATTTTTCCATTTATTGGAAGTTTCCCAGTACCCCGGAGTTTGGTAATGTGCCCGGAGATGGCAACAGGTTCGCCACCTGTTACATGGGCCAAAACGTAACCGGCGAGTCGTGGGTGTTTGCATGTATGATTGAATGCATGCATTTACCTCTGCCTACCCCTTCGGGGATTACAGGCGTGAAGTTACGTTTTAAATGAATAAACTGAATTGCTGCTGCTTATTGTAACTATGCCACGCGTAAAAATAGTTTTTTTGTTGAGTTCAGTTAAAAAATATTGTGGACTCAAGTTTTATAGATTGCATTATATCAGGAAATCAATTGAAACACTTTATCAAACCATTGTATATCAAGGTCTTTTTTACCAGAAATCATTTGAGGTGTTAATAAATAGGTATTGTGTACTTGCCTATGAGTAAAAACTGTTAAATACCTATAACGTCGTAGAGTAGGTAATGTTAACTAAACCAACACACGAATAGTTAGACTAAATCCAAAAATGATGTTAGGACACTCCTAACATTTTTAAAAGACCTTTCCAACGATACCTGACACTATACAGAAAACGAAACATGCTTTTATTCTACCACTTTGTCGGCGTGATTAAGGTGTATACCTACTTGTGCCAAATTTCAAGTCCCTACTACCAATAGTTTTTGCGCTAAACCCCGGACGGACGAACATTTTTTTTTTTTTTTTATGTAATTGAAGTGGCAAACAAGCATGCAGTTCACATTGATGTTAAGTGATGACTGCAGCCTATAGACACCCACACAAAGACCAAGGTCAAAATGCAAATGCGTTACCACTCCTGAGGCCTAAGGTGTTATGCCTCTGTGCCGGAAATTACAGGGACATACAGACAGACAGACAGACAGACAGACATGGCGAAACTATAAGGGTTCCTTGTTTACTACGGAACCCTAAAAAAGGACACGGCTACTTAGCGGCAGATAGATTAGGTAATACGTTGGCGCTTACAGCGAGCTCGAGCTCCGACATTGGAACTCCACCAACAAAAATAGTAGAAATAACTATCATAGAGACAAAACAAATAAGGTCTCAGGGGTGGCAACGGGAGCATTTTGACCTCTGGTCTCTATAGGTTGCAGTTATCACTAAAGATCAATGTGAACTTACTGGTGGTAGAGCTCCAGTGACGGAGCTCGCGGGCGTAGGTACCACCGCATTACCTAATATACTTGCCGTTAAATGGTAGTGTTCAGCACTGTCGTGTTCCGATCAGGTGGTAATGTACGGCCCTGTAATTTCCGGCAAGGAGTGTAACGCATCTGCATTTCGACCTTGGTCCTTGTGTGGGTGTCTATAGGCTGCAGTCATCACTTAACATCAATGTGAACTGTATGCTTGTATGCCATGTCCATTACATTAAAAAAAAACTGCATGATTGCCATCTTCATTCTACCTACTGCCTTCTTCGATTACTTCACACTGGATCTGTACCACCAGTAATAACCTAACAAAAACAAAATAGCCCTAAACATTTCGTCGGCAAATTAGGTAATCAGTTAGTGCCTACGCCGTCAATTTTAACCTCCAGTGAAAATACAGTTAAAAACGGATGCAATCCGGTACGGATTTGATAATGAGGTTAATAATAAACGAATCCAAAAAAAAAAACAGTTGGATTCTTTTGCAATAGGTAATTCAATTTCCTGTCAAAAAGATCCTGTAATTTAAACGCGTATATAAATTGATATTTCGGATGACTACGGCAAATTAATTTATCCATAATATAAACATAAGTCGGGTTTTCCTTTCTGGCTCTATAACTCCAGAACGCACCAATCGATTTCCACGGTTTTGCAATCGTTGGAAAGGTCTCGGGCTCCGTGAGGTTTATAGCAAACGACATTCACGCGGGCGAAGCCGCGGGCAACAGCTAGTCGGTTATGAAATTAACATTGTGGTCCCAGTTTGATTCACGCCACTATGGACCACTTAAGAAGGCTCAAGGCCAGCCAGAGAGCAATAGATCAAATTAGAAATGAGGAGATTCGCATGACAATCAAAGGCTGACATAGCCCACCGAATAGCGAAACTCGAGTGGCAGTGGGCAGTTCACATAGCTCGATAAACCGAAATCCGTTGGGGTACAAGAGTTCTCGAGGCGGAGGCTTCAAGAGGCGACCGCGTATCGGGCGATGAAGCGTAGGCAGCCCAACACCCCATGTCCACGCGTAACATAAAGCAACGCGGCCCACCGGTCGCGGCGGACCGGAGGGGAGTAGCCATAGCGTGTATTACCGATGGCGCGATGCAAAACAGTCTGTTATTTTTTGCGGGGGGAAAGCGTGCGACACACACTCACACTATAAAAATCGTCCATTACTACGAAACTCACACCTTGACTTTAACAAAATACAGAAACAATTTCACGCTCACATTGAAACATCTAGGCGACAGGTATAGGCCCATTTGGGCTTGTACTTTGACAGAGGGGAAAGTCTGCTTATGACGCGTAAATATGAAGGGAATATTAAATACATTTAATTTTATTTTAGTAGGTACCTACGTGTGTCTCTTACTCTTCTTAGTAGCTTCAAATGACCTCTGACTGCGACGGGAAAAGGAAAGAAGAGCAGTGTTTCGTCGCTTGCCCTTATGTTTTAAAGTTTGCGTGGGGTTCTTACGACACCCCACGAGCACAATACAAATATGAACAGTGTGGAAACTACGTACAAAACCTTGAAACGTCACACTCACACAAACATGCGCATGGACGAGCCCTCTAAGCGGTTCTCGCGGTGCTGCAGTACTGAGTCACTCGCTACATCGAGCGTCGATGCGTATGTTTGTGTTAGTGTGCCATTTCGAACGTTTTGTAAGTAGTTTCCACACTGTTCATATTTGTACTGCGAGTGCTTGCTCTAATGTTTTTTGACATGACGTTTTTTGGAAATATACTGAACGACATACAAAATGTATGTATACTGTGAATACAATAAGTATTTAGTTTAATTACTTCTTTGAACCATATTAGGTAAATTGATTTTTGTTGAGTCACATCACAATTTTCCTTTTATTTTTCCCCAAACATTGCCTACCTACTCATTTGCACCAAAAAAACGGACGGATATTGATAAAAAAAATCAATTCTCGAGGATTTCATTCAACAGATAACCAGAAGCATTTTACTTCCACATTTTCCGGTCGGTTAACTTTTCCGAACGATTCCATATTGCCTTTATACAATAAAATATTTTTATTTGGAACCAGCTGACTCGGCTAACTTCGCATTTCCTCACACCTATGAAACCTTTGACACTACCTTTATTACTGGTGGTAGAGCACCAGTGACGGAGCTCGCGGCCGAAGGCACCACGGCATTACCTAATATACCTACTTGGCGCTAAAATTGGCCCTATCGTGTTCCGGTCAGGTGATAATGTACGGCCCTGTAATTTCCGGCACAGAGGCATAATACCTTAGGCCTTAGGAGTGGTAACGCATCTGCATTTTGACCTCGGTGTTTGTGTGGGTGTCTATAGGCTGCAGTCATCATATTATTATAACATCAACGTGAACTGCATGCTTGCTTGCCACTTCCATTACATTAAAAAAAAACCCGGACAAGTGCGAGTTCGACTCGCGTGGTGAGGGTTCCGTAATTTAAATAAATATTTTCGAAAATATTACAGATTTAAAATGCAGGGACATAGCGGTTACGGTGGTACCGGGGGTTATGTTATTAAGAATTTTCGATTTAATTTGAATACTCAAACTTCTTATAGGTTTTCCAGTAATCTATAGGCAAAGAACTATTTTCCACATTTTTTTCAAAATTTTATGTTCAGTAGTTTCGGAGATAAGGGGAGGGGATGGTCAATTTTCGTTGTTTTTCTTAAATAACTTCAAATTTGTTTATGCAAAAATTATAAAAAAAATATATCTGAGATGCTGACAACAACCTCTTTCATTTGATATGTCACACGACACAGTTTACGAAAATTTTTTTTTTAAGTTTCTGATTTGGCCGCCTAAAGTGGTGTTTAAAATTTATTATTTTACTTGACGTGTTCATCTTTGGGTCACCAATTTACATATATTCATCAAATTTCAACTCAATCGGTCGAGTAGTTTCTGTGGCTGTGACAGACGGACAGACAGACAGACAGACGCACGAGTGATCCTATAAGGGTTCCTTTTTTCCTTTTAAGGTACGGAACCCTAAAAAACTAATGTGTCAAAGGTTTGACAGTTAGGAATATTTGTATGGGAAAATGCAATTGTTGTTTTTACTGTTTGCCTTACAATTTCTTCATATTTTCTCACTTCTCTGGCCTTCCAAAAATAATTCTAAACCAAAATGAGCAAATCTTTCCAAACATTCTCGAGTTTTAGCGAAACTAACGCTAAAACTTTATAAAATAAATAAATAAATAAAATACGCTTACACTCACAGCCCCACAGTAGGTATAAACCTGGGTCGTGGGTGCCGTTGTACACATACAACACATACACAAACACCCAGACCCGAAACAAATATCTGTAGGCCATACAAATATTTGTCCCGGTGCCCCCGCGCCGGGACACATATTTGTCGTATCGAACCCGCGACCCAATCCAACGATGGTTCCACACCGCTGGACTAACCGGGTCATCATAATTTATGATTACCGGTCAAGTACTCAACAACAAGTAATAAACAAACGTACATTCGCATTTATTATATTAAACAGGGATTTGTCACTTAACACCAGTAGCCTTGAATATATTAAGGAACTACACACTTACCACTACATTGATCATAATTGACACATCACGATAACACATTAATACACAAAACAACACAGAAGACACGAAAACAAAACGTTTGCGATCCGCGAATACTGAGCGATAGTTAACTCAGGGCTTAGTGATGTAGATATCGATAAAACTGTCGTATCGATGAATTCACAGCTTATGAAAATATCTATCGCAGTCGTACATCCGATTGAATTAATAAAAAGTTTAGCAACTAACTTTAGACTGTTGCTTTTTTATGTCATGGAAGTGGCAAACATGCTTTCAGTTCACATTGATGTTAAGTGTTGACTGCAGTCTATAGACATACACACAAAGACCAAGGTCAAAATGCAGATGCGTTACCACTCCTGAGGCCTAAGGTGTTATGCCCCTGTGCCGGAAATGATAGGGCCGTACATTACCACCTGACCGGAACACGATAGTGCTGAACACTATCACTTAGCGGCAAGTACCTATATTGGGTAATACGGTGGTGCCTACGCCCGCGAGCTCCGTCACTGGAGCTCTACCACCAGTAAATAAAGTATGTCTTTCATTATAATTTTATTTAAGATTTTTATTCAAAGAAAAGGTTACTATAAGGTGTACATAGTTATATCGTTATATTTATATCTTCCTCTGTGTGTCTTTGGGAAAAAGCGTCCGGGGAGGACGTCTCCACTTATCTACAAAAAGTAAGTTAGATTTTTGAAAAGGTTATTCCTTTCGGGTCCTCTTGTTATTAATAATAATAAATATATTCTGGGGGGATTTGGTCTGACTTCACACGGTGACCAGCCGGATTCGGATAATTCATTATAATAGTACAGTTTAATGAGACATTATAAGTAAATAAGTAATAATTGCACTCAAATATCGATATCGATAAACATTTTCCCCTCCCTTGAAGTTACGCAAGTAAACGTTACTTTCACCGGCCAGTGCACGGCCGCAGTCGGCCTTCATTACCTATAATTATGCCTAGGTTAGTATACAATTTCTAAATACTAAGTTTCAAATAACTAGATGGATGCGATGACAGTTTGGGATAATCTAGGTATAATATTTAGGCAGGTATTATAGTACCTGCCTCAGTAGCCTAGTGGTAGCAGGCCACTACTACTACGCTGGAGGTCCTGGGTTCGATTCCCGGGGGGTTATCAGAAATAATGGTGTAAAGTCTTTTATATAGATAAATCCCAATAGAACCCTATGGTTCTTTTCCATTTTGACCAACAAATGAATAAATTGAATAAAATGACAATTATTGTAACTATTTTTACAAACAATTGTAGGAACTTAGTGATAAACAATAATACAAATTTTCAACAAAAAATCACATTTAATCACTTGGAAATAATAGAATTTGCTTGTGATAGATCAAATTGCAAATATAAAATTAAAGCGAATAACAACTGATACGTTGATTAATATGTCAAAGTAAACAAAATAAAATTAATAAGAGTCCAAAAATACTTAATGATAAAAATAGGTATCAACAGAATGTTCCACACTTTCTTTTACAAACGGCAAAATAAGACTAAACAAAAAAATATGGGACATTCTTTGTCATTCACTGGAAGAGTTCCAAAGCCCACATTACTGAGAATTACACACACATTATAATAATATCTAGCCGTATCGCTAGCCCATTTACTATTCCAGCAGAATAGTGCGCTGCTGTGCTCTTTGTGCCGGAATTGAAATAACAGAACACTTCCTTCATGTGGCGGGCGATCGCCTGCAACTGATCGTTTACACCAGAGGTTCCCAAACTATTTTTTCTTGTAGACCCTTTACAATTTTTTCTGGTTTCTGTGGACCCCCGTCCTTGCTACATTTATATCACATTCCCATATTTCCATTATTTATTTACGCCTACGTAGACCCCCATAGAGTCTCCCATGGACCACTTTGGGAATCACTGGTATGATGTAAGTAAATTGGTACTATCAGTGTATGTGTTGAGATCCATTATCGTAGACCCCCATTTTCATTTCATGGACCCCCTAATTTTTTTTTCGCTGACGCAGACCCCTTTTAGTTTGTCATAGACCCCCAGGGGTCGATATAGACCACTTTGGGAATCACTGGTTTACACGGGTGATTTTAGTCAGCAGTCACATGCGGCCGGTCGCCGCGCGGCCAAAGTCGGATGCTACCCAACTTTGGGGCTTGCGGCCTTAGTCACATGCGATCTAGCCGAATTGCCATTTAGATGGCCAATTTACGCCGTGCGGCTTTAGTCACCCGTGTAAACCCCACACTTAACTGCCTCGATACCCGGATAGGGGGATCAGAAATAATGGTGTAAAATCTTTTACCTCTGGTTTTAATGGGATATTTCCATTTTCTGTCTGAGAGTCATCTTGGTGTACGCTGCTTAAGCCATTGGAGTTACACAAAGATGATGTACCCACTGTAGGATTGTTTGTCTTGAATAGTTCTAAATAAAAGTCCGGGACAGCATGTACAGTATCCAACAAGAAATATTGCACATAAGGAGACTTCGGCTTATTTCGGATCTGTAGAGCATTAATTCTTTCGCACCTCACCTCCGTGACGTTTGTCGACCATTTTGTTCAAGTTTTGTCGAATACTGGATTGTTAGTGCTTACGTAGGCAGTGTGCAGCAGAGATAACGCCTAGGAAGTACGAAACTAGCTTATAGCTTATTGTCTCTTTTGTAGGCGTCGATGTGCAATATTTTTTGCTGGGTACTGTATCTACCTTTTATGTAGAAACCATTATGATCAAAATTGTGAATACATTTAATTGAATTAGATACTATTTTACAATGTACATTTTAGCATATTTATCAAAATCAATACCTGTATTTGTCGCTATTAGTATTTCATGTAGATAAACTGTGTCTTTCACATTAAGTAAATTGACCGAATACTTAATTTAAAAATTATTACGGTACATGATGTACGAGTAGCTAAATAAATATAGATATATAAAAGAATCCGTCACGAAACTTATTGTGGCAGACTAAATTCCACTCGAGCGAAGCCGTGGGCAAAAGCTAGTTTATCACGTCGATCAAATAATCGACGTTCGTGCAACGAGTGCAACGACAAAAGCAGGTAGGTACAATGCACCCGTGCGTAATACTTTTGTGACAGAAATTGTCGGACCTTCGGGGCCCTCTGAGGATGGGGGCCCCGGGCACTGGCCCCGAGTGCCCTTATGGTAAAGACGGCATTGGCTGTAAGGCTGTATAACAGCAAGCAAGTATTAAAAGTTAAATAACTTATGTTGATTTCGGTTCCGGAATTCTAGATTATGTAATAGGTTCTTTAAGGAGTTCAAAGAGGTCAAGGTTGATAACTTACATATGCACAGCCGGCCGTAAACGATAGTTACCTTACCCTAAATTACTTTTAGCATGTATTGTGTGTCTACATAATGGTGAGGTATCCATCCATACACTTAAAATTAAGCTTGTAATATAGTTTTTTATGTAATGAGGATGGCAAACAAGTATCTAGTTCACATTGATGTTAAGTGATGACTGCAGCGTATAGACAACAGGTCAAAATATATTATTTAGTTTTTTTTGTATTGAAGTGGCAAACAAGCATGCATTTCACATTGATGTTAAGTGACGACTGCAGCCTATAGACAACAGATCAAAATATATTTTTTAGTTTTTTTTGCATTGAAGTGGCAAACAAGCATGCAGTTCACATTGATGTTAAGTGATGAGTGCAGCCTATAGACATCCACACGAAGACCAAGGTCAAAATGTAGATGCGTTACCACTCCTGATGCCTAAGGTGTTATGCCTCTGTGCCGGAAATTACAGGGCCGTACATTACCACCTGACTGGAACAAGATAGTGCTGAACACCTACCATTTAGCGGCAAGTAAATTAGGTAATGCGGTGATGTCTACGCCCGCGAACTCCGTCACTGGAACTCTACAATCAGTAAAATGCAGATGCGTTGCCACCCCTTAGATCTAAGTTGTTATGTCTCTGGGGTAGTCATTACTGGGTCATACATTACCATCCCCACGAGATGGACCGGCAACCTGGTGAAGGTCGCGGGCAATTGCTGGATGAGGGCGGCCCAGGACCGTTCGAAGTGGCAACCTTTGGGAGAGGTCTTTGTCCAGCAGTAAACGTCTTTTGGCTGAAATTATGATGATATTACCATCTAACCGGACCACGAGAGTGCTGAACACTACTATTTGGCGGCAGAAAGATTAGTTAATGCGGTGGTGCCTACGTCCTCGAGCCCCTATACCGGAACCCTACCACTAGTACAAATACATTTTTCACACATTTGCAACACCAGCGGAGTTAGCTGCTGCTAGCTCTGAAGGAATCTTATGTAGCCATTTTTGAAGAACCCCATATTGTAGCACCTTTATTTTAACTTTTTCTTTCGATAAAAATATAAGTACTGTACTTGTAGACAATTTTATACGCCTTATCTTATATTTTAGCAATATTTCTTTGATTATCTTTAAAAGTGGGTACACTGTACACTTTACGAAGTATCAGGCGAATCAATTTGCTTTTGATATCGAACCAACCAAGGTGTAAAATCTAATCGGTTGCAATGGCCAGTAAAGATCAGTTGCAGATCGGTACCCAGGATCTCTAGATAAGATCCATGAACAGAAATGTTAAAGTGAGCCATCTATTGATTGGTTGGATGAATTTCAGAAAATGTTTATCTATCTAGTCTCCTTCTTCTAGTGTTATTATGATTACCTAGTTTAGTGCGAGTCCAAAAGCAAATTCAGCTTAATGGCAGGCCCTATTAGAGCATGACAATTATAACCACTACGGGTTGAGACGGAACTCCATACCAATATTTTCATCGTATGGATCAGAACAATAACAACCTGATAGAAATCACAATGTAAATCAATGTAAGGCACTAACATGGTTCTTTTCGCTTTACTCTTTGAGTTGTTATGTTGGCCGTATGAATTCTATTATTTCTATCAGATTGGTATTATTCTGAGTTACTTATATGATTTTTTTTTCAAGTGCCTTCCTGGCTCCTTTTTATCATATTCTTCACATATTCTTAACGCTGATAGTGGTGACACTGGTAGGTCTATAGGTATAAGATTTGTAACGCTTTCAGTGTTGGAGTTCGAGGGTGTACGTATCAGCGCATAACCTTATCTACGAGTAGGTATGTAGCTCTAAATGTTTGTGTTCATCATAACGTGTCCCCATTTAAATGGTAATGTATGGCCTCGTAATTTCTGTCTCAAAGGCAAAACAACTAAGGTGGAAATCAACTGCGTAGAAATTAGCCAAGTTCATTAAAATAAAACTAGTTTCAGATTTATGTCGCATACATATTAAACTAAAATGATTACCTTTTTCAAATCAACCTGATATTTCCGTCACTTTTCAGCTTTCGAGACCACGGAAGCCGAAAAGTGACCGAGGTGATAGACTGAGGTGTTAAGGTGTGGGTGTGGACACATATTATTATATAGGCAGAGAGAGCGGTATCCAGTAGAATTAAAGAACATAATATTATTGCTGATGTCAAAAACCATAGAACAGGGTCTGCGATCTGTGATCAGATAGCGGACAAACTAAATCACTTTATTCGAAACAGATGGAGGCATGGAGGTATAACGCTAATTCTATGGATGGAGGCACATCATAATTTTTCCAACTGCCGACCGACAAAATGTTACATCAGTCTGGCCGAGACTACGGAAGCTGAAAAGGGACGGAAACATTGGGTTGATTAAAAATAATAATTTTCGTTTAATATACGCGATAAAAATCCGAAAACTAGTGTCATTTCAACGAGTGTAGCTCGCAAAAATAAAATCATTCTTTGCCGAGCTCCTTACATAAAAAAAAAGGAATATACTTAAACACGTATCGACTTTAAGAGATACAAAAACAAACCGTTTCTTTTGTAAGAAATTTAATTCGTGTACTAATGTAGGTTTAACATAATATATTTACAAGACTTAACAGTAGAATATAACCAAATAACTATATCACATTTCTAGTAGCATTATAAAACCATAAATAAAGACTTGTATGAATTTCGTCACAATTGACATTGATTTATAAGTATGATAAACATTGAATAATTCTTTCTTAATTAAATACATATATTAAGTGCTGTATATGTTGTGTGTGTGCTGTATATGCTGGCGTCGACGATATGAGGACCCCACCGCCCACTAGTGGTAGAATTTTCTTCTACTGGAAGATAATTCTTCCACCAGTGCAGTCAGTCAACCAAACAATGTCAAAAGAACAGCATAGTTGTTACTTTATTAACAAAAAAGAACAGTTAAGCTTATTCTATTTTAATTTATCATATTAACTTCACTTCTTCCTTAAGTCCTTCCTTTGTTATAATTTCTGATACATCTAACATTAGCTTCTCACCTCTAAATTCTTGTTCAATCTCCAGTAATGTCTTATCTTTAGTCTCTGGCAACATTTTCAAAGTAACAACTAAAGCATATATTACAAATATGGCGTACATCAGGTATGTACCGTGCAAACCAATTTTTTCGAAAAGAAGTAGAGCAGTTTTTGTATTTATAACTATGTTGATACAGAAAAATCCTTGGGATATCATGCTACCTAAACTTTTGTATTCTAAAGGGAATATTTCACCAGCTATCGTATTGGGTAAAGTTAAACAACCTGTAGCAATTGTGAATACTTGGAAATGCAGCAACAAGATACTAATTGATGGATGGTCGAACGGTAATAAATTATTTTCTCTTGCATAAACATAGGCGGCTATAGAAAGCAATACAGTTATATTGAAGCTAATTGAAAATACTAAAACCACGCGCCTCCTAAATTTCTTAATTAAAACAATTGCGCATGTATTTGATATAACCCGTTGGATATCCATAGAGATCATAACAATGTTCACATTAATAGAGGGATCTAAAACTTTTTTGATTATATCCGTTGTAAACGCATCCAAAACACATGATGCAGTCCATATACTTAACATATGTAAATGACACATGACAATTATGGGTTTATATACTTCTTTTTTTCTAACAATGTCTGCAAAAACGAGCCAAACATTAAGCGCGGTACCCTTGGTATCATAAATCCTTTCTGATTTTGTTACCATATCATCTTTAATCATTTTCTCTAATTCTTCTTCTTCATTGAAACCTCTTAGCTGATGAAATGCTTTGCGGCACTCATCATATCTTCCTCGCGATGCATAAAAGCTCGGTGACTCAGGGGAATATATTATTACCAGCACATCAATGAAGGCAATTATACCACAAATGACGGATATGGTAGTCCAGTGCAAGAAGGATCCCAATACGTGCATTATCGTTACTCCAAGTGATATAGATAGAGAAATTGTCACCAGAAAGATACCTCTATACTTAGGGCTGCAATATTCACCGATGGAAACAGGGGCTAGAATTCCAACAGCTCCCACAGCGAGCCCTTGCAGAAATCTTATGAAAAGAAGAGAGTAATAGTTGGCAGTCTGAGTAATGGCAATCCAGGTGACCACAAACAATGTTGCAGTGAACATGTTGCCAATTTTTCGACCATATTTGCTCATTATGACTGACATTGTTAGAACCCCGAACATGACAGCTACGCCCACGATTGAAACTGAAAACAAAATATACCTTTAGTTATTTAAAAACAAATCTAATACAATTATATTTTTGAGTTTCATGTTTTAAAATAACAATGGTGAAATGTTAAATCAAATATTCAACCCAAACGTGAACGTTTAGGTAAAATGGAAATGGACGATAGAGATGGTTGCTTGAACCTGAATTATTAAACAATAGGGGCCCCGCCCCGGCTTTGCATAAAAAATACTTGCGGCCAAATTTTGATAGGCAACCTAGTGGATATATTTTCTCTAGATTATAAAGTTGCGTTGATTATTAGGTTTGCTGTATATCTGGATGAACGAAATGATTCTGCAGCGGGATCTAAACCTAAAAGGTACACTATCCAACAAAAAATATTGCACATTGATCTTAGGGAGTAGACTTTTACTTATTTGGGGTCAATAGAGTGTTATCTCTTTCGCACCTACGTTTGTCGACCAATATGATCAAGTTTTGACCAATACCGCACTGACTTACGTAGGCAGTGTGTAGGAGAGATAACGCTCTACGAAGTCGAAACTAGCCGATTGTCTCTTTCGCAGACTCGATGTGGAATATTTCTTGGTGCGTGCTGTACTTACTCAGCCATGACTCTAAATTAATGTCATGGTTCCAATCTGGTGAGGCTCTTCTTTGTGGCAGCAGTACTGAGGTAAATGTTACTACCATGGAAGTCACCAGCATGGTCAGGATGGACCCAAGCGATGCAAAACCCTGGAAAGAGAGAGAGAAATTTGAATCACCTATATTAAATTAACAGATTATTTTTAAAATGTAATAACACATGCGAGTGAACTTTAGAAATTAAAGTAAAAAGCAAAGAAAAATTTGATATAGCGGGTCTGATAAAGAAGAATAATGGATAAAGCGATCTTCGAGAAGTACCTACACTAAAATGTTTGGGGCCTGTATGTCAACGTTTTCCCAGATTTTCAAGAGCTACATACATTGTAGAAATTACATTTGCAGCTTTTTGAACACAATTTTTTTATGTGACGATGGTGGCAAATAAGCTTGCAGTTCACATGGATGTTAAGTGACGACTGCAGCCTATAGACATCTACACAATAACCAGAGGTCAAGGTGCAGTTGCGTTGCCACCCCTGCTGAAACTAAGATCTTGTGGAAGAACTGGTGGTAATGTTCCTCTGGGAGGATCCTCCGACCAGGCGAGGTGGTAACGCCTGGCGGGACGCGGCTTAACGATTGACGATGGGAAGTTGTATATATGCCAGCTCTCGAAAAAATCTTCACATGTGCGATGTAATTCCGATTGACACGCCATCTATCGTACTAGACAAGTACTGTGAGGTTTCGTCTGTGTTCCACTAGTTGGTGCCTTAATGTAGAGGACGCTACAATCTGCCTCTGTGATAGTTATTACGGGGCCACCCCCAATACCCCCAACTTCATTTCTTACCCAACGTTTCGGTCGCTTTCCAGCTACCGTGGTTACGGGCAGGCTTAACGGGTAGCGACCGGTACAAATGTAAAACGTAACTTTACGCCTGTAATCCCCGAAGGGATAGGCAGAAGTAAATGTATGCATTCAAGCATACAAGCAAACACCCACGATTCGCTGGTTACGTTTTTTGGCCCCTGTTACAGGTGGCGAGCCTGTTGACATCTCCGGGCACATAACCACACTTCGAGGTACTGGGAAATTTCCAGAAAATTGAATAATCCCAATAGAACCATAGATAAAGGATTTTAAACCGTTATCTCTGATAGTCACCGACACTAGTATCGAACCCAGGACCCCCAGCGTAGTAGTAGTGGAAAAAAATCTATCAATCTAAGAGAAAAGGTAATTCAATTCTTACCTGAGTGGCCAGCGGCGTCCATTTGTGTTGGAAGCACATTATTACATTTCAAGTTAAAATTTCTTTAAGTAAACTGCGAAAAAAAATATATTCATTAACAGCGGGACCCAATATTCGATCTCAATCCATTTTTGATGCACTATCGATTTTTGGATTCGTTTGTCAAAATAGGCGTCCCATTATTAAATCTACACATGAATATGCTGCCAGTTCCTATTCGGATCCTGATAGCGGATCGATCGAAGGATCGATTGTAATCTAGTTTGGTCCGGCAATATTGGGACCGGCGGCTGTAAGTATAGGTACTTATGTATGTATGTACCTTCACGCCAGGTCTCTGACAGGGTAGGCAGAGAGTGTAGAGCGCCAGATATCCCAGTCCTGGCAAACCTCTCGTGCCTCATCTACCTTCATCATTCTCTTCGTATATACACGCCGATTCCAAAGACTTTTGACCGCACCATCAGACAGAACTCGAGCTATTTGGTTATGGTAGGTCAGTCTTGGTCTTCCTGGGCCTCTGCAACCATCCACATTCGCATTGTATATCTGTTTAGTCATTCGCTCATTCGACATTCTTTCTATATGCCCGAACCATCGGAGCATGCCTTTTTTCATTTTTACACCGATACTCTCATTCACACAAAGCCTCTTTCTTACATCTTTGTAATGAAAGCGATCCGAGAGCGATACTCTGCAGATCTTGGGCAAAGATCTCATCTCGACCGCGCTTAATTTACTTTCATGCTCTTTCCTGCATACCCAACTTTCGCTTCCATATAAAAGCGTTGGAGTAAGTACAGCATTATGTACGGCTAGTCGAGCCCGCTGGCTGAGATGTTTTGAGTAAGTAGTAAAGTAGGTACTCATGCCAATATTATTATGAACAGCTGGGTCTGATTTTTTTTTTAGAAAACGATAAACTGTCACTCTTTTCTCATTGTTGTTAAGTACTGCAGCGAATAGACATTCATATACAAATTAGAGTTAGGTTTATGTGCTACCACTCCTGAGCTCTAAGATCTCTGTAATTTGGATAGTTAGTGTTGAACCATACAATACGAACTAACCCGGAATACGATAGTGAGCTTCCCTCCCCCCACTCTGAATAAATCATGAAGAAAAATACCTACTCAGTTTCAAGTCCCCCGGAGTAAAGTGGTTATTCTATACCTACGGAAGGACGGACGGACGGACGAATGGAATTTGGATTTGACGTAAAATGTGTAATGGTGGTGCCTGCGCACTCGAACAGTTCCTATTCACTTACCACCAACGTTAACTGTATACTTGATTACCACTTCATAACTTTAAATGTTTATTCAATTAAATGTACCTACCTACTTACCACAGGGTATCCCAGCAGTATTATTATTATAAATTCAATGTACTCTTAAGTTCAACGTTAAATTTTATTTCCCTTATATGAACACTTTCATTTTTCGCTTTACTAACGCACCACTGGGACCTTTAGCTAAAACATTACTGGGTAGCTTCACTATATTTTCATTTAGATTTATCTATTTGTGTTTGTTCAACAAATATTTGTTAGCACTAATTATGTATATTATCTCCTACTTGTATATTTGTTTGTTTGTTTGATAATTAAGCAAAACTAGTTACTGGTATCATCACATCAGGCCCATACCAATTAGGCTTTTTTTTTAAATTACAACACGTCATACCAATTACAGTAATCAAAGACACACTATCATACAATACTCTCGCAGAATTTCTATACTGACAATAAATCCCTCCATTCGTCTGCAAATCTACCCAGACTACTTATCCAGGATGGCGTTCAATGAGGAATGAATGCGAATGGGAGACTGTGCATGTGATAATGTCTTACAAAAAGGTGCTGCTAGCAATCTGTGCTTGCGGGTAGGCAAACTAGGTACAAAAATTAAGTAGTTGCTCGTTCAGGCACAAGGAGTCAAGTTTTACTCTTATGTCTTTGAGAGTTTTGAGATATACATCTCAAAACTCTCAAAGACATAAGAGCTCATTTGATCAGAGTATAACGCCTTTTATAATAGGATGCACATTTGCAAGCCTGGGTGAGATGATGAATGACCAAAATAACTAATATTAAGTACCTCCACTTTTGGGAAATAACAGGGCTAATACAACAAAAAATTGTTTCGCCTTTCTGCCAAAGAGTTGCTAATAGCACCTCTTTTAAAGCCTACGCTGTAATGCCTCTGTGTCGGTTATGACCGTATATGACCTGCACGACAGCTAAATACTACCTGTCAGTCAGTTGACCGTCGCGCGCGTGAATCACGCGGCGCGGAAGCACCACCGAGTCTGGTCCCCTCTGCTGCGTCTTCTTCTGGCCTGCCATGCAGGTCGGCGTTGGGTGCCCTGGGATCTGAATTTTGAATTTTTGTTTGAATTTTTTGAAAATGCCCATAAGCTACAAAATTCCTTTATTTTAATCAATGAAACCTGTACGTTTACTTACCTCTTTCTAATGCAAAATCTGCAATACCTACTGTTGAGGCTCCTGCTTTTTTATAAACACCTTAATTAATATTTTCTGTCCTTCATAAATACTTACATTTTTTTTTCTCCTCTGTATTTCCTGTGTTCCACTGAAATGTGTTTGCAGTGAACATAAAAATCTTTAGTTATTTCTCCATTAGCAGCAACATGAATTGCATTCGTCTATCTTTTATTTTGTTTAAAACAATTTAAATTAAATTCAGTAACAATCAAAGTCGTCGGTTAAACTATCTTTGTTTCCCTTTTAACATAAGCTTTGATAAGATCTGAGAGCAAAACTATTATTTGCTATGATAACATTGCAAATAATTCACTTTCAATGCCATCTTTTGAATAAAGAATTAAGAAATGAGCTTTGTGTGTGCAAATAAATAAATGCTGATATCTGATGACTTGAATTTTTGACTGTCAAAGTACAAACCCAAGAGGGCCTATGCCTGTCGGCTAGATGTTTTAATATGTGTTTGTGAAATTGTTTATGTATTTTGTTAAAGTCAAGGTGTGCGTTTCGTACGAATAGACGATTTTTGTAGTGTGTGTGTGTCACATGCATTGTCCCCCACAAAAAATGACAGACTCTATTGCATCGGTAATGAACGCTAGGGCTAAGTACTCCCCTCCTGTCCGCCGCAGCCAGTGGCCCGTGTGCGGTGGTGAGGTGGTCCCTACGCCCTGCACTGGGCCTCTACCACCAGTTAAGTTGCAGTCATCATAATGAGCCTCAACTAATGATGTGCCGTTCCCGGGAACGTTCCCACGTACGTTCCCCAGGTGGGAACATAGAGGATCATTGCAACAAAATTTGCACGCCATCTAATAAAATGTGACAAAGCTGTTGATATCAGTAGGTGCTTAAACGTAACTTCACGCCTGTAATCCCCAAAGGGGTAGGCAGAGGTAAGTGCATGCATTCAAGCGTGCATGCAAACACCCACGATTCGCCGGTTACGTTTTGGCCCATGTAACAGGTGGCGAGCCTGTTGACATCTCCGGGCACATTACCAAACTTCGAGGTATTGGGAAATTTCCAGAAAACGGAAAAATCCCAATAGAACCAGAGATTAAGGACTTTACACCATTATCTCTGATAACACCCCACCCGGGAATCGAACCCAGGACCTCAGCGTAGTAGTAGTGGCTTGCTACCACTAGGCTACCGAGGCAGTTTAAGCCATGTTTGATATCAAACATTTTGTTTAAATCTGAGGTGACAAGTGTAAAATAATGATAAAAAACATTTTTACAATCTTTATAGACAATGTTCCCCTATGTTCCCATCTGGGGTACGTTCGTGGGAACGTTCCCGGGAACGGAACATCATTAGCCTCAACCAGCTCTGAAACACGTCACCAAATTAAAAACCAATCTTGATAGCACTGTTTAATCCTCAAAGGTCGTCTAGAAGAAATCGCTCGTTAACAATATCCTCTATTTCATTTACGAGGCCCAATAATCATAAAGACTGTACTAAAAGTCGATAAGCCTTTAAATGGCTAATCAAATCGTAAATTAGTGGAAAAAAACAGAAGTAAATAAAAAACCTGTATTTTTATGTATTATAGTTTTCTTTCTGGTGGTAATGTTCCTGTTTAAGATCTTGAGGACGTATTTACCATCGTATTACCTAAACTAAACGTAGCTTCACGCCTGTAATCCCGAAGGGGTAGGCAGAGGTAAATGCATTCAAGCGTACATGCAACCACCCACGATTCGCCGGTTACGTTTTTGGCCCATGTAACAGGTGGCGAGCCTGTTGTCATCTCCGGACACATAACCAAACTTCGAGGTACTGGGGAATTTCCAGAAAATGGAAAAATCCTAATAGAACCGGAGATAAAGGACTGTACACCATTATCTCTGATAAGTCACCCGGGTCGAAGTCAATCGAACCCTAGACCTCAGCGTAGTAGCAGTGGCCTGCTAACACTAGGCTACCGATGCTACCTAAACTATCTGTCGCCAAATGGTAGTGTTCAGCACTACCATTTGGCGTGTCCGGTTAGGTGGCAATGAATGGTCCCGTAAAAACGAGCACAGAGACATAACAACTTAGTTCTCAGGGGTAACAACGCATCTTTGTTTTGACCTCTGGACTTTGGGTGTCTATAGGCTGCAGTCATCACTTAACATCAATGTGAGCAAATATGCATGCAGTTCACATGGATGATAGTACTTTAGCCTTAAAACATTCCTAACACCAAAATGTTCAATGGTACAGAAGCTCAGGTTTCCGACACAGAGACCTTAGCTTCAATATCCTCGTACCAGAAATCACGGGGTCGTACATTATCACCTGCTACGATAGACACTACCAACTTTGAGCAAGTAGATTTAAGATTACTCAAAATAGGCTTTATTTTCAGCAGTCTTAGAGGCGCTGGAACGTAACTATCACACTGCTCACTAGCGGAAGAATAGCCTACACTCTCTTTTTGGTCGTTCCCTCGTGGCTGAGGGTCGTGATCATCCTGGCATCACTCTCGATCGGACGAAATGTCTCCATCGGCTCCATCGGCTCGGTGGTGTAAAACACCGATGCTGGGTTGTCCTTGAGCTGGTCAGACCATCTTGTTGGAGATCCTCTTGCCCTTTTCCCCTCAACCATTATAGCCTACACTAGATGATCGAACAATGACGGTCAAAACATTCAAATAAGGTGGTAGCACGCGGAATGGACAGCAGGGTGCTGTGTTGTAACTACAAAAAAAGAGAGCAAAAGAAAATTCTTCCGCTAGAGGCCGTTGGGGTCGTGTCGACGCCAGCTGATGTTTTTACCTTTTTGTGATAAGTTATGGGCTGCAATATTTACAGTTCGCAACAATTAATATTGCACATCGAGCCTACGAAAGAGAAGATCGGCTTGATTCGACTCCGTAAAGCGTTATCTCTGCTGCACACTGCCTCGTAAGCACTGACAGTCCGGTATTGGTCAAAACTTGATCAAAAGAGTCGACATACGTCAAATAGGTACGGTGCGAAAGTGATAACGCTCTACAGACCCGAAATAAGCCGAAGTCTCCTTCCTAGGCTCGATGAGCAACATTTATTGTTGAGCACTATACTTTCCTACTTCTTCACTCATACATTATTATACAGAATAATTTCATTTCGTAAAAAATATCTGCAACTTTATCTCGACTAACGCGTAAATAAACAATAAAACAAAGAAATGTTCAACAAAACCAATATTTGACTTTTTGTAGTGTTCATTATTGTTTACTTTGTCGTCTACAAGAAAGGAAGGGAGTACGGACGTATTACAAACCCAGTGAACATTAAAAAAAGAACGGGTTGGAATCCGGGAGTGCCGGCAGTATTGAAAAATTTGAATATTAACGTTGTGCATTTTTGATATAAAGGAATAGTTAGGGAATCATCATTTTACACCAACTGCTTTTTAACCGACTGCGAAAAAAGGAGGAGGTTCGTCCATTCGGATCTTTTTTTATTATTTTCGGTTTTTTTTGTAATGAAAGTGGCAAACATGCAAAAACATGAAAGCATGCTGTTCACATTGATGTAAAGTAGACTGACTGCAGAACGACTGCAGCCTATAGACACCCACACAATGACCAGAGGTCTAAATGCTGATGCGTTGCCACTCCTGAGGCCTAAGGTGTTATGCCTCTGTGCAGGAAATTACAGAGCCGTACATTACCACCTGACCGGAACACGATAGTGCTGAACACTATCATTTAGCGGGAAGTATAATATAAAATACGGTGGTGCCTTCGCCCGTGAGCTCGGTCACTGGAGCTCTACCACCAGTAAGAAATAAAAGTACAGTCATTTAAAATACAATATTCATTTTTAGAAATAGAACCAAATGTTGTTTTAATTGACGTACTCGTAAAGAGGCTGCCTGCAAGAAGTGATATGCTAATTTCAATTAAACCTTAATATCAATTTTTTTATTTTAATCGATAAACTATGATGTCGGCTTGTCAATAAAAAAATGAAAGAAGAAAGATTTAAAAACTTAGAAAATATCGTAAAAAAACTGAGGCACGTCACGCGTATTTATAATAATTTATAGTAATTTTTATTATTGATTTTTTTTATTTGTTAGTAACAAATAAAAAAAATCAATAATAAAAACCATATATATATATATGAGTAATTATCCTTAATTTTGGACGAATATTCGAAAAACGCCGGGCGGTCACTTATCCCTGGGACACATTGTATATTATGTTAATGTATTGATTAACATACATTCGTAATTTCTGCTTATATGAAATTAGGTAGATTACATTTTTTTTACCGGTATCACAAGGTTGTAATAAGGTAACTACCAAAATGGGAGCTCGTTAAGTAATTGAAGGAATAAAAAATATAAAAATTAATTTAATCAGTGGTAATAAAATAAAACTTAAATTATATTAACAAATATTCCGTTAAAAATACAAGTTCCTACAAGTATACACAGTATACAAAATAAAAGCTTTGGTTAAGACAACCAATATAGTACTAACTACAATATTCAATATATAAATATATTAGAATTCTACTCCATTTAGATTTGATCTATCCCTTTTATTATCATGCACTAGCATATCTGAAAGATCATCGTCAGGTAGCATGGATTTACCACTGAATTCTTCTTCAATATCTTGGAGAGTCCTATCTTTTGTCTCTGGCAACATCATTGAAGTCACCACTAAACTGTAAGCTATAATACCTGCGTATATACAATACGCACCGTGAATACCGAATGTTGAAAACAATGACAAAGCCGTTTTCATATTTACAATAATGTTCACAGTAAAGAATAACATGACTATCATACTAGCAAAGCTTCTATATTCCAAAGGATATATTTCCCCAGCTATAATACTTGGTAAGGGACAGTTTCCCATCGCAAAAGAAAATACATGCAGGTGCACCAATCCAATACCAATTCCTGGATGATCGAATGGTAGCATCAGATGGCTCTTGGCATAAACATATGCAGCTATTAATAAATATGCTATCACGTTTAAGCCAACCGTTGTTAGTAGCATTATACGTCTTCTCACGTACTTGATTACAATAATTGCACAAACATTGGTCATAATCCTTTGTATATCAGTAGATATAATCACTAGACGAATATCAATGTTTGTGTCTACTATCTTCTCCAAAATATCCCTCGTAAACGAATCTAATACAGCCGCGCCAGACCATTCATTAATTACGTATAAGTGTAACATTAAAATAATTGGCTTATAAAACTCCTTTCTTCTAAAACGTTCGTTCATTCCTTTCACTTTTTTCTTCACTTTGAAAATGACTCTATTCGAGTGATCTAAGTCATCCTTGGATTTCATTAGCATATTAGTTTTAATCATTTTCTCCAATTCTTCATCATCATCGAAACCTCGAAGCCAGTGAAATGCCGTTCTACACTCATCATATCTATCATGAGATGCCAGAAAACTGGGTGATTCGGGAGACAATATCACTATAGTCAAATTCAAAACTGACATTAAACCACAAATCACAGTGACTATTTTCCAATGTAAGAATGATCCAAGAGAATGCACTGCAAGGACTCCTGATGCAATAGACAATGATATAGTTGTAAGGAACACTCCTCTATACTTTGGGCTTGAATATTCTCCTATGAGGACCGAGGCCATGATAGAGGGGATACCCAGGGCGAAGCCTTGGAAAAATCTGATGATGAGAAGGGAATAATAGTCAGCGGCAAATACTATTGTGAACCATGTGACAGTTATAATGCTAATGCTCATTAGGTTAGCGAATCGTCGTCCATATTTGTCCATTATTGTCGGGGCCATCATTGTTCCCAAAATATTTGCGAAGCCCGTTATTGAAACTGAAAAATAAATAAGAGGCTTCGTTAATTATCATAGGACTTGTGAAAATATATTTAACATAATTAGAGTTATTTTTATATTTTACTTAACAAAACCAAACAGTACCAAGAAATATTGCTTATAGAGCTTAGGAAAAAGACGATTGGCTAGTTTCGGCTTTGTAGAGCGTTATCTCCGTTGCACAGCTTACATAGGTACTGACACATAGCTATAGATCAAAATTTGATCTAAATGGTCGACAAAATTTATCAACCATCTAACATGCTTGATAAAATGGACCATTATATGAAACATGTTGGAGTATGCGAAAGAGACAATGCTCCACAGAGCCCAAATAAGCCGGTTTATTTTTGTACGCTATATATTATTACTTGAAGGCTACGGAACCCTAAAATCAACACGAGTTTGAAAATTGATAGCTGAACAGTAGTTTTACCCCTAGTACAACAGTAGATTTCTATAGCATTTTAACTACGCATAAAGTAGGTACATAAGAACTGAGCCCATATCACGATGTCTCATTGCGATTCAATATAAGCGCTGCCAAAATTTTGACAATGCGTATGAAGAAACGAGACAGAAAATAGCGATTCAGTTTAGATTGACAATAAAAGGTCATGGCACAGCCCTAGGTTCCATTCATTTTTCTGAAACATGTCTCTTGCATGTTTTTCACTTACCAATCCAAGATTCTTGTTCCATATCAAGTGGGATGAACTGTGATGTTCTCAACTGAGGTAAAAGTACAGAACCGAAAGCGGACACCGTTCCAACTCCCATGATGTTGAAAGCTGATCCCAGAGACACAATGAACTGTAAGAATAAGAAAAGCTGTAGGTATGTGTCTTGCAGACAAAGACAAAATAAATGATATTGACGGAATCTTAGGATGTTTTTTATTTAAAAAATAATATAATGTAATGTTCGACAAGTAAGTTTACTAATAGGCGGAGTCATCAAAAGATATGGTCCTTGAATATAGTACTAAATCTTATATTTAATGGGTACAGGTGTGATAACTCGGTGGGAGATTGGAGAGTGAACCAGCTTAAGTAAAATTTAAGTAACTTCGGCTCTGCTGTAACAAGCGCATATCAATGGCAGTGATGCGGAATATAATTTTTGGAGCATCCAAAATTTATATTCCGCATCACTGCCATTGAGGCGGCGATGTCGACCCTCTGGGACAGCATGACCTATCCTGTAGTAGAAGCGGAGAGTTGACCTCTATGCTCTTATAAATAAGTGATGCAATCTGTCGTGCTTTTGTCACCATTGGCATACGAGCTACAGAGAAGCTGTGTTGTGTCGTCGATGCTACTCGCTTTGTATGAGGTGTCTAGGGAGAGAAGCTGCGTTGTGTCGTCGATGGAGCTACATTAATAAAGGAACCCAATAGCTTGACGTGTGACCATGGCAAATAGCTTGACGCGTGACGATGTTAAGAGACTTTACCGTATCTTGGTATCGGTGTGAGACGCAAGTTACGTGAACTCCCTGGAACCATCCCACCTTCCAAATACAGCTCGTTCTTACGGTGCCGCCCAGTAGGTACTCATATTTTATTAAATTATTTAAAAAGTTTTCCATGCCTGTAGCAAGATAAAATCTGTCAAGATGTCGAGCCTACTGAGCATGCCAAAGATACATAAATACCTACATGTATACATGTCACACATAATAAAAGTAGGTATATTGCTTTTGGTGCAATCGAGAGCACAATAAATTTCATAATAACTGACCTGTTTTGTGAACGGGGAACATTTTGACAGCGGATTCGGCATTTTCTTACCGTGATGCGATGCACTATGAAAAAAGAATAAGAAAACGTTACGTTCAACTTAATGACATCTTTTTAAATATTAATTTATAATTACCTATAGGTAAAAATTATGGCATCATCATCATCATTTCAGCCAAACGACGTCCACTGCTGAACAAAGGGTTCCCCCAAAGATTGCCACAACGCAATCAACGCTCCTGGACCGCCCTCATCCAGCGATTACCCGCGCCCTTCACCAGGTCGTCGGTCCATCTTGTGGGAGGCCTGCCTTCGCTTCGTTTTCCGGCACGTGGGCGCCACTCCAGAACTGCTCTAACCCAACGGCTGTCAGTTCTTCGAGCTATGTGCCCTGCCCACTGCCACTTGAGTCTTGCTATTCGGTGTGTAGGTAACTTTGGTTCTCATGCGGATCTCCTCATTTCTGATTCGATCTCACAGAGAAACTCCGAGCATAGCCCTCTCCATTGCTCTCTGACTGACCTTGAGCCTTCTTATGAGGCCCATAGTGAGCGACCAAAATTATAGCATATTCTCCTCTAATGACGCACAACACTGTTGTGGGCGTCTTTGGGGAAGGCTTTGTCCAGCAGTGGACGTTTTTCGGCTGGAGTGATGATGATGATGATGTAGGCAGGTAAAAATTGGTTGCCTGTGAAGTCGGTCAGTCGGAAAACATTGATGAAAAATTGAATATTTTTAAGAATTGAATTTTTATCAAAACGCATCGGCTGATGGAGTGGAAGAGAGGTAGATGCGTCACAACCATAGAGCAATTCGGCCCACCGGCCGCGGCGGACAGAAGGGGAGTAGCTATAGCGTTTATTACCGATGCATAACAGTCTGTCACTTTTTGAAATGCGGGTGATACACACACACTACAAAAATCGTCTATTACTTACTACGAAACTCACACCATGACTTTAACAAGATACATAAAGAATTCCACGTGCACATTTAAACATCTAGGCGATAGGAATAGGCCAAATCGGTCCAGCCGTTCTCGAGTTTTAACGAACAGCAATTTATTAAGAACAGTTTTATCTTACCTTTTCATCAACACGAGGATGTTTCAGGACACGCATACTCGAATTAATGAATTTATTTCTGCTCTTGAGCTAGAACAATTAAAGAACAGAATTTTATTGAAAACGATCTCTAGGCAACCCCCCACTCAATGACACGTATTAATTAAAATCTAAAAAAATCCATCGGGACATTAATATTTAGAGTGTTGACTCGACCTTCGGAAGCTAAGTACGCTGATTCCGAAGAATCTTGACTCGTCACTGACAAGCATACAGTTCACATTGATGGTAAGTAAATACTGTAGCCTATATAGGTACATCTACACGAAACCAAAGATTTCAGTGTAGATGCGTTGTCCCTCCTGAGGCCTAAGATATTATGCCTCTGTGCCAGAAATTACAGCCCTGTACATATAAATAATTACCAGCAATATGAGTTCAAATCACGGTCATTGGTTTCAATTTTCAATTGCTTATTATTTTATTAAAAGAATCAAACATTGTTCAAGTCGAAAGAAACTATTGCACTGTTTGCTACAATTTCGAGTCACTGACTGTATTATATGCGACCGATAGGTATACCATTATTTATTACTTTACTATATTACTTAGCGCACAATTAAAATTAAGTGGGAAGGAAAATTTTAAATTAGCAGTAGATCTTTGATCTGAATAATTTTGTTAATTGGAGTGTGCGTAATTACAAATGCAGTTGGAGTATAATGATCATAATATTTATCAAACTAGCTGTTGTCCGCCACTTCGCCTGCGGATCTAAAATTATATTTATAAGCTATATAAGGCCAGGCTGAACATAGTGGAATTCTCATCGCCTCTAATCGCATAATAATTAATCAGGTTAGGATCCCACTGCAGAGTCATTTCGTTCATCCAGATATATGCTTTTTATTTAAAGATTTCTAGATTCCCAGTGGCCGCGAGTTCGAGTCTCGCCTGAAGTAAATTTTTTCTTTAAATAAAATGTATTTCACAAGCATGTGTTAATGCGAAATGATATAAAACAGATATATGCTGTAAATCTAATGTTTACGCATATTAATAATCTAGAGAATATTATAATATTTATCCACTAGGTTGCCTATCAAAACATGGTCGCAAGTAAGTACTTTTTGTGTTTTTTTTAAAATTAATTGTCGTTTAATAATGGCAACCTATTATACGTCCCACTGCTGGGCACGAGTCTCTACCTTTTTTGAGGGGAGGCCTGGAACTTACTCCAACCACGCTGCTCCAATGAGGTGGGTGGGTTAGTGGGCAACCCGCTGTGGGATGTTTTCAGACCGCCCATAAGGCCTCCGACAAGGTTTAACGAATCCATCGATAGCAACCGGGACCGACGGCTTAACGTGCCCTCCGAAGCACGGAAACGCGCATTTAATTTGCCACTAGCGGTCACCCATTACACTACGCGCCCGCTCCCGTAGTGCTTAACCGAGTAGATCGCATATCTACACCAGCCGCTGGGCCATGCGCGTTTCTAAAAATGTCGTTACTTCACGGCAATATGTAAAAAGACTGAAAAATCACGGCTTCCGTTGCGCGCTTGGTCGCCCCTACATATTTACGTTCTGCCCCGATACCTTTTTACGTTCATATTTTTTTACGCTTTAATTTGATGTATACATTTATTATTTATACAACAAATTAAAGCATTTTTTTTCTCATTATTATGATACACGGGAGCCAAATTAAATTGGACGCAAATAAGAGTTACTGACAGTTTAAGAGTTACTGACAGTTTAAGACAAAATAATTTAATTAAAAATACTCTCGGCCTTGTTTTGATAGGCAACCCAATATATATAATAACATATTCTCTAGATTATAAATATACGTAAAAATTTAAATTTTGAAACAATTCTGCATCTTATGTGTCCTTCAGCAACGCCCTAAGCCGAAGTTCAGTTCGAAAAAAGTAACCGTTAATCGCAAACACCAATGTCTTGTAACGTGAATACCTAGTAATAAATAAATATAGCACAAAATAGAAATGAGTAGGTATATTCTGCTTTTACAGAGAACCTAAAACCTAACGTAACAAGGCAAAATAATAAAGAAGTTAACTTACTGAACTCAGAAGTGAATCTAACAATAAGAATCGTTTGCGTGTTGATATTAATGTTGAAATAATGTACTTATGCGTTATTGAAGCTCGTTTGAAAAAAGCGGCTGAGTACGAATCGGACTTAGTCGTGAACGGTTCCGTAGTAGAAAGTGAATTGACTGAATGTCACTATTACTATCAAAACCGCAAACACAAAGGAGACGTTCTAAAATGTATGGAGCTTGGGCCCGCACCTTGTACACTACCCCCTTATTCATAAACGTATTTTAGCTAATGTGTTGCTAATCTCTCCTTTGTCTTTTTCTATCCTGCATATTTGCAGGATAGAAAAAGACATATTATTTACATTTTTATTCAATGCAACTGACAAAGACAAAGCATTCTATAGCTAAAACGTGTCTAAGAGAGATCTTCGTCGAGATCCTTCGTCAACAAAGGTGGTTATTGTAGTCACATGAGAGCGCATGAGAGACGCCAGTGAGAGGTGAAGCGGTCGCCGGAGCCGAAAACGGCTAGGAGGATTATTATTATTATGAATAAGGGGGTTAGTAGTTAGAGAAGAAGCATAAAATACTGAATCATTTTCAGCTATTCAAATCGTCTATTATAACTTCAATTAATTGTTGTAAGTATATTTCAAAAACAAGAATGTTATAGTAGCAACATATTGTTGTCATACAAAAATCACATAAAATAAATATTTCCGACATAAAAAACAACGATTGAAATAAAATTCTTTTTTGGGGTTTCTTAATGCATTTCTCTACGTATTTTTCTCTATCTTTTGTAATAGTGTACAAGGTGCGGCATGCCCAACGTGGAAGGTGGAACCAACTTTCATCATAGAGCAACACGAGCCACCGGCCGCAGCGTACCGGAGAGGAGTAACCATATGTAGGCTTTCCCTTCTGTCAAAGTACAAGCCCAAGTTGGCCCTTGACTGTCGCCTAGAATGTTAAATGTGTGCGTGAAATTATTTATGTATTTTGTTAAAAATCGGTAATACAATCTATGGCTACTCCCCTCCGGTCCGCCCGTTATTCGTCATATCGCACGACAAAAATTCGCACGATTGTGCGACTTGGCACCTTTTGAATTTAACTGTCGTCAACTCGCACGCTCATACAAAGTACAGTCAGGTAAATACATTTTAAATTAAATTTTAGAAACGACATTGCTACTGACTAACTATTGTTGTTTTTTTATAACTAAAACAGATTTATACATAAAAATCAAATAAAAAATTAGGTCGTACACTATTTTGTCAATTATTGTATGTTTTAATAAGTAGTTATAGTAACAAGATTCTATTTCATATTTTTGATTTAAATGTACATACAGAGGCTTTGTGTAAATAATAGTATCGTATCGGTGTAAAAATGAAAACAGGTATGCTGCGATGGTTCGGGCATATAGAATGAATGTCGAATCAGCTAATGACTAAACAGATATACAATGCGAATGTGGATGGTTGCAGAGGCCCAGGAAGACCAAGACTGACCTACCATGACCATATAGGTCGAGTTCTGTCTGATGGTGCGGTCAAAAGTCTTTGGAATCGGCGTGCATATACTCGTATGAAGAGAATGATGAAGGTAGATGAGGCACGAGAATTATGTCAGGACCGGGATATCTGGCGCTCTACACTCTCTGCCTACCCCATTAGGGACCTGCCACGGAAACGCGCGTTTTAATTTGCCACTAGCGGTCACCCATCACACACCCGACCGCATCGCTTAACCGAGTAGATCGCTAATGATCGCTTCCGATCTACACAAGCCGCGGGGCCGCGGGGCAATGCGCGCTTCAGTAGATAGGTATTAATAATCTAGTTTAATAAGTTGATGCTTTGTCATAAGTAGATGACCTTGTTTCTCATACCTAGGTACTTTTTTATTGTTTACTATAATTTGGTGCAGTCAGCGAGTGCTATATTCACAACTATATTTACTTACTCAAGTATTAATATTGATTACTTTTACGTTTTGAACACTGGTTTTTCCATTTAAAAAAAAAGTGTTATATTTATTTTTTGCAATAACACATGCGAGTGAATTTTGGAAATTAAAGAAAAAGCGGAAAGAAAAATTTGACTTCGGCAGGAATCGAATCTTTTTTTTTTAGTGGTAAAGCGACTGGACGGGTTATCCTGAGGTCGCAGGTTGGATTCCTGCCGAAGTCAATTTTTTTTTCCGTTTTTAATTTTTTTTTTAATTATTAAAATTTATAGTCTTCACGTCAAGTCCTTTGCCGAGTAGGCAGAGAGTGTGAAGCGTTAGATAGCCCGGTCCTGACACACCTTCCGTGATTCTTCTACATTGATCATTCTATTCATTCCTAAGTATGAAATAGGAGCATTAACAACTTTATTAGGACAACCGTTTAGTGAAGCCGCAAAATCATTATTAAGTATTATATCATTACATAAATAAGTATCTTTCTCAATGAATAAGTGTAATTTATTGTAGATTAGGTTATGATGGGGCTGACATATCCTCCAGTGGACAAAAGCCTCCAAATATATTAAGATAAAAAAAAGAGTTTTTCTAAGGGGGTTTGACTTTGATCCAAATAAATTAATAAGGACTTTACAAGGTGTTATTATGATTTTAAAAGCAAAACGAAAAAAAAAAGTACTCCATAATTACACTCCTATATTTGTGAACGAATGCTTTACGATATAAATCCCACCATTTCTACCCATTAAAAACGACTGTACACAAGTTTTGAAAATAATAGCATGCTGCGACACGGCTCTTTTCCGCGTTCCCATTAAAAGCCCCATGACATTCTATGGCATATTATAATGGTAGTGTTCAGCACTATCGTGTTCCGGTCAGTTGGTAATGTACGGCCCTGTAATTTCCGGCACAGAGGCATAACACCTTAGGCCTCAGGAGCGGTAACGCATTTTGACCTTGGTCTTTTTGTGGGTGTCTATAGGCTGCAGTCATCACTTAACATCAATGTGAACTGCATGCTAGTTTGCCACTTCAATAACTTAAAAAAAAAATATTGACAAGTTGTTGAAATAAGATAGGTAGGTATGTAAATCTACCGTGCGCGAAATATTGTACAGCTGTAGGTAAATATAGAACACACAAAAAATTGAAAGTATTTCTAAGCTTACCAAAAATGTACCTGCCTGCATTAAGTACTTCTTCTTGAAATCACTTATAAAATACAGCTTACTATTATTAGAAAAATACGCGATAAACAATAAATTGACAAAACTAGAACACAGTAATGAAAAATAAGCAAGTATTAATTGATTTGGTAATTTCACTTAAAGTGAAAAATTTTCCATTATTCACAATTTATAAATTGTTTTTAAAACAAAATAATTATAAAGAATAAGCACAGGCCAATCCCCAATGCGGTGCTATTATGAAAAGAAATGAGCTATTATTATTCAACCAAAATAAATGTGTGGAAATGTGCAGTAAAAGATATATTATTTCAACATCATTCGATAAAGTCATGCCATACTTGCCAAGCGTAATTTTTTTTTCTTTCTTCAACTGGACGATGAATGTTAGCAAAACACTAGAAATAGAAAATATTTTTATTTCGAATAGATCTTTACAGATTCTTTCAAAACTTTTACTTTCTCATGACTAATGAATATACCTACTTATAGTCAGAACAAGTTTTTTTTAAATATCATATTAACGTAGGTAATGATGGTGGGAAGTTAACAGGTAGTTCACATTGATGGTAAGTGAATACGGCAGCTTAAACATCTACACAAAGGTGGCGACTGCTCCGAATAATAACAAAACTTCGGATGAGTCGACCCCTACTGTTTGTAACGAGTGACATTTCATCCGCGGATAAGTTACATTTGCGGATGAATTGTCACCTAAGTCAAATCGATGGTCGAAAATAAAATCTACACTGGTGGTCAAGTTCCAGAGTAGTAGCCCGAGAGCGAAAGCACCACCAAATAGTAAAGTTGAAACAATATTGTGTTCATTCAAAGGAATCAAGGATAAGGGGAAAAAATGTAGAATAAAAAAAAATACACAAAAAATCAAGGGCTAAAAAGCACCAAAAAAAAAGGAAAAAAAAATATAATAGCTCCCCCCTCAGCGAGTTTCCCTGCGTGCCACAATCCCCCCAATTCGACCACGCCCCCGACGCTTCGGGAGCAGATAGGCCCGGGGACGGAGGGTTGCACCTCGACCCCCGAACCATCCCCTTCCTCTGTTACGCTTCACGTGCGGAGGGAGGGTTGATAATTATGAGTAGAGGATAAGTGATTATATGATAAGTATCAGATCATGATTCCAATTTACCTGCTAATGACAGGTCTCATCAACGAGTAGACGTAAACTTATAATACAGCTATGAGCTAGATTAGGGGATAGTGGGGGAAATACGAATACCTAAGGGCAAACTTAAATATTACAGCGAAATTAAGATACATACAACGTTTCTTTAATTGATTTATTATCAAGTTTACCTATCTATCAAAGTAATTTGCAGATCATTTTTTTTTTAATTAAATGTAATATTAAACCGTACAGAACTAACATTAAGAAGTCTTAATTACATTTAATTTTATGAAGCGCGCATGGCCCCGCAGCTACTGTCATGAAGATTGGAAGTGATCTACTTGGTTAAGCGATACGGGCGCGGTCGGGTGTATGATGGGTGACCGCTAGTGCCAAATTTAAATGCGCGTTTTTTCGTGCTTCGGCGGTCCCGGTTGGTATCGATAGATCTATAGCAGTCGATAAACGTTGTCGGAGGCCCTATGAGCGGTTTGAAAACATCCGACAACGGGTTGGCCACTAACCCTTATGTTCACCAACCCGCATTGGAGCAGCAAGGTCGAGTAAGCTCCAGGCCTCCTCCCAAGAAGGGGAGAGACTCGTGCCCAGCAGTGGGACGTATCAAGGGTTGCCATTATTATTATGACCCGCCAATGTTGACTGTCCTTTTATACCAACATTTTTTGTGAATCCAATATTCGCATACCTACGTAGAGCCTTATTCAAGGAGTCAAGGTCTTACCAAGGTTGATTTGCCTTGAATAAGGTCTAAGAATTATGAATCTTCATACAAATTATCTAAATTACCCTGTAATCGTAGGACAGTCAAGATTTGAAAATTAGACTAATTATAGTTTAGTATGACGAATTATAACGGACAATACAATCGAGTGTTATTAAGGGTTCCGTAAGCAAATGGAAAAAAAACGGTCTTTCTGCGTGTCTGTCTGCTCGTCGGTCTGTCACGGCCACTTTACACCAAAATTATTACGATTACCTTACATAATTGGAACTCGGTAAAATACGCTTACACTCACAGCTCCACATTAGGTATTATAATAATAGGTTGGGGAAAAAGTCTTTTCGCATTATAGTATGTATGAACTTGTAATAAGATCTCTTTGGCTGTAGTATTTGTATCTGGCTGGTTTTGGTATCATTGAAAGTTAAAATTTTAAAGAACATAATTCCAAATTCATATTAGGCAAATGTGTGATTTTCATTTGTTTTTCGTACTGTCAAGATGAGTGAATCTAATGAAGAAATTCGATACATTTTAAAATTTTACTACAAAAAAGGTAAAAAAGCAACGCAAGCCGCGAAAAAAATTTGCGATGTTTATGGACCTAGTGCAGTGTCTGTGAGAGTAGCACAAATTTGCTTTAAGCGTTTTCAATCCGGAAATTTTGATGTCAAAGATGCACCTCGCTCTAGTCGCCCTATTACGGATAAAATAGATGCCATTTTTGAAAAAGTGGAGCAAGATCGACATATCAGTAGTTACGACGTAGCTGAAGAACTGAGAATTGATCACAAAACAGTTTTGGCGCATTTGAAAAAAGCTGGGTACAAAAAAAAGCTCGACATTTGGGTACTTCACGAGCTCAATGAAAGAAACCTTATGAACCGTGTACTCATTTGTGATTCTTTATTACGACGTAATGAACCCGAATCATTTTTGAAGAAGCTGATAACTGTTGATGAAAAGTGGATCACGTACGACAAGAACGTGCGAAAAAGGTCGTGGTCAAAGGCCGGTCAGGCTTCACAGACTGTGGCGAAACCCGGGTTAACTCGCAATAAGGTGATGTTGTGTGTGTGGTGGGATTGGAAGGGCATTATTCATTATGAGCTATTACCACCAGGCAGGACTATCGATTCTGAACTCTACTGCGAACAACTGATGAGATTAAAGCAAGAAGTTGAGAGAAAGCGGCCGGAATTGATCAACAGAAGGGGTGTGGTGTTTCATCGTGATAACGCTAGACCTCACACATCTATAGCCACTCAGCAAAAATTAAGAGAGTTTGGCTGGGAGGTGTTAATGCATCCGCCGTATAGTCCTGACCTTGCTTGCACCTTCAGATTTCCACCTGTTTAGGTCTCTTCAGAATTCTTTATGCAATGTTAGGTTAACATCACGAGAGGACTGCCAAATCCACTTGTCGCGGTATTTTGATGAGAAGTCCCAAAATTTTAATAGCAATGGTATCATGTCCCTACCTACAAGATGGCAAAAGGTTATCGAACAAAATGGTACATACATACTTTAGTTAAATTTAAATAAACTATATTAAAAAATGTTTTGAATTATCTTAAAAAATGCGAAGAAACTTTTTCCCCAACCATATAAGCCTGTGTCGTAGATGCCGTTGTACACATACAACAAACACCCAGACCTGAAACAAATATCTGTAGGCCATACAAATATTTGTTCCGGTGCGAGGATCGAACCCGCGACCTTTCGAATCAAACGGTGGTTTCGCACCGCTGGACTAACCGGGTCGTCAAATAAGGTCGGTAGGTAATGTATTATGTGGTATACTGGTGGTAGAGTGCCAGTGTAAGAGCTCGAGAGCGTAGGCACCAGAGTATTACCTAATCTATCTGTCGCCAAATGGTAGTGTTCAGAACTATCATATTCTGGTTTGATGGTAATGAATGGCTCCGTAATACTACACCTTCGGCGGCATCGTGTGACGGGTTGCTCACTTCCCTTCAAAATGGCCGAGGCGAGCAATGGCTGCCACATGCGTCATACTCGTGAACGGGTGCTGATTGTGGGGACTGGTCTGTTATGTTTTTATATTGTAAACGGGACTTAATCGCGTACTATTTTAATCGAAGTATTTACCTCGACACTTTTTTACGGTACGGATTACGGCCGAAACGTCGAGTGTCGAGATAAAACTTCGATTAAAATAGTACGCGATTAAGTCCCGTTGACAATATAAAAATATGAATACAAATCGTGAAAGTTTAAAACAATTGGTCTGTTATGATTTGCGGGTGTTATTTTCTATCACGATATTAAGCTGTTGATGGGTATGTGTTTATATGCAAATATTTATAAGCCATGGACGTTCACATTATCTTTACTCTATTTCAATTCTATTTAATAATATATGAATTAAATCTAAGGTTTTGACAAAAGAGCAACACGCTGAGTTTGTTGGGTAGCGGAGTTCTTCTCAGTTGTGCCTGCACTTGGAACTCTGCTAAGTGAATGACTATGATTATGACGAACAGATTTTTCTTTTTCAATTCCTTTATATAAGATATGAAGGAATTGAAAAATTTGATTCACGTATCGGTTAAATATGTATTATTATTAAATTGGTATTTATTTATACCTATTGGATTATTATTAAAAGTCTTTCTCTCTAGGTAGCTTATAACCCGACAATACAATAGTGTTTTTAATTTAAAGAAAAATGGAAAGAAAAATTTGACTTCAGGCGAGACTCGAACTCGCGGCCTACTGGAATCTAGTCCAGCCGCTCTTCCAACTGAGCTAGCGAAGTCCTGCCCGATTTGTCCTGGCCGCGAGTTCGAGTCACCACTACCGCATTACCTAATATAATTGTCGCTTAATGGTAGTGTTCAGCACTATCGTATTCCGGTCAGTTGGTAATGTACGGCTCTGTAATTTCCGGCACAGAGGCATAACACCTTAGGCCTCAGGAGTGGTAACGCATCTGCATTTTGACCTTGGTCTTTGTGTAGGTGTCTAAAGGCTGCAGTCATCAATTAACAGCAATGTGAACTGCATGCTTGTTTGCCACTTCCATTACATAAAAAAAATCCACACAATAGCGCAAATTAAACTACATTCATAATTTCTGTGTTCAATTTACAGAATAGCAGCCGCTTCGTGAAGAGGAAACATTAAAGTTCGGAATGGGTGATAACCATTGTCAACTAAACATCATTGTTAAGTAAAATCGTTAAACAGGGAATAAAAAGTGATACAGAGATTATATTCGTGTTTTTAAGAAAACGGTCTCATTGGCGTTGCGTTTTGGTCGCGTCATCATCATCACTGGTCTTCGCGCGCACCATTCGCTCGACGCGGATGCAGCACCGGGCACCTCTGCTGCAGCTTCTTCTGCCCTATGGCTGCAGAGCGGCGTTTGGCACCCTCTTGGGGGCTGTGATGAAGAGGATGGACACCGTGGACTCATGTCGCCATGGTATTGGCATCCAGGTCCTGCTGCACTCTCAACCTCTTCTCTATTGCCGATGGTTGCAGAGGGCATCTTCGGCACTCGGCTGCAACAACAAAAGGTGGCTGGCATCCCCACCGAGATGTCGACGCTTACAGTTATACGGCGCAACCGTTGGCCTGGCTCTAGCTGGGCTTATGGCCGCGTCCCAGGGGGGAACCTCCTTCACTCGGATCTCAGGTTGGGTGATATCAGTCCTACCTATCAGCAGGTCAGATCAAGGCAAGCTCACTAGCGCTGCTGGTCACGTAACGCGGGGTCGGACCTAACTACCTAGTCGTCGGTAGATTATTGCTGGAGCAGTGACGATTTCACGTGGGAGAGGACTCCCATCAGGAGGCCCACTATGCAGTCAGGCAAATCCACAGAGGTGCTCGTGTGGCCCATTCTGGGCGCGGTCATACATGCCGCGCGCAAGACGTGCCCACGTTCACGGATTAAAGTCGCGTCGTTGCAACGGATCAACGCATTGTTTGCCACACCAGCGTTGTGCGCAGCGCAGACTGAACTTCAGTGACTGAAGCTGCACGACGCATACATGGGGTGCCACTACAATTTATTTATTACTATTTAATCATTTTAACCAACCCGTTTCGATCACACGATCATCTTCAGGGTTTGTTGACAGTATACTACCTTTTTAAACACTTAGAAAAACTCGATACAAAAAGTTCCAAAAAAGAGGGTAGATTAGGAAAAATATTTTAAAATGTTGCCACTGTACAGTAGAAGAAAGAAAAATTTTATTCATTAATATTTCCTTTTTTTTTCCATTTTCCGGTTCATATCAATCATGGTCCGATTAATTTTTTTGTCCGGATATGGCGGTTGGAAAAGTTGGCAACCCTGGCCGCAACACAAGAGGACACGCACGCAGTAGGAGTCACAACAAAAGGTGCAACACTGTCGGTCCGGTCCGTCGTCGCACCCCGCTCCCTTCCCTTCGAGAGAAAAGAATATGCCCAAAATAAAGAGAGAAAAAAGGCCAAAAATTTATACACAAAACAAACAAAAAGGGCTACGAAGCTACTCAACAAAAAAAAAAAAAATATTTTTTTCAAAAGTATATGGCTTCCCCTCTCTGAGTTTTTCTGCGTGCCAGTATCATCCCCTTCTATAGATCACGCCTCGGTCGCGCTTCGGGGGCATATAGGCCCGGAGAACGAGGTCATCCTTGACCTCCGAACCACCCCCTTCCTCCCAATCCCTTCGTTTCACGTCCGTTGACCCGTTGAAACGTCGCACGACGCAGCGCTTTAATACTTTAATGTGGCATTAAGTAGCATGTCATAAAAAAATATGGAAAACGATTCAGCGTTCATGCTTCCACGACGCAACGCAACACAAAGAAAGAACAGTTTTTACGGAGGAGCTCGCGGGCGTAGTCACAACCGCATTACCTAATATACGTTAAATACGTAACTTCACGCCTGTAATCCCCGAAGGGGTAGGCAGAGGCAAATGCATGCATTCAATCATACATGCAAACACCCACGACTCGCCGGTTACGTTTTGGCCCATGTAACAGGTGGCGAACCTGTTGCCATCTCCGGGCACATTACCAAACTCCGGGGTACTGGGAAACTTCCAGAAAATGGAAAAATCCCAATAGAAGTAGAGATAAAGGATTAAACCGTTATCTCTAATATACCACTACGCTACTGAGGCAGTTACCTAATATACTTGCCGCTAAATGGTTGTGTTCAGCACTATCGTGTTCCGGTCAGGTGTAATCGACATGAAGCTGATCTGGGGACCCTTTTAGACCAGCCATGAGACATATTATGTACAACCCTTGTTTCTTTTGTATGTATAGGTATAAAGGTATGTGTTATTTGTTAATCTTTTTCCATTTATTTTATTTTGTTTGTTTGTCTCTGTGCTGTATGTCTGAATAAATTGTTACTTTTTTTCTGTTATGGAAGTGGCAAAACATGCATGCAGTTCACATTGATGTTAAGTGATGACTGCAGCCTATAGACCTACACAAAGATCAAGATCAAAATGTAGATGCGTTGCCACTCCTGAGGCCTAAGGTATTATGCCCCTGTGCCTGAAATCACAGGGTCCTACATTACCACCTGACCGGAACACGATAGTACTACCATTTAGCGCGGCAAGTATATTAGGTAATGCGGTGGTGCCTACGCCCGCGAGCTCCGTCACTGGAGCTCTACCACGAGTAACGTATTTAATTAACTATCGTTTTACGTTTGGAGGGACTCCGCTCCTCTAGACCCCCCATTGTTCTTTGGTACCTATCCCCACTGATTACCCAGTCCCGATCAGAAAGTTTTAACCTTACGGTCTTATTCATAAAAAGATATAACACCTCTAAGAGCTCGCTATAGTATGCTTTAAGAAAAACGTTATTCATAATAGCATTTTAGCGCTAAAGCACTCTATAAACCCACTATAAAGTTGTAGAGGCCAGAACCCTACTTTATCAGTGCTTTAGGGAAAAAAGATGGCCGACATTCAACAGTTGATTGTTGAAATTGACATTGGGGCGCGTTCCATCTATCGACCACAACGACCGTAACGCCCTGAGTATTGTTCCACCTGAGGCCCGTGCTCGTCGCGAGCGGTCGTGTGACGTCATAAATAACGTCACTGTTCGCGACCACATTGCGTCCACTTCGATCCACCAATATTTTGTGCTTTCACCAATACGGCAATTTCTGCGGTCTTGGTCGCGGTCGTTGCGGTCGATTAATGGAACGAAGCTAAGAATGACCAGACATGACTTTATGTCACCTGAGACGTTGATTTTTTTCCTTTTTTTCGAAATAAGGTCATTTTCACACGTAATTTGTAGACAATTTGGGGTGCTTGATCTCTTGCTGGATCCATTTGTCCACTGAATTCCTTGCACTGGCAACATTTTGTCTATTAGTAGAATTTTAACTATGAAAGGTTTAAGAACGTTTATGAATAAACAATTTTATAGAACGTTTGATAGGCTTATAGAGCATTTTAACTAATGAATGCTATAAACCTTCTATAAGCGTTTTTTATGAATAAGACCGTTAGTTTAAACCTTTACCTACCGTTACGTAGGCATAGAGGGGCGTGCGTATAAGCGCTAAAATGTCTGCCGAACAGATTTTTCTTTTTCTTCTATGATGGAATTGAAAAATTTGATGATTCACGTATCGGTTAAATATTATTATTAAATTGGTATTTAATAATACCTATTGGATTATTATTATATGTCATTATCTCTAGGTAGCTTATAACCCGACAATGTAAAGTGTTTTATATTATTTCGCATTAACACATGCTTGTGAAGTATATTTTATTTAAAGAAAAATGGAAATGGCTGGACTACATTCCTAGTAGGCCGCGAGTTCGAGTCTCGCCTGAAGTCAAATTTTTCTTTCCATTTTTCTTTAATTAAAATGTAAAGTGTCCTTGTAGACCAATTTGAAATAATTATTTGAATTTTGAATTTTTGCCACTTTGTATGCCAAGCGTGGCGATCATGGCATATTCTCCCCTAATGACGCACAACACTGTAGTGGGGTCTTTGGGAAAGACTTTGTCTGGAGTGTTGAAGTACTACCAAGTAAGTACACGGTGGCGTTGAACTTTCATAAGCCTGTAGCGTCACATTATTAAGTGTCAGATATATATAATTATAATATATAAATTTTTGAAGCACGCTCAGTTAACAACGTCACGAAGATTGAAGTAACACTGCATCACATACCTACGAGTAAAGACAACAATCGGTAAATTACGAAGCTCTACCATGTTAGTTCTACACATCCAGTTATAATGAAGAAGTGACATTTAATCTTTGGGTTAGTCAGCTATACACATGCAAATAACCCAAGATCTGTGATATGTCATCAGATTTCATAGCATTCGCCAGCAGCCTATGATTCATATTGAAGCCAGATACATCTGAGGAGCCAGTGCTGTTGAGAACATTCCAGGTTGGTCCTGCAGATACTCTCACTCGAGAAATTACTGCCGTCCGATGACTGTTCCGGAGGTTCAGGAGCTGGAGACTTGGAGGGAACGCTCAGTCTCGCTTATGACATGCCGAGTGACTGGTTTTCAACGAAATCGCAATGAAGAAGCACTACTAGTTTGGGTCCTCTAAAATGTGCTAAACGGCTTACTCTGGGAATCGCGCTAGAAATCGTTTCGAATCGTTTTAAACTGTATTTTTATGTTTTTGCAAGCTTTTTATATTGATGTGTTTAAAATTGGTATTTCGTATTTCTATTTTTTGTGATTATTTCCATAGATTTTATTGTTTGAATCTTATTGTTAGCTTTTTGGCATTCATTATCCTATTTTTGACAAACGTGCATTACTTTTGTATTCAATGTTAGTTTTTTTTTTTATCAATGGAATGTTTTATTTTAGAACTGAGTCTTCATATTGCTTTGTTGCGATCACATTTCGTGCGGCGCACTTAAGCCGAACTTGAGTGGTAGCTTTATCAGCAATATGATGCGACTCTTGTAAACAATGTGTGCCTTCGTGACTCGTTTTAGATATTTTATAATCTTTAAGTTTTAACCTTGATATTCATTATGTTTGTATTGTTTTCTTTCTTTTTTAAGAAGGGGGTTGATGTAGCTTCACATTATTAAGTGTCAGGTAAATATCCGGACGCCGCAAGCTTAGCGTTGCGTCGTCAGTTGTCCCGTAACCCTAGTGCCGCGCACACGCACCTCAACCCGCCTAAAGTAACCGTTAAAATGTAACTCTGTAAATTCCGGATTATATGGTGATCACCAACAATGGACTTCTCATTATCCATCTCCTACAACCTGAACACGCAATAACCTTCACATTGGCAATATCACACAAGAATCCCTAAACTAAGTAGGTACAGAATATGCGCAGCATGTGACATGGCGCCGCCACGTTGATGGTCGATCCACGTTGTATATTACGTTGACAAAAAATCACATCGGGTAAAAAAAAATCACGTCGGGTAAAATAATCACGTCGGGTAAAAAAAAATCGCGTCGGGTATCACCAGTTTATATGTTTGTGTGATATTGCCAATGTGAAGGTTATTGCGTGTTCAGGTTGTAGGAGATGGATAATGAGAAGTCCATTGTTGGTGATCACCATATAATCCGGAATTTACAGAGTTACATTTTAACACATGTTACGGTTAGTTTAGGCGGGTTGAGGTGCGTGTGCGCGGCACTAGGGTTACGGGACAACTGACGACGCAACGCTAAGCTTGCGGCGTCCGGATATTTATCTGACCCTTAATAATGTGACGCTACAAGCCGATAGTATAAGTTACGGCCTTTCTACTTATACCGGCAGAATAACACTCATTGTTATAATGCCTGTAGCACACCTCTAATGCGTAACTTTTTTTTTATGTAATGGAAGTGGCTGGAAGTGGCAACCAAGCATGCAGTTCACATTGATGTTAAGTGATGACTGCAGCCTATAGATAACCACACAAAGACCAAGGTCAAAATGCAGATACGTTACCACTCCTGAGGCCTAAGGTGTTATGCCTCTGTGCCAGAAATTACAGGGCTAACTAAGCGGCGAACCGCGATAGTTCACGTTTCGTCTTATGTTTTAAGTTCTATGGGCAGCGACACAGAAATTCGATACATTTCGCTTCTGTTTCGGTGTCCTTATTACTTAAAACACAAGACGAAATATGAACTATCGCGGAGTTCCGCAGCGGATGTGTGCTACATTTTAACCTGTTCTTCGCCGCGGCACAGTAGATAGAACAAACTATTTACTGTGGCCGCGGCGCTCTTTGAGACGGCGGCGCCTGTGTGCATTGCACACTTTGCACTATAGGTTATGCCGCCCTGAGCCGATATTTTTCTAGGTTAAATTATGGGTTCACCCATGAAGCTATAGATAAAGATGGAAGCATTCAATTCTCGTAATACAATGTGCAATGTGCAATAATAGCTTAAGTAAATATGCTTAAGGATATTAGTATAAGCATAATAGGAGTATAAGTAACTGTTTTATATTATTTCGCAATAACATATGCTTGTGAAATATAATAGGTTGGGGAAAAAGTCTTTTCGCATTATAGTATGTATGAACTTGTAATAAAATCTCTTTGGCTGTAGTATTTGTATCTGGCTGGTTTTGGTATCTTTGGAAGTTAAAATTTTAAAGAACATAATTCCAAATTCAAATTAGACAAATGTGTGATTTTCATTTGTTTTTCGTACTGTCAAGATGAGTGAATCTAATGAAGAAATTCGATACATTTTAAAATTTTACTACAATAAAGGTAAAAATGCAACGCAAGCAGCGAAAAACATTTGCGATGTTTATGGACCTAGTGCAGTGTCTGTGAGAGTAGCACAAATTTGGTTTAAGCGTTTTCAATCCGGAAATTTTGATGTCAAAGATGCACTTCGCTCTGGTCGCCCTATTACGGATAAAATGGATGCCATTTTTGAAAAAGTGGAGCAAGATCGACATATCAGTAGTTACGACGTAGCTGAAAAACTAAGAATTGATCACAAAACAGTTTTGGTGCATTTGAAAAAAGCTGGGTACAAAAAAAAGCTCGATATTTGGGTACCTCACGAGCTCACTGAAAGAAACCTAATGAACCGTGTACTCATTTGTGATTCTTTATTACGACGTAATGAAACCGAATCATTTTTGAAGAAGCTGATAACTGGTGATGAAAAGTGGATCACGTACGACAAGAACGTGCGAAAAAGGTCGTGGTCAAAGGCCGGTCAGGCTTCACAGACTGTGGCAAAACCCGGGTTAACTCGCAATCAGGTGATGTTGTGTGTGTGGTGGGATTGGAAGGGCATTATTCATTATGAGCTATTACCACCAGGCAGGACTATCGATTTTGAACTCTACTGCGAACAACTGATGAGATTAAAGCAAGAAGTTGAGAGAAAGCGGCCGGAATTGATCAACAGAAGGGGTGTGGTGTTTCATCATGATAACGCTAGACCTCACACATCTATAGCCACTCAGCAAAAATTAAGAGAGTTTGGCTGGGAGGTGTTAATGCATCCGCCGTATAGTCCTGACCTTGCACCTTCAGATTTCCACCTGTTTCGGTCTCTTCAGAATTCTTTATGCAATGTTAGGTTAACATCACGAGAGGACTGCCAAATTCACTTTTCGCGGTATTTTGATGAGAAGTCCCAAAATTTTTATAACAATGGGATCATGTCCCTACCTACAAGATGGCAAAAGATTATCGAACAAAATGGTACATACATACTTTAGTTAAATTTAAATAAACTATATTAAAAAATGTTATGATGATGTTATTAAAAATGCGAAGAAACTTTTTCCCCAACCTAATATTTATATTTTAAAGAAAAATGGAAAGAAAAATTTGACTTCAGGCGAGACTCGAACTCGCGGCCTACTGGGAATCTAGTCCAGCCGCTCTTCCAATTGAGCTACTGAAGTCCTGCCCGATTTGTCGAATCTTTCCTTCACATTTATTGCATTGCTTTATGGTAGCAGCAGCGCCATCTATTGCCAACTATGCTAGTTAGGCAACCGATATAATAGACTTTGCAGTTTTTTGAATATCGTAAAGAAGTCGCTTTTACCCTTAATAACTGTTTTATATTATTTCGCATTAACACATGCTTGTGAAATATATTTATATTTTAAAGAAAAAAAAATGTGAAGGAAAGATTCGACAAATCGGTCAGGACTTCAGTAGCTCAATTGGAAGAGCGGCTGGACTAGATTCCCAGTAGGCCGCGAGTTCGAGTCTCGCCTGAAGTCAAATTTTTCTTTCCATTTTTCTTTGAAATATAAATATATTTCACAAGCATGTGTTAATGCGAAATAATATAATCCAGTTATTAAGGGTAAAAGCGACTTCTTTACGATATTCAATAAACTGCAAAGTCTATTATATCGGTTGCCTAACTAGCATAGTTGGCAATAGATGGCGCTGCTGCTACCATAAAGCAATGCAATAAATGTGAAGGAAAGATTCGACAAATCGGGCAGGACTTCAGTAGCTCAATTGGAAGAGCGGCTGGACTAGATTCCCAGTAGGCCGCGAGTTCAAGTCTCGCCTGAAGTCAAATTTTTCTTTTCATTTTTCTTTAAAATATAAATAGGAGTATAAATAGTTTAAGAAAATAATATAAGGTCAAAATAAGCAGTAATTTAAGGAATTAGTAATAAGCCAATAAAATGAAGAATGAAAAAAGAAGAATGCTGAAAGAACACTCTGTAAACCGTTATTTTCCCCGTGTACATAAAAAGAAAACATAAAATAAAACAATAAAATTCAGAACAGGAAACAGAAAGATGGCTATCCCCCCCATAAAAAGTGTGAAAGATTGAATGATAGAAAGATACAGTATGAGGAATAAAAGTGCGAGAGGAAAGCGAGCGAGAACTAGTATGAAAGTGGAAACAGAAAAATATAAGCTGTGATTAAGTCACAGGTACTTTGTATTAAAAAAAAATACAATGTGCAATTTTTAACTCCAACAGTTAACTCTTAATATTTTTTAAGGCGCTTTACTTTATCTTCAAATGTAGCAAACAGTAATTTTGCAATATAGTTATGTATAGGTAAATAACAGAGGTCATTGTTTTTTTATATTATTTCGCATTAACACATGCTTGTGAAATATATTTTATTTTTAAAGATAAATGGAAAGAAAAAATTGACTTCAGGCGAGACTCGAACCCGCGACCCACTGGGAATCTAGTCCAGCCACTCCCCCAACTGAGTCACTGAAGCCCCACAGAGGTCATGTCTGCAGAATGAATAATAACCGATGGACAAAACGTTTCCAAAAAGGAGGAGGATGTATAAAATTTTAACTTTTTTTTTAATGTAGTAAAAGTGGTTAACAAGTGTGCAGTTCACATTGATGTTAAGTGATGACTGCAGCCTATAGACACACACACACAATGACCAGAGGTCAAAATACAGATGCGCTGCCACTCCTGAGGCATTAGGTGTTATGCCTCTGTGCCGGAAATTACAGAGCCGTACATTACCACCTGACCGGAACACGATAGTGCTGAACACTACCATTTAGCGGCAAGTATATTAGGTAATGCGGTGGTGCATACGCCCGCGAGTTCCGTCACTGGAGCTCTACCACAAGTGGAAACACAAATTATTACTATACAAATTATTGATTAAAATGGTAATCCACGGAAGATACCTTCAAGCCTTTATTATAATAAATTGAATTCACATAATTAGGTACTGTAGAAGTTTAAAATCGTTACTGATAAACTGGAAAGGAAACGTAACTCGTTTAAAATTATATAAATAAACGTACGTGACTTCACGCCTTTAATCCTCGAAGGGGTAGGCTGAGGGAAATGCATGCATGCAATCATACATGCAAACACCCACGATTCTGGAAATATAGGTAATTAAATACCATATTTTTCTATAAAAATGGATTTTCAAGACTTTGTGAATTATCTATATGATAATCCGTTCCGTACATATGAGTTAGGTACTGTCAAAATACAACCACATTAACACGTTCGTTTTCTTTAGACTGTGATACATAAGAATATGGATTTCGAGGCGTCCACATCGTATCATCGTCAGTAGCTTGAGCTGAGTGTGAGTCAAGGAATGTTTCGAGTAATGTCTCAGAATATGGGTGTAAAGACAATAACCGGATGAATGGATAATAATACATCATTATTATTCCAGTAATGAATTATTAATAGAAAGGATGAGCTTATTCTGCCGGCTGAAATAAATATTGTAATTATTCCAATAACATATTTTTTAAGAATATAAAAATCATACCCTCTCCCCCGTCGCAATCCCACATGATTAATGTTTGGAATAAATTACCGCTCTTTCCGTTAAAAATACTCAATTTCGAAAGTGGAAGAATTCTCTTCCATAGAGGAGCCGTGGAGTCCTTTTTTATGTCATTAAGTTGACAGACAAGTAGACGGGCCACCTGATGGAATGTGGTCACCGTCGCCTATGAACATTTGCAACACCAGGTGAGTCGCCAACGCGCTGCCAGCCCTGAAGGACTCTTTTGACGCCAATTTTGAAGAACCCTATATTGTAGCACCTAGGAAACACCTCAGAGAGAAGTTCGTTCCACAATTTACACGTTCTGGGCAGGGACGAACGTGAGAACGGCACAGTTGAGCACTGCCAGGTGTCCATTCGGTGAGGATGGCCAAAGAGACGGTTCCACCATGTAGAACAGCGTAGCAGAGCACTTGCCATTGTACGGTGACGGTATAACACGCACAGACGCCCAAAGTCTCTGTGCAGGCTCAGATATTCGACCCTGTCAGTAAGTCCTGGATCGTTAACAATACGATCGGCGCGTCTTTGTAGGGAGTCAAGTGGACCAAGCTGGTATTTGGGGGCTCCCGCCCACAAATGAGAGCAGTATTCCAGATGGGGCCGCACTTGGGCCTTATAAAGCTGTAGTAGCTGCCCCGCTGTGAAATACTGCCTCGCTTTGTTAAGCACCCCCAACTTTTTGGATGCCAACTTGGTCTTACCCTCAATGTGACTCCCAAATTGCACTTCGTTCGATATGTCAACGCCCAGGATACCGTTACTCTTACCAACGGCAGAGAATATGTAATAATACTACGTATGGAATGTACACTTCGACGTCCCGCCCGATTTGCCCGCATCACTCAAACCCTACCACTCTAATGGGTGACGGTTGGTATTTTGTATGTGCCGCGCACACAGGTGCGCGTGTAAGTACACGTCACTGATTCCTCATCATCATCATATCAGCTATAGGACGTCCACTGCTGAACATAGGCCTCCCCCAATGACCTCCATGCCGACCGATCGGAAGCGACGTGCATCCAGCCAGTACCAGTAGGTCTGGTACCTACTGGTACTGGCAGGTACCCTGGTACCTCAGGGTACCTGCAGCCTTGACTAGGTTTTTTTTTTTTTATGTACCAAAAGTGGCAAACAAGCATGCAGTTCACATTGATGTTAAGTGATGACTGCAGCCTATAGACACCCACACAATGACCAGAGGTCAAAATGCAGATGCGCTGCCACTCCTGAGGCATTAGATGTTATGCCTCTGTGCCGGAAATTACAGGGCCGTACATTACCACCTGACCGGAACACGATAGTGCTGAACACTACCATTTAGCGGCAAGTATATTAGGTAATGCGGTGGTGCCTACGCCCGCGAGCTCCGTCACTGGAGCTCTACCACCAGTAAAGGTCGTCGGTCCATCTTGCAGGTGGACGTCCTACGCTGCGTTTGCCGATACGTAGTTTCCACTCGAGAACCTTTCTGCCCCAACGGCTATCGGTTCTCCGATTGATTGATGTCTGTGTAATAGAAACCAAATTAAGCGTTTGTATGGAATTTTGGCGGAGTGTCCGCGGTGTGCCAATGGCTAGCGGAGTGCCCTAAAACTGTGGTGCTACAATGAATGGGGTTTTTTAGCGGTGAACGCACAGACTTGTGTGACTTACCGATGTCGACCTTGAAATTATATTATGTAGAAATCAATATCACTTAACTTCGTTATCATTTCTAAGAGCGTTACGTTATCGGTAAGTACGTTAACTGTCACTTGTTCCGGTGCTGGTTAAGAAGGTGATGCACTATGTGATTACGGCTTAAAATAAACCTGTAGGAGTGTAAATTCTGTATATTAAGAATATTGAAAAAATGAAAACCAGGGGATGTTACTAGATCAATACAGAACACAAATACGAGATTTGAAAAAAAATTGTCTGTCTGTCTGTCTGTTTGTTCTAGCATCACACAAAAACTACATGTCCGATTACGATGAAACTGGGTATAATTATACTTTAACGTTTGGTGCACAACATTGGGTACTTTTTATCTCCGATAAGTGTCTGTTTGTCTGTGTGTTTGTGCACGCTGATTTCAGAAACGGCTTATGCGATTTGCGATTTTTACATGTATATTGTGGTAAGTTTCACTTTTTTTTTTTTTTTTTTTTTATGTCATTAAGTTGACAGACAAGCAGACGGGCCACCTGATGGTAAGTGGTCACCGTCGCCTATGGACATTTGCAACACCAGGGGAGTTGCCAACGCGCTGCCAGCCCTGAAGGACTCTTTTGACGCCATTTTTGAAGAACCCCATATTGTAGCACCGAGGGAACACCTCAGAGGGAAGTTCGTTCCACAATTTACACGTTCTGGGCAGAAACGAACGAGAAAACCGCACCGTTGAGCACTGCCAGGTGTCCAGTCGGTGAGGGTGAAACTTTTCTCTTCGGCGGGTAGTACGGTGTAGAAAAAGAGACGGTGACACCATGTCGAACAGTTCGACAGAGCACTCACCATTGTAGAGACGGTATAACACGCACAGACTACCAATATCTCTGCGCAGGCTCAGATGTTCGAGCCTGTCTGTAAGTCCCGGATCGTTAACAATACGAACGGCGCGTTTTTGTAGGGAGTCAAGTCGACCAAGCTGGTACTTGGGGGCTCCCGCCCACAAATGAGAGCAGTATTCCAGATGGGGCCGCACTTGGGCCTTATAAAGCTGTAGTAGCTGCCCCGATGTGAAATACTGCCTCGCTTTGTTAAGCACCCCCAACTTTTTGGATGCCAACTTGGTCTTACACTCAATGTGACTCCCAAATTGCACTTCGTTCGATATGTCAACGCCCAGGATACCGATACTCTTACCAATGGCAAGCGGAGTGCCCTGGAACTGTGGTGCTACAATGAATGGGGTTTTTTTAGCGGTGAACGCGCAGACTTGTGTCTTCGAGGGGTTGAACTGCACTAAATTGAGTCGACCCCAATCAGAGACCCGCTCCAGAGAGTGCTCGACTTCAGACACAAGTCTAGTCCTGCTTTCTTCGATAAGTGTCCGAGAGGCATTTGCACGGCTTGTATAGTGTGCATCTCCCGTGCTATCATCCGCATAGCAATGAAAATTGAAGTTTTGCTCCAACATTTCATTGATATGCAGAAGAAAAAGCGTGGGAGATAGCACAGAGCCTTGCGGCACACCAGCGTTGATAGGTAGTCTGTCTGAGCGTTGACCGTCAACTAAGACCTGTATAAAACGCTCAGACAGAAAACTGGCTGTCCAGTTGCATAGCCTCTCGGGAAGACCGTAAGATGGCAATTTCGCGAGAAGTGCCCCGTACCAGACCCGGTCAAAGGCCTTAGCAATATCCAGGCTTACAGCCAATGCCTCCCCACTCTTGTCCAAGGCGTGAGACCAATAGTGCGTCAGATATACTAGAAGATCACCAGCAGATCTGCCTTGACGAAAGCCATATTGGCGGTCACTGATCAGCTGATGATCCTCCAGGTACTGCAGCAGCTGTGTATTGATCACACGCTCCATGACTTTGCAGAGCAGGGAGGTTATTGCTATGGGCCTGTAGTTGGCCGGATCACTGCGATCCCCTTTTTTGGGTATCGGATGCACAAGGGCTGTCTTCCACGCAGACGGTACTTTTCCATGATCGTAAGAAAGCGAGAACAGGCGCGTCAGAACGGGGGTCAGCTCGGGAGCGCACATCTTCAACACCACTGCAGGGACGGAATCCGGCCCACTCGACTTCTTGACGTCAAGGGATAACAACGCTCGCCTGACGTTCTTCTGAGTGAATTTGACGTCAGGCATAGAGCTTTCACAGCGCGAGATGGTAGGCGCTGTGTTACCCATGTCATCAAGAGTCGAGTTTGAGGCAAAGAGGCTGCCCAGGAGATCGGCTTTCTCTTTTGCCGTGTGGGCCAGGCTATCGTCAGTTTTTCGCAGTGGTGGGAAAGATGACCGACAAAAATTCTTTTCGATAGCTTTGGCAAGAGACCAATAGGCACGGCTCCCGGGAGGATGCCTCATTAGCTTCTTGCCAACTCTAACGACATGCTACTTAACATTTAATGGTTGTTTCATGTCAATCGGTTCAGAAATTAAAAAGTTACATCAATTTAAAGAATCATATCGAATATTTTAAAACTATTTTGTATCTTCTTTTTTAAGGTTCCGTACCTAAAAGGTAAAAACGGACCCTATTACTAATCCTCCGCTGTCTCTCCGTCCGTCCGTCTGTCTGTCTGTCACCAGGCTGTATCTCATAAACAATGATAGCTAGAAAGCTAACATTTTCACAAATTATGTATTTCTATTACCGCTATGACGACAAAAGTAAATACTATTAAAAAAAGAAAATGAAATAGTTACGGGGTCTAAGGGGGCATACAATAAACGTGTTTTTTTCGTTATATTTTATGTTCGATTTTAATAAGAAATTTTAGGTCTTATGTTCCACCTTCCATTATAAATATTTAAATGAAAATAAAGTAAATATTAAACCCATACCACAAAAGTATTTTTATGCAATTTTTTGTACGGAACCCTTCGGACACGAGTTCGACTCGCACTTGGCCGGTTTTTCTCTGTTAGTAACATTAAACATACCGCATAATAGCGTCCCAGCATAAAACAATCACCGCTATGATCACCAATCAGCATGCCAAGCGTGGCAATTATGGCATATACTTTCCTTAAGACGCAGAACACTGTTATAAGCATCGTGCGGAAAGGCTTCGTGCAGCGGAGACGGATGGACGACTTTCGAATGTCATTATGATGATGGTGATAGTGGTAGTGAAATAGAAATAAGAAATAGAAATAGTTTATTTTTGGACACACACACACACACACACACTAAATACACACACACACACACACTAAATAAACAAATGATAATAATAATAAATAATAAAAAAAAAACAATAATAAAAACAGAAACAACTTAACACAACTACCGGCATGATGTATGTGTGAGACCAAAAAAATGGTACCCATCTCAGCTGATTGCTGTAGTTGGCACTACAGCGCTGGTGTTCTGATAGGTGGTGGTGGTTTTGGTGTCGTTAGTGGCGTTGGTGGCATTTGTGTTATTGGTGTCGTTGGTGACGTTGGTGGCGTAGGTTTTGGTGGTGATGTTGGTGACGTTGATGGTGGTGATGATGGTGGTGGTTTTTAGTGGCGATGGAGGCATTGGTGGCGTTGGTGACGTTGGTGGTTTTATTAACACCAACGCCTCCAAAACTTGGAGGCGTTGGTGTTAATGGTGGCATTGGTGGCGTAGGTGTTTGGTGATGTTGGTGTTGGTGGTGGCGTTGATGGCGTTGGTGGCGTTTGTGGTGGTGGCGGTGATGGAGGTGGTAGCGGTGACAGTGGTAGTGGTGATGGTTTTGTTGGTGACGATGGTGTTGATGGTGGTGGTGGTGTTGGTGGCATTAGTGGTTAAAAATACACAACGGAAATATTACATTTTTTATTACAATTTTTCATTTCTGCCGGCTCTTACGGAGTGCATGTATAAATTATCTTTTATCTTTCATTCTGTGTTAGTAGCACTAATTGACTGAAAATTGACAAAACCTTATAGTAATTTATCTATGAAAAATATATGGTATATAAGTTTAAAACGGCCTTTTCGAAAATACGGTTCAGCATAGGATGGACGTTTGTAGGTTGTTGGTACTTACAAATGGTAGTGTTCAACACTATCGTGTTTCGGTTAGATGGTATTGTATGGCCCCGTAATAATTATCACAGAGATATGACACCTTAGGCCTCAGGGGTGGCAACGCATCTGCATTTTGACCTATGGTGTTGTGTAGATATCTATAGGGTGCAGTTATCACTTACCATCAATGTGAGCTGCATGCTTGATTACCACGTTCCTTACTTTTACAGCATAAAAATCGCACAAATTAAACATGCAATTACTATTGATTCAAAGTTCGATGAAAATAATGAATCGATAATCGAGTTCATTCATTTAGGTTTTAATAGACTCATCACTATTCTTGTTTTTCTTGTTTGTTATTCTTGTTTTCTTGTCGCATTAACACATGCTTGTGAAATATTTTTTTTTTGTTGCTGCTACCATAATGCAATGCAATAGATGTGAAGGAAAGATTTGACAAATCGGGCAGGGCTTCAGTAGCTCAATTGGAAGAGCGGCTGGACTAGATTCCCAGTAGGTCGCGAGTTCGAGTCTCGCCTGAAGTCAAATTTTTCTTTCCATTTTTCTTTAAAAATAAAATATATCATCACTATTCTATCCAAAATAACACCTGTCATAATTATCATGCTAAATTAGGCAAAGTGTAGCAATTTTTCGCAATCCTAGCGGTCTGTGTGGTTTATGCCCGATGACCATACATCTTATATCGTGTGCAGCGAAGCATTACTGTAAAGTAGCTACTCCAAAAGTGTTTATGATCCAAAATTAACCAAAATTTATATCCGCTGCCCAAAGTCACTATTCCACGCGAACAAAGTCGCGGGCACAGCTAGTCTTTTATAATATATATTTTACGGCTAATACTCGAAGTTCAGCTACACTCAGATCATCATCATCAGATTCATCGAAATCATTAATATTATTATGAAACGAACCTGTAATTTATTAAAAAAAACTAACTTCACGCCTGTAATCCCTGAAGGGGTAGGCAGAGGTAAATGCATGCATTCAATCATACATGCAGACACCCACGACTTGCCGGTTACGTTTTGGCCCATGTAACAAGTGGCGAACCTGTTGCCATCTCCGGGCACATTACCAAACTCCGAGGTACTGGGAAACTTCCAGAAAATGGAAAAATCCCAATAGAGGCAGAGATAAAGGATTTTAAACCGTTATCTCTGATAGTCCCCGACCCGGGAATCGAACCCAGGACCTCCAGCGTAATAGTAGTGGTGTAATTTATACAAACCGTCAAAGCGCGTGTCGGGCCACTCGCAGTATAAGGTTCCGTTTCTTCAAGTATTTTTTTCAGTGGAGGAAGTATTAGTAGATAAACAGAAGTAATTTTTGCAATGCAGGAGCGCTCATGAATTGAATCTTCCGTTTCATTGAATGATTGATTTGACGATTTCTTATAGAAGTAACTCTGTCATTTAAAAAACCGGTCAAGTGCGTGTCGGGCCACGCGCTGTGTAGGGTTTCGTAGTTTTTAGGTTTGATTAATATAAATAAATATTTTCTATGGAGTTGTGCATAAATTTCGAGTATTACTTTGGTCGACTATTACTCGTAAACTTGTAAAGCCAACTTAGGTGTGATATTTTTCCTTTTAATTTCGTTATATGTAGCTACTATTGTAGATATAATAATAATAATAATACGCTTACACTCACAGCCCCACAGTAGGTATATACCTGTATCGTGGGTGCCGTTGTAGACAAACAACACATGCACAAACACCCAGACCCGAAACAAATATCTGTAGGCCATACAAATATTTGTCGCGGATCGAACCCGCGACCCTTCGAATCAAACGGTCATCTCACACCGCTGCACCAACCGGGTCGTCAAATTATTTTTTGAATTACTAACAACAACCGTTTAGTTGGTAGAGGGCCGAGGGGGAGGGGATAATTGACTCTAACGAAAATTGGCACTTTAAAGCTTAATAAGTCACGAACAGTTAACTAAATCGAAAAATAATTTGAGCACACCCGTAACATTTTTTAAAGACCTGTCCAACGATATCCCACACTACATATAGAAAACGAAAAATAAAAAAAAATCCGCAGACACACAGACAGACAGACCGACACACAGACGGACATGGCGAAACTATAAGGGTTCCTTGTTTACAACGGAACTAAAATAGACATAAAACCGCAATAAGCTATATTTTTAACAAAGTTTTGAAATAAAAAGTGTTTTTAATAATTAAAAAAAAATTGAAATCAGTTATACATTTAACTTTAAACACCCCGATGTGCCACCGTCTTTACAAGGCCTTGACTGGTTTCCGTTAGCATCATTCAATACCAAAAATCGTCTGAAATGCCTTTGACAGTGTACTAAAAATGTTGTAGAAAACATGTAACAGAATTGTTGTGATTAAAATAACAACTAAATAAAATTATTTTATATTATTTCGCATTAACACATGCTTGTGAAATATATTTTATTTTTTAAAGAAAAATGGACAGAAAAATTTGACTTCAGGCGAGGCTCGAACTCGCGACCTACTGGGAATCTAGTCCAGCCGCTCTTCCAATTGAGCTACTGAAGCCCTGCCCGATTTGTCAAATCTTTCCTTCACATCTATTGCATTGCTTTATGGTAGCAGCAGCGCCATCTATTACCAACTATGCTAGTAAGGAATAGATTCCCAGTAGGTCGCGAGTTCGAGTCTCGCCTGAAGTCAATTTTTTCTTTCCATTTTTCTTTAAAAATAAAATATATAACAGAATTGTTGTGATTAAAATAACAACTAAATAAAATCAGTAAACAAGTTGAGTGGTTGAACTACCTACCACAAGTAGAAGAACTTATTTTAAATATTACAAAATGATGGATCTAAGATGCAGTCCCTTTTGGAGGCAGGTTAGTTATTTTTTTATTTAAGAAAGGTGGCAAACAAGCATGCAACTGACTGCTCATTGTTGTGTTGTTTTTTTTATGTAATGGAAGTGGCAAACAAGCATGCAGTTCACAGACAAAGACCAAGGTCAAAATGCAGATGCGTTACCACTCCTGAGGCCTTACGTGTTATGCCTCTGTCCCATACATTATCACCTGACATGAACACGATAGTGCTGAACACTACCTTTTAGCGGCAAGTATATTAGGTAATGCGGTGGTGCCTACGCCCGCGAGCTCCGTCACTGGAGCTCTACCACTAGCGAAAAATTTATGTGATGACTCCAGCCTATAGACATCTATACAAAAACAAGAGGTCGATGAGTGGTGAAAATGCAGATGCGTTGCAACCCATGAGACCTAAGTTATTATGTCTCTGTGGTAGTTATTATGGGGCCATATACATTACCATCTACGCTTTTATATGGAAGCGAGAGCTGGGTATCCAGGAAAGAGCAAGAAAGTAAGTTAAACGCGGTCGAGATGAGATCTTTGCGCAAGATCTGCGGTGTATCAGAAGATGTAAGAAAGAGGCTTTATGAGAATGATAGCATCGGTGTAAAAATGAGAAAAGGCATGCTCCGATGGTTCGGGCATGCCTTTTCTCATGCCTTTTCTCATAGAAAGGATGTCGAATGAGCGAATGACTAAACAGATATACAATGCGAATGTGGATGGTTGCAGAGGCCCAGGAAGAACAAGACTGACCTACCATGACCAAATAGGTCGAGTTCTGTCTGATGGTGGGATCAAAAGTCTTAGAAATCGGCGTGCATGTATGAAGAGAATGATGAAGGTAGACGAGGTACGAGAGGTATGTCAGGACCGGGATATCTGGCGCTCTACACTCTCTGCCTACCCCGTTAGGGACCTGGCGTGAAGATACATAATAATCTACCTAACCGGAACACGATAGTGCTGAACATTACCATTTGTCGGCAGATAATTTAGGTAATGCGGTGGTGCCTACGCCCTCGAGCTCTGGAACTCTACCACCAGTAAAACACTCAGACGTTCCTCACTCACACGGTCCTCGCAGTGGCAATTTTGTCGTTGGGATACTGATGCCCACCTTGAGTTATTGTTTTTACTGCCACCCCATTGGATTGATTTGACTGCCATTTTTCAGCTGACTGACTGCAAACGCGGAAGAATTCTTTTCCACCACTAGGACCGCCTAATGGTATTTTTAATTGAAAATCTTATTTTCAGATGTTCGCAGCAATGGGAATGATATTACATCTGATGCAATATGGTCTATCTAACACCTTCATATCAGTTCTTCTTCCTCAACTGAGATCCAGCAAATACATAGTCCTCGACATGGAACAGGAGTCCTGGATTGGTAAGCCGAAAAATCTAATTTCTTAAAATAACTTTAAAATTATTAAATAAGTTCCGACATTGAACTTGAGAAATGAGACTTCAGAGAAAAAATAAAAGCGTGCATGGCCCCGCGGCTGGTATAGATCGTAGGCGATATACTCGGGTAAGCGATACGGGCGCGGTCGGGTGTATGATGGGTGACCGCTAGTGGCAAATTAAAATGCCCGTTTCCGTTCCCGTGCTTTGGAGAGCAAGTTAAGCCGTCGGTCACGGTTGCTATCAATAGATAGCAGTCGTTAAACCTTGTCGGAGGCCTTATGGACGGTTTGAAAACATCCGACAGCGGGTTGACCACTTACCCGTATCTCCACTAACCCGTATTGGAGTAGCGTGGTGGAGTAAGCTCCAGGCCTCCCCCAAAAAGGTGAGAGAGTCATGCCTAGCAGAACATGGACGTATAATGGGTTGCCACTATTATTATTGTAGAAATTAAATTTGCGGGTTTTCTTGCGTTTACAACACTCCTGTAGCGTCCACTACATTAAGGCGCCAACTAGTGGAACACATATGAAAACCTCACAGTACTTGTCTAGTACGGTAGATGGCGTGCATTCGAATTACATCGCACATGCGAAGATTTCTCAAGAGTTGGCATATATACAACTTCCCAACGTCAATCGTTGGGCCGCGGCCCGCCAGGCGCTACCACCTCGCCTGGTCGGAGGATCCTCCCTTTTCGTCGGAGGAACACTTCCACCCGTCCCTCCACACTCCCAATCTTATACCCGACCAATAAAAAGAAACTTACACCCTACGTTTCGGTCGCTTTCCAGCTCGCTCTCCAATCGCTTTTAGCTGGCAGACTGTACAGTCAGACAGGAGTGTTGTATACGCGCGAAAATTTAAAACGTTAAGTACCAACATCACTGAGATGTATTAATTAGACTTAAACGGCCTACACCTTAAATCAGAGACGATATCTTGACAGTTGTGGTGGGGATGATCGTACCTAAATCATGTGCTCACTGGAAGCGATACAATGCTGGTTACGATTTGCCTACAAACGAGGCGATTTAGGGTACGATCTAGGGTCCTCGCCTCCTCCACATCGATTTTTCGATTATCGATATCGATTTTTAAATAGTGGTCAGCTCTATCGAGTTCCGGTCAGGTGGTAAATTGCAGCTAAGTAATTCCCGGCATAAAGGCACAACACCTTAGACCTCAGGAGTGGTAACGTATCTGCTTTTTGACCTCTGGTTTTTGTGTAGATGTCTATAGGCCTAGAGGCTGCAGTCATTATAATATTAACAATGGATCGCCGGGACCGGACTCGTTTAGCAATCCAGTTTTTCAGTCATCTCTGGAATCAGGCTTACTCTCACAGTTTCTAACGACTGGTGTGATAACCTGCTGCATAAAACAGGTAAACAACCGCGGAAATTATTTAGATTATTGACCAATAACTTGTCTACCGACGGTATATATGTATGGTTCTTACATCCATTCCGAGAGTAATAATAACTAAGTAGTAGTAAATAGTAATAATAACTAAGTAGTAGTAATAAGAAAACTAGTTTTATTTCAATGAGTGTAGCTCGCGAAAACTTAAGAACATACTATAATATTTTCAACTATTTTCAAGTAAGGTTCTCTCGACACGATTCATATTTGTTTGTTACATTAACGATTATCGGTGTCTCCACTATAAATGAACCTCATTATTTGACATCTCTACCAAAACAGACTTCACTCGTGTATTGATAATTTAAATGGTACCCGTTCATATTATGGACAAACGTTTCAAAACTCTTCATTACAAAACCAACGTTTCGCATCGATTTCGGAATAATTCACTTGGCAAACTGTTCATTTCGTAACTCATCACGTCATAAATAATTTAGTTGAAAAAAATATTCTCAAACTTTACGACATAATCAGGGTAGGTCGAAGGGTGCGGAGGGCGAGTAGAGTAGACAGTTCATATTAATTATTATTTCATACATTTACGTAATCAAATGTTTGCGAAAGAATTATTATACAAATCGTTGAGTTGCGAAATGATACATAACTATATTTGTGGAATTAATAGTAAACAAAACGTTGGTTTTGAAATTAAGATTTGCGTAACGTTTTTCGATGAAACATTAGTGAACCAATTAAAGTATACTTAATAGGTTGACTACAGAACAGCTTATTTCTTTCAGTGTCGATGTCAAGTTTTGGCGTCATCCCGGGACTACTATTCATTCCCATAATTATGGACAAATTTGGTCGAAGAACTGCCAACCTCATTAGCATCAGCTTGATGGCAGCTTCGTGGTGTACCATGAACGCAGTCTCCAATTACCAGTTCATACTAACTGTCAGATTCTTCCAGGGCATATCTTCGGGCATGATGATGATATTAGCCCCAGTATTGCTTGGAGAATATACAAGCCCAAAGTACAGGGGAGCTTTTCTTAGTACAGCTCCGTTAGCGGTAGCGTGTGGAGTACTTTTGCTGCACACTATAGGTTCGTTCTTGAACTGGTGGCTTGTCGCAACAGTATGTTGTGTGGTTACTCTGATCGATTTGGTAATAGTATATCTGTCTCCAGAAACTCCAAGCTTTTTTGCTTACCATGGAAGATATGAACAATGCCGAGCAGCATTCCACTGGCTTCGGGGGTTAGAAGAAGATGCGGAATTGGAGAAAATGATAAAGACCAATATCGTTAGGAAATCTGCTGGCAGTTGTTCGTCTCTACCGAAAATTCAGAAGAAAATCACTAACGTGCTAGAATCAATTACGAAAAAAGAGGTCTATAAGCCTTTAATTTTGGTCTGTCACCTGCTAATAATTAATGAGTGGTCGGCTAGCAATATATTAGATGTGTATACTGTTGACTTATTTCAAGAAATTGTGGACAAAAGCGTAAATCTTTCAGCGGTTATAATATCCACGGATGTTCAACGGCTTGTGACTAACTCAATAGCTATTTTTGTGATCAGATATGTGAAGAGACGGGTCATGGTGCTGAGGATGATCAGTTTTAATATAACGATGTTTCTTGTGATTGCCGCCTACGTGTATGCAAGGAAATGTGGTATTCTTCCCTTTGATCACCCAATGATTGGGGTGATATTGGTCCATCTGCATGCCTTCACGATGGCTATGGGAAATTCACCTTTAGCGATGGTTGTCATGGGTGAAGTTTTCCCTTTGGAATATAGGAGTGTGTGTAACATGTGGGGCTATATATTTTATATTGTGAATGTCATCATCAATATGAAAACGGTGTTGATCCTGTTCGCTACAATTGGTCTTGAGGGTGCTTACTGTATCTATGCTGGCATCGTTGGCTATGGATTGATTGTGACGATGTTATTGTTGCCTGAGACTAAAGATAAGACCTTGCAAGAAATTGAAGATGAATTTAGGGGTGCTCCATTGATTCAAATGACAGAAACTGTATTACTTAATGGAGATAAAAATAATTAGATAACATGTTTTTTTCATTTTAGCAATAATTGTGAGAACAATTCCAAGACTGCTGTAATGTAATAAAACAGGTCTAATGCGAGTCGCACTCGTAAAGAGTGTCATATTATTTTTTATTACTTTAAATATACCACTGATTTCTGATAGGTTAGGATCCTACGGCAGAATCATTTCGTTCATCAAGATATGCTGCAACCCTTATTTTTACGCAAATTTATAATCTAGAGAATATATATCCACAATGTCCGGCCCTGTAATTTCCGGCACAGAGGCATAACACCTTAGGCCTCAGGAGTGGTAACGCATCTGCATTTTGACCTTGGTCTTTGTGTGGGTGTCTCTAGGCTGCAGTCATCACTTAACATCAATGTGAACTGCATGCTTGTTTGCCACTTCCATAACATAAAAAAAAAAATGTTGCCTATCAAAAATGGTTGCAAGTACTTTTTTTAAGATTTTTTTTTTGTTTTTTTTTTCACTTTTCTTTTAAAAACACGCTAGCCATTGCGCACTTAGCCGCATCTACATATTTTCCTTCCGCCCTGATAACTTTTTTCGTCCATAATATACATGTTTTATTCATATATCAAATTAAAGCTATTTTTTTCTCTTTTTTTTAAATACGGGCGTTAAATTCAATCGGCCGCATATAAGAGTTGCTGGCTGTTTAAAATAAAATAATTTTAATAAAAATACTTGCGACCAAATATTATAGGCAACCTAGTGGATATATATTTCCTAAGTTATAAATAGCAGTATATCTGGATGAACGTAATGATTCTGTAGTGGGATTTTAACGTATAACAGACTCCTGTAATCTACGGTCAATTTAAGCCTAGTTTTCTAAATAGATTCTTAAAGAACTGTTTATTTGAAAATATATATTTCAGATTCTAATTTCTTTTTTTTTTTATGTAAGTCAAGTGGTAAACAAGCATGCAGTTTCACATTGATGTTAAGTGATGACTGCAGCCTATAGACACTTACACAAGGACCAAGGTCAAAATGCAGATGCGTTACCACTCCTGAGGCCTAAGGTGTTATGCCTCTGTGCCGGAAATTACAGGGCCGTACATTACCGCCTGACCGGAACACGATAGTGCTGAACACTACCATTTAGCGGCAAGTATATTATGTAATGCGGTGGTGCCTACGCCGGCGAGCTCCGCCGCTGGAGCTCTACCACCAGTAAAATCTTTTATCTTTTGGAATATTTTGAAGTCGGGCCAATTTTATTACATATTCTCTGGTCGGGCAGCCAATTAAACGTATACCTACTAAAGACCTGACCTGACTTCTAACGTGCATTTCTTTTTGAGAATTTATCTATTTTCTATATTTTTTTACTTTTAATGGGATTATAAAGTCTGTTTTTTAATTAAGTGTAAATGTGGGATAGTTTGAAAATGCGAATTTTCTTACTAAAATGCACACGACTGCACTAGCCTTTAATTTCTTGCAATGGAGCTTTTCCATAACGTCCTTAATTTACCGCTTACTTCTGTTATAATGCCCCTGCTGTAAGGCAATAGGTATATTTATTTCAATTGCCATAATTTTGCTTCTCTCTTCGGCGGGTAGTGCGGTGTAGGAAAAGAGACGGTGGCACCATGTCGAACAGTTCGACAGAGCACTCGCCATTGTAGAGACGGTATAAAACGCATAGACTCCCAACGTCTCTGCGCAGGCTCAGATGTTCGAGCCTGTCAGTAAGTCCTGGGTCGTTAACAATACGAACGGCGCGTTTTTGTAGGGAGTCGAGTGGACCAAGTTGATATTTGGGGGCTCCCGCCCACAAATGAGAGCAGTATTTCAGATGGGGCCGCACTTGGGCCTTATAAAGCTGTAATAGCTGCCTCGATGTGAAGTACTACCTCGCTTTGTTAAGCACCCCTAGTTTTTTGAATGACGACTTGGTCTTACACTCAATGTGACTCCCAAATTGCACTTCGTTCGATATGTCAACGCCCAGGATACCGATACTCTTACCAACGGCGAGCGGAGTGCCCTGGAACTGTGGTGCTACAACGAATGGGGTTTTTTTTGAACGCGCAGACTTGTGTCTTCGAGGGGTTGAACTAAGTTGAGTCGACCCCAGTCCGAGACCCGCTCCAGAGAGTGCTCGACTTCAGACACAAGTCTAGTCCTGCTTTCCTCGATAAGTGTCCGAGGGGCATTTGCACGGCCAGTGTAGTGTGCATTTCCCGTACTATCATCGGCATAGCAATGAAAATTGGAGTTTTGCTCCAACATTTCATTGATATGCAGAAGAAAAAGCGTGGGAGATAGCACAGAGCCTTGCGGTACACCAGTTGATAGGTAGTATATCTGAGCGCTGACCGTCAACTAAGACCTGTATATAACGCTCAGATAGAAAGCTGGCTGTCCAGTTGCATAGCCTCTCGGGAAGACCGTAGGATGGAAGTTACGCGAGAAGTGCCCTGTGCCAGACCCGGTCTAAGGCCTTAGCAATATCTAGGCTTACAGCCAATGCCTCCCCACTCTTGTCCAACGCGTGAGACCAACGGTGCGTGAGATATACTAGAAGATCACCAGCAGATCTGAAGTGACGGAATCCATATTGGCGGTCACTGATCAACTGGTGATCCTCTAGATACTGCAGCAGTTGTGTGTTGATCACACGCTCCATGACTTTGCAGAGTAGAGAGGTTATTGCTATAGGCCTGTAATTGGCCGGGTCACTGCGATCCCCTTTTTTGGGTATCGGGTGCACGAGGGCTGTCTTCCACGCAGACGGTACCTTTCCACGATCGTAGGAAAGCGAGAACAGGCGCGTCAGAACGGGGGTAAGCACGGGAGCGCACATCTTCATCACCACTGCAGGGACGGAGTCCGGCCCACTCGACTTCTTGATGTCAAGGGATTAAAGCGCTCGCCTGACGTTCTTCTGAGAGAATTTGACGTCAGGCATAGAGCTTTCACAGCGCGGGATGGTAGGCGCTGTGACACCCATGTCATCAAGAGTCGAGTATGAGACAAAGAGGCTGCCCAGAAGATCGGCTTTCTCTTTTGCCGTGTGGGCTAGGCTATCATCAAGTGGGAAAGATGACCCACAAAAGTTCCCTTCCCTATTATTAAAAAATACGATATATACCTACATTGTTATTTTTTAGTCACTATCCAAATTTCTAATGTTTATTTTAATCACCAACACAAACTTTTTCTTTCAGTGTTACCTATAAGGCTAACCCTCAGTTCGCGCAAAATAAACAAAATTTAAAAGGCTATTAACTATATGGTATTCAGGGACCGGTAGAAGGGGTGGGCGTGGCCTCGCGCCGGGTTTCCGCTTATTACACTATCCGGTCGACTACGCCCTAACTCAATCACAGTATAAATACACGGTCCGCTCCGGTCGCCCTAATTAGGGCCCTAACTCCCAAAATGTTATTACACTACACTGACCCTTGCTATCGTACCCTGAATACCGTGCCGTGTAGTTAGTCCTATAAATGGGCATTAAATACCTACCTTCATTTTATGACTTTGACGACCTGTTAGTCCAGCGGTGCGAAACCACCGTTTGATTCGAAGTGCGACACAAGTGGTTCGATCCCCGCACCGGAATAAATATTTGTATGGCCTACAGATATTTGTTTCGGGTCTGGGTGTTTGTGTATGTGTTATATGTGTACAACGACATCTACGACACAGATTTATATAATACCTAATATGGAGCTGTGAGTATAACGGTATTTTTTTATTTTTTGACTGCCTCGGTAGCCTAGTAGTGGCCTGCTACTAGTATTAGTAGTAGTAGTACTACTACTACTAGTAGCAGGCCACTACCACTACGCTGAGGTCCTGAGTTCGATTCTCGGGTAGGGGGTTATCAGAGATAATGGTGAAAAGTCCTTTATCTCTGGTTCCAATGGGATTTTCCCATATTTTGGAAATTTTCCAGTACCTCGAAGTTTAGTAACGTGGCCGGGACATGTCAACAGGCTCGCCACCTGTAACCAGCGAATCGTGGGTGTTTGCATGTATGCTTGAATGCATGCATTTACCTCTGCCTACCCCTTCGGGGATTACAGGCGTGAAGTTACGTTTTTATTTTTGATAAAAGTAGCCTAAGTTACTCCTTATTACATCAGCTACCTACACGTGGAAGTCCCGTGAAAGTCGGATACACTCCAATTCTACTTATTTGTATGTAGGTATGTATGTATGTATGGATGTATGGAGATAAAAGTAGACTAAGTTACTCCTTGTTACATCAGCTACCTACCCGTGGAAGTCCCGTCAAAGTCGGATACACTCCAATCTACTTATTTGTGTGTAGGTTTGTATGTATGTATGGATGTATGGAGATAAAAGTAGCCTAAGTTACTCCTGTTACATCAGCTATCTACCAGTGGAAGTCCCGTCAAAGTCGGATACACTCCAATCTACTTATTTGTATGTAGGTTTGTATGTATGTATGGATGTGTGGAAATAAAATTAGCCTAAGTTACTCCTTGTCACATCAGCTATCTGCCAGTGAAAATCCCGTCGAAATCGGTAGAGCCGTTCCCAAGATTAGCCCCGCCCAACAGACAGACAGACAGACAAAAATTGAAAAAAATGTGGTTTTGGTATATGTACCGTGTATACATACATATGCATTTAGTAAAAAACGGTTATTTTAATATTACAAACAGACACTCCAATTTTATTTATTTGTATATACCTAGATTTTGACACTTTCACGTGTATGATCGAGTTCATCGCTTTAAATGAAAAATACTACAAGATTACAATATCGAAAAAAAATTATATTCAGATTTTTTACTATAATTAAGATATTATCTTAAACGTGACTCGAGTTAACAAAACTTTTGAACTGCCGTAGGTACACAAAATTCAGTCGAACTTCAGTATGTTATTGTAGTACGTGCTTAATAAATAGTTTTTTAAATAAGGTTGAAAAGAAAAGGTTTTGAATTGAATGATCTATGAAAGATCGATTGAGTGTCAGGTCAGTATTTTTATTTTGTGTAATTGAAGTGTTAAACAATAATGCAGTTCACATTGATGTTAAGTGATGACTGCAGCCTATAGACAATTACACAAAGACCAAGGTCAAAATGCAGATGCGTTACCACTCCTGAGGCCTAAGGTGTTATGCCTCTGTGTATTAATAGTTAAACAATGGCCCCGCGGCTGGTGTAGATCGGAAGCGATCTGCTCGGTTAAGCACTACGGGCGTGGCGGGTAGTGTGATTGTGTGACCGCTAGTGGCAAATTAAATGCGCGTTTCCGTGCTTCGGAGGGCACGTCAAGCCGTCGGTCCCGGTTGCTATCATCCGACAGCGGGTTGGCCACTAACCCACCCACCTCCACCAATCCGCGTTGGAGCAGCGTGGTGGAGTAAGCTCCAGGCCTCTCCCCAAAAAGGGGAGAGACTCGTGCCCAGCAGTGGGACGTATAATGGGTTGCCAATATTATTATTATATAACATTAATGTTCTTTGTCTATTAATACAGTCTATAGAACGTATCTATTAATCTATTATCATGTTACAGGACAAAATATTATTATCATGGACCAGTGTTGTACCACACAAGAATGATAACAGTAATTGAACAGGATAAATCCACGAATCAAAATAAAACCAAAATCGATATAATTGTTTTATATTATTTCGCATTAACACATGCTTGTGTAATATATTTTATTTTCAGGCTTCAGTAGCTCAATTGGAAGAGCGGCTGGACTAGATTCCCAGTAGGTCGCGAGTTCGAGCCTCGCCTGAAGTCAAATTTTTCTTTACATTTTTCTTTAAAAATAAAATATATTTCACAAGCATGTGTTAATGCGAAATAATATAAAACAATTATTAAGGGTAAAAGCGACTTCTTTACGATATTCAATAAACTGAAAAGTCTATTATATCGGTTGCCTAACTAGCATAGTTGGTAATAGATGGCGCTGCTGCTACCATAAAGCAATGCAATAGATGTGAAGGAAAGATTTGACAAATCGGGCAGGGCTTCAGTAGCTCAATTGGAAGAGCGGCTGGACTAGATTCCCAGTAGGTCGCGAGTTCGAGCCTCGCCTGAAGTCAAATTTTTCTTTCCATTTTTCTTTAAAAATGAAAATCGATATAGCTTAGAAACTGACCTAGGCAAGAGAGAAAATAAAGATATCATGAATCTAAAATGTAATCCGTTTTGGAGGCAGGTAAGTTGTACTTTTTCGGTTTTTAAAAGGAACTTTAACAAATACCTAATTTAAAATGAATATAATATCTCTGACATGAATGAATACATTATATTAAACGTCCTTGCCAATTTATATGTACCAAAAACATTGGATCAAATTAATTTGGCTTCCTATCTTTCAAAAATAAATTCATTAACAATTTTGAGCAAACAATTGTAAGTTGAGTTAATGTTAGCTTATCTCACACACATTATAAAAATCAGCTTTTCCCTTTGTTTATTAGGGTTCCGTACTAAACGAGGAACCCTTATAGTTTCGCCATGTCCGTCTGCACGTGCAGTGTAGCACGTGGCCCGACACGCACTTGACTGTTTTTTTTTCTTTGTATTCTTAAAAATACAAAACTGTTTGCGTTATTTTACCTTATATTCTCGTGCAATAATAAAATATAAAAATTATTGTGACTTTGTTGCGATCTGGTGTTTGCAGCATAGAGCAACGCGGGCCACCGGTAGCGGCGGATCGGAGCCGCTATGGTATGCAGTGTTAACGTTATTGAATTGATCCAATTTGTTTGCTTTTTGCAATTTAATTTCATCACAAAAATAGACATCTGAATTAGTCTGGTGGTATAGGTAGTTTCAGTGCAGACGCTCGAGAGCGTATGCACCACCGCATTACCACGCCACCGACTGCTATAGCACTCGGTGGCGTGGTAATGCGGCGGTTTGCGGTAGGATTCTATGGTTCTGCTGATTCCTGGATCGAGAATTATGTTGCATTATTTCATTTGCTGTAAGATTCCCAGTGCCAATCTCTGAGTTTGGTAATGTGCCCGGAGATATCATAAGGCTCGCCACCAATTAGGTAAATGGGATAAATTGTAATTAGGCGCGACCACACAGAGCGAGCAGCCTCGCGAGGCATTTCCGCAAGATGTCTATTACTGAACAAAAACCTTCCCCAAAGATGCCCACAACGAACGGTGTCAGGTAGCCCTCATACAGAGATTGCTTGCGAACTTCACTCTATATCGTCGGTCCTCGTCGGTCCAACGTGTAGCAGGCTTCATTTTCGGGTGCGTGGTTACCAGAACTATGTTTGCTGCATGGGTTGTTCGAACTTTGTGCCCTTACATAATATAATAATTAAATTTTCGACTCACCAATGCATTGTTTTCAGGTATTTGTAGTAACGGGAGTGATATTAAATAGCATGGCGTATGGATTTGTAAACAGCTTCACATCAGTTCTTCTACCTCAGTTGAGATCTAACAAGACTATAATATTGGACATGGATCAGGAATCATGGATAGGTAAGTAATCTCTAATTTTATATGGATCTTCCGTACATCCATATTAAATTAGAGGCTTTAATGATGGTGCATTCCCGTTTCTGTACTAATGAGCGTGATACCCTTAAAATTGATGTCAACCGAAATACATTATTATGTACAGCATATTTGCCGTCAGATGAATTAAATTCTCGATCTCCACGCATTCCATGGTCATGCGCTAGCCTATCAAAGAAAGGAGTATTCTCATTCTATAAATAGAATAGAGTCATAGTACCTGCCTAAATTTCATTTTTATTTTCAGTGTCAATTGCAAGCATTGCCAACCTCACGAGCATATTAATGGCCCCGATCTTAATAGACAAATACGGTCGAAGAACTGCTAATCTCACCAGTACAACCTTGATGGCAATTGGATGGCTCTGCATTAACATGATCTCCGATTATTATTGGATACTCATCATACGGTTCTTACAAGGCATTTCCTTGGGAATTATGTTGATCTTGTCTCCTATATTAGTTGGAGAGTATGCCAGTCCAAAATATCGAGGAGCTTTTCTTAGTTTCTACCCTTTCACAATAGGATCTGGTGTCCTCCTGATACATAGTCTTGGATCTTTCATGAGTTGGTGGACGATTTCATACGTATGCGGTATAATATCTCTCTTGAATGTGGTAATAGTACTATTTTCACCCGAATCACCCAGTTTCTTAGTATATCATGGAAGGTATGAAGAAAGTCGTGTAGCGTTCCATTGGTTGAGAGGTTTGGGGGAAGATGAAGAGTTGGAGAAGATGATCAAAGCTAATATGATCTCGAGGTCTGAATACAAAGGGGCATCATTGATGATACGCGAACGATTGACTTTTCTGATTGAAGTGATCAAGAAAAAAGAGGTCTATAAGCCTCTTATTTTAATGTTTCATTTAGCGATTGTTAACGAATGGTCGGCCAGTAATATACTAGATGTATACACATTGGAGGTTTTCGAAAGGATTGTGGACAAAAGTATGAACATGCCAGCAGTCATTATATCAACGGATATTCAACGTCTTGTAACTAACTTTATCGCCATATTCGTAATAAGATATGTGAAGAGACGGGTGATGGTTTTGAGATCAATCAGTATGAATTTAGTAGCGTTTATCCTGATTGCTGCTTACGTGTATACTAAAGAACACGGCATTCTTCCCTTTGATCATCCGATGGTGGGGGTTATGCTGATGCATCTACACGCTTTCACGATGGCTATGGGAAATTCGCCCTTACCAACTGTGATTTTGGGCGAGATCTTTCCTTTAGAATATAGAAGTATTTGTAGCATGTTGGTAATATTGTTTTACATTTTGAATATTATTATAAACATGAAGACTGTTTTGACCGTTTTTACGTCAATTGGCTTGGCAAGTGCGTATTGTGTGTATGCAATATTGGTTGGATATGGATTGGTTGTGACCATGATTTTGCTGCCAGAGACTAAAGATAAGAGCCTGCAGGATATTGAAGAAGAATTCAGAGGTACTCCAACTGTTTCCATGACAGTGGCAGCTGTGTTGTTTGATCAGGAGAACCAATCTAGCTAATACTAATGTTTTTTTATTAATTTTTTGTATTCCACATTTTTCTACTTTACAATAATAATAATAATAAATGATCTTTATTTCTATATCAAAATGTTTTATGACACAAATAGGCTGGAGTCCCCTTTTAAGCATTGTAAAATGCCTGTGCCAGAGGGCTCCTAGTTAGTTTAGCTAGTTTTTAAGCGCACATTACAATGTACGCATAAAAACTAACTTAATAGACATTTAGTTAAATAATTGTAATATTTTAAAATTAGGCTAAGTAACGTGTTCTCCAAACATTTTAATTACAAGCAGATTATTTTTATAAGCTTACTGTATAGATTTTTACTCATTATAACAACAATACGGTGCAGTTTTCACGTTCGTTCCAGCCCAGAACGTGCAAATTGTGGAACGAACTTCCCTCTGAGGTGTTCCCTAGGTGCTACATTAAGAGGTTCTTCAAAAATGGCGTCAAAAGAGTCCTTCAGGGCTGGCAGCGCGTTGGCAACACCCCTGGTGTTGCAAATGTTCAAAGGCGACGGTGACCACTTTCCATCAGGTGGCCCGTTTGCTTGTCTGTCAACCTTCTGACAAAAAAAAATAAAAATATTACAAAACTTGTCGAATTTTCCTCATTTTTTTTATGTCATGGAATTGGCAATCAATCGTGCAGTTCACATTGATGTTAAGTGATTATTGCAGCCTATAGACACTAACACAAAGACCAAGGTCAAAATGCAGATGCGTTACCACTCCTCCTCAATTCTTTTTTATGTCATGGAAGTGACTTACAAGCATGCAATTCACATTGATGTTAAGTGATGTCTGCAGCCTATAGACACTTACACAAAAACCAAGGTCGAAATGCAAATGCGTTACCACTCCTAAGGCCTAAGGTGTTATGCCTCAGTGCCGGAAATTACAGGGCCGTACTACCATTTAGCGGTGTTGAAGACTACTTGTGTTCTTGCTTGAGTATAATGAAACTATTCAGAAGGTTGTAGTAGAATATATTTGATACAGAAAAAACGATTAAATTATACAAAAAAAGAAAATAGGAATAACCAATAAAATAACAAATAAATAATGAATAGCCAATGGGATTACAGATAATTGTTAATGCTATCTCAATTTCTGTCTCGTTTCCGGCACGTGTCGATTTATCGCTCCAAAGTCAGCGCGGGAGCAATGCGCGCATGCGCGGTACGTTCGATGGCCAGTGAGCATGCGCGGCGCGCGTATATAAGTATAAGCATACGGCGTCGCTGGCTCGCTCTTTCGCTCGGGGCTCGTAAGGTGAACGCACGCGTCGCGGGGCTCGCCGGCTGACGACGCGTGCCGAAGATGTTGACTGAAGCGGAGGCTGTTATGGCTATGAGTTGAAGCTGGAACTGAAGTCGTGCGGTGAGTATTGAAGTGGAGACGTTGAAGACTGAAGATGTTAGAGCGTGGTTGAAGATGAAGAGCTAAAACAGCTCTTTTCAGAGCTACCATCTTGTCTCTGTCGAACGTCATCTGCACAGCACAGTTCTTTTAAGAATTTTCCTGTTTCTCGGGTGTCACTGTGTGCTGTACTGAAACAGTTATTTGAGGAATAAGTAATAATATTATTTCGTCACCGTTTCTGCTGTTAGTGGCTGCTACAGCGGCAAGTATATTAGGTAATGCGGTGGTGCCTACGCCCGCAAGCTCCGACACTGGGGCTCTACCACCAGTAAAAACCTGTATACTCGCCACCGCGATGAATGTGAGACCCCGACTCCTTGTACAGGGTCGTTCTGAGAGGGGCACAAAATATATATTTTTTTTGTTTGTGTAACTAATATTTGATTCATATAATTACTACCGGGCGTGGCATCTTTATTTTGCAATCTATTCATCCCCGGATGAAACATTGGTGACCCTGATGTGATCATGCGAGTGATACGAAGGAGGACTTTACATAGATCCAAGCAATATATGTATCTTCACCCCAGGTCCCTAACGGGATAGGCAGAGAAGTAAATGTATGTATTCAGCAGCGACTTGATATCTGGACCTAATCACAACTATTTAGATATTGAAAACGCTAATAGTAAGCCAAGCATTTAACTAGAAATTTAAATATTTTAGCTTTAATATTGGCTGAGATCCTTTTTTTTATGAAATGGAAGCGGCAAACAAGCTTGCAGTTCACATTGATGTTAAGTGATGACTGCAGCCTATAGACGCCCACACAAAGACTGAGGTCAAAATGCAGATGCGTTACCACTCCTGAGGCCTAAGGTGTTATGCCTCTGTGCCGGAAATTACATTACCACCTGACCGGAACACGATAGTGCTGAACACTACCATTTAGCGGCAAGTATATAAGGTACTGCGGTAGTGCCTACGCCCGCGGACTCCGTCACTGGAGCTCTACCACCAGTAAAAATCCTATTGACTTGTTGCAATCAGAGCTGAATATCTTGTATATTACGCGGTCTATATCCACCAAATATAGCTAAGAACAACCGCTGTACCGCGATGAACTTTTCGAATAGCAACCGCGCTCAATTCAATATATTAATTTAGGAGCTAAAGTGCCACAGACACACTCCTCTTTTTGCGTCGTGGGGTTAAAAATATGGTCGACATGCAGACCATTTTTCTGCGCTCTTGACAAGCGTCTGACGCGCAGTTACATCAATATAGACATTCGCCAAGCACATTATCAAACTCCGAGAGTGGCACTGTTATGATAATGTCAAACCCCTCAGGTGAATCCGTTTTGGGGATCGAACCCGAGACAACAAGTGTAGCAGTAGTAGTTTTCCACATGACCTCTAGTAGATTAAAGCCTCGAATACTAGTAACAGAGTTCAGGGCACTGGAGCTTGAGGACGTAGGCATTAGTTAAGCAATCTGCTGCCAAATGCCAATCTTCAGGACATTTTAAAGTTTGTTCCAAAATAACTTAGGTCTTTGTATTCATTCTTCGATTTGTGTATAGATGTCTATAGGCCGCAGTATTAACTTAAAACACACGTGAGGTGAATGCTTCTATGCCACTAGCATTGTACAAAAAAGGAAACAAACTATCACAGAATATTTATAACAGAACAATATTTTAAATTGTATTCATAATTGTAATGTACCTACGCTTAAAGAACTAACTATATCGTTTCTCCTGATCAAACAACACAGCTGCTTCTGTCATGTGAATTATTGGATCACCTCTGAATTCTTCTTCAATGTCCTGCAGGCACTTATCTTTAGTCTCTGGCAGTAAAATCATGGTTACAACCAATCCATATCCAACCAATACTGCATACACACAATATGCACTTGCCAAGCCAGTTAAACTAAAAACGGTCAAAACAGTCTTCATGTTTATGATATCATTCAAAATATAAAACAATAATACCAACATGCTACAAATACTCCTATATTCTAAAGGAAAGATCTCGCCCAAGATCACAGTTGGTAAGGGCGAATTTCCCATAGCCATCGTGAATACATGCAGATGCATTAGCAAAACCCCTATTGCCGGATGGTCAAAGGGAAGAAGGCCGTGGTCTCTCGTATACGCGTAAGAAGCAATCAGGATAAATGCTACCAAATTCATACTGATTGATCTCAAAACCATCACCCGTCTCTTCACATATCTTATTACAAATATGGCGATAAAGTTCGTTACAAGACGTTGAATATCCGTTGATAAAATGACTGCTGGCATGTTCATACTTTTGTCCACAATCCTATCAAAAACCTCCAATGTGTAAACATCTAATACGTTACGGGCCGACCATTGGGCAACTATTGCTAGATGAAACATTAAAATAAGAGGCTTATAAACCTCTTTTTTCTTGATCACTTCGATCACAGAAGTCAATCGTTTGTGAATCATCAGTGATGACCGTTTGCACTCAGATCTCCTGAATATATAAGCTTTTACCATCTTCTCCAACTCTTCATCTTCCCCCAAACCTCGGAGCCAATGAAAAGCCACACGACTGTCCTCATACCTTCCGTGAAAAACTAAAAAACTGGGTGATTCGGGTGATAATAGTACTATCACCATATTAAGGATTGCTATTATACCGCACATAACTGAAATTGTCCACCAGCTCAGGAAAGAACCAAGACTATGTATCAAGAAGACACCAGTTCCTATTGTGAAAGGGTAGAAACTAAGAAAAGCTCCTCGATATTTTGGACTGGCATACTCTCCAACTAACATAGGGCCCAGAATCAACATCATCCCCACGGAAATACCTTGCAAAAACCTTATCATTAGTAACCAGTAATATTCGGAGACTATGCTTATGCAGAGCCAGCCAATTGCCATCAAAGTTATGCTTATGAGGTTCGTAATTCTTCGGCCGTGTTTGTCCATTATGATCGGGACCATTAAAATGCCTGCGAGGTTGCCAATGCTTGCGATTGTCACTGAAAATAAAAATATACTATCAGTGTTATTGATGGATCACACTATTATATTTATATGATGCCAGGGTATTTTAACGTTGGATCTTGGTAAAACTAGCGCGTGAACATGGGTCTAACGAGTCATCATCATTTCAATCGAAAGTCATCCACTGCTGGACAAAACCTTCCCATAAAAAGTATCATAATCGCCACGCTTGGCAAACGGGTCAGCAATCACAGCGGGGGTAGTATTATCGGGATATTGTTGCCCATCTCATGTTATTAACACCGTATTGGAATGGCTTGACCCTCATTGGTCGGTAGACCGACTGCACTAGCGGAAGAATTCTCTTCTACGAGTAGACCGGGTGGGTTTGTCACGTCTTACGCGTCTACGGTTTTACGTGTAGAGGCCAAGATTTGAATTGATCTGATGACATTTTATGTAACTCTGTTGACATCGAAGGCATTTTGAAGGCAAACTAAAGGCACTTAGTTGATGGCAGCCGTCACCTTGTCGTCGTAAGTAGCCAGACATTTACACGTCGATGGCACGCCGATGACAGTCGTTGGCATGTTGCCATGACTGCAGTCAACTAAGTGCCGCTCATCCGAATGAAAACTTACTTACCTATCCACGATTCTTGATCCATGTCCAATACTATAGCTTTGCTGGATCTCAGCTGAGGTAGAAGAACTGATATGAAGGTGTTCACAAATCCATAGGCCAAGCTATTTAATATGACTCCAGTTACTACAAATGCCTGAAAATTAAGAATGGATTGGTAAGTCCAAAACTTTTTTGGGCCGTTCAAAATACGTCACGCTAAAATAAGCTTTTTCTGACCCCTCCCTCTTATTGTCACGCTGTCACGCTTACTATGACCCCTCTAACAAAAGTTTTACGTCACAAAAACCCTTCTGATTTTTTTTATGATTAAAAATAGTCGAACGCAATTAAAGAAAATACGAGTATCTTAATGAATTGCGAACGTCACGTTGCCGGAGACACCCGTCGCCCCTGTCACATTTTGTCATCCTCAGCGAGACCCCTCCTCCCCGCCTCGCGTATTTTATGGACGGTCCCTTTCCTTTAAAGATCTTCGAGCTGTATGTGCCTACATACAGCTCGAAGACCTTTCGGGTTAGTCCCGAAAGTGGCAACTGCGCACCGGAAAGCGAAGCGTGTGCAGGCCTGCTACGAATTGTACCGACGATCTGGTGAATTTTTATGAATTGGATAATTGGGCTACCCGAAACCCTTTGTTGGGAGCATTTTTGTGTAAGTCTTTTATCCAGTAACGGACATATCACAGTCATTATTTTTTGAAATTCTTCGTTCAAGTTGCCTTTCTTTTATGTTTGAAATTAAAACCAAAAAAGTACTCACCTGCCTCCAAAATGGATCACATTTCAATTCCATGTTACCAATATTATTCTCTCTTGCTTTAGTCACAACCTATCTATATCAATTCTGGACTTATTTTGACTCAGTCAATTTAAGTACAATTAATGTAATCATTCTTGCGTGATACAACACTGGTCCATGGTTGTTCTTTTACTGTATTTCATACAATTACATTGAAATTAATGTAATTGTATGAGGAAATTAGTCTAATTAGACGTTGATGAATTAAAAGGGAGGACAGTAACGACGATTTTTTTGCAAAGGATGATAATAATTTCATAATTTATTTGACACTAATTAAAGTTTTATGTTTTTGGTAGGTTAGGTACAAATTCTATTCATTTATTACTTAAGTAAACTGCACGCTTGTTTGCCACCATCATTGCATAAGTAAATATGTAAATAGGCTATCACAGAATATTTTACTAAAAAGTATTTTCAATTGTATTCGTTATTATAATGTACGCTTAAAAACTAGCTAGATTGTTTCTCCTGATCAAACAAAACAGCTGCCTCTGTCATGGAGATAATTGGAGTACCTCTGAATTCTTCTTCAATATCCTGCAGGCTCTTATCTTTAGTCTCTGGCAGTAAAATCATGGTTACAACCAATCCATATCCAACCAATATTGCATACACACAATATGCACTTGCCAAGCCAATTGACGTAAAAACAGTCAACACAGTCTTCATATTTATGATAACATTCAAAATATAAAATAATACTACCAACATGCTACAGATACTCCTATATTCTAAAGGAAAGACCTCACCAAAGATTACAGCTGTTAAGGGCGAATTTCCTATAGCCATTGTGAATGCATGCAGATGCATCAGCAGAACTCCAACTATCGGATGGTCAAAGGGAAGTAGGCCGTGATCTCTCGTATACACGTAAGCAGCAATCAGGATAAACGCTACTACATTCATACTGATTGTACTCAAAACCATCACCCGTCTCTTCACATATCTTATTACGAATATGGCAATAAAGTTGGTTACAAGACGTTGCATATCCGTTGATATAATGACTGCTGACATGTTCATACTTTTGTCCACAATCCTTTCGAAAACCTCCAATGTGTAAACATCTAGTATATTACTGGCCGACCATTCGTTAACAATCGCTATATGCAACATTAAAATGAGAGGCTTATAGACCTCTTTTTTCTTGATCACTTCAATCACAGAAGTCAATCGTTCATGAATCATCAGTGATGAGCGTTTGCATTCAGACCTCCTGATCATATTAGCTTTTATCATCTTCTCCAACTCTTCATCTTCCCCCAAACCTCTCAACCAATGGAACGCTACACGACTTTCTTGATACCTTCCATGATATACTAAGAAACTGGGTGATTCGGGTGAAAATAGTACTATCAACACATCCAGGAGAGATATTATACCGCACACGATTGAAATTGCCCGCCAGGTCATGAAAGAACCAAGACAATGTATCACGAGAACACCAGTTCCTATTGTGAAAGGGTAGAAACTAAGAAAAGCTCCTCGGTACTTTGGACTGGCATATTCTCCAATTAACATAGGGGCCAGAATCAACATCATCCCCAAAGATATGCCTTGTAAAAACCTTATCATGAGTATCCAGTAATAATTGAAGACTATGTTTATGCAGAGCCAGCCACTTGCCATCAAAGTTGTGCTGATGAGATTGGCAGGTTTTCGACCGTATTTGTCCATTATGATCGGGACCATTAAAATGCCTAAGAGGTTCGCAATGCTTGCAATCGACACTGAAAATAAAAATAAAATTTATGTATTTCTTGCCTCAGTAGCCTAGTGGTAGCAGGCTTCTACTACTTCGCTGGGGTCCTGGGTTCGATTCCCAGGTCGGGCGATATCAGAGATAACGGTATAAAATTCTTTATCTCTGCTTCTATTGGGATATTTACGAGATTTTCGCCGCCACCTGTTACATGGGACAAAACGTAACGGGCGAATCACGGGTGTTTGCATGTATGCTTGAATGCATGCACTTACCTCTGCCTACCTCTAGGGGGATCACAAACGTGAAGGTATGTTATTTATGTGGTTAGTCAGTTTTGACGTAGGTTACACTTGTCAGTAGACTTCAGGACTACTACCTATATTCTAACGGAAGAATCTTGCTCAGGACCACAATTGCTAACGGAGAATATTCCTTCCCATAGTCATTGTGAATTCATGCTGATGTTTCAGCAGAATTCCTACTACTGAATGGTCAAAAAAAACCCGACGAATTGACAACCTCCTCCTTTTTTCGAAGTCTGTTAAAAAGGAAGAAGGTCATGTTCTCTCGTATACACCGTTGTCAATATATACCAAAATAAGCCTCATTTATCACCAAATGAATGCGATACCAAACCAATCATCGTCCTTAGTTGGATTTTGGAAGTAGTTGACAGATTCATCTACTTTGGATCGACCGTTTCGAGTAGTCTCTAGCTCGATGTGGCGACGAACGGCATTTGTGTCAGCTGCTATCAACTAAGTGCTGCTCGTTTGAATAAATCCTTACTTACCTATCCAGGATTCCTGATCCATGTCCAATACTATAGCATTGCTGGATCTTAGCTGAGGTAGAAGAACTGATATGAACGTGTTCACAAATCCATACGCCGTGGTATTTAATATGACTCCCGTTACTACGAATACCTGAAAATATGAGTTTTTATTATAATAATGGCAACCCATTATACGTCCCACTGCTGGGCAGGAGTCGCTTCCCTTTTTGGAGGCCTGGAATACCTGGCCTGTTTACTCCAACCACGCTGCTCCAATGCGGATTGGTGGAGGTGGGTGGGTTAGTGGCCAACCCGCTGTCGGAGGTTTTCAAACCGCTTATAAGGCCTCCGACAAGGTTTAACGACTGCTATCCATCGATAGCAACCGGGACCAACGGCTTAACGTGCCCTTCGAAGCACGGAAACGCCCATTTAATTTGCCACTAGCGGTCACACATCACACTACCCGACCGCCCATAGTGCTTAACCGAGTAGATCGCTTACGATCAACACCAGCCGCTGAGCCATGCGCGCTTTATATTCGAGTTTTTATACTTATAATGAAAGTAGCTTGTTTGCCCGGACTCAGGGCGCCTACACCAAAATGCGATGCGATACGACGCGACGTTCTATTGCAGAAACTTGCGATGCGATTCAGGTGACCATTTTTTCAACAAGCTGGAAGATCGGCAAGCGCAGAATAGTCCGGTCAATTAAGACATTGACCCTTGCAAAAAATCCCAGAAAGCTGAAAATTTGCATAGATGTTAGGGACACCGTTGTTATGAAATTGTGAAAAGTCCCCATCGATCCCATGTCTGCAATTTTTTTTATTCAATGTCAAAGGTTGCAAAAATGTGTTTTTTGAATTTTTCAGGGAAGCGGTTAGTTTTATGATAAAATATGTCAGACAAAAATTGGAGATCTTGCAATTATCTACAAAAATTGTCATTACACATTTTTTCATAACACTAACCATTTTTGAGAAAAAACAATGGAAAATGAAATAAAAATTTTTTGATATAAATTAGCACGGGGGGCTAATTTAATTTATTCTTTCAATTCAATTTAGTTCAATTTAGGATGCCTTTCTTTTGTGTTTGAATATAAAACCAGAAAAGTACTGACCTGCCTCCAAAATGGAATACATTTTAAATCCATGATTTTATTATGTTGTTTCTTTTTGCTGCTTAAAACACAACCTTACTGAGCTATATCAATTCTGGATTAATTTTGATTCAATCGGCTTATCCTCTTCAATTACCGTTATCATTCTTGCGTGATACAACACTGGCCCATGTTCTTTCGTTTATTTATTTCATACAATTACATTGAAATTTATGTTACTGTTTAAGGAAATTGGTCCAATCAGACGTTGGTTAATTAGAAAGGCAGACAGTAACGACGAACGAATTTATCTGTCCTGCAATCCTGGCGAATTAAATAAATGGTTCATTAATGTTTTACGTTTTTATGGGTTCCGTAGTAAACAAGGAACCCTTATAGTTTCCCCATGTCTGTCTGTCTGTCTGTCTGTCCGTCCGCGGTTTAGCGCAAAAACTTTTGACACTAGACACTTGAAATTTGGCACAAGTATTCACCTTAATTAAGCCAACAAAGTGGTCGAATAAAAACGTGAAAAAAAATTATCCGCGCGTTACGTTTAGGGGAGGAGGTACCTTACATGTAACGCTTGGATTTTTTTATTATTTTTCGATTTCTATACTATAGTGTGGCAAATCTTTGGATAGGTCTTTCAAAAATGTAAGATGTGCAAACATCATTGTTCGATTAAGTTAACTATTCGTGACTTATTCAACTTTAAAGTGCCAATTTTCGAGTCAAGTGTCCCCCCCCCCTCTATCAACTAAACAGTTATTGTTAGAAATTCAAACGTTACAACAATAGTACCTAGCTATATATAACGAAATTAAAAGGAAAACCATAACACTTAAGTTTGCGAGTGACAGTCGACCAAATGTATTTCACTCGAAAATTTTGAAGAACTAATTAATACTGATTTATTTATTTACATCACATTATTCAAACCTAAAAACTACGGAACCCTACACTGCGCGTGTCCCGACCCCCAGAGGTCAAATGTAGATGCGTTGCCACCCCTAAGGCCTTAGTTGTTTTGTCTCTGTGATAGTAATTACGGGGCCATACATTACTATCTAACTGGAATACGATAGTGCTGAACCCTACGATGGATTAGTTAATGCGGTGGTGCCTACGTCCTCGAGCTCCTACACTGGAACTCCGGCCTACTACCATCATTACGGCCCTGTAATTTCCGGCACAGAGGCATAACACCTTAGGCCTCAGGAGTGGTATCGCATCTGCATTTTGACCTTGGTCTTTGTGTAAGTGTCTATAGGCTTCAGTCATCACTTAACACAGTTATATTAATAAACTATCAATGTGAGCTGCATGCTTGTTTGCAACTTCCATTACATAAAAAGAAAAAAGGAAATTCTGTAATTATTGTTGATATTATTTTGTTTTGTAAAATGATAATAATCCATTAACGTTAATTTACTAACCTGATGCTTAATATTCAATGCTGATTGCTCCATTCGATGAAAAACCACGTTTCTTTCAGCCTTACTTATCTGTTTAAAAACCACCTACTATACAGTATACTTCAGAAATTTAAGTCCGACTGATTTTTTTACGGTAATTCCAAAGTTTTGTTAACTCAAGTCACGTTTGCAATCGCTGATAGCATTATGTTAATTGCACTGAAACATCTTACTTGGTAGGTAGGTAATTTTCTTTAAGCAATAGTTAGTGTACGTTTATAATTCATTTTAAGCAATTAAATCAATCTTTGTTTTTATATTATTTCGCATTAACACATGCTTGTGAAATATTTTTTATTTTTAAAGAAAAATGGAAAGAAAAATTTGTCTCGCCTGAAGTCAAATTTTTCTTTCCATTTTTCTTTAAAAATAAAATAAATCAATCTTATTCGTAAAATAAACAAAAAGGAAGATATTACTAATAGCCCTATGGTCGAAATTCAACCGTCACCTGTCAATGCCACCTATGTAGAAGAAAAGAAAATAAAAATAAACGAAACTTCGATAAAAATTTAAACGAGGCAAGAAGCACTACCACGATGCGATGACTTATTACTTCAGTTATAATGCAATAATTATATTTAACTTTTTATCATTTTTATAAGATATTTTGAATAAATGGCATCATTTTAAAGCAGATAATAAAAACACAAGTTATAATTATGAATAGGTATTCCTCAGTAATTTCTCAGATCCACAAAATGTGCAAACATACAGACACTCAGATATTTAGCAACAAAGTCGCAGGCTGGATGACGGCGGCCAAGAACCGTTCATTGTAGCAATCATTGGGGATGAGGCTCTTGACCAGCATTGGACACTTTGACGGGCGGGACGTCGAAGTGTCCATTCTATATGTAGTATTATTACATATTTTCTGTCGTCACTACCAAAATTTCAGTTCGTTCCACAATTTGCAGGTTCTGGGCAGGAATAAACGCGCGAATCGGACCCTTGAGCATTTCCAAGTGTCCAATCTGTGCGGGTGGAACTTTTCTCTTCGTCGGGTGGTACGATGTAGGAATGTAGACGATGGCACCAGATCGAACAGTTCATCAGAGCACTCATCATTGTAAAGGCGGTAGAAAATGCACAGACATCCGATGTCTCAGCGCAGACTTAGATCTTCGAGTCGATCTGTAATGATGCTAAAATGACGCACAGTAGTATCGTGGGCGTCTTTCGGAAAGGCTTTGTTCAGCAGTGGACGTCTTTCGGCTGAAATGATGATGATGTAGAGTAGTTCTATTTTTTCGTGCAAATTGAACGAAAAATGGAGGAAAAAATAGAAATTCATTTTTTCAGTGCCAATGCATAGCTACATGAAAAATAAACACGCTATATCATTATCACTAAATTATACGCAGGATTGGCAAAGATATGGGCTTTAACTTTTTTGTCTTAGTTATGGTAATGAAGGAAGAAGTTTGGTAATGATAATGGGGACAGTAGTTAAAATAAACTGCTAATGGTAATAAGATTGTAATAAAAAAAATCGTTTTGTAATTGTTAATGCAACTCAATTAAAGTATTTAATTATATGAAATACTTAAATTGAGTTTCACATACATAAAAGTTCAATTGAATAACGTATTTGAAATATCTTATACTTGCAATAACATATGGAAACCTATTTGTAACAAATAATCACATTATTTATAGCTCAGTCTCAGAAGTGAAGTTACAGTCTAAACTGTAAAGAACATATTAAGCATAAAAACTAGTAGGAACTTTAATTATAGCCTCAAATTATTTACACAAAAGCACCATTGAGCTTAAAATATATTATCATCAGAAAAATTACTACAAAACATAAATAAATTAATAACATACTTTCCTTCGCTTGTATTACATTCTGTTTTCGTATGTAGTAAATCTTAATTTGATAAATTTCTTACTACTGTCCTCTTAGCTGGTCTTCTAGTTTTCTAGTTTTTTTTACAAAATTTAAAGGGAGTGAGATAAAGTTAGACATTATAAACCTTTAACATCTCTAAAGGCATTGAAATAAAACTATTTTTACGGATTTATCTCGCGTATATTAAACTAAAATGATTTTTAAAATCAACCCGACGTTTCGGTCGCTCTAGTTTAATATACGCGAGATAAATCCGTAAAAATAGTTTTATTTCAATGAGTGTAGCTCGCGAAAACCTAAGAACATATCATCTCTAAAGGCGTTATCTACCATGAGGGCTGTAGTACATATCGTTTTTTCTGAAAATTACTCATTTCAGTTTGATAATTAAATTCAAAGCTTTCGTTCGGACACAAATAACGTTACATACTACGGTGGTGTATATCATTGATCAAGAAACCGGAATTTTGAAGCCATATAATGCTTGCAGTATCAGTGAATGTAATAAACACGACGCAAGGGTTATATGGGCTTATCTGCGATCACCGCATGGCTATATCCAAGAAATAGCACCGCTAATTGACACACAATCACATATCATATCTGATAGCCCATCAAGCCTTTATACATGATTTATGTTATTAGTCAACCAAGACCAAGTTTACCAAGTTTAAGTACACCAAGATTTTCCAGAGCTCTGATCTATTACCTGGAATTACTTCGAAGCAGGACGCGGAAATGGGAGCACCCGATGTGGTTGATGTATTTTTGAAAAGGACTGAATATCAAATTTTGCGTCTGCGTGAAGATATTAGTAGTGTTGAAGACACATATAGGCAGGAAAGTCGAAAACATCAAGTGGCTTTCTGTTTCAGCACTTGATGTTTTAGTAAAATAAATTCCACCCAAAGTTCAGTCATTTCTTGAAACGCTGTCAGTGCGTCAAGTTCTCTGGTCATTTAACAATACCATGACCTTCAGAAAGCGTAGTTGTTTCTTTTAAGAAAATGTAGAAATATGTTCTTGTATTTATAGACCTGCCAGGGCTTTGAATTTCCTCCCTACATGTGTCTAAAATTCTTCAAGACCACAAACATCTATACCTTGCCGCAAAATTGGATCTGTAGTCAAGCTCTTCAAAAATACCCCAAACACATCCGGTGATCCCATCCCGTGTCCCGCTTCTAAGTAATTCCAAATAATAAATCTAATCTGCATATGTAGGTTTGATGGGCTATCATTATAGGGCTTCAAAATTCCGGTTTCCTGATCAATGATATACACTAAAATAGTTTTCAGAAAATCCGATATGTACTACAGCCCCCATGGGAGATAATGACGCCTTTAGAGAAGTTAAATGTTTATACTGTATTACTGTATTATTATTGTTAACTACATCTCCCTCCCTTTCAATTTTTCTTTTTCTGTTTTAATTTACCTGTTTCTTTCTTACGTTTGTAGCGTAGCTCTGTTGTCAAATAAATCACCATTACCATAATTTTATGATCATGACCATTTTTAAAATAGCGAATGGTAAATGATGGTAATGAAAGGAACAGTAATGAGATTTACCACTTATTTTAGATTTTTTCCTTAAATAACCGATAAATGTTTAGAACGAAGACTAAAAAAGCACATAAACTCAAAGTGTATCATGTTAACACCGTACATGTAATTTTACCAGTTTGACCAGTCCCCACCAACAGCACCCGTTGAATATGACGCATGTGACAGCCATTGCCCTCCTCGACCATTTTAGAGGGAAGTTATTGTATGATATTTATACTACCCTATTGAAAGGTTTGACCGCCATTGTTCGTTGAAATTTTGTGAATTCACACAAAGATAAGAGAATATATCCGTCCTTTCAGCTATCTCATTTAAGGTCTTTAGCGCCTTATGAGATCTTACTCTACTTCTGTCGGTCCGTATGTCACAGTTACTTTACTCCAAAACAATTAAATCTCATACTTGAAACTCTGCAGGTAGATTTAATACAAATATTACCTAATGCACTTTGAAATTAATATCTACATAATTAATAATATTAGACAATAAAAAATCATTACTATTCGTGAGTTAGCAAAATTTATTATCCTGCGACATCGGATGGTACCACACCGAGTACGAATAATTGTTTGCGTCCCCATCACTTTACTGGAGCCATCTCATCATATTCCACATGGAAGCATCCAATCATCGTCATCTTCCATATGGATATTCATTATCAAAAAAAATGAAGCTAAACATTACTGAAGATTGGCTGTTAGGACTTGAATCCGTGGCCGTGAAACAATAATAAAAAAAGTATAATTGTTTGCATATCATAAAAACAGCGTGTGTGCGTCTTACGGCCAAATACAATAGTTTACAGTACGCAGCCAGATATTATATTGCACATCGACCTAGAAGAGAGACTTCGGATAATTTCGACTCTGTAGAGCGTTATCTCTTTCGCACACAACGTTTGTGATGTTTGTCGACCATTTTGATCAAGTTTTGACTAATACCAGACTATTAGATTGTGGATGAACGGATGTAAATGTTCCTCCGACAAAGGGAGGATCCTCCGATGCTCCATCTGCTTACGTAGGCAGTGTGCAGAAGAGATAATACTCTACGAATCTAGCCGATTGTCTTTGTCCTAAGCTCAATGAGCAATATTTCTGGACGGGTATTGTTCTGACACGTCACTTAGATCTAAGTAGATCTTTTTTTGTCTCTATAAAACACGTGCAAACGACAGAGCTAGCTTATATTAAAATTTGCGGGATGTATAAAAATTGGCACAACGAACAGATACAGGACTAACACCAGTAGTCGAGACAGTCTCCCAGGCCAGCGGTTAAAAGGGAGTACCAGGTTCAGGTCCCCTACTGATCGGCGGGGGGTAGCGGATACCATTCTAGAACTGGCAGAACTGGCTCACATGCTTAGAAGCCGGAAGTCTGAATGCTTTTAGCGGCAAATTAGAGAGGGTAAAAGCTAGCTAGGCAGGTCTTTTAAGGGTCTTACCAATAAGCAGGACACTAGGAGAGATTACGTAGTGCCAACCCAGCAACGATATTAAAACCAAAAAGTCACCAGAGCCATGTCTGTTGATCAGCAGAGTGAACCACGAGCTGGTAACGTCGTTTGTGGCACCAAGATGTAAAGCGCTTTTCATACCCGAGTTTTTAGATATAGTCCGTATTTGGTGGTATGTGGCGAGAATAACGAGTAAAATACTAAGTCTAGCATCTCTCACGAGATGGACCGACGACCTGGTGAAGGTCGCTGGCAATTGCTGGTCGGTCGTTGCTCGTTGTGGCAATCTCTGGGGAAGGCCTTTGTCCAGCAGTGGACGTCTTTAAGCTGAAATGATGATGATGAGAGTCACCACTGCATCGACAAGACATGCGTTCATAGCACTTCCATTGTATTATAATAAAATTATCTCTGAGGACGTAAACCTCAGTGTGCCACGATGTTAACGCCACTTGCTTCGCTGAGTTTTATTAAAACTCATTCAATAAACAGATATTGTGTAACTGTGTTTCACAAGCATGTGTTAATGCGAAATAATATAAAACAAACAGATATTCCCTGAAAAACTTGTGGTTTTACGAGATTATAAACAAAAGTATTTATGGCTTGAAAGGTTCATGTGACCCAAGTGACTTTATTATTCAAAGTGCTGAAGAAACTAAACACTAAAGCGTCACGCAACCATGATTGCAATAAGAATCCACAGTTTAGTATTAATTGAGTACCTCCAGGAAGATCGTTGTGTTGACTGTTGACCAGGATATTTAGTTAGACACAATCATGGATCGTAAATGCAATCCTTTTTGGAGGCAGGTTAGTATTCCATTATTTAGTAAAATGGTACAATTCTTTTATTGAAATTACCACCTTGGGCAGTATTCGAAATAACAGCTTCACCTTCATAATGCTTTCACAAGTTTATTAGCTTTTTTTTTTCACTTTTTATCGGGACTCTAACAGGAACAACAGCTCCGAAACTTCCGGTACAGAGGCTTACCAGTTTAGACCACATGAGTAACAAACGCATCTTTCAAACCTCTGGTGTTTATGATCTTTAAAGACTTACCCTACTTATTCATAAACGTTCATTAGATACGTTTTAGCTATAGAATACTTTGTCTTTGTCAGTTGCATTGTCAAATGTGCAGGATAGAAAAAGACAAAGGAGAGATTAGCAACAATCTAGCTAAAATACGTTTTATGAATATAGGTTAGTATTTACCACGAACATGAATTACAAAAATTCCGTCAACCGAACAATGGCCGTCATATTATTCCAATATGGCAGTAGTAAATTCAATTCGGTGGACAGCAACGTCCCACGACAAAACAACCGTCACTACGGTCGCCAACTCGCATGGCAAGCGTGGTAATTATGGCATATTTTTACCTAATGATGCACAACCCTGTAATGTTGTGGGCATATTTAGGAAAGGCCAGTCCAAGAGTGGAGTCTTTTGGCTGAAATCATGATGATACTCTGCAGCACACGTCCATGTTTGTGTCCTTGAGTTACAAAACATATAAAAACAAAAACAGTTTAAATTTCAACTCGATTCTTCGAATTTTAAAGCAAACTGGTTGTTGGACAGATATATATAGACGCACAATAGATCATAGAAGGGTTCATCTTCCCTGACAAAAAGCCAAACCATTCGTCTACTTTGCAGTTCCCTGATCTATTCTCATTTGTTTTCAGGTGTTTGCAGTAATGGGGGTTTTATTAAACACTATGCCCTATGGATTTGTGAACACTTTCATATCAGTTCTGCTTCCACAGCTGAGATCCAGCAAGTACATAGTATTGGATATGGATCAAGAGTCTTGGATAGGTAAGATACTCGTAGATGAATCGAAAAAGAAATTACTGATATTTTAGCATCTGCTAACGATGACCCCGTTAGCAGATGCTAAAATATATACAGTTGAACAAGTAGGAGAAGGTTACTCTCGGGGCGGACCTAGAAGTGTCAAGTATCCCTCAATTTGAAAGGAATGAATGAGCCAGGAATTATGCTAGACGCGGTAGTATTCGTCAATAATGTGGAGAGTTCGTAATTGGTGTAGTTTAATAAACTACAGAAATAAATCAGTTGTAACGCCTCCTGCTAAATTAAGGTTTTTACCAGTTTGTGTTGCCAGTGACGACTTATGAAACTTAAACGCTCGCTATGAGCCTCATACGAAAGTTCAAGGCTAATCAGAGGGCCATGGAGAGCTATGCTCGGCGGTTTTAATGAAAATGTTCTTGAGTGGCAAACGCGTACTAGAAAACGACGCGCTAGCAGGTCCCCTACGAGGTGGATCGTCGATCTGGTGAAGGTTGTGGGCAATTGCTAGATGAGGGCGGAGAATCGTTGTGGGCATCTTCAGGGGAACCTCTTATTCAGTAGCGAACGTCTTTTGGCTGTGATTATCATGAATTAAAGGATTTGTTTCGTTCTGAGCCTGTTTTTTGTACGAATGAAGAGTGTTTGTGTTCGATATGTGTAACATGTGTCGAATGAATGCATGTCTGTCTTAAATCTTTGCGTTGGACACAGGTGTGAAGTTATGACGACCCGCTAAGTCCAGCGGTGTCAGACGACCGTTTGATTCGAAGGGTCGCGGGTTCGATCCCCTCACCGGGACAAATTTTTGTATGGCCTACAGATATTTGTTTCGGTTCTGGGTGTTTGTGTATGTGTTGTGTGTGTACAACGACACCCACGACACAGGTTTATACCTAGTGTGGGGGCTGTGTGTGTAAGCGTATTTTATTTATTATTTATATATTTATGGTTTATGAAAATAATTACGTTTGCCCAGATACATAGTGTTCCTGTTATATGGTAATGTATGGCTCTGGTGTAGGTCCACAGACTATCACAGAGACATAACAACTTCGGTCTCAAGGGTGGACGACGTCAACGCAACTGCATTTAGACCTCTGGTTTTTTTGCAGATGTATATTAGCTGCTGTCATCATTTAACATCAATGTGAGCTGCATGCTTGTTTGCCACTAGCCACCTTCAATTACATTTTGGTTCAAGGGTTTTTACGTTAGGCGATCATAAACCACATAGTGATAGTAAATGTATGTTTAGTCTTAGATTAGGAATACTAACATAGAATTTAGTAATATTGTTACTAACACCACAGTCTAAGGAAAACGAACGTATTAATATACTGTGCTAACACTATGATGAGCTATGTTGCTTAATTTTTTTTTATGTTATGAAAGTGGCAAACAATCGTGCAGTTCACATTGATGTTAAGTGATGACTGCAGCTTATAGACACTCACACAATGACCAGAGGTCAAAATGCAGATGCGCTGCCACTCCTGAGGCATTAGGTGTTACGCCTCTGTTCCGGAAATTACAGAGCCGTACATTACCACCTGACCGGAACACGATAGTGCTGAACACTAGCATTTAGCGGCAAGTATATTAGGTAATGCGGTGGTGCCTACGCCCGCGAGCTCCGTCACTGAAGTTCTACCACCAGTAAAAAATAAATGAATAATAATAATAATAAAGTATGTCAGTCTGTAAGTCAGGACTTGAATTTTATTAAATTCAGATTTCCAGGGCCTTTTATTTAATAAATAGGATGATTCTTCAGAATACACTACTTATTTCGACTTTGTTGATTTTGGAATTTTCATATAAAAGCAATATATCGATATTCATAATTGACAGGTATTTTTTTTATAATTTAATTATGCAATTTGCTTAATTTACCTCATAATATAATTGAGTTTTTTTTTCTCAGATTTGTAATTTAATAATCATTTTAATGATTAAAGCGGAGACTAATTTTCATAAATTCAATTATTTTCACCATGGCTTTTATTTAATTTAAATTAAACCCAACTTTTTTTGTAATTAAGTACTATATTAATAAATTGATTTCAACTTGAGGTCAAGATCTTAGGGGTCAATTTTTTTTGTTCAAAAAGACTTGAACCAAATGGGGTAATAAGGTCGCGATTTCGAGTTGATGCTACCCTTATTAGGATCCTCCCTCCTCCCCTCCCCCCGTGTGTAAAATAGAGGTAAGTAGATGACAGCGACTTTGCAATAGAGACCGGGGAATCGGCTATATTGAGGTAATGGTTGGGGAGGCCAAACCTTTCCCAACCCCCCCCTGCTTACCATTTTCACAGATTTTAAATTATTTTTTTTAAGTTTAGAGCTGTTAAGTTACGTATGTGTTTTAACGACATTACGTATGTGTTTTAACGAAATCCACGCGGGCGAAACCGCGGTTAACAGCTAGTTCTATAATAATTGTTATCAGTATTAGATCTAAAAATTTGATCTCAAGATAATGACTATGATTATCACAAGCAATTTTTTTTATTCTATGAAGAAATGGAAGTTTATCGATTAAATTTTGGTTTCATTGTAGGGGTATTAATAGCTTTTGATTTATTATTACGAGATGAGTAATTCTGTAGGTTAGTTTATCACTCTAGGTTAGTTAAAAAAACATGACGATGTAAAAGTGCTCTCCAGGAGCCTAATTATCTGAAATAAATGAATAAACTGAATAAACTATAGGTAGTTCGTATTTCAACAATGCAAAGGTGTCCTTGTAGACCAATTTGAAAACATTTGTACTTAATTTGAATTCTTAATTGTAAAATTATTATAACATATTTATTATTTGTAAATATTTACTTACTGTAGGTATTAGATTTTAATTTTAGTTGGTACACAACTAAAATTAAAATCTAATACTAAATGATTATTACTATCCAATAAAATGTTTTTTTATATAATAAAATTAACTTATGTTTTATTCAAAATAAAATATGATTCGTATTATTATCTTCTATTAAGCAACTGAGCTTGCTCTTCTTGTTTCATAAGTCCTTATTTTTTTTTTCTTTCTTGGCATACCAGAAAACGTATCATAATCTTGAAATTATCCAACAAAAGACATTAATTTATAATAACTTCGCATTCATCATTGACCGGATTCAAATTGTTTAGCACTCTACTCTCGACCTCCAAAATCACAGTAAAAATTTTATCTGATAACATTGTCTCTCTTTAAATATAATTACCAACCATAATTAAACAATCTGCATTGATAAATATTTGCGTACCTAGTTAATATCAAATGATTGAATATTTATTAAATAATGATCTCATTATTAATTTATAATTGATCTATTTATGCGGCATTGGAATTTGCATGCCGTAATAGATTGTATAATGTTGTTCCATGAATCAGAATCAGAATAGATTTCTGATTTTGATTCACTTAGGACGGTATATACCGCTTATGAAACGAACGTATAAAGATTAAAGCTTAAAATAAATTAAATTGAATAACAACAGACACAAAATGTCGATTTACAAAGTAAGGAATAAATTGTAGCCAATAATGTCACTAAGAATAAAACTATACTTTTTGTTTATGAGTAGAGTGTCTCATTTTCCCTTTTGTCATGAAAATATGGGTACTTAGTCTGAACGGACCAAAAATTAGGCAAATTGTGAAATTTTTATACATGAAAATACAATTAATTGCCCAATGGCTTCGACGATTCAACGCCGACGTCTGCTCAGACTTATTCCGGTAATATAATAGTATCGTCTGTGATATTTCTCCTCGCATCCATAGGATAAACATAGTGAAGAAATTTCACACTGATAATACGGGTGTTGAGTTCTAATTTGCATAAAATTGGAACTCTACCTCTGTCTTTCACGTATAATTTTGAGGATCTAATAATATTATGGTTTCTTTGCAGTGTCAACTTCGAGCATTGCTAACATCGCCGGCATGGTATTGGTACCTATCGCAATGGACAAATATGGTCGAAGAATTGCGAACCTTATGAGTGCTAGCTTGATGTCAGCCTCCTGGTTCGCTATAAACCTAGCCTCAAGCTACTACTGGATGCTTGTCATCAGATTCCTGCAAGGCATGTCTTTGGGCATGATGATGATTATGTCCACAGTTTTAATAGGAGAGTATTCAAGTCCAAAATACAGAGGAGCTTTCCTCAGCATGTACCCTTTAGCAGTAGCAGTTGGAGTTTTGTTGATGCACACTCTTGGATCTTTTATGAGCTGGTGGACCGTATCTCTAGTGTGTGGCGTTATAGGCCTTTTAGATATGCTCATAATATATCTATCTCCAGAATCGCCAAGCTTTTTTGCGCGATGTGGACGATACGAGGAATGTCGAGCTGCATTCCATTGGCTTCGGGGTTTGGATGAAGATGAAGAGTTAGATAAGATGATTAAAGCTAATATGGCTAGGAAATCTAATGTTAAAAACTCGTCACTATCGAAATTTAAGACGAAATGCATATACATATTGGAAGTGATGAAGAAAAAAGAGGTTTATAAGCCATTAATTTTGATGTGTCATATGGCTATTATTAGTGAATGGTCGGCTGGGAATATATTGGATGTGTATACTATGGATGTTTTCGAAAAGATCGTAGACAAAAGCATGAATATGCCAGCAGCAATTATATCTGTAGATATCCAACGCCTCGTGACTAATTTCGTTGCCATATTTGTAATAAGATATGTAAAAAGACGGGTGATGGTGCTCAGAATGATCAGTTCGAATGTTGCTGCCTTTATCCTGATTGCAGCTTATGTGTATGCAAGAGATCATGGTATTCTTCCATACGACCACCCGATAATTGGGATACTGCTGTTGCATCTTCACGCATTCACAATGGCTATGGGCAATTCACCGTTGGCAATTGTGATTGCAGGCGAAGTCTATCCCTTAGAATACAGGAGTATGTGTAATATGTGGGCGTTCATGTTTTATACTCTGAATGTTATTATCAATATGAAAACTGTTTTGTTAGCTTTCGCGACGATTGGCTTAGAAGGAGCTTACTGTGTATACGCAGGGATCGTTGCCTATGGATTGGTGGTGACGATGATATTATTACCAGAGACAAAAGATAAGAGTCTGCAAGATATTGAGGAGGAATTCAGGGGTTCGCCCCTGATACCCGTGACAGAAGCAAGTGTATTAGTTGATCAAGATCATGAGAAGAATTGAAATCAATTCTTAAATAAAATTTAGTCTACGATACGTATATAAAATGTATAGTATATTTGTGTTTTTTTATTTACCAAAACGATTTTCATCTTATGTTTCTTCACGCTATTTTGACGACCCGTCCAGCGGTGTGAGACGATTGTCTGATTCAATGCGTCGCGGGTGTTCCACACCGGGAAAAATATTTGTATGGCCTACAGACATTTGATTCGGCTCTGGGTGTTTGTAGATGTATTGTGTGTGTACGGTGGCACGCACGACACACGTTTATGCGTGTGTCGTGGGTGCCATCGTAGTGTGGGGCTGTGAGGGTATTTAATTTGTTAGTGATCTCGTTCTTTGCACACCTCATGTGCCTTTTCTATGTATCGTGCTAGCCGATTCCAAAGGCTCATTTTAATGTAAGAAAAGTGGCAATGCATGCAGCTTACATTGATGTTAAGTGATAATTGCAGCCTATAGACATCTACACAAAAACCAGAGGTCAAAATGCAGATGCGTTGCCACACTTGCCACCTGTGAGACCTAAGTTGTAATGTCTCTGTGATAGTTATTACGGGGCCATACATTACCTACCATCTAACCAGAACACGATAGTGCTGAACACTACCATTTGGCGGCGCCCTCAAACCTTGTTGCCCTCAAACCTGGAACTTACTACCAGTTGAAGTTAGCATATTAGTCGCGGGTTCGATCCCCGCACCGGGATAAATGTTTGTATATTCGTTTCGAGTCTGGGTGTATATGTAGGTATGTGTTGCGTGTAGGTACGAAACCCGACGATGCAAATACGAAAAACGACGCATGACTCCAAATCAGAAGGTTGCGTGTTCAAATCACGTCGGGGTCACCAATTTGCCGTGCTGCGGCAATAGAATCAATGCGTAGGTATGTTGTATGTGTGATGGAGGACGGTGATTATAATTAAACTAATATCTAACCGGCGGTGCTGTATAATGTCTACTAGCTGTTGCCCGAGGCTTCGCCCGCGTGGATGTCGTTTAAAAAATGTTCTTTCTCAAAGTCAACTCTATCTCTGTACCAAAATTGATTAAAATCAGTTTAGTCGTCAGGACGTGAAAAGGTAACAGACAGACAGACAGACAGACAGAAAGAGTTTCTTACGCATTTATAATATTAGTAGGGAAGTGGGGATGTATAGACGGGCGGTTACACTGTGTTCAAGACAATGTTCGGATAGCGACTCAGAGCGACTGTGGTTACAAGGGTTTCTTATGCGTAGGTATACCATAATTACGAAGAGCCAAACCGGGACGCAGAAGAGAGGCTCATTTTCATTTTGCTTTTCGCTTAATTTGTGTTTTTTGTATTTGAAATGCAATCAAAGCTTGACCGATACGCCGGGACAGGGATCTCAAACCGAGACTATCCCGGTCAAACCGGGACGTATGGTAATCCTACTTATGCGTAACTAAAAGCTAAAACAATGATTTCTTTATGTGACGCTAATACAAGGGTCGGCACAGGTTTATACCTACCTAGTATGGGGCTGTGAGTGTACGAGTATGTAATTTTTTTTACTTTACGCGAACCGTTTGTTTGCCACTTTCATAACAAACAAGCATGATTCAAGACAATATAGCCTATACTTCCTCAAGCATATAATTATATTCATACATGCACCAAGTAATGTGTTTTGAGTTGCATTATTAAACTCCAAGGATGCTAACTGAAAATAACAATTTTGTTTCACCAACAACACTTTCCATTCGATTCACGCGTAGTTGACTAAGTCACAAAAAAAAACTTAAGCATTAATTTATTAAAATTTTGCTGAAATACAAAATTATTGCAAATTCTACCATTGATATGACCACTGAATAAAACTAGGTCTAACTCATGATACCTGCCGAAATATTTCAGTTCCAATCAAGATTCAGTCGTGTTAAACTCAGTGGTGAAAGAAGGGTTGTGTAGAATATAAATACTGGAAATATTTTGTGTTGTTATGGATCGGAAATGTAGCCCTTTTTGGCGGCAGGTAAGTGTAGTATTGTTTGTAACTCATATCAAAAGTAGTGACTGCGAAAATAGAGCATCGCAATTGCGTAATGTAGGTACTGATTAAGTATTACCTCGGCGTCTTTTATTTTATTTCTGGCAGTATTCCAATATATTTTCTTAAAAATGCAGATTTTCACTGGTGGTAGACCTCGAGTAACGGAACTCGCGGGCATAGGAACCACCGCATTACCTAATATACTTGCCGCTAAATTATAGTGTTCAGCACTATCGTGTTCCGTTCAGGCGGTAATGTATGGCCCCGTAATAACTATCTCTACTATCGTAATATCTATCATTTTGAACACTGGGCTTTCTGTAGGTGTCTATAGGCTGCAGTTATCACTTAATATCAATGTGAACTGCATGCTTGTTTGCCACCTTTGTAACATAAAAAAGAAAACGAATGTTATTTTGAAAAAATACCACATCTATCAAAACCGTCCAATGAAGAGTCCATCGGGAACAACAATCCAGTAACAGTAATCCACTCAAGTTGCACAAGGACGATATATGACCAACAACATTTTGCACAAGAAGAATCTTCAACAACATTTATTTTAACTTTCAGTTGTACGTGGTGACAGGCGTCTTAGTAAACATATCGGAATATGGTTTCGTAAACACCTTCATATCAGTTCTGCTTCCTCAGCTGCGATCCAGCAAGTATATAGACCTGGATATGGATCAAGAGTCCTGGATCGGTGAGCATTGCTAAATTAACCAGGTGTAAAGTGAAACTAGAAAAAAGACTAACAACCAAAGTCAGATTCGCTATGATGGTCTAAACTGGCCTATTATGATTGTAGGATTATAGGTAGACTTAAAAAATTAAAGTTAGATATGTGAACTTGCTCAGTTTATATACTACCTCGTTGGCTCAGTGGTCGCAATCGTGATGGTGAAGCCTGAGGTCCTGGGTTCGATCCGCAGATCGGCAAAATCTCGGGTTTTTTCTGTGAGGAAATTCCCAATAGTAGCCTTGAGTCTGGTCGTGCCTTGGCCATTGATTTTTTAGTTCAAAATTACTTAGGGCCACTCAGCTAGCTATCCAGATTTCTTGCTTAACAAACACATTTAACCAAGTAATTTTGTTGCAGTGTCAATCTCGAGCATCGCCAACATCGTGGGCATGTTGATCGTTCCCAAGATAATGGACCAATACGGCCGAAGATTTGTGAACCTCATCAACGCTTGCCTAATGTGTATTCTTTGGTTCGCCATAAATATAGTCACAAACTACCAGTGGATGCTCGTTATCAGATTTTTTCAAGGCCTGTCCTTAGGGATGATCCTGGTAGTGAGTCCAGTATTATTAGGAGAATATCCAAGTCCAAAATACAGAGGAGCCTTTCTTAGCATATACCCTCTATCGATTGGAGTTGGAGTACTTTTTATGCACAGTCTTGGATCTTTTATGACTTGGCGAACCATATCAATAGTTTGTGGAGTGATAAGTTTTGTCAATGCAGTAATGATATTTCTATCACCCGAATCCCCGAGTTTTCTTGCTTATCGGGGGAGATACGAAGAATGCCGTACAGCTTTTCACTGGCTGAGAGGTGTTAAGGAAGATGAAGAATTAGAGATGATGATTAAAGCTAATATGAGCCGAAGACCGAAGGAAATGTTTTCAATTTTGAAAATTCAAAGACAGTTAACTTACGCACTAGAAGCGATTAGAAAAAAAGAAGTGTTCAAACCATTTATACTTATGTGCCACTTGTTAATGTTGAGCGAATGGTCAGCCAGTAATATAATAGATGTCTATACCATGGATGTTTTTGAAAAGGTCGTTGACAAAAGCATGAATTTATCAGCAGTCATTATTTCTACGGACTTTCAACGCCTTGTGACTAACTTTATTGCTATTTTTGTGATCAGATACGTGAGGAGACGAGTAATGGTGCTGATTGCGATCAGTTCGAATATAACAGTGTTTCTGATGATTGCTGCCTACGTATATACAAGAAATCATGGTATTCTACCATTTGATCACCCAATAGTCGGTGTGCTGCTAATGCATCTACATACGTTTACAATGGCGATTGGTAATTCACCTTTACCACTTGTTATTTTAGGTGAGGTATTTCCTTTGCAATACAGAAGTGTTTGTAATATGTGGGCCAATTTCTTTTACATTTTGAATGTAATTATAAATATGAAGACTGTCCTACCACTCTTTACAGCTATTGGTCTGGAAGGTGCATATTGTGTCTATGCTGCCATCGTGGGGTATTCATTGATTGTGACTATGATCATTCTGCCGGAGACTAAGGATCGGAGTTTGCAAGAGATTGAAGAAGAATTCAGAGGAGCTCAGCTGATTCCTATTGCAGAGTCAAACGTATTAATCAATCGCGAGAATATAGCTTGTTAGTTATCAATTAAATACCTAAGTGTCGAATTAATCGAACGTCTAATAATTTTAACTGATTTTTAAGGCCTAACTCTATGAATTCTTCATCTCCACTTAAGGGAATAATAACTTTTCTCTAGTTCCAATAGTCTTAGCCTATCTATTTTCACGCAGAATTTTAGTGCAATTCCTTGAGTAAACGGACGGACATCTCTCGGAGACTCTTTAATCAAATATTATTTGTAAGTGCTTATGAAAGGAATCCAAATAACGTATAAAATCAACCTGCTGTTCATTTTACACGTTACTCTGAGACCAATCCTGGAGATTCTAAGAGACAGTACAAGGAACACGAAACAACCTTCGGCAATCCGCTCCCTGGTAGAAGTTAATCAAAATTTGTATTTACCTAATTGCTCAGCGCGTAGTCTTGTTAACTTCAAGTTACCATTGACATATTGGATTCCTGGGGCTTTTAATCTAAAGAGTAACAAATCTGTTCAATTCTTTTATTTTATTTATTCGAAGATTCCAGGAGAAGAGTACAGGAGTATGTAAAATATTTTTAATTCTGTCTGATACTGTTTAGGGTAGGTAAATTCTGGAGTATGAATTATTACGCATTAATAATATATGTATGTATGTATCTTTACGCCAAGTCCCTAACGTGAGAAGGCAGAGAGTGTGGAGCGCCAGATATACATATATCTTACACACCTGCTGTGATTCTTTTATGTTTATCAATACGTATATTCTTTCAACTTCGACATCGCACAATCCTTTAAAGCACATTGGTCATCATCATCATTTCAGCCAAAAGATGTCCACTGCTGAACAAAGGCCTCCCCCAAAGAATGCCACAACGAACGGTCTTGGGCCGCCCTCATCTAGCGATTGCCCGCGACCTTCACCAGGTCGTCGGTCCATCTTGTCCATCCGGCCTACCCACGCTTCGCTTTCCGGTACGCGGTCGCCACTTGAGAACTGCTCTGCCCCGACGGCCGTCAGTTCGTCGAGCTATGTGCCCTGCCCACTGCCACTTGAGTCTCGCTATTCGGTGAGCTATGTCGGTAACTTTGGTATTCATGCGGATCTCCTCATTTCTGATTCGATCCCGCAGAGAAACTCCAAGCATAGCTTTCTCCATTGCTCTCTGAGCAAATTGGTAAAGCTATTTAAATGTTTGTAAATAGATGGTTTATAGATAGACGGCATACAGTGCCAAAGTATCTTATGAAATTGTTAATATTTTTCTTTACGAGAACTGTAATTTTATTTTAATTATTTTTACAGTTCTCGATTTTAGTATAAACTAGCTGTTGTCCGCAGCTTCGCCCGCGTTGAAGTTTTTCCTGAATTTTCTTTGCTATAAACCTCACGGAGGCCGAGACCTTTCCAACGAATGCAAAACCGTGGAAATCGGTTCGTCCGTTCTGGAGTTATAGCGTCAGGAAGGAAAACCCGACTTATTTTTATATTATAGATATATCGTTGAGCACGTGCATTTTTTTTTACTTAGCTGTATTTTTTTCTCATAAGTTAATTTAAACAATCACATGTCTGTATTTTTTGCAGCATTTTGGTCGCATTACGTTTTTCTCCAAAACGTTTTAATTTATGCATAGCTTTTCTATAATGGACTTATTACACGGCACGGTATTCAGGGTACGATAGCAAGGGTCAGGGTAGTGTAATAACATTTAGGGAGTTAGTGCCCTAATTAGGGCGACCGGAGCGGCCCGGTCAGCCTAACGCCCATACACAGTACAAATATGAACAGTATGGAAACTACGTACAAAACGTTCAAAACGGCACACTCACACAAACATGCGCATCAACGAGGCCCCTAAGCGGTTCTCGCGGTGCTGCAGCTCCTAGTCATTCGCTATTGAGTAGCGATGTATGTGTGATTGCGCCGTTGCAACCTACACCTTGGTGAAAGTCGCCAACATACCTACATTATCATTTTTACATAATAATATGACCATTTTACTGGTGGTATAGCTCCAGTGACGGAGGTCGCGGGCGTAGACACCACCGCATTACCTAATATACTTGCCGTTAGGTGGTAGTGTTCAGCACTAACGTGTTCCGGTCAGGTGGTAATGTACGGCTCTGTAATTTCCTGCACAGAGGCCTAACACCTTAGGCCTCAGGAGTCGTAACGCATCTGCATTTTGACCTCTGGTCTTTGTGTAAGGGCTGCAGTCATCACTTAACATCAATGTGAACTGCATGCTCGTTTGCCACTTTAATTTCCTTTAAATTAAAAAAAAAATGAGGCTATATGAACTGAATGATGCCATAGTTTCTATACTCTTCAATAAAATTGAGAAAAATCATGAAGACCATGAATTATCAAAAATGCTGGTTCCTGGTACATTTGACTAAGAAAAACTACTTCTGAAATAAAAAACGCGAAGCTACATTTACCTTATTAACGTATTTATTATACGTGTAGTATACAAAATCAGATGTAAGTAAGTAAGTAAGTAAAACTTTATTTGGTGCATAAAGCAAACACGCGTTGGTTACAGAGAAAAAAAAACATAAAATCACTTAAAAAATAGCACAACAAACTAGGTATATATAGGCATAGATCTGCTCTGAATGAGTGTCTCCTTAAAGCTCCAAAAAGGTGGCCGATTCAGCAATATGCCAGGCGTGAGCCTAGCGCTGATTTTCAATCGGAACCCATTCAGTGACGCACGGATGTCAATCACCATGTAAAGCCAAATTATGTTAAAAAAAAAACAAAAAAAAAAACAAAATAAAAGATGTCGCGCATATACAACAAAAATGAAATGCGCATTGATACCATTCTCGTCCTAGTCTTGGCCGTGACGCACGCAGGCGCGCACCGATTGCAACAAAAAAGAACACAATGAAGAAAAGTTTTTTCACCATAGTGAAAAAAAAAGTAGGTACCTTGTGGCTCACAAGGTACCTACTTATTTTTCAAAGTCACAAGTTGCGACTTAAAAAAAAAAAAGAAAAAAAATCCGGACGAATTCAGAACCTTCTTCTTTTTTTGGAAGTCGGTTAAAAAGTAACTACCACTACGCTTCGATACACAAAGACAGATAATAATATATAATGAATATCTTTAAATAGATGGATATATCGCTGCTTTGGAAGAATAGCGTATTATTACAAAATACTACAAAATTGAGTTTTTAACACCATTCAACGTAAAATGATCTGTTTTGTATACTCAGTAAAGATCGTATTTCTATAACAACATTTACGGCCGTGGTGCCACCGAGAAACTGTATTCTACTGGCAATTTTGGCCGCCATTTTTTATAGATTGCGTTGTATCGCAAGTTGCAACTTGTCTTTCGAAGAGAACACTAGGTTGGTTTTCTAGAATATGGTCATATTACAAAATAATACAGATTTTAAGTTCGCATTTATCTAGAACACTGCTTTTTTTTTGAGATGTGACACTATTTTTGTAAAAAATCTACATCTTTGTTTAGAAACTTCTCATAAATAACGTATCATTTGGGATTACTACGTTTTTATACAAAAATTAAGTATGACTTAAATGTATTAAAAGTAGATATAACTGTTTATAATAAAAAATAGGGTCCATAGTATTTGTACAATTAAAATTAAAACGTTTTTCTAAATAAATTGATTCGTGATTGTCATAGTATTTTTTGTAATAAGATTTTACCTGTTAAACAATCTGTCGTATTACGAGCACTTGAGACAGTATTTCACATAAAAAGCAACTCGAAAACGCATTTTTTTTTAATGTCAGATAGGTATCTGACATTGGTACCTAATTAATCGTAATAAATCTTACAGAACCTAATATTTTGGTAGGTATCTAGTATTCTTTATACCTTCGATAGGTATAAAGAATACTAGGTACCTCTTTATAAGTAAGTAATCTAGGTAGCTAGTTACTAGTTAGATAAATTCTAGGTAGTTATATTCTAGGTTTCTTGATTTTACTACTAGTACCGAGTAGGTATTCTAGATATCCACGTCTGTAAATGAATCGCTTAAAACAATTTATGAAAGTTGCGGAACTCAAGTCTGATGCCAATTCTATGTAAACTGCCTCAGTCACCAGACAAATAAAGAGACTTATATATGCCTTTTGGCTGTATATGTAAACAGTGCCGGCGTAATCAACCTGTGTGAGTAAAGGCTTTACATTCCTCTACAGCGACATCTGGGTAGTTCTCCCATTAGCGGAAATGTAGGCCTAGGATTTAATCGAAAGCACTGGATATAATTATTTGTGAATACCTAGGTTTGCGTACCACGCGACAAGCAGTTAAGATCCAGTATTTTTGCTTAATTATAGAAATTAAAAATTGCGGTCGGTATGTTTTTATAATTTATGCCACGAAGCGAAATCAAAAGAATGTTGCTGAAATGCCCTAAGAGTCAGAAAAAAGGCGACTTCAGAGTCAGAAAAACAGATTCTTTTAATAGTGTCTTGCTGACAGCTTGTCACACACAGTGCGGAGAAGCTTGGTGAGTAGAATCAAAGCATTCAATTCAAGTCGAGCTAGCGTGACTTTAATAGATATAGGAGCATACTAAAGAAAAAGCGAATGGTTCGTCGCCATTTTTCACGTGGCAAGTCTATCACACAGCGTTTGCTCGCTAGCATCGGCAAACCCGAGTATTGAGACTTATGAGTCTTTCTCAATACCTATATGGCGGAGAAATTTAATATGTGAAAGAAGCGGTAATTTCGATAAATAAATTTGCTATAAACGGACAATGCGCTATGGCGGTACTTCATCCCAGTCTAACTGGAGAAGCCACAATTCTCTAATGAGTCATATAATCGTGCGGTAGCGGATGAAATTGTGCTATTAGTAATTTTCGGCACAGAGGCATGACACCTTAGGCCTCAGGAGTGGTAACACATCTGCATTTTCACCTCGGTGTTTGTGTAGGCTGCAGTCATCACATAACATCAATGTGAACTTGTGTGCGCGCTTGTTTGCCACTTACATTACATAAAAAAAATATATAATTATAATATATATATATCTTACTGATATATATATATATATTTTTAGATGATCCAGACGACTCTTGTACTGATGCCTTCTACTACAAAACATCATACGAAGAGGAACATTTTAACAAAGTTATTGTTAACAACATGGGGTTAACAAGGCACATACAAAATAATAATACAGTTTAGACACAGGCATACAAAAATTAGAGGGTAGTGTGTGAAAAGAAGAAACGAGGATTGTTAGGTTTACTACAAAAGAATACAATTCTAAAATGCTACTCATTATCATATGAGAATCTTTAAGGTTTTTACAGGGGGTTCAGTTATCGTTATATTCTCGAAAGATACTTATAATTGAAATTAACATATACTTACATAGGCCCACAGTAGTCGTATGACACGTTGAAACTATTTTTTTGCATATTAGTAATGTAAAACTTGCGAATTGATTATTACGATCTCAAAGTATCATAGTCAGATATTTAGATAGCTATTTTAAAGGACTGTTCAAAATAGAGACTCATATAAACTGTGTTTCGTGTTTAGAAATAGAATTCTTCTAAGTTGAAAGTTGATAAAAGCTACGTTGTTCAATTTTAAGTTTTTTTTTTTAATTTTCCGTTTGGTTTAACTGCCTCGGTAGCCTAGTGGTAGCAGGCCACTACTACTACGCTGAGGTCCTGGGTTCGATTCCCGGGTAGGGGGTTATCAGAGATAATGGTGAAAAAGCCTTTATCTCTGGTTCTATTGGGATTTTTCCATTTTCTGGAAATTTCCCAGTACCTCAAAGTTTGGTAATGTGCCCGGAGATGTCAACAGGCTCGCCACCTGTTACATGGGCCAAAACGTAACCGGCGAATCGTGGGTGTTTGCATGTATGCTTGAATGCATGCATTTACCTCTGCCTACCCCTTCGGGGATTACAGGCGTGAAGTTACGTAAGTTTTTTTTTTTAATTTTCCGTTTGGTTTCCAGAATTAATAAGATTTTATGATACCACAAGTACTAAATAAGCAGTAGCTATTTTTAAAGTTGTTAGACTTTCTCATTTTTCTTTTTTATTATTTTTATTTATTACTTGTTTTAAAACCAGTTAGTTCTTTATTTATCCATCGAACATGTTATCTACTTTAAATTTTTTTGTAAAAGAAAGACCGAATTGGTACTGTAACACTATTGATTTAAAATAAATAATGCTAAGATGTCACAACTCAAAATGTATCAGTATCACTGAGAAAAACATAATTAATATTTTGTATTATTTTTATATACACCACTGTTATTAAAAATAACCTAATATTTTCCTAGTATTTTTTGTAATGAGCCCATAATCTTCATAAGCTTGTCTGTGTTATTTTGTTATAAGTCTGAGACCTAGTAGTCCTTTTCAATATTTAGTTCTAAATCCGTATTATTTTCTTAAAAATGTTTAATATACATAAACTACAATATATTTTTCGTGTTTTTATTCAAGTTTCATCAACATTAGCGCATAAAATAAAAAAAATACGGCATTTGAAGATTTGAAAAAATTTTAAAGTTCTCTACTGAAAAATTCACTCATTTTGAGTTACGACAGTATATATATACAAAGAACATAAGAAAGTTGAAATAGAGCATCGTATCTTTTGTCCCTTACGGCGTGCCGGTTTTTGCTTGGCGAACTTCGTAAGTGACAGCAAAAGTTAGCCAAACAAATATCTGTCATCGCAATTGCTGTAACCTATCGTATACGCATTTATTTATTGTTTTCGACGTATATCGGCGATTATTAATAAGTTTTTGGGTATTTATGTGAAAAAGACTCAATTAGTTAAGTGATTAATGTATAAGGTGTGCAGTAAAATAGGAGGTTGCAGTATTTTAGCCTGTATACCGTACAGAAACGAGGCCTTTAAACGACATCACTTTTCATTCGTAAGTAAACAGGTATTAGTAAATAATGTATGTCTATTGAACAAAATACACGTTGAAGCATATATCTCTTGATTATCAATTCAAAATAAAGCGCATTTCTCATGCAATTCTTGATTTTCATTCAACGAAATCCCACATACCTATTTTGGTGTGTTGCTTTATATTTACTTTTATATTCTCCCTAATTTCGTAGACATAGTTTTTGTTCTAACAGAGTTAGAATTGACAATAAGCCATAACAAAATATTAAGTGGCTTTGGTAATTCTTTCCAAGATGGTGTACAATAAAGAATATTGTTATTATAGAAAAAATTGGGAAAGAAAAATTTGACTTCGAGCAGGAATCGAACCTGAAACCTCAGGATAATCAGTCCAGCCGCCTTACCTCTAAGCTACAGAGGTCCCACACCAATGCGTCAAACTTTGCCTTCAGCAATCGTTCTGATAAACTATCTATAAGATCGCGTCCAAACAAATAATACCCTGTAGATGACGTTCTAGAGTGCGATATAATAATTTGAAATAGTTAACCATGAATAAGCATTTATTATGCTGCGAGCTGTGAATAATCTAGGTTCTAGATTATTCACAGCTCTTCTATTCACAGTTCTTGATCTTTCAGCAAAATGTATAGAATCAATTGAATGATAGATGCACATGTTTTAATTCATCATTCAATCAATTCGTTACAATTCAACTAATCTGAATAAAAGTAAAATGCTTAGGAATGTTTAACATAAAAACTTGTCGAGATAGAGTAAATGATTAGGAAGAAAATTGGGAAACTTTATTTACTAGCAACACTCATGATTTCATATGGCTGTCTCATGAGCGGCCACACGCTAGCTACATCTATAGGTACTTAATCTAAGCCACAAACCAATCAGCCTTGTTGTAACTAATAACGTCAATTCGACATTCTGCCTCCGTTTGAGGCATCGACTATGGAACCAAAAGAAGGCTGATTGGTCCGTGGTTTGAGGTAAGAAAGCAATTGTCAAACTCCAAGGTACGTCACGTCACGACCTACCTTTAAGTTTCGAGGAGTATTTACATTTACGCAATATTCTTGATTTCGAGGCGTCCTCATAAAGTACGAGTATCATAAGCTGAGTGTGAATCAAGCAATGTTTCAAGTAACGTCTGAATATGAGTGTAAAACCACGAATTGTACTGGTACAGTAACAGGTATTAAGAAAGTGTATGTAATAAGTGTTATTTATTTTATTTTAAAGAAAAATGGAAAGAAAAATTTGACTTCAGGCGAGACTCGAACTCGCGGCCTACTGGGAATCTAGTCCAGCCGCTCTTCCAATTGAGCTACTGAAGTCCTGCCCGATTTGTCAAATCTTTCCTTCACATTTATTGCATTGCTTTATGGTAGCAGCAGCGCCATCTATTGCCAACTATGCTAGTTACCCGAGTTCGAGTCTCGCCTGAAGTCAAATTTTTCTTTCCATTTTTCTTTAAAATAAAATATATTTCACAAGCATGTGTTAATGCGAAATAATATAAAAAACAAGTGTTATTTAGTTACATATTTTCACATGCATGCAAAAGTTTGACATCGGGCGGGACTGGACGCCGCGACCACTGGTTCACCACTTACAGAGAATATACATGTAATAATACTACGTATAGAATGGACACTTCGACGTCCCGCCCGATTTCCCCGCATCACCCAACCTCCTCCCCTCTTATGGGCGAGGCTTGGTATTTTCTACGTGTCACGCAACCAGGTGCACGTGTAAATACACGTCACTGATTGATGACTGTGTAATAGAGACCAAATTAAGCGTTTGTATGGAATTTTGGCGGAGTGTCCGCGGTGTGCCACTAGTCCTTATAGTCGTATAGTATACAATAAAGTGTTTTCTAGACCCTCAAACACTGCTTCTGGACCTCAATTTAACAGGCATTTTTTTTTTATATGTTATGGAAGTGGCAAACAAGCATGCAGTTCATATTGATGTTAAGTGATGACTGCAATCTATGGACACCCACACAAAGACCAAGGTCAAAATGCAGATGCGTTGCCACTCCTGAGGCCTAAGGTGTTATGCCTCTGTGCCGGAAATTACAGGACCGTACATTACCACCTGACCGGAATACGATAGTGCTGAACACTACCATTTAGCGGCAAGTATATTAGGTAATGCGGTGGTGCCTAAGCCCGCGAGCTCCGTCACTGGAGCTCTACCACCAGTAAATACTACAAGAATACAAATTAAATTGACGGTAAGTTATACTGTAGCATTTAAACATCTTCATGAAACCAGAGATTTTTATTGTACACTATCTGTACCCGCGACTTCGTCCACGTGAGAAAAAATATAATTGTTCAGTATCTACCCGGACGAAGTCGTGAGCGCAGCTAGCTTATTACATCAGCTACCTACCCGTGGAAGTCCCGTCAAAGTCGGATACACTCCAATTCTACTTATTTGTATGTATGTATGGATGTATGGAGATAAAAGTAGCTCAAGTTACTCCTTATTACATCAGCTACCTACCCGTGGAAGTCCCGTCAAAGTCGGATACACTGCAATCTACTCATTTATATGTAGGTATGTATGTATGTATAGTTGTATGGAGATAAAAGTAGCCTATGTTATTCCTTGTCACATCAGCTATCTGCCAGTGAAAGTCCCGTCAAAATTGGTTAAGCCGTTTCCAAGATTAGCCCCACCAAACAGACATACAGACAGACAGACAGACAGACAAAAATTAAAAAAAAATGTTAATTTGGTATGTACCGTGTATACATACATATGCATTTAGTAAAAAGCGATTATTTTAATTTTAATATTACAAACAGACACTCCAAATTTATTTATTTGTATAGATATAGATGTATAGACTAGCTGACCCGGCAAACTTCGTATTGCTTCAGAATAAAATAATGTGTCAAAGATTTAATAGATACGGACTATTTGTATAGGAAAATAAAATTGTGGTTTTTACTGCTTGGATCTTAAATGGACTTCCAAAAATCATTCAACACCAAAATTTGCCAGATCGGTCCAGCCGCTCTCGAGTTTTAGCGAGACTAACGAACAGCAATTGATTGTTATATATGTATATAGAATATAGATTACCGAAACACGATATTGCTGAACTCTATCATTTAGCGGCAAGTAGATATTAGGTTATGCGATGGTGCTTACACCCGCAATCTTCTTCACTGGAGCTCTACAACGTAAAGGTAATTATATCACAAAATTTTAACAAAATGTCTTCATTAACATTTCCCTTTTCTCTGGTGGCGTCTCCTTTCTATCTTGGCAATTAACAATCAGACCTTTGTTTGACTTATCTTTAAACTCTTCTTCTATTTGCAATAGTGTCTTATCCTTTGTTTCTGGTAACATCATCCAAGTCACAAGCAGACCATATCCAACTAAAGTTGCATATATCAAGTATGCTCCATGCAGACCAATTTTTATGAATAAGATTGGTCCAGTTTTCATACATATTATAAGGTTTACACAGAAAAACAACAACGTTGTCATACTTGCGATACCTCTAAACTCCAATGGAAAGATTTCTCCAGCAATTATATCAGACAGAGGGAGACTACCGGTAGCTATTGTAAATGCATGTAAATGAATTAATATAACTCCAATGTATGGATTATCGTATGGAAGCATATCATGCGTCTTGCAATATGAATATCCAGCAATTAACAACAAGGCAGCAACATTCAAAGATATTGTGATCATCAGGATCAAACGTCGTCTAAACTTTTTTATGACGATGATAGCGAAAGCATTTGACACTACTCTTTGGATATCCATAGATGTTACTATTAGAATTACATTAATATCACTACTTATTATATAGCCAAAAATATCAGTTACATATGCATCTAATAGAGTAGCTGCTGACCATTCATTAATAATGTATAAATGCATCATAATTATAATAGGTAATAAGATTCTTTTCTTGTAAAACACTCCTTAATGTAGTAAAGTCTGCTTTTCAAAATCATGCTAAAGCCTCTCGATTCCTTTCTGCCATCAAGCCGTATCATATTTGCTTTGATCATCTTCTCCAATTCTTCATCTTCGTCAAATCCTCGCAGCCAGTGAAATGATGTCCTGCATTCTTCATACATTCCACGCGATGCCAGATAACTTGGTGATTCAGGAGAATAGACAATTATAAAGAAATCTACCAAAGCAATACATCCGCAGAAGAGAGATAACATCCACCAATCCAAGTACCAGCCAATATATCGGGTGACCAATATTCCTACTGCAATAGATAATGTCAAAGTTGTCAGGAATGGTCCTCTGTATTTTGGACTAGTGTATTCACCGACCAAAACTGGTCCTAGTATTGCTGGGAATCCTAAACAGATGCCTTGGACAAACCTCATGAGCATTAGAAAGTAGAAGTTGGAGATGCATGTCATGCTGAACCAGCCTAAGCATTGGCAGCCTGTGCTGATTAGGTTAGCAGTTCTTCGGCCAAAGTTATCCATGATTATGGGTACTATCATCACTCCGAGTATAAGAGCGACGCATGTAATTGACACTGAAATAAGAAAAAAAAATATTCAGCACATTATAATACCAAAAAATTATACATTTTGTCTGAATTTTAGTTTTTCAGCGTAAAGTGACAGATTAATTCATTTGGTATAGTTTCAGTCAAAATTACTATGAGCTGTTTGTTACACGAATAATTGTCTGAATGGTTTTTAAAAAATACGCTATCTCATATTCATCTTGCATCCAGAAGTTGAAAACGAAAATTTAGTTTTTTGCGTGCGCCGGCACGCAATTCATTAGTTTGCTTGCACTCGGGCCACACAAAGTGCAGGGTTCCATTGTTTATTTTCATTTTTACAACTCTCATTCACCCAAAGCCTCTTTCTTACATTTTTACTAAGAAACGCGATCGGTGAGCGATAGTGCGCAGATATTGAGCAAAAATCTCATCTCGACAACGTTTAATTTACTTTCGTGCTCTTTCCTGCATACCCAACTCTCGCTTCCATATGGTTGCGTTGGAGTAAGTACAGCATTATGTATGGCTAGTCAAGCCCGCTGGCTTATGGCCGAATACTCAAACGTCACTCAATTTTAAGCAATCTCTATCTCTATCGTTTGAACGTGTTTTATAAAGACAGAAGACTTTTAAGTCCCACTTACACACACACACACACACACACCTAGCTATTGTGTAATGTTAGATAAATTGTTGTTATGATCATAGGGTAATGTCATTTTAATCTTATAATCTTAGCTAGTGTAATAATTTTGCTATGGATTCGTTGTATTTTAGGAACGTTTCGATCTTACCTTAACATCTTGATTATCATGCGGATGTGTACAAGACTAGACGCTCAATAGATAATGTTAACTGGTCTCAGGGAGCCCAAGATACAGGCTCTGCCTAGTTTGGGGCCCGACGGTTATCTCGCGAAAAAAACCATCTCTATTTTCGTTTAGTTTTAAGCCTATTTTGTATCTGTGTCTCTGCTGATAATGGAAATAAACGATTATTGTGTGTACTTAGATTTAAGTGACGTTTGAGTATTTGTCCGTTAGATGTTTAGATTTAAGCAGCTTACCCAACGCTCCATTAACGGAATCCCCAGGAAGCACTCTCCTCTCTATGTCAGACGCTGCTGCCCATCTAGCGTTAACGTACATACTACCACCCCATTAGAAAGTTTTTACTGCCATTGTTCGGTTGACTGACTGCACTAGTGGAAGAATTCCCTTCCAGTAGAAGAAAATTCTTCCGCTAGTGGGCGGTGGGAGGAACCAGTGGAGGAACCAGAACTCATGCCAAAATATAGCTTTCACAGCTGTGGACAGACGGACGGACCTATACGGAAAAGGCGAAACTCTAAGAGTTCCGTGTGGGCTTACGGCACCCGCATGGCCCAGCGGCTGGTGTAGATCGTATACGATCTACTCGGTCAAGCACTACGGGCGCGGTCGGGTAGTATGGTGGGTGACCGCTAGTGGCAAATTAAATGCGCGTTTCCGTGCTTTGGAGGGCACGTTAAGCCGTCGGTCCCGGATGCTATCGATGGATAGCAGTCGTCAAACCTTGTCGGAGGCCTAATGGGCGGTTTGAAAACATCCGACAGCGGGTTGGCCACTAACCCACCCACCTCCACCAATCCGCATCGGAGCAGCGTGGTGGAGTAAGCTCCAGGCCTCCCCCCAAAAAATGGGGAGAGACTCGTGCCCAGCAGTGGGACGTATAATGGGTTGCCATTATTATTATTTATTATTACGGCACCCTAATTACAAATGTCTTACCAAACCAAGTCTCTTGATCAATATCCAGTACTATGAGTTTCGAAGCTCTCAATTGCGGCAGAAAAACCGACGCGAAAGCCGACACCAAACCGCTCTCCATCATATTCAAGGTTACTCCCAAGGTCACGAAACACTGGAAATGAGAAGATAAAAATACATTTTCTATGTCTTCATAAACTAATGGAGATCTATTGATGAAATCCAAAGCGTTACATGGATCTTTAATTATGAGGGAACTCATCGGCGAGTTCCTTTGTTGTTTTTACTGGTGGTAGAGCTCCAGTGACGGAGCTCGCGGGCGTAGGCACCACCGTAGGGCCGTACATGACCACCTGACCGGAACACGATAGTGCTGAACACTACCATTTAGCGGCAAGTATATTAGGTAATGCGGTGGTGCCTACGCCCGCGAGCTCAGTCACTGGAGCTCTACCACCAGTAAGCTCTACCACCTCAATACAAGATGCACAACATACGTTTCAGTAGCTAGTACCGACTTCATCGCATGTTGTGTATTTATTTTAGTAAATATAATGGAAAGAGAGGGAATGATTTAAATACCATTGTTCGATTGACGGACTAAACTATCATCATATCAGCCATAAGACGTCCACTGCTGAACATAGGCCTCCCCCAAGGACCTCCATGCCGACCGATCGGAAGCGACGTGCATCCAGCGGGTACCTGCAGCCTTGATCAGGTCGTCGGTCCATCTTACAGATTGCCACTTCAGCTTGGAAATCTGCTTGGCTATGTCAGCGACTTTCGTTCGCCTACGGATCTCCTCATTTCTGATTCAATCCAGTAGGGAAACGCCGAGCATAGCCCTTTCCATTGACCGCTGAGTGACTTGGAGCTTTCGTACGAGACCCATATTGAGAGACCACGTCTCGGCACGTAGGTCATCACCGGTAAATATACTATACTATAGTTGAGCCATTACACGTGCGAACTTAATCATAAATAACTTTCATCAGATCTCTCGCTCATACTTGTAGTGTTGTGTGTAAGCAGATAATATGTAATAATACTACGTATAGAATGGATACTTCGACGTCCCGTCCGATTTTCCCGCCTCACCGAACCTCCTCCCCTTTTATGGGCGACGTTTGGCATCCTCTACGTACTACGCACACAGGTGCACGTGTAGATATACGTCACTGATTGATGTCTATGTAATAGGGACCAAATTAAGCGTTTGTATGGAATTTTGAGTGTCCGCGGTGTGGTGTAAGCAAGGAAAGAATTTATCGATAGTCAATAGCAAGGTAATCAGGGAATGTATAAGGAAATAATGCAAAATATTTAATAAATACTTCGCGCGTTTGCAATGGCACAACTATATCGAGAAAATACTTTACTATTGGGTGGCGGTGGTCGTCAAGTTTCGACAGGATCTCTTCTATTAGTAAAAATACTTTGGCAGTCTCATAACGTATCCGGCCAATCGTGGGTGTTTGCATGTATGCTTGAATGCATGCATTACCCCTACCCCTAAGGGGATTACAGGCGTGAAGTCAGGTTTTTACTTGTCTCATAACAAAAAACCTCACCTGTCTGCTCAATGGTGTCCATTTTGATAAACCCATTATCCTGAAATTAAACAAAAGAAGACACTCGTTACTTTTTGATGAAATGGCTTTGTCGCTTTTCATATGACAGTTATTTACGGATAAAGCAGTTATAATCCCGCTAGGTATGTGACTAGACCAAACTACAGCAAACTTGACTCGTAGAAACATCAACCAATACTGTTGCTTTTCCCTAAATAATTTATTTATTCTTTCGTGCACAAAATAAATGATGCACAGCAACCTTCAAAATTCTAAAAGGGGATGATAGAAATTTTTACGAGCTATCTGATCCAGCGGTTTGTGTCGACCGTTTCAACCGAGGCTCACGCGTTAGATCTCCGTGCCGGGGCAAATATTTGTATCGCCTACATATTATATTTGTTTCGTATATTTTGTTACCTAGTAGTTTTTTTTTTTTTTATGTAATGGGTGTGGTAAACAAGCATGCAGTTCACATTGATGTTAAGTGATGACTGCAGCCTATAGACACTTACACAAAGACCAAGGTCAAAATGCAGATGCGTTACCACTCCTGAGGCCTAAGGTCTTATGCCTCTGTGCCGGAAATTACAGGGCCGTACATTACCACCGGAACACGATAGTGTTGAACACTACCATTTAGCGGCAAGTATATTAGGTAATGCGGTGGTGCCTACGCCCGCGAGCTCCGTCACTGGAGCTCTACCACCAGTAGTAGTAGTTTGTTAGTAATAGTAGTACGTTAGTAGTATCAGGTCAAATTGAACCTGCTTCTGTCTGTCTACACTGTAAAAAAAGGCTAATGAATTTAATTAAAGTCGGAATTTTAATAAATTGCAATTATTAAAAAAACGAGTTTTATAAATATAAAGAAACAATTAACTGGCGTATGACTTAAATCTGTTGTTTATTTATCTACTGAGATACATTTTGAAACGTTTGACCCAGACTTTCCGAGGTCAGCACGTTTTTTCGTCCGTATTGCCATCAGCATGGCAATTTTAACGTAGGTCTATTTATATTAATCCTAATTATAAAAAAACATAATTCGTATAGTATTTGGTTTGTAGTTATTGGTTGACAATCAGACTAATTTAATAAATCACACCTGTTTTCTAAAGAAATTAATAATTGATCGTGAGTAATGATCACAACAGGACAAGATAATAAATCTATTCTGTGGTGCGCGCATTGTATGACTGCATACAATGCGCGCTGACTCGCACTATCGAAGTTTTTATAGACTTTCATTCTTTATGACACGAACAAGCATACAGTTCACATCGATAGTAAGTGAATACTGTAACCTATAAACATCTACAAAAAAAAAAGACATTTTGTTTAAGATACGTTGCCATTCCTGTGGTCCCGATCAATAAGCTGTTATGCCTCTGTATCGGAAATCACGGCAGAATGCCGCATGAGCTGCATGCTTATTTGCCACCTTCGCTACATGGAAAACTACCACTTCGTTATTTACCTATATTAAGTTATTACAATATATAGAGTTCTATAATATTAAAAAATGACGTACCCTTTTTAGCGCACTAAAATAACAACCAACGCCCGAAGAGATAACTTTTTTTTTTTTTATGTAATGGAAGTGGTAAACAAGCATGCAGTTCACATTGATGTTAAGTGATGACTGCAGCCTATAGACACCCACACAAAGACCAAGGTCAAAATGCAGATGCGTTACCACTCCTGAGGCCTAAGGTCTTATGCTTCTGTGCCGGAAATTACAGGGCCGTACATTACCACCTGACCGGAACACGATAGTGTTGAACACTACCATTTAGCGGCAAGTATATTAGGTATATGCGGTGGTGCCTACGCCCGCGAGCTTCGTCACTGGAGCTCTACCACCAACTACTATATAGTTAATTTAAAATGACTGAGTAGGTAATGTACTGATACAATATTTGCTTTGTCGGCTTAATTATTGCAATGAACGTTGTTTTAGTTATTTAGTAAGAACTAGAAAATGAAACATTGTTTTTTGGGTTCAGTTCATTTCAAAAGGAAAAAAGGACCGTTATAAGTAGCAAAGGAAAGTTTTTTTGTATGTAATGAAAGTGGCAAACAAGCATGCAGTTCTCATTGATGTTAAGTGAGCCTATAGACACCCACACATACCAGAGGTCATAATGCATGCATTGCTTTCTGCTTGACCTTGAGTCTTGAGGCCTATATAAAGCGATCACGTTTCAGTTATATATGTCTACTGGCAACACACACTGGTCAAAGACCAATGAGAATTTTATTACTGGTGGTAGAGCGCCAGTGACGGAGCTCGCGGGCGTTGGCACCGCCGTATTACCTAATATACTTGCCGCTAAATGGTTGTGTTCAGCAACATTGTGTTACGTTCAGGTGGTATCCGTATACCACCGTATCCCTGTAATTTCCGGCACAGAGACATAACACCTTAGGCCCCAGGAGTGGCAACGCATCTGCGTTTCGACCTCTGGTCATTGTGTGAGTGTCTATAGGCTGCAGTCATCATTTAACATCAATGTAAACTGCATACTTGTTTGCCACTTTTATTACATAAATATAAAACAAGTTATCACCGAGACAATTCAGCCCCATCACTTTTGTTTTGACTATCAAGCTAAAGGACGTATTACACGGCACAGTATTCAGGGTACGATAGCAAGGATCAGGGTAGTGTAATAACATTTAGGGAATTAAGGCCCCGGGGCGACCGGAGCGGCCCGTGTATTTGTACTGTGATTGAGTTAGGGCGCTGCCGACCTGTGTGTAATAAGCGGCACCCGGCGCGAAGCCACGCCCACCCTTTCTGCCGGACCCTGAATACCGTGTCGTGTAATAGCCTTTTAAGCTGGATTGCATGCATCACCTCATTTTATTTTGACAAATTTGTCAAAGCACAGGTTACCAAACCACCAGTGCTAACACATGCTTAAAAAGCGTGTTTAACATGAGTTGTATCATTTGCCAATTGATAAATGGCCTCATGACTTTAACAGCTAACCGTAACTGGCGGAGCAAGGATGGTTATGGGGTTAAGTAGCCTGAATGACCTTGGCAAAACGCAGCTCATCAAATATTTGTCAAAATAGAAGCAATCTAGCGGATACTCGCTGTACTTGGTCGACAAGTTCAAAGATTAAGTAATTGTAGAGGAGACAAGCATTTCTGTGCTCATTAATATTGCATCACAGTAATTAAACTACTAGAACGGTTTTGAATACAACTTTCGCTATTGGTACGGGTAGCGAGCGCAACTTGCTTGATTTTTGCTCGTAAGTTATTCCTGCGTTGCGAACGGTGAATGTATACCTCAATTTTCTGTCAGAAAGTGAGAGAATCTGTCAACACTGATAAGTTTACTTATGACAAAAAAAAACCTGGTGCAACGCATTTCGCAGTCACTGGTTTCCCTGCTAAAGTAAATGTTACTGTTGTTAAATTTGATAAACGTAACTTCACGCCTGTAATCCCCGGAGGGGTAGGCAGAGGTAAATGCTTACATTCAAGCATACATACAAACACCCACGGCTCGTCGGTTACGTTTTGGCTCATGTAACAGGTGGTGAACCTGTCGCCATCTCCGGGCACATCACCAAACTCTGAGGCACTGGGAAACTTCCAGAAAATGGAAAAATCACAATAGAAACAGTGATAAAGGATTTTAAACCGTTATCTCTGATAGCCCCCGAACCGGGAATTGAACCCAGGACCTCCAGCGTAGTAGTAGTGGCCTGCTACCACTACGCTACTGAGGCAGTTTGACGAAAATCATATATATTTTGATAGAACCGAATGTTAGATACCAAAATAATAACGTACCTTTCTTATATTTGATTGAATTTACCAGGATTTTCAAATCAGCGAAGCTTGCTTGCTACGTCAATCCCCACAGCACGCCAAAACATTAATGTGTTAAATGCATTATCTACCTGATTAAAAGGCAAATTAGCATAATAATTCAGTTAATTGGCCTTATTTAATTTATCATGGTAGTTCGACGTCTACTTGTATATTATAATTATTGTTTTATTTTATTATTCCACTCATTTATTGTTTATCCTTCATGAATGTATTTTTTTATGTAATGAAAGTGGTAAGCAAGACTGCACAAACTACTCTAACCCCTAGTTTGCACTAAAAACATTAAACATGATGATGTTTCGCAACTCGTCGCATAAAGTATGTATTGCGATGAATGTCCTGTTGGTGCTAGCGTTGGCACTACTGTCAAACCTATCATTTTAACATGTGAATGTTTCATCAATGCTAACTCACGGTAATTAGTTCAAGCTGAGTTTATTACGTTACACGTATATTTTATGATTCATCACATTGGGTGACTTATCAATCCAAGAATAAATAACCATACAGTATACTTCTAAAACTGTGCAAAATTGTTAACAATTTTTTTTATGTACTGGAAATTGTAAACAAGCATGCAGTTCACGTTGATGTTAAGTGATGACTGCAGCCTATAGACACCCACACAAAGACCAAGGTCAAAATGCAGATGGGTTACCACTCCCGAGGCCTAAGGTGTTACGCCTCTGCGCCGGAAATTACAGGGCCGTACATTACCACCTGACCGGAACACGATAGTGCTGAACACTACCATTTAGCGGCAAGTATGTAAAGTATATAAGGTAATGCGGTGGTGCCTACGCCCGCGAGCCTCGTCACTGGAGCTCTACCACCAGTCTACGATGTCTAGTCTACGAATATGCCATGTAGGTTCCTACGCCGTAATAAAAATTGTTTGAAATTGAATTCAAAATGAATATTTCAATATGTTACATGTCATTGTAAACAAATTGTTAAATCAATTTCTATGTCCATGCATGTGTATCTACAATACTTTTTTTTTTAAGGACGGATTATGTATGCGGCCTGTATTGAGATGACACTTGTCTACTGCCTCGGGCAGTTGGCGAGAGCAAAGGGTTCTCAGCCTAACTCCCTAAATGTTATTACACTACCCTGACCCTTGCTACCGTATTATTATATATATATTGTATTATTTCTGGTAGGTATATTTAATTGTTACGCTAAAGAAGGAGGTATAAGTTCTTACGTGGATACATACCTAAGTACACACACACTGTTTTCTTATTTTCACTACCTTGTTTTTATTTCAATACTGTGTAATATTAATATAGTATGTGTGTGTGAGTACTCCGAGGGATATAATATTATATAGAAATATTTTTCTTTCTTTCTTTCAAAGCTTTGATGCGCCCTAACCCTAGCACGACCCGCGTGTTCGTTATTCCAATTACCACCAATCGAGCAAAAGGTGAACCGCCCCTAATCGCATATGTCTTAAGTATCATCCCACAACTCCCTAAGCCGAGGATCGAAACCGCAAGAGTCTCCTTGCGGGCTCCTCCCACACATAACTATGAATTCGCATCGCATCGCAAATATCTGCGAGCTCGCACGAATACATCGCCTGAGATGCGGCGTTGTATCGCATCGCTTCGCAGTTTTGTGTGTCCGCCCGGCAGTTGTGTAATAATGGACTTATAACACGACACGGTATTCAGGGTCCGATAGCAAGGGTCAGGGTAGTGTAATAACATTTAGAGAGTTAGGGTCCCTAATTAGGGCGACCGGAGCGGCCCAGTCATCCTAACGCCCTAACTACACACACAGTATGGAAACATCATACAAAATGTTCAAAACGGCACACTTACACAAACATGCGCATTGACGCTCGAGTAGCGAGTGACTCAGAGCTGCAGCACCGCGAAAACCACTTAGGGGCTTCGTTAATGTGCGAGGTGCGAGGCCACGCCCACACTTTCTGCCGGACCCTGAATACCGTGTCGTGTAATAAGGCTATTAGTATTGGTGAAAACGGTCACTTAATTTCGTAGCGTAGATTTCACATCATCGCCGCATAGCTGCATGTCACATCTCTGGTGAAAAGGCAGCCTTATTCACAGAACAATAAAAAAAACAGTCAAGTGCGTGTCGGGTCACGCGCAGTATAGGGTTCCGTAGTTACATAGTAAGATAAGTAATGATAGTATCGGTGTAAAAATGAAAAAAAAGGCATGCTCCGATGGTTCGGGCATATAGAAAGAATGTCGAATGAGCGAATGACTAAACAGATATACAATGCGAATGTGGATGGTTGCAGAGGCCCAGGAAGACCAAGGCTGACCTACCATGACCAAATAGGTCGAGTTCTGTCTGATGGTGGGGTCAAAAGTCTTAGGAATCGGCGTGCATGTATGAAGAGAATGATGAACGTAGACGAGGCACGAGAGGTTTGTCAGAACCGGGATGTCTGGCGCTCTACACTCTCTGCCTACCCCGTTAGGGACCTGGCGTGAAGATACATAGTACATAGTACATAAATAATGAAAAAAAAAAACAATATTTTGTATAGAGTCATTTGAAATTTTCGAGTAAAATACATTTGGTCTACTATTACTCGCAAACTTGTCAAGCCAACTTAAGTGTGATAGTTTTTCTCATAATATCTTTATATGTAGCTACTATTGCCGTAACGTTTGAATTTCTAACAACCGTTTAGTTGGAAAAGGGGAAACACTTGACTCTAACGAAAATTGGCACTCTGAAGCTTAATAAGTGATGAACAGTTAACTAAATCGGAAACAATATTAGCACATCCCTAACATATTTAAAAGACCTATCCAACGATATCTTACACTAAACAGAAAACAAAAAATTAAAAAAAATATCCGTGCGTTATAATTTTATTTTTCATGTTTTCATTTTACCACTTTGTCGGCGTGATTAAGGTGTATTACTTGTGCCAAATTTCAAGTCTCTAGTACCAATAGTTTTTGCGCTAAACCGCGGACCGACAGACAGACAGACGGACATGCTGAAACTATAAGGGTTCCTTGTTTACCACGGAACCCTAAAAAGGTGTTATTACAATAAAGACTGCAATAGATATTAACATCGAGTTGATTGCACGCTCCTTGGTTAAATAACTCTAAAACACTTTATTAAACCATCGACATTCGATTCAAATAATACACTTTTTGTGTGTGTGTATCTTCACGCCAGGTACCTAACGGGGTAGGCAGAGAGTGTAGAGCGCCAGACATCCCGGTTCTGACAAACCTCTCGTGCCTCGTCTACCTTCATCATTCTCTTCACACAAATAATACACTTTGTACTGTTTGATATTTAATTCGGATTGGATACGCTTAACACATGTTTTATATTGTGTTATATTTGTGTTTAGCAAGTCTTTATTTATCATTCGGTGATAAAGCGAAGCGAGCGTAGGCTCCACCGCATTACTTAATATACCTACTGGCCGCTAAATGGTAGTGTTCAGTACTATCGTGTTCCAGTCAGGCGGTAATACGGCCCTGTAATTACCGGCACAGAGGTATAACATCAATGTGAACTGCATGCTTGCTTACCACTTCCATTACATAAAAAAAAACAATTGGTCAAGTGCGAGTCGAGCCAAGCGCAATTTAGTACCTACGTATATTGCACGTGGCCGGACACGCACTTGACCATTTATTTTTTAAATAGATAGACATTTACTAAATAAAACTTAATTATAAGGTTGGGGAAAAAGTTTCTTCGCATTTTTTAAGATAATTCAAAACATTTTTTAATATAGTTTATTTAAATTTAACTAAAGTATGTATGTATAATTTTGTTCCATAACCTTTTGCCATCTTGTAGGTAGGGACATGATCCCATTGCTATAAAAATTTGGGACTTCTCATCAAAATACCGCGACAAGTGGATTTGGCAGTCCTCTCGTGATGTTAACCTAACATTGCATAAAGAATTCTGAAGAGACCGAAACAGGTGGAAATCTGAAGGTGCAAGGTCAGGACTATACGGAACGCCCTTCCAATCCCACCACACACACAACATCACCTTATTGCGCGTTAACCCGGGTTTCGCCACAGTCTGTGAAGCCTGACCGGCCTTTGACCACGACCTTTTTCGCACGTTCTTGTTGTACGTGATCCACTTTTCATCACCAGTTATCAGCTTCTTCAAAAATGATTCGGTTTCATTACGTCGTAATAAGGAATCACAAATGAGTACACGGTTCATTAGGTTTCTTTCAGTGAGCTCGTGAGGTACCCAAATATCGAGTTTTTTTTGTACCCAGCTTTTTTCAAATGCGCCAAAACTGTTTTGTGATCAATTCTCAGTTCTTCAGTTACGTCGTAACTACTGATATGTCGATCTTGCTCCACTTTTTCAAAAATGGCATCCATTTTATCCGTAATAGGGCGACCAGAGCGAGGTGCATCTTTGACATCAAAATTTCCGGATTAAAAACTCTAAAACCAAATTTGTGCTACTCTCACAGACACTGCACTAGGTCCATAAACATCGCAATTTTTTTTCGCGGCTTGCGTTGCATTACCTTTTGTGTAGTAAAATTTTAAAATGTATCGAATTTCTTCATTAGATTCACTCATCTTGACAGTACGAAAAACAAATGAAAATCACACATTTGCCTAATTTGAATTTGGAATTATGTTCTGTAAAATTTTAACTTTCAATGATACCAAAACCAGCCAGATACAAATACTACAGCCAAAGAGATTTTATTACAAGTTTATACATACTATAATGCGAAAAGACTTTTTCCCCAACCTATTATAAACATATAAACTTGATGGAATATAAAATACTACGCACAAAGTAATTAGTTATTTCATTCGTTCTCATTTAATTGTACAAAAGATTCAATTATTAATGTTCCAATTAGTAAAGTACAAGTTAACATCGTAGTCATGGACGAGACAAAGAAATCAGGTGGTAATGAAGGGTAATTCCTTGTAATTTCCGGCACAGAGGCATAGTACCTACCTAAGGACACATGAGTGGCAACGCATCTACATTTTACTGGTGGTAGAGCTCCAGTGACAGAGCTCGCGGGCGTAGGTACCACCGCATTACTTAATATACCTACTTGCCGCTAAACGGTAGTGTTCAGCACTATCGTGTTCCGGTCAGGTGGTAATATACGGCCCTGGAATTTTCTGCACAGAGGCATAACACCTTAGGCCTCAGATATGGTAACGTATCTACATTTTGCCCTCTGGTCTTTGTGTGGGTGTCTATAGGCTGCAGTCATCACTTAACATCAATGTGAACTGCATGCTTGTTTACCACTTCATTATTATAATATAATTGCACAAAAGATTAAATGATTAATGTTCCAATTAGTAAAGTAAATATCGTAGTCATGGACGAGGCAAAAAGACCAGTTAAGACATTCACTGTTCACAAGCAGACACAATAGTTAAAACAATGCAAATGGACACATGTGGTTCAGGGGACATGGAATGGGTTAAGAATTATTTTTGACTGCCTCGGTAGCCTAGTGGTAGAAGTGCAGTACTACTACGCTCAGGTCCTGGGTTCGATTCCCAGGTAGGGGGTTATCCGAGATAATGGTGTAATACTGTATCTGTTTTATTGGGATTTTTCCATTTTATGAAAATTTCCCAGTACCTCGAAGTTTGGTAATGTGCCCGTAGATGTCAATAGGTTCGCCACCTGTTACATGGGCCAAAACGTAACCGGCGAGTCGTGGGTTTCGGTGGGTTTGCATGCATGCGAATGCATGCATTTACCTCTGCCTACCCCTTCGGAAATTACATTACGAAATACTAAAAAAATCGGGTTCACTAAAATTTTACCAAAAATGAAAAAATCGCGTTTGCTAAAAATCCTTCGTGGTAGCAATTGTCTTCAAATATACAGTGTATTTTTGTTTATAAGGTATAACTGGATACCTAAGTGTATTTAAAATTCAAATTCAATTGTATCAACGGATGTAAAGGGGCTGAATGAATGACGGAAGTGCGTCAAATGTACCTAATTAGGTACAACATAAAATACTAATTCTTTAGAATAAAATTGATAAATATTGGAATGTATCGAAGACCAGCGATTTTTCTCATTCTTCGCGGACACACAATGTGATATGTCTGTGACAGCGAATAAAAAACCCGGCAAAGTGCAAATCGGACTCGCGCACGAAGTGATCCGTAGGTATGTACCATTATTTATATATACTTTATACTAATATTATAAAGAGGTAATATTTTTTTGTTTGTTTGTTTGTAATGAATAGGCTCAATAACTACTGGACTGATTTTAAAAATTCTTTCACTATTCGAAAGCTACATTATCCACGGGTAACATAGGCTATATTTTATTTTGGAAAAAATAGGGTTCCGTAAGATATTTGGGGTTTTCAGACACAAGGTGTAAAAAATCAACCAGAAAAGTTACTTATTTTGCATACGCTGCCTAAACTATAAAAGATATCGAGGAATATCTTTTATAGTTTATTTCACTATTCAAAAGCTACATTATCCACGGGTAACATAGGCTATATTTTATTTTGATAAAATAGGGTTCCGTAAGATATTTGGGTTTTTCAGACACAAGGTGTAAAAAATCAATTAGAAAAGTTACTTATTTTGCGTACGCTGCCTAAACTATAGAAGATATCGAGGAAGGCTTTAGGCTATATCCATAATCATCACGCTAAGACGAATAGGAGAGGGTAGGTAACATTGCACCCGCGCGAAGCAGGGGTTATATATATAAAAAACGGTGATAAAGTCGTGGAAGTTCCCTTTCAAAATTTATTTAATTTTGTTGTAGGTAGTAGGTATTTGATGCTATACCTATGCTATACCTAGTGCCAAAAGATTTTTTTATATTATGGAAGTGGCAAAAGTGTGGCATAAGTGATGTCTGCAGCCTTTATACATTTTGCACCTGGAGTGGTAACGCACCTGCATTTTTTCAAAATGCAGGTGCGTTACCACTCCTGTCGCCTAAGGTGTTATGCCCCTGTGCCGGAAATTACAGGGCCGTACATTACCACCTCGGTCGGAAGACGACAGTTCTGAACACCACCATTTAGCGGCAAGTATATTAAGTAATGCGGTGGTGCCTACGCCCGCGAGCTAAGTCCCTGGAGCTCTACCACCAATTAAGAGGTTGACGGACAGACAGACAGCGGAGACTTAGTAATAGGATCCCGTTCTTACCAAAAAATAAAGAAAAAAGAATAAACTTTTTTATTTAGCTTTTATCTTTCAAATCTTTTATCTTGCCGTTTGTAAAAGAGAGTATGGAACATTCTGTTGATACATATTTTTATTATTAGGTATTTTTGAAATATTATTTATTTTATTTTTGTTTTCTTTGACCTATCACAAACAAATTCTATTAATTCCAAGTGATAATATAAATTTTTGAGTTTGAATTTGATATATTATAAAAATTAAAAAGGAAACCAAAAAACCAAAAAAAAAATATTATAAAAAAAAAGGAAACCAAAGTTTCATATTGCAAAAAAAATAGTTTATTAACTATATCAATAATTGATTTTGAACGTTAAAAGTTTAACGAGTTCGACCCGGTTAGTCCAGCGATGTGAACGACCGTTTGATTCGAAGGGTCGCGGGTTCGATCCCCGCACTGGGACAAATATTTGTATGGCCTACAGATATTTGTTTCGGGTCTGAGTGTTTGTGTATGTGTTGTGTGTGTACAACGGCAGCCACGATACAGGTTTAGACCTAGTGTGGGGCTGTGAGTGTAAGCGTATTTTCTTTTTGTTTCCAGTTACCTCACTCATTCTTATTTTCCAACCGAATTTGTTACAGAAACATGGGCTTGTCTAACTGCACTCCACTGTGTAAGCAGGTACGTACTTCAATTCATTAAGTATCAATTGAATAAATGTAAAAATGAAGCGCGCATGGCCCAGCGGCTGGTATAGATCGCAAGCAAGTTCGGAGGGCACGTTAAGCCGTCGGTCCCAGTTGCTATCGATAGATAACAGTCGTTAAACCTTGTCGGAGGCCTTATAAGCGGTTTGAAAAATATCCGACAACGGGTTCGCCACTAACCCTTATCTCCCAACCTCCTCTCTTACCAATCCGCATTGGAGCAGTGTGGTGGAGTAAGCTCCAGGCCTCCCCCCAAAAAGGGGAGAGACTCGTGCCCAGCCGTGGGACGTATAATGGGTTGCCATTATTAACTAAAAAAAACACGGTGTAATTTTAGTAATTAATTTTACTATTTCTTCATATTTTCTCACCTTTTAAACCTTCCCAGGACATTCGAAAGTAATTCGAAATCAAAATTAACCGAATCGATAAAGCCGTTCTCGAGTTTTAGCGAGATTAACAATCAGCCATTGGATGTAGTTACACGATGAGGATCCAATCCACAATATAGTCAAAAATGAGTTAGGTATGCCAAACTAATGCTACGTAACGATATTATCGGCCAGTAAAAATAGTCACGTCAAAAAAGCTGTTTTCCATAGATTATTAACATCGGAACCAACCCGCATAGTAATATCACACCGCGGACACTCCTCCAAAATTCTTTACAAACGCTTGTTTCGGTCTCTTTTACACAGACATCAATCAGTGACGTGTATTTACACGCGCATCTGTGTGTGTAGCACGTACAAAATACCAACCGTCGCCCATAAGAGGGGAAGGGGTTGAGTGATGCGAGCAAATCGGGCGGGACTTCGAAGTGTCCATTCTATACGTAGTATTATTACATATTTTCTGGTTATATGTAGGCGCTTATATTTTTTAATTCACCTAAGTGGCAAACAAGCATGGTATGATGACTACGCCCGCGAGCTCCGTCTCTACCAAAAGAGATCAAGAGCATCCTATCATTGGAGTGAGCAACGCGATTGAATGGTTTCATCCCCACGCCTATATTATGTGTTGTTATGTTATACAATATATTAATATATACCAAGTAAGTTATTTTTTTATGTTCCAGTGTTTCGTAACCTTGGGAGTGTCCCTAAATATGATGGCGAGTGGATTGGTCTCAGGATTTGGATCAGTTCTACTTCCCCAGCTGAAAGCATCTCAAGACATATATTTGGATACTGAACGGGAATCCTGGATTGGTAGGTAAAACCGTTATTATCTATATACTTATAATAAAACAGTAAAATCCGCGTGTCTGTACATTGTATATATTTACGAAAAACGAATTGGGGGCGATGTTAAAATAGTATTGGAACACTTATCAATCATTTTTATTTTTTTTGTCTGTCTGTTTGTCGGGTTGTCTGTTTGTCTGTTTGTCCTTTTGTCCAGGATAATCTCCGAAGATACTGGACGGATTCGAATGAAAATTTTTGTGGTGTATAGATACTAAGCCTGACCAACATTTAGGCTACTTTTTACTGCAGGTAAGAAAATAAAGACTGTAGATTGAATTTTTTTAAAAGAATACTTGGGACGTGATCTACAATAGAAATCGAAGCCAAAAATATAGTTTTTAGATGTTTTGTCAGTTTGTCTGTATGTATGTCCGGGCTAAACAAAAAAAGTACTAAATGGATTTACTTCAAATTCTGCATGAATATTACTAACCGGTCCGGTCAACATATAAGCTACATATTATCATAAGATCGAGGGCTGACGAGGTGAATTCTTTGTTGTCACGATCTTAACGAGTTCGTACGCTGCCCTTGACCATTAATATTAGAGCTCGGCTCAGCGACAATGCACGTGCACAAGAATTTTCTGATGTCCTTCTAAGTCTTCGCGAAAGCACTCTACCAGAAGAGAGAGGTGGACAGATGGTGCTTCCAGTGCTAGTGCTAGTGTTAAATAAAATAAATATGGATTGTTGTTATACTTTTAGTAGTATATAGTAGGTACGCGTTGGACATGCAAAACTTGGATAAACGGCTAAATCACTGCCTACTAGGGATAATAAGTAGCAAACATTTTCAATTATGTAATTTCAAAGCAAACCAATAAATATGTTATGGAGCCAAAAGGTGCACCCTGTGGGACTCCCGATATATCATACTTTGATGACGTTTGTTTTTTTAAGTTACATGAGTTGACTGCTATTAATAATTCCGTAATAACTTTCTATTACGCCATAATTCACTTCCTCCTCCGAGTGAATAGGTAACTCTTGTAGAAATTTAGATAAAGGCCCATTATAATTAATACAATAATACAAATATATAATAGTTTTTACAATTTTACAAGCGTCATACCAATATTATCATTATATTACCACTCGTAATATATTAGTGATAACAAAACTACATTAGTTGATACTCTGTATTTATTCAATCATTTTATTTTTATTTTAGTAACGATCGCGGCCATCGGTCTCATGATGGGAGTATTCATAGTACCAATTATCATGGACAAGTACGGTCGAAGAGCATCTTGCATGATTTCCACTGTAATACTCTGTGTCACCTTTTTTCTCATTGCCGTGATCAACAACTACCATATACTGCTCATCTTGAGGTTTTTCCAAGGTGTATCCTTATCCTTCCCCGCCATAATTGGACCAGTTCTTATTGGAGAATACTCAAGCCCAAAATATAGAGGAGAATTATTGACAACACTGACTTTGTCGATGGCAATTGGGATTCTAATCGTCAGATTTTCTGGATGGTACTTAACCTGGAAATCAGTGGCGGTGATTTGTGGATCCATTGCAGTTTTGGATTTATTCATCATAATTTTATCACCTAAATCACCAAGTTTCTTAGCATCATGCGGTGAATATGAAAAATGTAGAGCAGTATTTCATTGGTTACGAGGATACGATGAAGATGATGAGTTGGAGAAGATAATTAAAACACATAAAATGAAGAAACTTGAGAATGTTGAGAACAAAAGTTTGATTGATAAAATAAAATATACAGGGAATGTCTTAAAAAGGAAAGAATTTTACAAACCAGTAACTATCATGTTTCACTTGTATATGATCAATGAATGGTCGGGGTCTAATTTGATGGATACTTATGTTACAAATATATTTAAATACATAATTAGTGATGATATTAGTATATCCACTGTCGTGTCTTCAATGGATATCCAAAGAGTAATATCTAATACTATAGCTATTTACATTATAAAGAAGTTTAGAAGAAGATTGGTCCTAGCATGGACTATTAGTTTAAACATTATAACATGTCTACTAATTTCAGCTTACGCATATGCTGTTGCTCATAGCTACATAGAAAAGTGTTCTTACGCTGCTGTCGTGCTTGTGAATGTGTATGTTTTTACAATAGCAATGGGTAACTTGCCATTGTCAGATATAATTGCCGGAGAAATATTTCCATTAGAGTACCGTGGTCTGGGTAATATGATATCTTATCTGTTTTTTTCGCTGAATCTTTGTGTAAATATGAAGACAGCGCTGTTTTTATTTGAAGAAATAGGTTTGCATGGTGCTTATTTGTTGTATGCTGGTATAATTGGATATGGGCTAGTAGTAACTTGGTTGATGCTGCCAGAAACTAAAGACAGAACACTTTTGGACATCGAAGATGAATTTCGAGGACGACCTTCAGTAGATCCCGGAGTTTCAAAAGTCCTTCTTGATGGGAATGTCGAGATTTGTTGACAGAGTCGTTTGTTGACGAGAACAGGTGTTTAGTGTACGAAGAAACTATACTTATTTACCGTAATGACTGACCGATTTTAAACTATTCTTCATGTAACCAGTGATAATTAAAAGAGAATGACTAATGTAGAAGAAACTCGTGTGTTTCTTCTACATTAGTCATTCTCTCTTATAAGGGGGATAAGGACCGGGGACATCTAGCGATCCACACTCTCTGCTTACTTAGCGTGGAAATACATACTTATAAAAGTTATTTAATAAGACTGTAATAGTTTACGAAGGTGAAGAAGAAAATTGCATATGTCATCATCATCATCATCAGTTTTTTAAGCTATATATATATGTTATAACTTAACTATAAGAATATTTTGTATTGTCTCTCACATTTTTTATGAATGATAACATAAATGTCTCACTTGTAACCACGCACGTTACAATTTTTCTGTACTTGCAACCTTTACTGAAGTATAATTACATCGTATGACACACAACATATGATTGGATTCAGCCAAAATGCTGCAATGTCGAAAGCTTGTTCATTTCATCTTTGGATAGTTGATTTCGATTACTAATAGTATTAATACCTGTAGTATTATGCCCACTTATTTTATTATACAACTCCAGGCAAGTTGATCGAAGCAATCATCGTGCAACTTTCGATACTATTTAAGAACTTTCCTTGTGCACAAAGCTGAGATCTATTGCGTTCACCAACGTACCAGTGAGGAAACCTCTCTTAAAATTCTTTATTATTTATTAATAGGCCGCAACAAAGTTGACGAAGGTAAATCAGTTGTTCTCCTTGATTTACATTTAAATTGTTCTTCAATCTCCTGAAGAGTTCTATCTTTGGTTTCAGGTAAAAGCAAACTAACAATTAATCCACTGTAAAATATTATTACTGTGTAAACGCAGAAGGCTCCGTATAGTCCAATAACTGATATTAAAATTGGAATCGTTTTGATTGATATAAACGATATTGGAGTAACTATTAATAAAGTTAATCCGGAGCCTAAACTTCGATAATTAAGTGGAAAAATTTCACCTGCAATCACCAACGGCAGTGGAATAGATCCAGTTGCTACCGAAAAAGTTAAAATATGCATTAAAATAGCACAAATCAGCGGATGATCAATTGGTAAAACATTAATTGATTTAACATAAGAATAAACAGCAGTTGAAATATACGCAAACATATTTATACCAATAGTAACGTATAACATGGTTTTTCTTTTAAATTTCTTCATGCAATGTACAGCACAGGTATTGGAAATAATTCTTTGAATACTCATACTAATTAAAATTACATTAACATACGCTTCATTGTCTGTCATAGTTTTAATTATATCTATGGGGTAAACAGCTATAACATAAACACCTCCCCAATGTGCTAGATTCAGTACATGTATCATTATTATTAATGGGATATAAAACTCTTTCTTCTTCAACGTTCTATAAAAAGAAGGAAGCCGATTTTTCCAATTTTTCAAATTGCTATGTCTTGCTTCACTAGAACGCTTTGCCATACTGACTTCTATCATCTTCATTAATTCATCCTCTTCCAAATCCCCTCGTAACCATCGGAATATTTTCTTACTTTCTTCATATCTACCTTGATCAACAAGCCAGCTAGGTGATTCTGGTGATAGCACTACAATAAATAGATTAAATATCATGATGCAAACACAAATTAACGCTACAGACCTCCAAGAATAAACTGATCCTAAAATATGTACTAAAGACGTCCCTGATGCGACAGCTAAAGATAAAGTGGTCAAAAATGCCCCACGATACGCAGGAGTGGTGTATTCGCCTATTAAAACTGGGCAAACACAATAATTAATACCTAATGAAAAACCATGCAGGGCTCTGGAAATTATTAGTGTAGTTACATTTTTCGCATAGTAGATGCAGATCCAACCGATTAACATCAGAATAATGCTAACAAGAATTGTTTTTCTTCTGCCATAGTAAGACATTAGTGGCATGTTTATGATATTACCCAAAGCCGTTGTAAATAATGGGATGGCAGCTGAAATGAGAATAAAAAAATATTGAATTGTTATTAGATAGACACAATTTTATCATCGTAACGAAAAGTTTAGATTTATTTTTAGTTAGGTACATATGTGGAGGAACGGATGTTCCTCCGACGAAAAGGGAGGATCTTCCGACCATGCGAGGTGATTGACGATGGGGGGAAGTATATAGGGCAACACTTGCGAAAACTTCGTATGCGCGATGTAATTTATTTTAAATTACTAGACAAGTACTTCTGTGTTTCGTCAGTATTCCACTAGGTGGCGCCTCTGACAGTGGATACTACATATACAATCAAGACATGTGGTATTTACAAGTTATGTCATAAACATTATCCCCCTTATTCATAAATGTATTTTACCTAAAGTGTTGCGAATCTCTCCTTTGTCTTTTTCTATCCTGCACATTTGACAATGCACCTGACAAAAACAAAGCATTCTATAGCTAAAACGTATCTAATCTACGTTTATGAATAAGGGGCTAAATGTTTAAAAACCACCCACCCTATTCTGGATTTTGTTTTATTAATGTATTCATGTTTGAATCACTCTTTTTGTTCGTATTCTAATCGATTCTTAAAACGAATGATAACAGCGATATTTTACGGATTTATCTCGCGTATAGGTCGCGCCACGTAAAAAGAACGCTGGAAGAAAGTAGAAGGGATGTGTTCGCGCATCGGTACACTCGCGCACGAAAGTACTAGCCCTATTGGTTTATTTTTGATCTAGCTTTCGCTTGCGGTTTCGTGTATTGGTAGGCAGATTGAAAACGCCGCACCTCATACTACCAAATAGATCGATAAATCGTCTACTGCGCAGCTTGACCGCCAGCGTTCTTTTTACCTGGCGCGACCTATATATTAAACTAAAATGATTTTTAAAATCAACCCGACATTTAGCTCGCGAAAACCTAAGAACATATCATAACAGCGATATTTTTCATAATTCATTAAAGCATGCATGATCTTTATACCCAAGTCCTGCTAAATACTGCGGATTTTTTATTATACACATTGATTTTAGAACAAATTAATTGCAACCCTTTTAAGCTGAGCAGCTAAATTGACCGAATAAAGAAAAAAAAAATATCTACCTATCCAAGATCCAGCAGAAATATCAATTGGTATAGTAGAATCAGGCTGACGCAACTGGGGCAGCAGAGGTCCAGTAAACCCAATGACCAGTCCAAACGATGACATGTTGAGAGTAACTCCAAACACGACGAAACACTGAAATATTATTAAGATTATTCTTAAGAGTAGTAGAGCTGGTAGAGCTCCAGTGACGGAGCTCGCGGGCGTAGGCACCACCGCATTACCTATATATATTATATATATTATACTTGCCACTAAATGCTAGTGTTTAGCACTATCGTGTTCCGGTCAGGTGGTAATGTACGGCCCTGTAATTTCCGCCACAGAGGCATAACACCTTAAGCCTCAGGAGTGGTAACGCATCTACATTTTGACCTTGGTCTTTGTGTGGGTGTCTATAGGCTGCAGTCATCACTTAACATCAATGTAAACTGCTTGCTTGTTTACCACTTCCATTACATTAAAAAAAATGAAATACTTGCGGCCGGCCCCGGCAACGCGCGGGTGCAATGTTACCTACCTCCTCCTATTCGTGCGTGATGTTATATAGCCTATAGCTTTCCTTGATAAATGGACTAACACTGAAATAATTTTTCAAATCGGAAAAGAAGTTCCTGAGATTAGGGCGTTCAAGGAAACAAACAAACTCTTATGAGTAGGTATAGATTTTACTAGTGGTAGTCTTATCGCATGACGCTACTGCACATCCCGTGTTATTACACTTATTAGCACCCAAAGATATTTTAAGAATAGATTGACAATACACACGCTTTTTATACAAACTGCTTCAACCATTGTTAGTAGGACGAGCTTATCTTGCCGCGAAAATATACATCTTAGGCGCGAGGCAAGAACACCTGACTTCACCTGATTATTAGTGTTTGATCGCGCCACAAAACGTCACAAAAATGGCGTATTAACAGTTCGTACACGAGTATAAAGACGTGATTATACTACAAAATCGAGATGTCCGTTGTTTTCCGTGTAAATGAGTTAGCTGGCAGTACTCTCTGTTTTGATACGATATATTTGATAATGGACGATGTGATATCGTGTTTAACTTAAAAAAGTAACAAAATTATGACTCATTGGTGATAAGTAATACTACCGAGTAATTACTTTGCTTTACTGTTTGTTTTTTACACTAAAACACTGAACAATTTGGCATTTTTAACGGTTTTTTCTCTCACTAAGTTTTGCGCTCGGCGGGCGAATGCACAACTACACGTCTAGATGGAGCTCGCCTTACAAACGCTGCAAAAACAATGTCCCAATTCGAAAACCCTTGTGTGCGTGTAACACACACTAATACGTATATTTTATTCGCTTTACACACACTAATCAACTGGTGAAAATGTTACTTGCTTATGAAATTTTCCCCTAAAAGTAGGAAAAATTTGCTTAAGTCGAGTGCAATTTTTTCCTAATGTGTGACATAATAATATTACGATATTCGTCGGGTCGTCTCACAGTAGCTTTAGTTATTCGTTTTTAGTAATTTAAAATTTTTTGTTTGTATAGGTTCGTGTATTAGCTTCAGTATTCGTTTTTAGTTATTTGTTCTTAGTGTAAATTACTTTAATCATGGAGAAAAATAATGATTTCATGATAATATTTAATGATGATTTCTTTTGCGTCCATTGAATAGTTGCTTAACTCGGTTACCCGGAAAATGTAGGTACAATTCACAAATACAGGTACATACTACTTCTACAAATAAATGGTGGGACAAGCCTCTGAAACGGCTACAACTGTCTTCAATATCTTTAAAATTTAGTAATCAGGGGATTTTGGGTATAAATCGATCTTAATCGATCTCTTTTTACTGGTGGTAGAGCTCCAGTGACGGAGCTCGCGGGCGTAGGCACCACCGCATTACCAATATACTTGCCGCTAATTGGTAGTGTTCAGCACTATCCGGTCCGGTGTTCCGGTCAGGTGCTATGTATGGCCTTGTAATTTCCGGCACAGAGGCATAACACCTTAGGCCTCAGGAGTGGTAACGCATCGGCATTTTGACCTCGGTCTTTGTGTGGGTGTATATAAGCTGCAGTCATCACTTAACACCAATGTGAACTGCATGCTTGTTTGCCAATTCCATTACATTAAAAAAAATCTGGCTTTATTTTATTTAAGAGCCCCCTCTCCTTTCCTCGCTGGAATATAGGTATGTAACTGCCAATGTCCAATCGGGATCGACAAATCGGTGAAGTTAAGGCACAAAAAAAAACAAGCAAAGATCGGTCATACGTATATGTTTATAGGCTACCTACACTCATCGTGACTGTATGTGTAGTTAGAGTAGTTACCAGGACATAAAAAATAAACTAACCTGCTTTTTCAGTGGCGTTATCCATTTCATTTCCAACAACACAAGTAAAAATGTAAGAGTCAACTTAGTAGATGTTCAACACCATGAAAATGTAAGAACTAACTTATTGTTAGTATTAATTATTAGATTTTAGCTAACAATGTGTAACACATCTGTCTTACACTAGTTCATGTTTCTTTATGTTCAGCTATCGTACAAAACGTACATCCCATTTTAATGATTAAAATATTACAATTAAGTAAGTACTAACGTCGGTTTTATCGCTTATTTTACAACAGGTTATTTTATGTTGGTAAAATTTTATTTACTATCGCACAATATTGTGGAGACACGAGATGTTGGTATTTCAGTAAGTAACGCTTTGGCGGAATATTTTCCTACACCAATGGAGGGTATTTTGGTGTTTCACATATCTCTCTCTCTCTATCTCTCTCTCTCTCTCTCTCTCCCCCTCTTTGATCTCGTTCAGATGGAAGATAGTTGACTGTAACCCTGACATTGGAGGCTACCTTTATCTCACCAGGTACCTTCGCATCATCCTCACGTCACTAACGCCGGGCATCAACAAACGACGCCAGACAGCACCCTCGATTGCCAGGGATACTCCGTATTTGTTCTGTGGTAGGTTTTTTTTTTATATCTGAAGATTGACAGACAAGCAAACGGGCCACCTGATGGAAAGTGGTCACCGTCGCCTATGAACATTTGCAACACCAGGGGAGTTGCCAATGCGCTGCCTGCCCTGAAGGACTCTTTTGACGCCATTTTTGAAGAACCCCATATTGTAGCACCTGGGGAACACCTCAGAGGGAAGTTCGTTCCACAATTTACATGTTCTGGGCAGGAACGAACGTGAAAACCGCACCGTTGAGCACTACCAAGTGTCCAGTCGGTGTGGGTGGAACTTCTCTCTTCGGCGGGTAGTACGGTGTAGGAAAAGAGACGGTGGCACCATGTCAAACAGTTCAGCAGAGCACTCACCATTGTAGAGACTGTACAACACGCACAGACTCCCAATGTCTCTGCGCAGGCTCAGATGTTCGAACCTGTCGGTAAGTCCTGGATCGTTAACAATACGAACAGCGCGTTTTTGTAGGGAGTCAAGTGGACCAAGCTGGTATTTGGGGGCTCCCGCCCACAAATGAGAGCAGTATTCCAGATGGGGCCGCACTTGGGCCTTATGAAGCTGTAGTAGCTGCCGCGATGTGAAATACTGCCTCGCTTTGTTAAGCACCCCCAACTTTTTGGATGCCAACTTGGTCTTACACTCAATGTGACTCCCGAATTGCACTTCGTTCGATATGTCAACGCCCAGGATACCGATACTCTTATCAACGGCGAGCGGAATGCCCTGGAACTGTGGTGCTACAATGAATGGGGTTTTTTTTTGCGGTGAACGCGCAGACTTGTGTCTTCGAGGGGTTAAACTGTACTAAATTAAGTCGACCCCAATCCGAGACCCGCTCCAGAGAGTGATCGATTTCAGACACTTACATTGTATTACTATTTATATCTACTACTGGATCTACCGGTGAATGACAAACAATGACTCTTTTTCTTTTCTTTTTACTCTTTGTTATCAGTTTGTAAAGGGGAAAAGAGACACTCTACTGATATACTTTTACATTAGTTTATTACATTTAGTTTTATCTTAGTGATATTCTTGACTTTACATATATTTTTTATCTTGTTTGACATGTATATCAATTGTTATTCGCTTTAATTTATTTTGTTTGTTTTTGACGTGTCATAAGAGGTGCCTGTCACCCTAAATGAATAAATGAGTTTCTGATTCTGATTCTGATATACTTTTTGAGTTCCATAACTTACAAGTATAAAGTGCAATAGACGACCCGGTTAGTCCAGCGGTGTAAGATGACCGTTTGATTCGAAGAGTTCGATCCCCGCACCGGGACAAATATTTGTACGGCCTAGAGATATTTGTTTCGGGTCTGGGTGTTCGTGAATGTGTTTTTTTTTTTAGTTATTATGGCATCGCTATTACGCATGTTGCCAGTGTCAAGTAAAACGATATTTCGTATTTATTTAAGCAGCGTCAAAGTTAGTATAATATCAAGTATAATATGTAAGTATCAAGTATATAAGTTATCAAGTATAATATGTCAGTCAAGTGAGTTACAGTCAAGTTAAGTCGAGCAAAGCGATGGCTACTTTACCAGAACATTTACAATGAAGTTTTGGAGGCAACCTGAAAGGTCGTGTTTTCGCACTGTTATTCTATTTCACTATACACGGGCACTGTAATAAACCTATATCAAACAAAATGCCACCAACTTTATTCAATAAAACTTAAAAATACACCAAGAAAATGAAATAAAATAAGAGCACCATACGCCTCTTTCAAGGTTCCCGCCGAAACTCCCGTGAATGTGTTGTATGTGTTGAACGGCACCCACGTCACAGGTTAAACCTACTGTGGGGCTGTGAGTATAAGCGTAAAAAAAAAATACCGAAATCCCGAGATTTTACATGCTCTGTGCGGGAGTCACCCGAACAATTGCGATAAAACCATTCCAATAAAATGGTAGCAAATATAATAATGCGGGATGGACAACAGTGTCCTACGATAAAATTTTCTCCAATCCACCTGCCAAGCGGCTTTGTCCAGTGACACCTATTAAAGAAATAGCAAAAAACTGACTATCGTTATAACATTCGTAGGAAAGGACAAGAGAAATCAAAGACGGTGATGAGCACAAAAGCGATTCACTTTGTCGGTCGAGCCGCTGGTCCTAAATTGAACGGAAATAGGTTATACGCGAGATATTTCGTAAGTTGAAGAAATTATATCTTATTTCTCTATACTTGCCGCTAAATGCAAGCTTGTTTGCCACATTCATTACATTAAAAAAAAATCTTCAACATTCAACGGTAATGGATTCTCTTAGAAATACACAAAAGTAGAATTTTGTTACTTTGCTTCTACACTTTATTCAATTTATTTTTTAAACTGATTTTTTTATAAACGCTTCCTTTAAATCATGCGGTACATCGTCACTATGTTGGCGCACTGTAACAGGATCATTAGAAATACCTTTGAAATCATTTTCAATTTGCAACAGGGTCTTATCTTTCGTTTCAGGTAACATAAACCAGGTCACAACCAGACCGTATCCAACAAAAGCTGCATATATAGCATACGCACCATGCAAGCCAATTTTTAAGAACAATAGTGGTCCAGTCTTAACGCATATTGTGAGGTTCGCGCAGAAAAACAGTAAAGCTGACATATTTCCAATACTCTTAAACTCAAAAGGAAATATTTCACCAGAAATTATATCTGATAATGGAAGGCTTCCTGTTACTATAGTAAATATATGTAAATGCACGAGCATGATTCCAATGGCTGGAGGATCATAAGACAGGAGACCGTGATGCTTGCAATATGAATAAACAGCAATCGATGACAAAGCAGCTACATTCAGTGTTATAACTGTCTTAAGAATGAGACGTCTTCTACATTTCTTTATCATGATGATAGCCAAAGCGTTTGATATAACTCTTTGAACATCCATAGATGTTATGACAAGAATGACGTCAATATCGCTATTGATAATATGACTTAGGACATCTATAGTGAATCCGTCTAATATAGTAGCTGCGGACCACACATTAATGATGTGCAAATGGAACATGATTATTATTGGTTTGTACGATTCCTTTCTCGAGAAACATTCTTTGATGTAGTTGTATTTTCTTTTTATAATCGTCTCAAAGCCAACTGTTTCTTTGCCATCACACCGTGTATGATCATTTTTAATCATATTTTCCAGTTCTTCATCTTCTCCTGATCCACGTAACCAGCAGAAAGCTGAACGGCATTCTTCATATTTTCCTTGAGAGGCTAAAAAACTTGGTGATTCCGGTGAGTTTACGATAATTAAAATATCAATAAGTGCAATGCTCCCGCAGATGAAAGATGTTTTCCACCATCCAAAATACAAGCAACAGGTTCTTGTGATCAATATTCCTATTGCAATTGATAAAGTGAGGGTTGTCAGGAATGGTCCTCTGTACTTCGGACTGGTATATTCTCCAACTAGTATCGGTCCTATTACTGGTGTGAATCCTAAGCAGATACCTTGTAAGAACCTCACAGCCAAAAGAGAAGGATAATTGGAGACGAATGTCATAGTGAACCAACTTATGCACATGATATCAGAACTGATTAGGTTGGCAGTTCTCCGGCCAAAATTGTCCATGATGGTGGGTACTATGACGACAAAGTTATCAAAAAACGCTTGTACATGTGCAACTATTATAAAACATGTGATTACCTTAATGACACTGCACCATGGGATTGAAGCGATCGCTCCCAGGCTATTTCGAAAACCTGTACTTTGGATTTACAGACTGTATTAGATTTAAGTTTATATTCAAAAGAGCTGTACTGAGTTTCTTCAGTGGCGGAGTTCTTCTCAGTATTGACTGCCCTTGGAATTCTGCCAAGTGAATAACCTTTATTATGACGACCAAATTCATTCTTTCTCAGTTTCTTTTGAAATGGGGAAATGGAGGAATTTGTAAATAATTGATGCTTTCCATATTATACAAAATTGTTCAGTGTCTATTTAATTTATTATGTATTTTTGATTATTATTAGTGGTTATTCACTCTAGGTTAGTTTAAAAAAAAATGACGATGTAAAAGTGCTCTCCAGGAGCCTAATTATATGAAATAAATGAATAAACTGAATAAACTGAATAAACTGACACCCAGAATAAGAGCGAAACATAGAATCGACACTGAAACAAAAAAAAAAGACAATTTAAAGAAAATCAAGTGAGAATGATATTTTTTTTAACTGAAATTCTTATATTGAAAATACTTATGCATACCTAAATTTTCATTCGATACTTTTGATTGGACTCGGGAAATCGACCATATTAGAGAAATTACAACCATTACTGAAGTGCCTCAGTGATAAAGTGGCAGCAGAATCGCAAAATACTGTCGCTATACCTATCTGCTCCTGGATGCAACCTCCATGTTGAAGGGTGAGAATTTGGATTATTTGTAAATGTTTTGGAAGTTTCTCAGTGCCACTGTCAGAGTTGGATTTTATGCTTAGACAAAACGTAACTGGTTAAACGAGGGTGTTTGCATGTTTATTTGAAATCATACATTGACCTCTGATTATCTTCAAGAACACAGGGGTGAAGTTAAATACGTTACGACGTATACTCAAATATAAGAGTTTTAGATAAATCTGCTCTGTGTTGTCATATTGGAGGGTAATCTTTCCCGAAGTTAGTGATTCCGGTTCATGCTGATTTTTCCTTTTGAAATATGCAACCCTAAAAATGATTCTTAAGTAAAAAGTATGACATTCATACAATAAAAAGTCCATATTTATAAGACTTACCGTACCATGTTTCCTGATTAATATCCAATACTATATATTTTGAAGTCCTCAACTGCGGCAATAGCAATGAAGTATAGGCTGTCACAACACCGCTCCCCATCATGTTTAATGTGACACCCAATGTCACAAAACACTGAAAATAGGAAAAGAGTAAGACCAAGAAGTAAGTCCGATCAAATACGAAACCATAAGATTAGATCTAAAGATAAGAATAATTCAGAAGTTGTAAGGTTAGACCAATGATTTTATATCATATATGTAAGCTCATTGGGTAAGACCAACCGAGCGAATGGTCATTCCATTCCAACTACGTCAGATTATTTTTGATTTAAAAACAAAAATAGCATCATAGCATACTTCGTTCTATCTCTGCTCGAAGAGATTCTATGGAACATTCTCAGAACAGCAATAACACTTGCTTGCTTACTTGGTGTTATTAACGCAAAAGCGAGAAAATAGCATTGTAAAAAATTATTTCGTGTCCTTTTTTTTTTAATTAAGAGTCCTTTCATTACATTGTCTTTTTGGTCTGAATCTACCAAAAGCGTGTAAAAAATTCTAGATCTTGCTCGTTGATTCTGTAGGTGTTCACGATAATAATCCATTATTGTTTCCACAAAACGATTTTGCTGTAGTTTTATCTGTTAAGCTTAATTTGGTGTAAATCAACCATCAATGCAATTAAATAATTTCAGAATCAAATAATGCATTCAAGGAAACAAACAACCACGACTCGTTTATTACGTTTTTGTTCCATATAAAAACGTGGCGAGCCTACTGACTTATCCAGTAATATAACCAGGAGCGTGTTAAAACAATTATCGCGCTTAGCTTGTTGGTTTTCCACCCATACGAGTATGTTAATGGAAAAAAACTAAAAATATATATCTGTATGAGCGCGACGTTGCCAAGGTGAACTTTGAGCCACTTTTCGCCACCTACCACGGTGGGCTATTGCCTTTTGGTTCTAGAGCCAATACTACCCTGCATATTTATAAGATTTACTTTTTTATTTCTGAAAATGGAAAAATCTCAATAGAACCCAGTAACCCTAGCCACTAGTTCAAGTACTGAAGCAGTTTAGTTTTTATAATTCACTTTCATACCTGCCTGAAAAATGTTATCCATGTTGTTTGTTCCATAACACCAAGTATTATGATCAATGATCTGAAAATAACAAATTGGTAATGAAAATCAATTAATCCCAATGAATAGGGGCTTACATACTTTTATGTAATTATACATTTTCAATTTATGAGCTATGTTTTGTGACCCATAAAATCCATGAAGGACATTTTTGATTTTATACTTATTATACATACACACACTCATTACACTATTTAGAGTATAGCGTAATGAGTCTTATCCTAAACAGCATGAAATAAAAGCTGGAGTGTCCCAAGGCGTATACTTACGTCTATTCTCTACAGCCTTTTCGATGCTAATATTCCACAGTCTGATGGTGAAAATCCTTTATCTCGCGTATTGCGACTTTTACATTTACTAGAACTTACCCACCACTACGCTTGGGATTTGGAAATGTGCCCGGAGATATCAATAAGCTCGCCACCTGTTACAGTAACTGGCGAATCGTGGGTGTTTGAATGTATGCTTGAATGCGCATTTACCTCTGCCCACCCCTTCGAGGAATACAGGCGTGAAGTTACGTTTAACTAAACTAAACTTAACTTTTTATTATACAACACAGTGCGTGCTATGATAAAATAAATTATTTTAAAATGACGATTTAGGTATTATAATAACACAACCAACGCGTACAGTAAAGTAATCATATAATTTAAAAATATCGCCCTAAGTAGGTATGTATTTATTGAAACAAATGTTTTCTAACTCCACAACACTAAATAGTACAAAAGCGACTCGAAAATATCCAATGTTAGGAAATTTTATTATTATGAATCTCTCGTCAGCGCGCGGTCCAATTTGAACGCCGGACCTTTGTCAGGCTTGCGCGGGGACATTGGGGATTCAACACGTAGAGGCCCTTTCGAGAATTTTGATCTACTTTGTAAAGGGTTATATTCGGGGGGACCTCTCTCTGACTACATCAATAGTTAATATAGATACAGACAGACCCCGCAGAATACATGGGACTATTGTAAATAAATGACTCGCCAAACTTTGGGCTGTGTGGGTGAACAGGGGAGACTAGCTGGCCGGCGCCTGCCTATATTCAACATCTCACATTATTGAATCCTACTTTAGGCAGGTGGTGACTCGCCTCTCCTTGGTGGGCAAACAGCCAACCTGATGGTCGACGGGAGGCAACACTGGCGTGAGAAGCTGGGGGTTTCGAGAGGTGTGGCACCGGTTTCACCATCACGAGCGAGTAATCTCTAATTTAATAATAAGATTCTACCGATATGTACCAAAATCATCAAATTTTTCAATTCCTTCATAGAAGAAAAAGAAAAATCTGTTCGTCATAATCATAGTCATTCACTTAGCAGAGTTCCAAATGCGGACACTACTGAGAAGAAACTCAGCGTGTTGCTCTTTTGTCAAAGCCTTAGATTTAATACATATATTATTAAATAGAAAAAAAATTAAAATAGAATAAAGATAATGTGAACGTTCTTGGAATAAAATATTTACATGTAAACACATACGCCAAAAAGGGGACAGACTCGTGCCCAGCAGTGGGCACGAGTCTGTCCCGTATATATATATACGGGACAGACCGGACAGACCCGAATATAACGTATAATGGGTTCCCATTATTATTATAATATTATACATACGCAAATACCCATCAACAGCTTAATATCGTGATAGAAAATAACACCCGCAAATCATAACATACGTATTGATACGTTCTGTTTTCTCTGTTCTGTAGAACATTATTTTGTTCTATTCTCAGTAGTTTCTGCAGCGCACGCGATTGTGACAATTTTTTGCACACTTTGATTTACATTACTGCATTTTTTAATAAAAATATATTTTTGTAATTATATTGAAATGTCATATAGTCTATGTTAGTCAATGAAGATGTAGCTTTCTATTATTGAAAGAACTTTCGAAATCAGTTCAGTAGTTTTTGTATGGAAACGTTACAAACACAAATAAAAAAAAACGTTACCTTTTATTTGTTAAGACCTCGGATTAAATTCATTTATAAGTATAACATTCTTAGACATTTTGAAAGTGGATACGCACATCTTGACATATGTATTTCAATCAACGAAATAACTTTCTTTTTCTTTAAATTGAAGATGTACTGGTAATTATTTTAATCAAATAATAACTCACTTAAATTATCAAGTCCCTGATAAGGCCTTGTACTGTATAAAAATACTTAAATATTATCTTTTTTAAAATTTAAAACAGGTTTTTAATGAAATCCCTTCAAATTTTGATCATTAAGAATTGAGGTAAACGTTTACTGCTTCCTGTTGAAAGAACATTTGTGTAGTTAAAACTGTACTAAAAACAACTAGGACTATTACGTGGATATCGTCATGTACCTTTATATCATATACGTAATATATTTTTGGAATACCTTACCTACTTTCTTTTTCGCAGCAACATTTTTCTTATCTGTTCTCCTCGAGTTGATTCGGCTCCAACATGTACCTAATTGATTTGCTAAATTAAGAGCGTGGAAGATAACACAAAGGTTTTTTGTACACCAGCATAAAGTACCGGCGTAAGTAGTTTAATTTTGCTAGTCTAGTTCTACTGTTTGTAGTGTAGATCATCGCCTGTGCATATTTAGGGACTCTAGCGTCTATCCTCCTAGCTTCCTGTCTCTGCTCCATCTTTCCTTTTTTTATGTAATGGTAGTAGTAAACAAGCATGCAGTTCACATTGATGTTAAGTGATGACTGCAGTCTATAGACGCCCACACAAAGACCAAGGTCAAAATGTAGATGCGTTACCACTCCTGAGGCCTAAGGTGTTATGCCCTGTGCCGGAAATTACAGGGCCGTACATTACCACCTGACCGGAACACGATAGTGCTGAACACTACCATTTAGCGGTAAGACCTTTAATGTAATGTATATGTACATGTTAGCAATTAATAAATTGATTGATTGATTGATTGATATTAGGTAATGCGGTGGTGCCTACGCCCGCGAGCTCCGTCACTGGAGCTCTACCACCAGTAAAAACTCAGTGCAATATATTAATAATATGTTTAACAGTTTCTAATTGGTAAGAAAATCAGAATAGAAAAGAGAGTACTATTTTTTTACATTAAAATTAGAATTAACACGATTGTATTATACATGAGCAATTGATACAAGAAAATAGCAGACTTTCTTAATGATTTCTTTGCTCAAATGGGGAACTCGTCTTCGACTACGGCACACAAAACAAATAAAAATATGAGCAAAACCGTAAACAACACATTTTTCTTAAAACCTGTAGAACTCTATGAAATACAAAAGTTAATTTTAATCTTAAAAAATAAACATAGTTTTGGCATCGATGAATTTCCTCCTTCACTATTCAAACAATGTGCCTCCGAACTCGCAGCACCTTTGACTTTATTAATAAACCAATCGTTCTCTTCAGGTACTTTTCCAGATGCTTTGAAAATATCGATAGTAAAGCCTATTCATAAAAAGGTGACAAAACGGAACCTGGGAACTATCGACCCATTGCTTTGTTACCAACCTCTGCAAAAATCTTCGAATCAGCTATGGTTGGGTGAATATACAATTTTTACGAAATATTTCAAATATTTGACAAAAGTCAATACGGTTTCCGGAAAAATAAATCCATAATACTAGCTGCATATAAGTATATCCAGTCTATTCTCAATGGCATAAATAGTACCAAAACAACAGTAGGAATGCTACTTGATATGAGTAAAGCATACGATGGTGTTGATTCCACAATACTCTTGAAAAAATTGTATGAAACAGGAATTCGCGGCCTACCCCACCTATGGTTTCAGTCTTACCTAGAAAATAGATCACAAATTGTAGGAATCCAAAACGTCAATCATAAAACCGGAGAAATCGGGAAAATTGATTCTAATATAAAACAAACTAAAGGATCTATACCACAAGGTAGCGTTCTTGGATGTATATTATTTTTAATATATATCAACGATCTGCCGAAACAAATCGATGAGGACTGTTGTCTTCGCAGATGACATATCCATTGTAGTATCTGTTGGAAACGCTGATTATTTAAATGCTAAATTAATATCAACACTAGATAATATTCACGCCTGGCTAGAGGAACATAACTAAGAAATAAACTTAAATAAAACAACATTAGTTGAATTTAGACCATATCAAAAAACCCCGCAGGAAATATGTTTAACTTATAAAAGCTCTACAATAGAGACAGTAAACTCTGCTACACTTTTGGGAATTGATATTGATTCGAATTTGAATTGGAAATCACACATCCAGAAACTATCTGTGAAATTATCTTCATTCATATACGCGTTAAGAAATTTAAAAAAGGTTAGCAGTTTTAGTGTTGCTCTATCCGCATATTACGCCTATGCTCATTCCAGATTAATTTATGGAATAATTCTTTGGGGAAATAGTACAGATGTTAACAAGATCTTCGTTCTTCAAAAAAAATGCATTAGAATTTTGTCAAATATAGATGGAATAGACACTTGTAAACCTTACTTCGTGAAATATCGAATTCTAACACTTACCGGCTTGTATATTTTGGAATGTTGTAAATTTGTTAAGAAACACTGTGAACTGTACTCCCCAAAAAAGGATTTTAAAAGAATTATTAGAAATCAAAACAAATTAAAACCCCAATTTACAAAATTACATATGATTTCAACAGGCCCACATTCCATGGTCATTAAAATGTATAATAATATACCAAACAAACTTAAAAATATTGAGGAAAATATGTTATTTACAAAAGAATTAAAATCATACCTAATTAAAAAATGCTATTATAATATAAATGAATTTTTAAAAGATATGGACTTATTATTATTGACTGATTGTAGGCATTTTTGACATTGTATTATTTGACATAAATATTATTTTGACATTATTGTATTAAATTATAATATTATTGTGAATATACCACCAATGTTATTATTGTTAATTTAAAATTTTGAGAGTGCATCTGTTATTATTAATATTAAATTTTGAAAGTTTTGTCTACAAATCCTGTTTTGCGATGCCCCTACGGGGTGTCACATGGAATGTTATTTAAGGCAACTTTGTAATTATTTTATGTGACTTGCAATAAACATTTGAATTTGAATTTGAATTTGTGTAGATGGAGTCGTTTCGCTAGATCGATCCAGTACTGCTGATAATACTAGGTCTGCAAAAGGTAGAAGAAATAAAAAACAATGTGGTCAACTACGTTAGTGTTGTAAATAAATTGAGACACACTCAGAACTAAAACAAAATTTGTTTATTCAACCTTCTTTATGTACATTAGGCATTAACTCTTGGGACATCCTCTTCTCTGATTGAACTTGGCTTGTCAAAGGCTCTCCACGAAACTCCTCTTCAATATCTAACAGCGTCCTATCTTTAGTTTCTGGTAACATAAACCAGACCACGACTAACGCATATGCAACTAAACCAGCGTAAATACAATATGCACCATACAAACCTATTGTTGCAAATAAGTGAAGCGCAGTCTTTGTGTTTACTATGAGGTTAACACAGAAAAATATTAAAGAAATCGTGCTACAAGTGCCTCTATGCTCCAAAGGAAAAATTTCCCCAGAAATAATATTCGGTAAAGGTAAATTTCCAGTTGCTATAGAAAACACGTGTAGGTGAATTAGGAAAATGCCGATGAATGGATGATCGAACGGTATATTGTAATATGTTTTGGCATAAACATATCCAGCGGTCAATAGATAAGATATTATGTTTAAACTTATTGTGCTCACTAACATAATTCGCCTTTTAACATACCTTATGACAATGATTGCACAGAAATTTGATATAATCCTCTGAATATCAGTTGAAATTAGCACAATGGAAATATCTAAGGAAGGGTGTAATATTCTTTTAAAAACATCAGTAGCGTAAGCGTCCATAATAATCGCTATGGAGTATTCATTAATCAAATGCAAGTGGAACATAATTATAATTGGTTTGTAAAATTCCTTCTTCTTCATCACTGTTACCATGTTTTTCAATTTAGTTATCATTCTCTCGAGGATATTGCCCGAAGTATCTTCAATTATTGTAGACTTCTTTAATTTGACGGACGTTATCATATTTTCTAATTCTTCGTCATCTTTAAGTCCTCTCAACCAACGGAATGCTGTTCTACATTGCTTGTATCGGTTTCTGTGTGCTAAAAAGCTTGGTGATTCCGGTGAACAAGCAATTATGACGAAATCCACAAATGAGACTATTGAGCAAATTAAAGCTACTTTTTTCCAATGCAGATAAGATCCAAGGAAATGAACAACCAAAACACCGATGCCTATAGATAAAGCTAAAGTTGTAAGGAACGCTCCTCTAAACTTTGGACTGGTGTATTCTCCGATAAGAACTGGAGCCACAATTGACGTGATTCCCATGGAGAAGCCTTGGCAGAATCTGAGGAAAAGCAGCAAATGGTAGTCCTTGGCCAGCATGATGCTGAACCAAGCGATAGTCATCACAGCGGAGCTGATGCAACTCGCTAGTTTTCTTCCAAATCTGCTCATTATTGTTGGCACTATCAGTATGTCGATTAAAACTGCCACTCCTGTGATTGAAACTGAAAAAAGAAAAAAATACTTAACACATGATATTACATTATTTTATGTAATGAAGGTGGCAAACAAGCATTGATGTTACAAGCACAAGACATTGCATTGATGTGTCACATTGATGTTAAGTTATGACTGCAGTAGTACCTTAGTAGTTTTGTCTGTGTGATAAATATGACGGGGCCATATATTACCATCTAACCGGTCGTTTAGTCAACAGAACACGGTAGTGCTGAACACTACAATTTGACGGCAGATAGATTAGTTATTGCGATTGTGCCTATGCTCCTTTCCGACTGTTTTAAATCCTGAGTATCATTGAGAAGGATTGTCACTTCCAAAAGTCAACAATCCCTTGCTTTCTTTAGGACTTATAAAAAACTGTAAAGCTATTCATGATAAAAAAAAATACCTATCCAAGATTCTTGTTCGGAACTCAAAGCCATCTTTGTTTTTCTGAGTTGTGGTATCAATACGGCACCAAAAGCGTTTACCATACCACCCATCATGACGTTCAAAGCCACACCGATGGTTACGAAGCACTAGAATAAAACACATTTGTAAAATTACAAGAGGCTGAAATAAATACTACCGAATAGGTGTGATCGGCGTCGGAACATGACGTCCCACCTACGACGTCACATGACGTAGTGAATGAATTATCTTCCAGTGGAAGATAATTTTTCCACTAGTGCAGTTAGTGAACCGAACAATAGCGGTATTCCAATGGGGCGGTGCAGTGCAATAACGCAAGATGGTCAGCAGCGTCCTGCAATAAAACTACCGCCACTGCGATCGCCAATCCGCATGCCAAGCGTGGCGATTATGACATGTCCCCTACATGGAGGCTTTGGATCAGCAGTGGACATCTTGCGGCTGAAATGACGATGATGTATAGTTGTGAATGTAAGATTACGAACGCTGCCGTGTTCAGATAAGATGTGTGGAGGAACGGGTGGAAATGTTCCTCCGACGAAAAGGAAGGATCCTCCGACCAGGCGAGACGTTAGCGCCTGGCGGGCCCAACGGTAGGTTCAACGGTTGACGTTGGGAAGTTGTATATATGCCAACTCTTGAGAAATCTTCGTATGTACGATGTAATTCGATTGACACGCCATCTACCATACTAGACAAGAACTCTACTGTGGTTCCGTCTGTGTTCCACTAGTTGGTGCCTTAATGTAGTGGACGCTACAGATGAAAATACAAAAATTCTTGAAACTGTCTACTAGACCACACGCACAATTTATGCGATTGTAGTGAAAACTAGCAACGCTGTTATTTTCAAGTTCATTTCTGAGCGTGTAAATCGTGGAACGAACTTCACTCTCGGGTATTCCCTCGATGCTTCAATATGGAGTTCTTCAGCGCTGGTAGCGCGTTGGCAACTCCCCTGGGCTGGTGTCGCAAATGTTCATAGGCGACGGTGACCACTTTCTGTATGTGGTCTGTCTACTTGTCTGTCAACCTTTCAATCAAAGCGTAGGACTTTTATATCTAACCTGATAGGAGAAGCTTTTTCCTCAGCAGACTACAAAAAATAAGTTTTGGTAATGCAATTCTCAACACAGCAGGTATAACCCATGTAATGTATACAGCTGTGCTGTGAGATCATCTGTGCAACCACAGATTCAAACATTTTTTACATTTACAGCAAAACAACTTAAATTCAACTCACTTGTTTTCCGAATGGGGTAATCAGTTGCGGCATCTTTATTTAAGTACATCTAATCTCCTTAAGCACCCTGTAAACAAATTCTATTGGTTACTGTCCGGTTTTGGTTCCAGAGTCTAAGCATATTTAATCTAAATGTCGAAACATTAATATTTCCCAATATGCTTTGATGTCTAGTTTTTGATCAGCGTAATTGGAAGCTTCGCAGACTGCCGTCAGTGCAATAATTAAACTTTTCTCTCACTATGACTAATACTATGTCGCATCATTCTACTTTACCTTTAACTAATTTGAAATAAAACTGTTTTTATGGATTCATCTCGCGTATATTAATTTGTCCAGGCACGAGAGACCGCCGGCGGCTGGTGAACAATTGAAATCAATTGACATATTTTTCTCGCAAGCTGACAAGTACTAAAATGATTTTTAACCAACCCGATAACCTACTGCCAATGTAACTCCTGTTCTGGTTCGATATTCTTAGCCTGGGTTACTCCAAGATATTTGTTATAGTGAAACTCAAGTGGCAGTGGGCAGGGCACATAACTCGCAGAACTGACGGCCTTTGGTGGAGAAGAGTTCTGAAGTGGCGACCGCGTACCGGAAGACGAAGTGTAGGCAGGCACCCCACGAGATGGACTGACGACCTGGTGAGGGTCGCAGGCAATCGTTGGATGAGGGCGGCCCAGAACTCCAAGTTAGTGGCCGGAGTTTGGTAATATGGTCAAAGACAGATCAAAGATAATAATCAATGAACATTTAAAGTGTGTGCGTAACTCCTCGTCTGTATTCTCCAAGGGGTAGACAGTGGTAGAGCTCCAGTCACGGAGCTCGCGGGCGAAGGCACCACCGCATTAACTAATATACTTGCCGCTAAATGGTAGTGTTCAACACTACCGTGTTCCGGTCAGGTGGTATTGTACGACTCTGTAATTTCCGGCACCGAGGCGTAACACCTTAGGCCTCAGGAGTGGTAACGCATCTGCATTTTAACCTTGGTCTTAGTGTGGGTGTCTATAGGCTACAGTCATCACTTAACATGAAAAAATAAAAATAAATGCATTCATGCATTACAAAAAAAATCATCCAAAAGGTGAACTAAGAAATTTTAGAAAAATAATTAAATCCATGCACTAAACTCCTAAGTCTAGTGATGCGCCGAATAGTGGTTTCACCGAATAACCGAAAACCGAATACTAACCGAATATTCGGCGCATCCCTACTCCTAACCTAACTATCCCAGCATAAAAGTATTATTATATGAGTACCTGGTTGACCGAGCTTCGCTCCGTAGCGATTTTTGAAAATTATATTTAGTATGAATTGCATACTGAACAAATATGAATAAAAACAATTGATTTTTTTGGTCTAACCTCAAATCAAACACTTCTTCTTTGCTAAAAATACGACTAATGTTAGTAGACTAATGGTTCTTCTATTCATCAATAGATGGCGTTAGTCGTCGGATATGAAGAAAATTTATTATTAACTTGGAACCGAGCTTTTCTTGGACCTGGAACCTAAATAAATCGATTTCTTGACCCGAAAAACCCCTAATCTGTAAGTTTCAAGAAAATCGTTGGAGCCGTTTCCGAGATCTTCATTCTATATATACATATATACAAGAATTGCTCGTTTAAAGGTATTAGATAGATATAAATTCATACCTTGGTATTAGTGCCACTGATCCAACACAAAGATCAATACAGGAATGATGTCTTTAAAAAAATAATAAAAATATTTGCTAATTCGCCCATTATCAAATTTGTACAAAGTGTTTTACATTTATTAGCATTTATATCAACTTCCTATAAACCATGGTTTCGCTTGGGTGCGTTCAATATAGCATCATCTTTGCTTATAGCAGAGAATATATAATAAACTACGTATAGAATGGACACTTCGACGTCCCGCGCGATTTCCCCGCCTCGCCCAACCTCCTCCCCTCTTATGGGCGACGTTTGGTATTCTCTACATGCTACACTCACAGGTGCACGTGTAAATACACGTCACTGACTGATGTCTGTCTAATTGAGACCAAATTAAGCATTTGTATGGAATTTGGCGGAGTGTCCGCGGTGTGGTTGTAGTGTCCGTAAGTTTTTGGGAGCTCATCAACTCATCATCACACTCATGGCAATTAAAACTACTGACGGATTCATGTCACGTACAAATAATAAGATTGAGTTGAAATTTAATCGGTGACCCAAGTATGTAAAGTGCTCAACAATAAATATTGCACATCGAGCCTAGGAAGGAGACTTCGGGTTTTATTTTTAAAACAAAATTCTAACCTTAAGGGTAAAGAAAATAGGGAATGATTGTACCGAGAGTTGTCCGATGTGTGTGTGTGTGTTGAATTGATAAGCACAAATAACCGCCGTTTGACGACTCAAAATGTTATTTTTTGCTTTTAAGTATCATTTATTTTCGGCGGTTTCATTTTTCGATAAAAATATTTTATTATTATTGCTGTAAATGCTGTCTTTATGTATTTTAGTAAGGAGACTACAGTGCGCTTGTACATTGAATGTTAATTATTTTAATTCAAGTAATATATCAATTATAAGGAGTCAGTGATAGGGCATTATAATGTGTACATTTTTATTAGCTGCTTATCAAAAACCGGTCGTGACTTTATTCAATAAAATCCAGATATTTTGATAAATTTAAATGGACTAAAAATAACATTTTTGTAATAACCAGTTGCAAATCATTAACCTAACTAAGTAGGTACCTAAATTAGGTCGCGGGTTACAATAATATTTGTTAAGTATTTAATCAAAATTCAATTGTTATTATATAGATGCAATCTAAAGATCACAACACAAACATTAAAAACTTACATCAATGTTAAATTAAAATTCTTAAGGTGTTTTCTCATTTAAACTTAAATTATTTTTAAAATCAACACCACGTATATTTTCAATGAATAGGATATCCTATATTTTAATTTAGTATCATTGCATTTTGATAAATAAATCCAGCTCGATGAATAAATAATCGGCTTTTCGGACTTTTTTCGCTTCGCATAGCCGCAATATATTTCCAAGAATAATTTGAATTAACACAGACTTAATATTTTTATTTTGACCTGATTGGCGTCTCACCATCAAGTTTTATATATTTAATAACTGTAGTTATTAGTAATTGTATGATTATGTTGAAATTTGAGCATTTTGTATTCATAATAGAAAGAATTATAATATAGTAGTATAAGTATAATGTAGTCCTTCGGAGTTATCAACCTCAGTTATAAGCGCAGTTAAAGAGCAGAAATAACTCATTATTAAAAATAATAAAAATATATTCAACCTTCTTGATTTACATTTGGTATAAACACTGGAGACATTCTCTTCTCTGATTGAATTTGGTTTACCACATGGGCACCTCGGAACTCATCTTCTATGTCTTGTAACGTCCTATCTTTCGTTTCTGGTAGCATAAACCAAGCAACTATCAGCGCATATGTAACTAAACCGGCGTAAATGCAATATGCACCATGTAAGCCAATAGTTGCAAATAAATAAAGTGCAGTCTTAGTGTTTATTAATCAGGTTAAAACAGAAAAACAATAAAGCAACCGTACTGCACGAACCTCTATGCGCGAGAGGAAAGATTTTATTTTATTTTTAAAGAAAAATGGAAAGAAAAATTTGACTTCAGGCGAGGCTCGAACTCGCGACCTACTGGGAATCTAGTCCAGCCGCTCTTCCAATTGAGCTACTGAAGCCCTGCCCGATTTGTCAAATCCTTCCTTCACATCTATTGCATTGCTTTATGGTAGCAGTAGCGCCATCTATTACCAACTATGCTAGTTAGGTTAATATATTTCACAAGCATGTGTTAATGCGAAATAATATCAAACAATTAGGAAAGATTTTGCCCGCAATAATATTTGGCAAAGGTAAATTTCCAGTTGATATAGAAACACGTGTAAATGAACTAGAAAAATACCGATGAAGGGATGATCAAACGGTAGCTTATAATATGTTTTGGTATATACATATGCAGCTGTTAATAGATAAGATATTATGTTTAAACTAATCGTGCTCACTAACATTATTCGTCTTTTAATATGTCTGATGACAATAATTGCATAAAAAGATGATATCATTCTCTGCACATCAGTTGAAATTATCACGAGGGATATATTCAAAGTAGGGTCTTATATTCTTTTAAAAACGTCACTTGCGTAAGCATCCAGAAGTGTTGCTATTGACCATTCATTTATTATATGTAAATGAAACATTAATATCACTGGTTTATAAACTTCTTTCTTCTTTACCACTCTCATCGTGTATTTCAATTTTGTTATCAGCCTCTCGAGTAGATTCAATGAATTATCGCTTATTACTATAGATTTCTTTAATTTGACTGACTTTATCAGGTTTTCCAATTCTTCTATAGTCTTTAAATAAGATAGTCTTTAAATCCTCTTAAACATTGGAACGATTTTTTACATTGCTTATATCTGTTTCTATGAGCTAAGAAGCTAGGTGATTCCGGCGAACAAACAATTATAATGAAATCCACAAACGAGACTATTGAACAAATCAAAGCGACTTTTTTCCAATGCAGATAAGATCCCAGGAAATGGACAATTAAAACACCGACGCCTATAGACAAAGCTCTAGTTGTAAGAAACGCTCCTCGTAACTTTGGACTCGTGTATTCTCCGATAAGAACTGGTGTAAGTACTGCTGTGATCCCCATGGAGAAGCCTTGAATAAATGTGATGAAAAGCAATACGTGGTAGTTCTTAGCAAGCATGATGCTGAACCAGGCGATGACCATCAAACTGGATTTTCGTCCCAATCTGCTCATCATTGTTAGAACCAGCAGAATTCCGATAATAAGTGACACTCCAGTTATTGATACTGTAAAATTAAAAATATGTTTTATAATAGATGCTACATTAGATAAAATTATACTAACAAAATACAAATTTTATAATTCACTGTTTCTAAAATTTTGCATCAATCAGTTGCCTCAAAGTTTACCATTCTCATAAATTATTGTGAGCAAGTCAAGATCAACTTATTCTCACCCGAGAGCCTATTCGGATTCATGGAATTTGAAAAATATTACAACAAAGTATAAAAGTAGTAAGCGTAAGTATAATATTTAAAAATGTAGTAGGATGAATGATACCATTGTTAATTCGTTTTTTTTTTTTTCAACTTCATAATTATATATGTTGCCAACCACACCTGTACAAATCACAAATACATATTTCACCTTTGCTGTCTCAGTTCATGAATGTAACAGCAAGCCAGTCCTGCAACGCCTGGGTCTGGGTTTCGGATCAGGATGCCTCCCGATAGCTGTTACCAGAGCTATTGTTTTTTATTTGCCGGTCGTTTCCTGGTTTCACCCTAGAAGTTTGGTATTTTCGAGATTTTTTAGTCTCAACACCAACGCCTTAATATTATAATAGCAAATGTGTCGCGCGCATTCTTTTGCATCTTAATCAACCTAAGGCATTCATAAGATATTATCGAAGTATACAAGTGTACATGAATCGCGCCTGGCCCAGCGGCTCGTGTAGATTGAAAGCGATCTACTCGGTTAAGCGATACGGGCGCGGTTAGGTGTGATGAGTGACCGCTAGTGGCATATTAAAATGCGCGTTTCCGTGCTTCGGAGGGCACGTTAAGCCGTCGGTCCCGGTTCCTATCGATAGATAGCAGTCTTTAAACCTTGTCGGAGGCCTTATGGGCGGTTTGAAAAACATCCGATCGAATTTGGTCACCATCCCGAATTGGAGCAGCGTTCGTAAGTTCCAGGTTTCCTTCCAAAAAGGAGAGAAACTCAGCAGTAGGATGTTTCAAGGGTGGCCATTATTATACATGATGGAACTACGTTATTTTTATTTATTTATTTACGTATGATACACACACACATACTACAAAAATCGTCTATTACAACGAAACTCACACCTTGTCTTTAACAAAATACATAAACAATTTCACGCACACGTTTAAACAGGCCTTCTAGGCGACAGGAACAGACACACTTGTGTTTGTACTTTGACAGAGAGGAAAACCTGCATACGGCTACTCCCCTCCGGTGTTGCTCTATGCTCAGAGGTAGTGGGAATCTTCCAGCAAATTATTTTTTTACTGGTGGTAGAGCTTCAGTGACGGAGCTCGCGGGCGTAGGCACCACCGCATTACCTAATATACTTGCCGCTAAATGGTAGTGTTCAGCACTATCGTGTTCCGGTCTGGTGGTAATGTACGGCCCTGTAATTTCCGGCACAGAGGCATAACACCTTAGGCCTCAGGAGTGGTAACGCATCCGCATTTTGACCTTTGTGTGGGTGTCTATAGGCTTCAGTCATCACTTAACATCAATGTGAACTGCACGCTTGTTTACCACTTCCATTACATAAAAAAAAAATTGTACCAGAGATAGAGGATTTCAGACATTTATATCTGATAGCCCCCGACCTGGGGACCGACCGCCTAACTCAAATGCTTTCATTTATTCTTCGAATATGACAAAATCTTATCAGTTTCGTACCACCTAACTTTTTCCCGGAAGTATTTTTTCCGCATATACCTACTTAAGAGAAAAATGTTTTAATAGGCACGAAAGCATTTCAGTTAGGCGGTCGGCCCCCTGCATGGGAATCGAACCTGGGAATCGGGCCTGGTGTGCGTCCGCCTTGTACTGTAAGTGGCAAACAAGCATGCAGTTCACGTTGATGTTAAGTGAGGGGCCGTTCAAGTATTACGTAAGCAGATTTATTACAATTCTACCGATGACGTAATCATCATCTAGACTCCCCTACCCCCCATGTCATCCAAAATAAGCAGAGCAAAGACCCCCCCACCCCTCCATAGTGCTGACGTAATACTTGAACGGCCCCTGATGACTGCAGCCTATAGACACCCACACAAAGACCAAGGTCAAAATGCAGATGCATTACCACTCCTGAGGCTGAAGGTGTTATGCCTCTGTGCCGGAAATTACAGGGCCGTACATTAAAATATCGACATTGCTGTCGTCATTGCCATTTCTGTCAATTTTTACTTTTTATCAATAACCTACCATTATCGCTTGTTTATCACGTACAAAATTAAGAACATCAGTCAGATGATTACTACTGACATCTACATTGCTTAGGAGATACAAACCGACATGAAAAATTGACAGCAATGACACGGATGATAGGCGGTCGGCCCCCCGAGACCCAGCAGCAGCTAAGTTCATTTCAATTTATTTACTTAAAGGAATATTTATTTTAGAGCAATTTCGCTACATATCGGCGCAAAGTTACGACAAAAACAGTAGATACGAATCAACAAGATATAATTATTTCCATGCCAAGATTGTAAGATACGTTATCACAACTGTCTAAAATAATAAAATATTTTGTTTATAGCGTACACGTTGATTACTTATGTGACTTTTATTGCTCAGTTAAATAAAATTATCATTTTGCTTTGGACAAATATCTAGCTATTTCTTTATCAGCCATTTAGAAACCGTAACTGACTCTTTTTGCATACGATATTGTTTGATTTATTTTTTCTTATTCTGATAATAATATTCGGACAATTGAGTGAGTTTATACATTAAGTTAACAAAGATTTCAATTGTGACCGTCCAATCGGTAAGTTCAATCAAAATATACCTTTTTTTATGTAATGGAAGTGGCAAACAAGCATGCAGTTCACATTGATGTTAAGTAATGACTGCAGTCTATAGACACCCACACAAAGACCTAGGTCAAAATGCAGATGCGTTACCACTCCTGAGGCCTAAAGTGTTATGCCTCTGTGCCGGAAATTACAGGGTCTTATTACCACCTGACCGGAACACGATAGTGCTGAACACTACCATTTAGCGGCAAGTATATTAGGTAATGCGGTGGTGCCTAGGTGGTCTATAGGCTGTAGTCATCACTTAACATCAATGTGAACTGCATGCTTGTTTGCCACTTCTACTACAAAAAGATCTCTGCTTCTGCGCACGACTTTGACTTGTACCTACTCGGCCGATTTTTTTGCCGTCAGCAAGCTTTTTTAGTGCCCTTTTTGTACTTGTTGCCCTCAGACCTGTGTCAACATCACGGACTAAAGTAAAATAGAAACTAATGACTAATGTAACATTTTTATGCAATTCAGATGTCGGCCAAGGCACGAACGACGTCTGTGAAGAACATAGAGCAACACGGGCCACCGGCCACCGCGGCAGGCTGGAGGGGCGTAGCTATAGCGTTTATTACCGATGCAAAACAGTCTGTCATTTTTTGCGGGGGGAACTACGTGTTTACGTTATTTTTTTTTAATGTAATGGAAGTGGCAATCAAGCTTGCAGTTCACATTGATGTTAAGTGATGACTACAGCGTATAGACACCCACATGAAGACCAATGCACAAAATGCAGATGCGTTACCACTCCTGAGGCCTAAGGTGTTATGCCTCTGTGCCGGAAATAACAGGGCCGTACATTACCACCCGACTGGAACACGATAGTGCTGAACACTACCATTTAGCGGCAAGTAAATTAGGTAATGCGGTGGTGCCTACGCCCGCGGGCTCCGTCACTGGTCCTCTACCACCAATAAAAATCGTCTATTACTACGAAACTCACACCTTGACTTTAACAAAATACATAAACAATTTCACGCACACATTTTAACATCTGGGCGACAGGCGTACGAATATTTGGGCTTGTATTTTGACAGAGGGGAAAGCCTGCATCATGGCTATTCCCCTCCGGTCCGCCGCGGCCGGTGGCCCGTGTGTCTCTATGGTGAAGAACAAATTCTTATTCTAGTTGCAGCTTTGCTATCGGCAGTAATAATAACGTTTGCTGTGAAAGTGGGTGAATTTAAACGTTACTTTTGGTTATTTTAAAACGTACGTAAACGTAACTTCACACCTGTAATTCCCGAAGGGGTAGGCAGAGGTAAATGCATGCATTCAAGCATACATGCAAACACCCACGATTCGCCGGTTACGTTTTGGCCCATGTAACAGGTGGCGAGCCTGTTGACATCTCCGGGCACATTACCAAACTTTGAGGTACTGGGAAATTTCCAGAAAATGGAAAAATCCCAATAGAACCAGAGATAAAGGCTTTTTCACCATTATCTCTGATAACCCCCTACCCGGGAATCGAACCCAGGACCTCAGCGTAGTAGTAGCGGCTTGGTTATTTTACTTTTCCTATTAGAATTGTTTGTAACGGTATGTTTTTATTTTATTTTTAGTTTAATTCAACAACGATTTTTTATGTTAAAAAGGTGGTAAGCATGCAATTTACGTGGATGTTTAGTTACCACTGCAGCCTATAGACATCTAAACAAAAACCAGAGGTCAAAATGCAAAATGCAGACGCTTGCGTTCAAGTCTCCCCTGAAGTATCTACTTTTTTTCTTTTTTTTTAATCAATCAATAAATACAGTTATACTCACAGCACCACACTAGGTATAAACCTGTGTCGTGGGTGGCGTTGTTCACACACAACCGAACCGAAGCAAATATCAATAGGCCATTCAAATATTTGCCGGTGTGCGGGGATCGAACCCGCGACCCTTCGAATCAAACGGTCGTCTGACTGTTTATTCATCATCCCTCTCTCCGCGCGTGAAGCGCAACAGAAGGGGGGGATGGTTCGGGGGTCGAGGAATGTCCTCCTTCCCCGGGCCTATCTGCCCCCGAGACTTCGGGGGCGTGGTCCTAAACGGGAGATGCTGGCATGCAGGGGAACTCGCTGAGGAGGCTTCATACACTTTTTTTTATTAATTTTTTTTTTGAGCTTTTTACCCTTTTGCTTTGTTTTATGATATTTTTTTATGGTCGTCTCACACCGCTGGACTAACCGGGTCGTCAAAAATATTGCACTCACATGTGTTGATTGTGATTGAGAAAAAAATGCAAGAAATAATACTTACACATTACAAGTACAATAGTCTCGTTATATCCTATATTATCCTTTTACTGGTTGTAGAGCTCCAGCGACGGAGCTCGTGGGCGTAGGCACCACCGCATTACCTAATATACTTTCCGCTAAATGGTAGTGTTCAGCACTACCGTGTTCCGGTCAGGTGGTAATGTACGGCCCTGTCATTTCCGGCACAGAGACATAACACGTTAGGCCTCAGTGGTAACGCATCTGCATTTTAACTTTGGTCTTTGTGTGGGTGTCTATAGGCTGCAGTCATGACTTAACATCAATGTGAACTGCATGCTTTATTACCACTTCCATTACATTAAAAAAAGTTAACAAATTAGGCCAAGGATAAGTTACTAGTAATAACATATTAGTCATTTATTATTATATACCTAGTTTCCAATACCATTTAATACGGCTATTACAAAGTTAATGCATATTTAAAGCAGCGGACCCACCGAAGCGCATGCTGTGCACGAGTACGCGACGCATGGGTTAATTTGTTTGACAACGTGGGTCACCGTTTCCACTGTGGCACACGCTACACACGAAACTCACGTGTCACGATCATAGAGTAACACGGGAGGGGAGTAGCCATATGTAGGCTTTCCCCTCTGTCAAAGCACGAGTACAAGTGAACCTACGCCTGTCGCCCAGGAGTTTAAATGTGTGCGTGAAGTTATTTATGTATTTTGTTAAAGTCAAGATGTGAGTTTTGTAGTGTGTGTATCACACGTAGTTCTCTCAGAAATGACAGACTGTTTTGCATCGGTAATAATCGCTATGGTTTCCGGTCCGCCGCGGCGGCTGGTGGCTCGTCTTGTTTTATAGTCACGACTATGTAAAGGTGTCGCTTCCTCGCCCCTCTCATCCACCACCCGGCCCCGTATCGTGGTCCGCGTATACAGCGTGTCTGACGTTGCCAGCGTTGAGCTACGTGCTTTTCGAGGAAGCCACGAGTTTCAGTTCATGGGTTGCAGTGGACACAATCTCATATATTTTTTTGCATTCGCAATGCAAGCTTGACGGAGAGGATACGCACGCAGTGGTGGGTCCGCGACTTTATGTGCATATAAACATTTTTATCATTACCGATAAGTGTATATACTGATAGGTACCACCATTATGTAAGTATTTTTGTGTTTTATGGGGTGTAAGTGTAGGTAATTTTATTATTGAAGTGAGTTAGAATATTGTATTCAGAGCACAATGAGTCGTTTATGTAATTAAATATCAAACAAAGTGATATTGATTTGGCTAATAAGTGATTACTAAAACGGTAGTGTTTTTTATGTCACGATGGTGGCAAACAAGCATGCAGTTCACATTGATATTAAGTGATGACTGCAGCAACACACAAAACCAGGGTCCAAATGCAAATGCGATGCCACCCCTTAATTGTTATGTTTTTTTTTATGTAATAGATTTATAAGCTATAATTATCTACTTACTATCATTACGTTTTAATTCGTTGTCACTTTCATAAATAAAATATTAAACCACTTCTTATTACAGGTTAAGTTCACAAGATTATTAAGAGTTAACTACTATATTAGTATGGTCACGTAAAACAACTCTCGAGCGTTTTTAAAACAATGTTCGCGTGGAATAAATAATTTCTGTGCAAATTGATTCAATTAATAAATAATTGTATAGATAATAAAGCTATAAATAATTAAGCAGTGTCATATTTAAAAAAAAGGTCATCAAAATAGCTTTTTTTTTATGTAATCGAAGTGGCAAACTGCATGCAGTTCATTGATGTTAAGTGATGACTGCAACCTACGAGTATAAACACCCACATGAAGACCAAGGTCAAAATGCAGATGCGTTACCACTCCTGAGGCCTAAGGTGTTATGCCTCTGTGCCGGAACCTGACCGGGACACGATAGTGCTGAACACTACCATTTAGCGGCAAGTATATTAGGTAATGCGGTGGTGCCTACGCCCGCGAGCTCCGTCACTAGAGCTCTACCACCAGAAGTTATTACGTACTGGTTATAAAACAGATCCATGTTTAATTAATTGCAATGGCGATGCTGAAGCCTTAGGTCCTGGGTTCAATTTCCAGGTATTGGATAAAGAAATCCGAGTGGTCTCGCGACTAGATCGCAAACTTATAGATTCAAGTTCCAAGTCAAATTTTTCTTTACAAATATTTCACTCGCATGTGATAACTCAAACTCAAAAATTATTTAATCACTTGGAAATAATAGAATTTGCTTTAATTTTTAATTTTGTAATTTGACCTATCAGTCAAATTACACACGCTGTGCCCGCGACTTCGTCTGCGTGAGAATTTATGATTGTTCAGTATGTACTCGGACGAAGTCGTGGGCGCAGCTAGTATAAAAGTAGCCTAAGTTTATCCTTTTTACATAAGCTATCTGCCAGTGAAAGTCCCGTCAAAATCAGTCCAGCCGTTCCCGAGATTAGCGGGAACAAACAGACAGACAGACAGACAAACAATGTAAAAACAATTTGTTTTGGTATATGTACCGTGTATACATACATATGAATTTAGTAAAAAGCGGTTATTTTTGTATTACAAACCGACACTCCGATTTTATTTATTTGTATAGATGTATAGATAACACCAAGAAAATGAAATAAAATAAGAGCACCATACGCCTCTTTCAAGGTTCCCACCAAAACTCTCTAATAGACTTTTATGATTCTCGTAACAACTTGATAAGGAGCAAATATATAAATACTCGTTGGGCAAAGGAGATGTTGCGAGCTCGGCTCTGGTTCGTACACTACCTCAAAAATTGGGTTAATTAAAGAAGAATCCAAAAAAAATTCAATTAATTTATTCAAGAATATATTTTAGAGTTACAACCACATTTAATTCAAACGATGTTATCATTTTCAACTATGTTAAACATGGCGGCGATACAGCCGACACTTGGGATCAATCGATTTCGATAGTATTTAAAAATATTACTTTTTTCTCCAAGTAGGTACTATATAATCAAAATACAATTTAAAAAATGAAAATGTCAAAATGACATCGCCCGCCATATTCGCCATCTTGGTTTTGAGTTGCAATTCTAACTGCAAATAATGTTTTGTAACTCCAAAGAAAGCTAAATAAGTGAAAATATGCAGTAAAAACGTTTTTATATTGATTTTGCCTGTTTAATGATATTGTGTACAATACATGGCCGGAGGTCCATCTCCTTTCCAAATTTCGGTGAAACATCCGACGCAGTATGTGCGTAAACATACCAGTAAGCTTCATTTTGTTTCAGAAGCAGATAGTTTGATGTCAATAACAAAGTATGTAAAGCAAGACAACTATAGAACAATGTAGTTGAGCGACCACTATGAATGTTATTTGAAGAATAGACCAATTCAAAGTGATTCTGATGGCTGAATCGAAACGATTTACACCGTTCCACAAGCAAGTAAGTTTTAGTTCAGTTAATATTTCTTTTACTGAGTTTTGTTTTGGCAGATCTTTTCTCAGTAATGTGGACTTTGGAACTCTGGCAGTGAATGACAAAGAATGTCCCATATTCTTTTATTTATTCTTATCTTGCCGTTTGTATGTATATAGGGTACGGAACATTCTGTTGATACCTATTTTTATTATTAAGTATTTTTGGACCATTATTTCTTTTATTTTTGTTTTCTTTGACATATTATTCAACGTATCAGTTGTTATTCGCTTTAATTTTATATTTTGTAATTTGACCTATCTCAAGCAAATTTTATTATTTCCAAGTGATTCAATACATTTTTGAGTTCTGAGTTTTTTGAGTTTTTTCATCATAAAACACAGACCCTCATTTTGTCATCCAAAATTGTCGTGTGACGGCGAGTGTGAAATTCCCTCTCATTCAAACCACTCCGAAAGCTTTCCTTTTTTTATGTAAGTAACGTGACAAACAAGCATGCAGCTCACGTTGATGTTAAGTAATGACTGCAGCCTATATAGATCTACATAAAAACCAGAGGTTAAAATGGAGATGCATTGCCATCCCTGTCCCATGTCTCTGTGATATTTATTACGGGGCCCTACATTACCAACTAAGCGGAACACGATAGTGCCGAACACTACAATTTAGCGTCAGATAGGTAATGCGGTGGTGCCTACGTCCCCGAGCTCTGACACTTGGAATTCAACACCAGTTTCCTCTTCAAGCTTTTATAAATCTAATAAAAAAATGCTAGGACTTCGGTAGCTCAGTTGGAAGAGCGGCTGGACTAGATTCCCAGAGGCCGCGAGTTCGAGTCTCGCCTGAACTCAAATTTTTCTTTCCATTTTTCTTTTAAATAATGCTCATAACAGTGTCTATTACACAAATCCTCCCTTCCACATTCTTTTTTTTTTTTTTATGTTATGGTTATAAAAATAAAGAAATTGAACATCTGGTGGCAGAGCCAAATATCATCGGCCAAATAAAATCCCAGAGGCTTCGCTGGCTTGGCCACCTTGAGAGAATGGGGGAGGATCGAGCAGTGAAACTTGCATACTTGGGGCGACCTAGTGGCCGACGTCCAGTTGGTCGGCCCAGGTATCGCTGGAGTGATGAGGCGCTGAAAGATCTCCGTGACCTTCAGGTCGAAGACTGGCGGGAGGCAGCGCAGAACAGGCAAAAATGGCGCATTCTTGTATCGGAGGCCAAGACTCATTTTGGGTCATTGCGCCCATAAAACAACAAACAAACATGGAAGTGGCAAACAAGCATGCAGTTCACATTGATGTTAAGTGATGACTGCAGCCTATAGACACCCACACAAATACCAAGGTCAAAATGCAGATGCGTTGCCACTCCTGAGGCCTAAGGTGTTATGCCTCTGTGCCGGAAATTACAGGGCCGTACATTACCACCTGACCGGAACACGATAGTGCTGAACACTACCATTTAGCGGCAAGTATATTAGGTCATGCGGTGGTGCCTACGCCCGCGAGCTCCGTCACTGGAGCTCTACCACCAGTGATAACTGATCTGCAGAGACTGTACTCCTAGAAAGGTGACACGATTTCACTTTTTCCTCCACTTATCTCTGAATAAACATACTCGTTACGAAACTTTATAAATAAATAATAATAATAATAATGGCAACCCATTATACGTCCCACTGCTGGGCTCCCCTTTTTGGGGGGAGGCCTGGAGCTTACCACCACGCTGCTCCAATGCGGATTGGTGGAGATACGGGTTAGTGCCCAACCCGCTGTCAGATGTTTTCAAACCTCCTAAACAAGGCCTCCGACAAGGTTTAACGACTGCTATCTATCGATAGCAACCGGAACCGACGCCTTAACGTGCCCTCCGAAGCACGGAAACGCGCATTTAATTTGCCACTAGCGGTCACCCATCACACTACCCGACCGCGCCCGTGGTACTTGACCGAGTAGATCGCTTATGATCTACACCAGCTATGCGCGCTTCAAACGAAACTTTATCAAGCCATAAAGATCTTTTTTCTTTCTTTTGAAGTGTAAACTTCTTTAGCGCCTTGCACTTTTTGTGATAACCAAAAAAATTTTAAAAGTTGTTGGTAGTAGTGAAAGCGATGGTGGTGGTGGTGATGGTGGTATCTCGCATGTCTTTGGTTTCATGTAGATATTTATAGGCTACAGTATTACCATCGACGACACAACGCAGCTTCTCTCCCATCGTCGATGAGTATTACTTAGCATCAACGTAACTTTAGATACGTATACCTATCTTTGCTTATCTTTATACTTATTTTAATTCTGTATCTATCCCTATTTTAATGCACAGTGCTTCATCACCGGCGCCGTATTCATCAATCTGGTGGGTCATGGCACCATCATCGGATTCCCCGCTGTGCTGCTGCCGCAACTTCACCACCCTGATTCGCATATCACGATCACGAAAGATCAGGAATCATGGCTAAGTATGTTACTATTTTAATGTAAGTGGCAGGTAAACAAGTTCATACTTTTTTTGAGTATGAAATGAACACTACTGATGGTTGCAGAGGCCCAGGAAGATCAAGACTGCCGACCATAACTAAATAGGTCGAGTTCTGTCTGATGGTGGATTCAAAAGTCTTAGGAATCAGCGTGCATGTATGAAGAGAATGATGAAGGTAGACGAGGCACGAGAGGTATGTCAGGACCGGGATATCTGGCGCTCTACACTCTCTGCCTACCCCGTTAGGGACCTGGCGTGAAGATACATACATACTACCAACGGACAAGATACGACTAAAAATTATGAAGTAATCAACCCTCATAAGTTTAGCTGCCAAAAAATACGCTGGTGCAACACATTTTGCTGCACACGCTAAGTGTTACTGTTAAATTTGACAAAAACATTTTAGTGTACCTAACCGAACCTAACTAACTTATAAAATCTTTCACTCCACAGCCTCAATTCTCGGCATCACCGTCTTGGCAGGCAACTTCATAATGCCTCCAGTCATGGGCCGACTAGGCAGAAGGTTGGCTCATCTGGCAGTGACAATACCCATCCTTTTGGGATGGATTGTAGTGATCTTGGCTTCGGGGATTGAAGTAAATATTGCTGTCTCTCGCTTTGGCATTACACCATCTATCATCGCAGCCGAAAGATATCCACGGCTGGAGAAAACTCTCCCCCGAAATGCTTACAGTTGTGCAACATCTCGGATGATATACCAATCGCCAAGCTAGGTATGCGGATTAGTAGTGGCGGTAGTTTTATCGCGGGACGCTACTGCTGGCCATACTGCGTTATTGCACTCTTTATTGGAATGATTTTCTGTCAATGTTCAATTGTCTGCACTTACACGAAAGGGCGTCAAATATCTGCTGATGCAAAAAAAAAAAAACTACAGCTTTCTATTACTAAGAGTCTCCGAGCTAAGCTGCAGACACACGGACGGATGGAAATGGCGAAACAAATAGGGTTCCTTGCAAGCTACGGAGCCCGTCTAATCATACCAATAGAGTGACAGTAAATATAATAACGCGGGATAGGCACCACAATAAAACTATCGCGTCTGCGATCGCTAATCCGCCTGCCGAGCGTGACGATGATGGCATATTCTCCACTAATGACGAGCAACACTGTTGTGGGCGTCTTTTGGGGTTTTCTCCAGCAGTGGACGTATTTCGGCTGGAGTGAAAACGCCTATAAATATATTATTTACAACTCAATATTATTCTAATTGCAGGCGCTTATCGTCGGTCGGATTTTGCACGGTTTGTCCTTCGGCATGATCCTCCCTCTCGGTTCGGTCATGATCGGAGAATACACCAGCCCAGTCTACCGAGGAGCATTCATAGCCATGACAGCCCTTGGGCAATCTTCCGGAATATGCTTCGTACACCTAATTGGATCCTTAATCAGCTGGCAAAAGACTTCCCTTATATGCATCTTCTTCTCCTTCACCAGTCTCATCATGACCTTGTACTCACCAGAATCTCCAAGCTGGTTGGCAGATAAAGGGAGATTTGATGAGTGTAGAAGAAACTTCAAATGGTTGCGCGGTGAAAGCGAGAATGAAGAGCTGGAAGAATTGATCGAAGCTAGACTTGTGACTGAAAAACCGAAACCTTCGAATGGTTGGAACTTGAGTAAAGTAATTGAAGTTTTAAAGAAGAAAGAGTTTATTGTTCCAATCATAATAATGGGACACGCAAATATAATGATGCAGTTTGCCGGTGGAACAACCATGGCTGCTTATTCGACCACGATTATAAGTTTGATAATGGGTCCAAACGCGGATGCCCACTTTTGGATGGTAGCATTGGATACACAGAGAATAATCACAAATAGTGTTGCAATATATTTCATACATAAAGTTAAAAGACGAACAATGATGTTCACGACGGGAGGGCTTTGCGTTGGAAGCCATGTTGCTATCGCTGGCTATGTGTACGCGAAGACTCAAGATATGTTACCTTACGACTCCCTTTGGATTCCAGTAGTCTTAGTCAATCTACAATTTGTATCAGTAGCAGTAGGAATGGTACCGTTACCAACTGTTATCGCTGGGGAAGTATTCCCATTGGAATACAGGAGCATCAGTGGAAGCATCAGTGTTGTATTCATTGCTAGCTTCATATTTATTGTCCTTAAGACTTTTCCAGGGTTGATATCGTCTATATCTCTGCATGGAACTTATTTAGTGTATGCGGGAATGTTGAGTTACACTTTAACAGTGATTTGGTTTCTGCTGCCTGAGACAAGGGGTCGGACGCTGCAGCAAATCGAAGATGAGTTTAAAGGAAAGAAGACAGTTTATGAATGTCATGATACGGAATGTAAGGAACCTTTACGATCTGACGATTAACTGCTACCAGTCATGCTTTAAATAGGTCAGAGTGAAATAATGTAGTTGCACGTATGTTAGTCAGAAAGACGTATAGTTCATTGTGATATTATTATAGGGGTGTTTCTCTACTAACGGGTTTTTTTTTTATGTAATGGAAGTGGCAAACAAGCATGCAGTTCACATTGATGTTAAGTGATGACTGCAGCCTACAGACACTTACACGAAGACCAAGGTCAAAATGCAGATGCGTTACCACTCCTGACGCCTAAGGTGTTATACCTCTGTGCCGGAAATTACAGGGCCGTATATTACCACCTGACCGGAACACAATAGTGCTGAACACTACCATTTAGCGGCAAGTAAATTAGGTAATGCGGTGGTGCCTACGCCCGCGAGCTCCGTCACTGGAGCTCTTCCACCAGTAAAAACAAAATTTCTGATAATTGATGTTCCAAGCAATTTACACATTGTTGTGGATTTTTATTATATAAAAAAATATCTAAAATTGTTGTATAATTCAGTATCTGCTAGGCTATTTATTTGTCAACGATGTAAATGTTTAGTATCTGTTCCTTCTTTAATCCCAACCTGTCAAAACACAGTACCTTAACGTGTCCCCCATCCCAGAATCGTTACTTCAAAAGCAATTTAAAAAGAATAGGTATTTATGTGACGCGTATAGAAGTCAGTATTTTTGTTAGTTACAGCACTGGCGCTCCACACTCTCAGCCTATCCTATAAAAGACTTAGCATGAAGATACATACACATACATAGGAATTTTAAATATTAGGTATATTTTACAACATATAAATAATACTGGATGAAATTTTATCAGTTTGTTTTCCCGCGACAGAACGATTTGCCTTCAATAGTAGGTATTATAGAGTTTTCAAATAATTAAAAAATTATAATTATCTCGAAAGTGTGAGATATGATTGTGATTCTCTAAACTACGTAGTGTAATTCATACGTTATCGGTTAGGATCCAACTGCAGAATCATTTCGTTCATCCATATATGCTGCAAACCTAATTTTTACGTATATTTATAATCTAGACTAGACTATTCTAAACAGATAAAAAATAAGTGAAAGAATATTCTTTCCCAAAAAAAAAAGTACTTGCGGCCAAATTTTGATAGGTTATAAAAATGATTCTGCAGTAGGATCCTAACCGATAACGTATGCACTACAGTAGCTAGCATGAAATTTTGCATTTGCCTTCAAGACGGACAGTCAGCTTGTTTCGACTTCGTAGACCGTTATCTTTGCTGCACACTACCTACGTGAGCACTAATAGTCCGGTATTGACCAAAACTTGATCAAAATTATTTATTTTAAAGAAAAATGGAAAGAAAAATTTGACTTCAGGCGAGACTCGAACTCGCGGCCACTGGGAATCTAGTCCAGCCGCTTTTCCAACTAGCATAGTTGATGGCGCTGCTGCCACCATAAGGCAATGCAATAAATGTGAAGGAAAGATTTGACAAATCGGGCAGGACTTCGGTAGCTCAGTTGGAAAAGCGGCTGGACTAGATTCCCAGTGGCCGTGAGTTCGAGTCTCGCCTGAAGTCAAATTATTCTTTCCATTTTTCTTTAAAATAAATATATTTCACAAGCATGTGTTAATGCGAAATAATATAAAACAATTGATCAAAATTGTCGACAAACGTCACATGTTAACTTTTATGGAAAACGTAAAACAAAGCATTCATCATCAGTTGACCAGGAACCAGCACCGGGGCTGGCCCCCTCTACTGCGGCTTCTTCTGCCCTGCCATGCAGGTCGGCGTTGGGTGCCCTGGGATTCAAGGGCTTCGGTGGAAGCCGCAGCAGAGGGGATCAGCCCCCTATAATTTTTTTATTATTTTAAATTCTTTCTTGTTCTTTTTATTTTATTTACAAAGCAACAAAGCATTGCTGGTTCTTACAGGTCTTACAAAATTAGATATATAAAATGTATAATATAAATCACTGGTGGTAGAGCTCCAGTGACGGAGCTCGCGGGCGTAGGCACCACCGCATTACCTAATATACTTGCCGCTAAATAGTAGTGTTCAGCACTATCGTGTTCCGGTCAGGTGGTAATGTATGGCCCTGTAATTTCCGGCACAGAAGCATAACACCTTAGGCTTCAGGAGTGGTAACGCATCTGCATTTTGATCGTGGTCTTTGTGTGGGTGTCTATAGGCTGCAGTCATCACTTAACATCAATGTGAACTGCATGCTTGTTTGCCAATTCGATTACATAAAAAAAAATACATAATCAATGTTTAGTAGATACTCGTAGTTCTATAGTACACGTGGCAAAAGATCCAGTAGTTAAATAATTTATTTACAGTGTTATTAACACTGTTAACAAAGTACCAAGTACCTTAATTGTATTATGTGCGGAAATTGCCGACAACAATGTAATATTAAACAATTGGACTGTGATAATGCCACTTCATACTTACGCTAATGGTCCACGAGCTGGTGAACCCTTCGAGTATCGGAACGTCTGTAAGCCTAACAATTTTTGTAGGGATGAGTCATAATATGCTGAGTACGATAACCATCGCCAGGCAAGGATCAGCCCGTCACGTCATGTGGATTTCTGATGAGAAAAGTCGCTTCCATATGTTATACCTATCTGGCAGCGATAGTTTTGCGACCATAATTGTTGCGCCTTATTTATATTTGTAGTGGTGTTTCCATGACAATGGCAGTGTGTTTCCATGACGATGAAATTGTTAGGACGATTTCAATAAATTATGTATCGAGCGTATCATGTAGGTACATCAATTAGCCTGCTATTGATATACGATTGAGTCGCTCATTTGCAGTAAACAAATCGTGATTTTCTTTAAATATACGAACACACAAAAATTAACTTAAATACGCAACATAAATGATCGCAATCGAGCCAGATCTAAAATATGGAAGTAACTTTTCTCATCATAAATCCAGATGACGTGACGGGTTGATCCTTGCCAGGCGATGGTTGTTGTACTTAGCATGTTATGATCATCCCTACAAAAAATTCTAGCCTTACAGGGTCAACGTTACTCGGAGAGTTCAGTATCTCTCATACTATAATGTTATAAGATTTATTTAGATATAGATACAATTTTGAGTGAGAATTTTGAGGAATTCTTACTCAAAATTGTAGCTAGTAAGACATTCTAAAAGACAATTAGAAATAGAAAGAACTGAGAGATACAGTATTCGAAAGAATAATTTTTAATTGTTCAGCTTTATATAATAAATAATAGTAAAGAAAAACCATATCTTATTGACAGCCCGCCCCTGATTCACGCGGTACAATGTAAATTATTACAGGTAATTTGATGCCATTTTCAATCATCAATTCCTAGCGATCCAACTTTTTAACGATAATTGACGACTGACTGTTATTTCAAAGGCTACAATTATTCTTCTTTTTATTATGTTTTTTGCAACATTACCTACAAAATTTAGTAATTAGATAATAACTTTGTTAATGGTCTTGATCACTCAGCTCTGCGCGATTAACATCGACTCAAAATCAAGTAAGGGACATTTATGTGGAGTACTGATAGTTTGGTCCACTTATCCAGCTTGAAAGGTGTGCTCCTTAAATAATAATTGTTAACAATACAGGACCTGTGGGGCAGAACACAAAAGACCAAACTTTGATATTATATTTTTTTTACGAAAGTCGTCATAGGTACGTTCGGTCAATTTACGTTCGTTATACATCCATTTTGATTCATTCATTCATTTTACTGGTGGTAGAGCTCCAGTGACAGAGCTCGCGGGTGTAGGCACCACCGCATTACCTTATATAGGTACTTGCCGCAAAATGATAGTGTTCAGCACTATCGTGTTCCGGTTAGATGGTAATGTACGGCCCTATAATTTCCGGCACAGAGGCATAATACCTTAGGCCTCAGGGGCCGTTCAAGTATTACGTCAGCACTATGGGGGGGTGGGGGGGTCTTTGCTCTGCTTATTTTGGATGACATGGGGGGTGGGGGGGAGTCTAGATGATGATTACGTCATCGGTAGTTATTTACTTATTACATCAGTAAAATCTAATCTATATGCTAAATCTATTTTCTTATTTTTAAAATTATAATTATGACATGTAAAATGAAAAATGTTTACGTAAGAATGGGGGGTGAGAGCTTTGCTTACTTTTGCTGACAAGGGGGATGGGGGGTAAAGAATTGTAATAAATCTGCTTACGTAATACTTGAACGGCCCCTCAGGAGTGGCAACGCATCTGCATTTTGACCTTGGTCTTTGTGTGGGTGTCTATAGGCTGCAGTTATTACTTAACATCGATGTGAACTGCATGCTTGTTTGCCACTTCCATTACATAAAATAAATTAAAAAACAAAAATAACCCCACTCGACTACAATGATTGCACGCATCAGTAACTGGTGTAACCGGTATTACACAAAAATACGGCAAACATTGCTAAAGGAGATGTTGCAAAAATGTATGGACCTCCGGCCATCTATAGTACACAATATCATTAAACAGGCAAAATCAATATAAAAACGTTTTTTACTGCATATTTTCACTTATTTAGCTTTGTTTGCAGTTACAAAACATTATTTGCAGTTAGAATTGCAACTCAAAACTAACATGGCGAATTAGGCGGGCGATGTCATTTTGACATTTTCATTTTTTTAATTGTATTTTGAATAAAGAACTTGGAGAACAAAAGTAATATTTTCTAAATACTATCAAAATCGATTGATCCCAAGTGTCGGCTGTATCGCCGCCATGTTTAAAATAGTTGAAAATGATAAAATCGTTATAATGAAATGTGGTTGTAACTCTAAAATATATTCTTGAATAAATTAATTGTATTTTTTTTGGATTCTTCTTTAATTTACCCATTTTTTGAGGACATGTACGAACCAGAGCCGAGCTCGCAACATCTCCTTTATCTTTAATAATTAATACGTTACAGTAGGTATATATCTGTATATACATACAACAGCATCGTGGAGGTGAGTGGTTTCGTTTAATTATGTACAGTCATTTGGTGCTTACCCTAAAAAGAATTAACTAGAAAGTTTTCCGGGAGTTTTGCAAATTGGTGATTTTATAGATTACAACGTGCTCTCACGTTCGTCAGAACCGGGATATCTGGCGCTCTACACTCTCTGCCTACCCCGTTAGGGACCTGGCGTGAAGATACATACATACGTACAGCGTGCTCTTTTCGAATTTTTACTTTGCCACCTCGTAACTGCCGCTCTCGCCGCCATATTGTAAGGATGGCGCACAAATACAGATTTTTTGGCATAACTCCGTTCCTACTCATTTTACGATAAAATTAGTTACGTAATAAATTAAACTAGAGAAAATTTTCTACAATTTATTTCTCAACCTTTTTTTTTGTTTGTAGTATCACCCAGTATTATATATTAGTCTATGGTATCAGCGTACGAGAGCCACAAAGTCCACTCCTACACGCGTTTCGGCCAAATAACTTATTTCCACACCACCATGAGGGCGAGTAAATAGCGGGTTTTTTTTATTGTAGTACCCCAGTAGTAAGAGGACTACAATCACTACAATGAAGCTTATGATTCGGATGAATGATGACGAGGAAAAAATTTCTACTTGTAACATTTCGCTCAGTACTGAAGACGATGAAATTTCAGAACCTGGTTCGTCAATAATAGCGAAGCGAAGGAAAATACGCTAAATTTTGTAATAGTTGCATTACAACTGGATTCCTGGAGATACCACAAAAAAACGAGCCACTTACTCTCCCTCTTGGTGGTGTGGTAATGAGTTATTTGGCAAAAACGCGTATTGGCATGGACTTTGCGGCTCTCGTACGCCGATACTATCGATTTTACAAAAAAAGTTTAGACATAAATTGTAGGATTTTTTTTGTAGTTTAATTTATTAAATAACTATCTTTATCGTAAAATGAGTGGGAACGGAGATATTCTCAAAAAACTTTATTTGCACGCTATTTTTCCAATATGGCGGAGCGAGCGGTAATGATACGAGGTGGAAAAGTGAAAATTCGAAAAAAGCACGGCAAAATCTATAACATCACCAAATTTCAAAACTCCCTCATTTTTTTTTACTTATTCTACCAAATGACTGGACTAAAAGTTATTATTTAAGATTTTTTTTCCTGGAAGTTTCTCAGTAGGTACCTCGAAGTTTGGTGATTTGCCCGGAGATGTCAATAGGCTCGCCACCTGTTCGGCGAATCATGGGTGTTTGGTGGGTGTTTGCATGTATGATTGAATGCATTCATTTACCTCTGCCCACCCCTTCGGGGATTACAAGCGTGAAGTTACGCTTATATCTGAATAATACTATGAAGTAAGCCTATGTAACACTGACCCTAGCCGGTGATCGTAGCGGGAAACACGACCAATAAGCCACGGAGTTATTCAAAAACAAAAATAAATCTCACTAGACTACAATAATTGCACGTCATTAAATAAACAAGATTCAATTATTCACAACAGTAACTGGTGTAACCGGTATTACAAAAGAATACAGCAAACATTACTAAATGTATCTTATTTAGTTAGTGCGTTGCAGAAAAAATAACGCTATGGAGGTGAGTGTTTTTTTAATTATGACAGTTGGTTGTTTTTTTTTATGTATAGGAGATGGCATACAAGCATGCAGCTCACGTTGATGTTAAGTGATGACTGCAGCCTATAGACATCTACACCAAAACCAGGGTTCAAAATGCAGATGCGTTACCACCCCTGAGACCTAAGTTGTTACGTCTGTGATAGTTATTTTTTTCTTTATGTTATGGAAGTGGCAAACAAGCATGCAGTTCACATTGATGTTAAGTGACTGCAGCCTATAGACACCCACACAAAGACCAAGGTCGAAATGCAGATGCGTTACCACTCCTGAGGCCTAAGGTGTTATACCTCTGTGCCGGAAAACACGAGGCCTTATATAACCATCTAACCGGAACACGATAATGCTGAATACTACCATTTTAGATTAGGTAATGCGGTGGTGCCTACGAGCGCGAGCTCCATCACTAGAGCTCTACCACCAATAGTTTAAACTGTAAACTTCTTTAGCAGAGCCTTGCACTTTTGGTGATGGGTAAAAAAATCTTAACTCGCGTCAGGATAATATGTGACCAAAAATACGTAAGACGGACACGTGGGCCGAATCGCGTCCGCCTACTTTTTGGAGACTTAATGACTGCTGTCATGGTGGTGGTGGTGGTGATGGTGGCGGTGGCGGTAACTATATCTACTTTTGCTATGTGTCTGACCTACGGTATTTTATTAATTTTCTAGATAGTAAACTATATTATTTGAAAATAGTTTTGTCACAATTTGTCAATAGTGAAACGTTACAATAGAACTGATAAACAAACATGTCAGTCATACAAAACGTGACCTGTACAAATAAAATACACTACAATGTAGAATCTAATCATTGTCTTACAAATAATAGATAACAGTTAATAAAGTGCGCAGAAGCAAAGAAGTCGAAAAATTGAGTGCAAAAATGAGTGACAGAAGGATTCTAAATTAAAAATGTATGATAAAAATAATGTTAAATAATATTTTGAAAGAAACTCGGTCAATGTGTGAGTGATTCAATAAAATAAAAATTAAAAATAGTATTGGATTTATTTTAATAATAATTTTAGTTTATATTATATTTAGTTCAAAAAGCCGAAAAATAGTTTTATTTCAATGAGTGTAGCTCGCGAAAACCTAAGAACATTCTTTAAAAACAACATTTAATATTTTTTTATTATTATCATAATAAATAGCGAATTAAATAGAACCTTGTAGTAATGTTCGTATATAGGAAAAGAACAAAATAGTTTGGAAGGAATATCGTGCATAGTATTTGTGGATTAAAAAAAATACTTCAGAAATAGAGATAAGTAAAAATGTGCTTGAGACAAGCTTTCCAGGTTATTGTAAAGTTAATAACTTGCTAGTTGCTGACATACCTAGATATATTTTTTTCCTGTTTTTATCTTTGTAACATTCGGCAGTAAGTACCTAATACCTGTACTGTGTATTATTTGGGCCTGAACCAATTTGTAAAACAAATCTACATATTTTTGTAAATCAGTAGTTTTTATTTATTTGTATTTTTTTGGTAAATTTTAATTATCCTTATTGAAGAAAAAAAATATTTTGTTTTTTTTAAATAATAACGATTACCTATACTAGGCAACAGAAAAAAACAGTTTTTTATCATTTATATTTATATTGTTTAACTTAAAATATTATCTACATTTTGTTATTATATTTCAATTTGTTGAAACAGTAAGTAATAACGACCATTTAGCGGCAGCTAGACTAGGTAACGCGATGTTGCATACGCCCTCGAGCTCCTACACTTGGAGCTCTACCAATATTAAGTATTCGTGATTTACAATTGTAACAAAAGATAATTATGATGATCGTGCCATAGGTTAAGCAAATATTCTTTGTGATACGTTGATAAGACAATGTTAAATTATATTCAGTTACACTGAAATAATATATTTAAATATAAAACTTTTTAACTGGTGATAGAGCTCCAGTGACGGAGCTCGCCGACGTAGGCACCGTCGCGTTACCTAGTCTAGCTACCACTTAATGGTCGTTAATATTTACTGTTGCAGCAAAAGAAGCGTGAGAAGCAAGAGCATTTTTTTGCATATTTTCTATTTGCCTTGAGGACTTCGATAGTATTATCAAATACATAATACAAGACACATTTTTGCTGTATTTGTATTTACATATTAATTATATTATGTACGGATCAGTCGAATGTAATAGTTAAAAGAACGCAGTTGAAATGTAATATAATTATTACTATAATGCACTTTAGTTAGAGAGTTTGCAAACAAAATGACAAAAAAGAATTGGATTACACCATTTCTGAAACAAGTAAGTAATTTTTATAAAAATAAACGTAATTTCACGCCTGTAAAAGCATGGGACAAAACGTAACCGGCGAATCGTGAAGATTAATAAGTAATGCGGTAGTGCCTACGCGCGGTCTTTGACTGAAAATACTTTTAACATACGCAGTAGAAGTAGATACAGTACGCACCAAGATATAGTGCACATCGACCTCAGGAGAGAGATTTTGGATAATAACGGCTCTGTACAGCGTTATCTCTTTCTTTAAAAACCTATCTGATGTTTGTCAACATTTTTTTAATTTTGTTTACACTCTCTGCCTACCCCGTTAGGGACCTGGCGTGAAGATACATACGTATATATGTTTGTCAACCATTTTGATTAAGTTTCGACCAATACCGGACTATTAGTGCTTATGTAGACAGTGAGCAGCAAAGACAACGCTCTACGAATTCAAAACTAGCCGACTGTCTCCTCCGTAGGCTCGATGTGCGATATTTTTTGCTGACTACTGTAGTATCTACCATAACCTAGGTTTCTCTGTCTGTCTCTGTCTCTCTCCCCCTCAGCGACACCCCTAGCCCACACCACCCATTAAAATATGTCAAATTTGTCGTATTTCAGTGTTTCGTGACAGCGGGCCGCGGCCCTACTCTTTCTCTCTTTCTCTGTCTGTCTCTGTCTCTCTTCCCCTCAGCGACACCCCTAGCCCACACCACCCATTATAATATGTCAAATTTGTCGTATTTCAGTGTTTCGTGACAGCGGCTGTCTCCATCAACATGATTGGCCATGGCGCCGCTCTCGGCTTCCCCGCAGTCTTACTGCCTCAACTCAGCGCTCCAGAGTCCGGCATACCTCTGACCAAGACCGGAGTCTCATGGATAGGTCAGTTGATTTGTATGGAAAACTCGATACCCTTATAAGACTACTCGTCTCTCCGTCTGTCGGAGCTGATATCTCTCCAGAGTAAAGATATAAAAATAAAGATATATTTATTAAGCAATTCGAGTTTACAAAATTTTCCTCTTACAATATTTTTAACAATACACCTTAGGCTTCAGGAGTAGTAACGAATCCGCATTTTAACCTTGGTCTTTGTGTAAGTGTCTATAGGCTGCAGTTATCACTTAACATCAATGTGAACTGCATATTTGTTTACCACTTCAATATCATAAAAAAAAACATACAAAAACAATTGCGTCGACAGCTGTATAGAATAAACTGTGTCACAGCTGTCAAGTACTGGGCCGATTGAGTTATTTGGTAAACACATGTGAATTTTAAATATACCTAGTGACTAATTTTAGGGGATAAATTGGAACATAAAAAAAGTACTTTGAGACAGGCCTATTTTATGAACACACAATTTTTTTATACGTCTAATAAAAAAATACTCATAGCCCCACAATAGAAATAAACCTGTGTCGTGGGTGCCGTTATATACACACAACACATAGACAAACACCCAGACCCGAGTAATATTAAGTATACCTATACCCGCGAACGAAAACACTTCCAGGAAAAAGTTAGGTGGTACAAAACTGATAAGATGATGTCATAATCGCAAGCTTAACGACAGCGGTCAGGCGGTCGGTCCCCTAAGAAGGAAGACTGATTGGTCTGTGCCATAGAGCAACGCGGCCCACCGGTCGCGGCGGACCGGAGAGAAGTAGCCATAGCGTGTATTATCGATGCAAAAAAGTCTGTCATTTTTTGCGGAGGGAAATGCGTGCGACACACACGCACACTACAAAAATCGTCTGTTACTACGAGACTCACACCTTGCCTTTAACAAAATACAGAAACAATTTCACGCACACATTTAATCCTTCAAGGATCGTACGGCCACCGGCGGCGAGACACAATTGAATTTCAATTGTCATATTTTTCTCGTGTCTGGAGAGATTAAACATCTAAGCGACAGGTATAGGCCCATTTGGTCTTGTACTTTGACAGAGGAGAAAGCCTGCATATGGCTACTCCCCTCCGGTGTTGCTCTATGGTCTGTGCCTAAATCAAATTTCTTATATTTACAGCTTCAATATTCGCCCTGTGCATGCTGACGGGGAATCTCATCGCGCCGCCCATTATGGACAGACTCGGCCGCAAAGTGACCCATTATGTGGTCACGGTTCCCTACTTATTAGGCTGGATAATCACAATCCAGGCTTCTAGTGTCCAGGTAACTATAGCTATTGAAGTAAAATAATTTCTTCGGATTTATCGTCATCACTCCAGTTGAAAGACGTCCACTGCTGGACAAAGCCTTCCCCAAAGTGTTGTGCTTCAATAAGGGAGAATATTCCATAATTGAAAAAAAAGAAAGAAAAAACAATAGAAAATAAACATTTAAAATACGTAACACTCAAAGCAAAAAAAAATACTTAAAAAAGAATTGACAAAAAAAAAAGAACTCTTAAATTAAAAAAAGTACCTTGTATACAAAAAAAATACTAGCAATTGTATCTTGAACGAACTGTTGCGGTTGGGATTTATTTTTACGAAGTATCGGATCCCGTGATCGCCATCCGTCCTGTATGTTGTTGTTTTGTTGACTGGACTAGAACACCTCAAGTCGTCCTTAACGGTACGCCAATACCTTTTTGTGATAAAGTTAAGGACCTCGGAGTGATTATCGATAGGTGTCTTACTTGGACTCCGCAGATATCCCAAGTTAGTAGAAAAATGTTCGGAGCGATCGGCTCTCTTAGACGATTGCAAAACTTTTTGCCTACCTCCACTAAGGTTGCGCTTGCTCGATCTATACTACTCCCTATATTAGACTACGCCGACATATCTTATCTCGACCTTACACAGGAGCAACTCAATAAACTTGAGCGACTCCAAAACCTTTGCATACGGTTCATATTTGGCTTGCGCAAATATGACCACGTTTCTAAATTTCGCGCTGAGCTCAAGTGGCTTCCTATATCCCTTCGCAGGAATACTCACATTCTCTCTCTTCTTTACTGTGTACTATTCTTACCTCGTACCCCCGATTACCTCAAAAGTCGCTTCAATTTCCTTTGTCATACAAATTCCCTCTCCCTCCGATCTACAGAAAATCTTCTTCTTCAAATACCTCTACACTCCTCTTCCTTTATTTCCAATTCTTTTACAGTAACGGCAGTGCGATTGTGGAATACCTTGCGTTAAAAATTCGTCAAGTTCAGACTCTTGAGTCTTTCAAAAAGCAACTCAATGAGTACTATCTAACTAAAAAATAGTATTGCTCTTAATTACCTATAATATTGCTGTATTATTATGTATAATATATATCTATCTAATGTTGTTTATCTATATATGTTTTATACTTTGTATTTTATTAATTTAATTACTGTACGTATTATATATTTAACCTGTACACCCCTACCGTCTTAACCATATTAAAATTCTCCTTCCACCTACAGGTAGTCTGGAAGAGATCGCTTTCAGTGATAAGACCTGATTGTATTGCCTATTTGCTATGTATCTACCATTATTTTGTAAAAAATATTGGTGTACAATAAATAACATTCTATTCTATTCTATGTTTTTCCCCGTAATATTTAACTATCACAGAGACATAACAGCTTAGATCTCATGGGTAGCAACGCATATCAACAAACAAACCTCTACTAGTTGTGTACATCTACATACTACTAAGGCTGCAGACGTGAGGTGCATGATTATTTGCCATCTTTCTAACATAAAAGAATGGACGATTTAATACGTTATTAAAACTGAGTAGGTATTCTAGGTATATCCTGCAGCGTTCTCATGTGCCTGCAAATTACTTAAATGATGATTAAAGACCAAATAAGCATAACTTATACAATATTCTGAATCTTTTATGAAACTGTGTTGTACCTGAATGTATTGTTACACTTTTATCTTTACTAATATTCTGTTTACCTGCTTTCAGACTCTCATCATTGGCAGAGCAATTCATGGGATTGCCAGTGGTCTACTGGCAATTCTTCGATCTGTACTCGTCGGAGAATGCACAAGCCCTCGCAACCGTGGAGCGTTCCTCACCACCATAACCCTCGCACAAGCTTTTGGCATATTCTTCGTCCACCTAATCGGTTCCTTACTCACCTGGGGTCAAACCTGTCTCATAATGTTTTTCTTTCCTTTAATAAGCCTTATTATGATAATCTTCAGCCCAGAATCGCCGAGTTGGTTAGCAGCACAAGGCAAATATGACGAGTGTAGGCAAGCTTTTCGTTGGCTGAGAGGCGTAGAAGAAGATGATGAATTAGAGGAAATGATCGATGCTCGGTTAATCAATGAAATCGAAGTGAAAGAAACTAAACAAGATCGATTTAAGCTTTGGAAAATAATAAAGAAGAAAGAATTCTATAAACCGGTGATACTAATGATTCATGTCAACATTATGGTGCACTTTGCCGGTGGGACTACCATGGCCGCGTTTTCCACTGTCATCATCGGCTTACTGATGGGTCCAAATGCGGACGCTCACTTTTGGATGGTATTCCTAGATACCCAGCGAATAATAACAAACGCTATCGCTGTGTATGTTATAAATCGAATAAAAAGACGCACCATGATGTTTTCCATAGGCAGTCTCTGTGTTATCAGTCACTTAGCTATAGCTATCTATGTATTCGGCAAGGTCCAAGGCTGGATAACCTATGATAGCATATGGTTACCAGCACTTCTCATAAATATACAGTTTCTGACAGTCGCTATGGGAATGGTGCCGATGCCAAACGTCATTGCAGGTGAGGTATTTCCGCTAGAATACAGAAGTATTGGAGCAACAATTGGTGCGGCTTCTGGAGGTAGTTTTATGTTCATTGCGCTGTACTCATTCACTGAATTGATCCACGTTATGGGTTTAGAAGGAACTTATACTTTGTACGCTGGAATTCTCACATACAATTTGTTGGTGACCTGGGTATTGCTACCAGAGACAAAAGGAAAAACTCTGCAGCAGATCGAAGATGAGTTCAAGGGTAGACGATTACGAGATGAGGAAATTGAAGCTAGAATAACATTGAATCCTGTAAATGATAAGATAACAATAAGTTCTGATAGTCGATGCAATTCGCCAGTGTTGTGAATATGACTGACAATCCACTTGACTCAATGGTTGTGCTACGACTGCACTAATTGGTCATGAAATCAATGACTGCAGACATTAATTTGGCTTTAGGTGCCAGCCATATGTGCATAACAGCACTGATCCAAAGTGAAGCTAGTGTGAGGCTGTGATTTTGAGCATTTATTTATGAAGATTGTGAGCTCACGCAAATAATGAAGGAAATAGTTAATTTTACTTAGTTAATGTTTTAAATATATTATGTCTATTTAATACACCAAATGTCATTTTGTTATTGAATTATTTGATACGACATACACATTAGTTATATTGATATCTTCTACAATTTGTTTTAAGTAAAGATAACCAGTTTACCATTGGCATTTTGCCATAACCATTGTGTACATACCATTATAATATTTTTTCTTAACTCTATCTTTCCTTTAACCATCTCTCTGTTTGGTAACCAACACACGGTACAGTAGGTATTATCAATTACTGGGCTTTTCGCTAGATGACGTTGTTTAGTATAGGAGATATTGACGTATCCGGAATTAGGCAACCATCCGATATTCGGGTCTCTTTCCCTATTCATAATAATAATATACAAAATACGAATAATCTTCATTTTTAGTATTATCATATAATTCTTTTTTGATAATAACATCGATTTCGATTGCGCAATTGACAAATTATTGCCTATGGTTACCTTTATGATAATCCAGACTTCTTCGTAACTTCACGCCTGTATCCCCGAAGGGGTAGGCGGAGGTAAATGCATGCATTCAAGCATACATGCAAACACCCACGATTCGCCGGTTACGTTTTTGGCCCATGTAACAGGTGGCGAGCCTGTTGACATCTCCGGGCACATTACCAAACTTCGAGGTACTGGGAAATTTCCAGAAAATGGAAAAATCCCAATAGAACCGGAGATAAAGGACTTTACACCATTATCTCTGATAAACCCCTACCCGGGAATCGAACCCAGGACCTCAGCGTAGTAGTAGTGGCCTGCTACCACTAGGCTACCGAGGCAGTTAATAATCCAGACAATTTGCAATATCATAATCAGCTTTGTACGGAAGCTATGGCCGTCATCTTCAAAATCTAATCTAGATGCCCATATCGGTGACGGCAAAATCTCGGCAAAACATGTGTGAGTAACAATGTGAGTGTCATTGCTAGTGGTCGTTTAGTATTAAATAAAATGACTAAAAAGAGTAGGATTACACCGTTTATGAAACAAGTAAGTTGTAAATTATTTTTGTTTAATTTTTAAAGCCCAGATGGTTTTGTTGGCTTAATCGTCATAATAGCCCGTAGGTACAATTTTTCCAAACCTCAAATGCCATTAGAAATCTATCAATTTATTTTAAATCAATGTAGCAATTCAAATAATACGAATCAGTTTAAAATAACAAATTATACGTAGCTTATTAGCTTAACAAAAGTTTTATTTTTTAATGTAAACGCTATTTGACGCCTGTGTTCCACGAAAAAGTACGTTGAGGTAATTAGTTCCATGTAATAGGTAACAACCTCATTGATATCTCTGGACACATTAACAATCTCTGAGGGAGGAAACGTTGAGGACGTTGAGAAACTGCCGAATTAGAGATACGGTGCTGAATATGGATGTTGCGGATGCAAAACATTTCTTTTTTAATTAACACAACCTCAAGACCGATCTTGAGGTTAACCGATCTTCTTTCTCAAAGGCGTTAACGTTTAGTCTGATCGGTCGATCTGCCTTCATCTATTTTATCTTGCATAAACAGGTATTCTATTCAGGAGGTCTCACAAAGCCAAAGTAGGCAAGAATTCTAGTGTCAACTACAGCAGATAGGTGGATCTGGTTGTTAAGCTCATTAAAAATATAAAGGTGTGCTACAAGACTCCACTATATACGCAATTTGCGTCTGCAACAAATTTCTAGTGCAATAATTTGATGCGTTTGTGTTTTCTTTTCTTTTGGCCCATCCGTGTTTTCACACTGGTTGAAGGTCAGCAAGCCACAGTTTTATTTTAATAAGTAGGAAACCATACGATCACTTCACTCATAGGTGCAGCAGTAATTAAAGAAAAGTGGTGATTAAATACACCCCTGACGAACACCAGCGCTATTCTTGAGGTATTTCATATTCACGCAGGCAGGTCTAACTTCCCAAGCTAGCAACCAAAATCCTTTCGAAACTCTTATCTTTAATTGTCTTTCAAATTAGTGGCCATTTAACAAATTCAAACACTTTTGAGCAGTCCACAACGTATGGTATTTGTCGCGCGATGATGATCTGCAAACATGATTCTAAAATCACACTACATCTGAAACATAATAATATACCACATTCATTAAATCATTTCATATCTAATCAATTTCTGCAGTCGATAACGTTTCAATTAACAAACTTGACAATTAACTTACGTAGAGTAAAAGTGTTGTACTGTACACGAGTAACATTTGCCTTATACTGATTTGGTCTAAACAAATAAATTATACATGTATCACGTTTTTGTTTTTCAATTAACAATCGTAATAGTGTAGGCATGTAATGAAAATATCAAACAAATTTACGGCCTATAATAAAACTAAATCTCTTGAACACGGTAGTGGTGAACACGATGATTTATTAAGGACAAACAAATAATCAACCTTGATCCCTGATATTGGAAATCTATCACAAGTATTATACATATAATGTTATCACTAAAGCGTCTAATTACAAATTGAAATTAGCGCATCACCTCTTGCAGCCCCTCTACATTAATGACAACAACATTTTGTTTTACGACTTTTTAAAATGAATAATTTTTAAAATCTAAGTTTTCCCATACGAAAGTTTTCTTTTGCCTCTTTGCCTAAATTGGCATATTTTACTCTGAGCGGAGGTATGCCATGGCAAAATAGCGCCACGTGCAGTGGGACGCGGATTTGCGGGGTGACGCAGCGGCGGCAATACTCTTTTGAACCTTTGAAAAAAAAAATAAACAAAATTATATATATTTTATTTTTAAAGAAAAATGGAAAGAAAAATTTGACTTCAGGCGAGGCTCGAACTCGCGACCTACTGGGAATCTAGTCCAGCCGCTCTTCCAATTGAGCTACTGAAGCCCTGCCCGATTTGTCAAATCTTTCCTTCACATCTATTGCATTGCTTTATGGTAGCAGTAGCGCCATCTATTACCAACTATGCTAGTTAGGCAACCGATATAATAGACTTTTCAGTTTATTGAATATCGTAAAGAAGTCGCTTTTACCCTTAATAATTGTTTGATATTATTTCGCATTAACACATGCTTGTGAAATATATTTTATTTTTAAAGAAAAATGGAAAGAATAATTTGACTTCAGGCGAGGCTCGAACTCGCGACCTACTGGGAATCTAGTCCAGCCGCTCTTCCAATTGAGCTACTGAAGCCCTGCCCGATTTGTCAAATCTTTCCTTCACGTCTATTGCATTGCTTTATGGTAGCAGTAGCGCCATCTATTACCAACTATGCTAGTTAGGCAACCGATATAATAGACTTTTCAGTTTATTGAATATCGTAAAGAAGTCGCTTTTACCCTTAATAATTGTTTGATATTATTTCGCATTAACACATGCTTGTGAAATATATTTTATTTTTAAAGAAAAATGGAAAGAAAAATTTGACTTCAGGCGAGGCTCGAACTCGCGACCTACTGGGAATCTAGTCCAGCCGCTCTTCCAATTGAGCTACTGAAGCCCTGCCCGATTTGTCAAATCTTTCCTTCACATCTATTGCATTGCTTTATGGTAGCAGTAGCGCCATCTATTACCAACTATGCTAGTTAGGCAACCGATATAATAGACTTTTCAGTTTATTGAATATCGTAAAGAAGTCGCTTTTACCCTTAATAATTGTTTGATATTATTTCGCATTAACACATGCTTGTGAAATATATTTTATTTTTAAAGAAAAATGGAAAGAATAATTTGACTTCAGGCGAGGCTCGAACTCGCGACCTACTGGGAATCTAGTCCAGCCGCTCTTCCAATTGAGCTACTGAAGCCCTTCCCGATTTGTCAAATCTTTCCTTCACATCTATTGCATTGCTTTATGGTAGCAGTAGCGCCATCTATTACCAACTATGCTAGTTAGGCAACCGATATAATAGACTTTTTAGTTTATTGAATATCGTAAAGAAGTCGCTTTTACCCTTAATAATTGTTTGATATTATTTCGCATTAACACATGCTTGTGAAATATATTTTATTTTTAAAGAAAAATGGAAAGAAAAATTTGACTTCAGGCGACTTCTTTACGATATTCAATAAACTGAAAAGTCTATTATATCGGTTGCCTAACTAGCATAGTTGGTAATAGATGGCGCTACTGCTACCATAAAGCAATGCAATAGATGTGAAGGAAAGATTTGACAAATCGGGCAGGGCTTCAGTAGCTCAATTGGAAGAGCGGCTGGACTAGATTCCCAGTAGGTCGCGAGTTCGAGCCTCGCCTGAAGTCAAATTTTTCTTTCCATTTTTCTTTAAAAATAAAATATATTTCACAAGCATGTGTTAATGCGAAATAATATCAAACAATTATTAAGGGTAAAAGCGACTTCTTTACGATATTCAATAAACTGAAAAGTCTATTATATCGGTTGCCTAACTAGCATAGTTGGTAATAGATGGCGCTACTGCTACCATAAAGCAATGCAATAGATGTGAAGGAAAGATTTGACAAATCGGGCAGGGCTTCAGTAGCTCAATTGGAAGAGCGGCTGGACTAGATTCCCAGTAGGTCGCGAGTTCGAGCCTCGCCTGAAGTCAAATTATTCTTTCCATTTTTCTTTAAAAATAAAATATATTTCACAAGCATGTGTTAATGCGAAATAATATCAAACAATTATTAAGGGTAAAAGCGACTTCTTTACGATATTCAATAAACTGAAAAGTCTATTATATCGGTTGCCTAACTAGCATAGTTGGTAATAGATGGCGCTACTGCTACCATAAAGCAATGCAATAGATGTGAAGGAAAGATTTGACAAATCGGGCAGGGCTTCAGTAGCTCAATTGGAAGAGCGGCTGGACTAGATTCCCAGTAGGTCGCGAGTTCGAGCCTCGCCTGAAGTCAAATTTTTCTTTCCATTTTTCTTTAAAAATAAAATATATTTCACAAGCATGTGTTAATGCGAAATAATATCAAACAAAAATTATATATTTTTTTTGGTATTTTATTAAGATTTTTAAAAAATCGTAGAACAACTTTTGTTAGGATTGATGACACAGAGAGGCTGCCTGCAAAAGGTGATGCGCTAATATCAATTAACCCTGTATACTAACTACACGCCTGTACTCGGAGGTCAGAGCATGAAATCAAGCACACATTCAATCAAACGATTCGCTTGTTACGTTTTGCCCCATGTGCGAGCCTTTTGACATCTTAGTGACCGTAAGGTACCAAACTCCTAGAGTGGCAGTGAGAAACTTCCGGAAAATGGAAAAATGATACTTAGTCCGCTTACCACCGCTCTCTTATTTTGGTAATGTACTCAGAGGGCCGGCCGCATTGCCTCATTTAATAACAACGCTAATCCTCTTAGTAAACTAGCCACCTGATCACGTGAAGCATCCGCTATTTGGCATTCAATAATATGTCCGATGTCCACGAGGCTCGCTTGTGTTTAAATAGAATTCGCCTCTCTAAGGTTGGTATGAAACTGCTAGACTGCTCTTTGGTCCCGGGTTCCTCAGGGGATAGCACCTGTAGCTCGGAGAGCACGTAAAACCGTTGGACCTGCTCCCGATCTCTATTCGATGATGTTTGATTGCTCGATGGAATGGCTTTGTACACTGGTACAAAGCCATTCCATCGAGCAATCAACTTTGATATTGGCCGTCGTGGTTGAAATCCAGTCTGGAGGACATTTTTATTATTATGAGACTGATGACGCACGACGCGCCGCCTTGCATCTTTCGCCATATTAGTTAATGTGGACGACACAAAATTTCAGTGTTTCGTGACAGCAGCTGTCTCCATCAACATGATCGGCCACGGAGCAGCGATCGGCTTCCCCGCCATCTTGCTGCCTCAGCTGAGCGCACCAGGATCCGGCATAACTCTCACCAAGGTTGGCGTCTCTTGGATTGGTCAGTTGAACATTTAAATTTACTGAGTCAAGTGTCAATCTGCAGTTGAAATTGTCGTAGTATATAGTTGTAAGTTCTTTAATACCATGTGTCATGCAGATGATAATAATTTATTGTGTGTAACAGTCCCCCTTGAGCTTGATAAATAATCCTACCCACCGTCAGCATAATTTCAGAAATTTTCAAAAGCTGCTGGATAAAAGCCTCTTGTGAAGATTGCATCATATGGGGGACTAGCGGACCGCCCCGGCTTCGCGCCCGTGCCTTGTTACCCACCCTCTCCTATTCGTCTTAGCGTGATGTTATATAGCCTAAAGCCTTCCTCGATAAATGGGCTATGTTGTTGTTCACTCCGCATTTACTGCCATATATTGGAATGGTTTGACTGCCATTGTTCTTTCGATTGTCACTTGTCTTATTAACTTCCTGACTAGCGGAACCGGCAAACTTCGTATTGCCTAACAATGAAATAATGTGTCAAAGGTTTGATAGATACGGACTATTAGCACAGTCTAAAGAAAACGAACGTGTTAGTGCTATTAGTATGGAAAAATTAAATTGTGGTTTTTACAATTTACCTTCAATTTCTTCATGTTTTTTTACCCTTTAAACCTTCTCTGGACTACCAAAAATCATTTAACACTAAAATTAGCCAAGCCGTTCTCGAGTTTTAGCGAGACTAACGAACAGCAATTGATTTTTATATATATAGATAGAATAGATATCTAATGAAATCAAATAACAAAGGCATACTTTAAACTGCAAAATTACTTAAAACTATTTAATAACCACATAGCTTGTACTTACTGAAATCCTTATATTCATATTTCTGTGCTTGTATCCATAAAATACGTTGCTAGTTTTTCTTTGTAGGCACATAATTAGAAAATTAGTAAATAATAGTACTTTGGTCAGGCAAATATCAAATATCAATATTTGATATATTGCTGTGCTCTAGCACAGCATATATCAAATATCTCAGTAGCTCAGTGGTTTTGCTCAATGACTAAATTTCGGTCTCCAGACTGAGTATTTTTTTATTCCCATGCGGAAACATCGCAAATCGTTAATCTATATCTTCAGATAAATATTCTGCTGTTATTTTATCAATTTGTATTTTATACTTACATAGGTATACAAGGCCAGCTCGTAACAGGAAAAAATAATACATAAATTATAAAACATTTTCAAATTGATAGTTTATTTTTTGCTGACACCGCACCCCCGCTCCTCCCCCTGACATTTTTCGCCTTGTCATGGCGGGATCTTAGTCGTCGGTGGTTGTTCTCACAACGGCGAATGGGCGAAACTAAGAGGAACCCAGTGAGGGAGCGGCGATTGGCGTGGCTCTGCCCGCCACTCGGAAACGAGCCACCGGCGGAGTGGCGGATGTGTGCGATACATAGAGCAACGCCGGTAGGGAGTAGCCATATGCAGGCTTTCCCCTCTGTCAAAGTACAAATAGGCCTATACCTGTCGCCTAGATGTTTAAATGTGTGCGTGAAATTGTTTCTGTATTTTGTTAAAGTCAAGGTGAGAGTTTCGTAGTAATAGACGATTTTTGTAGTGTGCGTGTGTGTCGCACGCATTTCCCCCCGCAAAAAATGACAGACTGTTTTGCATCGGTAATACACGCTATGGCTACTCCCCTCCGGTCCTCCGCGGCCGGTGGCCCGTGTTGCTCTATGGTGCGATAGCGTTCCCGTCACCCGCCACTAATGGCGGACGAGTCGGAACACCCAGGGATTTTTTGTGGGTAGTCCGATGCTTTCCCCGGAGTCCCACATAACCCACTCCTTTCCCCAAGGATATAATATGCGTAAAGAAATTTCCTCTGCTAAAAGAAATGGACCCTATTACTGATCAAAGATGCTTCCAAGTCGTAGCAAATCGTTATATATTTTTTTTTATCTAATAAAAGTTGCAAACAATGGTGCAGTTCACATTGATGTTAAGTGATGACTGCAGCCTATAGACACTCACACAATGACCAGGTGTCAAAATGCACTCCTGAGGCATTAGGTGTTATGCCTCTGTGCCGGAAATTACAGAGCCGTACTAATGTACGGCCACCTGACCGGAACACGATAGTACTGAACAGTACCATTTAGCGGCAAGTATATTAGGTAATACGGTGGTGCCCGCGAGCTCCATCACTGGAGCTCTACCACCAGTAAATTTTATTCAATCGTGATATTATATCCTTTGACAAACCGATTCATTTCATAATTTCCATGTTTACAGCTTCAGTATTTGCGCTGTGCATGCTGACGGGTAACCTCATCGCACCACCCATCATGGACAGACTCGGCCGCAAAGTGACCCACTATGTGGTCACCGTCCCCTACATACTGGGCTGGTTAATCACCATCCAGGCTTCTAGTGTTCAGGTAATACGATTAATCTTTTGATACACATATACGATGACATGGGGTCATGTCATGGACGTGTAAAGGAAGTACATGAATTTCAAACTTATGGAATACTAGCGGCCCGCCCCGACTTACCTACACTCCCCTATTCATCTTATGTTATATAGCCCTCCTCAATAAATGGGCTATCTAACACTGAAAGGATTTTTCCAATCGGACCAGTAGTTCCTGAGATTAGCGCGTTCAAGCAAACAAACAAACAAAGTCTTCAGCTTTATAATATTAAAAAAAAATAGTGTAGATAATAATATAAGTATAGATTTTGGGTGATAAAATATAAAAAAAATTTGCAAAGTAATTTCAGAAGTTTACATTGTGTGACTTAACAAATAAAAGGTCGTTTTGTAGAGATCTCAATTACCTACATCCTTTTTAAATAAATAGTTTTGAAGTTATCTAAGAAAATATGTGACAATTTACTATCCCTTATCTTTCCATGGTACTGGCTATAAATTTTAAAAAAAAATGAATAGAACATACAGATTACACCTACAAGAAGATGATCTTCAAAATAAGAAAGATAAAGAGAAGAAGACCACAGCTTTTATCGTCTTGCGAGGATAAACGCAGGCAGCTGTTCCATGTGAAGAGTCATTACGCAACCACTCAAGCCCTTGCTTGAGCGGTTGCGTGATCGTGGCAGTCGAATAATGTTTTCAGAGTAGAATCCCTGTCGTTGCCCCCGCGGCGATTGCCACCGGAGGCAAATGCGACAAAATTTTCCCAGTTGTTTTTCGTTTCCATATAGGTCCTCATTACGGTATCACTTTGCATCCAATTTCTATCACATACTCATCATCAATCATGTTCGACGATTTTGTGAGTAATTCTGTTAATAGTGTGGTGTCATTCATTCACGACTGCTTTTTATATTCAAATTCATTACTATCTAAACCAAAGATTCAAAATTCATTTAATCACTTGGAAATAATAAAATATTCTAGTGACAGTTCTTTACAAAAGTAAAATTAAAGTGAATAACAATTGATACGTTGGTTAATGTGTCAAAGTAAACCTTAAAATAAAACAAATAATCCAAAAATAATTAATAATTAAAATAGGTATCAACAAAATTAAATATTAAGATATTCAAGTTAATCTCACTCCAACATAATGTTAAACATTTTCATAACACATTTCATTTAATTCTGCCTCCAGACTTTTGTCATAGGCAGATCGATTCACGGGTTTATTGGAGGTGTACTTGCAATTCTTCGGTCTGTTCTCATCAGAGAATGCTCGAGCCCTTGCAACCGTAGAGCGTTCCTCACCACCATAGCTCTCACACAAGCATTCGGCATGATAGCTTAGGCCAAACCGGGCTCATAATGGTCATTTTTCTTTTCACTAGTCCTTAACAACGGGAAATACCTTTGCACTCATTTTTTCAAAATGGCCACCTTGCACAACCTGTGGCCACTCCACATACATGACTTAAAGCTAATACTAACCTACCGAAGGCCACATCCTAGCGTCGGATTTCTACATCTTTTTTTTGATTTAACTGATTCGGGATAGGTGAACAACATCCATTGATAACTAAAAGATAAACAACCGATGTGATAAACTTTGCAGTTTATACAATATAGTCAAGATGTCGTTGTACCCTTAATAATTGTCTTTTTAATATTTTTCGCAATAAAAAATAGAGTGGGAATATTTTTATCTTTAATTTTTAAATTCACTCGCATGTGTTAAGCCCTATTGAGACCTGCGCATTATTCGTTTGAAATCCGTATTGTTTTGTTAAAAGTTTTTTAAGTTACGATAATAGAAAACAAGCCGCGATTCACATTGGTGGTAACCTCAGCCGTTATCAGTTTACGCCCGTGATTCCCAAAGTGGTCCATATAGACCTCCTGGGGGGGTCCCCATCGGGGAGACCCCCGATAGGGGTCCACGTAGGCGTGAATAAAATTTGGAAATATGGGTGTGATATAAATGTAACAAAGGGGGTCCACGGAAACCAGAAAAAAATTGAAAGGGGTCTACAAGAAAAAATAGTTTGGGAACCTCTGGTTTACGCCCTCGAGTGCCTACGCTGGAACGCCACCACCAGTAAAGGTACTTCTCCTTATCTTGCGTAGATATAACTAGGCCATACATTACCACAACCGGAACACGATAATGTTGATAAATAAATAAAGAATTATTCAGTACAACATTTGCAACCAAAGGCTTTTTTAATGACAATATCTACTGTGTATTTTAATAGGTAATGTTATAATTATGAAATTGTGTACGACTGTTACCTTTTCAAGACTTGATGAGGTAGCTGCTACATTCCTGCTTTCTCCTACGCTATATAGAATAGCTAGTATCTATTCACAGCCATTAAGAATATCAGGCGCTTCAATATAGACATGTAGCTATTCCGTTTGTAACGAAAATTTTCGTTTCACCGACGATCATTTCTATAAAAAATGTTATATACTCGTTTAATAGATAGAGAATAGCAAAGAAAAGTTTTGTCCTATCTGTAGCTAAACAAAAAGAACATATTCTAGCCTTATAAGGCTAGAATATGTTCTTTTTGTTTAGACTTTAGTATTGTTCTTTTTGATCAGATTCAGACTTTTTTCTGATTGGCAGATCTATCCACGGCTTTGCGGGAGGTCTACTCACAATTCTTCGCTCTGTTCTCATCGGAGAATGCACGAGCCCTCGCAACCGTGGAGCCTACCTCACCGTTTTGACTCTCGCACAAGCTTTTGGCATATTCAGTCATAGCTTGTTGATTTAATTACCTTTTTAAATTTCATATTTGGTTAGTATTTGCCACTTGCGTATTGTTGTCACATACATTTTAACTCGTTTTCAGGTTCTCATCATTGGCAGATCTATCCACGGCTTTGCGGGAGGTCTACTCACAATTCTTCGCTCTGTTCTCATCGGAGAATGCACGAGCCCTCGCAACCGTGGAGCCTACCTCACCGTTTTGACTCTCGCACAAGCTTTCGGCATATTCTTCGTACATCTTATCGGTTCCTTATTCAACTGGCAGCAAACATCTCTCATAAATGTCTTCTTTCCATTCATAAGTCTTCTAATGATATTAGTATACAGTCCTGAATCTCCCAGTTGGTTAGCGGCACAAGGCAGATATGACGAGTGTAGAGAGGTGTTTCGTTGGTTGAGAGGTGACAAAGAAGATGAGGAACTAGAAGAAATGATCAATGCTCGGGTAACCCTCAGTGAATTCAAAGCGAATGAAAATAAACAAGATCAATTTAAGTTATGGAACACTATGAAGAAGAAAGAGTTCTATAAACCAGTGATACTAATGAATCATGCCATTATTTTAATACACTTCGCTGGTGGAACTACTATGGCAGCATTTTCCGTTGTAATCATTAGCTTGTTAATGGGTCCAAACGCGAATGCTCACTTTTGGATGGTATTTCTTGACATCCAGCGAATAATATCAAATGCCATTGCTGTGTATGTTATAAATCGAACAAAAAGACGCACCATGATGTTTTCAACAGGTGGCCTCTGTGTGATCAGTCACCTAGCAATAGCTATTTACATTATCACTAAGGCCCAAGGTTGGTTCGCGTATGACAGCATATGGTTACCAGCAGTTCTGGTAAATTTACAGTACTTTGCCGTAGCTGTTGGAATGGCGCCAATACCAAACATGCTTGTTGGGGAAGTCTTTCCTTTAGAATACAGAAGTATTGGTGGAACAATTGTCGCAACTACAGGATGTGGCTTTATGTTCTTAGTACTATACACTTTCCCAGAATTAATCCATGCTATGGGTTTAGAAGGAACTTACATTTTGTACGCTGCAATTCTGACTTACAATTTACTAGTTATCTGGGTGTTACTACCAGAGACAAGAGGGAAGACTCTCCAGCAGATTGAAGATGAATTTAGAGGTAGACCTTTACGAGATGAGGAAATTGAAGCCAACATGTGTTTCGACTCTGTCAAGAATTATATGAGAAAATCTTCTGATAGTAGTTATAGTGCTCCTAAGGTTGTCCCATAGAGGTAACTGACTAATCAGTAGGTGGAATGATGGTGTAAGCACGGGTACCGAAGAGTCACGTCTATTTTGATATCGATATTATTGTGTAGTATTAGATCTTTTGTGACCAGATCGTGTAAACTGTGGAACGAACCCTTTCTAAAGCTATAGAACTCTTCAAAATTATCATCAAAAGAGTCAAAGAGTCCTCCACCGCTGGCAGCTCTTAGAAAACTCCCCTAATGTTCCAAATGTTCATGGGCGATTGTGGCCCGTCTGCTTGTTTGTCAAATTTTCTGATATATAAAAATCAGTATTTACACATTGTTTCGGCTCTGAGTGATTGTATATGAAAATAATGTTTTATAGAATATTACAATAAGAACTTTTCTGTAAATAAATATTTTGTATAATATTAATAATTTTAAAATTATATAACAAACGTTTAGTCAAAGAAGTCTAGTCGTTACCTTTAATTTAAGAGTAATAATTAAAACATTTTTTTTAAGTTTATCAGGTATTTTTTGTTCTTTCTGCTTCCTTTGCATGCTTTCACACGAAACAATCTGTCACTGCCCTAGGTGGAACAGGACGACTTTTGTGTGAGACTCATTCTCATCCATTATCAAAGTCCACAATGTTGCAAGTCCAAAATCTGCTGGTACTACTGTACCCTAATGCCACTCTGACAAAGACTGCCCTCTTCATCGCCTACCATGACCTTTCATTGCGAATCCAAACCGAATCCTTATGTTTTAAGTATCTCGTGTGTCCTTCATGCGCGTGGTTACATAAACAAATTAAACATTTTTTTGCGAATCGCAATAAAACGTCATAGTACCCACAGGTTCAATGTTTAATAAAGGACTTTAATGATTTATAAAAGAAAAAGGTAGTATCGACATATTTCACTTTTGGGATTACAAGAGAATTATCTATTTTCCCAATTGATATCAAGGATAGCTTTAAGGGCAAGACAGCCGTGCCGAGTAATCTATCAATATTTTAAATTTAGATATACTTAAATAATATTTTTTCTTGCTTTCAGGTTCTTATCATCGGCAGATCAATTCATGGTATTTCAGGCGGTCTACTGGCAGTTCTTCGGTCCGTTCTCATCGGAGAATGTACGAGCCCCCGCAATCGCGGAGCGTTTCTCACTACTATAGCTCTCTCACAAGCATTTGGTATATTCTTCGTCCACCTCACCGGCTCTTTACTCAGCTGGGAACAAACCTGCCTCATAAACATATTCTTTCCATTCGTTAGTCTTCTAATAATAATATATAGCCCTGAATCGCCAAGTTGGTTGGCTGGACAGGGCAAATACGATGAGTGTAGAGAGGTTTTCCGGTGGCTAAGAGGTGATGGGGAAGATGAAGAACTTGAAGCAATGATCAATGCTCGAATAATCATTAGTGAAATTAAAACGCATGAAACGAAACGAAATCGATTTAAATTGTGGAACACGTTGAAGAAGAAAGAGTTCTATAAACCAGTGATACTAATGATTCATGCCAATATTTTAATGCACTTCGCTGGTGGGACTACTATGGCAGCATTTGCCATCGTGATCATCAACTTGTTGATGGGTCCCGACGCTAATGCTCACTTTTGGATGGTATTTCTTGACACTCAGCGGATAATATCAAATGCTATTGCGGTGTTTATTATAAATCGAACAAAAAGACGAACCATGATGTTTTCTACTGGTGGCCTTTGTGTGATCAGTCATCTAGCAATAGCCATTTATTTATTCAGTAAGGCCCAAGGTTGGTTTACATACGACAGCATATGGTTACCAGCACTTCTGATAAATTTACAGTTCCTGTCAGTAGCTGTTGGAATGGTGCCGATGCCAAACGTGATTGTTGGTGAGGTCTTTCCCTTAGAATACAGAAGTATTGGTGGAACAATTTGCGGAGCTACGGGAGGTGGGTTCATGTTTGTAGTTCTACACACATTCCCTGAATTAATCCAAGTTATGGGTTTAGAAGGAACTTATACGTTGTACGCTGGAATTCTGACTTATAATTTGTTTGTGATCTGGTTATTGCTCCCAGAGACTAAAGGGAAGACCTTGCAAGAAATTGAAGATGAGTTCAGAGGAAGACCGTTACTAGATGATGAAATTGAAGACAGAATGTGTTTTGACCCTGTTAAAGAATACATGAGAAAGCATTCTGATAGAAAATGTAGTGCTCCCGTAATCGTACCGTGAATTTAGAAAAGTGCTTATCTCATGAATACCAGGACTTTGTCTACATAAATATGTGTTGGGTTATGGAACGTGTAAATGATACGAACCCACGTAACAAAAAATTGTTGTAAGGCTGTGAGTGTTAGATTGTGAATGAATAAAAAATCATTTATGAAGAAATACCTAAGTTTAAGATCGAAAACAAACATGTATATAGGTATAATAATGATGGCTTTTTTGTTGAATATATTTGCGAATTAACTTTCGTTTGTTTTTCCTTTTACAAGTGTTACTGAACGCATTTATTGATTGTTAGTGAATTTGGACTATTAATTCATTACTATCATAATACCTTTTTCTACAAGGGATGTACAGTATCCAACAAGAAGTAATGCACATCGACCTCAGGAAGAGATGTCGGCTTATTTCGGATCTGTAGAGCGTTATCTCTTTCGCACCTTACCTATTTGACGTTTGTCGATTTTGATCAAGTTTTGACCAATACCGGACTATGGATGCTTACGTAGGCAGTGTGCAGCAGAGATAACGCTCTATGAAGCCGAAACTAGCCGATCGTCACTCTCATAGGCTCGAATTGCAGTATTTCTTGATAAGAACTGTATAAACCTTTTAGCCGGTGGGATGGGCTGCAACATCAAATATGTATAATATAATGTACGTAATACGGAACCCTAAAAAGGCTCGGCAGACGGCCGTAATACATTACTGCCGGATGTGGACTTCGGTAGCTCAGTTGGTAGAACGATTGAACTAGTCCCAGTGGTAGCGAGTTCAAGACCTGTCGAAAGTTTTTTTTCTATGGAAATTAACACTCTCAATTATTGCGAAAAGTCCAATAAGATAAAACAATCTATTAACTGTGCTACAGAGAGATTATAGCATAGGATACATTTAACAATTTAAACAGTGTCAGTATGAATTGATCACTAAAAGTAGGTTCCCATCAATAAACATTGCACTTAAACTTAATTTTCGATGCATTCTTTTCATTACTAGTTACTTATTTATTTGAAATATCAGCTTCTTTATATTGTTATATTTAGAAACACCATTTATTTGGCAAGTAGTTGTCGTTGAAATCATCACGATAGGTGGTCTAGATATTTTTTTATGCGCATTTATATACCTACCTAATCCGTTCCGATCGAAATTGCGGAAGTGCGAAATATGATGTGAATTTGCTGACTATGTGACTTCCGAGAGTCTTTTAGTTAGTCTCAAGTACTTACTTAGTTGACCGCCATTATTCGGTTGAATCACGGAATAAATAAATAAGGATGGAAAGTCCTTTGCTTCAATTTAGTATTAGAACCAGTGTCGCCGCTTTTCTCCCACCGTGCAATTTTTTACACAAATGTAACACCATCTCGACAATCACCCACACATTAATCTCAGGGCAGCTATTCGTTTGCGTAAGTTTGCATACTAAGATGTAACGCCCGTAGACAATTAACACTCGCACGCACACAACATTATACTCACCAATAAACTAGTCGAAGTGTAGCGAACGCATTACATGCTGTACATTGCCAGCGGAGACAGTAATAGCGTTAATTGAGCGAGTGCTTAGCGAGCAATGTATTCGCTAGCAGTAACGTTTAAATAATGCAATTTAAGTTCGAATATTCATATTCCTTTGTATATTTATATGTTTTATACAAGTATTATAACAATAATTGTTATTTGTGATTTACCGATCAAAAGATATACCTCCTCGCTTTATACTTGAGGTCTGACATTTCATATTACATGTTAAAATTGGCACTACATGGTATTTTACCAAGAGATGCGTCGTTCGAAGCAGTCTACACGACACTACGAGCGGCGAACGAATGGTTCTGCCGAACTGTGTGTGTACACGCATAGTTGTCGTGCGCTTGCCACGCCCACATTACCATTCCATCTTTATTTATCTATTCCGTGGGTTAAATGCACTAGCGGAAGATTACCCTCCTTTTTTAAATTGTTATGTAAGTACCTATTTATTTTTTGCAATAAGTAGGTACAAGTAAGAGTTTGACATCGGGCAGGGATCTAGGAGAGTGAAAAAAATATGTAGGTAGGTAGGTAGGTACTTAGTTTGACATTTATTGTCTACAAAATCCAGTCTTCGTACTTATCTACTTAATGTGCATGAACTATATGTGATCTCTGACTCCGACAGTAATATACAGATAAACGTTAATATCCTATATTTTATATCGGTATTTAAATAATTCTCACTTCCGAGAATAAACTATAGAGCTCTATCACTAGTAGATAGAGCTCGTAGAGGGAGTTGGCTAACTACGGCCAAATAATTGTGTTCATGAGATTACGAATACGTAATTTAACAGCAATTGTTACATTGTAAAGAATATCGCATGCTTTAATAATAAAAGTACAAAATTACCTACCTTATAGCCTCAGAAGTCTAGTGGTAGCAGGCAAGGTTTGATTCCCGGGTCGGGGGCAACTATAGATAAGGTTGTTTAATCCTTAAACTCTGATTCTATTTGGATTTTGCTGGACGGAAGTTTCCCGGTACCTTCGAGTTTGATAAAGTGCCCGGAGATGTCGGAAGGCTCGCTGACAATCTCTTAAATGGGACAAAACTCATGCATGCTGCGAATTGAAACGTAACTTCACGCCTGTAATCCCCGAAGGGGTAGGCAGAGGTAAACGCATGCATTCAAGCATACATGCAAACACCCACGATTCGCCGGTTACGTTTTTGGTCCGTGTAACAGGTGGCGAGCCTGTTTCCATCTCCGGGCACATTAGCAAACTCCAGAAAATGGAAAATCCCAATAGAAGCAGAGATAAAGGATTTTAAACCGTTATCTCTGATAGTCCCCGACCCGGGAATCGAACCCAGGACCTCCAGCGTAGTAGTAGTGGCCTGCTACCACTAGGCTACTGAGGCAATTAAATTGAATGCATGCATTTACCTCTACTTACCCCTACCCCCTCTGCCTACACCTTCGGGGATAACAAGCGTATACCTAGTTACGTAATTATTTCGCATGGTGGCAGTTGGCAGCAGCGATCAAACGTTTCATTGTGTTTAACAAGTTCATATTTTACATTTGCTCAATTAATTTTTGGTAACGTAACGTCCTTCAGTATTAGACAATTATTTTTATCTCATGATAATGGCAATGTTTGTAAGTCGTTCAGTATACTTCGGTATTTCCAACCGATTACTTGGTTCCGTGCCAAGTTTTGTCTACGTTAAAATATATAAACATGTTCTAATGTTTGTTATCAATTATCTATTTAATATTACTATGATACTAGTCCATTTTGTTTTGAACCAGTATTATTAGACACAATATAATTTTACGTTAAAAAACCGTCACATTAAATACAATTTTCTTGTAAAATAATTAAATAGGAAAATGTGTGAATGTATCTACCTATTGAAAGAAAACAAAGTGTTGGATGTGTAAGCCATATAACTTAATGAAATACATTTAATTTTTGTACGGATGGCCATATTGCAGTACGATGCCAATATTCAAGGAAGATTCAGTTCCGTTTTTGAGACAAGTAAGTTAAACTTTTTAATACAATAAAAGTGCAATCGGAGAAAACACCGGGATAAACAACCGGTTCAGTTTTTAACTTCGTTCGACAGATATTTATTTATGTGAGACGTTCACACACTTCACACGTCATCTGTAAAGGTACTAAGTATGTGAAACAGTGGTAAATTGTCTTCTGAAAACTGGAACTGTGCTGCCGAGTGGAGTATCCTATCTAATAGGTACTTCAGTACATGTAGGTCATTATTTAACATACACATTATACATACAGCTATAAAAAGGAATACAATACATGTATTGAAAATGTATTGAAACATGTCTAATATAATACGGTAAAATACAATACGGTACCTAAGTGATGACTGGTGATAGAGTCCCAGTGTAGGAGCTCGAGGGCGTAGACAGCACAGCATTACCTAATCTATCTGCCGCCAAATGGTAGTGTTCAGTATAGCCCCGTAATAACTATCACAGAGACTTAACAACTTAGGTGTGGCAACGCATCTGCATTTTGAACTCTGGGTTTCGTGTAGATCTGTATGGTCTGCAGTCTTCACTTAACATCAATGTGAGCTACATGATTTATTGCCAACTTCTTAACATAAAAAAGTTATGTAATGTGAAACTCATTAACCTAATGCGTAGTTAGTACATACCTTCCGTAGAATTTGTATACTCTTTGGTACATACCTACCTTAATCCTAATATCCAAAAAAAAACCATGAATGTGCTTCTTGGTGCTTTCTTTGTATGTTATAATATTTACCCTATTTAATGTATTTGCGCAGTGTTTCGTGACCGCAACAGTATGTATGAACTTGGTGAGCAATGGCTGCGCGTATGGCATCCCAGCTATCGTGCTGCCCCAGCTGAACCAGCTCGGATCACCGATCACGCTGACCATGGAACAAGTGTCTTGGTTTGGTAAGGATAGCTGCGTTTATAACCAGTGTCGTAACAAAATAAACAAATATCTATAGGATCAGGCAGTGGCGTAGCTAGGGTGGAGGGGGCGGAGCAACCCGCACCGGGTACCACCCATTAGGGGATGGCAAACTATTCCAAAAAGGTACCTAGTAAATTCAATTACGCAGGATGGACAGTAGCATCCTGTGATAATTCTACCGTCACTGCGATCGCTCGCTGAGCGCTCTAGCGAGCGTGACGATTACGGTATAATTCCCTGAATTAATAAATTATAATAATAAAGGCAACCCTCTATACGTCCCACTGTTGGGCACGAGTCTCTCCCCTTTTTGGGAGGAGGCAAACAGCTTACACCGCCACGCTGCTCCAATGAGGGTAGGTGGAGATACGGCTAACCCGCTGTCGGATGTTTTCAAACCGCCTATAAGGCCTCCGACAACGATTGCTATCTATCGATTGCAACCGAGACCGACGGCTCAACGTGCCCTCCGAAGCGAAACGCCTATTTTAATTTGCCACCAGCGGTCACCCATCACACACCCGACCGCGCCCGTATCAATTAACCCAGTAGATTGCTTGCAATCTACACCAGCCGCGGGGCCATGCGCGCCTGTCAATCTGTAATTATATAGTATCTTATATTATATCAGTCTTAAAATGTATGTTTCTATTTCAGCTTCAGCCATTAGTATCACGATTCTAGTGGGTGACTTCGTGATGCCGCCGATAATGGGAAGACTGGGACGGAAGATCGGCCATTATGCTGCCATCGGGACCGCCATCGCTGGTTGGATCATACTCATCTTTGCTGATAGTTTTGAGGTACCTATCTATATGAACTACAAAATAAAATTTGAAAATCCAATCAAAACAGTCTAAAAATTCGTTTGTCTGTTATTTTTAATATTCTAGCTTTTTAAAAGAGGTTCGGATCAGCAATCCGAACTGATTTAGTTTCGATGAAATTCAATTGAAACCTTGTATGAAAAAACGAAAATCAGCTGTGGTTATACACCACCATGTAAAAAATATTTTTTATTAAAAGTCAGTGTTATATACCTACACATTTGTTTTATTTCAGGTATTAATGCTATCAAGAATCGTGCAAGGTCTGTCATTCGGCTTATTAGTTCCACTACGATCAGTTATCATCGGAGAGTACACAAGTCCAAAATACCGAGGAGCCTTCCTCTCGACTATGTCTCTAGCTCAAGGATTTGGAATATTTTTCGTTCACCTACTTGGTTCTCTAATCAGCTGGCCATTAACAGCCACAGTTTGCCTCATTTATGCATTACTGAGCATTATTATGACATGCTACATTCCAGAATCGCCAAGTTGGTTGGCAGACAAGGGCAAATATGAGGAATGCAGGCAATCCTTTCGCTGGCTGCGAGGCAATGGAGAAGAAGCAGAATTGGAAGAACTTATTGAAGCTAGAATAGAAGCTAATGAAATGCAACGCAACACCAAGGGAACGTTCAGTATTAAAGCTATGATTATCACAATTAAAAAACCGGAGTTTTACAAGCCAATAGTTGTGATGTCACACGTTGCCTTTTCCATGTACCTAGCTGGTAGCGCTAACTTGGCTATTTACGCCACGGAAATATTATCTCTGATAATGGGACCGCACGTTGATGTTCATTTCTGGATGGTTATAATCGACACACAGAGACTCGTAGTCAATACAATAACAATATACATAATTAATAAAACAAAAAGAAGAACAATGATCTGGACAACGGGCAGTCTTTGCATCGCCAGTCACGTAGCAATAGCTGGGTACGTTTACGCTAAAATCAACAACATGTTGGCATACGATGCTATCTGGATATCAGCTCTATTAGTAAACATTCAGTTCTTCACAGTCGGTGTAGGGATGGTGCCACTACCGAATGTGATAGCTGGAGAAGTGTTCCCTCTACAATACAGGAGTATTGGAAGTAGCATAGGTACAGGTGTGGCAGCAGGATTCATGTTTCTCGTTTTAAAGACTTTCCCAGCCCTAATCAGCTGTATCGGTATACATGGTACTTATGCTTTGTACGCCATTGTTTTAACGTATAACTTGGTGGTGACGTTAAGCTGGTTGCCAGAAACGAAAGGAAAGACTTTACAACAGATAGAGGATACGTACAAAGGTGTGAAAAGGCAGCCAATATCTGAAGAAGATGTAGAGGTGAAAAGGCGATTGCGGGAGGAAGGATGAACGTGGAATCTGATTGCATTAATCTCTTGTAAAATGTTATCTGTGATGATTTTTTTTTACATACATAAATATTTTATTCGTACCGCAATAACGTCTTACTTTTACCTTTTTTTATGTTATGGAAGTGGCAAACAAAGCATGCAGTTCACATTGAAGTTAAGTGATGACTGCAGCCTAAAGACAAACATCAAAATCCAAGACACAAAGACCAAGATCAAAATGCAGATGAGTTACCACTCCTGAGGCCTAAGGTGTTGTCTCTGTGCCGGAAATTACAGGACCGTACATTACCACCTCACCGGGACACTATCTTTTAGCGGCAAGTAAATAAGGTAATGCGGTGGTTACTACGCCCGCGAGCTCCGTCACTGGAGCTCTACCACCAGTAAATGCATTAACCTCTTAAAGTGACGACACATATGCAATAAGAACTATTGTTTTCCGTGTATATATTATTATGTTTATGGGCTGCTGTAGTCACTTACCATGAACGCTTCACGGGTGTTTTGTTGTTAGCTAAGAAGTGTCTATCACGTGCCTACAGTACGTACCTACTCAACAATTAATATTGCACATCGAGCCTGCGAAAGAGATGATCGGCTCGTTTCGACTCCGTAGAGCGTTATCTCTATTGCACACTGCCTACGTAAGCACTGACAGTCCGGTATTGGCACACCGCGGACACTCCGCCAGAGAATATGTAATAATACTACGTATAGAATGGACACTTCGACATCCCGCCCGATTTGCACACATACACAGTCACACCGCGGACACTCCGCCAAAATTCCATACAAACGCTTAATTTGGTTTCTATCCATCAGTGACGTGTATATACACGCGCACCTGTATGCGTAGCACGTACAAAATACCAACCGTCGTCCATAAGAGAGGAAGGGGTTGTGTATGTGTGCAAATCGGGCGGGACGTCGAAGTGTCCATTCTATAAGTAGTATTATTACATAATCCCTATTTTTGTTCAAAACTTGATTAAAATGGTCGACAAACGTAAAATTGGTACGGTGCGAAAGAGATAACGCTCTACAGACCCGAAATAACCCGAGGTCTCCTTCCTAGGCTCGATATTCATTAATTATTTATTGTCTATCGCGAAATTCAAACACCTAACATCTTATCGGTTTCCAACCGGAATAGAATCGTAAATGAAATAAAGATAAATGTTTAGTTTATCTTTTCAGGACGATGACAAAATAAATATTCTAGATAAATATGACACTAGAACTAACAAAAATCTTGGAATTTTATACGAAGTTTGTATTTATCTCATGAATGCCTACTGTTAGCTTTTGAGTTACTGCTCCTGTTTGTAGCTACTGTTAGTTATATTTTTCTGAACAGCCCCATTGTAACACCATCGAAAATATAGGTATGGTGTATTATACACACATTTACAACTATTATTCTCTTGATCATGTTAAGGTGCGTGTTCACAAGTGGCGCAAGTTTTTTTTTATCTAATTAACTGCAGCCTAGACATCCACACAATGACCAGAGGTCAAAATGCAGATGCGCTGCCACTCCTGAGGCATTAGGTGTAATGCCTCTGTGCCGGAAATTACAGAGCCGTACATTACCACCTGACCGGAACACGATAGTGCTGAACACTACCATTTAGCAGCAAGTATATTAGGTAATGCGGTGGTGCCTACGCCCGCGAGCTCCGTCACTGGAGCTCTACCACCAGTAATAACATTCACAGGAAAGGATAACAAAATAAAACAAAACAAACACATTGATATTTTTCTATAATTTTCTATATTATTTGGTACACGATAATTCAGTCAATGTGTCCAACCATACGCGGTGAAGTGAGCCTAAATATAAAATTGTTCCAATCACGTGTAGTACAAACAAAACGCTTTTTACACGCTCGGCGCACCAGTATAGTTGCACAAACGACTTAACTTAACTTTATTCTGTACAAGTGACACGCGCTCCGTCCTATATGAACATCAGATCGGCGATTTGCGGGGTGCCCTGTACACGCCCGAGGGAACCGCGCCTTATCTAGGATTCCCTGTATTTATATATCCTAAGACATTTACATGAATCCACTTTTGAAAGCACGAAAATCAAACCGGCTACATGCAAAAAAGTTCGATCGGCGTAAAGTAAAGCGCGAATTATGAAACGAAATATAAACGCAAATATTTACACTTACAATATTCCGAAAACAGATAACGCTATATACTTAGTTACTATACAAATACATAACTATACTATTCATGATTTTTTTGGGAGTATGCCTCCATCACATTCCTCGTTAGGAAAAAGGCCTCTAATAGCTTGGAACCAGTAGCGGATGCTATGGGACTCAAATCTTCCCTTAAAATCATTAAAATACATTTCTTACTTAGCTGGAGCATCTTACAAACAAGAATGACCTTATGCTGGCTCCCAAAATGAATTTTCAGGATCCGCTACTGCTCGGAACATAGAGCAACACGGGCCACCGGCCGCGGCGGACCGGAGAGGAGTAGCCATATGCAGGCTTTCCCCTCTGTCAAAGTGCCTGCACAAGTGTGCCTATGCCTGTCGCCTAGATGTATAAATGAGTGCGTAAAATTATTTTTTTTAAATATTGTTAAAGCCAAGGTGCGAGTTTCGTAGTAATAGACGATTTTTGTAGTGCGTGTGACACGCACCGCAAAAAATGACAGACTGTTTTGTATCGGTAATAAACGCTTTGGCTACTCCCCTCCGGTCCGCCGCGACCGGTGGCCCGTGTTGCTCTATCGCTCGGAACGAAACTGTCACTATAATAGGGTTCCCTCGGCGGCGAATACGGTTACATAAGCAGAGATCAATGTGACAATAGCATAAACAAAGGACACGGTGTACTTAAAATACTCATTTAATTTAACAGCCATTCATGTTAAGTGAGTAACGCGGTCGATGCGCATGTCCATATTAAATAGGTGCATGTGATGTTAAAATAATCTCTTAGAAAATAAATTGTTGTAGGCCAGTACACATATATTTTTTATTTCATGGCAGAATATAGTAAACATTACACTTTCCAAACTTTATAATGCTTATTATGTATAAAGAAACTGATAAAAGAATCATGCAAGAAGTGTCAAATAATCAAATCTAAAAGTCAAAGATCCGCCCCCTTTTTTGCCTTGAGGGATGAAATTGCTTATATTTGGCAGGTAGTTTCCTTTAAAAAAATACTCTAAACTACACCTATATAAGGTAGTTAAAGGATGTAGAAACGTGAAGTTCAATTCACTATTCTTCCTCCGCCGGATTTCAATTTTTTTTAATACCAATACTTAATCTAAATCGGTCCAGCTTACCAGCTGTGAAAGTTTATCAAACAGGTAGTTACTTCTTAGCCTGGGTCGCACCAGGATATTTGTTAAAGTTAAAGTTATTGTAACATTTCACATCCTTCTCTTACTTTAACAGATTTTTTTAAGTTAGAGAAGGATGTGAAATGTTACTATAACTTAAACAAATATCTTGGTGCAACCCAGGCTTAGTATTGATGTTCTTTGTTGGAAAATTGACACTAGGAACACTTCACATTGGAAATTTTATCCTCTTATATGATCAACATTTCTAAAGTTAGTGTTCATACATCCGTAAATAAAATAAATTAAAAAAAAAAAACTTTGAATTGATAAAATCCTTGTCCACACATGTCGGCGACATCGACAACGTTACAGAAAACATCTGAAAACATCTTAAACTATCAACAATCCAAAAAGATACATATTAACATATTATATTGGACTAAACGATGGCTACCGGCTGATGGCCGCACGAAAACCTACCTTCCGTATATGCGTCAAAGTTCATTTTTAGAAATCGGCATACGCCTACAATATATAGAAAAATATACAAATATCTCCTGTAACTACCGACTGATAGTATATAGAATATGGTAAAAATTAATTAATTAAAAGTGTGTTCAATTCATAGCTTATAAACATATTCATAATGTTAGGTTAGGTTATACCGAAACAATAGCGAGAATAATGATCATTTATCTTATACCATTTTTTTATTGGATCGAAGTTCCTTCTCGCGCGGTATGTTGGCTAGGCCAGCGTCACGAACAATCCTCACGACGCTTTTGTTTGCTAAAGTGCGTAGCGCTCGGAGAGGGGGCAGGCGGAGTATAGGATTCGACTTATTCGTTCTCTCTCTCTCTCTCTCTCGACAGTGACAAGCCACGGGACGCGCGCGTCTTCTGTGTATGCGTACATTGTTTTGTCGTGTTTGTGTGTATGTATTTTTGGATTTAAAAAAATAAACAATGGATTGTGAAAGTAATTCATTAGAAGTTGAAGAGGAACTTCGTTCTAATCGGGTGTCCCACGTGTGACACCTCAGACAGTTTTTTTTATAATTAAGTAGGTTTTTGCAAACATAACATGTGTAATAAAATGCGCATATTCAATAGCAAAGCTAAACCAGAAATCAGTAGTCGCATCATTAAAATTGGAAATCCTTATGTTTCCCATCACAATTGTCATACCTGACATCTTTTTGAGAAAAATTTTGAAATAGGTCCAGTAGTTGAAAACCTTACAAACATACATACAAAAACACAAATATTTCCTCTTTATAATATTAGTATAGACAGTATAAATATGATCTGGCAATGTAATTCATGACAATGGCACAAAATTAATGATATCGAGAAAGTAGATGACAATACATGACAAAATTTAATTTATTTATAAGGAATGATGCATAACTGTACACTTTTTCTCGTGCAAATACAAATATAAAGGCATTACAGTATCCAGCAAGAAATATTTACGAGCCTACGAAAGAGACAATCGGCTAGTTTCGACATCGTAGCACGCATCTCACCATTGTATCTCTGCTGCACACTGTCTACGTAAGCACTGAGTCCGGTATTGGTCAAAACTTGATCAAAATGGTCGACGAACGTCACATAGGTAAATTGCGAAAGTGATAAAGCTCTATAGACCCGGAATAAGCAGTCTCCTTTCTAAAGTCGTTGTGCAATATATCTTGTTGCATACTGTAAAATAATGTGTTCCAATGAAAAATAAGGCGTCTTCACACGTTCGGAACGTTTTGAAAAAAATAAAACGAACATCTCACCTATCTGGAAGTATAACAACTCATCCATAAATAGATGGATGCTTCTTTAGATACATAAAGAAAAAATATTTTAATATACTAAAATATATTTAATATAATAATATTATTATGAATATAATATATTAAATATATTTAATTTTGCAAATAAATAGCAATATTTTTTGGCTAAGTTCAATTTGTGATATCTTGTTTATGTTCACATTTCTCATCAGTCCAACATTTGTCTCGTCAATATCAACTTTATAAAAATCTAATATATAAGATTGTCACAGTGTTTGTAGCAATACTCCTCCGAAACGGCTGGACCGTTCTGTTGGATCATTATGAAATTTTGTATGTATATTTGTTAGGTATGAGAATCGGTTGTAGAAATGGTAAGGCGATTCTCACCACACAATTTTTTTTCGATTTCTTCAACATTTACCCCCTTATTCATAAAGGTATTTTAGCTAGTGTTGCTAATGTCTCTTTTGTCCTTTTCTATCCTGCACATTTGACAATGCAACTGACAAAGACAAAGCATTCTATAGCTAAAACGTATCTAATGTACGTTTATGAATAAGGGGGTTAATTTTTTCATTCCTCTAAGTCGATACGATATATCTATTAAATGAATCAAAACGTTACGTGACAGCAGCGGAAAATTAAAAGGCTGGATGCGCGGATACGTACATACATACTAACAAAAACATCTATTTACACATACCTCGGCTCACATCACAACTTTCGCGTTCACTTACTTTTACTCGCAAAGTAACGTAACTTAACCTTTATTATTTCTATGCAATGATGGTGGCAAAAGACACAATCATGCAGTTCACATTGATGGTAAATGAATACTGCAATAGATAACTACACAAAAACGATGGTCAAAATGCACGTGCGATGCTACCTGAGAACTAAGTTGTATTGCCTCTATAGTAGTTATAACGGGGCCATACATTACCATTTAACTGGAACACGATAGTGCTGACCACTACCATTTGGAGGCAGATAGATTAGTCGTCTACGCTCTCGAGCTCCGACATTCAACCATCAGTTAATATCGCTACGTAACTGTTCCACGTTTGTGTATCTAACGGTTTATGACAATGTCTAAAATGAAAACGTAAACGCGACAGTTGTGATTTACTCTCGAGTAGATCGCTCGTGTTTGGCGACCGTGTGTCACCGGCGTGTATTAGGGTTGTTGAGGAAGTGATTATGAGGAAGAGGAGAGAGGAATTGTGATGCGCCAATTTAGAGGATGCGGATTCATTTGTATATCCTTACAATTTCTATACAAATTATTTCATTTAATATTTCTGTAAGGATATGTTCCGACAATTTAACATTTTTGTATGTACAATTTTTACTCTGTTGATACACAAACATTTGACACATACATCAAACTGAATTCGCATTACGTCCATTAAAAAAACAAAATTCCACAAGCATCCAAATACACAAACGCACGCGAAATCACCCTACTAACTATAACAATATATATTTGCAAAAACTTTCAAATACATTTAAAAAAATTCCACTAAGTTTTGTTTCTTTCATTATCAAAATATTTACATTTCCTATTCTTGGGACCGAAGCTTTATAATCGAACCGGACCCTTATATCCACGTCAAACCAGGATATTTCGTATAACGCGGCCCGGTGGTAAGTATTAGAATAAAAATATATTTGCTTCATACAACCGCTCCCCATTATCACTAGCACCGGCCGCTTTGTTTTTTTTTTACTCTAGTCACATTGTTTTTAAGTATAGCAACACTGAACACGACCGGTGACCTTAAATAGGTCTTCAGAGAAAAAAGAGGTATTCTAATACTGCAACAACAGATACGATACAACACTGATAGATACATAGAATGAAGCCGGCGTTAAATGCCGAGTATTAGCTTTAATTTTATATTTTTTAATTTGACCTATCACAAGCAAATTCTATTCTTTCCAAGTGATTAATACATTTTTGAGTTTGAGTGTGTGCAAAAATACTGTCAGAGAAAATGGCCTTCCATCGTACACGCACATATATTTTCTCCAAAGGAATGGGCAGACGTAAATGCATGCAATCAAGCATACATTCAAACACCCACGATTCGTCAGTTAAGTTTTGTCCGATGCTAGGGTATTGATATCTCCGGGCATATTATGACATTGGAAAACATTTACAATATCTCAATAGCAGTTTTACCTGAAGATCAACCCCGGAACTTTTAAGATGCAGTAGTGGCCTCATACAATCGTAGTTGAGATAAGGGCAAGCATTGACTAATCTGGGACGCACCAGTGTTGGGAGTCAAAACAATAATATAATGAGCCAAATTAGATCAAGAATCAAATTGGCGATTATCATCATAAAAGAAAAATAGCTTGTCATCAGATTTAGGTGAAAATCAAATACACGTGTCATAATCCACAAATAAGTAATTGGGAAGAAGTGACCTCACGTGTTTGACAGATAACGATACCTAGGTATCGTCAAAGGTTAAAATTGATCAAACTTTGTATTCAATTGCTCGACGCTTTACAACTTCATTAGACACTTTTTAATTAACTATGTATGAGAGTTATTCTTTTCCCCCATCACTTATTCGTAGATTACAATATTTAAAATTATGCAGAATGTTATTGTTATTGTAAATAACACCTAATCCTAGTAGGATAAAGTCTAAAATAAAAAAAACTTCGCCTGTAATCGCCGGTAACGTTGAATCGGAATCAAGAGAAGACATTAAACATTGAACACTGTTAACGTTTAAACACTTAAATAACACACAGATTTTAATGAAACATCGTAAAATACACAGCAAGATATATTGCACATCGACCTTCGGATAATTTCGGCTGTGTCACACCGCTGACACTCCGCCAAAATTCCATGCAAACGCCGAATTTGGTTTCTTTTACACAGACGTGTAAATGAATCAATCAGTGACGTGTATTTACACGTGCACCTGTGTGCGTAGCACGTAGAGAATTACCAACCGTCGCCCATAAGAGAGGTTGGGTGAGGTGGGGAAATCGGGCGGGACGTCGAAGTGTCCATTCTATATGTATTATTATTTCATATTCTCTGCCTGTGTAGAGCGTTGTCTCTATCGCACACAATCTTTCTGACGTTTGTCGACCATGTTGATCACATTTTGACCAATACCGGACTCAGTGCTTACGTAGGCAGTGTGCAGCAGAGATAACGCTCTACGAACTCGAAACTAGCCGATTGTCTCTTTCCTAAACTCGATGTGCAATATTTCTTTACGACCACTGTAACATTGACGATTTGAATTCGCAGATCAATGTTCATTCAAAAATGAACCTTAGAAAGAGGACTTTAAACTGATTATGGTATAACTTTCACGCCTTATGGTATCATTTCTTAATCGTTCTTTTTCATTAACCCTAAATAAACATGACATTTTTTATATTTTACTCGGTCTATAGTGTCTCCGATATATTACTATATTATAACCCCCTTATTCATAAACGTATTTTAGCTAAAGTGTTGCTAATCACTCCTTTGGGTCTCTCTATCTTGCACATTTGACAATGCAACTGACAAAGACAAAGCATTCTATAGCTAAAACGTATCTAATTTACGTTAATAACTAAGGGGGTTAGTCTATTCAAAGAACATATATCTCTGCCTAAATTCCTGAAGCCTTTCCAACATTTTACAGTAAATCAGGGAGCAGGTCACGCGGACGAGGGCCGATAAGTCAGAAATCGAGCATACATAGAAACCATTTGTTCATGATCGAAGTTAAAATTTAATCATAAAACGAAGGCGATAACTTAGGATCGGGCTTCGGGCAGTCCGAGAGTCAACATCACAGTATATCTGAACACTTATCACTGGCTCAGCGGTCGGCGCGGGGCGTGGTGTTGGCGCTGGTGCTGGCGTTGGCGCCGGTGTTGGTGTTGGTGTTGGTGTTGGTGTTGGTGCTGGTGTTGGCGCAGGCGCCGCACACGTAGTCGTCGTCTTCCCGGAGCGCGTCCCGCCGCAAGCCGACACAGTGCATGTGGAACCACTGGTCGCAGCCGCCGTCGCATTGCACCCAGTCCACCTTGCCTGCACAGGGACAGGTGACGTTTGAATATAAACATTATTTAACACAACACTTGCTAACCAGGGTGTCCACGGCTGATGTTCAAAAAAAATCCCTGACTTTCCCTGACATTTTTTTCAATTTTCCCTGACCAAATTTATTTATTTAGTAAGCAAGTATGTATTATTCATATCGCGCATGCCCCCGCAAATGGTGTAGATCGTAAGCGATCTACTCGGTTAAGCGATACGGGCGCGGTCGGGTGTGTGATGGGTGACAAATGAAAATGCGCGTTTTCCGTGCTTCTGAGGGCACGTCAAGCCGTCGGCAGAGAATATGTAATAATACTACGTATAGAATGGACACTTCGACGTCCCGCCCATTTTCTCCGCCGCACCCAACAACCTCCCCTCTTATGGGCGACGGTTGGTATTCTACAGCGAGCTGGCGAGCGGCCTAGTTTTGATGCATTTTAAATTCAATATATTATTTATTTACATAAAAATGGCGCTTGCAACGTATTTGATGGTAATATACGGTGATAGAGCTCCAATGAACGAGCTCGAAAGCGTGAATACCTACATGTTTCCTACTTGACCTGCTAGTAAGTGGTTATCGGTTTTCTCCAATGTAAACCGTTATCAAGTTCTGGGTAAGTTATTTAAACTGTGGTAGAGCTTCAGTGATGGAGCTCCAAGGCGTACGAGCACAACCGCATTTCCCAATTTAAATTTCCCTAAATGGTACCTAACGATAATACTATGTAAGCAATGTGGGAGTCAATGTCAGGGTAAAAATGATTATCACCGCAACGATGAGGTGATACTTATTATTACAAAAATGATACCTCCTTTCTAGTCAAAGATGGTGAACATAATCATTTTCCAGAAATATGATACTTAAGAATTTCAATTTTCTTTTTCCTGAGGTGCAAAATTTTCAAATCTAAGATGGCAACAGTTTTTTTATAAAATATGATTATGTGAATCAATTTCGAGGTTTCTTGGGGTACTGATTAAGAAAATACCATCCGTTTTCAGATCCAAGATGGCCGACAGACTCCTTTTTTTTTTCAAAATATGATATGGATATCAATTTTGAGATTTCATGCGGTGCTAATTACGAAAATGACATCTTTCTTTAGATCCAAGATGGCGGACATTAATATTTTTCCAAATTGTTATATGGGTGCCAATTTCGAGGTTTCTTGGGATGCTGATAACAGAAATGTCATCATTTTTCAGATCGGATGCCATTTTCGTAATCAGCATCTCAAGAAACCTCGAAATTGATACACATATTATATTTTGAAAAAAAAATCTGTTCGCCATCTTGGATCTGAAAACGGGTGCCATTTTCGTAATCGGCACCCTAAGAAACCTCGAAATTGACACCCATATCACGATTTGAAAAAAATATTATGTCCGCCATCTTGGATCTCAAAAAAGATGTCATTTTCGTAATCAGCACGTATACAAACAACGATACTTTTGTTTTGATACGTCAATATTTTGCAGTTTTTCTTTTAAATAAATATTTAAAATGAAATGAGAAAAGAAGTAGATTATATATTTTTTTTTGAACCTCCACTAAAGAACGTTAAGAGCCGCCTCTGCCTAATGCATTATTTAAAAAAATGCTTTATAAGTTTTGAACAAATGAGATGTACTGAGTTTGAAGGACTTGCAGCATACTATACAATATGCTAATCCTGGATCATCTATCTGCGTTATCACTTAGCCATTGATAAAATTCTGAACTAATTTTGGGATCTAGCCACATTTTATTAAATACCTATACGTTACTATACACTGTTAAGCACTCATTTTAACACTGTAAAGGTATGACTAATTATGACGAAAAAATCGTAACATAATGGGTTGGGGAAAAAGTCTTTTCGCATTATAGTATGTATGAACTTGTAATAAAATCTCTTTGAAAGTGTGCGTCATTCCCGGTACACGTAGTACATATAAAATATAGAAACATACTTACTGAATTCTTTTTTTCCCTACACTGTGCGTGGCCCGACACGCACTTGACCGGTTTTTTGAACTGAAATTTTTTCTTTAACAGTGCCCAAGCACACCCTGGTATCTCTTTTACCGTGAGTCCGTGAGGAGGAAGACTCACCGGTGGGCCGCAGACAGGACTCGGCGGCGCAGTCTTCGTCGTCCTCGGCGGAGGACTGCGAGGACGAGGACGACAGGTGCGCCCCCCTCCCCCCGCCCCCGCCTCCCCCACCGCCCCCACCACCCCCGGCACCCCGCCCCGCGCGCCCCGCTCTCCCCGCTCGCCCGCTGCTGGCGCCGCGACTGCCGCCTGCACAATATTTTTCACGATTTTATTGATATCGCACCCGAAATCGTAAGATATTGAATGATTTTTTTTATAAAAGTATGTTTTATTAGGACCACTGTAGTGTTGAGGAAAAAAAAGATGTGTCAACTGTGGTATCAAAGAAAACCACCATAGCATTTTTATCTTTTCATTTCAATCATAAAATAGACATAGACGTTTGTCTTTAATATATCGGTATATACTCGTATGACACATCAGTGAGCTGTTAAACGGATTGTACATGATTTGAATAAGAAAAATTGCATGAACAAATTTTTTTATTCCGCAATTTTAGTAGGGTCAAGAATAAAGTTATTCAAAATAATGAGTAAAATTTTAATGAATCCTTACAATTTTGAATATTTCAAAAATATAAATAAAAATTAAAAAAAAAAGAAAAGTTAAGTTAAAAAAAGAAAGAAAAATATTTATTCTTTGGCTTATACTTAGGAAGTGGATACACTTACAATAACTAGTACAAAACATGTAAATATAAAAAAAAAAAAAACAATGCAATGAGAGTGTGAAGCCAAAAAATAGTACCCATCTCACCAAGATGCTGTAGCATGAACTACTGGTATTCTTACTCGTAAATAAATCGTAACATTACGAATACCAAGTCACTCGTTACATTTACATAGGTACAGGAACAAAAAATAAAAAGAAATACATTTATGTACGCTTACATTTAAATAGAAATATTTAATGAGGTTAAGGTTAAACGTTCGCATCAGCTAAGCAACTTATCCCAAAAGATGGCGCAGTTTCTCGGAAAGCGTGTTTTTAATTCATTTCAACAAAATTAAAGCGAAAGGGAGTAATTAATGTGAGTTTAGCGAACATGCAAATCATTTTTGTATACATTTCTGATTTAGTTGAGACTACTGATAGCTACAATTTCGAAATATTGGTTATTGTACTGCGACTAGAATACGTGAACTAGCAATTCGCACACATACAAACGAAAGAAATGTTATAATTTATATACCCAATATTCGTCGCATCAAAAAACAGACATATAGTCCAAGATCCCAGACCGATAAGACACAACTTATTTTCTAAAGCATAGAACTTTCGATTCTAAGTAGTCTCTCGTGTACTTTTTAATACCTGTACGCTTGTGGAGTTGGCTCGGTGACACCTGCGCAGGTACCAGGTGAGAAAGGTAACTAAAAATCAGAGTTACTTATGTCAGATTTAAATGACTGATTTTTATATATATTTTGTAGAATATTACTCTGAAGTAATATCAAAAAAGTCAGACGCTTTCCATGCGCCAGAACTTTTGTCAGACGCTTTAAAGCTCTACGAAAAATAAAAAAAAACTTAATTTATTTTTAAATGTCTGATTTTTATATATGTTATTCAAATAAATATTACAAAGTTATATTTAATCAGTCAGACAAATTGTAATGACCAAACATCCCCTAAACACAAAAATTACTCAACTATGAGTATGAGCGCGAGAGCACTATGCGCATGCGCCTCAGAGTAAAATACCTTAATATTTGAAAAATACTTACTGCTTTCAATTTCATATTTATAAAATGGATGTTTTTGAGTTCTTTTAAGAAATCAGACGGTCTAATTTGATCGGGAGCAGCAATATTAAAATCCAGTTGTGTAGATTCTTGGCGGAGAGATCTTTCGTAATCTTTAATCGAAGGAGAGAAGTATTGATCAATAATAACGTCGTATCTTGTCGCTTTGAGTTGTATTACCATTAGCAGCATTTTTTTTGAAATAGCTCCAAAAGTTTTCGGGACATTTTTCATAGTATGTAGTAAAAAAAAAACATCAATCAATAAAATATCTGTTCGATCAGGTGGATTGTGCTCTAAACCTTTTTCTAAGGACTTCATTAAGGTTGATTTCTGAGTTTTACAAATGGCTCCATCAATATGGCACATGGATAATGGCACTGGAGTAAAAGAATAGGATAGAATTTTGGCCATATCTACTTTATGATCTATAGATATGCCAAGTACACGCCCAAAAAAATCTCTTTGAATCCGTACTTCTTGCACTTTACTACCTACTTTCGTTTTTTTTTTTTTAATAATCCAGTGTAAAGTTTTCCAGTGGTGTTTTTTTAATACTTTTTTCAAACCTGCTTATATCCAATTCACACTCTGAGATAAACATTTGACGTTTAGCGTCACCTATTTATTTGAATAACATATATAATAATCAGACATTTAAAAATAAATTAAGTTCATTTATTTTTTATAGAGCTTTAAAGCGTCTGATAAAAGTTCTGGCGCATGGAAAGCGTCTGACTTTTTTGATATTACTTCAGAGTAATATTCTACAAAATATATATAAAAATCAGTCATTTAAATTTAACTTAAGTCACTCTGATTTTTAGTTACCTTTCTCACCTGGTACCTGCGCAGGTGTCACCGAGCCAACTCCACAAGCGTACAGGTATTAAAAAGTACACGAGAGACTACTTAGAACCGAAAGTTCTATGCTTTAGAAAATAAGTTGTGTCTTATCGCTCTGGGATCTTACTCTAATATGGCGTAATGGAGAATGCTACAGTCTAACCGGCGGCGTACCCAGGGTTCGAATCCTGTCAGATGTTAACAATCCGTCTAATATGTTAGTGTTGTTTTTTTTTACTTTTTATTAAACGTTAATTTTTAAAGGCTTTTTTAATGCTATTAAGTACCTAATATTTTTTTTGTAAAAGTTTGGTAAGGAATGTTCCTAACAAAAATAACTTTATCTGTACTAATACTTATTAAATAATTTGTATGTTCAAACCATTATTTTAATATATTAGACACTAAAATAATAGTCTAATGTATTTACTTACCAACCTAATTTATTTACTTTCCAATCCGTGAAAACATAGTTTAGTTACGGTCCAGTGTGTTTGTGAAGGTGAAATTATAAAATGACTAATTAGTTTTTAATATTGTTCCACAGCATGAGAACCCCAGGGTTACGGCCCTGTAATTTCCGGCACAGAGGCATAACACCTCAGGCCTCAGGAGTGGTTACGCATATGCATTTTGACCTTGTTCTTTTTGTGGGTGTCTATAGGCTGCAGTCATCACTTAACATCGATGTGAACTGCATGCTTGTTTGCACTTTAACAACAAAGCCAAACAAAATCCCTGCCTACCAACTATGACTTGACCGGCTTGTTGCTAGAATCTGGTCACACTGAGTTGATCCACGACGCGAAATGCTTGAAATAATTTTATAGTGGGTTTTATTTCTCACAGAGCGGCAACGTCGCGATTGCGCCGTTGGTGACGTTGGTGTGTATTGCTATTTTGTTCTCGCATGTCAGTCTGACTCTGTCGCACGCACTACTACATGCGAAAATTAGTCGATTATTTTCCGGTAAATACAACGTACTTTTAGGGCATTTTATTATTATATTATTACACGAGCGAAAATAAGTACGTAAATTAGGGCTATATTGAGTCATTCCGAGTATAAAATCATTACAGTAAAGGAAAAAAAAGCAGTTCAAATTTGTATAGGAAACGTTTAACCTTAAGGGCGAGTCATTTAGTAATAAAATAAATAATTATAGTGGAACAACTCGTCCCTAACCCCATTATGAAATGAGCAAAAAGTAAGATGAACCCATCCATACCTGCGGGATGTCGCGGGTGCTTGGCGCGCGCGCGCCCGGCGTGGGCGGCGTGGCCGGCGTGCGCGAGGCCGCGCGCGCGCCGCTCCTGACGCGCCAGGTAGTGCTTGCGCATCATCAGAGAAGACCCGCTCGACGCCCCCGCACCCTGCCCGACACGTAACCGATAATATGTTAAAACCCGCCCGGCTCACAGTAGTAACACACGACCGAATCCGCCGACCGACTCCACGCGAGCGGACCGCATCGGAATTGATTAATAATAATTATGTGCGCCGGACTCCTCTACACGCGGCCAGATTCGGTTCGGAGCGTAACGAGACCGCGGTTCCTTCGGCTCCGTACCGAATCCGGACGTGTGTTACTACTTTTAAAGAGGGCACACCCCGGACACGCGGCTAAAATTCGTTACCTCGACACATCATCGATCAGTACACGCGCACACAGAAATGTAGCACGTAGCGTTATGGCCAAACGATCGTAAAAAACAATCGTCTCACTCACTGTGTGACAAAATGAACTAAAAATAGACTGCCCGATCGTTAACTTACTGTTCAAGTTTATTCAACTACATCTCGAGGGGGAGGGAGGGGGGAATAAGGCGGTACGTCGAAGTGTCCATTCTATACGTAGTATTATTACATATTCTCTGTCACGGGTACAATTTGTTAATTTCACAGATGTAGCTTGTTAACAAAAGATCATTCAAATTTTAAAAAATCAAAATGAAAATTATTTTAATACATTATTCATACCTGTTTCCTATTTAAATAATTCGTGGTTGTCGCGGAACCTCGTTTCATAGTTTTTGTTGTTGATGATCCTGGGAAAAATAAATATATTAAACATAAAAAAACGTAACTTCACGCCTGTAATCCCCGAAGGGGTAGGCAAAGGTAAATGCATGCATTCAATCATACATGCAAACACCCACGACTCGCCGGTTACGTTTTGGCCCATGTAACAGGTGGCGAACCTGCTGCCATCTCCGGGCACATTACCAAATTACCAAACTCCGGGGTACTGGGAAACTTCCAGAAAATGGAAAAATCCCAATAGAAACAGAGATAAAGGATTTTAACCGGTTATCTCTGATAGTCCCCGACCCAGGAATCGAACCCAGGACCTCCGGCGTAATAGTAGTGGCCTGCTACCACTACGCTACTGAGGCAGTTTTTAAACATAAACTTAGGTAAAATAATAAAAACACGTATGTAAAGTTTTTATCGCGGGATTCAGCGATTACCTTCCATTAACGATGCTACACAGTAACAGTATCCCACAAGAACACCTGCCAGTGCTCAACGGTGCGGTTTTCACGTTCATTCCTGCCCAGAACGTGTAAATTGTGGAACGAACTTCCCTCGGAGGTGTTCCCTAGGTGCTACAATATGGGGTTTTTCAAAAATGGCGTAAAAAGAGTCTTCCAGCGTTGGCAACTCCCCTGGTGTTGCAAATGTTCATAGGCAACGGTGACCACTTTCCATCAAGTGGCCCGTTTCCTAGTCTGTCAACCTTCAGACATAAAAAAAAAGAAGGAGACTTCGTCTTATTTGGAGTCTGTAGAGCATTCTCTTTCGCATCTTACCTGCGTGACGTTTGTCGACCATTTTGATCAAGAGTTGACCAAAACCGGATTATCAGTGCTTACGTAGGCAGTAAGCAAAAGAGATAACGCCGCTCTACGTAGTCTACACCGGCCGATTATCTGTTTTGTAGGCTCGATGTGCAGTAGAACGCATTTTATGCGGCTGCACTGCCATATAAAGAACGTCTGAAAAGAGGCACTATAAAAAGGCAGAGTGTGAGTCACCGTGAGGTTGATGTGCCGAGCCCATGGGCGCAGCCGACGGGGGCCGGGTCCGCTTCATCTGGTGGTGCGGGGGGGCCCGCGGGGCCCGCGTGGGCCTCTTGCGGGGCTCGGCCACGTGGGCCCGGGCCCCGCCGCGGCCCTCCGCCGAGCGGCCGGCGCACACGGCGCTCCACAACTGCTGCTGCTCTTCTAGACGGACCTGCACACAAATAAACATACACGTTTTTTATGGCACAAATATGATCTGTAGCCTATCGAGATCGTGTCGTAACATAGAGCAACACGGGCCACCGGTCGCGGCGAAATGGAGCGGAGTAGCCATAGCGTTTATTACCGATGCAAAACAGTCTGTCATTTTTTGCGGGGTAATTACGCATGACACACACACACCACAAAAATCGTCTATTACTACAAAACTCACACCTTGACTTTAACAAAATACATAAACAATTTCACGCACACATTTAAACATCTGGGTGACAGGCGTAGGACCATTTGGTCTTGTACTTTGACAGTGGGGAAAGCCTGCATATGGTTACTCCCCTCCAGTCCGCCGCGGCGGCCGGTGTCTCATGTTGCTCTATGTATCGTAAACATATCGAGTCTATTTTCTGATAAACACTACGGCCACTGCTAGATGTGACGTCAGTACAGTGAACTGGGAAGCCGTTTCTTTAGTATTGACTAGACTGGTCACTGTTTAAAACGGAATGCTGTCCAGTATGCTGTTTGTTACTTTCATTTTGTAAAAAACTAGCGGCCCGGCCCTGCTTCGCGGGTGCAATGTTACCTGCCCTCTCGTATTCGTCTTAGCGTGATGATTATAGATATAGCCTAAAGCCTTCCTCGATATGTTTTAAAGTTTAGGCAACGTACGCAAAATAATTAACTTTTCTGGTTGATTTTTTACACCTTGTGTCTGAAAAACCCAAATATCTTGCGGAATCCTATTTTTTACAAAATATATATAACCTATTTTACACGTGGATAATGTAGCTTTCGAATAGTGAAAGAATTTTTGTAATCGGTCCAGTAGTTATTGAGCCTATTCAATACAATCAAACAAACAAAGTTTTCCTCTTTATAATATTAGCACAGTATAAGTACATACAGTAGTTTATCGCCTTTGAAGTTTTGCAAAATGCCGCCCTCCTTCACATATTATGTCCAAATGCTTCAGGGTTGTCAAATTTAATTTTTAGTTCAATTACGGTCGTGTTTCACGTCAGTTTATATTGCAAGGTAATTGAAATACTTGAGTAAAAAGTATAAAAGAAAAAAGGCCGTAATAACTATCACAGAGAAAAAAATGCGCGATGTGACGCCTCAAGGTTGGCAACGCAACTGCATTTTGATCTCCGGTTTTGTGTCTTTAGGCTGGAGTCATTACTGAACATCAACGTGAACAGAATGCTTGTCTGCCAAATTCATCAAAAAAATGCTGCTTTTAATTTGACATACGTAAAACTTGAGGACTATTGAATGATATTGAATAAAAAAAAGGATTTATTTTCTGAAACGTCTACCATATCTCAGTCTATCATATTAAAATTCTGCCAGTCTGCCATTCTCCCAGTCTACGAAGTAGTGTGCCGCTTTTCCAGTTTACAAGTCTAACATTCTACCAATCTTCTTATCTGATATCCATGAGTTCAAACGTCGATCCGAATAACAAACAAAGAAATAAATGATCTAAAGTAGAGATTAACTAGAAATAAGACTCGTCAAAGGAATCTATTCAGTATGTATAGATTTATAAAAAGAGCACTAGGTACACTGCTAATAACTATTATGTAAATACATAAAGTAAAAATAAAATAAATATTCTTCTTTCCAAAAACTTAGCCTAAGAAATATTTAAATCTCGCACCCCTTATCTCAGTACCAAGTAGTTGACAGTTTTTGTATGGGCTACTTGGTACCGCCCCCTCCGTCCCTCGCGTCGCGCGCCCCGCACGATTGCTCTGACATTACACGTCCGTTGGATGACTGTAGGTAATTAACATGTTCGTTTTCTTTAGACTGTGATCATCGACTGTGCTGATTGGTCTGTGACTGTGATATTAGTATAGACTAGCGGCCCGCCCCGGCTTCCGTGCTGGATTGATTCGATTGGTCTTTTTAAAATTATTTTACAGAGCAGCAAAGAAACGTCTAATAACTTGAGGGGTTACTGAATGTCCCATCTCCCCACGGTATGTCTCTTTACGTGGAACCATTGCTTTGGGTTACATTTCTATTCTTTGCTTTTTAAAAACAAACATTAATTTAATATATAGCAATTTCTCTAGCTCAAATCACTTTCAGATTTCCTCACCTCCAGCAAATCTCCTTCCAGCATTAGATCTTCAAGTTTCTGTAGTAAGCCGGGTGCCACTCGGGTGTTGGAAGACCTCGGCGTCGCACTGTAGGCGTGTTCTACGTTAGCTGACGACCTGCACATAATAATATATACATTTAATTTAAATTTATTTGTATAAAAACACGAAATATTGGGGAACTGGCAGATCAACTCAATGGGCACCTTATTCAGTGGTAATAAAATATATATTTCATTGATTTGGGATGAGCGGCGTTCCCTGACTACTTATATCTTGTAATGATGTTGATGTGACATGAATTCTTGCATTTTTTTTTTTTTTTTTTTTTTTTTTTTTTTTATGTCTGAAGGTTGACAGACAAGCAAACGGGCCACCTGATGGAAAGTGGTCACCGTCGCCTATGAACATTTGCAACACCAGGGGAGTTGCCAACGCGCTGCCAGCCCTGAAGGACTCTTTTGACGCCATTTTTGAAGAACCCCATATTGTAGCACCTAGGGAACACCTCAGAGGGAAGTTCGTTCCACAATTTACACGTTCTGGGCAGGAACGAACGTGAAAACCGCACCGTTGAGCACTGCCAGGTGTCCAGTCGGTGTGGGTGGAACTTCTCTCTTCGGCGGGTAGTACGGTGTAGGAAAAGAGACGGTGGCACCATGTCAAACAGTTCCGCAGAGCACTCACCATTGTAGAGACGGTACAACACGCACAGACTCCCAATGTCTCTGCGCAGGCTCAGATGTTCGAGCCTGTCGGTAAGTCCTGGATCGTTAACAATACGAACGGCGCGTTTTTGTAGGGAGTCAAGTGGACCAAGCTGGTATTTGGGGGCTCCCGCCCACAAATGAGAGCAGTATTCCAGATGGGGCCGCACCTGGGCCTTATAAAGCTGTAGTAGCTGCCCCGATGTGAAATACTGCCTCGCTTTGTTAAGCACCCCCAACTTTTTGGATGCCAACTTGGTCTTACACTCGATGTGACTCCCGAATTGCACTTCGTTCGATATGTCAACGCCCAGGATACCGATACTCTTATCAACGGCGAGCGGAATGCCCTGGAACTGTGGTGCTACAATGAATGGGGTTTTTTTTGCGGTGAACGCGCAGACTTGTGTCTTCGAGGGGTTAAACTGTACTAAATTAAGTCGACCCCAATCCGAGACCCGCTCCAGAGAGTGCTCGATTTCAGACACAAGTCTAGTCCTGCTTTCCTCGATAAGTGTCCGAGAGGCATTTGCACGGCTAGTGTAGTGTGCATCTCCCGTACTATCATCGGCATAGCAATGAAAATTGGAGTTTTGCTCCAATATTTCATTGATATGCAGAAGAAAAAGCGTGGGAGATAACACAGAGCCTTGCGGCACACCAGCGTTGATGGGTAGTCTGTCTGAGCGCTGACCGTCAACTAAGACTTGTATATAACGCTCAGACAGAAAGCTGGCTGTCCAGTTGCATAGCCTCTCGGGAAGACCGTAGGATGGAAGTTTCGCGAGGAGTGCCCTGTGCCAGACCCGGTCAAAGGCCTTAGCAATGTCCAGGCTTACAGCCAATGCCTCCCCACTCTTGTCCAAGGCGTGGGACCAATGGTGCGTGAGATATACTAGAAGATCACCAGCAGATCTGCCATGACGAAATCCATATTGGCGGTCACTGATCAGCTGATGATCCTCTAGATACTGCAGCAGTTGAGTATTGATCACACGCTCCATGACTTTACAGAGTAGGGAGGTTATTGCTATGGGCCTATAATTGGCCGGGTCACTGCGATCCCCTTTTTTGGGTATCGGGTGCACGAGGGCGGTCTTCCACGCAGACGGTACGGTTCTTTGATCGTAGGAAAGCGAGAACAGGCGCGTCAGAACGGGGGTCAGCTCGGGAGCGCACATCTTCAACACCACCGCAGGGACGGAGTCCGGCCCACTCGACTTCTTGACGTCAAGGGATAAAAGAGCTCGCCTGACGTTCTTCTGAGTGAATTTGACGTCAGGCATAGAGCTTTCACAGCGCGGGATGGTAGGCGCTGTGATACCCATGTCGTCAAGAGTCGAGTTTGAGGCAAAGAGGCTGCCCAGAAGGTCAGCTTTCTCTTTTGCCGTGTGGGCCAGGCTATCGTCAATTTTACGCAGTGGTGGGAAAGATGACCGACAAAAATTCCCTTCGATAGCTTTGGCAAGAGACCAATAGGCACGGCTCCCGGGAGGGTGCCTCATTAGTTTCCTGCCAACTCTACCGATGTGCTTCGACTTCGCTTTGGCCATGCGCCGCTTAGTGGACCTGGATGCAGCGTTGAGTGCTCTCTTAAGGCCGGAGGCATTAGGATCCTTACAAGCGTGAGCCGCAGTCCAGGTTCTGTAAGCCTCCTGCTTGTGACTAGAGGCCACAGCACAGGACTTATCGAACCAGGGCTGGTACTGTCCGCCAATGGATACCACAGAGTACGGAATGTAACATTCCATTCCCTGGTGTATCACATCGGTTACAGCATCGGCACACGTGCTCGGATCTTCCGACGAGAAACAAAGCTGCCTCCATGGGTAGGACGTCAGGAACTCCCTCAGTCCATCCCAGTCTGCCGACCTGTAATGCCACACTTGTCGAGTTGCCGAGGGCCGCAGCGGCGCTCGAACCGACAATGAGGTTTTTGTGCGTACACGGTTCACGATTCACACACTGTGCATATGGCTCTGGGAATTATACGAAGAATTCGAAAAGTCCCACCAGTACTTACTCTTCTTTATGTGTTAAGGTAGAAGGTACGTGTGCTCGTCTCGTTGGTTGTCGGAAACAAAGTTAGTGATCTATAAACATATACGCCTATAAACATTTGCAACACCGGGAGAGTCGCCATCGCCGGACTCTTTAGGTGATTCCAGCGTATCCTTAGACTACAAGAGCAATTTCCACTACTACTACGCTGGGGGTTCTGGGTTCGATTCCCGGTTCGGGGACTATCAGAGATAACGGTTTAAAATCCTTTATCTCTGGTTCTATTGGGATTTTTCCATTTTCTGGAAGTTTCCCAGTACCTCGGAGTTTGGTAATGTGCCCGGAGATGGCAACAGGTTCGCTACCTGTTACATGGGCCAAAACGTAACCGGCGAGTCGTGGGTTGCATGTATGCTTGAATGCATGCATTTACCTCTGCCTACCCCTTCGGCGATTACAGGCGTGAAGTTACGAGAGCAACTGGTTTAAAATTGTTTTGTGTTTTTAAACCTGTCTGTGTGTGTGTTTTTCGGCTATGCGTCAAATAAACGGCTTTTTCTTTTTTTCTTTTTCAATTATTGTGCTAGTAAATAATGCGAATAAAACGCCTATACTAGTAGGTGACGCCTGACATCTAGTTATCTGGATCAATCGTATACATTATAGGGCGCTTACACAAAACTGCGATGCGATTCAGGTGACTATACTTTCATCATGTCGCATCACAGTTTTGTGTGACCGGCCATAGTCCGACGAGCAGCAGCCGGGTGAAAGCTGGGGGTCACGGGGCGGGGGTCGGGGGGCACACTGACCTGGCGGGGGGCGCCCGCGCGGCCGGCAGCGCGGCCAGCTGCGGCGCGGCGAGGAGGGCTCGCGCGGCGTCCTGCCAGGCCATGGCGCGCTCCGTCACGCACTGCAGCGCTTCGCCCTCCGCCAGCCGCACCGGCAGCTTCTGCAGCCACACCTGCACAGACAAACGTACGCTCTCACTTCTTACTCGGTCACAATCCCCGGTCCCGTTAGTCGTAACACTCGTCCGGATTTGGTGCGGAGCGGACAGCGGTATCGGTACGCTCCGAACCAAATTTGGCCGTGTGTAGCGATAGCGGATTTGGTCCAATGTGGTCCGCCGGACCGAATCCGGTCGTGTGTTCCTATTATAAGTATACACAAAAGTTAAAACGATGCAATGGGTTAAGCTAGCCCGAGCGGGTATTTTAGCCGACGGTGACTTGGTAGCGATTTATGACTGCAAATTTATATATTAGTGTGATACTGTTTTTCTTGGCTATTATATCCGCCACAAAAAATATTGAGCTACCAGAGGTACCGGACACTTTTTTCAAATTCCAAAGCGGAAACGGGTACTTAACGAAATTTACTTTCGCAAAACCAATAATAAATAAAGTAAATTTAATGATCAATATCACCACTCACCAATAAGGCCAATATCCGATGCAGGCGCGGTCGTTTGGTGCGCGTACAGTCGGGGCAGAGGAACTTGGTCTCGCTGCAGGGGAAGGGCAGCTCCACCCGCTCCGGGGACTCCGCCCGCTCGCGGCTGTCGCGGGCCTCGCGCGCGCCCGACACGCAGTTCGCTGGGGACAAATTAAAACATAATAATATCATTTATTTGTAGAGCTCCAGTGACGGAGATGGCGGGCGTAGACGACACCACATTACCTAATCGATCTGCAGCCGTACGGTAGTGTTCATTTTGACCTGTGGTTTTGTGTAGATAGATGTCTATAGGCTGCAGTCATCACTTAATATCAAAGTGAGCTAGTTTGTCACCTTCCTTTAAATAATAATGGCAACCCTCGTCCCCCTGCTGGGCACGAGTCTCTCCCCTTCGTGGGAGGAGGCCTGCCACCACGCCTCTCCGATGCAGATCGGTGGAGATAAGGGTTAGTGGTCAACCCGCTGCCGGTATTTTTAAACCGCCCATAAGGCCTCCGACGAGGTTTAACGACTGCTATCTGTCGATAGCAACCGGGACCGACGGCTTAACGTGCCCTCCGAAGCACGGAAACGCGCATTTTAATTTGCCACTAGCGGTCACCCATCACACACCAGATCGCTTCTGATCTCCACCAGCCGCGGGGCGCTTCAACACAAAAGAGGCAATATAAGTTACCGTGGAACCAGTCCTTGCAGAGCTCGCACTGCGACATGACGCCGTACTGCCGCTTCTGGCACACGCAGAACGTCACGCCGGCCGCGGGCGGCGCGCGCACCTCCTTACGCATGTTGCGGGCCCTATAACAACACATTATTATTTCACGTAAATCATTGGATAAAGCTGAGTGCCTAGTGCGAGATTTTATGCGAATCGATGACGCTCCTTCAATTCCATACAAATCTGCGCTTACTCTTACGCGATCGAATTCGCATAAAATCGCGCACTAGGCACTCTGATATGGTTTTGTATAGTTTTATTCACATAAGTATAATAGCTAACCAGATGTCAACAGGCTTGCCACTTGTTACATGGGCCAAAACGTAACCGGCGAATCGTGGGTGTTTGCATGTATGCTTGAATGCATGCATTTACCTCTGCCTACCCCTTCGGGGATTACAGGCGTGAAGTAACGTTTTTTTTTTTAATTTTATTTAAATATAAATTAAGTTTGGGTGAACTATTCCGTATTTAGATATTGGGACAATTATTATCTTATTATTTATTGTATGAATAGTATTTTTTTTTATGCTATGACGTTCATATTATCTAATTTTTCCATGATTATATGTATTAGATTTAAGCTCTCATTGAAAAGAGCTCTTACTGAGTTTATTCGGTAGCGGAGTTCTCAGTAGTGACTGCACTTGGTACTCTGCAAATCGAATAACTTCGATCCTGCAAGGAGGCATAACACCTTAGGCCTCAGGTAACAGTCAGTGGTAACACATCTGCATTTTGACCTTGGTCTTGTGTAAGTGTCTATAGGCTACAATCATTACTTAACATCAATGTGACAAAAAATACTTTGTTTCTTTCTTTAAGTACACTATACAGTTTTATTCTTGTGTCTCTGTAGTTATTCAATATATTTTATTTGTTACAGTTTTTATGTATTTTAACAAACTTACCTTAGTTCCTTAATAGCAGCCAATTCAGCGTGTTCCGCTTGTTTGAAAGCAGCGACGATCTCCGTAGGCGTGGCATCTTCGCTGAACCTATTGAGGAAGAGGCCGGCGTCGGGCGCGGCGGGCTCGGGCCGGCCGCGGCGCCGCGCGGGCCCCGCGCCCGCGCCGCCGGCCTCCGCGCGCGGGGACAGGGCTTCTAGCAGCGTGTATGGGCTGTTCTGTAGATGGAAGAGATGATGGATGAATTTCATAATTACTGTTGAAAAAACTGATAGAAGTAAAAAAAAAAATTTTTCTATTTTTGCTTGTCTAAAAACATTAGTTTATTGAAATAAAATTCCGGGCGGCGCCCGGCGCCGCCTCTCGAGCGTCACGTGTGGGCGACTGACCGGCAAGAGGAACATGTCGGCGGCGCCGCGCTGCCAGTCGCGCGCGCGGGCCAGGGCGGCGCCCGGCTGCCGCCTCTCGAGCGTCACGTGTGGGCGACTGACCGGCAAGAGGAACATGTCGGCGGCGCCGCGCTGCCAGTCGCGCGCGCGGGCCAGGGCGGCGCCCGGCTGCCGCCTCTCGAGCGTCACGTGTGGGCGACTGACCGGCAAGAGGAACATGTCGGCGGCGCCGCGCTGCCAGTCGCGCGCGCGGGCCAGGGCGGCGCCCGGCTGCCGCCTCTCGAGCGTCACGTGTGGGCGACTGACCGGCAAGAGGAACATGTCGGCGGCGCCGCGCTGCCAGTCGCGCGCGCGGGCCAGGGCGGCGCCCGGCTGCCGCCTCTCGAGCGTCACGTGTGGGCGACTGACCGGCAAGAGGAACATGTCGGCGGCGCCGCGCTGCCAGTCGCGCGCGCGGGCCAGGGCGGCGCCCGGCTGCCGCCTCTCGAGCGTCACGTGTGGGCGACTGACCGGCAAGAGGAACATGTCGGCGGCGCCGCGCTGCCAGTCGCGCGCGCGGGCCAGGGCGGCGCCCGGCTGCCGCCTCTCGAGCGTCACGTGTGGGCGACTGACCGGCAAGAGGAACATGTCGGCGGCGCCGCGCTGCCAGTCGCGCGCGCGGGCCAGGGCGGCGCCCGGCTGCCGCCTCTCGAGCGTCACGTGTGGGCGACTGACCGGCAAGAGGAACATGTCGGCGGCGCCGCGCTGCCAGTCGCGCGCGCGGGCCAGGGCGGCGCCCGGCTGCCGCCTCTCGAGCGTCACGTGTGGGCGACTGACCGGCAAGAGGAACATGTCGGCGGCGCCGCGCTGCCAGTCGCGCGCGCGGGCCAGGGCGGCGCCCGGCTGCCGCCTCTCGAGCGTCACGTGTGGGCGACTGACCGGCAAGAGGAACATGTCGGCGGCGCCGCGCTGCCAGTCGCGCGCGCGGGCCAGGGCGGCGCCCGGCTGCCGCCTCTCGAGCGTCACGTGTGGGCGACTGACCGGCAAGAGGAACATGTCGGCGGCGCCGCGCTGCCAGTCGCGCGCGCGGGCCAGGGCGGCGCCCGGCTGCCGCCTCTCGAGCGTCACGTGTGGGCGACTGACCGGCAAGAGGAACATGTCGGCGGCGCCGCGCTGCCAGTCGCGCGCGCGGGCCAGGGCGGCGCCCGGCTGCCGCCTCTCGAGCGTCACGTGTGGGCGACTGACCGGCAAGAGGAACATGTCGGCGGCGCCGCGCTGCCAGTCGCGCGCGCGGGCCAGGGCGGCGCCCGGCTGCCGCCTCTCGAGCGTCACGTGTGGGCGACTGACCGGCAAGAGGAACATGTCGGCGGCGCCGCGCTGCCAGTCGCGCGCGCGGGCCAGGGCGGCGCCCGGCTGCCGCCTCTCGAGCGTCACGTGTGGGCGACTGACCGGCAAGAGGAACATGTCGGCGGCGCCGCGCTGCCAGTCGCGCGCGCGGGCCAGGGCGGCGCCCGGCTGCCGCCTCTCGAGCGTCACGTGTGGGCGACTGACCGGCAAGAGGAACATGTCGGCGGCGCCGCGCTGCCAGTCGCGCGCGCGGGCCAGGGCGGCGCCCGGCTGCCGCCTCTCGAGCGTCACGTGTGGGCGACTGACCGGCAAGAGGAACATGTCGGCGGCGCCGCGCTGCCAGTCGCGCGCGCGGGCCAGGGCGGCGCCCGGCTGCCGCCTCTCGAGCGTCACGTGTGGGCGACTGACCGGCAAGAGGAACATGTCGGCGGCGCCGCGCTGCCAGTCGCGCGCGCGGGCCAGGGCGGCGCCCGGCTGCCGCCTCTCGAGCGTCACGTGTGGGCGACTGACCGGCAAGAGGAACATGTCGGCGGCGCCGCGCTGCCAGTCGCGCGCGCGGGCCAGGGCGGCGCCCGGCTGCCGCCTCTCGAGCGTCACGTGTGGGCGACTGACCGGCAAGAGGAACATGTCGGCGGCGCCGCGCTGCCAGTCGCGCGCGCGGGCCAGGGCGGCGCCCGGCTGCCGCCTCTCGAGCGTCACGTGTGGGCGACTGACCGGCAAGAGGAACATGTCGGCGGCGCCGCGCTGCCAGTCGCGCGCGCGGGCCAGGGCGGCGCCCGGCTGCCGCCTCTCGAGCGTCACGTGTGGGCGACTGACCGGCAAGAGGAACATGTCGGCGGCGCCGCGCTGCCAGTCGCGCGCGCGGGCCAGGGCGGCGCCCGGCTGCCGCCTCTCGAGCGTCACGTGTGGGCGACTGACCGGCAAGAGGAACATGTCGGCGGCGCCGCGCTGCCAGTCGCGCGCGCGGGCCAGGGCGGCGCCCGGCTGCCGCCTCTCGAGCGTCACGTGTGGGCGACTGACCGGCAAGAGGAACATGTCGGCGGCGCCGCGCTGCCAGTCGCGCGCGCGGGCCAGGGCGGCGCCCGGCTGCCGCCCCTCGAGCGTCACGTGTGGGCGACTGACCGGCAAGAGGAACATGTCGGCGGCGCCGCGCTGCCAGTCGCGCGCGCGGGCCAGGGCGGCGCCCGGCTGCCGCCTCTCGAGCGTCACGTGTGGGCGACTGACCGGCAAGAGGAACATGTCGGCGGCGCCGCGCTGCCAGTCGCGCGCGCGGGCCAGGGCGGCGCCCGGCTGCCGCCTCTCGAGCGTCACGTGTGGGCGACTGACCGGCAAGAGGAACATGTCGGCGGCGCCGCGCTGCCAGTCGCGCGCGCGGGCCAGGGCGGCGCCCGGCTGCCGCCTCTCGAGCGTCACGTGTGGGCGACTGACCGGCAAGAGGAACATGTCGGCGGCGCCGCGCTGCCAGTCGCGCGCGCGGGCCAGGGCGGCGCCCGGCTGCCGCCTCTCGAGCGTCACGTGTGGGCGACTGACCGGCAAGAGGAACATGTCGGCGGCGCCGCGCTGCCAGTCGCGCGCGCGGGCCAGGGCGGCGCCCGGCTGCCGCCTCTCGAGCGTCACGTGTGGGCGACTGACCGGCAAGAGGAACATGTCGGCGGCGCCGCGCTGCCAGTCGCGCGCGCGGGCCAGGGCGGCGCCCGGCTGCCGCCTCTCGAGCGTCACGTGTGGGCGACTGACCGGCAAGAGGAACATGTCGGCGGCGCCGCGCTGCCAGTCGCGCGCGCGGGCCAGGGCGGCGCCCGGCTGCCGCCTCTCGAGCGTCACGTGTGGGCGACTGACCGGCAAGAGGAACATGTCGGCGGCGCCGCGCTGCCAGTCGCGCGCGCGGGCCAGGGCGGCGCCCGGCTGCCGCCTCTCGAGCGTCACGTGTGGGCGACTGACCGGCAAGAGGAACATGTCGGCGGCGCCGCGCTGCCAGTCGCGCGCGCGGGCCAGGGCGGCGCCCGGCTGCCGCCTCTCGAGCGTCACGTGTGGGCGACTGACCGGCAAGAGGAACATGTCGGCGGCGCCGCGCTGCCAGTCGCGCGCGCGGGCCAGGGCGGCGCCCGGCTGCCGCCTCTCGAGCGTCACGTGTGGGCGACTGACCGGCAAGAGGAACATGTCGGCGGCGCCGCGCTGCCAGTCGCGCGCGCGGGCCAGGGCGGCGCCCGGCTGCCGCCTCTCGAGCGTCACGTGTGGGCGACTGACCGGCAAGAGGAACATGTCGGCGGCGCCGCGCTGCCAGTCGCGCGCGCGGGCCAGGGCGGCGCCCGGCTGCCGCCTCTCGAGCGTCACGTGTGGGCGACTGACCGGCAAGAGGAACATGTCGGCGGCGCCGCGCTGCCAGTCGCGCGCGCGGGCCAGGGCGGCGCCCAGCTGCTGCTTCTCGAACAGCGGCAGGGGGATGGCGGCGCCCCTCTTCACCACCGCCTCCACGCTGTGCATGTACGGGTACAGCTCCCGAGACTGCATCTCCTCCACCTGCGCAAATAATGCTTGTTTTATTATATTTTACTAGCTGAACCGGCAAACTTCTTTTTGCCTCACAATGAATTAATGTGTCAAAGATTTGATAGATACGGACTATTTGTATGGGATAATGAAATTGTGGTTTTTACTATTTCCCTTCAATTTCTTCATATTTTTTTACCTTTTAAACCGACACGTGAATCATCAAATTTAGCAATTCCTTCATAGAAGAAAATGAAAAATCTGTTCATCATTGTAAATTCAAACCTTCCTAAGATATATAATACTTCGTTATTCAGTTTTCAGTTTATTCAGTTTATTCATTTATTTCATATAATTAGGCTCCTGGAGAGCACTTTTACATCGTCATTTTTTTTTAAGCTAACCTAGAGTGAATAACCACTAATAATAATCAAAAACACATAATAAATTAAATAGAAACTAAACAATTTTGTATAATATGGAAAGCATCAATTATTTACAAATTCCTCCATTTCCCCATTTCAAAAGAAACTGAGAAAGAATGAATTTAGTCGTCATAATAAAGGTTACCTTAGCCAACCAATCTTTAGCGTGCGTAGCGGCGGAGTTGAGCGCGTGATGGGAGGGCAGGGCGGCCTCGATGTCGTCCCCCTCGGCCAGCAGGGCCTCGACCTCGGCCAGCGTGACGTGCTCCCCCTCGTCCTCGTCGTCGGGGTCGCGCGCCTTGCTCGGGTCTATGAGGAGCGCGCGGGCTCGTCGCTCCCAGTCTTCTACTTGTCCTGTGGTAAGAAAATTGTAGATATTATAAGTTGTAATAACGAGTTTTGGCGGGAACCTTGAAAGAAGCGTGTGGTGCTCTTATTTTATTTCATTTTCTTAATGTATTTTTGAGTTATATTAAATAAAGTTGATGGCATTTTGTTTGATATAGGTTCATTGCAGTGCCCGTGTATAGTGAAATAGAATAACAGTGCGAAAACACGGCTTTTCAGTTTGCCTCCAAAACTTCATTGTGAACATGCTGATAAAGTAGCCATCGCTTTACTCGAATTACTGACTGTGTGATTGTGACTCTGACTGACTGACTTTAACTTTTACGCTGCTTATGATGAATACAAAATATAGTTTTTCTTGACACTGGCAATATGCGTAATAGCGATGCCAATAAAACATTTAAAAAAAAGTTTTAATAGTGGTAAAGCAAGTGCTTCTGTCTTTGATATTTTTATCTTTTGGATAGGGTGAGAAGTTTTACTAAAATCATGTTCGACTTTTGTGTTTGTTTATATAAGCCGCTCTTTTAGCCTCGACCCTCTTATATGGCATGTGGCAGTACCCCGGCGGCACTTTGTAGCAAGCGGTCTATGACGTCAAATCAAGTGATAACGACGCAATCGTTATGGCGTATGTATGCCAAGAGATGTTAAAATACCATTTATATTTGAGTTTCCTTTGCTGAATACCTAGAGGACAAAACAGAATTAAAAGTAAAATTAAAAACGGAAATTGATATAGATGAAGCAACATTCTATATAACCAACTTAATACAAGAAGCAGCTTGGAGTTGTACACCATACTTGACAATTACAAGCAAGGCCACAAACATCTCACTTCAAACACGGGAGAAACTAGCTGAAAAGAGGAGGTTAAGAAGAGTCTGGCAACTGAGTAGGCATCCAGAAGACAAGACTATACAATAATGCCGCTAGAGAACTCAAGGAAAAGATAAACTATAATGAAAATTATACTTTCCAACGGAAATGAATATCATTGTCTGCAAAGAAGGATGATGACTACAGTCTGTGGAAATTTACAAAGCAGTTTAAAAGGCCACAACGGCCCATTCCACCACTAAGACCATAGTCGGGAACATGGGTTAAAACCCTAAGAACAGAACATCTCTGTCAAATTTTTCAACCAAATGTATCTACAATGACAGACTTTGATCATGAGGTGAATTCATTTCTGGAAAGTGACCAACAATTGGCTCTACCAATCAAACCTGTAACACCAAGAGAACTGTGTAGATTTATCGGATCACTAGGTAATGGAAAGGCGCCCGGTTTTGACTTGATCACAGGTGAAGTACTGAAACAATTGCCAAAAAAACCCATTATTTTTCTAACAATGCTATGTAATGCTATTATGAGAGTGCAATACTATCCCAAATTGTGGAAAGTCTCCCAAATATGTATGCTACCTAAACCTGGAAAGACAGCTACAGAGCCTAGTTCAAACAGACCAATCAGCCTTCTTCCAACAATGTCCAAACTCTTTGAGAAAATTTTCTTGAGTAGACTAAAGCCAATCCTGGATGAAGAGGCTGTAATTCCAAACCATCAGTTTGGATTCCGTGAACAGTACTCCACAGTCGAGCAGGTGCATCGTGTGGTGAATAAGATTAGGCAATCCTTGGAACAGAAAGAATACTGTACTGCAGTCTTCCTAGATATCCAACAAGCATTTGACAGAGTCTGGCATGAAGGATTACTATATAAGTTCAAAACCTTATTACCAAACTCGTACTACATGGTATTAAAATCATACCTGCTGGGCAGAAAATTCCAAGTTAAGTTTGGTGATGAAACGTCTCAGCTATATAACATTGGAGCGTCTGTACCACAAGACTCTGTGCTCGGTCCCGTCCTATACTCAGTAAATACAGCCGACCTACCGACCACTTCGGGAATCGCCGGTTTAGTGGATCGAGTCACCTTTGAGCTTGTAGAGGGCGGCCCGCTCGGCCTCGACGCGGCGGTGCGGCGGCACGTGCGCGGCGTCCAGCAGCAGGCGCGCCAGCAGCGGCGGCGCCAGCGCGGCGGGGTCGCGGCGGTGCGCGCGCGCCGCCTGCAGGAAGCGCAGCTGCAGCAGCCGCGCCTGCAGCCCGCCCAGCTGCGGCAGCACGATGCACAGCCGCGCGCCCAGCTCCACCACCTGCACACACCCACACCGCACATAGATCGTTGCAATCGCCCTACCGCACTACCGCACTACCACATCCCAGACCCTCGGCTGAAGTTCCATACAAACGCTAGTACACGTGCACACAGAGATAAGGCACATAGACAGAGAATATGTAATAATACTACGGTAGGATGGACCGATTTCCCCGCCTCACCCGACCTCCCCTCTCATGGGCAGCGTTTGGTATTCTCTACGTGCTCCGCACGCAGGTGCACGTGTAAATATACATCACTGATTGATGTCTGTATAATAGAGATCGAATTGAGCGTTTGTATGGTATTTTGACGGAGTGTCCGCTGTGTCACGATAATCATTGCAATCGCAGGACTTTTATTATTATTATTATTTATTTATTTATTTAACAAAACAAAAAAGCTCATCATAGTGTTAGTAACAATATTACTTAATTCTATGTTAGTATTCCTATTCTAAAATTAAACATAAATCAATTTCACTATCACTACGTGAATCACTGCTACACGTCCATTACAGAAGTGGATAGCTTGCAGCAGTGATTCACATATAGACAATCCAAGCTGCTCGAAATACAGTTCAAGATAGTGTTAGAGCTGGCCCGCACCCGGCGCACCAGGGAAGCGCATCGTTCCCTCATTGTCGTATAAAAACAGTCGACACGAGCTTCAGCAAACATCCCTGATGCACTACAGAAACGAGACAGCCCCATCAAAACCCTGAACGCATTATTAAATTGGACGCGAAAGGCGCCGTACGATTTTTGCGTATAATCTGCCCACAGGCTGCACGTGTAAAAAGAAGTACAATATACACGAAATAAGGTCTTTTTTTTACACGCTCTAACCGTCAGCGCCCTTCGTTCCCGCTCAATGTCATCATTGTCTTTGCCGTCGGCGGCCAATACATGTCCTAGGTATTTAAATTTGTATACCCTGTTCAGGGACACTCCATTTAATTTTACTGGAGGTATAGTTGTAACAACTTCGGCCGCCAGCACCAAAGACCATGATATCGCTTTTGGTGGTATTATATATCAAACCATGATGCTTAGCATAGTCTTCACAAATAGACACCAACTTTCTAAGTCCACAAACTGAGGCGCTCAGTAGAGCCATATCATCGGCATAACTGATGTTATTAACACACACCCCATCAATGTAGAAGCCAGCTCGCTCTCTACAAAGCTCTTTTAGCAAAGTCACCCTTACAAAAGAGGGAAAAGAGACTGAATATTTCAAAAAAAAAAAAAAAACAAGTGCGTGTCGGGCCACGCGCAGTATGGGGTTCGGTAATTATTAAGTTTGATTAATGCAATTAAAAAAAATTGCTAATATTACATTTTGTAGACTAACGGCCAAATACCCAAACGTCACTTAAAACTAAGTGGAACTTAAGTCTTCTGTCTTTATAAAACACTTTCAAACGATAAAGATAGCGCTCATTTGAGGGTTACTTAAAATTGAGTGACGTTTGAGTATTCGGCCATATTACTCGCAAACTAATAAAGCCAACTTATAAATGATCCTTTTGCTTTTAATTTCGTTATATGCAGCTACTATCGCCATAACGTTTGAATTTCTACCAACAACCGTTTAAATGATAGAGGGAGGGGACACTTAACTCTAACGAAAATTGGCTCTTTTAAGCTTAATACGTTACGAACAGTTAGCTAAATCGAAAAATTATTTTAACACACTCCTAATATTTTTGACCTATCCAACGATATCCCCCTCTACATAGAAAAAGAAAACTTAAAAAATTATCCGCGCGTTACATGTAAGGGCGGTACCCTAAATAATTTTATTTTACATGGTTTTATAGAGTAGCAATTTGTCGATGAAATTTAAAAAAAAAAAGATCTTGTCTTTATTTCTTAAGCAATTAATTCAGACAGGTCTATAAACATACCTCTTCAACATCTCTGATGGCGGCGGCGTCGGGTTCTTCAAGATCTTTACTTAATATTTCCGTAGCGCGGTCTTCGAACTCCGCAGTTTGTCGTAATACTTCTTTTACCGCTGAACCTGTGCGCAAAAAATTAAGCATAAGAACCAACAATTTCTTCAGAATTCAGAGTCTTCGAGGGAAAACAAAAGGCGAAGGATGTTTTGGAGTCCAGCGACGAACGAGAGGTCAACGTGGGGAAGGCCTGGGGAGGACAGGGGAACAGGGGGAGAAGAGGACCGTGGCAACCGACCTTCGGGCAGCACGCAGGCCAGGCCGTCGATCTCGGCGGCGAAGAGCGTGAGCTCGTGTATGGTGAGGCGGTACTTGGGGTCGTGGTGCCGCGTGCGCGTGCGCATCTTGTTGAGGTCCAGCTGCTGGATGACGGACGCGCACTTCTCCGCGTCCTCCATGGCCGTCTCCAGCGCGCGCACCAGCTCCGTCTTGTGCATCTGTCGAGTACCGACACATTATTGCGATTCGAAAATTCGAAAAGGTAACTGCATAATAGTTTTGTAAATGTGCCTTCGTAAGAAATACCTGTTCGATCGCATCGTTTATTCGAAAGATAAAATAATAAGTTGTAGAGGTTGTTGTTGGAGATGAAATAAAAAAAAGTAGGTTTGGATTAGATAGGATCTGGTTTATTACTGTTAAGTAATCGGAATAAATACGGAAGCGCACACGCGAAAATGGTAAACGCACGTAATCTTTAATGGTAATAGTAAACTATGGTAAGAGAGTACGCCCGATATGGTAACCGGACGCGAACTGATAAAACGATAAATTGATTAACAAGAACCGTTAGTAATGGTAGCTACGCGTGAATTGACAATTGCTTTATACGGCGGCAAAATGCCGTGCATCATAAAATGCATGTTTGTCCCATACTTAAGCAGTAAACATGTCATAAGAGGTGCCTGTAACCCTAAATGAATTTCTGATTCTGAACGAAACGTTTCTGAACCAAATTAAACTGCATAAACATAATTTGGATACGGAGGTAGTCCCCATCACGTTAAGAAATAACCACTTTACCTTAAGATCATGCGCCCGTTTCAAGTGAGCCCGCAGCCCGTCCAGGTCACAGGTCTTGGGCGTGTCGGGGTCTAAAGCGTTCTGGACGGCTTCGGCCCATTCCCGGAACTGCTCCGACTTGCGTTTCAGTTTGTCCAACATAGCCGGCAGCTCGTCTAACGTGTAGCGGTATCTGTGGGATGAACATTAGGTGGTTAAATTTTAAATGTCGTGGGCTTCATCATGATATGCCTGGGCCTTTTACAGATAACGGTGTAAAAGCCTTCGTCTCTGGTTCTATTGGGTTTTTTTTTTAATTTTCTCTAAGTTTCCCAGTATCTCGGAGATAATATGCCCGGAGAGGGCGGGACACACACACTCACCTCAGCTTGTGGAGGGACGGGGGGCAGGCGCACAGCTGCGGGTAGTGGCGCAGGCAGGCCACGTGCGGGGTGCGGGCGGGGGGCGCGGGGCGCGCGGGGCGGGACACACACACTCACCTCAGCTTGTGGAGGGACGGGGGGCAGGCGCACAGCTGCGGGTAGTGGCGCAGGCAGGCCACGTGCGGGGTGCGGGCGGGGGGCGCGGGGCGCGCGGGGCGGGACACACACACTCACCTCAGCTTGTGGAGGGACGGGGGGCAGGCGCACAGCTGCGGGTAGTGGCGCAGGCAGGCCACGTGCGGGGTGCGGGCGGGGGGCGCGGGGCGCGCGGGGCGGGACACACACACTCACCTCAGCTTGTGGAGGGACGGGGGGCAGGCGCACAGCTGCGGGTAGTGGCGCAGGCAGGCCACGTGCGGGGTGCGGGCGGGGGGCGCGGGGCGCGCGGGGCGGGACACACACACTCACCTCAGCTTGTGGAGGGACGGGGGGCAGGCGCACAGCTGCGGGTAGTGGCGCAGGCAGGCCACGTGCGGGGTGCGGGCGGGGCGCGCGGGGCGGGACACACACACTCACCTCAGCTTGTGGAGGGACGGGGGGCAGGCGCACAGCTGCGGGTAGTGGCGCAGGCAGGCCACGTGCGGGGTGCGGGCGGGAGGCGCGGGGCGCGGGGCGCGGGGGGGGGCGCGCGGGGCGGGACACACACACTCACCTCAGCTTATGGAGATGCGGGGGGCAGGCGCACAGCTGCGGGTAGTGGCGCAGGCAGGCCACGTGCGGGGTGCAGACGCAGGTGACGCAGGACAGGAAGCACGTGGTCTTGCACAGGTGGCACTGCCGCTCGTCGTCCGGCAGCAGCTCGAACGCCTCGCGCTCCGCCTCCGTCACGCCCTGCGTCCACGTTACCGAATGAACATTATACTTCTACTACCGTAGAATATTTAAAAATTAAATTTTAAAACTAATATAGGTGGTAACTGTAAAGGATTCTGCCCACCTCACTGTATCAAACCATGACCGTGCTAGGATCGTGTTTGGCAAAAAAAGGGAAAATTTACGACCATGCCCACAAAACCGTTCCGTCACCGACCGACAACGTCGTGGATGTCACTTGCGAATGCACGGAGCGTCAAGAATTGTCGTCGAGAGTATTTTGCCGGTGCCGATACAAACCCTAACACATGTTAGTATGATACGCTGTTGATACGTTCTAGTCGGCACAGTAATCCGTACCGTGTTGGTTTCTACGCTTGATACGGTTCTAGCTCGGTCATGGTATAATACGGTGTAGTGGGAAGTCCTTTTATCGGATACACATTAACCCCCTTATTGATAAACGTATATTAGATACGTTTTAACTATAGAATGTTTTGTCTTTGTCAGTTGCATTGTCAAATGTGCAGGTTAGAAAAAGACAAAGGGAGATTAGCAACACTTCAGCTAAAATACGATTAAGAATAAGGGGGTAATCTTTTACACTTTTACAGTTATCAAACAAGAAGCATAAAAATGAAAAATAAAATAAAAAAAAAAACGAAACTTCACGCCTGTAATCCCCCCTGTAATGAAGGGGTAGGCACAGGTAAATGCATGCATGTAATCATACATGCAAACACCCACGATTCGCTGGTTACGTTTTGGCCCATGTAACAGGTGGCGAGCCTGTTGACATCTCCGGGCACATTACCAAACTTCGAGGTACTGGGAGGTTTCCAGAAAATAGAAAAATCCCAATAGTACCAGAGATAAAGGACTTTACACCGTTATCTCTGATAACCCCCTACCCGGGATAAATAAAAACAATGATAATGATAAATAAAATGGAACAGAAAAGCACTCACCCAATCTAGTAACGCTTTCCGTAGTTTCCTCTCGTCGTGTAGCATGGCGCGCATGTCCCGGTAGGCGGCGAGCGCCACCGTCAGCGACAACGAGTCGGCCTCGAGCGCCATCTTGCACACTAGCTCGTCGTGCGAGAACACGCAGTAGCGGCGTAGGGTAGAGTAGTGTAGGATGCATTCGCGACCCATTTTCAACTGCGGAAGAACACTAATTCAGTTACGACACTTCTTCATCAGGGGAGAGTTGCTCATAGGGACGCAGGTAAACACAGATGGTTAAGAACTTGTATGGAGTCATCGAGCAACACAGGCCACCGGCCTTGACGGAGCGGAGGGGAGTAGCCATAATTATGCAGACTTTCCCCTGTCAACATACAAGCACAAGTGTTCTTATGCCTATCGCTTATATGTTTAAATGTGTACGCGAAATTCACATGCACACACATTTCCCCCGCAAAAAATGACAAGACTGTTTTGCATCGGTAATAAACGCTATGGCTACTCTACTCGGTTCGCCGCGGCCGGTGGCCCGTGTTGCTTTATGAGTCAAGATCATATGTGTTCTCGACAAAAGCGAGGAGCGGTTCGTGCTCGCATCACCCGAGATTCGGCCCATATAACCAAGAAGGTTGGTGGTGCCGTGGGAAGGTCCGGAGTTATGCTAGAAGCGACAGAAAATGTACCAGTAAAGTACCCAACACATCGAGCCAACGAAAGAGGCAATCGGCTAGTTTCGACTTCTTAGAGCAATGTCACTGCTGCACACTGTCTACGTAAGCACCGATAGTGCGGTATTGATCAAAACTTGATCAATATGGATCGGAAAAAGGAACTTTTGTATGTACTCCATATTAATGAAAATAATTTTTATGTCCATCTTGTATGGTTTATTTTTTATCCTTTACAAACACATGAAAATACAATACATACTACTTGCACTGAAGTAAAAATTTAACATCACAACAAAAAAAATCAAACTCACCCAATCAGCTGGTGTAAAATTGACAGCCTCGGCAAAATTATATCCTTGATTGAATCCCGCGTGGTAAGCGCGCGGGAACGTTATTACGAACTCGCCCGCGTGTTGGTCCGTCCTAAGACACAAACGTAAACAATTTTGTTAAAATAATACTATTTTTAAAAATTCTTGAATGTGATTTGGAAATGTAAACAATTTAAACGATTTTCATATTAATGAAATTAACCACTTTATAGGAACAGATTCAGCCATAATATGAATACACATTAATACACATGCATAAATTAGCACACAAGCGTAAACTAGTAATAAACAATTTTCAATTTTGGATATCTAAATTTTGAACATGTATGAGAAAAGGCATTTAAAACAGCAAATCAAGCACTTCGTTTTTTTTATGTTATGAAGTGGCAAACAAGCGTACAGTTCACATTGATGGTAAGTAATACTGTAGTCTATAAACATCTACATAAAACTTGAAATTTCAAAGTAAATCCGTTACCACTCCTGAGCCCTAGGGTATTATGCGGTATGCCTCTGTGCCGGAAATAAAGGGCTATACATTACCACCTGACCGAAACACGAAAGTGTTCAGCACTACAATTTAAAGCGGCAAGTAGATCATTAAGAAAAAAGTAGCTAAAGCTATAAACGCAATATCGAGAGGCAAATCGCCGGGGCACGATGGACTCAGCATTGAGCATCTGCATCATGCTGGACCATATATCGCTAGGGTCTTGGCAATGTTCTTTTCCTTGTGTGCGAGCCATTCCTATCTACCCAAAGATTTCATGAAAACGGTGGTGGTGCCAATAGTCAAGAACAAAACCGGTGATCCAACCGATAGCAGCAACTATAGGCCTATCTCTCTAGCCACTGTTATTGCCTGACGGTCTGCTCAACACACAGTTAAATAAATATGTCAACACACATGACAATCAATTTGGATTTCGTCCGCGGCTTTCGACTGAAAGTGCTATACTGTGTTTGAAGCACACCGTCAAATACTACACGGATCGTAGGACGCCCGTTTATGCCTGCTTTTTTGACCTGTCCAAGGCTTTCGATCTTGTTGCGTATGACCTGCTCTGGAATAAGCTCCGAGGTATTAATCTGCCTAAAGAGCTTATAAACGTTTTCCAGTATTAGTATGGTCACCAATCCAACAGTGTCAGATGGGCGGGGACAATGTCGAGTCCTTATCAGCTCGAGTGCGGTGTAAGACAGGGCGGATTGAGTTCTTCGACCCTGTTTAACCTATATATTAACGGCTTGATTGAGGCGTTGAGCAATTGCCGTATCGGATGCCATATTGACGACGTTTGTGTCAATAATCTTAGCTATGCAGATCACATGGTGCTGCTGAGCGCGTCAATCTGCGGCCTGAGAAAATTGATGAAGGCATGCGAGGAATACGCATCTGGTCACGGATTAATTTACAATGCCAGTAAAAGTAAATTCATGGTATTTGAGACCACCAGCGCAAAGTGTCTTTCAGTCATACCAAAGGTTACACTTAATAATGTTCCACTCGAGAGGGTTGAACAATTCAAATATTTGGGACACATTGTAGTTGCTGATCTCAATAACCACGCCGATATGGAGCGGGAACGGAGAGCGTTGTCAAGCAGAGCGAACATAGCCCGCAGGTTCGCTAGATGCTCATCTGATGTTAAAGTCACGCTCTTTAGAGCATACTGTACTTCATTATATTCGTGCAGCCTGTGGGCTAATTACACTAAAAGGTGCTACAGCGCTCTTCGCGTCCAATTCAATAATGCATTTAGGGCTGTGATGGGGCTGTCCCGCTTCTGCAGTGCCTCGAGTGCGAGCAGTGTTTGCAGAGGCAGCTGTGGACTGCTTCCATACAATCATGCGCAAGAGAGCTGCATCTTTGGTACGCAGAGTGCGGGCCAGCTCCAACACCGTTCTGGCGATGATTGCAACAAGGCTAGATTGTTATTACATCCAGCATTGTTGCAGTAGGCATGTGGCGGTGCCAATGCCACCGAGAAAATTGTAAATAAGGACAACTATCGACTGAGCTATGCTTTATTAAATATTAAATTTTTATAACTTAATAATTGTTTTATATTATTTCGCATTAACACATGCTTGTGAAATATTTTTTAAAGAAAAATGGAAAGAAAAATTTGACTTCAGGCGAGACTGAATTCGCGGCCTACTGGGAATCTAGTCCAGCCGCTCTTCCAATTGAGCTACTGAAGTCCTGCCCGATTTGTCAAATCTTTCCTTCACATTTATTGCATTGCTTTTATGGTAGCAGTAGCGCCATCTATTGCCAACTATGCTAGTTAGGCTGGACTAGATTCCCAGTAGGCCGCGAGTTCGAGTCTCGCCTAAAGTCAAATTTTTCTTACAATTTTTCTTTAAAAAATATTTTATAACTTAATTTATTATTGACCATATTTTTATCAATTGTATTTTAAAATTATTATTCCTGAAAATTAATGACGACCAGTTTAATTATTATATCACTAATTTATTAACTATCCATATTGATTATTTTTTTACATATATAAGTAACTTAATTAAATATAATAAAATATAATATTAACAAAGCACAAATATATATAAAAAAATAAAAAATAGTGTGCCACCGGCAGCGGGAACAGGGTCCAAGCCGTCGATGATTAGGGTCACAGAGACAGGAACCTCCTCACTATACGTGCCGTGCCGAGGAGTACCGCCTTCTGCATCAGACCCTTGACCCAACTTCCTAGCTTGAGCCTCTTGAGGTGTTGGTCGAGGCTCTTTGCTATAAGTCCGTTGACCGTAACGACTATCGGCACAATGATGGCCGAATCTACGTCCCACATGGCGACAATCTCGTGAGCCAGATCAAGATATTTAAGTTCCTTGTCTTTCTCGGCCTTCACGAGATTCCCATCATGAGGGACGGTGACATCGACAATCACTGCGCGGCGCTCCAAGCGGTCTATCACCACTATATCAGGCTTATTGGCTACAATAGTCCTGTCAGTGATGATAGACCGGTCCCAATACATTGTGGCATGGTCGTTTTCCAGAACTGGGTCGGGCACATACCTGTAGTATGGCACCTCCACGGCCACAAGACTGTATCGCAAGGCAAGTTGCTGATGGATAATCCTGGCCACTTGGTTGTGTCTGTGCAGATATTCGCCGTTGGCAAGACTAGAACAGCCGGACACAATATGCCTGATTGATTCACCCGGTCGGTGGCATGCCCGACATATGTCGACCGTGCCATCCTTCAGGATAAACTTCCGGTAGTTGTTGGTCATTACCACTTCGTCCATTATTGCACAAACAAAACCTTCGGTTTCCCCAAATAGGTCACCGAATCGTAGCCAGGCCACGGATGCTAAAGTGTCTACGTCAGGCCCGTGTAGGGCCCGGTAAAAACGTCCATGTAGCTCCTTGCCCTGCCACACACTCCTGCGGTCGCTGGTCGTGAGTACCTCAGGTTTGCGCCAGTTCTGTTTAGCCAAAGAGAGAGTGGTGAGTCCACTGTCGACCGCCACCATATCCTTATGCATATCCCCGTCGGCGGCCAGGAAATATTCTCTGAGGCTGCACACCTCACGGTTGTGTAGGGTCTTGGCGCTAAGGAAGCTTCGACCGCCACACCTCCGCGGGATGTACAGTCTCATGACCGACGACCGCGGGTGATGCATCCGGTATGCCGTCAGCAAAGAGCGGACTCGCCTGTCAAGAGCATCCAGGTCGGTCTGAGTCCACTTGAGTATGCCGAAGGAGTACATCAAGACCGGCATGACCCAACCGTTGAAGGCGCGGACCTTATTACCACCCGACAAAAGACTTTTCAGTACTTTTGTCAGGCGACCAAAGAAACGTTCCTTCAACGATTGCCTCATGTCGCCCTCGCGTATACCTAAGGCCTCCGATATACCCAAGTACTTATAGCTCTCGGCGGCAGAGAGGGTTCGGAACGAAATAGAACCTGGGAGATTTGTTCCCTCAGATTCCATTATCTGCCCTTGTCGTACATGCATTACTGCACATTTTTCGATTCCAAATTCCATCCTGATAGAGTTACTAAGGTTTTCAGTAACTAGATCGCATCAAATGATTTTCAATGATGATCAATGATTTAAAAACTGTATGTGAATGTGTAATTATTATGGGTTAATTTGCCTGAATAAAAAGATTTTATTATGATTATGTCTCTCGTCAGCACGGGGTCCAATTTGAACCCCGGACCTTTGTCAGGCTTGCGCGGGGACTTGGGGGGTACAACACGTAGAGACCCTTTCGAGAATTTTGATCTACTTTGTAATGGGTTATATTCGGCGGGACCTCTCTCTGACTGCATCAATAGTTAATACAGGCACAGACAGACCCCGCAGAATATAATGGGGCTATTGTAATGATAAGTGATTCGCCAAACTTTGAGCTATGTGGGTGAACTGGGGGGACTAGCTGGCTGGGCTTATGGAGTGAGATCCGGCACCTGCCTATATTCAACATCTCACATTATCGAATCCTACTTTAGACAGGTGGTGACTCGCCTCTCCTTGGTGGGCCCCCCAAACAGCCAACCCGATGGTCGACGGGGGGCAACACTGTTGAGAGAGGCTGGGAGTGTCGAGAGGTGTGGCCCCGGTTTCACCATCACGAGCGAGTAATCTCGAGCTCGGAGCGGGCTTCCCCGCTATTATGCCTTTAGACACTTCCACCCCCGAGTGTATGGCTCTTGCAGAAATTTAGACAACAGCCTATTATCTAAATTTCTGCAAATGCCATACCTCTAGCGCCCCACTCTGACCGGCCAATGAAGGCAAGCCAGAGGTGAGAGACCTGATGCTCTGTCCGGCCGTACCTCTGTGTGGCGGACGAACAGTTCTCTCGGAGGAACTCGAGATGATGGTAGGGGGTGGTGTCGCTACTCACCAACAGCTCGTAACAAGCTGCTCTGCCCCCTTATTATTATTATTATTAAATAGCCCGTCGTAGATTATTAATAAATAAATAATAAAGGGGAGTATAATATTAAATAAATAAATATAAAAGGAAGGTGACAGCTGCATGCTTATTTGCCACCTTCATGACATAAAAAACCGGACAAGTGCGAGTTCGACTCGCGTGGTGAGGGTTCCGTACATACTTCTTATAGGTTTTCCAGTAATCTATAGGCAAAGAACTATTTTCCACATTTTTTTCAAAATTTTAAGTTCAGTAGTTTCGGAGATAGGGGGATGGGAATGGTCAATTTTCGTAGTTTTTCTTAAATAACTTCAAATTTGTTTATGCAAAAATTATAAAAAATATATATCTGAGATGCTGACAACAACCTCTTTCATTTGATATGACACACGACACAGTTTACGATTTTTTATTTATTTATTGTATTACCCCCGAAAGTGGCCCCCTGTTTAAAATTTATTATTTTACTTGATGTGTTCATCTTTGGGTCACCAATTTACATAATATGTAAATTGGTTTAATTGTAAATTGGTGAAATATAATATATTCATCAAATTTCAACTCAATCGGTCGAGCAGTTTCGGAGCAAATTGGCTGTGACAGACAGTCAGACAGACAGACGCACGAGTGATCCTATAAGGGTTCCTTTTTTCCTTTTAAGGTACGGAACCCTAAAAAACTATATTATCAAATGTTACTTTACCTGTAGACTGGTACTCCAGCCTTCATGAGAACATTGGGATTCATGATGGTGACGAGCTGGTGGAGCAGATCCGGTTGCAGCTGGAACAGTTCGGGAGCTTCGGCCTTCATGGCAGCCTCGAACTGCTCCGCTTTGGAGCTTGGCACTCCATACCTGATTGACAAATTGTTCGATAATAGGTTTGCCAAGGACAGCCAAAACTCGATTATTCGGAAAATAATGATATGTTATGTTATTTATTTAATCAGACACTTTCTGTAGAGTATTTCTTTATTTTTTTGGAAAAAATAATCCCCTGTATATAACGTCATTCTATTCGTCAATATTCTATACTTCAAAAGTAATCCTGACCATACCAAAAAAGAAGTAAAAAATGCATATTTTTTTACAGCATTTTTTTTTTATAACAAATGATATAACTCACCATGTTTTGGGCTCGCCCCAGTGCAAGTAATTGATGGAGTAGCTCCAGTGGTCCTCGTTGTGCCAGCAGAACGTCGCGAAGCACATTCCCACATATAGCCATGGGATCTGTGGTAAATATATTGTTGTTAGTTTATTCCAGAGGTACCCAAACTATTTTTCTTATAGACCCCTTTCAATTTTTTCCTGGTTTCGGTGGACCCCCTTGCTAGCATTTATATCACTTTCCCATATATCCTATTTTTATTTACGCATATACGTAGACCCCATCGAGTCTCCCGTAGGCTCCAGGGGTTCTATACGGACCACTTTGGGAATCACTGGTTTATTGAATAATTGTATAAAACTCCTCAATCAATACAAAACTTGTCAATTTGTACGTGATTGATTGAGTGACTGAGTATTTGTCAGACAACAGACAGTCGAACCCACTGGAATGATATTTGAAAAAGAACATTTAAGCTAGGAATTGAAAAAGAACATTTGAATAAGAAATAATTTTTAATTGGAATTACAAACAAAGCGAACGAATTCGCAGACAATAGTAGATGAGATATTAAATTATAATTTTCTCGAAATGGGAGGCCCAGAAATAGTCATTGCAGCATATTTAGAGGATTATCGTTTACATTATCAGGAAAGGGGTATTTTTGAGGAGTCGATTCTGACTTTGATGTCTCTCAGCTAAAATTATTAAGTTAGAATTTGGTCTTAAGGAGCATTTTTGGGGAAGGCGGGAGAAAGGAGAGCGGCTGGTCTAGATATCACAATTTGAAGTCAATTTTTCTTTAAAAAAGTGGACAGTTACCTGTTTACAGTGACCTATTAATTTAGTTTCTTGACTGAAATTAGACAAATCCAGGACTTTTGGGCAGGCTTTGGTACTGTAGTAGCTTAATAATTGTTAAATCAGAACGGTCTTTAGGGAAGGCTTTCGTGAAGCAGTTCACTGGCAGACTGTCCAGTTGAAGACTGTCAAAATGGGCTTGTCAAAATGTTGAAATGGGCTTACCTTCATGCCGGATATGTCGGCGTTGATGTGTCCCAGCACGGAGCCGTCAAGCACGGGCAGGTTGTTGAGGTTCCAGCTGGACTCCGCGTACTGCTGCTCGCCCGGGTACAGGTGCGCGCTAGACTTGGTCGGGAAACCTGACACAAAGTAAACCAACTCATTGTTATGTACATTTAATGACCTTCGCACATTACACCACCTCATCGCCGACTCAACTTCAACTCGACTCCCAGTATGGCATTGAAATGTAAGCTTTATAATATAAAGCACACTTTAAAGTAAATTCGTCAACTTATACGATACGTGGTCCCACGCGTTGTTCAGCTATTGACTGTCACCGACCCGTTTCCTCCACGATGTCGACGATTTGGGCACGAGTCGACAATGTGTTTACGGCGAAGCGTTGTCAACTCGTTGCCGAACAAGACGAAATTCGAGTAACTACTGATAGATTTGGTTGAGGATGAGTTTACGACGCGTTGCCCATTTATTGACGCCAAGTTGTCCACTGGTGACCGTTGCGTTGACCGCCTAATTGACGACTCGTTGATACCGAATCTATACTTTTAGTTGGAAGGGTATTGGATTGGCGTTGAGTCGGTGTTATGTGCAAATACCGCCCCAAACCACGCTCCTTATCTTACAGATAAGGAGCGTGGTTTGGTTAGGTTAGGTACCAAACCAGGTACTCTCCAGAAGAGTAAACTTGGATTATATTTGGTTAGATGAGGGTATAGAGATACACACTCGTAAATTCAAACACAATGTAAAAATAGTTATTGAATAAATGAATTGAATTGAATAGATAACGCATAAATAATTCTCATATAATGATGGAATCACATATGGACATCTTTCGGTCGAAATGATAAGATGCGACATACCCATTCTCGGTCATTCGGTCTCAGTCGGACCTTAGTCAGAGAATATGTAATTCGTAATAATACTACGTATAGAAAGAACACTTCGACGTCCCACCCGATTTCCTCGCATCACCCAACCTCCTCCCCTCTTATGGGCGACGGTTGGTATTTTTACGTGCTACGCACACAGGTGCACCTGTAAATACACATCACTGATTGATGTGTAATAAAGACCAAAATAAGCGTTTTTATGGAATTTTGGCGGAGTGTCCGCGGTGTGCCTTAGTTCATAATTCTCCATACCCTTTGGATCATCCAAAATCCCAAGTTATAAAGTTAAGAAAAAGGTTTTTTTTTAAAAGAATACATTAGTTACTAACCAGAACCATGATCCATAGAATGTAGGTCGGCGCCGTATTCGACGGTGACGTCCTCGTCGATGGACGACACGACGCGCCAGAACTCGCGCTCCACCGTCGACGTTGGCACCATCTACACGTATTACAATCACATATAATTTTGCTAGACAGTTCCCCCCCCCCTCCCCTCTCCTTAGTCCGCCACTGGCTACAGATAACAATATCTAAGGTCAAAGCTCATTTTGGCGTCACTGCGCCAATGAAACACCACAGATAACAAAATACTACTGAAGGCGTCGGGACTCTCTCTGTGGAGAATTCTTCGGTCAAGACGTTCAAGAGGGCGGTAGTAAATAACGCGAGACGGATAGCAGGGTACCGCGATAAATCTACCGCCACTGCAATAGCCAATACGAAGTAAAGGGACATCTTTGGTTCCATCGTCAATTAAATGCAAAATTTTGACAACCATGTTTCGTATAAATGTCTAAGGGCTGACGTAACCACCGTAACCAAAACACCGTCCCTATAAAGTGATACTTGTTCCCTCCTCCCTTTAACACACTAAATAAACTTACATGTACAGGCATATTGAAGTAATCCGACTTGAACTGATCGGCCATTTCCCCGAACTGCTGTAGCGTGTACTCGCGTGACGCCTGCTCGAAGCCGAAGGCCGCCGTCGGCTTCGATACCTGTTGTATAACAATATTTTTTATTAATAAGACTTTTTTAATATGTACCTTAAAGCAAACGAGGTAGGCAGAGTGTGAAGCACCAAATATCCCGATTCTGACACATCTCTCGTGCTTCTTTTACATTCATCATTCTGTTCATACATGCACGCCGATTCCTAAGACTCTTTGAATCCACTCTCAAACTACTACCAGAGCTACTCGACTTATTTGGTCAAGGTAGGTCAATTTTGATGTTCCTGGGCTTCTGCTGGGCGGCACGAGACAGAACGTGTGGTGCGAGTGGTGGCGACCGTCGCTCGGTGCCGGCCGCTCCTGCAGTACGGTTACCTCCTCGGCGAGGCAGACGGGGCAGCGCCAGTCGCCCTTGGGCACGTCGGCGAGCGGCGGCACGAGGCAGAACGTGTGGTGCGAGTGGTGGCGACCGTCGCTCGGTGCCGGCCGCTCCTGCAGTACGGTTACCTCCTCGGCGAGGCAGACGGGGCAGCGCCAGTCGCCCTTGGGCACGTCGGCGAGCGGTGGCACGAGGCAGAACGTGTGGTGCGAGTGGTGGCGACCGTCGCTCGGTGCCGGCCGCTCCTGCAGTACGGTTACCTCCTCGGCGAGGCAGACGGGGCAGCGCCAGTCGCCCTTGGGCACGTCGGCGAGCGGTGGCACGAGGCAGAACGTGTGGTGCGAGTGGTGGCGACCGTCGCTCGGTGCCGGCCGCTCCTGCAGTACGGTTACCTCCTCGGCGAGGCAGACGGGGCAGCGCCAGTCGCCCTTGGGCACGTCGGCGAGCGGTGGCACGAGGCAGAACGTGTGGTGCGAGTGGTGGCGACCGTCGCTCGGTGCCGGCCGCTCCTGCAGTACGGTTACCTCCTCGGCGAGGCAGACGGGGCAGCGCCAGTCGCCCTTGGGCACGTCGGCGAGCGGTGGCACGAGGCAGAACGTGTGGTACGAGTCGTCGCAACCGTCGCAGAGTAGCATCTGTTCCTCGATGTCGCCGCGCCCGCAGACGTGGCACATGTATTTCGCTAGCTGTAACCAAAATATAAGTAAGTATACACTTAGACGATCTTGTTACTGGAGACATTATTGACAGAGAGGAGAAACGGCAAAATCTAGTTTTTTTATGTAAGAAGGTGGCAAACGAGCATGCAGCTCACATAGATGTTAAGAAGTAATGACTGCAGCCTATAGACATCTACACAAAGCCAGAGATCAAAATGCAGATGCGTTGTCACCCATGTGACCTAAGTTGTTTTGTCTCTGTAATAGCAGAGAATTTGTAATAATACTACGTATAGAATGGACACTTCGACGTCCCGCCCGATTTGCACACATACACAACCCCTTCCTCTCTTATGGGCGACGGTTGGTATTTTGTACGTGCTACGCACACAGGTGCGCGTGTAAATACACGTCACTGATGGATAGAAACCAAATTAAGCGTTTGTATGGAATTTTGGCGGAGTGTCCGCGGTGTGGTAATAGTTATTACGGGGATCTAATTGGAACATGTTGGTGCTGAACAAGACCATTTGGCGGCAGATAGACTAGGTGCCTACGCACTCAGCTCCTGCACTGGAACTACCACCAGTAAAAGTTCCACATATAAGTGTACCCTAACAATATAAAAAAAAAACATTAATAAACACATGATAGAATGACCCCTGTTTGTATGATTCCAGTTTGAAGCTCGTAAGTGTATATTATATTTACCTACCTACCAATGTTTTTTCTTTTCTTTCTTCATTTTATTTGCCATCGGCCATAAGCCATAATCAGATTTGATCTTTGTTTGAGTTTACTTCAGTGTCATTTCAGCAAATTACCAAAACATTATGAAGAAACTACTTGTGATCCAACAATGTGATTGTACTTTAATTTTCACTTTTTTACACTTTCGCGAAAGAAACTTACCGGGTCATCAGGGTTAAGATGCAACGGTGCGTGGGGTGCCGGTGTGACAGACACCGTCATGTTACTGAGGCGATGCTCACGTAGCCGCGTGGAGCGAAGCACCCGCGCCCGGGCTCCGCAACTACCCGCGCTCGACATCCATTTGTTCTCGCGCGGACCTGAGAAAATATAGAGGGAAATTAGATAATTCCTCTCTTAGGATCCAGGGTTCTGGGTACGATGGTGATGGTACTGGTGTTTAATCCTTTATCGCTGGTGCCATTGGGATTTTTACATTTCCTAGAAGTTTCTGAATGCCACTCTACTGTAATGTGACCAACGGAGAAGTCAATAGGCTCACCACATATTACATAGGAAAAAACGTTATCGGTAATAGTGGGTGGTGGGTTGGTTGCATTAAGCCATTTACCATTGTCTATCCTTTCGGAAAACACAGGCGTGTTTACGTAGAGCATTCCCATCCAAGAATTAGCTGTAATTAATCTTTGGGCTTTGAGTATTTGTACAGGCGCGCCGGAGACTGATATCTGCCAGGGCAACATAGTTTCTTTTTTTTTTATTGCAATAAAATGAGCTACATCTTCTAATAATCAAGTTTCTTCTCTCCCCATTTTTCTTCAATGGATTTACATCTTATACTTATCACGTACTAAATTAAGTTTGTATTCATTCAGCTTTCAGTCTTTTGAAGAAATCGCGAAGGCACCTACCAAATAGAAAAACCTAGAAGGTTCTAGAAAGATACAAAACTTACTCCTCCGAGTCTCTCCAGGCTCTTCCTTGATAGGAGTCTTCTTTTCGTCAAATCCAGTTAGCGCGCCCTCGGTGTGGCTACCTTCGGCCGCCTCGGGCTCCGAGCTTTTGTAGCGGCGCGCGGGGGGCGGAGTCGCCGCCGGGGGCTTGCTGGACGACCGGCTGCGAGGGTTCACCTTCTCTGGCGTCTGCTCGCCTTTCACTTCGATTTTCTGCGGAAGTAAAAATAGCTGAGGAAACTATTAACTAACGTTGAAGTACTAAAAGTTTATGTATAACTTAGAGCGGATTTAACCGTCGTAATAAAACGCGTTTTACGCTCTTAAACTAGTTCAATAACACTTTTTGGATTTCTCCGACGAAAATCGTCCATGAAGGATAAAATTTGATGCAAATTTTAAGCTAAACCGCGTTTTATTAAACTCAGTTCTCAAGAGCAAACGAAATAGTGCACATCGACCTTAGGAACGAGGCTTCGTCTTATTTCGGTTCTGTGAAGCGTGATCTCTTTCGCACCTTACCTATGTGACGTTTGTCGACAATTTTGATCAAGTTTTGACCAATACCGGATTATCAGTTAGGGTTGCCAACTTTTTTTACCAGTCGGTCACGGAAATAAAGTATGTTTAGATCTGAGAAGTATAATAAACAGTATTTTAGAAAAATTAACAGTATTTTATTTATTTATGTATGTATCTTCACGCCAGGTCCCTAACGGGGTAGGCAAAGTGTAGAGCGCCAGATATCCCGGTTCTGACAAACCTCTCGTGCCTCGTCTACTTTCATCATTCTCTTCATACATGCACGCCGATTCCTAAGACTTTTGATCCCACCATCAGACAGAACTCGACCTATTTGGCCATGGTAGATCAGTCTGGGTCTAATGTAGTAGTCTAAACAGTATAAAACTGTGTTTAACAGTATACTTGGCAACCCTACTATCAGTGCTTACGTAGGCAGTGTGCAGCAGAGATAACGCTCTACGAAGTCGTAACTAGCCGATTGTCTCTTTCGTAGATTCGATATGCAATACTTCTTGTTGGGTATTGTAAACACTTTCTTTTGACAACTACATATCTTATACAGTGCCCATCAAGACACAATGCACATCGAGCCTATAAAAGTGCCTGTATAAGTATCCGTAGTCCATTGGTCAAAACTTGATCAAAATGGTCGACAAACGTCAAATATGTAAGGTGCGAAAGAGATAACGCTCTACAGATCCGAAATAAGCCGACGTCTCTTCCTGAGGTCGATGTGCATTATTTCTTGTAGGATACTGTTCCATGGAAATACACATTAAAATATATCATCAGTACAAAGCTTCCAGCTTCCAGTAATAACATAAACAAATTAGGAAACATAATACCATAATGTGTACGCCGTTAAATTCCTTCCCAAGTTCGGAGCGTTTGAAAGCAGTGAAAAATATTATGTGTTAACTCGCGAGTAAGTTTGCGTACCAGGCAAACTTTACATTACATCCAATTTAAACATATCCGTATGAAAGTTGGCGGCAGTGTGCAGTGAGCCTAATTCGTTTATCCATTAATTGGATACTGCGACACGAGTCTTACAAAGTTTCACGCGATATTATCGTTGAATGTTAACGATGTTACTTTGCAGTTTTTTTTTTTTATTTTTTATTTTTTTATGTAATGGAAGTGGCAAACAAGCATGCAGTTCACATTGATGTTAAGTGATGACTGCAGCCTATAGACACCCACACAAAGACCAAGGTCAAAATGCAGATGCGTTACCACTCCTGAGGCCTAAGGGTGTTATGCCTCTGTGCCGGAAATTACAGAGCCGTACATTACCACCTGACCGGAACACGATAGTGCTGAACACTACCATTTAGCGGCAAGTATATTAGGTAATGCGGTGGTGCCTACGCCCGCGAGCTCCGTCACTGGAGCTCTACCACCAGTCTAGAAAAGTCTTTGTGATAACAGAAATCTACACTCGCATTTTTTTTTTACAATATTCTTGATTTCAGATTAAGGGTGCACTTCCATTACGTAAAAAAAACCGAATCAAGTGCATGTCGGGCCACGCGCAGTGTAGGGTTCCGTAGTTTTAAAGTTTGATTAACGTAATGAAAAAATAATTAAATAAATGTTCAAAAATGTTGAGTATTACATTTGGTCGACTATTACTCGCAAACTTGTAAAGCCAACTTAAGTGTGATAGTTTTCCTTTTAATTTCATTATATATATGTAGCTACTATTGCGGTAACGTTTGAAATTCTAACAACCGTTTAGTGTATACTTATGCCAAATTTCAAGTCTCTAGTACCAATAGTTTTTGCGCTAAACCGCGGGCGGACGGACGGACGGACAGACAGACAGACGGACATGGCGAAACTATAAGGGTTCCTTGTTTACTACGGAACCCTAAAAAAGTTAAATATTAAAAAAAAACCCACCGTCTCCTTACTGTCGCCAACGGCGCCATTATTCTTGAACACATCGTAGGGATACAGTATGCGCTCGTAGTGGTTCTTCAGTATGGAGCCGATGCCCTTCCCTTGGGGGTGGCCCATGCGCCGCGCGATCTTCGACCACTTACGTTCCGCCGAACATACTTCAAAACCACCTGGTGGATGTAAAGTATTCAGGCTGTAGTCATGAGACACACTGTGTGTGTTAGAGACAATGTTACTTCGACGAACAGGAAAGGTGAACTTATCACCTTTTGGCGCGAACCAATGTTCGTCACTGTTTCTTGGATAATTAGTACGTAAAAAACATAACGAAAACACGCAGGTAAATACATTTTTTTTAATGTCATTAAGTTGACAGACAAGCGGACGGGCCACCTGATGGAAAGTGGTCACCGTAGCCTATGAACATTTGCAACACCAGGGGAGTTGCCAACGCGCTGCCAGCCCTGAAGGACTCTTTTGACGCCATTTTTGAAGAATTCCATAATTTAGCACCGAGGGAACACCTCAGAGGGAAGTTCGTTCCACAATTTACACGTTCTGGGCAGAAACGAACGAGAAAACCGCACAGTTGAACACTGCCAGGTATCCAGTCGGTGAGGGTCAAACTTCTCTATTCGGCAGGTAGGACAGTTCGACAGAGCACTCACCATTGTAGAGACGGTATAACACGCACAGACTCCCAATGTCTCTGCACAGGCTCAGATGTTTGAGCCTGTCAGTAAGTCCTGCGTCGTTAACAATACGAACGACACGTCTTTGTAGGGAGTCAAGTGGACCAAGCTGGTATTTGGGAGCTCCCGCCCACAAATGAGAGCAGTATTCCAGATGGGGCCGCACTTTGCATTTAAACATACAAGAGGTTTTCTTTCATATATGTTTGATATACGATTCACTAGTTACGTTTTGTCTCATGCAATAGGTGACGAGCCTATTGACATCTCATTTCCGAGCACCTGCCATACCCCAAAGACGACATTGGATAACTTCCCTAAACATTTAAAAATTCTAATAGCATACCAGATTCCATGACTGAACCCAGTAGCAGTAATCAATGGCCAGCGACCATTAGTCTTATGAAGAAGTTTTAGAAATTAGGGAATTGGTTTTCTCCAAGGTCTGGTAACTGATCAAATTGTATAATGAGCAAGTGGTATAGCAAACATTTCCTGACAGAAAGAGAAAATCCTGAATTATTCGAGTCCATAATTAACCAAAACTTACCAGCCTCCTTGACAATCTTGTGTAACGCGTACAAATCGAGCGGTTTCCGCTCCACAGTAGGGATCTTGAGAACGGAACCCTGCAGCTCCCAGAACTTGATTATCTGATCCAGGAAGTTAAGCTTCACTCGCGTTATGGCCTGTTGATAAGAAAAAAAATTTGAAAGAAAAAAATGAGATAACTTCGCCTGTATTCCCACGAAGAATTAAAGGACATTCAAGTAGTATTTTTAATTATATTCAGGCAGCATAGAGCAACACGGGCCACCGGCCGCGGCGGACCGGAGGGGAGTAGCCTTATGCAGGCTTTCCCTTACAAGCGCGTAAGAAATCACGGGTAATAGCTAGAGTAAAATGAATGTACTAGTGTATGTTTTATTGGTGGTAGTGGTAGAGGTTAAGTGACGGAGCTCGCGGGCGTAGGCACCTCTGCATTACCTAATATACTTGCAGCAAAATGGTAGCGTTCAGCATCATCGTGTTCCGGTCAGGTGGTAATGTACGGCCCTGTTATTTCCGGCGCAGAGGCATAACAAAGCGGATATCATATTTACCTCCAATTCATTTAACCGTTGGATCCTCGGCGTGAACCGGAGTCTGTCCACATCCACTGCGAACGGCGGTTGCCAGTGCTGCAACAAGGAAAAAAACAAATTTCAATAGAGAAGATGGTTGGCGATTGTCACCAACATGGGATCCAATACTCAGTAGAATTAAAGCCCAACCGCAACAGTCTGTAAGACCTCAAGATACAATAAGTAACTTTTGTGACGCTACGCAAGACGTTTGCGTAATTAAAATTTTTCAAACTGCTCAGACAAATGCCACCTCAGTCTGCCCGAGACCATGGAAACTGAAAAGCGACCGAAACGTCGGGTTCGATTTTAAATAATCATTTTAGTTTAATACATGCGAGATAAATCCGAAAACTAGTTTTACTTTAATGAGTGTAGCTCGAGAAAACTTAAGAACATACAACGAAAAAAACGTTTTAACGGATTATTTTATATTATATACCTATTAGTCCTAGTTATTTATTTATATTCCTAAATGGCTGAACCATTTAAGAATATAAAAAAATCGACTGCAACCGATTCTCATACCAACCAAATATACACATAAAATTTCATAATGATCGGTACAGCCGTTTCTGAGGTGTATTGTTATAAACACTTTGACACAAGAATTTTATACAGGTTTATTAGAGGAAGAAGATAGGTATGTATCAGACACATGTTTATCATTATTAAAAATGCCGTCTTAATACTAATACTTAGTATTTAAGTAACAGAGGTAAATACTTAATATCCTAAAAAAAGAAAAAAACCTGCTTAACATCGGCTATGTATCTATGAAATGAAAACAAAACAATGTCAAATTGAAGAAAGTTTAATCACAATCGCCTTAAAGAGTGGACCTTTTTGCCTTTATCACATAAGATATGAAGCCAATATCTGAACTCCGTTGTAAACGTGCATTGATAAATAAAGATGTTGTTCTCATTGAAATATGGTACCTATCTACATAAATAAATATTGAATATATCTGAGCGGAACCTACATAGTTATTTATATATATATATATATATATATATATATATATATATATATATATTCTTACTTGGGGGGGCTGGACTCGAACACATAGTGAGAGAATTACAGACCACACCACGACTTTACATTCAGCAAAGTATTCTTAGGACTGTACGAGTATGAGAAAGAAAAGTTTGTTGCATTGAGTTGCTTTAAGTACAGTCGTAGTGCGGTATGTGAATCTTACTCGAACCCTGGCTTGCATCAAGATATTTGCTAAAGTTATTGTAACATTTCACATTCTTCTCTAACTTTAACAGATTTCTTTAAGTTAGAGATATTACCCAGGCCATATTGGCACACAGCTTTGGCTCTGCCTTATGTTTATGATTTCATCTTTCCATTTTACTACAATGTCCTCAATCAGTCTCAGGTATAACAATGGACAGTATATTATTTTATACAGATTTTAATACACTTCTGCACTAGGTATAACTACCATTTTAACAGAAAGACATAACAATGTGGTGCAATAAGGACGGTAAAAAAAAAAGATCCCGACTAATTGAGAACCTCCTCCTTTTTTTGAAGTTGGTTAAAAAATACAAATTATAGTACCTAGGCATATCTTTAATATTTCTGAACACACTAAAAATTCGCAAATGTATGTAAAGAAAACTGTAAATACTTTTCTTAAATAAGTTTTACTAATTTATACTCTTGACTGGCACAGATAAGGTGCAAATTAGGTTGTACAAAACTTCAAGTTATCAGTATGAAAGATAATTTCAACTTTGTTGCTATGAAAGGAACCATCACTTGAGACTTTTATGAATGAGGGTTCTGTTGCTTAGTATGTACAGCATACTATGAACAGCGCAATAGTATTATTGGTATGTATGTTTGAATTACCACCCTTGATGTACCACATAATTATATGGGGTATGCAGAGTATGGAGCACTAAACATCTTCCTTACAAAAAGGTCCATGTCCCATGCACTTCTATAATGCATTCATCATTCTCCTAGAATTCTACTTAGTAGGTATAATGATAATTCTTCGAGTTATTCGTCATCTCGCACGACGAAAATTCGCACGATCGAGCGGCTTGGCACCTTTTGAATTTACCTAATATTTCTGTCGTCAACTCGCACGCTCATACAAAGTACAGAATCAGAAACTCATTTATTCATTTAGGGTGACAGGCACCTCTTATGACACGTCAAAAACAAACAAAATAAATTAAAGTGAACTACAATTGATATACATGTCAAACAAGATAAAAAATATATGTAAAGTCAAGAATATCACTAAGATAAAACTATATGTAATAAACTAATGTAAAAAGTATATCAGTAGAATGTCTCATTTCCCCTTTACAAACTGATAACAAAGAGTAAAAGCAACCAGGGAAATAAATTTTAAATTAAATTTTAGAAACGACATTGCTACTGCTACTAAGTACTGTTGTTTTATTATGTCTAAAACAGATTTATACATAAAAATAATAAATATAACTACGTTAAGAAAAAAAAAGTATTAATATACGTTAAGAAAAACCGACTTCAAAACTGAAAAGTAAAAAATAATAAAGATTTAATTGTAATTATATACTACATTTTATTTATATGTGCTATTTACTAAAAGGTTTGAAGTCGGTGCCAAGCCTTTAACAAATAATTATATTTTAATCACTTAAATATGAATACGAGCAAATTAATACACTGAAAAAAACATAACCGGCGAATCGTGGGTGTTTGCATGCATGCTTGAATTTGTGCATTTACCTCTGCCTACCCCTTCGGGGATTACAGGCGTGAAGTTACGTTTTAATACAATGAAATGCCTACTTTAGTGATTTTGGCTGTGAGTATAAACATAATATTTATTATTATATATTTATTTAACAATGTTGTTGAACATAATTTTATGAACCTTTCAAGTAGAATAATAAATAAGCGAGTATTACATTGTAAGTTCAGTCTTGAGGACTGATATTTAATGTGAACAATGCTTTGTCAGTTATTTATGGGTAACCTATCAGCACATCCTTAGTAAATAGTTTCATTGGTCACATATTCAATACAATTGAGTATTTAACTTGGTATTAACTAAAAAAATCTGATAGAAAACTATCGATCTTCATAATCTATCGATCGATAGTTTATGAAACTACAGCAATATCACTTGTTGCTTTCTTTTTCTTATGAATATTAGACAATAAGACCACCTAAAAATAACAAACATACATTCTTAGACGGCAATATGATTTATACCTTTTTTAATGGTTGTAGAGCTGCAGTGACGGAGCTCGCGGGCGTAGGCACCACCGCATTACCTAATATACTTGCCGCTAAATGGTAGTGTTCAGCACTATCCTGTTCCAGTCAGGTGGTAATGTACGGCCCTGTAATTTCCAGCTCAGAGGCATAACACCTTATGCCACAGGAGTGGCATACTAAAAAAAACCTAATATGAGGCTGTGACTGTAAGTGTATAAAAATATATAATAATATGAAATATTTTCTTTCCTTACCTATGATAACTAAAGATACACCCATGAAAATATGAGATCAGACATTTATGTATCAAGCTCAGTTAAGCTATTTTGGAGAAAAATACATCTCTCATTGATTTCTTATTACATGTTGATTTATAATATATAATTTTTAAAAAATCAAATAGTTTGAGGTGAGGTCAAGAGAGTAAATGGAATCAACGAAAGAGAATTATGAATAGAAGAAGCATGGGATGCTGTACATTGTTGCTTTTATATAAAGTGATAATTAGCATTGTTTTAAGAAAACAGCAATATACTGCAAAGTGGCTTAATTGTCTTTTCCAAAAATGAATAGCCACTAAGTTACAGAATAAGCTTTCTGAGCTTGAACCCAGTGATAGTGCCACTGATATCTTCTCTAATCTAATATTAGGAAGTATTTTAAATTTAATAACAAATAACTTCAGAAACCACTGATTCAAAGCATTCTTTCACCAATAGGATGCTAATTTATCGCAGAGTAAAATAAGGCTAAATTTTTACTGTTATACTTTATATCTACCCTGTGGTAGGACCCAGTTAAACCAATGACAAACTCCTATGCATCTATTTGTATAGCATTTTGGAGTATGAACAAAATTGGAGTGTATGTATGTAATATAAAAATAACCACTTTTTACTAAATGCATATGTATGTATGCATTTAGTACATTTACCAAAACAACATATTTTACAATTTTTGTCTGTATGTCTGTTTGTTCCCGCTAACCTCGGGAACGGCTGGACAGATTTTGACGGTACTTTCACTGGCAGATAGCTAATGTAACAAGGAGTAACTTAGGCCACTTTTATACTAGCTGCGCCCACTACTTCGTACATACTGAACAATCATAAATTCTTACATGGATGGAGTCACAGCAGTGAAGAGGTCAAAGCTAGTATGTTAATAAAGATGCAGTAGCTTTTCACATGTTGGTTAAGAAATAGATCTTAGTTACTTTTGTATATCACACAATGCAATCAATTCAATATCCGGTAAGATTTCCCTGAGCCCTTAATGATATTGGATTAAATTATAATTAACATAAATTCTACTACTCTATTGACATCTTATACAAATAGCTGCACTATTACATATTTATTTCACAATGCAAATAGAGTCTTACTAATATTATAAATACCAAAGTTTGAGAACATGGATGGATGGATGTTTGTAACTCTTTCACAAAAAAATTACTGGACGGATTTGAATGAAAATTTACAGTTATATAGGTTACACATTGGAATAACATATAGGCTACAAATTGTAATGTTTTTAAGTTATGCAGACAAAGTAGCGGACAAAAACTAGTTTTATAATAATTTGTAAAATATTCATAAGCAAGACAAAGGACCTTAAAATCAACAAGAAATACCAACTCATGTCTCGGTATGTAATAAGAATATTAAGTAAATACTGTTTTGTGTTTAGTACTATTACCTACTTAGAAATACTATGTTCGTATGACCTGATTAGAATTTTATTGTTCTGAGTGTTACAAAGTTTCACTTTGTCTTATTTATTAGGACAATCGCATCAATATCAGAATACATTATTTATATATTAGTCAATTTATAACAAATGAACATGCATTAATGTTCAGTTAGACTATTTAAGCTCCAGTTTGCTGATCAATTGACACACATATGAAAATAAGTGTGAGCTGTTGACACATCATTGTGAAATTATAGATTTTAAGAATGAGTCCTCTACAATATGTAACCCACATCAGTTAATTGTATGCATTTCAATGCACATGACCATGTTTAGTCAGCCATATTATAGTACATTCTAACTTCAAATGTATGATTTTAAAAAGAGGCACAGGTATTATTGTGTACAAAGTAGGGTTGAATCTAAGAAATTATAGCTTTTACTAAAAAATTGCACCCTGGACAGAGTTCTGCTGCTTATAATAAGTTAATTGTGCATAATATTTTATTGTGCCCATTGTAACTTTACTCAGAGCAAAATTTTTCTCAAGCAGATTATTATTGCCTAAAATAGTACAGAATTTGGAGCCACCTGAATCACTAGTGTTATTTACGGCCAAAACGTCGCGTTAGTTCTTTTTTTACCTAGACTATCGTAGGCAGGGGAGCACGACACAAAATGGCAACCAGCCTACTACAACAATATGCGATTGCATTCGTCACTAATTGTATGCACTCTAACATCGCATATGGGCTCGGAGAGTGCTCCAATGCGTATTTTTCGGGATTAAACATTGAAACAAGAACTTAGATAACGCTCAGGCATGTAAGACGAATTACCACGGTTGCATCATAAGGCGACCTAAACGTGCACAGTAGGGTTAGAGACCCACAAATTATGGCAAAATCGCTACGAAACACGAAATTGGGGCAGGAACGGTAAATTGCGAGTGTTCGCAACAAAGGAAACTACTTACAGCGGGAGGTTTTATCTTGCATATTCCCGACTTCTCCGCGATCGGACGTATTTTGCTGATGTACGCCAGCGGGTCCAGGAACTCCTCGGGCGTAGGCTCGAACACAGGCGCCTCCGGGGGCACGGTAAACGTAAAATTATCAGGTTTCATGGGGGACGCCGAGTCCCCCATACTAACTTCGACATTAGCTTCGTCACATTTTCCCATTTTTGAGAAAAACCAATGCAGTTCACACAAAATCAAATATAACTAACACTTTAGCATTATCTGATGTTAAGGGATGAATAACGCACGACCACAAAGAAATAACAGCATGAGAATTAGTCTTTCCATAGGGAATCTCAAGGAGATAATAATTGAAATTATCACCAACAAATAACAGAGTCTACCAAGTCCACTTGCACGTCCGCCATGCGAAATTGAACTTTCGAAACTCAAGTGTTGCCATGAACAAAAATTGTTCAATTTTTGTTTGAATTATGGAGTGTAAAAATATAGAAGTACTGTTTCTGTACTGAAAAAATCTTCATCCACCTAGTCATCCAGAGCCAGAAAAAAAGCGTAGCGCTGATTCGCCGAGAAGGTATTTATTTAATAATTTTAATAAAAAATCCAGGGAAAATTATGGAATAATGAGCTTTCCTTCATAACAATTTTTATAATGTCGAAAATGATCTAAACATTTTTATTTAATATTTTTCAAAAATACTTTATGATTTTACCAAGTATTTTAATTGAAGTAGTTACACTTATCCTTGAAACTAACCCAATCACAGTGTAAAAAATTACATGACATGGACAAAAAAAATCATTTTTTGCCCGTCTTAACCGTCATTGTTGTTGATGGTTGTTGGTTCATGAAGGAATTATGTATGTATGTATCTTCACGCCAGGTCCCTAACGGGGTAGGCAGAGAGTGTGGAGCGCCAGATATCCCGGTCCTGACACACCTCCCGTGCCTCATCTTCGTTCATCATTGTCTTGTTACATGCACGCCGATGCCTAAAACTTTTGACCCCATCATCAGACAGCACTCGACTTATTTGGTCGTGGTAGGTCAGTCTTGGTCTTCCTGGGCCTTTGCAACCATCTACATTCGCATTGTATATCTGTTTAGTCATTCATTCATTCGACATTCTTTCTATAAGCCCGAACCATCGGAGCATGCCTTTTTTTTATACCGATACTATAATTCACACAGTCTCTTTCTTACATCTTCCCTATGAACGCGATCGGTGAGCGATACAATGCAGATTTTGCACAAAGACCTCATCTCGACCGCGTTTAATTTACTTTCAAGCTCTTTTCTGCATACCCAGTTCTCGCTTCCTTAGAGCTATTAGCGTTGGAGTAAGAATAGCATGATGTATGGCTATACATTATTTTTGGGCCCCGACCTATTTTTGTATTTGTTTTAGTATCTTTTTTGGGCATGCATTAGGACTGCCCCGATAAAGGCAAATCAATTTTTCCCCTGTATATGATCACAGTCTAAAGAAAACGAACGTGATAATTACTTAAAATCGTAGATCGATTTATAGCGCTTCGATTTGAATTTATTCTAATTTCGATAGAAGTCAAAAATTACTTGGGCGGTATTGTCGTTTTCTGACTGTTAAGCGACGACGTTTTTCCTTCATTTTTCAATTTTTGTCATACTTAATGAATGCGGCCTTACTATGGCAACTTGGCAACCGCGATAACTAATTTATTGCCTTGCGAGATTATTGTTTTTTTTTTCTAGTCAATTTTTTAAATTATAATTTATTAGCATGCCGTATGTAGACATAAATATTATGTTTTTTATATTATAAGTTCAAAATAAACTATTTGATTTGTATTTTTTTAATCAATGTTGCCATACTTGAAAAAAGCTGTCTGACAACCTACAACGCGCAGTCTCGAATGCAATCGATGAACACAATTGAACACATCCGTCAACCGCCGCCATTTGCGAAAGAAAGGTCGTTCGCTGCTCTGCGGCGCGAGTGTCATCGGTTCGACTATGTCGAGTGTTTAAAATCGCTATTTCGATAAAACTGTGAACTCAGTGCCGTCTTTAGATCATTGAAAATGATTGTGAGATTTTTGAGCGTTTTGTGCGTCGGAGTTTTGGTGGCATCGGCCCACAATGCCGATGGAAACAACGACAATGAAGGTAAGTCTCACCGTGGTGTCTTATTTATTTTGTTCATCCCACCTTTGGCCGGTGAATTACATGGTGTTCTGCGTCGCTTCAGCCGTCTAAATTTAAAATTTAAGCGAGTTTTTCATTTTGGAACGGTGTTATAATTTTGTTTCTCATGTTCGGCGGATAGTGTTATTTTTGTTATTTTTTTGACATTTTGCGGGACTATTTTCGTTTGGAGAGTGTATGGAATGGTGGTTGATGGTTGTGGTGGTATAGTGTAGCATGCAGGCACGTTTGTGTGGGTGTGGAAACCGGACCGACCACTTGGACACGCGTTTGACCCAATGTGGGCGTTAGCAAACTATGCGACCGACTCGTTACTTTCCACAAAACTCGTATAAATGCCCACGAGATGAATATAAAACGTGAAGTAAATCATGCGACCGAAGTCACATTACTTATTCAATAAACCAAGTGTCACCTTGTTTTTGGTATTGAAATTATGCTCACATGCTCTGGCTTCGCGTTATATCTATAGGTTAATACTTACTTCCTTGCTGATATCACATAAATGATGGTGAAATCCACATCAAAACTGTAATGTAGGTTCGGAGATGTATATTGGTAACTGTAAATTGCACTGTACGACTGTAGATTTTCTTTGCCATCAGTACCTACACAAAGTTTGAGAATATCAAATGGCGACTGTGTGATTCACAAAATTTTGTAGCCTTCTGAAGTAATTTTGACCAATTTTGATTATTGATAATTAAAAGAAAATAAGCTTTGTAAAGTATGGAACTAATAAGAACAGAGATTTGGAAGGAACTCAGATTTATTTTGCCTTTGAACAATATAAAAGTAAAGCGATGTATAATTAGTAGTATTAATAACTTCTTTTGCAGTGCTTTGGAAAATATGAACAACTTAAAACTTAATAACTTACTCTTAAATAATGCAAACTTAGGGTGAGATTCACAGACTGTACCTCGACTTTAGTTTGAGCAAAGTATGCTTGTATGTAGTACTCTCAGTAATAAATTTTTACAGTTCAATGTCTACTTTGCTCAAAATAAAGACTTAGTGCAGTCTCTGAATCTCATTCTTAGTGTTTTCATTTACATACATTTCAACACAAATTTTAATCATCTGACAGTTTCTACCTATGTTATTTATTTTTAAATAGGTATATTGTAGAAATAAAGTTACACTAATAATGCAGCTGTGGCACATTCATGCCACTCTGAAACAGCCTATTTTTTAATGCAATGAAAGTGGCAAACAAGCATACAGATCACATTGATGTTACATGATGACTGCAGCCTATAGACACCCACATAAAGACCAATTTCAAAATGCAGATGCGTTACTACTCCTGAGGCCTAAGGTGTTATGCACCTGTGCCGGATATTACAGGGCCGTACATTACCACCTGACCGGAACACGATAGTGCTGAACACTATCATTTAGCGGCAAGTATATTAGGTAATGCGGTGGTGCCCGCGAGCTCCGTCACTGGAGCTCTACCACCATAGAAGATATACTTAAGTTGGAGTAGATTATGTAGGTCCAATCCGCATTGGAGCAGCATGGTGGAGTAAGCTCCAGGCCTCCCCCCAAAAAAGGGGAGAGACTCGTGCCCAGCAGTGGGACGCATAATGGGTTGCCATAATTATCATTTTTATTTATGTAGGTACATGTTATTGTGTCCCATATCCAAATAGGTACCTAGTACCTACTTATTTTATCTAGATAATGTGAAGTGGCAACGTTTACGACGACACTAATATAGGTACTAGTAGAGTAGTCGACATCACAAGATTGAGGTAAGTACAGTGCTCATAAGAAATATTGCACATCGAGCCTACGAATGAGACAATCGGCTAGTTTCGACTTCGTAGAGCGCTATCTCTAGGGTTGCCAACTATACTGTTAAAAACAGTGTTATACTGTTTTTGACTACATTATACTTTTTACTGTTGAACAAAAATAAAGTAAGGTCATTGTGCTGGTTAGCGACCACTTAGTGGACTTGCTCACTTTGGATACGTCAATTTATATACTATCTACGCTTAAGTTGAATAATGTCTATGTAAATGAATCTTAAATATTGTCTATTTATGGAATATGTAATAATGCAATACACTTCCATATAAATGTTAATAAATATGATCGAAAATGTTCGTCGAAACGTCGGTTTACGACCACTTTTTCCAGTTTGCGTCCACTGCTGAATCAGTTTGCGACCATTATAAAAAGCTTAGAAAATCGAAATAAAACAAAGTTTGTGGATTTTATTAAATATGTTTTTAATTATTTGTATTTATTATTTATTTTTTTAATTAAATTTGTACTTTCCAATTCAAATTAAACATGATTAAAAATTATAATAATCAACACAAATAGTAGTTATATACTCGATAAAGTGTTATTTTCTGGTGGATTTTGTGGTGGGTGATCTGTGGGTAGCACATTTGCAACACCAGGGGAGTTGCAAATGTGCTGCCAGCACGCACGTAGAGAATACCAAACGTCGCCCATAATAGGGGAGGAGGTTGGGTGAGGCGGGGAAATCGAGCAGTCCATTCTATAGGTAGCATTATTACATATTCTCTGCCCAAGGTGAAATACTGTCTCGCTTTGTGCTTAACAAAGCGAGACAGTATTTCACTCCCCTAGCTTTTTGGATGCCAACTTGGTCTTACACTCGCTGTGGTAGAGCCCCAGTGACGGAGCTCGTTGGCAACCCTTGATACGTCCCACTGCTGGGCACGAGTCTCTCTCCTTTTTGGGGGGAGGCCTGGAGCTTACACCAACACGCTGCTCCAAATGCGGATTGGTGGAGATACGAGGTTAGTGGCCAAGCCGCTGTCGGATGTTTTCAAACCGCCCATAAGGCCTCCAACTAGGTTTAATGACTGCTATCTATCGATAGCAACCGGGACCGATGGCTAAACGTGCCCTCCGAAGCACGGAAACGCGCATTTTAATTTGCCACTACCGGCCATACCCATAACACATCAGACCGCGCCCGTAGTGCTTAACCGAGTAGCTCGCTTATGATCTACACCAGCCACGGGGCCATGCGCGCTTCATTACCTAATATACTTCCCGCTAAATGGTAGTGTACAGCACTATTTTGTTCCGGTCAGATTGTAATGTACGGCCCTGTAATTTCTGGAACAGAGGCATAACACCATAGGCCTCAGGAGTGGTAACGCATCTGCATTTTGATATTGGTCTTTGTGTGGGTGTATATAGGTTGCAGTCATCACATAGTAATTTGCGACCATATTGGGTTTGCGACTACCTATTTTAGTGAATAAATTAGACTAAGTTCTAACAAGAAAACCTGTGGTCGCTAACTGAAAACGTATATCTTTATGCTTCTATAACATCAGATTCTTAATTGTATAACCATAAAAACGTAATTGAGTTGTTAATGAGCAAAATAAAATAAGGCATCAAATGTTAGAATGCGACCACCCGGCCGCTTTCTAACGTATTGGATAAATACGTACTTCAATAAAGCGATCACTGGATTACAATAAAATGTTAGATGATAGATGGTCAAACTACAACCTAACAGCAAGTCCAACTATATATTGAAATAATAATGCCTTTTTATCGTATGTAATATTAGTACAAATCAATAAAGTTTACCTTTGTTTGCTGCCCGGCGTGCTATTTTAATTGCAATATACGGCACGTGAACTTACCACTGTATCGTCACGCGCATTCAGACCCTATTTTCTTGTTTTGGGTTTAGCGATTAGGTTCAAACTTGTGACATTCTTGTCACAAAAGTATTCAAGAAATATTAAATGCTTACTTTTTATTGCTATCTCCTAAAAAATGTTAATATCTAAAATAAAAGGAGCCCGTCCCCTCGAGTGGTCGCGTACTGGAGCCGGTCGCGTTACTGGCACAATGACCCTATACAAAACTGTTTTCAGAATCATAATGCATAACAATATATCTAAGTAAGACTTTAGTAAATTAACAAGTTGTGCCAGAAGCTCTAAAAAAATATATTTTTCTAAAATTTTAATGCTGTTTAACAATAACTTTAACCAGCGGCTCTTGGACGGTTACAGTAGTAAAATATTAGGTACTTACTGTAAAGTTATAGTACCTACTACCAGTTAAAATTATGACGTCATTTAAAAATTTCATATGATGCAACTCATTTTTTGTGTAACTGGTAAGTAAGTACCTACTTTAACAAATTTGTAAAGTTAAAGTAAGACGATACAACCCAGCCTTATCCGGCACCTACTGTACAAAGCAGAATATTCAGAACACTTTAAAAAATCAACATCTGCCAAAACAATAATAATTGAGGTTTTTTTCCCTAATAAATCCAAAAACGTGATGCCGAGGGCCCTTCCTATAAAAGCGGGCCGTCCGCTCCTAAAACATTATAATAACGAAATATTCAATCAGTCAAATGTTTCCTCGCATTTAGTACACTTTCCTTATTACGCCTCGAAGGCTATTCATTATCTATGATATGATATTTCTGTTAACTCAGTCTATCTGCTAACTTAGTTTTTTATGATATTTCTGCTAACTTAGTTTATCTGTAAGATTTTTGTTAAAGTTAAGGTTATTGTAACATTTACATCCTTCTCTTACTTAAAAAATCTGTTTAAGTAAGAGGATGTGAAATGTTACAATAACTTTAACTTTGACAGATATCTTGTTGCAACCCAGGCCTTAGTCCTTCAGCTAACTTAGTTTTTTCCCTAATAAATCCACGGAAAACGTGATGCCGAGGGCACATTCCGGACATTCGGCTAAAATTCTATACAAACGCTTATTCTGTTTGCCTATTACCTATTACACAGGTATCAATCAGTACACGCGCACACAGAAATGTAGCAGGTAGGGTTATGACCTAAAACAATCGTGAAATAAGTCGTGGCACTGACTACGTGAAAAATAGACTGCTCGCAACCTCAATGTTGAACTTTATTCAACTGCCTCTCGAGGGGGGCTGATGGGTAAGGCGGGGAAATCGGGCGGGACGTCGAAGTGTCCATTCTATCGTAGTATTATTATATATTCTCTGCCGAGGGCTCTTCCGTTGCAAAAGCGGGCCATTCGCTCGTAAAACAACGAAATATTCAATCAGTCAATGTTTCTTCGCATTTAGTACACTTTCCTTATTACCCCTCGAGGGCTATATGATAGGTATTTCTCCTAACTTAGTTTATCTATTACTCATGTTCTTACATGTTAAGGCGGAGTTATTTGTTTATAAACGCCCCAATCTTGAGTTATCGGTCAGATTTGACATATTATCTTTGTATACGATAGCCAGATTCATAAGGAAGTTACGATGCATTACATCATTGAATTTTACTGATTTTTACAATAGGACTAATAGGTATATTTTTATTGTGATTTCAAAAATTATAAGATATGTTAGTAAATGTCGTCATTGGAATCACTAGTCTATAACTAATAGTTTTTGAGATATCACCATTCTAAAGTTGCAAGTTATAAAATGACCTCAAACGGCTCATACAAAATTGTGCCTGCTTTTGACGTCACACGCCATATGTTTTGTACCTACTAAATCAATGACGAATTCAAGAAATCATAAAATATCTTTGTCTAATACCCTATTGACGGAGCTCGAGGCCGTAGGCACCACTGCATTATCTGATCTACTTGCTGTCAAATGATAGTGTTCAGTACTATCGTGTTCCGGTTACATGGTAATATATGGCCCCGTTATTACTATAACTGCCTCGGTAGCCTAGTGGTAGCAGGCCACTACTACTACGCTGAGGTCCTGGGTTCGATTCCCGGGTAGGGGGTTATCAGAGATAATGGTGAAAAAGCCTTTATCTCTGGTTCTATTGGGATTTTTCCATTTTCTGGAAATTTCCCAGTACCTCAAAGTTTGGTAATGTGCCCGGAGATGTCAACAGGCTCGCCACCTGTTGCATGGGCCAAAACGTAACCGGCGAATCGTGGGTGTTTGCATGTATGCTTGAATGCATGCATTTACCTCTGCCTACCCCTTCGGGGATTACAGGCGTGAAGTTACGTTATTACTATCACATTGATGTAACAACTCAGTGTGAGATTCACAGACCGCACTAAGACTTTACTTTGAGCAAAGTATGCTTAGGACTATCAGTACAGTATGGGATTTGACAGTTCGAAGCGTACTTTGCTTGAAAGTAAAGTCGTAGTGCGGTCTGTGAATCTCGCCCTCAGTCTCAGGGGTGGCAACACATCTGCATTTTGACCTTGGTCTTTGTGTGGGTCACTTAACATCAATGTGAGCTGCATGCTTGTTTGCCACTTCCATTACATTAAAAGAAATAATAAAGAATACTGAATGAATTCGTATGATGTCATGCAAGCCATAATAGCGTTTCATCATGTCTGATGACTTATTCAAATATGTACACTCACACACATGAGCATATTATACAATACTTATAATTTAGATTCAAGATTCGCTTCCTTACCTTTTCGGTGATCATGTATGATGATTTTAGGATTCTGTCACTCAAAAGGAAAACAGAACACTGATCAGTTCACTCGTGCATCTGCCTGTCCGTCTGTCAAAGCCGATTTGCTTCGAAAATACTTAGCCGATTGATTTGACATTTGGTACACAGGTACCTTAATCAGTGACCCAAATATGGACGTGTAACGTAAATAAAAAATTATAACTGTGGAGGTTGCTTTTGTGGACAAAATGCGAAAATTTAAAAAGTTACTAAGTAATATACCTTTTGTGTGATATTTGATTTTATGTCAAATAATTATGGTTCTTATTATGAGAATCTCGAAATTAATATTTAAATGTTTGTTTTAAGATTATTTTTCTTAAGTTTTGAAGTAAAGTGTCGAAGAAAAAATGCGTAAAATGATAATTTCTTCCCTTTATTTCCGGAACGAATTACCTACTACATAGTTCTAACATTTTGAAAAAACTACGGGATATAATATTTGACCTAAAAATCACAAGAAAACTTAGTATAAGTAGATGTAGGTATCGATAAGACTACATAGTAAACATTTCAATTGTACGGAAACCTGTACACGGTAGTGCGACTCGCTCTTTACTGGTTTTTGTAAGTTAGCAAATAGTATGCAACCTACATACGTTTGTGTCTAAGTGGTTACTAAAATGGAGATCATTGATAACTGAAGAGGTTTAAATGTTAACGTATTGCACAGTTTGAAGAAACTAAATATTATTTTATAAATATGATATATGTGAATGAATTTTAGTACCTACTAAAAATGCCAACCTGAGAGAATAAACATACTGTGCGTAATAGGCGCATTTCTGTATTTATTTACTGCCATTATAATAATAAATAGTCGTCACGTCCCGAAGCCTCATAATCAAACTAAGTAACTAACAAAGAGCAACACGGGCCACCGGCCGCGGCGGACCGGAGGGGAGTAGCCATATGCAGGCTTTCCCCTCTGTCAAAGTACAAGCAGAAGTGTTCCTATGCCTGTCGCCTAGATGTTTAAATGTGTGCGTGAAATTATTGTTTATGTATTTTGTTAAAGTCATGGTGTGAGTTTCGTAGTATATATGTATCTTCACGCCAGGTCCCTAACGGGGTAGGCAGAGAGTGTAGAGCGCCAGATATCCCGGTCCTGACATACCTCTCGTGCCTCATCTACCTTCATCATTCTCTTCATAACATGCACGCCGATTCCAAAGACTTGACCGCACCATCAGACAGAACTCGACCTATTTGGTCATGGTAGGTCAGTCTTGGTCTTCCTGGGCCTATGCAACCATCGCATTGTATATCGGTTTAGTCATTCGCTCATTCGACTTTCGTAGTAATAGACGATTTTTTGATGTGTGTATGTGTGACACGTATTTCTCCCTGCAAAAAATGACAGACTGTTTTGCAGCGGTAATAAACGCTATGGCTACTCTCCTCCGGCCGGTGGCCCGTGTTGCTCTATGCTTCCTAGTTAATTCTTCACATACTTCCAATATCTACACATACATGTCATACCTAAACCTAATTAGAATAAAATGTCCCGCCCATTACTTGATCAAGACAGTGAATGACTCGGCCATACATCGACGTACATAGATACATACATACATACACGGAATAATCCACCATAATTGCAGCTCGTTTAATTAATTCGTTATCTGAGGATACGCGTGTGCGATGAAAATGGAATGACGCTAGTTAATGGATGGATTTCAATGGCCCTGCTCTGTTGACAGCGGATGGCTGTAAAAAAAATGTTTCCCGAAATTTCGACTGTAATTTTACTACGGATGTATCCATAATCTGTACAGGTGCCTAATTCATCATCACCATTACCAATAAGTTAGCCAAAGAACGTCCACAGCTGGGCAAAAGTCTTCCCAAAAATTACCACAATAGTGTTGTGCGTCATTTGGGGAGAATATGCCATTATTTCGCCCAGTTCTGTTGCGAAATAATATGTTGTGTTACTAAATTTAATAATCTCAACTACAAAAAGCAAAGAGTTATTTGTGACTTAAGTTTTTTCTTAAATAAAAATAAAATGAAACGCTCACGTTTATAATATAATACCTACTTATGTTTTTTATGCTCGCGCGGTCTTGTTAATGTTGTTAATGTTGTGTTAACCAAATGTAAAAGATTTGATAATATTTCGACATAAACATAATTTTAAGGTAGTAATCCGATTTTTGACTTTACGAGTTTGCAACACTGACCTGACTTGATTGACAGTGAGCCTCAAAGCGAATCTGTCCTATCCTATGACACGACGCGATGGTTTTTACAAATCTCGTCCCTCTCATGCAAAACATGCAATAAACATATCCAACAGCCAGTCTGGATGGCGAACGTTTAACTGTTATTCTCTAATGATAATAATCGTTACCAAGGATTACGTGGGGAAATTTCCATCTGTTGCCAGCCTCCGCAAATCTCCACCGCGCGTGGGAACGGAGTACCCGCGAAATTTGCCCCTTTTGTTTCTCGAAAGATTACATTTATAATGGGTGTTTCGCTGAATTCGGTTCTTACCATAGATATTTAGTGAGTCACTCAGCATATTTATTGGATTTGCCTTCGGGACACAACATAATAGATGTAAAATCAGCGAGCTAAGCTAAATAACAGACGTCATTTTGCTTATTTAAAAAAATAAGACGAGTCAGAAGTCGTATTATGTAATTCGATTGACATAATATCCATCAACATTTTGCATTACACTGCTGCTTTGACATAATGTGATAATAAAAAATATCAATAAAAAATATAATCTTAGGTACAGATGGTAGAATTTCAAGACGTAGACACAGTACATATATGAACAGTGTGAAAACTACGTACAAAATGTTGAAACATCACACTCACACAAACATGCGCATCGACGAGGCCTCTTATCTAAGCGGTTCTCGCGGTGCTGAGTCACTCGCTACATCGAGGCGCATGTTTGTGTAAGTGTGCCGTTTCGAACGTTTTGTACGTAGTTTCCATACTGTTCATATTTGTACTGTGACGTAGACTCGACATTACCTAATTCTACGTACACTTGTGCGTGAGTTGTTTGAGTTGTGTGTTAATAAGATAAAAATAAGATAATTTACCTATACCTCGTAATTATACGTGTAGAGATGTTATATCTTAGCTTCAGAAGAAAAATATGAGAGCAATCCCTGCGATAGGTTTTATTTTAATAAATTTTCTTATATATTACAATATTTAACAATAATTATCTATGAACTTCAATAATCACGTTGACGCTGTTCGTCCAGCGATTTGGCGTGAAGATACAACGAAAATAATTTATTAAGGGTGCCCATACAAAACTGCTATGCGATGCGACGCCGTATCGCACCAATTTGCTATGCGAATTGCTGCGATGTTATTCAGGTGACCATATTTTCAACATTTCGGACGAAATCGCATCGCAGCAATTCGCATCGCATTGCAGTTTTGTGTGGGCGCCCTGAATCCAGTTAGACTCGTCTTATTATTTTAAATAAGCAAAATGACGTCTGTTTTTTAGCTTAGCTCGCTGCTTTTACTGGTGGTAGAGTTCCAGTGACGGAGCTCGCGGGCGTAGGCACCACCGCATTACCTAATATACTTGCCGCTAAATGGTAGTGTTCAGCACTATCGTGTTCCGGTCAGGTGGTAATGTACGGCCCTGTAATTTCAGGCACAGAGGCATATCTACCTAATGCCTCAGGAGTGGCAGCGCATCTGCATTTTGACCTCTGGTCATTGTGTGGGTGTCTATAGGCTGCAGTCATCACTTAACATCAATGTGAACTGCATGCTTGTTTGCCACTTTTATTACATAAAAAAAAAAAATTACACGGTTTTGCAGTATCACCGACGATGCGTCCATCGACTGAAGTAATCACTTAACATCAACTGGAATGAATACCCCGTAACAAAAGTACCATGATACGAGCAAGCCTCCAAATAAATGGCAGGCATTCCCGGTTATTTAAAAGTGAAGTTGAAAAGGAACGGAGTCAATTATTAATCGGGAGCGTACACCACTCGAAACGATACGTCGGCGCTACCGAACAATGGACGTACGTAATGTTTGCCTATGTCAGTCACGTGTAAACCTACATCCTATGGTGGTGGTTTGAGTGGTATAAGCGGAGCGGGGACTAATATGTTGCAGGTTTTCGCGAGATTCACATTATAGGGTTTTTAGGGAATTCTCTTCCCGTTACTGATTTAGGCATTCCATCTGCTCATGCAAAAGCACAAATGGTTTTCAAAAAGAAATATTTGTGTCACTCCATGGATCATCCTCTCGTGAAACTTGGGGTGAGAAGAATTTTCCCTCCACTTTTAATTAAAACTTACAAATGGAATCCTGTCCCAAGTTTTATTTCCCTTGATTGCCCCAAACGCTTTAGTGCCCGTTCCGTATGAAGATTATTTTTGCGAATTTCTATCGGGTATACAGTACCACTCAGCATTTGTCACTAACCTGACGTTTCGAACGCTTTAAAGAGTTCCCAGCAGTAGTTAAAGAACGTGATAGTGTTGTATAAGTGAGAAATAAATGAGAAGCGTTTGAGAAAACAAATGTGTGCCAACATTTTTTTATTAAGTATAAGGTAAAACAGGATTTCAGTCGTAGGTTTCAATTAAAAGTGGAGGAAAATATCTCTATGCACCAAGTCTAGCAAAGCAGATCAAACATCTATGTTTTTGCAAATCCAGTGCTTCTATATTCATCAGTAGATGGTGTTTACGTAATATTTGCCTATGTCAGTCACGTATGAACCTACATCCTTCGGTGATGGCTTGAGTGGCTCAAGCGGAGCGTTTTTGTTTGTGCCAAGATTCTTGCTTTATGATTATTACGGAAAAATGGAAAGAAGTCGATATCGGACAGGTTTTCAATAAAAAATTAAAGTTGCCAACGTTCAGGCTTTCGATTTGTCCGACGTTATTGCTTTCTATTTTTTTTTTAACATGTGTTGATGGTCAAATACTAGATGCGATACTAATTTCACTCATTTGGTACTAGGTAGAACCAATGAAACCGTTCGACGCTATCCGATTGATGCTGTTATATTGAGCTGTTTCCGGATGCCATCCAGAAACGCCGAGCATATTTGAAAGCAGTAAGAAACATCTGTATGGACATATTGCGCAACAATAGCTAAGAAAATGGATGTCTAGTGGAAATGACACGGCTATGTCCATAATTGAATCAGTGGGTCAAATTGGATTTCAAGCACAAAACTGTTTAAAATGTGGGTATTGGCGCGTGCCAATATTTGTTGCTACGATTGAAGTAGTGGATCAAACGCATCAAATGCACGAGCTGTTGTTGTATTGTTTTTATGTTAGTTTTTGTGATACTGAAACTGCACAGATAAAATTTCAACAATTTTTTTTTGTAAATTCCTCACCTCTTTTATTGTCAAATAACCCTTTAAGTGCGGTTTCGAAGTAATTCCTTTATTTCTCTTAAAAACTTGCGTCTCGCTGGCAGGCGTACTAAAATCTTGGCCTTAGCAGTCTCAACTATTGTTTCAACTTGTATTATTATTCACCTACATCTTTGTCGTCATTACCTACATTGACGTTTTTGTCGTTCGGTCTCACCTGCTCAGTTCAATCGCTTTTGTCCTGCGGCACGATCGCTTAACTAAATCACTAAGTGCGCGAACGCACTAGCGGCTAACCGCTAGTGCGTTAGGTGATGTTGTGTGTGTGGTGGGATTGGAAGGGCATTATTCATTATGAGCTATTACCACCAGGCAGGACTATCGATTCTGAACTCTACTGCGAACAACTGATGAGATTAAAGCAAGAAGTTGAGAGAAAGCGGCCGGAATTGATCAACAGCAGGGGTGTGGTGTTTCATCATGATAACGCTAGACCTCACACATCTATAGCCACTCAGCAAAAATTAAGAGAGTTTGGCTGGGAGGTGTTAAGCATCCGCCGTATAGTCCTGACCTTGCACCTTCAGATTACCACCTGTTTCGGTCTCTTCAGAATTCTTTATGCAATGTTAGGTTAACATCACGAGAGGACTGCCAAATCCACAAGTCCCAAAATTTTTATAGCAATGGGATCATGTTCCTACTTACAAGATGGCAAAAGGTTATCGAACAAAATGGTACATACGTACTTTAGTTAAATTTAAATAAACTATATTAAAAAATGTTTTGAATTATCTTAAAAAATGCGAAGAATTTTTTTCCCCAACCTAATATGTTCCGTTTGCGCATTATATTTCCCGATGCTTTATTTTCTAAATTAAAAAATAGGTACCTGCCTATTTTATTCCAAAAAAACAGGGGATCTTAGCAGGGGGGGGAGGGTTAATCTAAAACCTTACCACGTATCATCAAGGGAGAAGATGGGGGAGGGGTTAGTGACGCTAAAACATCTCGTGATATTACGCGCGATAATTGACGACGCCTGAGTATTTAAAATACCCACATAATAGTATATTAAAACCACACACTACCTGTGCCTACCACGCTCACCTAGCGCTTTGGGTTACATATTCTAACCTTGCATCGGGTTAAATCTACTTGCTTATCCTTAGAAAATTTGAAAGTAAAATACCATAACGGATGCAAAAAAGCGCATCAATGAGAATGTCAAACATTGCCAAATGGCGTGTTCACAAATCTCTTTGTGCAGTCAATAAAACCCCCGCTCCCTTTTTCTGTCCCATCTTGGGAGGGTGTAAGTACTGCTTTTTTATGAGCATTTCCGCGTCTACCTACACCGGCCTCTGTTGATTAACATTGGCCTTGTGTGCTTTTAGCTTTTAAGCGTTCCGTAGATATTTAATTGATTTGTTGGTGGCAGAACTTCAGTGACTGAGCTCTAGGGCATAGGCATCTCCGCAATTATTAATCTACTTGCAGCTATATGGTAGTGTTCAGTATGTTGTGTTCAGTGTGTAGTTCAGCGCTGTCGTGTGCCACCATTTCAGCCGAAGTGCTACCCACTCCGCGCAATTGCGATTATTATAGCCCTATTGAAATTGTTTCACCACCATTGTTCGGTTGACTAACTGCACCAGCGAAATAATTCTCTTCCATTTGTTGGAAGTGGATTGTCACGTCCTCATACAAAATGTGTGTGTAGTGAAATCAGAAAAAAAATGAGTTGTCAATCCAATACCTCGACGCGATGAGCCGTAAAGCCGGCCGGCGTCTTTACTCGTCAATCGATCACGCTTCTATGGATTGTGTATTGTGGAAGTAGCAACACATAATTATTGTTCAAACAGCTATTAGACAAATGTCACCTAAGCCAGAGAATAAGTAATAATACTACGTATAGAATGGACACTTCGACGTCCCGCCCGAATTTCCCCGCCCCACCCAACCTCCTCCCCTCTTATAGGCGACGTTTGGTATTCTCTACGTGCTACGCACACAGGTGCACATGTAAATACACGTCACTGATTGATGTCTGTGTAATAGAGATCAAAATAAGCGTTTGTATGGAATTTTTGGCGGAGTGTCCGCCGCGGTGTGCCTAAGCAGAGAATATGTCATAATGTATAGAATGTATAGAATGTACACTTCAACGTCCCACTTGATTTCCCCTCTTGCAGCCCGCACCTCTCCTTGAGTACCATGCTGGCAGCCTCCTGTGTGTGTGTGCGTGTCAAAACATGTCCTGATTGATGTCTGTGTAGCAGGTATAAGCGTTTGAATGGAATTTTAGCCGTGTCCGCGGTGTGACCTTAGTCTGCCCGAGACCGCGAAGGCTGAAAAGCGAACAAAAGCTCTGGTTGATTTTAAATAATAATTTTATTTAAATATACGCGAGATAAATCCGTAAACTAGTTTTATTTAAATTAGTTCAGCTGGCGAAAACCTAAGAACAATATTATTGTGTACAGTTTTTATACAACGGTCGTCCCAGATGCGGAACCCTTCCTATTTCCATGGTCCGACTCAAGGGCGTATTTTTTGCCCTTAAATACATCATTAGCTGTTTAACGACCCTTTCGCTTTCAACGTTCCCCTGGAACGTTTTTATTTGTTTTGGTCGAGTTATAATGGTTTAATTTGTGTTGAACTGATAATGTTATTGTATTTTTTATGCTTTTTTAACTTTTAAAAGTCTGTTGGTGTTTTCATATGGGTTATGTGTTGAGGTGAGAATTTTCTTTTGTATTTTTTTATTCATTTATCAATCATGTATGGCCTTGTAATAGCTATCACAGAGACATAACAACTAAGGTATCCGGGGTGGCAACACATCTGCATTTTTACCTCCGGTTGTTGTGTAGATGTCTATATGCTGCAGTCACCACTTATGATCCATTTTTTTATGTCAAAGGATTGACATACAAGCAGACGGGCCACCTGATAGAAAGTAGTCACCGTCGCCTATGAACATTTGCAACACCAGGGGCGTTGCCAACGCGCTGCCAGCCCTGAAGGACTCTTTTGACGCCATTTTTGAAGAACCCCATATTTAAATTTTCCATGTGAACTGCATGCTTATTTGGCGCCTTAGTTACATGATAATATACTACCTATGTATGTGTGGCGAAATACAACATATTACTGAATTACATCCACTTTTTGCATGATAATACGGGAGTACCAAAAGGTCGGACACTCGGCTACGAATAAAACATCACTTTTGCTGTAACCATAAGTGAGTCAAGTTCGGGTATAATTAAGAATTATATTCTACAAACTTCCAGCCCTAATGCATGTAATATTGTGGAGAGCACACCTTTCCGGAGACAGATAATGTACCTAATGGTTATTACGGTCACAAGTAAACACATTACCCGGGTAAATAATCTTGATTTCATAACTCTGCATATTAGGTTTACTTAATTATTTTAAAAACTCGGGTTGGGATGTAGGTTCATTTTTCAGATTATCAACCGTACATTTAGATGCTTCCCGGGGTGCTACCGCTTATCTGTATTGCTGCTGACATTGTCATTGCTGTCAAATTTTCATGTCGATTTGTAGCTCCTTTAAAAGTAGTATTGATAATCTGATTGATATTCACGTTTTCGCAGGTGATAAACAAGCGATGATGGTAGCTTATTTCGATTATTGTTATTTAGTTAAAGTAAAAATCGACTTTAAAATTTGACAGCAATGACAATGACGACGGCAATGTCGATAGGCGGTCGCAGCCTCGGACGTGCTATTTTAATATGGTGTGTTAGTGTTTGTGACGATATTATAATGGAGCTTTTTCTGAATTTAGGTACTGAACAGTACGTATCATCTCAGCCAAAAGACGTCCACCGCTGGACTAAAGTATCCTGATTAGAGGGGGATATGCCATAATCGCCACGCCTGGCATGCGGATTGGCGATTGAAGTGGCGGTAGTTTTATCGCAAGACGATGCGGTCTATTTTGCGTTTTCGCATAAACTACTGCCCCGAACCTGGTTTGACCGCCATTCTTCGGATCACTTACTGCACTAGCGGAAGAATTCTCTGAATTCAGAGAACTCTTCCGCTAGTGGGCGGTGGTGTCGTCACGTCCCAACGCCGACCCGTACCTACAGCTTTATTCAAATGGTACAAATTTGTCACATTTCTTAAATAGCCTTATATTAAATTTGTCAAAACATTTTTTTTTTTTCAGTGTACACCAGAAACTTCTTTTCTCACATAAAGCCAAATAGTAGAACTGAAAATGAAAAATGAAAAAATATTTATTTACCGAAAAACTTATGTTACATGTACAGATGTGCTTACGGCCCTCACACTAGATTTAATCTGTATCGTGAGGTACCAGAAATACGATTTCTATAATATACGTACATAAAGAGTTCGTTTGACCATAATCCTACCAATATCTACAAAACAAGTCAAACAGAATGAAAAAGAAGATTTTTTACTGAAAACAAAATATAAAATGTATCTGGATTTATGCAGATTTATGAATCACATTAAAAAGCTGAATAGTTGTTTTTCTTCGCGCTTATCTCAGGGACGACGGGATCGATATAAAATTCAAAGTTGTATTGTATAGTCCATTCATCGAGGAAGGCTATATCATCAAGCTACGGCCAATAGGAGCGGCGTATCAATGAAACATGTTGCAAAACGGGAACCAGTGAAAATAAGAAGGTAGGTACTATTAGATTGTTTATCCCGGCAACAGTTAGTTAATGTAATGTGTGGCCGTAATTTAGGGCATTATCCAGCCGAGGGATGGTGTGTTGGTGTGTTTTAGCGACAGTATTACATACATTACGGACCGCGGGAGTTTTCAACTGTGAGTTATGTCTTTGATTATTTGAGTATGTTTAAGTTGATTTTGACCTTTGGTCTATTCAGAGAGGGTTGTACGGTGCAACACCGAACATTTTGTCCCATCAACTTTTTACCCGCATGACGTCCATTCTTATATCCATATTTCAGTTCGCAATAATCAAGCACCGCGCGCACTCACTATCATTGCATATCATTTAAATCAATTGTGTTTTAAATAAATACTTTATCAATCTATCAAAACCTATCATTCATAGCTGTCGGGATACACCCTACATCTTAATGGTCCTTCGAGCCGGATCTAATCTAATGATGTAGAAGAAAATAGTCTTGTAAAACGGTAGTTTTGAGGGTTAGGTACACCAATAATTCCGTGTTTGTTGTTTAATAGACTGAAATACTTGGATCACGATGAAGTAAAATGAGCTAGAAGGAGACTGATGAAAAATAAATAATGTAAAACTAAGAAATCCGTACATTTCTCTTATATAATTTAACTAGCTGTTGCCCGCGGCTTCGCGCGCGTGGATGTCGTTTTATAAATAACTAAGTAGCCTATGTTCTTTCTCAAAGTCAGCTCTATATCTGTACCAGATTTCATTAAAATCGGTTCAGTCGTTTGGACGTGAAAATGTAACAGACAGACAGACAGACAGAGTTACTTTCGCATTTATAATATTATATAGTAGGGAAGTAGGGATTATAAATACAATGATTAGACAGTAAAAATCCAGTGTCTGTACATTAAATATTTTTCCAAAAAATTGATAGGGGGCGATCAAAGAAGAGGAACAGATACCAAAAAAAAACATTTTTTAGAAGTTTTGTCTGTCTGTCTGGTACGTTTTAACTTCGAAACTACTCAACTGATTTGAACGCGGGTTTCACAGCTTTAAATTGAAAGCGTTTAGCGTTTCAGCGTTTTAATTGAAAATTTACATCAAGCACTGCTTCAATACTGATACAGAGCTGAGTGCGGTTTACATAAACGTATTTAATTTATACTATTTGTGCCCGCGACTTCGTACCCGCAGAATTTAATCAAATTATTGTTCAGTATCTACGTGGACGATGTCATGGGCACAACTAGTGTTCTATAATAAAAAAAACAAAAAAGACGAAAAAAATCCCAAGATGGAGCACACAGAGACTGTATTTAATCTGCGGTTAAAGCAAAAATGTACTAACATCAACTCCAACCAGCCAAAGCGATGTTTGTATGGTAAACAACCTGTTAAATATTACCCGCCTGTTAACAGATAAAATATGTAATATTACGTTCACAAACGGGACCTTAATCCAACTTATTTATTCGGTATGATATAATGAGATTGTTTTCCTTGTATACCTACTGGTTATCTGGACGAAAACACTAGGTCGTTTCTGTAATCTCATACCTAATAAGAAATCTGTATAAAAATTGATATTTTCTCTACTTACCTATTAGGTAATTTTTTTATGTTATGACAGGTGACAAACAAGCATATTCGTAGTTAACAGTAATTGTTCGTGACTTATTAAGTTTTAAAGTGCCAATTTTCGTTAGAGTCAAGTGTCCCCCCCACTACCAACTAAACGGTTGTTGTTAGAAATTCAAACGATACGACAATAGTAGCTACATATAACGAAATTATCATACCTATAAGAAAACTATCACACTTAAGTTGGCTTTATTAGTTTGCGAGTAATAGTCGATCAAATGTAATACTAACCCCTAGTTTAAACTAAAAACATTAAACATGATGATGTTTCGCAACTCGTCGCATAAAGTACGTATTGCGATGAATGTCCTGTTGGTGCTAGCGTTCGCACTGCTGTCAAGCCTATCATTTTAACATGTTTTATGTGAATGTTTCATCAATGCAAACTCACGGTAAGAGTGACCTCTCTTACCTCCCTGTTCTACGGTTTTTGACATCGGCAATATGTTCTTTAATTGTGATGGAGACCGCTCTCTTTCTCTTCCACAATCACAATCTAGCTTGTAGATACCGTATTTTTTTGAAGGGAATGCTTCTTTTTATAGGTCTTAAAAACGAATGTAGTAAAATGTGTGGTATTAAAACCTTTTTAAAAGATATATATGTTTTGCAACTGTAGCACCCATTACATAAGATGGTATGGCCGGTTCTTTAATAAACAGCTAGAGGGAAGAAAACTGTTCGTTAAATCATCAACAATGTCTACAACCTTGTGCTCCATGTAAATTTAAGAATCAACTAAGTAAAGCATGATGTTACGTACTACGAAGTACGGGGTTATGCATAAAGGACGTAGTTAAGGTTTCACCAAACTTTCTTATTGTAAGTGAAGCGATCTTTGTGTTGCTACAAAGTAGGTATGTTGTTGCTTAGTTCGCAAATGCAAGCCTTCATGATTAAGGCGCGTATTAGACAGATCTCAGTCTTTGAACACGGCACTAAAATCGCGTTTAGTATGGAAAAGCATGAATTTTACAGGTGGTAGAGTTCCAGTGCAGGAGCTCGAGGGCGTAGGCACCTTCACGTCTATGTCGTCGTCGCAAGCTAAGGGTTTGATTCACAACCCACACTACGACTTTACTTTGAGCAAAGTACTCTAAGAACTGTACTGAACTGACAGTTCTAAGAATACTTTGCTCAAAAGTCGTAGTGCGGTCTGTGAATCACGTAATATTTTTTGGGTAATTGAAGAGCGACACGGTATTTTTTAATGTTAAAGAATTGACAGACAAGCAGACGGACCACCTGATGGAAAGTCGTTACCGTCGTCTATGGACATTTGCAAAATCAGGAGTGTTGCCAACGCGCTGCCAGTCCTGAAGGACTCTTTTGACGTCAGTTTTGAAGAACCCCATATTCTGAAATGTTCAGTCCCCCAATCTGCCCAAGCAAAAGGAAAGGCTGATAAAATGGGGAAACTAAGAGAATACCTCTTACGTGCTTAAGGTACTTTTCCTCAGGACACATAGGGGCATACTCTTAGTGACAGTCCAGTGCATTTTCTGGTCATAAATATAAATTGTCATCAATCGAACTGTACTGTTTCTAGATGTGGTATTCACTTGGGGGGAAGATTTTCCCCCATTCTTTCAATGTGATGACGATAGTCAATACCATTCAACTACTTTCTTTAAAAAATGGTATACTATTAACGAGTACAATTACCAAGTGTGTTGGACGTGGGACGCGGCATACTTCGGGCTATTCATATTGATTTACACTCTATTGTGCGACTGTCCGCACTTAACGACGGTCACACCTACACCCTGTTTGGACACGTTTTACATTGTGTTTGGTCTATTTCTTTTGACCGTACATGTTTTAATACTAAACTTCATGTCTGAATTCCCCGAAAGAGTATGCAGAGGTAAAATGCATACATTCAAGCATATTGCAAACACCCACGATCCGCCTGTTACGTTTTGTTAATTTTTGTCCCATGTTACAGGTGGTAAGATTATTTACGTAATCGGGCACATAACCTAACTCCAAGGGTGGCACTGGGAAACTTCTAGAAAATGGACAAATCCCAATAGCCATGCATAATTGCCACCCCTTCAATCAGTCCCTTTTGCTTTTGTACGGGCAGCGTAACCAACCATTGAAGTAGAAGAAAGGTATATTACCTATACTTACGGTTGGTTGATTTTCTGTCTACAAGCAGACCTAGCACACTGCGAACAGTCGGCTAAAATTCCATACAAACGCTTATTCTGGTTGCTTACTTCAGAGACATCAATCACGACGTGGTTTTACACGCACACACAGTTGCCCGCTCGCAACCTCAGTGTACGAGGCTGCCAGCCTTGTACCCAAACGGGATTGCGGGCTGCAAGAGGGGAAATCAGGCGGGACGTCGAAGTGTCATTTCTATACGTAGCGTATTTTTTTTTATTACATATTCTCGTCCTAGTATCGAGTATTTATATCGAAAGGTGTATCCGGATATCGTTAAAATCAACCATTTCTATTTGTAGAAGGACGCTATCACAACAGATGGGTATATTAGATTTTTATCCTTTGAATTGCATAGTAAGTTGACAAACAAGCACCAAAGGCAAGCGCGGCATTATAAATATTCATATAAAGTCGATTCGAATATTAAACACGATACAGGTTCCGAGGGCGATTTAACAATTTATGTTATCCTTATTCTTGTACTTAAAATATTTTTTTTATTGACGAATGTGGCACATTATTGCAGTTCACATTAATGATAAATGATGACTGCAGCCTTTAGACATCTACACAAAAACTAGAGGTCAAAATTACAGACAGAAAGACAGACACAAATTGTAAAAAATGTTGTTTTGGTATATGTACCGTGTATACAAACATATGCATTTAGTAAAAAGCGGATATTTTTATATTACAAACAGACACTCCAATTTATTTATTTGTATAGGAAGATGGCTGTGATAGTTGATAGCCTAACCGGAACATGATAGTCCTGAACACTACCATTTGGCCTCAGATAGATTATGAAATGCGGTGGTGCCTACGCCCTTGAGTCCTTACAGCCTTACACTAGAACTCTAGCACCAGTGAAAAATTAAAACAAACAAACAAAGTAGTAAACTTTAGACTTTAGAGAGTTGGTATTTAAGAGTTGGTACAACTGAAACTGAATCGACTATCTTGTTCTATCAAAGTACGCTCGCTTTGATTGAAAAGAGAAGTCGCATCGATGTAGTTGCGATTATAAAAGGTTGGGGAAAAAGTCTTTTCGCATTATAGTATGTATGAACTTGTAATAAAATCTCTTTGGCTGTAGTATTTCTATCTGGCTGGTTTTGGTATCATTGAAAGTTAAAATTTTAAAGAACAATTCCAAATTCAAATTAGGCAAATGTGTGATTTTCATTTGTTTTTCGTACTGTCAAGATGAGTGAATCTAATGAAAAAATTCGATACATTTTAAAATTTTACTACAAAAAAGGTAAAAACGCAACGCAAGCCGCGAAAAAAATTTGCGATGTTTATGGACCTAGTGCAGTGTCTGTGAAAGTAGCACAAATTTGGTTTAAGCGTTTTGTCAAAGATGCACCTCGCTCTGGTCGCCCTATTACGGATAAAATGGATGCCATTTTTGAAAAAGTGGAGCAAGATCGACATATCAGTAGTTACGACGTAGCTGAAGAACTGAGAATTGATCACAAAACAGTTTTGGCGCATTTGAAAAAAGCTGGGTACAAAAAAAGCTCGATATGTGGGTACCTCACGAGCTCACTGAAAGAAACCTAATGAACCGTGTACTCATTTGTGATTCTTTATTACGACGTAATGAAACCGAATCAGTTTTGAAGAAGCTGATAACTGGTGATGAAAAGTGGATCACGTACGACAAGAACGTGCGAAAAAGGTCGTGGTCAAAGGCCGGTCAGGCTTCACAGACTGTGGCGAAACCCGGGTTAACTCGCAATAAGGTGATGTTGTGTGTGTGGTGGGATTGGAAGGGCATTATTCATTATGAGCTATTACCACCAAGCAGGACTATCGATTCTGAACTCTACTGCGAACAACTGATGAGATTAAAGCAAGAAGTTGAGAGAAAGCGGCCGGAATTGATCAACAGAAGGGGTGTGGTGTTTCATCATGATAACGCTAGACCTCACACATCTATAGCCACTCAGCAAAAATTAAGAGAGTTTGGCTGGGAGGTGTTAATGCATCCGCCGTATAGTCCTGACCTTGCACCTTCAGATTTCCACCTGTTTCGGTCTCTTCAGAATTCTTTATGCAATGTTAGGTTAACATCACGAGAGAACTGCCAAATCCACTTGTCGCGGTATTTTGATGAGAAGTCCCAAAATTTTTGTAGCAATGGGATCATGTCCCTACCTACATGATGGCAAAAGGTTATCAAATAAAATGGCACATACATACTTTTGTTACATTTAAATAAACTATATTAAAAGATGTTTTGAATTATCTTAAAAATGTGAAGAAACTTTTTCCCCAACCTTATATAACGCGAAAAGACTTTTTCCCCAACCTATTACTTCGATTTTGTGAGAATAAGGCTCGGTCCTTTGCCGCCTGGAATGTTTTCGTCCTTAACGACACTTTCACTTGGCTCGTATTCGTCGCCATATTTCAGTACTTTCTCTGGTTGTCTGGTCGTTGTTCCAATTGGAGTGCATTCGTATTTAAAATGCAAATTAATGCCTCTATTCCCCGTAAGGTTGTAATTTTAACATGCAAATATTGACAATTCGACAGTAAAGTTTTTTTTTATTCTATTTAATGTGTCGATTGCCTAAAGATAAGTTCAACGATAAGTTTTTTTTTATGTAAACAAGGTGGCAAACTAACATTCGACACGACCCACATGGATGTCTACTGATAACTGCAGCTTCTCGAGATCTGCACAAAACCAGTAATCAAAGTGCAGATGTGTTGCTACACTACCTATGAGACCTAAGTTGATATGTCTCTGTGGTAGATTTTACGGGGACATACATTGCCAATTTCCCGGAACACGATAGTATTACTAGCATTTGGCGCCAGATAGATTAGGTAACGCGGTGGTGTCTACGCTCTCGATCTCCTACACTATGGCTCTTCCACCAGTAAGTGTAAAGGTTACAAGCATATTGTCTGTTTGGAGCATTAAATATGAGGCTTATATTATTATGTAGGTGTTGGCCAAAGTTTGGACTCCCACTGTCTAAAATTTTGCTTGTATGCTTACGTGGGTATTGATTTTATGAGTAGGTGTACATTTCAAATAGGACGTCCTCTCGTGGGATTTAAATACAACTGAAGTGGTTTACTGGGTATGTGTTCAATTTTTTTTATCGTGTGCTTAATGTTTTGGGACAAGAGCCGAGCGCTCCACTTAAAAACGATAGCTTGTCTAGCACGACTCGCGTGGTCGTTATTCCGGACACCACCAACCGATTTCTAGAGCGAAAGTTGCACCGCCCTTAATCGCATATTATGTCTTATGTGTCTGAGGATCGAACCCGCAGGAGTCTCCCTTAGGAGGCGTTCACTAATTGTCTCGATACGAGTCACCCTCATATAATAATGACAACCCTTGAGACGTCCCACTGCTGGGCAACCACTTGTCGGATGTTTTCAAACCAATAAGGCCTCCGAGAAAGTTTAACGACTGCTATCTATCGACAGCAACCGGGACCGACCTCATAAGTCCATTGAAAATTATTTCAATATTAGAAAATATTACAACATCATCCAATCATTAACCGTACAATATATCAAAACTATTTTGTCAACAGACATTATTTAAAAGATAAAAGAGCCGGATTCCCGTTGAATATAAGATGAAGCTTTTGATAAATTAGGTAGATGTTCGAGCGTTGGCATTCACCACGACTCACCCTAATAAATCTTGTTTGTCTTCGGAAAACTTGCCTCCGCTAACACGTTAGACTCGACGAAATGTGTCCGCCGATAAATTTCCCTCTCAAACAGCAAACTAGGAAAAGGGAACCGATAAAAAATAATAAAATGGAACACAAACGAGACCAAATAAGAAGCAAACAAGCCAGAGGATGGGATCGGTTTTGCGAAACTTTTTCATTTGGCAACTTTGATTGCCTCGCCCCGCTCGGATTGGAATGCTAAGGGAATACGAATTATCCCTGCATTCGCATCGAATTGTAAGTTTATTTAAAAATATTTATTACAAACGGCACGAGTGCTTCTGGACAATTTTAATATGAGTCGAACTGTAGTCGCTGTTCTTATCTGGAGTTGTATCCAAACATAGATATTTCCAATTTAACAGTATGGATGTTGTAGAAGAGCTTGTTGGCGTAGAAGACATAGTATTGCAAGCAGGCATCAAAAAATCATCAGTGTTCCTGTGCTGTGCTTTAGACGTTAATATAGTTTTTAGTCAAATATTTCTACAACATTACGGTAACGATTTTCAGAGATTATTTTATTTTGTTGAATCTACGAGTATATATATTAAAATCAATTGCTGTTCGTTAATCTCGCTAAAACACGAGAACGGCTGGATCGATTTGGCTAATTTTGGTTTTGAATGATTGCTGGGAGCCCAGGGAAAGTTTAAAAGGTAAAAAAAAATAAGAAATTAAAAGGGAATAGTAAAAAACAGAATTTCATTTTTCCATACAAATAGTCCGTATATATCAAATCTGACACATTTTATCATTCTGAGGCAATACGAAGTTTGCCGGGCCAGCTAGTTAACAATATATATCTACTACTCTATAACAATATATAATTATTGAATTTAACATCCATATTTATAGCCATTTAAGTGACAAACGAGGAATATGTAGCTGGTTATAAGATTTCTTGAAACGTGAGGATGCTTTGTTTTGTAGCCTAAAATCAATTGACTCTGTATTAAAATTACGGGACCGTCAGTTACTTTCTAACTGAAACACCATTTTGCGACTCTCAAGCTCCGTCTTTAAAGCTCTACCACTAAGTAGTATTTGTTTCAGAATCATTTATGTAATCAAGTTGGCAAACAAGCATGCAGTTCATATGGATGTTATGTGATATCTGCAGCCTATAGGCATCTACACAAAAGCCAGAGGTCAAATTACATATGTGTTGCCACCCCTGAAACCTTACCCCCTTATTCATAAATGTACATTAGATACGTTTTAGCTATAGAATGCTTTGTCTTTGTCAGTTGCATTGTCAAATGCGCAGGATAGAAAAAGACAAAGGACTTAGCAACACTTAAGCTTAAATACGTATATTAATAAGGGGGTAAGTTTTTATCTATATCGTGTCACGACCCGGTTCGTAAAATCAGTTAAATGAATGTTAAACGCGAGTGTCTCAAAAGTTATACCTCAGTTGTTATTTCTCTGTGATAGTTATTAGTTACTAGCTGTTGCCCGCGGCCTCGCCCGCGTGGTTGTCGTTTTATAAATAACTAAGTAGCCTATGTTCTTGCTCAAAGTCAGCTCTATTATTTAAATTTCATTAAAATCGGTTCAGTCGTTTGGACGTGAAAAGGAACCAGACAGACAGACAGACAGAGTTACTTAAGCATTTATAATATTATAAGTAGGGAAGTAGGGATTACCTACGCGGCCATACATTACCATCTAACCAGAACACGATAGTGATAAGCACTACATTTGTTGGCAGATAAATTCAATAATATGGTGGTGCCTCCGTATTCGTGCTACTACACTGAAACCCTACCACCAGTAGAAATGTCTTGTGACTATACTAAACATGTCGCCAACATGATTTATCTCTCGCTATTTTCGTGCCAAAAATAAACTTATTGATGTGATTGGCGAGCCAAAGACGGTTCGTGTCTATAAAAGTTTCGTGATCAGTGGTAATTGTCCGCCAGACGCGGGCTAACACGAAAGGGGCGTGATGCACCCAACAAATTCCCAATTTGATCCCCCCCCGGCCACGTATTTGCTTGTTATCCAGAAAAAAGTTGCTTGAACGTTTTTCGTTTTCGGGTTCATCAATAGGAGAGTGTTACAAAACATTGAGGTTCGGATGCAACAAAATGTTTGTAATTTTTTTTTTTAAAAGTAGGAGGAGCTTATCTTGTCGCGAAAATATACACCAATTAGGCGCGAGGCAAGAACACCTGACTTCACCTGATTAGTGTTTGATCGTGCCACAAAACGTCACAAAAATGGCGTATTAGCAGTTCATACACAAGTATAAAGACATGATTATACTACAAAATCGAGATGTCCGTCGTTCTGCGTGTAAATGAGTTAGCTGGCAGTACTCCCTGGTTTGACACTATATATTTGATAATGAACGATGTGATATCGCGTTTAACTTATAAGGGTTGGACCTCATCTGGCAGCACGGAATCGCATTTGTTCCGCCTGTGCTACCACGTGCTGCAGTATGCTGCCGCATGCGAACGCTCGCTGTCGCATTCCGCAGACAAAAAAGGGGATCGCACGCGTCAGCATGGGTGGCAAACTGCCTCGTTCTTTCATGATCAGTTTAGTTTCAAGCGCGAGATGGATAGGACCACGGAAGAGGGAACAGTGATTCTAGCGTGTATTTTGTAAGAAATGCAAAATCAAAATAATAAAAAGAAACGCATTCGCAAAATAAAACGGAGATACTGGGTTCATCCTTTTTGGAAGCAGAGAGCGGTTCATGGACAATATGTTACGCATTTTCCGGATTTAGTAACATATCCAGATAGTTTCGTAGATTATTATGGAATGACTTTAAATGATTTTAATGAATTAGTTGACCTACTGCAGCCTACTCTTCAAAAGCAAAACACAAAGTTCCGGAAGTGCATCTCAGTGAAACAAAGATTGTGTGTTTGTCTAAAGTAAGTAAAATACACTATTATTAATTAATCCTTTAATCAAATCTGAGAAACAATTAACAACTTTTTCTTTATAATCACAACTACTATAAGTAAACGCTTTTCTCCTCAAATAACAATATTACAAGTATAATCATCCATGGGAAACAACAACAATAATTTAATAATCACGATACGATACCAAAAAAAGCGATTTCGTGCTGCCAGATGAGGTCCAACGCTAGAAGTAACAAAATTATGACTCACCGGTGATAAGTAATGCTACCGAGTGGCTTAGTTTGCTTTACTGTTCGGTTTTTACACCAAAATACTGAACAATTTGGCAATTTTTTAACGGTATTTTCTAACTAAGTTTGCGCTCGGCGGGCGAATGCACAATGAATGGATGATTCTTGACGCGTGAGCGGGAACGGTCACCTGACCGTCCGCGAGTCTAAACGAACTCTCAGCGGCCGGTGCGTATTAGCAATCTAATTCCTCTTATATATTTGGTCTACACCAATGGTTAAGTACCGAGTAGGTACTAATTAGGAAGCCTTATCTAAGGCGAATCTTCATTGTTATATTTTAATTTTTGGAGATAGCAAAATTGCTATTCCCAAAAAGTTCGCCAATTGTGGCAGTTGTCATAATTGGCCGTCGGGCAGCTGCGGGTTGCGCAAAAATGTTCACAGCTTTAACATTTGGCATTTGTACAAAATGATCAGCACTGAGAACAAGGCGAATATACATGAACTAATATTACATTCACAAACGTGTTCAGATAAGGGCCGGGCCGACCCTTTGCTAACAGGTGTTGACATAAAATCGTTCTGAATCCCCAATTCCTGTGTTGCTTGTTTTGGAGTTTAACATTTGTAGGGATATTTGATATTTATAAACCGGCTTAGTTTTGTTTTGAGATTTTGCTTGAATTTCAACGGATTTTTTGTGGTTTTTATTAAATGAGAAAATACTACATAGAAATTGATTGATTATTTGAGATATTCTTTAATGTAGATGAAAATTACTTATCGGTGGGTTTGCAAACAAAAATTATCGCCTACATTATATATTATATTCAGTGAAGCAGTTTTGCCTACGCCTACAAACTCCGACACCGGAACACTGTCACCAATAAACTTTTTTTTATGCGTGACGATTGGCAGACAAGCAGACGGGCCACGGAAAGTGGTCACCGTCGCCTATTCGCATCGCGCGCCTGGTGTTGCGAATTTTCGCGTCGTAATGCGAACATTCGCAACACCAGGGGAGTTACCAACGCGCTGCCAGCCCTGGAGGACTCTTTTGGTGCCATTTTTGAAGAACCCCAACAAATAAACATACCTGCATCTTATCCAAATAAAGTGCAAACTACGTAGAACGTAACAAAAATCTATCAAACATTAGATAAAGCACAATGGAAACAACCTGCTTATCTACTGAAGGGTTGCGTGCCGTAAACAACGTTGGCATACACCCAACACCCCAAGCCTGCCCATTCATCGCCCATTCATTGATTGTCTCCATACATCACGGTATACTCGTAAATATTAGAGGGACAGTGATACGTTCTACTTTTGAGGCTGTGAGAGTGAGCGGTTTTTTAGACAAGCGTACCAATTCATGTAACATTCATGCTAAATTTTATTCACTTTAGTTCGACGTTTCTTCAGTGATTAATTCGCTTCTTTTCAGTATGTCGTTCATGGATAACGTTAGAATTGCTCTTGCAAGAAATTAAAATCGATACGACGCCAAACAAGCATGCAGTTCACATTGATGTTAATTGATCACTGCAGCCTATAGACACCCTCACAATGACCAAGGTCAAAATGCAGATGCGTTACCACTCCTGAGGCCTAAGGTGTTATGCAGGGAATACAGAGACCGGATAATACCTGACCGGAACACGATAGTGCTGAACACTACCATTTAGCGGCAAGTAACGATAACTTCATTCATCATACTGAAGGCTACGGCACGATTAGTTTTGATTTTTTGCAATACCATCCAAGGACTGCTCCTATTGGAATTACTCGGGCGCGTTTCCAAAATTGGCGGTGCCAATGAGAATCGTCCCAATTGGAAAATATAAACATTATCCGAAGTGGAATATTATCTATCGGCTACTAATTATCTGAATATAAGTACAGCATGATTTTTTCTGGTGGTAGAGCTCCTGTGACGGAGCTCGCGGGCGTAGGCACCACCGCATTACCTTATTTACTTGCCGCTAAATTGTAGTGTTTAGCACTATCGTGTTCTGGTCAGGTGGTAATGTACGACCCTGTAATTTCCGGCACAGAGACCTTAGGCCTCAGGAGTGGTAACGCATCAGCATTTTGACCTTGGTCTTCATGTAAGTGTCTATAGGCTGCAGTCATCACTTAACATCCATGTGAACTGCATGCTTGATTGCCACTTCCATCACATAAAAAAAATATAGCCGAGTGCCCGCGGTGTGCCCCAGTGCTAAGCGTGGCGATTATTGCATATCCCATCCCATAAGATTTTTGGGAGAATCTTTCTCCAGCATCAGACCTCTTTCGAATTAATTGATGATTACAATAATGAAAAAAGATGGTAAGAAACATAAAAATGTTTAATTTTTTTTCTGAAACAGGATACCTACTCTCCATTTTTAGTAACTGAAGTGGCATGTAGTTTCTGCAACATTTTCTACTTTTACGTCCCAATTTATATTACACCAAAACTACGCTGAAAATTAAATAGTTATCAATGGATGTCGTTCACCGATTCTAAATCGGTAAAAAATCAAAAAGGGTAAGCAAAATTTGACGCATCGGTGTGGGACTTCGGTAGCTTAGTGGTAAAGCGGCTGGACTGGGTGGGACCTGAGGTCGTAGGTTGGATTCCTGCCTGAAGTCAAATATTTCTTTCCGTTTTTTGTTTAATCTCTAAAGTTCACTCGCATGTGTTATTGCGAAAAATAAATAGTACAATTACGCTGAAAACATTCAACATCACAGACAGACCACAAACCCCTTATTAAACAAGACGCCAAGGAAAACAAAGTATACAAAATCATTAAAACGTCCCCAAGCACTCAAAACGAATGTTTTAACCAACGACATTATTCCTTTGTCTCTGCGTCGAAATAAAATATTCAAGTTTCGCAACTGTAATGTACCGAAAAGCTGCACCGAAGTTCTAGGTTGGTAGAAAATTTAAGAAAGCCGACACTTCTGCCACTTGATAGTTCCAGGAGTTAGGCTCTCGGCGCCGGGCTGAAATCTAAGTTTTGAACGATTTTAATCGGAAAAAAGTTTCAACTGCAGTCGGAATACATTCAAAGGAACGTTTCAAAGGGGAAGCGTCTGGGATAACGTTTGAACGCCCCACTGCGGTAACAGCGTAATGTTTTTAAATGAGCTCACTTACTCTTGGTATAAGTATGTCAATCTGCATGCGGTGTTATATTCTTTTTATATTGTGTGTAAACGCATTGGCGAGCGAATAATAAAGACAAAGAAATGATAAGACAAAATTTAACTTAAATCTGTCTGCAAAACTTTCCCTCCACTGTTTACGCCGTTTCAATCAACATTTTCTTAACTACCTGTTAATGTAATGACGGTGTCAAGCGTACAGTTTAAATAGATGGTAACTAGATAAGTTATGACTGCAGCCTAAAGACATATACACAAAAATCAGAGGTCACAATGTAGATGCGCTGTCACTCCTAAGGCCAAAGTAGTTTAGCACTGAACTATAATCTAAATCTAAATTAATATTATTTTTTTGTTTGTTTGTATTGAATAGGCTCAATAACTCCTGGACCGATTTTAAAAATTCTGTCACTATTCGAAAGCTACATTATCCACGGGTAACATAGGCTATATTTTATTTTGGAAAAAATAGGGTTCCGTAAGATATTTGGGTTTTTCAGACACAAGGTGTAAAAAATCAATTAGAAAAGTTACCCATTTTGCGTACGCTGCCTAAACTATAGAAGATATCGAGGAAGGCTTTAGGCTATATCTATAATCATCACGCTAAGACGAATAGGAGAGGGTAGGTAACATTGCACCCGCGCGAAGCAGGGGCGGGCCGCTAGTACCTAATATATTCGTCTGTCACTGCCTTGGAAAAAAATCGTGATCATGTAATAATATGAAACTCAAAGCATATGAATGTCCCTATAATATTTACGAGCCATACGTGATGTATGGGGACAATCAATGAATGGGCAGACTCGAGGCGTTGGGTATATTCCAACGTTGTTTACGGTACGCGGCCCGGTAGGAGGTAGGTAGGTTTTTCTATTGTGTTTTATTTATATCATCTTGGGTAGATTGGAGTTATATTTACATGCTGTTTGGATGATATATGTCATGTAGGCAATATTTATGAATGCGGAAATAAATGTTTACGTCCTTTTGAATGGATTGACGATTAAACTGTAGAGGAACGAGTGGAAATGGTGGCGATAGTCCCTGGCGGGCCCTGGAACAATAAGAGGTATATAGGGCAACTCATGGGAATCGGAAACGCGCTGAATCGCACATATGAGGTGTCATATGTGCGATTCAGCGCGGTCATACAGCATCATCCGTACTAGACGAGTACTTGTGTTTCCTCAGTGTTCCACTTGGTGTTGCCTCATGTATTGGACGCTACTTGGACGAACTACGAACAGATTTTTTTTGGAATTTTGGTAGGACTCATTCAGGGTTCAGCAGCGAAGTCAGAATCCGAAACACGTATCATCATCAACACTCCATCCGAAAGACGTTCCCTGCTGGACAAAGCCTTCCCCAAAGACGTCCACAACAGTGTTGTATGTCATGGGGAAGAATATGCCATAATCGCCACGCTTGGTAGGTGGATTTGGCGATAGCAGTGGCGGTAGTTTTATCCCGGGACGCAGTTGCCCATCCCGCGGTGTTATTTTTTCTACCGTCCTTTTGGAATGGTTTAATCAGGGGTGGCTCTAGCTCGTGTAGCGCCCATGTGCAGTGAAACCCTGGCGCCCCCTAGGCCTGAGAGATTAAGCCGCCCCTGGATTTAATCATGTTCAGTTGTCTGACTGCAGTAGCGGAAGAATTCTCCTCCACTAGAGGGCACTGGGGTCGTCACGTCCCGAAGCCTGAGATGGCAACACGATAATATTTAGCTCTAGAGTTAAAAATTCGATAAATGTAATCTATCTTGTCGCTAGTAGTCGAAGTACATCGTTTGAGACGCTTTAAGGCTGCAGGGTGTATTTAGTTAACCACTTTCATGACTTACAAACCTTACGGTCTCAGAAGATGTAATAAATCCAAATTTACCAAAATTTCAGGTCAACATGTAACACGAATGGTCGTAATCAATATTCATTAGGAACAATATGTATTTTAATATAGTAGTTAAACAATGTCGTGACTGACCTGTAAAAGTTTGCTATTTAAATCTGACGAGAAACAAAATACCATACGTATTCATGAAACCTAAAATAAAAACCTAGAATATTGAAATTGACTTCAATTACAAAGCAAAGACAAACATCAAAGTTTTAAATGTAGAAAGCGTTATTCACTGCGGACGAATCGCACCCACGATCGTGAAGGTTGTTTGAAAAGAGCAAACAGAGTCGGCGAGCCAGACAAATACTCCGATACCTCCATCTGCATAGTTCCGAGAATTAACGCTGGTTGGGCGGTGCTTACGTCGTCAGGTTCTTGATGCATAAATCGACGTTTTACTCAGGTATTGTATAATGCAATTCGTAAATACTACCTTTATGTGTTATGTCTAGGCGTAGGGGCGTTACAACCGCTAATTGGCGGTGGGGTTCGAACGTTCCTACGAAATGGACGAATTATTCGGAAAGAGTGGTTGAAAATGCAATAATGCGGGATGGCAGCAGTTCCGCGATAAAACTAACGCCACTGCGTTCGCCAATCCGCATGACAATGCCATTTATATTCTCCCCTATTGATCTAGAACACTGTTGCGAGCATCTTTGGGGAAAGCTGTGTGTGTCATTTGGCTGAAAAAATAAACATCAAAGTTTTAAAGGTAGAAAGTGGTATTGATTGGGGATGAATCGCCCTCGCGTTTGTGACGGTTGTTTGAAAAGAGCAAACAGAATCGGCGAGCCAGACAAATACTCAGATACCTCCATCTGCATAGTTCCGAGAATTAACGCTGGTTGGGCGGTGCTTACTGCTGGTTCTCGATTCATAAATCGAGGTTTTACCCGGGTATTTTAAAATGAGAATTCTTTATTACTATTTTGTATGATTTTCTTAACTGATGGTAGAGCTCGAGGGTATAGTGTAGGCACCACCGCATTACCTACGTAATCTTGTCACTAAACGGTCGTTCAGCGCTATCGTGTTCTGAGTCAGCTGGTAACAAATGGTCATGTGGCACAGAGCTTTACAGCTTAGGCTTCAGGATGGAAACGAATTAAGATTGACGTTTCTGTTTTTTAAATTAAATTAAATAATTCACTCTGGACGAAAAGAACCCCCGCGTTCGTAAAGGTTGTTTGAAGAGCAATCGGAGTTGGCGAGCCAAACAAACAGGCGATACCTGTATCTGCATAGTTCGGAGAATTGACGCCGGTTGGGTGCTGCTTACCTCCGGTTCTCGATTTGTAAACACATCTATATATGTATGTATGTATGTATCTTCACGCCAGGTCCCTAACGGGGTAGGCAGAGAGTGTAGAGCGCCAGACATCCCGGTTCTGACAAACCTCTCGTGCCTCGTCTACCTTCATCATTCTCTTCATACATGCACGCCGATTCCTAAGACTTTTGACCCCACCATCAGACAGAACTCGACCTATTTGGTCATGGTAGGTCAGCCTTGGTCTTCCTGGGCCTCTGCAACCATCCACATTCGCATTGTATATCTGTTTAGTCATTCGCTCATTCGACATTCTTTCTATATGCCCGAACCATCGGAGCATGCCTTTTTTCATTTTTACACCACTTCCATATAAAAGCGTTGGAGTAAGTACAGCATTATGTACGGCTAGTCGAGCCCGCTGGCTGAGATGTTTGGATTCTAGCAGCTTACCCAACGCTCCATTCACGCAATTCCCAGCAAGCACTCTTCTTTCTATGTCAGTGGTAAACACATCTAGGTACGTTTAACCCAGGTAGCTTGAAATTAGAATCATATTTCCTAAATACTGCTGATTGCCATTTTAAATATTATTTTATGGGAATCGAATGCACCAAAACCAGTTTGTAAAGGCGTTTGATTAGTAGTTTTGGTGAGTGAGAGTTTCAACATTTTATAATATGTATAGTTACCTGTTTAGTCATTCGCTCATTCGACATTCTTTCTATGTGCCCGAACCATCGGAGTATGCCTTTTTTCATTTTAACACCGATACTATCATTCACACAAAGCCTCTTTCTTACATTTTCGTTACGAACGCGATCGGTGAGTGATACATCGCAGATCTTGCGCAAAGATCTCATCTCGACCGCGTTTAACTTACTTTCATGCTCCTTCCTGCATACCTAGCTCTCGCTTCCATATAAGAGCGTTGGAGTAAGTACAGCATTATGTACGGCTAGTCGAGCCCGCTGGCTGAGATGTTTCGATTCTAGCAGCTAACCCAACGCTCCATTCACGCAATTTCCTGCAAGCACTCTTCTCTCTATGTCAGTGGTGTACCTACCATCCTTGCTAAAAGCACATCCAAGATATACAATTTCATCCACCTGTTCTAACACTGCATCATCTACTACTACCCTTGCATTTGTTCTCTGTTCATCTCTTTCAAATACTAATACTGACATTATTGTTGTTTTATTGACATTCAATTGTAAGCCTTTCTCCATACAATCCTCTTTCATGACTGTGACTAGTGCTTGTAGCCCAGTTGGTGTAGAGCTAATAATTACCGCATCATCTGCGTAAAGCAGACAGATCACCACTAAGTCACCCATACACACTCCCACATCCATCAACTTCACCCTCTGGAGGCATTTGTCCAGTTATATGATAATGTATGAAGAGAATGATGAAGGTAGACGAGGCACGAGAGGTTTATCAGAACCGGGATATCTGGCGCTCTACACTCTGCCTACCCCATTAGGGACCTGGCGTGAAGATACATACATACATATGATAAACAGCCTAGACGAAAGCACGCAACCCTGTCTGACACCGATGTTAACATCAAACCAGGGTGACATGTCACCATCTACCCGCACACATGCTTGGCAGTCCACATACGTAGACTGTATTGCACGGAGCAGACTGTCATCAATACCATACTCTGGCAAAATGTCCCACAGCTCCTTTCGTAATATCCTATCAAACGCTTTCTCCAAATCCACAAAACCGCAGAAAACCTTCTGGCTCACAGCCAGATGCTTCTCTACGATGTTGCGGAGGGAGAAAACTTGATCCATACATCCTCTTCCAGTTCTGAAACCACTCTGTGCATCCCACAACAACCCGTCGGACTTCTCTTTCATTCTTCTTTCTAAGACTTTCCCATACACTTTAGCTGCCAAACTGATCAAACTGATCGCTCGATAGCTGGTGTAGTCCATACGTGAACCCTTACTTTTATACAAAGGCACGATGACCGCACACCGCCAATCCTTTGGGATTCTTCCGGATCTCCAGCAAATGTTGATGACTAAACAGATATACAATGCGAATGTGGATGGTTGCAGAGGCCCAGGAAGACCGAGACTGACCTACCATGACGAAATAGGTCGAGTTCTGTCTGATGGTGGGATCAAAAGTCTTAGGAATCGTGCATGTATGAAGAGAATGATGAAGGTAGACGAGGCACGAGAGGTATGTCAGGACCGGGATATCTGGCACTCTACACTCTCTGCCTACCCCGTTAGGGACCTGGCGTGAAGATACATACATACATATAATTACCTGTGGCTTTGATCAGATTGTACACTAATAATTAGTAAAACCAAATTATCGGTGCCAATTTTTATATCTGGTCGATGATGTTGTGTTTTCTACAACTTATTTTTGTTTTCGAAGTGAAAATGTCGTGAGTTTCAATGGTACTGAGCCTTCATATTATGCATTGTATTCACAAACATTTTGGTGAGGTCTAGATGTTCTTTTTGAATGTTTTAAATTCTTTATGCTGACTTCATATTGAGTAGACAAAAACACACTATAATAAAGGTTCGCAACTAAGACCAAACGGATACCTGGGATGGCATTCTTGGCTTTATTTATAGAGCTCTGATTCAAATTGAAATAAATTTGGGGTTTTAAAAGGTTTTGAAGACAGATTGATGTAGACAGTAGGTAGTATCTAAAGGGGTCGATTACCAACCTGTCCCCGACATCTGACGATTTCGGTAATTTTAAATACTAGTTTGAGGTAAATTCGTTAAAAACGTTTAATTTCAATGAGTGAAGCTCGTGATAAACTAAGAGCACATCAGAATATGGTAAATGTTTGAGAGAATTCAGTCAAATTTATGAAAGAAAAAAATCATCAAAATGTTTGTACGTACTTAAGCGCGAAACGACTATACCAAATTATTTTATGTGTTCGTTACTGTCTGCAGAAAGTTTGTATGAAAAAGTGAAAAAAATAATTACCGAATACCTATTTAAGTCTCCGATGGCGGTTCGAAGTTCGCCGGTCACCTTTTTTTTATAAAGCTTTACTAATGTTATATCACAAGCATTGTCAATAGTGAACGAACCAGTGTCAGAGCTCAAAGGTACAGTCACTGCATTACCTTATCTTGAATATCTTGTTGCCGCTAAACGGTAGTATTCAGCGCTATTGAGTTCTGGTCAGTTGGTCACGGGCCCGTCATTTCCGGCACAGGCTAAGCAACAGCTTAGGCCACAGCATGGCAACGATGATCAAATGGCTCCAATCGATTTTTAAATATGTTGAAGCTGTTTTTCTGGTCAGGAACAATATCAAATCAGACAAATGTTTTATTCAATAGAAGAAGAAGAAAGAAGAAAAAAGTTTTATTTATAACAACATAACTGAAGTAACAGAACATAAACAAACATAACAGAAGATAAGTTGTTATAAATCGGCCTACAACTCGGCATTATGCTGATCTCTCGATTAGAGCTGATCTTCCGTTGTAGCCGTTACTGCTATGCAATAATTTCCAGTAAACGTCTGTCAACCACTAATAATAAAACGCAAACAAATATATGACTTATTCACAATAGCTATAGGTTATTGAAGTTCGAAGATCTATTTAATTTCAATTAGTAACATTCGAACGCGTTCTAATCCCTAGGCGTAATGTCTACATTTCGCTGATACCTACAATAGGTATCACCCCGCGGTGGTAAAACAATTTTCAGCCATTATGCGAATGGAGTGGCTAAGTTTGTGTTAGTTACTGCGAAGTTAGGCTCAGGTATCAACGTTGCTGTCTGTATTGCCTAGGGACTGTGATGTTTAAAGATGAATTACAAGTTCCATTCGGTCAGCGAAAGGTCGACTATTGATTGTTTGGATGTATAATAATATTTAAATCTGGTAATGGAGGCTCAATTTACTTTTTTTTAAAGTAAGCCGAAAATACTTTATCGGCTTACTTTTTTATTTATTTGCCTATGCCCTTTCTTTTAGAATCCAAACTATCTCCATGTTAAATTTCATCGTAATCGGTTAAGTAATTTAGTAGTAACATAGAGCAACACCGGAGGGGTGTAGCCATATACAGGCTTTCCCCTCTGTCAAAGTACAAGCCCAAATGGGCCTTTACCTTTCGCCTAGATATTTAAACGTGTGCGTGAAATTGTTTCTGTATTTTGTTAAAGTCAAGGTGTGAGTTTCGTAGTAATAGACGATTATTGTAGTGTGCGTGTGTGTCGCACGCATTTCCCCCCGCAAAAATTGACAGACTGTTTTGCATCGGTAATACACGCTATGGCTACTCCCACGGAATAGATAAATAAGGATGGAAAGGCCTTTGCTTCAATTTAGTATTAGAACGAGTGTCGCCGCTTTTCTCCCAACGTGCAATTTCTTACACAAATGTAACACCATCTCGACAATCACCCACACATTAATCTCAGGGCAGCTATTCGTTAGCGTAAGTTTGCATACTAAGATGTAACGCCTGTAGACAATAAACACTCGCACGCACACAACAATATACTCACCAATAAACTAGTCGAAGTGTAGCGAACGCATTACATGCTGTACATTGCCAGCGGAGACAGTAATAGCGTTAATTGAGCGAGTGCTTAACGAGCAATGTATTCGCTAGCAGTAACGTTTAAATAATGCAGTTTAAGTTCGAATATTCATATTCCTTTGTATATTTATATGCTTTTTACAAGTATTATAACAATAAATGTTATTTGTGACTTACCGATCAAAATATATACCTCCTCGCCTTATACTTGAGGTGTGACATTTCATATTGCATGTCAAAATTGGCACTACATGATATTTTACCAAGAGATGCGTCGTTCGAAGCAGTCTACAGGACACTACGAGCGGCGAACGAATGGTTCTGCCGAACTATGTGTGTACACGCATAGTTGTCGCGCGCTTGCCACGCCCACATTACCATTCCATCTTTATTTATCTATTCCGTGGCTACTCCCCTCCGGTCCGCCGCGACCGGTGGGCCGCGTTGCTCTATGAGTAGTAAACATGAAACCGCGTACCGCAAAAGGAAAACGGAACCTTTATAAGATAATTTGTCAGTCTATCTGTCTGCCCGCTTTTTATTTGTAAGAAATGTGGGAAATTTGAATTGTATTATCTCTAAATATATCAACAGATCCGGCTACTATCATCATGTCGGTTCTCGTTTGAAGTATGTCTATCCTATATAGGTCATCGGGTCATTTGAAGGCAAATGCGCATAATATATTCAACCAGTATCCTGTATGTCGTTAGAATGGGCTTGTGATAATATTTGTATTACCAGATTGTGTTTGATGAAGTGGACTACGATTTTATATTTTTATTTCTAACTGGCTGACCAGGTAAACGTTGAATCAATATCCGTAAAAAAAGAGAAATTAATGTTTCATCTATTAGTGTGTTTTTCAATGTAATGAGGGTGGCAAACAAGCATGCAGTCTACAAAAAACTACCCCTGAAGCCTAAATTTTTGTGCTTATGTGACAGTGTTTCCTCGAAGGGGTAGGCAGAGATTGTAATGATTTGTCAGTTAGGTTTTTTCCCACATACCTAATAGGTGACGAGTTTATTGATATTAGCGGGAGTATTACCAGTTTCTTCAATTTTCAAGAAAATTAAAAATCCGTTATATCACTCGAAATCAAACCTAGGTAGTGGCCTGCTATCACTTAGACTACTGAGGCAGTGTAGAGGTACCTAAGGCAATATCGTTGTTTCTTTATCCTTATGTTTTAAGTTTAAAATTCTGTTATAATAAATCTATCACAACAACATATCAACATCATAATGTCGTAATAGTCACAGACCATTTTAAATCTACACTCATAAAATGTTGAATCACTATTCGAACTAATAACATAAATCAATACACAGACAGACGACAGTGACGCGGCCTCCATGGAGATGTTTACGAGGCAATAAATTATATATGGTGGATGTGGGCGAGCAATTACTTGCAGGTGACCCGATCGTTCCGAATTAACGCTAAATGATCCAATTGCGATTTGAAATGAGTCGGGAATTTCACATGATACAATTGATATGGAGTTTTGGCGGGAAGCTTTCCAGATGCGTGTGGTGCTCTTATTTTATTTCATTTTCTTGGTGTATGTTTGAGTTATATTAAATAAAGTTGGTGGCATTTTGTTTGATATTGGCTTGTTACAGTGCTTGTGTATAGTGAAATAGAATAAAAGTGCGAAAACACGTTCTTTCGGGTTGCCTCCGAAATTCATTGTAAATGTTCTGGTAAAGTAGCCATCGCTTTACTCGAATTATTGACTGTGACTCTGACTGACGGGACTAATTAATTGACTGACTGACTCTGACTTTTACGTTGTTTATTACGAATACGAAATATCGTTTTACTCGACACTGGCAATATGCATAAAAGGCGATGCCATAAAGTAAATTAAAAAAAAAACAAACAATTGATATTTTTATTACAAGAAAACGTCTTAACAGACTTGCAGTTCAACATAGACTGCATACTGCAGCCTGTAGACACCTACACAAAAACCAGAGGTTTTAAAAAGAACGAAAGAAAGAAAAACAAAGAATTGCCTTTATTGGGGCAGTCATGAGGCTGTTGGAAATACAGCTGGATATTTGTAAATTAAACCACGATTTCATTGGATTATTCTTGAGACGTATATCCCAGAGTTCTTCATGTATAAGAAGCATTCGCATGGAAAATTTCCATGTCGAATAATTGTCGGAACCTCTCAATTTTTCGATGGAATTCATAAATTGTGTAGAATTCATTGTAATTAAGAATTTTTACACTCACGAGGGTGACCGGCAACCGGCGCGGGCGCACGACGTGGGCGTTTTCCGTAGATGGCAATCGATTCGATTGTCATCGAACTTTCGATTTTTCGATTGTGCTTCAAAATTATGGCGAATCTTATAGCCGGGAACCACGCTCTGCTACCATGTTGGAAATATCCAGCTGTATTTCCAACAGAGGCATACCGCATGGACTTCCGAAAAAAAAGTAATCAAACATAACAAACAAAAAAAAAAGAGATAAGAAATTCAAAAAATGGTCGGTACCGAAGAAAAAAATAATAATAGAAGAAAAACAAATACCTATTGCATATTTAAAACTTGAGACTAATATACCTACTTAATTACATTATTAGTATAAAACAACAAAAAAAAACTAAATAATGTACCAAGGTACCAATAACCAAATTTTAATGTAGGTGCGTCACCTAGTTTCCAAGCGATTCCATAGGCGCCGCGCCCGCCTGCTGCCCCGACCCTAGCACGACCCGCGTGCTCATTGCCATTGTGTTGCCCGGTCACCACCAACCGATCTCTAGAGCTGTTTTTTTTAAACAAATTTCACGCCGTTGTTCATCCATCAAGGGCAGAACGCCTGGGAAGGAGGGGCTCCCTCGACCCGATGAAGTTTCTAGTCTAGAGCTTGAGTTGTACAGTCTCTAATCGCATAAATCTTATGTATGTCCCTACAACATCCTAAGTCGAGGATCGGACTAGCATAAAAAAGAAAATAACTGTCTAAGGGAGACTTCTTAGACAGTTGTGTTTTTTTTATGCAATAGGTTCCTACGGTAGGCAATCAAGAATGCAGTTCACTTTGATGTTTAGTGATGACTGCAGCCTATAGACACCAACACTACAACCAGAGATCAAAATGCAGATGCGTTGCCATCCCGAAGACCGACCTTAGTGATTTTTTTTCTTTTTATGTCAAAGGATTAACAGACAAGCAGACGGGCCACCTGATGGAAAATAGTCACCGTCGCCTATGAACATTTGCAACACCAGGGGAGTCGCCAACGCGCTGCCAGCCCTGAAAATAAGTCCTCCTGTAATATAAATATGTCTTTGTGATAAGTTATTACAAGGCCGTAAAATGTTTTGGCATTACTATGTTTTGTATTATCATAGCAGCTTGTTGCGACTTTCATAAAATAAGCAAAAAATACGTCCAGGTGCAATCATTCTGAATTAAAGCTAAATATGGCTGTTCGGAACCTAAATGAGGGGTCGTTAATTCCACTCAAAAAATGGTACTGTCTCGAAAGCAGATTTGGATAATGATGTCCCTCGAGTCATTTCGTTAATGATTTCTGTTGGGCAAAGTATAATGAAGTATGATGCTTTTCGCTCCTTTTTTTGGTTGGTTTAATTTTGTGGTCCGGAATGTTATTTTGAATATCAAGTACCTAATTATCTATTTGCAACGTTGCTGTACATTGCTGTTTTCTAAAACGATCGTAATTGTCACGTCACGCCAAAACAGCGATATACTGCAAGGTGGCTATCGAAATTATAACAACCAGTATACATAATATGCCTCCAGGTGCTCATCATTCTGAATTTAAGCTAAATATGGCCATTCGGAACCCTAATGAGGGGTCGTTAATTCCACTCCAAATTATGGTACTGTCTCGGACGCAGATTTGGATAATGATGTCCCTCGAGTCATTTCGTAAATTATTTCGGTTTGGCCAAGTTTAATGAAGTGATTTGTCGATGTTTTTCGCTCCTTTTTGGTTGGTTTTAATTTTGTGGTCCGGTCTTTTATTTTGAATATCACATTCCCAAATATCATGGATATTTAGGAAAGTATTTATCCAGAGTTGGTTGGTATTTTAATAGTAAAGACTGGTCCGTATTTAAGCAGTTTATCTGAGATTGCAGTTGACCTAAGGGCTCCTTCAAATTAGAGGTGTAAGGAAACGCCACTACAAATTTTCATACAATGTCAACAAAATTTTGTAGTACAGTAGCGCTACTGCAGCCCTTGCTTACGCCTCTATTTTGTAGGCGCCCTAAGATAAACTTCCTTATTTTTGAGATCTGCGACAGTACCATGACGTTTTATTGTCAACCTAAAATGAAACGTTATTAGATGTGTCTCGTCTCGTTTCTCCATACGTGCTGTCACATAAGAAAGACAAATGAAACATGATTTTGACAGCGCTTAAACTGAATCGCGACAAGACGTCATGGTACGGGCCTGCTCTGTTATTATAAATATCAGGTTATACAGTATCCAACAAAATTTTTTTTTAACTGTCATGAAAGTGGCAATCATGCTTGCAGTTCACATTGATGTAAAGTAATGACTGCAGCCTATAGACACCCATACAAAGACCAAACAGATTACACAGAGGTCAAAATGCAGATGCGTTACCACTTCCGAGGCCTAAGGTGTTATGCCTCTGAGACGGAAATTACAGGGCATTACATGTAAAAATATTGCACATCGACCTTAGGAAGGAGATTTCTGCTTATTTCGGGTCTGTAGAGCGTTATCTCTTTTGCACCTTACCTGTGTGACGTTTGTCGACCATTTAGATCAAGTTTTGACCAATACCGCACTATCAGTGCTTACGTAAGCAGTGTGCAGCAGAGATAACGCTCTACGAAGTCGAAACTAGCCGATTGTCTCTTTCGTAAGCTTTTTTTTTAAATTTATGGCATAGCTTGTTATGCATAATGCCAGTGTCAAGTGAAATGATATTTCGTATTCGTATTAAGCAACGTAAAAGTCAGAGTCAGTCAATTTATCAGTCCGTCAGTCAGAGTCAGAGTAATTCGAGTAAAGCGATGGCTACTTTACCAGAACATTTACAATGAAGTTTTAGAGGCAACCCGAAAAAACGTGTTTTCGCACTGTTATTCTATTTCACTATACACGAGCACTGTAATAAGCCTATATCAAACAAAATGCCACCAACTTTATTTATATACATATATACTTGAAAATACACCAAGAAAATGAAATAAAATAAGAGCACCACACGCATCTTTCAAGGTTACCGCCGAAACTCTTTCGTAAGCTTGATACCCAATTTTTCTTACTGGGCTCTGTATTATGTTTTAAAGGGAGATCTTATTCATTTAAATTGTTCGGACTGTTGCATGTCGATGTTCGTTTGTGTCTGGGACGAGAAATATCGACGTCATATCGAATTTCGGAAAAAATAATGATGACTAAGTATTTCTTATGTATTTCCAGCGAATGTAATAAAAATAAATCTTACAAAGTAAACCATTTTCATATAACGTTTTCTGCAGCATTATAAACAATCTCAAACTAATTGAGGTTGATAAGGGGTAAATTACATTGTTAATATCATTTAAGCGAGCTGGCTTGGTCCTGTAATTAGCCACTTTCGTCGGAAATAAACTCCTTATGACCCACTGTAGTAGGGCTGCTACCTCACAATTGACCTGAAACTGAGTTTAAATGGTACATATAATATATTATTATATATGATTAGCTGACCCGGCAAATTGCGTATTGCCTCAGAATGAAATAATGTGTCAAAGGTTTGATAGATACGGACTATTTGTATGGGAAAATGAAATTGTGATTTTTACTTTTTTTTTTTTTAATGTAATGGAAGTGGTAAACAAGCATGCAGTTCACATTGATGTTAAGTGATGACTGCAGCCTATAGACACCCACACAAAGACCAAGGTCAAAATGCAGATGCGTAACCACTCCGTGGGCTAAGGTCTTATGCCTCTGTGCCGGAAATTACAGGGCCGTACATTACCACCTGACCGGAACACGATAGTGTTGAACACTACTATTTAGCGGCAAGTATATTAGGTAATGCGGTGGTGCCTACGCCCGCGAGCTCCGTCACTGGAGCTCTACCACCAGTAGAACTTTACTATTTCCCTTCAATTTCTTAATATTTTCTTACCTTTTAAACCTTCCCTGGACTCCCAAAAATCATGCAAAACCAGGCCCATACTGCCCAGGCAGTAAAGAAAACTAAGGATTAATGTTAATATTTTTGTATTTACTTGGATTAAACCACTTAAAAAAACAATGAACATCGTAACACCGTAAATTGTCATCAATCCTCTCGCCCACCAAGAATAAGTGCTCTTGCCCCTTCCTTTCACAACTGTCATGCCACTACACCCGTCCTACTCTTTCATTACATCCTTTCACTCACTCACTTATGTTCCGTTTCCTATTCCTCAGACACACCGATCCCACATATAGATGACTAGCTGTTGCCCGCGGGTCCGCCCGCGTGGATGTCGTTTTATAAATAATTTAAATTTTACCATCCCGTGGAAATGTCCTAATCAAGTTTCCCGTCGCGTACCTAATCACGTCGATAACTTTAAAAATCTCTATTTAATTTTAACCCCTTATATTTCAAAGTTATGGGGTGATTTTGACAAAATACTGAAGCACGTACCTATTTTTTATTCCTAATAGAAAGACTGGAACACCACTTTTCAAACTTAGAAACTACCTTAGATCTTACACAAATTTTAACCTCAATTCCATACAAAACATACCCATTTTGCCGCTTTAGGGGGAAAATTTGGCCATTTCGCTTAAACAGATCATTATTACTATTCCTAATCATGAGCCTGTATACGAATTTTTATACTGTTTTATACAGGAATGAGAAATTTTTCATAAAAAAAATTTACAATTCATTTTCCCCCTCCAAAATGTTTATTCCTGTTGTCATATCGTCCTTTATATTTATCTCTAAAAATCCTTTCTTATACATCATGAAAGGGACCCTTGTACCAAATTTTAAGTCTCTAGGAACAGTAGTTTAATATAACATTTTCGTATACAATTACAAAATCAAAAGTAAATAAATAATCAATGTAGAATCAACCGTCTAATTCAGAGCATATATAGCGCGGCCGCTGCCCCGACTTAAGTGCAGATCAAGAAGACAGCGTTAGCGCGTTTTAAAAAACTTGTGACCCCATCCATCAAAGGCCATGGGTAACACTGCTTCTTACCTTTTGCCAAAAGTATTAATATTTGTTTTATTTATAGGTATTGCTTTATCTTTTTTTTGTACCAAAGAGCCTGTTCACTAATATTCCACCTTGAAAATTAAGGTAAGTCTCATACCAATTTCCATTACCCATTTTTAGGGGTTTGGAAGAAGATATCGAAAAAAATATTGATGGAACTATTTTTCGAACATAACATAGCCTGTAAACCAATTTTCAGGCAAATTTCATAAAATTATTTTTTTTGGTGGTAGAGCTCCAGTGAAGGAGCTCGCGGGCGTAGGTACCACCAAATTACCTAATATACTTGCCGCTAAATCGTAGTGTTCAGCACTATCGTGTTCCGGTCAGGTGGTACTGTACGGCCCTGTTATTTCCGGCACAGAGGCATTACACCTTAGGCCTCAGAAGTGGTAACGTATCTGCATTTTGACCTCTTGTCTTTGTGTGGGTTATCACTTAACATCAATGTGAACTGCATGCTTGTCATGCAAGGCTGCAGTCATCACTTAACATCAATGTGAACTGCATGCTTGTTTGCCACTTTCATGACATAAAAAACGGCATTGAAAACTGACTAAATACCGGTACAAACTATCACCTCCTCTCTTAGAGGGTTGTGGGCAGATTTCCAAAAAAAGTATATATTTTAAGAACTTTAACGTTGTTTTCTTTAGTAACAAAGACTATACACCAATTTTTGGATTAAGTCCAGTACAAAATTTTACCCCCTCTGTTAAGGGAAAGAGGGCAGATGTCCAAAAAAAAATGTACGAAATTATTTGTTAGGCTCAAAGAGTCCGCATACCAAGTTTCGACTTTCTACCTTGAAAATTGTAGAATGCTCCCTACAAATTTCCACCCCCTAAAATAGAAAATAGGGGAAGATTTCCAAAAAAAATTATCAAGTAAACGTTGTTTTTTTAGTAACAAAGAGGCCGCATGCCAATTTTGGCTTTCCACTTAGAACACTGCGGAAAGCCCAATACAAATTTCACTCCCTCTTTTAAGGGGATGGGGGTAGATAAAATAAAAAATAATGTACTTATTGTTTGTTAGGCTCATAGAGTTCGGATACCGAGTTTTAACTTTCTACCTTGAAAATTGTGGAATGCTCCATACCAATTTCCACCCTGCCTAAAAAAAAAGAATTCAATAATAAGCAAACGTTGTTTTTTTTAGTAACAAAGAGTCCGCATACCTATTTTTGGCTTTGCAGCCTGAACAATGCCGTAAACTCAATACCTTCAAATTTCACCCCCCGTTATAAAGGGATGAGGGCAGATTTGTAAAAAAAAAAAAATGTACGTATTATTTGTTAAACTCAAAGAGTTCACATACCGAGTTTTAGCTTTCTATCTTGAAAATTGTGGAATGCTCCATACAAATTTCCACCCCCTATTTTAGGGGGATGGGGTTAATATAAGGAGACAAAAAGTAGCCTATGTTCTTTCTCAAAGTTAACTCTATCCCTGTACCAAATTTCATCAAAATCAGTTCACTCGTTTGTACATGAAAAGGTAACAGACAGACAGAGTTACTTTCACATTTATAATATTAGTAGGGATAAACACTCATTGTTTTAGAATGTTAGTATTGTACCCATCTCCTATCAGATTTTTTTAATGTCGTGTAGTGGCAAATGGCGTACAGTGTAGGTACGTTGATGGTACGTTTGTAATACTGTTTCAATATCTACATGAAATCAGAGATTTCAATGTAGATGCGTTGCCATACCTGAGACCTTAGGTGTTATGTCACTGTGCCGGAAATTACGGGGCCCTACATTACCACCTAACCAGAACACGGTCGTGCTGTATACTGCCATTAAGCGGCACGAAAAATAGGTAATGCGGTGGCGCCTACCCCTGCGAGCTCCGTGACTGGAGCTCTACCACCAGTAAATCGAGACAGATTTATAATTAATGTTTTTTTAATTTTTGTTTCAGGTATGCTCTTCTCAAGTTATTATTGGTAATCTTCAAGAACGATTCTTCAGAAAATGGAAGCAAAACACATAAAAGTAAGTACACCCCTAAAGAAATCTCTGACTTAGTCACAACTCTCTCATTTAATAAAAAAATATTATTTAAATAATGATCGACTAAAATTAGTCGCATTCGAAACTATTACATTTAGAATTGATCTTGTTTTTTTTTAATAACAGTAAAGCCCGTTTCTGTATAAATTATTATGTGAAGTTTCACGTACCTAACGGTCTTTGTCACATATTTTCCGTTATTCCTGCCGGATCACTCCTAGCGCAAGCCGTTCTAAAAATATTTGTTGTTACGGATTGGTGGCAGCCCTACGCGCTAGTTTTTAGCAAAGCTAATGGCGTCTTAACGAGCTTGTTTGCTTTTAGTAGTTGAACTATCTGTCGTGATAATAGCGTTACGTTCATAGCTCATTTGAAACCAAAACAAAATTGAATGGCCGAGAAGCAGCTCACTAACAACGATCTTTATTTTTATGTTTTGTGTTTAATGCTTCGTGGCTGTGATGGTCTATCAACAGAGGTTCCCAAACTATTTTTTCTTGTAGACCCCTTTCAATTTTTTTCTGGTTTCGGTGGATTCCCCTGCTTGTTGCATTTTTATACCACATTTCTATATTTCCAATTTTTATTCACGCCTACGTAGACCCCCGTCGAGTCTCCCATGGACCCCAGTGGTAACGAGTCTGCAGTTTGACTGTAGTATTACTTACTATCAATGTGAACTGCACGTTTTTTTGCTATCATAGCGTTTAAGAAATAGGAAAAAAAACTTCGTAAGTGCGATTCAGCGTGTCATTCTTTACAGTTCAAGCTTGAACAGGTCATGAAACGTTCATTCTCATAGATTCCTTAATGCTCCACTAGATGGCGCCCTATGTGATAGACTCGACAGTTCCTCAATAAATATGGTACGGGTTCTGGTGTAAATTGTACAAATTACAGTATCAAACTAATCGCTGTTTTAACACACTAATGATCATGAGAACTTTAACTCCGGTTTCAAGCTCTCTTCAAATCAATTCAATGTTTTATTGAGGAACGAATTAAAAACGCTTTACAAAGTGTAATTGTCGAATAAAAGTGATATTTAAATTTGCTCTCTGTTCCCGAAGTGTGCTCTCAAGCGTTCAGTTGACCCGAGTGTCCTCATTAACTTGAATTGTTTTTACAAATCCTACATTACCGCGTTCCGAGGGAAATGTGTAAATCTATTGGAGAAATATCTTTTCGACATAGTTTCGTTTTGGAGGGCAACTAATTTGATGAATATAAGTTTAGAAAGAAAGAAAGAAACATTTTTTTGACACACAGCAAGATACATTAAACAGACATAAAAGGTAGATAACAATAAACGAAGAAAAGACAACACAATTTCTAAAATTAATACATAGTATAACTTCCTTATGATATCTTCTACATCAATATAAAACTAATCTAGAAAGAGCGTGTGTCGTGCCTTCCCAAAGATGTGTCTAGAAGCCTAAACTATTCATACAATCATCCTATATTACCGAGTTCCGAGAAAAGCGTCTTGAAAAAATGGCGGTTAGACGATGGACTACTGTTTTGGCAATTGATTTGATTGATATAAGACTTGCTATTGATAGCTTCATTATTTTAGACTAACTTAGCAAGGCGTGCGTCGTGCTCGCGCCAAGAGCCTACAGTACCGCACTAACCCTCATAATAATGGAAAACTTTGAATTCGGCTCTTGTCTCTTGACAACTGTAAAATCAATTCAATGTTTATTGAGGAACGAATGAAAAAAGCTTTACAAACTGTAATTGTCGAATAAAAGCCTCGTTTTAATCTCGCTCTCCGTTCCCGAAGTGTGCTCTCAAGCGTTCAGTTGACCCGAATGTCCTCATTGACTTGAATTGTTTTTACAAATCCTACATTACCGCTTTCCGAGGGAAGGGGGAAAATCTATTGGAGAAATATTTTTTTGATATAGTGTCGTTTTGGAGGGCAACTATTTTGGTGAATATAGAACTTCCTTATGATTTCTTCTACGTTTATATAAAACTAATCTATAAATAGCATATGTCGTGCTTTCCCCAAGATTTGTCTACAAACCCAAAATATTTATACAAATCCTTCATTACTGCGTTCCGAGAAAAGCGTCTTAAATAAGTGTCGTTTGGACGATGGTCTACCATTTTGTATGGGAATTTATTTGATCGATAGGTATAAGACTTGCTTATTGATTGCTTTATTATTTTAGACTAACCTAGCAAGGGCGTGCGCCGCAGTCTCTCCAAGACGATCCTACAGAAGCGCACTTACCCCTAAATGGTCATAAAAAAAATAATTTCGGCTTTTGGCTCTTTTTGACTGTAAAATCAATTCAAAGAACCAATGAAAAAAAATCTTTACAAAGTGTAATTGTCGAATAAAAGCGAAATTTAAATCTCGCTCTCTGTTCCCGAAGTGTGCTCTCAAGCGTTCAGTTGACCCGAATGTCCTCATTGACTTGAATTGTTTTTACAAAGCCTACATCACCGCGTTTCGAGAAAAAATGTCTTTTTACCGATGTACCACCGTTTTTTGATTGGAATTCATTTGATTGATAAGACTTGCTTATGCTACGTTATATTTTTGACTAAATTATCAAGAGCGTGCATTGTGCTATCGCCTACACGAACTTACAGATGCGTTGTAACCCCCAAATAATCATTAAAAAATAATATCTTTAGCACTTGCCTCATGTCAACTGTAAAATCAATTCAATGTTAATTGAAGAACGATCAAAAACGCCTCGTAAAGTGTAATTGTCGAATAAAAGCAACAGTTAAATCTCGCTCTTTGTTTACCGAAGTGTGCCCTCAAGCGTTCAGTTGACCCGAATTTCCTCATTGACTTGAATTGTTTTAACAAAGCCTACATTACCGCGTTCCGAGAAAAAATGTCTTTTTTAACAATGTAACACCGTTTTTAATGGCAATTAATTAGGAATCGTAGCACAAAAACATTAAAAAAATATACCTAGAGCTAGCTGAACATGCGGACAAACAAAATTACAAGGATTCCTTGCATGTCGCGGAACCCTAACAATGTATTTTTTTAACTGTTGGGTTAATCTCGAAAATGTAAAGTTCTTGAGCACAATGATGACAAACGGATCGTTGTACAGTGTTTGCGCAAGATTGCGGTAGGTTTGTGTCGACCGCACCTTGATACCCCTGTTACGATACACCTGTCTGGTTTCGCCAATTTTGTTTATCATCCTAGATCTAGCTTATTGTTGCTCTTTCTGAGTACATGTAGTGCAAGAAATGAAAAAGGCTGTTTCATTAGTCATTTATTCCATCAACGAAGGTACATAAATAGCCTCAAACTAAATGAATGAAGAACAGATTTTTCTTAATGTATGTTGATTGTCCAGTCTCGAATTACGCAGAGCCTGATTTTTTAGTCTCGTGACCAGTTTTGCGAATCCATTATTCTTGCTTTGTACACATTCGCAAGATAAACAATGTCGTATGCTAATTCAATTAAAGATAATCTATATTTTTAATAAGACTAAAAATAAAATCTAAGTCCGTCAATTTTGAATTTGTGTACTACCTCTGTTTGTTTTTTGGATATTTAGCCTTGAGAGTACTTGGAACCCTGCCTACTCCTTCAGAAAAAAGAGATTTACATAATATTTTAAAACCCTCGAGTGGATTAACAAGCTTCCCAATTGTAAACCAGACATGATCGATTTAATCCAAGCGCATCGAAAAAAACCGCATCAAACGAACGGTCCATAACCTTTTGTTCTGAGAGCAAATCAGCAGACAGCATGAAGCTGAAATAAACGATATTCAAGGCATAAACGAAATGTTTTCCAGATCGCCCGTTAATTATGCTAAATTCAATGAATTTGATTCCTCAAATTGGGACCAATTAATTAAAACTGGATCTCCGGAATTAATTAGCGACGATATTGCTCGGCGGCCGAATATTCTGCAGCCTTTGTAAAATTCAGACGGGGGACAATTGTTTTTGCATATCTCTTGCTGCCCCTTTTGGAGATATGTTCGTCTTTCGAGATAGTACCTTATCTGTTCCTCGGCCTGTCATTGATCAAATATTGTACACAATAGGTCCGGGATTCATGTGTTGCCGCTATACCTACACATGTTTGTGAATTTTGTATATTGCAAGATATATATGCGAGGCACGGTATCAAATTGTCCTTCAGCTTGATAATCTGTTAAGCTGGGACCGTTTGAATTTCCGTTTTTGAGACAAGAACACGCATCCATTGTTCGAACAAGATCTTTAACAATAGGCTATTTGACAGTGTGAAAATAAGGACTAATGCATATTTATCTAGAAATTAATGGCTGCTTATATTTTTGATATTGTGAATCAAAGCCTAAATTACTTTTCGATAGTGGCTAATTCTTGACATTATACCCATACATTACAATAATAGTTACTGTTATTCTTATCTAAATTTACCTGAATATTGTATAGTAAGATTGCGTTGTGCAGAAAGACCTGCAGCGCAATTAAACTGACTTTACAAAAATCTTCAAACCGACCTCATTCATAAACGAAATATTTTCCAAATCGCCCGTTAATTATGCTAAATTCAATGAATTTGATTCCTCAAATTGGGACCAATTAATTAAAACTGGATCTCCAGAATTAATTACCGACGCGACGATATTGCTCGGCGGCCGAATATTCTACAGCCTTTGTAAAATTCAGACGGCGGACATTTGTTTTCGCATATCTCTTGCTACCCCTTTTGGAGATATGTTCGTCCTTCGAGACAATACCTTTATCTGCTCCTCGGCCATGAATCAAATATTTTACACAATAGGCCTGGGATTCGTATGTTTCCGCTTTACAAATATTTGAGAATGTTGAATATTGCAGGATATATTCATGAAGAACAGTATCAAATCGTGCTGGAGCTTGATAATCTGTTAAGCTGGGATCGTTTGAAATTTCATTTTTGGAAGAACACAATGGCTCTGTGTTCTAACAAGAAGATTCTTAACAATAGGCTCTTTATTTTACGGCGTGAAAGTTAAGGATCTAAGATCCTTAAAATATTCCTTATTTATTATGGTTTGAAAAACCTTTATAGTTTTTTTTTTAATGTTACAAAGGTGGCAAACAAGCATGTAGTTCACATTGATGTTAAGTGATGAATGCAGCCTATAGGCATCAACACAAAAACCAGGGGTAAAAATGCAGATGCGTTGCCACCTTTGAGACCTTAGGTGTTCTGTCTCTGTGATAGTTATTACGGGGCCATACATTACCATCTAACCAATAGTGCTGAACACTACCATTTTGGCAGATAAATTAGGTAATGCGGTGGTGCCTACGCCCTCGAGCTCCTACACTGTAACTCTATCACCAGTAAAAGTATATACATAGCGAGATTCCACAGCTGGACAAAAGCCTCCTCAAAGAATACCACACCGAACGGTCCTGAACCGCCTGCATCCAATGATTCCCCACGACCCCATCCCCATCCCCATCTCGGGGCCTGCCTATGCTTCGTCTTCCGTTACGTGGTCGCCACTCTAGAACTCTTTTGCCGCCCGTTCTTCGAGCTATGTGTCCTGCCCACTCCCTCTTGAGTTTCGCTCATTCGGATCGCCTCATTTCTGATTTTGCAGGGAAACACTGAGAATAGCTCCTTCCATTGCTCACTGCGCGTCCTTGAGCCTTTGGTAGCCTACTATGGGTCACGTTTCAGTTCCGTATGTCATCACTGGCAACACACACAGGTCAAAGACCTTCGGCTTGAGACACTGCCGTATTGGACGAGAAGGTGTATCGTACCTTCCCGAATGTTGTCCAACCAAGTTGGATCGGCGAAAAAATATCAATCGTTTATTTCAATAAACACGAACGAATTCCAAATTAAACTACCATCTCGTCTCGATAACACACCTATCTGAGTATGGATTAAATCAAATGGAAATTTTCTGTAGATAGGGACAGACAGCGATTATCTCACAAATTGACCCATGCTTCGCTCCGCGCGAGTTCGTGTTGGACATCACACAAATTCAATAAGCTGAACTTTTGACTTGTATTTATTTATTCATCAATTTACAGTTTAGTTACTTGTGTTGCGAAGTTCATCTGTATTCTGTCAAAGAATATTTAATAGTACAGCTGCAGAAGTTCACTTCGTATAAACCGTTCAAATGAATGTTGATTCTTGCTATGACGCAATAAAGTGCATTTGATAACACAGCGATAAACTGCCTCTGAGATATTTAATTTTATCGTTACGTTTTTTTACGTGCCTTTCTTTTTGCCCCGTAGATTTTGTAAGAAATGTGTTTTTGGGAAGAGCGTTTCACCAAGGCGGTCGCGCTTAATATAGGTTTGTAATTAATACATTGAGTACATTGTATTGTGATAAAAATTAAAATTTTCTGTAGGCCTAATCGCCATCTACAGAAAATTCACTCACAAATTGACCTCCGCTTCGTTCCGCGGGAGTTTTTGTTGGTCATAACTACCTAAAAGTCGATAGCTGAACTTTTGCCTCGTATTTATTCAGTTTGCAGTTAAGTCACTTGGTGTATTGCGAAATTTACCTGTACTCTGTCACAGAATACTTGATGATATAGCAGCAGAAGGTTCATTCCGTAAAAAACGTTTAAATGAAGGTCAGTTCCTGCTATGATGCAAAAAAGTGCAGTTTGTATAGACAAAGCGCTAAACTCCTTTCTCTATCATATATTCCTAGATTGTGGAGAGATGCACAATCTAGGTCTCCTGGTCCTGTCTCTTCGGTCGACAGGACGTTAGAGTTGCATTTTTGTGAAAAGCATTTCGTCAGTAACTGGCCTGATTCTGCTTCCTTTTGTGATGAGTAGTATTAAAGTTCTAGGTAGATCAGTTCTCTGTATCATGAGAAATAAAAAACATATATCATACAAAGGTGATTTCAAACTCGGGGACATCTTCATCGGGGACTCAGACACACAGCGATTTTCTCACAATTTGATCTCAGCTTGTTCATCGTTTATCTTGGACATGACAAAAATCGATAAGTTGAACTTTTGCCCTGTATTTATTTAGTTTGTAGTTCAATACAGCCTGAACTTTGTTGGTGTGTTGGCAAGTTCGCTCAAATAACAGGCAAGCTTTCTTCCTTTCAGGATGAGTAGCCACGATGTTTATCGGGTTCTTTCTAGGGAAATATTTGAATATTACTTAAAAACTTTGGTTTATGTTTCTTACCAAAAGTATTTACCAGGATTGAGATTTTGTTAGCAGGATAACATTACATGTATTTTCATTATGACGATGTAAAATTTGCGGACCGAATCACTGTCCAAACCCATAATTGTGTTGTTCATTTGAATTATTGTTGATTCAACAAAATAGATTGTAATAAACTTAGAAGCGAAAGTATCAATAAAATAGTTGAACTCGTTGCTGTCATAAAAGTTGCAAACGTCTGCAATATACTTGCTTTAGTTAATAAAATCGTTCGGTGGGACATTAAACTCGACAAACATAGCTAGAGTAAAGCAATTCTGCTGGTTACAGCCAATTTTTATGCGTGTCGTTAATTTTTATAAAGTCATTCGGTTGAAGTTGTCACAAACAACTTTATTGGGAAAATATTTCAGTTGGAAATTTAATATTTTTCGTCGTAAGTCACGAGCAGTTGTTAAAAAGTAAGTAAATTTAATAGGCGTACTAATATCCGTATTGTTTTCAATTGCCTTATAAATGTTTAATGATAATGTATAATATACTAAGGATAGCAATGAATAACTCTTTGTGTTAAATAAAATATCAATTTCATGCGTTTGTTGATTTAGGAATGTTAATCTATTGTTTTTCTGAAACCTCGTTTATTAACATATATTTTATATGCTTCCCACGTCAGGGACTTGGCGTGAACTACATGCTTGTTTGCCACGTTCATTACATTAAAAAAAAATACATTATAAACGACAATCGTCATCACCACGCACTACCTACTTGTACAGTCCTTATATAATTATGTTTCTTTTCTTCCTTTCTACGCCGTGAAGTAGAATTATTTGAATTAGCATGAAGATAGATCTTGTCAATTGTAATCTCCCAGTTTTTTTATCTCCTTAGAAACTACAAAAATCGTCTATTACTATGAAACTAACACCTTGACTTTAACAAAATACATAAACAATTTCACGCACACATTTCAATACCTATCTAGGCGACAGGCATAGGACCATTTGGTCTCGTACTTTGACAGAGGGTAAAGCCTGTATATGGCTACTCCCCTCCGGTCCGCCGTTCCGTTCTGGTCCGACGTATTCGAAATTTTATTTGACGAACCCGTCAAATAAAATTTGGTGTTTTTCTAAGAAAAACTCTACTAAATAAGATCTGATATACCTAAGTTCTTATCAAGTTAACGATATCTCTGGAGTCGTACACGTATTCATACACTTTAATAATTTATCAAGACGGCCTACTCCAAAGGGAACGCGCTGCGCCAAAATGGCGGATCCACCAATAAATCACACTTTTCCCGCATTTTTTTATGTCACTTTAGCGGTGTCTGATTTCACAGTGTCTATTTTCGTTAGTAACAAATTCGATGACAAATTGGTGGTATCATTTGTCATGTTTTTTTTTATGACTAATCACCTCCGTAACGCGATTTCCTAGTGCCTGAAGAAACGTTTGATTTAAAATAAAATGTTCAAAAGATCTTTTTCATCGTGAATTTCCGTCGATAAAACTATGGGCAATTTTTTTCTTTTTAATGTTGTGTTTAGTGGCAAACAAGCATGCAGTTCACATTGATGTTAAGTGATGACTGCAGCCTATAGGCACTTACACAAAGACCAGAGGTCAAAATGCAGATGCGTTGCCACTTCTGAAGCCTCTGAGCCTCTGTGCCGGAAATTACATGGCCCCGTACGTATCGTGTTCCGGTCCGGAACACGATAGTGCTGACACACCACTTAACGGCAAGTATATTGGGTAATGCGGTGGTGCCTACGCCCGCCGTCACTGGAGCTCTACCACCAGTTAAAAGAGAGTAGAGTAGTAAAGATAGAATCGTATTTGTAATTTTACAGTCGTTTAACTCAATTTCCCGAGGAGACAAAATTGTACGGACAGTCAATTTAGATGTCGACTGCGACACACAGTTGTATCCAGTTTTATTGTTTTCGTTAAAGTTTCGCCGACTGCGAAAGTCCCCTCATCAGCGGGGCTGGAACACGAAATTGCCGACTCCTTTAACTCGTTAACGCAGGACTCAGGTAAATGGAAATTTCTCGAATATTCGAGGAATGAAGGAGCGAGCGACTGTCGTCAATCGTCACAGTGTTGATTGTGCGCGAGACACCTTTGATGCGTCGACTTTTGTATTTGACAGTAAAAGGTGTCCTAATATCACTGAAGTGTATTATTTCGAATAAACAGTTTTATTTTCAGCACACGTCATTCACAGAAAATAGACACAATGAAATAACACGGCGTTGGAGAACAAAAGAAAATTGGAATTGGGGTGAATTGAACGACTCGCCTGTCGTCGTACTTTCAAGTTACCTATCAATACAATTTTCTTTTTTTTATGTTACGATGATGGCAAACAAGGTTGCAGTTCTCATGGATGTTAAGTGATGAATGCAGCCTTTGGACATCTTCACAAAAACTAGAGATCAAAATACAGATGCGTTGCCATTCCTGAGACCTTAGTTGTTATGTCTCCGTGATACTTATTACTTATTACTTGTTCTTTTATTAGTTATTCATTGATGGTAGACTAGCTAGATGGTACTGGTGGTAGAGCTCCAGTGACGGAGCTCGCGGGCGTAGGCACCACCGCATTACCTAATATACTTGCCGCTAAATGGTAGTGTTCAGCACTATCGTGTTCCGGTCAGGTGGTAATGTACGGCCCTGTAATTTCCGGCACAGGGGCATAACACCTAATGCCTCAGGAGTGGCAGCGCATCTGCATTTTGACCTCTGGTCATTTTGTGGGTGTCTATAGGCTGCAGTCTTCACTTAAGATGAATGTGAACTGCATGCTTGTTTGCCACTTTTATTACATAAAAAAAAAAAAATTGAAATAAAACAAGTTTTCGGATGTATCTCGCGTATATTAAACTAAAATGATTATTTAAAATCAACCCCGACGTTTCGGTCGCTTTTCAGCTTTCGCTATCTTGAGTATACTACCACCAGTAACAATCGTATTTTCTTTTACAGGCTGTATAGTACTGATGTTAGTTTATTTCTGATCGAGCCACTAAAACAATTCACAAATTACTCTACCCCCGCGCAAAAGTCCAAAGAGCATCTATCGTCTACGAATTTTCGTATAGAAAGAAATTATTGTAATACAGAGAGAGCTCTTAAATCTCTCCTCCCCCGCACTTAACTTGTGAAATAATAATGAGTACATCCCGACTCTGGATGTGGCCACTTTATCTTGTTGAATATTGCGAAAAGCGTAATGTGTGGGGTATCGAAAGTAACAACCAATTAGCTTTAAACTGAAGGCAAAGCCTCCTTTGTTGGAGCTGCCTCGAATCGGAGCCAATTGTGAAATCGTGAAATGTCGGAATCACACGCGCTCGTGTAATTATGTATAGAATGGAGATACGTATTAGGATATACGGGGGAAGATGAACGTGTACAAAAGAGAAGCGTCCCTTTTTGGTTAATTATGTACCAACGTTTTTGTTTAATTAAATCTTCTTATATATATAAAAATCAATTGCTGTTCGTTAGTCTCGCTAAAACTCGAGGACGGCTGGACCAATTTGGCAAATTTTGGTTTTGAATGATTTTTGATTTCATTAAGTCCAGGAAAGGTTTAAAATGTAAGAAAATATGAAGAAATGAAAGTGGAATAGTAAAAATCACAATTTAATTTTTCCGTACAAATAGTCCGTATCTACATATAAAACCTTTGACTCATTATTTCATTCTGAGGCAATACGAAGTTTGCCGGGTCAGCAAGTATGAAATAATAGTATGTTTTTATGTTTATAAAAAAATGATGAGAAATATGATTTTTTTTTCACTGTTACATACTGATTCATCAAAAATGGAAGTAAATGAACTGGACTAATTAGAACTTTGCGTATTTGCAGGTCAAATATAACAAGTCTAACTACATGTTGCCCGTAAATTTTTCCGCGCTTAATCATTAGTATAGGTGTGTTGGAAAATCCTCTCTTGGTGCTCCCTAACACTCCTCAAGGAATCTACACGCCTGATTTCGACATACAACTCATATGGATGGTAAGATTAGTAAGTGAATACTTCAACAGAAAGTAATGCCGTGGTGCCTATACTGGTCACTGGAGCTGTGCCAGTAGATAGCAATAATGGTCAATTAGCAAAAACGGTTCATACAAAGAATATATAATAATAATAATAATAATACATAGACAATATACCATAGTTTATTAAATTTCATTAGGTTTTTGAATAAATACACAAAAAATATTCAATTCGATCACATATCAAAACTAGAAAAATTTCAAATGAAAAAGTTGAAAAGTGGTCACAAAGCTATATATATAGCTCAAAGAAATGAAAACTGCGACCGCAATGCCGACAAAATGAAACGGATAGAAAGACCCATTGTGAACAGATGTGTCGTCGAGACGAGAAAATACGGCTTTCTTAATAACTATTTGTGGCGTATCGATTGTTGTCCGCGTTAGCTGAAACAGCATTTACACGGGATTCCACCATTTATACATCTATACAAAGATCCATCTATCGACACCCAACAAGTATCAGTTTGATGAAAACAAAGTTTTTTTTTGTTTTAGTTTCAGTAATGATGGAGGAAATAAAAATGGAGGAGACTCCCCCATATTTTATTTATTTTTAGGACGGTTGGACAGACAGACAGACAGACATGACAAATCCAGAAATCCATATGGGTTTAGCTATTTGCTATTGCACTACGGAATTCTAAAAAATAAAAACTACTCGTAATATACACTTGCGAGCTTTAAACTGGAATCACATAAACTGGGATAACAATATAAAGAAAACAATAATAACACATGTTGTTGTTGATCCCAGTTTAAAGTACGCAAGTGTAGTTTGTTCAGCATGATTATTCTTAGTTTTGTCTTGCAATTTTTAAGATTATTTTAATGCAAATTGATCTTATAGCTTTCATGGATGATTTTATCATTAGCCTGCAGGTATGCAAACTTCTAATATACCGAGTTTATTTGCTTTAATATTTAAAATCGGAACAAAGACAACACACAAGTTCAACACAAAGTTTCATAACAAACATAATATATTACATGCCTCGTTTATCAAAAACGTTGGTTCATAATTAATCAAATAGGAAAACAAAAGAGGGGCGCTCTTTTGTTCACGCCACATCTTCCCCGTGTTTCCTAATACGTGTCTCACAGGTGAACACCAGGGGAGTTGCCAACGCGCTGCCAGCCCTGAAGGACTCCTTTGACGCCATTTTTGAAGAACCTCTTAATGTAGCACCTAGGGAACACCTCAGAGGGAAGTTCGTTCCACAATTTACACGTTCTGGGCAGGAACGAACGTGAAAACCGCACTGTTGAGCACTGCCAGGTGTCCAGTTGATGTGGGTGGAACTTCTCTCTTCGGCGGGTAGTACGGTGTAGGAAAAGAGACGGTGGCACCATGTCAAACAGTTCAGCAGAGCACTCACCATTGTAGAGACGGTACAACACGCACAGACTCCCAATGTCTCTGCGTAGGCTCAGATGTTCGAGCCTGTCAGTAAGTCTTGGATCGTTAACAGTACGAACGGCGCGTTTTTTGTAGGGAGTCAAGTGGACCAAGCTGGTATTTGGGGGCTCCCGCCCACAAATGAGAACAGTATTCCAGATGGGGCCGCACTTGGGCTTTATAAAGCTGTAGTAGCTACCCCGATGTGAAATACTGCCTCGCTTTGTTAAGCACCCCCAACTTTTTGGATGCCAACTTGGTCTTACACTCAATGTGACTCCCGAATTGCACTTCGTGCAAATGCCTCTCGGACATTGATAAGTGTCCGAGAGGCATTTGCACGGCTAGTGTAGCGTGCATCTCCCGTACTATCATCGGCAAAGCAATGAAAATTGGAGTTTTTCGCCAATATTTCATTGATATGCAGAAGAAAAAGCGTGGGAGATAGCACAGAGCCTTGCGGCACACCAGCGTTGATAGGAAGTCTGTCTGAGCGCTGACCGTCAACTAAGACTTGTATATAACGCTCAGACAGAAAGCTGGCTGTCCAGTTGCATAGCCTCTCGGGAAGACCGTAGGATGGAAGTTTCGCGAGGAGTGCCCTGTGCCAGACTCGGTCAAAGGCCTTTGCAATGTTTAGGCTTACAGCCAATGCCTCTCCACTCTTGTCCAAGGCGTGGGACCAATGGTGCGTGAGATATACTAGAAGATCACCAGCAGATCTGCCATGACGAAATCCATATTGGCGGTCACTGATCAGCTGATGATCCTCTAGATACTGCAGCAGTTGAGTATTTATCACACGCTCCATGACTTTGCAGAGTAGGGAGGTTATTGCTATGGGCCTATAATTGTCCGGGTCACTGCGATCCCCTTTTTTGGGTATCGAGTGCACGAGGGCGGTACTTCCACGCAGACGGTACGGTTCTTTGATCGTAGGAAAGCGAGAACAGGCGCGTCAGAACGGGGGTCAGCTCGGGAGATAATATATACTATACGTAATTACACGAGCGAGTGTGATTCCGACATTTCACAATTTCACAATTGGCTCCGATTCGAGGCAGCTTCAACAAAGGAGGCTTTTCCTTCAGTTAAAAGCTAATTGGTTGTTACTTTCGATACCACGCACATTACGCTTTTCGCAATATTCAACAAGATAAAGTGGCCACATCCAGAGTCGGGATGTACTCATTATTATTTCACAACTTAAGTGCGGAGGAGGAGAGATTTAAGAGCTCTCTCTGTATTACAACAATTGCTTTCTACACGGAGATTCATAGACGATACTCTTAGGACTTTTGCATTGAAGGAGAGTAATTTGTTAATTGTTTTAGCTACTCAAATAGAATTAAACTAACATCATTTCTTTATTTTATATTTATACTTGCAAATACGATAGCTAAACCGTTCAAGTCATGCTATTATATTTCCAATTTGCGTTTGTTCACTTGTATGTGTTGTGAACATAGAGCAACACGGGCCACCGGCCGCGGCGGACTGGAGGGGAGTAGCCATAGCGTTTATTACCGATGCAAAACAGTCTGTCATTCTTTGCGGGGGAAAATGCGTGCGACACACACGCACACTACAAAAATCGTCTATTACTACGAAACTGCCTCAGTAGCCTAGTGGTAGCAGGCCACTACTACTACGCTGGAGGTCCTGAGTTCGATTCCCGGGTCGCGGGGACTATCAGAGATAACGGTTTAAAATCCTTTATCTGGTTCCATTGGGATTTTTCAATTTTCTGGAAATTTCCCAGTACCTCTGAGTTTGGTAATGTGCCCGGAGATGGCAACAGGCTCGCCACCTGGGCCAAAAACGTAACCGGCGAATCGTGGGTGTTTGTACACATGTAAACATCTAGGCGACAGGTATAGGTCCATTTGGGCTTGTACTTTCACAGAGGGGAAAGCCTGCCATAGAGCAACACCGGAGGGCAGTAGCCATATTACTGCCCTCCGGTGTTGCTCTATGGTTGTGAATGATGTGTTCTGAAAATAAAACTGTTGTTCGAAATGACATAATACACACTGTTAACGGACTGTGTGAGCTGAAACTTCGGAGAGGAAAAATCTTTACTTTCGCCGATGACACGGCTCTATTCTTCCACGGAGACACATGGGACGACACCTTCGACTGTGCTCAGGTAGGATTGAATACGGTTACAAAATGGCTTAGATGCAATAAGTTAACGCTAAATGTTTCCAAAAGCAAATACATCGCTTTCGCACTAAGATCAAATCAAATGGCACCGAAAGAAAAAGTAATCATAGCACATGAATGTAGCTCCTACCCCAGATCTTGCACATGTCCCACCCTAGAGAAAACAGACTGTATTAAATACCTCGGAATCCTCCTTAATCAATCCCTCACATTCAAACCACACCTCGACTTACTAGCATCCAGACTGCGTAAACTGACATACATTTTCAAAAACCTTAAACATATAGACAACCGTAATGTCACTAAAACAGTATATTTTGCTTTATGTCAATCCTTAATAGAATATGGTATATCAGTTTGGGGTGGCGCTGCAAAAACCCACCTGCTACCTGTAGAGAGAGCACAGCGTGTGCTTCTTAAGGTTGCAGCTGGACTTCCTTATCGTTTCCCTACAGTCGAACTGTACAAAAAGTGGGATCTCCTCACAGTGAGACAACTATTCGTCATGAAGATAATTTTAAAGAAACACTCCGAGCTATTCTACGATCCAGACCTCTTAAAGGACAAACGCCGGAATAGAGCAGTCTGTACCCTACCAACTCTCAATACTTCCTTCTCACAGAATTTCTACCATTTTCTAGGGCCCTTTCTATATAATAAACTGAATACTATTCTCAACATATATCCCCAACGTAAAACGTATTGCAAACGATTAGTTACAAAATATTTAAAAACTCTGGATTATGACACTACAGAAAAAATCATACTTACTTTAAAATAAGATTGTATACAACTTTGGAATATTATATATATATATACATAATAGGTATTATAATCTAAAATGCATATAATTTAAATACTTATTATACATATCTATAATAAATAAACGTAGTGATAAAATAACGCAAAACTTACCTATGACCAAAACTTACCTATTACTCACCAATACTCCTTTCTAGACACGTAAATTCCGCTCCACCACGCAGCCGTCACACACATGCACACAATCACACACACACACACACACACACACACACACACACACACACACACACACACACACACACACACACACACACACACGCACATACACACACACTCCGACTCTCAGACACACATACACACGCACACTCCACATTCACTCACCTACAAACGCTCTCTAGCGAACAACAAAACACACCCAAATAATTATTGAAATCAAACTGTAACTCGCCTTTTCTATTGCGCTTAAATTTAATCATAAAAATAAAATTTAATTTAATCTTAATTAGATACTGTCATAAAAGTCCACACGTTTTCTTTTTTTTTTATATATCTATATTTTTTGTAGCGGCAATAATCTAGGCAGTGTTTTTTTTTTTTTTTTTCTTCTTTTTTCTTTTTTTTTTACTGTGTCTTGCTGTAAATTGAGAACTGTCTGCGGGAGGGGCCTGGCGACCTGTAGCACAGATTTCATTTAGAAACCTATTTCAGGCACCAGTCCCTCACAAAAATAGGATCGAAGTGCACAAGTACTGTATTAGCAATAAGTACCTATAAGCCTAAAATTTGTGAAGGAAAATTAAACGTTTTTTTATTTTACTTTTACATGCACGTAAGTGATCTCAGGACACGTTTTACTGTCAAATAAACAATCAACGTATCAAAGGTGTCCCGCGTTGGTACAATCAACTCCATGACGACAGTCGCTCGCTCTTTTACTCCTCGAATATTTCAGAAATTTCAATTTACCTACCTGAATCCTGCGTTAACGAGTTAACGGAGTAAGCAATTTCGTGTTCCAGCCCCGCTGATGAGGGGACTTTTACAGTTGACGTAACCTTAATAAAAATAAAAAAGCTAAATACATATCCTTGTCGCAGTTGACACCTTAAATATCTGTCCATACAATTTGGCGTTCTTGGCGAATTGAGTTTAACGATTGTAAAATTGAAAATACGATTCTTTCAGCGTATTCCATATTCTTATCAATGGGAATCTACGATCAAAAATAATGTTGAGTAGATTTACTGTCTTTAAAGCGCTTTGAAGCGCGCATGGTGGCAATGGCTGGTGTAGATCGTAAGTGATCCACTCGGTTAAGCTTTACGGGCGCGGTTGGGTGTATGATGGGTGACCGCTAGTGGCAAATTAAAATGCGCGTTTCCGTGCTTCGGAGGGCACGTTAAGCCGTTGGTCCCGGTTGCTATCGATAGATAGCAGTCGTTAAACTTTGTCGGAGGCCTTATTGATTTGAAAACGGCTGTTTGAAAACATCCGACAGCGGGTTGGCCACTAACCCGTATCTCCACCAATCCGCATTGGAGCAGCGTGGTGGAGTAAGCTCCAGGCCTGCCCTAAAAAAGTTTAAACGAGTTTCTCCCACTCGTGCCCAGCAGTGAAACGAACTCGTATAATGGGTTGCCATTATTTACTAGCTTTAAGTCCTCGATCACCACTGATTCGATCAGCGCATTTTTGTCTGGAGTAAAGTGGACCAAGCGGATATTCTTGAGAATGTCCGCTTCACTATACCAAATGGGGTGAATACACTTGAGCTATAGGGTCATAGCTCTCCACAGCCACCCGGCATCCGACCAGCACCGTCTCGTTTTACGGCATCCACTCGTTGTCGACGGGTGGTCCACGAGTGAACGACGCGATGTTACTTGTGAACCACTTGCGGACCACGCGCGGTCCACTTGGGAACAGCGAGTTGGAAATGCAAAAGCAACGCAAGACAAGCTAGTGGTCATCGAGTGGTCCACTCGCCGTCCGCGTGTAAACCGCGCGCCGCCCGCGCATTGACGGCTTGCGTAATAGGCACTGCCTTGGGGGTCGTCCATTAGACTTAGAGATTATTATTTTATCTAACTGACTTTATGATTTTAATGTGAATTTTTATGTTAACAGTATTGTAATTTTAATTTAAATATGGGTGGAAATAACCTGAATTAAATGAATTTTATTATTTTATTTATTATTTATTAGTCACGTGAGGCTCGAAAGGAGGAGGTTTGAGTAAAAATCACTAAACATCACAAGGGGGGAGGGGGAGCATATGGAGATATCACGTGTATTTACTTCTTCTTTGAGTGCCCAATTTCAACGGAAAATTGGTGCGTGATTTAGGCAACAATTAGAGAAATTTTCGTCACCACAATCAATCATTTTCACGCCAAATACATGCTTACCCTTTTATTCATAAACGTACATTAGATACGTTTTAGCTATAGAATGCTTTGTCTTGTCAGTTGCATTGTCAATTGTGCAGGATAGAAAAGGACAAAGGAGAGATTAGCAACACTTTAGCTAAAAAACGTTTATGAATAAGGGGGTAAGTATATTACAATTGCGCGATCCTTAATCCCGATGCCTTATTTTCAGCTAAATTTAAAAAATAGGTAGCTACCTACCTACCTACCTACTTTATTCAAAAAATTACACGTGATGTTAGGTGGGGGGAGGGTTAAGTTTAAAATGACGCTAAAAAACATGACGTGATTATTGGACGACCCCTTGATAAATTAAGCACCTTGAGCTTCTTGGCTGCCATTATTCTATATGTGACGCCTAGATTATCGTCGCTACTACCAATGATGATTTTAGTATACTTCAATTGTAGCGCTTCAATTAAAACGTTTGTTAAAATATTTATTTAGAATGTTCGTTGAACCGAGTTTGTTTGTTTCAATTTGAAACGAGCCGGTGTGCCCATGTCCATCCCGTCACAGATCAATCTGGCAGATCGTGTTGTAGCGAAGCAATCTATGTAGAGTGGGAACCGATACCGATCTCATCATATTGTTCCATGTGTCCTTCAATTGTATAGGGAAAAGGCTTCATAGATTTGATAGCCGATGTAACATTTATTAATATGTGGATTGGATACAATGTTTGTTATGTAAATTATTTAGGTATAGATTTTTAGATAGAAATCATTTTGTCTATTTTGATATAGAATATTATTTTGGAATTATTACGGGTAAGCAATTTATTCTATCAACCAAAATGATCGGTCGCTTCTCATGTCATAATTTTTAACTAGGTTGATAGCAATGTTATGAGCACTATTTAGTACATTGCTCTTTTTTGCCCGGCGAATTAGACTAGTAGTATGTATCTTCACGCCAAGCCCCTCACGGGACTATGAAAGTCATTATCCAATAATATTGGTACCCAATCTAATTTGATTATTGCTTTCTTACTGCTTACGAGAGCTATAACGATAGTCAGATTGGTCATGTTAAGCGGTCGACCCGCTGGTCTATGCTTACGTAAATATACCTACAAGCAAAATACTAAACATGATCATAGGGCATACAGCAAGGCGGGCCACCGGCCGCCGCGGCGGAGGGAAGTAGCCATAGCGTTTATTACCGATGCAAAACAGTCTGTCATTTTTTGCGGGGGAAAATGCGTGTGACACATACACTATAAAATCGTCTATACTACGAAACTCACACCTTGACTTTGACATACTACATAAACAATTTCACGCACACATTTAAACTTCTATGCGACAGGCATAGGCCCACTTGGGCTTGTACTTTGACAGAGGGGAAAGCCTGCATATGGCTACTCCTCTCCGGTCCGCCGCGGCCGGTGGCCCGTGTTGCTCTATGGCAGCGGGTGAACTTGAAAAGTTCAATCTGATCCGGCCAATTCTAGAAGCACGAGCAATCTACCCGGTGTTTACCAACGGCTAACATTAAATTACTTCTCTGTTTAATTTAATTCTGTGTGATCAAATAATTCAAATTAATTATCTGTTCCAACTCCAACAAGTTCAAAATACTTAGAACATTTTCCGCACACAATGTACAAATTGTACGTTTACATCGCCTCGCAAGCATTTTGCGTTTGTTACTGATATTCTTGGAACTGGTAGATAATAACATTGTATCAGATACCTTCAAATATGAAACCATTGCTTTGACGGTACAATACCGCAGCCATATTGTTGCAGATTTCAATTAAAGTTTTGATATAGGTACTCGTAGTTAGGATCCGTAACTGTCGCGCCCACGTTTTCAATTCTGAATCCACTCCGTTAATATAAACGAGAATAAACTAAACATTATTCCAAATTTCCAACGATTGTGTAATCGACTGGAATTATAAACAAAATTGAAGCCGAATATTGTGCGCAACAAATTCCCTGCGTCAATGTAAGAATGGAATAACAATTAAAACTTTTGCAAGTGATTTTTTTATGTTGTTATTTCTTATTTGTTCTGCTAATGGATTTATTTTCGTTTCCCTGCCAATGTTACAGTGTTCTTGTTCAGTGTTTACGTTTTTATTTATATCTAATCATTGATACCGGCATACATCATTGTCGGTCGTCCTGTGGTCAAAGTATCATCCCTTGATTAGTACTGGTAGTCGTTCAGATTTCCCCTGAGTTGTGTTTTCTAGTTGACTAGGAATCTACATACTTCTATGTAGGTATTTTCCCTCGTCCCTTTTAGTGACGGCGTAATAATAAAACATAGTAGTAATAAAATTGATGTCAAAAGGCCCGCCACCTGGGCCACATGGGCCAAAAACGTAACCGGCGAATCGTGGATCTTTGCATATATTATTATGCTTGAATGCAAGCATTTACCCCTCCGGAGATACTCCAGATTTATTTGGCATCTGCTGTATGCTAGATAGCCCTCAATCCCAGATTTTCAAATTGGTCAATGTGGAAAAGTTTACCTGTGTGTATTTACAGGTTTTCCTTTATAGTCATACTCGTACATATATTATACTCTCTCATTTGGTATACCTTCTACATATATTATCCAAACCATCCAGCCACCACCAGCCGGAATGACTCTTTTTCTTTTCTTTTTAATCTTTGTTATCAGTTTGTAAAGGGGAAATGAGACATTCTACTGATATACTTTTTACAATAGTAATATATTTTTAGTTTTATCTCAGTGGTATTCTTGACTAAACATATGTTTTGTATCTTGTTTGACATGTATATCAATTGTTATTCACTTTAATTTCTTTTATTTGTTTTTGACGTGTCATAAAAGGTGACTGTCACCATAAATGAATAAATGAGTTTCTGATTCATCTGTGTCCACCTAACATCTTTGAATTGATTGTTACTGTGTTGATACACTTAGAAAACTCGATATATATTTCTTGTCACTGTTCTATGTCTCTAGATGTAGTTATCTATTTTTTTACGTTCACCTAGTGAAATAAAAAGCATTCCTAATTGATTTGTCAAAGGAAGCCAGGCAATTAATTACGATCGCAGAGGCTATCGACACAAAATTAATTGCGGTTCTTTAATTCAAAGTGAACTTTCATGTTCCGATGGCAATCATCCGACGTTAAACATTAGTAGTGGAATATATTTTTAGAACGTCCCAGGTCGCGGTGAATAATGAAAAAAAGCAATTGCCATGAATCAATATTTATCGTCAACAGCTTGGGTCGGCGAAATTTAAGGCAAGAATAATCACGGTGGTGAAATTAAAAATATATGAAATATGAAATTTCGTCCTACGCAAACACTCTCAAATTTCGTTTAGCATAATTAACTGTTAACTCATTTCACTGACAATAGGAAGCCTCGGTCATCGATTAATGAAATTGTTATTTACCAGAAATTTTCCAGATTTAATTTTGTTCGGATGTCAACAATTTAGGTCGCGCTACTGTGCGGGACTTTTGTTTAATGAGATTCTATTATTCATGATGAAAATTGATTTCTAATTAGTTCTCCGACCTTCTCTGAGTAGTATTTCTGCTTTGTATTTGAATCTCAAAAGGGAATTGAGCTTATAATTTTAAAAAACTTTATTATTTAAAGCCATTAGACAGTTTTTATTTGAATAGTATGTCATAAACCCACAAGCTGTTATAATGGCATAATAAATCACATTTTACTACATCATTCAAATTTGTTATTCCATCATCTATATCATTCAAGTTCTGATTGCTAATCGCAACGCCAAATAAATAACAGCGTATATAAAAGACATCAAACGTTTTCTATACGGTATTTAAATTGTTAAACACGAGAGTGGAGGCGCAGGTGATGACATAAAAATTCTATATTGTGTCGTAAATGGAAAAGCTGATAGGCTTTCTATACGGAGCGTGTGGGTCGATAGAGCATCTCCGGTGACTGAGCGACTTGGGGAGCAAAGCTTTAAATTTTCTCGTACATACCGATAAACGAACATCGTATATTGCCGATGCTACGCTATAGATTGTTTTGTAGTGTCTGGTTTTTTTGGAAGGAGTCTTTCAGGGATACATTTTCGGACCTACAATGTTCTTCTGATATGTTTTACTTTGAAGATGACAAATGATTGTTTCAGCAGTATCCATCTAGTATTTGTAACTCATATAGATAGGTATTTTGTAGAATATTTGTTGTATGTATGTCTTCACGCCAGGTTCTTAACAGGGTAGGCGTGAGTGTGGAGCGCCAGATATCCCGGTCTTGACACACGTCTCGTGCTTCATCTACATTCATCCTTCTCTTCATACATGCACGCCGATTCCTAATACTTTTGACCCCATCATTAGACACAACTTTACCCTTACAACCATCCATATTCGCATTGTATATCTGTTAGTCATTCGCTCATTCGATATTCTTTCTATATGCCCGAACCATCGGAGCATAGAGCCTTCTTTCGATTTTATAAAAATACTAGCTGACCCGGCAAACTTCGTGTTGCCTCACAATAAAATAACGTGTCAAAGGTTTGATACATACGGACTATTTGTATGGAGAATTGAAATTGTGGTTTTTACTATTTCCCTTCAATTTTTTCATATTTTCTTACCTTTGAAACCTTCCCTGGACTTCCAAAAATCATTCCAAACCAATATTAGTTAAATCGGTCCAGCCGTTCTCGGGTTTTAGCGAGAAATTATTTTTTGTATCATATATAGATTTGTTGAAATTGTCGGTATTGATGATAACAATCATGTCGAGGCATTTTACAATGAATAAGGTATTCCAAGAAACTTATATTTTTCGTCGTAATTTTTTGACGGAAACCATTTGCATATCCATGAAACGTATAGTTTGTCATATACGTATTCTTTATGAATATTGTTTTTATGATTACTAATTTATTCTTATTGTATTTCAAATGTGCATTTTTTTAGTAATATGAAACCTTTTTAACAAACTTAATAGTTTTATTGGTCATTAAAGATAAGCGTTTTGTTATTCTATGCGATCGAAGCTAATGATTAGAAAACTTTTTATTGAATAAATATGTTATAATGTGTTTTGACGTCGAGCTATTTATGATAGGGATAGAGCGTGGAGCGCCTAACGTTAGATTTATCATCGCTTTTAAAAAACATTTTTGTAGAGGATTCAAACTCGTTGACATACATACCTGTGTCATTTTAGAGGCGATGCGCTTAACAAAGTGTTGAATATAAAACGAAATTATTCAAGGATTAAATTTTTCAACGGATGCTTTCTGTACTCGTAGTTAATATCATGTGTTATATACGTATAAGATCGACATGAAAATTTGACAGATGGACAACGACAATAGCAATGTCGATAGGCGGTCGCACTCCTGACCGGAACTCAATAGCGTTGAACGCCATAATTTAGCGGCAAGTAAATTAGTGAGCTGCGTCACAGAAGCTCTACTAGAAGTATTAAATCAGGTAAATTACATAAAAATGTTCGAACATTTAAATTATTCATTTAATAATCTTGAGCATCTCAAATGTGATCGCTCGTTACAATGTAGACGTTTGCAACAATGCCATTCTTTACGTCGAAGTATCGTGCAGTTGTTTGCGCGAGTTGTGTAGTTTCACGTAACGAACTCCTATTTAGTTGCATTGTTGAAGTTGGGCGAATGTTGCGGTTTCTCCTTTCCCGTAATAAATTGTGTTCCGCTTGATAACACGTGCTTATTGTTGTTTTATTTGCTTCATTTTGTTTAAAGTGTCTCTCGTTCGTATGTTAACTGTTGCTACCACTAATGCGTAGATACTGCTAAATTGATTATTCGGCGTAACAGTGTTCCAGTTAATCTATCTGATTAAGATAACAATTAAGATCACTGTTACACTATGCCTGAGTTGCACCAAGATATTTGTAAAAGTAAACGTTATTGTAACATTTCACATCCTCCTCTAACTTTAACAGAATTCTTTGAGTTAGAGAAGGAAGGGATCAATATCTAGGTGCAATCTGGGCTAAGAGAGGGATAAAAAGAATGAAAACATTTTTTTATTTTGAGTCAGTGTACGAGTAGTATTCTTGCGACGGTAAGCGGTGCCTAATCTGGAGCTACCAGATTAGGCACCGCTTACCGTATTACTTAACCTAACGTACGTAGCTTCACGTCTGTAATCCTCGAAGGGGTAGGCAGAAGTAAATGCATGCAAACACCCACGATTCGCCGGTTACGTTTTGACCCATGTAACAGGTGGCGAGCCCATTGATAACTCCGGGTACATTACCAAACTTCGAGGTACTGGGCATCTTCCAGAAAATGAAAAAATCTCAATAGAACCAGGGTAAAGGATTTTACACCGTTATCTCTAATATTCCCCGACCCGAGAATCGAACCCAGGATCCCAGCGTTGTAGCAGTGGCCTGCTACCACTAGGCTACCGGGGCAGTTACTTAACCTACCTGTTGCTAAAGGGTAATGTTCGAGTTACTGTGTTCAGTCCAACGGCGTTACCGTCGCTGCAATCGCCAATCCGCTTGCCAAGCTTGGCGGTTATAGCATATTCTCCCCTAATGACTCACGACACTGTTGTGGGCGTCTTTGGGGAAGGCTTTGTCCGGCAGTGGACGTCATTCGGTTGGAGTGATGATGATGATTCATTTGGGTATGATTAACGTAGACTACCTGTTTATTTGTAAGTTTTATATAAAAAAAAATAACAAGTAAATGCAAAACTGCAGGAATTTTCTCAATCTCCATACATTCCCTTGATGCATGACCTTCTTAGAGGCACCATCCAACCAACAACAAACGTCTTGAACTTGGTAATGAATGCACAAACTCGTATGTGCGCTAGTTTATTTTTAGCACCGACACCGGTCTTTGCCCATATAGAAATAGCTATCTCGTTCTATGGCCGAGAGAACGGCCGCCGTGTCGTTTCCTAGTTTGTGCACCTCTGGTAGGGTTGTGCTTAGTGTGTCTCAAACTATGTGTCAAACTAATCCGAGCGCGGTTTTTTGCAATAGAAATTAGAATTGTGGCTTTTTCTTGCGTCGGGTACGTGAGGAGGAAGTTAGGAGTATTAATAATGGCAACCCTAGATACGTTCCACTGCTGGGCACGAGTCTCTCCCCTTTTTGGGAGGAGACCTGGAGCTTACTCCACCACGCTGCTCCAATGCGGGTTGGTGAAGATAAGGGTTAGTGGCAAACCCGTTATCGGATGTTTTCAAATCGCCCATAAGGCCTCCGACAAGGGACCGACGGCATAACGTGCCCTCCGACGCATGGAAACGCGCATTTTTTATTTGCCACTAGCGGTCACCCATCACACACCCGACCGCGCCCGTATCGCTTAACCGAGTAGATCGCTTCCGATTTACACCAGCCGCGGGGCCATGCGCGCTTCTGTTGGGAGTAGTGTGTACAAGAAATCCGCAAATATAATTTCCACAAGTAGGTATGCGAAAACCAAGTAGGTATAGCAGTTCTTCAAGTTATGATTAGGACTAACACATTAATTGACAATATATTGTCAATTAATGTGTTAGTGTAGTAATTGACAATATATTGTCAATTAATACTCCAGCCTATAGAGATATTCGCGAAAACTGGAGGTCTTTCAGATACATTGCTTCATCCGAGGAATGTACATTACCGTCTAAAAGGAACACGATAGTGCTGAACTAATACTATTTGGCAGCAGATGGATTAGGTAAGTAATGCGGTGGTGCCCCTACGCTCTCGAGCTTCCATATAGAACTCTAATAAAATTATATTTGTGTAAAATGGAAACAGTGCGATTTAGTGGTGATACGACAATGATGTTGATAAGCAACAAAGTATGTAAGCTGTGCAATCGATATATCGCTATAATATTTGCACGACAGCACGATGATGTGTTTGTTGTTTTTTCGATTGATGCGTTGGTCAAGTTATTCAAATGTCATTTTTACATAACTCGCACTAAGAACATTCAACTGATCCAATTTTCATGATGACTGATCCAACAAATCCAAAAAATCGTATATCTCTAACTACTACGGGATGTCCAAACAATTTTTCTTGCGAACCAGAATTTAATGTGAGTTCTACGATTCTTTGATTTATATTCTGATTCGTCTACGTTACCGTCGGCACATCGCCAAAATTCCATACAAACGCTTAATTTGGTCTCTATTACACAGACATCAATCAGTGACGTGTATTTACACGTGCACCTGTGTGCGTAGCACGTAGAGAATACCAAACGTCGCCCATAAGAGGGGAGGAGGTTGGGTGAGGCGGGGCAATCGGGCGGGACGTCGAAGTGTCCATTCTAGAAGTAGTATTATTACATATTCTCTGCCGTGGGTTCGGGATCCGATGTTTAATGGTAGTTAACTATTTCAATCAATTTTCATCGTATGATATTGGTCCGATCGGAAAATCGATCGTATGTCGGCACATCTCTATCCTCCGGTAATCGGCTCGTTTATCGATGTGTGTCAATTGCGGCCTCCGATACGTTCGCAAAGTGTTAGTCTTGGCCCATTCTCTTATCTATTCAATGGATTTTGATTTTCATTGTCCATTCCCGGCTTCCTTGTCGGGTTGCTTGGAATATAAAATTGTCGCGCTTCGCAACACAATATAACAAGCGCTCGATTTAGTGACGTCCACTGAAAATTCAGGCGATATCAAATGGTGTTGAGAAATTGAAACTTAGATTTTTCGGTTTTGAAATGTTATTCGGAATTTCTTATTCATTATCTTTCTTTTTGATATTCCTTAGAGTTTTTTTTATGAAATAAAAGTGGCAAACAAGCATGCAGTTCACATTGATGTTAAGTGATGACTGCAGCCTATAGACACCCACACAAAGACCAAAGGTCAAAATGCAAATGCGTTACCACTCCTGAGGCCTAAGGTGTGATGCATCTGTGCCGGGAATTACAGGGCCGTACATTACCAACTGACCGGAACACGATAGTACTGAACACTACCATTTAGCGGCAAGTATATTAGGTATCGCGGATGTGCCTACGCCCGCGAGCTCCGTCACTGGAGCTCTACCACCAGTAAAGAGTTAGGAGGATACAACAGTTTAAGTCATCTCTTCTTCTTGAATGTCTGCCGTGTAATGGATTTCTTAGAGCTAAACTCTAACACGCAAAAGCACAAAACGTTAATTTTATTGGATTTTATGGACAAGAACGAACCTATTGGCAACCAATTGGCCACTTCTTTCATTACCAGAGATTATTTCAATTTACTAATTTCTTGCCGGGTTTAATAGTGGTGGTTCCAGTACATACATCTTGTTTGCTTTTAACATTTGAAAACCCAGTTAAGTACGAGTCAGATTCGCCTTCACAGGGTTCCGCACTACGATAATTGCCTATGTTATCATGAATACTATAGACTTTGTATAAATTTTCCTGTAATCTCTCTCTTCTCCTTAGTCGTTCAACTCTTGACGGAATGGTCGTGGCTGGCGATCATGCATTTTCTGCAGATGCTGCAGCTTTTGCGATGCGTCTCCATTTGTTGCGGTTTTCAGCGTCTCGGCTGTTTTGGACTACCGATTTTTGATTGGCAGTTTTACTGGAGTCAAGCCATCGCGTTCCTTCCACAAGCCCCTGGACAACAAGCCGTTCCATGGAATGTTTATTTCTAACAATGTGTCCGAAGCATTTGAGGATTAGTAGTTGGACAGTTGACGATAATCTTTCTTTGATGTTTAATTCCTCCAAGATTCCACAAAGAAGAGACATTGGTCCGATAGGCCATCCAAGGAATACGCAACAATCGTCGCTATAATCTATGGGTAAAGAACTATTTTCAGGCACTTTCAAAACTTGCGGGCCCAATCGTTTGGAAGGGGAAACATTTTTTTTTACTGATATGTGTAGGTATATGTTTACCAAATATCAACCGGTACTTTCGGAGATTTTTTTTTTATGTCAAAGGATTAAGACAAGCAGACGGGCCACCTGATGGAAGGTATTCACCGTCGCCTATGAACATTTGCAACACCAGGGGCGTCGCCAACGCGCTGCCAGCCCTGAAGGACTCTTTTGACGCCATTTTTGAAGAACCCCATATTGTAGCACCGAGGGAACACCTCCGAGGGAAGCTCATTCCACAATTTACACGTTCTGGGCAAAAACGAACGTGAGAACCGTACCGTTGAACATTGCCAGGTGTCCAGTCGGTGAGGGTGAAACTTCTCTCTTCGGCGGGTAGTACGGTGTAGGAAAAAGAGCAGTATTATTAAATTCAGCTGTGACAGGTGGAGGGGGACTTTGCGTATATCTTCTTAGGGATATCTTCACGCCAAGTGTCTATCACAGCATAACTACATACAGACGGACGGGTGATCAGATTTCCGTTTCTCCTTTTTGAAGGTACGCAAACATAAAAATATTTTATGTCTCTAATTTAAGTTATTAACACGTAACTTCACGCCTGTTATCCCCCAAGGGACAGGCAGAGGTAAATGCATGCATTCAAGCATACAAACACTCACGATTCGCCGGTTACGTTTTTGGCCCATGTAACAGGTGGCGAGTCTGTCGACATCTCCGGGCACATTACAGAACTTCGAGGTACCGACTGGGAAATTTCCAGAAATTGGAAAATTTCCAATAGAACCAGAGATAAACGACTTTACACCATTATCTCTGATAACCCCCTACCCGGAAATCGAACGGACCTCAGCGTAGTAGTAGTGGCCTGCTACCACTAGGCTACTGAGGCAGTTAAAACAGTTATTATTAATCATATACAAGGCAATTAAGTATGCAATCAAGTAACTTTACCTGGAATTAATTACGCAAACATCATTATTATCTCAAGTAACGATGTCGCATATTCAACCTGAACAAATAAATATAAATGACCTAGGCATAAACTAGATCCAGGTCTTGTGTAGTTATTACATTTACATGATATAGCCACTGTCTATTTGCGATGTTTTGATAGTATACAGGTAAACTCGGATAAGGCTTACACAACACATTTTCTGACCCCGAAAGACGTTTAATGGTGGTAGAGCTCCAAAGACGGAGCTCGCGGGCGTAGGTACCACCGCATTACCTAATATACTTGCCGCTAAATGGTAGTGTTCAGCACTATCGTGTTTCGGTCAGGTGGTAATGTACGGCGCTGTAATTTCCATCTGCATTTTGACTGGGTTGGTCTTTGTGTGGGTGTCTATAGGCTGCAGTCATCACTTAACATCAATATGAACTGCATGCTTGTTTACCACTTCCATAACATAAAAAAAGACGTTGTTCTTTCTGTAGAGTCAACGTAGGCAGAACAGCTTGGTCTAATATCTATGTACGGTCCTGTAATTTCTGGCACAGAGGCATAACACCTTGGGCCTCAAGAGTGGTAACGCGTCTGCATTTTGACCTTGGTCTTTGTGTGGGTGTCTTTAGACTGCAGTCATCACTCAACGCCAATGTGAGCTGCATACTTGTTAGCCACTTCCATTAGGTATATAAAATTGACCACTAGTAGTAGTGGTCATTTGCTGGGGTCTTCTTACGCTGGGGTCATGAGTTCGATTGTCGGGTAGGGGGCTGTGAGAGATAATGGAGTAAAGTCCTTTATCTCTGGATCTATTGGGATTTTTTTCCATTTTCTGGCAATTTCCCAGTACCTCGAAGTTTCGTAATGTGCCCGGAAATGTCAACAGGCTCGCCACCTGGGTGTTTGCATGTATGCTTGATTGCATGCATTTGACAGAGTAAGACAGTCATAAGACCTATCCTAATATATGGGTGTGAAGCCTGGACTCTTACTCACAAAGAAGAGCAAAAACTCCTAGTGACTGAGAGAAAAGTGCTCCGGAAAATTCTAGGCGCTCTTCGGAATGAGAAAGGAATCTGGAAGAGAAGAAAAAATAAAGCAATAGAACATTTGGTGGCAGAGCCAAACATCATCGGCCAATTAAAATCACAAAGGCTTCGCTGGCTTGGCCATCTTGAGAGAATGGGGGAGGATCGAGCAGTGAAACGTGCATACATGGGGCGACCTAGTGGCCGACGTCCAGTTGGTCGGCCCAGGTATCGCTGGAGTGATGAGACGCTAAAGGATCTCCGTGACCTTCAGGTCGAAGACTGGCGAGAGACAGCGCAGAACCGACAAAAATGGCGCATTCTAGTATCGGAGGCCAAGACTCACTTTGGGTCACTGCGCCAATCAAACAAACACCTGCCTACCCTTTCGGGGATTACAGGCGTGATGTAACATTTATTTTTACATACATTGATCTTCAAAACTCCAAACCCATACCTACACACGAGAACCTCAATCAATAGTTATTTCTTCCGGTGTTTTATCTAAATTAAATCTACTAGTAAGCAAAACCCTCACTCGACGGATGTTACACACCACAACATATTTTTATAAATACATTGTAAGTAACCAGTGAGCTTGGTCGTAAAGTTTTTCCTGCGTTCGAGTAACCTTTACCTACATATTTGTGTAACTCCATGTATTTTTAACTGTAACACATGTTAAATATTGACTGGTGCGTGTTGTATTAGGGCTTTTCTATTTCATTGGTTAGTGTTGGTGTTCGCTTTCTCAGTTATAAGTGGACTTTGTAATAAGTGACGGAGCTCGCGGGCGTAGGCACCACCGCAATACCTAATATACTTACCGCTTAATGGTAGTGTTCAGCAATCAGCACTGTCGTATTCCGGTCAGGTGGTAATGTACGGCCCTGTAATTACCGGCACAGAGGCATAACACCTTAGGCCTCAGGAGTGGTAACGCATCTGCATTTTGACCTTGGTCTTAGTGGTACTTTTGTATGTTATGATTGTGGCAACCAAGCATGCAGTTCACATTGATGTTAAGGGATGACTGCGCCCTATAGACCCACATAAAGACCAGAGGTCGAAAGCAAATGCGTTGCCATCCTTGAGACCTTAGTTGTTTTTTCTCTGTGATAGTTATTATCAGTAGTTATAGTTATCCAGCTCGAAGGACCAATGTTTGGGTTAGACCCTAAAGAACTGCTGATAAATGAAAATCTGATAGTGATAAAAACTTATGTATTAAGAACTGTCCAAAAACTGATAATTAACTGTTAATGATAGAATGAAATATGAGAACGCGCGGCGAACTTGATTCCCTAATGCGAACTGAATAAAATAATTAAATAAGTGTGTTGAAATGAGGCGTAGGCGTATGAGGCGAATGCTGATCTGACTAATGTTGCATTAGCCCGTACAACGTGGATTAGATGGCGTCGTACAGAAATTATATAAACATTTCTGCTTCTTTCAGCGAGAAAAATAATTATGTGATATGTGGTGAGATCCCTCTCGCCCCAAAGTGAGATCTGATGAGATTCAACTCAACCCCCCCTCCCCCAAACATCTCACGTTATTAATGTACGCCCTCTAAGCTGTTTCGCCTCAGTGATAGAAATTACGGTGCCATACAATTATTATTTCGTCGGCGATTTGTAAGTAAAAAGGCTATTACACAACACGATGTTCAGTGTCCGGCAGAAAGGGTGGGCGTGGCCTCGCGCCGGGTTTGCCGCTTATTACACTATCCGGTCGACAGGGCCGTAACTCAGACACAGTACAAATATGAATAGTATGGTAACTACGTACAAAACGTAAAAACGGCGCAATCACACAAACATTGTTTTTGTTTTGTACGTAGTTTCCATACTATTCACATTTGTACTGTGTGTAGTTAGGGCGTTAGGCTGACCGGGCAGCTCCGGTCGCCCTAATTAGGGCTCTAACTCCCTAAATGTTATTACACTACCCTGACTCTTGCTATCGTATCCTGAATACCGTGCCGTGTAATAAATCCATAAGTATGCCCGGGTATCAGGAAACACCTAAAAGGCGGCCACACAAAACTGCGATGCGATGCGATCCGACGCCGCATCGCAGGCAACGTGTTCGTGCGAGCAGATATCTGCGATGCGATGCGAATTCGCAGTTATGTGCCGGGAGCACTTAATCTGAGCATATGTACAAACATGATTGTTAGGCTAGGTGTTATAATCTAGGGCGTCTAACAAACTGGGTTATCATGTGTCGCCGCGGAATGCGGCGCGCCGAGTCCACGTAATGTGATACGTATATGGGTAGGCAGTGTGTTGGTTGGACGCGTTCGTATCAACGTGATCGTTGATATCGATCTTTTTTATGTAAGTAATGAAGGTGGCATACAAGCATACAGTTCACATTGATGTTAAGAGATGACTGCAGAATATAGACCACACAAAGACCAGAGTTCAAAATGCGTTGCCACCCTTTAGACCAGAGGTTCCGAAACTATTTTTTCTTGTTTTCTTGTTTCAATTTTTTTTTCTGGTTTCCGTGGACCCGTGGACCCCTCCTTGCTACATTTATATCATATTCCCATATTTCCAAAGCCTACGTAGACCCCCATCGAGTCCCATAGACCCCAGGGGGTCTATATGGACCACTTTGGGAATCACTGCTTCAAACCGAAACACGATAGTACACCACCATTTAATTTTGATATAAAATATGATGGCTGATAGATTTGGTAATGTGGTGGTGCCTGCGCCCTCGAGCTCCTACACTGTAACTCTACCATCAGTAATCTTATTCCAGTGATCTTAATTTCTTAATCGTATTTAAAATATTTATTGCACCATTATTACCGCACAATATTTAAAAGATTCGCTCTTGTACATTAAGGTTTTGCTTGCTGGAGGGTGTCGGGCCATTTAACTTCCATCTTTACCCCGACCCAGGATCTGACCCGGATCCAGCGATCTGCTACTACTTTAATCAATACTCCACCGAGTTTTTACGTAACTTCACGCCTGTAATTCCCGAAGAGGTAGGCAGAGGTAAATGAATGCATTCAAGCATACATGCAAACGCCCATGATTCGCCGGTTGTTTTCGGCCCTTGTAACAGGTGGCGAGCCTGTTGCTAGTTCCGGCCACATTACCAAACTCCGAGGTACTGGGCAACTTCCATCCAGAAAATGGAAAAATCCCTATAGAACCAAAGATAAAGCATTTTAAACCGTTATCTCTGATAGCCCCCGACCCGAGAATCGAACCCAGGACCTCCAGCGTGTAGTAGTAGTGGCCTGTTACCTCTAGGCTACTGAGGCAGTTTTTATACGTAAATATAAGTGGCATATTAAAAATCGCTTCGAACCCGATCATTGTCCAGCGAGGTGGAATCAATTTTTACACTCAACTCGGTTAGGGTTGTGGTGAATTTATTCATGCGGTCGGTAATCGCTTTCCGAAGCTTGCATATGCATGAGCCCGAATACCGCTCGCCATTTCACTATTATAAGGTCCTCAAGTTATGCACGAAATGCAATATGTTGTGTTTTGAAATACCCTGTACAAAACTAGAAACGCTAGGGTTGGTTTTCGCAAGCTATACATTCAAATTACACAGATTTTACGGGTATATCCATTGATATACAAAAAAGATGCACAGTCGCGAACAAACTTAGCACTCGAAACTGTCCTCAGTTGTACAAACGTAGTTATAGATATCACACGACCTTATTTTTTTATAAGTGAACCTTAATTGTATTACCTATTAAGTTCTCTTTTCAAAACAATATGCAATTCGTAGAAATGCATGAGTGGCACAAGGAATTGAATGGAGTCAAATATTATTTTGTTTGATTTTTTTTTCTTATTATACAGTTACATAATTCATTGAGTTTGTAAAATTAACGTTAACGTGTTTAACTGTAATTTTACGTTTTGTATTACTAACATATTAGGTCACTTAGTCTATGTCAATTGTCAAAAAGAAATATAATTAATACTATTGAAATTAAGTAAATTGCATCGATTAAATGACAATTTTCAATCAAAATCAAATGGTATGGGTAACACAGCTATCATATGTACTTACATCGAAACGAAAGAAGTATTTAAGGGTATAACATGTCTTCGTAACAATTTCAACTTCAAATAATTTAATACCTAATAATTAAAAGGTTTCGATCTTTGGAGTTAGTGATGTCCAGGATTGATAATCATTTCTATGAATATTCTTTATATATTTTTTTCATTAATATAGGGAGAACACGAATCATAATTTTATATAATGCATAATTAAGTATTTAAAAAGTAGTACTATTAAATTTCAGAAAATACATCAATTTCCCTGAAATAAGTTTAGCTTATTATATAGTTGCCTTTTTGAATTAGATTTCAGCGCATCTGTTGTTTTTTTGGCGATATAATTCAATTCAATTCAATTTATTTATTTGCGAATATGGGTACATAATGAAGATGTTAAAATAACATAATGAGTTCCTCCAAATTCCACCTTAATATAGGCATGCAAATGTTACAAGTACTTAAAGATACATATCATTTAATTACTGTGATGAAGTCCAATTACATTAAAATATTCATACATTTGTCATTTAATTGATTAAATAATGTCAAACAAGTAATATATAATAGAAATAATGTTTATGTTATAGTCAAATTTTTGTCTTCGAAGTAACTGTAGTACACCTTTTCTACTAATATTTTACGTAATTTATGTTTGAAGTCCTGAATATTATTAATGCCACAGATAACCACTGGTAATTTATTATAGATCTTAGATGTCATGCAGATTATACTTTTATTAACTAATGCCGTCTTGTTTGACATAATTTTTATTTTATGACGATTACGTTGGCTAATAAAATTATTAAAAAGATGCATGTTTGTTTTTACGAAGACTGCAACTTCGTATATATAAAGACTAGGAAGAGTCAATAAGTTCAGATTTTTGAAATACGGTTTACAGCTCTCTGACCTTCTTAGCCTTTTAATTGCCCTGATACATAATGTAAACGAATGTCTATGAACTTTACAACAATAGCTTTTATGAGACTTATTTTATGATTGAAAAAAGCAGGTTGTTGATGGAAATGTGTATTAATACTAGAAAATATATTTAATATGAATATCCTTTTTAAAACTAATGAACACAAGTAGGCCTTGGTTGTGTTTGTTTCACCATTTATGCGCTGTTCTCGTCTTATTATTATCTCCTCGGTTTTTCTGCACTTAGTGTAAACATCTTTACTAGGGTAACATAAACCACCAAAATCTTTTATATAAATCAGTTTGTGAAACATCCCAGTGCGGGAATCGAACCCGCGATCTTTCGCTTCATGCGGTCGTCACACAACCCTGGACCAAATGGATCGTCATGGGTCTTCCTATAAGTAATAAATGAAAGCGAAAAAGTTAGATTGTATGTTTAAACGTGCTTATCATTAATACATACCTCGCAGGGGAAGCCGCAGGAGAAAGCTAGTATGTAAATAAATCAACATCATGACGTTCATCATTTATCATTAAAACAAAAATATCGAATAATATACTAAAAACTTTAAGATTTAACTAAATTAATAATAAAAAATATATATGATAAGAAATCGACTCCATTGCCAGGAACAGAGACGCTTGGATATAGTAATACGACTAAAACAAAATGTGCCTAATACGTTTCTCTGACCGTAGTCCGTAAAACTATTGAAATTTTCCGTATTATACTTGGATCGATGAGTTAGGTTACAAATAAATTAAATCAAAATCACTTAAAAATCGCTATATTTACTCATTTATATGACAAACGTAAATCAATAAAGTCTTATACTTACCGAAAATACGATATCCCATCATTTTTCGTCGTAATAGACGTATTATTTTTACAATTCTTTACGAAACACTTCGGTATTTTTGACGTACGCACTGCTCTAAGATTGACGTGACACTATTTGAAATGAGCGCTAAATTTTCATTTTAGCGCTATTTGCGCGCGGACGGTTTCGAGACGTTGAGTGTGCATCTTGGGTTTTTTGTATGTCAATGGGTTTATCTCTCGTATATCAATCTTAATTGATTATTAAAACACATACGAACAATGCAACACACACAACAACAAAACAATATCCTCTAACGATATCCTGTTTGTAACTTCACGTAACTTCACGCCTGTAATCCCCGAAGGGGTAGGCAGAGGTAAATGCATGCATTTAATCATACATGCAAACACCCACGACTCGCCGGTTACGTTTTGGCCCATGTAACAGGTGGCGAACCTGTTGCCATCACCGGGCACATTACCAAACTCCGGGGTACTGGGAAACTTCCAGAAAATGGAAAAATCCCAATAGAAGCAGAGATAAAGGATTTTAGACCGTTATCTCTAATGGGGATATTTAGCGACCCGGGAATCGAACCCAGGACCTCCAGCGTAATAGTAGTGGCCTGCTACCACTACGCTACTGAGGCAGTTTGAGCAACAAAACAATATCCTCTAACGATATCCTGTTTGTGATACATTTTAATTGTCTTCTTGCTTTTGTTACAGGTAAATTTCGTCTGGAGGCAATTTGAGCGACAATATTTGGTAATACAACAGTTAAGTGCATATTACTCGAAAAGAAACAATTATTTTGATCTACGACGAATATTACTTTGTGTAAAAAATCTCAATAAGTTGTGTTTTTATTTAACTAAGATGGCCAGCAGTCTTGCAGTTCACATGGATGATAAGTGATGACTGCAACCTATAGATACTTACACAAAAACCAGAGGTCAAAATGCAGATGCGTTGCCACTTCTGAGGCCTAAGGTGTTATGCCTCTTTGCCGGACATTGCCACCTGACCGGAACACGATAGTGCTGAACACTAACTGCCATTTAGCGGCAAGTATACATTAGATAATGCAGTGGTGCCTATGCCCGCGCGCTCTACCGATAATTCACTAATTATCTACAGATTCCATAGAGCAACGCGGCCCACCGGTCGCGGAGGACCGGCGGGGAGTAGCCATAGCGTGTATTACCGATGCAAAACAGTCTGTCATTTTTTGCGGGGGGAAATGTGTGCGACACACATGCACACTACAAAAATCGTCTATTACTACGAAACTCACACATTGACTTAAACAAAATACAGAAACAATTTCACGCACACATTTAAACATTAACCCCCTTATTCATAAACGTACATTAGATACGATATGTTCTTAGGTTTTCGCGAGCTACACTCATTGAAATAAAACTATTTTTACGGATTTATCTCGCGTATATTAAACTAAAATGATTTTTAAAATCAACCCGACGTTTCGGTCGCTTTTCAGCTTCCGTGGTCCCGGGCAGACTGAGGTGACATTTGTCTGACAGAAGTTTGAAAAAATTATATGTAGCTACCTCCATCGATTTCGTAAACGCCTTGCGTAGCGTTCAGGATTAACACAATAATTACTTATGGTATCTTGAGGTCTTGCAGACTGCTGCGGCTGGGATTTAATCTTGCTAAGTATGGGATCCCATGATGTTGATAATCGCCATCCATCTTCTCTATTGAAATTTGGGTGTTTTTTAATTTCAATAGCCTCGCGTACCATTCGTGGAATGGGTTTGTGTTCTCTAGCGAGTATTTGAATTTTATCAAACCGGATGTAATGGTTCGGCTTATCCGCTATGTGTTCACAGACTGCAGACCTCCCTGTTCTTCGGTTTTTGACATCAGCAATGTGCTCTTTAACGCGGGTGGATACAGCTCTCTTCGTTTGACCAATATATGAGAGTCCACAATCACAATCTAATTTATAAATGCCAGAATTTTGTAATGGAATATTACTTTTAATGGGTCTTAAATACTGATGAATCTTTTTATATGGTTTAAAAACTGTTTTAATTGAATTCTTTTTTAAAATGTTGCTGATTTTATCTGTGACACCCTTAACGTAAGGTAGTATACTACAGGGAGGTCTGCAGTCTGTGAACACATAGCGGATAAGCCGAACCATTACATCCGGTTTGATAAAATTCAAATACTCGCTAGAGAACACAAACCCATTCCACGAATGGTACGCGAGGCTATTGAAATTAAAAAACACCCAAATTTCAATAGAGAAGATGGATGGCGATTATCAACATCATGGGATCCCATACTTAGCAAGATTAAATCCCAGCCGCAGCAGTCTGCAAGACCTCAAGATACCATAAGTAATTATTGTGTTAATCCTGAACGCTACGCAAGGCGTTTACGAAATCGATGGAGGTAGCTACATATAATTTTTTCAAACTTCTGTCAGACAAATGTCACCTCAGTCTGCCCGGGACCACGGAAGCTGAAAAGCGACCGAAACGTCGGGTTGATTTTAAAAATCATTTTAGTTTAATATACGCGAGATAAATCCGTAAAAATAGTACATTATATACGTTTTAACTATAGAATGCTTTGTCTTTGTCAGTTGCATTGTCAAATGTGCAGGATAGAAAGAGACAAAGCAGAGATTAACAACACTTTAGCTAAAATACGTTTATGAATAAGGGGGCTAGGCGACAGGTATAGGCCCATTTGGGCTTGTACTCTGACAGAGGGGAAAGCCTGCATATGGCTACTCCCACTCCGGTGTTGCTCTATGACAGATGCAGATATTTCCCATACAAACAATAACAATTAAAGACAGTCCAGCAAAAGTTTAAATAGAAGCATTATCTGGCAGAAAAGTTTGTGTACAATTGTTAACATCTTTTAAGAATAGGAAGGACAATCTAACACAAAAGACTGAACCGCATTATTAACTTTACTTTTTATATTTCTCCGGAGCGACGTTTTATTTGCGAACGACTTTGCTACTCAACACTTGCTCAAACCTTCTTACAGTTTGTTATTGTTCAGGATATATTGTTATGGGGAAATCGTATTAGAAGTTTGTTTTTATTTTTGGCGTTACGGTAAAACTCAGCGAGGTTTGGTAAATATATGTTTTGGACATAATCAAACATTTTTTTAATATAGTTTCAATGTTAGATTTAAAACTCAATTTTTAAAAATCTAGTGTTGGAACGTGTAATATTGTATATCTACATATTGAATACAATAGGACAATCCCTGCTGTATTGTTTTGCAATACATAACACACGCAAGAGATTTTAAAGGTTTTGGAGTATAATAATGGCAACCCATTATACGTCCCACTGCTATGCACGAGTTTCTCCCCTTTTCGGGAGGAGCAGCTTACCCCACCACGCTGCTCCAATGCGGGTTGGTGGAGATACGGGTTAGTGGCCAACCCGCTGTCGGATGTTTTCAAACGCCCATAAGGCCTCCGACAAAGTTTAACGACTACTATCTATCGATAGCAACCGGGACCGACGGCTTAACGTGCCCTCCGAAGCACGGAAATATACATAATCTATACTATGTTATATTTTTATACAGAGGAAACATTTGTGTTTTTGTATGTATGTTTGTAACGTTTTCACACAAAAACAACTGGATCGATTTCAAAAATTCTTTTACCGTTAGAAAGTTGCATCCTAACGGACTGACATAGGCTATATTACATTAATTGGTCCGTGCGGAGCCGGGTCGAGTGATTAATAAAACAATGAAACTGGAATCCTTTTTGAAAAATTTACCCGTCAATCTGAACCTTATGGCCGTTCTATAAACTCGAAAATATCTCTCTTATCTTGTATTTGAGGAGTTTCTCAATTTTAATTCATAACAAAGAATGTCCTCATTAAATATACTAAAAAGAAAATTTGTTCACTAACATAATTTCGTCATGCCTATGCGTCATGTCACCTGACGCCTACGCGACTCCTGTACACTTATTACATTTGTACATTAACCTACCTAAATAAATGTACTAAGTAGAAAAGAGAGAACTGACATTGATAAAGTCATAGAGAAACACCGGAGGGGAGTAGCCATATGCAGCCCTCTGTCAAAGTACAAGCCCAAATGGGCCTATACCTGACGCCTAGATGTTTAAATGTGTGCGTGAAATTGTTTCTGTAATTTGTTAAAGTCAAGGTGTGAGTTTCGTAGTAATAGACGATTTTTGTGGTGTGCGTAAGTGTTGCACGCATTTCCCCCCGCAAAAAATGACAGACTGTTTTGCATCGGTAATAAACGGTATGGCTACTCCCCTCCAGTCCGCCGCGGCCGGTGGCCCGTGTTGCTCTATGGATAAAGTTAACTGCCTCGGTTTCTTAGTAGGCACTATTGTTACAAACATAGTTCCTTCCTCGGGTCGAGAATCCGGAATTTTTAAGTCCATTAAATGTTGAAAACAATTATTTTTGTTCATATCTACAAAGACACTTTTGAATTGACAGGTTACAAGCTAAGTTACAGTGAATTACTTATTTCATACCTTACCCTTACCGATTCTCCGGTCCCGAGTGGAAGAAGTCGTAGACTAGCCTTTGTTCGACGTATGAGTGGGCTACGTCCCCATCCCCCCACTTTACTTTAGCCCCTCAGGGCTACCGCGCAAATTCGCCGGTCCCGATTGCAAAGTCGCACCTTTACAGTTGATTCACATAAACTTATAGTTATTATATGGAGACCAGTAATGCTGCAGCAGCACTGTTGCGTGCAGCGGAGTTCGGAATCATACCTTTATAGTCTTTATACCTTAAATTAGGTAAGTGTCGTAAGCATATTTCAAAAACAAGAATGTCATAGAAGCAATGTGGTGACATTTTTACAGGTGGTAGAGCTCCAGTGACGGAGCTCGCGGGCGTAGGCACCACCGCATTACCTAATTTACTTGCCGCAAAATGGTAGCGTTCAGCACTATCGTGTTCCGGTCAGGTGGTAATGTACGCCCATATAATTTCCGGCACAGAGGCATATCACCTTAGGCCTCAGGAGTGGTAACGCATTTGCATTTTGACGTTGGTATTCATGTAAGTGTCTATAGGTTGCAGTCATCACTTAACATCAATGTGAACTGCATGCTTCCTTGCAACTTCCATTACATAAAAAAAAAACATTTTGTTGTCATACAAAATGACATATAATAAATATTTCCGACAATAACCAACGATTCAAATTATTTTTTGAATATTTTTTCATGATTCTACGTATTTTTCTCTATTTTTTGATAAAGTGTACAGGGCGCGGGCCCAACGTGGAACTTGTCCTTTCACTGTTATTTCCTACCGTGTTCACAACGATTTTGAACAAGAGATTCATTGTTTAAAGATATACAATAAGCTTATCTACGTGTAATAGGATACTTACAATAGAGTCAATTAGATGTGAGGTGTGACGCGGGGTTCATTGTGCGAACAAAATGATATATCGTCGTACACACGACCTGGATATTGAAATGATGATTAATGGCAACTGTTTAATAAATTAACCAATACGGTATTGGTTAGTTGTTGCTGTGTCATAGTTTTTTTGGGGTTCCGCAACCCAAAAGGATTGTGACCCTTATTTGATGATTTATATGTGTCCTTCCGTCCACCTGTGATAGTTAATTTGCTTCAAAACTATGGGGTTCGTTTGTTTTTGTACCCATCCGTACAGCCTTTTTTCCCATCACAATATCATCTACTTTCAAATTGGGCCCATTGTCACTATACGGACACTCGGCTAAAATTCCATACAAACGCTTATTCTGGTTACCTGCTACACTTGGTTGACCGACTGTGCTAGTGGAAGAATTCGCTTCCAGTGGAAGAAAATTCTTCCGTTACTGGGCGGTGGGTCGTCACGTCCCGACGCCATCATATGATGTTGCAGTACTTGGTCATTATTCTACCAAACACCAAGCCTTACAACTATATAATTTCCCGTAAGTTTTCTAAAGGTTTTAAGCTCGTTTAGCTGTAGGTGATGAAAAAGCATTTGGTTCTGCTTTTAAGTCTTAGGTTAAGGCCAAATTACAGGACGGAAGGCGCCGTACGCCGGTGTATTGGCCTCTTGTTACACGTCATTAGCATCACACGAAGTCTCACAGTTTACTAAAGAACACTGTTATTTGTATGTTTTGTTTAGCAGCGGTGTAATTTGGGTTGACTTGAGCAATTAGGAATATTTTTAACAGTTTATACTTTGTTTAGTGAAGTTCTTGTTTTGTCGACTTTTAAGGTCATAACTCACTAGAGCCACTCGGGACCCGACCAGCACCGCCTCTTTTCACGGCGTCCACTCGTTGTGGATGGGTGATCCACGGGTGAACGGCGCATGAACCAATCGCGGGCAGCGCGCGGTTCACTTGGGAACCGCGCGTTTACAATGCACAGTGAACGCAACGGTTTTACTGGTGGTAGAGCTCCAGTGGCGGAGCTCGCGGGCGTAGGCACCACCGCATTACCTAAGATACTTGCCGCTAAATGGTAGTGTTCAGCACTATCGTGTTCCGGTCATGTGGTAATGTACGGCCCTGTAATTTCCGGCACAGAGGCATAACAGCTTAGGCCTCAGGAGTGGTAACGCATCTGCATTTTGACATTGGTCTTTGTGTGGGTGTCTATAGGCTGCAGTCATCACTTAACATCAATGTGAACTGCATGCTTGTTTGCCACATCCATGACATAAAAAAATAAATAAAAATAAAACGCAAGCTAAGCAAGTGGTAATTGACTGGTCCACTCGCCGTCCGCGCGTAGACCGGCCGGCTTGACGGCTTGCGATCGAGTCGATCCGTTGTCGATACGGAGTTGATGTAAAGAGCGCAGCTCCATACAATTTCACATCAAGAAGGCGGTCGTGCGCTGATGGTTCTAGTGAGCCTTAAAATTACCTGACCTTTAAATTACGCGGGCTAAAAAATTCGAGAACTTTTTGGTATTTACTAAAACTTCTTGGTTTAATTTTATCTATTGGTTTTTTAATATCATGAACATGTTAAACGGGCATATGTTTTACAATGATGGTAAGAAATACTCTTTTAGAGTATTCATTGTAGATGCGTTGCCACTCCTGAGGCCTACGCTGTTATGCCTCTGTGCCACATTTCTCTTTCCACCGACAGGTTGTCTGGAAGAGATGGCCGTCTATTTGTACATTCTTGTTTTATTTTTGTTACTTTGAATATTTCTGGTGTACCTACAATAAAGAGCTTACTTAGTCTTCGGGCAAAACAGGCATGAAGTCGTTATCTTATCGTTCTTGTTCTGGTTAAACCTAAGGCGTTCGCTTATTCACACATAGATCATGCAGACTATTGCAGACTAACATATCTCCCGTAGCTATATTTGTATTGTCACGAAGTTCTTGCTGTCTTTTGTGAACAACACCATCTGAATGCTAACTGAGACGGGTATGGAGGGTACGACGCACCCCCCAACTTTGTTTTCCAACATTCCACTCCGTTCCTACATCTTCCTTGAAACTACAGTGAATATGTTAAAAAACACAAAGTCTACTACTTGTGAAAGTTTTTTTAATGTTTCAAAGGTGGCAAACAAGCATGCAGTACACATTGATGTTAAGTGATGACTGCAGCCTATAGACATCTACACAAAAACCAGAGCCCAAAATGCAGATGCGTTGCCACCCTTGAGACCTTAGGTGTTGTCTCTGTGAAAGTTATTACGAGGCCATACGTTACCATCTAACCGGATCACAATAGTGCTGAACACTACCGTTTAGCGGCAGATAAATTAGAAATGCGGTGGTGCCTACGCCCTCGAGCTCCTACACTGAAATTCTATCACCAGTAGAAGTACGATCAGACTTGGAGAATTTTCTTCAGGGTCTGAATTGCAGAAGTTGCGGTAAGCATTTTGAATGATTACGATTTGGGTTTATGTGTTTTTATTACTATGGGTGAAATAATCTGAAATAAATGAATTTTATTTTTATTTTATTTATTTATTTATTTAGTCAAGGTATCCTTTGGTAGTCTTTTCTTTCTATTTTCTCATTTCTATTAGTTGTATTTACTGTTACCTACTACTATTTAAAAAGTTGTAATCCGTTGAGTTCAATTAGTATTAAAGGTGTGTCTTTTAGTTTTTTGTAAACTAGGTACCCTAATTTTTTTTTATCTAAAACCTTAATCTGTGATCCCGTCGCTGAAGGCGGACGAGTTGGTACACCGCGGGGTTTTAGTGAGAACGAATCGCACACTACCCTTGGACGGCGGATGCCCATAATGCATTTTCCCAAGTAAAAAAAACAAGACGAAGGCAGAAGGAATGATGCTAAAAAAGTAATTAATTAAATACGAGACACGTAATCGCATAGCTGAAGACAGATCCGAGCACACGTGCCGTTACGGTAGACACGACAAAAAACTCATTGCTCCAGATACGAAGCAGTCCTTCGTGTATGGAGCACAAACTCGATGGCCAGGGAACGAAAAACTCGTCGAGTATTTCAAGCACGTCATTACAGAGTGACTGCTCCAGGTGAAAAAAAATGCGGGCGAAAGTTGGTAAAAACTGTGACACGAACGGAGCGTACAAATAAACCGGTTTGTTTTAAACATGAGCATTTTAACGCGCCATTCTTGTTTTGCTCGCCGCGCGGTTATCTTTCCGAGGGTGCGGATTATTCAGTCATTTCCATTTTGAGGGTGAAGCCTGATCGCAAAAAACTCGGTTGGTGGGTTGTTCCCGTTCTTCGGAGTAAAGGACGTGAAAGGATGTTAACCGTTCTACTTGGTGCGGGGCAAAGTTTGTAAAACGTTGATACAAATGATTCAGCACAACTTAACTACAGTTAATTTTGTGTTACTTTAAAATTAAAATAATGAACCCTTATTTAGTGGAAGGACTGAAAGTAAAATTTTGCAAAAGATTCTCTATGACAAAGGTATTTTTCTAAAGAAGCGCAGGGTGATAGTGGCACATATTATTTACTTTTATTAAAATTTGAGACATTCTAAAATCGTAAATGCAATGCAGTCTCGCTGATGCCTGGAGCGCCAACTCGATGGCCAGGGAACGAAAAACTCGTAGAGAATTTCAAACACGTCATTGCAACTTTGCCCCGGGTAGAAAAAATGCGGAGGAAAGTTAGTAAAAACTGTGACACGAACGGAGCGTACAAATAAACCGGTTTGTTTTAAACAGGAGCATTTTAACGCGCCGTTCATGTTTTGCCCGCCGCGCGGTTATCTTTCCGAGGGTGCGGATTATTCAGTCATTTCCATTTTGAGGGTGAAGCCTGTTCGCAAAAAACTCAGCTTGTGGGTTATACCCGTTTTTCAGAGTGACGGTGCCGTATGTGTTTAATTTGGAATTTGATATTTATTCACTTTATTTTGTGTTACGGTCATGCCGCAGTTTGCATTTACTATGAAACGTTTATATGGGCATCGTTGTCGAGGATAATATGGTGCGATTTTTTTTTTAATATACCCCATCAGCACACAAGTATATAGTTCACAATGATGATGAATGAATACTGTAGCCCTAAAACATTTGCATAATACCAGAGATTTCAATGTTGCCATTCCCGTGGTCTAATTTGTTATGCCTCTGTGTCGGAAGATACAGGGGCAATAACTATCACAACAATGAAGGCATCAGGAGTCTACGTTGTTGTGATAGTTGCTACGAGGCCATGCACTACCATCCAACCGGAATACGATAGTGTTGTCTGTGCCTGGGATGGAGCTTACGTCCTGGAGCGCCGACAATGGATCTCAACCACCAGTGTATCAATCCTGACTATTCAGTCATATAAGTAGGTCACAATCAAAAACTTTTCTTTTAAAATATATAATAAATGGCATCCCTTGAAACGTCCCACTGCTGGGCACGAGCCTCTCCCCTTTTTGGTGGGAAGGCCTGGAGCTTTCTCTATCTCGCTGCTCCAATGCGGGTTGGTGGAGATACGGATTAGTGGCCAACCCGCTGTCAGATGCTTTCAAACCTCAAATAAGGCCTCCGACAAGGTTTAACGACTGCTATCTATCGATATCAACCGGGACCGACGGCTTAACGTGCCATCCGAAGCACGGAAACGCGTATTTTTAATTTGCCACTAGCGGTGCACAGCACACCCGACCACGCCCGTATCGCTTAACCGAATAGATCGCTTGCTAACTACACCAGCCGCGGGGCCATGCACGCTCACTTTTCTTTTAGCTTTCAGTTATTTATTCAGAATTTCCGTTCCAACATTATCAATCATTTAAAGATATCAAATCAATCTCCATAAAACCGATGCGCGTTCACAAAAGTGTATCACGACGTGAAATGATTACAACTCCAATTTTCTCACGATAATTAAGTAGTAATTGTTTGTGGAGGACGTGTTTATATCGAGTCATAAAAACTGAACTGAACCAAGGCTAACTAGGATGTATGTTAGCTAATTGACTCTTTTATATAAGTATAATCGTGAAAAATATACACAGACATTCAATTGTTTTAAAAATAATAGATAAAATACTTAAAGAAAATGTATTTCTTAAAGTATACGCATAATACTCGTAAATTCGACGACTTCATACATTATGAAGTTGCCCGTCTTTAGGGTTCCGTACCTTAAAAGGAAATGCGATATCCTTATAAGATCTTGTAATCCTATAACCTTAAAAATTTATAATCACCTTCCGAATGATATTAAAACCCCTAAGCCTAACCTAAGTTTAATATGTTAATAAAACGGCTAAAAACTTTTTAATAGAAAAATCGTATTACAGCCTGAGTGATTTTTTTCAATGACAACCGTACTCATTAAAATGGACGAAATACACAAACTTACTCTTTTATCTGTTTCACGTTCACTCATAATTAAAATGCCTAAGTATTATGATTGAGATAAATGTATAGAATAATAATATATAAGTATGTTAATTGCTACGCCTGACGGTTATCATGTCGATACAAATTACCTAAAATAACACCTAAAAATGAACATGAAAGCAATAAAACTTTGAACTTTGATCTCTTGTGGGTTTGTTTGTCTGGTCGTCTGTCGCAGCCGATTTTCTCTGAATGTTCTGGATCGTTTGAGTTGAAATTTGGTACACATTTGGAAATCATAACTAGTCTATTGAAAACAGGCCATTACTTCTACGTTGGGACAATTTTGATCCCTAGGTCAAGGAGTATGTTTCGTTGTGGTTTTTCCAAGTACCTCGGAGTTTGGTAATGTGCCCGGAGATGGCAACAGGTTCGCCGCCTGTCGCCACATGGGCCAAAAACGTAACCGGCCAGTCGTGGGTGTTGCATGTATGCTTGAATGCATGCATTTACCTCTGCCTACCCCTTCGGGGATTACAGACGTGTAGTCACGTTACGTTGGTTTTTCCACTTTTCTGAAACTTTCCCAATGCTTCCCTCGGAGTTTGGTAATAATAATATATCCTGAGATGTGAATAAGCTCGCCACTTATTACATGGAACAAAACGTAACTGGTGAATCGTGGTTGTTTGCTTGAATGTATATTAAATACCTTTGCCTAATTCAATATTCCAAGTCACGTTAGGCCGAAAAAATCACGTACTCTTAAAAAAATGGCAAATCTATAAAGTCAGTTCATGGCAGATTGATTTTTGCTAGCCTTTCACGCGATGGCTTTAATAAAAACGAGCTATTTGCACAGCAGCGCTTCGCATTCGAGTTAGATTTTTTAACCAAATATACGTCTGTGTGCGATAAAAATTATTCGCCTGGACCATCTGAACTGAATTCGCTGTGGTTTCAACTTTTGCCTTTGTTGATCAAATAGTATCAAACCCACTCAAAAGTAGAAAGAATGTCGAATGAGCGAATGACTAAACAGATATACAATGCGAATGTGGATGGTTGCAGAGGCCCAGGAAGACCGAGACTGACCTACCATGACCAAATAGGTCGAATTCTGTCTGATGGTGGGGTCAAAAGTCTTAGGAATCGGCGTACATGTATGAAGAGAATGATGAAGGTAGACGAGGCACGAGAGGTTTGTCAGGACCGGGATATCTGGCGCTCTACACTCTCTGCCTACCCCGTTAAGGATTTGGCGTGGAGATACATACATACAATAATGTTTTGTATTTAGAATCTTATCAGGTTTCATTTTATTAAATACTAACGGCCCGCCCCGGCTTCGCCCGCGCTGCTCTGCTCCTATTAGTCATAGCGTAATGTAAGCTATCCTATCTCTCAAGTTGGATCGAACTGCACATGATGTGCGAATTTTATTATAATCGGTTAAGTGGTTTAGGAGTCCATTGAGGACAAACATTGTGACACGAGATTTATATATATTAAGAAGAAGAAGATTAAGAAGATAAGATAGTCTATTTGCTTAAATTATTAGTCACAATTAGTTAGATTTATTTGTTTGCTCTATCATCCGTGTTCTAGTCTTCACAAACTTTACTCGCATTTTTTGCTCCCAGAGCAAAGTTGTTCAGTAATGGCGTGCTTAAAATACTCGTTGAGTTTTTCATTCCCTGACCATCGGGTTTGTGCACCATACATCGGCGGGACCGCTCCGTATTTGGAGCAATAAGTTCTCGCGTCTCGTCTATATCTCGCATGAGCATGCGCGGAGTTGTGATCTACTTCTTTCACTCTCATTTCATTATTTGTTCCTCATATATCACAAACTACATTTATACCATCTTCTTTATAGATAAAAATGAATGTTTGTCTGTATGCCCTTTATAGAATCGTAAACTACGCATTTGATCATGTGAGCCCACGAAGGTTTCTGAGTTGGCAAATTTGACAGATGGCGCCACTGTCATTTTTTCAGTTGGTGGCGTAGCAACGCGCGTGTATAGCTAGTTCTTAAAATTATTCATTACTGGAGCGACATAGCTATAGTCCTAAGTGACTAAGTCCCGGGACTTAAAACAAATGAATTAAAATAATTATATCATTGATTTGTTCCAAAGGGATTGAATGACTTTCACTAGTTCATCGAGTCGTATCGCGTTTTTCGATAAAAGTTATTTCACATTCATGCGGACCCTTTTAAACTAATGAAATGATTGTAAAGCGATAAGGTCAGATTGAATTAGTGAATATGATTTATGATTATTATTTGTTTCTTTATGTAACGACTTTTTGACATCTACGCAAGAACCAGAGGTCAAAATGGAGATGCGTTGCCACCCCTGAGACCTAAGATGTATGTCTCTTTTGTGATTGTTATTACGAGGCCATACATTGATTGATATTTTACTATCTTTTAGACCAAATGTTTTTATTTCTATTTGATATTCACACGTATAGTATCTCTTCCAAAGAATGTGACTCTAATAGGGAAGCCTTCCTATAGTTAACGCCTGTGTTTGAGATAACACGAGAATTTTCTGATATATTATTTGTCGTAACTGTAACCGGTTTATATGTTTGCTTCTTTATTTCCCTCACATTTTTAACAACTTTGCCGGCATTTTTCACTACAATAAAAATACTCCGTAGCGGCGTGCTTTGAATACATGAGACTTTTTAATTCCCTGGCCATGAAGATTCCCTGTTCCATATATCAGCGCTATGTATTCTGGAATCTGCATCTATAGGTTATTTATCTGTCTTTAATTTTTTATTATCAACCCTTCTGCTTGCTTGAAGCTATGTTCAGCTCAATAATTCTTGTAAGCCTGTGTACAGTATTTGCTAATACATTTTCAAATATATTTTTAATATCCTCTGGTTTCTAAACAGCTCTGAAAAGCTCAATCTAATGTTTTTTTTTTTTATGTTATAAAAGTGGCAAACAAGCGTGCAGTTCACATTGATGTTAAGTGATGACTGCAGCCTATAGACACCCACACAATGACCAGAGGTCAAAATGCAAATGCGCTGCCACTCCTGAGGCATTAGGTGTTATGCCTCTGTGCCGTAAATTACAGAGCCGTACATTACCACCTGACCGGAACACGATAGTGCTGAACACTACCATTTAACGGCAAGTATATTAGGTAATGCGGTGGTGCCTACGCCCGCGAGCTCCGTCACTGGAGCTCTACCACCAGTAAAAAATGTATTATACATATATACATTATAAACAAAATATGAATTTCTTGATATTTCTCATTAGCACCCGTGTGTCTTGTTGTGTCATCTCAGTGTATGTGTCCCTGTTGTTGGGCAGTCCTAAAGCCCCTCTATTAATTCACTACTTCATCCTTGTTGAATTTTTTTAGCAAATGTTCCGTAATGGCGAATACTTGACATAATTTCCCGGCCGTCTCTTGTTGGTATTTATTTTTCGTAATAGATATAGGTTTAATGGTTCTTTTCTTAATTTGTGTCACATTTTTTCCAAAATATCCAGCACTTTTTTACTGGAGCAATGTTGCTCAGTTATGGCGAGCTTGGCATACTCGGGATATTTTAGATCTTTGACCATGGAGATTGCTCGCTCCATAACGGATATTATACTTGTGGGACAATTCTCTGAAGGTGTAAATAGAACTATCAAGATTGTTGGGTCAAATTTTATCATCGCTTTAATCCGTTTATTTGTTCGCACCTCCATTCCTGTCACAATTTTTACAAATTCTCCATTTTACACTAGAACAAAGATGCTCTGTAATATCGTGCTTGACATACTCAGAAAACTTGGAATACTTTTTAATTCCTCGGTGTGTTTGCTCCATATTTTAGTGCGATATATTCTTAAATCTGGAGCAATAGGTTTTGTGCGATCCAGCTTCGTGAACAGCCCTTCTTGCATGCTTGCCTGGAGCTACGTTTAGCTGAACAATCTAGTGGGCCTTTGTACGTTGAGCTGTTTATATTTTAAATTGTGAATGGAAGTTTAAAGCAGTTTTGAAAAGTTTTGAATCGAAATTCGCTTTTGCTAATAAAATTTGGTATACAAAGTAGTATGTATATCATCATTTCAGCCAGAAGTCGTCCACTGTTGAACCAAAGCCTCCCTAAAAGCCAAACATGCCATAAACGCCATGCTTGGCATGCGGATTGGCGATCGCAGTTGCAATAGTTTTATCGCAGGACGCTGCTGCACATCTTGCGTTATTGCACTTACTACCGCCTCCTAGAAATGGTTTGACCGCCATTGTTCGGTTGACTGACTAAACTTGCGGAGGAACTGTCTCCCACTACAAGATAATTTTTCCGCTAGTGGGCGGTCGTCACGTCCCGACTCCAGAAGGTATGTATCTAATCCTTGATATTTCTTTACGTTTCGTTTGTCGACCGGGGGTGCGACCGCCGATCGAAATTGTTGTCGACTACAAATATTACACAAGCTTGCCTGATTCATCAACTACGCGTTTTAGAGCGCATTTAGTGCTCTAAAATGCTCCTGTTGCGTCGAATTGGTTTCTTTGCGAACCCCACTCAACTTTAATTACTTGCTTTTAGGGTTCCGTAGTAAACAAGGAACCCTTATAGTTTCGCCATGTCCGTCTGTCTGTCTGTCTGTCTGTCCGTCCGCGGTTTAGCGCAAAAACTATTAGTACTAGAGACTTGAAATTTGGCACAAGTATACATCTTAATTACGCCGACAAAGTGGTAAAATAAAAACGTGAAAAAAATTTTTTTTTAGCGTAACCTCCCCTCTTAGTAACGCGCGAAGAATTTTTTTTATTTTCGATTTCTTATAGTGTGGGATATCGTTGGATAGGTCTTTTTAAAATATTATGGGTGTGCGAACATCATTTTTCGATTTAGTTAACTGTTCGTGACTTATTAAGCTTTAAAGTGCAAATTTTCGTTAGACTCAAGTGTCCCCCCCCCTACAGACTAAACGGTTTGTTGTTAGAAATTCAAACGTTACGGCGATAGTAGCTACATATAACGAAATTCAAAGGAAAACTATCACACCTAAGTTGGCCCTGCAAGTTTGCGAGTAATAGTCGACCAAATGTATTTTACTAGCAAATTTCAAACAACTCCATAGAAAATATTTATTTATTTTTTTCATTACATTTCTTACTCTGTAACTACGGAACCCTACACTGCGCGTGGCCCGACACGCACTTGACCGGTTTTTCATAATGGCACGTTTAAAATGAGTGAGCTTTTGCACCGGTCATCGAGTTTGTGCTCTCAGTCCTCGTTTGAGATAAGTTAGATTCGGCTCTGTTTTGTGGCAATAAGTTTTTGCGACTCGAGTTTGCTAAAACTTTGTTTTCCGAGTTGTATTCTATACAAAACTTTTCGTGGAAAGAAAATTGAAATAAATAAAGCACCTGCGTTACGTAACTGTATTCCCTGAAAACATAGGAAGAAGAAAATGCATGCATTCATGCATACATACTTATAATCATAAAAACGGTAACAATAATGTTCTTATTGACAATTGAGTCAATCTCTACTATGATGTAAGGGCTCCGACACATAACTGCGAATTCGCATCGCATCGCAAATATCTGCGAGCTCGTACGAATACATCGCCTGCGGCGTTGCATCGCATCACAGTTTTGTGTGGCCGCCCTAACCACGAGGAATGCAACCACACTCGATTCTCTAGTGAGATAATATGTTTTATTGCTTTGTTCAATGTAATAAATGAATTGACATAGACGGAAGACAAATCTCCAAAGAGACTTACTCGAATCGTCAACTCAAAAGTGCACCCTATAACGATCCTGTTGTGTCGAATCACTTTCATTCCAGGCCCCGGGCCCACTCTACTTAACTTAGTTTTACTCGAGCTAACTAATTGCACGTTTTTAAATTACCGAGCTTTTTCATCGGTCATCGAGTTTGTGCTCTCTTTCCTCGTTTGAGGTAGGTAGACTCGCCCCGGTTTTGTAGCAATAAGTTTTTGCTATTCGAGTTTGTTTACAGTCCCCGTTTGTTTTGTGTTAGTTGTGGTACCTACGCAATGAAAACGTATTCCCTGAAAGCAGGGGAAGAAGAAAATCCATGCAGTTATGCATACGTACCAACATACTCAATTCAATGTAATAGGTGAATTGATATGAACAAGAAGATAAGATCTCAAAAGAAACTTACTCAACTCAACTTAAAAGCGACCTAAAACGATCCTGTTGTGTCGAATCGGTTTTTTTTGCGAACCTAAATGCAAAATCTGCTTGACTAATTAACTTTTTTTTCACTCGGGCAAAGTATTTCGTAATGGGACGTTTAAAATTACTGAGCTTTTCACCGGTCATCGAGTTTGTGCTCTCTTTCCTCGTTTGAGGTAGATAGACCTGCCTCGTTTTTGTAGCAATAAGTTTTTGCTATTCGAGTTTGTTTACAGTCCCGCCTTGCTTTTTCTGGGTTGTGTTCTATACAAAACTTTTCGCGAAAGGAAATTGAAATGAATAAAGTACCTAAGAACTTACTCTTGCCTTTCCTTAAACATTCATAACATCAGCCTAAAGTACACTGCTGGACAAAGCCTTCCCCGACGATGCCCACAACATATCATTTTTTTTGTGTCGTGTGTCATAGGAGGAGAATATGCCATAATCGCCATGCTTGTCATGCGGATTGGCGATCGCAGTGGCACCGCCGACACTGTCAAAATTCCATACAAACGCTTAATTTGGTTTCTATTACACAGACATCAATCTGTGACGTGTATTTACACGTGCACCTGTGTGCGTAGCACGTAGAAAATACCAACCGTCGCCCATAAGAGGGGAGGTGGTTGGGTGATGCGGGGAAATAGGGCCGGACGTCGAAGTGTCCATTATATACGTAGTGTTATTACATATTCTCTGGCAGTGGCGTCAGTTTTATCCCGGGACGCTACTTATCATCCCGCATTATTGTATTTGCATGGTATTTGTATTGACATGGTTTCTCCGCCTTTGTTCGGTTGATTGACTGTGCTGGCGGAACAATAATAATTCCCATCCACTAGTGGGATGTGGAGTCTTCAAAGAAAGGAAAGAAGTAAATGCATACATGCAAACACCCTTGACTATCCAGTGAATGTTAAGTTATTTTGTTCAATGTAGTGGCAGAGAATATGTAATAATACTACGTAATAACATTGTATCGCCCACTCCAGTGTCCGTTGGGAACTCGATGCTCGAAGTTGTCGACGACTACGTCTATTTAGGACAAACCATACAACTAGGCAGGTCGAACTTCGAGAAAGAGGTCATTCGCCGAATCCAACTCGGCTGGGCAGCGTTCGGGAAGTTAAGGAGCGTTTTCTCGTCAAACATCCCGCAGTCCTTGAAGACGAAAGTCTTTAACCAGTGCGTTTTACCGGTGATGACCTACGGTGCCGAGACGTGGTCTCTCACTATGGGTCTCGTGCGAAAGCTCCAAGTCACTCAGCGGTCAATGGAAAGGGCTATGCTCGGCGTTTCCCTACTGGACCGAATCAGAAATGAGGAGATCCGTAGGCGAACGAAAGTCGCTGACATAGCCAAGCAGATTTCCAAGCTGAAGTGGCAATGGGCAGGGCACATAGCTCGGAGAACCGATAGCCGCTGGGGCAGAAAGGTTCTCGAGTGGAGACCACGTATCGGCAAACGCAGCGTAGGACGTCCACCTGCAAGATGGACCGACGACCTGATCAAGGCTGCAGGTACCCGCTGGATGCACGTCGCTTCCGATCGGTCGGCATGGAGGTCCTTGGGGGAGGCCTATGTTCAGCAGTGGACGTCTAATGGCTGATATGATGACTACGTAATAGAATGGACTCTTCGACGTCCTGCCCGATTTCCCCGCCTTACTCACACTCCCCCTCTCCCCCCCCCCCTCGAGAGGCAGTTGAATAAACTTCAACAGTGAAGTTGCGAGCAGGCGAGCGAGTGGTCTAGTTTTAGTTAATTTCGTCGCGTAGTCAGTGCGACGACTTATTTCACAAATGTTTAAGGTCATAACCCTACGTGCTACATTTATATGTGCGCGTGTACTGATTGATGTCTGTGTAATAGATAACTAGAATAAGTGTTTGTATGGAATTTTAGCAGTGTCCGGGGTGTGGTAGTTGTGTTACAACATCTACGGGTAGGTACATTTACCAAACTCCAAGTGTTACTGGGTAATGCCTGAAATATGCGTAAATCCTAATAAACTCGGGACTCGAACCAGGAACATCAGTTACGAATTGATATCACTGGACACTTTACCAAACTCCGAGGGTTTTTTTTTTAATGAAATAGCAGAAGATGAGCTGAATAGCAGAGATTTGTTTGCGTCGAACCCTGTTTTGTAATCGTTTTTGTATCGAACCTCACTGAAACAGCATTCTCTCTCATTAAAAACAAAACAAACACATAATTTTAACGAAATTTTATTTGAATCACTTAGTGATACAATATAAGCGTTCATTTATCATATTGTTGAACAGCGACAGACTGAATCAATGAATGTCATTTATGCTTATTTATCTTGGCGTTACATTGAGTTTGCTTTCGAAATACGAGCATATTCCGTCAACTTTATTATTTTTTTCTTACTCCCCAATGAGGAAGCTTTATCCCAGAAGTTCCCAAACTATTTTTTCTTGTAGACCCCTTTAATTTTTTTTCTGGTTTCCGTGGACCCCCTCCTTGCTACATTTATATCACATTCCCATATTTCCAAAATTTTAATCACGCCTACGTTGACCCCCATCGAGACCCATGGACTCCAGGGGGTCTATATGGACCACTTTGGGAATCACTGCTTTATCCTGATATTTTCAAAATTCTGAATTAACCTTTTATTTTAATTTTAACATCATGTCTTCAAGTGTTCCCAAGTAAAAGGCGCCTATTTGTTTTAATGATAATAATGTAATATATATTTTTTTTAAACAATGTAGATTATGCATAAACGTGTGCATATGAATTTCTGACTTGTATCTCTGTACTTATGTCATGAATAAATACTTCATGATCTGTATATGTATTTAAGACTTTTTTTTCTTTTTCAGGTAAACAACCCATAAAAAAGCTGCATACCACCTTCATCAACATCGTTGTCCAGGTTTCAATCTAATTATCTCCTTAAATTTTGCAAACCAGACTAAAATGCCTTCATCCAGTCTCGCCGAGGTTTTAATCCGATAAATTAAAAACCCGTTCTAGGGCTTAATGAATTTAAAACGGCTTAACTAAAAATAATTCATCAAACAACCCTCTGATTCATTATGCTCTAGTATAGGGTTCCTTAAAACTTGCGTCTAAAGAGGTCTTTAGGCCTAGCTAACAAGCGCGTTGACAATTTCTCTGATGTTGCAAATGAGCAGCGACGGTGATCCCCTTTCCATCAGGTGGCCCGTCTGCTTGTGTTTCAACCTTAACATAAAAAATAAAGGATGCAGAAGAAAAAAAGAAAAAAGAAAAGTGCCTATAAGCTAAAAGCAGTACCCCAAATTGTCCAGAGAATAGGTCTCAATTAAATAAACATGGTGTATATTCCACAGGAAAAGCTCTTCATACAATCTTGCCAAGGTTTTAATCCAATTGATTAAAGACCCGTAGTAGGCCACAAGGAATTCAAATCGGCTTATCTAACGGTAAATCTGTAAACAACCTCCTGATTCATTATGCTCTAGTATGGGGCGCTTCAAAACTTGCATCGAAAGAGTTTTTTACGGCTGGTAGCGCGTTGACGATTCTCCTGGTGTTGCTAATGTTCATATGCGACGGTAACCCCTTTCCATCAGCGGCTGTAATCTGTAACTATTTGGCCATAAATTTGTAAGCCGCTTTGGAGTTCATTACTGTTTTCCTAAAATGATCCTAATTATCACGTTACATTAAAACAGATATGTACATACAGCAAAGTGGCTATCGCAACGATTTAAAAAAATAATTGAGTTAAAGCTAAAAGCAGTGTCCTCAAATTTTATTGTCCAGAGTATGTCCCAATTAAATTAACATGGTGTACATTCCACAGAAAAAGTTTTTCATCCGATAGATTTAAGACCCAGAGCAGGCCATAATGAATTTAAATCGGCTTATCTAAACGTAAATCTGTGAACAACCCTATGATGTGATGTGCTGCTACAATATAGGGCTCTTCGAAAATGTTGTCAAGAGTCCTTTAAGGCTGGCAACGCGTTGATTACCCCCCAGGTTTTGCTAATGTTCCTAAGCGAATCCAAGAATATGTAATATTATAATACTAGCGACGCTTAACCACTCTCCATCAGGTGTCCCGTCTGCTTGTCTGTCAAGCTTAACTTGAAATTAATGAAGCATGCAGTTGACTTGGACGGAAAGTGCCTAAGTCCCTAAAAAATACTTACCCTCAATAATTATGTTGTCCAGGCGATAGATAGATCTCCTTCGCTATCCATAACAAAATTACGTCATCTAGTGTCGCCAAGGTTTTAATCCGATGGATTAAAAACCCGTACTAGGGCGTAATGAATTCAAAGCGGCTTATCTAGAGGTAAATCAGCGTTCATCTTGTTGTTTACTAGGTATCGAGAAGCTGTACACGTTCGATGTGGCCCTCCGTCAACTCATTACGCCTCAACAACATAATGAATCTTCTTTGGAATATCCATAAGAACCGCGTTGAGAAAATATCTTCATGTTAATGAAGAGTATGATAAAATATGAGAAAAATGTATAGAAACAACATGAAAAATATGAAAATGATTCTTTGGTTAAATGTGGTTGTCGAAGGATGACTACTATCGCATACAATTGATACCGCAACACAGAGCGACACAGAGGCATAATACCTTAGATCTCAGGAGTGGCAACGCATCTACATTGAAACCTAGTCTTATAATATAGTGCTGAACACTACCATTTAGCGGCAAGTAAATTAGGTAATGCGGTGGTGGCTACGCCCGCGAGCTTCGCCCACTTCATAACATAAAAAAAGGAATTGCCAAAGTTTTGTTTCGTTTGCTTATATATTAGCGCGTGTGAAGGAACGAGACAGAGCATTAGCAATTCGACTTAGGTTCGCAATAAGAAATCCCGATACGCAGGCCCTAAATGTAAAGAACAAGCAGATAGCTCGTTAATTTCAATCACTGGATCTTAGTCTGCGAAGGACTTAAAAGTAATGAGATGATTTAGAAAATTGTTAATGCTGAAAAACGCTGTGTTCGCCATTACGTGAAAAATGTAGTTTATTAAATATTACCCTTTTAAACCTGTTTTTCTCTTGAAATCGTTTTTTCGGAGGTTCTATGTATTGACGACCGATTAAAAGGATATGTTTAGGTGTCAGGCTGCTAATTAGGCTAACGAAAGATCTGCAGCCAGACTTGTAAAAGTATTGTAATTGTATAAGTATTACGTGTATTGCAGTTGTCGTTGATAGTAATCGATTACTTTGCATTAGGTGATTCTTGATTCGATAGGATTGACGGTGATTCACAGTGGCATCCGTTTTTAAATACGCTCGTCAAGTCCCTTGATGTTCTAGAACGGTCTTCTCCATAGCGTAATCTTTTAATGTTTTTGAGACAATCTAAAAGTATTTTAAGTCTAAAACATGGTTAGTTCTTGGCAATTGTTATTTTTCTTTTTTCTTTTTCCAATGGACCTTTGCGTTCTAAACAGCGATAGTTTGTAATGTGATTAACATGTAAGAAACGATTTGCGAACGGCAACTTGGGAAGGCTCCTGTTGGCAAGTGCCCAACGTCGCCGGAATTGGTGTTTACGGTAAATACGTGTCGTTTGCAGCTGAGTTTTTGATTTTCTGCTTATTGAATGTGCTATTGAATGCTCATGATGGAGTTTCGAATTGAGAAAGTTACTAGTTTATGATAGTTCTGTGCTCTTATCTATGAAAATTTATATTCTGTGTTGCACCAAATCTTTCTGTCGAGCATCCACTTTCCACAGCAATATTTATTTCAGCTTAGTTTTTTCTTGTTAGCATGTTGCCAGTTTTTTTAATAGTTCATTATAGACTATAGTCGCCTTGGTTCGTCTTCATTAAGATCCTTACGTGATGAATATATTACAGTGGAGATTTCTATTAGGCCGTTACTTTTTAGTTACCTAATTGTTTGGACACACAAAGCTACTTATTAGAAGACTTCTGATGATGTTGAGAAAGAAACATTGATATTTGGCTAACATGTGAGAAACGATTTGCAAACGGCCACTTGGGGAGGCTCCTCCGGCTCCTGTTGGCAAACAATGTGGTGTTTACGGCAAATATGTGTTCCGTACAGCTGAATTTTTGAGTTTCTACTCATTGAATGTACTATTGAATGCTGATGATGGAGATTGATGCTGAGGGTAGATTTTACTCGTGGTAGAGCTCCAGTGACGGAGCTCGCGGCCGTAAGCATCACCGCATTACCTAATATACTTGCCGCTAAAGCACAATCGTGTTCCGGTCAGGTGGTTATGGACGGCCCTGTTATTTCCGACACACAGGCATAACACCTTAGGCTTCAGAAGTAGTAACGCATCTGCATTTTGATCTCTGGTCTTTGTGTTAGTGTCTATAGGCTACAGTTATCACTTAACATCATGTGAATTGCATGCTTGTTTGCCACTTTCATTACATAAAAAAAAATACGAACTGAGGAAGTTACTCGTTTACGGCAATTCTTTGCTCTATCTATGAAAATAAATATGTTGTGTTGTTCCACCAGAGCAGTATTTATTCATTATCCATCTGAATTGCATATACTGTGCCATTAGTTTTGCCCTATGCACCTAGATTATATTGAGTTATGTTTGCTTCCCATACTTAAACCCATTCAAATCAGTTATCCTCCAGATGTTACACACGACACGATCGCCAATATGGGCGCGACCAGTTTTTGTCGGACGCCGGCTTTGCATGCGCAGACGTCTGCGGCCCATATCCATCCTGCGTTAGTCGCAAACGTGGTCTGAATTATTTAACGCCGGACATGCAGGATTATTGTTAGCTATACTATATTACATTTGAAATACATTATGTTCATATTCGTTATTTTGAGACGCATGATATTCAGATGGAAGCTAATGAGTTTATTGTACAGTAGTTTCGTCAAGCCCCATGTTTTAATAATTTTCAATAGTTATCTACATCAAGTTGTTTATTGCAAAAAAGGCACGTGTTTTTTTTATGTAATGAAGATGGCAAATAGGCACGCAGTTCACTATGATGTAAAGTGATGATTGGAGCCAGTCTATAGGCTGCAGTCATCACTTAACACCAAGGCCAGAGGTCAAAATCCAGACGTATTGCCACCCCTGAGAACTTAGTTTAATTTGTGCCAGTTTTCGGGTTTTTTGTATATCAATGCAAAAAATCTAAGTTTTGAAACAGATATAATTTCTAAGAATGTGGAGCAATTCTGTTACAAGAATTGAAAGCATAGATCAAATTATGTGTCAATTAACCACAGACACGATACTTCGTTACGACAGAATAAATGTCATCTTATAGCTTCAATTATTTAACCGAAACGATGTCACAATGTTATCTCCGCCGAAATGAATTTACCTCATTATTTATGAAAAGCTGCGAGCTGAAAAAGGTTTGTTAGTGTATCTCAGATACTCCCCCGTCCCATTATCTTCGGTGCCTTTGTTGTATCCATAAAATACGCCGTCAATTCCGTCAAGTCTTTAGAAAAATCAGCCGCGTTTTATCACAATCTTTCATAGTAGTGCCGGAGGGCGCTTGGCGGCGTGAGTGGTGCTTGTGGCGCCCCCGGCGTCGCTTGATGGCACTCAATCGATAACAATCGTCACCTCGGCAAGGTCGTGCCGGCTGTTATTGTTTTGAATCATGAATCGTATAAGCGAATGAAATATCTTTGCTACTGACTCTTCAGGATCCATAAGAATTTTCAACGTGAAAGAGTATTTTGCTATAATGTCTTCTCAAGATCTATAAGGATTTTCGTTGATCAATGAAGATTGGTATCGTAGATTTTCAAACATCTTATGAACTTTCAAGAATGCAATTTATATGTGTTTTCACGCTAAGTCCTTTACGGGGTAGGAGAGAGTGGAACGCCAGATATCCAAACCCAGACACACCCACTACAGCTTTGCTACATTCATCATTCTCTCATCACGCCGAATCCTAAGACTTTTGACTCCATCCTCAGACAGTACTCTACCTATTTGGTCAGTCTTGGTCTTTCTGGGTCTCTGCAACCATTATATACCAAAAGTTATTTATATGGATTAAATTGAATAGCAAAAAAAAAGCCTGTCGGAAAATTGTTGTAACTGTTGAAAACCCTATCTTGACAATTTCGACGAGGTTGAAAGGATCATCCTAAAAAAGTTCACTAACTGATTACTTAAAATAAAAATGCTGGTGAATTTATTTTTAACCGACTTCAAAAAGAAGGAGATACTCAATGCGACCTGTATATATATTTTTAAATTTAAGAATGTCTAACAATTATGTTATTACTATTACTTCTACTGGATTCATAATAAACGTGTGATTGTCTGTGGTTAATAGAGAGGTTTGATATGTGAATGTACCATGAAACATGAATCGTATTTTCGAACGAAATATATTGCCTCTTTAAGATCCATAAACATTTTCAACGAGAAAAAATATTTTCCCAATGTTTAAAGGAAATTGTTGATTAGTTCAAATTGGTGACGTAGATTTTGAATAAGCATCTTATGAACTTTCAGGTATGTAAATATATTTTATATTGAATGAACTTAATAGCAAAAGAAAAGACTTGTATATTACATCTGGACGATTCAAACTCAACGAGGATGAAAGCGTCTTAGGAGCCTAAATAAATAGACGTTCATTGGAGTGATGAAACGGTTGCAAAAGCATTTGAGATCTAAGATAGGGTCTAGCCTAGTTTCAGTGTAATGTTTTGGAATAAACGTTGAGCTGACCAAACAATACCGGACGATGGAAGAGTCTTGTTAAAGAAAGTGACAAATATAGTCATACTGTAGGATAAGATAAAGCTAGCATTACATAATTGTGGTAAGGAGTTGGGACACTATTGTTTTTGTTTAATTGGGTCGAAATATTAAATCGTGCTTCAACTCTTTGATATTTGTTTAGTTGGTGTGAAGATCATGTTGGCATGAGGATAACCATCAAGTAAATAGGATAAATGTCGCTTCTAAAAGCGCCGCGCATGGCCCCGCGGCTGGTGTAGATCGTAAGTGTGTGATGGGTGACCGCTAGTGGCAAATTATATTAATGCGCGTGCTTCGGAAGGCACGTTAAGCCGTCGGTCCCGGTAGCTATCGATAGATAGCAGTCGTTAAACCTTGTCGGAGGCCTTATGGGCGATTTGAAAACATCCGACAGCGGGTTGGCCACTAACCCGTATCTCCACCAACCCGCATTGAAGCAGCGTGGTGGACTAAGCCTCCCCCCAAAATGGGGAGAGACTCGTGCCCAGCAGTGGGACATATAATGGGTTGGCATTATTAAACAGGACTTTGATGAGTTGCAGTTTTAGAAGAAATTGCTAGCCATAATCGCCACGCTTGGCAGGCGGATTGGCGATCGCAGTGCTGGGCAGGAAGGCAGGAATTTGGCATGATCATTGTATCTTAACTAACATCTTCATTGTACCCTTATTCCATAGTAAATGAATTCTGATTCTGGGAGTTTTATCGCAGGACGCTGCTGGCCCTGTGTTGTTATATTTACTACAGCCTTATCGGAATGGTTTGACCGCCGTTGTTCGGTTGACTGCCTGCACTAGTGGGCGGTGGGGTCGTCACGTCCCGATGCTAGTATTTATATTTATACCTTATATTAATTGGATCGTCTCTAACTTGAATCTAAAAACAAATTGATGAATTGTTGATATTGGTGGGTAAATGTTCAATTAGAAACTTAACCTACCTTTTGCTTTTGGTTTCAAAAAGGATTTCGTAACAAGAATCACGGACTCCCGTTCAAATTCTTATTCCCCATTTAAATTATTGGCCTCTTAGTAACATAGTAACTTAGGCCTCAGGAGTGGCAACGTATCTGCATTTTGACTTCCGGTTTTTGTGTAGATGTATCGGCTGAAATCATCACTTAAAGTCCATGTGAGCTGCATGCTTGTTTGTCACCTTCGTTGCATAAAAAAACCCTTTAGGGGTTAATTTTTGAATAATTAAGTAGCTTATGTTTGAACCTGGTCTATCGATTATTTTGAGTACATATTTCATCCAAATCGGTGCTGTGGTTTAGTCGTGAAAACAGAAGACAGAACCCTCAGACCGACTGTGTATACTAGACTAGGTATCTTTCTTTCCCTAACCTTTCTTTCCCTAATTATATTGTGAGAACAATAAATATGATCACGGTAAAAGAAATTTCAAAGAACGGATCATATTTTGTATTACGAAACAAATTTGGTCCCAAAAGTTCCGTAAATGGGTTTATATATTTTTGTTCATCTATAAACTTTTAATTTGCCACTCGAATTTCATGGTTTCTATTTCTTGTTACTAATGTTCTTGCTACACAGCGGATGGGATGTAATGTAGGTAAGCGTGACGTTGTCATACTAAAACGTACAATGTCGTATTGGCAGAGATTAAAGACAGAGCACAGGATCATCATTTAAGTGTTTTTTAAGAAAATCAGCTCTAATTAGTGAATTGTGTTAGGCAAACGGCCCAAGTGCTTTTTCTGTAACATTACAGTGTTCATAAAAGTAGCGGTAATGCGCACATGGATGGCAAGTGACCACTGCCGCCTCTAGAACAGATATCTACACAAAACCATAGATCAAAATGCAGATACGTCGCCAAACAAGACGCGTTACCGCTGCGTCTGAGGGTACTTATTACTGTAGTGCTGAACTCTACCAATAAGCGATTGATTACGCGATGCAATGGTGCGAACACCCTCGAGCTTCGACATTGGAACTCTACTAGTATAGCTAGCTGCATACGAACCGTTTGGCTAGAACGCTTGTATCAGTACTTCAGCGTCACGCTATCGTCCCGTCCGTTGTGTGGCAAAGGCATTAAACTTCTCGCCCGCCTACATCGTCCTCCACCCAGTCGCTGACATTTTCACTGATCCCCTGGGAAATATCCTCTTTAATGGAAAGAAAAAACTGACTCATCTTAATAACTTTGTAGTATTTAATATCAAACAGATATCCGATATCGTTGCTTTACAGATAGATGTTCGCCCTTGAGGTATTTCTTGATTTGATGTAAAATACTCGTGTAATTTTCTGTCATTGTATATTTTTGCTACATCAATGTTTCTTATTCCTGCGGGCTTTTCCTTTTTCAATGCGGCAGGTGTTCATTGTCTTATGACTTAACTGTTAGAGCACATTTTGTGCAAAATTATTGATGATCTTTTACTGGTGGTAGAGCTTCTGTGCCGGAAATAACAGGGCCGTACATTACCACCTGACCGGAACACAATGGTGCTGAACACTACCAAAGCGGCAAGTATATAAGGTAATGCGGTGATGCCTACGCCCGCGAGCTCCGTCACTGGAGCTCTACCACCAGTAAACCGTTTCAGTTGTAATGAGGCTATACATTAAGACACACTTTATACCATGATTTGGCCCGTATATTGAACCCAAGTACCTACCCAAAGCCACCACGGCAGCCAACTGTTTATTTCCAATATTTATTTTTTAATTTCCCCCTCGCTAATTAATTCAACAAACCAAACCGTTCACCGAAATCCAATCAACATTCGATCACTTGGCCGGAAAATTAAATGGAAAGAGCAATAATTAACAGCAAGACGTCTGTTGCTGAGATTAAAGAGCTCAGCTAGTACCTTCGGCTTTTTGGAACATTTTTTTAAATTAATTGTAGAATCCTCTTTCGATGTGATCGAAGGGTCTCGCGGTGGATCATAGCCCTTGGAAGAATTGATTGATAGTTAAAGCCAATATTTCTATTTGATTTTACTTAGTGAACTGTCTAAAATGATTCATAAAGTGTAGTGTAGTTATTAGGCCTAAATGCCTAAGATCCTCAGCTTGGTATGTCTCTTCACTTCAAGTACCTACCGGGCTGAGAGAAGCGTGGAGCGTGGAGAATACAATCCCAGCCATGAAAGAAGTATAGCTTCGATACATACGCCTACACTCACAGCCTTATCCTAGGCCCCTTATTCATAAACGTACATTAGATACGGTTTAGCTATAGAATGCTTTGTCTTTGTCAGTGGCATTGTCAAATGTGCAGGATAGACATCAAAAACATCAAAAACACAGAACTCGACCACAAGACTAAATGCACACGATGCACATAATACGTTCTAAATCGTTATCTATAACATCTGCGTCTAGAAATAAAGTCGTATCCAATTTAAAATCTGCAGACGGACGCGGCCTCCGAGCGTAATCAATTTTATTGCAAGTCACTTATAACATGTCAGAGAATCGAGCTGTAAGCACAAAAGAAAAATACCCTCACGAAATTTCCAAAACCACGACCTAGCTTAAACTGCTTTGATGTCCAAACATCCAATATCTTTTGTCTTAACAGCCATTTTTAAAAGAGATTCCTTTTTTCGTGGCCCCTTTTGTTACTGACATGACTTGCGGATTGGGGTCCCGCGTAATTCGGGCCGCGGAGGAAACTCGCGGCAACGTTGCCGGTGACTGGCAGCCGAGACTAAAGGAGCCTTCGAGTGGCTTTAATGGCACAGATTAACATTACATTTTCATTGTTTTGGCGCGTCGCTAAATAAGTTTTGGTGTTGTGGATAGATTGATTATCGTGTCTTAGCTCTTTGTTAGCTCGCTCGTGTAACTTGTTTTAGAAGTGACGTGCATTATGAATGTCCTGTTTTAATAATGCAATAATATTCTAGAATCAGAATGGAAGCGCGCATGGCCCCGCGGCTGGTGTAGATCGGAAGCGAATTACTCGGTTAAGTGATACGGGCGCGGTCGGGTGTTTGATGGGTGACCGCTAGCGGCAAATTAAAATGCGCGTTTCCGTGCTTCGGAGGGCACGTTAAGTCGTCGGTCCCGGTTACTATCGGTAGATAGCAGTCGTTAAACCTTGTCGGAGGCCTTATGGGCGGTTTGAAAACACCCGACAGCGGGTTGGCCACTAACCCGTATCTCCACCAATCCGCATTGAAGCAGCGTGGTGGAGTAAGCTCTAGCCCCCCCCCCCCAAAAGGGGGGGAGAGACTCGTGCCCAGCAGTGGGATGTATAATGGGTTGCCATTATTGTTATTATTTATTATTCTAGAATCCCACTGCAGAATTATTTCGTTTATCGAGATATGCTGCAAACCTAATTTTATATATCTAGTAGACTCCCTATCAAAATATGACCACTAATGACTAAAAAGAAGAAAAGAAAAGATTCTCGCACCGGGACGAATATTTGTATAGCCTACAGATATTTGTTTCGGGTCTGGGTGTTTGTGTACCTATGTGTTGTGTGTGTACAACAGCACCCACTTATTATATCTATACATAAAAATAAATAAAATTGGAGTATCTGTTTGTAATACTAAAATAACCGTTTTTTACTAAATGCATATGGATGTATACACGCTACATATACCAAAACAATTTTTTTTACAATTTTTGTCTGTCTGTCTGTCTGTTTGGCGGGGCTATCCTTGGGAACGGCTGGACTGATTTTGACGGGACTTTCACTGGCTGATAGCTGATGTAATAAGGAGTAACTTAGGCTACTTTTATACTAGCTGCGCCCACGACTTCGTCCGGGTAAGATACTAAACAATCATAAATTCTCACGCGGGCGAAGTCGTGGGCACAGCTAGTTTAAAATATATTTAAAGTAACCAGGAGTGTTTTATGTAAATATACACAGATAACGTTCCCAACCCGGATTATTTCAAGACTGAAGCGTTTCACATGTTTGCTTTTGACTCAGCTATTGCATGATCGTGAGATAACGCTCGCGGCCGCTCCGTGACTCAGTTTCCCTGATTTTCGCGTTCGCTGACACCAATGTAAAAATAATACACCGAAATCAGCGCACTGAGTCGCTGTGTACCTTGGGAATTGGTGAATAATTGGGTGAAACGATTGCGTGTTCGTGAAGTTTATATGACGAGGGTTTTTAATTAAAACGTTTTTTAGGGCGCCTATTTCATTCATTTCTCAAGTCTAATTAACCTCTTTAAGACTCTGTCGTTAAAAAGTACTAGCTGAAATTATGAAGTACTAGCTTTTTTTTATGGAATGGAAGTGGCAAACAAGCATGCAGTTCACAGTTGATGTTAAGTGATGACTGCAGCCTATAGACACCCACACAAAGACCAAGGTCAAAATGCAGATGCGTTACCACTCCTGAGGCCTAAGGAGTTATGCCTCTGTGCCGGAAATTACAGGGCCGTACATAACCTGACCGAAGCACGATAGTGCTGAACACTACCATTTAGCGGCGATTGTATTAGGTAATGCGGTGGTGCCTACGCCCGTGAGCTCCGTCACTGGAGCTCTACCACAAATAATAGCTGACCCGGCAAACGTCGTTCCTCCATACATCCCGAGTCCCATCATCGGTGTGAGCATAGGTTCATTGTTTTATTATATCTCAATAGGTTTATGTGCCATCTTCGATGATAGATCCCAGGCAGCTTAATTTTGCCGACATCGCCAACACATAGGTATTCTATTTATAATTTACTAGACGTCGCATGCGTGGATGTCGTTTAAAAAACCTATGTTCTTTCTCAAAGTCAACTATATCTGTATCAAATTTCATTAAAATCGGTTCTGTTGTTTAGACGTGAAAAGGCACACAGACAGACAGAAAGACAGACAGACAGAGTTACTTTCGCATTAATAATATTCGTAGGGAAGTAGGGATTTATATTCTTATCAATTTATACAAAATTTTAACAAATTAGGTATATACACAAATCTACCGCATGAATCCCTCTATCTTCTATCGTTTAACCGTCGAAGTTTTTTTTCCATTATTCATCATCGAGGTTTTAAAACAGCCAACATTTTTAGAACAACCAATATGTAATTGAAGTGGCAAACAAGCATGCAGTTCACAGTTGATGTTAAGTGATGACTGCAGTCTATAGACACCCACACAAAGACCAAGGTCAAAATGCAAATGCGTTACCACTCCTGAGGCCTAAGGTGTTATGCCTCTGTGCCGGAAATTACAGGGCCGTACATTACCACCTGACCGGAACACGATAGTGCTAAACACTACCATTTAGCGGCAAGTAAATCAGGTAATGCGGTGGTGCCTACGCCCGCGAGCTCCGTCACTGGATCTCTACCACCAGTAAAATATAGGGGGCATGTAAGTTTTACAAAAGAAATAAGAAGAGAAGAAAATGAATGGTTGTGTACTTACATACGTCCATGTGTATGAGATCAGAAACCCACGATTCGCCAGTATGTTTCTATGTGGGTACCTCCGCTGACTCCTTCAAAGAATTATAGATGTGAAAAGTTATATAACTTCTAAACAATATATGATAATCACTCGCTTTTCCATTATTCTCGTGTAGAACTTCAATTCAATTCAATAACTGCCTCGGCAGCCTAGTAGTAGCAGGCCACTACTACTACGCTGAGGTCCTGGGTTCGATTCCCGGGTAGGGGGTCAGCAGAGATATTGGTGTAAAGTCCTTTAACTCTCGTTCTATTGGGAATTTTCTATTTTCTGGAAATTTCCCAGTACCTCCAAGTTTGATAATGTGCCCGGAGATGTCAACAGGCTCGTCATCTGTTTCTCGCCACATGGGCCAAAACGTAACCGGCGAATCGTGGGTGTTTGCATGTATGCTCGAATGCATGCATTTACCTCTGCCTACCCGTTCGGGGATTACAGGCGTGAAGTTACGTAACTTTTTACGTAAATTCCGTAATATCTTCACAAGGCACGAGTCAATCATCCAGACAAAATCAATTGCCAATGATGAATATAGATGTACCTACTTACAGCGTACATTTGATCTTGAGCAAATAACTCTTTCAATTCCAAAGATTCATCTCACCATTCACGTCAGGCTTAAATCGAAATGTTACCGAATGATAACTCGGGTTCAAATATGAAAAGAAGTCATTTTGTTGAAAATGTTCGACTCCCCTGCCGACTGTTCAGGCGTCTACATTGTAAGCCATTCGACAGAACTGAGCTTTCTGGTTACATGATGGATTATTATTTGAATCTTTTGTTTAAAGAATAATGTATAGAAAACGTACTGGTGGTAGAGTTCCAAGTGTAGGAGCTTTAGGGCGTAGGCACCGCATTACCTAAGCTTTCTGCTACCAAATGGTAGTGTTCAGCACGATCGTGTTCTGGTTAGATAGTTATTTCCAGTTCAATTAAAAAAATATCAATTCAATTCATTTATTTCAGACCATTCATAAAGTAAATACACAATAAATCTTTGAATTAAAAATTTAAATTTAAGTACTTAATAACTAGAGCAGACTATTGAACTACAATTTTTGAACTTCAATTTGTAATGTATGGCCCCGTAATAATTATCACAGAGACAACAACTTAGGACTCGGAAATGCCAAAACATCTGCATTTCGACATTACATCTGTGTCTATATGGTGCAGTCATCACTTAACATCTTTGTGAACTGCATGCTTGTTTGCCACCTTCGTTGCCATATTTGTGTCCTTTGGATGTATTATCCAAATCGGTGTTTATTAGTTTGTGAATTTAAAAATTTGAATATTCAAACATGAAAAGAATCCATGCCACGTCACGTTCGGCCCCGTCCCCGCCTGTCCCGTCCAGACGTCTACGGTTTTTCTTCTATTTCCCAACCCCCAAGACGCCACTAAGCCGTCGATTACACGGAGATTATTATTTAAATTCTCCCTAAACTTACGCTTCGCCGGAATTTCCCTTGTGTTTTAAGTTTTAGTTACATTTTTTATGCTACTTCATCGTTTGCAAGCAATTTCAATGATGAATTTATTCTCGAAGGCGAGTTTGGTCTTTTAATATGTATTCCTTTGGTGGGTTTGAGTAAGTATAATGACTTCTTTCATGTTTCTTTCTTTTCTTTTTTCTTTGATAGTTGATCACTTATTATATTAAACAATCGTGGTAACTTCATACAACATGTTGTCACGGGAGTACTGCACACTCTCTAACACCCCGATTAGAAAAACGAGTTATACTCATAATACATGAAATGAAAGTACATGTTTATGTATTAAAATTTTTATAATTTAAGAAATAAGTTGTCCTCAATTTGTACGAACAGTATGCACACCCAATGCATACTTACCCTACTTCTACCTACGGCCGCACATAAAATACGAACCTACTCACACACGCACACTGTTGCAATGTGATCTAGCCTAACCTACGTACCCTTATTTAACACTTGCTGATTAATTGAAGATTAATTGCCACTATTTTATTTCTTAAATTGTAATTTATAATAAAAAACATGTATCTATTAAGTAACGAGTTCCAATAAAGTTGTTGAGACTAGCATTTTATTATGGATAGACGTTAGTCTCATTTTCGTTTGTAATGACGGTTCTCCAAATTACCATAAATTCCTTTATAGTAATTAATTTTGGGCCAAAATATGACCTACATCAAAAGTTGAAATAAAACTATTTTTACGGATTTATATCGCGTATATTAAACTAAAATGATTTTTAAAATCAACCCGACGTTTCGGTCGCTTTTCAATAGTTTAATATACGCGAGATAAATCCGTAAAAATAGTTTTATTTCAATGAGTGTAGCTCGCGAAAACCTAAGAACATATTACATCAAAAGTGCCTGAAATCAGTTCGGTTATCGATTCCGAACAAACTAGTCTCGGGTTGTACATTTAATCCTGTTATACGTTGTATAGAAGGTACCTGACGCTGGTTTTCAACAGGACCTTGCTTTGAATGAATTGCTAGCGTTGGGACGTGACGACCCCATCGCATACTGGCTTAAGAATTTTCTATACAGAGAGTTCTTTCACCAGTGCAGTCAGTCAAGCGAACACTGGCAGTCAAACCATTCCACTGGGGCGGTAGTAAGTGCAATAACGCAAGATAGGCAGCAGCCTCGGTAGCCTAGTGGTAGTAGGCCACTACTACTACGCTGAGGTCCTGTGTTCGATTACCGGGTAGGGGGTTATCAGAGATAATGGCGTAAAGTCCTTTATCTCTGGTTCTATTGGGTTTTTTCCATTTTATGGAAATTTCCCAGTACCTCGAAGTTTGGGAATGTGCCCGGAGATGTCAACAGGCTCGCCACCTGTTACATGGCCCAAAAACGTAACCGGCGAATCGTGGGTGTTTGCATGTATGCTTGAATGCATGCATTTACCTCTGCCTACCCCTTCGAGGAATACAGGCGTGAAGTTACGTTCGTAGTAAATAGACGATTTTTGTAGTGTGTGTGTCACACGCATTTCCCCCCACAAAAAATGACAGACTGTTTTGCACCGGTAATAGACGCTATGGCTACTCCCCTCCGGTCCGCCGCGGCCGGTGGCCCGTGTTGCTCTATGGTCCGCGCTCTTCGTCCTATACGGTCATTCAGGTTATCTTATCAATCCAGAATGTTCAAGTATGATTCAGTCATGTTTCACCCGTCAGGTAGCTAGGAGACGATATCGTCCACGAATAATATGAAATCAATTGTCATATTATTCGTGGACGATATCGTCTCCGCGTTGCTCATGAGGTATGCCGAATACATTGGAAGCTGAAGCTTCATGCTTCCAATGTATTCGGCCAATATCTACCACCAGTACTCAAATCAAATAAATCAACATGCTATTATACTCGTAATATACACAAAATGTAACTAACATTGGAAATGAAATGGAAAATCTCGATATCAATTCAACATTAAGTCTCAGTAGCAGTAAAAGCAATATACTGCACAATGCAAATATGGCGGTCGCATGTTGTATATTGAAACGCGCTGGCTCCGAAACTCCGAACCTATTGCTCGTTGTCACGATTTGCGACAGCGATGTATTGTTTAAACAATTTTAGATTTGCTTTATGTAATGTCAATGGAAAAGTTGCATTACAATATATTACCCCAATGAGTTTATTAAACAAGCGTAGTAGTCTAGTGGTGATAGTCCCAGTTTTGACTTCGGGACTTCGGTGGTAGAGGGACCACCAGTAGGCACCACCGCATTACCTAATCTATCTACCGATATATACATCGACATAATCTATCTGCCTTTAGACATCGACACAAAAACTGGCGTACAAAATGCATATGCAATTTTGCTGCTTTGGGCTGGTTTTTGTGTCGATGTCTATAGGCTGCAATTTTCAGTTAACATTAATGTTAACTGCATGCTTGTTTACAATTTACATACAAAAAAAACTACAGGCACGGAATAAATTCTACGCATATACAACATGAATGATTATTCATTGCTCGAATAGGACAACACGTCTTTCCCTTAGCAGATACGTCTACATGAAATCCTGTTGTAGGATCATCATTGAGAACTGGGCTATATTCGAGTAAAGACGCCATCTTAAGTGTTTTGTGCCTTTCAATATAAAATAGCTCGCGAAACCTACGATGTAAACCTGGGTGGATGACTGCTTGCAACGGTGCTGGTTAAGACTCTCGCTGTGTGTGGATTAGTGCTACGAATATTCGCATCTACATCTGCAATTGCGGATTATTCGCATTAATTCACACATCTGTAAAAGCGGAGTATTGACGGATGTGGATTAAATCTACCACCGAAAACAAGTAGCGACGTGTAGTATTTGACCAATACGAGAAAAGATGATTTACATTTTGTTTATTTTGCTATGGTCCTGATTTTCATTGTGAAACAGTAACTGTTTTGTTATCATACTTGACTTATTACAATCTTACAGTACGGAGCAAGATATATAGCAGAGACTTAGGAGAGACTTCGGTTGATTTCGGCTCTGTCGAGCGGTATCTCTTTACGAACTCGAAACTAGCCGATTGTCTCTTTCCAAAGCTCGATGTGCAATATTTCTTGACGGGTTCTGTACTTTGTTTTGACGTATGACAAACGACAACAAAAAGTGAGCTCTATAACAGTCTTTATATAGTCTAAATTTGCTTTGACGTTTGATAAACGTTATAACAAGGTAAGATTGAATAAGAGATGGTGGTAGTGCCGCTGGACTTGGCGGAAAAGAAGGCTGCTAAATTTCTATTTATTAAATAATGCACCATTTTTTAAATTTAAATAATAAATACCATTTGTCGAGTTGCCACATGTAACCATACATGTAAGCAGCATGATCGTTTCCACACAAAAATTCATAAAAAAAACAAAAATAACACGACGCAGCAGACGTGCCTAACTAAGCAGGAGTCCTAAACGTGGAACCAATATTGTCGGTGCATCGGCCCGTGTCGGGTTCACGTGATTTCAACCATTAGCGTCCATATCGCTGATTTATATTGACCCGTGCGATTCCCAACTTTTCAGCGATAAAGTAATATTTGCTGCAAACTTTCAATATTTTGAGTATTAATATTGGATTGCGAATCGTACGTTGGACGTTGATACTGAACTTTGGATATTAAATAATGCAGCAATATTTAAATTTATATACTCAAACTCAACGAAGCGCGCATGGCCCCGTGGCTGGTGTAGATCGGAAGCGATTTATTCGGTTAAGCGATACGGGTGCGGTCGGGTGTGTGATGGGTGACCGCTAGTGGCAAATTAAAATGCGCGTTTCCGGCTTCGGAGGGCACGTTAAGCCGTCGGTCCCGGTTGCTATCGATAGATAGCAGTCGTTAAACCTTGTCGGAGGCTTTATGTGCGGTTTGAAAACATCAGACAACGGGCTGGCCACTAACCCTTATCTCCACCAACTCTCATTTGAGCAGCGTGGAGTAAGCTAGCCTCATCCCAAGAAGGGGAGAAACTTGTGTCCAACAGTGGGACGTATCAAGCAAGGGTTGTCATTAATATTATCATATATTATACTTAACAACAATGTCCAAGCTGCAGTCACTCATCATCCATGTAAACTGCATGACTATTCGCCACCATCATCTAAATAAAAGTAATAAAAGTAAAAAAATAACACGACGTAGTAGGCCCCGTAATAACTGTTACAGAGACATAACAACTAAGCTCTTAGGGGTGGCAACGCATCAGTATTATGACCTCTGGTTTTTTGTGGGTGTCTATAGGCTGCACTCATCACTTAACATCAATGTGAACTACATGCGTGTTAGCCAGCTTCATTAAAAAAAAAACTGTCTAACTAAGCATGACGTGATTTCAACCATTAGCGTCCATATCGCTGATTTATATTTACCCGTGCGATTCCCAACTTTTCAGCGATAAAGTAATATTTGCTGCAAAAATATGTTTTCAATATTTGGAGTATGTATTAATATTGGATTGCGAATCGTACATTGGACATTGGGATAGAACGTTTGATATTGAATATCTTAACACACACGCTTTGTCGCCCGACAATATATTAATGGCACGTTTTTCATTACCGTTGGCAATCTCGTGGAATGAAAGATCGAGATCCTGAGAACCGATCACGCGTCTTGCTTGGATAAATATTTAATATTGCAGCGATTCTTGCGTAGTTATTGAATAATATCGCTGGTTAAAACAGAAATGGGGCAGATCGAAATAGATTTTGTTTGATAAAATTTGATGAATCATGAAAAGTTTTTTTTTCTCAAGACAACCCCAATGTTGACTGGTCTAAAATGCTTTATAGCATTAAGTCCGCCTCTTGTACATGTAAGTGCAAGAAATCAATTGCTGTTCGTTACTCTCGCTAAAACTCGAGAACGGCTGGACCGATTTGGCTAATTTTGGTTTTGAATGATTTTTGGCAATCCATGAAAGGTTTAAAAGGTAAGAAAATATGAAGAAATTGAAGGAAAACAGTAAAAACCACAACTTTATTTTCCCATACAAATAGTCCGTATCTATCAAAACTTTGACACATTATTTCATTCTGAGTCAATACGAAGTTTGCCGGGTCAGCTAGTAAATAAATAAAAGTAAAAAGGTCTCGGTCTTGTGATCAGAAAATTACAGTAATTAAAGTCAACATTCAAAATGTTTATTTATCATTTTGGGATTTCAACATACACTTATGATATAGGTATTTCGGAAATTAATAACTAGGTATGTTAAACTAAACTGAGGTGAATAGCAATAGATACACATGCCATGGCTGTTTACAACTGTAAAAATTGATGATCAAGAATGTCACTGAGAATAAATGATATACGCACTATGTATATCAGTAGAATGTCTCATTTCCTCTTATACAAACTGATTACAAAGAGTTGAGGAACGGAAAAGGAGGCGTTCTTTGTCATTCACATTCACAGTATTTGGATTTTCCGGCCCGAGATCGGACTCGGATTCTTAGAATTAGCAGTTATGGCCGAGGCAGTCTCGGAGACGAAATTTGTACTAATTTTGATATTAGTTTTATGAGCTTGAGATAAGTTCTCAAAACCATAAAAATAAAATCGATCACGACATTTTATTAAACACTAGATAGCCCGCGGCTTCGCCCGCGTGGATGTCGTTTCCTAAATAGCTAAGTACCCTATGTTCTTTCTCAAGTCAGCTCTATCTCTGTACCAAATTACATTAAAATCGGTTCAGTCGTTTGGACGTGAAAAGGTAAGAGACAGACAGACAGAGTTACTTTCGCATTTATAATACTAGTAGGGATTTTTGTACAAATCAATGTGTGGAACTTGATTATTTGCTGATTAAGCGAGCAGCAGCCAAAGATCTTAAACGCCTATGAATATTTAGAAGCAATTAAACGTTGACATTGTTTGCTGCGATGATACATACTTCGTAGTTCAGTTACGAAGATTAATCTTGAAGATGTTTATTCTTATGGCCTGCCACGCAGAACAGCATTGGGTACCCTTAGGTTGTTAAGGGTTTAGGTGGAGGGGGCATGTATTACGAGTCGAGAGAGGATAGTGTGGCTTTATTTTCCCGCTACGTTGATGTTGACATGTTGAGTTCCCATTAGTTCCCACGTGAGGTTGTACACTTTCGTATCTACATAACGTAGATAACAAATATACAAATATCATTGTAGGACAAAAAAAAATCAACTGACCTCTTGACTTACTTGACTTTTAAGGCCCTATGTCCCTTAGCTGGGGAAGAGGGCGTCCACAGTGCGTCGCCATCCCTGTCGGTCTTGAGCTTCGAGCTTCATTTCACTCCAGGTCCTGCTTATGCTCCCCGCCTCTGCGATGATAGACCTCCTCCAGGTCTGTTTGGGACGGCCACGCTTGCGCTCGCATTCCTTCCTTGCTTGCATTCCTTGGGGATTCCAGTCTAGGGCTTGCCTCGGTATGTGGTCAGGGTCCCTTCGGAGCGTGTGGCCAATCCAGTTCCATTTTCGGCGTTTGATATGCTGGGCGATCGGGTCTTCATTGCAGCGCCCCCACAGGTTTTGTGGGAACTGACCTCTTGGATCAGTTGTTTTTTTTTGTCGTACAATGATATTTGTATGCAGTTCATATTCCTCTGTAGATAATATTTTTTTATGAATCTTATTGATTCCAAGTTTGGGGGTACCGTTTCCCTACTAATATTATAAATGCGAAAGAAACTCTGTCTGTGTGTCTGAAATTTGGTACAGAGATAGAGCTGACTTTGAGAAAGAGCATAGGTTTCTCAGTTATTTATAAAACGACATCCACGCGGGCGAAGCCGCGGGGAACAGCTAGTAAGTGATAATAACCGGCGACCGCGCCCGTATTCGCTTAACCGAGTAGTCAATATGACGCAGTCGTTTCTAATACCGAATGCCTGCATTGATCGAAGGCTCAACTCGTGTTCCAAGGTCTTTGTCTGGCGTGTTCGCCGGGTAATCCCCGAAGACGTGAGGGGATCACACGGTGTATGATACCGCTGCCACAGGCTTAAGTCGTGAAGCGTATGTAAGACTAAGACCTACCTACCTTGACCAAATTGGTCGTGTAATGTCTGAAGGTGAGGCTAAGAGTATTCGCAATCGGCGTAAATGCATGCAGAGAATGATGAAAGTAGAAGAGCATGGTAGATATAAAACCGGGATATTTGGCGCTCCATGCTCTCTGCCTTACACTGCAAGGGACCTCTCGTAAAGATATGTACTCGTATGTATACATGTGTAGTTGTTATACTGAACATCTTTTTATTGCGTTACTGGATGCGGATGTGTCTTTAATAGATACTCCACCTGTGCAGCTGAGTATGATCGCGGGTTCTACATATAATAATAATAAATAATAACGGCAATCCATTATACGTCCCACTGCTGGGCACGAGTCTCTCCCCTTTTTTGGGGGGAGTTCTGGAGCTTACTCCACCACGCTGCTCCAATGCGGGTTGGTGGAGATGCGGGTTAGTGGACAACCCACTGTCGGATGTTTTCAAACCGCCCATAAGGCCTCCGACAAGGTTTAACGACTGCTATCTATCGATAGCAACCGGGACCGACGGCTTAACGTGCCCTCCGAAGCACGGTAACGCGCATTTTAATTTGCCATTAGCGATCACCATACACACCCGACCGCGCCCGTATTCGCTTAACCGAGTACACCAGCCGCGGGGCCATGCCGTCTTAATGTTATACAATAATAATCAATATGATGCAGTCGTCTAGTAAGGCATTGATCGTAGGCTAAATGCGTCTTCCAAGGTCCCAGTCTGGCGTGTTGCGAGTAATCCCCGACGTCAGGCTATACAAGGCTAGTCAGAAATCGCGTTAAGTTTATGAAGAGTCTTTTGAAAAACGTTGTTTGTAATTGAGCACATTGACCGCAAAAATATTACCTACTGCTAGCCATTCATCACTGTTGACTTGGGCACCAATATGGAGGCCCATTGAAGACGCCCTTTCAGTTCTAAGAAACATGTCGAATGCTGACTCGATATGCTGAAAGGATTCTGGGAAAAGCAGACACCATATTGTAAACGTATAGAATTGCTTTTCACTATGATTTTTTCTAGGTCGCTTTGTTAAAGATTTTTTTCTATGTGATCCAAATAGGAAATGTACTTCTCAAGTTTTTTTTATGTAACGAAGTTGGCTTACTACCTTTGCAGTACACATTGATGTTAAATGATGATTGCAGCTTATAGACATTTCCACAAATACAGATGCATTGTCACTTCTGAGACCACACGGCTGCGCGCGGCTCCCGACAGTCGTTGGCCGCGCGCGTCTATCGCGAGCCACGGAAGCGGTTCCATACATTTTCATACTGCATCTATTCTCGCGCGCGGCCGCGGTCGATCGCGACCCACGGAATTATAGCTTTAATGTTATGCCTCTGTGATGGTAATGTATGGCTCCGTAATAACTATCACAGAGACACGACAACTTAGGTCTCGGGGGTGGCAACACATGACCATTGCATTTGACCTCTGGTTTTTGTGTAAGTGTCTATAGGCTGCAGTCATCACTTAACATCAATGTGTACTGCACGCTAGTTTGCCAACTTCCGTACATAAAAAATAATCTGCAATATTATTGCCCATTCTAATCATTGCCCAATTCATATTCTAAAACCACCGCAGCGTAAAGATATTATTTCTTTAGGCGAGTGGTTCGCTTTTCAGGATTAACGAGACCCCGGGGAAATTAATATCGATAGACCGATCAACTATTTCATTATACATACCGAATTAAATAGGCGATAATCTGACGTGATGACCCCACCGCCCCCTAATGTTGGGGAATTATCCCCCAACTGCAGTCGGACAACCGAACCATGGCCACACCGCGGACACTCCGCCAAAATTCCATACAAATGCTTAATTTGGTTTCTATTACGCAGGCATCAATCAGTGACGTGTTACACGCGCACCTGTGTGCGTAGCACGTACAAAATACCAACCTTTGCCCATCAGAGGGGAAGGGGCTTAGTGATACGGGCAAATCGGGCGGGACGTCGAAGTGTCCATTCTATACGTAGTATTATTACATATTCTCTGCCATGGCTATCAAACCATTCCAATACGGCGGTAGTAAATGCATATGTAACTTCACGCCAGGTCCCTAACGGGGTAGGCAGAGAGTGTAGGGCGCTAGATATCCCGGTCCTGACAAACCTCTCGTGCCTCGTCTACCTTCATCATTCTCTTCATACATGCACGCCGATTCCTAAGACTTTTGACCCCACCATCAGACAGAACTCGACCTATTTGGTCTTGGTAGGTCAGTCTTGGTTAGTAAATGCATTACCTCGGAACGGGCTGCAGCCTATAGACACCCACACAAAGACCAAGGTCAAAATGCAGATGCGTTACCACTCCTGAGGCCTAAGGTCTTATGCCTCTGTGCCGGAAATTACAGGGCCGTACATTTGGTTCATATCATTGTCCCATCAATATTCTAAAACCACCGCAATGTAAATATATGATTTGTTTGGGCGAGTGATTCGCTTTCGAGGAGTAACGAGCCCCGGAGAAATTAATATCGTCAGTCACTGACGAACTATTCCACTATAAATACGTACCGCATTAAATAGACGAGAGAGCCTTTAATATGATTAGCAGGAACTGATTTTATTTAGGATCGATGAAAGAAGCTTTTTCGCCTACTTAACCCGAAAGAACTTTTGTAGGTACCTGTCGAGCGGTAGGAAAGCCGCTCTTCCGTTTGGTTGACAGACGTTTACTGGTAATTATTGCATAACAGTAACGGCTACAACGGAAGATCAGCGCTGGTCGAGTGACCAGCATTACGCTGAGTTGTAGGCCCATTTATGACGACTTATTTTTTTATTATATATGTTGTTTGTGATATTGTTTTTAAGTTATGTTGTCATAAATAAAACATATATTTCTTTTTATTTCTTTCTTTATTTTTTGGCTACGAAAAGAACATCTACCATTAACGAATTTCCTATGCTGCATGTGTGTGTAACATTTACTATAAGAATCACCATATAAATTTTTACCTATGCAAATCAAGACGTATACCCAATGGACCGTTACGTAAACTTACGTCGGATGTATCAAATGCGGTAGCAAAAGAGCGAGCGGGCCCCAGGAAATGTAACTTTCTCACTGACCGTTGTCAGGCTGTCACCTGTCAGTGCCAACAATCGAGGGGTTGGGATACGTGCAAAATCCAATTTGCTTTTGCTGATTTTTTTTTATGTTACTGAAAAAGACTGTGTTGCGAAATGCTTTATTTAAAAATAGGTGTCTGATATATTTATGACTAGCTGTGCCCGCGACTTCGCCCGCGTGAGAATTAATGATTGATTGACTCGACGTTTCGGCCGTGGTCACGAGTAGACTGCTGCTCCATGGTGTAGGGTGTCACCGTTTAAGTCCCGTTTACAATATAAAGATATGAATACAAATCGTGAAAGTTTAAAACAATTTACCCGGATGAAGTCGTGGCCGCAGCTAGTATAAAAGTAGCCTTACTTACTCCTTATTACATCAGCTATCTGCCAGTGAAAGTCCCGTCCAAATCGGTCCAGCCGTTCCCAAGTTTAGCTCCGCCAAATAGACAGACATACAGACAAAAATTGTTAAAAATGGTAGTTTTGGTATATGTAAGTACCGGGTATAGGTACATACATATGCATTTAGTAAAAGCGGGTTTTTATATTACAAACAGACACTCCAATTTTATTTATTTGTATAGATTAGAGTGATGATAACCTCTTTCGAAACTGGTGAACTGTGGTGTACAAACAAATATCCTCGTTGTGTTTTTTTAATGATTTACATTAAATTTATCAAGATAAACTGCCTAGCCGTAGTTATTCATGTACATAGAGCAAAACCGGAGGGGAGTAGCCATATGCAGGTTTTCCCCTCTGTCAAAGTACAAGCACAAACGGGCCTATACTTACCTGTCGCCTAGATCTTTAAATTTGTGCGTGAAATTGTTTCTGTATTTTGTTAAAGTCAACGTGTGAGTTTCGTAGTAATAGACGATTTTTGTAGTGTGCGTGTGTGTCTCACGCATTACCCCCCGCAAAAAATGACAGACTGTTTTGCATCGGTAATAAACGCTATGGCTACTCCGCTCCAATCCGCCGCGACGGGTGGCCCGTGTTGCTCTATGTTCATGTATAATGACTTCTACTTCATTAAAAACGGCCTTCAATCGAGCGAACTTCGAGGAAAATTTGCCTTGAAAACGCCAATAGAACCAATCACGTTCGGAAAATAGTAAGAAAAAACCTTCGAAAGCTGAATCGAATGTAAATGAGGCGCAGAGAGCTGACTAATTAATAGACACTTCAGATCATACTCGATTATGACTTGCAGTTTGCTCTGCTAGTTACCCTTTAAAGTTTGGTGCAAGTTAGGAGATTCAAGCGATTATAACGTTTATTACTGGAGCTTATGGTATATTACGAAAGAGCCATTTATGTGGATACGACGCTGTAAAAGCTATCGATATCAAGGCACGGTTTCAAAAATCTTATCTTACTAATATAATGAGAAAGTTTGTGATGATGGCTCATGATGGTCGTTCATTTATTTTTACACGCAAAGAGCTGAATAGATGTCAGTGAAACTCTCCAGACAGGCTACTATTTGTCATCCAGAAACCTTTCTGGTAGTTTATGTCTAGTTATGCAGTACCGAAATTTTAACTGGCGTAAGATTTTTTTTTATGTAATGGAAGTGGCAAACAAGCTTGCAGTTCACATTGATGTTAATTGATGACTGCAGCCTACAGACACCCACACAAAGACCAAGGTCAAAATGCAGATGCGTTACCACTCCTGAGGCCTAAGGTGTTATGCCTCTGTGCCGGAAATTACAGGGCCATACATTACCACCTGACCGGAACACGAACCATTTAGAGGCAAGTATATTAGGTAATGCGGTGGTGCCTACGCCCGCGAGCTCCGTCACTGGAGCTCTACCACCAGTAAATTTATCTAGTGGATCATAGACGAGATATTATGCCTTTTTTGTGTGACTACATGAGCCCTTGTGTCATTATATAAAGAATTTTAAAGATCGTTTCAGTATTGCCGAAGATTAGCCCCAACAAACAAACAAACAATCAAAGTTACAAACTTTACCTATTTATAATATCAAGTATAGATTATTGGTTTAGTATTTCTGACATGTCTGTGGAGGCACGGGTGGAAGTGTTCCTCCGGCGAAAAAGGAGGATCCTCCGACCAGGCGAGATGATAGCGCCTGGCGGGCCGCGGCCCAACGATTGACGTTGGGAAGTTGTATATATGCCAACTCTTGAGAAATCTTCGCATGTGCGATGTAATTCGAAAGCACGCCATCTACCGTACTAGACAAGTACTGTGAGGTTTCATTGTATTCCACTAGTTGGCGCCTTAATGTAGTGGACGCTACATGTCTAATCGCTTTCGCTGTTGACTTGTACCACTGATCTTTACATGGTACGTTCAGATACTTGTACGTTCTCATATTCTGTTAGCCTCGCTGATCTATCGGCCCTCGAAACGAAGAATATGACGTTACTTTATGGCTGATCCAATGAAATTTCATGAAATATGAAGAAAATTAACATTATAACCCATTTTTTTTCCACTTGAGTGAAAAAAATATGTCTTTTTTGCTCATTAAAGTGGCATACAAGCGTAATATTATCGCGGTAAGCTAAGTTGTATATTCTCAAGTCCATTTGGTTATTTTTACCGTTAGGGACCTGGCGTGAAGATACCTATACACATACATACATTTGGGTACAATTTTCTGCGCGATACTGACGTAACTCGGCGAGCGCTGACGCCGCTTCTACGTCACGTCAATCCACGCTCTACATCAGAGGTTCCCAAACTATTTTTCTTGTAGACCCCTATCAATTTTTTTCTTGTTTCAGTGGATCCCCTTGCTAACATTTATATCACTTTCTCATATGTCCCATTGTTATTTACCTATACACATACATACATTTGGTTATTTTAACTATAGCAACCACCAGCCGGATATTCTGTAGCCCGCGAATTAGATTCCCCCGTAATGGAAGTTTGTAGTTTTAATGTGTATAACGGTGGAAACAAGGGTTTAAGTGAGTTTTAGGAACATTTAATACTTCATCCTAAGACTTGTTACGTCGGTTCGCGGATTACATTTGTGGTTGTGGTAATTTTAGTGCTAATGAACCTTTATTATTAGTCATAATGGAAAGGAATGTAGCATATATAATATACAGTTCATTATGTTCATATTGATGAGAAGTGCGAGCACTTACTGGTAGTAAGTGGGTAGTTGCCTGTGTAGGAACTCGAGGGCGCAGGCACCACCGTATTACCTATTTTTTTTTTTGCTCCCAACCATTTGCTTCCAAATGGTAGTGTTCAGCACAATCAAGTTACGGTTAGATGGTAATATGTGGCTCCGTTATTTTCTGATCTGTTTCTTATTATCAGTGATCATGCTATAATGTTTATTTCCCAATTTCATCAACTCACCAAATATGCCTCGGTAGCCTAGTGGTAGCAGGCCACTACTACTACGCTGAGGTCCTGGGTTCGAATTCGGGGAGGGGGTTATCAGAGATAATGATGTAAAGTCCTTTATCTCTTGTTCTATTGGAATTTTTCCATTTTTTGGAAATTTCCCAGTACCTCGAAGTTTGGAAATGTGCCCGGAGATATCAACAGGCTCGCCACCTGTTACATGGGCCGAAACGTAACCGGCGAATCGTGGGTGTTTGCATGTTTGCTTGAATGCATGCATTTACCTCTGCCTTTCCCTTCGGGGATTACAAGCGTGAAGTTACGTTTCACCAAATATGTTCCTGTAAAATCTGTTGCGCAACTTTCCGCGAGATACCGCCGTAACTCGTTGATCGCTGACGCTGCTTCCACGAGTTACGTCAATCCACGCCTTACAATGTTACGAGAAATTTGAACTTCTCAAACTTCACAAATTTTCGTCCTGATACACGATGGAACGTTCTTGAGTTTGTATATAATGTGAAAACCTGACATGTAGCAATGGAATGCCGAAATTACCGATTATTTTTATGCAGACACGAAACGGTAGCTAAAGACAAGTTCGTTGTCTTTTCTGATTCGTGTCACAGTTTTTATTTGTGCCCCGATTTTCCTTCTTGATCTGAGAAGGTATCTTTAAGCCATGAAAGTGGAAAATGCTTAGGTATATTCATAGTAAATTTGTACAGCGGTTATTAACGCAAATGTTTCGCCTTCTATGGCAGAAATTACACAAGGCCTTACTTACTTAAAAATAAACAACTTTATGTAACTTCTAACAACTCCAGTCAATAATCATGCGATAATGTTTCCCCTAATTTACGACTCCGCCGTTTTACCGACTCGCCAAACACGCTCCTGTCAAATGTCGTGTAACTTTCCTCGCGATACCGACGTAACTCGGCGAACGCTGACGCCGCTTCCACGAGTCACGTCAATCCACCACGCTCTACATCATTACGGGCAATTCTAACTTCTCAAACATTTCATAAACTTCCAACTGATAAACGATGGAACGTTCTTGGGTTATTAAATAATGTAAGCTTGTGACAAACGCTCTCCTAAATAAATTTACACAATTGTCTAAGGGAGATCTTTGGGTTCTCAGCTTAGGGCACACAAGACATGCGGTTAGGGGCTGTGCCTATATCATATTGATACGAGATGTTAAGTGATGACTGCAGCATATAGACACTTACACAAATACCAGAGGTCAAAATGCAAACGCGTTGCTACCCCTGAGACTTTACTTGTTTTGTCTCTGTGATAGTTATTACGGGGCCGTATACAGGACTTTCCCTAACCCATTAGGTTGGTACATAAACCCCAACACGTACAGTCAATTAAAAAAAAAAAAAAACATTTTCCGCGCAACTTTCTGCGCGATACTGACGTAACTCGGCGAGCGCTGACGCCGCTTCTACGTCACGTCAATCCACGCTCTACATCAGAGGTTCCCAAACTATTTTTCTTGTAGACCCCTATCAATTTTTTTCTTGTTTCAGTGGATCCCCTTGCTAACATTTATATCACTTTCTCATATATCCCATTGTTATTTACGCATATACGTAGACCCCATCGAACTTACCGTCAATCTAAACTGTATACCTACAATAATTGTTTTATATTATTTCGCATTAACACATGCTTGTGAAATATATTTTTATTTTTAAAGAAATGAAAGAAAAATTTGACTTCAGGCGAGGCTCGAACTCGCGACCTACTGGGAATCTAGTCCAGCCGCTCTTCCAATTGAGCTACTGAAGCCCTGCCCGATTTGTCGAATTTTTCCTTCACATCTATTGCATTGGTTTATGGTACCAGTAGCGCCATCTATTACCAACTATGCTAGTTAGGCAAAGTTAGGCTAGTTAGGCTGGACTAGATTCCCAGTAGGTCGCGAGTTCGAGCCTCGCCTGAAGTCAAATTTTTCTTTCATTTCTTTAAAAATAAAAATATATTTCACAAGCATGTGTTAATGCGAAATAATATAAAACAATTATTAAGGGTAAAAGCGACTTCTTTACGATATTCAATAAACTGAAAAGTCTATTATATCGGTTGCCTAACTAGCATAGTTGGTAATAGATGGCGCTACTGGTACCATAAACCAATGCAATAGATGTGAAGGAAAAATTCGACAAATCGGGCAGGGCTTCAGTAGCTCAATTGGAAGAGCGGCTGGACTAGATTCCCAGTAGGTCGCGAGTTCGAGCCTCGCCTGAAGTCAAATTTTTCTTTCATTTCTTTAAAAATAAAAATGTATACCTACAGTATCGAAATATAAATATTGCACATCAACTTTAGGAAGGAGACTTCGGCTTAAACTTGGCAAAACTCAGTATGGACCCCACCATTAGATATTTTTTGTCAAGTGTTTTTTTTTTTTTTTTTTTTTTTTTATTTATTTGGTCCACAAAACAAATTACAATTATTCACAAGTAGACTTCAGAAGTTGTTAAATTATTAGCATGTATACATAATTGTAACCTTCTAGATGCAGACACAACATTCTAAATAATTAACTTATCGGTTAATAATTTTTAAACATTCTCATTTGCTACATTGTACATACTTAAAACTAAGGTACATTATTTCTTCTTAGGTAATGACACTTGATAGCGTTTTTGAAAGAGGCAAGAGAACCATGAAATAAATCTGCTGTATTACGAATATCATTAGAGAACAAGGACATACGATAAATTGGAGAGTGTTGGACTAAATTACTTTTCGAATTAGGTAGATTAAATATTTTTCTATTATGTAATCGACTTCCAGGGCGCGGTATTGAAAATTTAAATTTTTGAAGAATGTCAGGTGAATCTATTGTCCCAGTAACCAATTTATAAACAAATATTAAATCAGATATTTTTCTACGAGTTTGTAAGGATTCCATTTTATAAAAGGTTAGACGTTGTGCGTAGGACTGTAGATGCCTACATTGACCATCAGAGAAGGAGAGAAAGTAAAGAAATTTCTTTTGAACTCTTTCTAACCTGTTAATGTGTACTTGGTAACTAGGGTTCCATACAGTGGTGCAGTATTCCAAGACACTGCGCACCAGCGCATTATAAATTAGGACAGTTACACTTGGCTGCTTAAAAATATTCATCACTCTGGTGATATATCCAGTCAGTCTCGATGTTTTCTTCACAATGTGGTCAATGTGGGGTCTAAAGCTTAAATGATTATCTAATATAACTCCCAAATCTCTAACCGTGGTGACTTCGGTAATGGCGGTATTATTGATTTTGTAAATTGCTGGAAGTGATTTTTTCTTCTTGGTAAACTTTATAAAGAAACATTTATTTATATTAATATGCATTGCGTTATTTAAACACCACCTATGAATTGAATTCAAATCAGACTGTAGAATACCAATATCGACATAACCGGATATAGAACGGTATAGTTTTAAGTCATCTGCATATAATTTATATTTAGATTTTATATTATTACTTATGTCATTTATGAAAACAAGGAAAAATAGTGGCCCTAGAATTGAGCCTTGTGGAACGCCAGATGGCATCTCTTGAGCAATTGACTTAAATCCATGTATAGCAACCAATTGTGATCTATTTCTCAAATATGACTCGCACCATCGAAGTAGCGACCCATGAATACCGGACGTTGAGAGTTTCAAAAGTAAAAGATCATGACTCACTAAATCAAAAGCCTTTTTAAAATCCGTATATACTGCGTGTACTTCATTTTTATTATCTAAAGCTTCTGCGATGTCACTTACATAGCCAATTAAGTTCGTGTTAGTACTCCTGTAAGATATGAATCCGTGTTGGTTAGTATTTAATATTGTTCTAAAGTGTGCTCGGAGTTTAGTATTGATAATTGTTTCCATGATTTTACTACACGCGGACAATAAAGATATTGGGCGATAATTTGTGACATCGTTTAAGCTACCAGATTTATAAATGGGAGTTATATGTGCTAATTTCTATTTTGTAGGGAATACACCTGTTTCAAGAGAAGCATTAAATATCATAGTCAAAGGTAGGCACAAATTTTCAGCACATTTTTTTAATAAAATTGGAGGTACTATATCTGGTCCTGGACCTTTGTTAATATCCAACGATCTTAATTGTTTCAACACTTCCATTCTAGTTATTATACAATGACTAAAACAGATACTATTGTTGGATTGTTCTGGGTTTTGAGAGCTGAGACCAGGTACACGTGAACTGTATATACTTTGAAAGTAATTCATGAATAAATCTACAATGGCTTGACCTCCTCGTACTGTTAATTTATCTAAAGTCATTTCATTTGGTATAGAATATTTGTTAGAGTTTCTATCTTTTATACACTTCCACAAATATCTAGGTCGCCTTTTTAGGTTTTCTGGAGCCTGTTGTTTAAACAGTTCATATGATTCGTGAATCAATAATTGACATCGATCTTTCAGTATCGTGTATTGTAGTTTATCTTGCAAGTTACCATATTTTTTAAACCTCGTATGATATTTGGCCTTTTCTTTGAGAGATTTGATAACCGGCCGAGTGAACCACATAGGGTAAGATTCATCTTTAGGCCATGTTAAGGGAATATGATCTTTAATAATGTTATGCAAATTGTCATAAAGTGTTAGTGTTTTAATTTGTGGTCTTATTGTCCGCCTTGAATGATTAAAGCGTCTGCTACACGGTTTAAAATGAGGTATGAAACCAAGGTGACCTTGAACGGCGGTGAGATACGGATTGCGGGCTACACGGTTTGAAACCAACTGAATTGCGCGGATAGGACGTGTCGATATTTCGTTTGTGGTATGTATGCGTGTATTAGTTGATACCTATGTGTGCGTAGCTGCGTCTACGCACTTAACTGACTACTAATAAAGCAGTGCGATTCAAACCAGCGAGCCTTTCACTTGTATCCAATCCACATATATAATATTGGCGACGATATACCCGCGTGTGAAAATAAAAATGTCGAGTGTTCAGTTTGGAATTTTAAACAATTTTGACCACAATTTGCAAAATTGGAAGACGTACAAGAGTCGAATTTCACAATATTTTATCGCGAACGAGATCGATGTGAAGAGCGACCCCGTGGGGATAAAAAGAAGGGCTATTTTGCTGAGTGCACTCACCGATGGCACATTTAAATTAGCAACGGATTTGGCGTTGCCTAAAGTGCTTGATGAAGTTCCATATGAAGATATTTTGAAACTTCTAGACAATCATTTCACTCCGAGACGTGTGGGATTTAGTGAACGGCATAAGTTTTACGCGACATCGCAAAATGTTGGTGAGACTCATTCCCAGTGGGCTGCGAGGTTGCGGGGGTTGACCGAACACTGCAGGTTTTTAAACGTAGAAGAGGCCCTCCGCGATAAATTCATCATGGGCATGCTGCCGGGTCCCGAGAAAGAGAAGCTTTATGTGCAAGATCTAGATGGTCTCACACTTGCAAAAGCGGTGGAGCTTGCAGAGAATCAGTGTTGTGCGCGCGCAGCGGTCGCGGTCAGTTCGCGCCGCGTTGACTGTTCCCTACCTACCGATACACCGGGTGCTGATAACCAGTTATTTAAGTTATACAAGCACGCCAACAATGGTAAATCTAAGGAAGTGAAGTGTAGTGTATGTGGTTATAAGAATCACAAGTCGTCAGAGTGCCGATTCGCAAATTACGAATGTACTAAGTGTCACGTGAAAGGTCACCTACGTAAAATGTGTACGAAATTGAAATACGTGGATGTGCGTGTCGGTGATGAGAGTGATGATGATGGTAAGTTTTTTTACATTCGTTCGTTTAGGGGAGAACCCATGGTAGAATCGGTACTTATTAGGAATTGCATTTTAAAATTCGAAATTGATAGCGGTTCTGCTGTGACTGTAATATCGGAGAATTATTACAAAAGTAATTTTAATGATGTGCCATTGTCAGTAACGCGCAAAAAGCTTGTGTCGTATAATGGTAAACATATTGTATGTTTAGGTACGATCCGAGTGCCCGTATCATATACGGGACAGACTCATGAATTGGATATGTACGTGGTCCGTGATGGGGGCCCACCCTTATTGGGAAGAGATTTCATATCCCGATTCAATTTACAATTAATGCCAGTTAATTTCTGTCATGAGGAAACTTCATTTGTTAAAGATTTGCAAGACCAATATCCGACTTTATTCTCGGATAAGTTAGGTTTATTTAACAAATACGAGGTGAAGCTAATATTAAAAGATGATGCAAAACCAGTTTTTTTCAAAGCGCGCCCAGTGGCTTTCGCATTACGGGACAAAGTAGGTAAGGAAATCGATAGGTTGGTCGATTTGGGTATTCTCAAGCCTATTGAGCATTCCGAATATGCTTCGCCGATAGTCCCAGTCTTAAAACGGAATGGGTCTATTAGATTGTGCGCCGATTACTCGGTGAGCCTTAATAAACAGCTAATAATTGACCAATATCCACTTCCAACAGTAAAGGAATTATTTTCTAAAATATACGGGGGTGAGAAATTTACGAAATTGGATTTATCTATGGCATATAACCAATTTTTATTAGATGAGGGGTCGCAGCGCTTTACTTGCATTAATACCCATCGCGGTTTATTCCAGTATACTCGGCTGGTGTTCGGGTTAGCTAGCGCACCTGCTATTTTTCAACGCGCAATGGAGTGTGTCCTTTCGGGGCTGGATGGAGTTCTGGTACTATTAGATGACGTGTTGGTGACGGGTAAGAACATGTCAGAACATATTGATAGACTCCATGCCGTACTAAAGCGTTTACAAGACGCCGGGTTGACGTTACAGCGGGAGAAATGCGATTTTTTTAAGGATGAGGTTAGCTATCTTGGATACATAATTTCAAAGGATGGTCTTAAAAAATCACCTGAAAAAATTAGGGCTATGGTAGATGCACCGACGCCTAGTAATGTTAGCCAACTTCAATCTTTCTTGGGTCTGATCAACTACTACAGAAATTTTGTACCAAACGCTGCCACTATACTTAGCCCACTGTACGACTTACTAAAAAAGGGTTGTAAGTGGCAGTGGACCTCAGTGCATCAAAACTCGTTCAACACTATTAAAAGAGTGTTAACGTCGGAACAGGTGCTGACGCATTTCAATCCCAATACCAAATTGATATTGACCGTGGACGCGTCCCCGAGCGGGTTGGGTGCAATTTTGTCCCAAGTAGAGGCAGACGGCATTGAGAGACCTATTTGTTTTGCGTCCCGAACCCTTAATGCCGCGGAAAAGAGGTACGCTCAGATCCAAGAGGAAGCGACCGCTATCGTGTTTGGAGTTCGACGGTTCCATCAATACCTATATGGTAGATCTGTTCCATTTATATTACGTACGGATCATAAGCCGTTGATATCAATATTTGGACCGTATAAAGGCATACCGGAGGTCTCTGCAAATAGGTTACAGCGGTACGCGTTATTTCTTAGTGCATATAACTATGCTATCGAATATGTTCGCAGTTCGGATAATAGTGCAGACTATTTATCTCGAGCGAGTCTGCCGGCGCCCGCGTCACACACCGCGAGCGACCGCGGCGCGGACACGTGCACCGAACAACTCGGCGAAAGCGAGATAGACTGTGACCGAGCAGCTTACGTTTGTTTTGTTACAGACGGAAGCATGCCGGTCACGATGAATAAGTTACGGACGGAAACAAGGTATTATTGTTAAAAAGATAGGCAAAGTTGTTTATTTGATAAGAGACTTTAAAGAAATTGGATTAATTAAACGGCATAAAAATCAATTACTGCTTTACAAAGGGACGCGTGACAGTATTAAAGATAACACGAGTACGCATACACATAATACGACATGTTTACCAGAAGTTGATCAAGTGGTACACGCGCTACCGCAGCCGCCGCCTCCGTCGTCGGCACTGCCATCACCGTCACCGGCACCATCTCCGTCGACAGCAACAGCTTCGCCTCTGCCGCCGTGTCATTCACCACCGCATGAATTTTCACCGACCATGCGGACCCGATCACGACCAAGACGTTCTCAGGATTTTGACGATTCTTTAGTTTGGGAACACTGTAACGTCGATAGGGGGAGGAGAGGCGAAATATATGAGCCGAACATGTCAAGTGAGAGGGATGAAATCATTGCTGCCAGTAAATCTGATGATGAATTCCATGAAGCTGATGATTATGAAAATGACGGATAATGAACATGAAACTCGAAGGTACCTACTCGTGTTACGCCGTCCGTCCCAGTGATTGAGATTAGGTATATTATTGCCATTGTATAACTAGTCGGGGGTTTGGTTGATAATGTCTCTGATAAGAGGGAGGAGATGGTATGTATGCGTGTATTAGTTAATACCTATGTGTGCGTAGCTGCGTCTACGCACTTAACTGACTACTAATAAAGCAGTGCGATTCAAACCAGCGAGCCTTTCACTTGTATCCAATCCACATATATAATAGTTTGTATACCGTGTATTACGCTATAATGACGCCATGACACCTTACCTATCTGTACAACATATAGTTCGAGTGAATTTTGCAATTTTGTGTGCAATCAAAGAAAAAAGAGGCATAAAAATAATATGGATGCGGCGGTGGTTAAAGGAGAGATTAACGCTTAGTCATATAACCTTAATTTTATTAATCTCCTGGACTTTCATCCTAGTGACATAAATAACCTTAGTCGAACATCAGTTGCGTCCGCACGCGCTCGCTGACGCAGGGTAACTGTCGCACGCGTGGTTTTAAACAAGTGGCTACACGGTTTCAAACCGACGCTTCTGCCAATGGTTTGCAACGCAAGCCCTGCTACCAAGGACGTATGAATGTCACGTGATATTTGGCATAAAACAACGGTCTACACTGTTTCAAACCACCGTTTAATACCGTGTAGCAGACGTTTAAAGGAACTTGCATTCTGACCTGACAAACGACCAGACTCCAGTGTCCGAGGGGCACAGGTGCGGCCATTTTGTTTTAATGCCTTTTTATACTTGCGAATTGAACACGGAATTAAATGTTGAAACTGCACTGTTGTAAAACTTTTCCCGATGCTAATACTCGTTTATTTTTGTTTCAGGTAATTTCCAGTCGATGTTTGGACCTGTTCGGCAAACTGAGCGTCTGTTTCCGGAAGTACATTACGTTTGTACTACAGAAAGAAAAAACATTACGTTTGTCTATTCTAATATTATAAAGACATAAATATGTAACTTTGTTTGAGCCAAAATACTTGTAACCATTTTTTGATAGGCAACCTAGTGGACATATATTCTCTAGATTATAAATATGCGTGAAAAAAAGCTTTGCAGCATATCCGGATGAACGAAATTATTCTGCAGTGGGATCAGGGGCGGATATGATACGTTGGCTGCCTTGGGCCTATGAAAGATTGCCGCCCTCTCCTCCCCCTGTGCTGTAAAGCATAAAAAATTTCATAAACTATAGAAAAAAAATCGTAACTTCACGCCTGTAATCCCCGAAGGGGTAGGCAGAGGTAAATGCATGCATTCAATCATACATGCAAACACCCACGACTCGCCGGTTACGTTTTGGCCCATGTAACAGGTGGCGAACCTGTTGCCATCTCCGGGCTCATTACCAAACTCCGGGGTACTGGGAAACTTCCAGAAAATGGTAAAATCCCAATAGAACCAGAGATAAAGGATTTTAAACTGTTATCTCTGATAGTCCCCGACCCGGGAATCGAACCCAGGACCTCCAGCGTAATAGTAGTGGCCTGCTACCACTACGCTACTGAGGTAGTAAACTATAGAAATTAAATTAAAATGAAAAAAAAAAACGGTACCCAGTAAGTGATTTAATTAATTCTTATAATCGTAATTGCCATACATGTAATTTTTTTCGCGAGATGCCACATGAACACATTTTTGAGATTTCACACGTATGCGTGTAGGCAACTAATTAAAGAAAAACCACCGAATTTTGCAAAACCACCGAATTTTGCCGCCCTAGGCCCGGGCCTACTCGGCGTATAGGGAAATCCGCCCCGGAGTGGGATCCTAATCTATTAGGCTGAAGTCGAAATAATCCTCTTTCGTAGGCTCGATACGCATTATTTCCTGCTGGGTAGGTACTGTATTATGTCATAACATTACACTTACCTTATAAATACTCGAAAGATTTGTTAACAATGTTAAATAGTGATGTCACACGCCATTACAATTTGTTTGCTGTATTGAGTAGAACATACTGTGGTGCTAATTTGTAATCTTTTTTCGTTTGAATTTTAACTATGTATCAACAGTAGGCTTTTCCGCACTATGTAATTCAGTACCTAAGTGCCTATTGTCAGTATGTAATCAACCAACTCATTCATTTTTAATTGTTTTTATATTATTCCGCACTAACACATGCTTGTGAAATATATTTATTTAAAGAAAAATGGAAGGAAAAAAATGACTTCAGGCGAGACTCAACTCGAGGCCACTGGGAATCTAGACCAGCCGCTCTTCCAACTGAGCTACCGAAGTCCGGCCCGATTTGTCAAATCTTTCCTTCACATTTATTGCATTGCCTTATGGTGGCAGTAGCGCCATCTATTGCCACACTATGCTAGTTAGGCAACCGATATAATAAACTTTGCAGTTTATTAAATATCGTAAAGAAGTCGCTTTTACCCTTATTAATTGTTTTTATATTATTTCGCATTTACACATGCTTGTGAAATATATTTATTTAAAGAAAAATAGTAAGTAACACAGTTGGAAGAGCGGCTGGACTAGATTCCTAGTGGCCGCGAGTTCGAGTCTCGCCTGAAGTCAATTTTTTCTTTCCATTTTTCTTTAAATAAATATATTTCATTCATTTTTCTTTAAAGGTTCAGACATAAACATATCTGGATGAACGAAATGATTCTGCAGTGGGATCCTAACCTATAAGTCTCCTTCCTAAAATCTATCCCCCTTATTCATAAACGTATTTTGGCTAAAGTGCTAGTCTCTCCTTTATCTTTTTCTTCCCTGCACATTTGACAATGCAACTGACAAAGACAAAGCATTCTATAGCTAAAATATATGTAATGTACGTTTATGAATAAGGGGGTTTGGCGGTATTGGTGTAGTTGCCAATATAGAAGGGTCTTGCGTGTTCAGGTTGTCGAGGATGGATTGAAATGAGTAGTCTCATGTTGGTGATCACTATATAATCCTGAATTTACACAGTTAATTTTTGCGGGTGATTTAGGCGGGTTGAGGTGCGTATGCGCGGCTCTAAGATTATGGGACAACTGACGACGCAACGCTAAGCTCGCGGCGCCGTCCGGATGTATATTAAAACGCTTATTAATGTGACGCTACAAGGGTATGTGTACTATATCTTGTCGGATACTGTACCTACTTGAAAGTTAGTTTGTCACTATACCTACACTTTTCAAATTACATCTTTTGAAGTGGTCTTAGCTGACCAAGTTGCTTCGTTCATGAACGACATAAAAAGCTGTGCCTTTCCAGATGTGTACAATAACATTTTTATTATTTTAATGTCATGAAATGGCACATCAGTTTATAGTTCACATTGATGTATGTATTTCATACTTACCTATCTTTTGTACCTAGTCAGTTATCCAAATATTATAAGAATAAAAAGAAAAGTATGTGAATACGATATGTAGTGTGAAAGCATTGCATAAAAACTAGATATTTTAATGTAGATGCGTTGGTGCAATTAGTTGGTAAAAGGGTCATACACCTTTGTCTCTGGTAGCCCTCTACCCGGGAATCGAACCCAAGACTCCAGAGTAGTACTTAGTAGTGGCCTGTTACAACTAATTTACTGGCGGCCAAATACTGAAACATCACTTTAATTAATCTAAATGAGGCTTTAGTCTTTTGTCTCTACAAAACACGGCCAAAAGACAGAGATAGCTTATGTGTTAGAGTTGCTTAAAAGTGACGTGTTCGGCTCGCTGAGGCAGATTGATTTACAATTAGTTTCGAAACGAAGTATGTTTATGTAAACACGAAGCTGTTCAGTCTTTAATATTATTTTTTATAATTACACGTCCAAACACAACCGGAGCGTGGCGTTTACTAACGAGCGACATACACTGACCCGTCTTCGTTGAACTAAATAGGTCGCCTTGCATAAGCTGCGAAGTTAGTATTCGATTTACTGGACACACATTTTCTTGGAAAAAGACCGCTGTCACCGTTTAGTTGTACGTTAGATTTTTTATATGTCAAAGTGCTGCTGTACCTAGAAACTTGATAAAAACATACTACATCTACTTCTACTGGTGGTAGAGCTGTAGAGGTAGGTAGGTAGAGTGACGGAAATCGCGTGCGTTGGCACCACTGCATTACTTAATATACCTGCCGCTAAATGAACACTATGTTCAGCACTATCGTGTTCCGGTCAGGTAATGTATGGCCTTGAAATTTCCGGCACAGAGGCATAACACTTAAGGCCTCAGAAGTGGTAACGCATCTGCATTTTGACCTCTGGTCTTTGTGTGCGTGTCTATAGGCTTCAGTAATCACTTAACATCAATGTGAACTGCATGCTTGTTTGCCACTTTCATTACATAAAATAAAACATCCTGGGAGTGTGATACTGCTCCATGTAAACTTGATTTAAATCCTTAAAAGTTAGATAAACATCTAAAGGAAATTCTGCAATGAGCACACGGCATATGGGTGAAAGCGATTAGTGCTCTCACAATAAATACGCTTTACGAGCCGAGTTACGGCTCAAGGCGGGCTAGTTGATTGATGAGGCTTGTTGATAATATGTATTCCTCCCATTCTTTATGTTGTTCGGTTTAGGGTCTATTGGATGTCAGGGTGAGATTCTCAACTCTAATACATATAATCTTCAAAATACTTCGCCAATGATGCAGTAAAATTCGAATAATAAGATATTTCGACGATGTTGCATAATTTTAGCAACTTTTCCCGAAGTTTGATTTACATATACATTTAATTTTATACCTGGTACATACACCTACTGATTTATCATTCATTACTTTATATTAATAAAAACTTACGAACAGTCTCGGCGAGTAAGTACTCAATTTCAAATAAATATCCCAATTCAAAACAATAAATTCGCTCTGTGAAGCTTGTGTTACAAAACCAATACGTATGTTAATCGTGGTGGCGTAAATTCATAAAGTTTACAGCTTAATCTGGGTTTAAGTCATTCGTTTATTGAACACCTAAAATTCTGCAATGAGCACACGGCATATGGGTGAAGGCGATTAGTACGCTCACAATAAATCCGCTTTACGAGCCATTTTACGGCTAAAGGCGGGCTAGATACGATCGCTCCGGAGGAGGTGTAATTGTTGATCTCATTCCTCTCGTCCCTTAAATTGTTCAGTTTCAGTGACTTTCTTCTTACAAGATTGTTTAATTATCAAATAAATTTTGTTTTCCCGAAAATGTGGCTCTTTTTAAAATGTAATTAATAACAAAACGTAACCGGCGAGTCGTGGGTGTTTGCATGTATGATTGAATGCATGCATTTACCTCTGCCTACCCCTTCGGGGATTACAGGCGTGAAGTTACGTTAATTAATAGAATCAGATACGTTCTTTAGGACGTGGTAATACTTTCCTTTTCTTTTATATTGTTTCTGTGTTTTTTATGCTGACATTTGGCACTTGAGAATGATTATTGATTCTATCTTAAAAAGAATTGTCATCGTTTGGTCAATTTTAAATAGGGTTAACGATTTATATTCTGAAATTTCGTGATTGGTTTGTATGTGAAGTTGAGCATATTTATTTCGACTGAATAATTTATTATTTTACGTTGCTAAAAACCAAAAGCGTAGTCGTATGTGTAAAGTTTATCATGTAAACTTCGTTAAGTCTTACGTTTATTAAACATCTAAACGAAATTCTGCAATGAGCACACGGCATATGGGTGAAGGCGATTAGTGCGTTCACAATAAATCCGCTTTACGAGCCAGTTTACGGCTCAAGGCGGGCTAGGTACGAACGGTCCGGAAGAGGTGTAATTGTTAATCTTATTTCTCCCATTCCTTAAATTGTTCTTAGAATTAAGTTTTAAGAATTTTACTAGACAACACTACAATAGGTGTTATTTAAAATTTCAGATTGATTAAATTCTTATTACAAAATACTTGGAGAAGTATGTCTATTCAAAATGGGACACAATGTGAGCATATTGGCCCAGTGGACTTAGCGTGAAGATGCATACATACATATTGGATAGAAGCGCGCATGGCCCCGCGGCTGGTGTAGATTGTAAGCGATCTATTTTATTTTTAAAGAAAAATGGAAAGAAAAATTTGACTTCAGGCGAGACTCGAACTCGCTGAACTGTAAGCGATCTACTCGGTTAAGCGATACGGGCGCGGTCGAGTGTGTGATGGGTAACCGCTAGTGGCAAATTAAAATGCGCGTTTCCGTGCTTCGGAGGGCACGTTAAGCCGTCGGTCCCGTTTGCTATCGATACATAGCAATCGTTAAACCTTGTCGGAGGCCTTATGGGAGGTTTGAAAGCATCCGACAGCGGGTGGGCCACTAACCCGTATCTGCACCAACCCGCATTGGAGCAGCGTGGTGGAGTAAGCTCCAGGCCTCCCCCCAAAAAGGAGAGAGACTCGTGCCCAGCAGTGGGACTCATTAAGGGGTTGCCATTGTTATTATTATATTGGATATCACGATGAGATTCTAAATAGTTTATAAGTAGTCTTGTGTAATGAACTTCAGAATTTCAATTCCTTTTAGTTCTGGTCGCTCAAACTGGACCTGTTTAGAGGCGACTCCGTCTACCCATGTCCCGTATGAAGTTTATAAGACATGGTAGGGGAGAGTCGGATATATTGTACCAGTTTTCAGATTTTGCAAAATATATATTTTTTTATATTAATTTAAATAAGTTCTTTATCTTGATTCAAATAGTTTAGAATCTCATTTAACATGTGCCGCAACGTCAACACTATACTCTTATCGGATTTCACACAATATGCGTTTCCCTGAAGGCTTTCCTTCGGTACAATTTACTCAACTAGTCGGATTAATTGTACCACAGGTTAGGTAAATCGTACCACCAAGACTTAAGAGACTTATTAACGTGATAATAAATGAAAATAAAGAGATTTAATAAATAGACAAAATAAATTGATTATATTTTAATTATTAATGAAAAAATGCTCACAAAAAATTCAAATTTCTTCAATATTAACTGTCATAATGGCGTTAATTAAATAATGTATGAAAATAGAAGATCACACTTTAGAAAATTATTTACGCTAGTCAACAATTATTTATTTATCTGCTTATGTACTGAGATCAAACTCTTTATTTTCTTTTACCATATTATAATAGTATAAAGAATTTCGTAAATATCTTGACTCAATGTACAGGTTCCGTGAACCCATTTACAACAACGAACGTACTTTGTCTTGTCAATATTTGACCCTCAACTTATTTCGCGTTCTGGCATGACGTTAAATTGTTGGTTTAGAAAGTGAATTCGTTTCAGATATGTGGCTCCTTATATTCAAGAGCCAACAATATCTTTCCAAAACCTCCTTCTTCCGTTTTATAATACTATTTATGGTCATTATTCATCTAAAAATAATATAAAATAATAAGTAAAGCAACAAGTTGGGTAAATTGTACCAGTACAAATAAAACAACGGTTGGTGGTACAATTCACCAAACTAAGAGATTTCAAAAATAAGTATTTGTCACAAAATAACCGCTGAACATAATACGTTCGCAACGCTATGGTAGAAGCGGTGATTATAGATCTAATCAATAAAAAATATAACAAAATTGTAACTTACATTTTCACTTTGTAATCTCCTTAGCTATACACGTCAAAATTTGTATGAAGGACTCTCAAAACACATTTTTTTCTCTAAAAACGAATGTACTTTCCGGAGGCCGTTACAAAAAGACAAGTAGTTGAGGCCGCTGTCAGCTCTCAGTTTCGTGTTGCCAGAAAAGAAAATAAGTTACAGTAAGTGTAAAATTTTGAGGTGGTACAATTTATCAGGCAGTTCAATATACCACACTCTCCCCTAAATGAAACATAATGAAAAAAGCTCTATAAGCGTATAATCTAGAATAATCTACGTTAATAGTTCAGAACGTTACGAAAACTTACAGTTCACCATCACGCGATCCTTGCATAAATTTGGTCGTCGCTGCTAAAAGTTGTACGTTCTAGAGAGGTCATGTTGTACGCACGGGTACCGTATGCGGTTTTAATAGAGGCTATATTTGATTGTTTCTGTATAAGTGGCCATTTCTTTAATTACACGTTAACCTCTTTTAAACTCTTATTTACAGTTACTGTTTCATATGTATAGTAAGCGGATAATTAAAATACGGTATATGTATGGAAATGATCCTTAAACCAAACAGCGAACGTTTTTAAAGATATGGATAAATTCAGAGCACCTTATATTTTGGTATTTTTGGTTACTTACGTCAGAGAATATGTATTAATACTACGTATAGAATGGACACGTCGACGTCCCGCCCGATTTGCCCGCATCACTCATCCCCTTCCCCTCATATGGGCGACGGTTGGTATTTTGTACGTGCTACGCACTCAGGTGCGCGTGTACATACACGTCACTGATTGATGTCTGTATATCATCTGTATATCTGATAGAAACCAAATTAATCGTTTGTATGGAATTTTGGCGGAGTGTCCGCGGTGTGCTTACGTGAAGGACATAACCTAATGCAGGTTAGTTTGCCGTTCATATTTGTTTTAATGTAATTATGGTGACAAGCTAGCATGATGTTAATTCCAGTTCTCATGGATGCAAAGTGACTGCTGCAGCTTTTCCCCATTTGTTACTGGTGGTAGAGCTCCAGTGACGGAGCTCGCGGGCCTAGGCACCACCGCATTACCTAATATACTTGCCGCTAAATGGTAGTGTTCAGCACTATCGTGTTCCGGTCAGGTGGTAATGTACGGCCCTGTAATTTCCGGCACAGAGGCATAACACCTTAGGCCTCTGGAGTGGCAACGCATCTGCATTTTGACCTTGGTCTTTGTGTAAGTGTCTATAGGCTGCAGTCATCACTTAACATCAATGTAAACTGCACGCTTGTTTGCCACTTTTATTACATAAAAAAAAAATATTGGCGGCAGGTAAATAGATCGACGCCCTCAGCCTCTCTTGTCGAACAATGGAAACTCAACCATCAGTGTGTATGAAAGTAATGTTTATTTCATTCGGCTTGCTTTTAACTACCTCGGTAGTCTAGTGGTAGCAGGCCACGTCTGCTACGCTGTGGGACTTGGTTCGAACCAAGGACCACAGCGTTCCATAGCAATTTTTCCAATTTTCTGAATTCTCAGTCATCTTAGTGGATTGGTATAAAACCCAGAGATGTTAATAGCCACACTACTTCTGTCATGGTGCGAAACTTCTTTGGCGCATCGTGGGTGTTCGTGTGTAAAAATTAATATATTGTGATATACCGCTTCAAAGAATAGCCATAAAGTTTCGTCTTGTATTCCGATATTTCAAATTGAAACTAAGCTTTTACAAATAAATTTAAAACACGGGAACCAGGTCGAAACAAAGTGCGGTTGAAGTTAAAAGCTAGTTTGAATATTATAGGTAAATGTCCACTCGCATTAACTGAAGCCCGAAGGCTTCGTTCCATAGTTTTCTAGGCTAATAGTGTTTAAATTTTCGTGACAACCAGTATTTACTTGGACTTGTGTTGCCGTGAGCTGGCGCTGTATTTTAACGACTGATGAATTGCATTAGGCTGTGCTCATTCGCTTGAAAAGAATTCAGAGCTGTAAAATGGAACATTTTATTGCTTTTAGTATTTAACACTCTAAGTTGACATTTCTTTCGGAATTGTGTCTCAAATGTCTTTTGACATTCTTTATAGTCTTATATCAACCGCGCCAAACACTCGGTGGGAAACGACCCATTCAAAAAGAGCTCTTGGGCGATTCATACCGCGGTTCCAATTCAACGCCACAGGATCCAATTCTATGACAGCCATGGAAATCATGGAGGTTGATGTATACCTGCTACACATCTACCCATTATTACCCAGTGAAGTTTCTTGAGCATGCACACAACTCACATGCACATGCATTTCACATGCACTAATTTTCAAATTCTACATTGGAAATCTTTACATACAAAAAACTTTCAACGTTCAAAAAAGGCTCAATAGATCCGCTAATAGAAGCTGAACAAAAACCCGACGCGTGATAGCATCGATCACGACACTCTATTAATATCGTACAGTTTTATTAACGTTACCACTCTGCCGATTTTTTATCTATCCCGTTCGAAAAACATCACAGTGTATTTCGATTTGATGTTAGCAAACTCCAGTTACAATTTTATAGATTCATATCTTTTATATTTTAACGTAACGTTCCTAATGGTGGTGCAGTTGCAGTGCAGGGAGCATGCGGACGTAGACACCATTGACAGACATAACATGCATTTGGAAAGCTAATCAAAAAACTACAAAAGAAATATCTTTAATATACACAAAATTTTTGAAGCTTTTCACAAACTAGGGCCATCTATCTAAAGCCTATTCAGAATTACGTAACAGGGCACCCCCAATTACCCCGCAACCCTTCGAAGCGGCCCAGACAAATTGGCGGGCCCACCAGACGAATTGTCGGCCCCATTAATATCGCCCCGATAAATCATATCGAGTAAGCCACTCCTAGCCGCAACACAGATAAGATTACACCCCCGACAGTTATGGATCGGCTATTAGCTATGCCCGGCGAACGTTTTAAAGACCCCCTTCATTTGTAGACAAGACCGGATTAAACTCCACCGCGTACTTAATCCATTAGAAGACGCTGGTCGATGCATTAATGTGTTCGTTCTGATATCCCTACTTTGTGTAGCTCAGTTGAAAATGAAAGGTTGATCCGTATTAAGCCGTCTTTTCATCTAGAAAGAGAGTTTTGGATAAAAACTATCTGAAGCTTTTGTGTCATTAGTAGAAATTTCTACTGGTCTTAGAGCTCCAGTGACGAAGCTCGCGGGCGTAGGCAACACCGCTTTACCTTATATACTTTCCGGTAAATGGTAGTGTTCAGCACTATAGTGTTCCGGTCAGGTGGTAATGTACGGCCCTGTAATGTCCTGCACAGAGGCATAACACCTAAGGCCCCAGGGAGGTAACGCATGTGCATTTTGACCTCGGTCGTTGTGTAGCGTCGTGTGAGCGTCTATAGCCTGCAGTAAGTCACTTAACATCAATGCGAACGACATGCTTGTTTGCCACTTACATAAAAAAAAATGTTTCAGTGATTTTGGGGTCCACGTGACTCATCGGTTAGAATATATCGACCGAGGAACTAATGCCAGTTTCTATTACTATTAAAATGTTAGATCGTCAATTTCGTTCGAAAATCATTTGTCGTCTTCTACTCATCGTCACCATCATCATTCTGCCAAAAGACGTCCACTGCTGGCCAAAAGCCTCCCCCAGATATTCCACGATGAAGGACGTTTAGAAGCACTGCTTCTACTATCATGAAAATATTTGGTTTCAAGTGAAAAAAATCTCTCACCTTTTAAAACTGTTTTTCGTTATCGCTAGCGTGTGTCACAGAAATATAACAGCAGGAGACAGACAGCGACGAACTTCGTGTTGTATTGTATTAATCATCGCGGGTGCGGGTAGTAGATTTAGGGTCGCATTGTGATAATCATCATCATTACTGCTAGAAGAGCTCCAAAAACGGAGCTCGCGGGCCTACGCACCACCGCAAAATTTAATGCACTTGCTGCTAAATGGTAGTGTTTAGTACTACCGGGTTCCTGTCAGGTGGCAGAAATGTATGGCCCCGATGATGTGTTATGCTGGAAAAAAATCTAAAAGTTTTGTTTTTTTCAGTTTCAGTTATGTTTTCTAGTCCAATGTATATTTCTTAGTGAATAAATGGCTTAATTCAATAGATTGTATCATTTCCAATAATGTACGTCTTTTTATCTTATATAGGTATTGTTTCAGTTGGTCCTCAGGGATGAATACACTTTCAATATGATTATGTTTTTGTATAGAAAATTGGACGGTGAATGTATTCGATTGGATAGGTTGCTAGGATGGTATACACTAAAGGAAAGTACTGTTTTTATGGGTTTGTTAGTGTAATAAAATATTTGATATATATAACGTTTTCCTTTTATTCGGGTGGAATGAAACAAACAAGGGTACAATATAAGTTGATGATAAAAGATAGTCGACTTTTTATTTCGTGAAAGTGGAAGCAGTTGACATTGATGATAAGTGAATGATGCAGTCTGTCATCTTCTTTAAAAGAACTATAGCTTTAAATGTATTATACTCCTAAAGCTAGGTTTTTTTGGCTGCATTTTCCGATTTGAACTGTATTCCTGTGACCTAAAGTGTATTTTGAATCAGTTCATCTGTTATGCCTATATACCGGCGACTTTGAAAATAGCTCCTACAAAGAGAATCATATAGTGGTTCTTAGTAGGATGTGTGATATATATAACAGAATAATTAATAGAGCTCGCACAGAGGCCGCACGTTTTTTCTAGCCTATAGTTGTCGATTCTAAATGTTTTCACATAAGACCCTTTTAACACCCCGTTCAAACAATTAATCTCCACCGTAGGTCTCAATATTGGTTTCAATCAAGTACCCTTAGAGCTTTAGTTTTATTTGACGGAGGTTGCGTGAGTGGTGGCCCGGGAAGGTCGTCACGCGGTACTTGACCCACTGGACGGCGGCCTTGGCACGCCCCATCCATGCCGGTAACGGGTCGGGGGACAGAATAAAAAAATAATCGGATGTTTTCATATTTATTTAGATGATTTTATTTTTCTTTCCATATACAAATCTCGGTGTTCTTTCATTGCGTACTATTGGTGGTATTTTTATTTTTCCAAATTGTTTCCCATCGAATATTTTCAGCGAGCTTTAGTTTCATTATTCGTTAAATAGCGTAGGGGAGAGAGGATCACCTTGGCGAACGCCCTTTTTGATAAGAAATGGTTCTCCTGTAGATTCTAATTTGATCCTGGTCTTGCTAGATTTATATATACTCTTCAGTATTTTTATATAGGTGTTCTGTACCCCTTGTTGTTCAAGGCTCCACCATATGTAATGGTGCCTTAGGCTGTCAAATGCCTTTGAATAATCTATAAACGCCAAATTTGTTTATTGTACTCGTTATATTTCTGTATCAGCTGTTTTATTGTGTGAATGTGGTCTATTGTGCTGAAGTATTTTCTGAATCCTGCCTGCTCTACGGGCTGGTTTTTGTTTAGTGTTAATGATATTCTTTCCAGGATCACTTAAGCGAATACTTTATATATGTTCGATATTAGTGAAATTGGCCTATAGTTCCCAATCTCGTCTCTAGGGCCTTTTTTGTGTAGTAGGATTATGTGGCATTCGGTCCATTCTTCTGGGATTTCCTTTGTTTGTAATATTTCATTGAAAAGTTTAGCCAGTAAAGGACTGATTTCCTCTATTGTTCCCTTGAGCATTTCATTAGGTATCTTGTCCGGTCCTGGAGCTTTCTCGAGTTTTTGAGATTTTATTGCCTTGGTTACCTCTGAGGCAAGGATTTTTGGCACTTCATCTGCTTTGTTTTCTTTTGCTTCATTTACTTCCGGAATTGTGGCCAGCCTTGAGTCAAATTTATCAGAGTACAATAGGCGGTAATAGTCCGTGGCTAGTTTCTGTATTGAGAGTCGATTGGTTAAGTAAGATTCGCGTTGCTTTAGTTTCGATATCCAATCTTTCCCATGTTCGCTTAGTTGTTTCATAGCCTTTTTTGTTCCTCCTGTTCTTTTTATATTTTCTTCCAAAATTCTATTTCTTCTTTCCTTACGGTCTTTTCTCATGTTTTTCTTAATTTCCTTGCTAAGGTTTGCAATTTTTTAGCGTCTTTCTTTGTCCCCTTTATTTGATATTAGTGTTCTCCTTTTGTCCAATACGAGTTCTAGTAGTTCTGAATTAAGGCAACTTAAAAATTTTAGTTTGTATCTGTTTTAACGAAACGATTTCAGTGAAACAATGTCGCTTCAAACCAACTTCCCGACTTAAGAGCCACTAATAAACAGTCCTCATTCAGAGCCGAACACTAAAACTTAGCTTTGAGGGATTACACCCGAATGTAGCACCAAACAAGGATCTTGTTTATTTGTGTTTAGCTTGTTCATTTAAATATAGGTGTTTGCTATTCAATTATATTGTTTATTTGCTGATAGTTCTGACCGGAGGAGCTCGGGGGCGATAGTAACAAACAGGCATGCATTTCACATATAAAGTAAGTGATGACTACAGCCTATCTACCCAAAACCAGAGAATATACTGATTTTTTTGCGACTCAAAAAAAAGAACGTATCTGGGAAATCATGGTTGAAACAAACGTGCTTGCATCTTTCTGTTTTTAAAAGAAAAATATAATTTGCGATGTAATTTAGAAACTGCCAACATTTGATTCATTTGTTTACATGACAGCGCGTATGGATAAATGAAACGAGGCATTAGCGATTTCGTTTAGGTTGACAATAAAAGGTTCTGCCGCGGTTGTGATATTCCTTTCTAAGATGTTTTCCCTTATAGTAATTAATATCCGACTAAGCCACAGCGCAGCGTTTTATATTTGTATAGAATTTTCCATTCAAAAGCTTTGTTTAACTTCGCCACATAAAAGCCAAGTCATCACTTTGCCAAGATGACGTAATTCCATTAATTGTTCTACCAATCGATGTTCTATAAATGGGAGGCCTTAATTCCTTATTTTGCGCTCATGTGTCATCAATTACTCGATAACTAATGAACACGAGAATTACATACATTTATTACTTAACTGAAGTTATGGCATCGGAACGTGACGATTCCACCGCCCACTGTTTGCGATCCAATAGGTGGCAGAAAATATAATAAAGCGGGATGGGCAGCAGCGACCCGCAATAAAATTGCCAGCTGAAGTGATGATGGAGTGAATTTATGATTAGTATTATGTAGTAACTGTAGTAAAGTCTAGTAGTAGTCTTTTATTACTTGTCTTATTCTTCTAAAAATTAAAGTAGAGCTAGGCTACTTGACGTCACAAGGCGAGAACATAAAATAATACGATATGAATTCCTACGAAGTCTAGCATTCATAGTATTTGAATAGCGATTATATCAGTAGCTTGGAATTCTAAAAGTCCTAGCTGGTTTACGTCACCTGGCGACACACCCCATTGCGGCACTATGCGGCTCATTCTACCTCACCTCGACGAGCTTTTGATCGCCGTATTGACTAACTTGGATTTGAGGAACGATGTTGAATTATAACGTTTATTACTTCGTTATTAATTTCTTTGAACACTATGAATGTTCGTGTTTGTTTAACAAATTGTCTTGCTATTATAACCGAAAAGGAGAACAAAAAAATTGCACCCATCTCAGCAATATTCTGTAGCAGCGACTACAGCGCTGGTATTCTGAAGGGCTCCTACAAAGGTATTACGAACTTGAAGAATGATGCTGATAAAAAAAAAAGGTACAAACAAAATAATGGCTACAGAATACGAGTAGACAGACAGTAATCTTGTGTACTCGTATTGTATTATATTACTATTCCTATGAATTAATCAACTCCAGTAATGATATCCATATCTTTCAGACAGCTATATATTATTCATTTTCGTATAAAGGATTAATTAGCAAATGAACAGAGTTCAGGGAACGTACGAAGGCCTTCGCTATCTTAGGTACGTGATTTATTAAATTGTTAGTGCATACATAGCCTGTGTTTGTCTTGTCTAAGTATATATAATTAATTAGCTTTTGTTCTGAAAATATCAAATATTTGAACCGAGTGCAAAGCCCTCGAATGTTGGCGCTATTAAAAATGATGTTCATCTTTCATTTTAAGGGTTCCCGCACCTCAAAACGAAAGTGTAGAATCCTTAGAAGTAGTACGTCTGTTTGTCTGTCTTTCCATCTGCCTGTCTGTCTCTCACAATACCGATTGATTTGAAATTTGGTACACATACGAGTAGGTAAATCATTAACCTAAATAAGTGATTTTTAAATAAAGGTCACTTTTGGGGCATTAAAAAGGTTCAAACGACATTAAGGGCTAATCACCGTTGTAATAAAGCGCGTTTTACGTTCTTAAACGAGTTCAATAACACTTATTAGATTTCATTGACGAAAATTGTTCGATAAGGTTGAAATTGGATGCAAATTTTAAGCTAACCCTCGTTTTATTAAACTCAGTTCTCAGAGAAATCTGTGAAATCGGCCCTAAGCGACATTTCATGAAATAGGCCCTATTGTTAGGGTATCAAAGATATATTTTTAAATTATGTACAAAAATATTTTAACATTTTCAACTAAAGTAGAAAATAGACGACAATTAATCATTCCCCCGTTATCGCCGAAACTACTATGCCTAAAATTTTGACATTATTCCAGAAAATAGGTCTTATTCTATAGATTACAGGAAAATCAACAAGAAGTCTCTGGTTTTTTATTTAAGGTTTATGAAAGTAGGTCTATAGAAAATTCATTACTTGTACTGAATGCAGTGCACGAAAGCCCGACCCGCACTTGGCCGCATTTAGAGTTTTCTTTCGTCTTCGAGTATTCTTGAGTTTGAACAATTTTTTGTTTGGAACTGGAAACTTGTGCAATTATACTTGTATTCTGCTTTATTGACGGTTTACAACTTGATAAGTTTTAAATAAATGAACGTTCCAGTCGACTATTTACAATTTTTCTTTTCCTTTTTTTTTAATGTCATGAAGGTGGTAGACATAGACATAGTATTAAGTTCACATTGATGTTAAGTCATGACTGCATTTTATAGACACCCACAAAAAGACCAGAGGTCAAATGCAGATGTGTTGCCACCCCTGAGACCTTAGTGGTTATGTCTTTGTGATAGTTATTACAGAGCTATACATTACCATCTAACCGGAACACGTTAGTGCTGAACACTACCATTTGGAGGCAGGAAGATTAGATAATGCAATGGTGCCTACGCCCTCGAGCTACACTGGAGCTCTACCATTAAGTAGTGTAGTTTAAGCTTGTTTGTCACTTTATATTAGAAACTAATGTTAATTGCCTATTTGTTCACAGTAAAAAAAGCTAAGAAAAAGTTACTTTAAGAATACCTAGAATAATGAAAACCAAATGCTCTGCTAAGTACGTACAATACAATATATAAATCTTTCATTTGAATGAATATGTACATTGTAGAAATTAAACTTGCGGATTTTCTCGCATATACAACACTCCCAAACTTCTTCATACACCCGACGGAAATAGGTAACATACTGAAAAAGTCGTCAATAAAGACAATTTTCAAACCTTATAAGAAACTACACCAGTATTTAAGACCTATAAAATGTAACATTCCTTTGCAGGATGCCGGTATCTATAAACTGGATTGTGATTGCGGACTTTCGTACATAGGACAAACAAAGAGGCCTGTATTGACCCGGGTGAAAGAACATATAGCCGATGTCAAACACCAACGAACCGGAAAGTCTGCAGTTTGTGAACATCTAACGGACAAACCCAACCACTACATTCGTTTTGATAAGGTTCAGATAATATCAAAAGAAAATCGTCCTATTCCACGGATGGTCAGAGAGGCTATTGAGATTAAAAAGCATCCAAATTTCAATAGAGAGGATGGTTGGCGTTTGTCAACGAATTGGGATCCCATTATATCCAAATTGAAATCCCAAACTAGTAAATCTGCAAAACCACGAGATACGGTTAGTAACTTTTGCGTGAATCCGGACCGTTATGCCAGACGTCCCCGAAACAGGTGGCGCTAGCATGACATGGCAACGTAGTTTTCAGTAATTTATCGCTAGATGGCGCCACTAGTAGTTTACATCGCACTAGGGTTGTGTTCTGTCTCAGCTATATAAGACCAGGCTGAACATCGTCGTATTAGTCAGCCCGTGACCACGGTAGCTGAAAAGCGACCGAAACGTCGGGTGTATGAAGAAGTTTGGGAGTGTTGTATACGCGAGAAAATCCGCAAGTTTAATTTCTACAATGAATGAAGCTCGCGAAAACCTACGAAAACGTTGAATATGTACAATTAATTTGATAACAGTGGAAGTAGAGTAGCCAACTACAAAATGCAGCTTCTAAAATAAGTTCACCAGCAAGTGGATACTAAGTGCCAAGTAGCGTTATTGCCAGCGCGAGCGTGCATGCTGCGGCAAATAATTTTGAATTGCACAGGAAAAACTTGTGGACCGTTGAATCTTGGAGTTGTTACTAGGGTTGGCAACTGTCCCATGTTTCTACGGATGAAGTAATGTGTCTCTGGATATGTTATCGGTATGGTTATTGTCCCTTTACGCACTTCCAAGATGCTCGCCGATCAGCGCCCAGTTTTCTCCCTCCACTTTCAGTGATCTGAGCACATCCAACGTCGAAGTTTTTCTTGCAGATGCCGCATTGGACGCCGTCATTAAAGATCTCACCGCATGTGAAGCAATTCATTGTTATTTACGTTTTTACGTTTAGCTTGAACCAAATGTTTACGATATATGAGTTGCAAGAGCCAGTGTACGCGCGTGCACTTACCAACTGTCTTGTGTATCATACATTTTTATTAAGGTACGGTAACAGCTCGATGCGTTTAATCGGCCCTGTAATTTCCGGCACAGAGGCATAACACCTTAGGCCTCAGGGGTGGTAACGCATCTGCATTTTGGCCTTGGTCTTCATGTGGGTGTCTATAGGCTGCAGTCATCACTTAACATCAATGTGAACTGCATGCTTGTTTGCCACTTCAGTTACATAAAAAAAAAAAAAAAAAAAAAAATTAAATATATATTTTTTTTATTTAATAGAAGTGGCAAACAAGCATGCATTTCACATTGATGTTAAGTGATGACTACAGCCTATAGACATTCACACAAAGAAGGTCAAAACGCAGATGCGTTACCACTCCTGAGGCCTAAGGTGTTACGTCTCTGTGCCTGAAATTACAGGGCCGTACATTAGGTACACCACCTGACCGGAACACGATAGTGCTGAACAGAACCATTTAGCGGCAAGTATATTAGGTAATGCGGTGGTGCCTACGCCCGCGAGCTCCTTCACTGGATATTTACTCGTACTATATTACTATATTTACTATCATAACCTCCAGTAAAATTTACTTGCTGATTCCCGGCGTCGAGATGTGACGCCCCACCGCCCACTAGGGGAAGAATTCTTTTCTTGTGGAAAATAATTCTTCCATTAGTCCAGTCAGTCAACCGAACAATGGCTTTCAAACCATTCCAATGAGTCGGTAATACGTGCAATAACGCAAGACGGGTAGCAGCATTCTGCGATAAAACTACCACCGCTGCGATCGCCAATCCGCATGCCAATGAACATAAATTCAAACTCGTTGCTCACACCGATGATGGATTTTTTTTTTCGCAATGTAATGTCAGTAGAATTAAAGCCCAACGGCAACAGCCTCTTAGTTATCAATGGATGTCGTTCACCGATCCTAAATCGGTTAAAAATAAAAAACGGAAAGCAAAATTTGACGCATCGGTGGGACTTCGGTAGCTTAGTGGTAAAGCGGCTAGAAATAGATCTTTACAGATACTTTCAAAACGTCAAGAAATATAAAATACCTAGAGTGAATAACCATTACATAAAGTAAAGCAAAATCATACATCAATAGTAAATTAAAAATTAGAATTTAAACTACTTAGTTAAAACATAATAATCACAAAATTTTTCAATTCCTTCAATAATGATAAATGAAAAAAAAGAAAAACTTATTCGTCAAGATCAAAGTTATTCACTTAGCAGAGTTCCAAGTGCAGTCACTACTGAGAAGAACTCCGCTACCCAACAAACTCAGTAGGAGCTCTTTTAAATGAGAGCTTAAATCTAGTACAAATTATCGTGAAAAATCAAATAATGTGAACGTCCATAGCATAGATGCAAATAAACTGCTATCTACTAAATGTGATGTAGCTCCTGCAAACCAGAACAGACCAGTCCCCACCAACAGCACCCGTTCACGAGTATGACGCATGTGACAGCCATTGCCCTCCTCGACCATTTTAGAGGGAAGTGAGCTGGACTGGATATCCTGAGGTCGCAGGTTCGATTCCTACCCGAAGTCAAGTTTTTCTCTCCGTTTTTTCTTTAATTTCTAAAGTTCACTCGCATGTGTAAATGCGTAAGACCTCAAGATACAATAAGTAACTTTTGTGTTATTCCTGAACGCTACGCAAGACGTTTGCTAAATAGATGGAGGTAGCTGCACATAATAATTTTTCAAAATGCTGTCAGACAAATGCCACCTCAGTCTGCCCGAGACCACGGAAGCTTAAAAGCGACCGAAACGTCGGGTTCGATTTTAAACAATAATTATAGATTATTTGTTTTTATATTATTTCGCATTAACACATGCTTGTGAAATATATTTTATTTTTAAAGAAAAATGGATAGAAAAATTTGACTTCAGGCGAGACTCGAACTCGCGACCTACTGGGAATCTAGTCCAGCCGCTCTTCCAATTGAGCTTCTTCTTTGAGGGGCTTCAGTAGCTCAATTGGAAGAGCGGCTGGACTAGATTCCCAGTAGGTCGCGAGTTCGAGTCTCGCCTGAAGTCAAATTTTTCTTTCCATTTTTCTTTAAAAATAAAATTATAGTTTAATATACGCGAGAGAAATCCGAAAACTATATTTCAATGAATTTAAAGTCTTTAATTCCTATTTATTGTATTGTAGAATGACGTTTGCTGGGTCTGCTAGTGATAATATACCTAAAAAACTAAACGCCATTTTATGATGTCCCAAGCAAAAATAGATAACCAATAGGTACAACAGTCTTATAATGTTGTTTATCACTAGATATCCAAGCAACATAACAACGGGATTCAAGGGGCTTGCATATTTCAAACCTGCAGGTAAATAAAGCGATGGAATAGTTTTATATTTGCCGAAACAAAGTTGGTCGGTTTTGTTGGTGTACGCCAATGTTGGCTTAACGTGCCGCATGTGGCGTTCGTGTGTTCTGTGTTTTGGGGTCAGCTTACGTACTTATATCTTAGTTCGGGTTCGGAGAGCTGTTTGCACCTGGTGATAGCGACCAGGTTTTAGTAGATGAGTTATAGGAATATTAAGTACTAGCTGACCCGGCAAACTCCGTATTGCCTCAGAATTAAATAATATGTCAAAGGTTTGATAGATTCATCGATTTGTATGGCAAAATGAAATTGTGGATTTTACTATTTCCCTTCAACTTCTTATAAAAAAAAAAATACAATTTCAATTTCGAATTTCTTTATTTAGTTGTGATAATTATTTACAAATCATTACTTAAGAATAGCTTAACTAATGACAATATTGATCTTAGTTTCTAGGTATAAGAATACTTAATCCTACGACCCTATATAATGCAAATTAATTATACAAAAACTACTTTCCCGGATATGATATTTACATGTTCTTAATTTGTTTGCTAGGAAACATAAGAAAACCTAGCTTAATGCTATTGAACCCTTCAACTTCTTCACATTTTCTTACCTTTTAAACCTTCCCTGGACTTCCAAAAATCATTCAAAACCAAAATTAGCCAAATCGGTCCAGCCGTTCTCGAGTTTTAGCGAGACTAACGAACAGCAATTGATTTTTATATATATAGATATAAGCACAATATTCAGTGCTACATAGGTGTAAAAGTGCCCCTTGGTAAGTACACATTGCACACATGTGGACATTGCACGCACATGCGCCCTTTAGCTACGCAGTACGCTCAATCAACATCGCGACGCGATGCGGAGAAGCGCTTAGTTATTTTTAAGATACCCAAATTTTTAAACTCGCTATATCTTTTGAATGGAGTGTCCGATTAAAATAATTTAAACAGCAATGTAAAGGTATTGAACTACTGATAAATAAAAAGTAAGTTATTTAGATAAGTATAAATACCATGATATGAATATCGACATCTTATTTTCGTTGCCGATTTAAATAGTTTGTTAAACTATAATTTTTTTTATATTGGCGCAACTATAATACTTAGATATACCCTACCGCGGACTTTTCTGTACATAATAATGTGGTCTACAAAATCGTAGTACATTATTTTGCGCCATCATCAAAAGTTATTGCAGCGCACGCGATTTAAGGTATTTCAATAGTGGTTTTTATCGACGGTGGTTTATGTAATTGAAGTTTTCGCAAGGATCCCTAATCTTTTTCAAAATAAAATATAGCCTATATTACTTTGGAAAGATGTACATTCATAATGGTGAAAGAATTTTTTAAATCGGTCCAGTAGTTATTGAGCCTATTCAAAACAAACAAACAAATAAATATTACCTCTTTATAATATTAATACAGAAATGATGACAATGGTTATGTAAGTGAAACATATCTTCAATCCGATATTTCCCTGAAAAATGGGCAGAATGCGTATTGTGCAAACGCTCAAGATTCGCAAAAACTGTTGCAAAACTGTTTTGAATTTATGAATTGAAAAAACTGAATGAATTTATTTATTTGCTAGAAATATAGTACTTAAGATCTTCAGTATACAATAAAGCTTTCTCTCATATTTCACCATTTATCTAATTGTCTATGCTGTCTAGCGTTCTCTGTTTAGTCAATCAAACAATTTAAAAAACATTCTCAAAGACGGCAGACAGTTAAAAGAAAGTTTTACCTCTTTACCTCTTTCTTTTAACTGTCTGTCGTCTTTTGCTTATTGCTTATAAAGCCGTTTATGATGAACAAAAAGGCTCTAACAGAAGACCAGCGCTGGTCGTCCCTCAATCGGCACATACTAAGTTAGGGCAAATTTGTAACCTACGTTTCTTGCTTTATTTGTTTATTTCTTTCTTCAACATAATTCCATCTTCTGCACACTGTGCTCTGCATATCACAGTAGACGTGATGCCCTTTGTACCGTCGAATTTGCAACCTACATCAGTGCACGCGCCAACCGCGCTGTGGCGGTGTTCGCGAAATGGACGCAAATTACAATATTGGCTCTGAATAATTCATGCGACGACATTGCGACTAAGCCCACAGTGACACTCGCAGAACACGGGTTAGGTATGGTATTATTAAACAGATTGATACATTGGTTTGTGCAGGGTATACTTTGAGCCCAACCTTAGAATAAGAATGTTAAATTTTTCTAATCACATTCTTATACCGGCCTGATATCCTTGTGTTCTGCTTTTGCCTGTGTTAAGCAGAACAGTCATCACTTAACATCAATGTGAACTGCATGCTTGATTGCCACTTTCATTTCATAAAAAAAACTACTACTGCTAGACCTAAGTTACATATTCTCTGGCTCATTACCTAGGGCTCATTTTGACTTTGATAGATAAATCGAACTCTCGAACTTATGACTTCATATTTAAGCTCGAGAACCATGTATGTTGATATAAATGGAACGAGATCTCCTGGCACTTCGATGGATATGGGGGTCCCGCAAGGCTCAATTCTGGGTCCATTTCTGTTTTTAGTTTATATTAATGACTTGCCATACATTGTTAACGATAATCAAGAAATGATATTATTTGCAGATGATACCTCTCTCATATTCAAAATGAAAAGGCAACAAGTAGCTTGTGACGATGTAAACAATGCCCTCTCTAAAATAGTACATTGGTTTAGTGCTAACAACCTACTGTTAAATAGTAGAAAGACAAAATGTATAAAATTTTGTACACCTAACGTTAAACAGGTTGCAACCAATGTGAAACTAAACGAGGAAGCATTGGAATTAGTAGACTCCACGGTATTTCTTGGCTTTACCGTGGATACAAAATTGCAGTGGGGTCCTCATATTTTCAATCTAGCCCGTAGACTAAGCTCCGCAGCGTTTGCGGTAAAAAAGATACGATCCTTAACTGACGTTGAGACGGCTCGATTGGTTTATTTTAGCTATTTTCACAGTATTATGTCCTATGGAATTTTACTATGGGGGCATGCCGCCGATGTCAACACCATTTTTGTTTTACAGAAAAGAGCTGTGCGTGCTATCTACGGGCTAAGTCCGCGAGTGTCTCTCAGAGATAAATTTAAGGAAATAAATATATTGACTGTAGCTTCGCAATACATTTACGAAAATGTACTGTATGTACGTAAAAATATTAGCGAATTTCCTAGTAGAGCTAATGATTATATGAATACTAGGAACAAACACAAGTTGTCTGTGCACACAACACGACTGCATAGGGTGAGTAATTCTTTTAGAGGTCAATGTATACGCTTCTTTAACAAAATACCTGAAGATGTTCAAAGTCTTTCGATTAATAAATTTAAGAAAGTTATCAAAAAACGCTTGTACATGTGCAACTATTATAAAACATGTGATTACCTTAATGACACTGCACCATGGGATTGAAGCGATCGCTCCCAGGCTATTTCGAAAACCTGTACTTTGGATTTACAGACTGTATTAGATTTAAGTTTATGTTCAAAAGAGCTGTACTGAGTTTCTTCAGTGGCGGAGTTCTTCTCAGTATTGACTGCCCTTGGAATTCTGCCAAGTGAATAACCTTTATTATGACGACCAAATTCATTCTTTCTCAGTTTCTTTTGAAATGGGGAAATGGAGGAATTTGTAAATAATTGATGCTTTCCATATTATACAAAATTGTTCAGTGTCTATTTAATTTATTATGTATTTTTGATTATTATTAGTGGTTATTCACTCTAGGTTAGTTTAAAAAAAAATGACGATGTAAAAGTGCTCTCCAGGAGCCTAATTATATGAAATAAATGAATAAACTGAATAAACTGAATAAAAAATGATATTGGGATATAGAATAAACTGATGGCCGAATACTCAAAGGTCACTCAATTTTAAGCAACCCTCAAATGTGCGCTATCTCTATCGTTTGAACGTGTTTTATAAAGACAGAAGATTTTTAAGTCCCACTTAGATTTAAGTGACGTTTGAGTATTTGGCGGTTAATGCCTCAGTGAATGCTTATTGGCTCACCTTTACGATTCACAGAACAGAATAGTGAATCATAGATATGTCTGTGCTATATGTAGGTATATTTCTGCTTTCAGATAGACACAAGATGCAGGTTATTTTTCTACCATAACTTTCCGCAACGTTTTACGAAATGGAGATTAGTGACCATGAATATTCGTCTTAATCTCGAGCGCCAGTGTCATCAGAGTTTATCACAGCCAATTTTCTTTCAAAAGATCTGTTAATTGCGTTCAGAAAACGCGGATCACCAGTATCACCTATCGCGGAAGTCGCGATCTCCGGGTGGTGTCATTAAATATGACGATTTATCAAAATTAACCTTAATGAGGCTATTAATGCTTCTTTCTACGAATTACGGTCTGTTTGTACCCAACAAATTTACGAGAGAGAGTGAGATGAGATATTGTAAGTAAAATATAATATGTTTTGCTTAGTAAATAATCACTTACGATAATGTTATTAATTACCTGATGTACCTGATGTACTGCCTCAGTAGCGTAGTGGTAGCAGGCCACTACTACTACACTGGGGGTCCCGGGTTCGATTCCCGGGTCGGGGACAATCAGAGATAACGGTTTAAAATCCTTTATCTCTGGTTCTATTGGGATTTTTACATTTTCTGGAAGTTTCCCAGTACCTCGGAGTTTGGTAATGTGCCCGAAGATGGCAACAGGTTCGCCACCTGTTACATGGGCCAAAATGTAACCGGCGAGTCGTGGGTGTTTGCATGTATGCTTGAATACATGCATTTACCTCCGCCTACCCCTTCGGGGATTACAGGCGTGAAGTTACGATTACGTTTAGTGATGTAACGAATTACAGTTTTAAATATTTACGGTTATGATCGCCTAATTTTAATTGTATTTTATTTTGTACTAGCAGCTCGCTCCGGCTTCGCATGGTGCAAATGAATGTTGCCTATGTTGAAAGGTGACAGATTTTTTTAAATCGGCCCAGTACATTTTGTATGCGAACGTTACAAACGTATACGTACAAAAACACAAATGTTTCCTGTTTATAATATTAGTGTAGATGTACATAATAAACTAATCCTTTAATATTAACATTTGAAAGACTTTATTCATTATAGATACCAGAAATAGAACAATAGGACAATATAAAAAGTTTATTCACAAAGATTCAAAGAAGAGGTGGTGAAAAAAAATTACTGCGGAGCTATTTGCCATCCTTGATCAAAAAATTGGTCATTCGCAAGCAGAACTGGCGCACAGGGTTCAGTATAGTTTTATCAAGAAAGTTACGTTACCTTAAATAAAATAGATTTCTTATTTTCAGACGGACACAATAGGCGTAGTATTATTACATATTCTCTGACAATAGTGATCCCTAATGAGATCTGTTTTTATCTTTTCGGGTACGGCATCCTTAACAACGGTTTAAATATGTGTCAACAACTTATTTATGGTGGCTGTTCATACATGAGCGTGAAGGTAGCGTCAATATTTCGTTTGCATATAGTTTCAAGCTTTGTTTTTATTCGTGAGCTCGAAACATCGGTGTAGTATTGTATCGACGCGGGTCTTAAGGTTTATCAATATTTGAACCCACGCACGAACGAATTTAACCCACCAAGACGTGTGGGCGACTGATCCGTTGAAACAACCGCAAAGTTCAATCATGCCGGGGGTTCAGTTTTGCCAAAATTAGTTGTTCGAATAAGCTTGAGACTAAATCAAGTCAAGTGAGCGTTTTGAGTTTGTTTTAAGTACGGAGTTGTTTTGAAAAGCGTTGTGGTTATGTCGTAAATTTGTAATTTATGTAATAATAGACTGGGCATGAGTCTCTCCCCTTCTTGGGATGAGGTCTAATCTATATAAATAATATGAATCGCTGAATCTGTTGCTCAGCGCAAAACACTTCTTACATAGCATCTCAGTAGCATAGTGTTTTTTTTTTTTATGTAATATATGTGGCAAACAAGCATGCAGTTCACATTGATGTTAAGTGATGACTGCAGCCTATAGACACCCACACAATGACCAGAGGTCAAAATGCAGATGCGCTGCCACTCCTGAGGCCTAAGGTGTTATGGCCTCTGTGCCTGAAATTACAGGGCCGTACATTACCACCTGACCGGAACACGATAGTGCTGAACACTACCATTTAGCGGCAAGTATATTAGGTAATGCGGTGGTGCCTACGCCCGCGAGCTCCGTCACTGGAGCTCTACCACCAAAAAATGTTCTTTGGTAATCGCAAACTTTAATCATTAAAATAAACTAAAATGATTTTAAAAAATCATTCTTCTCTCAGCTTCCGTTCCTCAGTCTCGGGCAGACTGAGGTGATCTAGAAGTGAGGTGAGGTCTTGCAATAGCAATGGTTTATTCCCGTTGTCCCCGTACGCCGTGTCCCCGTCACGGGGACAGCGGGACATCTATAAATTCCTTTCCCGTTGTCCCCGTGACGGGGACACGGCGCACGGGGACAACGGACAATAGTTGTGAACGCCTGAGAAATCTATGATAGGATCATCAAACGCTTTGAAACTTAAAGCTTGTTTCTAAATGTTTCACAACAACGCAAGATTTCGCTTTCCTTAAAACTCATACACCGCATGCGCAAAATATTCCATCTAGGGGCCGAAATAAAGTGGGGCGACAAAATATGACCTTAACGAACCGGACACAATGGGCTGTTACCATTCTGGGTAGGCTCCGAGCGGACGCCATACTTGGGGAACGGTGACATCATGGTGTGACGAAACCACGCGCATAGTAATGTGTGAGGGAATCGGGTTATATTTATTTATTTGTTTATACTTTCAAGCACAAAAATGTAACATGAGGCGGACTTAATGCTAAGTAGCATTCTCTGCCAGTCAACCTTGGAGTTGTTTAGAAAACATAAAAATGGTGCAGAACATTGCAAATAATCTAATCTAGTTATAACGACTGAAGATAAGTATAAATAATATTTTTAAAAGTAACAAACACAAGAATACCTATTGTTATATGGAATATATTACTTAAACCGAAATTATACATATATATATAAATATAAGCTAAATATATATTTTTATATCATCGAGTAGATGGTGAACAGAAGGTTTTTATACATGCATACATGTATCTATACAAAAAAACCTAAGTACACGCCTGATAAGATTTCTTTTTATGTAATGGAAGTGGTAAACAAGCATGCAGTTCACATTGATGTAAAGTGATGACTGTAGCCTATCGACATCTACAAAGACCGAGGTGAAAATGGAGATGCGTTACCACTCCTGAGGCCGAAGATGTTATGCCTCTGTGCCGGAAATTACAGGGTCGTACATTACCACCTGACCAGAACACGATAGTGCTGAACACGACTATTTGGCGGCAAGTATCTTAGGTAATGCGGTGGAGCCTACGCCCGCGAGCTCCGTCACTGGAGCTCTACCACCAGTGAATACCCTACCTAATCCATAAAAATGTAACTACACGCCTAGATTTCCCTAGATGCTTACAGAAATTGCTCACAAATAGTTTCCTCATAATGTTTTGGTGTCATTTGCTGAAATGACACTTAAGTAAACCCAAACAAAGATCAAATCTGAATATGGCTTATGGCCGATGGCAGATAAAATGGGAAAAAAAACGCCCGGATTTCCCGAAGGGGTTGGCAGAGATACATGCATTTAAGCATCATACGTGCTAAGCCCACGATTTGCCAAACTAAGTTTTTCCCCCAAATAGGGTATCTAGTCTAACCGGCCCAAATCAAATGGCCCGCGGACCATTCGGAGGTAAACAAAAATTGTCTCCATTCCAAAAGACCAGAAAAAAAAGTTAGTTTATCAAGGACAAATGAAATGACTTTGTATCTAGGTTATCTAGAGCGCTTCCGCTTTTCGTAAGATCTGAAGAGCTCCTTTAAACCAAGTTTCGTATTAGTTGCGATAAGTCCCAAATTCTTTTGCATATTTCATTAGCCGAGATAAAACATGGTGAAGGGATTTGCTGGTAGTAAAATCCGATCTTGTTTTGTTAATTAACAAGTCTGCTAAGTTTTCGCCTATCGAAAACTAATAGGTGTTTGTATAACATACTGTATACAGTTTTATAATAAAACAAGCTGACCCAGCAAACTTCGTATTGCCTCAGAATGAAATAATGTGCCAAAGGTATGATAGATACGGATTATTTGTATGGGAAAATGAAATTGTGGTTTTTACCATTTCCCTTCAATTTCTTCATATTTTCTTACCTTCAAAACCAAAATTAGCCAAATCGTTCCGTTCACCAGCCGTTCTCGAGTTTTAGCGAGACTAACGAACAGCAATTGATTTTTATATACAGGGTTAAATATATCTAACGCATAAATCGTCAAAGGTGAGTTAGGTACGTTAAGACAAACAACTTTTGTTCTATGACTTTTGCCAAAACGCAGTACATCACATGATAAGAAATAAAATCATTTCAAATGGGACTTCTATCAATTGTTAGCACTACGTTTCATAGGTATATTTTTACATAGGTACAGACGTGAGCTGTTTACGTAACGTGAAGTTAAGAAGTATTAGAACTGCAAATTCTATTTATTATTTTTTGTATAGTGAAAAACAAATTGAATTAGATAAAGTTGCATGACGAAAGTGTTAGTCTTGATGAGCCGAAGCCTCTCTTTTAGAATTATGCGCTGGTTACAAATAACCCTGTATATAGATTTCAGTGAACATTTTGTATTAAACGGACACTATGTAGGAATGCATATTACTTGTATTAACTAGATGACTATGTTAAGGGTTTTTTTTTATGTAATGAAAGTGGCAAACAAGCATGCAGTTCACATTGGTCAACAACTAAGGTCTCAGGGGTGGCAACGAATCTGCATTTTGACCTCTGGTCTTTGTGCGAATGTCTATAGGCTGCAAGTCATAACTTAACATCAGTTTCAACTGCATGCTTGTTTGCCACCTTCATTGCATAAAAAAGGAAGTATAAATTGATAAGTTGAAAGACGATTTCAACTTATCAATTTATAATTTAACTGCCTCAGCAGCGTAGTGGTGGCAGGCCACTACTACTACGCTGGGGGTCCTGGGTTCGATGCCCGGGTCGGGGATTATCCGAGATAACGGCTTAAAATCCTTTATCTCAGGTTCTATTGGGATTTTTGAATTTTCTGGAAGTTTCCCAGTACCTCGGAGTTTGGGTAATGTGCCCGGAGATGGCAACAGGTTCGCCACCTGTTACATGGGCCAAAACGTAACCGGCAAGTTGTGGGTGTTTGCGTGTATGCCTGAATGCATGCATTTACCTCTGCCTACCCCTTCGGGGATTACAGGCGTGAAGTTACGTTAGAAAGACGATTTCGAGTTACAAACGACCACAGCATCGATCCGTGAAATACACACAGTGTTATTGTTGAACAAACTGAGGAGCTGTGAATGTATAATTAATATGTGTGGCGGACGGAAGGGAAATGGGGCATTCTTGTTTATTGAACTTTTGCTGCATGGCTGTGGCTTTGCGGACCGAAAGTTATTAAAAATTGATAGTTTCTGTTGATATTTTGGCTACTTTTCATCTACATATTCCTTTTTTATATGTTATCATGACGGCCCGGTTGGTCCAGCGGTGTGAGATGACCGTTTGATTCGAAGGGTCGTGGGTTCGATCCCCGCACCGGGACAAATATTTGTATGGCCTACAGATATTTGTTTCGGGTCTGGGTGTTTGTGTATGTGTTGTATGTGTACAATTGTATGTCATCACTTAACATCAATGTGACCTGCAATCTTGCTTGCAAAAAAAACTTCAAACGAAAAAAAACGGAGGAGATCACTCGTGCGTCTGTTTGTCCGTCGATTTAAAGTCGATTAATTTATGTGCGGGAGAATGAATTCAAACTATTTTTTTTATTTAAATATTCAATTGTTTGGTGGATTATCTATACTAATATTATAAAGCTGAAGAGTTTGTTTGTTTGTTTTTGCTTGAACGCGTAAATCTCAGGAACTACAGGTCCGATTTAAAAAAATATTTCAGTGTTAGATAGCTCATTTATCGAGGAAGGACTTTAGGCTATATAACATATATAGCCTAAAGTCCTTCCTCATCCATTCATCTTAAGATTAATGGGAGAGGGTAGGTAACATTGAAACCGCGCGAAACCAGGGCGGGCCGCTAGTATGTTAGATATACTTCTAAGAAATATTCTATAATCTGTTATATTAATAAAAATGCAATCCGTTTTCCTTGGTCACGGCATCACGCGTGAATGGCTGGACCGATTTGGCTAATATTGATTTTGAATGATTTTTGAAAGTCCAGGGAATGTTTAAAAGGTAAGAAAATATGAAGAAATTGAAGGGAAATAGTAAAAACCACCATTTCATTTTCCCATTCCATCATACAAATAGTCCGTATCTATCAAACCTTTGACACGTGTCATATTTTTATTCTGAGGCAATACGAAGTTTGCCGGGTCAGCTAGTCTGTTATATTAATGCTATATTCTGTTGTCTTAAGAAACCCTGTAAGATATAGTTTTGATAAATAAATAAACACGATTACACTCACAGCTCCACACTAGACATATAGACAAACGAACATCCACATCATACTTGAAATTCTAAAGTGATAGGTACCTACCTACCTACCTAGGTAGGATAACACTATCATCACTATCACTACATATTATAAAGTCCCCCTATTTTCTCGATCTGTATGTATGCTCTAATCTCGTGAAATTGTGAACGGATTTTGTTCCTGTTTGAAATGCTGAAAAGAGGGTTTTCTGAGGAAGGTTTTTATCTATAATATATTAATTATTTGTACTGGTGGTAGAGCTCCAGTGACGGAGCTTGCGGGCGTAGGCACCACCGCATTACCTAATATACCTACTTGCCGCTAAATGGTAGTATTCAGCACTATCGTGTTCCGGTCAGGTGGTCAAATCCAAACCCGAAACAAATATCCATAGGCCAAACAAAAATACTAATCTACGAGTATTTGTATCTGTGCGGTGATCGAACCTGTGATCCTCTATTCACACACCGCTGATGAAACCGGATCGTGCATTTATATTGTTAAAATGTTAAAGCACAATACACACTGAGCCCGCCGGGCCGCCGACAGAGCCCGAACACTCAACCCGGCGGCCTATATGAAAAGAATCATGTCGGCAACCAGCGCCCGCGCGTGTTGCATGCCGACAAGATAGCGACTTGCGGACGTTCGGTTAGGTGCCCGGCGACACTCGAGCGATACTGACAAGTAAGCTCCTCATCTCAAGCCGCCGACATGCCGCCAACAAACTTTTCCGACTTCCAATGAGTAAAGTCGCCCGCCCACACAACATAGGATTCCGATTCCGATTAGAACATTCCGACATAGGTCAGCGGCTCGGCGGGCTGTGTGTATTGCGCTTAATAATGTGTTCATTTAGTCAATATGATTTATAGGTAGAAATTATCGTCCAACCAGCTTGATATCGTTACCCCCAAGTGTATTTGATTCGAATGTGATTTTTAATTTGGTCGATAAAAACCTTAATTTAATTTATTTGTGATAACGACTCCGATGGACATTAAAGACGAATTAGATAACATTTAAATGAGTTAGAAATTTGTTTAAGATCGTTTCAATCATTAGATTGTGTCGCTAAATTATACATTTTGAAATGATTTAAAATGCGTCGATGGCTAGAATATACTAATGATGTTATAAAGATGGAGCTCGCGAGCGTTATCACCACCGTATGCCTAATCATTTCACTGGTGGTAGAGCTCCAGTACCGGAGCTCGCGGGCGTGGACACGAATGCATTACCTAATATACTTGCCGCTAAATGGTAGTGTACAGCACTATCGTGTTCCGGTCAGGTAGTAATGTACACAATACACAATGTGTAAACGCAAAACACCTTAGGCCTCCGGAGTGGTAACGCATCTGCATATTGAACTTTGATCTTTGTGTAAGTATCTATAGACAGCAATCAACACATAACATCAACGTGAACTGCATGCTTGTTTGCTACTTTCATTACATAAAAAAAATGCTTGCGGCTATATGGTAGAATATAGCGCTATCGTGTTCCGGTCAGGCTGCATATACGGCCCTGTTATCTCTAGCACGGAGGCATAAAATCTTAGATATACCTCAGGAGTGGCATCTACATTGAAATCTCTGTTTGTATGTAGATGTTTATAGGCTACAGTGTTCACATACCATTTATGTGATTTTTTTAAAGTAATAAAGGTTGCAAACAAGCTTGCAGTTCACGTTGATGTTAAGTGATGACTGCAGCTTATTGACACCCACACAAAGAGCAGCGGTGCGACCGCCTATCGAAATGGCTGTCATCATTGTCACTGCTGTCAAATTTTCATGTCGATTTGTAGCCTCTTTAAAAGCAGTAATGATAATCTGACTGTTTTTCTTGCTTTCGTAGGTGAGAAACAAGCGATAACGGTAGATTATTTCGATTGTTGTTATTTAGTTAAAGTAAAAATCGACATGAAAATTTGACAGGAATGACAACGACGACAGAAATGTCGATAGGCGGTCGCACCCCTGAGGTCAAAATGCAGATGCGTTGCCACCCCTGAGACCGTAGTTATTATGTCTCTATGATAGTTATTACGGGGCCATACATTACCATCTAACCAGAACACGATAGTGCGGAACACTACCATTAAGCGCCAATATAAGCTTGTTTGCCACTTCATTAAATAAATAAAAAACGTATGAAGATTCGACCGAGTATTTATATTTCAAATAACTTTGAAGTCTATCAGAACATGCCGCCACCGCCTCCGCCTCCGCCTCCCATGCCGCCGCCTCCCATGTTGCCCTGGTTGAATCCTTGGTTGAAGCCATTCTGGCCCCGGTTGTAGTCGTTGAAGCCACCGCCGCCCTGGGCCCCGTTGTTCATGGCCCCACCCCCGCCGACGTCGTGCCCTGATGATTGGTCGGCTTGAGTGATCTGGGGAAGGTAGAAATAGGAGAACTAAGTGTAATTGAACACTTTGAAAGAGTGCCTTCGCTGATTCCTAGAATGTAAGTCTGGATTCCTTCGATTAGGTACATCTGTCTGGATTATTGGAACTCAGGCCACCGGCCGTGGCGGACCGGAGGGGAGTAGCCATATGCAGGCTTTCCCCTCTGTCAAAGTACTAGACCAAATGAGGACCATTTGGTCTAATAGTTTGACAGAGGGGAAAGCAGACGATGCATGTCGTCCAGTTATTTAAGTGTGCGTGAAATTGTTTATGTATTTTGTTAAAGTCAAGATGTGAGTTTTGTAGTAATAGACGATTTTTGTAGTGTGTGTGTTGTGTGACTGTTTTGCATCGGTAATAAACGCTATGGCTACACCCCTCCGGTCCGCCGCGACCGGTGGGCCGAGTTGCTCTGGCGATCTTCGGCTGGAGTGATGTGGGCACATCTATTTTAACATAATCTTACCGATGTGACGCTGCTGTGATGACCACCAGCGTTATGGAAGCCGCCGCCACCCTGGTTCTGCTGGCCACCGCCGCCCCCGCCGCTCAACCCGTTGCTAATGTCTTGGCCACCGTTGCTGTAGCCGTTGGAGAAACCGCCACCCTGTCCCCCTCCGCCACCGCCACCCCCGCCGCCCATGCCGCCCATGCCCCCCAGACCACCCCAATTCCCCATGCCTGGCAGGAACCACTGCGGCCGGGCGTCGATGGCCAACACGCAGGCTAGGATGGTTATGGCCTGAAAAAAAAAGAAAAATTACTTTCGATTAAAAATTGCATTAAAATTAAAAAGATACGAAATAGAAGATAAATAAAAGATGAATTGATTATTGATTATAAGATAAATTGATGGCAGCTATTTATAAAACTTCGGAGAAGCTATCTATAATTCTCAAGTAATATTTAAACAAAGCATCACCTGGGACACGTTCTTATTTTACAATATTGCATCTTTAAGAATTATGTGAATAATTTAAAAAAAAATACTCACTATGCCCTTCATACTCCTGCTTTCTTCACAATATGGAATGATGACGGCACTTTTTGAACCGCACTTATATATTTCTGGCGCACTCATTAACTAAATAGATTTGGTTTAATATTATATCTAATTGCTTCGCCGAGCTGTTAACGATATGATGGGTTTTACGCGAATAGGAACTTACCTCTGGGTAACCCAAAATGATACGTGCATAATGCAATGTAATTAATTGAAGTTAGGTTATTTATTTTTTTAGTCGCTATCATATCACTCATAATGGAAGCAAACAAGCATGCAGTTCACATTGATGTTAAGTGATGACTGCAGCCTATAGCAACCCATACAAACACCAAGGTCAAAATGCAGATGTGTTACCACTCCTGAGGCCTGAGGGTGTTATGCCTCTGTGCCGGAAATTACAGGGCCGTACATTACCACCTGACCGGAACACGATAGTGCTGAACACTACTATTTAGCGGTAAGTATATTAGGTAAAGCGGTGGTGCCTACGCCCACGAGCTCCGTCACTGGAGCTCTACCACCAACGAACCGTCCGTCTACCGTCACTGGAGTAACGCTTCGAAAACAGTAATGTAGAAGAGAATATGTTATACTCGTAATCGAAATACTACGTATAGAATGGACACTTCGACGTCACGCCTGATTTCCCCCCTTGCAGTCCGCACCTCCCCTTGAGTACCGCGCCACATGCCGGCAGCTTCGTGTAGCCTTGTTCACCGAGGTTGCGAGCCGGCAACTGTGTGTGTGCGTGTAAAAACACGTCCTGATTGATGTCTGCCTAGTAGGTAACCAGAATAAGCGTTTGTATCAAAATTCAAAAATTCAAAATTTAAATCATTTATTTCAAATTGGTCTACAAGGACACTTTTGCATTGTCGGGTTATAAGCTACCTATAGAGAATGACTTATAATAATAATCCAATAGGTATTAATGTATACCAATTTAATAATAACATTTAACCGATACGTGAATCATCAAATTTTTCAATTCCTTCATAGAAAAAGAAAAATCTGTTCGTCATAATCATAGTCATTCACTTAGCAGAGTTCCAAGTGCAGGCACTACTGAGAAGAACTCCGCTACCCAACAAACTCAGCGTGTTGCTCTTTTGTCAAAACCTTAGATTTAATACAAATATTATTACATAGAATAAAGATAATGTGAACGTCCATGGCATATAAATATTTGCATATAAACACATACACAAATACCCATCAACAACTTAATATCGTGATAGAATATAACACCCGCAAATCACAACAGACCAGTCCCCACAATCAGCACCCGTTCACGAGTATGACGCATGTGGCAGCCATTGCTCTCCTCGACCATTTTGAAGGGAAGTGAGCAACCCGTCACACGACTCTGCATTTTGACCTTGGTCTTTGTGTGGTTGTCTATAGGCTGCAGTCATCACACTCATCACTTAACATCAAAGTGAACTGCATGCTTGTTTACCACTTCCATTACATTAAAAAAAAATGCCAATCGCTTAGCGGGCGGATTGGCGATCGCAACGGCGGCAGTTTTATCGCGAGACGTTGCTGTCCTGCGTTTTTGTAGTTACTGCCTCGGTAGCCTAGTGGTAGCAGGCCACTACTACTACGCTGAGGTCCTGAGTTCGATGCCCGTGTTGGAGCTTATCAGAGATAACGGTGTAAAGTCCTTTATATCTGGTTCTATTGGGATTTTTCCGTTTTCTGGAAATTTCTCACTAGCTCAAAGTTTGGTAATGTGCCCGGAGATGTCAATAGGCTCGCCACCTGTTACATGGGCCAAAAACGTAACCGGCGAATCGAGGGCGATCAAACCTATTAGTAAATAGCACATATAAATAATAGGTAGTATATAATTTACAATTAAATCTTTATTATTTTTTACTATTCAGTTTTGAAGTCGGTTTTTCTTAACGTAGTTATATTTATTTAATACTTTTTAGTTTATTGCTGCATTACCAATTAGATTCATCTTCACATCTGTTAAATTTGTAAAATCTGACTCTTTTAGCTTCGTGACAATTAGATACTTTATTTAAATTGTTTAGGTGTGTCGATACAAAATTATTACACGACTATGCGAAATCAATGAAAAAAATGTATCCACATAAGCTGTGTTGTGTCGTCGATGAGTAAATGTGTCATTGTCACTTGTTGTCATCTTGTTGTCATGCGCATTAAGACTATCTAGGACGTCAGTGGATTCCACGTACTGCATGACAACTCGCCGTCTATTCTTATTCCTTTAGTCTGAGGTGAAAGTAAGTAAAAAAATGCTCATAAAATAAAAACTGATGGGCCTATCTGAATCAAATTTTTATGGGACCAATTCGAAACTATTCCGCTTCAAACAGAAAAAGAATTACGTAAATCGGTCCAGAAATCTCGGCGAAATTCGCGTACATACATAAAAGAAAAAAATATATATACCGGCCGAATTGAGAACCTTCTCGTTTTTTGAACTCGGTTAAAAATAGGTATCAACAGAATGTTCCATACTTTCTTTTACGAACGGCAAGATAAGACTAAGCAAAAAAATATGGGACATTCTTTGTCATTCACTGGCAGAGTTCCAAAGCCCACTTTACTGAGAAAAAACTTGCCAAAACAAAACTCAGTAGGGTCTTTTCAAAATGTATGTATGTATCTTCACGCCAGGTCCCTAACGGGGTAGGCAGAGAGTGTAGAGCGCCAGATATCCCGGTCCTGACAAACCTCTCGTGCCTCGTCTACCTTCATCATTCTCTTCAAACATGCACGCCGATTCCTAAGACTTTTAAGTCCACCATCAGACAGAACTCGACCTATTTGGTCATGGTAGGTCAGTCTTGGTCTTCTTGGGCCTCTGCAACCATCCACATTCGTATTGTATATCTGTTTAGTCATTCGCTCATTCGACATTCTTTCTATAAATTCTCTATAAAGTCTTTTCAAAATATGTTCCTTAAAACTATTTTCACTATATGACACTTAGAACTATGTTTTACAATATCAAGAACAAGTCACCGAGGTAGTTATTACAATTTGCAAGCTATAAATAACAGTGATTATGAACCCGTCGAATTGATGGCTCGGGATGGCTCGACTTGTCTCGCGAGCGCCGCCTCGATGTGTCCGATCAATGAGCTTATAAATACTAGAGAAGCAATGTCATACAAACGATTTTCAGAAATGCGTAACCACTTACTAGTTCAAAAGACGTAGCTAACTAGAAACCGATACTTATGTACAAAGTAAACTATACTTGTCTCGTTTCTTCCACTGGTTGACAAATTACCGTTAAAGTGAGACAACAATATTGTTGCCATGGAAACGGACAAGGTCGGTCAGAGTTGCCAGTGGTGAGATAATTTCCCCAAAATATATTAATGAATAAATGTATTTAATTGCTTTGGTGTGATTAATGTTGTATATTTTGAATGTAATTTAATGAAACTTTCAATCTATACTATATAAAACTGTAAAGGAAGCATGTCTGTACATTGAAAATACTTAGAAAAAGCTATCAGTTAGTAGTAATCGGATTTTGAGACGAATTAATAACCAAGTTTTGAAGTGAAAACTTCTTTAGCATTGTTGTGATTTGAAAGTCAATGAAACGAAAAATCGACAGTAAAAAGGGACGGACGCATAAATTAATAAAATTTAACGTGGGAGAAAATGAGATGGAAATTAATGTTTCGTGCTCATCTATTCAATTTTTTACCGCACTAACACTAACCTAACACTAACCTTTATAGTATTAGTTTAGGTTTTCGCACGGTCAGTTACATCTGACTCTGTCACGTGTTAGCAATACTAGCACCCTATATGCTTCCATCTCCGGTGGCCATCAATGCATCTAATATCATGTACAGAGAAGCATTAATGTGAACTAGACTTTTTTAACTAACCAAAAGTGTTTATGATCCAAATTTGACCAAAAGTTATATCCAAAAAAGCTGCCCAAAGTCACTTTTCCACGCGAACGAAGTCGCGGGCACAGCTAGTAATTATATATTATTCATCAGAATAGAATGTCTTCATTCATTAAATTTACTCCCTAAAAAGTGGGAAAATTTCAAAACAATTTGAAATTTTCCCACTTTTTAGGGAGTAAATTACTAGCAATACCGATGGAAAAAAATATTCACTATGTATTTATTTTCTTTTTTGATGTAATTAAGGCAATATGATCAAAATTATGCGAACTTATTCGTGAAAAGTAATACCACTTGCATTATCATTCTTTTCGGATCATGATACACATTTTTTATCAACACATTTCGCCATTTTAAGTAAGTTTGACGGACGAGCGTGACGCGTCTGTCGCACTTCATGTCAAGCAGTGAACTGAAGTCAGATATGCCTGTGGGCATCTTCGAAGTGGCAACGCATCGCTGCCGTAAACTGCCAATCTAGTTACATATAACATCATTGTGTCCGATAAACTACGAGGTTGGCTCGCGGGCCAGCCTCGGCCGAGCCGCTCGCCCGAATGTAACTCGCGAGCCCATTCGCCTGGTGTAGACGCGGATGTTGACGTTGGTTACCACGTAACGCCTCAGCTTTCGTCGTTGACTTGATTTTACTCCTCATAAAATTTCCATACCGAGAATGATTTTTCTTTAAATAAAATATATTTCACAAGCATGTGTTAATGCGAAATAATATAAAACGATAACTTAAATCGTTTTTAAAGTAGTTAACTCCATAAAATTAATGGTACGTACTCGTAGAAACAACATGTCCTTTTTTTCCTAGTTGGAAATGCCTTTGCATTCAACCGGGGGAAGAGTTGGAATATGAGGGACTTGGACTTCTAAAACCACCTCGTTGCCGACTCTGCCGAAGGATCCGGGTACACTTTAAACACTGTTTCATTTTCCTCCTCGCACGTCCAAGCCTTGTCCACGGGGGCTATGTGAGCCCCCTTAAGTCACTTGCCACGATGACCTGCGGCTGCCTCGGTTGCCGTCCTCACGGAGCCTCGAGCGCTGAACGACCAGAGCTCACACTCTTGCCACCCGCGGCTCATGTCCCCTTTTAGTCGCCTCTTACGATGGGCAGAGGATAAATCAGTCCTATCCTCACAACATATCCTGTCTGTGACGAAGCATTAAGGTGAGGGGGGATTGTAGTGTGTGTACTACGTCATACATGCACACACTCTCCTAATATTGTACCAATGTATGTTAAACAATGATTAAGGAACAATAAATCGAACCTTCAACTGGAACAGTCGTTTTTCATATTAAACTCTCTACAGGATAAACAAATTAAAAACAATCATACATGTAACAATCTCTTTATTTCTATGTTACATTATTTCTCATAGTATGAAATCATCTCAAAACATCCCGCCGCCCATTCCGCCGCCGCCCATACCGCCGCCGCCGTAGCCTGCCTGGTTGTAGCCCTGGCCGTACCCGCCGGCGCCCCGGTTGTAATCGTTGAAGCCTCCGCCCCCTTGGCCACCGTTGCTGAAGGCGCCACCGCCTCCTACGTCGTGACCAGACGACTGGTCCGCCTGGGTTATCTGGCAAGACATGATGACGGAGATAAGTAAAGTGATTTCGTGATGGTGTTATTAACACTGTACAAATTATGTCATTTTCAAAATGACTATAAAATATTTAATTCGAAATTTTTGAGTTGCCCTTGGGTTATTCAAAGAAAGGACCGCAAATGGGTGGCACCCGGTGCGAGCACCCCTCCCCCCCCCTTCCTATCTATACCATTGGACTGAATTGGACCCTCCCTTATAGTGACAGATTCGTGAGCAGAGAGGTCTTTCCTTGTACCATTCCATGATTGCGTAACTAAGTCGAATGTCATTAACGTAGGGCAATCAATACGTTGCTTTTCGAAAACCTGTTGTACTTTTATCTTAATTTATAAATACTGTATGTCATATAAATAAGAATCCTAATAGATGTTTATTTTTTGTTGCAGGTAAGCATCAGTAAATGTAAGAGAGGAGCAAGGACAGCGATGATTACCTTGTAATTGTTTGCGGGTAGTTTTATCACAGTGCGGTTACTTGGCGTGTTGAAATTACGACTAATTCGTCGTTTTATAATAATTTGTGGGACAATGTCTTCAAGATTCGAAAACTTGGTTAAAAAAGCGTTATTCTTACCTGGCTCAAATGGCTCTGTTGTCCGCCCCGATTGTGGAAGCCACCAGCGCCGCCGTTGTAGTACCCTTGGCCACCTCCGCCGTTTCGACCATTCATGTAGTCCTGGCCACCGTTGGCGTAGCCGTTGGCGAAGCCGCCACCGCGTCCGCCGCCCCCGCCGCCTCCCATGCCGCCCATGCCGCCATAGCCACCAAGACCAAAAAGTCCCATCTGTGGCCGGGCTTCGATAGCCAATACGCACGCGAGCACTATGATAGCCTGCAAACGTAATTTCGTTTTATTTACTCGTGGGATATATCGCAAAAAAAAAAAAATTAGTCTAGATTTGAATCGACACCCCTAGGCGGCGTATTCGAAAAAGAAAAACATGTCCAAATTGGTACAGGCATTTTCGAACAATCGCGGTTTGTAATAACAATGTTTTAAACAAACGAGTAACTATTATTAGGTCTCTCGTTAAAAGGGGTCCAATTTGAACCCCGGACCTTTGTCAGGCTTGCGCGGGGACATGGGGGGTCCAACACGTAGAGGCCCTTTCGAGAATTTTGATCTACATTGTAATGGGTTATATTCGGCGGGATCTCTCTCTGACTGCATCAATAGTTAATACAGGCACAGACAGACCCCGCAGAATATAATGGGACTATTGTAATGATAAGTGATTCGCCAAACTTTGGGCTATGTGGGTGAACTGGGGGAACTAGCTGGCTGGGCCTATGGAGTGAGATCCGGCACCTGCCTATATTCAACTTCTCACATTATCGAATCCTACTTTAGGCAGGTGGTGACTCGCCTCTCCTTGGTGGGCCCCCCAAACAGCCAACCCGATGGTCGACGGGTGGCAACACTGTTGAGAGAGGCTGGGGCTGTAGAGAGGTGTGGCCCCGGTTTCACCATCACGAGCGAGTAATCTCGAGCTCGGAGCGGGCTTCCCCGCTATTATGCCTTTAGACACTTCCGCCCCCGAGTGTATGGCTCTTGCAGAAATTTAAGCAACAGCCTATTATCCAAATTTCTGCAAATGCCATACCTCTAGCGCCCCACTCTGACCAGCCAATGAAGGCAAGCCAGAGGTGAGAGACCTGATGCTCTGTCCGGCCATACCTCTGTGTGGCGGACGAGGCGGAGCCCAGTTCTCTCGGAGGAACTCGATATGATGGTAGGGGGTGGTGTCGCTACTCACCAACAGCTCGCCACAAGCTGCTCTGCCCCCCTATTATTAGTATTATTACAGTAAAAGTAGGTATTTCAACTAAGATGGTACCATATATAGTCTTCATCATCAGTTCCACTTCATCAAATTGTCCCTTCCGAAAGCAAACACACGGAACAATGTTATTATATAAAAAATATCGAAATTTTTCAAGTGTGCTATGAAATTTGAAGAGTTCCCTCGATTTCTCCAGGATCCCATCATCACATCTTGACATGGTTACAATGGGACCAACTGCAAGGCACACCCTTTCAAACGAAACCAAAATTATCGAAATCGGTACAGGCGTTTTCGAATTATCGGGGAACATACATAAAATAAAAAAAAAGTTCCGGACGAATCGAGAACCTCCTCCTTTTTTCGAAGTCGGTTAAAAATTCGACGCTAAATAGCTTTCCCATGAATGATCCAGCAATTTTCTACACTTTTTTCTCATTTTCTCTCACTATCTGTTATATTCGCTCATAAAATACATCGAACGATTAGGTGTTACTTGCTAAACAGCCTATTTCATGAGCAAATATAACAGATAGTCGTTAGAGCTAATTATCCGGCACAAAGTTTTGTTATTCTAGGTACTTTAGGCCCTTTGATCACTGGCCCTTTGGGCACCTTATGCAGTGGTAATAAAAGCTATATTTGCTAGATTTTGGACAAGCGGAGAGTATCCCGACTAAACACTGTTAGAAACGAAAGCCATGAAACATACTAAAATTTTAATTGAAACTACAACTAACGCACTACCAGCACAACAGACATTATCGAATAGTTTCAATATACTATGTTCAACTTTATATGCCCGGGCTTCGACAGTTTCGAGTTAAAAGTTTGAAAATCCCAATACATATTTTGTAGAAGCCGTTTCCAGTGACCATGCTTGTGAGGAGTAAGGTTTTGAAATTTGTCATATACCTTTTGTCATAAACATTCGTTTCAAAAAACTTGTAAGGTACCTACTGGATACGGTTACGTCATACCTAAAAGTCTTAAAAATGTGTATGGCTATTTTAATATTTTAAAATAACGAATATCAGATTAAACGTTTAATTAATCGAATTCTATAAAATTTTTTAACTTTTTCGCGTTTGTGTAAATAATTGTTTCAAAAGCCAAAATTCAAAAAAAAAAATTTTTCATTTGGAATTACATGAATCGTTTATGATATGTTACGGCATTAATATCCATTTTTTTAAACTAAGATGAATAACAATAGACACACATGTTACGTCAATAAGTTAAAAGTTTAAAGAAGATAGTCAAGAAATGTATATCAGTAGAAAGTCTCATTTCGTCTTTTACTAACTGATAACAATAAGATGAAGAATAGAAAAGGAGGCATTCTTTGTCATTCACTGACAGGGGGGTTCAAGGCTGATATACTCGTATACTGAGAAAAAAGTCGAAGTGAATCTATTTCGTACATATTGCGATAAAAATTTATCTTTTCCAGTAAAATAAAATTCTTCATTCATATGCCTTAAATAAAAGTCTTTGTCCAGCAATACAAAGCTATTTAAAAAATAAAAAAGTAACTCACAGTGCACTTCATGGTGTATTGTTCACAACTCGACGTCGAAATGATATTGTTGCGTGACGAGTTATCTGTTTTATAATAGTCAATCGTCATTAGGGATCGTATTAATATGGTTGTTAATTAACAATTTGATGGATTTTACTAGAACATATTATTTAAAATTTGAGGAGAAACCGTAAATAACAGGAATTACGCCTCATTACTGACTCTTTGTTAATGCGATTGGCGGGAATTATCGAAGGGTCTAAATGTGCTATCGCGTTTGGTGTGTTTTTTCATTATCATCGACGCAGAATACGAACTTAATTCTACACTGCCCGTCGTGGGCCCAATGCTCACAATCGCGATGGTGGAGCCTGAGATTTTGGGGTCGAGAAAATCTGTTTTTTTTTTTGAGGAAATCGTTATTAGTATCCCGACGTCTAGTGCCTCTGAGAGCACGCAAGGGTCCGTTCACACAGACCGGCTCGGAGTAGGCCGGTCAGCTGGTAATGTACGGCCCTGTAATTTCCGGCACAGAGGCACAATACCTTAGGCCTCAGAAGTGATAACGCATCTGAATTTTGACCTCTGGTCTTTGTAGGCTGCAGTCATCACTTAACATCAATGTGAACTGCATGCTTGTTTGTCACATTCATTACATTAAAAAAAATCGTGTTCCGGTCAGGTTGTATCATGTACGGCCCTGTAATTTCCGGCACAGAGGTATCACACTGTAGGCATCAGGAGTGGTAACACATCTGCATTTTGACCTGGGTATGGGTGTCTATAGGCTGCAGTTGCTGCAGTCATCACTTAACATCAATGTGAACTGCACGCTTGTTTGCCACTTCCATAACATTCCATAGCACTGGTGGTAGTGCTCCAGTGACGGAGCTCGCGGGCGTAGCCACCACCGCATTACCTAATATACTTGCCGCTAAATGGTAGTGTTCAGCACTATCGTGTTCCGGTCAGGTTGTAATGTACGGCCCTGTAATTTCCGGCACAGAGGCATAACACCTAATGCCTCAGGAGTGGCAGCGCATCTGCATTTTGACCTCTGGTCATTGTGTGGGTGTCTATAGGCTGCAGTCATCACTTTACATCAATGCGAACTGCACGCTTGTTTGCCACTTTTATGACATAAAAAAAATCGCATTGATGATAAAATACCGATTTACCAATGGTCGAAATTCGATCGCATTTCATAATAGCGGTCCGGTCCGGCTTCGCACGGGTTAAATGTTACCTACATCACTTACCTAAATAAAGTGTCAGGTACAGCCATATATCATATATAGAAATAAAAAATATATTTTTTCTGACTTTCTTGCACTAGCTACGAGAAATGTACCTAAGACACTAACCACAGCCTAAGTAGGCTAACAGTTTACCTCAGGCTGGTGGTACACAGCATACACCTATAAGTTGTGACACATTTTGACTTCAGCAATTTAACTTTAGTAATGTTTTTTACGCAATAACACATGCGAGTGTGCGTTAGAAATTAAGGGAAATGGAAATAAGAATTTGACTACGGGCACACCGCGGACACTCCGCCAAAATTCCATACAAACGCTTTATTTGGCTTCTACTACACTGACATCAATCAGTGACGTGTATTTACACGCGCACCTGTGTGCGTAGCACGCACAAAATACCAACCGTCGCCCATAAGAGGGGAAGGGGTTAAGTGATGCGGACAAATCGGGCGGGACGTCGAAGTGTCCATTCTATAAGTAGTATTATTATATATTCTCTGCTACGGGCACACCGCGGACACTCCGCCAAAATTCCATACAAACGCTTAATTTGGTCTCTATTACACAGACATCAAGTGACGTGTATTTACACGTGCACCTGTGTGCGTAGCACGTAGAGAAAACCAAACGTCGCCCATAAGAGGAGGTTGGGTGAGGCTAGGAAATCGGGCGGGACGTCTAAGTGTCCATTCTATACGTAGTATTATTACATATACAGTGGACCTCCGGTAATTCGACAAACTTTATGCAGGGCAGTGTCGGACTATCGAAGTTGTCGGATTATAGAGTATTGCCGAAGACCCCCTATAGTCCGGTTTTTTTTTACAAAAGAGTACCTTGTAATCCGACAAATTACACACAATTACCCACTATCACACAATAGCGGTGGCGCGTACGAGTTGTAACATGTTCATACCTGCGTGATCTACATTAGCGAAGATTGTCAAATACATATTCAAAGTCATGTCGGATTACAGGGGGCACCGGATTAGACAGGGGCCGGATTATCGGGGGTCCACTGTACACTGCTTCGGGCAGGAATTTCGGGCAGCGGCTCGATTGATTATGTTAAACTTACTGGCATGTGTTATTGCGAAAAAATATAACATTACTAAAGTTAAATTGCTGAAGTCAAAATGTGTCACAAACTCACAACTTATAGGTGTATGCTGTGTACCACCAGCCTGAGGTAAAACTGTTAGCCTACTTAGGCTGTGGTTAGTGTCTTAGGTACATTTCTCGTAGCTGGTGCAAGAAAGTAAGAAAGAAAATATTTTTCATTTCCAGTAAGATTTTACAACCGTTATCGAAATGTCATTAGAAATCAATTTACCTAGAATGAACGACTATTACGTATTCAAAGTAAATAGTACCTTCAGTGTATTAATGAACGTTTCGTAGTAAATTTAATGCATATTTTTATTGGTTTAATAAATTTTTATGCATTTTTTCTCTTTATAATTTGGGAATTTGAAAATAAAAAAATGTATTGATTTTTTTTATGTTTTATAAAACTTCGTTATTAATTATATTGATGTGTCATGCGAAAAACAGAAAAAAAATGTCTTTTTCATTTAATTATCAGCAATTAAAAGTTGATAAAATTTAAATAAAAATCACGTGACTATGAACGCGCCACGATTGGTTACCCCTAATTGTGACGTCATAATGTTATAGCTGTTCAAGAATAGTACAGCGTTTACGGCAATAACCTACATGTGACTTGACAATAATATCGAAATTGCTAAAAAAAAATGTTAGTTGATTCCGTGTAGGTATGTGTGACAAAGGATTTATAAAGGCAAGGTCTGATAATATTCCTGATGTTGATATATTTATGACACAGACCAATCAGCCTTTTATGACAACCAATTTTTTGACAAATGATGTTCGGTTCAATTCTGCTCGAAAAGTTCGAAAGTAAGTAAGTTTAATCTATACATATCTATACAAATAAATAAAAATGGAGTGTCTGTTTGTAATATTAAAATAACCGCTTTTTACTAAACGCATATGTATGTATACAAGGTACATATACCAAAACAACATTTTTTTACAATTTTTGTCTGTCTGTCTGTCTGCCTGTTTGGCGAGGCTAATCTATGGAACGGCTGTACCGATTTTGACCAGACTTTCACTGGCAGATAGCTGATGCGATAAGGAGTAACTTAGGCTACTTTTATCTCCATACATACATACATACATACCTACATACAAATAAGTAGAATTGGAGTGTATCCAACTTTGACGGAACTTCCACGGGTAGGTACAATAATTTCAATTTCTTCTAATTCATGATTAGGATGTTGAATTGGATTAGAAATTAATCTTTTAATCCCCTTATTTCTGATTTCCTAATATTATTAATATGACAAAAAATTACCCCCATAATTTTACTATCATATTATTTTAATATTTTTTTTTATATATTATTATATTAATAAATGTAATTATTGGTGCAGCTGATGTAATAAGGAGTAATTTAGGCTACTTTTATCTCCGTACATCCATACATACATAAATACCTACATACAAATAAGTAGAATTGGAGTGTATCCAACTTTGACGGGACTCCCACGGGTAGGTAGCTGATGTAATATTAGGAGTTACTTTGGCTACTTTTATCTCCATACAACCATACATACATACCTACATACAAATAAATAGAATTTGAGTGTTTTATATTATTTCGCATTAACACATGCTTGTGAAATATATTTTATTTTAAAGAAAAATGGAAAGAAAAATTTGACTTCAGGCGAGACTCGAACTCGCTTTATGGTACTGCTACCATAAAGCAATGCAATAGATGTGAAGGAAAGATTTGACGAATCGGTCAGGGCTTCAGTAGCTCAATTGGAAGAGCGGCTGGACTAGATTCCCAGTGGCCGCGAGTTCGAGTCTCGCCTGAAGTCAAATTTTTCTTTAAAATAGAATTTGAGTGTCTCCGATTTTGACGGGACTTTCACTGGCAGATTGCTGATGTAATAAGGAGTAACTTAGGCTACTTTTATGATGAAGTCGTGGCCGCTACGCTAGTAGCGTAGCGGCCACGACTTCATCCGGGTAAATACTGAACAATCATATTTTTTCTCACGTGGACTGTTATGAAATACTCGTAATTACATCGAAATGATCTTCACAACAAAAAAAAACGATTTTGGTTTTGGATTAACACGGTGCACTGCTTGAAACCATTTATTTCGACGTTTTTCATCTTGGGGAACATTTAAAAACATTTGTTTTTGTAGTATTCGTACATAATGGTACAAAACAAGAACGATAACTTTTAAGATTCGACATTTTCAATATAAATTTGTGTTTTTATATCAATGTCAACAGAATTAATTAGATCAAAACACTGTACGTATTGTCTCTGTATCAATTGCTATGAGTGGAAACTAACATTATGACGTTACATGCACTCGGGTTTGTTCGGGAGCTGTCGGCGTGTCTTCGGTACTGGATTCAAAAACTTATTTTTATTTTGATATAACTTATGAATTATTGCAAAAAAAAAAATAGTTTTGTTATAAAACTTAGCTATATACATATAATCTTTCTATTTATCGCCAAAAATTTTATTTTTCAAAAACCCAATTATAACTGTGTCAAATTTCATATTCCTCCGTCCGCGCAATTGTCGTAATAGACTTTTTTATTTCACGTATTAATATAATGATTAATATGGAGGGATGGATGTCGACCTAAATTTGTCGTGTATGAAATAGGTTCTTCAGAGTAAAAATAAAATGTAGTATTCAGTGGTTTATTTTTTTTAATTTCAATAAATAAGTACTTAAATTACAAATTTCTATTCATAATGATATCAGTTTTCACATAATGAAACCGCCGCCCTGCCCGCCCATACCGCCGCCGTAGCCCTGCCCGTAGCCCTGTCCGAATCTGCCGCTGCCCCTGTTGAAGTCGTTGAAGCCACCTCCCCCCTGACCCCCCATGTTCTGAAAACCACCAGCGCCGATGTCATGTCCTGAAGACTGGTCCGCTTGGAGGATCTGGAGAAAATGACAATATTAAATTCCAATCTAATATTTAAAATTGTCGTGTCTCAGTGTTTGTAACAATTGCACGCCGAAACGGCTGGACTGATTACGACGAAATTTTGTGTGTGTATTTGCTAGGTATGAGAATCGATTGTAAAATATGTTTTCTTTATCCTGAAATGTTAAGGGTGCCCCACTCCAATTTTTTTTTCTTAGTATTTAAAACTTTTTTAATTTTTTTAACTTACCTATACATCATTAAATTATACTTATAGTTTAGAAGGAACTATATCGTTTATCGAGCAAACTTATTTTTGACGCATATTTATGATTAAGATAATATATTTAATAATATATCCATTAGGTTGCCCATCAAAATATGGCAGAAAGTATTTTTTTTCAATCCACCTGCCAAGATTATTGCATATTCTCCCCCTAATGACGCACAACACAGTTAATTATGTTTATTTTGGGGAAGGTTTTTGCCCAGTTGTAGATGTCTTTCAGCTGAAGTGTAATGAACTAGGGATCCAAACAAAAACGGAAAGAAATCTCTGGCATGTGTTTATGCGTCTATATAAATAAAGTCCTTTCGTCTATATAAACACGAAAGGAGTTATACTGAATGTTACCTTAGTTAAGTGGCTCTGCTGTCCACCTCTATTGTGAAAGCCCCCAGCGCCCTTGTTGTAGTAGCCCTGTCCGCCGCCTCCATTCATTTGGTTGGCAAAGTCCTGGCCACCGTTGGCATACCCGTTGTTGAAGCCGCCGCCGCCACCGCCCATGTTACCGCCACCCATACCCAGGCCTCCTAATCCCAGGCCGCCCAGCCCGAATTGAGGCCTTGCTTCGATAACCAAAACGCAAGCTAGGACAGTGATAGCCTGCAAACATTAAAATATTGAATATGTTTGAAAATAACGAAAACAAGATAACTTACCAATAGTTTTATGTGATACTAGCTGTGCCCGCGACTCCGTCCGCGTGAGAATTTATGATTGTTCAGTATCTACCCGGACGAAGTCGGGGGCGCAGCTAGTATAAAAGTACCCTAAGTTACTCCTTATTACATAAGCTATCTGCCAGTGAAAGTCCCGTCAAAATCGGTCCAGCCGTTCCCGAGATTAGCGGGAACAAACAGACAGACAGACATACAAAAATGGTAAAAAATGTTGTTTTGGTATATGTATGTATACATATGCATTTAGTAAAAAGCTGTTATTTTTATATTACAAACAGACACTCCAATTTTATTTATTTGTATAGATGCAAAAATTTCTGATATCTTATATTATTTTTCTGGAATATAATAAAATATACTTATTCTTAATATCACTCATAATAAATTAATTTTCATTACTTGAAGACATGAATTAGTTTTTTTTTTACCATTGCCAACCCATTGGGGTCCGAGAAGGTAGGCACCAGAGCATTACCTAATCTGTATAATAATTTACCAAAAATAAAAAGCTGTACTTTATACAAATAATACTTTGAATACTCACAATGCACTTCATGGTTTCGTTTTCTTCACAACTTACGGTGAAATGATGTCCGTCTGTCGCTAACTACGAATTATATATTATTCCGTCTTCATTATGTTATTGCTAATGATAATTAGTTCACTTTTCGGGGATTTTTATCCGCCGAGGGAAAACCTAATTGTCTAAATGTGTCGTGGAATGCTTTGAATAAATCAATTATCAGTATTGATATTTCTGAATGGTTGTTTTTAGGGAGGTATAAAAGGGTTTTTTTTTTCTAAGGCCTGAGAATCCCTAATTCGACCGCCAGATTGGAGAGCGCTTCTGATATTTTTCTCATTTTTTAAAGTAATGGAAGTTGCAAGCAAGCATACAGTTCACATTGATGTTAAGTGACGACTGCAGCCTTTGGCTTATGAACGACTTCGTATTTGTTTTATTTTCATGACATGAAGTGACAAACAGTCGTACAGTTTAGTCCCTCCAGACACGAGAAAAATATGACAATTGAAATTCAATTGTGTCTAGGCGCCGGTGGCCTTACGATCCTTGAAAGATTTAATTGATGGTAAATAATACTTTGACCTTTAAATACCTTATAAGAAACCATCGATTTCAATGCATAGGTACATTAACGGATTGCGACATTTCCACTCCTGAGGGCTTAGGTATTATGCCTCTTTGCCAGAAATTACAGATCCTTACATTACCGCCTGACCGAAACAGGTTAGTGCTGAACACTACCATTTAGCAGCAGTAGATTAGGTAATGCGGTGGTGCCTCCGCCCGCGAGCTCCGTCACTGGAGCTCTACCTTCAGTAAACCACTGGACCTATATTTTACTGCCTGAAGCCGTGGCAGGTCGTAAGTAACACAATGCCTACCTAACAAGTATACATTATGGCTCAAATCTGTCTATCTATATATATATAAAAAACAATTGCTGTTCGTTAATCTCGCTAAAACTCGAGAACGACTTAACCGATTTGGCTAATTTTGGTTTTAAATGATTTTTGGAAGTCCAGGGATTAAAGGGAAATAATAAAAACCACAATTTTGAGGCAATACTATGTTTGCCGGGTCAGCTAGTTATTTACTTTTTTTTTCTTTTTTTAGATCGTTATAATATGTAATTAGGTTGTACATAAATTCCTGAATCAATATTAAATATTCATCAATTTAATATTCATCGAGGAGCCAATCGAGCTTATCAAAGGTTTTATTCATATAAATACAACATACATTCGGACTGATTCTCGTTAGTTAAATGGAGAAAATTTAACTCCACGTCTAAAACGCCCACTGCTGGGTAAAAGCCTTACGCAAAGATGCCTCTAACAGGGTTTCGCGTCATGGGGAGAATATGTTATAATCGCTACGTTTGGCGATCGCAGTGGCGTAGTTATGACGCGGGACGTTGCTGCCCAGCCCGCGTTAAAGCATTTACTACTGTCTAATTAATTAATTCCTTAAAATTTTGTTCCACTTCTTTGTTGTCACAGCAGTATCACTCGTACGTAATAGTAATCCTCCAAGCCGCTTTTGGCTACGGCGACCGTTTTTTTACATTATTGGCGTATCTCAGGAGCCCTCATGTGACTGACATAACCGCCTTTATTGACAAAAGTCCTCGCAAAAAGGGAGCTCGTGGGAACACCATTCACGTAATTATAAAAGACTGCCGCTGGTGGTCGGGCTTTCAGTTCTTCGCACATAACATCTAACTCAGTGCGTCGACGGATCTCGAAGTCAAGAACTTTTTGCTGAACTACTGACCACCACTCTCCGCGATTACATGCAAGAGCTTCCCACTGATACGGATCCAAGTCTCAGCGTTTCATATGGCGTTTAAGCGCATCCTTATATCGTAGGAGTTGTCCGCCATGCTTAACGCTATACGGAACAGCATTCAGAACCATGCAGCATACAAACCCGTAGCACCATATCTAATTTTCTTGCCGCTTAATATTAGCGTTCAGCGCTATCGTGTTTGTTTTTCTATAATGACATGGTAAACAAGAATACTTAAAATTCACATTGGTGGACACAAGCATCGACGTCACAACGCAGCTTCGTCGATGGCAGAGAATATGTAATAATACTACGTATAGAATGGACATTTCGACGTCCCGTCCGATTTGCCTGCATCACTCAACCCCTTCACCTCTTATGGGCGACGGTTGGTATTTTGTACGTGCTACGCACACAGGTACGCGTGTAATTACACGTCACTGATTGATGTCTGTGTAATAGAAAGCAAATTAAGCGTTTGTATAGAATTTTTGCGGAGTGTCCGCGGTGTGTCGATGGTGATAAGTGATTAGTGTAGCCTAAAATCCTAGATTCGTTGCCGCTCTTGAGACCTAAAAATGTTATGCCTCCGTCGCGGCAATTACAATGCCGTACATTACCACCTGACTGGAACAGGTTGCTGATCGCTGTCATTTATAACACCTTAGGCCTCAGGAGTGGTAACGCATCTGCATTTTGACCTTGGTCTTTGTGTGGGTGTTTATAGGCTGCAGTCATCACTTAACATCAACGTGAACTGCATGCTTGCTTGCCACTTCCATTAAATACAAAAAAAAAATACAAAAATAGCATCCTGGGCTCCCACTAGTACTTAATAATAAATAATAATGGAAACCCATTATACTTCCCACAGCTGTGCACGAGTCTCTCCCCTTTTTTGTGGGGAGGCCTGGAGCTTACTCCACCACGCTGCTCCAATGCGGATTGGTGGAGATACGGGTTAGTGGCCAACGCGCTGTCGGATGTTTTCAAACCGCCCATAAGGCCTCCGACAAGGTTTAGCGACTGATATCTATCGATAGCAACCGGGATCGACAGCTTAACGTGCCCTCTTAAGCACGGAAACGCGCATTTTAATTTTCCACAAGCGGTCAGCCATCACACATCCGACTGCGCCCGTAATGCTTAACCGAGTAGAACGCTTAGATCTACACCAGGGGCCATGCACGCTTTCCTAGTACTTGTTAGCGGCAAATAGATTGGCTAGTGTGGTGGTGCCTTCACCCGCGAGCTCCGTCACTGGAGCCCGCGGTAACGGTGAGGTAAAAATATTTGAAGTATTTGGAAAGGTTCTTCAGGTCTCACGATAAAATGTTAAGGCTGTTTCGTTTTGTTTCTTCTTTAATTTTTTCTATACAAGTCAATGTGTACAATTTGCCTATGCATTCTTTATTTTTATTTCAATATATAGGTAAGTACTTAAATAAGTTAATATCACAATTATTTCCGTTTTTTTCTCGATCCATCGATTTCAATTTCACATAATGAAGCCGCCCTGCCGGCCCATACCGCCGCCGTAGCCTTGCTCGAAGCCCTGTCCGATCCTGCCGCTGCCCCTGTTGAAGTTATTGAAGCCGCCTCCCGCCTGACCCCCCGAGCTCTGGGCACCGCCAGCGCCAACGTCATAGCCTGACGACTGGTCCGCCTCGATGATCTGGATATAATGATGATGAGAATCATTTTTAATGTTTTCCAAAAAAATAAATCGTTTATTTACGCATTTTAACCATGTGGTGTCTTTGATGTAGTCGAGTAGAAAGACGAGCCAAAAATGCCTAGCTGTTTAAGTTTACTTCAGACCTATATTCCCCGAAGGGGTAGGCAGAGGCAAATGCATGCATTTAAGCGTATGACACCTATATGTAAACTGCGTTTGATTTGGCCCATGTAGCAGGTGACAAGCCTATTGACATTTATGGGGATATTACCAAACTCCGAGGGGAACACTCGGAAACGTGCAAAAAATTATAAAACCCCAATAGCACCTGAGTTAAAGGATAATACACCCGTCATACATATCAGATGACATCGCACTAGGGTTGTGTTCTGTCTCAGCTATATAAGACCAGGCTGAACATCGTCAAATTAGTCAGCCCGTGACCACGGCAGCTGGAAAGCGACCGAAACGTCGGGTGTATGAAGTTTGGGAGTATTGTATACGCGAGAAAATCCGCAAGTTTAATTTCTACAATGTATGAAACTCGCGAAAACCTACAAAAACGTCTTATCAGATGAAAAAATATTTTTCTTTCTTTCTTTCAATAATCTTTGATTAAGGTTTATTACCCTTAGCTCCCTTACTCTTGGCCTTGGGATCGAACCCAGGTCAGAAATATCTAAATGATAGACAAAGGGTTACATATCTTCAGTGTCAAATGTCCCACTTGCGTAGGTGATATAAAAAGAGTGCTGCGTATTTTGATTGTTGAGAGCGAGCAATGAGCTTATTGTATAATGTATATACGTATGGCGTGAAGACGCCAGATTCCTTAAAGGGTAGGCAGTGAGCGTAGAGTGCCAAATCTGCCGATTCTTACATACCCCTCGCCTATTAGCTAATTGTGTCCAATCGAATTAGAAAACCAAAACATGAATTGGTCCATAAATCGTCCATATAAAATTGAAGCTCTTCCGAATGTTACCTTTGTTAAGTGGCTCTGCTGACCACCTCTATTGTGGTAGCCCCCAGCACCGGAATTGTAGAAACCCTGTTGGCCACCGCCGCTGGATCCGTTTTCAAAGTCTTGACCACCATTGGCATAACCGTTGGCAAACCCTCCACCGCCGCCGCCTCCGCCGCCTCCTCTACCCAAGCCTACGCCTCCGAGCCCCAGGCTGCCAAGGCCTAGGCTACCCAGACCCAGCCCGAAATGAGGCCGGGCTTCACTAGTCAAGATGCAAGCGAGAACTGTGATGATAATCTGTAAAATATTCATTGATTAAATACAATTTAAAGGAGTTTTTAACACGCTTTTATAAGCTTGGGTTGTATCGTTATATGTTAGGTTGTATGTATGTTTGTTTTATGCTATAAAGGTAGCAAACAAGCGGAAGTTCACATTGATGTGAAGTGATGTCTGCAGCCTAGACATCCCAAAACTAGAGGTCAAACTACAGATGTGTGGCACTATGGTATGATAGGTTATTACGGGGTCGTGTAATCATACCGGCGCCTGCGGTGTCGCGTCGGTGCGAAGTAGAGATCACAGAGGTGCCAAAATAGGGTTGTCACTTAAAACTTTTGAGCAAAAATTTTACTTCGATTTTCTCGTAAACTTTAACCCTATCAATTGCCTAGTTAAAATTTTTAATACTATTTAAAACACTATGGAAACAATATACCCCTTGAGATTTATTTCTTAATTATTTTGCACGTTGTGTTTGTAGAATATTAAGAATAAACCCGATGTTTCGGTTGCTTTTCTTTTAGCGTAATACATACCGATGCACGATAAAACTGTACAAATATTTTTATTTCAATGTAGTACACGAAAATCTAAGAACATACATACTAAATAAATAAACTGAATAAGATAAAATACTTACAGTGCACTGCATATTTCTGCTTACTTTGGCAACTGAGGGTGTAATGACCTTCGTTTGCCATAACCTATCTATTTTATATTACCTCACCATCGTAATTAGTCAATAATTACTAATTATAATTTATTTATGTCACAATTTCTTGGGACTTTGTTTGGAGTAATGTATAGATCGAATTCTGGAAAAGCCTCATTATTAAATTACGTGAAACAAAATCATACTTGAACACGCGCGTGTAATGAGATTAAATTTTGATGTAAAAGTGGACTGTATGCGGGGTTTGAACTGGAAAGAGAAACATGATACACATGCACGTACCTCGGGCTAATCAGGCGACGTAGCTACGGCGCGTAAGCGAGCCCGGGCGCGCACAAATCCTTCGGGATCACTCTTCCCGCGTTCGGGATCTCACTCTCACACGTGTTCAATTAGCGGGGCGATATACGGAGCACAGGATCACAATACAGCGTGCTCACGTTAATTTTTTAGCGGTATGTTCAATAATATTTAACACACAAAGACACAAAGTCCCGGGGCGGGTCTTCAGCAACGCATAGCGGCGCGTGCGGCGGTTCGAAGACGACTAGGCTCTTTTCACGCCCTCTGGCGGTGTTGCGGTGCATGTGCAGAAACAGAGGGATGTAGATAGGTATAAGGATGTAGGTGTAGGTGTTGCATAAGTCCTTAATTGGGTTTTTATTATAAAGGCCGTTACCAATACTAGTAGTCTTAGAAATATGAATAATAAGACATTTATTTTGATTTCTGTGGTGTGTTTGTATCTTCACGTTAAGTCCCTTACTGGGTAGGCAGAGAGTGTGGATTTCTGTGGTAGGAGTATACCTATACGAAGTTGAAAGGAAAGCTATTACAGTAATATGGAAATGTAAACATGCATGCAGTTCACATTGATGTTAAGTGATGACTGAACCCTAACTGGTGCCGACATGGGCTTGGCCCGTTTGTTAATTAGGGATATCCAAAAGTGATATTTATAGGGCTTTCAGAGGACTTAAGAAATGTTTTTTTTTCGACTTGTTCTACTTAGACAAACAGAACCCTACCTTCTGCCTGGTGCCGACATGCGCTTGGCCCATTTGTAATTAGGGATCCGCAAAAGTGATATTTATAGGGCTTTCAGAGGACTTTAGAAATGTTTTTTTTTCGTACTTTCGAAAGTAATAATATACTAAGTGATATTGAGTGTTTTTCCAATTTGCAAGTTCATACCGAAGTTCCAACGGGCTCATTCATCAATGCCAAAGCTCCTTCAATATGAAAGTTAAGTTTGGATCAATAACAACTGGACCAACGCGCCGGTCAATTTGTTCATGCGTTTTGTTTTTGCCTTTTATGTAACGAAAAACTTTTACTGGTGGTAGAGCTCCAGTGACGCAGCTCGCGGGCGTAGGCATCACCGCATTACCCAATATATTATATTTAGTAATTTCCGGCACAGAGGCATAACATCTTAGGCCTTAGGAGTGGTATCGCATCTGTATTTTGACCTTGGCCTTTGTGTGGGGTGTCTATAGGCTGCAGTTATCACTTAACATCATTGTGAACTACATGCTTGTTTACCACTACATTACATAAAAAAAAACTGTTTTTAGTGGTTGAAGGGCTGTATTAACGAAGCTGCGGGCGCAGGCCTCACCGCATTACCCAATCTATTTGCACCAAAATGATATGTTAAGCGCTATAGTCTTACGGTCTATGCGTAAAACAAACAAAACTACATCAATCGTATTATTATATTATATATCTAATATTATATATCAATTATCTTAATATAGTTATTTTTTTGTTATTCTCATATATTTTCACCAGTGTTGTTGTTGCACCTACTTCGTTGCTATCCTCACTACCCAAAGGTTGACTGGTAGAAAATGCCTAGTGGCATTAAGTTCGCCTTATGTATCGTTTTAGTGCATAGAAGATTAAATAAATAAATAAATAAATACATTGATATCTCTAGTTTTTAATATAGATATCTATACAGTACTAGCTGTCCCGGCAAACTTCGTATTGTCTAACAATGAAATAATGCAGTATAATGTGTCAAAGGTTTGATAGATACGGACTATTTGTATTTTGTATGGGAAAATGAAATTGTGGTTTTTACTATTTCCCTTCAATTTCTTCATATTTTCTTACATTTTAAACCTTCCCTGGACCTCCAATAAATCATTCAAAACCAAAATTAGTCAAATCGGTCCAGGTTCGTTTATTTACTTGCCGCTAAATGGTAGTGTTCAGCAGTATCGTGTTCCGGTCAGGTGGTAATGTACGGCCCTGTAATTTCGAGGTAGATGACTTTTCTATTTGATTTTTCTTTTCTACCCAATGTTTGTCCCAAAATTAAGTCAGCAATATTAACTGATGTCTAATGCATATAAATATATAATTTCAACAAAAGTATTAAGCGAAATGGTTCAAACATAAGGAATCTTATCTAGTGTTAGTTATGTAGCGCTGCACCTGCAGCCTATGGTTGTGGCAAACTGTTTACATTTAACTTTCACATGATGTAATCAAAACCAGTAATCGTTATGTATTATCTTGAATACAACCTAATTCAATAGCAATTAGAGGCCAGAGCAGAATGCGTGATTCTCGCGTATACAGAGGAAAAAGTAATAATCCAAACAATTGTTTTTATTCATCGAAGTGTCTTAATACAGTCATATTTGGTTGGAGAACCCATCGGAAACGGAGCGCCGCCTCCGTTACCGGTGTGTTGGACTTAAACATCTTTCTTTCGGATAATGTTATCGAAACTAGCTAAGGATGTGTGATATTTCTCTAATTGTTTTTATTTTATTTCTTGGATTTTTTAAATTTTTCGCAATAATTTATTCGATAGAACAATCTAATTGAATAGAAATGACTGGTCAGAGAAGGAGGCATGCTTGCTAGGCTAATATAAATAAATAGAAAAAAAAAAGATAATTCAAACAATAGCTCTTATTCCGTGTAATGGTCCAAAGTTAGGGAGACATATTTAATTGTAGAAGCTACCGCAGTTGTCACGGTTTTTAGCTTTAACAGTTTTTTTTTTGTTTACTTTTTCCAAATTCGCTATCGATATCTTGACAAGTACTTATACCTAATGGAATAGGAATTGAAGAAAACGGAAGGAGCCATGTTTGATGGGACATAAAGGTGATGTACCTAAATAAAAAAGGAAAGTGATAATTCACACAATAGCTTTTATTCAGCAAAATGATCCAAAGTTAGGGAGTCATATTTAGTTGTAGTAACCGCCGCCATTTCCGCCGCCGCCGCCTCCGTTTTGAGCTTGTTGGTACCCCTGGGCCATGCCGTTGGACCCCCGGTTGTAGCTATTCTGACCACCGCCGGAATGACCGGCGGAGTTGAAGCTACTGCCGCCGCCGACATCGTGGCCTGAATCGTCCTCAGCCTGAGTAATCTGAAACAAAGGTGTATTTTGATATCTGGTTGGATAAAATTTGTAGCATTGGCATAATATGAAATCATAATATGACTGTTGTAAACCACGATTATTGTAGTTGCAAATCGATGTAGTAAGCGTCAATATCAGAGAGTGTCTGAATATCATATTAAGGCGAAAATCGAGGGGAATCGCGATGGGTTTTGAACGGTTCACTCCTCAGGTGCTACTCTTCATACAGATTCATTTTTATGCGAAGACTTAACTAAGATCGTTAAAAAGAGGAAACAAGACGCTGAAATAGAGATTTGATCTCATCAAGTACCTTCAGTCATTATTAAACCTGGAATCGGAATCGCTTTTGGCAAAACGTAACAGTTCAACTTCGGATTTGTAATTTTAGAAACATCCAGCTTGGCTTGCATGAGCTGCTTCAAGTTTGCTACTGCGTCCGAGCTTGATCGGAAGAGGCATAAAAAGTGCATCTTACTTGTGTGACTTTGCTGTGATGACCGCCGCGATTGTGGCCGCCGCCGCCGCCGTTTTGTTGGTATCCTTGTTGACCGCCGCCGCTGGATCCTTGGTCATAGTTCTGGCCACGCTGGTTGTAGCCATTGGCGTAGCTGCTGCCACCACCACCACCGTTACCGCCGCCGCCGCCGCCACCGCCGCCTGGGTAGCCAATGCCGCCTATTCCGTAAGGCACGGCCTCGATCGCCAGCACGCAGGCCAGTAAGGCGATGGTCTGGAAATATACAATTATGATGATTTCTGCTGACTTGATGACTAGAGTTTCGCTTAGGGAGCAGTCCTAAGCGAAACTGTGGAAAAAGTGCTCCGAGGAAATGGAAAAACTACAGTTTATTCAGTTTATTAATTTATTTCATATAATTAGGCTCATGGAGAGCACTTTTATATCGTCATTTTTTTTAAGCTAACCTAGAGTGAATAACTACTAATAATAATCAAAAAAACATAATAAATTAAATAGAAACTAAACAATTTTGTGTAATATGGAAAGCATCAATTATTGAACAAATTCCTCCATTTCCCCATTTCAAAAGAAACTGAGAAAAACAGTTGAGGTTCCTCAACAGTTTTACAGGAAAAACAGTTGAGGCTTTAGACGTTGTGGTTGATGTTAGTGGACAATGGTGGGGTTTGTGTCTTAGCGTGAGAGGTTTTATAATTTTATGACTTGTAGACAAAATTGAAACACTGATTAAAAAGGTGATCAGAATAGGGATGAATTCTTAAAGAAAAATGTAAAGTAATATTTGACTTCAGATGGAACTTGCACCCGCGACGACTGGGATCTCTAGTCCAGCCGCTCTGCCAAATGAGCTACCTAAGGATAAATATCCTTGCGATAAAGAAGTTAATGGAGAATATGCAGAAAAATATTAACTGATTGAAAAAGTACAGCAATCTATGCCATTTCAAATTTCAAGCTATCCATAATATAGAAAATAATATATACTCACAATGCACTTCATGATTCAAAACTGGAATGCTGTCTGTCCGTCACAAACTGTACTTTATATAGTGGTTCATCGTCATTAAAGTACTGATTTATAATTGATTAATAACGTAGTTAGTTAACGATAATATTAGACACCAGCGACGATAGAAACCGGCATCTCTCTAATTGTCAGATTTTGTACAAGTATTTAGTAGTAATAAGCTATCCATTACGTTATGACTTTTAGGACCTTTTTATGTATGTAAGGTGGCAAAACAAGCATGCAGCCTATAGAAATCTACACCTAAACCAGAGTTCAAAATGTAGATGCGTTCTCCACATCACCATCCACCTCTGAGACCTAGGTTGTTATGTCTCTGTAATAGCCATACATTACCATCTAACAGGAACACGATAGTGCTGAATACAATAGATTAGGTAATGCGGTGGTGCCTACGCCCTCGAACTCTTCCACTGGAACTCGTACCACCAGTAAAAACTTTACTCAGACTGGCACCTTTTGATGAAAATTGTAGTACTCTAGTGATCCACTGGCCGTTGGTCCCCGTACACCATATAAAATATAAAAACTAAAGGCAAAGTTTATAAAACGGCAGTTCGCCCGACTCTACTCTACGGTTCCGAATGTTGGACAGTAAAGAAGACACACGAACAAAAACCACATACCAACGAAATGAAGATGCTCAGGTGGGCAGGTGGTGTAACCAGACTAGACAAAGTCCGCAATGAACATATTAGGCAGTTTCTAAGTCGCACCAATTGCCGACAAAATCACCGAAAACCGTCATCGCTGTCACCTTTGACATAAAAAAAAGATATCCTTAAATCTTCCTGAACGTAAACTTGGTCGAGGACGCCCGCCATTAACCTGGTGGTCTGTAATTAAAAGAGACCTTAAGAAAGCCCAATTGCCTGAATCGACAACCCAAGACAGAACATCTTGGCGCAATAAAGTGAGGAGACCCGACCCCCGAAGAAGACTCTAGTCTATCTCAGATCATCATCCCTTTCTCGGATCCGGTTCGAACTGAGGCTTAGCATTCTTTTGTTTACAAGTGTATTAACTATTACGATATCAGAGGATTTTCATGTTTAATGATCTGGACCATCGAACCTTGTCTCAGTAATTGGTAAATAATTATTTTCTAACGACTGACGATATAAATGATCGATCAAACACCATTTGCTCTTTGATAGCGGACAAAGCTGGCAACATGAAGTGTTTTGTAAGTTTTTTTTTTAAAGTAATCTTGGTAGCATACAATCTTGTGGTTTACATTGATGATAAGTGATTTCCATTGGAGCAGCGTGGTGGAGTTTGCTCCAGGCACCCCCCAAAAAGGGGAGAAACTCCTGCCCACCAGTCCACCAGAGGGACGTCTCAAGGGTTGGCATTATTATAAATTACTACCTGACCGGACTAAGATAGCGGTGTACATTACCATTTAGCGGAGATTGGCCCGTAGATGCTGTTGCCCGTGGCTCCGCCCGCGTGTCGTTCGCTTTTCGCGTAACTTGTGGAAACTCATCAAATCATCCCACGGGATCCCACATGACCATTTTTTCGGAATAAAAACTATCCTACGTGTTAATCCAAGTTACCCTCTATTTGTGTGCCAAATTTCATGACCTGAAAAACATTGTTACTCCTTCACGCAAAAAAACAAACAAACGTACAAACTTTTTCATTTATATTATTTATGTACTCATGAAATTGCAGAAGCCATGACTCATATATTTTTTATGATACTGCGTTTCCAATTTGTGAAAGAAATTACCACCCCATTTAATATTGGCTTTCAAATCATAAAACTTATGAGCCGAGTGTAAATTCTTACCTTTACGACTTACAGGTTATACTAGTGTTGTGCGTCGTAGCGATCAATGCCAGGCCGTCCTTCCTCGGCCTTGGAGGCCTGGGCGGTGGCTTCGGTGGCGGCGGCCTAGGTGGCGGAATTCTCGGCCTAGGCAACATCCTAGGCCGCATCGTAGGCACTGGCCTGGGCACGGGCGTAGGTCTGGGAATGAACGGTATCACTGCCGTTGGCGACACGGCCCTGGAAGCTGGTGAGGCAGTCCAGGGGCTAGGCTACGGTGTTGCCAATGGCATAGGAAACGGTGTAGTCAACGGACTGGACGTAGGCTTAGGTGGCCCCGGGGTCGGTGGGATTGGATTTTGAATGTTTTTTTTTTATTGTTAATGTAAATAAAAATAAGTCTTTTAATTTGTTTTATTTTTCTTTAATGCCTTTGTGTTTATCTTTCAATCTCGAAGTTTTAAAAAGGTGGTTAGTAGTTAGTGGCTATTAGCTTGAAGTTCTCATGGGACGTGACCACGTCGTATTAGTCGTGTTACGGGCTCCCATCCCATACATACCTGCGAATTCGCATCGCATCGCAAATATCTGCGAGCTCGCACGAATGCATCGCCTGCGATGCGGCGTCGCATCGCATCGCATCGCATCTTGCGGCAACAGTTGTTGAGCATTCGCGATACCGACGTCGTACCGCCAAACGCACCGTTTCGGCACGGCAGTAAGTACAGCAGTACGTGAAGTAGGTATAGTTTTATGGGAAAGGTAACAACGGTCCAGTAATTACTTGATAGTGAAACTGTCTATCAATTAGTTGGAAACTATCTGAACTATTTTCAAACATAGTTTCATAATTGACGTGTGCGGACTAAATTCACTATATATACCTATATATATATATATGTATAGGGTACAGTCATCACTTAACATCCGTGTGAACTGCATGCTTGTTTGCCACCTTGCCAAAAATAACTGGATTACAGTAGTGGTGAACACTACCATTTGGCGGCAGATAGACTTGAAACCGTCCCTAAGTTATATTTACGGAAAATAATACCTACATGGCCCCATAATTTTAGATAAGTAGTTCATCACCTACTATGGAAACAAAGCAAAATTTGCCATAATATTACCCAAAACTTCACTGGTGGTAGAGCTCCAGTGACGGAGCTCGTGGGCATAGGCACCACCGCATTACCTAATTTACTTGCCGCTAAATGGTAGTGTTCAGCACTATCGTGCTCCGGTCAGGTGGTAATGGCCCTGTAATTTCCGGCACAGAGGCATAACACCTTAGGCCTCAGGAGTGGTAACGCATCTTCATTTTGACCTTGGTCTTCGTGTGGGTGTCTATAGGCTACAGTCATCACTTAACATCAATGTGAACTGCATGCTTGTTTGCCACTTCCATACCTTAAAAAAAAACCCATTCAAATACCCATATTGTACAAAATGTTCGACGAAAGGCCCTCGTTTGCGGTAAGCGGTCAAATTAAGAAATTCTTTTCGAACTTCGTTCAAAGTCATTAGAGTGAACAAAAGAACAATAAATGGTTGTGATTCATGGAACCAGGAACAACCCGGGCTTATCGATGGCCCAATTTCCCCCTTGTAATTGTCATTCAATCTCCTTGAACGGTTCCTACGGGCCATTTGGGAAAAAAATAGGGATTCGTCTTTCGTTTTTACTTGTGCCGTGTAACTTGCGGTACAAGTAAAAACGAACGACGAAATAAATAGTATAGTAGCGCTAGTCAAGGTTAACCTCAATTATCTGTCAGATGTGGCGGCTGCCGTCAGGCTTAGGCCAAGGTGACGACGTGGCGATGGTAAGGGGCCACCCCTTTGCCATCGTCAACATAAACCTCTTTAACCGTTTCTAAGCGGCGCGCTGGGGAATAGCTGAGGGAGAGAAAAGAATATGCCCCAAAAAATCATAAAACAAAAAGGTAAAAAAAAAAATCAAAGTGTATGAAGCCTCCCTCAGCGAGTTCCCCTGCGTGCCAGCATCTCCCGTTTAGGACCACGCTCCCGACGTCTCGGGGACAGATAGGCTCGGGGAAGGTGGACATTCCTCGACCCCCGAATCCCCCCCCACTCTTCTGTTGCGCTTCACGCGCGGAGTGCAGGATGATGAATAAACAGACAGTTGAGGGATGTGTCAATACTGATAACTTTAATTATGTATATCAAAAAATAGCCTGGTGTAACGCATTTCGCAGTCAATGCTAAAGTTAAATGTTACTTACTGTTATTGAAATTCATAACTTTTTTTTTTGTAATGGAAGTGGCAAACAAGCATGCAGTACACATTGATGTTAAGTGATGACTGCAGCCTATAGACACCCACACAAAGAGCAAGGTCAAAATGCAGATGCGTTACCACTCCTGAGGCCGAAGATGTTATGCCTCTGTGCCGGAAATTACAGGGTCGTACATTGCCACCTGACCGGAACACGATAGTGCTGAACACTGCCATTTAGCGGCAAGTATATTAGGTAATGCGGTGGTGCCTACGCCCGCGAGCTCCGTCACTGGAACTCTACCACCAGTTATAATGTAAACTGTTGTGCAACCGATCCTTAATATTAGTATTACCTACTGATATGTTTCTGTACACGTGTGCGTTTGTTTTAAGATTCGAGTTGTTGTATAATTTAATATTTTGGAATTTAACGTAACATTTGCCGACCACATGTGTTCGCTCGTGTAAACATTGCTAGTTATTCAAGAGCGCTCAGATTTCTCGGTAAATAACTGAGGGGAATATTTGATAACGTTTCGTCATTGTTATCATAACGGATATAATGTCTAAAACCACAAAACGAAATCGGACGACAACTGTTACAAGAGACGGGTTGCAAGAGTTTCGTGAAAAAAGCGGCCAAGAAATTTTAATAGTGACAGAGTTTATTGGTGGTAGAGTTCTGATGTATGGCCTCGAGGGCGTAGGCACCACCGCATTACCTAACCTATCTGCCGCTAAATAGTAGTGTTCATCACTGTCGTGTTCCGGTTATTTTATTTAGATGGGTGGTTAAGTAGGTAGGTAATGTGTGGCCCCGTAATAAATATCATAAAGACATTTTTTTTTTATGTTATGTCAGCAAGTGATGACAGCAGCCTATAGACACCCACACAAAGACCAAGGTCAAAATGCTGATGTGTTAACACTCCTGAGACCTAAGGTGCTATGCTTCTGTGCCGGGAATTACAGAGACGTACATTGCCACCGACCGGAACACGATAGTGCTGAACACTACCATTTAGCGGCAAGTATATTAGGTAATGCGGTGGTTAGGTAACGAATTCCAAAAGAAATTACCAGTTCCACGAGTCAGCGTCAACGTTCAAATATTATATTAATACTGCGTCTAAAGAGCTTTCCGTACACAAAATTGTAGTTAAATTTGCATTTTGATGACAGTAATGAATGATATCCTTTTTAATATAGCGGCGTACGAAAAAAAAACTGTATTCAGCTTCAAAGGGCCTATTCGACCCACCTCGAGCGCTAGAGTGTTAATTACAGCCGTGATGAACTCTTCGGCATAAAATAGCATAAAATGAAGAGAGCTTCACGAAATTGCGCTCCAAAATATTCTTCAGACATTCTTATTTTCATATGATATCGGCAAAATCGACTGTAACCCGTAGCCGTAAGGTGTAAAATTAACTAGCTGGGTGTAAACGGACGGGGGATAGGTAGATATTAGACAGTGGACAGGTTAATAAGTTCTTTTATTGTGGAGCTAAATACAAATATAGATTGGAGCGAGCCGACGGCAGGTTTGGAGCGACGGCGTGGGGGGGACGAATTTAGCATACATATGGAACGGCAGAAAGTTGATTGAATATTTTTTTAGGGTTTCGCACTTCAATAATAAAAACGGAACCTTTATATCCGTATGTCATAGCTAATTTTCACAGATTGAGTTGTAATTTGATACACTCATGTAAATCAGTAAACCACTTAAGAGAGTTACTCAAAAATAAGTTAATTACAAATATAGAGGCCACTTTTTCGACGGAGAAATTGCTATTAATTTAATATAAAGGTATTTTTTTAATGTTGACATTAGCCGCTTTGAAATTAATTAAGAAAATACATGAAAAATAGACCAGCCGCACCCACCCCCCTTCTGTCTCCCTGTCACCCACCCCCTTTATGTCAAGGGCTATAAGGTTTACATTAGAAAAGTTATTAACATCGTTTTTTTTTAAATGTCTCATTCTCTGTGCATCTGTCTATTTATTTTTTCTTTCATAAAAACATTTTCCGTACAATTATAAATGCAACACAAAAGGAATCGGCGAAATCCGTCCAGCCGTTTTCGAGTTTTGCGCTTAGCAACACATTTAGCGATTCGTTTTTATTTATACAACGTGTAACAGGATTGAATGTACAACCCGCAACTAGTTAGTTCAGAATCGATAACTGAATCGATTTCAGGCATTTTTGATATGGGTAATATTTTGTCCGAAAATTAATGTCAATTCGGGAAATTATCGTCACCCATTTGGCGAATAGTCAATACAATCGAAAAAGAGACTAACGTCTATCCAAAATAGAATGCTAGTATCAACAAGTTTATTAAAATTCATTGAGACGTGCTTTTTATTATAAATAATAATTTATAAAATAAAATAGTGGATAATAAAAATTAATCTTATTACTAGCGAGTGTTAAATAAGGGTACGGAAGTTACGCTATATCTTACATTTTTCGGTTCGCGTTTTATGTGTGGCCGTAGATAGAGGTAGGGTAAGTTTGCATAGGGTGTGCATACTGTACGTACAAATTGAGGACAACTTATTTCTTAAATAAAAAATGTTGAATACATAAACATGTAATTTCAGTTCATGTATTATGATTATTACTCGATTTTCTAATCGAGGTGTTAGATATTGTGTATTATTTCCGTTACATGTTGTGTAGATTAGTCTTAAATATAGGCTTTGTTTTGACGTTTTCCTTCTTACCAGTTAAGAACTAAGTACAGTATATTGTGTCGTATTTCACCGTTAAAGCGTCGTATTGCGCCGGCGGCAATATCTTTCCCACTTGATTTACTATGTACCAGTCGTTATTTAATTCCGTACTAAATTTTGTTTATTGAACATATTATCGTTGTTTATTTTGGCACTTTAATTTTCGCCGACGAAGCTAAGCCAAGAAAGTTACTGCCTGTAGAATAAATTAATGAAGAAAACAGACTTATTTTATGTTACGAAGATGGCGAACAATCATGCAGTTCACATGGATGTTAAGTGATGTCTGCAGTCTATAGACGTCTATACAAAAATCAGTGGTCAAAATGCAGATCTGTTGCCACTTTACCAGTTACCAGTTACCTAAGTTGTTATGTCTCTGGGATAGTTATAACAGGCCCATACATTAACATGTAATCGGAACACGGTAGTGCTGAACCCTACCATTTGGCGGTAGATAGATAAGGTAATACGGTGGTGCCTACGCCCCCGCAATTCTTTATTGTCATAAAGAAGGTTAATATTGTCATAACTGCCTCGGTAGTCTAGTGGTAGCAGGCCACTACTACTACGCTGAGGTCTTGGGTTCGATTCCCGGGTAGAGGGTTATCAGATATAATGGTGTAAAGTTCTGGTTCTATTGGGATTTTTCCATTTTCTGGAAATTTCCCAGTACTTCGAAGTTTGGTACCTAATGTGCCCGGCGATGTCAACAGGCTCACCACCTGTTACATGGGCCAAAACGTAACCGGCGAATCGTGGGTGTTTGCATGTATGCTTGAATGCATGCGTTTACCTCTGCCTACTCCTTCGGGGATTACAGGCGCGAAGTTACGTTTTTTTTGTAATGGAAGTGGCAAACAAGCGTGCAAGTCACATTGATGTTAAGTGATGACTGCAGCCTATAAACACCCACACAAAGACCAAGGTCAAATGCAGATGCGTTACCACACCTGAGGCCTAAGATGTTATGTCTCTGTGTCGGAAATTACAGGGCCGTACATTACCACCTGACCGGAACACGGTACTGCTGAACACTACCATGTAGCAGCAAGTATATTAGGTAATACGGTGGTGCCTACTCCCGAAAGCTCCGTCACTGGAGCTCTACCACCAGTATAAATTCAATTTCAATCCCAGTAACTCAAGCATTAGTGTTTCTCAGAGGGTTATAAAAAATATTCAAATGATCAACAGATACATAATCTTGTTTCAATCAAAATCGATCACAAATTTTGTTGCGAATTATTTAGTAGATAGCAGTTTACTTGCATCTATGCTATGGACGTTCACATTATTTGATTTTTCACGATAATCTATCTGTACTAGATTTAAGCTCTCATTCATGATTTTCTTGGGTAGCGGAGTTCTTCTCAGTAGTGACTGCACTTTTTTTTTTTTTTTTTTTATGTAATGGAAGTAGTAAACAAGCATGCAGTTCACATTGATGTTAAGTGATGACTGCAGCCTATAGACACCCACACAAAGACCAAGGTCAAAATGCAGATGCGTTACCACTCCTGAGGCCTAAGGTCTTATGCCTCTGTGCCGGAAATTACAGGGCCGTACATTACCACCTGACCGGAACACGATAGTGTTGAACACTACCATTTAGCGGCAAGTATATTAGGTAATGTGGTGGTGCCTACGCCCGCGAGCTCCGTCACTGGAGCTCTACCACCAGTGAACTCTGCTAAGTGAATAACTTTGATCTTGACGAATAAGTTTTTCTTTTTCTTCATTTATCATCATTGAAGGAATTGAAAAATTTTGTGATTATTATGTTTTAACCAAGTAGTTTAAATTCCAATTTTTAATTTACTATTAATATATGATTTTGATTTTACTATATGTAATGGTTATTCACTGTAGGTATTTTATGATTTATTGACGTTTTGAAAGTATCTGTAAAGATCTATTCGAAATAAAAATATTTTCTATTTCTATTTCTTATCCACTCTGTTTCAATTTCGTTAGTACAAAATCTAATTAAGTTTGACCACACCGCGGACACTCCGCCAAAATTCCATACAAACGCTTAATTTGGTTTCTATTACACAGGCATCAATCAGTGACGTGTATTTATTTACACGCGTACCTGTGTGCGTAGCACGTACAAAATAAGGGGAAGGGGTTTAGTAATGCGGGGAAATCGGGCGGGACGTCTAACTGTCCATTCTATACGTATTATTATTACATATTCTCTGGTTTGACGCAAAATAGTTCACATACGTACCCAAATCCATGTACACTGAATGCAATCAAATAAAAACTCACTCCATTCATCATAAAGTATGTACCAGGATGTCATAAAGAATGAAATGTAAACGGATTAGCAAACAATATTGAACATTGGCCGTCAATGAATAACCGAATGGGGCAGTCGCCGAGCTATGAGAATCGGATACTCCGTGGATTTTTCTGCTTAATTTTATTCTTTGCAGTTGTCTTTTAGAAAAGGTTGATTGGGCTGGGTGCATGATTTTAAAAATGTACTGGTTTGAGGTGAGAGCTTAAAGCGTTTTAAATATTAGGCAAATGCGTTTTTTTTTGGACCCTTATTAATAATATGCTTAATTCCTTCCTACTAAAGTCTTTGATGCAACCATTTGCCACCTTTATTGCTGTTAACTAATAACTAATATTGTGTTTCTATGTCTATCTGTTGTAATTGAATATGCCGTAACACAGTGTCGACTTCACCACTTCACTTATCATTTCAATTGCTAAATCTATTATCACTTATATTCGACTTAGGAATGAATTCGCAACCTAGTAGTTTTGAATAATACAATAATTCATTGTGTCAATTATAAAGAAATTTAATTAAAGCTTCTATTTATCAGTAAATAGTGTACCTATGTAACATAAAACTTAGCTACATACCACAAAAGAACCGCTGGTTCTATACGTCACCTTGTGGTACACCAGTTTGAAATCAACAAGCTACCACGCCACACATTATCTTGGTCACTTATTAATTTAACAACTATGTTTTGTTTTAATTGCTACTCTTTATTGATACTTAACAGAAGAAACGAACTTTTGAATGGTACAATAAACACTTTTACGAGAATAAATAGGTAATAAAAAGACATTTAATATCAAGGTTGTATCATCCAAATAAAAAGTGAAATTAAACTTGGAACATCTTAAAAGAAACTAAACGCGAATATAATTACCTAAGTACAAAAATCAAGAAAAAAAAACATAATTAATTTAGATAAAAAAGATACCTCGGCAGGCAACGCTCAAGTTCTAAATGTTTCGACCGCTCACTTATTAGGGATGCGAACGATACTCGTACTTTGATGAATCTTAGACATCGATATGTTGTCCTGTCTCTCTGACTGACATATCAACACGAACCTTGACCTATGCACCAAGAAGGTTGAGTTTTCGAAGGGGTTGTGGTAATTTTAATAACAAGACAATTACTCATATTTATGTGGTTCTTACGATGTAGAAAAATTATGAAAGGATTTTTCGAAATTTAAATCCCAAAACGGTGAAATAAGGAGTGAAAATTTGTATGCAGAAAAGATATCACTGATTTCCTTGAAACAATTATACTCAATTGTAAATTAATAAAAATACCTGACAGGTTTTTTAAAAAAGAATACGTAATATATAGGGGATGAGAATATAAGCAATAACTTAATTAAAGATTTTTTTTAATGGTCGAAAAAAAAATATCTTGGACGAGACGGAACCCGTGACCATTTGAACATAATTTTATCGGTCTTTCACTAAGCTCAAATTCAAATATCAAATTTTTCTTTCACGTTTTATGATACAGCCTTTTTCTCTAAATTAGCAGAGAAAGGTCCGGTCGGTCACGTCATTTTCATATTTGTAGGGTGATGAAGTTTAATTTGCAATGCTTTTGGTTGACCGAAAACTTTCTATAGTAAGTAGGTACATCGATGTTTTCACCATGGCTGTATCGATACACAACGCTTGTATCCCTATCGGAGATGAAATAGGTACAAGTTTGGAGTCGGGAATGAATGTAAAAAGGAAGATAATAGCCAATTTAAGTTAACGGTATCCGAGTTTGGAAGTGTGCACGTTGAATTTGTAAAGAATGCAAGTTGGTGAACATCACGGAAGGATTGTTTAGTTCATGGAAATATAATGGTTGTTGTTTGGGAAGATGATTTGTTTTTATTAGCAACGCCTCTTGGGCCGCGTTGAACGATTTTTAGAGTAAAGTTTGGTTTTGGCTGAAATTTGCTTTTATGTCGCGCGTTATTCTCATTTTGCAATTACCTACATTAAAATTGCATTATTTCATATCTTTTCTATGTCCAGCATAGCATATCTGGCTAAGCAATAGAGAAGTAAATGTTACGATATTCATCATCATCATCGTCATAATTTCAGCCCAAAGACGTCCTGTCTACCAACGCACTAAAGCCTCTCCCAAATATTGCTACAACGAACGGTTGGGGGCCGCACTCATCCAGCGATCCTTCCCACCTTCACCAGGTCATCGGGCCAACTCGTCGAACCAAGCTTCGTCTGCCGCGGATGCGGTCGTCACTCGAGAACTCTGCCGCTCCAACGACCGTCGGCTTGAGTTATGTTCTCTGCCCACTTGAATTTCGCTATTCGGTTCGGGTTATGTCTTTTACTTTGGATGCTCATGAAGATCTCCTTCTTATTCAATCTCGTAGGGAAGGATATTCATAGAAACTTTTTTATTTCATATTAACTAATATATTATTTTCTTGTTACAGGTAATTAACGAAGTTTTAGCATGATCGTCGGCAGTTGTCGAACAAGAGAACTTTGAAGAGTTACCCTTTCGGTGAGTTAAGCCGCGTAAGTTACAACAGGCAGGGACCTACTCCTAACATTAAACATGACATCGCAATTGAATGGTTGCGCTGTCTTGCTTTAACCAATGCGCGTGGGCTATGATCTTCCGATCTTTTCAAATAAGATCCGACCCATCATTTGCTTATTATCGATGCCGTGATCAGGATGTTTGTCTCCAGAAATGAATAATCAGAATTTTGTCGTATGTCCATATTAAAATGCTCAGAATCTGCTTATTATAAGGTACCTAACTTACTCCATCACGTTCGCACCTTAACCGCACTTTCAAACTATTTTAAAAGGTCAAAACGAGCAAGTGCGCGGTGTTCGCGGAATATTGATGGAGCCATAACCGTAATGATATTCAAACGTCACCGCACTAACCTAGCAAGTTCCAACTAGTTCTTAACACAAATTGGTTGGCAGTTCGTGAATCGGGATCTGGCCACAAGTTGCCATTTTGTGCTTGTGCAAAAAGATATGCGTTTCAACTTAAACGCCCCACTGACACACTTTGTCGTTGTTTATACTGCATTGCCGCGTAAGTAACGATAGCTGACCGTCAACTTAATATACTTAGTATAAAAAGTAGCCCTATTTGCAATAAGGTATTTTTGGCCACTACATCCGTTCCAATTCACGGGCAATGTAAATGGGCTATAAAATAGTAAATAAATTTGCGGTTCACCATTGCTATACCTAATTCGACTGTACGTTTCAAAAAGACTTAAGAAATTATTTATCTCTACATTTATAAACATAACACTTACTGTGAGGCTTGTGTTATTACTTTTGAATACTTTTCCCCTTTCATAATCGTGCCGCAAATAAACAAATACGTGTATTGCTGTTTCATTTAAAGAAGGCGTTTAAATTGCTGAAGAAAAATAAAATTACGTTATCTACTGAATATTTCATATCTGTAGTAAATAGCTCCTCTTAGATCCCGATGTTAGTAAGAAATTTTCCAGGTACATGGTTTACGAGCCTCACCGCAATCTTCATTATTAAAAATAAGCCGAACTTTTTCTTTGAAAATGATAAGAAAGTGAATAATGTGAACTGTTCCATATTAAGCTATTTGTCAAATAGAGCTTACCTCGCATGTATTGCAAGTAATAAATGATAGAAGTTATAATATCGCGTCCGTGGTTGGGGCGATAGTGGTCTATCTTTGTAATTAATGGAACACGGAGCTGCCTCGGTCGCGATGTTTATGCGGCATTAGTACAACCTTACTGTACATCTAAGATGGTGTAATAAATATATTTGTTTACAAAAGATACTTGTGAATACAGTCAGTAGCAAGTACTATCACTATTCGTATCGATCTATGATGATTTGCCCTTATGTTCCATGAGCAGAATATCATTTGATCTGCCGCAAAACGATGATGTAGAGCGCTATTGTGTTTCGAGAACACTTGTCGTAATCGTGCGGCAAATAAGCAAGTATTTGCATTGCTATTTATATTAACGCAGGCGCTTGATCTATTTATTCACTTAATATTTATTAAAACAAATTTATTTGTAAAAGCGATAGTCCCACTAGATCTATGACGATGATAATTTTGATTCAGATCAGTTCTCAATTCGCTCAACTATCAACTCAAAAGCCTTACCGCTAAATAAAAATTTGGCGTACAATTATCTAGAAAATGTAGCTGCTCTGGTATATTTAGTTTTTACTCTAATAGAGCTTACCGCGCGTGTATTCAGGAGTAATAAATGATAGAAGTTATAATATCGCGTCCTTTGTTGGGGCGATAGTGGCCTATCTTTGTAATGAATGGGGCTCGGAGCCAGGTTGCTTGGGATGTTTATGCGGCATTGGTTAATATACAACGTTACTTCTAAGATGATATAAGGTTTTTTGGACGTATGAAGAGAGAGATTCATCATAAATACAGGCAGATGCAAAGAACCTTCTCATCAGTAAATATCGGCAGATAAAAGTGAATTAATCTAAATACACCTGTGAAGTTGTATTGATTTGATGTTGATGAATGTAGGCTGTAATACTTAGGTCTTAATGTATACATTAGAACAATTGAGATTTCACAAAAAGAAATTAAAATATATATAAAAACAATTCTGCACGCGTGTCATATTTTTCTTTGAATTCATTAGACCTATCACAAGCAAATTCTATTATTATTTCCAAGTGATTAAATAAGTTTTTGAGTTTGAGTTTGTCAAAAATACTTCATGTTTCGACGGTTCGGGACGTTCTTATTTCTGTGTTTATTCCGTTAGGGGATTGGCGTTTCTAGTCAATCTTTCTATGTACCTAAATAATACAAAAAAAAGTTAAAAGACCTATCACTATAGACCGAAAGTAAACCTAAGTTACAATTTGCGTATAAATACTAAATACACGTATACCTCTACCTTAACCTAAACACCGGGTACCGCAGTGCGTAAAATAAATATTCCCGTAATGAGACGTTCGCGTGATAGGCACCGTTGAGTTATTACTAAACATTTGCTTGCTTATATAAAAGCCTCAAATTTCGCTTTGGCTCGATTGGATTTTGTATTATCCTACTTGTAAGAATACTGCTACGTTTAGCATACATGTTGGATGGAAGGATGTATTCCGAGTTAGGTATACAGAGTTTGACAGTGTAAAAATAAAAAAGGCAAGTGACAGATTGTATAGCACACAGCAAGAAATATTGCTCCAACGTAAGAGATAATCGGGTATTTTCAACTTTGTAAAGCGTTATTACACACTGCCTACATAAGCATTATCTATGTGACGTTTGTCGACCACTTCGATCCAGTTTTAAGCAATACTGGACTACTTGTAGTCGAAGTGGTCGACAAACGTCACATAGATAATGTGCAATATAATGAAAGAGATAACACTGTAAGGACCCGAAATGAGCCGAAGCCACATTCCTAAGGTCGTTGTGCAGTATTTCATTTTGGATCCTGTAAGGAGAATGTTCAAGCGCCTGATGTTATCTTTATAGCAAGTCGCACAAGAGCATTACTATTACGGTTCTATACTAGGCATTGTAAGCCAAAACAATAGTAATCAGGTGTTGTAGCCAAATTAATAGCTACTTTACTATAAAAGAAATTAACGTATTCTAGTAAGGGAGCCCAAGAGGGGATTTTTGGATTTGCCTCAGCGCGTCAGATTAAGTTATAGGAGATACCTTGCACCCAATTCAGTACCTCCACCAAATCTAAGATTTCCATAAAAGGCCGAACCCTTAGGGCTTCCGCCACGAGCTTGCCTCGCATCCAAATTGTCAGAATTTTGGATAGGAGCTTTGATGGGGTTCACTTTAGATCCTCTCTGAGTATCTGACATTCTTGAGTAATTTTTCACCTTCATTTTTGAACGAATCAAATGTTTTTGAAGAGGACGCGGCATCAACGTCTTGGGTCAAGAGCGTGTCAGATATTCTGTGAGGGTTTAAAATGTGGCCAAACAATGCTCCTATCCAAAATTCAGACAAATCGGAAGATGAGTAAGATCGTAGCGACATTTATATTTTTTTTAAGACTATTCTTCGGCCGCGTCTTTATATACGAACCTTAGATTTAGTGGAGATAACCAGCGGGGTTCAAGGAATCTCCCATATGTTTATCTGACGCGCTCGAGTAAATCCAAAAATAGCATCCTGGGCTCCCCTACTATTCTGCAACACCCCGTAACTAACAATTGCTACAACCTGTAGTGTCGTATCTAGAAGGCATAGGTATGCTTTATTTGTTTAAGTAAGCGAGTTCTTACAATTAAGGGCGGCCACACACAACTGTGATGCGACGCCGCATCGCAGGCGAGCTTTCGTGCGAGCTCGCAGATATTTGCGTTGCGATGCGAATTCGCAGTTATGTGTGGGAGCCCAAAGTGCATATGGCGGACTCAGTAGTATGACGCATACCAGCAATCCTACTCGTTCTGCGGGCGTAGTGTTCCGTTTCGATGCTAATTTAATACGTTTGACAGGGGTCAAACTACGCTAATGCTTCTTTTTTTTATCTTTTTACGGCCACGGATTCAAGTCCTTTACAGCCAATCTTTAGTATTTGATATATTCTTGATTTCTTATACTAATGATTAATGAATATCCATATGGAAGATGACGGTGATTGAATGTTTCCATGTGGAATATGATGAGATGGCTCCAGTAAAGTGATGGGGACTTTACTAGGAGTTTTTACGAAGTTTTGGAGGCAACACGAAAAATCTCTTTTCACTTCATTATATCACTTTCCTACTACACCCGTGAACGTTATCGAATGCTTTATGATAAAAATCCCACCATTTTTACACATAAAAACGCGACTATACACAAATTTTGAAAATAATATCACGCAGCGAAATAGTTCTTTTCTGCGTTCCCGCCAAAAAAAAAAGACGCTAATGCTTCTGAAGTTGTAGTAATGGTATTTTGGCAATCAAAAATATTATCACAAGAAATCACAATGATTTACAATTTTACATCCATAGTATTTCTCAATCAGCTTAACCCTCATACTGCAGAGTTTTACGTGTCAGAGATGCTCGTCTTCTTTCAGTGTCCATGAAAGTAATTACAATCAACCCTCTCAATGCGGCCGCGGGCGCTTTTTGCCCGCGTCACTAATATCTCCTCTCTGAACGGGCTCTGATTAGTATACTCCATTCCCGTCCGTCTCGCAAATGGTTTTTACTTGTTTTGCGAATGTGATTAGGGTTTATTTTGAAGTTATTTTGGGAGCGTTTTTTCAAATGCCAAACAGCGTTCCCGTCCTTATTCATTGTCTATAAAAGTTTTTTTTAATACAACATGTAACGCACCCTCTAACACTCGGGATGTTGTGTTGTGTAGATAATCGACTTATAATCATAATATACATAACAGACTTGCCGCTGAATGGTAGTGTTCAGCACTATCGTGTTCCGGTCAGATGGTAATGTACGGCCCTGTAATTTCCGGCACAGAGGCATAACACCTTAGGCCTCAGGAGTGGTAACGCATCTGCATCTTGACCTTGGTCTTCGTGTGGGTGTCTATAGGCTGCAGTCATCACTTAACATCAATGTGAACTGCATGCTTGTTTGCCACTTCAATAACATAAAAAAAAACCATGAACTGAAATTACATGTTCATATATTTAATATTTTTTTAAATAAGAAATTTGATGTTCTCAATTTGTACGAACGTGCAATATTACGTATTTTACGTACTGTATTTTAAAGGTATTTTCGCCTCAGTCGCGGGTTCTCAAGTGCGCATTATATAATTTACATAAAAAATTCATAAAATATTTAAAAGGTATATTTGGTGAGAGAGAAGAAACTAATATTAAACATAACGGAAAACAGACGAGGCAGAATGCTGGGCCACCTGGTTCGACACGACAATTACATCATGACAATCATGGAAGGGAAAATTGAAGGAAAGAGAAGCAGAGGGAGACCAAGAAGAAGTTATATAGACCAAGTGAAGGAAAAAGTAAAAGTTGTGTCGTACCAGGATGTCAAGAGGTTGGCACAGAACAGAAAACGCTGGCGGTTATTCCACCGACAAGAGCACAGCTCTTAAATATTGAAGAAGAAAGAATGTTAGGTAATGCGATGCTACCTACGCCCGAGAGCTTCGCCACTGTAGCTCTACCACCAGTAAAACGTGGACTGTTCTGTTCATTATCTGAATATAACGTTCATAGTGCGGCTCAATCGTTCCATGGCTTGAAGCCAAGGGTGGCATTAGATTACATATCCCAAGTATCAGGGCTCAAGCCAACGACCAATATTTTCGTTACGAGCGCTGTTTGGGCGTGTAGTCATTACGCAAATTGTATTGACAAGCTTCATTATATGAATATTACTTTGTATGTAATGTAGGCTTGAAGGGAAAACGGTACTGTGTAGTTATTAAGGTTGGGTTATATGGAACATGTTTATTGAGGTCCAATAATAGACGTATGAAGCGCGCATGGCCCCGCGGCTGGTGTAGATCGGAAGCGAACTACTCGGTTAAGCGATACAAATTAAAATGCGCGTTTCCGTGCTTTGCTATCGATACATAGCTGTCGTTAAACATTGTTAGAGGCCTTATGGGCGGTTTGAAAACATCCGACACCGGGGTTGGCCACTAATCCTTATCTCCACCAACGCGCATTGGAGCAGCGTGGTAGAGTAAGCTCCAGGCCTCCTCCCAAGAAGAAGAGACTCGTGCGCAGCAGTGGGACGTATCAAGGGTTGCCATTATAATTATAATAGAGGTATACCGAAAATGCTATATATAGGCAATACGTATATTTTGGATAACACGACAGACTTCGTCCTGTCAAAAAAAATTGTATTTTGGCAGTTTTTCGTATTTTAAAGTCGGGGTCAAAAAATTATCCTGAACAGAACTGTCACCCTGGTTTGACGTTAGGAACACATTACATTGCTTAAACAACAGTGTGTGCTTGTAATTTAATATTAACTTTATATAATAGCAATAAAGCTCAAATTGACTACGTTTTCGTTAAAAAACGTTTGTATGGGAAAAAGAAAAGGTCCGTTTTTTGGGGGGTTTTCCGGCAATCATTCGAATTTTTCTCACTTTTCAAACCCTGTACCTCCACGAATATTTCAAGACAAGATAAATCCGTACAGCCGTTCTCGAGTTTTAGCGAGACTAACGAACAGCAATTGATTTTTTATGATTATGATTATGATTACATTTTTGCGAGTAACGCGAAGTATACAGTTTCCATTGATGGTTTGTAATACTGTAGCCTAAAAACATGTACATGAATCCAGAGATTTCAATGTAAATACCTAACCGGAATACGATAGTGCTGAACACTAATATTTGACGGCAGATACGTCCTCGAGTCCCTACTACTCCCTACACTGGAATTATGTATGTATCTTTATGCCAGGTCCCTAACGGGGTAGGCAGAGAGTGCAGAGCGGCAGATATCCCGGTCCTGACATACCTCTCGTGCCTCGTCTACCTTCATCATTCTCTTCATACAAGCATGCCGATACCTAAGAATTTTGACCCCACCATCAGACAGAACTCGATCTATTTGGTCATTGGCCTTCCTGGGCCTCTGCAACCATCCACATTCGTATTGTATATCTGTTTAGTCATTCACTCATCCGACATTCATATATATGCTCGAACCATCGGAGCATGCCTTTTTTCATTTTTACACCGATACTATCATTCACACCAAACCTCTTTCTTACTTACATCTTCATTACGAACGCGATCGGTGAGCGATACACCGCAGATATTGCGCAAAGATCTCATCTCGACTGCGTTTAATTTACTTTCATGCTCTTTCCTGCATACCCAGCTCTCACTTCCATAAATAGCGTTGGAGTAAGTACAGCATTATGTATGGCTAATCGAACCCGCTGGCTTAGATGTTTGGACTGGAACTATAACTCTGGATATCTCAATGATAAACCTTTGGTGAGAAGGCTAGAGTCAAACCTCAAGATTAAATTTTCTGTCTTGCCATAAAAAATGGCTTTCTCAGATAAATTCACCCATTTCTCACCAATCAGGACCTTAATTTAGAAACTTTTACCTGTTCTTAATTAGTTCGCCAACAATCGTTTTCTTGCTTTCAACTCGGGCAATATTTCCAGCGATAGTTAACAATTCGGGGACACAGGCCTGATTTATAAGCGCCAAAACAAAAAGAAAGCTTTCACAATACCCCTTGTCCGGGCTTCAGTCTCAGGTTGGAATTAATTACTTTGTAAATTAGTGATGTGCCGGATATCCGTATCGCTGGATATAAGCGTGTAAGTATCTGTACTTTTTGGCGGATCTCTTATAGTTTTTTTGTTCAATTTTCGTAACATATCGCCCTAAACTAAACTTTTCACATATCTCTTAAACAATGCTCTTATGTGTTATTTGTTTAATTCATAGAATTTAATTAACTATGATATCTAAATTGTTTTATAATGTTATTTTCATATCCTATTTCTTCAAATACTTAATTTGCTTCGTATTTAATGTCAAATCGACACATTCAACGCGTCACGCCCATCGACACCGACTAAGTAAAAAAGTTTAGATCCTTAGCGGATCTAGACACTTATTATACGTATTCGTATCTGTGGACAATAAATTTTGACGACCCAGCACATCCCTAATTCTGAACTTGAAGGTGGAACTTTGACGACGAGACGAGGAACAGTGACGTCTAACTGGGTAAGTAACACTCTGAACTGACCGAAAACTTTCTCGCGAGACTTCTGTGTTCTTATTCGAGTTCTTGTTTACATAATATTGTTTTGTAACAGGTAAGGCTCAATATACACTGGCGTAGAGACGTGGCGACCCACCCACTTGACTTGAATATTGACTTTGAGTCAATCGAACTATGGCGGTCAAACCATTCCAATGGGGCGATAGTGAGTGAAATAACGCAACGTCCTGCGATAAAACTACCGCCACTGCCATCGCCAATACGTATGCCAAGGTTGGCGATTATTATATGTGCTCGTTTTAGGGTCTTAAATTATGATATCTAGACAAAATTATGTCGGCAATGCAGACATTACGATAATGAAAGTGAAAAGCAAGCATTAGTGGTTCGAGCAGGTTGGTTGAATCACTGCTGCAAGCTATCCACCTCTGTTCTGGACGTGTAGCAGTGATTCACATAGTGATAGTGAAACTGATTGAGGTTTAATTTTAGAATAGGAATACTAGAATTGAGTAACATTGTTATTAACACTATGATGAGCTTTGTTGCTTTATTAATTAAATAAATAATTAAAAAAAATAATGAATGTATGTTTTTTATAGAATCGTAAACAATGTATTTGATCATGTGATGATCTTCAGCAAAATTTCCAGGGTTTCTGAGTTGTTGCTATCAATTTTCGACAGATGGCGTGTCCACGTGGGCGATGCCGCCGGTAAGAGCTAGTTGAGACTATAATACGTTTTTAGTTTAATCAATAACTCTTTTATTGTTTGTTTCGGAAAAGACAATTTCGACCTAAACAAATTGAAAGACGAAGTTTTGAGAGACGTAAACAGAAGAAATGAATCAAGTTTTAAAGTCGCCAAAGTATTCAATTTTGAATGTTTATCGATCACTTATCAAAGTTGACCAATTCTATGGATTGAGAATTGTCTCGAGGGGTACCATTGAAAAAGTTTCTGGTCATCCAAATACATTGCAAATAAGACTTTATCACTACACAAATAAGATACCGATGTTACCAACCCGACATTTCTTCGATGGAGCTGCTGCGGACTCCAAGTAGTGATGGGACGGATCTTTGAAAATGTGTATCCGCGTATATGAATTCGAATAATGATGGATAAAGCAGTCTTCATACTTGCATGCAGACATAGAATTAGTTTGATTATAATTCATGACTTTCGAAAAATAATAAACCGTAAAACGTAAGTAACTACAATTGAATTTGTAGTTACTTACGTTTTACGATTAATGATAAAGTGGCTGGATTATCCAGAGTCATGGTTTCGCGCCACGCAAGGGTTTGAGATGTTACGTTCCATTTTTTCTTTAAAATAAAATATTTAAAAGTACCTTACACCTATTTTTCCTCGTATATTTTTGTAAAAATTATAGAATTGATTATTTATTGACATTTTGTTAAGGTTAATTAATTACAAAATAAATCGTTTAGAGATAAACAAAAAGAGATGCGTATATTTTCTCTCTATCAATACGTATAATAACCCTCATATCACCTACCGCACATCACTAACAAAGGCAAATTGAGGGTTAAGTCCCGTTTTGAGTGTTTGCCTTGGAAGATTTTTCGATCGTCAGGGGAGTATCGGTATAGCTCTTATTGTGTATTATATTATTTGCGGGTTAACTATGATGCTTTGTTCGTTATATTGTGTCTTGGGATTTGACGATATTGTAGTTTTTTTGTTCTCCAGTTTCGTTTTAGATATGAAGTTATGGTTTGTTTATTTCTTTTGCTAGTTTTATTTCTTGTTTTTACTTTTATGAAGGAAAAGATGGGCCCGCGAATTCGTCCGCGTCGAATTTAACAAACATTTTTGCTCACCATCTTATCTACGCGGACGTAGTCGTGGGCACAGCTAGTATAATGTAATTCATCTGCAAAAGTAAGCGTAAGATTCGTAAGTAGAGATTCATCATCATCATCACTCCATCTGAAAGACGCCCACTGTTGGACTAAGCCTTCCCTAAAGATGCCCACGATTGTTCGTCGCCCACAATTGACGTCATTAGGGTAGATTATGCCATAATCCCCACCCTTGACAGGCGGATTGGCGATCGCAGTGGCGGTTGTTTAATCGCGGAACGCTTTATATATATTTTTTAATTGTATTACATGTTAATGTACTCATATTAGGTTGGGGAAAAAGTTTCTTCGCATTTTTTAAGATAATTCAAAACATTTTTTAATATAGTTTATTTAAATTTAACAAAAGTATGTATGTACTATTTTGTTCGATAACCTTTTGCCATCTTGTAGGTAGGGACATGATCCCATTGCTATAAATATTTTGGGACTTCTCATCAAAATACCGCGACAAGTGGATTTGGCAGTCCTCTCGTGATGTTAACCTAACATTGCATAAAGAATTCTGAAGAGACCGAAACAGGTGGAAATCTGAAGGTGCAAGGTCAGGACTACACGGCGGATGCATTAACACCTCCCAGCCAAACTCTCTTAATTTTTGCTGAGTGGCTATAGATGTGTGAGGTCTAGCGTTATCATGATGAAACACCACACCCCTTCTGTTGATCAATTCCGACCGCTTTCTCTCAACTTCTTGCTTTAATCTCATCAGTTGTTCGCAGTAGAGTTCAGAATCGATAGTCCTGCCTGGTGGTAATAGCTCATAATGAATAATGGCCTTCCAATCCCACCACACACACAACATCACCTTATCGCGAGTTAACCCGGGTTTCGCCACAGTCTGTGAAACCTGACCGGCCTTTGACCACGACCTTTTTCGCACGTTCTTGTCGTACGTGATCCACTTTTCATCACCAGTTATCAGCTTCTTCAAAAATGATTCGGTTTCATTACGTCGTAATAAAGAATCACAAATGAGTACACGGTTCATTAGGTTTCTTTCAGTGAGCTCGTGAGGTACCCAAATATCGAGCTTTTTTTTGTACACACCTTTTTTCAAATGCGCCAAAACTGTTTTGTGATCAATTCTCAGTTCTTCAGCTACGTCGTAACTACTGATATGTCGATCTTGCTCCACTTTTTCAAAAATGGCATCCATTTTATCCGTAATAGGGCGACCAGAGCGAGGTGCATCTTTGTCATCAAAATTTCCGGATTGAAAACGCTTAAACCAAATTTGTGCTACTCTCACAGACACTGCACTAGGTCCATAAACATCGCATTTTTTTTTCGCGGCTTACTTTTTTGTAGTAAAATGTTAAAATGTATCGAATTTCTTCATTAGATTCAGACTCATCTTGACAGTACGAAAAACAATTGAAAATCACACATTCAATGATACCAAAACCAGCCAGATACAAATACTACAGCCAAAGAGATTTTATTACAAGTTCATACATACTATAATGCGAAAAGACTTTTTCCCCAACCTATTATATAAAAAGATTTAATTAATTATGTATATGTGCAGTTAGAGTAAAGTGGTTCCAATGTCATGAATAATATATTGGAAGATCAATACAACGGTATATTATTATGATTAGGTATTATCTTTTAAATATTATGTTACGTTTTTATAAAAACATAATATTGTATAACAAACACAGTAATAAGGCCACTGACTTCACAACATACCATCGTCTATCACGTTACCTTATCACAGTACGGTCATTGAACTGTGTGACGTCACACATTCTAAAGGTATTCCATTTTTTCGACGCTACAATACAGGTTCGATAGCCGAGCGGTATTGTGATCGGTTACCTGCTTCGAGGCTTCTGAGGTGACCGAGTTCAAATCTCAGAAAATAAATAAAATTGTAGAAGTGAGTTTGATTCATGTTACGTCTGAAATGTACCTATATTTAATTATAATAATTTTATAAAATCCAGTATTAATAAGTGATATAAATTATATATATCATAATATAAATATAATTTGTGTATATGTATGTATTGTAAAATTCTAATGTGTATGCATGAAGCACAGGGGGGTCGGTGATGTATGGTCGACTCGCCTGCAACTACATGCTATATAATTTGTATGGAAGGATAATTTGCACGGTACTAGTGAACTACATCGTGCATGTGTACACTTTCCACATTCCTTTTTTGTTTTTTAATTAATCCCTTGATTTTTGCTGCTGTAATTCATTTTTTTTTTTTTTATGTAATTGAAGTGGCAAACATGCATGCAGTTCACATTGATGTTAAGTGATGACTGCAGCCTATAGACACCCACACAAAGACCAAGGTCAAAATGCAAACGCGTTACCACTCCTGAGGCCTAAGGTGTTATGCCTCTGTGCCGGAAATTACAGGGCCGTACATTACCACCTGACCGGAACACGATAGTGCTGAACACTATCATTTAGCGGCAAGTAAATCAGGTAATGCGGTGGTGCCTACGCCCGCGAGCTCCGTCACTGGAGCTCTACCACCAGTAAAAGTACCTAATTATATTAAAAAAATATTGCGTACTTAAAAGAATCATGGCAAGTTTCATACATTGATTTGTACAAAAAAAGTTTAAAAAAAGGTACAAGGTAAAACGGATTAGAAATATTATCTAGGGAACCTAAAAAACATCTGGTATTTAAAATATTTTTAAAACACCGGAATAAAAATCGTCTTTCCTAACAACATTAGAAGCACTCCATACTAAAGTTAAATTTCAAACTTTTTATTCCGGTGAGTTAAAAATATTTTAAGTATCAGAAAATGTTGTTTAGGTTCACTGGATAATATTTCCGTCCTGTTTTACCGTGTTCCTTACAAATGTAGCGCTGCTGCTACCTTAAAGCAATGCAATAAATGTGAAGGAAAGATTTGACAAATCGGGCAGGACTTCAGTATCTCAATTGGAAGAGCGGCTGGACTAGATTCCCAGTAGGCCGCGAGTTCGAGTCTCGCCTGAAGTCAAATTTTTCTTTCCATTTTTCTTTAAATAAAATATATTTCACAAGCATGTGTTAATGCGAAATAATATAAAAAACAATTATTAAGGGTAAAAGCGACTTCTTTACGATATTCAATAAACTGCAAAGTCTATTATATCGGTTGCCTAACTAGCATAGTTCGGCAATAGATGGCGCTGCTGCTACCATAAAGCAATGCAATAAATGTGAAGGAAAGATTTGACAAATCGGGAAGGACTTCAGTAGCTCAATTGGAAGAGCGGCTGGACTAGATTCCCAGTAGGCCGCGAGTTCGAGTCTCGCCTGAAGTCAAATTTTTCTTTCCATTTTTTATTTAATATAGTTATGGGCTTACGATAGTATATAATTTTTTAGATCTATGCATTCATCTCATCAATTATTTACGTTATATTGAATGAATTTCAATTTTTTTGTGTGTATGACTTTGATAATGGATATTACCTGTTTTGATGTTTTTATTTTAATTGATATTAAGTATCTCATTTGATTGGTGGTAAAATTGTTATTTACAATCCCTCAATTTAAACTGGTAATAGTGTAAATTCTGACACAAATTTACTCTAATTTCTGCATGACTGACCATTACCATGGCGAGCCGAAGCTCATTAGGGTTGTCGAAGGGTTTACACTTTACAGATGGTTCATTTCTGTTACATTAATTTGACGATTTATGAGTTAGTAAAAAGGCTATTACACTACACGGTATTCAGGGTCCGGTAGAAAGGGTGGGCGTGGTCTCGCGCCCGGTGTCCGCTTATTACACTATCCGGTCGACAGCGCCCTAACTCAATCACAGTACAAATACACGGGCCGCTCCGGTCGCCCTAATTAGAGCCCTAACTCCCTAAATGTTATTACACTACCCTGACCATTGCTATCGTACCCTGAATACCGTGCCGTGCAATAAGTCTTAAACCAATTTTGATATTTCGTTTTTAACCCTCTCACTGCGTCAATAGTCTTTTTTATGTAAGGAAGGTGGCAATTAATCTTGCAGCTCACATTGATGTTAAATGCTCCCACACATAACTGCGTATTCGCATCGCATCACAATTATCTGCGAGCTCGCACGACGGTCATTTCTAGACTATGTAGTCATTTCGCGAATCAGTCATTCTTAGACTAAAGCAATGTATCGCATCGCAGTTTTGCGTGGCCGCCCTAAGTGATGATTGCAGCTTATAGATATCTACATCAAAACCAGAGGTCAAAGTGCAGATGCGTTGCCCTGAGACCTAAGTTGTTATGTCTATGTGGTAGTGATTACTGGACCATACGTTACCATCTAACCGGAACACGATAGTGCTGAATACTACCATTTGGCAGATAGAGGTGATGCGGTGGTGCCTAGGTGCCTACGCCCGCCTCTCTCACTAGAGCTCTACCACCAGTAAGAACACTCTAGTAATAGCACGCCGCTACTGTTTACTTAGATACGCTGGGATCCTGGTGTCGGTGAAATTCTTTATCTCTGGTTCTATTGGATTTTTTCCATTTTATGGAAGTTGGAACGTAACCGGCGAATCGTGAGCGAATGCATGCATTTACCTCAGCCTACTCTTTTGAAGATTACAGGCGTGAAGTTCATTGATAAGAGCAATGCACGAAATACTTTTACTTTATATTTGTAAAGTTGTAATAATATAGAATACTGGAAGAGACATTTAGAGACTAGTATTTGAAACTCTGTCGTGCTTAATTACTGACTAACTTCTATGCAGCTTCTTATATCTGCAGGCGTTTTCTGTAACTCGGTGTCCATCAATCTGAAAACCACTTAGAAGTAGGTACATTGATGTTTTTCTAAAATGATCATAATAATCACATACGTCAAAACAGCAATGTACTGCAAAGTGGCTACTGATGATATGGATGTCAATTGAGATACAGAATATGCCGCGCGCCGTCTGTACTATCTTTGGTGTACCGGATTGGACAAAACTTCTTCTTCACATCTTCTCTGCAAACATACACATTGGCTTAATTTTAAATGAGAGTAAAATTAACGTGCCATTTCCCGGCCCATTAACATCAAATGAAAAGTCAACAATAGCATCGATATGTCTAATTTGCGGAGCACATCCCTAGCCGACTCGTATTTCCGTCGGGGTCGCGTCGGCCTCTGAATTATTTATCCGGGTAAAGCACTAGTCGTGTCACCTAACCCGCCGCCGCCGCCGCTCACACCCGGCGACGGGTTAAAATTGTAACCCGTTACGGCGCACGCTCGCGGAGTATTTCGGGGCAGCGGTGCTTGATGTTATCTGACGGATCTGGGACAATTTTGGATCTGTCGTGTTGGAGTTTTGGTGACGAAATGATTGTAAATTGTTTGGGCTTGGGTTCTGCTTACTGTACACTTTAGGAAAATAGTTAAGCACAAATATGTGTCGGTCAATTTGAAAATTGTTAAATGACGTCATAAATTTAACTTGACCATAACCGGCCGAGCTACGTTGGTTAATGTAAAGTTAGTTCGACCTCAGGAGTGGCAATGCATCGACATTAAAATCTAAGGTTGGGGAAAGTCTTTTCGCATTATAGTATGTATGAACTTGTAATAAAATCTCTTTGGCTGTAGTATTTGTATCTGGCTGGTTTTGGTATCATTGAAAGTTAAACATTAAAGAACATAAATTCAAATTAGGCAAATGTGTGATTTTCATTTGTTTTTCGTACTGTCAAGGTGAGTGAATCTAATGAAGAAATTCGATACATTTTAAAATATTACTACAAAAAAGATAAAAATGCAACGCAAGCCGCGAAAAAAATTTGCGATGTTTATGGACCTAGTGCAGTGTCTGTGAGAGTAGCACAAATTTGGTTTAAGCGTTTTCAATCCGGAAATTTTGATGTCAAAGATGCACCTCGCTCTGGTCGCCCTATTACGGATAAAATGGATGCCATTTTTGAAAATGTGGAGCAAGATCGACATATCAGTAGTTACGACGTAGCTGAAGAACTGAGAATTGATCACAAAACAGTTTTGGCGCATTTGAAAAAAGCTGGGTACAAAAAAAAGCTCGATATTTGGGTACCTCACGAGCTCACTGAAAGAAACCTAATGAACCGTGTACTCATTTGTGATTCTTTATTACGATGTAATGAAACCGAATCATTTTTGAAGAAGCTGATAACTGGTGATGAAAAGTGGATCACGTACGACAAGAACGTGTGAAAAAGGTCGTGATCAAAGGCCGGTCAGGCTTCACAGACTGTGGCGAAACCCGGGTTAACTCGCAATAAGGTGATGTTGTGTGTGTGGTGGGATTGGAAGGGCATTATTCATTATGAGCTATTACCACCAGGCAGGACTATCGATTCTGAACTCTACTGCGAACAACTGATGAGATTAAAGTAAGAAGTTGAGAGAAAGCGGCCGGAATTGATCAACAGAAGGGGTGTGGTGTTTCATCATGATAACGCTAGACCTCACACATCTATAGCCACTCAGCAAAAATTAAGAGAGTTTGGCTGGGAGGTGTTAATGCATCCGCCGTATAGTCCTGACCTTGCACCTTCAGATTTCCACCTGTTTCGGTCTCTTCAGAATTCTTTATGCAATGTTAGGTTAACATCACGAGAGGACTGCCAAATCCACTTGTCGCGGTATTTTGATGAGGAGTCCCAAAATTTTTATAGCAATGGGATCATGTCCCTACCTACAAGATGGCAAAAGGTTATCGAACAAAATGGTACATACATACTTTAGTTAAATTTAAATAAACTATTAAAAAATGTTTTGAATTATCTTAAAAAATGCGAAGAAACTTTTTCCCCAACCTAATATAATTTCATAAGGTACAGGATTACTTACCATCAGTGTAAACTGTACGCTTGTTAACCACTTCATGTCATAAAAAAAGCAAATTCCAATAATTTGAACATCTTTAAAAAAAAAAGGTTTTAACTGGTGGTAGAGCTCCAGCGGTGGAGCTCGCGGGCGTAGGCACCGCCGCATTACCTAACATACTTGCCGCTAAATGGTAGTGTTCAGCGCTATCGTGTTCCGTTCAGGTGGTAATATCATCATCATCATCATTATTTCAGCCGAAAGACGTCCACTGCTGAATAAAGGCCTCCCACAAAGAATGCCACAACGAATGGTCCTGGGCCGAACTCATCCAGCGATTGCCGGCGACCTTCACCAGGTCGTCGGTCCACCTCGGTGGTAATGTACTGGTAATGTAATTTCCGGCACAGAGGCATAACACCTTAGGCCTCAGGAGTGGTGACGCATCTGCATTTTGATTTTGGTCTTTGTGCGGGTGTCTATAGGCTGCAGTCTTCAGTTAACATCAATGTGAGCTGCTTGCTTGTTTGCCACTTCCATTACTTGAAAGAAATATAATAAAAAAAATAAGAAAAATTCTTCCGCAAGTGAGCGATGGGGTCGTGACGTCCCGTCGCCAGACCTTCTCAACTCACCAATTAAACACAATAAGCTTTCAATGAATTTATAATATCACATCCGCTCTCGTGGGATGGAAATTTAGGATTATTTATTCAACATCTATTGTAATTCATCTGTTTAAATTGATCTCAATGCGAACCAATTAAGCGATATCTTGTATAAATGTTATTGTTAATTTGTGTTAATGTTGTAGTATATGTTAAGAATCGTGTTTTTTTATGAAATGAAGGTGGCATTGATGTTAAGTGATTACTGCAGCGTATAGACACCAATGCAAAGACCAGAAACCAATGGCAGATGCGTTGCCACTCCGATTATGTCTCTGTGATATTTATTACGTGGCCATACTACGTATTATATATATTAGTTATACTATGTATTAGATGTCAACAGGCTCGCCGCCTGTTGACATCTAATACATAGGGCCAAAACGTAATCAGCGATCGTGGGTGTTTGCATGTATGCTTGAATGTACGCATTTACCTCTTCCTACTCTTTCGGAAATTACAGACGTGAAGTTACGTACGTACATATCGTTATAATTGAATATTAAAGTAACCAACGGAACAATATTAAATAGAAAATATACTACAATGAATGAAAATATAAATATAGTACAATGTTTAATAGAAGACATATCTTGTACTAGCTTTTGCCCGCGACTTCGTTCGCGTGGACTTCAGGTTCGTCCCGTCTAGTCTAGTAATAAGTAAGAAATACGGTAACTAAGCACTGCAGAGCCCTAATCATAGGCCTATAGGTAGCTACCGCAATCTTGGGACTGCTCTGGTGTCTCAGCAGCTCTTTGAGCTGCCTCACGCTCTGCTTGTTTAAGCCTTCGCAGTTCGGCTTGTGGAAACGTCTCGTTAAGTCTAGCTACTTTCATAGTTCGAGCTTTATTAGAGCTTTGGGAAAGATTAGACTTACGCTTTCGCGGCATAATTCTTAAGTACGTGTTGTTTCTATACTTCCAAAAATACAGTACGGTAGTTATTGTTATGATTGTATTGTACTTTAATGCAATCCTTGCCTATTTAATTAACCTATCTATATAGTAATTCAATTATCAATGAAGTAATTCGTTATAATTAACCTATTTATATAATTTGTTATAATTAACGGTAAATAACCTATCTATATAGTAATTGAATTATCAATGAAGTAATTCGTTATATAATTAACCTATTTATATAATTTGTTATAATTAACTGTATGTAACCTATCTATATAGTAATTGAATTATCAATGAAGTAATTCGTAAAAATGAAGTATCTTTTTGTACGTGTAACTCCTAACCAAAAAGAAACCTGGCAATAACTAACCTTAGGCCTATATTACTTAAAGTAGGCGACCATACGTTTTTATCAAATCGCTAGTGCCTTGAAAATTCGCAAAACGGACACAACCGTCAACGACGTCTGCCCTCACGCGTCTACCCGCGTTCGGGTCGCGCACTCAGCGATGAGCCACTTCTTCCCCACCGCACCTACCCCGCTCCCCCCACGCCCCGTTCGCCAGGCGCCGCTGCCGGTATTTATCACCGAAACGGTATTTATCGCCGAAATTGCTATGACTCTGCATTTTAAATCTGTGATATCTTCGAAAATATTTATTTAATTTACATGCTGTAAAAAGCCATATTGATCTTTATTAAATACAAAATGTATTTAAGATACTTAATTGGATAAGGATTAATACTGTATTGTTTAAAATCGCTTCGTAAATAAGCCATTATTTCTCGTACAAAGTAAATGATAAAAAATGGTTATTGTGGGTTATTCCTAAGAGATAAACATATACCATCACGGACTTTTTTGTAGACCTTTTTAAGTTGTACAATACTGTAGTAAATTGTTTTGATCTATCTTGTAGGATTCAATCAGCGTTTGCAATGTAAGCGCAAAAAATGTGTTTTTTCTACGACCTCACATTAAAAACCTCAAAAATTGTAGCCTATGTGTTATTCTGATGTATAAGCTATAGCCTATGTGTTATTCTGATGTATAAGCTATATTGTGGTAAAGTTTCATTCAAATCCATTCAGTAGTTTTTACGTGAAAGAGTAACAAACATCCATACATCCATACTTACAAACTTTCGCCTTTATAATAGTAGTAGGATTTAAACTGCACATATGTGACAGTAACCCGCAAAACGCAACGTCAGACATAATAAAACAAGTTCCGGATGTTTGGGAACACGCACAATGGGCGTTTAGCAAACATATGAATGGGGCAGGGAGGGGGGGAGGCGCACAGTCGACACAGGGAAACGGGGGTCGGTAAGACCGCGTTCGGTGTCGGTTGGAACACTTGCGCGTTTTGAGGGTTGGAATTTATTTGCGGTACTTTCATATTTTGGCACAATAGCACTGGATGGAATTGTAAAAAGCTTAAAAGAAAAAAACCGGCATTGCTCGGCATTTGAACTCTGTATAAATACTCCAACGAAGCACATATTTGTTCATCTGTTGTAACAATCAGGTAAAAGTCAGTTAACACGCGTGAGCGCATTCTCTCAACATTGGCACACCGCGGACACTCCGCCAAAATTTCATACAAACGCTTAATTTGGTTTCTATTACACAGACATCAATCAGTGACGTGTATTTATTTACACGAGCACCTGTGTGCGTACCACGTACAAAATACCAACCGTCGCCCATAAGAGGGGAAGTTGAGTGATGCGGGAAAATCCGGCGGGACGTCGAAGTGTCCATTCTGTACGTAGTATTATTAAATATTCTCTGGTCGAAGCTAGGCAACGAAAAGGAGTGCCAACGCATCTTTATGAAATCTCTGGCCTTTGCGTACATGTTTATAGGCTACAATACACACTTTGCCAATACATTATAATTATAAAAAAAAATCGCATAAAGTAAACAAACATATACCGATATCAGAGAAAGAATTTTGGCGGAGTGTCCGCGGTGTGCTTTGACACACAGGAATCTTATCACTACTTAAGCATTTGTGCTTTCAATGTGCCTGTAACTACGTATTCACATCAATGTGACATGTAGATAGATACGTTTGTTTACCGCATAAAAAAAAACATCATGTCAAAACAAAAACCAAGCCGATTCAATGGGGAAAACGAAGCCTACAATTCCGGATCAAATCCCAGATCATCCGGCGTGTCGGCGAGCGAAAGATCCGGCTGTCGCATCACTATCGTTTCTTAACCGTCGCGTACGATTGTGTTAACAAGTAGTGAATGATGGAATGGTATTCACGATTGACGATAATAAATGTGGAATAGTGACTTTGGGCAGCATTTTTTTGTCTAATATAACTTTTGGTTAATTTTGGATCATACGAAACACTTATGGATAGTTAACACGTTCACTGCCCTCAAGCAGACACAATAGTTAAAGCAATGCAAATGGACACATGTGGTACATGGGACATGGAATGGGTTAAAAAAATCTGGTTTACTTTAATACTTCTCTGTACACGATATTAGACTAACGCCACCAAAGCCAATAATGCCACCAATATCATCAACGTCACCAACGCTACCGACCGCGACTGATGTAGATCGCGTTAAGCGATACGGGCGCTCGCTTAACGCGATCTACATCGGCCGCGGGGCCATGCGCGCTTCATATTATCTTAAACTCATTGATGTTATCTTAAACTATGTATCTTCACGCCAGGTCCCTAACGGGGTAGGCAGAGAGTGTAGAGCGCCAGACATCCCGGTTCTGACAAACCTCTCGTGCCTCGTCTACCTTCATCATTCTCTTCATACATGCACGCCGATTCCTAAGACTTTTGATCCCACCATCAGACAGAACTCGACCTATTTGGTCATGGTAGGTCAGCCTTGGTCTTCCTGGGCCTCTGCAACCATCCACATTCGCATTGTATATCTGTTTAGTCATTCGCTCATTCGCTCATCTTAAACTATCTTATTGATATTATCTTAAAATTTTTAACTATACATAAAAACGTCACTTCTACTATATTCTTCTTCGTAACTTCTATATTCAGGAACGTTTCCAGAAGTATCTTTATTAAATGTTTACTTTCTTTGTTTGCAGGTAAGCGAAGTGGATATTCGTTTGGACATCGGCGACTGTCGCGCCACTAATTGGTTGGTAATTGCATCTGGTTGCAGCGAGGAAACCTGTTAGACTGAAATAATTTGCGCCGTCTAAAGGATTTTGTTTGTAAACTTGAACAAGAATCTTTGCGGGGGTTTATTTATATTAATAAATCATATCAAGAAGACCAAGGCTGACCTACCATGACCAAATAGGTCGAATTCTGTCTGATGGTGGTGTCAAAAGTCTTAGGAATCGGCGTGCATGTATGGAAGAGAATGATGAAGGTAGACGAGGCACGAGAGGTTTGTCAGAACCGGGATGGGACTACCCCGTTAGGGACCTGGCGTGAAGATATATACATAATAAATCATTTTGAGCTTCAATTAGGGACTCCATTTGATATGGACATGCTTTTCACCGTTGAAATAAAACTATATCTTCGGATTTATCTCTCGCGTTAGGTACGTATCACCAATCAGTGATAGGTAATATACAGTACCTACTCAACAATGAATATTGCATATCGAGCCTGCGAAAAAAGAGACGATCGGCTCGTTTCGACTTTGTAGAGCGTTATCTCTGTTGCACACTGTCTACGTAAGCACAGGCAGTCCGGTATTGGTCAAAACTTGTTCAAAATGGTCGACAAACGTCAGATAGGTACGGTGCGAAAGAGATAACACTCTACACATCCGAAATAAGCCGAAGTCTCCTTCCTAGGCTCGATGTGCAATATTTATTAATGAGCACTGTACTTGGGAAACTATTTATAGATGATAATACCTACCAAAAGTTTCCGTTACTATTCAAAGATGATAATACCTACTAGAAGTAGCCACTTTATCTTGTGCAGTTACGTTTTTTTTAATTACAAAGCGATGTGTTTTTTTAATAAATTTGGTCATTTCTCGTTTCCTTCCACCCGGTATCCAGCCACTTGTCAACCCTAATCTAGAGTCACAACTGCCTAAAAACCACGTTACTGGTCGAAGTTTACAAGAAATATGCGAGTGAAAAATATTAAAATAAATGTTACATTTTATTTACTGCTTTGTTTTGTTTTTTAGTATTTACCTTGACATGATTGTTTTTATTTTACGTAGGTATATATGTAGTACATATGTGTCGTTTGTTCGATTGCAAAAAGAATTGTTCCAATACTGATTCATTGACAAAAAGACCCGATTCGTTCGACCCGTTCAATTGATTGATTGGTTCATTGATTCAAGGATTGGAAAAAGTCGTTCGCTAAATCGGATTCTATGAGTTTTAGGAAGGCAAAATTTATTCAAATTTGTTTTGATTTTAAATCATATATGTTTTAGTTATTCCCCGTAGATAATTTTAATGCCTTTTCTAAAAGTGTCTGTAAAGATGTACTCAAATTAAATAATATTATCTTTTTTTCACTGATTATCCGTTTTACCATTTTACGGCCAGAAAACGGGGGACATGCAGTAGTGGCAGACAAACTACCTATACCGTATGACCACCGCAAAATAGAAATATTGTTAAACTACGCCGTCATTAACTTACGCCTTGAAGCTCCGCCATTAAAGGACATTTCCGCTTCTACTTATTTGGACCTAAGTAAAATATCTGCTCATTCTTTGCTCTGCTACTTACACAAAATATAAAGTTTTTTGTCAGAATTTATATCGCTAGGCGTGTATATTTTCTCGTACAGGTAAGCAGAGGTATTAATGGAACACACTGTGTAGTGCATCGATCAAATTAAGCCACCGAGGGTCTAAAAAACTATCAAAATTGTTATTTGAACTCTCAATCCGTTTTCATTCAAACTATTAAAACGTTAATCGAAATGGGACCACACTGCGATCACCGCTAGGTATGCAAACATTGTAAAGGTTTGTAATAGGATCTATCGATACTTCAGCGTTTCAGAAAAACAATATGTCGCTTGGAAAACATCAAATTCATTAATAACATCTGGGCGACAGGGGTAGAGGAACACTTGTACTTTGACAGAAAGGAAAGCCTGCATATGGCTACTCCTTTCCCGTGTTGCTCTATATGGCGTCACACTACTGACATGGAATGTGGATGGTTGCAGAGGCCCAGGAAGACCAAGGCTGACCTACCATGACCAAATAGGTCGAGTTCTGTCTGATGGTGGGGTCAAAAGTCTTAGGAATCGGCGTGCATGTATGAAGAGAATGATGAAGGTAGACGAGGCACGAGAGGTTTGTCTGAACCGGGATGTCTGGCGCTCTACACTCTCTGCCTACCCCGTTAGGGACCTGGCGTGAAGATACATACATACATACTACTGACATTTCTTAGTGAATTGTTTTGCGCATAGAGCAACACGGGCCACCGGCCGACCGGAGTACGGGAGTAGCCATAGCGTTTATTACCGATGCAGTCTGTCATTTTTTCGGGAGCAAATTTGTGTGACATACCACACAATAAAAATCGTCTATTACTACGAAACTCACACCTTGACTTTAACAAAATACATAAACAATTTGACGCACTCATTTAAACATCTCGGCCCACTTGGGTTTGTACTTTGACAGAGGGGAAAGCCTGCATATGGCTACTCCCGTCCGGCCCGCCGCGGCCGATTCTATGTTTTTGCGTGCAAGTGTAATAATTCCGACAATAAAGCCTATTTGATGTTACTGTCCATTTATTATTGAAAAATAGCGCTTGGCCCTTTCACTTGCTTTAAATAAAGGATGTTTCAAAACTCTGATCATATTCATATTTCTATATGCATTTATTTTTATGTTACGGGAGTGGCAAACAAGCATACAGTTCACATTGATGTTAAGTGATAACAGCAGCCTATAGACACCCAAACAAAGACCGAGGTCAAAATGCAGATGCGTTACCACTCCTGAGGCCGACGATGTTATGCCTCTGTGCCGGAAATTACAGGGCCGTACATTACCACCTGACCGGAACACGATAGTGCTGAACACTACCATTTAGCGGCAAGTATATTAGGTAATGCGGTGGTGCCTACGCCCGCGAGCTCCGTCACTGGAGCTCTACCACCAGTTAAATGCATGTAAGTACTTCTATGAACATTTATCAGTTCGAGCTATAATCACTCAAGGAAGCATCAAAATACATAGTTGCATTCCATTAATCGTCGACTGTACGCAATCGTGTTGGGGAACCGCGGTGCGGCGACCGCTGGAAACCAATTACATTTCTGGTTACAATTCCATCTCCGGCTGACAAAAACCGAATAATTGTTGAATACGAGTAGTATCTTGCGCATTTTGTTCACTTTTTACTCTCATCCGGACGATGTTATGTGTAAAATTAACCTGTTAACGCTCTGCTGGTATTTGATTGTTAACGTTTAATTGATGGTTATTGTAAGTGATATTGTCCAAGAAGAACGTATTTATTAGTTATTCTTGTGAAGAAGAAGAAAGAAATAGAAGGATTAACATTTATTTGCAACAATGTTACACGAGGGATAATAATTTAAAAAAGTAAGTAGTAAGTAGTGCATCTATTAGTCCATATTAATAGAATGGAATCGGCGTGCATGTATGAAGAGAATGATGAAGGTAGACGAGGCACGAGAGGTTTGTCAGAACCGGGATGTCTGGCGCTCTACACTCTCTGCCTACCCCGTTAGGGACCTGGCGTGAAGATACATACATACATTAATAGAATGTTTATATAGAATTCATTTATGTATCTACTCTAAATGTGAAAAACGTTCAATAAAAAAACAGGCACGTTTCCAAACTCTGATGGTACTATATTTCTGTGTGCATGTGAAGAACAAGAAACTAGAACTATGGACATAAGCACTCAAGAAAGAATTAAATTAGTTGCATTCCATTAGTTGCATTTTTACTGGTGGTAGAGCTCCAGTGACGGAGCTCGCGGGTGTAAGCACCACCACATTACCTAATATATTTGCCGCGAAATGGTAGTAGTCAGCACTATCGTGTTCCGGTTAGGTGGTAATTTACGGCCCTGTAATTTCCGGCACAGAAGCATAACACCTTAGGCCTCAGGAGTGGCAGCGCATCTGCATTTTGACCTCTGGTCATTGTGTGGGTCTCTATAGGCTGCAGTCATCACTTAACAACAATGTGAACTGCACGCTTGTTTGTCACTTTAATTACATAAAAAAAAAGAACAAGAAACTAGAACTATGAACGTTCATCACTTCTAGCTATAAGCACTCAAGAAAGAATCAAATTAATTGCATTCCATTAATCGTCGACTGTATTCAATCGTTGTTTTATATTATTTCGCATTAACACATGCTTGTGAAATATATTTCATTTTTAAAGAAAAATGGAAAGAAAAATTTGACTTCAGGCGAGAAAACAATTTTTAAGGGTAAAAGCGACTTCTTTACGATATTCAATAAACTGAAAAGTCTATTATATCGGTTGCCTAACTAGCATAGTTGGTAATAGATGGCGCTGCTGCTACCATAAAGCAATGCAATAGATGTGAAGGAAAGATTTGACAAATCGGGCAGGACTTCAGTAGCTCAATTGGAAGAGCGGCTGGACTAGATTCCCAGTAGGTCGCGAGTTCGAGTCTCGCCTGAAGTCAAATTTTTCTTTCCACTTTTCTTTAAAAATAAAATGTATTCAATCGTGTTGGAGAACCGCAGCGCGACCATTCGAAACCAATTACATTTTTTGTTACAATTCCATCTGCTGCAAACAAACAACTCGGTAATTGCGGTGCTGTGTCAGATCCACGGATCACTGTGTGCCGACGATCGTGCTCATTTTGTTATGTGTTTACGTTTATCCGGACGATGTGATGTGTTTAACCTGTTTATTCAGTGCCGGTAATTATTACCATCGAACTGCTGAGTCCTTTGTATTTGTTATTGTCAATGCGGAAGGTGCGAGTACCTTCTGAAATATTTATCTATTTAGACCAAAATTATGATCATCTTAATTTTGTATTATTTATAATCTTATTAGAAGTTTAAGTTAGCATAAAATTGCTTATTTGTCTTTAAGGCTAGATTTTAGTTTTAATAAAGTACGCAAAAAGGACCTTTTGTTAAAAAAAATGTATTTTTAATGGTAGAAACGTAGCGTAGGGAACAACCAAGCAATTGTTGTAAAATAGATGTAGCGACCCGTTGATGCAAAGTTGTCGATATTTAGACAATAGATACTTATATCCACGTGCAGCCTATAGACATCTACACAAAATACAGAGGTCAAAATGCAAGATGCGTTGCCACCCCCGAGACCTAAGTTGTCATGTATCTGTGACAGTTATTACGGGGCCATACATATTTCCATCTATCCGGAACACGTTGGTGCTGAACACTGCCATTTAGCGGACGTAGTCCTATCTGGGTTAGGTAATGCGGTGGTGCCTGCGTCCTCGAGCTTCTGGACTGGAACTCTACCACCAGGAAATATGATGTTGATATCATGTCGATTATATATATATAGAACGATTAGAAACGGACACACCGGATACAACCGGATACATAAAGTATGTAACCGGTTTCGTAGCAACGTTATTAAGTGCTCTCACTACTATTACGCTCGAGGTCCTGGGTTCGATTCCCGGGTCGGGGTATTCGAGATAACGGTTTAAAATCCTTTATGTCTGCTTCTATTGGGATTTTTCCGTTTTCTGGAAATTTCCCAGCACCCCGGAGTTTGGTAATGTGCCCGGAGATGGCAACAGGTTCGCCACTTGTTACATGGGCCAAAACGTAACCGGCGAGTCGTGGGTGTTTGCATGTATGATTGAATGCATGCATTTACCTCTGCCTACCCCTTCGGGGATTGCAGGCGTGAAGTTACGTTATTAAGTATTATCTAATCTATGATATAAAAATAAGTCGGGTTTTCCTTCCTGACGCTATAACTCCAGAACGCACGAACCGATTTCCACGGTTTTGCATTCGTTGGAAAGGTCTCGGGCTCCATGAGGTTTATAGCAAAGAAAATTCAGGGAAAAATATTTATAAAACGACATCCACGCGGGCGTAGCCGCGGGCAACAGCTAGTAATCTAATAAACATCCAAATATTGAGACATTCACATTAATAATATCATTGGTATATTAGTATTGATCGTAATTAGCAAAAAGCTCATTACTCATTAGGTATATTAATTTAATTAGTACAATACATATTGGAATTACGCACGGTATGTTTCATAGATACTCGTAATAATAATATAATGAACGTTACAAAGGTCCTGATTAATTTTAATGATGTAGATATTGGATTACAAATTACGCTTTGCGTATTGTTATATTGTTGTCAATTAGCTGATAGGTAAATTATTATTAATGCCTGTTCACTTCGGCTTTTTAAAAAAAATAAAGCTTTTTTTTTCGGTATGCGATCTTTTCGCATTTCTCGTAACCAAGGGGTGAAAACATTGCATCCCAACTTTCTGCGATACGGCGTCGAATCGCATCGCATCGCAGTCAGTTGATCGATCGCGGCCGCGCGCGACAATACTGCATGTTGAAAATGTATGGAACCGCTTCCGTGGCTCGCGACAGACGCGCGCGGCCAATGGCAGTCGCAGCTGTCGTATGTCTTGAAAATTTCGAAATTAGTCGGTGTTGTCTGTCAAAATGTCAAGCATATTATATGGCCTGTAGCCAGCCAGTAGTAAAATGGTTTCACCATAGAGATTCGTTATGTTTGCGCCATGAAATCCATGATGTTTCTGATGTCAATACACGCATGGTCGCGCGCGGCTCGCGATCGATCGCGATGCACGGAATTACAGCTTAAGGGCGTAGAATTATTATTTTTTAAATATCGTGTTTGTATTCTCTTAATGGGTATATGGCAGCGATTTTTTTTTTTAATAATAGGTTGGGGAAAAAGTCTTTTCGCATTATAGTATGTATGAACTTGTAATAAAATCTCTTTGGCTGTAGTATTTGTATCTGGCTGGTTTTGGTATCATTGAAAGTTAAAATTTTAAAGAACATAATTCCAAATTCAAATTATGCTTTTTGCTTCTTCAGCTCATCGCAGGGCTTCATTAGAAATAGGACATTGCAACAGTGTCCTGGCAGATCCTACTACGGATGACGCCAGAATACTGTTGCAACTATATCAATTGTCAATGAGCTAATGTTGTTTAATTATTTTTTTTAAAATGAAGAATGTAATTCATGTGAACGTATAGAGCGTCATGGTCTTTGACCAAGCTCTTTAAATGGAGAATAAAAAAAAAAAAATTCAAATTAGGCAAATGTGTGATTTTCATTTGTTTTTCGTACTGTCAAGATGAGTGAATCTAATGAAGAAATTCGATACATTTTAAAATGTTACTACAAAAAAGGTAAAAATGCAACGCAAGCCGCGAAAAACAATTGCGATGTTTATGGACCTAGTGCAGTGTCTGTGAAAGTAGCACAAGTTTGGTTTAAGCGTTTTCAATCCGGAAATTTTGATGTCAAAGATGCACCTCGCTCTGATCGCCCTATTACGGATAAAATTGGAGCAAGATCGACATATCAGTAGTTACAACGTAGCTGAAGAACTGAGAATTGTTCACAAAACAGTTTTGGCGCATTTGAAAAAAGCTGGGTACAAAAAAAAGCTCGATATTTGGGTACCTCACGAGCTCACTGAAAGAAACCTAATGAACCGTGTGTTGTTTTGTGATTCTTTATTACGACGTAATGAAACCGAATCATTTTTGAAGAAGCTGATAACTGGTGATGAAAAGTGGATCACGTACGACAAGAACGTGCGAAAAAGGTCGTGGTCAAGGGCCGGAGAAAGCGGCCGAAATTGATCAACAGAAGGGGTATGGTGTTTCATCATGATAACGCTAGACCTCACACATCTATAGCCACTCAGCAAAAATTAAGAGAGTTTGACTGGGAGGTGTCAATGCATCCGCCGTATAGTCCTGACCTTGCACCTTCAGATTTCCACCTGTTTCGGTCTCTTCAGAATTCTTTATGCAATGTTAGGTTAACATCACGAGAGGACTGCCAAATCCACTTGTCGCGGTATTTTGATGAGAAGTCCCAAAATTTTTATAGCAATGGGATCATGTCCCTACCTACAAGATGGCAAAAGGTTATCGAACAAAATGGTACATACATACTTTAGTTAAATTTAAATAAACTGTATTAAAAAAATGTTTTGAATTATCATAAAAAATGCGAAGAAACTTTTTCCCCAACCTAATATAATGAAGTGGCAAACACAGGCATACAGCTTACATTGTTGGTAAGTTATAGTGTAGCCTATAAACATCTATATGAAACCGGTGATTTCAATGCAGATGCGTTGCAGTCAACACTTAACATCTATGTGAACTGCATGCTTGTTTGTCACCTTCCTAACATAAAAAATAGAGTTGGGAATGGGAAAGTTTTATTATTATCATTTAAATCTGCAATCCGAGCTATCATATACCTACCTATACATACATTAATGTTAAATACACAACATTTTTTTAATCTTACCCTTGTTTATTTGTTTTCTTTCCAATGATATTAGATAATGGAAATAAAACTACATTAGCCGGATTTATCTTCCATTTTATAAATCAACGCTACGTGAGTTGATTTTAAAAATCCTTTTAGTGCTAGTATACGGACGATGAATTCTTGAAAATAGTATACTCTAGTTGCTGGTCTTGGTCAGAATTCAGATTTGAGGTGATTTTGTAAAATAAATAAATAATAAATAAGTACGCTTATACTCACAGCCCCGCAATAGGTATAAACTTGTGTCGTGGGTGCCGTTGTACACACACGACACATCCAGACCCGAAACAATTATCTGTAGGCCATACAAATATTTGTCTCGGTGCGGAGATGGAACCCGCCACTCTCCGACTCAATCGGTCGTCTCACACCGCTGGAGTAACCGGGTCGTCAAATGGTTTTGTTGTAGTGAGTATAGCTCGCGAAAATATTTTTATTTAATTCGACATTAAATTTGTAGAGTATTTATCTCGCGACAGCCCTATCATCGACTTTGCCAGCCATAGAGCAACTCGGGGCCGCGGCGGACCGGGGGGGAGTAGCCGTTTACTACCGATGCAAAACAGTCTGTCATTTTTTGCGGGGGAAAATGCGTGTGACACACACGCACACTACAAAAATTGTCTATTACTGCGAAACTCACACCTTGACTTTAACAAAATGCATTAACAATTTCACGCACACATTCAAACATCTGGGCGACAGGCGTAAGAGCACTTGGGCTTGTACTTTGATAGAGGAGAAATCCTGCATAATATGGCTATATCCCCTTCGATCCGCCGCGGCCGGTGGCCCGTGTTGCTCTATGACTGGAAGATAATGCTACCTCTAGGGGCCGTCCATTAATCACGCGATGTTTTTATCGTCGTTTTGACCCCTCTCCTCCCCTTTGGTGATACGTGGTGAGGTTTTAGATTAACCCCCCATCCCCACCTAAGATCTAGTGTATTTTTTTGGAATAAAACAGATAGGTTCTTATTTTTTTTAATTTAGCAGAAAATCATCGGTCATCGGGAAAAAAATTGCGCAAATGTTATTATACTATTACTAATGTTGTATTTGGCGTGAAAATTACCTGAACTGGCGACTGTTAGGTCGAGAAGAAATTGGCATTTCTCGGTTGAAATCAGGCACTCGAATAAGAAATAAATACACGTGATATCTCCATATATGTCCCCTCCCTCTTGTGATATTTCGTGATTAATTCCGGATCCCCCCCTCCCCCTTTCGAGCCTTACGTGATTAATGGTCCACCCCCTAGTGTAGTCAGTCAACCAAACAATGGCGGTCAAACTATTGCCGGACTGTGGTAGTAAATGCAATAACGCAAGATGGGCAGCAGCGATAATACTACCGCCAATCCGCATCGGACGCTTTGGTCTAGCAGTGGACATCTATTGCCTGAAATGATAACTTTCTGCCTCGGTAGCCTAGTGGTAGCAGGCCACTGCTACTACGCTGAGGTCCTGGGTTCGATGCCCGGGTTATGGGTTATCAGGGATAATGGTGTAAAGTCCTTTATCTCTGGTTCTATTGGGATTTTTCCATTTTCTGGAAATTTCCCACTACCTTGAAGTATGGTAATCTGCCCGGAGATGTCAACAGGCTCGCCACCTGTTACATGGGCCAAAACGTAACCGGCGAATCGTGGGTGTTTGCATGTATGCTTGAATGCATGCATTTACCTCTGCCTACTCCTTCGGGGATTACAGGCGTGAAGTTACGTTTAAAATAATTTTATTTCGAAGAGATTTTTACAGGTACTTTCAAAACGTCAAGAAATCATAAATTACCTAGAGTGAATAACCATTGCATATAGTAAAAGCAAAAACTTATAATAATAATAGTAAATTAAAATTAGAATTGAAAGTACTTAGTTAAAATATCATTATCATTTTACAGCTCCATTGACGGAGCTCGCGGGCGTAGGCACCACCGCATTACCTAATATACTTGCCGCTAAATGGTAGTGTTCAGCACTATCGTGTTCCGGTCAGGTTTTTTTTTTTTTATTTAATTGAAGTGGCTAACAAGCATGCAGTTCACATTGATGTTAAGTGATGTCTGCAGCCTATAAACACCCACACAAAGACCGAGGTCAAAATCCAGATGCGTTACCACTCCTGAGGCCTAAGGTGTTATGCCTCTGTGCCGGAAATTATAAGGCCATACATTACCACCTGACCGGAACACGATAGTGCTGAACACTACCATTTAGCGGCAAGTTTATTAGGTAATGCGGTGGTTACGCCCGCGAGCTCCGTCACTGGAGCTCTACCACCAGTAAAGTACGGTAGTGGTAATGTACGGCTCTGTAATTTCCGGCACAGACGCATAACTAACACCTTAGGCCTCAGGGGTGGTAACGCATCTGCATTTTGACCTTGGTCTTTGTGTAAGTGTGTTTAGGCTGCAAGTGTCTATAGGCTGCAGTCATCACTTAACATCAATTTGAACTGCATGCTTGATTACTTACCACTTTCATTAAATTAAAAAAAAATCACGAAATTTTTCAATTCCTTGAATGATGATAAATAAAGAAAAAGAAAACTTTATTCGTCAAGATCAAGCGTGTCGATTACGGAATATTCCCTTTATGCGGAGGCTTTGGTCCATATGATAACCTTCCAACGTCCCCATACATTGTAGACTGCAATAACAATATTTCAGTCAAGCTATTGGTTAAAGTCTGAAACTGAACACTAGATATTCCACGAGCCAGACTACACAGTAGACAATAATTTCAAAATGTAACTGCATTTCGATATCCACGCTACGAATGCAATAAATGTTATATCGCTCGATGCCGAAGGAAAATATTTTCCAAAGTTTTACTGTCTTCCACATAACGCTGACTTTACTATTAGACGTGAGAACAGTTTCAATGTATTTGATGGTTTGTGTAAGCAATGTTTTATTTGAAAGAAAAATGGAAAGACAAATTTGACTTCAGGCGAGACTCGAACTCGCGCCCTACTGGGAATCTAGTCCAGCCGCTCTTCCAATTGAGCTACTGAAGTCCATTGACATTAACACATGCTGTTAATGCGAAATAATATAAAACAATTATTAAGGGTAAAAGCGACTTCTTTACGATATTAAATAAACTGCAAAGTCTATTATATCGGTTGCCTAACTAGCATAGTTGGCAATAGATGGCGCTGCTGCAATGCAATAAATGTGAAGGAAAGATTTGACAAATCGGGCTTCAGTAGCTCAATTGGAAGAGCGGCTGGACTAGATTCCCAGTAGGCCGCGAGTTCAAGTCTCGCCTGAAGTCAAATTTTTCTTTCCATTTTTCTTTCAAATAAAATATATTTTCACAAGCATGTGTTAATGCGAAATAATATAAAACAAGCAATGTTTTGTTAGTTCATATATATTTTCATTGTATCATTAAAACTGAGTCGTACAATAGGTTAGGGTGCTTGTTTGTCTGGTTCCCATCAGTCTAATTCGCCATGTTTTTGGATGAACGTCAACTTGTTCGATGGTGCATGACAATAACCATAACTTTCACAAATACTTTGATGCAACTGAACCTAAACGTCTGGCGTCGGGTCGTGACGACCCCACCGCCCACTAGTGGAAGAATTATCTTCCAGAAGAAAGTCAGTATATCTAAAAATGGCGGTCAAACTATTCCAATATAGAAACAAATAACAACACGAAACGGGCAGCAGCTTCTCGCGATAAAACTTCCGCCACTGTGATCGCCAATCCGCCTGCCAAGCGTGGCGATTGTGGCATATACCTACTCCCATAATGACGCACAATGCTGTTATGGGCGTCTTTGGGGAAGGCTTTGTATAGCAGTGGGCGTTTTTCGGCTGGAGTGATGATGGTGAACCTAAACGTTGACGAAACGAAAATTTGACTCCCAAATTAAAAAAAAGTTGTAGAATTTAAATTTTTGCTAACTACTAAAATGCAAGTACGAATTTCCTTATGTCTTCAAAGCAAGGTCCTACTGCGTCTGTTTATCTCGGCTTACCACTACTGCACACCGCGGACAATCCGCCAGAATTCCATACAAACGCTTATATTACACAGACATCAACCAGTGACGTGTATTTACACCTGCACCTGTGTGCGTAGCACGTTGAGACTTGAGAATACCAATCGACGCCCATAAGAGGGGAGGAGGTTGGGTAAGACGGGGAAATCGGGCGGGACGATGAAGTGTCCATTCTATGCGTAGTATTATTTCATATTCTCTGACTGCTAGTCAGTAAAAGTTTGTGTTATTGTTGAAAAATCGATCTTATTTTTAGGCGATTTCATTATTTTTACTGCTTGGCGTACCCTATGTTGATTGACACAAGAAATTCGTCAACGAAATTACCTACTTCCTGCAGTGTCCGGATTTTTACCGCCGGTCCGGTTGTTCGGTCACCGGATTTATCGTTCCCCCGGGCTGCTTTTTAGTCCTTAAACAGAATTAATGTATTAGGAATGCATGCCAGTAATTTTATGGGAGGGACCTTGACGGCACTTTGGTTCTCGCGTCTAATCAAGAGTTTTCGAGGATATTTTACATCGTAAAAATGGAACTGTGAAAGCCCTTCGTTGTTTTTCTTTTGGCATTTATGGTCATTGTTTTAATCATTCATTTATAAAGAGCTGCGATACATGTTTCGAAATGTAACATAGAGCAACACGGGCCACCGGCTGCCGCGGACCGGAGAAGAGTAGCCATAGCGTTTATTACCAATGCAAAACAGTCTGTCATTTTGTGTAGGGGGAAATGCGTGTGACACACACACACACTACAAAAATCGTCTATTACTACGAAACTCACACCTTGACTTTAACAAAATACATAAACAATTTCATGCACACATTTAAACATCTCGGCGACAGGCACAGGACCACTTGGGCTTGTACTTTGACAGAGGGGAAAGCCTGCATATGGCTACCCCTCCGGTCTGCCGCGGCCGGTGGCCCGTGTTGCTCTTTGTAATATGATTTCACGCCTGTAATCGCCGAAGGCATCGGGACGTGACGACCCAGTCGCCCTCTAGTGGAGGCGAATTGTTCCGCTAGTGCAGTCAGTCAACCGAACAAAAGCGGTCAAACTGGCGGTAAACCAATAGGGCGGTAGTAAATACAACAACGCAGGATGGGCAGCAGCGTCCCGCAATAAAACCACCTCTACTGTGATCGCCAATCCGCCTGCCAAGCGTGGTGGTTATAATATATTCTCCCCTAATGACGCACAACACGATCGTGGGCGTCTTTGGGGAAGGCTTTGACCAGCAGTGGGCGTCTTTCGATGGGAGTGATGTATCCCCGAAGGGGTAACCAGGGGTAAATGCATTTATTAAAGTATACAACATAACGTTCAAGCTTGGAGTTACCAACTATTCGCCAGTTACGTTTTTCCCGTGTTATAGGTGGCAAGATTATTGACTGGATACATTACGAAACCAGGGCACCACTGGGAGCTTCCTACAAACTGGAAAAATCCCAACACCTCCCCAGCCCGGGGATTGAGCCCAGGATGCAACCGGCCAGTAGTGACATGTTACTACTACTGAGGCAGTTAATCTAATTTTTTTAAAACAGCATGCTCCTATTCCATCCTTTAATGACAGTTCTAGATTTTTGAGTATAGAACTAATAATTCAGGGTCGGTTCTGTTCTTCAAAAGGAACAAAAACGGAACCTTTATGAGATCGCTCGTATGTCTGTCTGTGTCCTTCTGGGCATCTATCACACCCAATTTTTTCCGAATGTACTGGACTAATCGACTTGAAATTTGGTTCCTACACACATGTAAAACACATAAATAACTCCCAGATATAGGGTCTAATTTCGGCGAAGATAAAGGGGAATTTTAGAGAGTTTCGAAAACGAATTATGTTGTGTGTTGTACTGTAAAACAAACCTCTGTTTAATATAAGAACTTATTATTATTTTTAGAAATTAAAGAAAAAACGGAAGAAAATTTGACTTCGATCAGGAATTAGTTCATTAGTTCACTCGCATGTGTTATTGCGAAAAATAAATAGTACAATTATTATTATTTTACTTATTCTTATTATAAGAACTTTCTTATTGTAATAATCTCATTTTTTATAATTTTAAATGAATAGTTTTGAAGTTATCAAAGGATACAAATACTTACCATCCCTCCTTTATCTCCTATGCTCCTAGGCTTGAAAGTACTTGAAACGTAAAGCCGGGGCGGGCCGCTAGTTTTAAAATAAATCCAAATTATATTTTTTTATGATAGATTTCCGGAAAACCTATAATAAGGCTATGGTATTTACGAAAACATTACAACAGCTATGTGTCATGCGTATCAAAGCCAAGTTAGAGCCAAGAACTGGCTGGCTTCTTTTACATTTATGTTTTTGGTGGGTTAATTAATACAGACCTCAAACTTACATTCCAATTATGATGAATGAGGAGTTTCTTTCTTCCTTCGATGGTAACAGATTATTTAATGCAGTGGTACCTTGTGGTCCTCATCACCGTCACACATTAAACTCACGTTTACGACTTAAACAATAAACTTGAAATTAATTTGCGACCGCTTTATAACCCACGCCAGCTCCAGGTATAATGCCGGTTGATACCTAGTTTGACCTGGAAACGTTATTAGTTCAGTAATAACAGGTCTCAATTGCCGAGTTGTGGATTTATAAACGGAATTGTTTGAGCTCATTCTATCGGTAGCGATCCTGGTTACGGTGCGGGTAATGATTAATAGCTCAGTGGCATAATTGAGCTACTATGTGAAGATGGTATTATGTAGGCTTACCTTCATGGGCTTTAGTGTGTATAGATGGAGAATTAAGAGCATCAGATTAGTCCTTGCAAATACAGATATGATGATGATACAGGCGATACGTTTGTATTTTTAATCTAACAAAGGAGGCAAGCAAGCATGCAGTTCACATAGATGTCAAGTGACGTATGCGGATACGTTGCCACCCCAAAGACCTTAGTTGTTATGTCTCTGTGATAGTTATTACGGGTCCGGAAAAACGGAAAGCGAAAGTGCTGAACACTGCAATTTGGCGGCATATAGATTAGGTAATGCGGTGGTGCCTACGCCCTCGAGCTCTTACACTTGGAACTCTACCACCAGTAAAATAATTATGCTATTGAACTCCTCCTACTGAATAATTATACTATCCAACTCCTTCTCCAGAAGATGGAGATTTGTAATGTATGCCTACCTTCATAGGATTTAATGGTTTCCAGACTCGTATGGATGGAGAGTTAATAGCATCAGATTAAAGCTTGCAAATATAGATGGTGATACATCGAATGCCATGTCGAGGAGTTTCTTCTTGGCTATCCATCATATTCGTTGTATGCTTGCGATCGAATTATGAACATAAAAAATGAATTTAAGATCTGTAAGAGATTCGTTGTATTCATTTTCTTTTATCACTACGTGTGTATTTATAACTGTGAAAATTGCAATTATTGGTACTCATTATCTGTAGAAATGTTAGAACGTGTTATAAAACGACCTAGAAACAAAATCGAGCACAATAATAGTGTTGCAATTAAAAAACGGACACAGGTATCCCAGACTAATTTATATATCGGAGCACGTAACCTATTTCCCGGTCCACATACTGCCAGGTAACGTCGCTGTAATCTCTTAATTTCCCGGCGTGTCGGTGTGCGGGATTTTTCCTGAGATCCCGGGGGAATCCCGCGGCTACGGGATAGCACGCAGTATTTACTTATACGCCGCGCGTGACTCGAATATTCGCTGGGTTATGGGGTTGAATATTGAGGTCGGTATGGCATATCTTTATAAACTTCTTGCGAACATATTTTTTGATGTTGCTATTGTTGTTCTTGGGTAGACGTTTATGAATGATAAAATTGTTCTTTTTATGTGAATTTAGTCGTAAATAGTTCATGAGTGGGAAGACACAAATATTGATTTGATCGTTTATGAGACAAAATAATCTCGTTTGTTTTACTTAATATTTATTTTCTATCTTTTATTTATATTTTAAATAAATGTTTCTTCTTTTAAGACTATTTATTGAATTGATGTTTCTTTATCATCTATTAGGGCGTTAGATATTTCATGAATGAACCATCGTCTTATTTGATACATCTTGGAAAAGCTATGTTTATTTTGTTAATCAATAGATTCGAAACACTTTTAGAGTTATGAGAACATTAAAAGTTCTTACGATGTTTCCTGTGTTTCGTGTGCATGTAACATTTTAACCTACACTTGAATAGCCTATATTTCTAATTTAACAGTCCAATGCTGGCTTTAAATGTAAATAACTGTCTGTGTTTGTCCATAAGCTTCGGATTGTTGATTTTGGAGTGGTTTAGTCTGTTCAATAGAATTTGAAAACGGGATTTGTTTTTGAAACTAGTTTATCTATCGAACGATTGGAAATACTGTACTTTTTAAAATATGAAATTGCAGGATCTTTTGTGTGTTTATATTGTTTTGATACCGGTATATTGTGTTCCATTTCAATTAAGACTTCACAAAAATGCATTTATAAGTAAATATAATGCAATGTAATTACTTCATTTTTGTAAGTCCCTTAGGGGTGTGTCGTAACCAATTAATCTCGTTTTCGAGATTTTTTGAAGTGATTTCATAAAAGTTAAAAGCTTCGAGCTGTGTACCCGAGAATAATTTAAGCTACTTTTTACAATCATATTTCGAATAAATTCATCGTTAAAATAACAGTATTCTGCAACGCAAACGAACCGTCGACCTTCGCTACTAAATAAATAAAATTGTTTCAATATGCGAAGTCTGCTGGCTCGTACAGAAACAATTGCTGTACAATGTTATGTCCAGTAATGCGTGAGTTCAATTTACAGAAGGAAATGAATGAGTTGGGATAGCCGGAGAATTCGGAGATAAGAGATAAATACTTCATTAGTACGGGATCTGGTTTAGCCCGGGATCGGTTGTTATTCGGTATTGCCCATCACTGTGTGTTCTAATCGTTTTGGGGACTCGCGTTAGTCGTTCGATTCTTGATTTTTTGGTGCTTTATTTTAAATTCTAATATAAAATATATAATATATTAAATATAATCTCTTTGTCGTTGTAAATAGGTACGTATACGGCATATTTATGATGAGAAGAAGGGTTCTTGGACGGCGTCTAGTAAGTAATTCTAAACGTTTTCTAAATTCGTTCTCCCGATAAAACCTCGAATTAATTTAACTGATTTTCGTAAGACTTGCCTTTTTTTTAAAGCAATTGATGCAAAATCTGAGGCTACATTAGTACCAATACAGCGTGACAGTTGTGACCAGTAGGCTACAGTATTACTTACCATCAATGTGAACTATTTGCTTGTTGACATTAATAAAAAAAACCTAGTGCTATTACTTACCTCTTAAACTTCAGGCGATGTTTAAAAACTATGGAATAAATAATTTCTACACATAAACTCGGCTGCACTAAAACATTGATATTGCTATACAATATCGTATGAGTCCCCAGTACGCGTGACCGTTCAATTTATAGAAGGAAATTAACGTACCAGACAACGATAGGTATATGAGATAAACATTTGAAGAACAGACATTTCTATGATTGCTGCTAAATGAATAACATGGCCCCGTAACTACTATCACAGAGACATAACAACTGAAGTCTCGGGGTTGTCAACGCATCTGCTTTCATACTCTGATTTTTGTGTAGGTAAATTCAGGCTGCAATCACGAAAAATGCGCGCTTGTTACATTAAAAAAAAAACGTATTAAATGAGCTCGATTGTACTAAAAACAATTGCTATACAATCTCGTATCAATACTCCGTAACACATGACCGATCAATTTATACGAGGAAATGAAGGTTCCGGGATAACTGGACAAGGAGATAAGAGATAAATACTTCATTAGTACGGGATCGAGTCTGGCACGGGATCAGTTATTGTTCCGTATTGCCCATCACTGGCTCTAATCGTGGGTACGCGCGTCGTTTGGGCACACATTTTGTTGGGTTTCGTATATCCGATTAAAAATGGAATTCTATTGAAGCTCAGCGATTGATATGGAAATATATGTAATCCAGAAATCTGGCACCTAATATAAAGTCCTAATAATACGAAGTCTGTGAACTGCATGCTTGTTTGAAACCTTTATTACATAAAAAAAATATCTACGTAAAACTAGAGTAAACATCTCTAAACACAAAACCTTTTTACTGGTGGTAGAACTGCAGTGCGGAGCTTGCGGGCGTAGGCACCACCGCATTACCTAATACACTTGCCGCTAAATGGTAGTGTTCAGCACTATCGTGTTCCGGTCTGGTGGTAATGCACGGCCCTGTAATTTTCGGCACACAGGCAAAACACCTTAGGCCTCAGGAGAGGTAACGCATCTGCATTTTGACTTAAGTCTTTGTGTGGGTGTCTATAGGCTGCAGTCATCACTTAACATCAATGTGAACTGCATGCATGTTTGCCACTTCCATTACATAAAAAAAACCCCATATGAATTTCAAATGTATGTGAGACAACTGCTATGCTTACATACTCTTACGACGTGCTTTGTTAGTCTTGTGTACTAATAGTCAACGAACGAAGATGCGGATTGACAATGACCACAATACTATATCCTTTGCATCCACGAAGCAAACTGATGTGATATATAAGTAGATAGATGTTTTATATTTATGTATGGTCCACTAATAAAACGCCTCCTGGGTTCTATTCCCGAATTGGGGGCTATCAGAGATAACTGTCTAAAGTCCTTTATCAATGAATCTTTGATATGATCTAGTGGTAGAGCTCCAGTGTAGGAGCTTGAGGGCGTAGGCAGTACCGCATTACCTAATTTATCTGCCGGGTATTAGAGGGTAATGTAATTGGTCCAAGAGCTAGTGAACTTCGAATATCGGAACGCCTCTAATAATAATAATAATAATGGCAACCCATTATACGTCCCACTGCTGGGCACGAGTCTCTCCCCTTTTTTTTGGGGGGAGGCCTGGAGCTTACTCCACCACGTTGCTCCAATGCGGATTGGTGGAGGTTAGTGGCCAACCCGCTGTCGGATGTTTTCAAACCGCCCATAAGGCCTCCGACAAGGTTTAACGACTGCTATCTATCGATAGCAACCGGGACCGACGGCTTAACGTGCCCTCCGAAGCACGGAAACGCGCATTTAATTTGCCACTAGCGGTCACCCATCACACTACCCGACCGCGCCCCTAGTGCTTAACCGAGCAGATCGCTTACGATCTACACCAGCCGCTGGGCCATGCGCGCTTCACGCCTCTAAGCACAGACATTTTTGTAGGGATGATTCATAATATGCTGAGTACAAAAACCATCGCCTGGCAAGGATCAACCCGTCCCGTCATCGGGATTTCTGATTAGAAAAGTGACTTCCATATTTTGTTAGTTACTTGCTTAGTTACGTCTTACGTACTTGTTTGGGGTCACTGCGTACCAAGTGCACCAAATTTCAACTCAATTGTCCCTGTACTTTCAGAGAAAATCGGCTCTGCCTGACGTGCGAACAGACAGACGCACGAGTCTTCAATTGCAACGACCCAGACGACGACCCAGTTAGTCCAGCGGTGTGAGATGACCGTTTGATTCGAAGGGTCGCGAGTTCGATCCCCGCACCATAACAAATATTTGTATGGCCTACAGATATTTGTTTCGGGTCTGGGTGTTTGTGTATGTGTTGTATGTGTACAACGGCACCCACGACACGGGTTTGTACCTACTGTTGGGCTGTGAGTGTAAGCGTATTTTATTTATTTATTAATTTATTTAATTGCACCTTAAAAGGTTTCCGTTTGTTTCTTTTGAAGTACGGAATCCAAAAAAAATAGCTTACATGAAGAATGTCTGTAAATTATTGCGATTTAATAAAACACCACTAAAAGCCTCACATTACACTTGCATAACTGACTTCATCCCTTTTAATTTCATTGCAATTCATCGCGCGTGTAACATTCAATAACTGGGTTAAGTGTACTCACTTTGGCGTGCCTTTGTGTCGCACAATACGGGCTGGGGACATGCGACACCCCAACGGGGTCATTGTCAACCCCCGTGGGGGTGTTGCGGACCCCAGCGGAAATAAAGCGATTTCATAGTGGACGGTCGGAATGATATTGATGTGTGGTTAATGTTGAGGAATTTCTGCTTTGTTCTTTTATTGGACTCGCCGATGTGTTCAATACGTGTTCGGGGTGGATAGAGGAAAATGGAATTGTTTGATGGGCGTAGCACCTTACTACGTAAGTTGTGTTACTATTTTCAAGGTTTTAGAAGCAATGTGGTTAATTTATAAAGATGACACAGGGAAGAAACACCCGCTTCCGTTCTTAAATTGATTTGACTGATTTTTGTTTTTTTTTTCACTTGTGGATTACTTTAAAATTTTGTTTGTTTTTGACTTGTCATCTGAGGTGCTTGTCACCTTAAATGACTTTCTGATTGTGATCTAAGACGTTTCCACGTCAACTGTCATGTCACTATTGGAAAATGTGGTAATCAAATTACATTTTAATGAAATTCCTTGCAATGAACCAACACCCAGCGATCTAATGAAGTTCTTGCATGAGAATTCGAATATTAAAACGAAGTCACATACTATACACGGAGCCCTGATCTTTAGTATGAATCAAGCAATGCTTCTAGAACATTATCGCAAATAGAAGATCCCGCTCGGTTCATTATCTCGTCGGATAAAGGTGGGTTAACACCGCTGTTAGTTTATATCTATCACAGGCGGATTGTAGAAACAAACCTCCGTACTACATTACGGCTAGCCGTTTTGTATTGCGACTGATCAACGATTAACCGGATCGCCATTGCGATACATTCTACGATATGGCAGCTCACGTTAAGCCACATTGTATATTTATTTCGTGAAAATAAAGTGTTCTTATTTTTTCTAGATTTTGTCAAATTATTTGTTATGATGACAGATGACATAAAATGCGTTGCCACCCCTGAGTTATCACGAAGAAATACAATTCCTGCTGTGTAACCCTCGTAGTTCCTGATACTGCGCGACTATTGGTATTAATTAAGCCTATAAATACTAAGGAGTAATAAAGATTTCTACTAGTGAAAGTTTTTTCAAAATCGGTTCAGTATTGCCAGATATAACTTCCTACAAACACTCTGAAACGTGCTAACTTAGTCTATATACTCGTATTATTAGTAAAGACTGAATGTAACGTGATGACTGGCAGAGGTTAATGCATGCGTTCAAACATACATGCAAACACCCGCAATTCGGTTACGTTTCCGGTTACGTTTTGACCCATGTAACAGGTGGCGAGTCTGTTGACTTTTCCGAGCACTAAATTCCAACTTCCAGAAAATTTAAAAATGATAACAACCAGAGATAGAGGATTTTGTGCCGTTATCTTTGAAGACTGAATGGAAAGTAGCTTTATATTTTCCTGTGATGTGATTACATTTTATATCATCTATTTACCAAGCTGTCACGCCAACTAAAGAAAATCGTGATTTTTTAATTTTCTTTTCTTTATTTATTTAGGTATTTAGTGATGCACTGTGTGTCAAAAAATTAAATATTTCTTTAAAAAAATAACGCAGTAGTGTGGTACCACCTTAACCTTTAATATAGTCTACGTCGGGCGTTGCATATTGCATTCCCGCCTAATGACTGCCTCTAATTCATTCTAGAACTCTCTAGAGTCTTGAGCGTTCCCGGGACTTGGCTTGGCTTTTATGTTAAGTATGTTGCGTGTTGTCTGTAATAGTTATACGCGTGCTGTACTGAGGATAATGGAAGAATTATTTGTGTTGAGTGTTTGCGGGAAGAAGTCAAATAAGCGCGGGGTTGAAAAAAACAAATATACATATATCACCTTATTGCAAAAATGTATGTTTAATTTTAATATATTTATTACAATAAAACATACATTTACCTTATCCGTACTTAAATTATAAATGCGAAAGTCTGTCTGTAGGTTACGCCTTCACGGCTAACCCACAGCACCGATTTTAATGAAATTTGGAAAAATAATAAAATACCCTTAGTAAAACATAGGCTACTTTTTGAAAATCAGCCTTGAAGGGGTGAAAAAGAGGACGAAAAATTATATGAAAAATATGAACAGTTTAAACAAATTTAATTGGCACACTACCGGTGGTTGAGTTCCAGTACTGGTGCTCGAGGGTCTTACTTGCACCACATTACCTAATCCAGAATTTCTCTAACCTTTTTTGGCGGTGGAACCCTTTTGGAAGAAACGAAAAAAAATACTGATGGATAGAAGAGGTGTATTTTTTCTCATTTTTGATCTAGTATTCTCGCGGAGCCCTCACAAAGGTTTTGCGGAGCCCCAGGGCTCCAAGCACTCTTTGAGAAACGCTGACCTAATCTATCCGCCGCCAATTGGTAGGTAGTATTCATCTCTATCGTGTTCCGGTCAAATCGTGTACAATCCATAGGCATATCATCTAACGCATCAGGAGTGGCAACGCATCTGCATTTTGATTTTTGTCTAGAGGTCTAAGGGCTGCAGTATTCTGTATTAAGAATTAAGCCTCAGTTTGTTCACCGTTATTGAAACAATGCCGCATAGCTTGAAGACAAGATACGACCTATCTATCTTCTAACTTAAACGTCAACCTAGTTGTATAATAGCAACAAGCCGGCGTTGGCAATGTTCCGAAGGTGAAATCCCACAGGTCTGTCGGGACAAACGCGGCCTGTAATCAACAAGTCTCACCACCCCCTCCACCCTCCATAATAGTCACCCAATTGTAACGCTCCGACGCCTCATTCGGAATGTGTACAGGATTTCTATTATTACAGCTCGATTCAACAAGAACCCGAGTTCCGGTAAGGTGGTGATTATTGGTAGAGAGATAGAATATACCTACTAGGTCTAATGGTGATTCCAATAGGGTGGTAATCAAGATAATAACGCGAAATGAGTAGCAGCGTCTCGCGATGATAGTCGCGATAATCCGCCTGCCAAGCGTAGACATTCTAATGACGCGCATCACTGTTATGGGCGTCTTTAGGGTAGGCTTTATTCAGAAATGGACGTATTTGGCTAAAGCAACACATCCGATTTGAACTTGGATTTGAGATTTGAAGTTGACTCTCCACCAATTTTAACTGTCGGCACACTGCTAAACTCACAGTAAATATCGTTTGTAAAATAACTGTGTTTTACTGGTGGTAGAGTTCCAGTGACGGAGCTCGCGGACGTAGGCACCACCGCATTACCTAATAAACTTGCCGCTAAATGTTAGTGTTCAGCACTATCGTGTTCCGGTCAGGTGGTAATGTACTTCCCTGTAATTTCTGGCACAGAGGCGTTAGTAACACCTTAAACCTAAGGAGTGGTAACGCATCTGCATTTTGAATTCGGTCTTTGTGTAAGTGGCTATAGGCTACAGTCATCACTTAACATCAATGTGAACTGTATGCTTGTTTACCATCTCCATTACATAAAAAAAGTCAATAACACTGATGACAAGGATAGGTTCCGCTGCATTGGGCGTCAACATTTTCGCGAATTGATTTTTTTAATTCAACCAGGTTAAAAATGAATATTACACCCCAAATGTACCAAATCAGTCTGCAGTGAACCAATATTAGCCTATTAAACCCTCGTCTTTTTCCAATCGACCGTCTCCATCCAACGCCAAATTTACATCATACAGAAAGTTCGCCGATGAAAACTATAATGGGATAGTTGAAATAGAATAAAACTCGCCGTCCGTAACGAATTCGGCACAGACGTTTCGCGAAAATGAAATTAGGACTTCTGGACGCCGAATCAATCGGACACTGGACAGCACCGGACGCGGATGACGGATGGAACGGAAACATGACGATGGACGTAGAATTATTTATGTCTCGGCACATTATGGGCAATCGCCGATATGAAACTGTTTTTACGGATTTATCTCGATTGTAATCAAAATGTTTTATAAATCAGTCGTACTGAAACGTTTTCAGCTTCCGAGCGAAAACGTCGGGTTGATTTTAAAATCGTTTTATTATTATATGCGCCAGGTGAGTTAGTGATGTAATTTCTTTCTGAAACACTGAGCACTATTCGCTTCAGGAGCTGACTTTATCTGGAGATACTTTAAGCATTATCTGTCAGTCCTTCAATGCCTGTGTCTTATATCGTTGATTTAACTTAATTAAATGCCCGCGTCGACTGCTTTTCTTGCTCAACGTACAAAACAGTCCCCCGTCGGCCGTAGGTACTGACGTCAAATTAATTACATTTACCATAATTGGATAGAGGAAAAAACACAATTAAGTCACCGCGCGGCGAAAAGTTTCGAATTTTTAAGCTCAGTTAATATTTTTCGAGCGTCTAAATTGACAACATTTCAAATTTGACACGACCCTAAAAGAAAAATACCGTTTCTTTATTTTTCTTTTCTGAGTTCAAATATATATTTTTTGTATTTGTTTATTTCTTAATTTCTGTGAAAAAAAAAACGGAAAAACATGTGATGACGTCACTTATATGGTGGAATGAAGTAGTTAGCATTGTCTATCTTTAGATGAAAACATTATTGTTACATACTCTGTGGCAAGATGTGTCAAATTGATATGGATACGTCAATGTCAAAAGTATAAAACTAGGAAGTAGGGATGGTGATCCGAGACCTGAGATCGATTTATCGGAAAAGCGATCCATAGGAACCAAAAAATCGATTCTTATTTAAATAATTTATTTAAATCGATCCACAGTACTGAATTGATCTAGTAAATCGATACGTATAGTATGGAAAATCGAAGATCGATCTTTTTGGTTCACATAGGGACATAGGAAACATACAGATCATAAGATTTAACGTTTAAACGTGAGTATAGGAAGCATTATACCAACATTGAAGACTGTTGAGTTGCTTTTTTTTTGGTCGTCTTTTTCCTTAATTTTCCTAAATTTCAAGGAAAAAGACGACCAAAAGTATTACATACCTATCCCAAATCAAAAATAGATCCATAATCGAAGATCGATTTTTTCAATGTCGATTTAATCGTGGATGGATTTTGGACACTTCGATTCGAACATTGATTTATTTCAGAAAGAATCGCCATCCCTACTACGAAGTCTATGAAAAGTTTCTACGAACTTATTTATTAAAATAAAAACAAGTTTTAAAGTTTTAAACAACAACTTAGCCCTCAGGCTGTTGATATAATATTGATATTTTTTTTTGGCAGAATTACCCTTAAAAGTTGGTAGTTGCCATTAATCAAAAGAAAGAAAGAAAGAAAGATATTTTTTATTTGTAGTTGGATCAAGGAAGAGATTAATCGACGACACGCAGGGTCAAAGAATTTTTAAAAATTATATTGATATATCGATAACTTTTCTATACATCGAACACTGGTACTGATATTTTTTAAATAAAAAGATCACAGCCCTACATCGAGTTTGACAAGCTGACAACGTCAAGACAATGACATCTCCAATTTTTTTTAAAGGGTCACTGCACAAGGCACTGTTTCTATCGCCATTCCACCATATGTGTGACGTTATATGGCGCATACGTCTTTTTAGAATACACTAACTTTCAAATCTGTGTCAAACAGGGTTGCGTGCTTTCGTCTAGGCTGTTTATTATATACCTGGACAAATGCCTCCAGAGTGTGAAGTTGATGGATGTGGGAGTGCGTATGGGTGACTTAGTGGTAAACTGTCTGCTTTACGCAGATGATGCGGTAATTGTTAGCTCTACACCATCTGGGCTACAAGCACTAGTCACAGTCATGAAAAAGGATTGTATGGAGAAAGGCTTACAATTGAATGTGGATAAAACTAAAGTATTAGTATTTGAAAGAGATGAACAGAGAACAAATGCAAGGGTAGTAGTAGATGATGCAGTGTTAGAACAGGTTGATGAAATTGTATATCTTGGATGTGCTTTTAGCAAGGATGGTAGGTACACCACTGACATAGAAAGAAGAGTGCTTGCTGGGAATTGCGTGAATGGAGCGTTGGGTAACCTGCTAGAATCTAAACATCTCAGCCAGCGGGCTCGACTAGCCGTACATAATGCTGTACTTACTCCAACGCTTTTATATGGAAGCGAGAGCTGGGTATGCAGGAAAGAGCATGAAAGTAAGTTGAACGCGGTCGAGATGAGATCTTTGCGCAAGATCTGCGGTGTATCACTCACCGATCGCGTTCGTAATGAAGATGTAAGAAAGAGACTTTGTGTGAATGATAGTATCGGTGTAAAAATGAAAAAAGGCATGCTCCGATGGTTCGGGCATATAGAAAGAATGTCGAATGAGCGAATGACTAAGCAGATATACAATGCTAATGTGGATGGTTGCAGAGGCCCAGGAAGACCAAGGCTTACCTACCATGACCAAATAGGTCGAGTTCTGTCTGATGGTGGGGTCAAAAGTCTTAGGAATCGGCGTGCATGTATGAAGAGAATGATGAAGGTAGACGAGGCACGAGAGGTTTGTCAGAACCGGGATGTCTGGCGCTCTACACTCTCTGCCTACCCCGTTAGGGACCTGGCGTGAAGATACATACATACATACATACTAACTTTCAATGTACAAATTATGAATGAAAAGTACAAAATATCAAAAAATGGTTAAACACGGGTCCCCGTAGTTTTGGATTAACTTTTGAATAATGTAATAAAACATGTAGGTTAAAAATATGAAATGTTGTCAATTGTGCTGTGCCATTTTTCTCGGTAACTTTATTTTAGCCAATTTGATCGTCGAGGCTTTCGACGAGTTTTTATTTAGCAATTTTCACTGTATAGCAGCGACTTTATAAGGTACGTTTATGTTCCATAAATATTATTTTAATGTGCCTTAATTCAGATGTGTTATGCCTTAGCTTTTACGTAGCGGTCTATTATAATCCTTACTACGTTTGACTTTACACCAACATTGAGTCAGTGTAGACCTATTTATGTAAAATTCTGTGTCGGTTGCTTTGTCCCCAGTAGATAAGCGACTCCAAAAATACAAGAGAAATTTGATTTCGTGAAGACGAATTTTCGTATATGTATCGCTCAAATCTGATAAATTATGTTATATCTCTTATATCTGCAAGGATCATATCGAGGGAGGACTGACTCTACCTGGAAATATCTTAAATGTTATTTGCCAGTTCTTTAGTGTCGGCCTCTAATATCGTTCATTAATTTTGTAATATATAATAATTATAATATATCCCCACCGACTGCTTTTCTTGCACAATGTACAAAACAGTCCCCCGTCGGCCGCGGGTACTGAAGCCAAATTAATTTAATTTGTCATAATTGCATAGAGGCAGAAACACAATTAAGTCACCGCGCGGCGAAAAGCTACGAATTTTTAAGCTCAGTTAATATTTTCCTAGCGGTAAAACTGCGCTGTGCTAATTTCTCGGTTACTTTATTTTAGGCAATTTGATTGTCGAGGCTTTCGACGGGTTTTTTATTTAGTAGCTTTTACAGTATTACAGCTTAAAGAGTATACCTATTCGCGATTATAAATTTTAATGTGCCGTCATTTTTGGTACTGATGCAAAACAGCTTAGACCTCGCATATATAGGTACATCAAAGTAGGCTAAAGCTAGAGAGTTATGAACTCTATGCTTTAGCAAAGTGTACTAGAGCACACATAAACAAAAAAATTTTCTTATAATTATCTAGCTCTGGAACTTCAAAACACTATTGGGTAATATTATCTGTATTGTAATGAATAAATGGCATGGCATGTTACCTATGTCTACCGCGGATCTTAGAAAGTCGTGAAGGTATGGTCTATCTTCAAATTAAGATGACTCACATCCACGATGATAGATTTGCGGTCCGATTGTATTTTATAACTGGTGTAAGTATGGGTATAGTCATGTAGGTATGTACATTTTAATTTCATGTGAAGTTTTTGCGGCTATAAAGTCATGAAAATTCCATGCACGCTATTGCCAGAGGGCCACAGGTCAGTTTAGTCCACTTGTGAAAATTCGTGTTGCATTTATTACATTGTTACTTTAATTTTGGCAATGATCCAATAAAGCTTTTATTACCCGAAAGGAGTATTTTTTTCTATATTTGTAGCTAATGTAACAATTTCTACAGTTGGTAATGTTTTTAGGGTGAATAGTAGTATCTATCTGTTAAATTCAATCTTTTTCAAAGTTGAAATAGATCCAATGAATGCATTAATATTTTTCATAGCCTATTTTCTGATTACATTCTGTGAACTAGCCTTGATTCTTATTATGTCAGGTTCTGTTAACTCTTTTATGTCAATGACGGTCCACATGATAGAAAGTGGTCACCCTCGCTTAAGACCATTTGAGGACCAAACAACAGGAGAGCTGTTGTGAAATACTGCCTGACTTTGAACTTCTTTGAGTAGCAATACTTTATTACTGCTCATCATCTACTTACAGTTCTCATACTACCGAAACTACTTCTACTTCTTATGCTGCCTATTGTCACTGTAAAAGTATTGCTGCCCATACCTGGAAGTAAACAGAATCCTCGAAATAAAAAAAGAGTATAAAAATAACTTACTATTCTTCAAAATCACACACAGCTTTACAACCGCAAGCTCTTTGTTTACATCTGTTTTTGTTGAGTAATTTTTATCCGAATCATATGTCAACTCCATCGCGCCCATCTGCAATACATTTGTGGAGGAACCGGTAGAAGTGTTCCTCAGACGAATAGGGAAGGATCCTCCGACCAGGCGAGGTGATAGCGCCTGGCGGGCCGCGGCCCAACGGTTAACGTTGGGAAGTTGTATATAGGGCAACTCTTGCGAAAACTTCGTATATACGATGTATTTCGGTCATACGCCATCTGCCGTACTAGGCAAGTACTTTCTATTTCATCAGTGTTCCACTAGGCGGCGCCTTATGTAGTGGACGCTACACATATCAATTTAACTTACTTGGGAGCCGTCCATAAACTACGTCCCCCTAAAATAAGCCTTTTCTGACCCCCTTCCTTCCTATTGACACGCTGTGTCACTATCTGTGTTCCCCCCCCCTCCCCAAATATTACGTCACAAAAACTGAAACCCTGAATATGACAATTATTTTTAATCAGGTATAGTCTAATGAACTTTTCTTGGCGTCAAAAGGAAATCAATACAACAGTGATAATGATGTTTTAATCATCATTCTCATTATTCATTCACCAAGATCAATAACTTGCCGCGAAGTCTGCTGTCATAATGCCACGGATGACAGATCGGGAACAATCCACCGGTTGCCTGGCAACGTACCTAATTACATTTCGTTCCCCAACAAATAGTCCCTGATGCCGGGTTTAAGGCGGCTTAATCTGTGGAACTAGATATCGTTGTACGGAGACGTCTAATATTTTCCTTATGGGTATGGATAATGCGGAGAAAATGAAATAGTCGATGTTTTGCTATATTTGATCAACTAATATTCTGGTTAAGCTGAAGTCATCGCTTACCATTTAAACACCTCGAGATGGTGATTTTTATTTTTTTTATGTAGTGGTAGTGGCAAACAAGCATGCATTTCACATTGATGTTAAATGAAGACTGCAGCCTATAGACACCCACATAAAGACGAAGGTCAAAATGCAGATGCGTTACCACTCCTGAGGCCTAAGGTGTTATGCCTCTGTACCGGAAATTACAGGGCCGTACATTACCACCTGACTGGAGCACGATAGTGTTGAACACTACCATTTAGCGGCAAGTGTATTAGGTAATGCGGTGGTGCCTACGCCCGCGAGCTCCGTCACTGCAGCTCTACCACCAGTAAAAATGTCATGTAAAAATCCACGTTTTCTTTAATTTGTCCATTGCAGATCTAGCTATCGCCATACGTCTTTTGATGTCATCTACGCTTCCCCCATTGTTTGAAATAAGCGCACCCAATTAAATGTATGATCGGACCACTTCACAGTTCGCAGTATGTGTTACTTCAGGCGAGTTTTTATTGGTTCGGTCGACAATCATAATTTTGGTGAGGTAAAATAGATGTCATTAAATTCCTCTTGCCCAAAAATGTATGAATAATACCCATTTACTTGCAGTAACAGTGTAGAAGTACACAAGTCGCTACAATAACACATTAAACTGTATAAAGTGTAACATAACAAGTTTGTAGTTCCACTCGAGGAAGTGTGGTGCCTTAATTAAGGCGCTCCCGTCCCCCCGCCTGAGTGAATTACGGACGTTCACTTTATATAGTGGAGTGAACGCTGCGTGTTTCACTTCTTTATGCTGATGTAGCTATTTAGCTACTCGTATTTACGAGTATGTTGGTCTTAGAGCTAACAGTTTATGAATCGTATGCTCCGAAAGTTAAAGAATATAACGTAACTGCACGCGTCTAATCCCAGAAGCGGTACATGCATGTATTCAGGCATACATGCGAACCCTCACGATTTTCCGGTTACGTTTTTGGCCTATTTAACAGGTGGCGAGCTTGTTGACATCTCCGGCCACATTACCAAACTCTGAGGCACTGATGGCCGAATACTCAAACGTCACTCAAGCGGGTTGGCCACCAACCCGTATCATACCAATCCGCATTGGAGCAGCGTGGTGGATTACGCTCCATGTCTCCCTCCAATAAGGGGAGAGACTCGTGCCCAGCAGTGGGACGTATAATGGGTTGCCATTATACAGATTTGAGTGACGTATGAATATTTGGCCGTGAGAAACTTAAAGTAAATGCATAAATACGAATAGAAGCAGAGATTAAGGATTTTACACCTTTATCTCCCCCGACCCGGGAATCGAACCCAGTTTATTTTATTTAATCGTATGACAATAACATGTGTCAGAATCGCTTTATGAAAATGTTTAAATGAAAACTCATAAATATTCTATAAATTAATATCTAAATTCTTCACCCATTGGGCTGCGTTCGTGTCAGGAGCAATTAGATTTAGGATGCCTGCGGTGTATTTTCATATAGTTTGAGCAGGCGCGCCACAGTCACATGCTGGTGAACTTCGCCAACCACAGCTGAACATATATTCTCCACAAAGACCATGCTCGGTGCGAAGTCTATTTAATTGGCATCATTCTCGCCTGGGTGCCCCGAATCCCCAGAGTTTTTGAGTGAGATTGAGACTGATGGTGCAAGATTTGAGCAAGACATACTGGTCACGTTGGTCTTGCTCAAATCTTGCACCGTCAGTCTTGTTCTTGGTCTTGCTAAAATTTGGCAGTCTTGCTCTTGGTCTTGGTTTTGAAGACCGATTTTGGGCAACACTACCCCAAACTATTGCATGAAAAACATAAAATTGCATCAGGAAACTCATTTATTTAGGGACGTCGGTGCAATTCTGCACAAGTTCCTGCTAAAATAATACAGGAATTTGTGCCGCTTGATTGACTGGCTCGATTTTACTTCAGCCGAAGTATTGCGAACTTCGTAGTTTCACTTGCGATAAGTGTAGCATTAATTAAGAGGGGTCTCGACTTACTGAGTGAAATGTGAACGCTTGTTTCATAGCGTAGAGTGAATAATGTGTATCTATCAGAAATATATTTTGTAAGCACAAAAGAATACTACCATGTAGATTAAAAGCAATACATAACTACAATCAGTATCAGAAGTAGAAAATCGTCATCGATATCTCTGTTTTTCTACAAGCTACAGCTTCAATTTAATTTTGCTACTTTTGTGGCATAAAACATATTAAAAAAACCTAAATCCATCAACATATCGGACATGTTAATGTTTTATACACGAAGTATGCCAATCCGTATTTATAATATTGATGGGATGCCGATATGACTAGGGATGCGAACGATAAGTTGACGATCCATCGCAAAAAAAAATTCGGTATGGATCCACGTCGATTTTGGAATTATCCAGGATTTTCCTGTAAATAGTAATAGCGACGAAGATCTTTCCGAAGATGAATATCGGGTTAGAAAGTCACAACATTTACCTAGTCGGTATATTCCTGAATCTGACGAATCCGAGTCAAAATCAGATGATAATACTCCGTTGTCCCAATTGCCGTCTTCGTCAGATAGAAGCGCAAGTTCTGAAAATACCTGCCTGGTACACTAGACAGCGTTGTGAGTCCCTGAATGCAATGGTAGATCTAATGTGGAGTGCCGTAAATGCAAAGTCAACCTTTGCCTCAACGATACAAGAAATTGTTTCGATGTATTCCATACTATTTTTTTATTTAATTATACTTTTTTTTAATTTTGATTTTCTACTCAATGTACCAAATTTGATCCAAAGTAGAAAAGTGTTATTTTTTCAAAAACTTTTCAGTACAAAGAAAAATCCTGAAATACGTGTTTATTTATTTAGTGTGTCCTACTATATTTTTTTTTTCGAACTTAAATAAAAATTCATGCGGTAAAGGGTTAAAAAACTCTTGTGTTACTGTGACTGACAGACAAACAATAACAATCAAAATGGTATCAATCGTAGAAAGTCGGTGTGCAGTAGGTTATGTGACTGCGAGCTTGTTTGCCATTAAACATCAATATTGACGTATCGATACATCGATGTTCGCATCCCTAGATACTGTATCCCATCGTTTCATTAAATTAAATATTATCGGTATAAAACGCACGACAGGCTTAATTGAGTGTTTGCCCGCTTCACTGAACCGTGCAGTTGCGGTCAAATCCAGAACTTTGTTTAGGGTTCCGTATCTCAATTGGATAAATATGGACCCTGTACGATCCTGTACCTGTACGTTTTTCCGTCCATCACAGTCACTTTGCTTCGAAACTACTGGGCCGAGCACCACTGACACACTGAATAGTTTAAACTATGTTCACCCATTTTCTGGAAAGCAGATGTGTATGAACAAAGTACATGCATATGAACTGAACGTATGCTATGCTATTTTCATATTTATTTTTTTAATGAACATGAATTTTATTTGCCTTTGTCTTGGTGCCTATGTCGCACAAAAATCGCCATAATAACGTTTTCGAGTAGTTATTTTCACTCGACATTATCCGCCAAAATGTAAGCACACCGGATTTTGTCAATGTCCCACAGTGAATTTGAGTTGGTAATTTGAAAATGTTCAATATTTAACCATCGCCAGGATTACAGCGTCCATTTGAGCCGGTTATTAAAACGAGATGGCGGCTGAATTTGTTTTGATTGCGACTTTCCTTTAATTACGTGGAAGCTGTCTTTGTAATAAAATATAGACATGAAGGTATTATTTTTCGGATAAAAATGTAATTATCAGTTGTTTCAATTAATTTCTTAATTTAACGTCTGTATTTACGTAAAACTGTAATAAGCTGAATCACAAAACGTAACTTCAACGAATCATAGGTACATGCATTCAAAATGGTAGTGTTCAGCGCTATCGTGTTCCGGTTAGATGATTATGTATAGCCCCGTAATAGCATCTTGACCTCTGGTTTTTGTGTAGATATCTAATCGATAGACTTCAGTCATCACTTTAACATCCATGTGAGGTACATGGTTGTTTGCCACCCCCGATACATAAAAGAGGTATTAAAGCGATAGCGACAATGATTAACACTATTTTGTTCGTGGCCGGAAGCAAAGGATGAGCTAAAGAGATATTAACGAGCACAAAAGCGATTCAGTTGAGCAGTCGAACTGTATATATGATAAATAACTTCAGTAGCTAGGAACAGCCTTAGAAAAAACAATTTCGAATATTTTAACTCGGACATCACGAAAACTCGACTATATCCGTCAAAATATTCCTACGCATGGCATTTAATTCGAGTTGGTAATTTGAAAATGTTCAATATTTAACCTTCCCCGGGATTACGGCGGCCATTCGAGGCGGTTATTAAAACGCGATGGCGTCTGAATTTGTTTTGGTTGCGACTTTGCTTTAATTATTTGCGGATTTTATACAATAATCTGTGCAGTAAGATATAGGGAATTGTAATCACGTAGGGTTTTTTATGTAATGACCGTTGGAAACAAGCATACAGTTCACATTGATGGTAATTAAATACTTCTGCCTGTAGTATAGATTGGTCGTGCTTTTAGGCTGGCTGAAAACTGCGATTGAAACGCTCGCTTTCTTGCGCTAACATGGCCGCTCATTGATAAAAACAAGGCATGGGAGCTGTTCGATTATGGTCCAAAGGAAATTAAGACTAATCATGTTACGAGAAGTTACTGAAGCGCGCATGGCCCCGCGGCTGGTGTAGATCGGAAGCGATCTACTCGGTTAAGTAATACGGCCACGGTCGGGTGTGTGATGGGTGACCACTAGTGGCAAATTAAAATACGCGTTTCTGTGATTCGGAGGGTACGTTAAGCCGTCAGTCCCGGTTGCTAACGACAGATAGCAGTTGAAACCTTGTCGGAGGCCTTATGGGCGGTTCGAAAAACATCCAACAACGGGCCACTAACCCTAACCTCCGCCAACCCGCATTGGAGCAGCGTGGTGGAGTAAGCTCCAGGCCTCCTCCCAAAAAAAGGGCTCGTGCCTAGCCCAGTGGAACGTATCAAGGGTTGCCATTATTATATTTATGTTACGAGAATTAGGCCCTTAATGCTTTCTGGTATCTATAGTTATGGTAGGTAAATGGTAGATATTTACACAAAAACCTGAGGTCAAAATGTATGAGCGTTACCGTAATTACTGTATATACTTTCAATTCCATCACCAGGAAGGAAGATCGGCATGTGTGAGATAATAATAAAGGCAAATATAATAATAAATATTCTGTTGATACCTATTTTTATTATTAAGTATTTTTGGACTATTATTAATTTATTTACTTTGACATATTCATCAACGTATCAGTTGTTATTCGCCTTAATTTTATATCTGTAATTTGACCTATCACAAGCAAATTCTATTATTTCCAAGTGATTAAATGAATATTTTGAGTTTGAGTTTTGAGTTTGCAAGTTTTCAGATAGTGTCCCGATTATAGCTATCGTCCTTGCTCCTTTTACATTCAAATTGTGCTCGTTTCGACGCTGAATTTTTTGACAGAGCGAGCGGCTCGCACCGGCCGGCTCGTTCGCTTTGCGAGATTCCCATTATCTGACGTCCGTTCCGTCGTGAACATTCTGCTTCCCGTCAATAAAGAGGACTTTTTTCCGTGTTTTATATGCAGTAGATTGGTTGTGCTTTTTGGCTGGCTGAAAACTGCGATTGAAACACAGGTACGAAAATGATAGATTTTTTTTTAATGTAATTAAAGTGATATAAAGCATGCAATTCACATTGATGTTAAGTAATGACTGCAGCCTATAGACGCACAAATACCAGAGGTCAAAATGCAGATGCGTTACTACTTTTGAAGCCTAAGGTGTTATGCCTCTGGGACGGAAATTAAAGGGCCGTACATTACCACCTGACCGGAACACGATAGTGCTGAACACCACCATTTAGCGGCAAGTATATTAGGTGATGCGGTGGTGCTTACGCCCGTGCGCTCCGTCACTGGGGCTCTACCACCAGTAAAAAAAAAATATATCGTAATCGAAAAGCTAAACGAAAGCATTGGAATTAGGCGGTCGGTCTCCTGGTTTTTGTGTAGTTCCTATATGCTGCAGTCATCACTTAACATCAATGTGAACTGCATGCTTGTTAGCCAACATACAAAATAATTTTCAGTGCTCAACGGTGCGGTTTCCTCGTTCGTTTCTGCCCAGAATGTGTAAATTGTGGAACGAACTTCCCTCTGAGGTGTTCTCTCGGTGCTATAATATAAGGTTCTTCAAAAATGGCATCAAAAGAGTCCTTCAGGGCTGGCAGCGCGTTGGCGACTTCCCTTGTGTTGCAAATGTTCATAGGCGACCGTGACCACTTTCCATCAGGTGGCCCGTCTGCTTGTCTTTCAGGCTTAATGACATATAAAAAATAATGTCGGTGAATGACAAAGAATGACTCTTTTTCTTTTCTTTTTACTCTTTGTTATCAGTTTGTAAAGGGGAAATGAGACATTCTACTGATATACTTTTTACATTAGTTTATTACATTTAGTTTTATCTTAGTGATATTCTTGACTTTACATATATTTTTTTATCTTGTTTGACATGTATATCAATTGTTATTCACTTTAATTTATTTTGTTTGTTCTTGACGTGCCATAAGAGGTGCCTGTCACCCTAAATGAATAAATGAGTTTCTGATTCTGAATACCTTTCGATTTCGTGATTTTCGACTGAAGAGCAAAATCGACAGTGAGTTCGCTTAGCGAGATGCTCTTTATCGGGGATTCCCTTTGAAACGAACGGGACATCGACGGCCGCTTCTTTTTTGTGAACACTATCGGCTGCACGATCAAAATTTAATGTGTTTTCGTTTTTTTATATCATGCGAGTGACATATAAGCAAACAGCGGCCTTATTCATAAATAACGCTGTCTTGCTCTAGCATAAGCCGTGGATTGGTTAAAGCAAGACAGAGGAGCGATTCAATCGCTATTCAATGACAATTGCGACAAATTGCCGCCTTAGTAGAATTAGACCAAAGTTCACATTGATGGTAAGTACCTAAATAAGGAAGCCTATAAACATCTACGTGAAAACCGGAGATTTCAACGTAGATGTGCTCCTACTATGCTGGAAATTACGGGGCCGTTACATAACCGTTTATGCTGGTGGTAGAGCTTCAGTGACGGAGCTCGAGGGGGTACGAACCACCGCATTACCTTATCTATCTGCCGCCAAATGGTAGCATTCAGCACTATCGTGTTCCTGTTAGATAGTAGTTATTTTTATAGAGGCGAAACGTCTTTGCCCCAGGGGTGACCTCTGATTTTTGTGTAGATGTCCATATGAACTTAATGCTTGTTTGCTACCATTTCCGTTCAGCTAGATTTTTTAAATATTTTTTTTTATGTACTGGAAGTGGTAAATGAGCATGCAGTTCACATTATGTTAAGTGATGACTGTAGCCTATAGATATCCACACAAAGATCAAGGTTAAAATGTAAATGCGTTACTCCTGAGGCCTAAGGTGTTATGCCTCTGTGGCGGAAATTACAACGCTGTACATTACCACCTGACGAGATCACGATAGTGCTGAACACTACCATTTAGCGGCAAGTACATAAGGTAATGGGGTGGTGTTGATGCTGTAGATTATGTCCTAACATTGTATTGCCTACGCCCTCAAGCTCTGTCAGCTGCGAGGATACAAAGCAAATAGAAATGGAAATCCCGATAACAAGGCAAATAAACATTATAATTTTTGTTTTATTATGCTTGTTAACCTTTAATTTGAAAACAATTTTGTTATTCTTGTATTTTTTCTTTCTTGTTATTCTTTTTGACTGTGTTACATCCTGGGCGACCTCTAGAGACCGCGCGTTACCGGAATTGCGCAACCCCAATTTTAATTACGATAAAACCGAGCTGCATATTCGTACCGCGCCTTTTGTCATCCACGAATCGGACCGATAGGACAAAACCTAGTTTTACTTTATGTCTTCTTGTTGCCTAAAATCGGATCATTAAGATATACCTTAGCTAATAAGTTATTAGTATATAATATAATAAAATTGTGGACTGTGAAATAAACTGGTTCAAAAAGTTAATTGGTTTTTTTTGAGATCCATCGCTGCGCATCTCGTAAATACTGTATACAATAACAATATTGAAAAATGTTACTTCCTTAGGCATGATGTAATGATATTGACATTTATCATGAAAGTTAACTGCCTGAGTAGCTTAGTGGTAGCAGGCCGCTACTACTACGCTGGGGTCTTGGGTTCAATTCCCGGGTTGGGTTATCACAGATAACGTTGTTAAATCCTTTTTCTCTGGTTCTATTGGGATTTTTCAATTTTCTGGAAGTTTCTCAGTACTTTGGAGTTTGGTAATGTGCCTAGAGATGTGAACAGGTTCGCCGTCTATTACATGGGTTGAAAATGAAATCGGCGAATCGTGGGTGTTTGTATCTATGTTTGAATGCATCTTACCTCTGCCTACCCCTTCAGGGATTTCAGGCGTGAAGTTAAGTAATTTCATCATAATTTCAACGGGAAGATGTCTATAGCTGGGCAACTGATTCCCTCCCAATATACCTACCCTATTGCATTATAATGGAGAATACTTTCCATAAATTCACTTGCAGGTTTTAAAGCTGGTCCAGGTGAGACGTTTTGCACGCGAGTCTACACGCGCGTATTTGAGATACTAGAGCTACATAATAATATATCCCGTCCCGCGCGTGTAGACTCTCCCGTAAAACTCCTCTTCGGGACAAGCTCTTATTGCGAAAATTAAAATAAAACAATGCCATAATCACCACGCTTGGCAATCGGATAGGAACGTCGCTGCCCACCCCGCGTCGTATACTAAAGGTCTGTTGGATTGGTTTGACCACCACTGTTCACTTGACAGACTGCACTAGCGGAAGAATTGCCTTCCTTGTAATGGGCGGTGAAATGCGCTGTGGCCGTGGCTGGTGAAGATCGGAAGCGATCTACTCAGTTAAGCGATACGAGCGCGGTCGGGTGTGTGATGGGTGACTGCTAATGGCATATAAAAATTCGCTTTTCCGTGCTTCGGAGGGCACGTTAAGCCTTCGGTCCCGGTTGCTATGAATAGATAGCAGTCGTTAAACATTGTCGGAGACCTTATGGGCAGTTTGAAAACATCCGACAACGGGTTGGCCATTAACTCTTATCTCCACCAACCCGCATTGGAGCAGCGTGGTGGAGTAAGCTCCAGGCCTTCCCCCAAGAAGGGAAGAGACTCGTGCCCAGCAGAGGGACGTATTAAGCGTTGCCATTATTATTCCACTTATTTATTATAGACCATTTTGAGTAAACAAACGCTTGCTCATCTAACCTGACGAGTTAATTAAGTTGTATTCTATCCAGTAAAGAGTTATCACGATGGCATCGCGTCACAGAGATAACGGGTGGGTCGTAACTCGGGGATGGCGGCGGCGAGTCGATGAGAGCCATAAAATGTAACTCGTGGACGCTGAGAAACAATATCTTGAGGATAGATACACCTAGGGAGAAGTTTAATTTCATGAAAATAGCAACGACAGGAAGTTACTAAATTAAGCTGCTGAGTTAAATGAGAGGTAAGTCAAGTTCTTTATCAATCCTAGCGCGAGCATACCGCACCGAAATCCTGAGACAGACCCCATTCGGGTTGTACTATCATCCCTGCAACGGAATTTTTAAAACCAAATTTGGCTTCTCTAGCCATCTTCGCTCACGACATTATGTAATGACAATGAATACATCGATGCAACTTTCCGATGCATTACATCGAAAAAAACATCGATGTTTTTTTTTTCAATGTCCATCCCTAATACGGCCTGCGCTCGGCCGGTCGTTATCGCGCTGAGGTGCCTGAGGTGGGGATGACGCACCGTTCCCGGCTCCCGGCGATCGGCCACCAAGAGCCACCACACAATTGCGTTATAATGTTTGCATATTATTATTATGATGTTTTTTATCTACTTATATTTTATTTACTTTGTTATTCATTTACTTATTATTGTTTGTACCTACGTATTACATTTATCGTTTTATTAAGTATGTTATTTTAATGGCTTATTACCTATCTGTATTATATTTGTATGTATGTACCTTGTATAATAAGTATTAGTACAATTATACTTAATTATGAATTTGACATCCGTGGTTCACTCACTAAGGGCCCTGTTGAAAACCAGCGTCAGGTACCTTGTATATGAAGGTATTGTACTGACATTTGCTGAACAGGACACCTTTTGGCAGCCGTGAGACACATAGGTATTACGTGTAGGTATACCTATGTATTAATTTTTCGAAATTGTGTTGTCTTTTCTCTGTTACCTGTTACGTTTTATGTCTGTTTTATGTGTCTCGCTGTGTGTCAAATAAATGTTTCTTCTTCTTCTTCTTCTTCTAATCGCCAGATTCGCTGCTAACAGATACGTCAAGGAGGATCACAAATCAAAAATACGATCTTGTTTTATGAAAAAATGAATGCTCCGATGGCTCGGGCATATAGAAAGAATGTCGAATGAGCGAATGACTAAACAGATATACAATGCGAATGTGGTTGGTTGCAGAGGCCCAGGAACACCAAGACTGACCTATCATGACCAAATAGGTCGAGTTCTGTCTGATGGTGGGGTCAAAAGTCTTAGGAATCGGCGTGCATGTATGAAGGGAATGATGAAGATAGACGAGGCACGAGAGGTATGTCAGGACCGGGATATCTTGCGCTCTACACTCTCTGCCTACCCCCTTAGGGACCTGGCTTGAAGATATATATATCTTGTTTTAGCGTAAAGTGGGAATAAATTCGTTTAAAATGTAGAAGATCCACCTGATAAGTTAATTATTCTGGAATTTTTCGGTTCATCGTTATCTAGATACCTATTATCTTATCGGAAAGCATCCGGTCCGTTTAGTTTACGGGCCGCTCGTAACTCCGAGAGAACGGCGACACGATCGAAACATAAAACATTTAACTTTATGACTGTACTGTACTATCCTGAAAGGATAGGCACAGATATACACAGGATGTAATTATAATGTTTGTTTGTCCGCATAAAAATTATTTCGTTTGTGATTTTGTCTTGGCAGTACAATATAGGTTTGCGTGTACTAGTTTATGCTAACGTGTAATATCAACAAGAATAACTTAGTCGTTTTCACGTTCTGATGGTGGAAAACAAGAATGGAGTTAATATTCATGATAAATGAATAATGCAGCCTATAGACATTTAAACAACAACCAGCTGTCAAAAATACACATGCCAAGCCTGAGCCCTAAGTGATTTTACCTCTGTGATAGTTATTTCGGGGTCATACATTACCATCGAACTGAAACACGAGCAACTATCATTTAACAGCAAATAGATTAGTTAATAACGCGATGGTGTCTACGCCCCGCGTCCTCGAACTGCAACACTGGAACGCTACCACCAGTTTACCAGTAACTATTTAAAAAAATAAAAATAATCATACATTCACAGCCCCACACTAGGTGCCTATAAACTAGAAACCTGTGTCGTGGGTGCCGTTGTACACACACAACACATGCACAAACACCACAGACCCGAAACAAATATCTGTAGGTCATACATATATTTGTCCTGGTACGGGGATCGAACCCGCGACTCATCGAATCAAGCGGTCGTCACACGCCACTGGACTTACCGGGTCGTCAAATGTTTAAATAATAAAAACAGTCACAAATCTGTATTTAATTTGTGACTGAGTTTAGAGTTTAGCCAAATATCACACTCCTAACTCCGATGCTCAATAACAGCGACCACCGCGCGCCATTTCACAAAACGGCCAGCCCACCAAATCGAGCGCGAATCGTTTTAAAGCGCCAATTTATCGCCCCGCGCCCACCTACACCGTTGTTACGTGAACTAATTCTAATTTTTACGAGTACCGTCAGCTTTTTTGTGTATTCGTAATGTGTATTCATAACAGTATTTGAGCATTATAATATTGTAAAGGCTCGTAAAAAGATCGTTTTTTTTTATATATTTGCAACTGATGATGGATTTGCGCGATACGTGTCAACACGACACGCCGCATCAGAGTGTATTTGGAAAGATATGTAGCGTCCACTACATTAAGGCGCCAACTAGTGGAATACAATGAAACCTTACAGTACTTGTCTAGTACGATAGATGGCGTGCAGTCAAATTACATCGCACATACGATTATAGATTATAGATTTCTCAAGAGTTGGCATATATACAACTTCCCAACGTCAACCGTTGGGCCGCGGCCCGCCAGGCGCTACCACCTCGCCTGGTCGGAGGATCCTCCCTTTTCGTCGGAGGAACACTTCCACCCGTTCCTCCACAGATAAAACTTTGATTCACGCCTGTAATCCCCGAAGGGGTAGGCAGAGGTAAATGCATGCATTCAAGCATACATGCAAACACCCACGATTTGCCGGTTACGTTTTGGCCCATGTAACAGATGGCCTGTTGCCATCTCCGGGCACTTTACCAAACTCCGAGGTACTGGGCAACTTCCAGAAAATGGAAAAATCCCAATAGAACCAGAGATAAAGGATTTTAAACCGTTATCTCTGATAGCCCCTGACCCCTAAACCAGGACCTCCAGCGTGGTAGTAGTGGCCTGCTTCCACTAGGCTACTGAGGCAGTTAAATTCTAGACATCTAGAAATCTAGAAAGATCTTACATTTTAATTAACTCTGTTTTATTGTGTGTACGATTTTTAATTTGTTTATTTTTATTTTCAGGTAATCAGTCAAATCTATCGACTTTCTGTTAAGAATAATACTGTGATGAGTGACCAGACAACTCTAAGTCTCTCTCTAACGGGGTATGTTATGTTTGTATGTATCTTCACGCCAAGTCTAATGGACTTGTACTGAGTAGGCAGAGAGCGTGGAGCTCTAAATATTCCAGTTCCTACACACCTCCCGTGCCTCTTTTACATACAGCTCTCTCTTTTTTATGTATGGGAAATTGATGTTAAGTGATGACTGCAGTCTGTGGATCTACACAAATCCAGAGGTCAAAATGTAGGTGCGTTACCTACCCCTGAGACCTAAGTTGTTAATTAATGTCGTTATTTATCTGTGATAGTTCTTACAGATCCATATTCTCTCTTCTTTTTTGTTGTTCCAGCTACAAAATATTATTATCCAACGTAAATCCAACTTATCCAACACTGAGTACCACTGGATTTTTTTCTATTGGAAAAGTCCCAATAACACTTTATCATTCAGAAGACAAAAGCCTTACAAAGTGCGAACTTCGCAGTTAAAATGGCGGTCTGTAGTCTAGGGTTACTCATTAAAGCCACGCGATAATGAAGCCCTGTAAGTCTAGTTGTAACCCCACCCTCATTATTGCAACTTGCGCTGCCTGCCTGACGTCGGTTGTGGCCCGCGCCACAGTATCTATACTGTGCCCGCGCCGTGGAATAAGATCGTATTATGCTCGTATAACACTTTGTATTGTGGATGGAGATTAATTGTTTGCAAATTATTCATTTAATGTCCGAGAATCGTATTGTTCAATGATTGAGATGTTCAAATGGGAATATATATCCATAATTGCCAGGATAGCAGCAAGAATCTGCTTTGGGCACAGCACTACAGTGGTGCTGAGAGATACATTTGTGAGAACGCATTGGCTGACGTTATATACTTCTTACAAAATACTATGAACGTTTCATGTAATGTCGTGTGAGTAGCCAAATGGAAGAGCACTTGCAACACGCGACGTCGAGTGATTGAAAATGAACGTGTATTTTAGTAAGATAATACTGATGGTAGATATTTAAAGAAGGTAAATAACAATAACGGACAAGTGCGCTATGAAAAGCTGATGTAACTACAGCTTGCAACAGCTGGCAGACTGAACGCTATTCAAGGCAGTGGAATAAAAAGAGGAATAGAAATACGAGTATATTAAACTAGCTTTTACCGTAAACTTCGTTTCGCCCCCGTTCATGTTTCCGTTTGTAAATGCAATGAATTTCCTAAACCTAAAAAACGCGATTAATGGAATTTGTTTAACGGACTAAACTTTAAGTTATTTTTTTTACAAAGTTTCATATACTAATCTCTTTTCTATTTGTTTAAATTTAAATTATTTTGGAGTTACCCACATGATACAATGAGAGGGAAATTCTGCGATGGATGAAATGACATTGGTAGCTTTGTTGGTAAATCGACCGACATTTTACTTTTCAACTGCGACTTTTAAAAATGTTAACGTTCCATGGCCCGTCTAGTAAAAATAAAAAGTTCAAGAGTCCGTTATCATGACAACAATCTGTTGTTTCACAAAAGCGTATTCATTTAATTTTAATTCATCCTACTAGAATCCCGGATGAAGTTTCGAAATTCCTATACTTTATAAGAAAGGTAGTAGTAGCTACATTCTTGAGTGAGGAAGCGCGCATGGCCCCGCGGCTGGTGTAGATCGCAAACGATCTACTCGGTTTAGCGATACAGGCGCAGTCGGGTGTGTGTGCTTCGGAGGGCACGTTAAGCCGTCGGTCTCGGTTGCTATTGATAGATATCAGTCGTTAAAACCTTGTCGGAGGCCTTATGGGCGGTTTGAAAACATCCAACAGCGGGTGGGCCGCTAACCCCTTATCTCCACCAACCCGCATTGGCGCAGCGTGGTGGAGTAAGCTCCAGTCTTCCCCCCCAAGAAGGTATTGGGTTCAATTCCGTATCAAGGGTTTCCATTATTATAGTAGCAACATTCTACAGAAATCGTACAACCACACGACGTGCGTTTTTCAAATGTCAGTAGGATGCGGGATCAGTATGCAGAGTGCGGAGCTTCGGTGGCGGTTATCTAATGTCGCTCACGCCGCGCCGCCTGCAGTGGATGCAAAACGAAGTACCTACACATGATACGAAACTAATGGGGGAAGGATTATACTCGTGGAGCATTTTTTGTAGCTATGTTATCCAAAGAGCTCTAATAGATAAAACTAGTACAGTAATGAGTTGCCACTCCTGAGACCTAAGATGTTATGCCTCGGTTCCGAATATTATAGCGCCCTACGATACCACCTCACAGGAACACGATAGTGCTGAATACCATTCAGTGGCAAGTAGATTAGGAAGTACAGTGGTGTCTACGACCGCAAAGGTAATTATGAAGCTATTTAGACCAATATAGTATTAATCCTGATCAAATTCAATGCTTTATTAACTTTAAGCACTTTCATGCACATTATTCAAACATATTACTCCATATTATGAAGCGCGCATGGCCCCGCTGCTGGTGTTGATTGAAGCGATCTACTTGGTTAAGCGATACGGGCGCGGTCGAATGTGTGATGGTGACCGCTAGTGGCAAATTAAAATGCGCGTTTCCGTGCTTCGGAGGACACGTTAAGCAGTCGATCCCGGTTGCTATCGATAGATAGCAGTCGTTAAACCTTGTCGGAGGCTTTATGGGCGGTTTGAAAACATCTGACAGCGGGTTGGCCACTAACCCAAATCTCCACCAACCCGCATTGGAGCAGCGTGGTGGAGTAAGCTCCAGTCCTCCTCCCAAAAAGGGGAAAGACTCGTGCCCAGCAGTGGGATGTATAATGGATTGCCATTATTATATTATTATACACCATATTATTTAAATGTATATGTTACAAAAATAGCATGCATGAAATACATTTAATTTTAACCATTAAAACGCGTTGCTCACACCGATAATGTGAATAGCTTGATGGTTTTTTTTTACGTAACGTACGTAACGTAACCTCACGCCTGTAATCCCCGAAGGGGTAGGCAGAGGTAAATGCATGCATTCAAGCATACATGCAAACACCCACGATTCGCCGGTTACGTTTTGGCCCATGTAACAGGTGGCGAGCCTGTTGACATCTCCGGGCACATTACCAAACTTTGAGGTACCTGGAAATTTCCAGGAAATTGAAAAATCCCAATAGAACCAGAGATTAAGGCTTTTTCACCATTATCTCTGATAACCCCCTACCCGGGAATCGAACCCAGGACCTCAGCGTAGTAGTAGTGGCCTGCTACCACTAGGCTACCGAGGCAGTTAGAGGCAGTTCGAGGTTTTGTTTTTTATTTTTCCACTTTAACAATTATTGTATGATGTATGAACGATGTTTTCCAACTCGGCTATAATATTTATAAAGTAAATTCTATGTTCAAAATTGTATTAAACTCTCTTTAGTATATTACTCTGATACTCGTATCTACTCAACACGATACTTTCTTATCGCAAACTTCTCAAGTCATTAAGGCTTAATTCCCTTAGCATTACCTTCAGGGTTGAGATTCAATATTTGGGGCGTATTGGAGTATTCAGTTTATTCATTTACTTCATATAATTAGGCTCCTGGAGAGCACTTTTACATCGTAATTTTTTTTAAACTAACCTAGAGTGAATAACCTCTAATAATAATCAAAAACACATAATAAATTAAATAGACACTGAACAATTTTGTATAATATTAACTCTTGTTTAAAAATCAGAAGGCGACAACCGTATTTAAACCGTGTTTCTCGCGATTTCGTCCGCGTTCAGTTTAAGTATTAAAAGTAGCGCTTGTTGAGGTCAGGCTTAAAAACTACCCAATGTATCTGCGGCCAAATGGTAGTGTTCAGCACTATTGTGTTCCGGTAATTTACAGGACCAAGATAATGTTGGCCTCAGGGGTGGCAACGCATTTTAACCTGTGGTTTTCGCATTTAAAATGATAGCTGTATCCTGCGACTTCGTCCGTGTGGTATTTGGTTTAGTCACAAAAGGTAGCATGTGTCTTTTCGTAGAGTACATCTATATCTATGTTAGATTTCAATACAATTGGCTGAGCGGTTTGATCGTAAATTGTAACCGACAGACAGATAATTATTTTCATATTAATAATATTAATATAAGTCTAAAGTTCGTGCCTAGCATTCAAATTGTTATATATATATATCCTGTAATTGTTAAAACGAGGTCATACATTACCGGAACACGATAGTGCTAAACACTACCATTTAGCGGCAAGTATATTAGGTAATGCGAGCTCTGTCAATGGAGGCTCTACCACCAGTGAAAAAACATACATTCAAATATTTCGTTTTGCTTACCTACAGTCACGATTTCTGTACGAGTTTGAGTAAAAAATGTTCACACAACTTTTTACTCCCACAAATCTGAATTGGCGCGATTTAAACAATGTATAAGCGGCATATGTAATACGAAAAGCATACAACATTTTGAATCAAAGTAAAAATAACATACGAATGGAAGAAACACTGAACAATACGACCCTTTTATCGAATTTTCCACGCCATGAAATACCCGTAAACCTATCAGTGGTTCCATATAGAATTTCTAATTTGACACGTTGACGTAACAGGAGCATTTGACCTGTCAGTTGGCACTAAGCGGTGCTATAAAAATGTCACGCCATTACCTCTCCTCTGACGTGCTAATGGACTATACGTGTTGTCTGTCGCGCTCTTTGGTGCGCTGTAATTAGTGCTGTCCCTGTCTCGCGCGTCCATCAATCACAATCGACGGTTTGCGACGGGTGGTGTGGTGATTAGGGGTTGTCACTTTACAAGTCATGGTTTGGTAGGGCGGGAATCGTCCTTGGTAAATCAACTTTGATCACTAAATATTAGCTTTCAGTAATATCTTATCTTTATATTTAAAAATCAATTGCTGTTCGTTAGTCTCGCTTAAACTCGAGGACGGCTTTACCGATTTGGCTAATTTTGGTTTTGAATTATTTTCGGCAATCTAGGGAAGGTTTTAAAGGTGAGTAAATGTGAATAAATTTTAAAAGGAATAGTAAAAACCAACAATATCATTTCCCGGTACAAACAGTCCGTATCTATCAAATTTTTGATACATTACTTAATTCTGAGGCAATACTAAGTTTGCCGGGTCAGCTAGTCTGTTTAAAATGAAATCCGGTTATCAGTGTCACACTGCTGTACTAACCGGATGGCGATGGCCGTTTGATTCGAATCATATATTTGCCCCGGATCGAACCCGAGACGTTCGACGGCCTACAGGTATTTGTTTCGGGTTTGGGTGTTTGTGTAGGTATGTGTTGTATTTGTACAATGGCACCCACGACACAGGTTTATACCTAGTGTGGGCCTGTATAATATACTTGCCGCTAAGTCGTAGTGTTCAGCACTATAGTGTTCCGGTCAGGTTGTGTACGGCCCTGTAATTTCCGCCACAGAGGCATAACACCTTAGGCCTCAGGAGTACCACTCCTGGGTGTCTATAAGCCCATCACTTAACATCAATGTGAACTGCATGCTTGTTTGCAAATTCCATTACTTAAAAAAAAATTGTTTGAGGGGGTAGACACATCAGCATTAGAAATAAAAAAAAAGAAAGAAAGAAACATTTATTTGACACACAGCAAGACACATAAAATAGACATAAAACGTAAATAACAATAAACGAAGAAAAGACAACACAATTTCAAAAATTAATACATAGGTACACCTACACGTTATATTGTGTCTCACGGCTGCCAAAATGGTGTCCTGTTCAGCAAATGTCAGGTAACTTCATATACAAGTTACCTGACGCTGGTTTTCAACAGGAACCTTGAGTGAACCACGTGAAACGCAGAAAGCGTGAGTGAACCACAGATGTCAAATTTATATCTAAACTAATATTATAAAGAGGTAATATTTTTTTGTTTGTTTGTTTGTAATGAATAGGCTCAATAACTACTGGACTGATTTTAAAAATTCTTTCACTATTCGAAAGCTACATTATCCACGGGTAACATAGGCTATATTATATTTTGGAAAAAATAGGGGTTCCGTAAGATATTTGGGTTTTTCAGACACAAGGTGTAAAAAATCAACCAGAAAAGTTACTCGTACTTATTTTGCGTACGCTGCCTAAACTATAAAAGATATCGAGGAAGACTTTAGGTTATATCTATGTATAATCATCACGTTAAGACGAATAGGAGAGATAAACAAAATAAATCCAGTGCACAAGGTACTAAAATCAATAACATCACATTTTTATATTTTACTGTTAGTTAATTAAAGATCCACATAATTCAAAGCACATTTAATTTCCATCCCTAAACTTTCAGAGAGCTTCCAAAAGCACTCACCTTCAAGGATCATCTTTGAAAATTAAAATGAAATCACTTCCTTATCTGTTGAAACAACTTGCCCTTTAAATTATAAAGTACAAGATGATTTCAAATTAAACCTACCTTTGTACACCATTAGACGGTACGTAGTATAGGTAATAACAGAGCAGACGTTTTATGTCTGTCTCTAGATGTACTCGAGCTTAGGGTTGCCACGCGTGGGTTTTTTTTTTCCCACTTTAGATGTTATTTGATGGTTTTTCGTATGTTTTTTACTGGCGGTAGAGTTCTTATGTCAGAGCTTCCGAGCTTATCTCTCCGCCAAATTGTAGTGTTCGGCACTATCGTGTTCCGGTTAGGTGGTTATGTATGGCCCCGTAATAACTATCATAGGAGACGTAAAAACAGTCTTCATGGATGGCAACGTACTTGCATACTGACTTCCATTCATTTCTATATTTTACTGGTGGTAGAGCTCCAGTGTCGGAGCTCGCGAGCGAAGGTACCACCGCATAACCTAATAAACGTGCCGCTAAATGGTAGATAGTGTTCAGCACTATCGTGTTCCGGTCAGCTGGTAATGCATGGCCTTGTAATTTCCCGCACAGAGGCATAACACCCTAGGCCTCAGGAGTGGTAACGCATTTTTGTGGGTGTCTATAGGCTGCAGTCATCACTTAACATCAATGTGAACTGCATGCTTGCTTGCCACTTCCATAACATAAAATAAAATATGCGAGTATATACAAACAATATAATATCATGATTCTTGGTAGAAGAAGGTAGTGGTTGGTAGAATTGAAAGTGGTAACCCTACTGGCATATCGTCCCGCACGTTCATGTCACCAATCTCGCGCGGCAACATGCAGGCATCTCGGATTTAATTAAAATTCCCCGCAGACCTGGCGATGTTGAAATGCGAAATTTATTATTTTTTCATATATTTTTACTGGTGATTAAAAACGGGAATTTATTGTCAAATAGGCGCTCTTTGTTTCTCAGAGTACTGCCTTGGTAATCGCCGTAGTAGGCCACTATTGCTATGCTGGAGTCCTGGGTAGGGATGCTAACGACACATCGATGTTTTAGAAACATCGAGGTATCGTTCATAAACATCGATGTTTTTATCTGCGATGTATCGCCGATACATCGTTCATATTCGTCATAAACATCGACATCATTGATCGTTATCAGTCGGCTCGCGGCTCGCGAACGTAGTGCTGATAACACGTCGTATTGTGCGCATACTTCGATTTGCCGTATTTGATTTCATACGTATAAATTACTTTGGATTTCCTTTTGGGTTTAAATTATTTTTTAAATCGGGAAATACATTTGCGAGTAGCTCTTCCTAGCTACTATATGACAAAATTCGTTGGTGAAAATGATTTTGCCGTCCGGATCGATTTCCAGCCTACCTCAAAGGCGACACGAACTTGTGAAGCCTACATAGGTGTCAGTTTTTTCCAGCTTCGTTATATTATACTAACACCCAGTGCCGGATTAGCGATATAGCAGGGGGCAGCAAATGCTATGGGCCCCGTGCCTGTGCCCATAAAAAAACCACAAATATGTAAAATATGTAATACACCTTAGCTATTCTCAAAGTGAGCGTTGGCCACACTGTAATTATATAATACATTATTATGTTGCAAGTTGGCAATCCCACAATACATACAGGGGGAATCCCCTCAAATTGTTATCGATTCCTTTCGTAAATGTTCTGTTTTATTTACATCCTACATATCAGTAGGCAATGTAACTCTAGGGCCCCATGGTCATATTTGCTGCGGGCCCTGCACCGGTTTTATCCGGAACTGCTAACACCCTCCTACACTAATATTGTAAATATGAATGTTTCTTTGTTTGGATGTTTGTCCGTCAATCACGCCGAAATTACTTACCGGATTTTGATGAAACTTGTGATACAGATAGGGTATTAGCTGACTTAGATTACAGGATAGTCTTTATCCCCTGGGATGAAGCAGGAATCGTGAGATTTCCGAATGTTGCGTTCAGTAGTTTCGGTGTGATTGACATCCAAACTTCCAAACAAAGAAACGTTCACATTTATAATATTAGTGTGAAGTGTGATACATTTTTTTTAGGTGTTTATATTTTATTAATTTAGATAACCATATTTCTTGTTCTTCTTACCAACGAATCATAAGGTAAAAACCAAACATCGACAAAACATCGATGTATCGTTTTTATGAGCGATATTTTTTTAACATCGATGTTTTTAAGAACGATGTTGCATCCCTAGTCCTGGGTTCCATCTTCGGATCTGTGGTATTGGCTGGCATTTTCCAATTTTTTGAAAGTTGCCCAGTGTAACCCTCGATGGGTGGTAAATGTGTCAGGAGATCTATATCTATAGGCTGCCACACATTACAGCGACCTGGCGTGAAGATACGTACATACATAATAATATGTCGGAAAGTAATGTGACTACTAGCGCCATCTAGTTTGTCGGAGACGTAACCTAATTGTGACTGGGGTGGATTGTTTAATAGAGAATGCTAGGTGGCGCCATGGTCGGCTTAGGTACTTGGATTTGTTACCTTAGAGGGGATAGTTGATTGCCGATATCGGGTTTATAAAGGCTGGCAAACAGTTCATGACGGTCAGTCACAGTCACACAGTTGAATCGAATTATTGTAAGGCAGTTATGCTGCCAGTTAGAACAGTGAACGTCAGTGATATTAATTAAAGTGATATAAAGCGGGTAGTCCTGAACTTGTGATAGTAGTAGTATTGTATCCTGATAAATATGGTTTCCCGGTCCGAAGGGTTTCTTGCCCGTTCTTCCCTGCCGGAAGTAATCGAATGGGCAGATCTTTGGCAATATACGACTATCTTCTGCCAACTTGAGCTTTATTTCATCATCCGCTCGAGTACCCACCTACAGATGCTTACAAATACGAATAACATGTCGGCTAATGGAAAGGACACGCCCACAACACTACTTAGATGTCCGGACTGGAGAAGAGGCCCTTCCTGCCGATACATACATTACATGGTAAAATACGTAACTGGCGAAAGGCCAAACCGCCCATAAGGCCTCCGACAAGGTTTAACGACTGCTATCTATCGATAGCAACCGGGACCGACGGCTTAACGTGCCCTCCAAAGCACGGAAACGCACATTTAATTTGCCACTAGCGGTCACCCATCACACTAATAAATGAAGAACTACCTAATATGATGGCCTGGCACTTACTGCCATTAACTGAGATACCGAAGTTTTTAGACCATTGTAAGAAGTCAAGATTATAATTTAAATTGGATATGGCAAGATTCAAATTCTCCGGATCACACTGTGTATACAATTGCAAATCGTCGGCGTACAAATGTTAAGAGCAGTTCAAAAAATTAGATAAAGAATTAATTAATAACGAAAATAAGAGAGGTGAGAGAATACCGCCCTGCGGAACACCAGAGGTTAAGTCGCACCAGTCGGATAAATCCCGATTACGATTACTTTAGTTGTTATGTCTCTGTGATAGTTATTACGGAACCATACAAATGTACGGTATTGTTTACTAATATGCTCATAGAATGTCATGTATGTCAAATTTGTTCCGTCCAGTGCGTCTGCTTTCGATACCAATCATCGCGAGATTGATTCTATGCCAAAAAAAAAATCGTATGGCAAATAAAATATCGAGTAGGTACTTTTTCGCATTTTATACGTAACTATAGCGCCAAACTAAACTGAAATAAAAATCCTACTTCAACGAATGTAAGGCCGCAGATAGTTCTGGGGACATCTGCTAGTTTTGTCTGGATGATACTTTTGGCTTATTTTAAAGACCATTATTTTAAAGAGATTTCGGGGCTAACCGGCGCCGGTACTAAGTCGCGTCTAAGCTCCCGACTTACTGTGGCTAAGTTAGATTAGCTCCAATATTTTTTTAAATCTGGTTATTTGTAAGCTTCTCACAGAATTTACTTTGTATTACATTTAATGTGAATTATTTTGTGTTTAGTTTCCTATTAACACTTGCGTGACTGAACACACGTCATGTGAAATCGAGTTACTTATTGCATACCACCAGTTTATATACCTGTAGGCCTGTAGGTGTATACTGATAGTCAATGATCATTGATTTGAAAGAAATTTTCAGCGGAAGAATCTTTCTCCAATGATGGATGCATTGGGCATGGCAGTGGCGTCACGTCCTGACGTTGTGCTTGGTATCAAAATTCTTCATCCATATTGCTGACTACGCAGTGGACATCAGACGTATTATGTAATTGTGTGCATAGTGCAGATTCGGCAACCTAGTTTTAAGTTGTTACTGTAGTTCACCTTAGAGATATTTTTATGATTGTAATTTAGTCTTGTAGGATTATTTCAGTAATAAACATATTCTTCTTTTTATTAAAAAAATATATTTTTTTATAACAAATCCTACCGCCGTAACAAAAATTTGCGATGTTTATGGACCTAGTACAGTGTCTGTGAGAGTAGCACAAATTTGGTTTAAGCGTTTTCAATCCGGAAATTTTGATGTCAAACATGCACCTCGCTCTGGTCGCCCTTTTACGGATAAAATGGATGCCATTTTTGAAAAAGTGGAGCAAGATCGACATATCAGTAGTTACGACGTAGCTGAAGAACTGAGAATTGATCCCAAAACAGTTTTGGCGCATTTGAAAAAAGCTGGGTACAAAAAAAGCTCGATATTTGGGTACCTCACGAGCTCACTGAAAGAAACCTAATGAACCGTGTACTCATTTGTGATTCCTTATTACGACGTAATGAAACCGAATCATTTTTGAAGAAGCTGATAACTGGTGATGAAAAGTGGACCACGTACGACAAGAACGTGCGAAAAAGGTCGTGGTCAAAGGCCGGTCAGGCTTCATAGACTGTGGCGAAACCCGGGTTAACTCGCAATAAGGTGATGTTGTGTGTGTGGTGGGATTGGAAGGGCATTATTCATTATGAGCTATTACCACCCGGCAGGACTATGGATTCTGAACTCTACTGCGAAAAACTGATGAGATTAAAGCAAGAAGTTGAGAGAAAGCGGCCGGAATTGATCAACAGAAGGGGTGTGGTGTTTCATCATGATAACGCTAGACCTCGCACATCTATAGCCACTCAGCAAAAATTAAGAGAGTTTGGCTGGGAGGTGTTAATGCATCCGCCGTATAGTCCTGACCTTGCACCTTCAGATTTCCACCTGTTTCGGTCTCTTCAGAATTATTTATGTTAGGTTAACAACACGAGAGGACTGCCAAATCCACTTGTCGCGGTATTTTGATGAGAAGTCCAAAAATTTTTATAGCAATGGGATCATGTCCCTACCTACAAGATGGCAAAAGGTTATCGAACAAAATGGTACATACATACTTTAGTTAAATTTAAATAAATTATATTAAAAAATGTTTTGAATTATCTTAAAATATGCGAAGAAACTTTTTCCCCAACCTAATATTTAATCCCTCATTCGCTTTTCTTTATTTATTTTTTTATTTATTTATTAAGAAGAATTAAGAACTGCTTCAGTGGCGTAGTGGTAGCAGGCCTCTACTATTACGCTGGAGGTCCTGGGTTCGATTCCCGGGTCGGGGGCTATCAGAGATAACGGTTTAAAATCCTTTATCTCTGGTTCTATTGGGATTTTTCCATTATCTGGAAGTTTCCCAGTACCTCGAAGAACGTAACCGGTGAGTCGTGGGTGTTTGCATGTATGCTTGAATGCATGCATTCACCTCTGCCTACCCCTTCGGGGATTACAGGCGTAAAGTTACGTTTTTTATATATTAAGAAAAGTTACAAAAACAATTTAAATGTAGCTACAAAAATGCCACAAAATCCTTAGGTAATGGGTTTGTCCTGGCACCTTTACATTCGAAGCCATTGAACCATTGAAACATATCTTGAAAGCTCATATTCCAATATTCTCGAGAGTTACCTGCGTTATAGAATTTAACAAGGATTAGCTATTTATTTATCTACAGAACCTTAAAATATATACTTAACACTAAGAAAAGGCTACACATACACTATCGAGTTTGTTGTGTTATTGTGTTGTTGCATATGTGTTTCTTGATATCCCATGTTTAGCCTCGTATACCGAAAGGTAGGAAGGGAAATACGAGGTGGTGGGATAATCCCTCAGGCGCACGTAAATATGATAATTGATTTCTTATTGTTCTTGGATCTTGTCCATTTGCTGCTTCAGGGTTTTAGGGACAGTACAACTGACTATCAAGACGTCGCTAAAGAGCATCCTGTAGAGCAAAAAATAAATGAGTCTTACAGAAAGTGACAACTCTGTTTTTCTTCATGTAACGAATGTGTCAGACAAGCTTACTGTTCACCCGGATGTTAAGTGATGAATGCAGCCTGTAGACATCTATATAAAAACCAGAGTTCAAAATGCAGATGCATTGCCATTGCCACCCCTGGAGATCTTAGTTGTTTTGTTTTTGTGCTAGTTATTACGAGTTTCGTGTGCCGGTTAGATGGTAAGTATGACACTTACCATCTAACCGGCACACGAAATACGCTGAAAACTGCAATTTTGTGGCAGATAGATGAGGTAATACGCTGGTGCTTCTGGTGCTTACGCCCACGAGTCCCTACGTTGGAACTCTATAATCAGTAAAATGACTCTTTTGAACTATTTGAGATAAATTATTTGAGTCTTATACTTTTCTTTAAAAAAGAATATTTATTTTAGGTAGACATGTTTCAAATCTTCCGACAAATCAACGTATACTGCATTCCGGAAAAAATATAGCTGACTACGAATATTGTGTGACGGACATAGTTTGTCGCAAATATAAAATCTATTTCGCGGAAAACCGCACGAAAGTCCATTATTACCACGTCTGGCACGTCTGTCCGCCTTGACAGATGATTGCGGACTGCGAACGAAGACTGATTGTCTCCCCACCACATCCTACGCGTAGCTTGACGGATTAAATAGATATTGTACAGCTACCGCCTAATTGCATCTTGTTTGTTATATTTGGGGTGAATATAACTTTTTTCGGTGCTGAGTGTTTTATAATATTGTCGACTGTTATGAAATTAGACTTGTGTGATCCTGAAGTATTCTCTCTACGGCAGGTGGTGCCATTGTAGAGATGGAAAAAAATGCACACCCGATATTCTAGTTATCTTTATGACTTAATCTTTTTTTATATTTGTTTAATATTTCAGGATTATGTTAAAACGTCAAAGAAGCTTTGGGTGCCTTACCTAGTGTTTAAAAATACTTATTATAATAAAATTCATGTCACCTTTATTGCATCTAGCAATAAAGAAGTGGTAAAATCGTCGCAATCTACCAGATAGCACACTTCCCGACGGTGTTCGCCTCGCCCATTATCCAAAACCGCTAAAATACAAATTGTGAGTCCATTAAGCTAGCTGGAGCTGAAAATTGTGAACGTTTTAACTCAACTAATGGGTTATTGATAAAATGCTTAGGGTTCATCCGGTATGATGTATATAGTTAACACCCCTGTATTCGCCGAAAGGACAGCCAGAGGTAAATGCAAGTATACAAGTATAATTGTTTTATAGTAGTATAATTGTACGGCCCTGTAATTTCCGGCACAGAGGCATAACACCTAAGGCCTCAGGAGTGGTAACGCATCTGCATTTTGACCTTGGTCTTCATGTGGGTGTCTATAGGCTGCAGTCATCACTTAACATCAATGTGAACTGCATGCTTGTTTGCCACGCCCATTACATTAAAAAAAAAATATATTATTTCGCATTAACATATGCTTGTGAAATATATTTTAAAGAAAAATGGAAAGAAAATTTTGACTTCAGGCGAGACTCGAACTCGCGGCCACTGGGAATCTAGTATACAGCCGCTCTTCCAACTGAGCTACCGAAGTCCTGCCCGATTTGTCAAATCTTTCCTTCACATTTATTGCATTGCCTTATGGTGTCAGTAGCGCCATCTATTGCCACACTATGCTAGTTAGGCAACCGATACAATAAACTTTGCAGTCTATTAAATATCGTAAAGAAGTCGCTTTTACCCTTAATAATTGTTTTTATATTATTTCGCTGACACATGCTTGTGAAATATATTTTAAAGAAAAATGGAAAGAAAAATTTGATTTCAGACGAGACTCGAACTCGCGGCCACTGGGAATCTAGTCCAGCCGCTCTTCCAACTGAGCTCCGAAGTCCTGCCCGATTTGTCAAATCTTTCCTTCACAGTATACTTGAAAACACATTCGATTCGTTACGTTTTGGCGCACGTAACAGGTGGTGAGCCTGTTGACATCTCCGGGCATATTATAAGCAAACGCTAAGATAATAGGAAACTTCCAGAAAATGAATAAATCACAACAGAACCAGAGATAAAGGATTTCGTTTATAACCTTTATCTCTGATAGACCCGACCCGGGAGTCGAAACCCATGACACCAGCGTAGTATTCGTTGCCTACTACCACTAGAATACTGAGGCTGTTGATAGCTTGAGCACCCATGATAGCATACGAGATAAATCTACTATGACCCACAAATCACTGAAATGGATCAATCCGTTTAGAGGCCAAAATTACCAAAGTAACTTTATATCTATATTATAAACAAATAAATAAAATTGAAGTGTCTGTTTGTAATATTAAAAAACTCGCTTTTTACTAAATGCATATGTATGTATACACTTTTTTACAATTTTTATCTGTCTGTCTGTTGTTCCTGCTAATCTCGGGAGCAGCTGGACCGATTTTGACGGGACTTTCACTGGCAGATACCTTATGTTGTAATAAGGAGTAACTTTTATACTAGCTGCGACCACGACTTCGTCTGGGTAGCTACTGAACAATCATAAATTCTCACGCGGACGAAGTCGCGGGCACAGCTAGTGTGAAAATATAAACGCTATCATTGTTTATTCATAATCAATTACGATATTGGAAAACTCGTGTAGGAAGGGGAAATTTCGTAACGGCTTTTCTCATATAAGTGAATTTCGTTGTTGCGTCACTGTGTTTAACATTTTGTATTGTATTTCCCAACGATGGGCATTAATGTACCTTTACACTTTGAATGTCATGTACAGCTTTTTAATCAATGACTGCAAGCTAAACTGCACACTGACTGCAATCTGGTCGCGTAATTCAGTCGCAATTTTATTGCTCTCGAACTAACTGCATTCATTTAATTCTTATTATTTTGTTAAATTACAAACATAAACACACTGTTGTTTTATATGTGAAAATATAAACGCTATCATTGATTATTCATAATCAATTACGATATTTGGAGACGCGTGTACGAAGGGGAAATTTCTTAACGGCTTTTCTCATATGTGAATTTTGTTATGTCACCGTGTTTAATATTTTGTATTGTAATACCCAATGGTTTGCTCTAATGTATCTTTACATTTTAAATGTTATGTATAATGTACAGTTTTCAAATCAATGACTGCAAGCTAAATGCAAGCACACCGACTGCAATCCTGTTCAATAGTGAATGATTAATTCGCAATTTTTTACAGTCGACTTTATACATTTTACTGTAGGGAAAATTTCTTTAGCATCGTTGAGTTTTGCAAGTCTTTGAAACGAAAAAGCGACAGTAAAAAGAGACAGACGTATAAATTCATGAGATATAACGTAGGTAAAAATGAGATAGGAAGTATTATACGAGTACAGTGTCTCTTATGAAATTATTAGAAGGTCTCACTTCTGCCTCGTGTGAATTGCACACGTTTTTTTAAGATAATATTCTAACTATAATTTTATAAGATACTAGCGGACCGCCCCGGCTTCGCACGGTTGCAATGTTACCTACACTCTCTATTCATCTAAGCGTTATGTTATAAAGCCTTCCTCGATAAATGGGCTATCTAACAGTGAAAAAATTTTTCAAATCGACTCAGTAGTTCCTGAGATTAGCGCTTTCAAGCAAACAAACAAACGAACACACTCTTCAACCTTATAATATTAAGTATAGATAAACACGATCATTGTTTATTCATAATCAATAATGTGTTGGAAGACTCTTGTACGAAGGGGAAATTTCGTAACGTGACTTACAAGTGAATTTTGTTGTTGCGTCACTGTGTTTACAGACATCATTTTGTTACGTAATTCCCAACGGTGGGCACTAATGGTGGGATTGTATATGGATGTTTATGGGAGATATTCCCTGTTAGATGGAATCGTATTGTGCGTTTGATGGAAGGAAAGGGATCGTATCAGGTTTTTCGTTATTGTGTGACTGTGTTTTTATATGTTATCGTAATATCACGCAATTTTGCCCGAAAAGTTCAATCTAAACATACTTATAACTAGCGGCCCGCCCCTGCTTCGCGCGGGTGCAATGTTACCTATCCTCCCTATTCGGCTAAGCGTGATGATTATAGATATAGCCTAAAGACTTCCTCGATATCTTCTATAGTTTAGGCAGCGTACGCAAAATGAGTAACTTTTCTAATTGATTTTTTACACCTTGTGTCTGAAAAACCCAAATATCTTACGGAACCCTATTTTTCCAAAATAAAATATAGCCTATGTTACCCGTGAATAATGTAGCTTTTGAATAGTGAAATAAACTATGAAAGATATTCCTCGATATCTTTTATAGTTTAGGCAGCGTACGCAAAATAAGTAACTTTTCTGGTTGATTTTTTACACCTTGTGTCTGAAAAACCCAAATATCTTATGGAACCCTATTTTTCCAAAATAAAATATAGTTACCCGTGGATAATGTAGGTTTCGAATAGTGAAAGAATTTTTTAAATCGGTCCAGTAGTTATTGAGCCTATTCATTACAAACAAAAAAATATTACCTCTTTATAATATTAGTTTAGATAAAACGAGATTCTCCGCGGCGTCTGTTCGCGATAAATTGAAATACCACTGCACGAGTTTTCACGCGATTTTCACCTAGACATAATGATTTATGAGTTGATCTGCTACCGCTAATCTTCCTATAAATTTTATAGGAAACAAAATAAACCAGTTTTATTATATGGATTACAAAGTTTCCATGCAAAAATAAAAATATTGTGTAGCTCTCGAATAGAGCAAAAGCTCGCAGCTCGGACTTGATCCAACTCAATTCTCTTTAATCTCTTTTCATTAAAACACAGAATGCTGTGGAGCTCGCTCAGGTAACGCTAGTTTATACCGCCGCCCCGGCTGCAATTAATTCGTCGATGTACACCCACCCTGTGTGCCGCTGCTACAGTTAATAAGCCCTCCATTTTGATTGCGAATTTTAATGGGCGTTATTTTTTAATTGGGAATCGTACAGGGCTATAGTGCACGATCTTTTGCAACAGGTCGGTTGGTACATATTTACACGTTACATACGTCTCATGGCTTTAGGACTGAAAATCAGAACTTTTTTTTTAAATGCTGATGATCTTGAAAACTATTAAATCTCTTTTGACTAAACTTGCACTGTTCTCTAAGTTGGAGATAATAATAGCTAATAATAAAAACCACAATCATTCGTTTGTGGCCTTTCTCTAAGGTTGTTCAATAGAATAACCTTAGAGCTTAGACAAACATACTAAAATATACACCGTTGAGAATTTGGATTTTTGCATGGAAGCCTTTATAGATCTTCATATTTGAATATCTTCCAGTTTCAAGATTATATTACATACATAAATGATAGTGTTCCCAAAATCGGTCTTGACTGACGGTGCAAGATTTGAGCAAGACCACACTGCTCACGTTGGTCTTGCTCAAATCTTAAATGTCTTTGCTTTTGGCGGCGTCGTGTGGCGGGTTGCTCACTTCCCTCTAAAATGGTCGAGGAGGGCAATGGCTGTCACATGCGTCATACTCGTGAACGGGTGCTGTTGGTGGGGACTGGTCTCTTCTGGTTTGCAGGGGCTACATCACATTTAGTAGATAGCAGTTTATTTGCATCTATGCTATGGACGTTGACATTATTTGATTTTTCACGATAATCTGTACTAGATTTAAGCTCTCATTTAAAAGAGCTCTTACTGAGTTTGTTGGGTAGCGGAGTTCTTCTCAGTAGTGACTGCACTTGGAACTCTGCTAAGTGAATAACATTGATCTTGACGAATAAGTTTTTCTTTTTCTTCATTTATTATCATTGAAGGAATTGAAAAATTTTATGATTATTATGTTTTAACCAAATAGTTAAAATTTTAATTTTTAATTTACTATTAATATATGATTTTTCTTTACTATATGTAATGGTTATTCGCTCTAGGTAGTTTATGATTTATTGACGTTTTGAAAGTATCTGTAAAGATCTATTCGAAATAAAAATATTTTCTATTTCTATTTCTATTTCTTGCACCGCCAGTCTTGTTCTTGGTCTTGCTAAAATTAGGCAGTCTTGTTCTTGGTATTGGTCTTGCAAAAATGCAAGAACAAGACCAAGACTGCAAGACTAAGACCGATTTTGGGCAACACTACATAAATGTCGAATTGATGTCTCCTTCTTTGTAGTCGGCTAAAAATAACGCTAGAATAGAGCAAAAGCTCGCAGCTCGGACTTAATCCAACTCAATTCTGTTTAATCTCTTTTCATTAAAATACTGAACTTTTTAAAGCTCGCTCAGGTAATACAAGTTTATACCGCCGCCCCGGCTGAAAGTAATTCGCCGATGTACACCCACCCTATGTGCCGCTGTTATAGTTAAGCCCTCGATTTTGATTGCCAATTTTAATGCCGCCGTTTTTCCATTCGGAATCGTACAGGTTTATAGTGCACGATCTTTTGCAACAGGTTGGTTCGCTATTTGGACATTATGTATGGCAATTGGCGCAAGTGAATCTTATGATTGACTTGTTATCTGATTTTCTCATGAATACAGACATCAAACCTGTAAAAAGCGGCATCTAAATTCTAACCCCTTAAAAAAAATACTGCATATTAACGAAGTAAACCAGTTAATAGGTATATGAATAATAAAGTTTACATCCAAAAATAAAAATATTGCAGGTATAGCTCTCGAATAGAGCAAGAGCTCGCAGCGCGGACTTAATCAAACTCAATTCTGTTTAATCGCTTTGAAGCTAGCCCAGGTAATACTTTTAATTAAAAATCTATCAACATTAAACATAAAATCTATCAATTATCAACATTGAGGGATTCTTTTATTAAGTCTTATCTTGCCATTTGTAAAAGAGAGGTAGAGAGAATGGTGGTAGAGCTTCAGTGACGGAGCTCACGGGCGTAGGCACCACCGCATTACCCAATATACTTGCCGCTAAATGGTAGTGTTCAGCACTATTGTGTTCCGGTCAGGTGGTAATGTATGGCCTTGTAATTTCCGGCACAGAGGCATAACACCTAAGCCTCAGGAGTGGTAACGCATCTGCATTTTGACCTTGGTCTTTGTGTGGGTGTCTATAGGCTGCAGTCATCACTTAACATCAATGTGAACTGCATGCTTGTTTGCCACTTCCATTACATAAAAAAAGAGAGTATGGAACATTCTGTTGATACTTATTTTTATCATTTATTATTTTTGGACCATTATTTAATTTTTGTTTACTTTGACATGTTAATCAACGTATCAGTTGTTACTCGCTTTAATTTTAATTTTGTAATATGACCTATCACAAGCAAATTCTATTATTTCCAAGTGATAAAATACATTTTTGAGTCTGAGTTTGGGTTTAACTATAGCAGCGGCACATAGGGTGTAGGTGCAGCGTATTAATTGAAGTCGAATTGCAGCGATATAAACTAGTGTCACCTGAGCAAGCTTTAAAAAGTCCAGTATTTTAATGAAAAGAGATTGAACAGAATTGAGTTGGCTTTAGTCCGAGCTGCGAGCTCTTGCTCTATTCGATAGTTATGCGATAGTTTTATTTATGCATAGAAACTTTGTAAGCCGTATAATAAAACTGACTTACTTTATGTGCAGTAAACTTTTTAAAAAGATTAGTAGTAGGTCAATGTGTGTGTGTGTGTGAGAGAGAGAGAGAGAGAGAGAGAGAGAGAGAGAGAGAGAGAGAGAGAGAGAGAGAGAGAGAGAGAGAGAGAGAGAGAGAGAGAGAGAGAGCGAGAGAGAGAGCGCGCGCGCGCGCTCCTGTGTTTGTGTGTGTGTCTTTTGCATGCTAAGTCCCATATGAGGCAGGCAGAGAGCGAGCCTAAATGTCCCGGTTCTTGTACATCTGCCGTACCAGTACCTCTCCTTACATACTTGCACGTCGATTTGTTTTTTTTTTATGTTATGGAAGTGACAAACAAGCATGCAGTTCACATTGATGTTAAGTGATGACTGCACCCTATAGACACTTACACAATGACCAGAGGTCAAAATGCAGATGCGTTGCCACTCCTGAGGCCTAAGGTGTTATGCCTCTGTGCCGAAAATTACAGGGCCGTACATTACCACCTGACTGGAACACGATAGTGCTGAACACTACCATTTAGCGGCAAGTATATTAAGTAATGCGGTGATGCCTACGCCCGCGAGCTCCGTCAAGCTCTACCACCAGTATACATTAACCTCTGCCTACCTCGGTGTTTTCAGGCATGAAGCTACGATTACTTTAGACTTTAGGCGGTAGGTACTTTAAGGTAAATAAATATCAAAGTAAAATCATAAACCTACCCAAGACGGAAGCGATCAAATTTTACGATCGACCCGCAGGTCGTCTGTATAACATTTGAATAGAACCCTAACACACTAGACTCGACCGTCAAGGACGCATCGATCCGCCGGTAACCTTGCCCTGTTATTGGACTATATTGGCTTTTGTATGAATCAAAGATTTGCCCACACGTGTCCGGGGTGAACCGGTACACCGCGAATGACTAGAGAGCCTTTTGAACTAATACTAATATAGGAATATTCGAGGGCTAATCTGATTGGAATCGGCTTTAGACTTTGGAGGAGAGATAGTTTTGATGCATAATCTTGAAAGTAGTACTGGAGGTCCTGGGTTCCATTCCTGGATCGGGGACTATTAGAGATAACGGTTTAAAATCCTTTATCTCTGGTTCTATTGGCATTTTTCCATTTTCTGGAGGTTTCCCAGTACCTGTTGCCATCTCCGGGCACATTACCAAACTCCTCCCGGTTCCTTTCATGATGTATAAGAAAGGATTTTTAGAGATAAATATAATGGACTATATGACAACAGGTATAAACATTTTGGATTACAATAAAAAATTATCTGTGCAGACGAAATGGACAAATTCTGTCCTAAAAGGGGAAAATGAAGAATGAAGTGGTAATTTTTTTTTATGTAAATGTAGTGGCAAACAAGCATGCAATTCACATTGATGTTAAGTGATGACTGCAGCCTATAGACACTTACACAAAGACCAAGGTCAAAATGCATATGCGTTACCACTCCTAAGGCCTAAGGTGTTATGCCTCTGTGTCGGCAATTACAGGGCCGTACCGTTATGGAAAGTTTCTCATTCCTGAACTAAACAGTATAAAAAATGGTATACAGGCTCATGATTAGGAGTAGTAAAAAAGATCTGTTTAAGTGAAATGTGAAATGGACAAAATTTTCTCCTAAATGAAAAATGGAAGGGTACTGTTTGTATGGACTTGAGGTTAAAATTTGTGTGGTATTTTTCGTAGTTTCTAAGTTTGAGACTTGAAAAGTGATGTTCCAGTCTTTCTGTTAGGAATAAAAAAATAGGTACGTGTATCAGTATTTTGTCAAAATCACCCCTAAACTTTCAAATATAAGGGGTTAAAATTAAATAGAGGTTTTTGAAGTTATAAACGTGATTAAGTACTCCACATATAGGTAACATAAAAAAAAAGGTACGCGACGGGCAACTTGATTAGAATATTTCCATGGGATTGTAAAATTTAAATTATTTATAGAACGACATCCACGCGGGCGAAGCCGCGGGCAACAGCTAGTAAATAAATAAATGGCCGTACTATAAGCTTTTTGTCAGATTTTTCTTGTGTCTGTAACTCATTTCCATAAAACTCTGCCTTCCGTATCAGAGATACACATAAATAGCCAATTTTCAAACAAACTTAAACAATCTTGATTGAATTTCCCTTTAATATTAATCTTGGTGGAAGAATACATTTATTTAACAGCGCCTGAAATCAGGGAGTTTGGATCAGTGTAATTTATTTGTATAATTTTGTTGTACTTATTATTTATCGGGAATGTCGGATGCTGCGTGCTTGGATGAGATAAGGGACAGCGAATAAATCCATTATTGAGTGACGGTTTGATCTGCGATGATGTAATATTGATTGCTATAGGCCCGACGTTGCTGTTTTGAAGAGAAACTCGCTTCAATACAGCAAAATCGAACCATAGCCACATCGTCAGCTTAAAAAGTTTACAATGCGATCTGTTCTACGTATCGATGCTTATGAAATATATATTGGTTAAAATAAAACTATTTTTACGGAGAATAAGTTAGATTTTTAAATTTTTGGTCGCGTTTTAGTTTTGAGAGCTAATAAAGCGACAGTATGTAAAGTAAATGTCTTAAACTTATTTGTAGTTCGCAAAGAATATTTGAAATGGCAGGCATATATTCGTGACATTGTGAATGTAACTCATTTGAATAAAAAAGTGCGGCGTAAAACCATGTAATTTCAAGAAGGAGCATGAAGCATATTATTATTCAAATAAGCACTAAACATGTCGAAATATCGGTAGCACACATATAGGTAGGTGCTAGCTTGCTTATTAACATCTCTTGAATCTTCTTATCATGAGAGATTAAACTACGATGTGTGTATTAACGAATTGGAACAAATCCAATCCGGTAACGTTCCAAATAAAATCAATATATGAAGTGTCTTAAGCGAAAAATAGCGATCGCATCTCACCAACGTTCGAGTTGCAGCCTCGCCCTATAAATCCTCCTTATGTTCTTAACAAACTTAAGTTTAATAAACCCCGTTATTTCAAATTGACACTTACAGCCATGGAAATAAGGTTTATAATAAAAGTATCCACTGTCCCCGGGGAGACGTTGACGTCCCAGCGCTGGGCTAATGTAGCCCAGAGACGTACGTAAATGAGTTGGAATTTATCGCGTCACGTTGTGAACGCGTTGTGGTTGTTTTGTCTATTTATTTAAGTTATGGACGTGTCACAAATTGATATACAAATAGTTCGGGTTTTAGTTCGCGATTTGAGTATTATTTGGTATTGAGATTAATGTTTCGCAAGACGTAACGGGCTGAGCAGCATGCATGGTCGAGCTCCAGTGATGGAGCTCTCGGGCGTAGGCACCACCGCATTACCATTATATACTTGGCGCTAAATGGTAGTATTCAGCTCTATCGTGTTCCGGTTAGGTGGTATTGTATGGCTCTGTCACAACTATTACAGAGACATAACAACAAAGGTCTCAGGGGTGGCAACGCATCTGCATTTTGACCTCTAGTCTGTGCTGTATATATAGACTGCAGACGTCACTCAACATCAATGTGAATTCTATGCTTTTTTGCTATTTTCATTACAGTAAAAAAAGATGATCCGGTGGTGCCATCGCTCAAAAGCTCTAAACGTCCTAAACGTCCCTAGGCTTACTAGGCTACATAAATTAGCTTACCTATTTAATTTAAAGCTAACTCGCGGCCCGCAATACAACAATGGTCGAGGTTCAACAACGTCGAAGCCTGCCCCGTCTTGTTGGCTAAACTTCTTTAAGTAGTTTATGAGGTTTGCAAACTTGGAAATTCGTGAATTGGTTACTTTTGTTAAGACCCGCGTTGGGCGCCATTATTTGAAAAGTTCGCTTGTGTTTATTGGAAGCTGGTGGTGCCGATGGTTTTTTGTTTAATAATTCTTGTTGCAGTGATTTTATTAATATTTCGCTTGTTCTTTCGTTAAATGATGAAAGTGTAATATGTATGAATGTAAAGGAGCCTCCCTTTTTTTATTCACGTCTATTATGTATGTATGTTGTTAGTATATCGTTTTGAAATAGAAGGTTGGGTCGGAACTAATTTTCACAATTTCTAACACGTTAATCACGATCATTCATAAATAACGTTTCGATTGCATCTGGAAATAATTAATTGAAATTAAACGTAACTTCACTCCTGTAATCCTCGAAGCGGTAGGCAGAGGTGAATGCCTGTATTCAAGCATTCATGCAAACTCCCTCTGTTCACCGGTTACGTTTTGGTCTATGTGATAGATGGCGAGCCTATTGACTTCTCCGGGCTCATTACCAAACTCCGAGGTACTGAGAAACTTCCAGAAAATGGGAATTTCCCTATGGAATCAGATGGATGGATGGATTGGTTTTTATACCTTTATCTATAGAAGACCCTGACCCGGGAATGGAACCCAGGACCCCAACGTAGCCCTGCTACCTAATGAGGCAGTCAAGTTAATTCAAATGAAAATATGAAGCTTTTTACAAACGTTATGTTATTTCTGAAAATTATTTGTTCAATTATGAAGTATTTGCAAATTTTGAAGAACCTGCAACTTCAAAATATGTTACCTTACAGAATAATATTTTATTATACGACGAACATCGGTACAATAAAAGGAAAACGCAATAGGGTCTTTAATCTTCCGAAGATATTTAGTTATATATTTACCTAAGTTCCTTTGAAAAGGCTACGCAATATTTAACTTGAACAATATGTTGACTCGGCAATACAATGATTTACGTGTACATGCTGACGTCGGGACGTGGCGACCCACCGCCCACTAGCGGAAGAATTTTCTTCTACTGGAAGGGAATTCTTCCACTTGTGCAGTCAGTCAAGCGAACAATGGCGGTCAAACCACACCAATGGGGCGGTAGTGCAATTACGCAAGATGGGCATCGAAACCACACCGCGGACACTCCGGCAAAATTCGATACAAACGCTTAATTTGGTCTCTATTACATAGACAGCAATCAGTGACGTGTATTTACACGTGCACTTGTGTGCGTAGCACGTAGAACATACCAACCGTCGCCCATAAGAGGGGAGGAGATTGGGTGACGCGGGGAAATCGAGCGGGACGTCGAAGTGTCCATTCTATACGTAGTATTATTACATATTCTCTGTCGAAACTACCGCTGCTGCGATTGCCAACCCGCATACCAAGCGTGGCGATTATGGCATATCCCCTTAGGGGAGGCTTTGGTCCTTACATGATGATTATGGTTTGGTCGCGTCGAAGCATTCCACCTCTTTGTTTACAGGTTAAGGATAAAAATATCTTTGACGTAAGCCAGAGATTTCCTTAAACCAGTTTTCGGTTAGTTTGTATAGTTTTATAGTACTCTTAAGTTTTTTTTATGTAATGGAAGTGGCAAACAAGCATTCAGTTCACATTGATGTTAAGTGATGACTGCAGCCTATAGACACCCACACGAAGACCAAGGTCAAAATGCAGATGCGTTACCACTCCTGAGGCCTAAGGTGTTATGCCTCTGTGCCGGAAATTACAGGGCCGTACATTACAACCTGACCGGAACACGATAGTGCTGAACACTACCATTTAGCGGCAAGTATACTATTTAATGCGGTGGTGCCTACGCCTGCGAGCTCCGTCACTGGAGCTCTACCACCAGTAAAACACAGTACACAGTACTCTACAGTACCACCAGCAGTTTGTATAGATTTATTGTATTCTTAAGTTTTTTTATGTTTATAATATTGAAAATGCGAGTTCTACGTACTTGAGAGTTTCTGACGATATGTTTTATAGATAGAGTTATAAATGGGTCCATACTTTTGTTGATATTCCCGTCCGAAAATGCAGAATTAACCTATTTAATGGGATCTATGTCCAATTAATATACTAGGACTAACGCAAAATGAATAGGGTATTTGCGTTATCGTTTTACGAATCAAATATGGCGCACTAATCTATTTAGCTTGCCATAATTTCAACTGACTAGCCGACTCAAATCGCCGGATTGTCGTGTTTTGACACCTGGTCCCAAGCGGTTCTGGTATCTGTGTCTGTGGGTACAGTTTTGGCTGTTTGGCTTTGTTTTTAGCAGGGTTTTGACTAAAATATAGGTATCTGTTCAAGTGCGTTTGCAATTTTTTGTTAACATTAGAATGTATGGATATTATATTTGTACAAAAATATTTAAAGGTATAGGGTAAAACAGCGATTCAGTTTAGGTCTGAAACAATAGGTCATTGTACGCCCGCTGTTCATTTATTAGATAGCAGTTAGGATATATAATCATTTCGAGATTGAAAAATCGAATCTATAAAGGTTAAACTGTTACGTTAGAATGCGAATCGAGTCAAACGAAGGATTGTGTTAGAATTTATTGAAAACGTCTCCATCTAGCGGCGATGCGGCGAAACTGTCTGCGGTAATCCCTCGCACGTCGCCCCGAGCTGGACGGGTGCCGCACGCTGACTTAGTGGCCCCACAATCCCTACATTCACTTTATTTTTAAAAACATGGTGACAAACGCGGCCTGGATTTGGATGTTGATTTTGCTGCTGTATTTTGTTATTAGACGAGCAGACTGTTGATGTGAAAAGCGCATTTTTAATACGAAGTACGACACGTTAATGGTTTCTTGAATGTGACTTTTCTTTTTATCTACGTGGAAATAATTAGTCTCTTTTCAATTGTTGGTCCTGGACAGATTCAAATATAGCTTGCTTGAATCAGGTAAAAAACGAAGAATTGTAATGATTTTTTAAATTGTTTTTTAAAAGTGTGATGTCGTCATGTTATCTTTAAGCTATAGTCATGTTAGAATGAATAAATAAATAAAATAAATGTTTAAGAAGTGATTTGTTATTTTATTTGAGATTAATTGTATTTATTCAGCTAATGAAGCTGCGACGAAACTGTCCGTAATCCCTCGCACGTCGCTCGCGTAATCCCGCTCCAGCTGTGTACGTATGCGATGCTCGAAGGTTTAGTGGCCCCACATTCGCTTTATTTCTAAAGCCGGTGACAAACACAGGAAGGTTTTGGATGTTGGATTTGTTGCTTCAAATCGTCATAGCTGCCTAACATATCATTCACAATATATTCGTCTAATAGGTACCTATAGTAAACATATTTTGCTAAAAATTATGCTTTTTGTCAACAGAACCATCATTATTTCTAATGTCACACAAACAATGTGCTTAACGATGCCGCAAAACATTCTTTCATTGTTTCCTCCATTTTACAAACACCTTAACTTATATCTTAATAAAGTTCCCTTTGTTTTGTTCCAGGTAACAATTCCAGATGAAATGGCGAGAAACGTAACGCCAGATAAATGAGGTTCGAGAACGTTCCGTTTGTAAGTCTGCAACCGGATAACAGTACCCTGGCACACGAAGTTATATCTTGTGTCTTCCACGAATATGACCTATTTTGGAGTTTTCGCATGCTGTAGTTTTAAAAAATACTTATGTAAAGAACCTCTTCTTAGCAGATATCTTAACTGTCCAGTGGAATTTTGGATAAAAGGTGATTTTTAATAGTTCGGACAAAAACAAAAAAAAAACAAGACCGAAATTAATATGTATGTATCTTCACGCCAGGTCCCAAACGGGGTAGGCAGAGAGTGTAGAGCGCCAGATATCCCGGTCTTGGCGTGAAATTAATATGCCCATTTAATAAAACTCTTTAAGTGCTATAAGGGGCACGACAACGGTCTAACATTTGTATGCTCATAAGTATCGTTCAAATTACTTCACTCAGTTCAGGAACATTTGGTTTGCCAGATTAATGATAATCAGTAAATCAGGGGACGGGCGACATTACCCTGGTGAGCAGTGGTACATCAGGCGCCCGTTCCACCGTCACGGTGTATATTGTAGCCGAGTTTATTGTTGCTGCACAGATGTTTATGTGAAGCACTCGCGGATATACATTTTTTGCCAGGGTAATGATGTGCTCGCTATATACTGCGTAATAAATGCTGACAGGAAAATGTTTGCAGAAACTGAAAAGATATGGTTTCGTAATTTTTAACTGCCTCCGTAATCTAGTCGCAGCAGACCATTACTACTACGCTGGGTAAGATCCCTGCGTTAGGTCAGGAGCTGGCAGACATCATCATATCAGCCGAAAACTCTCCTCTACTGGACCAAAGCCTCCCCATAGCCTTCCCATTTTTACTGGTGGTAGAGCTCAAGTGATGGAGCTCGCGGGCACGGGCACCACCGCATTACCTAATATGCTTGCCGCTAAATGGTAGTGTTCAGCACTATCGTGCTGAACACTACCATTAGAAAGAAGTTTCGTCCAAAAATTTTAAACTTTAGTTTTTTTTTGTATTGGAAGTGGCAAACAAGCATGCAGTTCACATTGATGTTAAGTGATGACTACAGCCTATAGACACCCACACAATACCAAAGTCGAAATGCAGATGCGTTACCACTCGTGAGATGTTATGCCTCTGTGCCGGAAATTACAGGGCCGTACATTACCACCTGACTAGAACACGATAGTGCTGAACACTACCATTTTGCGGCAAGTATATTAGATAATGCGGTGGTGCCTACGCCCGCGAGCTCCGTCACTGGAGCTCTACCACCAGTAAACCTCCTACAGTTGTTACAAGCAAGTAGTGCTTCTTATTCCAAGTTTATTGAACAAATTGTACATTTAAAATTCTTCCAACAGCTTTAGCGATAATTGTGAAATAGCTGGAACATTTTACGAGAATTATGAGAAAGCTTCACCCGATACTTGAATGTAAAAAATTATAAAACATAACACAAAAACGGCCGCCGTTTCATAAATAGTTTATTCGCCGGCGAAACTCGCTTTGACTCGCAACATTCTGTTATCCCTCCACTTAAGTTAACAAGAAATTGGATTTAGAGAGGCTATAATGGTGAAAAATTATGCATTCAATTCGTCTTGGTCGAGTCTGGAGAGTTGTGTGATGAGGGCTTTGTGAGCGAACAGTTTCAAAGGAGGTGCTCGGCTAATAGTTTTTAAACCAATGTTTGTGCTTAATATTTTCCATATTTTATGCTGAATTAATAAAGAAGCGAAGCGCGCATGGCTAGGCGGCTGGTGTAGATCATATGCGATCTACTCGGTTAAGCACTACGGGCGCGGTAGGGTAGTGTGATGGGTGACCGCTAGTGGCAAATTAAATGCGCGTTTCCGTGCTTCGGAGGGCACGTTAAGCCGTCGGTCCCGGTTGCTATCGATAGGTAGCAGTCGTTAAACCTTGTCGGAGGCCTTATGGGCGGTTTGAAAACATCCGACAGCGGGTTGTGCACTAACCCACCCACCTCCAGCAATCCGCATTGGAGCAGCGTGGTGGAGTAAGCTCCAGGCCTCCTCTCAAAAAGGGGAGAGACTCTTGCCCAGCAGTGAGACGTATAATGGGTTGCCATCAGGTTTTATGTTTGTTTGTATGTATGCTAATTAAAATTAAATGGTGTCTGATAGATTAGGCGGTTAGAGCTAGGTTAGATTTAGAAATAGAACTGAAGCTCTACTAACAGTAAAATATCTATTCCTTCTGCCTTGCTTCCGGAGCTACGCTGATTTTTTTGTATGTCATTGATGGAAAATTGTCACCGTTGCTTTTATTTGTAATATCAGAGAAGTTACCAACGCGCTGCCAGCCCTAAGTACGAGTGGATACCTTTTTTAAAGCCCTCCCAGGCGGCTTTCAAACGGGGACAAAATCCGTGGATGCCGGGATGAAAGTCAGTCCTCTTATAATAGGTTGGGGAAAAAGTCTTTTCGCATTATAGTATGTATGAACTTGTAATAAAATCTCTTTGGCTGTAGTGTGGTTTTGGTATCATTGAAAGTTAAAATTTTAAAGAACATAATTCCAAATTCAAATTAGGCAAATGTGTGATTTTCATTTGTTTTTCGTACTGTCAAGATGTTCATCTAATGAAGAAATTCGATACATTTTTTTCGACAAATATTTGCGATGTTTATGGACCTAGTGCAGTGTCTGTGAGAGTAGCACAAATTTAGTTTAAGCGTTTTCAATCCGGAAATTTTGATGTCAAAGATGCACCTTGCTCTGGTCGCCCTATTACGGATAAAATGGATGCCATTTTTGAAAAAGTGGAGCAAGATCGACATATCAGTAGTTACGACGTAGCTGAAGAACTACGAATTGATCACAAAACAGTTTTGGCGCATTTGAAAAATGCTGGGTACAAAAAAAAACTCGATATTTGGGTACCTCACGAGCTCACTGAAAGAAACCTAATGAACCGTGTACTCATTTGTGATTCTTTATTACGACGTAATGAAACCGAATCATTTTTGAAGAAGCTGATAACTGGTGATGAAAAGTGGATCACGTACGACAAGAACGTGCGAAAAAGGTCGTGGTCAAAGGCCGGTCAGGCTTCACAGACTGTGGCGAAACCCGGGTTAACTCGCAATAAGGTGATGTTGTGTGTGTGGTGGGATTGGAAGGGATTATTCATTATGAGCTATTACCACCAGGCAGGACTATGGATTCTGAACTCTACTGCGAACAACTGATGAGATTAAAGCAATAAGTTGAGAGAAAGCGGCCGGAATTGATCAACAGAAGGGGTGTGGTGTTTCATCATGATAATGCTAGACCTCGCACATCTATAGCCACTCAGCAAAAATTAAGAGAGTTTGGCTGGGAGATGTTAATGCATCCGCCGTATAGTCCTGACCTTGCACCTTCAGATTTCCACCTGTTTCGGTCTCTTCAGAATTCTTTATGCAATGTTAGGTTAACATCATGAGAGGACTGCCAAATCCACTTGTCGCGGTATTTTGATGAGAAGTCCCAAAATTTTTATAGCAATGGGATCATGTCCCTACCTACAAGAATGCAAAAGGTTATCGAACAAAATGGTACATACATACTTTAGTTAAATTTAAATAAACTATATTAAAAAATGTTTTGATTTTCTTAAAAAATGCGAAGAAACTTTTTCCCCAACCTAATAGTTTACCCGTAAAATTCCTTCCGTGAAACAGTACAGAGTTATATCATTATAAATATCATTTATTCTTACATTTTTAATAAAGCTGATCCATTCATTTATAATTTATTCAATTATCCTTAAACACGATCGTAAGCCTTTTCTAGGGTCTAAGTTCTAAGGGTTACCGGGCGGCCTTCAAACTGGGATGAATCCGTGGGATGAACGTGAGTCCTGTAAATGTCTGAATCGCTGACTTTCAATAAACTATCCCTTGCGCGAGGGAAAATTGTAATATGGATCTAAATCATACGAAATTGTTTACTCGTATACCTAATAGATATCTATACGATATTACTAATACGTAGGTACATAATCGTATACCATTAACTACTGAGACTAGCTATTACTGCAACTAGCTATTAGCTGACGCTCCCGGTTCAATCCACGGGTGATGCTATTGGGATTCCTCGATTTTTGGAAAGTTTCTTAGTGCCATCCATTGACCTTTATGTTGTAGTGCTAGGCTAGACATTCCCCTTGATAGCATTGTCCCAGATTTTTGCATACGATTACCTGCTCTTTCCCATAGTAACATGGCAGCTGACTTGAAAACGTCGTACAAAATATCGGGCGAATCGTGGGTGTTTGCATGTATTTATCTCTACCTATCCCTTCAGGCAATACAGGTGTGAAGTTTCATAGATATTTCTTAACATGGAACGAATAACCCGGCGAATAATCTACCAGAATGCACGGAAACACATACGTAAAGTGTAGTGTCGCGTATCTTCAAAACGGGTAAAAATAAGATAAGTATAAAAAAGTTAAGCCGCTTCATAATTAGCATAATTCAAGGATGCTTGTTTTGAAAAGCGCTCTAGTAAGTTCACCGTCCCAAGTTCCCCGTCTTCCCTCAAACAAGTCCTCATTCTGTCCTCTTTTAATCCTTATTATGTCCTCATTAAGTCGTACCTTTGGATGAAAATAATACGGTAATGATGTTTTGTTGCAAATACCATTGTTGATATTCGGATACGCTATAGAGCTCCGACATAGGAGCTCTACCATCAGTTAAACAAATCAGGTGTTCATATACATATACATACTCCTGGTTTTTTTTTCACATCATACTTGAGACTCTCATTAGCATCCCTGGAGTTGGTATTAAGTACGACGACGATGCGTAGATATACGAATATCTCCCGTATGTATTCTTGCTTCCACCTCTGCCATATATGTCATACTAGCTGTTGCCCGCGGCTTCGCCCGCGCCTTCGCCCGCGTGGATGTCGTTTTAAAAGTAGCCTATGTTCTTTCTTAAAGTCAACTCGTATCTCTGTACCAAATTTCATTAAAATCGGTTTAGTTGTTTGGACGTGAAAAGGTAACCGACAGACAGACAGGGTTACTTTCGCATTTATGATATTAGTAGGGATTCCGTCTTCAATCACGATTGTAACAAACAAGAACATAGCCATAAAAAAACGTTTAGCCGCTACATAATTAAATTAATTAACATAATTCAAGGATGCTTGTTTTGAAAAGCGCTCGAGTAAGTTCACCGTCCCAAGTTCCCCGTCTTCCCTCAAACTAGTCCTCATTCTGTTCTCGTTTAATCCTTATTATGTCCTCATAGCGTCGTTTTACCTTTGGAAGTAAATGATACGGTAATGACGTTTTGCTGCGAACGCAATTATAGACGTACGCCATTGTTGGTGTTCGGATGTTGTATGGTTTGTTTGGATGATGTGTCGTTGACTGGGTTGTTTTGTTGGCTTCACGTTGGCTTTTTTTTATGTCATGAAATTTGCAAACAAGTGTACAGTTAACATTTTTAATGTAATGAAGGTGGCAAACAAGCATGCGGTTCATATTGATGTTAAGTGATATCTGCAGCCTATAGACACCCACACAAATACCAGACGTCAAAATGTAGATGCGTTGCCACCCCTGAATATAATTAATTTCTTAAAAATGGACCACATATTTGAAATTTGTTTTTATTTACGTAACACCCACATGTTTAAGGTCACTGATTTACATGAATCTCCCAAATTTCAGCCCAACAGGCGTAGTAGTTTGAGGTAGTGACAGACGGACAGATAGACACATAGTGATCCTTCAGAGGTTACGTTCTGCGGTACGGTATACTAAGAAATGTTTTGTTCTCAAGAGAAAAAACTAATCATTCCTATCATCATCATCATCATCATCATCATTTGAGCCTAAAGACGTCCACTGCTGGACAAAGGCCTCTCCCAAAGATTGCCACAACGAACGGTCCCGGGCCGCCCTCATCCAACGATTGCACGCGACCTTCACCAGGTCGTCAGTCCACCTCGTGGGGTCCTGCCTACGCTTCGTCTTCCGGTACACGGTCGCCACTCCAGAACTGTTCTGCCCCAACGGCCGTCAGTTCTGCGAGCTATGTGCTCTGCCCACTGCCACTTGAGTTTCGCTATTCGGTGGGCTTTGTGGGTTACTTTGGTTCTCATGCGGATCTCCTCATTTCTGATTCGATCTCGCAGAGAAACTCCGAGCATAGCGCTCTCCATTGCTCTCTGAGTGACCTTGAGCCTTCTTATGAGCCCCATAGTGAGCGTTTCGGTTCCGTATGTCATCATTGGCAACACACACTGGTCAAAAAATCATGCCTATACGTCTTCCGAAATAGTAGATACAAAAAAACTTGTGCGTCTCTTAAAATTAAATAATACCACAAACGCTAAAGTGTCCTTCTCAAGGACAAAGTTGTTTTGGTCCCCCGTCGTTGTGGAGGCTGCCTTTACCAAGTTCTATTTCACTATTTGACTGCTCAGTGTAACGGCTCCCTTGTGGTCACTGTTCGCGTTCACGGTAGTGATGTACCATCGTCAAAAAAATATCGATATATCAGAAAAAAATCACTAGTGGTAGAGCTCCAGTGACTGAGCTCACGGGCGTAGGCACCACCGCATTACCTAATATACTTGCCGCTAAATGGTAGTGTTCAGCACTATCGTGTTCTGGTCAGGTGGTAATGTACGGTCCTGTAATTTCCGGCACAGAGGCATAACACCTAATGCCTCAGGAGTGGCAGCGCATCAGCATTTTGACCTCTGGTCATTGTGTGGGTGTCTATAGGCTGCAGTCATCACTTAACATCAATGTGAACTGCATGCTTGTTTGCCACTTCCATTACATAAATATATATATATGTAGGTTATTCGAAGAAAAAATATTGTTATTTTGACAACTATAGTCGACCAAAAAATGGGAAATTTTTCGTTTCGGTGCAGTATTTAATAGATATCTAAATTCAGTTAATCTTAGGTAGACTCTGTCTTAAATCAAAATCGCGTTTATAATAAGCATATAAAATATATTTGTTTTTATATTATTTCGCATTAACACATGCTTGTGAAATATATCTTATTTTTAAAGAAAAATGGAAAGAAAAATTTGACTTCAGGCGAGGCTCGAAGCACACAAGCATGTGTTAATGCTAAATAATAATAAAAACAATTATTAAGGGTAAAAGCGACTTCTTTACGATATTCAATAAACTGAAAAGTCTATTATATCGGTTGCTTAACTAGCATAGTTGGTAATAGATGGCGCTGCTGCTACCATAAAGCAATGCAATAGATGTGAAGGAAAGATTTGACAAATCGGGCAGGGCTTCAGTAGCTCAATTGGAAGAGCGGCTGGACTAGATTCCCAGTAGGTCGCGAGTTCGAGCCTCGCCTGAAGTCAAATTTTTCTTTCCATGTTTCTTTAAAAATAAAATATATAAAATATATTATTTATTCTTCGTAATAACACATGCGAGTGAATTTAGGAATTGCAGAGAAATGGAAAAGAAAATTGTAGGGCTTCGGCAGCTTAGGGATTGGTTGGACCGAATATCCTGAGGTCGCAGGTTCGATCCCTGGCCGAAGTAAAACGGTACACGAAAAACTTAAATGACGGGGCCGGCCGCTAGTACCTACAATTATAGATAAAAATACATTTTATCGGAGACATTGATGTGATTATCGTTTAGAATACCATCCATACCATTCATGGATTACGTTATAGGTATTTATATTTTAAAGAAAAATGGAAAGAAAAATTTGACTTCAGGCGAGACTCGAACTCGCAAATAAACTCGCTCAATAAACTGCAAAGTCTATTATATCGGTTGCCTAACTAGCATAGTTGGCAATAGATGGCGCTGCTGCTACCATAAAGCAATGCAATAAATGTGAAGGAAAGATTCGACAACTCGGGCAGGACTTCAGTAGCTCAATTGGAAGAGCGGCTGGACTAGATTCCCAGTAGGCCGCGAGTTCGAGTCTCGCCTGAAGTCAAATTTTTCTTTCCATTTTTCTTTAAAATATAAATATATTTCACAAGCATGTGTTAATGCGAAATAATATAAAACAATTACGTTATAGGTGTATCAATAGATTGCAATCCATCGAAGAACGTAATATCGTTCAGTTTACCAATTTCGATATGTATTTAGCATCACTAGTTCAAAGTGAGTGCGTTCTATCTTCTTTAAAAATTTAAGCTCATGTAACACGCGGGACGTTTAATTATGTACCATTGTATGTGTACTGCGGCGTACTTTGTTGTTAGAGTGGCTAGTATAAATAAGTTTTGTGAATGTAAACTTGGAGACATTGAGAAGTCATGTTTTGATATTTTTTTTAAGTAAATAATGAAGAAAGGAAGTGTAAACATATAACGTTGTAAAAAAATTAGAAGAAATAAAAGAAATAAAAATTAAAAAAAATTTTGCTTCGGATGCGGATCGAACCCGCGACTTTTAGATAACAAGCTGGGCTTTACCTACAAAGTTGCAAAAGTTCCAAATCCGTCATTTTTGTTCTCTTTTTGATTTAGGTAACCAACCGTCTCTGGTGCCGGTAAACGTCATCCATTTATAACTAACTCGCTTTTAACCGCGTCTTCGCTCGTATATAACCCATCAAAACACACAGGATACTTTATTAGTCACTATTGTATACAATTCTGCCTACCACTTTAAAGAAACATGGACGTGAAGTAAACCCGGCAAACATCTCATTTCGATACTTTTCATTCGAAAGCAAACAGGTATAAAACAAAGTAGCTCTTGCTCGGTATATTTACCATTGGCCCGTACTTGTATTTGCGATGCAAATGTGTTTGAGTTACGCGAATGCTTCGTAGTCCGTGCATAGATTGGGTCTGCTCCGGTGTGAACACCTCTCGCTACCTTTTGTGTGGAGGTCACGGGAATTGAAAGGTATCTAAACTGTAGCTGTTCAATGTGATCAGTATTTCAATATACGACCGCTATACATAGAGCAACGCGGTCCACCGGTCGCGGCGGACCGGAGGGGAGTAGCCATAGCGTGTATTACCGATGCAAAACAGTCTGTAATATTATGCGGGGGGGAAATGCGTGCGACACACACGCACACTACAAAAATCGTCTATTACTACGAAACCTTGACTTTAACAAAATACAGAAACAATTTCACGCACACATTTAAATATCTAGGCGACAAGTATAGGCCCATTTAGGCTTGTACTTTGACAGAGGGGAAAGCCTGCATATGGCTACTCCCCTCCTGTGTTGCTCTATGCCGCTATACAAGAGAATCGTGAAGGTAGACGAGGCACGGGAGGTGTGTCAGGACCGGGATATCTGGCGCTCCACACTTTCTTCCTACCCCGTTAGGGACCTGGCGTGAAGATACATACATACATATACCGCTATACAATCTGTATAACGTCTTTAACCGCGACTTCTAACAATTCTTTTGTAGTTTTACGATTGTCCTAATAACAGCCTTATTAGGACAATCGTTTAGTGATGCAGCAATATCATTGTTAAGTATCATATCATAACATAAATAAGTGTCTTTCTCAACGAATAGGTGTACATTGTAGATTAGGGTATGATGGGATTGATGGTGCCGACAGTGTCAGTCCAGTGAACAAAAGCGTCCAAATAAATTTAGATTAAAAAAAACATCTTCGGCCTCATTAGTGGTAACGCATTTGCATGGTTGCAGTCATCAGTTAACATCAATGTGAACTGAAACCTTGATTGCCACTTCTATTACATAAAACAAAGTTTTGTACAAAGACTAGGTATTTACTGTCTTAGGATTCTATTAAAATATATTGAATCCAATCCAATTAAGATTCCAATCTTAGCGGAATCAGACGTTCATGGCCACCGTTTTGCTCTCATGAGCGACCAACGACTCAGCTCAGCCGTTTAGTGGTGAAAGCGTCACAGACAGATTAAGTAGGTACAGTTCCTTTTGCATTTATAATATTAGTAAGGATTAGCGCCCAAAGTTCTCGCAGATGTGAGTTATTAATAAACATTTCGTTAGGTTCATGCGAATATATATAATAGGATGTGAAATGTTACAATAACTTTAACTAATATCTTGGTGCAACCCAGGCTCAGAGACTTGTGTTATCGGTGAAGGTATATTAGACACCACCTTTACCAACTTACTATCTTTTCTAACACGTAAGTTGTAAAAACAAAGTTCTAACATCGTACATTAAATTTACATGGCATATATTCCAACCGCCCAAACCGCCCGACGAATAATAAACTAAAAACTACTATACATCATGGTTGCACCGGCTTGTGTTTCTGGGGAAAACTCTAGCCACGCCATCTATCAGCATTATAAACTTTGTACGATGTCATACATATCCCTTCAACAGTATTTTATGTTCTCCCCGCACACCGAGCGGCGCTGGATTGCGTATATTTTTTAATTAGGCACCAATGTTCTAGAAAACACAATCTTATTTGCAAGTGTCCCCTCTGCAGCCGTTGATTCATTGGCTTCATTTGCTTGGAGAGTAAGTAGCCTCAGAGCTGGTCATATTTTTGCGCAAATTTTTCTTTTGTCTTTAATGTCGACATACTGTTTCTTAAAGCTATTTTATTTTTCAATTTATACCAATTTTAGTCAGTTTCGAAGTTACTAAAAATGACTTCGAAACTGTTTATTTTAAAGACACTCGCATGTGATCCATTTTTATTCATTTTAAGGTACTGACCCTAAACTATCGAAAAAAATTTACTGGTCAATAAACCCTATCCGATGCAGTAACTTTCAATCTGAAACCGACAACGCCTTAACAATTGAAAGAAAGAAAGAAAATATTTTTATTTCGAATATTACAGCTACTTTCAAAACGTCTAGAAATCATAATTTACCTAGCTTAAATAACTATTAAAAGTAAAATCAGATAATAATAATAATGGCATCCCATTATACGTCCCACTGCTGCGCACGAGTCTCTGCCCTTTTTGGTGGCGATACGCCCATAAGGCCTCCGACAACGACTGCTATCTATCGATAGAAACCAGGACCGACAGCTGAACGTGCCCTCCGAAGCACGAAAACGCACATTTTAATTTGCCACTATCGGTCACCCATCACACATTTGACCGCGCCCGTAATGCTTAACCGAGTAGATCGCTTATGATCTACACCAGCCGCGGGGCCATGCGCGCTTTATATATCATAATATATATTAATTTATAATTTACTATTAATCGTATTTCAATAGTAAATTATAATTTAAGGAACTTAGTTAAAATATCATTACATAATATCACAAAATTTTTCAATTCCTTCATGATTATAAAATGGATTCAAAGTTATTCACTTAGCAGAGTTCCAAGTGCAGTCACTACTGAGAAGAACTCCGCTACCGAACAAACTATTTCATTTTTTATATACTTAGTACTTTTAGAGATAAGCACGTACAAGCAACAAATACACATTATGGGCGTAGGCACCACCATGTGGAGTGATAACGCATCTGCATTTTGACCTTGGTCTATGTGTGGGTGTCTATAGGCTGCATTCATCACTTAACATCAATGTGAACTGCATGATTGTTTGTCACTTCCATTCCATAAAAAAAAACACTGGCAGGGATTTATAAACACTAACTTATAAGTAGATAAACAAGACCGACCTATTTATAACAGTGTTCTTCCACCATTGACGTTTCTAGCAGAAACATGAATATGCTTTCGCTGTGTCAAATTATACAGCCAACGAGGTTATCAAGCTTCAATTAATTAAGATGCTCAATTAGGGCCATATTGTGATTTAGCTACGTGACGTAGACGTCTACGGATAAGTAATTGAGAAGATGAGTGACTAAGATACAAAGTAAGCTAAAGGTGGCATCACGAATAATAATGTCTAGAAATACCTCTCATTTTTTTATGTAATGAAAGTGCCAAGTGGTCAAAATGCAGATGCGTTACCTTTCCTGAGGCCTTAGGCGTTATGCCTCTGTGCCGGGAATTACAGGGCCATTACCGCCTGACCGGAACACAATAGTGCTGAACACTACCATTTATATGCCGTGGTGCCTACGCCCGCGAACTCCGTCACTGGAGGTCTACCACCAGTGAAAAATTATATCATATTCAAATACAAACATCGCTAATCATAGCAAACTAACATTATGACGACCCAGTTGGTCCAGCGGTGTTAGGCGACCGCTTGATTCGAAGGGACGCGGGTTCGATCCCCGCACCAGGACAAATATTTGTATGACCTACAGATATTTGTTTCGGGTCTGGATGTTTGTGTACGTGTTGTATGTGTACAACGGCACCCACGACACAGGTTCATACCTAATGTGGGGCTGTGAGTGTAAGCGTATTTTATTTATTTATATATTTATAACTGTAATCATATCAAACAATCACACATTCAACGTAGATAATACTTGCATTTGATTGGTCGCGACAAGGTAATTTCGCCGAGAGGAAAGAAAACATGCAATAGCCTGACGCGCTTCGGTGTGTCCTTTTTATTCACCGCCCACGGTGTGTCGTATTTACGTGGAATAATTTATTGCGCAGTAACACTTGTTTCCATTATTCTAAAGGCATCACGGATTTCAGCTGCCAATTGGCAGTTGCTTTTTGTACAATTTTGAAAATTTTAAAACAAAATTCTTGCGGTTGCCAGTTTAGGAATGTGTAGTTCACATAGATGTGAAGTGAATACTGCTGATGCATTGCCACCGGCGCCTCGTTTCTTTTGTCTGTGTGATAGTTTATGCCACATTACCATCTAACCGCAATGTATGAAAAGAGTTGTCAGTGTGGAAAAAAAAACTTGTGAATTTAAGGACATCAATGTTTGGCACTACACGCTCTTTGCCAACCCCGACAGGAACGTACCAGAAGATGGGTACATTTACGAGTATCATACGATTTTCAAATATAATTTTTATTTTCTGTCTCGGAAAGTCGGGTATAATAAGTATATTAAAGATTTAATTATATCATTGAAAAGAATTCCCAAGAATTTTCATATCATAAATGCCAAGCTCCCCACTCAGAACTAGTACTCCGGTTTCTTATTACAAAATAATGACCTCTTATTCGTGTAAACAGTGGAACACAAAAGCCTTTTCAACTCGCCCTCTAATACTTTTGAAATGGACTTATTGCTAAGTACTGTTAGCCGTCTGAAGTAGAGTTGCAGTAATCTCTTTGACCAATCAACTTGAAGACGGCGACAACTTACTACTGTCTCGTCTGAAATGAAATTAAACTAGTCTTTGAACAATATACGGTATTTATTTGACTGTGAGGCTGTGACGATGGTTCGTACATACCTGTGTCAGTTGAGCGGTTAATTTTTCTGTCTTTTTCTTTTTATAACCGACATGTTATTTCCTTTTTTCGCGTTATAAAATGTTGGTTTTGCGATTTCCTTTTCTCTCTATAAGTTTCCAGTTTACATTTTACGTGCCACCAAGCATTTTACGTGCTCTTTTTTATAACAATAGAATAGGAGGAATTAGGGGAGAATATGCCATTATCGATTGCTTGGGAAGTGAATTGCCGATCGCAGTGGTTTTTATCGCAGGACGTTACTGCCCATCTCGCGTTATTTCTTTATTCCCTTCTTATTGGCTTATTTATTGCAATAGTTTTACCGCCCATGTTTAGTAAACTGACTACACTTGCGAAATATTTTCCTCCATTTGTTGGCGGTAGGGTGATGTCGCGTCCAAGTGAGCGATGAAGTTGTTACGTCCCGACGCCTAAGCGTAGAAGAGATTATACATACTGTCAAGGAACGAAAATTGAGTCGTCTCTCGTCTTGCAGCACCGCGTGACTCGCTTAGGTGTGATCAGACTCTATCCCGGTGGACACATCTCTCTATAAATCTAATCCCGGAACGAGCGGGTGGGAACATTGTTATGGAGAATGAATTTGCTTTGTGGTTAACTGTTTTTTTTATTTTATTTGTATCTCTTGTTGTGTGTTTTGTAATTGTTTGTATGTTTTTTGCATCGTCGCGTTTGTTTTCATTGGATTTTTGTTTTTCCTTACCTTTATAATTCTTGAAATTAATGTATTATTATTTAACTTCATAATTTTTAATTCGCGGGGAGTCTCTTCTTTGGCACCCTCCGTCTAGGGCAGAGGTACCCAAACTATTTTTTCTTGTAGATCCCCTTTCAATTTTTTTCTGGTTTCTGTGGACCCCCTCCTTGCTACATTTATATCACATTACCATATTTCCAAATTTTATTCACGCCTACGTAAACCCCTGTCGAGTCTTATGGACCCCAGGGGGTCTATATGGACCACTTTGGGAATCGCTGGTCTAGGGGAACAGACGGCGGATAGTATACTCACTAAAACCCCGCGGTGTTCCTTCTCAGCGCCTATAATTGGCGGAGTCGCGGGAATGCTGTCGCATACTTCCGCGTATCCGTCGGCAGCTGCCCGGATCCGGGCTCACCTTCAGGAGCTCAGCTTTCAGAGCTCCAAACATCACTAGTGGCGTGCGGAACACCGGGACGCGAACCACCACCGCAGTACCTATTCTAACTACTACCAAATTGTAGTGTTCAGCGCTATCGAGTTACGGAGTTACGAGTTGGATGATAATCTTACACCACAGGCAAACCAAGTTAGGCCTCAGAGGTGGCAACGCATGTACTCGTATGCCTTACGGTTTTTTGTAGACGTCTCAAGTAGTTACTTACCATCCATTTGAACTGCAAGTTCGCTTGTCAACATTATTGTATTTAATCTTTTTTCATTACTCCGAATACACCCAGTGTCTTTATATCTATTAACTTTAGATAACATTTTTCACGATTACTGAATACCGAACGAACGCGCGAAAAACCTGATGACTCACATACCTACTTACGTATGACACATGGATCCGTAGGGTTGTGACCTACTTTTTCAATCTCGACGAATCCCCCTTATCTCGGGATTAGCGTCACTTGTCAACCTATAATCGCCCGGGAAAGGGGATAAGGTCATTCGAAAATTAAGTGATTGTTTATTGGGAAAAAAATACACTTAGTGTTTTATATTAAATGGGATACGATTTGGCCTTTCATCAACAAAACAGATGACACGTGTAAGCTGACGTGTACCGACTTAGAGAATAAACTCGAGTTCCCTTCCGTCCGTCTGTCCGTCCGTATGTCACGGATACTTTACTCTGCAAGTATTAGAGCTACATACATGAAACTCTGTATGATTTTTGTACTAAAATAAATATAAAAAAATTTGAATGTCTCCTTGGAACTGAAACTAAAAAAACTTTTTTTTCATCATGTAAGGTGTCTATTGTTAGGTCTTTGAAAGTGACTGGCGGTTTCTAAAAACATTTCATTTTCAAAATCAATTCCTTGAAGTATAGATATTTCCAATGTAGTAAAATGTCTGAACAAGACTTCCACTAAAACTTTCAAAGTAATTTAGTTTGAACGAGACAAATTTGACAGTTTTTTTTTATGTCATGAAAGTGGCAAACAACCATGCAGTTCACATTGATGTTAAGTGATGCCTGCAGCCTAAAGACAGACCTACACTAAGACCAGAGGTCAAAATGCAGATGCATTACCACATCTGAGGCCTGTGTTATGCCTCTGTGCTGGAAATTACGGGGCCGTACATTACCACCTGGGAGGAACACGATAGTGCTGAACAGTACCATTTAACGGCAAGTATATTAGGTAATGCGGTGGTGTCACTGGAGCTCAACTCTAAAAACAAACAGTTTGAGATATGCAATAATTTCGAAAACTGAAAATAGTAAGTAAGTTATTTAATAAGTTACGTAATTCATTTCCAACTACTTATTACTACCAAACCCTTCATGGGATTTGCCACTTTGATGGCAAACAAGCCTACAATTCACATGAATAGATAATTTACTGCAGCCTATAGACTTCTACACCAAAAGCACAGGACCCAATGCAGACTATACAACTGGGGCCTGAGTTATTTTCCCTCTGTGGTGGTAATTACTGGGCCATCTAACCGGAGAACGATAGTGCTGAACAGATAAATTTAGTAATACGGCGATGCCTATACCCTCGAGCTCCGGCACTAGATCTCTCCCATCAGTAGAAAGACATTTAGAACAATAGTATTTATTATTATGATATACCAGTATTGTACAGTAGCTGTTTGTATAATATCCATAATAACATATTGAGACCCAGCCACGGTTGAACTAAACTCTTGAATCTTTCTTTGAAAAAATTGTAAAACATATTATTATATCCATTCTTTTTAATGCAAACATGAATATAGCATCTGTTACATTAATTACCATAATCATTTAGAATAGACAACACAAATTAGTTTATTTCGGCAACGCTTTTACGACACAAATGCCATAAATCAGTCAGGCCTGTTTCGCTGTCCCGGTGGCAGTGACCCAGTTTGAATCCCGGTGTCCCCTCGTCCCGGGATCGTCTAATTGGACGGCCCCGCACTAATCACTCGAAATACGGGATTAACGCCGAGCTGTTTGTAATATAGCTCTTGTGTGGTTGTTTATTCCTCGATACGAGTGATATCTGTGTTGGAATTTATTTTTTATATTATCTGTTGATTGTTTTTTATGTTATGGTAGCATTCGCCCCGGCTTCGCACGGGTGCAGTGAACATGATAAAATGTTACTCAGTGAAAGTTCAAATTCAAATGTTTAATGCAAGTCACATAAAATAATTACAAAGTTGCCTTAAATAACATTCCATTTGACACTCCGTAGGGGCATCGCAAAACAGGATTTGTAGACAAAAACTTTCAAAAATTTTTAAATTAATAATAACAGGTGCACTCTCAAAATTTTAAATTAACAATAATAACAGGTGGTATATTCACAATAATATTATAATTTAATACAATAATGTCAAAATAATATTTATGTCAAATAACACAATGTCAAAAATGCCTACAATCAGTCAATAATAATTAGTCCATATCATTTAAAAATTCATTTATATTATAATAGCATTTTATAATTAGGTATGATTTTAATTCTTTTGTAAATAACATATTTTCCTCAATATTTTTAAATGCAATCTCAATCTCAATATGCAGCTTTCTTGACAAAAAATCCATTATCTTATCAAATTCCAAGGATACGGGCATAATTTCCATTAACACGCTCCCATCTCTTACAAAAAAACAAGTAAGTGACGCGTGATACTCGCTCCGCCTTTTTCGGGCCCTTTTTATTGTGACGTCAAATCTTACAATCTGATTCAATTTCCCTAACACGTTGTCATCGTTTTTACCTCGTTGCCTCCCCATTGATGGATAGGGCTGTGCTACACGGGTCAGACCCATGGTCCCTTTTAAAAACTTCATAAAGGGAGACCTTTTTGATCAATAAATCGTATTATGAATTTTCCGTATACAGGTAAATCTGTATACATTAAAAAAAAACCATTTCTGTTCCAGAAGATGTCCTTCAAATGAAAAAAAAAAGACTAATGTTCAAACCCAAGGTACAGATGTCATTATCATTAAATGCCGAGCGATACAATCCTTAAAAAAATATTACGCGTGAGACTCGCGGCTGCGCCTTTTTCGGTCCCATTTTATTTGCGACGTCAAATCTTACAATTCAACAACAATAATTGCTGTCGGCGAACTGATTGGTGCTTTCCAAAACTCCATCCATTCTAACGTCCATTATCGCATTAAAAGGTGAAAAATGTTGATAAATCGCAAAATATATCGAAACTTCGTATCAAATTCCAAGGACACAGCCATAATTTCCATTAACACCCTCCCATCTCTTACAAAAAACAAGTAGCTAAGTGACGCGTGTTACTCGCTCCGCCTTTTTCGGCCCCTTTTTTATTGTTTATTGTGATGTCAAATCTTACAATCTGTTTCAATTTCCCTAACTCGTTGTCATCGCTTTTACCTCGTTACTTTCCCATTGATGGATAGGGCTGTACTAAATGGGTCTGACGGTCCCTTTTAAAAACTTCACAAAAGGAAACCTTTTTACCAATAACTCGTATTATAAATTTTCCGTATAGAGGTAAATCTGTACTTATACATTTGGTAAAAACTAATTTCTATTTCACAAGGTTTCCTTAAAATGAAAAGAACTCTTTTCCTAAACCCAAGGATACAGACATAATTTTTTGAACATTCTATCTACAGAACGTCTATCTAGATATTGGAAAAAATTGGAAAAGAAAATACACTCTCTATCAATGTCCGTAGCAACTTGAGTAAGTAACTGAATGGTTTAAATCCCAAGTCGTTAACTGGTGCAGAAGCTCTCGTCTTGCATCACTGCTCAATGGCGGACAGTCGTCTTATTTTGAAAGTGAAGAAAATTTCTTGAAGCGAAGTGCTCATCTTCAATATTAAGTTGCTATCTTCACTTGCTACCTGTACTCATCATGTTGCTCATCCGGTGCAACAACGTCTTAATTGTATTTTTTTCAAAAATGAACTAATAATGCCTTTCCTAAAAAACGTTGTCCTAAAACGACGCATATACCTATAAACTATTCGCGCCTAGAAAGCGTCAGAAAGTCATTATAGCACTAACGGCTTTTTTGCGCGGTCGTAAACCAATATCGGCGTATTGGACAGGTAGGACAAGGACTACATTGACTCAAAGATAATTGTGTCATTGAAATTTTTAAGCTCACAGGACAGCAAATACACACACATGGTCATAAGTAACAATATTGAGAAAATCTAAAGCAACAATGACTTAACTGTAGGTGTAGTTGTACAATGTTCTTTTTATATATTTTTTTATGATTATATACATTATTTATTTACAAGGAGCGCCATTCTCTTCAATACTCTTCATACATAGCACGCCGATTCCTAAACTTTTGACCTTACCATCAGACAGAACTCGACCTATTTGGTCATGGTATGTCAGTCTTGGTCTTCCTTGCCCTCTGCAACCATCCACATTCGCATCTGTTTAGTCATTCGCTCGTTCGACATTTTTTCTATAATAATATGCCCGAACCATCGGAGCATGCCTTTTTCATTTTTATATCGATGCTCTCATTCACACAAAGCTTCTCTCTTACATCTTCATTACGAACGCGATCGGTGAGCTATCACTCAATCTGTCTGCCGCCAAATGGTAGTGTTCAGCACTATCGTGTTCCGGTTAGATGGTAATGTATGACCCCGAAATAACACGAGAGACAACAAAATTAAACATTTAATAGATAATTTCAACTCAGCCAAATATTTTACATATACATAGACATATACATATATAGACATATATATATATATATGTCTATGTATATGTAGACATATATATACATAGACGTCCGTGATTTATTTTCTCTGTATTCGACAACCCTATTGTTCTTGTATGGCAACCGAACACCCCCTTCGGATCTCGTTATGGCGGGTGAATTCAATTCCACACATACAATGCCATCACAGCGATATTTAATACGGGGTCCCTTTAATTTAGTACTTAATAAGGATACGTTAATCCCCCAAATGGGAATTTCCGCGGTTAATTCAATCGTAAATCATGTTTGTGAAATGAAATCATGTTATGTTAAATATACTGTTTTCGCAAATATGCTTTGTGAAATTAAATTACATTGACGTTGAATATTTATGAGCGCAGACCGCCAAGCATTCGTGTTTCCATAGCAATCTGGTGATAGAATTTCAGTGGTAAAACTCGTATTCAAAATAAATGTTAGCAAACAGTCTTATAATAACGTTTTCGTAGATTTTCGCGAGCTTCATAGATTGTAGAAATTAATCTTGCAGATTTTCTCGCGTAGACAACACTCCCAAACTACTTCATACACCCGACGTTTCGGTCGCTTTCCAGCTACCGTGGTCACGGGCTGACTAATTCGACGATGTTCAGCCTGGTCTTATATAGCTGAGACAGAACACAACCCTAGTGCGATGTAAACTACTAGTGGCAGTGGAAATTACTGAAAACTACGTCGCCATGCCATGCTAGCGCCACCTGTTTCTGAGACGTCTGGCATAACGGTCTTAAAATTATTAAATAAAGCGGTTATGCATCAAAAAAATCCACATCGCCGTCGTACTGTACATTACCACCAGGGGTGCGACCGCCTATCGACATTGCTATTGTCGTTGTCATTGCTGTCAAATTTTCATGTCGATTTTTACTTTAACTAAATAACAATAATCGAAATACTCTACCATTATCGTTTGTTTCTCATCTACGAAAGTAAGAAAAACAATCAGATTATCATTACTGCTTTTATAGGAACTACAAATCGACATGAAAATTTGACAGCAATGACAACGACAATAGCAATGTCGATAGGCGGTCGCGTCCCTGAACGGAACACGATAGTGCTGAACACTGCCTTTAAGCAGCAAGTAAATTAGGTAATGCGGTGGTGCCTACGCCCGCGAGCTCCGTCACTGGCGCTCTACCACCATTGTTTAATGGTTTTTGATTTCTTGATGATGACAAAAAACAGACCACTCTAGTTCTATTTGAATACCTTATTCACCTAATTATTAACTGTTAAATCAAGTAGGCAGCTATGGAGGACAATATTAGCCTCAACCAATACCCGCATGCAGCATTTACCAAGTGAGAGGATTACACAATAACTGAGTCGCGGCGTTTGTACCAGATTAACCTGCCAAGTAGCGAATATCGCTTATCAATGAGCTCGCGTTCATACATTTTGGTTATCTATCTATATAATATAAAAATCAATTGCTGTTTTCGTTAGTTCGCTAAAACTCGAGAACGGTTCTACCGATTTGGTAAATTTTAGTTTTAAATTATTTCTGGAAGTTCAGGGAAGATTTAAAAGGTCCGAAAATATGAAGAAATTGAAGGGGAATAGTAAAAAACACAATTTCATTTTCCCATACAAATAGTCCGTATCTATCAAACCTTTGACACATTATTTCATTGTGAGGCAATACGAAGTTTGCCGGGTCAGCTAGTATTATATATTTATTGTAGCTCCAATATAAATGTATTTTGTAGGTTGCATTTTTTTGGAACTGTGTCTGTGAATGAAACATTTTTTCTCTTGTTTTTCTTATCAATGTCTTATGTCGATATTTGAACGTAAAATTTAAAAAATAGGATGTCGGAATTACGACTTATTTTTGCTACCTAAATAATGACATATATGGGAAATAAGGTTGGGGAAAAAGTTTCTTCGCATTTTTTAAGATAATTCAAAACATTTTTAATATAGTTTATTTAAATTTAACTAAAGTATGTATGAACCATTTTGTTCGATAACCTTTTGCCATTTTGTAGGTAGGAACATGATCCCATTGCTATAAAAATTTTGGGACTTCTCATCAAAATACCGCGACATGTGGATTTGGCAGTCCTCTCGTGATCAAAAATGTTTCGGTTTCATTACGTCGTAATAAAGAATCACAAATGAGTACACGGTTCATTAGGTTTCTTTCAGTGAGCTCGTGAGGTACCCAAATATCGACCTTTTGTTTGTACACAACTTTTTTCAAATGCGCCAAAACTGTTTTGTGATCAATTCTAAGCTACGTCGTAACTAATGATATGTCGATCTTGCCCCACTTTTTCAAAAATGGCATCCATTTTATCTGTAATAGGGCGACCAGTGCGAGGTGCATCTTTGACATCAAAATTTCCGGATTGAAAACGCTTAAACCAAATTTGTGCTACTCTCACAGACACTGCACTAGGTCCATAAACATCGCAAATTTTTTTCGCGGCTTGCGTTGCGTTTTACCTTTTTTGTATTAAAATTTTAAAATGTATCGAATTTCTTCATTAGATTCACTCATCTTGACAGTACGAAAAACACATGAAAATCACACATTTGCCTAATATGAATTTAAAATTTTAAAGAACATAATTCCATATTATGTTCCTTACAATTTTAACTTTCAATGATACCAAAACCAGCCAGATACAAATACTACAGCTAAAGAGATTTTATTACAAGTTCATACATACTATAATGCGAAAAGACTTTTTCCCCAACCTAATATGTATATGTATCTTCACGCCAGCTCCCTAACGGGGTAGGCAGAGAGTGTAGAACACCAGATATCCCGGTCCTGACATACCTCTCGTGCCTCGTCTATCTTCAAATAATGACATGCTATCAATAATTACTAATATACTGTATAAATAAATAAAAAAAAAAACTAGATCAATTAGCTGATGCGGGGTATGCGAATGCCATTAAGGATTGGTCTTCTGCATTGTCATGATTCTAATAGACCTTAAAACTTTTCATAAAGACCGCATGGGCATTCGGTATGTCACGATTGTTATTTACCAAGACTGACCTACCAAGACCAAATAGGTCGAGTTCTGTCTGATGGTGCGCCCATAAGTCTTAGGAATCGGCGTGCATGTATGAAGAGAATGATGAAGGTAGATGAGGCACGAGAGGTATGTCAGGATCGGGATATCTGGCGCTCTACACTCTCTGCCTACCCCGTTAGAGACCTGGCGTGAAGAAACATACGATTGTTATGTGGGTAATAAGATTACTACCAGGGTTTCCCTTGCAAGATCTACGACTACCTTTCTAGCTACTCCTTTGAAGAAGTATGATTGAATTGAAAATAAACAGAATTGAAAGCGATGAGCATATAACTTTAGCCATCAAATATAATAACGCAGTAATTGTTTCCACAAAATGGCGCCCTACGCGGGACCAATTAGTCTTACAAATTACATGCTTTAAATCAGTAAACTGTATTTGAATTACAATTCCGGTGACGTTTCCGCCTAGATCCATTTTGTGAGCTCGACTCAGCCATTAGACGTAGCCCCCGCCCGAGTCGATTTAGTCGTGCGGTGGACATAAATGTAATTTGACAAAATGGCCGCCATGATGGAAGTCTAATGGCACATGTAAGTTTTATGGAACCGATTTTCATTCATGCATTTTTTTTGTGGGACCATTGATTTCTTGATTATTTATGCCGATGTCCTAGTTTATCAGCCCGCCGGCGGGCTTCTGCCGCTTGTCACTACTAGTAGTTGTAGATTGTAGTGAGGTTTAGCGTAAAGCTTATTATTTTTAGGTTAACCTTTTTTATGTTATGATAGTGGCAAAACTGAAACTCAAACTCAAAAAATTGGTTTTGCGATAGTTACATAGCTTACTGGTGATAGAGTTCAAGTGTAGGAGCTCGAGGGCGTAGGCACCACTATGGTCAAATGGACTACCATTCGGTAGTGTTCAGCACTATCGTATTCCGATTAGAAGGTAATGTATGGCACCGTAATAACAATCACAGAGACAAAACAACTTAGGTCTCGGGAGTGGCAACGCATCTGCATTTTGACCTCTGGTCTTTGTGTGGGTCTATAGTCTGGTCTATAGGCTGCAGTCATCACTTAACATCAATGTGAACTGCATGCTCATTTGCTACTTTCATTACATAAAAAGTAATTACAGGGTCATACATTTCCATCTTCCTATAGTGTTATAGGAAACCATTTGGTGGCATGGCAGGTAGATTAAAAAACCTATTTTAAAAGCAATGAAAATCTTTATTCGCCGCTTCTCTATTCAAAAACCCTACCTCCGCTTTACTTTAGTTTGCGAAAGCCAACTTTGTTTTACATTATAGACATGGAAGGGAGATTTTGTTTCCTTACTTTCAATACCGGTTTTTATTTATAAACGCTCACCCGAGTACGGACCGGAAACTAACAAATAACTACCCCAGTCAAAGGCCAGTTCAGTGAATATCGACAATGGCGGAATTTATTGAAAATGTTGGCCTGCCGGCCCTTTGATGTCCCCAGTCCCCGCGCGGTGGGATGGCTGCGTCAATAGGGAACCAAAAATTTTGCGTTGTACTTGTCCCTCGGCTTCCCCTTCTGGAAATGGATTGGGAACCTGTGGGGCTTTTGGGAAAAAAATTGATGAAGGTAAGTATTAAATTCCATTAGGACTATAAATTACTTTAAGTACTTACGATTTAACTGCATCAGTAATAATTGTTGTGTGACTCAGTGCCACCCTTGAAGTTTGATAATGTGCCCGTAGATTGACATCTACGGGCACATTATCAAACGCTCGCCAACTGTTACATGGTACAAAATGAAACCGGCGAATCGTGAGTATTGCATGTTTACTTGAATGCCTGTATTTACCTGTAGGAATTTAGGATTTAGGATACATGCATGAAGTGTTAAAAAAATCACTTCATTTAAATAATTATAAGAAATATTCTCATAATGATTTCATCTGCATGGTCTACAACATGGGCGACAATTATGAGATCAAAGAAATTTGAACCAATTCCCACAGATTTAATAACCCAATTTGATTTATGTCTACTATACATCTACCGACTTTCCTCCCAGCGCTAACGTCTCGCCCTGTACCCAAAGTACCACCTCCCTAGATCATAGGACGCTGAGGCTGAGGACGCTTAGATGTCTGGATTACTATAAAAAGGCCATTTCAATAGTTTCTCAAAGTTTCCCAAAAATCTTCATGTTTCGGCACCATTTCAAAAAGCATTACTTTAAGTGCTCAACAGGATCGAACGACCCAATTCAGTATCGCATACCGTTTCTCTTTTCAAACGATCATAAATATGCAATCTCGTCAAAAACGAAGCCATTCATCCTAATAGCAAGGAAACCAATCACCGTAATGTATGGTACATTTGTACAAGATTCTTGCAGACGTCGTCGGAACGGCGAATCCGATTTTCCAAATTCGAAATGGGATACGCCAAAGTTTCGACCGCCTTTTATTCTGCCTGTCCATTGATGCGGAGCGAGGCGGCGCAGCGGAGATGAGCGAGCGAGTATTGCGAGGCGGACTTGCGGACTAGGTCTGTCCATGGACGCGGAGCGAGACAGCTGTCCGAAGCCAGCGAGTATGCGCAGCGAACTTGCAAACTGTGTGAGTTTACGCACTTTACGCGACGAGTCATAGCGAAAAGCGGCGCGGTGGCCGATCAGTTCAGTTGTACGTTCAGCCCCACTCCGCCAGCTCGCTCCGCCACATCGCACAGCCGCCTCGCACCGCTCCGAAAAAGTATAATTTTTAGCTAGCGGAGATTTTATGCAATCTTTTTGGTTTATATTTGCTCGCTCGCTCGCTTCGCCGCCTCGCACCGCGTCAATGGACAGGCAGCCTTAAACGGACACAGCGGTAAATCATATCGCAGTATGTTACATCAGTTTTAAATTGTGGATCGTAGCCAAGTTTTGGACGTCTAAGAAAAACTTGCGCCGCCCAAGTTTGGTGAGTTGAGCATAAATCATGTACGGTATCATGTCTGTCGGGCTTTAGTCGGTTGCAGTTTGTTACTTGTTGGTTTTGACTTGGGTTTGTGCCACTCCGTTTGGGTTGCATGTTTGTGAACGTTGGAATGTTGCAAAACTTCTAGCGTTTGATAATGCCGTTGCAGAGTTTCTGCATATTGTCTTGGTTGCATTTCAGTTTTGTATCTTGGCTGTAATTCATCTCATTTAATTGGTATTTTTAAGTGACTTAAAAAGTAGGCGGTTCTTAATTCGAATTTTCGAATTTGTTTATAATTTATGGTCTGATTCAGTGGTGGAGTCGGAAAAGCGAAATGGTTCCGTAAAGCCAATGGTTTAAAATAACCATGTTTAAATGATTGGAAATGAAGTCTCCACTGGCACGACTGCTCGAAATCTAACTTCATCTCAGTGTAATATGCCATCTTGCTAAATTACTTGGAGTACTCCTAAACTCCCTAAGTAATGTTGGCCGGTTTGATAGGGGCTCGGATCGAACGTCGTCGATTATCGTTAATTTGTGAGATTCTCAAGATTTGGAGATGCTTCCCTGTAATATGCAAGTTTTAGCTTAATGTTGGGATATTATTAAGTTTCATACTTATATACTTATTACAAATTTTTATTTTACATTAAAATAATATATCCAATTAGGACAATAAAGTAAAAAGAAATACCTATCAATATTGCTGTACGAATGGGTGACATTATGGAATTTAAAAGTGACCTTCTCGTTTTATCGACTTTCAAATCGCAACAAAGCTGCTAAGGTGTTCACTTCAAAAAATTAAAAAAAAGCAAGTTGTCCATCACCTGAGGATGCCAACAGTATTACGAGAATGAGCTGATTATTAAGACCGGCATCCACTAGCAACAAGGCGCGGGACGGCACGCTTGGACAAGCCGAATAATCCTGTGGCGTGCCTCAGCATAGCACACGATCATGTAGAGCATACCTGGTTGAGACGTCGAGGAACGACCGAAAGAACGAAAGAAAGTACACAAACATGTATCGACATGTTCGTAGGAACATCGTTCTTTCGGTAGTACCCAAACGTAGGTTCGGCTGGACTAGATTCCCAGTAGGCCGCGAGTTCGTGTCTCGCCTGAAATCAAATTTTTAGGACTTCAGTAGCTCAATTGGAAGAGCGGCTGGACTAGATTCCCAGTAGGCCGCGAGTTCGAGTCTCGCCTGAAGTCAAATTTTTCTTTCTATTTTCTTTAAAATAAAATGATGAGATTGCCCCCCAATGAGCTAAATTCAACCATATTTTGAATGAATGCACATTTTCCTTTACACGGGACAATAATTTCTGCGTCTCACGTGTAGTACGTGTTGCACCAGCGGCGTGCCGTAAAATCTTGTGAAATGACGCGACTTTTCGACTTATTCTTTGTAAAATAATGTATTATGTATACATTAATTATTGACACAAAGTCGAAAATATTTTTTCCTTCAAAAAAACCGGCCGTCAGTGGGCGCCGGGCCTTTGCTCATGCTGGCATATGTGAAGCGTTTACAGTCTCCAGTAGCAATCACTTAACGCTAGGTCTGTGTGGCTCACCGCATTACCTGCATATGAAAGAACATAGAGTATATGTGGAATGCACCGGCGGTATGTTTGATCATGAGCGGTTTTTTTTTTTCATTTTTAATAGAAACTTCTTTGATACAATGGCAGTAGAGGTTAATGTAGGTTGAGCAGCTAATTTGCTAATCTGCGGCAGTGGTGTGGTAGTGTTCAGCGCTAACGTGTTTTTGACACCCAATTCTCGTAACATGGATAATATGTACTACATCGCGATCAAGCATAGGCCGCTTACATTGATGCAATACAACGGAACGATTCACGACGACGACGACGATTTGCAATGCGAAAGTAGTAACTTTGCAGTGGGATCTTACGCTACAGAAGACTGGCCGTATTACCACATTGCATGGGAACGATAATCCTCTGTGCAAGTAACAAATCAGTCATCTCTGTTCGTTAGTTCTTTTCTTTTTAATGTGTAAGGCCCCGCGGCTGGTGTAGATCGCAAGCATCTACTCGGTTGTGCGATACGGGCGCGGTCGGGTGTGTGATCGGTGACTGCTAATGGCAAATTCAAATTCCGTGCTTTGGAGGGCACGTTAAGCCGTCTGTCCTGGTTGCTATCGATACATAGCAGTCGTTAAACCTTGTTGAAGGCCTTTTGGGCGGTTTGAAAACATCCGACAGCAGGTTGCCCACTAACCCGTATCTCCACCAATTCGCATTGGAGCAGCGTGGTGGATTAAGCTCCAGGCCTCACCCCAAAAAGGGGAGAGACTCGTGCCCAGCAGTGGGGCGTATAATGGGTTGCCAATAGTAGTAGTAGTAATAGTACAATAAAGACTAATGCATATTTATTTCATGTAAGTGTGCCTTCTTACAAACTCTTGCCAACAACAAATAAGCGCTTATTAACTCCAATTAATTTTAAAACTTCCCTCCTAAACATATTGTTATACGCCAGACGCGGACAATGGCCTAGACCTAAGTGTGTCTAGATATCTCAGCGGGACTGGATAACAAGCAATCAATTCTAGGATTGCCCTTAGACTGGATTGCTCTCGATCGCATTGTGAGCTCCCATCGATTGTATTCACCTTCTGACTCTGATAGGGTTGCCACTTGTCGGATGTTTATTGTATAAAATACCTTTGCTCGATATTCTTTGGTCTTGAAAGTACTTTTTTCCAGCAATAAAGGTGACAAAAATATACTCGCAATTCACAGGAATAGTAGAGTTTTAGTTTGCTTAGAGTTAAGTTTGAAACCACATTAGGGGTGCCACTTTTGTTTGGATATTTCTTAGTATGTATGTATGTATCTTCACGCCAGGTCCCTAACGGGGTAGGCAGAGAGTGTAGAGCGCCAGACATCCCGGTTCTGACAAACCTCTCGTGCCTCGTCTACCTTCATCATTCTCTTCATACATGCACGCCGATTCCTAAGACTTTTGACCCCACCATCAGACAGAACTCGACCTATTTGGTCATGGTAGGTCAGCCTTGGTCTTCCTGGGCCTCTGCAACCATCCACATTCGCATTGTATATCTGTTTAGTCATTCGCTCATTCGATATTTCTTAGTATAAATGTATATGTATGTTTCTTCACGCCAGGGGATAAAGGGGGAGGCAGAGAGTGTGGAGCGGCAGATATCCCGGTCCTGACACACCTCCCGTGCCTCATCTACCTTCATTATTCCTGTTATACATGCACACTGATTCCTTTCAGCCCTCTTCACCATCAGACAGAACTCGACCTATTTGGTCATATAAATGTATGTACATAATAAAACGGTATTTACTAAGATAATAAAAGGAGAATCGGCGTGAACATACATGCATAATTATAAGAAATAGAAACTATTGCAAGAGGCCTATGTCCAGCAGTGGACAAAGTGGTCCTTTGGCTGAAATGATGATGATGATGATGATGATGACTATCTATTAATGTCTAAAACTGATTGTACCTACATATTATGAAAAAAAAAAAGTGGAAAAAGAAATGCACCGATTCACCCCATGTTTGCACAGTGACGTGACTTTTTCTACGGCACACCGCGTCACTCCGCCAAAATTCCATACAAACGCTTAATTTGGTTTAAATGCATCAGTGACGTGTATTTACACGTGCACCTGTGTGCGTAGCACGTACAAAATACCAACCGTCGCCCATAAGAGGAAGGGGTTGTGTATGTGTGCAAATCGGGCGGGACGTCGAAGTGTCCATTCTATACGTAGTATTATTACATATTCTCTGGCTACGGTGTCTTTGACTGTTTGCCCAACGGCCTGTGGACATGACTAGACAATCGCTTAATGTAAATAGGGATTTCGTATCATCCATTCTAACTTCGTCATCCTCTTAGGATTGCAAAGTTACAAAGTGGATCATTTAATATCAAATTAATTACAGTTTTATATTGTATTTTTAGCGAAAGTTCGCGAGCAATCTTTTTGTCCGCCTACGCGTGGTATTTGTAGAATGAATGGCGCACAAAATCATAAAATGGAAACCGTATACTAACTCTGTTTTAAAGAGTAATAATACAGTTTATGAAAGAAAAAATTGAACACTCTGTTGATGTAGGTACATATTATCTATTTGAATTCTTAGTTATTTTTGGAATCATTCAGATTTAATGTATCTATTGTTATTTACTTCAATTTTTTTTTAATAACTTGACACATATCAAGAAAGTTCGATTATTGTCAGTTATGAAACGAATTTTGAATTCGATTTCAATTGAACACATGGAGATATATTTTCAAGAGCTCAGTTTATAAATAATTTCTGTATTAAAGTGAGTAATTTTCAACTCCAACCTTCTGAATAAATTTATCTAAAAGGAATCAAAGCACACAAAAGTGTATAAACTTCCAAGATAACAAGTGATCCGTCAAAGTAATTGCGGGTAGTTGGGAGACGGGCGGTTTCGTCCTAAAGCTTCGAACACACCACATGGCACGAAGGTAAATTGGGACGGTTGCGGGACAATGGAGCGCTATTTACAAATGAATTGCGACCTGTCGCGTCGTCGCAGTTGTCATGTGTTATATGTCAACTGCGTAATTTTCGTTGCCACGGGCTTTGTGGTGAAATCTATGATCATATGAGAAACGGCAAGACTGTGAAATCGTTTGTGTTTTGCAGTTCATGTAATTTTATTCGTTACGTATTGAATGTGTCAGTAATCATGTTAGTTCCAAAAACAGTATTCGTAAAATAATATAGAGGGTTTCAAGTTAAGCTCTCCAATGCATGCATGAAGATGCAAGTCAAAGTGAATGAATAAAAAATACGTTTATATCGTTAGTAAATAGAAATTTATCAGTAAACATTTATGAGCTCCAGTAGGTACTTCTGAATAAATGTTTCTAAAAGGAACCGCACATAAAAGTGTATAAACTTCCAAGATTACAAGTGACCCGTTAAAGAAAGCGCGGGTAGTTGGGAAACGGGCGGCTGCTTTGTAAAGCTGCGCGCACACCGCACGGCACGAAGGTAATCTGGGACGGTTGCGGGACAATGGCGCGCCATTTGCAAATGAATCACGCCCTGTCGCGTCACAGTTGTCGTGTGTAATATATGTACATATATGTTGATTGTGTAATTTACGTTTTAACGGGATTTGTAGTGAATTTACTGTTGGTAAAATATATATGATCATATAAGTAACGCGAAACTCATAAGACCGTTAGCGTTTTATTTTGTTAATGTGTCAGTGATCATGTGTATGACAAAAGCAGCAAAAGCGCTGTTCGTGAAATAATCTATGAATTATTTTAGACAAGCTCTTCAGTACTTTTCATGCAAGTCGAAGTAAATAAATCAAAAGTTAGTTATGGGCTTAATACTCGTATATAGACATTCATTAAAGCCTGAAAAAAAAAAAATAAAGTAAACATCTTTCAACTCCAACACTTCAACAGGTTTCTCCCTACTTGTGCTCGGGACTCCTATTCTCCATATTGTTTTTAATTTAATGAAGGTGGCAAACAAGCACGCAGTTCACATTGATGTTAAATGATGACTGTAGCCTATAGACACCCACACAAAGACCAGGGCAAAATGCAGATGCGTTGCCACCCCTGAGACCTTACTCGTTATGTCTTTGTGCGATTTAATAGGGGGCCACTATATATATAACTGTATTACTGCAACTGTGGTCCAGTTTCAGTAATATACTTAAAGCACTAAGCAAAATACAATTTCAATAGTAAAAACTGCGAAGTATTTCAAATGAAGAAAACACGGAATACACAAAGATGGCGCACGGTTGAAACGTTGTCGCGACCAACACTTTTTGTGGAGCCACGTTATGTTTTATTTATGGACATTAGTTAAGTGTCGCTAGAATATTTTTTGTTACGTCTTTTCTGCACTAGATTTTTTTTTTTAATTATATCTATGTTATTTCCCGACCGCGTTATTGTGGCTCCTGTTATCTGTTTAATAGCTTTGCTCCACAACTTCAATGTTTTTTCTAATCTGATTGGTAGTTTCTAAGATGTGTGCGTTTTAACAAACTTACAAATGTTGAACTTCATTAGTAAAAATATAAAAACGTAATTAACGTTATAGTGTGCTTAAAAAGAATTACGTAAATCGGTCCAGAAATCTCGGCGAAATCGGCGTACATACATAAAAAAATATACTGGCCGAATTGAGAACCTTCTCGTTTTTGAACTTGGTTAAAAACGCATATCAATTTATGACACAGTTACAACACACCGCCTTCTGAAAGTTTTTTTTTTTTTCAAAAATCTTTAGATAAATATAAATTTTATCCTTTTCTCCAATTTAATAAATTTTTGTTGAGAAAAAAATACAAGTAATTCTTTTTTTAATGCAAAACGTTTTATGTAGAAATAAAAGGAATGATCCGAATCAAAAAACCGATGTCACGAGCCAACGGCCAACACGTAATTCAAATCGCAAAGAGGTTGCAGCAAGATTACTTCAGTCTTCTCCGAATCAGGGGATTCCCCTTACAGACGCGACTGCAGAATTGCAGTTCAATAAAATACGAGTATAAAGGACATTCAGTTTAAATCTAGAACGCCCGGGTCCAGATAAAGACATTGTTCTTGAATGACAACCGAATCTATGTTGCACTGAAATCCTATTTTATGGTTTAGATCAGTGGTTCTCAAACTATTTAAATGACGGAACCCTTTTGGGAATCAAAATACTTGATGGAACCCTACTAAAACAATTAATTGTTTTTATAAGTGTATTTTTTATTAATCAGCATATTATAAGTACAATGTAACAGTTACTAATTATTATTTACTTCACCACTTGGCAAGGACAATAATAGAAAACATTTAAAAAGAAAAAATGTAACTAGTGGGAGATATGAAACTGTTTTTTATTTTTCATCAATTGGTTGATATCAGGTTTAATGGAAGAAAGTTGGAGTCTCATATCAGCTTCGGCGTCCAGTCTATTGCGATATTTTGTTTTCGTGGCTGCGTAGGCAGAGAATCCTGTTTCGCAAAATATGTAGTTGAGAACGGGAGAAGAATATCCAGAGCCATTTGGCCAAGCATTGCATATTCATCTTGGATTCTGCACCAAAAATCATTGAGAGGCGTCGTTTTGAACAGTGACTCCATACTTGTGTCTATAGGGTCAGCAATACATGATATAAAAATATTTTTTATTTAATTGTAACAATAAAAATTGTGTACGTACATATTTGGGTAAAACAATGACACATTGTAAGTTTTGTTGTCACGTGGGGGAGGGTACGCGCATTTCACAGACCGGCAAACTTAGAGCGAACGGGTTGTACAAGTATAAAATTGTTGATACCAAACTTATGAGATATTGTACACATGTTTCTACAAATAAAAATAAATAAATAAATAAATAACGTTCATAGCGTTTTGTGCGGCCGCGGAGCGACCAGAGAGAGGTGTTTTGATTTATTTTTCTAAATTCTTGCGGAACCCCGACAGAGGTATCACGAAACCCTAGGGTTCCGCGGAACACACTTAGAGTATAGCTGGTTTAGATAAAGAGATCTGTTTAACATCGACTGCGTAGGTTTGCGTTGCGAATGTTTGAGACGCTGAAAACAATAGAACATAATAGAAAGTTGCATTATTAAAACATAAACATATTTGATATCGCACAGAAATGGCAAATGTGTTAATGGAATACCTTGTGGTGATAACTTTTTCGCATGTTTTCTCAAGTTTCATATACCAATTGCAGGAATTATATTTCGGATTTTCTCGCGTATACAACGCACCCAACTTCCTCTCTTACCAAAAAGAAATGATTTTGCTGCTTGCTTAATGACCTATAAAAATTACTCGAAAAGTAATATGGCGGGTAGAACCAAATCATATTAAACTACTCTTTTAAGTAGCGGAATATTATGTTAAGATATTTCCAATTATATTAGGTATGTTTGGTGCTGTAGAGCTTTCACGCAGAAGACGTCGCGGGCAGCAGCTATTATGTATAAGACGACATCCACGCGGGCGAATCCGCGGGCAACAGTTGGTATTTGAACAAGATTAACACCATTTTTCATATTTCAATAACTATCTACACCTACAACTTATATATACAATCTTACAGCTGCATGGACTCTTTCTTGCTCCTTGACACGAAAAAAACAATTTTACAAACAATTTGTTAGATTAGCCGAAAACTATACAGAGCTAACGACGTATGCAACAGAACACGACTCAACGTAATTCAAACTCGCATATCCCCCTCACTACACATATTAAATTCCCGAACACGTGCTAATTTTCGAACGCAACGGTCCCCCGAGCGCGGAATCAATATGGCGGCGCAAGAAGGCGGAGTTTCCCGCGCTATGATGCTATGAATAATGAAGTCGACTTGTTCGCGATTTGACAGTTTGTTGTTATGTAAATTAAACTGTTTACAACTTTTTCTAACAATATTTGTCTAAGTAACGAGATCAATAAAGATTGATCTTTTAAGATTGTGTTATAGTAGTAAAAAATACAATACTTCCAAGTAATGCAATGAGAGACAAAATGGCTTATTGCAATTAAATCTAGTTTAAAAAGAATTGTTATGTCTGATCCTTTAATAACTATCTCAGAGGACAAATAACCTTAAAGGGGTGACAACGTATTTGCATTTTGGTCTACAGTTTTTGTATAGATATCTATAGAATGCAGTATTCACTTACATTCCATGTGAACTGCATGCTTGTTTTCCACCATTATAATGACAAATTGTAAAAACAAAAACTACCACGGTATGGTTAAACATTCAACATTATTTAAGTTCGCTTGTCCACTACACATATTCAATTCTTGAAACGTGCTAATTTTCGAACGCAACGGTCCCCCGGGCGCCAAATCAATATGGCGGCACAAGATGTCATGGCGGAGGCGTTGCCCGCCCTATGAATAATGTAGTCCACTCTCTGAAGCGTACAGCGATTGACAGTTTGTTAGTTCGTCGCCATAAAAGTTTTGCTTTTGGGCTTTAGATTTTCCATTGTTGTATCCTGCAAGAGGTAAACGGTGTTGATTGCGGATAACGTTTGAGGGAAGGAGGATCGTTCTCTTTCAACATTTAATGCAACAATTTGAGTCTGTCGTTCATTGACGTTGTCCAAAAATAGTTATGATAAGAACAGAAGTTTATTTTCATTAAGCAATATTAAAATCGTCTCACCGATCGCGTTCGTAATGAAGATGTAAGAAAGAGGCTTTGTGTGAACGATAGTATCGGTGTAAAAATGAAAAAAGGCATGCTCCGATGGTTCGGGCATATAGAAAGAATGTCGAATGAGCGAATAACTAAACAGATATACAATGCGAATGTGGATGGTTGCAGAGGCCCAGGAAGACCAAGACTGACCTACCATGACCAAATAGGTCGAGTTCTGTCTGATGGTGGGATCAAAAGTCTTAGGAATCGGCGTGCATGTATGAAGAGAATGATGAAAGTAGACGAGGCACGAGAGGTTTGTCAGAACCGGGATATCTGGCGCTCTACACTCTCTGCCTACCCCGTTAGGGACCTGGCGTGAAGATACATACATAATATTAGAATGTCTTATGAAAAGAAAAAAAATAATTATAAATACATAAGTCAATTTAGTTATTAATTGGTAACATTGTATCAATTCAGGCGAAAACTTCAAACAGCATATTCAACAGAATACAACTCAACAAAATTTAAACTCGCTTGCTCACTACACATATTCAATTTCCCAACACGTGCTAATTTTCGAACGCAACGGTCCCTCGACACGGAATCAATATGGCGGTGCAAGATGGCGGCGTTTCCCGCGCTATGAATAATGTAGACGACTCTCTGAAGTGTACGGCGATTGACAGCTTGTTAGTTCGTCGTCTTACAAGTTTCGCTTTTGGGGCTTCCATAGGTATATCCTGATTTCCGATTGTATTTTTAAATGCTAAACGGTATTGTGATTGCTGATAACATTTCAGGCAGGGAGAACTTTATATTCTTATTTTTTTCTGTGTAGCGTCTTTAGTTTGATGTTCATTGACATAATCCTGGTCAGACTCCTGGCTCCGACATCTTACTGGTGGTAGAACTCCAGTGACGGAGTTCGCGGGCGTAGGCACCACCGCATTACCTAATATACTTGCCGCTAAAATGAAATGGTAGTGTTCAGCACTATGGTGTTCCGGTCAGGTGGTAATGTACGGCCCTGTCATTTCCGGCACAGAGGCATAACACCTTAAGCCTCGGGAGTGGTAACGCATCATGACCATGGTCTTAGTGTGGGTGTCTATAGGCTGCAGTCATCACTTAACATCAATGTGAACTGCATACTTGTTTGCCACTTAGATTACATAAACATGTTTTATGTTCTAAAGGAGTTGAATAAATCTGCAGTTCATATGGATGATAATTGATGACTGTAGCCTATAGACTCCCGAAGAACAGACGTCAAAACACAGATGCATTGCCACCCCTGAGACCTTAGTTATTTGTGTCAGTGATAGTTACCTATTACGGAGCCATCTAACCGGAATACGGTAGTGTTGAAAACTACCATTTGACGATAGATAGATGAATTGACTCTGTAATTTCGGGCACAGAGGCATAATACCTTAGGCCTCAGGAGTGGTAACGCATCTGCATTTTGACCTTGGGCTTTGTGTGGGTGTCTATAGGCTGCAGTCATCACTTAACATCAAAAAAAAAATGCGGTGATGCCTACGCCCTCGTATACCTACACTTTGTTTTAGTAAAATTTTCTATATATTCAAATAATGCATCTAATATTAAAAATTGATCCAGAATTATGCCATATTACCTGCATTAGAAGTTAGTTTATTATAGAGGTGAGTGAGCAAAGTCGTTCGCTGTCTCATCAGCGTAAATCGTTATCCTCATTTCTTTGCCGTAACAAAGAACACTCGAGAACGTAATTCGTCTCCAATAACAACATCACACAGCTCAATGGCTCCCGAGTTTTGTATGAGACGAGTCCTTTGTGAGCCACTCGAATGCCACTGGAGTGTGAAATGAGTGGCAGTTGTTAAATGTGCACGGCCGCGCATTCAGCGGATTGTGGTGTTTTTGTCAATTACTAATCAATAAATAAATATCTCTTCTCACACATTTGTTGTATGAAGTAAGAGAATTTTGCATAACATTACTTAAATTCCTTTTTTTAATATATTTTAGAAAAGCTTGCGTTTATGACTTTGACATTTATGACATTCCTAACATGTTATAGAAAAATGTTAGCCTCTGTTATTAAATGTTATAGTGTTACACAATATTTTTTAACGTTTGAGAACTGTTTGCACCTTTACGCACACTCGAAACGTAGAAAGCTGAAATTGAGCATGTTCCTTGGGGTGTGAAGGCGAGCACATTCTTCAAGGAACGTTCTTGCCCAAATTCCAGCAATAAAATATGAGGATTGCCTGAAATTCCTTCGGGATTTTTTATTTCCTTTCATAATTTATGCGCATACGCACTATACTACCTGTTCGCAACGCAGAGATTTGCGATACGAATTGAGACGAATCCTTTGTGAGCCACTCAAATGCCACTGGAATGTGTGGGTGTGTGGTGAAATGATAAGATAAGATAAGAAGATAAGAAACATTTATTTGACACACAGCGAGACACATAAAACAGACATAAAACGTAACAGGTAACAGAGAAAAGACAACACATTTTCTAAAAATTAATACATACCTATACACGTAATATGTGTCTCACGGCTGCCAAAAAGGTGTCCTGTTCACCAAATGTCAGGTACCTTCATATAAAAGGTACCTGACGCTGGTTTTCAACAGGACTTGGATTTTCCGGAGAAAGTGTAGAACAGCATTTCTCAAAGTGTGCTCCACAAAGCCTTTCTGGGGGCTTCGCGAGAATATTAGATGTAATGAGAAAAAATACACCTCTTCTATTCATCAGTTTTTTTTTCTTTTATAATAATACACTATATGTATACTACTACTATATATATACTATCTACTAGCGCCAAAAGTTACAAAACTAAGTTGTCTATCATTCACTCATTAACGTAAGAGTTTTATATTGATTAAAGTACTTATAAACTTACATTGTAACATGATTACTCTCGTCAGCACGGGGTCCAATTTGAACCCCGGACCTTTGTCAGGCTTGCGCGGGGATATAGGGGATCCAACACGTAGAGGCCCTTCCGAGAATTTTGATCTACTTTGTAATGGGTTATATTCGGCGGGACCTCTCTCTGACTGCATCAATAGTTAATACAGACACAGACAGACCCCGTAGAATACATGGGACTATTGTAATGAAAAATGATTTGCCAAACTTTGGGCTATGTGGGTGAACTGGGGGGACTAGCTGGCTGGGCCTATGGAGTGAGATCCGGCACCTGCCTATATTCAACAACATGATTACTTATTATTAATCTTCAATCATAATAATTAAAGCATGTACGTATTTTATTTTAAAGAAAAATGGAAAGAAAAATTTGACTTCAGGCGAGACTCGAACTCGCGGCCTACTGGGAATCTAGTCCAGCCGCTCTTCCAATTGAGCTACTGAAGCTAGCTACTGAGCAATTGAGCTGCTGCTCAATTGGAAGAGCGGCTGGACTAGATTCCCAGTAGGCCGCGAGTTCGAATCTCGCCTGAAGTCAAAATTTTTCTTTCCATTTTTCTTTAAAATAAAATATATTTCACAAGCATGTGTTAATGCGAAATAATATAAAACAAGCATGTACGTAACTTTATCTTTTATTTTGGGGTTTCGTCAAAAAATTCGCTTTTCAAAAGGGTTCCACCACCAAAATATTTTGAGTAACGCTGGTGTAGAATATTGTGTAGAAGAGGCTCAGACCAAGGCCATTTTTTTTGGTTTCACATCTTCTTATCCCGTAATGGACTTGCCGTTAAAATTGATAACTTCCTTAATACAGGATATGAGAACGAAGATCATAAACACTTGCGTCAACATTATTTTTTTATCGGTGATCATATATTGTTATAAGGGTCCCTACACCAAAACCCCTATCACGCTACGGCAACGCACCCTGAATACCTAATGCGGCTGGTACCCTACAATAAGCTAGATACGCAGCCATTGTCACAGTTTTTTACATATAGCCTGAAATGCCTAACGCTAAGTGCTGAAAGGAATAGGTTTAGTGTGAGTTGGGTGCGTATAATGTTTCTTATGAGATTATCATTTGTGACATGAAAATGGCTTAAGTGAACTTTTATGATAAGCGACTGTGGTCTACGGTCTACTTAACTTCAGAATACGTTTATTTTCATCGGCGGTCCGCCCCGACTTAGCACGGGTGCAATGCTACCTACTACCACTAATACGGTACTGGTGGTAGAGCTCCAGTGACGGAGCTCGCGGGCGTAGACGCCACCGCATTACCTAATATACTTGCCGCTAAATGGTAGTGCTCAGCACTATCGTGTTCCGGGCAGGTGGTAATGTACGACCCTGTAATTTCCGGCACAGAGGCATGACACCTTAGGCCTCAGAAGTGGTAACGCATCTGCATTTTGACCTCTGGTCTTTGTGTGGGTGTCTATAGGCAGTCATCACTTAACATCAATGTGAACTGCATGCTTGTTTGGAGGCCTGGAGCTTGCTCCACTACGCTGCTCCAAAAACGCGCATTTTAATTTGCCGCTAGCGGTCACCCATCACACACCTGACCGCGCCCATATCGCTTAACCGAGTAGATCGCTTACGATGTACACCAGCCGCGGGGCCATGCGCGCTTCTATAAATATGTGCTTGTGTATAATTCCATTAGCCACCAACAAGTGCAGTAACACGAACAAAGGTTCATATTTGCGGCGACTACCGTTAAAATTTTCCAAGAGATTGAACGATAAGAAAACCAGGTAAACGAGAGAGAAAATAGTCACGCGGGACGCCAGATAAAAGTAGGGAAAGGGCCGCAGCGATATTGTAATGGTGGATGATAAAGACGCGTTTTATTGTGTCGTAAATTGTAAATATGAATTATTTAAGTCCGTATTTGTCGATATGTTTTATTGTCTCCGCCTCCGCTTTTGTAGGGAACGTTCTTGTTTTATTTTTATAAACTGTTTTCTTGGTTTACTGGTAGGGTATTGTTGCTATACTGCGCTATATCGGTGGGTATACTAATGGCCATTTTCACCATATTTTTAGGCAGTAACAAAGTTATAGGGCTGATTTCTATCAGTACAAAAAGTAGAGGTCAAAATGCAGATGTGTTGCCATCCCTGTTTGTGTATGAAATTTGATAAAAACAATGTTTCATTCGGTAAACAGATTGGTGAAGTTGATAGATTAGGTAATGCGATAATACCTACCCTCTTGAGCTTCGGAACTAGATCTCAGACTAGATCAGTTAATTACACACAAAAATCACTGAACTGCTCAAGGAAAGATCTACTTTTATACTTTTACAACAAAAAGCGTAAGGATCCTCAAAATTATGCGGATAGAGAGTGACAAGGGTTCAAACTAGCCGGTGTCCTCCTAATGGAGTCGCGTGAGACGGAGTTCATCATACACTGTGTTGTAGTCACTCGCGGATGTCCATAATGACGTCAGAAGGGACGCGGAACTTGCAAACTGGATTGTGTCCAACTTTTAGGTCACTCATCGCCTTAATTATGCCCCTGGACGCTCGCTTTGGTTGGGCTTTCGGACCTTTCAAATTTGTTAGGTTATTTAGTGAAACGTAACGTAATTTCACGTCTGTAATCCCCGAAGGGGTAGGCAGAGGTTTCGCCGGTTACGTTTGGCCCATGTGGCGAGCCTGTTGACATCTCCGGGAACATTACCAAACTTCGAGGTACTGGGAAATTCACAGACAGGTACAGAAAATGGAAAAAATTCTATAGAACCAGAGATAACGGACTTTGCACCGTTATCTGTAATAGCCTCCTACCCGGAAATCGAACCCAGGACCAGGCTACTTTAGTATGTTATTTAGTATATTATTATATTTTAAGTTGGATGTGCGACATGCATGCGATTTGCTTGAAATATTCACAGATTATTTAGTAACATGTACGTTCACTCTGAAATAAGTTACTAAATTAAGTATTTGAGGGAGGCTCTCATACAGCTAACGTGAATATTTTACCGTATTTATTAAGAAAAAATTGATGCGAAACCCTTCGTGCGCGAGTTATATTCGCATTTGATCTGTTTTTTCTCTAAATTTTTATACGTAACTTCACGCCTGTAATCCCCGAAGGGATAGGCAGAGGTAAATGCATGCATTCAAGCATACATGCAAACACCCACGACTCGCCGGTTACGTTTTGGCCCATATAACAGGTGGCGAACCTGTTGCCATCTCCGGGCACATCACCAAACTCCGAGGTACTGGAAACTTCCAGAAAATGGAAAAATCCCAATAGAACCAGTGATAAAGAAGAACCAGAGATAAAGAAGAACCAGAGATAAAGAATTTTCAAACCGTTATCTCTGATAGTCCCGACCCGGTAATCGAACCCAGGACCCCCAGCGTAGTAGTAGTGGCCTGCTACCACTACGCTATGGAAAATAATATACTAAAGATACTTTTCATTTCATTATTCATGAGCGAAGCGCGCATGGCCCAGCGGCTGGTGTAGATCGTAAGTGATCTGCTCGGTTAAGCACTACGGGCGCGGTCGGGTAGTGTGATGGGTGACCGCTAATGGCAAATTAAATGCGCGTTTCTGTGCTTCGGAGGGCACGTTAAGCCGTCGGTCCCGGTTGCTATCGATGGATAGCAGTCGTTAAACCTTGTCGAAGGCCTTATGGGGGCGGTTTGAAAACATCCGAAAGTGGGTTGGCCACTAACCCACCCACCTCCACCAATCCGCATTGGAGTAGCGTGGTGGAGTAAGCTCCAGGCCTCCCCCCAAAATGGGGAGAGACTCGTGCCCAGCAGTGGGACGTATAATGGGTTGCCATTATTATTATTATTCATGAGTTGAACACGCTATTCCAAATATGTCCAATATATATCATATCAAGAACTATCCCCATAACAATGAGGGTCACATATCCGTCAGACCGTTGTGAATTATGCCCGCTATACAGTTTCCATTTCACATCAGCCATACATCATCACAGATATTGTTCGATGAAAAGATTGGAATGAAGTTTCTACCATATTGATTCATGTTTTCGACCCTGCGGACTGTGTACTTGGTAATGTCACAATGGAATTAAATTAAATATTATTTTAGAAAAGCGGCCAGATTCGTTTCGAACTGTTTCGCAGTACATTTTATAAGTTCATCAACTGTGTTATACATCATTATCATCATTTGAGCTGGAAACGTCCACTGCTGGACCAAAGCTTCCCATAAAGTGTATATGCCATAATCGCCACGCTTGGCGTGTGGATTGGCGATCGTAGTGGCCACGGTTTTATCCCAGGGCCCTGCTGCCCATCTTTATAGAATTGAGTGTAGCCGGGTATTAACCTTAAATTGAGTCTACCTGTTTTTTATACGCACACGATTAGAAAAATTACCCTTTTAAATTGCGAAACACGTCAACGTTTGTAGTATGACACATTATTTTCCACATGAATAACATTGGAGAGTGTATTTCAGTATTGCTCTCAGCAAAAGCTCGTTTCAATATAACGTTGAGTTTATGAAATGGAAGAACAAAGTGTTTTTAGCACCGTGAAGCGACGGTAACCCTTTTTGATAGTTAAATGTTCAGTTCACAATAAATATGGCAAGAGACAAGTCATGCCAAGTGAATATGTCGGCCCCATGTTGAGCGACAATTTAGTTGCGGTGGAAAATGCTGCCGTTTCTTTGTAAATTGTTTTATACTGCAGTGTACCAGTGGCGTGTAATATTATCGTAAGTTGTTGACTTATTGTTTCTTTGAAAGGGTTTTTGGATGATTAATAATATGAAATAGGTACATGGAATTGCTAATATGGTAGTGCTTTGATCTTACACACATACAGAAGCACATAATTTGATGGTGTAAGATATGAGTCCACCCTGTTAATTATAAGAAGTTACAGTAGGTACGTCCGTATTCAAAATTTTCTTAACAATCAATGTAAATAATTCCTAAGAAACGCTCTTAAAACATTTTTAGATTTGGAAAAATATGATGCGTTTTTTCCGTTTGGACACCATTTGTAGTATGACACATTATTTTCCACTTGAATAACATTGAAAAGTATATATCAATATCGCTCTCGGCGAAACTTCGTTTGAATATAACGAGGAGTTTATGAAATGGACGAACAAAGTGTTTGGAGCACCGTGAAGCGATGGTTATTCCTTTGGATAGTTAAATGTTCAGTTGGCAACACTCGTTTGATGCCAACTGAACAGTGCCAACTGAACGTAGCAGTGGAAAAAGCATAGATGTCGTAACGTCACAAATTATTCTGTACTGCAGAATACCAGTTGCGTGTCACTTTGGCGTAAATAATCGACTTATTGCTTCTTTGAAAGGTTTTTGGATGATTAATAATATGAAATACATAGAATACCTAATACGGCTACTACGGCGGTTACCTTGATCTTACACCCCGAGCTCTTTGTTGCAGTTACAAATTCGTGGAAGCCTTATTATCGTGAATTGTTTTGTAGGTACTGCAGTACGTCAATTAAGTATATAGTTGTTTTCCAAGATTTTTGTACGCTTCATAGTACAAAACGCTCTAGAGAATCTTTGTCGATAACTTTGAGTGAGAAATATCTGTTGTATATCGTACAACCCATCATCTATATAAATGTGAAAGTCAATTATACAATAACTGTACGGATTTAAATGAAATTTAGTATGTGGTTGGTGAATATGAAGATTATTACTTCACATCGCGATCGTTGTCTTTAATTATAAATAATTAAATTTTCGCTATTTGTATTTTATCTTACACCAAAATAACTTACAAAGGGAGTGCATGCTAATAATGTTTATTAAGACTTACGTCCACGATAGAGCGTCATCTTGCTCTGGGGCTATGAGGATCCATTTTAATATGTTTATTTTATAAGATACTCTCGATATACGACCTATATTACTCAATCAAAATTCCATCCTCGCCCAGGACGTTTTATACGGGCCGTCCGTACCGTTCCCGAACACGCCCATATGGCGACATTCATTAAACGCTACCTTAATTAACTTTATGATGCAAAATTCAATATAAAATGTGAGCTTTGATCGGTTTTGGAATCGAGCAAAATGAGCAAAGGTACGATCACATTAGCCGCCTGAGCTAACTTGGGTTATGTCGTTTATACAAGTATGACAGACTTAGGCCCATATTAAAACACAAGATACATCCCGAACACTCGGCTAAAATTCCTTACGCTTATTCTGGTTACATATTACACAGACATCAATCAGTACACGCGCACACAGAAATGTAGCACTTAGGGTTATGACCTAAAACAATCGTGAAATAAGTCTTCACGATGACTACGTGACGAAATTAACTAAAAATAGACCACTCGCTCGCCCGCTCGCAACCTCACTATTGAAGTTTGTTCAACTGCCTCTCAAGGGGGGTTATGGGCGAGGCGGGGAAATGGGGCGGGACGTCGAAGTGTCCATTCTAGACTTAGTACTATTACATATTCTCTGACACATATCTAGAGACGATCTTAAAATCGCGTTTGTCCATACGGGTTAGTTGATAAACGGGATCTTAAAGACACATTCTGGGACTGCGATATCTTTATTCATAAGACCCTCATAAACGTTAGTCAGTATAATAATTATATTTCTGTCAATTTCGACGTTTTCCTGCGAAATCGAATGAGAAATAAGTTCCGCGTGAGAACCAAAGTAGGCGACGTAGCTCACCGAATAGCGATACTCAAAAGGCAGTGGACAGGGTACATAACTCAGAGAATCGATGTCCATTGGGGCATAGGGTTCTGAAGTAGTGAACGCCTCCCGGTAAACGAAGCGTGGGCAGGCCTTCTACGAGATGCATCGACGACCTGCTGAAGGCAGCACACAATCGCTGATTGAGGGTTACCAAGGTGTACGACCAATGCCGGATAAAGCCGGTGCGGGGCCCGTAGCAAATGTGACCATGGGGCCCTAGAGTTACGTTGCCTACTGAAATTTAGGATGTAAATAAAACAGAACATTTACGAAAATAAATCGAAAACAATTTTATCGGATACCCCTGTAAGTATTGTGGTATTGCCAACTTGCAACATAATAATATGTCAGCCATAACAATGTTGACAACAATTACGATAGGCGGTCGTACACAGTGCCGGATTTGCCATATAGCAGGAGGCAGCAAATGCTACGGGCCCCGCGCCTTGTTGCGCCCCGTGCCTGTGCCCAAAAAAACACAAATATGTAAAATATGTAGTACACCTTAGCTATTCTCAAAGTGAACGTTGGCCACACTGTAATTATATAGGTAGGTACAACGTTCACTTTGAGAATAGCTAAGGTGTACTACATATTTTACATATTTGTGTTTTTTTGGGCACAGGCACGGGGCGCACCAAGGCGCGGGGCCCGTAGCATTTGCTGCCTCCTGCTATATGGCAAATCCGGCACTGTGTACGACCGCCTATCGTAATTGTTGTCAACATTGTTATGGCTGACAATTTTTCATATCAATTTGTACCTCCTTTAAAAGCAATTACGAAAATCTAACTATAATTCGCTCGGGTCGCTCACTATGGGCCTCATAAGAAGGCTCTAGGTCACTCAGAGAGCAATGGAGAGGGCTATGCTCGGAGTTTCTCTACGAGATCGAATCAGAAATGAGGAGATCCGCATGAGAACCAAGGTTACCGACATAGCTCACCGAATAGCGAGACTCAAGTGGCAGTGGGCAGGGCACATCGCTCGAAGAACTGACGGCCGTTGGGGCAGAGCAGTTCTAGAGTGGCGACCACGTACAGGGAAGCGAAGCGTAGGCAGGCCTCCCACAAGATGGACCAACGACCTGGTGAAGGTCGCGGGTAATCGCTGGATGAGGGCGGCCCAGGACCGTTCGTTGTGGCAATTTTTCCCACTTTCGTGACAAAACGGCTGAACCGATTTTAATGTAATTTTGAATGGAGATAGTTGACGAGACCTTGGGAATGGCCTATTTTTTTTCATATTAACTATTTATACCCACAAGAGATTGACTCTTGTGGGTATAAATAGTAGATGAAAGTTTATATGGAATTCCGTCTTCGAAAGTCGAAGCCCACGCGGATGAAGTCGCAGACAAACGCTAGTTTTTCATATATCACATTAGCAATCATCCCTCTAATCTACTTCGTTATATTCCTGAATAATGTATCGCTTGGATTACACAGTGTAGGGTAACCATCTTATGCCCTAGTTTGTACCTACAGGTTGTCCCGTATTTCAGCTGACAATACTCGTAAATGAGAAATGAAATACCATGTAACCGGCACATCATAGTGCTGAAACACACTCGAGCTCCTACACTGGAACTCTACCACCAGTAAAGATGCGTTGCCACTCCTGAGGCCTTAATTGTAACCTTTGTATCGGAAATTACAGGGCCGTACATTACCACCTGACCGTATATAGCTACCATAAAGCGTTTAGGGGCAGGTAGATTAAGTAATACTTATTCGTCTAAGGATTTAATCTTTTTCATTCTTATACGAGTAAGTTATCACATGGTCACCCTACAGAGATAATATCTATCTCACTCTATTGATGAGAGAACCGCACATGTGGAACTACAATTAAATTTGTAATTCCCCTCTGTTTTGTCTCTCTATCATTTCTATTGACACAATACAGAGGACTAGCCTTTGTGCAACTATTAATAGATATAAATTTTGCGGTAAATCAAATTCAGGAGAGGCTTTTGCTGTTTTCATGTTTAGTGTTCCTAGAATTTCGTGTGTGTGATACGAAAATGTTAGTAATTACGAATAATTTTGTGTTTATTTATAACCAGCTTAATGCAAGCCTTTGCTTTGACTCGTTTTGATTTCAGTAGTTCGTTTGATGTCCAGTAACTCAAAAGCGATTTGACGACCCGGTTAGTTCAGCGGCGTGAGACGATCGTTTGATTCGAAGAGTTCGATCCCCGCACCGGGACAAATATTTGTATGGCCCACAGATATTTGTTTCGGGTGTGGGTGTTTGTGAATGTGTTGTGTGTGTAAAACGGCACCCACGACACAAGTTTATACCTAGTGTGCAGCGGGCTGTGGGCAGCGGGTTGGCCACGTTTTAAATAATAAGCACCTAAATACTGAAATGTTAAATAATAAGCTAAAATTGTAATAACTTCGAAAACTGCAGATTTCTAGACATCAGTAGTAATATTGAGCAAACATTGTACCACTCATATTGTTTAAATTATACTTATCTCAAACTTAAATTATTGATAGATTCATTAGATTATAATAAGAAATTTTTGAAATGCCGCACATTAAAAACGTATAAACAGAAAACTATCTTAGATTATTTCACTACTCGCAAGCAGTCAACTTCAATTAGATTCTCAGAGTATAGCTCTAAAACTACTTTCTCACCAAACCAAATTACATCAACAGGTGAAAGAATGACGAAGAAAAATCGTTCCTTTCGATAATAAAATAGTTGAATTCCACCAAAACATCCAAGGGGTACGCAGTAAACTAGAGCAGTTAGAGTACTGCATTGAGGAATTCGCTGAGGCTGGTACTCATTTGGACGTCATTTGCCTCACTGAGATATTCTTGAGCCGTGGTGAAGAAAGAATCTTACAAATTCATCAATTTAAGCTTGCTGCATCTTTCACCAGAAAAAAATGAAACGTGGGGGATCTTGTATTTTATGCCGTAATTATGTAGACTTTGTTGAATTAACCATAGTAAATGACATTTCATGTCCCTACATTTTTGAATGTTGTGGGATAGATGTCCCCGAGTATAAAACGATATTTATATGTATTTATAGAAGGCCTAAAAACGATAATGTTACCTTATCTTTTCAAAAATTTGATCACTTGTTACATATATTAAGTAAAAAAAGAAACAGGAAAATCGTTATCTGTGGTGATTTTAATATTAATATCCTAAATCATTCCAAATTCTCGCAAAAACTTCTCCAACTGTTAGATAACTATAAATACTTCTTACATATCCGAGACAAAACCCGCATGAGCTCTTGCTTAGACTTAATTATTAGCAATGTCGAAGAAGCGATAGGTAAAGTCCATAGCCTTAGACTATCCGATCACGATACGGGCCAAACAACAAACAAAAAATAGATATGGTACATATGGAAACGTGATTATAGCTCAGATAATAATAGAAAATTTCGTCAAACTTTACAAAGTCTATCGTGAAATGATGTACTCGAAGCAGACGACCTTAATCAAGCTTTCGCCGCTTTCTACGAAATGTTGATTCTGTTATATAATCTGTGCTTTCCATCAAATAAACACAAAATTGTTTACAAAGATAGTAAATTACAATGGATCACTAAAGGTATAAAAAAATCTTGTCTCACAAAGCGTAAGCTGCGATATAATGATTACAAAACAAAAAATCTGACATGTAAAAATAAATATATTCCTTACAATAATGTCCTGAAAAAAGCAATTCTTACATCCCAAAAGAGATATAACGCTAACTATATAAAAACAGCTCGAAATAAATGTAAAGCTTCATGGACATTAATAAACAATAAAGTGCAGTAACCAAACCATTTCGATTTGAAAATTAATTTTAACGATGATCTTATATCTGAACCTACTAAAATAGCTGACATTTTTAATAATTTCTATGTAAATTTAGCCCAAAGTAACACTTCCAATTATGACATAAAGATAAATTCACAACCACAAACTATTTTTTTGAGACCTTGCGATCCAAATGAAATTTTAAATATCATTCGGTCACTAAATAATACACAGTCCGTTGGATATGACAACTTGTCTACCAATGTAATAAAAAAATGCGCCCCACAACTCTCTAAAATACTAAGTTATTTGATAAACTTGTCCTTTGCCGGTGAATGACAAAGAATGACTCTTTTTCTTTTCTTTTTACTCTTTGTTATCAGTTTGTAAAGGGGAAAAGAGACATTTTACTGATATACTTTTTACATTAGTTTATGACATTTAGTTTTATCTTAGTGATATTCTTGACTTTACATATATTTTTTATCTTGTTTGACATGTATATCAATTGTTATTCACTTTAATTTATTTTGTTTGTTTTTGACGTGTCATAAGAGGTGCCTGTCACCCTAAATTAATAAATGAGTTTCTGATTCTGATTCTGATTCTGATTCTTTGAATTGGGAACTTTCCCAAACAAACTCAAAATTTCTATAGTTAAACCTTTATTTAAGAAAGATAATAAGCATGATATATGCAATTATCGTCCGATTACTCTGATATCAATTTTATCAAAGATATTCGAAAAGGCAATGCATACAAGTAGAAATTAAACTTGCGGATTTTCTCGCGTATACAACACTCCCAAACTTCTTCACACACCCGACGTTTCGGTCGCTTTCCAGCTACCGTGGTCACGGGCTGACTGAAACGTCGGGTGTGTGAAGAAGTTTGGGAGTGTTGTATACGCGAGAAAATCCGCAAGTTTAATTTCTACAATGTATGAAGCTCGCGAAAACCTACGAAAACGTTAATGCATACAAGGTTAATAAATTATTTAAAACGATTTAAAATTCTTGGAGAGAATCAAAACGGTTTTCTAAAAGGTAAATCCAAGTCACTGGCAGCTTTCTCATTAATAAAGACCATATTGGCAAATATTGACAGGGGAAATTATGTATCTGGCGAATTGTTTGATATGTCGAAGGCATTTGACCATGTCAGTCATGAAAGACTGTTATCTAAATGTAAAATTTATGGCATTCGTGGTCTTGCTTTAAACTGGTTAAAAAGTTACTTAAATGAAAGAGCTCAATGTGTAGAAGTGACTCAGTTAAATGAGAGAAATGAAAAAACGAGTTATAGATCAAAATTTGAAATAAATAAATATGGTGTACCACAAGGCAGCGTATTGGGACCCTTACTCTTCCTAATATACATAAATGATTTACCTAATATAACTAAACACACTTGTGTTCTTTTTGCTGATGATATATCTTTTATCATTAAAAATGACACAAAAATACAACATATACAAGAGGTAAATGAAACTGTTGCTAAATGTATAGACTGGCTTACACAAAACAATCTTAAAGTGAATGTTAAAAAAACTAAATTGGTACAGTTTTATTATACGTAAATAATAGAAAACGTAAAATTGATCAAATCAATATTAGTTATAATAATGAGATGATTCCTGAATCTGATGTGACAACGTTTCTCGGTATTAAACTAGATTCTAATTGCTCGTGGAGGGCTCATATAGAATCTGTAAATAATAAACTCAACGGCTTTGTCTATGCGCTATGGAGACTAGCACGTGTTGCAGACCACAAGACGGCTCTCTTGGCTTATCATGGATACGTTGCCTCTGTGCTATGGAGTCGTATTATGGGGCAATGCAACAAATGTTACTGAGCTATTCATTACACAAAAGAAATGTGTACGTGCTATCTTCAATGAACCACCTTGGAGTTCTTGTAAACCTTATTTTAAAAAACATAGATTGTTAACTCTACCTTGCATCTATATTTTGGAGTTGGTAAAGTTTGTGAGGGCACATAAACATTTGTTTATCGAACTTGGCGGAGGTCGTAAATATCAGTCACGACATTTTGACCGATTGGCCCTACCTCACTACATTAAGTCTACGCTGCAATTTCGTAATTGTCACATAACAGCGATACAAGTGTATAATACATTACCTAGATCTATTTAAACACTGAATGGTAACCATTTCAATAACAGAGTGCGTAGTTTATTAATTGATCAATGTTTTTATTCTCTGCAGGAATACATTAATCATAAATTTTAACATATATATATTTTTTTAATATTTGACATTTCGAGTATTTACAATATAATTTATTTTCTATTGTTATATACACTTTTTTTTTTTTTTTTTTTTTTTTTTTTATTGGCAACCGCCAGGAGGCATAACTGCCAGCATCACACGTTTGAATGATTGGAAATATATGGTACATAAATCAATTAATTAAATCCGCGTAGACATCATTAAATCTGAAAACACATAATAGGTATTATATACACTTAATACGATTTATTCTATTACTTTGACTTTGACACTTTTCCAAAGTTCAGATTATGGAGTTAATTATTAATGACATTTCATGTATTTACAATCTAAATTTTTTTTAAGTGACAGGTGTTGACATTTAATATGAATTTTATGTAAATGTGCAATGTAACTAATCAATTTAATAAACTTTTTTTGCTATTTCAATCTAATCTAATGTATATTCAACTGCGTAAAAAATATTGTGACATTTAACATGTATGTATGTATGTATGTATGTATCTTCACGCCAGGTCCCTAACGGGGTAGGCAAAGAGTGTAGAGCGCCAGATATCCCGGTTCAGACAAACCTCTCGTGCCTCGTCTACCTTCATCATTCTCTTCATTTAACATGTACTATTATTATTGTTTAAATTGATACATTTTGTTAATAGGAAATAATAACTCCATGGATGGAGTTTACTAAATATGTTAATATGTGATAAATAATTTGTAAAAACTGACCTAAAATTTGCATGCCAATAGTGTGGTGAAATATAAGGTATCAATTGATGTTTGTAAGATCTCATGTACTATATTTCTGGCAAATAAATTAATTAATTCATTCATTCATTCACTAACCCGTATCTCCACCAATCCGCATTGATGCCGAGGCAAGATCGAGACCGCCCCCCCCCCCCCCCCAAAAAAAAGACTCGTGCCCAGCAGTGGGGCGTATAATGGGTTGCCATTATTATTATACTGTATGTTTACAGCTCGCCGTAGAGTACATGGCTTAAGAATCATGGGGAATCGAAAAGGTCAAGACTCTTGATCTCATTTGTGTCAACCGTAAAAACGAAGCATTCCCCCGAGGTGACGTCATAAAACCGGTCAATTTTATGACATCACCAACTGAATGATAAATCGCTTTAGCCGGACGCCTTTACAATGTTACGACTTCGGAAATTTATTCATAGAATTGTAACAAGCTTGTAATAGCGTCCACAAAGATGGCAGATACGAAGATTTTTATGCTTTCTTCAAATGGTTTAATTTTATTGTCAGAACAAAAGCGACACTTAATGCAAATTTCTTTTGTTTTTCATGTGCTACGTATGCAATCTTCAGTGGGATTGGTCTGACTTGTAATAGGAGATATTTGTGACGACGATTGTCACTTCGACATTCCATTAAGTTAAAAACGCCTGTATTTTCCACACGTACGCAGAGGTAAAATTCATACATACATGCAAAGACCAACGATTCGCCGGTTACGTTTATGGTGGCGAGCCTATTGACATCTCTGGCCTCTTTTTTATGTAATGAAGGTGGCAAACTAGCATGCAGTTGATGTTAGGTGGTGACTGTAGCCTCTACACACTTACCCAAAGACCAAAGGTCAAAATCCAACTGCGTTGCCAGCCCTGAGACCTTAGTTGATAGGTATCTGTGATAAGTTATTACGGGGCCGTATGTTACCATCTAACCTGAACACGATTGTGCTGAACATTATCATTTAGGTGGTGGTGCCTACGCCCTCGAGGTCCTACACTGGAATTCCACCACCACTGGTAGTGTTTAACTATTAAACCAAACTCCGAGGGTGGCTGGAAAACTTTCAGAAAATTGAAAAATTCCAATAGCACCACAGATAAAGAAGAATACACCTTTATTCCGAATAGCCACCGATGATGAACTCATTACTTCAGCGTGGCCTACTACCACGAAACTACTTAAGCAGTTATAAGCATAAAAATAAGTTTCCTATATGCACTATCCATTTACTAAACCATCCGTGTACCTGTTTGTATGTTTTACTTGACAGATCTCAAACATACACACTTGAGCCGTGAATCAAGAATGTCGAAATATCTTACATCAAATCGTGGAAGACCTCATTCTCAAGTGTGTTTATTATACAAGTCTTGACGTTCGAGGGTATCGAGTGTAACTGGGGTAAGGTAAAATGGATTGCAGTCCTATTTATCTTGACCCTCTTCCTAAGAGCAGGATGATATCGAATGTATTTTCACATCGATCTCCTTAGGGAGAGAGTTATGTCCGATGAACGACTTCAGCTTGATGTAAAAATAAATATATCTTCGTACGATATATCGAACGGGAAAGGTTTATTTATATTTAGCCTTGATTTACACGTTGGTTCTTTTAGTCTCAAAATACAGAGGACAGTAAGTATACAGGTACTTTTTTTCAATGTTGTTCAATGATGGTGCTGAACACTAGTTACACATTACAATTCGTTGCAGATTGATGAGGTAATGTGGTGTTGCCGACGCCCTCGAACTCCGATACTAAGATTCTACCACAAACGAAAGCTAGATTAAAATCACTGAGAATCTTCCTAAATGGAGAAAAGTACTCTCCGATACGAAGATCGTACTCAAAGATCTCAGGTCTGACCGTAGTATAAACTGAGCTAGTTAATAATCTAGATAAGATATTGCTGTAAATACAATTTTATGGATTATCGTTCACAAAGTTTCCAAACCAAAGCTGGACCGACCACCAAATAATAGTAGCCATTTATAAAATCAGTCCCCCGCCTGGAGCTAACGGGCCCGCCAACGGTTATAGTGTTGTGGCGGGCTATGTCCGCCGGAATTATTAAATTTTATCCTAAGGTCCGCCCGAAAGATTAGCTCTAATGGCCGCCCCAGAGCCGACGAATCTTTCTGCACTTCTGAAGCTTTTGCGGAAATATTTTTGCTTAAAAAGACATATTGAAACATTGACTTTGTTGAACTAAATAAAAAATAAATCAAGGATGAGGACCTGTGTTGCTTCACTCCAAACTCCAAGGTTGTAATTGAGATTCCTTCTCATCATCATCACTTGAATTAAAAATCATTTACAAATATGTCAAAGTCTCCACGTTTGACATACCAATTTGCGATAGCATATTCTTCCTAATAAAATAATCCAAAACACTTCATCAGTCATAATTCGCGGCCGCCGCGCGCGCTAATGTTCGATGTTTTGTCGCGGTTAATTTGTACACAGCTTTACTCGTACATTCTTCCCGCAACCAAATTAAGGCCTCGGGATCGGCACCGTGGCGTTTAATAATCTTAGTTATCATCTTAAATATATTGCCGTCGTTAATTTGCCCGCTTTCAGCAATTTGATCTGAAAGTTTCCAAACGATAGCAGCAGTAACCGCCAAAAATATAGTTGCAATCTGTAAAATCAGTCCCCGCCTGGGGCTAAGAACGGCCCGGCAACGTTTATAGTGTCATCGAGGGCTATGTCTGCCGGAATTATTAAATTTTATCCGGCGACCCGCCCGAAAGATTAACCATAATGCCGCCCCATTAGCTTCGACCCGATGGAACTTTCTGGGCTTTTGAAGCTGGTCTTTTGTGGAAATATTTTTTGGTAATAATGATAGATGAAAGAATAACTAATAGATTTACTGAGTTATGTAATAGACCCGTAAAATGGAAGTTAATTTCGGTGGTACAAGAGGTGGTCTTGATTAATTCGCATTCATGTCCGCGTCACTGCTTTGCCAGTTGCAAGTTGTCCTACCCGGGCTGTTTTTGTACCATTATTCTTTAATTTTGAACTGATTAATCCCATTAAAATTTTCATGTCAGAGCAAGGGTCAAGTTTCCTCCCAGTATGTTGAAATTAATTTCTTTTCCTTTTTGGTATGGTTTTTTCATTTTGCTTCTTAAGTTCAATTGTGAAATACGAGAGCGCTAGTATGTAAGTGTATAGAAAGAGTTCGCCATATTGATTGATTGAATGAACGTAATCGAAGTCATCGACGCGTTCAATCTTGTCGGGTTTGTGTGGGGGCCGATGTGATTGATTTTGGGCATGGCTGTGCGGAACAGAATTTCTGATCGTAGATATGCTTTGCTCTGGAATATGTCACATCGAAATAGGATCATGGTATCGGTTCCTTCCCATTTGTATTTGAATACAAAGAAAGGGTTGCAGCAAAGAAACTTTAATCTGTGATCAGACTTGAGTAAGAACGCAAAATGTTTGAATTGATTGTCTTCGAAAGGGAGCTGTTCCGAATGGGAGTCTTCCTTTTCATAACTTAGTACAAAACAAAGACGCTTCCCGCTGCCTGTTTGTCTCTTATTTCCTATGCTTAGATTTTTAAAAGTATACAACGCATTTTGATGTGATTGTGGCAAATAGATAGAGTTCAAGAAAAAGGTTTATCATAAGGTATATTTTCGTAACTAAACAACATTTCAAGACCTAAGTTGTTATGTCTCTGTGATTGTTTATACATTACCATCTATCCGGAACACATACGAACCACCATTTGGTGGCTGATAGCTTAGGCAATGCGGCGGTGCCTACGCCCTCGAAGACATACAACCTCGGAAACAACAGACGCATACATAGATCTTCCATTGTAGTCTTTCTTATTCGGTAAATCTATATCTTAGCGTCCTAAAAGAACTGTTGTTCTAACTGTTCCACTACACTCAGGCTAAAAGCATCGCGCATAACCCTGCGATTGTACTATCCGCCAAGAATGTTAGATTTCTCCAGGGAGGGTGATGTAATGCGCTGGTGTGCCGATGCCGTATTCTGCATTACTGATATACTCCCTTACTTCACAATTTTTAAAACCAAGCTCGTCAGTTTCTTTGTTGTTAACTAGTAGTTTGTTTGCATTTTTATTGTATGGCAGTAATGACGATCACACATACATAACAACTAAAGTCTCAATCTGCATTTCCGGTCTTTGTGTAGATGTCTCTAGGCTGCAGTCATCACTTTACATCCATGGTATCTGCATGCTTGTTTGCCACCTACGATATATTAAAGAAAATCGACCCACATAGGTCAAGGTCCGCGATGCTAAATAAAAGTCAGTGGAAAAAGGAGGGATTTTTTTTGATATTATTGAAGTGGCATGCAACCTTGCAGCTTACATTGATGTTAAGTGATGACTACAGCCTATAGACACCCACACAAAGATCAACGTCAAAATGCAGATGCGTTGCCACTCCTGAGGCTTAAGGTGTTATGACTCTGTACCGGCAATTACAGGGCCGTACATTACCATCTGACCGGAACACGATAGTGCTGAACACTACCATTTAGCGGCAAGTATATTGCGAAGCGCGCATGGCCGAAGCGCGCATGGCCCAGCGGCTGGTGTTGATCGTAAGCGATCTACTCGGTTAAGCATTACGGGCGCGGTCGGGTAGTGTGATGGGTGACCGCTAGTGGCAAATTAAATGCCCGTTTTCGTGCTTCGGAGGGCACGTTAAGCCGTCGGTCCCGGTTGCTATCGATGGATAGCAGTCGTTAAACCTTGTCGGAGGCCTTATGGGCGGTTTGTGGTGGAATAAGCTCCAGGCCTCCCCCCAAAAAGGGGAGAGACTCGTGCCCAGCAGTGGGACGTATAATGGGTTGCCATTATTATATATTATATATATTAGGTAATGCGGTGGTGCTACGCCCGCGAGCTCCGTCACTGGAGCTCTACCATCAGTAATATGAATATATGTTGTGTGCTGACGTCGCATTATTCCATACTCTTGTATTTAAGTCACGACCTTGACAAGACTGATAAAGTACTAACTGTAGTAAGAACTGTATCCATCGGTTTGGGAAAATGTATGGAGTGTGAGAATATCGTCTTATGAACTCACGTTTCCACTCTTGTGCTGTTTTAGTCCCCGAGAGATTCAGCGCTCCATCGCTCTCTGCCTATCCCGAAAGCACAGATACCGGTAGTGAAACAGGTGTCACATAAAATGGACATACCGCAGCGCGTAGGGCTATTGAGCAGCTTAACGCGGTGTGTCCTTTTTATGCCCCGCCCACGGTGTGTCTATTTACGTAGAATCATTTTTTGACTTAGTACGACTTCACTGCCTACCCGGGTGTAAAATTAGCACGAACCTAGATAAGATATTGCACATTCATAAATGCCAAAATTATTGTTACCGCTACACTGTTAACCTGTGGGCAACTTGTATTATAGTCGTTCCTTACAATGGCGGTCGATTCAATTTAAACTTTCAGTCGCGTTTGTATCGATATTCCTTTGTTGTCACAGTTTCACCAACGGCGATATCGATTGGATAGTCTTTATACAGTGACTTGGTTTAATGGGTCGCCTTGCTCGAATGAAAACTAGGTGACGTTTGTTTTTCAACGCTAGTTTTCAATGCGCGCTGTACCGGGCACTACGAACTAGGCCAACTTATTTATGTCATGTAGAACTCACATTGATTATAAGTTAATGCTGCAGTGTGTAGATTTCTGAATAGAATCTAGTGAATTCAGATGCACTTTGACTACTACGGCGTAAGGTGTTTTACCTCTATGCCAGAGAGAGTAGGACTACTCTTAGGGTTTTTTCAAATAAGACGTTTGGTGTCGTCCGGCTGCGGCACCGTAGCAGTGTGGCTGTCGTATTGCTAACAGACGTTTTGTCGCTTGTCGTATGTTGTACCTTGGACGGATGATTAGTTGGTTGTCATACTGGTAACGGATGGTTTGTAGGTTATAATACTGGACGGTTTGAGGGCTCTCGTACTGAGGACGTACGGGTTGTTAGCCGTCGTGATATCGACTGTACACAGTACAACAAGCTTAAGAATGTCCCTATCATTCTCAATCTTCCAAATCCTTAAAAGCATAATTCTTTTTAAAATCTTTTACCTTATTCGCTTTAAAATTGAATTTACCTAATCAATTTTGATTAAACTAAGTATACCTAAAGAAACATGTTCGCGTAATCTCATAATCTTCATGTGCGATAACATGCATCGTTGCCCATGCGGCCACGTCGGTGCCATGTGCCAAATTATAAAATCACCCACAGCCTCTCGTTGTTTGGACGGCCGCCAAACGGCGCACATAAACAATATTGCGATTTTTTGCCGCTGCAGCTAACGAAATATCGTCGTTGTTTTTAATTTGCACTATTTCGACCCTTTTTGGCAAATTGTTTCGTTTAGAACAATAAAAATTGTTCACGCTTGTTTGTTTGTCAATTCAATCAACCGTGGTGATACAAAAAAATGTTCATAGATTCTACTATTATGCCTTTTTTATATTAAGAAGGTGGCAAGCTAGTATGCAGTTCACATGGATGTTAAGTGATACCTGCAGCCTATAGATATCTACACAAGAACAGGGGTCAAAAGGCAGATGCGTTTCCACCCCTGATGCCAAAATTGTTTTGTTTCAATGATAAGAATTACCTTAATTACGAGTATTTAATGGCGAAGATCCTACGGTCCCTAATACGATCTCTTGATTAATAAAAATCTGTAACTAAGTATATCACCTGATGCTCAAATAGTTGTTTCTTCTTCCACAGACATCCCGTATTTGGAGCTGGCGGAACCCGACGAAGGCTACCATGGGCTGATCCGGGAGAACGAGACCCTCGTGGAGGTGACTCCCGCCATCCGAGCCAGGGGCCCCCTGTGCTCGTTCCTCATACTCAACAATAAGCATCATGGGGAAGCGCCTTTTGAGGTAACTGTTTGGTATATACAGTCTTGTCGGTATGTTTGGAATTCTGCGAGAATATTGCGTGTAGTTTATATATATAGAGATATATAGACAATAGGCTGCAGTCGTTAGGTACCTAAAAAAACCCGGTGAAGTGCGTGTCGGGCGCCGCGCAGTGTAGGGTTCCTTAGTAATGTAATGAATGAAAAAAATGAAAAAAAAAATTACGTTTTTTTTCTGCCACTTTGTCAGCGTGATTAAGGTATAAGTATACTTGTGCCGAATTTCAAGTCTCTAGTAAACCGCGGACGGACAGACAGACAGACGGACACGGCGAAACTATAAGGGTTCCTTGTTTACTACGGAACCCTAAAAAGCATCTGAGTCCCAGGTCCACACGATAATATTTGTTCGACGACATTTTTTAACACACAGCAACATTTTTACACTAACAGCTTTATTTTCATGTCACCAAATAAAAGAGAAGAATGTATGAAGAGAATGATGAAGGTAGACGAGGCACGAGAGGTTTGTCAGAACCGGGATGTCTGGCGCTCTACACTCTCTGCCTACCCCGTTAGGGACCTGGCGTGAAGATACATACATACATACATACATACATACCAAATAAAATGTATCGCCACACACGTATCGCCAGAAACACGCGTAGCGCGACGAGTGTGTCGATACGTCGCACCGTCCAGTACCTACCTATTTCGCCGTGTGTCAGGCAACCGTGTTGATGTCAATGTTTGCCCCGTTTATTTCAAACAAATAGTGTAGCGAAAACTGAAAAAAATTGCTGCTGTTTTTATCTTTTAGCAGATTATTCGTAGTTTTGCAGCAAATGATAACATTGGAGCCACGATCTAATTTAGATCAGCACTATCATGTTCGGGCTGTATGGTAATGTACGAGTATGGTCCCGTAATAAGAATTTTGTCCTCTTGTTTTTTAAAGAATAAAAAAATATAGGTACTGAGGTACGTAAACAATGATAAAAAAAGACGTGAATTATTTAAAATGCTGCTTTCTTATGTAATGGAAGTGGTAAACAAGCATGCAGTTCACATTGATGTTAAGTGATGACTGCAGCCTATAGGCACCCACACAAAGACCAAGGTCAAAATGCAGATGTGTTACCACTCCTGAGGCCTAAGGTGTTATGCCTCTGTGCCGGAAATTACAGGGCCGTACATTACCACCTGACCGGAACACGATAGTGCTGAACACTTCCATTTAGCGGCAAGTAGGTATATTGCGTGCTTGTACCAAGATAGTCCTCGTTAATCAGTCCTCGGGACCGACATTAGCATAATAATATAAGCTGTACACGATAGTACTGAACACTACTATTCGGTGGCAGATAAATACTTAATGACTTTTTTTTTAATGTAATGAAGGTGCAAACAAGCATGCAGTTCACCTGACCTACTAGTACCTATATAGTAAAATACTTGAATGATTGATCTTGCAGATCACTGAGAAGAATAGATCATTGAGAAGAAATTAAATTGAACTTTATTACCATAACCATAACAATTACTGAACCCAAAACGGCTAGTTTATATTCAATTTTATGGAGTGTCGCGGTCAGCCGCACGATATAGACCATAGAGCAATACGGGCCACCGGCCGCGGCGGACCGAAGGGGAGCCGCCATTATGCAGGCTTTCCCCTCTGTCAAAATACAATCCCAAGTGGGCCTATGCATGTCGCCTAGATGTTTAAATGTGTGCGTGAAATTGTTTATGTATTTCTTTAAAGTCAAGGTGTGAGTTTCGTAGTAATAGACGATTTTTTTTGTGTGTGTGTCTGTCACACGCATTTCACTCCGCAAAAAATGACAGACTGTTTTGCATCGGTAATAAACGCTATGGCAACTCCCCTCCGGTCCGCCGCGGCCGGTGGCTCGTGTTGTTCTATGATATAGGCGGATGTTACAATCGATGCGGTCGTAGTAACTTTTATTTAATCCGTTTCCACCACAAATAACGATATTCATAACTTAATAAAATAACTGATACTGTAACGGGTATCGAGCCCTGCCGGCGATATCCGAATAAATATACAATCTCGGTTTAAATGAAAAATTGTGATGTTCCGTGGGCCGCTCCCAATATCAGTTTCATGGGATTTCGGAGGGATCGAATGTCCAATTTTAAATGGATTCGTTGAATGTATAATTTTGGCCAGCGGTTGATCTTTGACCTCAAAAAATGGAAAAAGGTGATATTTATTTTAGATACATACTATAAATAATTAAACGATAGCCTACACTATCGAATGCGCGAGGAAAAAAACGGAAAAAAACATCCTAACCCCCATGTACCCTAAAAAAATATTTTAAGGCTTTAATTTTACCACTTTGTTGACGTTACTAATATTGTTATGTATATTCATGCCAAATTACCTACAGCTTACTAGTAGGTACCTACTAAGAGCCTCTTCGCTAAAAATGGACTGACGGACATAGGGAAACTATAAATGTACCTTATAGGATCCTAAAAATGCTTCCATATTTTATGGTTCCGTTAGTCTACTTAATTTTCCGTTTTATTTTTTGCTCATTAGGTGGAAAAAATTGGATAAAGAGGGCATCATTGGGGTAGGTAGATTGCTTAGAGGATCAAGAAGTCTTCAATATATTAAATATATTTATTCAATCATTTCATTGAAATAGCATAAACGTATTACATGATTATAAATATCAAACTTATATGAGTAAAGCAGCTTTGACAATTAAATAACATCCTCTGACCGTCCTCCTAAATAAGTCACTATTGTAACTTGTGACAAAGGAGGTAACAGCCCCTATCCCCTTAAAATGGCTATGATTACTCTAGCTAAAATGAAGTAGTACAAGTAAGGACATATAATAAATATTTAACATTTCGAGATTAAGTTTAACATTTTTAATTAACTTAAGTTTATATACTCGACACTTGCCATACTGTTTTGAACTGGGTGTATCATGGTCACGAAGATAATGTTCCCTGTCGTGTTCCAGATAATGGTGATAGACGAGAACGAGGCGCGGCTGCGCGTGCGCTACCCTCTCAACTGCGAGAAGCGACGCAACTACAAGTTCGACATTGCCGCCGTCGGCTGCGACGGCTCCTACTCTAACACGTGAGTTATTTCATTAGTTTCTTGAAATTGTCTCAACATATCATTTAAAATGTGTGAAATACTGCTACACTTATAATTGTATGTAAGTACCACCACAATTAATTTTCAGAAATGCATTGTTTATTTTAATAACATGATTTTCTCGTGAAGATTCAATTTAATGCTACGTGACTGACGCCTTGCTCATTTAATTTGTGTTCAAGGTACTACAGTTGTATAATGTTACTAATATAAAACATTGTGTAACACGATAACAATTTATAACATAATGTAACACTTTGCTACAACATGAAGAATGTTATACACTTCCACACTGATCAACTTTTTTGGGTCTGCCTATTAAGCTGGTGGTAACGCTAAATAAAAGAATTATATAACAGAAGAAATAATTTGTTATATATTGTTGTTATTAGCTGTATAACATTTGTTACATGAAGTTGGATAAAATCCCGAACAATTTATGGCTTTTGTTACAACTCGTTAAAAATAGTTACATTACCTAATATACTTGCCGCTAAATGGTAGTGTTCAGCACTATCGTGTTCCGGTCAGGTGGTAATGTACGGCCCTGTAATTTCCGGCACAGAGGCATAACACCTTAGGCCTCAGGAGCGGTAACGCATCTGCATTTTGACCTCGGTCTTAGTGTGGGTGTCTATAGGCTGCAGTCATCACTTAACATCAATGTGAACTGCATGCTTGTTTGCCACTTCCATAACATTAAAAAAAAGTTACATTACAAATGTTATGCAACTCTATTGCTACATTAATTGCTATGTGGAACCACTTTCAAGCGCGTCATTTGTTACGATTACCTGGCACGCAACTTGCTTCGCGTACAAACGTTCAAAGCGAGGGCTTGAAGAAGGCGCCGTGTCATGATTTGCCACCTTGCTCATTTGTGTTCAAGGTGCGCCCACGCAGCAGTTATATGTATGATATGTTCTTAGGTTTTCGCGAGCTACACTCATTGAAATAAAACTATTTTTACGGATTTATCTCGCGTATATTAAACTAAAATGATTTTTAAAATCAACCCGACGTTTCGGTCGCTTTTCAGCTTCCGTGGTCCCGGGCAGACTGAGGTGACATTTGTCTGACAGAAGTTTGAAAAAATTATATGTAGCTACCTCCATCGATTTCGTAAACGCCTTGCGTAGCGTTCAGGATTAACACAATAATTACTTATGGTATCTTGAGGTCTTACAGACTGCTGCGGCTGGGATTTAATCTTGCTAAGTATGGGATCCCATGATTTGTATGTTATATGTATGACGTTATAAATAAAAAACATTGTGTAACACGATAACATTTAAAAACAGTGTATAACACTTTGCTACGACATGTTAAGAATGTTATACGTTATATATACGCTCCCACAGCTGATTAACTTATTTTATAACATTATGTAACCATCAGTTTGGGTCTGCCTATAAAAAAAAAAGCTGTAAGCATTTATCACATTTAATAACAACAACATATTATTACAAATTATAATATGTTGTTTTTATTAGCTGTATATCATTTGTCATATGCAGTGTATAAATTCATGAACAAAGCTTTTGTTACATTTCGTTAAAAAAAGTTACAAAACAAATGTTATGCAACTCTATTGCTAAAGGTCGCGCCAGGTAAAAAGAACGCTGGCGGTCAAGCTGCGCGTCAAGTGTTTTTATTTCATTTTATGTTATTCTATGTAATATAGTTTTCAATCTGCCTACCAATACACGAAACCGCAAGCGAAAGCTAGATCAAAAATAAACCAATAGGGCTAGTACTTTCGTGCGCGAGTGTACCGATGCGCGAACACATCCCTTCTACTTTCTTCCAGCGTTCTTTTTACGTGGCGGACCTTTGACGGCCCGGTTAGTCCAGCGGTGTGAGATGACCGTTTGATTCGAAGGGTCGCGGGTTCGATCCCCGCACCGGGACAAATGTTTGTATGGCCTACAGATATTTGTTTCGGGTCTGGGTGTTTGTGTATGTGTTGTATGTGTACAACGGCACCCACGACACAGGTTTATACCTACTGTGGGGCTGTGAGTGTAAGCGTATTTTATACGTGGAAGCACTTTCAGGTGTGTCATTGTTACCCGGCACGCAACTTGCCACTCGTACAAACGTTCAAAGCGAGTGCTTGAAGAAGCCCCCGTGTTCGTGACTTGCCACCTCGCCACTTTGCTCTCTTGATACGCGTTCAAGTGGTCTTTCGCTTACTAAATTCCATTGATGATCCCCTTTTTTTATACATCGCTACGAATATTATAAATGCGAATGCAAGTTTGTTTGTTACACTTTCACGCGAAAACTACCAACCATCATGAAACTTTGTACACATATTATTATTTTGGGATAGTATTGAAAGTAGGGTTTTCTACCCGGGTACCCGGACCCGGGTATTTGGGTTTTTTAGTACTCGGGTATTATTTTATTGCCAGATCCGGGTACCCGGGCACCTACTTTGATTTGAGAATTCATCAAAATCCTCGGAAAATTACTACAAAGTAACGTCTAAAAAATATTACTTATTAGCGAATGTGCACACAAACAATAAAAATAAATCTAAAGAAGGCGTAGAGTTTTTTTTAGAAAAATGCAGTAACGTTGAGGTTAGATTTGGTTATGTGTTACTACGTACCTACTTGTTTACGTCGCTGTGTTTTGTTTCGTTTGTTTTACTGGTGGTAGAGCTCCAGTGACGGAGCTCGCGGGCGTAGGCACCACCGCATTACCTAATATACTTGCCGCTAAACGGTAGTGTTCAGCACTATCGTGTTCCGGTCAGGTGGTAATGTGGTCATGGTGGCCCTGTAATTTCAGGCACAGAGGCATATCACCTAATGCCTCAGGAGTGGCAGCGCATCTGCATTTTGACCTCTGGTCATTGTGTGGGTGTCTATAGGCTGCAGTCATCACTTAACATCAATGTGAACTGCATGCTTGTTTGCCACTTTTATTACATAAAAAAAAAAAAAAAAATCATAGGTATTGAAATACGCTAGTTTCTATTATTTTCATAGAAGTGTACAAAATGTTGGTTGTTATTGTTAACAGTTTTAATATTGTTCAGTGAAAACTTATTGAATTAAATGTTAATAATATAAAAGGAAAAAATGAATCTAGTGGACCTATAAAATTTAACTAAACGATGGTTTATGTTTCGTTGCCACAATCTGTATTTGTATCTGGCGTGTAAAAATACATTTAAAAAATACAGAATAAGGAATCAGTATAGTGTGCAATTTGCTCACAAATATTATCTCTTATAGGTTCTTCAACAAGCGTTTTATTAAAACATTTAAATAAAGTACCTACATAAAATAAAAATAGAAAAACAGAACTTTACGTGCGAAAAAGAAGTGCCTTTGACATCGTTTCCTCAACCTGAATCAGAACAAAGTTTAAGCGTAGTTCCAAAAAGACCGCGGGTAACATTTTTTTTCTATCTTCTACTAAAATTTCCGAATTTGTTGCACGCTTGGTTGCACGCACGCATGGCCCAGCGGCTGGTGTAGATCGTAAGCGATCTGCTCGGTTAAGCACTACGGGCGCGGTCGGGTAGTGTGATGGGTGACCGCTAGTGGCAAATTAAATGCGCGTTTCCGTGCTTCGGAGGGCACATTAAGCCGTCGGTCCCGGTTGCTATCGATAGATAGCAGTCGTTAAACCTTGTCGGAGGCCTTATGGGCGGTTTGAAAACATCCGACAGCGGGTTGGCCACTAACCCGCCCACCTCCACCAATCCGCATTGGAGCAGCGTGGTGGAGTAAGCTCCAGGCCTCCCCCCAAAAAGGGGAGAGACTCGTGCCCAGCAGTGGGACGTATAATGGGTTGCCATTATTATTATTATTATTATTGGTTGCACAAGACGGAATTTCCACTCGAACTAATATAACTGTGTGATTGATTGTATTTAAGTAAAGGAGACATTTTGACATACAGTGGAGCGTCGATTATCCGAACGTCGCTTAACCGAACGACCGCTTATCCGAACGTAGTAACGCGCGGGTCTATGCCGCCCGCGCTTCGGTTTTCGCCCATTTGTCGCGACTCGTTCACATGTTATTGTACTCGTATGTTCAGATAAAGTTGTAAACATAGTAAGTGCTTCTAAAGCGTTTACTTGCTATGCACTATCGTGTTCCGGTCAGGTGGTAATGTACGGCCCTGTAATTTCCGGCCCAGAGGCGTAACACAGGCGTAAACTTAGGCCTCAGGAATGGTAACGCATCTGCACATTGACCTTGGTCTTTGTGTTGGTGTCTATACGCTGCAGTCATCACTTAACATCAATGTGAACTGCATGCTTGTTTGCCACTATCATTAAATAAAAAAAAAAACAAAGAGTTCCAGTTAGTTCCACTGGCGAGCATACGAGCTCTAACACCAGTAAAACTTCGCTACACTATACAGCTGTCGCTCTGCGAGTAAACAGTTGGCTTTTTCATACATTTGAAGCGATACAACCGCGGTCTGACTGCAGTACGTTACCAAGACAGCATTCGCGTACGGTAAAATAGGCCTTCCTACCTCGTCTAATGTATCTTTATCTTCCAGGGTCCCCGTCCACATAACAGTGACGGATGTGAACGAGTTCGCGCCTGTGTTCAGCCAGGCGGCGTATGTGCGCACCGTCGATGAGGGCAAGTTGTACGACGAGATCGTACGCGTCGAGGCGACCGACCGCGACTGTACGCCGCGGTACGGCGATGTCTGCAAATACGAAATACTTACGGACAGGAGTCAGCCTTTCACTATCGATAATGAGGGTGAGTGTTGTGTTGATGTATCGATATTTTTCCTGATTTGTCTTCGAAGAAGATTATGGGAGTTTAAACTTGATTCTCGTCAAGGTAAAAATAATAAATAATCATAATCATAACATGGCAACCCTTGTACGTACCACTGCTGGGCACGAGTCTCTCCCCTTTTTTGGGGGGGGGAGGCCTGGAGCTTACTCAACCACGCTGCTCCAATGCGAGATACGGGTTAATGGCCAACCCGCTATGGGATGTTTTCAAACCGCCCATAACGGCTCCGATAAAGTTTACCGACTGCTAACTATCGATAGCAACCGGAACCGACGGCTTAACGTGCCCTCCGAAGCACGTAAACGCGCATTTTAATTTTGCCAAGCGCGCTCCCGTCGTCAGGGTATTACATCCAATTAGTTGATACAACCTATATCCTGCCACCAGCTCCACAGCGGACTTCAATGCAGTGGTGCTTACGCCCGTGAGCTCCGTCACTGGAGCTACCACCAGTGAAACTTCGGTGCACTATCATACTTCGCTTCGACGTCGAAAAAAGTTACAATTTATGAAATGTTTATTTTAATGTTTCTTTAATGAACTGTTCGATCTGGTGCCATCGTCTACATTCCTACATCGCACCACCCGCCGAAGAGAGAAGATCCACCCGCACAGATAAGATACTTGGAATTGCTCAACGGTCCGATTCGCGCGTTCATTCCTGCCCAGAACGTGCAAATTGTGGAACGAACTTCAAAACTGGCGTCAAAAGAGTCCTTCAGAGCTGGCAGCGCGTTGGCAACTCCCCTGGTGTTGCAAATGTTCATAGGCGACGGTGACCACTTACCATCAGGCGGCCCCGTCTGCGCTTACTTGTCAATCCTTTGACATAAAAAAAGTAGTTTTTCTCATCTTATCATCATTAAGTTTTTTATCATCTTCTTTGTTCTGTCTTTTTAACAGTCGATTCATCATTTCAGCCGAAAGAGAGCAGTGATAACACTTGTTTATTCGCATGATATCTGACGTCGGGACGTGACTACCCCACCGTCCACTAGCGGTTTTTTTTGTTTTTTTTACTGGAAGAGAATTCTTCCATTAGTGCAGTCAGTTAACCGAACAATGGCGGTCAAATCTAACGGGGCAGTAGTAGGTGCAATAAAGTAAAATGGGCAGCAGCGTCTTGCGATGAAACTACCGCCATCGCGATTGCCAATACGCATGCCAAGCGTGGCGATTATGCCATATCTCCTTATAGGCATGCTTTGGTCTAGCACTGGACATCTTTTGGCTGATATGATGATGATTCGGACGTTAATCGTGGTCGTTGTGTGTCAGGTGTGATCCGCAACACGGAGCCGCTGGACTACGAGAAGTCGCACAACCACATCCTGTCGGTGGTCGCATTCGACTGCGGCATGATGCAGTCGGCGCCCGTCATGGTCACCATCAAGGTCAACAAGCCGTGCCGCGCCGGGTGGAAAGGTCAGTCATATGATTATATCATGGGCATGGACAGGGGACCCGTACAAATAGTCCGTATCTATCAAACCTTTTACACATTATTTCACTCCGAGGCAATACCGTTTGCCGGGTCGGCTAGTTTAAAATATATATTATTATATGCTACGATGTGCTACGATCCTGAGCCTCACGGGTCAAAGTAGCACCTCCTGCCACCGCTAAGTCGTCGCTCCATCTTCTCTTCACTCACCCTACCGATCGTAATCTGTCGCGTGGGTACCGATGGACAATTCGTTCCCGCCACAGGTCTAGCGGAGCGCGTGGACTACGCCCCCGGCACGGGCCCGCTGGCCCTGTTCCCCGGCGCGCGCCTCGAGGCGTGCTCCAGCGACGAGCGCTGTCCCGGCGTCACGCGCATCCAGGCCGCCGTCACGCTGCAGGCGGCCCGCGCCGGCCGCGCCTGCGACCGCGACACCTACTGCCTGCACGCGCAGCGGACTATATGCGGTCAGTAGTCAGTGCAGCATACTGCACGACGCATCGCAACTTACACGCCACGTATCGCACCCTGCACCCTGCACCCTGCACGCTACTCTCGGCACACTAAGCCCCGTACACTGCACGCAGCGCTGCCACACCGCGGACCCTCCGCCAAAATTCCATGCAAACGCTCGATCTGGTCTCTATTTCACAGACATCAGTGACGTGTATTTACACGTGCACCTGTGTGCGTAGCACGTAGAAAATACCAACCGTCGCCCATAAGACGAGGAGATTGGGTGAGGCGGGGAAATCGGGCGGGTCGTTGAAGTGTCCATTCTATACGTAGTATTATTACATATTCTCTGGCACTACATTTCACATCAGTAGTTTATCTAGGACACCGTGACGATGCATGCGTTACCCGCTCGCGCTCAAAATGTACGGCCCTGTAATTACCGGCACAGAGGCATAACACCTTAGGCCTCAGGAGTGGTAACGCATCTGCATTTTGACCTTGGTCTTTGTGTAAGTGTCTATAGGCTGCAGTCATCACTTAACATAAATGTGAACTGCGTGCTTGTTTACCACTTCCATTAAATAAAAAATAATCAAGAATGTTGAGGACCATCCCTACGTGAAGGCTGGATGTGTCCGTATTCCTCTGTAGTGTGTTCTACGTCATACATGCACACACTCTCCTAATATTGTACCTATGTATGTTAAACAATTATATTAACGGATAATAAATCGAACCTTCAACTGGAACAGTCGTTTTTCATATTAACCTCTCTACATGGCGACCCTGCCAGTGCCGCCTTCGGGTGGTACCGGCGCACAAGTGGCAGTTTATATATATTTTCTATATTAATTAATATATTAATATGATAATATAATATTAAATATGGAAAAAGTGACAACGAAAAAACGAGAAAATACATAATATGAAGAAGATGTGATGACAATCAGTTTTTTTTTAATCGAAGATGTACTAGTAAGACCTTTTGAATTCATCTGAGATGCGGATGCTACATGACGATTTTTGTCGTAAGAAAAAACAGAAGACATGATGACCAGCAGAGTCGTAAGAAAAAACAGAAGGAGACGTGATGACCAGAGGAGTCGTAAGAAAAACAGAAGGAGTCATGATGACCAGAGGAGTCACCAATAATTTCTGGAAAATATAAGAGGATTTTGAAGCGTGAAGATGCTAAGTTGGCCTACACTGTGTGACTGTGACCACATGTCAAGAAGTTAAGAATACAATTTAATGGAGGTATCCTTATTCGTGTTTTTTTTTTCTAAATTTTCCTTAGATTTGAAATGTTTTTGTATGTTATTTTATGCATTTTGTTGTCATTTTTCTTATTATGATGGGGTAACTATTACATATTAAGAAGATTTTATATGATTGTAATTGATAAGCATCCAAAATATAGATATTTAAGAAACATATTTCTTGCTTGAATTTTACCTTAAATTATTTTAATTAAAATATGTGTACTTACACATATTTTCAGTGCTGACATAAAAATAAGAAATACGTATTTAGCTCACACATATATTTGATTGAATAAATTACTATTGTATTAATGGGGATATTGTTAGTGTAGCATACCTAATTATTGAAAAAAAATTGTAAAGGTTTTATATTGTAGAAAAAATAAAAAATGTTTATTTGGGTACTTATCACTGTAAGTTACTATTTTATTTTTACTCATATTTAATCGGCTTGTTGACGAGATTTAGATGTATTTAGATCTTATTTTAATTTTGTTAAATTTCATACATGTCTTGTGTTTTTTATTTTCACCGTGTACTGTTTAAAAGAGCTGTCAATTAATGTGTTATGAGATTTTTTATGAAGTGTATTGTTATATATTGTAATGAAATATGTAGGTACGTTTTTTTTTGTATCGATTCTTTTGCTTTTGATATTGGTTTTTTAACGAATGTGACTTATATAGGTAAAGATTTCACATAGTACAATTTATATAAAGTCTATAAATAGATCATATAGTATTGTCATTTGCGTACAAAGACAGTAAGTAGGTAGAGACGCCGCATTCCATAACGCGTCTGTTATTACATCTCATATTGCAGTATGCGAACTTGTGTCACTAGGCATTGTTTCTATGCAGTTTTAAAATTGTTGTAATGATTTATTTTTATACACTAAATTGAGATAACTTTGCAATGTTCGATGTATTTTGGCGATTATTATTATTGTTAAAATTAATATTTTGACCATATTGTACATTAATCAGATTTAAAATAATTTGAAGTAGGAGTTTGGATATGAAGGGAAGGAGTAGATACTTAGTTAAAACAGATATTTAAAGATTGTTTGAATGAGCGAAGTGAGTTGGATTCGAATAGAATGATTTTGTTGTCAAGGCATGTAAATGGGTAGATTTTGTTAAAAAGTGGATTTTGAAAGACTTGAGATAGCTGTTTTGTAGATGTTTAAAGTAATGAGTGTTTTTGGAAAGTATTAGATGCTGGGATTTCTGATGGCTGTATGACTTATGATGACCCATCAGACTGATCACCTGATAGTTATTGTAATTTTTATGGGCTGATGTTTTCAATTTGTGTAGCAGATTTTCGAAAATGTTAGGATATTAAGTGGATTATTGAAAAGAATGGTTAAGGTTAGTGATGATTTATTTGCGCTTTTCGTATTTAACAAGGAGCCGAGTTGCACTGTTAAACGAATAGGTGTAAAGTAAGTAGGAAGATACACCAGAATACAAGACAGGCACGGAATCCTTGTTTACTGATCATGTCTCGGTCGAGCTACCATTCGTGAAGATACTTGGACACTATTTATGATGACGTGTTAAAAAAAAACTGCCTGTAAGAGTAAGATGTTTTGTAGAAGAACAATGAAATGTGAATGAGATGTGTACACATAAAATATACTTGTATTCTGTAATGTTGTAGTAATAGGTCGATGTACCAAAAGTAAAATGTATCTTTCCAAGGAAACGTTGATATGTAGATAGAAGAGTGATACGGATTATAGAAGTCAATAGAATGTGAAAAGAAAGTAGGGAATGAAAATGATTTGAAGCGTAAAGTAAGAAAATGAATAAGATTTGTTGATAAGAGTTAATTAAATTTTTTGGGTTGAAGGCTAACAGAAATAAAAAAAAAATGAGGACGCATTATAAATATTTTTTTATTTTGAGTAACTGAGATATTTTTGATTAAAGTTGTAATAATATACCTAAAATATGTATTGTAGACATAAATGTACACCAGATAAATAATTCTATTATATATATTTTTTTCTAGTAATAATCTCGTCAACTCGTCAACAAAGCATTGTGATTTAAGTTTATTTAAAAAAAAGTTGGGTGACATTTTCAAACATATTTTCTAAATTTGTGATTTAAAACTGAAATAAATAAAATATTACAATGTTGAATTGTGTTAAAAATACGTAATGAGTATATCTATATACATTTTTTATTAGTGATTAATGAATTGTTTGTTTAATTTTTATGCAAAAAAAATGTATTCCATTTTTTTTCTCAAATACAGGGGAGGTGTAGTGTGTTCTACGTCATACATGCACACACTCTCCTAATATTGTACCTATGTATGTTAAACAATTATATTAACGGATAATAAATCGAACCTTCAACTGGAACAGTCGTTTTTCATATTAACCTCTCTACACCTCATTATAAGTAGAGTAATACTTATAATGAGGAAATAATGTCAAAGAAACTATAACAAAAGCCTGACATGAATAAAAATAACTACGTTAGGAAAAACCGACTTCAAAACTAAAAAAGTAAGAAATAATTAAGATTGAAAATTTTTTAACCTTCATTAATACTTTTAGTTTAATTTCTTTAATAGGAATAATCTTAAGAACTTTATTTTTTATTTGAAGGACTTAAATAATAAAAGAGAATTTCTCGTAAATAAATTTACAGCTTATTTAACTCAGCCATTTTATTTATATTATAGCGAAAATGACTTTTTTCTACAAATCATAAAGATATTGGCACATTATATTTTATTTTTTATATGTACTATTTTTATCCTCTTTATGTTGATATTTTCTAGGATTGGACCCGAAGACCGTCGACCTGTTACCGAGCCCCGGCGCTGGTAACGAATGGGCCAAGTCCCTGAAACCTGACTCAGGTACGTTATTTTGGTGATTATCACACACTAGAACATATCATAACTGCCTCGGTAGCCTAGTGGTAGCAGGCCACTACTACTACGCTGAGGTCCTGGGTTCGATTCCCGGGTAGGGGGTTATCAGAGATAATGGTGTTAAATCCTTTATTTCCGGTTCTATTGGGATTTTCCCATTTTCTGGAAATTTCCCAGTACCTCAAAGTTTGGTAATGAGCCCGGAGATGTCAACGGGCTCGCCACCTGTTACATGGGCCAAAACGTAACCGGCGAATCGTGGGTGTTCGCATGTATGCTCGAATGCATGCATTTACCTCTGCTTACCCCTTCGGGGATTACAGGCGTGAAGTTATGTTTTACGTTTTTTCTTAGAACATGTCATAGAGCGGCTAGTCGTTCTGTCACAAGTGAACGCTCTAGACCGACCTCACCTCGAATAGCGCACGTGGCGTTTCCAGGTCGCGACGGCGAGCAGATGTTCGAGTTCGACGGCGAGTCGACGTCGGCCGTGGTGCCGGAGACGGTGCTGCCGCACTCGCTGGGCGGCACCTTCGCCGTGTCCACGTGGCTGCGGCACGCGCCGCCGCCCGACCACGACAAGCACCGCAAGGAGCACGTGCTGTGTCTCGCCGATGACCACAGTGAGTGACCCCTCTTGCCGCTCTCAAACACTTCGTGATGTATAATCTTGTATTGTATAAAAAAAAATAATTTTTGTAATACATTTAAGCATTTTAAGGAGAAATAAAGAAAAGAAGTGAGGGAACGGGATGTTATGTTTCTACGACAAAATTCCAACCAGGCGAGATGATAACGCCTGGCGGACCGCGGCCCAACCGTGGACGTTACAGTGCTTAACAATAAATATTGCACATCGAGCCAAGGAAGGAGACTTCGACTTATTTCGGGTCTGTAGAGCGTTATCTCTTTCGCACCGTACCTATTTGACGTTTGTCGACCGTTTTGATCATGTTTTGACCAATACAGGACTGTCGTTGCTTACGTAGGCAGTGTGCAACAGAGATAACACTACGAAGTTGAAACGAGCCGATGGTCTCTTTCGCAGGCTCAATGTGCATGAATGAATGAATGTATTTTTATTTCCTTGGTCCAACACAACGTTTACATACAAATATAAAAAATAACAAAACAAACTAATAAAAAGGGTATGGTTTTGTGAAGCCAAGAAAAATGGTACCCGTCTCAGCTATATGTCGCAGCAAATACTGCAACGCTGATATTTCGATGGGCCCTATGTTAGATAAACATTACGAACTACAAGTTTGAATTAAATGTTAAGGAGAAACATAAAATAAAACATAAAAAGAATTTTAAAAATATAACAGTAATATATACATGACCGAATTAATTATCAGAATTTAAAAAAAATGTGCGATATTAATTGTTGAATACTGTAAATGTAGGGCAACTCATGTAAAAACTTAGTATGTGTGAGTCAGCGCGGTCATAACGCCATCTTCCGCACTAGACAGGTACTTGTAGTACCTTTGTATTCCGCTAGTTAGAACCTTATGTAGAAGACGCTACAAATCTATTGGCCTCTTTACCTCTTTATTCCACAAAGCTCAATATCGTTTGCAGAGATGAACCGCCACCACTACGCTCTATTTGTACGGAACTGCCGCCTCATCCTGCTGCTGCGACGAGACTTCGGCGAAGGTGACCTCAACATATTCCGGCCGGCAGAGTGGAGGTGGAAGCTGCCTGAGGTAGGTTGCAGACTCCGAGATTAGTTCCCAAAATTGATAGGTTTTTTTAGTAATAATGTGTACAACTACAAAATCTAAAGAATCTCTGATGTATAAAAATAATTATAGAGATAGGTGATTGCCAGAACTGATATTTTAATCTCCCATTTCTTTAAACTCAACTTCTAAATATGTAGGTAAAAATTTACTTAAAGTTTGACTGACGTTTAAAAGATTTTTAATAACTAAATTATACTCATAACGATAGACTGTGTAAATAGTATGAGATTTCGTTTCCACTCGGATAGTTATGTAGGTGTTTTTCAATAAATTTATTTTTACAAACAACCTTACTAATTAGGATGTAACATGCGAATACACACATAAATCCATTATAGGTTTATCTTTGTGTGAGTGGTCGACCTTTCTTGCATTAAAATGGTAGATAGTAGGTGGGTAGGTATGTAGTGATTTTGAAAAACGTTATGATTAAAAAGGTAAATGACGCCCGCTCTAAGTTTTCTACGGCCTCAGCTAAAACAATGTATAATGGAAGTCTGTAAATCCGGCTCGAAGGACCAATGTTGAGATTCACCTCTTTTATACCTGTAACCGCTCAGGTATAAAGGGGGGGATTAGGTTAATAGAAATAGTCGGATTTGGAATGACCAAAATTACACTTAATTTTCGTATTGTCGCAGGTGTGCGACAACGAATGGCACCACTACGCGATCAACGTGCGCTTCCCCAACGTGGAGCTGTACGTGGACGGGGAGCCCTACCGCGCGCCCGACAACAAGAGCCCCGAGGTCATCGACGACTGGCCGCTGCACCCCGCCCACGGCCTCAACACCACCCTCACCGTGGGCGCCTGCTGGCAGGGTACGTTGTGACCGGCGGCAGGACTCCAGGGCACGGGGAGCCCTGCCCTCCCCCGTCAACAGGAGCCCCGAGGTCACCGACGACTGGCCGCTGCATTGGGCAAATGAGACATTTGACTGATATACTTACTTACATTAGTATTATATTTAGTTTTATCTAAATGGTATTCTTGACTATATTTTTATAGTTTATAAATGGAGATGCGTATTATTTTTACTTCGCTTTACTTTATTTAGGGCGGATTTCACCGTTTGCTCTGAAGAATAAATTTCTGATTAATTTTACGAAGGAGGCAAACAAGCATGCAGTTCACATTCATATTAAGCAATGACCGCAACCTGTAGACACTCGCACAAAGACTAGAGGTCAAAATGTAGATGCGTCGCTAACCCTGAGACCCAAGTTGTTATGTCTCTGTGAGGCGTTGTGAGATAGAGCAACACGGGCCACCGGTCGCGGCGGACCGGAGGGGAGTAGCCATTTGCAGACTTTCCCCTCTGTCAAAGTACTAGCCCAAATGGTCCTACGTCTGTCGCCCAGAGTTTTACATAACAATATGCGCGTGAAATTGTTTATGTATTTTGTTAAAGTCAAGATGTGATTTTCGTAGTAATGGACGATTTTTGTAATGTGTGTGTATCATACGTAGTTCCTTCCGCAAAAAATGATGAGACTATTTTGCATCCCGAATAAGAGCTATGGCTACTCCCCTCCGGGCCGCCGCGGCGGCCGGTGGCCCGTGTTGCTCGACGTGTTACGACTATACCACTTCCTATTAAATTAATCCACTTCAACATATTTCTTTAAGCTAGAGAAGGGTGTGAAACGTTACAATAACTTTACCTTTGTCCTATTTATTTTTCGCAATAACACTCGCGAGTGAACTTTAGAAATGAAAGAAAAGACGGAAGATTTTTTTTTTCCAACTTGAAGTTAAATATTCTTTCCGTTTTTTTTTTTTTTAATTTCTAACTTTAACAAAGGCTAATTGGTATCCTGCGTGCAGGCACGGAGAGCGACATGAAGCACCACCTGCACGGCTGGCTGGCGGGCCTGGGGCTGGCGGTGGGCGCCCCGCAACCTGCTGCCGCCCTGCGCTGTGTGGCGCGCTGCCGGGAGGGGCTCAGCCTGGCGCCCGACCTGTGTGAGTACTGTACTGTCTGCGGGCACGGCGAGCGACATGAGGCACCACCTGCCCGGCTGGCGGGCCTGGGGCTGGCGGTGGGCGCCCCGCAACCTGCTGCCGCCCTGCGCTGTGTGGCGCGCTGCCGGGAGGGGCTCAGCCTGGCGCCCGACCTGTGTGAGTACTGTACTGTCTGCGGGCACGGCGAGCGACATGAGGCACCACCTGCCCGGCTGGCGGGCCTGGGGCTGGCGGTGGGCGCCCCGCAACCTGCTGCCGCCCTGCGCTGTGTGGCGCGCTGCCGGGAGGGGCTCAGCCTGGCGCCCGACCTGTGTGAGTACTGTACTGTCTGCGGGCACGGCGAGCGACATGAGGCACCACCTGCCCGGCTGGCGGGCCTGGGGCTGGCGGTGGGCGCCCCGCAACCTGCTGCCGCCCTGCGCTGTGTGGCGCGCTGCCGGGAGGGGCTCAGCCTGGCGCCCGACCTGTGTGAGTACTGTACTGTCTGCGGGCACGGCGAGCGACATGAGGCACCACCTGCCCGGCTGGCGGGCCTGGGGCTGGCGGTGGGCGCCCCGCAACCTGCTGCCGCCCTGCGCTGTGTGGCGCGCTGCCGGGAGGGGCTCAGCCTGGCGCCCGACCTGTGTGAGTACTGTACTGTCTGCGGGCACGGCGAGCGACATGAGGCACCACCTGCCCGGCTGGCGGGCCTGGGGCTGGCGGTGGGCGCCCCGCAACCTGCTGCCGCCCTGCGCTGTGTGGCGCGCTGCCGGGAGGGGCTCAGCCTGGCGCCCGACCTGTGTGAGTACTGTACTGTCTGCGGGCACGGCGAGCGACATGAGGCACCACCTGCCCGGCTGGCGGGCCTGGGGCTGGCGGTGGGCGCCCCGCAACCTGCTGCCGCCCTGCGCTGTGTGGCGCGCTGCCGGGAGGGGCTCAGCCTGGCGCCCGACCTGTGTGAGTACTGTACTGTCTGCGGGCACGGCGAGCGACATGAGGCACCACCTGCCCGGCTGGCGGGCCTGGGGCTGGCGGTGGGCGCCCCGCAACCTGCTGCCGCCCTGCGCTGTGTGGCGCGCTGCCGGGAGGGGCTCAGCCTGGCGCCCGACCTGTGTGAGTACTGTACTGTCTGCGGGCACGGCGAGCGACATGAGGCACCACCTGCCCGGCTGGCGGGCCTGGGGCTGGCGCCGTCAACATTTTTCAGTCCACTAAAATGTAGAGAATAGAACACATCGTATACGTAAACTAAATAGGTTCAGAGGTGCGACCGCCTATCGACATTGACATTGTCGTTGTCGCTGCTGTCAAATTTTCATGTCGATTTTTGCTTTAACTAAATAACAATAATCGAAATAATCTACCATTATCGCCCGTTTCTCACCTACGAAAGCAAGAAAAACGATCAGATTATCACTACCGCTTTTAAAGGAGCTACAAATCGACGAGAAAATTTGACAGCAATAACGATGACGATAGCAATGTCGATAGGCGGTCGCACCCCAGTTCTTCAGCCGGGGCTTGAACCCGCAACTAATGGGATCTCTAGTCCAGCCGGGCTCCCGCTTGAGCTGCCGAAGTCCACACCTGACTGTAGAGTTTTTCCTCCATAGATATTACATTGCCTTCGGGTGACAGTAGCGACATCTATCGCTAACGTCGCTAGTTAGACAACCGATACGACAAACTTTTACAGTTTATTAAACATCGTTAAGAATATCTAAATAGGTGAATTCAAATATACAAGAGTGAAGGCCTTACGGACAAATATCCTGCTCTCGGGAACAACTAAAATAACATGCATCAAGAGATTTCCAGTGAATATAAAAAATAACGACATCACGTTCACAAATGCACATTATAAGTCACGATGTTTCACAAAATAGTATATTATGATAAGCGTGACCTAAGTACATACAATATATGTATGATACATATGACATGCACGGAGGGAGAGCGGGGAGGGTACATTAACGTGTGACCTAAGTATACCTAGCAATAAGTTATTATTAACCGGCGAGTCGACGTGTCAGCCCCCGAGCGCGGCGAGCAACCACTTTCGTCTGTTTGTACTTCTTAGCGTGAGTGAAAGGAGGTTAGCAGATTAATTTACGCGCCGTTCAGAAACAGTCAACTAACGTCACAGAAAAGCATGCGTAAAGTCCGGGTTTCACATTATACTTTATATAATATTTAAAGCTACTTTATAAGACGCGCAATCCCTATTTAATATTATAAATGCGAAAGTAAGTCTGTCTGTCTGTCTGTCTGTTACCTTTTCACGTTCAAACGACTGAACCGATTTTAATGAAATTTGCTACAGTGATAGAGCTGACTTCTAAAAAGAACATAGGCTACTTAGTTATTTATAAAACGACATCCACGCGAGCGAAGCCGCGGGCTACAGCTATCAATATATATTTTCAAATAAGAATCAGACTGGTTACTTCGACGTAAAACCAATGGCCAATTAATTTCTTATAGCTAGTTTACACGGGCTTGTTACTTGTTGCTTCGTACTTGTCAATAATACTAACACCTTCCGTGTGAACAGCTCGACAAGGCTTAGTATTAATACAGGTGTACAGTGCGAGTGAGTTGAAAGCGATCCTACTTACTTAGCAACAAGCAGCTACACACCACAGCACTTGTCGCTTGTCGATCGTGAAAACAGCTCGACAAGAGCTTAGAGACAAGCTGAAACGACCAGAGCGTATGTGAATAATGCTTAATAAGACCGCGGCGGCGCCGGTTGCGGTCCATTTCGGTTGGATGACGTGGGACTGATAACTTCTAATACAATGCGTGTAGACGATACTTCTCACTTGTCACTAAGCTGATAGTAACTAAACTACAAGCACTAAGTGCTTAGTACTAAGCCCGTGTAAACATTGCATCACGCAACAAGAAACCGTTACGGTCGGAGCGAAAATTGGTCCCTTCTTATTTTTCGCTGCTATTCTCCAAACCTCCTTTAAATTCACATAACACGATTTTTTATAATTCCAGACCTAAAATCAGTGTCCGTGGAAGGCGACGGTGCAGCTGAAGTGGAAACTTTAGTGAGACGAGTGGCGTATGGAGATGCAAGGGCTTTCCCTACCCCCGGCAGACGCAATGTCCATCTTGCCACCACGATTACGTAAGTGTACAGAAAAGCAAGTAGTCTATAATATTGACCTACCTGTATGTACTAAAGTACTACACACATTGACGATAGAACTAAAGACTGGTACGTAACTTCACGCCTGTAATCCCCGAAGTAAATGCATGCAAACGCCTACGATTCGCCGGTTACGTTTTGGCCCATGTAACAGGTGGTGAGCCTGTTGACATCTCCGGGCACATTACCAAACTTCAAGGTACTGGGAAATTTCCAGAAAATGGAAAAATCCCAATAGAACCAAAGATAAAGGACTTTAAAACCATTATCTCTGATAACTCCCTACCCGGGAATCGAACCCAGGACCTCAGCGTAGTAGTAGTGGCCTGCTACCACTAGGCTACCGAGGCAGTTGAAGAAGTCGAGAAGACTGGTGAATGTTTGAATTTTTGTATAGAATTCTTTCTGTCAACTGCCAGAAGGCAGACGAAGTGGGATGTTGCGATAATTATATTTCAAAATCATAAGGATGACCAACCGAAGAAACCGGTGTTTTTCCTTCAATTTTTCTTTCGAGAATGAAATTGGCGAATATCTTGAAATATGTACGTAGGTAATCAAAGATGGGAAAGGACAAGTTCCATGTGCGCCTCGTTCACTATATCAAAAGATAAGGAAAAATACGTAGAATCATTGAAAAATATTCAAAAAATAATTTGAATCATTGTTTTTTGTCATAGAGCAACACGGGCACTAACTTTAACATATTTCTTTAAGTTAGAGAAGGATGGGAAATGTTACAATAACTTAAACATTAACAAATATCGTGGTGCAACCCGGGCTTAGTATTTTATGCTTCTTCTTTCAATATTGCGTACAAGGTGCAGGTCCAAGCTCCATACAGTTTTGGAACGTCTTTCACTCCCACTTAATCGCTCACCGACGAGTCGTGCTATATTTGTTTCCGTGTGCAGGTGCGACAACGGGCGCGTGCTGCGGGCGCGGCCGGCGGAGTCCTACATCATGGTGCTGGCGCCGCAGACGCCCACCATCCTCATCTCGGGCGGCGGGGACGCGCCCCGGGACTACGCGCACTTCCGCGCCGGCCTCGCCGTCTTCCCCGAGCTCGGCCTGCGGGTGGTGGCCGGGGACTCCGCCCCCGCCGCACCCGCCGCACCCGCCTCCGACGTTAGGGGTGAGTGTACGGGAATGGTCCAAAAAATGAACCTTGAAGGACACAGACAGACAGGATTCTCGCTCCGCGAGATAACGCGCACGGTGCGAACTGCCGCAACTTACGGCGCGATAAGCCTAGCAAGTCGAAAAACAAATGTAGGACAACTGAGGAAGTGTGCCACAGCTATCGGCGACGTGAACGTTTCCTGGTATGAAAATTCAACCTTGTGAATCCGCAACGGGGTTTTCCTTGCGAATTCTATACAAATTTGTAACATTACGGAAATTGAAGTTCGCAGGACAGCCTTGCTCCTATCTTTTTTCTTTCTATAACACGCCCTTCTGCGCCGGCGCCGGTCACACTCTCTTGACCGGGCATAGATTATGAATTTTAGCAATTAAGCTTTAGGTGTAAGTGTGTGTGTGCAGGTCACCTATTTAGTCCAGGAATGCCATAATTAAAAGTCTGAGCTCTACACTGTTTCACTCCAGTTTATTACGAACACAAGTAATATGTTATGCGGACCGGACTGAACTGCCGGACGGCGATGGCGTGGTACACAAATTGCACACGTCGCATCACGTCTTACAATTACTACGTATATGTTAACCCCTACGATGCCATTTGTGAGATTTGTGTACACAAAAACAGAATGTACACCGTGGAACTCCGTACCGAATTCTGCACCAAAACGAAGATCTATTTTTTTTTTATGTAAGGAAGATGACTAGCATTCAGCTCACATCTCGCATTGTTGTTAAGTGATGACTGCAGCCTATAGACATCTACATAAAAACTAGAGGTCAAAATTCAGTTGCGTTACCACCCCTGAGGCATTAGGTGTTATGCCTCTGTGTCGGAAATTACAGAGCCGTTATTCCGGGGCCAAACGCGAAGATACAAAAATTTAACCTTTTGTGACACGCTTACTTATTGTTTGAGAAACATTCTTGCTCCTATCGACACACAATTCTATTGGGGAAGAATTTTATCCAGCTATTGATGTCTTTCGGATGAATTGATGACGAAACTTATAACTACACAGAAGCGGAAAGCCAGAAGTTAGACTCGTGCGTGGTGTCAGTGTACCCGGCCCTGAACCCCGACCACGAGGCGTTGGCACTGCGCAACGGGGGCCTGCCCGAGTCCGACATCCGCGCCACACTCACCCGGGACGGCGTCAGCCTCACGGGCGCTGACACGGTCGATAACTATCAGAAGGTGAGGTTTCTGCTAATATTTCATTTCGGAACTTCGTTTGTGAAGTCTTTTATCAGGTTCACAGACCTACTAGCCACTGATTATGGTAAACTTCAATTAACTTTTTGTCTCGAAAAACTTCTAGACAAATACTTGCACATTTTTACGTTATTATTGTTTTACACGGGCATCGGGTCGTGACGTACTGTAATTGAACAGCATTACGAGTATTATGAATAGGCGCTCGACCAATAAGATGAGAATTAATTTGAAAGAAAAAAAGAGTTTTTATTCCGATAAACCATTTTTTTTTATGTAATAAATGTTGCAAACAAGCGTGCAGTTCACATTGATGTGAGTGATCGAGAGGTCAAAATGCAGATGCGCTGCCACTCCTGAGGCATTAGGTGTTATGCCTGGTGTTGTGCCGGAAATTATAGAGCCGTACATTACCACCTGACCGGAATACGATAGTGCTGAACACTACCATTTAGCGGTAAATATATTAGGTAATGCGGTGGTGCCTACGCCCGCGAGCTCCGTCACTGGAGCTCTACCACCAGTCAAAACTTTTACTTATTGACTGTCATGCTTTGATAAATCTTAATATATATAAACTACGTGTCACGGTGTTTGTCCGCTATGGACCCCTAAACTACTTAATCCATTTTAATCAAACTTTGCAACCGTGTACAGCTTGATCCAACTTAAAAGATAGGATATCAATGAATCAATTTTAAAAACCTTGCACCTGTGCAAAGCTGGTGCGGGCCGCTAGTGTTTACTGAAATATAGGAGGTTCTCGACGACAACTGAAAGAAATTATGTACATTCTTAGAATTAACCATTTTTTAAAAGTATTATTAATGACATAAAATATTTAGTTTGTTAAATTAGATTATTTTAAACAAAGTTCAATTAACGTTTATCCTTACGATACCTTGCCAAAAAAAAATAGATTAAAACATGTTATTTAGAGTTAAGATATTTATTATTTAAATTAATCTATAATGATTATTACAAAAAAGGTCTGATTTATGGCATTACCAATGGGTAATGAGCCAATAGTCCATGGCAGAGGCAAAAAGTATCCTAATGTGGTAGTGTGTATCAAAAAGGTGTGCAGTCAATTAAGAAAAACGTAATATTTCAGGTGCTACGCGATATCGAGTACAGCAACAAGAAGCCGGCGTACTACCTCAACCGCGTCTTCAAGCTGACCTGCTCCGAGCTCAACGGACGCTTCACTAGCAACGAATACGTCCAGACTGTACGTATTGTCAAACACCCTTCAGTTGGGCACAGAAATAGCAGCAGTATATTTATGTAGCCGTTCCTAAAGCCTCACCTTAAAACTCTACTAGTGTTGTAAAAAAATTTTATGAACTATCGTTTATTTATTCTCTTCCAAATTGAATCTTTGAAGAAAATCATGGGTTTGGCTTCCAGTACTACACATGTGAGCCCAAATTTCCAACCGATTCGATACCGGATTCAAGTCGTCCGATAACACAAATCGGGCGTATTCTTGGATCGGTTCAGATTCAAACAAGTCTATTTCTTTTTTCTTATTTAATTTGTAAATATGTTTGTTCCTCCGCAGCTGACGGTGGTGCACCCCCGTGCAGGCGGAGGGGGCTCCGGTCCCGACCCGCGCGGCCTCCGCCCCAGCGGCCTGGCAGACAAGCTCGACGTGGCACGCGATAAGGTGCGTATACCGTTAAATATGCGGATTACTTTTAATTGAAAAAAATACTCGGTAAAAAGTGTTTTTTTTAATAAAAATCGCGTCGAATTCATTCAATTTAAAGTGCAATAAATAAATTAATGCATAAATTCGCTCGAATTATAGCACATAAAACTGCTTTCCAGTTTCGAGTTTCAATGAAACCCGTCTTTTCAGGCGCCAGAATCCGAAGCGGCCGCATCGGCGACCGTGCCGCGCGCTTTTGCTGCGCACGCGCAACGCAACACACACGCCGCCGACGTCCCCGCCGCACACACGCGCGACCTGCACCCGCACACACACGCCGCACCCAGTGAGTATACACACACACACACACACACACACACGCCGCCGATGTCCCCGCCGCACACACGCGCGACCTGCACCCGCACACACACGCCGCACCCAGTGAGTATACACACACACACACACACACGCCGCCGACGTCCCCGCCGCACACACGCGCGACCTGCACCCGCACACACACGCCGCACCCAGTGAGTATACACACACACACACACACACACACACGCCGCCGATGTCCCCGCCGCACACACGCGCGACCTGCACCCGCACACACACGCCGCACCCAGTGAGTATACACACACACACACACACACGCCGCCGACGTCCCCGCCGCACACACGCGCGACCTGCACCCGCACACACACGCCGCACCCAGTGAGTATACACACACACACACACACACACACACACGCCGCCGATGTCCCCGCCGCACACACGCGCGACCTGCACCCGCACACACACGCCGCACCCAGTGAGTATACACACACACACACACACACGCCGCCGACGTCCCCGCCGCACACACGCGCGACCTGCACCCGCACACACACGCCGCACCCAGTGAGTATACACACACACACACACACACACACACGCCGCCGATGTCCCCGCCGCACACACGCGCGACCTGCACCCGCACACACACGCCGCACCCAGTGAGTATACACACACACACACACACACGCCGCCGACGTCCCCGCCGCACACACGCGCGACCTGCACCCGCACACACACGCCGCACCCAGTGAGTATACACACACACACACACACACGCCGCCGACGTCCCCGCCGCACACACGCGCGACCTGCACCCGCACACACACGCCGCACCCAGTGAGTATACACACACACACACACACACACACACGCCGCCGATGTCCCCGCCGCACACACGCGCGACCTGCACCCGCACACACACGCCGCACCCAGTGAGTATACACACACACACACACACACGCCGCCGACGTCCCCGCCGCACACACGCGCGACCTGCACCCGCACACACACGCCGCACCCAGTGAGTATACACACACACACACACACACACACACACGCCGCCGATGTCCCCGCCGCACACACGCGCGACCTGCACCCGCACACACACGCCGCACCCAGTGAGTATACACACACACACACACACACGCCGCCGACGTCCCCGCCGCACACACGCGCGACCTGCACCCGCACACACACGCCGCACCCAGTGAGTATACACACACACACACACACACGCCGCCGACGTCCCCGCCGCACACACGCGCGACCTGCACCCGCACACACACGCCGCACCCAGTGAGTATACACACACACACACACACACACACACGCCGCCGATGTCCCCGCCGCACACACGCGCGACCTGCACCCGCACACACACGCCGCACCCAGTGAGTATACACACACACACACACACACGCCGCCGACGTCCCCGCCGCACACACGCGCGACCTGCACCCGCACACACACGCCGCACCCAGTGAGTATACACACACACACACACACACACACACACACGCCGCCGATGTCCCCGCCGCACACACGCGCGACCTGCACCCGCACACACACGCCGCACCCAGTGAGTATACACACACACACACACACACGCCGCCGACGTCCCCGCCGCACACACGCGCGACCTGCACCCGCACACACACGCCGCACCCAGTGAGTATACACACACACACACACACACGCCGCCGACGTCCCCGCCGCACACACGCGCGACCTGCACCCGCACACACACGCCGCACCCAGTGAGTATACACACACACACACACACACACACGCCGCCGATGTCCCCGCCGCACACACGCGCGACCTGCACCCGCACACACACGCCGCACCCAGTGAGTATACACACACACACACACACACGCCGCCGACGTCCCCGCCGCACACACGCGCGACCTGCACCCGCACACACACGCCGCACCCAGTGAGTATACACACACACACACACACACACACACGCCGCCGATGTCCCCGCCGCACACACGCGCGACCTGCACCCGCACACACACGCCGCACCCAGTGAGTATACACACACACACACACACACGCCGCCGACGTCCCCGCCGCACACACGCGCGACCTGCACCCGCACACACACGCCGCACCCAGTGAGTATACACACACACACACACACACACACACGCCGCCGATGTCCCCGCCGCACACACGCGCGACCTGCACCCGCACACACACGCCGCACCCAGTGAGTATACACACACACACACACACACGCCGCCGACGTCCCCGCCGCACACACGCGCGACCTGCACCCGCACACACGCCGCACCCAGTGAGTATACACACACACACACACACACGCCGCCGACGTCCCCGCCGCACACACGCGCGACCTGCACCCGCACACACACGCCGCACCCAGTGAGTATACACACACACACACACACACACGCCGCCGACGTCCCCGCCGCACACACGCGCGACCTGCACCCGCACACACACACGCCGCACCCAGTGAGTATACACACACACACACACACACACACGCCGCCGACGTCCCCGCCGCACACACGCGCGACCTGCACCCGCACACACACGCCGCACCCAGTGAGTATACACACACACACACACACACACACACACGCCGCCGACGTCCCCGCCGCACACACGCGCGACCTGCACCCGCACACACACGCCGCACCCAGTGAGTATACACACACACACACACACACACACGCCGCCGACGTCCCCGCCGCACACACGCGCGACCTGCACCCGCACACACACGCCGCACCCAGTGAGTATACACACACACACGTCACCGACGTCCCCGCCGCACACACGCGCGACCTGCACCCGCACACACACGCCGCACCCAGTGAGTACACACACACACACACACACACACACACACGCCACCGACGTCCCCGCCGCACACACGCGCGACCTTCACCCGCACACACACGCCGCACCCAGTGAGTATACACACACACACACACACACGCCGCCGACGTCCCCGCCGCACACACGCGCGACCTGCACACACACGCCGCACCCAGTGAGTATACACACACACACACACACACACACACACACACACACACACACACACACACACACACACACACACACGCCACCGACGTCCCCGCCGCACACACGCGCGACCTGCACCCGCACACACACGCCGCACCCAGTGAGTACACACACACACACACACACACACACACACACGCCACCGACGTCCCCGCCGCACACACGCGCGACCTTCACCCGCACACACACGCCGCACCCAGTGAGTATACACACACACACACACACACACGCCGCCGACGTCCCCGCCGCACACACGCGCGACCTGCACCCGCACACACACGCCGCACCCAGTGAGTACACACACACACACACACACGCCACCGACGTCCCCGCCGCACACACGCGCGACCTGCACCCGCACACACACGCCGCACCCAGTGAGTACACACACACACACACACACACACACACGCCACCGACGTCCCCGCCGCACACACGCGCGACCTTCACCCGCACACACACGCCGCACTCAGTGAGTATACACACACACACACACACACGCCGCCGACGTCCCCGCCGCACACACGCGCGACCTGCACCCGCACACACACGCCGCACCCAGTGAGTACACACACACACACACACGCCGCCGACGTCCCCGCCGCACACACGCGCGACCTGCACCCGCACACACACGCCGCACCCAGTGAGTACACACACACACACACACACGCCACCGACGTCCCCGCCGCACACACGCGCGACCTTCACCCGCACACACACGCCGCACCCAGTGAGTATACACACACACACACACACACACACACACACACGCCGCCGCAGGGTACACGCTGGGTACAGGGTGCAGGGCCAACGATATACCAGTACACCTCTTCCCTAGCCGTTTCCTCACCACAGAAGCGAGTGGCGGGCAGAGCCACACCAAAGACCGCTCCGTCGCTGGGTTTCTATCGCCTTCGCCGGCATGGGGAAGACCATATTTTAAACTTTTGATCCTTTTCAGTCCCTTCCTCGAAATATACAAGAACATGTCAATAGACGATCTATGATGTATACAATTATATGCTTATACGATCACAGGGAAGACTAAAACGTAGCGTAGCGTATCGTAGGTTATCGCGTTTCATCGTGAATGTGTGTATTTACTTCTGCTTTCGGCGACTACAGGCTTGAAGTCACGTTTTATTTCTTAAATCATCACTGTATACTAACGTCGCACTGTTTGCGCAGACCACGTGGCGCTAGTGATCGGCGCGGTGTGCGTCGGCGCAGTGCTGGCTCTGGGCGCGCTGGGCGTGGCCCGCGCGCGCGCCGCCCGCCGCTCCCCGCGCGCCGCCCGCCCCGCGCGCCCCGCCCGCCCGGCACGCCCCCCGCGCGCCGCCCGCCCCCCCGCGCACGACGCTGAGATGGCGTGGGACGACTCTGCACTCACTATCACCGTCAATCCCATGGAGGAGGTGAGTTAATACGCGCTCTAAAATGGAGTAGTTCATAGTTCGCCGGATCGGATCCGGCTCGAAGGACCATATGATGTTGGGGTAAACCTTTGATTAATAAACGTTTCGAGTGTAGAAAAACAATGTTTATTGAATGTCTTAACCTAAAAATAAGTATAAAATTTGTTTTACAATGTGTATGATAAATGAAACACATTATGTTAGTGCTAACACGCCGAAACGTGTACTGAATTGGGTCGCAAACGCCCTCACGCGTTACGACTACAATCCGCGTAATCGACCATCTTGTATTCGTATTGTATAATTTGTTTGTTCTCTGTGTTGTATAATTTGTTTTGCCGTTCGCTCATTAGACATTTAATATGTAAGGGATAAAAGAGTGATTTCGTGTATTTGTTTGCAGGCCGGGCCCGAGTGCGGGCGCGCGGACAGCTCGGAGGGCGAGTCGTGCTCCGACTCCGACTCCGACCACCACGACTCGTCCGATGACGACGATGAAGGTACACAGACTGTTCCCTATAGATAACTCTTTCTGCTTATGTTGTAAAGCTAATTTAATAAAAATTATTTAAATTATTGTAACTTTTTTCTAGATTAAATATAAAATAAAATTAGATAAATAAGTATGTTACACTACAAATGAGCATGTAATAGTAGGTGTCAGTCAAAGAGCTTTTTTAGTTTATAGGCTTTGTTTTCATTTGTCTACAAAAATGATTGTACACCAGTTTTGTGAATTACAATAAAAAAATACCTGATTTGTGATATATAAACTAAAAAACTTCTGGACCAAAGTTCACAATAGCAGAACTCATGGGCGTTGACATAACCAGATTATTTTTTATAATCCATAAACAAAAGTAAAAAATAATACTGCTGTACAAAGCCTGCCCCAAAGACGCTCACAACTGCCTCCAGAATATGGCATAATGGCCACGCTTAACAGGCGGATTGGCGATCGTAGTGGCTATAGTTTAACCGCGGGACGCTGCTGTATATCTCGCGTTATTATACTTACTACCGCTCTATTGAAATGGTTTGACCGCCATTGTTCGGTTCACAGGCTGCACTAGCGGAAGAATTCGCCTCTACTAGAGGGCGGTGGGGTCGTCACGACCCAACGCCTTCACACGCACACTGCATGATGTCATAACTGTTTACGTGTATGTTGCAGTGCAAGCGGGGAAGCAGCACAAGTACAGGAACATCAGCCAGTTGGAGTGGGACAACACCACCATGTAATGCACACACGCACACCGCCGCCCCACTACACGCACACACCCGCAGACACCCTCACTTTCTACTTTATAAAGCGTGTTCAAATTTGCATCGGATTATGTTGAAATTTCATGAATTACAGCTTGTGTTACAATTTCTTTTCTTATTCTGTGGATCATTTATAAATTCAACTTTTCATGTTATTTTATCTCACTTTAGATCTTCTAGTTGCTATCAAAACGTTTTGTAGGAACGTGTTCTTGAAAACTTCCTGTTTTTACTCTACAAATTCTCTAGGGCAAGAAAAAGACTTCTCAAATATATGTTTTTTAACTTAGATAATTGTTTAAAACATCTTGAAAACATTCTTGTTTATTTTTTAACTGAACCTATAAATCTTTCAAATATTCTGTATGATTTCAAATAGGAAAATGTGTCTCTTATAGCATAGAAAGTGAAGTGTACTGTGTGTTGTCATATCAATTTACTTTTAACACAGTGGACGATGGAATTGATTTTATAATTAACACTAACTGACGACGCGAAACACGTGTGTATTTAGATATTTCGTTAAAGCTGAAATTGAAAGGTAAATTAACCATGTGCTCTCACACATCAGTTACATAACGTTATTGAACTACATATAACATTTGTCTACTAACAATTTGCTAACGAAATGTAACAAATTCTATAAATTGTTAGTAATTTTATACAACATCACGTAGCAATATCGTATACAGCTATTACAAACAACACGATATATCAAATTCAAAATTCATTTAATCACTTGAAAATAATAAATATTTCTTGTTATAAGTCAAATCACAAAAAAAAGGAAAGTACCTAACAATTGATACATTGATTGATATTCAATTATAAATGTTATATTTATAACATTTTCCGAGTAAAGTCCGATCTATGTTTACAGAACGTTGTAAGATGTTATATATATAACGAGTTGAACCAGTTTGGGAGCGTTTGTAACATACATTTATTATAATATTCTTATCATGTCGTAGCAAAATGTTACTACAAATTGTTATCGCGCTACACAATGTTTCATAACGTTATATAACTGCTGTGTAACCACATTACAAATAAACTTAAAACTCTCGAATCATAAGATACAACAATACAACATTCCAAGAATCAAAACCATTGAAAACAGGTCCGACGGTTCAAAGATATCTAGATATACGTCGTGTTCCGCGAATGTTCGAATCGCTTGAGCACAAGAGCGCGCGGCTAAAGACTTCGTTCGTAGTCTCAATTAAAATTAAGTCTCAAAATGATCATATCAAATTTATACGTAACAACCCTCGCTGCTGCTTGCGTAAGAGGAGGCTCCGGACATAGAAGTCGTGCCCTTCGATCTTTTTTCTATAAAATTTCCTTAAATGTAAGCTAATATAAAACTGTACCTATATAAAAACCAGTAGAGTCGTTGTAATTTCGTATGGAGTCGGTTGTAAGTGGTTTAGATTAAGCGATCGAACACTAATTGTATATTTACATTATGTGGCTCTTCGCCCGTTGCGTCTCTTCATCTATCTATAAAACATTGTACGCACGTATTGTTCTATAGAGAATGTCCGACGGAAGTCCAAACAATTCGCGTGAGCTGTTGTTTTTCTATACATAAATATGCTAAAATCTTGTGCGCCATTTTGGAAGCTGTCCTTTAACACAAAATGGCCGCCAGTCCAACTCCTTCTCTATTTAATTTTCAAGCGCCATTCATCGTCACGATCAAGCATTTAGCAAAATAGTACAGTTTTGATTTTTAATTATTTGGGCAAAGGTACAAAAGCACACTTTTTCACGAGTAGTTTTAAATGTTTTATTAAATATTAATTGAAAGGAAAATGAAAAAAAAAACACTATTGTCCAAACACTTCTTACCCTTTACGAGCTTCTCAAACAAAATCGGCTTAAAATGTATATTAGGCACAGAGTTATTTGAATAAAAAAAAACATAGATGTACTATACTATACACTTACCTATACAGATGGTATCGGGTTAGGATCAGCTATATGAACTATTATAATTATATATATATTTTGAATGAGTTAAGGAATTTTTACTAACAATTAGATACTAAGTGGCTATGTTAGTCGGGTGACGTACTCATATCAAGGGTAGGCCATATTAGTGTAGTGCGACCGTAAGCAATCCTCCACATAATCATGGGTGTTAATTCGCGTTCATACATTGCGTATACCGTTATACATAAAGCCGCGAGTGGTTGCGTTTTATTTTGTTTCAATATGTTATTGTTTAGTCAGTTTAGTGTTTACATCTGTGCAGTAGCTTAAAAGGCAGCCATTTAAATCAATTTCTGGGCAACAAAGAATGTAATGTCAACTCTCGATCGTTTCATGTTCTAAATTTATTCATTAAATTGGGAATCAAATCAAATGAAGAATAATTGTTCAAATTGGCGTCTGGTTACGTCATTGTATGTAAATTAACAAAATGTTATGTAAAACAAATGAGATTGTATGTCCCTTAGCTTGGCTACACACACTCGGAATTCTGTTTCGGAATTTTAATTCGGGATATCGAACGCAGTGAAATCCATACAAATCGTAAGAGCCTACTATTTACTTTTTTTTTTTTGGACTTAATTCAGCGGCTTGTCCCTAGTCGGCACTACTCTACTTCATCGGGAATTGGCGCGCGCAAAGGGCTCACAACCTAAATAAATTTACACGACCGATCGGCGTGCATGTATGAAGAGAATGATCAAGGTAGACGAGGCACGAGAGGTTTGTCAGAACCGGGATGTCTGGCGCTCTACACTCTCTGCCTACCCCGTTAGGGACCTGGCGTGAAGATACATACATACATACCAAGGGAGACCCTTGCTGCTCCGATTCTTGGCTCAGGGTTTTGTAGGCTACTCATTGTGTGTGGCCATTCCCAATTTTATGTACGAAGTTTTTTCCTATTTGGAATTTCGCATGAACCGTTATCTACTGGGATTGAAGCAAAAATACAATAACATAATTTTACTAACGTCTATATTTGCTGACAAAATGTCTGATCTCAATAACCAGCGTCGTTCAACTGAGCCTTGTTATTCCGAATCAAATAAACCCTTAGTCTCCAACAACAAATATTGCATATCGACCTTACGAAGGAGGTTTCGGCTTATTTCGGGTCTATAGAGCGTTATTTCCTTCGCACTCTACCTATGTGACGTTTGTCGGCCATTTTGATCAAATTACGTAGACGGTGTGCAGCAGAGATAACGCGCTACGATGTCGGAACTAGCCGATCGTCTCTTTCGTAGGCTCAATGTGATTTTTTCTTGCTGGATACTGTAGATGTATTTAGGGAATATTTATTACTGGTGGTAGAGATCCAGTGACGGAGCTCGCGGGCGTAGGCACCACCGCATTACCTAATATACTTGCCGCTAAATGGTAGTGTTTAACACTATCGTGTTCCGGTCAGGTGGTAATGTACGACTCTGTAATTTCCGGCACATAGGCATAACACCTTAGGCCTCAGGAGTGGTAACGCATCTACATTTTAACCTTGGTCTTTGTGTGGGTGTCTATAGGCTGCAGTGATCACTTAACATCAATGTGAATTGCATGCTTGTTTACCACGTCCATTACATAAAAAAACTGAATCGATATTCCGAGTGTGTGTGGCCGCCCTTAAACAGATGGCAGCTGTTCCTCACTGCACAGATTAAATATGAGTAGAGCGGTTGGTTTTTTAATTTTGTGTTGTGTATTGATTGAACAATCGTAGTGCCATTGAATGTTTTGTTAAATCGAACGCATTTGTTCGTGTGTTTGTTTGTTTGTCGTAGTGTTTGTACCACTCGACGACCGTCCAATTCCCGATTGAGTTGTAGTTAAGATCATTTTAAGGTCACCGCTCCGGTCATATGCACAAAATGCAGGCATTTTTTCTTGAAATTATAATTTTACTTAAAAAAAAAAGAGTATTGTGTAGCTATTATTTTATCGATTTTTTTCTTATTGCTATTATAATTTTACATTATTTTTATTTTGTATTATCGCGGTATTATTACTGTATACTTAGGGAAACTTCTTTGATGTATGAATTATTATATTTTAGCTAAAAATAAAGTTGGTTTAAAATATTTACTGTTGTTTTATTTATTGCAATATCTATCTTTATTACCAATCTATTGCACAGCTTCAAAAATGCTAAGAAAAAAACTTTGGATACGCCATTTAAGTGGTCATATATTGGCCTTCCCCCAAAAAGGGGAGAGACTCGTGCCCAGCAGTGGGACGTACAATGGGTTGACATTATTATATTGGCCTACTAGTGTTTCTGGTGGGTTTCATATTTACGTTGAAAATCTTTTATGTATGACTACAATTAACATTTAAGTAAGTACCTACCGTGACTATTAAAAAAATATGACGTCCATTGCATCTTGGGATAAAATCTGTATCCTGTTATTTTTTATTTTTCACTTTTTAGTGATGCTGTTTTTGAAGTCTGTATTATTTGGAAAAAGATTTTCTGTTGCCAAACATTTTTTTTTTCAGTTGGTATGGCATCGCTGTTTCGCATATTGCCCGAGTCAAGTAACACGATATTTCGATTATTTCGTATTCGTATAAGCACCGTAAAAGTTGTGTTAGTCAGTTACGTCAACTATTTATTATATCAGTCAAGTGAGTTACAGTCAGCAATTCGAGTAAAGCACTGTTATTCTATTTCACTATACACAAGCACTGTAATAAACCTTTATCAAACATAATGCCACCAACTTTATTTAATATAACTCAAAAATATACCAAGGAAATGAAATAAAATAAGAGCATCATACGCCTCTTTCGAGGTTCCTGCCAAAACTCCAAACATATTTGGTACATTTTCTTATACAATAAGCATAGTGACATCTAGCGAATTAAACCGTATGTAGGGTGACTAGCACAACTGATGATAACATTGCTTCGAACAGCTATTACACAGATTCACCAGATGGCGTTAAAAGATATATTATACATAGTGACATCTAGTGGATAAAAACGAGATTAGGTAGAACCGATATTCACATTGCTTCGTACAGTTGATACATGGATTTGTCTAGATGGCGTTAAATTGTAAAAACATACGGCGGAGTGAATAGCTTTGGTTCTAGAGATTACGTGAACTGTGGTTCTAGGTGATAAAGTATACTCAGCACTAATGCATGCAGGTAATTTGCACAATGTGGAGTAATTTAAATTTACATAATTGGACTCATGTTGCAATGTACGCGTCAGTGGGTAGGTACCTACTTTTTATGTAAATTAATGGAGTAAGTAACAAGCATCATAGTACAGTAACCAACGATAATCGAGCCTACGAAAGAATCAATCGGCTAGTTTCGACTAACCTACATAAGCACAGTCCGGCGTTGGTCAAAACTTGATCAAAATGTCATAAGATAAGTTGCAAAAGAGATAACGCTCTACAGAGCTGAAAATAGTCGAAGTCTCCTACGTTGGAAGGTTGCCTACCAAAATTTGGCGGCAAGTATTTTTAATTAACTTATTTTATCTTTAACAGCCAGCAACTCTTATTTGCGGCCGTTTTAATTTGGCTCCCGTATACCATAATAATGAGAAAAAAAATAGCTTTAATTTGATATTCAAATAATATATGTAGGTACGTCATGGACGTAAAAAGCTAATCGGGGCGGAACGAAAATGCGTAGGGGCGGCCAAGTGCGCAACGACAGCCGTGATTTTTCAGAGTCTTTATACATATGGCCGTGGGGTGAACGATAATTTATTGAAAAAACAAATAAAAAAAAAAGTCTCCCAAAAACATATAAAAAAATACTTGCGGCCATTTTTTGATAGGCAACCTAGTGGATATCATTCTCTAGATTATAAATGTATGTATGTATGTATCTTCACGCCAGGTCCCTAACGGGGTAGGCAGAGAGTGTAGAGCGCCAGACATCCCGGTTCAGACAAACCTCTCGTGCCTCGTCTACCTTCATCATTCTCTTCATACATGCACGCCGATTCCTAAGACTTTTGACCCCACCATCAGACAGAATTCGACCTATTTGGTCATGGTAGGTCAGCCTTGGTCTTCCTGGGCCTCTGCAACCATCCACATTCGCATTGTATATCTGTTTAGTCATTCGCTCATTCGACATTCTTTCTATATGCCCGAACCATCGGAGCATGCCTTTTTTCATTTTTACACCGATACTATCATATATAGATTATAAATATGCGTATAAAATAGGTTTGCAGCATATCTGGATGAACGAAATGATTCTGCAGTAGGATTTTAACCTATTGGATATTGTACGTTATTAATGGTAAGTAAGTAGGTAATGTTAATACTTACTGCAGCGTTTACACGCCTAAAAAAAATTGGAGACATGGCTCTGTTCGAGTAAGTATCTCTAACGTTAGTATGTATCTATATATCTTCACGCAAAGTCCCTTACGGGATAAGGGAGAGAGAAACGAGCGAATACTTAATCGTCACTTAAATCTACGTAAGACTTAAAAGTCTTTCGTCTCTATGAAACTCTTGCAAACGACAGAGATAATATTTGAAGCCTGCTTAAAATTAAGTGACGTTTGAGTATTCGGCCTTAAGTATCTAGATTAACGCTATTAGAACTTCAAGACTCTGATAGAATTTGTTCTTCGTAAAGGCCGTAGGTACTCAATGTTAGTAGCTTACCTACCAACATACCTAGAAGGCGGCAGCTGGCTAGTCTGGCTACTGGACTGCTTCGGTGCTTCGCCTCTAGATTTCTGATGGTAAAGGTCCAACCAACAAAGGTTCAACGGCACCTCCGCATTATCAAACTTTCTGCCACCATATGCTGGTGTTCAGCATTATCATATAGGTATTAGATGGTAATATATAGCTCCGTAATATTGATTACAGAGGTACAACAACTTAGACCTTAAGGATGGCAACACATCTGCATTACGACCTCTTTTTGTGTAGACGTCTCAAGACTGCAGTCGTCAGTCGTCGTCACTTACCATCCATGCTAACTGCATGCTTGTTTGCCATCTTTGTAACATAAAAAATATGAGTGGATTAGGTAGGTTAACTAACTACCTATAATCAGAGTTGGTCTCATAATAAAAGTGGTAATTATGTTACATGAGTTACAACTAACTTTTTGCTGGTGGTAGAGCTCCAGTGACGGATCTCACTGGCGTAGGTTACCTACTAGGTTTCGTACAGATTCGTGTTTTACAAAGGTAAAATATGTACATATTTTTTAACAGAAAATAATTATTTCTAATTGTTTTTATATTATTTCGCATTAACACATGCTTGTGAAATATATTTTATTTTTAAAGAAAAATGGAAAGAAAAAATTGACTTCAGTCAAATCGAAATTCAGTGAAATCGGGCAGGGCTTCAGTAGCTCAATTGGAAGAGCGGCTGGACTAGATTCCCAGTAGGTCGCGAGTTCGAGCCTCGCCTGAAGTCAAATTTTTCTTTCCATTTCTCTTTAAAAATAAAATATATTTCACAAGCATGTGTTAATGCGAAATAATATAAAAACAATTATTAAGGGTAAAAGCGACTTCTTTACGATATTCAATAAACTGAAAAGTCTATTATATCGGTTGCCTAACTAGCATAGTTGGTAATAGATGGCGCTGCTGCTACCATAAAGCAATGCAATAGATGTGAAGGGATGATTTGACAAATCGGGCAGGGCTTCAGTAGCTCAAATGGAAGAGCGGCTGGACTAGATTCCCAGTAGGTCGCGAGTTCGAGCCTCGCCTGAAGTCAAATTTTTCTTTCCATTTTTCTTTAAAAATAAAATTATTTCTAAAGTTACACAACATTAATCACAACGCGAATAAAAAAAACATCCGTGTAATACCGAATACCGATCGCATGTAGGGTTGCTACAAAAAATCTGTTCACTTATATACTCACAATTTGCTGCTGTTTCACTCGCGTTGATCCCGTTAAATGAAGAGGAGGAACTTTTGAGTTTGTTCTTTTACAAGTTACAAAAAATTAAAACACTACAATTCGCCTTCAATATTATTTTTAATATAATATTTAGTACTTAAGTATATAAATACAACGAGATAAGTACTTATCAAGTACAAGTGGTAAATTATATGCCACTTGTACGTGATAATATATACATAGACACCCACAAAATGACCAGAGGTCAAAATGCAGATGTGTTGCCACTCCTGAGGCCTAGGGTGTTATGCCTCTGTGCCGGAAATTACATGGCCGTACATTACCACCTGAAATTTTAAATAAAATAATAATCTTAAACTATAACCTCCTGAATATAATAATACAAATAATAAACTTAAAAACAAAATTCTAGAATATTCAATATCAAATCCAGAAACTAACTCTCTTTCACCTTCTGCAAAATCATAAGGAGTACGATTCCGGAACACTATAGTGCTGAACACTACTATTTAGGGGCAAGTAGGTATATTAGGTAATGCGGAGGTGCTCACGCCCGCGAGCTCCGTCACTGGAGCTCTACCACCAGTACCTAAAAAAGTTAATATTTTTGGTGAGGTGTTGAGGTGAGCTTTACCTATTTGCCTATCATATGCAATGCACGCCACAGTCATTGAGGGTAGGTACAGAGACATATAAACGATATTGTATGAGCTGCAATTTGGAAAGTCTATCGTATCGGTTTATCGGTTGTAGGTTGTTATCATTGGCTGTCGTTCGTACCCACATAAAAAAAGGAAACAAAAAATTTGACGCTTGAATGTGGGGCATGGCATCGGTAGCTTTCTGATTTTGATTTGATTTGATTACCTACCTGATTCGAAAAAAAATAAAACATGATACCTATCATTAGGATCAATAATTTTGATCAATAAAATGTGCAAAAGTCCATTCCTTCTCAAATTTCTGAATCTAAAAAGATCATGGCATGATTTGTACAAAAAATATAAAAAAGATTTCAAAATATTCAAACTATCCGGCGAAAAAAGTTGAAAATTGAAGTTCGTTATGGCACCTACTGTTCATAAGTGGTTCATAAGAAAGACCATTTTTATTCCGGAGACTAAACAATACTTTAATAATGGCAACCCATTATACTGCCCACTGCTGGGCACGAGTCTCTCCCCTTTTTGGGAGGAGGCCAAGAGCTAACTCCACCACGCTGCTCCAATGCGGATTGGTGGAGATACGGGTCAGTGGCCAACCCGCTGTCGGATGTTTTCAAACCGCCCTTATGGCCTCCGACAAGGTTTAACGACTGCTATCTATCGATAGCAACCGGGACCGTCGAAGCCGTCGCTTAACGTGCCCTCCGAAGCACGGAAACGCACATTTTAATTTGCCACTAGCGGTCACCCATCACACACCCGACCGCATCCGTACTTGACCGATGACCGATGCTTGGATGAGACATCGCTTAGGAATCTTATGATCTAGGTACACCAGCCACAGGGCCATGCGCGTTTCTTATAATACTTTAACTGTTATAATACTCAACAATACTTTAACACAAGGAAATGTTCTTTAGGTTCCCTAGATTACATTTCTAAGTTATTTAACCGGTGTATCTTTTTTTTATTTAAAAAAAATCCCCAAACGAGAAGTGTCTGAACCACACCTACTCTGTAACTCGCTGCGTAAACCTTATAAAACCTTCGCCAAACATACTGCATAATGCACGTAGTCAGACCTGCCTAATGAGAGCAAGCGAGACAAAAATACACCACCACAACGAGAGCAAAAGAAATGTAGAGCCAAGCGAGATAAATGCGCAACACGAGGGAGCGAGACCGCGTGATTTTGGTAGTATGAAAACGAGAGGGAGGAGCTGAGTTGCTGTTGGCTTGAATTATTGAAGGCGTCGACCGCCCTTTGGGCTGCGAAAGGCGAGGGGGTGAAGGGAGCGGGGTGCGGGGTCCGGGGTCCGGGGTCCGGGGTCTGCCACCACTTGCCGCGCGCCTTTCCACCGTCACACCAATTTGGTTGACGATCTTGAGTCTTCGGTGTTCGGTGCAATGACCGCGTTGTTCATTTGGTGATGGTGTAGTGATTGCTCTGACAGGTTCGTAATTTAAATTATCTGTCAAATTCATTGTCATCTGTCAAATTTTTTGACATGTGAAAATTAAAGGTGGTGTTTTTTTTTGTGTTGTTCGTGTAGCTGTAGCCTGAGGAGCCATCAGGTAGGTACATACGTATGTTCAACAGTGTTCAAATATTGTATTTATATTGCAACTGGTGGTAGAGCTCCAGTGACGGAGCCCGCGGGCGTAGGCACCACCGCATTACCTAATATACTTGCCGCTAAATGGAAGTGGTCAGCACTATCGTGTTCCGGTCAGGTGGTAATGTACGGCCCTGTAATTCCCGGCACAGAGACATAACACCTTAGGCCTCAGGAGCGGTAACGCATCTGCATTTTGACCTTGGTCTTAGTGTGGGTGTCTATAGGCTGGAGTCATCACTTAACATCAATGTGAACTGCATGCTTGTTTACCACTTCCATTACATAAAAAAAACACATTTCAATGATTTCAATGTAGATGCGTTGGCACTAAGGTCTCTAAGTAGGTAGTTAATATACCTTTGGGGCAGAAATTATAGAGCTGTGTATTAAAATTATTTTATCTGTCCTAATACACAATGGAACAAAATTAAAGAATCATGGCAAGTTTCATACATTGATTTGTACAAAAGAAGTTTAAAAAAAGGTACAAGGTAAAACGGATTAGAAATATTATCTAGGTAACCTAAAACACATCTGGTATTTAAAATATTTTTAAAACACCGGAATAAAAATCGTCTTTCCTAACAACATTAGAAGCACTCCATACTAAAGTTCAATTTCAAACATTTTATTCCGGAGAGTTAAAAATATTTTAAGTTTTTTTTTTATGTAATCGAAATGGCAAACAAGCTTGCAGTTCACATTGATGTTAAGTGATGACTGCAGCCTATAGACACCCACACAAAGACTAAGGTCAAAATGCAGATGCGTTACCACTCCTGAGGCCTAAGGTATTATGCCTCTGTGCCGGAAATTACAGGGCCGTACATTACCACCTGACCGGAACACGATAGTGCTGAACACTACCATTTAGCGGCAAGTATATTAGGTAATCCGGTGGTGCCTACGCCCGCGAGCTCCGTCACTAGAGCTCTACCACCAGTAAAAGTATCAGGAAATGTTGTTTAGGTTCAATAGATAATATTTCCATGCTGTTTTGTGGTGCACCTTTTTTTCATTTTTTCTGAACAAATCTTGCCATGATCCTTTTAAAAATCTAACAGCAATGAATTTGTAGCCTGACGAAAATGTACAGTCAATCAAATCATTCAATCTCCGTGAAACTTATAGTCGCGTCGATAAATTTTGTTATTTTATTCTGTCAAATAATTTTTTTAAATGTATTCCAGCTTACATCTAGGTTTAAACATTGTTTACCCATTTCCACCATGATTTTATCAACAATTTCTCGAACAAGTGTATCGTTCATATCTACCTTCTATAGCCTTCAATTATTTTACAAAACCGGAGATTTTTCTAGATATTAAGGCACCGTACTTGTTCATAAAATTATATCGCTTAAAATAAAGTAATGCAGTACACCCTCGAGCTCCTTCACTGGACTCTGACACCACGAAAATATATATTTATCTCATTGAATTTTTTTTTACTTTTGTCTCTACACTGTATTTAGTACGTAGATACCTAACTGATAATTAATAATAATAATGGCAACCCATTATACGTCCCACTGCTGGGCATGAGTCTCTCCCGTTTTTGGGGGGAGGCCTGGAGCGTACTCCACCACGCTGCTCCAATGCGGGTTGGTGGGGATACGGGTTAGTAGCCAACCCGCTGTCGGATGTTTTCAAACCGCCAAGGCCCCCGACAAGGATAAACGACTGCTATCTATCGATAGCAACCGGGACCGACGTCTTTACGTGTTCTTCGAAGCACGGAAACGCGCATTTTAATTTTGCCACTAGCGGTCACCCATCACAGACCCGACCGCGCCCGTATCGCTACACCGAGTAGATAGCTTGCGATCTACACTAGCCGTCGGGCCTTGCGCGCTTCAATATTAAACATAGAGCAACACGGGCCACTGGCCGCGGCGGACTGGAGGGGAGTAGCCATAGCGTTTATTACCGATACAAAACAGTCTGTCATTTTTTGCGGGGAGAAATGCGTGTGTGTGACACACACACACAACAATACAGAAATCGTCTATTACTACGAAACGCACACCACGGTGACTTTAACAAAATACAGAAACAATTTAACGCACACATTTAAACATCTAGGCGACAGGCTAGGCCTACTTGGGCTGGTCAGGCTGGCCTACTTTGACAGAGGGAATCAACTTTAAAATTACAAATCTATAGAAAAAAACAAAATTGGAGTGTCTGTTTGTAATGAGATGATTGAATGGTAGAGCTCCAGTGACGGAGCTCGCGGGCGTAGGCACCACCGCATTACCTAATATACTTGCCGCTAAATGGTAGTGTTCAACACTATCGTGTTCCGGTCAGGTGGTAATGTACGGCCCTGTAATTTCCGGCACAGAGGCATAAGACCTTAGGCCTCAGGAGTGGTAACGCATCTGCATTTTGACCTTGGTCTTTGTGTGGGTGTCTATAGGCTGCAGTCATCACTTGACATCAATGTGAACTGCATGCTTGTTTAGCACTTCCATTACATAAAAAAAAAAAAAAAAAATAAAAAAAAAAAAATGTATGTATATAATATGTATTTTAAAATAACCGCTTTTTACTAAATGCATAGGTATGTATGTAAAGACGGTACTTATACCAAAACAACATTTTTTACAATTTGTGTCTGTCTGTCTGTCTGCCTGTCTGTCAGTCTGTTTGGCGGGGCTAATCTTGGGAACGGCTAAACCGAATTTGATGGGACTCTCACCGGCAGATAGTTGTGTAAATAATGATAGTTGGGTTTCTACTAAACAATCATAAATTCTCACGCGGGCGAAGTCGCGGGCACAGCTAGTCAATGAATAAAACTTGCCACGATTCTTAATCAGATTCATTCTCCCTTTACCTAAACAAAAAAAAGCACGCTCTAAATAGACTCCTAACTACGTCAGAAAAAATATAATATGCAATTGAAGACTACGTAACGTCTTCGGACCGTCTTATGTCGCCGCTACGGAAGCAGATAATGCGCGACTAACTATAGGATTATCCGCATTACCTTTGCTTCCTGCCGACCGCGTTGTTATATTAGTTTGCAAATATATCGTTGTTCAAAACGGAAGGATTAGGCGAAAGTGTGAAAGTAACTGTTCTGATGACCATTGTTAATGCAAATACTACTAGTGGGAACTGAGGAGGTAGCAGTTCGGTATCGCTCTTGGTTTTTGAGTGAATAAAGGGTATGCAAAACATGTTTTACTGCCTCATAGTTAGATACCTATGTTTAGTTAATGACTGATTACCTACTTACGTTAATCTAGTCCAGCCGCTCCTCCAATTGAGCTACTGAAGTCCTGCCCGATTTGTCAAATCTTTCCTTCACATTTATTGCCTTGCTTTATGGTAGTCTCGCCTGAAGTCAAATTTTTCTTTCCATTTTTCTTTAAAATAAAATATATTTCACAAGCATGTGTTAATGCGAAATAATATTAAAAAAAAACAATTACTTACGTTATTATTTTTTTTCAATACTCAATACTCAATCATTTATTGCATTCCATAAATGTGCAATACTGACTTAGGTGGTATTTAGTGTAATATGTGTATCAATTATAGACCCTGTTGGACACGGCAAGAGATAGGGGCTTAGAGGGTTTTTTATGCAAAATTATAAAATATTATATAATAGGGAAATTCTACATAGCAACTATTTAGACATATTATTATAGATCTATTTACATATTTTATCTTTATACATGTTGCTTACAATTCTAAGAAAGGAAAATTTTGAGGAGAGGAAGTGAACATTTATGTAACTACAATACAAATCTGTCTATTTATAACTTTAAACGAGTAATTCCTGTCAGAATCAAAATCTCGAAAACGGCGAAAGCCATGATTTTCATAAAATTGACCATGCCTCCTGCATATTGACTGTTTTGGGGGTGATACGTTTCATTTATAGAAAACGTTTAGGTAATGAAAACTGCTACAATATGTCATGTATGTAAATCATTTAAAGAAATTATGTTTATAATACATATATAATTTTTACTGGTGGTAAAGCTTCAGGGACGGAGCTCGCGGGTGTAGGCACCACCGCTACTTGCCGCTAAATAAAAAAAAATAATAAAAATTGTTTATTTATAAAATAGATCACAAAGAAGATATACATGAAATTTCTTAACTATATAAAATAAGGGATGGTTTGTATTCGTACCTGAACTAGGTTGAACCTGTGTTTCAGGCGGTAGAGTGCTTCACTATATTGTGAGATTAATTAACATTACAGTAAAACTATATTAGGTAAATTCATTAAAGGAACTTTAACAGTGAGTGATTATTTTTAAGATTATTATTTACATATAGCAAGTAAATCTTCAGTATATGCATAATTCATATTTTGTAAGTAATTATATAAAAATTTTTTACAGCTAAAATATTCTAATTTATAAAATAAAAGGTATCTTTTTAATCTATTGTACAAAAATGGGCCAAGAAATGAAAATAATCTTTTTGTAAAGGCATGTTTTGAAGTTGAATTTGTAATGCAGACGATATCGTTCCGTCTGTTGTTAGTAATGTCCTCGTTGTACGTAAGCATGGTGTGCTGTTTCAAAATGTGTGCATTATAAAAATCTGTCGAACAGTTAATACATTAAAGGATTTATACAATAAAGTAGTAGGAAAGAAAAAAGGGTAATAATGAGCGACTTTTAGAATTGATCTTTGCGCTCGTTCTAGAGGTAGTATAATGGTTTTCAAAGCACCTCCCCATGAAGTAATGCAGTATTGAATAATGGATTGCCCTAAGGCTAGATAAATTTAGGTTAGTAATTTAGGATCTGCAATCGTTCGTAATTTCTTAAAAACATAGATTAATTTACGCAACCTTTTTACCAAGCTCTCGATATGCAATTTGAATGAGAGTGTGTCATCAATTATAATTCCCAGATATTTTATATCGCACGTTTGTGCGATAACAGGACAATTGCAAATACTACTGAGAGGGTTATCACATTGGTGAGCGCAAAGACGATGGTTATCAGTATTAGGTGAAAGCTTGCGCATGGAGAAGTGGATATATTTAGTTTTGACTGCATTTAGTGTAAGCAAATTTTCTTGAAGCCAATGGGTCACTGTATTTATACCTGATTGGGCAATTTCAAATAACTCGTTGCTCGATTTGGCGGTTAATATTAATACAGTGTCATCGGCATACGATATAATTTTGCCCTCTTTTAAAGTTAAATTGCAAAGGTCGTTAATATAAATAAAAAACAGGGTAGGACCCAATATGGAACCTTGTGGAAAACCGAAACATGAATGTGTTTTTTTGATCATTGCTAAATGGCTTAGCACTATCGTGTTCCGGTCAGGTGGTAATGTACGGCCCTGTAATTTCCGGCACAGAGACATAACTTAAACCTTAGGCCTCAGTAGTGGTAACGCATTTGCATTTTGACCTTGGTCTTTGTGTGGGTGTCTATACGTTGAAGTCATCACTTAACATCAACTGCATGTTAGTTTGCCATTTGCATTACTTAAAAAAAAATACAAAAATGACGATATTCATTCATACACCCACTACGCTAGTTGCGTTCCTTTTTTGTTCCATGTAAATGACTTAATTTCATTTAATAGTGTATTGACTGGGAACGTAAACGTATCTCACCCACACAAAGACCAAGGTCAAAAAGCAGATGCGTTACCACTCCTGAAGCCTAAGGTGTTATGCCTCTGTGCCGGAAATTACAAGGCCGTACACTTTTTAAAGTTATATTTAATCTAAAATTTTACATGCTTCAATAAACCGCACCTTGAGCATTCGAATCTTAAAGCTGTCGACTAGTGGTTTCAAAGATCGCCTTCATTTATTTATCCTATACTAATTTGAATTACAAATATTGTTAAAAATAAAAGTTACTTATTTTATTTAAAGAAAAATGGAAAGAAAAATTTGACTTCAGGCGAGACTCGAACTCGCGGCCTACTGGGAATCTAGTCCAGCCGCTCTTCCAATTGAGCTACTGAAGTCCTGCCCGAATTGTCAAATCTTTCCTTCACATTTATTGCCTTGCTTTATGGTAGCAGTAGCGCCATCTATTGCCAACCATGCTAGTTAGGCAACCGATATAATTAGACTTTTCAGTTTATTGAAGTTAAAAGTTAAAAGTTACTTACTTGCTTAAGTGAATATACTATGCATAACATGAATAAAATCAATTGGGATGCGTTTATATGTACTCGTTCAATATTAAATGGAAATAAGTAATTTACAAGGAACAAAAAAACAACGTAACTAGCGCAGTGTATGAGTGGGTGTATGAATGAATATCGTCATGTTTGTAATATCATCATCATTGTCGATATTCATTCACTACAAACTCAAATCTCGTTCTAACTTAATTTAAAATACAAATATATAAACAAAAGAATCATTCGCTCCCACCTGAGTCGGATCATCCGCAACGCTCCAGAGGGTCGATATTAGCCTCGGAGGGACCTCTGCCCCTCTGCCCTCCGTGTCATAAACCCTCTCTAATTGTCAGAGGTGTGAACATGATGGGCTTATTGTCAGATTGTCACGCTTCCGTTTTTTTACTGTAGATGTATCAATGAACAGAGAGGGTGGTGTAATTAATCTTTAAGTTTGTTAGGCTATTTAAAAGAGGTGAGATGAAAAAGGTTTTAATTCGGAAGTGAAAAAAAAAATTATATTATTGGCTTATTGGCACACATAAAACACTTAGACTAGTGGTCGCAGGCCACTACTGGCCACTGCTGGGGACCTGGGTTCGATTCCCGGTTCGAGGGCTATCAGAGATAACAGTGTGAAATCCTATGTATATATAAATGTGGCTGTACATGTGGTTCTATTGGGATTTTTCCACTTTCTGCATATTTTCCATTACCTCAGAATTTGGTAATGTACCCCGAAATGTCAACAGGCTCGCCACTTATATGTGTCAAAAACGTAACCGGCGAATTTAGGATATTTGCATGTATTCTGTATACACGCATTTTACCTCTGCCTACCTTCGGGGATTTAAAGCGTGAAGTAACATAAAAAAAGTTAAAAAATACATATTAATGGCAAGTGACGACGACCCAGTTGGTTGAGCGATGTGCGACGAGCGCTTGATACAGTCGTGGATTTGATCCCTGCGCAGACAAATACTTATAGGTTAGGATCCCACTGCAGATTCATTTCGTTCTGCAGTAGAATCCTATAACATATTATAGGTATGACCCACAGATGCCTGTTTCGGATCTGAGTGTTTACATGTGTTGTGTGCTTTAATATATGTCTGTGGTTGTGGTTGTTGTACTACAACCGATTCTCATACCTACCAACTATACACACAAAATTTCATACTGATCGGTCTTGCCGCTGCGGAGGAGTATTGTTACTAGCACACGAGATTTTTTTAAATATGTTAGATATTATAACAATACATTATTTTTGCCTTTCAAAATCACCAGGAAGTTTAAAAAACGATACCTCCGGTTTTGATGATGCAGAGTTCAAACAGTCGTATTCCACGCAATACGCTCGTGGCATCTATAAAACACTCGTGGAAGCAAAAACAAATCGCAACGTGACCGCTCGTCTCGACGCGACAGTCCGCGACACTCGCTACTGTAGCACTGCGAGAACCGCTTAGAGGCCTCGTAGATGCGCATGTTTGTGTGAGTGTGCCGTTTCGAACGATTTGTTCGTAGTTTCCGTACTGTTCATATGTGTACTGTGCTGCAGGCATAGCATTCGGCGCCGGCGACAATACCGCTGACGCGAAGCTTGCAGGCGATGCATCGAGGGGGCCAGCACCTCGCACGGTGTTGATGTTATTAGACACCGTCGGTGACCTAGTCACTGCCACAGTATTACGCAACTCATTTACTTGGTTGCGCAAATCAGCGACGGTAACTTGGGAGGCGTCTAACTAATTCTGCACCTCTGCTAAACTTGCCTTCAAAGAAACGATGTCTCTCAAAAGGCAACTCACGTCCACGTGGTAATTGAGTAGGCAGCTCGTCCGATTCGGAGCGCGGCACACGCACGACTTTTGCCACTTCAAAAAAATTAAACGCATATTTATGATGATGATAAAAATGACGCTCATAAAAACGGACGAGCCGAAGAGTTGGAGGAGTCCTACGAAGATTTGAGGAAGAAGCTTCGAACTCTAGACTTAAATGCAGCCTTACTGGGAGCTTTCTTGATGGCAGCGGGTAGCTTATTCTATGCTATTGCTGTGTAAGTGAAGGAGCTGGATTTAACACCTGAACGGTGAGAAAGCACGTTGAGAATTAAACTATCTGAAGATCGAAGATTGAAGATGTTAGGTTTTTATAGGTAATTAATTCCGTACGGAACCACGCGATCGCCAGCCAAACTCGGCCGCTTTTGCATTTGCTCTCACATTTTTAATTATCATAATAATCGCTACTAATATTTTAAATGCGAAAGTAACTCTGTCTGTCTGTCTATTACATTTTAACGTCCAAACAACAGAACCGATTTGAATGAAATTTGGTACAGAGATAAAGTTGACTTTGACAAAGAATATAGGCTACTTTTTAAACGACATCCACGCGGGTTATGCCGCGGGCAACAGCTAGTATCTAATTAATGTGACTCTTGTCATCACGCAATATTTTTCTTTAAGCAGGTAGGTAATGTTCCTATTAAAAATCATTCTCATACCCAAAATAAAATTGGCTACCTACCTACTTAAGTTAACAATAGCATACTCGATGTCCCAAATAATCATCATAAGGTCGACTTAACATGTCATGGCACTTGCAAATTGCATATCGATTATTATCCGAACCCTTTTTGCCATCCGTATCTATTTTGTTATACGAAAATTCCTTATGACATTAAGGACTCTCAAAAACTTAGTGTACTTATATGTTGAAGAAATTTAAACGGAACTAGCTGTCCAGATCTGAAAAAATCCTTTTTAACCGACTTCGAAAAAAAAGGAGGTTATCAATTAGTCGGTTTTTTTTCGGATCATGTATGTTATTGATAATTTTAAAACGCCTGTACCGATTTAAATATATTTTTTTTTGTTTGAAAGGGCATAAATGACACTGTCACCATGTCAAGATATGATTATGGAAACCTTGAGAAATCGAGGGAACTCTTCAAAGGAGATGTTGCGAGTTCGGCCCTGGTTCGTACGTGTCCTCAAAAAATAGGTAAATTAAAGAAGAATCCAAAAAAAATACAATTAATTTATTCAAGAATATATTTTAGAGTTACAACCATATTTAATTCAAACGATTTAATCATTTTCAACTATGTTAAACATGGCGGTGATACAGCCGACACTTGGGATCAATCGATTTTGATAGTATTTAGAAAATATTGCTTTTTTCTCCAAGTTCTATAATCAAAATACAATTTAAAAAATGAAAATGTCAAAATGACATCGCTCGCCATTTTCGCCATGTTTGTTTTGAGTTGCAATTCTAACTACAAATTATGTTTTGTAACTGCAAACAAAGCTAAATAAGTGAAAATATGCAGTAAAAAACGTTTTTATATTGATTTTGCCTGTTTAATGATATTGTGTACAATACATGGCCGGAGGTCCATATATTTTTGCAACATCTCCTTTCATAGCATAGCACACTTGAAAGGTTTTCGATTTTTTTTTGCATAGCTCGAGAGCGTAGGCCCCTGCATCATATTATGTATACTGATACAGAATACGTAAGCTGGTCTAAGCGTCTGCTACCAAATAAAAGTGTTGGTACTTTGAATTGCATATATGATGCAGTAAAGAGCTTGACACTACGAACTTGGACAAACAAGGTGTAGGTCACCATCAACAAGGTCTCGTCTAATATGCGCTACGTAACTTTTTTAGGGTTCCGTAGTAAACAAGGAACGCAAAAGGCAAAAACTAATGGTACTAGAGACTTGAAATTGGGCACAAATATACATCTTAATCACGCCGACAAAGTGGTGGTAGAATAAAAACGTGAAAAAAAATATTTGGGGTACATCCCCTACATGTAAAGCGCGGATATTTTTTTTTATTTTCCGTTTTCTATATAGTGTAAGATATCGTTGGATAGGTCTTTCAAAAATGTTAGGGATGTACTAATATCATTTTTCGATTAAGTTAACTGTTCGTGACTGATTTAGTTTTTCAGTGCCAATTTTCGTTAGAGTCAAGTGTCCCCCACTCTACCAACTAAACGGTTGTTGTTATAAATTCAAACGTTACGGCAATATAAGCTACATTATAACGAAATTAAAAGGAAAACTATCACACTAAAGTTGGCTTCACAAATTTGCGAGTAATAATCGACCAAATGTATTTTACTCGAAAATTTTGAAGAACTCCATAGAAAATATTTATTTATTTATTTCATTACATTATTCAAACCTTATAACTACGGAATCCTACACTGCGCGTGGCCCGACACGCATATGACCGGTTTTTTCTAATTACCATCTTCTTCAGGGGAATCTACAACAATACACCGCTGTCTTTACACAGAAATAAAATACTGCTTTGAACCAAAAGTCCAACTTTCAAATCTTTGTTTCACAAAAATGTCAAACTCTTAATTTACTTTGGAAACTAACACCGAGGATTTGATTTGATTTTGAGCGGCCAAATTTTGATAGGCAATCTAGTGAATATATTTTGTCTAGATTATAAATATGCGTAAAAATTAAATTTGCAGCATATCTGGATGAACGAAATGATTCTGCAGTGGCATCCTAACCTATTATAACTTTGACTCCAAGTCAAAATAAAGTCGTGGTGCGGTCTGTGAATCTCACCCTAAGTTTCGTATTACGACATTACAATGATAATGTGACTTAGTTCGCATCGAAGTCAAAGGAGATGTTGCGAGCTCGGCTCTGGTTCGTACACGTCTTCAAAAAATTAGTAAATTAAAGAAGAATCTGAAATAAATACAATTAGTTTATTCAAGAATATATTTTAGAGTTACAACCACATTTAATTAAAACGATTTTATCATTTTCAACCATTTCCAAAATGGCGGCGATGCAGCCGACGCTTGGGATAGTACCTATGTTTATAAAACAAAACTAATGTTAACTGTATCTTACTAATAGTGCATCACATATTATCAAAAAACACGATGTATCGAATCGATCAATTTAAAGTTCCGATAAATTTCTTTCAATTGGCAATCGATTAGTATTAAGTTCTTAATATTAACACATGAAATTAATTTCGATAATATTTAGAAAATATTACTTTTTTCTCCAAGTACTATATAATTAAAAAAGAAATTTAAAAAAATGAAAATGTCATAATGACATCGCCCGCCATATTCGCCATGTTGGTTTTGAGTTGTAATTCTAACTGCAAATAATGTTTTGTAACTGCAAACAAAGCTAAATAAGTGAAAATATGCAGTAAAAAACGTTTTTATATTGATTTTGCCTGTTAATGATTTTGTGTACAATACATGGCCGGAGGTCCATATATTTTTGCAACATCTCCTTTAAGTACGAAATAAAGGCGAAACCCCAGTTTAACTCAAAAACAAAAAAAAAAAAAAACAAAGCAATATTTCGACAAATTGCGTCAAACAAAAATCCCACTCGATCCCAACCAGGAAAATGTCAGAATTGAATCGTCGTCGAGCATGACATCTGTCAACTCAAGACATCATTACGTGTCGCGGTCGTCACGTCGCCGTCCCGCCCAATCATTAGTGCACGCGACATCCTTAATCTGTCGCCCGTCCCTCTCTAACACGCCACGAAGCTGCCTCCGTCTCGCTCGCAATCTAATCCGACAAGTCATTAATACCCACCAAATATGTTGTTTGGTTTTCGCTGCAAATCGGAGGTCGTATGATTTGGCGGTTAGGGGTGGGCTTACGAAAATATATCGATATTCATCATACACAACATGTTTTTCAATTAAATTGAACAGATTTTTTGCAATTTCATAATACTTTTATAGTATTAAAATAGTAATTACTTATTGTTTGAAACTTTTTTTTTTATAGAAATGTCTTAAATTGTTACTGTGGTATTGTATTTTTAATTAAGATAATACATGTGAGTGATTATAAAAACAGAAAAATGGAAAGAATTAGTCTTATAGGTACTGACTACAATAGGTTTAGGACTATTTTTGCTTTACTTTTGCTTAGATTATTTTTGTTTAAGAACAAAAATTTATCTAGATGGTAGAGCTCCAGTGTTGGAATTTACGGGCTTATACACTAAAGCCGCTAAATAGTAGTGTTAACAACTGTCGTGTTCCGGTCAAATGGTAATGTACGGCCCTGTATTTTCTGGCACAGAGATATAACAACTTAGACATCAGGAGTGATAACGCATCTGCATTTTGACCTCTGGTCTTTGTGTGAGTGTCTATAGGCTGCAATCATCACTTAACATCAATGTGAACTGCATGCTTGTTTGCCACTTTCATAACATTAAAATAAGAAGCTACATCAATTCAATTTAATAAATATCGATAGTTAAATAATCTACACAAGCCTACAGTTAATAAAGAGGTTATTACTTTGGCTATTTATTCAGAACTCAGTTTTGAAGAAAATTGTTCTGTGAGAGGGGTCTTGCAGTTGGTGCATAGGAATATTGGGGCTGAGGGATGATTTGAGAAGTTATTGTTAGCCGCAAATCGTTTATTAGACCGAGTTGGGGGTTGATGTGTTGACATTTCATTTGGAATTCATCTGTAATCGCTTTAAAGGAGTGTTTGGGACTTGCCGAATGTTAATTGGTTATTATGGATTTTGGTAATAGGAAGTAACTAAATACTTCGTATTACCGAAAGCTAATTTTTTTTTATGTTTTGGAAGTGGCAAACAAGCATGCAGTTCACATTGATACATTGATGTTAGAAAAGTGATGACTGCAGCCTATAGACACCCACACAAAGACCGAGGTCAAAATGCAGATGCGTTACCACTCCTGAGGCCTGAGGTGTTATGCCTCTGTGCCGGAAATTACAGACCCGTACATTACCACCTGACCGGAACACGATAGTGCTGAACACTACCATTTAGCGGCAAGTATATTAGGTAATGCGGTGGTGCCTTCGAACGCGAGCTCCGCCACTGGAGCTCTACCACCAGTAAAATTAGTACTTATCAATTATACGAGTACTATTTCATTGAATAATTTCGTAGTTATTTTTGCGTAGTTCGTAGCTAAGTAGATGTAGTTTAATATTTATACTGAAGCTCTAATAATTGAAAAAGATAATTATTTGGCAAGCAGATTGCAACAATACCGAAGTCCGAATATCACTAGTTTAAATAATACACCTAACTTCGACAGCGTTGCGTTTGACAATAATATTTAGTAGTTTTTAGTTTTATACTGGTGGTAGAGCTCCAGTAACGGAGCTCGCGGGCGTAGGCAACACCGCATTACCTTAGGTATATACTTGCCGCTAAATGGTAGTGTTCAGCACTATAGTGTTTCGGTCAGGTGGTAATGTACGGCCCTGTAATTTCCGGCACAGAGGCATAACACCTCAGTGTCATCAATGTGAACTGCATGCTTCTTTGCCACTTCCATTACATTAAAAAAAAATCTAATTCCGTAATCTAAAGTTTAATTCATGAGTTCCGACGCACACAAGTGGCGTTCAAATTCTCGCGTTCTAGTTTCGTTTGTGACTTTGTATACATTTTTTATTTTTTTTATTTTATGTAATAAAAGTGGCATACAAGCATGCAGTTCACATTGACAACATGCAACGTGTCCCTAGAAAGTTCATCTTCGAATTAAGAATTATTGGTCTTGTGGAGCCTAGGAGCTTTAAAATTAACACAACGCGCGAAGAACAAGGCGAATTTAGTAGTATTTTTCAGGGTTTACTTAACTTATGTTAACGATTTTTATAATCTATATCATTTAAATCATATAATAAAGTCCTTTCCCTAGCTAATTCAATTAAATTTACCGTGTTTCCAACCTCAGACATCGCGGCATTCTAGCGGTCTAGCGGCGGGAAAAGAACCCATACGTAACGTTCCGCCAGAGAATATGTAATAATACTACGTATAGAATGGACACTTTGACTTTGACGTCCCGCCCGATTTCTCCGTATCACCCAACCACCTCCCCTCTTATGGGCGACGGTTGGTATTTTCTACATGCTACGCACACAGGTGCACGTGTAAATACACGTCACTGATTGATGTCTATGTAATAGAGGCCAAATTAGGCGTTTGTATAAAATTTTGGCTGTGTCAGCGGTGTGGTTCCGCTTTGACCGCCGCGGTCTGACTGCCGGCTATGTGTGTTGTTGTATAGACTCTAGAATAGAACTAGAACATTCTTAAGAACGCAGAACTCTGAACTCCAGACCGCTCTCTATCTGCATTGGCTCTTAGACTAATAATGTAATTTGTAAATAAAATCGCTTTTGATGCATTCACTGACGTCTATTATCATTACATCTGACCTTATCAATGATCAGGTGTCCTCAAAAGACCATTTCACCCCAAAGCATTATGTGGCACTATCTTATTCAATAACCTTAATAGTTTGTATCTTTAACATCACTGCATAGAGTGAGACTGACGCCCCATCCCTATTATCTAATTTAACAACCCAATTTAAACTTTAACACGCGGTAACAAGGTTCAATTTTCTATAAAACTCTCAAAAAGAATCTTCAAGGTAATAAGAACCGTGATTCAAAGTGGAAGAGTCCATTCTTGTCGTATCTTTGTTAACCCTATGTTGGGAACAATTTCGATTGGAAGACGTTTGATTTTGAACTTTGGCTCTCTGCGATAAAGTTGGTTTTAGCTTGTGTTGAGATAAGTGATAGCATGTCCAATCTATTATCTAGAAGTGGGAGATGTGTCGGCGCGATCATATCTCTCAGATCAGAGTAATTATGATATTGGTAGCGGTGATAACGATCGATGCTTCAAGGGGGATGCTTGATAAGGATGTATAAAAAATCTTACTATCGTGCTCTTATTTTTCTAAGTAGGTAGAGGTGTACTTAAAAGCCAAAGATATTTTAAGAGTAGATTGACAATACAGACGCTTTTCTATGAAAACTGCTTCAACCATTGTATAAGGGAGGAGCTTATCTTGCCGCGAAAATATACACCAATTAGGCGCGAGGCAAGCACACCTGACTTCACCTGATTAGTGTTTGATCGCGCCACAAAACGTCACAAAAATGGCGTATTATCAGTTCGTACACGAGTATAAAGACGTGATTATGCTACAAAATCGAGATGTCCGTCGTTTTCCGTATAAATGAGTTAGCTGGCAGTACTCCTTGTTTTGACACAATATATTTGTTAGTGCACGATGTGATATCGTGTTTAACTTAAAAGAGTAACAAAATTATAACTCACCGGTGACAAGCAATGCTACTGAGTGGTTTAGTTTGCTTTACTGTTCGGTTTTTACACCAAAACACTGAAGAATTTGGCATTTTTAAGGGTTTTTCTCACTAATTTGCGGTCTGCGGGCAATTGCACAATGAATGGATGATTCTTGATGCGTGAGTGGGAACGGTCACCTGACCGTCCGCGAGTCTAAACGAACGCTCAGCGGCCGCTGCATATTAGCGATCTAACTCCTCTAATATCTTTGTTAAAAGCATTCGTGCTTGTATTCCACAATAAAGGAATAGAGAAAGTAGGCACTTGTCTTACTGGTTGCTTGGGGCGTAGGCACTTTCGCATCTAATCTATCTGACATCAAATGGTAGTGTTCCGGTTAGATAATAATCGTTAAACCTTGTCGGAGGCCTTATGGGCGGTTTGAAAACATGTAACAGCGGGTTGGCCACTAACCCTTTACATATTCTCTGCCCTTATCTCCACCAACCCGCATTGGAGCAGCGTGGTGTAGTAAGCTCCAGACTTTCCCCCAAGAAGGGGAGAGGTGGTATTATACGGCCCCGAAATAACTACCACAGAGACATAACTTAGGTCTGGGGTAGCACAGCATCTGCATTTTGACCTCTGGTTTTTGTGTCAGTCAAAACAGAATATTCCAGATTTTTGAGATAGGTAACCTTCAAAAAAATGTATTCCACTGATGCCACCATGATTTCCCTGCTATCCCTCAATACCTACCTCTGCCGTCAATACTTAATAGAATCACAAAAAAAACAATAAAAACTCAACCACTAAATAGTTTTATTTAATGTATGCACACTTAATAAAAAAATATGGTCAATATTTATACTTAAGCTTTGAAAAACCTCTCGAAAATTCCGTTTAAAAACAATAGTATTCCGAATTAGGGCCGCGAACAATTGCACTTCCGCTCAACCGTTCACAATTCATAATAAATCATTAATAATAGAAGTAACGCACTTTCTGATTGTCGCGCGGTTTGTTGACGTGTGTATTGTTGTGTCAACATTGTTTAAGGAACGCGTACGCCACCTGGTGGCGACTCGAGTTTCTGGATCAACGTTCAATTATATTTTAGGGTTCAATGCTATGAATAATGGAAGCGCGCATGGCCCAGCGGCTGGTGCCGTATCGTAAGCGATCTACTCGATTAAGCACTACGGGTGCGGTCGGGCCACTATAGCGGTCACCCATCACTAGTGTGATGGGTGACCGCTAGTGGCAAATTAAATGGAAAGAAAGGAAAGGAAAGGATAGGAAACGGTCCCGGTTTCTATCGATAGTCGTTAAACCTTGTCGGAGGCCTAATGGGCGGTTTGAAAACATCCGACAGTGGGTTAGCCACTAACCCACCCACCTCCACCAATCAGCATTGGAGCAGCGTGGTGGAGTAAGCTCCAGGCCACCCCCCAAAAAAGGGGAGAGACTCGTGCCCAGCAGTGGGACGCATAATGGGTTGCCATTGCTAGGTATCTGTGATAGTTATTACAGGGTCATACATTACCATCTAACCGGAACACAATAACGCTGAACGGAGCGGTATATTTTATCTACTTCTGCCACCAAATCTACTTATTCCATCTTTATTTAGGGCGTAGGCATTTAGGGCCTCCACATTACCTACCTAAATTAACATTACAGTGCTCAACAATAAATATTGCACATCGAGCTTAGGAGGGAGACTTCGGCTTATTTCGGGTCTGTAGAGCGTTATCTCTTTCGCACCGTACCTATTCGACGTTTGTCGACCATTTTGATCAAGTATTGACCAATACCGGACTATCAGTGCTTACGTAGGCAGTGTGCAGCAGAGATAACGCTTTATCAAGTCGAAACGAGCCGATCGTCTCTTTCGTAGGCTCGATATGCAATATTTTAACTGTCTTACAGGTGGTAGAGCTCCAGTGACGGTGTTCACGGGCATAGGTACCACCGCATTACCTAATATACTTGCCGCTAAATGGTAGTGTTCAGCACTATCGTGTTCCGGTCAGGTGGTAATGTACGGCCCTGTAATTTCCGGCACAGGGGCATAACATCTTAGCCCTCAGAAGTGGTAACGCATCTGCATTTTGTCATCTGGTCTTTGTGTAGGTGTCTATAGGCTGCAGTCATCACTTAACATCAATGTGAACTGCAAGCTTGTCTGCCACCTTCATAATATTTTAAAAAAAATGAGTACTGTACCTATATAATTAGGTAGGTAATACGGTGGTGCTTAAACCCTCGGGTCCCTACACTGAGATCTTATCGATGATCGTATCGATTATCGCAACTTCAGTCACACGAAAGGGCATTGTTCAGTTCAGTTATCTGTACTTATCCCACCAATCAACCCTTAATTGCGATTGAATCTCAAAAACCATGCTTTTTAAGTCATTTCCGATTGCATGGCTTCATTCTTGTGCGCACGAGCATATTTCGCCGGGTTAACCGTGCACGTATTGTTGTAATTACGGGTACAATGGACCCCAGCATTGTTTTATCGCCGCAGGGGGTTGATTGTGATCGGGTTATTTTTTTAACCGAGTTCAAAAAGGAGGAGATTCTCAATTCGGCCGGTATATTTTTTTTCGTGTTTTAAGTTGTTGACGCGAATTGATTATGAGCTTTTGAATATAATTTTTGTTTGTTTTTTTATGTAATGGCAGTGGCAAACAAGCATGCAGTTCACATGATAAGTATAGCTATTGTAGTTATGGTAATGTATAATAGAAGACACTACAAAACTGTGAATGACGGAAGAGCCTCCAATCATTAGTATGGAAAGTGGGCAATATAATAAGACAACTTATTCTTACCAGTGGTAGAATTCCAGTGCAGGAGCTCGAGGGCGTGCACCAGTGCATTACTTAATCTACCTGCCAGGGGCGGTTCTAGCTCGTGTAGCGCCCGTGTGCAATGAAACCCTAACGCAGCCTAGGCCTGACACCCCCCCCCCCCCCTCCCTCCCTCCCTCAGCCCGCGGCTGTAACTATAACTTGATCTATATTTTTCTACATCTATATTTCACACCGCAGCCGCGCTGTCTGGCCGCTTCTAAACTTTAAATACGTGAAATAAGGTTTATTTCGAGTTGACTGGCTGGCCGCTTCTCTCATATCATTGTTGTATCATGGTGGTCCAAGACGATGGCTTAGCTGACTGAGGGAGCTCCGCGGCGCCCCCTGAGACGGCGGCACTCGTGTGCATTGCACACCCTGCACTATAGGTTATTAAGCCGGCACTGCTCCCTGCCGCCAAATGGTAGTATTCAGCACTATCGTTTTCCGGTTAGACGGTAATGTATGGCTCCGTAATAACTATCATAGAGACATAACAACTTAGGTCTCAGGGTTGACAACGCATCTGCATTTTGACCTCTGGTGTATGTGTAGATGTTTATAGGCTGCAGTTATCACTTAACATCAATGTGAGCTGCACGTCTGTTTGCCACCATCCTTACATAAAAAAATCTATAAAACCAAACATCTATGGTAGTAGAAATATGTAGGTACTTTTTTATGTAGAGCCAAATTAAACATCGTATTTATTTTTAATTTTGCTTACGCGATATATTTCTGTCTAATTCACTTCCTTTTGGGATTGCACTTTAACCCGCTTTGCACTAATAATATTTGAAATAGTAAAGTATTTTCAGAAAAACTATTTCATAGCTTAGCCACAAAACACCTTTTATTCAAATAAGAGGGCTTTGTGACTAAAATATAAATTATTATTTTCGTTTTGCAGACCCACTTACATCGCTTCAAGGGTTAATTATTATCATATTGTTTAGACTGCCCTGATTTTTTAAATTCACAACTAATTATTTTTGTAATATAAAGAGAATATAATATGTCGTCACTCTTGGGTTAATTTAATTTCAACCACTTAGGTAACTGAAGTTTGTACTTACCATCAAATCGTAAAAAATCTATACGAACTAAAATGTTGACTACCTATTGAAGCGTTCATCAAACCGAAAGCTCCATTTTGATATGAATCAAAATACGTACCTATTCACGAATTCACTTTATTTATAAAAAAGCTTGCCGCGTCCCCGGGCGCGCCACGTTAATAAGTAGCGAAAGTGGAGTTTTCAACTGCGAACACGAATTGAAGGGGGCTCTACCCCGCGCCATTCACACAACGCAATCCGAACGAATGTTTGCAAACGATTTCTCCACAAAGGCGCCGCGACAGATCGAAAAGGGTACACCCCTTCCAATTTACTTAAAACAAGCGGCGAGGCTTTGTGCCTAACCACCGTCATAATGTCGACCGCCCTCGCCACCCGCACTTACCAGTACCCTCTTTGCAGGTACGATGCAGCCGTTCCAGCCGACGACGCGGCCGGAGGGCCCCCGCGAATCATCCCCCGAGCGCGCCAAGTCTCCCGACACCCCCACCGCGCCAGTCCTCAATTTCTCCATCGCCAGGCTCATGGAACCAGATAGGAAGAAATCCGTCTCGCCCGACCCACCGCCGCCTCCCGGTTTCCTCTCCTACGGCGCTCATCTTCTAGATTCCGCGTTCAAACAGTATATCCCAGCCGCGAGGCGACAACTAGTCTCCCACTACCCACTTTTATACTATGGACCTGATCTGGTTTCGCTGACGTACGCCCACCAGCTCCATCTACCGAGACCACCGCCCGTTCAGAGTCCTGTTCAGCGACCGCCGAGTCCTCGAGCTCCTGCGGCTGACCACGCGGTCTCCTCCACCACTGGCCCGACTCCCTCGCCGGCGAAGAATAAAAGCTTCGCCTGTGGCGACTGCGGAAAAGTTTTCAACGCCCATTACAATCTCACGAGGCATATGCCGGTGCACACTGGAGCCAGACCATTTGTCTGTAAAATTTGTGGGAAAGGATTCCGGCAAGCTTCAACTCTCTGTCGGCACAAGATCATCCATACTTCCGAAAAACCTCACAAGTGCCTCACTTGCGGAAAAGCGTTCAACCGCTCGTCAACATTGAACACGCACGCAAGAATCCACGCTGGCTACAAGCCTTTCGTATGCGAATTTTGCGGTAAAGGTTTCCATCAGAAGGGCAACTACAAGAACCACAGATTGACGCACAGTGGAGAAAAGGCTTATAAATGCAACATTTGCAACAAGGCTTTCCACCAAATTTACAACCTGACCTTCCACATGCACACACACAACGAAAGGAAACCGTTTACTTGCAGCATCTGCGCTAAGGGTTTCTGCAGGAACTTCGATTTGAAGAAGCACACAAGGAAATTGCATCTAGGTGTTGGTGGGAGTAACAACGATTCTTCATTAGACACCCAAGATGAGTCTACGCAAGAAGCGAGCACTAGTCCAGTGGAGGAGCAGAATCGGGCAGCCTTTAGGCCGTTCCTCAGTTCCACGTACCCAAGAATCTTAGATCCGGCTCGCATGACCGCTCCCAACACGTTTTTTTCAAAGTTATTGTGACCCTCGACCTATTTCAACAGTTATGCTGATAATATCGAATGAATTGATTAAGGATTTGATGTACTTTATGAAATGTATCTATTGCTTGTGAATATTATTGGAATATAATTATGTAGATTATTGAAGTATTAACTTTAAAAAAAGATTTGCTAAATTGGAAGTGAAATTAGTTTTGCAATGTGTAAATAGTGAACTCAGAATATGACCCTGTTTTCAAATAAGTACATCATCGAAATATGAGGATGATCTCAGTTCTTTACAATATTATATCGAGCCTTTTCAAGAAGAACTCAATAAGTAACTCTTCAAATAAATTTTAGATGTTAGGCTTCGTAAAAATTGATTGATTATTGTATCTGAGAAAGCTCGATATCTGTATCACTTACTTATATTTGTGTACGTACGAGTATTTAAAAATTAACAAGGAACAATCGAATGTCATTTGAGTTTCGATGGGAGAAGAGACTAATGATTTTTACAACTAGTAGTATTGAAGTATGATGTTTTGTCGGTCCGAGTCGGTCGGTGTAAGAATGTGTATGTCAGATCATTAATAAGTTTGACTTTGATGAGCGTTCTAACTGCTAATTCTTTCTCCAGTGTAAGAGTTATGTACCTAATATTTTTAAAATAAAACAAAACTATTCTATTTGTACCTACATAAATATCTAACAGAGACCTACAGGCGCAGGACCATAATAAATTCGGATATCGTCTAGATTCCACGTAGGAGATTACGCCATATAATTACAAAGATGTTAAAATGATCACAAATTGTTTATTTTGTGATATTGACAAAGTATTTGTATGTATGTATGTATCTTCACGCCAGGTCCCTAACGGGGTAGGCAGAGAGTGTAGAGCGCCAGACATCCCGGTTCTGACAAACCTCTCGTGCCTCGTCTACCATCTACCAAAGTATTTGTAAAATATAAATTGAGTAACTCTTCTGAAATATTTATCTCTCTGAAATATTTCCGTTTTATGAAATAAGTAAATTATTGTTTAAATCGAATCGCAAGACCTGAATTGTTATTAATGAATTTATCAATCTGTATAATCATAGTGAAATATAGTAGTGTTAATGTATGAGATTGCACTATTTATTCTCATATTTCGAACAATAGTTGGATTGTACAACTATTTCAAGCGTCCACTAAAGTAAATTTAATTTTATGGAACCTGTATACGAATTGCAATCTAATAAACATTTTATTTACCTTATCTATTAGTCTATTTATTAGATACTTACTAAGGTATCTAATAAATCGACATTGGTGGCGAAATAGGTACCTAAGAACAGTTTTCAACAAGAAGTATTATTATCTATACATCGACCTTTGGAAGAAGACTTTGGCTTATTTCAGATCTGTCTGTATCTCTTTCGCACTTTACCTATTTGACTTTGTCGACCATTTTGATCAGGTTTTGACCAATACCGGACTATCAGTGCTTAAGTAGGCAGTGTGCAGCAGAGATAGCGCTCTACGATGTCGAAACTAGCCGATTGTCTCTTTTGTAGGCTCGATGTGCAATATTTGTGCACTGTATACCTGTAGTACCTAATTAGCCATTGAAGTGTATTTAGACGTCTCGGTAGGCGGCACTAAATTTAATTTATTGTACCTATAATGCTGTCTCGATATTGCCTTCTATCTGATTTTGCAAAAGAGTTAGTTTTCGAGATGTTATGAGAATTTCTTAGCTTAACATCGCTTTTACACAACGATACTTTCGTAAAAAGTGAGTGGTGTGTTGTGTAGAGATATTAACACTTTAAGAAATTTAAAATTGAGTGAATTTTTGTTTTTTTTTAGTATCACTTCTGTATTGAAATTATTTCATGGCACAAAAATTTATAAGAAAAACATTTTTAAAAAAATTAAACGATTTCTAAGAGAATGTTATTTTAGTGTTAATCATGCCAAATTGCCAACAATAGTCAAAGTTTTAATTAGAATAAATTATTCAGACATTCCATAATTGTAAGCATAATGAAAAAAATAGTTTTAATAATATTATTGTAAATAGTTTTTAATAATTGATGTACATAATATTAGCGTCACTTGATGCCACAGTGATTTTATTCAATGCAGCTTATCGAAAATAACTTACATGGGTTCATTTGTTGTTTTTTTTTTCTGTAAGTATATTATTCCGAGATGAATGAACCGATTACAACGATTTTATAGAGAATTTCAATGAGTTGAGCGTAGCCGACTAAACCTGAATAGCAACTCTTAAGTGTTACCAATCAGCTACTGCTGTTGTTATTCTGTCAATCTTCTCGATTTTATTTTAAAATCTAGTTATGATTTCTTCTATCAACTGCGCTGCTGCATTGGAGGTTGTACAATATAGTATAGTATATGTAGATAATAAACAGAGTTTATCAGTCGAAGTAGTGATGTAGCTGTAAAAAGTTCAACGCAATATATCATTATAAATGTAATGAGTGTACATTCAGATTATAATTATGGAAAACAAAACTGTCTTTTCTTTACTGTCTCCTCACTCCAACACTTCATACGATCATTAATTAATTTATTATATTATATATTAATACAGGTTTCTTGGCTTTTCTTACATTTTAAGTTGAACGTGGTCGAGATGAGATCTTTGCGCAGATTGCGCAAAGATCTCATCAGATCAAGACATACCGATCGCGTTAGTAATGAAGATGTAAGAAAGAGACTGTGTGAATGATAGTATCGGTGTAAAAATGAAAAAGGCATGCTCCGATGGTTCGGGCATATAGAAAGAATGTCGAATGAGCGAACGACTAAACAGATATACAATGCGAATGTGGATGGTTGCAGAGGCCCAGAAGACCAAGACTGACCTACCATGACCAAATAGGTCGAGTTCTGTCTGATGGTGGGGTCAAAAGTCTTAGGAATCGGCGTGCATGTATGAAGAGAATGATGAAGGTAGACGAGGCACGAGAGGTTTGTCAGAACCGGGATATCTGGCGCTCTACACTCTCTGCCTACCCGTTAGAGACCTGGCGGGAAGATACATATATGTATTTAGTAATGTAATTAAAAAGAATCAAATTGATAAATAATTATTAATGCTCTTATATTAGAGCAATCAAAGCTTGAATTCCATTCGAATTTACATTTAAACTAAAGAAACTAAAAAAAGAGGGCTAAATATGTATCCCTGAAGGACTCCGTTTAAACCTAGTTAAATAAATAATAACAATAGCTCTTGTTCCTATTTCTTAAATATTTATTTTATTCGTTATATCATTATTAACGTCATATTTCACTTTTTTTAAATGTCTATTATTAATTCAGAGTTTTGTTGACATTATAATAATGGTTGACTTAATCAAAAACCTCATTCAGTTCTGCTGCGATCCCGTGAGAAATATTAAATACGAACATGAAGTTTAAAGTCTACTACGTCAAAAATGCTTTACCGATATAGCCAATCTTACTGTTGTAATGCACGATACGGGAGCATGCAATTACCGGCGCAGCGCTAGTAACGCGCTATTGTGAAATATGCCGCCCTCTGCGCCAGTAGTAGTGTACTCTCGTGATAATTATAACCTTCACCGCCCGCCCCGTAGCGCACTGGTTCTCAAATTGTAGGAGCAAGATCAAATAATCTATACATATAATAAAACAGTAAAACCCGCGTGTCTGTACATTGTATATATTTACGAAAAACCAATTGGGTGCGATGTTAAAATAGTATTAGAACACTTTTCTATGATTTTTAAATTTTTTGTCTGTCTGTTTGTCCCTTTGTCCAGGCTAATCTCCGAAGATCTAATACTGGACGGATTCGAATGAAACTTTTTGTGGTGTATAGATACTAAGCCTGGCCAACATTTAGGCTACTTTTTACTGCGGGAAAATCCCTCATTCCCACGGGAATCTCTACATTTAATAAAATCGTAAGAAAATAAAGACTGTAGATTGAATATTTTTTAAAAGAACACTTGGGACGTGATCTACAATAGAAATCGAAGCCAAAAATATAGTTTTCAGATTTTTTGTCTGTTTGTCTCTATGTATGTCCGGGCTTAACTAAAAAAGTACCTTCTAAATGGCGCCTGTTAGTAATATTCATGCAAAATTTGAAGAAAAATTTTGCTAATTGATACTAACAGGTCCGGTCAACATATAGTACATATTATCACGCTATAGTACATATTATCCTACGGGGGAAGAGCTGTAAATCTTTAAAATCGCAGGAAAGTCAAAACTATACATAGATTTTTTTGTTTTAAGAATATTTGGGGATTTACTATCGATATCGAAGCCAAATATAGTGTTTGTTTTGTCTGTTGTTGTTTGTCTGTATGTATGTATGTATGTAATGGCGAAAGCTATTTCCTGCGGTTGTTACTTCACACGGTCCGAGGCCCAACGTATCTCACTTTTCTGAGGATATTTGATGGCGTGGAGTATCCCACTTATAGCGCAGCCTGCGTAGCACGTCACCTTCTCGACGGTTACCAAAACTGGGATTTCACCCTCGCGGAGGCAAGCGTCAGTGACGGAGAAATATCGCCATCATCTGTCTGAACATTTTCTACGAGCTTTGAGACACGTGCTACTGGAGACGAAGTCGAAGTAACTAATTAACGCATGCTGAACACCTGTATTAGTTCATTTCAAGATGTGGTAATTTCCACCACCGATTGAACTATCAAATATGGGTTACTAGCTCCCCAAATCATCACCGCATCAAGACCGTAGATATTGGGAGTATATCGCTGAGACAAATTACGATCCGGGCAAAATGACCATGTCGCTTTGTTCTCTTCAGAGCAAAAACAAATTTATGATACCATCCTCGAAAGCGTTGGGCAAAACCAGGGTAAAATGTTTTTCTCCTGGATTTTGGATGCTCCTGGTGGAACAGGAAAAACATTTGTTATCACTGGCATACTCAGGCAGAGGTCAGGCAAAATTGCTATTGCTGTAGCGTCGTGGGGAATTGCTGCCACACTGCTTCCGGAAAGCAAGACAGAACAGGCCACGATTAAAATTCCATTATATTTAGAGAGCGCCGAAATGACGTTTTTGGTGTGTCATGTAACAGTGATAAGGGACACGTGCTCAAGGATTGCTTGATTGTATGGGATGAGTGTACGATGGCCAATAGAAAGGCAGTTGAGGCCGTGGACAGAACCCTGCAGGACATCCGCAGGAACGAACATTTGAGTGGGTGGTGTCACATTACTGTTCATTGACGATTTCCGGCAAACACTTCCCGTTTTGTCGCGAAGATCGAGAGCTGACGAGATGAATGCTTTGTTGAAACGATCTTAACGAGTTCGTACTTACGCTGCGCTTGAACATTAATATGAGAGCTCGGCTCGACGACAAAGCACGTGCTCAAGAATTTTCCGATGTCCTTCTAAGTCTTCGCGGAAGCACTCTACCAGAAGAGAGAGGTGGATAGATGGTGTTTCCAGAACCCTCGACAGAGATGTATCCAGGAAAGAAGAACTCATTCTCGGTGTCTACGGGGACATTAGTCGTATACCTCACCAGCAGAAAACGACGTTTTGGGTGTGTAAGCGGGCCATTTTGACGCCCAGAAATGATCAGGCTGCAGCAATTAATAGGCAATGAAGTGGTCTATACCTCCATAAATACTGTCGTCGAGCAAGATGAGCCCACACATTATCCTATGGCATTTCTGAACTTCCTGTCAGTGAGCAGACTTCCATCGGATACCATCAAGCTGAAGGTAGGTGTCCCGATTATGCTTCTTCGGAACTTATCTCCTCCGAAGTTGTGTAACGGGACCCGGCATTGGCGAGGCAGTATTTATACCACGCATTTCCCTCATACCGCATAACTACACATTCCAGTTCAAGCGCGTACAGTTGAATGTTTGCTTCGCGATAACCATCAATAAGTCCCAGGGGCAGACACTAAGGTCAGCGGGTGTTAACCTCAGGACAAGTTGCTTCTCACACGGGCAACTGTACGTCGCTTGCTACCGCGTGACCAGTCCTGTCTCTTTTTACATTTTGGCTCCTGGCAGAATAACTACCAATGTAGTTTATAGGAAAGTGTTGTAAGGTTTGGTACCTTTGCGTCTCCAAGAGCCACGCAATGCACGCCAGCGTACTATAAGTGCGATCTTGCCAAACTTTGAAAGCTGGATGGCACGGAAACGCGGCAGCGTCACCTACCGATTCACTCAGTTATTTACCGGATACGGATGTTTCAGTGAATATCTGAGTCGAATAGGGCGCGAAGAGACGGCGCAATGCCACAATTGCGAAGGCGACCTAGACTCTGCTCAGCACATGCTCGCTGAGTGTACAGCTTGGGTGGCGAAACGAAGAGTCCTGGTGGCACGAATTGGGCCTGATTTATCTCCACCTGTCTATGCTGGCGGATGACATAGCGTGGAAAGCTGTGGTCTCTTTCTGTGAGGAAATAATGCTCCAGAAAGAGACCGCCGAGCGTGTTCGAGAGAGGAATGATCCCGCTCGGAGGAGAAGAAGGCGCCGGGGTTATGGCAATAGTCAGTAGCCCCGGCCGTGGGCCCTGAAGTTTCGGGCCTATAGAATAGGACTGAGGTATCCTCTGCCTGTCTTAAGAGGCGACTAAAAGGTGATATGAGCCGCGGGCGGCAAGAGTGGGGGCTCTGGTCGCTCAGTACCCGCGGCTCCGTGGGAAGTGACGATGGGGGGGCTCACAAACCTCCCGTGGACGAGCCTTGGATGGAGGCGAAGTGCGAGGGGAGAACCGGAGCAGTGTTTATAGTGTATCCTGATCCCCCCCTTTTTTGCACTGAAGTCGGCACCGAGGTGGTTTTAGGGGGTCCAAGTCCCTCATATCCCGATTTTTCCCCCAAAGAGTCGGTTAAATGCAAAGGCATTTCCACCTACAAAAAAAAAAAAAAATGCATCTTAGGTATGTTTGGTGCTGTAGAGCCTTCACGCAGACGACGTTGCGGGCAGCTGCTAGTACTAAATAATAGTGTTTTGTGTGTCTAAAATTAGTTTTTTTAGGACCAGAACTTCATGATATTCTAGTCTAGTCCAGGAAAGTCACATGTTTACACAGAAAATATTAATCTGTAGTGTTTTTTTTTTTAATGTACGGAAGGTGGTAAACAAGATTGCAGTTCACATTAATGTTAAGTGATGACTGCAGTCTATAGACATTTACACAAAAACCGGAGGTCAAAATGCAGAAGCGTTGCCACCCCTGAGACCTTAGTTATTATGTCTCTGTGATAGTTATTACGAGGCCATACATTACCATCTAACCGGAACACGATCGTGCTGAACACTAGTATTTAGCGGGCGATAAATTAGGTGCTTGATCCCCCGAGCTTCTGCACTGGAACTCTACCACCAGTACAACACTCAGACGTTCCTCGTAGTGGCAGTAGTTTTATTGGCGGATACTGCTGCCCACCCTGAGTTATTTCATTAACTGGCACCGTATTGCCATTTTTCAGTTGACTGACTGCAAAAGCGAAAGAATTATCTACCACCACTGGGAAGGCAGCTATTTTTTTTAAACCCTATATGTACCTATATTTGTAAAAAAATGTGAAGGTAAATTGTTAGGTATCAGATTAAATTAAATACATACATACAATAAATTTTTTACATAACTAACTGCAATGGGCAATCTTGGGAAGTTTGGGAACCTACGCGCACTGTGGTAACTCGAGCCGCCCAACGATTATAATTATCGTAAGCTTTACAAAATAATAGTGCGCTTGCGACTGCGCACTGCGCTTTTGTGGTGGAAGTAGGGACGAGCCGTAACCTTGAACTTATGAATTGAAATATCGATCTGAGATATCGATCATTCTTTGACACATCATTATACTGATAGTAGAGTCCAATAAAATTAAGGACGTAGGACCGCATGACCTTTATCTATGTGCCCCCAAATGGTTGTGTTTAGCACTATCGTATTCTGGTGAGATGATGGACTGTGTGATCCCTTAATAACTACCACAGGGCATACTGTTTTGACGACCCGGATGGTCCAGCGGTGTGAGATGACCGTTTGATTCGAAGGGTCGCGGGTTCGATCCCAGCACCGGGACTAATATTTGTATGGCCTACAGATATTTGTTACAACAGCACCCACGACACAGGTTTACTTCCTAATGTGGGGCTGTGACTGTAAGCGTATTTTTTTTTATATTATAATTTCATTCGCCATTCTTTACAGATGTAATTTTATTTTAATGTGCTTTACTGTGTCCATTTTATTCTAAAGTGTTTATCAAGTTTAATTCTTTGGCAAAATAAATGTGAAAGTTAGACGTGAAACACACAATACATGTATAATTTAAGGCCTTAAGTTTTTACAAGTACTAAATCGACGTTTTCACTATATAACCAAAATAATCAGCACAACACTAGTCGATGATGCTGACGGCTGCGCGCACAAAGTCAAGTAACGGGCAACGGGCATATTATGGAATCACAATACAAACTTACGCCGATTTAATGAGACGTTGCGACAATGCCGCCAACGGACTTTCTGACTTTCAAATGAACAAATGAAAAGTATAATGTGTAATTGCTGAGAATAATTCGAGACCAGTGATTTGACGAAGCAAAATGGCTGCTCTCTACCATTTCGTTTTTTATTGTTTGGTTTATTTTTAATTTTAAATGTTTCAAAGATTAGAATAATTTCTTTATAAATATCGTCAAGTGAAAAGGTGGTAAGAGTACATGCAGTTCACACAGATCTACACAAAAACTAGAGGTCAAAATGCAGATGCTTTCTACTCCTTAGTTAACCCTGAGTTGTTTTGCCACTATAGCAGAAATTACGAAGATTTCTAACCGGTACACGATAGTGCTTAAAACTACCTTTTGTCGGTAGAAAGACAAGATAATACGATTTTGCCTACGCGGATTCCTTGACAATGGACCTCTAACAATTGGTTGTAATGATTTTTTTTATGTTATGAAAGTGGTAAACAAGCATGTAGTACACATTGATGTTAAGTGATGACTGCAGCCAATAGACACCCACACAAAGACCAGAGGTTAAAATGCAGTTGCGTTGCCACTCCTGAGGCCTAATATGTTATGCCTCTGTGCCGGCACTTACTATTATTCGAGTATTGATGTCAAAAGAAGGAAAGGTATACTTAAATGATTTAAATATTTACGTCATTTTTTTAATGGAACGTGGCAAACAAGCCTGCAGTTTGTGATGACTGTATCCCATAGACATCTACACAAAGAGGTTAAAATGCAAATGCGTTGCCACACTTGGCACCCCTGAGACTTATGGTGAGATTCACAAACCGCACTACGACTTTACTTTGAGCAGTATGGATTTTGACAGTTCGTAGTGCGGTCTGTGAATCTCACCATTAGGGCGAGATTCACAGACCGTACTACGACTTTACTTTCGAGCAAAGTACGCTTAGAACTGTCAGAAATGTATGGGTTTTGACAGTTCTAAGCGTACTTTGCTCGAAAGTAAAGTCGTAGTGCGGTCTGTGAATCTCACCATAAGTGCGAGATTCGAGCAAAGTACGCTTCGAACTGTCAAAATCCATACATTTCTGACAGTTCTAAGTTACCAGATAACCGGAACATGATAGTGCTGAATTACCATTTGGCGGCAGATAGATTACGTAACGCGGTGATGCCTACACCCTCGAGCGCACTGGAACGGTACGTCGTTATCTATAAGAATAAGAATCTATAAGATTCACATAAATCATTATTTCCTTCTTATAAGTCAACAAAACATCTTCATTTCACAACTCTGCCGTCTCCCCAAACCTTGTTATCAACAGGCTTGACGGGTGACGGGTGAATAGCTATCTGCGGCGTGACACGTCTCGTCGGCAGACAGCGTGACGCCGGGACACGGAGCCAATTTGTGTCCAATGAACGTCTGTCTATTCCGATGGTAAATAATCTTTATTTTAGTCATAAACAAGGTTATTATTATTGTTACTATTGATGATATGCGAATATTGCAGCATACATTAATAAAATTGATCGGTATAAGAAGGAGAGAGAAAAATAAAATTAATGTGTGAATTAAATAATAACGTACCTAATAGAATAAGATTTTTTTAAAAGTATTTTATCGGAGACATGTACGTAACTTCACGCCTGTAATCCCCGAAGGGGTAGGCAGAGGCAAATGCATGCATTCAAGCATACATGCAAACACCCACGATTCGCCGGTTACGTTTTGTTATTTTATCAGAGACATGTAGATTTCGACATAGAGATTCGTTTATAAAAGATGCTCTTAGAATAAGATGGGGCTGACATGGTCTTGCTAGAAAAGCCCCAAAATTAAAACCCTGTGTTTTTTTTATGTCGGTGCACTGACAGACAAGCAAACGGGCCATCTGATGGAAAATGGTCACCGTCGCCTATGAACATTTGCCAACGCGCTGCCTAACCTGAAGGACTCTTTTTACGCTATTTTTGAAGAACTGCATATTGTACGATAACGAGGGAACAAAGTTCGTTCCACAATATGCATGTTCTGGGCAGAAACGACCGTGAAAACCGCTACGTTGTCTGCCAGATATTCAGTCATCATAGACTTCCAATGTCTCTGCGCAGGCTCAGATGTTCGATGTCTGTCCATAAGTCCTGGATCGTTAACGATACGAACGGCGCGTCTTTGTAGGAAGTCAATAGGACTAAGCTTTTAGGCCCACAAATGAGACCAGTTCAGAAAGTATCTTAATCCTCCAACACCAATGTTTTTATTTAAAGTTCTTCAACTGCCTCCCCAAAAATGGCCTCTATGTTTGAAACTCACTTATTTTTGTAACACGTTCATATTTGGGTCACTGATTTACATAAGTGTGTACAATTTCAACTCAAGCGGTCCATTACTTTCGGGCAAAATAGGCTATGACAGACGGACAGACAGACGCACGACTGATCTTAAAAGGATTCCGTTTTTCCTTCTTAACCCTAAAAACAATAACACTTTAACTACAGTCCAAGATCGTTTTAATTACCTATTTCCTTGTTTCCTTTCCTTAACTATCCCTGATTGAATGTCCCCCCCCCCCGCTCCCCCACAACATACACATACATCCAGACAACAGAAGCATAACATATCCGCAATCATCGCCCACACTTTAATCATAAAGGAAAATATTTCCAACTGACGTAACGCCCTCACCTCGCCCCGTCGAAACAATAAAATATCAATCAAACGCTGAGCCTGATGCGAGAGGACGGTAAAAAGGGCCCTTATGAGGAGCATATTGCGCGAGTTTTTTGTTGTGCCCTAGCCCCGAGCGGTGGGGGAAGGGGGAGCGAGACAATAAAACAAATCTCGATCTCTTAACGCAGCCCCCGGCGGGACATAGAGTAGGTGTGCAGATACGACATATGGATGGTGTCGTTTGGTACCTTTTAGGTGCTCTTCAAGAAAATAATATGTCAACTCACGCCTGTATTTCGCGTAAGGATAGGCAGAGGTAAATAGTTGACATATATTGGTAAGTTTTATCTTTTCCTGCTTTTGAAATTCATAGAGAGAAACATTTTTTTTCCGATAATCACGGAACATTACGAAGCAGAAAACAGAAAAAATGTTTTTTAATTATTTATTAATTCTTGCATGTTTACCTTCTAAAGTCACACCACAGGCAGTTGTCTTTTGATGTAATAACAGTCGATCCTATTAACGTTCATCAGGTACATTTCGAGGTCCCACGAGTCCCATTGATAATTTCATTTGAAAAATAAACAATTTATTTTACCCGACCCAGAGATTGAATTTATGATCTTAGGCCTAACAACGTAACCGTTAATAATAAACATACAATGTTTGTTATATTTGTTAGTAGGTAAAGCTACATTAACCGATTGATTTGGACGCGTCGAGTTTTTAATAATGTCCTCCAGACTGAATTTCGGTCACGGCGGCCAATCTCAACGCAGACTACCCAACTGCGCGGGAGATATCAGCGTGCACAAATATATTGTGTACAAGCTATTACTAGGAATTTCCTCGCGGAAAAAACCTTATAACAAATTTTCCCGACCTGGGAATCGAACTCAGGGCCTCAGGCTCCACCATCGCGATTACAACCACTGAACCAACGAGGCAGTTAAGTTCTTAATAAACACACACTTAAGTCAACGGTCTCTCGGAGGCTCAACAATTGTAGGTACCCAAACACAGCAACTCTTTTATTCTTTGTGACCGTTATGATTTTCCGGCGCTCTCATGTTTTATATGATTTGTTCATTGGAGTGCAGTTAACATAATGTTTATTACCGCTACACTTAACTGAGGGTCAATCAGTTATAGCATGTTGTTGTTTCAATTGCCGGCGAACGAGTTAGCAGCAATTTGCTTTATTGATTGTGTTGTTTAAATTATTTTGAGTGCAGTACATTTTACTATGGCTAAATGCTTTGTTATAACGTACAATAATAAAGATCAGTTTTAAATATGTTTTAATGGAGTAGTATTTTATGAAGGTACTGTTCCGCCTCGCAGCTTCACCTGCATAATATATTCGAAATGGCAAAAATCAGGACTCTCGGTGGCGTTAGCGGCGTTGAAGGCGTTAGTGGCGTTTGTGGCGTTGCTGCTGGTGGTGGTGGTGTTGGTAGCGTTGGTGGATTTGGTTGCGTTGTGGCGTTGGTGGCAGTGGTGGCTTTGGTGGCTTTGGTGGCGTTAGTCTAATAACGTGTACAGAGAAGTATTAATGTAACCATCTTTTAGCTATAGCATTTTATAGCCATAAGTTATCCATGTAGCGTCCACTAAGTAAGGCGCTAACTAGTGAAACAATGACGAAATACCAAAGCACTTGTCTAGTACGGAAGATGGCGTGTCAGTCGAATTACACTGAACATACGAAAATTTTTCAAGAGTTGGCAATGTTGGCGTGTATACAACTTCCCAACGTCAACCGTCAGCCCGCGGCCCGCCAGGCGCTACTACCTCGCCTGGTCGGAACCTCCCTTTTCGTCGGAGGAAGACATCCACCCGTTCCACCACAGTTTTAAGCAATATGAGTACCGTAGCAATATTAGTATTCTGACCTCTACCTAATTTTACGTTGTATACCTTTCCCATCAATGCGAACAGCATGCATTCGCTACATTCACGACACCTACAATTAAGTTTATTCAGCTCAACAACGCAAGGCTATAAGTAGTCGAGCAAATAAGCAAGTTCCGCCCACATCACCCTGACCACTAATAAGATTAACCTACCCCCCGCCCGCCCTTCCTCACCTCTCTCTCGTCAGGATCAACGTTATTGTTTGCGGATCTCCAAAACTCCACATTTTGCACAATTTCGATGTAATACCTTTGTAATGTTGTAATGCGCGGGCTTATTCTTGATATTATGTGTCGAAACGAACAATATACCAAGACCAATGACGTTAAAAAATGTTTTTGTGACTATCGAAAGATGTGACAAATTATTATTTTATGTAGAACCTTCCAAATACGGATCTGTAGATAAGCTGTGTATGTATTATAATTCACCTAAGTATAACATAGTTATTAATTTCGGACATATCTTAAGTGATTCTTGTAATCCTAAATAATAAAAATAAACACTTAAGCCACCAAGAATACCATGTTTTTTTGGAGTTTGGGACACATTACACATACGTATATTGGGTAAGTAACTACTGATGCAAAAAAAACGAAAAAAAAAAACTTTTAAATAAGTACTGAACGTAGAAAATAGACATCAATAGCAAGAGCGAGCGTCTTAGGCGCCGTAACTCTTCCCTCCCTATTTACACCAAACAATCAGACATGACAAGTATTCATAGTGACACCATAGCCTACTGGATCTCCGCCTTTGTGAGTGCATCCTCTCCCACTTATGCGATATCGACAAGGTAACGCATTTTGTCACCAGAATACGCGCGCAGGTGTTAGTTCGCACGGCTCTCTGCATTAATGATCACTACACGAATACACTTTTTGTATTTATTCGTACACGTCGTGCTCTTTGATATACCTACTCGAGAAATATAAATATACGTGAATATTAGACTGGTCATAGAGCTCCAGTGACGGAGCTCGCGGGCGTAGCCACCACCGCATTACCTAATATACTTGCCGCTAAATGGTAGTGTTCAGCACTATCGTGTTCCGGTCAGGTGGTAATGTACGGCCCTGTAATTTCAGGCACAGAGGCATAACACCTTATGCCTCAGGAGTGGTAACGCATCTGCATTTTGACCTCGGTCTTTGTGTGGGTGTCTATAGGCTGCAGTCATCATTTAACATCAATGTGAACTGCATGCTTGTTTGCCACTTTTATAACTTAAAAAAAAAACATTACCACCTTCTAAAATTCGCAATTTTTCAAATTAATTTCAAATCTTATTTTTTTTTAATACGTGTACGTTGAAGTTAATGGGTACTTAGTTCTAACGATGAAGTACCACTACCAGCCGTCACAAGATTATGTACCAACAATTAGCACACTTTAGTCAACAGGTGTCTCGGAGGTTTAGCAATAGTAGGTGTACCCAAACTAGTACGTATCCTAAGCATATACATTTTAATATTATTAACACCCTCAGTGCTACCACTAGCAGCCTTTGCAGGCCACTACTACTCTGGGGTCCTGGTTCGTTCCCCGGATCCCCGAAAGAGTAATTGCTATAAGAATTTTTCCATTTTATGGAAATTCTCAAGAGCCACTCTCGGAGTTTGGTAATGTGCCCGATGTCAATCGGTTCACCCCCTATAACATGGGACCAAACGTAACAAGTGGAAGCGCGCATGGCCCCGCGGCTGGTGTAGATCGTAAGCGATCTACTCGGTTGAGCGATACGGACGCGGTCGGGTGTGAGATGGGTGACCGCTAGTGGCAAATTAAAATGCGCGTTTCCGTGCTTCGCAGGGCACGTTAAGCCGTCGGTCCCGGTTGCAGTCGATAGCAGTCATTAAACCTTGTAAGTGGCGGGCTTATGGGCGGTTTAAAAAACATCCGACAGCGGGTTGGCCACTAACCCGTATCATCACCAACCCGCATTGGAGCAGCGTGGTGAAGTAAGCGCCAGACCTTCCCCCAAAAAAAAGGGTTGAGACTTATAAATTACATATGCCGAAAATTACATTGCCGTACATTACCACTTGACCGGAACACGATAGTGCTGAACACTACTATTTAGCAGCAAGTATATTAGGTAATTTGGTGGTGCCTACGGCCGCGAGCTCTCGCACTGCAACTCTACCACCAGTAAAACAAAAAAAATCTTCACACATCTATAACAAATTCCCTTTTACTAAAAAAAATATCTATTAGACATTAAAATTTGTGGTCGGTGTCGGCCTTCGGAAGTTGTGTAATCTGGGCTTAAAACGGATTAAGACACATTGAAGCACCGGACATGCGCTTGCGATCATCGCACCGACATGAATGTAGTATTGTCATATTGTTATGTGGTTCCGGCGTTTTTTTCTCGAATGGACAGTGTGACAACGACAGTGTATGGACTAGAGGTGTAGAGCTGTTATGGGAGTTCGGGCGGGATTAAGAGACGTTTGAGTTGACCCATTTTTGGGAATAATTAGGCTCACCCTCTCTCCCCTATTGCGCTATGTATAATAATAATGGCAACCCTGATACGTCCTACTACTGGGCACGAGTCATTCCCCTCCTTGGGAGGAGGCCTGGAGCTTACTCCACCACGCTGCTTCAATGCGGGTTGGTGGAGATACGGGTGAGTGGCCAACACGCTATCGGATGTTTTTCAAACCGCCCATAAGGTTCCCGTCAAGGTTTAGCGACTGCTATCTATCAATAGCAACCGGAAGCGACGGTTTCACGTGCCCTCCGAAGCACGGAAACGCGCATTTTTTAATTTGCCACTAGCGGTCACCTATCACACACCCGACCGCGCCCGTATGAATGAATGAATGAACGAATGAATGAATGAATGAAATAACTTTATTGGAGCAGTCCTGATCGTATCGCTTAACCGAGTAGATCGCCCACCATCTACGCCAGCCGCGGGGCCATGCACGCTTCGATATCTTCATGTATTTAATACAATATCCAATTAAATAGACAAATTTATTAAATTACCCCTAAATACTCTCACCCATCACAATGCCGAACCCGCCCAAACAACGCTTAATATCACCTAACATAATAAAACTTAACAATTCTCTAGATATAACGAGCGCTTTATAAGTATTAACAATCAAAAAAACCTTGCCGACAATAACAACGAAGCATGTTTAAGATAAAATTAACCCAAAATTCGGAAGCTCTTCAATGACCGGATTAAGACGGGTGCGGGACGACAACAGGACGACGGCGGGACGGGGGCGGTGCGGGGACGACACGACTTTGTGCTTGTATTTGTGGGCGTCGAATCAAATCAAATCGTTAGTGACCGCCGCATGGCGTAGGATCATCTCTTTTTTTATAATTTAAGGGGAAGATAGATAAGATAGATACTTAAATGTTGGACTGGTGGTAGGCACCACCATATTACCTTATGTACTTGCCGCTTAATGGCAGTGTTCAGCACTATCTTGTTCCGGTCAGGTGGTAATGTACCGCCCTGTAATTTCCGGCACAGAGGCATAACACCTTAGACCTCAGGAGTGGTAACGCATCTGCATTTTGACCTTGGTCTTTGTGTAAGTGTCTATAGGCTGCAGTCATCACTTAACGTCAATGTGAACTGCATGCTTGTTTGGCACTTTCATTACATAAAAAAAACTTCAGTTAGCAATATTTAAGATATGGAAGAAGGCGATATCTTTACGATATTTAATAACGCTCTTTTTCCGGCTCAGATCACGTAAGAAATAAAGATCTACATTAGAAACGTATTTTTTACGTACGTGTTTTTGGTTACGTTATTTGCTTACTTGTGTGTATGCCGTCACATAAAAAATGACATCAAAAAGATAACAAACATGAACATGGATTTTTTTTAGTGACACAAACACATGACGCGATATTTTAGTTCTGTGTACCTATTTTATATCTATGGAGCTTAAACATATAACAAAGCCGTACAATGTATTGACGTAACTTCGCGGATTTAATCCCCGGAGGGGTAAGCAGAGGTAAATGCATGTATACTATCATACATGCAAACACCCACAATTCGGCGGTTACGTTTTTGTCGATGTAACACGTAGCGAGCCTGTTAACATCTCCGGGCACATAATCATGGGTAATTACCAGAAAAAGAACCCCGATCCAGGATTTGGACCCACGACCCCAATGTAGTAGTAGTAGTCTACCACTAGGCTACTGAGGCAGTTAAAATTTATTGAAAACTACCATCATGCGAAGTATGACAGTATGGCTACCCCTTAACTATGACAATAAAGAAAATTGAAAGGATCATCGGAAACGGAAGCGATATTGTGCAACCTAACTCATTCATCGGTAGTTTTATGTATAACCTGGAGAACACACACACATACCGACTTAATCTTTTCTATATTTGTTAGAGTTTCTGCGGATTTAATAGTATTGTGGGCAAATAATCTTTTTTTATTTGGTTGAGTTGTTTTGGATTTACTTTACAAATACCTACAGTCATGATTTTTTTTACGATTTAGGTATTACACTTTTATGCTAGCTTTTACCGACGACTTCGCCCGCGTGTATTCCGTCCTTTTGTAAGTTTTTTATAGTTACCTACCTAATATTAATCCCAATTTCAGCGTAATCTCATTAAGGCGTGTTTTGATCCCACCATTGGCCATTTGTATCCATCACGTTGGCCATCACACCGATTGTCCGGTCTCGATTGGAAAGTCCAATTAATTACATTCATTTTAAGTATGGAGGGGGCTCTCTGGACCCCCAACCTCCTATAGAACTTTCGTACCTTTGCCTCACCGATTCAGCCTGTCCCGATTCAAATGTCGCAGTTATTTACCTACGGCAGAGAATATGATGTAATAATACTACGTATAGAATGAACACCTCGACGTCCCGCCCGACTTCCCCTCCTCACCCATCAACCCCCCTCGAGAGGCAGTTGAATAAACTTCAACAGTGAGGTTGCGAGCGGGCGAACGAGCGGTCTATATTTTGTTAATTTTGTCACGTAGTCATTGTGACGTCTTATTTCACGAATGTTTAAGGTCATAACCCTACGTGGTGCATTTCTGTGCGCGCGTGTAGGTACTGTTTTATGTCTGTGATAATAGGTACTTAACCATAATAAGCGTTTGTATGGAATTATAGCCGAGTCTCCGGCAGAGTGGAGTTTTAGTCGAGAAATTATTTATACTTTGACTTTTAAAAAAGATAATATATGCGCCCAGAAGTGCCTCACATTTTCAGATTTTATACATAAAAAAGCTAATTTATCCCCTAAAAGTGCCCCCCATTTTTTATTTCATTTGTTTTTATTATGTGTATGATATGTGCCAGTCATCTATTAAAGAGTTCCGTTTTTTCCTTTTGATATAGAGAACTCTATATTAACATTAGTAAGGTAAAGTATGTATGTATCTTCACGCCAGGTCCCTAACGGGGTAGGCAGAGAGTGTAGAGCGCCAGATATCCCGGTTCAGACAAACCTCTCGTGCCTCGTCTACCTTCATCATTCTCTTCATACATGCACGCCGATTCCTAAGACTTTTGACCCCACCATCAGACAGAACTCGACCTATTTGGTCATGGTAGGTCAGCCTTGGTCTTCCTGCGCCTCTGCAACCATCCACATTCGCATTGTATATCTGTTTAGTCATTCGCTCATTCGACATTCTTTCTATATGCCCGAACCATCGGAGCATGCCTTTTTTCATTTTTACACCGATACTATCATTCACACAAAGTCTCTTTCTTACATCTTCATTACGAACGCGATCGGTGAGTGATACACCGCAGATCTTGCGCAAAGATCTCATCTCGACCGCGTTCAACTTACTTTCATGCTCTTTCCTGCATACCCAGCTCTCGCTTCCATATAAAAGCGTTGGAGTAAGTACAGCATTATGTACGGCTAGTCGAGCCCGCTGGCTGAGATGTTTAGATTCTAGTAGCTTACCCAACGCTCCATTCACGCAATTCCCAGCAAGCACTCTTCTTTCTATGTCAGTGGTGTACCTACCATCCTTGCTAAAAGCACATCCAAGATATACAATTTCATCAACCTGTTCTAACACTGCATCATCTACTACTACCCTTGCATTTGTTCTCGGTTGATCTCTTTCAAATACTAATACTTTAGTTTTATCCACATTCAATTGTAAGCCTTTCTCCATACAATCCTCTCTCATGACTGTGACTAGTGCTTGTAGCCCAGATGGTGTAGAGCTAACAATTACCGCATCATCTGCGTAAAGAAGACAGTTCACCACTAAGTCACCCATACGCACTCCCACATCCATCAACTTCACCCTCTGGAGGCATTTGTCCAGATATATAATAAACAGCCTAGACGAAAGCACGCAACCCTGTTTGACACCGCTGTTAACATCAAATCAGGGTGACATGTTACCATCTACCCGCACACATGCTTGACAGCCCACATACGTGGACTGTATTGCACGGAGCAGACTGCCATCAATACCATACTCTGGCAAAATGTCAAACAGCTCCTTTCGTAATACCCTATCAAACGCCTTCTCCAAATCCACAAAACCGCAGAAAACCTTCTGGCTCACAGCCAGATGCTTCTCTACAATGTTGCGGAGGGAGAAAACTTGATCCATACATCCTCTTCCAGTTCTGAAACCACCCTGTGCATCCCACAACAACCCGTCGGACTTCTCGGATATATGGCAGTTCTGCTCCATTGCAAGTATTGACAATCGGGTAAAGGGTAGGAAATATGGGCATATGCGCTCGCCCCGCGGGACCCCGTGTGTGCCCACTTAATTTGTTCAAACATTTGACGATAATTACAAATATTTGCGGCTCCCTACGCTCTCGCATCTGTATCGGTATTAAACGAGGTACGATTTGTGATAATGTTTGATTTTATTTCTCGCCATATATATGTTTATTTTTATGTATGCGAGGTAGCAAACAAACTTGCAGTTCACATATATGTTAAGTGATAACTGCAACCTATATACATTTATATACACAAAAATCGTCTATAACTACGAAACCCACACCTTTACTTTAACAAAATACATAAACAATTTCACGCACACATATAGACATCTAGGCGACAGGCGTAGGCACACTTGTGCTTGTACTTTGATAGAGGGGAAAGCCGCGGCCGGTGGTCCTTGTTGCTCTGTCTAACATATGCTACTTTTAATTTAGAATTTAATTCTCGCACGAAGTCACGGGCGCAGCTCTACAAATTCTGATTGCACGATTTTAACGATATGATATAAAAAGCAATAATTTCACCACGTGTTATATTATGGTCAATTTAATGTTTCTCACGAGTAAAAACAATGGCGATTATAGCGGCACGTGGCGTGACATCGCCCACGACTACACATTACCTCGTTATCGCCTTGATTGGCCATCGAATCCGCTACCCATTACTACTACATCCATTGTAGACATAGAGACTGTGGCAACGCGGCCCACCGGTCGCGGCGGACCGGAGGGGAGTAGCCATAGCGTGTATTACTGATGCAAAATAGTCTGTCATTTTTTGCGGGGGGAAATGCCATCGACACACACGCACACTACATAAATCGTGTATTACTACGAAACTCACACCTTGCCTTTAACAAAATATAGAGTTCAAAGTTCAAAGTTCAAAGTTTTATTGCTTTAGGTGTTATTTTAGGTAATTTGTATCGACATGATACCCGTCGGGCGTAGCAATTAACATAGTTATATATTATTATTCTATATTATCTTAATCATAATACTTAGGCATTATAATTATGAGTGAACGTGAAACAGAAAAATGAGTAAGTATGTGTATTTCGTCCATTTGAATGAGTACGGTTGTCACTGAAAAAATCACTTAGGCTCAGAAACAATTTCACGCACACATTTAAACATCTAGGCGACAGGCGTAAGATCATTTGGTCTTGTACTTCGACAGAGGGGAAAGCCTGCATATGGCTACTCCCCTCCGTGTTACTCTATGATTGTAGATAAATTCGCCATAGCAAAGTATGTACCACATCGCTTTTACCCGAAAGGGTAGGCTGAGGTGCATGCAAATACCCATAATTCGCCAATTACGTTTGTCCCATTTTTTTTTATGTCACTAGTTTGACAAGACAAGCAAACGGGCCACCTGATGGAAAGTGGTTACCGTCGCCTATGAACATTTGCAACACCAGGGGAGTTACCAACGCGCTGCCAGCCCTGAAGGACTCTTTTGACGCCAGTCTTGAAGAACCTCATATTGTAACGCCGGGGGAACACCTCAGAGGAAAGTTCGTTCCACAATTGGTACGTTCTGGGCAGGAATGAACGCGCGAATCTGACCGTAGAGCATTTCCAAGTATCCAATTCACAGAACATATTGTTTTTTCTTATAGACAATATAGAGATGTAAGAGGTGACGAGCCTATTGGCATTTGTAATTCAGTTGAAGGGCTATTTATTTTACTAAAGGTACCTACACAACATAACTCCTAATTTGTGCCTCTCTTGCCATAGCGGAACACCTAGTTAGTGTTGCATTATTGTGAATGCCCGGGCGGATACTAATAAAAGAGAAAATATACGTACAATCCCACCAAAAACATTTTCTCGTAAAATGTTGCTAAGACGAGCATCGTCAAAAGGGTCAATCAGTTCTCATGTAGAGCCAGTCAAGTTCTTAACTTTATACGCCCAACTCTAAGATTTGGTTTCATCAAATTATTAGTTAAAGTTATGGTTTTCGTCGAACTTAACAATACCAACAACTGTATTATTTATTTTTCGCAATAACACATGCGTGTAAACTTCAGAAATTAAAGAAAAAACGGAAAGAAAAATTTTATTCGGGCAGGAATCGAACCTGCGACCTCAATGGCAGGATAACCAGTCTAGCTGCTTAACCACTAAGCTACCGAAGTCCCATTGCACGTAGAAAGAATGAGTAAACAGATAGGAATTTCAATGGTTTCAAAGGCCCGGGAAGACCAAGACTGACTTTCCTGGTCAAAGGTCGAGTACAATTTTTTTGTGTAATAATAGTAACAAACAAGGATGCAGTTCACATTGATGTTAAGTGATGACTGCAGCCTATAGACACCCACACAAAGACCAAGGTCAAAATGCAAATGCGTTACCACTCCTGAGGCCTAAGGTGTTATGCCTCTGTGCCGGAAATTACAGGGCCGTACATTCCCACCTGACCGGAACACGATAGTGCTGAACACTACCATTTAGCGGCAAGTAAATCAGGTAATGCGGTGGTGCCTACGCCCGCGAGCTCCGTCACTGGAGCTCTACCACCAGTAAAAAGTACTGTCTGAGGGTTGGTCAAGGGTCTTAGGAATCGGGGTACGTACCTATATGAAGAGAATGACGATTGTAAAAGAACCAAGGGAGGTGTGTCAGGACCGAAATATCTGACGCTCCACACACTTTGCCTACCCCGTAAGGGACTGGACGTGAAGATAAATACATTCATACAATATAATGAAAAAATGAGGCGAGGGAAACCGCGTGTACGTGTAGTATATACTAGCATAAACTCCTTTAACATCAAATTGATCGGATGCCCACCACAGATATCACTTGATACAAAATAAACGAAACAAGCTATCAAACTATGCTTCCGCATTAAATACGTCTTGTCCGTGTGTATAACACACGCCAATTCGAACTTAAAACCACGACAATACGAGTTAAAATTGATTGAACTTCATATGAAACTCTTAATTTAAACTCTATACTTATCGATTTAAGGTTTACATTCAATTGTTTTCGAGACGTATGCGGGTATCAAATGAAGTTATTAAAACAGTTCAGTGCTAAACGATTACTGGTACGTGACGGGTGGGGTATGGAGTTCAATTCCGGGTAATTTGATTATTCGTGGGCTGATAGCTTGTTTAGCGGAGTTTCCTAAAGGGGTTTTATGGAGGTTATACACATAAGTATTAAGTTAGGCTTATGGCCGAATACTCAAACGTCATTCAATTTTAAGCAACCCTCAAATGTGCGCTATCTCTATCGTTTGAACGTGTTTTAAAAAGACAGAAGACTTTTAAATCCCACTTAGATTTGAGTGACGTGTGAGTTTTTGGCCGTTAGTTATTTAGATATCTGTGTGCCGATTTTCGAAGTGATTTTTTTAGCATCATCGTGGTTGGTGAGTCGGTGAAACGAAAAAGAGACAGTGTTTATTGTCTCTTTTTGAGACAGACACATAAATTAATAAGTTTTAATGTGGGAAAACGAGATAAGAAAGCATTATAGGTCTGTACCTATAATGCTGGTTGCTAAGACACTGTTGTTTTATAACATTTTTGAAGGTTTCACTTTAACCACGTGTGAATTACACAATTTTTTTATATATAATTAGGTATGTGAACTTTTTCGAAACAGTTAATAATAATGACAACCCATTATACGTCCCACTGCTGGGCACGAGTCTCTCCCCTTTTTCTGTGGAGGCCTGGAGCTTACTCCACCACGCTGCTCCAATGCGGATTGGTGGAGGTGGGTGGGTAAGTGGCCAACCCGCTGTCGGGTGTTTTCAAACCGCCCATAAGGCCTCCGACAAGATTTAACGACTGCTATCCATCGATAGCAACCGGGACCGACGGCTTAACGTGCCCTCCGAAGCACGGAAACGCGCATTTAATTTTCCACTAGCGGTCACCCATCACACTACCCGACCGCGCCCGTAGTGCTTAACCGAGTAGATCGCTTACGATCCACACCAGCCACTGGGCCATGCGCGCTTTAAACAGTTAAAGTTACCTACAAATATCATTCAACGTGGAAATGCGGCCAGACTTCTCACTGCAAGATGAGAGCGATATCTTTTCACAGGTTTCTACTGGTGGTAGAGCTCCAGTGACGGAGCTCGCGGGCGTAGGCACCACCGCATTACCTGATTTACTTGCCGCTAAATGGTAGTGTTCAGCACTATCGTGTTCCGGTCAGGTGGTAATGTACAGCCCTGTAATTTCCGGCACAGAGGCATAACACCTTAGGCCTCAGGAGTGGTAACGCATTTGCATTTTGACCTTGGTCTTTGTGTGGGTGTCTATAGGCTGCAGTCATCACTTAACATCAATGTGAACTGCATGCTTGTTCGCCACTTCATTACAAAAAAAAAAAAAAAAACAGGTGACAGAGCTCCAAACTTTACTGGTAACTTTGGTGGTAAGTCCAGTGCGGGGGGGGGACTCGTGGACGTAGACACCACCGCATTACCTAATCTATCTGCCGCCAAAATGGTAGTGTTTAGCACTGGTTCTGGTTAGATGGTGATGTATGGCCCCATAATAACTATCACAGAGACATGACAACTAAGGTCTCAGAGGTTCGCAATGCATTTGCATTTCGTCCTCTAGTTTTCGTGAAGATGTCTACAGGCTGCAGTCATCACTTAACAGCCATGTCTGTATGCTTGTTCGCCACCTTCTTTACCTAGATATAAAAAAAAATAACTTAACTTCCAAGAATCTTCTCACTTCTACTTATATTGAAAAAAAAACAAATCTTGTACCGACCTACTCCACGCCCCTGGAATCGAATCGAACCCAGGACCACAAGCTTAGCAGCAGCAAGCCACAAAGACATCCAATAAAACTTCAAATTGCTCAAATATTTGGCCAACACCCCCCGATAAAGCCTTAACGAGCTCGCGTGTCCATACGTCAATACTCACAATACAATTTTCTACGCCGATGAACCTGTGCCGTCCCGTCCCCGTCCCGTCCCCGCCCCGCACGCACTCGTCGCGGCCACGCGCCGGTCACGCGCCGCCGTCGCGTTACCTATAAGCTAATTATCTTTGTTTATTACTTCATCCGTATATCTCCAGTCTTTCGGAAACAATTTGGGCTGTGTTCAATCAATGGAAAACAACTTTTATTCAAAGTGAATAGTACTTAGTATTTTTTTACTGTAATTTCTGAAACATCACCTTATTTTATTAATTAACTAGCTGACCCGACAAACTTCGTATTGCGTTACAATCATTGATGTACAAAAAATGGGTTTTTTGTATATCAATGCTTACAATGAAATAATGTGTCAAAGGTTTGATATTGTATAGGAAAATTAAATTAAATGGGATGGATTCCCGTGGGGATGACTGATTTCCCGCAGTAAAAAGTAGCCTAAATGTTGGCCAGGCTTAGTATCTATACACCACAAAAAGTTTCATTCGAATCCGTCCAGTATTAGATCTTCGGAGATTAGCCTGGACAAAGGGACAAACAGACAGACAAAAAATTTAAAAATCATAGAAAAGTGTTCTAATACTATTTTAACATCGCACCCAATTGGTTTTTCGTAAATATATACAATGTACAGACACGCGGGTACTACTGTTTTATTATATGTATAGATAGTATGTAAGATATGACGATTCAAAACGTTGGCAGTTGTGAAACTGACTCAAAACGGCTCTTAAAAAATCTCCGGTTCTATTAGTACTTTTCCATATTCTGGACGTTTCCCTCGGAGTTTGGCAATGTGCCCGAAGATGTCAACAGGCCTCCAGGCCATTGTAGGTCTGGCCTAGCCTACAAATATTTATTTCGGTTTTGGGTGTGTGTATGTGTTGTATGTGAACAACGGCACCACTGACACAGTTTACACGGGGGCTGTGAGTGCAAGTGTATTTTATTTTATTTATTTATTTACTCATAACCTAACTTCGTAACCTCACGCCTGTAATCCTCGAAGGAGTAGGCAGAGGTGAATGCATGCATTCAAGCATACATGCAAACAACCACGATTCGCCGGTTACGTTTTCGGCGTTACGTTAACAGGTGGCGAGCCTGTTGACATCTCCGGGCACATTACCAATCTTCGCGGTACTGGGGAATTTCCAGAAAATGGAAAAAATCCAATAGAACCAGAGATAAAGAACTTTACACCATTATCTCTGATAACTCCCTACCCGGCAATCGAACCCAGGACCTCAGCGTAGTAGTAGTGGCCTGCTACCACTAGGCTACCGAGGCAGTTACTCATGTGCTACAAAAATCAAATTTAATCAGCCACGACCTTACTGAGCATGAGTTAATTACAATATGAGTTCGGACTTGCCACCCGCAAGGGAGGGAGGTCCTCCGCAAATATTTGCCCTCGGTAATCGTTTGGGGAACGATTTTTATAATCCAAGGGATGTCTAACTGATATTGTCGTGGTGATTGAGTGCGCCCATTTCATAATTGTCTGGTTTGATTGCTTGATTGTCGGTTGATGGTATTTTAGGTATATCCTGCAAAAAACCCTTGTAGTTTCGATACTCGATACAAAATGAATTTGCATGTATGACTGCATGACATGGAGTCATGCAGTCATACATGGAAATTACCTCGAAAAATACAATAAATCTTATGTTTTCGTCATGTTCAATGTTGTAGCTACTTACCCTTCAAGGAATAAAAGCCACCGGCGCGGCGGCTATACACAATTGAAAATCAATTGTCATTTAGGTTGGGGAAAAAGTTTCTTCGCATTTTTTAAGATAATACAAAACATTTTTTAATATAGTTTATGTAAATTTAACTAAAGTATGTATGTACCATTTTGTTCGATAACCTATTGCCATCTTGTAGGTAGGGACATGATCCCATTGCTATAAAAATTTTGGGACTTCTCATCAAAATACCGCGACAAGTGGATTTGGCAGTCCTCTCGTGATGTTAACCTAACATTGCATAAAGAATTCTGAAGAGACCGAAACAGGTGGATATCTGAAGGTGCAAGGTCAGGACTATACGGCGGATGCATTAACACCTCCCAGCCAAACTCTCTTAATTTTTGCTGAGTGGCTATAGATGTGTGAGGTCTAGCGTTATCATGTTGAAACACCACACCCCTTCTGTTGATCAATTCCGGCCGCTTTCTCTCAACTTCTTGCTTTAATCTCATCAGTTGTTCGCAGTAGAGTTCAGAATCGAAAGTCCTGCCTGGTGGTAATAGCTCATAATGAATAATGCCCTTCCAATCCCACCACACACACAACATCACCTTATTGCGAGTTAACCCGGGTTTCGCCACAGCTGTGAAGCCTGACCGGCCTTTGACCACGACCTTTTGCGCACGTTCTTGTCGTACGTGATCCACTTTTCATCACCAGTTATCAGCTTCTTCAAAAATGATTCGGTTCCATTACGTCGTAATAAAGAATCACAAATGAGTACACGGTTCATTAGGTTTCTTTCAGTGAGCTCGTGAGGTACCCAAATATCGAGCTTTTTTTGTACCCAGCTTTTTTCAAATGCGCCAAAACTGTTTTGTGATCAATTCTCAGTTCTTCAGCTACGTCGTAACTACGTCGTACTATATGTCGATCTTGCTCCACTTTTTGATAAATGGCATCCATTTTATCAGTAATAGGGCGAGGAGGTGCATCTTTGACATCAAAATTTCCGGATTGAAAACGCTTAAACCAAATTTGTGCTACTCTCACAGACACTGCACTAGGTCCATAAACATCGCAAATTTTTTTCGCGGCTTGGGTTGCATTTTTACCTTTTTTGTAGTAAAATTTTAAAATGTATCGAATTTCTTCATTAGATTCACTCATCTTGACAGTACGAAAAACAAATAAAAATCTCACATTTCTCTAATTTGAATATGGAATTATGTTCCTTAAAATTTTAACTTTCAATGATACCAAAACCAGCCAGATACAAATACTACAGCCAAAGAGATTTTATTACAAGTTCATACATACTATAATGCGAAAAGACTTTTTCCCCAACCTATTATTTCTTGTAACTGTCAAGTTAAGGGTTTAAGAGAATTTGCACAGTTTTTTTGTGGAAATCAATGTGTAATTTAATAATGTGTTATAAACTAGTTTCCTCAATCAATTGCAGTGGTGATTGTTTCTGAATATCGTAATTTGTGACCGAGGAATGTTTATTTACCATTTGTGCCAAGTATATTTGAATGGACCATACTTCATTAAGTATAGGTATACATACTTTTTTATGTTACGGTCACGGAAGGTGGCAATCATCTGTCAATCTGTGTGGCTTGTGCATGCAAGTGATGACTGCAGCCTATAGTAGTTACAGTAGGTACATCTACACAAAAACCAGAATGGTAGTGTTCAACACTACAGTGTTCCGGTTATGGTAATGTAGGTACCTGTGGAGGAACGGGTGGAAGTGTTCCTCCGGCGAAAAGGGAGGATCCTCGGACCAGGCGAGGTGGTAGCGCATGGCGGGCCGCGGCCCGACGATTGACGTTGGGAAGTTGTATATATGTCAACTCTTGAGAAATCTTCGCATGTGCGATGTAATTCGAATGCACGCCATCTACCGTACTAGACAAGTACTGTGAGGTTTCATTGTATTCCACTAGTTGGCGCCTTAATGTAGTGGACGCTACATACCTATGGCTCCGTAATAACTATCATAGAGACACAACACCTAAGGTCTCGGGATGGCAACGCATCTTCATTTTGACCTCTGCTTTTTGTATAGATATCTATAGGCTGAAGCCATCACTTATCATCCATCCATGAGCTGCATGCTTGTTTGTCAATATCGTTACATAAAAAAATGTCTCTGAGCTAAGCTGCAGACAGACGGATGGACGAACATGACGAAACTACAAGGGTACCTACTCCCTTGTATGCCACGAAAGCCTAAAATACTATCGATATAAATCTTGCCCTTTGATTTTTTTTAGATTCATAAACATAAATCCTTCAATTCAATACAATTCCAATAAATTATTTGCATTCTGCAATGGTATTGTTGTTGGACAATCAGATAATATTTTCTGTATCACATTACAGACCCGTCGGGGCACAGCAAAATTATATAATAATAGGAGAGGAGAGGCTGTTTAGCAAAATTATTTTCATAACTCTATATACCTATATAAAAATCAATTGCTGTTCGTTAGTCACGCTAAAACTTGAGAACGGCTCTACTAATTTGGACAATTTTGGTTTTGAATGATTTTTGAAAGTCCAGGGAAGGTTTGAAAGGTAAGAAAATATGAAGAAATTGAAGAGGAATAGTAAAAACCACAATTTCATTTTCCCATACAAATAGTCCGTATAAATCAAACCTTTGACACATTATTTCATTCTGAGGCAATACCAAGTTTGCCGGATCAGCTAGTAATATAATAAATATAGTATATAGGTAGGTATATAGTAATCAAATTAATAAAATTAATATATTAATAAATAGGTAATAAAATTTCTCCCGGAGTGGTAAATAGAAAATTGCTTCATTATTTGATACCAATTCATCATAGTAAATAAAACTAGTTTTCGGATTTATCTCGCGTATATTAAACTAAAATTATTATTTAAAATCGAATTCTAAACTAGTTTTATTTAGGTAAAATGAGTACAGCTCGCGAAAACCTAAGAACAATTTTATTCATCGCTAGCAGCTGCCCGCAACGTCGTCTGCGTGAAGGCTCTACAGCACCAAACATACCTAAGATGCCAGTGTCGCATAATACGAGTAAGCAAACAACTTTTAAAATGGTATTAAATTAAAAGTATAAGTTTTTTTGCAAACGAAGCAAGTGAAGGGAGTCATATGGGAATCCTGCTGAGTTCAGTAGTATTACTACATATTCTCTGGTTCAGTCATAAGATGTGACTGAAGGAAATAGACAAATAATGCAGGAATATATTCCCGGACACAAAAGAGTAAAATTACGTACAAAGGTACCAAACCTTACAACACTTTAATATAAACTACATTGGTAGTTATTCTGCCAGGAGCCAAAATGTAAAAAGAGACAGTTGTAGGACTGGTAACGCGGTAGCAAGCGACGTACAGTTGCCCGTGTGAGAAGCAACATGTCCTGAGGTTAACACCCGCTGACCTCAGTGTCTGCCCCTGGGACTTATTGATGGTCATCGCGAAGCAAACATTCAACTGTACGCGCTTGAACTGGAATGTGTAGTTATGAGGTATGAGGGGAATGCATGGTATAAATACTGCCTCGCCAATGCCGGGTCCCGTTATACAACTTCGGAGGAGATAAGTTCCGAAGAAGCATAATTGGGACACCTACCTTCGGCTTGATGGTATGCGATGGAAGTCCGCTTGCTGACAGGAAGTTCAGAAATGCCATGGGATAATGTGTGGCGTCATCTTGCTCGACGACAGTATTTATGGAGGTATAGACCACTTCATTGCCTATTAATTGCTGCAACCTGATCATTTTTGGGCGTCAAAATGGCCCGCTTATATACAAAACGTCGTTTTCTGCTGGTGCGATATACGACTAATGTCCCCGTAGACACTGAGAATGAGTTCTTCTCTCCTGGATACATCTCTGTCGAGGGTTCTGGAAACACCACCTATCCACCTCTCTCTTCTGGTAGTGCTTCCGCGAAGACTTAGAAGGACATCGGAAAATTCTTGAGCACGTGCATTATCGTCGAGCCGAGCTCTCATATTAATGATCAAGCGCAGCGTAAGTACGAACTCGTTAAGATCGTTTCAACAAAGCATTCATCTCGTCAGCCCTCGATCTTCGCGTCAAAACGGGAAGCGTTTGCTGGAAATCGTCAGTGAACAGTAATGTGACACCACCCACTCAAATGTTCGTTCCTGCGGATGTCCTGCAGGGTTCTGTCCACGGCCTCAACTGCTTTTCTTTTGGCCATCGTACACTCATCCCATACAATCAAGCAATCCTTGAGCACGTGTCCCTTATCACTGTTACATGACACACCAAAAACGTCATTTCGTTGCTCTCTAAATATAAGGGAATTTTAAACGGAGGTAGCGGAGTTCTTCTCAGTAGTGACTGCACTTGGAACTCTGCTAAGTGAATAACATTGATCTTGACGCATAAGTTTTTCTTTTTCTTCATTTATTATCATTGAAGGAATTGAAACATTTTATGATTATTATGTTTTAACCTAAAAGTAAGTAGTTTAAATTCTAATTTTTAATTTACTATTAATATATGTGTATTGGTTATTCGCTCTAGGTAGTTTATGATTTATTGACGTTTTGAAAGTATCTGTAAAGATCTATTCGAAATAAAAATATTTTCTATTTCTATTTCAAACATGGTATGTACTGTCTTGCTATCCGGAACAATGTGGCAGCAATTCCCCACGACGCTACAGCAATAGCAATTTTGCCTTGCCTCCTGACCTCTGCCTGAGTATGCCAGTGATAACAAATGGTTTTCCTGTTCCACCAGGAGCATCCAAAATCCAGGAGAAAAACATTTTACCCTGGTTTCGCCCAACGCTTTCGAGGACGGTATCATAAATTTGTTTTTGCTCTGAAGAGAACAAAGCGACATGGTCATTTCGCCCGGATCGTAATTAGCCTCAGCGATATATATACTCCCAATATCTACGGTCTTGATGCGGTGATGATTTGAGGAGCTGGTAACCCACCCATATTCGATAGTTCAATCGGTGGTGGAAATTACCACATCTTGAAGTGAACTAATACAGGTGTTCAGCATGCGTTCATTTGTTACTTCGACTTCGTCTCCGGTAGCACGTGTCTCAAAGCTCGTAGAAAATCTTCAGACAGATGACGGCGATATTTCTCCGTCACTGACGCTTGCCTCCGCGAGGGTGAAATCCCAGTTTTGGTAACCGTCGAGAAGGTGACGTGCTACGCAGACTGCGCGGTAAGTGGGATACTCCAAGCCATCAAATGTCCTCAGAAAAGTGAGATACGTGGGGCCTCGGACCGTGTGAAGTAACAACCGCAGGAAATAGCTTTCGCCATTATTTGGATGCACGGTACCTATAAACCTTACCCAATGAGGTGTCCTCGAAAATGCTCGGATATTCATGCAAAATTAGAAGTAAATCCATCAAGATCCATTACTTTTTGAGTTTAGCTCGCACATACATACAGACAAACAACAACAGACAAAACAAACACTATATTTGGCTTCGATATCTATAGTAAATCACGCCCCAAATATTCTTAAAATCAAAAAAATAAAAAACAATGTACAGTTTTGACTTTCCTACGATTTTATTAAATGTAGAGATTCCCGTGGGAATGAGGGTAATGATTTTCCCGCAGTAAAAAGTAGCCTTAATGTTGGCCAGGCTTAGTATCTATACACCACAAAAAGTTTCATCCGAATCCGTCCAGTATCTTCGGAGATTAGCCTGGACAAAGGGACAAACAGACAAACAGACAGACAATACAATTAAAAATCATTGAAAAGTGTTCTAATACTATTTTAACTTCCCCCCCCAATTAGTTTTTCGTAAATATATACAATGTACAGACACGCGGGTTTTACTGTTTTATTATATGTATAGATAAGCAACATATAGCCCTCATCGTAATTTCCCTCACTCCACAACCAGCCTAATAAAACTAGCGACACCGATCCAATATCAAGCGATATTACTTCCAAGAAATTCCTCGACACCGACAGACATAAGCACATAACCTATTCTATGTGTACGAGTGGTCGCGAAAGGGCGGTCGTCGCCTAAATTATTCACCAAGCAACACTGAGCACCCATACCTCACTCCCTCTAACTTGTGCCTATTGTATAAGCCCGTCACACTCCCCCTTTGTATGGTAGGTATTGCGCTTTCGGCCGCCTCATACGGTCGTCACTTTCGGCCGTGGGGCACACGTATTTAGTTGTCTCGCTCGCTCTCATTAGGTTAGTCGTGAGCCATGTTTGCTCGACGCTTGCCAGTCGCATTTTGTTTTGTAAGTCACTGCATAGAGTAGGTAGCGAGGACAGAGACTTCTGTAGATATAGGGTCATTGTCTTGTCAGTATCTCACTGGGGCTTCAATTGAAATAGTTAGCTACTCCCTCAGTAGCCTAGTGGTCTAGTGGTAGCAGGCCACTACTATTACCCTGGGGTCCCGGGTTTGATTTCCGAGTGAATAACCATTACATAAAATAAACCCAAAAACATATTTATAGGTATTAATAGTAAATTGTATCTTGCCTATTCCTGTGTGTACAATAAAGAATATTGTTGCTGTATTTGTTACATAGGTACTTAGTTAAAATATAATTATCATAAAATTTTTCAATCCCTTTAACGATGATTAATGAAGAAACAGAAAAACTTATTCGTCAAGATCAAAGTTATCAGAAAGAATCATCCATTTTTTCACAGGTGTTAGTTTCAGTGTAGGTACAGGTTCTCAAACTATTTTTTCTTGTAGACCCCTTTCAATTTTTTTCTGGTTTCCGTGGACCCCCTCCTTGCTACATTTATATCACATTCCCATATTTCTAATTTTTATTACGCCTACGTAGACCCCCATCGAGTCTCCCATGGACCACTTTGGGAATCACTGGTATGATGTAAGTAAATTGGTACTATCAGTGTATGTGGAGATCCATTATCGTGGACCCCCATTTTCATTTCATGGACCCCCAAATTTTTTTTTCGCTGACGCCGACCCCTTTCTGTATGTCATAGACCCCCAGGGGTCGATATAGACCACTTTGGGAATCACTGGCGTAGACAACGCCGTGTTACCTAATCTTTCTGCTGCCAAATGGTAGTGTTCAGCACTCACTGCATATCGTGTTTCGGTTGAATGGTAATGTAGGTAGCCCCTTAATAACTATCACAGAGACAGAACAACTAAAGTCTCAGCTGAGGGTGGCAACGCATCTACGTTTTGAAACTGGCTGCAGTCATCACTAAATATCCATGTGAAGGGCATTTTTTAATGTAACATGCAGGTAGCATGCAGTTCACATACATGTTAAGTGGTTACTGCAATATAGACATCTACACAAAAACAGAGGTCAAAATGCAGATGCGTTGCCATCCCTGAGACCTTAGTAGTTATGTCTCTGTGATAGTTACGAGTATTACGGGGTCATTCATTACCGTCTAACCCGAACTCGACCGTGCTGAACACAAACATTTGGTGGCATAAATTAAACCCCTTGTATACGGTTGGGACCAACCACCGACCATCACGTCATTGGTCGGGTCAACCGATGTTTGTATTTGTTCTACACGGTCGGGTAGTTGAGTTAACTTGTCAGTTCTTTTAGGGATTCAAAGCAAAGGGTTGATTCACACATATCCGTGCAGCAACAGTTTCAGCACAGTACCTTCCGCTATTTTACTGATATGTGGGAATCGGCCTGCATGCCTGTCGCTTCGGTCGAAAGAGCGTTCCAGACGGTCGGAGTCGAACACGGACGTAACTTGTCGGGAGGGATGCGCTCACGACCAAGGCTGTTGATTTCAACCAAAATTGGTCGGGTCAACCGATTTCTATACTGTCCATTTTTACATCAACCCGACCTACACGACGGTCGGCGGTCGGATCCGACCGTGTAAAAGGGATTTTGGGTAAAAAAACGCTTGTTTTCCACCTTCGTTATATAAACAAATACCAAGTGTCACCGTCTGGTACTCCGTGTAGTTGTATAGCACTCGTCATCAAACGAGAAAGATCTAAGAGCAAAAGTGATCAATATTACCACGCATCCGTCACCGCCGGCACTAACACAGCGGGGTGTTCCCTATTTGTGTAATACAGGATCAATTAAGGAACGTTTGCATCTCTTGGTTAGTTAGAAATAGGAATACCTAGTTAACTCAGGCGTTAGTGATGCAAACGACATGATGTGATTGATCAAATCAGATCAAAAAGTTTATTTATCGTTGGGGATAAGAAGGTACTTATGTGACTTATGATGCGTTACAAAATAATTACTTTATTATACTATGGTAAAGCGCGCACGGCCCGGCGGCTGGTGTAGATCATAAGCGATCTACTCGGTTAAGCACTACGGGCGCGGTCGGGTAGTGTGATGGTGTCGCTAGTGGCAAATTTAATGCGCGTTTCTGTGCTTCGGAGGGCACGCTAAGCCGTCGGTCCAGGTTGCTATCGATAGATAGCAGTCGAAACCTTGTCGGAGGCCTTATGGGCGGTTTGAAAACATCCGACCATTTCGTGTTGGAGCAGCGTGGTGGAGTAAGCTCCAGGCCTCCCCCCAAAAAGGGGAGAGACTCGTGCCCAGCAGTGGGGCGTATAATAGGTTGCCATTATTATTATTATTATACTAAAGGTGAATAACAATAGATACACACATGTGCACAGTACCTACCTACCTACCTACCTACCAAAAATATTACACATCGAGCCTACGATTATAGGCCGTATTTGTTTCGGGTTTGGGTGTTTATGTTGTGTGTGAGTGTGGTACGGGACTTCGAAAAGTGTAACACCGAATATCACGTCTCCATAAGTTTACTATGGAGACATGATATTCGGATGTGGATGGTTGCAGAGGCCCAGGAAGACCAAGGCTGACCTACCATGACCAAATAAGTCGAGTTCTGTCTGATGGTGGGGTCAAAAGTCTTAGGAATCGGCGTGCATGTATGAAGAGAATGATGAAGGTAGACGAGGCACGAGAGGTTTGTCAGAACCGGGATGTCTGGCGCTCTACACTCTCTGCCTACCCCGTTAGGGACCTGGCGTGAAGATACATACATACATAAGTTTACTAACACGAGACACATGAGAACGAATGCACGGTACAACGGCACCTACGATACAGATTTATACTAAGTAATCTTATTTTATTATTACGATCGTATAATGTTTAAGTGGATTTCCCCGAGGAGATATGCTGTCTTCGGGGAAATAAATAATATTAATAATAAATGGTCTTATTGCCAAGAGTTTCGACCATCACCTAAAGAGACTCGCATTCGATCAAAGGTCTGATGCAGAGGACAGTTCTCCTCGACACCTAATGCGTAGTAAGGAGGTTCCTGTCTGTCTCCCTAATCACCAACAGCTTGGAATCTTTTCCTGCTGCCAGGCAGCACATTTAATTATTTTATTTTATTATTATCTTCTATCTGTGCCCGCAACTTTACCGTGGAATAGTGACTTCGGGATTTGGGGCAGGGCTTTTGGATATAACTCTTGGTTAATTTTGGATCATGAACACTTTTATCTACTTTAATCTACTTTACAGTAGATATATAAATACAATATATATTATATATATAAATATTTGATGTATAAGGATAAACAATAAAGGAATAATAATAAAATACGAAGCGCGCATGGCCCAGCGGCTGGTGTAGATCGTAAGCGATCTGTTCGGTTAAGCACTACGGGCGCGGTCGGGTAGTGTGATGGGTGACCGCTAGTGGCAAATTAATTGCGCGTTTCCGTGCTTCGGAGGGCACGTGAAGCCGTCGGTCCCGGTTGCTATCGATGGATAGCAGTCGTTAAACCTTGTCGGAGGCCTTATGGGCGGTTTGAAAACATCCGACAGTGGGTTGGCCACTAACCCACACCCACCTCTACCAATCCGCATTGGAGCAGCGTGGTGGAGTAAGCTCCAGGCCTCCCCCCAAAAAAGGGGAGAGACTCGTGCCCAGCAGTGGGACGTATAATGGGTTGCCATTATTAATAAAATACGCTTACACTCCAAAGTAATTTTGAATTCAATCAGGGCAACCAGAAAGGTGTATACGTACGCAGGTACTTCTTTATAGTGCGTGCGTACGCCTTTCAACTTCGACACTGGAAATTATCCACCAATTACAAAATTCAACGACGTTTCTCAAAACCATTGACTTTATTTTTAACCGACTTCGAAAAAAGTACGAGGTTATCAATTAATCGGAATCTTAGTAAATCTGTTCTTCGTGTTGTGTGGGCTCTTAGCTCTTAGTGACGAAATGCGTAGCTACGAGCTACGCGGCCGCGATCTTGTAGCTCAAGGCTACGACGCGTAGCCAAGTGATGTTTGAACAGTCTTCATAAACTTTATTACACCTTATAGGAGACAATATGTTTATTCATGTGTATGTATATCTTACACATTAATTATTTATTTCATTTTTTTATGGAAATGTCAACTGCATTGCAGTTTGACCTTGGTCTTTGTGTAAGTGTCTATAGGCTGCAGTCATCACTTAACATCAATGTGAACTACTTGTTTGCCACTTCCAATACATAAAAAAAGTCTGTAATTTTTTTGCGGGAGAAATACGTGTGTCACACACACTACAAAAATCGTCTATTACTACGAATTCAATTCAATTCAGTTCTTTATTTGCCAACTAAGTTTATACAAAGATCTTAAATAAAATTCTTACAGTTACCTTTTCCAGGTGCTGCAAATTCTTATTCTAATATTAATTATTATTATTATATAACATTCATCAAACATTTAAATTTTATTTTTTAATTATTAATTTTAAAGAGTAAAGTTAACGTTAGCCCCTCAGAATTGTCTTATACATATATTATATTATAAACATACACAGTGTGCGCACCGACCGTCATATTGAAAAATAAATTAATCGATGTAATTTAATTTGTTTATAACGAGACTGATACCTTGGCTTTAACAAAATACGGGCGACAGGCACAGGTTTATCTAACTACACGTTTTACTCTCTTAAATCTCTGGATAAAGTTGAGGTAAATTAAAAATCGGCTAAAGCAAGGCTTTATCCCCATTTTGCCGAGCAACCTGCGTCCCGCACAATATCAAAGTTAAACTCGTGAAGTACATTATGCGGAGAGCGCTCCACCGCCGGTCGCGTTTACTGTAAGCCCTGTTTATTATAATCAAAAGAATATTCAAGAGACCACCTGCCTCCGATTTACATCATAGAGGCGAACTCAAATTAGACTGAGTGAAGGGTCTGTTTAAAATGACTTGCTTACTAGGTTCGTAGTAGTGCCTGGCCTAGGTCTGAAAAGCGTTAACATTTCAAAATTTACATTAATTTTTTTTGTTAACTTAATCTGTCCAAATATCTGTCAACTTATTGCGCGGATTAAATAAAAAAATATAGCTATTTAAAAAAGATGACTTTTGTGGTTTTGAAGAGATGGAAAAAATTGAGTATGATAAAATATTTGTTTTGAAAAAAAAGAACATTTGCTAGATTAAAACGAGCTTCAGCAACGTTTCTTTTATTTTATGGAAGTGGCAAACAAGCATGCAGTTCACATTGATGTTAAGTGATGACTGCAGCCTATAGACACATACACAAAGACCAAGGTCAAAATGCAGATGCGTTGCCACTCCTGAGGCCTAAGGTATTATGCCTCTGTGCCGGAAATTACAGGGCCGTACATAACCACCTGACCGGAACACGATAGTGCTGAACACTACCATTCAGCGGCAAGTATATTAAGAAATGCGTTTATTGGGAGATTGGGACTCTTCACCTTCATGATCACGAATAAAATGTTGGACAGGACACTTGAAATGAAACGAACTCGGAAAAGCATTTTTGATGAAGTTCGCCCAAGTCGTTCAATTGAGGTCACTTATGTAAGTACATATATCAGATAGTAAGTATTGAAAAAATCATCACTGATATTTAGTACTTTTAAAACAGCCATGTCGGTCGTTTTCACGAAGTAGACAAATATACTTAATTATTAAAGCTACCGTGTTTTTAAAACTTCAGTGTCATTCAATTACCTACAAGTTTTAATTTACTCTCTCACATCCTGGGATACCTATATGTGGTTGGGTCATTGTCAAAACAGGGTTCAGAAATTGAAAAAATAAAAATCGTGTAATTTTAAAGAAATTTAACCTTTATTTAATAAAAGACATCAACTATAAGTATAATATATTATTGTCTGAGATCAAAGTTAAGGATTACAGTAGTTATTACAAAAAAACGATTTCAAGGTTCCACCGAAAAGACACACGTGTCTACCGAATGTACTAAAACTGTAATTAGGTAATAAACCAAACAAAATAATCAAATTCTTTTCCGATAGTAATAAATATGTAATTAATTTTCCATAAGAGAGAACAAATAAAAAACCACTGTGGTTTCATTAAAAATAAAGTAGAAATAAAATAAATCCCTGTGTCCACCGAAAATACTATGTCTTTTTGGTGGACAATATATCTCCATCCTCTGATGATGACCAAATGTTGCCAACGCGTCTGGTGCACTTCTGTTGCTGTTTCAGGTCTTGAAGTAGATGGTGTACATGAAAAGTAAACAGTCAGAGTAAACATCAGCAAACCGAATGCGTTTTCGACTTCCTAGTCCAAGCAGGAACTTAGAAAAAGTTGGTGTTTCAGAATCATTAATTTGAGTCTCAGTAATTGTTGAGCTCAACTTTTTCCTGGAGCAACTGTTGGACTATGGGATTCTAGTTAGGACTAGGTAGGCAGTGAGCTTGGTGGACTCGGTAGGAGGCTGGGAATAGAACCACGGAACTGTCGTGGGAGCAGGTATCTCAACGTGCAAGTTGTGTGGTCAAAGTCAAGACTTATACAACCTAAATCGTAATGAGGACACGTATCACCTGTATGGCAAGTAGGGCAGCTTAGTCTCAGGAAGTGCAGCTATTAATGGTCAAGTTAGAAGGGACAATTCCCATGTTACTTGACGAACCTGCATAGTTCCACGAAAAGGGCGAATATTGCATATTATCTTTCTTCAGTTGTTCTTCTAATGCTACTGGGTGTTTCTTAAGTTGTTCTCTTGCTTTCCACATATTTAATTTCTTTCGCGCCTTTTTTTTTCAGCTTCAGTCAGTTTATTTCTGGTTCTAGCTATATTCTGTGGATAAAAAACAGGAAGCCTAACCAAAGCAAGAAGCACAAAAAATTAAATAATTATTGATGTAGAACACGAATTGCGTACGTATAAATGAAGAAACAGAAAGTACATTCAACCCAAATTGGAAAAAGTTAAACATAACCAATACCCGTCCAATACTAAAAAATGAGTAAAATGTATCAAGCCGCCTTATGAAAACAATGTATCTATTAATCAGTTAATTATCTAATTCGCTTTAAATCAAAAACTGTTATACCTACTTGATCCATTCGGTGGACATTTATCATTTTGATGGACACAAATTCCACCAAAAAGATGTCCACCGAATGGACTTTTGTAAGAAATTGTTCCATAACATGCATTATTTTGTGGTTACATGAAATTTACAAGTCTATAAAGATTAGTTACCTCTAAATCTAACCAATAACATAAAGTTATGAATTAATAAAGGTTTACTTACCAAAATATAGAAGGAACCGAAAAGACACACTCAACTTTGACACAGCCAGCTTTTGTTGAACGAGCAGCAATAACTTTATTCGTGTTTGACCCACGGTAAAATGTCGCTGCGCGTGAGGGGTCGTTCATAAATTACGTAAGAGGTTTTGAGGGCTAATTTGACCCCCTCTCCCCCTACTGTAAGACATCATAAGATTACTAGTCCCCCCTGCCCCTTAATAAGAAATTTTCGTAAGAAAAGGATATATTAATAAATTATAACTCCATTTATTCTGAAAATATAATTTAGTGCAATCTTATTACTATAAATATCAATAAGTAACTGTAATAATATTAATCTAATTAACCTATCACAGTTTTTACCAGAATTAGTTCAGTAAAACCTAAGGCGTTGAAAGAAACAAATAATAAAAATAATCATCCACGGGCTGACTAACCAGTCTGATATTGATTCAATTATCGGAATGACTGATTCTTTTTGATCTTCCTGAGAATCTTCCAATTTTTCAATATCATAAATGAGCATGTTGGTTCTTCTTTTTAGCAGCAAGCTGTTTTAAATCATTTATTTTTTGAGATACAAATTTTGTCCAACCACTGTTATCATTTTTGAAAACTTCTTTGTTGTTTGTCCAGAATAAGTTTGACTCTTGTTGACAAACTTTTGGTGTTTTATCTGGGAAAGCTCCTACCCGTGCTTTAAATAACAGTGGATGTAAATATCCAGACATGTTAGATAAAATAATTATCATGCAATTAAATAACTTATATTATTAAGATTTCAAGTAACAGGGAAATCCCCGGTTCATGAGAACAAAAATAGAATAATAGAAAGTCTAGAAGTACTGAGAACATAAGATTTTTTGTAAGATTCAATATCAAGTTAAAGAGATGAAGTACAGATGGCGCTATTCAACAATACCAATTTTTAGCGCGAAAGTGGTAGAATTTTCAATTTCAAATCTTACGTAATTTTAGATTCTCTGCCCCCCTTACCTATAGTAAGAAGTTATAATATTCAGTCAACACCCCCCCTCCCCTAAACGCCTTACATAATTTATGAACGACCCCTGAACAGCTGAGTATTGGAAGCGTTTGTAAATAACGTTACGTGCACCAATATATTTTTTTTCGTAAATAATTAGTGGAATTAAATAAAGTCCACCGAATAGATGTATCTTTTAATAACATTATTTCAACATGCAGAAATTGTCTTGAATTTAATGCATATTTTGTATTATTTAGTTATTGTAATAAATAAAAAGTCTAGTTTAGGAAAACATTTTAATAAGTTAACGCTGCTAAATAGTTTTTTTTTCGTGATCGAATTTGTATAAAGAGGGAGAACGGTAACAGTCCACCGAAGTGGACTTTTGCTTCGAAATTATTCTGTAAATAGTTTATTTTAAATGTATCTGTAATTTTAAATGTATTTTATGAATTAGTAAACATTTATCTTTATTATAAAATGATATAGCGTTTTCTAATTAGTAATTAACATTTTAATTTCCGTCAGTAACAGAATTAAATGCGGTTATGACAAAGACCCGGTTATGATTTTAAAACCGGATAAAGCCTATGCGTCCCGGAGAATATCAAAGTAAAACTCGTGAAGTAGGTACCTACCTGCATTATGCGGAAAGCGCTCCTCCGGGCGCGTTTACTGTAAGCTCTGTTTATTATAATCAAAAGAATATTCAAGAGACCACCTGCCTCCGATTTGCATCATAGAAGTCGAGTAAGATTCAGGGTTTATATAATGATTTGCTCATGTCTTTTATGTACCTATTATTTTATCCGAATTCAAAGAGGAAAGGAAGTTCTTACATGGAATTCAAAAAAGTGGTGGTAGAGCTTAAGGGATGGAGCTCGCGGGTGTAGGCAGGCAACACCGCATTATCTAATCCAATTGCCGCTAGACGGTAGTGTTCCGGGCACAGCTTAGGCAACGCATCTACATCGAACTCTTTGGTTTTTATGTAGATGTCTATGGGCTACAATAGGTACCTATTCACTCATCACCGATGTTAACTGTAGGTATGCTTGTGTGCCACTTCATACATAGGTAACATAAAAAAAATAAGAAAAGTCTGGCGAAATGCGAATTGCAAAGCCTTTTACTGGTGGTAGAGTTCCAGTGTAGGAGCTCGAGGGCGTAGGCACCACCGCATTGCCTAATCTGTCTGCCGCTAAATGGTAGTGTTCAGCACTATCTTGTTCCGGTCAGGCGGTAATGTACGGCGCTGTAATTTCCGGCACAATAGGCCTCAGGAGTGGTAACGCATCTGCATTTTGACCTTGGTCTTTGTGTTTGTATCTATAGGCCGCAGTCATCACTTACCACCAATGTGAACTACATGCTTGTTTGCCACTTAATTTTGTTTGCTAACATAAAAAAACAAGCTTGCAAGCTTGTTTGTCACCTTCCTGACATAGAGAGCCTGAAAATACACAGGCATACACTTATGCACATTTTATCCAATAACAAGTTGTGAGTGTTTTTATAATTGGCAAAGAACTTACCTATCTAAAGCTCTATTATCAATGTAGGTACATTTGACTATCCTTATAAGTAAAGCCAGCCACTACCGTAAGGCGGCCAACCGTCCCGGATTCTACGGGACCGTTCCGTTATGCTGGATGTAATCCCGCTTTGTACGAATTAATAAAATAGGATGCGTCCCGCATGTCCCGCATTCGATACATTGACGTACCATGCCTTTTTTTTCAAGCTACTACTTACTACTTAACCACACAGTCACACACACAGTGTCAGTCAGTGTGTGTCAGTGTGACTGACAATGCATGCAAACAACATCGGAGCATCTACGTATACCAACACGCATTGTGTGAATTAAATTGAAAATTGTTTGCATGTGTGTGTTTGCGATCGCTTTGTACCATTTTGAATTCTTTAAAGAAGTGTCACTCTAGTGATATATTCCATTTTAAAAATAAATGACTTCAGTATGTAAGTTTTGTGTTTTTATGTAATTTTGGTACGCATACTGACAAAACTTCATACTTCGCATTCACCAATCACCATACCCTATCTATCCACAAAAAGTCTCGCATTCTATTTTCAGAAAGTTGGCCGCCATACTCTTCCGCAAGATAAGTTCGACGCAACGTGTACCTTATTAGGACCAAATCGAAGCCCCAAAACACTTACAACAGTTGTGCAGACATTCGTCAAAAGCCAAAGCCCTTTAATTAAGCGTTGACGTGTCCAAAAAAACACTCGAAATATAAAAATAGAGACGCACTTGCCTCTGCGAACCGCCGACAAAGCGTAGAAGAGTCGTTTCAATTAAATAAATCCTTTAATAAGCAAATAAGCAGAAGCGAGAGGTCGATACTGAGATCAAAGCCCACTCGATGTCACTCCGCCTGATTCCCCTCTCTCGGTATAACTTGACTAACGCAATGACGTCCCGTTTCTTACATAGCTATTATTTGTTTAGGGGGAATTGTTTACATTTATGTCAAATGTTTTACTGGTTTTTTCCAAAAATAATCATGATAGTTAATTAGAAATAGAACAGGTAGTTTGGTAATATGATTTGATTGATGTCAATAGGCTCGCCACCTATTAGCTACGTGGAACAAAACATAACTGGTGAATTGTGTGATACACAAATATCTCTATACTTGCATGTATGTTTGGATTCACCTCTGCCTATTACACTCACAAACGTATTTTTTTTGTGGTAACTAAGAATGTAACTCCATTTTTTATGTAATGATGTTGGCAAAATCGCATAAATTCACATGAATGATAAGTAGTGACTGGAGTCATATATACAATTTTACTGGTGGTAGAACTCCAGTGACAGAGCTCGCAGGCGTAGGCACCACCACATTACCTAATATACTTGCCGCTAAATGGTACTGTTCAGCACTATCGTGTTCCAGTCAGGTGGTAATGTACGACCCTGCAATTCCCGATAACACCTTAGGCCTCAGAAGTGTTAACGCTTCTGCATTTTGACCTCTGGTCTTTCTGTGGGTGCCTATAGGCTGCAGTCATCACTTAACATCAATGTAAGCTGCATGATTATTTGCCACTTCCATAATTAAAAAAAAAAAACGAAACCAGAGGTTAAAATGTAGAAGCGTTGCCACCTTGAGACCCAAGTTATTTGTCTCTGTGATAGTTATTACAGTAAGTAGTCATGGACACAATTGGCGGTAAGTAAATTAATACGGTGGTGCTTACGCCCTAGAGCTACTGGAGCTCTACCAAATTACTATTTTGAGACTAAAGCAGCAGCTGCAGTTGACAAAACATGTTTTAGAGTTATGGAACAGCTTACCTATGCGTGCTAAAAAGACAAACGGACGGAGTGGAGCTATCTCAGCAACGCATATAAAATCCTCGTGAAATGATCGTGAGCAAAAAATCCTGCAATTAACATTTATGCGAAAGTTTGTAAGTATGGATGTTTGTTACTCTTTTACTAAAATACTACTGGACGGATTTGGACGAAACTTTACAGTAATATAGGTTATACATTGGAATAACATACAGGCTACAAAATGATTAAGAGTACACGCAGACGAAGGCGCAGACAAAACCTATTAGTGAATAAAATCAACTACAGATGACCACATTGCGTTAGTCATGTAACACTGCCACATGCCCTTGCCTGAGATCGGCATCTCGCCCCTTCACCTCTGTACTCTGTAGGTACCTACCGCTCTCCGGACGTATGCGCACTCGACCGCACTGATAGACACACCAATACCAGTGTCATATGATAATCAGCAAAGAAAAAAACATATTTAAGTTCCGGCACAGAGGCTTAAGAGCTCATGACATCAGATAGCGTTGAACACTATCATTCAGCGGCTAGTAAATTAGGTAATGCGGTGCCAACGCCCACGAGCTGCTTCACTGGAGCTCTACCACCAGTAAAATGTATCTTTTTGTGTATAGGTACGTAGTGTAAGGGTTTTATATAGGGTGCTCTTTTTCATTACACTACCTGCACTCATTGAAAAAGAGAAGTTTTAACTAGGCTGGATGCATCCAATCCGACTAATCTGGTTCTGGGTCAGTGTCAGAGCAAGGAGTCCTTCTTCTGAGGATTCAGAACTTTGTTTTTACAAATATTCAAAGGCGTTTTTCCTTCCTCAAGTTTCAAAGGAGATTTTTGCCATAAAAAGGAGGTTTTGTGGCGTCTACTGTCAAGTAGCTTATGTGGCAGGCGGCAGTCGATGGCTGGCTTACAGCTCTCGTAAATTTTTGTTAATTTTCAGCGAGATCATATTCCGGTTACATGGTAATGTATGGCCTGTAATAATCACAAAAGCATAAGAACTTGAGGCTTACCTAAGTTGCTATGCCTCTGTGACACTGCTGCAACGTGCCGTGGTATCTTACGAAATGTTTCATTCGCATTACATTTTACATTTCACAGTATCCCACACGAGACGTTTCGATCTTTGTTTAATAAAATAATGAAATGTTATTGAACATAGAAATCGAAATTTGTTTGACCATGGCGTGCCGTGCCGCGCCTTTACTGGGCACTGGACCTTAGGAATCTCCGTGCCTTTACTACGAGAATGTCGAAAAGCAAGAGATGGTGACGCTTCACTCTCATTCTCTGTAAGACATATGAAAATAAAAAAGGCTACTTTTATTGTAATAAACGCCATCTACCGATACATATTTCTTTACTTTGCAACATCACCAACAGAAGTTCTGCCGACATTGGATAGTACCACAGAATGACAACAGATGGCGTTAAATAGACACTACGCAAATCTGGGTAAATAAATAAACGTTTGGTGTTTTTTTGTAATTTCTTTATTTTTTCACCATTTATCGTAAAACTTTCCTACGGCACACCGCGCGTCGCAGTCGCGCACCAATATTCCGCCTTGTGTATGTCGAGCGAATCTCACTCGGGTGGCGAAGACACCACGTCCGCGCCACGCAACACACGTCACACGTCACACGTCACACGTCACACGTCACACGCCACAAACTCACTCACGTCACGGCTCTCACCATACACTAGCCGCACGACGCGACCGTGTCTCAAACGTCGGTCGCGTCGCACTCACAGAATTTCGCGAAACGAGAATAATTAATGACAAAGTTGTTTCTGACATAGAAAGATTTCGAAAATTTCCCTCTTCATTCGTATTACAAAATAAATAAGCGTACAAAATTTTACACTCGAAAGATACAATACAAATAATATAGATACGTCCGTCGTAAGTACACACAAGCACCATCTATCATCTAGCCGCAGTTTCACTGCGATCCTTACCGTACGATCACATCGCCGCGGCCGACCGCCGGTGTCAACCGGGCCACGGCCGCGGCCTTTCAAGCTTCCATCCAAATTATACATATAACTATCATATATAATGCAAACGCATCGGACACTGCCTCTAACATTAAACCACTCCCGATATTACGTTTCCAAAATGAATAATCGCACTTCACGCAGTGTCCGCCACGTTTTGAGCGTATACAAAAATTATAACATGTATAATAAAAATTCGATCGGGAGATCCTTTCAATGTTCCAAACATTATACATACCAGCTAGAGTCAAACAATAGAAAAATAACAAGTATAATTCAATATTTTATAATAAACCTATAGGAAGTTACATCACACTATACAATCTTTGGATACAAAATCTCATTGGCACCGTCGCTCCGTCGTCTGCGGTACTGGCAGATAGAGTAGAACGTGGACCGAATCGCTGTAAACTGTTCATTACATGCAATTCCTCTCGGTCTACTCGTGTACATTACCCTGCTTAACACTCATAGTAATACAAGGTACGAGCGAGCTCGACAACAAAACATGCCACAGATGACGGGGCGAAGGGGCCAAGAGCGCGAGGGGGGTGAAGACCTGGTCCTCGCCCCTCCCGCGCCCGCCACCAACCGAACCAGTCTCAAGAGAAACGAGCCGTGTTACACACGAATTCAGAAATTTAGAAACCATAATTACAAAATAAACGAGTCCAAAATGTTTATCCTCATCACATGAGCCACATCAGTCCCGCAGTTCCATGCATTACGATATCAAAAATTACCAATCTACACCGGTTCATATGGGGTGTCCCAATTACATCTGACCGTTTTCAAAACAAAAACGTCCGCTACAAGAATTTAGAATCGACAAATTTCAGATTGAAGAACGTATGGAACTGCTATCTCATTTATTCCCATAGAACCACGACTCACCTCTCCATACACAACACCCAATATGCCGTCTCCATTACATCTTCCTCCACAATTTATATTGCAATCTATTTTTTTTACAACTTAGCTCCACCCGCGAACACAGTTCGCGCCTAATTAACGCGGTCGCCATTCCGCGCGCGGTGCCAAGATGGCGGCCGGAGCGTGCGCCCGCGAAATGGCGGCCGAGACAAGTGCAAACCTATCTAGTCAACGCCCTGTCGCTCAGTACACTACAGAACACAGTTTGTATCCATCGTTCTCACCCTAAGGAAAACATTTACATGGAGACCGCCCGCGTCCGATCGCGAGGCTATAAGCAAAGACGGGATCGAGGTAATAATAACACAGGCGCGAAGGTACGGCGCAACCGCATCGCCCCGCACTCGAACGCGGCCGGCCCGCATATCGATACTATACATAAAATATGAAATATTTAGGACACAATATTTCGAAATTTAACTCTACAAATCATTACCATTATTATTTAATATAACTACAATCGATTGGCAGTTTTGTTTGCTTTCGTCTCCACTCACATGATATTATTAGCGTATCACTCGTGACGTGATGGGAGCCGGTCGACTCGCGACTCCTGCGCAACTGGCCCACTCCCCACCTATACATTACAGTTAGCACTTACACCGACCTAACTATTATACCGATGTTAATATCCTCGTACACGCATCATTCTCTCTAACATATGACAGACCGAAGCCGTTCCCTGGTCGCGACTAGGGCACGGGACGGCGGGCTGATCCCTGCAACCGGTACCCTAATGCCCTCCGCCGTCCGCCGGCGCCTCTGCCGCCATCCAACTCAACTGTGACGTTACGTAAACACAACACAACGAACCTATCAAGTTTAAGTGAACATACAATTTGCGAACTCTATCCTGTGTCTGTATCTGCTTCGTACACCGCCCAGGTCTCCACTATTGTGTCCGACCACTATTTAGTACTATTACATTTTTATACTTTTTTTATAACTCTTTATCAATTTTTTTTCAGGTACTGTGGTATTGCTTATATGTAATTATAATGAATTTCGAGGTCACATAGTGGCGGTTAACCGGTGTGTCGGGGCCGGGCCCCGGTACGCTATTGCAGTGTATTGAGGAACAGTTAAAACAACGAATGGTGACGGAAAATGTAGTGAGTGAATATAAAACGAGTAGCGCGTGCGCTGCCGACCACGACCAGCGGCCATGTGCCCTCTGCACCTCGCGGCCTGCGGCAGCTTGTGGCCTGCGGCAGCTTGTGGCCTGCGGCAGCTTGTGGCCTGCGGCAGCTTGTGGCCTGCGGTAGCTTGCGGTTACGGCCACGCGCGACTCCAAACGTAACGCACAGATAAATCATCTTTTAGCAAAACATCAATCAATATCAGAAATATAATTAAAACTAATGTACTATTATAACTCTCTGAACCTTTTTTATTTTATTTTTTTTAATAATTTTAAGTTCCACATTGTATCGTTTCGTATCTATTAAGTGACCTATTTATTATGTAACACTGAAGGAGCGGGCGCGACGTGGGCGACTCCACCGATACTGCTGCCGATCTTTCAATTTCATTCACGACTACAGAAATGTATTTTGAAAATACTCTTTAGTATTTCAACCAATCCCAACATCCCAGATTCTCCGAATAGATACCGTAAGTTGACATTACACGTAGATTTTTTATGGCAATAGTCCTAAGACATTTCTGCCAGCATCACCCTTGATGATTAATTGAAAATGTTCTAACATAAATCATCATGGGCTGTCCACAGAAATCTAAATAACGAGACAATAGAAGGGCCATGATCGTGTGAACTTATCCACAAACTGGTGTCGCTTCGACAGTATTCGACACCAATTCCAGTTTTCTGTCAAATCTTGTCATATACACAAATGTCGGTAAGCGAAACGTAAAATAATGTATTTTGAACTTTCATGAACGCATTTACGGTTCGATTTTTCATTAAAGTATTTTCATTACCTGTGTAAACTTGAGTTCGTCGTTATTATCTGTGTATGTAATAATTAATATACGAACCGGCGACATGTTTCCCGTTTTTGCCCTTTCTATTATCTTATTTAAATTCATGTGGTTGCAACGGTAACACACCATATATAATTTTAGTGCATTTTTTTAATTAAGTCAAATTCGAATTTAGTAACCGAAATTGTGGGTAGATGCAGAAAGATTGACTGACCGTAAGTTATCTAGATGGCAAGCAATTGAATTCGTTAAGGTCCCATTTCCAATCCACTTTCTATTCGCAATATTTAGGGAATGCTGCAAAGTATCGGCGGGCGACGCATTTCTAATGAATATTATAATAATTGACTATAACACTTCGGCGACAAAGCGACATTGAAGAGAGCCAGACACTTGCCACCGCTTGCACACATTATAACATTGTTTCATATATTATATGAACATCTTAGGAACCATTTCCATTGCGAAACTGTACAATATTGGTTGAGGAATGTACTTCGGAAAGTAACATAATGATTTAGACTTTCTAAACAACATCACTGAGCTGATCATACATTTCATAGTTAAAGTACTTAAAGTAAGAGTTGCCAAACCATTATTTTTCTTCTTGAATGATAATCACATATTCAATGATATTTCACATACCTTTGCATTGGCAAATAGAAGAAAAGAAGAAGAAGAAGAAAAAACATTTATTGGCGCAGCCGATCACGTACTGCATAAAAAAGCAATAGAAAAAAATTAAACATTTAAAATATAAGTAGGTCGGTACAAAAAAAACAACATTTATGACATCAATGACATTAAAACACAAAAAGAAAAAAAAAGAAAGAACACTGTTAATATAAAAAGAAATAGGTACCTTGTAACAGTAGAAAAATAAAACAAGATCTCACGGCTGCACCAAATAGTTCCCAGTTCAGCAAAATGTCAAGCCGGAGCCTGACGCTGGTTTTCAACTGGAAACTAGTTGGTGGGACACGGATATCAGTCCTAAAAGTCTATATCAATATAATAAATACTTACTAGGAATAAACCGATACATAAGTGCAAATAAATTATATTATATTTATTATATAAGTAGATAAAACAGGTTAAACTAAACAAAAACAAAAATAAAAAATTATACGTACTTGAATACCAACAAATTACATAAAATATTACATAATATAAAATAAAACGTATAAAAATGTTAAAATATATAGGTATATAAATTATAATATACTTATACGAGCGCATACAAGAGCGTCGAGATGTCACCTATTTCCATTTCTGCTTGGTAGGTACCTATATCTGTTCACCACACGACCACCCCCGACTTCATCCGAGCGCTGCCGACGGCGACGCTCAGCCGCCGTTTCCCAATCGAACTTTTCCGAACGAAAGGTGGGAACCAATTATTAATTATTAGGTCGCGTGGTGAGCTGTGCTGCGGTCAGCCGGTGCGCAAACGTAAAAGAAAAAAAAAAAAGAAAGTATCCAAGCGAGCAAACACTATCTCCATTGCCAGCAAATCACCCGATACCAACACGAAACCATTAATGGCCTGTTTAATGTATTCAACAATTAGTATCCGCAACTTTGGTAAGTATCATTTACTATATAAATAACAATCTTTTTTTAAAAATATTTTTTAAAAGTACTTTTATTTAAGTACCTCCCTGCTTACTACTGTACTGTACTGTACTAAATGTTATGCTCTATTTTATTTTTCTAATGCATCAACTCAAACACTATGTGGTCATTCTGCCAAAATCCGGTGATCGAAGAGGCACAGCAATAAAATAACAATGACCTATATATATATATAGAAAATCAACAAATATTGCAACTATTTATATCATCGCAATACACGTTGTGACCATGTTTTACTCAGAATTTTATTAAAATGGTAAAATCTTACTCATAATCATGAGGATAAAAATAAGTTCAAAGCTATAAAAAGATACTAAAATTTCACAACCAAGTTATGCTTCATAGATTAATACGGTTTAAAAGTGCCACCTCAATTTTTGGATGTTTGTTTTTAAGACTTCGAGAATATTTCTGGTATATCAAATTTAAAACATGGACGACACTTGTATACTATAGTGTATTTCTATAACCTCCAAACGACGAAGACAAAAGGCGAAACTGTACTTTACTTGAATACTATCAGAATATTAAAATAAGTATACTTTTTACTATGGAAACAAAGGTTATAATGCGTGCAAGAGGCAAGAGTATATCGCGCAAACAAATGCGAGGGGCGGAGCGTGTTATTTGGGCCTCAGAGAAGTAGCCTTCAGGGGCGCGGGCATCACAGGAGACAACTCACATGCACACTATGCGACTGAGATGACGCTGGAATACATCGATGACCTATCTAAGCGCTGTCGATAATGATGCCTATTTCCGTTGATACTCGGACCTAATTTACGTGCGCCATAAGAATGGGAAGCGACTTTTTGGAACTAAAACGCTGACGTCCATTCTGCTTGCATTTATCTTGCCAAGATTCAACTCCATCGCATACGATGCATCTATTGTTATTATGGCTCTGATCATGAAAGCAATTCACTTTAAATACAGTGTGAGCTAGCTGCAATTTGAACAGACTAGGGAATATGGGCAAATAGTTTATTGCATTTACCATGTCAAATATGTTCTTATTATTTTCATGACTTTAGTCCCGACGCAGAAGCCCAACCAAACATTAGTGGAATAATAATGTGTATGGCCTAACCCTGCGTTTTTGGAATTGTTTATGAAATAAAAAGATATCTTGCGTAGAATACCTTCTGCGTTACATATTACATACAATTGAATGGATTGAAAGGTAGATTCAAATACAAATATGAGGCCAAAGTACACCAGAACAAGTTCTGAGTAGAGAATCGGTACAGAGATCAACGGAGAATAGCCTTAAGCGTACCAGCGTCACCAACCCAGAAGTACGGACCGAAACGAAACCTCTTAGCGTAACACGAAACTCCCGCTACTGCCTATTGCAAGAACCACGCGATATCTAGCTTCGTAACACTATTTTTATTACACATTAAATTTACGTAAACATCTCATTATATGTAATTATTATTTTATAAACTATCACGTTCGAACGACGCAATAAACTTTCAATCATCTCTAAATATAAACTCTGTAGATCTTAATCGCCTATGGAACTAAAATTACTTTTGTACCATTATTGTTAAAATTAAGCATCTAAGCGCGGGGAGACGTGCACCATATATATATAGATATAATCTCTGACGGACGACGACGGGTGTTGGAGGAAATAAAGGGGGGGAGACTACGAATAAATCATTGGAAAGATACGTAATCACTCTTTAAAAACCATAACTAGAGATTTCCAAACGCTTTGCCTTAAGATTGAAATTCACAGACCGCACTACGACTTTACTTTGTGCAAAGTATGCTTAGAACTGTCAACTGTCAGTACAGTATGAATTTTGACAGTACTAAGCGTACTTTGCTCAAGGTAAAGTTGTAGTACGTAGAATCTGACTCTTATGGTGAGATTCACAGACCGCACGACTTTAATTTGAGCAAAGTATGCTTAGAACTGCCAGTGAAGTATGAGTTTTGACAGTTCTAAGTCATACTTTGCTCAAAGTAAAGTCGTAGTGCGGTCTGTGAATCTCACCATTAGAGTGAGATTCACATATCGCATTACGAACTTTTTGACAGTTCTAAGCGTACTTTGCTGAATGTAAAGTCATAGTGCGATCTGTGAATCTTCTTCCCTTAGTGTCAACTCGCTTATATTCATTGCGCTTTTATGAGACAGTCTTCCGTCAAAGGAGCCAAGGCCGGTAAAATGTCACTTTTCACCATAAACCTAAATCAAGTCGCTAAAATGTTGTTTCATTTGTCTATACAACTTTGCGTATGAAGAAAAGAGACAAAAGGTTAGCGATTTAGTGTAGGTTCACAATTAAAAAGCATAAACCGCCGTTCGAGACGAAAATCTCTTTCAGCGGAGGTTGAAATGGACGTGAGTGAAATCCTGCTTTACAGGAGACGATTTCTAACAAACGATATAAAAGGTTATTTTTAGAAATATCTATATTATACTCGTCATTGTCAACAACTTTCGACTGTGAAGGGAATTTTTAATATAAAATCCCTGGATAAGGAAAAAAAAAATAATTTTTCGCCATAACGGATCAGCTGGTTATTTTCGCGATTTCCAAGTGTTGAGCAAAATTCCCCTTTAAAGTATAGTCATTTTTTTAGAAATATCCTCTTTTATTCGTAGTGATAGGGTTTGGAAAGGATGCATGTCTCCCCGCGCGATTCTCCGCAAGTGATACGCAACATCGGACCCAGCCCGCGCCCCTTCGCCGCCGCCCCTCGCTCAGGGACGATAGATACCCCAGGGGGGACCACATTAACCCCCGGCAGACCCAACCCGATCCCCGATCCCCGACCCCCCGTCGAAAACAAAACTATCCTAAATTACTGTAAAAACCAAAACGCCGCTCCCGCTCCGAAAAATATATTTCTATTTACTTTATTCGTATAGAGAAATGGTTTTTTTATATATGTATTTTTTTTATATTTTTTATCCTCTTTCAACTATTTTGTAAACGTTATCGGACGTCACCAACTTATCCAAAAATTTGTTACAGGTCTGGGGGAGAATTTAACCTACGAGGATACGTAGACTGCTCTAAATGGGGGGTACAGTTTTAGGAGGGATCTTACATAGTTAAGGGGGAGGCGATCTAAAACGTGGACTATTTCTATGCATCGTCAGGCGACGGTAAACAGTAACAATACGTTAAATCATCAGACATCTCATAACACAACATGGAAATGTGAGTGGCGCCCCCTACAGGCGTACGCACTAACACAAATAAACATATATGTAAATACAAGAGTTCAACAATCGAAATAGTCGCTATACAGGCTGTCTTTAACCATAATTACAATTAATTAAAATGAACTCTTTTGTTACATTAAAACAACGGTGCTAGTACGCTCGGTCTAGAAGATAGCTACAAGGCATGGTTTTGACTATCGACGGCTATAAAGTAACCAGAGATACTACCATTCCGATAATTTAGAGTAGAGTAGAGCTTCTTACATCACTTTACGCAAATCACGAAAAAATAAGCGCCATCTCTTGGCGATTAACAACAATCGCTGAATCACCCACAGATGTCACTTTCCACAGAAATCTATCACCGCCGATTTTCAAAGCGATGCCATTACACTCTCAGACCGGTCGCGTACACGCCAGTAGGAACAGAAATCAGTATTCGATGATCATTTTAAAATCTATTTTTCTATAATAAACAAGATACAATAACTTTAAAAAATGGCGGCCGGACACGCTGACATTTGACACCTCCCACGTAAACTGTTGTATGTTACACGCGACGATCTACGTCGGAGATATCGGTATTGTTCATATATCGTATCTATTACTAATGTCGTTCCGTACTTAGTACAGTTTATGGCGGCGTGTCCGGTCTTGAGTATGCTATAGCATAAATGTACAACGGATCACAAAAGCTGCATTTAGGCTGCTCCATACGGATACAAGACGGCCGGCAACGGAACCCGATGAATAAAAACCGTAATACATCAACATAATTACATAAATTTTCCACTCGTCGTCGGGGCGAGTAAATAAACATGATTATAAAATGACACAACTTGTTGTGAGGACAAATTGACAGAGCGCCATGTCCCGTCGACCGGCCGCGTCCAAACTTACAAAGTAAATACATTTAACTGTAAATAATAAGAGCATTGGCGAACGGCACTAAACATGTGTATATCGGAGTAACATTTAAAAATATATTTTATGATAGAACAGCGCCATCTGCTTGTATTTTACGGCTGCGCACGGGCCAGTTCATTGTCTAAGTATAAACAAACTTTAATAATTTTTTTTCTTGGTTGAAATTCGAAAACGATTTTAGCAATCAGTCGAAATTGTTTCTCGATTAGGTACTCGGAAATAGCTTGATTCATGGAAACGGTTTTAGACTCGACTTAAACAAGACACCCTCTCATAATGGTCCCATAGAAAAAACGTGCGAAGTTTGAAACCAAAATCATCAATTGAAATGAGTCACAAACAAACATTTTATTAAACAATTTTCAACAATCTTAATGGACTTTATTCCCAAAATTGAATAGACTAATGAACTTGACCTTGTGCAGTCTTACAGAAGAGCAGTGACGCACGCAGTGTACAAGGTGGTAAGGCCGAGCGATCGGCAAAGCTAAGCACAGGGAACGCAAATAACTCTAAAATTAAAAACAAAATATTACCCTAGTATGTATTAGCAACAAATATAAAAAAAGTTACTACTAATTTGACTGGAGTCGTAGATAAACCTATATCTACAAAAAATTTGCTTCGACTTGCAGCGCGTTTTGAAACCGCGACGTAATTGCCGCTTGAAGCTACCAATAAAGGGTGAAAATTCGGGAGTGATGTAGATTATAGTTATAATGATAATAACTAATAAAAAAAAAAACAAAAAAATGCATAAATACATTAGTAAAGAAGTAGAAAGGCACGCCTGACGCCTGATGTAGTGAACTTAAACTACTGCGTCCCGCGCACACATATACATACGTACATACATATATACACAGTCACACCCGCACACGCACACCACGGTGTCGGTTGCTTACTGAACGCATTCTCTACAGATACATCGGAAATTATCGTTTCGATTGTTTCCTTTAATCTCGTCACTGATTTATTAATAATAAAAGATATAAAGAACAGGGTCGAAGTGAATATTATCTTGATTATGTTGATAGTCACTTAAATGTCTTTTACGCGTATCCGAACGCGATTTGAAGCGACCTTCCACGAGGTCGGAGCAAACGTGAAAAAATAACATAAGAACATTTATTAATCGACTCTGATGAAAAAGGTGGTTTTCAATTATGTTATTTCTCATGTTTGCTACCGGATAGGTTATACTAGATTTTAATTCAGAAACTGATTTAACTTAATAGATAAGTAAAAAATTAAAACGTTTTTTGTGATCAGCGTGGAGAAATATTCGATAAAAATAAAGAAATAATCATCTAGATAATTTCGAACCCTGATTAAGAATGAAAACTCATTCATCATCATTCATTGTATAGTTTCGTGTAAAGATAACCCTTCACTCAGTTCCCCATTTTAAATAGAGAATGTGCAGTGAGTACCCGGCATCGTCACACAGGGTGCTTACAACTTAACCTACCCAACCCGGGACTCGAACGCCGGACCCTAGGCGGACTCGCTAACGACCCCGTGCCAATAGTAGGAGAGCCCGAGAGGGGGATATTTGGATTGACTGGAGCGCGTCACATTAATATATGGGGGATTCCTTACACCCTGCTCTGTTGAATACCTCCACCAAATGTCTGCTCTTTATATAAGGCCGCCATGAGCTCGCCAAATCGTCAGAATTTTGGGTGGAAGTGGATATTTGACGGTTCGGTGATCGGTTGCCTAACTAGCATAGTGTGGCAATAGATGGCGCTACTGCCACCATAAGGCAATGCAATAAATGTGAAGGAAAGATTTGACAAATCGGGCAGGACTTCGGTAGCTCAGTTGGAAGAGCGGCTGAACTAAATTCCCAGTGGCAGCGAGTTCGAGTCTCGCGTGAAGTCAAATTTTTCTTTCCATTTTTCTTTAAAAATATATTTCACAAGCGTGTTTTAATGCGAAATAATATAAAAAACAACTATATTTGACGCTTCCGAAATGGTCACGGCATTAACGCGCGAAGGACGCATCAGATATCTATCCGAATGAAGCTGCCATCTTAAACATAACTCCCGACAATTCGTAAGTTACGTAAGCTGACGGCTATTTAAAAAAATTGACCCCTAGTCTTATACGGGCTTCAGAGAACTTAAATTTGGAGGAGGTATCCTACAGAGTGAAAGGTATCCCCCGCATCTTAAACTAACGCGCTCGAGTAATTCCGAAAACCCCGCTTGGACTCCCCCACTACAATGTCATTCGAAATGACCCCACAATTTTGAATTTCTATCGCCTTTTATCCAAAATAAACAATTTTCTCGAAGGTCCATGACCTCTTATGGCCGAACGAAAGCCGTGCTTTCGAAATGCTTACAGCTAAAAAAGAACAATTTCTCTAAGCCAATTTACGTATAAATATAAAATAAAGCTAAATTTAGTAGGTCCGGCGGGCGTGTCCCCTTATAACGTAACTCCGTCGGATCGTCGCCTACGAGTATGTATATCACAGCAGTGCGCTTCTTACCTAATGATTCGAGTGCGACGCTACACCTTCGCGCTCTACCAACCGCAGTAACACCACAATTATCAAAGAACATATCGAGAAATAGTACAAATAGCAGGTAAACGGTAGAACCATATCCCAGAGAAATGGACACTTTTTTTAATATTGCAATATTTTATTGATTTTATTTGTGATTTGAGAAATAAAGTCTGTAAATCACATTAATGGTAAGCGAATATAATTAAACTTGAGCCCCTATAATTCCGTGCCTATTTAATCATAAGATCATATGTTACCATCTAACTGCAGAATTTCTTCAATTCATAGATTCAGTCTTCATTTAAACAGCGATTCGATCTGTTTCCTTGGTGCGAAAGCAACCACACATCATTACCGCGCTTTTAAATCTAAACCATAAAACGAAAAACTTAAAGGTCCGAGCGTAGTCTGTGTCTTCTAGAAACAGGTTTCGAGCACAAAATTGTAAGCTACAAACTGTAATGCGAGACGACATATTTATTTATTTGCAACAGATAAATCAGGAACCATAGTCATTCGTCAACCGTCAGCGATCGGTAAACTCGGGAAGGTATAGCGTTCGATATAATTCGCGCCCTGTAAACACCCGGTGCCTGTCCTCCCGGCGGCCCACTGGCGCCATCTGCCGAACTATATTACCTATAAGGCTCTTATAATCATTTTTTTCAAGATTCCATCACATTTTCTTCAACATTAGATCATATATTGACCTCGTAACAAAGTTCTTCGTTGGGTTATTTTGTAACGTGAAACGCTATTTTAATCGTGCTTTACGAATAGTGATTGTCAAACCTCTTGGAATGGAAACCAATTACAGTACCCGTCAAGAAAAATTGCACATCGAGCTTTGGAAAGAGACAATCCGCTAGTGTCGACTTCGTAGAGCGTTATCTCTGTTGCACACTACATACGTACGCACTGATAGTGCAGCATTGGTCAAAATTTGATCAAAATGGTTGACAAACGTCACATTGTTAGTATACGAAAGGCGCTCTACAGAGCCGAAAATTGCCGAAGTCTTTTACCCAAGGTCGATATGCAAAAATTCTTGCTGGAGACTGTACACATGTCATATTTTTATATCCTTACAAGTAGGGAAGCGATCCTAAAAATACATTCTCGGAGTTCAGCATTTGAATTCTGTTCAGAAAATCTTTATAACTTTAAATAGTCATAAAATAGGAAACTAAAATATGTGAACAAAATGTGAACAGCGTTTCACGATAAAAACGTTATTAGATTTGGAGATCGAAATATAATCGTTGTTAGAATCTCAACCATTTGTAATTTTTTCAGCAAATATAAATTCTATGCAACATTACATTTCATGTTATATTTTTTACGTTTTTTATATTTTGAAGATACTAAACCACGTATCTGACAATAGGTGTTTTAGGCGAGATTATGAACAATAACTTCGCCAAGCGCTTAGTCTTTCTGTTCAATTTCGAAGGATCAATGTAAATACGGTATGATTACATTTCGTGTTTCGATCACTAAAGCTAAAATGAGAGGATTAGGTGAAGATAATATTGTATCCGGCAGATGGAGTCAGCGCCCGCACAAGCCGCGCCCGTCATATGCATCAGTGTCAACAGACAAACACTATCATTAAATTATAATAATTCATATTAAAAAAAACACATACACCTACAAACTAGATAAGTGGCATTTTACAATTTTTTTTTTCAATTTATTATGTCGTTATGACAGCGCCAAGGATGCTCTCGCTAAGCACCGGTTCCACGGGCCGTCGGTGAATCGTACATTTATTTGATAAATCGTCTCGAACGTCGAGCGTCGCCGGGGTCACCGGGGTCACCGGGGTCACCGGCGACCCGTGAGATCGGCGGTAAATATCGTTAATTTTAATCTATCATATACTTATTTTAGTTCGTCGACTCGACGACGGGCCGACGTCGGACCGACGGCGTCGCGTCGGACTCGCGACACGGAGCGACGTCGCCCCGACTTCGGTACGCACAAGTCCGCACAACTCGGAACTCGACGGCGCGCAACGTCTCGTTGCGGCCGCACGTATCATTTTCAAACATTAAGGTCCACCGCACGCAAAGAACTTCAGTTCGCCTCGCGTCTGTTAGCTGCACGGGACGCGGCGCGCCCGGAACGCGGGGCGCACGGCGGCGCGGTACGCGGCGTCCTCGTGCGGTACGCGCCGGCCGCGGAGTACGCGGGGCACGCGGGGCACGCGCGGCACGCGGGGCACGCGGGGCACGCGCGGCACGCGGCGTACTCGGGCGGCTCGCGGGCCGGCGGCTGGGGTTGCGGCGTCGAATCGCCTAACATATACATAAGACGTATATAAAACGCTATATACAGTAGGCTGTGGGATAGGGTGGGGGTGTGGTGGGGCGCGGTGGAGGCTGTTAGCGGGGCGGCGGGAGGGGGGCCGGGGGGAGGGGAAGAGAGTGGGGGAGGGGGTCGCATCAAATCCGAGTCGGCGCGCTGCCCGTGAATGTATCCTGGAAACAATGGAAAATAGACCACGTTAGGAAAACGACAAGATCACATCTGTAATCCTATAAACATATTACCGGACGCATCCGTCGGGCGCGGCGTCCGACTAGTTGAAACATCCAGAGAGCCCGATCGCCCTCGGACGTTTGATCAGTCAAGGACACGTCCACGATTTACATCTGATAGTGTTCAAAGCATAGAGAAAATGTACTAGCGATTTTATGGTTTTCAGCCACGGATGATGGACGCGTCCAACAATATGTTTTGAACTTTATAGATTAAAATAAAATTGTGTGTGTGTGTGTGTGTGTGTGTGTGTGTGCGCGTGCGTGAGTGTGTGCGTGTGTGCGCGTGTGTGCGCGTGTGTGCGCGTGTGTGTGCGTGCGTGAGTGCGTGCGTGCGTGTGTGCGTGCGTGTGTGCGTGCGTGTGTGTGCGTGTGTGTGCGTGCGTGTGTGCGTGCGTGTGTGTGTGAGTGTGTGCGTGCGTGTGTGTACGCACCATGTCTCTGGCGGGCTGCGCGCTGGAGGCGCGGGGGAGGCCGGCCTGAAACATTACAAGTTACAAATATAAACATTTGTCCTGCATAGGTAGTTTTGTTCAATTTGAGACTGCAGTGGAACGTAGGTAACGTTATGCTCAAGGAAAATAAATTTAGCAGAGAATATCAAGAACATTAACTTGGAAAAATTACAAATTATAAATCATCTGCTACTCCAAATTTATTTGTTGCTAAACAACATTGCCACAGTGGGCGGCTTGGGGACTGTACCTGGGGGTCGCGCACCTGGTGGGGGTCGGGCGGGGTGAGCTGCGCGCGCGACATCTTGTCACAGTAGTAGTCGGCGTGGATGTCGCGGTGTGCCACAGTGGGCGGCCTGGGGTCGGTACCTGGGGGTCGCGCACCTGGTGGGGGTCGGGCGGGGTGAGCTGCGCGCGCGACATCTTGTCGCAGTAGTAGTCGGCGTGGATGTCGCGGTGTGCCACAGTGGGCGGCCTGGGGTCGGTACCTGGGGGTCGCGCACCTGGTGGGGGTCGGGCGGGGTGAGCTGCGCGCGCGACATCTTGTCGCAGTAGTAGTCGGCGTGGATGTCGCGGTGTGCCACAGTGGGCGGCCTGGGGTCGGTACCTGGGGGTCGCGCACCTGGTGGGGGTCGGGCGGGGTGAGCTGCGCGCGCGACATCTTGTCGCAGTAGTAGTCGGCGTGGATGTCGCGGTGTGCCACAGTGGGCGGCCTGGGGTCGGTACCTGGGGGTCGCGCACCTGGTGGGGGTCGGGCGGGGTGAGCTGCGCGCGCGACATCTTGTCACAGTAGTAGTCGGCGTGGATGTCGCGGTGTGCCACAGTGGGCGGCCTGGGGTCGGTACCTGGGGGTCGCGCACCTGGTGGGGGTCGGGCGGGGTGAGCTGCGCGCGCGACATCTTGTCACAGTAGTAGTCGGCGTGGATGTCGCGGTGTGCCACAGTGGGCGGCCTGGGGTCGGTACCTGGGGGTCGCGCACCTGGTGGGGGTCGGGCGGGGTGAGCTGCGCGCGCGACATCTTGTCGCAGTAGTAGTCGGCGTGGATGTCGCGGTGTGCCACAGTGGGCGGCCTGGGGTCGGTACCTGGGGGTCGCGCACCTGGTGGGGGTCGGGCGGGGTGAGCTGCGCGCGCGACATCTTGTCGCAGTAGTAGTCGGCGTGGATGTCGCGGTGTGCCACAGTGGGCGGCCTGGGGTCGGTACCTGGGGGTCGCGCACCTGGTGGGGGTCGGGCGGGGTGAGCTGCGCGCGCGACATCTTGTCGCAGTAGTAGTCGGCGTGGATGTCGCGGTGTGCCACAGTGGGCGGCCTGGGGTCGGTACCTGGGGGTCGCGCACCTGGTGGGGGGCGGGCGGGGTGAGCTGCGCGCGCGACATCTTGTCGCAGTAGTAGTCGGCGTGGATGTCGCGGTGTGCCACAGTGGGCGGCCTGGGGTCGGTACCTGGGGGTCGCGCACCTGGTGGGGGTCGGGCGGGGTGAGCTGCGCGCGCGACATCTTGTCACAGTAGTAGTCGGCGTGGATGTCGCGGTGTGCCACAGTGGGCGGCCTGGGGTCGGTACCTGGGGGTCGCGCACCTGGTGGGGGTCGGGCGGGGTGAGCTGCGCGCGCGTCATCTTGTCGCAGTAGTCGGCGAGGATGTCGCGGAACCGCGTCCAACACTTTTCCGGCACTGTGATCGCTGTACGGAAGTTGCTCTTTACCTACACACAAATATGAACCGGTCAAACGATGTACATAACTGCAGGTGTATTCTGTTACTGCGGTTATACTAAAAGGATCGTAATTATCACATTACGTCATAACATTACTGCAAATGTCAATGTCGACCGAGATACGAGTACATAATACGCATATGATTTATTAAAAAATGCCAACAGAACAAAACAAAGTATTTAGACATTTCCTAGACTGCCATGCATGGCAAGAAAATATTATTTCCATAATGTATCCTATTCATTAATAATCTTCATTTGGGTAAATTGTTATAAATAAACAATTTCCTTCTATTTGTTTTCTTGTCTTCATGGTTTATGGGGAAAGATGGCTTCTAACGATTCTTCCTCTATCCCCTCTATGACCGCGCCTCCCTCCAGTCACATAATATAAAATCTCATTGGATACTAAAGTCCGGTTGTCACCGCGAACGGGTATCTCCCTTTTTAATTAAATAGGTTTACACTTACACCAACAAAGAGTTATTGTGTTGTGTTGTTCATTGGGAGATGAACGGACTCCGTAATGACTCCGCTCCGCTCACTAGAACTGAGCGAGTTCGTTACAACTCTCAGTTCGCCCAGTCTTTTCCCCCCGATTATTCATTGTTGGGAAAACGAGTATGCTATTCACTCTTACGAGTCAAAATGAGTCCTTAATGAATCCGTTCCGCTCGCAATGGAAACCGGGCTAAAAACAGCGAGTTCACACATAAATAAAAGATGGGATTAGTTTCAAACGTACTGTATGTACCTCGCTGACTTTCATGTATATGCCCCTGTTGTTCTGTCCAATGTCGAAGTAGAAATTCTTGTTGTCGACGCGCAGGTGCCTGCCCTCGGGTAACTCGCCTTTGAACCTGCATACGTAGAACGAAAAACTGAACCGTTACATTACTAATATATTTCACTCCGAACTAGAGGGTAGACGCACGTTATTAGTAACGCCGCGTCTGGCTTTGTGACTTAGTAAAGGCTGATTAGTTATTGAAGAATATTAACTGGCAATGGCTAAATAGGTTGGAAAACTTTTGCTTTGAAGTTCTGTGTTTGTATAAAAGTTTGTAATAAAAGTGGTTACGAAACAAAATTACGATGATATTAATAAAAATAACGCAAATTTTCAACATTTTTGTACCTTTCTACCTCATTTGAATTTAACTTTCACGCAATTGACAGTATAACTAGTATCACTCCCCCCTAACTTGTTACATCCATTGCAAGCTCGCTATTACGATTATATAAATTGTATTTTAAAGATGCGATGAGAAATTTTAAATAGCAGCGTTTTACCTACCATTAAAACGCATATTGTGTCCGGAGCCTAAACATATTTTGAGATAACAGTCCTTCCGGTTCCGTTCACAGAGTGTCTATTGGCTAATCCTTAGTATCACTTACCAGCCCACTAGAGGGCGTTAGTGAGTCAGTGGTTTTCCTGTTCACCCTGATGATCGTCTAAGCTCATTGTAGTCTCAAAATAAAGTCTGAAATTCTAGAAATATATTATAACACCAGGCAGCACAGCAAATGAGAGGCTTCGAATAAGGCTCCGGACACAATATGCGTTTTAATGGTAGGTAAAACGCTGCTATTCTGTCCTATCGCCGTTATTCGAAGCCTCTTAAACGTATTTTGAGACCCTGTTTGTTATCGCCGGGTGAACAGGACGCCAATGGACTAGCAGTTTTTTTTTTTTCAAAAGAAAAATATATCATTACTGAAAAAAGTATATTTCTCTCATTTACTAAATAATCAGAAATGAATTAGACATTTTTGAATTGCAATAATAATAAATAGTCAAGCACAGTATTTTATACAGATTCAAAATTATTGGTTAAAGAAGCTTTAACTGAATCATCATCATTAATACTATAAATTTCTTTTTATAATATTATTGGAAAGTATTACTTGATTTCCAATTAGCTCGAGACATATTTTTATCAATAGAATCATTGTTCAACCAACTTCTAGAAGCCACTGCAGAACGAAAACTTCCCGGTGTAGCATCAATACCGGCTTCTTTTAAAATTGATTTAACCCAATTAGCAATAGTGGTTCTAGAAGCTGGTCGAGGCACACCGCAACAAGTAATAAATAGCCTATAGGATGCCGAAGCTCGGCGGTTGACTCCAATTTCTATCAAGCTTTTGATTATGCGAACAGGATCTAGAGCAGGATTTTCAGGATTTAGCAATAATTTTCAACCTGACTGTTGATGAGTTTTAGAATCTGTTTTTGAACCAAAATGAGGTCACATAATTATATTATCATCGCTTATAATGCATCGTTCAGGCGAAGCACCTAATTAAGTTAAATCGTGTATTCTACGTCCTGAACACAACAGTAATACAGCTGCACAAGTTCGTGAAATTTCATATAGAGAATCATTTTTTATTTGTCTGTTAGACATATCATTCTCTAGACTCCGACAATCCCACACTGATCTTACATTATCATTAGTTTTAGTTAAAGCAATTGATTTTAGAATTTGTTTAACCAGAATATGTGAGCTCGCGCTCAAAATTGTCAGCATTACAAAGTGTAGATACTACGGACTTATGTTATAATATAGTGTTATAAGACAAATTGTTAACAATATGTAAGTCAGCCAAAAATTTTGCAAAATCACTACCAGATGGGTTACTAAAGTTTGTACCTGTTGAAGAACACCACTTTAACCAACGTTGCCATGCTGGTTGGTATGTTGCAAGTGTAGACTCTCTCCAACCTGCACGTAATAATCTTTTCTGCGTAGTTGACCATGACTAAGGTTTTCGACCACCCTCAGATTTCTAGCACTAACCTCTCTATTTTCGGCGGTGGTCGGTTCGTGGACGTGTCTATCAGAACATTTTCTAATTTCTGGACAGTAAACGGCGGGGCAAGTGCTAGCAACTGGTGAGAAACTCCACTTGGGAGAAACTATCAGATAAATTCCCCTCGCTCGATTTAGATGCATCAACACTTTGTGTAGCATATTTGGGGGAGGGAATATCCAAGATAGCTGAAAATTCCATTCTTCTGCAAATACGTTGTGGTTCCAAGCCAGCGAATCGCGGTGGTCCAGAGTGACGTATCTCTCTACTACATGGGCTGTACGAGAAGTAAATAGATCGATTTCTGGTACTTCCCACTTCCTGAAAACTACTTCTGCCAATTCAGGTAGAAGATGCCACTCTGGCAATGCTGTTTGTCGAGATAACCGGTCCGCTATGCCATTGTATCTTCCTGGAATGTGATGTGATACTAAGTAAATCTGGTGCTTGCCCAGAATTTGAAATATTTGATATGTCAATTCCATTAATGTCGCCGATATTAATCCGCCCTCGTTTCTGAGGTAAGATACTACAGATCTGTTGTCGCATTGTAGTAATACAGTCGGAGACAGAAACGGAGCGAACTCTTGTAAGCATTTGAGAACAGTTAACATTTCCTTGTGGTTGGAGTGAAGTCTCGATCGAACGACGATTGTTCACATGACAGCTCGGCTCCCCAACCGGCATCCGCGGCATCTGTGGTTAAGAAATGGGTCTTGTAAGGCAGGTGTAGTCTGCCCCTGTCCTGACAATGATGATACTCCCATTCTAATTCCTGCAATATCTTCGGCGGTAACTCGTGCACAATCTGAAAAGGTTGTTTCAGAATCGAGTTGCAAAACTTTAGCAGATGCCGAAAATTTAAGCGGCCTTGAGGTATCACTAACCGAGCAAAGTTTGGATGACCGACAATGCTCTGGATCTCTCGTAGGCAGGCTCTTCTTCGCAACAACAAGCTGGACAGTATCTTCTGTAAGGTCTGTACCTTTTTGTCCGGAAGATACTTTTGATTTTGCCAAGGGTCCCAGGTTAAACCCAAGTACTCCATTGATTGCTCGGGAACTAAAATGGATTTCTCCATATTTACCTTCCATCCTAGCTGTTGAAGATTTTGAAGAGCTAACTGCACCTGTGTCTCCAGCTGAGATCTGTCTTGACCTACTAAGAGAAAATCGTCTGAAAAGACCACTATACGCATTCCCCTTTTTCGCAGTAATTCTGCGGTCCAATTTGTTAAGAATGCAAAGACCTTTGGAGCTGTGGCTAGGCCAAATGGTAAGCAAGTCATCTGGAGCAGGATTCCTCGATACAACAGTCGGAGGAAGCAACGATGGGCTGGGTGAATCGGCACATAATGGAAAAAACAGGAAGAGGGCGCTGTCGTGCTACCGTTGACATCAGCTCCGCGATTTTACTCAATTTAAAATTATAAATATCGATAATAAAGTGACAAAGTACATAAAATCATAATCTTAGAGACCGAATACGTGAAACTAATGTTGAAAAAGCTATGAATATTTAGTGAAAAGTGCTTAAAACTTGTGAGAGATTGATGCGTGAAGTAACGGTTTCTTACTAGTACAAAACTGGAAAAAAAATTAATAGAAAAACAGTGAACCAAGAGAAGTGACTAAGTTATAGTGAAAAAATAAAGAAACGGACCATTTACATTACCTAATTGCAGTGACAAAACTTCATAACCATAATATAAAATTGAAAAGAAATTACAAGTCATTGTGTATGAGAATGAGACTCAATTTACTCTGTGCAGTGAACCTCTAGGAGTTACTTTTAAATTGATTGTGTCATGCTATGGAGTTCCCTATCGACATCATAAGCTTAAAGAGAATTCCATTTTTTTCTCTTTGATAACCTCAAAACTTGAAAAAAAAAGTCCTGTTCATTCACTGTTCAATACGTAGAATAACGCCATCTACCGCGGAGTAGCCAAAGTTTGAGCCCGAACAAACATAACAGCTGAGAATCAAGAAAGTTACAACACTGCAGCTACTCATCACTAGATGTCACAAATAACATTTTAAATACTACACGAAATATAGTGGCAAGTTAAACAAGATAAAAAAGTAAAAAATGATTTGCATAGCCTGTAGAACCAGTAAACATCGCAGAACGCATTAGTTGTTGCTCATGCAAAGGTGCCTACCATTACAACTGTCTGGGAATTTCTACAGTACAATTCCAAAAAAATCCCCAGTAATATGACTTTAATTGGAAATGTCCAGAATGCCATAATATAACTAGACGTCCAAAAAATGACTCCACGCCGATTAGGAGCAGTATTCCGTACGAGAGAACCACTCAGGACTCGGTTTTTGACTGTAGTATACTCGGAGACACACCTGGAAATAAACTGAAAGAAAGCACTGCGGCTGAGACATCATTCAACCTAAAACAACTGAGTGAACTATTAGACAGTAAATTGGAAATTATGCAAGACATGATAGTATCAAAAATAACTGCCTCAATTGAAGAGAAAATTGCTCTAACAATTAAGAAGCTGGAAAAAAACTTTGAAAGTAAATACTGTACTCTGCAGACCAGCCAAATGACCCTTCAATCTCGAGTGGATGAACTAGAGAAGAAAATAGAAAGATTACACAAAGATAAAATAAACTTGGAAACCGAAATACACCAACTAAACAATAAAATTGGAACATCAACATCTAACACACACCAATGTGATAACAGTAAAAAAATTGTATTATATGGATTAAAAGAGATGCCATATGAGGACGAAAATATGCTACTCGACAGACTGCAAAACATGTTCGCAGAACTATATAATGTCAACCTACAGGGCTATATTGAAGCGGCAACCAGAATTGGTAAACGAGGATCATTTCGTCGACCTGTTACAGTTGAATTGATCAGCAAACGAATGACCAAACACATCCTGGCAAACACCACCAACTTAAAAAATACTGGCCTATTCATAGCAGAATATCTAGATGAAACAGGACGGAAAAAAAGGAAAGAATTGTTAGAAATAATGCAGAAAGCGAGGAAAAATGGTGAACATGCAGTGATAAAAAATAACAAGCTATTTATAGACGGCAAAGAACAAAGAATAGAAAATACAGAGGATATTACACATGAAACTAACCATACATTTCGTAACTAACAGCCAATATAAGATATTATTCCAGAACTTCCAAAGTTTATTTAATAAGCAAGAAATATTAGAAACATTTCTTGAAGAAAAACCAATGTATCAATCAAGTCATTTGTATTTCCGAAACTTGGCTTACTGCTGGAAAACTTTGTCTTATCAATTTTACCGGATATAGAATTGGAGCTTCCTTCTGCAGGAAAAACCGCAGAGGAGGTGGAGTTTGCATACTTATAAAGAAAGATATCGAATTTAAAGAATGGTGTGAAATATCCAATCTGTCAGTGGAATATGTTATAGAACTATGTGCAATAGAAATAGTCAAAGAGAATATACTACTAATAATCCTATATTGGAATGGGAAAAAAGAAGATATTTTTTATAGTCAACTCAGAGAATTACTTAACTATTTAAAATTAAATTGCTCAAAGTTAAATATTATCATAGGCGGTGATTTTAATATAAATGTGCTAAAAAATAATTCTAAAACCAATCGACTAATAGAACTCATGTTAGAATACAGACTAACCCAATACATCAAGCAACCCACTCACATAACACCAACCTCGTCCACATGCTTAGATCTAATATTTACAAATTTGAACAACAGAAATTTCGATACATCTGTTGAAGAGCTCGGTTTTTCATTTCATTTAAGCACCGTAATACACTTAAATATCCCACAGTCAAATAAAAACATAAAAACTAAACACATTAATAAAAGATTATTTTCTAATACAAATATACAAAAATTTAAACTAGAATTACAAAAAATCGCATGGCAAAATATTATTGCGGAAAATAATTCATTAAATGAAAATTATAAATTATTTCATAACATCCTACTCTCAGTTTTAAACAAATGTATCCCTTTAAGAAAAATAAAATTAAATACAAGTACAAAGAAATATTGGTTAACATTAGGAATAAAAAAATCTTGTTATCATAAAAGAATGCTAAAAATATTGAGTCAAAAATCCAATAACAAAACTTTAAAGAAACATTATAAAACCTACTCGAAAATATTAAAATCTACCATATTATGTGCTAAAAAACTTAATTATAAAACTAGAATAAATACGTCAAAAAATAAAATTAAGACTGCATGGAAAATAATAAATGAGCGTACAAACAAAAAGAGAGAATTAAATCAAAATAACATAGAATTGATATTAAATAACTCACCAATTATCAAACCTGACGTAGTAGCCAACACCTTCAATAACCATTTTATATCCATTGGAAGCAAATCCACATCTACTGCGATGAACAAAATCTACACTAATACCTCTTACATAGAAAACACAATGTACTTGTCCCCAGTAGACTACCAAGAAATTAACAAACTAATAAAAAACTTAAAAAATAAAACCAGTCACGGTATAGATGGGATCCCCCCAAGCTTAATCCGCCAATGCTCTGAGGAACTTACCTTACCATTATGCTTGCTAATTAATAAATCATTCGAAGAAGGCGCATTCCCAGAAATATTAAAAACTACTTTAATAAAGCCCATATATAAAAAGGGAGGAAAAACTAACCCGTACAACTATAGACCCATAGCGCTCCTACCCACTATCTCAAAACTGTTTGAAGCGGCTATGTGTAAGCGTATATATAATTATTGTGAAAAATATAATATATTCGATGAAAACCAGAACGGTTTCCGCAAAAAAAGGTCTACAATACTCGCAGTATATAAATACATACAGGAAGCATTAAATACAATTAACAATAAAAAATATGGCGTCGGAATTCTGTTAGATATGACAAAAGCATATGAAAAAGTACAACATGATATATTATTAAATAAACTACATGACATAGGAATACGTGGAAATAGTTATAATTGGCTCAAATCATATTTAAATAATAGGCAACAGATAGTTGAAATCGAATTTTACAATAATAAAAATCATGAAATAACTAAAGTTCAATCAGATAACCAAATAGTGAATGCTTCAATACCACAAGGCAGTGTAATAGGGTGTTTGCTTTTCCTCATATACATCAATGATTTACCTAAAGTTATTCAAGATACATGCGTTTTATTTGCAGATGACGTATCAATATTAACCTCATGTGAAAATAACATAAATATAAAACAAAAACTGGATTCAATATTAGACAACATTACTTCCTGGATGAACAACCACAGCCTTGAAATTAACTACACTAAAACCAAAATTATCACTTTTCACCCTCGCCAAAAAGCACCTTTATCAATAAAATATAACTACAATTCATTTAATTTAGAAATAGTAAATTCATTCACCTTGCTTGGCTTAGTAATAGATACACATATCAATTGGAAACAACACATACAACATATTAGAAATAAAATTTCGAAATTTATTTATGCGTTATGCCCTATGGGAAATAAAAAGAACAACAGATCTTAAATCATCACTAGCAACTTACTACGCATATGCCTACTCATGGTTTACTTACGGGATAATTATGTGGGGAAATAGTACGGACATGCCTACACTCTTTACATTGCAGAAAAAATTAATCCGTATATTAGCTAACATAAAACAAGAAACCAGTTGTGTACCCCATTTTAAAGAGCTAAAAATGCTAACATTACCTTCCATATATATTCTAGAAACATGTAAATTTGTTAAAACCTATCCAGCCTTTTACACAAGACGCGCAGACATCCCTACAAATCACCTACTACGACACCAAAATAGACTAATGCTCCCTACCTCCCGTCTAGCCAGCCATTCGTCAAGTCCTTTTGTTATGAGCATAAAAATATATAATAAATTACCAACACCATTAAAAAACGAAACAAACTACAATACATTCATTAAAAATATCAAACAATTACTCATCGATAAATGTTACTATAATATTCAGGATTATTTGAGCGACACCTTCAAATGATATTGTTTAATCTAAATAAATGATAATATTTAACTTTCCCCTTATTACATAAGCTTCCCCTCTTATGTTGCTATACCCTAACAGGGTGTCATTGTGCAATACCACCTATGTACCCATATGACATAACGCAATAAATAATTTGAATTTGAATTTGAATTTAATTGTAAGCTTGTGTTAAATCGATTTTGACAAGCCAGTCCTGTTTGTGTAGAAAATCTGGTACTCGGTTTAAAGACAACAACGGAAACTTTTGTATCTTCAGAAAAACATTCAAGTTTTTCAAATTGAATATAGGGCGAAAGGTCCCGTCGCGTTTCGTGAGTAGCAAAATGCTTGAAACTTGATCAATTTGACTTTAATGTGGTGTTTCGTAACGACTCATTACCATCCTTGACGGAACCAGAGGAGGCTTTGAGTTTAAAGGCATTCGATATGCGGATAATATTTTCACCAAGGCCCGAGGGGCGCTTAGCGACTCCCAAATTGTTGTAAAATCCTTTAACCGCCATGAAACTGGTAATTGACAATATTTTTTTTAGTTTTTTTTCCATCTTTAGCTTGGGAATTAAATCCACTGGTTGGAAACTAAGTACGTATTTTTGGATTATATTGCGCTTGATTGCATTGACCGGTATTTGGAAAAAAAAATTGCATTATCATTGGGGAATACAGTGTTACCGCCAACTTGAAAAGGTCTACTATTTTGAGAAGAAACCTTTGCATTATTACTTGTCGAAACTGCCCAGGGGCGAGTGTTCGATTGTAAACAACTAGGCCCAGAGTGTGACGCTGGAGCCCCGGTTGTCTGTTTTTTATATTGAAAATTAAAAACTTTAGATACGCCTCCATTATCCTTAATTAATTCCGAAAATGCAGCTTTTTCGAATAAAAGTTCTTTGGATTTGGGGGGTATTTAATTTAAACTTTCAAGGGTTTTTCTTTTACAAAATTCAAAAAGTAATCTCGACGTTTTTCAATTATATCAGCCCTTCGGCCCCAAATTAATTGCAAAAAGTTATTAGAAATCTTTTGAAAATCGCCCGAGAAAATTTCTTTTACTTTGTCGATTAAATCGTTACTATTAATATTTTCTTCTCCTATCGCCCACTCAAATAATTTAGAAAAAGCATGTTGAAATGCTTCTCCTTGCATAATTAATGCACGAGTTAATGCAGCTAACCTTTAGCTAATCTTTTCAGACTTAGTAGTATTGGATTAGCCATTATCTACAATTAGACATTCACTATTTACGTCGAGACTAGTGAAACCAGGGCGTGCATTATAACTTTTTTGCGTGTCTGCATACCGCACATTTACACTACACATTTATTACATTGTATTTTATCCATATGTTTAATGGACGCAGCAGATACTAACGGTTCTTTTATACGTGTACCGAATTCAAACTTAAGAGATTTAGATTGTAGCCGACCTGTCGTGTAAACATTTTATAGTCATTATCCTTACGCCGTCGCTTTGAATTCCTTTTGCTGTGTCTACTTCGTTTTCGAGAGCAACGTGCTGACGTCGAAGACGATGACGTTGAGGAAGAGTCAGACTCTGCCTCTAATTCAACGTTATTTTCACTACCCGCCATATTTGCAATAAATACTTGTATGTATGTATGTATCTTCACGCCAGGTCCCTAACGGGGTAGGCAGAGAGTGTAGAGCGCCAGATATCCCGGTTCTGACAAACCTCTCGTGCCTCGTCTACCTTCGTCACCTTCTACCTAATACTTGTCACTCCTAAATTACTTTATTTTTTAATTTAATTAACTAATTACGAACGTTAGCAACGTTTGAACACTTGTGACCAAACCAAAAACTTGGACGCCAATGAACTAAGACGATCATCAGGGTGAACAGGAAAACCACTGACTCACTAACGTCCTCTAGTGGGCTGGTAAGTGATACTAAGGATTAGCCAATAGAGACACTCTGTGAACGGAACCGGAAGGACTGCTATCTCAAAATATGTTTAAGAGGCTTCGAATAACGGCGATAGGACACAACACATCATTGTTATGGTATTTTATATAATTTTGTTACAGTATCTATATATAATATTGTGATTATGAATGAAATATACTCGGTCACATAGCTGGACGCAGCCATTTGGTGAAGTTAGTCGGGTTAGTGAAACCGAGACATTCTCTTTCTAAAAACAGACTTTAGAATAAAAAAAATACAGACATAAACACATAATAATGTTTGCGGCAAATGTTTATACTAGCAAGTCATGTACGAGGGTGGATCCAAAAGTTCGAAGCCCGACCAAGAAAATGAAAGAAAAGTGGGTCTAATTTTATTTTTATTTCTCGACATAGTCTCCATCTAGCTCAACACACTTCTTCCACCTGAACTGCAACTTGTTTATCCCCTCAAAAAAAAATGATTCCGGAAGGTCGGCGAAATACTCGTTTACTGCGACTATCACCTCATCTTTGGTCGAAAATTTCCAATATCATTTATATATAATTTCCATTATCATTTATTTCCAAAATGCAAATTTTGGAAATAAATGATAATCTGAGGGGGCTAAATCCTGCGAATAAAGTGGGTGGGCAGCAATTCGTAGCCACAATTATGGATTACAGACATTGTTTCAACCGAAGTGTGAACACGTGCATTGTCTTGATGGAACAAAACTTTCTTACGCAACATTCCCGCCTTTTTTTCTTTTATTTCTTCTCGTAGTCTTCGTAAAAGGTTACAATAATAACTGGAATTAATAGTTTGACCTTTCGGTAAATAATCTACAAAAATAATGCCCTTCGCATCCCAAAAAACAGAAGCCATGACTTTGTTAGTCGACAAAACGACTTTAGCCTTTTTCAGTGTAGGTGAGTCAGATCTTTTCCACTGTTTGGATTGTTGCTTTGATTCAGGAATATGGTGGTGAACCCAGCTTTCATCCATGGTAACAAATCTAGACAGAAAGTCCTCGGGATCAGTCTCAAAAAGTTCCAAACAGTCTCGCGAAATCGTGAGTCGAACTCGCTTTCGTTCAGCTGAAAGCAACCTCGGGACCCAGCGAGCAGAAACCTTATGGAATCCTAATTCTTTCGTTATTATGTGTTGCACCCGGCCATAACTAATGTCTGTTGTCTCAGCTATCTTACCGATGGTCAAACGTCGATCACCCAGTACGATATCACAAATTTTATAGATGTTTTCTTTCGTGGTAGAGGTTGTAGGCCGTCCACTCCTAGGATAATCTTCAATGCTCTCACGACCGCGCTTTAACTCAGCTACCCACTTCTTGACACTGGAATACGATGGAGCAGACTCCCCCAAAGTGCCCACCATATCTTGATGGATGTCTTTTGGTGACAGGCCTTTTTTATTGAGGTACTTAATGACTGCACGATGTTCAATTTTCTCCATTATTGAAAATCGCGTCAGAATGCTTCAAACAAATAATCACAGAAAATTTATATTGTGCAGTATCGGAATGAAACTGCGCACAATAAATCAATAGAAGACATACTAACAAATGACGATAAATTTAATAAGACGTCATGTGTCCTTGTAGTTTGGGCCACGAACTTTTGGATCCACCCTCGTACATAGCGGTGCCAATACCTTCACAAGAACCGTAATGCCTTCACGCAGGTACTGCCACTGGCTGTATACTGATAGAGAATGTCTCAGTGGTGCACTTGATAAACAACGCACAAGCTGAGTGAAGTTATTAATCGGTCAGTAAGCGTTTAATTGTTAGTCAGTCATCAGTGTTTTTCAACCACAACTCTCAGTCTAGATGGATAGGCTGCAATTTCTCACAACATACGAAGGGTATGTTCCTTTTTAACTACGGATACTGCAAGATGCAACTTTCCATTTTTTATTATCGATAGAATCTTTCAATGGCAATCAATAAAATGAAAAGAAGTATAACTAAGTACAAATAAAAAAATATGTTTCCACGTAAATAGACCCACCGTAGGCGGGGTCTAAAAAGGCTTTCTTTCAATTTCTTTCTAAAAATATTTCACTTGCACATGTGAATACTAATGTCCTATAAAAAAAGAAAAAAACGTAACTTCACGCCTGTAATCCCCGAAGGGGTAGGCAGAGATAAATGCATGAATACAAGCAAAATGCAAACACCCACGATTCGCCGGTTACGTTTTTGGCCCATGTAACAGGTGGCGAGCCTGTTGCCATCTCCGGGCACATTACCAAACTCCGAAGTACTGGGAAACTTCAAGAAAATTGAAAAATCCCAATAGAACCAGAGATAAAGGATTTTAAACCGTTATCCCTGATAGCCCCCGACCCGGGAATCGAACCCAGGGCCTCCAGCGTAGTAGTAGTGGCCTGCTACCCACTAGGCTACTGAAGCAGTTTAATAAAAAAAGAAATAAAGAAATATCGTTATATCAATACACATTTGCTACAACAGGGGAATTCTAGCTGTTACAGCAACATGAGAACTGGTTGATAAACACTGACGCACAGCTACCGACGTATCGTGAAGCTCACTATAGCTCACTATAGCTGATCCCGCACCTCATCGAGCCAAAAGCAAAAAAATGCGCGTTGGATATGTTATTTTTTTTATTCTTCACCTCTAAATATATTGTTTAGATTTATTTTGGAGACGCTGTGTATAGTTATAATTAATCTCATTTGAACCAATCTTAAAATTGAGTGATTTTCTAGTTCTGATGCAGATATATTCGCGAACAACACTTTTATTAAACGCCATAGAGAGGCTTTAACGCCATGAGATTAAATGTTTATTACAAAAATCAGAAACCAATTATTTCACATACAGATCGTTTTATCGAAAAATGGTTTTCACGACCCATCAACCTTTTTTGATGAGAAAAATTACCGCTCCACTTAACATATAATATATGTTCAATTCAATTCTGTGAGTTTAAACGTGTAAAAAAAAGTCTGTATCAGGAATAATAGGTTTTGGATTTTTGTAATAAACATTGAATATGAATGTACCTAAAAAGATAGTTTTAAAGATTATATCGCCTAACTTTCTCCGAATAGCTAACATGTATATTCGTAACAAAATTGCAGCTTTCAAGGACGAATATTCTACGAGAATAGCTGCGGACAGACACGGCGAAACTGTAAGGGTTGCTCGGGCTACGGCACCCTAAAAAGCGACTATTTTTAAAAGAGCCGATTGAGTTTTCTCGGGCCGGTTTTTCTCAGATCATGTCGGCCTTTGGAACTCCGCCGGTGAATGACAAAGAATGATTCTTTTTCTTTCCTTTTTATTCTCTGTTATCAGTTTGTAAAGAGACATTCTACCGATATACTTTTTACATTAGTGTATTATATTTAGTTTTATCTTAGTGATATTCTCGACTACGCATATTTTTTATCTCGTTTGACATGTATATCAATCGTCAAAAACGAACAAAATAGATTAAAGCGAATAACGCTTTAATCTATTTTGTTCGTTTTTGACGTGTCATAAGAGGTGCCCGTCACCCTAAATGAACAAATGAGTTTCTGATTCTGATTCGACATATCCAGCGCGCAGGGGACAGGGGACAGGGGACAGGGAACGAGAGGCTGTAGAGGCGGGGAGGCGGCTGGGGTACAGACCCTCCGTCGTCGGTGCCGAAGTCGTCGAGCAGGTCGGTGAGCGCGTCGCGGAACTCGATCATGCCCTGCGCCGGCAGCGCCACCTGCGGGCGGGGAGGAGGGGAGGTTACGCACTATTATTAACTATACTTCATTTCTTTTTATGTAATAAAAGTGGCAAACAAACGTGCAATTCGCATTGATGTTAATGATGACTGCAGCCTATAGACACCCACGCGATGACCGGAGATCAAAGTGCAGATGCGTCGCCGCTCCCGAGGCCTTAGGTGTTATGCCTCCGTGCCGGACATTACCACCTGACCGGAACGCTACCGTTTAGCGGCGAGTATATTAGGTGATGCGGTGGTGCCTCCGCCCGCGAGCTCTTTCACTGGAGCTCTACCACCGGTTCCGCTGGTGGTTAAGCCATACTTGCCGCTAAACGGTAGTGTTCGGCCCTACCGTGTTCGTGATGTACGGCCCTGTAATTTCCGGCACAGAGGCGTGACACCTTAGGCCTAAGGAGCGGTGACGCATCTGCATTTTGACCTTGGTCTTTGTAAGGGTGTCTATAGGCTGCGATCATCACTTAACGTCGATGTGATGTGTGTGTTCTATTGAACTGCATGCTCGTTTGCCACTTACATTACATTAAAAAAAAATCGTTCGCAAACAATGAAGGAGGTCTCGCTAAGCGTGACAAAATGTGACATGGGTGAAGAGGCTCCACGGCAACGTAACTTTCGCATTTTGTTATTATATTTTTTTTTACAATATTCGGGGTAAATATAAGTTTTTGCGACGTAATATTTTCAAAGAGGTTACAAATAGTGTGACACAGCGTGACAATAGAGGGTAGGCGAGGTTTATTTTTTTTTAGCGTAACGTATTTTATGGACGGCCTCTTTGCGGATTTTCTCGTCACTTAACATCAATGTGAACTGTATGCTTGTTGCCACCTTGATAACACTAAAAATACAATTTTAATAACGAAATAAGCTCACGAAACCATGAATAATAATAATGACAACCGATTATACGTCTGACTGCTCGCCACGAGTCTCTCCCCTTTTTGGAGAGAGGCCTTGAGCTTACTCCACCACGCTACTCCAATGCGGGTTAGTGGAGATACGGGTTAGTGGCCAACCCGCTGTCGGATGTTTTCAAACCGCCCATAAGGCCTCCGACAAGGTTTAACGACTGCTATCTATCGATAGCAACCGGGACCGACGGCTTAACGTGCCCTCCGAAGCACGGAAACGCGCATTTTTCACTGGTGGTAGAGCTCCAGTGACGGAGCTCGCGGGCGTAGGCACCACCGCATTAATTAATATACTTGCCGCTAAATGGTAGTGTTCAGCACTATCGTGTTCCGGTCAGGTGGTAATGTACGGCCCTGTAATTTCCGGCACAGAGGCATAACACCTAATGCCTCAAGAGTGGCAGCGCATCTGCATTTTGACCTCTGGTCATTGTGTGGGTGTCTATAGGCTGCAGTCATCACTTTACATCAATGTGAACTACATCACTCATCACACACCCGACTGCGCCCGTATTCGCTTAACCGAGTAGATCGCTTCCGACCTACACTATCCGCGGGGCCATAAGCCATGAATAAGAGCGGAATGACCAGTGTACTGGTGTAGTGCAGTGTCCCGACCTGCGAGCGCGGGCCGCCGCGCGTTATCGTCTGCGAGACGCGCAGGAAGCGGCCGCGGGAGTTCTCCTTCAGGTCCAGGTAGTACCGCCGGTTGTCCTGCAATACATCAACGTTTTTATATAATACCTATACTAGCTGACCTAGCGAACTTCGTTTTGCATTAAAATGAAATGTGTTAAAGGTTTGTAAATAGATAAGATAACGTAACTTCACGCCTGTAATCCCCGAAGGGGTAGGTATAGGTAAATGCATGCATACAAGCATGTATGCAAACACCGACGATTGTAACAGGTGGCGCGCCTGTTGATCTCCGGGCACATTACCCTACACTGGGGATAAATCTGTATTGTGGGTGCCGTTGTTCACATACAACACATACACAAACACGCAGACCCGAAACAAATATCTGTAGGCCATACAAATATTTGTTCCGGTAAGGGAATTGAACCCTTGAGCCTCGGTTCAAACGATCATCACACACCACTGGACCAAATAGCTCATCAAAACATTGTGCTTCGGTTAGATGGTTATGTATGGTCCCGTAATAACTATAGAATAAAATAGAATATTCTTTATTTATTCTTAAATACATAGCAAATAGGCAATACAACCAGGCGGTCTTATCGCTGAAAGCGATCTCTTCCAGACTACCTGTAGGTGGAAGGAGAATTTTAATATGGTTAAGACGGTAGGGGTGTACATGTTAAATATATAATACGTACAGTAATTAAATTAATAAAATACAAAGCATAAAACATATATAGATAAACAACATTAGATAGATATATATTATACACTAGCTGTTGCCCACGGCTTCGCCCGCGTGGATGTCGTTTTATAAATACTTTTTCCTAATTTTTTTTTCTGCTATAAACCTCACGGAGCTCGAGACCTTTCCAACGAATGCAAAACCGTGGAAATCGGTTGGTGCGTTCTGGAGTTATAGCGTCAGGAAGGAAAACCCGACTTATTTTTATATTATACATAATAATACAGCAATATTATAGGTAATTAAGAGCAATACTAATTTTTAGTTAGATAGTACTCATTGAGTTGCTTTTTGAAAGACTCAAGAGTCTGAGCTTGACGAATTTTTAACGGCAAGGTATTCCACAATCGCACTGACGTAACTGTGAAAGAATTGGAAATAAAGGAAGAGGAGTGTAGAGGTATTTGAAGAAGAAGATTTTCTGTAGATCGGAGGGAGAGGGAATTTGTATGACAAAGGAAATTGAAGCGACTTTTGAGGTAATCGGGGGTACGAGGTAAGAATAGTAGACAGTAAAGAAGAGAGAGAATGTGAGTATTCCTGCGAAGGGATATAGGAAGCCACTGAGCTCAACTCAGCGCGAAATTTAGAAACGTGGTCATATTTGCGCAAGCCAAATATGAACCGTATGCAAAGGTTTTGGAGTCGCTCAAGTTTATTTAGTTGCTCCTGTGTAAGGTCGAGATAAGATATGTCAGCGTAGACTAATATAGGGAGTAGTATAGATCGAGCAAGCGCAACCTTAGTGGAGGTAGGCAAAAAGTTTTGCAATCGTCTAAGAGAACTATTTTTCTACTATCTTCGGATATCTGCAGAGTCCAAGTAAGACACCTATCGATGATCACTCCGAGGTCCTTAACTTTATCACAAAAAGGTATTGGCGTACCGTTAAGGACGACTTGAGGTGTTCTAGTCCAGTCAATTTTGGACAGCATCCGAGAGCTGCCAACAATGATCGCCTGCGTCTTTAAGGGATTGATGTTGAGGCCCAAAGATTGACTCCATTTGGAAATGTGACCCAAATCATTATTGACAATTTGAACTAACTAACTAACTATCACAGAGACATAACAACTAAGGTCTCAGAGGTGGAAACGCATCTGAATTTTAACCTCTGGTTTTTGTGTGGGTATCTATAGGCTGCAGTCGTCACTTAACATCCATGTGAACTGCATAAGAGAGATCCATGAGATCTGTATCTCTACCAAAATTGGGTTTATGGCAGAGAATATGTAATAATACTACGTATAGAATTGACACTTCGACGTCCCGCCCAATTACCCCGCCTCACCCATCCACTCCCCTCGAAAGGCTTAATACACTTCAATAGTAAAGTTGCGAGCGGGCGAGCCAGCGGTCTATTTCTGGTTAATTTCGTCACGTAGTCAGTGCGACGACTTATTTCTCGATTATTTAAGGTCAGAATCCTACGTGCTACATTTCTGTGTGCGCGTGTACTGATTGATGTCTATGTAATAAGTGATGGTAGTAGGTAAACAGAATGTTGGGTAGCGGAGTTCGTCTCAGTAGTGCCTTCACTTGGAACGCTGCTAAGTGAATGACTATGATTATGACGAACAGATTCTTCATTTTCTTCTATCAAGGATTTGATAAATTTGATGATTCACGTATCGGTTAAATATTATTATTAAGTTGGTATTTATTAATACCTATTGGATTATTATTATAAGTCATTCTCTCTAGGTAGCTTATAGCCCGACAACGCAAAAGTGTCCTTGTAGACCAATTTGAAATTAATGATTTGAATTTGAATTTAGAATAAGCGAGTTTGTGTGGAATTTAAGCCGAGCGTCCGCGGTGTGTTTATGGGTTATGGGTTATGGCACCAACATACCTTGACCATCATCTCGGACTTGAGTTTCCCGTCGTCCGGCACGTTGTCCGGGTTGGGCGGGCCCAGCGACGAGTAGAAGTCGCTGAACGAAGACAGGTGGTCCCGGAACTCGGCCGCAGTCGACATGGCGAGGAATATCTGACTCCGCCGCCCGTCCGCACCGATCTGACCACACAATATCGCCCCGTTACAACTCTCCGTTGCTATGTAACAAGATATGTTGTTGAGATTCAAAGTTGTTATTTTAAACTTCACAGTATTTAGAAATCCTACTACTATTATAAAGGCGAAAGTTTGTATGTTTGTTACTCTTTCACGTAAAAACTACTGAATGGATTTGAATGAAACTTTACCACAATATAGCTTATATATCAGAATAACACATAGGCTACAATTTTTGAGGTTTTTAATGTGAGGTCGTAGAAAAAACACATTTTTTGCGCTTACATTGCAAACGCTGACTGAATCCTACAAGATAGATCAAAACAATTTACTACAGTATTGTACAACTTAAAAAGGTCTACAAAAAAGTCCGTGATGGTATATGTTTATCTCTTAGGAATAACCCACAATAATCATTTTTTATCCTTTACTTTGTACGAGAAATAATGGCTTATTTACGAAGCGATTTTAAGCAATACAGTATTAATCCTTATCCAATTAAGTATCTTAAATACATTGTGCATTTAATAAAGATCAATATGGCTTTTTACAGCATGTAAATTAAATAAATATTTTCGAAGATATCACAGATTTAAAATGCAGAGTCATAGCAATTTCGGCGATAAATACCGTTTCGGTGATAAATACCGGCAGCGGCGCCAGGCGAACGGGGCGTGGGGGGAGCGGGGTAGGTGCGGTGGGGAAGAAGTGGCTCATCGCTGAGTGCGCGACCCGAACGCGGGCAGACGCGTGAGCATAGATTATACAGTATATAGGGTAGGGCAGACGTCGTTGACGGTTGTGTCCGTTTTGCGAATTTTCAAGGCACTAGCGATTTCTTTTTGGTTAGGAGTTACACGTACAAATTAGGGCTCTGCAGTGCTTAGTTACCGTATTTCTTACTTATTACTAGACTAGACGGGACGAACCTGAAGTCCACGCGAACGAAGTCGCGGGCAAAAGCTAGTTAAACATAAAACTGCCTCAGTAACCTAGCAGGACACTACAACGCTGGGGTCCTGGCTTCAATTCCCGGGTCGGGGACTATCGGAGATCACGGTGTGAAATCCTTTATATCTGGTCGTATTGAGATTATTCCATTATCAGTATCTCAGTTCGGTAATATGCCCGGAGATGTCAACAGGCTCACCACCAGTTAATAAGGCTCTCTCGCCCCCTCCCCAAATAAATAAAGACTTTTTTTGGGGGAGGGGCGAGAAAAGTACACACAGTAAACTGAATGCGACCACTTAACCACTATACGTTTCTGACTTTGTAACTACTACAGCTTTTTTTAAGAATAGACATTTACAGAAAAACCTATGTTCAAAATGCGTTGCTTTTTCGCCACATTCAAACGCAATACAAAAATTTAAAAGAAAAACAATGAGTAAGAGATACTTCCTAATCCGGGTAAGAACCCAGAAGCTCGCCTAGCAACAACGAACTTGTCGGTTCGTAGTAGTAGACAACGATCCGACAAGTTACATAACATCTAACGTACAAATGCTATATTTGTCTAGAACACAAATATGAGGAACCGGAATAGGTCTGTGGTCTGTAGCAAATTTATTGGTGAAACAAACTTGTTCGCAAAAATATAAATAATCGCGCGATAAAAATAAATTATGACTCAACGTCGGTAATGTTTCTTTTGCCACCCAAATGGATGTGATGATAATGACTGTATTATTACGTTTATCTAGTGTAGATATCTATAATTTATCGCTCTTATGTAACGTTCGAATCGATAAAGATCGGTTTTGTAGGAAACATCGCGAATCACGCTCGCTTATTATCGAAAATAAACAAACGCAACACCAAAACGTGAACACTTAAGTGTCATTAAAGCAAAAAAGACGTGTGAATTTATTTTGTGTTTCTGTTGACATAATTATTGTATCCTGTTCAAATTTTGCGATCCATTTTGCTAAAACACTGATAAATGGCCATATTTTAAAGAAAAAATTGACTTCAGACGGGCCTTGAACCGGCGACCACTAGGATCTCTAGTCCAGCCGCTCTCCCAACGGAGCTACCGAAGGCTGCGTCAGCTTGCCGCCCCAAGCCAATGCAATAAATGTGAAGGAAAGATTCGACAATCAGGTGTGGACTGGGATCACAGTTCACTAGCGGAAGAATTTTATTCAACTGGAGAGATTAGAGAATGTTTCCACTAGTGCAGTCAGTCAACCGAAAAATAGCGGTCAAATCACTCCAGTGGGGCGGTAGTCAGTGCAATACCGGCATACCCCCCTTAAACGTTTTAGGTCCAGCACTGGACATCTTTCGACTGATATGATGACTCTGGGATCAAACTCGGCGCCTCAGCTCTCACACAATACAGTCAAATTAAACCCTTATAAAATATTTGGTTCAGTTAATTTACAAACACTGAATGATATCAAATTTCCGCTTGGGGTTCTGATAACTTCTATCTAAGATCAATACTTAAATTTCAAAACAAACGTTTATTTTATCAACTGCGAACGTTATGATACGGTTTTAATGAGAGCGAAAGATAATAATGTACCGAAAATAACGCTATCGTAACACTAAGAACTGGCTCCCGGAGTTTGCGGAGCTGTTCAAAGTTACAATTTTGTACATTGTTTACGAGAATAATTTATCGTTTGTAGCTAATGATTCCATATCTAATATTTCTCAAAACCCAGCGGAAGAATTCGATGGAATAGGCATCGACTTCCAGCCATAGAGCAACGCGGGCCCCCAGCCTCGCCGGACCGGCGTTTATTACCGATGCAAAACAGTCTGTCATTTTTTGCGTGGAGAAATTTGGGTGACACACACGCACAACAAAAATCGTCTATTACTACGAAACTCACACCTTGACTTTAACAAAATACAAAAAAACAATTACACGCACACATTTAAACATCTCGGCGACAGGCATAGACACACTTGTTTGTTCTTGTACTCTGACAGAGAGCAAAGCCATAGGGGGAGGGAGCCAGGGCCTCCGGTCCGCCGCGCCTCTGTTGCTCTATGTATTAAGCTGTAATAGGAGTTACAGGGACAAAAACGGATATACTACAATATACAACTACAAAACGGTGATACGTTCCATGAGATGCAAAGTCTGGACGTTGACACTCAAAGAGGAGTATGAGTTACTAAAATCTTAACATATATTTCTAGAATAATAAAATTATTTAAAGGAGATAGGATGGCTCCTAGAAAATAAGGCAGAATGCAGAAGTTGTGGAGCTTGTGGCACAACCGAATGTTATTGGTGAATTAAAGGCTCATCGACCTCGCGGGCTTAGGCATCTCGAGCAATTGGAATTGGTGTCGAAGAGACACCAATTTGTAAGATAAGAATAGTCTCACCAATTTGTGCCTTTTGTCAATAGAAGTGGTCTGTGCACGTGAAATTTTCGCCACAAATTCGTGAGACAATTCTTATCATTATTTCTGTGGTTGGATGTAACCCTAATGTAGAAGAAAACCAACATAACAAAGACAAGCGCTGTACAGTAAGAAATATTAAGAATACAAATGAGACAATCAGCTAGGTCCGACTTCGTAGAGCGGCATGTCTACTGCAGACTGCCTACGTAAGCTATGATAGTCCGATCACGTAGGTAAGGTGCGAAAGAGAACGCTCTTTGAAATAAACAATATTAACGAATTTTATTTTCAGCTTCCGTCGTCCCGGGCAGACTAAGGTGACATTTGTCTGACAGTAGTTTGAAAAATTATATGTGGCTACCTCCATCGATTTCATAAACGCCTTGCGGCGTTCAGGATGTAACGAAAAGCCATCGAAACGTTGGGTTGATTTTAAAAATCATTTTAGTGTAATATATACGCGAGATAAATTCGTAAAAATAGATTTATTTCAAAGAGTGTGGCTCGCGAAAACCTAGGAACATCAAGATAACGCTCTACAGACCCGAAATAAGCCGAATTCTTCTTCCTAAGGTCGATGTGCCATATTTCTTGCTGGATTGTGTAAGTCCAGACTCCAGGCGGTAGACTAACCTCGGCTACTTTGATGAACCGCCCCCGTCGGTTCTGCTTCACGTCCAAGTAGAACCGTTTCGACTGGATCTGCAGCATCTTTGTCGCCAACTCCTGCTCCTGTGGCTGTTGACCTGCAAATTAAAACACGTTTCTTTTAACACAAAACTCTTTCATTGCTAAGTTTATTCAGTTTATTCATTTATTTCATATAATTAGGCTCCTGGAGAGCACTTTTACATCGTCATTTTTTTTAAACTAACCTAGAGTGAATAACCACTAATAATAATCAAAAACACATAATAAATTAAATAGACACTGAACAATTTTGTATAATATGGAAAGTATCAATTATTTACAAATTTCTCCATTTCCCCATTTCAAAAGAAACTGAGTAAGAATGAATTTGGTCGTCATAATAAAGGTTATTCACTTGGCAGAATTCCAAGGGCAATCAATACTGAGAAGAACTCCGCCACTGAAGAAACTCAGTACAGTCCTTTTAATATATAATCTTAAATCTAATAGTCTGTAAATCCAAAGTACAGGTTTTCGAAATAGCCTGGGAGCGATCGCTTCAATACTATGGTGTAGTGTCATTAAGATAATCACATGTTTTATAATAGTTGCACATGTATAAGCGTTTTTTGATAACTTTCTTAAATTTATTAATCGAAAGACTTTGAACATCTTCAGGTATTTTGTTAAAGAAGCGTATACATTGACCTCTAAAAGAATTACTCACCCTATGCAGTCGTGTTGTGTGCACAGACAACTTGTGTTTGATCCTAGTATTCATATAATCATTAGCTCTACTAGGAAATTCGCTAATATTTTTACGTACATACAGTACATTTTCGTAAATGTATTGCGAAGCTACAGTCAATAAAGCATCATCAGCCCACCAGTCGCGGCGGTCGGCGGACGGGAGGGGAGTAGCTATAGCGATGCCAAACAGTCTGTCATTTTTTGCGGGGGAAAATACGTGTGACACACACTCACACCTTGACTTTTACAAAATACAGAAAACAATTTCACGCACACATTTAAGTATTTGGGCGACAGGTATAGGATCATTTGGTCTTGTACTTTGACAGATGGGAAAGCCTGCATATGACTACTCCCCTGCGGTCCGCCGCGGCCGGTGGCCCGTGTTGCCCCATGTTGCTAAATGATTGACAGAAAATCCGAAAGTACTGGACGTAGAAATCTGAAATTTGGAATGTAGGTTCCGTGGGAAGTTTAGGGAATATATTTTTTAAAGAAAAATGGATAGAAAATTTTAACTTCAGGCGGGCCTTGAACCCGCGACCACTGGGAATCTAGTCCAGCCGCTCTCCCAACTGAGCTACCGAACTCCACATCTGATCTATCAAATTCTTTCTTCACAAATTTTTGCATTGCCTTATGGCGACAGTAGAGACATCTAATGCCAACAATGCTTGTTAGGCAACCGATATAATAAATTGTAATTTATTTTATTTTTCGCAACAACACATGCGAGTGATATTTAGAAAATAAAGAAAAATGAGAAAGAAAAATTTGACTTCGGGCAGGAATCGAATCTGCGACATCAGGATAACCTGTCCAGCCGCTTTACCACTAAGCTACCGAAGTCCCACACCGACCGTCAAATTTAGCCATCCTTTTTTCTAGTTTTAACCGATTTGTTCGGTAGCTTAGTGGTAAAGCCGCTGGACTGGTTATCCTGATGTCGCAGGTTCGATTCCTACCCGAAGTCAAATTTTTCTTTCACATTTTTCGATATAATAAAGTTTGCAGTTATTTTGAAAATTTCAGCTTTCTAGCTATCACGGTTTATGAGATACAGCCTGGTGACAAATAGACAGACAGCGGAGGCTTAGTAACAGAGTCCCGTTTTTACCTTTTCGGTACGGAACCCTAAAAACCACACGAAAAGTGCTTCAAATGGCTTCTATGCTTCAAATGCTGACCTGCCGCAATACCCCAGTCGATGTCCTTGCGAAACGCACGGACCTGTGACCGGGTCACGAGTGCACCGATTAGCGGGTATCCAATGCCGAGTGTAAGTGAGAGCCGACCGTCCGCGGGCGTAGATAGCGCTCGATGGATAGCTGATGAGGAGTGTCGATCGATACAGCCTGGCCGAGCCTCGCAAAGGATTTGCATTTGATTTGTGAATTGTGAAAAGGGATTTTAGTGGAGCTAGAGCAAACCTACTGGTGTATTTGCTGTCTACCGTTTTGACGTTTTGTGGTAGTTTTCAGCGCTGTTACGATTACCTATACCACCATAGGTATATTATTTTCTTAGAACTCAAAAGGTTAAGGCAGCGTCTCCGATGAAAGCTCCCAGGCGGCTTGATTTTTTCCGACACCATTATCGTTATATCACAACCAAATTACACAAAACTTTAACAAATAATATACACTTCCTTAAGAATATCTTTATCTGGTATTTTTACTGGTGGTAGAGCTCCAGTGACGGAGTTCGCGGGCGTAGGCACCACCGCATTACCTAATATACTTGCCGCTAAATGGTAGTGTTCAGCACTATCGTGTTCCGGTCAGGTGGTAATGTACGGCCCTGTAATTTCCGGCACAGAGGCGTAACACCTTAGGCCTCAGGAGTGGTAACGCATCTGCACTTTGACCTTGGTCTTTGTGTGGGTGTCTATAGGCTGCAGTCATCATTTACCTAACATCAATGTGAACTGCATGCTTGTTTGCCACTTTCATTGCATATATATTATATATATATATATATATATATATATATATATTGGTGAAAACCACATGAAAATCCGTAATCTTACATTTTATCGCGAACAGACCTTAAAAAAACTAATCATCAGTTTTTTTTTAATCTCACCCGTCCCTATTCAATTTCTTTTTTAAACACCAGAAAAGTTTGATCGAATTGACAATCATAATTATGATGTAAGTATGTATCTTCGCGCCAGGTCCCTAACGGGATAGGCAGAGAGTGTGGAACGCCAGACATCCCGGTCCTAACGCACCTCCCGTGCCTCATCTACCTTCATCATTCTCTTCATACATGCACGCCGATTCCTAAGACTGTACCCACCCTCAGACAGAATCATAATAATATGATGTTATTGTTAATTCCAATCCAGCCATCAGACGATTCTACTTTACGTTAGTCTTTTTGTGTCGTTGTTTAACAATAGATCAGTTAATCAGTGTTTAATTAAATTTCAGATTTAACCGACAAAGACGAATTATTGAACTAATCAGTTTTAATCGCAATTCAATGTAATAACATTTCAGTAAGAAATTGGTTGTTAATCCAATACGTGCGAGCAGTATTCAAAGTATGAATACATAATACATTTTGTTCGTGTGAATTACCAATTGTATTCACTTAGTAATAAATGATATTGTTGTAGGCCAGGAGCTACCGTCGTAACCTCTCATTCATCGGTTTATCGATTACGTTTGTATAGGTTTCGAAGGCGAGAAATTGGCAGTACGTAAACAGTAGACACTCTTTTAACCCCTGTTGCTGTCTCCTTTTCTTATACGCACCGTCGTATAAACTAATTGAAACGAAATTTTAATGTTTTTTGTAACGTTCATTCAATAACGACATTCAATAAATCCTGTATGAAGTTAAAAAGATAATGGCTGGTACTTTCATTACCAGTGGCGCCGTCGCGTCCACCTCGCGGTGAGTTACGCAGCTTGTGGTTTACGTTACCCGATCTCCTGTCAGTTCTTTGTCTTACGCATTACAAACTCAATAGGAATCGCGATCTAAATCTATCTACATTTATTGTGACGTTAATAACACGTCTAAATTGCCGTCTATCTATTTACAATACACGTTGTTCCGAATCATCAAACATGGATGAGTCATAAGTTTACTTAGATAAGCTTAAAAGTCATCATTTCATCGCAGAAATACGTTCATTGTTGAACAAAAGTTCTTGGGGGGGGGAGCTACAACGAAAGGTCCTGCCAGGAGCTATCATCTCGCCTGGTCGAAGGATCCTCCCTTTTAATCGGAGGAACATTACATTCCGTTCCTCTGCAGGCCGTTTGTTTCATTTCTCACCCATACTTAAATATACTTTTGGTTGGTTGACAACCCTAATCAGTATCCCATTGTTTTCATACACACTATTCAATACCACGTTTAATTAATTAAGGAGTAACCAACCAGACGGCCGCCTGGTGTTTTCATTATGTGGCGTCGCCAAGTCTACTTCGTAATAACGTCTAGGTAACTTGTGGTTGGTTTTTTGGCGGGAACCTTGAAAGAGGCGTATGGTGCTCTTGTTTTATTTCATTTTCTTAGTGTATTTAAAAGTTATATTGAATAAAGTTGGTGGTATTTTGTTTGATATAGGTTTATTACAGTGCCCGTGTATAGTGAAATAGAATAACAGTGCGAAAGCACGACCTTTCAGGTTGCCTCCAAAACTCCATTGTAAATTTTCTGGTAAAGTAGCCATCGCTTTACTCGAATAACTGACTGTAACTCACTTGACTGACATACTTATTAATACTTAATAAATAATTGATTGACTATATTATACTACCTTTACGCTGCTTTAAGAATATGAAATATCGTTTTACTTGACACTGGCAATATGCGTAATAGCGATGCCATAAAAAAAAAAAAAAAAACTTGTGGTTAGTGTTACTAGATTTTTTAGGTGTTGAAGTCAGTTATTAGTGAAGGCGCAGTTGACAGCGAATTGTGAATGGAGTAACGCGTATATTGGTGGACGTGAAACAATTAGGACGTGTATAAATATTTAATGGCTCCATAATAACTATCACAGAGACGTAACTACCTAAGTAGTTAGTAATTTTGGTTTTTGTATAGATGTCTATAGGCTGCAGTCATCACTTAACATCAATGTGAACTGGATGGTTGTTTGCCACCTTTTAAACCTATATATAATTCCTTACATAAAAAAAAACAAATTATTCATTTTAATAGCATGAACTCCGCCTTAAGTAGTCTTTTTTGTGCATTACGCTTGATAACACGGTGTTATTACGAAAAATCCAATAAAATAATTATTAAGGGTAAAGCGAAGTCTTTACGATTAATAAACGGAAAAGTTAGTTGTATCGGTTGTCTAACTAGTATTGTTAGCAATAGATGTCGCTACTGCCACCCCAAGCCAATGCAATAAATGTGCAGGAAAAATTCGACAGTCAGGTGTGGACTTCAGACTCATTTAGCTCAGCGGAGCGACGTAGTTAAAGCAATAATAAATAACTTACCGGAGTCAAAATTATTCCCGCCCGCGTCCATGCCTTGACCATGATATTCTGTGAACACAAAACACAAACATCATTAGATATCATACGCAACTTCACGCCTATATTCCTCGAAGAGGTGGGCAGAGGTGAATGCATGCATTCAAAGTTCTTTTTCAACGCCATGTATGCATATTACCAAACTCAGAGTATGCCAATTGGATCTTCGCTAATCAGACACAAAAACTGGGCAAGTGTGACTCAGTTAAAAACTGGCCAAGTGTGACGTGTGACAAAAACTTGCAAAGTGAGACACATCCAAACACGGGATCCTGCGAATCTGACTTCCCGGGGATCGAACCCGTAATCGCAGCATAGCAATAGTGGCCTGTATCCACAAATCACTACACCGAGACACGTACTTACGACTACCTACTATTACAAACATTTTCTGTATATACCAAAAACATTTTGGATTGAAGTTGCGCTTGATTAATATTTCAAGTTTTGATTAATTTTTAAATATTTTACCGATACCTCGATTTGAATTGATATGTTATACCCCGCGCATACATCTTTATTATTACAAAAAAAAAATTTTAATTTTCCTGTAGTTTTTCATAATGATGAGTAAAATCTGACCGTCTCTGATGCCCATCCGATATTTTATTCTCAAAAGGTGGCAACCCTGTTAGTATTAGAAAATCAAGACTTAAATCAAAGTAATCGAATATATTCTAAAACGCGAATAGAATCAACTGCTGATTATACAAATTACAATTTTAACTGTCAAAACATCCCGATGAGCAAAATCGATAGGGTAATAAAACATAGACAGGTGTTAAAATAAAACGCAAATTATAGGATAATAGTATTTTATTCGTGGATACCTACATAATACAACGTGTGTGCGGAATTAATTAATATTTAGCAGTAAGTGGAAACGATGCCATGTGTTTAGTTTCCTTTGTTTGGGTGTCATGTAGACTTCATTAGTGTATTGGTGTTAATTTACATTTTTAGGTATTCCCTCTGAATCACTAGATCAATGACTTGCAACAATATTTTATAGATAGTTTCTATTAATGTAAAAAACGTGGCAAACAAGCATGCAGTTCACATTGATGTCAAGTGATGACTACAGTTTATAGACATCTACACAAAAACCAGAGGTTAAAATGGAGATGCGTTTCCACCCCAGTTGCATTTTGACCTTAGTTTTTGTGTGGGTGTCTATAGGCTGCAGTCATCACTTAACATGAATGTGAACTGCATACATGTTTGCCACTTCAAATACATAAAAAAAATATATATGTATATAGGTATATCGCGGTCTCATTTTGAAGATCTGCAGTCGCAGATTCCCTGGCCCATCGGAAACACAATAACTTAAACAATGCACTTGCTCGCATGTGATTCATGGGATGGGGAACCTGTTAAAACATCTGTTGAATAAAGGCGAAGTTTCGCGGGGCTACCCACTAGTTTCCATTAAATGTCATCGTCTTACACACCCTGTATCATAGAGCAAAACGGGTCACCGGCCGACCGGAGGGGAAACTCAAACTCAAACTCAAAAATTCATTTAATCACTTGGAAATAATAGAATTTGCTTGTGATAGGTCAAATTACAAATATAAAATTAAAGCGAATAACAACTGATACGTTGATTAATATGTCAAAGTAAATAAATTAATAATAGTCCAAAAATACTTAATAATAAAAATAGATATCAACAGAATGTTCCATACTCTCTTTTACAAACGGCAAGATAAGACTAAACAAAAAAATATGGGACATTCCTTGTCATTCACTGGCAGAGTTCCAAAGCCCACATTACTGAGAAAAAACCTGCCAAAACAAAACTCAGTAGGGTCTTTTCAAAATATGTTCCTTAAAACTATTTTCACAATATGAAACTTATAACTATGTTTTACAATATCAAGTACAATGCACATTCATTTCACAAAATTATTGTTTAGTCTTGTGGAGCTAGACCAGCATTTGTCCAGGCATCTCTATCCTTTAGATAGTCATCGAGTCTATAGTACGCATTTTTACATAGTGTGCGTTTAATACATGACTTAAATTTATTATCTGTAAGTTCAAGAGGAGGAGGGAGGAGTAACCAGTGTTTATTTCTTATGCGACACAGTCTGACATTTTCTGCGGGGCGAAATTCGTGTGACACCCGCACACAACAAAAATCGTCTATTACTACGAAACTCACACCTTGACATTAATAAAATACATAAACAATTTCACGCACACATTTAAACACCTCGGCCACATGCATAGGAACACTTGGCTTATACCTTTGACAGAGGGGAAAGCCTGCATATGGCTACCCGGCCCCTCCGGTCCGCCGCGGCCGGTGGCCCGTGTTGCTCTATGCCCTATATTATAAAGACTGCAGTGTTTACCTCGATCGATAGAAATTGTATGCTTATTTTCCACCAGTTATCATGTCATGAAAATTTAAATAGAAATATTAGAAAAGATAGTTCACACTAAACAACAGAACAAAATCAGACAAAATGTCTTTGACCTGTGGCAGTATTGCCAACATAGCAGTCGCAATGCAGGTATAGACAATTTATGACTTTTCCCCGCTAATGTCATGACGAACTGACTTGAATCACAGTGGAGCATTGATATACAAAAATAACAATACGCTTGAATTGGAATTATGATTTTCACTGATTTCTGGATTTTTTATACTAATAGTTAACGGGTCTGTGGTGTGAAGTCCTTTCTCTCTGGTTCTATTGGGATTATTTCCATTTTCTGGAAGGTTCCCAGTACGTCGATGTTTGGTAATGTGCCCGGAGATGTCAATAGGCTCGCCACCTGTTACATGGGCCAAAAACGTCACCGGCGAATCGTGGGTGTTTGCATGTTTGTTTGAATGCATGCATTTACCTATGCGCACACCTTCGGGGATTACAGGTATGAAGTTACGTTTCTCAAAGGAATAGGTGGAGATATAAAGATACCGTGTTTATTAAAGCGTACATATTGAAATAATGTATATTTTTGATTCTCCACAAATAAAATCTTAAAAATTAAGGTAACAAAAACATGAAATAAATGCTATTAGAATTATTTGTGGAGTCTGATACCTGAACTAGGGTTCCGTGTGCCACAGGTACCAGGCCTCCATCATCGGATTTGTCGAATAGCAAACGAGCTCGCGGATATTTTCCCAAATAGAATAGATACATACATTGTTAGGATCTTGTGAATCTAGATGGTATTCTAGAAAAAATCGAAGGTAACCCTCAAAAGCATATCAATAATTTTGAGAAAAATTTGAACTGCATGCTTGATTGCCAGTTTCGTTACATAACAAAGTTATCAGACATAACCAAACCATTTCGAGCGACAGCGAAAGTGGTAATTGTTATAATTCGTGCTGGGCTTGCGCAAAATTGCTAATCAGTGCGGATTAGCTTGTCGTGCATGATTGGTGTTGCAACATGGTGCTGCTCGCTCAGCTGTGTCTACCAACCTATATGTGTACACGTACACTAAGGTTCGATTGCACCAAAATATTTGTTAAAGTTACGGTTATTGTCAAATGTTTCTTCACGCCAAGTCCTTACGGGGTAGGCAGGGGGTGTGGATCGCCACATATCTTAAAGTTTGACAGATTTTGAGGTTAACTTTAACCAGCACAACTCGGCCAGTTATAGCCAAAGTTAAATTTTCGACGTCATTAAACAATTTTCAAATGGTGCATTTCATTTTTCTTACTTTATCGGTACCTATTATGACAAATGTGTTAAAGTTAAAATAAGATGATGTAACCCAGTCCAAGGTAAGTATGGCCTTGCAATAACTACCACAGAGGCAAACAAGATACATATCAGGGGTGGCAACGCATCTGCATTTTGACCTCCAGTTTGTGTAGATGGTAGATGTCTGCTGTCCAGATGTCAGCAGTCATCACTTATATCAACGTGAACTGGATGCTTGTTTACTGCTTTTTTTTTATGTAATGAAGGTGGCAAACAAGCATGCAGTTCACATTGATGTTAAGTGCAGCCTATAGACAGATACACACACAAAAACCAAAGGTCAAAATCCAGATGCGTTGCCACCCCTGATGCATTAGTTGTTATGTCTCTGTGATAGTTATTGTAGGGCCATACATTACCATCTAACATATTATATTATATTAATGAAATAAAACATTTTTTACGGATTTATCCCGGGTATATTAAACTAAAATTATTTATAAAATCAACCCGACGTTTCGGTCGCTTTTCAGCTTCCGTGGTCCCGGGCAGACTGAGAAGAGATTTGTATGACAGAAGTTTGAAAAAATTATATGTAGCACCCCCATCGATTTCGTAAACGCCTTGCGTAGCATTCAGGATTAACACAAAAATATATATATAAAAAATGTATCTTGAAGTCTTGCAGACTGCTGCGGCTGGGATTAAATTTTGCTAAGTATGGGATCCCATGATGCTGATAATCGCCATCCAGCTTCTCTATTGAAATTTGGTTTTAAAAATCGGGTTAAGAAAACGTCGTGTTGATTTTAAAAATCATTTTAGTTTAATATACGCGAGATAAATCCGTAAAAATAGTTTTATTTCAATGAGTGTAGCTCGCGAAAACCTAAGAACATATTATATATTATATTATAATTTAAAATCATACATAAAAAGAACTGCATTAATGGTGACATTGCAATAAATAACCGGAACACAATAATGATGAACACTAAAAGAAAAATTTAAAAAGAACACTGCAATTTCGCGGCAGATATTAGGTAATGCCTACGCCTACGCCCTCGAGCTTCTGCATTGGAACTCTACCACCGGTAAATTAATTTGGTTGTCTTAAGATTGGCAATGTGCCCGACCTATTAGTATGTTAACATACACCCCCCACCCTTCCCCCTCTTCTTATATTTTACTGAATAAAAAAATGCCAAATCGTGGGAAGTAAACATAAACATGAAGTCATATTTATTTTAAAAAGCAAGCAGAGGAAAATATTTAATACAGGCAAAAGTCCCAAGTGAAAAGCCTACCTGTACGTACTGTATACAAATAAATACCTAATTGGAGTGTCTGATTGTAATATAAATATAACCACTTTTTACTAAATACCTGTATGTATACATGGTACATTAACCAAAACAACATTTTTTGTCTGTCTTATTTTTTATGTCAAAGGATTGACAGACAAGCAGACGGGCCACCTGATGGAAAGTGGTTACCGTCGCCTATGAACATTTGCAACACCAGGGGAGTTACCAACGCGCTGCCAGCCCTGAAGGACTCTTTTGACGCCAGTTTTAAAGAACCCCATATTGAAGCGTCGGGGGAACACCTCAGAGGGAGGTTCGTTCCACAATTTGCACGATCTGGGCAGGAATGAACGCGCGAATCCGTTGAACACGACGGCACGTCCAAGTATCCAATCTGAGCGGGTGGAACTTCTCTCTTCGGCGGGTGGTGCGATGTAAGAATGTAGACGATGGCACCAGATCGAACAGTTCATCAGAGCACTATCTGTTTGTTCTAGCTAATCTCGGGAACGGCTGGACCGATTTTGACGCGACTTTCACCGACAGATAGCTTATATAATAAGGAATAACGAAAGCTACTTTTGTTATGAATTATATTAAACTAGCTGTGCCTACGATTTCGTCGACGTAGATTCTGAACAATAATTTTGTTAATTTTAAATTCTAAACGGAAGAAGTCGCGGGCACAGCTAGTAAGATAAAAAATAGCAACTGGGAAACGACATCCCAACAAATAACAATGTTCTCTGTTAACATGACATCTGGAAGGTCGCCCTGGGCGGGTGTAACGGAAGCCATCATCCCAAAATTAATTTCGCCGAGGTCGTTGACCTTTTGGAACTTGTCTATTGTTTAGTGTCGTGTTGTTGCTAGGGAACGCCCAAAGCTAACTTTCTAACAAATTATAAGTAGCGTGAGGAAACATCACACCTTCATTCCCAAAGGACAGGCAGCCGTAAATTATTGCGTTCAAACATACATGCAAACACTTCTTTAGTATCTTCTCTACTAATAACAGCATCTGAAGAAAGCAAGGGATACACGGACGGACGGACGGACGGACGGACGAACGGACGGTAGTCCGTTAGTCCGTAGTAACGAATTAAATGTAGTCTGACATGTCTGCGAGTATCCGTACAAACTACTAGTAAAGCAGCAGCAAAGGCACCATCGCATAACTTAATCTCTATCACTGAGTGTTATCAATCACGCTTTCGTCTTCTGCTCAGATGGTACAAAAACCTCCTCCAAATATGCCCACAACGAGCTATCTTAGCCCGCCCTCAACCAGCGAATATCCGCGACCTATACGAGGTCGTTCCACCTCGTAAGGGGAATTTCGGGTACGCGGTCGCCACATGAAAACCCTTTTGCATCAACGGCCATCGGCTCTTCGAACTGTTTGAACAGCGATCTCCTCATTGTTCATTCGATCTCGCAGGGAAACGCCGAGCATAGCTCTCTCAATTTCTCTTGAGATTCCTTGAGATTCTATGAGGCCTATCGTGAGCAACTGTTTTAGTTCCGTATGTCATCACTGGCACACACAAGCCAAAAACCTCTGAGACGATAATGGCACCACCTTCATTTTTAATAGATTCAAAAGGTAGATCTAGAAACCATAGAAATGGCAAGGCATCAGCATATAGACTTTTTGTTTCTTAAAAATATACCGATTTCAATAAAAGTACACTTATAAGCTATGTACGACTATGGCACCTCGTACTAGCCAGTATAAAATCTGTATTGTCTGAAATCAATATAGTCCTGCCTTCCAGGAAGGTCGCAAACACGAGCGAGACCACTTTCGATTTAAGTTAAGGCGACCCATGTAACCTATTATGTCAAAAATAGCCCGACTACCGGCATATACGCCATTGTTCGATAAACAGCGAATTAATTAGCAATTTAATCAGCACGGAAACCTTGTGACACAATTACAGCACGAGGAACCTCCTTGCAACATTTTCTATGAGACAAATATATATTTTTTTGGAGCGTGAACAAATATTGCTTGTTTCAGTTTTAATTCATAAAGCGAGATTTGTGAGCGGAAGAGTTGGCAACACTCTTCCGCTGTCAGACACAAAGCTGGGTAGGTCCGATTTGTGTGCGAATCTGGACATTGGCACCCAAATCTAAAGAACTACACCTAGGTCCGTTTTCGACGGATCCATATACATTAAATTCAAAAGCACAGGATCCTTAGTTCTTTCTTAGGCATTTTTAGTCTGATACTCATACTAAGGAACACGCAATTAACCAGCTCGGTTCAGACGGCCAGGCGTACCTACTCATCAGTAGGAGCCACTAGGGGCCTACTCCCACTACGCAGGTTAAAAAAACCATGTCCTTTAATAATATGGTAAAATGGTAATCTAGGTTTATACCATGTGTATACTTAATTCTTTTCAATTGAGTAATTTATGCATAACTGATCAAAGGTAAAATAAACCAACCAAGTGCGACTCGGATTCGCGTGCACGTGGTTCCGTACAATTGAGAATATTCTTTGTTACGTTATGAACCATAACGTGACTACTTACAAGTATTCGTCTAGGTATAGGTAAGAAACTATTATCTGTATTATTTCACTAGCAACGCATTTCGCCGTTACTGTTATAGTCAATATTATTATTGATTTTGACAAAAAACATAACTTAATAATTACTGCGGTACATACTGCGGCAACCGAACCTAAGCATAAAAAAAATATAATTCCAGAAATGTTGATTAAAAAAAAAATAATTTCAAATTTCAAAAACTTTAATGTAGAGACCATGTAATTTTTATTTCCAGGAGTCGAGGATATCTGGCGCTCCACACTCTGCCTATCCCGTGAGGGACTTGGCGTGAAGATACATAGATGTAAATTTTATACAAAATGTGTTCGAGCACGACTATAACAATGACCTTATTTTATTTCGGTGTATACATTTACGCTATCGACAACGAAAACTATGAAGTTACTACGCGCCTGGACTCCTAAAAAAATCGCCTATTTTAAGATTGAATAGTAGGCCAACCTCGTAAAACTGGAATAAATTAGGTTCCTAGTAGTGAAGTCGGATTTAAAGTTTCTAGAAATTGAATAGCGAATGACGCAATAGAAGATCCAAAAGTATTTTGGCATCACCAGTAGACCAGGTTTTAGGAAAATGTTCACGGGGTACCTATCACCAGTAAGCCACAAGATAATAACCATCATTTTAGAAAAACAGCAAAATACTGTCAAGTCGCTTTCAAAGTGATGGCCACCGAGACCCAATACCAACTCAGTTCTACGCAAAATTATAAACCAGCATGCAGCTGAAGTTCTCTGAAGATCTCAAGATCGTTTCCACTCCTGGAACCTGTCCACCAAATCCCTTGAACCTTGGAGTAATGAGCATGGATCGCCAAAGATCTCGAGCCTTGAAAACTGTATTTTTATTCCATTCATTAATAACTACTTCGCACATGCACGTCGACTTCGAGACCCTTTCGGAGTTAAACCGTCTTATAAATCCACGAGCATGACTTTAGCCAAAAGCATCTACATTTTTGGTTACAAGATCTGTTTTATCGTAAGATACCTATATCATTCATAATTTTTTAATGTGACCTAACGAATGGTAAGCCTTTGTTTCACTCCTCTCCTGCAACCATCTACATTCTTGTATAGCTGCGTTATTCCCGTTTTAGACGTTGTTTCTAAATGTCCATTCTAAGAAAAAAAAAAGAAAAGAAAAACATTTACATCAAACAAAACCTCTTACTTACCACTAAAATTACTTAAATTAACTAAAAATTCAGAACCTCAGAACCTGCACCTTCGAGATTTTTTTATAGCAGAAACATTAAACTTGATTCATTTATAATTAGCTCATAACTTGAAACATGGTTAAGTTTGCACTGAAACACGCCACCGATTATCGCACCGGCTGTCTGAGTTCCACAGACAAAGAAAACTTTTGTCGTTTCCACGCCAACTTTAGAAGGAGACAGTATCAACCTCTAGAAAAAAAAAATTGTAATGAAGGTGACAAACAAGCATGCATTCACATTAATGTTAAGTGATGACTGCAGCCTATAGACCCCACGCAACAACTAGTGGTCAAAATGAAAAAAAAAAATCCGTATTAAACGTTAAAGGCACTGAATAATTTTCTGGTCCTTTGTCATTAATATAATCTACATCAAGACTGGGAGCGCTCCGACCGGAAAATCAGACAAAAACTAAACCCAAATAGGCTCTAGACTGCTGCGCTCACGCTAGACAGAACTCCATCTCATTCTAAATCACCTACCGATGCTGATGAGCAACAGAGATGGAATAATAAGCACCGACCCATGGCCTCCAGTGAGACGGATATTATTTCACATGCACGTGTACATACAATAAATAATTAAGTATGTCAAACGAGCGTGACGTATAAATGTAAGGGCTTAGTAGCTCAAGCGGAGCGTTGAGCGGGCGCGGACGACAGGCAACTCTAACAATAGGTTTAAACGGATTATCACATAAAGTATGTATATATCTTCACGCCAACTCCCTCACGTGGTAAGCAAGGAGCGCCAATAATCCCGGTCCTTACATACCTCACGTGCTTGTTTTTTCAATAAAATGTTGTACAATTTATCACTTTAGGTTCTCCACCCAAAGGACATGCAATCAACGAGCTTTAATTGATCGTATGCAAGTATGCAAATTTTCCAAGTGAAGATGGTGGCTGGTGCGTGTGAAACAGAACAAAAATTCTCCTAGAATCGATTTCTCAATCATCCGATAGGAATCCAAATGTAACATTTTTCAATAACAGTAACATCATGACAAAGGAAACGCAACCACATAATCGCGAACCAAACCACCGGACGCCTTTGTTACTCAGTCATCACCCCAAATAAAGAATGGCGGACGGCGAATAGGTAAATCCAATAAGCGGGCGGGCCGCGGGCCGGGCGGGAGGGTGTCGGGGCACCGCCGGGGGGGAGGGTGCGGTGTGCGGGGGGAGGGGGGGAGGCGCGGCGGTGAGATACTAAGCGTCGCCGTCGTTATGTAAGTGGTTCAAGGCGGGTCATTGGCAGCAGACACGATTTTGTTACAGACGCGGGCCAGACGGGCAAAAAAGTGAAACCCATAATTTTTTTCACTCCTTGCGAGATCGCACGGTACGGTAATGACAGTCACGTCGGTTAGTGATGCAATCGGAGGCGAAACAAATACTCGATCCGACCAGTGTTGAGTTTCCTATTGCCTAACCGACGCCCGACCGATAGACTGGAAACTCGCCGACTCCATCTTTTTGCGCGGACTTGTACATAATAAATATTATACAATATGTAAATGGTATAGGTGTAAATATGTACGCTCATGAATAATTGAATTAATTATTACTTAACGTGTACTAAAATAGACTTGTATAGTTATGTATCCGATTCAACGTTTTAGGATTGAATTTTACTTGTGTTGTTTGCGGTTGAAATACGACCAATTGTGTCGATTAACATTCTACTTACAACGAGGCGTCAAAACTTTGTGTACGAGAAAAAAAACACTTCGCGTATGTACTGTACCACAGGCCAGCAAAAAATACAAAGGAAAACTTATAAGGTAAGGCTCATCACCGATATAAGTGCTAATAGCTTGCTGAGGAAGCTCGCCATCACATTTGAAAAGAAAATCATATCATTTTAGGGTTCCGTACCTCGAAAAGAAAAAATGAAACCCTTATCGCTTTGTTGTCCGTCCGTCTGTCAAGAACCATTTTCTCAGGAACTGAATGAAATGTACATCAAATATTTAGATCTACTATCCTTTGAAGCTGTGAAAAAATTGAAAATCAGCAAATTTTCGAAATTTGCAAGGGAATCCAAAAATCTACAGGGTACTCCCGTGAGCACAGAATCTTGAAATTTGGTACGAAGCAGCGTCTTGTAGCACAGATAAAAGAAACATTGCGGAAACCGTATATTTTTAGCTAGGTTCCACCGTCAATTGCGAGATATGCCATATTTTTTTTGTTCAGGTCTAATTATTATGAAATTAAAACAGCTTCAGCTTCTAGCTTACGAATGTATACAATAGCGTTCTGTCAAAGTCTGCAGAATCCTAAAACTAAATTCCAAGCTTTTCGTAAGGTGCGACAAATTCGGGAGGGATTAACGTCGATACGACCGACGACTAACCGACGACCAGCACGCATGACCTCTTTGAACGTACAAGCTCTAATCGTAATCGGATTGATTCACTAAATTTTTTGCAGTGTACTGTACAAGTCCGACGTTTTTGGCCCGCCTTATTTGCGGTTGGGGGATAGGTTGTTGTTCTTTAAAAGGTGAAGTTATTATCATCATAGTCATCACTTGGTCATCACCATCAAGAATAATAGTGGGGTACGACCGCCTATCGACATGAAAATTTGACAGCGATGACAACGATAATAGCAATGTCGATAGGCGGTCGCACCCCTGGCCGTGTGTCTGATGCGGTCCGCTTGCGCGGGTTTGGTAGGGTGTAGCGAGAGCGGATTTGGACGCCGGATTCAGTCCGCCGTACCGAATCCGGACGTGTGTTACTACAATAATAATTCAATTGTCATTGAAGGCTAGTCTACTAATCTCCGCGTCGAAAGTGGCAGACGCATCCCAATTGGGTATGGAGTATGGAACCTGATACTTCTATGGAGACTACTCACGAGAACCTGAAGCCTGTGAGATAGTTTCCATGAAACGATATATGGTGGCACGGACGCCAATCAAACAAATAATAGGGCAACGAAAAACACACCCTTTTTTGAAGCATCGTTGAGATTTGAAAGTCAATGGAATGAAAAAGCGACAGTAAAACGAGACAGACACGTACATTCATAAGATTTAAAGTAGGAGAAAATGAAAATTTTAGAAGGTTTCCCCTCTACCACGTGTGTATTGCATACTTTTTTTTTTTACGCTACCTAAATATTACGTCATTACAGCTCTCTGCATTCTAAATTTCAACTCGCTCCTTCTGATGATGTGATCTGTGCATTAAATAGGAGAGGGGCAGTCAGTCAAAAACTCTTGCCATATACAGGTTGTTCCAGAAATCAACGATAAACCGAAAACGGGTGATAGGACAAGTCATGACAGTTTTTTTTTTTTTTCTTTTTTTTTTTATATATTAGTTATCAAAAAAATGTGAAAAAAAAAAATTTATCATGTATTTTTTAATATTATTAGGATTTAAAAAAATATCGGAAAAACCAACATCCTCCGATAATCTTTCAAGTCACAAGAGCACAAATATTACTTTCTTGTAATTGCCCCCTCAGTATTGTAGTCATGACTAACTCTTCTGTAAACTATAATTACATGACAAATTTTTTTTTTCACATTTTTCTGATAACTGTCATGACTTGGGCCTATCATTTCCGGTTTATAGTTGATTTCTGGGACACCCTGTATCACACTAAGACAGCTTCATTTTCGCTACTAGCTAACGAATCTACGTACTAGCATTGGATTAAAGTCTGCAGAATCTGAAAACGAGATTCTGAGCTTTTTTTCGTAATGTGCGACGAATTCGGGAGGGATTAGCATCGATACGATCGACGACCAATGACCAGTACGCATGACCTCTTTGAACGTACAAGCTCTTATCGTAATCGGATTGATTGTTAACGGTTTTTAGATGTCCCGAAAAAAAAACCATCAATGTGAACTGTTTTCTGGTGGTAGAGCTCCAGTGACGCAGCTCGCGGGCGTAGGCACCACAGCATTACCTAATATACTTGCCGCTAAATGGTAGTGTTCAGCACTATCGTGTTCCGGTCAGGTGGTAATGTACTGTAATTTTCGGCACATAGGCATTACACCTTAGGCCTCAGGAGTGGTAACACACCTGCATTTTGACCTCTGGTGGGTTGTGTAAGTGTCTATAGGCTGCAGTCATCATTTAACATCAATGTGAATCGTACGCCTCCTCCATTACATAAAAAAAAAAATACTGGACACGGAGGCCATTGAACTCTCCGACCGACCTGAACTTGACGTTCCTTTGAAGCCCAAACACAAAGAACCAATATCCTTAATCACTTCTGTGGCAAATAATAGCGATCGACCATGAAGATGACTTGCTTGAATAAATAGAGGGTAAGTTCGGCTATTTATTAATGAACATACTCGTAACTCCCTCAGTAGTCTTGTAGTAGCAAGCCACTACCACACCGCGGACACTTCGCCAAAATTCCATACAAACGCTTAATTTGGTCTCTATTACACAGACATCAATCAGTGACGTGTATTTACACGTGCACCTGTGTGCGTAGCATGTAGAGAATACCAATCCAATCGGGCGGGACGTCGAAGTGTCCATTCTATACGTAGTATTATTACATATTCTCTCCCACTACTGGATGCTTTGTTGATGGTGTAGCATTCAATAATATAAGCTATGCGGATGACATGGTGCTGTTGAGTCCCTCGATCAGTGGTCTTCAGAAGTTATTAAACATATGCGAGGGAACATGGCCTTCAGTACAATGTAAAGAAGTGTGAATTCATGGTGTTCAGTTCCGGAAGTATGAAGTACACACATACACCGCAAGTTTACTTGAAAGGTCAACCTCTAGGTAGAGCTTTTAAGTTCAAATACCTTGGTCACTGGCTTACTGAAAAACTTAAAGATGACGAGGACATTGACCAGGAGAGAAGGGCTTTGGCAGTCAGGTGCAATGTGGTTGCTCGTAGATTTGCACGCAGCTCTCATAACGTGAAACTGACACTGTTCAAGGCTTTCTGTCAATCTTTTTACTCGTGCAGTCTTTGGGTGAACTATTCGCAGGCGGCTATCAAGAACCTCCGCGTACAATACAACAACGGTTTTAGGGAATTGATGGGACTGCCCAGGTACTGTAGTGCATCGGGTATGTTTGCCGAGAATGAGGTAGCTTCATTTCAGGCATTATTACGTAAAAGAACTGCCTCCCTAATGCATCGGGTCAGAAGCAGTTCCAACAGTATGCTAAGAGTAAAAGCCAGCAAGCTTGAGTCCCCTACCTGGAGATACTGGATAGGTATGCATAAAATGTTAATGCATCGAATGTGGTTCACACACTCCCCGACATACTTGACATTTAATTTCTTTATAGTACATACATATTTTTTTTAACTACTGCTACGCTAGGGTCGTGGGTTCGATACCCGGGCCGGAGAGGAAATTGCTATTGGGATTTTCTTGAAGTTTCAAAGTGTCGGTGTATGGTAACATGCTCGGAGATGTATTAAATAATAAAAATAAATTAAATACGCTTACATTAGCAGCCCCCACACTAGGTATAAACCTGTGTCGTGGATGGCGTTGTACACACACAACACATATCCAAACACCCAGACACGAAACAAATATATGTAAATAAACGTAACTTCACGCCTGTAATCCCCGAAGGGTTAGGCAGAGGTGCATGCATTCAAGCATACATACATGTAAACACCCACGATTCGCCGGTTACGTTTTTGGGCCATGTAACAGGTGGCGAACCTGTTGACTTCTCCGGACACATTACCAAACTTTCGAGGAGGCCTGGAGCTTACTCCACATCGCTGCTCCAATGGTGGAGATACGGGTTAGTGGCCAACCCGCTGTCGGATGTTTTCAAACCGCCCATAAAGCCTCAGACAAGGTTTAACGTATCACGAAAACGCGCATTTCAATTTGCTACTATCGGTCACCCATCACACACCCGACCGCGCCCGTAACGCTTAACCGATTAGATCGCTTATGATCTACACCAGCCGCGGCGCCATGCGCGCTTCTTCACAGCTACAGTATTAGTCAATACAGTCTTTGCGGCTACAGTATTACCTACTTACTATCATTGTAAACTGTAACCACGTCTGAATTCTCGAAAGGGCTAGACAGAGGGTAATGCGTATATTTGTGTCCACATCTGGACCAACACGGGCCACCGGCCGCGGCGGACCGGAGGGGGTAGCCATAACGTTTATTACCGATGCAAAACAGTCTGTCATTTTTCGAGGAGAAATGCGTGTGACACATAACACTACAAAAATCGTCTATAACTACGACTCACACCTTGACTTGGACGCTGCTACCCATCCTGCGTTATTGAACTTACTACCGCCCCATTGGAGTCGTCTGACCGCCATTGTTCGATTGACTGACTGCACAACACGCAAATATTCATTGTTAAACAACCCACGATTCGCCAGTTACGACGTAATAATTATCTCTAGACGGAATATAAATTGATGGGAAACCGGTTGATAGCGTAACTAAAGTTTATATCGTCTAGAGTTAAGTTACGGCGGAAGGAATTATTATAAAAAAATATATTTAATTACAAAAGAGATGTTTAATGTTTAATTAATACTACAAGACTAAATTACAATAGAAAAGATATTTATAAAGTAAACTAAAACAATAACTTAAAACTAGGTTGCCGAATAAGCATTCCACACAACACGTGCCGGACGTCCGCTGCGTAGTCAGCAGGATCGGGCTTCGGGCGATTGCCTAACTCCTCCCTCCTTAAGATGGAAGCGCGTCTCGCAGCTTCCTGCAGCGTCCTCGGTGCTAGGCTCGCTTCTCCTTCGCCATCTCCATTGGTACAGCTTCCATGATGTTGCCGCTATCAGGATGACGTATAAGCCGACTGTTGTCCAACTTGGTGTAGCCATCATAGCTTGCCAATCGATCTCAGCTTCCTGGATGTTTTCAGCTCGGTCCATCAGCTCGTGAATGCTGTCCAGTTCAATATCATCTAATTGCAGATTGTATTGGACCGTTTCCTCTGGAGTATTGATTTCGCTCGGGAGTGGGATGATTTCATCTACTTCAATCGTGTTGATGCTTGCTTTGAGGGTTCTGTTCAATACTTCTACTTGGCAATCGCTTGTTATGGTCATGATGTTTACTCCTGCTAGTTTTCTGTACTCAGATTTATTTCCACAGTGCGTCCTCAGGATTTGCTCTTGCGTGATGATGATGAGCCACTTGTTCTCCTGCAGCTTTTGGATCTTCCCTTGTTTGAGGTCCATCCGGGCTAAGGTGCAGTTCGTGTGTTGATGTTTCACGAGAGATATTATGCAATCTTCGGACTTCTCCACAGACTGGGTGTTCAATGATGTGCAGAGATGGGTGTCTGGGCTGATCTTCTTGCATTCTCCTTCCAGGTATGAGTACTCATTGTTTCCCAGTGCAAGGTATTTGGCTTTGGGAATGATGGTAAGGTTTTGTTTATTGGGGATGGAGTATAGATGGATAAGGTCATAAGGGTTGGTATCAATAGATGGAATATCTAATATAAATGTAAGTGTGTGATCCGTGCTATAGGCTTTTACGCTAATAGATTTTTCTATACTATGAATGTTCTTGATGTTGATGCTATCTACTGGTCTAAAATCACTAACTTTTTGAATAGCTAACATTTCATTAATAAGACTATGTGGGGATATTATGCTAGGGTGCATTACTTCTAACTGTGCAAATGTCATTGCATCTTCTAAAATAACTAGTTTGTCTAAAAGTAACTGTAAACTAAAATCTATTTGAATATATAAGTCTAAAAAGTGCAATCTATTTATTACTAAGTTACTACTAAAAGTGGTATTTGTTAATAATTTAGTTAGTTTTTTCTGATTTTCGTCTAGAATATGAATTTGTTTGCTAAACTCTTCGCTTGCATACTTTGCTACAAATAACAATTGTTTCTGAGATTTACTGATACCATTGACTGAATTACGCAAATTGGATATTTCACCTTCAAATCTGAGAGCATCTTCGTTATCTAAATTTCCTGTAATTATTTTAACTATAGAACCTAAACCGTTAATAATACCTCGTCTAAACCTATGGCGTGGTGCAATAAATACTATTTTCTTACCTATTAAATTTAAATTGTTTTCTATTTGGTCTTTATAAGCTCTATGTAGCTCGTCATTGTTTTCAGCAGCTTTAGTGTTGGCATAAAGGGACATAAGTTTAATAGTTGTTTCATGCAAATAAGATACGTTATAGGAACAAGCCAAACTAAAAGTATCCACCTGTTTCACAATCTGACCTTGTTTTAATAAAAGGATCCCATTAGCATTATCTACGGGCACAAGAGTCAAGTTGGCGGCTGCGTGGAGCACGAAGGCTCCTGTGACGATGGTCCTGGAACAAGATGCGGTCTTCGTAAAAGTTTGAAATGCACTCTAATTGATTTAGAATTAGGGTGATTTCCTATAATTTCCGCAACGTTATTGGGGTGAAGATGGATAATTTTGTACGGACCTTTGAACACGGGTTTCGTCTTATCGCTCCTTGTAGTTTTGGCCACTTGTTTATAAACAGTTTCACCTACCTTAAACATTATCTCCTCAGCTGCCTGGTTTCTCTTTTGTATTAGCTGTTCTTTATTTTTGGATACAGTAGCTACTATACACTCCTGTACTGCTTCCGCGTTCTTACGATGACTAAGTACATAATCCTGGTAAAACTCCTTAGGATAGTATAGTTCTAGCGGGTTTCTAGAAGCTGTATGACCAAATAAAAGTTCGCGTGGAGTATATCCTGTGGTAGAATGGATAGCATTGTTATAGGCTATAATGGAGTATTTCATTATTAGCTGTATAGGATCGTCTTTGTTTGTCATTCTTTGGATTCTGATTATTTCTCCAATTGTTGAATGAAAACGTTCTATGGGCGAATTTGAATTAGGGTTGTAAGGTGTTGTAAAATGTATGTTAATGTCATGTGAGGCACATATTTCCTTAATTACGTCATTGTCAAATTTCGTATCCGAGTCCGTGGTAATTTTAAGGGGTAAGCCAAAGACGGAAAATATTTGTAGTAAGGCCTCTGCTATATGAACACTACTAGAAGCATTTAGGGATACAGCCTGAGCGAATTTGGAAAAATTATCTATTATTGTTAAGAAAGTAGCACCTCCGGAAGAATACAAGTCCATAAATAAATGCTGAAATGGTTTAGTAGGTGTTTCTGTTAAAACTAAAGGAGGTTTCAAAGGATTTCGCTCATACTTGGCTTTCAAACATATATCACATTGATTGATAAATCTCTGAATCGATAATTGCATATTAGGCCAATGATAGTTTCTATGAAGTTGCTTATAAGTCTCTTGGATACCTCTATGTGATGATTTGCCCTCGTGGTATCGTTTAATAAGATCTTGTTGTTCGGTTTTATTTTCAACAAGAGTGACACGCGCCGTGCATCTTATAAGCTTAGGACCTCTATTATTGAAAATGGTCGTGTAAACACGAGAAAACGCTAAATAAAGATGTTCATCATAGAAGTAACAATGAAAAATACGGTCTGCTATCGTATGCTCTTTCAAAAACTTAATTATTTCTGCCTCTGTATTGTTAACCGGGATAAAAACGTCTTTAATTACAATTTTTGAGTTAGTGGATCGGTTTTCTACTCTATACGAAGAACCTGGAGTAGACCTAACGTAAAATTGCTTCAATTGTTTATCTATAGCGTCAGATGAAATCGGTATGCCATTGTTTTCATTGTCAGGTTGGGTATGATTAGTCGAAATTAATTGGTCGGGGTCGACTGTAACAACACTCATAGAGTCTGTATCTTTGTCAGTCTGGGATGGGGTCACACTTCTCATTTCAACATCATTGTCATTAGGGTTGTCAGTGGGGTTGTCAACATTATCAGGGTTATTGTCTACTTCGTTTGCATCCCTACGTGCGTTGTCAAATATCCTGTTTATTATTTCGTCATCGTCATTGTCATCTAAATTAACTGCTAATGAATCTACACTATTGTGAAAAATTTTTGCTCTGGAAAGCGCATCGGCGTTAGTATTTTGTTTGCCTTTTTTGTACACAACTTTATAATTGTATTCTGCTAACTTCAATTTCCAACGTGTTAATTTAGAATTGGGATCTTTTAGTGACATAAGCCATACCAAAGGTCTATGGTCGGTATAAATTGTAAATTTTCGACCATACAAATAGGGCCTGAAATATTTGATTGCCCATATAATGGCTAATAGCTCTTTTTCTATGGTAGAATAACGTGTCTCTGTTTCCGATAGAGTCCTAGATGCATAAGCAACTGGCTTATCAGACCCGACATTCCCCTGCGAAAGAACTGCACCTATAGCAAAGTCTGATGCGTCTGTTGTTAGGATAAAGGGTTTGTCAAAGTCTGGGTATTGAAGGATTGGAGCATTTGTTAAAATTTGCTTACATTTATCTACTGCATCTAAAAATTGATCTGTATGGATAACTTTTGCATTCTTTTTAAGGCATGATGTTAGTGGTTTTGTTAGCCCTGCAAAGTTTTTAATGAATTTTCGGTAATAACCTACTAGTCCTAGGAAAGATTTTATCTCCTTTTGTGTTCGGGGTACAGGGAAGTTCAGTACTGCTTTTATCTTGTCTTTGTTCGGATTAAGTCCTTTGTCAGTTAGTTCATGTCCTAAAAAGTTAACGTGTTTTTGTAAAAATTCTGATTTGTCTAACTGAATCTTAAGATTATGCATTTTAAATCGCTCAAAGACTTGTTTAAGTTTTTCGTTATGGCTTTGGAGCGATGTAGCAGCAATTATAACGTCATCTAGATATGTAAATACATTGTCTATACCTCTAAGTATATGGTCCATCAGACGTTGGAACGTACTTGGGGCATTTTTTAAACCAAAAGGCATTCTAAGGTATTCATAGTGTCCTCTCTCAGTTGTGAATGCAGTTTTCTCAATATCATTAGGGTGCATTTCCAGCTGATGGTACCCACTAGCTAAGTCTAAAGTGGTAAAGTACTGTGCGCGCCCTAATCTGTCAAGAATGTCATTTACATTCGGTAAGGGGTACTTGTCCTCAACAATTCTGTCATTTAGTCGCCTATAGTCTATAACAAGTCTCCATTTAACCCTTCCCGAGGCATCTGGTTTCTTGGGAACTATGTGAACGGGGCATGACCAGGGTGAAATACTTTCCCTTATGATTCCCTGTTTCAGTAAGCTATCGACTTGTTTTTGAATTTCAAGTCGCTGTTGAGGAGCTTGCCTATAGCTTCTAACGAAAATGGGGGTATTGTCGGTCAGTCGTAATTCATGTTTAACAGTATGGGTAAAAGATAAAGGTATTTTTTCGGAATGAAATATATCACGATATTTAAAACAAATTTTTGTGATTTCTCGTTTTTCTTCCTCGTTCATATGACTGGTACGAATTTTATTTAAATTATCACGAAGTTCTTTATCAATATCAACGTCAGAGTCAAGAGTATTAATTTTATGGATCTTGTCTCTTTTTGTTATCTGTGATGGTAATGGTTCGAGAGGTAATGGACAATTGTTAATAATCGTTTTCTGTAAATCGGTAAAGTTCGTAACGGATGTCTTAAAAGTTCCGTTTTTTACAGTTACTACAGCCGCAGGTGACTTAAGACCTTTTGACCAATTAAAGTCATCGCAAATGTACTGACCGTCCATATAATTTGTCTTTACAACTATGAATTTTTCACACTTGGGTTCAATTTTTACTTTTTTTACGGGATAGTCAACATAAATGGGTATTTCTGTATTAGATGTACGTAACACTTTGTTTTTTAGATCTATACTACAACCCAACTCCTTTAATAAATCCATGCCTATAAGGCCTTTATATTTTGGATCAAAATCAAAAATTAAGAATTTATGAAATTTGTCTGAATTGAATTGAGGTGGTAAAGGTAACATAGCAATATATTCGTGCCGGGTAGTAGCGTGTGCGGTTTTTACTTGAAATGGTTCATGCTCTACAAAATGTTCAAAATTAATGTCACTAATTACATCAGGCGAAATCATACAACTTGAAGCACCCGTATCCAATAAAAATTTGCCTTGAAATTCAGGTAATTCTATATATGGGAGATGATCTTTACCTTGATGATTGAAGTCGTAAGTATTTATCAGCTGTGGTCCTGGTGGTCCTCGTCCTGGAAAAAATCCCGATGACTTGGTCCTTCTCCATACGTGTATGTCGTATTCTCGTAATCCTGAGTATACTGTAATTGACTATCATGATACTCACCGTTATAACATGATTCATCATCATCAACATACTGCTGCTCTGGAGTATCCTCTGTATGAAACATCTGCTCAGCCGCAAACCTTGGTTTTTCAGGCTTACTTACAGATCTCATGGTGACGTCAGACACTCTCGGTGGTACATTTGATTGTTGATGGGGCACGTTCGGCTGAGGTCTGAAATTGCCTGAGTTTCTAAATGTCCCTGAACCACTTGGTTGTAAATTACCTGAAGCCGGTTTATTTTTCCATGGGACTACGCCTTGGACCCTGGATGGTCTCTGATCTGGCGTCCAACTATTCCGTGGAGAAAAGTTACTATTAAATCTCGGTTGATTTACGTGGGGTACTGTTTGGTTTGGCTTAGGTATATCTTTGGTTTTATTATCTAGAGACATTGAACTAAAGTTATTATTTAATCTATTAAAAGCCAATCTCGCCTCTTCCTGCCTAGCCGCAACTATAGCTGCTTCAAGAGTTGAGGGGTTTGCTATACGTACTCCTATGGATACTTGGAATCCTAAATTATTTATATATTGGTCTATTACCATACCTTCGTAGTAGGATTTATCAGTATGCGTGCCTACTGCGTTTAAGGTATCTAAAATCTCCCTTAAGCGGATACCGAACGACTCAGCATCTTCACTCCTATTGCGACGCAAACGAGTCAATTCCTGCATCAATTGGATTTCGTTCCGGGGTTCGCTTAGCCTACGAGTTAGCGCAGACTTAATGTCCTGCCAACTATCTAGCGGTTTCTCAGATGCTATAACACTAATCGCAGAGCCGCTCAGTTTGCTTTTTATTAGACTAATTACGGCCGGATTTGATCTTACTGGTGAATCTAATAATTGTAAGACATTTTCCACTTCTCTAATAAAATAATTTAATATTTTGGGATTACCATCGTATTTTGGTAATAATTCTGAAATAAATTTGAAGCTTGCTAATTCGATGCTAGACATTGCCATTGTATAGTAATATACACACACAAAAATACACAAAAAAAAACACAAAAATATAAAAATGAGAAAAAAAATACACACAATTTTAAGTACTATGTATAAAAATTTCAGTGCAAATATTAACCGCGATTTTAGCTGATTAATATACACGTATATCTTCGCGCTGGCTACTTCACGGGGTAGGCAGACACGTATGAATTATTTGTAATAATTATTACCTTATGTGAATTGTATAAAGCGATTTTAGCTCTTATACAACACATTCAAAAATAACTGAACTAAATATCTATGCTAGGTAATTTGTCTACTGCGATTTGAGCCTATAAACAAACACACACACAACATAAATATAAAGATTACGACAGGAAATATAGCACAGGAAACTGGGAAAACAATTTGCACTCACCCTAGTATCCTCTGCATCTCCAGCCGGGTCTTGTAGTATAGCCAGTCCTCCAATTCTCCGGAATTCCAGCAGGTCCGCCGCCGTAGGTTCTTATACGAGGATCGCGAAAGTAACGGTTGGTACCGTTCACCCTAACAGAAGAGTTTTATCCTAATAAGAGTGTCGCGATCCTACCGACTGCGCCAGTTAAGTTACGGCGGAAGGAATTATTATAAAAAAATATATTTAATTACAAAAGAGATGTTTAATGTTTAATTAATACTACAAGACTAAATTACAATAGAAAAGATATTTATAAAGTAAACTAAAACAATAACTTAAAACTAGGTTGCCGAATAAGCATTCCACACAACACGTGCCGGACGTCCGCTGCGTAGTCAGCAGGATCGGGCTTCGGGCGATTGCCTAACTCTAGTCATAATAAAATAAAAAGCCGGGTGCGTGTCCAAATAGCACGGCTTGGCTTTTTTTAATGTAATGAAGGCGGCAAACAAGCTTGCAGTTCACATTGATGTTAAGCGATGACTGCAGCCTATAGACACTTACACAAAGACCAGAGGTCAAAGTAAAGATGTGTTGCCACCTTGAGACCTTAGTTGATGTCTCTGTGATAGTTATTACGGGGCCATACATTTCGTTCCTGCCCAGAACGTGTAAATTGTGAAACGAGCTTGCCTCCGAGGTATTCCCTAGGTGCTACAATATGGGGTTCTGCAAAAATGGCGAGTCCTTCAGGGCTGGCAGCGCGTTGGCAACTCCCCTGGTGTTGCAAATATTCATAGGCGACGATGACTACTTTCTATCAGGTGGCCATTTACTTGTCTTCCTTCAGACATTAAAAAAAACCATCTAACCGGAACACGATTGTGCTGAACACTGCCATTTGGCGGCAGATAGATAAGGACCTCCTACACAGGAACTCTACCACCAGTAGAAACGTGGAAGAGGATGAACAAAAATTCGCGCTTTAAAGCTTAATATTTCGCAAACCATTCTCTTGATAGAAAATATAAAACATACAGTGCCACTTAAATACCTGAAATGGTACCCTAAAAAATATATTTTTCAAAAATTTTATTGCTAAATTTCACCGCATAGCTACTTTATATATTCCAAATTACAGCTTTCTAGTACTAATACTCGTAGTCCACAACCATAGCTGCTGCCGACAAATGAACGGACGGACGGAGAGACGTGGCGAAACTACAAGGGTTCCTTGTAGGCTATGGGAATCAAAAAACCAGCCAAGAGCGCCATAGATCACGCAGTCATTTCCGTAGACAGGGCGAGCTTTTCCAATGGCATGCCAACCTTACCTTACCTTGGCAACCACCCTTTTTACGTCCATCTTCATGGCACGAGTCTCTCCCCTTTTTTGGGGGAGGACTGGAGCTTGCTCCAATGCGGGTTGGTGGAAATGCGGGTTGGTGGAGATACGGGTTAGTGGCCAACCCGCTGTCGGATGTTGTCAAACAAAATACCCATAAGGCCCGTGACAAGGTTTAACGACTGCTATCTGTCTATAGCAACCGGGCTGTATGGCTCCGTAATAACTATAACAGAGACATAACAACTTAGGTCTCAGGGGTGGCAATGCATCTGCATTTTCACCTCTGGTTTTTGTGTAGATGTTTATGGGCTGTTATCATCACTTAACATCAATGTAAGCTGCATGCTTGCTTGAACTGCCTCCGTAGCCTAGTGGTAGCAGGCCACTACTACTACGCTGGAGGTCCTGGATTCCCGGATCGGGGGCTTATCGCAGATAACGGTTGAAAATCCTTCATCTTTGGTTCTATTGGGATTTTTCCATTTTCTGGAAGTTTCCCTGTACTCCGTAGTTTGGTAAAGTGCCCGGAGATGGCAACAGGCTCGCCACATGTTACATGGGTCAAAAACGTAACTGGCGAATCGTGGGTGTTTGCATGTATGCATGTATGCATGCATTCAATGCATTTACCTCTGCCTACCCCTTCGGGGATTACAGGCGTGAAGTTACGTTAAGGCAATACGAAATTCATCAGGGCAGGTAGATCAAATAAAAAAAGAAGTTTGATTATTTTTTTTTCAAAACTAGCCCTAAATTTAAAAAAAATAAATATAGTAACATAGTAAATATAAGTAGTAGTTTTCTTTTCCTATCAAGGTACGGAACCCTAAAGATGAACCATTATTCAATTAATCTTTTAGTTCTGTTACGTTTATACGCTCTAGCTCCAGTAATAAATTAAAATACCATCTACAACAAATGCCCATTAGCAACTTTCCTTTTTAAAAAAAATGTTATGACATCCATCACTTGCCACCATAATTGAGAAATGGGGCCTATGATTATAGTCATTTGAATTCAACATTGAAAAAATTAGAATGTATTTGAATCAGTGTTGTAAGAGGTGTAAAGTATGTCTTACACAAAGGAATCATGGAGAATTCAATATATATTATGTATACATACAAGTATACAGTTATATCAAACAGGGAACTTCCGCTTTACCACACACAATTAACAAACCCTTACAACACCTTACAAACAACTGATTCCATAGCCCCAACTTGAATACAACCTTAATATCTCACAAACAAATTATATATATACTTATATACTTTTATTTAAAAACATCATCATAGACAATTTTTTTATCCCTTAGTGCTATCATTATATTATTTGTCGTTTTCTTCTCAATCATATTTATATATATGTATAATATGTATGTATACATATTGTGTATTTATATATATATATATATATAATATATGCGAAAAGACTTTCTCCAACCTATTATATATATATATATATATATATATATATATATATATATATATATATATAATAGGTTGGAGAAAGTCTTTTCGCATTATAGTATGTATGAACTTGTAATAAAATCTCTTTGGCTGTAGTATTTGTATCTGGCTGGTTTTGGTATCATTGAAAGTTAAAATTTTAAAGAACATAATTCCAAATTCAAATTAGGCAAATGTGTGATTTTTATTTGTTTTTCGTACTGTCAAGATGAGTGAATCTAATGAAGAAATTCGATACATTTTAAAATTTTACTACAAAAAAGGTAAAAATGTAACACAAGCCGCGAAAATTAATTGCGATGTTTATGGACCTAGTGCAGTGTCTGTGAGAGTAGCACAAATTTGGTTTAAGCGTTTTCAATCCGGAAATTTTGATGTCAAAGATGCACCTCGCTCTGGTCGCCCTATTACGAATAAAATGAATGCAAGATCGACATATCAGTAGTTACGACGTAGCTGAAGAACTGAGAATTGATCACAAAACAGTTTTGGCGCATTTGAAAAAAGCTGGGTACAAAAAAAAGCTCGATATTTGGGTACCTCACGAGCTCACTGAAAGAAACCTAATGAACCGTGTACTCATTTGTGATTCTTTATTACGACGTAATGAAACCGAATCATTTTTGAAGAAGCTGATAACTGGTGATGAAAAGTGGATCACGTACGACAAGAACGTGTGAAAAAGGTCGTGGTCAAAGGCCGGTCAGGCTTCACAGACTGTGGCGAAACTCGGGTTAACTCGCAATAAGGTGATGTTGTGTGTGTGGTGGGATTGGAAGGGCCTTATTCATTATGAGCTATTACCACCAGGCAGGACTATCGGTTCTGAACTCTACTGCGAACAACTGATGAGATTAAAGCAAGTAGTTGAGAGAAAGCGGCCGGAATTGATCAACAGAAGGGGTGTGGTGTTTCATCATGATAACGCTAGACCTCACACATCTATAGCCACTCAGCAAAAATTAAGAGAGTTTGGCTGGGAGGTGTTAATGCATCCGCCGTATAGTCCTGACCTTGCACCTTCAGATTTCCACCTGTTTCGGTCTCTTCAGAATTCTTTATGCAATGTTAGGTTAACATCACGAGAGGACTGCCAAATCCACTTGTCGCGGTATTTTGATGAGAAGTCCCAAAATTTTTATAGCAATGGGATCATGTCCCTACCTACAAGACGGCAAAAGGTTATCGAACAAAATGGTACATACATATTTTAGTTAAATTTAAATAAACAATATTAAAAAATGTTTTAAATTATCTTAAAAAATGCGAAGAAACTTTTTCCCCAACCTAATATTTTGACTATCAACCTGTTGTTGATAATCAAAATTAATAATGAAAAGAAAGAAGTGCTAAGCACTTAGCGACTGAAGCAGATAAGGAATTAAGATACTTAATCTGTCAAGGCAGGAGAAAAATGTGGCAATTGATTTTCAATTGTTCCTTAGGGGCCACAGGCTTCTCATTTAATGCTTTGTTTATAAATATTTACAAACCTATAAGACTTCACATACATAAGGAGAAGGTAATGAGAGTTTGTAATTTGAAAGTTGCTTGATCAACTATCAGAGAACTGTCCATCTCAAACACATGGGCACCTTGTGTGATGGTTATAAAAGCTTTATTTTATTTTTTTTTTTTTTTATGTAATGGAATTTGCAAACAAGCATGCAGTTTACATTGATGTTAAGTGATGACTGCAGCCTATAGACACCCACACAAAGACCAAGGTCAAAATGCAGATGCGTTACCACTCCTGAGGCCTAAGGTGTTATGCCTCTGTGCCGGAAATTACAGGGCCGTACATTACCACCTGAGAGGAACACAATAGTGCTGAACACTACCATTTAGCGGCAAGTATCTTAGGTATTTGATTTATTTTAGATAAACAATGAGTTGCCTGATCATATTATCATGTTTTATGAATGACGAACCAGTTAGTCCAGCAGTGTGAGACAACCATTTGATTTGAAGGGTAGCGGGTTCAATCCCTGCACCGGGACAGATATTTTATGGCCTACAGATATTTGTTTGGGGTCTGGGACGGCACTCACAACACAATTTTATACCAAGTGTGAGACTGTGAGTGTAAGCATTTATTTATGAATTTTTCATAAATAAATGCTTACACTCACATAGAGATTATAGAGTATACTCAACTGAGCTAAAAACAAGTAAGAAACACAAGACATCTTTGCTACATACACATCAAACTGGATTTCCACATTCATCTTGATGTTTTGAAAGTATCTGTAAAGATCTATTCAAAATAAAAATATTTTCTATTCTATTCATCTCTTGTTAGTGTTTCAAGATGACCTATTACCTTCTTTATTCCAATGAGCATCAATGCATGATCACTAATTGAAGATAAATTGTCCATCGACAGGCATATCATATTTGCGAAGCTTTGTGTTTCAAGACCGGCCTCATATAAATCAATGTTCAAAATCCAATTAAGCATATTCAATGAGTTCATTGACATTAAATGTGTAATTGATAAAACCCATTCCCAAAAATGTTACAGAAACATACTTATTATAATTATGAAAAAAATATAGACCATAGAATATTTTCAATCAAAAAGATTGAAGACAATGTTGGTAGTAAGAACTGTTATCAAATAAATTAATCAAGTTAGATTGGGTACTTGTGTACTTTACCAAGCATGTATGATGTACCAATGATTTATAGAAAACTAAAAAACATGTAGCAAGTGACAAGCACAAACAGACCATTCATAAAGTAATGAAAAATAAATAAGTGATGGTTTACACTCCCTATCACAATAGGTCACTTTTAATCTGTGTTCACACAGACACACCTACAATTTGATCAAAACACCATAAAAATATTTATCCCTGCGTAAGGGCCTCATTACACTTGACTAAATTTAGGATCCTAAATGATTTAGCATCCTAATTCAGCAGTGTAATCGCTTTTAGCTAGTTAAGATACTAAAAAGTATCCTAGTTTGGAAGCAAGGATGGTTTCTAACAAGCTGAATGATTTAGCATCCTAGTTAGGCTAAGTGTAATAACATTTAGTGCAGTCAGTCGCCACGTACTAGAACAAAATATACATAAAAATTAGGTACGTAGCATATCTGGATGAACGAAATGTTTCTGCAGTAGGATCCTAACCTATTGTGAGTATATAGTTCTGTGGATATACATTGCGGGATTGGCAATTGACAATTATTTTTTATGCAGCATAGTTGGCAAACAAGCATACAGTTCTCTCACATTGATGTTTAGTGATGACTGCATCCTTCAGACATGTACACAAAATCCAGAGGTCAAAATGTAGATGAGTTGCCACCCCTGAGCCCTTAGTTTTTAGGTCTCTGGGATAGTTATTATGGGACCATACATTACCTGAATACAATAGCGCTGAACACTACCATTTGGCAGCAGATAGATTATGTAATGCGGTGGTGCCTATGCCCTCAAGTTCCTACACTGGAACTCTACCAACTGGCCGGTTTTGGGATCTTTGTGTACTTATGAATTGTCTAATTATCCAAATTGGACAAAAAATATATAGGTATTACACAACGAGGCAGAACAAACATCAATAGAGTTTTGAAAAAAATAGCACTCCAGAAACAGATTGCTGAGCTCAGTAGGATTTTAAAAAAATGGTTCAGGCAAATTTTATTGTTCTAAGTTATACCTGAAAGTTTATTTCAATTAATTGTATTGTTTCCATCAGAGTAACTTTAAAACTCTCTTCACTCTTTTGGTTTTAGACAATTTAAATTTGTTTCAAATTATTGAGCAACACTTTTCCAAATTCTAGATCCCAAACTAAGGATGAAACACATGGTGACACACACAAGATATCTTAAATATGAAATTAAATATTAGCAATAGGTATAAAAACAATCACATTGGGATGACAATAACTTACAGCATAATCTCAGACTTATTATGAAGGATTGTAAGATAAGAAGACACTAATAATATAATGAAAAAAACTTATCTCCAAGTGTATAGACGGTGGCCAGTAACAAATTATTAACAACTACCAAACTTATCACCAAACAATTATTTTAATTCATGGACCAACATGCTTAAATTAATGCAGCTTGAAAAGAACAAAGAAAATTTACATTATTTTCATTTAGAATCAACAATTCATACAAACTGTATCATATTTTGAATTGATTGATTCATGAATCTTGCTTCCGCTGAACTATTATTCCAGTACAGGATGAAGACTACAATTGAACAATACACTCATCTGTATGACAAGTGACTTTTGAAGTCTTGTCAATCTAATGAGATACCAATTAGAATCTGTTATATATGTAGAATGTTATCTATAGTTATACAGTTGATTCTGCTAAGAATTATCTTAGATAATAACTTACTGATGTCCGGAATCCAATCAGCTGACATGTTGCAATCTTCTCACAGCTTCAATTCTTTGAAATAACTTACATGACCAGCAATATACTTCACACAATTTGCAGCATGAATGACCTCCAGTAGAAATGACAGAGCAGGCACATCTTCCTTTGTCAACAGGTTAGAGGTTTTACACCACAATCCTTTGTTCTCAGCACACTGCATAGCAACACTGGCACTATCACACAATATATCACACGACACCGCTACTGCACCGAATTCGATTCCAAGTGGTCGCGGGCAAACAAAGGATGACGGAACCGACTCGCGAAAAGGTTATCTCGGGAACAAAGTGCTATCGCGACGGTAAGCCCAGGGGCCGCGATGCCGAACGGACTGCGAGGTCGGGCTCCGGAGCCCGGGGGCGACCTGGAGGCCGGCGGCGAGGGCGGCAACGGCGCCGACCGCGCACCTGTCAGGTGGGCCGCGCTCAGCTGACGGGCCGCGGCCGGCGAGCGGCGCCGCGGGCCGAAGCCGCAGCCGCCGCCGCGCCGCCGGCCTCCGGCCCGCCCGACACCGAGAGGTCGCAGACGAAAAAATCGATAGGTCGTCAACCCGGGGCTGGGGCACCCGGCCGGGCGGGTCGTCGCGACGTCGCCCGCCGCCGCCCGACGCGCCCGCGCCCGGGTCCCGCCGGGGCTTCGGCGCCGGCGATCCACCAGACCCGAATTCGCCATTTTGAAACGGGAACAATGAGATATTTACTTTTGCACGTTCCGAAGGCCCCGACGTCGATCGCGACGGTAAACGGTAAGGGCACCGAACGTATGGCGTCTAGGACGCTCCACCGCTGTAAATGGATACGTACTCTGACTAGAAATTCCTTCGTCACCGCTGCCGATATCCGACATCTCAATCCACACCGAAATACACAGGCAATCCGCCGATCTTTTCGGTACCTCTCGAACAACTCGTTTTGTCTATGGCTTTGAAGCCATCAAAGCTAGGTTCTTTATACAGCACGTTTCGTTTTTACGAATAAAAAAAGGATATTGGTTAATTAAAAATACATAATTGTATAAGTAATACAATCAAACTAAAAGTATTGTTTAATAGAAAAAAACTTATCGTATAATTCTCAAATATTGAAGTCCTTTCTATGAAAATCTTAATAAAATACCAACAAAGAATATTCTTGGACGCTATAAAAGACCTCGTAACTTTTTGTCGTCAAGTAGATTTTTATACCTACGTATCAATACATACAACAAAAGCTATGTTGAGGTTGAACGATGGTTGGTTGACATGACATCTTTCAGCATCAACTGATGGTCAAGTCAACCAGCGTGACCACTTTTAGTAGAAATCTGCTTTTTCAGTAGACTGCGTGAAATCCATTGACCTTGTAATTCTAGAGCTCAATGGTGAAATCCAAGAGAGTTCACCAGAGAGAAAGCAAGAAGGTTTGGTAGAATTCAGAAGAAAACTTGTTTAGTAGAAGTCATTAGAAAAATCATTAGTCATGGCTGTATGGGATGCCCCCAAATGCTCATATGTTTGTAAATTATATGAATTTCTGCTTTACTGTAATACAACTTAAGTCGACTTTTTACAGGAACACTATTTACGATTAATTAATCTTTACTTTATGGCCTAACTCTAATGCTTTCGTGTAGCTTTCGATTATGACATCCATGGAATGTACACCAAAAACATTATTAGTTTTTCAGTATCATTTCAGAATTTAATGTTAATAAGATAAATGTGACGGATCTTTTCAGCAATAAAGAAAATCAAAACAATTATTATAGAAATAGGGTTTTCATTAAAAATATTTCACACATTGTACACGCTAAAGATGGGATTGCCGTTTTTTAAATTTATTACGTTATTATTATGTAAAAAAGAAATATAAAATACAATGAGATCAAAAAAAAATTGGCGGCGAATCAAATAATGGTGGGTATGATACTGTTTTGCTAAAAATAAAAATACGTGTATTTTGAGCATGATTTGACTTAATTATTTGAATATTTAATCATTATTGTGTGGTGTAAATTCAATAAAAAGAATAAAGTAGAATGGTAGAATTTTTAAGTGAAAATGGTAGTTTTTGGTAGAATCTCGTATCAAGAAGTGGTCACGCTGTGATCAAGTGAACTGTAAAGCAACTGTAAAGTTTCAAACATAGACTAATATAGAATCACAGTCTAAAGAATACGAATGTGTTTTAAAATACTGAAGTGTTTCAAATTCAAAAGAATTTGCCAGCGGAGCGTTTGTCAGATAAATGTTTTCATTCGAGTCCTTCAAGAGTTAAAAGTTTGCGAGTTTAATTAATTAGATTTAGAATTAATTATTTTCTAAGGCAAAACAGAACCATAGATTTATTAACGTTCTGTCATTAAATACGCAGAGGTATGGTTATTTATATTTTAACCAGTGTAACCACTGGTTAAAATTAATCAAAACCAGTACGTAGTATTATTACATATTCTCTGTCAAAACCGTCAAAACTTAAACGAAGAATGTTGGTGGGCGAAACACCGTTACGTAGAAATGAGTTCTATTCGAGATCGTTTTTTTCCGTGCAATCAAGTAATGGTATTGTAAAATGAGCTCGATTTGTATGGAACATGGTTTCTTTATTGTTAAAGTACTACTTAGTAAGCGCAGTAGTTATGATAACAACTCCTTGGCACAAGTAAATAATTTAAAGCTGTTAAAGCCTGGGTTGCACCAAGATATTTGTTAAAGTTATTGTAACATTTCACATCCTTCTCTAACTTAATGAAATCTGTTAAAGTTAGAGAAGGATGTCAAATGTACAATAACCTTAACAAAAATCGTAGTGCAAGCCGTGCAACCAAGCGTACTTTTATTTTACTACAGCAACACTTAAAAGACTAGCCTGGGACGCCTGGGTTCCCACAAACGATTTGTTAAAGTTGGGTATTGTAAAATTTTTCATCTAAATACAGTATTATCTATGATCCAAATGTTACATTAAAAATAACTATGACAAAATACATTATAATAATAATATAGAATAGACAATTTTTTAACATTGTACGTTACTTTGACCCTCTTACCTCTTACGTTATAAGTACAAACCCAAAATGTTACTTTAGGAGTTAAAAAGTACCTGAATTGGCTTGCTTGGTTAGCTTAACTGCCGAGAACCTAGATTGGCAACGCATCTATATTTGACCTCTGGCAAACCTCTGGTTTGGTGTAGATGTCTATAGAGTTTAGAGTTTATAGTGATCTGTGGTCTATAGTCTACAGAAAGTATTTGTCTAGTCCACAGACCAACAATCTGTCTAGTCTACCTACTCTATGTATATGTGATCTGTATGCTTGACTGCCAGCTTTTTGAAAATACTTATTAGATACCTACCAAAAGTACCAAACGTATAGTGATCTGTGTACCAAACCTCAGCCAAACCAGTCTCCCATTTTTGTCACCCGCCATGGTCATCGCCGACACGTCCGACTGGTCATTGTTGCTGTCCCGTTTTTCTTAATAAGCTTAGGATCAGGGACTCATCTATTTGCGAATGTGGGCTTGATGATGGTAATGTGAACCATATATTTTTCTCTTGCCCTATTTACGATCGTCGTCAATTTCTAAGTGCCCTCCAGAAATTAGTTCCTTTTCCGACAAATATACCAAATCTTCTATCCCTCCTTAATCCTGATATCCTCTCAGAACTTGTAAATTTTGTAAGAAAAATAAAATAAAATTATAAATATTAAATTGTATAAATGTCCATACAACGCTTTAAGTGTTTCTAACAATGTGTATCGTTTAATAATCTACTAACCTTACCTAATATGTGTTTTCAGATTTAATGATGTCTACGCGGATTTAATTAATTGATTTATGTACCATAAATTTCCAATCATTCTAACGTGATGCTGGCAGTTATGCCTCCTGGCGGTTGCCAATAAAAAAAAAAAAACACGGTGAAATCTTAGATTACCTATAGACGTAGCCATGTTCGCCATATGCTTTGTGGAAGTGAGACAGTTATATACAAAGAACATAAGAAAGTTGAAATAGAGCATCGTATCTTTTGTCCCTTACGGCGTGCCGGTTTTTGCTTGGCGAACTTCGCAAAGTTAGCCAAACAAACATCTGTCATCGCAATTGCTGTAATAGATAACCTATCGTATACGCATTTATTTATTGTTTTCGACGTATATTGGCGATTATTAATAAGTTTTTGGGTATTTATGAGAAAAAGACTCAATTAGTTAAGTGATTAGTGTATAAGGTGTGCAGTAAAATAGGAGGTTGCAGTATTTTAGCCTGTATAAACCGTAAAGAAACGAGGCCTTTAAACGACATCACTTTTCATTCGTAAGTAAACAGATATTAGTAAATAATGCATGTCTATTGAACAAAATACACGTTGAAGCGTAAAACTCTTGATTTTCAATTCAAAATAAAGCACATTTCTCATGAAATTCTTGATTTTCATTCAACGAAATCCCACATACTTATTTTTGTGTGTTGCTATAAATTTACTTTTATATTCTCCCTAATTTCGTAGACATATAAGTTTTTGTTCTGTTAGAAAAGAATTGACAATAAGCCATAACAAAATATTAAGTGGCTTTGGTAATTCTTTCCAAGATGGTGTAGAATAAAAAATATTGTTATTAAAGAAAAAAATTAGGAAAGAAAAATTTGACTTCGGGCAGGCATCGAACCTGCAACCTCAGGATAATCAGTCCAGCCACTTTACCTCTAAGCTACAGAGGTCCCACACCAATGCGTCAAACATTGCCTTCCCTTTTTTTATTTTTAACCGACTGAGGGTGGGTGAACGACGAGGTTTGTCAGGGCCGGGATATCTGGCACTCTACACTCTCTGTCTACCCCGTTAGGGACCTGGCGTGAAGATACACACACATCTGCATTTAAATCGAGATCTAGAGATCTCAATGTTTAAAAAGATATCCATAGGCTGCAGTTTTCATTTACTCGGTACCCACTTATCGATGTGAACTTGTTGATCATTGTTTGCCGGTGTATGTTGCTTGCTTTTAATGTTTTAAGGGCTAGCATTAAATATGGTCGAGACCCTTCTGAACTTAGTATTTCCATTCATTCCACGGAAGTACTAACATTCCCACATTCTGACGTTTCATATGTCTTGATATTTATAATTTGAATAATAAAGCGTTAATCACACTGAAACTTTTAGTTTTATTTAACTATTACTTACACGCAAATATTTAATGCCTTACCCGATACAGCAATCGTTCTGATAAACTATCTGTAAGATCGCGGCCAAAGAAATAATACCCTGTAGGTGATGTTCTAGAGTGCGAGCTGTGATTAATCTAGAACCTAGATTATTCACAGCTCGCAGCATAATAAATGCTGATTCATGGTTACCTATTTAAAATTATGTACATTTTCTCGATATGTTCTTGATCTTTCAGCAAAATGTATAGAATTAATTGAATGGTAGATGCACATGTTTTAATTTATCATTCAATCAATTCGTTACAATTCAACTAAACTGAATAAAAGTAAAATGCTTAGGAATGTTTAACATAAAAACTTGCCGAGATATAGTAAATGATTAGGAAGAAAATTGGGAAACTTTATTTACTAGCAACACTCATGATTTCATGTGGCTGTCTCATGAGCGGCCACACGCTGGCTACATCTTTATGTACTTAATCTAAGGGTGAAATGATTACAAAACTGCTTTTGTGGCTGTAATCCTTATTTTATTTATTTTTAATCATCTTCGAAAAATGAGGAGGTTATCGTCGGAACCTTTTTTTTTTGTTTTCCTTTTTATGGCATAGAGTTCTTAAAGGGCCCGGGTAGTTAGGTGGCTTCCCAGTTCCCACATGCTCGTGACTATACTTTATCAGATAGATGATTATGGGGAGCCCCGCAAGCCAGATCAGTAGGGGGCAGGAGGGCTCGAGTAGGCTAGGACCCGGCAGGCAAACTCCATCTCAACTATATGACCAGTCCGACGCTGGGTCGCGGGAACTTTTAAATGTCGATGCTCCGTATTGGCTCTTATCCCGACTGGACCCACAGACATCCAACAGGTCGACAGAATCAAATATTAGGTTGGGGAAAAAGTTTCTTCGCATTTTTTAAGATAATTCAAAACATTTTTTAATATAGTTTATTTAAATTTAACTAAAGTATGTATGTACCATTTTGTTCGATATCCTTTTGCCATCTTGTAGGTAGGGACATGATCCCATTGCTATAAAAATTTTGGGACTTCTCATCAAAATACCGCGACAAGTGGATTTGGCAGTCCTCTCGTGATGTTAACCTAACATTGCATAAAAAATTCTGAAGAGACCGAAACTGGTGGAAATCTGAAGGTGCAAGGTCAGGACTATACGGCGGATGCATTAACACCTCCCAGCCAAACTCTCTTAATTTTTGCTGAGTGGCTATAGATGTGTGAGGTCTAGAGTTATCATGATGAAACACCACACCCCTTCTGTTGATCAATTCCGGCCGCTTTCTCTCAACTTCTTGCTTTAATCTCATCAGTTGTTCGCAGTAGAGTTCAGAATCGATAGTCCTGCCTGGTGGTAATAGCTCATAATGAATAATGCCCTTCCAATCCCACCACACACACAACATCACCTTATTGCGAGTTAACTCGGGTTTCGCCACAGTCTGTGAAGCCTGACCGGCCTTTGACCACGACCTTTTTCGCACGTTCTTGTCGTACGTGATCCACTTTTCATCACCAGTTATCAGCTTCTTCAAAAATGATTCGGTTTCATTACGTCGTAATAAAGAATCACAAATGAGTACACGGTTCATTAGGTTTCTTTCAGTGAGCTCGTGAGGTACCCAAATATCGAGCTTTTTTAGTACCCAGCTTTTTTCAAATGCGCCAAAACTGTTTTGTGATCAATTCTCAGTTCTTCAGCTACGTCGTAACTACGTCGTACTATATGTCGATCTTGCTCCACTTTTTCAAAAATGGCATCCATTTTATCCGTAATAGGGCGACCAGAGCGAGGTGCATCTTTGACATCAAAATTTCCGGATTGAAAACGCTTAAACCAAATTTGTGCTACTCTCACGGACATTGCACTAGGCCCATAAACATCGCAAATTTTTTTCGCGCCTTTTTTTTTGCATTATTACCTTTTTTGTAGTAAAATTTTAAAATGTATCGAATTTCTTCATTAGATTCACTCATCTTGACAGTACGAAAAACAAATGAAAATCACACATTTGCCTAATTTGAATTTAGAATTATGTTCTTTAAAATTTTAACTTTCAATGATACCAAAACCAGCCAGATACAAATACTACAGCCAAAGAGATTTTATTACAAGTTCATACATACTATAATGCGAAAAGACTTGTTCCCCAACCTATTATAATATTTAGGGTCGCCAGCTAAAAAGGTGCCATTGCACTATGCTGTATCTTAATAAATGATATTTAGCGGGTACAGAAAAGGATCATAATTGAGGTGTAGGTAATAAAACATCAGTATAATATTACAAATGACTATAATTTTGTCACAATTTTTCCATACAATGTTAATAACTTTTTACCTTATGCCTATTTTTATAATACATTACTTAAATATTATAAATGTTGTATTTTAATTATTTAAAATTCTTCCTGTTTAATTTTAATTTCTAATTACATTCCACGGAGTCATTTTCGGATGAGACATTCAATACTTTCAAATTCAAATGAAACTTCACAAAGGACCATACAAAGTTAAAAGAAATTTTGAAAAACCTCGAGTACTTCATTATAATACACTAAAATGTAATTCGATTAGATCTTATTATTTACTAAAATATTTCTTGCTTAGTTCACTACGAGAAGTATCGTTAAAAACTGTACAAACATATCAACTGTGTTACCGCTAGCGTAATTATTATATAAACGGACACACGAACCGATCCCGGCCGATGAGAACATGCGACATCGCTCAACAGTGACAACAGCGTACTACTATATCGTTAATTCATTAATTAATATAATAATAGAGATAAAGTATCGATAAATTGTACTTTATAACGCGCTTTGCGGGGACGCGGCGCACCACAAAATATAATTGACTAATATGTAACCGATAACGAGTTGAACAGAGTTGCGTGAGGGCGAGCGGCCGCTGCCGGCGACGGGCGACCGACCGGCAACCCACCGGCGACCGACCGGCGACCGACCGGCAGCGGCCGCCGCGCCGCGTCTCGCGCCATACAACACAAGCACCGTGATTGAAATGCGAGTCGTTTGAGTACATACTTCCAGCGTGAGGGTCGCGCGGGCCGGCCGACTCGACCCGACCCGCCGCACCGACCGCGGGTCGGGACGAGTCGGTCGTCCGAGACGCGAGGGAACCGTCAAAAGTTAACTGTGAATAACAAGCGAGTACAAAATACAATAATTACAATTAATTAAGTATCAATAAAATTGAGCTAGATTCGATCTCCGTCACCATTCTGAACTCTGTTGGTCACCACTAAACGCTATCACCACGTATCCAGTCACCGATACACGCACAACCTCCACACGCACACCGACACACACGCGAAGGTACCGAGATCCACACGTTTCGAGCCTGCATAGATTCCGAACGGATTAAAATTACACGAACGCAACTCGTAAGTATCTAAGTTTGCGGAGTTATTTTTATTGCTTTTCGTCAGAGAATACACCGTAACGCGGGGATCGCCCGGCGCGGTTTGGCACGGGGCGGAGCGGGGGCGGGAGCGGGCGCGACAAGCGACATTAAATTCACAACCAAGCGGCGCGCGACGCTCACGTGCTCACGTGCTCACGTACTAGCGCGCTGCCGTGCTACCGAGGAGCACGCGAGCGCCGCCGCACGTCGGGTCGCCTCCGACGCGACGCGCGATCGACGCCCTGTTCAGGCGCTGGATGAACGAAGACATCTTTTGCCTCTACACTACTAGCGCCTGCCTCTTTCTTCGAATAGTAAAAGTGCGTAAACGGGTAGATCGGAATTTTTTAAATATGCGACATTGAAACGTGAACCGTGGGGATGAAGCGAAAGATGTCGACGTTCGGAGCGCCTCAGACTGCAGTGCTGGCTGGTGAGTCGTGCAACTATGAAGCGGGCGGGCGCGACCGCCGCGTGGCCGGGCGGCCGCGACTCGCCCGAAAGTAACTATAACAATTGTACTAGGCGTTTAATATTAGAGATAAATTTTAAAATTTCATAATATTGCCACAAGTTAGAATGAATTTTACAAAAATATACATACTGTACAAATAGTTGAGCGACTCAATGCATACACTGGTCGACCCTAACGTATCATAGAGGGGACGAAGGGGGCGCGGGCCGGAGCCGTCGGGCGGGACTTCGCCCCCCTCGCGCCGCTACACACTAACACTAACTCGTTGATAGAGACTTATACTAAACGCGCCGCTCGCATTCGAGGCCCCGCTCGGCGGCTGAATCCACCGAGAACTCGGCGCCGTTCTCGTTCCGATCGAATCTTTATAAATAAAGAGCGTCTCAACCTAAAATTACAAAACGTTACGTCTACATTTATCTATTTAGGATATTTTCTAATATTTATTTTGAGACGCGATTCATTTTTAGCAATTCAAGGAACGCAAATTCAGGGAACGCAAAGCCCGAAGAGATTCACCCGTCGACGGGGCGCGAGCGGGCACTAAGGGCGCCCCCCCCACCCCCGCACCCTCGGGGTCGGGGGTGCGGGGGTGCGGGGGTGAAGACGCCACGCCGAGGGAACGTCGGCCGGGGCTCGAACGGGCGCGAGGCGCGGGAGACGCCCGCGATTATTGCTTCTATTACTGTCCCATCGCATCGCCGGAATGGCCTCGTCGGTACAAAACGGATCACAGCTCTCGAGTGGTGTTCCAATCGTAGTGAATCGGTCGTCGAGTTCCCCTCGGCGCGAACCTTAACGTTAACTAACCTAGAGAGTGAACGTCCCGGCCTCGTACGCTGCGGACAGTGAGCGAAACGGTAACGGATCAACATTAAAAGCGAACGTTTACAACTAGTAAATGTGACCGGGGCCGCTCGGACCCCGGCCGTCGGTCACCTCCTACTCACGATACACGTCGTTATTGTACAAAAAAAAGCAAAAATATAGAAGTTACAATAGTAGATTTAAATAAAAATATAATATCAAAAAAGCGTAATAAAGCACTCATTATGTACAAAGGCAAAGTCGTGTCGCCGCCGACACGCACGCGACGCCGCACAGATATGTATTCAATAAATAAACATATCTCATTCATCCGTATCCATAAAAGGATCTAGATCCAACAAACGCGGAACGGATACTAAGTGTAAAAATAACTCGTATAATCTTAATAAATTTAAACGTACAAATCACAGCTAAACTTCTCAATTACCCCTACTGATATAAGTCTTACTACATAATTAAGTACATTTAGGCGTCATATGTAACATTATAAAGGAAATATAACCTGAGGGTTAATAGAAAAAATAGTAACTTAGGGTGCGAAGGCCCGCTCGATCGGTAAACATCTGCGGACATCGCACCGCAAGATGGCGCCCGGCGTGTGCGTGTGCGTGTGCGCGTGTGCGTGTGAGTGCGTGCGGCGACGCTAACAAGTGTAATGTTAAGTCATAAACAATATCAGTACAGTAACGCTAACACAACGGCGACGCGACCGCGCGCCTAAATTAATAATAATAAATATAAAATAATAAATCTTAAGCAATCTTAAATACCCTGTTGATTTCATTTTAAAAAACACATTATTTTTTCCCTTTCTGATTGACGAAAAAAAAATAAATAAAAAATAATTACAAACAAAAATCGCGTTGAAACAGTGCGGCGAAGCCCCCGCGTGCCGGGAGCCTCGCTCGCGTTACCGGCAGGAGCGTCGCGACCGGAGGACGACATATGAGAAACTCTCAGTTCGATTCGCCATTCACACACAACTTATAGCTTGTCATAAATTATTTCAAAATATTATGCTTATGATTTAAATCCCTACGTGTGCTCAAGTCCCTGACGAGAACAATAAGTACCTAATCAAAAAAAATACCGGTAAGTACGAGTATCTTATGAAATAACATCACAAAGTAAAATAAGAACACGTTCACAAACAAGCTCGAACAAGCGACAAATACTGTATCGCTGAAACCTTATTCACTTGCATATTTCGAAAAGTAAAACCGGTTATTCTGCAATCAAAAGGAGATCTTCAGATAATGATTTTGATTATATAAATAAAATTAAAAAAATAAAATACGCTTACACTCACAGCCCCACAGTAGGTATAAACCTGTGTCGTGGGTGCCGTTGTACACATACAACACATACACAAACACCCAGACCCGAAACAAATATCTGTGTGTCCCGGTGCGGGGATCGAACCCGCGACCCTTCGAACCGAACGGTCATCTCACACCGCTGGACTAACCGGGTCGTCAAATTGAAAGATTCTCGTTGAGTGTCCATCACATACAACACGTTACAAATGTTAACTATAAAAGGAGATTATAAAAGACATATGACACAAGTTATATAATGTACAAACAAGCCGATTATTTTTATTATATTTTATTACCCAACTACATACTGAAATGAGAGCACCGGTTTTGCCTGATTTCCTAAGATTATACTTGATTTTTTTTAGCAATATTTTCATCTTTCACAAGGCATAATGTTTAATTATGCCTTGTGATTAAACAACCAAGTAATTCAAGTTCTTATTTTGATTGTGATGTGCGTGATAATATATCATTCTGTTAACAAAAACCTACGAAATATCTAGGAGTAATATAAAATGTCGCAATATAAGTACGGTTACTTTCGTAATAATTATTCCTATGTCGCAGCGCTCCTACAGGTAACGACCGTGAAATATAAGTACGATTGCAAAGAGGAGCGACTGTCGGCCGCGTCAGCCGAGGCTCGCTCCCCACGGAGACCCCTAACCATAAACAGTCCTCATTGGGTACCAACTCAAAATCTAGTTTAAAATATTCGAACCGAGTCGGCACTCAAGCTCGGTTTCCACCGCGAGCGGACCCATTCAGGACTCCGTTTAACTAGCTAAAGTAAATTGCATACTTGTGTTTACACCAGAAGGACTGAGCTAGAAGAAGGGGTTGACATAATCTCGCTCAGTTCGAGGGAGCGAAGCGGAGTCATTACGGACTCCGTTACGAGCCGCGATGATTCGACAAAGAGGTAAACGGTGCGGATTGACGGGTAAAACGTGTTAGGAAGGAGTGCACTATAGCGTGTTCCGATAAAAAATTTGTTGGTGGTAAGCCTATATCATGTTAGAGGAGTTAATTCCGAAGTAATTTTCCGCGATGGAAACCAAGCTTCAGTCTTCAGCCGTATGTACTATCAGGAAACTGGCCGCTTGACTACGTCACCTTATACCGGTGGTAAAAAAAGCTATATTTGATTGATTTCGGATAAGCGGAGAGTTCCCTGGCTGTAGGAGTACGGGCCGCGAGACTCGGACGCGCCCATCACATATCACATTGGACGCGGCTACACCGCACCGCCGTATCCCAGTAGTGGAGATCGTCATTGCACCAAAAGTTAACTTATCACAAAACAAAAACAACAAAATATTCGAGAACCACCGCGGAGCGTCCGCCAGCGATACAGGTGCGATCTATCGGCCTTACTACTAATCCGTAACTACACACACTTGGGCCCTCCACGTAGCAAAGTACAAAACACACACGTCACGCGAGTCTCTTCGTTCCTACCGACCATAACACGCTGCGGCATTTGGGTATGCATTTAGTCTCGTACTACAATTCCAAATCACGACAAAATAAACACATTAAATTTTGACTACAATCAGACCCTGTTATGCAGAAAATGTACATATTCCGGTCCACAAAAAAATGCTAGGTCGAATAAACTTTCATTAACGTATTTTTACTAATCGCAAAGACCAATATAATCTGCTCAACATGGTCCAAATAGAAGTTGACTTCACCGACGCGAATATTGCTAGAAGCGGTAGTTCCACGTACGTAAATGTATACGCAAATGCGAGCGCCGCAGAGCGAGCCGCCGGCGCGACGGTACGCACCGACACTACATATATAATGTATATATATATAAATTCTTTTCACTAAACCTATCATTAAAACGTATATGTCTTTCTTACGTATGTTATTTCGTTTTTACCTTACATTTAGAGATTTAATTCAATCATTGTGCAAAGAACGCAATTCGACGATGATCGTGAACGTCACAGCGCGACCCACCGCCTAACAACACCGTACAAAAACACATATCGGAAATAAAAACATCAACAACATACCGAAGACGATAAAACGTAGGTAAAGAACGCGCGTCGAACGCCGGACCGAGGGGTCCGACGTCAGCACCCGACGCGAGAGACGCGAAATTATAACTTTATTATGTAAAATATTATGCTAGTCACTAGCGATCCGAAGCTATGTAACTGATCCGGTAACGATTATTCAAACGCGGCGGGGCTCGGAACTAACCGCATTCACTCGCTCATTGAGCAAACACATTATATCCACACATTAAAAGTTATTTAAAAAAAAACACCTTATCACACGTTGAGCTTCTTTCGACAAGGAGCATGTATATGGAAGTAATAAAAGAAATGTTTACTAAAGACGTGTTTTACAAACAATAAATATAACGCGACTAAATTGCAGCAGAAAGATTTACGAAGGGCAAAATTACAATATTTGACAAAAAAATATTCATGAGCATGGTTACTCTTTGTTAATTGTGCGTAAACTAAGGAACCATGAGTTTTCGTGACTTATGTGGGACAAAATATACATAAGCAATGAGTATATTCTTCATCATACCAAAACCACCGTCTTAAAAACAAATTGATGAACTATAAAACTACCTATACTAACTAGATCGTAATCTTTTGCAACTTCCAAAGCAATGATCCTCGCGGAAAACAATCCAGTTTACAACCAAAATCACTTCACAGTTACCGACCGAGTGAGTGCGGAGGTAGCATCCGACAACCGCCGCGACGTCCGTACTTGTTATAAAATAAAATGCTTATAAAATCATAAGTGACCGACTCCACGTAACGCGTAAACTAAACTAATATACATAGGCCGCTTTCGTGACTTAGATCGAAACTTAGACCTGGATTTAATGAACACAACTCAAAATACTCGACCCAATACTCAATACAGATTGATTCGGTTTTTGAGTTATGTCCACTAACACGGGTCCTAGAACGTGGGCGAGCGCGGAGCGAAGGGGGCGGCAGAGGGGAGGCGACTTAACCCACAACAAAATTTGACTAGTCGACACGAATTAACAAGTGACTAGAACGCGATACGCTTCATTGGCAAGACTTTTTGTAATTCCGCCGGTGGAGTATGTGCAATATGTGTATTTCGGGTTGAGAATACAAAAATATTGTACCTTTGTAAGGGTACGATCTATCGTCAAATCCATATTTAGGATTTATAACTCGTATATCTATCTCACTGTACTTCGAAATCAGACTTTTGGAAGTAAATGTCGAGAATTGTATGGAAATACCATTCCAGAAAAAAATACTTATAAATATAATTTCAATTCCGTTGTTCTCATTTATCTTTCGCAAGCAGTTTATCTGATAAAGTTTATAAAATTAATGATATTTGTAATTCCTCACAAAATTAATGGTAGGTAATTTTTGATCTACGAATATAACCATGTTTTTTTTCAAATTTTTATCCATTATAGTAACAACCTTCTTGCTAAAGAACTATTTAGTACACATACCCCAACGACCGAAACACGACGCGACCCCCCGGCAAAGAAAAAATAGTGTCGAATACAAAATAGGAATGGGGGGTCCCGCCCCCCTCCCGAACAACTCCCGTATGGCAACGACATCACAGACGACACGTCATCACAACCCTCCCCCTCCCCAACCCCAACCCCCCCCCCCCCTTTGGGCTCCCCTCCCCAACCCCCCCTCTGGGCTCCCCCTCCCCCGCTCGCGCTCCGACCACGCTCGCACTTAACCTTTAAACCTTATGAGATGCGTTGCAAGGACGACTTTTACATGTGAAAATTTTGAAATATGCGATTACACGCTTTGTATCAGTAAAGTCAATGACACAGGTACACTGGTTTATTATAAGACCACTACAATGGGAAGATTTAAGAAAAAGAACCTTTAGGGATATATTTCTTACTTCATAATAGGAAAATGTTTATCAAACAACCATTTATAATTCGCTACACAAGCGACGTTTATTAAAATATTAAATTGGTACCTACACCAACTTGGCAATATTCTAGCATGTTCCCATTGCCTCGTCAATCGCATAAACACTTCCTAAATAAGAATCGTCCAGTGCAAACCCCTCCAAAATCCGATCACACGAAATCAGGGATGTGAGACTCCGAAAGAGAGAACGAAAGACCGTAAACGACATAAAAAAAAGAAGCGTGATGTCTAGCGATTCGGTCGAGAACCGAAATAAATACGTACAAATATTTACAAAAAGAACCCTAGCACAGAAGCTCTCGTGGGGTGTGAGGCAGGGGAGATAGGGACAGGGGGATGTGACCACTGCACACGGCGCCATCTAGTGGGGCGATGAGGAAACTGCGAGCATGAAACACAGGTACATACTTATTCTTTTGGAAGCGATGATGCGCTAAACCGCATTTCCGATATTTTTTATACAAATTGCGTACATTAATAAGCTTAATTGTTGGGCATTATCATTTCGTTAGGTCGGACGCTCCTCCTTCAGAGGAATATATTTTCTTTCATCATTGACTCCGACCGATGGGAGAGTTTTTTGATGGCGACATTGTGAAACATTTATTACCGCGCATCATTAAAAGTGTGTTTTTAATTGTATTTTACTTCTCTTTGTTTGCTATTTATAAAGTTTGATTTAAATATGAATATATACTTTGGCTCGCGATAACCTCGGATTTTACATCATACATGTGATTCTTTCTCAAATAAAGTTTCCTTCAGTAACGAAACCGTATCGTACTCGTGTTTCATCATCTCCAGGGTCCCCCGGGTCCCCCAGCCGGCGGGGCGAGGAGTGGGGAGTGGGGAGTGGGGGTGGGGGTGGGGGTGGGGTGGACTAACAGAAGCCGCCGAAGCCGACGGAGGGCACGGAGGGCACGGAGGGCACGGCGCTGACGGAGGGCGCGTGCTCCCCGTTCTTGTGGAGCTCGATGAGCTGCGGCGCCGACAGGTAGTGCGCCTGCAAGTTGAAGACACCCCGTTAGTCCGCTTCCTTCAAACTTGTTGCATTGGGTATGTTCCGCTTAAAGGTGGTTACGAATAAGGCAGATTTTGAGCGGTGGATGTGTCGTTTTCTTTTGAGTCCATTCAAAGACACATTAATCGGATCTATCCGAAACTTATACTGCTTTAATGTCCAATAATTTCCAGGTGTCCCAGAAATCAACGATAAACCGAAAACGGGTGATAGGCCAAGTCGTGACAGTTATTAGAAAAATGTGAAAAAAAAATTGTCATATATTTATCATATTATAAGGATTTTAAAAAATATCGTAAAAACTGACATCAGTAGTAAAATTAGTAAATTTTTTTTATATGCAGACGATTAAGGTTGGTTGTATTAATTATTTTGAATTTAATGTTGGGCAAAAACACACAATTTTATTAAAAATTATAAACCGACGGCCAATTTGCCTTACCGATATCGCATCGAGAAAAAGGAACATCAAGGTATGCGAATACTGACGTCATCTATTAAGTTGAACAGATGGAACGTTATTAGAAAGAACGATATATGGGAGTATTACGATCGTTGTGATCTTTAAGTGGAACATACTCATTTTGCGTGAAATAAAAAGTCTTATTTTTTTTTATTTATTTATGCCGATTGCCTTACTAAGATTTGTAAGAAGTTACTTTCGCCTAACATATCCAAAGTTTTAACCAGATCTTAAAACATTTTTAGTGTTGCCTTATACCCAAAGACATCTCGACATTGGGGATGATACTGAGAATTATCCTAATTGTAAAACCACAACCGCTGACTATTTTGGGGATCGAACCCTAGGGGAAAGAACATATAAGCTGAACCCTTAGAACCGATCTAACATGCACACAAACATAGTATATTATAAAAAGATTTCTTAACGTAAACGTAAAAACTTCATAAACTTCATCCGCTAGTGTTAGCTTAATCTGAATATCGTTTTATCTACGCCACTGGATATTAAGACCTGCAGTATCTTAAATACAGTACCCAGCAAGGAATATTATACATCGAGCCTACGAAAGAGACAATCGGCTTATTTCGACTTCGTAGAGCGTTATCTCTGCTGCACACATTGGTCAAAATTTGATCAAAATGGTCGACAAACGTCCCATAGCAGAAAATATGTAACAATACTACGTACAGAATGGACACTTCGACGTCCCGCCCGATTTCCCTGCCTCACCCAATCTCCTCCCCTTTTATGGGAGACGTTTGGTATTCTCTACGCACACAGGTGCACGTGTAAATACACGTCAGACATCAATCAGTGACGTGTATTTACACGTGACTGATTGATGTCAATATGATAGAGACCAAATTAAGCGTTTGTATGGAATTTTGGCGGAGTGTCCGCGGTGTGCCCATAGGTAAGGTGCGAAAGAGATTACGCTCAACAGACCCGAAATAAGCCGAAGTCTCTTTCCTAAAGCCGATCTGCAATATTTCTTTGGATACTGTATGTTTTGTTGTACGATAATGATTGGCAGTAAGGCGTATGGTATATTAGGCGTTATGAAGGCAATAAGATACCGACCAACGAGTGCGTCGAAGCAAGACGGTCGGAAACGAACAAGGTTTCCAAGGGCAGTTCGGCGGTAAACGAGACCCCGTCTTCCTGCGACCCAGGCGCTCCCGTTCCTACCGCTCATACCTCTGGAGCCTGAAATTCACCCAGCTGATAACTTTGCGCCTTTCCAGAATTCCTCTCGCACAAAATCTTTTCGAATTTTCATCAAGATTTGGGTCTTGGTAGAGAGTCGCTTGGAGGCCTTTTGAGCTATTGTCGATTTTTTTTGTTTTCTTATTTTTCCATATTAAAATATAAATAATTATTTTGAAATTATTGTGGTCTTAGTTTATTATCCTGACTCAGACAAATATTCTTTTAAAGGGACTATACATATCTAACGTTGATTCTTTTTTATTAATTAATTTGCATAATAATAAATTATCCACGTACACGTCGCTTTGGATTACTAATAACGTTACTAAAGAGTATTTATTTAAGGTTTGGTAAGATTGACAAGACAAAAGAAAACCAAACTAAAGGAAATCAATAAAAATAAAATTTAAAAGAACAAAATTTATATTGAGACAAACAGTTTAACGTGCAACATTACTTGTATTATTGTATGCATAGTGACATTCGTCTTTGATGCGCTCATGTTACAAGTAGTTATCTCTATTTAAGTCACTATCAGTTACAAATCCAAAGCATCGCGTACTGCTAAAAATCATTATAGAGTAATGACACAACAAAAGAGGTATCGGAACGACGAACCTGTTGATGGTGTGCGGGCGGCGGCGCGGCGTACCCGTTGTAATAGGGCGCGTTGTACGCGTAGGGCGGCGCCACGCCGGCCACGCCCGCCACGCCCGCCACGCCGGCCACGCCGGGCGCGTACCCGTACTGCCAGTCGGGCAGGTAGCCGGGCGCCGGCCGCATCAGGCCCACCGACCCGCCCCAGCCGCCGCCGTAGCCCACGAACGGCCCGCCGTACCTGTGGGATACGATCGTATCGTTGACTAAGGCTGGGTTGCATCGTCATACTTAGGAATTCTTTTAGTCTAAGAGGTTCTTTTGGTCTCATTCAGGTTTGGTCTAGGAGCGACTTTGTACCGTCTATTAAATATTGTCTTGTTTTGCGTTTTTATTTAATTTTTAGGTTATGTTTTTAAACGTGTCACATGTCTTAAGGCGCGGTCAAACCTTCACGCGAACCGCGAGGTGAAACCGGAGCCGAACGTGTGAATGCTACGTTCGTGACTGAACTTCCTATTCTAAACGCTCGGTCGCACCTCACCTCGCGGCGGCTCGCGCGAATTTGTATCCGCTCCTCTGCGATTGAGCCGGTATTTTTTTTTTATGAAACGATTACAAAGGTACTATACTCACGCCACAGATCCGTTGTTGGGGTAGGCGGCCCCGCCGTACGCGCCGTACGGGGGGTACAGCGCCGGCGCGTAGTCCGGCAGCGAGGGCACCGGGGGCGCCACCCCCGCCTCCCCCGCGCCCCCCACGCCCCCCACGCCGCCCGCCGCCACGCCCGCGCCCCCCACGCCCCCCGCCGGCCCGTCCGCGATGGATGGGATCTGGTCGACGAGGGACTCGAGCCCGGAGAGGGACTTGGACGCGACGTCCTGGGACTTCGGTTTCGGTGTGCCCCCGCCGCTGTATTCGCCGGGGGACTCTGCAATACAAAGATTGTTCGATGAGTGCATGTGACATTTCTGGGTTCCGTTTAAAAAGTCGCTTACATTGTGAATAAAGTACCTAGCAAAATATATTGCACATCGAGCTTTAGAGACAATCGGTTAATTTTGGCTTCGTAGAGTATAGTATATCTCTGTTGCACACTGCCTACGTAAGCGCTGATGGTCCCTTATTAGTCAAAACTTGATCAAAATGATCGACAAATGTCACATTGGCAAGTTGGGCAAGAGATAACGCTCTGCAGACCCAAAATAAGCCGAAGTCTCCTTCCTAAAGTCGATATGGTGCAATATTTCTTGTTAAATACTGTAAAAAAAAAATTAAAAGGTACAAGGTTAAACAGCTTTGAAATATTATCTAGTGAACCTAAAGAACTTTTCCTAGTATTTTAATTATTTCATTATCAGGAATTAAAAATTGAAATGAAGTATGAGGTTTATCTACTGTTTTTAGGAAAGACCATTTACATTCCAGTATGTTTTAAATATTATATATACCAGGAAATGTTCTTTAGGTTCCTTAGATAATATCTCAGTTGTTCCACGGCGTTTTTCTTTTTTTATGTACAAATCAAATTATAGAACTTGTCATGATTCTTCAAGTCCTAGATGATGTTCGTTTAGGCAAATACGTGTTTGGTAGGAGTGTGTACTACATGCCTGATATTTGAGATGTGTGTATATTGCATAGATTAATATATATAGGTATGTGTGTTTGTATACTTTTTTATGTTTAATATTTTTAATAATAGTGAATTTATTGTGGTGAAAGTAAATTATTTCAGAATTAGAAGTGTGTGTGTGTGTGTGTGTGTGTGTGTGTGTGTGTGTGTGTGTGTGTGTGTGTGTGTGTGTGTGTGTGTGTGTGTGTGTGTGAGAGAGAGCACATGGACAGGGCTTTTAGCAGAGTTTACGAAAAAGGGAAAAGGGACTGAATTTTTCCAAAAAAAACAAAACGGGACGGAAGGGAGGAGTATTTATTTTTATTCAATAGTCATCTTCCAACAATTTTTACTAAATAAGATTATGAACGTATCTGAAACTTTTGTTTATATAGATACTTGAATAGGGTATGGCACCTGTCAACAATATTTACAATGTTCATCAAGAAATAACAGGTTGTCTTGACCAATGAAATTTCCGTTCTACCGTACTGGCTATTTCAAATCAAAATATGTTTTTTTGGTGATTATTCTAATTTCAAATTAATTTAATTTGAAAAATATGGAATTCTTAAATATTTTTTAAATCATGTTTTTTTTAAATAGTTTTATTTTAACTAAAAAAACTATTCTTTTTGTGATTTTATAATTGTCCGGAAGTTTTTATGCAAGAAAAAAAAGATAGTTGGGCGGAAAATTTAAAATTTTAAGGAAACTTAACGACCATATTATTTTTCTAATGTGAACCATGCTTGACATAACGGTCAGTAAATTATCGTTTTAAACAGTTGGATCAGTAGGAATTGATGATTGAAAACGGCATCAAATTACCAGTAACTATCTAACTTGCACCCACGCGAAGCCGGGGCGGGGCTAGTTTATTTTAAATATCAGCTTCTGTAAATTAATTTCACAAGGATTATTTATTTCGGAAGCAATTGCCGTTTACAGAATCGCGATAGGTGGTTTAGATTTTTTTTTGAATGTGCATTGAAATTCTGTTGTCGTTTGATTCGTGCAAATTGTGTTGGATTCGTGCAATAAAAGAGTACGTCAAAACCTTCGCGCCTGAGATGTTAAAATTATGTTTTTGCCAAAAATATGCAAAACTCTTATATTAAAAAAAAGACGGAAACTAGCCGACTGCCTCTTTTCTAAGCTCCACATTGTGCAACATTTCTTGATACGCACTCTATTATATATTACAACATGTATTTACATTAAATGCGTGTTCATTGCATAGACAACAAAATTAAAATGATGTGTACAATATGGGATAAGGTTTTACTATGTGCTCTTTGACTCTATGCGTCGAACCCGAAAAATTGACAACGTGATACGTTGTCAATTTTTCGTGTTACATAAGTTGAAACACAAAAGGAAAAACCGATACTTATCGCAAGAAGTAAACAAAACATTCACTTAGTTCTTTGATTTCCTTTCATTTAAAGAAAATTTCAAAGATCACTTTTAAAATTTTTGGCAGTCAACGAGAAGATTTTGACAGAAAAAAGAGATTAAGGGACCGATTTCTTTAAAAAAGGGACTTTAAGAGACTTACTGAAAAAAAAAGGGACGAAGGGGATTAAGGGACTGCCACTAAAAGCCCCGCATGGAGCACACGATGTGTGTGTGTGTGTGTGGAGCCGTACCTGGCGCGTGGTGGTCGGGCGGGCGGAAGGCGGGCGCGGGCAGCGGCGAGAAGCCCTCCCCGCTGCCGCCCGGGCTCGACCTGCGCACACACCTCCGTCGTCAATACTCCGCCAATTAGCGGGGAATCACGTCTACATTGAGACTAGGGCGAGGATTCCACATCAAAAAAAAAAACACGTGGTAAGAATGAAACCTCAAAAAATTTCATATGAGACCCTGTACAACGCTTCTTATTTAATTTTCTCCCACGTTAAACGACATGTATGTGTTTGTCTCTTTTACTATCACTTTTTCGTATCATAAATTTTTAAAGCACGACGATGCTGAAGAAGCTCACCGTTAAAAAAGCATAACTTCATAAAATATGCATATTTGCCGGAAGGATTGGGCAGAATTTAAGACACTAACCTGTTAAAATTACTAGGATACATGGAGGGATGCTGATGTAACTGGTCTAATCGCGGACTCTCCGACACACCGTTACCTAGAATAAATAGAATAATGAATTATTATATATATGAAAACAAAAAAAAAGTACACAACACCACATAATGTATACTTAGCTAAAAAAAGCTATAAAAAAAAAACTCTTTATTCATAAGGAAAATATCTATTGATTCTTATATAAGTAGTATTTTTTACAACAAATTCGATAATTGTACTACTTACATATTTATTCTTCGCAATAACACATGAGAGTGAACTTTAGGAATTAAAGGAAAAAAAAGGGAAAGAATGCGACCTCAGGATAACCAGGTCGCGGGTACTTTCCATTTTTTCTTTAATTTCTAAATTCAATAATATATGTGATACAATGGGTTGAGAAACAGAAATAATGTCCAATCCTCGTCAGTCAATTCAGAAGATTTTTTAAAGGATTTTTGGAGTTTACTCCATAAGAATCGATTTATGTTATAAGGCCCAGTACGGAAATTGATTATGAGGAGTAAAATCAAGTGAAACACAAAAGTTGAATCCAGTCGGTCGCACACTAGCGATCTCCTTACGCACACCGAGGAAACTCCCGTCTTGCGTCGGAGCCACGTATAATACATACTGAACGTCTGAGCTGACACGCAGCTAAAGAACCTTAGTTGGAGTCATCATGACGGACCAGTTGGTATTTCGCGAACATGTAGTTGATGTTTGTAAAAAAGCGTACAGAAATCTGGGTTTTGTACTGAGGCAAGTGCACACTTTCACAAACATAAACGCAGTGAAGGCATTATACGATACCCTGGTTAGGAGTCATCTCGAGTTTAATGCAGTCGTCTGGGCTCCTCATGAAGCTAAATATACCGCTATGATAGAGCGCATACAAAATAAATTCACTCGTTATTTGTACTTAAAGCTATACGGTGTATATCCCTTTTATCCTCTAATGTATCCTACCTTATTTGTGCTAGGTATGGTTGGCTATAACCAAGTAGAGGTGAGACAGAAATTTGCTCTGGCTCTAATATTTTTTAAAGTTATAAGAGGTAAGGTGACCGATGCAAATATTCTTTCAAAAATGAATCTATCCGTACCTGATAATTATGCCTCCCGTCGGCGGCGGCCGAAGTTGTTTATGATACCGCGCGGCCGTACCAGTATAGTGAATAAGGCTCCCCTCACGCGAACCTTATCAATCCTCAATGATGTTGCCGAGTTGACGGACTTGTTCTCATGTTCTTTGTGTGAATTCACAAGGGTGACACATTATGTCATTTGCTATGGTGCCACATCGAAATGACTTAATATTGCATAATTATTATCTTTATTAATTTTAATGAATGTCTATGTTTAAATTTATTTATGTATCCCTAATTCAATCAAATTTTTAATTTAATATTTTATAAATTTGTAATTTTGTATTTTGCACATTATCGCATTGGGTGCTCCTGTAATGATAATGGTGTTTTTTGATAAATAAATAAATAAATAAATAAATAAATAAAAAAAATAGTTTCATATCCAAAAAGCCGCAGGGTGCCGACCCCTGCCCTAGGCTCAGGGTTAGCACCCAAAGGGATTCCGGGTAAGGTAACTACTCACCTCGCTCCTGCCCGTAGTAGTCGGGCTTGTCCTGCGGCACGGCGGGCGGGTAGGGCAGCCGCTCGCCGTCGTACAGCGGCGCCGGGAACTGCGGCCCGCGGCCTGGAGCCCCCTGGGGGGGACGGGAGACGGGGGGGGACTCACCTCGCTCCTGCCCGTAGTAGTCGGGCTTGTCCTGCGGCACGGCGGGCGGGTAGGGCAGCCGCTCGCCGTCGTACAGCGGCGCCGGGAACTGCGGCCCGCGGCCTGGAGCCCCCTGGGGGGGACGGGAGACGGGGGGGGACTCACCTCGCTCCTGCCCGTAGTAGTCGGGCTTGTCCTGCGGCACGGCGGGCGGGTAGGGCAGCCGCTCGCCGTCGTACAGCGGCGCCGGGAACTGCGACACAACGCCTGCCGGGGACAACTCGCCGCCACCGCCATTGCCCTGCACAACAACAAAAAAACATGAAGATCCGTAGAATGTGGATACATTCTAATGATCTTGCTGCGGTCCACAAATATGCTATGAAAGCAAGTAAGTATAGTTAAAGTCGGGATTGAGAAAGATTGTAGTACGATGTGAGGGTTGGGGCGAGTGCGTGTTGGTTTGTGAGGCGCGTGTAGGTGCGAGGTGCGCGTATCGACATCGATGTGGGGAAGCGCGTTGGCGCGTGTGTGTGTGGGGGCAAGCTAGGTCGGGGAGGGGCCGACCTTGTTGTAGTCGGAGAGCGAGGAGTTGCTGTTGCTGCCGGGGTGCATGTCGGTGCTGCCCATGGGCGAGTCGTCGTTAGTGTGTGTGTGGGAGGGGGGGTGGTGTGGTGGTGTGGTGTGTGTGCCCCAGCTAGGTCGGGGAGGGGCCGACCTTGTTGTAGTCGGAGAGCGAGGAGTTGCTGTTGCTGCCGGGGTGCATGTCGGTGCTGCCCATGGGCGAGTCGTCGTTAGTGTGTGTGTGGGAGGGGGGGTGGTGTGGTGGTGTGGTGTGTGTGCCCCAGCTAGGTCGGGGAGGGGCCGACCTTGTTGTAGTCGGAGAGCGAGGAGTTGCTGTTGCTGCCGGGGTGCATGTCGGTGCTGCCCATGGGCGAGTCGTCGTTAGTGTGTGTGTGGGAGGGGGGGTGGTGTGGTGGTGTGGTGTGTGTGCCCCAGCTAGGTCGGGGAGGGGCCGACCTTGTTGTAGTCGGAGAGCGAGGAGTTGCTGTTGCTGCCGGGGTGCATGTCGGTGCTGCCCATGGGCGAGTCGTCGTTAGTGTGTGTGTGGGAGGGGGGGTGGTGTGGTGGTGTGGTGTGTGTGCCCCAGCTAGGTTGGGGAGGGGCCGACCTTGTTGTAGTCGGAGAGCGAGGAGTTGCTGTTGCTGCCGGGGTGCATGTCGGTGCTGCCCATGGGCGAGTCGTCGTTAGTGTGTGTGTGGGAGGGGGGGTGGTGTGGTGGTGTGGTGTGTGTGCCCCAGCTAGGTCGGGGAGGGGCCGACCTTGTTGTAGTCGGAGAGCGAGGAGTTGCTGTTGCTGCCGGGGTGCATGTCGGTGCTGCCCATGGGCGAGTCGTCGTTAGTGTGTGTGTGGGAGGGGGGGTGGTGTGGTGGTGTGGTGTGTGTGCCCCAGCTAGGTCGGGGAGGGGCCGACCTTGTTGTAGTCGGAGAGCGAGGAGTTGCTGTTGCTGCCGGGGTGCATGTCGGTGCTGCCCATGGGCGAGTCGTCGTTAGTGTGTGTGTGGGAGGGGGGGTGGTGTGGTGGTGTGGTGTGTGTGCCCCAGCTAGGTCGGGGAGGGGCCGACCTTGTTGTAGTCGGAGAGCGAGGAGTTGCTGTTGCTGCCGGGGTGCATGTCGGTGCTGCCCATGGGCGAGTCGTCGTTAGTGTGTGTGTGGGAGGGGGGGTGGTGTGGTGGTGTGGTGTGTGTGCCCCAGCTAGGTCGGGGAGGGGCCGACCTTGTTGTAGTCGGAGAGCGAGGAGTTGCTGTTGCTGCCGGGGTGCATGTCGGTGCTGCCCATGGGCGAGTCGTCGTTAGTGTGTGTGTGGGAGGGGGGGTGGTGTGGTGGTGTGGTGTGTGTGCCCCAGCTAGGTCGGGGAGGGGCCGACCTTGTTGTAGTCGGAGAGCGAGGAGTTGCTGTTGCTGCCGGGGTGCATGTCGGTGCTGCCCATGGGCGAGTCGTCGTTAGTGTGTGTGTGGGAGGGGGGGTGGTGTGGTGGTGTGGTGTGTGTGCCCCAGCTAGGTCGGGGAGGGGCCGACCTTGTTGTAGTCGGAGAGCGAGGAGTTGCTGTTGCTGCCGGGGTGCATGTCGGTGCTGCCCATGGGCGAGTCGTCGTTAGTGTGTGTGTGGGAGGGGGGGTGGTGTGGTGGTGTGGTGTGTGTGCCCCAGCTAGGTCGGGGAGGGGCCGACCTTGTTGTAGTCGGAGAGCGAGGAGTTGCTGTTGCTGCCGGGGTGCATGTCGGTGCTGCCCATGGGCGAGTCGTCGTTAGTGTGTGTGTGGGAGGGGGGGTGGTGTGGTGGTGTGGTGTGTGTGCCCCAGCTAGGTCGGGGAGGGGCCGACCTTGTTGTAGTCGGAGAGCGAGGAGTTGCTGTTGCTGCCGGGGTGCATGTCGGTGCTGCCCATGGGCGAGTCGTCGTTAGTGTGTGTGTGGGAGGGGGGGTGGTGTGGTGGTGTGGTGTGTGTGCCCCAGCTAGGTCGGGGAGGGGCCGACCTTGTTGTAGTCGGAGAGCGAGGAGTTGCTGTTGCTGCCGGGGTGCATGTCGGTGCTGCCCATGGGCGAGTCGTCGTTAGTGTGTGTGTGGGAGGGGGGGGTGGTGTGGTGTGTGTGCCCCAGCTAGGTCGGGGAGGGGCCGACCTTGTTGTAGTCGGAGAGCGAGGAGTTGCTGTTGCTGCCGGGGTGCATGTCGGTGCTGCCCATGGGCGAGTCGTCGTTAGTGTGTGTGTGGGAGGGGGGGTGGTGTGGTGGTGTGGTGTGTGTGCCCCAGCTAGGTCGGGGAGGGGCCGACCTTGTTGTAGTCGGAGAGCGAGGAGTTGCTGTTGCTGCCGGGGTGCATGTCGGTGCTGCCCATGGGCGAGTCGTCGTTAGTGTGTGTGTGGGAGGGGGGGTGGTGTGGTGGTGTGGTGTGTGTGCCCCAGCTAGGTCGGGGAGGGGCCGACCTTGTTGTAGTCGGAGAGCGAGGAGTTGCTGTTGCTGCCGGGGTGCATGTCGGTGCTGCCCATGGGCGAGTCGTCGTTAGTGTGTGTGTGGGAGGGGGGGTGGTGTGGTGGTGTGGTGTGTGTGCCCCAGCTAGGTCGGGGAGGGGCCGACCTTGTTGTAGTCGGAGAGCGAGGAGTTGCTGTTGCTGCCGGGGTGCATGTCGGTGCTGCCCATGGGCGAGTCGTCGTTAGTGTGTGTGTGGGAGGGGGGGTGGTGTGGTGGTGTGGTGTGTGTGCCCCAGCTAGGTCGGGGAGGGGCCGACCTTGTTGTAGTCGGAGAGCGAGGAGTTGCTGTTGCTGCCGGGGTGCATGTCGGTGCTGCCCATGGGCGAGTCGTCGTTAGTGTGTGTGTGGGAGGGGGGGTGGTGTGGTGGTGTGGTGTGTGTGCCCCAGCTAGGTCGGGGAGGGGCCGACCTTGTTGTAGTCGGAGAGCGAGGAGTTGCTGTTGCTGCCGGGGTGCATGTCGGTGCTGCCCATGGGCGAGTCGTCGTTAGTGTGTGTGTGGGAGGGGGGGTGGTGTGGTGTGTGTGCCCCAGCTAGGTCGGGGAGGGGCCGACCTTGTTGTAGTCGGAGAGCGAGGAGTTGCTGTTGCTGCCGGGGTGCATGTCGGTGCTGCCCATGGGCGAGTCGTCGTTAGTGTGTGTGTGGGAGGGGGGGTGGTGTGGTGGTGTGGTGTGTGTGCCCCAGCTAGGTCGGGGAGGGGCCGACCTTGTTGTAGTCGGAGAGCGAGGAGTTGCTGTTGCTGCCGGGGTGCATGTCGGTGCTGCCCATGGGCGAGTCGTCGTTAGTGTGTGTGTGGGAGGGGGGGTGGTGTGGTGGTGTGGTGTGTGTGCCCCAGCTAGGTCGGGGAGGGGCCGACCTTGTTGTAGTCGGAGAGCGAGGAGTTGCTGTTGCTGCCGGGGTGCATGTCGGTGCTGCCCATGGGCGAGTCGTCGTTAGTGTGTGTGTGGGAGGGGGGGTGGTGTGGTGGTGTGGTGTGTGTGCCCCAGCTAGGTCGGGGAGGGGCCGACCTTGTTGTAGTCGGAGAGCGAGGAGTTGCTGTTGCTGCCGGGGTGCATGTCGGTGCTGCCCATGGGCGAGTCGTCGTTAGTGTGTGTGTGGGAGGGGGGGTGGTGTGGTGGTGTGGTGTGTGTGCCCCAGCTAGGTCGGGGAGGGGCCGACCTTGTTGTAGTCGGAGAGCGAGGAGTTGCTGTTGCTGCCGGGGTGCATGTCGGTGCTGCCCATGGGCGAGTCGTCGTTAGTGTGTGTGTGGGAGGGGGGGTGGTGTGGTGGTGTGGTGGTGTGGTGTGTGTGCCCCAGCTAGGTCGGGGAGGGGCCGACCTTGTTGTAGTCGGAGAGCGAGGAGTTGCTGTTGCTGCCGGGGTGCATGTCGGTGCTGCCCATGGGCGAGTCGTCGTTAGTGTGTGTGTGGGAGGGGGGGTGGTGTGGTGGTGTGGTGTGTGTGCCCCAGCTAGGTCGGGGAGGGGCCGACCTTGTTGTAGTCGGAGAGCGAGGAGTTGCTGTTGCTGCCGGGGTGCATGTCGGTGCTGCCCATGGGCGAGTCGTCGTTAGTGTGTGTGTGGGAGGGGGGGTGGTGTGGTGGTGTGGTGGTGTGGTGTGTGTGCCCCAGCTAGGTCGGGGAGGGGCCGACCTTGTTGTAGTCGGAGAGCGAGGAGTTGCTGTTGCTGCCGGGGTGCATGTCGGTGCTGCCCATGGGCGAGTCGTCGTTAGTGTGTGTGTGGGAGGGGGGGTGGTGTGGTGGTGTGGTGTGTGTGCCCCAGCTAGGTCGGGGAGGGGCCGACCTTGTTGTAGTCGGAGAGCGAGGAGTTGCTGTTGCTGCCGGGGTGCATGTCGGTGCTGCCCATGGGCGAGTCGTCGTTAGTGTGTGTGTGGGAGGGGGGGTGGTGTGGTGGTGTGGTGTGTGTGCCCCAGCTAGGTCGGGGAGGGGCCGACCTTGTTGTAGTCGGAGAGCGAGGAGTTGCTGTTGCTGCCGGGGTGCATGTCGGTGCTGCCCATGGGCGAGTCGTCGCGCGGCGGCTCGAAGTCGAGCGCGGCCATGCCGGGCGACACGGGCGCCGGGGACGATATCGCCGCGCCGATCTCGCTCGACAGCTCCGCGCACAGCCCGCCGCCCCCGTTGCCACCCTGGGGGATTATCGATCTCTTTTAGTAGAGAACACTTACATTTCGAAAGTTGCACATGTCAAAAAAAAACACGTGTGCAATTCACACGTGGTAGAAGGGAAACCTTTGAAAAGGCGCTATATAACGCTTCGTATCTCATTTTCTCAAACGTTAAATGTATTGAATACAAATGTATCTTTTTCGTTTCATCGACTTTCAAATCACAACGTTGCTGAATAAGTTTTCACTTCAATAACACGAGTGATATCGAGGGCGAATGCAGTAACACCTCGGTGCGATCGGCGTCCCGAAGCTACGTACCTGTTGCGCGTAATGATGCGCGTCGGAGTACGTGGGGGTGCGGGGCGCGGGCGCCGGCGACGAGTGCTGCGAGTAGGGCGTGTGCGACGGCGACGGGGTGTAGCTGAGCGAGCCCCCGCCCCCTGCGCCCCCCGCGCCCCCCGAGCCCGCGCCCGCGGGGGACGCGGCGGGGAAGGGGGTGCTGACCCCCGCGGGCGCCGGCGACCGCGCGTACGGGGACGAAGCCGCTTGCACTTGGTTTTGACCCTGTAATTCATACTTCGAGTCAGTTAAGTTGGCGGCTGAAACTAAAAATTCACAATTTCATGAGTCTCACTGGGTGTTAAATAAACATTTCCTTCTTTTTTTCTTTCAAATGAAACTTAACGAGACGAATTGTAAAACAAAAATTTCTGTAATATTATCCGAAGTTCCCGGACAACCCGCGGGCGGCCTGCGAGCCGAGAGCGGCGCTAGTGACGTGTGACGTGTGACGTGTGACCTGGGGGTGGTGGTGGCAGGCGGGCGAGCCGGCGTAGGGCGGGGAGCGTGCGGCGAACCCGCGAGCGGCCGGCGAGCCGAGAGCGGCGCTAGTGACGTGTGACGTGTGACCTGGGGGTGGTGGTGGCAGGTGGGTGAGCCGGCGTAGGGCGGGGAGCGTGCGGCGAACCCGCGGGCGGCCGGCGAGCCGAGAGCGGCGCTAGTGACGTGTGACGTGTGACCTGGGGGTGGTGGTGGCAGGCGGGCGAGCCGGCGTAGAGCGGGGAGCGTGCGGCGAACCCGCGGGCGGCCGGCGAGCCGAGAGCGGCGCTAGTGACGTGTGACGTGTGACCTGGGGATGGTGGTGGCAGGTGGGCGAGCCGGCGTAGGGCGGGGAGCGTGCGGCGAACCCGCGGGCGGCCGGCGAGCCGAGAGCGGCGCTAGTGACGTGTGACGTGTGACCTGGGGGTGGTGGTGGCAGGCGGGCGAGCCGGCGTAGAGCGGGGAGCGTGCGGCGAACCCGCGGGCGGCCGGCGAGCCGAGAGCGGCGCTAGTGACGTGTGACCTGGGGGTGGTGGTGGCAGGCGGGCGAGCCGGCGTAGAGCGGGGAGCGTGCGGCGAACCCGCGGGCGGCCGGCGAGCCGAGAGCGGCGCTAGTGACGTGTGACGTGTGACCTGGGGATGGTGGTGGCAGGTGGGCGAGCCGGCGTAGGGCGGGGAGCGTGCGGCGAACCCGCGGGCGGCCTGCGAGCCGAGAGCGGCGCTAGTGACGTGTGACGTGTGACCTGGGGGTGGTGGTGGCAGGCGGGCGAGCCGGCGTAGAGCGGGGAGCGTGCGGCGAACCCGCGGGCGGCCGGCGAGCCGTAGGCGGCGCGCGGCGGGGAGGGCGCCGAGAACGCCGCCGGACTGCCCGGGAACTGCGCACGGAATAAATGTCACCTATAATACACGTTCCTATCGCAGACATACAGCGCAATTTATACATAAATTTTTCAGACACTTTTACGCATGCGCCTTCCTACATAAGTATTATTACCCACAAAAACTTAAACTTGTTTACACCGTTACGGTCGACGGTGTAACAAAAGGTCACGTGAACTTAAAATAAGCACTTTTATAATTTTCGTAAAAGTATTATATTATAGGTCCGAAAAGTATACCTTGCGAAATTCCAAATAAAATTAATGAAAAAACAGTTCGAAGTTTGATAGAAATCATACTTATTCTATTAGTAATCTATTTTAAATATTTTTATAAAATATTGCCAGTATTTGCATACAGTATGTTATAATTTGTTAATACAGTAGTTGATACTATATCAATTGTATTTGTCAAATCCTCTGAAATGAGTGAAAAGATTGGTGCATTCGACTTGAGGGATGGACGCCGATCAAGGGGCAGTTAGAGGGAGCGGGCAGTGCGAGGCTAAACAGGCGTCGCTAACATTACTGGAGACTCTTCAAAAACGCCTAGGCCAGAAGGTCTATGACCTATTGGGCGAGCCGGAACTCTATCACCGCGAGCGGGAGCGTGAGGCGCCTACCTGCGGCTGCGGGGTGGGCGCGGGGCGCTGCGGGGTGGGCGAGTAGGCGGCGGGTCTGGGCGAGGCGTACACGGCGCGCGGCGAGGCGTAGGGCGCGGGCGAGCCGTAGCCGCGCGGCAGGCCCAGCGCGCCGTGCTCCAGGCCCCCGCCGCCGCCCTCCAGGCCGCCGCCGCCGCCGCCGGTCGCGCCGTTGCCGCCTGACAAAAACCACATCTCATTATTACAACTCTAAGCCTGGTTTAACTTAAAGAAATCTGATAAAGTAAGCCTGGGTTAACATAATTATTATTAATTAAGTCCAATCCGGTCTGCTCGCGCGGATTAAATCCGCGCATTCGGTCCGCCGCACTGAATCCAATATGATGTAATTCCACTGGTGTGCTGAAAAATCTGAAAATGTTTATTTTGGTCGACTTCAAATCGAGCGCTTTTTCTAAGAAGTTAGCGTCGTTAACAATTGGCTTTTATTGTTGTCTATAAATATTTATCTTTCCTTCCTTTTTAGATTCGAAAGGGTAAAAAGAATAAATTTGAAAGAAAGAAAGACGTAAACTAAAAACAAAAATGGACCTAAGATTGAGCCCTGGGGGGACACCCATTCCTAATTTTGAACCAAGATATTTTACTTCAATCAATTGAACTACATACTTGTCTCCAATCTGAGATACAATTTAACTAATTAAAGGGCTTTATTCCCAAGTTCGTATTGACCAATTGTTTTAATTAATTTATTGTGATTCACGCAGTCAAATGCTTTCAAGAGGTCACGGAACACGAGATATTTATCGTATTTTACTTACCTCGGACGAGGAGACGTGGTATAAATAGTATTTTATTATTTTATTTTCACACAGTTAATTTTAGATTAAGTAGGGGACTCCCGTAAATTTCTGATAACGTTCACTGCAAAAAATAGAGTAGGGACATTACCGTTGTTCGTGTAGTAGGGGTCTTCCTGCATCTGCTGGTGGTGGTGGTGGTGGTACAGCATGGACTGCGGCAGCGGCGACGGCAGCTGCGGGAAGTCGTGCCCCAGGAACTGCTGCTCGTGCCCCAGCCCGCCCACGCCCACGCCCAGCGACGTCGGTCCCGGCAACATGCCGCCCGCCTGCTGCAATGTTCCACAAACACATTTGAAATTATTACTATAAACAACAGAAGTCGGAACGTGACGACCCCACCACCAACTTAAGGCATAGGATTGTAAATACCCTACCGCCCTAGTGGCAGAAAATTCCAATACAATGCAAAACGAATACGTTTATTGTCTTAAACACACAGTAGTTACATGATATTTGTGAGAAAAATCTGGATGAAGTTGAGCAGAAATCTGTAAGTAATAGGTTGGGGAAAAAGTCTTTTCGCATTATAGTATGTATGAACTTGTAATAAGATCTCTTTGGCTGTAGTATTTGTATCTGGCTGGTTTTGGTATCATTGAAAGTTAAAATTTTAAAGAACATAATTCCAAATTCAAATTAGGCAAATGTGTGATTTTCATTTGTTTTTCGTACTGTCAAGATGAGTGAATCTAATGAAGAAATTCGATACATTTTAAAATTTTACTAGAAAAAAGGTAAAAATGCAACGCAAGCCGCGAAAAAAATTTGCGATGTTTATGGGCCTAGTGCAGTGTCTGTGAGAGTAGCACAAATTTGGTTTAAGCGTTTTCAATCCGGAAATTTTGATGTCCAAGATGCACCTCGCTCTGGTCGCCCTATTACGGATAAAATGGATGCCATTTTTGAAAAAGTGGAGCAAGATCGACATATCAGTAGTTACGACGTAGCTGAAGAACTGAGAATTGATCACAAAACAGTTTTGGCGCATTTGAAAAAAGCTGGGTACAAAAAAAAGCTCGATATTTGGGTACCTCACGAGCTCACTGAAAGAAACCTAATGAACCGTGTACTCATTTGTGATTCTTTATTACGACGTAATGAAACCGAATCATTTTTGAAGAAGCTGATAACTGGTGATGAAAAGTGGATCACGTACGACAAGAACGTGCGAAAAAGGTCGTGGTCAAAGGCCGGTCAGGCTTCACAGACTGTGGCGAAACCCGGGTTAACTCGCAATAAGGTGATGTTGTGTGTGTGGTGGGATTGGAAGGGCATTATTCATTATGAGCTATTACCACCAGGCAGGACTATCGATTCTGAACTCTACTGCAAACAACTGATGAGATTAAAGCAAGAAGTTGAGAGAAAGCGGCCGGAATTGATCAACAGAAGGGGTGTGGTGTTTCATCATGATAACGCTAGACCTCACACATCTATAGCAACTCAGCAAAAATTAAGAGAGTTTGGCTGGGAGGTGTTAATGCATCCGCCGTATAGTCCTGACCTTGCACCTTCAGATTTCCACCTGTTTCGGTCTCTTCAGAATTCTTTATGCAATGTTAGGTTAACATCACGAGAGGACTGCCCAATCCACTTGTCGCGGTATTTTGATGAGAAGTCCCAACATTTTTATAGCAATGGGATCATGTCCCTACCTACAAGATGGCAAAAGGTTATCGAACAAAATAGTACATACATACTTTAGTTAAATTTAAATAAACTGTATTAAAAAATGTTTTGAATTATCTTAAAAAATGCAAAGAAACTTTTTCCCCAACCTAATATTTTAAATTCCTAATCCGTTAAAAATATTGCGTTTATTTTTATAGGTCCATCGTTAGTAAGAAATAACTTTTAATCATTAAATTATTATTTAATAATTTAGTTATAATGATTTTAATTTATAGCGATAAATTGAAAAATGTAGTTTTCGAGATCACAATGAAACAATTCATTTCATTTCTTACGATACATCTAAAATGATTATTTCAATCAATCAATAAGGCGTTTCACTCGCTTTCAGGTTCACGGCAGTCGAAATATTAAAAGTGCTAAGAATACATGTCATGTCATAATCGAGGTTCAGTAATTTCTCGATACACTTAAGGATATGTTCGTATATGATTTTACACAAGACCTTGACAATTTGAAGCTCACCTGTTGTTGCTGCTGCTGCTGCTGCTGCTGCTGCTGTTGCTGTTGCTGTTGTTGCTGCTGCTGCTGCTGCTGCTGCATGAGGAACTGCTGCTCCTCGGGCCGGATCTTCTTGGGTCGGCCACGCTTCTTCTTGGGGGGCTGGTCGTTGCCGGGGTCGAGGGAGGGCGGGGGCCGGGGGGCGCGGGGCGCGCGGGGGGTGGGCGGCACCACCTCGCCGTTCTCCAGCTTGACCTTCTTGGGGCGGCCGCGCTTCTTCTTGAGGGGCACCTCGGTGCCGTCCTCCAGGATGATGGTGTCGCCCGGCTCCGGCTCCATCGTCAGTCTGCAATGGGAGGCGCTATTGTGCAGCATTTTAATCTGTCTTCGGCGAGTCGTATTGTGTACCGTGCGTTGTACGCCGGGCTCGATTCTCGAAACGTCGATTTAAAACATTGAGCGGCACGGGCCACCGGCCGACCGGACGGGAGTAGCCATACTGTTTATTACCGATGCGAAACAGTCTGTCATTTTCTGCGGGGGAAAATTTGTGTGACACATAACACACAACAAAAATCGTCTATTACTACGAAACTCACACCTTGACTTTAACAAAATACATAAACAATTTCACGCACACATTTCAACATCTCGTCGACAGGCATACGATCACTTGTAATTTGACAGAGGAGTAAGCCTGCATATGGCTACTCCCTTCCGGTCCGTCGCGGCCGGTGGACCGTGTTGCTCTATAATTTAAAACGTGAGGCCGATCGATTAGCTAAAATACCATGTGTAGAAATGTACATTTTACCTATATATGCCTATATATATAATTTTCCTACATTTCAATTAGGAAATTTTATCAAAATTCAAAAAGTACTGTTATTCGGAATGGAAAATGGTTTTGATATTTGTAAAGCCAAATGGATATGGTATCTATAAAACTATTCAAAGTCAGCCTCCTGGGTTCCCATGGTTTAATAAATATAAAGATAGCCGAAATATATTGGTGACAGCTTACAGAATTCGTTCTGGACACATGCCATTAAGAGCCTTCGCGTTTTTGATGAGAAAAGTCGATTCTCCGAACTGTTTAGAGTGCAACAAACAAGAAGACGTTTATCACTTTTTAGTAGAGTGTGTCAAGAACGAGTCGGAGAGAAGGATTATGGTAAATGAATTAGAAATGAACATAATGAATACGATTCTACCTAAACCTATATCACCAGAAGGTATGATGCTTTTTTCTTAATAATGGCAACCCTTGATACGTTCCACCTTCTTGGGAGAAGGCCTGGAGATTACTCCACCACGCTGCTCCAATGCGGGTTGGTAGAGATAAGGGTTAGTGGCCAACCCGCTGTCGGATGTTTTCAAACCGCCCATAAGGCCTCCGACAAGGTTTAACGTCTGCTATCTATCGATAGCAACCGGGACCGACGGCTTAACGTGCCCTCGCCTCCGAAGCACGGAAACGCGCATTGTAAGCGCCGCAGCGGCCGGTGCCCCGTGTTGCTCTATGGTTTACACCGACGAAATATGCTGTGGATATGCTACAGCCTTCTTTTTTTGATCCGCGACCGTCATTATAAAGGAACGTCACGCTTCACCATCTTCATGTGCGACGATCAGGCTTGCGGTTGGTATGACAGGAAAACACGCGCCGACGTACGCCACGAGATCGGCGAGGAAACGCTACAAAGAGAGTGAGGAAGAGGGAAGTGAGAGAAGAAAATAGACGGGCAGGGAAGAAAGAGAGCGCGGTGTGAGAGTGCGTTACCTGCGGATCTCCATCTCCTCCTGCGGCCGGCGGCTCGTGTTGTCGGGGAACACGAGCTCGGCCTCGTCGACGTGCGCCACGAGCCCGTTGAGGTAGTCGCGGAACTTCTTGAGCGCCGCGTAGAACGGCACCTTGTCGGCCGCGCGCGGCAGCTGGGCGCACCGGGCCGACGACGACGGCATCACCCACATGTACTGCAGTAAAAAGTGACGACAATCATTTAAGTCGTCATTAATACAGACACTGCGTGAGGTGAAGGTGCGGCGCAGGCAGCAGGCACCAGACACGCCGCTTCAGTGTAATTCATGAATGTCACCTTCCTACAATTTGTATGAAAACGTTTTGAAGCGGTACATGGTTGCGCTGCGCCTGCGCCGCACCTTCACCTACACTGTTCCTGTATAAATGACGCCTAAGGGAGCGTTTCGCAGCGAGCTTTACGTAACCCAATTAGGGAGGAAAGGGGGGGAGGGGTCTTGTAAAACGTTACGATGCGCAGGAGGGGGGGGGGGGGAGGGAGGGTTCTAACAACGTGCTACGTAACATTGCTTTTTTTATTTAAAATAAAAATTTATGGAATATAAACATTTATGGGTGAAAATGCTCATTTGAGTGTTACGTAACGTTTTGAGATGGAGGGGGGAGGGGTTATTACATAACAACATTACGGCACGTTACATGGGAGTGAGAGGGAGTAAAAAAAAAATGCGTTACGTGATACTAGAACACTCCCTTAGTTTAACATTTCTTGTGATACATACAGCAAACCATTTTGTAACCTAGTGTCATATTATAAACTAAACTGCATTGATCTTTTTCTAGTTTCATCATATTATACAAATGAAAACATTTCGATAGTTCCTAAATTGATTAGCGATTAAAATGTCATGAGTGTCATCAATTACCGTGTAGAAACATCTTCTGCTTATTGTTTAGCTTTATAATTATGTTTTAGTTGATTAAACTTCACTTAACACCTCACCACTTACCTCACCATCTGTACCTACATGTACCCACTACATTCTGTTAAATAAATGATTATGATTATGATTAATCGAAGACGCTGCTTAATGCTCCCAGGCGGCTTGATTTTTTCCGACACTTCCAACAATCATCGTTATATTTCAATCTAATTATACAAAACCTTGACAAATTATACACACAGACCTTCCTCGTGAATAACTCTATCTATTGGTGAAAATCCGTAGAGTAGTGTTTCGTTTATCGCGGACAGACAGACAGACGCGGCAAAGGACTTTGTTTTATAATATGTAGTGAACAAAACATTATCGTGGCCAATACGTGGCCCGTCCGCCGTCCGTGGGAACTCCCACAGCGTGTACACACGTGGTGCCACGTCAGTGGTCACCGGTAATTGTGTATTATCGTGTCCCGGTGTTTCATTATCAAGTATCCTTGGTGAATGGGCCGGTGAAATTGTAATGAGGTTATATTTAGTTCACGACTGTTGATGTGTGTAAATAGCAAATGACTTTATTAATATTTTATACACAGTGAAAGTGCTTTATTTCACACTATGTTATGGAAGTGGCAAACAAGCATGCAGTTCACATTGATGTTAGGTAAGTGATGACTGCAGCCTATAGACACCCACACAAAGACCAAGGTCAAAATGCAGATGCGTTACCACTCCTGAGGCCTAAGGTATTGTGCCTCTGTGCCGGAAATTATAGGGCCGTACATTACCACCTGACCGGAACACGATAGTGCTGAACACTACCATTTAGCGGCAAGTATATTAGGTAATGCGGTGGTGCCTACGCCCGCAACCTCCGTCACTGGAGCTCTACCAACTCCTAAAAAAGTGTGTGACAATCGTTTTAACAAAGGCTCGATTCGATCCCCGTACCGGCTCAGGTTGCTTGTGTTTGTATTGTGTGTGTGCAACGGCACCCACGACACAGGTTTATACCTATTGTGGGGCTATGAGTGTAAGCGTATTTAATTTTAGTTTACTTCCACATTTTCCACATTTTTACTGGTGGTAGAGCGCTAGTGACGGAGCTCGCGGGCGTAGGCACCACCGCATTACCTTTTATAATTGCCACTAAATGGTAGTGTTCAGCACTATCATGTTTCAGCACTATCATTACCTGTACGGCTCTGTAATTGCCGGCACAGAGGCATAACACCTAATGCCTCAGGAGTGGCAGCGCATCTGCATTTTGACCTCTGGTCATTGTGTGTCTACAGCCTGCAGTCATCACTTAACATCGATGTGAACTGCACGCCTGTTTGCCACTTTTATTACATAAAAAAAAACATGGTACACGTTTAAAGGTCACAGCTCACTAGAGCCATTCAAGTCCTGACGAGCACCGCCTACTCGTTGTCGACGGGTGGTCCACGGATGAATAACGTTGACGACTTGTGAACGTTGAGTGGTCAACCAGTGAACCTTGCGTGGCCCACGTGTTACGGTCGCGTTGGCAATGTACACTCAACGCAAGGCAAGCAAGTGGTAACCGAGTAAACCTCTCGCGGCCCGCGCGTTAGCGGCTCGTGGTCGAGACGATCCGGTGTCCATACGGAGTTGATGTAGTGAGCGCAGCTCCATACAATTTCATATAAAGAATACTAACCGCCCGAGGCGGTCGGGCGCTGGTCGGATCCCAGGTGGCTCTAGTGCTATGACCTTTACTCGGTCACGTTACGCCGCCTTCAACGTGAAGTTCGTAGTTGAAGTTCCCGTTAAAAAAACTACATTAGGCCGGAAAGTCAACAGCTTCAAGAAAATACAATTGAAACGAAGCTAGGAAGCCACTCACCGTATTAGTCCCGACGATAGTGTCGGGTTGTTTCCCGAAGCAGAAGTCCTTCTTCCCGGAGAACACTTCGTAGATGAGCTTCCCGTTGAAGACGGCCACCTTCGGCCGGAAGGTCTGCAGCTTCTCGAGCAGGATGGCCGAGCCCTCCTTGATCTCGCGCCGCGTCAGGTCCGCCGAGCCCTTCGTGGCCCGCGGGACCATGTTCGTGAAACCGATGCCGAAGTTCAGTAGCTGTAAACATTGGAATTCAACTGTTCGATTATCACAGTTATTTTTTTGAAATAGTATCGAAGAAACAGGAATTTTTGATCTATCGGTTGGAATTGCTGTATCCAACAGACACACAGAGTTACATTCACATAATATATCTTGTATATATTCAGATAATGTGAAAATATCGAAATGAGGAATTGAAACATTGAGAATAAAGGTGACCTCCAGATATCATTGTAAAAATTCAGTTCGGACGAGTCACACAACAAAAAATACTATGTTTAACCATGGATACTTGTGTCATCTGAATAAAAATATATGTAATATTGATCGTAATATTCTGGTTATTAGGATATAATTATTTGAAAACATGGACAAAAAGAAAAAACGCCTGCAGAGTAGGTATCTCGCCCTTACTCTAAATTTCTTGCATCTTTCACTAGATGGCATCTAATTTTATTTGTAAATCTTCGTTGTTTCCCTAGATGGCGTTGATCACGTAGTGAGCGCAATAGATGTGTAAACAAAAGAACCATCAGACGACATTTTACGTTTTGCAAGCTGTGCTCTCAGTCGCACAAGTCGCGACCGTCGTCCGAGAGCGATCGGATATCCGCGAACGAAATGGTCCGCTGACTATTTCTCGACTGTACAGTTATGTATTAGACGCGTCCGAGCCGTACGATAGTTTGTTCCCAGCTTAAAATAGGTGAACATAGGTACCTTGTAGTCCTCGTCGGCGCTCATTTGCTCGCGCGTGAGGCCGGACAGGTAGAGGCACTTCCAGAAGTGGTTGCCGGGGCCCGCGTAGTGGTGCCCCTTGTACGCCGCGAACAGCCCCGGGTTGATGCCGATCTGGGGAACACATACATATTTGGTTAGATGCAAAATAATACGATCATAAATTAAAATACTGGTCGTCATACTGGGAAACAAAAATATGATGAATTAAATCTTTCTGAGCATATTTCGTGACTTAATAACAACAACATACGTCTATATTGTACTCAATAATAATAACAAGAGCAGAAAAAAAAAATTCAATATTCGTCTACAATCATATAATCTAGATGCCATTTATAATACGTATACAAACCTATACGCTAAGCTAGTGGCAAAAGACAAAACATCTTAATCTCTAAATGATCTTACTGCGACCAGAATAACAGATAACTAAGTGCACATCGCAAGCTTAAGGCCAGTCTAGTATGATGTGAACATTCTCACAATAATGATGATCAGATACTCTGCGAAGTGTTCGAATTAGTGAGGCGAGCATAAGTTAGGCTAGTAAAGTATAGAGCAGCGGTCATATTCACATTGTTCATGTCAAGGTTCTTAGGAAAAACATCAGTCTGGTGTGGCGTTGGATCGTAAAGTTTATGGAGAGGAGATGCGAAGCCAGTCAAGTTGGTATGGAACGGTAATTAAACTGACAATAATGATGCAGAGGCAGTGTGCGCCGGAGCTCCTCTTCGTACAAACCGGTCGTTTTTGTTTTTTCTCTTTTAGCGGTTACCGAGGTGGTTGGACTGGTGTGGTAGGCACCAGCTGTGCTACTTTAAAATAGGGCAGAGATCATGTCGTGGTGGTCAGGCTAATGCTATGAGCGCAAGCTAGCCTAGTCAAGACTGGAACGGCGAATTTGCTTAGATCCTCCAAAAGTAGGGTGGACTTCTGTAGCAAGCAGAAGCTGGGCTACTTAAATATACAGGATATATTATTATATGGACAGGCGGTCATTTAGAGATATGCAATGTGGTCATACCGAAGTGGCGAGTAAAAGCTAGGCTATTCAACAATGGAACGGCGATGACTTCGGGACTAACTGCAAGATGGCCAGACTATAGTCATAATTATAGTCTGACGGAGCGAGGCTAGTCAAGTACAGAGCATAGATCGTACTCACAATGATGATGACGAGATTCTCAGTAGCGTGCGCTGCGACAGTTCCTCCTCGCTCATGCCGTTGAACCGGTCGTGTTTGTTCTTTTCCTTGACAACTAGTAAGGCGGGTATAGACTATGCTCCATTCACACAGAGCGGCAATCATGTTTAGGCTATATGCGGGTGGCCAGACTAGTGCTACGGGCAGAAGCGAGGCTAGTCAAGAATGGAACGGCGATGACTTCTGGACTATCTGCTAGATGGCCAGACTATACCTAGTGATAATTATATTCTAGCAGAAGCGAGGCTTGTCAAGTATAGAGCATAGATCATACTCACAATGATGATGACGAGATTCTCAGCAGCGTGCGCTGCGACACCTCCTCTCTCATGCGGTTGCACCTGTCGTGTTTGTTCCTCTCCTGGACAACTAGTGTGGCGGGTATAAACTATGCTCCATCCATATGGAGAGGCAATCGTGTCTAAACTATCTGCGAGGTGGCCAGTCTAGTGCTACGGGCAGAAGCTAGGCTAGTCAAGTATGGAGCGGCGATCATACTCACAATGATGATGTCGAGGTTCTCCGCGAGGTGGTCGGGCAGCGTGCGCCGCGACACCTCCTCCTCGCTCATGCCGTTGAACCGGTCGTGCTTCTTCCTCTCCTTGACGGGCCGCGGCAACAGCGCCCCCTCCATGCCCGGCTCCGCCTTTATCTCCATGCTGTACGCGAAGAAACTACACGTTAGTTGTTATTTATGTACACTTGCCGTGAATGGCGATGGTAATGGATTTGTGCAGATGAAAATGAGCTCAGAAATACATTCAAGAGTTGGAGGCGAGGTGACTCCATTACTATTGTAAATATTGCCGTTGGCTTGTCTTGCAAGATTTTTTAAAATTTTATTTAATTTTATTAATTTTGATGCAAAAATAAGCTCAAATTACTCAAGATGGACAATAATATATATTTTGGGTATTTTAACAAAAAAAAAAGCTAAGAATGATAACCTAACCACTGTATGTTAAGATTTTGATTACTCGCTCGCATGCGTTAATGTTCAAAACACAGTTAAAGAATTGCCCCCTTATTCATAAACCTGTGTTGCTAATCTTTATTTGATCCTTTTCTATCCTGCACATTTGACAATGCAACTGACCAAGACAAAGCATTCTATAGCTTAAACGTATCTAATGTACGTTTATGAATAAGGGGGTTGATATTTACTGAGGCATAACACCTTAGGCCTCAGGAGTGGTAACGCATCTGCATTTTGACCTTGGTTTTTATGTGGGTGTCTATAGGCTGCAGTCATCATTTAACATCAACGTGAACTGCATGCTAGTTAGCCACTTCATTGCTTTAAAAAATATATATTAAACAACTGGAAAATTGTGGATGCGTATGATTTCAATATGATAAACGGAATTTGTTTTTTTTTATATTTGCTGTTTGCTTTGCCTAATAACAGCAATACAATAGGTGCACGGCTATATCCAGCCTACTTGAATAAAGTTTATTGTATCGATTGAGTGATGCAAATCAATACGTATGATAAGTTATTAATAACAAAACAAGCGCGTACTTTTCCATCAATGAAAAGAGCGTAAGTTAACCTTACTATGCAATGAACTAAAAATAAATACCGGCGTATAAAGGTTGACCTAATAAAGTTCATCGAAAGCAATAAAAACAAAGTTTAGCACTCGCAAACTTCGCCTTGTTTGTTCAAAACTTGTTCCGCGTTGTTCGTAAAATATCTAAATTATTCAACACTCTATTTAGTGTCATCCATTTTACGACGTTCCTACACGTGGTACACCCAATGATAGAAAATACAGTTTAAATTTAAAATGGTAGGGCTCCAATTGCGGAGCTCCAGGGTACACATACCATCGCATTTTTTTTATTAGTCGCCAAAATCGTAAAAATATGGTAATCGGATTACGGTTAAAAAATATAGCTAAGTAGCAAGTATGGTAATTGGTAATGTACCATACATTACCAATTACCATAGAATAACATAGGATTTCTGTCACAGAGCTCATAGAGGCTAAGATCTTAAACCTTAGACTGACTGAAAACTGACACTTCTGAATGAGCAGTCAGAACAAACTTCAAGGAATTTCATTTTTGTGAATAAATTGACAACGCGTTAGTAACGATGCTGTAGGAAGGATTATAACAATAAAAAATACCCGCTTGCGCGTCCTTGGAAATGCCAAGCGTGAAACTAATCGGAGAATTAATAAAACTCATAATTACTCCTAGTGTTTGATTAGAAAACTGCAGTGATCAAAGTCAAACCTAGACGCGCTGCAATCAGCCAAACGCGCGCTCGTTTAATTTATAGTTCGGTCACATGCCGTAAGCGTGCTGCGTAAAAATATATCTATACGACACTATGAAACCACTAATTAACTACGCCGACTATACTACAGTTGCCGATCGACGGTGCAGTAGGTACTCCCCTCAACCTACGCCCTTCGCGTGCATTCTACTCTAGTTTACTGTACTTGCAATTTTTTTTAACTTCTCTTCATTTTAACAGTAGGCAGCAAGTATTTACAAAGGTAGAGCATCATCCTGTAGGTATTTCTCCAAACAGCTCTGTTTGAGCTGTAGTTACAATCAGGGAACAGTCCACTTACCACATATTATTATGCACTTAATGTGGTGATTATAAAAAGTATATCTTATTGATTTTGGATAAGCAAAAAGTTCCTTGTAATCTGTCACGTCTTCAGATGCGATAAAGGGGCGAGTGTATCCACATTTATTCGGCACATACCTAGATAAAAACACCACGAAACCAATAAGTAAGTAGGAATGTTTTCAATCGAGGAAACTAAATATCACTAATAGAAAATACCACATAAAAACCCAAAGAAGCAAACAACTGTATTTACTAAATCAAGAATTTATAGAATTGGTAAAAAAATACAGTTCACATACATTGATGGTAACTGATAAAATCAGAGCTTTTAAAGTTCAGGTGTGTTGCTATTTTGGAGGCCTTTGCGCCTTTGGACGATTTTGCAAAAATGCGGAAATATCAAAGATAATCATAGTAAAGAAAGAAGTGGCATTAGTAAATTTTCCATTATGAACAGCACAATAGGTGAGGTACCAGGAGCGCAAGAGTGCGCAAGAAGCTATCTGCATCCGTGACTAAGCCGCCAACGATGCTTCCGCGTGGGCAGACTGTCGTATCACTATCGTATCATAAAGATCTCTATATCAGTACTGCACTCTTCTACTTATTAAAAAACAAAGTCGCAGGCTGCGTCTGTCTCTTTGTTCGCGAAAACTCAAAGACTAGTGCACGAATTATCCTGTGTTTTCACCGATAGATAGTGATTCATGGAGATGGTTAGTATATTTATTAAAATTCTGTGTTGTAAATTGATTAGATTATAACGATAAATGTTGGGAGGTGGTGGAAATATTGTAGCCGCCAGGGCGCTTTCATCGAAGATGCTGCCTTAACCTTTTGAGATAAAACAAAATAATATATAGTGGAATATATTCTTTTTGGCAGCACTACAAAAAAAATCATCGCGAGGGCGGATTTTTTTTAACTGAACTTCCAAAACAAATTCCAAGAACGACGTTTGCCGGGTCAGCTAGTTTATAATATAGAATCGTAGAGGTGCCTAGTAGCGTCACGTCCTCACTCTACCACTGAAGATATTGTGTACCTGTTAATAATTATTATGGAGATAGATAACCTTATCGTTGTTAAATATTCCATAACCAACAGCACAATACTCGTAGGTACCAGGAGCGCAAGAGTGCGCAAGAAGCTACTCGTATCTGCATCCGTGACTAAGCCGCGCGCGACGCTTCCGCGTGGGACGAGTGTCGTATCGTAAGATCTCTATCAGCGCTGCACTTTTCAGTGGAAGGTTACGAAGTTCCAACATTTTTAAAATGAGTTCCGTGCGCAAAGTACCAATGGCTGCTATATCAAAGTGCTTTTTTTAGTTTAATAGTACAAATTGTATTTGCAAAAGGTCTAATGATAAGTACTTAAATTTAGAAGGTATATTGGTTATTCGGCGCACTTCGCTCTCTGCCTCCCCGTGAGGAACTAGGCATGACGAATGTATGAGACATAAACATTACATAATGTATGGAAATATATTGTAACCGCAGTTGACGATGCTGGGAGGAAACAGGTATGTTCCATTAATTAGATTAGACCGTGTCGATGATTAAATATCCAAATATTTACCAGTAGCAAATTATGATTTCGCATCATTAAAGTGATAACCATGATGAACTCATTAGTCTAGCAATAAATAGATTAATGGAAATGTGGAGCATAGTAACATAAGAAGTCGTTCTCGTCTAAAGAAGATTCCTTAACCATCTTTCTATGATGTGGAAGTATTATCTAATAAGGCCAGGTATTCATACACAAATCTCAGTGCAACGCATCTGCATTTCGACCTCTGTTTTTGGTGTAGTGCAATGAAAACATAACACTATATGAAGTTATTTACCTAAAAAGGTAATTATACTATATATACTAACAGCGTAAGCCGATTGTTGTCCCAGTGATTTTGAGACTCGTTACCAAGCTCCGGAGGTGCCACTGAGTCTTTCCAATTGATAACTCTCGTATTACCTGCTCTCCCTGGGGATGCAGTACCAAGTGGCCTAAAACTACCCAGCTAGTATTATACACTAATAAAGTTATGGACGGATTTAAGGAAAAACGATGTGCAAAGAGAAGGCAACATTTTCCTAACCCTATATTTGTATTAATCACGCGCTGACATAATAGTTTCTACTAATTAAGGCGAGGCCGCGAACCGTACGGAACCCGGGACAGGGCGACCGTGTCCAAAAAAAATAAATAAAAAGAGAGCACGCGGAATAGCGGAACACGATAATTGAGGCTAAAACGATTATAATGTGGAAAGCATTAACGTTCGGTTTCGACGATTCCACCTTGATCTGATTATTTCGCTCGGCTTTTTGGCTGGCGATAGCTTCGGTTCCGGTCCCGAAATACTTGCGACGTAAACACGAGCGCGCACTCGCCACCGACCGCCCCGACCGCCCCGACCGACCCGACCGACCCGACCGCATCGGCAGCGCCGCGCACGCATCGCCATTGTTCCAATTCGTGTCATTTTTTGAAAATGACTGTGTAAAGTCCGTCCCCCACGTGGCACGGCATGGCACAGGATAGCACGCTTCGGCATACCGAACCATACTGTAACATCCAGCGACATGCCGAGCGTTTTCGCGGGTTTCGTGAGCTTCATTCATACATTGTAGAAATCATAATTGCGGATTTTCTCGCGTGTACAATACTCCCAAAGTCCCAACTTCTCTTACCCGACGTTTCGGTCGCTTTCCAGGTAACGTGGTAGCGAGCAGACTGTTCGATAGGTTCCTTCGTTCGAGTGCTCGCGCTAGCCGCTGAGATTGCCATCCGAACAAACTATATTCAACTTCATTTTTCCCCATGGAGCACTAGTAATGTGTGCGTCTCACGTGTTCCAGGCTCCAACGGCGTGCCGTGCCGCGCTGTCAGTGGGCGCTGGCCTTTATTGTCGGCCTAGGACCTCTACAGTGTAACTCGGATTGAGAGGCGCACACATGGGAGCTGAGACTGGAACAACTTGGTAGCCCTCATGTGCGAGTGCCTTATACTGTCCCCCTGTCCCCTTGTGTGGACAGTATAAGCCTTATACTATAAGGCACTCGCACTGGACTGTGAGGAAAACGGTGATGGGCGCATTTATCATATCTTGACAAAAAAAAAATACAACTCTATTTATCTAAAGGAGAGCTCTAGTACTCTAGGATATGCGTGACCGTAATCAACCGTGCCAAATGGTAGCTAACGTCCAGTGCTACCGTTTTTTGGTAAACAGACTGCAATTGATTATCCTCAATAACTGAAAAACCAAATGCTAGGTATCAAAATATTAAGCGTTTATAATCGAGATAAGAACTGGTATATTTATCAGAGAAGTTATTAGGTAAGTTCGATTTATTATATTATTTCAAATTTACATAAATTGTTTTTTCTTGCTCCTTTGCCCGGGCATCGTTTTTGAGTCATTTCAAAAACACTTTTTTGTATTTTGTACAGGTAACTACTCGATGCGAAAAACACTTTTTCGTAGTCGGAACCAAAGGACTTGGTAGGAAATCAGAAAAAAAAAATCGTACAGAATCTTAACAACATTCAACAATCGGTACGTCAATTTTTTGGAACATAATATCCAATTACACTCAATAATCGACACTTGGTTAGTGCATTAATTAACGCACAAAAAGTTTAAATATCACAGAATTAAGAAAGTGTTTATTTACAAAACATAAAATGCAGAAAATTACACTAAGACGAGTGTTGCGATAGCAGTGAGCGATCAGATCAAATCCCTGTAACGTGTAACAGACACATAATTCTACAATGAGTTGCGAAAGTCCCCAAATTGGGGGCCAATTCTGGACTCCACGCAAATATCAAAAGATACTTCTTCGTAATTTCAAATCACCCTCATCAAATCGAAAACCTTATGGTTGCGAAGTGTTTTTTAAAGACGTTAAGTAAAAGACGAGCATACAGTTCAGGTTTATGGCAAAGAATCCAGAAGTTTAAACGCGCTGCTTTTTGAATTTAGGTTTTATATCTCGGTGCTCGAACGAACGCTGCTCATTTCCATGTTTCTGTTTGGTAAGGACGAAGTCTTGGACCTTAAAGGCATCTGATAGAAAACGTGTCGATGCTTTCGAGGTGTTCTGCTGGCGGCGGCTACTGCGCAGCCCGCAGACTCTAAGAACTTACACTGTACATATCAATCCTCAATCGAGATATCGCGTATATACGAGTCGTTTAGGAAAACGAAATTTGGTCAAACAAATTGTAAAAAAAAATTGTAAGAAACAAGAATAGGCCCCGGTCCACGTGTCGATCACTAATTAGCGGCAAGTGGCGACAGCTCTATATTTGGCGTGTTTATGAAAGTCCGGTGTTCTTGAAGGTCGGGTTACATGCCGTAATGCCGTTACACCGGCCGATGCATCGCAGTACCAAAAGAAGTTAACAAACAGTGTAGTTCACATTCGTGGTAACGTGAGAACTGGTGGCCTACACACATCTACACAAGAGTAGAGGATGCGGACACATACCGTGACCATTTTACATTTTTACTGTCACACAAATCGGGACATTTCCTAAATAAACGAAAAAAGAAACCGAAACATCTAAAAGTAGCTGTCTCCGTCAAATTGAAAGGTAACTTAATAATGGCAACCCATTATACGTCCCACTGCTGGGCACGAGTCTCTCCCCTTTTTGGGGGGAGGCCTGGAGCTTACTCCACCACGCTGCTCCAATGCGGATTGGTGACTTGAATAGGGACAATTCCGCCCCCTATCCGGTGTCCTGTAGAAAGACTGAGTCTCTCTTCTTCAGGGACACTGGAAGGAGGAATAGGGAAACAAAAAGTATGATCACGTTATGGATAGGTACAAGTTATACGGCTGCCTCTATAGAGTCTCCAACACTCCTGGTTTTCCAGAAGATTGTTATATATTATGATGCTACTGAAGCCCTGCCAATCGGGCAGGGCTTCAGTAGCTCAATTGGAAGAGCGGCTGGGCTAGATTCCCAGTAAGTCGCGAGTTCGAGTCTCGCCTGAAGTCAAATTTTTCTTTCCATTTTTCTTTAAAAATAAAATATATTTCCAGAAGATGTTATGTTTTTTGGGGTGTCGTGGACTGTCCTTCCTTCCGTCCGTCCTTATTACATTGGTTCCTTAAGCTCCTTGTGGCTCCAATATTTCAAACAGTGCGTGTCCAAAGAACAATACGTAGAACTTTCCATCAGAAGGCCTGCCTGCTAGTTAACCTTTTGATCACAAAAAAACTCTCTTCTGTTGATGCGTTGAAATGAATTTACCATGAAGCATTACTTTGATATTTAATTGATAGGTATTATGTGATAATTATTATAACATACGATAGACATTCCACAAGTCTAGACACTTTCAACGCACTAAGATTTCTCTTAATTAATTACCTAACCTCTTTCAATTACCTTTCCGCCAGATACCTTCTATTGGTAAAATATTGGACGGGTCCAATTAAACGGTGGAATTTTTGACATCTCAAGATGAATGTATAGATCGATAGTTGGAATAAGACTGGGTTGTATAATATTAATTAATTGAATTGAATCATGAGTAAAGTTATGTAACACTCATTACGGTTAATTAATTAGCGAATAATTTTATTATGAATGTAATAGGTTATAGGGTTTTAACAACTGCTATCTATCGATAGCAACCGGGACTGACGGCTTAACGTGCTCTCCGAAGCACGGAAACGCGCATTTAAATTGCCACGAGCGGTCACCCATCACACTACCCGACCGCGCCTGTAGTGGTTAACCGAGTAGATCGCTTATGATCTACACCAGCCGCCGGGCCATGCGCGCTTCGAACAGTTATTACATCATCATAATTTCAAACGTAAGACGTCCATTGCTGGTCCAAAGCCTCCTCATAAAAGGGATATCCCCTATTCGCCACGATTGGTATGCGGATTGGCAATCGCAGTGGTGTCAGTTTTGTCACATAATGCTGCTGCCCATCTTGCGTTATTGCACTTACTACCGCCCCTTTGGAATGGTTTGGCCGCCATTGTTCGGTTGACTTACTAGCATTATAGTATATATATATTCCGCTAATGGGCGGTGGTGGGCATCACGTCCCGACGCCAGCAAGACAGATAGCTATTTATCTTAAAAAAAATATAAAAAAAAATACTTGCGGCCATTTTCAGTGGATATATATTCGCTAGATTATAAATATGCGTGAAACTTAGGTTTGCACCATATCTGGATGAACGAAATGATTCTGCAGTGAGATCTTAACCTATAAATAGCAAGCTATCACACAAGATGGCTTCAGTGTGAAGAAGTGGTAGATAAATTAGTAAATCAACTGTCAGTAAGTCCAGAGGTTTTTCTTAACCTGCTGTAATGAAAGTTATAGAAATCAATCTTTTTAGAAAAGAATCACTATCTCGACAGTATGAAACAAGTTATAATGCACATCGATCTTAGGAAGGAGACTTCGGCTTATTTCGTGTCTGTAGAACGTTGTCTCTTTCGGACCTTACCGCTGTGACGTTAGTCGAACATTTTGATCAAGTTTTGACCAAACTGGACTGTGGCTTATTACGTAGGCCGTCGAAACTAGCCGATTGTCTCTTTCGTAGGCTTCATGTGCAATATTTGTTGTTGGCAACTGTGCTTGGGTTATTCTGTAGCCATAGACTGAAATATTTTATTCTTACGTAAACGTAACTTCACGCCTGTAATCCCCGAAGGGGTAGGCAGAGGTAAATGCATGCATTCAAGCATACATGCAATCACCCACGATTCGCCAGTTACGTTTTGGCCCATGTAACGGGTGGCGAGCCTGTTGACATCTCCGGGCACATTACCAAACTTCGAGGTACTGGGAAATTGCCAGAAAATGGAAAAATCCCAATAGAACCAGAGATAAAGGACTATACACCATTATCTCTGATAGCTCCCTACCTGGGAATCGAATCCAGGACGTCAGCGTAGTAGTAGTGGCCTGCTACCACTAGGCTACTGAGGCAGTTATTAGTTATTTTTTTTATTTTTTTTTTTATTTGACGACCCGGTTGTCCAGCGGTGTGAAACCATCGTTTGATTCGAAGGGTCGCGGGTTCGATCCCCGCATTGGGACAAATATTTGTATGGCCTACAGATATTTGTTTCGGGTTTGGGTGTTTGTGTATGTGTTGTATGTGTACAACGGCACCCACGACACAGGTTTATACCTACTGTGGGGCTGTGAGTGTAAGCGTATTTTATCTTATTATTTATTTTTTTATTCACTTACCACCATGATTGCAAGCTTTTTTTCACACTGTTTTAATATAATGAAATCTATCAATAATTGGATTTTTGTAAGAAATTGGTCAACCTAAGAAATTCACGAAAGAAGAAATCATTCGAGTTGTGAGTGTGAGGCAACATATTTTTAGATGACCCGGTTGGCACAGTGGTTAATCATCGACTTCCTGCTCCGCGGACTGCGGGATCGATCTCCGTCCACAAGTGAATGTTGAAACTGATGAGCGTTTCTTTGTTGTATTTTTTTGGCTTTTGTTGGCAACTTGGGCTTCCCAGGTATATCTATCGTTAACCTTGTAAATATCGAGCAAATACATCAAAGGAGAATGATACTGTTCCATAAGTACATTTCTGGGCCCAGTGTTAACACTGCACAAATCATGTCATTTTCAAATGACTATAAAATAATTAATTTGAAATTCGGGCATTTTGTGAATTGTTAGTAATTGAAGTATATATGATCAAGTAAAAGTTGGATTAGATTGTTGATTGTTAATTAAATTACAAAATGTACTGTTTAATGGGTTAACGAGTAACGATTTTGCAGGCCCAAACCCGTCTCCTTTGTTGTATGGGAGTAGTCCATATTCGGTGACAGTATCAACTGTCGAGCTATCACGGTTCATACGATACAGACAGACAGACGGACACCGGAGTCTTAGTAATAGGGTCCCGTTTTGACCCATTTGAGATATTTTTAAAAGAGCCGACTGAGTTTTTTCCGGCAAGTTTTTCTCAGATCATATTGGCCTTTGGAACTTTGCCGGTGAATGACAAAGAATGACTCTTTTTCTTTTCTTTTAACTCTTTGTTATCAGTTTGTAAAGGGGAAAAGAGACATTCTACTGATATACTTTTACATTAGTTTATTACATTTAGTTTTATCTTAGTGATATTCTTGACTTTACATATATTTTTTATCTTGTTTGACATGTATATCAATTGTTATTCGCTTTAATTTACTTTGTTTGTTTTTGACGTGTCATAAGAGGTGCCTGTCACCCTAAATGAATAAATGAGTTTCTGATTCTGATTCTGATATTTCTTTACTTACTTCATTACTGTTGTTGTACCTACCTATACGGGAAGACACAAGACACTGACTGCTGCAACACATACACAACGCAAGCTACTGCAGCAGGCAGGGTTTACAATAAAATGTATCACCTTTTTACGTATGTATGTACAATAAAAAAATCTTTTATGTTTGTTTGTTGGTTATACTTGGTTGTATAATAGTTGTATGCAATGAGCTTGTAACATATAACATCATTGGTTGTATGTATAACCATTACTTTGCATTGATGAAATATTCACTTAAAATATGTTAAAATCCCTGTTTCTCGACAATGTATCGTATTGCATTTGCACTGTCATGAAACATGTAAAAGCAAAACACATATGGCGAAATCAATTCAAAAGACTTGAATTGCAACAAGTTTTATCAACAAGAAGTCTTGAAACATGTTGTTTGATTAGGTTGTCAGATTTACACTCAGGGTATCGGATCTTGTCCACTACACATGTAGTGGACAAGATCAGATTCCGATTTGTGTTTACCAGATGGTTCGGAAAACTTAAAAAACTCAAAATTAGACAAATTGTGTGATTTGTCTAGCGACAATGCAAACGTCAACATTGACAAGTCTATGGATAAATACGACACAGATGAAACTAAGTTTTCAGACAATGGAAACACAGATAAAAACAAATCTTGAGATTTTTCACTTAACTGATAGGATAATCGGTGGTGCAAACGCCGACAAAACATATTGTGCAGGACGCTCGTGAATAGTGTAGTGTTTGTGATTAAAAAACAGTTTTGATAGTGATCGACCATACAGTCCTCAATAGTGAACGTTGTCAGCGCGTAGACAACCATAACAATCACGTTGTGTAGTGGTTGATAGCATAGTACACAATAGTATACGTTGTCGGAACGAAGAGAGAGCTTAAGTGACCAATAGCGTTAGAGTATTGTATAACTTCTATTTTTAGATTTTGTCTTTTTTATGTAATATTTGTGTAATTTAGAGTGTAATTAATAGTCTTGTGTCACTTAAAGCTCGTTTGTGTTTAATATTACTTTATTTTGTATAATTTAAGTTTTTCGTGTATAATTTTATAGTTTTTTGAATATGTTTGTTTTTCTTGACTTCTGTTTGTATCTTTGAACATTTGTAATAGTTTCATGTAAGTTTTATAGTTGTAATGTGTTTATTTTCACTGAAAATAAAGAATTTTGATGTTGTTTGTTTCCTTTCGGTAATGATCTGAGATACATAGAGATTTTAATTGGCCAAATAGGTCTGATAGCTCATTGGTTGTTCGAATCAACCAATCATGGATAGTAAAATTTGTTTTCTTGAAATTTAAATATCTCTTGTGATTGGTTACTTGAACCAATAACCAATCACCAGAGGTTTTCTTAAGCTCGATGACCTTGAGATTTTAGAATAAAAGTAGGGCAGTTTTGTATGGCCGGTACAGTTCGTCGACAGCACTCGGAATACTCGGATCACTACCAAAGGAAGAAATCAGAAGAAGGAAATTAATAGTGAAACAGTGTTTTATTGGAAGACCGGTAGAGCGTGTCACCCTGGTTCGCTTGCGCTGCTTTATCCGCCATACGGCGTGCGTCTTCAATCCAGTAAATAATAAAGTGTCGTGCCTGACACATATTGTGATACAAATTGCTTACGACGTGTTGCGAAACTTTACATGTTTTATGTTGTGCATTGCAAACTAACGGTCATTTTGTAGAATGAAAAAAAAAAGGTATGCTCCGTTGGTTCGGGATGAATAAAATAAAGGAGGTAGATTTTACAGTTTGAATCGTAGTAACCACCGCATTACCTATCATCCGCTAAATGGTATGCTCAGTGCCTCCGTGTTCTGGTTACACGCTTGAGTAGGGCCGGCGTAATCCTTGCGCGTAGGCAAACAGCTCAGGCATACGCTTAATCTTATGGCAACTGATCTATATGCATAGTGACCATTAGATAGCTCTGTGCAAAAAAAATGTAGGCCGCAGTATTTACTTGTACGGACCCGTAATAACTATCATAGAGCCATAATAACTAAGGTCTCAGGAGGTGGCAACGCATCAGCATTTTGACCTCTGGTCTTTGTGTGGGTGTCTATAGGCCGCAGTCATCACTTAACATGAATGTGAACTGCATGCTAGTTTGCCACCTTCATAACATTAAAAAAATACTTACCGTGTGAATTGCGAGTTTTGTGCCACTTTCACTATTTGCTTTATGTTATAGTTGTAGCAAACAAGCAGAGAGTTGACATGGATGAATTAATACTGTAGCCTATATAAACATATCTACATACAAACTGACCAAGTGCGAGTAGAACTTGAGCACGAAGGGTTGCGTACCAATTGTTGTTAGTGTATGTTATTATAGCGACAACAGAAATACATCCGTAAATATCAACTCTAACTGTTACCGTTGCAGTTCTCATGAGATACAGTCTGGTGACAGACGGATGGACAGCAGAGCCAAAAAGGCTCCCGCTCTACGAAACCCTAAAAACGTGCCAAAACGTGATCTCTACTGCTCGCTTACTGCAAGTATTGCCGAATCGCAGCCGTAACATCACCACAAGGTGCCGGCGTCGACCTTCCGCGTATGCATACGCACGCGTCATGCAAATTGTAAGCAGGTACGTGGTTTCCGCGACCGGCGCCCGCACAAGGCCACTGTTCGAACCCTCCCTCATTCATCATATCGCCAGTATTTGCATTTTCAAACTTTACTCCTGCCATCCAAAGGGTTTTAACATCCATTGAACTACATGCTTGCTTTCCACATTCTTTACATAAAACATGAAAAATTCACTTCAAACATAATATTTAATACATGTGTTTTTTTTTATAAGATGCGAAAAATTTGTGCAAAACCGCCCTTCTAAGCGTATTTCAAAATATTTTAGCGAGGGCACTATAGGTAAGTAGGTTCTGATTTTTGTGATCACAATTCTGTAGGAACAGTCGGAGAACTCTCCCCTTATCCAAAATAAATCAAATATAGCCTTTATTACCCCCATCTAAGATACCTACGTGATCAAGCAGCCAGTGGCCTGCTAGTACCACCTAAGTTTTTAATTTTAGGTACTAACGATATGTGGTGGAGTTATAATTTAAATTTATGCAAACGTATAAAGATATTAGCAATATATATATATACACGAGTTCACACAAAAAAATCTGACAAAAAATTGCGTTGCAGAAGATTGCGTCGATCGTAAAATGTATAAAAAAAAGGTAACATTCGTACTTTATATGTTACACCTCCTGTGGCGGAGCTCGAGGACGTAAAAATGACCGCATTACATAATCCAGTGGTTCTCAAATTTTTTTCAAGACTGAATCCTTTTGGAAGACCGAATATTCGACGGAGCTCTGAATCCTAGGAAACTTTGTTTTAATGTGGTATCTACCAACTATTTATTAACCGTGAAATCATATTATGTACATATATTACTTTATCTAAGACAATTAAAATTTTTACCAAAAATTTGCAACATCAACATAAAACAAAGTTTTATCAACCAAAATGTAGTGTAGGACAAAACACGCGCAGGGGACATGGCTTTAGATTATTATTTGAGATTCTGAAGTAGGTGGTCTACATTTTACAATGATTTCATTTTATTTCAATATAACCCATATTATTGTGGAACCCGGCAAATTTATAATGGAGCACACTATGAGAATCACAGACCCTATCTATCGGCCACTCATTAACGTCATGGAGTAAGACGGGGAGATGAGATGGTGCGAGATGGAAGATGGGAGCAAGAAATATTGCACATCGAGCTTAGGAAAGAGACTCGGCTATTTTCGGCTCTGTTGAACATTAGGTATCTCATTCGTACATTTACTGGTGGTAGAACTCCAGTGACGGAGCTCGCAGGCGTCGGCTCCACCGCATTACCTAATATACTTGCCGCTATAAATGGTAGTGTTCAGCACTATCGTGTTCCGGTCCGGTAATGTACGGCCCTGTAATTTCCGGCACAGAGGCAAAACACCTTAGGCCTCAGGAGTGGTAACGCATCTGCATTTTGACCTTGGTGTGGGTCGTAGTCTATAGGCTGCATCACTTAACATCAACGTGAACTGCATGCTTGTTTACCACTTCCATTACATAAAAAAACGTGATTTTTTTTTTTAATAAAATACGCTTTCACTCACAGCCCCACACTAGGTATAAACCTGTGTCGTGGGTGCCGTTGTACACATACAACACATACACAAACACCCAGACCCGAAACAAATATCTGTAGGCCATACAAATTTTTGTCCCGGTGCGGGGATCGAACCCGCGACCCTTCGAATCAAACGGTCGTCTCACACCGCTGGACTCGTCGTCGTCCGCCTCGTCGATTTGACGGGTCGTCAAATGTGTATGTGACGTTTGTCAACCATTTTGATCAAATTTTGACCAATGCCGCACTATCAGTGCTTACGTATGCAGTGTGCAACAGAGATAACGCTCTACGAAGTCGAAACTAGCCGATTGTCATTGTCCTAAGCTAGATGTGCAATAATATTTCTTGGTGGATTTCGATAAATCGCACAATACTTTATCGGATTCTCTTGGGTCAATTTTACGCATATGCAGGACATCGTCTCGATACACAATACGTACGCCGCCATTCCATTGACTTCAGTGATCAAGTAACGATACCTAGGTACTATTGATTATCGACACACAGATCATATAGTTAGGTCACCTCGAGCACAAAATAATATCGTTGCAATCGTTTTTCAAATCGACCGTGAACAGACGACGGTGATGAATTTTCAATATTTCAAGGAACCCCAAGAACAATCTAATTACCGAAATAGACATCCTAATACATTTATTGGGATGTCTATTTCGGTAATTAGATTGAGGTGTACACGATTTTTTTCTAGAATGTTGAAGGAGATAGATTTGCAGTGTTTATAAAACACTTTTCTCGTACGAGGCACAAGTTAATTACAGTAATTGATGACGGTGCGCGCCGCGACCCCGACGACTATTTAATTTCCTATTATTAAATACTAATATTTATCCGCGACTTAGAACGCGCATAATGCCCGTTCCCGCATTAAATTCAGGAAATGCTCTCTTGGTGTTTTCTTAAACTTCTCAACAAGGCTATATGCGAAACTTCTGATTTTTTAAGTAACCCCAAAAATACCTAATTACCGAAATAGACATCCCAATAAATGAAGTTCGCGCAATACACGGATTATTCACGAGAATGTTGAAGGAGACAGATTTGTACAGAGTTTATAAAACACTTTTCTCGTACGAGGCACAACTTAATTACAGTAATTGATGACGGTGCGCTCCGCGACCCGGACAAATAATGCTTCATTTTCTATTCTAACATACTAGCTTTTGCCCACAATTTCAAACGCACATAATTCCCGTTCCCGTAGAAATTTCGGTAAACCTAAGCCTTAAGAGGACTCTCAAATGAGACGTAGGTGTCGTCCTTCTACGGCACGGGAGCATTACGGCTGTCATTCTGTAAAAAGGATGGTTGGCTCTTTTCATAGATACTTTTGATGCGTCACTTCTGGGGTCCGATGACAGTACGTTAACAAGACGGCACTCGCGTAGTCTCAGCGTAGCTCCAGTGCAAAACGCTTAATTTAAATGACTTTCCCTACACTCTTCTAGGAACCTATATGCTAAATTCCAATATTCTACGAGGAGTAGTTTTGGCTGTAGGTTGTTTGTGTCACAAGAGTAGCAAAGCATCTGTACGGAGACATTTATTTTTTATATAAATATACACATGTCTATCTGCTTATCCAAAACTATCCTATTTGGTTTTTAACCAGAATAAAGTGTCTATGTAGTCAAGTACTCAGTTCTCTGATAGTACATTATGTACGATCCTACGTACGTTTACTGACCGTCAATGTGGACTATATTTTAAGTTGCTTCATTTGACAGAAGTACAGAAGTAATGACTAGTTATTTATTTGAGTGACATGCGGACATGTCAAAGGGAATCGCCGACGGTATGTTGAATGATTAACTGCGGCCTATGAAAATACACATGAAAGCCGAAGGTATAAATGAATACCTAATAAAGTCTTAGAAACGGCAAGTAGATAAAAATGTCATACTGACTGTGGATTGGTTGGAATCAATCCACAGTGGATTTGGATAACGAGCTTAAAATACAAAATACACAAGTTCATAACAGACGCTCAAATCAAATAAAATGTGGCAAATAATCGTACCTACAGTTCATATTGGTGGCAAAGCGAATACTGCAGCCTTTCGACATTTAAATAAAAGTCAACGTTTCCAACCAGACGCTTTTTTATTCCGGAATCCTAATTTAAGTAATTTGTTTCTCTTTACCGAAAATTACGAGGACATACAATACCAACTAACTGGACCACGGTTATAGTGAACTAGCACGTGGCAAAAGATAGATTAGATAATGCGTTGCTGCATTCCTCGAGCTCCAACGCAGTATCTTTACCCATCAGGCAATGGAAAGAAACTTTACTATGTAAAACGTCAAACATCTATATCAAATGGCCTAAGTATCAAAAAAGGTGATAGCAGAAAGATAATCTCGGCACTATGATTATGCACGATTAAAAACCCAACTAATCATAAGCAAGCAAATGAAACAAATCCAATAATCAACGATAAGGTAAACCTTGCATCAGACCTTGTAAATCCCAGGATCAGTGTAAATCATTGTTTGAGAGCGGATGTAGAACTAGTAACTGGTACCAATAGCGTTTTGGGCGATTCGGTGCCTGAACATGGTGTGGACGCAACAATTGACATTGACATCGGGGTTTTCAACGTCGTTATTCATCATAACAAAGTTCGATATTTAATAAGGTGTAATTTGGATAACATGATGTAACCCCGTGCAAAAGTAGGTACAGGTACAAAGAATCTGGGATATAGAACAAAAGGAATGGGAGAATTTTTGAGGAGCCTTTGAATTGCACGCATTCCAGGAGTGGGTTCATCCTCCATTCCATTCACTTGCGATTCGGGAAGTCGGTCAAGAAAGTTGCATTGCGGTGGCATGTGAACGTGGGATACCGCCATCATCAGAAAACATCGAAGTTTTGATAAAACGCCTACAATTACGTTCAATTACTTTCAAATTGTTTCTTTTTAATGTTTCATGATGATTCAAGAGCAAGGTGACGTGTATATTCAAAAAGGTGACCTTATTTTAAGCACTTAAGAAGAGCAAGGGATGGTTTTAATAAGAAAGGTATGTTTCACTGACAGCCGTTCTTCCAGCTTACGAGCGCCTATGAGAATTTCCATCGACAAATAAATGTCAATAGGTAATGAAAGCAATATCAATCGTGCACAGGGTATTTCGGAAGAAAAGTGCTGTCCTTCCAATATGTAATGCAGAAGATAATGATTATAAAGGGCAGTTTTAGTGAATGTGGCACAACCCAGCGTTCTCTCTAGACTACGGCTGTGCAGTTGGCGTACAGTTGGATCATCGATTTCAACAAAGGAAACGTGCCAGGACCGTCTTAATTATGGAAGCACGGAAGCAGAACCGGTACCAATGTTTTGGCCGACGCGGTGAGTGAGCATAACGTGGACAACAATATGGCGATGGTAATGACATCGCAGCATTCGACGCCGGCGAGCGTGACTAATGTGGGACAGGTTGCGTCGCGGCTCGCTTGCACCGACTGCTGGCAAATCTATAAAGCTGATAAGACAATGTTGGTATTTCGCGTTTGAATTGGAATTTGGAATTAACGCGATTTCCTCATATCAATGGAGGTGGGTTGTTTTTGAGCAAACAACGGCGGACTTTATTGAAAGAATTTACGTTGGCGGAGAAATCCACAAATTCACATTCCATAATTCTATTGTTCCTAGCACTCCAGTGACGGAGCCGTTAAATGATAGTATTAAACGCTACCGTTTGCCGATTAGTAGCAAGAAATCCATTCTATTCAGAAACACATCGATATTTCGCAATTATGACACATAATTGCCCGCCTATATTTTTACGAATTGGAATGTAGAGGATATCATGGGTTGTCCACAACTGACCAGTAATATTTTTTTTTGAAACCCATGTAATACGGGACGAACTTTATTAAACATCCATCGCATATTATTGCCAATCCCTGAAATGACATTGAAATTCTTCTCAATTCGAGCGAGATTACAGAGATGGCGTAGTTTTTCCAGTAAGCAATGGAGGCAGTCACTGAATCACTACTATTCCTCCAACATAGAAACAATCACTTGAAGTATAATTTGTTTATTATATATATGGGAGATTGTTTTGCTATATTCAATCACCCGAACTCCGAAAAGATGATTATCTAAAACCGTGGAAACTATCACAAGCTTCGCATTATTATTACCTACCTACACATTATCACGTTTAGACAAATTGTCTCACTTTGCCTCTTAATATCTCTATTGCCAACGGAATATAGTAAATAAAGAGCAGACGACAATGACACTCCGTGCGGCAGGTGCCAAGACCTAGTGTGAGTAACATTAAGAAATGCGCGTACGCACGAATTGATTCACCGCTCATTTATTCAGGCACTAGATAAATTATTGCTTTTTAAAAACGAAAACTCTGTATATAATATTCAGATAATAAAGAGCTAGTGAAACACGAATGCGTGTTGTGGTGCGAATACTCCGACCAATTGACAGCATTTTATGACTTATAGATAAAAAAATTAAACATACTGTTGAAATAAAAAAAAAATTGCTCAGTGATAGATGTGATCACGAATGGAATTTAAGTGAGGAACCCTAAAAATATTTGAAATGTTTCCAAAGACAAATTACGCATCAAAACATAGGATTTTAAAACCGTAAGACACGTCTCAATTTTACAAACCATTTGTTTTGGTTCAAGATGAATGTGGTGGGCACTGATTAGCATCATTTAAATAAATGTGTCTTGTTACTTTAAAGTGGGGGAGCCCATACGGGGACATTTGCAGTTACTCAGGCGCGTCAGATTAAAATATGGGAGATACCTTGCACCCGATTGAGTGCCTCCACCAAATCTATTTTTTGAATATAAAGCCGAACTTTTTTTAGGGTTACAGCCACGAGCTTGCTTCATATTCAAAACGTCAGAATTTTGGATGGGAACTTTGATTGGGTTCACTTAATGTCCTTTCTGGTTATCTGAAATTCTCGAGTAAACACCTCCATTTTCGTAAGAATCGAATCTTTTTGAAAAGAGCACAGCTTCAACATCGTGGGTCAAGGCCGCGCCAGATATTCTGAGAGGGTATAAAAGGTGTTTAAACAAAGCTGCTATCCAAAATTCAGACGATTCGGAAGTGAAGTAAAATAGTGGCAGACATTTGAAAATATTTAAGGACTGCCCTACGGGCTCTTCTCTACACATAAACTTTTAGATTTGGTGGAGGTACCCACCGGGATGCAAGGTATCTTCCATATATTAATCTGATGCGCTCGAGTAACTAAAAAAATAGCATCTTAGGCTCCCCTGCTATTAGGAATATTTGTATGTACAGGATGTGAATGTGATAATTTTGTAAGCCGTAAAAACCGATTATGAAGTGAGACCCTGGTCGCGTATTGCAGTAGTGATTCAGGGAAAGTATTATGGTAACCGTAGCTAGTGATTATGACCATAAAAAGTGTGAAAGACAATGGAATAAGTGAGTACTGTACCCTGATACCTTACTGAAGGTGCACAGTGAAGCATGTTGCTCTCGTAGGGCGGTAAGAAAGGACAAGTGATGACAATGTATAAATGACAACGCATATGAAGAAACGAGATAAAGTTGATGGCGATTCAGATTAGGTTCTCAATAAAAGGTCATGGTACGACCCCTGTACGTATAACGTATCTCGGTAGCCATTGATTTGAATGCCACTTAACACACCCAGAAAACTATCCGCTTAACCAAGATCAATCATAGGATTTTGTGTAGAATCTATGTTTGATTAACTAGCAGCAAAACTAATACCACCACCACAACGATCGCGAATCGGACTGCCAAACGTGGCGTTATTGAATGTTCTCCCCTAATGAAGCACAACATTGTTGTGAGTAACTTTGGGGAAGTCGTGAACCTGTCGTCGGCTGAAGTGAACGTGTTAACTTATAGGGCTGACATAAGCACCATGTTTAAAAGCCGGTAAATTAATAAAAATTATACTATCACAGAGACATAACAACTAAGGTCTCAGGGATGGCAACGAATCTGTATTTTGACTTGTGGTCTTTGAGTGGTTGTCTATTGTCTGCAGTAACTTCAATGTAAACTGCATGCTCTTTTGCCACCCTTATTACAATTTAAAAAATCAAAGATATACTTTAATAGCAACTATTGGTTACAAGGACTGTTAGAAAATGTAAGTTTAAGTTGTTTATTCGGAGTCGGTGTACCGGAAGGGCCCGAGCCGGATCGAACAGCCAACATCAACAGATGCCCAAGCCAGTTGGAAGACAGTTCGGACCGAACTTGCAAATAGTGTCAAATTGCCCAACTAATTGGAACTAATTTGATGGAACTCACTAACCGTGATATTGTTTGTAATAACAATGAGGTTTTCAATTCCGAGGGCGCAATTTTGCTGCTTCTTTGGACTGGCTTAACTTATGCGTGGATATTTACTATACGCGCCAGAAGCAAATATCTGTAGGCCATACAAATATTTGTCCCGGTACGGGGATCGAACCCTATGAGCCTCGATTCAAACGGTCGTCACACATCGCTGGATGAACTGGCTTGTCATCAATCAAATCAATCAATAAGTATGACAAAGGTATGAAAGGATCATTTCAGCCGAAAATCGAAAATGCTTTACTACCACTAACATCATATCAGTGAAATAGCGGACCCGTACATTACCAAACAATGGCAGTCAAACCATTCCAATTTGGCAATAGTAAGTGCATTAATGCAAGATGAGCCGCTAAATGGTAGTGTTCAGCACTATCGTGTTCCGGTCAGGTCAGGTACGGCCCTGTAATTTCCGGCACAGAGGCATAACACCTTTGGCCTCAGGAGTGGTAACACATCTACATTTTGACCTTGGTCTTTGTGTGGGTGTCTATAGGCTGCAGTCATCACTTAACATCAATGTGAACTGCATGCTTGTTTGCCACTTCCATTACATAAAAAAACTTCGTTGCTACTACTGAATGCCTCGGTGCCAGAAATTACAGGGCCCGTACGTTACTTGATCGGAACACGATAGCGCAGTGTGCAGCGCTTTTAGCGACAAAATTAGGTGTAGCGGTAGTAACGGTCAACGCCCTTGAGCTCCGCCACTCGAGCTCTATCACAAGATACTGTACGGTAATTTATTTAATACACTCTACGGCCTCGCAGTCTTTAAAATTAACACAAGTTTCAAGAGGATAATATTATGAAATACCTTTTTATGCGTTCGGTATAAAATTAATGTTGTGTATAAAATTATAAGGTCTTGTTTTTCGCCTCTATATACTTTAAACGTATATAAAGAAAAAAGTTATGCATATAAACATCAACTTTAACCAGCTGTAACGATGTGTTCTTCACTCAGGAGGTACCTACCTTATTTTTTCATGGAATTTGTTACGGGGCTGTACATATACCATTTAACCGGAACACGATAGCGCTGAACACTACCATTTAGCGGCAGATAAATTAGGCAATGCGGTGGTGCCTACGCCCTCGAGCTCCTACACTGGAACTCTACCACCAGTAAATGTTTTTTAGATTTACGTATTAAGATAACTTAGACGGTTCTACGTCACCGCAGCTGACACAGAGCCACAAAAGCATTGTGCGTCATTACGGGAGTATATAATACAGTGTATATGTTAAGGTAAATGTGGATAGTGTGGTTATTATGTATAATTACCGGAAACTATGCATAATTACCAGTGCTCGTGGTAAACGTGGTAAAAACTATCGAATTAATCACATTTACCGGCAATTATATAAAATTACCATACCCTTTTAGTAAATGTAGTAAATAATAAAATCACACATCGGAATCCAATGTTTATTAAAATAAAAACAATTCTAGTCCTAATTATAATAAAATTTGTTTACAAACAACATCAGACTAACAAAAATATTCCTCAAATATGAGGAGATCAAACCTTCTGTTTGGTTAAGCAAAACATAAAAAGTATTCTTATTAAATTAACAAATCAAATATCAAGAAGCCAAACCCATTGATTGGTTTAAAAAAAAATACCTAACACCAAACGGTGCGGAGGGCGCCGCACCCTTCGACCTACCCTGGCTAAGTCGGGGGCGCCCACGGTCGCAGTCTTGCCTGCCCAAGAGAGATTGATTCATTAATCTACTCCCTAATAGAAAAGATATTGGCTACTTGGTTAGAAACAAATAAGACCACAAAATGGTCCGAAGGAATGGTCATCACTCAGGAGTAAGTCGTAGCCCCTATGAGGCTATATGTCAACATTTACCACGGCTGCGCGGGAGTTTTATATAATTACCGGTAAATTTGAATAATTCACTACATTTACCATGTGCGTAAGTAATTATCTATTATTACCGGTAATTTTAGATAATTACCAATTGCTTACATTTACCGTAACATATATACCATAATCGTCACACCCATTCCTCGCTGTAAGTACACGTAATGGAGTTGGAGTTGGAGTTGGACAGGCGGACAAAATGTAAGTGAATGTAATTCTGTTAGTACAAGTCGGGATCACCGCGCGTCAGTGTTCGATTACACAAGTATTTCGTCATCCAAGTTTCGAACAAACTTTAAGAGCTGGTGGATGATGACGGAATCACTAGCGTGATTGTTATTTTAGTAATTTATAAACAAGAAGGACTGTTCAAGATGACAATAAATTTTATTTATAGCCTCTATACATCTACATTGAAAACTAGCCAAGTGCGAGTCGGATCTTACCTACCTATACTTCTTGTATTTATTCGAGCGCGTCGGATTAAAATATGGGAGATACCTTGCACCCCGTTGGTTACCTCCACTAAATCTAAAGTTTGAACATAGAGCCGCACCCGAAGGGAAGCCCTTAAAAATTCAAAAGGTCGCTACGATCTTACTCATCTTCCGAATCGTCTTGGATAGTAGCATTGTTTGGGCACATCTTACAGAATATTGACACGCTATTGACCCATGACGTTGATGTCGCGAACTTTTCAAAAACATTTGATTCTTTCAAAAATTAAGGTGAAAAATTACTCAAGAAGGTCAGATACTCAGAGAGGATGTAAAGTGGACTCAATCAAAGCTCCCATCCAAAATTCTGACGATTTGGATGCGAGGCAAGCTCATGTCAAAAGCCCTGAGGATTCGGTCCTTTATGGAAATCTTAGATTTGGTGGAGGTACTGAACGAAAATGAATCCCCTCTTGGACTCCTCTACTATTTATTGGCAATAGCCGGTTTGTATAAATGCTCTCTGCCACCACTATAAGAATCCAGTCGTCATAAGAAATGGGACATCGACACGATTGAGGGAGTTGTAAATAGGGCGGATTACGACGCTAATTAGTGAAAGTGCCGCGCGTAGGGACAACTAGGGATGGGAATGATACATCGAAATTGATGAAAGATCAATGTTTCACTAGAAAAACATCGATGTTTGCTACTGGAAAAATTCGATGCCTCGTCCTTTCAGAGCAAAATATCGATTCTTTTTTGGCGGGATGTTAACGGAATGTCAAATAAAAATAAAAAGTTTGTTCATCATTTGTAAGTGTCGCATTATTTACTGTACCTACGGCCAAATGTTAGAGTTCAGTACTATCGCGTTCCGATTAGGGCAATGTATGGCTACAGAATTTCTGTCGCAGAGGGAAAATAACGTAGGCCTACAATGGCAACACATCTGCATATAATTTTGGACCGCTGTCGCTTACAATCAATGAGAACTACGTGCTTTCTTCGGGTGGCAAGCAAGAATAAATAATAAAAGTCTCGTTATAGCTTCAGAAAATATATCAGTGGATAAATACGTGATCTAGAATGTATCGATACATCGATTTTTTCTTATCGTAGTTGGCAACCCTACGTGTCGGCGTGGCGGCGTGTCGGTGTGTCGGTATGGTGTCGGCGGGATGTGGGTCGCGGCCGCTAATTCGGGCGGCGCGCCGCGGTCGCGCGGTCACCGCCCGCCGGCGCCGGCTTCGAGCCCACGCGGGAGGGTTCCCGCGTGGGCTCGAAGCACGCCCGTTACTATAGTTGCCAATGTTGGCAGAAAATGCTGAGAACGCTATCTAACTCGATGCCAAATTTTATGTAGTACCGTTTAGCTGTGAAAAGATAGGCTGGCAGATCGACATTTGTATTTATACTATTTTATTTACACTAGTCGCTTTTCGCGTAACCTGTGAAAACTCATCAAATCATCCCATGGCAACTTACAGGAACTTTTTTCGGGATAAAAACTATCCTATGTGTTAATCCAAGTTACCACCCTCTATGTGTGTGCCAAATTTCATGAAAATCGGTTCAGCAGTCTTTGCGTGAAGGAGTAACAAACAAACACACAAACTTTCGCATTTATAATATTAGTATGATATTATGAAATTAGAATCACCTACTGATCAAATTGTCTACAATTTTGGCACCTTATACAGCGTTTTCGACAAATGCATTGGGACCGCACCGACCGCTAGTGGAGGAGAATTTGTTGTACTAGTGCAGTCAGTCAATCGAACCATTCCAATAGGGCGTAGTTAGTGCGAAATCGCAGGGTGAGAAGCAGGCTCCCGCGATAAAACTTTTTTTTTATGTAATGGAAGTGGCAAACAAGCATGCAGTTCACATTGAAGTTAAGTGATGACTACAGCCTATAGACACCCCACAAAAAGACCAAGGTCAAAATGCAGATGCGTTACCACTCCTGAGGCCTAAGGTGTGTTATGCCTCTGTGCCGGAAATTACAGGGCCAGCAGCCGCAGATCGATGCAACTGCGATCGCCAAATCACATTTCAAGCGTGGCACTTAAAGCATATAGCCCATGTTATGCATATCATTGGAAGAGGCTTTTGTTCGCCTGTGGACGTCTTTCGGCTGAAATGATGATACAGCGCTTCCACACAGCCACGTATCATTTCGATCCCACACGAGATCTCGTTTAATGGCATATATCTTTCTATATGCGCGTAAGTGCACCACCCACTACATGGGACATTGCATATTATACTTGAATACTTACATCTGTCAACCCCTTCAAGGAATACAGGCGTTAAATTACGTTTTCGTTTTCATTCATATCAAAAACTAAACTCAGAGAAATATCGACTACGTCGCGAATAGTCGCGATATACAAGGAGCGTGTACAACTTAAGAACAAGCGATCAAACGATTTCGAACAATCAACACGATTGCTGTCACCCGCCCGCTGGAAAAAGAAGCAATAATGAGTGAGCACAAAAAACGTCACACTTCACTTGCCCAGCTCAGTTTCACGTAATTTCTGGACCATTTTTATTTCACTCGGCTTTTAATACCTTCCGTTTAATTTTTAGGATCGGTTGTGCACTTTGTCCGAATCAGTCTATCGTTCTCTATCGTTCTGCATAAAACCGGGTTCAAATCATTGTGTGTTGACTCTACGCTCTACATAATGCTATCGATTTAGTCAAGCGGCAGAACGGCTGTTGTAACGACGGATGCAGGTACGCAAAAAACAATTCTCGGCGTGAGGGAATTAATAAATAATAGAAGCCGACATAATAAATGCAATAATTTGCTAGCAGTCCAATCTCGGTACAAGAACATGAACTTGACTTAACGTTCTTTTGAAGAATCACAAGGATTTTAAATATTTCAATAAATACATCGGTGTTTGAGTAATCACTAGTCATCACACCTAGGAAAAAAGTCCGACGCATAGGAATTAGATTGCCTCGTGGAGTATAAATAGTTTTTCTTGGATAATTTTGGAAAGAAAAGTTCGACTTCGGGCAGGAATCGAAACTGCGACCTCAGAATAATTCCATAGGTCAATGTTTGAATAAGTACACTGTATGAAACAAAGTGAAGCACACATAGATGTAAAACTGATTTTTGATATTTTAATACATACGATAAATTTATATAAGTTTTTGATTGAATAAACAGTGTCCAATCGAATTGCGCCAAAACTTTCCGACTTCAACGGATGGCGATGGGAGACAGTGCTCAAACGCTGTAACTGTTGTTTCAGAACTCCGATATCTATTTTGACAGGCGATTATTGAGCTGTTAAAAAAAGAAAAATCTGTCTGAAACTGTAACGAACAAGAGAATGGTTCCTTGCAATGGACCGAAAAAGTTTCTCTTTTGGATATAAAAAGAAACAGAATTAAATTGAATTACCAACGCTCAATTTTACTAACGATATAGTAGTCTAGAAGTTAGACGAAAAATGAATACTTCACCATTGTTTTTCACTAGGCAACTTTTAGGTCTTAGACAGCCGTAACTACACGACGTAGAAATCTGAAATTTGGTATGAAGGTCTCTTGGGAAGTGTAGAGAAGACCTGAGTCCCTCTCAGGACTTCCCTACACTTCCTTGTTCCAAATTCCTACTTGAACTTGCCTCAGGGGTGACGATGCATCTATATTTGATCCTCAGTGTGGAATCAGAAATGTAACATATAATATTAGGTTGGGGAAAAAGTTTCTTCGCATTTTTGCGTCGTAACTACAGATATGTCGATCTTGCTCCACTTTTTCAAAAATGGCATCCATTTTATCCGTAATAGGGCGACCAGAGCGAGGTGCTTCTTTGACATCAAAATTTCCGGATTGAAAACGCTTAAACCAAATTTGTGCTACTCTCACAGACTTCACTGGTGGTAGAGCTCCAGTGACGGAGCTCACGGGCGTAGGCACCACCGCATTACCTGATTTACTTGCCGCTAAATGGTAGTGTTCAGCACTATCGTGTTCCGGTCAGGTGGTAATGTACGGCCCTGTAATTTCCGGCACAGAGGCATAACACCTTAGGCCTCAGGAGTGGTAACGCATTTGCATTTTGACCTTGGTCTTTGTGTAAGTGTCTATAGGCTGCAGTCATCACTTAACATCAATGTGAACTGCATGCTTGTTTGCCACTTCAATTACAAAAAAAAAAAAAAAAAAAAAAAAAAAAAAAAAAAAAAAAAAAAAAAAAAAAAAAAAAAAACACTGCACTAGGTCCATAAACATCGCAAATTTTTTTCGCGGCTTGCGTTGCATTTTTACCTTTTTTGTAGTAAAATTTTAAAATGTATCGAATTTCTTCATTAGATTCACTCATCTTGACAGTACGAAAAACAAATGAAAATCACACATTTGCCTAATTTGAATTTGGAATTATGTTCTTTAAAATTTTAACTTTCAATGATACCAAAACCAGCCAGATACAAATACTACAGCCAAAGAGATTTTATTACAAGTTCATACATACTATAATGCGAAAAGACTTTTTCCCCAACCTATTATAACATAGTTTTATTAGTAAAACGGAGACCTGGTGGCGACGCATCTGCACACCTTTTCCCGTACCGCACTTTATAGTGTATGTGTAGCCTTTTCTTAGTGTTAAGTATATATTTTTAAGGTTCTGTAGATAACTAATTAGCTTATGCTTGTTAAATTTTATATCGCTCTCGAGAATATTGTAATATACCTAATTAGCTTTAAAGATATGTTTCAATAGTATTTAAATAGTATTAGAGCTTCGAATGTAAAGGTGCCAGGACAAACCCATTACCTAAGGGTTTTGTGGGATTTTTGTAGCTACATTTAAATTGTTTTTGTAACTTTTCTTAATAAATAAATTAAAATTTGATCATCAGTGTAGATGTCTGTAGGCTGCAGTATTAACTGACAATACATGTGAACTGCGTGCTTGTTGTACTACCATCAAGTACCATCATGACATTAAAAAAGTTTTATTGTTATTTCGGCAATAGTTTTAAAATCATCGCTTAGCGTCGTTTGCGCTTGCTGATGCCTGGTGAACTACGACAACGACGTTCGTCTCGAGATAAGACGTCCACATAAAAAATGTATCCTCATCAATACTAGCTAACAGCAAAACACTAGGAATCGCATCCGACAAACAATCACACGAGACCAATTCTATATTTAACCGACCAGCCCAACCGCCGTGCCCGGCCCCTGACTAGCGTGCGTCAGACCAATTTGACAGCTGTCTTCGGGACCTCATTACGCAATCAATTACTTGTGTCATCGGAGACCGCCTAAGCTAAACCCAATATAGAAACGGCTTGTAAATGTAGATGTCAGAGGATAATCGGACGCTTTGGCGGTTGTCGTAAATCTTAGATGCAGCATGTTTTATTTGACTTGATATCAATTAAGTATTGGATGATAATTGAATAAATACAAGAGAATCGATATTGTCAATGAAGAGAAGCCTTAGAGAGAGTCAAATTATAAGCCTCAATATATAAAGAAAAACCTATATCCTTAATCAACAACACGATATTTTATGATACTTTATTTACTTAGACATTGAATAAAAATAAGTAGGATTACATTAGTCAAACAAGATCACGTTCGGTTTTAATGAATGGGAGTGCTGGCAACGTATTATATTTATAGGATTTGGGAAGTCTCAATGAATAAAGTTTGGAAAACTCAGCGTTTATTCTAAAAGTTTAGGTAACTCTCGGAATAATTAAAATTAAACGTACTTAGTTCACGTTTCAATATTTCAAAATCATCATAGCTAACGTCGGGTTCGAACACAGAGAATCTTCTACATATACAGGGTTAATTCATTGATATACAACAATGGACTAATTGAAATTAGTGAATCACTTCTTGCAGGCAGCGTCTCTATGATGTAGTATGTTGGGTATGATCCCAATATCCCAACAATATTTGTTATATGACTTTTTAAAATTAACAGTTTTTAAATATATTTTTTTGCCAAAGGTACGGCCACGCAACTTCCGTAGTCAAAATATCGTCACGTGATAACGCGGCGCGGGTTTGCGGGGTGACGCAGCGGCGGCAATGCACTTTTGAACTTTTGAAAACATTTTTTTGTTTCTTCTGTGTTATTCATCAGGATTTGTAAAAAGTCGTAGAACAAAATTTTATTGGGATTGATGTAGAGCGGCTGCTTGCAAGAGGTGAAGCGCTAATTTCAATTAACCCTGTATAAAAGCGAAAGTTCAATCACTCATCGCGAAATCTCAGGAATTACAAATGGTAGGAGTTTCAAGTTTTGCAGTGATTCTTTTTAGTTCGTATTATGTGCTACTTAAGACGATATAACAACCGCTTTCAGAACCCAATAGATTAGTAATATAAGTAGGTAACATTGCACCCGTGCGAGGCCAGGGCGGGCCGCTAGTGTTTGAGTGTTTCAAAATCATCATAGCTAACGTCGGGTTCGAAAACACAGAATTACTGAAGTTCATAAATCCTTAAACTGTCTTCGTGCGTTAACGCAATGCGAGCGAGACGTAGAAAAGATAAATTGCTCAAAAAAGTAAACAAGTAGGTACCTAGTAATATTCCTACCTAAATATGTTTGATCCAAATGATTTTTTGATTGCTTACCATGACTGATATTAGTATCTACGAGAAAAACAACGGAACAAAAAGGGGCATAGGTACTCAAATGGTGTGCTGTCGAAAAACCATTTAAATATAAAGAAGAATCTCCACTCACCCGTTCTCGTCTTTTATTTTCTTCTTGCGCCCCCTCTTTTTGGGCTGGTTGAGCATCATCTGTTGTGGGTGCATCTGCATGTGCGGGTGTTGGTGCTGGTCGTGGTGCATGTGTGGCGGCAGGTGGTGCTGGCCGAGCATCGCGCACATCGCCTCGTCCTCCACGAACGAGTAGGGGTCCTCGCACTCGCGTTTCACGCCGTTGTATAGGTCCTCATCGCGCTTGTACTGGTGCTGGTGGTGCTGGTGGGGGTGCGGATGGTGGGGGTGGGAGTGGGGGTGGTGCTGGCTCATGTCGTAGGGCGCATCGGGCTCGCGCTTGAACGCGTACGGGTCCTGGGGGTACTTTGGGAAGGGGAAGTGGTGGTAGTCGTCGGGCTGCGGCGCGGGCTGAGCGGGCTGCGGGGGCTCGAAGTGGCGGTAGGGGGAGGGTGAGGGGGGGAAGGGTCGCTGCAGCAGGGGGTCGTAGGCGGGGTCGGGCGGCGGCGTGCGGGGGGGCGGCGGCGGCGCGGGCGAGCCCTCGGCGCTGGACGGCTTGCGGCGCGCCGCCTCGCCGCTGTTGCTCGTCTCATACCCGTCGTCCTGGCTCTCCGCCGCCTTCGGCTTGTCTTCGCCCTCCTCCCTGAAATAACACAAAGACCACATTATAGCCAACGCTCTCGTCGTTGTTCAGGGTTATAGACAAAAATGTTAAGAAAAGCCCTTTCAGAATGTTCAAATACTAGAAGACTTTAACATAATAATATACAGAGCTTATGTATGAGTCGAGTATGACATTTTGTATCTTAGATATGCTTAGATATAGAGTCCATCCCACAGAACTGCATATATCAATACAATTGCAAAGAATTATACCACAAAATCCAAAGACTCAGGAACCAAGCTAACAGAGTATTTATACTGAAGTCTTTATTCTTTTGCCAATATCAATACAGGACGAATAACAGTTCAAGATCGTTGAATATTACTCTGTGGTCTATCCTAAAGGTACGATTGCGAACCCGCCATGTCTCACTCTAACGTATTAACGTTTAGAGTGATGAAAAGAGACGAAAATAGAGAAAAACTTAGGTCAGATGAGGTTAAAACAAAATGTTATTAATGAAATTAAACAATGTATTTCACAATATACTTAATTTATTACGATGCATATAAACAATACATTTTACACACTATAACTCTATTCAATGTAAATATATTAAAATATTTCTAAATATTTGGGCAACTAATACATTTGATATCGATCGTTAAATGCAATTACAATATTCACCGAATGAACATTGGGTTTTACGTGATATTTGTTTCATAAACAATTCGTGTTCACATTTTACCTTTGACATGCAAAAAAATAGAATAAAATTTCAATACCGTTCATGTAGGTACCTATGTGCAATATTTTTTATAATCTCGTTGGTATTACATTAAATACGTAAAATCAAGTCAAATCAACCCTCTAGGCAAGCAGCAAAAATACATACGTTAACATCTCATTTTCAATAAACAAACGTAAAAGTTGTAATGTTTCGTAAGATTCGTAGCTTTCGTGATCTCTATTTGTCTATCAACATCAACCAAAGATAAATTGTAAGAAAAGACTGATAACAGTTTTTAAAAAGTAACTGGAAATGAAAACTGCAGGAGTTGCTCAGTCAAGAAATGATTCCTAATTTGATAAATGAGATGTAATTTGTCGAATCCAATTTGTCATTTCAGTTAAATTTCATGGTTCAACTTCATCACATACTTAAACTATAAAGTTCTTCATCTGCCGTGGTTGGGTAAAGAGGTATAGCTATAGTTAACTGTATCACCTAACAGCCATTTCCATTATTTATCAGTGTCTCCTCAATTCGCTCATCAAATTAAGGAGTCCATTAGAGGATCAATGAATTCAATGTGTTTATTTTTTTTAATGTTATATAACGACGGTGAAAGTCAAGCTTGCAAGGAGTCTTAATTCGTTCATTGACTGGTGGTCTACCATCTGTTAAACAATTCTACACTCCAACTCTAGTTTCAGTATCAGACCTCAAGGGCGTAGGCACCACCGGATTACATCATCGGTTTCCAAACTGTAGTGTCCAGCACTGAAATTATAATTATTTTTGGTATGCAATAAAGTGTATATGTGAAAAGAGATGTCTTGTTCACAAGCTTCACACACAGAACCCAGATCATAGATATGGATAGGTATATGAAGCCGTCGGCGCCCGCGGCGATGTCCGGCCGACTCCGGCCCGTCCGGTTTGCGTCCACAGCCAGATAGACATTTCCTCCGCGCAACACTCCCGCGCATCCTGCCATCACCTGCTTTTTACTCGCTATTACTCATTTGAGACGGCTTGAATAACTTCACGCCTGGGTTTCCTCGACGGCGTATATATGCAACACAACTGTGACATCTTCACATTGCGTCCACCGTCAGGTACGAGTAGGTACCTTACCTCCGTTCAACTCTCGCGCATCTTTACGTGAATCTTTAAAGCCGTCTTGTATAACTTTACACCTTTGTTTCACGTCAAATTGTGGACATCTCCAATTACTAATGAAAATGTAATATACTGTTTGCTTCCAGCATCAGATAAGCGTTTCTTCTGCACAGTTCTCTCACGAACCCTTCCATCACCTGCATTTTACTCGGTTTTGAAACATCCTGAATATTTTCTCTGTATTTCGCCGAAAGTGCTAGGCAAGACCGTATCTATATAATATACTAGCTGCCCTGGCAAACTTCGTATTGCCTCAGAATGAAATAATGTGTCAAAGGTTTGAATACGGACTATTTGTATGGGAAAATAAAATTGCGTTTTTTACTATTCCCCTTCAATTTCTTCATGTTTTCTTACCTTTTAAACCTTCCCTGGGCTTACAGTAATAATTCAAAATCATAATTTGCCAAATCGGTCCAGCGGTTCTCGAGTTTTAGCGAGACTAACGAACAGCAATTGATTTTTATATATAGAGATAATAAATAAATAAAAATAAAATACGATTACACTCACAGCCCCACAGTAGGTATAAACCTGTGTCGTGGGTGCCGTTATATACAAACAACACATACACAAACACCCAGACCCGAAATAAATATATGTAGGCCATACAAATATTTGTCCCGGTGCGGGGATCGAACCCGCGACCCTTCGAATCAAACGGTCATCTCACACCGCTGGACCAACCGGGTCGTCAATAATAAATACATCTTTAAATAAAAATACAACTTCGGTAAAGATACTCTTACATTCGCTAAGAATCTTCTCAATTTCAAAAACAGGATAGGAAATAAGAATTCCCATAACAACATAAGCTGCTCTCTTGACACTAAATAACATCATCAGTCGCACAACAGAAATCGTAACGAAATGAAACTTTCAAGTAGTTTCCATCTAGATATCTTTAACCGTGAGTTTGCTTGATTGATGAAACATTCACATAAAAACATTGTTAAAATGATAGGTTTGACAGCAGAGCGAACGCTTGCACCAACAAGACATTCATCGCAATATTCGCAATACATACTTTATGCGACGAGTTGCGAAACATCATCATGTTTATTGTTTTTAGTGCAAATTGGGGTGACGCCAACTAAACTTCAATGCACTTTTTATAGCAGCTCCATGGTCTTCAAACTCTTCAGTAACAGCGAAAGTATTGTAAATCTTGAAGCACTTATTACCACCATCTGCAATTAAATAAATTAAGTCATAACAAAATGTTACGTCTCTATAAAAGATGTCTCAACTTATAGCTACACCGGTGTATGTTCATGTTGTGTGTATGTTTCAATGTAGGTATCTGTGTAAGTAATTAAAATTGTGGTGAAGTATGTAACGACGGAACAAGAATACGGTAGACGGAAAACTTTTTAATCAAAATGCGGCAATATTTCGTGTCGTTCGTATACTTCCAGTGTTCCGTTCCGTTCCGTATCTCAAAAGGTAAAAATGTCAGAGCCAATGTGCTTCTTTCATCACACATATAAATCGACCTAAATATAAATAAACAAAATGCAAACATGGTTGTTGCCACTTATAAGAAGTAAAATTAGAGACTAAAAAAAAGTTTTCCAAGTTACTTTTGTGAAACTCACACAAAAATTATATCAAATAAGACCATAGCATGGGAATCTATAATATTTTTTTCTATAGTTTTACGATTAATAAATTTGGGTTGGGAGTTATTTGAAGTTATTTCAGAATATTTTTAAATATTTTATAATTTGTTATGTTTCACAGGAAAATCTATAAAAAGACAATGTCACCTGTTGGATGGGCCAAAACGTAACCAACGAATCGTGGGTGTTTCTATGCTGGAATGCATCCATTTACTTCTGCCTATCGCTTCGGGGATTACAGGCGAGTTACGTTAATGAAAATTGTACATTTCTCAATTATACGGAACTGTCAGCGCGCGGCACAACTCGTACACAGCAGGGTTTTCATATTAGACTTTGGATCTAGCCTGCAAGCCGTAGATAGGTGCAGCCTGTCATATTAATGAACACTTTTGCAATAATTAACGAAGACACGAAGCAGGTGGTGTACCAACAGAGCTATCTGCGACATGCCTCCGTCGCATTCGTCTGACAAACAGGTGACGACTTCGAAACTCACTATCATTGGATAAGTAGAAAGAATAATCTTGAAAGAGCTATTTGAAATGGTAATTCGTATCTCCTTTTATCGCTATCTGAATAAGCTTTCGTGTTTATCTTAATGCTCAAGAGGAGACCTATAGCTATTTTTTTTCATGTAATGAAATGGCACATATAGGTACGTACATGTATATCGTACAATTTACATTGATGATAAGTAATACTGTAGTTGAGCGGTTTTTACCTTTAGCTGGTGACCTAAAATAAATACATAATAATATCTATACTACATGGCATTTGCAGAAATTTAGATAATAGACTGTTGTCTAAATTTCTGCAAGAGCTATACACTCAGGGGTGGAAGTGTCTAAAGGCATAATAGCGGGGAAGCCTGCTCCGAGCTTGAGATTACTCGCTCGTGATGGTGAAACCGGGGCCACACCTCTCGACACCCCCAGCCTCTCTCAACAGTGTTGCCCCCCGTCGACCATCGGGTTGGCTATTTGGGGGCCCACCAAGGAGAGGCGAGTCACCACCTGCTTAAAGTAGGATTCGATAATGTGAGATGTTTAATATAGGCAGGTGCCGGATCTCACTCCATAGGCCCAGCCAGCTAGACCCCTCAGTTCACCCACATAGCCCAAAGTTTGGCGAATCACTTATCATTACAATAGTCCCATATATTCTGCGGGGCTTGTCTGTGTCTGTATTGACTATTGATGCAGTCAGAGAGAGGTCCGGATATAACCCATTACAAAGTAGATCAAAATTCTCGAAAGGGCCTCTACGTGTTGGACCCCCCATGTCCCCGCGCAAGCCTGACAAAGGTCCGGGGTTCAAATTGAACCCCGTGCTGACGAGCGCGATCTATACTATAACTAGCTGTCCCGGCAAACTTCGCATTGCCTCAGAATGAAATAATGTGTCAAAGGTTTGATATACCTATACTATTATAAAGTATGGGATAAGACCATTGATATACAAAAAACCCAAGATGCACACTCAACGTCTCAAAACCGTCCGCTCGCAAATAGCGCTAAAATGAAAATTTAGCGCTCATTTCAAATAGTATCACGTCAATCTTAGAGCAGTTCGTACGTCAGAAATGCCGAAGTGTTCCGTTAAAAATTGTAAAAATAATACGTCTATACCGATGAAAACGGATGGGATATCGTACTTTCGGTAAGTAAAAGACTTAATTGATTTACATTTGTCATATAAATGAGTAAATATAGCGATTTTGAATTGATTTTGATTTAATTTTGTTTATAACTTCACACTCATCGATCTAAGTATAATACGGCAAACTTCAATAGTTGTACGGTCAATAGGTGTAATTGTCTACGGTCATAGAAACGTATTTGGCTCATTTTGTTTTAGTCGTATAACGGCTCAGTTCTTGTCAATGGAGTCGATTTTCTAAAATCACACATATTTTTTATTACTTATTTAATAATAAACTTTTAAAGTACTTATTTATTAATTAACTTTTAAATTAATATAATATATAATTATGTATAACATACATTTTTAGTGTTTAATAATTTGATAATTGACATAGAAAAAGTGACCTAATTTGTTAGTAATATTATTAACAAGTTATGGATTTTATATTATTTAATCAATGAATAAAATTATTATTATTGATATTTATTTCATTTTAATACATACCGAATATTTTTTTACATACATAATTAAACTAAAAACATAATAATGTTATTTCATATCGCATAGCTATATAAATTTGTGATATGGGCATAAAACATTTAAAAACTGTAAACGTAAATTTTACAAACTCGATAAAATATGCACCTGTAATAAGATACAAAAATAAATCAAACAAAATATTTTTTATAATATTAATTATATTTATTTGACTCTCGACTATTCGACGTCGATTAAAAAAGAGTAACAGAAACAGTTATTTATTTTTTCAGGGTAGAATATACCCATTAGAGTCCCAACAGTTCGCTGAATATTAAATAAGCCATTCTGATTGTTTGACAATAACTTCCCGCGTAATTTCTATCACAGAGGCGAAACAACTTAGGTCTCACGAGTGGCAACGCGTCCGCATTCTGATCTCTGGTTCTTGTGTAGATGTCTAAAAGCACCAGTCGTCATTTATGTGCTTATTAGCCACTTTCAAAACATCAAAAAATACCTCTGGGAATACACATGGCACCATAGAAATACCACGTGACCAATCAGTAACGAATACCCGAATACCTAGTTCTCTAATAGATAGTTGTCCATGTTCACATGTAAGAAGTAGAACTACCTCAAAACGGCCGACGGTCATTGAATATTTTGACTTATTTTTGGAATGAGAAACCGGTTCAATTATTCTCAAAAACTGTTTACGAGCAGAAACATCGATAGATCGGCAACTCGTGATAGAGTAATTAAGTCAAATTGCCAAATGTGCTAGGCGTCTATTTGGTCTGCCATCAATAAACCTCAATCATTTCCAATTTTATTGCTTTTAACACTTTTCTGCTTTGTAGGGTTCCGTACCTTATAAAGAAAAAAGGAACCCTTATATCCTTATAGGATCACTCGTGCGTCTGTCTGTCTGTCCGTCTGTCACAGCCAATTTGCTCCGAAACTACTCGACCGATTGAGTTGAAACTTGATGAATATATGTAAATTGGTGACCCAAAGATGAACACGTCAAGTAAAATAATAAATTTTAAACAGGGGGGCCACTTTCGGGGGGTAAATCAGAAAATTTAAAAAAAATATCGTAAACTGTGTCGTGTGACATATCAAATGAAAGAGGTTGTTGTCAGCATCTCAGATATATTTTTTTTATAATTTTTGCATAAACAAATTTGAAGTTATTTAAGAAAAACGACGAAAATTAACCAGTGACCCGCCCCCTATCTCCGAAACTACTGAACTTAAAATTTTGAAAAAAATGTGGAAAATAGTTCTTTACCTATAGATTACTGGAAAACCTATAAGAAGTTTGAGTATTCAAATTAAATCGAAAATTCTTAATAATATAACCCCCCCTGCCGGTACCACCGTAACCGCTATGTCCCTGCATTTTAAATCTGTAATATTTTCGAAAATATTTATTTAAATTACGGAACCCTCACCACGCGAGTCGAACTCGCACTGTAACTCAAAAGGAAAAAACGGAGCTCTTATAAGATCTTGTACGTCTACCTGTGTGTCAGTCGCAGCTAATTTCATCAGTAATTCAATCAGAGAACTGTACGTGCAACATTAATAAATAAATCTTCTATACTAATAATTTAATCCTGGGAACTACTATTAAGAGGGACATCCTTAAAATAGAACATTTTCAATAAAGTTTTGCAAAGAACTTACTACATATCAAATAAGAGGTGTTAATATGACTATGTAATAATATATAATAAGGTTAAAAATTTAACCTTTAAGTAGGTAAATAGTTTTCGCATCTATGGTCTATCGTATTTATGGAAAGGCAATCTTAAAGCAATGCCTTCGTCCTTAAACAGCCTTACAGGCAGTGTGAACGGCCATTATATTCGACGTCTTAACTTAGAATTCCTGAACGAATAAATTGCTGTTTGATTCATGCAATTGATATAATTGAATAAACCACATAAATCGTTATGCTCAGTCTCTTACTTGGAAACTCATCTCATCCTCTCAACTTCTGTCGACCTTTTCTCAGAAACGCAAGCGCGATGTTAGTTCTTAGCGTAATTCGCGAACGCAACCTTGGCACTTGGGCCGCGCTGTAATGATAGCTTATTATAGATAATAAGGATCATCAGAGCGCCAATTACCGGTGGCCTGCAATCGTCATCGCATTCCGAACGCGCCTGGCATTATTTACAACGGCCGCTTCTATCGGGTGTGTGTAGCATTTCATTCATTATATGGGAAAAAAAATGGACAAGCGTGCGTTGGAGCGTGAAGGGTTCCGTAAAAGGATTGGGCGTAGTAGCCAACCAGCTGTCCAATACATAAGTTTACATAACCCAATGATATTCTATGGAAAATACGCTCTACGCTCTCTGCTTACCCCGAGAGAGACTTGGAGTGAAGATACATACAAAATACATTACAATTATAGTACCGCACATAGAAAATGTTATCAGACAAATCTTCAATCTGTATGACGCGGTAATTAAAGTAGATATCTTTGGACACAACTTTTACATTTTTTTCGAATTGCTAATTTATTGTTAGACACAGTTTTAATGATGTCAATTTATGATTTCAACAAAAATCTCTCGAAACAAAGAAAAATCTTGACATGTCACATTATGAACTGTCACTTCTAATTTTTGAGACTCTTTTACAAACATATTTCGTAACAAGCTACACACCTTTCCAAATTTCATTCACATTGGACACTATCCGACTAAAATAAACGTGACATACAAATGAAAGCGATGGAACTAAACATTTCCATTTTTGTCATTCAGCAAGGGAACCCCAATAAAAACAGCGCCGCGTTTTTGCGCCGAACAATCAATAGGAGATGATTTATGAGTCGAGCGGTTTTTATGTGCGCGACTCTCTCACGTGGCGTGTGGTCCACGCTTGGGCTGTTGCACTGACAGGATGGGCCGTCAATCAAGACGCGAGCTACGGAGTGTCTGGATACGGTTCCCACTTCAAGCATTGGCAAGTTCGATACATTTGTATACTCAAAATGGCCCCAAAACAGAAACTATGCTAAATAAGAAATGTCCGGTATATCACGTCAGTGTGGAGATGAAGTCAAATTCGCAATTAAAAAAAAATCTAAACTTGCGAAAAGCAAAGCTTACATTTAATTTTGAATTATTAAATAGTTACGTTACTCTAAGTCCTTTAGAGACGCAGAGAATGTGCAGCGCCAGATATCGTCCACACACACCTTTTATGCTTCTTCTACATTCATCATTCTCTTCATTCATACACACCGATTCTTAAAACTCTGGATTAAATAGTTATCAGTAGTAATATAATAGTATACAAACAAGTCTCGATATGTCAGCCTCGAGAAACCGCGGCGAAATTGAACCAAAGTTCGGCTGAAGTTCATATTAGGTTCAGACCACATTCGGACCATCACTATTTATTACATCAGCGTCCAAATGTCGCCCGATCTGCTCCAGTAAAAGGATAGGGCGCCATCAATCAAAACCCGAGCATCACAGTGGACGGATGCGGATGTTGCTTCGTGGTAAGTAGGATGTAGGAATCAGTTTGAAGAGAATTAAAATTACACACCTATTTTCATAGCATAACAATGAAGTGACGGTAATCAACCCAGAGTAGTTGCCAATTTTTAGACATCATTGGCGAAATATTTCTCGTTTTACTTTGCCGATAGGATGGGCCGTCAATCACGTCAATTCACGACATGCGCATGAAACTAGGTAGGTATATGCGGACGCCATTTCCACTCGCTGTTAAGTAGGAGCCATTTCAGTCACATGACGCTTGGGCTGTTCCGGTGACAAGATGGGCCGTTATTAACCACACGAGCATCCAACTGACTACGTGCGGTTGGTGCCACTTGCATTTGATGGTTCCATTTGCGTCAATGGGAACCATTCTATGTACAAGAAGACTATATACATGTACGTTTAGATCAACATACTAAATTCTACACATAACTTAGGGTTTTCAGAAGTAGGACTGACTAGGTACAGGGTTGAATAATGAATAGTAGTAGATAATTAGTGGATCTCATTGATGATATATGATCATTTGTGTTTTGATAATCAGGATGGCCTGTCAATCACGACACGAGCATCCTGGCTGGATGCAGCTGGTGCCATATCCGTTCGCTGGTAAATAGAACCCTTCACATCTCACAAAAGGACCAAATGCTATTTTATAAACATTTGATGCATTCAGAGTAGTGAAATTATTTAGTATGCGTGTATTTACCCTCAGGCCACACGAATCCACTTGCCACTTATTAGTCTGCAGTCATTCACAATCACAACGAAAATCTTGAGCGAGCGAATCACAACTTTAAAGTCAACCCAAAACCCCACGAAAGGCTCTGTGGGCTCCTGTCTGCATTACGGGCAAAACAAGAAATAAATGTATCCATTGTACAGGCAGCGGGCAGCGGGCAACGGGCAGTGTAGGAGCGACGTGTTCATTGTTTAACTACGTAAGGCTGACGGCAATGAGGGCGTCGTGCTCCCAACGAGAATATCGAACCGTGCGCCACTGTTGCGCCGAATGTAGGATTCACGAACATTTTCCTCGTTATCCACTACAACAAAATTCTGCAACACATAAGTAAAGCGAAACTTCACTCCTGTATTCACCAAATAGATAGGCAGAGGTAAATGGATACATGCAAACAATTGCGAGACAATTCAATAGGCACATACATTACCAAACTTGAGAGAGCCACTGGAAATCTTGGGAAGATGGCAGACAAGCATTCAGTTCACATGGATGGTAAGTGACTACTGCAGCCTAGACACATCTAAACAAAGTATAGTTCAAAATGCACACATGCGCTGTCAGCCCTGTCGCCCTGAGGACTAGGTTATTTTGCATCTAGGATACAAATAAAGTGGTCATAAAATATATCCTCATCTCAAAATATTACATTTTAATTTAGCCAGTATTACGATCGTTATTACCTACCATTGTTGCAAGTACTTAATTTTGGAGGGCTTACCAATTTTAAAAGTAAACGCGAGCAAGGTCATTACGACATCAGCTCTAGAGAATCTCGCCCCTTTCACAGATTGTGTAAAAGGAACACGCGAACTAACTGTCGAAGGGTACCGAGCGTCCATTTTCCCTTCACAACGAATGTAACAAGGACCAAACATACCTACCGTACATTGTACGTGTACAGGTGGGTGTATAGTACTGGCGCGTTCTTTGTTTAATTACGCAAGGCTAGAGGCTATCGGTAATGAGAGGGCATCGGGCGGCTGCCGAAATATCGAACCGTGCAGAGCTGGCGTCGAATATACAACTACATATATATTCTAAGCGATGCAGTTGTACTCAAATAGTAGTTAGTGTTCCAACGCATCTTTAGAAATTTGTGTGCGAATTTTCCAAGAATTAAACCGATAATTACTTATCTGTGCGTTGGAGTATGATGTTTTGGTTTTCAGATTTGTATGTCGTTCTCTAAGTAGCGTAGTCTGAATGAGAGGGCATCACATCATGCAACGCCCTGAAAAAGCGGATTTTACTGCCTACATTCAAACCGTGGCGGGATGCGTTCTCGAGATCCGCTGATATCCGCTTTAATCAATCGTGAAAGAACTGAAGCTTCCCTTTCAGTCTTACTATTTGAAGAAAACAGCATTGTCAAGCTCGTTTGCGACCTTTATTATCGTTTTTATACAACAATTCGCGATCATTATACTACGCTTTATATAACTACTGCAGTTACGAAAATCGTTGACAACCGTAAAATCCTGCCGGTAATAAGCTGATGTACGTTCGTCTCAAAGTCAAAACCATGCTCTAACGGAAAGCAATACTTTTACTTTTATTTTAATAGGTACTCGCCGGGTATTTATTTGCGAGTTCTTTGTTAGACAAAGAACTCAAGGCCAGTCAGTGGCTATCGGCATTGAAAGGGTGTCGGGCTGCCCAATATATGGAGCCGGTGTGGGACAGGCCGCCGCCTCCAATGTAGGACTCCAGCTACCATTACGTTTTTTGTGAGCCGAATGAGTTAATCATACAATTTACACTACGTCATTTAAGATAGTAATGAAAATCATAGTATGACAACTTAATACTATAGAAACTTGGGATTGAAGAACCAGTAAATAAAAAACTAATGGTTAATATGGTAAAGGCTGCAATCGTTACAATCATAAGAAGGTAGCGTGAAGCTGAGGTGTTTTTTATTTAATTACGGCTTGCCAATGGCTATTGGCAATGAAAGGGCAACGGTCAGCTGAAGCGGCTAGGCTGCCTTAATATCGAGAAGGTCACAGAAAATGGTCGAACATTCGTTTCCTAACGATTTTCAGTTTCCACGATTTGCGCCGTGGGTGTATAGAATAAGAAAGATCATGGCGTGTCAGCTAATCCTGGCAAGAACTGCTATTGACTAATGAAATGAGTGTCTCATTAAAACAACATAACATGCAGTCATGAAAATCAGTCATTCAGCATTCAACATTTACGACGCGTCGGTCAAACAGCGAAATAAAAAGTTGGTAAATATAACAAAAGTTTGAGCTAATTAACTCAATAGGATATTAATTAAACATTAACGAGTCGGTCAAATACGTCCTCATTTCGATCACAGTAAAATGTGGAGTACTCACGCGTATGAAGTCATAATTAAAATTGGACTCTACCGTCGTTTCAATTTTAATATTAATGTTAACATGTAAGTAGGTAATGTTCTCACATATTTATTTGCAAATACAATTAGCTGTTTGCGTTTCATGGATTGGTTTAATTAAAAATTAAAATAATAATTGTTTGACTGTATTTCCCTGAAGGGGTAGATAGAATTATATTATTATACACAAGCGTGCCATCGCTTAAGTACCATCGTGGAACTAATTTTTGACGAAAATAAGTTACGTACATATGTAGGTATATTAGGCAATCAATAGGGAATCGCAAGCCGCACCATATATTTTTCATAAAGTTGTACGAAAAGTGAAAAACACAAATAAAAACCAGTGTAGGGTGCCGTAGTTTTTAGGTTTTGATTAATGTAATAAAAAAAATATTTTTTTTTTCTATGGAGTTATTAAAAAATTTCGACTGTTTGGTCGACAATTTTTTTTTTGTATGTAATCGAAGTGGTAAACAAGCATGCAGTTCACATCTCCACCAGAAACGGAGAGTAAAACTATTACTCGCAAACATGTAAAGCCTTAAAAAAACTTAGGTGTGATAGTTTTCCTTATAATTTTGTTATATGTAGCTTTAGTCAACGCCATCACCTCTTGAAGGCAGCCTCTCTAGTTCAATCGCAACAACATTTGTTCTACGACTTTTTACAAATCTTGATAAGTGAATAATAAAAAATGTTTTCAAAAGTTCAAAAGAGCATTGCGGCCGCTGCGTCATCACCCCGCAAATCCGCTCATCGCTCCGCTCCCCGCACGTGGCGATATTTTGCCTAGGCAAAGGTGGGTGGCATATCTACGCTCAGAGTAAATGCCGGTTTAAGGACATAAAATATTTTTGTATGTTTCTCATACAAAAATTTATTTTAATTAAAAAAACTATGTATTTTAAAAAGTCTCAGAACAAATGCAAGAGGTGGTGCGCTAATTTCAAATAACCCTGTATATTCAAGCATTGTTGTTGTTAAACTAACAATATAGCCTAGCATCCCTATCGCTAGGGTTGGCACGTACATGACGTGGTCGTCAGCTATGCTATCCTTTAATTGGCTCGTTGGAAAGTAGTCGCAAAAATTATCGCCTGTATTTTTTTCCGCGCGGATCGAACGTGTCGTGTGACGTCAACTATGCAGGTGCGTACTTATCGGAGCGGTTGGTTAAAGGGGAGTTTCCACTGGTTTTGGATAATAGTTGCAGTTAGACCTCTGGCTTTTGTGTAGATGTCTATAGGGTCCACACCCTATAGACATTATTTACTTATCGTGTACGTGAACTAAATCCTCTTTTGCCACTATCTAAGAAAAAAATGTACGCACGTAAGAAGTTATACTTCTTTGGCGTAACAATCCAATATACCAGAAATAAAACAAAACGACAAAATAAGTTTAGCAACTAGCTTCAGACTGTCGCTTTTATCTGTCGGTGTGCGCGCGCATCGTAAAAATTCTCATCATTTTACCAAACGCGCCATAAGAAGAACAGCTTCAAAAACATGTGTTGAAAGGGAAACCTTAAAAAAAATCTTATAAGAGACAATGTATAATCCTTCCTATCTCATTTTCTCCCATGTAAAATCTTATGAATTTATATGTCTGTCTCTTTTTATACTGTCGCTTTTTCGTTTCATCGACTGTCAAATTACAATGATGCTAAAGAACTTTTCACTTCAAAGGCGTTCGTAAATACTTATTTAAAAGATATTTTTTAAACCGCAATAAAGCCTAGCATAATCCTATCACGGTAGTCGAAAAAGTTAGCGCCCGTAGTATTTGCGTCCGCGTGTATCGAACGTTTCGTGTGACTGTGTGACGTCAACTATGCAGGTGCGTACTTATCGGAGCGGCTAAAGCCGACTGCTCACTTGTCAACGCACACCCGGCTACAGTAATGACTTGCTGATGTAATTAATGAGTAGTTAGAAAGTTGTAGACGGCCGTTTGCACCAGGGGAGGGGACAGGGGGGGTTTTGGAGAGTCCAGTATTCTCTGCTTTATACGGAATAAAGCAATGGATACTGAAGGTGGTAGAGTTCCAGTGAAGGGACTCGAGGTCGTAGGCACCAACGCATTAGCTATTCTATCTGCCGCCAAAACACTACCATTTTTTAAAAAGTTTGGGTTCAGAACTATCATGTTCCGGTTAGATAGATGGTAATGTATGGCCCGTAATAACCTATCGCAAAGAGATAAAAACTAAATTCTGGGGGGTGGCAACTCATCTGCATTTTGAACCCCGTTTTTTGTGTAGAGATGTCTATAGGCTGCTATCATCACTTATATAACAAAAATTGAGGTGATACATACGCCTTTGAGTCTGGATACTAGAACTCTTTTACCAGAGAACGTGCATAGTGCAGCCGGTCGCTTAAGACACTTTTAAAGATATCAACTACGGATATGTTAAAAGTGCTCGTAGTTCCGATAAGTCAACTTGAAATAATTGAATAAATTACCCCAAAGAAGTTCCCCAAGAACATACAGACATAAGACAACTAGTCAAACACGTCGATTATGGCATATCCTTATCACAACCTGTTGGACGATTTCACACGGACTCATTCCAACTGGGTCATCAATTCTAACAAGTTACTAATTACAAGTTGACATTGTCAGGTAATGGTTTGATTGCCTCTATAAATTACGCTTTTCGCAAGTCCTGTTTGACCAATTAGGTGCTGCTAAAGTACACAATGAACACACGATTTTCGTCATCATTAATGATCCCTTGTAAGGCAAAAGGTTACCAAAAAATTACAAAGATTCGAACATTTAGGTACAAGCTATAAAGTGGCGGCTTCACTCATTTGTCCAGATTAAGCCATTTATTATTTGAAAATAACAGTCTCACTGTAAGTTAATACCGAGCACTTTAAACAGCAACATAAAATTAAAGATTTCAGTCGAGAGTAGTCGAGACCCGTTCCCATTGTTGAGGCATAAGCTGATATTTTTTGCCAAGGAAAGGCAATGAGCAGTCCGCTTAATTCTCGCAAAGTGGAACACACTGACAACAGCGCATGGCGTCTTCGGCACTACGGGCAGCGGAGAGGCAGGAGCAGACGATTAGTCACCAGTCTAAAGGAAGGCATTTTCTTCCCAAACGATTATAAAGCCAGGGTAATAAAACAGTGGAAGGGAGATCAGTGAGCTGTTTGGTTTATCTTCGCAAAGTGGCAGTCGGGTGCATGGCGTCTTCGGCAATGTTTGCGCTATCTAAGATAAAGAGCGAGCGCTGCAGGGAGCGGGGACAGAAGTGTAAGTGATTAGTCACCTGTCTAAGTAAGACACTTTCTTCCCAAGCGTATAATACACCACATATAAAACCAGGGTCGCGAGTTATAGCACAGTGGAGGGAAGATCAGTGAGCAGTTCGCTTTATTCTCGCAAAGTGGAACGCACTGGCAGCGGCGCATGGCGTCTTCGGCAATGTTTGCGCTGTCGGAGATAAGGAGCGAGCGCCGCGGGGGAGGTGAGGGAGCGGGTAGGGGGGCAGGTGATTAGTCACCTGTCTAAATTAAACAGGTTGCGAGTTACGAGTGCCGCGCGACGTCGCTCGCTTGCTTATTAGCCAATGAGCATAATTTGCCTAAACATTTGAGTATTCGTATACAATCAATGTTTGTACGTAGATGTGGCCCGGTTTCGCGTAATGTCTTATGACAGCCGTAGCGAGATGGTTGTATGACAATTTGCCATGGTAAGCGCAGTTGGTTTCAATTTATACGTCTGTCTGTCTGTTGCCTTTTCACGTCCAAACAACTGAACCGATTTTAATGAAATTTGGTACAGAGATAGAGCTGACTTTGAGAAAGAACATAGGCTACTTAGTGATTTATGAAACGACATCCACGCGGGCGAAGCCGCGGGCAACAGCTAGTAATTAATAAAAAAGATAGTTTACTAATTAATTAAACGAATTGACCTCGGCGATGGGGACAGGTTAATACAACGATCGGTACATCGATATCGCCATCGGTATCTGATCATCCCTAGTTATTCTCAGCTGTCGGGATATTCAAACCCGCTTTGACTAAATGATTACCATAATTAATCGATAAGTGAAACACGAAAACGTTTAAGAAAATCGTCACTAAATGTTCCCAATCATTAGTGCTGACCACGCCTATTACATTTTTTAATTTATTTAATTGAACTTAGAACTATTGTACAATTTGTGCTACATCAAAAAGCCTGAAAAGGTTTGTGCTGATTCAGGTAAAACTTAATGATAATGTGGATCAACTCCAGTGGCTTAGTCCAACGGCTCCTGCAATGCCGATTTTAGGGTTCTGTACCTACCTCAATTATAAAAAAACGGAGCCCGTTTAAATGCGTCTCTCTGGCCATCTATCACAGCCAATTTGCTCCGAAAATACTAGGTCGACAAAAATGTATATAATATGATGGTAGAGTCCCGATTCTTATGACAAAGGTCGACGGCAATCATAAAAGTTTTCCATCCAAAAAGAATCCAGAACTACCTATTAAACTTTCGGCGAAAGTGTGACGATATACCCTTACCTAACCTATTTATTTAAGTATTCCTTAAGAAATAAGATTTAAAACGTTAACTGAAATTAAAGGACCCGTCCAAATGGCAGTAAACTTATGCACGTATCTTATGTCTCGATAAATAATAATTGCAGGTACTTATCGGGAATGCTAATCAGTTGTGGAAAACAAAAACTTGGGTCGACTAGATTGTACAGTCGGGGACAAAAAACGATTATTAAATATAACGTGTTATTAAGATTAATGAGGGAAAAATCCTTTATCTAATACAAGATCGTTTATTGTTATTATTATCTTTTACTGGTGGAAGAGCTTCAGTGACGGAGCTCGCGGGCGTAGGCACCACCGCATTACCTAATTTACTTGCCGCTAAAGGGTAGTGTTTAGCACTATCGTGTTCCGGTCAGGTGGTAATGTACGGCCCTGTAATTTACGGCACAGAGGCATAACACCTTAGGCCTCAGGAGTGGTAACGCATCCGCATTTTGACCTTTGTCTGTGTGGGTGTCTATAGGCTGCAGTCATCACTTAACATCAATGTGAACTGCACGCTTGTTTACCACTTCCATTACATAAAAAAAAAATTAAAAAAAAAGATGCTAACAGAAAGTACTTCTAATAGTTAAAGTACGTGAAATCTGAATCCTAATAGGCTTCTACAGAAAACTATGAACTCTGTTGACACAAGTAGTTATATCGAACTGCGAACTACCTCCAGTGCGATCACCAATCTGCATGCCAAGCGTGGCGATTATTTCATATCCAACTTATAGGGAGGCTTTGGTCGGCTTTCCTAGCAGTGGACATCTTTCATCATCACGTCGTCATTTCAGCCGAATTAATAATTCAATAGTCTATGCGCTGAAAAAATTAATAAATCAGCTCTGGCCAGCAAAACAGGTCAGACAGTGATCACGTTATTAATCAAATAATTAAAATGCAATAAAACCGTTCGCAGTTTTACTATTTCATCATATGGTAGGTAGCTAGGTATATGCCTAAAAAGCATCCAAGTGTACTTTGATAAAAATGACGTCGAAATAGTCGTCAAGGTTAACTTTGACTGGTCAGCGTAGCTTTAAGACGTAAATTATTTATGGATTTAACCTTCCGACGTTGCCAAGGCCAAAATCGCTTGCACTAATACAACCGATTGCAAGGCGCACTACGGCAGATAAATAAAAAACAGTTAATTCTGGATTGTGTTTGTAAAGTATTTTAATAAGTACGTTATTACGTTGTCGCATAAAATTATGCGTCTGACTGTACGTAAAGCTAATTACCGTAAAAAGTTGGAATTACATATTTCACTACAAACATGGAATTCCCCTATCTATCAACTTATAGTTACACATTTAGCTGAGCATTTACATTGAAACATATCAAATTATTTACCAAATAACAAAGTAATTTTAATCAGTTGTTTTCGACACTTCGCCAAGACCATTACAGAGTATGTACGAGTAAGAGAGCGGAGGACTGAGATTCTTGTAAATGTATCTATCGTCACCAATGCATTCACATTTTGAGGAGTCTGGAATATGAGTGATATAATGGGCTACGAACAGAAATTAATCGCACGAAAAAGGAGCCTGCCGTGTACTGACGATTGAAAAACAATAGTGTTGTAGGTTAGTTTTAAATTAGAATTTAAGACGTAAGAAAACACAACAATTGTTGCAGTAGAAAAATGCTAGGTATGTAAAATATGCATTTTAGGTATTTTAATTGTAGATGTGGAAATCGAGCATAGATTTCACATTCAACCACTCTAATTCAGCACTTATGGTGAGATACTTTGCTCAAAGTAAAGTCGTAGTGCGGTCTGTGAGGTCTTAATGTTTTCTTGCTTATTTTGATAAATCAATGAGATACATGTAGGCTAGGCAAGATACCGTGGTCTATGACATTTGCAACACCAGGGTAGTTGTAAACAAGCAGCCATCACCAATGCTAGGCAAGAAACAGTTGGTCGGTAATGAAGCATTGTCTAAATGTTCAACAGTGGCCTTCAACTGATCGCCTTATCGCCTTTCCTTGCGAGCGATGTGGGTTCAAGGCTGGGTTATCGAGCCATTGTATATTTGGAGATAAGTTCGCCTAAAACATTGAGCTGTAATCATCAAACGGATTTAACATTAACAGTATTAGTTGTAGTGGTCCATTAATCGTTTTAAACTAGTGGTAGGTGGTACAGCTTTAGTGTTGGAGCTGGGGTAGGCACCACCGCATTACCGAGCATTATTAGGTGCCCGGGAGATCCGTCACCGGTGCTCTTCCACCAGTACTGTATATTTATTTACCACTTTCAGGCATAAAAAGTGATTATATTCAGATCATAGAGCAACACGGGCCACCGGCCGACCGGAGGGGAGTAGGCATAGCGTTTATTGCCGATGTCAAAACAGTCTGTACTTTTTTGCGGGGGGAATTTGTGTGACACACACACACAACACACAACAAAAATTGTCTATTACTACGAAACTCACACTTTGACTTTAACAAAATATATAAACAATTTCACGCACACATTTAAGCATCTCGGCGACAGGCATATGGTCACTTGTGCTTGTTCTTTGACAGAGGGGCAAGCCTGCATATGGCTACTCTCCTCCGGTCCGCCGCGGGCGGTGGCCCGTGTTGCTCTATGATTTAGTTTAGTTACATCACAAACACCGATGATGCCTGTTATGTTATATTGTGATATATTAATCCGTTGACGATTTCATATATTACGATAAGATAATGACACATACATAAATATGAGTAAATCAATTGTCTGGCCACCGCGGCAGCTCGCACCGAACGTTATATCGCTATATTATGTAAATACATGTCAGATATATTTGATGATTAGTCGATGTTCATATTAAATTACATCATATCGATTGCACGGCAGGTATATTATAATTAATCAGCTGTTGCAAAACTGAGCGCGGGGCATCCTTCACACTGCTCACTGTCGATAATTTATGAAGTTGAACATCTTAAAAGTTGAAAGATTAAACCTATTCAATGACTTAATATTTTAATAACCTACCTAGTTGTAAAAAGTCAAACACGAAATTAAGGTCTGATAATGAATACCGTGAATACATATATTATATAAAATCAATATATATAAATAAATAGTTGTGAATTTAAATAGTACAATGAAATATAATTAGGTAGGAAATTTAAATTATAAAAAAAGATCCGGACGAATTGGGAACCTCCTCCTTTTTTCGAAGTCGGTTAAAAATTAATTAATTTTACTTAATGTCACAAAAATTTCATGAACACCATTATACACCAATTTAAAAAAGAATCAAATAAGTAATAAGGTAGACACTAAACAAATACCGGTCTAATTACTAAACAGCAAAAACCGTACAACTTTTGGTTTATGGAAGCTGCACTACACCATGAGAACGTAATATAATAATACTAAATGAAATAATAATAATACTGTTACGGACAACGAGCCCGTGGATGGCGAACGTCACATGTAGCTATGTATATAGTTAGATTTAGATATAAGTTATGTTTGCTACATGTGATTCCCTCTTAGTTTGTATGCGTATCCTGTATTTGTCTGTCTTTTTCCCTATATTGTATAGAGTAAATGTGTAAAACCCTAGCGTAAGAATATGTGAAATAGGATAAGGAATTAATAAATATAACTAGCGTAAGTTAGAATAAGATAGAGATTATTTAAATAAATTTGTATATCGTACTAGGAATGAGACGTACGAGGTTTTCGTCATGCATGCACACGACTTGTCAGGAAGTATAAAACACAGTCGCGGAAATGTGCATCGCATTGGACGAGAGAGACTAGTTACGTCCTACAAACGTAACTAGTCGAAACATGTGCGAGCGATACGCACGTGGCGTTATCCCTCGCACCAGTGTGCGAGCGAGAGGTCGCATCCGCCCTCTCCCTCTACCGCTGAGACTGACTATCTGTGCACGTACGCTGCGTCGTAGCGTGCGCAGGTATAAAAAGGGGCGGCCCGGAGGCGAAAGCACGCAGAAGCAAGACAACAACGGAAGTGATAACAAGAAGAAAAGTGCTCCCTCGCTCCAAAGAAACTTCTAGTGTTTTGGAAGTATCCGCTGGCCGCCCAATAATTTGTATATTATTAGGCTTAAACGTTCATCCAGTGAAAAATAAATAATAACGGAAAGTTGAAGACTTAAAGCGCGTGTGTGTTATTTATACGCCCTGTCCTCAACAGTGCGTTTGGTCCTTCGAGCCGGATGAAGAACGAAGAATAAAGTGGAAACCAGAACATCAACTCCAGTGCCCACTGAGACGTCAATAAATCTCGTGGGACGAAGAAACCTGAGAAACATCGACCGTGTGTCCTTACAACACACACGGTTCGACAGGCACATCGGAGAAGCCGCGTTTCAAGACGGAAGACTGGGGTTGAAGACCCGAAAATCACCCAACGGTGCTGCTGCTTCGGGTCTCCGGGAATAGAAGTTTGAAGATCACCCAACGGTGCGACCGCTCCGAGTCCTCGAGTACATCGAGTCATCGGGCATCACCGTGGGACTCTCGACGGCGTCATTACGCGGTTTTTCCGCGGCCCGCTGACCACCTAACGGTGCCAAACGGTCGGAACCGGGTTAACGCCGACAGGCGGTGTGGTGAATAGTGCGGCACCACCGGTCATACGGGACCGAAGCAGCACTTCCTCGCCAGTACGAGCGTCTGTGATCCGGACTAGGTGGACGCGGTTGGCATTCCTACCAGCCGCCGAGCCATCCGGAACATTTGCGTTCCTCTGCTGGGTGGAATCCCCCCCTTACCTCATACCCGATAGGAGTAGGGACTGGTAGGGACCGTTAGGGGCGAGTGAAGTGCCGAAGATGCCGACCACACGGAGCAAGACCGCCGCCGAAGAGAGTAGGGAAAGTAGGGAGCTACATGTGTACGTGGATTATCCCGCGTCGCCATCCACGAATCCGCGAACCGCCGCCGCGACCGTACCCGCGATCGCGTCCGCGTCTACGACCGCGCTCGAACTGCGTAACGCGCCGCGACCGCAGACCGCCGCCGCCGCGAATGTTACCGCGTCCGAACGACCGAGGAGTCGAGTGCCGTCCGTACGATGAGTGTAAGCGCGCGAATTCGTAGGGCCGAATTGGATGCTGCCGAAAGATTAGCGGAGCTGCAGAGGAAAGAAATGCAGCTCCAAGCCGAGCTAATCAAGAAAAGGCTGGCAGCGGAAGTCGATTCAATTCGGGAAGGGGACTCCGACCGCGAAAGTTTACACGAGGAGGAAACTAGTAGACGCGTCAGTGACTGGGTCGATCGGCTACACAACACGGATACCGGGGCTACGTCACGTCCACGCTTGCATCACGAGCATGCAAGAGGAATGGAGCCACGTGACACGCCGCCGGAGCGGGAAAATTACAGAGCCGCGCCTAGACGACGATCGCCATACCGGGATGCGTCGCGAGACAGAGGAATTGACCGGCTAGCAGACACGCTCGAGAAGATGACGCGAGGCTACAGGAGCAGGAGGCCCCCGGAGCTACCTACGTTCAGTGGTGCACCGGGGGAGTGGCTCCCATTCAAGGCCGCCGTCACGGAAGCGACAAAAGTCTACGACATTCCGCCGGTCGAAAATCTCGCTCGCATACGCTCCTGTTTGAAAGGCGACGCCCGTCAGTGCGTAGTTGCGCTTCTGTATACCGCAACCGAGCCGTCCGCGATTATGGCAACGCTAGAACAGCGTTACGGACAGCCCGAAATAATAGTCGATCAGGCCCTAGACGAACTGAGAAAACTACCACGCATCGGATCGACGGCAGCTGAATTAAATGAGTTCGCGATCAAGCTGCAGAATATTGTGACCGTCGTTTCATGCCTGGACGAGAAAGGATACCTGCGAAATCCGATGTTAGTTCGACACATAACGGAAAAGATGAGTGAACATTTACGCTCGCGGTGGTGTGACTACGCAGAAGAACACGGGAGTCTGCGTGAGTCCGAGATTGTGACGATATCGCGCTTCTTTATGAGGGAAGCGGATCGTGCGGTACGTCACTGTTACCACCACGGCGTCAAGTACAAGAGATGTGCGAACGCATCGACCGCCGCCGCCGCCGCCGTCACGATTACCGCCGCAGCGGCCGCCGCGACCGGCAACCGCAAGGGTTTATAACGCGACCGAAACGAAAAGAAATGTGTGTTATTGTTGCGGCGCCGAACATGCCACGCCACAGTGCAGCAAGTTCAAAGGAATGACTGTACAGGAAAGATGGCAATGGGCAAAAGAGGCGCGAATATGTTTTCTGTGCATGAACAATAAACACCGCCGGTCGTCGTGTAAAGCCAGGAAATGCGGCGTAGAAGAGTGTCAGATGTACCACCACGCGTTGCTTCACGTACCTTTAGACCGCGAGGGCAGATCGACACCCACGACAAAAGAGGACTCTGCCGTTACCGCCTCTGCCCGAGTGCAGACGGTTCAAGGCGTCCTCCTTAAGGTGTGTCCGATCACGATAAAGGGCCCCGCGGGAGAAGTAGATACGTACGGCTTGATGGACGAAGGGTCAACGGTTAGCCTCATTGACAGCGATATAGCGGCCCAGATCGGGGCGCAGGGGCCAACCAGACCGCTTAACATACACGGTGTTACGTCCAGCCAAAGAGAAGCCGAGAGCAAAGCCGTAGATATCGCAATAAAAGGAAGAAAACAAAGCGAATACCACGGCATCAAAGCGCGAACGGTGCGTCATCTAGAGCTCGGGTGTCAGGTAGTAAAGGAAGATCTATTAAATTATCGCCACCTGCAAAAGTTACGCCCCGAGGATGTGTGTTATGATAAAGTACGACCGCGTGTACTTATAGGAGCCGATAACTGGCATTTAATAGTCTCCAGGAAATTACTTACCGGGAAAAGGACACAGCCGGCAGCGTCACTCACGAAAATCGGTTGGGTGCTACACGGAACGGTACCGCATCGCACGATCGTGTCACATGACGAGAGAGTGTTACACGTACGTACTTCACAAGGACGCGATGACGAGTTACACGACCTTGTGAAGTCTCACTTCGAACTCGATTCGATCGGAATCTCGAACAGGCCGAAGCCGGTCGCCGCGAACGAGCGCGCGATTGAGATGTTCGATCGATCCGTAAAAAAGATCGACGGACGATTCGAAGTGGGGCTGCCGTGGCAAACCGATAAAGTGAACCTGCCTCCGAGCTACGATATGGCACTCCGACGACTGAAACCCATAGAAAGGAAGATGGATAAATCGCCAGAATTTAGATCAGCATACACAAAGGAAATAGATAAGCTACTGGAAAAAGGATACGCAACCAAGTGTACGGCTGATCACGGCGGCGACGCGAAGCTGTGGTACCTCCCACATTTCGCAGTGACGAATCCCAATAAACCGGGGAAAATCCGTCTTGTATTCGACTCAGCGGCAAAGTCGAACGGACAGTGCATGAACGACGCGTTACTGGACGGACCGGATTTATTATGTAACCTGAACGGAGTATTGTATCGCTTTCGAGAGAGACCGGTGGCGATAACGGCTGACATTCGCGAAATGTTTCTGCGAATCAAGATACAGGCGGCCGACCGAGTAGCGCAACACTTCCTCTGGCGCGGTGACGATCGAACTCAGCCACCCGACACCTACGTGATGACGTCAATGATATTTGGGGCCCGCAGCTCGCCATTTTTAGCACACAGCGTACGGAATAGGAACGCTGAAGAGCACCGGGCAACGCACCCATTGGCATACGAACCCATCACGCGGTGTCACTACATGGATGATTGGGTACAAAGTTTCGACGACGAAGACACCGCAGAGAAAACTATACGCCAGGTAGTGGAAGTACACGACAAGGCGGGGTTCGAACTAGCAGGATGGAGTTCGAACCGGCCTGCACTACTCGGGGGAGTAGGTAGCGCAGATCGCGCTACTACACCAAAGGAGCTCGGCACGAACGAATACGAGTACGGAAAAACACTGGGGCTAAGATGGGACGCGACGACCGACGAGCTCGCGTTCAACACAGCTATGCCACGAGTACCACGCGACGTGCGAGACGGACTGCGCATACCAACGAAGAGAGAGGCATTGGGCGCTGTCATGTCCGTTTTCGATCCGTCGGGACAGATTTCGCCGTATGTTATCACGGCGAAAGTGGTATTACAGAGCTTGTGGCGACATGCGATGGCGTGGGACGACCCTCTGCCGCCAGAAGAGGCGGCCAGCTTCGCGGAATGGATACACGACCTCGAGTACATAGAACGGTTACGAATACCGCGTTGTTACTCTCCGCGACCAGCTGTAGCACGCCAGTTACACGTATTCGTTGATGCCAGCGAGCAGGCATACGCGGCAGCAGCGTATTGGCGTTTCACCTATGACAACGATGAAACACACGTTGCTTTGATAGCGGGAAAAGCAAAGGTGGCGCCAATGAAGCCGCAAAGCATGCCACGGATGGAGCTCCAGGCCAGCCTGATCGGCGCGAGATTAGCCACCGAGGTAAAACGGGAACACGACTACACAGGGCGCGTTGTGTACTGGAGCGATTCAAAAACTGCGCTCCACTGGATTCGGAACGACTCGACACGCTACACCCCGTACGTCGCGCACCGCCTAGGGGAAATAGCGGAATTGACGTCGGTTGACGAGTGGAAATGGGTGCCTACAGCACTCAACGTCGCCGACGACGCTACTAGAGCGGGCAACACGCGACTGCGTAGCACCGACCGATGGTTTGTTGGCCCATCGTTCCTCCGGGAAAATGAGGAACATTGGCCTAGGGAAGAACCGTCGGAACGGGAAAACGAAGCAGAGGTATTCGTAACGGGGGTAACGGAGATAGCGTCACTCGTCGATTTCACACGGTTTTCGTCATACGAGCGTCTGTTGCGCACCGTGATGCGCGTGGTGCGATTTTGCGATAGATGTAGGAAAAGGAACGAGGCGGAACCGGAAATTGACTTGTTGAAGAGGTGCGAGCGCATGTTATTGAAACAGGCACAACAGGAGTCTTTCGCCGAGGAAATCGCGCGGTTGCGAACTGGGAAGGCACTCGACAGAACAAGTCGGCTCGCGAAACTCGACCCGGAATACGCGGAGGACGGGGTACTGCGCCTACGAGGTAGAATAAACGCGGCGCCAGTACCCGCGGAAATGAAACGGCCTCCTATATTAGACGGACGACACGTGTTGTCTCGCTTGCTCATCGGTAAAGAGCACAGGGAAAATAGTCACGTAGGGCGCGAACACGTAGTGAACAATATGAGACAGCGATATTGGGTTCTAGGTTTGCGTTCGGCGGTGCGCAAGGTACTACACGAATGCGTGAAATGTAGCATTCGTAGCAAGCTCCCAGGGATACCGGTCAAGGGAGATTTACCGGGGGAGCGACTAGACGCGTATTCACGACCGTTCTCTCGCTGCGGCCTAGATGGTTTCGGCCCCATGTGGGTCACGATAGGCCGACGCAGGGAAAAGCGATGGGGACTGTTGTTTACGTGTCTAGTGACGCGCGCTGTACACGTAGAGACGTTAGGTAGTTTGAACGTAGACTCCGCAATAATGGCTATCCGCAGAATGGCGGCTAGGCGGGGTTTTCCTGCTACGTTGTACAGCGACAACGGCACCAACTTCCACGGTAGTGAGGTCGAGCTAAACAAAGCATACAAAGAATGGCTACCTCAGCTACAAGAATTCGCGTTAGGTAAACGGATAGAGTGGAAGTATATAGACCCGGGGGCACCGAACCAAGGGGGCGCGTGGGAAAGAATGATACGTAGTGTCAAAAGCGCGTTGGCCGCCGTTCTATCCGACAAGACACCGAAAGAGGAGGTGTTGAACACAGCATTAGTCGAGATAGAACACGTGGTTAACTCGCGACCGCTTACCCACGTTTCGGTGTGTGACGAGTACCCCGAGGCTCTTACCCCCAACCACCTGTTGTTGGGTACCGCGCTAGGGTTACCGGTAGTGGGAATATGCGACATCGCGGATAGGAGGGCGTGGCGGGCGTCGCAGGCCATAGCCAACGCTTTCTGGACTCGGTGGATGAGGGAATACGTTCCAACGTTGACGCCCCGAGGCGATGTGAGGAAGACAGAGAGAAACATCGAAGTAGGAGACGTGGTAATAATCGCGGACGGACTGTTACCACGCAGCGTCTGGCCCCGTGGCCGAGTAGAGGCAGTGTATCACGGGCCGGACGGCGTGGTCCGAAGCGCGAGCGTACGAACGCGAGGGGGAACGTTTAGACGGCCCGCGAGGCGGCTCATTGTCCTGCCGATTAAGGACGGCGCCGAGAACCGGCACCGGGGGGAGGCTGTTACGGACAACGAGCCCGTGGATGGCGAACGTCACATGTAGCTATGTATATAGTTAGATTTAGATATAAGTTATGTTTGCTACATGTGATTCCCTCTTAGTTTGTATGCGTATCCTGTATTTGTCTGTCTTTTTCCCTATATTGTATAGAGTAAATGTGTAAAACCCTAGCGTAAGAATATGTGAAATAGGATAAGGAATTAATAAATATAACTAGCGTAAGTTAGAATAAGATAGAGATTATTTAAATAAATTTGTATATCGTACTAGGAATGAGACGTACGAGGTTTTCGTCATGCATGCACACGACTTGTCAGGAAGTATAAAACACAGTCGCGGAAATGTGCATCGCATTGGACGAGAGAGACTAGTTACGTCCTACAAACGTAACTAGTCGAAACATGTGCGAGCGATACGCACGTGGCGTTATCCCTCGCACCAGTGTGCGAGCGAGAGGTCGCATCCGCCCTCTCCCTCTACCGCTGAGACTGACTATCTGTGCACGTACGCTGCGTCGTAGCGTGCGCAGGTATAAAAAGGGGCGGCCCGGAGGCGAAAGCACGCAGAAGCAAGACAACAACGGAAGTGATAACAAGAAGAAAAGTGCTCCCTCGCTCCAAAGAAACTTCTAGTGTTTTGGAAGTATCCGCTGGCCGCCCAATAATTTGTATATTATTAGGCTAAAACGTTCATCCAGTGAAAAATAAATAATAACGGAAAGTTGAAGACTTAAAGCGCGTGTGTGTTATTTATACGCCCTGTCCTCAACAAATACATTGATTTAAAGAATTGACAAAAGCTGCTTTATAATAAAATGTTAGAATTTTTTATGACTTCTAGTAACTTCGGGCACATAAACGAAGCAATAGTTTAGACCTCACAATGGCAAGGCATTTGTCAATCACTCAGAGATTTCGAGAGAGGTAGAGAGAGGGAGAGTAAGGCTGTATTCATTTACCACCATCAATCAATACAAACTATATTCTTTTTAGCCACTTCTGGAACACTCCCTAAATTAATTCGAGCATAACAATATTCAGTACAGTATAATACCTAGGGCGCGGTGTAAGCTAGGCAAGAGTTAGATTCTGAAATGTCATCCAGATAGCGCGCACTTGACGCAGCGGATTTATTGCGAAAGCATAGGCCGCCTCCACACGAGCCGACATTCACACGCAACTACAACACGACCGCGTTACGACTTAGTGTAAGGAAATTACAAAAAACATCGTAATAATAAATATCTAGTACCTTTTTGCACAAATAATTAAAAGAGACGTTTGCCTAGCAGTAGGTGATATCTACTGGTGGTAGAGCTCCAGTGACGGAGCTTGCGGGCGTAGGCACCACCGCATAACCTAATATACTTGCCGCTAAATGGTAGTGTTCAGCACTATCGTGTTCCGGTCAGGTGGTAATGTACGGCCCTGTAATTTCCGGCACAGAGGCATAACACCTTAGGCCTCAGGAGTGGCAACGCATCTGCATTTTGACCTTGGTCTTTGTGTGGGTGTCTATAGGCTGCAGTCATCACTTAACATCAATGTGAACTGCATGCTTGTTTGCCACTTCCATAACATCTAACAAACAAAAAAAACTTGATCATAACCTACAGTTGGAATCATTTCGAATGTCACCTATGTCAATATTATATATTCAGTTGTTTTTTTTTACGGTTTTTGTGACTTATTTTTGTGATAAAAATAAATGAATCATCTGGTCATCAGGATATTTCGTAAAATATACAATTGCTTTATAATAATTAATGGATTACGATATACGGTAATTTTAATGCAATATGACCTGATAAAACCTTGATTTTTAAATGTATAAATAAGTATTTCTCCATGATAAGTTCACTTTTCTATGCATAATTTTATGAGTACCTAAATATGATCGAACCAAATTTGTCTGTTTACATGTACATTATCTATCTGTTAAAAAAAAAAATCGTGGACCACCAACGTCGCTCTACAAACTGAGCTATGAAAGGTAGCAGTTGGGCTAGTCATCCCAGTAGCCTTAGCTTCGGGTCCCGCCTTGATTACATTTTATTCATTGGATAACTTGAGAAAGTCCTATAAACGAAATAACAGAAAATAAAGAGCATTAATTTTTACATATTTTACACTTGACCTTTACAAGAATATAGCTTGGCTAGATTCTAAACAATGGAATATCATGAAATATTTGACAATGAACCACGACCGCACGGCGGCGGCGGCGGCGGTAGGCTCGTGTTTGAACACGCCTTTATGCACACACAACTGTCGGCCAGTTTTTGTTGTTGGGGAGTTAGTGCACCGACACTTTCGCATGTGTTGTCCGTGCCATACTGCTCGTCGACAAGGATAACGCTATATAAACAGTTTCAGAAGGAACGAGACGCAGTTTCGTTGGTGTATTGACTCTATAGGGTCGAACTACATTCAGCAACTGAAACTTGGTGGTTTGTTTAAAAGCAGTACCTAGCAGTGGCGCTGTAACTAGCAACTGCGCCAAGGGTTGCTGCTCTTAACATTTCCTATTGCTTTTGTCTATTACTTCTACATAATTTCAAATACTGATGTAGAATTGTGATTCTTCCTAATGGATCAACAGCCACAGTAGGAATTGTACATACTGAGCGCTGGTTTCAACTCGCTAGTTTAGGTTAGTTATAACAGCGTACTTATTAATAGTGATGGGTAATTTTACTGGTGGTAGAGTTCCAGTGTAAAGACTCGAGGGCGTAGGCACCATCGCATTACCTAATTGACATGCCGAAAAAAGGTAGTGTTCATACACTCATACACTCTACATCTCACTCATCACTACCGGTTATATATGACCCCGTAATTATTATTACAGAGACAGAACAACAAATGTCTGAGGTGGCAACGCATCTGCCAGTGGCATCTCCCGAATGTAGTACAGGGTCCGATTAATGTCATCACGTTCGTCACCAATTTTAATGGATTCAACAGAGACCCTACGTAACTGGCGAATGCATGAATTTAACCTCCCTTTCAGGAAGTACAATTGTCTTCATTTCTATGGTAACTATTCTATTACAGCTGCCGAGCTGCGCGTTTTCACAGTTGCATATAACCAGACCCTTATCGTTGAGGACTGACGCCTGCGGACTCGAACCACTCGGGCTATCGAATCGCGTGCGGTACCCGCTCGCGTGTCACTATGGACCTACTCAGAAACTCACAAGCTGCCTTTCCTGTTATGTGCGGAAGGTACGTGGTCGATTTGGTCGAGTTACTTACATCTTAAATGGATTCAGCCCCGTATTTAACAGACCCAAAAAAATAAGGCCGGTTTTGTTACATTTTTTTTTACTTTAGTTAGGAAATTCTCAAAGATATTAGACATCTGAGGGTTAAGAGGAATCTCTTTGTCAATCAAATGAAAAATCATCATAGGTAAGAGATTGGTCATATCCCAGCGAGTGTACTCATTCTGGGTAATTATGTTATCTTCACGGCATGCCCCTTACGGGATGGGGAGTGCCTAATATTTCGGTCTTGTCACACCTCCTCTCTTCTAAATTCTTCACTAACTGGGGTCATAATTATCAATTCAACCGAAAGACGTCCATTGTACGACACAAACTTTTCCCAACGACGCTCGCAACGGGGTTGTGCCGAATTTTAAAATTTTGGAGAATATGCCATAATTGCCACGCTTGGCATGTGGATTGGCGATCGTGTGACGGTGGCGATAGTTTCATCGCGTGACGCTACTGCCCATCCCGCATCGTCCTGACGCCTCACTAGCTGGGGTTATCACCACTAGTCCGCATTGGGTCCGAAGAATTATGAATCATCTTAACCTCTCATACACGATTTAGAAGTCGTCTCTGTGTTGCAGTAGGACTTATTAAAATTGAATAAACGTAATCTTTATAAAAACCAGTGATACGGTTATTTAAGCAGATTTGTTCAAGATTTTTTTTTAATGTAACGTAGGTGGCAAACAAGCATGCAGTTCACATGGATGTTAAGTGATGACTGCAGCCTATAGACCTGTACACGAAAACCAGAGGTCAAAATGCCGATGTGTTGCCACATTTGCCGACCTTGATACTAAATATGTCTCTGTTATAGTAAAGTTATTAAGGGCCATACATACCTACCATCTAACTGGAACATGATAGTCCTGAACACTATCCATTTGGCGGGAGATAGATAAGGTAGCGCGGTGGTGCCTGCGCCCTCCAGTTCCTCCTAAACTGGAACTCTACCACCAGTCATTTAGATAATCCATATATGTTAGTGTTTTCTATTATAATAAAACCCATAAAATAATCATTGTATCCGCTCATAATAAACGTAATTGTTTTCGCAAACGGCATCAATAACGCAATTAAATACCGCGACGGGAAGCGCACTGCCCACCTCCTTGTTAAGAATTGTGAATTACCGTGAGAAAAAATATACGTATTGTAATCCAAAATGAAAACATTAACATATCGGGAGGTTAACGAACAATACGCGGCCAGTTTGTCGAGCGAGTGTTTGTTTTGGTCGCCATCTTATCTCGCAAATATTTTATTTCCGACGCCAATAACATTCAGGATTGCATTGTTTTTACAATCGACAACGAAAGTTTAATACTGTACGTTTTTATCTCCGGTCAAGTCTTTGCTCTATGAAATCTACGATCAGTATAGGCAATATACGTAGTTAACATTAGCTGATGCCGGATATATTTGACGTTCTACGCCGTCCTACGCCGTCTGGCTACTCCGGACTTAGCGTGATACATCCCTCCATAATCTACCAAAGCGCTGTCCACGCCCAACAATGCTCAGGTACTATAATGATAACTATACATAGAGCAACACCGGAGGGGAGTAGCCATAAGCAGGCTTTCCCGTCTGTCCAAGTACAAGCCCTAATGGGCCTATACCTGCCGCCTAGATGTTTGAATGTGTGCGTGAAATTGTTTCTGTATTTTGTTAAAGTCAAGGTGTGAGTTTCGTAGTAATAGACGATTTTTGTAGTGTGCGTGTGTGTTGCACGCATTTCCCCCCGCAAAAAATGACAGACTGTTTTGCATCGGTAATAAACGCTATGGCTACTCCCCTCCAGTCCGCCGCGGCCGGTGGTCCGTGTTGCTCTATGTTATAATACAACGCTTATTACCTACGACACAGCTGTACAAAGTGGGATACACTGCAGCGATTCGACCGAGTTAAAATAATACACATTTAAAGACGAACTCATGTCAGTAATAATACAGTCATTACAGAAAATTAACATACCTCCATAACTACAACATTAATTGCGAGATTTTTTTAATATTCGTATTGCCATCTCTGTCTCACCGGTTGCTAAGGAACGAGAGAGGCGTATTTTTTGCGTTAAACCCCATTCGAAACACAGACGTGTCTCAGACGCTGTGTCGCCGCAGAATTAATGAAAAGATAATCAGATAACGTTTGTAATGATTTATGGCTACCGAAAAGACGTTAAAGACGTGCTTGTACGTATAAAATAAATACATCGAGCGTATGAAACGGTTAATTAAAGTCATCATATTTTGCGTCTGTGACATATTTAATAAAGCGAATATTTTCTGTGCGATATTTGTTCAAATAAAATAAAATTAATATTTACACGGTGATTATTTTTGTTTATGAATGTTTATATTTATAAATGAATCAACCTTCTGAATATATTTTGACAAAAATATTATGAAATCAATTTGGGTAGGTTTTTCTTTGGTTATGTTTTCGGGCGTTTTACTCATTGTAATAAAATTATGTGTTAAAGGATTAATCTCGCCCAAATTAATATGAAGCGCTTTTTTGTTCGTTTCTAGGTGTATCAGAAGACGCACAGAGATGTTAACCACTATGATTATTTTATTGTGGTAATGGGCAAATCAAACATTTTGGGAAATCGCTTTTTAGGAATTGTTGATTAGTCATGAGGTTAGCTCTACTAAACTTAAAACTACTAATCCGCACTCAGTGAAAGCGGCAAGGTATTTTTTATGCCATGAAGTAGCAAACAAGCAGTTTAAATAGATTATAAGTACCATTGTAGCCTATTAACATCTGCATGAAACCAGAGGTATTATAAGGTATTATGCCTCTGTGGCAGAGATTACAGGGCCGTAAGTATTTTATGGCCTACAATAACTCTGATGGTAAATAGGTCTTGCGTTGTCTCCCGATCAAATGCCAAAACATGGCGAATGACAAAACAAATACTTACACAATGCGAATGCTCTCTGCATGATGTCCCAGAAGACCAAGACTGACCTGCCTTGACCGAGGTCGAGGACTGTTCAAATGTGGAGGTCAAAAAGTCTTCGAAATCGGTGTAGGTACTACATGTATGATAAGGGTGATGAGACCAAGATTGTACCTGTTTCTACGCTTGGCAGGCGATTGATTGTTGCGTTGTATTTCTCTGGACACTTCTGTCCAGCATGTCTGTCTACTGTTTCACAATAATCACACAATGATTCCAAAACATTTTTTGATTAATAAAATGATTGCCCAAAAGTGGTTCCTATGTTTGAAATTAAAAAAAAATACATATTTTTGTCAGGTACAGTTTAAAGTTTGGGTCACTTATTTACATGTGTGTATCATTTCAACTCAAAGAGCAACACGGGCCACCGCGGTCCGCCGCGGCTGGTAGCCGCGTGTTGCTCTATGTTTCAACTCAATCGGTCCATTTGTTACAGCCGTATTATGGACGGATTTTACGAATTCAAGCTTTCAGGCGAATTTCTGGACGGTAAGACAGGCACAGACAGACGCTTCATAAAAACTAAAAGAACTCTTAAAACTATATCCTTTGGGATCAGGATCAAAGCAGGTGCAACAGCAGTTCACATAACTGTTAGTAAAATATTTTGCATAACGTCTTAAGGAAGAGCTAACCTGCGGCGCGGGCATTTAGTCTGTGACGAAATATCAGCAACTCATGTCGCCAATGTCGCCATACAGTATGTGTACGCACATACATACATTTACATGGTCAATATGACGAAAAACATTTGACATTATAAAACTTATTACATACAACATTTATGTTTTATATTCGAAAGGAAAACGATAGCATAATTATATTTCAATATTTACTAGAACATTTTAAATGTATGTCGTGATGTAACGTAACCTAAGTGTGACTACTAGCGCCATCTGCCTAATTTGTGAATTTATTTCTACTGGAATCGAACCTGCGACCTCAGGATAACCAGTCCAGCCGCTTTACCATTAAGCTACCGAAGTCCCACACCGATGCGAAACGCGATACGATACACTGTTAAGAAAAAAAAACGAAACTTCACGCCTGTAATCCCCGAAGGCGTAGACAGAGGTAAATGCATGCATTCAACCATACATGCAAACACCCACGATTCGCCGGTTATTTTTTTGGCCCATGTAACAGGTGGCGAGCCTGTTGACATCTCCGAGCACATTGTCAAGAAAGAGCTTTTTTAACATGTTTTTATGTGAATGTTTCATTAATGCAAACCCACGGTTAGGCACAGGGATACTGTATACCTACGAGCTGTAGTCCGTTGGGAATTGGTGTTGGCTTGAGTAGACCTTGGATAGACCGTGCGTAAATGGCCACGGGATGCCATATACGAACTGATGCATAGTCCGTTGGAGTCAACTCACGTAGTCAACTCGAGTAGTCCGTGGTTGCATGATAGTGCGAATGGTACCTACCTACTGGGGGAGGTCGGGTCTGGGAGAAACGACGAAATCCGTAGGACTCAACATTCGTAGAATGCATAGTGAAAACAGGGATTAGTCCCCACGAAATAAAATGAATAACTTGGAGATTCTCATTAATTTTTGTTATACCTAAATCGTAAATACCTACTAGCGCCAAATCACACATTTGTGAATTTAGTTCTGCCGGATTTGCGATTCAACAACTATGAAGTTAGAAGTTATAAGAATAAGGCCTCTGATGCGATGGCGAGCCGTCGCCAGCGCACGCCCAGTTTCCTCCTGAAACCATTTTCCTTAACAACGATGTTGTCACGCCACTACCTAGTAGCTAACTAATCACAAGGTCAGTAAATAGCTAAGCGAACAAATGTTTAGGGTGAATCCGCTCTCCGAATTTATAATGAATCGTCAATTTTATTCTTACTAGCCAACCCGGAGAACTTCCCCACTTCGGTGATTTTTAAATATTTATATGTATGTATCTTCACGCCAGGTCCCTAACGGGGTAGACAGAAAGTGTAGAGCGCCAGATATCCCGGTTCTGACAAACCTCTCGTGCCTCGTCTACCTTCATCATTATCTTCATACATGTACGCCGATTTTTAAGACTTGACCCCACCATCAGACAGAACTCGACCTATTTGGTCATGGTAGGTCAGTCTTGGTCTTCCTGGGCCTCTGCAACTTGGCTCTTTAAATATTTGCTATATGAAATTTTATTACATACTACATCGCCCGGCTTCACACGGCTGCAATAAATGTAATATAAGCCTATATCATTCAGTAAAGATGCAGCTTTCTAATAGTATTTTTTTTTAAATCGGTTCCATTGTTTTTATTTAAAAACGTTACAAATATACACACAAAACACAAATGTTTCCTCTTTATAATATTAGTATAGATTATCATACCTTCTCCTGACGATAACGCACACAAAGAAAGATTTATAGAATTTGGTGTCGTCGTGAAGTCGTTTGGTAGTTATGCGCTTAACAAACATTTCGGTGATTCATTTGTATTTATAGACTAACAGGAGACCGTGGTAGAGTTCCAGTGTCGGAGCTCGAGGGTGGTGGTACCTCTACCACTGCATTTCCTAACCTATCTGCCGTCAAATGGTAGCGTCCATCACACTATCGTGTACCAGTTTGATTTTATTGATATGGCCGCGCTATAACTGACAATCAATTTCTCCAGGATCCCATCATCACATATTAACATGGTTACAATGGGACCAAATGTGAGGTTTAAACAAACCTTTTAAACAAAACCAAAATTATCCAAATCGGTACAGGCGTTTTCGAATTATCGGTGAACATACATAAAAAAATAAATAAAATAATATAGATTCGGACGAATTGAGAACCCCCTCCTTTTTTTGAAGTCGGTTAAAAAAGCGGCCAATCTCGGACTCGCCCATTAAGGGTTTCACTCTCTCGCATTTCTTGCTACTACGGAACCCTTCATTCGACAATGGCGGTAAATCCTTGTCTTGACAGACGCAGAGACGAAACTAACTCTTTGTGCCTAAAAGCCGAACACATAGGCCGATAGTACCTACACATATTATTATGCACTTTATGCAGTGGTAAAGAAAGCTATGCTTGATTGATTAGAATGACCGCAGAGTTCACTGAATATACATCAGAACTTAGATGTCTTGTTTTAAAGGTACAGATGTTTACGGACTAATTTAATCACTTGCCATCAGTGTCGATTATAATTATATTCGCTTTAACGCGAAAATGTAGATTTTCAGCGACGCCCGTTAATAAATTACAATAAAATTGCAATACATCAAATAAATAGACACCCGTGGCTGGTTGTAAAATAATGGTGTGTAAAATAATGGTGTATAAAATAACGCATAATTCACGTATAATTAATAAAACATGAAATTTTAATATGACCGATAATAATGCGTATTATGCGTAACCTACTCCACGTATTATGTTGTTTTAGGGTTCTCGTATTTATAAAAGCATGGAAGTGAACCTTTGATGATTTAATTTGTATTTATACTTATTCATCCATGTTGACAGGTATGTTAATAGTTAATATATGCATTTTTTCAGATTTTCTTTGTGTCAGAGATAGAGACCTATCGGCATAAAAAGTGGAAAAATAAAAATAATGGCATATACTAGCTTATACTTATATCAGAATGTATGTCACTTATTTAAGTGGTAAACAGGTAGCTACTGCTAGTAAGTGCATATTGCAGCTTGCAGCCTACAGTCATTTACAAAAACCTGGCATCTACAAATGCCTACGATAGGTTCGACTCCTGCCCGAAATCATTTTTACTTTAATTTCTAAATAAAAACGCAAGTGTTGTGTTGCAAAAAAAAAATGTGACAATGAGGTACTTATAATTGTAAACTATTTCAATTTTGGACTTCGTGTCAAAATTTACAATACAACCGAACTATTGAACGCCGAACAAAACGCATCAGATGCTGTGGTGATTACACCACCAGTCAGTATAATTTATCTGTCTTAGAACCTGAGTTTTCGATTCTTGTTTGGAATAAATGATGGTGAATTTATTTTAATTGAGAAAATATTGAATTGCACTCTAAAAGACGCACTTTTCATAGAATCAATAACATAACATAATTGGAATGGACGTCAAGTAAAAAAATATTTTAATGCATATTCATATGCACACATATCCGCATGTCCCGTCGATAAAATAAATATGGAGATGTGTCTTAGTAACACACAGTTTTAATATAAATCTGCAAGATTATATCATCGTTACTGGTATTTAAATTAACAGTGGAACCCTGAGCGAGCCACTCGTATTCACGCTCACTATACCTAAGTACTTTTTGTTTTCTTTTCATAATGAATAATAATTTCTGCCGTCGCATACGGTTAAGACCTGTTGCGATACATCATTGCCTATAATTACTATACTACACTAGGTATAGATGAATGGTGGCACTTAAGAAATTGTAGGGTTGCTGTGAAAAGGGTTGCGCACGCGAAAAGACTAATTTATATAGTTTTTATGTGTCTCATGTTGCGTGAAAATATACTCCTTTTTATGTCATAAAATAATAAGCAATAAACGCATGCAGTCTTTATTGATGGTAAGTAAACGCCACAGTTCTTAGATATTTACTAGGCTTTGTCCCCGACTTCGTGCGCGTGGAACTCGTATTATACAAACTTATAATGTCCTATTTATCAATTCAGAGGAATCACCTTTTCACCCTCAGTGATTGATTTCCAAAATAAGTGAAATAGGTACGTGTTTCATTACCTATATTAATATCTCTATATTTAAAAATGAAATGACGTTCGTGTCTCACTATAACTCGAGAACGGCTGGACAGATTTGCCACTTTGCAGTACATTGTTGTTTTGACATAATTACTATAATTTTAGGAAAACAGCCAGTGGCAGAAAAGTGGCTTTCAAATTATTGGTCTCCCAGATACGCCTTGTGGGGTCTAAGTATCATTGAAACTTTTTTTTATGGAAGTCTAGTCAGTCAGGCGAAATAGGCGCACCGCTATCGAATGCGACATATATAAAAAGTGTATATATGTATCGGTTGAATCGAGGCACGCACTATCGGCCGAGAGCTTTCACTAGCGCCACGTTCGCAGTAGTTCGCACATAAATTGCACGACACGGCGCCACGATAAAAAGCATGTTTACTATGTAACAAATATGTGTTATTAAATTATCTAACACCTAAGTTGTTTTTTAAACTTAATATCATTGTACCAAAGGAAACAGCGCAATGTATTACAAGTTACATATTCTGATAATCATGTTTAATAAATACAAGATATTTTGCTTTGCTTTTGATATAAAATCTTCCACTTTTTGAGTAAAAGTCGTGTATTGCGTCCGCCTATCGCACTAAGAAGAAGTCACAACGAAAAATTAATAAAATATAATTTCCAAAGTTGAGGCGAGGAAGCGCTGCCGGCAGCCGCGACGCGTTATGTCGCTCTATACATAAACGACCAATGAGCCCCATTCGCCCATTCACGAAGCCCACTTGAATGATTACCCGCGCCCCGCCACCGACCACGTAGTAAACAAACGTAACATTGTTATTGTTATAATAGGTTATTACAGCGCGCTGTAATAGCTGATTTTGACACATTATGATATAGTTGTAACACATTGAAAATTATTTATTGAAAAAAAAAAAACAGATTTTTAATGCGACTCGGTGTTGTTTATTTTTTATGACATAATAGTTGGCATGCTTTTTACTACTTGTCACTTTCAATACATAAAAAAATGCATTGCGAATCCTGTGATTTTTTTTTTAACTCTGCGCCTCTATTACGGGGTCACGTTGTACATTAGCGTCTATCACCATGAGAGAGACCATAGAGTAACGTTTAGAACGTGTTTAGGGACCCGTAGCTCTAAAGCAAAAAAAACGGAACCATAATAAAATCACTCGTAGGTATAGGTATCTGTCTGCTTGCCGATCTATCACAGACAATCTTCTCTTGAAAATTTAAATTTGGTAGTAAATCAGTGACCCACAAAAGGATACCTTACGAAAATAAATGACATGTTAAAATCTAGGGCATAATAGTAATTACAACTTCTTATTGCAATAATGCCAAGATTCAAAATATTAATCTAATAAATTTCATTTCAATGAATAGCTCGCGATAACCAGAAAACATACTGCGTTCAGTTTTATTTGTCAATTTTCATAGGGAAACAGACGTCAAAACAAAACAGCCATCATTGTATACGCCAATATACATTATAAGATCCCCGGTGAAGGGTGGGGGGTGGGGGGTGCACTTGGATCAAATCCTTCGATCGGCCCCGTTCCGGCCACACGTGTGGTGGTGTACCTAATGTGATTGCATACGACACACTTCTGCATACAACTGCTGCCAGTTTAGAACTTTGTATCGTAAATACAGTTTCGATTCATTCATATTTACTTTGCGTTATAAATGGACTATGAACTGCAAACACGCTCTCTCTATTTTTTTTTAAAGAATTTAGCAATTTATTTTAATATTGTGGTCTTACACGTATATTACTATATATTATATTACTAGCATAGCACAACCGTGGCAATACTGTCGTTAATCCGACATCAGTTTCTTTTCAGCTTCCGTGGTCTCAGACTACAAGAACCGGGATGTATTTAAAAAAAAATAGTTTAATATACGCGAGATAAATCTGTAATCATATCAATACTGTGTGTAGTCTCTGTGATAAAACTACGGGGCCATAGGTATATTACCAACTAACAACCACTACTACTAACTAACCACCGGAACACGATAGTGCTGAACACTACCATTAGGCGGGAGACAGATTAGGTAATGCGCCCTACGCACTCTAATCCCTGTATTACTCTAGATGGGAAACTCTACCAGTAAAACTACTTACTCTTACATCTTTATTTTTTAAGTTGGTTCATTAGTTAATCAATCGCTCACATACTCGAGCTCGAGCTCGACCATCAGTAAATTTAAATGATTACTAACACTAGATAAATAACAGCCAGCCACGGTTTAGCTAAGTTAACGCACTTATGCCATTGTAATAGAGATTCATTTGCAGCAGCTTATAGTAGGTTGATTCATAAAATCAGAAGCAAATTTCAATCATTCATCTTTAATGTAATGTGTAACGTATGATTATATCTAATCAAATAGCTAGTACCTACATGCTCGCTGGTCGCTACTACCGACTGCTTCGTGAAGATGACGTATAATGATATGATGTGATCAATTTTAAGTGAATTTACTAAATAGCGTAGGTATTAAATAATTTGTGTTCTCGCTACTGTATTGTCTACTGGTAAGGTTAGGCCTGTAATATCAGATACAAAGGCAAATGATTCTAGACCCGAGGTGTGGTAAGTGACAACGTATCTGCATTGAGACTTGTAGTATTGGTATAGTGGTACAGTATTCTGCTAACGTTACTCACAATTGATTTTTTTTATGTAATAAAAGTGGCAAACAAGCATGCAGTTCACATTGATGTTAAGTGATGACTTCAGCCTATACAAACCCACACGATGACCAGAGGTGTTATGCCTATGTGCTGGAAATTACATGGCCGTACATTACCACCTGACAGGAACACGATAGTTTTGAACACTACCATTTAACGGCAAGTATGTTAGGTAATGCGGTGGTGCCTACGCCCGCGAGCTCCGTCACTGGAGCTCTACCACCAGTACAAGTACCAATTGTGATTGGATTGCGATTGAATCGTTTTGCTTATCCGGCCTATGTTAGAGCAAGACAGCGAAGCGATCAATCGTTTTAATCGCAATCTAATGACAATTACGACTAATTATGTTAACAGTAATTATGCCCCTGGTACCAGGGGCTCAGGGGTGCGACCGCCTGTCGACATTGCTATTGTCGTTGTCATTGCTGTCAAATTTTCATGTCGATTTTTGCTTTAACTAAATAACAATAATCGAAATAATCTACCATTATCGCTTGTTTCTCACCTATGAAAGCAAGAAAAACAATCAGATTATCACTACTGCTTTTAAAGGAGCTACAAATCGACATGAAAATTTGACAGCAATGACAACGACAATAGCAATGTCGATAGGCGGTCGCACCCCTGGTGGACATTTAGGTGCTTACCACTGATGTGGATTTGCACAAAAATCAGAGGTGAGAATGCAGATACGTTGCTACTCCTGAGACCTAAGTTGCTGTCTCTATGAGTTATAATGGGGCCATACAATGTTAGAATATATGGTATGAAGTTGATGATATCTGAAGACATTGAATGAAATAAATTGTCAGAGGTTTAGTATTATATGTCCCATTGGGTGGCACACAGCTTCAAACCGAATACGTTACCGTACTTAAAAAAAAAACAGATATTTTCAAGAGATTTCCCTTGTTAGCATAGACAATAGCCACAACTAGTAAGTATTATTGATGTTATCTTAGATTCACATGCGCTTCATTAAAATTTGAATACAAAGTCTAGAAGTAACGTACCTACTTAGTTCAAATTCAACACAATTTTGAATTGTGTTGAATTGAAATTCTTGAAATTCTATTCAATAAAAACACTATTTTTAATATCTCGTCACCACTCATGCATTCCTTTTTACGCATAGAAAACGATCTTATAAGTGTTCATTGAATATAAGATAGTTTCTTATAAGTTTATTTCAACAATCAATCTGTATTTTCTTGGATACAGACGTTATGCCTAATATATACACTCGTTAGAAGTCCACTGCCATTTATTTTACTTTACCACAAATTAGAAATAATGTAACGAAAATTTACTTCAAATTAGTAAGAAAAAAATACTTCGGGCAGGGATTGAACCTGCGACCTCTTACTAGCCTAGGTGCATAACCACAAGGCTACCGACACTATTTTCCCATTTTCTCTGTGATTTCTAAATGTATCTAAGGTTACCTACGTTATCATTATTATTATATCGTAAATGACCATCCAACACGATACCGTTGAATACTAAATATAATTTAGCGGCAGACAGATCATGTAATGCGCTGGTGGCCCGCCCTCATTCACTACTCACTACACCTGCCCACAGTCGTAAGAGAGTGGCGACAGTATTTTTCACTAATTATAAACAATAAACGCGGCGTGAGAATCTGGGCCGTGGATACAGCCTACATCTCTGAATCCCATACTAAGGCCTGAATGACATCAATTTTGATCACGTTATTGGTCACGTTAATATCCTTTTAAGTTAAATGTGCGACTACGAATAAGAAGAATGGCTTATTCGTAGACGGGAGACAAATAAATGTTAAGGCGATAAGGAATGACGACACAGAATTACAACATTGAAATGAGATACATCTAAATTTCTAGTTTTCTCTATTCCAAAAAAAAATCTATACTGAAGCAATGAGTTTGATTTGAAAACAAATCCTTATGTATCATATCGAAATTAAAATGGGAAAAATATGAAAACGTAACATTTGCATTCAATTTCATTCATAAGTGTTAATTGGATATGGATTATGGATCAAATCGGAGCATCTCAAGCCTTTCTTGGTTTAGCGCAACGCCTCAGCTCATCTTTACGCGATCTACGAGTATTATGTATAGTGATTATCACCATATCTTCATCATCATGTCACTGTTGGCTGTTGGACCAAAGCTTCCTCTAAGGTACAATCGCTACGCTTGACATGCGAATTGGCGACCACAGAAGCGATAGTTTTATCGCATTGTGTTATTGCACTTACTACTGCCCCAACGGAAAGATTTGACTGCCATTGTTCGATTGACTGACTGCACGCACTCGTGGAAGAATTCTCTTCAAGTAGAAGAATTCTCTACCAGTAGAAGACAATTCTTCTGTAAGTGGGCGGTAATCTCTGTCCTAAAATCTCGATGTGCAATATTTCTTGGCGGATACTGTACTTAGCTACCGTTCGTTTTTGCCCAGTACGTGTAAATTGTGAAATTAACTTCCCTCTGAGGTTCCCTCGGTGCTACAATATGGGATTCTTCAAAAATGGCGTCAAAAGAGTCCTTCAGGGCTGGCAGCGCGTTGGCGACTCCCCTGGTGTTGCAAATGTTCATAGGCGACGGTGACTACTTTCCATCAGGTGGCTCGTCTGCTTGTCTGTCAATCCTTTGACATAAAATAAAACAAAATTTTACGTTCCATAGATAATAATCTGACGTTTTCGAGTTGGATTACCATTGAAGTGTCACCAACAATCACCGATTACGGACGTAATCGGTGATTGTTAACATTAACATGAAAAAAGGTATCATTACCGAACGGCCGTGATTCCTATCATTTCGGGTGAGGTGCGGACTTGCGGAGCCAGTGCGACTTGACCGATTTAGCGCTTTCGAAGCCGATGCCGAGTCGCAAACCCGTCGATCGACAATCGGTACACATAATATAATATACTATGTGCAAAGTAAGTGGCGTGACAAGTGGCGACCGGACGCAGGAAGCGACGCCTTGTCCTTGTAGTTTGCTGGTTAATTAAAATATAACTGCACTTTCAAAACTTTCAGCGTTCCCACGTGTGGAGGACAAGTGATACGGGGGATTTTATCGTCAACTTTTTTTTGCATATGAAAGTAAGTCATCTAGGTTGCTGTGTGGGTACAGAAGACTTTACTTTGCACAAGCAGACCCGGATAGCTCAGCGGTGTGTGACGATCGTTTGATTCAAGGGTCACAAATTCGATCCCCTCCCTATACTACAGGGCAAAACATAACCATGTGGTACGTATACATTAGGTAATACGGTGGTGCCTACGCCAAAGAATATGTAATAATATTACTTATAGAATGGACATTTCGACGTCCTGCCTGATTTCCCCTCTTACAGCCCGCACCTTCCCTTGAGTACCATGCCGAAAGCCTCGTGCACTGAGGTTGCGAGCGGGCAACTGTGTATGTGCTTGTAAAACACGTCCTGATTGATGTCTGTGTAGTAGGTAGCCAGAATAAGCGTTTGTATGGAATTTTTGCCGAGCGTCCGCGGTGAGTGTGCCTACGCCCACGAGCTTCTTCACTAGAACTCTATCACCAGTAAAATGACTTCAGAAAATAATCAAGTATTTGGATAGACGAGAAGGTACGTGTTTTAGTTATTTATCAATATCAAACAGGAAGCGACGCTTTGTCCTTACACTGAGACGGTTAATTAAATGTAATTGCACTTTCAAACTTTCAGCGTTCCCACGCGTGGGAGATGTGACGCCGGGAATCGGTTTAATTGACAAGTTTTTCTGCATACAAAAGTAAGTCGCGAAGGTAGGTATAAAATTACAGCCTTTAATTAAATATACAAACATTTTATATAGTGTGTTATTGCTATACTTAGCGCTCCCACCAGAGAATATGTAATAATACTACGTATAGAATGGACATTTCGACGTCCCGCCCGATTTCCCCGCATCTCCCAACCTCCTCCCCTCTTATGGGCGACGGTTGGTATTCTGTACGTGCTACGCACACAGGTGCACGTGTAAATACACGTCACTGATTGATGTCTGTGTAATAGAGACCAAATTATGTGTGGCTCCCACACATAGCTTCGCATCGCATCGCAAATATCTGCGAGCTCGCAGGAATGCATCGCCTGCGATGCGGCTTCGCATCGCATCACAGTTTTGTGTGGCCGCCCTAAAACAGATTCCTTAAAACTTTCCACATAATTATATAAATGTTTTTTCTTTCTTTCTCATCATGTCATGCTCTTGAGGCAACACTGGACACTGTAGCACTCCCCAACTGTCAGTAGTTAGGTGAAAATACTGCAATATATCTACAGAAAATACTCAGCAGTGTTTCGATAGACGTGGATGTGTAAGTTCGGCATTTACGTACGTCTGAATATTCAATTCAAATAGATTGCAAAAATCACTTTTGATACATACGTCACAATTTACATATTAAAGTGGAGAACTATAGAATAGATAGATACCTACATCCGACAATACACGTTTGAATAACATCTAAAACACATCACTTAAAAATTCAAATAAAATCTAGTTAAGTAGGTTATTTAACAATCAACAAAAACTTGAAAAGGAATTGTAATATTAATTTTAAGATAATCACAGACACAAAAAAACACGCTAAACGTATTTTTAAGCCCATTATGGTTCAATTACATGTTTACATTTTTTTAGCGTCCGAATTTTTATACGAAATTAATGTGATATAAACACATGTATTAAATTAATTATAGTGTACACTATAATTTATGAGCTATGCGGCATTTAAACAATAAATCTCCACGTAACTACGTCACTGCCACAGTAACGATGAAGATTAAGCGCGACTCACACAAATCTAGTAACCTAGTATATTAAAAAAAAATTATATGAATAAAGATGTGTTTTTTGTTAAAAAAAAATACGTTGCAGTATATTAAAAGTTAATTAACAAGTCATGTTGTTTGCAAGCTCGTTCTAGAATATTCCGCGTATAAAAAACAATGTATAAACGTGTCGACCTCCGGCACACGTTTTTCGACATCCTCGATCAAAATCTTGTAAAAACGCATATAAAATATGTATAATACGTATAACTTTTATTATAAAATGGCTCGGTGGCAATACTGCACTACTTATAATTGAGATGTCCTGGGTTCAAGGGACAATAATGTTAGGCCAGGTTCATATTATTGTGACGGTGCTGTCGTCATTTATTATGACTAGATTTCGACACGTCCGACCACACAAATATGAATGAAGTGCTATAACAAATGGTGTCTTTTCGACACCAATTCCAGTGATCTGTGAAATATTGTCAAGTACACAAATATAAGATTTAATGTCAGTTAGCGTAACAACAGAATGCGTTTTGAACCTTCACGAACTCATTTACGGCTTAATTTTTCTTAATAGTATTTTCATTAGCTGCGTTAGCTTGAGCAGGTAATTATTGTCAGTGTATGAAGTAGTGAACATGTAAACCTGCGACACGTCTTTCCTATAGATTTTAGCATCATACCATTTCTTTGTCATTTAGATTTCTGTGCATGCGACATTCTTATGTGTCGCATGAGTTGTAGAGGTAGAGGCTGTAAAGATTAAGGTTTATTAACGATCTGTCGCGGTAAAGATCGATCGTCTTCCGGTGGCGGCAGAGGTCGAGGAGGAACTGACGCGCCGCAAGTCCGCAACACGCCACACTGATGTGAATCCAGCAATAATGTTTCGAAGTACTTAAATTATTTGCATTCTAAGTTTGGGAATAAGTATCGCCAATGCATTAGAAAAGCTCGACCTCCGAATGTCGGATTAATTCCCACTATTTAAGTTACGATTATGGCATATCCGCCAAATGATGCATTAGGTACTGTGGGCATCTTTGGGAGAGAGTTTTGTCCAGCAGTGGACGTCTTTTATTGAGCTGAGGATAAATTTCAACAGGCGTTTCGATGTGCCTGTCGCTCGCTACTGTTTTCACAGCGCCGGTACGAAATGACAAAATTAATTTAGCTAGAATCAAATCGATTGAGTTAGGCGGCCAAGTCACTAATTTTCATTTAAATATCTTTATATAAAACCACGCGAACTTATAAGTACAAAAAAAAGCTAACGATCCATTGATGCACGTAATTAAGTAAATTATATTAATAAAATAATAATAATATGACATGTCTAGTGGCGAGTATCAAGAAGTGGGAAATTGCGACAGTCAGGGTTGTCAGCCCAGATATATCATCAAATATTTATGGTGACCAATCAGTTTATTCACATATTAAATTCATTCAATAAATTTAATTTGTGGCCGAAATTTCAGTTTAGCCAATCTACATTATATTATGTCCAGTAAAAAAAACTCATATCACTTTTTTGTCACGTCATATAATTATACCTACCTAAAGTGAATAACGAATACAGCACAGGAAATACTAAAATGAAAATGATCATACGCAATATGAAAATATTTACATTTTAGTAAGCACAGCTTCAGCTGTTGTGTCAACCGCTAAAATCGCAATTTATTACAATATTCGCTTATTATAATTTCGCTTCTATCAGAAATCGGAATTCATAAATGAAAAAAAAAAAAACGTTTCTCCATATTATTAAAATAATACACCTCGTACAAATATAACTTCGTTGTTTATTCTACAATATTACTTAGTAAAAAATAATGCATTCATTTTAAGGACACGTTATTTGAACAGTCTCCTCTGCAAAAACCGGAAATACGGTAGACAGCCCTAGTGCAAGTGAACGACCCTCGATTAATAAATCGGTGTGTGAAGGATTTCATTATACGACTTTAAATTTGGACAGGTTAGCTTGTTTTGACCAAAAAGGTATCGTTAACCCATTCCATGTCCCATGTACCACATGTGTCTATTTGCATTGTTTTAACTATTGTGTCTGCTTGAGGGCAGTGAACGTGTATGACTCCATTCAAAACTTTGCACCTAATTATTTCGAATTACTTAGGTTCGGTTGCATCAAAATATTTGTTAAAATTAAAGTTTTTGTATAATTTTACATCCTTCTCTAACTTTAACAAATTTCTTAAGTTTAACGTTAACAAAATAGTAAATATGATGGTGCAACCGAACCTTAGTCGAGCTCTCGTCTCGTCTAGAGCTGGACATTTACTGGTGGTAGAGCTCCAGTGACGGAGCTCGCGGGCGTAGGCACCACCGCATTATCTAATATACTTGCCGCTAAATGGTAGTGTTTAGCACTATCGTGTTCCAGTCAGGTGGTAATGTTCGGCCCTGTAAATTCCGACACAGAGGCATAACACCTTAAGCCTCAGGAGTGTTAACGCATCTGCCTTTTGACCTTGGTCTTTGTGTGGGAGTCTATAGGCTGCAGTCATCACTTATCATCAATATGAACGGCATGCTTGTCTGCCACTTCAAAAACATAAAAAAAAATTTAGTACCCGAAGAACAATGACCACCAAAAGTGCCTGTAAAGTCATATTTGAATAAACATAATTTCGAATCGATTTGGCGTAATAATACTTGTCCAAACAGCGTCCCCCGTGACGGCGCCGTCAGCGAACCGAGAACGTATCAATTTGAATATAATATAGCAACGAGAATGATTACCCACAACTTGGCGGCGTACATTTGCATCGCGGGACCATAACAAAGGATCGCCGAGTCGAGTGTGATATCAGGAAAAACACTTTACTCTCCAATTTTCAGGGTTCCTCAATAGAAAAACACGTAGTGTTGTCTCGATTTTGTTCATAGTATTTTAACGATAGCATGAATTTGTTACCATATGAATAAGAAAGATGGAACTCATCCAGAATGAAAGAAAAATCATGAATCTTTACATATAAAAATCAGTGCCACTTTTAGTTGTAATTTTATAACTCAAGAACGGGCTCACCTATCCAAACCAAATGTTTAGGCTTTGTTCGGACTATTTGGTAGATGGCTGAAGAGAAGTTAGCACAAACTCGGTAGAGCGGTTCTTCATTTATCACATTGTTTGTAATAAATTAATTCAATAAATGGCGGATCTCTTTGTAAATTTTATTGTCAAATTGAACCTTTTTCAGATAGGGATTGTGCTGTAAATTGAAACTTTTTTCAGTGTTAACAGTAAGTGTTGCCAATTGTGAAACGCTTTTATTTATAGAGACTTTAATGCACATTGTAGGTAAATATGGCGGACTTAATGCCACTAGGCATTCTCTGACAGTCAACCATGGAGTTATGGGACAAACCCGTGCAAAGCCGGGGCGGGTCGCTAGTCTATAATATAAATTGATTAGTATGTATATGTTTTTTTGGTCCAAGTTCCTTAGGGGGTAGACAGAGACTGTAAAACGCTAGATATCCCGGTCCTGATATACCTCATGTGAGTTTAGAATTAAGCTTTTCAACTATGGATCCCATCCAATGTACCTATGGATGAACAATGAATATAAGATATTTCACATGATATATTTATTTTGTTTTGCATTTAATGAAACCACTGAAAAGCGATAAGTACCTTTTTTCATATTTTGATTCGTTGTTTTGTATTATCATTTTTGTACATTGCAGTGCTTTTTTCATCTATAGATTACTTACAGGAAAACCTAACAGAACAGAAGTCTGTACGAACCCTCTGCACGCGAGTCCAACTCGCACTTGGTCGGTTTTTTCCCACCTGAGCGGGCAAAAAACTGTGTAGGTACTCACGAGGCATGCAATTAGTCAGTTAATTATGTAGGCGAAGGTGGCGCGTGTGTCGTACACAGCGGGGACGCGGCCTGTGATTGGCTGGTTTTTTGTCTACGTCTTGTCGGCGTACACCGTACACATGGGTACACTATTACAAACTGTCTGTCGTGGTGTTGATGTAGCTTTGAGCTAACGCTATCTGGCAAATGACTGTTATCATTTAATTCCATTACCTAACGTAACTTGAAGCCTGTATTGATTGAAGGTTTAGTTAGAGACTTTGCAGAGTTTGCACTGGTGGTAGAGCTCCAGTGACGGAGCTCGCGGGCGTAGGCACCACCGCATTACCTAATATACTTGCCGCTAAATGGTAGTGTTCAGCACTGTCGTGTTCCGGTCAGGTGGTAATGTACGGCCCTGTAATTTCGGGCACATAGGCATAACACCTTAGGCATCAGGAGTGGTAACGCAGCTGTATTTTGACCTTGGTCTTTGTGTAAGGATCTATAGGCTGCAGTCATCACTTAACATCAATGTGAACTACATGCTTGCTTGCCACTGCCATTACATAAGAAAAGGTTAAAAGGAGTGTTTCTCCTTTGAAGCCAATTTCATCACTCAAGAACTCTTTTGCACCAACGGCTATCGGTTTTTCGAGCTATGTGCCCAGCCCACTTTCACTTCAATTTCGCAATTGGGTGGGATATGTCAGCAACTTTGGTTATCAAGCGTATTTCCTAATTACTACTTTAAACTTGCAGGAAAACGCTGAGCATCCTTGCGTGACCTCGCGCCTAATTATCAGCCCCATTGCGAGTATTTGTGAGCGAAGTTTCAATTCTATATGTTTGCATGTGTGGATTTATTTACCTCTAGCCTTTCATGACGACAGGCGTGAAGTTTCGTTCAATGCAAGAAAATACGTAGCGTGTGTATCGCGCAGTGCTCTGAGAGGGCGCCACAGCCACAGAAGATCAAGTACAGTGACCCAATTCCCGCGATAACAAACAGATATTGACTCGCCGATATTTGCTTACTCTGCACTCGCACAACTCGCATCGACCCCGTTCGTTGGCGACAAACTCGTTATCTGCTCAACGGTGGAGGGCTTTTAATATTTACGGTTCCGCAGGATAAGTAGCGAAATACAGAAACCAAAACAGAGCGAGTCGAGTCGACTCACGATGTTATTGTATTACGACTATTAAGATGTGTATACATTTCACAAAACGATCGAGCTAGTTCAACCAACAACCAACAAACACTTCAGATTTATTTTACTTAATAACGTTAGAGTGTAGATCAGTATAAAGCGAAATATATTCTAACTTTATCTGACATTCATAATGAAGGATCATTCTTAAAACCTTTCACAAGTAACATCACTATCGCACAAGAAATAGTAACTGATAAACTTGGAAATTAGAATAGACAATTAGACACGAGTTAATATATACGCGATGGAACTGTTCATCATTAAAATTTAGCTTTAATTACTTAGATCATGAGCCAAATAAGCTCGCAAGAACTAAAATCTTTACATTAACAATATAAATAGACAGCGAAGAAGCAAAAACCGTGGTTTTTGCGCGCGCCCCGGCGCCATCGCTGTGGGAGCGCGACATGCAAAACGAGTCAGTGCGAAGATGGTTTTATGCAAAAAATGCCCAGACTACCTGTTATATTGTTTAGGGTTACGTACTCAAAGGGTGAGAACGGAATCTAAGCAACCCTGAATCCTAAGAAAGCTGAGCCCGGCACTCATCGTTGATTTCAATTACGACGATTATACTTCTACAACTGTCATTTAGGGTGGGATTCACAGACCGCACTACGACGTTACTTTGAGCAAAGTACGCTTAGAAATGTCAAAACTTATACTTTAGTGACAGTTCTAAGTGTAAGACAATTCTCACCCTAAGCATCCTTTCTGAAAGTAAAGCCGGTGAAATAGTGCGGTCTGTGATACTCACCCTCAGTATCTCCATGGACAAGTGGATCGACAGTAGGCGTCGATGTAAAGTAATTAAACGGCAATGATTGTTTGCAAACATTCACACAGAGTACACAGTACAGGGTAACAAACCTTTCTGCATAACATCGTTGGAGTTATTTGGACTTCTTTGATCCTGCACACGTAGCGTGATCTGTACGCGGTGAGATTTCGAACACACACACATTTAATTGTTAGTGTGAGTGATGAGTACCTATGTATACAGTTAGCAAAGAGGACAGCGTATTTGGCGGGGCGAAAATCGAGCGATTTTTTCGAACGGACTCGCAGCCTGGATACTATATTAGCATGTCTTTTTAGGTCTTGTTTAGCTAAATATTCTTTCGAAAAATTATGGTATGTAGTAATGTATTGGTTTTTGCAAAAGAACTAACAGGTTAACACATTTCAGCCGTTTATCGTGAAAAACTAAATTCAGTTTCTCTATTTATGGTATTATATTAAGTGTGTTCGTGACTAGACATGTCGTAAATAGACGAGCCTATCTCGTCACATTGATTGCGTGAAAACATTTAAGAGGGAGCATAGGGTAACAAAAGTTTCTGAATAACATGCTTCGAGTTATTTGCACGCCTTTGATCCTGTGGATTTGGCGTTCTTGCGCTGTGTGCGGTGTAGGTAACGAACGTTGTGTGAGTTGCGACTACATACATAGTTAGCGGGCGGACTGTGTGCTAGGCGGAGCGGATAACGAGGCGAAAGAGTATCTTCTTATTAACCGATGTGTGCTAGTTGTGCTACTGAAAAAACAAGCAACACGAATGCGATCTTGGTCTAGACAAGGGGCCCTATTCTTGTAACATTATTAATCGTACCTAATTGTCATTGGATTAGGAATGAATCACTTCTCTGTCTTGCTATAACAAAGGCCGCGTGCGTTGGCAAGACAGCGAAGCGATTCAATCGCGATCCAATGACAATTACTAATTACGAAAATCTTGTCTTAGTAGGTAAGTCACCTAGTTACGCTACCTCTTTTAATTATAAGATAATCTTCGCACTGTGTAGGTACAACACACAAGGTGTCATGCAGTTTTTTCGCGGCTTTTCACGATCTTGTCCGGTCAAATATTTACAAGTTCTGTACCTACGTTGACTCTACGCCTGAGGACGTATTTAAGAGGAAAATACATAGTGCTCCAACAGAGCTGATAAAATAGAATCGGTTAGTATAGTCTTAAGTTGATCGCTAAGAAAACATTGCGTCACACATTGAGTCATATATTATAAGGTTAGAGATCTTCCTAATAGATTGACACTCGTCACTCTCTATACCTACTAAAAGATTACCTATGAAATTCCTAACTTAAGTGAGTAGGTAGTAAATGAAGTGCTGCAATAGAACACGGCAGCTGAAGAACGACCGAAACGTCACGTAACACATTTTAATTTCCGTCAATATAGTTTTACTTCAATGTGTATCCAATATATTTGGCACGACACGCTCGAACGGCCACTAAGCCCCTACCCTTATAGGTAGCGCTAGCGGTGCTTGTATCGCACCCCCGCCGAGGGCGAGCTCCTCTTAAACTTATATTGATTAGCCACATTACACCACGCCACACTTTTATACGCGACCGTGCCACAACTCTGGTGGCTTTCATAAGAAAAAACATTATTGATTTTTGTGCGTATTAGTATGCAAATCTGAGTCGGTGTGAATATTTTATGATGGTGGATCGCTTAGGTTTATATTTTCCCGTAATTAGTCCCCGGTGGTGTTTTAATTAGTATCTAATTGTGATTTGAGAAGTGTTTTGGGCACACAATTAGTTCCACCAGACGCTGACGGCTGGCCGAGGTTAGGCGCGATAAGCCCCGTCGGGGCCGGCTTTAGCCAAATATTGAACTATAATTGCTGGTCGGAATGATGTTGGCGAAAATGCATACGATACAATACAAACATTGAGCGGTCGTACGTTTACTGCTGACCGTTACGAGGTCATAGATTTACTTACCCACAGAGGTGACTTGATGGATTATTTTCTTTGACTAGCAGAAGGCAAAGTTTAATCAACGTAGATGGTAATGGTGAATTAAAATTACAACCTGTTTTTGTGCTGGGTACCTGGATGATCCATACCGATATTTGTCCGCGGTAGATTGTGACGCTCCGATCTAGTTTTACGACAGAGAAATGTTTGGGCACGTCTATGCCGTATTTGTATGACGTTAAAGTCCAATTTGCAATGTTTTTGGATGATCGAGAACTTCCCTAATAGTAAATTATAAGGAGGAGTTTTAGGGAGAAAATTTTGTATAGATATCTATAGGCGGCAATAGTTACCTACTTACCATCTACATGAATGGACTGCATGCATGAAAGGTAGCATACAAGCTACCTTCATCACATAAGTTATCTTTTTTTTTTTTTTTAAAAGAAAAACATCACTAAGCACTCAGCTGGCATGACATGACAACAACTAAATATAAGCTATTGGCGCCGCACGTTTCGGCATAAAATGGATTAGACAGAGCAACAATAAATTTTTTGACCATTCATCACTGTTAGGCACTTAGCAAAGTTTAATGTAAACATTCAGTCAATGTATGCGCGTAATATGCAAACGAATCTTTGTGGCAGCGGCCTTGGCAGGCAGCGCGCTGTGTGGCAATTCCAGACTAGCTCAAGTGACGACTCTAGCGTATCTAAGTTCGTAATAAATTATGGCAATAATTAGAAATCCTTCTGCCCTCCCGGACAAACTTATCATCGGGACATTTTACTCGAAAAAATCAACCAAAAGCCGGACAGGCCAGACACTTTTTACTGGTGGTAGAGCTCCAGTGAAGGAGCTGGCGGGCGTAGTCACCACCGCATTACCTAATATCATCATCATCATCATATCAGCCATAGGACGTCCACTGCTGAACATAGGCCTCCCCCAATGACCGATCGGAAGCGACGTGCATCCAGCGGGTACCTGCAGCCTTGATCAGTTCGTCGGTCCATCTTGCAGGTGGACGTCCCACGCTGCGTTTGTACCTAATATACTTGCCGCTAAATGGTAGGGTTCAGCACTATCGTTTTCCGATCAGGTGGTAATGTACGGCCCTGTAATTTCCGGCACAGAGGTATAACACCTTAGCCCTCAGAAGTGCAAACGCATCTGCATTTTGATCTCTGGTCTTTGTGTTGGTGTCTTTAGGCTGCAGTCATCACTAAACATCAATGTGAACTACATGCTTGTTTGCCACTTTCATGACACAAAAAAAAACACGACCCAAAAAAGGCAAACATGTCCTGCTTAAAGCCAAGCAGATAGAATCCCTATGCCTAGTGTCACTAGCCACCAACAAAGCAAAAGTAAGGCAAAAAAAACTGGTTCCACGTAAAGAGACACACCGTGGGCGGGGCATTTATGGGACACACCGCAGCGCGTCAGGATACAGGACCGACTGCCAGCATTGTCTATGTTGGATGTGTGAGCGTTTGTTATGATTGCAGTAAGTTTGTTTGCGTAAATGGAATCAAAAATCAAAATCGAAACTCATTGTAGGTATGACAGTTAAGTATATTACTAGATATACATTATTATTCGTAGGTCACTAGTATTGAGTGAAACCAAACGCAATGCACACAACGCTCCGACAGTGTCTCAAGGTTCCCCGGCTGGCGGCCGCGGGAGCCACATTGTTTGCCGGAGCCCTGCGCGCGCACTATCATTCGAGTCCAACTAAATGTCAGCTTCAATGTTGCACCCTCCTAATGTTATGGCTTTGGCAACTGCATTCTTAGCATTAGGTATACTAGGTCAGGTACCAGTATACCAGTAGGTGTACTAGGTCATAGTGTTTCAATATCTGTTTACACAACAAAATTTAAGCGTGAGAGTATTGCTATAATTTATTTCTGAAATCTGTTGCTCAGTGCCCTCTGCCCACCCCACAGGAGACTCGCGTAACGTTACTATAATCGAAACCAAACGCAATGCACAAAATGCTCAGCCAGCATGGCTCAAGGTTTCCATGACGCCACTTTGTACGCTGCCGTCCTGCGCGCGCATCAGCCGGAGTCAAGCGAAATGTCAGCTGCTTCAATGTTGGGCCCTCCAAACGTTTTCATCAATTGCATTATAAGTACTTTATCTGACGACCCGGTTAGTCCAGCGGTGTGAGATGACCGTTTGATTCGAAAGGTCGCGGGATCGATCCCCGCACCGGGACAAATATTTGTACTGCCTACAGATATTTTTTTCGGGTCTGGGTGTTTGTGTATGTGTTGTATGTGTACAGAGGCACCCACGATGCAGGTTTATACCTACTGTGAGGGTGTATTTTATTTTTATTATTTACTAGCTCACCCGGAAAATTTCGCATTGCCTCAGAATTAAATAATGTATCAAAGGTTTGATATAATATACGAACTATTTGTATGGGAAAATGAAATTGTGGTTTTTACTATTTCCCTTCAATCTCTTCATATTTTCTTACCTTTTAAACCTTCACTGGACTTCACTGGACCAAAAATCTTTCAAAACCAAAATTAGCCAAATCGGTCCAGCCGTACTCGAGTTTTAGCGAGACTAACGAACAGCAATTGATTTTTATATATAGAAGAAGAAGATAGATATATAGATATAGATTTATTTAGACGTACACAAGTTACCGTCAATAGATATGGATTAATATGGAAAAAATTGCGCAGTTCTTTGTTTGAGTTTGTTATTAGATATAAGGCCTATTAGGCATACGCTTAACACGAATGTAAAAAAAATGGCATAACAAATTAAAACTATTTAAAACCTTAACCTAGAGGCTACTGGTAACGTACCAATGCTGCAGAGAGAAAACAACAAAACATGTACACGTGTGTTAGTGAAACCTTGATTGTCTCATAAATTTGACTCACTTAGTCAATTCGCATTAAGATTCCCGAGTTTGAAGTTTAACATATATTAGCATTGGGTTCGAACGTATAATGTTGACCTGGTCACATACATTTGGACAATTCGGTGCGCATTTAACCTCACTTAGGTTACCTAAATCAATAGCACGCTGACGATTATGCTGATATGTATTGTTCGAACATGTTTGCAAAGAATTAACACTGTAGAATTTGTTAATTTCCTAGATAAAGTTTCAATGGAATCAGTAGTGGATAACATGTTGCTTTAGGAGAGTTCAAATAAGTCAAATTTGACATATAGTATGTTTGAAGAGGAGAGACCCTCTCTCTCCTCTTCAAACATACATATAATACTACTACATACATACGTAAGTAGTAGTATTATCCAATATTTTTTTTTTGTATGTAATCATGTGGCAAACAAGCATGCAGTTCACATTGATGTTAAGTAATGACTGCAGCCCATAAACACCCACACAAAGACCAAGGTCAAAATGCAGATGCGTTACCACTCCTGAGGCCTAAGGTGTTATGCCTCTGTTACAGGGCCGTACATTACCACCTGACCGGAACACGGTAGTGCTGAACACTACCATTTAGCGGCAAGTATATATATTAGGTAATGCGGTGGTGCCTACGCCCGCGAGCTCCGTCACTGGAGCTCTACCACCAGTAAAAATCATCAAAGTGAGCTTATGGAATTTTTTCATATTTTTTCAAAAGGGCTCTCGGTTTACTCTCGTAAGACACCTTACCTCGTAAGGCAAGAATTGCTTCTCCAAACCGAAGCAAAGCACAAACATTCTACAGTAGGTACTTTTCGTGCGCGGCAGACCGACTCAATCCGACGTTTTTTATAGCACCTAACATTAAGCAATATCTCTAAAAGCTAAGGTAATTAAGACGGGAGCATCGCGTTTCCGCCGACAACCAACGTTTCTACGCAAAAACAATCCTGTTAGCTATGATCGATCGACCGCCGAGCAAAAAGCACTATTTTTTACATCAAACAGCCAAAATAACAGGTTTTCATTTATAGATACGGCGGTATTATGTAACTGTGCAGGCCGGGGACAGAAAGGGAACATTTTGTACATGTCTATCTAACGTAGATGTCTATCGCATTTAATTGACAATAATCCATCACACTTCTACAGCTTATGTCATATCATGGTGACCGGTCTCGATTTCACACGATACCAAGACGAAGAAAAGGAGTTGCTTTTACTTGTACCTAAATTAAGTAAAAAAATATTAAAAAAGACGTAGAGAGAGTAGGTAGGATTGACAAGGAATATTTTTCTGCAAAACAGTGTTTTTAGTTTACTTTTGTTGGCTGGATTTTTTTCTCATGAATCTATATTAAACTAGGTAATCTATACAAATAAATAAAATTGGAGTGTCTGTTTGTAATATAAAAATAACCGCTTTTTACTAAATGAATATGTATGTATACACGGTGTACATATGCCAAACCAACCTTTTTTACAATTTTTTCTGTCTGTCCGTTTGGCGGGGGTAATCTTGGGAACGGCTGGACCGATTTTGACGGGACTTTCACTGGCAGATAGCTTATGTAATAAGGAGTAACTTAGGCTACTTTTATACTGGATGCACTGGATGACTTCGTCCGGGTAGATACTGAACAATAATAAATTCTCACGCAGGCGAAGTCGCGGGCACAGCTAGTAAAAAATACGCTTAATTGTCAATCAATTTGTTGCAAAGTTACATTGAAAATATTCGAATAGACAGAATTGAAAAGTGCCCCGGAAGATAAATAGGTCAGGCACTAGGAAATCTATTGTGTAGTTTAGAAATAAAAGTCGAGCGCGAAAATCAATTTCAAATTTCAGTGTAAGTGTACCTATTTAGTAAACATAAAAAATCTTCGATGTGTTTGGTACGTGGTGATAGACTAAAAGAGTGAATGCACACTTATCCGAACCCAACGCGTTGAACGAAACGAATTTTAGAATTCTGTTCATAAATCTTAAGGAGCCTCGCATACTTTCCCGCGTCGAATCGTCCGTATCTGTCAGAACACCTAGGACCTAGACGTATACGGATGACGTCTTCAGATTCAGTGCGGCTATTGCGCTTGCATTTTATCAGTTGATTACGACACCGTACTGAACAAGTACTATTTCTTCATTGTTTTAAATTACTGAATAGTATTTAATAACAACTGTACAATCCATCACAATCATCAAAGATCCACAATTCACACGTGATAACAGTGCGACAGGTGTAAGGGAAATGGAAACGATTTCCTCGGCGTAGCTGATTCTTTCGGTGCGGATATGCGTGCGAGTCCTCCTTGACTTCGATTGGTTCGGCTCGGATAAGTGTGCATTCACCTTTAACTGTAAAAATGGCGGGGAATTATTTCACGACACAAGTAATTTCAGGAAGGAAACAATGTACCTTTGATCCCATAGTTCTAAAGTGAAAATCATCCGAATGTAGTAGCAAGGTGACTTACTTTCCAGGTGGTAGAGCTCCAGTGTCGTAACTTGAGGGCATACCAGAGCATTACCTGATCTATCTGTCGCCAAATAATGATCAGCACTATCACTTAGGTAATTACTATCACAGAGGAGAAACAAGTTTGGTCTCAGGGGTGGTAACGCATCAGGATTTTATGTAAATGTCTAGGCTGCAGTATTCAAGTCGATACTGCCTATAGGTAGGCTTACCAAACGTGCCGGTTTGACCGGGATAGTCCCGGTTTGAGATCCCTGTCCCGGAGTCCCGGTCAAACTTGAACAGCACCGACACCCCAACCCCAAATATGAAAAACACAAATTAAGCGAAAAGCTAAATGAAAATGATCCTCTTTCTCTTCTGCGTCCCGGTTTGGCTCTTCGTAATTATGGTAAGCCTACCTATAGGTAACATTTTATTATTTTAGCTAAAGTCGTCTTTCAAAAAAAAATATCAAGAACCGGTACTACAGGTTAAGCCTTGAACAAACAACCACCAAGTCAAAAGGTCAACTAACATAGAGATAATAGAGAATCCATCACACCTTCTTTTTGGAATCGGTTACTACGCACAAGTTTCTCATCTAATACTACCATAGAGCAACACGGGCCACCGGCAACGGCGGACCGGAAGGAAGTAGCTATAGCGTTTATTACCGATGCAAAACAGTCTGTCATTTTTTGCGGAAAATACGAGTGACACACACACATACTGCAAAAATCGTCAATGACTACGAAACTTACATTTTGAATTTAACAAAATGCATAAACAATTTCACGCACACATTTAAACATCTCGGCAACACGCATAGGCACACTTGTGCTTTCGCTTTGACAGAGTGGGAAAGCCTGCATGTGGCTACTCCCCTCCGGTCCGTCGCGGCCGGTGGCCCGTGTTGCTCTATGAATACTACATTTACCGAAAACAGTAAACAGTTCACGCGTTTTTGCACCATTCAACTACTATTCAAGTAAAACTAATAAGACGTGATAAGTGATAATTATGTATCCCAAAATAGAATCAATTTACATAAGGATATTTTATTTCTTTGTGATGACCTAATAAGGTAACTCTATAAAAAAATGTATGGTTCCGTAACTACCGGCACAGAGGCTACGAGACTACACATTGAGGCGTTTAGTTTATATGCAGATGTCTGTAGTCTATATATTCATTAATATCTTTGTGAATTTTTTGTTTTCATATTTCTACTGGTGGTAGAGCTCAAGTGACGGAACTCGAGGGTGAAGGCACCACAATATTACCTCTAATTTAATTGTCGCTAAATGGTAGTGTTCAGCGCTATTTTGTTCTGATCCGATAGTCATGTACCTACGGCTATAATTCCCGTCACAGAGGCAAAGCAATTTAGGTTTCAGGAATGGCAACGCGTCTACTTTGAAATCCCTTGTTTAATATCGCTGTTTATAGGCTACAGTACTTACCATCAATGTAAACTATAAGCTAGTTTTCCACTTTATGACATAAAAAAAAAATTATTTCATTACATAATCAAAGAGATTGCTACTCGTGTGATTATAATCTTTTCCCATTTTTAGCGTACGGACAGAAACGTAAACAGACAGACGTGGCGTTTTATAGTAGGTGAGGATGGAATTAAGAAGTTAGTATGTTATTCAAATGTATGCAAATCCCAATAAAATAGTAATCAATAGTCAATATTAATGTTTTATTAAGCCATATTACACAGCAATTTGTATGACAATGAGCTAGAGATATATACAATTAAATACTTATGAAATGTTCTCAGAAGTCTGTTAGTGAATGACAGGCGAGTATATATTTTTTAATTCCTATTCTTTTAAATATCAGTTTGTTTGTAAAAGAGAAAATGATAACTACATAGGTACGATTGAATATAGTTTTTGTTCGTAAAAATAAGTTAAAGAGGTTGTTGTATAACTGAATAACAAGGATGGCGATCTGAGATCCATTAATTAATCGATATCTAGTAATGAATCTAGTGAAATGAAAAAAAAACAAGTAATGATTTTTTTGTTTGAATAATATAGAATCACTAACAATTATCAATAAAAAAATTATGAACAATTAGTCAATTGTAGGTATTACCACAGTGCAGGTGTGTCAGGACCGGGATATCTGGCGCCCCACGCTCACTGCCTACCCTGTTAGGGACTTGGCGTGAAGATACATACATACCACAGTGAAAAACATGACGAAGTGTTCACGTAAACATTTTGATTTGTATTATAAATAGAACACTCATGAAGCAAATCGAAAATAGATCGATATTTTTAGCTATCGATTTTTCGGCCACTATTTTTTTGTGTATCGATTTATCATCCTATTTGGAAAGGATCGCCGTCCCTGTACCGCAATATTTTTTTTACTTTTAATCGACAGTTCCGAATATATTTATAACATCTTATTCGAATGGACTTTCACATGACTTCGGAGATTTTTTTTCCGATCCAAGTACAGCAACGTCTTAGGGTGGATTTCACCATCAAATTTCAACATTATCACGAACAATTTTTGGCAGTCAAAACCAAATAGCGTTACTGAACGTGTGTTTAAGAAAGTAAAACACAAAGGCCTCCCCCAAAAATTGCCACAAAATTTATTACTACGATGAAATCGGCCCTTAGAATGTTAAACAGATTTTGAAAATTAAATGTAAAACATATCAAAATAACACAAGCCGCGTTCCATATACCTACATATATCCGCGATCATAACAAAGAAATTAATAAAACGTCCCTATGCAAATCCTATTCTTTTTTCGGACGAATATTTATCATGTATTATATGAATTGGCCTTACTCACTTACGACGTCAGTTCAAAAGTGCAAAACCTTGGCAGTTTTTGTATTTCACACGCGCAAACCTGAGCACACTATAGTTAGGTATAGACGAGAGCTAAGTGCTTATTTTTTATACATTTTGATGGTGGCAAAGAAGCATGCAGTGGAAATTGATCGTAAGTGAAAACTAACCGATAGACATCTACAGAAAAAGCTGAGGTCAAAATAGCAGATGCGTTGCCACTCCTGAGGTCTAAGATTTTTTTTATATAACAAGCATGCAGTTCACATGGATGTTAAGTGATGACTGCAGCCCATAGACATCTGTACAAAAACCAGAGGTCAAAATGCAGATGTGTTGCCACCCCTGAGACCTTATCTTCGCAGTAATGGGCAGAGAGCGTGGAGCGCCAAATTCAGATATAGATAGATACCTATAGGGCTACTAGCGGCCCGCCCCGGCTTCGCCCGCGCTGCTCTGCTCCTATTAGTCATAGCGTAATGTAAGCTATCCTATCTCTCAAGTTGGATCGAACTGCACATGGTGTGCGAATTTTATTATAATCGGTTAAGTGGTTTAGGAGTCCATTGAGGACAAACATTGTGACACGAGATTTATATATATTAAGATAGGTAAGCCTAAATTTCATCCAAATCCGTTTAGTGATTGTGAATTGTAACAAACATCCATCTTCACAAACATTTCAATTTTTATAAGATTTTTTTTTTTATTTTATTTAAAAAATTAAATTAAAAATTCTTTATTTGATAGATTATAAGTTTTACACTAAACCGTGGCCAGGACCCCCTTTTAAGTATACAATACCTGTGTTAGGAGGTGCTGCTCTTCCTTCACAGTCACTATATATAGATCTACGAAAAATCTACTAATAAAATCATAACTGTTTAAGTATTACTGTAAATCTAATATTTATTACCTAATATGTATATATATAAATATATGTATTTTTTTTTAATGAAAAAAAAAAGCCTTATTTATTAAGTAGAACTAGATTAGGGGTTAACCTACTCTTCGAACTTCTAAACATTTACAACAATATTTTTTGAGCTGTGACAATCTTAGGGAGGGGTGGTCGGGCACCCCCGAGATAGGAGACTGGAAGGATAGATGCGCTCCCGGGACTCCACATAACCCGCCGCATGCAATCAACATAGCTCGGGTTTTTTTTTCGTATTATGTAATGGAAGTGGCTCACAAGTATGCAGTTAACATTGATGTTAAGTGATGACTGTAGCCTATAGACACTTAGAAAAGACCAAGGTCAAAATGCAGATGCGTTACCACTCCTGAGGGCTAAGGTGTTATGCCTCTGTGCCGGAAATTACAGGGCCGTACATTACCACCTGACAGCAACACGATAGTGCTGAACACTACCATTTACCGGCAAGTATATCAGCCAGTCTCCTTTCAATGTTCTGTCTACACATATCGTGTAATGGACACGTAAGAGCCTTTGAGTGTTCTTTAAGAATAAAACCGCGGGTTTATAAGATACGATTTTTGAGTAGTCGTTGATAAATATTCAAAATAAATGAACATTATTCAAAGCGTTACAACTATTTGTCTTAAAATTTAGGTATCTACACTGTTATTTCATCTGATACTTAAATTGAAAGATTTTATTACTGTGAGAGACACACGTCCTCTTTATGGAGGGGTGGTCGGGCACCTCCGGGATAGCAGGGCGCGGGGGTAGAGGCGCTCCCGGGACGTCACGTAACCCGCCGCATGCATTCATCGTGGCTCCGAGGGTTTACCGCGGTGCAAGTCGCCTTCCAATACCTTATCTTTACATCTTTCTTAATTGTATTGTAGACTAGCGGACCCGACAGACTGCGTTCTGTCAAAAAGATTTGTGGACTCTTTGACGTTAGGAACACACCTACATGGCTTAGACAACAGTGAGTGCTTTTAATTAAATACGAACTTTATACAATAGCAATAAAGCTCAAATTGAGTCTACGTTTAGGTTAGAAAACGTTTGTATGGGAAAAAGAAAAGGGCTGTTTTTAGGGTGTGCTCGGCAATTTTTCGAATTTTTCCCACCTTTTAAACCTGCCCTACCTACCTAAACCTTAATACCTCCACGAACATTTCGAGACCAAGATAAGATAAATCCGTTCCGCCGTTCTCGAGTTTTAGCGAGACTAACGAACAGCAATTGATCTTAATATATTATGTATAAGATAAGATGTAGAGGCAGCGCCGGATAAAGCCGGAGCGGTCCCGTAGCAAATGTGACCATGGGGCCCTAGAGTTACATTGCCTACGGATGTTTAGGATGTAAATAAAACAGAAATTTACGAAAAAGAATCGTAAACAATATTAGCTGATTCCCTCTGTAAGTATTGTTGTATTGCCAACTTGCAAAATAATAATATACCTATATAATTACAGTGTGGCCAACGCTCACTTTGAGAATAGCTAAGGTATATTACATATTTTACTTAATTGTGTTTTTTTGGCTCACAGGCGCGGGGCCCTTCGAATTTGCTGCCTCCTGCTATATGGCTAATCCGGCACTGTGTAGAGCTACAACATAGTATTCTCTAAGAACCTGCGTGTATTATATAACTGCGGATTAAGGAAATACTTTTACTGTAAGTACTAGTGAATTCGTAGATAAATAAGGAGTTGTAATATTACAACAAGAAGATTTAGCTGTGGCTATCTTGACGGAGGGGTGCTCGGACACCCCCGAGTTAACAAGACGTGGGGGCGGACGCGATCTCCGGTACGTCACGTGACACGACGCATACATTCAACATGGCCCCCGGGGTTTACCGCGGCTAGGGTTGCCAAAGAAAGCTCTGACTCTGCGCTCAACTAATCCTCACTTAATGCTCTAAAAGCCCGACTTACACATGGCCAAACAAACCTTTTTACTACCTTATTTTTTAATAATTATCTACAACTAATTTCGTCCGCGATAGATTAATATCAGCAGTGACGGACTTCTATGCAAACTGACATGCCCGAATTCTAACCTTTTTTGGAAAAAAAACGTAGCCTGTGTCCTTCGCGCGGTCTTGATCTATCTCTATTCTAATTTTAATTAAAATCAGTTTCGCCGTTTCGACGTGAAAACGAAATATACCGACAAACATACACATTTTGCATTTATAACATGAATTCTGCAGGCGCTACAAACAAAAGGCATAACGGAGCTGGACACGGCCCAAAAAGTAAAACATGTCTTGAACTCCAGAGACGGCAACCCTAACCTCGGCTCCAGTTTTCGCACGAATAGCTTGACTCTACCCATTTCTTATTTGTATTGTACAGGTGCTATAAAGCCATGGATTCAGGAAATACTTTTGTTGAACAGATATGAACAGATAAACATTGAAAAAAGTTAATATACTATGCATATTATTACTGGTGGTAGAGCTCCAGTGACGGAGCTCGCGGGCGTAGGCACCACCGCATTACCTAATTTTGCCGCTAAATGGTAGTGTTCAGCACTATCGTGATCCGGTCAGGTGGTAATGTACAGCCCTGTAATTTCCAGCACAGAGGCATAACACCTTAGCCCTCAGGAGTGGTAACGCATCTGCATTTTGGCCTTGGTCTTTGTGTAAGTGTCTATAGGCTGCAGTCGTCACTTAACATCAATGTGATCTGCGTGCTTGTTTGCCACTTCCATTACATAAAAAAATAGTTGCTCACTATACTATATTATGAGAAATAGTTTTGACAAGAAATCGCAAAAAACACAGGTAAGCATTATTTTGAAAGAAAAATGAACCTTGCGATTTTTGGCAGCAGACACCCCAAGACACTGCAATAAATGTGAAGGAAAAATTCAACAGTCAGGTATGGACTTCGGTAGCTCAGTTGGGAGAGCGGCTGGACTAGAGATCCCAGTGGTCGCGGGTTCAAGACCCGCCTAAGGTCAAATTTTTCATATCATTCGCATGTGTTATTGCGAAAAATCCAATAAAATAAAACAAGTAGGCATTATACTTAGAAATTGTGAATTTAATATGAAAGATATAGTTTTAAAATCATAAAAAGAAAAATACATGTACCTAAGTGCAGAAAACAAACATTAAAATAATTAATCAAAAAATGACATTGCCTCCTAATTATAACATTATAAGTGTAATCTACATTTAAATATATATTAATAATATAAACGTACAAACATCCGAAAAACATTAACAAATTTCGGGGTCACAGGGAGAAAAAAATGATTGTTATTTTATTCGTTGTTCAAATATAATTTACCAAGACTCGTCGGACTCATACGAACATTGGATTTCCATACATCATGTACTTATTGAAATAAATAAAATAAGACTTACTATTCACAGCCCCGCCCCACATTAGGTATAATAAGCCTGTGTCGCAGGAGCCGTTGTTTACATACAACACATACAGACCTACACCAAGACCATACAACTAACTCGTTACACTATATGTTCCGGTACGGTAGGTAATCGAACTCGTGACTCTCGGTTCAAACAGTCGTCACACACCGCTGGTCCAACTGGCTCACACTGTCCAAAGACTATAAGCAAGAGATTAAAGTGCACCATTGTCCTGCCTTGTAGTCAGTTGGATTTTTTTTATGTCATGATTAGCAAATAAGTATACCTACAGTTCACATTGATGGTAAGTGAACACTGTAGCCTATAAACCCGAGATTTCAATGTAGATGCGTTGCCACACTAGAGGATTATGTTGTTATACCTCTGTGCCATAAATTAAAGGGCGGTAATTACCAACTGACCGGATCACTCCTATTTATCGACAGGTGGATTAGGTAATGCGTAATAAGTATATTAGGCAATGCGATGGTGTCTACTCCCGCGAGCTCTGTCACCGTATCTCTACCACCAGTAAAGTGTCTTGCTCTAACATAGGCCGCGCGCATTGGTTAGAGCAAGAGAGTGTAGCGATTCAATCACGATCCAGTGACGATTACGTAAGCAGATAGGAGAGAAAATCCACTGGCAAAAGATAGTTTATAAAATCCTGAGATTGTTTTGGTCTCCGTTCACAGTTTCACGGGGCAAAAGTTGACAAGACTTTGCATACATATAGCCTGCTTTAGACACCTGTCGCGGTGCCGACGACTTTCGAGGCGTATCGACCTAACTAAGGCTGCCTACAAACGTAGCTGCGGTTGAACCGACACGAAGTGCGGTAGGTGGTTTTACTGATGGTAGAGCTCCAGTGAAGGAGCTCGCGGGCGTAGGTACCATCGCATTACCTAATATACTTGCCACTAAATGGTAATATTCAGCACTAACGTGTTCCGGTCAGGTGGTAATGTACGGCCCTGTAATTTCCGGCACAGAGGTATAACACCTTAGGGGGTGTTCGCGCCTAATCGAGTCACCGGCGGGACCAACGATCGTACTCGGTGAAAAAACGCAACGATGAAGTGACGTCTACGTCACTAGCAAAAACCGCGGACCGGACTGGCGGAGCAGCACTAGTTCACAAATCGAGATCATTATTTCGGCGGGAGAACATTGAGAACAAGTGTAGAAAAACTTAATTGTAAAACGTGTGGATTATCCTATTTTGCATCTCCCCTTTTTGTAAACCTCTAAGAACTGAATTAAACAAAGTTTTGAGAAACGAAATCTTCTTTACTACTGTCGAGTTGCAAGACAAGACAGGGGGTAACGAATCTGTATTTTGACCTTGGTCTTTGTGTGAGTGTCTATAGGCTCCAGTCATCACTTAACATCAATGTGAACTGCACGTTTGTTTACCACTTTCAATACATAAAAAGGTAAGAATTATTACATACACTCACTTACTCATTCTTGCCTTGACATCATTCAGCGTCCTAGTTCCTCTATGAGCAATCTCTCTTGTTCATTCCATTTCCATCGACACTAAATTTAATTAGTCACACAATAATATTATTGTGTGACTCCATCCACAAAGAACTACATATTTATTTAATGTAAACTTGTCTTGTATTTGTATGATGAAAAAAACAATTTTCACAGCGCTTCCACAGAACCAAAACTATCAACTACAAGAAAAATGCATAAAATTAATTTTCATATGGAGCCACAGATTGCAGTTACGTGCATAGTTAGCCTAACTAGTCAACGCAAGAAGAAAATTGAATGTATGTATGGAAACATAATAGATATAACATGGAGATAGTTTTATCGCTGGTTTCGAGCGAGCGAGTGGAGCGGGCGCGTTCGACGCCCGATTACTGGCGATGATTACCCAACAAATATGACACATTAAAGTAACTGCATTATAAAATATTTAAATATCTTCTTCGCAATAGGGATAAAAAAGGTAAGGCTGACTGACTGATTTATTTATTTATTTAAATTTAAACTATCGTGCACATTGGGCGTACATGAGGCGGGCTTACTGCTAAGGAGCATTCTTTACCAGTCAACCATAAGGTTCTGTGGAAAACGTAATTAGGTGATATGACAATTGATTTCATATTGTTCGTCCACGCGTAGCTCTACCTAAAGTCATAACAAAATATTTATCGATGCACAGTCCCATTAAATAGGCGTAGTTAAAATTTGACAAGCATGTGAGCTGTTGTGCTGAGGATTACCTATAAAGATAACGGGACCTTTGCGCGAAATTAGTAGGTGCTTATGCAATTAACATCTTAAAGAGTCGAGGCGTAGGAACATAATGACCCCACCGCCCTCTGCGATTGCCAACCCAAAGGCCAAGGGTGGCGATTGTAACATATCTCCCTCATGGAGAGTCTTTAGTCCAGAGGACGTGAAATGACGATGTTGACAGTTGGAGTACTTTCGCGCATAGATCTATTAGGAGCTTTATAAAAAGAATGTTTTTTTTTTCATAAAATAAAAGAAATTATTATGTAGGTACTTCAATGTTAAACAAACATACAGTAGGTACTTGGAAAGTCATTGTGTGTTATTGGGTTTCATCTTGACCCACACCTAACTTCAAATGAGGAGGTACCTACGCTGTACCTACTGTTTTTTTTCAATACCCATTCTCTCGACAATGCTAACCGATTACTACAGTCTACGGATATCCACAAAAAGCCAGGAGCAACAATGCAGATGCAGCTACTGACCACTTTGTAGTGTGAAATTGTTGCGTCCATGCCAATAATTACGCGTTGATAGCTACACGAATAACTTAAAAAATGTGTATTTAGACTGCGAACGACGGATATAGTGAAATTGTTAATTTAATAAAAGGCAAAAACGTGCTTGTAACGGTAGAAAATAATCAGAAACTTATGCTTTATCCTTTTTATTGGTTGTAATGGTGGTTAAAACTTGCAGTTCAAGAGTGGATAAGTGAATAACTATCGTAAAAAAACAAAAAACTAGCTTCACACCCGTATTTCTTCGTTTTTTATGTTACGAAGGTGGCGAACAAGCATGCAGTTCACATGAATGTTGGGTGATGACTTCGACTTCCAGCCTATAAACATCTACACAAAAACCAGAGGTCGAAATGCAGATGCGTTGCCATGCCACCCCTGAGATCTTAGGTGGTGTCTCTGTGATGGTTATTACGTGGCCATCGTTATCTATACAAATAAATAAAATTGGAGTGTCTGTTTGTAATATAAAAATAACCGCTTTTTACATACACGGTACAAATACCAAAACAACATCTGTTACAATTTTTGTCTGTCTGTCTGTCTGTTTGTTCCGGGAAGTTGTCTGTTGTTGTGAAGTCGCGGGCACAGCTAGTGTAGAAATAAAATATTACAAAGATAATTACATCTGGCGCTCCACAATCTCTGCCTACCCCGTTAGGAATCTTGCGTGAAGATACATACCTACATACAAAGAAAATGATCAAGATAAACAAGATGATTCGCCATTATCGAGTTACTTACCACATTTTCAGTGGTCATTTTACTTATTATTATGAACACCTAATACTACTTAATATTATCTATACATATAATAAAACAGTAAAACCCGCGTGTCTGTACATTATATATATTTACGAAAAACCAATTGGGGGCGATGTTAAAATAGTATTAGAACACTTTTCAATGATTTTTAAATTTTTTGTCTGTCTGTTTGTCCCTTTGTCCAGGCTAATCTCCGAAGATACTGGACGGATTCGAATGAAACTTTTTGTGGTGTATAGATACTAAGCCTGGCCAACATTTAGGCTTAGGCAACTTTTTACTGCGCGAAAATCACTCATTCCCATGGGAATCACTACATTTAATTTCATTTTCCTATACAATATCAAACCTTTGACACATTATTTCATTGTGAGGCAATACGAAGTTTGCCGGGTCAGCTAGTATGAGTTATATGTAAGTATGGAGTGAAGATACATACAATATAGGTATAAAAACTGAAAGCACCAAAAAAATGACTCGATAGCTAATTTTCTTCATAATGTTGAGTGAAATGACCCCTTAAAAAGTTGAAAGTGTCTCATTAATCACCTTATATTTCATTCATCAAGTAAATTATGAAAATTATCAAGTTGAGTCTCTATTGCAGATAATTCGTAAAAGAAATCCTTATGACGACGACGAGAAGCAATAAGCAAATAAAGTGAGTAGGTCTTCTTAACGACATTACGTGAACAATCCAAACATTAAAATAATAACATAACATTGAAGGCGTGTTTTGCATAAAACACTAGAGTCTAGAGCGAGTTCAGTACGCGTAAAAGTATAATACGGTAGGCAGCAAGGTCATTGACAGTCATTGCATTGGCTAACAACAGCGATGTTTCTATGCTGTACTTGTTTATTGTCCGCAAATATGCTTCAAGGACTTCGATACTTTTTTTTTAGTTTACACTTATGTAGGCGGCACGTCTGGAGACGCCACTAGTATACTTCACCGGCACCGGGCAATCGCCGAGCGCAGAAGGCAGAAGGCTCTCCGTAAAGGACTTTGATACAGCTTAAAGGCTGTATGAATTATAGATCTCATCCTTGAAACGTTTTTAAAATCACGTTTTTAGGGCTCCGTACCTCAAAAGGAAAAATGAAACCCTTATACTCGTGCGTCTGCGAAACGTACTCGAATGACGAAGCCAATACCAATAAAAAAATGTAAATTAGTGAGCCAAACATAACCGTGTAACAAAAATTAGTGAATTTTGTTTAAAATTTGTTTTTAACTACCTAAGTACTTGAGTACATTGGGGATGGAAAGTATTGCACATAATAATAAATAATAATAGGTGTGTTTGTCATCCCTGAGGCCTCAGATGTTTTGCGTCTGTAACAGAAATTATGGGGTCATACATAACTATCAAACTAGAACACGATTTTAGTTTTAATACAATGACATGTAAATCCTGTATAGGTATTTAGGGTACTACTGAATTCACTTGGATCAATGGGAACATCTCACATACGAAAGTTAACTTCAATGAAAAAAATAATCATTTACACATTATAACTTCAAGTTCAATACATCAATAGGCATAATAAAGAGGTCGTAAACAGCGACAGTTATTGGTGCTTATTACGTTCGACGTAACGAGCACTGCCGCGCCACCGACCCACCGACCCACCGCGCCGACACTCGCTCCCGCTCATTCATGCAATACAATCTCTTACAAACCAATCCATACTTTAATATTATAATGTGATGAAATTGATTCTGTTCTTAGGTTGTCGCCAGCTACGCTTTTAACGGATTTATCTCGCGTATATTAAACTAAAATTATAATAAAAATCAACCCGAAGTATGAGGTCGTCATACAACTAGGGTAGGTGAGGTGGAATTATTTCCACTAGGTATGTCATGTATAATGAATCTATCTGTAAAATTTCAAGATTCTACGTTCAGCGGTTTCGGCTGTGCCTTGCTATTTTTTACGATCTAAAAAAAAATATGCTTACACTCACAGCCCCACAGTAGGTATAAACCTGTGATGTGGGTGCCGTTATACACATACAAAAACACCCAGACCCGAAACCAATATCTGTAGGCCATACAAATATTTGTCCCGGTGCGGGGATCGAACCCGCGACCCTTCGAATCAAACGATAGTTTCGCACCGCTGGACATGATCTGTTGGTCCATTTGAACCGAGGCTCCCGGGTTCGATCTCTACTCTACGGTACTCTAATTTAACAAACATAACTCTTCAGCTATCCAAGCATTATATTTATGGGTACTACGTCTGAACGGACCAAAAAGAATGGACCGTAGTCCATTCGGCCGTAATCAAAAATCGTCTACATCTCAACGGACCGGTCATAAAATATTGTTAACAAATGTATACATGGAGTACATTCGAGTGCAAAAGTTATAAATTAAAATACTTAAGTCTTAATTTTTTTCTTAAATTTGTATTATTTTCTTTATAAAAACAATGCTTTACACTCTCTGCCTACCCCGTTAGGGACCTGGCGTGAAGATACATATATATATATATACATATATAAAAATAATCAACCACTTAAACATATTGACAAAAAAAAAAAACCCGGTCAAGTGCGTGTTGGGCCACGCGCAGTATAGTGTTCCGTAATTTTTAGGTTTGATTAATGTAGAAATTAAAGAAAAAATTGCTTCGGACAAGAATCGAACCTGCGACCTCAGGATAACCAGTCTAGCCGCTTTACCACTAAGCTACCGAAGTTCCACCGACTGGACTGGTTATCCTGAGGTCGCAGGTTCGATTCCTGCCCGAAGTCAAATTTTTCTTTCCATTTTTTTCTTTAATTTCTAAAGTTAACTCACATGTGATATTGCGGAAAACAAATAGTACAATTGATTAATGTAATGAAAAAATATATTAATATTTTTTATGGAGTTGTTCAAAACTTTCGAGTATTATATTTGGTGGACTATTACTCGCAAACTTAGGTGTGATAATTTTCCTTTAAATTTCGTTATATGTAGCTACTATTGCCGCAACGTTTGAATTTCTAACAACAACCGTTTAGTTGGTAGAGGAGGGGGGGACACTTGACTCTAACGAAAATTGGCACTTTAAGGCTTAATAAGTCACGAACAGTTAACTAAATGACGTAAGCACACCCCTAACATTTTCGACAGACCTATTCAACGATATCCCACACTATAGAGAAAAATAAAAAAAAACCCTATATCATTTTATTTTTCATGTTTTTATTATACTGCTTTGACGGCGTGATTAAGGTGTACACTTGTGCCAAATTTCAAGTCTCTAGTACCAATAGTTTTTGCGCTAAACCGCAGACGGACGGACAGACAGACAGACGGACATGGCGAAATTATAAGGGTTCCTTGTTTACTCCGGAAACTTAAAAAACACTGTTTGAATGAATATTAATATGAACCTTCTTTTCGCCACACCTCTGACGTAACAGATATACTGCCTGCTTGTGATTGGTTGATAAGAAAGGGTCATTGTTGAGTTAGGTTAAAAATGTTAACGATTTTGAGTACTTAGATTACAACTATTAGATTAAATACTACTTTAAATTTGTATGTAAATATTTTGGTAGTGAAAATTTTTAAACCATACGACTGTTACGCTTGTATGCGACTGTACTTTTAAATTATTTTATGACCGGGCCATTGGGACGTAGACGTTTTTTGATTACGGCCGAACGGACTACGGTCCATTCTTTTTGGTCCGTTCAGACGTAGAACCCTATATTTTCATCTATCTATCCAAAAAAGGAACATAATTTATACCTACATAAACGTAATGCATCTCCTCGCTTCATTATAATAGACATCTATTTGACAAGTTCAATACATCAATAGTTCAATAAAGTGGTAGCGGACAGTGACAGTTATTGCTACTTATCACGTTACCAACGGCGGGCGGCCACTCATTCATACTTAGATTATTGTTCTCACATTACCACGCCTGCGTGTGTTTCAAACTTTTATGTTACAACAGCAGCAAACGAGTGATGTACTCTCAGGGATCTGGCCGCTTGATCATACGGAGGACCTTACGCGGTGGTGATAAAAAACATATTTGATTGATTTTGGATAAGCACACATTCTCCGACTGTACGTAAAAGCCAGAGGTGAGAGAGGAAGATGAGTCGCTAGCTGCTCTTAGTTATTTTACCTCTTTTTTACGATTTGTAAACGTCGAGTCTGCCCGCGATTCACGTTGATGGTGAGTAAATTCTGCAGTCAAGGTTATCTGTGCTCGAAGCGTATCAAACATCTTAACGCTATTTATTAATGAACTTAAACCGAATCACATACAAATCTCGTTTCTTCACACACGCCTTCATATTATTATGAACGATTCACCAATTGATGATGAAAGATGTCATGGTACGGGCACTAGACATGATTAAGCGTAGATATTTGTAGCATTTAGTAGATAAGGTGCCACCTAGTAGAACACTGATGAAACGCAGATACTTCTCTTGTACAAAAGTTGACGTATGACCGTGCTGAATCGCACATACGAAATTTTCATACCAGTTGCTCTAGGGTCCTAGACTATTGTACTAAACTACTTACTAATGTGACAATGGGCAGCCGTGTATGACAACCATAACAAAATAAGTGTACCACGACGGTCGTTACGTCGGTAACGTAATAAGAAGTTGTCGCTCTCACTGTCAACGACCATTATGACTCGGCACTGCGCCTATTGACACACTGAAATATGTGTCTTCATGGTAGAGCTGTAGTGTAGTCCGATCTTGTTCGTGTAGGGTAGGTACTTAATTAATTTTCTGACAACTATAGATATTAATTATTTGGAAACCGCTCTTACTAATATACGTACGTACGTCCGTTGAAAAGGGAGGATCCACCGAATAGTCGAGGTGATAGTGCTTAGCGGGCCGCGGCCCAATGATCTAGGAATTTGTATATGTATCCTAGAGCAGTGGTTCTCAAACTTTTTAAATGATGGAACCCTTTTGGGAATCAAAATACTTGATGGAACCCTACAATAAAACAATTGTTTTTATATGTGTATTTTTCATTAATCAGCATAATAAAAGTACAATGTAACAGTTACTAATTATTATTTACTTCACCACTTGGCAAGGACAATAATAGCAGGGTTTTTAGCAGAGTCGCTCTTACAAAAAAGGGAAAAGGGACTGAATTTTTCCAAAAAAAGGGACAAAAAGGGACCAAAATGGAGCCTAAAACAATATGTTTTTAGGGTTCCGTTGTTAACAAGGAACCCCTATAGTTTCGCTATGTATCCCCCATGTATCCCCCAATATAAACAAAACTAAATTCATCCAATTTCAGACTCACAGGAAAAAAGAAATAAACCTTAATATAATCGCAAATAATGTAAAAATTGAGGAAGCCGACAATACAATGTTCCTAGGAATAAGACTTGATAAACACTGTAACTGGAAATCACTGTGGAGTATGTCTGTGACAAACTTGATAGATTCGTCTTTGCCATAAAAACACTGCGATTAACTGTATCCAGTGAAGCAGCTCTAAGTGCTTATCATGGCTATGTATCCTCAGTCCTTTCGTATGGCCTATTACTATGGGGAAACTCAGTAGATATTCATAGAGCATTTATTGTACTAAAAGAAATGTATAAGAGCTCCGGTGCTCATTTTATGGATAGCTGCAAACCTCTCTTCAAAAAATATAGAATCATGCCACTTGTTTGTATGTACATTAAAGAACTTTGTGTATTTGTTAAACAGCACCCAGAACATTTTAATAGCCACTCGCAAGTAGCAAACAGAACAACTGTCTCAGTAAGAAGTACTCGTAAATATAAAATATACCTTCCAATATGCCGTTTAGAGCTGTACAAGAGAAATGTATATATATGTACACGCTATAACAATATACAATAAATTACCTGACGCATTTAAAAGTTTGCCGTTAAATGTATTTAAAAGGAAGATTAAAAATTGGTTACTTGAACACTGTTTTTATGACATAAATGAATACAAAAATATGACATTTGACAAACTCATCTGACAAATTAATAATTTATAAATTGTAATTTAATTATTTAATTTAAATGGACTCTAACATTATATTTATATATTTTTTTTTTTATGTAATCGAAGTGCTAAACAAGCATGCAGTTCACATTGATGTTAAGTGATGACTGCAGCCTATAGACACCCACACAAGACCAAGGTCAAAATGCAGATGCGTTACCACTCCTGAGGCCTAAGGTGTTATGCCTCTGTGCCGGAAATTACAGGGCCTTACATTACCACTTGACCGGAACACAATAGTGCTGAACACTACCATTTAGCGGCAAGTATATTAGGTAATGCGGTGGTGCCTACGCCCGCGAGCTCTGTCACTAGAGCTTTAGTCACTAGAAATTAGTAAAAGGAAAACTATCACACTTAAATTGGCTGTATTTTACTTGAAAATTTTTATTTTTCATTACATTATTCAAACTTAAAAACTAGGGAACCCTACACTGTGCGGGGCCCGACACGCACTTGACCGGTTTTTTTTATTCAAAACAATCATTTCTTGATGGGCTAGAAGGGGAGTATTTCAACATGTATACACATTAAATTCACATATTGTCAACACAATTAAAACGATGTAAAATATGGCACAAAAGTATTATTAAGTATGCGATCTTTGATTTGCGTTGATCCCGAAAAATTTACGACGTATCAATAAGTTTCAACACTGTAGGAAAATAGATGGATATTGCAAGAAGTAAAAAGCACATTACCTACTCAGTTCTTTAACTTCCTTTCATAAAGAGAAAATTTCAAAGACCACTTTTAATATTTTGGCAGTTGACTTGAAGTTTAGTGCCAGAAAAAGGGACTTAGGGACCAATTTCTTAAAAAAGGGGGCTTTAAGGGACTTGCTGAAAAAAAAGGGACAAAAGGGATTAAGGGACTGCCACTAAAAGCCCTGTAATAGAAAACATTTAAAAAGAAAAATCTAACTAGTGGGAGGTATGAAACTGTTTTTTATTTTTCATCAATTGGTTGATATCAGGTTTGATGGAAGAAAGTTAGAGTCTCATATCAGCTTCGGCGTCCAGTCTATTGCGATATTTTGTTTTCGTGGCTGCGTAGGCAGAGAATCCTGTTTCGCACAAATTTGTAGTTGGGAACGGAAGAAGAATATTCAGAGCCATTTGGCCAAGCATCGCATCGCATGTTCATCTTGGATTCTGCACCAAAAATCATTGAACAGTGACTCCATACTCAATGCAATTGTTCCAACTGAGATTATTTTCTTCAAAAAATATATTTATTTTATAAAAAAAAATCTTCCCCGGTAGTGTTTGTAAGCAGCGATGAACACCTATGCATGTCTTCTTCAAAAGAACTTTTATATGCATATCTCACAATAACCAGCAGTATAGCCAAACCAGCGACATCAGTCGACTCGTCCATTTGCAAGGCGAATCGTGTATTTTGTAGACGTGTAACTAGTTCTTGTTTGACGAAGCTTGCCAGATCATGGATTCGTCGTGAAACAGTATCGTTTGATAGCGGAACAGTAGAAAGATGCTTTGCAGATTTTTCATCGAGCATACGTTTTGTTATGTCTAATACACATGGTTTTATTAATTTCTCAGCGAGAGTATGCGCTTCGCCTGCTTGTGCAATGCGATAGCTAACTAAATATGATGCCTCCGTGGCCTTTTCGTTGATAGTTTGTGTTACATGCATCATATTTTTTTGACTTTGTAATAACTGATCTTTTTTGCGAACAAAAAAATATTTATTCTTGTCTTTAGACTCGGGGTGTACAGTTTCTAAATGTTACGGTTGAAAAATAACAATTCCTTGGAATTGATTAAACAATTTCAGTTTAAACAATGTGGCACGGGGTTGCCCCATGGTAACATGCATTTATATCATCAGTAGGACAATTTAAAGAGGATCGCATAAAAAAATTGAGGTGGAATAGTTTTCGGTACTCATGCGCCGATTCCTCCTAGACTACAATGACAGGTAGTTAACAGCTGTGCGGCCTACGGCGTATCACTCACAGATCGCATCCGTAAAAAAGATGTAGGAAAGAAGAAAGAAGCTTCGTGTGAATGAAAGTATCAGATTCGACAAAAAAAAAGTCATATTGCGATGGTTCGAGCATGTAGAAAGAATATCGAATGAGCGAATGCAAAAACTGGTGTCAGGACGTCATTACTGTCGATACTCGATCGTCTAGTTCCAAGGCATTACGTAAATTTAGGTGCCGCTACATACTAGTTAGTGTTCATCCTTATTATGTTCTTTATAGGTGGAAGCTGATGGTAATCTGCGGTCTTGTAGACTGGTTATCCTGAGGTCGCAGGTTCGATTCCTACATGAAGTCAAATTTTTCTTTACCTTTTTCTGTAATTTCTTAAGTTTACTATCATGTGTTTTTGAAAAAATAAAAAAAAAATATTTTATTTTTAAAGAAAAATGGAAAGAAAAAATTGACTTCAGGCGAGACTCCAGTCCAGCCGCTCTTCCAATTGAGCTACCGAAGCCCTGCCCGATTTGTCAAATCTTTCCTTCACATCTATTGCATTGCTTTATGGTAGCAGCAGCGCCATCTATTACCAACTATGCTAGTTAGGCAACCGATATAATAGACTTTTCAGTTTATTGAATATCGTAAAGAAGTCGCTTTTACCCTTATTAATTGTTAATCGGGCAGGGCTTCAGTAGCTCAATTGGAAGAGCGGCTGGACTAGATTCCCAGTAGGTCGCGAGTTCGAGTCTCGCCTGAAGTCAAATTTTTCTTTCCATTTTTCTTTAAAAATAAAATATATTTCACAAGCATGTGTTAATGCGAAATAATATAAAACAATTAAAAAATATATTTTATAAAATATTACAATCTGTCTGTAAGTAACAAAAATTGATATGATTTTATCAAATTTTATTGCAGTTGAATAAAGCTTAAATTACCAAAATTTGAGAGCGCACGTAGGTACAATATATAGAGAAGAACTTGTTTATAATATTAATGAGCCATAAAAGGTAATCAAAGTGCCATACATTACATATTTTACTTTATTCAAGTTACAAAATTTGAATTAATATTATAATAAGTATTATTTGTATAGTGTTATAAAGTAACGTGTGTATGGATGTGTGGATTAACATTAAAACAGAATAGGAATTAGAACATCTACGGCATGGATGTTTTCAATATGTGTAGGTGAAGGGACGTTTCGAATAATATACCGAGAAAACATTGTTTTTTTTTAAGTATGTAAGTAAACATAAATAATAATTACGAGAAAGATGGTAGGGTTCAGCACTATCGTGTTCCGTTCCGGTAAGATGGTAATGTATGGCCTGGTACCAAGGTCTCAGGGGTGGCATGTCTGTATTTTGACCTCTGGTTTTTGTGTAGATATCTATAGGGTGTAGTCATCACTTAACATCAATGTGAACTGCACGCTTGTTTGCCACCTTCATTGTATATAAAAAGAATCAGTATAATTAACTGACTGTACTAAACTGACTCCCAAACAGAAAAAGTTCCTTATTTACATTTTCCGTGGTGTGACTTTTACACATAAGGAACACATATAAGGAGGGATCCATAAATTATGTGAGGCGTTTCTAACGAATTTTCGACCCCTTCCCCCCCTGTAAGATGTCGTCAGATTTGACTTGATCAAGGTAGGTCAGCAGGACTAGGAGCGTAATTCTGTATCTCGGTTTACATAATAACCGTTATGTATTGCAAAGTGGCTTTGCAGGAAGCCAGTGCAACCATCTACATTCGCCTTTATCTGTTTCGTCATCTCTATGATATTATAATCCCTTGCGAAGGCTGTTTACCTACTTTTAAATAATGCCCACTAGATGTGTCTTTAGTACCCACACGGTATAAGCCTGACCCTAAAGCCAGCTCGCACAACTGCGCCATAAAGGGTTATGTAATCCCACTTTCCAGTGGACACGTAACCTTACTTCTGGTGCTAGTACCTACTTGCGAGTGAAAAATCTGTCTAACGTGCATTATTTAATTTGTTTTATTAGCTGACCCGACAGACGTTAACACCTTATTTTTATGTAATGTAATGAAGGTGGTAAACAAGCACGCAGTTCACATTGATGTTAAGTGATGACTGCAAGCTATTGACACCCACACAAAGGCCAGAGGTCAAAACGCAGATAAGTTGCCACCCCTGAAACCGTAGTCGTTATGTCTCTGTGATAGTTATCACGGGGTCATACATTGCCATCTAGTGCTGAACACTACCATTTGGCGGCAGGTAGATCAGGATATACGGTGGTGCCTACGCCCTCGAGCTCCTACACTGGAACTCTACCACCAGTAAAAGCAATGATGGTAACAAACAAATATGCTGGTCACTTGGATGTAAAGTAACAACTGCAGCCCATAGACATCTACAGAAAAACTAGAGGTCAAAATGGTGACGCTTTTTCACCCCTAAGATCTTATTTGCTTTACCTGTCGACTACATCGCAATGATGGGGCCATCGGGGCCATACATGTCCATCTAACCGGAATACGATCGTACTGAACACAGTGAACACTACTATTTGGTTGGAATAGATTTAGAAAATGTGGTGGTGCCTCTGTGGTGGAAACTCGAACCAATTTTGCACTTAAATACGAGTACTAGGCGGGTAAGCATCAAGAGAAATAGCGAATTACGTGTCACCTAAGTTTTATTTATTTATTTATACTTTGCACAAGAACAGTAGGGCGGACGAAGAGGTGCAGGAATGATTCAATTGAATCTTAAGACATAAAGAAAAGAAAAAAAACATAATAAAGTAATTATTTATGAATATGTTAAAATATACGTACATATATAAATATATATAGAATAAACAATACTTATACCTACATAAAGTAATATAAATATATACATAAATAATGATGCTATTGAGTGTTGAATAGAAAGTTGGCCATGATTTATAGAGCAGATTTAAGGAAATGACAACGAATTTTGGACTTAAATGCAACTTTGCTCCGAGCTTTTCTGATGTCAACGGGGAGCATGTTCCAGAGCTTTATGGCTGTAACAGCGAAGGAGTTAGACATAATACCAGTGCGGTGAAGAGGAATATCAAGAGTAAGCTTTGCAAAACAACTTTAAACGTGTTTTTGCATGGATAGTCCTCATATTATTATTGGACGATGATGGCGGCGGTAATGACGTGTGTATGTGTGGCGGTATATTACCTATAGCTAAGTAGACACTATTAGGCAACTGGCCGCTTGACCACATGCCCACCTTATGCGGTGGTAATAAAAGCTAGTTTGATTGTAAATGGGATAACGTCTAAACGGCGTTTAGTTTTTGCTTATGTCATTATTGTATCTGTACGTCACTGCATGTATTCCGAATAAACAAAAATATTTTATTGATTTTGGATAAACGGGGAGTCCAGTCGGGGAACTCTCACCTGTCCCAAAAGAAACATTAATTCTTCATAATATTTGTATGTAGATTAGATATATGAACAAGATCTGCGGTGTATCGCTCACCGATCGCGTTCGTGATGAAAATGTAAGAAAGAGGCTTTGTATGAATGAGAGTATCGGTGTAAAGATGAAAAAAGGCAAGCTCCGATGGTTCGGGCATATAGAAAGAATGGCGAATGAGCGAATGACTAAACAGATATTATTATACAATGCGTATGTGTATGGATGCAGAGGCCCAGGAAGACCAAGACCAAATAGGTCGAGTATTGTCTGAGGGTGGGGTCAAGTCTTAAAAATCGACATGCATGTATGAAGAGAATGATGAAGGTGGAAGAAGCACGGGAGGTATGGCAGGACCGGGATATCTGGTGCTCTACACTCTCTGCTTACCCCGTAAGGGACCTGGCGTGAAGATGCATTCATACATACATAACTTCACGACTGTGTTTCACCGACGGAACAGACATGAGTAACAAGCATATTTTGCCTTGAAAGCGGTTAAAAAGTATGCTACAGTTCATATTAATGTTAAGAATAATATTACTACAGGTCACTACTGACAGTTCCAAGTTCTCGAGTTCGATCTGCGCTTCAGGGAATAGCTAAGATTGGATGGATTGATTGATTTTTCCGATGAAGGTAAGAGTTCACGACCTCCAGAGTGTGGTAATGTGTCTGATGAATGACCAACAGCTCTAAAACACGATAATTTAAAAAAAAAACTAATCTTAGTACCTACCTTTCCTAGCTCTACGGGCAGCAGACTTGAAGTAACGTTGATACATTTGGTTATATAAAAAAGTCACTAGTATATCAACGTCGACCCGCCCGCGCCGGTCGCCCGTCAAGCTTACATAGGACAAGGTCTAAGATTATTTGCACGGCCGCAATAAAAAAATAACACAAGGATGATGTAACCTCACTTTCCAGACCCGAGCCGAGCTACGTAACTTGAAGGTAATGCGAGCTTTCGACGCCGCGGAAACTTTTATGACTGTACTCTAAATAACATAATGGTAAGGATGTATTAAATGGTAAAAAGCCTTCAAATGTGAGCCCCAGAGCAACGAATCTGCTTTTTGTACCATTGATGATATCCAGAGACATTTTTGCCACTTTCACGGCTTAAAGAGTAATGTAAAAACTACTTAGGGCTCCCACACATAACTGCGAATTCGCATCGCATCGCAAATATCTGCGAGCTCGCACGAATACATCGCCTGCGTTGCGGAGTCGCGTCGCATCGCAGTTTTGTGTGGCCGCCCTTAGCGGCTTCGACGTGAAGGATCGAGATAAATGCATACATTGAAGCATACATACCTGTATCGTGGGTGCCGTCACAGTAGATAGGTGTCGTTGTACACACACACACACACACAACACATACACAAACATCCAGACCCGAAACAAATATCTATAGGCCATACAAACATTTGTCTCGGTGCGGGGATCGAACCTGCGACCCTTCGAATCTAACGGTCGTGTCACACCGCTGGACTAACCGGGTTGTCAATTGAGACAGAGTAGACAGACAAAGCCGCGGTCCAACGTCTAATCTCGGCACCCCAGAACCTAATCAATTTTTACTTCACCGATTTAGACGTACACAGACGTGCGTGTGTGAAGACGAGTGTTGCGTTGGTGTGTGTGAGCAGTCGATAAGGTGTCAGGTGTCAAGGGCCACGGGTCAATGTCTAGCGAATCTGTCTGACTGCGGCGGCTGCGCTGCGCCAATGTTGTTTTTTTCTACATTCTTACGTATCGCTATCCAGCTGCGCGAGTAATTACGGGGTAATACATTATCGGCAAACTAGACGGTATTGATTCATTTTGAAGTGGATAGATTTGGTGAAAGTGTTTACACATTCGAGCGGTTCCAGCTAACCTATACCTACGTATCTAAATAAAAAAGTATCTCTAAACGTGTTGCTACGCTAAAAACTCGAGAACGGCGACATCGATGCTGACATTCAAAAATTCTAAGAAGGTAATCGAGCGGTGAGAAGTAGCAGTCGTAAGTAAAATTGTAAAAACAAAATTTTTCTTTTTTGATAGAAACCATTAACTGTTTACTAGCTGTCAAATATTCAGCTTTAAATTACTTTACTCGTGGTAGAGCTCTAGTGACGGAGCTCGCGGACGTAGGCACCACCGCATTACCATAATATACTTGCCGCTAAATGATAGTGTTTAGCACTATTGTGTTCCTGTCAGGTGGTAATGTATGGCCCTGTAATTTCCGGCATAGAGGCATAACACCTTAGGCCTCAGGAGTGGTAACGCATCTGCATTTTGACCTTGGTCTGTGTGTGGGGATTTATACGCTGCAGTCATCACTTAACATCAATGTGAACTACATGCTTGCTTGCCACTTCCATTACATAAAAAAACTTTTGAACAGACAGAACGCAGTCTGCCAAGTCAGGTACTTAATAGTAAATATTATACCATTTATACTTTGTAGAAATTAAATTTGCGGATTTTCTCGCGTATACAACACTCCCAAACTTCTTCATACACCCGACGTTTCGGTCGCTTTCCAGCTACCGTGGTCACGGGCTGACTAATTCGACGATGTTCAGCCTGGTCTTATATAGCTGAGACAGAACACAACCCTAGTGCGATGTAACTACTAGTGGCGCCATCTAGCGATAAATTACTGAATGTGAATATGTGAATGAAATATAAAACTACGTTGCCATGTCATGCTAGCGCCACCTGTTTCTGAGACGTCTGGCATAACGGTCCGGATTCACGCAAAAGTTACTAACCGTATCTCGTGGTTTTGCAGATTTACTAGTTTGGGATTTCAATTTGGATATAATGGGATCCCAATTCACATATTCACATTCAGTAATTTATCGCTAGATGGCGCCACTAGTAGTTACATCGCACTAGGGTTGTGTTCTGTCTCAGCTATATAAGACCAGGCTGAACATCGTCGAATTAGTCAGCCCGTGACCACGGTAGCTGGAAAGCGACCGAAACGTCGGGTGTATGAAGAAGTTTGGGAGTGTTGTATACGCGAGAAAATCCGCAAATTTAATTTCTACAATGTATGAAGCTCGCGAAAACCTACGAAAACGTTACCATTTATACTATTAATGCAGATTCTTTGTAGAACTTAGCTTTTACTGGCGGACATTCGTAGAGAGAGCGGAGACCGTAGAGACCACCGTATAGTATACTTATCATAGGAGAAACAGGGTATGTGCTCAGAGGTGACGCACCTGCATGGAAGGTTTCTATGTAGAATCTGCTGACAGAACACCTATTACTGGTGGTAGAGCTCCAGTGACGGAGCTCGCAGCCGTAAGGACTACAGTATTACCTAATCTACTGGTCGGACTTCTTTCTGGCACAGATGTATACCTCTAGCATACTACTTAATACTTACCTATAACAACGTAGACCTCTGGAGTGACAACGCATGTACATTGAAATCTCTGGTATTCATGTATAAATGTATAGGCTATAGTAACCACTTACCATTCATTACTACTGTACCTGCTGTGCTTGTTTGCCATTTCATGAGATAAAATCGTATCGATCATATAACTTAAAAAAAAATAGAGGCTACAGATAACGCGTCTGCAATGCCGCATAGAGACTACTTCTCAACTGACGTAACTTCACGCCTGTAATCCTCGAAGGGGTAGGCAGAGGTAAAATGCATGCATTCAAGCATACATCCAAACACCCACGATTCGCCGGTTACGTTTTTGACCCATGTGGTAGCGAGCCTGTTGCCATCTTCGGCCACATTACCAAACTCCGAGGTACCTACTGGGAAAAATCCAGAAAATGGAATAAATCCCAATAGAACGAGAGATAAAGGATTTTAAACCGTTATCGTATCGAATTTTATTAAGGCTTCTGTTTGTTGGCTGGCTTGTGATGTGTGATGTTGTTGCTGTTATTATTTTCTTTTTTTTTGTTAATGTAAAATAATGTCCACTTTTGTGTGTACAACCTATAATATGTAATGACGTTCATAAGCGTCTATTTGAGACCCAAATGAATAAATGCTTTTGACTTTGAATTTACCTCTATAGCTCCCGACTCGGGAATCGAACCCAGGACCTGCAGCGTAGTAGTAGTGGCCTGCTACCACTAGGCTACTGAGGCACTTCTCAACTGGTCAACAGTTTTAACTTACCAATGGGAATTGTGAACTTACTATGGGCCTCATAAGAAGGCTCAAGGTCACTCAGAGAGCAATGGAGAGAGCTATGCTTGGAGTTTCTCTGCGAGATCGAATCAGAAATGAGGAGATCCGCATGAGAACCAAAGTTACCGACATAGCTCACCGAATAGCGAGACTCAAGTGGCAGTGGGCAGGGCACATAGCTAGACGAACTGACGGCCGTTGGGGCAGAGCAATTCTCGAGTGGCGACCGCGTACCGGGAAGCGAAGTGTGGACAGGCCTCCCACAAGATGGACCGACGATCTAGTGAAGATCGCGGGCAATCGCTGGATGAGGGCGGCTCAGGACCGTTCGTTGTGGCATTCTTTGGGGGAGGCCTTTGTTCAGCAGTGGACGTCTTTTGGCTGAAATGATGAATGGGAATTGTCGTTTGTCTACCACCTTCATGTCTTGACAAATGATTTCCACCCAAATTCGTGGATTATTCTTTTGAATTCTTTACAATACAAGACAATTGGGCAAGTCGCAATAGAAAAAAGGTTCCGTTGTATCTGCAGAAATGACGTTATCCTAACACTAACGGCAATGTATTCGGAGAGTAGCAACTTCGACATAACTCGTTCCTATCTCCGGCCTAGGGATGTGCCCGCAACGAAAATAAAAGAGCTATCGATAAATAAAAACTTACTCATATATAAGAGTCTTGCGTTGCTATTACTTTGTATCGACACTTTCTACTATCGGTTCTATTAGCCTACTTTAAAAAAAATAGATGTGGTCTTAGTTTCGTATATTACTGAAATTGCAAAATTCTCCAACGCTTTTATATGGAAGCGAGAGCTGGGTATGCAGGAAAGAGCATGAAAGTAAGTTGAACGCGGTCGAGATGAGATCTTTGCGCAAGATCTGCGGTGTATCACTCACCGATCGCGTTCGTAATGAAGATGTAAGAAAGAGACTTTGTGTGAATGATAGTATCGGTGTAAAAATGAAAAAAGGCATGCTCCGATGGTTCGGGCATATAGAAAGAATGTCGAATGAGCGAATGACTAAACAGATATACAATGCGAATGTGGATGGTTGCAGAGGCCCAGGAAGACCAAGGCTGACCTACCATGACCAAATAGGTCGAGTTCTGTCTGATGGTGGGGTCAAAAGTCTTAGGAATCGGCGTGCATGTATGAAGAGAATGATGAAGGTAGACGAGGCACGAGAGGTTTGTCAGAACCGGGATGGCTGGCGCTCTACACTCTCTGCCTACCCCGTTAGGGACCTGGCGTGAAGATACATACATGCAAAATTATCAGAGTTATCCACTCATTCTACAAATTACAAAATTTCTCCACATCAAAAGAAAAGCCATTTCTGGTTGCTGCTGTGTTATATTAGGTATAGGGATATCAAAATAATTTATTTTTATATAGATACATCTCAAAAAGTTATAAATGTACAAATTACTGTTATGTTTGTATCTTCTTGATCGATTCAACTATTGTTTTTCGATACCTACCGAGTAAATATCAAAATAATCCATACCATGTCAAAAAATCCTCGTTAAAAAAATATCGAGCATTTGTACATCCTAAAATGGGGGCAACCCTAATATTCCGGGCACCGGCGCGAGTGACGCAGCGTCCGGCGATTGGGTACCTGCGCCGAAGGTCACCGCTTCGATCCTCATGAATAAGACTGTTTAACATGCCTAAACCTAGTTCATGTTAACTGTACCAAAGATGGTAGAGTTTCAGTGACGGAGCTCGAGGGCGTAGACTCCACCAGATGCCTAAACTACTGTCGATGATAGTGGCCAGCACTATAGTGTTTCGGTTAGATAGTAGTGTATGCCTCCGTAATTACTGACAGAGACAAAATAATTAAGACCCCACGATGGCAACGCATCGGCATTTTTACCTAAGATTTTAGTGTCTAGGTTGTCTTTTGTGTTTTTGTGTCTAGGCAGCAAAAGCAGTTACTTAAGGATCTTTTCTCACTACGAAAAAATATTAGATAGAACTAATATTTTTATCTATACACTAATATGGGTCCATCCCTATTCCGGGAACCGGAGTGTGTGACGCAGCGGCCGGCGATTGGCTTCCTGCGCTGAAGGTCGCCGTTTCGATCCTCGCCCACAACACTTGGTTTTACACATGACGTAGTTAATCATAGAGAGAGATAAGTTTGGGTTAAGATTTCTCAGAATGAAGAAGTAGATCGTTGTAAATATGACCTCAATCCGTTATCTGTACCTACCTACATAATAAAAGTTTGGACGTTTTTTTTTTTAATATTGTGATAGTGGCTAACAAGCACTCCGTATGACACATGGTAACATAAAAACGGGTGACCCTTTTTTACCACTTTGATAGAAAATACAGTGCGGCACATTAAGCTCAAACGAAAGTCTTCGACTAGTGTGTTAAATACCAGTGATTACATAAGGAACCTCAACGTAGTCTCTCACTTTGAACTTCATAAGGAGGCTGCATGAGAGCAATAGAGAGCTAACCTGGGCGTTTCCTTGCGAGATCGAAATAGTAATGTGGAGATCCGCGAGCGAACCAAAGTAGCCGACATAGACCATCGTATAGCGAGAAACTCAAGTGGCAGTGGGGAGGGCACATCGGCACATAGGCCGAAGAACCGGCGGCCAATGCGCTGGCACAAGAGTTCTCAAATAGCGACAGCGTATCAAAATAAGAAGAATAGGCAGGCCCTCACGAGGTGGACCAAAAACCTGTAAAGGTCGCGGAAAATCCCTGGCGGCCCAGGACCGTCCGTTGTGGTAATATTTGGGAAACACTTTTGTTCAGTAGTTAATTACTTTAATAAGTGTTGACCTCAATTCGTTATCAGTGTATAAAAATAATGTAAAGTTTAGAAGATTCTTCTTCATGGAAAATTACAAAAACATCATAGAGTAGGCATGAATTTGAATTAGGCAAATCTCGCTCTCAGGCAGCCTAAAACCGGAATTGATAGATAGCCTCTATCATAATATATCCAGAATTTTGCAAAGTTGCACTCATAGAAACGGACGAATTTTACTCGCGTATATTTATGACTGCTCGAGAACACGGAGATACTGAAAAGCAACCGATACGTCGTGCTGATTTTACATCGTGAATCTGTGATTGAAGCGCTACTGACGAATTATCATGAAAGTTTTCGCGAGCTTCGGATTTTCTGGCTCAGAAAATACTTCCAAATTTCCCTCTTAATACTCCCAATTTTCCCCAACATTTCGGTCGCTTTCCAGCTCCCGTGGTCACGGGCAGCAGTTAGTTGGGAATATTGTCTACGCGAGAAAATCTGCAAATATCATTTCCACAATGAATTGCGATTGTTTGCACGCATGTATTTACCTCTGCCTACCCCGTCGGGGAAGGAAGGCGTGAAGTGACGTTTAGTGACACTGTCAAAAAGCGAGATCAGTGAATGAACGCACACGAGCGCACTGTCTGACATACGACTATAAGAGCGTAGTAATATTACAAAAACAAAACGACATTTTGGCCGACAATTTATTCATTCACGGTCTATATCGGGAGCAAATATGAACGGATTGGAAACATTGGTTATTTGCAAACAAACAGCACGGCCAATACAATACAATGGTGCGACGGGGGACCACGTGGTCCACGTCCGCGTTTGTGAGGATAGTAACTTATGCTGCGTTTGGACGATCTTTCTATCTTTTGTTGAATACAGATCTATCTTTTACACATATCAAGATATAAAATACAGAGCAAGTTGTACCACTGTACACCTGTGCAGCAACTCTGTATCTTTTGCATTTTTTCTCTAAAGGTTGACAGACAAGCAATAGTCGCGAATTGCTTGTTACCCGCGTAGAATTTAACAAAATTATTGTTCAGTAATCTACGCAGACGAAGTCGTGGACACAGCTAGTTGTAAATATAGAAACTGTGTGTGTGTATGAGACGATGTCAAGTCTATTTGGTTGACCCAGTTGGTCCTAGAGAAGTATAACGCCCGCTTCAGCCTGAGCGGTCGCGGGTTCGATCCCCGCACTGGAATAAATATTTGTATTGCCTACAAATGTTCGATTCGGGTGTTCGCGTGTTTTATGTACAACGGCACCCACGACACTGGTTTTACCTAGTGTGGAGCTTTGAGAGTGCAATATTTTTTAATTAAAGAAGAATTTCACAAATACGGCAATAAAATACTACAACCACAAAAATCTGTGCCGTTATTCGCTATTTCACACTAAATTATCCTGCAATTACGTGTGACGTCATAATAAGCAGTTTAAAGTGGCCCCATGAACGCTATAACAGTTGAGAAATGGGTTTTATACGCTATGACAGTAAGGAAGCGAACCGCGCGTGACGTAACATTCCTAGAATTCTATTTATGTGTGGAAATGTCAAATTTTATAAACGCCACAAATAGTACCGCGCGCTTGTTTAGTGGCCTCTCTTTAGGCGCCCATTACACTATAGGATTTGTACTGGTGGTGGAGGAGTTCCAGTGTAGGAGCTTTAGGCCGGAGGCACCACCGCATTACCAAATATACCTACTTGCCGCTAAATGGCAGTGTTCAGCACTATCGTGTTCCGGTCAGGTGATTTACGGCCCTGTAATTTCCGGCATAGAGGCATAACACCTTAGGCATCAGGAGTGGTAACGCATCTGCATTTTGACCTTGATTTTTGTGTGAGTGTCTATAGGCTGCAGTCATCACTTAACATCGATGTGAATTGCATGCTTGTTTGCCATTTCCATTACATAAACAACATAAATAAAATTTTAATGAAACTTTACAATAGGTAATATAGGTAGTTTACTAGCGGCCCGTTCCAGGTTCGCGCTGGTGCAATGTCACCTACCCTCTCCTATTCATCATAGCGTGAAGCCTTTCCGGAAGCTGATTTATCGAGAAAGGCTTTACATTACGCTGCCTAAACCATAAAAGATATCGAGGAAGACTTTAGGCTATATCTATGTATAATCATCACGCTAAGACGAATAGGAGAGGGTAGGCAACATTATACCGCGCGAAGCCGGGAGGGGCCGCTATTATTTATAAAACGACATCCACGCGGGTGAAGCCGCGGGCATCAGCTAGTAATTTATAAAGATATTGTGTGATTGCAAAGCTAGTAAATTTATAGGTAGTCAAATCATTGCTTTTAAGAAAAGTTCATGTGCTTTTAGCGCTCTATCACCTTCACTTTAATACCAGCACAACGCCTGTCAAGCTGTCTACTTATACTTGTCATGCAATTATGTTTAAATACATACACAATACATCAATGTAAACACAATCAAAAAACATAATACACACAATGGCAATAATGAACACGAATTAAAATGCTTTATACCTATGCATCGTGGAGGACTAATAAGCTATTGGAGAGTGAAAAAGCTACTAATTGTCATTATCACCACCTATTCATTGAGTTAAAAAGAAATACATATCGTGGCTTAAAAATGTTTATGAAAGGTAACTTAAAAAAGCTAACCCGGGCACTTCGTACCGCCATTGGAGATTTTACATAATATTTTTTTTATACTTTTCCATAATAGGTACAACTCTTCTCTCAAATACAATAACGAACACATAAAACAAAGATTTATCCAATTTGGTGCAGTCGTTTGGAAGTTATGCGCGTACAAACATTTCTGTGATTCATTTCACGCCAAATCTCTTGCGGGGTAGGCAGAGAGAGTGGACTACCAATTATCACGATTCTTAGCCCACCTCTTGTGGTCTATCCTCATTACTCTATTCATAATTATGCTCACAAAATAAAATTGGTTTTAACCGTCGCATCAATCACGTGTCATAAAAAAACAATCGAAGTTATTTGTGTAATTAAAGCGACAAACAAGCATGTAGTTTCCATAGATGGTAAATTAATACTACAGCCTATAGACATCTATGCAGATGTGATGCACTTCAAACGCCTTTCTTAGAAATTTTACGTGCGCTTTATGTGTAATTAGGTATATCCCGTGACTTTGCTCTTCGGTTCGGCAGGTACAGAATGTAGTCCTTTCTTAGGATTCAAAATATCTTTGTTAAATTTCACCTTAATCGACACAGCGTCAGCTGATTAAAACGTAATAAATTATAAATAATTGTTGACAATTTAAGCTAAAATAATTTTGTAGGGGGTTATTCGTTACAAATCCCTAACCTTAAAGCATTGAGTCAGAAATTATCTTTACTCCGGTCACCGGTCACTCACACAACTTCAATCGAACTCTTATCAGTGCAACAATCACGGCTATCGGACGGAGCCTCCATAAAATTCTATCAAATCAAGGCTACAGTGTGAATGCGATGTTAAACTTGCATATTCTTACTGGCCCAACAGTGGACGTTTTTCAACGTGAACATTATGAACACGTCCCCAAAATTAGGCAGAGGTTGACGCCTTTTTTATCACGAAGGTGGCAAACAAGCATGTAACTTAACATTGATGGTAGACGAAGATTGCAGTCTATAGGCATCTACACAAAAAAACAAAGGTCGATATGCAAACGCATTGCCACTAAAGCCTAAGTTGTTTTGCCTGTGTGATGGTTATTACTGAGCCATACATTCAAGTCTAGCCGGAATACTATACTGCTGCTACCATTTGGCGGCAGATAGATTATAGATTATTAGGTGATGCGGTGGTCCCCACGTCCTCGAGCACTGGAACTCTACTACAAGTGAAATTGTTACTAAGGGGCTAAAACTTAAATGCGTCCGTCCAGTTAGTAGAAGAAAGAAAGAAAATATTTTTATTTCGAATAGATCTTTACAGCTACTTTCAAAACGTCAAGAAATCATAAATGACCTAGAGTGAATAACCATTACATAGAGTAAAAGCAAAAACATATATTAATTGTAAATTAAAATTAAAATTTGATGTACCTACTTACTTAGTTAAAATATCATTATCACAAAATTTTTCAATTCCTTCAATGATGATAAATGAAGAAAAAAGATCAAAGTTATTCACTATGCAGAGTTCCAAGTGCAGTCACTACTGAGATGAACGCCGCTACCCAACAAACTCAGTAAGAGCTCTTTTAAATGAGAGCTTAAATCTAGTACAGATTATGATGAAAATCAAATAATGTGAACGTCCATAGCGTACCTATATGCAAATAAACTGCTATCTACTAAATGAGATGTAGCTTCTGCAAACCAGAACAGACGAGTCCCCACCAACAGCACCCGTTCACGAGAATGACGCATGTGACAGCCATTGCCCTCCTCGACCATTTTAGAGGGAAGTGAGCAACCCGCCAGTAGTCAGTCAAGTCGCTAGATGATCGAAGAAGGCGATTTAATGGTGAAGAAGAGTAGTTCTCTCATGACAAAAAATATCTAAAGCCAAAGCGATCTATTTAGTCCTTGAAGCCGCTAGTCGTACAGCCATCAAAAGATTAGGATAGGAAAGCATTAAATAGCCTTAAACGCTTGCACAACGGCAATCGCTGCAGGCAGGGCGCGGCGGAGGCGGAGGCACATACCGCCAAACTGTGTCCGGTTAGATGACAATCTAACTACACCGTGATACCCACAATCATCTCTATTAAATACCGAATTTATACAACGATTCGTTATAAAAAGTAGGTAGAATTTAATTTGTAGCAGATTTCCAAGATCGTTTATTTGTTGTGGTGGCAAACAGCGGGTTTGCATTTGACCCTTGGTTTTTGTATAGATCTATCTTTAGGCTGCAGTCAACACTTAACATCCATGGGAACTGCATGCTTATTTACAACCTTCGTTACATAAAATAAATCATGCGTGTTTTCTTTGTATTAATTAAGATGCTTGCATTTACCTCTGCCTTCCTTTCTTTCGGACATGAAGTTACCTAAAAGGTCAATGGCAGGAGGGTAAGGACTTTGACCTGAAGCGGGGCAACGTAGGTTATGACAAAAATATATAAATAATATGATAAGCCAGTGATGACATCAAAGATTTCCAACAATGGTCCGCCAAGAGGGCAGGCACATGAGTCACGGCACGAGAGGGCCACGCCAACGGCCGCGCATATCAATCGACCCGACGCGCAATCACTTGCATTTTCAATTAATTGAACCAAACGGACTATTGTCTATCTGCGTAGACATCAGCAATTTTTATGCAAAGTATTGATAGGTACCTACTGTAAGTTTTTTTATGATTAACGTGGCAAAAACGCATGCAGTCCATGTAGATGCTAAGTAAATATGGGCTATAGACACAAAAACCAGAGGTCAAAATGCAAATGCGTTGGCACTGGCCACCCCTGAGAGCTAAATTGTGTTGACTTATGGTCCGCCAAGCGGGTAGTCATCTGGACCACGTCACGGCTTGCCACGAGAGGGCCACGCCACCAGCCCCGCATATCAATCGGCCCGCCGCGCCGCGCATTCACTTGCATTTTCATTAATTCAAACGGACTATTGTCTATGAACGCAGACATCAGCTTTTATGCAACTTCACGTCTGTAATTTCCAAAGGGGTAGGCAGAGGTAAATGCATGCATTCAAGTATATTACATGCAAACACCCACGATTCGCCGGTTACGTTTTGGCCCATGTAACAGGTGGCGAGCCTGTTGACAGCTTCGGGCACATTACCAAACTTAGAGATACTGGGAAATTTCCAGAAAACTGAAAAATCCCAATAAAATCAGAGATAAAGGACTTTACACCATTATCTCTGATAACCCTCTACCCGGGAATCGAACTCAGGACCTCAGCGTAGTAGTAATGGCCCGCTACCACTAGGCTACCGAGGCAGTTTTCATGCAAATTAGAAGAATATCTAAATATAAAACAGAAGCACTTGGTTTTCAAGCAATAACAACCATTGGGCACAGCACGCTCTGAGCCAAACCTGTAACCTATAGGGCCTGAAGATACATATATGAGAAGATACATTCAAAAATGTACACGTGTTGTCACCTGTGAGACCGTCTGTGTCATGGAATTAAACATATACTATTAAAACATGAATTATTTATTTTTTAATACGTAAAGAAAATAATTTTGAAAACTTAATCAAGAACCAAGCATTAGATGGTAATGGTAAGAGAAACATCTTTAAAATACCTACAAATCTTCTTTTGGAGAATGCTTTTACTATACAAAATATCTCTGATATTCATACAATTTGGTGGTAACTGCGCAAATGAAATACTTATTAAATACTCAAAATGAAAATAGTACACTTTCCAGATAATTTGCATAAGACACAAACTTATAGTTATGATTTCTTTTTCCTCATAAATTACAATTTATGATGGGTAGACAATTAGAAAAAGTTAATATTATAACACAGATAGATAGATAACTTTGGTAGGAAAATTACGTAGAATAAAAAAAAAGGAATGTAAGTACATATTGTGATGGTAAGTAGTACATAAGATATGTACATGCCGCTAAATGGTAGTGTTCAGCACTATCGTGTTCCGGTTAGGTGGTAATGTATTTCCCTGTAATTTCCCGCACAGAGGCATAACACCTTAGGCCTCAGGAGTGGTAACGCATCTGCATTTTGACCTTGGTCTTTGAGTGGGTGTCTATTGACTGCAGTCATCACTTAACATCAATGTGAACTGTACGCTTGTTTACCACTTACATGACATAAAAAAATCAATGGTTTCATGTAGATGCGGCTACACTATTTATTACTTAGCATCAACGTAAACTGTATGTTTGTTGCCACTTCATGACATAAAAAAACACTTTTAGAAATAAAATGCTATTTTATTTATCACATGGACCATATCAAACTCAAACATTTATTTAATCACTTGGAATTAATAGAATTGCCTAGTGATAGGTCAAATTACAAAATATAAAATTAAAGTAAATAACAACTGATACGTTCATTAAAATTTCAAAGTAAATAAAAATAAAATAAAAAATGGTCAAAAAATACCTAATAATAAAAATAGGTATCAACAGAATGTTCCAGACTCTCTTTTACAAACGGTAACACACATAGCAACACATGCAAAGTAAGCAATTTTTTTTATACCTTGGCTTATATGTACCTATTGTTCAAGATTTTGTGTGGATTCCTAATTTATCTCAACTAACAATATAAGTACCTAGCCAGTGTTCGTCAGTGATAATATAGATTATTATTGATGAAAGAATTATTAAAATCGGTAAACTACAGGTAGTTTTGAACCAATTTGATACAAAAATAAAAATATTAGAATTGGTAGATAAGTGTAATGTGGCAAGTCAATAGTATTAGGAACTATAAAGTTGTAGCCACCACCAAATAGTGTAAATGATGTAGCAGGTAGGTACTTAGGCAGTACAAAAATCTATAATTACTGTCACCAAAACATTACCAACATAACCTTCCTTCGACAAGGTCAATGACATTTTGTGGATAATACTGCAGTAGTTTTTTTTGTATTGTAATGAAGGTGGCAAACAAGAATGCAGTTCACATTGATGTTAAGTGCTGACAGCCTATAAACACCCACACAAGATCCAGAGGTCAAAATGCAGGTGTGTTGGCAACTCCTGAGACTTCAGTTATGTCTCTGTGATAGTTATTATGGGGCCATAGGTACATTACCAACCATCCGACTGGAACACGAGAGTGCTTAACACTACCATTTAGTGGCAGATTGATTAGGTAATGCAGTGGTGGTCCTACACTGGAACTCTACCATGAATAGTTTTTTTTTAATGTAAGAAAGTGGCATACCACCATGCAGTGTTCATTGATGTTAAGCGATTACTGCAGCCTATAGACAACTCACACAAAGACCAGAGGTCAAAATGCAGATGCATTACCACTCCTGTGGCCTAAGGTGTTATGTCTCTGTGCCGGGAATTACAGGGCCGTAAATTACCACCTGACTGGAACACAATAGTGCTGAACACTACCATTAAGCGGCAAGTATATTACATAATGCGGTGGTGCCTGCGAGCTCCATCACCAGTAGAAAATAGTTATTAACAATTTGGTTAATTAAATATGATGTGAATGTGATTCATTTAATCTTAAAAAAGGCAGAATTCAGAATTAAATTATACAAGTACAGTAATGAAATAAATACCTATGTATTATACAGATTAGTTTAATATTTCTTACAACAACACCCCTTTTTATTATAATAATATCACACAAAATGATGAATTAAGTAATAGGAATGAAATATATTATTGTAACTAGTTACTGCAATATTAGGTATTATCTGATTATTTTATTATAACTGAATACCTACAAACAATAAGTTTAAATTATGGGACGGCAAAAAACAAGTACCTGCTTACCATTTCGTAAAATCTATCAGGGACCTAACAGCTGAGGTCTCAAGAGTGACATAAATGACCCATAGTTTTTATAAAAACACCTACAGTATTAACTAATGAAATTATAATGCAAAAGCATGTATATCTTAATTTACATGCCTATTTGGCTATATATAGTGCTATCTACATCTGCTACAATGTGAGTTACAGCACAATTTTTTTTTTTTTTTGTTTGTGTGTTTTTACCTATTTACAAAATCAGTGTAATCATAGCAAAAAAAACTTATCTCCATCATGGCAAAAATACTGAAGATTTTAATGTTTACATCATACTATAAATGTCAAGAATGTTTTATTTATAAGCTGATGTTATCATGAGGGGTTAAAATAGGATTTTTTAAAAATTGTTCTGTAGCAACCGGTGATTTCACAATCCTTGACAGGTTAATCTTCATTACAGGTATCAGCTGAATCATTCAGTGAGTTCAGTTGGGAGTATGAAATAAAAAGATAGTTGATTTCATCTCAACATCATCAAAAATATATCATAATGTTTGTTTTAGATACTATTTTTTAACAATATTGAGGTTATGGTTGCAAGAAATGGAACAATTAGCACAAAATGGATAGCACAATAATAATATGAATAAATGCATGTTGGTAATGTATTATATAGATTCAGTGATTAGGTAATAACTTCTAAAACCAAGGGGATAGAACATGGATGCTTCCAGATTAAATTGAAAAATTTGAAGAGTGGTGTTAGGTCCTTTCACGTATGTAGGTATTTAAATGCTCTATGTTACTAGTGCTTGTAAATGATTGCCTAGGTATATTCAGTTATGTAGGTCACCATTTAAGCTCCCTAAAGAATAGGTAAAATCAGATTCTGGTAGCATCTCCTTAAAGGTTGTAATTGACATTCTTTTAAAACTCTCCACTCATTCTCTAATTTTATGCTGCTAGTTGCACCTAATGAAATATCATGAAGTTAATCTGTTATAACAACAGTATGGAGGTACATAACATAATATTAGCAGAAATATAGGTACAAAAATGTACGGGTAAAAATTAAGCAAATATAAGAAAATGCTTCACTCATACTTGATATTTTAAAAGGTAATTTCAAGTGTTTAGTTGTAACAATACACAGTTACATGGCAAACTGGCAACACTCAATTGCTGCTATGTTAGCAACGGTGTCTGATAACAATGGTTTCTTAACTGCATGCTTATCACCCTGTGTTGCTTAACACACTTTGCTATCTGGTTTGGAAATATCTTGTACAACACCAATTATAGGATGGTTTGATCCAATATTGCCTCAGTGACTGGATATTACAGGAATTCGAATATTTCTCTGGACTGAGAAAACTTCATTGTTTTCAATAGGACCCCTGGTCCTAAGGGGTCCTGGCCGAATATTGTTTAAAGTAGTAGATTATGGTATAATGATAATAAATTTTTAATGTTTGAAAATGCCAATGAAACACCTATGGGTTTTATTTGGCAGAAATCTTTTTTTTTTCACAGACTGCCAAATGCTGGTCAAAGTAATAAAATAATGCAAAAATAGTAGGTTACAGACATAGCAATTGAATTGTTGATTTCAATTTGTTAATACATCATAATGTTATTGTTTTAATAAGTGTGCACCTATATTAACCTGTCAAGGAACGTAAGGCCACTGGCGCCCAGACACAATTGAATTTCAATTGTCATATTTTTCTTGTGTCTGGAGGGTTTAAGAAGAAAATCATGAAGTACCTACCTATAAAGTTAGCATTTTTTCCAAATATCATTTGAAGTCAGACATTACAAGATTTCATGTTTGAAACTCATTATTATATATTAGCTTTATAATTGTTAACGCTACAAATGTAAAAGTAAAAATATGAATAATCTATCAACATATGTGCTGACAGAATGATCTAACAAAAAGGAAATAGTGCTAAATAAACAATAATGAATCTGAATGATCAACACAAAACAGTGAATGAACACAAACCAAACATAGTAAATGGCTGCCATAAGTTGTTTGACAGTTTTATTACCCAAACACTGAATGATTGAAGGCAATAAATAAATGGTAATACTGTAACTGACACACTGCTTACACTAGATATGTGCTAATCATATTACAGCGGGCCACATTAACACAAAACTGAGAATACAAGTTCACATCAACAGTCGTTTTACATTAGAACAAAGATTTCAGTTCATAAACATTGCAACCACGGCCAAATCTTAATGTGAAAACCATCATCTAGCAAGAAAAATCAACATTCGGGGAATACATTTGGGTGCAAATGGCAATTTGCTCTCTTCTTTCATGTCAATGTGCATGGTAAATGCTTTATTGGTTTGTATATTCAAATAGTCAAGATTATGCAACTGAGTAAGGTTTGTGTGTGTGTGGGATTGTGTGGTGTTGGCGTAGCTAATAAGATTGGACATCACCTGGACATGGAGTGCTGCAGCTCAGGCTCAGTGGGGCCGGGCACTGTCACACTGCACAATCACCAGGGCAATCACATCAATCACTAATTGCAACTTCTCAATTACCAATGAAGTGGGAATTGCTGCATTTAACGGTCGGTAGGGCACACACTGGGAGCGGGAGTCGCGGCGGTGGCGACGGTGACGGCGGCTGGCCGGAGGAGCCCCGGCCGCATCTTGCGGCGCGGCTCGCACTGTCCTAGCGTTCCGCCGCGGAGCGATCCACACTCATGACACAAATCACGACCTAACCTCAAAAGACACACTCAATTCGGGCGATCGACGAGCACAGATGTTTTGAAAGTCACGAATAACACTAGGACGGCGACGCGGCGCGATCGTCGCACGTTATATCACAAAGAACACGAAAGCTGGCCGTGTCGAGCTAGCGGTATGGATTTGCGGGCCGAGCGCTTTGTTTGCGTAGGTACGTATCGCAGCCTTCGCCGCTCGCTGCACTATAGATAGGTAGGCGCGTACGTCGGGTGTGTGTGTAGTGCACCGTGCACGGCGTATATGCACCTAGCCATAATTCACTCAGCGACTCGTGATCGTGAGCCCGGGCTCGCGGGGAGCGCCGACAGCGCGCCTCTCGCGCCGCCCTTTGTGTCGAGGCGGCGCGACAGGTTCCGTGCGACCCGCAAAAACTGTAAACACGATTCTCATTTACGAAGCGAGGCGCGCGATAGCCATTCATACGTGGGTGCACGGGGCTCTGCTCGACGCACTGGGCGACGGACGGTGCACGGCGACGGCGGACGGCGGGCGGCCGCGGGCGCGAGGCGAGGCGGTCACGCTCGGCCGCCGCGCTGCCAGATCGCTATCGGCGGCGGCGCCCTGCCGCCCTGCGACTTCGCCGTGTCCTCGCCTCGCCTCGCCTCGCGCTCGCGCCCGACCCGAACGCTCCGAAATGGCGCAACGCCGCGGAGGCCGTTCCGCCGCACGAACGAGAGAATGTCAGCTACGCCGAGAAACGGCGCGCATGGGACGTTTCGCAACTTCGGATGAGCTCGCGGGGACCGAAATAATCGGACGCGCGGAGCGGTGACGGCTAGCCGAAGCAGAGCGGACGAGACGCGATACTCACGGCCTGGCCGCTCGCAGCGGGTCGGCGGCGGCGTCCATGGCGCGCCCAGGCCCTGGCCGCGGCCGGGCTCCGGGCCGTCGGCCGAGCGACGCAACACTCTCTCCGATCTCACTCGGAACGGGCCGAGAAACACTGTAGCACCATCTTGACGACACTGCACATCGACCGCGACGGTTCTATACGCGTATAAACACTTCGCGAACGGTGTTTTGTTACATCGGTTGACTTTTCTTTGAAAAATCAATATACATTTTCCCGGAGTTAGATACGGACGAGTCGATGTCCAGCGCAGGTTATGTGCGTGAAGTTTGCAAGCTTTTTTAGCGCACCGGTGTTACCAACATTTTTTTGCTCATTTTTTTTGTTTGGGTGTTGTGATTTTTTTTCCTGATTTGTGATACACTTCGGAGTGGTTCGCTAGCGTTGGGTCTTCCATGATACTCGCATGCGCGAACAGTGGCGCCACAGTTTCGCCATACCGCCAAACTTGAAGTTATACGAGACATAATTTTACTAATACTTCAATAGTACTTAAATAATACTGCTGCAATAATTGTCTAAAAAGCTATAGGAAATTTAAAAAACTGTTTTAGATGTTTCTCAAAAAGTATACAGAGTTTCTCAGAATCATGAAAAAATTAAGAAAAGTTGGTAGGTAATTATGAATGATGTATTAAACATTTAGGCTATTTAAGTTGCTGACATAATTCTCAGCTTCCATCAATAAGTACAATCAAGTACAATTTATTTTTATATGTATATGTATTAATGTATCTTAAAATATAAAATGAAACAATGTTATACCTTCCGATCTCGTATTTAATTATTCTCACCTCAACCAATGCTCAAATCGAACATATATAATGTATTTATACAAATTTATTACAATTATTTTGTCGTTTTAGTTAAGTAGGGTACACATATTACAACATAAATAACCTTTATTACATAATTATCATTAATTTTAATTACAGTAACAATTTGATATAAGTAGGTATACAGGCATATTTTCATACAAAATACAAAATAAAATTCGCCTCGTCTGTGTTGAATATGCTATTCAGGGTTAAGTTGGAGGAGTTGAATCTCACTTTAAAAATAAAAAGTGAAGAGATCACACCTCCACTTAATCCTTCACGCTAGCTACGTCGTGTTGCCGAGTACCACACTTCTTCTATCGAAATGCGCAGATGACGGAGGCACCGAAGCAGGCTAGGCAGGCGACGTGGGCGACTCCACGCTTGAGCTGGAAAGATAGATCTGGCAGCGTTCAACTACAAACTGTCAAGATCCCCTGTCCAACTCAGTCGTGAAGTCTGACGCGCCGGTCACGTGTCGCGGTCTGAAATAATAAAGAGAAATATTTAAGTGACATGAACGATGAACGATGCTAGTGTGTTACCTCGTTGTGACAATCGGAGTGCGCGCGGCCGTTACGGAGCCGCGCGGCGCGCTATCACCGCTCGAAAAGGTGCGGCTAACGTTCTCTGATAAGAGCACTGCTTTTCCCCGTCGCGTCACCGACTCTACATAATTCTATAATTAACGTATTCGCTTGTTAATAAGCAGCGTTCTATGAGGATAATTTAAAAATACTGGGTACTGCAAGTTGCGGACCTACCAAACACATGTGTGATATTGGTCCACCACATGTTATTACTAATTACGTAATCGGCCTACCAGAGACACTTTTTAATTAATTAATCGTTAGCAGTCGTTGGCCTGTAACACAATTGATGCGAAACTCGCTATGATTCTAATTACATCACGAAATATGGCAGAGAGCGTACGTTGGTGCCACGTCAGTAGAGTTGATATCTCTATGAAAACCTTTGTTCGAATTGTTGCTTCTATGCACTAGTTTTTAAATTCAAATAATCTGGATACCGAACACTTTTAGTTACCCAAATCCAAAAGCTGAGATGAGGTCCAAGAGCGGCACAAAAACCGGAATCCTCGGTTGATCGTAATCACAGCGCAAACTTCGATAGAGACCCGATCGATCGATGGCCTCATATTTATACACTCGATGATATCTCCAGATATGATATCGGGGAACTGACACGGAGTACGAATGTCCACCATGATTGTGATAAGATTCGACAGAACGGGGAATCGATTGGTCCCTACGAATGATATCAGCAGCGCAAACACTTCACTCCACCAATCCGTAAGTTATCGACGATAAGAGAGGTGTATGACGGGTCCGCGGGTGCCGAGTGCACGTAGGGCTGCGGTGAGGCTCCCGCAGTCCCGCAGCCGTCCGGGGCCGCCGCCACCAGCCCGCTATCTGTTGACGACTGCTCCATCATAATGACTAGTTGTTTACACTGGAGATACACGTTTATTACGCTATATCTCGTTGGCAATAGATAATTCCACTATTTTCGCATCCACTGCAACTTACACAAATGTGCAGAATTACGTGTAGGCTTCACAGGTAGGCCCGACAGTTTAATGAGAATAATACTCATTAACCTGTCGGGTCAGTTTAATGAGAATAATACTCATTAACCTGTCGGGTCATCTAAATATTTTTAAATGTTATCTGTCATGTGTACGATAATGAAGTCTGTTAAAAATGCTCATAACTTAACTTGTTTTTTCTAATTCGCAGTTGATCCTGTAGTTGGATTTAATGGAGATTTTCAATTTTTTTCAACTGTCTTATCTGAACACTTAAATTCAAACTAATTTAACTGTTTCAGTTAACAACTCCAGGGAACTCATATTCTATTGTAAGAGTGACACTAAATTTCTTTATTATTTATTTATATATTTAATCTTTTATCCACAAAAATTATACATAAGGCGGATTTAACGCCACTTAACGAATTTTCTACCAGTCAACCTTTGGGTAGTTAAGATAACGACGAAAGTAGGTGCAGCATTGGTACTTATATTTGAAAATAGGAAAAGAAAACCGAATACATTCTTAAAAACAACATAACGAATGTAAATAAACATTACATAACAAATATATACGTAAATACCTACATATGAAAATATATACCTAAATATTATACATATAAATAAACATTGCTAAATATATGATAAATATATAAAATTATATTATGAATATCTTAATAAATGTCAAACTTGCAAAGCTTCTCATTTACCAAATTAAAAAAACGAGTAAGTATTGATCGGAGTATTTAAGTAGGTATGTACTAGATGGATTAATTAAGGTTACTTGAACCACTAAATTTAGTTTGAAGCTATGTCATGTCTCCAGAATAAACAGAAAATTGCTGGTCTTAAAAGGCAACTATGACTGTTGTTGGTACATAATAATTTGATTCCAGAAACGTAGATAAAAGTGACCATAATACACAAAGTATTACAATAGGCAGTATATACAAGCACTCTGAACTGAGGTTCAGTTAATATTTATTCACTTCATCGTCAAATAATTACATATAAATACTTTGACATCGGGAACTCGGTAATTTATTAGAACACCTTGAATCCTGACCGAACTCGATTTTCTTAATGCTCAAAATTAAATAGTAGGTACCTACTGTACCTGAATTAATTGAAAACGAATATATTTTGTCGTTCAGTAGGTATTCTGTTAACATATTATTATCAGATACCTATATGTAATAACTATTATAAGTTATGTATAACAATAGTCAATATTATATCGTTATGGTTTTACATTTTACACTGATAAAATGATATTGAGACAAAACTTAAAATTTAACGGCAAGAAGGCTTGTAAAAAACAATATTTGAATTCACTGGTGGTAGAGTTCCAGTGACAAAGCTCCCGAGCGTAGGCACCACCGCATTACCTAATCTATTTGCCCCTAAATGGTAGTGTTCATCACTCGTCTTCCAGTCAGGCGGTAATGTAATTTCTGGCACAGAGGCATAATACCTTAGGCCTCAGGAGTGGCAAAGCACACTGAAATTTCTGGTTTCATGTAGATTTTTATAGGCTACAGTATAACTTACCATCAATGTAAACTGTATGCTTGTTCTGGCCATAAAACAATGTAATGCTCTGCTTTAGATTGGTAAAGTTATACCGTAATTGAAAACATTGAGGATTTATTAAATTACTTAACAAAATTACAGGCTTTGTGCAATAGGTATGTATGTGATAGTACGTGGAAGAATTTCGACATGATAGATAAGGTAGCAAAAGGCGCATATCAAACGGTGTCATTTGATAAGACACGAGGTGTGTGTGCTTTCTGTCGCACTTATAGACAGGTGTATCATATCACATGTGCCTGCTCAACTAGTCAGCTCATGCGAATTATAATGCAAAGTATAAGTAACTAAACATTTTTAAGGATATCAGCTAAATCAAAAAATTATGATATTTATCTATTAGATTAGTACACATATTCTCTGATGTTAGCTAAACTTTTTAGTTTGATGTTAGACAAACTGCCTTGGTCATATAATGGATGCTCACCATGATTAGGTATCGGTTTTAACCTTGGATTAGGTGGGCATAATTGGTATTGAGATTTTACCTGTGACATTTTAATATTATGATCCAATGTATGATGAAAGGTCGCCCTCTCGCCCCGTATTAAAAATGAACTCTATAAAAAACAACATGTTTGTCGTAGGTGTACGAGAGTTACAGATGTAAATAGGGGTATGCCTATCTCTTCGGAAAAGTACAGGAATGCAGTTATGTATCATACTGAACTGACTACCTACATGTATTGCAATATTTTATAACTATTGTAAACTAGCTGCCTTGGCAAACTTCGTATTGCCTCACAATGAAATAATGTGTCAAAGGTTTGATAGATACGGACTATTTGTATGGGAAAATAAAATTGTGGTTTTTACTGTTTCCCTTCAATTTCTTCATATTTTCTTACCTTTTTAACCTTCCGTAAACTACCAATAATCATTCAAAACCAAAATTAGCCAAATCGGTAAAGCTGTTCTCGAGTTTTAGCGAGACTAACGAACAGCAATTGATTTTTATATAATTATATGTAAATTATGCACACAAAAATACAAATATCAAATTAAAAAAGGTATGTAATTAACTAGTAATTGCAATTTCAGATAGAGTTTAGTGTAGTTCGACGCTCCCAGTGCCCTATGGTAGTATTTTTATATTACAAGTTAAAAGTAGATTATTAAGCACGCAATTGGTACACATTGATAACACCATCATATTATTATAGCTACGGGTAGAATTCCAATGGAGGAGGATGAGTACAAAGGCTCTAATATTATTATAAAGTCTAACGAAAATAAATACGTAAGGTAACTTCACGCCTGTCCTCCCCAAAGAAGTAGACAGAGTTAATTTATGTATTCAAGCAGACACACCTTAAGAACACAGCATATTAAGAAACATCGAAGGTGGCACTCTAAAACTTTCAAAAGATTAAGATTTCCTAGCAATAGTGACATGCTGCTATTGCTACGCTGGGATCGAGTTTAGGCTTCCAAGGCACATTATTTTAATAAGGTAAAATCTGTAGGAGACTTTACATTTACTTACACTTTATATTTAAAAAATAATATAAATATTGGAAATTCCATCGTGATGCGTTATTACATTCCTTGAAGTTTGTTTTGTGCTTGTTAGTAGGTTTTGATCAAACTCATTTCCAAAATTCATGGATTACACAATGACATAATCTACCCAATTAAAACCCTATACTGCTCCGTTTTCCACTTTACTGGAGATCGAACAGACTTCATTGGCTAGTGTTACTGAAAATTCGTTTTGTTCAACTTTTCAACAAAAAATCTGTTTCAGACAAAAATATTGTATAGGTATTTTATATCAATCATGTTAATTATATCATTCGTCTGCTTATACCTTGTAAACACATTAAAATAAATCTAGATTGAAAAATGCATTGTAATGAAACAAAGCTTGAAATGAAACTGAAATAGGTACGAGGTAACGGGCACCCAGCGGTGGTTCTATCTCGTGAAGAAGTTTGGGCAATAACTGGAGAAGGTGGGTGGTGGCGAGGCAAGTCGACGAGGGGTGACCGAGGCGAGGGGCCATAGGAGGGCTGAGAGGGCTGGGGGCCGCGGGAGGGCGCAGGAGGGTTGGCTGCGGCCCGGTCGCCTCGCGGCCGTGAACTGGAACTTCGAAAACTTCTGCCGTATTGTGTTTACATTGAACTTTGTTATGTGGGTTAAAGTTAAGCCAGAGTTCAGCGGCGTGTGTGGCGCTCGTTTCACTCGATTGCAAAGTTGACTCGCAAGTTTGTCGTATCGATTTTCATCTTATGTTTATCAAATGTTTCAAGGTTCCTCGGTTCGGAGGTCGTGATTTCACATATGTTGTACTGAAAATCTGCAAAGTTCGTTCATCTTATAATTTTCCTTTCAATATGCGTGGAATTTGTTATTGCGCACCTTTTCAATTAGGTGGCACAAGAATAGTGTTGTAAGATCAGGGAGCTCGATTGAAAGGATCACTTAAATGTATATTAGCGGGAGGCATGTATGCAAGAGAGTAGATACCCAGGCACGTAATTACTGAGGACACATGGTGTTGCGACATCGCGCGCAGTCAAGCTGGCGCATGGCGGCCGCCCGCGCCGGCTGCCGGCTGCCGCTCGCACTCGCCACCCACCGTCTCTGCGACGACGCGACGCCCTCTTGCCCCCGTCGCTACGCAATACGTCCTTCACTACTTGGGCCAACAAAGGCTTGCGTCGTCGTAATTGTAACTATAGGTATTTCAATTAATGTACTTTTCAGTTGAAGAATTGTTGGTTAGTTGGTTTGTATGTTTGGTTGTGAATGCTATTGCAAGTCGAGTCAATGTGATAATGGTTGAGCTCTACCACCATTGATTACGATATACGCGCATTATTCAGCAACACACTAACAGGCACTAACAGCTTTGTCTATGATACACAAAAACTAAGCACCCAAGTAAATACCAAAAACGTCTTAAATATTTTTTTCACATTCGGAAATTCTGAGCTTCTGACTGTTCCATGGTACAAATAAAAATTAATAATAGATATGATAAAAAGTATCGAATAATAAATACCTACTTACACATTTTCTCAAGGCGTCAAATATCCTCGCGTGTGCGTGTGTGCTCGATCACACTATCTGCGATAGAGGCCGCACCTGAACCTATTTTTCAGTTTATCAAATAGTTCTTTGATAATTTTATAGGATAGAACATTTCTCGCTTCTCAAGGATACTAGGTATATTCAATTTTATCAGATGTATCGTGTACTATATTAATACGTAGTTAGATGACATTTGAGTTTGTTAGTTTGGTTACACTAGTACTAGGACATGTAATTTTGCATGACGTGTGTCCTATCTGTTGTGATTGCTCTGCCCTAGAATTATTTGAATGCGGCATATTTATGGTATACTAACACATTTTTTTTACTAACTATGCCTGTTATAAACTTAGAAATCAAGGTAACCGATGTTTTACAAACAGCTTCATGTGAAAGATAATGCTAACAGATCACTAAAACAACGCAATAGGTACTTTTTCATGAAGAAAATTGGTAATTTTTGACATTTCCCACACATCCAAATGTTACAATAGGCCGGGTACCTTATATTTTTTCGACCTTATACCGACCGTACCAATATATGATTCGTTGAAAGTTTCTATCGATACATTTAGATGTAATCATATAGAATCATATAAGAGTGCTAGTCCTTTTTTAATTAATGCCACTCTAAACTATGTCTGCCACTGATCCTTTTTACGACATCAGGTTTCAAAATCGGTTTATCTGCTGAAAGGTGATCTATGCTAAAAGACCTTTATTGTAAATTAATGATTCTAAACAATGAGAACGGCAGCGGTGTACAGTAATAATAAATAACAAGTAGGTATGTAGATTAAGAGTTTCAAGAATTCTGTAAAAATGGTCGGTTCTAAAAGGAAACCTGAAGTATTTACTTTAGTAAATTTTGAAATATATTCTAAGCACCTGCGATTCCTTCAATGTATTTAAAAATAACACTTAAGTGGTAGGTGTACATACTTACATACGTGTGAGTGCTTGTGATGCTTACTTAATCTCTTAAATGTACCAATTTGCAAAAGAAATCTATGTTTTTTGCAAATAAGAACATTGGTATTGTACTTGAAATGGGCAAGTACCTACCTATGCTATATTTAACTTTTACAAAACATGAACAGTGATTATATTTATCGGTGCTAATCTCGAGCAATCAGGACGTTTATCCGCGTTATAGACTCAGAAATTGAAAACAAAAATATATACAATGTTGTATTATAGTTTGTCCATGTGTTTGTCCCATATTATTATTCTCATCACAGTACAATGCATTATGTCAGTTACATGTTGTGAAATAAAACATCAAACATAATCTACATTATATACTTATGTTTACAATGCCTATGGGACTTTATTAATTTGCACGGTGTTCAGTGCAGTGTCAGCCCAACGGCTACACCGATTTGCAGTCGACACTGCATTTCGATTCTTAGGGTTCATAAGGTAACTCTTAAATGATATATTAACGAAGCAATTCTTTAGTTAGACATCTATCTCCTCAAGAAGAAAAAAATGCGACCAGATTCGATTTAGGAAAGTGATAGTAAAACAATTTGTTTATCTCACTTCCCTATATTTTTATATCATACGGTACGTGGTACCTACACCCACGTTTTCCGTCGCCAGCTCTACCACCAGATAAACGTAAAAGATATACTTAAGATGAGAGAAAGTGTTCCCTGTTTTTATAATTCTATAAAGAAGTTCCCTCTAGCCTTCGCTTATTAATATTTTATAGGTGTCTGTATGTAGTCCTACCTACAAGGAGGCACCTTACAAATAAATGATACAGAAAGAGCTGTGTGAAATGTTCGAACTCGTCACGTCAGCCACAATGGTACCTTGCCTTTATCTCGTTTTTTACACTTTATTTGTTGAAGGCGCACGATAAAGATAACGATAAGTGGCAGTCGACGGCTTTATCGCGAGCTATCGCGCGAAAAGAACTCGATTCAGGAAGTTACGCTATGCTGATTCGTATATATTGTAATTATTACAAAATATATATGCAAGGCACTCGCTGTATGCAAGGTCGGTGTTGCTCAGATCCACTTCTGAGGACGTGATACACATTACGAAGTGTCGGTTTCGGCCATGTTATAATAATTGGTAAAAGGCTGCTATGATTTACGCCTGTCCGCTTCTATTCCAACTCATAAATCACGAAACATTTTCGTACAGTCAGACCTGACACACCTCACAGGTCATTAAACTCGATTGCGTCGGTACCTTCTTGAGAATCGTGCAACTAAGTTGATAGCTTTATTGAATTAATATAGAAAAAATATAATAATGCCTTTGTACACTTTTTAGTAAGTTTATCATTATATTTTACTCAATGATAATCACTCGATATACCTACCGTATCCAATAATAAATATTGCACATTTATTTATTTATTTATTTATTAAGTCTTTATTGTCACAATACACATACAATATTGTTACAAATGGCGAACTTAACGCTAAGAGCGTTCTCTACCAGTTAAACCATTACTAGTATAGAAAGTTATATGGCGGTATCGTAATACCGCCATATAACTTGTGTCGTAACACAACAGACATACAGAGCATAATAATAATTCATACTTAGTATAACTAGTACATACAAATGTATACACATTTATTACATAAATAGAATAAAGATACAATTTACATATTTTTATATATATATCTATATATATATATATACATATATATGTACATACATACATATATATGTATATACATATATGTATATATATATATATATGTATATGTATGTATATATATATGTATATATATATATATATATAAATAAATATAATATGAAATATATGCATATAATCATGTTGATGATGATTACAAGGTATTCAAATGATTATCGTAAAAGATAGATTGACCTTAGGAAGGAGACTACGGATCATTTTGGGTCTGTAGAGCACTATCTTTCTCTTTCGCCTACCTATGTGACATTTGTCGACGATTTTAATCAAGTTTTGACCAATAGAGGACTATCAGTGCTTACGTAGGTAGTGTGCAGCAGAGATAACGCTCTACGAAGTCAAAATAAGCCGATTGTCTCTTTCGTAGGCTCGAAGTGCAATATTTATTGTTGGTTACATACATACATAACAGCTAGAACTTTAAAATGAGATTTCTAAATAGAAATAGAAATAGAAATAGAAAATATTTTTATTTCGAATAGATCTTTACAGATACTTTCAAAACGTCAATAAATCATAAACTACCTAGAGCGAATAACCATTACATATAGTAAAAGCAAAATCATATATTAATAGTAAATTAAAAATTGAAATTTAAACTACTTTATTAAAACATAATAATCAGCAAATTTTTCAATTCCTTCAATTATAATAAATGAAGAAAAAGAAAAACTTATTCGTCAAGATCAATGTTATTCACTTAGCAGAGTTCCAAGTGCAGTCACTACTGAGAAGAACTCCGCTACCCAACAAACTCAGTAAGAGCTCTTTTAAATGAGAGCTTAAATCTAGTATAGATTATCGTGAAAAATCAAATAATGTGAACGTCCATAGCATAGATGCAAATAAACTGCTGTCTACTAAATGTGATGTAGCTCCTGCAAACCAGAACAGACCAGTCCCCACCAACAGCACCCGTTCGACCCGACGAGTATGACGCATGTGACAGCCATTGCCCTCCTCGACCATTTTAGAGGGAAGTGAGCAACCCGCTACACGACGTCGCCAAAGGCAAAGACATTTAAGCGTGCATGACTGTTCCGGATATGCAAACGGCAAAATAATAGATGGAATTAATTAACAGCCAGGGTATTCACACTATTCAACCCTTAACAATACTAATTACAGAATACACGAAATAACAGTATCATGAAATAGCCTGGCAGCGATCGCTATAATCCCAAGATGTATTATCATTAAGATAATCACAGGTCTTATAGTAATTACATTTATATAAACGTTCTTTCATTACTTTCTTAAATTTATTGATCGATAGACTTTGAACGTTTTTGGGGATTTGATTAAAGAACCGTATACATTGACCTCTAAAAGAATTACTGACACTATTCAGCCGCGTTGCATGCATGGACAATTTGTATTTGGTCCTAGTATTTATACTGTGATTGTTACCTATTGTAGGAAACTCATTAATGTTTTTACGGACATATAATACATTTTCATAAATGTATTGCGAACAGAATACTACAGTCAGAATATTTATTTCTTTAAATTTATCTCTAAGAGATACCCTTGGACTCAGCCCGTAGATAGCCCGGACAGCCCTCTTTTGCAGTACACAAATAGTGTTGACGTTGGCGGCATTTCCCCATAGCAAAATGCCATATTACATAATACTGTGAAAATAACTAAAATAAACAAGGCGAGCCGTCTCGACGTCTGTTAATAGTTTAAACTTTTTCACAGCAAATGCTGCCGAGCTAAGTCTACTAGCTGATTTGGCAATATAGGGACCCCATTGCAATTTAGCATCCACGGTAATGCCAAGAAATACCGTGGACTCTACGATCTCCAATACTTCCTCATTTATCTTAACATTGGTTTCAACCTGTTTTAAGTTAGGAGTAGTAAATTTAATACATTTTGTCTTACTGCTATTTAACGAAAGGTTATTGGCGCTAAACCAATGTACTATATTAGAGAGAGTATTGTTTACACCGTCAAAATCTACCTCCTGTCTTTTAATTTTGAACACTAAAGACGTATCATCAGCAAACAATACCATCTCTTGGCCATCATTGATAATGTAGGGTAAGTCATCAATATAGACTAAGAAAAGAAATGGCCCTAAAATAGAACCCTGTGGGACCCCTATATCCATTGAAGTCCCGGGAGATCTTGTCCCATTTACATCAACACACATATTTCTATTGTTTAAATATGAAGTCATAAGCTCAAGAGCGGTATCTCGACGGCCGTAGTGATATAACTTTCTGACCAATGTTTCATGCTGAACGCAATCAAATGCTTTAGATAAGTCACAGAATACCCCTAGTGCATTATGTGATTTTTCCCAAGTTTCAAAAATGTGTTTGACTAGTTCAACACCTGCATCGGTAGTTGAACGACCCCTAGTAAATCCAAACTGTCGACAATGTAAAAGTTTATGATGGTTAAAGTGTGCAAGTAGTTGAATTAAAATGAGTTTTTCAAAAATTTTACTTAAGACAGGTAGTACAGAAATTGGTCTAAAGTTTGTGGGGTCACTTGTACTACCGGATTTAAATAATGGAATAACTTTACTATGTTTCATTAGATCAGGAAATATACCACTTACTATACTATTATTCAACATAGCCGCTAGGTAAGGTGCAATCACATCCATTATTTCATATGCAACTTTTACAGATAAGCCCCATAAATCAGTTGTGTTCTTAATATTAATAGACTTAAAGGCATGTATAACATCCGCAGTATTAACTAACTTAAAATAAATATAGTTCTACTTTGATGTACATTTTTTTTCAATAATGATTCGGCTACGGTAGGCGATGAAATGAGGTCTCCAGTCAAAGAAACTGGAATATTAGCAAAGAATGTTTCAAATGCTAAAGCAACTTCTTCGTCAGTAGTAACATGTTTATTGTCAATTATTAATTTAAAATCAGAGTTGCGTTCAGCTTGTTTCCCAGTTTCACTATTAATTACATTCCAAGTCGCTTTAATTTTGTTATTTGAATTTTTAATTTTATTTTTAATGTGAAGTGCCTTGGCTGCAAAACACACTTTCTTGAATATTTTTTAATATAATTTAACATGATTTTTAAACGAATTTGTATGATTATATGACTTTTCTCCATACAGGTCATACAATATCTGTCCACTCTTATGTATTCCAACCGTCGCCCATTCATTGAACGACTTAAGGCTTCTTACATTTATTGTCTTATTGGTAAAAACTAAATTATATTCTGTTAATTGTGGCAAAAAAGTCATTGTATAATATGTTAGGATCGTTATGGTATTGCATGTTTGCAAGTTTTGGGACAATATTTTCTCTGAATTTCTTAATTCGCTTCGCATTGATAGGAACAAATACTATTGCTCGTTTATTTTTATCATTATGTAATTGACCACAGAAGGAAACTAACTGACCACAATGGTCCGAGCTTAATTCAGTCAAAATATTTTTATGTGTAGGTTCAAAATCGATAAAAATATTGTCTATGCATGTCGCTAAACGATTTGTACCAATTATTTCGCAATGAAAGCGCTAAACAATTTTTCTATTGAGATAATTTCTAATCCAAAACGAGATAGGTACTTAAATTTCGCTAAATGGGAACATTGCTACATATTTTTTCTCTTCAAAACTTCACTACACTGCTAAAATAACTACGATAATCTACTGGTGGCAAGGCTTTGTTAATCGTAATCTATCTGCAGATAAATAATTCCACTCAATAGGTACTGATATGCTTCGGTGACGTATGGAACCGTACTTACGAACATGGGGGTATAATACTATAGATTTGGAACGAGCAGCATCTTCATCTCTACATTATATTTTATATAATAATTTCAAAATATGTATGTAAATATCGAAAATACCTAACTAGTTTTTTAAGCAAATTTGTTAGAGAATGTAGGTTTTAATATACTTAAAAATAAAACTTAAGTATAAACCTAATCATAGGATTTAAAAAAAAAATGAAGACTATGATCTATCCCGATGTATAAGAATACATATATTGAATATTTAATACTTACTACACAAACACGTAAAACGTTACTAAACGCTTAACGGTGTGCATGTAGGTACATCTAATATATTCTGGGTATTATGAATATGCATTATGCACGACTGCACTATATATCTATCTACGTGTACCATGTATCTACGTATATTTAGTAACTAAAACAAGGACAGAACAAAGTGTGAATATAATAAATGTCATTATAACATCTACTTAACAACCAAAAATATGCTATGATCATCCACTTAGGAATCAACCGAAAACAAATAATATATTTACAATAATGCCAAGAATAGAAAGTATAAGTTTACAATGTTTTGAATATTTACAATTTAAACTAAAAGTAAGTTAACTTCACCAATGTTGCGTTCATTAATCAAAAGTTTGGCGCAGAACCCCTGCCAGCCAGGTCTGCCTTCTCCGCCCACCCTCTTGTCTGCTTTAGTATAGTATGTCTGCTTATGTTATAAAAATGTCTATGTACGATTGGGTCTTTCATGATGAACATACATATTCCTAAGATGCTGGCAACACCGAAGTCGTAAGGTCAATATTGACAAATGGCCGAGCTCGACGAGCTCTAGCTGTTGTAGCTGTCACTTTCTTTGCGAGAGCGAAATAAACTTCGTGGATACTTTACAAAAATAAAAAAATGGATAATATTTGTCGGCTGTGTTGTTCTACTAAATATGTTCACAACTATATATTTGACGAAGAAAATGCATTATATATGAAAATGTCGCTTTATTTACCGATCAAGGTATAATTTAAACTTTGTCCACATTTAATTTAATTGTTGGTATTTTTTATGTATGTATCATGTGGTGGTTCGCAGGTTTTAAAAGATGACCGGATGCCGCAGAAAATATGTGATAAGTGCAGCTGCAAAGTGAATGATCTTTATCAGTTCTGTAACGATATCATCGATGCCCAAGACAGGTAAGCAGTGGTCTCTCACGTGAGAAATATTGTAAATAATATGTTCATAACGTTTTAATTTAGTATACATTAGCCAATTTTGAAACACTTCATCGTTATATCATTATTTCAGCTAAAACGTCCACCATTGGACTAAAGTCCCTATAAGCGGGCTTTTAATTTAAAAAGTCGTGCAATATTTTGGGAAGTCGTTTACTTGCATTTGCATGTTTATTGATGTAGTATTGTTTTTACTGTATAGTTTGCATATAGGGTGGACAAGACAATAGGACACATTGAATACTGCAGCAATCCAAGTGTGCAAAAATCAAATTGAATGATATGTCACAAAACTATTTTGTTTGTAATGGCACTGTTACAAATTGTACACACGACAAGACATACAATATAGCAAAGTAGTAGAGTTCCACATAATAAGACATTAATTAATATATTTTTTGTTATTTAACAAAATTTATCGCATGTAATTTCAGGTTACGCACAATTTTGTTACAATCTGACGATGCTGCGGACAAGCCACAAATAGTAGAAGATCCAAAACAAAACTCACAGCCTTTGCCTGCACCAAATGCAACATTACAAAAACTCACCACTCAAACTGACAATAAATTAGATGATAAAAGCTTAGCTAGCAAATCTGTTGAAATTAAAGTAGAACCCATACCCCCATCACCCTCATCCATAAAAGTAGAGGATGATTATGATGATAGTTATGTATCTAATGTGCCTTCAGACGACAGTGAAGATGTTTGCTTGGTTAATCTTAAGAAGAGTAAGAGATGTAAAAAGGAGAATACGGAATCAAAGAATGGGGAGGTGAAAGACTCTAAAAGAGGGAAGAAAAGAAAAGGAACACTAAAAGATATTGAGTCATTACTGACGGAGAGATCAGTATTGGAAGAGAACCTTGTACAATATGCGGGGGTGAACCTGAATGTGGTGAAGGAAGAGGGGGAGAAAGAAGAGGTGGATGTGCTGCTGGGGCTGCGGTCTGTCAAGCAGGAGGGAGCCGGAGAGCTGACGGATGTGCACTATTGCTGCATGTGCTTTATACAATGCAACTCACGCACCGAAATGCTGAAGCATTACAAGTAAGTATATTATTATTTATTTTTAAAGAAAAATGGAAAGAAAAATTTGCCTTCAGGCGAGACTCGAACTCGCGACCTACTGGGAATCTAGTCCAGTCGCTCTTCCAATTGAGCTACTGAAGCCATGCCCAATTTGTCAAATCTTTCCTTCACATCTATTGCATTGCTTTATGGTAGCAGCAGCGCCATCTATTACCAACTATGCTACCTACCTACGCGACCTACTGGGAATCTAGTCCAGTCGCTCAGGAAGAGCGACTGGACTAGATTCCCAGTAGGTTGCGAGTTCGAGCCTCGCCTGAAGTCAAATTTTTCTTTCCATTTTTCTTTAAAAATAAAATATATTTCACAAGCATGTGTTAATGCGAAATAATATAAAACAAGTATATTATTATTTGTTGATGATTCTTCGAAGGGTAAGGCAGTTCTTTTAATTCTCATATACTGATAACTGAGGCTCAATGGAATTTAATATTATTTATCTCAACACAAACACCATTGGATAGAAAATTTTTATGAATGTCAATTAATTGTGACAGATATCATTTATTTAAGTATGTGATAAGGTAGGTATAATGTTATTCATAATGTGCAAATTTCATTTTGCATGATGCATGTGAAACTCAACGAAAGCAGTGCCAAATATAAAATTTGTGGGATATAGCGGCATAAAAAAAAGCGATGGGAGGATGCCCATTCTCCCGAGCCCCATCACTGAAGTTCTGCCTGCAGTGAGAGCTGACAGTGTGTGTTGTGTGGTTGCAGATGGCACGCGAGCAAGGCGGACACGAGCAAGGAGCAGCCGCCGCCGCCGCCGCCGCCCGACACCACGCCGCTGCGCTGTCCACGCTGCCGGAAGGTCACCACTGTTACCATACACCATGTATTATAGAGTTCCGACTTGGTACGCGTAGCGCACAATTTGCCCATTTTCGCAACATCTTTCGTTGATACTCGAATCCTCCAATCCGTCGTACCGTTATAAATCATTTCATTTAAATAAATCATTTATTGCATTTACAAAGACATTCGTACATGAGTATATTTAAAACTAAACGAATACAGGATTGATTTTTCTTATGCTAATTATATCTATGTGTTAAGTTTATAGCCTTCCTCGGTAACTGACGGTAGTAGTCCCTGAGATTAGTACATTTAACCAAACAATTTATTAGCATTGAAGTTTAGCTCAGTAAATTTTACGTTACTTATCAGTAAATTGTAAATGCACAGACGCTGAGCAGCGGCGAGTGGGGCGCGCACTGGCGGCGGCACCTCGAGCTGGACCGCCGGCCCTACCGCTGCGCGCTGTGCGAGAAGACCTTCCGCGACCACCACCAGATACTCAAGCACGGTGAGAGTGTGTACGGTGCGGTGTGCGGGGTGCGGTGTGTGTACAGACGCGGGGGAGTGGAGCTGGACCGCCGGCCCTACCGCTGCGCGCTGTGCGAGAAGACCTTCCGCGACCACCACCAGATACTCAAGCACGGTGAGAGTGTGTACGGTGCGGTGTGCGGGGTGCGGTGTGTGTACAGACGCGGGGGAGTGGAGCTGGACCGCCGGCCCTACCGCTGCGCGCTGTGCGAGAAGACCTTCCGCGACCACCACCAGATACTCAAGCACGGTGAGAGTGTGTACGGCGCGGTGTGCGGTGTGTGTACAGACGCGGGGGAGTGGAGCTGGACCGCCGGCCCTACCGCTGCGCGCTGTGCGAGAAGACCTTCCGCGACCACCACCAGATACTCAAGCACGGTGAGAGTGTGTACGGCGCGGTGTGCGGTGTGTGTACAGACGCGGGGGAGTGGAGCTGGACCGCCGGCCCTACCGCTGCGCGCTGTGCGAGAAGACCTTCCGCGACCACCACCAGATACTCAAGCACGGTGAGAGTGTGTACGGCGCGGTGTGCGGTGTGTGTACAGACGCGGGGGAGTGGAGCTGGACCGCCGGCCCTACCGCTGCGCGCTGTGCGAGAAGACCTTCCGCGACCACCACCAGATACTCAAGCACGGTGAGAGTGTGTACGGCGCGGTGTGCGGTGTGTGTACAGACGCGGGGGAGTGGAGCTGGACCGCCGGCCCTACCGCTGCGCGCTGTGCGAGAAGACCTTCCGCGACCACCACCAGATACTCAAGCACGGTGAGAGTGTGTACGGCGCGGTGTGCGGTGTGTGTACAGACGCGGGGGAGTGGAGCTGGACCGCCGGCCCTACCGCTGCGCGCTGTGCGAGAAGACCTTCCGCGACCACCACCAGATACTCAAGCACGGTGAGAGTGTGTACGGCGCGGTGTGCGGTGTGTGTACAGACGCGGGGGAGTGGAGCTGGACCGCCGGCCCTACCGCTGCGCGCTGTGCGAGAAGACCTTCCGCGACCACCACCAGATACTCAAGCACGGTGAGAGTGTGTACGGCGCGGTGTGCGGTGTGTGTACAGACGCGGGGGAGTGGAGCTGGACCGCCGGCCCTACCGCTGCGCGCTGTGCGAGAAGACCTTCCGCGACCACCACCAGATACTCAAGCACGGTGAGAGTGTGTACGGCGCGGTGTGCGGTGTGTGTACAGACGCGGGGGAGTGGAGCTGGACCGCCGGCCCTACCGCTGCGCGCTGTGCGAGAAGACCTTCCGCGACCACCACCAGATACTCAAGCACGGTGAGAGTGTGTACGGCGCGGTGTGCGGTGTGTGTACAGACGCGGGGGAGTGGAGCTGGACCGCCGGCCCTACCGCTGCGCGCTGTGCGAGAAGACCTTCCGCGACCACCACCAGATACTCAAGCACGGTGAGAGTGTGTACGGCGCGGTGTGCGGTGTGTGTACAGACGCGGGGGAGTGGAGCTGGACCGCCGGCCCTACCGCTGCGCGCTGTGCGAGAAGACCTTCCGCGACCACCACCAGATACTCAAGCACGGTGAGAGTGTGTACGGCGCGGTGTGCGGTGTGTGTACAGACGCGGGGGAGTGGAGCTGGACCGCCGGCCCTACCGCTGCGCGCTGTGCGAGAAGACCTTCCGCGACCACCACCAGATACTCAAGCACGGTGAGAGTGTGTACGGCGCGGTGTGCGGTGTGTGTACAGACGCGGGGGAGTGGAGCTGGACCGCCGGCCCTACCGCTGCGCGCTGTGCGAGAAGACCTTCCGCGACCACCACCAGATACTCAAGCACGGTGAGAGTGTGTACGGCGCGGTGTGCGGTGTGTGTACAGACGCGGGGGAGTGGAGCTGGACCGCCGGCCCTACCGCTGCGCGCTGTGCGAGAAGACCTTCCGCGACCACCACCAGATACTCAAGCACGGTGAGAGTGTGTACGGCGCGGTGTGCGGTGTGTGTACAGACGCGGGGGAGTGGAGCTGGACCGCCGGCCCTACCGCTGCGCGCTGTGCGAGAAGACCTTCCGCGACCACCACCAGATACTCAAGCACGGTGAGAGTGTGTACGGTGCGGTGTGCGGTGTGTGTACAGACGCGGGGGAGTGGAGCTGGACCGCCGGCCCTACCGCTGCGCGCTGTGCGAGAAGACCTTCCGCGACCACCACCAGATACTCAAGCACGGTGAGAGTGTGTACGGTGCGGTGTGTGTACAGACGCGGGGGAGTGGAGCTGGACCGCCGGCCCTACCGCTGCGCGCTGTGCGAGAAGACCTTCCGCGACCACCACCAGATACTCAAGCACGGTGAGAGTGTGTACGGTGCGGTGTGCGGTGTGTGTACAGACGCGGGGGAGTGGAGCTGGACCGCCGGCCCTACCGCTGCGCGCTGTGCGAGAAGACCTTCCGCGACCACCACCAGATACTCAAGCACGGTGAGAGTGTGTACGGTGCGGTGTGCGGGGTGCGGTGTGTGTACAGACGCGGGGGAGTGGAGCTGGACCGCCGGCTCTACCGCTGCGCGCTGTGCGAGAAGACCTTCCGCGACCACCACCAGATACTCAAGCACGGTGAGAGTGTGTACGGTGCGGTGTGCGGGGTGCGGTGTGCCCGATTCGTTAATGCCCCTTTTCGACAGATTCATTTAGCCCTAAGGTTGGCTGGTAGAGAATACCACTATAAAGCACGCCTTATGTACATCAATTTGTGCGCAGAAGAATAAATTAATAAATAAATAAATGTTCAGTATTTCAAAAGCAGTACGGTGAAATCAATTGGTCACATGTTGACAGTTCGGTTTTCTTCTTTGTGAATATTTCAAAAGCATTAATAGCGTTTAAGGTATTTGTCCCCTTTAAGTTCTTCTTTCTACCTTATACAATTCAACCTGAATTTTCCTAATATTTGTATCTTTATATTCCAATGCAAGTCACTTTTATATAATATGATTTAAAAAGCAGTGATTTTGGATACTGGAAACATCCTTATTTGTTAGCATTTTATTCTATCATTTTATGCGATCATACGTGCGCAAAGCGATTCCCACTATCGACCAGTGCTCAAGATCTGTGAAACTTGTACCAACCATTATAATTTTCTCATGAAAAACAAATAGTTGTAGAAAAAATATATCTATAACGATGATGTGTTAATTTCAGGAAAGACGCACAAGTTAGGCGACTCGAGCGCGTCGAGCGCGTCGAGCCAGGACAACGTCAAGCGGTTCGTGTGCGACCTCTGCCCCGAAGAGTTCATCTACATGAGGTACTATTTCTACTTTTCTGTCGGTCGTTACGGTCGTTAACAGGTGCGTGCCGGTATATCATAATATCGAGCGTATTGTAAAGAGGATTTTAGTTAGTTTGCGCAAAATTTTCCGGAGCTGAACGACGGGCTGGAGGCGACGGGGACGGGTGCGGGCGAGTAAACGTAACACCGAAACATTTCGAGGAGGCCCTACGCGCCCCGTGGCGTCTATGCGCGGGATGCGGTGTAGTTTCGACCGCGTAAAACGATCGAGGGTGGCACTACAGAGGCGTCGTCGGTTGCAGATGCGTGCTGGCGCACCGGGCGCGCGCGCACCCCGAGGCGGCGCTGCGCGCGCTGGAGCTGCGCTGCGCGCTGTGCGGCCGCCGCTTCGCGCACGTCAACTCGCTGCGCCGCCACCTGCGCGCGCACTCGGGCGAGCGCAACTTCCTCTGCAACGTGTGCGGCAAGGCGCTCTCCTCCCGCGAGCACCTCAAGTTCCACATCCGCATACACACCGGCTACAAGCCCAACGTGTGCAAGTGAGTGTGGCGTGTGGCGTGTGGCGTGTGGCGTGTGGCGTGTGGCGTGTGGCGTGTGGCGTGTGGCGTGTGGCGTGTGGCGCGTGCCGTGCGGCCGCCGCTTCGCGCACGTCAACTCGCTGCGCCGCCACCTGCGCGCGCACTCGGGCGAGCGCAACTTCCTCTGCAACGTGTGCGGCAAGGCGCTCTCCTCCCGCGAGCACCTCAAGTTCCACATCCGCATACACACCGGCTACAAGCCCAACGTGTGCAAGTGAGTGTGGCGTGTGGCGTGTGGCGTGTGGCGTGTGGCGTGTGGCGTGTGGCGTGTGGCGTGTGGCGTGTGGCGTGTGGCGCGTGCCGTGCGGCCGCCGCTTCGCGCACGTCAACTCGCTGCGCCGCCACCTGCGCGCGCACTCGGGCGAGCGCAACTTCCTCTGCAACGTGTGCGGCAAGGCGCTCTCCTCCCGCGAGCACCTCAAGTTCCACATCCGCATACACACCGGCTACAAGCCCAACGTGTGCAAGTGAGTGTGGCGTGTGGCGTGTGGCGTGTGGCGTGTGGCGTGTGGCGTGTGGCGTGTGGCGTGTGGCGTGTGGCGTGTGGCGCGTGCCGTGCGGCCGCCGCTTCGCGCACGTCAACTCGCTGCGCCGCCACCTGCGCGCGCACTCGGGCGAGCGCAACTTCCTCTGCAACGTGTGCGGCAAGGCGCTCTCCTCCCGCGAGCACCTCAAGTTCCACATCCGCATACACACCGGCTACAAGCCCAACGTGTGCAAGTGAGTGTGGCGTGTGGCGTGTGGCGTGTGGCGTGTGGCGTGTGGCGTGTGGCGTGTGGCGTGTGGCGTGTGGCGTGTGGCGCGTGCCGTGCGGCCGCCGCTTCGCGCACGTCAACTCGCTGCGCCGCCACCTGCGCGCGCACTCGGGCGAGCGCAACTTCCTCTGCAACGTGTGCGGCAAGGCGCTCTCCTCCCGCGAGCACCTCAAGTTCCACATCCGCATACACACCGGCTACAAGCCCAACGTGTGCAAGTGAGTGTGGCGTGTGGCGTGTGGCATCACCACGCCAACAACCTGCAAAGGTCAATAAAGGCTCTCGCATACATATATCGGCTGCAAAATGAATACTGAAGAACCGCCATCGTGTGGACGCAAAGAGCAGGAAACTAACAAGTCACGATGTACACATCGTTACACAAAATGACCCGTCGACCGATTGAACCGCGACTTTCAAGATTATTTGTATAGTCAGGGCACCCGCACAACACAGTTTTATAACAAACTAGCGGCCCGCCCCGGCTTCGCGCGGTTGCAATGTTACCTACCCTTTCCTATTCATCTTAGCGTGATGTTATATGTATATATATATATATATAATAAAGGTCTAACAGTAAAATGAACATTACAGGACGTGCGGCAAGGGGTTCGTGAAGAAGTGCAACCTGACGCTGCACGAGCGCGTGCACTCGGGCGAGAAGCCGCACGTCTGCTCGCACTGCGGGAAGGCCTTCTCGCAGCGCTCCACGCTCGTCATCCACGAGAGGTCTGTGTCGGGGGGGAGGGGGAGAAGGGGGGGGGGACCCGGGAACCAGTGGAACCTGATTGGAGAAGAGGGAAGAAAGTTACAGCACCTATATGACCGTTGCTGATCGAAAGTTTCGTGAACGAGCACAACGTGTGTTCTTTCTAATATGTAGTTAACTCCCACTGCAGTCAGCTGAAAGAAAATTAAAGTAGAACAGCTTTGCACTATATATACAACATGTAACGGGAATAATGCACACTATCTAACACCTCGATTAGAAAATCTAGTTATAATCATAATCCATGAACTGAAATTACATGTTTAAGTATTTAACATTTTTTGTTTAAGAAATAAGTTGTCCTCAATTTGTACGAACAATATGCACACCCTATGCATACTTACCCTACTTCTACCTACGGCCACACATAAAACACGAACCGAAAAGTAAGTGATGTATGATGTAGCGTAACTTGCGTATCCTTATTTAACACTAGTAATAAGATTAATTTTTATTTTCCACTATTTTATTTTTTTAATTATTATTTATAATAAGAAGCACGTCTCAACGAGTTCTAATAAACTTGTTGAGACTGGCATTCTATTTTGGATAGACGTTAGTCTCTTTTTCGTTTGTATTGACTGTTCCCCAAATGGGTGACCATAATTTCCCGAATTGTCTTTAATTTTGGGACAAAATATTACCCATATTAAAAAGCTTGAAATCGATTCGGTTATCGATTCTGAACAAACTAGTTTTGGGTTGTACATTTAATCCTGTTACACGTTGTATATATTTGGCGTTAAATTTTACAATGTTCGCAGTATCAGGAATATACGTTTAGATTACTTTAAAATTGCAGATACCACAGCGGCGCGCGGCCCTACACGTGCGGCGTGTGCGGGCGCGGCTTCGTCGCCAAGGGCCTGCTCTCCATGCACCTCAAGACCTCCTGTGTGGACGGGCCCCACTACACGCACAGGTCCGTGTCCCCCCCCCCCCACACACACACGCACACAACGACTCGTCGCCAAGGGGCTGCTCTCCATGCACCTCAAGACCTCCTGTGTGGACGGGCCCCACTACACGCACAGGTCCGTGTTCCCCCCCCCCCCACACACACGCACACAACGACTCGTCGCCAAGGGGCTGCTCTCCATGCACCTCAAGACCTCCTGTGTGGACGGGCCCCACTAGACGCACAGGACCGTGCTTATGCCCCCCCCCCCACACACACACACACGCACACACACACACACACACACACACACACACACACACACACACACACACACACACACACGCGCGCGCGCGCACACGCACACGATTACGCAAACCTATACGCGCACACGCACGTGTGTATATTCAATTCAATGTATTTATTGTTCGACCATCAAGGATCATGATACATTAATACATTACAATAACAATTAATAATAATTAATAAAATAGGCTGTTGTCTAAATTTCTGAAAGAGCCATACACTCGGGGGTGGAAGTGTCTAAAGGCATAATAGCGGGGAAGCCCGCTCCGAGCTCGAGATTACTCGCTCGTGATGGTGAAACCGGGGCCACACCTCTCGACACCCCCAGCCTCTCTCAACAGTGTTGCCCCCCCCGTCGACCCGAGGGTTGGCTGTTTGGGGGGCCCACCAAGGAGAGGCGAGTCACCACCTGCCTAAAGTAGGATTCGATAATGTGAGATGTTGAATATAGGCAGGTGCCGGATCTCACTCCATAGGCCCAGCCAGCTAGTCCCCCCAGTTCACCCACATAGCCCAAAGTTTGGCAAATCACTTTTCATTACAATAGTCCCATTATATTCTGCGGGGTCTGTCTGTGCCTGTATTAACTATTGATGCAGTCAGAGAGAGGTCCCGCCGAATATAACCCATTACAAAGTAGATCAAAATTCTCGAAAGGGCCTCTACGTGTTGGACCCCCCATGTCCCCGCGCAAGCCTGACAAAGGTCCGGGGTTCAAATTGGACCCCGTGCTGACGAGAGAAATAAAATAAATAAATCAATTCACCATTTGTTTATAATAAAACAAAATTTTGGATTGAAGTATAATATATCTATTAATCTTGCTATTTAGTATTTTATGCATTGATATTATTTGATATACAGATTTTATGTACGAGGGTGGATCCAAAAGTTCGTGGCCCAAACTACAAGGAGACATGACATCTTTTTAAATTTACCGTCATTTGTTAGTATGTCTTCTATTGATTTATTGTGCGCAGTTTCATTCCAATACTGCACAATATAAATTGTTTGTTTGAAGCATTCTGACGCGATTTTCAATAATGGAGAAAATTGAACATCGTGCAGTCATTAAGTACCTCAATAAAAAAGGCCTGTCACCAAAAGACATCCATCAAGATATGGTGAGCACTTTGGGGGAGTCTGCTCCATCGTATTCCAGTGTCAAGTAGTGGGTAGCTGAGTTTAAGCGCGGTCGTGAGAGCATTGAAGATGATCCTAGGAGTGGACGGCCTACAACCTCTACCACGAAAGAAAACATCGATAAAATTTGTGATCTCGTACTGGGTGATCGACGTTTGATCATCGGTAAGATAGCTGAGACAACAGACATTAGTTATGGCCAGGTGCAACACATAATAACGAAAGAATTGGGATTCCATAAGGCTTCTGCTCGCTGGGTCCCGATATTGCTTTCAGCTGAACAAAAACGAGTTCGATTCACAATTTCGCGAGACTGTTTGGAACTTTTTGAGACTGATCCCGAGGACTTTTTGTCTAGATTTGTTACCATGGATGAAAGCTGGGTTCACCACCATATTCCTGAATCAAAGCAACAATCCAAAAGATCTGACTCACCTACACCGAAAAAGGCTAAAGTCGTTTTGTCGACTAACAAAGTCATGGCTTCTGTTTTTTGGGATGCGAAGGACATTATTTGCACGTGTTCACACTTCGGTTGAAACAATGTCTGTAATCCATGATTGTGGCTACGAATTGCTGCCCCACCCATCTTATTCGCCGGATTTAGCCCCCTCAGATTATCATTTATTTCCAAATTTAAAAAAACATTTGGGTGGTTCGAAATTTTCGACCAAAGATGAGGTGATAGTCGCAGTAAACGAGTATTTCGCCGACCTTCCGGAATCTTTTTTTTTCGAGGGGATAAACAAGTTGCAGTTCAGGTGGAAGAAGTGTGTTGAGCTAGATGGAGACTATGTCGAAAAATAAAAATAAAATTAGACCCACTTTTCTTTCATTTTCTTGGTAGGGCTTCGAACTTTTGGATCCACCCTCGTATATACAGGTTGAAAAGCAAGGATGAACTGATCCCCCCTTGCCTTACCCCACATTGCAACATATACGGAGACGAGTGAGCACCTGACCACCGTACAACATTGACCTGATTTTGGTACCAATATTTTAAAATGCGTATCAATTCCTCTGGCATCGACGTCTGTTCTAGTTTCTGCCAGAGGATGTCATAGCAAACCAGATCAAACGCCCTCGACAGGTCAAGAAAACAAGCAAAAATTGGTGTGCTCTTGTCAGTGTAGTACTTGACAGTTTGCTTTAAAAATAAAACAGCTGTTTCGGTGGAGTGATCAGACTTAAAACCAAACTGATTGTCGTGTATATTTAAATGTTGTTCAAGCTGACTGTTAAGCAAACTGTCAAGAACTTTCGAGATAACAGTGGCCAATGAGATTGGCCTGTAATTACCCTTGTCACTGACATTGCCGGTCTTACTCTTAACTATTGGCACCACCACCGTCTTCATCATTGGCGTAGGTAAGTAACTGTGTCCAACGCAGAGAAAAACATCGCTAATACTCTGTACAAATGAGACCCTGCATATTTAAGGTGTTCTATACTCAGATCATCGTGACCTGGAGACTTACCCCTTGACATTGATTTAACTACTTTCTCAACATCTTTTGCCATGAACCGGGCTTTCACCTCCACGCCACTACAACCCGCAATGCAAAAAATTTGAACGCCTTGTAGTCCCGATCGTGCTTTGATATAATTTCTTCTAACTCAATTTTTTCTTGGGTTTTTTCTAGTACATATTCCGTTATGTTGCTCTCGGTGGTATCTTTGTGCACTTAAGTAATGAATATGGGCACTTTTTTAACCGCAAATTTTCCTTCCAAATCTCTAGAAATACCGGTAGCTCCTGTATAGCGATATTTTTGCAGTTTCTTGTGACGTGTTACAGTGTACCAACCCTTCTCGCCTTCGTGTACCAATTGTGTCCCACTTGGAGCTCCCGTCGCTCCGTCAACAAGTGTTTGTCGGTCGACTCGATTGCTATCTTGAACAGCTGATCGCGGCCGCGACTGGGGCGCGCACGATGACGTTTGCGCCGGTGCTTTACATGACGTCAATTTCTCCTGCTCCGAACCAGTTTTACTCTGAGTAGCCGCGTCGTTGCTATCTTGTCGCATCACGATTGGTGTTTCTAAGTCTATTTGTTTGTCGTTTACCTCCGCAATTTTTCGTAATCGCTGCATATTTTTCTCCGTGTCCGATGATTCTTCGTTAGTCATGGTTGCATCTATTGATGAATCATTTACATGAGATAGTCCTATAGGACCACTGTCCATCAACCAAGCGCCTCGCTTCGTATTGACCTTACATACAGATCTGGAAACTAGGGAGTCCATTTGCGGTTGTAACATTTCTGCTTTAAGATCACTAAGTTGAGACTGCGTAACGTACGAATCCTTCATGTCTTTTACGTCGCTTTGCAGACGCAGTAGATCCTTTAAAAGTTTGGTACAATCAAGATGGTCGAACAAAATTGGCGGCAACCGCTCTAAATCCCGTGCCACAAATATGGGGAAAAGATCTGGTTCCGTTGATTTAAACACTTTAATAATGTCCCGCAGGTCTCGTTGTTCCTTGCCTTTGTTTTTACGTTTGATATTTATCTTGGCAACGGGCAATGACTGAAAGAGCAGCTTCCTTCCTTCGAATCTTCAATTTCTTTAGTCGAGTACGAGGATTCACATATTTGCACCAAAGTGTCTTCATCGGCGACAGAAATCTTGTTTTGGATAAATGACAACATCTCGTTTATAATGATGTTACACGAATTACATTTCACTTTATTATTTTCCATTTTAGCACACACAGAAACACAGAACTTAGCTCCGTTCGTTCCGACACGCTTGCACGGTGGATGCGCGCGCGCGACTGTATATGTATCCGTGCACATTTTCTCTGACAGGAGTCCTTGGGTTGCGGGACGCTTCAAGATTGAAATGACGTTCCCCCACGCTTCGCTTTCGCCACGAATTCGGTTTTGGTTGGCTGCCCCTAGTTTGACGTCTCCACTTCGCTTCGCATTCACCACACTGTTTCGGTTCGGTTCGCCGTTGTGTTTGACACAAGGGCTTTAATCCTCACGCTCCGTAATTCGTTTACGAAATCGATGGCGCCATCTGCAAATAATTTTTATACTGTTGCCACAAAAATATCACCTTAGGTTCGGTCGCTCCAAAATATTTGTTAAATTTACGGTTATTGTCAAATGTAACTCAACAGTTACTTGTTGTTGCACCTGAGTATTTTTGACATTGTTATAGTTATCAGTATTGTCAGATTTTCTTATCATCTTACAGATAACTTTGAGGTTAACTTTAACATTAACCAGCGCAGCTTACAGTTAGGATTAGTGTTAAATTAATGGGGTCATTTACCAATTTTCAAATGATGTAACTCATTTTTTTACTTAGCTCGTACTTTAACAAAATTGATAAAGTTAAAGTAGATGATGCAACCGATCCTTAGTCTGCCCCGCACCACGGAAGCTGAAAAGCGACCGAAACGGTATAAATTAAAAATAATTTTAGTTTAATATATGCGAGACAAACCCGTAGCAGACATCTACCACGGAAGCACAGCACAGAAGCGCCGCGCCCCGTCTGGCCCCGCGGCTGGCGTAGATCGGAAGCGAAACGGGCGCGGTCGGGTGTGTGATGGGTGACCGCTCGTGGCTAATTAAACGGCGCTTTTCTGTGCTTCGGAGGGCACGTTAAGCCGTCGGTCCCGGTTGCTATCGATAGATAGCAGTCGTTAAACCTTGTCGGAGGCCTTATGGGCGGATTGAAAACATCCTACAGCGGGTTGGCTACTAACCTCCTATAACTATCTCCACCGACCCGCATTGGAGCAGCGTGGTGGAGTAAGCTCCAGGCCTTCCCCCATGAAAGGGAGAGACTCGTGCCCAGCAGTGAGACGGTTCAAGGGTTGCCATTAATAAACCCGTAGAAAAAGATTTAATTTCAATTATGTTAATTATTATTTTTCTCTTTCCAGTTCACAATCTCGTTCATAGACTGAAGAGTTGGTTATTGGCTATGTGAAGCGGCGAGAGCTGCGTCTAGCGATGGATCCTACTACAATTAGCACAACTATCAAATATACTCTATTTTTATACAACACTCCTAAATTGTATTAATACGATACTTTTTTTGATACATATTTTTTTTTGATACAGAAATACCCCGACTTACGCTACCTTGTTTTACTATGCGAATTCCGATATAAGTGTTTTTTTTATCATACCGCGCACATCGGCTTCCCCACTTCGCTCGGTCAGTGTTCGGTTTGCGAGATGTTCGAGATAGACCTGAGTCGATTACTCGTTCGTCGAGACTCGGGTCGACTCGCGATCCGATTAATTATCACTATTATTAAATTTTTAAACTCTATAGGTGAATAGAATTCAATTTGTGACAAAAAAACTAAATTTCTGACAGCGCATAAATTTCACAATAAAATGACATGGTGCAGGGGAGTATGATCTATAAAACTGTAAACAAACGTGAAGTGAAGTGTACTTTATGTAGTATGTAATAGAGTTCAATTAAATCATATCTTTTCACGAGAACCAAAGCACCCAAAGACCAAACTATCGACTTATTTTGTGCGTCACGACTCGATCACTTGTGTTTGGATCGTGATCGAATCAAAGTGATTCTATCAATCGCGATCGACTCAGGTCTAGTTCGAGTATACATTATTGGTTTACCTATAATTATGTCATCCAAAAGACCAAAAAATGAGTAGTTTGAACCTAGTATGCATAGGTGAACCCCGTCTTACCCGAATTTGACTTACATTGCTATCGCTTGGTCCCACCTATCGCGTAAGTCCGAGGTATTACTGTACTCCAAATGGTACGTTATTCTTTAATAGAAACGATTGATTTATTTAAATTGAATCTTTTGTCTTAAAAACCAAAGAAAAATGTAATATAATTTTCACATTTTATATGATATCGTTTTGTAAAATGGTTTTAATAAGATGTTTCTTTCGTTTTAGTACACTATTAACTATTACAATGTATTAAAATATACTTGGCACAAATGGTAAACAAACATCTCTCGGTCACAAATTACGATATTACACACTGCAACTGATTGAGGACATAGTTTATAATACATTGATTGCCACAAAAAAACAGTGCAAACGCACTTAGTAAATAATATTGATTTACAGTTTTCGTAATTACGACGAAACCGCTTTTTACAGATTATACAGACTGTGCACGAGTTTGACGTTCAGTTACCTATAACTGTGACGTTCAGTTCGTACCAAGCGTTGTTTGTTCATTCAAAATTCAAAATTCAAATCATTTATTTCAAATTGGTCTACAAGGACACTTTTGCATTGTCGGGTTTATAAGCTACCTAGAGCATTAATGAACAAAACAAGGATAGAGAACAGAATGTTATCCGATGTAAATGACGATTATAAAATTTAATTAAATTCTTTGCAAGATTTACGAAAACTGTTTTTTTTTTTATTTAAAAAATCTTGGTTGATCAAAATACACGTAATACATTAAAGTATTTCAAAAAAATGTATACGATTTTTTAATGGATGTATATCATTCACTGGCGATCATAATCTTTCATATTTAAATCACTCATTTTAAGAAACTGGCGATCAAAACTTTTGTGATGTGAATTATTGAGTGATCAAGGTCAGATCACTCAATGATTCACATCACTATTTTTTTCGGTACGCCATATTGGTTTACCCTTTTTGCCAAGTTTATTTGAATGGCGTATACCTATTCATTATTGCCTCATTGTTTCATGTATTAATTTTCGGATGATGACTCGCCGTATCAAGTGATGTTAGATAAATAAGTATTTTGTAAGACACTATGACGGTTCATTATTTCACATAAGGCAATATCAGTGTATATATGTTTTTTTTCAATATTATTTCACGATAGTGAAACAAAATAAGTTCTTTTGTAATTGATTGAAAATGAATGAAATGAATGAAAAATAAAAGATCCAAGATTTTATCGAACTGTGAATGAAATTGATTATGTATATCAAGTGTGTATTTTGCACGTGATTCTAAAAACGTACGACATTTATTTATGAAACAGTAATGATTGAACTTGTTATATTTTTTCTTCGCAATAAAACTTGGGAGTAATTTAAGAATTAAAGAAAAACTCACCGATCCCATATAGGTTAAATGAAAAAGGGTAAGAGAAAATCGACGCTCGGATGTGGAGCTTCGGTAACTTAGTGGTAAAGCGGCTGGACTGGTTATCCTGTGATCGCAGATTCGATTCCTGATCGAAGTCAAATATATATATTTTTTTATATTATGGGATTCATTAATACTGGTGTCTAACCTGAAAATGTGAAAAGAATAGATCTATATTTTTTTTCACTTTAAATATTTTGTATGGCGTCATTGGCCTTAAAGTATGTCGTACGTTTTAAAAATCAATCTGTATAATTTTATAAATGAATTCAATTTCTCTTCAAATGCTCATATACTTTGTGTTCAGATATCATAAAGATATCACTGAAAATATTAATGAATTACGTCAGTTTTATCACAGATACACATAATAATATAATCTGTGTTAAACATAGATTATAGTGAAAAGAAGTTTTAGTTAGCCAAACAAAAGGGCTATAAAAACGATTCTTATATTTTATTTAAAGAACAATGGAAAGAAAAATTTGACTTCAGGCGAGACTCGATCTCGCGGCCTACTGGGTATCTAGTCCAGCCGCTCTTCCAATTGAACTACTGAAGTCCTGTCCTGCCAAAGTCTATTATATCGGTTGCCTAACTAGCATAGCAATAGATGGCGCTGCTGCTACCATAAAGCAATGCAATAAATGTGAAGGAAAGATTTGACAAATCGGGCAGGGCTTCAGTAGCTCAATTGGAAGAGCGACTGGACTAGATTCCCAGCAGGCCGCGAGTTCAAGTCTCGCCTGAAGTCAAATTTTTCTTTCCATTTTTCTTTAAATAAAATATATTTCACAAGCATGTGTTAATGCGAAATAATATAAAACGATTCTTATAAAAAAGTAAATTTTTGAGTGTATAATCGTCAAATATTTTAAATCAAAACGCATCACAAAATTTAAATACTTTATAAAAAAAATCGAATTATCTGGAGATTTACAATTAAAGGGAATTTTAAATATTTTTACCTCAACTTCATAATTTTACACAACATAGTGGAAATATTTTCTTGTATTTTATCACATGATTTATTTCATATTTTCTTTAGGATGGACTCCTCAGAATTTGTTCTCTGTAATGCCTGTTTGGTTGTGTTCTACGAATAATAATGTACAGAAATGTGATTCTCATACAACCATCGTTTCAATTTTGGTTCTATTTACACAAACAAACTAACTGCAACCATAACAAACATTCAAGGTTTCAACATAGCCAATGTTGGCATTCGATTGGTCACGACAAGGTTATTCGCCGAGCGGTAAGGAAACGTCCAATAAATAGCCTGACGTGCTGCGGTGTGTCCCATTTATACCCCGCCCACGTTGTGTCTCTTTACGTGAAACTATTATATATATAACTACACTTTTTTACATTATTATTCGTAGATTGTGTCGTTTGTATCGCGTGTCGGTCGAAGATTGTTTGTTGCACAAACGTGGGTTATGTTACTATTTACAATTTTAGTCTTAAAATGAACTATTGTGTAGATGTAAGATAGGTCACAGTCGTTGGAGCGCGGCAGTTAAGTATATGGATTTGTTCTGTAAGTGTGGATTTTACCAACGTTTTCAACCGAGATTAACCTGAATTTTAAGTTTTAAGTTTAAATTGCTAGTTTAAAAGATTTTTTGCTGTTAGCCTAGTGGTGAACACTACTAGACTAACAGCAGGCTTACAGGTGTAAGTATAAATTGACTTTGAAAATTTAACCCATAGTTAAGTAAACTGTTTTAGTTTGTAGTCCTTCCACTGAAGTTTGTTAATGAAATCCACTTTACAAGCTTTTGATCATGTTTCTGCTAAATGTATTAGAAGGAAAAGTAAAATTTGTTGTATAATATTGCAATATTGTAAATGTGAAGTCACAGCTACACAGACACTCTGACTGTTGGCGAAATATAAGGCTATAATAAGATATGTGGTTTGTAAAAAAAATATGTGTGCAATTCACTCGTGGTAGAAGTGAAACTTTCAAAAATTTTCATGAGACACTATAATGCATTCTATCTCATTTTCTCCCACGTTAAATCTTATGAATGTTTGTGACTGTCTCTTTTTAACTAAAATAAAATTTGAAGTGAAAAACACTTAAAAAAATTATGTGTGTACAGTACCTAGCAATTAATATTGCACATCGAGCCTGCGAAAGAGATAATCGGCTAGTTTCGATTTCCTAGAGTGTTATCTCTGCTACACACGGCCTACGTAATCACTGATAGTCCGGTATTGGTCAAAACTTGATCAAAATGGTCGACGAACGTCACATAGCTAAGATGTGAAAGAGATAACGATCTACAGACCCGAAATAAGTCGAAGTCTCCTTTCTAAAGTCGATGAATATCTCTTGTTGGATACTGTAATTGGATTGCTAACTCATTCCTTTATCCATCATCCATATCTCGTGTTCTTCAGGTTATATCATTATAATTTACACGTGGAAGTTCGAACATGTTTCAGCTGGATTGTATTCGCACTAAGCGCGCGCTCCGCCGACTGAGCCGTTATTGTACAGTAGTTGTAAGTGTACAGTAAACTTGAAGTGCCTCACCTTGTGATACCACTCTTCTTTCATTTATTACCCTCACCCTCCCCCACACTGGCGCACCGGGGGCGCACACGGGCCCCACCACCATACCACCCTCTCTTACCGGCTATTTGTGGAAAACACATTATTTTGTCTGGTGTCCATTGTAACATCACTGTAGTTTCGCATTTACCCGCAGATGAGCTGTTAACAGTCTGTTTGTAGTTTTTCTTTGCATTGGCGTCTATCACACAAGTTCGTCAAAATAGGTGGCATTGTCTGTATGTTCCATATCGAATAAAAACTAAATTATCCAAGATTGCTTAGGTAGCGTTTTTTAATTATTCATCATCGTATCAGCCGAAAGAGTTCGCCCGCCGCACTGTTCGGTGTCAGTGTTTTTGCTGACAGTACAATTTGTGTGCCAATCAACGCATTTGACAAAATCAATAATAACGTTTTAAAGAAAACCCCTAGTAATAATATGCATTACAATAATTTTACAAATCATTGGTTGGGTAATGAGATCAATGCGAAACATTCAGTTGGGTTTTTAGAACATTTTGACATTATAAAAATATGGGACCAAATGTTTGGGAATTGATATGATAACATATAATATTTTGTGAAATAATTGTCGCCAAAACAAGTATGCCACCGAATGTGAAGACTGACGCCATCTAGTGAGATACGCAAGAACTATTGAATAAGCAGCCATCATGGATGCAGCAACGAAGGAAATCTTGGGCCCGTGCCCCGCACCATGACGTCGTTTTTAGGGTTCCGTACTTTAAAAGGAAAAAAGGAACCCTTATAGGATCTCTCGTGCGTCTGTCTGTCTGTCTGTCCGTCTGTCACAGCCAATTTGCTCCGAAACTACTCGACCGATTGAGTTGAAATATGTAAATTGGTGACCCAAAGATGAACACGTCAAGTAAAATAATACATTTTAAACAGGGGGGTAACTTTCGGGGGGTAAACAGGAAAATTAAAAAAATAATAATTCGTAAACTGTGTCGTGTGACATATCAAATGAAAGAGGTTGTTGTCAGCATCTCAGATATATATTTTTTATAATTTTTGCATAAACAAATTTGAAGTTATTTAGAAAATTGACCCCCCCCCGTATCTCCGAAACTACTGAACTTAAAATTTTGAAAAAAATGTGGAATGTAGTTCTTTGCCTATAGATTACTGGAAAACCTATAAGAAGTATGTACGGAACCCTCACCACGCGAGTCGAACTCGCACTTGTCTGGTTTTTATGTAACCGGACAAGTGAGAGTAATAGACAAGCATGTACAAGGTGGCAAAAAGTAAGTAGTTCGCATTGATGTAAAGTGATGACTGCAGCCTATAGACATCTACACAATAACCAGAAGTCAACATGTAAATGTGTTGTAATCCCTGAGACCTTAGTTGTTTTGTCCCTGTGTTCAATACGGGGTGAAAACTCTTATTACAATTCAATTTAAGAAGGTACTGCCAAAATTTGGTTTCATTTGCTTACCTATGTTGTTGTATTTGATAAGACCTGTACAGTTAAAAATACGCTTATACGCACATCATTTTTAAAGGCATTCCAATTTCTATCATCATTGATATTACGCTAATCTATGGGCACAGTATACTATACTGTGCTATGTGTATCTATTTATTTTACAAATTATGAATAGCGACCACGATCTTACTGGAGAGATCGAGCGGTTTTACGGAGGGCAATACGGCTCGTAATTTGTGGCTACGTGAGTAGTATGGTAGTGGATCCTAAAGCTGGACTAACCCAAAACTACACCGAAGATATCCCGGACGTCAGTCTAGACGAGATTAGCACAGCTTTCAAACAGCTCAAAAATAACAAGATTCCGTCATCCCGGTGTGATGACGGAATCACAGCTAAACTCCTGAAAGCAGGCGGACAGCCAGTAGGTATAAAACTCTTAAAGAAGACGTTCAGTTCCGTCTTGGTCCTGTCGAGTTTTAAGTAGGCCATACAGATATGTGTCCCGGTACGAGGATCGAACTCGTGACCCTCGGTTAAAACGGTCGTCACACACTCCTCATTTATTATTATAATTTATTCTCATTTAAAACCGACATCAAATCGCTTATCGAGTACCACTGTCAAAGTTCATTAGCATACTGACGTAAGCGTGATTAGTGCCTTGTGCGGGTTTAGGTACTTATTTGTTTATCTCTTATGTCTGTGTGTACTTGTAAGGAGCCACACCTATTACAAGCCACTATCATGTTCAGTAGCTTAGCTAGCGTTAGGTGGCACCCGGGTTAAATTACTTAAATAGTGTCAATCCAAAGCCCATGTAATCCCAATTAATATTATACCTAAATGTGAAAGCTACTTTGGGCTACCCAGGTTACGCTTCCACACCTTAATCGCTACATCGATTTTGATTATTTCATAACAATTTATGATCAACTTACAACTCAAAAGTAAAATACCTATGTAGGAAAACATGAATATCTATCCCCAGCCAGGAACCGATGTAGGGGGAAGCAATTTAGGCAGGATAGGTGAGGGTAGGTTGGAATACCTATGTATGATAGATAGGTATCAGTCAAATCAGACTGTTTTTAGGGTTCCGTAGTAAACATGGAACCCTTATAGTTTCGCCATGTCCGTCGTCGGTTTAGCGTAAAAACTATTGGTACTAGAGACTTGAAATTTGGCACAAGTATAGGTACACCTTAATCACGCCGACAAAGTGGTACAATAAAAATATGAAAAAAAGTATTCAGGGTACCCAAAATACTATTTTTTACTTGTAACACGCGGATATTTTTTTTATTTTCGTTTTCCATATAGTGGTTATTTTTTTTTTAATGTTATGGAAGTGTTAGACAAGCATGCAGCTCACATTGAAGTTAAGTGATGACTGCGGCCTATAGACACTTACACAAAGACCAAGGTCAAAATGCAGATGCGTTACCACTCCTGAGGCCTAACGTGATATGTGCCGGAAATTACAGGGCCGTACATTACCACTTGACCGGAACACGATAGTGCTGAACACTACCATTTAGCGGCAAGTATATAAGGTAATGCGGTGGTGCCTACGCCCGCGAGCTCCGTCACTGGAGCTCTACCACCAGTAAACAATACTGGTTATTGTTGTGGTTATTGTTGGATAGGTCTTTCAAAAATATTATGGATGTCCGAACATCATGTTTCGATTTAGTTAACTGTTCGTGACTTATTAAGTTTTAAAGTGGAAGTTTTCGTTAGAGTCAAGTGTTCCACCCCTACCAACTAAACGGTTGTTGTTAGAAATTCAAACGTTTCGGCAATAGTAGATACATAATAACGAATTTAAAAGGAAAACTATCACACTTAAGTTCGCCTTGCAAGTTTTCGAGAACTTAATAGTTTACTCGAAAATTTCGAACAACTCCATCCATTTTTTTTCATTTCATCTCTTCCTCTGTAACTACGGAACCTTACACTGCGCGTGGCCCGAAACGTACTTGACCGGTTTTTAATCTTTTAAAGATGGAGGGTGCCGGAGACGGGGTAGGGATGTTGTTAGGTAGGATTGTGGTTAGTTGTCATTGATTTGATATTAATTCCTGAAATTATGGCTCACATCTCTATCACATTGATGTTAGTTGAATTAGGAAATAACTGTGGCTATTACTGGACCGAATACCTACGTCGGAGTTATTCGTCAACTCGACACGGACGACCGGACACACGTATGTCCAGTTGGTTAAACTTGAAATTGTAATTACTTGTTATTTCGTCGTCTGGACACGACAATATTTTTGCGTGTGTCCACATAGAGAAACAAAAAAAAAACCATTTTTTTTTCGCCAACTGGACACACGTTCACATTTTAACCGAATTCATGTCAAAGTACAGTCACGTAGATTATTTTTCAAGACAAAGGACTTCATTTAGTTGCCAATATCCCAACTATCCGTCAACCGAATAATGGCGGTCAAACCATTCCAATGGGGCGGTAGTAAGTAAGTGCAATAATGCAAGATGGGCAGCAGCGTTCTGCCATGAAACTACCGCCACCGCGATCGCCAATTTACATGCTAAGCGTGGCGATTGTGGCAGGGGGGAGGGTATGTATCCGTATATGTATATGAGGGTATGTAATAATATGGCTAATACAGTTAAACTTGAACAGTTTCAGCATGTAGATCGCATCGGTATTCTCGTTTATGCCCATCACAACATGTGAGAAATTGTTGCCCATTCAAAGAGATTCTTCTGTGATGATTTAAAACATGCGTTAGAAAATGCCATCAACTATACACGATTCATGTCGATATTGGGCGTACAAAATATCATACAAACATTATTCCTACTATTTATGCTCTGCTTCACAATAAAATAGTGGAAACTTATAAAACGTTATTTTGTTTAATTAAAAGCCAAATACCACAGTGGCACCCAGAAACTAATACATGGTTGTGATTTTAAAAAGTACCTTAAACAACATGCTTTGCAACATGAATTTAGTCTTGTTAAAATGATTGTTGTACCTACAAAAGCCTAGCTCAATTATTACTGAAATACTATGTAAAAGTGACAAGTATTGTTGTTACAGAGTTAAGATGAATGATTATTATTTGTAAAATTATAAATTTTAGAATTGTGATGCCATAATTATGCTCTATTGATCATTTTTGTGATATTTTATTTCATTATTTCTCCGAGTACAATTCTCGTTCAAACTTCATTGCAACTACATTTAGTAAACAAGCAAACAAGCTTTGCAAGTTTGTATAGAAAGAAGTATATCTTTCAAGGGCAAAACTTCTTTGGCTTTGATAATAAATACAGTAATTTAATTGCTACTTTAAATTATGTGTTGGTACTTACCTATTTAATGTTTTGTGATATTTCAAGTAATGATTTTAAATTATTATGTATATTTAGAGAATATTGGCTATTTTCCCTTTTTTCCTATAGGTAGTCAAACCGTGTCTTTATTTTAATAAATCGTACTTTAATTTGATTGTTCGAAACATATTTGTTTTATTTTAAAATTTAAACCATTACTTTTTATCAGCAAAAATATGAGTCAGTTTATTTTCATAATGTAGTACTAGATTTTGCTCGCGACTTCGTCTACTTGACTTTACTGTAAAGTTTCATCCAAATCCATCTAGTAGTTTTTTCTTGAAAGAGAGGAGAGTACAAACATCCATACTCACAAACTTTAGCATTTAAAATATTAAGTGGGATGTAATAAACCAGAAGATTATGCACATGACTGTACCTTTTTTGCAAAAAAAAGTGATAGTGTCCAGTTGGTTAAAACATAAAAGTGGTTTTATTTAAGTTTCACCATGAGGACACACGCAAATATATTGTCGTGTCCAAACGACGAAATAACAAGTCATTACAATTTCAAGTTTAACCAACTGGACATACGTGTGTCCGGTCGTCCGTGTCGAGTTGACGAATAACCCCTACGTTGATAATTTCGGCACGTAGGTACCTACCTATCTTTATAAAGGTTACATTATTTGTATAACTTCAATGTGAACTGTAAACATATTTATCACAATCAAAACCAAAAAAACACTTCATTAATTTCTCTCATTGGAATGATGACTATGAAGGTACAGTGTAGCACCACGAAAATTGTACATTTTTAAATACGGTACGAAACCTGTGTGATACCCTGCCGTGGCTGACGCGGCATACCAATACCAACCAGCTGATTAAATATTCTTCAAGGGAATTTTTTCTCATTACATAACCTCCAATGTACATTTACAAATAAAAAAAAATTTAAGTGTCTGTTTTTAATATAAAAATAACTGTCTGAGGCCTAAGGTGTTATGCCTCTGTGTTGGAAATTACAGGGCCGTACATTACCACCTCACCGGAACACGATAGTGCTGAACACTACCATTTAGCGGCAAGTATATATTATTAGGTAATGCGGTGATGCCCACGCCTGCGAGCACCGTCATTGGAGCTCTACCTTCTTGTCCTTAAAAGTTTTCCGCAATTATTTTGTAGCCTAGAAGACTTCAAACAAATTTCAAGATAAAAAAAAATCTTTCTTACCTTTTTCTACGGTGGATTGAACGGACGTTTAAATTATTCTTATTAACAAGGTTTTCTAATTTCAAATTTAAAAAATTAATAAATCTCATATATTTATGGATTCATATTCATACATATAAAGACGATATTTGCATTTAAATACGTCATCGTCCTGAGGGCCGACCGCCTAACTGAAATGCTTTCGTTTAGGACGTTATCTTGTCCGTTTCGTACCGCCTATTAAAACATTGTGCTCTATAGCATCTGCGGACGAAAAAACTTCCAGGAAAAAGTGAGGTGGTACGAAACTGATAAGATGTTGTCATAATCGAAAGCTAAACTAAAACATTTCAGTTTGGCGGTCGGCCCCCAGGTCGGTCGAGTAAACTCGCCGACGCGACGCGAAATAACGCCCAGACAAGTGCGATTCTGATTATAGTAGCTGCAGAGTCACGCGGGTGTGTCGCCCTGCCTCCGCGCGCCTCCCAACGTTGGCCAAACGAGTGCCGGTGATAAATCCACTGCAGCTGCTCGATGCTCGTACGTATGCTCGTATCTGTCACCAACGTTGGCCCATTGGCCCAGTTGGAAGTCAAGGGCTATCGGCTCAGTGCTGGAGCCAGCGCGAACGCCGCGATCGTCAGTTCAGTGTTCGCGCGCCCACTGCCCAAGCCGTACGTGTTCTAAATTATCAAATCGGCCTTGGCGCTATTTTGACTCGTTTGTGAGACGCATCCCGATCCACATGTGAGTATTCGATTATTATCTCCCGATTTAACTATTTATCTCTCGATGCTTGAACTTCATTTGTCGACATCCTGTTAGTTGAAAGTAAACAAAATCGAACAGTTACACGTTTCGATTTTAACATGTCACTTCCCTATGTCGATTGTTTCTAACAAATGAAAAACGTAATAAAAACAATAATTTAAAATATATATGAAAACGTATTTAATTAGCGAGTAAAAATGTAAGTAGCGTGGAATATGGCTATGTGCTGTATGAGCTGTATCTCAGTGAATGCTTAAATTCTTTAATCACGTATGAAATAGGTTTTCGATTCAACATAGGAGCATTACAATTTTACATCTTTATTAAGTATATCTAGGTTTTATTAAAATGCAACCTCTACAAAAAAAACCAAGAAGTGTTGAAATCGACAACATTCCGGTATGACACTACTTAGTAATCATATTTGATGAGATTCGTATAAATTAGCATAAGCATTAAAAGTACGAACATATAGAATATTGTGATTATTCTACAAATGATCTAGAACACAATTAAAATAATAGATAAAAGCTTGTTTACATCTGAAATGCGATATAAAACATTGACCCTGGCATTGACCCCTGCGACACTCCGTTTTACAGATACCTCGAAAAACTTAAAAAATATAAACACGATAGCGCTATCATAATCAAAACTACTGCCTGACACCGACGCAAACATTCCACTTACTAAATACGAGTAGCATTAATTAAACGTCGCAGTTGCTAAGATTGAGTTTGTATTATCAAATTCTTTACATTGATCGCATATTATGATTATTTGACAATACGTAATTAAATGAAACCTTGCGAAGTCTTAATTTACGGTTTGTTGTATCGTAATGTCTCTATGATAAGTTGGCTGGATGGTGTCGGTCGGCCGGGCCGGTGCGTAAACAAAAGTTGGAATTGATGAATAAAACACGATGGGCAGTGGGCAAGTCGGCGGCTCTCTTCACGTTGATTGGTACGATATTAATATTAACTACTTTTAGTTATTTGATTAGTTCATTCAGTTGTTCGCTATTAGAGATATATTTTTAGAGACAATAGAACAGATAGGTATTCTATATTTTTAGAACACTGGTAAAGTTTAGTAGGCCATGCAGATTTTGTTTTTATATTCATGACTATCTTAAAGTCGTTGCCTTGAGCTTGACCGGATTTATAAGAACATGCTATATATAATCTAATCAAAATAATAAATCTAATGCAAGGAGCTATTTTTGTAATGTCTTACATCAATAGAATCTGGTTGTTTATTGAATTTATTGTCGTAATTATTGGCTACTCTTTAATGTTTATTTATTTATATTGGATTCTTCTGTCACAACATTGAACTCGGCCTCATTTCGATACAGTCATAATAATATAATGCCGCAGACAGCGAGACGCATCAATTACATTAAACTGTTAAAGTTAATAATTAGATTGTAATAAATAATATCGATCTCACGATCAAAGTCTAGACTTGTAGCTTTACCTAAAATGTCAAGAAAGCGTAATACCCGCGTTCTACATTCAGATTTACAGTTCACGTTGATGATTTACTTAATAATTTAGTTTAAAGAAACTCAATAAAGACGTGTTGCCATTTCCGAAGTCTAAGATGTTTTAAGCTGTACGCTAGAAATTACTTTAATTGTTGAATGAACTTCTATTTAGCGAGCATCCGATAGAGTAAAAAAGTACGTCGGTAGAATATTGAGTAGCAAAAAAGTTTATTCAATAGAAAAAACACGCTCTACGAAAGAAACAATACGATATTTTATTCATTTTACTGACTGTGCGACAAGTCTCATGATGTCTACAACTACAACTACTGCTACAAAAATACATATATTTTTTCATAATCAGCCATATTATTATCTACCATTACACGGGCTATCACTTATTTGTCTTACATTCAATGTATTGTCCAATTTTGCTTACAATGTTTACCCGGTGGGCAGTAGTGTGTGTAAGACAACATACACTCTCGAAGAAACCACACACAGGTTATGAGTATGGCCCCAAGCGTCAATCAGTGCGGTGATGCTCGATGATCGTCTCGCACTCGACTTGTTTCTACGTCGTACTTGATTCTTTGAACGCTTTGCATGTATAAAAGTGTACGAGGGGAATATCGCGGATATTACAGCACAGTACGTAGCACAGTACTGGGACAAATTGACGTGCATGAAGTGGTCCGGCCGAGCACTCTACATCCTGCACTGAATTATATCATCGTTGATCGTTTCGCGACTAACTTACTGTTGTAGAAGCTTCTAGAATTTAATTAGAATGTTAAAGCGGGATTTATGAGGACTGAGTGTTGGTGAACACATAGATAACTTGTTTTTGTGAAATTGGGGTAACTACAATCATTTATTTTAGAATCGCCTAGAGTTTACAGTGCGAGGTTTCTATTCCGGGGGTCAGTAGGAAAGTAATTTGTCGCATCACTATCTTACCTGATGTGTTCGTTTCTTGTTTTTGTTAAAAATACACTAATCTCTGCCACCATCTTCTCATTGAACTGGATAGACGCTGTAGAAACATACAACAACATATCTAAACGCGTAAAATTAAACTAATAAATAAGTTTATTTAATTCTAATTAACATTAAATTTCTCTTAGGTACCTTATTATTTCAACTTCTACTAGGTAATCTAACACTTGTATGATAAGTTAAATATCCAAATCAAGAAGATCTCTTTTTAATAGAAAAGGGTATTAATGCGGTAAAAAATATTTTAATAACAATTATTTAACGCTTAACAGATCGCCTTGAAGTTTAATGGCAGTCAAAAGGGAATATCACCAACTTACTGCCATCATGAAGAAAGTACTACAACTTGTAAGATTTCAGTTCTCTATTTCCAATTCAGTTCTCAAACAGTTTCCTTAGCATGGCGTGGACAGATAACTGGTTAATAATGGAAAACGTCTTTTGTCACAATCTGCGAAGGCGCTAATTGCTGAAACGACTCGATTGCCTCAAATTAGTTAACCGCAGCGACAATCATCGCATCTCGGAATGGTTTGTTTAAACGATCAATTGTCGAGAGAGAATTGTTCTGTTCGTTTGTGGGATACAGTCATTCCAACTGTACTTATCTATTTACTGTTTGCCCCGATTAAATCCCCATAGTATTTGCAATCGATCCCAGGAGAATATGTTATATTATAGCAATAATAATAAAATTGTGCTTGGTATTTATTAATTCTGCGTCCTCTAGATATATCTTATAACGTTTGTTAAAACAGGAAACTCACAATTGAAATAATGATGTAGGACCTACGATATTATAATTTCTTGCACATAGGTGACATAGGAGCTTAGGCTTCAGGAGTGGCAATTTTTTGGTTCTATGTAGATGTTATCAGGCTATAATTATAGGTACTATTACTTACGATCAATGTGCGCGGTGAACTTGTTTGCCACTTCATCACATTGGTAATGTGTGTTACGCAGCAGATAATTTATATAACAGTGTTTTATTCTTAATAAAATTAATAAGCTTAATTCTAAATAAAAATACTAATTATTAATAAATATCGATTAAAATTTGGTTAAACCAACCACCACACAACAACAACACCAAGTTTTACAAGTAGGTAACGATTTTGAAAAAAAAAAATAGAAACATAGTTGGGTAAAACGGCAATTGACGATAAAACGATTATTTTGATAAAAAAATATCAACTAAATTACCCCCGACAGATAAAAATGATTATCTTAAAGACATTTATCGATTTGTGAATTAATATTATATTAACGCATTGGTACTCCTATATGTCATAGTACATTTCGTCAATCATCTTAATTGATTCGTGTAATAGATGAAAAGTGAAGATACTAATATAAAACAATGAGGGCTAGTGATAAGATATTGAAAAGTAGGGGTTATAGGTATTTTTTAATGTATTATCACTAACACGTTCGTTTTCTTTAGACTGTGGTATTATCCTAAAAAAATAGTCATATACCTAATTAACCGTCGTCGTAATTAACCTATGTCATAGTAGACATTGTAAGATAATACTTACTTTTAACAAAGTAGGTATCTACTAGGTAAAAAGTTCGACTCACAGTTGTAGATATAAAATTGGTTACATTATTTATTGTACAGCGCGTAATTATTTACTTCTAGGCTCATAATTTTTAGTCTGCATGTGTACATCGACCCGGCTGAACATCTACTTAATTTTTTACTTACATTTACTTGCCTCCCCAATTAATGTCATTGTTTCTCCCGCTCAAAATTACAACCTTCTTTGTTCTGCGTCTCCTATTTTTTCCTAGGATTTTCAGCATGTACCTACTTAATCGTTTATCCAAAACAAATTTCGTTCGAGCAGAAAAATAGTTCCATGTAAGGTAAAAGGCACAGTTTAGCTAGCTATAAGGTCAGCTTTGCAATTACGTTTTCAATAATTGGATGCGAGTCGGTCAGGAGCCGAGCGGTGGCGAGGTGGTGGGTGCGGTGGGTGCGCTGGGTGCCGGGGTGACGTGACGTACGTCAGGGTGTGTTATGTTGTTGCCAGACGTGACGTGTGCTGACTTTTTTATCGTTTATAAATAATAATAAAAAATATTTCCTTTAAAACAATTACATCGTTTGGTATACGAGTAATTCATGGTAGAAGCAGTGAGTTCTGATCGTTGTAATGTTATATTGCTCATTGAATTTGATTGGCTGAATGAATCAATTTATTAACGTCTGGTAGTTTTCGTGCTTTGACAATCACAACTTATCTAACTATCATGCAACCCTCGTTTGTTAGTGTTATTAGAAATGAAAGTACAGATATATTTCTGTTTTGTCTCGTTTGAGGACTCAGAAATTTTATTGTAGAGTTCATATACCCATCTCTTACTTTTTTATTATTCTTCCCTGGTGGTAGAGCTCCAGTGACGGAGCTCAATGTGAACTGCATGCTTGTTTGCCACTTTCATTACATAAAAAAAAATGTGTATTTTTTTCATTCTACCTATTTCCACACTCATAATTTTAATTGAAAAAAATATATCTAATGTAGTGATATAATAAGCATTGCAAGAACTGGAATATGAAACATTTGGGTTACTATTTAGCAAAATACTAACCAATGGACCATATAATGTTGAATTGGAAATATAATCTAGAGTAATGGCGTTTGGACGGGTTTACCTATTGAATGATTTGAAACGAGTTTCAAATAATCATGCAATCAATTATGTTAAACATTTTGCCTTAACACGATTTCTATTAAAAACATACTAAAATATCATTATAATAATTTGCGTTTTATAATTCCAGATGTATTTTTTCTGCTTTAATCGTTGCTAAAAGATAATATAATATTCAAAGTGCCCGATAAGGTTTCAAAAACATGAATGAATTATCTACTCAACGAATCGTCATCAATCAATATCGGAAAACAAAGGCGAGCTCACGAATATCAAAATGAATGATATGGCTGTATGGCGTGGCTGTACAATGTAGAGTCTCTTCTAAACTAAACTGGAAACACCTTTACAGGCTCTTAACACAGAGTGTTCAGCGACACTCCCTGACTTTAGTAATGAGTCCAGTGAATGTCTGAGGATATTAAGTAAATATTTATGTAAAAAAAAGATTTGTGAAGAAAAAGGACCTCATTAAACTATACATGAACATAACTTTAAAAAAATGTGTGAACTGTACATGAAATTGCAAATAACGGCTATAATCTTCAAAGATAAAGCGACATCTAGTAGCGAAGTCGCATTGAAAAGCTAGTTTCACACAATAAATCAATCAGAGCCCGTTCCCGACGCAGGCCAGTTGTCAATGGATTTGACCGGCGACCGGCGACCGGCGTCACTCATCACTGCAGCCACTTGTGCTACTTGTTCGGCAATTCGTCTCGAGTCATTGACTTGTACTGATCTGCAGTTTTCTTGACTGATTTATGTTTCTTTTATGTCGTGAAGAGGCAAACGAGCACACAGCTCACACGGGTGGTGAGTGAATGTGGTCTATAAACATGCAAATAAAAAACATAGATTCCAATGTAGATGTGTTGCCAGTCAGTTTAATATGACTCTGTGCCGGAAATTACAGAGCCGTACATTACCACCGAACTGGGACACTATAGCACTGAATATTGCGAATTTCCGGCAAGTAGATAAGCGGTGGTGCCTTCGCTCCGTTACTGAATTATTATTTACTAGCGGCCCGCCCCGGCTTCGCACGGGTGCAATGTTACCTACATTACTAAAATCATAATAAAATATAGCCCATTGCACTCCTAAATAGTGTAACTTTCTGATTGTGTAAGAATTTTCATGATCGGTTCAGTATTTCCGAAGATTAGCCCTTACAAACAAACAAACAGTCAAAGTTACATACATGGTCAGTGATTTCTTTAATTTGTGTGGAACATGTTGGTTGTTTCCGGAAAGAATTTGGAAATATTCCGTTACTGCGTCGAAAATGCGACCTCTCGGAGCTTTATTATCACGCAGATAACATTGTAATCTGTATGAGAATATTAATTTAGAACTCATTTGGTCTAGATTGCAAACCCATAGAAACAATGGTACGTTATACAAAGATAATCTTTTTATTGTTAGGGGCCGGCTTGCCCCGGGATGCTTTGACCCATACCGATCTTTTGTATAACCCCAAGACCCCCAACACTGTGATCGTCTAGGACATCTAAGACGTATTTTCTTACTGCGCGTTACCTTGTAAGTAATCTCCCGGCGTAGAGTATGCTTCCCCATCGATCTGCTTTCTCTTACCAGAACTCAAAAACAATCTTCTTTTATTGTTTTTTATACATAATTATGAACGGAAGCGCGCATGGCCCCGCGGCTGGTGTAGATCGGAAGCGATCTACTCAGTTAAGCGATACGGGCGCGGTCGGGTGTGTGATGGATGACCGCTAGTGGCAAAAATTAAAATGCGCGTTTCCATGCTTAGGAGGACACGTTAAGCCGTCGGTCCCGGTTGCGTCGTTATACCGTGTCGGAGGCCTTATGGGCGATTTGAAAACATCCGACAGCGTGTTGGCCACTAACCCTTATCTCCACCAACCCGCATTGGAGCAGCGAGGTGGAGTAAGCTTCAGGCCTCCTCCTAAGAAGGGGAGAGACTCGTGCCCAGCAGCGGGACGGTGCCATTATTTATTTATTTTATTATACTTAATTATTTCTGTATTTCTAATAATCAAATCAATTATATCCCGCTTAAGGCCGGTGCGATAGAATATTACCGAAATATTACCAAAACCAGTGCAACCAAGCTTGCCTCGGGCACGGCACTGTCTTAGAACATGAATATGCCACAGCATACATGCATTTTCAATAAAGCAAATTTAATAGATATATTACTAAGGAGATTATTATGACAAGAGAACCCATTAAGAAAGTAGAGTAAATGATAAAAAGATGATATATTTTTGTATAATAAGGCGACGTCGATAATCTTTCTAAGTGTAGGTATTGTTTGACGGAGATTTTATTGAGTGGTGAAATATTGAGTGTTGGATGGGTGCGAGTGGCTCCTGCGCACGTAGGTCGTTATTTCCTGATGACCCAACTTCACGCCTGTATTTCTGCGGTAGAAAATCCTATAACAACGAATTTTGCGGTAATAGTATATGCGTAAAATTTAAAAAAGAAGTAAAAATTTTTTTTACAATTGTTGTCTATTGGTAGCGGGCTACTAGTGCAACACTGGGGCCCTGCCTGGGTTTGGTTTCAAATTTTCCATTCCCTCGGAGTTGGATAATGTGTCCGGCGATGTCAAAAGGCTTGCTATCTGTTACATGGGATAAAAAGTATAATGGTAACTGGCGAATTGTAGCTATATTTGCAATATGTGCGCGCATGGTTCTTTTCCTATATCTTCGAGGACACGCTTTAAGTTACGTGCGTATCCCTTTTTGTACTTGTTTCAATATTCTGAACGCTTTCATGGTCTTTTAAGACCTGACAGGACATATTTCTAAAAAACTAAGCGTGTTCTTGAATTTAGCAGGAAACTGTAAAAATACAATAATAGCACACTTTTGGGTGGTCTTAATCTACATGTTAACGTTCTTATCGTTAATTAATGTTTGCGTTTGTAATTTGCGTGTTTTTCTACAACATTCTAAAATTGGTGTCATCACATAACATTGCGTGATTTCAAATAATCAACTTAAATGTGCCCGCTGTGGGCCGGTGCAGTATTATATTGTCTCTCGTAAGACATTTGGAGCGATCCGATCTACATTGACGGCGTCGGGTCGTGACGACCCGACGTCCTCTACTGGAGGACGATTCATATCTCTTACTTTAAAACTGAATGATGACTGCCACATTTTACCATTTAATAAGGATAGAGGTACTTCCAAAGGATTGACTTTGAGAAAAATTGGTTTTAAAATGTTAAGCCACCGACTTACAAAACACATCTACCTACCGAGTTTCAAGTACAGTACTCAACAATTAATACTGCACATCGAGCCTGCGAAAGAGACGATCGGCTCGTTTCGACTTCGTAGAGCGTTATCTCTGTTGCACACTGCCTACGTATGCACTGACGGTCCGGTATTGGTCAAAACTTGATCAAAATGGTCGACAAACGGTTTTTCCCTGCTGTCCCCGAGCCCCGTGTCCCCGTGCGATGGGGACAACGGTACTTTATGTCAAATAACTACGATGCGAAAGAGATAACGCTCTACAGACCCGAAATAAGCCGAAGCCTCCTTCCTAGGCTCGATGTGTAATATTTATTGTAGAGCACTGCAGGTATATATACGTAATAGTTTCAGTGTAAAGTAGCTGTGACATACGGATATATGGACAGATAGACAGACATGATGAGATTCATCATAAGGTTTCCGGTTTTTGCCATTGAACCCTAAAAAATTCAGGCAACAACAATCTACTTTGATTGAAAATAAGGGAAATGTATGAGCGTTCTCATTAATTGTGTGTGTTATGTGTTTGACACGGCAAAACAACCAAGAAATCTGTTATTTAAATTCGGTATAGTAATCGACCCACATGTCTCTACCACAATAATTCAACCGAGTGTACCAGTACCAGTGTGCCTGAGCCTGGCTGTGAGACATACAGTAGAGAGATAATGGAGCTGCTGTTGATTGTCACTCGTTGTGGATACATAAAAAAAAACACGCACATTTTATTTTTGTATGACTATGACACAGTTTCCAACGGCCGCGTCATTTTCGTTTTTGTGTGACAAAACTTATACTGAGACATTTATACGATGATTATGTATGAAAATTACAAGGCTTGTAAAAAAAAAACTTAACGTTGCAAGAATAGATGAATACCTATGTGATGTGAACTGCCTCCACCACTGCTACGTTGGGGTCTTGGGTTCGACTCCCGGGTCGGGGACTATCTGAGATAACGGTGTGGAATCCTCTATCTCTGGGTTTAATTGGGTTTTTTCCATTTTCTGGAAGTGTCCCAGTACCTCGGAGTTTGGTAATGTGCTCGGAGATGTCAACAGCCTCGCCACTTGTCCTGTTACATGGGACAAAACGGAATAGAGAAAAAAAAATCAATGAGAATCATAAAACACCTGCGTAAATTTCGACTAAATTAAATTGATTATTATATTGAAGACTTCGGGACGTGACGACCCCATCACTAGAGTGGAGGAGAACTCTTCCGTGCAGTCAGTCAACCGAACAATGGCGGTCAAACCATTCATAACAACACGGGATGGGAAGCAGCGTCCCGCGATAAACTAAGGTCTCAGGGGTGGCAACGCATCTGCATTTTGATATCTGGTCTTTGTGTAAGTGTCTATAGGCTACAGTCATCACTTAACATTAATGTGAAAGTTCAAGCAAGTGCTTATTTACCACCTTCATAACATAAAAAATATACATAAATGTAACTATGCGTACCTACGCTTTTTGGTCTATTATTTTATTAAATTAGAGAGATAATGATCGCAAGAATCTACAACAGTTTCACGATAAACGTACCGTAAACACATTTTAACAAACTAATCACAACATTCGTAACTCACAATGCCGCCGACGCCTGACGTAACACCCGCGACATTTGCGCCTCATAATATTTGTGTAAATCATCATTTATCCGGTGGAAACCGGTTTGCGCCGGTTATCAATATATCGGATTCGCAGTTCAATGCTATGTAATTCGCCTTGATGGCTCAATGATAAGTGAATTGGAATATTATCGAAAACGCGAATGCAGACGGCAGGGTCGAGACCAACCAAGGCTGATGAAATAGGGCAAATATTACGTGAGAAAAAAAAACAAATACAGCTCACACTCTCGTAGCCCCACGCTAGAAACCTAATCGTGGATACGTACCTGCATCGTGGATGTCGTAGAACAAATGTCTGTAGGTCATACAAATATTTGTCTCGGCGCGAGGATCGACCCCGCGTTCCCTGAATCAACCGATCGTCACACACTTCTGGACTAACCTTGTTTTCTATGTACCATGAATAAAGAAATGAACACTATCATTTGGCGACAGACACATTAGGTAATGCGGTGGACGCGGTGGTGCCTACGTCTGTTTGTCGAGCTCCGACAAACAGACGTAGGCACCACCGCGAAGTTTTTCTTTTTCTTCATTTATTATCATTGAAGGAATTGAAAAATTTTATGATTATTATGTTTTTTGGCTTACAATTGAATGTGGATAAAACGAAAGTATTAGTATTTGAAAGAGATGAACAGAGAACAAATGCAAGGGTAGTAGTAGATGATGCAGTGTTAGAACAGGTTGATGAAATTGTATATCTTGGATGTGCTTTTAGCAAGGATGGTAGGTACACCACTGACATAGAAAGAAGAGTGCTTGCTGGGAATTGCGTGAATGGAGCGTTGGGTAAGCTGCTAGAATCTAAACATCTCAGCCAGCGGGCTCGACTAGCCGTACATAATGCTGTACTTACTCCAACGCTTTTATATGGAAGCGAGAGCTGGGTATGCAGGAAAGAGCATGAAAGTAAGTTGAACGCGGTCGAGATGAGATCTTTGCGCAAGATCTGCGGTGTATCACTCACCGATCGCGTTCGTAATGAAGATGTAAGAAAGAGACTTTGTGTGAATGATAGTATCGGTGTAAAAATGAAAAAAGGCATGCTCCGATGGTTCGGGCATATAGAAAGAATGTCGAATGAGCGAATGACTAAACAGATATACAATGCGAATGTGGATGGTTGCAGAGGCCCAGGAAGACCAAGGCTGACCTACCATGACCAAATAGGTCGAGTTCTGTCTGATGTTGGGGTCAAAAGTCTTAGGAATCGGCGTGCATGTATGAAGAGAATGATGAAGGTAGACGAGGCACGAGAGGTTTGTCAGAACCGGGATGTCTGGCGCTCTACACTCTCTGCCTACCCCGTTAGGGACCTGGCGTGAAGATACATACATACATACATTATGTTTTAACCAAATAGTTTAAATTTTAATTTTTAATTTACTATTAATATGATTTTGCTTTTACTATATGTAATGGTTATTCGCTCTAGGTAGTTTATAATTTATTGACGTTTTGAAAGTATCTGTAAAGATCTATTCGAAATAAAAATATTTTCTATTTCTATTTCTATTTCGACAACTCTATCACAGTAAAAAATATAGAGAACGCTAGGTTTGTAGAGATGGTTATAGACCTGGCACATTTACCCTATCTCGCGAGTGCTTGAAGATCGTACATCTATAACAACATAAGCGTTCAAACTTCCACTCCAGGTCAAAGGAAACGACGACCCGGTTGGTCCAGCGGTGTGAGATGACCGTTCGATTCGAAGGGTCGCGGGTTCGATCTCCGCATCGGGACAAATATTTGTATGCCCTACAGATATTTGTTTCGGGTCTGGGTCTTTCTGTATGTGTTGTATGTGTACAACGGCACCCACGACACAGGTGTATACCTACTGTGGGGCTGTGAGTGTAAGCGTATGTTTTTTTTGTATACGACCGCAATCTTCGTAGCGTGAAACTGCGTTGCGTAGTCAATTGTTATACCTGAGCATTTTATAGAGTTTGTTATTATTTAGAGCAGTCAATTATTTTCAATTTTAAAATGAGGAAAAATAATAGACGTCCTCAAAAATAAATAATCGATAACTGTTTCTTAAGATACATAGATTCTATGCTACCAAAGATGTGTATATGTATGTATACATTGCGAATAACCAACTAAAAGGAGAATAGCTATTTATACTATAAGGTACTACACTGTGTATGCATATTACTCGTATATTCAATGCTTACTGAAGTCGTCAATCACCGAATTCGGATGTCAGGACAGTTGGGGTGGGGTGAAGTACCACCACTCATCATGTCGTCATCCGCCCCCACCAGCTCTGACGCGAGGGCTGTTTATTCGTTCGCCAATTTTGCTAATGATATTGCATCATGTAAGTGATTACACGGTGATAGCAACAAAAATATTGCTTTGTTTATCTCTAGACTTTTATCTGCTACTAAATGTCGCTTGCTATTGCCGTTTGCAGACTACTGTGATCATACTGTAGGAATATAATGTTTTTTTTAGTTTCATAAAATTTAAACGTTTAAAAAAAAAAAGAACTGGGTTACGATAAATGGCTCGTCATTGTTATTGAGATTTTTCCATTAATCAAGAATTCCAGATTCTCTGGAATTTGGTAATATATTTAAGCAAACTGACGTTTTGGTGGTAAGAATCTAGTGATTAAGATATGCTATGTTAAAAAAACATGTAAATCGTAGGTAAACGGTTGTAGCTTATAGAGCACTTGGTCGGTTTCATTATTGGGACAAATTTCAAGTGTTTGCCTATTACGACGACCTGTATTACAAAGCTCGACTTGAACAAATTGGACAAAAACATTTTTACTTTTTTCAACTTGATTATTTAGGTTGAGATATAATTCACGTAGGTATACAATTTACTGGTTTTTATTTTTGTTACTAACCAAAAACTTAAAATAAAACTAAATTTTAATAAACTCTTTAAGATGTGTACGTAGACCGGTTGACTACGTCACGTAGCTCACGTAGCTCACGTAGCTCACGTAGCTCACGTAGCTGTGTGCTACGAAGCCACTACATTGTACCATGGAGCTAGAAATCTACGAAATATTAGAGTAAAAAATAAGGTATGGATAACTTACCATACTAGGGATGTAATTGATCACATACCCTTAAATTTTAAAAGAAAATGGCTTATTTATCTATTTTGATTGTTTTTGTGTTTTGCGTTTCTAGAAAATGTATGTGAATTTTAATATCTTAGCTCTAGCCTTCCCGACGAACTTCGTTTCGCCTTAAAGGTATGAATAACGATTTACGACCAATTCTCTCAACTTCCGAATATAATTTACACAGCAAAAATCATCTTATCTTACTTATCAGTATTTTAGAAATAAATATTTACTTTATTTTTTGGCTTACACCATATTAAGAACAAAAAAATAAAGAAAAAAAACACATGTCTAATTTAGTTATTAATGGTGGTAGAGCTCCAGTGACGGAGCTCGCGGGCGTAGGCGCCACCGAATTACCTAATATACTTGCCGCTAAATAGTAGTGTTCGGCACTATCGTGTTCCGGTCAGGTGGATACACGGTCACGTGGTTCGGCCCTGTAATTTCCGGAACAGAGGCATAACACCTTAGGCCTCAGGAGTGGTAACGCATCTGCATTTTGACCATGGTCTTTGTGTGGGTGTCTATAGGCTGCAGTCATCACTTAACATCGATGTGAGCTGCATGCTTGTTTGCCACTTCCATTACATTAAAAAAAATAGTGAACATACAGACATGACCAATGTGCGAAGCCAAAAAACGGAGCCCATCTCAGCATTATGCTGTATCGGAGACTAGGGAGAAGGGACACCCCCTTTTCATTCGTCATTTTGCGTGTTAGGGATTCTCCTCCCCCCAGTCGTGATTCGCACTTGCAGGCGTATTCATGCTGAAGCTCGGTGGCCATCAATTTGAAAGCGATTTTGCAGTACATTAATGTTTTCCTAAAACTTTAATAGTGGTGAGCTTCAGTGACGGAGCTCGGGGGCGCGGGCACCATAGCACTCTATCAATCTACTTGCCGCTAAATGATAGTGTTTAGCACTATCCTGTTCCGGTCAGGTGGTGATATACGGTACCCTGTAATTTCCGGCACAGAGGCATAATACCTCGCATCTACACCAGTTATAGTTAGTATAGTTTCATAGTATATAGACCCATATCCCTCCGTTGGTTATGTACATGTACATAGGCTAAAGTGTTCACTTCATGACATAGAAAACAATGAACCCTGGGATCAAAGCCGTTGCCTGTTACCACTACGCTACCGAGGCAGTTATTTACATAATAAAACAATGTATAACTCGTAAAGAATTAGTTTTAGATAACACAGCGTGGATAAATATAGCGACACGCGGACTTCTATTTTAGAGCGGAACGAAAATCTCGCGAGTATTTGCGTCGACGTGCGGGCTGCGGCGCCATTTTTTGTATAGCAAAAAATACTAATTAACTGTACCTATATTTAAAATTTATTACACAACGTCGCCCTTGCATGTTTTTAGTAGCTTTACAATAGTTAAATACTCCAGAGGCTCGAGCCGATCAATAGACACCAACAAAAAAACCCGAAGACCTGGGACCTTAGTTGTTATGTCTATTACAATTTATCACAGTTATTAAGGGGTCATACATTACTATTTAACCGGAACACGATAGTGCTAAACACCACCATTTGGCGGCAGACAGGTTAGGTGAAAATACAGTTTTTAGGGCCGTAGCCTACAGAGACGGACGGACATGGCAAAACTATAAGGGGGCGGTTAGCGTAGACTCTGAGTTACAGACAACTGTAATTCAGAATGAATATACACATTAGTTACGCCGACAAAATGGCAAAACATTATCTTGAAAAAAAAGGGACCTATGACTATCCGCTAAATCTCGTCCTCAGCTTTAAGCTCCATCTCTAGAGCTCTACCACCAATAAAACTAATTACTGCTGAGTTGTACTCAGCAATAACTACGCCATTCATGAAATGAACTCGAACTTGTTTTGTTTATCAAAAATATGTTATACTACCGATAGCGGAATTTTATTTATCAAAAGTCTGCGAAAGTTTGATAACCCATTGATAACGCATACTTGTTGACTGCAGACAGAATACACGATTCTGTTAGTGCTCATTTAACTGATCACTACCTACGTAAGTAGGTAGTGATCAGTTCTTCACTGGTGTGTCCCGTGTCGTGTGTCGTGTCGGAGCTCGGTGTAGGCAACACCTAATTATTTAATAATTTCATCATCATCATCACTCCACCCGATAAACGTTTACTTTTATTTATGTAATGGAAGTGGCAAACAAGCATGCAGTTCACATTGATGTTAAGTGATGATCACTCCTGAGGCCTAAGGTGTTATGCTTCTGTGCCGGAAATTACAGGGCGTACATTACCACCTGACCGGAACACGATAGTGCCGAACACTACCATTTAGCGGCAAGTATATTAGGTAATGCGGTGGTGCCTACGCCTGCGAGCTCCGTCACTGAAGCTCTACCACCAGTAAAAATTTTACAAAAGAATTTACTACAGGTATTGGAATGGTTTGAAAATTTCTCTTCTACTAGAGGGCAATGTGGTTATAGCGTCTTGAGGTCTTCTATTTCTTGATCTAATTTATCAGTCACCAAGTGGTAGTATATGGCCTCTCTCGTAATATTATCATAGAGGCAAAACGACTAAGGCGTCAGGGGTGGCAAAGGTTGCCACGCATCTGTATTTTATCTCCGGTTTCTGTGTATCTATAGGTTACAATATGTACTTACCACAAAGAAATTTAGACAGTGAATGCCGTGCTATGCCACTGCGCATCGATACAGAAGCTCTACCACCATTAAATCGTGTTATCAATTTTGAACGCAAGTCAAGTGCGATGTTTCAATTGTTGTCTGAGCTGAGTTATACATCTTGTCACTTTGTACTAGTTAGGGTTGTCATCGCTTGATTTACCCAGAAAATAATGTTAAGGGCAATTCACACAGAAAGCGGGGTCATGTTAGGGGGCGCGCGAGCGCATATCGTCGTTATATTTCTAGATTTCTTTCATAAGAACCAAGAATATGGAGTTTCCATACTTTGAACTTTTTTATGTCATGAAATGGCAAACAAGCATACAGTTTACATTGATGTAAGTTTTTTTTACGTAGATACGTTGCCACTTTTGAGGTGAAGTGGCAACGCATCACCCTGGGAGGTGAATTATCACCTAACTTAAGGCAAATAAATTTTTACTTACATGAGCCGGATTAGAGGTAAAAGAAGGTAATAAATAAGGTGTAATGTAATTTTACTGGTGGTAGAGCTCCAGTGACGGAGCTCGCGGGCGTAGGCACCACCGCAATACCTAATATACTTGCCGCTAAATGGGAGTGTTCAGCACTATCGTGTTCCGGTCAGGTGGTAATGTATGGCCTTGTAATTTCCAGCACGGAGGCATAACACCTTAGGCCTCATGAGTGGTAACGCATCGGCATTTTGACCTCGGTCTTTGTGTGGGTGTCTATAGGCTGTAGTCATCACTTAAAATCAATGTGAACTGCATGCTTGTTTGCCACTTCAATTACATAAAAAAATCATTTTATACCCGAAAATTTGCCTAAATGTCCAAGACCGAGCAGCCCTGGCCCACACTTGCAATTGTCGCCAAGAATAGCCTCCATTGAATCGGTACCTCGCATCGTCGAGGCGAACCGGCGCTATCCGATCCCTCGCTTATCTGCAGACCGCGATAGAGCCGCTACCCGCGCCCGCTCGGTAGCCCCTGGTGGCAGATCGGACAATTTGATTGACCTTATCTAAAGATTGTGTTTGGCTGGCTGAGAATATTCTACTAGATACCAGAACAGGTACTATCGCTTTAGGCAGAGGAGGCACTGAGGCTGAACCGCCGCGGTTACCTATAATGATTGTTATCTGTGTATCGTGTCAAATCCCTCACGGGGTACTTCTTATAGTACGTGCAAATCTTAAATACTATCGTTAAGTTAGTTACAAGTAGCTGCGAAGAGTTTTACTTGGTTTACTTTTTTATTTCTTATCATAATCATAAATCATAAATCATTTATTTACTAGAATGTAGTGGCTACAGGTGGTAACAAAATAATGGAAACTATAACATTCTACCATAACAATGGTGTGTAAAATATTATGCATATCCTTAAACTATTGAAATTCACACATTTTATAAACATTTCTAGTTACATTAAAATTAAATTAACAATCTCTAATACATGTATTATCAAATCAGGAACAACAGCAAATTGTCATCACTAAAATTGCATTCCTTTTCATAAGTATGTCAAAGATTAAATTATGAATATTTTATTTAAGAGTTAATGTTAATTATAATAATCTGTATCGAATTAAATTGTCATATCATCATTTCATACCTTTGTCACTATTATTAATATCTTATTATCATTCTGTTACACATTTATAAATATTTTTTACTTAGTCAAAAAATTTATAAATATTATGTCATTAATTAGGTAAACGGAATTGGGTAATTAAAATAATTTAGATACGTCAATAATAAAATTCAGGTCAGATGATTAGATCAAACATTATTCAATTAATTAGGATATTGCTTTCCAAGTCATGTAGAATTAATAAGAAGTAAACTCCAAAAATGTGGCAGTAGTTCGCTTTCATCAGGCCAAGATCGATACTCGTTTTCTTTCTCGTCTCTGTAGTGGTTCTTAGGTAAGAGGCACAGTTTACGCAGACGACGTCACACAGATGCCATTAAGCTTTTGCAGGTATTGTACTCACCTCCCGTGCCTCTTCTACATTCATTCATGACACTCTTCATACATGCACGTCGATTCTAAAGAGTTTGTAATACTTGACATATTGAGTTAGTTTTGATCTTCATGGGCTATGAACTATCTGTGTTCGTCGCTGGTATACTTACTGTAATTTTGTAGCGCTACCGGTTTTTACCAGATGCCCGATTTTGATCTTAACATGTTATCAATAAACAATTTGTATATGTATCTGACCTAAAGGCATTACCAAATGTTTTGCATCTAGTATTTTGTCCAATGGAAAAAAGTCGACTTCATAATGTCCCTACGAACAAGTGATCACAGAGGAAATTTGAATTTCAATATATCCAGCGCTCGAGCTCATTTCTCCGAAAAAATATCAAATGCACAACGGCCAACATTAGGCAACCTTTAACCAACAAATTTAATCACCATACTAATCGTAAATTGATATTTGTCTATCAGATTGGCGCCGAAAGAAAGTACCTACGTGTGTAAGCTGAATGATAGGGCTTGAAAATTTTGGAATTTATCGATAACATCGTCGCGACACTATCGGCCGTTGAGATCGGGTAGGGTGTCCCTACGTTTTATATTAATCTAGCAAGGATAGGATTGTTCCTACGTTTTTTTTCCAAATTTGGCATCCACCCGCGGCTTCGCTCAGGTAAAACTTCATAATTTGGATTGTTTTTTTCCATTTTAATTTTTTTAAACATCGTATTCCGTTATACTTTTTTTATGTGTTCCAAGATTTTTGCGAGCCATCACGCGTATATTAAACAAATGCGTGTAATATATACGTTGGTAGGTAAATTTGTATGAACATTTTGTATTTCTGCTTGGAAGCCTCTTTTAGTTCCGAGAATATTACATACATACGTGTCGAATAGATTTTTTGAATTCTCCTAAAAATGGTGACGATTGATGTCGTCATAGACTTCCTTGTGACACCTGCCGCATTACACTATCAATCGATAACGGAATCAAATGTACAACTCTGCCGTTATTACCGCAATTAAGGTGACGACCCCATCTCACTGTCGCCCTCTTGTGGAGGGGAATTCTTCCGCTAGCGCAGTCACTCAACCGAACAATGGAGGTCAAACCATTCCAATAGGGCGGTAGTAAATAATAATATAGCAACACAGGCTGGTCAGCAGCGTCCTGCGATAAATCTACTGCCACTGCGATTGCCAAGCCGCCTGCCATCTTGTAATTTAGAGGTAGTTATTAGATATGTAATAAGAAAGAGCGTATCTCGCCATCAAACTTGTACTAAGTTTGTCGAGTTCTATGAATTACATAAATAATGTATTAAGAAAGAAAAAAAAAAGAAAAAATCCTTTAAAATGTAATTGGGCAACCTAATGTGGCCTGCATACTGCAATACTATCTGTGTCATAACATTTCACATGATAACATAATTCTCCATTGCCTTATCGACCTGTCGCGTAATCCCCAAATGTGATGTGTAACAGTGACCACTGGGCTTGGCTTTGTTGACGTATCTTGATTAGTTATCTTATTTAGAGAGCGACTGTTGCACCGGCACAAAGCCTCTAAATTAGAGTTTTATCACCTGTAAAATAGGTATTTACCTACAATTAATATTCTACCTGTAGAGTAAATGCGTTTTCCTTTTTAAGTGATTTTTAGAAGAATCCGCCATAGCAAAATAATGGAAATAAATGACTACTTTTGCTAGCACAAACAAAATAACAATTTACGCTATTGCTATGAGTAGTTTTATATTAATTCAGAGGAATCATTCAACATTAAATATAAGTATCTTTAATTTATAAGCAGTAGCAAAAAATATTTCGGTTGGCAGTTTAAAAAAAAAAACTACTTGATTCTTTAAAATGCCCAATTTGAGACAATTTCAGAAAAAACCATCCTGTGAGATCAAAAATATATTTAAGAACTGTTAACAATTTCTCTATCACTATGTCTACAAGAGATTTTGCAATGTTTATTGGCCACCCTAAAACCATAATTTAGTATCGAGTATACATAGTACACACTACATGGCAGATTTGATAACACTAAATAACAATCAGATGATTCGACATATATATTGAATAAAAACAAAGTAATAAACGTACATTAGCAATTATTACGTACTTACTGGAAAATAACAGACAAATTAATGTGGGATTTAAAATAATAATATATAATCACAATTTTTTGAACATAATTAACAACGTTAGGTCGACAACCCTACAAACATTGTTCAGTATACATGACAGATTTTATAAAATTAAATAACAATCAGATGACTCGGCATGAATTAAATAAAAACAAAGTAATAATAGGTTTATTGCAATTGTAACGCACACAGACAAGAGCCAAGTTGTCTAGGTACAATTGTAACGCACACAGACAAGAGCCAAGTTGTCTAGGTACAATTGTAACGCACACAGACAAGAGCCAAGTTGTCTAGGTACAATTGTAACGCACACAGACAAGAGCCAAGTTGTCTAGGTACAATTGAAACGCACACAGACAAGAGCCAAGTTGTCTAGGTACAATTGTAACGCACACAGACAAGAGCCAAGTTGTCTAGGTACAATTGTAACGCACACAGACAAGAGCCAAGTTGTCTAGGTACAATTGTGACGCACAGAGACAAGACCCAAGTTGTCTAGGTACAATTGTAACGCACACAGACAAGAGCCAAGTTGTCTAGGTACAATTGTGACGCACAGAGACAAGACCCAAGTTGTCTAGGTACAATTGTAACGCACACAGACAAGACCCAAGTTGTCTAGGTACAATTGTGACGCACAGAGACAAGACCCAAGTTGTCTAGGTACAATTGTAACGCACAGACAAGACCCAAGTTGTCTAGGTACAATTGTAACGCACAAAGACAAGACCCAAGTTGTCTAGGTACAATTGTAACGCACACAGACAAGACCCAAGTTGTCTAGGTACAATTGTAACGCACACAGACAAGACCCAAGTTGTCTAGGTACAATTGTGACGCACAGAGACAAGACCCAAGTTGTCTAGGTACAATTGTAACGCACAGACAAGACCCAAGTTGTCTAGGTACAATTGTAACGCACAGACAAGACCCAAGTTGTCTAGGTACAATTGTAACGCACACAGACAAGAGCCAAGTTGTCTAGGTACAATTGTGACGCACAGAGACAAGACCCAAGTTGTCTAGGTACAATTGTAACGCACACAGACAAGACCCAAGTTGTCTAGGTACAATTGTAACGCACACAGACAAGACCCAAGTTGTCTAGGTACAATTGTAACGCACAGACAAGACCCAAGTTGTCTAGGTACAATTGTAACGCACAGACAAGACCCAAGTTGTCTAGGTACAATTGTAACGCACAGACAAGACCCAAGTTGTCTAGGTACAATTGTAACGCACAGACAAGACCCAAGTTGTCTAGGTACAATTGTAACGCACACAGACAAGACCCAAGTTGTCTAGGTACAATTGTAACGCACAGACAAGACCCAAGTTGTCTAGGTACAATTGTAACGCACAAAGACAAGACCCAAGTTGTCTAGGTACAATTGTAACGCACAGACAAGACCCAAGTTGTCTAGGTACAATTGTAACGCACAGACAAGACCCAAGTTGTCTAGGTACAATTGTAACGCACACAGACAAGACCCAAGTTGTCTAGGTACAATTGTAACGCACACAGACAAGAGCCAAGTTGTCTAGGTACAATTGTGACGCACAGAGACAAGACCCAAGTTGTCTAGGTACAATTGTAACGCACACAGACAAGACCCAAGTTGTCTAGGTACAATTGTAACGCACAGACAAGACCCAAGTTGTCTAGGTACAATTGTAACGCACAGACAAGACCCAAGTTGTCTAGGTACAATTGTAACGCACACAGACAAGAGCCAAGTTGTCTAGGTACAATTGTAACGCACACAGACAAGAGCCAAGTTGTCTAGGTACAATTGTGACGCACAGAGACAAGACCCAAGTTGTCTAGGTACAATTGTAACGCACACAGACAAGACCCAAGTTGTCTAGGTACAATTGTAACGCACAGACAAGACCCAAGTTGTCTAGGTACAATTGTAACGCACAGACAAGACCCAAGTTGTCTAGGTACAATTGTAACGCACACAGACAAGACCCAAGTTGTCTAGGTACAATTGTAACGCACACAGACAAGAGCCAAGTTGTCTAGGTACAATTGTAACGCACACAGACAAGAGCCAAGTTGTCTAGGTACAATTGTGACGCACACAGACAAGAGCCAAGTTGTCTAGGTACAATTGTAACGCACAGACAAGACCCAAGTTGTCTAGGTACAATTGTAACGCACAGACAAGACCCAAGTTGTCTAGGTACAATTGTAACGCACACAGACAAGACCCAAGTTGTCTAGGTACAATTGTAACGCACAGACAAGACCCAAGTTGTCTAGGTACAATTGTAACGCACACAGACAAGACCCAAGTTGTCTAGGTACAATTGTAACGCACACAGACAAGAGCCAAGTTGTCTAGGTACAATTGTGACGCACACAGACAAGAGCCAAGTTGTCTAGGTACAATTGTAACGCACAGACAAGACCCAAGTTGTCTAGGTACAATTGTAACGCACACAGACAAGACCCAAGTTGTCTAGGTACAATTGTAACGCACACAGACAAGAGCCAAGTTGTCTAGGTACAATTGTGACGCACACAGACAAGAGCCAAGTTGTCTAGGTACAATTGTAACGCACAGACAAGACCCAAGTTGTCTAGGTACAATTGTAACGCACAGACAAGACCCAAGTTGTCTAGGTACATTTGTAACGCACAAAGACAAGACCCAAGTTGTCTAGGTACAAATGGTACAAATTGTAATTGGTTTTTTTCCTGTTTGATGATTCAGTATCATAGTTTTTACAGTCAGGACGTTTGGATTTAATTTCAAATAAATTAAATACACACTTGATTTTGATGAAATTAAATTCAGAAATCAAATTTATTTATTCCCAGGGTTATTTAATTCAGCAATAAGTGTAGGAAGTGGAGAATTAAGGCGAATTTAAGGTGATGTTGTTTAGAGTACCTTCCATACATGTAACGCGTGGATATTTTTTTAATTTATTGTTTTCTATATAGTGTAGGATATTGTTGGATAGGTCTTTCAAAAATGTTACGGATGTGCTGTACGGGTATCATTTTTCGATTTAGTTAATTATTCGTGACCGTGCCAATTTTCGAGTTAGAGTTAGAGTCAAGTGTCCCCTGTGTAGAGGGAGCTCTACCAACTAAACGGTTGTTGTTAGAAATTCAAACGTTACGGCAATAGTAGCTACATAATAATATAATGAAATCAAAAGGAAAATTATTACACACCTAAGTTGGCTTTACAAGTTTGCGAGTAATAGTCGACCAATTGTATTTTACTCGAAAATTTAGAAAATATTTTTCATTACATTATTCAAACTTAAAAACTACGGCACCCTACACTGCGCATGGTCCGACACGCACTTGACCAGTTTTTTATACGTACGTACGTAACTTCACGCCTGTAATCCCCGAAGGGGTAGGCAGAGGTAAATGCATGCATTCAAGCATACATGCAAACACCCACGATTCGCCGGTTACGTTTTTGGCCCATGTAACAGGTGGCGAGCCTGTTGACATCTCCGGGCACATTACCAAACTTTGAGGTACTGGGAAATTTCCAGAAAATTGAAAAATCCCAATAGAACCAGAGATAAAGGCTTTTTTCACCATTATCTCTGATAACCCCCTACCCGGGAATCGAACCCAGGACCTCAGCATAGTAGTAGTGGCCTGCTACCACTAGGCTACCGAGGCAGTTAACGGTTTTTTATAGTGAAGTATAACCTATTAATACGATGAATATAAACTGTACGTTTGTCTGCTGTTGCGAGACAAAAAACAAATGACTGCAATAGTTACGAGACGGGGCTATCAAAATTAATTCAACTAATTACACAAGTGATCATTGAGATAGCAAAATTTCCGCGAAGATCACAAAGTTTAACTAAACAAACAGTTGACACGTGATGAAGTAAATAATTATTTGCGTTGGTACACAGGCGAGATTAGAATAACTGCGCTGTTGGTAGTAATGTCAACTGGGGATCATAATCTTACATCACCTACATGTGCTGTCGTGGCTCTTGTCACGTTTGTTAAGAAACTTGTTTTACGATGTCTTTAATTTTTATTTTTAAATGTAGTGCAAGTGGTAAACAAGGATGCAGTTCACATTGATGTTAAGTGATGAATACTGTCTATAGATCCATACATAGGCCAAGGTCAAAATGCAGTGACCACCAGTGAAATAATAAATTATATAGTTAGAGTTACTAGACTTCGACTTTTTCTCAGCATTCTCATCTCTAGTAACGTATCCCACGCGAGGAACTGGCGAAATGATTAAGAATGGCAGAAAATTATTTAAAAATTAAATAGCTAATGCATATAATAATTTGAGTGGTAAATTCATCGATGTCTTTAAGAAATGAACACTCTTCGATAACGTGAACACTGCAGTTGCTTAGGCTGGGAGCCCTTTATGCTCGCTAATTGCTGCCATTACGTTATGGTTTAAAAAAAAACTACAATTCTATATGAATACATTAAAACTCCAGGTATTCACGCAGTCGTGTTTTTAATTCTGACTCAAAATGTTTTTACGTGAGAGTCTAATCATAAGGCTCTTGTAGTTCTTCGTAGTGTTAACTTCCATTCAGCTCTCCTCCATTTTATTGTTATCTCCATTTGACTTCGAGTTAAATTTCATAGCATACGTTTTATTATCACAGTATATATAGAGTCTATACAGTCAGTGCATTCAAAATATTCTCCAGTGAAACTATGTACTTGTAAATATATAGGTAGGTGGTAACACATTGGCAGCAAAGGAACTGTAGAATGTGTTGAGGATTTGTGCGAGAGAGAGTTTCGGAAAATATCTGCTAAAACTTGTAAACTCTTTAGAGACTTGTAAACTCTTTAGAGACTTGTAAACTCTGAAGAGATACAGAATACAGCAGCATTTAGCTACAATGCCAACTTGCTCTTTACATTGGAGTTCCACCACATACATAAACTTTTGAAAAATCGTGGGTAAATCATCTTGAGAACGTTAATAAGGTGATACATTGTTTGCAATCAGTTCACTTCATAGTTTTATGTGAGTAAATTACTGAGATAAAAATATTGCCGGAGATCGTTCATAAGCCGTAATATATACCATAGTTTTTTTGACCTTAGACCTTTTCTTCATAGTTTTTGTACAATATCAATGAGACTTTCCATGATTCTTTCCATCTTTCTAAAGCGTGAGAGTGTACCAAAATATACCAACCAAAAATAAAAGAATATTTCTCATTCACCAACTCTATCAAAAACATCGAATTAAATGAATTCATGGCAGATTCTATTCTATTAAACGAACATATAAATAATTATGATGCTGCGATCTTCAAAGTCAATCGAGCGCCATTATCTTTATATTTTGGTACGCAAATGTGTGCGTGGTCGAGCCCTCTCCGTGTTGGACGAGTATCGCCCGGATTACAGCTGTGTGCGTGTTGTGTGGCCAATGTTTTTATTGTGCGCATGCGCAGGGGACTTATTCTCGTAGCTGAATCGATTTGCTTTCTTTCTCTAACATCGAAGGCGCACTTTGGTTAGAGGAAGTAGGAGCATTATTTAGTTGCGATTCCCATGACGATGTTATGAGAATAATCCCCCAGAGGACCGGTATCGGTGGCGGTGGGCGCGCCGCCACGTCATTGCACTACGCTATGCGTGTTATTATTGTACCTAGCTAATGTAGGTATCAGCTTTGAAAAACTTGCATTTTATTTTGTTCAGATAGTAAATGACAGTGTAGGAGTGAACCGCGATTCGAACATACCGTTTGTTCTCAACTACTATAAATGACCTCTAGGCAACCTTTACAGCGAATTGAAGAAGTTACTGCTATATCTTCAAATCAGAAATTTGGGGCTGAGGGACTGGGGGCATATGCTGATCTTAAAATAAAAGTAGTAGATTTCGCATCTATCATTGCTGGTTGATGTATCTACTCAGACATAGTGTTAGCCCTTACGTGTTAAATGCTTTAATGCGTGTTAAATAACATAAACGTACCTTCACGCCTGTAATTCCCAAAGGGGTAGCAGAGGTAAATGTATGCATTCAAGCATACATGCAAACACCCACGACTCGCCGGTTACGTTTTGGCCCATGTAACAGGTGGCGAACCTGTTGCCATCTCTGGGCACATTACCAACGAGGTAGTGGGAATTTTCCAGAAAATGGAAAAATCCCAAAAGAACCAGAGATAAAGGATTTTAAACCGTTATCTCTGATAGTCCCCGACCCGAGAATCGAACCCAGGATCCCCAGCTTAGTAGTATAACATAATAGTAGCATTACTTAATCTCAATAAAATTGTAGATGAATAAACTAGGTTCATTGTTTCTTCATGAAGTCACACGCATCACAAGCTGTATAAACAGTCATACTATAATTTTACTATTAGATGTCGTCTTTTGAAATAATAAAATTGTATTTCAATTTTAAATTTCATTTGATTATCTCAATTATTCATTAAGATGACATAATATGCATAACTAAAATTCTAGATAAATAACTAATTATTCCTATTGTTGCAGATAATATATTACACAAACTAAAATGTCTACAGCCATTCAAAATGGTCTGTCAGGAATGGGTGAGGTGCGAGTGAACGGCCACGCTGGCCTCTACGTCAACGGAACAAATGGAACAAGCAATGGCACTAGCAACGGAACAACGTGCACAAACAACGGAAAGCTTAATGGCAATTGCAATGGAACGCCAAATGGCACTAGCAACGGTGCAATGAACGGGAGTAGCAACGGAACTAATGGCATCGTATACGGCAGCGAGGCCTGGGAGAAGCAGTTCCTCCCGCCGCCGCTGGAGTTGGAAGATCAAGCTCGCGCGATAAAGGTAAGAGTTTTATTATTCATATGAAAGCTAGAAGGTTTAGGCATTGGTGTAAATAGGGGTTACCTCAGGACTGCTACAATAAAGAAAGAATCATGGCAAGTTTCATACATTTTATTTGTACAAAAAAAGTTAGAAAAAACGTACAAGATAAAACGGATTAGAAATATTATCTAGGGAACCTAAAGAACATTTTTAAATCACCGGAATAAAAATCGTCTTTCCTAACAAAAGTAGAAGCACTACATACTAAAGTTCAATTTCAAACTTTTTATTCCGGAGAGTTAAAAATATTTTAAGTATCAGGAAATGTTGTTTAGGTTCACTGGATAATTAATATATACATGCTGTTTTACCGTGTACCTTTTTTTCATTTTTTCGGTACAAATCTTGCCATGATCCTTTCTATTCTAAGTTCTAGTCATGTATAAGTGTATGATATTACAATCCAATGGATCGATTAAGCAGATTTATATCAACGAATCTATTGGTATTCATTTATCGGCGGCAGTTCCTCACTTCGGCGAATTCACTGAGAAACTTTTTCGAAATTTTAAACTCTTTGACTTATTGACTGCAGAATCTTAGACAACAGTAAGTAGTTACAGCCACTAGGGGTTGGAGGTCATCAATATATTGCATATATGTTTGTAGGTAGACAACTTTGAAAGGCTCCAGATTACTCTCCTCACAAGTGGTTCCGGTTTATAGATGTGTCATTATATATATAATAGCTCGGTTGTAAGGTGACACGCGGACGTCCGGATCTCCATAACACTTGTGACTGGTTTTCCAAATATGGCAAACTTGAACTAATTAGTGTTGTTATGACTATCTATAGTGATTTGTCGCTCATTTAAACTTCCACCTACTTACATCAATACAATAAAATACATTATGCGTCCTACAATTTTACTGTTTGTAGAGTTCGAGTGTAGCGAGATCGAGGGCTTAGGCACCACCGCATCACCTAATCTATCTGCCGTCAAATAGTCGTGTTCAAAACTATAGTCTTTCAATGTATGGCCTGTGATAACTATACTAAGGTCTGTCTGAGACATTTGAATTTTGACCTCTAGTTAGTCTAGTTCACAACACAGAGAAGTTACTGTTAACTCACTTGTGATTTTACTTTACGGTTCTAAGGATTTCATTTCTCTGGTATCCCGAGGCAAATGCAGACCTTTGCCACCCACTCCCTCTCACTCCCTTGAAGACTTTTATTCCATAAATATTGGTACATTGAAAGACTTGTCAGCTCATGTTAGCGCGGTACACTGACGCCGTGCGCTTGCGCATATCGCATATTGAGTTTCTGCCACTAAGGTATCTGGCTGTCTGATCTGATTAGCTTCATTTTTAATGCCAAATACAAAAAAAAGATACAGGAGGAGTCTGTATTTCTTAAACCCAGTCAAAAATTATCAATTCAATAATTATAAATCCATAATCAAATGATGGTGGGGTCAAGAGTCTTAGGAATCGGCGTGCATGTATGAAGAGAATGATGAAGGTAGACGAGGCACGAGAGGGATGTCAGGACCGGGATATCTGGCGCTCTATACTCTCTGCCTACCCCGATAGGATCCTGGCGTGAAGATACATACATATACATACATATACGTCAGTATACCTATTATTACAACACCGCCTTCAGTGCAAATTAGTTCAAGTGTATATTAAAGAGACAAAGGTGGTGAGCAATAAAAGTGATGGAGGAGAATTGGCGCCGCAAACCGCAGACCACTCAATTGTGATGGATTGCGCTTTGATTAACGCCGCGCAATGCAGTTTTTAATTGATAATCGACGCAAGCGCAGGCCTTGACATTATTCATTGGTTTGTGGATTCTTCCTAGATATGGCTAGAGAGAAATTCTATGATATCTGTTGTGTCCTTGAACATTTGTGACATCAAGCTCCGTCACGGGAACTCTACCGCCAAACAGTGTTCAGCATTATCGTTTTATGGTAATTTCTATTACAAGCAAAACAATTTAGGCATCAGCGATGGCAACACATCTACATTATGACCTTTGGATTTGCGTAATGTCTATGCTATGGTCTGCAGTAGCAGCTTACGGTCAACCTTTATTATTTTTATCGATTGACCTATGCTACCTCCTTGGTAGCATGGTTCCGATTATTTGCATTCAATGAACTACACTTGCCCATAGTAACATGACAGCTGATATGAAAACGTCTTACTAAATATCTGACAAATCTATTTGAAAACAGAACCGGCTGTTTGTTCCCGGTTCTTTCTACTCTATATACTTTATTTTTTTACTCATGAAAATATACCAGGCAATAGTCTTTCTCAACGATTCTTACAATAGGGTTGTGCGTCACGTTGGGGAGAATATGCCGCCTTAGTGCTTTTACTACTACCTATTCGAAAAGTTTCAACGCCATTGTACGGTTGACTGACTGCACTTGCGGAAGAATTCCTCTCCACAAGAGGACGGTGAGGTCGTCACGTCCCGATGCCTGGATCTAGACTGTCCTGACCTGTCATCGTCATTACTATCTCTACAATTACTTAGTTACGTAGTAAATTTTACATACAATGTCGTTACTTCACGTGTAGGAACACGATGGTGATATATGTTTGTAATGGCAGTTAATTTTATGAAACTGATACGGTTAATTGTATGCAATTTCACGTTTTATTGTTCGGCAGCACTTCAATGTATTATACATATAACAATATCATTTATATTGTATCTGAGATAAGTAGTTAAACAATCAGCTGCCGAGTTGTCGCAAAAATATTTAATCTTTATACCTATAGTTTTTATTAGTTAAGTATGTCATAAATGAAAAATTGCGTAGTTGTTTTTTAGAAATCATCATTATGATCTATGATGGGCGTACTGTAGGTAATAATTGATTTTAAATACCCGTAAACATCTCAATAGAGAAAGTGTTGGTGTTTGCTATGGTTGCATCACCAAGTCCTGGTGTCGGGTCAGTAAAATTGAGCGCAGTATGTTTATCTGGCAATTAGTGCTATCTCGGTATCTCGGAGTCACCTCGCCTTGTGCCTCGTGTCACCCTTCACCTTTCTTCTTTTCCCTTATCGATGCAGAAAAGTTTAAATAAACAAAAACAACTTTTGTTGGTAGGGATGTTGAAGAATGTAGGCATTATAATATCGGTACTCATTCATTGATACTTAAGTACTTTAGCATTCAATGAACATAAATATGAATTAAACGTTTTTAAAATATCAGCTGCAGATACAATGCATACATTGTATACGTATTTAACAATAGGTTAAGTTTCTAAAACAGTCATTATAAATGTTTAATACATATTTTATGAGTAAATACTTTTGGCAGTGGGGAATAACGTCGCTTTTTTTGGACTTTACATATTTGTTAAGTTTTTTTTTCATACGTGAGGGCAAGATAAAACAAGGACGTAAAGCGGGGTATCCCCGTTACCTATTTTACCGCGGTCTGAGGATTTCAAGCATGCACGAAGAGCCAATGAGTCTAACCGCGAACTTTTAAAACCGTGGTTTTGTAGGTGCTCCATTTGCGGTTTATACTTTTAGCTCACAGGCTCGTGGCGTTCCAGCGGTATAAGCTCGCCAATGGATCATCCGCTTTGACGAGTACAAAAGCGTTTAATTTGACGGTCATGCCGCAGACGTCCTCAAGCTGACAAGCTACTAATTAGCGGATATTCTAAAAGCTGCACCGAAGAAGAGATTCATAGATCGTAATTTACCTTGACTTATCGATTTTTTTATGTATCCATCTCAACGCATCTTTATTGCACAAACAACCCGCACTTTTACAGCTATTAGCATTGACATTGAATGAACAATCGATATCGACAAATACGGTAAATTGATGTCGGTACACGTGACGGATAAAATTCGCGGCACGTCCCAACTCGGTGCCGGCGCGGTCGCCCCCAGCCTCGCGACACCCGCGACACCCGCGACACCCGCGACACCCGCGACACCCGCGACCTCCGCCACCATCATCAAGTACTTACTAGTAGTCTTAAAATATATATATCTATCTGAAACTTATCGCCGAGAAACGTTTCTCTATCGAATGATTCGCCGACAAAACGATTCTTTCATGGCTTTAAGTCAGCGATAAAAAAACCTAATACCGAACGGTGCGGCCTTCTACCTAACCTGACTAAGTCGGGGTCGTCCTCCCACCGAGTGGGGCGAATCCATATTACAAAATTCAATCAGTCGACATTGCTCCACCAGTGGGACAACCTGGTGGGGCAAGGTGCAATAATTCAATCTCGCAAAAGGTAAGGTTTTGTCGTCAATTAATTCATGAAAGAACCGTTTCGTCGGCGAATCGTTCGTAGTTGAAAGGTTTTGTCGTTGAACAACTGATAAACGAAACATTCTGTCGGCGAATCAATGGATAGAGAAACGTTTGGATGAACGCAGACATGTTTCGTAGCCAAGTAGGTACGCATTGGGACTGGCGACAACTAGCAATGAGCAGAGACAGCAGGGAAAAGAGTGGTACCCTGTGCAGTAATAAAACGTAGGTTAAAAAGGAGTAATTAAAGATGCAAGCGATAGATAGATAACACATCAGACGCACGAATGATTTTAGAAGAGTTCAGTTTTTTCTTGTTGAGGTACGAAACCCTAAAAATTTGTAGATCCTGAGACGTTTGCGTTGCATCTTTTGCATAACGTGACGCAAAGATGGCCATGTACCTACGGGTAGCAAGTGGACGTATGAGCAATAAATTATAATTTCCGCGACATATTTCACCGCAGCCGTCACTGTGACACCTTATCCGCCGATTTGCGACAAAAATATAGTTTCATGTACCTTCATCAAGGCCTCATTGAAATAAGCCCTCGACTACGTACTCTACGTATGTTGTAAATATCAAGTATCTACGATACCCAATGACATACAGTCACGACATGCTGAAATGACATAATTTCAGTCAGTCAGTGACGGAACGGACGATATAGACTGAGAGATACTGAACCCTCCGAGCACCGTTAGTCCTGTAGGGCTGGAAATTTTTGTAGGGATAAATCATAACTCGCCAAGTACAAAAACCATCGCCTGGCAAGGATCAGCCAGTCACTTCACGAACCCCACATTTTTGAAAATGTAAAAAAAATAAAAAATAAACTTGAACCTGTAAACTGAATTTTTTATATGATTTTGTTTATATATAGAGAAATTTAAAAAAAATTGACAGGCGATTCCGATGAGCACAAGTGTCTGCCAGGCGACCCGAAAGGTGTGCTATATGTATGAATTAAAATAAACTTTCTTCTGTAAAGTTGAAATTCATATAGGTGTTTGCCTAAGATATTTGAAATAAGTAGGTTCAATAACAGGCGGTTCTGGATAGCATAAAAAAATCGGCCAAGTGCGAGTCGGACTCGCGCATAAAGTGTTCCGCACAAAAAAATTGTTTAAAAATTACGTTTGTTGTATGGGAGCCCCCCTTTGATGTTAACTTTATTTTTATTTAGTTATTTATTATGAAACGTAATATAAAAACCAATATTATGTGAATATTTTAAGAGTCTACCTGCTACCGTTATTAATATTGAGCAAAATTACGAAAAAAAACACGTTTATTGTATGGGGACCCCCCTGAATATTTTTATTTTTGTAATTTTAATTATTTGTCGTCATAGCGGCAATAGAAATACATAACTAGTGAAAATTTCAGCTTTTTAGATATCACGGTTTATGAGATACAGCCTGATAACAGACAGAAATCTGATCTTCAGCGTCACTTGACTCATTTTCAGCAGCATCATCAAGTTTTTCAAACCGCCCATAAGGTATCTCATACGCCGTTATAGCAAGAAAGCTGAAATTTTCACAAGTTATGTATTTCCGTTGCCGTTATAACAACGAATATAAAAAAAAAATGTTAAATGCGGTCTCCATACAATAAAAGTGTGAAAATTTCAGCTTTCTTGCTATAACGGTACATGAAATACAGCCTGGTGACAGACAGACAGACGGACGGACGGACAGACAGACAGACAGCGGCGGCTTAGTAATAGGGTCCCGTTTTACGTTTTAGGTACGGCACCCTAACAAAAAAAACAGTTCCTTTTTTTATGAACGAAATATTATTACAATAGCCAGCAGATGCTGCTGAAAATGAGTCAAATGAAGCTGAAGAACATATCTCTGTCTTTCATCAGGCTGTATCTCATAAACCGTGATAGTTAAAAAGCTGAAATTTTGACTAGTTATGTATTTCCATTACCGCTATAACTACAAATAGTAAAAATTAAAAAAAAAAATTACATGGCGACCCCCCCATACAATAAACGTGTTTTTTCGCATTTCTGCTCAATATTAATAACAGTAGCAGGTAGACTCTTAAAATTTTTACAGAATATTTATCTAAATAAAAATAAAGTAAACATCAAAGAGGGGCTCCCATACAACAAACGTAATTTTTAAGCAATTTTATTGTACGGAACACTTTATGCGCGAGTCCTACTCGAACTTGGTCGATTTTTTTATGCTATCCAGAATCGCCTGTTATTGAACCTACTTACTGCAAATATCTTAGACAAACACCTATATGAATTTCAACTTTACAGAAGAAAGTTTATTTTAATTCATACATATAGCACACCTTTCGGTTCGCCTGGCAGGCACTTGTGCTCATCGGAATCGCCTGTCAATTTTTTTTAAACTTCTCTATATATATACTAAATCATATAAAAATTTCAGCCTTACAGGTTCGAGTTTTTTTTTTTACATTTACAAAAATTTGGGGTTTGTGAAGTGACTGGCTGATCCTTGCCAGGCCATGGTTTTTGTACGTGGCAAGTTATGATTTATCCCTACAAAAATTTCCAGCCTTACAGGGCCAACGGCGCTCGGAGGGTTCAGTATCTCTTGGACCAATACATTGATAGGCCGTAGAAGTCACTTAACGGATGGTAATAGATGCTGATGCCAAGTATTGGCAAGTGAATGTGATTACTAGTGCTCTGGACTATTAGATATGCCTTTTCTCTTAATGTCACTACTCGTTGATAACGTTACTTTAAAAACATTGTTTTTTTTTTAATTTGTCTAGCAGTTTTTTAATTTACAAACAAATATTTTTTTATATCAATAAAGACATAAATTACTTTAATAAACATCCTGTTCTCGTCTCGTATGTTGTGGAAAACGAATTTAAAGTTTATTGTATTACAGTTCCTCGGCTATCTGAGTGTCACAGCCTCACCTGATGGATGGTGTGACGCACGACGCATGATCAATAAATATAATGATTTCCACACCATCACACATACACATTCGGTTTTTCATTAATGTTCTCGAGTTCGCAAATACATATCTTCAGTCGTATACAACTAAGCTTAATATATATCTAAGAACTAGTTACGGATTCTATTAAAGTTTCTCGGTGGTCGATATTGCATATTAGATGTTTATGATGAATGTGCAATAATTTACACATATGAGAAAGGACAGGAAAGTTTGTTTAGGTATACTTTCTCTAAGATTTAATAGTGGAGTTTAGTAAGTTTGTTAATTTGTTTAAATGAGTTATGTATTGTTTATCTGGTCTCTAGCGTCTCGGAGGTTTAGGTCTACGCGTAAAAAGATCGTTGTTCATGTATTCTAACCGTCTTCATAAAAGGAGGTTCTATATTTATGTTCGACATGTATTTAAATGTTTACCGATTTCTCCGACAATCCTTCAACGATTATCGAAATTCTAGTTTCGTTTGAAAGGATGGGACATACCTATAGGTAGGGTTTTCGAAAGCCACTGCACAGGACAGGAGTTAGAAGATAATACTGTAATGTCGAAAGAAATTCTCCAACAATATTTGGATAGACGTGTAAGTTACTTATCGACGTTTACACTGAAAATTGAACAGTATTATTTTTTACAAATAAATACCGACTTCTAAAACCAGATAATGGCAACAATAAAAAGTGTAAAATAAGAGATCTTTAATACAACACAGCAATACATTGTATTTATAATTGTAATCTAGAAATGGGGTCGCCAATTACACAAATTAAAGATCCATGGCCTGACATCAAATTTTACGAGAAGGTATATTAAGTATATTTTTGTAAAAAGTTTTTTTTAACCACTTAGTAGGTACCCACCAACAGTTGATTTTCCTCACGAAGTGTTTACTTATTGTGATCAGATCGAGAGCCGGCTGTCTGGTATGGTGCTGTGTGGCGCCACCTTGCGGCGAGTGGGCGAGGTGTTTGCGCGCGAGATCGAGAATGGCCTGCGCGAGCTGCCCTCTAGCCTGCAGATGGAGAACACATACGTCCCCGAGCTGCCTGATGGCACAGGTATGTTGCGACAATCTATATGTGAGAAGAGAACAGGGGGACGATTTATATGCTCAAAGAAGCGATGACAATCCTTATTTACGTATAGCACGAGGGGGAAACCGGGTCAGAGTTTATGAGATTATTACTATCCGGAAATGAAATCCTCACGCGGATTATTATATCAACTCCGCATCACCTATACGGCGCTATCATAGCGGCGGGTGGGTGAGGTGTTCGAGCGCCAAATCGAGAAAGGTATGCAAGTTCTTGCAGAACTGATTTAGATCTGCCGACCCCACCGCTGATGACGATCCCTTACTTTATCATAATGTATTTGTCATAACAACGAAGGTAAAGCTGGATATTCGTTGTTACAGAGGAGGGCGTATTCCTGGCGCTGGACTTGGGCGGCACCAACTTCCGCGTGCTGCTACTCGAGCTGCGCCGAGGTCAGCTCGTGCGCGAACACGTCAAGAACTACCACATCAGGTAACTTCTGACTTACACTCGGACGTGTGGGAAAATACTCGTCCCCTGTCTTTTGGTTTCGAGGACTTATTAAAAATAAGACACTGATTGCTTTACTGCTTAAGGAAAGATCTACGAAAATGATTTAGATTTGCAAAAATGTTTTTAGTGACGAACTCCGCCTTGGTCCCGGCGAGGACCTGTTCGGGTTCCTGGCGGACTGCGTGCAAGACTTTTTGCGCTCAGAAAACCGCGAAGATGAGGAGTTCTCACTTGGTAATTTCCATTCTATGATTAAAAAAATATTAGGAAGACTCTTTTTCTCACATAAGTAGGTACTTCCTTTTCCAAAAAAATCTGGTACTTATAATGAGATGTTAACATTCCCTTTACTCTCCTCCTTACTGAGCAACCAGATTAAGAGCGATTATAAATTGCTCTTCCTTTTGATAAGACAAGTATTGCCTCAAGGAATTCATCAAGAAATGACAATCTTCAGGACGATCGTGTTCCGATTAGATGGTAATGTATAGCCTTCTATCACACAGGCAAAACAACATTAGGCATCAGAAGTGGCAACGCATCTGCATTTTGACTTTTAATTTTTGCGTGGATGTCTATTGGCTGCAAGATTCACTTACCATATAGTGAACATTGTGAACTACTTACTAGTAAGCTTTTGATAAAGAAACATCGATTTGGGTTGGCTTTTAAGTTTGCGTAAATGTATTGAATAACATTGATCTCTTGTAACCTTTGTGTAACATTCTGAAGCTACACAATTTTAAACAAGAGATGTACTTTATTTCTGGATATAATCGGCACTATCGGTTTAATGAAGTAGGTATTTATAATTTATTTAAATTTGAATTTCAGGCTTCACATTCTCATTCCCAATGAAGCAGCATTCCATCTCGTCGGGCGAGCTGATCACGTGGACCAAGAGCTTCAAGTGCGGCGGCATGGAGGGCGTGGACGTGGCGGCGCTGCTGCAGCGCTGCCTGCGCGCGCGCGGCCTGCGCGTCACCGTGCAGGTGCTGCTCAACGACACCACGGGCACGCTCGTCGCCGGCGCTCACCTGGATCCTGAAGTTGCCGTGAGTTGAATTGACTACACCAATCTTTACACAATTATCTTCTCAATGTTGCTTCGACGATGATCTCGGGCTGTCGAGGTGAGTACCTACTCGAATATTTGATTATGGATTGACCGATGCCTACCGTATACCATGGTAAAATTGTGAGTTAATTCCGGTCACGGATTGACCTATCATATTATAACCACCGAATCAGAAAGGGGCATGATCGTAGACAAGTTGGGGTCGGAGGTCGCATCTTTTGTAGGTCTTGTGCTTTTAGAAAGAAAGCAATGTTTCGGTAGAAATCGAACTTGCAATCTTTAGATAAACGCTCCAGCCACTTGACTAGTAAGCTACCGAGGTCAACAAATCAAATGTAGATTTTTTTCTTAACGTCTTGAACACTTTTCGAGTTACCTCGAAAATAACTCGTATCTTATTACGAAACACGCAACTTTAGAATTGTCTTCATATTTCAGATTGGAGTAATAATGGGCACGGGTTCGAACGGGTGCTACATGGAGCGGGCGGACCGCGTGCACTGGGAGTCGTCCCACGAGCGCGTGCACGACGTGTGCGTCGACATCGAATGGGGCGCCTTCGGGGACAACGGCTGTCTTCATTTCTTGCGGACACCGTTCGACGACGAAGTTGATAGCAGCTCGTTGCTCGCCACTTCTTTCACGTAAGAAAATGATAATATGATAAATCATACAGATCGGCGCGCTGGTGGACACAGGTTTAAACAGATGCTACATGGATAGAATTTTCTCACAAGTGCGGGCATAACGTTTACGTCGACATCGAGTTGCCGGGTCGGGCAGTGTTATTGGGTGTTTCCGATGAGAGAAATCCCAGTGGTAGCCCGGCGTCTAGTACTTGTGCCTCGGAGAGCACGGTCCGGCGCCCGATCTCTGTTTGGCCATGTGGGATTACCATCTTATCGGGGTTCTCTTATCTCTTAGGTCTACGAAAGTGAGGGAATTGGAGATTGCATTTGTGCACCACTTAATGTACTCACTAACTGTAATCTTCTGCGTAGTTCGAAATGAAATCTGGACAGGAAGACATTTCAGTCGAAAGACGTCTACTGATGGTCTAAAGATTTTCACAAAGAGGCTCACTGGCTCGTGGTATAGGCCATAATTGCGACGCTCGGCATGTGAACCGGCGACCGCAGTGGCGGAAGTTTTCTCCCGGGACGCTGCTGCCTATTGCCTTGCTGCTATTGAAACGGTTCGTCGTCGTCGTTGTTCGTTTGACCGATTGGACTAGAAGAATTCTTGTCTAGTGAGTGGTATTACTATTAACTCTGAAAAACAAACAGGGTCTCTGTGTCGTATAAAGGTATTACTGTTGATTACAACAACCCTTGTGTACCTGGCAGGTTCGAGAAGTACATCGGTGGCAAGTACCTGGGCGAGGTGGTGGCGGCCGCGCTGCGCGAGCTGGCGCGCGCCTCCCTGTTCCCCGCCGCGCCGCCACACAACACGCTGCACTCCGCACACGTCAGCCTCTTTGAGGAGTCAGTATTTTGTATTGACTATTTATAGATATCAAAAGATTTTTTGAGGGTCATGCCAGAAGCGTGCACGTCGCGATCCCTGCCAGTCTTTTAGGGCTGCAATTCTGGCACGAAGGCGTACCGCAGTGCGGGTTAGGGCGTCCCCCCGAGGCGACGTGTACCGACCCGTCCCCGTCGTACGAAAAGCGGCCAAAGCGGCGATGGAGACCGCCACCTGTCACGCCGGGCCCGATACGGCGGATCGAGGAGTGGGGAGTGCCAGATAGGCACGTGGAATGTGAGAGGTGGAATTTGTGAGAAGATGAATGAGTTGACGAACGTAATGAGTGTGAGACGCCTGGATGTTTTGTGTGTAACAGAGACTAAACGAAAGGGCTGTGAGGTCGAAGATCTCCCGGGTGGCGCGATGGCTCTGTGGGCAGGTGTGCAACAGAGCGATCATGCCAGCGCGGGGGTGGGCGTCCTTCTGTCCTTTCGTTTAGTCACTGGAGTGAAAGATTATGGTTTGGTGAACCCGAGACTAATCTGGGTCCGAATTAAATTGGGCATCACTAGGGTGTTTTTGGTAGCAGCTTATGCACCGGTTAGCTCAGCGACGACCCAAGACCTGGAGAAGTTTTGGGAATCTACAAGGGAAGGAAGTTCTCGATATGGTCGAAGCTAATGAAAGGGTAATTTTGTGTGGTGATTTGAATGGATGGGTCGGGACCAGGCGGCCAGGATACGAGGCCGTTCTAGGTCCATATGGTGATAGAAGAGTAAATGATGCTGGTAAGCTGATACTTGACTTATGCTTGGAACGAAGTCTCCTTGTGTCTAACACAGAATTCCGTCATAAGGACATTCACACGTATACATGGGGGAGGAATGAACAAAAAAGTCGAGATGAGATCACTGCGCAAGATCTGCGGTGTATCACTCACCAATCGCGTTCGTAATGAAGATGTAAGAAAGAGGCTTTGTGTGAATGATAGTATCGGTGTAAAAATGAAAAATGGCATGCTCCGATGGTTCGGGCATATAGAAAGAATTTCGAATGAGCGAATGACTAAACAGATATACAATGCGAATGTGGATGGTTGCAGAGGCCCAGGAAGACCAAGACTGACCTACCATGACCAAATAGGTCGAGTTCTGTCTGATGGTGGGATCAAAAGTCTTAGGAATCGGCGTGCATGTATGAAGAGAATGATGAATGTAGACGAGGCACGAGAGGTTTATCAGAACCGGGTTATCTGGCGCTCTACACTCTCTGCCTACCCCGTAAGGGACCTGGCGTGAAGATACATACATACGTATAAAATATTTTTTGTAAAGTATTGAAAATTATAGTTAAAAGATAGATACTATAAATATGCAGTTGATCTTGTACATTAAAAAACATTGATTGATTTTAAGTTTGTAAAATGATTTTTTTTTTCAATTTAAACGAAACAAAGCCCGTAAGATATAGTAGAACGAGCCATGATCAGCACGCTTGGCATGCGTATTGGCGATCGCAGTTGCAGTAGTTTTATAGCGGGACGCTGTCCCACGTTGTTGCATTTACTACCACCATATTGAAATGGTAGGAAATGAAAAGTTTTTTTATTTATTATCGTCTTTGTATTCGTCTTTTTGCTCCGGTAAAGTAAAACAATTTTGAACACTGCAATGTTCTCTATTTTTTTTTATAAAACATTAAAGTTGTTTCTTTTCTAACTAAAAAAAAAAACATCATACAGAATTCGCAATGTAGGTTTTCTGGACACTCTCCAGAAAACCTACATTGCGAATTCTGTATGATGTTGTTTTGTCATTGGAGAGTTTTAAAAGCCAATTCGTAACAAATGTAAAATAATTTTGCATATTTATATTTCTTTTTATAACTAGGTAGTCTATGGATGTTACAATGTTATAAATAAACTTTTTCTTTCTCTCTAAAAGAGGATTTCTCGAAATTCCTGCAGGGACGGGCATCGCTAGTGCCTAATATGAGCGTTTGTATATTTCAGGGAGAACTGCCGCGGCGAATGGTCCGAGACGGCTGCGGCATTACAGCAGGCGTGTGGGTGCGAGGTGTCGCGGGAGGACGCGCGCGTCGCGCAGCACGTCGCCGCCGTCGTCTCCAACCGCGCCGCGCAACTCGTCTCAGTCTGTTAGTACCTTTATTGCGTCACCTATTATAAATATAGGTAGGTCGCGTGTTTGCATTTCATAAAGTGAACCTTATTAATTTCGACGTGAATAGGTATTCCAGTCTTAAGACATCTTCGTTAACAGTAGCGCCCTAAATTTATTTTCACAGTCTCTCCTGAGGTCTAAGGTCTTGAGGTTTCGTTGTCTAGGATCCCTTATAGTTTCGGTAGTATTTTGTTATGCGGAAAAAGTGTGATTAAATAAGATTTAGAGTATGTAAACAAAATTAAAAATGTTTTGTGGTAGGTACCACCTCCCCTACGATTTAAATTATCGTGCATCAATTAAATTATCGATATTATTCGTCAAATAAATAAAAATAAAAAAATTGTTAATTCAAAGTTCAATTGTTTTCTTCAATATTTTTCACATTTTGGGTACCTGAGTAGTAATAACAATTCAACATGATGGCTAACCTCACGAGCGCATTTATTTACTAGCACGTTTTTACTGTAAAATGATGTTACCTAAGTACACAACTCGTCGCGATTAGTAAAAATATATGTTTAAGTATAATGATGTATTGGCAGGTATCGCGATCATCCTGAAGCGCATGGGGCGCGCGCACGCGGGCGTGGCGGTGGACGGGTCGGTGTTCAAGCGGCACCCGCGCATCCAGCACCGCATGCGCCGCTACATCGCGCTGCTCGCGCCGCAACACCAGGTCTCGCCGCACCCTTATTCTATAGCTAAATTAAACGTGCCTGTATATCTCAACCGATATATTATAGAAGTTGTGAGCTTTGGTCGTACTCGTATATCTAATCTCAGTAGCGTATTCTTTACCACCCACCAAATGAGGGTCTCAGTATTATTACTACTAGTACTAGTATTATTAGTACTCATTAATTTTTATGCAGCAGGCTTATAAAATGTTTAACTGATGTTTACGTATGTACTGAAAAACGAATTATAGCATTGAAATATTTGTGAATTCCAGTTCTCTCTACTGGGCGCGGAGGACGGCAGCGGCAAGGGCTCCGCGCTCACCGCCGCCATCGCCGCCCGCGTCGCCGCGCGCTCCACGTAGCCACCTCGCCACACCCACCCCACCCCACCCCACCTCACCCCACCTCACCTCACCTCACCCCACCTCACCTTACCCCACATCACCCACACTCCCATTCCGCCTCTCCACTGGCGCCAGCGCCTGCCTCTATACTATGACCGCTGAACTCAGCATACCAACATAAAAAGATAATATAAGAAAAATTGAACTCAGAGAGAGCCCAGAAGCTTTACCACTGAGCTGTCGAAGCCGAATCCGAGAGTTGCACTCTTCTTCTTTTCCCTTTTTGATCACAACCGTCGGCCGTATGGTCGCCTCGGGCCTTGTTTTTCTTATTAATTAATGTGTTACTTATTGCGAAAAATAACACGAGAACTGATATTGTCCCGATGATTAGCCCACAAGTAGATACGATTGTGTGAGTTAACATTTCTCAAATCGTTCGAAATTGTTATAGCAAGCGCACGATTCTTGTGTTATGATGACGCGTTTACGTAACGCGCCAGCCAGTCCTGGAGTTAGGGGTTTTTCAAACCAAGGAGGGGGAGGGGCTTTACGCCAATAGCCAATATTAGCCTTTAAGCTAAATTTGAACTACGACATACAAACATATTATTCTTCAAAGAAAAAAAGTAATATTTGAATGTAGTAAATTCAGATATCTCAAATTGATCCCACATTAGGTATGTCATTTGCTCATAAACTCCCGTCAGAGTTATACAATGTTCCAAAGTTTCGTACATCGAGTAGCAATCTTGTAGGACCATACACGCTAGAGACTGAATGAACTTGGCCCTGAATGTGTCCTTGTGATGTGTGTATGTGTGTGTGGAAGCTCGCGGGTCGAGTAGAGTGCAATGCATTTTTAGATCGTAAGATAGTTGTAGATACACGGTTGAATAAACTATCTCCATTCTCTCGCATAATTACTGTGAGAGCGAGAGGGAATTAAGATTGATATTTCAAATCTACCCTCAAAATACATCTTCACAAATATATTTTTGGATAAAATCTATAAATGTTTGTTAAACTGTGTAGGTATATTGATACAAGTTGTACTTTTATCAGCTTTTGTAATGAATTATGAAAATAATTAATTTTTTATTGCTACAAGATAATTTTGTTAACTGAGTAGCGTTCCAATAATGAACTAGATTTTACCAACGGTTGATAAAAACATAACCTGTAAGTTTATAATTAATTGTAAAGTCGGCTTCACACGTTGGCGCCAACGCCAACGCTACACGTCCAACGTGTGGATCTAGTAAATAGCATTGGCCCCAACGTTGGGGCAAGCGATGTACATTTGTGATTGGTCGACGCGTATCAGCAGCCAACGTTGGGGCCAACGTGTGGATCCGGCGTTAGTGTAGGTTTTAGAACAAGTTAAAATTAACAGTGCCATACTCATAATAATATTATAGGCGGTATATGTTATAAACTAATTTGTTTCTGTGAGCTGTGACGTAAGTAATATCTCGAAATTATGTAACGGAGTAGGTAATTCTTACGAAAAACAAAAAATTTATATGAATACAGACACATTAGGTTTATGATTATAAAAGAAAAAAATGATTGTGTACCTATATATTTTTGTATAGAAGTATTCTTATATTGATATCGAATTTACTCAAATAACTTTTTATGTAGCATTTTTTAATTAAATTATTGTACAATAGTAAAATATGATAATTGTTTATAAAGCCGCCGGTGCACTAATACAACTGGTTTTGGGAAGTGCAATATTATCACAAGATAACAAATGGCAGCTAATTTCGTTAAGACTTTGTGTAATAATATCTCATTATAATTTGGTACAATTTAAAATTGTAGGAATGAAAGCAGTTACTCGGAATTATCTTGCAACTATTTATTCAGAAGATTTTACAAAAAGAACAGGTAGTTTTAAAACGCTGATATTAATTTTCTGTTAGAGGCAGCTGATTTTTACTTGAACTTTATGTTAATAATTGCAAGATAAATCTGTTTAACGGCTATCGTTTTATGTTAAGGTAATTTAAGTTATATTTAGAAAAGTAAATAGAGTTATGAGTTATTTTTCATCTTTTGTGACGCAAAGTCAACTATAGCTAATCTACAATGATGTCATCAATTGCGACATCAACCTCAAGGATTTCAGGGAATCATAACGGTTATATGGATTAATATATAACTATCCAAATTTAAACTGTCAAAATGTTTTCAGCTTTGTCCTAAAGGTTCTCGTACATGATAATGGAATTGCACTTTGTGTGAAATACTCCATATTTCCAGATCATTAAAGATACTGTTTTTAACATATTGTTTTTGTTGTCGTGTACGAGAAGCTTCATTATACCTAGTGTCAATTTTTCCATAGATTTTCTTTCCTATTTCGGCCATTTCATAATTCAAACTTAAAAAAATAAACTAAAAGATGCTGTTATATTTGAAGCGATTATATAAATTGTTGTTGATATTTTAAACGTTTATTATTTTGTTGTTTTATATTGTGAAGACAATTTTATAATTATATTTTATTTTACTCGATCTCATCTATTTATTTGTGACCTATCCATTTGAAAGCTTGGCTTTTCTTGAGATTTTAAGCTGAAAGTATGTATGTATGTATCTTCACGCCAGGTCCCTAACGCTGTAGGCAGAGAGTGTAGAGCGCCAGATAACCCGGTTCTGACAAACCTCTCGTGCCTCGTCTACATTCATCATTCTCTTCATACATGCACGCCGATTCCTAAGACTTTTGATCCCACCATCAGACAGAACTCGACCTATTTGGTCATGGTAGGTCAGTCTTGGTCTTCCTGGACCTCTGCAACCATCCACATTCGCATTGTATATCTGTTTAGTCATTCGCTCACTCGACATTCTTTCTATATGCCCGAACCATCGGAGCATGCCTTTTTTCATTTTTACACCGATACTATCATTCACACAAAGCCTCTTTCTTACATCTTCATTACGAACGCGATCGGTGAGTGATACACCGCAGATCTTGCGCAATGATCTCATCTCGACCGCGTTCAACTTACTTTCATGCTCTTTCCTGCATACCCAGCTCTCGCTTCCATATAAAAGCGTTGGAGTAAGTATAGCATTATGTACGGCTAGTCGAGCCCGCTGGCTGAGATGTTTAGATTCTAGCTGCTTACCCAACGCTCCATTCACGCAATTCCCAGCAAGCACTCTTCTTTCTATGTCAGTGGTGTACCTACCATCCTTGCTAAAAGCACATCCATGATATACAATTTCATCCACCTGTTCTAACACTGCATCATCTACTACTACCCTTGCATTTGTTCTCTGCTCATCTCTCAAATAATAGGTTGGGGAAAAAGTTTCTTCGCGTTTTATAAGATAATTCAAAACATTTTTTAATATAGTTTATTTAAATTTAACTAAAGTATGTATGTACCATTTTGTTCGATAACCTTTTGCCATCTTGTAGGTAGGGACATGATCCCATTGCTATAAAAATTTTGGGACTTCTCATCAAAATACCGCGACAAGTGGATTTGGCAGTCCTCTCGTGATGCTAACCAAACATTGCATAAAGAATTCTGAAGAGACCGAAACAGGTGGAAATCTGAAGGTGCAAGGTCATGACTATACGGCGGATGCATTAACACCTCCCAGCCAAACTCCCTTAATTTTTGCTGAGTGGCTATAGATGTGTGAGGTCTAGCGTTATCATGATGAAACACCACACCCCTTCTGTTGATCAATTCCGGCCGCTTTCTCTCAACTTCTTGCTTTAATCTCATCAGTTGTTCGTAGTAGAGTTCAGAATCGATAGTCCTGCCTGATGGTAATAGCTCATAATGAATAATGCCCTTCCAATCCCACCACACACACAACATCACCTTATTGTGAGTTAACCCGGGTTTCGCCACAGTCTGTGAAGCCTGACCGGCCTTTGACCACGACCTTTTTCGCACGTTCTTGTCTTACGTGATCCACTTTTCATCACCAGTTATCAGCTTCTTCAAAAATGATTCGGTTTCATTACGTCGTAATAAAGAATCAAAAATGAGTACACGGTTCATTAGGTTTCTTTCAGTGAGCTCGTGAGGTACCCAAATATCGAGCTTTTTTTTGTACCCAGCTTTTTTCAAATGCGCCAAAACTGTTTTGTGATCAATTCTCAGTTCTTCAGCTACGTCGTAACTACTGATATGTCGATCTTGCTCCACTTTTTCAAAAATAGCATCCATTTTATCGTTATAGGGCGACCAGAGCGAGGTGCATCTTTGACATCAAAATTTCCGGATTGAAAACGCTTAAACCAAATTTGTGCTACTCTCACAGACACTGCACTAGGTCCATAAACATGATTTTTTTCGCGGCTTGCGTTGCATTTTTACCTTTTTTGTAGTACAATTTTAAAATGTATCGAATTTCTTCATTAGATTCATTCATCTTGACAGTACGAAAAACAAATGAAAATCACACATTTGCCTAATTTGAATTTGGAATTATGTTCTTTAAAATTTTAACTTTCAATGATACCAAAACCAGCCAGATACAAATACTACAGCCAAAGAGATTTTATTACAAGTTCATACATACTATAATGCGAAAAGACTTTTTCCCCAACCTATTACTAATACTTTAGTTTTATCCACATTCAATTGTAAGCCTTTCTCCATACAATCCTCTTTCATGACTGTGACTAGTGCTTGTAGCCCAGATGGTGTAGAGCTAACAATTACCGCATCATCTGCGTAAAGCAGACAGTTTACCACTAAGTCACCCATACGCACTCCCACATCCATCAACTTCACCCTCTGGAGGCATTTGTCCAGATATATGATAAACAGCCTAGACGAAAGCACGCAACCCTGTCTGACACCGATGTTAACATCAAACCAGTGTGACATGTTACCATCTACCCGCACACATGCTTGACAGCCCACATACGTGGACTGTATTGTACACGGAGCAGACTGCCATCAATACCTTACTCTGGCAAAATGTCCCACAGCTCCTTTCGTAAGCTGAAAGTATTAACCATATTTCCTTATTATTAAAAAAAACACAATCTTAAAATACAAAATAAATATAATTATCCGTCTTATTACCTTATTATAACAAAAAATATAATTAAAACGTAACAAAAGTTAACAATAAGAGGAACTGCGCATATAGTCAGGTATGTCTGTTAATGTGTAAATAACGTGCGTCTCGCTCTCACACGCGGGGCAGCCGCATGATTCGTCGTTTCCAGTGAGAGAGAGATGCGAGAGTTCTTCGGGACTGAGTCTCGTGGGTTCTTTGGTACAGAGTTCTTCAGTATCTAAATTAGGAAGTTTTTTGTTGGCGTAAAGATCCACATGTTTTTTTGTAGGTACATCCGTGAATTTTAAATGATGGGGATCCGATTGTTTTTCGCCATGTAGGCTCGCGAGTTTTTCGGGATGCAACACTCTGAGTACTTTGGTATGTGGTCCCACGAGTTCAGTGTGTAGCCTTGCGTGTCCTTTAGTGCGTAGACCCGCGAGTTCTTCGGTGCGTAGATTAGCGGGTTCTTCGGGATGTAGACTCACGTGACCTCTACCTTTTCGCGTACCTTGCGTAGGATGCTCTGCAGCTCCGATGATGACGCCGTCTTGTACTGCACGCGAACACACCGATAAACAGAATGGAAATATGTTAGATATTTTGTTATGTGAGCAAGTTAGTAACACAAGGTTCAGTTTCATCAAAATATTTGTTAAAGTTATGGCTTTTCACAAATTTAACAGTTAAAGTAACATTAACTGTTACAGTAACTGCGGAATGCGTTGCAGCGCCGTATTTTTAGACGACTTCAAAATGTATCCGATACATACATAATGTAACATTCTCAGAATTGAAAAATATTCACACATATGTATAAAGGCTTCCATTATCAAAATCTGAAATATCCAAAATCTCTTACACTTCTGCTTAGGGCACAGATTGTATTCATCATTTATTTACTTGTTGGTTTATATTTTCTTCAACTTAGGGCAGAGTGTACGTTTCATCAGAAATGGTTCCGCAGTTTTCAAGACAATCACTATAAATTCAATTCAAATCTGCCTTTGAGCCCTAGAAGCATAAAATTCGCAAGGCGTACTTTTCGTAAAGTGTAAGTATCTAATAGGAAAGGATTTTAAAAAATCTCTTTTTTAATCATATTTACAATAACAGTAAAATTGAATAAACAGTTACCTACCAGCTTATTTTTAGCAAAGTTAAAGTTAGTTATTTCACATGCAACTCTGATAGAATTGCATGTGAAATAACAATATCTGACTGATAATTAACATTGACAATAACTTTGACCAGCACATCTTGGAAGGTTACTGCTCTATTGATGAGGTCATTCAACAATTTTCAAACGGGCAACTCATTTTATGCTTAACCTTGACTATAACGTATTTGTTATTGCTAAAAGAATTGATGCAACCTAGCCGGACAGCACATTATTTAAAATTCGGATATAGTTTGTAAAAGTAGTGTGTGGAAGTACCTAAATATGAAAATAAATGTCAACGCAGTTGTAGTTTACCTGGCGATAAAATGTAATTAGTAATCAACAGGAAAATGATCATAATCTTGTAATTATTTACGGTTTTATTGAATAAATGAGTATAATAAAGAGGAATGTAGTGAATGAAAAGAGATAAGATAAACATACGAATAGGTATTATTAAAAGTCATGGCAGTTTCACAGTGTAATATTAGAAATTAGGAGCATTCTAATTTCTAATATTATTGTTTTGTTAATGCAGTTATAATAGTTGCTATTGAATCAGAAAGTACCTACAAAAACGTCAAATGTAGATAAATGGTTGCGGATCTAACGCCAAATTTGATCGTTTTTGTCCTAAATAATTTATCAATATCAATGTTCGAAATGCTAAATTTTAATCATAAAGTCGTTTGTCTTTGGATTGATCACATACAGGAAAGAACTTTTGAGAGATTCGCAGACTGGATAGTTCACCCATGGACGTTATATTGTAATTAATTTATAAATTTACATAAATTTACTATAGCTGGTTTGTAAACTGATAACGCAATAGTGTTCTTGTAGTCGAATTTGAAAAAAAAAAATGTATTTACACGCAACTTTAACAAATTATACCTACACACAAACATTCCACATGAATCACTCTATCTAACGGTGGAAACTGCATGAAAACCCGTGCAGAAGTCTTTGAGTTTATCGCGAACAGACAGACGTGGCCGTGGACTGTATTTTATAATATGAATAGATTAAAATCACATACCTATCTGAAGACTCCGTACCTCGATAACTAAACTTTTAACGTCTTTTTAATTTTTTAAACAGTCCATGTCGAATGTCACTCAACGGCAGCGACTCCTTGGAGACTTCCGTTAACTTAGCCAAAGTAAATATAGATAAGCGAGCTGCTGCGTGTGTGTGTGTGTAGTGACTAACCCCGGAGACGTTCCGCTGTACGAGCACCTGGCTGTAGAGCCGCTTGCCCTCGTCCTGGCCGAGCACGCGCTCCAGCTGCCCGCGGGTGAGCGCGAACAGCTGGTGGCCCGGCACGCGCAGCTGCTGCTGAGCCAGCTTGCTGAACCCCTTCGCCTCCAGCCACTCCACCACCTCGTCGGGGTTCGATTTCTGGAATTCGTATTTTCACTAGTTTTTAATTGTTATTACAAAAAGTATAGGAAAAATAAACAATATTTTTTTTGAAGCGTTTACTCGATTTCAAATTTTTCTTTAGATTTTACGATTTAAAACGTCGCGAGTTGTGATGAAAAAAAGATGTTGCATATCTTTTAATTTCTTACATTATGTCTAAAACTTGAGTCAATTTGGAACAAATCACCTGTAGAACCGAATAATGGGCAGATATTGTAACAAATAAGTAGGAAGCTTGTGTTGAATAAGAATGACAAATTGATGCCCATGATCTAAATATAGATTTGGCGGGAAAAACTAGGTCAAGGACTGTGGAGTTGTAGCTACATAGGTAATGAGTGTGTAATAGTATTTAACCTGATCAATGAATATGTCTGGCGTCTTTTTGAAGTCCAACTTGTTGCGGCGCTGCTGCAGCTGCGGGAGCACCGCCTTTAGCTCCTCGTGCAGATCGCTGTTCGTGCTCTTCATTGACTTCGTCGCTGCAATCATAATGTGTTACAGTTCAATATTAAAATAACAAAATAATAAAAAATAAATACGCTTACTAGTTAAGTAGTAGCCTTACAGGTTAGTAGTAGGCAGACTAACAGTTCTATACTGAGTGTGGAAGCGAAATGTTATATTTGCAAATCGTTGCCACTTCAGGAAGTTACTGAATTGAGATTCGTTCGTAGACAAGCGGTAAAAAACAGGCCAAGTGCTAGTCGAATGTGCACACGAAGGAATCCATACATATGTTGTATGGGAGTCCCCCTTTAATATTTATTTTATTCGGTGTTTAATATTGCTGTTATAGCGGCAACAGAAATACATCATCTGTCAAAATTTCAACTCTCTAGCTATCACGGTTCATAAGATACAGCCTGGGAATAGACAGACAGACAGCTAGCGGATTCTCAGTAAAGGGCCCCGTTCTTACCCTTTGGGTACGGAGCCATAATAAGGACAAAATAAAGATATTAATAATATAATGGAGAACAGTTGTAAGGAAATCCAGGACGATTTTATGTGTTTCATGATATATCATTACTTACACTTCATGGTGTCTGATTTAGGCGGTGGCGGAGGCGCGGCGACCACCGGGGGCGGCGGGGGCGGAGGCGGAGGGGGCGGAGCCGGCTCTTTCTCCTTCTCCAGCTCATTCTCTGTGACACGCAAACACACACACCAACTTCTACAGATTCTGCGACACACTAGGTTTTACTAGTATTAGTTTTAAGCTAAGCTGTCAAAGATTAGACCCATTAGTAATATCTGCAGCGTGCAATTAAAAATAAAATTGCTTCTGACTGCTAATGACGGACTGCCATACCCAACCCAGGCCAACTTTCGTGCCCTTTAGTGTTTGATTATGAAAAAAGTGGCCTATCTCCTTCTTCAATCTCGAACTCTATCCTCCATTCCAAATTTCATTAAATCGGTTCAGCCGTTTTGACGTGAAAGCGGAGCATACAGACTGACCGATAATTTTCGAATTTATAATTTAGTAGAGATGTCACCACATTATTAATGAAAAGTTGAAATCAATACTTATTTTGTAAAATTAGTCGATCATCTAAATAGCAATTACTAAAATTACTTTAATATTAAACAACATAGTTTAATCTTTGGCTAATTTCTAACGATTTCGTTCATAAAACTACTTTAAAAATAAAATTCTGGGGCATTCTATACAAAATATGTCGAAAATAATTTGCATTAAGCATTGTACATAAGGACGCGGAACATGTAATATGTACACGTTAAATCAAGTGCAGAAAAGTTAAACACTTACCATCTGTCAGCGACAACACAACACACGGTACTCGACAAGCAAAGCGTTACAACAGCTGAAAACTTTACAACCAACATTTAGTTACAATATTAAATGATTAACTTTAAAATCCGCAAAAACAAATTTCTACGATGTATGAAGCTCGAAAAAACGGTTTATTCCCGTTGTCCCCGTGCGCCGTGTCCCCGTTACGGGGACAGTGGAACGTCATTAAATTCCTTTCCCGTTGTCCCCGTGACGGGAATACGGCGTACGGGGACAACGGGAATAAACCGTTTTTTCGAGCTTCATAATAAGCGTGGTCGCGGACAGACTGTCCGCGACCACGGTTTGTGCAACCGAGTCGAAACGTCGGAATAAAGGTAAAAAGTGTTTTTACCCAATATCTATATCGCGTCACGACCCGGTTCGTAAAATGAGTGAAATTAAAATTACTTCCCGATGTCCCCGTAATCTGTCCCCGTTAATATAGCTTAAAAATTAGGTAAAAATTATTGCCCGCTCTCTCTGTTTTTTAGTATTATGAATGTGTATGATTAGTTAATAAACTTTTGATCTTGTTTTCAAAGTTCTAGTTGTTTCAAGATTGGACTTTTTTATACTTAAAATGAATAGGGAATCATTTTCAATACTTATGTTGTCTATTGTGCTTAAAAAGAGGTAAGTACCTACACGATCCTAATGGACTTATTACACGGCACGGTATTCAGGGTACGATAGAAAGGGTCAGGGTAGTGTAATAACATTTAGGGAGTTAGGGCCCTAATTAGGGCCACCGGGTGACTGAGTTAGGGCGCTGTTGACCGGATAGTGTAATAAGTGGAAGCGGCAACCCGGGGCGCGAGGCCACGCCCACCCTTTCTGCCGGACCCGGAATACCTTGTCGTGTAATAGCCTTTCAACTACTTTTATTATATGTTTTATTTTATATATATCGTACATTCAGTTAAGATTTCTAGTATATAACTATGATGAACGGAGCGTTGACGTTGTCTCCTTAAATCTTAATTCTTGATTTAAGCTTAGTTTCGAGCGTGGAAAATAAAAGTGAAATAAAACAAAATTTATTCGTTATTTCGTAAATTTACTTTAGAAGAAAATAAGTTCAGGTTATTTAATTATATTTCTTATAATTAGGCTCCTCTTTTACATCGTCATTTTCTTTCAACTGCCTAGAGCGAATAGTTCAGTACTAAAAATAATTATATGTACACAAAATACTATTATACAAAACACAAAAAAAATCAATAACAATACGTAACTTCACGCCTGTAATCCCCGAAGGGGTAGGCCCTCTGCCTACACGTGCGTGCACTCAAGCATACATGCAAACACCTACGATTCGCCGGTTCCGTTTTGCCTCATGTAAAAGAAGTGGCGAGCCTGTTGACATCTCCGAGCACATTACCAAACTTTGAGGTAGGTACTGGAAAATTTGCAGAAAATGGAAAATTCCCAATAGAACCAGAGATAAAGGACTTTTATACCATTATCTCTGGTAGCCCCCGACTCAGAAATCGAACCCAGGACCCCAGCGAAGTAGTAGTGGCCTGCTACCACTAAGCTGCTGAGGCAGCTTATTACGAAAAGATTTTTTTTTTGCCAAATTCCTCAATTTATCCATTTTCAAAAGAAACGGAGAAAAAAATAGTATTCGGTCGTCATAATCATAATAAAGGGTAAGAGGTCAGGTAATACTGAGAAGAACCTCGCTGCTGAAGAAACTCAGTACAAGTCTTTTAAAATCAAGCTTAAATCTAATACAGTCTTTTATAAAAAAAAATAAGATGATGTGAACGCCCAGAGCAAGTGAATACATATTATTAATAACTAGTGAATCGATCGCGATCATGTTTGTGATCGTGATGGATTTAACACCTCAGCTATTTAAACAGACCAGTCACACAATTATTATTAAACTAACATTAATCACACAACTTAAATATTAAATATAATATGAATAAACACAAATAACAATTATTTGCTTAAAAAAATATCAACATGGTAATTAGTTTCATGCTCCAAAATATGTCACACCATTTACATATACTCGTACTATAAGCGACCCGCCCCGGCTTTCATCTAGACTGTCACTGGTAATTTGATGCCATTCTCAATCATCATTTCCTACCTGTTTAAAACGATAATTGATGACTGACCGTTATGTCAAGGGCCATAATAGTCTAGTCAATATGTACCTTTTGTTTTGAAAAGTTTTTGTACATTCTCCGTAAATTACGATCGAGGTGTCATTCGACTCTGAATAATGTGTAAATGTTTATGGAAAAGTCTCGGAAAAAGCAGATAAATATTGCAAAATTAATAATAATAAAAAAGAGGGATTTGGTTTTTTTTAATATCTCAAAAACTTTCAACGATATTTAAAATTAAAAAAAGAAGAAGATATTTCCTTATAAAGTCTTACCTCCCGGAACTGTACATGGAGAGTAAAAAATAATATTAAAAAATCAATTTCTACTTACTTTGACTGTTAATTAAAAAATGTTTTTTTTTGGATTTTTGCACAATGGGAATCTATTTCTATATTTCTTAAGAAGAACTTCACAAAGTGAAAAAAAACCTCAGGGTTGTACTTCAATAATAATCGGGATGTATAGGTTAACATTCAATTCAAAAAAACTTGTTAAGTAATGGTTAACTAATGGAAAAATGGGGATAAATATTTTTGGCCAGCGGGTAATTGTTTATTCATGTGTCCTCGATATGCGCAATTTTTTTTTCTTTAATTTCTACAATTATTATTACTAAAAGAGTGTGGTACGACAACAGATGACTAAAATCAATGCAGGAGTCCATGAAGTTCTTATTTTGATGTTAAATTATATACCTTCAAACATTAACCAGATTATTACTACTTACTGATGACGATGATGATGATATCCTTTTACGCATTCACAAGCCCTATGAATTTCACAGGTAACCAGGTATGTAACCTTAGTCGAATTTCGGAGTGAGATTTTGCATGAGCCAATCAAAGCTGTTAATGTAGGTAAGTGTATTTTATAGCTCTGCAAAAAAATGTTATCTGCGCTTTTGCTCTACATAATATGATGCTTTCAGCTACATAAGAGCGCGCGACGACGCGCTAAAGCATCATTTTCAATGGCGCTCCGTTTATCATAGTCATCTACTAGAAAACTTAACTTTGAATGTTCGATACATATAAAATAATAGACATAAAATAAGAGTTGTTCAGGATTGTGTCGGTACTTACCTCTTTAAAAGAGCCTCTTTTCAAGCACAATAGACAGCACAAGCATTGAAAATTATTCCCTTATTCAAAATAAGTATAAAAAGTCCAACAAACATCCAATAAACAACTATAATAAAAAACAAGAACAAAACTTTGTAAATACTACTGAAAAAAAAAACGGGGACAGCGGGAAATCATTTTACCAATTTTCTAACGGGGATAAAGTACGGGGACAACGGGAAGTAATTTTAAATAATTAATTAAAGTACCGTTGTCCCTGTCGAACGGGGACACGGGCAACGGGGACAGCGGGAATAAACCGAAAAAACCCGCGGAAAAATTATTAATGATTAACTTTTTTGTTGCAGTATATTTTGAACATCAGATACCTAAAGCATATAAATTATCTTGTATCAAATTCTTATTCTTAAACTAGTAACCGTAGCGAAGTATAAAAGTTGATATTTTCTTAATATTTTTCAAATACAACCGTTTTTGTGAATTACTTTGTTTTTCAAATCACTGATGTATTAAATCAAACTCATCAATAATTTAATTATTAAGTTGATCAGCAACATTTCAAACATCATGATAATTCAAATGGAGAGTTATTATCGGTTGATTGCACACTTCAGGACTTGATATTAGTGACATTGGGAGACACGGGACAGTTATGACAAGGGCAAGACAAACCAGCACCGAATTTGGTAAAGACTTTTTAATATATAAAAATGTAAATACAACGGAGTTTTTGACAGACGGCGGAGCGGACGAGCTCTTAACTAGAACCTAACGCTGATAGCAGCTAGAGATTCATTCGTATCTTAAAGGTACGTAGAATAGATAAATAGAATGTGCCCTTATTTAACGGTCACACTGTTTAGTTCAAACGTACTCATAGGTGACATTAAATATTATTATAATGTTCTCTATAAAGTTAAAGCAACTGTTACGTATTATCACGCGTCCCCTTCGCCATACAATAAAGAATTTTCGTAAAATTACTCTAAATATATTTATAAATAGCTCTGATCCGACATTAATATTCGAATAATTTAAGTATCTAAGAATAGACTCTGTTTACGAATAAAACAAGTAGGTACACTTAAATAAAGTGGATCCCGACTAATTAACTACAGATAGGTTTAAACAGACATACTCGTAGTGGAGAGTTTCAGACTTGTCTCGATTACCGAAAGTAAATGAGCACAACGTAAAACTAATATTGACGGAACATCATGGCCGACGCACACAAAGCTAGCGAGTGTACACAAGCGTGCGTACAGTTGCTACGCACACAGTCACAGTCCCCAAACGACACACAGGCGCACACGAACACACACACGCGTGGCACGCACACGAAGGACGAGCTCCGAATCTAGGGCCACACTCACTGCGTATATACGCAATAAATATTTACTTACTCGATATATTAATTATGACTAAGCGATGTACTTGGCGACTGTGTCCAGTCAAACACTTTGGTAAAGGATATCCGGGATTGAAATTGGGAGTCATGCGATACTGTATTTGCACGAGACATTGTATGTATATTATTTAAAATTACTTGTCAAAAAAATTCGACAGCCCTGTCTCTAAACAGGATAAAAAATATGTAAGCTTACAACGCGGATATTGAATATAAAAATGTTGTGAACAGTGCCGCATCGATGATATATAAGAAGTAAAAAAAGAAAATATTAAACCAAACCACCGTTCATGATCGGTGGTCGGTCTTTACGTTTGAATCGCGAAAAAATGGGTCCCTTGTTTTAAAAACATTGTTAACGTAACATTGTGAATAAAGTACACTGAAGTATACTGAAACACGCAATAGTTTATTACTTATGACTTGAAAATATTTTAATAATTGTTGTCAACTACAGAGGGTATTTGACAACAATTCAGGTCTGAAAGTGTCCATTTTATTTACTAGAAATTATTGTCCAAATGATCATAACATTATGATTTTGGTTAATTTGCAAAGTTTAGGCACTTTTATAGTTCCAATTCGACGCATAAACGAGAAAAAGACGAAATAATTTTACTATTTTCAAAAATTCAAAATTTTACACCGAGATAAATAATACATATATCATAACATGACTTGTACTTGATAGGTAGTGATTTGAACTTGAAACTGGAACCTCTTATTATTGTACCATTCTTCAATTCAAAGCATATTATTATTCGTCTAGCATTCAGTGGTGGTGGATAATTTACACAAAATTTTAACATTTGCGTTCAACGATGTTTTTCAAACACGCGACCAGGCGCTTAGTTCTCATTAAAACAATAGTTTTTGAAACAAATTAAGGTTGAAGTAGGCGTATGGATTTCCATACGCCTACTTCAACCAAAGTGCGCGCCGCATTTACGACTCAAGAACTATCAAGTTATGAAAATTAAGTCCCTGGGTTATCACGGTGGGAAGGTAGAGTTGGCTCTAGAAATATCGGAACTCGCCCTTCTTGCCTAGGCGCTCGCGGCGCACCCAGTCGGCGCCGCGGTCATCGCCTCCCGCGCCTGCCGCGCCCCCTGCCATGCCCCCCGCCATGCTCCCCGCCGGGCCCCCCGCCCCGCCCCCGCCCGCGCTCCTACCGGCCGCGCCCGTGGGGCTGCTGCCGCCGGACCCGCGCCCGCCGCCCTCCTGCAACAAGAACCGTCAATATAATTATCATGAAAATAACAAACAAGCGTACAGTTCACGTGTTGATGGTAAGTGATTCACCATCAGCAATCGTAACCTATTTTCTTCTGATTATTTAGGAGCATTAATTACGTGTAATTGTTACTTATTTTCTTCTGATTATTTTTGATAAGATTTGGTGGCTTGGGGATAACTCGGTGAAAGGTGTACAAATAAGCCTGAATGATAAAGAAAAGCACCTTTTTGATTATCTACTGAGAAGGAGTATGCTATATTGGGATATATATACACTCTTAAATTGGTATACTGGTGGTAGAGCTACAGTGACGGAGCTAGCGGGCGTAGGCACCACCGCATTACCTACAGTAATAGAGTTAATATAATAATGGCAACCCACGGCTAATATAATAATGGCACGAGTCTCTCCCCTTTTTTTTAGGGGGAGGCCTGGAGCTTACACCACTACGCTCCTCCAATACGGATTGGTGGAGATACGGGTTAGTGGCCAACCCGCTGTCGGATGTTTTCAAGCCGCCCCTAAGGCCTCCGACAAGGTTTAACGACTGCTATCTATCGATAGCAACCGGGACCGACGGCTTAACGTGCCCTCCGAAGCACGGAAACGCGCATTTTAATTTTCCACTAGCGGTCACCCATCACACACCCGACCGCGCCCGTAATGCTTAAACGAGTAGATAGCTTACGATCTACATCAGCCGCGGAGCCATGCGCGCTTCACAGCATGCATTACCAAATATACCTCACTCTGGTCGTTCCCTCATGGCTGAGGATCGTGATCATCCTGGCATCACTCTCGATCGGACGAAATGTCTCCATCGGCTCCGGTCTGCGACCATTTGCACCGTGGTGTAAAAAACTGATGCTGGGTTGTCCTTGAGCTGGTCAGACCATCTGGTTGGAGATCGGCCTCTTGCCCTTTTCCCCTCAACATTGCCCACAACAATCAGCCTCTCCAAGCTATTTTCCCCGCGTCTAGCTATATGATCAAAATAGCTCGCGATCCGGCGAAGGCACAAAGTGGAGAGGTGGTCCGCGACGTGAAGTTGCGATAAAATTGACAAATTGGATCGCCTGGCTGTCCACGGTATGCGCAACATTCTTCGCCAACGCCACATCTCAAATTATCTATTCTGAGTCTTTCTCGTGACAAAATGGTCCTTGTTTCCACCCCGTAGAGAAATATTGGGAAAATCAGTGATTTTACGAGGCGCATCTTGGTGTTGTTTGTGACGCCTCGATTTTTCCATATATTTCCCAGTCCAGACATGCCGTCTTTTGCAATGGCTATCCTACGTTTGATTTCTGGGGCGCAACTTCCATCATTACAAATGAGAGATCCTAGGTAGTTGAATTGTTCGACCACTTCTATATTTGGAATGTTTCTCACATTTGAAAGTTTGCCAGCTCTGTCCACTATCATCAGTTTTGTTTTATTTCTGTTGATAGCGAGACCCATGGCCATACTTTCAAATTCGTTTTTTTGCAGAAGTATTTGTATTTCATCTATAGATGTTGCCAGGAGAGTTGTATCATCGGCATATCTGAGGTTAGATATTCGTTTTCCTCCTATTGCAAACCCGCCTTCCCAGTTTTCAAGGGACTTGCAAATAATGTAAATTCTGATAAAAATACTCCGTAGATGTTGAACAACACAGGTGATAGTATGCTGCCCTGCCGTATTCCCTTCTTTGTTTCGAACATGTTTGAACATTCCGTGTCGAGTTTGACATAAGAGCGGTTTGCTGCATAGAGGTTTCTGATAAGACCCACTAGGTGTTTGGGCGCTCCCATCTCTATGAGCACATTCCATAATAGTTCCCATTGCACGCAATCGAACGCTTTAGCGTAGTCGATGTAACACAACACAACCGGAGTGTTAAATTCTCGGATCTTCTCAATAATTTGTCGGATGTTCAGGATCTGCGCCCGCGTGCCTTTCCCTTTTACAAATCCGGCCTGTACTTCTGGAATTTGGCGGAAAATATACCTACTTGCCGCTAAATTATAGTGTTCATCACTATCCTGTTCCGGTCAGGTGGTAATGCCGTAATTTGTAATTTCCGGCCCTGAAATTTCCGGCACAGAGGCATAACATGTTAGGCCTCAGGAGTGGTAATGCATCTACATTTTGACTTTGGTCTTTGTGCGGGTGTCTATAGGCTGCAGTCATCTCTTAACACCAATATGAACTGCATGCTTGTTTGCCACTTCCATTACGTAAAAAAAAGAAGCACGTAGCGGTACGTTTAGGGGTTGTCGAAATGCAGGTGTGAGTAGATGAGGTCGGGTGAGGGTGAGGCAAGCAGAGGTCGCGGGGTAGCAGTGTAGCTGGTGTACCTGGTAGTGCGTGTAGATGGGGTTGGGGTAGAGGTGCGGCGAGGCGGGCGGCGAGAGCGCGGGGGCCACGATGGTGTGCGGCACGTGCGCCGTCACGCCGCGTCGGTTGCGCGCCTTCCACCACTTGCGCGAGTCGTCCAGCACCTGAAACGTATCGCAGCACTCAGATTCGTTCGTCATAAAACAGTTTAAACATAATACTGGGGTATTAACGGTCGATATATTTAACTGTTAGGCGTTTGAGACGAATTTTAACAAATAAAAAAATGTTTGCTTATATCTATATACTTATAATAAAATATACTTACTTATAATAAAACCGTAAAATCCGCGTGTCTGTACATTGTATATATTTACGAAAAACTAATTGGGGCCGATGTTAAAATAGTATTAGAACACTTTTCTATCATTTTTAAATTTTTTGTCTGTCTGTTTGTCTGTTTGTCCCTTTGTCCAGGCTAATCTCCGAAGATACTGGACGGATTCGAATGAAACTTTTTGTGGTGTATAGATACTAAGCCTGGCCAACATTTAGGCTACTTTTTACTGCGGGAAAATCCCTCATTCCCACGGGAATCTCTACATTTAATAAAATCGTAAGAAAATAAAGACTGTAGATTGAATATTTTTTAAAAGAATACTTGGGACGTGATCTGCAATAAAAATCGAAGCCAAAAATATAGTTTTCAGATTTTTTGTCTGTTTGTCTGTATGTATCGCCTGGCTAAACTAAAAAAGTACTAAATGGATCCGGTCAACATATAGGCTACATATTATCATGCTTTCTCCTACGGGGGAAGAGCTGTGAATCCTTAAAATCGTAGAAAAGTCAAAACTGTACATTGATTTTTTTGTTTTAAAGAATATTTGGGGCGTGATCTACTATCGACATCGAAGCCAAATATAGTGTTTGTTTGTCTGTTGTTGTTTGTCTGTATGTATGTCCGGGCTAAACTCAAAATTACTTAATCGATTTACTTCAAATTTCGCATGAATATCCGAGAATTTTCAAGGACACCGCATTGGGTAAGGTAAATAGGTATCGTGCATCCAATTAATGGCGAAAGCTATTGCCTGTGCTTGTTACTTCACACGGTCCGAGGCCCAACGTATTTCGTTTTTCTGAGGACATTTTATGGCGTGGAGTATACTTACCGCGCAGCCTGTAGAGCAAGACGGTCACCGGAGCACCTTCTTGACGGTGACCAAAACTGGAGTGACATCCTCGCGGAGGCAAGCGTCAATGACGGATACGTATCGCCATCATCTGTCTGAAGATTTTCTACGAGCCTTGAGACACGTGCTACTGGAGACGAAGTCGAAGTAACTAATGAACGCATGCTGAACACCTGTCTTAGTTAATTTCAAGATGTGGTCATTTCCACCGCCGATTGAACTATCACATATGGGTTACCAGCTCCCCAATCATCACCCCATCAAGACCGTAGAAATTGGGAGTATAACGCTGAGACAAATTACGATCCGGGCAAAATGACCATGTCACTTTGTTCTCTTCAGAGCAAAAACAAATTTATGATACCGTCCTTGAAAGCGTTGGGCAAAACCAGGGTAAAATGTTTTTCTTGGATGCTCCTGGTGGATCAGGAAAAGCATTTGTTACCACTGACATACTTGCAGAGGTCAGGAGACAAGACAAAATTGCTATTGCTGTAGCGTCGAGAATTGCTGCCACACTGCTTCCGGAAAGCAAGACAGCACATGCCATGTTTAAAATTCCCTTACATTTAGAGAGCGCCGAAACGACTGTTTTTGGTGTTCCATGTAACAGCGATAAGGGACACGTGCTCAAGGATTGCTCCCTGATTGTATGGGATGAGTGTACGAGAGTGTACGAAAGGCAGTTGAGGCCGTGGCCAGAACCCTGCAATACATCCGCAGGAACGAACATTTGAGTGGGTGGTGTCACCTTACTGTTCACTGGCTATTTCCGGCAAACGCTTCCCGTGGTGACGCGAAGATCAAGGTCTGACGAGGCGAATGCTTTGTTGAAACGATCTTAACGAGTTCGTAGGCTGCGCTTGATCATTAATATGAGAGCTCGGCTCGGCGACAATGCACGTGTTCAAGAATTTTCTGATGTCCTTCAAAGTCTTCGCGAAAGCACTCTACGAAGAGAGAGGTGGACAGGTGGTGCTTCCAAAGTCTCTCGGCAGAGATGTATCCAGCTTAGAAGAACTCATTCTCGGTGTCTACAGGGACATCAGTCGTATACCGCACCAGCAGAATACAACCAGTGTGTGAGCGGGCCATTTTGACGCTCAAAAATGATCAGGCTGCAGAAATTAATAGGAAATGAAGTGGTCTACACCTCCATAAATACTGTCGTCGAGCAAGATGACGCCACACATTATTCCATGGCATTTCTGAACTTCCTGTCAGCAAGCGAACTGCCATCGTATACCATCAAGCTGAAGGTAGGTGTCCCGATTATACTTCTTTGGTACTTATCTCCTCCGAAGTTGTATAACGGGACTTAAAGCCATCTCGCTCCACAGAAACACCATTGAGGCGGAAATTCTTACGGGTTGTGACATTGGTGAGGCAGTATTTATACCACGCATTCCCCTCATACCTCATAATTTCACGTTCCGACCGGTGCTTCGCGATGACCATCAATAAGTCGCAGGGGCAGACACTGAGGTCAGCGGGTGTTAACCTCAGGACGAGTTGCTTCTCACACGGGCAACTGTACGTCCTGACCCTCTTTACATTTTGGCTCCCGGCAGAATAACTACCAACGTAGTTTATAGGAAAGTGTCGTAAGGTTTGATACCTTTGTACGTATTTTAACTCTTTTGTGTCCGGGAATATATTCCTGCATTATTTTCTCTATTTCCTTCAGTCACATCTTATGACTGAACTCAGCAGGATTCCCATATGACTCCCTTCACTTGCAAAAAAACTTATAGTTTTAATTTAATGCTATTTTAAAAGTTGTTTTCTTATAATGCTAAAGCCACATTGGCATCTTAGGTATGTTTGTTGCTGTACTGCCTTCACGCAGACGACGTTGCGGGCAGCAGCTAGTCTAAAAATAAACGAGACGGTATCTATTTATTGAAATTAACTTCATTAGAGATTTTGACTTTTCTCCCGATGTTTCACCTCGGCTAATATGGAGTGCCCGTTGCCACTTGGCAATTTTTTAAAATTTTTCTTTCAAATTTGGTCCCCCATGTCGGTCACATTAGCCATCACATCTCTCGTCCACGCCGCAAGCGTCGAGTTCGCCAGTGTTGAATTAAGATAAATGACGTGAGGACAATTGCTAGGTAAGGGCGGCCCAGAATTGATCGTTGCGTGTGTCATTGGGGAGGCTCTTATTCAGCAGAGCACGTCTGTCTGCCGAAATGATGAGATCGACACTAACCTCGAGGTATTCTCCGCGCACGACGGTGAGCTCCTTGTCGTTGTTGGCGGTGCGCGGGTAGGTGACGCGCACCACGCGGCCGCCGCGCGCCGCCACGCCGCGCGCCCACGCCTCGCCCAGGTCGTCTGCGACGTTTGAGAACATCGTAATAAGCCTTTTATTCACATCATTTTAAACAATATTCAGTATCAATATTATGGCAGTAAAGTTCTACAAAAAAACAAGCATATGGCAATATGACAAAGGGGAATTTAAAAGATACTGACCTTCATCAGCGCGATACGGAGGCTCTCTCTCTGGAGAAGAAGCTGCAGAACCGGAGTCCTCTCGAGCCATGCTTCGTGCATTTCTGTAAAAGAAATGATGTACTGGAATAAATTTAACATCATAACATCTGCGCATTTGGGTTCCGCTAAAAAGCCCCAAGTCCAAGGGCACTCCACACACCGTTGGTAAGAGTATTGGTATCCTGAGCGTTGACATATCGAATGAAATTTCCGAATCGAACGATAAGTCAACGCCCAGTTTTTCTTTTTTTTTTTTTATGTAAAGGATGTGGCAAACAAGCATGCAGTTCACATTGATGTTAAGTGATGACTGCAGCCTATAGACACCCACACAAAGACCGAGGTCAAAATGCAGATGCGTTACCACTCCTGAGGGCTAAGGTGTTATGCCTCTGTGCCGGAAATTACAGGGCCGTACATTACCACCTGACCGGAACACGATAGTGCTAAACACTACCATTTAGCGGCAAGTATATTAGGTAATGCGGTGGTGCCTACGCCCGCGAGCTCCGTCACTGGAGCTCTACCACCAGTTCTCTTGGGACAACTACTGCAGCTTTTTATAAGGCTCAAATGCGGCTCCATTTGGAATATTGCTCTAATTTGTATGCATTGTGGGTGTCTCCAAATACCAAATTGGTCCAATTGACTACAAAAACGCGCAGTTCGTATTGTTAACAGTCTCGAATATCCGATCCCGCGCAGGAGTGAAGTTTTCGCGTTTTTACTTTAAAAACTGGTTGATGTGATGTCTACGTCTCTCTTCCTACATCGCGCTAGAGAGAAGTTCCACACAGACTGGATGCGTAGTTGTGGTCAACGGATAGGTTTTCGCGTACGTTTTTACCCAGAACGTGTAAATTGTGGAACGAACTTTCTCTCGTCTCGTTGCTGTTATATGTTGTCGGTCCTTATAGGGGTCACATCGGAAGGAGTTACACGCAGTGCATATTTTGGTCATGTGTATCCTCTACTAACTTATGGAATTATTTATTGGGGCAATTCAGTAAATGTTAACTCTGTTTTTATTATGCAGAAGAAATGTCTTCGTACAATCTATAGAATGCACATTACTGAATCTTTACTTTTAATTTTTAAGGATAAATATTATTTGACATTGACTGGAATTTTTATATTAGAAATATGTGTTTTTGTGAAATATAATATGCAATATTTTACTTTAAGGAATAGTCGAAGAGAAAACTTACGTAGTGTTTATCAGTACGATCTTTGTCATACGAGGTGCAAAAATAGAATTTTCTACAAAAGTACGTTCAAACACAGCAATAAAAATTTTCAACCATTTACCAGTTGATATTAAGATGTTAAGTGGATTGAAATTTAAAAAAACTTTAAAAAAATTGTTAATCAATAAGGCATTTTATAATCTCAACGAATTCTTCAATTGCAATTTTAGACATCTTCCGGGTTGATACATTTATTTGTAATATTGTTAATTTATTAATGTAATATTGTTTGTTATTAATTTAACTAACATTTATTCTGTTCTTATTTTATTATAATTGACATTTAAATTTAAAAATATCTGACATTTATGTAAAAATGTCGTAATTAATTTAAGTACATTATGCTCTAACTTTAAATCTTTAAACATATTGTATGCCCAGTGTGGTAAATTGTTGTTAAGTACTTAATTTAAGCAATACTATCTGCTAAATGTACACAATTTTTGACAATAAACAAATATTCTATTCTATTCTATTCGACTCACCTAGCATACGGCGCATACTGGTCCCCATACAGGTCCGGCTCATCCCGGTCATAGTATGGTGCAGGTTCAGGAGCCCCGTTGTCTTCAGGGACAAGCACCGCGCCCCCCGCTCCCCCCGCCCCCGCCCCGCCGCGCACTTCGCTCCGCCGTGGGGACGGCCTTCGCACACATATACACAAACACAAGGCGTAAGCTACATCACAGATGACATGAATCGGGTATGATTTGGAGGTAACAGAGAACACAATGATTTGATGTTTATGAGATACGTGATGTCAATCTAATATGAAAGAACGGATACCATTGTACCTCCGACGAAAAGGGAGAATCAACCCACCAGGCGAAGTTATAGCGCCTGGCGGGCCGCAGCCAACGTGTGAACACGAATACTAGCACTTCGTGATATTATGGAAATTTAATATCCATAGTATTACGAGTGCTATTATGGATATGAATATTTTTGAAATAAAAGTTAATGAAATATACACGACTAAGAAGCACACAAAGTACACAGACAAACAAAAATGAACGACATCATAAAAACAATCAAATAATAAAACCCATTATTTTAAAACCCGGTAGACTCACCTCCTGAGCGGCTGGTCATCAACCTGGTAGTCTGGAGACCAGCCGTCCATGAACACGGGGTGGTATGGAGGTATGCTGGTCTTCCATTGTTCCCTGAAACGTTACAGTCATTCTTTGTAAACCTATAGATTTCATTGGTTTCACCACAAGGAAATATATCTTCTTGTTACCTTGTTCTTCATTATTTTGTATATCTATCTGAATAGTCTAGTGCAGTGGTTCTCAAACTTTTTAAATGATGGAACCCTTTTGGGAATCAAAATACTTGATGGAACCCACTAAAAAATACACACTAAAAAATACACACAATAAAACAATTGTTTTTATGTGTGTATTTTTTATTAATCAGCATAATAAAAGTACAATGTAACAGTTACTAATTATTATTTACTTCACCACTTGGCAAGGACAATAATAGAAAACATTTAAACGTAACTTCACGCCTGTAATCCCCGAAGGGGTAGGCAGAGGTAAATGCATGCATTCAAGCATACATGCAAACACCCACGATTCGCCGGTTACGTTTTGGCCCATGTAACAGGTGGCGAGCCTGTTGACATCTCCGGGCACATTACCAAACTTTGAGGTACTGGAAAATTTCCAGAAAATGGAAAAATCCCAATAGAACCAGAGATAAGGGCTTTTTCACCATTATCTCTGATAACCCCCTACCCGGGAATCGAACCCAGGACCTCAGCGTAGTAGTAGTGGCCTGCTACCACTAGGCTACCGAGGCAGTTGAATTAATAATTGAATTTAAAAAGAAAAAATCTAACTAGTGGGAGGTATGAAACTGTTTTTTATTTTTCATCAATTGGTTGATATCAGGTTTGATGGAAGAAAGTTGGAGTCTCATATCAGCTCCGGCGTCCAGTCTATTGCGATATTTTGTTTTTGTGGCTGCGTAGGCAGAGAATCCTGTTTCGCACAAATATGTAGTTGGGAACGGGAGAAGAATATCCAGAGCCATTTGGCCAAGCATTGCATATTCATCTTGGATTCTGCACCAACAATCATTGAGAGGCGTCGTTTTGAACAGTGACTCCATACTTGTGTCTGATGAAATTTCTAAAAGAGATTCATATATCTCGTTTGACATGTTTTCAGGCTTTTCCAAGTTGGGTAAAAAAGGCTTATGAATCCATGAATTCACTTTAATTTTTGTATTGTGTTCTTCGGGAAAATACTTTTCAAAAGATGCACGCATCGAACTGAGATATTGGACCAATTCTTCAAACACATCATCTTCAAACATTTCCGAGTCGTTTTGGCTAACAAACTCACTGAGTAACGTAAAGCTTTCTATTTCTTTCTTACCAATGCAAATGATCCAAAAATCTTATTTTCTTTTAAATGCAGTTATTTTATTATAGGCCTGAAACACTGTTGTCTGTTTACCTTGCAACGATAAATTCAATTCGTTAAGTTTTCGAAAGATATCCGCTATAACAGACAATCGGAACAAGCAAGTTTTATCATACAAACGGTCCTTCAGATTAAAAGAAGTATCTGCTGAAAAAAACATTTGTAACTCGGCTCTAAGTTCAAATAGCCTTGTTAAAGTTTTACCCCGAGACAGCCATCGCACTTCTGTATGGAGCAGCAGTGTTTGATGTTTGCTGCCATAATCCTCACTCAATAATGAGAACAATCGGGAGTGTAGTGGTCGTGATTTGATCAAATTAATTATTTTTACCGCTTCATCCATAACTAATTTTAGATTTGACGGCATTTGCTTCATCGCAAGTGCTTGTCTATGCAGAATACAATGTCTGGAACTACAATTAGGCGCTTTAATTTTCATTCGTGACACTGCTCCTGCTGTTTTACCTGTCATCGCCTTGGCCCCATCTGTACAAATGTCAATGCAATTGTTCCAACTGAGATTATTTTCTTCAAAAAATATATTTATTTTATAAAAAATTTCTTCCCCGGTAGTGTTTGTAAGCAGCGATGAACACCTATGCATGTCTTCTTCAAAAGAACTTTTATATGTATATCTCACAATAACCAGCAGTATAGCCAAACCAGCGACATCAGTCGACTCGTCCATTTGCAAGGCGAATCGTGTATTTTGTAGACGTGTAACTAGTTCTTGTTTGACGAAGCTTGCCAGATCATGGATTCGTCAGTGAAACAGTATCGTTTGATAGCGGAACAGTAGAAAGATGCTTTGCAGATTTTTCATCGAGCATACATTTTGTTATGTCTAATACACATGGTTTTATTAATTTCTCAGCGAGAGTATGCGCTTCGCCTGCTTGTGCAATGCGATAGCTAACTAAATATGATGCCTCCGTGGCCTTTTCGTTGATAGTTTGTGTTACATGCATCATATTTTTTTGACTTTGTAATAACTGATCTTTTTTGCGAACAAAAAATTCTTTATTCTTGTCTTTAGACTCGGAGCGTACAGTTTCTAAATGTCGGCGCAATTTGGCAGGTGCCATGGAACTATTAGGAAGCAGTTTACTACAGAGCATGCAGAGAGGTGAGCCGTTGGAATCAACAAACCCGAAACTGATATAAGATTCATCATACTTCCTTCTTTTCGTCTTTGAAACCGTCGAGCTTGACGTCGTGGCATCATCTTCTGGATCGGTGATTGCTATATTCTCCGCGCGCACCGCTTTTGAACATTCAGCGTCATTAGAAGCGGTTGTTGCAACACCTTTAAGCCAACGTTCCATTCTTCTTTATTTATAATGTTACACGTCAGGATAGTGGGGTTTAAATAATGCACAATCGTTACTGCGTATAAGAGACTAAATTTAGTACCTACAGTGAAGAAATGTATAAAACTGAGACGACAGAATACAGCAGGCAGTAAAACAATGAACACTAGTTTCTCGCTAGCGAGCTTGTACGTAGGTAGTAACTTATCGCTCCGAACGCTAATCGTCAACTGACGACGAGCGACGCGCGATCGCCGCTTTTATACCTAGACTCGATCTCAAATATTCTCGAAAATACTCGAGTTGGCACCTTTGATAAACAAAAAGCAAAAATAAAAACAGTAATTTAAAAAATGCGTTGTAAACAATATCGACTTTATCCTTTGCAGTTAGAGTCGAAAGTCGCTTGTTGACAACTATAGCGTCTAATTCAGAGGCGACTTTTATCAAAGAGACTGCGCGCTCACAAGTATACTACCCGCTCGTTTTAAGTTTGCCGCTGGCGATAGGTATGACGTTCGAAAAGTAGCGTCAGCAATTTTATTTTATTTTATTTTTAAGTTACAATTAAATAAAAAATATTTTTTATTTAATTGTAACAATAAAAATTGTGTACGTACATATTTGGGTAAAACAATGACACATTGTAAGTTTTGTTGTCACGTGGGGGAGGGTACGTGCATTCCACAGACCGGCAAACTTAGAGCGAACGGGTTGTACAAGTATAAAATTGTTGATACCAAACTTATGAGATATTGTACCAGCTATTATAACACATGTTTCTACAAATACAAATAAATAAATAAATAACGTTCATAGCGTTCGGTGCGGCCGCGGAGCGACCAGAGAGAGGTGTTTTGATTTATTTTTCTAAATTCTTGCGGAACCCCGACAGAGGTATCACGGAACCCTAGGGTTCCGCGGAACACACTTAGAGTATAGCTGGTCTAGTGGTAGCAGGCAGAGCAGTAGTGACTGCTACGATGAGGTCTTAGGTCCTCGGGTTAGAGGCTATCATAGGTCCTCGAGTTAGAGGCTATCAAATATAAAGGTGTATTATGTGTTGTATTACCCTTTGTGTTATTGGGATTCTCTTACTTTTTGGAAGGTTTACAGTGCCACTCTGGCAGCTAGGTAAAGCGCCCTGTGTCAATGGGATCGCCACCTGTTACATGGGCCAAAACGTACCTAAACAGTAGATTATGGGAATTCATGTGTGCTTGAATGCATGCATGTACCTCCGACTAACCCATAAGGGAATACAGTCAGGGGTGTATTTACCCTAGGGGCAGAAGGGCTATAGCCCGGGGCGGCACGTCGCGAGGGGCGGCCCAGGGGCGGCCGGTAGGCAACCCCAAGGGCTTTGGTTTGGACTTTGAAAAAAATACAAAAAAAAATTTTAAGACGTAAGCCTAGAACGCCCCTGAGCCACCTTTCCACGTGTTGATTTCATATCTGAAGAAATGTTAAATTCAATTTATGTATGAAAGCCGCCCCTTGTGTTGGGCGTGGATTACATGTCTGAAAAAATTATAAATTCAATTGAAGTATGCAAGCCGCCCCTTGTTCTTTCCTGAACCGGACAATTTTTTTCCCGCCTCGGTTTTACTTTATGCTATAGGATTGCTATAGGCACCGGGGCGGCGAAGCAGTGGAACAGAACAGTATTCATTTTTGCGGTAGCCTGCTGACTTCACTTCGAATCATCCGGCGCGGATTATCCGAAGTGAAGTCAGTCTTGGAACTAATAACTCCATAACTATCTCCGATCTTGGTATGTTTCAATGTAGGTCGCCTCGCATTGGGTTGGCGCAGTGTTGCCAACTGCACCGTAATTACGGTAAAACACCGTAATTGGCAAAAATCTACCACCTACCGTACGTTTGTAACCACGGTAGCAAAAAACACCGTAATAGGTATTAGAACTATTAGATCACTTAATAATAATTTGGATATATGATATTAACAAAACTTAAATATATTTACGTAGTTGGGTACCTACATACATGTTTAAGAAGTCTTACATTATGGTATTCTCATTAGCTCTCTAGCGGAACACTGTATTCCCCACCAATATCCCAGAGAGAACTCGATTGGAGATTAAAGATATTATCTAAAAACAATGGTGTAGGATGTCATTGCCTAAAAATTACAATTCGTTAGAAGTATGATTTTAATTGAGATGATTACTCGGAACGTAAGTAAAAATTCGCCGTGTTAATATCAATTTAATTCAATTACTTAATTTTAATTTCACTTGATACGTACAAATTTATTTTGTCATCCTTTGATATCTGAAGTTTTTAGTTTAAAAAATGGACAGTGATAATCTTGGACGTTCGTCATCGGGGGGTGGTAGAGGGGCACCTCTAGAAACTAAAAGCAGCACAATTTACAGCAAGGACTGATATGTACCATAAGTATAGGTACCAACCTGGCCCCTCTAGAGCCAATCTGCCCTCACCTATAGTCAAATCTGCCCTCTCTAATTCGTTGGCTGGCGACGTCTTTGGTCATGATGACAGCGCTGAACGAGAAAATAGTCAAATACCATCTAAAAGAAAACGTGAAAAGCTTTGACCCATTACGTATTGCTGAACATTCAATGTAATTTTGCAACAAAAAGTCTTAATCAAAAATAAAGCTACATGTTATTGGCTCATCTGAATTCCTTAGAAACAGCGATATTAGCAGAATTCTGTGGATCAGCCCTAAAACAATTTAATACCGTTGCCTCCTTTTTTCGAAGTCGGTTAAAAAATGATCTGAAAGTGGCGTTTCCTTGCATTGAAATTGCGTGGCGCATATTTCTTTGTACTGCAGTAACGAATTGTAGCTCATTTTCGGTACTCAAAAGGATAAAAAACTATTTGAGATCGCGTCTTATCGAAGAACGGCTTAATAATTCGGCAATTTTAATTATAGAAGCCGGTTTAACAAATAATATTGATGACAACAATGTAATAGGTAAACGAATTTATTAAAAATGTTGTCCACAGAATATGAATTTAAAATATAAAATCTACCTATAATTTTTTTGTTTTCTTTAATTTCTTGATGGGGCGGAAAGCAACAGGAGCCCGGGGCGCGCACTCTTAAAATACGCCCCTGAATACAGTGAGTTATTTCGTTACAACAAACCTTCTCACAAATCGTCAGAAGCGAAAGCGGTAACTGCGGTATCGGTACGCGAAGTACGTACATTTTTTTGGTATCAGATAAAATATTTTTATAGGCAGGTCGAAAACAGCTCTTTTATCTCTCATACTTAAGTATAGAGTGCTTTATACCTTTAATGTATTACAACCAACATGATCAATAAATATTTGTGAATCCGGGATTATTTAAAATGACTAATTATGCAACACAATCAGGATGTTCTTTTTCTAAGATATTAGTACTTTCGATTGCTTATAACAAATTTCAAACTGACGCGCTCCAGTAAATCCAAAAATCCTCTCTTGGTCTTCTCAACTATCACATGAAACTCGAAAATCGTAACTGGCAATTCACGGGCGGACATACATGAACGCTTCTCACGTATATAACCTACGCGTTCATACAAAGGAAAAGAACAAGTGCTCACCGTGGCACGAGCCAAGCGTCTCCCAGCGAGTGCCACAGCTCGGTCTCCTTACTGGTGACGCAATTGGCGAGCAGGTTGAGCGCGTCCCTCGTCAACAGAGGCTGCACCACGCGCGACGGCAGTCTCCCGCCGCCCTCGTCCTGCGCCGCGTCCACGATCAGCGCCAGCGGGGTGAAGAGGAAGTGCACCAGCTCGGGCGCGTTGGGGTCGTGGATGTGCGCGCGCAGCCTCGCCAGCAGGTTGAAGGACAGCTTGAACTTCTGCAGCACGTCCACGAAGTCCCGCTCGGGCGGCGGCCGCGTGCGCAGCGCCAGCATGCCCTCGCCGGCGTTCGCGCCGCGCTTGCCTCGGGAGCGACGCCGCCGCTCTGTTTGTGTCATAGAGTATAAATTCAGAATATGTTTTATGGCATATTTAAAAAATAAATGTCTCTAAAAGTATGCATCGATGAATAGAATAGGTCAATCTTTGGAGACAAAAAACTAACATAAAAATTATAACATAAATTATTAGGCAGATTTGACAGGATCAAAGTTTAAAAATCGGTATTCATATGAAGTGTGTGATGAACATGATGCATTCATCACTATTTAGATGTCAATATTGGAATACTAAAACTGATCCTTATTATGAATCTTGACCAAATTAGGCAAATATAGTAGGATCAAATCTTCAAAATCTGTATACTCGTAAGTTATTGATGAATACATTAGAAGGATTGAAAATAATGACGTCAGGACGTGATAAATCTATCGCCCACCGGTGGCGAAGAATTCTTCATCAGACAAACGAATATTTAATGACGGTCAAATTTTTGGGCAGCAGTAAGGATGAGCAGCAGCGTCCCGCATCTCCTAATGACGTACAATGTTATTATGTGAATCTTTGGGGAAGGCTTTTATCCAGCAGTGATCTTTCGGCTGAAGTGTTGATTCTTGGCAAATTCCTGGTATAAAGTCTACATACCCAACTCTCTCGAGGCGGCGGCGGCATGCTGCAGACGCGCGATGAACTTTTCGATGTCGTCGAAACAGCGGTTGAGAATGGCGATGTCCTGCTCATAGAGGCGCTCGGAGCCGGTGGAGGAGGCGTCGTCCCGCTCCCCGCCCGAGCCCCCGCGCTCGCCCCCGCCGCGGCCCAGCTGCGCTGACATTTGCTACACCGTACAAAAATATACTTAAGTACAAGACATTATTTTAATTTTTTTACGATTCTGTATCATAAATGAAAAACCGCACCTTTGTAAGACCCCTCCCTCATACATCTGTCCGTCTGTCCGTGTACTTATAACAGCAAATTAGCTCCAAAGTTAATGGATAACGGATCTGCATTTTGGATACTGGTTGTTGTGTAGATGTTTATACACTGCAGTAGGTATCTATTTACCATTCATGTGAACTGCGTGATTGTTTGTCACCTCCATAGTATAAAAATTATTTGTTCGTTATACCTACTTTATGCATAAGAAACGGTGGCTCTGGTAAGAGAACTTATGAGCTTACGCCTTCGATCACTACAGCATTAACTAACGAATATACATAAATGATTATGTCGCAAAATACTACCTAGTGCTTAGCACTGCAAGTGATAATCTTGTAGGTATATTTTTGGTACTACCGTGTTCCGTGTACGTATGATTACGTAGGATAAACCATCTTGCAGCGTATACGGATGTTCCCTTCTGAACCTATCGATGGTGAACCGGCCTTTTTAAGTTACAATTTTAACAATAGGACTGGACATGGATAGTTTGGCGTAGGGAAACAAAATGTTACTTGCCTTCTTCACTGGGATTCGTTATTGGATAGAACTTTATTATGCAAACAAGAATGAAGATGCAAATGTGTTATCTTGAAACGCGGAGGTATAAATTAGCACGGGACACTTCGTTCAATATAGTTTTGACGCGAACCGAAACATATTATAAAAACCACAAAAAGTGTTTATTATGTTTCGGGAGTTCACTTTAGTCTGTGGTGCTCTTTGAGGCTTAAGCAAAATTAAATAATGCTTTACTGCTGGCATATTTATCTAACCTATACAGGTACACAATTTATACCAACATTCCAATCACTGATTAATTTATCAAACATTACATTGATTCGACTATTTTTAATCGATGACGCGACAGCAGTTTTACGTACATGGCGCAAGGGTTCGTACTTATCAGTATCAAATACCTAACATCAGAAACTGTGCAACTGTCGGGAACTTTCGTCCAACTGAAGTATTGTTGAAACAACTCGACAAGTCACCACCACGCCGTTACACTATGTGTTAGTTAGAATGACTCACTATTTCGACAATTTCCAGTTAAATTTGGATGTCGAATTAGATGACCTAGAATTATTATATTAAAAAATCTATACATATAAACAAACTACCTATAACTTTCACCGCGTGGGTTTCGCAATATGTAAGATTCCATCCCTATTCCAGGCCAATAGGGGTAGAGTTTAAAAAAAAATGTCTGTAAATATTACATCCAGGGCTTTTGACTATCTTCGTGCCAATGTTGTTTATTATTTTGCGACTTTTTTCAAACAAACTTTCACCTTTTATTTCAACCCGTTAGGGTTTGATTTAAAGATCACTACTAGGCAACCGGCATACCGTCTACAAAATGAAATAGTGCTGTGTTATGATCACCATAACGTCACGTTACGAAACTTTTATCACCATTATCAATTACAAACACGAAGCTCTTCTAATTCCACACAAATCGGGAATCACTGCACTTCACAGACCACTGCAAAGCTTCAGGGCAGTAAGGAGCCACTCACAATCAGCACAGCCTCCCACTGCTGGCGCGTGTAGGTGTGGTAGAGGCGCGCCATCCCGCCTGCCGCACCGACTGCTGCCCGCCGACTGCCCGCGGCCTCTATCGCTATCTATCCGATAACCATCGTAATCCATCACGGATAATCCGAATTTACTTACTACTTTAATAACAGCCTGGGATTAGAATTCCTTCCTCGTGTCGATAAGGGTGGCTAAGTTGCCTTGGTGCCTGGATCTTACAAGTCCCTTCCTAAACATTTCGCGTGAGTGTTGTTAACAGAAAATGAAACAATAGCCAGATTTTAGAATGCCTTTCTTGGGGAATAGGATGGGATTAGACTAACTAAGGATATCCTGTAGTGACATCAGTCAAATGCCATCCTATAATAATAATAATAATAATAATAACCATTTATTTCAGATTTCTTCATATTACACATTAACATTTTGGAATTATTATTATGGATAAAGTTATTTTTTCAAGAATAGTGTAAAATTGTTTTATATTATTTCGCATTAACACATGCTTGTGAAATATATTTTATTATAAAGTAAAATGGAAAGAAAAATTTGACTTCAGGCGAGACTCGAACTCGCGGCCTACTGGGAATCTAGTCCAGCCGCTCTTCCAATTGAGCTACTGAATTCCTGCCCGATTTGTCAAAACTTTCCTTCACATTTGTTGCATTGCTTTATGGTAGCAGCAGCGCCATCTATTGCCAACTATGCTAGTTAAAGCCTGAAGTCAAATTTTTCTTTCCATTTTACTTTAAAATAAAAAATAGTGTAAAAGTTAAGTTGCTCGCAGTCCCCAGGTAAGATTAAATACCCGGTCGTTTTTTTTGTGACACGGTAGAGACGTGGTGGGACGGTAGGGAGCAGGCTGAGAATCGAACTCCTTTGACGCTCCCGCTCTCTCGGGACTTAACTATATGCTCGTGAGTAAACCTCTGCGTAAAACCGCACGGGGTTTTGTGACGCCTGGTGTTGTGAGTGGTCTGAGCGGGGATGGCAGTTGGCTGATCGCAGGGACCTCCGGCCGTGGAACTAGGGGACGTCCGTCACCAGAGCTGGTTGACGTGCAGGTGTTCTGCACACCAATAGCGTTGGTTGGAGTCAAAGGGCTCTGACTGTGGTGGGCTCGGAAGCTAGCAGCCGCCGGCGGATTCGCGGAAGTGTGTTGAATCGTTTCCTTGACTCGGCCGCTGCTGATGGACGAGACGGAACACCGCGATATTTTAGTGATTACGAGTCTCAACACTACCCGTCGTCTGGCCCTGTAGGGCCTGTAGCCCGCGGGTGCCCATGATGGGTTTACCCACGAAAAATAAAGTTGTTCGCATTTGCTTTATTTGAAGTAAATAATTGCTGTTTTGATCTATACAGTCAATAAATTAATATACAACAATAAAGAGCATAAATTTATTTTATAGAAATAATCAAACCGAAGTTCAGATATGCAATAAAAGCAATCGATTGTCGGCTCTAATCAGATCGCGATAGAGGCGATAAACCCGAGGTGAGATAACGGGTGGCCACGTTTCTAGAATATGTCGATAACATTCCTCATACGAACAACGGTTACGTCATTTAAAAAATGAGGCATATGCAAAATATTTAAACGTAAGCCTTGACAACTAATTGAGAACAGTAGCATAAGTTTTACAAACTAATCTAATGACTAATGAGTACCGCGATACGGTCAACAGTTTGCAAAGGTTATTCATCTGCAATTGAATTACCTACTTGCAGTATGACGCATGGAGCATCTAAGATAGATGAATTTGACAATATCTCGCACTTCAAGAAAAAATAGTTGTTTGTTAAACAAAACACACCTACTCTCGTCGTTTGTTTCTCTCAATGATTAGATTTTATAGTTCAGTGAAGGTTAACAGTTAAGAGCTTAGTAAGTAGTACGATTGAACTAAAACTCCCCTTAAATAATTAAAAGAATTTGAACCGGTAGAGACAAGAGACTGCAATGATTATGGTGATTATGAAATCGTACGATATTTCTAAGATTCAACTAACCTGTCTCCGCGGTCTTTCCATCTCACTCTCGCGCTCTCTCTCCCGTTCCCGCTCGATGATGAAATCCCGGCCGCTCTCCGAGCCCACGCTGCCGACGCCCCTGAACACACACGCACATTCACTTAATGTATTCTTAAAAGGAGGAATATTTACAAAACTTTTATCAGAAACCACACGCAGCCAGACGTAATTTCAATGGCAGTGTATCACAACTATGCTCGCATTAGTAACTCTACTTGAAATGCCAAAGATTACAAGTTATTTATCGGCGATTACAAAGACTATCACCAATTTGCACCTGGCTTTATTTGATTCTGACTTATTACACACACTGATTTGATATCATCCTATATTCTATGATCTAGAACATTATTAGGTCACCGATTTACTTCTCTTATCTTAAATGTACAGCACTCATTATTTCTTTATCCCAAACTTAGCAAGAGAAAAAAAGATGAATCCCAGCAAATCCCCAAAAATACAATATGAACTCGCGGAAAACTAAGAAGGCGACACTTAACAACTGTGACAGTAGACGTGGTACCATGAGTAAGCCGATACGGGAACACCAAACTTGCACCGAAAGTAGATCATCGCACGATCACATTTGATAATGTCTGACACCGCACTGCATCTCGTTGGGATGGAGATGGATCAAGTTCTAGATAAGATTAATTTAATATACAGATATGTTGAATACAAGGTTAAATAGATTCGACTTGAGTCTGAATCAGCGGGATTTGCCCTTTCTGGCCAAATAGCACGTGCAAGTTTTGGTGCATACTCGTAACTATCTGTTTTCTAAGAAAGTAAAGACATGCTCTTGATATTATTTTTATATCTAATGATGACTGCAAGCATGCAGTTCACATTGATGGTAAGATTGGCTAGTTAATACAAAAAACACAAAAACCGAAGGTCCTTGAGGGCCATGTTGTTATGCCTATTTGATATTTACTACATACTCGTACTATACAATTTCATACGGGATAGGGAAGGACAGACGTAATTGCAATATCAAAATTCAAATTAATTTTGACAGCTTGTTGAATCATCGACAGTTATGATGGGATATGACATGTAATTGTATAAGTGTTATGTAAAAGGACTGTTTTTTTATTGGTACTCCCACAAAACGTCTACCGGGTCTGAGGTATAGGGCACTCGATGGGTAATCCATGGCAAAAAATACTTCCCATCTAAAAAAAATTGCTTAAGGCGTTTTGAAAAGTGTTTTGATGACAAAGGTATTTTTTTATGATCTGAACTGGCAAATAAGCGTACAGTTGACATTGATGGTAAGTAATACAGTAGCCTATAAATATATATATATATGTGATTGGAGATTTCGATGTAGATGCGTTGCCACTCCTGAGATTTAAGGCATTATGCCTCTGTGCCGTAAATTACAGGGCCGTGATAATTATGTGATGACTTAATATCACTTCTGGGTTATCTATCCAGATAATAATATCTAACTCCAATTTGAGGGCGCAAGGACTAGAAGATGAAGTTTTGGAGAAATTGAAACAAATATGATTGGTGGTAGACGGTAGGTAGGTGGACTATGTGAACTGCATGAGTGTTTGCCACCATTTATTACATGAAATGTTTGAAGCATAGTTGAAGTGTGACCAGCAGGGGTATTAGTGACACTGCTTAAAAGAAAGTGAGATTCAATTACTTAAGAGCATTCAGCTCCTCGACGAGCGTCTGTGCGCTGACGTCATGACACTGGAAGATGTGCAGCTCGCGCCTGCCGCCGGCCGGGCTGCCCCCTCCCCCCTCGCGCCCCTCGCGCCCGTCCCGCCCCCCGGGCCCCCCCTCCGGCGCGCCCACCACGAAGGCCAGCACGTTGTTGTACAGCTCGGCGGGCTCTGGGGACGTGAAGGCGGTGGGGGAGTGCACCCACGACGCCGGGAACCTCTCCATTATTGACTGTGGATGTGAAACGGCACATTACACTATGCAATATTTAACAGCATCCCGCAGTGAAACTACTGCCACTACATTATGTCATATTACTGTTGAAGGCATATTTTGGGAAGGCTTTTGTTCAGCTGTAAACATCTTTCGGCTGAAGTGAATATTAGATATTTCTCTATAATTTTACATCTAAAATAAAAATATTAATGTTGTTTTGTATCAGCGTCATACTCGTGAACGGGTGCTGATTGTGGGGACTGGTCTGTTGTGATTTGAGGGTGTTATTTTCTATCACGATATTAAGCTGTTGATGGGTATTTGCGTATGTGTTTATATGCAAATATTTATATGCCATGGACGTTCACATTATTTTATAATATTTGTATTAAATCTAAGGTTTTGACAAAAGAGCAACACGCTGAGTTTGTTGGGTAGCGGAGTTCTTCTCAGTAGTGCCTGCACTTGGAACTCTGCTGAGTGAATGACTATGATTATGACGAACAAATTTTTCATTTTCTTCTATGAAGGAATTGAAAAATTTGATGATTCACGTATCGGTTAAATATTATTATTAAATTGGTATTTATTAATACCTATTGAATTATTATTATGAGTCATTCTCTATAGGTAGCTTATAACCCGACAATGCAAAAGTGTCCTTGTAGACCAATATGAAATAAATGATTTGAATTTTATTGAATTTTGAATTTTGAATTTTATCCGAAAATCTTAATCAGCATCAGTCAAGAATTGAAAGATCAATTTTTTGAATTATCTTAATTAAATGAGAAAGGAAGTTTTGAACACATATTTACGCCGGTTCCGTTAAGTAGCATTTTGTAATAAATTTTACACAATCATTTTGAACCAACCGATGACTAGAGCGAAAGTTGCATCGCCCCTAATCGCGTATGTCTTATGTCTCCTCCCTCACAACGCCCTAAGCCAAGTTGTTTAAATTGTTTTCTTGATTTGCGCTTGACTTCAGGACTTTAGAATGCCAATCGACCATGCTTGCAACGTGTATAAAAATATGATTTCGAAAGACACTTACTCCAGTTTCATAATCCATCACTAAAACCCATTGGTCTTCTAAACATAGCTGCATTTTTTGACTCCATATTCCTGAAACAGAACAAGTGGCTTCAATTTGCTGGAACGATAGCATAGAAATAAATATTTTAGTTAGATCGGGCGGTTCTAAAATCACAGATCTAGAGACATCTATTACACAGGTTACACAGGTAACGATTTGGCAATATTGTAGATATTTTAAACATTGGATTGGATACATCCATCCAGTCCTAAAAGTATAATAATACTGCAGCATATAGATATCTATACAAAAACCAATGCTCCTTATGCACTACTCCGCAACATCTGTGGTATGATAGCGCTATATATGAGATTTTAGTAACTACACGATTAAAACAGTCTTTCTATTTCTAAACCACTGTCAAGCGTTCGATGACGCCTCAATATCATGAATCAAAACGCAATCACGCATCTTGTTGGCGGGTGAATCCGATGTTACTCAATGAATGCAAATCAGGGGTGCGTGAGACTCGCGAGTCGGATGGTGCCGCGTAACGCATCATTGGTGCGAGGTGTGGACGGCACATGTTATAATATGGTTACTCCCACACGACATCGCCTGACATACTCCTTTCTATGTTTCGTTGCACGAGACTTGCATTATACTAAAGAAATTCCCGGCTCGTTTAGATTTTCGTTATTTTCTTTAACCATTTCATTTACATAAGCTTTCTTTCCATGGGGCAAATCTCATGATACATAGAGGCATACTTAACAAAATTAAGATGACGAATGTTTTTTTTAACACAGATTTTGAAAGTCATTAGTTGAATTCAATACCAAGAAGTCATTCTTCAAGACTTTTTGGTATCGCAAAAGAACATTTGGCAGAAAACCAACGTGCACAATTGACACACGTGTTGGGCTTCCTGCATGTCGTCCATGAAAAAACTGCAAGTAATAGAAAAGTGGTGAGACGGTATGTATTTAAAAAAAACAAGAGGATAGTGAATTCTTTTTTGACTGACCTGTCGTACGATAGCTCATTGTGTATTTTGTCTGATAAGCTGATTTTGGGAAGAAATTATCGAAATTGCTAACTTGCAGTAGTCTAGTAACTAGTAACGTGCAACAGCGAGATTTCTGTAAGTTCTTTTCGCTGGCTGAGGGAGAGTGAGAATGAGTAGTAGTGTAATGGTGGTGTAAAATCTATGACAACTTCCTAGGAAGGAGTAATTTGGGATGCTGATAGGAGCCCAACCCATCCCAACCATTGCTCTCCTCGAGCTGTAGCAGGCGGCATATTATTATGCCGATTTGACGCGACACGCCAGTCAGTTAGTTCAACAAGCAATCATTGGTCTTCTCCAATTACAGCAGGAGGTGCATTCCTTCTCCACAGAACACAAAGTTGGTCTCACGCGTCACCATGCATGATCGTTGCTAGGAACATTAACACGTAGGACCTGCCGGTCAATTAGTTCCACCAGTAACTTGGTTTGGTTGTTAGTCTTCTCAAGCTGCAGCAGACGGCGTATGCCATCCACGGGGGACTTAACTAAATAAACTCTGACCAGGGCCTATCAGCCACTTAGCTAAACAAGTAACTCACCATTGGTCTTCTCGAGCTGCAACAGTCGGCGCATGCCGTCCGCGGGGTACACGATGCCAGTTTCACGCGTCACAGTGAATGTCGCCAGGTGCTCCAGCACGTACGCTGACCGGGACCTGACGATGAATTGGTGAAATTGATTAATGCGAAGACCGGGATATGCCAATATTATATAATATTATTGCTATTGTGATATGGATTATGTTACTGTAGGGGTTAACATATACGTAGTAATTGTAAGACGTGACGCGACGTGTGCAATTTGTGTACCACGCCATCGCGGTCCGGCAGTTCAGTCCGGTCCGCATAACATGTAACTTGTGTTCGCAATAAATTGGAGTAATTTCAGTGTAGAGCTCAGACTTTTAATTATCGCATTCCTGGACTAAGTAGGTGACCTGCACACACACACCTTACACCTAAATTGGTGACCCCGACCGAACAAAGGATAATCTGGATAGTCACACCGGACTGAACTCAACATGGCCACGCCGTCACCGCTGCCTCACGCGCTCGCCGCGTCGCACCACGTGCCGGCGCACCTCCTAACCCTACTGCGGAGTTAGCGGCAATATCACACTCAAGAATCTCCTAACTGGTCACGAAGTTTGAAGTAACACTGCATCACATACCTACGAGTAAAGACAACAATCGGTAAATTACGAAGCTCTACCATGTTAGTTCTACACATCCAGTTATAATGAAGAAGTGACATTTAATCTTTGGGTTAGTCAGCTATACACATGCAAATAACCCAAGATCTATGATATGTCATCAGATTTCATAGCATTCGCCAGCAGCCTATGATTCATATTGAAGCCAGATACATCTGAGGAGCCAGTGCTGTTGAGGACATTCCAGGTTGGTCCTGCAGATACTCTCACTCGAGGAATTACTGCCGTCCGATGACTGTTCCGGAGGTTCAGGAGCTGGAGACTTGGAGGGAACGCTCAGTCTCGTTTATGATATGCCGAGTGACTGGTTTTCAACGGAATCGCAATGAAGGAGCACTACTAGTTTGGGCCCAGTATAATGTGCTGAACGGCTTACACTGCGAATCGCGTTAGAAATCGTTTCGAATCTTTTTAAATTGTGTTTTTATGTTCTTGCAAGCTTTTTTTTATTGATGTGTTACAAATTGGTATTCTATCCTATTTATTTTATTTTATATTGTATTCTATTCATTTTTTTAATGGTAACCTTTGACTATTGGACGACCCGGTTGGTCCAGCGATGTAAGATGACCGTTTGGTTCGAAGGATCGCGGGTTCAATCCCCGCACCGGAACAAATAATTACATAGCCTACAGATATTTGTTCTGTGTGTTTGTGTATGTATATGTTGTTTGTACACAACAGTACTTTCATAACTTTTTTTTTGTTTCAGTGTTCATAATTTTTCCAGTGTAAAAATATTTAAACCTACTTGTATTGTTTCATAAAAAGAATCAATGTAATTCAGTATTGTGTAGTTATGCAGGTGGCATAACTAGTGAATCAGTGTAATAAGATATTTTTGTTATTGTCATAACGTGTATCATGTTTGTGTCGAGCCATTACAGTGTCAGCTAAATGCAATATTTTATTATAAAGGTGCGCTCACACTTGTGCGTAATATATATTTTTTTTTCTTCTCAAATATTTTCTTTTGCATTGTATAATTTTTTTAAAGGGGGGAATATTGTAGGGGTTAACATATACGTAGTAATTGTAAGACGTGACGCGACGTGTGCAATTTGTGTACCACGCCATCGCGGTCCGGCAGTTCAGTCCGGTCCGCATAACATGTAACTTGTGTTCGCAATAAATTGGAGTAATTTCAGTGTAGAGCTCAGACTTTTAATTATCGCATTCCTGGACTAAGTAGGTGACCTGCACACACATAACATACACCTAAATTACGAATACTTCCCGAAGTAATCACACAATTGGAACGAAGAATGGTTTCCACGGAATTACCCTCAATTCACAGAGTTCATCATCAAGAGAATCTTCTTATGGGCTAAAATGGTTCTTAGAGTGGCCTAATCACTTTCAAGAGTACCAGGACAGTTTATGGGAGGAGGTTTGAAATCCCACATTAGCCTCCAGTAAAGCGAGTTTCCCCTTGAGATTAATAATTGGCATTCAAAAGTAAGCTAAGAACCTCAAAATTGTCGACAACGTCATCAAGAAGTTCCAAGCTTAACGTTACATTGTCATGTTCCGGTTTGATGCCACAGTAAAATGGGTATTCGAGTATTATGTTATTAAAGCTTTCAGCTTTTAATGGGTCTATATTTTGGTGTGATCACAAAATAATGGTCATACCATCAATGGTACATGCTAAAGATACAAATACCTACTTTTATTATTAAACTACCATTTTCTTCAATCACCTTATGAAACTTATAGAAAGAAATGACTCCTCCTTACCTGAGGCCGGCCAGCTGGTCGAACTCATCGAGGGCGCGCGCGGTCTGCGCATCCCCCCGTCCCCTGTCCCCGCGCTCTCCGCGCTCCCCCCGCTCCCCGCGCCCCTCCCGCTCGCCCCGCCCGCCGCTACCACGCAGCGCCATCCTCACGCCTCACACATGGCACAGTCTTGATCCTGGTTATGCTCGCTGGAAGGAAGAAAGGATATAGTTAATTGTGGGAACTCAAATAAGATGCTGACTGGACTTGATGACCCCACCGCCCAGTAGTGGATGAGAATTCTTCTGCTAGTGCAGTCATTCCACTGAACAAAGACGGTTAAACTATTCCAATAGTGCAACAACGCAGGGTGGGCAGAAGCGTCCTACGATAAAACGACCAATAATCGTTTCAAATAAGGCATATGTTGCCCCAGGGAGGTCCCCAGATTTGATGTTGTACGACTGATTTGATGTTGGGCGCTCTTGCCCAGGCGTCTTTCGGCTGAAAAAGCGAGAAGCTATAAGTGATTACTTAATGGCGGCGTAACTGATATTGTCATGCGGGAATAAGTAGGATTTTTTTTGCATTTTGCAGAAATTATGATAAACCTACTTAAAATAAGTTTTCAGATAGAAGTGCGACAACAGACAATATAGGATTAATCATAATAACATATTGAAAATAGTAGAACCCCTATAACACTATTTGAGGACGAATTTATACCAACCTGTGTAATAAATATAGGAAGCAGATAAGTGTGTTTTAACTAGTTTAAAATGTCGGCATTGCTTACCAGAAAAATCTACTAAAATGTTATATAAACTTTCACATAACAATAGAGTTTATTATCTTCAAATTAATAATTATACTCTCAAACGAAAAATTATAAGTAAGTGAGGAAGTGCAACGGTGTGCGCGCGACGGACAGGTGCGGTATATTGTGATGCGCGTGCGCACGTCTCACGCTACGTCTCGCTCGCACACATCGCTCATCCGCGCGCCCTCTCGCTCGCACGCAGGATACGTGCCGCGTTTCTAATCCTTTTCACACATCACGTCGATTTGCGGAACCTCATTCCTTAGCGGATTGAGTTTCTAAACATTTCCTCTAACTTCGTATGCGGCAGCAATGTGAAGGTTTCCTACTTTTGCTACGGAGAGTATTAATGCGTCACTTACATAGGTTTACAATTACTTATAATAGTGGTTCGATCTCTGGGCGGAAGAGTAACTGTTATTGGGAATATTCATATACTAGTGAATTGTAAGTTTTACCAAAAAAAGAATGCAATAGTAGCGCTCCGTTGACCGCATGTTTTAATTTATTATGCCTGAGGTTTACTCATGTAATTAAGTAATTCATTGAAACTAGACAAAAATATTTTGTTCATTTCTTTGGTTTTAAATAAGCAATTGGAAAATTTAAGTCGTTAAAAATAACTGTGCCTAATTAAGAACCATGTAGCGGATTTCTCTTGCATTTATTACCATGCATTATTTGTTCTACAGCAGGGTTACATTCGTCTATGCTTGTACTGTTTTCTGTCACAAAGCCTTCACATAAAATAATAATCTTCTATTGTTTTTCATCCGGCGCGATATCCTTTTACTTGGAAGTAAAAAAGAATTACGAAATAAAAAATGTTAATAAAATCACATAAGACTGTCTATGCATGTCTATGAGTACATAGACAGTTCTAAATATGCATGTAAACGACATTGATTTTGGATACTTGTCAAGAGTATCGTATACACGACGAGTATACGACCTCATAGAGTGGACAAGTCGGGGCAGCCAATGCCGCGCGAGTTGTGCAAGGGGCCAAGAATGCTGTTCGCGAAGCATGCAGCCGTGCTGCCGGCCGCGCCTTCGTCCTGTCCGCGGAATCTACTAGCAACGGCAAGTTAAGCAGTCCATACTGATGGTTTTTTATATATTGAAGTGGCAAAAAAGCATGTAGTTCACACTGAAAAGTAAGTAAATGAATACTACAGTATTATTAGTCTACAGCCTCGACATCGACACAAAAACTCAGTTCTCAACTCTCAGTTCATCCGCTCCCCCGTGGAATTTGCATTTTTGAAATAATTGATTACTCACTTTGCGGTAGATGTATCCGTGGAATGATTTTATTTTGATATGGATAAGTCGTTACTCCTGAGATCTAGAAACCTTTCTTAAAGTAAGTAAAGATATACATTGGCAAATGCAGATATTGAACAAAATATTTCTGATAAACTAACCGTCTAATTTAGTGACACTGAAATTAAGAACCACCACCTTTGGTTCTCATTCGCTTTTGTTAATAAAATTCAAGATGTTTCCATTTTCAGGTGAATCACCGTCCTCCTGGGTACATTCATGCGACGCGCGGCGCGCGGCGCGCGGCGGCCGGCTGGAGTCCGGAGTACTCACCTTGTGTGCGGCTTGCGTTACGCAACTCGACGCGGGATGCTACGAGTATCAGATAACCGCCGCGATAGCGATGTTGACGTGGCTAATCTTTGGGCGGAGCGAGAACATTTTGTATTCAACATACGCTTGCCCAGCCGTGTCTAAGCCAGTTTTGCCTTCTGTATTATGGGGCTACACATTACCATCTAATCGAAAAACGATACTGCTGAACACTACCATTTGGCAGCAGATAGATAAGGTAATGCGGCGCTCGAGACGGTCGCCGCGAGTCCCTACATTGGAACTACCGCCAGGTAAATGGTTTAGCAATATATATGTGCATAATAATATAGTTTTTGCAATGTCTTTGGGTAAAATGGACACGGGCATGAGCATCCTTACTTTATGTAATTTTTACATAAGTGTAACGTAGAAAAAAAACATAGTTGTAACATCTTAACATTTTGTTTAATAGGCAATTTCGGCATTGTACTTCAATTTAATAATACCTTCAGAAATGTGAATGTAACAACAATAGGTCGTTTCAAATCCCCTTCATTCTCTCTCGTTCGGTGGTCATGCAAATATGGCGGCGAAAGCATTCATCGCGCGTTTACTGCATAAATGAATGAGCGATGCTGATTATCGCATATCGCACCGAAAGTAGTTTTGCAACGGCTGGCGGACTCCGCGACCGCGAGCCGCAAGCGAGTCTCAGAGAGACAAGTGCTTATCGTCTTTGTAGCGGTTGTGCACACTGTCCGAACATTATCATTCTATACATACACATTAACATATATCAAACGTCTTTAGGGGGGGGATCTTACGGCGATTTAAATAGATTTAGATTTTTTTTATGTGAAAAATTATGAGCGCTGCAGATTGAAATAGCACTAAAAATATGTATAAATATATTATCATTTTAATAAATGACAATCAAAATGCATCACGATTCAATACAAAAATAAAACCGTTCTTCACTGATTTAGTATCTGAAACAAAGTACAGCCGAATCTACGGTTGTAGAACATGAAATTTGCAATGAGTTTCTTGGACACTGTAAATAAAGTAGGTCAGTATACCTACTGGAGAAAATTTCTGCTCTAGTAGTATGTTAAGTATGTTAACATTTTTTGTTTTTCTAGTTAAATCTCTCAATCCGTATTTTAAATCAAAATGAGACCGAATACCGTCTTGTTGATCGTTCATATTTACACATTATTATTGTAATTCTTGTAACATTGTCATTTCATATGAACGACTTAGATGAAATGTCACGTCATTCTTGTAAAGAGGCGATATGTTAAATTTTACAATTGTAATAAGAAAATCTTACAAAAAAACTGCTCTGCTGCATCCCACCGATAATCTTAAGATTGTTAGGTTCAGTTGCACCAAAATATTTGTTAAAGTTAATGTAAAATTAGAATAAACAATTATGATAGGTATTAAAAAATTATGATGATCGTGCTTAAGTGTTTGCTATTTTACTCATACAAAAATGTGCTCTAGTATGTCTGATAACAGAGCGAAGTAATTGTCAACAAAGTAGATAGTATCTGTGTGTGTAGTGATGCAGCGAGTAGCGAGTGGCGAGGCACGCACACACGCCACCGCGGTCACTCTCTGTTGTTACTTTCACCCTCACAACGACAAAGTAGGGTTGCCTCGTTCATCAATATGAATTTATTTTACTAGTTTTATAGCTCCAGCGACGGAGCTCACGGACGTAGGCACCACCACATTACCTTATGTACTTGCCGCTAAAGTAACTACATTTTTCAATTTTGTCAAAAGTAAACATTTTTGTACCTATTCTGTTTTGGCATCCCTGGTCGCGACGCGGAACTATATATGTGTGTACTCTCCACATCCATGTACACGTACAGCTATAAGCGCAAACGACGTACGCAATCAAGAAGGAATTTAGCATCTATAACTAACTGCATACACCTTATTTGCCGATGTCCTACTTACAGGTGGTATTTTTATGTGAATTTTATGGATTGTCGCCTAATGGGGAGATGTATATTTTTACTCGTGCATATATAATAGGTTGGGGAAAAAGTCTTTTCACATTATAGTATGTATGAACTTGTAATAAAATCTCTTTGGCTGTAGTATTTGTATCTGGCTGGTTTAGGTATCATTGAAAGTTAAAATTTTAAAGAACATAATTCCAAATTCAAATTAGGCAAATGTGTGATTTTCATTTGTTTTTCGTACTGTCAAGATGAATGAATCTAATGAAGAAATTCGATACATTTTAAAAATTTACTACAAAAAAGGTAAAAATGCAACGCAAGCCGCGAAAAAAATTGCGATGTTTATGGACCTAGTGCAGTGTCTGTGAGAGTAGCTCAAATTTGGTTTAAGCGTTTTCAATCCGGAAATTTTGATGTCAAAGATGCACCTCGCTCTGGTCGCCCTATTACGGATAAAATGGATGCCATTTTTGAAAAAGTGGAGCAAGATCGACATATCAGTAGTTACGACGTAGCTGAAGAACTGAGAATTGATCACAAAACAGTTTTAGCGCATTTGAAAAAAGCTGGGTACGCTTGGGTACCTCACGAGCTCACTGAAAGAAACCTAATGAACCGTGTACTCATTTGTGATTCTTTATTACGACGTAATGAAACCGAATCATTTTTGAAGAAGCTGATAACTGGTGATGAAAAGTGGATCACGTACGACAAGAACGTGTGAAAAAGGTCGTGGTCAAAGGCCGGTCAGGCTTCACAGACTGTGGCGAAATCCGGGTTTACTCGCAATAAGGTGATGTTGTGTGTGTGGTGGGATTGGAAGGGCATTATTCATTATGAGCTATTACCACCAGGCAGGACTATCGATTCTGAACTCTACTGCGAACAACTGATGAGATTTAAGCAAGAAGTTGAGAGAAAGCGGCCGGAATTGATAACAGAAGGGGTGTGGTGTTTCATCATGATAACGCTAGACCTCACACATCTATAGCCACTCAGCAAAAATTAAGAGAGTTTGGCTGGGAGGTGTTAATGCATCCGCCGTATAGTCCTGACCTTGCACCTTCAGATTTCCACCTGTTTCGGTCTCTTCAGAATTCTTTATGCAATGTTAGGTTAACATCACGAGAGGACTAACAAATCCACTTGTCGCGGTATTTTGATGAGGAGTCCCAAAATTTTTATAGCAATGGGATCATGTCCCTACCTACAAGATGGCAAAAGGTTATCGAACAAAATGGTACATACATACTTTAGTTAAATTTAAATAAACTATATTAAAAAATGTTTTGAATTATCTTAAAAAATGCAAAGAAACTTTATTTTATACGCGAGCGTGTATTTGTTTGGGTCACTGATTTACATAATATTATGTGCACTAAATCAGCCCATTTTCAAAGAAAATCGGGTGTGAGAGGTACACAGCTCTAAGGAACCTTTGCATTAACCTATTACTTGCAATTAAGAGCCTCTTGGTGTTCAACCAATAAAATTAAATAATTTACAGTGAACTTGATTTATCAATATGGATACATATTTGCATAATAAAATTATCAAATTCTCTGGCATTTTAATAACTACTGATAATAAGGTTGTAAATAATATATTGTTATTAGTTATGTGATATTGCCGCGACAGTGTTGAGCAATAAACATGAATAACACTTTGCGTGTTAAGTTATTTTAGCTAGTGTCAAAAATATAAATTACTTATATATTTTTAAACAAACAAGCCATAAAACTGTTGACATTGATGATAAGGCCTTTAAACATCTACATAAAATAGAGATTTTATTGTATTTGCGCCTCCTGAGGTTTAAGCTGTGCTGCCTCTTTTTGGCACAAGTATACGCCTTAATCACGCTGTCAAAGTGGTAGAATAAAACCATGAAAAATAAAATTATTTAGGGTACCTCCCCTAAAAACAAAAAAAATATAAATAATTTGCGCGCTACATCTATACAAAAACCAGAAGTCAAAATGCAGATGCGCGGCCACCCTGAGGCTTCAGTTGTTAAGTTAGAGTTATTATGAGGCCATACATAATCATCTAACCAAAACACGATGGTGCAGATCACTACCATTGGTGGCTACGCCCTTGAGCTGGCTGTGGAACGCTACCAACAGTAAATATTTTTCTATACACACATAAATAATTTTAAGCACACAAACTACCGAACGTAATCCGTATTTCATGGTATGATAACTACGCTAAAAGCAATAGTTAACCTTGCGCAATGGAGATAAGGTTATGTTTGGCTTGTGGGTCGTTAACTGATTTGCATAGCTTAGTATGGGTAGTGGGCAGGGTAACGATATTTGCGCGCCTCTCGGAATGTGTCGCGCGCGCACCTGTTGGCCGCCTGCCGCCGCTGCTCCTACTTCTGTTCTGTGACTAGTTCATTTGGATCTCAATTGAAGTGTTGCAAGTACCGAATGCCATATGCTGCGTTATAGCTAATACTGTTATTTAAAACTTTAGCAGCCAGCGTATCAGTGGTGATCAGTGACCTGCTATCGCTACCACTAATGAACCTTCTATGAAGGTTGCAAACAAGCATGCAGTTCAGCCTATAGACGTTCACACAAATATCAGAGGTCAAAATGCAGATGCGTTACCTTGAAACCTTAGGTGTTGTCTCTGTGACAGTTGTTACGGGGTCATACAAAAATCCATAGTAGTAGGAACCTTGAATTGCATTTAGTGAAACTTGAGTCTGCAGTTTCATGAATGTAGGTTAGCCGTACTGGAGGTTTAGAGATAATCCCGGCAGTACGAGAACAGGCAAATAATAGGTTGGGGAAAAAGTCTTTTCGCATTATAGTATGTATGTATGAACTTGTAATAAAATCTCTTTGGCTGTAGTATTGGTATCTGGCTGGTTTTGGTATCATTGAAAGTTAAAATTTTAAATAATATAATTCCAAATTCAAATTAGGCAAATGTGTGATTTTCATTTGTTAATCGTACTGTCAAGATGAGTGAATCTAATGAAGAAATTCGATACATTTAAAAATTTTATTACAAAAAAGGTAAAAACGCAAAGCAAGCCGCGAAAAAAAATTGCGATGTTTATGGACCTAGTGCAGTATCTGTGAGAGTAGCACAAATTTGGTTTAAGCGTTTTCAATCCAGAATTTTGATATCAAAGATGCACCTCGCTCTGGTCGCCCTATTACGGATAAAATGGATGCCATATTTGAAAAAGTGGAGCAAGATCGATATATCAGTAGTTACGACGTAGCTGAAGAACTGAGAATTGATCACAAAACAGTTTTAGCGCATTTGAAAAAAGCTGGGTACAAAAAAAAGCTCGTTATTTGGGTACCTCACGAGCTCACTGAAAGAAACCTTATGAACCGTGTACTCATTTGTGATTCTTTATTACGACGTAATGAAACCGAATCATTTTTGAAGAAGCTGATAACTGGTGATGAAAAGTGGATCACGTACGACAAGAACGTGTGAAAAAGGTCGTGGTCAAAGGCCGGTCAGGCTTCACAGACTGTGGCGAAACCCGGGTTAACTCGCAATAAGGTGATGTTGTGTGTGTGGTGGGATTGGAAGGGCATTATTCATTATGAGCTATTACCACCAGGCAGGACTATCGATTCTGAACTCTACTGCGAACAACTGATGAGATTAAAGCAAGAAGTTGAGAGAAAGCGGCCGGAATTGATCAACAGAAGGGGTGTGGTGTTTCATCATGATAACGCTAGACCTCACACATCTATAGCCACACAGCAAAAATTAAGAGAGTTTGGCTGGGAGGTGTTAATGCATCCGCCGTATAGTCCTGACCTTGCACCTTCAGATTTCCACCTGTTTCGGTCTCTTCAGAATTCTTTATGCAATGTTAGGTTAACATCACGAGAGGACTGCCAAATCCACTTGTCGCGGTATTTTGATGAGACGTCCCAAAATGTTTATAGCAATGGGATCATGTCCCTACCTACAAGATGGCAAAAGGTTATCGAACAAAATGGTACATACATACTTTAGTTAAATTTAAATAAACTATATTAAAAATGTTTTGAATTATCTTAAAAAATGCGAAGAAACTTTTTCCCCAACCTAATAGATAGAGAGATAACATGTTTTAGGGACGACGATGTAGAATGTGTAGTCAAATGACTACATAAGCTGGAGAATCGGTCTTATACAGGTCTTGTATCGAGAAAATAATATGTGAAACTTCATTATTGATCTGATTCACTTGATCTGACTGCCTCACCGCGGGCTTGTGGACGAGATTATTTATCCACTCGTATGCAGTCAATCAACATGGCGACAATGGAGGCTGGCGACACTGGTCGAGATAACAGCTGTTGTTTACTGTCCCGTATTTAAATTATTTTTTAATACTTATTAATTGATACTATTCGCAATAACTGTATTATTGTACTATTAAGTAGGGAAAGTAAATTAAATAAAGGAATTTCGAGTTTCGAAATTCCATTTCTTCTCAGTCAATACTTGATAGCAAGTGAAGAACGGGACAAAACTTTAAATAATGTTATACGAGGCGAGCTGCGTGCTTGTTTATCCCATCATCACATAAAATATCAAAAATTCGCAAGAAAACGGGAATTTTGCGCGTATTATTTTTTTATTTTAATACTTTATGTTAGTAGATAACGCCTCGCATTGTTCTCAAACGGACTCGTTATCACCGCAACACCCGCAACACACATCGTATACAAGCACACACACTCACATGCGACGATAATACCTACACACGATCCGTGTTGCCAACTTGCGAGAAATTACCCGAATTACGGGAAACTTTCAATTTCTGAAAGGACTATACCATATTTGTTTAAGGAAACCAAATTCCATAAATTGAACCTAAATTTCGTAGCTCCGTAGCAATTAAAAAATCTGTAGATGAAGAAAATTCAGTTTGCCACGCATCGCTAGCACTTAATAAGGCACAGATGGTTCACACAGTTAACCAATATTGACGCATTTAGGAAATATGTTAAAATCACTGAACAAGTGTGTGGGCGTCGAGCGTCGCGTGAGCGTTGATGTCTTTTACAGGAACACAAATTGAGGACCTCACGTCTTGAAATTATTGTTTTGATTTCTCAACTTTATTATAGTGCTACGAGGTAAGTAATGTTTATATAAGATATATTAAAAGATCATGACGACATTGGTTCAAAAGCAGGTATAAAGCAGACACTGGTGGGTGGTAGAGTTCCAGCGTAGGGACCCTCACATTACCTAATCTATCTTCATTCACACTTTTTTTGTAAACTTAATGAATGGAACTTGTCTTAATTTTAATATGTATGTTAGTCAGTGAGGTATTTATTCTATGGGCCTATTGTTTATATTAAGCATTGTTGCCTGAATTAAATAAATAAATTAAAAATTAATTATTTATTTAAAAAAAACAGTATTTTTTTATATATGATGGATTATATGTAAATACTGTGACTGTACAACATCAATAGTAAAGAGCAAAGGGACAGTTGATGAGTTTGCAGGAAAGTGTCATCGCCCGCATCGTGTTACTTTCTAGAATATCTTTTATTGTTGACGCGACGCATGTTTAAACAAAAGTAATGTTCTGGTGTTTTTACACAGTATAGTTATTTCAAAGATCATGATAAATAACTTTAAAATTATCATTTTTTTAGGTACGCAAAAATATTTGACTTTGGGCATTTACTACATAAACAAATCCTTCCTACCAATATTAAAAAATGCGAAAATTTGTATGTTTGCTTGTGTATTATTCCTTCGCGCAAAAACTGCTGAACAGATTTTCATGAAATTTAAAGATTAACACATAGTATAGTTTTTATCCCGAAAAAAAATTCCTGTGGGATGCCATGGGATGATTTGATGAGTTTCCACAGGTTACGCGAAAAGCGACCTACACGCGGGCGGAGTCGCGGGCAACAGCTAGTATCTCATATATTACGATTTTTTCATTTAACCTGTACTGCAATTCTTCAAAATTGTATCTATCTGTAAACAATTTTAATTACACCGAGTCATTGATAAAGTGCGTGTGTGTGTGCGTGTGCGCGCGTGTGTGTGTGTGTGTGTGTGTGTGTGTACGTGAGTTATTACATTAAACAAAAGAACATCGCAGTCACGAATATTAAGGTTACACGAATGTAACTGTGAGTCGCTATGAGTCACGATTTTTCAATCTTTAAGTAACGATAAATAATATACTCGTATTAACAGTTAGCTGTTAAAATATTCATTCAAAGCATAAGTCATTTAAGTATTAACATTTAATTTTTACTAGTGGTAGAGCTCTAGTGCTGGAGCTCGCGGGCGTAGGCACCACCGCATTACCTTATCTACTAGCTGCTAAACGGCAGTGTTCAGCACTATCGTGTTCCGGTCTGGTGGTAATGTAATTCCCGGCACAGAGGTACAGCAGCTGGCCTCAGGAGTGACAACGTATCTACATTGACATCTCTAGTTTCATGTAGATGTAGTCTATAACTGCAGTATTATTTGCAAAATTAAAGAAAAAATGGAACGAAAAAATTTACTTCAGACAGAAATAGAACCTGCGACCTCAGGATAACCAGTCCAGCCGCTTTGCCACTAAGTTACCGCAGTCCCACTGTGTTATTGCGAAAAATAAAATATTACAGTATTACTTACCACCAATGTAAACTGTGTATAAAAATTGCCTTACCCTAAAAGCGTAACAGTCGAGTTTTACATGTTTACTGTATGTTGTTTATTGTATGATGTATTACAACTGGTATCTTTTGAAAACATAAGTTGGCAATTATGTTTTTTTATTGGTTTTTGCATCTTTGTGCGCGTTGCTATCCCACTGGCAGTGAGTTCCAGTGACGACATCCGGGAGAAAAAGCGTACACTCGAGAGCGTTACCCTACCGCCGCCGCCATTGTGATACCGCGCGCCGCTAGGGTTGCTGCATATTTAAGCTCTGATCATTTATTTACATTAAGATTTGTGCTTCATCGATACAATGACATCAAAATCGCAATTGCAAATATTTATATTTTGAATATATGTATAACTATTATATTTGCTTGCTTATTGCTCTTAATACAAATATATACTATATATAAGAACTATTTATTAAAAATCATGTTCAGACAGGCAGGCAGGCAGAACAGAAAATTGCAACACCATTATATTTTTCTCATGAAAGTGAAAATTAAGTAAGTAACGGTCTGATAACGTATTATGTAGATATTTATAGTACATTTTTATCCACTTCTCGAAATTAACGCAATTATAACAATCAATTTAGATGTTTAGTCAAAACCATCGAAAGTCGATAATTTATTTCAATGATTTATATTATCATGTGAACATGAGTATACCTAACCAAAGATATTTTTATCGATATGAGAAATTTTTCCAACCCTCGACCGCCTCCGTGGGAATGACTCGCTCTGCAGTACCCACACGTCCCGCTCGGCAAGCCAGACGACCTTCCATTTTGTAGCATCCTTAATGATATTATGTCGATCACATCAAGGTGCATCTACACGTTCGTACTCAGAGTAGAAAATATCGTGAAAAACTTAGCTGTATTGAACCTTCTCGACCCAGGGATTGAAAACTTTCGCGTATCAAAAGTAATGGGGCATTAGTGGCGTCGCGAGACTTAAATTTAACCTAAGCAAAGTACGAGCACGTTTTGCGAGGTCCTCTCTTATAAAGCGACCAACATTCTGAAAATTGAGCGCGGGATTTGTCAACTAGAGGGGAGGAGGATGTTGCCATCTGTCTACCGGGTACTTGATCATGATCATTGATTTGTAGCGTCCACTACATTAAGGCGCCAACTAGTGGAATACAATGAAACCTTACAGTACTCGTCTAGTACGGTAGATGGCGTGCAGTCAAATTACATCGCACATACGAAGATTTCTCAAGAGTTGGCATATATAATATACAACTTCCCAACGTCAACCGTTGGGCCGCGGCCCGCCGGGCGCTACCACCTCGCCTGGTTGGAGGATCCTCCCTTTTAAACGTGGAGGGGAGTGATGTAGCGTCCACTACATTAAGGCGCCAACTAGTGGAATACAATGAAACCTTACAGTACTCGTCTAGTACGGTAGATGGCGTGCAGTCAAATTACATCGCACATACGAAGATTTCTCAAGAGTTGGCATATATACAACTTCCCAACGTCAACCGTTGGGCCGCGGCCCGCCAGGCGCTACCACCTCGCCTGGTCGGAGGATCCTCCTTTTTTGCCGGAGGAATGGTTCCACCCGTTCCTCCACAGATTTGTTTTTTAGTGGCTCACACTACCCACACCTTATTCCGCCTTTGCCTGACACTACCAGCCTGCTGGGGAATGTTTTAATGTTGTTTGTAGGTACACAATAACTACTAACGAATTCTTATCTAAACTATACTATAGTCACTGACAAGTTCACGCGATCATGGCACTTTGTTATTTTAATTTATTTGGTCCTACCACAGTAGGACTGTGACCTCAAAATATCTAATAAATACGAGCTATGCATGTTGTACTTGAGGTATGAGTAATATTTATTTTAGTCATCGATCTTGTAGAATCTGATTATGAGATGTTTACTCAACTGTCAAAAGCAGGTTGAGATGCTTAAATCACGTGTCGGTAACATGAGACCGGTGGACTAATGTTGAACAAAACAACATAGTTCGGTCAACTTATCGCAAACATTAGAGATATGGTACCATTGGTACAGATATTTGGAACATCATTGAAAACAAACTGGGAAAAGTCCCCAACGATACCAAACCTGGAATAATGTTCACTCAAGGTCAACGATAACGCTCTACAGAGCCGAAATAAGCGGAAGTCTCCTTCCTAAGGTCGACGTGCAATATTTCTTGTTAGACAGTGTAGTATTGTATTGTATTGTAGTATTGAGTGTTGTGACACCACACCACCACACCACCACACCACCATACCACCGCCACACCGCCACACCACCACCACACCACCACACCACCATACCACCGCCACACCGCCACACCACCGCCACACCGCCGCACCGCCGCACCGCCGCACCGCCGCACCGCCGCACCGCCGCACCGCCGCACCGCCGCACCGCCGCACCGCCGCACCGCCGCACCGCCGCACCGCCGCACCGCCGCACCGCCGCACCGCCGCACCGCCGCACCGCCGCACCGCCGCACCGCCGCACCGCCGCACCGCCGCACCGCCGCACCGCCGCACCGCCGCACCGCCGCACCGCCGCACCGCCGCACCGCCGCACCGCCGCACCGCCGCACCGCCGCACCGCCGCACCGCCGCACCGCCGCACCGCCGCACCGCCGCACCGCCGCACCGCCGCACCGCCGCACCGCCGCACCGCCGCACCGCCGCACCGCCGCACCGCCGCACCGCCGCACCGCCGCACCGCCGCACCGCCGCACCGCCGCACCGCCGCACCGCCGCACCGCCGCACCGCCGCACCGCCGCACCGCCGCACCGCCGCACCGCCGCACCGCCGCACCGCCACACCGCCACACCGTCACACCACTCGTACACAACACGTACTCGTAGTTGTGACATCAACCAACAATACACACACAAGTCGTTTACGTGACCATCTTTACAAAAACAGCAAACATCGTGCTGTTGCCGATGCATCGACCTTTCCAATGTTTTGTGATATAACTGGATATTTAAGTTATTTATTGTCAATATTGCAATATTTATAGAATTTAGAGATCGGCGAGTCATTTGTTATTTGTCTGCAACTACTTGTTTGTTGGCCTGTCTGTGTTCGTGTTAAATTATCTATTTGTAAAATATCGTCAGATTTTTTATGAGAAGCGATTGGTTACATAAATAATACAGCGAATATTATAATATTAATTAAATACCACAGTTGTTTTAGAGTTGACTATTTATCAATTATTTTCTTTAAAATGTTTACACAAATGGAATTAGCTGAGAGAACTGAGGTATCGATATTATTCTGCTCGTTTTGCACAAGAAAAATACTCAGTAACTTTGTAAAGTATAAAGCATAAACATAAAATAAAAGGGTGTAGCCGTTGAGATATTTTATGAATACTTTAATGGATATAGCAATTCCAAATCAGATTTTCCTAGTCGCAAAATAAAAAATGTATTTTTTTTTCAAGATTGACGAAACATACAAAACATGTTAGTGTACTGGTGTACGTTTTGCAATTGCTATTATATTTTCAATATCTACACCGTCAGACATATAATAGTTATATTTCTATACATCAATATATTTTTAGACATACAAAACATTTTATTGTATTATTAATCTACGGAACCTTTAAGGCATAAGAAACGTCCACACTTGGTTTACGTGAGCACACATTCCATTTCGAAGGTATCGGATTGGAAAGGTTATGCGATGGGGAGCCACTCAAGGCCGACGATGCGATGCGGTTAGGGATGCTAACATCGTCACCATACATATCGATATACGTTGATGTTCTGGTAAGAAATATCGATTGCTAAAAGTTTTAATAATAAACTGCCTTTTACTTTTATTTATTTATTGTTATTTATATTTTATTTAAAGAAAAATGGAAAGAAAAATTTGACTTCAGGCGAGACTCGAACTCGCGGCCTACTGGGAATCTAGTCCAGACGCTCTTCCAATTGAGCTACTGAAGTCCTGCCCGATTTGTCAAATCTTGTCAAATCTACCATAAAGCAATGCAATAAATGTGAAGGAAAGATTTGACAAATCGGGCAGGACTTCAGTAGCTCAATTAGAAGAGCGGCTGGACTAGATTCCCAGTAGGCAGCGAGTTCGAGTCTCGCCTGAAGTCAAATTTTTCTTTCCATTTTTCTTTAAATAAAATATATTTCACAAGCATGTGTTAATGCGAAATAATATAAAACTATTGTTATCTATGCTTAATTGTCTACATTAATATTATAAAGTTTAATTGTTTGTTTGCTTGAACGCGCTAATTTCAGGAACTACTTTTCCGATTTAAAAAATCTTTCTGTGTTAAATATCCCATTTATCGAGGAGAGCTTTAACCTATTAGGAGAGAGTAGGTAAATTTGCTAGTTGGAAATAAAGGTGGTAAGATCATCGTTTGCAGTGACATCCATACTTCGAGATTTTTTTTCGACTGTTTTGATTCTATTATTGATGAAATTAAATAATAATAATCAATGTTTCACCTAGTATTTTTTATTGTTACGACGAACAAATACTCTTTATTATAATGATAGTACTTAGCTAAAAAGAATGTGGTTCAAATGATGGTAACTTAATACTGTAGCCTAAAGTCATCTACACAAAAACCAGAGTTCAATATGCAGATGCGTTGCCACCTTGAACTGTTGTTTTTCCCCTATAATAGTAACTTGTAATAATAAGCCGATTTAGAAATACCTATGGAGATTGATTATAACAAAAAAAAAATATTAAACCAATTTGGCAAACAAGCATACAGTTCACATGGATGTTAAGTAATGACTGTAGCCTATAGACATCTACACAAAAAAAGAGGTTAAAATGTAGATGCTATGCCATCTCTGAGACCTAAGTTGTTATATCTCTGTGATAGTTATTAGCACAGAGACGAATAAAATATAATTAATATAAGTACTTATCTTTTTCTCATGAATGTACATCTACAGTAAACATCGATATTTTCGTCATAAGACATCGATATAAGCATTAAGCATCCCTAGTGCGACGCAGTGCGGTACCGCGGTACGAAGAGGTTTGCGCAATCGCATTCCGATATATCATCAAGGTGCGATAACGCGGCGCGCGCGTCACCCTCACCGCCAACATTAACTGTCCTTATATGAGATGCTAGCTAGATAACTTAATTTTTTCGTGTATTAAAAGTGTAGGCATCAGTCGATATTTGAATACTGCCTATCATTGGCGTCAGGGAGCAGGGGAATGTAGAAAGGCAGCAGCTCCCCCCTCTTCAATGACTAAAAAAATGCCTAATTAACAGTAGACTGACATCTACCACACATATACCAACAAGCGCTAAATTCCCCACAGAACTAAAGTGACCCCTTTAGATCACCGGCTAGCGACGCTAATGATCTAAGATCTTTTACCTGCGTACAGAAAGTACGAAACCGTACATTACTATTACTGGTTAGGAACCATAACTACAAAACACTTTCTTTTGATGGCAGATATATTACATAATCAGGCTGTGTCACTGGAGCTCTACCATTATTCCGATGTGATAGCCACAATATACAATACAACCCACTATTGTATAATTTTGTTTTTAAATTTCCGAGTAGATTAATTAATTAATTGGACTCTGAAATAGGTATTGAAAGAATCTGATGATTAAAAAAGCAGCATCATTTAATCCTCTATCCACTTATGAAATTTAGGATTTCAAGTCTAGTAAACTACAGAGTTTTCAATCATTTCACTAGGTCACATTATTGAACAATGTTTTTAGCAGTAATATTATGCTGCTATTTAACCATGTACAACGTGTGAAACAAACGTATGTACTTAAAATATTGCAGCTCATATAAATTTGTACCTAAACTAAGAACGCATATGGCATAAATTAGCGTACTCATGATTTCTCTCAGTTCGTTCCTATCTTATCGGACAATTCACATTCAACGGCAATTTAATCGATTTGCTTTTAAAAAGCGCATTAAAGACGCGTCAAATACAATCATATCAACTCATATGACTTTCTGTTATTAGGTTTTACATACAAAGCAATAAGTATGGATCACGATAGAGGACGACGGAACATCTCATGTGCCCGTCCACGCTGGTAAGCGTATGAAGATCCTCGGAGATCCTCCAGATGCTACACCGGGAGATTATAGGTACATTAGTTAGCCGTTAAATACGTCTTAGATGTAAATATTTAAAGGGATCGTAGATGATCGTATACAGGATCTCGGTGTTCGTGCACACAAAAGATCCCAATGGGTCGAAGTGTAACAGCTGGCCCCTAAATAAGCTAAGTTTGAAGGTAGTATTGTTGTTCGATTCAAGATTTCAGGTAAATTACCGACAAGTGTACCTATACTTGATGGGTGATTTAAAGCCAATTTGTATACTTCATGAGTGATTTAAGGCCAATACCTTTGCGAGGATTCCCTTGTTTCAGAGGACTTGATAAGCCATTGGTTTCGGCTATCGCTTGACTGGCGTAGTTCTTAAGCCATATGACTATACTCAGAAAATACTTGCATACCTACGAGTATATTACCTATAACAAAACCACTTTACGTAAAACATACTGAAACAAAGGCCTTAATGCTTTAAGATCCGTGTATTATGAGACTCAATGCGGAAAAATATAGTCCCTCATTTTTTTAAACGCTTACACCCACAGGACCTTCTAGGGATAAAACTACCGCCGATGCAATTGATAATCTGCACGCCGAGGCTGTGCATCTTCGGGGAAGTCATTTGTCCAGCGGTGAACGTGTTTCGAATTATACAGTAGCTATTACCCACCTAACGAGATAGTTAAATATTATTCTAATGTGGCTGAGTGTGATAAAATTTTAATTAACTTGATTAATAATTTAAAAGGGAAAAGCTGTTTTCTAAATTCTTATATCTCTAGAATCATATTTTAAAGCATAGTGGTTTAAACATCTCTCTGTTTAACACTATGTTTATATTATTATCATCATTATTGCCAAAAGCCTTACAAAGGTGAACATGCCATAACCGCCACGCTTGGCATGCGGTTTGGTGATTGCAGTGGCGAGAGTTTTATCGTGTTCCTAGACACGTCCCTACGCCTTTCGGCACATTTTAAGTGTAGTGCGGTAATGCTCACTGCATCTATCTATCTATTCACTGCTTATGAATACTACAACTTTACAACAACAGTTTACTCACATAAAAACACAAGGTACTCGTATGAATGAGTGCGGGTTTCACCGGTTTCGTAACTTTCGCTCGCACCTGCGCCTGCGCTACAACTGCAAGCTACTACAATCGCACCCGCCGCGGCATCAGGCTACGCCGCAATATGAAAGTGATTAGAGATGGCCTCTGTATGAAAATGAATCATTGCAAAATTAATAGCAATAGGTAAATGTAGAACTATGAAAGTATAGTCTTCAGTATATCTAGATAATTTACCCTCAGAAGTAAAAAAAATAATTTGTGACTAAGTAGAGTCCTGGATCACTTAGCAAATTCCAATGCCTACTTTCCTCACATACAAAATATTATTTTAAAAAAACCTCCTCCACATAATTGACAAGCTTTCCTATCATTTGCATAACAAACAATCTCATTCGGAATATGGAAAAAAATATTTCACAAACATAGTTAGAAACAACGCACCGCAGGATGAACGTTTTTGTATGTTCTTAACCGGTTTGATAAGGAAATGTTTAAAAAGTCTGAATATGCTAGAAGGTATTGTCACTAAACTTAGGACCAGTTCTGTCTCGCAACATTGTTGGACATACAACCAGATTTGAAACTTTATTTTTTATCTTTATTACAATCCAAAATATATATGTATACAGTGCTCATCAAGAAATATTGCACATCGAACCTATGATAGTGACAATCGGCAAGTTTCCACTTTATAGAGCATTATCTCTCCTACACACTTGATCATAATGTTGTAGAAATTAAATTTGTGGATTTTCTCACCAAACTTCTTCTAATACCCGACTTTTCGGTCGCTTTCCAGCCACCGTAGTCACGGGCAGACTGACCACGTCTGTATACGCGAGAAAATCCGCAAATTTAATTTCTACAATGTACGAAGCTCGCGAAAACCTGTGAAAACGTTGAACAAAATGGTGGACAAACGTCACATAAGTAAGATGCGAAAGAGATAACGCTCTACAGACCCGAAATAAGCCGAGTCTCTTTCCTAAGGTCGATGTGCAACATGTCTTGTTGGATAGTGTAAGTAATTTTAAGAGAATTTAAAGAGACTCGTGAGTAGTTTGAATGTCTGTCCAAATCGGTTAGATGGCTTGTATTTAGATTATTGCCTTAACAGAAGTAGGCGACCTCTGCAAGCCGGCCGAGTTAGCATTCCATACTCGTACTTACACCGTCCTGACTGCTCCTCTATATTGAAAAATGTTAGAGATGGATTTGAATAGGTCTATTAAATGGGGATCATAAAGCAAATGCCGAATTGTAAGTGTTACATTAATGCATTGCTAATTCAATTTTTAAAAATCCAAATACTTACAAATAATAAATTTGTCATAAATTATATCATACATATTACAGTCATAGTCATTCATATAGTCGAGTTCCAAGTGCAGGCACCACTAAGATCTAGAACACCATGAAGTACGCTGAGAACATAACCTTCTGAACTATTAATATGTCTTCTAATACATTTAAGACAGAAGATTTGATTTGTGAAATGTTCTTCATTTACTACTCGTATTTCTAATTATTCTTAATCTACAAGTTTTTCTTTGTGTTATAATAAACCTTCCGACGATAAAATAAACTAAAATTTAATTCACAATGCAGTGATCTGTTTCGCTATACATCTTCATAGTGATTTAAAATGTAACATTGTTTAATCTGAACATCGCAAAGTGGTTAACCATAGCGAAACGAGAAAAATCTAAAAGTGGTCTGTAGAAGTCCGTAACTGACCTAAGAGAGATTGCTATCTTCATCGACGTCTGGGGACAGGTTTACGTCGAAGACATCTATTTCTAAACTGGCTCGTATTAAATAATTTGGCCTTTCAACAACACGTAACTTCGCTAATCGATTCAGCCGGACATTAGTTCAACGACTAACTACTGAATTATTTTAATGATCTCGTCCCGTCGGTTTCTAATTTCGTTAAATGGTGTGAACATATCGTTATGTTAGAGGAATGTGCGCGTTTTTAAAACTGGTCAATTATAATAGAGATTAATGTAAACGCTTCGTCACGACACGACCGCGACGGGTCGTCATCAAATTATGAAGTGAACAGGATATTTGAATAGTTATTGATATCTTATAGCAATATTCAGTTTTGAAGACACATCTTCTTTTGCATAAATGTTGCTAGGTTTATCTATTTTCTCAAATTATACTTCTTAAAGATCTTAGGACAGTAAGATAAGTAATAAAACATCACATCATGTTGTACGAAACACGCAAAAATTGTTAAAAGTTAAATAAACAATGAATCAAAAGTTCCGATTTCCTTGAGAGAATACACATTTCTTAAAGCATAAAAGGCGCTTAAAATACCATGCGTGATTTTAACTTCCACCCAGACAGATCGCGTACGAGGTACGAGTCTTTTGGAATGCGCGGAGGTGTATGCACAAAACATCTCCTTCGTGTGTGAGTGTGTGTATATATGTGCGTGGAGGCTGTACAGTGTACAGTGAAGGTCGCGGCGGCGGCCGGCGCGGGCGCACGCGATACGCGCCCTCCACCTCGCGCCCTGACATCGTCGAGTCTCTCCGCACCACCTCTCATATCCACAGTGAAATGTTACAAAATATGCGAGCACTTCTTCCCAGACAGAAAAGGATTACTCTTATAATCCCTGCATATAGGATGCAATAAGGATTGCAATTGTTGTTTCACCCGCCTACAGGAATTTAAAAAATATATACGAAAATGTTTCCTGTTCTTCCTTTTTTTATGTAATGGAAGTGGCAAACAAGCATGCAGTTCACATTGATGTTAAGAGATGACTGCAGCCTATAGATACCCAGACAAAGACCAAGGTCAAAATGCAGATGCGTTACCACTCCTGAGGCCTGAGGTGTTATGCCTCTGTGCCGGAAATTACATTGCCGTACATTACCACCTGACCAGAACACGATAGTGCTGAACACTACCATTTAGCGACAAGTATATTAGGTAGTGTGGTGGTGCCTACGCCCGCGAGCGCTGTCCGTCACTGGAGGTCTACCACCAGTAAAAAGCTTCTCTTAGTAGGTAAAGCTAATTTTCTCTTTTTGGTGTTTCAAATTTGTAATAGATTTTAATTTTAAAATTCCATAATGGTCCTTCGATTTAAAGATTTTCATATCTTGTTTATTTGAACGTCATTTTGACAGATTAGAAATGTACCCGGTGCTAACGTGAATTTTGAAATACTGTTAGCGGTGGATAAAAATATCCTGTCATGTTTACATTTTACATACTGAATTTGTTCTAATTGAAATCTATGTTGTCATGACTTCGATACGAACCGGATATAACAATAACGATCTTAAAGATAAATCAAATCAACATTCAATGGCTGTCACATGCGTCATACTCGTGAACGGGTGCTGTTGGTGGGGACTGGTCTGTTCTGGTTTGCAGGAGCTACATCACATTTAGTAGATAGCAGTTTATTTGCATCTATGCTATGGACGTTCACATTATTTGATTTTTCACGATAATTTGTTCTAGATTTAAGCTCTCATTTAAAAGAGCTCTTACTGAGTTTGTTGGGTAGCGGAGTTCTTCTCAGTAGTGACTGCACTTGGAACACTGCTAAGTGAATAACTTTGATCTTGACGAATAAATTTTTCTTTTTCTTCATTTATCATCATTGAAGGAATTGAAACATTTTGTGATTATTATGTTTTAACTAAGTAGTTTAAATTCTAATTTTTAATTTACTATTGATATATGATTTTACTTTACTTTATGTAATGGTTATTCACTCTAGGTATTTTATATTTCTTGACGTTTTAAAAGTATCTGTAAAGATCTATTCGAAATAAAAATATTTTCTATTCTATTCTATTCATTTAGTCACTTGAAAACAAAAAAAAAGACTGAATGAATTCAGACTATAAATTCAAAAATGCTCAATTCTCTTTTTTATTTACTGAGTGATGTACCTATTGTGTGTATAAAAACAAATGACTATTTCATGCTTTCTTTCTTTTTTTCAATTCGTATAAAATATCTCCAATTTAGATACTTAAATCGCTAAGTTAGTTTGATTGGAATTAATTTGAATTCAAATTCCCATTGAGGAAAATTTTGTTAATCAATCAGAAAAACGAATAGTAAAAATTCGACACAAAGTCATGCATAAATACATTCTTTAATTAAGCTTTTGTTTTGGAATGCCTACCGAGTATTGCATTATTCGCCACGCAATGTCTAATTACCCGTGATCAGGCATCCGACAAGCAGCGACCCGTCAATGACGTTCACGGATCACTGTATCTATTGACTGATGGTAGACTGTCAGTGTCACCTGCCATCACCACATCGAGGGCCACTATTCGTAAACATAATATTATGTCCAAACAGTATTTTCAACATCTCTTATTAGATCTTGCTGTAGCTGGTAACATATTGGAATCATGTACCAGTACGTTACATGACTACTATTTCTTTTTGCTTTGTGTGGTTTGTGTTTGATAAAAATGGTTATCTACTGATGATGGTGAGCAAGACCATCTATTTGTCAGTTCATAAAAAATGGTTGTTTCTTTGTATTTTTATCTGTACAATCAAGTATAATGTCATTTTGGCTGAAATCTTGGGTTATTCGTCAACTCGACACGGACGACCGGACACACGCATGTCCAGTTGGTTAAACTTGAAATTGTAATGACTTGTTATTGCGTCGTCTGGACACGACAATATTTTTGCGTGTGTCCACATGGTGAAACTTAAATAAAACCACTTTTATGTTTTCACCAACTGGACACGATCACTTTTTTATGATATTACATTATCTCCTCGTTTATTACATCCTACTTAATATTTTAAATGCGAAAGTTTGTGAGTATTGATGTTTGTACTCTTTCTAGAAAAAACTATTAGATGGATTTGGATGAAACTTTACAGTAAAGTCAAGTAGACGAAGTCGCGAGTAAAATTTAGTACTACGCGAGAAAAAAACCTAATGGTTTTTAAATTTTAAAATAAAACAAATATGTATTATAATAACAATCAAATTAAAGTATGATTTATTAATATAAAGACATGGTTTGACTACCTATAGGAAAAGAGTTAAAATAGTCAATATTCTCAAAAATAAATAATAATTTAAAATCATTACTTCAAATATCACAAAATATGAAGTAGGTAAGTACCAACACATAATTTAAAGTAGCAATTAAATTTCTGTATTTATTATCAAAGTCAAAGAAATTTTGCCCTTGAAAGATACACTCCTTTTCTATACAAACTTGCAAAGCTTGTTTGCTTGTTTACTAAATGTAGTTGCAATGAACTTTGAACGGGAATTGTACTCGGAGCTACATGCGGCATAAAATAATGAAATAAAATATCAATAGAGCATAATAGAGAATCGGACAACTCTTGAGAATGTGTCTAAAATTATTCTTTATACGTTTATTGAACCATAAAAAATATTAATTTTATTGTTTAAACATGTTAAAGTACCAGAAATATTTTATACACATACATTTTATAATTTCAAAATTGCCGCGTAAACGGTGCCGAATGACTCTGAACAATGTGACGTCAACTGTTTGTAATCAAAGTGAATCTTTTAATTCCATACGACTACACAAGTGCAAATTAATTTTGTTGAATTTCGTATATCTTATTTTTCGTGTAAATAACGTAGAAAATATCCAAAAAAAGAGCCAATAAATCAAAGTATCACTTGTGTTAAATATTTGTTGTACAAACATATGACGTCACGTCCTGTGATTGATGTTTCGTTCAACATGGAGCTCAGATAAAAAATATTATAATTATTACATTTTATTTTGCAATTTAAAAATATAAGTCATCGTATTATTTCACAAACATTCATTCTAATCATAGTTAACATTTATTTGCGATAGCTGTCCGATTGCCTATTATGGCATCACAATTCTAAAATGTATAATTTTACAAATACGATAATAATCATTCTACTTAACTCTCGATTGTTATTAATGAAATACTACGCAAAAGTGACAAGTATTGTTGTTACAGAACAACAATACTTGTTACTTTTACATAGTATTTCAGTAATAATTGAGTTAGGCACTTGTAGGTATAACAATCATTTTACCAAGACTAAATTCATGTTGCAAAGCCTGTTTAAGGTGTTTTTTAAAATCACAACCATGTATTAGTTTCTGGGTGCCACTGCGGTATTTGGCTTTTAATTAAACAAAATAACATTTTATAAGTTTCCACTATTTTATTGGGAAGCAGAGCATAAATAGTAGGAATAATGTTTGTATGATATTTTGTACGCCCAATATCGACATGAATCGTGAATAGTTGATGGAATTTTCTAACGCATGTTTTAAATCATCACAGAAGAATCTCTTTGAATGGGCAACAACTTCTCACATGTTGTGATGGCCAAAAACGATAAATCCGATGCGATCTACATGCTGAAACTGTTCAAGTTCAACTGTATAGCCATATTATTGAATAATATCCACTGAACGCCTAGTGATGTGTTTCCCTTTCTATACAGTTTTTTGTTTACACTTTGGATAGTTGAAATCATCATATCAGCCGTAATATGTCCACTGCTGGACTAAAGCCTCGCCATAAGGAGATGATGGGATACATACCCTCCCCCCTGCCATAGTCGCCACGCTTGGCATATAAATTGGCGATTGCGGTGGCGGTTGTTTCATCGCAGGACGCTGATGTCGAGTTGACGAATAACCAAAATCTTAGGAATTCAATTTCGTGTTCAATTTTACGAAGTAGATCGTAGTTTTACTATAAGGAATGAACAACATAATAATTATGTTCTTATTTTTAATGTTTCAGTGTTTATCATGGCTCAATTGCCATATATTTCTGCTAATGCCGATTCCAACTTAGCTGCTCAATAATGTTCGAATCGAGAAAATTTAGTCATTCAGTTTAGAATCTAGCTAAATACCTCAGGCCGCCGGAAAAATATGACAATTGATTCTTTTTGTTCTTGGACCATGTAGGGTCCATCATATTCTGCTGCTTCAAGGATATCAATTATGGATATGTAGTAACTTCGATTTGATTTATTTCATAACTAGCTGTTGCCCGCGGTTTCGTATGTCGTTCTATAAATAACTAAGTATCCTATGTTCTTTCTCAAAGTCAGTTCTATCTCTGTACCAAATTTCATTAAATCGGTTCAGTCGTTTGGAAGTCGTTTGGAAAAGGTAACAGACAGACACAGTTACTTTAGCATTTATAATAACATTTCGCTAATATTAGTAGGGATTTTATAATGAGTAGGTATATAGATATTCAAAGTTTGCCATTTATGAAAATTAAGATGGGTGAAACAGATAGCAATCAGTTTTGTTCAATCAGAGGAAAAGTTAATTAGATGCAAAATATTTTCAGCGTATTTATTTCCAATGCTGTTTCTTCTGCTTCTCAAAGTGCCACTTCTTTACGAAGGTTGGTGACCGTCATGTCAATCCTTATTCTTGAAGCTGCAGCGTGGAATAGATAACTAGTGCTTAGGTTGCTGTTTACATTAAGAAATCATAAGCAAAACGCATTCTTTTTATTTAATTAGGTACCTATCTTTTGTTTTATTTCTTCATATGCGGAGATTTTATACTTTTACTATTCAAAATTAGCACGCTCGATACCAATAACGTCTAGAGTAAAATGTATGAAGAAGTTCAGAATTATTTTAAGTCTCATCTTGTGGTTTTATTACATTTTAGTTATTTGTTGTATGTACATCATCAATAAAAGAATGAAGTAAGTTACATGTAGGAAATAAAAATGAATAGACCTTGCTGGTATCACGAGGTATTACTGCAGTCATTGGTTGTAATCGGAGCGTAGCTTGATATCAAGCAACGTTTCTCTAGATCGGATCTTATCGCTCATTATTAAACCTCCTGATAACATTCTAGCGGTTGAATAGCGCAAAACTTTAATTAGATACGTGACCAGTGAAGTTAGCTGAAGTTCATTACCTAACATGATTTAGTACGAATTTGATTCGAAAGATTTGAAGCCCTTTGTTACGTTGGAGATGTTTTGTTTATCTTTTTGAAATGAATACCTTTGTGTTTATGCGGACCCTCTCATTCCATCGTTTTTACCTGCTGGGCGATCCTTTTTTTTTCTTTAGTCAATTAATTCCTCGAGCGAACGTGAATGGATTGTTTATGTTTTAAACGTCACTCGTTAGCATGTTTCAATTTATGCAATGGGCGACGAGATGTCGTGAGTCGTGATGTCTTTCTTATTAGCAACAGGTTCTTGTGTGACTACTGCGGGTGCCACACGAGCGTCACGCGGTGGGTCACGTCTGTCGCCGGAACTTCCAAGTCCACCGTCTCTTCCGTTCGCCTCGCTCGGGTTACCTCATCCCGACGTTCTCACACTTGCCTCGTAACAGTAATTAGAATTCAGCTGAGTGTGGCCGCGGTGCGTGGCGAGCGGAGCAACGACCGCCGCGCGACCAGTCGCCATCTAGCGGACCCCGGCGCACTCGACCCGCCTGGCTCCCGCACATTGTACTAACATCAACCATCGCACCGAATACAACCTACTTATCACTCCTATTGGCAAACGTCTCACTTGCACTGGGTGTTCTCATTCGGAAAATGAGGCCTGCTGAGTGAGCAGAACAGCTGACATTTAGTGAATTAGTGAAACTGGTCGGCAGACGCTGGATCATCGCGTTCGACCAGATTTTTCTCGGAAAGTGTGTTAGGAATACGGTGGGAGCGGCATCGCGGGAAAGCGGCACTCTCTCGGTGCGGCCTCGATCCCGACGGGCGCGAGCGCAGCGTGATGTTACGTGCCGGCTGACAATAACACTAGGGTCCCAGTTCCCGATACTCACCTCTGTTTGTTAAACTGGCCACCGGCACACCTGTAAACTCGCCACGGGAAGGACTGGTTTCACTCACTACACACGCGGTGATACTTCGCGCCACAGCGGCGACCCGGTGCGCACTGGAGGCCGCGCTCGCGCTCCCACCCCGCTGACCCCGCGCGCCCCTCCTGCGAAGGCTCGCGAGGCGGGGGCCAGCGAGGGGCGGTGGGGAGGGGCGGGAGGACGGAGGCAGAGGACTGAGGCGTGAGTGACGCGGCGCGGGCGGCAGTGGCTCATCGCGCGCGAGACTGAACGCGCGCTCCCACATTCGCAGTCGTAGCGATGTCCGCGAACGGGTCGGCGGTCACCGAGCCGCGGCTCTGCCACGTGCGGAAGGTGCCAGACTTCGACGGATACGGTTTCAACCTGCACGCCGAGAAAGGCAAGCCGGGGCAGTACATAGGGAAAGTGGACGAGGGTTCCCCGGCGGAGACGGCGGGCCTGCGGCGCGGAGACCGTATCTTGGAGGTGAACGGGCAGAGCATCGCTGGCGAGACGCACAAGCAAGTAGTGGCACGGATCAAGCAGCGACCGGACGACGCGGAGCTGCTGGTGGTGGCGCCGGCGCCGGGCGAGCCCGTGCCCGACCTGGACGCGCCCGAGCGGCAGCCCGCCACGCCGGCCTCGCCCGCCACGCCGCCCGGGGGCTCGCCGCCGCCCGCGGACGCCGCGCCGCCGCGCCTCAACCTCCACATGACGGCCGCCGAGATGCGCGCGCACCTCGCCGCCAAGAAGAAGGTCGACCCCAAGAAGGTGCCCATGGACCTCAAGTCCAAGTTCGATATCGTGAAGAAACTGTGAACAGTGTGATATTGCGTGTGTCGTGTGTCGCGTGCCGGTGTTGTTGTTGCCGCTCGTGGCGCGGCGTGGTGTACATAATGGCAACGCTGGTGTTGTCGAGCGGCCGCGAAGGCTGCGTTCCCCCGTTCCCCTCTCTGTCCCCTCTCCCCCCGCGGTGCCCGCGCGCAGGTGCAGCGCGTTGTTGCCAACTCTCGCGCGCGTCTGCGCCTGCGCCGGTGACATCAGCGGCACGTTTGATTTACATCGATCGTATTCACTTGTACGCCTTCCGTATAGCGTGTATGCGTCGCTCCCATCCGACAGGTTGTAACATATCGCCTTTCAGAAATTGCCATTGAATGTTGTATATAGATACCGTACGTAATAAGATTTTTAAATTGAATTATAAATGTTGTATTTATTATACGAACGGAAATCGAGTTTTAATAACTGATTAACTAAATGTGTAGTTAGTGTAATGTTCTATGTTAAGTGCAATTATTGTTGAATGATCAATAAAGGATATTGAAAAATATGTGGCGTTTGTGCAATTGGGCCGCCCGGGGTCGGGGCCGAACCCGCACCCGCCCGTCTCCCTCGCCGCTATCTGCCGACGTCACCTGCCACTCATAAGCGGCTTACCTGATAACAACCGTTAAATCCCCTCGAATCGATACCATTTTTAATAATATATTGTTAGGTACGTAACTACTCGTATATCTGGCTACACTTTTAATTTTGTATTTTGCACATTATCGCATTGGGTGCTCCTGTAATGATAATGATGTTTTTGATAAATAAATAAATAAATATAAATTTTATTACTTCTAACTAAGTATGAGAATCATTCGACATCTTTTCTGTTAAAATGATGTAAACTAGTTTTATCTAGTTATCAAAATTATTATTAATTATGTATGTATGTATCTTCACGCCAGGTCCCTAACGGGGTAGGCAGAGAGTGTAGAGCGCCAGATATCCCGGTTCTGACAAACCTCTCGTGCCTCGTCTACTTTCATCATTCTTTTCATACATGCACGCCGATTCCTAAGACTTTTGATCCCACCATCAGACAGAACTCGACCTATTTGGTCATGGCAGGTCAGTCTTGGTCTTCCTGGGCCTCTGCAACCGTCCACATTCGCATTGTATATCTGTTAAGTCATTCGCTCATTCGACATTCTTTCTATATGCCCGAACCATCGGAGCATGCCTTTTTTAATTTTTACACCGATACTACGTATCATTCACACAAAGCCTCTTTCTTACATCTTCATTACGAACGCGATCGTTTTAATTACTTGCATATAGGTAATCAATGGTATTGTATGTTGGTTTATTCAGAACAACAAGTGTTATAGGAAATGTCAATCCGATAAACTACAACGCCATCACGACGCACACACCTACCTACCTACCTACCTACCCATCAATATATTTACACTTTCACACTTTACAACATATTTATATTATGTTAGATAGGCGGACAAGATAATACGACAACAAATGAACATACTGTTCATGCTGGTAAGTGAACAGAAACATCATAAAACCATCAAAATAATTAAAGAAAACAAGGGAAAAATAATTGACTTGGGCAGGAATTGAACTTGCGACCTCAGGATAACCAATCCAAATGCTTTATCACTAAGCTACTGAAGCAAATATTTCTTTTTTTTTCTTTTGAATATAAATTCAAAACTTAAGGTGTGATTATGATTCGGAAAATAATCTCACCGCTTAGCCTCATAACTTTCAAAACTCTTAACTAATACAACAGTCTATATGTAGGTATACGTGAAAGAATAATAATTTGCAATATCAAATGGTTACAGTTTCATAAAAGACACAGTGTAACAAGACAAGTGAACTTACTCATAAGATTTTTGCAGGCTCACTTGGAATGCTGCTCGGCATTGTTCGTATTTTCTTGTCAACCTTGTACGCGTGGTCTAAGCTCGCCAAAACCTGTGGAAACGTTTAAATGTCAAGAATTATTAAGAAAATATATAAATACATCGGACAATAAAAGACATTATTCAAAAGACGATAAAAATCACATCTAAATTCATAAAAGTAGTAGATATAGCAAATAGCAAAAAATCAAACTGATACTCGCAAATAATTTCTATGAAATATATTTAAATTCTTGTCTTTTGTTGCAATACGTAAATACATCATAAATCATCATACATCTCATAAAAGCCATGCATGTACTGAGTATTTCACAAATTACGAGGCGTATCCTCTTTTCTCCCCTTACCGGGGACGGTGGCACTTGATTTGTGTCATCTGGCCCGGTAAGCATATCACCGGGCCAGTTGAAACTTTTTTTTCCCATGTGGCCCGGTGGCGGGCCAGGTCACCGGGCCATAACATGTCATTATTACACACTAAACGTGAAGATAACAACAGGCATATAGCAACTTAGCAACGAATGTAAAATTTAAAGTGGATTTAGAAATTTTGGTTGTTTCTCTTTGAAATATTAATTTTTACGTAACATAAGTTACGCTCCTAATAAACAGTTAATAAGTTGTCTGTTATACTGTTATCCTTTGTAAGACATTGAATAAACAATTTAAATACTATGTGAGATTGTGGAGTCAGCGCAGTGCGTTCCCGCAAGTGCAGTATGTAATGTGATGCATTATGTATGAAGGATCACCTTCACAAGGCATCTTTTGGTCCGCTTTGACCTGCCCCAACCGGTTGTTGACCCCGTGTCTTAATACAATCTTATTCTAAACTTTGACATTTATAAAGAAGCATGGACATACATTACTTTGTACACAAAAAAAATAAAAAAAAAGTACAATGTAAACCTATAGATATATAAATTTGAAATATTATCTTGGGTACCTAAAAAACATTTCCTGACCGGAATAAAAATAGTCTTTCCTATCAACAGTAGAAGCACTTCATACTAAACTTCAGTTTTAAACTTTTTATTCCGGAGAATTAAAAATATTTTAAACTAGATGTTGCCCGCGTGTTGATTACTTTTCGCGTAACCTGTGGAAACTCATTAAATCATCCCATGGCATACCACAGGAACATTTTATCTCATAATCTAAGTCAGCTAATACCCTATCTATATAACAATTTCATCAAAATCTATTCAGTAGTTTCGGTGTTATTGACGGACAAAGAAACTTCTGGAAATGTTCTTTAGAATTACCAGATAATATTTGAAAGCTAAATACCTACTGTCTATCTTTTTATTTTTTATTATTTTCTAATGCAAAACAAAAGGAGAGATCCTTAAAACAAGTACAAATGTGTACAAGATCAACGATTACTGCATTGCATATTCATTTTTAGATTGACATTATGAAATGAATGTCAACGCTTTCCACGCTTTGGAGTCACAATTAGAACTGTTGTTAAATAATTACAATAATTGTTTGAGAATCGTTACACGTTCTTGATTTATGATTCCAAATAGCTTCATTACACAATGTAGTTAAGTACAATTACTGTAGTTTGGAATGAAAGTGAATTATGTGACGGTAATTTTAGCTGTTAATTTTAGCCTCATTTAATTTACCTGCTGCTTCGTTACAGGATCTACTGCTTGCTGCAAGTATTCCCATAATTATGCTACATATTGTATAGCCCCGAAATACTTATCATAAATACAATATTAACAACTTGAGCCAAGGTTGGCAACGCATTTGCATTCTGATCACCGGGAGTCATTTATGTGTATTATAGACGTCTACACAAAACTTCAAGGCTGCAGTATTCACCTATTATCTATATGAACCGCATTCTTGTTTGCTAACACAATTACATTAAAGAAGTATTGCTATATCTATGCTGCAAGTAGGGGCAGGAGCCAGGGCGGCAGGCTGCGAGCTGCGGGGGTGGCTCAAGGCCCACCTTTGCGACGTCGCGCTCATAAGGATAATATTTTTTTGGCATTTTACCATTAACTGAAGGGAAGGCAAATCTTACAGGTTCAGATGATTGTTTAAATACGCTCTTGGCTACAATTTCCAAGCTGAGCAAGCGGATCGCTGATTATAATAGGTACACAACATGTCATCCGTATGGAAGAAGATGCAACCGCGTATTGAGATCTGGTGTCATTCCAAGTCAAGGAGGGTGCATGAAGATATAATGGCGGCGGTGCAATGGATTCGTATAGGTTGCCTGAATTAAAAAAGCTTCTGCTTTGTAGGATATGATATCCAACACGTAGCAAATAAATTTGGCATTTTAAATGATTGTGTAATGTGAACAAAAGCCGATAGTAATAACCCCTCTTAAAAAGTTGTAAAATTGATCATCAGTATTCATTCATTATACTATACTAGACCAATGCGAAAATATTTAGAGAATTTGTGTCCCACATTCTGTTCTCGAATTTCAGCCAATTTCTATAGAGCCGATCCAACTGCGGAGGAGATCTTATAGTAGTAGTGTAGAGTAGAACAATATGCGCAAACATATCTGCACTCTCTATTCCCTCACTCTCATAGCCCAATGGGACAGCAATCCGACACGATCGGGAAGAGATTGGACGCAGAGCCGACAGCTTAACATGCTTTCAGAGGCACGGGAATCACTGGACCATTGTAGCAGTCTTGGATTTTTAGACAAAACTAATAAGACTAATAATCGTAAACTGGACATTGTTCTCAATATTCAGTAAAATAGAGTTTAAGAAACATTTTGATACGTATCTTTCTGGTATAGAGGCAAAACAGCTTAAGCCTCAGAGCGGAGCTTGAACCTCTGGTAATAATGTGAATGTCTATAGGCCGCCTTATCCGCTCAACTATAGCTAATGTGAACTGCAAATCTTTAGGCACTTTCGAGACATAAGAAAAAGTATTTCATTTGAACAGCGATGGAAAAGAAAAGTTGTTAAAATGTAAACGGTAACGTTTTCTAAGAGAAATTGAAGCATGCAAAGTAACTTTCGTGAAGGCGGTGATGAAATGGCAACAGTACGAGAAATGATTATAAAACGCACTTTCTGCGGGACGTGACGTGACGTGACGTGACCAATGCCCGCGCACGCCACTGACGTAACCCTGCAATAGGGTTGCCAACCAAATGTGTGTAAGATATTATGTGTATATTTTTATTTTTATAACTCTATAAAAATTAACTAAATTTTATTTTAATAAATTGCCAATCTGAGTTGTTTGACTTCCGAGTTGCCTCAGAACCTGGTAATCGAAACCGGCAGACAATAAGGCTCAATGAGAAGGGAATCATTTGTTAAAAGGAAAAATTGCAGCGTACTGGCAATTGGGTGGCCATGCTCCAAATTGCGGAAATGTGTTTATGATGTGAATAGGTTCACTTCTATAGACCGACCGTTTAACACGCGGGGTGGCCGTTGCCGGTCTCAGAGGAGGCCGATGGGAATAAACGGGCTTAAAGTGCTCTTCGAAGCACGGCAACGCGCATTTTAATTTGTCACTAGTGGTCACCCGTCACATACCCGACCGCACCCATATCGCTTAATCGAGTAGATCGCTTGCGTTCTACACCAGCCGCGAAGTCTTGCGCGCTTCAGAAAGATGAAAAGAGGATGATACGAAATTATAAATACTAGCGGACCCAACCCCCAAAATCCGCTGTCCTGTCTCTATGTACATAACTACATACGTACATACATTTAAAAAATAATTAAAAGGGTATTTTAATTATTTTTTTGACTGGATAGAACAAAGTCGGAGGGCCCTGATTCGGTGCCTGCTATACTACTTGCTAAATGTGCAGATGAGTTATCAATTCCCTTATATATTCTCTTCAACAGATCTATTAATGAAGGGTACATGCCAAAAATTTGGAAAAAAGCGTTTATTTCACCTATTCACAAAAAAGGTTCAAAAAATGAAGTGATCAATTATACACCTATTTCTAAACTATGTATCAGTGCAAAAGTACTTGAAAAAATCATATACAATCAGTTGTATCCAGTAATGAAGACATCGATTCCATTGTCTCAGCATGGCTTCCTCAAAGGCAGATCTACAGTCAGCAACTTAATTCTTTTGAATGATTTAATTTCCGAGTCAATGGACCGGGGATTGCAGGCCGACGTAGTATATATACGTAGTATAGTCAGCTATAGTAAAGCATTTGATCGAATAGACCATCATTTATTAATCTCTAAGCATGAGCTGTCTGGTATTAGAGGGGATTTATTGAGATGGTTTACTTCTTACATTAATAATCGCTCCCAAGTCGTTGTTCTCAATAATTATAAGTCTAAATGGATGTGTGTTCCAAGCGGTGTACCACAAGGATCTTTGTTGGGTACTTTAATATTTTTAATTTTCATATCAGATATAGATACCTGTTTTGAGAACTCTTTACTACTCAGTTTTGCTGATGACATGAAAATTTTTAAATGTGTTAAAAGTAATGATGCACTGGCCTTACAACAAGACCTGGTTAGACTTGATAACTATTGTGTTATTAACAAACTAGACCTTAATGTTAATAAGTGTTCAGTAATGTCTTTTTCGCGGAAACACAATCCTATTTGCTTTAATTACAAATTAAAAAATCTAGTTCTTGAACGAGTGTCAGAGATGAAAGACTTGGGAGTTGTACACGATTCTAAACTAATTTTTGATAAACATGTCTCTACTATAGTCAGTAAAGCTTCTAGGTCTCTAGGATTCATAATGAGATCCTCTAAGGAATTTAAACAGGTTAAAACGATTAAAATTCTTTATAGTACATATGTGCGATGTCATTTAGAATATGCATCTCTAATTTGGAACCCGAAGTATACCGTTTACTCTGAGCGGTTAGAACGAATACAGCGTAAATTTATCCGATTTCTTAATTTTAGAGCTCAGCTTAAAAAGACGGATTACAATACTTCCTGTGCTAAGCATCACTTTCTTCCTCTAAAAAATAGACGAGACATTTTCGATATCATCTTTTTAAAGAAAATTATGGTCTCCTCCATGGAGTGCCCGGATTTATTAGGTAAATTTTCTCTTTACACCCCCATTATAACTTATCGTAGTAGCCCGCTACTTTCTCTTCCATCGGTAACCACAAATTATCGCCAGAATAGTTTTATCTATCGTTCATGTCAGCTCTTCAATGCCTTATGCAAACGTACGGATCAGGAGTTCGACCTGGATCTATTTTTCTCCAGTGTACCTTCAATCAAAAAAAGATTAAGTGATACTTTCTTTAACAAATATAATAAATAAATTTTTAGTAAGTATTCAACCTCAGGATTCATACTGTTCTCTTTGTTGGCTTTGACCAGAATCGTGTCAGCGGTGGATAACGTCGTGGTGAGTGTAACAGACCGACAGAAATACAGATAGACAGAGTTAATTTCACATGTCGACTCGTGATTTCTTTAATTGTTTTTTTTTATTCTCTTCAATGTGGATGATAAGCACATGTTTATATATTTATAAGTATGCGTAAATGTAGTATGTACTTATACTGCTTTATTCGTCTTTTTTGTTATATTTCAAATACTTTTTTTACTTTTTTAACTGACACACTTGTTAAGCATCAGTGTATATTCACATCGTTTTGCTTTGTGAGATGATGTGTTAGCTAGAACCGTTCTTTATAATGTCTTTTAAATGTTGCTAATATCTTTCGCTATCTACTTTTTTTCTATAAGTGGAGACTTATAAATGATTCTTCGGTTTCTTAAAACATAAACCATTCTCAAAACACATACAATAATGAATCATCAAAATCGGTCCAGCAGTTACGGACGAGTTCAGTAACATACTCGTATCTACACAACACACGCACACAAAAAAAGATGAATGAATGATACAATTTAATTTAGAAATTGAAATGAAAATAAGAATGCAGTCTTTATTTCTTTCTTACTTAGGTACTTAAGTCGAATATTATTATTCATAATAAAAGAATTGAATACTATTTATCAAAATTAATTATAGGGAGGTTAATTTTTATAAAAAATAATTTGAAAGCTGTTTTCCCTGACAACCGGTTTCTTAGCTCATCGTATTAAATGTACCAATCCAGCATTCCTAAAAAGTCGTGATGGAAGAGAAAATAGGTATTGCCATAGATACAGTTCCGTAAAGCCCCGAATATTTCGAACTTTTTAGTTGCTTACGCGTATAAACATAATATTGTATGTAATGTATGTCAATAAAATTTAAACAAACTAGCAAGGAACAGCGCCAGTGGCGGGAGGGGAGGTCTCGCTCGCTTGTTCGGCCCGGCATCGCGCTGTGGCGTGTGTGTGCATTGCCATGGATACAAGACGCGCATGCGCAATGAAATTCCTCATAAATTCCTCTTAAATTTTGAGGAAGCGGTAGCGGAAGAGGATTTTTTTGTTATTATTTATGAGGATGCGGAAACGGTTGAGGAACAAAAAATATTGCGGAACTTCCTCATTATGAGGAAGAGGAAGAGGAATCCTCAACAACCCTAGTGGGTATAGATCAGAGTGAATGAGCGTCCGTCGCGGCGGGCGTGCAGCAACAGAGCATGCTGTGCATATGCCGCATGCCTCTTTGTTCTGCTCTGACATACTGACATACCCTAATTCTATTAAACTTATTAATAAATAGCGCACTTACTTGGAAAACAAGTGCAACAACAATCCTGATCAAGTGTATAAATCTATTTTATTGCATTTGTTGCAATAACACATGCGAGTAAAATATGTCAAAGATTTTTAAAGGGAAAATGGCCGCCACCACTTTGCTATGCAATGTAATGAAAAAGTAATTCCACATTCAAGTACCCTCACTTGCTAGCTACCGGTACTACGTGGTAGAAAAAGTAGGCTCGTGGGTCAGAGTTCGCAGGTACAAGTCCAGCCCGAAGTCAAATTATTATTGCCATCATTGCTTTATGCAATGTATGTGTGTCAACCCTAGCTCGCTATGGGACTAAGCTGCGAGGCTAGCGAGGACAACATGCCACTCACGCAACACATCCGCGCCTCAACCAACCACACTCGACACAGCATACCTCTACTTCGGTTTTTATTTTATTAGTGTTCAGGTGAACTACTTCAGTAGTCTAGTGGTATTGCCACTAGGTACTGAGACGCTGGGATCTCGGGTTTGGTCCTCGTGTCGAGGGCTATTAGGATTTTTCCATTTCCTGGAAGTTGCCCAGTTCCATCTTTGGAGTTTGGTGTGCTCGGATGCCAACGGACTCGCCACATGAGACAAAGTGTGACCGGCGAAACGAGGATGTTTCCATGTATGCTGCCTCTGCCTACCCCTGGGAGTAATACAGGCTCGAACTATATTGTTTATTAGGCGTAGTTATAGTAGCGGAGCGATTGTTGCACCGCCTCAATGATGACTGAGGAGGCCTTTGTCTTACGACAAAAGAATCTCACTTGCTTAAATATTTAAGCTGAGAGTCATCTACACTCACCGGGTGACTGGTGAAATAGACTAGGCTATCTGTCGCCTACGTAGGTATGTCCAATTAACTAAAACGAATGTGGGCTAGAAAAGTACAGATATTATGTGATAGTACGTGCGCGTGCGCGTGTAGGCAGCTAGTGATTGTGACATACAATGAGAAGGACGATTTCTTTTGTTCCAATTACAGTCGCCGGTGATAATACTGTGACGAGTTCACTTAATGCACTTATTGTTTAGAAAAACGACCAATGAAGTGAAAATAATATTTGAATGCATAACTTCACGGCTTTTAAGCGTACCAAAAGAACAAAACGGCCAAATGCAAGTCGGAGTAGGGGTTTTTTATGCAACTAAGATGACAAACAAGCCCAAGTTCGTATGGATGTGAAGTAATGACTGCAGTCTTTAGATATCTACACAAAACCAGAGGTCTCAATGCGGATGATTGGCCACGCCTGGGACCTAAGTTGTTACGACTCTGTGATAGTTATTACCGGGCCTTAACACTACTATTTGGCGGTAGATAACAAGTGGTGCCTCCGCCCCGGAGGTCCTGCACTGGAACTCTACCACCAGTAAAAAAGCCTAAGCATATGAAAGGTTCTGTAATAGAAAGTAACATTTGACTGAATGTTCACTCCACTACCTATATTTTTATTTAAATACAATTAATTACCAGTTTTATTTAACTAGTTTTTTTTTCATTTCATACAATACGTATCAATTGCAAAGTGCAGTTTTTGATAATATAGCTCAAAAACTCCTAACTGAATGCGGTGGAGCCTACGCCGTCGATATCTGTCACTGGAGCTCTAGCACCAGGAGACCATTTACCTACTTGTGACTATTGACTTGACTACTACGTCCTGATTGTAAAATAATTACAATTCCGTTCAATATTGAATATTTCACAATAAATTGTTTCTTTTAATATTAGATTATGTATTGTAATGACGATTAGATAGGATATCAGATCAATAAAATTAACAACTACTTTTCACTATCTACGACAACGTTAAAACTTGTACAAATGTTATAAACATTTCAATTATCAATGTAACGTACTGTGATGCAAAATTATAACAAATAGATCCTAAAACATATTGTTTATCTTGTTAACAATGATGTCATCTCGTATTTAAACATACAAGTGTTACATTAAATGTAGCGTTTTTCCTTTACAATGACCTCCACTCGACACCCGTTCACCTGTAGTGTGTATAACAATTATGACTTATTATTTTAACTGCTTCGGCAATTTATTTTCGGCCTTAGGTGCTGAGGACTGTGCCCTACCCGTACGTAATACTGGGTTTTCTTAAATGTAGAAGTTTATGGCACCCCTGAAAAACGTACGATGATTTTTATTGTCATGAAATGGCAAACGGTTTTATTTACAACAAATGGAAACCATCCCATTTTTTTTAAATTTTATTTACCTGTTTCAAGTATGTAGTTCTAATAGTATCGGAGTAGAGTGACTGTGACATACACAGGGCGAACAGACTTATAGATAATCCTAAAATTTAAAAAAGTATTAAGGGCATAAAGTGTGTTAGTTGAGTTTTCTTAATTTGCTAACGTATTCGTACCGGAGAGTTATCACTTCGCGCTACAGAGCTGATAGCACTCCTGTTAAGGGTTAGGCGATCAGAACGAAATACGTCGAAAGAAAATATCCAATAGATTTTAAATGTTCTTGTAAGTTACATTTTTATACCATGGCAGAGAATATGTAATAATACGTATAGAATGGACACTTCGACGTCCCGCCCGATTTGCACACATACACAACCCCTTCCTCTCTTATGGGCGACGGTTGGTATTTTGTACGTGCTACGCACACAGGTGCACGTGTAAATACACGTCACTGATGGATAGAAACCAAATTAAGCGTTTGTATGGAATTTTGGCGGAGTGTCCGCGGTGTGACCATGGAGTGACAAACAATCATATAGTTCACATTGATGGTGAATTAATAATGTAAATATATAATATATATATAAACATAAAATGCAAAGATTTCAATGTCGATGCGTTGCCACTCCAGGGGTCGACTTTGTTATGCTTCGATAGCGCTGAACCTACTTTTTTGGCACCAAGTAGATTAAGCAATGTAGTGGTGCCTAAGCCCACGAGCTCCGTCACTTGAGCGGTAGGTACCACCAGTAAACTTATAAAATGTACAAACAGTTGTGATAATCTGGTTTTTAGAGTCAGTTTATTTCTGTAAAAAGGTTTTAAGAGACTCCTATCTTGTTATTGTTGAGTCTATAATGTCATGTCTGTTTGGATTTATGTAATGTCCGCGTTTATGAGTATAATCATTTTAAACGTGTATATTAATAGTTTATGAATGAATGTAGGTACAGGTTGGAGACATGACTGTTTATACTAAATGCGCGTAATTATATTATATCTACTTTGCTGTAAGGTCATGGAGTGACGAATCATTCACAATACCGCGATAGCTTAGGAGAAGTTTTTTGTGATGTGTCATTGAACAGTAAATAGCGGTGACTATTTATTTATGTCATGGAAGACTTATTGTTCGCATTTTTAGTGAATATACGATATAGTATAGTTCTATAAACATACAAAAGAGAATGATACTGTTCCATACATTTCTGGGCCCAGTGTTAACACTGCTAATTAGGTATGTCAAATTACTATAAAACAAATAATTTTAAATTCGGGCATTTTTTGAATTGCCAGTAATTGAAGTATACATATATGATCAAGTAAAAGTTGCGATAGATTGCTAATTTGTTAACTATATTAAAATTACCCGTCTAAATTTACCTGCCCAAAATTACCCGTCTCCTTTCATCACAAAGAGTGGGGATTGACACAAGTTTTGTTAAAGTGCCAAATTACATGTAACCTGGAGACTATGAAACTGTTTCGACATTTTCCTTAGAGGCCACTTTTAATTTAATACATAATTAATGATTGGAAAAGATCATCAGGGGAGACTTTTTCATACAGGTACATTACATAACACTTCTTCTTCTTCTTAGTCGTAACACTCTTGTCAGAGTGGTCGTGGTCGTTACGATGTTGTGACTTGCTTCACTGTGCGTCGCCACTGCTCCCTCACTGTTGCCTTCCTCGAGCACTCGTGCAGTTGACCTCCCACTGCTGCTTTGACTTGGTCCGTCCATCGCATTGGTGATCTGCCGCGTGGCCTGGTTCCCTCCACTCGACCTTGCACCACCAAACGTTCGATAGACTGACCGTCGCGTCGAGATATGTGTCCAAAGAAAGTGAGCATGCGAGATTGAACTATGGATGACAAACGCTGCTTGATGCCGAGTTCTTGGAGTATGGAAGTATTTGTTCGGAATTCGGTCCAAGATACTCCAAGCATTCTCCTTCAGCACCACATCTCCAGAGCGTCCACCTTCTTCCTTTCACATTCTCTCAGAGTCCAAGTCTCAGCTGCATAAAGAAATATGGGAAACACTAGCGCACGAACAAGCCGGATCTTAGTGGCTTTGGTAATGTTACGGTTTCTCCATATTTTCTTTAATTTGTCCATTGCAGATCTAGCTATCGCCATACGTCGTTTGATTTCATCTACGCATCCCCCACTGTTTGAGATTAGCGCACCCAAGTAAATGTATGATTGGACCACTTCACAGTTCGCAATATGTGTGACTTCAGGCGAGTTGTTATTGGCTCGGTCGACAATCATCACTTTGGTTTTACTCCGGTTGATTTTCAGTCCAAACTCGAGGCTCACTCTTTCCATTTTAAGGAGTAAATCCTCCATCTGGCGAATGCTAGTTGCGAACAGGGTGGTATCGTCTGCGAATCGTAGATTTGATAACCTCAACCGCCCCACCGCAATTCCGTCCGTCCAGTCCTCCAAGGTGATTCTCATTATGAGCTCAGTGTAGATGTTAAATAAGAGAGGTGATATGATGCAACCTTGGCGAACTCCTGCACCAGGGTGGAAGCAAAACTCAAACTCAAACTCAAAAAATCATTTAATCACTTGGAAATAATAGAATTTGCTTGTGATAGGTCAAATTACAAATATAAAATAAAAGCGAATAACTGATACGTTGATTAATATGTCAAAGTAAACAAAATAAAATAAATAATAGTCCAAAAATACTTAATGATAAAAATAGGTATCAACAGAATGTTCCATACTTTCTTTTACAAACGGCAAGATAAGACTAAACAAAAAAATATGGGACATTCTTTGTCATTCACTGGCAGAGTTCTAAAGTCCACATTACTGAGAAAAGCGACTTGAAAGCACCTCGTCCATTCTTACTGATGCTGTTCCGTCTTCGTAAAGTTTTCTTAATAGATACACAAGATGGTTAGGTGTACCCATGTCCAACAGAGTTCTCCAAAGCACAGGCCATCTTACAGAGTCAAACGCTTTCGAAAAATCATTTCAAAAACATATATAGGTAGGTCTGTTGAACTCCCGCGCCTTTTCTATGATCTGGCGTACTGTCAGTATCTGTTCGCGAGTTCCCCCTGCCCTTAACGAAACCTGCCTGTTCAGGTGCTATTTCCTTTAAAAGAAAGGTTTTTAGGCGTTCGTTCAGAATGTGCAACAAGATTTTACTTGCATGCGTTATCAAGGCAATCAGACGGTAATTGCTGCAGATTTTAGTGGAGCCTTTTTTGTGCAGAGGTATAAAGATGGTGTGTGTCCACTCGTCTGGCCATTTGCCTGTTTGCCATATCCTATTGCACAGAGCGTGAAATATTCCGACACCATATTCCCCCGAGGCCTTAACCACTTCAATGGGTAACGCATCTCCTCCGGTAGCTATGCCATTCTTAAGGAACTTAATTGCAGCTCTCACTTCGCCTTTTAGGATGTCTGGTTCCAAAGTGTCACTGGTTGGTTGCACCATGTAAACTGCCTCGGTAGCCTAGTGGTAGCAGGCCACTACTACTACGCTGAGGTCCTGAGTTCGATTCCCGGGTAGGGGGTTATCAGAGATAATGGTGAAAAAGCCTTTATCTCTGGTTCTATTGGGATTTTTCCATTTTCTGGAAATTTCCCAGTACCTCAAAGTTTGGTAATGTGCCCGGAGATGTCAACAGGCTCGCCACCTGTTACATGGGCCAAAACGTAACCGGCGAATCGTGGGTGTTTGCATGTATGCTTGAATGCATGCATTTACCTCTGCCTACCCCTTCGGGGATTACAGGCGTGAAGTTACGCAAGAAGTTACTTCACCATTCGAATTTTTGACAGCCCACGTTCTTTCTGGTAGAGAGGGATCTCATAATTTCCTTAATTTTGCGGTATAGGTCTTTGGATTCATGTTTATTTGCGTGAGATTCTACTGAAGCGCAAATATTATTGAGATTCCTGTTTTGGTCCTGTCTACACAAAGTTTGAATCCGAGCAGATATGACATTTAAGGTCTTAATGCCAGCTCCTATACTTTTAAGGCTCCTTCTTTCTTCCACCAGAGATAGAGTATTCTCACTCATCCAGTTTTGCCGCTTGCGCTTCTCTATAGGTGGATTGGGTCCTAAGCCGAATTTCCCCACAGTATGACCCAAGAGATGAGAATCATTACCTATCTTCGCATTAAAATCGCCAAGAATCATTGTCACTTCTCTGTTAGGAAATTTTTCAACTGTTCTCTCTAGTTCAGCGTAGAAACTCTCCAGCACATCATCGCTAGCAGTACTTGTGGGTGCATACACCTGTATGCACCCACAAGTATGGTTATGATTCGGTCTGTAACAGCTTTATATCCCATTACACTATTGCGCAGGTGTTTTGGTATTATAAATGCCACTCCATTTATACTTTTTGTATCATTACCCGAGAAGTAAAAAAAAAGGAAGTGTCCATTGCCCTTCCAATGAGTCAAACTCAAACTCAAACTCAAACTCAAAAATTCACTTAATCACTTGGAAATAATAGAATTTGCTTGTGATAGGTCAAATTACAAATATAAAATTAAAGAGAATAACAACTGATACGTTGATTAATATGACAAAGTAAACAAAATAAAATAAATAATAGTCCAAAAATACTTAATGATAAAAATAGGTATCAACAGAATGTTCCATACTTTCTTTTACAAACGGCAAAAGTCTCGCTAATGCCACATACACTTAAGTCACATCTGGTAATCTCTTTTTCTAGGAGTGTTATTTTCCCTAGCATTGGTAATCCACGCACATTCCAAGTTCCTATCATTTGAATGTGCCGCAGTTTCATAGTGGTTCCAGGAGCATAGTTTCCATGCGGTGCCTGGTTCCCCACATCCGCTTGGCTGGACACATATTTCTCGCCGTCTGTCCCGGACACAGAACGGCGCCGGTTGCTAGTCGGATCACATGGCTGTCTAATATCACTTAATTGTACTTTCATTGTAACGAGTTTCTTGGGAGAATAGTGCAGTGGTTTCCCCTTGCCTTCTGCACCAGACATTTTGGAGATTATTTATACCTCAAGGTCGCTGAAGCCTCTTCTAGCTAGCTAGGTGTATGGTTATCCCGCCATTGCTCGGTCGCCAGAGCCTCGTCTGTTGTCTAGCAGGGAGCACCACGGCGCAGCTCTTAGATTAGTGTACGCCGATACGTGTGGTACGATAAGGTGAGGTTGACATTTGGGGTCGGAAAGATCTTAAATCCGTTCTCCCCCTTACTCCCCTACTTACAGAACACACAAAAATAATATTAATATATTTTTTATATTATGATAGTGTCAAACAAGCATGCAGTTCCTGCATGGATGGTAAACAAATACCGCAATCTATGGACATATTAGACATTTTCATAAAAATCAGAGGTCAAATTGCAGATGCGCGACCATCCTTTTGTTAATAGGAAATAATAACTCCGTGGATGGAGTATACTAAATATGTTAATATGTGACAAATTATTTGTAAAAACTGACCTAAAATTTGTATGCCAATAGTGTGGTGAAATATAAGGTATCAATTTATGTTTCTAAGATCTCATGTACTATATTTCTGGCAAATAAATTCAACCATTCATTCATCCTTGACACCTCAGTTGATAGTTATGACGAGGCCATATTATTACCTTTATTACCATCAAACCGAAACACCACATGAACACATCCATTTGGCGGCAGATAGATTAGGTAATGCGGTGGTGCCTGCGCCCTCGAGTCCCGGCTCGAGACACTGGAACTCTGCCACCAGGGCATCTACATTGATACCTGTAGGTAACTTGAAACTTCCATTGACATGAAATAGAAATACGTGATGGATGAGGTGCACATCTAGTCAGCACAAGGTGGGCAGTGGCTGTGGGAGGGAGTGGGGTGGGGTGGGGGGGGGTGCCTGCGTACCATGGCGGGCGTGGGAACGGTGACGGGCCATCGTGCCCATTGTGTGCACAGCTCAATGCTGGCGCAGACCTTGGCCCGTAGGGTTACCCTTACGTTATTACGATATTTTATATTTTGCAAATAAGCGTGTTCGAGCATGTTACAAAAGAAAGTAAACAACCAACTTAGTACGAATTGGAATACCGCGAATACAGATTTCTTGTGTATAGACTTTTTATACAAGTTTTCTGTAAACTTTAAGTGAACAATAATTTACCATCAATTTTTTAAAAAATATTTTAACTTTAGTAGTTTCAGAAAATAATGCGGTAATTTCCTCTTGAAATCAATACGTTATAGGTACTTAGTTCCCACAAACGCCAAGGATAATTCTAGTCCGCCAAAGAAAGCGAAGAAAATCCAATAGAACCTATTTTTCGCCCAAAACCTTCTTCAACAGTGCCCAATAACAAGCCACCCATGTACTTTCAAAATAAAGCATATAATATCGAAGTCCCGTATCGCACCCTCCTACTTGTTATGTATGCTTCGATAAAAATAGACAACCCTACCGTCACCGTCGTCGTTTTGTGCTGCATAGATTAATGTTAATGCTTAGAATCACTCTGTTCTTGAAAGGTTATGACGCACATTGGGTCAAACTAAACAATTGCAAAATTAATGCTTCTCATACCTTGGTCAATTTGTACGAGTATAATAAGTTTATGTGAAGTGGAAGAAAATTTACAAATAAGTTGCCCAGCTAGCTAAGTGGTGGTGGGCCATAGCAGCCACAGTCCCGCATTTCCGGATCGCTTCCGATTTGACTTCTCTTAACTGTTCCTCAGGGGAACAAATGGAGAAAAAAAAACAACCACTAACAATCTGAAAATGTGTTTTTAAAATTCTATATCTTTATTATGAAATGAATAAAATCCTTATCATAGCATAGGCATTTTCGGAAATCGTAAGTGACGTAGGTAGTTAATTAAAGTACCTGGATGACCAAAGATTAGTCTGTTTTTTTATATCTTAACTTCACCGATTCTCTGATCCTGACTGGACAATGGCAGTTACTTTATTACCTGCGGCCCTGTAATTTCTGGCACAGAGTCATAACACCTTAGGCCTCAGGAGTGGTAACGCATCTGCACTTTGACCTTGGTTGGTTGGGATCACTTAATATCAATGTGAACTGCATGCTTGTTTGCCACTTCCATGACATAAAAAAAACCTATATTCTACAAGGGAGAGGTGGGGGGAAGGCTCGAGGGGATTGTTTTGAGAAATACTGAACCATTTCTAAAGAAATTTCTATCCTTAATAAATCTCTAAGTTGAAGTAAATGCACGCAAGTCAACAAGTAAATAATGATAATAATCTATGCAGAAGTTCCGAAGATATGCGAAGACAAACATGTATACAAACATACCTTTACAGATGATCAGTGTGTCTTTCCGTTCCGAGATTACTTATATACATACATACATACATACATACGTATCGAATTAAATGTTTCCTTTGTTTTTTTGGAAGTCGAATAAATGGACAGAACTGTGAGGAAAACTGAACTGTTCTAGAACCGCCAGTTCTAAACCTTTTGGACACTTCAAGGAATGAATACCTCACGAGGTTACCACAATGATGATAATAAATAAACATAGCTGACTACAAGTAGGTATACTCAATCGGGATGTGAAACAAATGCGACACACGACGACGATCATTATTCGATCAGTATTTGTAATAAATTAAATTTGCACGTAGGTGCAAATGAGCGAGAAGGCTCATGCCTGCTGTCGGGTCGCAATTTTGTCACCACAGTTGGATACAACATATTTTAATTAATGCTTATTCCTAAATTTCACAGGGTAGAAAACATACAATAATATGATGGGGCTCTTTTGAGATAAACAGTTTTCGGTGGGCTATGACAGCGATTTTGGATTTTTGCGGATCTCCTCATCAGGTACTGAACGATGAGAATTGCCCTTTTCATTGCTTTCGAGTCTTTTTATGAGACTCAAAGTGAGCGAACACGTTTCAGTTCCGTATGTCATCACTGGCAACTGGCAACTGGCAACACACACTGGTCGAAAATGATAATACAATTAATCTGTCGATAAACGGTAAATGCTAGTGTAATTAATGGAACCGCTATTTAAAATCTTACATCCAAGAGTAGCAAAGCATCAAATATTTGTATTTATAATTATGACCTTAAACACTTAATAGAATATTAATCGACATCGATTATACAGAAAACCCAGTAACACCTCTCAAAAGTGAACTTGAGCCTGAAGAAGGTCACGAAAAGGTCAAACCTTAATCCGTATTCTATTCAATCAACTAAGTATTACAAATTTATATATTTTCTGTTATGATGGTGACAAACAAGCAAGCTTTCTACCGGTAGTAGAGCTCTAGTGAAGGAGCTCGCGCGGGCGTAGGCACCACCGCATCACTCATTACTTAACAAAACCCATTTACTGAGCACCACAGGTCCAGGGCACTCCGCTCGTCGTTGGGAAGAGTATCGGTATCAGGGGCGTTGACATATCGAACGAAGTGCAATTCGGGAGTCACATTGAGTGTAACACCAAGTTGGCATCCAATAAACATAACTACGTTAAGAAAAACCGACTTCAAAACTGAAAAGTAAAAAAATAATAAAGATTTAATTGTAATTATATACTACCTATTATTTATAAGTGCTATTTACTGATAGGTTTGAAGTCGGTGCCAAGCCTTAAACAAATAATTATATTTTAATCACTTAAATATGAATACGAGCAAATTAACACTGAACAAAACGTAACCGGCGAATCGTGGGTGTTTGCATGTATGCTCGAATTCATGCATTTACCTCTGCCTACCCCTTCGGGGATTATAGGCGTGAAGTTACGTTTTAATACAATGAAATGCCTACTTTAGTGATTTTGGCTTGACACTGACTTCAAACCTATTAGTAAATAGCACATATAAATAATAGGTAGTATATGATTACAATTAAATCTTTATTATTTTTTACTTTTCAGTTTTGAAGTCGGTTTTTCTTAACGTAGTTATATTTATTTAATACTTTTTAGATTATTGCTGCATTGTCAATTAGATTAATGTTCACATCTGTTAAATTTGTAAAATCTGAAACTCTTTTAGCTTCGTGACAATTAGATACCTAATTTAAATTGGTTAGGTGTGTCGATAGAAAAATTATTACACGACTATACGAAATCAATGAAAGAAAACGGTCATTGCCCGTGGTACACCTACTTAGTCCACCTGGGTGAACCAGGGGTAATTTTTTTTACCCGTGGTACACCTATTATGAATTGGGTGTACCAGGGGTAATTACATCTTTCCATTGTCCACCTAAGTTCACCTAGATGTTCCAAGGGAAATATATTTTTCCCGTGGTCCACCTGTATCAGTGTTGGTGTAGAATGTACTTTTACATTGTTAATAACATGTTTTGTCGGCTTCTTTTCAGTCTCAAATCGTACTTCAACTTCTTGGAAATAAAGGGAATCATGTTTTCTAAGGAGATGAGTGTAATGCACAGCGTAATACGATTAAATATTTTTGGAATCGAAACATATGGGTTAGGTTATGTTAGAACAGTAAGCACAGAACGCATGTACTAGAAACATAATCTAAAATTTAAAATTATTTTAAAAATTAAAAAACCGCCTTCAAGAAAAAAAAAATTGAATACACAAAAAACACTAAAAACGAAAAATAAACTCAATTAGATAATTTCATTTTAAGGGAAAAAACACGTAGGTAACCTAATTATTATAATAAGACTATTTTTTTAATATGGGCGACGTACTTACCTACAAGGTGACAATGGGACCATCCTTACAAAAAAAATATAATATATTTAAATTGGTACCTACAGGCGTTTTTGAAAGATCGCGGTTTATAATAACATTGTTTAAACAAACGTGTAACTATTATAATTAGTAAAAAGTAGGTATTTCAACTACGAAGGTACCATAATTATAATATAGTTTTCATCATCAGTTCCACTTCATCAAATTATGCTTTCCGAAAGCAAAGACACGGAACATTATTATTTTAAAAAATACCGACAACCTTTCAGTGTGCTATGAAGCGTGCTCTCGATTTTTCCAGGATCCCATCGTCACATATTAACATAGTTACAATGGGACCTGTGAGGTATATCCTTTCAAACAAAAAAAAAATCCAAATCGGTAAAGGCGTTTTCAAATTATCGGTGAACTTACATAAAAAAAAAATCCGACGAATTTAACTGCCTCGTTTTTTCTCGAAGTCAGTTAAAAAAAAATATCCGACGAATTGATGAATTGCTCCTTTTTTCAATGTCGGTTAAAAACCAAAAACAAATTAAATTTTAAAAAATCCGACGAATTGATAAATTTCTCCTTTTTTCGAAGTCGGTTAAAAACCAAAAAGAAATTAAATTTGGACGTTCATCTGTATGAATGAGTCTTTTCTTCACAATTTAAAATTGTAAGGTGGACCACTAGCAGGTGGACCACCGAAAGTAAATTTTACCCTTGGTATACCTAGCTCACAAGAGGTGTACCATGGGCAGAAAATTTTACCCCTGGTTCACCCAGGTGGACTAAATAGGTGTACCACGGGCAATGACCGAAAAAAAAATTATCCAAGAAGGAGTAAATATACTGTGTTGTGCCGTCAATGAGTAAATGTGTCATTGTCACTTGTTGTCATCTTGTTGTTATCTTGTTGTCATGCGCATTAGGACTATCTAGGACGTCAGTGGATTCAACGCACTGCATGACAACTCGCCGTCTATTCTTATTCCTTTAGTCTGAGGTGAAAGTAATTTAAAAAATGCTCATAAAATAAAAACTGATGGGCCTATCTGAATCAAATTTTGATGGGACCAATTCGAAAAAAAAAATATATATACCGGCCGAATTGAGAACCTTCTCGTTTTTTGAACTCGGTTAAAAAGCTAGGGGTGCTTAACACAGCGAGGTAGTATTTCAGATCGGGGCAGCTACTACAGCTTTATAAGGTCCAAGTGCGGTCCAATCTGGAATACTGCTCTCATTTGTAGGCGGGAGCCCCTAAATATCAGCTTGGTCCACTTGACTCCCTACAAAAACGCGCCGTTCGTATTGTTAACTATCCAGGACTTACTGACAGGCTTTTCTATTTTCTGAAAGTTTCCCAGTGACACTCTCGGAGTTTGATAATTTGCCTGGAAATATCAATAGGTGAATCGTGAGTATTTGCATGTATACCTGATTCCTTTGGAGAATACAAGTGCGAAGTTATATGTGTAGCTTAAATGGTAGTATTTGAAGGCATTTCTCTATTACGAGTATTGGGCGCCTAATAGTCTGCACGCGTGTGATCAGTCAGATAGTCAGCCAGTCACCAAGTCACCGGTGATGGCGGTCGAGCGGTCGCGGTGAGTCACCACTCACCACCGGCTGCCCGCGCCTCTAGGGATGGCGATTTGAGATCGATTTATCGAAAAAAAAAGAGATTTTAATAGATCCGTAATACTGGATCGATCCGCTATTATGTACAGTGACTAGCTGTCCCGGCAAACTTCCTATTGTCTCAGAATTAGTTTACATAAATAATCTATACTTATACCGACTCCAGCGCCATTTCCCGGGCTGATTTGTGAATTTAAACTATCCAGGGCGCCACTCAAATGCATACAAAAAAAACCATTCAAATCGGTAAAGCCGTTTAGGAGGAGTTCAGTGACATGCGTGTATATGTCACTGACATTTTTTACACACACGTTTTATATATATTAAGATGGTCTACGATCACGTCCATGTTGGACGTGATAACATCTTATACATCGACGAGCACCTGCTACACTCACGAAAAAGTGTAACGTTCCGCCTGATCCGAGCGTGCAAGACAGAGTGCGGAGCGAGCGGTAGAGAGGTACCTACAGTCGGCTTAAGCGTTCGGCTTGTGACACATGTTTCTTATGACTTTATCACGTAAAATTATCGCCCGTGTATTTTTTTTGTACTTTACCGAAAACCAATTTTTTTTACTAACTGCCTACCTCGTAAAGGTTTTGGCATGAAGATACTTACATACATACAAATGAATTGAATGACTATGTTTGTATTTTGATTCCACTTTTATTTTAATTTTGTAAGGTCTAAATGTTTTTTTATTTTAATGTATTAATTATGTTATTATTTTTTGCTTGTCTATCGCATTGGGCAAAACCTGTAATGGTAGATTTAAGTTCGATAAATAAATAATCAAATGAGAATTCGATTCTTCCCACGACGGTATTTTACAACTCTTCGATTCGAATCGAATCAAAAATCGATTGTTTTTAGAAAGTATGGCCATCCCTAGCGGCCGCGCCACTCCGCCGCGCGCGGTTTATTTCCATTCATGTTATTGGCATTTTTTTCCCAGAATTTGTATTCAATGTGACAAGTCTGTAGTACTATGTGATCATTTGTCACGAATCACAATCACGATGGCGGCGAAAGGCCACGCATTTGTATTTGATTTGAATAATGAGGGTGCGACTCTGATGGCTGTTTGAGAGTATTTTATTAATCATCATTTCAGAATAAAGACGTCCACTGCTGGACAAAGGCTTTTGCCGAAAATTGCCATCGAACAGTCCTGGTGCTGGGCGACCTACACTAGGTCGTCGGTCCATCTTTTGGAGGCCCTGTCTATGTTTCGTCTTCCGGTGCGCGGTCGACTTTCGAGAACTCTCCTGTCCCAACGGCCATCGGTTCTTCGAGCTATGTGGTGGTGACCCCGCCCACTGCCACTTGAGTTTCGCTATTCGGTGGGCTATGTCGGTAACTTTGGTTCTCATACGGATCTCCTCATTTCCGGAGAAACACCAGCATAGCTCTCTCCATTGCTCTTTCGTGACCTTGAGCCTTCTTATGAGACCCATAGCACACCGCGGACACTCCGCCAAAATTCTATACAAACGCTTAATTTGGTTTCTATTACACAGACACCAATCAGTGACGTGATTTACTCGCGCACCTGTGTGCGTAGCACGTACAAAATACCAACCGTCGCCCATAAGAGGGGAAGGGGTTGAGTGATGCGAGCAAATCGGGCGGGACGTCGAAGTGTCTATTCTATACGTAGTATTATTACATATTCTCTGCCCATATTGAGCGAGCACGTTTCAGTTTTATATGTCATCAGCATCACTGGCAACACACACTGGTTAAAGACCTTCTCCTTCAGACACTGCGGTTAGTCGTCTTCTTCTATATGTATATGTACAACAGTAGCAGCAACTGCATCAACTATTTGAATATCATAATACGTGTAGGTATTCAAACTGTTGAATGTTTTTTTCAGAAAATAGCTAAAGGTACACTTTTATATATAAAGTTATCACTTAGCCTGTGTTGCACCAAGATACTTGTTAACGTTAAAGTCATTTAAACATTTCACATCCTTCTCTAACTTTAACAGATTTCTTTAAGTTAGAGAAGGATGTGAAATGTTACAATAACTTTAACTTTAACAAATATCGTGGTGCAACCCAGATTGAATGTTTATCCAGAGCGGTAGAGAACCATTCGTTTCTCTGACTTACAGTTAGGGAAACTGCATATTCGCGTCAGTAACAGCCTTGGCTTGAAAAGTGAATAGGTAAATTAGCTGCACATTAGGTACACGCAACCAGAAAATATATAAAGTTATATATACAGTGTATTTTATCGAATTCATTTAACATAATTGACATCCTCCACAAGTATATTTGTTACAGTAGGTACCTATAAGCGATATTTTAAAAATGGCGGTTTGGTAGGTAAACATGATAACATGATACGAGTAACATGATGTGACGCTTGTCTAATAACATTTTGCGACATATTCGCGGTTCCTTCTAACAACGCCACTGCGAAGTCTTCGTCGATATTGGTTTCGCCTGAAAAAAGATCTGTGTTCGAATCTGATTAAGATTTGTGTGTAAAATCTAGTTGTGTCGTGTACCTACATTTCGCCAAAACACCGTGTTTAAGGCCCAGTTAACTTAACTGCCAGTTAAAAACACATACAGATTTAAAACGTTGGTGACATTCATCACCATTCAGGGTAATGCGGTGGTACCTATGCACGCTCTCAAGCTTCTATATCAGAACTATAGCACCAGATAATATGCTAGCGTAATAAAATGATGTTTTAAAATATTCACAGTAGGTATAATGTTGTTAATGTATTGGAAGTTTTCCTTCCTCCCTGTGGAATACCTGCTGCTGCCGCCGCCGCCGGTGCCGGTGCGGTGCCGGCTGTTGCGGCAACAGGAAATATGGCGTGTACGAGTAGGTAGCGAATAACACAACTGTCGATATATCGCAACATTTCATCGGTTTAATTTCATCGCGGGCACCTTGTGCAACGTGCATTAATTAGAGATGTGCCTTCTGGATTGGATAACCTTCAAGTTTACTAAATATCCTGATTGATATTTTTTGGTGGTTCTTACATCATGGAACATGTAAGCCATTCTTTTTTAATTTTTCTTGTTTTAATCGGGATAAAAGTTAAACTTGAGCTTAAACCGCAAGTTAATCTGTTTTTGCTGATCATCACTGGTTAACCCACATTGTATTTGACACAATGTCAAACATCAGTTCAAAATAACTTTGAAACTGTTACTGTTAGTTACGTTAACTAGGTTCATAACACGTCGGTGAAATCAAACTTAGGCCGCATTATACATTTTAATGTAATTCGGTTGACATCAATTTGTCTGGCACTATACAATACTACAATACTAGAATATCTCTAGCATCTTTTTAGAAAAGCGGTAATGTACCTATCTACTTGTGCCCTGTGAAACCTCTGTTGTTAATTCCGGCTTTTCTTGTTTAGAGGACAGCACGAGCCACCACCCAACGTGGGCTTTAATGGTATTAAACAATGTCAAATTCTTGGCATAATTTGCATCTTGTAATAAGAACTCTGGTTTTATAATTTAATAAAATTTCGATCAGCACCTTAACGCATATTCACGACAGAGCATCTATTTACTGTGACAGAGCTTATCTTATAAGTAGTAGAAATTGTCTCTGTTTATATTACTCAGACACCTATTATAAAATGCTCTGTCTGTGATTTTTATCTTTACATGTTTACTGTGTCTTCAGCATGAGATAAAAATCGCGCAGCAAATTGTGAAATAGATTACAACGCGCGACGTGAAGAACATCGGCCTTTGAAATAAAAGCGCAGGCGACGGTGTACGACGACCGACGCCAGACAACTGATATTAGTGCCAATTACAAAGGAAATGATTATACATATTTCATCAACGTTTTAATAAACTTTTAAGGTGCATAAACTTGATATTCAACTTTTTATTTGAATTAATTTTGTCGTTCACCGCTTCTAAATCGACAATGGTGTTCGATGTGTATGTGTATTCAACTGGCTGCTAAGTTATATTAATAATAAATAATAATATTTATTTCATAAAAAAGATACAGTTTATGCGAAAATCTCTGACTCCTGTGCTAGGTGGTAAACCTGTGTTACAAACGTCAGCGCCCTCTCCTATTGTATGACACAGTAAAACAATTTATTAAACAAGCATGTAACTAAATAAAAAATAAAACAGAAAGGAAACTAAAGAAAAAAGTTCCCACACTGCTTAGGCAAACGCAACCACCGCAGATCTAATTTTAGACAAAACCAATATTGCCAAAGACCTCGCACGGTGACGTTGTCGGATTCGCGAATATGTCGCAAAATGATGTTAGACTAGCATTGCCTACATCATGTTATCATGTTTACCGAACCGCCATTTTCAATATCGCTTATTCTCTGAAGAATGTCCTTGTGGAAGATATAAAATAAGTACGATGAAATACTGTCTATGTACCTAACTTTAATATATTTTCTGGTCGCGTACAGGTAGCCAGTCGAATGACCTACCTAATCTACTTGCCGCTAAATGGTAGTGTTTAGTAATATCATCAATCATCAATCATGTGCCAGTTGATGTACGCTCTGTATTTTCTGGCCTATAGGCATAACACATCCGGCATCAGGAGTGGTAACGCATCTGCATTTTTTATGTAATGGAAGTGGTAAACAAGCGTGTAGTTCACATTGATGTTAGGTGATGACTGCAGCCTATAGACACCCAAGAACCAAAGTCAAAATGCAGATGCGTTACCACTCCTGAGGCCTAAAGTGTTATGCCTCTGTGCCGGAAATTTCAGGGCCGTACATGACCACCTGACCGGATCACGGTAGTGCTGAACACCACCATTTAGCGGTACGCCCGCCAGCTCCGTCACTGGAGCTCTACCACCAGTAAAATTCTGCAATGAATTTTAATTCTGTACATTGAATAAAAGTAAAAAAAAATACTCCAAGAGCCTTCCACGCAAGCAACATAAGCAAAAATGTTTATCTGTCTGTTGTTCGACTGCAAAAGTCTGTGTTATCGAAAATCAGATGTCCAGGAATGTACTCGTAGTTTAAGTAGCTTGTATGTTTAACATTTGTAAAGTTATCATAGGAGTTATTTTAAATACAACAACTGGAATATAAATAGCGACTTATCACATCGCACGACACCACCACCACCACCACCACTACACACTACACAGTGTGTGTGTGTGCGTGTGTGTGAAAACACGCGACGCGAGTGATGACGATATTGAATATTGCGTACAACGTGGTACAACCTTCGAGTTTCATGATACTGAAGAGAAAGGCATGCGCTTTGATAACTTGAACACTTGAACACTTGAACACTTGAACAGTCAGCACGTTATAAATTATGTTATTTGTCACTAAGACACCAACAGAAACAGCATTGGGTATATGATGGTGGCCCGTGGTGGCCCGTGGTGGTCCGTGGTGGTCCGTGGTGGTCCGTGGTGGTCCGTGGTGGGTGGCTAACGGCACAAGTTGGTTCGGCTATCTATGTAAGAATGTCTGTTGATTTTTCAGGGGACCCTAAAATTATATTTCATAAGAACATACGGAATCCTTATAAGATCACTCATGCGCCTGCCGTCGCGTCGTCACTGGTGGTAGGTACACACAACAAAAATCGTCTATTACTACGAAACTCACACCATGGCTTTAACGGAATACATAAACAATTTCACGCACACATTTAAACATTTTGGCCCAGTTGGGCCTGTACGTGTTGCTCTATGGGTGTAGTCATCACTTAAAATCCATGTCAACTGCCGGCTTGTTTGCCACCTTCGTTACATAAAAAACACCGTTGGCCTTACTGGGAGTCAAATTTCAATCTACACTCACATTGTTTATTCCATTATTTGAATATACACTGGGACACGAATGAGCGAATGACTAAACAGATATACAATGCGAATGTGGATGGTTGCAGAGGCCCAGGAAGACCAAGGCTGACCTACCATGACCAAATAGGTCGAGTTCTGTCTGATGGTGGGGTCAAAAGTCTTAGGAATCGGCGTGCATGTATGAAGAGAATGATGAAGGTAGACGAGGCACGAGAGGTTTGTCTGAACCGGGATATCTGGCGCTCTACACTCTCTGCCTACCCCGTTAGGGACCTGGCGTGAAGAAATAGAAATAGAAATAGAAATAGAAAATATTTTTATTTCGAATAGATCTTTACAGATACTTTCAAAACGTCAATAAATCATAAACTACCTAGAGCGAATAACCATTACATATAGTAAGGAAAAATCATATATTAATAGTAAATTAAAAATTAAAATTTAAACTATTTGGTTAAAACATAATAATCATAAAATTTTTCAATTCCTTCAATGATAATAAATGAAGAAAAAGAAAAACTTATTCGTCAAGATCAATGTTATTCACTTAGCAGAGTTCCAAGTGCAGTCACTACTGAGAAGAACTCCGCTACCCAACAAACTCAGTAAGAGCTCTTTTAAATGAAAGCTTAAATCTAGTACAGATTATCGTGAAAAATCAAATAATGTCAACGTCCATAGCATAGATGCAAATAAACTGCTATCTACTAAATGATACATACATACATACACAGGGACACTTAGTACTCACACATAACCTAATCACATCTTGGTGTAATCATATCTGTGATTCTGCCTACGATATCGATTCATCACCTTCACCACACTTGGCTACACCAGTTGATGGACACTCGTGAAAAACTTGGCGCGGCCAACTGGTGCGCGACCCCTGCCTCTTATTGGACTTGTAATGATCAGCTGACCGTCACCTGCTTCGCCATTAAACATCTTTAAGATGTTTGTTACAGTTACAGACTCAACCTTGAAATCTTGCGCGCTGTCGGCTCGGCGGCTCGCCGCGGTACACGACAAAAAAAGGGTTCTAGCGTTTTATAAGGGGATTAAAGCTTTACCTTAAAGATTTATAGATTGCTCTGTCATTGAGCTTTTACAGAAAAATAACAGGTGTGATCACGTAATGTATGGTGAAAGTAATAACTACTTTCTTATGCAAACAAGGCTGAAACCAATAATTGTTTTCTTGAGTAAAATAAGTGAAATGCTTGAGTAGATATCGCTGGTTCTTAAACAATGAATCATAGATAAGAGATATTGCATCCGTACCATCCATCTTCTCGGGCGGTCGATGGTGGTATTCAACACTATCGTGCTCCGGGTGGGATGGTAACGTATGACTCCGTAATAACTGTCACAGATATAGATGTAACAACTTAGGTCTCAGAGATGACAACGCATCTGCATTTTGACCTCTGGTTTTTGTGTAGATATCTATAGGCTGCAGTCACCACTTATCATCAATGTGAGCTGCATGCTTGTTTCCCACCTACGCTACATAAAAAAGTCCGATCGTAGCTGCGTCCACTAAAATTGTTTTTCATCAAAACGTGCAGTTCCGTTTCTCAGTGCACTAACGAACGACTATGGACTTTCTTCCTTTGGCATAACCGTGGCAAGTGCTCTTTCATTTGTTTATTTATTAGCTGATATGATATACGAGTATCTGTATCGAAATGCTGAAAATGCCACTATCAGTTGTGTCGTGAGTGATATTGTGTTTATCTTCACGGTTTAAGGCATTTGTCCCTAAACTGCTGTGATAAACATATTGTTTCGTGAACGGCAGTAAGTATATTAATAATCATTTAATTATTTCGAGTTTTATCTAATTCTGGTAAATTAAACTTTCTTTTTTCAATTGAAAAAAGTGCCATGGACGAGATATCATTGAACGATTGTTTGCACATTTTAAATTTAAAATGCCGTCTACAATTAGTTCTAACGTATATCGGCGTATATATACGTATATAGGTCTCGGATATCGGCGCGTTGAGACCCACTGGTGGAGGACCTTAAAGCAACACGGACCACCGGCCGCCGCCGACCGGAGGGGAGTAGCCATATGCAGGCTTTCCCCTCTGTCAAAGTACAGGCCCAAGTGAGCCAGAGATGTTTATATGTGTGTGTGAAATTATCTAAATATTTTTTTAAAGTCAAGGTGTGAGTTTCTTAGTAATAGACGACTTTTGTTGTGTGTGTGTGTATGTGTATCGCACAAATTTTTCCCCGCAAAAAAATGACAGACTGTTGTGCATCGGTAGTAAACGCTACGGCTACTCCCCTCCGCGCTCCGGTTCGCCGCGGCGGCCGGGCCCGGCACCCGGTGGCACCTGGTGGCCCGAGTTGCTCTTTGGTGGAGGACACACTTTCGCTAGTGCAGTCAGTCAACCGAGCAACGCCGATCAAGTAATTCCAATAAGCGGCAGTAAATATAATACATGACATGAGCTGGGCGGCAGTGTCCCACGATAAAACTACTGCCAATTCATCTACAATCAGTGTTTAGTGCGATGCCGCATCGCACTAAACACGCATTAAATTTTCTGGTACAGATGTTACTAGACTACATAATTCATGAATGTGAACTACCTTTACCTAAGCTTGATTGTACACAAACTTCAGGACATAAGAAAATGGCAAAGGAGGCACAGTAATGAGAGTGCATGAGTAGCAACAGTTAGAAATAAACTATATTCGGCGGCGCTACGCCCCGCACGTTATTATCACGGGTATAAGAAACTATAGGCTCGGTAAAAGTATTCTTTAAAGCTAGTAGGATATTGATTATTCTTTATGATAGTCAAGAAGTTGCTACACCCGGTTACAGTCTTATTTGTTAATTGTTTTTTTATATTATTTCGCATTAACACATGCTTGTGAAATATATTTTATTTTTAAAGAAAAAATTGACTTCAGGCGAGGCTCGAACTCGCGACCTACTGGGAATCTAGTCCAGCCGCTCTTCCAATTGAGCTACTGAAGCCCTGCCCGATTTGTCAAATCTTTCCTTCACATCTATTGCATTGCTTTATGATAGTAGCAGCGCCATCTATTACCAACTATGCTAGTTAGGCAACCGATATAATAGACTTTTCAGTTTATTGAATATCGTAAAGAAGTCGCTTTTACCCTCAATAATTGTTTTTTTATATTATTTCGCATTAACACATGCTTGTGAAATATATTTTATTTTTAAAGAAAAAATTGACTTCAGGCGAGGCTCGAACTTGCGACCTACTGGGAATCTAGTCCAGCCGCTCTTCCAATTGAGCTACTGAAGCCCTGCCCGATTTGTCAAATCTTTCCTTCACATCTATTGCATTGCTTTATGATAGTAGCAGCGCCATCTATTACCAACTATGCTAGTTAGGCAACCGATATAATAGACTTTTCAGTTTATTGAATATCGTAAAGAAGTCGCTTTTACCCTCAATAATTGTTTTTTTATATTATTTCGCATTAACACATGCTTGTGAAATATATTTTAGGCGAGTTCGAGCCTCGCCTGAAGTCAAATTTTTATTTCCATTTTTCTTTAAAAATAAAGTCTTCTTTGTTCCTTTAGCCGCTTGGCTTATCATTTACTCGATTTCAAAGTTAACTATTTAAATGTTTGTTTAGTTCATTTTTTTGTTTTGAGTGCATGATTGTGGACGATATTCATTGGAAAATGTTCGAGATTTCAATAAAATGTAATAAATGTTTAGTGTATTGTAAAGTTAACTTTTAAAATGACGCGCGGGAGCTGTCTGTCTCACTTACCTATAATTCTTAATCCACTCTTATTATGTGATTGTTTAAAGCAATAAAAATAATATTATTTGAACCAGTCAAACCATATTTTTATAAAACACAAACGAATTAAAATATTATCTATACATACAAATAAATAAAATTGGATTGTCTGTTTGTAATAATAAAATAACCGCTTTTACTAAATGCATATGTATGTATATACACGGTACATATACCAAAACAACATTTTTTACAATTTTTGTCTGTCTGTTTGTTGGGGCTAAAATCGGGAATGGCTGGCATTTTATGGGACTTTCACTGGCAGATAGCTGATGTAATAAGCAGTAACTTAGGCTAATTTTATCTATACATACCTACATACAAATAAAAAGAATTGGAGTGTCGCCGATTTTGAAGGGACTCACTGTCGTCAAATAAAACGTTAACGTGCTTATGTTAGCAGCAAAATCATAAATAGGTGCTCGACGGTAAAATTAGAATATTCTTTTATTACGAGTATATTCATCTATACTGTAGCGTTCGCGTTGGTGGCATTGGTGTCGTTGGCAGCGTTCGTCTGGTATCGCCTACAGAGAAGTAGGTATTAATAGATAGCAACCAAAAGTTATATCCAAAAAATGCTCTCCAAAGTCACTATTCCACGCGAACGAAGTCGCGGGCACAACTACTTATAACATTTTGAAAATATACCTACATAAGAGACCACCCAAAAGAAGAACAGCTAAAAGAGAAATCATCAGATTCTGATACTGATATAATTTTTTCTGTCATCCCATACCTACTTATAATTTTCAACATTTTAGCTTAAAAAAAATTAAACTAAACAAGCCGGTGCTACACCACCGGCGGTGGTGTAGCACCGGCTTGTTTACGGCACTTTATGATACTCGTATTGCGGCTCGCGGCTCGCGGCTCGCGGCTCGCGGCTCGCGGCTCGCGGCTCGCGGCTCGCGGCTCGCGGCTCGCGGCTCGCGGCTCGCTGCTCGCGGCTCGCGGCTCGCGGCTCGCGGAGCGTGGAGGCGCGATAACGCGGACGCGGCGCTCGGTGCTGCCAGATTATGCGCTATCGCCACACACTTATTACACGAACGTGACGAAATGTGCTATCTGTTTGATGATTTTTATTTTATATTCTTTTTAGAAATCTTACGTACTCTGAAATGCTGTGCAGAGTTAAAATTCATTACTGAGTAATAAATACAATGTGAGATACCTACTTACCGACAACTTTTTGTTAGGCAGTATCAAACAAGCACACAATTCGTAGTGATGATAAATGTATAGGTACTGTATCCTATAGGTAAACATCTACATAAAGACCAGGATTATTTAATGCAGAAGCTTTGCCACTCCTGAGGCTCTAGTTATTGTGCCTCTGTGCCCAAAATCACAGGGCAATCAAATATATACTTTATATTACTATCACATAAGGTCTCCATGTGCAGCCAGAACCAGAACCGAAATCCGAAATTGGCCAACACAGTCTGAGGAAGCTTGTCATCGACACGCTAAGATCTCATTTTTTCGGGCGGGGGGAATCGTAAATTCTTCCTCGATACATATGGGTATCAATAGAAATGCATTGCTATAGTGAAAATGTATTTTTGTTGATGCTGACGTAAAAGGCTTAAAGCTTTTGAACATAAAATAGCTTTTGTCACAATAGTTTTAAAATTAGAAAAGGGACACGGGATGTGCGTGAAGACTGGGATATATGCCGCACCACACTCTCTGGCTACCCCGCAAAGAACCTGACATGAAGATACGTACATACATTTTTAAAATTAATCTCATACACCTACGACGATTGGTGAGTGAATCATTTTACATTTGCAGGTATAGTTCCGAAGCAGCGGCGAACTGTTTACTATTTACTATTTATACAGAGACAGGTTGGACCTGTAGCGGAGTATGCAAAGAGGCTCGAGCTACAAGTTCGGCGATAAACAAACTTGCGACGCCGCTCTCTGCGCCGGCGCCGGTCGACCTTCGCGCACTCACCATCGCCGCTGTTTACCTGCTCTGCTAGGCTGCTACACGACTACCTACTGTGTACTGTGTACCTACCTACTGTGTGCTGTGTGCTGTACTCCCCGCTCCCCGTTCCTCGCTCATCGCTCGCATTCACGTCCTTTTGATCAAACCATTACTAATACGTGATAATTTCTTTGGAATTGTTGTTTTTAAGGTTCCGTACTCCGAAAGGAAAAAACGGAACCCCTACAACATCACTTCGTTGTCCATCCGTCTGTCCCTCCGTCCCTCCGTCTGTCCGTCTTTCTGTCAAGACCCTTTTTGGAGGTATCAACGCGTCACTGAGAAAAAAAATTGAGCCAAAATGTATATGAAATACTCAATTATACTCTATCCCTAGGAGTGGTCCCGTGTGTATCGCCTACATCCGCACCGAAAGAAGAAATCGACCACGCCGAAGAAATCGTTTCCATTTTCTTTACACATGTCGCACAGTTATAGATTGTACAGCCCTTCATAATCACGTACTAATTCTATCAAATTAGTAACAATTGTTTTCAGAATATATGAAAAAGTAGTGATAATCGTCGTACATGTATGAAGGGAATGATGATTCTAGATGAGGCACGGGATGTGTCAGCGATACTTGCCGCTCCACACTCTCTGCCTACCCCGTTAGGGACCTGTCGTGAAGATAAATACATACCCACTCTTACGCATTCAATTGATAGAATGCGATCACATCGGCCCGAATCTGATGACGTCATCCGAACTCGGCTTGGATTTCTTGGATCCTGCCGATTCGGACGAATCGGCGCGAGCAAGTGTGCGAAGTTTCATACCGTGTGCGTTCACCTTTATGCACATATACCTACAGGAAAAATAGCGGAAACCGTAAATGTTTACTTACATACCTACTCGTAATAAAATATTCATATTTGTATACAATCTACATCGAGGTTAGTACGGAACCGCCGTGCCGCCGGTGCGCGATGCCGATTCATTTATCAACGATAGTTTCTATTGTATTGTAGTGTTCCAACTAGTCCCAAAGATGTCATTAAATATGATCACTTTAAAGAAAGGGACAATGTGACATATCTATCTCTCTCAAATGGGATTTGTGTATTCGGGATAGTGATTTCGCCGAATGAACATTCCAGTCATAGAATTATTATATTATATTCCAGTATTATCATTACTTCCATGCACTTCCTGATGTCCTAAATGTGATCGGATTGGGAATGATTTATTGATTATGGTTTGGAACTCTTTGAATCTTGAAAAACCCAGAGCAGGGCCGAACGTAACCACTATCCCCTAGTCGGTACCTACTACCAACTACTATATATGGACGCCTCAACGTTTGTCTATAGCAATACACAAGAACACTAACTTATTTACTCCCGTTTTACTGTACCTACGTGATCGCTGTAGGGGCTGTCCGCAGGGCCACACAACTAGAGCATTGGGTACGCACTGCTTATACAAAGTTAATTAAAATTAAGGAAATTATGGTCACCTATTTGGTGAACAGTCAATACAAACGAAAATGAGACTAACGTCTATTCAAAATAAAATGCTAGTCTCAACAAGTTTATTAGAACTCATTGAGACGTGCTTTTTATTATAAATACTGGCTGTGCCCGCAACTTCGTTTGCGTGGAATAGTGGCTTTGGGACTTTGGGCAGCGCTTTTGGATATACATTTTGGTTAGTTTTGGATCATAAACACTTCCGGGTTGCTAAAAACATCTACTTTGCAGTAATGCTTCTCTGTACACGATATTAGACGTATGGCCATCGGGGATAAAAGCTCACGGGCCGCTAGGATTGCGAAATATTGCTATTTATGTGTTTAAACGCGCATCCATTCTATGCTGAATCATATTTTCGAAAAAGCATTTTAAACTTCTATGCACAATTTTTTTATAGAAAACTAGCTGTCCCGGCAAACTTCGTATTGCCTCACAATGAAATAATGTGTCAAAGGTTTTTGTTATATACGGACTATTTATAGGGGAGAATGAAATTGTGGTTTTTAGTATTTTTCAATTCCTTCATATTTTTTTACCTTATAAACCTTCTCTTGACTTTGGAAAATCATTCAAAATCAAAATTAGCAAAATCGGTGTAGCCGTTCTCGAGTTTTAGCGAGACTAACGAACAGCAATTGATTTTTATATATATATAGCTGACCTGGCAAACTTCGTATTGCCTCACAATGAAATAATGTGTCAAAGGTTTGATAGATACGGACTATTAGTATAGGAAAATGAAATTAAATGTAGAGATTCCCGTGGGAATGAGTGATTTTCCCGCAGTAAAAAGTAGCCTATATGTTGGCCAGGCTTAGTATCTATACACCACAAAAATTTTTATTCGAATCCGTCCAGTATCTTCGGAGATTAGCCTGGACAAAGGGACAAACAGACAGAAAATTTAAAAATAATTGAAAAGTGTTCTAAGACTATTTTAACATCGCCCCCAATTGGTTTTTCGTAAATATATACAATTTTTTTTTTTAATTTTATGGCATCGCTTGTTATGCATATTGCCAAATGCATAATGCAAAATTAAATGTATATTTTTCAATATTTCTGAGATATTTTCTTATATTTTTTTTACTATTCCTAATCATGAGCCTGTATATCAATTTTTACACTGTTAAGTTCAGGAATGAGAAACTTTCCATACAAATTTTACCACTTAATTTTTCCCTTTCTTTTTCATATGAACTTTGTACTGCGGTAATAAAGTGCAAATTGACTTTTTGACGTTAGGAACACACCTACATTGCTTAGACAACCGTGAGTGCTTGTAATTTAATATGAACTTTATGCGCGGCTTCGCCACGCGGGCGAATTAATGTTGTTTTGGATGTCGTTTAATAACTTATTTATAATTTACGATGCCGTGGAAATGTCCCAATCAAGTTTCCCGTTGCGTACCTCTTTGTGGAGTACTAATAGCTTGTGTAACTTAGCTTCGAAAACGTCTATAACTTCAAAAATATCTATTTAATTAGAGCCTGTTCAATAATATTCCACCTTGAAAATTGCGAAAAGTCCCATTTCAACTTCCCTACCCATTTTAAGGGGATTGAGGGAAGATTAAAAAAATATATTGATGCAACAAAAGAGTCTGTAATCCAATTTTGAGGCATTAAAAACTGACAAAATACCCGTACAAACTATCACCTCCTCTCTTAGGAGGTTGATCGCACATTTCCAAAAAAAGAAAAATCTTAAGAGCCCTTAACCTTTCTTTAGTATGAAATTTGTTCAGCGGTAATAAAGTGCAAATTGACTTTTTGACGTTAGGAACACACCTACATTGCTTAGACAACCGTGAGTGCTTGTAATTTAATATGATCTTTATGCAACAGCAATAAAGCTCAAGTTGACTTTACGTTTTAGTTAGAAAACATTTGTATGGGAAAAAGAAAAGGGCTGTTTTTAGGGGTTTTCCGGCAATTATTCGACTTTTTCTCGGCGTACATACCATCCTTGAAATATCAACAAACATATTAAAAAAAGAATTGGCCAAATTGGTCCAGGCGTTGTTGAGTTATGCGCTTACCAACACACTTTGCGATTCATTTTTATATTATAGATTACCTTACAACGAACGTAATTTTTATGCCATTTTTTTACGGAACCCTTCGTGCACGAGTTCGACTCGCACTTGGTCAGTTTTTTCTCTGTTAGTAGGATTAGTAATAGGGTCCGTTTTTACCTTTTGGATACGGAACCCTAAAAAATACAGAATATAGACACAGAATAGTTTAAAAATATTCAATATATATTTTTGTAACTGTCGTAACTTTTTTATTTATAAACCGATTGATATGAAACAAACACTAAATTTTAAGTGAAACTTACCACAATATATTATAGAAAAATGCAAATCGAATAAGCCGTTTCTGATATTAGCGTGCACAAACACACAGACAAACAGTCATTTTTCCGGGATATAAAGTACCCAGTGTTGTGCGCCAAAGGTTAAAATATAAGTATACTAAGTTTCACGTACAGAATTCACACTTCTACAGTTTTATTATAAGTATAGATTCTCTGGTTCAGTCATAAGATGTGACTGAAGGAAATAGACAAAATAGTGCAGGAATATATTCCTGGTCACAAAAGAGTAAAATTACGTACAAAGGTATCAAACCTTACAACACTTTCCTATAAGCTACGTTGGTAGTTATTCTGCCAGGAGCCAAAATGTAAAAAGAGACAGGACTGATAACGCGGTAGCAAGCGACGTAGAGTTGCCCGTGTGAGAAGCAACTTGTCCTGAGGTTAACACCCGCTGACCTCAGTGTCTGCCCCTGGGACTTATTGATGGTCATCGCGAAGCAAACATTCAACTGTACGCGCTTGAACTGGAATGTGTAGTCATGCGGTATGAGGGGAATGTGTGGTATAAATACTGCCTCGCCATTGCCGGGTCCCGTTATACAACTGTGGAGGAGATAAGTTCCGAAGAAGCATAATCGGGACACCTACCTTCAGCTTCATGGTATGCGATGGAAGTCCGCTTGCCGACAGGAAGTTCAGAAATGCCATGGGATAATGTGTGGCGTCATCTTGCTCGACGACAGTATTTATGGAGGTATAGACCACTTCATTGCCTATTTTGGGCGTCAAAATGGCCCGCTTACACACCCAAAACGTCGTTTTCTGCTGGTGCGGTATACGACTAATGTCTTCCTGGATACATCTCTGTCGAGGGTTCTGGAAACATCACCTATCCATCTCTCTCTTCTGGTAGAGTGCTTAAGCGAAGACTTAGAAGGACATCGGAAAATTCTTGACCACGTGCATTGTCGTCGAGCCGAGCTCTCATATTAATGGTCAAGCGCAGCGTAAGTACGAACTCGTTAAGATCGTTTCAACAAAGCATTCATCTCGTCAGCCCTCGATCTTCGCGTCAAAACGGGAAGCGTTTGCCGGAAATCGTCAGTGAACAGTAATGTGACAACACCCACTCAAATGTTTGTTCCTGCGGATGTCCTGCAGGGTTCTGTCCACGGCCTCAACTGCCTTTCAATTGGCCATCGTACACTCATCCCATACAATCAAGCAATCCTTGAACACGTGTCCCTTATCACTGTTACATGATACACGAAAAACGTCATTTCGGCGCTCTCTAAATTTAAGGGAATTTTAAACATGACATGTAATGTGTACTGTCTTGCTATCCGGAAGCAGTGTGGCAGCAATTCCCCACAACGCTACAGCAATAGCAATTTTGCCTTGCCTCCTGACCTCTGCAAGTATGCCAGTGATAACAAATGTTTTTCCTGTTCCACCAGGAGTATCCAAAATCAAGGAGAAAAACATTTTACCCTGGTTTTGCCCAACGCTTTCGAGGACGGTATCATAATGGGTGTCCCACAGGGCTCAATATTAGGACCATTTCTGTTTTTAGTCTACGTTAATGATTTACTTCATTTGATGCCTAAAAGTATGCCCAAAACAATTTTATTTGCAGACGATACTTCAATAGTTTTTAAAATGAACAGACGGAATCCAGATTACGATACTGTAAATAAGGTCATAGGAGAAGTACATAAATGGTTTACTGTCAATAATCTTGCACTGAATAGTAAAAAAACCAAATGTATCCGTTTTACCCTCCCTAATGTAAAAAGTAAAGAAGGAGACATTTTTATAAACAATGACAAAATTCAATTTGTTGATGACGCTACCTTCTTGGGAATAACGCTTGACTCGAAGTTACAATGGGGACCACATATTAGGCAGTTAGCGAAACGTCTGAGTGCCGCAGCTTATGCTGTTCGAAAAATTAGGCAATTAACTGATATAGACACTGCAAGACTTGTTTATTTTAGCTATTTTCACAGTGTCATGTCCTATGGTATTTTATTGTGGGGTCGAGCGGCTGACATACAATCAATTTTTGTATTACAAAAGAGGGCCATTAGAGCGATGTATAACTTACGTAGTCGTGATTCTTTGAAAGAACTATTTAAAGAAATAAATATAATGACAGTCCCTTGCCATTACATCTATGAAAATATACTTTTCGCGAGGAAAAATCTACATCTGTTTGATAAAATCTCCGATAGGCATAGTTATAATACGAGGAATAAGAACAAGTTGTCTCTGCCAAGTTTTCGACTGACGAAAACTAATACATCTTTCCTAAAATATAGTGTAGAATTTTATAACAAGATCCCAGCCGGGATTGCTGAACTCACCGATGGTAAATTCAAAGCATTAATTAAACGCACTCTATGTAAAAAGGCTTACTATAAACTTGAGGACTATCTCAAGGATAGAAATGTTTGGCTAAATGCTGATCTAGCTCCACAAAGGTGTTAAATGTAATAATCAAAGTGTAATGTTGATATTATATTGTTAATTTTAAGTTTGTTTAAATTATGGAAAATTGTAAAAATATGCCTAAGAGATATTTTTAAAAGAGCCGACTGAGTTTTTTCCGGCAAGTTTTTCTCAGATCATATTGGCCTTTGGAACTTTGCCGGTGAATGACAAAGAATGACTCTTTTTCTTTTCTTTTTACTCTTTGTTATCAGTTTGTAAAGGGGAAGAGAGACATTCTACTGATATACTTTTTACATTAGTTTATGACATTTAGTTTTATCTTAGTGATATTCTTGACTTTACATATATTTTTTATCTTGTTTGACATGTATATCAATTGTTATTCGCTTTAATTTATTTTGTTTGTTTTTGACGTGTCATAAGAGGTGCCTGTCACCCTAAATGAATAAATGAGTTTCTGATTCTGATTCTGATTCTGATAAATTTGTTTTTGCTCTGAAGAGAACAAAGCGACATGGTCATTTCGCCCAGATCGTAATTTGTCTGAGCGATATACTGCCAATTTCTACGGTCTTGATGCGGTGATGATTTGGGGAGCTGGTAACCCATATTCGATAGTTCAATCGGTGGTGGAAATTACCACATCTTGAAGTGAACTAATACAGGTGTTCAGCATGCGTTCATTAGTTACTTCGACTTCGTCTCCAGTAGCACGTGTCTCAAAGATCGTAGAAAATCTTCAGACAGATGATGGCGATATTTCTCCGTCACTGACGCTTGCCTCCGCGAGGCTGTAATCCCAGTTTTGGTAACCGTCGAGAAGGTGACGTGCTACGCAGGCTGCGCGGTAAGTGGGATACTCCACGCCATCAAATATCCTCAGAAAAGTGAAATACGTTGGGCCTCGGACCGTGTGAAGTAACAACCGCAGGAAAGAGCTTTCGCCATTATTTGGATGCACGGTACCTATAAACCTTACCTAATGAAGTGTCCTTGAAAATTCTCGGATATTCAAGCAAAATTAGAAGTAAATCCATTAAGATCCATTATTTTTTGAGTTTAGCTCGCACATACATACAGACAAACAACAACAGACAATACAAGCACTATATTTGGCTTCGATATCGATAGTAAATCACACCCCAAATATTCTTTAAAACAAAAAAATCAATGTACAGTTTTGACTTTCCTACGATTTTAAAGATTTACAGCTCTTCCCCCGTAGGAGATAGCGTGATAATAATAGGTTGGAGAAAAAGTTTCTTCGCATTTTTTAAGATAATTCAAAACATTTTTTAATATAGTTTATTTAAATTTAACTAAAGTATGTATGTACCATTTTGTTCGATAACCTTTTGCCATCTTGTAGGTAGGGACATGATCCCATTGCTAAAAAAATTTTGGGATTTCTCATCAAAATACCGCGACAAGTGGATTTGGCAGTCCTCTCGTGATGTTAACCTAACATTGCATAAAGAATTCTGAAGAGACCGAAACAGGTGGAAATCTGAAGGTGCAAGGTCAGGACTATACGGCGGATGCATTAACACCTCCCAGCCAAACTCTCTTAATTTTTGCTGAGTGGCTATAGATGTGTGAGGTCTAGCGTTATCGTGATGAAACACCACACCCCTTCTGTTGATCAATTCCGGCCGCTTTCTCTCAACTTCTTGCTTTAATCTCATCAGTTGTTCGCAGTAGAGTTCAGAATCGATAGTCCTGCCTGGTGGTAATAGCTCATAATGAATAATGCCCTTCCAATCCCACCACACACACAACATCACCTTATTGCGAGTTAACCCGGGTTTTGCCACAGTCTGTGAAGCCTGACCGGCCTTTGACCACGACCTTTTTCGCACGTTCTTGTCGTACGTGATCCACTTTTCATCACCAGTTATCAGCTTCTTCAAAAATGATTCGGTTTCATTACCTTGTGATAAAGAATCACAAATGAGTACACGGTTCATTGGTTTCTTTCAGTGAGCTCGTGAGGTACCCAAATATCGAGCTTTTTTTTGTACCCAGCTTTTTCAAATGCGCCAAAACTGTTTTGTGATCAATTCTCAGTTCTCCAGCTACGTCGTAACTACTGATATGTCGATCTTGCTCCACTTTTTCAAAAATGGCATCCATTTTATCCGTAATACCAGAGCAAGGTGCATCTTTGACATCAAAATTTCCGGATTGAAAACGCTTAAACCAAATTTGTGCTACTCTCACAGACACTGCACTAGGACGATAAACATCGCAAATTTTTTTCGCGGCTTGCGTTGCATTTTTACCTTTTTTGTAGTAAAATTTTAAAATGTATCGAATTTCTTCATTAAATTCACTCATCTTGACAGTACGAAAAACAAATGAAAATCACACATTTGCCTAATTTGAATTTGGAATTATGTTCTTTAAAATTTTAACTTTCAATGATACCAAAACCAGCCAAATTCAAATACTGCAGCCAAAGAGATTTTATTACAAGTTCATACATACTATAATGCGAAAAGACTTTTTCGCCAACCTATTATGTAGCCTAAGTGTTGACTGGACCTGTTAGTATTAATTAGCAATATTTTTCTTCAAATTTTGCATGAATATTACTAACAGGTGCCATTTAGTAGGTACTATTTAGTTTAACCCGGACATACATACAGACAACCAGACAAAAAATATGAAAACTATATTTTTGGCTTCGATTTCTATTGTAAATCACATCTCAAGTATTCTTTTAAAAAATATTCAATGTACAGTTTTGACTTTCCTACGATTTTATTAAATGTAGATTCCCGTGGGAATGGGGGATTTTCCCGCACTAAAAAGTAGCCTTAATGTTGGCCAGGCTTAGTATCTATATACCACAAAATATTTCATTCGAATCCGTCCAGTATCTTCGGAGATAAGCCTGGACAAAGGGACAAACAGACAAACAGACAGACAATAAAATTAAAAATCATTGAAAACTGTTCTAATACTATTTTAACATCGCCCCCAATTAATCTTTTCAATTAATTTTTCGTAAATATATACAATGTATTGACACGCGGGTTTTACTGTTTTATTATATGTATAGATGATACATATATATGTCCTCTCCCCCCCGGACCGCGGATCAGCGCAGACGTGCCCACAAGCTACGCAACTTATTTTGAAATTTTAAATTAAATTAAATAAATTAAACTAAAAAGTGATAATATTGTGTTTCGTGTGACGGGATTCGAACTCGGTGAGTCTCGCTGTTCAACATAGTCGCGTACCACTGGACCACGGAACGAGTGCGCATTATTCTCGAAATTAGTGACCTGTTGCTACGCATACAAACATCATCGAGTCTACGGGCTACGGTCATCGACTAGACCGACGCGACGCAACAACTGATGTGCTACGAATCTACGCATACACTCTACGTATATAACATAAAACAGTATTCTGCACTGTCGTTTGAAGAGATACAAATTGATAATTTATTAACTGCTCGTGCCTTATATCTGTAATTAACGTTTTACGTTCCGAATACCCGAGAAAACATAAATAATGTCGTCTGTTAAGCACTCTCCCCCCGCAATCCCCGCTTCTAAGCCCGCATCAACTCTGCAGGTTAAGTGTATTGGAGGCGCGGGCGACTCCGACACGGCGTCGGAACGTGGAAGCGACACAGGACGTACCGTTACGGCACGCACCACAAAACGTAAACGTGAGTACGAGGATCTTGCTGACATAAGGTCGGAAATGAGATCATTGTTCAACTCATTGTCTGCTACGATGGAACAACGTTTCAACGAAATGAAACTACAACAAACAGAGACCCAAAATAGCCTACAATTTATATCCGAACAGTATGATCTTTTATTACAAAAAAATAAAAAAATGGAGGAGGACAAGAATAATGATAGAAAATATATGGAATTACTAGAAGACAAGATAGAAACATTAGAGAGAAAACATAAGGCTTGTAGTTTAGACATCCGCAACGTGCCAAGAATCCAAAACAATAGTGACTTACCGGAGACTAAAGCCGATTTGTGTAAAATGGTGACTACACTTTCTAAGTCTCTGGAACTTGATCTCCAAGATAGTGACATCAAAGACGTATATAGGATCGGCAGTAATAAAGATAGCTCAAGACCTATTATTTTGGAGCTCGGCTGTGCATGGAAGAAGGAAGACCTGTTAATAGCAACCAAAAAATTTAACAAAAATCATGAAAAAGAGGACAAACTAAACACGAAACACTTAGGTTTAGCAGGTACTAAAAGACCAGTATTTATTTCAGAGAGTTTAACGTTCAAAGCTCAAAAACTTTTTTATCAAGCTCGGATATTTGCTAAAGATAATGGATATCTGTATTGCTGGACATCTAAAGGACACATTTACCTGAGGAAATGTGAAAACCAACCTTTTGTGCGCATTACAAATGAAGAAGAGCTGTTGAAACTAAATAAAAATGCATGACTGCTGGAGACTGTTACTGGAATAGCGATAATACATCACACAGTATTTATACTACTTAATTTTAATTTGAATCTAGATACTACTTATACTATGGTAATGACTACAAATTTACACATCAGAACAAATTCTATGTATAGGCTAACACAATTAACTTCAACACAATGTTTATGCCAATTTCTGCTCGTAAGTGATTTCACGCCCAGATTCTCTGTACATTATAATATTTATTTCATTGTCAAATCAGTAGGCACATACTTGCTAATTCTTTTCAAATACACATATAAGCATACCGTAACAATAACCCAAAATATTTGCTTTCACTTTTACACATGCAATAATACTATACATACATCGCTGCCACACTTTGAATCCCTTAAACCAAGCTACTGTGACATACACCGCAATTTATGTAAAATTCGCAGATATTAACTGTGTACTTAACAACATCGACAACTTTTCAGTAACTGAGACCCTTAGGTGCCCACCAAATATGTGTCAAAGTAATATAAAAAGACCGGCGACATTTATAAAAATACTTCAATATAATATAAGAAGTATAGGTAAAAACTTTGATGCGCTATGTGTTCTATTAGCTCAATTAAAATTCGACTGTGATATCATAGCACTTTCAGAATGCTGGTTATCTTGTACAAAAAAAATATCCCAAGTTTACAAGGATATGCAGTTAACTATACATCTAAAAATTATAATCAAAACGATGGTGTCGTGTTATATGTAAAAAAAACCCAAAATTTTCTAGTAGAAGAGCCAGTTCTGGCAGAAGCTAACTGTCTAATGGTAAAGTTCGGACAACATTTGGTAGTATTAGCTATTTATAGACCCCCTAGTTTCAAAAATATTGTAGTTTTTCTAAATTCCTTACAAAAATTAATATCTGGAATAACAAGTTTTAAAAATATTATTATAATTGGCGATATAAACATAAATATAAATGAAATCTCTAATGACGCCGTAACTTATCTAGATATGTTAGGATACTACGGACTCATTCCTGCGTACTACACACCTACCAGAGAAAATAGCTGTTTAGACCACACAATAATTAAGACTAAATTAAAATCAATAGCATGTATTCTTGATACATATACTACAGATCATAACCCAGTTATTTTTTGTGTTCAAAGTCAATATAATGAATCACGCAAAATACTTCGTAACCATTCCATAAAAATTGACTATGTTAAGTTAAAAGAAGACAGTAGTAAAATTGACTTCAATGATATCCTGGCAAGTAGTGACGTTAATTGGGCAACTAGTTCGTTTATCCAGCGTATCCAGCAATTAATATTAAATAATTCAATTAAAATTAAAATCCCAAGAAATAAAGTAACTTTTAAGCCATGGATTACAACTGGTCTGCTTAGATGTATTCGAAATCGTGATAACATGCACAAGAAATCCAAAAAAGATCCAAATAATAACGTATGACACGTTGAAAATAACATACAAACTGTATCCAAATATAACAAAAATTTCGGTACAGTTTGTATGTTATTTTCAACGTGTCATACGTTGAAAATAACATACAAACTGTACCGAAATTTTTGTAATAATATACTTAAAAAATGTAAGCGGCAATATGAAAGCAACAAAATAAAAAAAGCGAAAGGTAATAACAAGGAGCTATGGGACTGTATAAGAGAGGTCGCCAATATAAATAATGACAAAAAACCACCAGATGAACTGTTACATATCTGTGATACAACCTCGGAATCTTTAAATGCTATAAATAAATTTTTTGTCGAGATAGGTGAGCAACTAGCTAACAAAATACACAAGCAAATAATACCACCTAAGTCGCAAATAACGAATACAATAAATGTATGTGTCAACTCTTTTGTCCTACTTGATGTCAACAACACTGAAATAGAACATACAATTTTAAATCTTAAAAACAAGAAATCAGTTGGTTGGGATGGTATTTCTATTGCTGCAATAAAAACAATCAAAGACATTATAATACCACCACTCACACATATTATAAACAAATGCTTTGAGGTAGGCGTTTTTCCGGATGCCCTTAAAAAATCTATTATTGTACCAATCTACAAAGGAGGACCTAGAGAAAGTACGAATAACTACCGCCCAATTTCTCTACTCTCAAATGTTTCCAAAATTTTTGAAAAAGCAATTAACTCCCGTTTAGTTAATTACTTAGAGAACAAACATCTTCTATCTGATGCGCAGTACGGTTTTCGCAAAAACAGGTCAGCGGAAGATGCTATCCACTCATACACAAACTTTTTAGTCCAAAAATTAGATCAAAAATTTAAATGTATCACTATATTCATGGATTTAGCAAAAGCGTTCGATACCGTCTCCACAAAAAAGCTTGTAGAACATGTAGAGAGTTTTGGGGTTCGAGGAATACAACTAGATTTATTTCGTAGCTATCTCGCTAATCGCACGCAGAGCGTTAAAATTTATGATCATGTCAGTTCCGAGCATGCAATTAAGCGTGGCGTGCCCCAGGGAAGCATTTTAGGGCCTAGTTTATTTTTATGCAATATAAATGAATTGTGTGAATTACCGTTACGAAATTGTAAAATTATTGCCTATGCAGATGACACAACTTTAACATTTTATGGAAGTACATGGGACAATGTTCTAATAACTGCACAAGAAGGATTTGATAAAGTGTGTCATTGGCTCGCATGTAATTCTCTAACACTTAATACTGACAAAACTAAATTCATTGCCTTTACTATGAGAAACTCAGTTTTTAATGCCAGCCAAAACTTCAAACTTTTTGCGCATAGTTGCTTCCAAAATACATCACCAAATTGCGCATGTCCAAGCATAAAACAAACTGATCAGATCAAATATCTTGGTGTAACGATAGACCAGAACTTAACTTTCAATGAGCATATAAATCATTTAACTAAAAGGATGAGGAAGCTTATGTATTTATTCAAGGAACTCAGACACGTAGCCGATGATGATTTAATTAAAACTGTGTATAAATCTTTATGTCAATCAATATTATCATACGGTATAACTGCATGGGGCGGAAGCTCAAAAACATTAATGTTGAAACTAGAACGGGCTCAAAGGCTGGTATTAAAGGTTAGTTTTCTAAAGCCTAGATTATTTCGTACAACAGAACTGTATAAAGAAATAAAAGTACTGACAGTTAGACAGTTGTTTAACATGGCAGTGATTTTACGAAAACATTCTGAACTGTATTTCGACGAAAATTATAAAAGCAATACCTTGACTACCAGACGATATTATTCCATATGTGATACAGAACAGACTAATACTGCATTTGCGCGCAGGTTTTATTTATATCAAAGTGGTAGACTATACAATCTTGCGAATAGACTCTTATCAATTTATGAAAACACAAAAAGAGAATGTAAACATAAAATAAGTGAATGGCAATTATCCCTTTCATACGAGGAGACCGACAGGCTCCTAGAAGTTATTAAGTAGTTAGTTGTAATGTATTAGTTTTATATTCTGTTTTTATAGTACAGTTAACATCATATACAAATATACACACTCCATACACATAACACACACACAACCACACACACACACACACACCACACACACTACCACACACCACACACACACCAACACACACACACTGAATGTGATACTTCAGATAAATATACTACTAATAATAAACTACACCACTAGTAGATGTTATAGTACCATAAGTTATGTTATATATTAATCTAAGATTTTGTGTTAAATACAAAGAAAAACTTCCGGGGAGGAGACCAGGAGACCCATAGCACAGGGCTTACCTAGTTTGGGCACTCCTGTCTCCACAATAACATTGTAATAAAGTTTTGTAAAGAAATTTTGTGGAGAAAAATAAAACATTATTATTATTATTATTCCACTTATTTATTGACTTAACTTATTTTATAATTTTTTACATATATATGTATAAAAAAAAAAACAACAAATATGTATATAAAAAAATAAAAAATAGTGTGCCGCCGGCAGCGAGAGCAGGGTCCAAGCTGCCGGTGGTTAGGGACACAGAGACAGGAACCTCCTCACTATGCGTGCCGTGCCGAGGAGTACTGCTTTCTGTATCAGACCCTTGATCCATCCACCTAGCGAGAGCCTCTTGAGATGTTGGTCGAGGCTCTTCGCTATCAGCCCGTTCACCGATACGACTATCGGCACAATGATGGCCGAATCCACATCCCACATGGCGACAACCTCGTGAGCCAGATCAAGATATTTTATTTCCTTGTCTTTTTCGGCTTTCACGAGATTCTCATCATGCGGGACGGTGATGTCGATCATCATTACGCGGCGCTCCGAGCGATCTATCACCACTATATCAGGCTTATTGGCAACAATAGTCCTGTCAGTGATGATAGATCGGTCCCAATACATCGTGACATGGTCATTTTCCAGAACTGGGTCGGGCACATACCTGTAGTACGGCACCTCCGCGGCTACAAGACCGTATTTCAAGGCAAGTTGCTGATGGATTATCCTGGCTACTTGGTTGTGTCTGTGCAAGTATTCGCCGTTGGCAAGACTCGAACAGCCGGAAAGAATATGCCTGATTGATTCACCCGGTCGATGGCATGCCCGACATATGTCGACCGTTCCATCCTTCAGGATAAACTTCCGGTAGTTGTTGGTCATTACCACTTCGTCCATAATTGCACAAACAAAACCTTCGGTTTCCCCAAAGAGGTCACCGAATCGTAGCCAGGCCACAGAAGCTAAGAAATCTACATCGGGCCCATGGAGGGCCCGGTAAAAACACCCGTGTAGCTCCTTGCCTTGCCATACAATCCTGCGGTCGCTAGTCGTGAGCACCTCAGGTTTGCGCCAGTTCTTTTTAGCCAAAGAGAGTGGGGTGAGTCCGCTGTCGACCGCCACCACATCCCGATGCATCTCTCCGCCGGCGGTCAGAAAGTATTCTCGGAGATTACACACCTCACGGTTGTGTAGGGTCTTAGCGCTTAGAACGCCACGACCCCCACATCTCCGTGGGATGTATAATCTCATCACCGAAGACCGTGGGTGATGCATGCGGTGCGCTGTCAGTAAAGAGCGAACTCGCCTGTCAAGGGCATCCAGTTCGGTCTGAGTCCACTTGAGTATGCCGAAGGAGTACAGCAAGACCGGCATGACCCAACCGTTGAAGGAGGATTCAGGGCCAGGCAAAACCATAAGGGGCTCAGACTATCGCCCTGGAAAATGCCCCTGGCAATTCTCACAGGCTCGCCAACCGCCAGGGGCTGCCGAGACCCTGGATAGCGAAGAACCATACTCCACTGCAGCATACATGAGCCCAGAAAGGCCCGAAGAGTTGAATGAATTTTATACAACTCCAGGACCCGCATGAGCCATGCATGCGGCACGGAATCGTAGGCCTTCTTATAATCTATCCAGCATGTCGACAGACTCTTTCGGTTACGACGAACCTGCTGGCTAATTGCCATGTCTATGAGGAGTAGCTCCTTAGTACCGCGGGACCCACTCCTACATCCATTCTGAGAGAGAGACAAGATGGAGGAGTCTTCAATGTGTTTAGTTATTTTAACTCTCAGAATGGATGTAAGAACCTTATAAACCGTCGGTAGACAAGTTATTGGTCTATAATTTTTGGGTTCCGCGGTACTACCTGATTTATGGAGCAGGTGGGTCACACCAGTCGTTAGAAACTGTGGGAGTGAGCCTGATTCCAGAGATGCCTGGAACTGGATTGCTAAACGAGCGTGCGAACTTCGTAGCCACTTTAACCAGGAATTATGCAGTCCGTCCGGTCCCGGCGATTTCCAGTTCGGCATCGGACGGACTGCATTGGCTACGTCTTCTTCTGTGATACTTATAGAATTCATTTCTTGTATTGGTTCGCACGCTCTTTCAACATCCTGCATCCAGCCACCCTCAGAGTGATCGACCGGTTCCGACCAGATGCTGCGCCAAAATGAAAGCATAGCGTCATCATCTGGCCGACTCCGGTCAGCCACTCCTTGGTTAGGCCGCTCCCACATTCTATAGACCCTCCTTTGATCACTTTGGAACATGCTATTCTGTTCGTACCGGTCCACGCGTTCTTTATAACGCCTAATCCGGTTTGCCCATGCATAAACTTTCTGCTTCAGGAAGTCAATCCGCTCTGTGAGGCGAGCTGGATAGTCCTGGGGGCTGACTCCAGTCCCTGAAAACGCCCGCCTCACAAAACGCACCACCCTTGGGCGTGTATTGCCCATCCTGAAGCAGATTAGCTTACCAATGAGTGCTCTGGCCTCAGCGATACGCCGCTCGATCCGGCACTGCCAGACTGGCGATGTAGGTTTCGGCCGCGTAGCTGTATCAGAACTTGGTAACTTGACACGAGCTACACGGCACACCGCGACAGCCGCACAGTACAGAATCGAGTGAGTATCACCGAGATTTTCGCTGTTGTCAATGTATTCTGGCAACAGCGAATTCAGAGCACACACTAGCGCCACATTCCGTTTATGCATGGGCAACCGAGGCAAACGTGGCCTATCCGCGGGCAAAGTGGACCGGTATTCACGAAGAGCATGCTCCAAGGCGCTCCTCAATTGATCAATGCTTCGGGTACTTACAGTTGTTACCTGGTCTACCTCCTCCCCATCAACGGGTTCCGGTGCATTCGCTATAATGTTTTGTTGCGTCGGTACCGTAGGTGGTGGTGGGGCAGGGGTTGAGCGGTTGACACGCACCTGATCCGATAGACGTTGGCTCGACACGTTGACTGATGGTTCGAGAGTCTGAAACAGAGGCAGCATACGACTACGATACGCAGTAAGGTTAGTTCCCCCCTCTGTAGCCCCGAAATATGCGCGCATGACATTTTCATTAAGTGTAGGTGTCCATTTCATGCGCTGCACGTTACCACCGGCAGCGGGGACCCTACTCGGGGCCGGTTGGCCTCGAGGTCCCAAGCCGGCCGGTAGCCGGGGTCTTCCACGTCGTCGCGTAGGTGTTGGTGTCGACGGCGGGGAATGGTACTCGTCACTGGAGCTCGACGCAGCTGCGGTGGCCGGTGACACTGCACTCTCGGAGGAAGCGGTGGCCGGCGGTTGCGAGGCGGAGCTCAGCGACGAGCCCGGAGCTGGTGTGTGTGCTGTACGTCTGGCAGTTGCTCTCGTTATCATTCTTCCATTTCTCACTCGTTGTTAAACATTATATTTCTTCCGGTATTTATTGTTGTTTATATTGTTGACGGTCGTGACATTTCTTTCTTGTCATCTTGTGCATATTTATCATCATATTTTTTCTAAATTGATTTTATAATTATTGAAAATTGCTTTGAACCTTTTCACTATTGTAGTTTATTGTGATTTTGTATTAAGATTTGGTTGTTTGCACGGATTTAAATTAAAAAGACATGATTTTTCGGAGAAAGGAATTTTGATGGCGTTCAGGCGGAGTGTTGCCGTATTTTTTTTTTTTTTTTTTTTTATTATTATTATTATTATGTATGTGACGTGTGACACACACACACGTCCCACGCACACACACACACACATGTCATACATACACGTCACTTACACAAATCTATACATAAATCAATGTCAACAACCGAAATATATGCCATATTTTAAAAGATATACAACACACACACAGACACACATCACACACACACACAAGTCACACACAATTCACATACACATCACACATACGTCATCTACACACACGTCTCACACACACACACACGTCACACACACGTCACACATGTATACGTGATAAAAGTAAATAATTTCTTCAAAATAATTTAATAACTACCTCAAGCTTATATTACCCTGGTACATTGTTCTCTCATTCGAGTCATTGCAAACAAATGAATCGAGGTCCGGGGGGATGAGGAAATTACACGCACACGTCACACACACACAGCACACACCGTACACATGCATTTTTGTTTGTGGGTGTGTGCAGCAAATTCACACACACACTAAATAGAGGAGGGAGCGAGGGAGAAAGGGAGAAAGGAAGGAATGAAGAAAGGAAGGAAAGAAAGAACGACGGAAGCAAAGAAGGTCAGCTCGAGTTAGGTTAACTCGAGTTAGTTAGGTTAGCTCGAGTTAGGTTTTTTTTTTTTTTTTTTTTATTTTTATTTATTCATCTTCCTCTAACATTATTAGAGACCTTTTTTACAGATTAATTTATATTGCTATTTGATTTATTGTCTATTTCCTAATGATAGGCGTACTATTAGACTTATCATATTAATTATTTCTTTATTTTATGTTTATTCTATTCTTATAACTATAACTGAACGAAGTATAACGTGCGACGTTTCCAATAACTTACGATTAAACTTATACCTATGCTGTTCTATATTTAACTTACAAATTATTTTATCTATGTAGTCTACTTAATACTTTTAGTTTATATTCCCAATAAAATTATACTGATAATGCTTCATTTTATCTACTAAATGCTAAACTATGCTATTGTTATATAATCTTTACTTATATATAATAGCATATGCTTATCTATCTGTTTTATTTCTATTTATTACCTTACTACTAATTTTTATACAATATCTTAAGAATACATTTTGGAATTTCTTACTTGCTATTAATAAGGACATATTGTCACGATTAAGTTTTTCTTCTATTATTAATTCTAGGTCGTGCCTGTCGCTGCCAAACACCGGACAGTCCAGGAGGACATGCGGGACCGATTCGACGACTCCCGGCTCGCAGATACATGACGGGCTCTCCTTACATTTGAAGCGATGTAGGTATTCAGAGAACCCGCCATGCCCCGTGAGTACCTGCGTTAATATGCCCGTTGGTTTGAGTCGTCTTATCAACCCGTAAGCTCGTTTGGCATCAGGAAGGAACAGTTTAGTTACCGAGGCTGTTTCTCCGGACCGGTACCTCTGGTTCCATTCGTCAATCGACTCTTCACGAGTCAGTCGCTTGATGAATGATACCGGGCACCGGTCATAGTCTCGTCTCTTTTTCGTATTCTGAGCAGCTTCCTTTGCCAGTACATCCGCGCGCTCGTTGCCTGGGAGCCCCGCATGGGCCTTGACCCAGAACAAGGAAACAACTTTGTCTTGAGCCAAGGCCGTCCTAAGGTTGCTCCTCGCATGCACTGCAAGAGGGTGAAGCGAGCTTTGGTTGGTGACAGTCTCCAATGCGGCCCTCGAGTCACTGTAAATCCCAAAACTCACTTGCTTGCTCTTCAAGACTTCGCTCGTCGCCCTGCATATGGCCAGCAATTCGGCCTGGTAGACCGTGCAGTACGATGAGAGGCAAAGTTTGACGGCCTTGGTCTCAGCTTCACTGTTCCATAGCGACAGTGCTGCTCCGACCCCGCCGTCAATTTTGCTCCCATCGGTGTAGATGCGTACTGCCTGTGTACTATGAAAGTCAACGAGTTCTTGGTCTACCAGTTTCACAAATTCCAGCTGCATATGCAGAGCAGGATGAGAAGCTTCTGCAAACCTGACCGCACGTTCAGGCTCCCTGTCTCTTAACACCGACCGGGACGACCCTCTCTTTGCCTCATACAGGGCAGCTGCTTCCTGAATTCTCAGATCGAGAGGCAGTATCCCAGCTAGTACCAACGCCGAGTTAAGAGAGACCGTGCAGTATGATTTGCAGAGCTTCTGGGCGAAGCCTCGCTGGACTGAGTTCAAGAGCCTTCCAGTGCCGATCTTTTTAGCTGCTGGTGACCAGGCGCTGGCGGCATAGGTGATAATGGGCTCCACCGCTGCTGTGTATATGATACGTATTACGTCAGGGTGGAGACCCCAACTCGCCTTGGCGGCCCTGGAAAGCTGCTTGTAAACGTCCAGTGCCCTCCTGCAGACATTTTCAACGTGGGCGTTAAACGTCAGTCTGTCATCAATAGTCAGACCCAAGACCCTAATTTTGCGTGACATGCCAATGTCCACCCCGCCCATTTTCAGCAGTGGAGTGTCGTACTTCAATTTTCTGGTGATCGCCATTGCACAGGTCTTATGCGGTGCGAATGTTAATTTATTTCTGGCACCCCACTGCCGAACACGTTCGAGGGTGACATTGGCCTGTCTTTGAACCTCGAGTCCGGTGTCTGCGTCGAAAATAAGCACGACGTCGTCTGCAAAGGCTTGACAATAGACTTCGTCACGTTCTAGTTCCTGAAGGAGAGGGTCAAGGAGGAGATTCCACAGGATGGGGCCCCCTATGGAACCTTGGACACATCCTTTATTGGTTCCTTTGGTGTGCTCTGCCCCGGAGTATCTGACTGTGACGGTTCTGCAGTCAAGGTAGCTGTCGAGTAGCCTCCTGATGTTAACCGGACACCTTTCCTCAGCCAGTCTGACTTTTATGGCCGGCCACCATGCGTTATCGAAGGCTCCCTCTATATCCAATGATATTAAGGTTACTAGTTTCTTCGCATCTAGTTTACTGCGAATGTGTTTCATCATAGTATAGAGGGAGTCCTCGGTGCTTTTTTGTGGCATGAAGCCAAACTGGCGAGTACTCATCTTCGGTATTAGGTGCCACTTCAACCTTGCTACTACCATCTTCTCAAGGATTTTTCCCAGGACTGGGAGCAGGCCAATCGGTCTATAGGCCTTGGGACTCGTGTAATCGGCCTTACCTGGCTTTCTAAGCGCCACGACAATGGCCCTTTTCCAAATAGTTGGAAAGTGGCCCATTTCAAGGCACTTATTCGCCAGGGCAAGGAACGACTCCGGGTCCTGGAAGATGGCTTGACTGCAGATGTCCGACGTGAGACCGTCTCCTCCGGGGGCTTTTTTGGGATTAAAACCATTCACCGCGGACTTGAGTTCCTGCAGGGTGAATGGTGGATCATGGTGTTCATCATGCATCCTATCATTCACCCTCAACGCAGCCTCTCTAGTCCGCTGGTGCTCTGCGTTGTCCCTGAGCACTGTGTCCTCGGGGTAGAAGGTATCCGCCAGAAGGGCTGCTGACTGGCTTGGATTTAAGGCCACTCCATCTTTGACCAGTGTCAGCTCTTCCTGCCTTCTGGCGGTTCTCCCAATCACCCTATAGATCCCCTCCCAGACCCCCTCCTTGTCCTGTTTCTCACAAAATCCCTTCCAGCTTTGTGTCTGGGCTCTTTTTGCACTTAATTCATACTTTTCTTTTGCTTGCAGGTACTCATCGACGACTTTGGATCTACGGACTGGTGCAGCACAGCGGATGCGGTTCTTCCTGGTGGAGACTTCACCCTTCAGAGCAGCGAGTTCTTCGGACCACCACGGCAGGGTAAGTACATCTTTAATTTTCTTTTTTGGTATGTTTTCTCGACTAGATTCTAGAATAATATTTGTGTAATTTTGAATAGTATTTTCCAAATTTGTTTTGTTTTGAATGTTTTTTATATTTTCTGAGTCAATGTTTGCTTCGGAAGCTAATTGGGCTATTTTCTCACGAAAGCTGCTCCAATTAGCCTTTTTCGAGTTAAACATCCGTGTAGTCCTTTCAATTTGTAGTCCTTTACTTTTTCTTAATTTGATATTTAGAGTGATGCAGTTGTGGTCCGAACTAACCGCTCCTTCCTCTACTTTCCAGTTCTCCACCAGATCCAGCAAATCCGAAGTGCAGGCCGTGACGTCGACGAAGCTGGAGTACACCGTGTTACCCCGGATCGTATGGAAAGTGGGTGTATCTCCTGTGTTGAGCACCTGCAAGCTGTATTCCTCAAGAAGCTCAGACACCTCTTCTCCCCTATAATCTATTTTAGCGCTACCCCACCAAGGGCTTTTTGCGTTTAGGTCACCTCCTATCAGGAGTCGAACAGGGCCTAAAACCTCCAAAACTCCTCTTAACTGCTCCAGGTACGGCTCTATGGGCTGGTCTGGCTCGAAGTATAGGGAGACCACCGCGATTTCCCAGGCGCTTGTCTGTATTTTTACCACGACGATGTTAGTCGTGGTGAGCTGGGGGTACTGGATGACGTCAAAATTACTGTCAAAGACTGCAATCGCAGCCTTAGTTGTCCCCCTGTTTGGGTCAGCGCTCTGGTATATCCGACAACCGCGGTAGTCCCTCATAACCTTTGCTCCGCCCACGTACGGTTCCTGAAGCAGTGCGAAGGCGAGTCCCCTGGTTCTGGCCTCTGCCATTAGTTCCAAGGTGGCAAGTTCCTTCCTTTGGAGGTTGACCTGTGCTACAGCGTATCCGTCGGTGGGGTTGCGCTCTCTATTGTATCCCGGAACCACTTCAGCAGTATGCGATCTTGGCTCTCGCTAGAGCGTCCCATCTTCGCCTCACTGGGCAATCCGGACTGAAAGCATTGTGCTCTGTTTCGCCCAGTTTAGCCTGCGTACAATTACAACAAGATGAGACGGTTCCAGCGAGCCAGTCCGCACACTGGGACTTCATGTGGGGTCCCCCGCAGTGGCTGCACCTCTCCACAGTCTCTCTGCAGAACTTTCTGCCGTGTCCGTACCCCAGACAGAGAGAGCACTGTACGAGAGGTGATTGATCCGCGACCCTTATCCGCTGAATATCGATGTGGACGGTACCCTTGTCCAACATTTTATTGTACACGGCAGGGGACACCCGAATAACGACGTGATTAGCATGCGGGTTCCTCGTCTTCCGTCTATACCTTATTTCTACCCTACCATTTTCACCGTCGAAGCCACGAAATACATCCTCATTCTGGTTCCTTAAGGCTGACAAGATATCGTCATCACTGTTATATGCCATTATGTCCTTAAGGACCAGAAGTGGGTCCTTGTTTTTCATTTCCTCCACGGTGAGATGGTCTTCCGCACTCTTTAGTCTCTCTTTAATCCTATCTCTTTCCTCAGTCGTCCTGCATCCCACTATTACCTTCCTATCTTTAACTTTTCTTATGCTATCCACTGTTATTCCACCTTCCTTAGCCCTCACTGTCTTCCTTATCCTTTCGATTACTTCTTCTCCTGTTTCCTTCTCGTCCTTTGAAGCGATCACCACCGAGTGTAGAGCGGTCCGTGATGAAATGGGTTTCCTATGCTGTCCCGCTGCAACACTCGCGTAGGACGCTTTCTCCATTCCTTCGTTGTGTTTTTCGATCGTTTCTTTCAACTTCTCAATCTTGTCATTACTTTCCTTCATAAGTCTCCCATGTTCCTCAATTATTTTTCCTAAATTTATTTCCTCTGTCCCTCTTCCAATATGTGTCACCTTTTCAACTACTCCTTTTTCGTATTCCCTTTGCGTTTTCGTTCCTTGTGTGGTGTTGGCGTCTGCCTCCTTGACGAGCTGGTAGAGACGCTCAATGGCTAGGGTGACCTCGTTCTTTATGTCCGTTTTTAGGTTGCGTGAGTTATTTAAATGCAATTTCGCTTTGTTCAGGCATGCCCTAGCCTCAGCGACTCTACCAACTGCTTTGGTGGTTTTCGGGGCTTGATCGGTGAGATCCTGTGATGTTCTTCGGGCAGTTACTCTTCCGTCTGGTAACGCAGAGGTCTTTTTCGCCTTCACCGGTACAGAAGCGTCCGAATTCGGTGGCGAGGTCGATGGTACTCGGTAAGTAGTGTTAACCGTCTCCCATTCGCCAATGCTCCTCCTGACATTTGTTTTTGGAGAGGGTCCTGCCCTCTCTGTCGTTTGTTTGGGGGAGCACTGGCGATTTGCCTCTTCAGTCACTGATGATCGCTTCGCCGGTGTCCTCATTCCCAACATTTTTATTTGGAGGAAGATGTATTTCTGATAATTTAAGTGTGGGTCAATAAACCCGTGTCTAATTCGTTTAGGGTCAATAAACCCGGTTAATCAAACTTTGGTCAAAAAACCTTAATAAAAGTCAATATAGAAAGAAGTGTTTGCGCCGTACTAAAAGTAAGTCTCTCGGAAGAGATGTCTCTTATTGTTATAGAAGCGTCAATATAATGAATACAAGGTCCCGTGAAAAAGATAGAGACGAATAGAATTAAAAATATTTCACGTAAAATTTGGTAGAATCCCTTATTTGGACGACGTAATCAACTAGTCATTATACCTAAACGATAACGGGTGGGTGGGAGGGCGAAATTTTGCCAATTTTTCGCGTGAAAAGGGCGAATTTTGGTAACGGCTATATATTTTATTTATTTATACGTATAAACGGTATAAATTTGGTATTTATCAGATAAATACTTTGCTCGAGTTAGGTTAGGTTAGGTTAGGTTGGGTTGGGTTGGGTTGGGTTAGGTTAGGTTAGGTTCCCCCCCGGCCCCCCCGAGGGTTTCCGCCTTGTCGTGGCGGGGGGGCTCAGTACCCGGTGGTATCCTCACACCGGCGAAGCCAAGAGGAACCCAGAGAGGGGGCGGCGTTTGGCGTGGCTCTGCCTGCCACTCGCTGCTGTGGTGAGGAGACGGCTGGGGAAGAGGTGTACGGGTGTGTCGTTGCCCTGCACCCTATCCCCAGCCGCCTAGCGGTTGTCCCGCCGTAAGATGGGGACGTGGTGGGGAGGCGGCTGGGGAAGAGGTGTACGGGTGTGTCGTTGCCCTGCACCCTATCCCCAGCCGCCTAGCGGTGGTCCCGCCGTTCGATAGGGACGTGGTGGGGCCGCGGGGGGGCGGTTGAAGGTCAGTTCATCCCTGTCACTCCCGCTCCCCCGAGGCCGGACAGAGTGCCCCTGGACTCCTCCACCCGGGCGTCTTGGGACGCCTGGCGTTGTGAGTGGTCGGGGCAGGGACCTTTGGGTGTCGGACTAGGGGATGTCCGTCGCCCAAATGGAGATAGGTCCCAAGCTGGGTGGCGTGCACGTGTTCTGCACGCCACTAGTGTTGGTTGGAGCCAAAGAGCTCAACCTGCGGAGGGCTCGGAGACGAGCAGCCGCCGGCGGGGTCGCGGATGTGTGCGTAAGCGTTCCCGTGACCCCGCCACTGATGGCGGAAGAGTCGGAACACCGCGGGGTTTTAGTGAGTACGAGTCTCACACTACCCGCCGTCGTTTCCCCTAGACGGCGGGTGCCCATGAGGGTTTCCCCGCGTAAAAAAAAAAAAAAAAAAAAAAAAAAAAAAAAAAAAAAAAAAAAAAAAAAAAAAAGGTTCCCCCCCGAGGGTTTCCGCCTTGTCGTGGCGGGGGGGCTCAGTACCCGGTGGTTGGCCTCACACCGGAGAAGCCAAGAGGAACCCAGAGAGGGGGCGGCGTTTGGCGTGGCTCTGCCCGCCACTCGCTGCTGTGGTGAGGAGACGGCTGGGGAAGAGGTGTACGGGTGTATCGTTGCCCTGCACCCTATCCCCAGCCGCCTAGCGGTTGTCCCGCCGTAAGATGGGGACGTGGTGGGGAGGCGGCTGGGGAGGAGGTGTATGGGTGTGTTGTTGCCCTGCACCCTATCCCCAGCCGCCTAGCGGTGGTCCCGCCGCTCGATAGGGACGTGGTGGGGCCGCGGGGGGGCGGTTGAAGGTCAGTTCATCCCTGTCACTCCCGCTCCCCCGGGGCCGGACAGAGTGCCCCTGGACTCCTCCACCCGGGCGTCTTGGGACGCCTGGCGTTGTGAGTGGTCGGGGCAGGGACCTTTGGGTGTCGGACTAGGGGATGTCCGTCGCCCAAATGGAGATAGGTCCCAAGCTGGGTGGCGTGCACGTGTTCCGCACGCCACTAGTGTTGGTTGGAGCCAAAGAGCTCAACCTGCGGAGGGCTCGGAGACGAGCAGCCGCCGGCGGGGTCGCGGATGTGTGCGTAAGCGTTCCCGTGACCCCGCCACTGATGGCGGAAGAGTCGGAACACCGCGGGGTTTTAGTGAGTACGAGTCTCACACTACCCGCCGTCGTTTCCCCTAGACGGCGGGTGCCCATGAGGGTTTCCCCGCGTAAAAAAAAAAAAAAAAAAAAAAAAAAGGTTAGGTTAGGTTAGGTTAGGTTAGGTTAGGTTAGGTTAGGTTAGGTTAGGTTAGGTTAGGTTAGGTTAGGTTAGGTTAGGTTAGGTTAGGTTAGGTTAGGTTAGGTTAGGTTAGGTTAGGTTGGGTTAGGTTAGGTTAGGTTGGGTTAGGTTAGGTTAGGTTGGGTTAGGTTGGGTTAGGTTGGGTTAGGTTCCCCCCCGAGGGTTTCCGCCTTGTCGTGGCGGGGGGGCTCAGTACCCGGTGGTATCCTCACACCGGCGAAGCCAAGAGGAACCCAGAGAGGGGGCGGCGTTTGGCGTGGCTCTGCCTGCCACTCGCTGCTGTGGTGAGGAGACGGCTGGGGAAGAGGTGTACGGGTGTGTCGTTGCCCTGCACCCTATCCCCAGCCGCCTAGCGGTTGTCCCGCCGTAAGATGGGGACGTGGTGGGGAGGCGGCTGGGGAAGAGGTGTACGGGTGTGTCGTTGCCCTGCACCCTATCCCCAGCCGCCTAGCGGTGGTCCCGCCGCTCGATAGGGACGTGGTGGGGCCGCGGGGGGGCGGTTGAAGGTCAGTTCATCCCTGTCACTCCCGCTCCCCCGAGGCCGGACAGAGTGCCCCTGGACTCCTCCACCCGGGCGTCTTGGGACGCCTGGCGTTGTGAGTGGTCGGGGCAGGGACCTTTGGGTGTCGGACTAGGGGATGTCCGTCGCCCAAATGGAGATAGGTCCCAAGCTGGGTGGCGTGCACGTGTTCTGCACGCCACTAGTGTTGGTTGGAGCCAAAGAGCTCAACCTGCGGAGGGCTCGGAGACGAGCAGCCGCCGGCGGGGTCGCGGATGTGTGCGTAAGCGTTCCCGTGACCCCGCCACTGATGGCGGAAGAGTCGGAACACCGCGGGGTTTTAGTGAGTACGAGTCTCACACTACCCGCCGTCGTTTCCCCTAGACGGCGGGTGCCCATGAGGGTTTCCCCGCGTAAAAAAAAAAAAAAAAAAGGTTGGGTTAGGTTGGGTTAGGTTGGGTTAGGTTGGGTTAGGTTGGGTTAGGTTGGGTTGGGTTAGGTTGGGTTGGGTTAGGTTGGGTTGGGTTAGGTTGGGTTGGGTTAGGTTAGGTTAGGTTAGGTTGGGTTAGGTTAGGTTAGGTTAGGTTAGGTTAGGTTAGGTTAGGTTAGGTTAGGTTAGGTTAGGTTAGGTTAGGTTAGGTTAGGTTAGGTTAGGTTAGGTTAGGTTAGGTTAGGTTAGGTTAGGTTAGGTTAGGTTAGGTTAGGTTAGGTTAGGTTAGGTTAGGTTAGGTTAGGTTAGGTTAGGTTAGGTTAGGTTAGGTTAGGTTAGGTTAGGTTAGGTTAGGTTAGGTTAGGTTAGGTTAGGTTAGGTTAGGTTAGGTTAGGTTAGGTTAGGTTAGGTTAGGTTAGGTTAGGTTAGGTTAGGTTAGGTTAGGTTAGGTTAGGTTAGGTTAGGTTAGGTTAGGTTAGGTTAGGTTAGGTTAGGTTAGGTTAGGTTAGGTTAGGTTAGGTTAGGTTAGGTTAGGTTAGGTTAGGTTAGGTTAGGTTAGGTTAGGTTAGGTTAGGTTAGGTTAGGTTAGGTTAGGTTAGGTTAGGTTAGGTTAGGTTAGGTTAGGTTAGGTTAGGTTAGGTTAGGTTAGGTTAGGTTAGGTTAGGTTAGGTTAGGTTAGGTTAGGTTAGGTTAGGTTAGGTTAGGTTAGGTTAGGTTAGGTTAGGTTAGGTTAGGTTAGGTTAGGTTAGGTTAGGTTAGGTTAGGTTAGGTTAGGTTAGGTTAGGTTAGGTTAGGTTAGGTTAGGTTAGGTTAGGTTAGGTTAGGTTAGGTTAGGTTAGGTTAGGTTAGGTTAGGTTAGGTTAGGTTAGGTTAGGTTAGGTTAGGTTAGGTTAGGTTAGGTTAGGTTAGGTTAGGTTAGGTTAGGTTAGGTTAGGTTAGGTTAGGTTAGGTTAGGTTAGGTTAGGTTAGGTTAGGTTAGGTTAGGTTAGGTTAGGTTAGGTTAGGTTAGGTTAGGTTAGGTTAGGTTAGGTTAGGTTAGGTTAGGTTAGGTTAGGTTAGGTTAGGTTAGGTTAGGTTAGGTTAGGTTAGGTTAGGTTAGGTTAGGTTAGGTTAGGTTAGGTTAGGTTAGGTTAGGTTAGGTTAGGTTAGGTTAGGTTAGGTTAGGTTAGGTTAGGTTAGGTTAGGTTAGGTTAGGTTAGGTTAGGTTAGGTTAGGTTAGGTTAGGTTAGGTTAGGTTAGGTTAGGTTAGGTTAGGTTAGGTTAGGTTAGGTTAGGTTAGGTTAGGTTAGGTTAGGTTAGGTTAGGTTAGGTTAGGTTTTTTTTTTTTTGGGTTCCACCAAGAATATCTCTTGGTGGGGAGCTACAGAAGCCGTCGAGGCCCTCGCTTATGGATACGGGCGACCTCGGGACTATTAAGAACGCTAGTAAGGAGTTGGAACTGTTAGGTAGGAAAGAAGAAACGAGGAAAGACTAATAGTGAAAGGGATCGGCTTAACATGAGAAGAATATGCAACTTTTATATTTGATGTACAATGAGTAACTTAACTTAAATATTCCTTGATTGTTACAATAAAAGTCGTTAATTTATATGTTATAGTTGTATAGATCTTAAAATTACGTTAAGTTTAATATTTCTTTTACAAAAAGGAATAAACCTATAGACGAAAAGGACTTGCATATAGTTATAGGGTGTTTTTCTTTGTTTGTTTTTTTTTTTTTTTTTTTTTTTTTTTTTTTTTTTTTTATTTTTTTTTTAATTTTTTTTTTTTTTTTTTTTTTTTTTTTTATTTATTTATTTATTTATTATTATTATTTTTTTTTTATTTATTTATTTTGGGAGTCCTATCAACTCTTAAAACTAAGTTTATAACAAAACAAAACAGAACAAGACTTCTAACTCGAGTGAAATAAACGAACATAAGAATATAATATTAGAGATAAATAGGTATAGGTATTAGTCTATATAGGCTAACAATATTGACAGCATACCAAAGGCTACCAATAAAAGTTGCATATGTATTTTAACTTACAATTAATCAATTTAAATTAATCTGGTAAGTATAGTTAATTGAGTTAGGCTTGCTCAGAGTTAGGTCAGACACATCCGAACCCAACTCTGAGAAAACCCAAGTCACGACCGAACTATGAAGATTTTTACAAGTCCCGTCATATGGTAGGAGCGCCATCTATTGAAACCCGTGAGAACAAGGTGTTGTCATCTAAAGCGGCTTACATATTAGTTCCGGGCAGATTGTATTGATATTATAGGTGGCGCTGACCCCACGATGGTTACCTCGCCACCTATCATCGAACAGCTGTATCATTTGTCCGCACGGGTTTACGTGGGCGGCTGTTGTGACAGAACGAATGCTATGCCACCCGGCGGCGAGCGCGAAAACTACCGTGGCCCATAATGTGAATAAGGCAAAGGTGTTAGTAAAAAGAATACGCCAGCCACGGCAGTGTCCGCGCCGGCCGCCAGGTGGCACGCAAGGCACAAAAATGGTAGGATTTTGGGAGACATGAGAGTTTCGATAAGATTAATCTAGATATTGGGTCACATATAAGTTATTAAGTTATAAAGTTATATTATAATGCCTGACGGCACATAGTTTTATGAATTCTATATTATTTTATTTATTTAAGTATACGTTTCGATAATATAAGAGAGAATAGATTATTATTTATTTACTGTGCCATCAGACAACACATTATAATGATGAAACCAACTTTAGAACAATGGATTGTTCTAGTGGCAGCCATTTAACACGAAGATACAAGTAAATATTTACAAGAGGTAGAGAAAATAGTTTAATTACAAAAACAATAAACTAAAACTTAAATTATAAATTACACCGAGAGGCGGCGCCATCTGGTGGCGGAGAGGATTGACAAAGATTTGTTAATTTATTTGTTTAAAGTAAGAAGGTGAAGGTTATGGACATGACGAATAATACTTGTTCCAAAACGACTATATACAGGTTTAAGTGATCCGTATGTGTTAAATAAGTTAATCTAAATTATAATGATACATACTACAGCGCCTCTATGAGGACGCTGTGGCACTAAGAACGACTGGGTTTGAGCTTTGCGTGGAGTGTTAGTTGAAACTCATTTTTTTTATTTGTACAAACTGAATAAAATTAAATATTCAAAATCCAAATAAATGGCTACTTAAAATGAAATTGAGGATCTTCAAACATAGCTCAAATCCATGTCGACGACAGCGCCCCTGGTGGGACGCTGTGTCAATAATGTCAAATGAAATTGATTCAGTTTTTTTTTTCAGAGATTAATTAAATATTTGATAGACTGCATTGAGTGGAAACATAGAAAAATTCAATTATTTAAATTGTATCCACTTAAACATATTAATATGGTAAAACAATGTAGCTAGTATTTTGTTTAGCTGCAGTGGTGCCATCTAGGAACGGGAGTATTTATGGAAAGATATTTATACTTGCATACTTTAGATTCGTATTCAAAGGTAAAGATGTAAACAAATGGTAATTGATTGCATTTTCCAGATATCATGTTAAGAATAATAATTTACAAACATTATAAAGGTTTTAAATTAGGTATGAGTAATGTTTGAAGTAATTTCGCGACTAATAATTATAAAATTGCAGCATCTAGTGACGAGTGGAATTAACTAGTTGTATCTTGTGTAGGTTGGTTATATTCTGTATTATTTTCTAGAATGTTCCACGAGGAGCGCCATCCTGTGGCAAGAGGTAATAGCTTAGTGGCGTCGTTGAATGTTCTAGAAAATAGCTTCGGTAGGTGTGAGCAATTTAAAAAAAATTTAAGAAATTTAGGTGATGGACATAAGTGCCCAGGACTTTAGATAGTATGTACTATGTGAATGGTAAGTTGGTGAATTGGTAGTATAGTTTAATAGTATGGCATGATATTAGATTGTATATTATGAAAGTCTTGGTTATGGACGTAAGTGCCCAGGGAGAAAAATGGTATGTACTGTATGAGTAGTAGTTAATTGTATGGGTAATATAGCTTTGGTATGGATGAGCAATATGAAGATCTAGGAGATGGACATAAGTGCCCAGGGCGAGGAATGGTATGTACTGTATGAGTAGTAATTAATTGTGTGGGTAATATAGCTTTGGTATGGATGAGCAATATGAAAATCTAGGTTATGGACGCCTGTGCCCAGGGCGAGAAATGGTATGTACTGTATGAGTAGTTATTAATTGTGTGGGTAATAAAGCTTTGGTATGGATGAGCAATATGAAAATCTAGATGAAGGACATAAGTGCCCAGGACGAGAAATGGTATGTACTGTGTGAATAGTAATTCAATGTGTTAGTAATATAGTTTTAATTAGAGTGAGCAATATGAAAATGTAGGTGATGGACATAAGTGCCCAGGACGAGAAATGGTATGTACTGTGAGAGTAGTAGATAATGTGTTAGTAATTGATCTTTAATAAGGATGAGCAGTATAAGCATCTAGGTGATGGACATAAGTGCCCATGACGAGAAATAGTATGTACTATGTGAATAGTAGTTCAATGTATTAGTGATATGGCTTTAGAAAGAATAAGCAATGTTGATATCTAAGTGATGGACATGAGTGCCCAGGACGGGGAATTGTATGTACTGTGTGAGTAATAGTTTGTGTGTTGGTAATATTGCTTTTATAAGAGTGAACGATATGAAAATCTAGGTGATGGACATAAGTGCCCAGGACGAGAAATAGTATGTACTGTACTGTGTGAGTAATAGTTTATGTGTTGGTAATAGCTTTAATAAGAGGGAGCGATATGAAAATCTAGGTGTTGGACATAAGTGTCCAGGACGAGAAATTGTATGTACTATGTGAATAGTAGTTTGTTTAATGTATTGAGAATATAGCTATAGTAAGAATAAGCAATGTTGATATCTAAGTGATGGACATGAGTGCCCAGGACGGGGAATGGTATGTACTGTATGAGAAGTGAATTATAGTATTAGTAGTATAGCTTTGATAAGGATGAGCAATATGAAAATCTAGGTGATGGACATGAGTGCCCAGAACAAGAAATGGTATATATTGTGTGAATAGTAATTTAATGTGTTAGTAATAAGAGTGAGCACTATGAAAATGTAGGTGATGGACATAAGTGCCCAGGACGAGAAATGGTATGTATTGTGTGAATAGTAATTTAATGTGTTGTTAATATAACTTTAATAAGAGTGAGCAAATTGAGAATCTAGTCGTAGGACATAGGTGCCCAGGACGAGAAATGGTATGTACTGTGTGAGTAGTAGATAATGTGTTAGTAATTTGTCTTTAATAAGGATGAGCAGTATTAACATCTAGGTGATGGACATAAGTGCCCATGACGAGAAATAGTATGTACTATGTGTATAGTAGTTTAATGTATTGGTGATATAGCTTAAGTAAGAATAAGCAATGTTGATATTTAAGTGGTGGACATGAGTGCCCAGGACGGGGAGTTGTATGTACTGTGTGAGTAATAGTTTGTGTGTTGGTAACATTGCTTTAATAAGAGTGAGCGATATGAAAATCTATGGTGATGGACATAAATGCCCAGGACGAGAAATTGTATGCACTATGTGAATAGTAGTTTATTTAATGTGTTGGTAATATAGCTTTAGTAAGAATAAGCAATGTTGATATCTAAGTGATGGACATAATTGCCCAGGACGAGAAATGGTATGTACTGTGTGAGAAGTAATTAAGTGTGTTGTTAATATAGCTTTAATAAGAGTGAGCAATATAAAAATCTAGATGAAGGACATAAGTGCCCAGGACGAGAAATGGTATGTACTATGTGAGTAGTAGTTTAATGTGTTGGTAATATAGCTTTAATAAGTATAAGCAATGTTAGAATCTAGGTGAAGGACATAAGTGCCCAGGACGAGAAATTGTATGTACTATATTGTGTGATTAATAGTTTATGTGTTGGTAATAGCTTTAATAAGAGTGAGCGATATGAAAATCTAGGTGTTGGACAAAAGTGCCCAGGACGAGGAATTGTATGTACTGTGTAAATAATAATTTTTTGTGTTGATAATATGGCTTTAGTAAGTATAAGCAATATTGAAATCTAGGTAATGGACATAAGTGCCCAGGACGTGTGATGGTATGTACTGTGTGAGCAATAGTTAGTGTGTTAGTAATATAGCTTTAATAAGTGAGCAGTATGAGAATAGGTGATGGACACAAGTGCCCAGGACGAGAAATTGTATGTACTACGTAAATAGTAGTTTATTTAATGTGTTGGTAATTTAGTTTTAATAAGAATAAGCGATGTTGAAATCTAGGTGATGGACATAGGTGCCCAGGACGAGAAATTGTATGTACTGTGTAAATGGTGATTTATTGTTTTGATAATATGGCTTTAGTAAGTTTAATCAATGTTGAAATCCATGTAATGGACATAAGTGCCCAGGACGTGAAATGGTATGTACTGAAAGAATAGTAGTTAATGTGTTGGTAATATGGCTTTAATAAGAACGAGCCGTATGAAAATCTAGTGATGGACGTAAGTACCCAGGACGAGAAATGGTATGTACTATATGAATAGAAGTTTAATGTATTGGTAATATAACTTAAGTAAGAATAAGCAATGTTGAAATCTGGGTGATGGACATAAGTGCCCAGGACGAGAAATAGTATGTACTGTGTGAATGGAAATTTATTGTGTTAGTAACATAGCTTTAATGAGGATGAGCAATATTAGAATCTAGGTGATGGACAAAAGTGCCCAGGACGCGAAAATGTATGTACCGTTTGTCGGGAAATGACGGTGTAAGGAGAGATTAGGTAGGGTTGAAGTATATTCATGTGATAAACGCATGGCATTTTACAGTAGGTATGGGCTAGTGTAGGTAGTATTTTAAATGAACTGTAGGTAAGGCTTGACACATTGGTGGTGTGGTACGAAGCAAGTAGGTAAGTGCACCACTGCTGGTGGAAGGAATGTGCAACTATCGAAAGTGGGTCAAATTAGATAAAAGTAAAATAATGCTGGAAGTACATTGTGGGTTTCTTGACAAATCGTGTGAATCTGCAAAGAAAACGGTGCGTAAAATTTTGAATCTTGCAGAATTTGGTCCGCAATGTGCGTCCGTCTTAGATAAAGGAATGTTATCATGTCCGAGCCGGTGAATTAATGTAGGTTTCTATTTTTAGATTCGTGCGGCGTTGCCGTATACCTACGGATGTTCGCCCATATAAACTCCGAGCTAGCAACAGTGAACTTGGTAAACAACTTTTTGTGATGCTTTTAGGTGAAGCGTACAGTTAATATAGGTGTGCGTTTTGTTGTATTGTATTCAGTTAGTTTATAATAATAGATGTGCAGTGTTGTAGCACAGTAGTATGTAGATAGATTAGTTTAGTTTTATTATTAGCATGATGATGTTTAGTATGTGTGTATATGTTGTTATAAATGAATGTTGTGTTGGATTTAGTAGGTATGGTATGTGTGTGTAATGTGTTGTAGGTAAGTGATTATTTGATAATGTGATTATGAATGTAGGGTAGGTAACGGTGTATGGGTAATATGTATTTAGTGCGGGTATAGGTTACGTTAAGTATGTGTATATATGATGGTAGTTAAGTGGCTGGTTTTTGCATGGGGTGTTCATAGTTACTTGTATATATATGTTATTAGAATATCTGATATACGTGAGTATTTGATAAATCATGTTGATATATTGTACATGTATGGAGTGTTATAAATATGTGGTTATATAATGGTGAAGTTTTAATTATAAGATAGATGTCAATGAGTGGGTTGTTGTGGAGTCATTAACTTGGTATATAAAGAGGAATTAGCTTTTTAATAACGTATATAATAATACAAAGCTATAAAATAGTATATGTATTGTGTGTGATAGATAGTAATGTTTAATTGCAGTGAGCGTTGACCCTTGCTCAGGTAGACATTCTTTGTTTACTCGGTGGGGATCGGACGAGGTTAGGTATGCATCATGTTTGAAATTCGAATGAACTTTAAATAAAATAGTGTAGCTATATTGTATTATTATAGGTATACTATATCGGTTTTAACGATGTTATACCAATGTCGCATTGATGCGAGGTTGCCGCTTAGACAATGGGCAGGCCTTGAGAGTCGTGTTCGGGTAAACAAGTGGTATACCTATAATTTGAATAGATCCAGTCGAATGATTGATGCATGTTTTAGTTTTGGGTTCGAGACAAGGCTAAGGGTGCCTGCGCACGGAACTTTGGTCAACGTGATTATTCAGCTATAGTGGGGTGTACTTGGAGGTAAATACGGGTGATCATATTAGATTATATGAGTGGGTTGTATAAATATATTAGTATAAGTATAAATAATTATATATGTTGTTTTGTTGTTAGCGTGTTAATGTTATAATTGGATGTTATATTAACTTGATATTTTAGGTGTGTTTGTGTTGAGTAGGTAATTATTTATAGTGTTATATTATATTAGTAATTATATATAAATGTACATAGTATAATTATTTAGATAAATGATATTATTAATGTTGGGGTAGGTAAGATCAGATTTGATAGTGATGCATGTATACAAAAGGAAGCGGGGTTTATTCATTTTTTTATATTAGAATATGTTTACAGCGTTAATTTAATTCGCATATAAGGTTGGTGTACAGGTCCAGTAGTCTGACGTCGCCCTTAGTTCCAAGTCAGTAAATTATATACTTATAAAATCTATAGGTTAGTTGCACTGTAGGAATGGGAGTCTTATCTAGGGGCTGCGACAGACCATGGCTGGTATCGTACTAGCTTTGTAAATACATTGAGGAGATATATTTCATGTTATATATGTAAAAGTATATGTAGGATGTGTTGGGATTATAATATTTAGAGAATATGGTTGAACATATCGGTTAAGTTAATTTATTGTAATCAGTTCGGTAACAGTAGGTATCTAATATAGGAATGTAATAGATTATCTGAGGACGTAGTTAGAATTATTCAATATGATGATACTGTTTCGGGTTAATTATCGTTGTTAGGATTGTTGTATAAGTAATTAGTATATTTTGTTTCTTATATTATTAAAGGCTTGTATAAATATGAAGATTTGTGTACTAAGTCTTTTTCTTAGATGTTCGTCAAGGTATGTATGCACCTTCTGCAATCAAAGTAGTGTCGGTGGCAGCATAGCAACAACGTGAACAAGGCGCGATGGGTGTATTGTGAGGTTTGGTAGATATAGGTACAGTGGTGTATATGTATTGTACTTTTATTCGATTAATGTGCCGCGTGGTATCTTGAAATATGGAACGAACGAGTGGTCGAGCGGGCCACAGGCACGCGGCATGATGACGTATGCCTGTCGCCCGCCTAGCAACTGGTGGGTCATGTGATTATAGTGTGCCTAGTATGCAAATGATGTATTACGGTTTCGATGTAAATTTTTAAAGTCATCTATTGCTACTCATATTGCATACTAGTTGGTCCGGATCTGTTATAGTCCGGATTACTTAGTATGCAGTATTGTGGATATCTATTGTTTTAATAAAGACACAGAGTCTCAATGTGTGCAGCGAGCGGTAGGTCCCGATCCCTCCCGAATGCATCAGTCCATTGATAAAAAAGTATCAATAGGGTTAATAAGTTCGGGCGGGCGCGGAACCCAAGCAGTGCACGTTTAGGTGACGTCAGCCAGTAGCATCGTGTTATCATTGATGTGATCAAAGATAAGACGTGCGCAGGCTGACACCACCCAGTCATGGGGGTCTGTGTAGTCTGTTAAAATTTTTATAACAGCGATAATACAAACCAACGCGCGACTAGTTGGATTCTGTTATGTTATGAACATCTGTCTGATTTTGTGTATAAGATGGGAAGTGGTAATTGTGTGCATCTGACTGATTGTTGATGGATTGTTGTATTGATATTCAACCGGGAAGTAATTATATAGGTCCTGTCATGGTATGTATACTTCAAGGTAAGCCAATATAGATAGGCGGAGCGAGAACGCTTTGATAGCAAAGCGTTCTGATGCGCCTCTAGCGTTTCCACCTCAATAAAAGATTACGACTTGTATGGCGCCGTACGTGTCAGTGGGTACGGCTCTGGTAGGAGACCGAAGCACATGGCACGGCAGCGCACTTTCGGTAGATCATGACTAAATTGTCCCCGCAGTGCATAGGTAGAGGCGTCCAGACGACTTCCGGGCCCATCTGTTATTGATATCAACTATCAATCAGTGAGATGGGGTCGGTCGAGATCGGGGTGCTCGCATTGCACGGATGGCTCTCCCACACGGTCAGCCGGCGGTCGAGGCGCGAGATCTCGGCAGCCGATGGACCGGTGGAGGAGGCATGTAGGGGGTTGAGGGGAATCTCATTGCTTTAATAATAGTTGTAGACCATGATAGTGTTCGCAATGCTGTCATTGAAGCGGATGGGCAGTGTAAACAATGTATATCAATTAATGGAGAGTATCAATTATTATTTTGGTTTCGAGGTTACAGATGTGATAACATATTAATGTATATAAAGTAGAGGTTATCGAGCAACAATAGGCTTACTTAAAGATAGCACTGTATTTATATGGTTGATTATATGTAAAGACAGACTGTTCGATGTTGAGACTTTGTAAGACAGGGTTAGTGTTATTCATTATTATAGGTATGTATATAGGTATATGTTTTAATAATTAGGTTGAGATTTACGTGTTTAGTATTAGAATTAGTATAAGTAGACGCATTTAAAGCTTATGAAGTACATCAATATATAATGAATTAGGTATGATTTCCCTGATATTATATGTGTGTATGCATGTTGAAGGGTTAGTGTATAAGTGAGGGTTACATATATTATGTTGGAATGGATTGTATACTCTAGTAGGATCATAGTTAGTTAAAATTTTTTTTTTTTTATCACATTTGCTTGGTAGGATAGCGTGGCTAGGTATTTATTTTTAGGTATATTATCTATGTAAATTTGTATGTATATATATATTTTGATTTTATAGTATATGCTTTATAAGTGGTAGTGGGAGGTATATATATTTATGTATATGTAAGGTATGTTTAACGTATGGATTTAATATATTAAGTATGGATGTATGTAAAAGTATTGAGAGGTTTATAGGTAATAAATGATTGTGTAAGTAATTATATACAGAGACAGGTACAGTATGGAGCATTCATAGTGTGTAAATATATGTATTATGTAAAATATGATACAAATAAGTAATAATGTGTGTATTATAGGGAGTGTTTAAATTTATGTATGTAGGTAAGTGTGTATATATATTTCGATTATATATTATATACTTTTGTAGGTGGTAGTGGGGGGTAGGGTATATATTAAGGTATATGTAAGGTGTGTTTAAAATGTTTATTTATTTATTTAATAATGTATGTGTGTATAATGATGTTGTGAGTTTTATAGATAATAAATAAATGTATGAGAAATATTGTACATGGACATGTGAAGTATGAAATATTTATAGTGTGTGAATGTAGGAATTTATGTAATATGTGATATATATATTAGTAATGTACTGTGTATATTATATGTATTGTTTATATTTGTGCGTGTATAAAGGTGCTTATATGTATGTAAACTGTATTTTATGAGTAGTAGCTACATATTTCTTGGTAAATAGATGTGTGTGAGGGTTGTTGTATGGATATTGTAAATGTATTATATGAGTAAGTATAGTATGTAAATACTAGTTATTAGGTTATTTGTAAATAATATATGATGATATGATAATATATAGGATATGTATGTAATAAAATATAAGGATGGTAGTTAATGGAGTATAGATGAATAATAATGGAGTTTGTGAATGCTTATGTGACACTCCATGTCCGTCCATATAAATATCCATATCAAGATATCTACATAGACGAACATGGAGTGACACAGGTAAGTATACCTGTTCTAATCAGTATATGAAATGGCGGCCCGGGACATTTGGTCCCATTTGTTATACTCGGGACATCCGTAACTGTATGCCGGGTGACAAGCGGCGGCGCCAGCGCGGCCAGCCGTGGTGCAGTTCTTGCACTGAGGGTCACGACCCCGGTTGGGGCATGCCCTTGTGTCGTGACCCTCAGCACAATGACCGCACACGGCGTCGCGTCGGCAGTCGCGGGCTAGATGGCCGTACCCATAACAGGTGAAACACTGCGTGACCGGCGACTGATCTGACGCGAAGACCATCTGGTACCCGACCCGCACTCGCTGGTCCACCAGCAGGCGCCAGACAGAGGGCGGGACCTCGAGGATCGCGCTCTGTGTGGCGCTGCTGGGGCGTTTAATGCGGCGGAGCACCCTGACCGTTTCCGGTTCGACTGTTGTTGTGCCGAGTAAGGCTTTGTTTTGGAAGCACACGGCCTTGACTAGCTCCGAGTCGGTCAAGCCGGGCAGTATGCCGGAGAGACGGATCAGGGGTCTGCGGGTGCGGGCCGGGGAAACACGAAGATGTGTGCATGCATTTTTAATTTTGTTACTGAGCATGGTTCGGTCGTCATCCGAGTCGCAACTAATAACGACCCGCTGATCACGCAACTTTGCGACCCGGTTGACGCCGATACCTAAGTTAATTACGTTTATATCGGTCTTAACTTGGTTAAGAATGTAGTCGCTGGAGTGCGATGCGTCCTCAGATGACACCACTACTGCATAACGTGGTATAGCAGCTGCCTGCGCATAGGATTTCGGCCCGGCCGGGTAGTGAGGGGGGGGCATTTGCGAGGGACCAGACGATATAGCATCACTTATGACCTCGAGCTGGCGTCTTAGTGGGGCGAGAGCCCTCTCGAATGACACCTCCATTTTGGTGAGCTCGGTAATTAGTTGTTGGGGCGAGATACCCCCCTCGGCCGGCTCGGACCTCGTTTCCTTGAGGTTCTGAACCTCCCGCCTCAGATCGCCAATTAAAGGGCCGAGGTCCGAGCCGCCCGATGGGTCACTTTCCCGCTCGAGCCGAAGGTGCAAGGTCTGTTCGGAGTGATACAGGTCGGTAATTATGTTCTGCAGCTGCCGAAGGTTCTCCGTAACACCTGACTTTATAGCTGACTTAATATTACCCGATTGGGCCATCAAGGCCAGTGCTTCTCTCACAAGGCGCTTGCCCAGAATAGCCTTGTTGTCCCGCGGGGGCTTATAGGTCTCCGAGGTCTCAGGGGCTGCGGAACGGCGCGATGGTGGGGTGACCTGAGCAGTCTTGGACGGTTTCCTGACGGTCTGAGGAACCGGTGTGGGCGGAGCCTGGTATTCTGGCTCCGAATCAGACTCGAGCATACTTGGGTGCAGGCCGGTCAGCTCTGCCAGGTCAGCCAAGTCAGGAGACAGGTAACGGTGAGACATGGTGCAAATCGGTGGGCGAGGGAATATGTAGTTCAGAAATAATAACCGATGAATTGTTCACAAACACTTATGACGTCACACGTTGAATGAAATTACGAATAAAGTATGCCACTATATATGAAAATGTTTTGGTTGATAACTCGCAGTTCGAAGGTCAGAATTTTACAAAAACTGAAGAATATTAATTTTTAGACAGGTAGAAAGCCGAAACGTATGAAAGAACCAAAATTATAGCTCAGGGAAAAAAGTGAATTTCACTTTGATAAGATCGCGTACCCAAGCAAAATGGCCGACCAGGTCCATATGATACTTCACTACACTATTAAGAATTTTGTAACTATAGTTCCGCAGGTACGATTTGGGTGAAATTTTTTGTGGGGGTGTATAATAACCCTGCGCACCTACTTGTGACTTCAAATAGGGGGGTTACAGCGACTGAGAGAGCAGCGTTCGCGGAGAAAGGTGGGCGTCCCCGCACTCTCGTGGTTCTTGTCGCTGGTTGCAGTCCAAAATTGTTCCAAATGACTCGAAAAACAAGTCGTTCGAAAGGTCACGGGTTCACTCACACAGTGGTATACGTCACTTGACAAAAACAGTACACAGTTCACAAGTACAAACACTTATAATGCGGCAAATGCCACGCGGATGACAAAAAATGTTAACAAAACGGTTTTTTTCCAATATTTACAGTATTTGAAGTCCAAAATTCACAATTTATATATCAAATGAAAGGGTTTTGCAGCGCGCATCTAGTGATATATAATTTATCGCACAGAACACTTATAAGACGATTTTTACGATTTTTGGCGTACGGAGCGGCCGAAAAACGATGCGCGCGCGTCAGCGGTTAGATGAGGACTCGGTTAGGTTAGGTTAGGTTAGGTTAGGTTAGGTTAGGTTAGGTTAGGTTAGGTTAGGTTAGGTTAGGTTAGGTTAGGTTAGGTTAGGTTAGGTTAGGTTTTTTTTTTTTTTTTTTTTTTTTTTTTTTTTTTTTTTTTTTTAATACAGTGTTCCTGTGACTTTATCACAGTCTATACTAGTCTATGTTTCCAATTCCATACCAGTTCTCGCTAGCTTTCCTCTCGCACTTTCGTTCTTCATACGTTGTCTTTCTTTCATACCATCATTCTCTCTTTTTCTGGGGGGACACCCAGCTATGTATGTACCTACTGTTCTACATTTTATTTATTTATTGTCTTTTACTGACTCTTATGGGGAAATAACTGTTACACTTACTTCTTACTTTAATAACATTACATTTCTGTCTTACATTTATTCTTACACTATTATGTACTTAATCACTATATTTTTAATTTACGTTAGAACTTAAGTTTTTAAGATTATTGTTATTCTATTTCACAAAATTTGCTTACTTCTAGTTACAATTATATGCTTTGACTAATATTTTGCAAAATATTGTAAAGCATTTTTGCTTAAGCCTATTTATTACGTTTTCCTACTACTATAACTATTTTCTTACAATACTCTAGGAACTTATTTCTAAACTGACTCAGCATTATCTCTCTTATATTTTGTTTATTTATTGTAATATCCATCTCTTGTTCCAGATCGTACCGCTCTCGACAATGTACCGGACACTCCGTCAGAACGTGGAGCACTGATTCCTCCTGCGACGGATCGCAGATACACGATGGGCTCTCCTTGCATTTAAACCTGTGTAGGTATGCAGAGAACCCACCATGTCCCGTCATAGCCTGCGTCAGAACGTGGTCAATGGTTATTTTCCTCGTGACATGGTATGCTGTTCCGACATCCGGCAGGAAGTTCTTCGTCACTGACGCTGTATCTCCATTCTTGTACCTATCGTTCCATTCGTCAAGCGTAGCTTTACGAATGCTTCGCTTAACGAACGAAACGGGGCACCTGTCGTACTCCGGTCTCACCTTGGAACCCAAAGCGGCCTCCTTGGCAAGCTGGTCCACCCGTTCGTTCCCTTCCAACCCTGCATGTGCTTTGACCCAGAACAAACACACAGTTTTGTTCTGGCGAGACAAATTTGATAAATTTTCTCTTGTTTCAACTGCTAGGGGATGGAGGGAACTCGGGTTTACGATAGTTTGTAGAGCTGCCATGGAGTCGCTGTAGATTCCAAAGGAAGACGCTTTGCTCTTCAGGATTTCCCTTGAGGCTCGACATATGGCATAGAGTTCAGCCTGGTACACAGTGCAGCAATTTGATAGAGCAAGCTTTTGGGTTTTGATTTCGGTCGCGCTGTTCCACCAGGAAAGCGCGGCCCCAATCTTACCCTCGATCCCGCTGCCATCAGTGAAGATGCGGACATCAAAGCTGCTGTTTGCTTGCACTGCTTGGCTGTCCTCCAGCCTGTCGAACCCAAGTTTGATCCTGTGGGCAGGATGTGGTGCCAAGAGAGCCGACGTGGGTCGCTCCAGTTCCCTGTCCTTCAGTTCCGTTCCAGGCATTCCTCGCTTTGCGTAGTACAGTGCGGCTGCTTCCCGTACCCGCAAGTCGAGGGGTAGGATTCCTGCCAGGACCAGGGCCGAGTCTAAGGATACGGTACGATAGGCCTTGGTTATCGTCTGCGCTATTCCCCGTTGAAGTGATGCCAGTTTCTTGCGCGTCCCGATTTTTCCCGCCGCTGGCGCCCAGACGCTCGACGCGTATAGCACTATGGGCTCCACAGTGGCTCTGTAAATTGTCTTGATGACGTCAGGATTGAGACCCCATGTGGCCTTGGCTGCTCTGGTTAGTTGCTTGTGGACCCCTATGGCTTTCTTGCAGGCGTTCGAGACGTGTGCATTAAAGGTCAGTTTGTCGTCAATTGTGAGACCAAGCAGCTTCATTTCTCTAGACGCGGCGATGTCGATCCCGCCCATGCTCAGGCGCGGGGTATCGTATTTGAGTTTCTTGGTGATCGTGATACTGGTAGTTTTATGCGGAGCAAATTTAAGTTTATTCTTGGTACCCCACTCCTGGACAAGGGCGAGAGCGGCAGCGGCGCGTCCTTCGATTTCTAAAGCTGTGGACCCGTCAAATGCCAATACCACATCGTCTGCGAACGCCTGACAGTAGTGACCAGCTTCCTCCAAGTCCTTGAGGAGGGGGTCCAAGAGCAAATTCCAGAGTATCGGGCCACCTATGGAGCCCTGGACACAGCCCTTGTGAGTGGTTCTTTCGTGTTCCTCTCCCAGGTATCTAACGTAGACTGTCCTGTCCTGTAGGTAACTGGCAATCATACGTCTCAGGTTCCCAGGACAGTCTTCTTCTGCTAATCTAGCTTTTATCGCAGGCCACCATGCATTGTCAAAGGCTCCCTCTATGTCCAAGGAGACCAAAGTTATTATTCTCCTTTGTTCCAGTTGAAGGCGTATGTGATGGATTAGGTCATAGAGGGAGTCTTCGGTGCTACGCTGGGGCATGAAGCCATACTGCCTCTTGCTCATCCTAGGCAGCAGGTAGTATTTTAGGCGCGATACCAACATTTTTTCTAAAATTTTCCCTAGGATCGGCAACAGCCCTATGGGTCGATACGACTTTGGGACCGTATAATCTTCTTTCCCTGGCTTCCTAAGGATTACGACGACGGCTTTCTTCCAGGCAGTTGGGAAGTAGTTAAGCTCCATGCATTTATTGAGAAGCTCAAGGAAGATCTCTGGGCTTGCAGTGATGGCGTGCTGGCAAATGTCTGCGGTAAATCCGTCTTTTCCTGGAGCCTTCTTGGGATTGAAGGACTGCGCTGCTGTTTCGAGTTCAGCAAGGGTGAACGGGGGGTCACAAGTGTCACCTTGCTTCTCCTCGTTCACCCTGCTGGCCAGCTCTCTAACTTGGACGTGCAAGTCACTGTCGCTGGAAACCAGGTCCTCAGGGTAAAAAGTTTCCGCAAGAAACTTTGCAGAGCCTGTCGCGTCCAGTGTCTTGCCGTCTTTCGTCAGAGGGAGGTCCTCCTCTCTTCTTGCAGTCCTTCCTATTATTCTGTAAATGCCCTCCCAGAGACCCTCCTTGTCTTGCTTTGCACAGAACTCTTTCCAGCTTGACGTTGCTGCTCTGGCGGCTTCCATCTCGTAGGCTTCTTTTTCGTCGAGGTAATCCTTAATCACCTTTTGTCTTCTTACGGGCGCGGCGTTTTTAATTCTGCGCTTTTTGGTAGCGACCAGCTTCTTCATTCTGCCGAGTTTCTCGGACCACCACGGCATTGTTACTTCTTCCTTTGCTTTTATTCTGGGAATCGTTTCTTCACATGCGTCAGTTATTGAATTTGTATAATTATTAATTTTGTCTTCAAGGTCTTGTATGTTTCCGATTATTTCTAAATTGTTAATTGTAATTTTGTTTGCCAATATGTACTGTTTAATTTTTGTCCTAAAGTTGTCCCAGTTTGCTTTCCTTGTGTTATATGTTCGTGTTGTCCTTTCAATTTTAAAGCCTTTTGATTTTTGTAGCCTAATGTTAAATAAAATGCCGTTGTGGTCCGAGCTCGTCAGACCTGTTTCTACCCTCCAGTCCTCCACTAGATCCAGTAGGTCCGTGGTACAGGCGGTGACATCGACATGGCTACTGTATCTTCTCCCGCCTCTCACAGTATCGAATGTCGGGATCGTTCCTGCGTTGAGGACATGGAGTGCGAGGTCTTGCAGAGTGCTGGAGAAATCGTCCCCCCTAGTGTCCGTTTCCATGCTCCCCCACCAGATGCTTTTTGCATTGGCATCCCCTCCAACGATGCATCTAGCTCCAAATTGTCGACAAATCTTGCTGATATGTTCCAGGTAAGGCTGGATTTGCATGTCAGGTTCGAAGTAGAGAGAGACGAGCGCAATTTCCCAGGCTTCGGTCTGGAGCCCCACCACCACGATGTTATTGGTGGTGAGTTCTGGGAACTGTCTTATGTTTAAGTCGCTATTGAAGACGGCTATCGCCGCCTTGACAGTCCCGTCTCCCTGCGCGTTGCTCTGGAAGATACGCACGCCTCTCCTACCTGACATTTTCTTCTGCCCTCCGACGTAAGGTTCTTGAATAAGAGCTGCAGCAAGATTACGCTTTTGGGCTTCGATCAAAAGTTCGTGCGTAGCTAGTTTTTTGCGTTGGAGGTTAGCCTGTGCAAATTTGTAGGGGACCTGTATTCCGTGGGTGCCCTCAGCAGTACGCCACCGTGGATCGCGCCAGTTGGTCCCATTTGCGCCTGACTGGGCAGTCTTGACTAAAGGCGTTATGGTCCGTCCCGGTGTATTTTGCCTCTGTGCAATTCTTGCATGCGGGCTTCTCTCCAGCGAGTAGGTCCGCACACTCCGCTCTGAGGTGGGGGCCTCCGCAGTGGCTGCACAGGTCCGCTGGTTCCTTGCAGAAGCGTCTGCCATGGCCATAGCCCAGGCACCTTGTGCATTGAACCAGCGGGGACTGGTCTTCCACTCGCACTTTCTGGAGGTCTATGCGGAGTGTCCCTTTCTCCGTGGCGCGGCTCCAGATCTTCGGTGAGACGCTGAGGATCACGTGGCAGGTAAGTTGGTTCCTGGTTCTCCTTCTATATTTTACTTCTACCTTGTCCTCCCCGGCGTCGAGGCCGTCAAAAACACCCCGGTTCTGGTTCCTCAGAGCTCTCATGATGTCCTCGTCTGAGTACATCTTGAGGACGTCCCTGAGAATCAAGAGCGGGTCCCTGTTTTTCACCTCCTCGACGCTCAGGTGGACGCTCTCCTGTTCTAGTCTCTTCTTAACCTTGTCCCTTTCCTCTGTCGTTCCGAAACCCATTATGACTTTTCTGTCCTTCGCTTTCCTTACACGCTCCACCTTTACCCATCCCTCTTTCGCGTCCAACGCTTTCCTGACCTTCTCTAGAACCTCTTCACCAGTTTCCGTCTCATCTTTGGAGGTCACCACCACCGAATGCAGTGCTCCATTCTTCGGTCCCGGTTTTTCGCTCCTAGCGACTACTCCCGCATATGTTGCTGACCGTTCACTTGAGTTCTTTTGGAGCTCGAGACTGCTTTTAAGCTCCTCCATTTTGGCCATGTTCTCTCTCAGCAGTCTGGAGTTTTCTTCAAGCTGTTGCTTGAAGATTGTCTCAGTGTTTGGTGTTGGTTGGTCAAGTATTTTGGGGGCCGGTGACTCTCTAGTCGCGGTACTTCTGGAGTTGGTCAGCTCTACCTCCATCTCCTTTACGAGCTGGTAGAGTCGGTCTACTGCGGCAGTTATATCCTGCTTCAGATCCGATTTTAAGTTGCGGGAGCTGGATAGGCACATCTTTGCTTTATTTAGGCACTGCCGTGCCTCCTCCGTCCGGGTCTTCTGGATAACCTTTTTGAGGCTTGTCCTTTGTGCCTCTGTAGAAACTATGCTAGCAGGGGCCTCAGTCGGTTTAGTTTTTTGTGGGTGGTCAGGTTTCCCAGACTCCCATTCTCCCACGCTACGTCGGACGTTAAGCGTCCTCGTCACATTCAGCGGAGAGGTTGTTGGTTTGGCCTGCTGCTGTTGGGGGCTCGTGGAAGTCCGAGCCTCGCTGTCACTAGCATTCTTGGCGGGTGTGCGGTACATTTCGCTAGCGAGGGGAAACACACTAAAATTTAAGAATCTTCCGTCAATAAACGGGGTCAATAAATAAGGTAGAGTCTTGCTCTATCTGTCTTAAGACTAAGGTGTTAGCTCAAAAAAGCTTAACAACGTCACAAAAACTAAGATTGATAATAACACGAGTCACCAGAGGAATTTTTTTTTACAATTTAATTGTAGAGTCTTGCTCAGTCTTAAACTTCTCTGGCCTCTAATGGTCCAAATTTGCAATAGTTTTATCTGGTTGGGGTCCTAACAAGCTGTTCTAATAGCTAATCTAATACATATATAATAAAATTTGAAACAACAGAATTTGAAAACAAAAAATATTTTGATGGCTCTATGTAGAGTCAAACTCTATCCACCATCGGATAGCTCTCTCCAAGCCCTATCCAACGATCCCAAACTCGAGCAGTCCAACCCCCGCCGTTCCCGAGTTATGTGAGCTCGGATATTCCCGATTTCACCTGATATTATGTCCGAGTTTCGGATTATTGAGATATCTCGGGAACCACAAGACGTAGAATACCCAACCTTGGGTTTTTCTGACTGGGCGCGGTGAGGGCTACACGATCATGTGGTTTTCAGCGCTGAAAAATTTTGAAGCCTGAAATTTGCCTAAACCTGCTGGGTTATTTGGTATAGCCCCACCAAGATAAAAAGTCGAAACCCCGATGCTCTACGACCACCGGTTGGGGAGATACGACGGCTTGAAAATTTTCAAAATGGCGGACGAACTGTCAAACGCGATGTTTGCCGACCGATATCTCCGCTTCCAGGTGCCTCAGAACACTCGAGTTTAGACTCAAAATGGTTGGCTCAGTCTGCTCTTCACGGTAGTACCACCTTCAGGAGGTAAATTTTTCAGTGTCTTGAAAGGCCCTGAAAGTGGGGGGGAAATGAAGGGTTGTGTCCCCTGATGCCGTTAATGAAGTCCGCAACTCCGTGCGCTGACCCGTTCCAAAGATATGGCCAATTTAAAAAATTCAAGATGGCCGCCGAGCTGTCAATGTCAAGCTTTGCGGGCTTGTATCTCCGGAACTATCAGGCGCAGAAGCCCCGGGTTTTCAATAGGCGTTATGCGCTGACCTTAGGTACCTCCTGAAGGCGGTTTCAACGCGAAAAAGTTTTTGAGTCCGAATTTGGGCGCAACTATGTACAATCGAAAGTAAGGGAATAGCCCTTTCATACATATCAAACCGCAAGTTTGTATGACAATTAGTTCCGGAGATATAGTTGTTTTAAATTTGTCCGGGATTTTTAAAAATGGCCGAAATGTCGGATATTTTGAAATTTTTAAGTTACAATGTCAAAATTTTGGGTCAAGAAGGGTACAATGGTCAACTTGAGGGCACATATGAAGTCAAAAATTATTTAAAACTGTTATTTTAGGAATAATGAAGAAAATTAGGGAAAAATTGAATATCTCCGGAAATATTTGTCATAAAATTCTGTAAAAAATTGCATAAACATCAAAAAATAACCTTCTTTACGATGACACAGTAAATATTAGTACGTACATACAAACATTTTTGAAAAAATATGAAAATTTAAAAAAATTGGTTTTTTAATTATTATTCTGAAAACTAGAGCTATAAAATTATGATGACTTGCACGTGGGGTCTTCTAGCAAGCGCGCTCAGGATAGCAGTTGCAGAATTCTAAAATTCCTTCAGGAACCGGTGATATAATCCTCCAAAGTTTGCAAGTTTAATAAGCCACCAAAAATCGAAATGAAGTCCAAAAATCTTGAAAAACGTACCAAAGGCTCTCCGGCGTTTTTGAAATGTCCTCCCAAAAAAATAGAGGTCCTAGCTTGCGTCCTTTTGGTACCTCGTGACACGTGGTGGCGTGGTTTTTCGGTTTTAACTGAAGAGGGCGTGGCTGGATGTCAGCACCTTAGGCACAGGAAGATAGGGCGCCAGAACCTCCAGCGTTGAACACCAAGAAATGTGTGGGGTACAGATCTCGTTCGTGAGATATATCGGTTTTCCTGGAACTTATGTTTGTTACACTAACCTAACTTTCGGTTTTTTGGTAATAACTTTCTTTGCGATGCACGGATTTTTATGCACTTTTCACCAAAAGGTGGCACTCACTTTTGCGCACAAAACACAACTTGTTTCATTAAAATCCGTCAAGAAAAACCCACTTTTTTCGATTTTTTACTGCGGAACGCACGTGTTAACGCTCTTGTTCGCACGAGGGGTGGTTAGCGACTGGGGTTAGGTTAGGTTAGGTTAGGTTAGGTTAGGTTAGGTTAGGTTAGGTTAGGTTAGGTTAGGTTAGGTTTTTTTTTTTTTTTTTTTTTTTTTTTTTTTTTTTGTCCACCAGGAATATCTCCTGGTGGGAAGCTAAAGAAACCGTCAAGGCCCTCGCTTAGGAGTACGGGCGACCTCGGGGCTATAAAGGACGCTAGTGAGGAGTTGTAACTGTTAGGTTTGTAATAAGGGATCTAGGTCAGTTAGGTAAGAAAAGGAATCGGTTTAACATTGGGACAATATGCAACTTTTATATGGTTATGTACAGCAATTAGGTTATCTTGTACAATACTTAGTTTTTTTTTTCTTTTTCTTCTTGTTATAATACTATGTATAAATAAGTTAAATGAAGTTATATAAACCAATATTGTCTTAAGTAGAGTAAAATTTTATTAGAGAGGTACAATTTTTCAGACGAAAAGGACTTGCACATATTTATAGTTTGTTGCTGTGTGTTTTTTTTTTTTTTTTTTTTTTTTTTTTAGTTTTTTTTTTTTTTTTTTTAGTTTTTTTTTTTTTGTTTTTTTTTTTTTTTTTTTTGTTTTTTTTTTTTTTTTTTTTTTTTTTTTGAGTCCTATTTATTCTTATATCGAAGTTAAATACAAAATAAAACAAAACTTCTAACTGGATAGAATCAAAAACAAAACTTCAGACTTCTAAAATAAAAGGAAATAGTGTTTAAAGTAACAAGAAATATTCTTAATGGCTGCCAATAAAAGCTGCATATTTAAAGTTGCCCATCCTTGGCAAAACACCAAAAATCTTGTAATGTAAATAAACATAAGTGCTCATCACAATTGAGTTATTAAAAATGGGAAAATGTTAAAGTCCAGTCATATGTTAGAAGCGCCATCTGTCGGAACCCGTGAGAACGCGATGGTTTTAAATAATTACGGCTTACGGATTAGTACTGGGTAAATAGTGTGAATATTATAGGTGGCGCTAACCCCGTAAAGAGTTATGCCGCACCCTATTAGCGAACAGTTATATTATTAGTCCGCACGGGTTCGCGTGAGTGTCTGCTATGACGTACCTATTGCTGCGCCACCCAGCGGCGGGCACGAGGACTACCGTGGCCAATTATGTGAATGTGGCAGAGATGTTAGTTAAAAAGAGTACGCCAGCCACAGCCAGTTCTCGCACCGGCCGCCTGGCAGCGCAGCCGAGGGAAGAATTACAATTGAGTTTTAAATTAAAACTATGAGAGCGCCTCCTACTGGACCATTTTAGTAGCTTTATATCATACAAAATTTTGAAAAGGGTGTTCAGCGTTGTTACAACTTATGCTGGCGTACAAAAACCGATGGCAAATAATTTTGTCTGTATTAGTTACTTGTTTTACACGGATTTATTAATATTATTTATACTATATATATAATTTATATTATGCCACCGGGTGATTGCATGCGTACAATTGATGATAGTAACGTATAGTATTTGTTATAGAGTGATGAGCATAGTATCAGTAATATACAGTAAATTAAATGTTAGTATAAAAATAAAAATAACATTCTAAGTTCTCCATAGGTATCGCCACCTAGTGGAGAGGGGAGTAAGCGGGCATGAGGTAAAAAGCAATGAAAACCATAAAGAGCTTGGCCGATGGCCAGCAAAATTATGTAAAGAATGATATCGATCAATAATAAGTACCTTGTCATTAACATTTAAGGTAATTTCAGCTACAATTTTATCTTTTATGTTAATATTTAGGGCTAAACAATGATGCCATCAGTTGCTTGGTGGAGCCAGTATAGATGGTCAGTAAATGTTAAGTAAAGTATTTATTTGGTGGTGTAAATGATTTAAAACAAAAATAGAGCAAGTTTGTGCCTTATTACATTTATCTCCAAATAGTACTAATGCTAAGTGCCGAATAATACAATAATACAATAATAATTCCTATATAAATGTGTGCATCAGCGCCTCCGTCGGGACGCTGTGGGTACTTTAACCGGAGAGTATTTGTCTTAGTAATAACATAGATCAGTTAATAGGTAATTCACATATGTGTATATAGTTACTAGGTATTTCGGGAAGATAATTGTTGACAATTAGCTATTATTTAAAACAATATTTATTACATAACAGCTTATTGTTACTGCCAAGGTGGTGCCATCTGGTGACGTATTAACGTAAAATTTGTGTGCTTGTTCAGGGTACTATCATTTTATTGAAAATGTGACAAAACTTGGTATGAGATGACAAAGTTATTGTCGCATTCTACGGTCGACTGTGACTAGTAATTATTTGAAGGGGGACTAATTGTTTGCCTTTGAATTAGTTTGACTTCTGATAACATTCTGTCAAAATTATTTATAACTAGGAACCGCCATCTATCAGCTGGTAGAGTAAACTTATTTAGGCAGAGTCAAGTTGAAGTTGAATGTTTCCAGAATGTTCGATATCACTGCCGTCTAAGGACGGATAGAGATGATTAAATAGCGATAATGAATGTGTATATGTGGTAATGTGATGTCAGGGAATGTATGTATTAATAATCTGGTAATATATAACCCTAAAGAGATCATTTAACCTATTTTATGCAGATTAGTAACGGCGCCAGCCAGTGTCGAAAAGTCTGAAGCATAGATAAAGACAGGCATGCATATAGGTGCCAATTAATGGGGAATAAGTTTAATTATTTATGACTGATTTAGCGATATGAGTATTAGTATTAACTTATTAAAGTGGAAATGAGAAGTAAGACCATTTTATGGGTGTTATAGGTCGTATTGCAGGAGGATGCATGTTGAGAGGATATATATATCTGGGTATGTATAAATATGTATAAGATGTAAAGGTTTGTATTGTGTATATAGGGGCAGACTAATAGTGATGGTTGGCTGCTCAAGTAAGTTGAGTTAGATCAGTACAGCACTGACATATGTTCACACATTTGTATCAAATTATGAAGATTTGTTTAAATATTAGATTATATGGTAGCGTCGCCATCCATCAGCGAGCAAAAGATATAATCGTACGATATGACGTAAACAAAGGGTGGTATTACATTAATCAGCCTGGTCGCATGTATGTTATCTAATTGGTGTTATTGTAGCAACCATAGGTGTGATATATTTAGTCAAAGTAGTTGAATTGTATGTATCAGTAAGTGGGTAGTAAGTTTAAACAATAATAGTATTGTTATGTGTATGAATTCAAATATGTTAAGTGAGGTATGCAAAATCGGTTAGTTCAGTAGTACTTATTAGAGTTATTGCAGTGATATATCATAGTTTAGAAGTATTCATGTTCTCAATTATGTATTTATGTGTGTGTGTATTATTTTGTTAATATGGTATTAGGTTGTATGTTAGAATAGGAGTCTAGTCGTTAAGTATCGAGATTGGTATATGAAGTGTGAGTATGTGTTATTTACATATGGTGTGTACATATAACTGTACGATTGATGTAATATTGTATAGTGTTGATTAGAATGTTATGTGAGTGTTATGTTTTCCAAGGGAATACATAATATAATTATATTGGAGGCTTGTATTTATATAATGAGTATATATGTATGTTATAGATGGGACGGAAGTTTAAATAGATAAGTGAGTATGTATGTACTCTGTAAAAGTAGTTAAAGTTATGTTCTTTGAAATTGTATGTAAGTGTTATTTACATGAGGTGTGTATATACAAGTGTATGATTGATGGAAGATTTTATAAAATGTTGATTAAAAAGTTGAGTATGATTTGTGTTGTAATTAGTATATGTTATATTTTGGGAGTTTATATAAATATAGTATATATGTATCGTAATGCAATGTTAGTGTAAATATGCAGAATTACATTATTTTTTTTTTTTTTTTTTTTTTTTGAAACATGAGTTACTCGGCCGTACCCATCATGCTACAAATGTATGTCAAGCTTAATGCGAAGTGGGATTGTTTTTGCAGCTGCCGTTCCGCGCCACCTGGTTACGAGTGGTGCCACCAGGCCGCGCCACTGTGGCAGCTGTCACACGAGGTATTTGATTGTCTTAATGATTACAGCCTCTGGTGGAAAGAATGTGCAACATAAGTTCGAGTAACTAGTTGCTAAGGCGTGAGGCGGGTAAGGCCGGTATACAATGGGTGAATTTTATTATGGGACAGATTAATGGTGGATTTAGTTATGGATTTGGTAAGAATATAAGTATGGATATATTATAATTAGAAATGCTTGTTATTACGAGTATATGATTATATATGGTATACGTATGTATTATTATATTTGATTCACGGTAGTGAGATATATTGTGGGAGTATGTGTTTATGTTTTGATAGTTTAGTGTTTTGATAATAATGTCAAGGTATTTTATATATGTGGTGAAAATAATATTTGAGTGTGGAAGAGATATTTATAATATAGTATATGTAGTGATGTGTTTTGTTAATATATGTTATGCACATGTGTAATAGCAATCATGCTTAAGAAAGGTATTGTTTGATTATATATATTATAAGACATCACTATGGGGGATGCCGTGTAAATATGCGTATTTGGTGGATATATATGTGTATTGTTGCTGGGAGTAATAATACTAATTTTAGTCATTATGTATATGTAATGGAACGTGAGTTCCTGTTTATAGGGATGCGCTAGGCAATCTATTCAACTAGGAAAGTGTGGAGATAAGATATGTAGTACAAAAAGTGTCAGTGTATCACAACTTTATACGGCCTGTTATCTTTCCCAGCCAGCACCGGCGCGCTCCGGCGGCGGCTGGTAGGTAGGTGAAATCTATTTTTAGATTGCGACGTTGCCGTGTATTACTGGTGACTCGCGCGAAGTATTTCAATGTACAAGCTTGTTACTAGTTGAAGACTATGCGCGTAATCTAAGGGTAATCGAATAGTATATACGTGTAGAAGTTTGGGAATAATATTGTTAGTATGGTGGCAGATCATATAAGCTTATCATGTTATTAGGAAGGTATGTTTAAGTGAATGTATATTAGAGATAAATAAGTAAATAAAGATATTATATTTCAGTAGTAGTAATGTATGTACTATTTATGTGAGGATATAGATTCAAATAACATAAGTATTTAGGTATGTGGAAGGTATGTGTTAAGTTAGGTATTAGGTATAGAATGTATGTTGACCCATTAATGTGTATGATTTTAGGCATATATGTTATAAAAGACAAGCATATGTATATTGTATGATAGATATTTATTGTAAACATTTTTTATATATATTTTGTAGGTCAACTGTGTATTATTTAAGTAGGTATGCAGAACAGGCGAGAGGTAGTAAGGACTATGTCCGTATTCACATTTCCTATTATCAGTGCAATGTTAGTGAGCAGTCAGCCTTATTCATATGAGCATTGTGACCTCTTGGCGGTCGAGCCCGGACTCGTGGCTGGTGTTATGCATTTGACTGAAATGATGTATCTGTATATGGCTATAGTAAGTATGTAATGTAGGTTTTAAATAAAATAGTGTAGCTGTGGCAAGCAATTATAGGTATATGAATAATATGATGTAACTATCGGAAATGGGTCAAACTAGAAAAAAAGTAATATAATGCTGGACGTACATTGTAGGTTTCTTGACAAATCGTGTGAATCTGCGAAGAAAACAGTGCGTAAAATTTTGAATCTTGCAGAATATGGTCCGCAATGCGCGCCCGTCTTAGACAAAGGAATGTTTCCATGACCGAGCCGGGGGTTTAATGTAGGTTTCTATTTTTGAATTCGCGCGGCTTTGCCGTATACCTACGGAGGTCCGCTCATATAAAAACTCCGAGCTAGCAAGTGAACTTGGTAAACAACTTTTTATGATGTTTTAGGGGAAGCGTACACTTGATTTGAGCGTGCGTTAAATTATATTGTATTTAATTAGTTTTATAATTATTACTGTACAGTATTGTTGCCAAGTAGTGTGTAAATAGATTTCTTTATATTATTATTAATTTGATGAAATTTACTATTTATTATATGTGTATATGTTATTAGGGTGCCTGGTATAAGTGGGTGTTGCGTTAAATTGTGTATGTTTGGTATGTATGTGTAGTGTGTTGCAGGTATGTGGTTGTGTGAGAATAAGATAATGCATGTAGTTGTAGGCAACAATGAATGGATTGTTTGGTTTCGATAGGGATATAGAATTAGATTATATGAGTGGGTTGTATAAATTAATTATATACGAGTAGGTTGAAAGTATAAAATGTTGCATGTGCCGTTTTAGATATGTATAAGAACTATAAGGTATATACGATTTAATTATATACTTGTTGGAGATGACAGTAGTTAGTTAAATGTGCACATGAGTAAGCGGGTGAAGACAAGGCATTTACTCATCGAGCAATGCCGGTTGTGGTGTGCGGAGATCTTTATGCAGGTGTGCATTGTTTGCGCCGTCGAGCGACGGCCGGGCTCAGGAATGTGGTCAAACAGGTTCGAAAGGTTAAACGTTTTCAATAAAATAGTGTAAGTATATGCATCTAGTTTGCTTATGCAGTACATTGTTGAAATGGAATGTGTATCTATACGTAGTTGTTGTTTATACGTATACGATACTAGTTTGTATCGGTGTGTTGAGGCCAGGCTCAGGTATAAAATTAACTAGTGCATATGTATAGGTATATTAGTTAGGATGTCGGGCAGTTGTATTTTAAAGGTGAGTGTCACTGATGCGTAGCGATAACTAGGTATATACATATATACGTGTTTGGATATTTCATGCTAGTTGGACCAGAGCTAATAGAATATAGTCTGGGTTGCTTAACATGCAAATATGTAAGGTTTCTGGTTAAAAATACTTTGCGCGGGGCCTCACAATATGCAGCCAATGGTGCGTCCCGTACCTTTCCGAATCCATGTGTTAATTAATATTAATATATCAATTAGGTACATAGGTTCGGGAAGTGTCAGGGCCCGAGCATTGCACCATACGATAGCGACGGCCCGTAGCATCAGATCATCGGTGATAGTATCACTGATGACCGATGCGCAGGCTGACGTCACGCAGTCGTGGGCGGCCGCGCGCAGTTACTACTAAATAGGTAGGTATATGAAGTGTCGTCATGCATTAACAAGTTAGTCGTCCTGCGTGAGTATATAAGGTGTAGGCAGAATTATAATTGCGGCTATCCTACGAAGACTGTTAATAATTGGACATATTACTTAAATAAATAACCTGTGTTTCAAATGGGTTAAGGTTAGAGGGTTAGGTATATGTGTATATATTTGCGTATATATAGATTGATAAATAAGTAAGTATGTGTAGGTGAAACATGTGGATAAATAAATGTAAATAGATACATGACCAGTTATGGTGAGTGTATACTTATTACGAGAGACTTCTAGTAGGTATAAGTGTTGGGGGTGTCTGTTTAATGTGAGAATAGTTGTATGAATATAAATTAAACCGCACAAAGTATAGGTAGGCAGAGCGAGATCGCTTTGGTGACAAAGCTCCTTGGTCTGCCTCTAGCACTTCCACCGCAGTGGAGTCATTGTGAACCGTATTTGACATTGATGCGCCAGCGAGCTAGTTAGATGAAACCGGAACACATGGCGCAGCAATGTGGGCGGATATATATACAAATTATCTATAGGTCAAATCCCCTACATGCAGTGAGATTAGTAGCGCTGGCGCTGTCCGGGCCCATCCGTCAATTGATATGTTATATATCAATTGAGTGGATGGAAACGGCCAGGGTCAGGTCATACACTTAGCATGATTGGTGACATCGACCAGTCAGCCAGCTGCCATCGGCGAGCCCCATGGCAGCCGGCGCACCGGTGGTGACGTCATGTAATAAATAGGGTATAGTGTGGCTATTATGTTTCTATATTGACAGCTGTTCACATGAGATCACCGCAGCGGATATGAGTATGTGTACGAGTGAGAGAGTATGTTGGAGTTGGATAGTAGTTTATGTTCTACATTTACTTGGTAACTGGGAGAAGACGAAATATGTATGAGGATATATGTATAGGGCCGATAAAGTATCTTAGTTGATATACCTATGTACAAAATCTAAAAGGTATAGGATTGTTACCTAGTTAGTTTTTTCGGTCACTATTATATGACATAAAATATATGTAATAGGTAGTTATGCAGTCTATTAAATTCATGCAGTAATTTCGTACCTTATTCATTTATATTATATTATTGATAAGTATCCTATTGAGGGAAGGTGTGCTTTTATAGGGTGATGGAAGTAGAGGGAGAATAGGTATATATAGTGGGAATGTAAAGATATGTATTGAAATAGGTATATAAATATCAGTAAATGGAAGTATGTGTGAGTATTAGATACTTTGTGTAGTACCAATAAAAGTTTTAATTGGTATGATGTCCAGTGGGTGTATGTCTAGTGTATTAGAAATGAATATTAGGGGTGTGTAATGAATTTATGTAGGTTGGTAGGTAAAACGTAACGTGACGGTGTTCTAAACTTCTTTAAAGGTAAGATGATTTATTAACATATACATTACATAGGTGATTAAGTATAGTGTCTTGTATAGGTATATATATATATTATGTGCAAGGAGTAGAGTCTGTACAAGGAGGTTAGTTTAGTATGCATAGCATGTATCGTAGCGTATTAGGTGCTAAGGTACGCTGGTAGGTGTATTATGAGTATTTATGTAGGTATGTATATTATGTTTTAGTGTAGTGAATGGGTTTAATATAAATGCGGTGTGTAATATAGGAATGAGTAATTCGAATTCAAATGGGGTGGGTACCTACTATCATTACAGTTTTATAGTAATGATTAAGTAATTGATAGGATCGTTATTATAAGGGAGATGAGCAGATATATACAGGACATAGGTACCCATCCAAGTATTGGGTATAAGATGAGGTGTGTCACTTAATATATTTGTTACATATTAGGTATGTTTTGTGTTGTGTGTAGTTATGTGAATATATGTGTTCTGAGTTTATATGATTTAGTTTATGTTAATGCCATGAAAGTGTCCGAAATGTAAATTTATATAATATGTACAGGGCCATTAGAGCAGCTTGGTTGAACTACTCATATATACAATCTATTTAATGTATGCTGTGTACCTAGTTAGTGTTTTAGGTCACGAGTGATAAGTGTATGCATACGTATGTGAGTGAGTTAGTCGCTGTATGGTCTATATTTATATCTTAGAAGATGTATCTATTATTTGAAATAAAGTATATGGTATAAGTAGTTATATAGTCTATTTAAATTCATTTGGTAATTTCGTGATTTGTTAATTATAGTATATTATAGGTAAGTACCTTAGTGATGAGGGTTCATTTAAAGGTGATAGTAGTAGTGGGAGGATAAGTATATATATGGTGAAAATATAAGGTGCGCTGGTAGGTGTATTATAGGTAGGTATGTAAGTATGTGTGTTACGTATTAATGTAGTAGATAAGTGTAAGGTAAGTCCGATATGTTATATGAGAATGTATGGTTTGGGTTCAGATGGGGTGGGTATCTGCAGACGTTACAGTTATATATTAATGAGTAGGTAATTAATAGAATCATAATTAGGTAAATGAACAGATAGATACATGGCATAGGTACCCAGCTAGGCGTTGGGTATGAGATGAGATGTGTCACATAATACATTTGTTACGTATTAGGTTTATTATACATTGATGTTTTGTGTGTAGTTGTATGAATATGTGTTATGAGTTTATGTTTGTGAGTAAATATGTATCAAGCATAGGTATCTAAATGTGTTCGTAATGACATATATATATATATATATACATATATATATATATATATATATATATATATATATATATATATATATATACATACATACACAGCATTATGTAGTACGTATTGAATGTTTGTATAAAAGTACGTCTATACAATATATGCATACTGTGTGCACGGGTGGTAGCTGCAGATTTCTTAGTAGATGGATGAATGGAAGGGTTATTATATGTATATTGTGTATAAGTTATATGTACTGATTATTGAGTTATTTTAATGAGTAGTATAATATAATAATGAATGCATTATGTTTGTTAGTGAGATAAAGAAGACAGATATAATGGAACGATTTATGTACTATAGTAAGGACAGATTTAATGAACTGTGATTGTCCATTTGTATAGTAGAGAAACGTGACTTAGTGTTTTTATTTAAGTATAACTATGTAGGTGTTAGTATATATATATATATATATATAGTGGACGGTAGTGTATATATATATGTATTTATGGGTGTGTGAGGTAGGTGTGGGATATATAATTAATGGATTAAGTTAATGTGATGGGAATATTGTGTGGTTTATGGATAATGAATTGGTGTGTTCGTAATGGTGTAGACATATTATGTTATGTGGTATGTATTGTGAGTAAGTATAAGTATATTTATATGGTACATAGTATATATTAGTTGTATCATGTGTATATTATAGATCATATTTGTGTGTATAAAGGTAAGTTTTTAATAGTATAATATAATTATAAATACATTATGTTTGTTAATGAAATAAAAATAGATCATGGGGGTTAGATAAATAATATAATAAACGAAGTTTGTGTATACTAGTGTGTGAATAAGTGAAGATAGATATTTATATGGGTTATTAAGAAGTGGTATGGATAATATGCTTATTCTATTCAGTATAAGAGATGGCGGCCCGGGACAAATGGTCCCATTTGTTGTACTCAGGACAACCGTTACTGTATGCCGGGTGGCAAGCGGCGGCGCCAGCACGACCAGCCGTGGTGCAGTTCTTGCACTGAGGGTCACGACCCCGGTTGGGGCATGCCCTTGTGTCGTGACCCTCAGCACAATGACCGCACACGGCGTCGCGTCGGCAGTCGCGGGCTAGGTGGCCGTACCCATAACAGGTGAAGCACTGCGTGACCGGCGACTGGTCTGACGCGAAGACCATCTGGTACCCGACTCGCACTCGCTGGTCCACCAGCAGGCGCCAGACAGAGGGCGGGACCTCGAGGATCGCGCTCTGTGTGGCGCTGCTGGGGCGTTTAATGCGGCGGAGCACCCTGACCGTTTCCGGTTCGACTGTTGTTGTGCCGAGTAAGGCTTTGTTTTGGAAGCACACGGCCTTGACTAGCTCCGAGTCAGTCAAGCCGGGCAGTATGCCGGAGAGACGGATCAGGGGTCTGCGGGTGCGGGCCGGGGAAACACGAAGATGTGTGCATGCATTTTTAATTTTGTCACTGAGTATGGTTCGGTCGTCATCCGAGTCGCAACTAATAACGACCCGCTGATCCCGTAACTTTGCGACCCGGTTGACGCCGATACCTAAGTTAATGACGTTTATATCGGTCTTAACTTGGTTAAGAATGTAGTCGCTAGAGTGCGATGCGTCCTCAGATGACACCACTACTGCATAACGTGGTATAGCAGCTGCCTGCGCATAGGATTTCGGCCCGGCCGGGTAGTGAGGGGGGGGCATTTGCGAGGGACCAGACGAAATAGCATCACTTATGACCTCGAGCTGGCGTCTTAGTAGGGCGAGAGCCCTCTCGAATGACACCTCCATTTTGGTGAGCTCGGTAATTAGTTGTTGGGGCGAGATACCCCCCTCGGCCGGCTCGGTCCTCGTCTCCTTGAGGTTCTGAACCTCCCGCCTCAGATCGCCAATTAAGGGGCCGAGGTCCGAGCCGGTCGATGGGTCACTTTCCCGCTCGAGCCGAAGGTGCAAGGTCTGTTCGGAGTGATACAGGTCGGTAATTATGTTCTGCAGCTGCCGAAGGTTCTCCGTAACACCTAACTTTATAGTTGACTTAATATTACCCGATTGGGCCATCAAGGCCAGTGCTTCTCTCACAAGGCGCTTGCCCAGGATAGCCTTGTTGTCCCGCGGGGGCTTGTAGGTCTCCGGGGTCTCAGGGGCTGCGGAACGGCGCGATGGTGGGGTGACCTGAGCAGTCTTGGACGGTTTCCTGACGGTCTGAGGAACCGTTGTGGGCGGAGCCTGGTATTCTGGCTCCGAATCAGACTCGAGCATACTTGGGTGCAGGCCGGTCAGCTCTGCCAGGTCAGCCATGTCAGGAGACAGGTAACGGTGAGACATGGTGTAAATCGGTGGGCGAGGGAATGTGTGGTACAGAAATAATAACCGATAAATTGTTCACAAACACTTATGACGTCACACGTTGAATGAAATTGCGAGTAAAGTATGCCACTATATATGAAAATGTTTTGGTTGATAACTCGCAGTTCGAAGGTCAGAATTTTACAAAAACTGAAGAATATTAATTTTTAGGCAGGTAGAAAGCCGAAACGTATGAAAGAACCCAAATTATAGCTCAGGGAAAAAAGTGAATTTCAATTTGATAAGATCGCGTACCCAAGCAAAATGGCCGACCAGGTCCATATGATACTTCACTACACTATTAAAAATTTTGTAACTTGAGTTCCGCAGCTACGATTTGGGTGAAATTTTTTGTGGGGGTGTATAACAACCCTGCGCACCTACTTGTGACTTCAAATAGGGGGGTTACAGCGACTGAGAGAGCAGCGTTCGCGGAGAAAGGTGGGCGTCCCCGCACTCTCGTGGTTCTTGTCGCTGGTTGCAGTCCAAAATAGTTCCAAATGACTCGAAAAACAAGTCGTTCGAAAGGTCACGGGTTCACTCACACAGTGGTATACGTCACTTGACAAAAACAGTTCACAGTTCACAAGTACAAACACTTATAATGCGGCAAATGCCACGCGGATGACAAAAAATGTTAACAAAACGGTTTTTTTCCAATATTTACAGTATTTGAAGTCCAAAATTCACAATTTATATATCAAATGAAAGGGTTTTGCAGCGCGCATCTAGTGATATATAATTTATCGCACAGAACACTTATAAGACGATTTTTACGATTTTTGGCGTACGGAGCGGCCGAAAAACGATGCGCGCGCGTCAGCGGTTAGATGAGGACTCGGTTAGGTTAGGTTAGGTTAGGTTAGGTTAGGTTAGGTTAGGTTAGGTTAGGTTAGGTTAGGTTAGGTTAGGTTAGGTTAGGTTAGGTTAGGTTAGGTTAGGTTAGGTTAGGTTAGGTTAGGTTAGGTTAGGTTAGGTTAGGTTAGGTTAGGTTAGGTTAGGTTAGGTTAGGTTAGGTTAGGTTAGGTTAGGTTAGGTTAGGTTAGGTTAGGTTAGGTTAGGTTAGGTTAGGTTAGGTTAGGTTAGGTTAGGTTAGGTTAGGTTAGGTTAGGTTAGGTTAGGTTAGGTTAGGTTAGGTTAGGTTAGGTTAGGTTAGGTTAGGTTAGGTTAGGTTAGGTTAGGTTAGGTTAGGTTAGGTTAGGTTAGGTTAGGTTAGGTTAGGTTAGGTTAGGTTAGGTTAGGTTAGGTTAGGTTAGGTTAGGTTAGGTTAGGTTAGGTTAGGTTAGGTTAGGTTTTTTTTTTTTTTTTTATTCCACCAAGAAAATCTCTTGGTGGGGAGCTACAGAAGCCGTCGAGGCCCTCGCTTATGGATCCCTCGCTTATGGATACGGGCGACCTCGGGACTATTAAGAACGCTAGTAAGGAGTTGGAACTGTTAGGTAGGAAAGAAGAAACGAGGAAAGACTAATAGTGAAAGGGATCGGCTTAACATGGGAAGAATATGCAACTTTTATATCTGATGTACAATGAGTAACTTAACTTAAATATTCCTTGATTGTTACAATAAAAGTCGTTAATTAATATGTTATAGTTGTATAGATCTTAAAATTACGTTAAGTTTAATATTACTTTTACAAAAAGGAATAAACCTATAGTCGAAAAGGACTTGCATATAGTTATAGGGTGTTTTTCTTTGATTTTTTTTTTTTTTTTTTTTTTTTTTTTTATATATATATATATTTTTTTTTTTTTTTTTTTTTTTTTTTTTTTTTTTTTTTTTTTTTTTTTTTTTTTTTTTTTTGAGTCCTATCAACTCTTAAAACTAAGTTTATAACAAAACAAAACAGAACAAGACTTCTAACTTGAGTGAAATAAACGAACATAAGAATATAATATTAGAGATAAATAGGTATAGGTATTAGTCTATATAGGCTAACAATATTGACAGCATACCAAAGGCTACCAATAAAAGTTGCATATGTATTTTAACTTACAATAAATCAATTTAAATTAATCTGGTAAGTATAGTTAATTGAGTTAGGCTTGCTCAGAGTTAGGTCAGACACATCCGAACCCAACTCTGAGAAAACCCAAGTCACGACCGAACTATGAAAATTTTTACAAGTCCCGTCATATGGTAGGAGCGCCATCTATTGAAACCCGTGAGAACAAGGTGTTGTCATCTAAAGCGGCTTACATATTAGTTCCGGGCAAATTGTATTGATATTATAGGTGGCGCTGACCCCACGATGGTTACCTCGCCACCTATCATCGAACAGCTGTATCATTTGTCCGCACGGGTTTACGTGGGCGGCTGTTGTGACAGAACGAATGCTATGCCACCCGGCGGCGAGCGCGAAAACTACCGTGGCCCATAATGTGAATAAGGCAAAGGTGTAAGTAAAAAGAATACGCCAGCCACGGCAGTGTCCGCGCCGGCCGCCAGGCGGCACGCAAGGCACAAAAATGGTAGGATTTTGGGAGACATGAGAGTTTCGATAAGATTAATCTAGATATTGGGTCACATATAAGTTATTAAGTTATAAAGTTATATAATAATGCCTGACGGCACATAGTTTTATGAATTCTATATTATTTTATTCATTTAAGTATACGTTTCGATAATATAAGAGAGAATAGATTATTATTTATTTACTGTGCCATCAGACAACACATTATAATGATGAAATCAACTTTAGAACAATGGATTGTTTTAGTGGCAGCCATTTAACACGAAGATGCAAGTAAATATTTACAAGAGGTAGAGAAAATAGTTGGATTACAAAAACAATAAACTAAAACTTAAATTATAAATTACACCGAGAGGCGGCGCCATCTGGTGGCGGAGAGGATTGACAAAGATTTGTTAATTTATTTATTTAAAGTAAGAAGGTGAAGGTTATGGAGATGACGAATAATACTTGTTCCAGAACGACTATATACAGGTTTAAGTGATCCGTATGTGTTAAATAAGTTAATCTAAATTATAATGATACATTCTACAGCGCCTCTATGAGGACGCTGTGGCACTAAGAACGACTGGGTTTGAGCTTTGCGTGGAGTGTTAGTTGAAAATCATTTTTTTTTTTATTTGTACAAACTGAGTAAGGTTAAATATTCAAAATCCAAATAAATGGCTACTTAAAATGAAATTGCGGATCTTCAAACATAGCTCAAATCCATGTCGACGACAGCGCCCCTGGTGGGACGCTGTGTCAATAATGTCAAATGAAATTGATTCAGTTTTTTTTTTTTTTTTTTTTTTTCAGAGATTAATTAAATATTTGATAGACTGCATTGGGTGGAAACATAGATTAATTCAATTATTTAAATTGTATCCACTTAAACATATTAATATGGTAAAACAATGTAGCTAGTATTTTGTTTAGCTGCAGTGGTGCCATCTAGGAACGGGAGTATTATGGAAAGATATTTATACTTGCATACTTTAGATGCGTATTCAAAGGTAAAGATGTGAACAAATGGTAATTGATTGCATTTTCCAGGTATCATGTTAAGAATAATAATTTACAAACATTATATTATGGTTTTAAATTAGGTATGAGTAATGTTTGAAGTAATTTCGCGACTAATATTATAACATTGTAGCATCTAGTGACGAGTGGGATTAACTAGTTGTATCTTGTGTAGGTTGGTTATATTCTGTATTGTTTTCTAGAATGTTCACGAGGAGCGCCATCCTGTGGCAAGAGGTAATAGCTTAGTGGCGTCGTTGAATGTTCTAGAAAATAGCTTCGGTAGGTGTGAGCAATATAAAAAAAAAAAAAAAAAAAATTTAAGAAATTTAGGTGATGGACATAAGTGCCCAGGACATTAGATAGTATGTTCTATGTGAATGGTAAGTTGGTGAATTGGTAGTATAGTTTAATAGTATGGCATGATATTAGATTGTATATTATGAAAGTCTTGGTTATGGACGTAAGTGCCCAGGGCGAAAAATGGTATGTACTGTATGAGTAGTAGTTAATTGTATGGGTAATATAGCTTTGGTATGGATGAGCAATATGAAAATCTAGGTTATGGACGCCTGTGCCCAGGGCGAGAAATGGTATGTACTGTGTGAATAGTAATTCAATGTGTTAGTAATAGAGTTTTAATTAGAGTGAGCAATATGAAAATGTAGGTGATGGACATAAGTGCCCAGGATGAGAAATGGTATGTACTGTGTGAGTAGTAGATAATGTGTTAGTAATTGATCTTTAATAAGGATGAGCAGTATAAACATCTAGGTGATGGACATAAGTGCCCATGACGAGAAATAGTATGTACTATGTGAATAGTAGTTCAATGTATTAGTGATATAGCTTTAGAAAGAATAAGCGATGTTGATATCTAAGTGATGGACATGAGTGCCCAGGACGGGGAATTGTATGTACTGTGTGAGTAATAGTTTGTGTGTTGGTAATATTGCTTTTATAAGAGTGAACGATATGAAAATCTAGGTGATGGACATAAGTGCCCAGAACGAGAAATTGTATGTACTGTACTGTGTGAGTAATAGTTTATGTGTTGGTAATAGCTTTAATAAGAGTGAGCAATATGAAAATCTAGGTGTTGGACATAAGTGTCAAGGACGAGAAATTGTATGTACTATGTGAATAGTAGTTTGTTTAATGTATTGAGAATATAGCTATAGTATAGAGATAGCTATAGTATAGAGAGAATATAGTAAGAATAAGCAATGTTGATATCTAAGTGATGGACATGAGTGCCCAGGACGGGGAATGGTATGTACTGTATGAGAAGTGAATTATAGTATTAGTAGTATAGCTTTGATAAGGATGAGCAATATGAAAATCTAGGTGATGGACATGAGTGCCCAGAACAAGAAATGGTATATATTGTGTGAATAGTGATTTAATGTGTTAGTAATAAGAGTGAGCAATATGAAAATGTGGGTGATGGACATAAGTGCCCAGGACGAGAAATGGTATGTATTGTGTGAATAGTAATTTAATGTGTTGTTAATATAGCTTTAATAAGAGTGAGCAAATTGAGAATCTAGTCGTAGGACATAGGTGCCCAGGACGAGAAATGGTATGTACTGTGTGAGTAGTAGATAATGTGTAAGTAATTTGTCTTTAATAAGGATGAGCAGTATTAACATCTAAGTGATGGACATAAGTGCCCATGACGAGAAATAGTATGTACTATGTGTATAGTAGTTTAATGTATTGGTGATATAGCTTTAGTAAGAATAAGCAATGTTGATATTTAAGTGATGGACATGAGTGCCCAGGACGGGGAGTTGTATGTACTGTGTGAGTAATAGTTTGTGTGTTGGTAACATTGCTTTAATAAGAGTGAGCGATATGAACATCTAAGTGATGGACATAAATGCCCAGGACGAGAAATTGTATGCACTATGTGAATAGTAGTTTATTTAATGTGTTGGTAATATAGCTTTAGTAAGAATAAGCAATGTTGATATCTAAGTGATGGACATAATTGCCCAGGACGAGAAATGGTATGTACTGTGTGAGAAGTAATTAAGTGTGTTGTTAATATAGCTTTAATAAGGGTGAGCAATATAAAAATCTAGGTGAAGGACATAAGTGCCCAGGACGAGAAATGGTATGTACTATGTGAATAGTAGTTTAATGTGTTGGTAATATAGCTATAATAAGTATAAGCAATGTTGAAATCTAGGTGAAGGACATAAGTGCCCAGGACGAGGAATTGTATGTACTATACTGTGTGATTAATAGTTTATGTGTTGGTAATAGCTTTAATAAGAGTGAGCGATATGAAAATCTAGGTGTTGGACAAAAGTGCCCAGGACGAGAAATTGTATGTACTATGTAAATAGTAGTTTATTTTATGTATTGATAATATAGCTATAATAAGAATAAGCAATGTTGATATCTAAGTGATGGACATAAGTGCCCAGGACGAGAAATTGTATGTACTGTGTAAATAATAATTTATTGTGTTGAAAATATGACTTTAGTAAGTATAAGCAATGTTGAAATCTAGGTAATGGACATAAGTGCCCAGGACGTGTAATGGTATGTACTGAAAGAATAGTAGTTGATGTGTTGGTAAAATGGCTTTAGTAAGGTAAACTAAGTGATGGACATGAGTGCCCAGGACGGGGGATGGTATGTACTGTGTGAGCAGTAGTTAGTGTGTTAGTAATATAGCTTTAATAAGTGAGCAGTATGAGAATCTAGGTGATGGACACAAGTGCCCAGGACGAGAAATTGTATGTACTGTGTAAATGGTGATTTATTGTTTTGATAATATGGCTTTAGTAAGTTTAATCAATGTTGAAATCCATGTAATGGACATAAGTGCCCAGGACGTGAAATAGTATGTACTGACAGAATAGTAGTTAATGTGTTAGTAATATGGCTTTAATAAGAACGAGCCGTATGAAAATCTAGTGATGGACATAAGTACCCAGGACGAGAAATGGTATGTACTATATGAATAGTAGTTTAATGTATTGGTAATATAACTTAAGTAAGAATAAGCAATGTTGAAATCTGGGTGATGGACATAAGTGCCCAGGACGAGAAATAGTATGTACTGTGTGAATGGAAATTTATTGTGTTAGTAACATAGCTTTAATGAGGATGAGCAATATTAGAATCTAGGTGATGGACAAAAGTGCCCAGGACGCGGGGTAGTATGTGCTGTATGAATGGTGAGTTGTTGCTTTGGTAATATATCTTGAATATGACTTTGATAAAAATGAGTAGTATGAGTACTAGGTGATGGACGTAAGTTCCCAGGACGCGAAAATGTATGTACCGATTGTCGGGAAATAACGGTGTAAAGAGAGATTAGGTAGGGTTGAAGTATATTCATGTGATAAACGCATGGCATTTTACAGTAGGTATGGGCTAGTGTAGGTAGTATTTTAAATGAACTGTAGGTAAGGCTTGACACATTGGTGGTGTGGTACGAAGCAAGTAGGTAAGTGCTCCACCGCTGGTGGAAGGAATGTGCAACTATCGAAAGTGGGTCAAATTAGATAAAAGTAAAATAATGCTGGAAGTACATTGTGGGTTTCTTGACAAATCGTGTGAATCTGCAAAGAAAACGGTGCGTAAAATTTTGAATCTTGCAGAATTTGGTCCGCAATGTGCGTCCGTCTTAGATAAAGGAATGTTATCATGTCCGAGCCGGTGAATTAATGTAGGTTTCTATTTTTAGATTCGTGCGGCGTTGCCGTATACCTACGGATGTTCGCCCATATAAACTCCGAGCTAGCAACAGTGAACTTGGTAAACAACTTTTTGTGATGCTTTTAGGTGAAGCGTACAGTTAATATAGGTGTGCGTTTTGTTGTATTGTATTCAGTTAGTTTTATAATGATAGATGTGCAGTGTTGTAGCACAGTAGTATGTAGATAGATTAGTTTAGTTTTATTATTAGCGTGATGATGTTTAGTATGTGTGTATATGTTGTTATAAATGAATGTTGTGTTGGATTTAGTAGGTATGGTATGTGTGTGTAATGTGTTGTAGGTAAGTGATTATATGATAATGTGATTATGAATGTCGGGTAGGTAACGGTGTATGGGTAATATGTATTTAGTGCGGGTATAGGTTACGTTAAGTATGTGTATATATGATGATAGTTAAGTGGCTGGTTTTTGCATGGGGTGTTCATAGTTACTTGTATATATATGTTATTAGAATATCTGATATACGTGAGTATTTGATAAATCATGTTGATATATTGTACTTGTATGGAGTGTTATAAATATGTGGTTATATAATGGTGAAGTTTTAATTATAAGATGGATGTCAATGAGTGGGTTGTTGTGGAGTCATTAACTTGGTATATAAAAAGGAATTAGCTTTTTAATAACGTATATAATAATACAAAGCTAAAAATAGTATATGTATTGTGTGTGATAGATAGTAATGTTTAATTGGAGTGAGCGTTGACCCTTACTCAGGTAGACATTCTTTGTTTACTCGGTGGGGATCGGACGAGGTTAGGTATGCATCATGTTTGAAATTCGAATGAACTTTAAATAAAATAGTGTAGCTATATTGTATTATTATAGGTATACTATATCGGTTTTAACGATGTTATTCCAATGTCGCATTGATGCGAGGTTGCCGCTTAGACAATGGGCAGGCCTTGAGAGTCGTGTTCGGGTAAACAAGTGGTATACCTATAATTTGAATAGATCCATTCGAATGATTGATGCATGTTTTAGTTTTGGGTTCGAGGCAAGGCTAAGGGTGCCTGCGCACGGAACTTTGGTCAACGTGATTATTCAGCTATAGTGGGGTGTACTTGGAGGTAAATACGGGTGATCATATTAGATTATATGAGTGGGTTGTATAAATATATTAGTATAAGTATAAATAATTATATATGTTGTTTTGTTGTTAGCGTGTTAATGTTATAATTGGATGTTATATTAACTTGATATTTTAGGTGTGTTTGTGTTGAGTAGGTAATTGTTTATAGTGTTATATTATATTAGTAATTATATATAAATGTACATAGTATAATTATTTAGATAGATGATATTATTAATGTTGGGGTAGGTAAGATCAGATTTGATAGTGATGCATGTATACAAAAGGTAGCGGGGTTTATTCATTTTTTTATATTAAAATATGTTTACAGCGTTAATTTAATTCGCATATAAGGTTGGTGTACAGGTCCAGTAGTCTGACGTCGCCCTTAGTTCCAAGTCAGTAAATTATATACTTATAATATCTATAGGTTAGTTGCACTGTAGGAATGGGAGTCTTATCTAGGGGCTGCGACAGACCATGGCTGGTATCGTACTAGCTTTGTAAATACATTGAGGGAGATATATTTCATGTTATATATGTAAAAGTATAAGTAGGATGTGTTGGGATTATAATATTTAGAGAATATGATTGAACATATCGGTTAAGTTAATTTATTGTAATCAGTTCGGTAACAGTAGGTATCTAATATAGGAATGTAATAGATTATCTGAGGACGTAGTTAGAATTATTCAATATGATGATACTGTTTCGGGTTAATTATCGTTGTTAGGATTGTTGTATAAGTAATTAGTATATTTTGTTTCTTATATTATTAAAGGCTTGTATAAATATGAAGATTTGTGTACTAAATCTTTTCCTTGGATGTTCGTCAAGGTATGTATGCACCTTCTGCAATCAAAGTAGTGTCGGTGGCAGCATAGCAACAACGTGAACAAGGCGCGATGGGTGTATTGTGAGGTTTGGTGGATATAGGTAGAGTGGTGTATATGTATTGTACTTTTATTCGATTAATGTGCCGCGTGGTATCTTGAAATATGGAACGAACGAGTGGTCGGGCGGGCCACAGGCACGCGGCATGATGACGTATGCCTGTCGCCCGCCTAGCAACTGGTGGGTCGTGTGATTATAGTGTGCCTAGTATGCAAATGATGTATTACGGTTTCAATGTAAATTTTTAAAGTCATGTATTGCTACTCATACTGCATACCAGTTGGTCCGGATCTGTTATAGTCCGGATTACTTAGTATGCAGTATTGTGGATACCTGTTGTTTTAATAAAGACACAGAGACTCAGCGTGTGCAGCGAGCGGTAGGTCCCGATCCCTCCCGAATGCATCAGTCCATTGATAAAAAAGTATCAATAGGGTTAACAAGTTCGGGCGGGCGCGGAACCCAAGCAGTGCACGTTTGGGTGACGTCAGCCAGTAGCATCGTGTTATCATTGATGTGATCAAAGACAAGACGTGCGCAGGCTGACACCACCCAGTCATGGGGGTCTGTGTAGTCTGTTGTTAAAATTTGTATAACAGCGATAATGCAAACCAACGCACTACTAGTTGGATTCTGTTAAGTTATGAACATCTGTCTGATTTTGTGTATAAGATGGGAAGTGGTAATTGTGTGCATCTGACTGATAGTTGATGGATTGTTGTATTGATATTCAACCGGGAAGTAATTATATAGGTCCTGTCATGGTATGTATACTTCAAGGTAAGCCAATATAGATAGGCGGAGCGAGAACGCTTTGATAGCAAAGCGTTCTGATGCGCCTCTAGCGTTTCCACCTCAATAAAAGATTACGACTTGTATGGCGCCGTACGTGTCAGTGGGTACGGCTCTGGTAGGAGACCGAAGCACATGGCACGGCAGCGCACCTTCGGTAGATCATGAATAAGTTGTCCCCGCAGTGCATAGGTAGAGGCGTCCAGACGACTTCCGGGCCCATCTGTTTATTGATATCAACTATCAATCAGTGAGATGGGGTCGGTCGAGATCGGGGTGCTCGCATTGCACGGATGGCTCTCCCACACGGTCAGCCGGCGGTCGAGGCGCGAGATCTCGGCAGCCGATGGACCGGTGGAGGAGGCATGTAGGGGGTTGAGGGGAATCTCATTGCTTTAATAATAGTTGTAGACCATGATAGTGTTCGCAATGCTGTCATTGAAGCGGATGGGCAGTGTAAGCAATGTATATCAATTAATGGAGAGTATCAATTATTATTTTGGTTTCGACGTTACAGATGTGATAACATATTAATGTATATAAAGTAGAGGTTGTCGAGCAACAATAGGCTTACTTAAAGATAGCACTGTATTTATATGGTTGATTATATGTAAAGACAGACTGTTCGATGTTGAGACTTTGTAAGACAGGGTTAGTGTTATTCATTATTATAGGTATGTATATAGGTATATGTTTTAATAATTAGGTTGAGATTTACGTATGTTTAGTATTAGAATTAGTATAAGTAGACGCATTTAAAGCTTATGGAGTACATCAATATATAATGAATTAGGTATGATTTCCCTGATATTATATGTGTGTATGCATGTTGAAGGGTTAGTGTATAAGTGAGGGTTACATATATTATGTTGGAATGGATTGTATACTCTAGTAGGATCATAGTTTGTTAAATTTTTTTTTTTTTTTTTTTTTTTTTTTTTTTTTTTTTTTTTTTTTTTTATCACATTTGCTTGGTAGGATAGCGTGGCTAGGTATTTATTTTTATGTATATTATCTATGTAGATTTGTATGTATATATTTATTTTGATTTTATAGTATATGCTTTATAAGTGGTAATGGGAGGTATATATATTTATGTATATGTAAGGTATGTTTAACGTATGGATTTAATATATTAAGTATGAATGTATGTAAAAGTATTGAGAGGTTTATAGATAATAAATGATTGTGTAAGTAATTATATACAGAGACAGGTACAGTATGGAGAATTCATAGTGTGTAAATATATGTATTATGTAAAATATGATACAAATAAGTAATAATGTGTGTATTATAGGGAGTGTTTAAATTTATGTATGTAGGTAAGTGTGTATATATATTTCGATTATATATTATATACTTTTGTAGGTGGTAGTGGGGGGTAGGGTATATATTAAGGTATATGTAAGGTGTGTTTAAAATGTTTATTTATTTATTTAATAATGTATGTGTGTATAATGATGTTGTGAGTTTTATAGATAATAAATAAATGTATGAGAAATATTGTACATGGACATGTGAAGTATGAAATATTTATAGTGTGTGAATGTAGGAATTTATGTAATATGTGATATATATATTAGTAATGTACTGTGTATATTATATGTATTGTTTATATTTGTGCGTGTATAAAGGTGCTTATATGTATGTAAACTGTATTTTATGAGTAGTAGCTACATATTTCTTGGTAAATAGATGTGTGTGAGGGTTGTTGTATGGATATTGTAAATGTATTATATGAGTAAGTATAGTATGTAAATACTTGTTATTAGGTTATTTGTAAATAATATATGATGATATGATAATATATAGGATATGTATGTACTAAAATATAAGGGTGGTAGTTAATGGAGTATAGATGAATAATAATGGAGTTTGTGAATGCTTATGTGACACTCCATGTCCGTCCATATAAATATCCATATCAAGATATCTACATAGACGAACATGGAGTGACACAGGTAAGTATACCTGTTCTAATCAGTATATGAAATGGCGGCCCGGGACATTTGGTCCCATTTGTTATACTCGGGACATCCGTAACTGTATGCCGGGTGACAAGCGGCGGCGCCAGCGCGGCCAGCCGTGGTGCAGTTCTTGCACTGAGGGTCACGACCCCGGTTGGGGCATGCCCTTGTGTCGTGACCCTCAGCACAATGACCGCACACGGCGTCGCGTCGGCAGTCGCGGGCTAGATGGCCGTACCCATAACAGGTGAAACACTGCGTGACCGGCGACTGATCTGACGCGAAGACCATCTGGTACCCGACCCGCACTCGCTGGTCCACCAGCAGGCGCCAGACAGAGGGCGGGACCTCGAGGATCGCGCTCTGTGTGGCGCTGCTGGGGCGTTTAATGCGGCGGAGCACCCTGACCGTTTCCGGTTCGACTGTTGTTGTGCCGAGTAAGGCTTTGTTTTGGAAGCACACGGCCTTGACTAGCTCCGAGTCGGTCAAGCCGGGCAGTATGCCGGAGAGACGGATCAGGGGTCTGCGGGTGCGGGCCGGGGAAACACGAAGATGTGTGCATGCATTTTTAATTTTGTTACTGAGCATGGTTCGGTCGTCATCCGAGTCGCAACTAATAACGACCCGCTGATCACGCAACTTTGCGACCCGGTTGACGCCGATACCTAAGTTAATTACGTTTATATCGGTCTTAACTTGGTTAAGAATGTAGTCGCTGGAGTGCGATGCGTCCTCAGATGACACCACTACTGCATAACGTGGTATAGCAGCTGCCTGCGCATAGGATTTCGGCCCGGCCGGGTAGTGAGGGGGGGGCATTTGCGAGGGACCAGACGATATAGCATCACTTATGACCTCGAGCTGGCGTCTTAGCGGGGCGAGAGCCCTCTCGAATGACACCTCCATTTTGGTGAGCTCGGTAATTAGTTGTTGGGGCGAGATACCCCCCTCGGCCGGCTCGGACCTCGTCTCCTTGAGGTTCTGAACCTCCCGCCTCAGATCGCCAATTAAGGGGCCGAGGTCCGAGCCGCCCGATGGGTCACTTTCCCGCTCGAGCCGAAGGTGCAAGGTCTGTTCGGAGTGATACAGGTCGGTAATTATGTTCTGCAGCTGCCGAAGGTTCTCCGTAACACCTGACTTTATAGCTGACTTAATATTACCCGATTGGGCCATCAAGGCCAGTGCTTCTCTCACAAGGCGCTTGCCCAGAATAGCCTTGTTGTCCCGCGGGGGCTTATAGGTCTCCGAGGTCTCAGGGGCTGCGGAACGGCGCGATGGTGGGGTGACCTGAGCAGTCTTGGACGGTTTCCTGACGGTCTGAGGAACCGGTGTGGGCGGAGCCTGGTATTCTGGCTCCGAATCAGACTCGAGCATACTTGGGTGCAGGCCGGTCAGCTCTGCCAGGTCAGCCAAGTCAGGAGACAGGTAACGGTGAGACATGGTGCAAATCGGTGGGCGAGGGAATATGTAGTTCAGAAATAATAACCGATGAATTGTTCACAAACACTTATGACGTCACACGTTGAATGAAATTACGAATAAAGTATGCCACTATATATGAAAATGTTTTGGTTGATAACTCGCAGTTCGAAGGTCAGAATTTTACAAAAACTGAAGAATATTAATTTTTAGACAGGTAGAAAGCCGAAACGTATGAAAGAACCAAAATTATAGCTCAGGGAAAAAAGTGAATTTCACTTTGATAAGATCGCGTACCCAAGCAAAATGGCCGACCAGGTCCATATGATACTTCACTACACTATTAAGAATTTTGTAACTATAGTTCCGCAGGTACGATTTGGGTGAAATTTTTTGTGGGGGTGTATAATAACCCTGCGCACCTACTTGTGACTTCAAATAGGGGGGTTACAGCGACTGAGAGAGCAGCGTTCGCGGAGAAAGGTGGGCGTCCCCGCACTCTCGTGGTTCTTGTCGCTGGTTGCAGTCCAAAATTGTTCCAAATGACTCGAAAAACAAGTCGTTCGAAAGGTCACGGGTTCACTCACACAGTGGTATACGTCACTTGACAAAAACAGTACACAGTTCACAAGTACAAACACTTATAATGCGGCAAATGCCACGCGGATGACAAAAAATGTTAACAAAACGGTTTTTTTCCAATATTTACAGTATTTGAAGTCCAAAATTCACAATTTATATATCAAATGAAAGGGTTTTGCAGCGCGCATCTAGTGATATATAATTTATCGCACAGAACACTTATAAGACGATTTTTACGATTTTTGGCGTACGGAGCGGCCGAAAAGCGATGCGCGCGCGTCAGCGGTTAGATGAGGACTGGGTTAGGTTAGGTTAGGTTAGGTTAGGTTAGGTTAGGTTAGGTTAGGTTAGGTTAGGTTAGGTTAGGTTAGGTTAGGTTAGGTTAGGTTAGGTTAGGTTAGGTTAGGTTAGGTTAGGTTAGGTTAGGTTAGGTTAGGTTAGGTTAGGTTAGGTTAGGTTAGGTTAGGTTAGGTTAGGTTAGGTTAGGTTAGGTTAGGTTAGGTTAGGTTAGGTTAGGTTAGGTTAGGTTAGGTTAGGTTAGGTTAGGTTAGGTTAGGTTAGGTTAGGTTAGGTTAGGTTAGGTTAGGTTAGGTTAGGTTAGGTTAGGTTAGGTTAGGTTAGGTTAGGTTAGGTTAGGTTAGGTTAGGTTAGGTTAGGTTAGGTTAGGTTAGGTTAGGTTAGGTTAGGTTAGGTTAGGTTAGGTTAGGTTAGGTTAGGTTAGGTTAGGTTAGGTTAGGTTAGGTTAGGTTAGGTTAGGTTAGGTTAGGTTAGGTTAGGTTAGGTTAGGTTAGGTTAGGTTAGGTTAGGTTAGGTTAGGTTAGGTTAGGTTAGGTTAGGTTAGGTTAGGTTAGGTTAGGTTAGGTTAGGTTAGGTTAGGTTAGGTTAGGTTAGGTTAGGTTAGGTTAGGTTAGGTTAGGTTAGGTTAGGTTAGGTTAGGTTAGGTTAGGTTAGGTTAGGTTAGGTTAGGTTAGGTTAGGTTAGGTTAGGTTAGGTTAGGTTAGGTTAGGTTAGGTTAGGTTAGGTTAGGTTAGGTTAGGTTAGGTTAGGTTAGGTTAGGTTAGGTTAGGTTAGGTTAGGTTAGGTTAGGTTAGGTTAGGTTAGGTTAGGTTAGGTTAGGTTAGGTTAGGTTAGGTTAGGTTAGGTTAGGTTAGGTTAGGTTAGGTTAGGTTAGGTTAGGTTAGGTTAGGTTAGGTTAGGTTAGGTTAGGTTAGGTTAGGTTAGGTTAGGTTAGGTTAGGTTAGGTTAGGTTAGGTTAGGTTAGGTTAGGTTAGGTTAGGTTAGGTTAGGTTAGGTTAGGTTAGGTTAGGTTAGGTTAGGTTAGGTTAGGTTAGGTTAGGTTAGGTTAGGTTAGGTTAGGTTAGGTTAGGTTAGGTTAGGTTAGGTTAGGTTAGGTTAGGTTAGGTTAGGTTAGGTTAGGTTAGGTTAGGTTAGGTTAGGTTAGGTTAGGTTAGGTTAGGTTAGGTTAGGTTAGGTTAGGTTAGGTTAGGTTAGGTTAGGTTAGGTTAGGTTAGGTTAGGTTAGGTTAGGTTAGGTTAGGTTAGGTTAGGTTAGGTTAGGTTAGGTTAGGTTAGGTTAGGTTAGGTTAGGTTAGGTTAGGTTAGGTTAGGTTAGGTTAGGTTAGGTTAGGTTAGGTTAGGTTAGGTTAGGTTAGGTTAGGTTAGGTTAGGTTAGGTTAGGTTAGGTTAGGTTAGGTTAGGTTAGGTTAGGTTAGGTTAGGTTAGGTTAGGTTAGGTTAGGTTAGGTTAGGTTAGGTTAGGTTAGGTTAGGTTAGGTTAGGTTAGGTTAGGTTAGGTTAGGTTAGGTTAGGTTAGGTTAGGTTAGGTTAGGTTAGGTTAGGTTAGGTTAGGTTAGGTTAGGTTAGGTTAGGTTAGGTTAGGTTAGGTTAGGTTAGGTTAGGTTAGGTTAGGTTAGGTTAGGTTAGGTTAGGTTAGGTTAGGTTAGGTTAGGTTAGGTTAGGTTAGGTTAGGTTAGGTTAGGTTAGGTTAGGTTAGGTTAGGTTAGGTTAGGTTAGGTTAGGTTAGGTTAGGTTAGGTTAGGTTAGGTTAGGTTAGGTTAGGTTAGGTTAGGTTAGGTTAGGTTAGGTTAGGTTAGGTTAGGTTAGGTTAGGTTAGGTTAGGTTAGGTTAGGTTAGGTTAGGTTAGGTTAGGTTAGGTTAGGTTAGGTTAGGTTAGGTTAGGTTAGGTTAGGTTAGGTTAGGTTAGGTTAGGTTAGGTTAGGTTAGGTTAGGTTAGGTTAGGTTAGGTTAGGTTAGGTTAGGTTAGGTTAGGTTAGGTTAGGTTAGGTTAGGTTAGGTTAGGTTAGGTTAGGTTAGGTTAGGTTAGGTTAGGTTAGGTTAGGTTAGGTTAGGTTAGGTTAGGTTAGGTTAGGTTAGGTTAGGTTAGGTTAGGTTAGGTTAGGTTAGGTTAGGTTAGGTTAGGTTAGGTTAGGTTAGGTTAGGTTAGGTTAGGTTAGGTTAGGTTAGGTTAGGTTAGGTTAGGTTAGGTTAGGTTAGGTTAGGTTAGGTTAGGTTAGGTTAGGTTAGGTTAGGTTAGGTTAGGTTAGGTTAGGTTAGGTTAGGTTAGGTTAGGTTAGGTTAGGTTAGGTTAGGTTAGGTTAGGTTAGGTTAGGTTAGGTTAGGTTAGGTTAGGTTAGGTTAGGTTAGGTTAGGTTAGGTTAGGTTAGGTTAGGTTAGGTTAGGTTAGGTTAGGTTAGGTTAGGTTAGGTTAGGTTAGGTTAGGTTAGGTTAGGTTAGGTTAGGTTAGGTTAGGTTAGGTTAGGTTAGGTTAGGTTAGGTTAGGTTAGGTTAGGTTAGGTTAGGTTAGGTTAGGTTAGGTTAGGTTAGGTTAGGTTAGGTTAGGTTAGGTTAGGTTAGGTTAGGTTAGGTTAGGTTAGGTTAGGTTAGGTTAGGTTAGGTTAGGTTAGGTTAGGTTAGGTTAGGTTAGGTTAGGTTAGGTTAGGTTAGGTTAGGTTAGGTTAGGTTAGGTTAGGTTAGGTTAGGTTAGGTTAGGTTAGGTTAGGTTAGGTTAGGTTAGGTTAGGTTAGGTTAGGTTAGGTTAGGTTAGGTTAGGTTAGGTTAGGTTAGGTTAGGTTAGGTTAGGTTAGGTTAGGTTAGGTTAGGTTAGGTTAGGTTAGGTTAGGTTAGGTTAGGTTAGGTTAGGTTAGGTTAGGTTAGGTTAGGTTAGGTTAGGTTAGGTTAGGTTAGGTTAGGTTAGGTTAGGTTAGGTTAGGTTAGGTTAGGTTAGGTTAGGTTAGGTTAGGTTAGGTTAGGTTAGGTTAGGTTAGGTTAGGTTAGGTTAGGTTAGGTTAGGTTAGGTTAGGTTAGGTTAGGTTAGGTTAGGTTAGGTTAGGTTAGGTTAGGTTAGGTTAGGTTAGGTTAGGTTAGGTTAGGTTAGGTTAGGTTAGGTTAGGTTAGGTTAGGTTAGGTTAGGTTAGGTTAGGTTAGGTTAGGTTAGGTTAGGTTAGGTTAGGTTAGGTTAGGTTAGGTTAGGTTAGGTTAGGTTAGGTTAGGTTAGGTTAGGTTAGGTTAGGTTAGGTTAGGTTAGGTTAGGTTAGGTTAGGTTAGGTTAGGTTAGGTTAGGTTAGGTTAGGTTAGGTTAGGTTAGGTTAGGTTAGGTTAGGTTAGGTTAGGTTAGGTTAGGTTAGGTTAGGTTAGGTTAGGTTAGGTTAGGTTAGGTTAGGTTAGGTTAGGTTAGGTTAGGTTAGGTTAGGTTAGGTTAGGTTAGGTTAGGTTAGGTTAGGTTAGGTTAGGTTAGGTTAGGTTAGGTTAGGTTAGGTTAGGTTAGGTTAGGTTAGGTTAGGTTAGGTTAGGTTAGGTTAGGTTAGGTTAGGTTAGGTTAGGTTAGGTTAGGTTAGGTTAGGTTAGGTTAGGTTAGGTTAGGTTAGGTTAGGTTAGGTTAGGTTAGGTTAGGTTAGGTTAGGTTAGGTTAGGTTAGGTTAGGTTAGGTTAGGTTAGGTTAGGTTAGGTTAGGTTAGGTTAGGTTAGGTTAGGTTAGGTTAGGTTAGGTTAGGTTAGGTTAGGTTAGGTTAGGTTAGGTTAGGTTAGGTTAGGTTAGGTTAGGTTAGGTTAGGTTAGGTTAGGTTAGGTTAGGTTAGGTTAGGTTAGGTTAGGTTAGGTTAGGTTAGGTTAGGTTAGGTTAGGTTAGGTTAGGTTAGGTTAGGTTAGGTTAGGTTAGGTTAGGTTAGGTTAGGTTAGGTTAGGTTAGGTTAGGTTAGGTTAGGTTAGGTTAGGTTAGGTTAGGTTAGGTTAGGTTAGGTTAGGTTAGGTTAGGTTAGGTTAGGTTAGGTTAGGTTAGGTTAGGTTAGGTTAGGTTAGGTTAGGTTAGGTTAGGTTAGGTTAGGTTAGGTTAGGTTAGGTTAGGTTAGGTTAGGTTAGGTTAGGTTAGGTTAGGTTAGGTTAGGTTAGGTTAGGTTAGGTTAGGTTAGGTTAGGTTAGGTTAGGTTAGGTTAGGTTAGGTTAGGTTAGGTTAGGTTAGGTTAGGTTAGGTTAGGTTAGGTTAGGTTAGGTTAGGTTAGGTTAGGTTAGGTTAGGTTAGGTTAGGTTAGGTTAGGTTAGGTTAGGTTAGGTTAGGTTAGGTTAGGTTAGGTTAGGTTAGGTTAGGTTAGGTTAGGTTAGGTTAGGTTAGGTTAGGTTAGGTTAGGTTAGGTTAGGTTAGGTTAGGTTAGGTTAGGTTAGGTTAGGTTAGGTTAGGTTAGGTTAGGTTAGGTTAGGTTAGGTTAGGTTAGGTTAGGTTAGGTTAGGTTAGGTTAGGTTAGGTTAGGTTAGGTTAGGTTAGGTTAGGTTAGGTTAGGTTAGGTTAGGTTAGGTTAGGTTAGGTTAGGTTAGGTTAGGTTAGGTTAGGTTAGGTTAGGTTAGGTTAGGTTAGGTTAGGTTAGGTTAGGTTAGGTTAGGTTAGGTTAGGTTAGGTTAGGTTAGGTTAGGTTAGGTTAGGTTAGGTTAGGTTAGGTTAGGTTAGGTTAGGTTAGGTTAGGTTAGGTTAGGTTAGGTTAGGTTAGGTTAGGTTAGGTTAGGTTAGGTTAGGTTAGGTTAGGTTAGGTTAGGTTAGGTTAGGTTAGGTTAGGTTAGGTTAGGTTAGGTTAGGTTAGGTTAGGTTAGGTTAGGTTAGGTTAGGTTAGGTTAGGTTAGGTTAGGTTAGGTTAGGTTAGGTTAGGTTAGGTTAGGTTAGGTTAGGTTAGGTTAGGTTAGGTTAGGTTAGGTTAGGTTAGGTTAGGTTAGGTTAGGTTAGGTTAGGTTAGGTTAGGTTAGGTTAGGTTAGGTTAGGTTAGGTTAGGTTAGGTTAGGTTAGGTTAGGTTAGGTTAGGTTAGGTTAGGTTAGGTTAGGTTAGGTTAGGTTAGGTTAGGTTAGGTTAGGTTAGGTTAGGTTAGGTTAGGTTAGGTTAGGTTAGGTTAGGTTAGGTTAGGTTAGGTTAGGTTAGGTTAGGTTAGGTTAGGTTAGGTTAGGTTAGGTTAGGTTAGGTTAGGTTAGGTTAGGTTAGGTTAGGTTAGGTTAGGTTAGGTTAGGTTAGGTTAGGTTAGGTTAGGTTAGGTTAGGTTAGGTTAGGTTAGGTTAGGTTAGGTTAGGTTAGGTTAGGTTAGGTTAGGTTAGGTTAGGTTAGGTTAGGTTAGGTTAGGTTAGGTTAGGTTAGGTTAGGTTAGGTTAGGTTAGGTTAGGTTAGGTTAGGTTAGGTTAGGTTAGGTTAGGTTAGGTTAGGTTAGGTTAGGTTAGGTTAGGTTAGGTTAGGTTAGGTTAGGTTAGGTTAGGTTAGGTTAGGTTAGGTTAGGTTAGGTTAGGTTAGGTTAGGTTAGGTTAGGTTAGGTTAGGTTAGGTTAGGTTAGGTTAGGTTAGGTTAGGTTAGGTTAGGTTAGGTTAGGTTAGGTTAGGTTAGGTTAGGTTAGGTTAGGTTAGGTTAGGTTAGGTTAGGTTAGGTTAGGTTAGGTTAGGTTAGGTTAGGTTAGGTTAGGTTAGGTTAGGTTAGGTTAGGTTAGGTTAGGTTAGGTTAGGTTAGGTTAGGTTAGGTTAGGTTAGGTTAGGTTAGGTTAGGTTAGGTTAGGTTAGGTTAGGTTAGGTTAGGTTAGGTTAGGTTAGGTTAGGTTAGGTTAGGTTAGGTTAGGTTAGGTTAGGTTAGGTTAGGTTAGGTTAGGTTAGGTTAGGTTAGGTTAGGTTAGGTTAGGTTAGGTTAGGTTAGGTTAGGTTAGGTTAGGTTAGGTTAGGTTAGGTTAGGTTAGGTTAGGTTAGGTTAGGTTAGGTTAGGTTAGGTTAGGTTAGGTTAGGTTAGGTTAGGTTAGGTTAGGTTAGGTTAGGTTAGGTTAGGTTAGGTTAGGTTAGGTTAGGTTAGGTTAGGTTAGGTTAGGTTAGGTTAGGTTAGGTTAGGTTAGGTTAGGTTAGGTTAGGTTAGGTTAGGTTAGGTTAGGTTAGGTTAGGTTAGGTTAGGTTAGGTTAGGTTAGGTTAGGTTAGGTTAGGTTAGGTTAGGTTAGGTTAGGTTAGGTTAGGTTAGGTTAGGTTAGGTTAGGTTAGGTTAGGTTAGGTTAGGTTAGGTTAGGTTAGGTTAGGTTAGGTTAGGTTAGGTTAGGTTAGGTTAGGTTAGGTTAGGTTAGGTTAGGTTAGGTTAGGTTAGGTTAGGTTAGGTTAGGTTAGGTTAGGTTAGGTTAGGTTAGGTTAGGTTAGGTTAGGTTAGGTTAGGTTAGGTTAGGTTAGGTTAGGTTAGGTTAGGTTAGGTTAGGTTAGGTTAGGTTAGGTTAGGTTAGGTTAGGTTAGGTTAGGTTAGGTTAGGTTAGGTTAGGTTAGGTTAGGTTAGGTTAGGTTAGGTTAGGTTAGGTTAGGTTAGGTTAGGTTAGGTTAGGTTAGGTTAGGTTAGGTTAGGTTAGGTTAGGTTAGGTTAGGTTAGGTTAGGTTAGGTTAGGTTAGGTTAGGTTAGGTTAGGTTAGGTTAGGTTAGGTTAGGTTAGGTTAGGTTAGGTTAGGTTAGGTTAGGTTAGGTTAGGTTAGGTTAGGTTAGGTTAGGTTAGGTTAGGTTAGGTTAGGTTAGGTTAGGTTAGGTTAGGTTAGGTTAGGTTAGGTTAGGTTAGGTTAGGTTAGGTTAGGTTAGGTTAGGTTAGGTTAGGTTAGGTTAGGTTAGGTTAGGTTAGGTTAGGTTAGGTTAGGTTAGGTTAGGTTAGGTTAGGTTAGGTTAGGTTAGGTTAGGTTAGGTTAGGTTAGGTTAGGTTAGGTTAGGTTAGGTTAGGTTAGGTTAGGTTAGGTTAGGTTAGGTTAGGTTAGGTTAGGTTAGGTTAGGTTAGGTTAGGTTAGGTTAGGTTAGGTTAGGTTAGGTTAGGTTAGGTTAGGTTAGGTTAGGTTAGGTTAGGTTAGGTTAGGTTAGGTTAGGTTAGGTTAGGTTAGGTTAGGTTAGGTTAGGTTAGGTTAGGTTAGGTTAGGTTAGGTTAGGTTAGGTTAGGTTAGGTTAGGTTAGGTTAGGTTAGGTTAGGTTAGGTTAGGTTAGGTTAGGTTAGGTTAGGTTAGGTTAGGTTAGGTTAGGTTAGGTTAGGTTAGGTTAGGTTAGGTTAGGTTAGGTTAGGTTAGGTTAGGTTAGGTTAGGTTAGGTTAGGTTAGGTTAGGTTAGGTTAGGTTAGGTTAGGTTAGGTTAGGTTAGGTTAGGTTAGGTTAGGTTAGGTTAGGTTAGGTTAGGTTAGGTTAGGTTAGGTTAGGTTAGGTTAGGTTAGGTTAGGTTAGGTTAGGTTAGGTTAGGTTAGGTTAGGTTAGGTTAGGTTAGGTTAGGTTAGGTTAGGTTAGGTTAGGTTAGGTTAGGTTAGGTTAGGTTAGGTTAGGTTAGGTTAGGTTAGGTTAGGTTAGGTTAGGTTAGGTTAGGTTAGGTTAGGTTAGGTTAGGTTAGGTTAGGTTAGGTTAGGTTAGGTTAGGTTAGGTTAGGTTAGGTTAGGTTAGGTTAGGTTAGGTTAGGTTAGGTTAGGTTAGGTTAGGTTAGGTTAGGTTAGGTTAGGTTAGGTTAGGTTAGGTTAGGTTAGGTTAGGTTAGGTTAGGTTAGGTTAGGTTAGGTTAGGTTAGGTTAGGTTAGGTTAGGTTAGGTTAGGTTAGGTTAGGTTAGGTTAGGTTAGGTTAGGTTAGGTTAGGTTAGGTTAGGTTAGGTTAGGTTAGGTTAGGTTAGGTTAGGTTAGGTTAGGTTAGGTTAGGTTAGGTTAGGTTAGGTTAGGTTAGGTTAGGTTAGGTTAGGTTAGGTTAGGTTAGGTTAGGTTAGGTTAGGTTAGGTTAGGTTAGGTTAGGTTAGGTTAGGTTAGGTTAGGTTAGGTTAGGTTAGGTTAGGTTAGGTTAGGTTAGGTTAGGTTAGGTTAGGTTAGGTTAGGTTAGGTTAGGTTAGGTTAGGTTAGGTTAGGTTAGGTTAGGTTAGGTTAGGTTAGGTTAGGTTAGGTTAGGTTAGGTTAGGTTAGGTTAGGTTAGGTTAGGTTAGGTTAGGTTAGGTTAGGTTAGGTTAGGTTAGGTTAGGTTAGGTTAGGTTAGGTTAGGTTAGGTTAGGTTAGGTTAGGTTAGGTTAGGTTAGGTTAGGTTAGGTTAGGTTAGGTTAGGTTAGGTTAGGTTAGGTTAGGTTAGGTTAGGTTAGGTTAGGTTAGGTTAGGTTAGGTTAGGTTAGGTTAGGTTAGGTTAGGTTAGGTTAGGTTAGGTTAGGTTAGGTTAGGTTAGGTTAGGTTAGGTTAGGTTAGGTTAGGTTAGGTTAGGTTAGGTTAGGTTAGGTTAGGTTAGGTTAGGTTAGGTTAGGTTAGGTTAGGTTAGGTTAGGTTAGGTTAGGTTAGGTTAGGTTAGGTTAGGTTAGGTTAGGTTAGGTTAGGTTAGGTTAGGTTAGGTTAGGTTAGGTTAGGTTAGGTTAGGTTAGGTTAGGTTAGGTTAGGTTAGGTTAGGTTAGGTTAGGTTAGGTTAGGTTAGGTTAGGTTAGGTTAGGTTAGGTTAGGTTAGGTTAGGTTAGGTTAGGTTAGGTTAGGTTAGGTTAGGTTAGGTTAGGTTAGGTTAGGTTGGTTAGGTTAGGTTGGTTAGGTTAGGTTAGGTTAGGTTAGGTTAGGTTAGGTTAGGTTAGGTTAGGTTAGGTTAGGTTAGGTTAGGTTAGGTTAGGTTAGGTTAGGTTAGGTTAGGTTAGGTTAGGTTAGGTTAGGTTAGGTTAGGTTAGGTTAGGTTAGGTTAGGTTAGGTTAGGTTAGGTTAGGTTAGGTTAGGTTAGGTTAGGTTAGGTTAGGTTAGGTTAGGTTAGGTTAGGTTAGGTTAGGTTAGGTTAGGTTAGGTTAGGTTAGGTTAGGTTAGGTTAGGTTAGGTTAGGTTAGGTTAGGTTAGGTTAGGTTAGGTTAGGTTAGGTTAGGTTAGGTTAGGTTAGGTTAGGTTAGGTTAGGTTAGGTTAGGTTAGGTTAGGTTAGGTTAGGTTAGGTTAGGTTAGGTTAGGTTAGGTTAGGTTAGGTTAGGTTAGGTTAGGTTAGGTTAGGTTAGGTTAGGTTAGGTTAGGTTAGGTTAGGTTAGGTTAGGTTAGGTTAGGTTAGGTTAGGTTAGGTTAGGTTAGGTTAGGTTAGGTTA